>OX381606.1:1148757-11148757 GCA_947459985.1 Diloba caeruleocephala
AACAAACTTTTGTTAGTTTCAGTGTGAATACCAAATTTGATTTATAATTTACAATGTAAATCAATTATTTGTTCCTAATTTAACAACAAAGTACGTCAAATAATACAAGCACGAGGACAAAATAATATAACAATATGTAATTTGATTCTGGACACTGGAAGTCACTCCAGGTGATATAACATTATAGGTTATGTTAAGCCGAACTAAGTTAGCCATAATTATCTCACCAAACTCGGCGACGATCGACGCAAGGCCGCCGTAAATAAATGGTCTCCAGTCTCTATCTCCCATCACACATGAATAAATCGAAGACAATAGGGGTGTTTACTTGTATAACCGGTGATTCCGTGGCCTTATTCAAAACGATTCCACCAGGATGTAATCGTAAAATGAAAATATTTCACCACTAACACATAGTTCCAGTAAAAAATACAGCTTTGCACAGTTATAATGGTTTTCTCACTAAATTTATAGAATATATTCTAATTTCATCAACACCCCACTACAATTGCGGACGACGATTTGACACATGCTTAATGCTAGTGGTGTGCCGTGCAGAGACAGCCGACAGGTAGACTCGAATAACTAGCGGTGTGCGTTGCAAACCGTAAACAGTTATAGTTTCAACTATGTATCGCGTCAAATACCTAAAACTATGTATTGGTCTCTTCAGAAACTACTTATCGGGCGAAACACTATATTCACACAGCATTGGATCGTCGATAAACAGTTACCGAAACTAGCCGAATGACCCAGCCATTAAAGGTACCTTGGTACCGCCTGATAAAATACTTTTTAGTACTTTCCTCAGGCGGCTGAAGAAGCGCTCCTTCAACGTCTGCCTCATGTCAGTCCCATTGATGCCTAACGCCTCCGACATTCCCAAGTATTTATAGGTCTCGGTTGAGGAGAGAGATCGAAGGTTCACGGAATCCTAAAGTTCAATTCCCTCGGATTCCTTAATTTCCCCTTGGTTCACATGCATGACTGCACATTTTCCACACCAAATTCCATCCTGATAGAGTTACTAAATGTTTCAGTTACCTTCAGTAACTCTATCAGTTGCAACCTGGTGAGAGAAAACAGTTTTAAGTCATCCATGTAAAGCAAGTGGGAAATAACATGACCCTGACACGGCACGTATTGTGAGGAACCTTCTCACAATTATTTATTTATTTATTGTTAAAACATTTTGTAGACTTAACAGGTCAACCCTAAACGTCTACAAACAAGTTCAGTTAAACATACACGTACTGAAGCTACTGCTTGCATGCTATATTTATTTTGATGTTAAAATTTAATGCTCGTCTCCTAACGTGCTATGAGTGTGGAGTAAGGAAGAAGAATGTGAGGTGGATCCGGGCCGCGGATATGATTTTGTTGAGTTTGTCTGAGAACAGGTCCACATCTTGTGTAGATATAAGTGAGTTAAGAAGTGCAAGAGTACGTCGCGTAGGTGCGTTCGCTGTGACGCGGGTGCGAGCGACTGCCACGGCCAGCAGGGACCGCCGTCGACGTAGACTGCGGCCTCCGACACCCTGAATCGCTCGCATAGGAGTGTATAAGATTATATCCATCAATGCTGTGGGATTGTCGATCTTATTGGCCAGCAGTTGGCAAAAGTGGATGATTGCCTGTAAGCTCCTTCGTAACTCTAACGTGTCGAGTCCGAGCATACCCGTAACGAAAAGCGATGGATAAAGAAACGGATAGAATCCGTACTTCTTTTTGTACAAAAATCGGCAGAATTATTTGTGAATTTTTTCTATAACCGCTTTGTACTTGACTTCGTACGGGTCCCAAATCAGGGCATTATATTCCAGCCGGCTGCGAACGTACGCATTGTATAGCATTATTGCCGGTCTACAGTCCTGAAATGTATAAGTTTGGCGCATGATGAAACCAAGTGTTCTATTCGCCGTTTTCGCCACGGACAAGACGTGTTCTCTAAAATCAAGGCGAGGATCAAACGTCACACCAAGATCACGCATTTCATAAACTCTTGCCAGTGCTGTGTCAATCATACGATAACTGTAGTTAATGGGGGTCCTAGATCTGGTATAAGTCATTACTTTGCATTTTTTTTCATTCAATTGAAGACGATTTCTGTTGCACCAATCTATTATGTTGCGTATGTCGTTCTGGAGAGCTATACAGTCGCAAACTGACCCGACGCTCGTGTATACCTTAAGGTCGTCGGCAAACATCAGGCACTTTGCATGGTTGATGACCTGAGGAAGGTCGTTGATCATGATTAGGAAGAGAATAGGTCCTAATGTGCTGCCTTGACCGACTCCGGATCTGGTGTAGTAGGACTGAGACTTGTATCCAGCAAGTTGGACATATTGCTTACGGTTACTCAGGTAACTGGAAAAAAGTTGAAGTAACTTCGTTATCGACCCTATCAAAAGCTTTTTGGATATCAAAGTAGGCCGCATCTACCTACCGCCTTATGTCGAGTTCGGAATGAGTATAGTTAACACACGGCACAATACGTGCCGTGTCAAGAAGTACCGCTTTCTGTATCAAGCCTTTGACCAAACTGCCTCTTGGGATGATGGTCGAGGCTCTTTGCCATTAGGCCATGGGCAGCAACAACTATCGGCACAATGATTGCCGTGTCTACGTTCCAGACGTCAAAAATCTCGTGTGCTAAGTCAAGATATTTAATTTCTTTATCTTTTTCAGCTTTCACGAGATTCTCATCATGCGGAACAGTGACATTGACAATCACAGCGTGGCGCGGCGCTCTAATCGATCTATCACCACTGTATCAGGCTTGTTTGCAACAATAGTCCTGTAAGTGATGATGGAACGATCCCAGTAGCCATTATTATTTACATGTCTCTCTTTTCACGGGTTTATATCCCATTTGATGTGGAACCCGGTCTTTTGATAGGTTTACGCCGGGCCACAGGCCCTTTAGAGAATTTTAATCTAAGGTGTAATGGGACACTAAGGGTGAAATTCAGAAACGAGTCTAAGCGTGAACTTACGCTTCCATCTGTCAAAATGCACTACTTACGCCCCTAATTTTGACAGATGGAAGCGTAAGTTCACGCTTAGACTCCTTTCTGAATCTCACCCTAACTCTCCATGGCTGCACTATAAAATGCAGTCTCGGATTGTGCCTGGAGGTGTAAAACTATTGTATAAGATGGACACTACAATTAAAAGGTCTATTGTAATGGGAGCTAAATGGATTTGTATACTTCTAAAAACGGAAACCACGGTGTCTGCCTTTCAACCTTTAAAGTGAAATTCTGTGGCAGACGCTGACTCGCCACTCACAAGATGGGCCCCCTAAATGGCCACCACTACAGGCGACAAGGAGCAACACCAGTGTGAGCGGCTGGGGGTGTAGAGAGGTGCGGCACCGGTTTCACCATCGCGCGTCTCGAAGACTTGGAGCGGGTTTCCCCGTTATTACGCCATTAGACTCACCCCTGAGCATATAGCTCTGGCGGCCCCCCTCCGATCGGCCAACTAAGACAAGCCAGAGTTGAAAAAAATATTGATTACATAATATTATTTCCTTTATTTTAAATATATACATATAAATTACTATTATTATTATTACATTTTTCTCACTTCATATTATATCGTAAATATGTGATTTAAGAAGTAATATGCTGGTTCGCAGGTTTGCTTGCTGTAAAGGCGAAGGAGGCGAAAATAACATTGTTTAAGGCATATTGTCAAAACTTCTAGACGAGCAGCCTGTAGGCCAGTTACACGCGGAAAACACTGAATGCCCGGCGGGTTCAATATAATAACAGCTTCAGGATGCTTTTGGGACTCCCGCGCTTCTGTAGTGCCTCGAACATGTTTGCTCAGGCGCGCGTTCATGACTTTTACGCCATGGTGAGGAGAAAGACGGCGTCCTTTTTGGAGAGAACACGATCAAGTTCTAATGGCATTCTGAAGATGTTAGTAGATATATTTGACTCGCCAGTCATTAATCACTTGGTGCAGATGTTAGTTAGGCAGGAGTGACATTATTACTAGCCGTCTGGCTGACACCTTGTATGTAAGTTTATTGCATTTTGCGCCTATAGACGTAGGTAGTACTAACATAGCTTTAAGTAATTTAAACTAACAACTGGATCATTGTTGTCTGATAAATAAATAAATTATAAGAAACAGAGACCTGGTCACTCACAAATTATTTGATACAATATTCTACCGAGTTCGTTTTGATAACTGTTTCAAATTGTACTGCGTGCGTCATCGCGTATACGTATTTTCGAACCGAGTACCACTATGGATAAAGTGTTCTACAAGATAAATAGTTTCATCCGATATATAGTTTTGGAAGAGACTAATAGTTAGATAGATAGATAGTTTCAATAACTGTTTACGGTTTGTAACGCACACTTCTATTCTAAAGAGATTTTGTGTGGCAACTTTGCAACACCTCAGCTTCTTCCTCTCCTCCGTGGTCGGTGCCAAAAGTACTTGGTATCGAAATGAAAGTACATAATTACTTGTTGTTGGTATCGCCCATCCCTAATTTTACCTACCACAGAGTAAGTAACTACTCCGTCGGTTTTTATTATAGTCAATAGACATCTGCCCAACGGGCGACTGAACGGAAAAATAAATTACCTACTAGACGCTTGTTCAAAGAGTATAATAATATCGTAGATGGAGTTAATACTCAGTCTACTAATAATATAGTAGTAACCATAGATGAATATACCTTATAATAGTAACTAGGAGTGTTCGATATATTAGGTAGCTGAATAAATAATCTATTATTTTAAAATAATCATATCGCCTATTATTCATTAAACCAGGTAACGGTTATTTATGTTGCCCTATTATTTTTATTACTAAACGACCACAGTCAACGTCGGGGAAGCCGACGTCACATATTTCATAAGGTGCCACATGCAAAATTGTGCTTTCATTACATCGTTATAAGAGCTACATTCCTATCAGTATTTAGTTGAAACGAATATATCTTAGACGTTATTTTATGCCACATGTAAAATGATGCTTTCACGGCACAGTTATAAGAGCTAGATGCTTATCAATATTTAATCGAAACTAATAAATAATAGAAGGACCTAATATAATTGTTTTTATTCGACAGTAGTTTTGATCTACGATTATATTTGAACAAAATCAGTGCGGATGACTCGCTTATCGTCATAAGTTGTATTTTATGGGAGATTGCAAGCTATTGCGTGATAGTTTTGAAATGTTGATATTATTTCATTATGAACTTAGAAGTTATTAAGTTTGTAGAGTGAAACTTTAAAAATATTAATTGGGTGTTATTTAATTTGCTAGTCTCAAGAGTTTATGAGTTAAGAATTAAGATTGTTCTTTCGGTTTTGGTTCTTGCATAAACTTCAAATATTCAGAAAACATGTGAAAAGCCGTGTGGTGCCGGCTCAGAATGCCACCACCCCATCTCCTCCCATGGGTGTCGTAAAAGTCGACTAAGGGATTAGCCGGAGGATGGGCAGCAGCGTTCTTCGAGTATATTAACAACTCAACTGCGATCGCCAACACGCCTGCCAAGCGTGGCGATTATGGCAAGACCCCCCCAATGAGCCCACAACAGGCCTGTGTCCAGCTGTGGACTTCATTCGGCCGAAATGATGATGATGATGATGTGAAAAGAAATCAGACACAGGTCAAATAATTTAAAAAAATATGTACCTCGCACTAGCACCTCTGAGGTCACTGCCGACGACGATGACGATGCCGTTTTAGATATATTAATAATTAGATTTAGAATTAAAAACATGACACCACTCCATTTCCTCCCATGGAAGTCGTAAAAGCCGACTAAGGGACTAAAAGGGAAACCAGAGGGTTGGACAGCAGCGTCCCCACTGTTGAACTCTAGCCATTCTGCGCTCACCAACCTGCTTGCCAAGCGTGGTGAGTACTGGCAAATTCCCCCCAAAATAACGGCACGGCATGTAACCGGTCATCTTAAGCAGAAGGCTTTTGTTCAGCAGTGGACGTTTTTTTGGGCTGTCATGATGTTTTTTTTTAACCTTTGCCCCTCACTAGTATTTCTCCTGTACTGTGGGTGCGTTTACATACACAAATTTCACACTCAGAATACACCCAAAACAATAATTATGCATTAATATTTCATAATTATTGTTTTATTTCACCAAAATCAATAAAAAGTATTTGTAAACCTAAACAAACTATACTAGATATAGGTACTATAAAAAATACTTAGGGATTTTTAGGGGGATTTTGAAATTATCTTGGGGGAAAAATTCTGTAGGCGTTGGCAACACTGATTGTTATTTGTTAGTGTCAAAATCATTAAATTCGCTAGATGTCGTCGTGTTTTACAACGGCATTGTTATGTAGAAAGTATTTTAAATAAAACAGGAAAAAGGAAAACCTCTCTTAATTTCAAACTTATACACAAAGACCAACGAATGTTGTTAACTTTAAAATAAACTGCATTTTACAACACCCGGCCGCCAAATAAAAGTGCATTTTACCACACCCGACCGCCAGGTAAGTCTAAATTGCTATTTTCACTATTTACCACTTTCCAGCGACTCATTGGCATATTTGAACTTGATCCGTGGTGTCTGTGCGATACCACTAACCGTTCTAAATATTCAATATTAGATACTAATAGACTTACATATTATGTTGATATTGTTATGAAAGCGTAAATAATTGTTTGCTGACGTAAATATGGTATTATACTGGTTATTCTAGTTAGCATGGAGCAATCGATGATTTGAGAACTCATTTTCATGTAAGTATTACATGATAATCACATCAAATTGAAAATTCAAGCCAACATTTTGAAATGTTTGTTAATTGGAATTGTTGTATCTTTGCGTGGCAGCAAAAAGTTCAATTAAATTAAATTTATTGTTATCAGCAATTAGGAACATAAGATTATTTAAAACTAAAGATATACACACTATTTATGCCTTAAAGTGTTGACCAACCATCTAGCAATATCTTTGAAAAGGATATATACTCTTGGACCCCATGACGCAAGCATTTTAATCCCAATTGCTTTAAAACAATTTCCAATTATGTTATTATGTTTGTATTGTTTGAGGACTTTTGATGCATAAGCAGCAGTGCCAGCACAGCCAGCCGTGCTTGGCAGATGCTCATTCACGAGCATGATGCATGCATGAGCTTCGCTCAGCTCAACCATATTGTAGGGCAACTAAGCAACCCGATACACAATGCCACCATCAGCATGACACTTGTTGAATTGAGTGAGCATGACATACCCAAACTGCCAGACTGTGACATCAATAAAATAAAATAAATGAATAACCCACATGGTCCTCGCACCTACAGGTTCAAATATAAATGAAGTGTGTATAAAAATAAAACTGGACATGTGTGAGTTGAACTCAACTCCTTGACTCGTTAGTTCTGAAATTGCTGAATATACTATCTATTGTTGAATTGTCAATATATCAGCCTCTGAACATTAGAGCAGCTCAAACGTAAGCATTTTTGTCATCCATATACTGTGTAATTTTATAGAAACCCTTTCTACACCGCATCTGCTTTATAATGGACTTGAATTTATTCAGATTTAATTTCTGAATATGATTTGGGATTTAATTGTTAAAACACACACATTGACATTTAAATGATTTGCTCATCTTCTGGAGCCTAGTGGCAGGAACAACCAGTTTGTGTTTGTTCCTGGTATTAATATTATGGATATCACTGTTTTTTTGCAAAGGGATTATTATTTTTATGTACATACAAAACATTTTCATAGATGTACTGAGATGGAACGGTCATTATATTAATCTCTTTAAATTTCTCCCAGAGTGAATATGTAGGGCTTAACTTATAAATTGATCACATGGCTCATATCTGCAGTACAAAAATAGTTGGGATATCAACAGCATTACCCGACAGCATAATACCATACAACATTACACTATGAAAATAACCAAAAAATACTAGTTGTGCTGTTTTGACATCTGTTAAATACAAATTTTTCATTACTGCTGCATATATGATGCAGAGCTAAGCCTATTTGACAATTCAAGTATGTGTGGTCCCCACTGCAGCTTAGAATCTACCCTACCCTAATAATACCCTAAAAACACTGCTGTCCACAAGGTCCAAACGCACCATTCATTAGTACAGTGGTTTTGACGTTAGGTGTTGTAAATTTCATACATTTTGTATTTTTCTCATTTAAGAGTAAATTGTTAACATTAATAACCAGTTGACCACTTTCGGATGGCACTATTTACATCGTCAATTGCTAGATGTTGGTGTTTCAGTTTAAATAAAAGCCAACGAAACATCTGCAAACAATACTACCTTGTGATTATCCCCTATGATATAAGTTAGGTAATTTATCTAAGAACTAAAGTTGCCGACTTAGCTGAAAGGATTAGTAAACTGAAGTGGCAATGGGCGGGGCACATTCTCGTAGAACTGATAGCCATTGGGGCAAAAAGTGGTTCTCGAATGGGGACCGCGCACTGCAAAACGCAGCATGGGACGACTTCCAACGAGGTGGACAGACTGGAGTTGTTGGATGAGCCCGGCATGTAACCGCTCATTGTGGAAATCTAAGGGAGAGGCCTTTGTTCAGCAGTGGACGTCCTTTAGCTGATATGATGGTGATGATTTATCTAGGAGTCATTTTCCACCCTTTCTCATTGGGACATATTTTGAATTTCTTCAATGTTTTGATACATTAGCAAGTATGCCAAATATTCAGCTGACATCTCTTTTGCATGACTTAATCGTCCTGTCCTATAAAATACTTTGGCAGTACAGTTTTGGTGCCATGAATTCATAAAGGTAATCCCAGTACTTGCCGTGTGGTGCCGTCTCAGAGAATGCCACCACCCCATCTCCTCCCATGGGTGTCATAAAAGTCAACTAAGGGATTCTATTCTATTCTATTGTTGGCTCCCACGGGCTCAGCATTAGCCGAACGCACTTCGACCCTATTGGATCCATTGTGCTGCCCAAAGCCCTGCACTACTCCTCCGCTGGCAAATCCAGAAGTCCCTGTAGGTACTTCGCAATCATACCTGCCTGGAGCCGTGCAAAATCATCAGGCAATGGATAAGCCACTCCTAGATGTTTTGCCCTACGTCTTCCCAGAGCGTCACAGCTGCACAAAATGTGCTGCATAGACTTTTGATTGTCCATACAGAATCTGCATGTATCCGTTGTGCTGAGCTTCATTCTATGGAGGTGCTCCTTGGTGCCGAAGTGGCCTGTCATTGCACCTATATAGTGCCTTAAATGGGTTTTGGTAAGATTTAATAGTCTCTTACACCCGTTTAGTCTTGTGCTGCAGAAAGTTTTGGAATGGTTTAGGCCTCTCGCTTGCCTCCATTCTCTGACATGTTCCTTATCAGCAAATGCATGTAATGCCAGTTGGTAGGTACCCTGAGGTATTCCTACGAAAGGCTCAGGGCCAATGAACTGCTTACTCGAGCCTGCCCTAGCTAGTTGATCCGCTTTCTCGTTACCTTCAACACCTTCGTGTCCAGGTACCCAGATAAGCTTTACGTTATTGTGTTTTCCTAGTTTGTTTAGTAAGATAACACCTTCCTTGACTAGTTTCGAGTTTACTTTAAAGGAGATTAATGCCTTTAGAGCTGCTTGACTGTCACTGAGTATGTATACGGTTTTTTCCTTCACATTCCTCCTTAGCATTTCTTTAATGCTGACAATTATAGCATAGGACTCCGACTGGAAAACCGATGTATATTGCCCCATGGATTGACTGATATTGCAGTCATTTGACCAAATTCCTGCTCCCGTACCTGATTTCATTTTAGATCCATCAGTATACCAAATGAGATGAGCAGTGTCATTTATGGGCTTGAGTCCTCTCTGCCACTCTTCCCTTGTGGGTATATGTACGCTGTATCTCCTATTGAACATATAGACTGGATTGTCAGCATCACATGTCATGTCCATTAAGTCATCCAGTTCTTTCACAGGATCCAATGATGTGTGTTTTGTGCAGGGCTTGTATCGATTCCACGCGCCTGCCCTTGCAAGTCTATAATGAGATTTTCTTGCCTCTGTTTGTATGTGAATATGAAGTGGTTTAATGTTCAACATCCACTCGAGTGCCATAGTAGGCGTGGTTTTAAAGGCTCCAGTGATGCCCATGCAGGCTACCCTTTGTACCTTCCTTAAGGTGTCTTTGCAGGTTTGTAACAAAGTTCTCGTCCACCATACTGCGCTGCCATATGTTAGTATTGGCCTCACCATCATTGTGTATATCCAGTATATGACCCTGGGTTTGAGTCCCCACGTCTTGCCATAGGCTGAACGGCACATATTGAACACTCTTAGGGCCTTTTTAGTTGCATTTTCAACGTGAGTACGCCACGTTAGTTTCTTATCCAGTGTTACACCTAGATACTTTACCTCCGTGGCCCATTCGATTTTAGTGCCGTACATTTTTAATTCCTTGAGTCCACTCAGGTCTGCTTTATTTGTGAACGGCACTAAAACAGATTTGCTTGGATTTATGGATAGGTTGCTCCTATCACACCATCCCTCTACTTTGTCCAAAGCCTCCTGTAGCAGGTCCGACACAGTGTTCGGGAACTTGCCATTTACTTGTATGACTATGTCGTCAGCATACCCTACTGTATGGAATGGTCCTATATTTAGTTCCACCAAAAGAGAGTCTACCACAAGGCTCCATAGTATTGGGGATAAAACCCCTCCTTGTGGGCAGCCCTTCGTCGCTTTTACAGCTATCTTGTCTCCCAGTAGATTGGCTTGGATAATCCTGCCCTGAAGCATAGTATTTGTCCATTTTATTATGGTGGGTTCTATGCCATGTCTCTCTGCAGCAGCACTTATTGACTCAAAGGTCGTCCTATCGAACGCACCTTCAATATCTAGAAATGCTGCTGCTGAGATCTCTTTAGTTGCCAGAGCCCTTTCAGCTCTGTCTACTACATAATGTAGTGCTGTTTCAGTTGATTTACCTTGTTGATACGCACATTGCATTTTGTGTAGTGGTCTGCGCTTGAGCGCTCCATCTCTAATATGCCTGTCGATCATCTTCTCTAGAGCTTTTAGGAAGAAGGATGTTAAGCTTATCGGCCGGTATGATTTAGCATCCTCATAATCTGCTTTTCCCGGTTTGGGGATAAAGATCACCTTAACTTGTCTCCAGACTGTCGGGACATACCCAAAGGCTATGCAGGCCCTGTACAGTCTGCAGAGGTGAGGTAAGATAATGTTTCTGCCCTCTTGGAGTAGGATGGGATAGATTCCGTCCGGTCCAGGGGACTTATAAGGACGGAAACTTCGTATTGCCCAACGTATTCTATCCGCGTCAACGACTTTCTTTGCAGTCCGCCAGTCGTCCTTGGAAGTTCTTGCATTTTGTTCTTCCATTGTGATGATATTGTCAGACACACTGTGTAATTCCACCGAGTCTGGGAAGTGTTTTTTGAGCATGATTGCTAGTGTCTCCTTCCCATCTGTTGTGAGTTTACCTTGGTCATTTCTTATGGATGACAGTATATTAACCTTCGCGGAGCTCATTGCCTTCGGCAGTCTCATTCCTTCCGGATAGCTGCTTATGTTCTGACAATGATCCCTCCACGCCCTTCTCTTTGCTTTGCGAACTTGTTTGCTGTAGTGCGTTAGCGCTTTTGCATATATCGTGAAGTCTTTTATAGACTTCGCATAGTTGAAAACTTTTTTGGTGTCCTGTCTTAGATGTTCTAAGTCAGGGGACCACCATGGTTCCCTTTGCGATTTCACCTCTTTTTCCGGACAGTTCTTTATCCAGCAGGTTTTTACTGCTTGTGATATTCTATCCGCCTCAAATTCTATATCTATAATAGAGTTTAGCCTAGTTGTGGGATCTCTAAGTTCTACTTTGAGATCCTCCTTGAAGGATGCCCAGTTCGTTTTCCTGGGATTTCTTCTAAGTACCTTGCCAAAGTTTTGGGAAGTTTCGTACCTAAAGCAAATATAATTGTGGTCAGATAAGCTAACTTCACCAGACACATGCCAATTTTTTGTTGCCTTGTTAGCCCCTTTAGTTGCTAGCGTAATATCAATTACCTCTGCCCTACGTGTATTTACGAAAGTTGGTCTATTGCCTTTGTTCATTATAAATAAGGGAGAACTTACCAGATAGTCCATAAGCACTTCACCTCTTTTATTGTTGTCTGTACTGCCCCAGGCAACGTGGTGCGCATTTGCGTCGCCTCCTGTGATGAGATTTTCGTTAGCGCAGTTATTGACCAGGTTATGCAACAAGGCATTAACCGGGTCTGCTTCCTCATATGGTAGATAGGCAGAGGATAAGATGATGCTTTTCCTTTTCCCCTCTATCCCTTCGTTAATCTTCACCGTGGTGAGATCCCTAGAACAGTAATCATAAAGAGGAATTGCTTCTATACCTCGTCTAGTATAGATACAAGTCCTCATATTATTTGTGGGACATTTATATGACAGTTGTCCACCACCAGTATTTAATCCCTTAATGTCCCCCTTGTATACATATGGTTCCTGTATAAGGGCTACATCATATTTGTTCCTGTTCAGCTGACGACTGAGTATTGCCGTGGCTGCCTTACTGTGATGCAGGTTAATTTGTACGCACCTTAAATTGCTCATCGTGATGGCTTGTGATGATGCCTAGTGCTGTTGGCCTCCCTCTCCCGTCTCTGCCAGCAGCTCGATGTCATCTGGAATGGCCGGTGAGGAGGCAATCCCCAGTTCGTCCAATCCCAAAGTGAGATAGTCCGATCTCATCGAAAGTGGCGATGAGACCGGATCGTCCCCCCGTGGTTCAGAGTCACCTGTCTTCACCTCCTCACCATCCATTCCATCTGTAATTTGCTTTTCAGCATTTTCGGGAGCCGAGGTAGTTGGCACGCCGTCCGCGATCTGTTCAGAGGGACCGCCGGGGCGCTTTAGCCCATCGTCTAGGAGCTTAAAGTAGCTCCGGTCCATCCCCGCGTGCAGATTGTAGCCCTGTTGCTTGATGTAGTCGGCCGAAGCCCTATCCATCAGGATAATGCTACGGGCGACCACACCTTCAACCACTTGATCCACCACCTTCCACTCAGCAGTCGTGAGATCTTTATTGAACGACCGGAGCATGTCGAGCTCCTGTGTTAGGGTCGCTTTTCTGGATGGCATGCGCCTTTTCCATGCCATCTTTACCGGTCTGGGCAGGTCCTTCGCGTCTACTACACGTAGACTTAGGGCCCCGTCCCTGATCGTCTTCCCTTGCAGTGTCTGCAGCCACGTGACAGCTGCTTCACCATCGCACACTACTTGCAGTGCGCCTGCCGTGAGTCCATTTCCTAGGACGAAGATGGGCCTAGGTTCTGGCGTATCCACCATCTTTTCCCACAGGAGGTCTCGGATATCCTCTACATCCTCGGCCTTCAGGGTCTGAACAGGATGTTCCTCTGCAACTATGGCCATCCTAGTTTTTGCCACTGCATCCCTGAAGGACCCTGCTTTGGTCCTTTTGGGTACATTGATGGCCTCAACTGAGTCTCCACTGCCTTCTGTCCTCAGTCTTTTCGGCATGCGGGCTACTTCCTGTGGCAGTGACTCCACCGATCCCGCTCCTTGCCTTATTAAGGCCATGCGTCGCCTTTGGGCTCCACTTGGCTTTTTGTGCCTGCGCACCTGTTGTGCTTCGTCCCTGACCGGTGGTCTCCCTGCATTTGGGTCAGGCTGCGTAGAGCCCTCGCCTCCCGCCGATCGACTTACCAAGTCCAGGGACAAGCCTGGTTCCCCCTTCCCCACTTGCACGCTAACACGGCCGGTTGCCCCTCTGCTTTGGGCGCTGCTGCCAGTTATGGCTGCATTGCCTGAAGCGTCAGGGCCTCCAGCCCCGCCAACAGCAGGTGTGTTGGTCACCCTTGCTACGACCCTTACCGGCTGTCTCCCTTCGTCTGGGTCAGGCTGTGTACAGCCCTCGCCTTCCGTAGGTCTACAGGCCGAGTTTGGGCGTGAGCCTGTTCCCCCCCTTCCTGCCTGTACGTTGGTACTGCCAGAGGCCCCTCTGCTCTGGGAGCTGCTGCCAATAAAGGCTGCAGCGGTACCCGAAGCGTCAGGTCTCTTAGCATACCCAACAGAGGCTATGCTTTTTGGGTTGCCCGCTCGCCGTTTGGTGCCGGCTCAGAATGCCACCACCCCATGTCCTCCCATGGGTGTCGTAAAAGTCGACTAAGGGATTAGTCGGAGGATGGGCAGCAGCGGCCTTCGAGTACATTAACAACTCAACTGCGATCGCCAACCCGCCTGCCAAGCGTGGCGATTATGGCGAAACCCCCCAATGAGCCCACAACACATCGATATCGGTGGTTGTGGTGATTTTTGGGGGAGGCCTGTGTCCAGCAGTGGACTTCATTCGGCCGAAGTGATGACTCCCAGTACCTATCGGCTGGGCTCCTCTCATAAGCACTGAGTCAATCATAAGTGGATATGAAGTGTCACGAAATAATATTTTTCTTTTGATAAATCTTGGCCAAAAATATGAATGTGGGCCCGCAATGGATTTCTTATATTGTAAGTTTCTGAAATTTTTGTTGGATCCAGCAGTTTTATAAAGAACTATGAGTATATGTAGGTAATCTGTGTTACGTAGCTACTTTAGTGAATTATGAAGAAAAATATTTCGTGTACTCCTCTATAATTTTGTGTACTCTTTCGGAGACTAGTGCTATACGGAGACGGTGTATTGTTTGGCATTATGCATTATTTGGTTGTGATCTCACTTGACTGCATTTATGCAAAAATTACTTGAGAAAAAAATGCCACACTAGGATTTCTCCTGTGTCTTGGGTACAATTTACTGACATGTAACATCTCACACGTCCCAAACACCGAGACCCTAACTATCTTTATACCAATATTTGTTCCGTGCGGGGATCGAACCCGTGATATGTAGCGCAGAGAGAATTGTTTAGGCCCTGCGCCAACCGTGTGCCGTATAGTCTGTTAGTTATTGTATTATATATTTTAAGGTTCCGAACGACCGAAGGATAAAAACGGCCGGGTATTGGCCGTTTTTATCCTATTATAGGATCACGCGTGTATCTGTCTGTCCGTCTGTCACAGCCAATTTGCTCCGAATCTACTGCACGTATGGATTTCTTCTAGAATACCGGAAAACCTATAAGAAGTCTATGCTCTTAACATCATCTTTCAATATTGTGCGTGCAAACTTACGTTTGCGGTTGAAATTTATGGGAAAACATGTTTAACAACTACGATGTCAAGTTTGTTCTAGGTATAAGTAATTGGTACAACACCGAATTCAACAATAGACAACATATTCAGCAATTTCGGAACCTTCTCCACGCGAGTTCAACTCGCCTTTGTCCGGTTTTTGAATAATGTTAATCATTCCAGCACTATCATTTTTTTCTTATTTTCGGGTGTATTGGAACGTTTTGGCACAATGCAATATTTGTATGATAACATTATAGGTATTACCACCACAAAACAAATACAAAAGATATCGTGTAGCGTACTAATCAGTGCATTTAATTAATGTGACTGGCCGGGTCGTGACTGATGACGTCACAGTGGATCGTGAGGTTCGTCGAGCGCGTTTTTCATCTCATCTCGGCCGAATGAAGTCGACTGCTGGACACAGGCCTCCCCCAAAGATCACCACAACGACCGATATGGGTGTGTTGTGGGCTCATTGGGAGGTTTTCCCATAATCGCCACGCTTGGCAGACGGGTTGGCGATCGCAGTTGAGTTGTTAATGTACTCGAAGGACGCTGCTGCCCATCCTCCGGCTAATCCCTTAGTCGACTTTTACGACACCCACGTGAGGAAATGGGGTGGTGGTATTCTGAGCCGGCACCACACGTGCGTTTTTAACCGGATAAAAACAAACAACACTATTTTTATAAAATTTTTACTCGTTATACATCAACATTACTAACAATCAATGTGAGTGATCCTCTTTCAATTTTCACCCAGTTTCTGAGTGCGTCCGATGACGCCTATAGCGACAGGCATCACAAAACTTAAGCGCGGTCGTGGATACGCGTTAGTGACGCACAAATCAGGGTAGGTACATGAAGTATCTGAGGCTCACCTTGGACAGTCACTAGGGCTTCGAGGAGCACTTCGAGCTCCTTTTCCCCCGAATGGAGAGGGTGGTTGGTATCTTGCGCCGACTACTGCCCAATCTTGAGGGACTGAGAGAAGTTCGCCGCCTCTAAGGGTGAGTCGTGCCGTCCGTGGCCCTCTACGGAGCGCCTGTTTGGTCATCTCTTGGGCGACCAGCGTTTCAGAACCAAGATTCACGGTCTGCAGCGAAGAGTGGCTATACGGATCGCACGAGGATGCCGAACGGTGTCCTTTGAGGCGGCAACTCTTTTGGTGCACTTTAGGCCTTTCGATATCCTGGCGGAGATGGGTCAGGAACGCTCGGAAGTTAAAGACTGTAGGCTTGGCGGCGCGCTCTCGAGCTGTGGCGCGAGCGACTTATGCTGCCGCAGTACGCGCATATTCGCGTCATTGAGGCCGTTTTGCCGCACTTCGGTGCCTGGCTTCAAAGGAGCGAGCGCGTCACATTCCACCTGACGCAGGTATTCACTGGACACGGTTGATTCGATGCGTACCTGCACAAAATAGGACGCGAGGTCACGACGCACTAGATGTAGTAGATGTGTACATTCTATTCATATATTTTTACCGTTGTTACAAATGGGCGGCAATTTTAATATTATTATATTTTAAAAAGTGCGTGTCGTGCGTCGAAACGACTACGACATACGACTCATTGCAGTCTTAACAACTATGTTATGATAGACTTCGATTGGCATTTCATGATAAAGGCCCCATCTCGTGCCACTGTTTATAACTCGTTTAATGAGTTTAAATGTGGTCGAAGCAATCTCACTGATGATTTGCGCGAAGGACGTTCTTCTACGGCGACCACTGAAGATAACGTAAGTACTGCGCGGCTGTGATAGAAGCTGACAAAAGAGTGACATATCAACAGATCCGGGCAAGTTTAGGCATTGGTATGAGTACCATTGTGGTGCCGGCTCAGAATGCCACCACCCCATCTCCTCCCATGGGTGTCGTAAAAGTCGACTAAGGGATTAGCCGGAGGATGGGCAGCAGCGCCCTTCGAGTACATTAACAACTAAACTGCGATCGCCAACCCGCCTGCCAAGCGTGGCGATTATGGCAAAACCCCCCAATGAGCCCACAACACATTCATATCGGTGGTTGTGGTGATCTTTGGGGGAGGCCTGTGTCCAGCAGTGGACTTTATTCGGCCGAAATGATGAGTACAGTACAAAAAGTCTTACACGAAAATTTTGGCGTCAGAAAGATTTGCACCAGATGGATGCCTCATAATTTGACGGAAGATCAAAAACCGTAGTTTGGATTAGTGCTGCGAAATGCTTCGAAAGTAAAACTGAGGTGACTAGAATGCTATGTTTGACATCGTCACAGGTGATGAAAGCTGGATATACGACGGCGGTTTGATAAGTCCATGACTTTGGAAAGAAGAAACACTCTTTTTACATATGCATTTTTTTATTTTTCTACATAATCTCCTTTCAAACCTACGCACTTAGTCCAGCGATGTTCCAACCTCACCAACCCATCAAAAAAATATTTTTTGTCAAACCCTGACAAATAGGCCTCAGTTTCGGCTACCACCTCTTCGTTAGACGAAAATCTTTGCCCGCCAAGCATTTATTCATGTTTGGGAAGAGGAAAAAGTCACAGGGGGCTAAATCTGGCGAATACGGAGGGTGTGGCAATAATTCGTATCTTAATTCGACAATTTTTGATGTCGCGATTGCAGACGAGTGGGCCGGTGCATTGTCCTGATGAAATATATTTTTTTTTCTTTGCTAGATGCGGTCGTTTCTCGCTCAACTTTTTATTGAATCTATCTAACAATGCAGCATAGTAAGCTCCGGTTATTGTCTTGCCTTTATCCAAAAAATCGATGTAAATAACCCCTTGGCTGTCCCAAAAGGCTGTGGCCATCATTTTACCAGCCGAGCAAACAGTTTTTGCCTTCTTTGGGGCACGTTCCCCGGTAGAAGTCCATTGCTTCGACTGTTGCTTAGTCTCTACCGACGCATAAACTCACTCGGATTGCGATTATACATGGCTAGGCATTCCTCAGAAGCTGTTACACGATTTCGTTTCTGGTCGACTGTAAGTAAACGCGGCACCCATCTTGCAGAAAGTTTTTTCATGCCCAGAATATCATGCAAAATATAAAAAACTCGTTCAGTCGAGATGTGCACAGCATCACTTATTTCGCGTATCTGCAGTCGACGGTCTGCCAAAACAATATCATGTATTTTATTAACCATGGCCTCCGTAGTGACCTCAATCGGCCTTCCTGGGCGCTCCGTGTCATTAGTGGTAGTACGTCCACAACGAAATTCAGTGAACCACTTATGTACCATCCCATGAGAAGGCGCAGAATCACCATAATACTTTTTCAATTTGTCTTCGGTCTGCTTAATAGTTTTACCACGTAAAAAATAGTGTTTAATTAGCACTCGAAACTCGCTTTTCTCCATTTTCAAAGAATGCTTAGAAGTCGCCTAACTTTTTTGTTTCTAAAAAGCTTGTTTTCGCGCCAAATTTGAAAAAAGAACGGCCTGCGCTTCGTAGTGAGTTTCCAAAGATGAGACAAAAAAAATATTGAAAAAGTTTTTATTTAACCTTAAAGTCATTGAGTTGCCAAACTGCCCTCATATTGTTACGAGCCCGAAACCAAAACACAATCTATGCAACGGATATTTCCATTCGAAGATTTGTCAACAAAAGTAAAGAAGGGCAGAAGTCAAGGGTAAAAGATAATAGCCTCATTTTTTTGACGGACGGGTCATTTTGCATTAATTACGCTAGAAGATAAAAGGACTGTTCCTGCAAATTGGTATGTTAGTCATCGGTTGTCTTGGAAAACGTTCGACAGCAGCGCGCAAGTAGCAGGTCCCTCCTCCATCACGACAACGCTCCAGCTCATTCCGCCAGACGGACAATTTAATATTTGTCTATGGAAGGTGTGGAATTATTGAGTCATCCATCTTACAGTCCCGTCCCGTCCGACCTTGCGATGTTTATTTATTCCCCATAATAAAAGGAATTCGGTTTTTGAAACCCAAAGATGCCATGGCTGCGTTCTAAAAAAGAAGAGCTAATTAAGAGAGAGCTAAATCACTGAATGGCTCCACCGCATGCGACGGTGCTTAGAAAATACCGTCTCATGCGACTACTTCGAAATTCCTGCTCCTGCATAGGAGACTACTTATTTTCGTAAATACGACCACATCTCTTTTTACCGTTCCCAGCTTCAATCCGCTGCCTATCCGTCAGAGAAGGTCTCTCAGAGCCGTTTGTCTCCTCTTCTCCATTTATTAACGATTCCTGTGCTCCTGGGTATCTTAAAGAATGTTTCCATGTTTTGGGTAGCTCTCACAGCCGTAACCTGCGTGCTGCCGAAAATTTAGATCTCCAGATTCCTTCTCACCACACAGGTTTTATTTCTAAGTCCTTCGCTGTCTCAGCAATCAAACTCTGGAACGTGCTTCCCCTACACATAAAAAAAGCTACAAGTATTGTCTTCTTCAGTCTTCATTCAAACGAAAAGTTCGGGAATACTATTTGAAATCGCAGCATTCCTAATCGACACTTATGGGCATCGTTATAATGATTATTAGAATATAATAACGTATTATACGTAGTATATTTTAATTAATATATATGATATATGTATTATGTATTTTACCGTACTTTAAGTATCTATATCTGTATTAATCTTATAATTATCATTCTTGAAGTATTTGTTCACCCCCTTAAATGCTTTTCTTTTTTAACCCAAAGGTTGACTGGTAGAGAATGCCATATGGCATTAAGTCCGCCTTGTGTATCATCGTTGTACATGAAAGTATAAATAAATAAATAAAAGCAATATGAATATTAACATCATTACGTTTTTATTTTTTAAGAACTTTGAGTGTGGCCCTTGTACAGGAGTGTGATACCCACGTCATCGACAGTGTTATACGTCCTTAATTAAAAGTTAAGCAAAATATATGTCATGTTGAATATAATGATCATCATATCAGCCGAAGGATGTCCCCTGCTGAACAAAGGCCTCTGCCTTAAATTTCCACAATAGACTCGTCATTTTGGGGGGAATTTGCCAGGGCTTAGCAGACAGGTAGGTGTGAGCAGAATGGTTGCTGCTCTACTGAAAGGACGCTGCTACCCATCCCTCAGATTTAATCCCGTAGCCGCCTTTTCCAATATTCACGGGAAGAGATGGAGTAGTGCAATTCGGACACCACATGGAATACGTTGTTGTTTAAATGTCAATATAATATTATGACAACATTAAAAGCTTAAACCGTTTTCGGTCATGGACTCGTGTATTTTACTCTCTGGAAATGCCAGTACTAAAATACTGGATTTCTTTCAAAGTTATCTGGTTGTGTGTTTTTAAATCTTATTCTCTATCCTTTCGACCACTACAATGTACGACCTTAAACATTTTCAGCTAATGGATGTTTAGCATACTTCTATTTCAAACAGTGCTACTTGTTTCAGCATCTAATTCAGAATGTCAAACTACGACAGCAACCTGGAGTCACCTTCGGACAGGCCTGCAAAGACCATCAGGTTGGACAAGGGTTACGTGCAAACTGTGCCTGGTATACTGAAGCTTGCTCAGTTGGTAAGATAATAGCCATTGTCATATTGTGAATACGAGCTGCCATTCACAAAACATATAAGGTCCTACAAAAATAATGCACTGTATTTCAAGGGGACAATCAGTCGGTAAAAAAAAAATTGTTGTATTAATTATAGTAGAAATTTACAAGCACAAAAATAATATTTCGCGTTTTTTTAAGAAACGCACAGATATAAACAGCACGCGCTACTGTTACTAAATAGGTAAATGTATTTTCTATTTCTGAAATACTGACTTTTGACTTTATAATTTTAATTACTTGTTACAAAAAAGAATATGGAAATGACAACTTGTGTTTTTAATAAAAACGATCTCTATAATCCACTGATTCTCCCCTAGGAATATAGCTATTCTCTACACTATTTTTGTAGATGATGATGATGTGATCAGCCAAAAAACCTCCACTGATGAACAAAAGCCTTTCCCATAAGACAACCGGTCATTCCATGTGTCGTCATTTTGAGGGGAATTTGTCAGTACTCACCACGCTTGGCAGGCGGGTTGGTGAGCGCAGTATGGCTTATAATCCACAGAAGTGACGCTGCTGTCCATCCCTCCGGTTTAGAGTCTCTTAGTCGTCTTTTCAACTTCCATGGGAAGAGATGGAGCTGTCCTATATTCTCAATCCGGACTACACACTGGATTTTTGTAGGATCCTATATATTTTTAACTTTATTTACATTTGGCGAACATATTGCTTACATGTGTACTATGTATGTTTGCATGTTCGCCTTAGTATGCGCGGGGAGGTGGGGAGCGGGAAGGAATGAGACAAAATGACAAAACGGAGCGGCTGCTCAATCCCCCCCGCCTCGCTGCTCGCATACCTAAGGCGCGGTACAGCGGTATTGGTCAGGCTATAGCAGAAGTTTACTGTTGTCACAGCTATTTTACTTTATGAAGCATAATGAAAGTGAAAGAAAAATAGAAAAAAAAGGTTGCAACCAAAATATAAAAGCTAATCAGTAAAATAACCATACGTTCATGCATGTGTGATGTGATACAAGTATCATGGAACTTACAGAGCCTACTGCTAATCTTTTAGAATTTTAATTACATTATTTTTAAATTTATTTCAGAGGACCACTTCTCGTAATTAATCTCCACTATGACTGAAACTTCACCGAACTGAGATTAAATTATGAATTGACCAAAAAAATGCTATTCTGCTGTTCTCAAAGTTCAGCCAGATTTCAGATTTCTCGATCTAGTCTCATTTCGATCTCAATTTTGACGTTTATTTAATGACAATTCAGTAGATGTGACAGTTAGAAATGTTAGCAGAATACCGTTTTGACTTCGATCAACTTTCGATCCATTTTCGATCTCATCACAGTGTAAGTTCACGTTTGACGTTGTTTGTTACTTAGTTTAGGAGAATACCATTTGTGACATTTATGACACTAGAACTATATTTTAAACATTTTTAAATTACGAGAATTGGCCCTCTGGTGTCCTTTAGTCTTTGTGTGCATAAACTCTAAATAATATAAATAAATGATATATTTCTGCTTTTTTCAGGCTTGCAACTTTATTGGTTTCATATGCATAAAAGTGTCCTGGTCATGGGTGTCGGCAATTTTCTACAACATTCTCTACTGGATCGGCATCATAGTCACAGCCTTAATACTGTTCATGTATACATTCCACTTTGTGGAGAAGTATGACAAGTTGCCGTGGCTGAAGTTTGAGCTGCTCTACTGCTGCCTAATGTGTCTTACATATATCGCATGTTCTATATTTGCTACTACGATTGGAGAAAGTGTGGGGTACGCTGTTGGGGTAAGTAGTATTACACGTTTTTGCAATTTTCGGCTGTGCTTGGTATACTGTATCAAGTAATCAAAATAGATGAAGCATCACTGCAGTGGATCATTTACAAACCCCCAGATTTCCCATCTTTAGAGACGCCTTCTGTCCGTTAAAGGAAGTAATCGCTTTTCAAATCCCCTGCAAGATGGGCCACCAGCGGGCATAAAGTTATAGCAACGGGCGGCCGCTGCGATTGTTCTTGAGATCCTGGAGCCACCCAAGCCCCCCTTCGAGCACCCAAGGAGTAGTAGTTTGAGCTAGTAAAAGGCATACCCATCAGCCTTGCCCTGTAGCGCAGAAAGTCCATGATGAACTTCTACAAGGTGAAAAAAAACGATCACCGACCTTGACCTGACGTACGAGTACTGATAATATCATAACCGTCGATCACCAACTGGTTATCTAGAGGTCAGAAATCCGTTCTCTTGTCTAAAAACCGATTTGCACATATACCATATGAAAGGAACTTTAGCGTCAATCGGCGATGTCTGTTGCTCTGTCCGCCACATCATTATCATCAGCTTATAGCGGTCCACTCCTGACCGTAGGCCTCACCCAACGTGCGCCACAACACCCAGTCATCAGCATTCCCTATCCAGCCAGAGCCAGCGACCTTCTTCAGGTAGTCCGTCATTTGGCCGGTGTGCGGTCCGTACGTTTGCCTATACGCGTTCTCCACTCTATGGCTCGTCTGCTCCATCGGCCATCGGCCCTTCGACAGACGTGACTACCAGTATAAGTGTATAATCTATGGACGTGACCATGCCATCGCCATGCGATCACAATATTTACTTTTTAATCTGTGTACTTTCTAAATAAATATATTAATATGATTCAAACCCATTCCAGTTCTTCGGTTTATGCGCGATCATAGCGTACGGTTTCGATGGATTCCTGAAATACAAGGCGTGGAAGAGAGGGCTCCCGCCGCAGTAAGGATGTAAGATATTATAGACGTCATAAAAAAATTGACTTGTTTTAACGTACTGTTAAGTTTAATATTGAACTATTTATTTAAAAGTTCTGTTAGTACTTTATATTTCAGTGCTTAATTTTGAGTACTTTTTTCATTTGTTAAGTCAGTATATTAAATTGATGGCACGGTTGATACACTCGGCTGCTGCGCTCCGGGTCGCGGGTTCGATTCCCGCACGGAACATATATTTGTATTATCTGCAGGTAGTTGTTCCGGGTCTGGGTGTATTGTATGGGAAATTTATGTCTGTAAACACACCCACGACACAGGAGAAATCCCAGTGTGAAGCAACGATTTTTAAATAGAAATAATAAAAGGAAGTTGTTCAGTGAATTTTCTCCAACTTAAGGTTAAGAGCAAACTTTTGAGTGTTTCATAGCAGATATGTTTTATATGTAATATTGTATTTACAATCATAAAGCACAAAATATGACGCCTTTCTACAACGGGGTAAGCAAAAATTAAGATTGTTATTATTACATGTTTTAACCTACCCCATGGAAGAAAAGCTAGCGAAAGGCAGTCGAAATATTTTTGTACCTATATGGCAGCAACCAATGTGAAAAAGGGATAGAGAAAATCTTTGATAACTTCACAATGTTCTATTTTGATGCATACATATAGCTATCTTGGTATTGGGTCCAGTGATTTTGAAATGAATTACTTATTATTATATTCCTTACTAATACAGCGAGATTTAAATAAACATATTATTGACAGATTATTTAAATGTTTAAGCGTTAAAGCCGTAAATAAAAATCCTTTTTAGCATGCAAGTCAGAAGCTTGCTGAAGACAGTACGGCCCCGGAAACCACATTATGTTCACAAACAGTATAGGGGAAACTGCGGACACTTGATCACGCCTTTTATTTTTATTATACGGATAAACAGGAACTCAAGTGGTCTACATAACTATTTGAAGAAATCTTGAAACTTGGAAATTTAAAACGTGTCCGTGCAAAAGTGGTTGTGTCATTTTTGCATCAAAAACACCACTATAACATTATGTTAACATAGAAGTGTTTGTATGACAAACCACTTTACTCAGGCTAGAGTATTATTTGTTGTCACTGCAGGGTTCTTATTTCATCTGTTTATTATTTGCAGCAAGACAAATCAAATATAATGTTGATTCCAAAGAAATATAACTAGAAAATCATGAATGGTTGTTGAAAGAAAGAAAGAAAATGTTTTATTTTGGACTCGTACAAAATAATAATGAAACTTGTTATTATCAATAAAATAGTTATCGAGTACAGTAGTGCTTGCTGCACGAGGCCAAAAAAGGTCCCTATCTCGGTATATGCTGCAACAATTACTACTGCAGCGCTGGTTTTCTGGTAAGGCCTGTGTGTTGATGCCACGGGCAGTTATAGTCATAATATGTTTATACTTAACATAGTTATTGAGAAAGAAACAGAATACTGGTGTAATTTCAAATTTAGTAAGTTTAGTGTGTAGGTCGGCACTAGTAAAAATCGACTAAAGATTTACTCTGTACACCTTTCCAATTGTGTGCTTCGGTCCGCTCTACTGCTATCTGCTAGCAGTAATAAATATTTCTGGATAGATTTACTAGTGACAGACTGACAGTTATCAAGTGGGGACCACAAGATCAAATGTCCTCAGTCGCCTCTACAGTTTGCGACAGATCGGATCGTGTTTGTATTTTAGCACGAGTAACTCTGTGGGGTAAGGAAGTGGTACCGGTAGCGGGATAACCTCGTGCTGTCAAAAAAACTTTGTATGCGTAATATCGAACATTATCCAGTGCATAACTGTTAAAACACATTAAATAAAACTCACGCTAAAGGGGCCTACTCAAAACACTGCCTGCAGAACCCTACATGCAGTATCTCAGCTGAATTCATCATATCGGCCATTTATACGTCCACTGCTGAACAAAGGCCTCCCCCATAGATTTGCACAACTTTGTCATCATTTTGGAGGGTATTTGCCAGTACTCACCACGCTTTGCAGGCGGGTTGGTGAGCGCAGTATGGCTATCGTTTCACAGAAGAGACGCTGCTGCCCATCCCTCTGGCTTAGAGTCCCTTAGTCGCCTTTTACGACATCCACGGGAGGAGATAGAGTGGTGCTCTATTCTTAATCCGGACACCACACGAAAAAGCCGAATTGTTTAGTGCCAATGTTTGTAGAGCCGATATTTATCGATATTGCATGGCATATCAGTACTGCATGTACTTGCCGTGTGGTGCCGGCTCAGAATGCCACCACCCCATCTCCTCCCGTGGGTGTCGTAAAAGTCGACTAAGGGTTTGGCCGGAGGATGGGCAGCAGCGTCCTTCGAGTACATTAACAACTCAACTGCGATCGCCAACCCGCCTGCCAAGCGTGGCGATTATGGCAAAACCCCCCAATGAGCCTACAACACACCCATATCGGTCGTTGTGATCTTTGGGGAGGCCTGTGTCCAGCAGTGGACTTCATTCGGCCGAAATGATGATGTAGGGCCCTGCAAGCAGGGGTGCAATTCCTTAAGCTCAAACATCCATACATCCTTGAATACAGAATCGAAATAACGGTGTAAAATCGATTTGGTATTTGCTAAGACATGATTGAAGCTATTCAAGGACACCTTGCAGAAGGTACGCCATGAGGACCAGTCTTAGCGAATATCAAATTGGGTTATCACCGTTATTTCAATTCTGTATTCAAGGATGTATGGATGTTTGAGCTTAAAGAATTACACCCCAGGGCTTTGAGTAGGCCGTTTAAGATGCGGCCATATATGTAGGTAATTGGTGTTTGTATTTCTCATTACAAATATTCTTAATGTTTATAAAGGTATGAACTATATTGTAATCAAGTGTCTTTATACTAATATTTGGCTTCGCTTCGCTTCGAAGTGGTTAATAAAATAAGTTTATATTAATAAAAAATCACAAAATGTAAAATAGGCAATGTACGTGCCTTTATGTCTGTGTGTCCATAATAATACATGTATAATCAAAGATTTAATTCTTTATTTTTAATAGTTTTAGATCACAACGGTTACGACTTAAGTCTTTATAAGACTAAATAGGTATAATACAATGCAGATAACGTATGGTGTGACCAATAAATATTAAAGGATAGATCTATTGTCCCAGAAACGTGGCATTATTAATTGTGGATTGCTCCAGAAATTCCCATTGGCTCTACGCACGTTGTTCGCGCTCAAACGAAGCCTGACTATAACTAGATTTACTATGACTAGAACTACTTACTAACTTGTAAGATATCCCATGCAGAAGGCAAGATTCAACCTCCTTGCCATATTTCATAAAAGGCACTATAGCTAGTGAAATTACTGGGCATAATAGACTATAACTAATAGCACGAGGTGATGAGTGCAGTGCGCTGCCAGGAAAGACTAGTTCTGGATAGAATTCTGACTAAAATGATAATGTGGCAGGCGATTTTTTTTGTTTATTGCCGTGCATCAGAATTTTGGGCTATCATTCTAAGTTTATTCGCGCACTCAATATCGCAATACGGCCTTTGGGAAACTTAGTATACATTGTTAGACGCTTTGCCAAGTGAAACAACGTGAGTAGAGAGAGCTACAGTTGCAAATTATATTCTTGTTATTGTCTATCAGATAGATTATTTTGCACTTTTTTTGTTGTAAATCTTATACAAAAGAGCGCTCTTTTGTATTAATATATCTAAAATCAGCAATCGTCACTTTTATATACCAGATCCTAAAAAACTGTGAACTTAATTTCAAGGGAACAATCAGTAAGTTTTATTGTTATATATATATTTTTATTGCTATTCGAACACTTAGAAATATATTTATTGAACAATTAATTACAGCGGCGCGTATCCTTTATCTGTCTGCGTATTCGTAATAAAATTGCGAATAAAGTATTTTTTCGTACATAATGCAATAAAAACAAATTATTATTTTTCAATAAACGTGTTTTTTGGAGTTTACTCCTTAAGAAACGATTTGAGTTATAAGGCCCGGTACGGAAATTTTATGAGGAGTCAAATCAAGTGTAACACTAGGAAAGTTGAGGCGTTACGTAGAAAGAGACAAACATATATATCTGTAGGATTGAACGTGCAAAAGAATGAGATGGAATACATTACACAGCTTATCTTATTCTCGGGGCCTCCTCTTTGTGCGATGCTCCGTAGTCTAACTGTATAGTTCACTACCTCTAGTCTGAGAGTTGAATGTGTGCGTATGTTTGTACGTGTGTGTTGTGTGCCTGCGTATATAAGTTCTGCCGCAACTTGTATACTGCTGCCGAGTACAGGGTATGCATGCTGTATAATAAATACATATACTTAGTAGCATTTATTGTATCTATACAACGTACATAAACAGCAACCTAACCATCAACTTTTAATGTTTTGATTTTAAAGTTTTCTTGTACTTCTATGCATTGATACGTGTATTTTTATGTACTATTAAACAAATCATATTATTATTTTGTAACATACTTTATGTAATACGCTTTTATTGAAGTAATATAAATAATCCGAATAATTACAGAAATGTTTGTTTCTCTTATCATTTTAGAAGATGCGTTCATTTACCCTCTTTTTCTATTCGATATATATCATAATTATCGTTCGTGTAAGGAGTTAACTCCAGTCGTGCGTCGGAGCTGACACACACACACACACACACTTTTTCTCTATAACCTACTAATTGCCCCGTAGTAATAAAGTTCACTATTTTTATAACAACCTATATATCAGTATAATACTAAGCTTCAAAAATAAATTTTGTACATTTAGAGGTATTTACGATGTATATTTTTAAGTGTATTTACTTAAAATTAGTGATAACAATATAACCCACCATGCTTTTGGATTGTCAACAATGGGTCCAATATTTTTAAGCATTATGTATTTTATATAAAAACTTTATGTAAGGTAGTCAGGAAATCTTAACAAGAGATTCATGTATTGCATTGCTCTTTCTGAGAAAAAAATATATGGTTATTAAAAAGGTTATAACGAGTTTTAAGAACAATATTACTATTTACTTTTAAGGATATTTTGAAGTCAGTTAAGTTACGATTTTAGACTTGTATTATTTAGGTATTGCTTTTTCGAGTTTATAAGTCGCCGAAGGACACTGATCCGTACCTGTTCTAGTTACAATAGTAATAAGAAATATGTTAACGTTTTGTAACTTTGTATTATGCGATGTTTATAGTCAATTTTCATTTGGACAGTGTTATAATCCGTAGTTACGAAAGTTTCGCTTGAAAATCGATTTATCGCTTTTATGGTGTGTTCATGATATTATAGGGGTTTCTTGCTCCTACACTATCTATAGGTTAATACCCCCATATTAAAAGCTTTAGATACACCTTCTGCATTAACAAGCCACATTGTGGTTTAATTTATTCTTTGATTTAAAACGTTGTTTAAAGTACTGTTAACGGAATAAAATCACTCTGAATACTTTGTAATTGTTTTATTTCATACAACAATGAGATAAAAATATTAACAAAAGCCGGTAAAACCGGAATATCTGCAACCAGTGTATTTTATTGACAACACGTTTTCAGAATTCAATATAATAATATAATCGAATATGTATCGCGCAACTAAGCCAATGTAAACTATGTTATTTTAATATCGGTGAATATTAAACCTGGAGGTCGGTCAGATGACGCTCCATAGACAATAACGAAATGTTTGTATATCAAAGAAATAGCTTCGTCTTGCGATCGTCAGTAGCGACTAAGAATCGCTCGTGAGTTCTGCCAAAGCTGCGGTAGTATACTTACATACATATGCATGCTCTAACTACGCGGCAAAGGTACGTCGTACGTCGCCGAGGACAGTCCGACAGACAGCCAACTTGGTGATAGTTGGAACTTGAGTGTTATTTCCAATACTCCGTATAGATTGAAAGGATGCAAATAAGGTTATTTATTTGTTGCCTTAACAACTAGTGTAGAATATTACTGCCATATAGGCCCAGCTCCCCATAGCCACGCGTTGAATTCTGATTTACCAAAGCTATGCTAACGGGACTGTTTTGCATGTTGATGTGATTGCCTTTCAGAGTTTAGTTTGTCAATCTGACAAGAACCCGTCTTAACAAAATTATGAAAAATTCATATCGGCCATTTATACGTCCACTGCTGAACAAAGGCCTCCCCCATAGATTTTCACAACTGTGTCATCATTTTGGGGGGTATTTGCCAATACTCACCACGCTTGGCAGGCGGGTTGGTGAGCGCAGTATGGCTACCGTTTCTCAGAAGGAACGCTGCTGCCCGTCCCTCTGGTTTATAGTCCCTTAGTCACCTTTTACGACATCCACGGGAGGAGATGGAGTAGTGCTATATTCTTAATCCGGACACCACACAGAATGAAAAATTGCGGGAGTGAAACTTTATAACATCTACATATCTTATGCTTATCTGCCGTGTGGTGCCGGCTCAGAATACCACCACCCCATCTCCTCCAGTGGGTGTCGTAAAAGTCGACTAAGGGATTAGCCGGAGGATGGGCAGCAGCGTCCTTCGAGTACATTAACAACTCGACTGCGATCGCCAACCCGTCTGCCAAGCGTGGCGATTATGGCGAAACCCCCCAATGAGCTCACAACACACCCATATCGGTCGTTGTGGTGATCTTTGAGGGAGGCCTGTGTCCAGCAGTGGACGTAATTTGGCCGAAATGATGAAAATGATGACATATCTTATGAGGCAACATAATATGATAAAAAACTTGTACTAATTGCTGGATATGATGTTATACTGTGGCATCGAGTTAGCATTCCTTATCACTAAGTTACCGAAAATACTGCTCAATATGAGGGTATACTTACCTTGCACATCTTGCTAGCGTACGAAAAATAGAATTATACCCGGTGGGGTAGGTAGGTGGTATACATGGTACCTGAGCGGCACTGGAATGTTTATGAAATAGGTCTTACCTACTGACGGCCGAAGTTAATAATTAATCTAATCCGAAATCTTTGGACCTAAAGGTGTTAAATGTGATCTTAACACACAAATAGGACAAGTTCAAAATTTTGCAAAATTTTAATCTAAATTTTGAAATATTGGCTAAAGTTGGGGTCTAAATATTTTTACAGAAAAACTTGTGGCGAAAGAGCGTTAAATCTACTAGGTATGGCTGGTTATTGTTGGTGCTGTGGTCTCCTTATGTGAGAGCGTCATGCTCCAGAAAGAGAATGCAGAGCGGGATCGGGAGAGGGCCGAAGGGAGAAGGATGAGACGGCGCCGGGGTAACAACCACCCCGGCACCCAGGTTCAATATGCTTGAGCTCCCTGTCGTCGAATGGAAATGTGCATAACATTATTGGCAGTGGGCTCACCAACGTGTCGCTTCCCAGATCCCTTCACGGATCCCGAGAGAACTAACCAACCCTACTAAAATCATAATTGTCTAGAATCGCGGACTGAATCTACTATTTCCCGATTTTCAGCTAGACTAACGCATGTATTACTGGGACAAGTAAAACTCGACTCTAGATTGCGTTAATCAAATATGAACCTTACGTGATTTATATTTGATTGATACAATCTCGACTCAGATCTACTTGAGTTTTGATTCTCGATGTGTATATGCTCTACGAGATCGAATCAGAAATATGAGGAGATCCGTAGAACTAAAGTTGTCGACATAGCTGAAAGGATTAGTCAACTGAAGTGGCAATGGGCAGGGCACATAGCTCGTAGAACTGATGGCCGTGGGGGCAAGGTTCTCGAGTGGAGACCGCGCACCGGAAAACGCAGCTTGGGACGACCTCCAACGAGGTGGACAGACGACCTGGTGAAGGTCGTTGGATGAGGGCGGCATGTAACCGCTCGTTGTTTGAAATCTGAGGGGGAGGCCTTTGTTCAGCAGTGGACGTCCTGTGGCTGATATGATGATGATGGTACGCCCCTCGTCAGTTACTCCAATATTAAATAATAAACTTAATATAAATGCAGGAGTGAATACCTGGCCCGGGTTTTCTTTTGAAATAAATTATTTTCAGAAGGCGCTTCCATACTTTCGTAGCTAAAAATTAAGTTAAGGCAAATAAGCATCCTATTACCCGCTCTGGTTAGAAACTTGTTTTTATATTCAGGCAATACCATTTTTTCGGTCTAATTTCCTTAGTGTAACCAAGGTCAACCCAACATATTCTGTAGTCAACTCCAGTAATGATTATACATTGACATAAATATTCTATACATAACACAAAATTATATATGAAGTCCTTGACAATACTAGAACGATTTTATTTTTAGTTATTTTTCCTTATCGATAACGTTTTGCAATAGAACATTTCGAATTCATTGGAAAACCCGTAGTGGAGTGGGCGTTTATTGTAATATAGATCAAGATTTAATCATGGGAGTTCCCTGCTTTTGGCCTTAATTGTCTACACCAGGGATTCCCAAAGTGGTTGATATCAACCCCTTGGGGTCGATATCGGTTTCCCAGGGGTCGACATAAACGAAAAGTGATTTTGGGGTCGACGAGGTCTAAAAGTCGACCCCTATTAATTAACACAAGTTCTTATTTGAAACTCAAGATACTGTATAGGTACGTTGTGTTACGTGTACCAACTTGTTCTAAGAATGACTAATATTTTAGTAGGAATATGAGGATAAGGAATTGGTAAGTATTATAGATGGGTAACTCGTCTATTTTACTTTTCTAATAGACGAGACCTATTTTAAACGAGGATGAGTAAGGGCCTCATTTTGCCTCGTGAGGTCCTCACGAGGTGTACCTCGTTTGAGGTGAGGTGCGAGTCATGAATAACGATAGCTATGACTCGCGAGGCGAGGGAATGAGAAAGTATGTGTTTTGTTTGTTTTCCCCTCGCCGAGTCGGCTAGCGCGCGATCGAAAGTTGTATTATCATCTCATTCGCACAAATATTTTCCGCCCGCTTACAATTTTGACACTCACAAGATTACAACCCGCTTTGCGTTTCTAGAAAATTGAGATCAATGAGCTAAATGAGTTGGTTCAAAGTTGAAATACGAGTGACTCTTTCAATTCGTCGTGACGAGGGACTCAAACGAGGCACCTCATGAGTGAGGGACCCATCACTAATAAGTATTTTGAATCAATAGGAAAATACTAGATAGGATTTTTAAAGTGATTTGGCTATGGGGTTCTGAGGTATCAGTTCATTTTGGAAAAGGGGTCTCTTGCCCAAAATAGTTTGGGAATCCCAGGTCTACACAATAAATCCGTCCCAAGGCCAAAACCAGGGGAACCCCCTACGGAAATACGACAGCATCAACATGAAGGACCTGGCCCTGACCTGCCACCTAATAAATGTGCATTTATTAGGCCAAATCCAGGTGGGGATGGCGCCCCGATCATGCACAAATAACCAGACCCAAAAACTATCTGTAGGCCACATAATTTTTGTTCTGTCCCGGAATCGAATCTGCGACCAGTAGTCAAGAAAGCCAAGCGACTAGCCACTGCACCTAACGGGGCGTATTTATATATTTGTTAGAGTTCCGTAACACCGAATAAAAAAATGCCGGATCCCTTATAGGATCACTCGTGCGTCTGTCTGTTTGTTCGTCTACACAACGAATTTACTCCGAATCTACAGGACAGATTCAGTTGAAATTTGGTACACATATAAACTTCTGTGACCCAAACACGGGCGTGTCACGTAAATAAATGAATTTTTATCATGGAGTCACTTTAGGGGTGCTTATTTGAGTCTAAACAGTTACTATAAAAAGGTGAAATTTGACCCCCCCCATCTCCGAAACTACTAAGCCTACAATTTTGAAAAAAAAGGCACAAAATATTCTTCACTAATAGATTACAGGAAAACCTATATGAAATCTATGGTCTTAAAATAACATGGTAAATCTTTCAATATTGTGCGTACAAACTTACATTTTTTTTTTGATTTTAAAAAAAAAAACGATGCCCCACACTGGGATTTCTCCTGTGTCGTGGGTGCGTTTACAGACATGAATTCCACACACAATACACCCAGACCCGGAACAACTACCTGCAGATCGTACAAATATTTGTTCCGTGCGGGAATCGAACCCACGACCCAGAGCGCAGCAGTCGACTGTATCAACCACTGCACCAACCGTGCCGTCTATTTTCAGTTGCAATGTATAGGAGAACGAATGATGTATGGGAAACTACAATGTTAAGTTTGTTCTTGGGATAAATTATTAAAACAAGACAGAATTTAATAATAGACAATATATTCAGTAATTTCCCTCTACGATCCGGTACCATACATACTTTTTTTATTTAAATACATGGTAGATAACATATTCATCGTACGGAACCTTCTCCACGCGAGTTCAACTCGCACTTTTTTACAATATATTATTAATCTTGCTTGTGAACTTACACAGATAATTCCTGAGTTCTCTAATTAATAAATTAAAAATAACAGTATTTCATTATAATATGTGTATAGAGCAAGTTAGTATAAATTACGAATTCACGTGATAAAGATACATTTGACACAATATGTGAGCAAAGCTTTAGTGAAAGTACATTGGACGGCTTATACATCTTAAATCTATCTTGGTAATAGTGAAACAACAATATTTTTATAATTAATATTTGGAAAATCGGAAAGTGCACACCTCGAACGCTTATATTTTGTTAAATTTTTCAATATGGCAAATAGTGTGTGTTTATAAATCTGCCAATGGCAGTAGTATTGAAATACGTGTGTTAAAGTAATCCAAAAATAGTCGCAGAACCTATAGAGAAGATCTTAAGACATTTAATTGAAAATGGGACATAATGTACAGATGATGTGGAAGATGTTAAGGCAATTGTCAAGTTACAATCTTACGTCATTATTACAGATAAACATCTGTTACGTAAATGTACATTAGTGATACGGTTCGTTTTTTTAGAATTGAACCGTACAACGTTGCCGACATGTTTTTTAGAATTATTTCATTTTTGTGAACTATTTTATTTAATATGTAAAGATTAATTAATCTAAACACCGTACAACGTTGCCTTATACTTCATCATTTATACTTGCTAAGGCGAAATTGTGGAAGATACTCTACAGAAGCCATAATCTAAGAGATGAAGAAGTGATACGGTTACGTCAAATTTGTAGAAAAAAAAGGCGGATTTCTTCTCTTTTTCTTATATTTCAGTTATTGTTTAATTAAACGATTCACGGTAATTTCAATAGGCTTCTATACAATTAAATTAATAAATCGGATGCTAATAAAAAACAGCAAAGTTATTTATTGAATTTTTAATTAGATATCATGCTACGTGTGTACAGACCGACTGACATATTTTCTTTTTCAATCAACTTATACTGACTTGTAAATGCAACTTTAGACTAATGTAAGTAAATAAATGAACTTGTAACTATATCAGAATGTGTCTTATTACTATTACTGGACTTTTTCACCAAAGTGCAATATAAAGTTGGTGTAAATAAAAGCGGAGTGAATCATTGAAGCAACATCTCCTCAAAGACAAATTCCCCTAAAATGAAGACACACGGCATATAACCAGTCGTCTTATGGGTGAGGCTTTTGTTCAGCGGTGGACATTTTTGGCTGATATGATGATAATGATGATGATAATGAATCATGTTTCTTTCTGGTGATATCACTACTTATCCGCTTCGCGTTCGTGGTGTGCAATTACAAATATTTTGACAACCAACCGGTTCTATACACTGATACTTTTGTGTCGACACAGTTGTGCCACTGTATCCCAACGTTATTTGTTATACTGTATTTTGGAAGGACGCAGCGTGTTTATACAACGATACACATCTGGCTACTCCTTTAGGGACAGGCGTGATGTTATACCTCCATACACACGTAGCGATACAGTTGCGCGATTGTAGTGCAACTTATACACAAATCGTTTTGTAACGAGGTTAAGGTACTGTATTTCTTTGTTATCACTGTGTATAGTACCCGTCTGTAAAAGGATTTTCTCTTATTTTAATAGATAAGTACATTTCATTTGCTATGAATAAAAAAGCTCGGTATAATTATAATTACAAATGTAACAATGATTAATATTTTAAGAAATGTATATAATAAATATGTAATTAGTTCTTACTTTAAGTACTTTACAAAGTTTGATTATTATTTACAATAATTCTTTATATACGTGATTAAATAAGTTAGCACTTAAAATATATTATCACAAAATTTCTAAGAATAATATAATATTTTTAATAACATATATCTACAAAACAATATCGTTTTTGAACATTATTTAAGCAGCTTAGCTGAAAACAACACTTCAAAAAGTCTAAAAAACTCTTCGACAAAGTGAGCTCCAAGGAATGGGCCCAGAGGCGATGAGTTCAGATAAAAAATGTTCAAAAACAAGTAACAACATTTAATAAGTACACACTGAGGTATATGAAGCCTTGTGCAAAACTAATATAAACTATAACCGGTTTCTGACTACACATATTGAAGTTCAGAGGCGGTGAGAGCAAGAGCGGTAAATTTTACCGACTTCAAAAAGAAGGAGGTTCTCAATCCGATGCACATTTTTTTTATGTATGTGCACCGATTACTCCGCGATTTGTAGACCGATCTGAGAAAATTCTCTTTGTAATGGGTGCAGAATGCTCTCGAATTGGTCCCATATAAATTTCATTACATTTGATTTAGTTGTTTTTTAACCAGCTTCAATAAACAGGTTTATTTGACTGCGCTTACCTAGACGATGTCTTAAAAGTTTCGATACTTAGACTTATTTTTAGTGTTAGACTAGCTGGGACCCGCGGTTTCACCCGCGTTTATTTTAAAAGAAATTTAGTGTACTTCGACATACTTGACATAGAATATATATATTGGATTTCAAGGATTTAATTTTTTTACGCGGATCCATAATTATTTTTCTAAAATAAAAGTAGCTTAAGTTATTCCTTATGACATCAGCTATCTGCCAGTGAAGGTCCCGTCAAAATCGGTCCAGCCGTTTCGGAGATTACCCGGAACAAACAGACAGACAGACTGACGGACAGACAAAAAATTAAAAAATTGTATTTTTGTTATATGTACCGTATATACTTTCATATGCATTTAGTAAAAAGCTGTTATTTTGACATTACAAACAGACACTTCAATTTTATTTATTTGTATACGGTATACGGATACCAAATTTAGGAAAGTTCTTACATTTATTTACACTAAAAAGAAACAAATAAAACTTTTTAACAAAAAAATACCGACTTCGGGGCTAAGTATGCCCCAACCATGGTTCATGCAGACCAACGAGTTATATTTATGGGCCCCGCCCTACTTCATAAATAAAGCCTTTTTTTTTCTTTTTACTGGTTTTAATATCGTATTGTTTTTTTTTTTTTCTAGACACAGTTAAATCTTTTGTATCTGGATAAGATAGAGTCTTGCTCTCACCGCCTCATTTTCAGTTGGCGGAATATTTTATTTATTCTAGATCCTCCATGCAAGTCTGGTATAGACTAGGGCGCAGTTACAATTCAGCAAAAAGAACAGCTAGCTCACTTGATACCGGTGACTTTAGAATCAGGGAATAAAAAGGAATGGTGTTAAGTCGGACGACTTGTTCTCCAACCGACATCCGCGGTAAACGAATACGTCTTGGCTTCTACATGTGAGATCTTACCAACTCAGGCTATGGCATGATGTTGTCAAGTTACGGGGCATATGAGACTATGTCTGGATGTGACGAACGCAGTGTGGTACCGCGCAGGACTTGTCCTACAATAGTTACAGGCAGCACCGACGCTTGCTCGTCACGTCACTAGGATGAATTAAAAATAGTGCCTTACGTACGGCTACTTTGCTGTTTTAGAGTAAGCTGGCTGTTCTATTTAAGCTCTAAAGTAGGCACATGTGACTCTTCTATAAATGTGCACGCCACATGTGGGCCAATTTTAGGTAAGACTAGCTGGGACCCGCGGTTTCACCCGCGTTTAATTTAAAAGAAATTTAGAGTACTTCGACATAGATACTTGACATAGAATATATATATATTGGATTTCAAGGGCTTTATTTTTTATGCGCGGAACCCTAAATATTTTTCTAAAATAAAAGTAGCCTAAGTTATTCCTTATAACATTAGCTATCTGCCAGTGAAGGTCCCGTCAAAATCGGTCCAGCAGTTTCGGAGATTACCCGGAACAAAAAGACAGACAGACAGACAAAAAATTTAAAATAGTGTTTTTGTTATATGTCACGTACATACTTTCATATGCATTTAGTAAAAAGCTGTTATTTTGACATTACAAACAGACACTTCAATTTTATTTATTTGTATAGATATATATCAGTCAGTCTAATAACTACAACCGGGACAACGCTTTTACGAGCCCTCCGAAGCACGGAGACGTTCGGTTCAAATACTACTATACGGCCACCCATCCGCCGACTGACGGCGCCAAGCGTTGCTTAACCTCTCCGATCATTTACCGATCAGTGAGTGCTAACGGCCGAAGTTAATAATCGATCTAATCGATCGTAAACGTCAACGGATGAGTTTCAAAATCTTAACTCTGAAGATTTAAGATTGGATTGATTATTAATTTCGGCCGTTGGTCACTCTTTGTGTTGAGATGTTGGTTATTATAATCTCAATAACGGTTACAGGAATCGTGAGATGAAATACTATTCCGTTACAACTATTTCTGTGAATATAAAATTCATTTGCTTGAAGTGCGATACGGTGAACCAAATCCCAGTGCAGGCAATATGCAAATACTGTATGCATATGAATCTGACACACTGCATAATAAAATGAATGATATTGGAGCAGGGTTTATCTCATCTGACGAGCTATTTTCGGTTTATCATTTCATCATTTCGGTATTCAGCCCAACAGATATCATTGACACACATGATTGTATCTTTGTCAGAAACCGGGCGACTAACACAAGTTGGTGGGAATTAAACACAATACAAAATAGTACACTTAAACAATAATCTTTGTTATCAAATTGTGACCCAATTGTCTTCAGAGGGCCAATTCTCGCTAATTAATTTACGCTGTGACTGAAAGTTGACCGAATTGAGATTAAATTATGAATTGACAAAAAAATTGTATTCTGCTTCTCTTAAGTTTAGTCGAATTTCAGTATGATCTCAATCTAATCTCATTTCAATGTCGGTTTTGACGTTTATTTAGACAATTTTAGCACCTGTGTCGATTCAAAATGTTAGCAGAATACCGTTTTGGTGTCGATTCATTTTCGATCTCATTACATACGTTTGACGATGTTTGTTAGTTTAGGAGACGACATTGAGTCTAGATCGGAATTACATTTTGATCTTTTTTTTTTTTAATTACGACAATTATTGGCCCTCAGATGCAAATTGGTATTTCGTTTTATGCTAAGCGAACATTGATATTTGGATCGTAAATCTACAAAGTTAGGTTTGACTATGTTTCGTCAAATAAACTTGCTATTTAAAAAAGATAAACAACTCTGCGCTAAAATACCATTGCAAAATATTTTACCATCGTTTCCTGGAATATATTAATTAATATAAATAATGCACGCAGAATCACCGATACAGTAGGTATATAAACTTTTAATTAAATATATCGATAAACAGTAACTCAACGATAATAACGTTTCCTCATTTGTAAAAATTTCTAGAGGAAATATTGAGCCAATGTCATGAGCAAAATGAGTTCACAAATAGCGACATCGAAAAGTAAAAGAATTAATCATTAGGCCTTCTAAGTGCATTGCATAAAAAAATTACGCTTGCTCCTCATATGAAACTTTCCCGCGCATGCGCACTACGCCTTTTGTGCCCGCGCAGGCGCACATACAACGTTACACATAAAACGTTGCACTCACATATTTGAGTGCAACGTTTTATGTGAAAATCTAGGAATTTTACTCTTATCAAACACAACGCTACTTGTGTATATATTTGTCCTTACAATTCTGTACTTCAGAAATTTTAATTATGTTATCACTTATCAATAATCCTGGAGAGCTTTATTTGAGGGGACTGATTGGATACGCGTCAGGCTGTACGACAGTATTTCTTTAATTTCACGGAAACTAAAAGTACGTAACACACTATTCCACTCGATAAAGGTGACGTTTTTGGTCACATAAATAATAATAATGTCAACAAAAGCAATGGACTTCACACATTTTCCTCCTGAAGTAAAGAACTATACAACTGAGTTGTACTTGCAGAGTTACAAGCAAATCAATATTTCGCTAGCAATATCTTTTATCAATGTACATATATGAATGTAATCTGGTAATGTTCTTTAACTCTTCACATAAGACCTGTTTTAAAATCAAAGGTATTACCTTCTCGCTGAGTGGGCAAGCTTTGTGATCGTAATTCATCACAACTCCATAGCAACCATCTCGTTCGATTGGTCATCATACTGGATACACTTATAAGACCCATCACAATACAGACACCAATCTCATTAACTCTCACCTTCCTATCTAAACCTACTTAACCATCGTCCATGCTATGGCAGCGCCGGTGGTGTGGTGACGTGCGTCTGCTTGGCTTGCACGCGGTGACCCTGGGCCAATTCACCAGCCTTTAACGCCTGATACTTCAAGAAGGCATCACCTCCGTATAGCACCATTGCCAGGTATCCGAAGAACTGGAAACGTTTAGCTATGTTAGAATATTCAAGGATTACACTGTAATAAAGATTAAAGTGAAACACAGAGAAATATAGTTTATCCTACCGCGGATGTCGTAAAAGATGATTAAGGGACTTTAAACCAAAGGTATAGGCAGCAGCGTCCTTTCTGTGACACAGTAGTCATATTGCGCTCACCAACCTGCCAGCCAAGTGAGTACAGGCAAATTCCCCCCAAAATGATGACACAATTGTGGAAATCTATGGGGTAGGGCTTTGTTCAGCATACATCTATTATAAATTCTTTTTTTGGCCTTTTATCTTCATAAAGCAGATTACCATCCTATATCACATAGGTTTGCCAGGTGTACAGAAGATGTAAAACTTACAAACCACACTGCCCACTTTTACACTGGCATCTTACGGCTCAACTCTACACACACGCTCTTGGAATACAGTACAATAATGCTTTTAGGGTTTTGGTGAGGCTGCACCGATTTTACAGCAGGAGGCGACTTAAATCTGGTAGAAAAACTAGACGAGCTATTGAGGTATAATATACTACGTACTAGAGTAGCTATTACAAATGATTTGGTCATGAAGTTGCAACCACGGGGCACGCTACTCCTTGACCGTTACATATGTTTCTCAAGTTATAAAAACAATATCTCACTGCACATGAAGGCATATCTAAGTAATACAACTTAGCACTCAAACACGTCACGTTGCGGCAAGCGGCCTGGCACAGACATGACGTAGACTAAGTGAGTAAGAGTGTATGCGCTCTAACTTTCGTGACAAAGGATCTAGTTGAGATGTCTTCTCTAGTACGTAGTACATTATACCTCAATTAGACGAGCGAATTGTACCTATGTAGAATAATAAGCAGCCAACACACGTAGCCTGTGTCCTTTAGACCACGTCCCACATATAAAAACCTATTACGTTCCTTAATGTTCATTATTGAGGTATAGAAGCCATAAAGAACGAACTCGTAAAATATATGATGGCACTATGTCATGCAAGCTGAAGTGGTAATGGGCAAGGCACACAGCTTGTAATTTTGGGGGCAGAAACGAGAAGGACGGACGACCTGGTGAAGGTCGGTGGGAGTAGTTGGATGCGAGCGGCATATGACCAGTCGGTGTGGAAATCTATGGGGGAAGTGGATGTCCTTCGTCTATTATGATGATGTGACTACGTTACGCTAAGAGGGTCTAATGGTTGGGGAAGCTAGCACAACAAACTGGTCTTTATGGCTTTCAGTCTTGGTGAAGAACTATCTCGTAATGCTTTTAGCAACTCAAGAAACATTGAATGGTAATACAAATCAGGAAAAACAGTAGAAACATGTGTAAATAGTTTCCTTATATTCCTTTCCTAGAATTTTGTTGTACAGCTGCAACTTAGGAGGAAATTGCTTCAGCCTTTGCAAAACTAACTGTGAACATTTGTTTTTTACATATAATTGTCTGGATTAAGATTATAGCACCACTCCATCTCCTCCCGTGGATGTCATAAAAGGTGACCGAAGAAGGGCGGCGAAGGGACTTCACCAGAGGGCTGCGCAGCAGCGTACCACCTGCCAAGCGTGGTGAGTAATGGCAAATTCCCCCCAAAATTTCGAAATTTATGGGGGAGGGATATTTTGCTCAGCAGTGGACGTACTTCGGCTGATATGATGATGACAATATTTTGTCATCTTTGGGAGCGAAAGTTATATTGTTATTTACGGGAAAGACGGACATAATGTTGCGGTAAGAGCACCCTATGTACATGCCATTTTCTGTATTTTATCTTCTTTTTGTTGATTCTGGTGTACATTAAAAAGTGTTGTATAGTATTGCGATGAATTTCAGTACCTACATATATTTTTAATTTTGTTCCGGTTTTAAACAATATATTCACTGGAAACAGTGATCCTAGACCTAGGGCCAAGTCTAAAATTCTCTAGGAGTGTACACCGAGCGAATACTGACTCCAAAATATACAAATATGTAAGAAAAAGTCAATTCACCTCATTTCCAGCCTTAATTGATAATAAATCACTGTGTAACGTGACAGTTAGTCATGGACATATTTATAGACATTTAATAGCCGGGTCACGTTCGCCGCACAGAATAATGTGTGCCAGTCGGCTTCGTACGCGCAGGCTTTTGTTTTGAATGTGTTATACACAGGTGGGCACTGACTGGTTCAATAGGTAGTCGACCCGATTGTCTTTTGATCTGTTTTGTTGTGTTGTCATTACGTGATTACAAAACTGAGCCCTTACTCGCTATGCCGTGTGAAATAAATCCACGTACGGAACGCGATCGTGACGCAATAATATAATATAATAGTGAAGGTACTTAGCCTATGATAGTTGTTTGCTACATTATCTTTGAAAGGATTTCAAATACATTTCGATATAACGAGAAAATTGTTATCAATAAAAAATGTGTTTTTGGAGTTTACTCCTTAAGAAACGATTTGAGTTATAACTTACAAGGTCTGGTACGGAAATTTTATGAGGAGTAAAATCAAGTGTAACACTCGGAAAGTTGAGTTATTTACTTTAATTACTTATGTAATTGTCCGTGTGGTGTCCGGATTATGAATATAGCGACTTCATCTCCTCCCATGGATGTCGTAAAAGGCGACTAAGAGATACTAAGCCAGAGGGACGGGCAGCAGCGTCCTTCCTGTGGAACAGTAGCCATACTGCGCTCACCAACCCGCCTGCCAAGCGTGGTGAGTATTGGCAAATGCCCCCTAAAATGACGACACAGTTGTGGAGGTCTATGAGGGAGGCCGATGTTCAGCAGTGGACATATAAATGGCTGATATGATGACTTATGTAATTCAATCGAAACTCACCCCAGCCGCAGAATAAGTAGCCGCTCCAAACGCAACGACTATCGTGGAGGCTATCAGGTACAAAAACACCATCACAATATACGCGATCATCTCGATCTTCAGCCACTTGATGTTGTGGTATTTCTCCACCACGTGGAACAGGTACAGCACCAGCAGAATCCCAGAAAACCAGAACCCCAGGTGGGCCACTATGTTGAAGTACACCCCTCGACCGTTTGACCAGAATGCGGATGACTGGATGCAGATGAACCCAATTAGGTTGAGCAGCTGTGAAAATATTATAGTTATAAAAATAATAGTACGACGTTCCCGGAGAAGCATTGGCTGAGGAATCGCACGGTGATAGGCCAATACCAATGTAAGGTTCCCTGTATTACAATTTAACCTTAGGTACATCAGATGTGCTTGGGGCGGTCCTTTACAATCCTCCCCGAGAAGTGCCTGGGAGGCGGCCTTTTTACAGTCACCTTCCCTCCGCTAGAGGAAGTAACCGCTTTACAGCCATCCCCTCCAAGATGTGCCCAAAGGCACGGCACCAATGGGCAGCTCTAGTGTGATCTTACAAGGACCTGGAGGCCCCTTTAGTGCCGAAGATGACCGCTCCAGTGGTTTTAGCCGGTAGGAGTCCGGCATACCCCTTCGCCCTTCTCCGGGGGAAGGAAGTTCCATGAAGAATTTCCACTGGACACCAATAAAAAAAAATTGTAGTCCGACATGTCCCTTCGCCCTTGTCCCGGGCGGAGGAAGTTTATTTTAGTTAGTTTAGTTTTTACCAATAAAAGGTACTTTAGAACGTTCAGTTCTAACATGAGCCTCCCAATGATCACTACTCACCACGCTTGGCTGGCAGATTGGAGATCGCAGTATCTTGTTATTGGCACACGCTAGGATGCTGCTACCCATTCTCATGATATCAACCCTTAATTGCCTTTTACGACACCCATTGGTGGAGTCTTCCCTGCCGGGAAACACACGGAACCACCAAAACCCTAACAAACAATAGCTACCACTGAGAATCTTCTAGAACACGAACGCTACGATCCGAGAGTAAAATCTAGGTTACACCACTACAGAGTACAGTCAGGCTTATTATTTGCTATTACGTACGTCATTAGAGTGGGTTACATAAATATTGATGAAATGTTTTGCACTCCCACTATTGCTCCGGTGCTAAACAATTCAAAACAAGTAGCCTCACCCGATATCTTGGCGTCGCGCACTTGGAATTACGACTACGCCACACCTTCTTTTTTGTCGTGGGAAAATCCTCATGTACTTCCTCCGCCTTGGGGACGGCGGAGGGACATGCCGAACTTTTACCCCACGATGTCCTTCCACTTAACTCTGGCTGGGGTGAGATGTTCGCTTTGTCAACATTAGACCGCACCCCCGGCAGGTATCGGCCGGTCATTGTTTGACGGGCCCCGTCTCTGTGCGACCTGGCTGGCCGCACATATCTACAGAGAGGGGCTCGCAAAACACACGCGCCGCCGCCTCGGGCCTGTTTCTGTTCGGGCGACAGACTGCCTGGTTCGTCGCCCGCAGCCCAACTACGTTACACCTCAATAATATCATACTTGACGAACTAGGACTCTCTTTAACCAACCACCTTGATCTCGTAGGTCCCTTAACATAAGTAGGGTTCTCCAATTTACGATGTTGTCAGTATTACAGAGTATAAGTAAAATGGTACAGAAACTGGGAGAACAGAATCACTTACTTACAGTCCACTGCTTAACAAAGGCCTAGCCCAAAGATTTCCACAACAACCGGTTACAAGCCACCCGCTTCCAACGCCACCCAGCGACCTTCACCAGGTCGTCTATCCACCTCGTTGGAGATAGTCCAGCGCTGCGTTTTCCAACGCGTGGTCTCCACTCGAGAACCTTTTTGCCCCAACACCCACCAGTTCTACGAGCAATGTGCCCCGCCCACTTCAGTGTATTAATCCTTTCCGCTATGTCGGCAACTTTAGTCCTTCTAAGGATCTCCTCATTTCTGATTCGATCTCGTATAGAAATACCAAGCATAGCTCTCTCCATAGCTCGCTAAGTGATCTTGAGCTTTCTTATGAGGCCTGTAGTGAGTGACCACGTCTCTGTTCCATATGTCATCATTAGTAACACAAATTCTGATCGCAATGAGCCGTTATATATATCACAAGAAGAATGCTGCTGCACATCCTCTCGACGTGATCACATAGTTCCCTTAGATATACGCTACGGGTTGAGCGGATGGTCTATGCTGCAAACGCGGCCATTTTATGTACGAAATCAATCTACGAAGGACCTGTTACTGGATCACTGCCAGGTTTGTATGTTATCGTAAGTGCGTTCGTAACTAGTCACCCGCAACTAATGTGAAAATAATGATTATTCGACACAACCATCGCAAGAATTTGTTTTGTTTGGTGCCACTGGTGTGTCTGTATTCAAATGATCGAGATTAAATTCTTTAACTTAGGATTCGGTATCGTTGGCTGCAATTACTACAAATTCTAAACTTTTTTTGACAATTCGGTGACGACACGAGGATGTTATTCGCCTGGTGGTAAGCGACATGTCTGCTACAGTGCCCTTTTAACCGAGACACAGTAATGTCTAAAGTTTATATACTACTGCTTGGCGGTGAACATCTGGCACTGCGGTGGTTCCTACCATTTTTTTACTGGTGCCCAGTGGAAATTCTTCATGAACTTCCTTCGCCCCGGGGAAGGGCGGCTAAAACCACTGGAGCGGTCATCTTCGGCACCTAAGGGAGGCCAGGTCCTCGTATGATCACACTAGAGCCGCCCACTGGTGCCACGCCTATAGACACATCTCGGAGAGGGTGACTGTAAAGCGGTCACCCCCCCGGGGGGCGGTGGTGATTGGTAGCCGGCATGCATTAAGACTAGTAAAATCATAATAATATATTCAAAATTTGATCAGAGATCAGATCGTAATTATTTACACAGTGACTGAAAGTTGATCGAACTGAGATTAAATTTGACTAAAAATTCCTCTTAAAGTTCAGTCAGATTTCAGTATGATCTCAATTCAGTCTCATTTCAATGACAATTTAGAGGTTTTTTAATGAAAGTTTTAATACCTATGTCAGTTCAAAATGTTAGCAGAATACCGTTTTGGCTTCGATCAACTTTCGATCAATTTTCGATCTCATCACAATTTAGGTTAGTTTAACGTTGTTTGTTAGTTTAGAAGAATACCATTGTGACATTTGCGACACTAGATCGGAACTATATTTTGAACATCTTTTATTACGAGAATTGGCCCTCTGGTCCGCAACCACTTGAGGCCTTTTGAATAAAAATGTCTTACCTAATTTAAAACAAAAGGGCGGAAGAGAGTTTTAAAAAGAACCTAGTAGCACACACACTCATCAGCCTTTGAACGTCCACTTATGACCTTAGACTTTCCCGTCATCGCTACAATTAACGGTCTTAGGGAATATTGCCATATTTACTACGCATGGCAGGCGGACTGGTGATCTTTGTTGTTATCAGCAAGGATGCTACTGCCAACCCTTAATCACCTTTTACGACACCCATGGCATGTAGAGGGATGGTCAATACTTCGCCGGGAACCACACGAACCAACCTAGTAGCAGAAGTTGTACAAAGTATGTTTGCAGTGACGGACAAACGATCAAGATATTCCGAATGTTAAATTGAAATGTATAAACTACAACGCAAGTGTTCCTTGCGGTCTTTAAAAGAAAATTCCATAAAACTTACGCTAAAATACTTACAACAACAATAACTTTAAGAATCCCCGGTATAGTCTTCAGATACGAGGGGTCGAACCGCGTCTCTGTAATGAACACCGTGTTCGTAGACCCCAAGGTTTGGGGCGGCGGGGGAGGCAGCTGGTTTGGGTACGCCATGGTGGATGCTCATCTGAAACAGAACAATATTTAAAGGTGTGAAGTGTAAAATACAAAAGTGGAGCGCCAGACAGCTCCTGGCAGGAGAAACCCCGGTATCTATATTTTCATTTTTTTTTTAAAAAACGTTGCCCCACACTAGGATTTCTCCTGTGTCGTGGGTGCGTTTACATACATGAATTCCACACACAATACACCCAGACCCGGAATAACTACCTGCACATCGTACAAATATTTGTTCCGTGCGGGAATCGAACCCACGACCCGGAGCGCAGCAGTCGATTGTATCAACCACTGCACCAACCATGTTGTAGTTCTTCGGCTGCTAAGGTGGTTATGCACTTGAATATCACGTTTATAGTCCCCGTAGAAAGTAAAATACTAAGCGGATTCTTTATCCGCTTAGTATTTTTGATGATCATTATGATCCTTCCGAGCTCATAACCAGTTGCACTCTGATTGGTAAACGATCGGCGAGGTTAAGCAACGCTCCGCGTGGTCAATTCGTATTTGAACTGAGCGTCTCCGTGCTTCGGAGGGCACGTCAAACCGTCGGTCCAATCGAACCCACGACCCGGAGCGCAGCAGTCGATTGTATCAACCACTGCACCAACCATGTTGTAGTTCTTCGGCTGCTAAGGTGGTTATGCACTTGAATATCACGTTTATAGTCCCCGTAGAAAGTAAAATACTAAGCGGATTCTTTATCCGCTTAGTATTTTTGATGATCATTATGATCCTTCCGAGCTCATAACCAGTTGCACTCTGATTGGTAAACGATCGGCGAGGTTAAGCAACGCTCCGCGTGGTCAATTCGTATTTGAACTGAGCGTCTCCGTGCTTCGGAGGGCACGTCAAACCGTCGGTCCCGGATGTTGTCATTAGACGGTAGTCGTTAAGCCAAGTCGGAGGCTTTGGGGCGGCTTATCAACTCTTAACACAAGGTTGGTCACTAACCACATGAAAAGAAAGAAAGAAATCCTTTCGCGTTTGTTTGAGATGGCTAACACTCAAACTAGACGCGATTGGACGTCAGCATTTTACAGGAATGTACGTATACGGAAGGTGAAGGAACGAGTGATGTCCAGCGGTGGCTGTACGCAGATCGGATGGACTGACTGCTGGTCGCCTAAGGCATCACCGCCGACCATAAACATCCGCCACAGCGGAGGAGTCGCCGATGTGTTGGCGACCTTTACGAGAGACATACATTTTCACGTGAAGTATGACATTTTTACGTGAAGTATGACATTTTTACGTGAAGTATGACATTTTTACACGTAAGTTGCAGTCACAACGCACATGTCACACATTACACTATACCAGCACTTACTCACATGTAATGAAATTCTGTCTACCCTATGCTATCCTGCCTCACCTTTAAACACATTTTCAGGAAAAACCAGATATGTTTGCATTCGTCAGACAATGGCTGGCCTAAGAATATATTTAATCGGCCACTGTGTAAACTAAACTATACTATTAATACCTGTAGTCGCCGATATTTTCATGGAGGACTTTGAGGAGAGAGCACTGATGACAGCCCCGGCTAAACCAAAGATGTTCAAACGGTACGTAGGTGACACATTTACCATTTTGCCTCACAATAGGGTCTCTGCATTCCTAAAACACCTAAATTCAATACACAGTAAAATTCAATTTACTATGGAATTGGAGGATAACAATTGCTTAGCCTTTCTTGACATACTTCTCATCCATAATCCAGATCATTCTGTTAGCCACACTGTGTATAGAAAGCCTACCCATACAAACAGGTACCTTAACGGTGAATCTCAACACCATCCTTGTCAGTTAGCTACTGTGGCCAAATCTTTGTTACAGAGAGCACACGGCATCTGCGACGCCGACCACCTGGCAGGGGAGCTTAACCATGTGAAGCAAGTTCTTCAAAATAACAATTTGAAAGCTCCACATCCCCGTCGCAGAAGCCGCCCGAAACCCACCACGGTTGATCGACGGCCCGCTGTTTTACCATTTATTAAGGGAGTCACGGACAGAATTGGTCATATCTTAAAGCGTGCTTCTATAAAAACCTATTTCAAGCCGCACAAGAAGATCAGCCAACTTCTCAAACCAGTGAAATGTCACATACCCTTACAAGATGCAGGGGTCTACAAGATTGACTGTGATTGTGGTTTATCATACATAGGGCAAACAAAGCGTAGCATAGCCACCCGAATAAAAGAACATATAGCTGACGTCAAGCATAGACGCTCCACAAAGTCTGCAGTGTGTGAACATGCCTTAGACAAACCAAACCATTATCTTCGTTTTGATCAACCTCAAGTACTCGCGAAAGAGAACCGATATGTACCTAGAATGTTTCGTGAGGCTATTGAAATTAAAAAACATCCTAATTTTAATAGAGAAGATGGTTGGCAGGTACCACCTGTTTGGAATCCAGTCATTAAAATAATAAAGTCCCAAACAAGATACCGCACTAAGAAACATAAAGACACTGTGAGTGATTACTGCGTGCATCGAAACTAATTTTTTGATTAAAATTGTACGGTAGATAAAATAAAATAACTTTTTAAAATCTGTAACGACGCCTGTCACCTTAGTCATCCTGCGACCACGATTGCTGCAAAGTATTCGAAACGTCAGGAAAATCAAAAATCAAAATATACGCGATAGAATCCGTTTAAAAGTGTTTTATTATAATTAATACTTGAATAAATATTTTTCTAATACTCGCATTGTTGCTATCCTCTCCAACTAGTCACGGCGATAGTATAATACACACACATAGACATTACACTACGGCATGGTTGGCGCAGTGGCTAAGCAATTTTGGCTTACTACGCTAAGTGTCACGGGTATGTTCGAGTGTGGCACAAAATACTAGTGTGTGACATCATTAAAACGGGGCAAATGGGGTTCTAACTCACGATCTATTAATGAACCTTTAAAGGAATCGGTCACTTAGTCTTGCTAAATCCGCTATTATTTCATTTGATCATGTCATTAGAGAATGCAAGCTTTACACTCTTGATGGGCTTTTTATGTACATATACTTATATATGTTTTAGTGTGCACACACTTTGACACCTCAATATTATAACTAACTTTGAGTGGAGCTGATTCAATTAGTATTGGTATCAAGGAAGTTCTAGCTATAAAGCACATTATTGGTGAATCATTGAATTAGTCACATAGACCAGTGAGGTCAATAATAAATTGCCATTATTGGATTCATAATTGGTAGCCAATTAGAGGCCTATATGGCCCATAAGAATATATTGGTGAAATCAAAGAAGTGGGCTTGTTGATGAAACACACTTATTGAGTACTTTGACTCCATGATTAAATAATAAAAAAGGTTGTAAGTCTATTAAATGGATAATCCATTAGCAAGTGATACCACAGGCAACCACATTAAATTGCTGGCATACTGCCAAGATAAACTTATTTTCATATTGAAAACCAAGTGCCAATCAAAAGCAGACAAACAGGGACCAATTACATTAAAAAAGCACATTCATCATCATCAACGTCATGTTGGTGGGTGAGCACAGAATGGCTGCTGTTATGGTACCCTGCTGCCCATCCGCAGACTACCATAGTTGCCTTTTGCGACCAGGAAGATGATTGGTGCTTAATTTTTAATCCAGACACCACACAGAACTGAACACTAAAGATATTCATAGTATAAAATTTTTAAAGTCATTCATGAAATCATCAATCATAGTCAATGGAAGTGCCTTTTGGTATCTAATCTGCAAAAAGCGCTAGATTACAAAATCTCTAGAATTAAGTTAAAGTTTTGTTTATTTTTGTACGTGCCATGGTCTGCTGACTGAATAAATAATCTAAGCCATGGCCAAGCCAATCCATGGTCAGAATGTGGTCAGCTTAGCGAAATCAGCTAAGTACACCACTGCGAAACCCTTTCTGGCAGTACTAGGTTGATTTATATATATACATACAGTTTTTTTTTATAAGAATCTTTGCCCTACACTAGGATTTCTCCTGTGTCGTGGGTGCGTATACATACACAAATTTCACATACAGTAACACCCAGACCCAGAACAACTACCTGCAGATCATACAAATATTTGTTCTATGCGGGTATTGAACCCGCGAACTGGAGCAGCAGTCGACTGTATCAGCCACTGAACCAACCGTGCCGCCGCCAATAAATGTATAAAATGAATATTGTGCAAGTCTATTAGAATATGGACATTTGATTAATTATTTTTAAGACTGCTTTGCATAAAAACTTGTTTTAAGTTACATCACTAGTCTAGTTGTTGCTAGAGCAGCTGCAGAGCAAACTGTAATCCTGTTTATATTCAGAAATTTTAGGTTTCAGTCCAGAATTTGTATGTGTCTAGTATATAGCAAAATATTTGTCCAATTGCTTTGAACCAATACCATCATCCTACAGGTGGGTGTACAAAAGTACACCTCTTCCTTAACTTGAGTGGAACACAAATGTGATGCTATAATGTTGCTGGCAGATTGACAGTACATTCTTTATCCAAACTCAGATTAAATGATGAAAGATTAGATAAAAGGTAATACAAAGAACCTTAAAAAATGGTAATGAAATATATCCTTGAAATAACTGGAACTATTAACACATATGATTGAATTGATCTGAGGTTTGAGGTTTGAGAGATATCTTTATTTCCCATAAGAATTATAATTCACTTACATGAGAAATTTAAAAAACTAACAATGTGGTCGACGTACAGTAACAGAATCAACAAAAAATACAATTCTATGATCTATTGTTTTTATTATAACTAAAATCTGTTTAGATTTTTGGTAGTTTCAATACCTACTTTATTTTATTTGAGGTGAATTTTATCCCTGAAATGATATGCACGCAAGTGTTTATTTTTAAAATAGAATACAATCATTTATTCGGAAAATAGATTCTAACAGACAATTTTTGTCCCTAAATATTGAGAAAATGGTAAACCATTCTACTAACTAAATGTTGTGTGCTGTTAATGTTAACTATCATAAAGGCATTGTAATATATCGATGAATATAAATTAGTGTTTCAAATCATATTTTTAATTATTTCATAGTGTAATGATAAATAAACATGGAAATACTACAGCATTTGAAACTTACATAAATCACGGTGCAAACCTGTATGAAAATTACAATACACAACTAAAGAACGAATCACGTAAACTGAATCACGTAAACTGAATCACCCACATCACACCGCGATAAGCGAAGCGAGGATGCTCCGTAGCAATTTTAGTCACCGTCGCCTTGACACTATATTACTAACCGATATTGAGCTGCGTAAAACATCAATGACTCATATTTTTAAATAACATACCGTCTAAGCACACCGCACATAAACATAACTTCACGGGTGTTATTTGTTTACTGATCCATACGAAACTTCTTCTCACGTAATTTTTCGTTATTGTATTTGAAACTGTTTTATTTACTAAGTTTATTTAAGCATATAGTGCATATATACTTAATAAAAGAATGCGTACTCAATTGATTAAACTATTTCTTATAGTTTAATCCACAACAACTTTAATCTCAAATTCTCATTATAGAATTCTACAAGAAAAACACCAAAACAAGATTGACATTTGACAGTAATAGTAGTATAGTACATAAATATAATGTACTCTGTGGTATAGTAGGTACTTGGTAGGTACTGAGTACTACTAGGCTTGTGAAATACATCGACATATCGATTTTCTTCGATGAAATAATTGATATTTATCATCGATATTTTTAATCTATGTGTATAAAATGATATTGAATTGTATTATATAATGTATATAATCTATGTATATAATGATATTGAATTGTAAGGTCCGCACACAAACCCAAGAGGTTTAAGTGGTGCTTTTGTGTATTTGACAAACTAGAATTTTATTTTTTAGTGATAATGTAATAACTAAATAAAAATAGTAAAATTTTTGCTCGAATCAATTTATCGATATTTTTAGTTTAACAATTTGTTTTTCGATATTTTATTGAACGTTGCTCATCATCCATTTTCATGCGTTGCGTTTCTTAGATTTTGGAAATACATTTATCTAACTATATTTAGATATTATTGCCATATCGCCAACGGGAAATATAACGATATATTAAAATATCGATGTTTCTCTCGATTTAAATATTCCATTTATTCTATTTGCGCATCCCTACCACATGCATCACGCAGTAGAGGTGATGATTACTGTTTAAATTAAAAGAAAGTAGCGACATCTCTCTTTACAGGAGGACTAAATCGTGTCAATCATGCGTCTCAAGTGGGCATACTGTGGGTATATGGTTTTACAACATGCAGGTCAATATTTTTAGGAGGAAACAAAATCAAAGAAGAAAATCATCACAAATACAGTGAAGGACATCCAACAGGGATTTGACATTTTAATTAGTTTTTCCCAGAAGTAATCCGCAGAATTTGAATAATAATTGTTTACTTCTTAAAATTTACTTCAAAGATAATTAGGTTTTAGAACGGAAAAAGTGGGTGTCAATTTAACGTGCGTTCCATATTCTCAAATTGTTAGTACTAAAGCCATATTAGCAAATAAAATAAAGATGTTGTTCTACTCACTCCTGAGTATATTGTGACTTGAATTGATTTTACTACTCATTTTTTGGTAATTTGAATTTAGTTGTTGACGTTTATTTTTTTGACATTTTGGTGTGTTGCTCATATACGATTTATCACCTGATATCAATTTACACCTTTTTCTGATTGTATTTTGTACAAGTGCTGTAACTGTGTAAAACTAAGTGTATTATGTAAAAAGTGTATGTGGCCAAGCTGAGCGTTACGACTAAGGTAAGAATAGAAATCGCATTTTTAAATATATACTGTAGTGTTGTGTTTATTTCTGTTGTGTTGCTCAACTTTCAATATAATAAGTGGTGACAAGCGATATACCGTGTTTAAACTAGCTCGCTAAGAACATATTTAAATACGTACTTACAGGATGTAGAAACCCTCAGCCTATAAGATTGTTAGAGTAATCCTAGTCAATTTTATAAGTTCCTTGTATTATTAGAGAATAACTAGTAGTCATTACCATTTTAATGATTCGTTACAGCTTATCGACAATTTAATCGTGATATTTTTTCTGTTGTTTTTCAGAAAAATATGTGTAGCTAAATATTAAATTGGCTACTTGCTTTCAATGAAATAAATATAATTATTCTTATTATTTATTTCATATATAAGACTGTTCCACAAGTAAATAACCTTGTGATTATAAAAGTAAACAACTTTCTCTTTACAATATAGACGGAACAAGGTACCCCACTTTCATATACATGTGTGTGAAGTCCTCAAACACTTATCACCCATTGTTTGAAATGAAATTACTGGTCATACTATTTGCCTAATAGCTACCATATTAAGGTACCCTTAGGTATATGGTACCCTTAGGTATATGGTACTTACCCTTAGGTAAAAAGAAAACATAACTAAAATAAAATCTATGATGTATTTAGTAATCAGATATTTTAAAATATATACATTCAATATATACAATTTAAAATATGTAAGAATATCACCACCCCATCTCATCCCGTGGGTGTCGTAAAAGGCGGCTATGGGATTAGCCAGAGGGTGGGCAGCAGCATCATTTGAGTATATTTATAACTCAACTGCGATCGCCAACCCGTCTGCCAAGCATGGCAATTATAGCAATATCCCCCAATGAGCACACAACACAAATCCATACTAGTTATTGTGGATATCTCTTGGGTAGGCTTCTGTCCAGCAGTGGATGTTTTTACAGCATAAATAAATATATTAATTCCAATTAAACTATGCTGTATTAATTTTTAGAAATCTTGTAATCACCAAGTTTGGTTTTAATTTGTATTTGTAAACTATTTGTATGAGCAGCCCATAAATGTTGCCTGCTGCCTCTATAAACGCATCCATGAGGCAACAATTTAAAAACAAAACAATAAAAAGCAAGCCTCAAACTTCGTATCCACTCAAATATTTGTTCCGTGCGGGAATCGAACCCACGACCCGGAGCGCAGCAGCCGACTGTATCAGCCACGGCACCAACTGTGCCGTCACATTGTGTTGTCCATGCAAATTACATATGGTATAAGAGGGGTTATCCTTTGCTTATAATTATAGTATTCATGTACAATAAACTGCTCAATATAAGCCTGTATTATTAGACATGATGGTAATGTATTATTATTGAAAATTATCAAATATCATCCTCTTGAAATTATTCTGTAGTTGTTGTAGTACTACAAGAGAAGAGTTGGTGTATTCTCTGCTGGGAAAAATTGCAAGCTTTGTTTGATGCAGTATTTACTGATAACCATCATACTGAAAGAATTTTGCTTCACAATATGGATACAACAGTTCTAGTTAAAACATTTAACTGTATCAAATTTCTTTAATTTAGTATGACTAAATGAAAATAGGAAATTTAATACATTTGTCCCAAATGTTCTTCTGAGTTTGCAATGGCAATGTGTTGATTAAGTATCTTATCTGTTTCATGTAATATATTCCTAATGACTCATATAGTTTATCTGTATACCCAATTGATTTCACCAGTATAAAACACTTACAGGAATGTGGAATGGAATTTTGTATTTTAATTTATATGTCCAGGTAGGTATTGTGTTATTTGTTTTTAAAGATTTGAGTGTGTGATAAAGTTAGATTTTTAAATATGAATAGATTGATTTGTGACACTGCTTGATGAGTTAAATAAGTATGGATTGATTTTTAATACTGCCTGAGATATTACGAATATATTTCCTGAAAGCATTTGACAAAAAATCTAATGCAGATTTTCTGTCTAGTCTAAATTTTATTCTAGGTATGGTAAGTACTTGCCGTGTGGTGCCGGCTCAGAATGCCACCACCCCATCTCCTCCCGTGGGTGTCGTAAAAGTCGACTAAGGGATTAGTCGGAGGATGGGCAGCAGCGTCCTTCGAGTACATTAACAACTCAACTGCGATCGCCAACCCGCCTGCCAAGCGTGGCGATTATGGCAAAACCCCCCAATGAGCTCAAAACACATCCATATCGGTGGTTGTGATGATCTTTGGGGGAGGCCTGTGTCCAACAGTGGACTTCATTAGGCCGAAATGATGATGGTAAGTTTGCTCTTTAATTAAGCATCCTTCTAAACCATTAGGGTGATTCTAGAAATATTGCCATAATCACTAAGATTTGTAAATGGACTGATTTGCAGCATGTTGATAAGTGAAGATAATTAAAGTTGTTCTTTTTTCCATTAAACTTCACTGGTTTGAATATTTCAAAATTAATAACAGATAGCATGCATCGGCCCACCCTTCACTGTTCACCACAGGTAGAGTGCTACTGTTCGTCATGTTGACTTGTCATAACCCCCCATAGACCAGCCAGGCGACTTCATACAATCTATATAACCGGCCTCCACACATACGCACTATGTTGACGTTACTTCACTGTGGTTACGCTATAAGAGTGTTACCACACCCACTCGACCAATGTCGATTGATGTCATTGATCGATAGAAAATGAGACAAGCCTACATCGACAGTACTTACTACACCAAATCAAATCTGCCAATTTTTTATTATTTTTTACTAACGTTGCCCCACACTAGGATTTCTCCTGTGTCGTGGGTGCGTTTACAGACGTGAAATCCACACACAATACACCCAGACCAGGAACAACCACCTGCAGATCATACAAATATTTGTTCCGTGCGGGAATCGACCCCACGACCCGGAGCGCAGCAGCCGACTCTATCAGCCACGGCACCAACCGTGCCGTCTAAATAATCGATGTGTATCGATTCCTCATCGATCGACGAATTTCGCGTGGCTTACACGCAGCACCGCCCACCCAGCGCCGCACTCGATAGTCGGTCTACTTTCGACCGCTGATTGACCAATTGTTGGTCGATGATTGATCAGTTGTATTATCGACCCTTATCCGTTAATCAGCCAAAGCTACACCAATCGATCCACGCAGATAGACGTTGCGCGGGTGTGTATAGAAACACCCTTGTTGTGAATCGGCTATTCTCTTTGCATTGAGCCTTCCACTTTAACTTGGTCTTGATCTTTACCACAAACCGCATTTAAAAACGTAAATCATATAAAAAATGGTTGTCCCCAGTTTATCAACAATGGTGGATTTAGGTTTCCTGGGGCGGGAAATGAGGACGACGACGGTGACATCCAGCACAGCTGTCCAGACCAACATACGTTTCGACCACTCGTATCTAAGGACCTTACCAGGCATACTGAAGATTATTCAAATTGTAAGTTCATTTGCAGCAAGTTCCAGGTCCAGGCTACATTTAAGTCGACTCGGCCGATAATTAAAGGCTTAGTAAAGCTTAGTAAAGACCATTTAAGAGGTGAGTGCCGTGTGGTGGCGAATAAGAATACCACCACCCTATCTCATCTCATGGGTGTCGTAAAAGACGACTATGGGATTAGCCGGAGAATGGGCAGTAGCGTTCTTCGAGTACATTTATCTCAACTGCGATCGCCAATCCGCCTGCCAAGCGTGGTGATTATGGCAAAATCCTCCAATGAGTACACAACACAAACCTATAACGGTCGTTGTCGCAATCTTGGTGGTAGGCTCGTGTCCTGTGGTGGACGTATTTCGGCTGAAATGATGATGATGATGAAGACGTGAGTACGTCATCACCATACAATATCAGCCCGTAAACAGCACTGTTGATCACACCATGTAATAGACTCCTACATTGAAAGGTCATGAAAACCTCTTGGTAAACGGATAATCAATACTAAAGGTCGTGGGCCAAACTATATTTATTTACCTGAAGCGTGTTTTATTCATAGGTCAAAGGTAAGCACTTGTAGAAAAACGATCCAATGTCGAGTTATCGCGTTTATCGCTTCGCAGCCCCTACTATGACGTAGTTTGCGGGGTATTAGCGCTCTGGGACCTTGCTTTCTTACAAACATGCGACCTTACTGTGTTAATTATATTATTGTAACAGTCACTCCTTGCCCCCAAGAGACTGGGCAGATATGTGCGCTATACGCAGTTAAATAGCTGGCTAAATTATGGTCCCTAAAGGGGTGTGTTACCAGTGATGACATATGATACAGAGACTTGGTCACTCATTGTGGGGCTCAAGGTCACTCATCGAGCTATGGAGAGAGCTATGCTTGGTATTTCTCTACGAGATCGAAACAGAAATGAGGAGATCCGTAGAAGTACTAAAAGTTGCCGACATAGCTGAAAGGATTAGTAAGCTGAAGTGACAATGGGCGGGGAACATTGCTCGTAGAACTGATGGCCGTTGGGGCACAAAGGTTCTCGAGTGGATTACCACAACAAAACACACAGCATAGAACGAACTGCAACGAGGTGGACAGACGACCTGGTGAAGGTTGCTGGGCCTCGTTGGATCTGGGCTGTGTGTGACCGCTCGTTGTGGAAATCTATGGGCCTTCGCTCAGCAGTGGACGTCCTTTAGCTAATATGATGATGATGATGATGATGAAGTGCCAGGGTTTTTTCTGACCAATCTGCAATAAGCATCATGTCTTCGCTCAGAGCTGCAATAACCACTTCGTACTCGAGGCTAAAAATACATATATAGCTATACATCATCATCGAATACATAACGGCTGTAAGTGACATCGTAACGAAAGCTGGACACTGTTGGATTTAGTACGTGATACTGGAACCCACAGCGTTAGAATTTTGCGTCGGTATTTTCATGAACCCCATCTCCTCCCGTGGGTGTCGTAAAAGTCGACTAAGGGATTAGCTGGAGGATGGGCAGCAGCATCCTTCGAGTACATTAACAACTCAACTGCGATCGCCAACCCGTCTGCCAAGCGTGGCGATTATGGCAAAACCCCCCAATGCGCCCACAACACACCCATATCGGTCGTTGTGGTGATCTATGGGGGAGGCCTGTGTCCAGCAGTGGACTTCATTCGGCCGAAATGATGATTTTCATGAATATTCCAATTTATGTAAGTGATTTTTTACTATTTTCGTTTATTCTAACGCTGTTTTTAATAAAAACACAATAAGCTATATATTTTCACATAACACTGTCAATGTAAATGTAAACTAAACGGTTATTGTTTTGCTACAGTTCACGGATGAGGTTATCGCTCATAGTAGCATAATAATATCATATCATGGTACGGTACATTTTCAACTTTTTAAACCCCTTGCACCCTTTTGTTTTGCACCATATAATAATGTTGCTGTTGTGAGTGCCTACGCATCAACGACCATCACGTCGGGGTCACCAAATGTAGCGACTATGGTATGATAAATAAATCAAACTAGTGATCAAGCGGACTACTCCTTGTAGGAGTAATTTATTCAGAAACTTATGCCTAGTTATAAATACAATCTTAGATCTTAAAGTATCGGTAGTCAGATGAGTAAACTATTTACAATGGCCAATCAGAGCAAAGCTATCATAAACAAGACTGTGCGAGAGTGACAGGCGACTGACAAGAAACTGTCTACGTGCTTAGCAGCAATCAAACTTATCAAGAAATCCTTAAGCAGTATCCAGATATCCTACGCCCGATGTCACTGAAAATTCCAGCCAAGCATGACGTCGTACACTACATAGAAACGACGGGACCCCCTCTCTCATCACGGGCCCGTCCCCTGCCTCCCGAAAAATATAAAGCCGCTAAAGAAGAGTTCGAGCGGATGATGGAAATGGGAATCTGCCAACCTTCGAAAAGCCCATGGGCTAGTCCACTCCATGTGGTAAAGAAAAAAGATGGCAGTCCACGTGTTTGTGGCGACTACAGACGTCTCAATTCCGTGACTGTACCAGACTTAAACCCGCATATATCTGTACCGAAACGCAAAGTCCTGCAGACAACAGCCCGTCGAGCATACCAAGTACGCCGATTACCAGTCCATCGAACACAGCAAGCCCAGCACAGACTACATACCAGCCGTACATCACTCGAACCGGCAGAGTTTGCAAACCAAATGTACGCTTTGCTAAGAGGGAGGTAATGTGAGTGCCTACGCATCAACGACCATCACGGCATGGACATTGTCCACAACTGTAAATTGCACAAGGATTACTCGATATATTTACGTTCGTGCCATCTCACTCGCATAGTCGCCTGTCACTCTCGCACAATCTTGTTTATGATAGCTTTGCTCTGATTGGCCATTGTAAATAGTTTACTCATCTGACTACCGATACTTTAAGATCTAAGATTGTATTTATAACTAGGCATAAGTTTCTGAATAAATTACTCCTTGTACGCTTGATCACTAATTTGATTTATTTATCATACCATAGTCGCTACACTGTTATCTGGTTTTGACACTGCTCACCAAGGTTTCCAAAATAAAGAATACCGATTTGAAAAATTAAAATTGTTCAGCGACTTGTGTCGTTGACTGTACAATAATCACGTAACTTATTGATCGCGTTGTTTATGATACATTGCGTGCTCAAAAGTGACATAAACTGTAACCCTTTGTTTCCGATATAAATGGCTTTTCTATTTTAATTTTAGGCTTATATTATAATTATATAATACTTGTTATAACCACTTGTAGTATTCGGTACGCGGTCAGTTACAGCCTGTAAATGATATTGATATTTTTGCACACATTTTACGATGTCCGCGCAGTACAGGACAAATAAAATGGCACCAACGATCAACCCTGAGGCATCCTCGTTTTTAGAGGTAAAAAGGTCAGAGTGATTACCGCCTGCCTTTTATTTCACAGCAGTTTTACCTTAACGGTTATCAAGATAACTTTGGTACCACAGCAATGATTTGCGGTCAAATCCGTAATGATGATATATGACTTGGATAAGAACAGCGAGGTATTTATATATTTATACTTTCGTGTACAACGCTGGTACATGAGGCGGACTAAATACTATGTGGCATTGATGTAGTCGAAGGCACGAGAGAAATCCAGCAGCACTAACAGCGTATAAATACCCCTGTCCTGGGCAAACAAGATGTTGTCCGTCACGTCCAGCAGGGCAGTAGTGTAAAGACCAGCCTCTCCGTGATATTCGGCAGACTTGGAGAGGGTGGTCTGTAGCCGAATGGTTGCGCATATTATCGGAGCGACTACGCAATAGCCACCTTTCAGATATCAGTATACGCTGATATGTTGACGTATTTGCAATATGCGTTATCGCTAGCAGGGTAAAAGGCAGAGTTAATATAATCATAGTATAAGCATTTTTAATATTAAACATACAGGATGGTGCATAAAAAATAATGACACGGTTTTATTTTGCTATAACTTTCACTTTTTATAATGAAAATTTTTTTTTTTCGAAATCCATATAAATAGACCTTTAACATTATTGTTATTAGGTTTTAAATATGACATCCCTCAGATGCGTCCATGCAAGTTTAAGCCCTTTTTAAAAGCATTTTCTTTCAAACTTCCGGTGCTATGTTCTGAATTTCTTGCCGAATACTGATTTTTAGGGTTGCTAAAGTTCTTGGCTTATTCACGTAAACCAGCGACTTTAAATAACTCCATAGAAATATTCAGGACTGGTCAGATCAGTTGATCTTACGGGCCAATACAAATTGCCAGATCGGGAGATACCACGACAAAAGTATCGCGGCAGTCGCGAGGCCGGCTTTGTTTAAAAAAAAGTAGGGTCCAATTGCTGTTTAAGCGCATCCGCCCCACCACACTGTTACTTTTAGTGGATGTAAAGGCGTATCGTGAATTAACTGCAGATTTTCTGTGCACCCAAAAACGAGTATTCTGCTCGTTGACATATTTGACCTGAGAGATGAAACTCCCGGACATGTCAACGAGCAGGATAATGTGCTTCGTCACTCATAATGAATTTTAAAAGAAATTAGTCCTCATCATGGCTGATGTATATCATGGAATCACAGTATTCCAGAATCCAGACAAAATTGAAGGTCTGCCTTTTAGGTTGCGGCTTATACACGGTTTGAGTTTATACGGGAATATATTTAAGTCCTTCGTCAAAATACGTCGCAGAGACCACCTAAGAATGCCCAATTGCGTAGGTCGTCGTTGCGTTGATCTTTCTGGACACTCTTCCACATCTCGGCACAGCTTCAATGTTCTCTTCTGAACGACTTATTCTTGGCCTGCCAGGCAGAGCAGTCTCGTGAAGCCAGTGTGTTCGAGCCGTGCGGCTAGGCGTCAAATTGTGTGACTGCCATGGTTGGTGGCGGACGGTGGGGAAATCTACGGCAAAACCTTTTTTTTTTTTTTTTTTTTATTTTTTTTTTTTTTTTATTGGTGCCCAGTGGAAATTCATCATGAACTTCCTTCGCCCCGGGGAAGGACGAAGGGGTATGCCGGACTCCTACCGGCTAAAACCACTGGAGCGGTCATCTTCGGCACCTAAGGGAGGCTCCAGGTCCTCGTATGATCACACTAGAGCCACCCACTGGTGCCACGCCTATTGGCACATCTCGGAGAGGGTGACTGTAAAGCGGTCACCCCCCCAGGGGGATTGTAAAGGATCCCCCAGTGCGTCCCACGGCAGCGCGTGACCACATGCGTGCTACCGTCTTCTCTTGGGTCGCTTGGTGTGGGCACGCAGATTCCCCAATCTACGCACCCGCGAACCCAGAGGTCCCCCACCTTATAGCAACGGCAGGGGTTTTCAGGCGTATCGGAATTAGGCGCCAGGGCGGTTGTTACCCCGGCGCCGTCTCCTTCTTCTTCGAGCGGGATCGGCCCTCTCCCGATCCCGTTCTGCGGTCTCCTTCTGGAGCATGACGCTCTCACAGAAGGAGACCACTGCATTCCAATTTTCGTGCTCTGCCAACATAGCCGACACTACTGCTGGCAGAGAGAGATCTTGCCCGATCCGATCGACCAGGATCCGCCGCTCGGCGGCCCACGCAGGGCACGCCTCGAGCGTGTGCTGTGCGGTGTCCTGGTCGCTATCACAATGGTGGCATTGTGCCGTGGCCTCGCGTCCTATCCTGTGCAGGTACGCGCCGAAACAACCGTGCCCGGTGAGCACCTGCGTCAGGCGGTAGGTGACGCGCTCGCTCCTTTTGAGCCAGGCTCCAAAGAGCGGCAGGACGGCCTCGACGACGCGCTTGGTTGCAAACTGCATCCGCAGGCGATGACGCCACTTTACAAGTGCGCGCCGCCGAGCTAGCCGCCGCAGCTTGTCCAACGCCCCTGGAGGCGCGCCTTCGCCGCTCTGGCGGAGGGAGCGTGTCTGATCGTAGACCCACGCATCCATCTCCGCCAGGATGTCGAAAGGCGGAAAACGCGCTAGGAGAGTTGCCGCCTCGTAGGACACCGTTCGGTATCCTCGTGCGATCCGGATAGCCACTCTGCGCTGCAGACCATGAATTTTGGTTCGCCTTTTTTTCTACGGCAAAACCTATTGCGTTATATACCGACGAATTGTTCCTAAAAAAAGTGTACACTATCGTTCCTCGTTTCTCGGGAGTATAGAGCTCCGTTATTGATCGTTGAGTATTTTACATATCGTATGTACACAACTTTCAACAGAAAAAACAAACTAACAGAATAAAAGAGTGCGACATGATTCTTATTGTTTTATTTTTAGAGATATATTTATGTTCAAAATATGTAAAATGATCACATACGGTCAACAACGATCAGGGCGTCTTGTCCGGAATGCCTTTATTGGTCAGTTGGAGCGGAACCTCATAAGTGGCGACAGGATTTCCAACTCTGGCTTGCCTTGCCGGTCAGAGAGTGGCCAGAGCTATATGCTCGGGGGTGGAAGTATCTCATGGCGTAATAACGGGGAAACCCGCTCCGAGTCTTCGCGTGATGGTGAAACCGGTGCCGCACCTCTCGACATCCCGCGCCGCTCACACCGGTGTTGCTCCCTGTCGCTTTTAGTGGTACCATCATCGCCATCATGTAGGTGGCGAGTCACCATCTGCCAGAGAATTCAATTTAAATGTTGAAAGGCCGACGCCGTTGTTCCCATATTTCTTAATCTTATCCACGCAACACCCATTTTGCAATAGACCTTATCGTTTGTTTCCATCTGATACAATAGCCTTACACCTCCGGGAACAATCCGTGACTGCATTTTATAGTGCAACCATGGAGAGTTCCCGGTTAGTATCCCATTACATTTTAGAGTAAAATTCTCTAAAGGGCCTATGTGTGTTGGGCCCATGTCCCCGCGTAAGTCTATCAAAAGACCGGGTACCCTCTTACCCGTGAATAGAGAGACATGAAAAAATCATTATAGGTATTTAATATTTTTGTTAGTAAACTCATGTAACATCAACATTAAATAATTCCAAAACAGCTATAGATAAAATTGATTTCTATTAGGCAGCTTTCTGAGCCCTGTTACCAAAGATATTGGAAGAAAGGAGATATGCTATGTAGTTCAAAATGTATGCGAGCCTAGAAATCCAGATTTCCCCTACCATTCTTCATAAATACGTAGCAATTTGCTACGAAGTTGTTATGCGGCGTAGCAGATATATTATTCAAAATGGAGGATTAACGGCAAAAGGGAAGGTTTCATCTATCTTATACAATGAGACTCGACTGTAAAGGAGCGTCAAAAAGGCACAACAATATTAGCAATATTTGACTCTCATCATCATATCAGCCACAGGACGTCCACTGCTGAACAAAGGCCTCCCCCTTAGATTTCCACAACGAGCGGTTACATGCCGCCCTCATCCAACGACTCCCAGCGACCTTCACTTCACCTTTGACTCTCATCATTATCATCATTATAGCCGAAAAACGTCCACAGCTGGACAGAAGCCTCCCCCAAAGATTGTCACAACGAATGGTATGGGTTTGTGTAGTGTGATCATTGGGGGGTTTTGCTATAATCACCACGCTTGGCAGACGGGTTGGCGATCGCAGTTGTTATAACTGTACTCGAAGGACGCTTCTGCCCATGACACCCACTGGACGAGACGGGGTGATGGTATGCTTTGCCGGCACCACACGGCAAGCCGGCACCACGCGGCAATTTGAGTCTAGTCAGGGCCATTTTTCGTTTGGTTAGTGGCCAGTGTGACCTTGTGTATCAAGTGTGTCAAGTTGTTCAAGCTGCCCAATAGCGCTCGACTTGGCTTAACGACTGCCGTCTAGTGACCACAACCGGGACCGACGTATTTACACGGAGATGCTCGATTCTATTGCACTATTAGGTCATCCATCCACAGACAGACCGCGTCGAGCGTTGCTTACTCTCACCGATTGTTTACCGGTCAGTGAGTGCAACTGGCCATGAGCGCCCCGATAAAAAAGCTTTTTGACAAACATCTATACATACAAATAAATAAAATTGAAGTGTTTGTTTGTAATTTCAAAATAACAACTTTTTACTAAGTGCATATGAAAGTATATACGGTACATAAAACAAAAAACCATTGCTTTTTTTTGTCTGCCTGTTTGTTCCGGGTAATCGCCGAAACGGCTGGACCGATTTTGACGGGACTTTCACTGATAGATAGCTGATGTTATAAGGAATAACTTAAGCTACTTTTATTTTCGAAAAATAATTAGGGTTCAAAAAAATTAAACCCTAAAGTGTCTATGTCGCAGTACTCTAAATTTCCTTTAATATACACGCGGGTGAAACCGCGGGTCCCAGCTAGTTTCGAATATAATAAATAAACTGTATCCTCTCAAAAATCTATTTGATAGATCAGTGATATCATCAAAGAAGTTACTAATATTTCGCGGGCTTCCATTACAGGTATGCAGTTTAGTCGGGTTCATATGCATTCAGTGCTCCCAGCTAAGCAGCCGGGTCATAGGTGCTTTCTTCAGCTGGATAGCCATGATCGCGTTCTGGTTCACGGGCATCCTGCTCGGCTTCTACCTGTTTCATATCCTTGAGAAGTTTTACAAAATACCCTGGCTGAAGATCGAGTTCGTTTTCTGCGCGTTATGGGCCTTCTTCTTTTTGCTGGTATCAATTTTGGCGACGACTGTCGGTGATAACCCACATTCTGCCGCTACGGTAAGTTTTATTTTGCTCGAATTTTAACAATATTATACAGGAATAGGTACTTGACGGCACGGTTGCTGCAGTGGCTGATACAGTCGGCTGCCGCGCTCCGTGTCGCGGGTTCGATTCCCGCACGGAACGAATATTTGCATGATCTGCAGGTAGTTGTTCCGGGTCTGGGTGTATTGTATGTGGAATTAATGTCTGTAAACGCACCCACGACACAAGAGAAATCCTAGTGTGGGGCAATGTTTAAAAAAGGTATCTCTCAAAAATCTCGTCTTCGTGGTCACTGGCTGAAGTTGGAGATCCTTGGCGACTTGTTATATCACTAGTCCGTATACTTATTAGATATCAATAAAAACCTACCTTAAAAACAGAAAGTGAGGACTAAGCATGGGTTAAACGAACTTACCGAAGTTGCGCTCTAACTTCATCATCATCATATCTGCCAAAGGCGGGTTGGTGATCGCAGTATGGTTACTGTTCCTCAGAAGTGACGCTGCTGTCCATTCCTCTGGTTTAAAGCCCCTTAATCACCTTTTACGACATCTACGGGAGGAGATGAAGTGGTGTTATATTCTTAGTCCGGACACTACACGGAATGACTTTCAGAAAGTATATTACTATTTTAGGAAGTAACCTTCCTAAAATAGTAATATGTTAGTAGTTGCACCTAGTTTAGATTTATTCACAATGTTTGTGAATAAATCTAAACTAGGTGGATTATCCACTACGGATGGGAGGTGATCGCTTTACAGTTACCCTCTCCGAGATGTGCCTATAGGCGTGGCTCTAGTGTGATCATACGAGGACCTGGAGCCTCCTTTAGGTGCCGAAGATGACCGCCCCAGTGGTTTTAGCCGGTAGGATTCCGGCATACCCCTTCGCCCTTCCCTGGGGCGAAGGAAGTTCATGAAGAATTTCCAGTGGGCACCAATAAAAAAAATAAGGTGGATTATCCACTTAATTATAAAATATGCCCGGGGAAGTAGTCTAAATTCACATTGGCATTATATAATATATAATTTAATCATCAGCAATAACTAATTATAATGATTAAGTTAATTGTAAAGTCTTCAATAACCCTCCATCCGAATTCCAGTTCTTCGGTTTCGTAGCGATGTTTGCGTACCTGGTCGACGCGTACATAAAGTTCCGAGACGCGCGCGCGGGCGGGCTGGCGCAGGGCACCCGCGTGGTGTCCAAGCAGACCACGCACGAGGCCGCACCGCCCGACCTGCCCGCGCCCACTGACCCGCCCGCGCCAGCGCCCTCGTCCCCCCACCGCCGCTCGCCAACCCGCCCGAGATACTAATCACAAACGGGTAGGGCCCACAATAGGCACCTAGAAAACTAGTCCGAAAATCAGTTGAATAATCTATGAAACATACGTATTAGCCTAGATTGAGTTACGTTTTTTTTATTTGGCAATTAAATAAAATTGTCGGCGAGCCGAGTATAAATTTGTGCGTAATTCATTCTATTGCTTCCATTTTGAATAAGTCGAAACTTTAAATAGAGTGCTAGCTCAAGTATAAATTTTAAAACTCGGTATAAGGCGTGCATTGCATATAGGTGATTAAGCAGTGCCTACCTTTACAAAATCAATATTACACTATCTTTTACTATGACTGAATAAATAAAATACAAACAATATAGCATCAACGTAAGGAGTCGCGAGACTGCCTAGCAAATTCAAGCACAGCACAGGCAAATTATCCTTATTCATACACACAAACACTATAACTATAAGACAATGAGACGAAAACCTAAATTACGTTTTTGCCATGCTTAATTCACAAGGCCACTCGCTATACCAATCAAATATTCAAACGATTAACACGTGAACCCGTTAGCGTGTCATAAGGTCGTAACTGCCGGCCCTTTCCGGCCAGTTGTGCCATTTGGTCAATCTCGTGACTCGCCGGCTCTCTTCGTCTTGTTTGTGTCGGTGTATCGGTGAAATGCATATATTGTTAGTAGATCTTTCGTATTTCATTAGACACCTAGTCTATGTAAAAAACAAATATGATTTTATTTACAAATATTTTAATTTCGATGTTCCATATCTACCAGGCGTCTCGCGATCTGATGGCCAATTCTCGTAATTAATTTACACTATGACTGAAACTTGACCGAACTGAGATGAAATTATGAATTAACCGAAAAAATGGTATTCTGCTGCTCTTAAAGTTCAGTCCGATCTCGGTCAAGTCTCATTTCGATCTCAATTTTGACATTTATTTCATGACAATTTAGTACATGTGACAGTTCGAAATTTTAGCACAATACCGTTTTGACTTTGATCCATTTTCGATCTCATCACAGTGTAAGTTCACGTTTGACGTTGTTTGTTGGTTTAGGAGAATACCATTTGTGACATTTACGACACTGAGACTAGATCGGAACTATATTTTGAACATTTTTAAATTACGAGAATTGGACCTCTGCTTAGTGCCTGCCTGCCTACCGAAAACCAATGCACGCCACGATGTTATGAATCGAATGTTATTAACTATCGACTTTGAAATGAATTTGAGTACTAGAGATTTCACATAGACGTAGATGTTTGAATTGAATTGGTGCACTGCCTTTATGATATGTATGCACAGTGAAATGATTAAATATAGTAAACTTAATCGTTGCTCCTAAATTGGGATTTCATAGGACGATAGAATGAATACACCTTTATTATTCGCTAATACCGCTCTCATGGCAACGCAACGACAGCGCCTAATTTATTACTGAGAGCTCACTATCACGCCGATAAATAAATAAGAACTGTTAAACATTGGCACGATTAATGCACTTTATTGTTGTTTAGAGTTTTGTACTTGAGGATTTTAGAAAATTATATGCAATAAAGTTGCCATATGCAAAAACACTTACATAACTTAGGTATCTCTTGTCAGTAAATATTTACTATTTGTGAGTGTTACTACTCTCGTTATAATTGCCAGGATAAAAACTGATTAACAAAAATAATATGTACCCACTATATTGTTATAGTAATTAGTTAGTGTGGTGCCGGCTCAGAATACCACCACCCCATCTCCTCCCGTGGGTGTCGTAAAAGTCGACTAAGGGATTAGCCGGAGGATGGGCAGCAGCGTCCTTCGAATACATTAACAACTCAACTGCGATCGCCAACCCGCCTGCCAAGCGTGGCGATTATGGCAAAACCCCCCAATGAGCCCACGACACACCCATATCGGTCATTGTGGTGGAGGGTTTGGGGGAGGCCTGTGTTCAGCAGTGGACTTCATTCGGCCGAAATGATTGATGATGATTGAATTAGTTAACCAGGGAATTTTAAACCGGAGACGATCAATTTACTATTCTTATACGGTTACCCAGGTTTCAACCAGTGTGCACTTTCCGACTAAGGTCACTATTCTGCATTCGGTGATATGTCTGTAGAATCCATTAATTAAATGAGGATTTTGCCTTGTATTGCTCGACAGCTGTTCCTTTTGCGTCATTTCAGCCGAAAAAAGTCCCACTGCTGGCCTCCTCAAAAATCGCCACAACGACTGCTCTGGGTTAGTGTGTGCGCATTGGGTTCTGCCATAATCAAAGGTCAAAGGCGATCGCAGTTGAAGTGTAAATAATGTAGGTACTCGAAGGACGCTGCTCCCATCCCCCGACTATTTCTATACTCGCCTTTTACTATAATCACGGGATAGGATGGGGTAGTGCTATTCTTAGCCGGCACCTCACGGCGTTCCTACGCCTCATTGCTTATATGGAGTACCAAGAAATGGGGCGCTATAGTGCAGGTGAAAGACGGATTGGACTGCGCTATTAGCAGTGCATAGACGGCCGCGCGCCGGCTCGTGGAGAGTCCACGATGACGCATACTTGGACTAGGTAAATTTTGAGATACAAAAGTCGTGTAACAAGTGTTTCAACTAATCAAAATACTCTCCATTAATACCCGTTGACGCCTGAAACTCCTGAAATGTACCTTTTTCTGAGACTAAAACGTAGAAAAATGTCGCGGATTCGACCAAACATTCATATCCTACTGTTCTCTAGGTAGTTCGATTAACTCGCTGGTTTTTTTCCAAAATGGCGGAATTATTAGGGAACTTAGGTCTATTTCACGAATTTCATTTTCGTAAAGCAAGTTTTCCAGGTCAATAGCCTGTCGTGATGCGGTATCTGGTGGAGTAATCGGTTGTTCTTTAAGACCCCTGCCATTGTAGTTACGTTTTACTTTTCTGTGAGGCTCTTCGTCTGGAATAATCAAACTGTTGGTGACCGCTTATGGTATACTGGGGTTATACTGAAATATTTCAACTAAATTTTCTCAATACTAACCAAACTTTTTCGAATTTTACAATCATTGCCTTGCTCCACGCCGTGTTGGTTTTGTTTAATACTTAGTTAATCAAAGAGGAATCTAACGCGAGCACTTACCTTACTTGTAGGTGTAAATTTCATGAACGGAACGTGTTTGTAGGTAGTTTTTGAGTTGTGTGACATTTCTTTTACCATCTCAAGATTTTAAAAACTGAATTTAGTGTGAGACTTCGCAGAACGGCCACTTCTCTGATTATTTAAGGATTGTTTGATTGCAAGTAACGGTGCGAGGGTCCCAAATGATGAAACTGATCTATCCTTACACTAACTTTAATTGAAACCAACTTAAATATGGTATTACATCATTGCACCAAATTGTTCCCGTTCGAATTACAATGTTTCAAAATAAACCGCGCGGAATGCAATAAAACGATGAATAAACATATTTCTTTTTGTCAAAATAGCTTTTGAAATTCGAATTTTAAATACCTACATTCGGTTGTTTAAAGAGTACAGCACTAAATAGTTCTTTTTTTCCAAGGTTCTAGTATCTCAAGGTTTTCTCAGTTACCTTACTGTATTTCCACCATAAGAGATCTCTTTATGAAATCAGAGTATCTCAAAATTTACCTAGTGATACCTAGTGATAGTGACATGATATCCCAGCGGATATTGCATTTTTCATTGCTGTTAATTTCACATGACATTTGACATGAATTCCACCAGCAATAAATTGTCGCCGTATAAATAGAAAATAAAACAGGTTCGAAAAACACCGATCTAGAATTAAGCTCGTACAAGTTCATGTACTTATGTAAAAGAATAATTTATAATATGCAATTTTTTTACTAAATACTAATATCGCTGGCACACTGCCGCCATTGAAGGCAACGAACTCACATACCCTTTTCAGACTATTTGCACTAATATTACTTTGATGTTTATTTTAACATTTTATATGTATATCGCAGCTATATTGTGTTATTATAATAGCTTTAATTATATAAATACAATTGAGTATCAATCGATTATGTTTCTTAGTTATTATAACTTCGCTAGACTATTAGTATAAATTGTGAGGCGTATGTTTTTGACAGTACCCATAAACCTGTATACGAGCAATATTTTTGTAAGAGCCAGCGACGTATGTCGTGGGGAAATGACGAAAATGTAGATTTGATCAAATCCCCGTTTTTATCGTCTCCCTGCAACATAATGTATACTAGCTTTTTTATGATTAGGTCCTGTGCTCCAATATACAAGTTCTTCTCAAATATTGTATTATGGTAACTGATAATGTGAGTTTAATTGTATAACCAAAGAATTTAAGTACCTACAGGGTGTGATGGCTCAAATGATGATCTGATTTAAATATTATAAATCATGACACTTTTCACAGATAGTATTTTTGTAAGTATTTTGACACATCAGAATTTTGGAAGCTCTTTATTTTTTTTATTTACATCGGAGAAACAAGATAATTTAAATTGTAATTATTTCCAATATTTAATATGAATATTAGTTCTAAAGAAACATAGCGCATTTTGAAAATGACGAAGTTTCATATAATGTATCTATTATGGGACAAAAGTTAGCCTTATACACTAAAGTGCCTTGTGTTCGTTAGAATTTGAGATCATGTATTTAAATGCTTATTAATATAAATGATGATATATAGGTTAATCATTGGTATGGTAATGGTAACTATTTTAGGGTTTAACTGACTAAGCAATTAACCATCTGATCGAATTATTTTAAACTACCAACGAAGTATTTATTGGTCACGGGCTTTAACATAAACTTTTAATTCCATTCAAGTTCCGAGCAGCTATCTTTCCGCACTCAATATGAATTATCAACTCTAATAATGGCACTATAGTATTATATGCATTTTATCTGTATCTATTCCATTTCTGTTTTTTAATACAATCCATTGACTAGACCATCAAGTCAACAGTTCTAATTTGTAGATATTACTTATTTAGTCTGCCATGCCTAGTAATTTTGTTAAGTTATACAGGCTGTACCGAAATCTTTGGGAAGATGTTACAGTTAGGCCTACAATAAAATAAGAAAGCAATAACATAACAACTCGGAAATAACAGAGTCACAGTTTTTGATATTTTTGAGCACGCAATGTATTGTAAACAACGCGACGTGATTGTTGTACTGTGATGTGATATTAAGCTACTGCGAGGGATGACCTCATCCGTGAACTGTAGCGAAACAACAGTCGTTTAGTTTTTGTTTACATTGTAGTTTTATGTGAAAATATACTTTAGTGTTTTATTCAAAATTCAAGCGTTAGTATAGACGAAAACACCGACAAAAAATTCTAACTCTGAGGGATCCAGATTCATGTACTGAATCCTGGGTATTAGTTATCGTTACGACATTACTTACACCCGTTATGTTTTATCTAGTCCCAATCATATCAGCTATACAACGTCCACTACTGAACAAAGGCCTCCCCCATAGATTTCCACAATCGTGTGGAATTTGGGGGGAATTTGTCAGTATACACCACGCTTGGCAGGCGGGTTGGTGAGCGCAGAATGGCTACTGTTCCTCAGAAGGGACGCTGCTGCCCATCCCTCTGGTTAAGAGTCCCTTAGTCGCCTTTTACGACATTCACGGGGGGAGATGGAGTGGTGCTATATTCTTAATCCGGACACCACACGGAAAGTTAGTCCCAAAAAGTGTACGAATTAGAAAACAATGACTAAAGGTTTCACAGGATACCAGGACATTGCAAGGTAGATCGTCTATTTTTGATGCATCACAGGCTCGCTTTCACTTATTGTCTAATCAAATTATTTATTATGGAATTATTGAAGAAATATGAAATATTTTATAACGCTGTGCGTACTGTGCGCGGTTGTGGCACATAGCCATGATTACGGCAGATTTCTCAAATCAAAAAACGGTATAATATGGTAGTATTGTATACGATCTATAGAACAAACCGGAGACTCCATAACAGCTCTACAGTCACAGATTATTATAATAGTTTTATGTCCATGTTATTATTAATATCCTAACTTCCAGGGTTAGCATGAATTGTCCCATATGTTAAAGTTGGTACGATAGAACCACCTGTATTCGCGTTTAAGTGTTAACATTTAACTAATACCTGTTATTATTCTTATAAATATTAAAATAGCTTTGTAAGATTAAAAAAAGATTATTTAACAAGAATTTTTGTTTTCTATAGAAATAAGTAAACATCTTTTGTGTATAAATTATTGCTTTATTGAGCCGTTCAAGCAAATTTTCTTTTTTAAATTTGATATTCGGATAACTTAATTTGGAACGTCTTAATTTTCATTTCGGAATTGCTCATATTAGGATTTTCATTTATAAATGAAAAAAAGCATATCATTTGGGGTATTATCAGGTACGATAGCCTGTACTTCTGACGTGTTGGCCGTGACTATGGCTGGTGCAATCCGGGTTTATAATATTATGAATACTTGTTTGAGATTCCCCTGGCAGACCTAGTGTGTCTAATAACAATTAACAGTGAAAGTTGTTTTATTATCAGTTTTTGACATTTCTCAATGTAATTATGTTGAAATATATAAAATAATGTAGTACCTATTTTTATTAAATTGACCGTCTGTTTAAAAAGGTGATATTTTGGGGTCTTGTAACTTCATTTTGGGGTGACCAGTCTCTTGCCGCACGCCTTGCGGTAAGATAGCGAAAAATGTACGCAATCAGTGGACATTTTTTACATACCTAGTGGTATGTAATCAATAAAGTTATTCAATTCTACACAAATAGCATTGTAATCTTAAAAATAATTAATTTATATATGGATCATTGTTTTATTTTGTTATTGTATGTTAACTTCTTATGTAAAAAATGAAGTCTTATTATTTATATTAAAATAATATAAATAATAACACCGGTGTTGCTCCTTGTCGCCTGTAGTGGTGGCCATTTAGGGGGCCCATCTTGTGAGTGGCGAGTCACCGTCTGCCACAGAATTTCACTATAAACGTTGAAAGGCAGACGCCGTTTTTTCAGGTTTTAGAAGTATATTATCCATTTAGCACCCATTACAATAGACCTAATAATTGTAGTTTCCATCTTATACAATAGTTTTACACCTCCGGGGACAATCCAAGACTGCATTTCATAGTGTAGCCATGGAGAGTTCCCGGTTAGTGTCCCATTACATTTTAGATTAAAATTCTCTAAAGGGCCTCTGCGTGTTGGACCCATGTCCCCGCGTAAGCCTATCAAAAGACCGGGTTCCCCCTTACAGGGGATATAAACCCGTGTAATAGAGAGACAAAATAATATTATTTTTTAAATGTGTGCTGTTTATATTTATATCAGGATGGTAGCAGATGGTAATTTTGCATCATCCTAAATACTACATTGTTCAGACAGAAGTTATTATTACAAGAATCATGTTCCATTGTTTTTACTGCCATTGAATGATAGGTTTATCTTATGGATATGGATTTGTTTTATTGTTTTCTATAAAGTATTTTAGAATATGATTAATGACTCAATATATTTAATCGCTAATTGAAATTATTTGAATTTAAAGCATTTTGCAATTACAACACAGTATTTTTAATTATATATACATGTTTTGATATATCAGTGTCCACAAAAATGCCTTACAGTTTCATATTTCTTTTTACAAATGTGTAGCTTATTGGTCTCTGGTATCTTTTTTCTTTCAAGCAATAATGTTTTCAAGTTAAATCTTTTTGGGAAGGTCTGTCTGAAAAGTCAGTTATTTTTGGGTGATCAGAGAAAAACAGATTTTTCCACATTGTTTAATCCTTTTTTGCTTATAAATATTTGTAATCTTCGTAACTGTACGCTATTGTCAATCATGTTACGAAAAAAGAAAAACTACAGAACTCATCAAGTTTACTTTTTCAAAATTGGAAACAAACTGTCTTTTCTAACAGACTTCATAGAAAACGCTTAGACCAGAACTATACAACAGCCTCCTATACGTTCAAATCGGAGTCATGACTCCGGCCCGTGGAAATCCACGTTGTGTTGTGTAGTCCCTGGCTGCCTTGTTTCATATTTATTAAATTATTACGATAAAATGTTCAAAGTTTATAATGCACAATGTAGTTTTTACTATAATCGCCTTATATATATAGCTGTTAGTTTTACACTGTTACTCGATGTATTTTGCAAATTATACTATAATGTATATAAATAAAAGTGTTAATAATTATACTTAATTGGTTTCATTTCTGTTAGACCAAAGCTACAGTTTCGGCAGAAAAAGGCACATTCACCGTTTTCCCCTTAAGTAACTGGTGCGGGTGCCGCCCCGCTTTCAGTAAAATGACGTCTCATGCAAGTTCGAACATCTACAACACAGCCACTACATCCGCGACATACGGCCGATGTTAATAATCAATCTAATCCAAAATATTCATATTTAACATTTTGATAATCATTCGTTTTTGTGTAACGCAAAAAATAGACAAATCCTTAATCGATTTGGGTTTGGCTTAGATTGATTATTAAATCAATGAATTTGAAGTATTTAGGTACACACCTAAATAAATACTTGTGGTTTGGTCATTTGGTGACCAAGGAGGAGATTAACCTCCGTCGGCATTGTATTCTAGGGGCGGGACCTATTAAACTAAATTTGACGGCATGGTTGGTGCAGTGGTTGATACAGCCGGCTGCTGCGCACCGGGTTGCGGTTTCGATTCCCGCACGGAACAAATATTTGTATGATCTGCAGGTAGTTGTTCCGGGTCTCGGTGTATTGTGTGTGGAATATGTGTCTAAACGCACCCACGACACAGGATAAATCCAAGTGTGGGGCAACGTTTTAAAAAAAAGAAAATAAAACTGCCACTGTCGTCCGTCGCTGGTACAGCCTGCTTAGCTAAGGCCGACGGTCTAGCGAGCCGTCTTTATCGTGTATACCGCACAGCTGATGGAGACGGCAGATTTAAAAGTGCCCGATCTGGATATTGCTGCGGCGGGCGATTGTTAGCCCGAGAACGTAAGGGTGGGTGTCATTTACCGTTCTACCTGATCCTTTGGCCGTCTGGGTGCCTACTGCAGGCGGCAAGAAATCGGGCATTTGCCGCGCGTTTGCGTGAGGTAGGCGTCGAGTCGGTAAGAGTCGAGGCGCTGGCGGCACGGCTTATGTTGTGCTTGCGATGCCTCGAGCTCGGGCATGTACGCCCTCAGTGCGCAATTCATGTGGGGGTTGACTGGAATGACCGATGCTTCGCCTGTGGCAACCAGAGCCAGAAGGCGAGGTAGTTTAAGGCGCAGACTCCTCTCAGTGCGAACTTCGGTCCGTTCACGGTCCGTTTCACGTTGCCGTCAACAGCTTTTGTTGACGACATCGTGAAACGGACCGGAGATCTTGCCCGATCCAGAAGGCGAACCGTTCCAGAGACGATTACGTCGACGCACTCGTATTACGTTGGTGTACCGGCGGTTTATGGCGGGGGCACGATCGCGAACGCGTGGCGCTGGCTTGGTTCTCAAGCGAGCTCCTGAAGATAGGGATCCCTGGGGTCTGGCGGTAGGGCCGAATGGCAAATTGCACCCGTGTTTCCTCCCGGTGACTGAAACCTTGGACCCCGCGGGCTGATTACATATGTTGCAGATGGTTTGCGACAGGCGTAAATTGCGAAGACTCGGACAGTCAAACGTAATTTTTGGTATTAGATTTGTATATGCCGATTGCGATTAAATAGGCGAAGATGCCGATGACGCATACTCTGTCGGACGATCAATGAACTAAAAATTGCGACCTCTCTGATGATTTGCTATTGGATGTCCCATAGAGTCCGCTGACGGCATGCATCTTCAGAAAAGCAAGGAGTACGTGTTGCAGAGATGGGCCGAACACTTCAGCGACCTGCTCAATGTGGATCTCCAATATATCAGTTTGATACCCGACCTTCCCCTCTGTAAGAAGCTGGACGAGCCGCTGTCATTTGAAGAGGTTGTTACTGCCATCTAGTCTGTCAGCGAGTCGTTGGCATTAAGTTTGTGGGTGAACTGCTTTAATATCGTGGAATGGAGATGCACCAGAGAATTTGCAAGCTGTTTGTTTGTATGTAGGATGAAGAACAAGTCCCCATTGATTTTAAGGTATCTCGAATGACTCCTTTCTGTAAGAACAAGGAAGATCGGTTAGATTGCAAAGCTTATAACGTTATTTCACTTTTGTCGAAATGTGTGTTGCCATTTGCCGAATAACTTCTGAACAGTCTTAAAATCTGTCTAAAAAACTAGCAGTTTCTGTGAGGCGATCTTCTCGGTACATCAAGAACAGAGACAAGGTTGTCATTTCTATTTGTGCTTCGTAAGCTTTTGTTAGTGTTATTCGTGAAAGCTGTTTGGTTGGTATTAGATATAGTAGGATGTACAAAAAAATGTGTAAAGATGGTCAGACTTCGACACGACTACATGATGTGGTGCTATCGATGGTAGCTAATCTGACTTGTTCCCGTTACCTGTTGAGTGGAACATAGGTATGTTTTAGTATGTACTAATACACTATTCGCCTTGTACTTTGTGGCTGTAGATGTGAATGTGGAGTAGTATAAACTACTTCTGAAGGTGTCTGCAAGTAGTTTAGGAAAGTGTTTTGTTATCTGGTCAGACTCATTTTAAATTATCGCACACAAGATGTAGCAAGTAAGTTTACGATCTGTGCTTCTTAACCGAATTCCCAGACAGCTTGCAGCAGCTATAGTCAGTTTAAATTCAAATAAACCAATTAGTGGCAGTCAACGTCAGAGTTTAATTTGCACGGTTGCAATTGGTTTGTCCTATTGAGAAAAGCCAGCACTAATTTCCATGGTTAGTCTTTTTAAATAATTTAGATTATAATGTCGATTGGTACCTACAGTTTATGTTGTTAATCTCTGGTCTCGACGAGTTTTTCTGCAAATTAGGAAACAAGATGCGTGTCAAGACGATAGATGTAGTCTCAGGACTTTTACAAATAAGGTAAATAAAATTTTAATGAGGACACGTTAAAGTAGTTTAATGACTTTCGAGACTTACGAAGTATTGTATCGAAGTGTGAATTTGACACGGAAACTAACAGCATGGGCGTTGTAGTAGTGGTACTCAGAAAGTTGGTGGTTTTACGACTAAGTTGTGAACTAGGTTTTCGATCTTTTCAATTGCGATGCCATCGAAAATCACACCCGCGCATTACAGGTTCCACTTAAAATGTCTTAGAAGTATTATATGGATTCGATGGTACGAACATGATGGTTTAGCCTCGAGGTTATAAAAATGAAAGCAACACAACTATACAAATGTAAATATATTTGTTTTAAATGCGGTTCAATATATTATTTATAATAATAATAGTAACAAGTATTTGTATGAAACATCAATAAATACTACAGCTTCAAGCGCTTGATGTCTTCTATTTTGAAGTCGGTCCTGAAACGAAACGTAATAAGTAAGCAGTAGTGTTGCTTAAAAATCGATAGGATATCGATAGTCAATCGATAGTGTCATATAACCCCAAATCACTCATACTATCGATTGCCCTATCGATAGTATCGAAATTATCAATAGTATAAGAATAAGAATATTTATTTGCGAGAAACATGGTTTGGTAAGACGGTGTTATAAATACATAGTGCTGCACGTTTCGCCGTAACATCGGCATGCAAATTTTCGATCGTGTTCCAAAGACCACCACCTGCTTTACAATATCATTAAACATTATTATTTAATCGCATTATTAATTCATTTGTACATCATCAATAATTAAAAAATCTAAAAAGTATTGACATTACAACAAAACTATTACATTATCAAACAAATATATTATTAACAAAATTATTTTGTGACCCCCATTTATCCTTAATAATATGCACAACATTAAATGAAATATATTTTAATAGCTTACATATACTTAAGACTCAGGTATTCAGTGACAGTATAGAAACATTTCTCTATAAGCCATTTCTTAAGTTCTTTTTTAAACTGAGTTTGTGGTAGTTCTCTTAGAGCTTTAGGTAATTTGTTAAAAATTTGAATCATCATACAGCTACAATTTCTTTTAAACAGGGCAGTTGACATCATTGGGAGAACCAATTTACTTGGGTCTCTGGACATGTACTTTTTGGTTTCGCTTAATTTTTCAAATAAGTCATCGTGCTTTTTCACGAATACCCCAACTTCAAATATATACAGACATGTTAATGTAAGTACTTTAAGTGTTTTAAAGACACTTCTACAGGACTCCATTGGACTAATACCACTTTTTATTGATTGGCAGCTTTGCAACAATACTATCGATACTATCGAACTGGGTCGTAGATACTATCGATAGTTAAAGATCATGCAATACTATCGATAGTATCGATACTATTGTATAATTTCAACTATCGATAGTATTGTTCGATATGTAAAATAAAATCGATAGTATCGATACTATTGATAATATCGATACTATCGATAGGCCAATCGATAGTATGAATGTTTTAAGGGTAGTCGAGATATTTTTAAGCAACACTAGTAAGCAGGCGGTCAATCGAAACGTATATTACGTGACTCTCAGAGTGTAGCAGACGTTTGAACTTGAAACAAAACGCGTGAGCGGCATACCTGCGCGCCAGGATGTCCTTGGCCTGCGGCGCGGCCAGGCGCGGCGCGGGGCGCAGCGCGTCGCTGGCGTGCGCGGGCTGCTCCAGCGCCAGCAGCGCGGCCGCCTGCGTGAGGCGTGCGCACCGCTCGCGCGCCGCGCCCGCACTGCTGCCGGCCCACGCCGCCACGCGCCGCGCGCGCCGCTCCACGCCCAGCCCGCCCTCCTGCGGCACACACGAATTTCCGTTCGGATCCGCCATTTTGAAAGCAGATTCGAAATTTGAATCTCGAATACCCCCGAGTACCAAATGTTATCGAATTCAAATCCGCCATGTTAGATCGGCCATGACGATTTTTGCCTTAGTGACGTAACCGAGGACCTCGAAATTTTGGGATACCAATTACATTCTAAATCGATCGATTACATCGCGAAACAATCGATGTGCGCCATGTGGCGTCTACGCCGCTTAAAAGGTTAAGCAATAAAGCAGAGAATCCCATCCAAGCTACCAGCTCTATTTATGTCTAGATTGTGTAGTGTTTTTCTAGCTTCCTGATGGATGCGAATGTTTGACAAATTAGTTTCACATCTACTTTGAGAAGAAGGAGATATTAGTACCTGCTAGCTTACAGTCGCAAAAGTTCCGCAAAAAGAGAAGCAAACAAGTTTGCTTTCTCCTCAGCAGTGTGGTCCAGTGACTGATCTCAATAGATATGGTAAGGAGCGAACAGGGCAGTAGTTTGATTCATCTTACTTTCCTACAATTTGTGGCCAATTCGGCCAATTTGGTAAAACTGTGCCTTCCATAAAACCTACTTGCAGGCTCGTTTCTTAATTTTAAGGTCTTTGAACTCACGATTTCGTATGTAAATGCCAAACATTGCTAGATCAGAAAAAATAATGTAAAAAATTGTCGAGTGTGAGTTCACACGCGGTAGAAGTGAAACTTTGTATTTTAGTTAATTTTGTAAGAGAATTATATGAATACACCATGGAGGTGGTAAACAAAGAAATTCACTCTAGTTCAGTCGAATTCCGTCGAGTTCAGTCTAGTTCAGTCGAGTTTAGTCGAGTTTCTAGGTCGACTACTTAATTAATGAATTACAGAATAGAATGAATACTAGTATTCATCCATATTCACTACATGGCTTGGCAGTGTCTGGAAAAGATAAATTTATAAGAATACATATCCATCGTAATACGCCGTCTAACGTACGCGCTCGCACAGTTGCGCTTGCACAGTTACGCAACATCGCTTCGGCAGGACCAATCAGAACGTTTCCGGGCGACGTAGCTGCCTCCCCCACCCAACCGGAGCTGCCACGTACCCGGTCGTATCGGTTATGCAGGATGGCGGCCTCGGCCCTGGCGGCCAGCTCGGCCAGCAGCGCCAGCAGCAGCGCGTCCACCGAGCGCGAAGATATCTGCGCGCGCGCAGCTTCCGCGAACTGTTCCAGCGCTTGAGGTAATTCGTCCGCGTCGTCTTCCATTTCCTCTGGACATCAAATTCAAATCAGTATTTCATAGTTCCTGAGCCACACAGAGCACAGGCAAGCTGCCTCGTCCTACGGGGTGTTGAACTTATTTCGATCATAGTTTCACTGGTGGTAGGTCTCTTATTGCAAGAAGCCGGTAAGTACCACCGCAGTGCCAGACATTCGCCGCCAAGGAGTAGTATATTTAAACGTTTGACATAACTGTATTCAGGTTTGAAAGGCACTGTAGCTAGTGAAATTACTTGGCATAAGAGACTAAATAACTAATGTTACAAAGTGACGAGCAGTACCACACTTTTACAAATGGGGTAACGCAAATTTTAGTGAGGACATGTCGAAGTAGCCTGATAAATTTTGAGACTTAAGGAGTACCATCGTATCGTAGTGTGAATTTGACACGGAAACTAACAGCAGGGTGGCTGTTGTAGTAGTGGTATTCAGTGAGCTGAGGATCAATGTCTTCTGTTTTTGTGACTAAGTTGTGAACCAGGTGTTCGGTTTTTTCAATTGCGCTGCCAACCAGAATCCCATCCTCACATTAGACAGGTTCCACTTAAAGCGTCTTAGAAATATTATGTAGATCCGATCGTGAGACTTTAGTTTCGAGGTTATAAAAATGAAAGCAACACAACTATGCGAATGTAAATTATCATATCATATCATGATCATAGTTTCACTGGTGGTAGGTCTCTTATTGCAAGAAGCCGGTAAGTACCACCGCAGTGCCAGACATTCGCCGCCAAGGAGTAGTATATTTAAACGTTTGACATAACTGTATTCAGGTTTGAAAGGCACTGTAGCTAGTGAAATTGCGGGACATAAGAGACGAAATAACGAATGTTACAAGGTGACGAGCAGTGTGGTGCCACGCGGGACAATTCCTCGTGTCTGGGTATAAAAAAAATGGTAAGACCACATACCCGCATGCGGCGTAGGATCCACTAATCTATGCCCCCAGGCCACTAGCTTGGGATGTAACGCAGCCACTATTGCCGACAGTGCTAAGTCGTGGGCGGCGCGGAAGGCAGCGGCCGCAGTGCCGAGCCCGGCCGCGCATGACGTCAGCTTGGCTCGCTCCGCGTCGCTGCGGGCGAGCGAGCTTGCAGCTTGACATGCTTCGCTCGCGAGACGCTCTGCCCACTCCGCGCCAGCTTCGGCTTCGTTCATGTGTGCCTGGAATAAACGTGAGCGCGAAAGTATAACAGAAAGTAGTGAGAGTTATATGCAGAATTCGTTAGCTTTTCAAGATTTTGACATTACACAAACGACAGGTTGTGATGTCATCATCATCATTTCGGCCTAATGAAGTCCACTGTTGGACACAGGCCTCCCCCAAAGATCATCACAACCACCGATATGGATGTGTTTTGAGCTCATTGGGGGGTTTTGCCATAATCGCCACGCTTGGCAGGCGGGTTGGCGATCGCAGTTGAGTTGTTAATGTACTCGAAGGACGCTGCTGCCCATCCTCCGGCTAATCCCTTAGTCGACTTTTACGACACCCATGGGAGGAGATGGGGTGGTGGCATTCTGAGCCGGCACCACACGGCTGTGATGTGCAAGAAAATAAAATTTTACTAGAGATAGTACCGAAGCTGTGGCAATGTGATTTATGAATGGTACTAATGAAATGAGGAGATCCGTAGAAGAACTATAGTTGTCGATATAGCTGAATGGATTAGTAAACTGAAGTGGCAATGGGCAGAGCACATTGCTCGTAGAGCTGATGGCCGTTGGGGCAAAAAGGTTCTCGAATGGAGACCGCGCACCGGAAAACGCAGCGTGGGACGACCTCCAACGAGGTGGACAGACGACCTGGTGAAGGTCGCTGGGAGTCGTTGGATGAGAGCGGCATGTGACCGCTTGTTGTGGAAATCTAAGGGGAAGGGGGGCCTTTGTTCAGCAGTGGACATCTTGTGGCTGATATGATGATGATGACTAATAAAATATATCATTGCATATTCTTAGGTAGCAACTTTGTAGTTACTTTATTACCAAAGTCGCAATGCTCATGATTTTCGATCACTCGGGGAGGAGGTGTCCTGGATACTTACTGTCTAAAATTATTTGGGCGGTCAGCTTTGGCATCGAAGGTCCTTTCTAGGTGCCGAAGACAATCGTTGTTCTCGAAACGAAGACATTGGAGTCTTCCATAGGTACCTTTAGATATATCTTGGAGGGTGTGATTGTAATGAGCTTTTCCTCTCCTAGGAGAGAAGAGATGACTGTAAAGATACCGCTCTCGCCATATATATTGCGGTGGTGCGTGATGATGTATGTGCTCGCTGCGGTTTTCCCGGGGGACGTTCAGTATGAACACGTATATTCCTCAATTTGCATGTTCGTGATCCGAGTTTTACAGCGACGGTGGGGGGTTCAAGCTTATTGGAAATAGGTCTCAGGGCGGTTGTTACGTTAGTCATTGTTAGACACAGAACACATTTTGTGAGAGTTCATAAAAATTTAAAACCAGCTTATTGTTGAATGAATGAAGGAAAACAAATACGTATGCGTATTTGATGAAAAAAAAAATTGCCACTGCTGAACATAGGTTACTTTAGCGGAACGCTATAATAAATGTCATATATTTTTTTTTATATGTCATTTATTATAGCAAATTATTGTTATAGTCATTACGTTTGGCAAATAAATTAGTGATGTTAATATGTTATTATTAGCGCACAGTAGGAGGTACAGCGTGGCTATTTTGTAAGAACTCACTAGCAAACTCACTTCTAAATTTGCAGTGGAATCTGTAATATCGTCTTGTTATTGCTACTTTTTAGTTCTTTTTAGTATCTCTAGTTTCTTATTGGTTTTACTACTTTTCACTGCGGATTCGGAAAGTGAGTTCTTACAGAATAGCAGTACAGCTCGCGCCTCGGAGAGTTCGCAAGGCTGGCAGCAAGCGGGAGTACTGACGAGGTAGAGCAGGCGCTGCGCCTCCACGTCGCGCTGGCGCGGCTCGGGCGGCCCGCCGGGCGGCGCCAGCGCCAGCGGCTCGGGCGGCGGCGCCCGAAGCCAGCGCCGCAGCGCGCCCGCGGCGCCGCGCTCCAGCACCGCGCTCACCTCGTTGAGCACCGCGCACGCGCCGTCCACGCTGCCCGACGACACCGCGCGCCTGCGCACACGTCCCACCGAGGTCAACCAGCCAGCTCATGGCGCAGTGTACGCACGCAGAACACCGGGGATCTTAGCATAACGCGCAGTCATAATTATCGCCATTTCAACCGAATAAAGTCCACTGCTGGACACAAGTCCTTCCCCAAAAATCGCCGCAAGTGTGTTGTGTATGCTCTTTGACTAAAGAGGATTTCATGACAAAGAGTTTGGATTTACAAGGGACGAGCTATAAGATGTTGGAATCACTTTCAATAAAACCGATGATGCTTTAGGTGTGTTCTGCAATCCGTCCAAAGCATTCGACTTACTGGACCACCGCATACTCATTGTAAAACTGAAGTACTAAGAAATTCAATATAAATCTACGGATCCCGTGACCTCTTTCTTGTCAAACCGAGACGAAAGACCAACATTTGATAACATCACATCTACAGGTTCATGTATTATGAGGGTTCCGCAAGGATCATATTTGGGACTATTTTTGTTCCTGAAATATATCAGTAACCTGCCATACATGATAAATGATACAGTGTCAAATAGTCTTGTTTGCTGATATTCACTTATATTCAAAGTAAATATAAACAATAACCATTTTGTAGAACCCAACGATTATCCTTCATTATACATGTGACGACCACTTCCCGTAATTTAAAAATGTTCAAAATATAGTTCCGATCTAGTCTTAATGTCATAAACTGTATTCTCCTGAACTAACAACAACGTTAAACATGAACTTATATAATCTCAGTTTAATCAACTTTCAGTCAATACGGTAAATTAGAAAATTAGCCCCCTGATTGGTTTTCGTCGAATAATCTGGTCCTGTCAACTGTGTTTTCAGGCGTTACTGTAGTACTGTACTCAACATTGCTTCGGGGACCGCATATAAAGGCACTTTCAGGTAAACTGAGCTTTGTTACATATTCCGTTACGAAAATTAGACAGCGATGTGGCCACGGTTAGGTTAGTATATTTTGGGTACTTTCACAGTATTGTCTTACGGCTGATGTTGAGTTTTTTTATATATTACAGAAAAGAGCAGTGCGAGCTATATATAGGCCTCTCGTGAGTCACTTCGGTAACTGTTTAAGGAGATAAATATACACTCTCCCCACCATCCTTATATGTATTAAAAATATGATGTACATTCGCAAAAATATAGTTAATTTTAATAAGAAAAATGACGTGCACAGGTTAAATATTCGCAATAAGAACAAGCTTGTTTCACCTGGCTTTAGACTTAGCAGAACCAGCAAGTTGTTTATGGGAAACAGTATTAGGTTTTACAACAAAATTCCCTCTAGTATAAACAACTTACCAGAAATAAGGTTCAATTAATTAAGTAGGTGTATTTTAATTTCGTAAATCTACTATAATATAAATCAATACCTACATCGACGATAGAGATGTCTGGCAAATTCCCCCCTGCACATTGCGACTCTGGCGCTTTCTAATATATTTTATCATTTTAGCATGATTAAAGTGCTTTTACTTTCAATCAGTGTTTTAATATTTACACATTTTAATTATTAATATATAAAAACCGGACAAGTGCGAGTTGAACTCGCGTGGAGAGGGTTCCGAAATTGCTGAATATATTGTCTATTGTTGAACACTGTCTTGTACTAATAATGTATCCCAAGAACAAACTTAACATGTAGTTGAATAACATGCTCTCCGATACATTCTAATTGCAAACATAAGTTTGTACACACAATATTGAAAGATTAACCATGTTATTTCAAGACTAAAGCCCAGACAGACTTCTTATAAGTTTTCCTGTAATCTATAATTAAAGAGCTATTTTCAATATTTTTTCATCATTTTACGCTCAGTAGTTTCGGAGATAAATCCCCTCATCCCCTTAATGATAAATTTTCGCCTATTTTCTTAAACAACTTTAAAACTGTTTATTTTAAAATTATAAGTTAAATATATTCAAGACCTTCACAATAAGCGCTTTCATTTAATATGTTACACGCTACAGTTTGCAAAACTTTATTCTTTAATTTTCTATATAACCCGCATATCCAAAATTTATATATTTACGTTACGCGTCCGTGTTTGGTCCACAGAAATCCATATGTCTACCAAATTTCAACTTAATCGGTCCAGAAAATTGGCTGTGACAGACACACGAGTGATCCTGTAAGGATTCCGCCGTTTTTTCCTTCGGAAGTTCGGTACACTAAAAACAACTAAACATATAACTATATATTATTTGCTTGTGTTTAATATTACGGCAATTTACTGGTACAATATGTTCTTAATATTCTTTTAATCGTTAGACATTATAATATTCATACAAATTGTGAATGTGTGAGTATCATGTAGCGATTAGTGTTATATATTAAGTACTTACATTGACTGTCTTGTGTCGGTATGGGTCGTGTCATGCTCACTAAAATGTCTTACGTGGCGGGGTAGAATATCGGGTCATTAGATACAAAAAAAAGAGTGATATTACTAAAGATTGAGAAAAAAGTCATAACATAAAATCCGAAAATAATATTGGGTTACACTAATAAAAATTTCGGACCTTTGGCAGAGCAAGCTGGATCACTACTGTAAAAAAAATGCAAATTCTTACCTGATCACCTTTCTGGCTATAAAGAACACATCATCAACGAGACTGGACGTCGTGACACCAGCCTGTGGTGTTGCCATCTTCAGAGCTTTATTCACGCTCTCCTCCAAAAAGTACCTACAAACAATTATATTATTGTATTAGAAGTTATTTCATTCGATTTCGAACACTTCTTGTTTTGTGGCAGCAAATACAATTGAGAACATGGTTTTAACTTCGTCCACTACACTACTGCCGTGTGGTGCCGGCTCAGAATACCACCACCCCATCTTCTCCCGTGGGCGTCGTAAAAGTCGACTAAGGGATTAGCCGGAGGCTGGGCAGCAGCGTCCTTCGAGTACATTAACAACTCAACTGCGATCGCCAACCCGTCTGCCAAGCGTGACGATTATGGCAAAACCCCCCAATGAGCCCACAACACACCCATATCGGTCGTTGTGGTGATCTTTGGGGGAGGCCTGTGTCCAGCAGTGACATAATTCGGCCGAACTGATGACTACAAGATGACAGTCGACAATAACATTGAAATAGATTATCAACGGAATGTATGAAAATGATATTAATTAATCATTTGACCGTTGGCATTCGGTAGCTTGAGGTAAATCTGTGGGTGCAGTCACTGCTCTCTAATGGGTACCACAGAGTATACGGAAAAGAAAAAAAAAAACATTTAAGTGGCACCTATAGCTGTTTTAGTGTGCTAATCAGGAGGTTGGTTTAATTGACATTTGTAGATTGTCATCTTCCCTAAGGAGCCGATACAGCGGAAGTCTTAAATCACAAATTAGCCAACACCTGAGTACCGTAATCCTTACCTTTCCAAAGCTAGGTAATGTGCTAGTATGTCCTGTGCTGTTCTCATCAGGTCGCACTCTGCTATGATCTTCTCTACCGCGTCTATGCACGCTTTCTTTTCGGCGTCTTTCAGTGGCGCTGCATCGGCCTGTTAAAAATGTCTAGAAATGTAGGTACATTGTACCTTTGTGTACGGTTATCTTGACGCGTTAAAGCGACAAGGCATTGTCTCCCATGGTCCCTCCCTACAAGCTGCCACAGGGTTCAATAATGAGCCCTTTTCTGTTCCCTGCCTCAAAAAATTATCTCTTTTAAATTATGATATCGGCATTACCTAATAAAATTTTATTTGATGATGTTAGTTCACATATTCAAAATAAATGAAGTTGTACACGTTAACTATAGGTTTATATTCGCTATCTAAATGGTTGCCAAATTGAATGAAATTAAAATGTCAAATTGAGGTATTCAATTCGGATTGGAAAGAATTCTTGAAAGTTCTCGAGATGGCAAAGGAAACCGTATTTCCAGATAAAACATGATAGCAAAGTACAACCAGGTGCTCATATAAATGCCCTATCAAGTAGGTTAAGTTATGGTAAATTTGCAGTCTGAAACAAATAAGCAACTAAGTGAAGCAGCTACGGCCTGTCCGGTTTATCTCGCGTGTTTCCACAGCGGCTGATGTAGATTACATTTTTTGTGCTACTAAAATGGGCAATCAGCACAATATATGATGTGGGTCGTCGCGAATACCTTAGAAATAAAGATATTAATATACTCACAATGCGTACCCTCTATAGTTTAGATTATATTAATGTTAGTCCGTAAAAACCTGATAGTGTTTCACGTAATAGTGACTACCATCCTAAGTATACCAGAAATAAACATAGAAGCACCTAAATTTAGATAGTCGAAAATTAAATTCTTAGAAAACTGTGTTCGATTTTACCGAAAGATACCTAAAGCAATAATTGGTTTACGATTTGGGAACTTTGAATTAAGAGTGAGATTAATATTCATGAAAACAACTTTAAAAAACTAAAACCCACTACGGAAAAGAAAAGAAGTTTGAAAAGCCGTCCAATGTTTAATACCATTGCCTACCGTCCTACAGGAAAATCAAAGATACGATGATATATTTTAGTTAATAATTCTCAAAACAATGTTAAATTATTAAATAGATTTGTCGTAGTCGAAGGCCCAACCACGATGCACAAAGCTAAATAGTAATGATTCTTGGCTTTCGTCTACGAGAGAATCCATTTTGTGGAAAAAGTTCTTTTCTGCACATGTGTCTTCTCTGGAAGCTAAATTTATCTGTAGTATCGTATAGCTAAATGTAATCAATGCTATCAATGTATACGTAGCTGCTTCAAATACCCGTTGAAGAACAGATTAATAAAAGACAGCAAATAAGCAATCAAAAATCTCCACATCCTGACTTTTTTTGGTATTTCTTCTCAGAGGTATATAACGTATATATGGCGAAATGTTCTCTGTCGTTTCAATATGGCGTGCAACATCAGTTGGGGCGTATTTACTAAATAAACGATTCCACAAGTTTCTTGGAAGAATCAAAGACGAATTATTGACCAAGTCTTCTTGGTTGCATACAATTTCATTGAATGAATTTTTGATTAAAGGTACTTTACATTAACACTATATCATATGCTAACGTACCAACAATAGTTTTACTTGAGAGTAGAACCTGCTTTAGAAGGAGGTTTAAAATGAGCACAGCGGCGTACCTCAGTCTTCCTCCTGAGGAAGGTGAAGTAGAGCCATATGCGGGAGTGCGTGAGCGCCAGCTCGGCCAGCACGGGCTCGGCGCTGAGCGGCGAGCCGGCCCGCGGCTCGGCCTGCAAGCGCCGCGCCGACACCAGCGACTGGTAGATGCGGCGGACTCCAGCGCATACCTGCGGGGACGCTACATTAAACCTATTTCTCAATCTCATTATACTTCCACGCAAACATCAGCCAGAGAACGCTAACAAAGGCGTCCCACGTAGATTTCCTAGACGACCGGTTACATGCCGTGTGTCATCATTTTGAAAATTTGCTAGCACTCACCACGGTTAGCGAGCGGGTTGGTGATCGCAGTATGACTACTGTGAAATTTATTGATGGCAAAGAAGTAAAGTCGGCTCTAATTTCGGCCGAATGAAGTCCACTGCTGGACACAGGCCTCCCCCAAAGATCACCACAACGATCGTTAAGGGTGTGTTGTGGGCTCGTTGGGGAGTTTTGCCATAATCACCACGCTTGGCAGATGGGTTGGCGATCGCAGTTGAGTTGTTAATGTACTCGAAGGACGCTGCTGCCCATCCTCCGGCTAATCCCTTAGTCGACTTTTACGACACCCACGTGTGGAAATGGGGTGGTGGTATTCTGAGTCGGCACCACACGGCAAGCCGGCTATTTCTGCCTATTTTGAAGGCCACGGCAAATCTTTTTTTTCGAACATTCACAAGTTATTTGAAAGATTTGTTTTATAAGAAATGTTGCCCTACACTAGGATTTCTCCTGTGTAGTGGGTGCGTTTACAAACACAAATTCTGCATACAATACACCCAGATCCGATACAACTACCTGCAGATCATATAAATATTTGTTCCGTGCGGGAATCGAACCCACGACCCAGAGTGCAGCAGCCGACTGTATCAGCCACTGCACCAAACGTGCAGAAATGTATTAGGGTTAAAGCAGAACACATCGAAAGAAAAATAAATTCATGTGTTTCGTTCCGCGAACTTGTTGGTGCACGGGTTTTTTTTTTTTTTTGTTGGGCTTCTCGCATACATTTCTGGGAAATGTGGTTGCTTAACCGGTCATTTGCTGGCGAAGCCAAAAGAGGCCTCCAGCCAGGGTGCACGGGTACGTACCGCCGGCTGTATGGCGCGGACGGCGCGGGGCAGCAGGCCGGGCGCGGGCGCGGCGGCGCGGCGGGCCCGCTCCACCCCCGCACCGCCCGCCTCCACCACGCGCGTCACGGCGTCGGCGAACACGGCCGCTTCCGACGTCACGTCCGACACCACGCACGCGCGCCGGACGGCAGCCTCGGTCTGGGGGGAAACCGACTCGGTACACTCCATAATGATACAAAACCAATGCTCACCTTTATACGTAGGCGTGCAATACAGAACGAAAATCAAACTTTAAGTAGAATGTTAAGTAGTGATCATGATGATGATTCGAATAATGCAATCATCATTTCGGCCGAATGAAGTCCACTGCTGGACACAGGCCTCCCCAAAAGATCACCACAACCACCGATATGGATGTGTTATGGGCTCATTGGGGGGTTTTGCCATAATCGCCACGCTTGGCGGGCGGGTTGGCGATCGCAGTTGAGTTGTTAATATACTCGAAGGACGCTGCTGCCCATCCTCCGGCTAATCCCTTAGTCGACTTTTACGACACCCATGGGAGGAGATGGGGTGGTGGCATTCTGAGCCGACACCACACGGATAATGCAATGCTTGACCTTAAATTTTGATTATCTCTCTGTTATGCAAGCCTTATTATATAAGTTCCCAGCTATGAATACTATATCATGCCTGATTCGTGGTGGCCCCACCAGTATCTAAATATTAGTATGTGAAAAAAAAAACCTTTGTACCCCTTTTTAAGCACATTGCGCGCATAAAAGAAAGTAGGATTTAGCATAGTTAAAATTATTATAGACGAGGCGTGCCCAAAGTTTAAATTTATGTAACAATATTTTTTACAAATACACTGAACCAAATCTAAAATTTTTGTATATTACGATCGAATCTCGTCTTCTGAGCCACCTCTAATATTAATAACAATATAATTATACTGATAATGTACTATGAACGATTTTGTTTTGTTGGGTTTCTCGTTTACTTTTCTGGGAAGTGTGGTTGCTTAACCGATCGTCAGCTAAAGCCAAAAGCGGCCCCCAGCCAGGTATTATGATATATCTAACTATATAAGTTAGTAGTATAATTCAGATCATTTAATGGAATCGAATACATACTCAACTGCCATTGCAACAAATCAACGCACCTGATACTACCAACCTGTACAAAATCAATACAACATCCAAAGACAAATTCACTGAATAAAGAACCTTTTTTTATTTTTATTGATATCAAGTGGAAATTCGACATAGAACTTCCTTAGCCCCGGGGAAGGACGAATGGCATACCCCTTCCGGAATCCTACCGGCTAAAACCGCTGGAGCAGTCATCTTCAGCTCTCTCGCTACTTTTGGAGTCCAGTCGCCACAGACTATCGAATGCCCCCAGAGGCGCGCCTTCGCCGCTTGATCTATCTCATTCCTACGCACTTCTACCTTTTGGTCTTAACTTGGACATATGAGTAAGGCTAGTGAAATTGGTATTAGGACTTTGGTATGTTTACATCGTAAGGTTTACTCATTCGCCCTCGCCGTCGTTATATAGTGGCGGGTATCGGGGGTATACGCTTTACAGTGATTCTCTCTAAGATATGCCTGAAGGCGTGGCATCAATAGGGGCTCCAGTGTGATCGTAAGAGGAGCCTAGAGGCCCCGTCACAGCCGAAGATTACTGCACTAATGGTTTTAGTCTTAAAACACTGAGATGAAGCAAGAATTATTATACTAACTTGTGTGGCAAGATACTTGGCAAGAAGGTCCACCCCCTCCTCTGCACGTCCGATCTGCGGGAACAGTTTAAACAGACGCTCCACGTTCGGCTCGTCCTCCTTGCGAGCTGCTTCTTCGAACCTGTAATCGATATGAGATATGGCACTGAATACGTCGGAGGGCGATACGAAGCGCAGCCGGTGGCGCGGCATACGTACTGGCGCACGAGCTGCAGGCGCAGCGCGGCGGCGGCGGCGGCCATGGCTTGGCGTGGGTCGGGCGCGCCGCGGGCCCGCGCCGCCGCCACGGAGCCGGGGTCCATGCCCAGGAAGCGCGCCACATGCGCCGCGCCTGCCGACAACCACTATGTAACTAGCTTCATCTCGTTCTACCATTGGAGACTATTCCTTTTTTGCCCTTGGAGTTACATTGCAACTATGGCAGCGTAAACAATTTATAAATTCTTCATATAATACATAAGTCTGACTGCAAACATTAATACTATTGTGGTTCTTGAAAATAATTTAGTTTATTAGCAGGGATTGGGATAGTAGTCTATCAGATTCAGTCAGTATGGTAGTATAGTCACAAGAACTGAAAATATCACAGAATTTTGACTTTACAAAAAAAAATTCAACTTATTACATTCATAAAGCAAAATATGGTATGATTGGCCAGTATTCACTACTTATTAAAATGGACAAGTACCTATTCAATATTGCTAAAGATGCATAATTAAAAAACCTTGTCTAAAATTCTTTGCCTGCTGAACAGTTGTATGGAGTGGACAATGATGTAAAATGTGACAATATCCAGCCAGACTATCAGCGTCTTAATTTTAATTCACTACTTTGCAACAATAAAGTAATATGAATGAGATAAAAATCTTTTATTTTTTTTAATAGTCAGTGATATCACTATTGTGATAGTGAGATTCTGTTTCTTGGAAGCAATGTATGTTATCTATAACATTAACTCCATATTATGACATACCAGTTTCATAATCATGGGCCTTGATTGCAGCATCAACCCCAGCACTACACAACTGCAGATCTATCAGATCATGCACACGACGTTGACACTCTGCCACACGAGACTAAGGAATACAAGACAATGTTGTATTACAAACTATAAATTAAGACTGTGCATTTTTTCAGTCATTCACCTTTACCAGTGAAGTCTGTTAGAATCACACTGAATCAAGTATACTTGCTACTCACTCTCGCAAGGTCTAGCTGTCGCACTTTGGCACTAACGTCTCTCGCTAGGCCGGCTGTCTTGTCAACCATATCAGCAGCGACTTGAGCATCAGTCTTCACTTCACTCAGCTTCGCATAAGCCTGGCTCGCAGAACGAAGACGACCCTCCAATGAACAGGCGCGGGATAGCACTCCCGAGAGGGCCTCGTCCACCTCCGACTGTAAAAATATTTAATATCGATGATTGCAACTTGTGCCACCGTCATCAAAGTGGCACAACTTACCTCCTCCTTCTCAATTTCGTTGAGCGCTTTCTGCAGTCCCTCATCTGTAGATAGGTCGTACTTCTCTAGAAGCAGACTTACTGACATTCTTGGCAAGGCTTATTTATTTTTATTTAACACAACCTCTAATTATCTATTCGGAAACACAACACAGACAAACAAAACGTCGTAAACTCAACGTCAAAAACATGTCAAAATTGATTCATCAGCTGTCGTTTCATCTGTAAAACATAGAATATAAAATATATTATTTAGATAAAAATAATGATAAATCAAAACGATTTTTGTGAAATTACTTATTTTAGTGAAGTGAAGGTGAAGTAGTGGTAATAAGTCTCCAAAACGACTGCAAAAGACAAAACAGTTTTTCTAATGGCAATCGCTAGGTTTTTAATCTTGATATTCTTGACATTACTAAATACATTCCAAACATTCGAAACCTTGAATTGTATTTTGATTACAACTTTAGGATCGTTTGTGTTTTTGATATAAATAATGTTTAATTACTCTCAAGGTGTAGAAAAATATTTGAAATATAGTTTTATGTAATTCATTTATATTTTTATTCATTCATTTGCAATGTTATACTCATATAGGTATCAGAGTGACGGCAGTTAGGTACCTTGTTAGTTATTTTGATCAGACCTTCAGAAAATTGACTAGTGGACAAAAGTAATACCTATGCTGCAACATTAGTAAACATAAAAACTCGTGAAATCGTAAAATCGATGTGCCGTTAACTGTTTTACATTCCTCAAGGCGTTTTATAAGTGTCTAACACTCCTTTGAGGGTAGGTTTCTTTGTGGGGCCGGAGAGGAATCCTTAAAGGTGAGCGCTAGGTGGGACTGAGGGCATACATTGTATAAATTAGTTGGTATTGCCAAACAGGATTGGTTTTTTGTGTGTAGCGAGGATGTTTCACGGTATCGCTGGATGGTGTGTTCAATGTGTTGCAGATTGACTCCGTGTGGGGTTGGGCTTCGCCCCCGCTGCGGTTGCAGCTGGGTAACTCACGCGGACACAAGAGGTGAGTGAACTTTCATAATATCAGTGACAAATAATTGGCATGAATATTTTTTTCCACATTGTTTGAATAGTTTTACATTGATGTCTGTGATATCATGAAACATGAAGTCATTGTTTTGTCTGTGGGTGGGTTTGTATTGTAAATATGGAAGAAAGAACAGCTGATTGTTTATACAGCCTAGTAATCAATTAACAATTCTCATGTTGTATCTCACCTTACGTGAGAAGGAAACAGGGAAAATATGTATGTAATTTGTACTTTAAAATGTTTTATTTCTAAAATATAGCTTGTTTAACTATTAAATTTTTTAAATCTGCATGCATATGTATAATAAACTCAGAGTGTGCTCAAAAGATGACATTCTGACCTTACCTTTGAATGAAATCATGAATAACATTTATATCCAGACAATAACACACACACACAAGTTTAATTAGTTATATGTTAAATATTGATAAGTATTTTACCTGCTTCTATTAAGGAAATAATTCCTTGAGTTTTGAAATGTAAACAATCATTGGTTTTGTTTGTATGATAGAATTAATCTGTTATAGTTCTGTGTTAATTTGTTCAAAGCTTAAAAGGTATGCAAGTTATAAACCGGGTTAAGTTGTAAAAAAATATAGTTTTACACTATACATATTCATGCCATGAATTGTTGACATACATAGGCATACATAGGCCGCACAGCCTATGCATGTTTGTGTTAATCTATGTTTATGGTCATGAAAATAATGTGCTGTAAAAGGAACAGAAAATTTGTTCAAAACTAGATGCATACTAATGTAACTTATTTAATGCTAATGTGTACTTTCTTATTCAATGTAAGACACCACTGACTGAAAGGTTGAATGAAAACTATTATGAAGTCCTAGATCTAATGATCTGAAATCGCCAACATGCAGGAAACAATTACAAGCTGACTTTAGTCTTACATAAATATTTTTTTGTTTCAATCAGAGCTGTTTTGCTTAAATGTGTCACCGCTCTTATTCATATGGCACCAGAAAATCCATTAATTATACCAGCATATCTGAGTCAACTGCTGGACATAGGCTTCTACCAATATACATAACAAAACACCATTCTGTGCCTTCTGTAGCAGAACAAGCAATTAATGTTAAGATCCAGTTCTTTTTCCAGATAAGATTAATTATACGGTGACACAGATACAGCTTAGACCTTAATTTTAGTATGCAGAGTGATGTGTGAAGCCATAAAATGTTCATAACATAAACAACACAGCCTCTAATTATAACACAATCAACCTACATACAAATTTAACTTTTATATAATTAGAATGTTTTATGCAGCATAGTTACATCACCGTTGATGTGTGTTACCAGTGATATTACTCAAGGTGATTGTGTAAATATGCGAATGAATGGCATGAGCAATTTGTTTCCTAGCTAAATTGTTTGTTGCTTAGAGAGTTGCTAGGGAGGCCACCTGGCTTGTCCTTGATAGCAATAGTTGCATTTGCAACCATTTTTTACGCCTGATCCATTAAATATAAGGTTTAGAGCCACATGCACCTCTGAATTAAATGTATAATACTGATATAGAAAGTAACCTATCCGTCAATCCAATTTTTATCAATGTCTCTTACAAGGATTTCTCCTGTGTATGGGTACCGTCTAGACATAAATCTCACATGTACAAACACTCTACTATCTGTATATCATACAAATATTAGCTCTGCAGAGATCGGACCCGTGACAAGTAGCGCAGAAAATTAATCACCTATCGACTACACCAATGGTGCCTTTTATTTAATATAGAGTAGCTTGAATATTACTAATATATATTTGTATTCCACCTTTATTCTGGATTGTTCCGTATGGTGTCTGGATTAAGAATATAGCACCACTCCATCTCGTCCCATGGATGTCGTGAAAGGCGACTATGGGACTCTTTAACCAGATAGATGGGCAGCAGCATCTCTTATGTGGAACAGTACCCATACTGTGCTCACCAACCCACCTGCCAAGCATAGTGAGTACTGGCAAATTTCCCCTAAAACGACGACATAATTGCGGAAATCTATTGGGGAAGGTCTTTGTTTAGCAGTGAACATCCTTTGGCTGATATGATGATCCCGAACTGTATCCAAATCAGTTCAGTCATTATGGTGTGATGGGAACATCCAAACTTTTTAATAAATGACTGGTATTGCGACCGAAATCTGTGGCGTCCGTGCCCTCAGTGTTCCTGTTTTTGCTGTGTACAATGATATTATATATTAAAAAGAATGTGACATATGTTACATGCGTGCCATAAGTAAGAACCAAAACTCCCCCAATTGTCGCACCTCGCAATCGGTTCGCCTAGATAGCTATCTCTTTTACTCTTGTTGTTTTTGTATCTTCTTTCTCACGACGTGGTTGTGCAAGCGAGACTATTTTGCACGCCATTTAATATGGACGTAACATATCTATCTATTATATTTCCGTGTGGTGTCCGGACTTTCCGTGTGGTGTCCGGACTTTCCGTGTGGTGGCCGGATTAAGAATATAGCACCACTCCATCTCCTCCTGTGGATGTCGTAAAAGGCGACTAAGGGAATCTAAACCAGAGGGATGGGCAGCAGCGGATTCTGTGAAACGATAGCCATACTGCGCTCACCAACCCGCCTGCCAAGCGTGGTGAGTATTGGCAAATACCCCCCAAAATGATGACACAGTTGTGAAAATCTATGGGGGAGGCCTTTGTTCAGTGGACGTATAAATATGAATGGCCGATATGATATCTATGGTATATACTATGAGGAAATTGACACGAAGTTAGCATGTCCCAAGGCACTTGACATTTTACAACTATTGACCTACTTACCTAGCTTAGGTAACTTTACTCCTTGCAAATGTATGTACTGTTTTATTTATTTTTTAAACTATGCCACACGAGACTTTCTCCTGTATTATGGGAACTTTTTACAAACATCTCCCATGCACTGACACCTAGATCCGACAACTAACTTCAAGCTATATGAATATTTGTTTCGTGCGAGTCGAACCCGTGAAACACGCACAGAAAGCTGACCGCCTAGCTACATTTAACTGCGTACTTGTACGTACGTATTACGTATTCATCATTTCGGCCGAATTAAGTCCACTGTTGGACACAGGCCTCCCCCAAAGTGCACCACAACGACCGATATGGGTGTGTTGTGGGCTCATTGGGGGGTTTTGCCATAATCGCCACGCTTGGCAGACGGGTTGGCGATCGCAGTTGAGTTGTTAATGTACTCGAAGGACGCTGCTAATCCCTTAGTCGACTTTTACGACACCCACGCGAGGAGATGGGGTGGTGGTATACTGAGCCACACGGACATTGGGTGTATTAGTACATTCGTTGGTGAAATAATATGTGTGGATATGATGTCAGAATGCTATAGACTACGGAAATATATAGCTCATTAGCCTAGTAGTCGCAATAACCGAGCGTCTTTTCGAACAAAAAACGCAGCAGAATCAATGACTTTTTACAAATAGACGCGCCACAGACGAACTTATTCCACTACAAACCGGCCGCCATTAGACCGCGTAATAAAAATAAAACAAAATACTATTTTTTACTACAGTATCGATTTACGTTACGTATTTGTTTATTATGAAATAAAACGTCTTTTTCTCTCACAGTTACTATATACTTTGTGCATCTTCATAATCACAGGATGGCATAATTTTTTTGCAATATGATACTGAATTACGTTTATGATTCACGTCGAGCCGCGACACTGGACGGTGCGTGACTAAGTGAACTCCGGGCATTTACCTTGCTTTCATGTGACCATCGTAGAGAGCGGGCAACGCATCTACACTTATAAAAACATCTTAGAGCAGAATCGAATTCTTGATCCTAAACAAATTCGCCAATTCGAATCACCAGTTACAAATCACTAATTCTGGGGTCTATAAATATGTTCTAAATCCACTTATATAGCGACCCATATGTGTCATGGGCATTAATAATAGACGTCATGTAGGTCATGAACAGAGAAATGATGTTATAATAACCAACTTTATGACGGTTTATTTATAATGCTGCGACGATGATTGTGGAGTTTTGCAAATGTCCCAATTAGATAAAAGCAGATTTGATGTTTTTATAGTTATGATTGGTATATCTAATGTTTGCGTGGATGATGATGATGGTGTTGATGAAAATTGCTTTTAAGATAACTGCTCTAGCTTTTGTAAAAATGAGTATTTTTTGTATGTCTAAGAGACGTAATTTTTTTAATTTACTGGCAAGGCGTCAAATTCTTGTGGTGTCCGGATTAAGAATATTGCACCACTCCATCTCCTCCCGTGGAGGTCGTAAAAGGCGACTAACGGCCGAATACTCAAACGCCATTTAACTTTAAGTCCCCGCTTAAACAATTTGAGGCGCCCGGTTTTGTACCAAAAACCGGTTTCTCGAATAGTTAAAGCGGGGACTTAAATGACGTTTGAGTATTCGGCCGTAAGGGACTCTAAACCAGAGGGATGGGCAGCAGCGTCCTTTCTATGGAAAAGTAGCCATTTTGCGCTCACCAACCCGCCTGTCAAGCGTGGTGAGTACTGGCAAATTCTCCCCAATATGATGACACAATTGTGGAAATCTATGGGGGAGGCCTTTGTTCAGTAGTGGATGTTGTATGGCCGATAAGATAGCAATGCGTATTGCATTATATTTATGTATGTGGTATATAAATGTTTACACTATTCATTGTTTAAAATTTCAAAGTCCAGAGTATTCACCTTAAACATAAATATCGCATCAATAATTAGCAGAGCGCGCGCACCGCTCGATTTTTTATTTTATTTTTGGGATGACACTGAATACTTGTATCCTTAATAATTCATGCTACCTCTATGCTAAATGACGACACGGTTGGTGCAGTGGCTGATACAGTCGGCTGCTGCGCACTGGGTCGTGGGTTCGATTCCCGCACGGAACAAATATTTGTACGATCTGCAGGTAGTTGTTCCGGGTCTGGGTGTATTGTGTGTAGAATTTATGTCTGTAAATGCACCCACGACACAGGAGAAATCCTAGTGTGGGGCAAAGTTTTTAGAAAAACAAAGAAAAGTTATTGAAATGAAAAAAGGAAATGGAGAAGTTTTTGATAGCATCGCACAGCGTTATTCAAGTCACTCCTTTACACACATGTCAATGTAAAATGTTAATTAAAATCAACGATTTCATAGTGAATCAATACAATCATCACATCAGCCCGTAGACGTCCACTGCTGGACCTGGTCCTCCCAATGATGACTACAATGAATGGCCGGTAATAGGGGTCATATATTGCCATAATAATAAAATAAAAAATATAGGGTCTTACTTTAATAATGGAAAATATTTTAGGAGGTAAATCTATAGGTAGCAATGATGCGTTTTAGCAAAATTAATAAACGTAACATCAACCTTTATTTGATCAAACAGTACAGAGTAAGTAAATCTTTCGCTAGTCGAATGTTAGAATATTGATTTATTTATTATCAGTAGAACCGATACTTGATATTTGAAATAAATTCTATACCATTCATAGAGCCTAGCCTTAAAATATTTTCCATTATTAATGTAAGACCCTGTATATGCCGTGTGGTGCCGGCTATGAATATCACCACCCCTTCTCATCCCGTGGGCGTCGTAAAAGGTGACTATGGGAGTAACCGGAGGATGTGCAGCAGCGTCCTTCGAATACATTTGTAACACAACTGCGATCGCCAACCCGTCTGCCAAGCGCGGCGATTATGGCAGAACACCCCAATGAGTACGCAACACAAACGCATAACGGTCGTTGTGGCAATTTTTGGGGGAGGCTTCTGTCCAGCAGTGGATGTTTTTTCGGCTGAAATGATGATTGCCATAATCGGTTGTCAGGATGGGTGATCTCAGTACATTGTTAGTACCACACGGAAGAACCTGCTGCCCATCCTCGTGATATCAACCTTTACCCGCCTTTTACGACACCCATGGATGGAGAGGGGTGGCCTATTCTTTGCCGGGAACCACACGTAACAATAAATAAGTTACGTTATTAATAACTACTAGATGTTTGACCGAGCTTTGCTCGGTATTTTTTTATTTTTAAATTGTGTTTTCTGGAAATTATATTTAAGTACGAATTACTAGTAAAATAATGAAATATGAATAATATTTTTCGATCTTACCGATAGAATAATAAAAAATATGAACTGGTTATTTAAAGAAAAAAATCATGAGTGCAATTAGTTTAATCTTATATTAGAAACAAATACTTAATTTTTTACAGTTTATCAATCAATTACGTAAGTATATATATATAGTATTATTATTCGCCAATAGATGTCAGGAAGAGTCATATTTTTCAGTTGAGACTACTCAAATTTAAAGATATAAGATTAAGAAAACTGGAACTTCAATATTTTGAGTTTAGCGCCATCTATGCGGCAGTAGTGGTACCACTAAGCACTCCATTGTCTCAAAATTAGACTACATAGCTAACCTCATAAATTTTTTCTTAGAGTATGTAACAGATGCTACTTCTCCAAATTAATTTTTTTGGACAAAGTATTTAATATTGAATGTCAGTGGTACCTAAACAAAATTATAATACTTCCATTATAATTAACTTTTATACTATAATGTGAAATAATACTTGACATTATAGTATAAAATGAACATGGTGTTATGCTCGATTATTAATATACCTGGATGACCGAGCTTTGCTCGGTATTTTCGTGTTACTTAACAACGCCATCTGCTGTTGTGTCGTTAAAGCAATTAGTTGCTCACAAAAAATAGTATTATTATTCGCCAATAGATGTCAGGAAGAGTCATATTTTTCAGTCGAGACTACTCAAACGCCTATAAAATGACATATAAAATGAGATTTTCTAAAAATGATTCCTAGCTAGATCGATTTATCGCCCCCGAAACCCCCTATATACTAAATTTTATGAAAATCGTTGGAGCCGATTCCGAGATTCTAATTACAAGAATTGCTCATTTAAAGAGATAAGATACAGCGGAGTATCACAGTCCATAACACTGTACACACGTACAATAAAACTTTTTTACAAAAAAAATACCGACTTCAATATTCTATAGGATATTAAAACTACTAAAAAGAAAAAAGTAACTTTATTTATCAAGTCGGGCTGGGCCAGGTATGCCCCAATCATGGTTCATCCAGACCGACTTCAATATTATATGCCTATATAATATTGAAGTCGGTATTTTATTTGTTAAAATGTTTTCTTTTTAGTGTAAATAACTGTAAGAACTTTTCCAAGTTTGGTATCCGTATCTAAAACAAAAATATTTCTAAGAATCGAAACTATTAAGACATCATCTAGGTAAGCGCAGTCAAATTAAACCTATTTATTGAAGCTGGTTCAAAAACGACTCAATGAAATGTAATGAAATTTATACGGGACCAATTCGAAAGCATTTTGCATCTATTAAAAAAAGAATCGCTCAAATCGATCCACAAATCTCGGAGTAATCGGTGTACATACATAAAAATACGCGTCGAATTGAGAACCTCTTCCTTTTTGAAGTCGGTAAAAAGAAACCGTAGCTATCATATAGTGTTGAGAGAGAATAGTTGCAACCCTAACAGCAGTGGCTCGTAGCTAATTTACTGCCGCGCAATACGATCGATTTCCAAGTTTAAGGATAAAGAGGCTTACCATGAGCTCTTAATACGAGACAATTGAGACCTCAACTGATTTGTTTTGATTATAATATGTACATGTGTACATATACCGTATATACAGTGGATACATATATTGTGATGTGAGAGCCGTGTGTACATAGAGTGTGTACAGGTCAAGCTATAAATTTACAGTATAAGTTGACCTCGCATTGTATAGGTTTTCCGTACTATCCGAGATCAGCCTATACTGGAAATTTATATCTTGACATTTAGCCGTGTGTACATATAATCAAAACAAATCAGTTGAGGACTTCAATTGACTCGCATGAAGAGCTCATGGTAAGCCTCCAGGGACTGTTCTTTGCGTATTCCGTGTGGTGTTCGGATTACGAATGTAGCACCAATCTCCTCCCGCGAATGTCGTAAAAGTAGTAAGGCACTCTATAGCGGGGATCCATTCAGCGCTCACGAACCTGTTTGCCAAGCGCTTTAAGTACTAGTAGTTGTGAGTGGCAAATTCACCCCAAAATTACAACACTGCATGTAACCGATAAGATAAGAAAACGTTGTGGTCTGAAAGAAGATGTAGTGACAAAAATTGAGAAAGGTATGCTGAGATGGTTTGGCCATGTTGAGAGAGTGAATGAAGAACGATTGACGAAAAAAGTGTATAAGGCGAGTGTGAATGAAAGTGCTGGAAGGGGTAGACCTAGGCGGACGTTTCAAGACCAAATCAGGGACGTCTTGGAAAAAGGCCAGGTCAAGAGTACCCTAAACCGAAGAGCATGTATGAAGGGAATAATGAAAGTGGACGAAGCGAAACAAGTATGTAAGGATCGTAGCAAGTGGAAAGAAGTGGTCTCTGCCTACCCCTACGGGAGAGAGGCGTGATTATATGTATGTATGTATGTAACCGAGCGTTGTGGAAATCTATGGGGGACGCATTTGTTCAGCAGTGGACGTTCTTTGGCTGATATGATGATGAGCAAGTTAAGCAATTCGTTCAAGGTGTCCTTTTTTTTTTTTATTGGTGCCCAATGGATATTCTTCATGAACTTCCTTCGCCCCGGGGAAGGGCGAAGGGGTATGCCGGACTTCTACCGGCTAAAACCACTGAGATTCCCCAATCTACGCACCCGCGAACCCAGAGGTCCCCTGCCTCGCAGCAACGGCAGGGGGTCGTTCAAGGTGTCCTAAGAATAACTCTTTCACTTGTTTCGTACAGTCAGAAGCGCTGAAAACAACTGATCGAATCGAATACCGATTTGGTATGTCCAATAATTGGGTTACAGAGTTCAGGCAGCGCCCCCAGTTAAACTCTACGTGTGATATTCAGGTGTATAAGTTTGACTGGAAACTGACATGGGTGTGAAGACACGTTAATCGTTTTTCCGAACGAAAAGGTTGAGGTTGCACTGGGATACTTGTAGTTATCTATTCGAAACGAAAGAGACTAGCACAAACATATCCGTCGATTGGTGAATATTTACCAAATAAAAAAGTATTCTTCGTAGTTACTAAAATAGTTATCAGACTGTTTCATACGATTATACATACAAGTAAATAAAATTGAAGTGTCTGTTTGTAATGTCAAAATAACAGCTTTTTACTAAATGCATATGAAAGTATATACAGTACCCACAACAAAACAAATATTTTTCATTTTTTTGTCTGTCTTTCGGTCTGTCTATCTGTTTCTTCGCGCTTATCTAATTAAGTCTACGGGACTTCCACTAGCAGATAGCTGTCATTATAAGCAATAACTTCGGCTACTTTACTTTTATTTTAGAAAAATAATTAATGTTCCGTGCAAAAAACTTAAACCTATCAAATCCAATAAATGTACTCTATGTCAAGTGTCTATGCCGAAGTACTCTAAATTATTTATAAATAATCCAATTTCTTTTAGATTAAGCGGCGGGTGAAACCGCGTGTTCTAGCTAGTAATCAAATATAATGCGGTATCGATTTTACAGTACCATGCACGCCATTCTTCTTGAATATTCTATTACCTTTTCTACTGATTGTACCGTTCTCCTTCATTATTTATACTTGCTATAATTTCCGCTGTGTCACTGATACGTTTGCATAAGAGAATTTAAAAACCTATGTATTTACAATATATTAAGTAAATTCGTGGTGCATTGGCGGAAAATACAGACATACCTAATCGCATAACTCCCTTGTAATGAAAGTTTCGTATTTTAGATTAATTTTTATTTAACTGAAGGTACAAAATTATAATCCTTTGCAACTCTGTATATACGTCTATGCCAACCAAATCACTTACATGTCAATCTGTGCGTTTTTACAATAAAATCCCAAGTCATATTCAGAAATTAAGCCTTAATAAATTCAAGTCCATTATAAAGCAGAAGCTGTGTAGAAAGGGTTTCTATAAAGTTACAGAGTATATGGACGACAAAAATGCTTGGGATTGAGCTGCTCTAATTTTCATACGCAGCGTGGGACGACCTCCAACGAGGTGGACAGACGACCTGGTGAGGGTCGCTGGGAGTCGTTGGATGAGAGTGGCATGTGACCGTTCGCTGTGGAGATCTAAGGGGGTGGCCTTTGTTCAGCAGTGGACGACCTGTGGCTGATATGATGATGATGATGAATTTTCATAGGCTTATACTGGGTACATTCTTGGTTTTTGATGTATTTATCAAATACAGTTGCCATTTTTTATGTTGACATTTAAATTACGTCATTATTACCTATAATGGATTATATTAATTCATAAAATGACATTCGATTATTCTATTATTTCACATTAAATTATTCTATATTTGTTTAAATTACTTTATTGACTTGTTTATTTTTATATATTCAATTTATTTTGATTTGTTACTGTACTGGCAGTGCGAGAACCATGTGGGTTGTATTTTTATTTTGTTTTATTGACGTGATAGTTATCTGGCAGTTTAAGTATGTCATGCTCACTCAAGTGTTCTGTTGATGGTGGCGTCGTGTATTGGGTCGCTAAGTTTCCCTACAATATGGTTGAGCTGAGCGACGCGTCATGCTCGTGAACGAGTGCCGTCTGTCGGGACTGGTCAGCCAAATGCTGCCATGACAACTGAATCAAAACTTTAAAAAGATACATTTAGGCTTGTTTAGTAAAACTTTTAAAGAAGTTTAGACTCTTTTCTCCTACATTGTTTTCACATAACCTTGATTTTTACAACAATGTGCTCATAAAATATTGTAACATTTAATATGATTTAAAAAGAGTAACCATGGAGTTTCTTGCCCGTTCTTCTCCATAGGACATCCACATCTTGGAACGCGGCAATTAAAGTTTCGACGATTCATAAGTGCCTGTATATGGTTTACATGAATAAAAATATTTTTATCTTTATCTTTATGACACCTGGTTTCAGAAACGATGACGTAAACCTATGTTCTATTTCAGCGTTCGATACCCATCCTGCATCTCGCGGGCCGAATGCTGCCCTTTGGGCTTTCAGTCCGGCCGGACGCAATTTTATGTGAGACCCGGAAAATGAAGTAATTAACATCAGTATAACTACTACAACAATAATATTAAGTAAAATATAATGCAATAATGTTTCCTGTGATAATGGGTTCTTCTCTAAAAGGAAGAATTCGTCCCTTTGGAGGTGGGAGGCTTAAATGGCGGAACGACTGACAGATTTTATGACATGTCCTTTTTGATTTCATACGAATAGTCCACTACAGTGCAACGATAACCTACTACAGTAAAAAATATGCTTTGGTCTAAAAGAGAACTCGTTAGTCGGCCGCAAAACCTTAAACTACATATCCGGTAGGTTGAACCTCTGCGTAATACGTTGGCGTCGGCAGCGGCGTATAGCGACCTTTCTAGCTCAAAAGTAACACGAGTCTGTCCTCAGGATGGGCGAGGGCGGGTCGCCGGGCGGCGGCGGCGGGGGCGGGGCGCGGCTGTCGCACACGTCGGAGAAGCACCCGCGCGCCATCCTCGGCGAGCTGTCCGCGCTGCGCCGCCACCGGGAGCTGTGCGACGTCGTGCTCAACGTGGCCAACAGGAAGCTGTTCGCGCACCGGTACGTACGTCATCCGCTGACCGACCAGACAAAGTTGACTTCTCGAATTAGAACCATGAGTTGGACATAGGTGGATCCTAGTGTAAACTCAGAAGTACAGGACCGCAATCCTCTCTGCCCACTCGTATCCCCAAAATCGATTCACAACCCATAATTCAGTTCCTGGTATCTCGTGTAGTTATCCGGGTGTTGTCCGGATTAAGAATATAGGACCACTCCATCTCCCATCGTCGATGCCTTACAAGGCGCCTAAACCTGAGGAATGGGCAGATAACCCCCTTCTGTGGCTTCCTACCAAGCAGGGGGAGTAAGTACTGTAACGACTAATTGGGTAAGCGTACTGGTACGCGAGAAAGAACCTACATATATATGACGACCTACACATATATTATCATATGACGTTGGAATTATAATTATAAAACTCTAGTTACTTCTAGATACATTTATTTCTCAATTTGATTTTTTCATAACCGACAACCTCGCTGACGGCAGCCCGAATTCTCTCTCTTCTTTTATTTTCTCCGTCGAAATATTCTCATATACTAATTCAAAAAATGTTTTTATTTATTCTATGTGGCTAGGATTTTTCTCCCAAAGAGTTTGAACCCTATATTTTTTGGTGCAGTGGTTGATACAGTCTACTGCTGCGCTCCGGGTTGCGGGTTCGATTCCCGCACGGAACAAATATGTGTATGGTCTGCAGGTAGTTGTTCCGGGTCTGGGTGTATTGTGTGTGAAATGTATGTCTGTAAACGCACCCACGACACAGGAGAAATCCTAGTGTGGGGCAACGTTTTTAAAAAAAAAAAAAAAAAAAAAAAGTACTCACTTCATCTTGAACAAACTGATGACACAGGGCATGTGACTGGTCATTTATGGGCCTTTGTTCCGCAGTGGACGTCTTTTGGCTGATGTGGTGTCTCGAGGTTTCATTTGTCGCCTGTACAACAGTTCCCGAGCATGGTACGCCAGTGGCTTTCAATGCGACTCTCTGTTAATTGTATCGAACTCCATTGTGAATACCTATTTCGTTCAATGGCAGCATAACTAAGGAAGATTTTGTTGTTATTATTCGATGCACGTTAACCAGCTGGCGAACGGCCAGTAATTTATACTAGTAGGAATTGCACTAACAGCTTGATGCTATTTGCAAACAATTTGATGCAACATTATCATTCGCAAGGTCAGAGATTAAGAGGGACCTCACTTTTATCTATACAAATAAATAAAATTGAAGTCATCATTTCGGCCGAATGAAGTCCACTGCTGGACACAGGCCTCCCCCAAAGATCACCACAACAATATGGGTGTGTTGTGGGCACATGGGGGGGTTTTGCCATAATCACCACAATTAGCAGGCGAGTTGGCGATCGCAGTTGAGTTTTTTTTTTTTTTTAACATTGCCCCACACTAGGATTTCTCCTGTGTCGTGGGTGCGTTTTGCAGACACGAATTCCACATACAATACACCCAGACCCGGAACAACTACCTGCAGATCATACAAATATTTGTTCCGTGCGGGAATCGAACCCACGACCCGGAGCGCAGCAACCAACTATATCAACCACTGCACCAACTGTGAAAGTTGTTAATATACTCGAAGGACGCTGCTGCCCATCCTCCGGCTAATCCCTTAGTCGACTTTTACGACACCCACGGGAGGAGATGGGGTGGTGGTATTCTGAGCCGGCACCACACGGCTGTATATGAAACCCTTACATGATAGATACCTGTCTTCTCCTATTCCAGTGTGATCCTATCAGCATGCAGTCCGTACTTCCGCGCGATGTTCACGGGCGAGCTGGCGGAGTCACGCGCCACCGAAGTCACAATCCGTGACGTGGACGAGCAGGCCATGGAGCAGCTGGTCGAGTTCTGCTACACAGCACACATAGTCGTCGAGGAGAGCAACGTGCAGGTGACGAGCCGATACACGATGTTGATCAATCGTAACATAGTCAATTAAATAGATTTTATTTGATAAAAATGTGTATGTGATGATTTGAGGAATTGTCTTCTTTGTTCCTTTTCGTATAGTAAGTGGGCAACCTTTTGCCAGAGTTGTTTCATCCGCCCAAAAGCCTCCAGTCTAATGACAACAATCGGGATCGACTATTTTACGTGTCCTTCGCCACGGAGACGCTTAAATAGCACTATGCGGTCACCCATCCATAGACTGACCGCGCCAAGCGTTGCTTAACCTCGATGATCGTTCACCGATCAGTGAGTTCTACTGGGTATGAGCGTTTCACGCCGTGTGGTGAACCAACCACCAACCACCAACCCATCTCATCCCGTGGGTGTATTAAATTTTTTTTTTTTTTATAAAACCTAGCCCCACACTAGGATTTCTCCTGTGTCGTGGGTGCGTTTACAGACATAAACTCCACATACAATACACCCAGACCCGGAACAACTACCTGCAGGTCATACAAATATTTGTTCCGTGTGGGAATCGAACCCACGACCCGGAGCGCAGCACCCGACTGTATCGGCCACTGCACCAACCGTGCCGTCTACGCCTACGTCTTTGTGTACCAACCCGCCTGCCAAGCGTGGCGAATATGGTAAAACCCCCCTAATGATTACACACACCTAGACAGCTCGGTGTGCCAATTTTTGGGGAGGCCTGCGTTCAGCAGTGGACTTTATTGGCCGAAATGATGTTGTTGATGATGATGATGTTCAGCGCCCCACGAGAACGCATCGTAAGAAGCTTAAAGTACAGTATCAAACACACTTTTATAGTATTATCATACTGTCGTTTAGTGGGCTAGGATCAGCACAAAAGATCCACAAGGGATGAAGTGCGTTCGGCGACAGCTGAGCCCGACATATACAGTCTAATTACAAAAATCTTGTTAGACTCAGGTTTAAACCAGAACTATGAAGTCTGGACTTAGTACGGAACTAACGTTAGTACCGTGGTTTAAACTCGTCCGTATTACAAATAACAAATTAAGTCAGGACTAGATAGTACCTGACTTTAGTTCTGGCTTAAATTATTTCCACAGATTATACACGGAATTCCTTGGAAACATTCATTCAATCAGATAGCATTCGGTTACATCGTTCCGTTTACCCAAATGCTGAATATTTCTGTAATTTTTTTATAATAATGGTATTGATATTTTAACATATAGAATAGGGTATTTAATGAAGATAACTATTAGAAACGAATGGTTGTTCTTGTTTCAATAAATGCCATTTATTTTCTTTACGAGGAATACTTTTATGACATTTATTTCATGTCCGAAATATGTACTTTCAAACAACACTAATGCGTAACGAAATGTCTATATCGCGCGGAAATCTGTAAACATGGGTACAACTATTCTGAGATTTGGACGTTTCTTCGTACTTATTATTGATAAGAAGTTAGGGAATAATATTAATAATATAGAACAACAGAAAAAACGAAAAAGGGAAAACTGGAATTCTGTAGAAAAAATTAGTACTTGCCTACAATTACTGTAATTACGGCACATTACTATCTTTAGGACAACGCAAATTTAAACTATTTCAGGAAATATTACAATATAACATACAAAAAAAAACCAAATCTAACCTCAAAAAAAATGAATTTGACGTATATTTGTGACTTAGACCAAGGTTTATAGAGTTAAACTAGGTCCCCATCAGGTTTATCTTTAGTACCATAGATAGTCCAAGACTAACAGTTAAACCAGTTTTTGTAATAAGAAATTTTATTAAACCACACTTTTAGTCCGAGACTATCGATAAACCATGTTTTGTAATAAGACGGATAGGGTCTTACTTTAATAATGGAAAATATTTTAAGGCTAGGCTCTATGAATGGTATAGAATTCATTTCAAATATCAAGTATCGGTTCTACTGATAATAAATAGATTAAACTAAGCATGGCGATTATGGCAAAACCCCCCAATGAGCACACTACACACCCATATCGATGGTTGTAGAGATCTTTGAGGGAGTCCTGGGTCCAGCAGAGAACTGTATTCGGTCGAAATGATTAAATAAATTAATGTTTAAATACTTGAGTAGCGAAAAATTTACTTACTCTGTATTATTTTATAAAATAAAGGTTGATGTTATGTTTATTTATATTGCTAAAACGCATCATTGCGACCTATAGATTGACCTCTTAAAATATTTTCCATTATTAAAGTAAGACCCTATATAGCCGTGCTGACGGCATGGTTGGTCCAGTGGCTGATACAGTCGGATGCTGTGCACCGGGGCGTACAAATCGTCGGAACAAATATTTGAATGAACTGGAGGTAGTTGTTCCGGGTCTGAGTGTATTGTGTGTGGACTTTATGTCAGTAAACGCATCCACGACACAGGAGGAATCCTAGTGTGGGGCAATGTTTACTTGTAGGGGGTATAGCACTTTCTAAATAAACTACGGTTGTTTATTTACGCTTACGTTTACTTGTTCCGCAGGCGTTACTCCCCGCGGCGTGTCTCTTACAGCTGCAGGAAATCCAGGACGTGTGCTGCGAGTTCCTCAAACGCCAGCTGGATTGCTCAAATTGCCTCGGCATCCGCGCCTTCGCCGACACACACTCTTGCCGAGAACTGCTGCGCATTGCCGACAAATTCACCCAACAGAACTTTCCAGAAGTAAGTGGCCGGAAGTTAAATTTAAGTATTATATATTAATATTGAAAGTACATGTGTCTCTGCTGTAAAATGTCCAAAAAGCTTCCCTTAGGTACCTTTACAAGCGCGGTAATGGATATTATCCCTTCATGTGCCCCCACAAAACTTATTTTACATTGCTTGGGTTATAGTTACGGCACGGTTGGTGCAGTGGTTGATACAGTCGGCTGCTGCGCTCCGGATCGTGGGTTCGATTCCCGCACGGAACAATTATTTGTATGATCTGCAGGTAGTTGTTCCGGGTCTGGGTACATTGTATATGTAATTCATGTCTGTAAACGCACCCACGACACGGGAGAAATCCTAGTGAAATCCAACGTATAAAAAAAAGTTCTTGGTAGTCGGTCAATTTACTTTAATGTGCAAAATTCTTCGGAACAATGGATGCATCAGATCTATAGATGTGCTGTCTTGCATTTTTACCCCTGGTTTTCATAATAGAAGGCGCTAGTTGTTCTGTGCGCCCTCGTGGGCCCGCGTGCCCCCAGTGGCCTTTACTAGCTTCCCAATACAACCACCCTCCCAATACCGTCACCTTCGCATTAAACGCTTAACAAAACTATTGAAAATTGAGGTCAACAGTGGATCGTGGCGAAGAAATTGCAATAAATTATTATTTAAGATACAATGTTTCCATAAGATTTTAAAAAGAAAGACAAAAGTAAAAATCTGTACATTATAATATTTGTACGTACACTAGTACACAATTGACAACCCTCCAAATCGAAATAAATATTCATAGACACAATATATTTGTTCTGTAGGATAAAATATCTTAACAAAGTATATGTCGTTCAGGTAATGGAAAGCGAAGAGTTCCTCCTGCTGCCGGCCGCGCAGCTGATCGACATCGTGTCTTCAGACGAGCTCAACGTGCGCTCCGAAGAACAAACATTCCAGGCGGTCATGTCCTGGGTCAAGTACAACGTGGCGGAGCGGCGGCAGCATCTTGCACAGGTCGGTTACGCCATGGTACAATAAGATGAGGCCTTTGTGTGTGCTGTATACGGCTAACAGGAGGCTTGAGAGGGTAAGAATGTCATCCTAGGACGTAGAAGCCAGCTCTAGATGGAGATTATTCGAGTTCCTGGAGCCTCCCTTTGGTGCCGACGATGATCACTCCGGTGGTTTTAGCCGGTAGGAGTCCGCCCCTTCGCCCTTTCCCGGGGCGAAGGAAGTACATGATGTATTTCCACCGGATCAAAAAAAAAAAAAAAAGCTAGAAGCCAGTTGAATCTTATGCCCTCGAAGAAAGATGTAAAATCACCAGATTATTTATTTATTTATTTATACTTTCATGTACAACAATGATACACAAGGCGGACTTAATGCCATATGGTATTCTCTACCAGTCAACCTTTGGGTTAAAAAAGAAAAGCATTGAAGGAGGTACAAAAAACAGATACTTTAAGAATGATAATTATAAGATGCATACAGATATAGATACTAAAAGTACGGTAAAATACATAATACATATATCATATATATTAATTAAAATATACTACGTATAATACGTTATTATATTCTAATAATCATTATAACGATGCCCATAAGTGTCGATTAGGAATGCTGCGATTTCAAATAGTATTCCCGAACTTTTCGTTTGAAAGAGTGGTGTTTGCCCCACAGGAGCTCTTAAATATAATGTGAAAACATTCTCTATCATTTCAGGTTCTCCAACATGTCCGCTTGCCTCTATTAAGTCCTAAGTTCCTAGTCGGCACAGTATCGTCAGAACTGCTCATCAGATCAGATGACGCGTGCCGAGATCTTTTAGATGAAGCCAAGAATTACCTGCTGCTGCCTCAGGAGAGGCCGCTCATGCAGGGACCCCGAACGAGACCAAGGAAACCCACGAGAAGAGGTCAGTTATTATAGCAAAGCGAGAATGTTCACTGTTAAATATCGGTTACTAATTAACATTTGGTTTGAAGGCTAGTAAGGTTTGCTTTTAGTAGGTAGAAGATTAGTTCTAGAATCATTCCTTTCCATCCATGGGTGATGTAAGCGGAGACTAAGGTTAGATATCAAGAGGATAGGTAGTATATAAGGTCTTACTTTATTAATGGAAAATATTTTAGGAGGTAAATCGATAAGTTGCAGTGATGCCTTATAGCAAAAAAAAAAACATAACATCTACCTTTATTTTATACATATTCATAATTTATTTAAATAACACATGTTTCCGTTTGCATAAAAAGCGCAATTCACCACGTAAAAACTGTAGGTTTTTCTAAAAATACTCGGGTCACCGAACACGCACATACAACAATACTAAAGCGTGTTTGAAAATGGTCCGGTCGAACAACAATGTTGTTGTTTAGTAGCCCACCAGGGTGTGTTGATATTTGAAATGAATTCTATACCATTCATAGAGCCTAGCCTTAAAATATTTTCCATTATTAAAGTAAGACCTTATATATTATTGCGATCATCAATCCTATGCGTGGTGATGATGGTAATATCTCCTATGGCCGATAATTGTAGTGATGATTGGGGGTCCACGAGCTGATGAGATGGAGCCGGTTCGCAGGCGAGGTGCTGTTCGCGGTGGGCGGCTGGTGCTCGGGCGACGCCATCGCGTCGGTGGAGCGCTTCGAGCCCGCCGCGGCCGAGTGGAAGATGGTGGCGCCCATGTCCAAGCGGCGCTGCGGCGTGGGCGTGGCCGTGCTGCACGACCTGCTGTACGCCGTGGGCGGCCACGACGGCCAGAGCTACCTCAACAGCATCGAGCGCTACGACCCGCAGACCAACCAGGTGCCCCTCCGCACCTCGCCAAGTGCCCTGCCCGGCCACATTTTTATATACTACTTTAAATTGTTAGATATTTGTGTATTATCTATTTCCTATCTTACCGCGGATATATTCCCCTACATGCATCAAAACTCGCTAAGCTATAATTTTTTTAATATTGGTCCCCGTGGAAATCCATCACGAACTTCCCCTGCCCCGGGGAAGGGCGAAGGGGCATGTCAGACTCCTACCGGCTGAAACCACTGGGGGGGACATATTCGGTATTTATAGGGGGTTTCCAGACCTCACATGATCACACTAGAACCGCCCACAGATGCCACGCTTATAGGCCGAGATGTTGACCCGACTGTAAAGCTGTCACCTCCTAAGTCTAAGTCAAAGTCAAAAGGTTTTTATTCATGTAAACCATTTGCTGGCACTTACGAAGTCAGAATTTAAATTGTTGCACGGTTCCAAGTTGTTGGTCCAATGGAGGAGAACCGGCAAGAAACTCCATGGATATACGAATTTAAAATATATGATGCATTACAGTCTTATTACTTAACACAATATATTCGAAAAAAAAGAAGCTATGTGAGAATAATGCATGCCAATGTGCGGGATAAATACCACATTTTTATGCACAATGATATTAATTGCCTTACAATAAGGTTGCTATAGCAGTCAAGAGCTGACCAGTCCCGACAGAGGGCACCCGTTCACGGACATAACGCATGCATGAGCATAGTGCAGCTCAACCATAATGCAGGGAACTTAACCACCAAACACACAATGCTAACCTCAACAAGACATTTTAGTGAGCATGACAGCCTCGTACTACCAGGCAACAGGCCGGTGTAAATATGTTATTACATTAGTGGCTACATAATGCTCACATTCACAATAATGTAAGCATGATTTATATCATTAATAATAATAACAGAGTAAATTATTGTACATTATACATTACTGTGTGGTGTCGGCTCAGAATACCACCACCCCATTTCCTCCCGTGGGTGTCGTAAATGTCGACTAAGGGATTAGCCGGGGGATGGGCAGCAGCGTCCTTCGAGTACATTAACAACCAACTGCGATCGCCAACCCGTCTGCCAAGCGTGGTGATTATGGCAAAACCCCCCGATGAGCCCACAACACACCCATATCGATCGTTGTGGTATTCTTTGGCGGAGGCATGTGTCCAGCAGTGGACTTCATTAGGCCGAAATGATGATGATGAAATTATTACTATAATTAAATTAATATTATAAATAATAACATTATTATACTGATGTCACAAATGTTATCCGATCATCATCATCATATCGGCCATTCATACGTCCACTGCTGAACAAAGACCTCCCCCATAGATTTTCCCAAGTGTGTCATCATTTTGGGGGGTATTTGCCAATAGTGAGCGCAGTATGTCTACCGTTCCTCAGAAGGGAGGCTGCTGCCCATCCCTCTGGTTTAGATTCCCTTAGTCGCCTTTTACGACATCCACAGGAGGAGATGGAGTGGTGTTATATTCTTGATCCGGACACCACACGGTTATTATCCGATATGATCTTTAAACATGTTTAAAATATTATGAGTTGTTTTAGTGAATGCAGTAGTATAATATTAATTTCAATTTAGGCTACATACAATGTAGTCATGTCAGTCCTTGCAACCAATTAGAAAGCGCCAGAGAGCCGCAGTGTGCAGTGGGGAATCGTACACCAGACATCTTTATCCACAATGTACTGATTGATACTATAATATGCTCTTAACATTAAGGTATGCTTTATAACTGACTTAAATTTTATATAAGGCAATTCAGTTAAACTAGTTGGGATTTTATTATAGAACCTGACCTGTTTCACAAAAAGGACTTGCTGTTTCTGCTAAGTCTAAAGCCGGGGACCTTAAGTTTGTGCCTATTCCGAGTATTTAAGCTCTGTGTATCATATTTTTATTCCAATGTTTTTGCACGTCCGTACATAATGTTTTGGTATATATACAGGGATGGTAAGGTAAGTATATTTATCTGCTTAAATAGTACGCGAAGAGACTCGAAAGCCTAGGTTATAAATAGATCTTACTGCCTTTTTTGTAATATAAAAATTGTCTCGACATTAGCCACGGACCCCCACACTAAAATACCATAGGACATGATACTGTGGAAGTAGGCAAAATAAACCAACCTAGCTGTATTCACATCAGTAATTTGTCTTATTTTCCTAATGGCGAAAGCAGTAGAACTCAGTTTGCCTGCAATCGCCTTTATATGAGGCCCCCATTGCAGTTTGGAGTCTACTGTAATGCCTAGGAAGATAGTTGAAGTAACCAGATCTAACGTTTTTCCTTCGAGACTAACTTTTGCGTTTATTTGTGTTACATTTGGTAGAGAAAACTTTATACAGTTGCTTTTTCCCCGCATTTAAAAGAAGATTATTGACAGAAAACCACAACAAACAAACAAACCAATTGGATATTAAATTTAGTGTAGTTTGGGGTTCTATAAGATCTCTGTGTTTCCTATTAACATTAAATATTAATGATGTGTCATTAGCGAAAAGTACTATGTTTGATGTGTATCATTCGTCATATATGGAAGATCATTGATGTAAACTAGAAACAAGAATGGGCCCAGAATTGATCCCTGGAGCACTCCCATTTTAATAAGTGAGCCTGCAGAAGTGACATTTCCAGTAGCCACCTTTTGTTCCCGATTTGACAGATAGGATGCTACAAGATCGATAGATCTACCTCGAATTCCGTAATGTTTTAGCTTCAAAATGAGTGTCTGATGATGCACGCTGATGGGCACGCTTTCCGCCTTGGCGGAGACGGATTCGTGGGTCTATGATTAGACACGCTTCCTCCGTCATAGCGGCGTAAGAGCGCTTCCAGCGGCTGCTTTTGAGCCTGGCTCAAGAGGGGCGAGCGTGTCATCTATTGCCTGATGCTGGTATTCACCGGTCACGGACGCTGCCGAGCGGCGGATCCGGGTTGATCGGATCAGGCAAGATCTTTTTTGCCGGCAGCAATGTCTCGGTGTCAGCATAGGTATGCTGGCAGGGCATGAAACTTGAAATGCAATGATCTCCTTTTGTGAGAGTGTCATGCTGGAAAGCGAAATCGGGATAGGGCTGATCCCGCACGGAGAAGTACTAGCCGGCGCCGGGGTAACAACCGCCCCGACGCCCAGGTCCAACACGGTTGACCCCTGCCGTCGTTATATGGCGGTGGGTCTCGGGGGTGGCGTGCAAATTGGAGAGCCTGCGTGTTTATACCCAGCGACCCCTGGGAAGACGGTGGTGTGCAGGTGGTCACGTGCCGCCGTGTGCACAGCACAGCCCACCGTGAGGCTTCGGGGGATCCTTTACAGTCCCCCGAGAAGTGCCTGGGGGGTGGCCTTTTTACAGTCGTTATCCTCTGGTAAAGGGGTAATTGCCTTACAGTCAACCCCGCCGAGACGTGCCTAAAAGCGTGGTAACAATGCCCAGCTCTAGTGTGATCGTACAAAGACCTGGAGCTCCCCTTCGGTGCCGAAGATGACAGCTGTGATGGTTTTAGCCGGCAGGAGTCCGGCACTACCCTCCGCCTTTCCCCAGGTGGAGGAAGTGCATGATGCGTTTCCATCAGGTGACCAATAAAAAATAAAGGTGTGACCACATTTAAATTTTTACGCCTTAACTATCGTGATAATAGGCGTTAGACACCATAGTGTAGTCCCAGCATTACGAGGCTTAGCTGTCACGTCAAGCGCCATGCTGAACAACGTAATAATTTTAACTTCATGAGTTTATGCATTGTCATCATATCATCATATCGGCCATTTATACGTCCACTGCTGAACAAAGGCCTCCCCCATAGATTTTCACAACTGTATCATCATTTTGGGGGGTATTTGCCAATACTCACCACGCTTGGCAGGCGGGTTGGTGAGCGCAGTATGGCTACCGTTTCACAGAAGGGACGCTGCTGCCCATCCCTCTGGTTTAGATTCCCTTAGTCGCCTTTTACGACATCCACGGGAGTAGATGGAGTGGTGCTATATTCTTAATCCGGACACCACACGGAATATGCATTGTGGTTCTTGGTAAAGATAGACTAGGGGGCTGGTTGGCGTAGAAGGTGACTAGGGAGTTGATATCAAGAGGATGGCAGCACCACCCTGCCGTGCGCTGTTGCCACCCGTATGTATAACCCGTGTGCCCCCCAGTGGTGCGGCTCGGTGGCGCCCACGTCGTCGTGCCGCACGTCGGTGGGCGTGGCCGTGCTGGAGGGCGCCCTGTATGCCGTGGGCGGCCAGGACGGCGTGCAGTGCCTCAACCACGTGGAGCGCTACGACCCCAAGGAAAACCGCTGGACCAAGGTGCCCCCATACGTTTGTATATTGACACGTTAAGAGTCATAACAATGATGTATTGCTCGAGGTAAGATTTCATTGTCGAACATAGATGCAGAGTTTTGAGCTTATCAGTATTTATTGAATATATTTTGGCAACTGTGTTGGAATTGCCCGATTTAATTTCATCAGTTCTATTAATCTGTCTTCGGACATCCAGACGAATTGTATTTTATGGAGTTTCGTTTGTTTATATGGTAGTTTATTTCTACTTTTTATACCTATTGCCAAGAAATATTTGGGCCAGTATTAAAGATAGTGACAATGTTGAAGATTTCAAGTCACGAGTGAATAGGTTACGCTTAGGTAAGCGTGGTCTATCGTCAATGGTATCGTTGCTTAGCTTTTTAAGCGGTGTGGGTGCCATATTAATTTGTGATTGGGTCGATGGATTGCCGTGAAAATTGGTAACCGAGGGTTTTCGAGGTCCCTGATTATGAATCTGCACTCAAAACTGATTTGAATGGTATAAAATGTGGAAGTTCACCATATTGAGTACGCCATTTTGAGAGCAGAGTCACAATTAGCGAGTTCGGAAGTCCCGGGGTGTGACGCTGGCGGCGGTGCAGGTGGCGCCCATGAGCACGCGGCGCCTGGGCGTGGCCGTGGCCGTGCTGGGCGGCGCGCTGTATGCCGTGGGCGGCTCGGACGGCCAGGCGCCGCTGAGCTCCGTGGAGCGCTACGAGCCGCGCAGCAACAAGTGGACGGCCGTGGCGCCCATGTCCACGCGCCGCAAGCACCTGGGCTGCGCCGTGTTCGACGGCCAGATCTACGCCGTGGGCGGCCGCGACGACTGCACCGAGCTCTCCTCGGCCGAGCGGTGACTGCCTTGCTCTCTAGCGCGTCCGTGTGTCCACGTGTCCCCTCCTCCCGCGGATGTCGTAGTGCTCACAGACCCGTCTACCGGGTGTGGTGAGTACTGGCAAAGTCCCCCAAAACGACGACTCTATTGTGAAAATCTATGGGGGAGGTCTTTGTTCAGCAGTGGACTTCTTTAATTATTACTCATCTTAAATTTGTCAGTACTTTTCTAAAATGATTAAAACGAAAGCTCATCAATTTAAACTACATTTTATAATACCATTCCATCCATTCCATAGCGATAACCTTACAATTAATTAATACCATGCACATATATAAAAAAAACCAGTATCAGAAATTTAATGTCAAAGTAATTGTTACATTTCTTCACTTTTTTGTCATACTTTATTATATTGGGCCCATTCGACAAAAATAGTGAACTTTTACAGGACAATTAACATGTTATATAGATCCTGTTTATTAAAAAATCACTTAAAATTTCTATTTTACTCTAAAATTAATTTATAACGGAAATTAATATCGAACACAATTTTTTTTTAACTAAAAAATTTATTGCAAAAGCAAATAAGAACGCAGCACTGTAATAATTCTTTCTTTCTTTCTAATAAAACGACAAAAAAAAAAGAAGAAAATAAAACTTGTTCAAATAGTAACTTTATGGTAATGAAAATCACAACTTATGTTTTAATACGACACGATCGGCGTAACCTACCAATTCATTCATATAGTCAGTGTAGCTTACATTATGATTCCGTGTGACTAGCTACGAGCCGCACACGGACACGTGGTCGCCCGTGGTGGCCATGACGTCACGCCGCAGCGGTGTGGGGCTCGCCGTGGTCAACGGCCAGCTGTACGCCGTCGGCGGCTTCGACGGCACCGCCTACCTCAAGTCCATAGAGGTAACGAGCCGCAACATCATGCTAACCGCACAACGAGAAACTTACTTGAAAAGGGCAGACAGACAATTAGTGACAATCCAACTCCGTCTAAATTCCTCAGAAGAGCGATGGGAGGCGGCAACTCTTTAGTTAACTATGTGTAAGCTACTGTGATAACGACGGATATGTCTGTTGAATGAATCTCAGCCCTGGAGGATGACATGCTAAATTGTTGTTTTCATGTTGTATGTTTCGTTTGAAAATACGCTAACATAAAAAAAAAATCTAATTCTAAAAGCTGCCGTTTGGTGCCGGTGCCGGGTACGAATAGCCCCAACCCTTGAGTGTCGTAAAAGGCGACTACCGGAATACAGGCTAACCGGAGGATGGGCAGCAGCGACCTTCGAGTACATTAACAACTCAACCTGTCCCAATGAGCACGCAGCAAACCCAGACCGGTCGTTATGGTGGTCTTTGGGAAGATCTGTGTCCCGCTATAGATTTTATACGACTAAAATGATGACCAAAAGATATTTCCTGTAGGTGTTCGACCCGGAATCAAACCAATGGAGGCTGTGCGGCGCGATGAACTACCGGCGGCTGGGCGGCGGCGTCGGCGTCATGCGGGCGCCGCACCACGACAACCACTACATTTGGTAAGTAGCACCACCATGTACCTAGCTGTGCGGCGCGATGCACTATCGGCCGATAGGCGGTGGCTCTGGCGTCATGCGGGCGCCGCACCACGACAACCACTACATTTGGTAAGTAGCACCACCATGTACCTAGCTGTGCGGCGCGATGCACTATCGGCCGATAGGCGGTGGCTCTGGCGTCATGCGGGCGCCGCACCACGACAACCACTACATTTGGTAAGTAGCACCACCATGTACCTAGCTGTGCGGCGCGATGCACTATCGGCTGTTAGGCGGTGGCTCTGGCGTCATGCGGGCGCCGCACCACGACAACCACTACATTTGGTAAGTAGCACCACCATGTACCTAGCTGTGCGGCGCTATGCACTATCGGCCGATAGGCGGTGGCTCTGGCGTCATGCGGGCGCCGCACCACGACAACCACTACATTTGGTAAGTAGCACCACCATGTACCTAGCTGTGCGGCGCGATGCACTATCGGCCGATAGGCGGTGGCTCTGGCGTCATGCGGGCGCCGCACCACGACAACCACTACATTTGGTAAGTAGCACCACCATGTACCTAGCTGTGCGGCGCTATGCACTATCGGCTGTTAGGCGGTGGCTCTGGCGTCATGCGGGCGCCGCACCACGACAACCACTACATTTGGTAAGTAGCACCACCATGTACCTAGCTGTGCGGCGCTATGCACTATCGGCTGTTAGGCGGTGGCTCTGGCGTCATGCGGGCGCCGCACCACGACAACCACTACATTTGGTAAGTAGCACCACCATGTACCTAGCTGTGCGGCGCTATGCACTATCGGCTGTTAGGCGGTGGCTCTGGCGTCATGCGGGCGCCGCACCACGACAACCACTACATTTGGTAAGTAGCACCACCATGTACCTAGCTGTGCGGCGCGATGCACTATCGGCTGTTAGGCGGTGGCTCTGGCGTCATGCGGGCGCCGCACCACGACAACCACTACATTTGGTAAGTAGCACCACCATGTACCTAGCTGTGCGGCGCTATGCACTATCGGCCGATAGGCGGTGGCTCTGGCGTCATGCGGGCGCCGCACCACGACAACCACTACATTTGGTAAGTAGCACCACCATGTACCTAGCTGTGCGGCGCTATGCACTATCGGCTGTTAGGCGGTGGCTCTGGCGTCATGCGGGCGCCGCACCACGACAACCACTACATTTGGTAAGTAGCACCACCATGTACCTAGCTGTGCGGCGCTATGCACTATCGGCTGTTAGGCGGTGGCTCTGGCGTCATGCGGGCGCCGCACCACGACGACCACTACATTTGGTAAGTAGCACCACCATGTACCTAGCTGTGCGGCGCTATGCACTATCGGCTGTTAGGCGGTGGCTCTGGCGTCATACTGGCGCCGCACCACGACGACCACTACATTTGGTAAATAGCACTACCTAAATAAAGTAGTGTTTTTCTTTTTAGTCGTTTGAATATTTTTATATCGCGTAGGGTTTTTGATTATTATTATTTTATGTTAACAAGTCTTATTTGTTTCTTTTTAGTGTAAATAAATGTAAGAACTTTTTCAATTTGATATCAGTAATTAACACTAAAAATAAGAAATGACTTAAATCGGTTCTCTTATCTCGGAGGAATCGAAACTATTAAGAGACCTTCTAGATAAACGCAGTCAAATTAAACCTGTATTTAGAAGCTGATTAAAAAAACTAGTATTTATATGGTACCAATTCGAAAGCATTTTGCACCTATTAAAAAAAGAATTGAATCGAATCAGTCTACAAATCTCGGAGTAATATGTGTACATACAAAATACGCATCGAATTGAGAACCCCTTCCTTTTTGAAGTCGGTTAAAAATATGAATAATTAAATTATTCTTAAGTTTGTTTAAATAGGGTAGAAGTATAACTATTATTTTAGTATTTAATTCCTTTGACGTCTAATGATCAAGGTCAAGATAAAAAAAATCAAGGGATTTCAATATTTGATTTATACTAAATCATTAATAGTTGACATGACTTCCTAGCCTGGCTCTTGCAAATCTGATCATCTGAGCATGCCAATATTAATATAATCAAATTGTTTTTATCTACAAAAATCATATTTTGTGCTGTATGAACCACATGTCCATTGTCATGAACATTTGCCACTACCGTACCTATTACATTTAATTTTTTCTTTCGTTCATTTGATTTAATTTATTGTTTTTTGTTTGCGACTTGAATTACGGACTGCTAAGACAGTCTAAATGTTTTTTGTTGTTTAATTATTGCTTATCAATCCCTAACTACATTCTATGCCCTAACCTTGACATAACTTATCTTTTTTCAAAACGGTTTAAACTGGCTTCTCCCTAGATTTTAGCTAATAAATGGAATTCTAATGGATTTCCTTCGATTTGAAGTACATTTTATTTTTGTATGGCAGATGAGCATTCCCCTTAGATTGTATTCAAATTTGTTTGTTTCAGGAACCGAAAAGACTCAGTGGTGTGAGGTGGCCGCACCCGCACTGTAAAATATTCCCCCTCCACCCTTATCAGTTAAGTCGTTACTCATTTATTTTATTGTTAATACAAATATATTATAAATTGACTATTTATAAATAAATGAAAATACAAATTTTAGAATATTATGCAGTTATTTTATTATGCTGTACAAACTACAGGTCCGAAAAAAAATGAGTGTTGATATGAAGAGGATGGGCCGTAGTATCCTCCCGTGTGCTAATAACATACTGCGATCACCTATTAGCCTGCCAAGCGTGGTGATTATGTCAATATCCCCCATCCCTCTGTTTGTATGACCCCCCTCATTCATTCTTCTTCATTGAAGTGTTGTTGCTGGAAGTTGAAGAGCTAACCCATGGACAGCAGTGTATGTGAAATAAAATATCATTTATATTACGAATGTTTTATACATCTATAGCTATATATTAACTAATACACGATACACTTAACTAATATATATATATAACGATATTAAAAAGATAAGACACGAGCAACTGCTGCAGTTCGCGCAACACGACCTAAGCTTTGCATATGTGTGGGGCGCGTAAATCGCGTGTATTACAGTCTAAGGGTGAGATTCAGAAACGAGTCTAAGCGTGAACTTACGCTTCCATCTGTCAAAATGCACTACTTACGCTCATAATTTTGACAGATGGAAGCGTAAGTTCACGCTTAGACTCGTTTCTGAATCTCACCCTGGATGACAGTCCTGCGACCACAAACCCTGCAAAGTGTTCGAAACGTCAGGCAAAACAAAAATCAATAATACACGAGATTTAATCCGTTTAAAATTGTTTTATTATAATGTGTAATAATCGCGAAAAGCTAAGACATTACTATGTTCCTAAAATTTATCAATACTTAAAAAAACATCTCTTAAAACTAATAGTATTTCAGCCCTCGATATATTTCTGTTATTAATTGTTATTCTTACATCGTTAATTCGTTATGCAAACGTTAATATCGAGGCAGCACCACAGGCTTAATAGCGATTTAAATATTATAGTTGAATTAAACAAAGCCTCTAAAATTCAGTTTGAACCTAATGACAATTGCACACAAGTATTCAATATTTAATTTTGTGTTTTCTTGTTCCCAATTTTCTTAAGAAATACCATTTCTAATGCCGTGGAGACGTAAACTTATCAGGGTGTTGGTGATAATTATTTTATCCTCTCCACCACCGTTGTCGCCATTCTATAGAACCTCACGATTTTGTTTGTGCTTTGTTTTGGATGTGTTCTACGTGAATAGATGATAAGTGCTGTATTAATAGCGCAGTATGATGCGTGAGGTCTCATGGGTGGCACCGGCTGTTCTCTCTGGACTCCTTTATCATCCCCGTTTCCCTTGCTCTCTCTGGGGCTTCATCGCCGGTTTAATGTGGTGTGAGAGGCGGCGGTGAAGTGGCCTTATCAGCGTGCTGCTCATCATTCTCATCGTCGTCTGCTTCACCATCTCCGTTCTCTTCGCCTTCTGCTTCGCCCTCGCCTTCTTCGCCATTCTCCGCGTCTCCGGTTGCTTCGGCATCTGCGTTCTCTGAGCTTTGCGTGCGGTCTGATGCTTCTTCTGCGTTCTCGTCCTTGTTGTCGTGGCGTCTCTGGAGATGGAAAAAGTAGAGTTTGAAAATTAGTTATTTTTTAGCTTTAAATTGAAAATGCCGTTTGCCGTGTGGTGCCGGCTCAGAACGCCACCACCCCATTTCATCCCGTGGGTGTCGTAAAAGTCGACTAAGGGATTAACCGGAGGATGGGCAGCAGCGTCCTTCGAGTACATTAACACCTCAACTGCGATCGCCAACCCGTCTGCCAAGCGTGGCGATTATGGCAAGACCCCCCAAATGAACACGCAACACACCCATATCGGTCGTTGTGGTGATCTTTGGGGGAGGCCTGTGTTCAGCAGTGGACTCCATTCGGCCAAAAATTATGAATTGAAAATGTAGTCTGAGAAATGATTTTTTGAGTTTTACAATATTAACTTTTGCAATAGTATCAAAATGGTTTTGGTAGGTACTACAACAACATTTATCATTCTTAGGCTCCTTTCCAGATAAATTCATGTCACCTTCCAGCCAAAGACGGCACGGTTGGTGCAGTGGCCGATACAGTCGGCTGTTGCGCTCCGGGTCGTGGATTTAATTACCACACGGAACAAATATTTGTATGATTTGCAGGTAGTTGTTCCGGGTCTGGGTGTATTGTATGTGGAGTTCATGTCTATAAACGCACCCACGACACAGAATAAATCCCAGTGTGGGTATAGTTTTGTTTATAAAAAAAAAGAAGGAGATTTTGCTGCACAACACATAAAAAATATCCAGGTAAATTAATTTTGTTGCTGTTTATATTATATTACCAGGGCTGATAATAAAAAAATCTATTATACTATTTCGGCCTGCACACCTAATTATTGGATATTCAACAGCACCTAGTTAGACTCGAAACGTCATCATCAGTGCCCACTAACTCAATAATTTCATGGAAACCTTCGTCCTAGTTCCGATGACATTTAATTTAGAGTTGCGTGTTATCTATATTACTATTCAAATAATTACATAGAGTAGCGCCAAGCAACTATTCATTATCAAAACAAAGTGAAAACAATACAAATTTTAATTCTATTCAAAGTCAAAATAAATTATCACTCTCAATGAATTGAAACTGAAACTCAAAACAATTACTTTTATTAGGTATATCGTGAACGGTAGCACGCATGTGGTCACGCGCTGCCGTGGGACGCTTTGGGGGATCCTTTACAATCCCCCTGGGGGGGTGACCGCTTTACAGTCACCCTCTCCGAGATGTGCCAATAGGCGTGGCACCAGTGGGCGGCTCTAGTGTGATCATACGAGGACCTGGAGCCTCCCTTAGGTGCTGAAGATGAACGCTCCAGTGGTTTTAGCCGGTAGGAGTCCGGCATACCCCTTCGTCCTTCCCCTGGGCGAAGGATGTTCATGAAGAAATTCCACTGGGCACTTATAAAAAAAAAAAACGGTATATCGTGAAATTCCATTAGATTTTAAACTCCGTTGATTATAGACAGTGTTGCCAACCGTACTGTTAAAACTAAAAATTTTAGATTTTAGAATACTAAAATATACAGACTTCACTTATTTAATTTTATAAGTTATGAATTGGGATGTTGTACGGTCTTTTATCTTACTGCAATAAAAAAACAAGTCTTTCATAAATCTTTTCAATCCGCTAAACAGTAAAAAACGGTAGATCTACAGTTAAAGGTTGGCAACACTGATTATAGAGTATTCTAGGGCGGAGTAGACATGGACAGGCCGCAGAGAACCTTTTTTTCGCCATAATAAATTACTTACCGTAGTAAGCCCCCTTACTATAAAAAGGCCTACATAACAAGCTTAGAGCACCAAGGACCCACCTTCTTTTTCTTCTTACTCTTGATCTTAGGTTTCCGCTCTGGCTCGCTATACCCTGGCGGGAAGAACCTGGCGCATTCTTCGCTTCCGACCACCGCGTCCGCACTGATGTGTAGCGGGCCCAGGGTCAGGAGTTCTTCGGGAGGACCATCAGGGAATAAGTCATCGGGCTCAGCAAGCAATGGTTCGGCCAGACCCACTGCGATCATCAATACTATGGTCTCGCAACTGAAATTAGATTAGAAATAAATAGATGTGAAAGTCCCGTAGAAATCGGTCCAGCCGTTTCGGAGATTAGCGGGAACAAACAGACAGACAGACAAAAAAATTACAATTAGCTTTTTTGTTGTTGGTATCGTATATACTTTCATATGCTGCCCATCCTCCGGCTAATCCCTTAGTCGCCTTTTACGACACCCAAGGGATGAGATGGGTTTATTTGTATAGATAGATTATATTTTGAATGGCACGTAGATCACACATGCGGAATTCAATTAACTTCTAACCTTCCGAGTCAGTTATAATCACTATATGAAAGTATAAATAAACATACAATTCCTTCTCCGGCCTCTTTTCGTACTGGTCAATGTTCTTGCATAACAATCTCGGCTCCTCGATGTTAGCGTCCGCGAAGAATCCGTAGCGTAGCAGACGCGGAGCCACCTTAGGTAGCCCTGTGATGCTGAGCACGGCGCGCCGCTGCCACGCGCCGAACACGATAGCAATGTGCGGAGGATCTGCGGGAACTGGTGGTTCCACCGCGGATCCTACCATCTGGGGAATACGATATAAAATAGGCAATAGCCTGGGCTCTCTCGGATGTGATAAAATATTATGGAGTTAGAGTAAAGCTATAGCGAAAACGCTGTCTAACTCACCAGCGCGGTCTCAACCTGCGGACTCTAATACTGACATGTACATAAGGAATCCTACGACCAATATAAAATGAATGGACGTGCCCAAGCGTACGGAATTTTGAAGTGTATAAAGTAAGCGCCAGCTCTCACTTTGTCTCAGTCGATCTCTGTCTATTAGAAATGCGACGTGTATGCTTATTTTATAAATGCAATCCAAATAACTTATAAGAATATGTATTCATGTCCATTTCCAAAGTGCAAAAACATGACAAATCTCCTAAATAATAACTTCAAGCATCACATCCCACGAAGTACATAGTTATCACTTTTTTGTCCTAAATGTAACTAATTTAATTAATATTGTTTAGCAGTCTCCATTTTGTTGCCATGCCAACACTGAAAGTTGTAGAAAAGGACAGAAATATACGTACATGCCATTCGACAATGCCGATCAAATGTCTTCAAATGTCAAACAATTCGAAAGCAACAGATAACACAGGTGCCCTCTTTTTTCACGTGGTTATTTAAATTCGCTACCTCTTTTTTGTAAGATAGATGTCTATGTCACTCGTTATTACTGGGCAAGTTATATGAACAAGGCCCGTCCATTCATTTCACATTGGTCGAAGAGGGCATCTAAACCAGAGGGATGGGCAGCAGCGTCCCTTCTGTGAAACGGTAGCCATACTGCGCTCACCAACCCGCCTGCCAAGCGTGGTGAGTATTGGCAAATACCCCCCAAAATGATGACACAGTTGTGAAAATCTATGGGGGAGGCCTTTGTTCAGCAGTGGACATATAAATGGCTGACATACGATGATGATCTAATTGTCTAAGTGACCTGGTTTTTGAGGACCAGCATCAGAATGAACTGGTCAGATTTTTCATTTTAGGAACGGTAAGCTTAAATAGATGCGCTTTTCAGGTTGCAAATACATAAATACTCTCCACATCTAGCAAAGTTCTAGCGTCTTCATTTGAATTCGAAGACGTTCTGAAGATCCTCAAGGAATGGTGGTGTACCTTTGGGAATAACACGTCCAATACAGCAGCTCTTTCGTGTCGGTCCTTGGGCACGTATATACCGATTGTATTGTCAGCACGGAGTTCCGTTGATGGCAACTTCTTTCTAGCATCGTCGTCTTCAGCAAGACCGTCTCCGCAGAGCGCTCGGCGAGATAGTTCTAATGGATTTGAGAGAGAGAGATTGTGTTATTACAATTTTTATATCATACTAGCTTTTGCCCGCGGTTACGCTCGCATTGAAGCCATTATATTAGTCATTTTTGAAAAACATATTTTTCTTTCGTATTTTTTTTTTCATTAATAAGTACTACTAATACCTAAGTAAAGTAAAGTTACTTCTAATACCTCCAAGAATATGTGTACAAGGTTTCATGATGATCGGTTAAAGTAGTTTTCGCGTGAAAGCGTAACAAACAAACTTACATTCACATTTATAATATTATGTATAGATGTTCTTGTCGAACTGTATTACCGTAAGTTTTCTTAATCTTCCAACAAAAGCATGAGGTGAGTGGAAAAAATTAAATTGGCCGAGTTGTAGCAGGGTTTATAGGTACCCATAAGCGGGTAGTACTGTGGTATAGTGGGGCTGGTGCAACTGTAAGTGGAAGAGAATTCCATGAAGCGAATAAAACTAGTACAGGAGACTTTCGCCGTGATAAATATAAAGCAAAGAAGCTCCACCTCGGAACAAGCCATACGTAAACATCTATTATTGATAAATCGTACAGAGTATTGAGCGACAAGCTGCGTTACACTTGAGTTATGTAAGTGTGCTCCGATTCTCTTCTAGATGTCTGTCACAAAACAGCCCAGCCGGGATCGACATATCGCTCATCCAACAGAAGAAAGACGTAATATACTTATACTTGTGTAGTAAGTACCTACTACACGAGCTGTAACCGAGTGCAATGTTTTCGATGTTTCAGTTATAAAAACTTCTATTTGTACTATGTAGTGTTCTGTATAAAGACTACTATAGTGCTGCTATAATACCAATGATATCCCCCTGTTTATCGGGCATCTTCTTAAGCAACAGAGCCAGCGAAGGTCTTTCAATCAGCGCCGCTGCAGCAGCAGGCTCGCCGAGCTCCGGCTCCTCCACCGCCAAAATCTTTGCGGCTTCCTTACCCACCACAATCGGGCACTTGTCAGCCAACAATACGCCTGGATTTAGATATAGTTTCACTCGTAGACATGCGAATAAATAAAAACATTAAATACCTCAAAAGATTAGTAAGCTGAAGGGCGGGGCACATAGGGAGGCCTCAGGTTCTCATACCGGCGCCACCCATTGGTGCCATGCCTTTAGGCACATCTCGGAGGCATGACTGAAAAGCGGTCAACCCCTATAGCGGAGAAGAAACGACTGTAAAGAGCCCGCCCCCAAACATATGTCAGGGGGTAAGTGATCCCCCTGAAGCCTCGCTGTGTGCAGCACAGCACATATTGTAGAAGTCCCCCAAGGGCTTCCGTTCTATAGTGACGGCAGGGGGCTCAGGTGTGGTGGACATAGGCGGCTGTTATCCCGGCGCCCTCATCTTCACCGCGCGGTCTCCTGGAGAATAACACGCTCTCCCAGAAGTACATCATTGCGCTCCGGCACAGCATACTATTTATTACTAGCTCAACACGTCACCGGAGAAGTAACAGTGAGTAAAGTGTTGAAAATGTGTGCCCTTTATGTGTGTATATGTCGTTAATGAAAATGTGGTCGAATCAAGGGAAAGAGAATTGAAGAAGCGAATTTAGGGAAAGGCTGGAGATGAGTTAGTAAGTCAGAACCACATACCGAAAGCCTCAATGGTATCGGTGACCTTCCTCAAATTCTTTTGAGCGTGCGGTAACATCAGTGCTGGGCAAATGTCATTAAAGTGCATCTCGAGGCGCTTAGCTCTCGCCTCCCGGCGGGCGAACCGAGCTGCCTCTACCGCAGCTGCCTCTTTTTCTTTCTTCTCTTGTTCAGCCTTCTCCAGGGCAGCAGCTACCTCCTGGAAAATTATGATTGCAATATTGAGCTGTACTTCTCGTTTACGTTCCAATGGATCTTTTAAGCTTGAGATAGATGATGAGACAACATTAACAACAACAAAATTTTGCAATAAAATTTCAGTGCCTCACCTGTTCCGGGGTGGTCAGCTCGTGCGGAGCTCTTTTTGGACGTTGCAGTTCTCCTTTTTTAGCCAACTCTTCGTTGCGAAGCTCCTGTTCTATAGTGCGCGCGATGCGGGGTGCGTCGGCTCCAAACACTACGTTTAAGAGTTGACCCGACTGGAATTCGGACAATAAACAATCAGAAGTTTCTGAGAAGAAAAAATATGTTAGTTTTGTAGCTGATCATTGTTAGAATTACGTAGTTAAACAGGAAAGCTATATCATTATAGCAATTTGTTTTTACAACCCCTGAATATTTACAAGAGAATGTCTTAAAAATGTACTACAGCCACTCATTTCGATTTACCGTGTGGCCGCGCCGGCTAAGAACAGCACCACCCCACCTCTTCTCGTGTGTGTCTGTGAGTATGGCATCCAGAATATGAGCAGCAGCGTCCTTCGAATAAGTTTACAACACAACTGCGATCGCCAACCCGCATGCCAAGCGTGGCAATTATGGTAAAACCCTCCAATGAACACACACCATTAACCCAGACCGGTCATTGTGGCAATCTTTGGGGAAGCCTATGTCCAGTAGTGGACGTTCTTCGGCTGAAATCATGATGATAATTATTTCGATTACATTTGTTTACAATTATACCGAGTTACCAGTCATTTACCCCGGAATAAAATATTCCTGCACAATTTATCATACAAAATTTGATTTTAATACAACTCTTTTAAACGTATTATTAGATCCCGTATGCTACAGATTTTCCTATCGTTTCGAACATTTTGCGGTGTCCGTGGTTTCAGGATACTGCAGTTATCTTCTTTTTATTAAACAGAATGGTGCCCCCACGCTAGGATATTTCCAGTATCGTGGGTATAGTTTACCCCCACACCACTCAGACCCGAAACTACTATATGTGTATCAATGAATATCTTTTCCCCGCGTGGATCGAACCATATTACTTACTACATTACTTAATACAGAAAGCCGGTCACTTAGCACCAACCGTGCGCTGTATCCTCTTCGGTGAGGTTAGGAGAGACCTTTCACTGCAAGCCGTACCTCGGTAGATGGTCAGCAGTAATAGCGGATGGAGAGCGATGATATTCTGCGAGGCAGTCACCTCGCTAAAGAAGGCTGCGGAAAGAAAGAGTGGGAGGCCACGACCACTATTCCGATTCGCAGCAGACGATCCCAGGCCTAAGGATGGGCAGCCAACGCTCTCGGCCAACGACCCCGTAAGCGTAAGGCCGTGAGCGACGGACGTTGGGAACTCCGGTGCTCCATTACTAAACGTGCCCACGGTGACGGTGCGTGGCTCCGTGTGCGCGCTCCTTAGTGATAAATCCTAAGGGAAGGCAACACTCCTCAGTCTGACCAGAATGGGTCCGCGTAGGCGGACCAGCACTGTCGGGGTTGCGGGAGCGCAAGAGCGCCTCCCGTGACCTGGGCGCGATGTCTGTGGAGCAATACTAAGGGGGTTAGCTGTAAGGGTGAGATTCAGGGACATGAACGTAAGACGGGCGAAGAACGCTCTAAGCTAAGTAGTGGTTATCGCATCTTCAAAATCCGTATTCAGAGACACAGTCCCTCTCACACTTACTTCGGTCTTGGCTTAGTTTGAAGTCTATTCTCTATGACCATTTTTAATACGAAAATGTTTATCAGTGAGATACGGTTTTTACAAAACTGTGTAGTCAGGCACAAATAAAAATAAAAAAGGGTAGCAATATATGAAATGCCACTGGAGTGAGCGAAACAAAATATCGAGTCATACAAGTCTATCTACTTATGTTGTAGGTACCTAAATTGCAAGAACATAAGAACATTTTACGAGTAAAAATGTCTATTCGAAACTCCACATCCACCATGCTAGAAGTAAAAATACTGAAGCTGACTTGAATATGTAGAAATTTGGGGATGTGTACTGAAATAACAAGGTCATATAATAATCAGCTAACTTTTCTTAACTTGCCTATGCTTTCGCCGAAAATTCGGCTATTCGACCAGGCACCCACCGACAAGGACACACGCCGAATACACTATCCGTTACAACGGTGTTCTTTAGCGACAGAAATTAAACATTATAAAATCCTGAAAACTACTATTTTGGACTAAACATACGAAGGTCTTTGTTGTAATTTAGCTCCCCTATTACGTCCTGACGGCTGACGGGAATACGTCGAGTTCCCAATAACTCGTATATCATTTAATAATCCAGACAACGATACAGCTTACCATTAGTAAAACTATATAAAATTTAACTTACAGAAATGTAAGGTACCATTAAGTTAAACTTTAATGATAAACAGACATTTAAAGCGAAACTTTCTATAATCGCAGTAGATAGAGGTGTTAATACTTACGAGTTAAGTTTTTTCAGGCGTTTGGTCGATACCTACATCCGTGCCAGTTCACCACAAATCACTGTTGCCTACATATGAGGGTATAGACATGGCGATATATAGACTGCTATAGAGTAAGTCTAACGTCAGTATAGGTATATCTACGTTTGTGCGGGGTCGTACGAGGTACGTCTCTGTGTCACTTATTGTTTGCATCTATCTTTTGTTCAGGTTGCGAGGTGATCTAGCAATTTGTCAGCTCACCCCTGTACTGAGTTATGATGTGTGAGCAATTGCGTTCTCAACATTGAGGAAAATTATGTAGGTACTACACATGTTAATGATGTTATATGGATATCCCAATGCATACAAATGTCCTGCTAATTGAATAGCTGTCCGACGGGTCGTGGAGCTCCCTAAAATAGGGCACATAAGCCAATATTAGCTAGTCTTGATGGCAGGCTTATCCGTGTTATTTTCTTTATTTTACACCTCTACCCTCCGCTCCAATGGCGGAATGCTATTATCGACCGACTACTGATTAAATCCTGGTCTAACCATTCGACAAACCCGTTTTCGGTACGCAACCGGGCGGCTTAAATAGTTATATCGGGAATTAATATTAACTGGAGTTACAGTATTCGACCGTTAGTCTAGTGAAATAGGAGCGTCCTCTTGTCTTCTAATAACAACGAACTGCAATCACCAAACTGACTGCAAAGCGCGGTGATTATGGCGTTACCCTCTGTGATCATTTATTGTACATTATAATAAAACACTTTGACATGAGGATGTCCATTTGCAGCGGACTAGCTTTAGCAGTCTCACCAACTTGATTTCAGTCGGATAAAGTCCAATAATGGACACAAGCCTTCCCCAAAGATCGCCACAACGACCGGATTGGGTGGGTAGTGTGCTCATTGGGGGGTTTTGCCATAAATTCACGCTTGGCGCGTGGGTTGGAAATCGCAGTTGAGTTGTTAATGTACTTGAAGGACGCTTCTGCCCTTCCTCCGGCTAATCCTATAGTCGGCTTTTGCGACATCCACGGGATGAGATGGGTTGGTGCTATTCGTAGCCGGCATCACACTGGCAAGCAAGGCTTTGCAGTCTACTACGGTCATAAATCGCTTCCAAAAAGGTGGCAATACCCATAGTTCTCCGTGTAGTGTCCGGATTAAGAATATAGCACCATTACATCTCCTTTCGTAGAAGTCGTAAAACGCGACGCTCTTAACCAGAGGGGTGGACATCGGCGTCTATTTCGAGGGAAGTAGCCATACCACGCTCATTAACCCGCCAAGTCTGGTAAATGGAAATTGGAGTGCATTGTTCAGCAGTGGTCTCTTGATGTGAGAGCGTCATGCTCCAGAAGAAGGCCGCAGAGCGGGATAGGGAGAGGGCCGAGTCCACTTGAAGAAGAAGGAGGCGCCGGGGCAATAACCACCCAACCGTCTATATTTTAGGGGCCTCGAGGGTCGCCGGTCTGCTGATTGAGGAATCTGCGTCATCATACCGAGCGACCCTAGACATTGTCACGTGCTGCTGTGTGCACACCACAGCCCCGACCAGACTTCGTTGGAATCGTTTGATTCTTGAGACTGGGTGACTGGGTTGTAGGTATATTACAAAAACTTACAGCTATAAACATCCAAGTCGGCTCACTGCGTTTTCTGAACCTCTTCAAACTTTCTATCGTATCTGATTTAGCCTGGGAACAAACAAGGATTTTTTAAATATTAATATACTATAAAGCATTTTCTTTAACTGTTGTACGGCTGCATTATGTGTGCAAAAGCCAATTTTTGCGCTATCGTTAAGCCGATGGTTTATGATAGAGCAGTTCTTATAACTGCCACATCCTTATGAAAGAACAGTATATAGCAGTATTTCCATATAAGCTTAAATACTGTATACGAGAGTCCCGGGTAAACGTCGGGTAAGTAAACTTAGAATCACCTGGGGTATTGTAAGAGAAGAAACAAATTGATCTTTAGTCAGCAGCACATCTATTGAAGAATAATTGAGTCGTACCACATATAGTAAAGAATCAGTGAATCTTACCACAGCCAGATGAAGGTTATCACCTCCCAGTTCCACCTTGATCTTCTTCAGGTTCCCCACCATGCCGATGCACGGCCCACACCACTCGGAGTACACATCTATCACTAACCATAACAAATGATAAGAACTCGATTTTATTGTCTATAATATTAGCTTACTACATTTTATTCGCAAATAAATAATTGTGCGTGTGGTATGGTGGTAAGGATATAGCACCACTACATCTCCTGTGGATGTTGTAAAAGGCGATTAAGGGACTCTAAACCAGAGGGGTGATCAGCAGCGTCCATCTGTGTAACAGCACACTGCGCTCTCCAACCCGCCTGCCAAGCGTGGTGACTACTGGAAAATGTCCCCTAAAATGATAACACACGGCATGTAATCGGTGGTTTATGGGGGAGGCCTTTGTTCAGCAGTGGACGTCGTTTGCTGTTATAAAATGGTAATAAATGATTTTTATTGTACCTACTAATAAAACTAGCGTCTTTGTCCATAACAATATAATTCGTCTGGTAGAATTCACCAAGAGGTGGTGATTTATACTAGCGAGAAATAACCTGAAAGACACATTTAAACAAATGAGGTGCCAGCTCAGAATGCCACCACCCCATTTCATCCTGTGGGTGTCGTAAAAGTCGACTAAGAGATTAACCGGAGGCCATCCTCCGCAGCAGCGTCCTTCGAGTACATTAACAACTCAACTGCGATCGCCAACCCGTCTGCCAAGCGTGGAGATTATGGTAAGACCCCCCAGTGAGCACACAACACACCAAGACCGGTCGTTGTGGTGATCTTTGGGGGAGGCCGTGTCCAGCAGTGGACTTCATTTGGCCGAAATGATGATGATGAGGCAAGTTATGAATAAACAGTGTTTAATATACAGATAAAGAAAATATTATAAAACTGACAAAAGTGACTTCAATTAGATGACGCTTCTGCTTAACTCGGTAACGCACTATGCTTAGTAACTCTACTTTAATTAAATGACGATCTTATATTCACTCCAACTTACCTAACAGTCCATCTCTAGTCAGAAACTTGTTCCATTCATCATCAGTGTTCAGCTCAGCCTGCAACTGGACCTGGGCGGCCTTCTTGCCTGCGCCGGCCGCGGCAGCCGCGGCGGCAGCGTTGGCGACCGCACTCGTCAGAGCCATACACTCGAGTGACGGAGACAAGGGGCGATAGGTGTGATATGTATGTGCGGTGAGGTGCGATGTGTGAAAGAATGGATAGGTGGTGGAGGCGGTTATAAGTACAATCTATATTTTTGAGTGGCAACTCCGTGCTGGTTTCGTTGTGGTGTTCGGATTAAGGATATAGCACCGCTCCATCTCCTCCCGTGGATGTCGTAAAAGGTGCCTAAGGGACTAACCCAGAGGGATGAGTAGCAGAATCCCTTCTGTGGGACAGCAGCCATTCTGTGTTCACTAATCTGCCAGTCAAGCGTGGTGAGTACGTACTGGCAAATTCCCCCCAAAATGACGACACACGGCATGTAGCCGGTGGTTTATGGGGTCCTTTGTTTAGCAGTGGACGTCTTCTGGTTGATATAATGATGATAATATGATCAGCGGCAACGGTAGCTTGGTCGAATCCGTGAACTTGTGTTCCAGCGACGTCGAGCGAAGGGTGTGAAGTACATACTTGTATTTCGTTAGTTCGAGCGAGGTGTGAAATTGAAAGAAAAAAAGTGAACATAGACTTTACTTATGTTTTCTGTCTATATCGTTTTTAAGATGACAAGGAAGTGGTGTGACTAAAACGCGTGACGTGCAATGCTTGAGACATTTTGCACGTTTACGGTCATTGGTTAATTATAGGTTAATGAGGAATTATTGCTTTATTGCTCTAATCCCTCCGTGTCCTCATTTAATTCCATAAGCAAAAAATTGGCTCTCCCAGCCACCCAGAAGGGCATCAGATTGCTTCATCACCTGGTCATCAGCTCGACACCGGATCGTTATCGTCACCGCTTGGTATCGTAAGGGCCGGCGCAGCTGGCGTTACCTCATTAACAGGTTCCCCCCAACAAGCATGGCGCACAGCGTTTCGTTGACGTTTGGATCAGTTGACTATGTACTACGTTTTGGTCACTTATTTTTGATAAATGCGCATATGGCACTCCATATAAAGAAATCAAAGGGACTTGCGTGGAGGCTGAGGTTGGTGCTTATACGGTGCAGAGGAAATAAGTGTGTGCTAACAATCAACGTATCTGCCTCTAATCCTGGAGGGTTAAGCAGGTTCAACAATTACGGGTCTCTGGCGATGGGTATATAATATTTTTCCAAGAGATTTCTCAATCCGGTGTTTTGGTATTTATTTCCAAAATACAAGAAATCCATGAGGAGTGCCAAAATGAGATCATATTGAGAATCGAACCCTAGAAAAAGATGAAAATAATTATGCCTCAACATATCCCTTTAGCTACATAGCTCTAAGTTTTTCGCATGTCAGACGGAAAAGTTGCAAAAAGAACATTTTATAGTCTAGATAGACCATTATCAGTGATCGCGGCCATATAGACAGACGTTTATAATACAAACACGTAAATGGTATCGATTTTCTAGTATGTATATATATATAGACTGTTTCATATCTGATAGAGATAAATACGTGAGCTTTCTCCTGAAGGATGTGTTTTGAAGTTCACAAGATTTCAAATTTGAGGACACGGTCGGTGCAGTGGTTGATACAGTCGGCTGCTGCGCTCCGGATCGTGGGTTCAATTCCCGCACGGAACAAATGTTTGTATGATCTGCAGGTAGTTGTTCCGGGTCTGGATGTATATTGTATATGGAATTCATGCCTGTAAAACGCTCCCACGACACATGGAAAAATCGTAGTGGGGCAACGTTTTTAAAAAAAAAAAATTAAAATAATGAAATGAATTTCAGATAACGAGGTATTGTTTGTAGTTTCCTTGCTTGGCATAGCGGGTTGGTGACTGTAAGTTAACCCTTTGCACCGCTGAGGTTTCAACACGTCATCGTCTTGCTAATATTCATCGCGAGGAAGTGTTTTTAAGGTTAAGATTTCCATTTTTCTCTTTCTTGATATATTGATTGTTCTGGGACTTGGAGGACCATTCTACAGGTACCTACACTGTACCGAAAATGGACGACAAGTTCAATCGATAACTGTGGCGGTTCTAAATATCTTTGGACAAAGTTGTTTTACTCAGTCTTTCTAGTTTTTAGAATAGTTTTGTAGCTCCTTTAGGTACCTACATCTTCGCTTCTGATAAAAATAGGAAGATACAATTACACAATTTGGAGTGATTAGGAACAGATCAAACCTAACTAATAACTTTCACGTGTACCAAGATATTTTAATTGTTTTTACTTTACGACTTTACATAAGACAAAGTTTAAGAGTATCGAATTGTTCGGTAAGGAGAAAAATGAGTTGGGGATGTATTAAATTATATAGGTTTAGCAATAAAAATCATAAGCATTGAATAAATCAAGTAAAAATTGATTAAAACAAAAAACTACTACCTACATAAATAACACAGTGAAGAAAATTAATGTAGGTAATTAAACTTTCGTTTGAAATAATTGTCGAAACCGTAAATACGAGACAGCACAAATAAATTGTCTTACTTCCTGCAATAATCACATTTCGTTCTAATATAAAGGCTAATGTACAACTCATAACAACTGCAGAACCTACTTACAGTCATCAATTCATCATGCTTACTAGGCCTTAAAACAGATTTCAACAATCAAAATGAAACGTTCTCCAACTTCCTGTAAAAATAATATAATGTGCGTAACTGTGGCATCTATGAATAAGTAGCGTAAATGAAATTATTTTATCCACTTGCCGCTAGGTGGCTGTTAGCATATTCTGTGGATGCTATTATGTGTTAATACTAGATGGCGCTTTACACAAAATTTAATTTTAAGACGGCTAGAAAAGCATGATATTTTGTTAGTGTATCTTAAACATAAGATATTTAAAAAAAACAGTAACCTAAGTTATTGTTCGTCTTCATTTAGGATATGTTTGCTCCCAGTGCTTTAGCTAAACTCCGTATTCGTAATAATTCTCCGTGTGAATGTGGCATGGTAGAAGACATGTTGTTTTTTTTCATTGTTACCATCGTCGAATCATCTTCAGATTAAATATTTCATAAATTTATTAAAATGTATAATATCAAGGTTTAATCTATTTTAAATTAGTTTTGTCTATCTTATATATTATAAAAAATATATATAGTTTGAACTAACCTTGATATTGGCAGAATCATCGACAAAACGATAGAGCCATTAAACTAATATTAGAATTGGAATAAGGTACGGGTATTTCGATTGAAAATCCCGCACAGGATTGCTATTTGACCTGTGGTTTATAATATTATTAGAAATAAATATTATAATGTTATTTCTGGAAAATAAATATCAGAGCAAGTAATAATAATAAAAATCAATATAAGATAAGGTAATCCTGGAGGGCAGATTAAAGTAGCTGCTTGATTTCTTCCTACCTTCTGATATTAAAAAAAAAGTATATCATAAGAAAAAAAAAACGTATATTAAGTAGCTTACAGAACGCAGCGCAGTTTGTGGCGAGCTGAATGTGAGTGGCGACACTGCGTACCCGAGAGAGATGAGATGCTCCAGAGAGTCGGTCAGGGCCTCGTCTCCGGCTTGCCTTTATTGGTTGGTTGGAGTGGTACTCCATGAGTGCCCGTAGGGTTTTCAACTCTGGCTTGATAGTTGGCCGATCAGAGAGGGGCCGCCAGAGCTATATGCTCGGGGGTGGAAGTGTCTAATGGCGTAATAACGGGGAAACCCGCTCCGAGTCTTCGAGACGCGCGATGATGAAACCGGTGCCGCACCTCTCTACACCCCTAGCCGCTCACACCGGTGTTGCTCATTTACGGGGCCCATCTTGTGAGTGGCGAATCACCGTCTGCCACAGAATTTCACTTTAAAGGTTGAAAGGCAGACGCCGTTGTTTCCGTTTTTAGAAGTATATAATCCATTTAGCACCCATTACAATAGACCTTATAATTGTAGTTTCCATCTTATACAATAGTTTTACACCTCCGGAGACAATCCGAGACTGCATTTTATAGTGTAGCCATGGAGAGTTCCCGGTTAGTGTCCCATTACATTTTAGATTTAAATTTTCTAAAGGGCCTCTGCGTGTTGGACCCATGTCCCCGCGTAAGCCTATAAAAAGACCGGGTTCCCCCTTACAGGGAATATAAACCCGTGTAATAGAGAGACATGTAGATAATAAAAATCTAATGTATGGAACTAATTTTGAAACTATGTCTGAGGCTGTGTGTCATGGCGTTTGGCGTTCCATTATTTTATATATATTCGTTAAATAAGATAGTAAACTATCCAGTAACACCATGCTTCCCGTTATTTATTTCCAAAACCAATTAACTTCAATGATATATTTTATTACACTAGCTAATCGAAAAAGGGGCGTAATATCAATTACTTGACAAGTTTAACCGTTAGTCCCTAATGGATTACCGCCGCTGTCGTAAACATCGGACTTACAATCTGTCACCATCTAGTTAATGCATTAATGCAATCTTTTAACCCAACCTCCCCTCAGAGCCTTTAACAGGCTTGTACTTCTTGGGAAATAAAGAAAAATAGAAGCGTTGAGTACGCAGTCGCAAGGTTTTACGTTATTTAAACACAAATAGATTGTAATGTGGGTTTAAAGGAGTTTCGTTGTCTCCGTATTATTAAGCTTAAATTGGATTTGAATTTTAAAATTAACAGGAATATTAGACGTCCAATTCGTTTTTTTTTTCGTCATATTTGATTGCATTCCAGCATGTGGGTAAGCATCACTGCCGTGCATGAAAATCGCAATACCGGAGTCGCTGATGCATGTCGGAGCTATCAGATGGGGATGGGGACGGGAACATCAATTGTGACATTCCCTCTTAATGTTCGAATCTTAATTGTGTAATTTGTCTACAATCTGTAACTTATTTACGATTACGATTCTATAATCGGACACAATTCCGTGGAAAAGATGTTTCTTGTATAATAAGTACTATTAAGTGTTAGTATTCTATGACTACGCAATGCCTCAAGACGAGAGTCTTTAACCAGTGTGTGTTACCAGTGATGACATATGGAACAGAGACGTGGTCACTCACAATGGGCCTCATAAGAAAGCTCAAGGTCACTCAGCGAGCTATGGGGAGAGCTATGCTTGGTATTTCTCTACGAGATCGAATCAGAAATGAGAAGATCCGTAGAAGAACTAAAGTTATCGACATAGCTGAAAGGATTAGTAAACTGAAGTGGCAATGGGCAGGGCACATTGCTCGTAGAACTGATGGCCGTTGGGGCAAAAAGGTTCTCGGATGGAGACCACGCACCGGAAAACGCAGCGTGGGACGACCTCCAACGAGGTGGATAGACGACCTGTTGAGGGTCGCTGGGAGTAGTTGGATGAGAGCGGGATGTGACCGTTCGTTGTGGAGATCTAAGGGGGAGGCCTTTGTTCAGCAGTGGACGACCTGTGGCTGAAATGATGATGATTCTATGATTATTTATAGTCGCTTTTTACATCAAACGAATTGAGATTTTTACGCACTTACATTGTAACGCGTGTAAGTGACGTTTTAATCAAATCTGGCACCTGTACATGATTCTGTAACTCTCAGCGTTCGGTGTTTCATGTTTATTTATTCAGTTTATTTAACTGGTTACAGTATAAAATAAATGTTTTCGTCTATCCTAACGTTGTTTAGAATCAAAAGACTGTAAACTTTTTATTTCACATAAAACGCAATGTAAAGAAAAACTAAACAGCTATTGTTTTGCTACGTTCACGGATGAGGTTATCGCTCGCACTACCATAATATTATTGTATCATGTATAATAATCACGCGTTTTGATTGCGTTGTTGGCAATACATTTTTTACTTTTACTTTTCTTTCTAATGTATTTCTAAGAAATAAAATTAATGTCTAATAAATGGCTTTCCTATTTTTAGTATAGGCCTAAGTGTAACCTCTTCCCAAAGATTGCGGTATATTGTCACGTACGCTCTTATTTACGAATTTATAAAGTGATCACAGAGTGAATGTATCGGTCATTTTAAAAACTCTCTTTTGTAATATGAAAAATGAGTTAACGTCAGCTGCTGCCCCCCAGAGTAAGATGCCTAGGACATGATGCTGTGGAATACGCAAAAAACACTAGTCTGGCAGTAGCTACGTCATATCTTTCTTATTGTACATACATACAGCAGGACTTAACCTGCTTGACAAAGCTGTCACATGAGCTCGCCATTGTAACTTCGAATCAATAGTGATACCGAGAAAACAGCCACATTTTTAACATCAAGTTTGTTAACTTCGAGCGCTAAGTTTTATTCGACTTGAGGTACGTTTGGTAAGAAAATTTTAAACTTTTAGTTTTATTACTATTCGGCGTAAGATTGCTCGCCGCAAACCATTTAGATAGAGAAAATAAGCTATCATTTACATTACAGCTCTCCGTCTTTTCTGTTGCTTTTAAAAATAAGGTATGTGTCATCCGGAGATAGAATTAAATCAGATAATTCCATCATCATGTATGGTAGATCATTTAAGCAAGAAATAAAAAAAGGTCCTAGAATTAAGCCTTTAAGCATCCCCATTTCCAATAGAGATTCTCGTGATTTTACATCGTTTAAACATACTTGTCGTGTGGTGCCGGTTCAGAATACCACCACCCCATTTCCTCCCGTGGGTGTCGTAAAAGTCGACTAAGGAATTAGCCGGAGGATGGGCAGCAGCGTCCTTCGAGTACATTAACAACTGAACTGCGATCGCCAACCCGACTGCCAAGCGTGGCGATTATGGCAAAACCCTCCAATGAGCCCACAACACATACGTATCGGTGATTGTGGTGATCTTTGGGGGAGGCCTGTGTCCAGCAGTGGACTTCATTTGGCCGAAATGGTGAAACATACTTTTTCTTGCTTCAAGCCGCAGAAGAAGATCAGTCAACTTCTCAAACCGGTGAAGTGGCAATTTTTTTTTACAAGATGCAGGGCTCTACAAGGTTGAATGTGATTGTGGGTTGTCATACATAGGGCAAACAAAGTGTAGTATAGCCGCCAGGATTAAATAGCATATTATACACACAGAACACAAGAACAGACGCTCCACAGAGTCTGCAGTGTGCGAACATGCTTTAGACAAACCAAACCATTTTCTACGTTTTGATCGACCTCAAGTCGTCGCGAAAAAGAACCGATATGTAACGAGAATGTTTCGTGAGGCTATTGAAATAAAACGATGCCCTAATTTTAATAGAGAAGATGGTTGGCAGGTACCGTTTGGAAACCTGTTTTTAAATAATAAAATCTCCAACTTCACACCACACTGAAATACATCTAGACACTGTGAGTGATTACTGCGGGTATCGAAACAATTTATGAATATTAAAATATCATCATATAAGTATTAATTTATATATTGGTTTATAATACGGTTCAATCTGAAAAACAAATTATTATTTGGGTGGACGCCCACGCGGCTACTAATTAAAGTGTAGATCTACCAAAAATCTTTTCAGATCTAAAACCACAATAAAATGAAACAAAAATAATCAATTCCTAGACAATATCTGTAACTAGCGTAAGCTTTGGAAAGGCCTGTCTGTATTTAATGAATATCAAAGCAACTATTGTCTTCACAACACAAGGCACATATATTATTAAAAATATTCTTTAGAAGTGAATGGACTTGTCAAACCACAGCTTCTTCTCTTAGATTATGGCTTTTACAGAGTATCTTCCAAAATTTCGCCAATGTCAAGTATAAGGCAACGTCGTACGGTGTTAAGAATAATGAATCTTTACATATTCATAAAATATTTCTCAAAATTAAAAATTCGATAAAAAAAAAACCACTTCTTGGACAAAAATATTAAATGAGCGGTATGGCGCAGTCGTCAAAATAATTTGATATAAGGACATCGGCCAAAATAGGCCCACCTGCGAACTAAAATTAAATATATATGTAAAAATTGCTTATTTTTTTGTATTTTTAACGTAATTTGTAAATAGCTCTAAACGGCGGGATAGTGGAGATCACAAAAAAGGAACTCGACAAAGGAAATTGAATAAATCTGTATTGTCATTTGAGTGAGTTGCCATATGCAAAATATTATGATAGTCTTCTACTAATAAATAACTCACGACTTTAAATTTATAAGTCAAAGTCAAAGTATTTTATTTCAAATAAACTAAATATTGGCACTTATGAAACGGCAGAATCTAAGTTGCACGGTTCGAAATAGTAGATCTCGTGGAGAAGAGCCGGCAAGAAACATCATAGGTACTCTTTTAAAATAATTGAGAATACAATGTTGATTAATACAAAATATTGTAAAACATATATACATTATGATCATACAAACATACATTATGATCTATCTCGGTTTATAAAGCACAGTTTTGTTTTCTAATACAGTTTCGCAAGTATTTATCTATTTTCTTTTTGGCTAAAAGACTAAATGGCAATCAAATCAAACTTCACGTCAAAATGTTTATTATTATGAATATGAAGATTGCTGGTGAAGATGCTGCGCAGACGGTGGCACGTGACCACGTGCGCGCCGCCGTCTTCCCGGGGGTCGGTGTGAGCAAGCTGACTCTCCAATCTACACGCTCGCGACCCCCGACCTGTAGTCTTATCTACGACACAAAACCGTGCGCGTGGCCATGGTTCCAAGTCAAGGGCACTGAATCACTGAACCCGCAATAAACACGAAACACATTCATCTCTGACTTTTGTCAATAACTAAATATTTATACATTTAATGTAGGTAAATACAACGAATACATTTGTTTTGACAAAATTAATGAGCATGCCATAGAAATAGAATTACTTACTCCATTATTCAGCAATAGATACTAATAGCAAGCAGTAAATCTTGTTTTTCAGCAAGAAATAAGTATGACCTTCATTAGACAGGCCTTTCCAAAGCTTACGCTAGTTACAGATTTTGTCTAGAAATAGATTATTTTTGCTTTTCATTTTATTGTGTTTTAGATCTGAAAAGATTTTTGGTAGATCTACACTTTATTTATTAGCCGTGTAATTTTACTCTAGAACAATAAATCTTATTTTAAATCAAGTATGTTCTACATTCAAACCTTTATTAATTTTATTCTATATCTGTCTTCGATCATTTTATCGTTTTCCTTACTTACGTAAATAATTTATTGGCATGAGGAATTTGTTTTTGTTTTCACTGCTCTTGTATAACACGCGTGTACATGATACAAACCCCATTTTGTTTAAATTATTACTGCAAGTAATGTGTACCATTCTTAGTAGAAAGACATTTGTTTACTTGTAATAATATTAATTAACTTTTTTTTGTTATCTCGTTCCTTATATAATCCACTTCATGTAGATAATAAGCCTAGCTTAAACGCGGTGTATTATAACTATTGTATTTATTACCGTATATCCTAAGTTCATGATGCGAAGACACAAAATGACATCCATCACATTCATAACCATTATGAAAGAATGCAATATGAAATCGTAACTAATGCAAACGTTTTGCGGATTAACCTAACTCGTAAATCAACCATGGTTGTACTGTCAACCGGCTATGGAGAAGTTGGTTAATTTTATGTATGCCTTTGATTCATTGTGGGGTGAACACGCGATCGCGATGTGATTCTATGGTGGTTTAAAGCCGATGACATCTCGTATGCTTGTAAAATGTTGAGTGTTATTTCTCTTGACAGGACTCAAATTGATGGGAGGTAATTTGAGTGTATGCTCAGTTTTATAGTCCTATGTGAGTTATGAGGGTCGCGAGTTCGCTTCCGCATCAGTAACAATGTTTGTTATTATGGCAGCCATAAACATCCACAGCTGAACAAAAGCTACGGCACGGTTGGCGCAGTGGCTAAGCAATTGGCTGGCTGCGCATAGGGTCACGGGTTCGATCCTTGCGCGGGACATATATTTGTAGGATCTACATATAGTTATTTGGGGTCTGGCTGTTTGTGCATGTGTTTGTGTCTGTAAACTGTACCCACGACACAAGTGAAATCCTTTTTTTTTATTGATCCGGTGGAAATATCTCATGTACTTCTTTCGCCCCGGGAAAGGGCGAAAGGGCATGCCGGACTCCTACCGACTAAAACCACCGGAGTGATCATCGTCGGCACCGTAGGGAGGCTCCAGGAACTCGAAAGATCTCCATCTAGAGCCACCCATTGGTGCCACGCCTTTAGGCACATCTCGGAGGGGATGACTGTAAGGCGGTCATTCCCTCTTGCGGAGGGAAGGCGACTGTAAAGAGGCCACCCCCCAGACATCTCTCGAGGGGTCAAGTGAAATCCTAGTGAGCAATGTTTAAAAAAAGAAAGCCAATAAGGCCACCAGACAACGGGCTACATGCCGTGTGTCGTCATTTTGGTGGGAATTTGCCATTCATCGCTTACCACACTTGGCAATCGTGTTGGTGAGCGCAGAAAGGCTACTGTCCTACAGAGGGGACGCTGCTACTCATCCCTCTGGTTTAGAGTCCCTTAGTCACCTTCTGCGACATCCACGGGAGGAGATGGAGTGATGATATATATTTTAATCTGGAGTTATTTGTATTGAGCCTGCCCAGCACGGCGATTATGGCAGAACCCCCCAATGCGGATTACGACACACCCGGGCATGTCGTTGTGGCGATCTTTGGGGGAGGCCTGTCTCCAGCAGTGCACTTCATTCAGCTAAAATGATGACGATGTGCTTACGACACGTTTGATGAAACGTGGAGGTTTCTTGAAGCTCATAAACGGATATATTGTCATATTTATCCAGAGAAAATAAATAGTTTCGTGTGAAGCCGCGGGTCTATTTCATTTCTCTACAAATACAAGCCAGCTATGTCATTGAACACCCTGACCTCAATTTATACCGTGCTACGGATTAACTTTCATCAGTGTAATGGATAAGAAGTATACATCACACTGTGGAGTATAGTACATCAACAGAAATAGATTTATTTTAACTAATGTGAACTGAAGTTACGTAGGAAAGTTGAAATTTAGGACGGTTAATTTTAAACGACCAATTTTTGTTTTCATTTGTCTCGTGCTTTTTCATGGCACTTCACCTGTCTGAGACCACTCACACAGGTACCAACCTGTAATGAATACAATATACAATGCCCGTACACAAGTCAGATCATTGGCTGGTCTCGGTAAATAAATTGAAGTTGATGTGAGCGTCCACCAAGGCTCTTAACTTAGTCCCCTACTTTTTAATCTGGTAATGATCCTAATCACAAATAATAGCCAGGGACCATTGCCCTGGAATCTCCTATATGCAGACTACATTGTTCTCAGCACCTAGTCACAAACTGAACTACAGATAACAATGTCTGTATGAATAAATACCCTGGAGACTTCAAGGTTAGCAGACCAAAACCGAACACCTTGAGCCGTTTTAGCAATCAAACTTCCATGGCATCCATCTGTTACCCTGATATTATACCAGTACCAGAAAACCATAGAGGCTGGGGATGCCTCCAGTTTACGTCTTGCGTAGGCCGAGCCGACAACTCAGGACAGAATTTCATGGCGCAGCAGAATTTGGGGAGCCGACCTCTTTAGGTGGGATGCAGCAAATAGGAAGAACATTTTTTTATATTGAATCGGCTTGCTTTTGACCAATATCTCACTGAGGATTAGCAACGATGCGGTCGACGGTTGTGTGCACTTGCCTACAAAATTCCTAAGTTATATCGGCCGGGAAACACAAACAGGAGTGCTGGAGACAGAGAAGCAACTTCGTGCGTATAGATGGAATATTTACTATATAAGCGTGGCGCTATGCCGAATGCGTGGTTGTCTAATGATGGAATTGGCTTGGGGGAATGAAATTGTTGCCGTGTGGTACCGGCTCAGCGTACCACCACCCCATCTCCTCGCGTGGATGTCGTAAGAGTCGACTAAGGGATTAGCCGGAGGATGGGCAGCAGCGTCCTTCGAGCACATTAACAACTCAACTGCGATCGCCAACCCGTCTGCCAAGCGTGACGATTTTGGCAAAACCCCTTAATGAGCCCACAATACACCCATATCGGTCGTTGTGGTGATCTATGGGGGAGGCCTGTGCCCAGCAGTGGACTTCATTCGGCCGAAATGATGAAATGATGAATGAAATTGTTTGATTGAACTACGTTTTTGGGAGAGCCATATATCCAGGCATGGACTGAGATAAGCTGCTGATGAATAATTAACTAAATCACTAATGGTTCAATAGCTGATCCATCGGGCTCGCTAACGAAAGGTCGACTTCTAGCACAAGGGTCTAGATTAGATTGAGGAGATAACAGAAATAAAAAAAAGTAAAGTTTTTTACGCCTTAGAATTGACCAGTTCATCATGTTTAAGCACTTTCGGAGACTGAGGATAGTCAGCCCAGGTAATGCGTTACTATTTGAACGGTGAGGGAAATTACACTATTCGCTGGACGGCTCGTTAGGGCTCTGTCATTTGCTTGTGAACGCTGCGTCCGAAATATAATTAGTTATGACTATTTGTGATGTAACGAAAATGGGTAATTATTACAACATTATTAATTATGCACTTGTGTGTGTGACAGCGAAAAACAACATACGCTTCTTACGCACACATTATCAGTGTTTTGATTACGCGTTTGTGATAGCAGTCCGCAAAGGACTATCATTCTAGGTGTTTTTTATAAGCCGGGTCTTATCTAAATCTACAAATTTTCCCCATTTTTATATACCAGCGTAATCATAATTAAGAATGTAATGAGATGAGATGTACACCAGCCAGATTAACGGCTTAAGAAACGAAAAATATGTCTAAATAAAGTTACCGAAACAGGAGGCCTACCATAGTCTGCGAAAATTACTTCTGCTTCAAACTCATGAAAGAGTGAAATATACACGCCGTCTTACTACGAAATACACTTCACACTCTTAATCGCATTTTGACAATTTAGCATTGTTCATTGATTCATCCAGTCGTCGCGAGAAGAGATTTTTAAGGCATACAGCGCAAGGTATACCGTTGAGCTGTCAACATGCGGTTATGATTAGTTAGCTTACTGTTATTGTAGAATCTGAAAGTTTGCATGTTTGAGGTTCCATCCCTATCAAATGGCTGAACGGATTCCAATTAAATTTGACATAGGTAGCTGCTGCCCAATCCTTGCTGGTGCCTTTTACGACACCCACGGGAGGAGATGGATTGGTGCTATATTCTTAAGCCGGTCATCACACGGATGGACCTTTGGATGATATCATCCAAAGGTTATATGCCGCTGAACAAAGGCATCTTATGATGATGATGATGAAACATCATCCTTATCCTAGCCCTTTCTCAACTGTTGGGTCAGTTACCAATGTAACCAGATGATGCTAAATCAGTAATGTAAACGTAGCGACCATTTTTGACATCCGCAACTCAATCAATGTGGAATAATAATATGTTGAATAATAATATGACGAATTATAATATATGGAATAATGTGGTTAGACCGGATGATGTCAGAATTGCGGGCTTTTGGCGAATGTCACAACCCATCAGTTCGCGAAGTATACTGCTAAACATGGGCCTCTCAATGATCGTTACAATGAGCTGTCAAATTGCCGTAATCACCACGCTTGGCAAATAGACGTGTGATCGCAGTATGTTGTTATTAGCACGCGGGAGGATGTGCATATGATGTACTTTGCGAGGGAGAGCTCTTTGTCAATGTACTCATTCATATTCAAGCGCTTGGCTAAAATTGCTACAAACAAAATTATCAAAGCTATATATTTCGCGCTATGTCAATCGATCTTGGGGTACTGTATTGTATCCTGGGGAGCGGCTGCACAAATCTACCTACTTAAACTTCTCTAGTTTAACACATTTTATTTAAGCACAGCTCATGCTACTGAAATTTGCCTACGGCCGTCTGTACAAATACTCAACTGACCTTTTAAACAAGGAGACCCAAGTTCTTACGGTAAGGCAGTTGTAAATTACGTCTATTGCTTTGCGCTTTCATAAGAGCAGCCTTACGAACACTGCTACATCACGCTCCAAACGTTTACTGAAGTGGCAGAAGTCAATTGGTCAAAAGTCTTCTTTTTTTATAAGTCCATTCATTTATAGAAAGTTGGATGCTAAGCTGAAAATCGCCATGCTACAAAAAAAGTAATGCCATAGTGCTAATGTGACTACAGAATTTGGACTATACGCACACTGAGGCCATTCTAAACATACCTAAATAGTGCTTGGCACATACTCATACAAATACACACAAACACACACTCACTCGCGACATGTATTATTTAAAAAAATTGTGCTTATATTATTCACTTTATAACACTCGCGTTTTCTGCATGTAACAAAAGCCTATATTGTGTCAACTATGTCAGCTGGACTGTAAGAGACTAGGCTTCACGACACAGGGGACCCTAGTGTGCGGTCAAGGATTTCAACCAATTGTTTATATTTTTAGGCACTATAAAGATATTTTATTTACTAAAGCGTACTCGAAAATGGATTAGTTCGGCTGGGGACGTACCACGCCGGTACAGGATACCGACGTGAAGTAGCAGCATTTTTGATAGCAGCATCTGAGAAGGACGGCTGTGGGGAGTCTGCGTACTCATACCGAGTGACGGTGGCACGCAGGCGGTAACATGCCACCGTGTGCGCAGCACAGCGGACACCGAGACTTGGGGGGATCCTTTACCATCCTCCCCGAGAAGTGCCTGGGGGGCGGCCTTTTTACAGCCGCCTGCCCTCCGCTAGAGGGGGTAACCGCTTTACAGTCATCCCCTCCGACATGTGCCTAAAGGTGTGGCATTAAGAGCGGCTCTAGTGTGATCTTACGAGGACCTGGAGCCCCCTTCGTTGCCGAAGATGACCGCTCCAGTGGTTTTAGCCGGTAGGAGTCCGGCATACCCCATAGCCCTTCCCCGGGGCGAAGGAAGTTCCATGTAGAATTTCCACTGGACACCAATAAAAAAAAGGTCCAAAGGATGAATAGAATACTACTTAAGAACGATGGCAGGTAGATTGGCTGTTATACCCAACTGTACGACGATAAAATTGGATACAAAATGTAGTGTGATGATTTGATGTGCCAGTAATGGACCTTGTCATGAAAATTTAATTTCGTAATAATAATCGCCACGCTTGTACTTGAAGGACGCAGCAGCAGCATGCTCCGGCTAATTCCATAGTCGCTTTTTACGACACCCACAGGATGAGATAGGTTGGTGCTATTCGTAGCCACACAGCATTTATTCGAATAGTTATTCATTACTACTCGCTTGCGTTTTTTATCAATTATGTATACTTTTTTTCAGACACTAATTATCAGTATAAAACTTTTAAAACAAAAAAAGACAATACCGACTTCAAAAACCCTACACGATATAAAAATATTAACACCACTGAAAAGGAAAAAGGACAGGTATAAAACTTCTCGTTAGTCTGCATGAACCATGGTTGGCGCATACATAGCCTTGCCCGACTTCATAAATAAAGTTCTTTTTTCCTTTTCAGTGGTTTTAATTTTTTTCCCTGTATTATATGTAATTTGGTATCAGTATTTAACGCAAAAAAATAAGAATGACTCAAATCGGTTGTCTGATCTGAGAGGAATCGAAACTATTAAGACATCATCTAGATAAGCGCAGTCAAATTAACCTGCTTATTGAAGCTGGTTAAAAACCTGCTCAATCAAATGTAATGAAATTTATATGGGACCAATTCGAAAGCATTCTACACCAGTTAAAAAAAGATTGCTCATATCGGTCTATAAATTTCGGAGTAATCGGTGTACATACACAAAACATCAAAAAAGTACGCATCGAATTGAGAGCCTCCTTTAAAATACATTTATTAATGTAGCTTACACATATAAATTAGTTTATGTAATAGCACATTTTATACACAACACTGTAGGTTAAGCACACAGCTGATGGCTGACAGTACCAACCTCTCGGAAAATGGGTTGGTACCATCTGACGGCCAAATCTAGCACCGCGCGCGCTCATTGGTCAAATCAAATAGCGCGCGCTTCCCCAGCTTCCTGTTACACACTTCCGTCCCTTTTCACGAAATCACTCCCACATATTGCAAAAAAGCGAGATGAAAGATATACATATACGTCAAAAAATGATCGAGAAATCAAAATACAAAGTAGGTACCACTGTAAAAACTTTTCTCTACATATTTCGTGGACGGTAGTAGCCCTCGTATTCCCGAGGGTTCGTTTGCGGGGCTTTGCGTAAGCGGTCGGAGCTCATCACAAAGCTAATGCGAGCCTTAATTATGTACGGCGCCCACCGGATGTAGCGATCCTCAGCCACATTAATATGCTAATATTCTATTTTCATACGCGGTAGTGGGTTCCGTTTTTTGTGAGGTCCGGCCTACCGTGCTGGACTGTTCGGTCTTGACATTTGTTAATCATAAAAGATCCAAACCTGAGATTTTGCGCGCATTTTTCTCAGAGGTGGTATATCGAATATCGTTACCTATTTGCAGATGGAGAGCTATGTATTGTTGCTAAACTTGAAAGAGTCTTATTCAGTGGACTGTGACTGGCAAATATTTTTTTGTTTAGTTTAAATAGTTGTAACTGCTGTATTGACACTATAACTCTAAAGGAAATTAATTTTTCGTTGCAGCATAATTGTTTATTTCATTACTGGCACTTCAAATCATCTCACTACACATGTTATATCAAATTACATCGTCTTACAGTTGGGTATAACAGCCAATCTACCCGACATCGTTCTTTAGTAGCCGTCTATTCATCCTTTGGACCTTTCTTATTTTTTATATGGAAATACTTCTTGTACTTCTTTCGCCTCGGGAAGGGGCGAAGGGGCATTTCGGACTCCTACCGGCTAAACCACCTGAGTGGTCATCTTCGACACCGAAGGGAGGCTTTAGGAACTCGAATAATATCCATGTAGAGCCACTCGTTGGTGCCACACCTTTAGGCACAACTCGAAGGGGATGACTGTAAAGCAGTCACCCCCTCTAGCGGAGGGAAGGCGACTGTAAAGAGGCCACCCCCCCCCCCCCCCCCGGCACCTCTCAGGAGGATTGTAGAAGATTTCCCCGAAGCCTCGCCATGCGCTGTGCTGCGCACACGGCGGCACGTGATCACCTGCACAGCGCCGTCTTCCCGGGGGTCGCTCGGTATGAGCACGCAGATTCCCCAAGATGCGTGCTCGTGACTCTCAAGGCGGGGGGGGGAGCCACATAAATATGACAGGGCATCCTTTGGACACCTGTTATAGAGAACTTTTATTGCGTTATCAAGTGCTCTTAAAGGCTTTCGCGGACGGAGCCACGGGCAACTTGTTGCCAACCAACTTGTCAAGATTCGACAACCTCCTTATCATGGGGACGTAGGCTAGGTTTACTAGAGGATGGTATAAATAAAATACTGTTAATAGAATTGAATAGTATGCAGAAAATACTGAATATATATAGAAAAAAATAATACGGCGTGGTTGGTGCAGTGACTAAGCCATTGACGTTTTGAGCTACGGTTCGCGGGTTCGATTCCCACACAGAACAAATATTTGTATAGCTGTTTGTATAGTATTTTTTACATATTTATATAGGTAATTGTTCCGGGTTCCGGTGCTTGTAGAGTTTATGTCTGAAAACTGTACCCACGACACAGGAGAAAAAAAAAGTGTGGAGCAACTTTTCTTTAAAAAACTGTTGTAATTTTTTTTTCTTGTTACTCACTTCGATTAGTACCTGCTACCTTCATTCCGTTTATTAAAATACAGCACGCAAAAATACCCAATGATAAATTGTTCACTATTTTAATTGCCTGTCTAAATCGTAAATACCGAAACGCACCCCTAACCCATATGTTACGTTTACTATTCATTTAATATTATCAAAGCTATTCAAAAAGCATAATTTTATCATGTCCACACTAATCTTTCCGGCGCGGGGCAGTTATTAATAATAGAGCACTTCCATCGTGGTTTTGCTTAGATTCTGGACATAGGGTTTTGTTTTATTTTCAATGGAAATGTTTGTGTTTTCTCGGTTATGTTTTTAATTTTTAAAAAGGCATTTTTGGCCGTTCCAGAGGAATTTTAAAGTAAAATATGTATCAAGCAGAGTTCAGACACATATTTTTATTTCAAAGTATAGTCGCCTAAAAGTTTATCTACAAATATGGTACTGTAATAGCGGCCATGATCGTTGGTACGAAGTAGTGACCACTATGAAGAAAAACATAATTTGTGAATTTGGTAAATCACTCATCAATTCGCGCATATAGAAAAAGATTGTCGGTAGTGATTGTAATTCGGTCCTGAAAGACGCCGTGTAAGGAGAAAATCTATGATATTATACCATTTATAATAACATTGGAGTTTTTTTTTTATAAACGTTGCCCCACTCTAGGATTTCTCCTGTGCCGTGGGTGCGTTTACAGACAGAAATTCCACAAACAATACACCCAGACCCGAAACAACTACCTGCAGATCATACAAATATTTGTTCCGTGCAGGAATCGAACCCGCGACCCAGTGCACAGCAGCCGACTGTATCAGCCACTGCACCAACCGTGCCGTCCAATATAAGTATATCATTGGGATATTTCTTTCAGTTTTGATCCCGGACCCCCGTAGCTTCGGGCTACAGCCGAAGCACGTGCCCCACTTTGTAGTACCTACTTTTGATGGCGCAATATTTCAACAGGAAACTGCCCAAATAAATATTGCTATATAGTATGCGCTCCGTGATACATCAAAGAACTAAGTACAACTGTATTTTTTTTAATTTGGGACAAGCCCGCCACACATTCCCAACCACTGCAACTCCTGTAATCCAGGATCTACAATGGCGACCACCGAAAAGAACACCGACCAATGAAGGTCGGTGTGTCCCAGAGAAATGAAGAACTGTCTTGGAACCCGCAACGAAATTAATCAGAAAAGAAAATGGAGGAGTAGAAAAGAATATACGTTTCACTTCCCTCCGTAGCAAGCAGGAGACAGAGAAAATACTATAGGCCATAGGCACAATAATTGGGAGTGTACAACTAGGATAAGCCTAGTTGCCAAGCACCACGGGTACAAAAATGCAACTGTATATTAACTTGTCTTAGTGTACAAGTCGTGATTAATGAAGATGTGCAGGTCAGCTTAGAATGCAATTAGAGAGCAGTTCAGTGGCTTCCGACGTATCTATGTTCAATACTCAGCATATTTTGACGACTCAGTGCTGATAATTAGGTATAGTAGAAGCTGTGAAGGCATTTTCATGTGTTAGTAGATATTAGAGGTATATCATTGTGTGCGTCAATTGTATAATATGCAAGCAACTGTATAAAGTACGTGGGGTTTTTAGTAATTACACGATCTTTGACTGGATCAGCCCTACTTCATATACTACCTTTTTTTTTATTGGTGCCCAGTGGAAATTCTTCATGAACTTCCTTCGCCCCGGGGAAGGGCGAAGGGGTATGCCGGACTCCTTCCGGCTAAAACCACTGGGGCGGTCATCTTTGGCACCTAAGGGAGGCTCCAGGTCCTCGTATGATCACACTAGAGCCGCCCACTGAGAGGGTGACTGTAAAGCGGTCACCACCCGGGGTTATAGGTTAAAGACGCCCCTATGGGAGGCCCTGGGCACTTTAGAATAATGAGACCACTATGACTATGATATGACAGAGGATTATTTTATTAACAACAGACAAAAAGAGTAGATAAGCAAATTCTAGATTTATGCAACTGTAATTTACTTTTGCTAAATGAAATAATGAATAAAATTAAATATCATATCGGCCATTTATATGTCCACTGCTGAACAAAGGCCTCCCCATAGATTCTACAACTGTGTCCTTATTGTTAATAATTTTCGCATTTCGACTGACCGTGTATCTTTACATGCACACTTAAGTTGCTACATCATATCAGGCATAAGACGTCCACTGCTGAACAAAGGTCTCCCCCATAAACAAACGGCTACATGCCATGTGTCGTCATTTTGGGGGGAATTTGCCAGTACTCAGCACGCTTGGCAGTCGGGTTGGTGAGCGCAGAATGGATGCTGTTCCACAGGAGGGACGACTAAGGGCAGATATCAATAGCGTGGGCAGCAGCTTCTTTCCGTGGGCTAATAACATAATGCGATCACGAACCCGCCTGCCAAGAGTGGTGATTAATGCAATATCACCTATAACCTCTCATCGTAGTGATCATTAGGAGGCCCATGTCCAACAGTAGACGCTAATGGGCTGGTGTGACGATGATGAAGATGATGAATCCACCGAATAACAGAAGAAACAATCTCATTGGAAACCGAAATGCAATTTTGCTGATACTTTATGTGGAGATAGGTGGTTTAGTCCAACATCACATCGCTACAGCCAAACGACGTCCACTGCTAAGCGGATGGATGAGGATCCATAAGTTTCAACGATTGTGTCATCATTTTGGGGAGAATATACCAGTGCTCACCACTCTTGGCAGGCGGGTTGGTGAGCGCTGTATAGCTACTGTTCCACAGAAGGGAGGTTGCTGCCCATGCCTATGGCTTAGAGACACTAAGTCGCCTTTCATGAGAACCACGGGAGTGCTGCTAATCCGAGCAACACATGGAATCTGTACAGACAAAAGTGCTGTCTTTATTACTAACAGCCTTTGAGACTATCGTTAAAGAATTCTGAAGAGATTTCACTAACGTTGACGAGTTGTTTGTTCACTCATTGTATGAAAATATTTACCCACGTTTGAACAACTGTTAAGCATTCGTGAACGTTACGGAGCTGCTGGGGAGTCATAATTTCGGCCGAATAAAGTCCACTGCTGGCCACAGGCCTTCCCCAAAGATCACTACAACGACCGATATGAGTGTGTTGTGTGCTCATCGGGGGTTTTTTTTTTCATTTATGTTTTTATTTCAGGCTTCCATGGCCCATATATATATACCTTACAAATTAGCATATCTAAATATGCTAATTTGTGTAATCGCAACGCTTGGCAGGCGGGTTGGCGATCGCAGTTGAGTTGTTAATGTACTCGAAGGATGCTGCTGCCCATCCTCCAGCTAATCCCATAGTCGCCTTTAACGACACCCAAGGGATGAGATGGGTTGGTGCTATTCGTAGCCGGCACCACACAGCTCGCACTCAGCTGGAGAGTACAGCAGTGGAATCTTAAAATCTAAGCAACCGAAGGGCTTATGCAGCTTCCATTCTAAAATACCTGATGTCACATCAGTTGTATGTGGTGTCTAACAATAGCTAACACAGTACAACACAATTTACAGTCGCTTTGAGATTCTATGGCTATCCTAAATGTAGTGCTTTTATGAGCGGCATGTGGAAACGTCCAATTTACTACAAGTGAATTAAGCCAAGTGCAAATTTGTGCATTCTGACGAGTGCAGACCAATATTGGATACAGATCGACGTCCATCGCTGCATTTTAACAATAGAGGTCTATCAAAGTAGGGAGCAATGCATCGATGGACGTGGAAGTGTGGCCAACGTTGGGGCTAGCGTTAAATCCAAGGATACTGACGAGCAAGCCTCATGGCGGCAGCGGTCGGAAAACTTTTACACAAACAAATTCATTTTAATTCTTTTTGTTAATTTGTGAACAAAAATTGACTAAAACTGTTCGATGTTCACTTTATTGTTTAATTTATTATTTTAAATGCTTTAATCATAAATATCAACTAATATCACTTTTTGTTATAAATCACAAATGTTCATATAACTTTGCGCCACGCCACCACAAGCCATGGATGGTAACTGTGGCGAACCACGTCGGGTGCCGTCGCGGGCTCCACTGCGCCCCATCGGCGAACCTCCCCAATTATAAGTTAAGCGCACACGCGATCCAGCCCCGCCAGGTATCTGCCACATTTACATAAGTAATTTAAACTCGCTTTGGGGTAATTCGAAAATAATTTGGTTGTATAAAGTTTTACGGCTGCAATTTTATGCGTGCTGCTTCTCATGATCCAGGAGCAGGACAAACTTGTGTATTGGATTTTTAGCTATCTTACTAACATATAGCTGAAGTGAACTGACGGGCATTGGGGCAGACAGGTTGTCCGAGTGGAGGCCACGCATCGAATAATGCATAGTGGGACAGCCTCCTACGAAATGGATAGACGACCTTATGAAGGTCGCTGGGAGCCGTCGGATGGGGGCAGCATGTAACCGGTCATTGTAGAAATCTTTGGGGAAGACCTTTGCACAGCAGTGGACATCCATTAGCTGATATAATGAAATCTATGATATCAGTCCATAAATGGACATGGGTCAATGGGGATTTTGCTGTAATCACCACGTCTCGCAGATAGATTCGTTTGTTTGTTTTTGAAACGTTGACCCGCACTTTGATTTCTCCTGTGTCGCTGGTGCGTTTACAGACATAAATTCCACACACACTATACACCCAGACCCGGAACCACTACCTGCAGATCATACAAATATTTGTTCGGTCCGGGAATCGAACCCGCGACCCGCAGTGCAGCAGCCGACTGTATCAACCACTGCACCAACCATGCCGTCATGTGTTGTTTTAGCACATCAGAGGACGTGGCTCCCCGGCCTCTTGATACAATACCTTAGCTATGGGAGAAGAGGCGGGCTAAGGTTACGGGAACCAACAATAATAACAGCACACCTCCCTTCCACCTTTCGCATCCAGTATGTAACAGCCACCTTCTAAACCACACAACCTCTCCATCTGCTTTCCGGGCGTACATTCCATGCTACATTCACGGATCCATACTCAAGGAAACTGCTCCAGGGGCCATCGGTTCTTTGTCACATATGGCCACTTCAGCTTGCTGAATCTGTAAGCTATGTCGGTGCCTCCTACATTACAACATAGGCTAAATATTTATGTAGAGTGCTTTTTTAAAGAGAAAAGTAGCTGCTTCTGAAATCAAACTTATATTTGAGTTAAACATAAAAAATTACAGACAGACCTTTACCACAAACGTTCTTAAAACAGCTGAATAATCTCTTCACGAGCAATTAGCTTCAAGCTTGCCCGTAAGCGGCCAGGCAGAGTTCGGAGCGACGACCCCGCATCACACTGTCACCGGCAGAGATTACGGGCCGTCTCCCCACCCCCTAGGAACGCTGCGGTGTTGCCAACACATGGCAATTTGGCAACGGTTCAGTGCTAAATAACTATGACAAATAATAATATCTTTAACAGTTGTGCAGTTAGTTAAATATTATGCTGGATTGGGTTTAATTTTGCTAATGATTTTTAAACAAACTATATTATTTAGTGTACTTTACATGCAGGGCCGTCTTTAACATTTTTTTTTATTGATTCCCAGTGGAAATTCTTCATGAACTTCCTTCGCCCCGGGGAAGGGCGAAGGGGTATGCCGGACTCCTACCGGCTAAGACCACTGGAGCGGTCATCCTCGGCACCTAAGGGAGGCTCCATGTCCTTGTATGATCACACTAGAGCCGCCCACTGGTGCCACGCCTATAGGCACATCTCGGAGAGGGTGACTGTAAAGCGGACACCCCCCCGGTGGGGCGGTGTTTAACCTATGGGAGACCCTGGGCACTTAGGACAATGAGGCCACTATGACTATGATATGACAGAGGATTATTTTATTAACAATGGACAAAAGGAGTAGATAAGCAAGTTCTAGATTTATGCAACTGTAATTTTCTTTTGCTAAATGAAGTAATGAATCATAATATCATGCACAGGACGTCCACTGCTGAACAAAGGCCTCCCCCTTAGATCTCCACAACGAGCGGTCACATGCCGCTCTCATCCAACGACTCCCAGCGACCCTCACCAGGTCGTCTGTCCACCTCGTTGGAGGTCGTCCCACGCTACGTTTTCCGGTGCGCGGTCTCCATTCGAGAACCTTTGTGCCCCAACGGCCATCAGTTCTACAAGCAATTAATAAAATTAAATAATTATAATATAATTCGGAAAAGTAACTCTCTTCTTACTTCTAGCAACTATCGGTTATCGGATCGTGGTCTGGCAGGAACTAGGCTACGTCATGTATCGCGGGGCCCTGGGCACTTGCCCAGAGTGGCCAATCGAAAAGAGGGAGCTATTTGAAACCATTTGTATACAAAGAAATCATAAAGCATGTGATGTGATGTAAGTGACGATGTACCGAAAGCTTTGGGAAGAGGATACACATAGGCTTGATAATAACAAAAGGAAAGTCATTGATCTCGAAAATAATAGGTTACAGCTTCTATCATTTTTGAACACGCAATGTGTCGTAAACAACGCGATCAAAACACATCATGGTTACTGTACTGTGTATATTATTATGCTACTGCGATAGATGAGCATGAGGTGAACTGTAGCGAAAAACCGCCTTTTAGTTTTTATTTACATTGCTGTTTTATTATTTGTTTCTTTTTAGTGTAAAAAATACGCACCGAATTTTTTTTTTTTTTTTTTTTAAATGTTGCCCCACCCTAGGATTTCTCCTGTGTCGTGGGTGCGTTTACAGACATGAATTCCACATACAATACACCCAGACCCGGAACAACTACCTGCAGATCATACAAATATTTGTTCCGTGCGGGAATCGAACCCACGACCCGGAGTGCAGCGGCCGACTGTATCAGCCACTGCACCAACCGTGCCGTCATTGAGAACCTCCTCCTTTTTGAAGTCGGTAAAAATCAATATTTTATTGTGTTTTTGTTCAAAATGGCGTTAGGATAGCTGCTAACATATGATGTCACTTGTAACACGGGGTAAGTTACCCGTTATACTTGTTTTAGAGATGGATTCATCAGAATAGTACAACGGGGTCAGATCGCGCTACCTGGCGCCTCGTAGCCGCTGGGTATATTCATTTCGTTCGTTGTGGATTGACCCGCCCTGTTTATTCTGTGAGGGCCGATAATTGAAATTCACCAAAATTTACCTCCAGTGATGTCACACTGTCACATTGTTTGAAGCAGGCAATATTTTATCCTGTAGCTGGCAACCCCGAAACATTAATCACTCAGTTCAGACGCTCGCCGCACGTAATGAACTATTGTTACAATCAATAACCTGTGCTTGTTGAGTGGTGGGATTAGGATTTGGAGGGGGGGGGTTCGATTTGTGCTGACGTTTTTGTGTTAATTTGTTTAAGACGACTGGGAAGGTTTAGTGCTTAGAATTAGAGAAAGAAAATGATAAAATAGATATCATCCAATCCCATATTATTACACTAGTAAGTTACAAGCGCTGTCTCCGTATGGTGTCCAGATTAAGAATATAAAAGACTACCCATTTCTTCCCGTGGGGGAGAATTTTCTCCTATGAGAGAAGATCGTCTCGTCGGATAGGAAAAATAATGCAATAAACCAAATATTGGCAGTTATGAAACGTCAGAATTTAAAATAGTTGATCTCATGGAGAAGAGCCGGCAAGAAACTCCATTATCCGTGTGGTGTCGAGATTATATATATTATATATTATTTATAGCACCTCTCCATCTGCTCCCGTGAATGTCGTAAAAGGCGACTAAGGGACTCTAATCCAGAGGGATGGGCAGCGGCATCCCTTCGGTGGAACGACAGCCATTCTGCGCTCACCAACCCGCCTGCCAAGCGTGGCGATTATGGCAAAACTCCCCAATAAGCACATACTCTTTAGGGGAGGCTTTTGTCCAGCAGTGGACGTTTTTTCACATGACACACCAATGTCGCAGTATTATGAACAAAAACTTCATGTAGCATACAAAACAGAAAAATGGTACGTTGGTACCTGTACTTATGTAATACATTGTATCTCAGGTAACAGCGCCTTCCGATGATTCATTAAAATAGATCAGACACCTTAAATTGACAAGGATGATATTACAGAGAATGTTTACAATGTTTTAAATTTGTTGTATTTAATGGTAATGCAAATAAATGAAAATTGGAGAAAGATAAAACGTGCAACATGGATTAGGATGAGTGAAGTGTGAGTGTACGCGAATGAGTGCGAGTGTGTGTGAGTGTGTGCAAGTGTATGTGAGTGAGTAGATAATTAAGTAGAAAATATGCTTGGGTTCGACCGAACGCGGATCCACGATTCATCCAGGTTTAAGACCTAGATCCGTGTCCCGGCGACATACCAATAGTTACCGCTGTAGGGATCGGTCATAGGAAATTTCCATAATCGCGATGATCGGCAGATACAGCTCATCCTGTTGATCATTCTGTAGTCGGCTTTTATAACCCACGACTCATTGCCCACGAGTGAAACGGGTTAAAAAACTCGAGAACCTCGGCACCATGCTACTTATTAACTTATGTTAAAAAAACAAACCTGTTTTCTCCTGTGTCAATGATTCATTAGTAAAATGTACAGGCCTGGCCAGGCACAGGCCTCCCCACAGATCGCCACAACGACCGATATGGGTGTGTTGTGTCATTGGGGGGTTTTGCCATAATGGCTACACTTGGCAGACAGGTTTGCGATCGCAGCTGAGTTGTTAATGTACTCGACGGACGCTGCTGCCCATCCTCCGGCTAATCCCTTAGTCGACTTTTACGACACCCACGGGATGAGATGGGGTGGTGGTATTATTAATCGATAAATAATATACAATCGATTAAAAGTAAATAAAAGTAATCGAATATTGGCTATTAAGAATAAACATATAATTACACCATATTTTGAAATAAGATTTGCTTTTGAAAACGGAACGACTGGACTGGTGTCAAACGTATTAATGTCGCGGAAAATATCAAATTATTATCTTAACTAAAACGGAGTGGTTACTTGCTCTGTGATCTTAACCATTGGCCGTGCCGGTTGTATATTCGGGAGTATAATAATAAACAGAAAACTTAACAAATCTATTTATTTTGATATGCTCGGCATATCTCCCAAGTTCCCGTGAATCCTACAGTGCTAAGAGCAATAGTTCTTTACGACTTTGCAACTTAAGGGGTCTTTGAAGTGGCAAATACTCAGATGATGTAACGATAAAAAAAATGCAATCCATGACGTCATTGCCACACGCGATTGGTGTGGTATGTGCGACCACACTTGACTGGATTTCTAAACCAGTGAATTTGTTGCTGGATTAGGTTTCCAAAAACTATAATTAGTAAATGATATTTAACACCTCGATATGAATATAACTGTTGATACTTTTTTGCGCATATCAGTTTCAATAATGCAGGTGTTTATACAACGATCACCGACCGATGAGTCTGCCTGTAAGAATAGATTAGAATACAATACTAATCACTAGTTTCACTCACTGTCGCCTGAACCTAAGAACTCGCCGCGTTTTATTTATTATAGTACGTATCCTGTATGGGTCGCGGACATTAAATACAGAATTTGATAATTCATTATTGTGACACCGCCTACTTTTTTTATCTTGTTTTGATTATGATGGATTGTTTACATTATCTTTCTTTTCTACACACATTTTATGCACTGCAACATTGATTTATTATTACTATATTATATACCATACACGTATTATATTACATACCTACTAATTATACATATAATAATAATATAATTTATTTATTCAGACAACAGAGATCCAGATTTGTAGTAATACAGTTATAAAAATGTTTTATCTAATTGTAAATAGCGACTTGGTCCTTTGTATAAGTTTCCACACCAGTGGACAGTCGTGCTTAGCCGCTATAGTATTCAAGATGCTGTGGCTACTTCCACGCAACCGACTGAGAAGCGATGCAGTATTTTTGCGCCAGATAGCTGCAAAGCCATCTGTGCGCGCATCAGCAAACATCACTGATGCACTACAAAAACGTGGAAGCCGCAACAGCGCCCTGAACGCATTGTTAAATTGGACTCGCAGAGCATTGTGAGCTCTTTGGGTATAGTTGAACCACAGGCCTCCCGTATACAGCGACGTACAATAAGCTTTAAATAATGTAACTTTAACTGCGTCTGTACATCGAGAAAATCTGCGTGCCAGCATGTTCGCCCGAACTGACAATGCTCTGCGTTCTCGTTCCATGTCAACATCGTCTTTTAGATCGTCAGTTACCCAGTGTCCAAGGTATTTGAACTGGTGAACCCTTTTTAGGGACACACCATTGAGGTAAACTGGAAGGATGGAAGGACACATGGGACCCGATTTAAAGACCATGTATTCAGTCTTTTGAACATTGTACATCAGACCGTGTGAAGCAACGTATGATTCGCATACTGCGAGTAGCTTTCGGAGAGCTCCGATTGAGGGGGCCAGCAGCACCATGTCATCCGCGTAGCTGAGGTTGTTGCAACAAACACCATCAACATAGCAGCCAACATGCATGCTGCTGAGCCTCTCAACCAGTGCGTTAACGTACAGGTTAAAGAGCAAGGGTGAGCTCAACCCCCCCTGCCGAACCCCGCACTCCAACCTGCTTGCATCTGAGAGTTCACCCGCCCACCTCACACGATTCTCTTGGTTGAGATACCAGTACCTCAGAAGTGATATCAACTCCGATGGTATACCTGTCTCTGCTAATTTCTGCCACAGAATGTCGTAAGAGACCAAATCGAAGGCCTTACTCAGGTCCAGGAAACACGCGTAAACTGGAGTATGTTTATCGGTATAATACTTAACAGTATGTTTCAAGCTAAAGATAGCAGTCTCAGCCGACAATCCATGCCGGAATCCAAACTGTGCGTCGTGTAATTGCACATACTTGTCAAAATATGAGTTAAACACACTGTCAAGTACTTTGGCTACGATGGTCGCCAAGGAAATGGGTCTATAATTGGACTTGTCTGCCATGTTTCCTGTCCTGTTTTTGGCAATAGGTACAACCAGAGTGCGTACCAGCTCGGGAGGCAGATGCACATGGCTCACACATAAATTAAGTAACATTGCGAGCACTCGAGGTAGATGAACACCAGCATGTCTTAGGTGCTCGACGCTGAGTCCGTCATGTCCAGGAGATTTGCCTGTTGTCATTTTTCTAATGACTATTTTAATATCTTTCGCAAGAATGACAGTTGAAATCTCTCTCGAAGTTTCAGCGTAAAACTCCCGATGTGGTGGACCCAGCGGTGACTTTACTGAAAAATAGTCCTTGAAGACATTGGCAATCTCCCTGGGACTGGAAACACCATCGACGCTAACAGGAATACTCGGCTTAGTATTTGAGATATTTGTACTTTTCCAAAAGTTTTTAAAGTCGGATTTTGTATGGTGTTTGGCCATTACATCCATTTTTATTTGTTCCTGATGTTTTTGACACCATTTTAGCTTTCCCTTATATACTTTACGTGTCTGTATCATGTCATCGAAAAGTTTACCGTTACCTGGTTTACCATTCGCTAACCATGTTCTGAACTTCAACCTTGCATTCCTGTAAGCCTCACTCACATGCTTGTTCCATCCAGCTAATAATTTCCTATGCCTGTCTCTTTTTACATAACACGTAGTGCTTGCTGCATCACTCAAAATTTTCACGATATTTATGTACAAATTATTTATAATATTTTTATGTTTATCTACATTACAATACTTACCACTACAAAATTGTAACTCTGAGGGAAAATCAATACATTTTAATTTAGAGTTACACACATTTTGATATGCACTAATCTGAGATGCGTTTCTGTCTCCCCATCTTACTTTATTACGGGGTGAGCTCTTTACCTCCGTTTTATGTATAACTATTTTTAGATTGCATCTTATTACTAGCGGAAAGTGGTCAGACCAATATACGTCATGCTTCACAAAAATGTCTGCTATACATAGGGCGGCTGCCTGGGTGACAACGCAGTGATCTAACCACCTCCTACTGGTATGTGCCTCACTAATAAACGTGAAGGTACCTGCCGAATGTAGGCGATTTAAATCGGCACAAATCCACTTTTGTTCTCGTGCAAAGTCTAGAAGTTCATCACAGAAACGTTCACCAGGATGTGCATTAAAATCGCCCAACACAAATACTGACTCTACAATGTTTTCCTGTATAATCGCACTGATAGCACCTAAACAGTCAGTGAATTCTGGTAAGTTTTCACTGCAGTCAATGGGCATGTATACACTTAGCACTAGTATAGGCCGGTCATTGGTCGTGACACGTATTGCCGCGATTCTTGGATTCGCACACGATATCATTGACACGCTCTGAAACGCCGTTTTGCGCCATAGGAGCGCTACACCGCCATATGGTCTGCCTCTCAGAATACCAGCCGCCGTATCTACCGCAGACGTCCCAGTGCTCCCAAAGTCGCCATGAATCGTATCAAGGTATGCTAAGTCATCCGGCATAAGCCATGTTTCCTGTAAGGCAATGATATCGGCAAAACCACACAGTTGCTTAATTCCATATATAGAACGCTTAACGCTTTTACAATTAAACGATACGAAGTGTGTGTTGTACATGTCCATTTTTATTCGTATCTATTCGCTACCGAGAACGGTACTTCTGTAAGGCCTAAACCGCCGGCACGTAACACCGTTCGGCCAAAGCTCATTATTTAAAAATGTGTTTAATGCATCCCTATTTACTATTATTTTATAGGCGTTGTATGATTTTTCTGTTTTCATATTAATCTTTTGAAGCAATATCTTTTCCTTTGTTTTAGTAAATACGTATTCTACGATGTCGGTCTCAGAAGTATCCTTATGGACATTTGACAAAAATAAAGAGATTTTAATTTCAGCGGATTTAAATCTATCCTCTGGCCTGAAAGATGCATTGCCTTTAACACCTTCATGCCTATTCCTTAGTTTACGCCGCTGAAACTCCGTCCAATCCTGATTAGGACCATCCAACTTCCAAGCGCCCCCTTGACGAACTATGTCCGCCATAGACATATTATTCTTATTAGCCATACTCGTTGTTGTACTTACTTTCTCAGATGAAGTTATTTTTTCTTCCGCAGAAATTTCGTGCTCCATGTTTACATTCATTACATATATATTATATTTTAGACTTACTTTTACGCACATTATAATATGCATATTGAATTAGATCAATGGCATAGATCCTCCTAATTTCGAGCGTACGGCACTCGAGGGTTGCAGCTGAAAATCAGCGTCAGGTAGTGGTACCTTGTACTGCCACCTGACGCCATGCTGAGCTGATGGCCCTTTGGCACTTCTGTTCAATCGTCGTATTTTGTTTGCCATTGTAATTGTTTTCTTACTTTATTTATTTTTTCAGTCTCACTAGTATTAAATATCCCCAGTTTCTTAAACAGGTTCCATGTTCTGTTTAATTCTATTGTAAAAAATGTGTTCTAAATTCAGTGAATACGTAACTTGATACGTTAAAAATAAACAAAAGGCATGTCCCGCGGTTTACACTAATGTTTAGAGACACCACACATCAAATTAGTGTCTCACTTTACTGTGGTTACAATGGGTGACACTACACTGAAACCGGGTTTCTTGACGAATCTCATGTTTCGTGAACATGTGTGTTTGTATTTATGTTCATTGTGTGAAAGGAATCATCATTTCGGCCGAATGAAGTCCACTGCTGGACACAGGTCTCCCCCAATGATCAACAGAACGACCGATATGGGTGTGTTATGGGCTCATTGGTTTTGCCATAATCGCCACGCTTGGCAGACGGGTTGGCAATCGCAGTTGAGTTATTAATGTACTCGAAGGACGCTGCTGAACATCTTCCGGCTAATCCCTTAGTCGACTTTTACGACACCCACGGGAGGAGATGGGTTGGTGGTATTCAGAGCCGTCACCACACGGCAAGAAATAATAATATTATAATAAAACACTTTAAAACGGATTCATCATCATCATCATATCAGCCAGAGGATGTCCAATGCTGAACATCGGCCTCCCCCTTAGATTTCCACAACGAGCGGCTACATGCCGCTCTCATCCAACGACTCACAGTGACCTTCACCAGATCGTCTGTCCATCTCGTTGGTGGTCGTCCCACGCTGCGTTTTTCGGTGTGCAGTTTCCATTTGAGAACCTTTTTCCAACGGCCAAACAGTTTTTATTGTTTTAAAAAAACGGGGACATGTATCCTTTTTTATATTTATTTATGCCTTACTACACAGTTTTGTAAAAACCGTATCTCACCGATAAACATTCTCGTATTACAAATGGCCATAGAGAATAGAGTTCAAACTTAGCCAAGACCAGCGTAAGTTTGAGAGGGACTGTGTCTCTGAATACGGATTTTGAAGATGCGCTTAGCCACTACTTGGCTTAGAGCGTTCTTAGCCCTTCTTACGTTCATGTCTCTGAATCTTACCCTTCTAGCCCCTTTGTTATGTCTATTAAAATATATAAAATCATCAAAAACGAACATTAAAGTAATAAATTCACACATAAATTATATATATAAACTAGCTGGTACCCGCGGTTTCACTCGCGTTTAATTTAAAAGAAATTTACAGTACTTCGACATAGACACTTGATATAGAATAAATTGGATTTCAAGGGTTTTATATTTTTTTCAGACAGACCGACAGACAGACAGAAAGACAAAAAAATTAAAATTTGTTTTTTGTTATATGTACCATATATACTTTCGTAGCCGTGTGGTGCCGGCTCAGAATGCCACCACCCCATTTCATCTCGAGGGTGTCGTAAAAGTCGACTAAGGGATTAACCGGAGGATGGGCAGCAGCGTCCTTCGAGTACATTAACAACTCAACTGCGATCGCCAACCCGTCTGCCAAGCGTGGCGATTATGACAAGACCCCCCAATGAGCACACAACACACCCATATCGGTCGTTGTGGTGATCTTTGGGGGAGGCCTGTGTCCAGCAGTGGACTTCATTCGGCCGAAATAATAATACTTTCATATGCATTAATAATGTATACATACAAATGTTGTGCATAGTGAATTAATAATTTATACATATAAATTTCATTGTTATAGTTTATATTTATAGTAATACAAATATAAACTATAACATGCCGTGTGGTGCCGGCTCAGAATGCCACCACCCCATCTCTTCCTATGGGTGTCGTAAAAGTCGACTAATGGATTAGCCGGAGGATGGGCAGCAGCGTCCTTCGAGTACATTAACAACTCAACTGCCATCGCCAACCGGTCTGCCAAGTATGGCGCTTATGGCAAAACCCCCCAATCCCAAAATTCCGGCCGGCACCGGTCACAGCAAGCACTGAGACCCGACGCGGGGCACAGGTACTTGAGAGAACGCGCTCTATCTTCCAATACTTACACATCTAGCAAAGCCGCAAGAATGCGCTTCGCAGCGTGGCGTCTCGATGCACCTCGCGGCGCTGCTTTACGCAGCGCGGGTTCTCGTGCGTCATTAAGCATCTGCGCGGCTCGTCGCGTCGCGTTTCGTCTCGGTGTGAACTGACCCTTATACTCTCGGTTAATACTCAGCCGTCGGCACTACATCCTTTTTTTTTCATTGGTAGCAGTTCCACATGGAAATTCTTCATGAACTTCCTTCGCCCCGGGGAAGGACGAAGGGGGCCGGACTCCTACCGGCTAAAACCACTGGAGCGGTCATCTTCGGCACCTAAGGGAGGCTCCAGGTCCTCGTATGATCACACTAGAGCCGCCGACTGGTGCCACGCCTATAGGCACATCTCGGAGAGGGTTACTGTAAAGCGGTCACCCCCCCAGGGGATTGTAAAGGATCCCCCAAAGCGTCCCACGGCAGCGCGTGACCACATGCGTGCTACCGTCTTCTCTTGGTTCGCTCGGTGTGGGCACGCAGATTCCCCAATCCACGCACCCGCGAACCCAGAGGTACTACCTTATAGCAACGGCAGCGGTTTTCAGGCGTATCGGAATTAGGCGACAGGGCGGTTGTTACCCCGCCGCCGTCTCCTCCTTCTTCGAGCGGGATCGACCCTCTCCCGATCCCGCTCTGCGGTCTCCTTCTGGAGCATGACGTTCTCACAGAAGGAGACCACTGCATTCCAGTTTACGTGCTCTGCCAACATAGCCGACACTACTGCTGGCAGAGAGAGATCTTGCCCGATCCGACCGACCAGGATCCGCCGCTCGACCGCCCACGCAGGGCACACCTCGAGCGTGTGCTGTGCGGTATTCTGGTCGCTATCACAATGCCGCACTACATCCTAACAGTATAATTAAACAGTTTATGGTAGGTCTGTCTGTCTGTTTGTAACAACTTGTGTTGCGCAGAACCTTTCGACTTTCAGTGGGGTGATTGTTTGGATAGGTTACCTTACATCCCAACCAAATGAAACAAGGGAGCGGAACTGCTGGAACACCTAGTAATAAAATAAAACAATAGTAAAGTTCTGCAGTTTATATTCAGTTGTGACAAGACGATATAATAAATTATGTATTATTTTACTGTGGTCGCGACAAGTACACGCAGAGTATTATCACTATTGGAAGGTACGTATGCTTTGGCTATACACTCACAAACTAATTTATGGCGTCACATTAAAAAGTCAGAGATTACAGTTTTCATTTCCTATTCCCCTTTAAAAATAACATTGGCGCCGATCTGTAGGCACCGATAAAAGTAAATTAAAAATATTGTTTTCCTCTGCTTGCAGGTCAATGATAAATTATGTACGTTTAGCAAGTAGGTACCAAAATACACTTTCACTTGTCCATAAATCTAGATGAACCCGGCATTTCCTACTGACTGTCTCTGAGAAGAAATACTGATACTAAGACAAAGAAAATATAGAGCAACGTTTGGAACGGCCATTTGAAGAAAGCTCCATAGTCGTTTTGAGTTGAGTTGCCCTGACATCCTGCAAGCATGATCCGTCATCGTGTAACTCCACTCTATATAAGGGTAAAAAAAAATACTGGAGAAAACCCCAAACTGTGATAAAGTTTCATATGTAAATTAATTTGACAGCTCTTAACTTATTTATAATTCTTTTTATCGGTGCCTCATAGAATTTAAATTAAGTTAACATATAGGTGAGTATTAAAACTTTAAAGTGATATAATATTGTATATAGTAATATAATTTTACACCATATAATATCACCAACAAGACAGGTGTAGTCTAGGAGATCCAATTACTTAATTAAAATTAAGTTAGTTTTTGTATAATCAAACTTGATAGTGGTATTACCTATCTATAAATATATATTTTTTATCTTATTTAACACTACATAACTTAGGTCAATCACTAACCACACAAGTTCAGTCTAGGAGATCCAACAAACGAGTATAATAGAATTTATAGTTAGTTATATATAATATTGTTATAACAATTTGATTTAAAAGTAGTGTATCCAATAATCTATACAATATAAGGTTTTTTCAAATTATGTACATAGTTATAACAATTATTTCTACAAAATACTACACAGAAATAATATGAGTTATAATAACATAGATGATAAATAAATTTACAAAATCTGTGTCGTCAAGAAAAAAGGAGATGTCAATAATTATATTCAAAAATAATATAATTTACTGTAAATTATATGATCAATGATATTATTATAGAATACAGTTAAAGTCAATTTTATTATTATTGATGTCAATTATATTATTATGTATATCAGTTATATTATTGGATATTGACGTCACTTATACATAACAACGATTACCGTCCATTACTATTATTAAATCACCTTTTTCCTTAGCACCATATTAATAATTAATGCAAAACGTAAGTATAAAAGTATAATGTAATTAACCAATTCAATATGATTTGTGAATTTCTATTAGCCTACATAGGTATATTTTCTAATATTGATCACAAAAAATACAAGCTACATACTAACCTGGCTGGCTAAGACTTCATCATTGACAGACCCATATATTTATAGACCAGAAAGACCAGACGATTAAAAATAACACACTAATGAGCGGTGGTAATGGTAATGGTAATCACCGCACTTGGAAAATGGATCGGTTTTCGTAGTAACGTGATTACAAGCTCAAAAGAGAATACTAGTACCCATCTTCTTAAAACAATCCCTTAGGTAGCTTTTCTGATACCTATGGGAAGAGAGAGCCTGTTCTCTGCCGGTAATTCAAGATCATGGCAATGTTTTTTTGTCTGGGTTGGGCGGATTAAATCCAGAAGAAAAAAGCCCCACATAAACATCCACATCACCAGAGGGGTAGCGGATGTGTTGCTGACCTTTGGGCAAACATACACTTAATCCTTGAAGGCCTCAGTGTTGTATGCCAGCCATATTTTTGGGGGTTATGTATCCGGTATTTGTCAATTACCGTGCGACACGCAGCAACACTGTTGCCACCAACAATGTTGCTACTTTACGCCGGTATTTAATAAGTGATTCACTATATTTCTGGTGAGGGCCAGAAATATTCTGGGAAAGGCTGCCCTTACTACGACAATTTTTAAATGCCGTTATAACAGAAAGGAGTCATTCAATGGACGTCAAAGCTAAGCTAGCACATATCTGTGTAACTAAAACAAACTCTTGCAAAAATCCATTTGATAAACAACAAAACAAAAGAAACCAGTTCTATAGAATTCAGTATCTATTCTGTTTAATTGACGTGATAGTTGTCTGGCAGTTTCGGTATGTCATGCTCACTCAAGTGTACTGCTGATGGTGGCGTCGTGTATCGGGTCGCTTAGTTGCCCTACAATATGGTTGAGCCGAGCGACGCTGATGCATGCGTCATGCTCGTGAACGAGTGCTGTCTGTTGGGATTGGTCAGCTTAGTGCTGCCATGACAATTTAATCATAATTTTTTCTAAATATCAGGCTTGTTTAGTGTGGACTTTTTAAGAAGTTTGCTTTTTTCTGCTACATTGTCCTCAAATTATTTATTTTGAGAACAATGTAATCAAAATACTGTAACAATTATTATGATTTAAAAAGAGTAACCATGGAGTTTCTTGCCCGTTCTTCTCCATAGGAAATCAACATCTTGGAACGCGGCAACTAAAGCCTTGACTATTCATAAGTGCCTGCATATGGTTTTACATGAATAAACATATTTTTATCTTATCTTATCTTATAACTACTAAGGCTTATAATTACATTATAACTTAATCAGTACTTTAAGTACAATAATAAATATCACCGTAACGATCCTGTTATTTAAACTTCTATTTGGTATTAACTAATTACTTTCACAACAAAACAGTATTAGAAGTCAACGTTTAAAAGGACCATTACAGAAATAATCGTTTAAATCAACTTCTAGCGAACTCTACGACTCGTTTCTAAAGTTTCGAACCAAAAGGAACCATTTAAAATTTTCTTTTTTAGAGTGGTCACGATATCGCAACTGTTTCCTTACCTTTGGCGTATCGTTGTTCGCGTGGACCGCAGCGGGGGGGTTAAAAGCCAGCGATATCTCCAGTTCTGTAACATAAAATTATTATTTACATTATCAATGTCATTCGATGCTTAAAAAGTTAATGATTTGCAATCACACTGGGCAAGGTTCAATAGAACGATTTTGCTTGATTTATTTTGTAGAGAATAATGCATTATTTACTTGAATGATGTGTGTAATCACTGATAAGTGCTATGCATTGCATTGGCCTGCTGGATTTATCTAACGCCGGCCGGTTCGGTGCCGTATGCTATAAATGTTTGACCTGGAGTCATGATAAATATACATCGACGCCATTTCGTTTCTGGCGAAGTTTTTTTATTTTTATTTTTTTAACTTTGCCCCACACTAGAATTTCTCCTGTGTCGTGGGTGCGTTTACAGACATAAATTCCACATACAATACACCCAGACCCGGAACAACTACCTGCAAATCATACAAATATTTGCTCCGTGCGGGAATCGAACCCGCGACCCGTAGCGCAGCAGTCGACTGTATTAACCACTGCACCAACCGTGTCGTCATTATCATCCTTTTTAATTTTCTCAGTGGGTGGAAGTAGTATTATGTCCAGTGGATTGAAAATCAATATCCTCATTTACGCAAAAACAACTACTGCGATCACAAGTCCACATAAAGATAAAGATTAGATAAAAAGATAAAAATATTTTTATTCATGTAAAACCATATACAGGCACTTATGAATAGTCAAGACTTTAGTTGCCGCGTTCCAAGATGTAGGTTTCCTATGGAGAAGAACGGGCAAGAAACTCCATATTCACACATCTGTGGTGTTCGGATCATATATAGCACCACTCCATCTCCTCCCATGGATGTTGTAAAAGGCGACTAAGGGACTCGAAACCAGAGGCATGGCCAGCAGAATCCCTTCTGTGGAAAAACAGTAGCCATTCTGCGCTCACCAACCTACCTGCCAAACGTGGTGAGTACTGGCAAATACCCCCAAAAGATGACAACATACGGCATGTAACCGGTCGCCTTATGGGGGGGAGGGTGCTTTTGTTCAGCTGTGGATGTTTTTTGGCTGACATTGTGTCTGTTTTTCAAGCTTGGTGAAATTACGTCAATATTAACTCGCGGTCGATGGTTGTAACAGTTTCTGTACGCCCAAGTTTAGCTGTGGAGATTGCGAGGTCATTGTGACGCTCATAAAATATCAAGCTACTTTCGAACGGGCGACTAATCTCCAAGTATGACGGATAGCCATACACAATAAAAATAAAGTAAAACATAAAACCATGAAGAACAATGTGAAATAGAGCAGGCTGCGTCTCGTGATCTCGTCCGTATAAACTTAGGTATATTGCTCAGGTTATTGCAGTGGCGTCACTTAAATGTAAATGCACTACGGTAATATTCTGCGAAATCCTTGTATGGGAAAGAAAGAAAGATCTTTTTTTCTGGCCATGCGCAACTAACATAATTAAAAAGCACCACATCCCCGTCGCAGAAGCCGCCCGAAACCCACCACGGTTGATCGACGACCCGCTGTTTTACCATATATTAAGGGAGTCACGGACAGAATTGGTCATATCTTGAAGCGTGCTTCTATTAAAACCTACTTCAAGCCGCATAAGAAGATCAGCCAACTTCTCAAACCAGTGAAATGTCACATACCTTTACAAGATGCAGGAGTCTACAAGATTGACTGTGAGTGTGGGTTGTCATACATAGGGCAAACAAAGCGTAGTATAGGCACCAGGTTAAAAGAACACATAGCTGACGTCAAGCATAGACGCTCCACAAAGTCTGCAGTATGCGAACATGCCTTAGATAAACCTATCCATTTTCTTCGTTTCGATCAACCTCAAGTCCTCGCGAAAGAGAACCGATATGTACCAAGAATGTTTCGTGAGGCTATTGAAATTAAAAAACATCCTAATTTTAATAGAGAAGATGGCTGGCAGGTACCACCAGTTTGGAATCCTGTTATTAAAATAATAAAGTCCCAAACCAAATACCACACTAAAAAACATCAAGACACTGTGAGTGATTACTGCGTGCATCGAAATAATTTTTGATTATAATTGTACGGTAGATAAAATAAAATAACTTTTTAAATCTGTAACGACGCTTGTCACCTTAGTCATCCTGCGACCACGAACCCTGCAAAGTGTTCGAAACGTCAGGAAAAACAAAAAACCTAAAATATACGCGATAGAATCCGTTTAAAAGTGTTTTATTATAATAATTAAAAACTTAAAAAAATACCGTGTAGGGTTTTTGAAGTCGGTATTTTTTTTGTTAAAACGTTTTATTTGTTTCTTTTTAGAGTAAATATATGACGGAACTTTTTTCAATTTGGTATCAGTATTTAACACTAAAAATAAGAATGGCTCAAATCGGTTCTCTGATCTGAGAGGAATCGAAACTATTAAGACATCATCTAGATAAGCGCAGTCAAATTAAACTATTTATTGAAGCTGGTTAAAAAACTACTCAATCAAATGTTATGAAATTTATATGGGACCAACTCGAAAGCATTTTGCACCAGTCAAAAAAGAATTGCTCAAATCGGTCTACAAATATCGGAGTAAACGGTGTACATACATAAAAAATACGCATCCAATTGAGAACCTCCTCCTTTTTGAAGTCGGTAAAAATCTAAACAACATTCGTTTAGTTAAACAACGAAACGAGCGCTGAGACTGTGTTTATTTACTTTTGTGGTAAGACAGTAGGTTTTCTATCGCCGATAAAAGCAAGCAATGAAACCAAAAACGCCAGAAGCAAACAGCGGGTTTTCCGGTCAACTCAAACAACAACAACCAGTTAGCAAATAATTTTAAAATAAGAGCAACAATTTTGTCCAAATTCACAATAGCGTAAATTTTGCATTAATAACTCGTGCATTTCAATACATGTAGCGAGCCCGCAATTGTGGTTTGGAATTGTTCGAAAACAGAACGATCAGCTGGTAATGTTTATATCGATAAATATCGTTGAGCACCTCGAGCATAGAAACAACGGAGGTGCACCACTAGCCTTGCCGGTAAAGATTCACAGCACGGTTGGCGCCGTGGCTTTTCCGCACAAAACAAATGGTTATAAGATCAATAAATATTTGTTTTGGGTCTGGGTGTCAGTACATGTGAGATTTATCTATGTCTGTACACTGTATCCACGACACAGGAGAAATTCCGGAAACTCTATCCTACTAAATCATCGTAATTAAAAACAGATGGAAGCCGATCTGTTTTTAATTACGATGATTTAGTAGGATAGTTTTTGTCCAAAAAATAGGCCTGCCCTGCGGTCATGTGAAGAAGCGATCAAGCATCTAGGAATGTCTTTAAAAAGGAGACGTGCCCTCGAACCCCGAGACACGAACGAGCCAAATGGCTTAAACACAGCTTCCGACGAGGTTGTTGTATTTGCGCCGTTTGAGAGTCTGTGCAGCAGCAGCGGCAGTATGTGGAGATACTTAGTACTTACCTACCTAGCTATCATATGGTTACATTAGATTTCAAACGTTCGGACTATATATTCACCGACAATCAAACGTGTTCTCCGAGGAACGGAGGAAGGTTTGTAAACATTCAAGCTTGAAAGGGTCATCATTCTAACTTATGAACGCAGTTATGAACTTTGTATAACTAACTGACCCGCTTTGTTGCCGTTTAAGTATGAACTAGTCGAGCACACTGCGGCGGCGTAGGAGTCGGATTGTATAATTATGCTGTATCTAGCCAAATAATTGTTTCTGACTGCAACGTAATACTATATAGGTATGAACAAAGACATTGGAAGAAAGGAGATATGCCATGTAGATCAAAATGTATGCGAGCCTTGAAATCCATTTTCCCACTACCATTCTTCATAAAGTACACTAATGCACACAGTTACAAGGTCTCATCCAATGAACTGAATAAACACAACATTATAATTGGCTTCTCATACTAAAACACACCCACGACTTTGTAGGTAGCCAATCATACCGAGCGTACAGACCGCAAACGACAGCCGTACCACGCAACGTGTAAGTTTATTGGGAGTACAATTCGCTGTTCTATTCACTGCGTTTGTTATTCACCGATTGCTAGTTAAAAGTGCTAGTAATAAGCATTGTATTTTATACAAAAATAATAATGTCGTGCTGCTTCCATCAATCCAATGTGTATGTAACATAATAAAGAAAACAATATTTTTTAATTTATTCTTTTCATAGAAAATTCCTTCACTTGCATATTGTATATGATTCCTTCCTTGATAAAGTTATTATTTTCGCTTCGGTTTTTGCATGTTATCCCCGAACAACACGACAATTTAACAAAGTTTCACTTACGCGATCGAATCTCAACTGATGTTATAAAACGACCATTTTTTCCGGATGGCCCAAATTGTGCATGTCGCGGTGGCGCGGTTACGCCCCCGTACCACTTCTCCTTATTTCCTATTTCTGTGGGTATGAAAATCTAGGGCATATCAAAGCACAAGCCTTTTGGCAGCTCTCGCGCTTCTATGTGCCTCGGTTGCGGACGGTCGCCGTTGCGAGTGGCACTAATTGCTAAATATAGCGACTAGTTTAGTATGTTTGTCTGTTATTTTAACGTAATTAGGTCCAATGCGATTGTGATCGTTAAGCCCAATGTGATTGTGGTAGTTAGGCCTTATATGGTTTGATAATTGTGACTGTGAGTGATGCGAGGAGGATAATTTAGTGGTCAATTTATTTGTCGATAGGGATTAAAATTCAATAGTCAAAGTTTTGATTTCAAATAAATCGATTACTGGCAATTATGAAACAACATTATTTGTGAATTTAATCACTTATCGCTCGCTTGTAGTGAGCATCTGCAGTGCTATTCTTTTTTTTATCTATCTTTTTATCTTTGTCTTGAAAAAAAGTTGCCCCACACTAAGATTTCTCCTGTGTCGTGGGTGCGTTTACAGACATATATTCCACACACAATACACCCAGACTTGGAACAACTACTTGCAGATCATACAAATATTTGTACCGTGCGGGAATCTAACCCACGCCGGAGCGCAGCAGCCGACTGTATCAGCCACTGCACCAACCGTGCCGTCAAAAGAACTCACTTCTGAATCCGCAGTGAGAAGAAGTAAAAGCAATACGAAATTAGAGATTTTACTGCGGATTCAAAGCCGAGTTTGCTAGTTAGTTCTTACAGAATGGCCACGCTGATTTGAGTTTACCAGTGTGCATGAGAAGTAGGCATTACGTTCCCAGCTTTTGTGCACATGTTTAATTGTGCATTTTATTGTGTGTCTGTAAGATATTGTTCGCGACCAAATCCGTCTACCGTATATTGGGCCCAGGAACAATTTCAGAAAACTTTAAGGTCGATTTGTCGACGTGGATTTTAGTATTATAGATACATATAGTTTTATATATATACCTCGGGTGTGTTTTGAGGATAGTTGTGGGTTTGATTTATTTGTGTACTGTATAAAAACACCGTATTGAGTATACATTGAGTTTACTTGTATAAAACTGTCTTAAATTATAGAATAAAAAAGATAGATGCGGACAATATTCAACTATTGTCTGAATACTATAGATGTCCTGATCCACCATATATGCTAAATAGGCTAGGGACTGGGGTGCGAGGTGTTTAAGTGGCAACGAGTTTTTATTAAGCAAATCAATAATTTCGAGTTAGGAGAAGACGTACTAGTTACCTCCCGAGACGAGCAGATGCAGCGTTGAAAAGTTCACGAAAATCAAATCTTGAACGACGTAAATATTTTAAATTTGTGTTTTAAATAGCACCACTCCATCTCCTTTCGTGGATGTTGTGAAAAGCGACTAAGGGACTCCAAACCAGAGGGATGCGCAGCAGCGTCCCTTCTGTAGAACAGCAGTTATTCTGCGCTCACCAACCCATCTGCCAAGAGTGGTGAGTCCCGGAAATTTCCCCCCAAAATGACGACACAATGGAAATCTATAGGACGTCCTTCGGCTGATATAATGATGATGATGATATTTTGATGATTTTTCTATAAATGTTTTAATTTAAATAATGATGAGAGCAATTAGTGGCGCCCGGCATATTTTCGTCGTGTTTTGCTTGTGTTCCGTTTTGTTTTTTTTTAAAGGATCCACGAGACGCTATCCTTAGAGGGCCACGAGTTTGCAAACTGTTGTAGAAATAAACATTGAAAAGTCCTGGCCAATCGGAACCCCACTATTACCAATTTAATTGGGTGGTCGATTGGGCGTAAGTTGCTGGATTTCTTTGTATCTTCTAGCAACCTGTAGATCAGCATATTGTTTCTAGAAATTTACTAGTTCGACAAATCATTTGGACAACATTTAAATTGTCTTTCGTTCGTCTACGGGGCTCACAAAAACCATAGCAAAAACTGTTTGTAATTTGTGGTAACTATTGTTATGAATCAAAATAATTGAAATTGTTGTTAACAAGACGCTTGAAACATATAATAATTATATCTCGCACGAGGAAACATCTCGCCAGACTTATAAAAACAACTGATGCGTGGCCTTAGTCATGCTAAGCGCGACACCTACTTCTTCAAGGTAAGCAGTTGTTATGGAATAATTCTCGACAGCACGCGCTGCCGGATCTTAATACGATTAAACTAATAACTCCGTGTTATTTTTTGCAGTAATTTCTTGAACGATTTGGTCTTCCGTTTTTGTGGCTTGAGTGTGATTGGACCTAATTTACAAGGTCTTCATCGTGTTGTTTATGCCTACTTATTATTATCAAAGATACTTATACTTACGTACATAGATCTATAAAGTTGAACAAATTTCCATTATAAAATTCAAAATTCATCTTTTTTTCATTCATTTCAATCTTGTCATCCATATGTGAGTAATAAATGTGATAAAAAGAGAAAGCACTAACCGTTCGGCAACGTCTTGAAGCGTTGCGTGCCTACAGCTATATTTACCTGAAACCATCTGGTTAACACACGACGCTAACCGTTTTAACAGAAAGTGGATTGTTACTTCAGTATGAAACGGTGCCATTCGATTATTTTGCTGTAACCAGAGCTCTATAGACATCTATTTCTTTCATATGACGTTGCGCTCGTGCTCGTAAGAGGTAGTAATAAATTTATTGTCTATGCTTAATACTATCTGTCTATAACTACTTGGTCTTACATTATTATGTCAGGTCTTTATCATAGACACATTTTTATCTCCATTAAAAAAAGCTTCACATTGGATTTTCTTAATATCCTGTACATATACATTGACGGCACGGTTGGTGCAGTGGCTGATACAGTCGGCTGCTGCGCTCCGGGTCGTGGGTGCGATTCCCGCACGGGACAAATATTTGTATAATCTGCAGGTAGTTGTTCCGGGTCTGGGTGTTATTGTATGTGGAATTCATATCTGTAAATGCACCCACGACAGGAAAAACCCCAGTGTGGGGCAACGTTTAAAAAAAAAATATATATATAGACCTTGTGTTAGAGTTTTTCTGTGACCTGGCTTAACGACGGCTGTCTGATGACTACAACCAGGACTGAATGTGTAAGTGCCTAAGCACAGATTCTAATACCGCTATCCGGTAATACATCTATAAACTAACCGCTCCGAGCGTTGCTGGTCCGTTGCTAATCGCTGGAGAGCAGAAGCGGACGTTGACTGAATTTTCATATTACAGAAAAGGGCTATTCGCGCTATCGACGATATGGTCCTCGTGAGTCGCTTAGAGAGTATTTTAAAGTAATCAATATACTGACTCTACCTTCACTTTATATCTTCGTGAACATAATGCACGTGCGTAAAAACCTCAATTCGTTCCATATAAATAGAGACTATCATGACAAGTATACTAGAGATAGACATACATATTTGAAGTAAATAAATAAATAATCAAATATAACAGTAGCAGTTACCTTTATAGATATAGATTAACAAAGACAAATAAGTCTTTCATAGGGAATTATGTACGATTTTGATTGATTACGAGTAATAAGTTACCAAAACAAATTACAGATCTTACGGATGGGAAGTTTAAAACACGCATTAAAGCAATTCTAATAAAAAAGGCGATTATAAAATCAAAGACTATAATAATGTTGACGATAGGGACGTGCGGCGTTAATTCTTATCTATTCTTAACTGCACATTTGGCTTCCCTGGAAACTAATGTTATCTGCATTGTTTGTATTGTATAGCTGCAAAATGTTAGCAATATATAATAGCTGTTCTAAATAAAATGTAAACACATATTTGTAAAACAAAGTATTAAAAAAGACCTAACCCTGAGTTTCTTTCAGCATTTCTTCTCAGAGGTTGTCATGTAGCGAAATGCCCTCCGTTGTTTCAATATGACGTCTAAAAGTGTCTGTAAAGACCTACATAACTAAAAAAAAAAAAAAATGTGTATTTTTTACAAATTTTGCCCCACACTAGGATTTCTCCTGTGTCGTGGTTGCGTTTAAAGACACAAATTCCACACACAATACACCCAGACTCAGAACAACTACCTGCAGATCATATAAATATTTGTTCCGTGCGGGAATCGAACCCAAAACCTGGGACGCAGCAGCCGACTGTATCAGCCACTGCACCAACTGTGCCGTCACTTACTGAAAAAATGATTGAATGAATGCATGCTCGATTACTCTTCGATAGTTTCCGAAAGACATCATTTCATTTAAAAGGTAAGCAAACATAAAAATCTGTAAGAGTTTATTTAAAAAAGACCGTTGCTATCTTTTGTAATCTTTAAAAGAAAACATGTCTGTAAATGAGAGTCGTCGGTCCCAACGACAAATAACGGAGGTACCTTTTTCAACAACAATGAAAGATCCAAAAAATATGATTTGAAAATATGGAATACAACCTAAAGAAAATAAGAGGGGTAATAAATAATAGTAATTACGTATAATTATAAGTAGGGCAAGATGCATAATGTATTTAATGTACAGGTACCTAATGACTGCATTCCCCTATTTTGAAATCAGGTTACAAAATCAAGAATTCATATCTGTGTAATTAGCGCATTGTTTGCGATACTAAATGTTCTGATCGCGTAATTTACCGTGTAAATGTTCCAGACAGATTACTAAAACAATATTTCGGTAAAATTCCTAGAAAGTCAAAATAGGAATATTGATGAAATTTTTGCACTTGACATTGTTTATCGTATTACATGAAGTTAAAGCATAGTGTCCGTATAGCTCTGGTCATGAAGAGGGATATCCCATCTCATCCTGTGGCGACTTAGGGAGTTGAAACCCGGTGCGTATCATTAAGCACTTCGGGTTACCCGCTGGTGGCGATTAAACCACCCACACTAATATACTCAAGGAGGGTCGGTGTCAGGCTCGCAGCCGACTGTAAAATCCATTTGCCAATACATCTATAGAAATAAATAAAATTGAAGTGTCTGTTTGTAATGTCAAAATAACAGCTTTTTACTAAATGCATATGAAAGTATGTAAGCTACATATAACAAAAACACTATTTTTAATTTTTTTGTCTGTGTGTCTGTCTGTTTGTTCCGGGTAATCTCCGTAACGGCTGGACCGATTTTGACGGGACCTTCACTGGCAGATAGCTGATGTTATAAGGAATAACTTAGGCTACTTTTATTTTAGAAAAATAATTAGGGTTGCGCGTAAAAAAAGAAAACCCTTGAAATCCAATATTTATATTCTATGTCAAGTGTCTATGTCGAAGTACTCTAAATTTCTTTCAAATTAAACGCGGGTGAAACCGCGGGTCCCAGCTAGTTTGCAATACAACTAACATATTGCGCCGACCCCAAGTACCTTGAGACCAGAGCAGGAAGAAGAAGATGAAGTTGTACAGAATTATATTCGTACTTTTTTTTTTTTTTTTAAAACGTTGCCCCACACTAGGATTTCTCCTGTGTCGTGGGTGCGTTTACAGACACAAATTCCACACACAATACACCCAGACCCGGAACAACTACCTGCAGATCATACAAATATTTGTTCCGTGCGGGAATCGAACCCACGACCCGGTGCGCAGCAGTCGACTGTATCAGCCACTGCACCAACCGTGCCGTCTATTAAAAGTTTTGTAGAATTATCGTTTTTGGCTTAAAAGTTGCTTATATGGTGTTTTGATAAAATTTGAGTAGCGCCAAATGATATTATATTTTAATCATCTAGACACTTACATTAGTAATGTCGCACACGTAACCAATACAGTAAACTATCATATTATTTATCATCATCGATGTTCCAAGTAGAAACATATCAGATAATTACCAGCATCAAAGAAATGCAAACGAGGATCATCAAAGGTAAAACCATTTCCATATTCGGTGACAGTCAAGTGACCCTGAAAGCGCTTGTTTCCTTCAAGGTTAGCTCACAGCTGGTCAATGAAGGCGTGTCAAGCCTAAACAGCCTGGGAAGACACGACAATGTCGGCCTTATCTGGGTACTTGGACACGACAATGTCAGCCTTATCTGGGTACCTGGACACGACAATGTCCGCTTTATCTGGGTACCTGTACAGGACAATGTCCGCTTTATGTGGGTACCTGGACACGACAATGTCCGCTTTATCTGGGTACCTGTACAGGACAATGTCCGCTTTATGTGGGTACCTGGACACGACAATGTCCGCTTTATCTGGGTACCTGTACAGGACAATGTCCGCTTTATGTGGGTACCTGGACACGACAATGTCCGCTTTATCTGGGTACCTGGACACGACAATGTCCGCTTTATCTGGGTACCTGTACAGGACAATGTCCGCTTTATGTGGGTACCTGGACACGACAATGTCCGCTTTATCTGGGTACCTGGACACGACAATGTCCGCTTTATCTGGGTACCTGTACAGGACAATGTCCGCTTTATGTGGGTACCTGGACACGACAATGTCCGCTTTATCTGGGTACCTGGACACGACAATGTCCGCTTTATCTGGGTACCTGTACAGGACAATGTCCGCTTTATGTGGGTACCTGGACACGACAATGTCCGCTTTATCTGGGTACCTGGACACGACAATGTCCGCTTTATCTGGGTACCTGTACAGGACAATGTCCGCTTTATGTGGGTACCTGGACACGACAATGTCCGCTTTATCTGGGTACCTGGACACGACAATGTCAGCCTTATCTGGGTACTTGGACAGGACAATGTCAGCCTTATTTGGGAACCTGGACAGGACAATGTCCGCTTTATCTGGGTACCTGGACACGACAATGTTAGCCTTATCAAGGTACCTGGACAGTACCATGGTCCTGGACTGTAAACTCTACCCACGACAGAGGAGACCTAGTGTCCGATATAGTTTTAGAAAACCCGTACCCGTAGCTGGAGAAGCAGCTATTATTTGCTGGACACGTTAAATGCGTAGCTACATAGGTCCCTGCGCATTCTGCGTTCGTGACACAATATTTCTGTTTGTGAGGTCATATTCCATTAGGCCAAACAAAGATATATTATACTATACCTACTTATAATTATTATACAAATATTAGATAATACTGTAATAGTTTCAATACACAGACAAGGAAACAAGGTGAGTTCAAAATAGAATGTCCCTTATTTTCCGGGAAGATTCGTATAGTTAGCAACACAATGGTTACGAAGGCAATACCGTGGCCCGCGTTCAAATAAATTTTGATATTTGAATATCGTTTCGCGTGTCTATACTGAGGGATTTAAAAATCGAATGTTCCTTGAACAAATGGAATGTTTTTATTTACATTTTACAAATACACGAACTTTATTGCACTAGAAATCGGCGCGCCGGCCGCCATGAGACCGCGTAATCTATACAAATCGCTACAAATAAATAAAATTGAAGTGTCTGCTTGTCATGTCAAAATAACAGCCTTTTACTAAATGCATATGAAAGTATATACGGTACTCATAAAAAAAAACAATTTTGAATTTTTTTGTTTTTCTGTCTCTTTGTCTGAAACGGCCTGACCGATATTGACGGGACTTTCACAGCTGATGTTATAAGCAATAACTTAGGCTACTTTAATTCCAGAAAAATAATTAGGGTTCCCTGCATAAAAATTAAAACCCATGAAATCCAATATATATACTCTATGTCAAGTGTCTATTAATAAGTAGGTACTCTAGATTATTAAAAATAATCCAGTTTCTTTTAAATTAAACAGCGGGTGAAACCGCGGGTCTCAGCTAATACTTTTTACTTACAATATCGATTTCATCATTTCGGCCGAATGAAGTCCACTGCTGGACACAGGCCTCCCCCAAAGATCACCACAACCACCGATATGGATGTGTTGTGGGCTCATTGGGGGGTTTTGCCATAATCGCCACGCTTGGCAGGCGGGTTGGCGATCGCAGTTGAGTTGTTAATGTACTCGAAGGACGCTGCTGCCCATCCTCCGGCTAATCCCTTAGTCGACTTTTACGACACCCATGGGAGGAGATGGGGTGGTGGCATTCTGAGCCGGCATTTATGGTACGTATTTATTTATTTATGAAACGAAACGTCTCTTCTCTCACAGTTGCAGTACACGTCATGCATCGTCTATAAATACAGGATGGCATTATATTTTCGCAATATGTTGCTGAATTACGCTTACGATTCACGTCAAGCCACGAGCAAAAGCAAAAAAAAAAAATTTAAAAAAAAGAGTCGGCACTGGTCAGTGCATGACTAAGTGAACTCCTGAACCTTGCCTTCATGTGACCATCGTAGAGCACGGGCAACGCATCTACACTTACACATCTTAGAACAAAAAGAACAGAATTATAACATTGGTGCAGTGGCTGATACAGTCGGCTGCTGCGCTTCGGGTCGTGGGTTCGATTCCCGCACGGAACAAATATTTGTATGATCTGCCGGTAGTTGTTCCGGGTCTGGGTGTATTGTGTGTGGAATTCATGTCTATAAACCCACAACACAGTAGAAATCCTAATGAGGGGCAACGTTTTACTAAAATAAAATTATGTGGTGTCGTGGGACACCAGGTAGGAACGCAGTTCCTTCGGCTAATGTAGAATCGACACTTATACACTACTCGCTTGTGTATGCGACTGTCGCGCCTGCGCACGTCTCATTTAACGGTTTTATTCCACGCACTTTTTCCACGGATTTTTTCCACGGATTATTTCTTACGGTTTTACTATCACATTTTTTTCAGTTCGGTCGCGCAGCAAAATCCCTATCCCCTCCAAGCCTGCCGTAAGGAACATCGTTCCAATAAAAACGTTGGTACTTATTTTATTAATGAACTCACTATTTCATAGATTAGTTAGAGTATCTACATAGATAGGATTTTAGCAGACAAAAAATCGTTCCACAAATGTAAAGACCGTGGGTAATATGTAGTCCCTAGGTTAACAGCCTTAGTCGCCTTTTACGACATCCACAGGAAGAGATGGAGTGGTGTTATATTCTTAATCCGGACGCTTACGGAATTAGTGAGATACTAACATAACAAGGAACCGGTTATTTAGTTTACATTTGTGAATAGTAAACAACTCATGCATAATAATTACAACATCGCGCAAACATGCAAATTAGGCTATTTGTTGTCGAATTACTTTAAACTCAATGTTTGTTTTATGTTATCATTTTATTCATGTGGAGTAGACGAAACGTGTGGTGCCGGCTCAGAATTGGAATACACCCCATCTCCTCCCGTGGGTGTCGTAAAAGTCGACTAAGGGATTAGCTGGAGGATGGGGGTATGCCGGACTCCTACCGGCTAAAACCACTGGAGCGGTCACCAGTACCGCAGGGGGGCTAAGTAAGAGCCTACTAGAGCCACCCATCGGTGCTTTAAGCACATCACAGAGGGGATGACTATAAAGCGGTCACTGATCACCCCCTCCAGCCGAGAGAAGGCGACTGTAAAAAGGTCGCCCCCAAGGCACTTCTCGGGGAGGATTGTAAAGGATTGAACCCGCGACACGTTACGCAGAAAGTCAATCGCTTAGCCAGTGCGCCAAACGTGCCATCTCACTCTTTTAGTATAGATTACTGTATTGTCACGGCCATGTCCGATCACTGGAAATGAAACTAGATTATAGTTGCTCTAATAACTTTTTTCTCTTAATGATGGGCTAATAAAAGAGTATTAAGTTTTTTCCAAGAATTAGAACGTGTTTTTTTGTAGTCCAAATACATTTTGATAATTTTTTTTGTCTGAACAAAAACCGGCCATAATTATAGTGGAGTAAACATGTCTACATAGATGTAACTATATGTATCGACAGACACGTACGTCGGTATAATAAAACTTAAAATAAAATAGGTCTTTACCTATGAAATATTTCAATTCTATAAAAATATCATAAAAAAACAGCGACTATCTACAAATTGGTGAGTAAACACGGCGAGTTCTTGATGTTTTATTTGCTTATAAATCCCTAACTACGTCAGTACTAATAAGTATTCTGTGCCCTAACCTTGACATAACCTATCTTTCACAAAAAGGTTTTAACTTGCTTCTTCCTAGTTTTTAGATAATTAATGAGCTTGTAATGAAATGTCTTCGATTTGAAGTACAGTTAATTTGGCGATAATTATGTTTATATAATAGGTTATTATCGGTACTTTGATTGATCTACGAACAAAAGTTACTTGATATGAGTACTTATCTACAATTTTTATGTATCTTAGTGCTTAGTAAGATATGATTCGAAATTAAGAGTGGGTATTGTGAAGCCCGCGTAATTGTTTATGTGATTTTTTGTATGATTTAGGTGACTTTGTCGCGGAGTGCCTCCCTCTGTGTTCCTTCCCGGTTAGCTCAACTGGGAGGCTCTCTCCACGGCAGCAAGTAACGGAGTTCAGTTATTGTGATTCAATGAAATGTAACATATATATTGTTATAATGGTATATTGATATTCACAACTTCAACACTTCATCTTCATGGTGATATAAATTTTAAAATATAGCTTATTATCACAATTTACGCTAGTTTAAAATAAGTAATTGGAATATTGCAGGAGACTATTTGTCAGAGCGACAGCTGTGTGTCGAACCACTAGCGTTCAGAATCGAATGTGTAATGATGATCATCAAAATATGAAGAGCGACTCTACGTCACAAATTCGAATTTTGATTTGAATAAAGAATGAATCATGAGGTGGACAGTGATGGAGATAAAAGGTATGAAGTCACGAAAGAGGTTGATTGAAATGAAGATGAAGGATGACTTCGTCACAACTTTAATCTCTTTATTCATCTATATTTTTATATCTATATTATATTTGCATGTATCATGTTTGTCGTATATAGGGTCTTACATTAATAATAGAAAATATTTTAAGGCTAGGCTCTATGAATGGTATATAATTCATTTCAAATATCAAGTATCGGTTTTACTGATAATAAATAAATCAATATTCAAATATTATAATAGCGAAAGATATACTCTGTACTATTTGATACAATAAAGGTTGATGTTATGTTTATTTATTTTGCTAAAACGCATCATTGCTACCTATAGATTTACCTCCTAAAATATTTTCCATTCTTAAAGTAAGACCCTATATATCATATTTATTTAATTATGTCATAATTATTGTTACATCGCGAACCACCCCTTTCTATTTTACTAGAAGGTCTGTCCATCCCAAAGTTGATTGGCAGAAATCGTGGAGTGCGTTAAGACCGCCCTTTGTACATACGGTATTATGTATATGATCTTCTTTTTTATGTCTGGTGTACAATAAAGAGAATCGTCAGTAATTATTGTATTGTATATTCTTTATAGACACAGATGTAAAATAGCATCATGTAAAATAAATCGGGTTAGGGTTTTTTACCGGAAGCCGAACCCCACTCCTAATCCATCCCCAGTTATTTAATTTATTGATTAAGCAGTTAAAAAGCCTTTTATAACCCCTGATTCCTCTCGTAGCCTTTCAGGAAACACATGCATAGCAGTCATAGCTAACACGTACCTACCTATAGTTAAGACTAAAAAAAATGTCATACCTGAGATCATATAACATAATTCCTGTCGAGCTGCCGTCTGCCGATGGCGAAGGGCCAGGCCTTCGCCCGGGAAATGGCGGCGATGTCCCCGCGTAGCAGCGCCACCACGTCATCCAGATAGCGCATCGCTCGCGCTTCGGCACCCAGCGCACGCGCAGCGGCCGTACAGCGACGCGCACGTACCGATGACGCCTGAAATTAGAATAAGGATAAAGTTAAAAGTTTCAGATTTTTAAACTAATGTTGATTACAAGAATTCGAATTGCAATCTTGAGAGTCTCAGTATGGAAATAAACCCTTTTTTTGTGTAGTTGACTCTGGCTATCTAAGAACTTGCCATGTGGTGCCGGCTCAGAATACCACCACCCCATTTCCTCTCGTGGGTGTCGTAAAAGTCGACTAAGAGGTTAGCCAGAGGATGGGCAGCAGCGTCCTTCGAGTAAATTAACAACTCAACTGCGAGCGCCAACCCGTCTGCCAAGCGTGGCGATTATAGAAAAACCCCCCAATAAGCCCACAACACACCCATATTGGTCGTTGTGGTGATTTTTGGGGGAGGCCTTTGTCCAGCAGTGGACTTCATTCGGCCGACATGATGATCTAAGAACTAAAAGGAGTTTAACGTTAACCTACAGATTAGCCTACTGCAATTTCCAGTTCACCGCTGGACAACTCCCAAAATTGTAATGTCCTTTTCCATACCTGGTCAGGATGAGCATATTATACTTTGTGTGCCTACATTATGATTTGAACATCACTCGTTGAAAGTGCGGATTGGTTATAAACCTTGAAAACCAAAGCATTCCCAAAAGTCTGATCAACAAAAACGAAGAAGGAGTCTTCCCTGAACCCCTACCACCGCGACATGGATAGAATGGGACAGTATACTGTGTTCAATTTGTTTAAATACTAAGATATAATGTTCATAAACGAAGACACATTAATTAATGTGTCCGTGATCGCTACAGACGCTGGCCATGTCGCAAACAATATTGTGAGCAACTGTGAAAGAAACTGCATCTGAATATGGAAGCAAGATAGCTCTTGCCCTTGCCAATATAAAACCAACAGTTCGTAAAAAAAGTAACTATTTATGTAATTTCTTAGAAAGTCAATCAAATGAAGTTTGGGCTGCCACAATACTAAAATGTTCTGTATAATAAAAATATTAGCCAATTTTATATTGAAAATATACATATCTTTAACAATCATGGAATTTAACAAAAGTGGAACGGTGCAAAGAGGCAAAAAAACCGTAGACTTTTTTTTGGAGGAATTTTACAGTGATGTGGCTTGGAGGTGTACAAACTATTTTCTTATGTTCTGGGTTTTGGTTTCGCAAAGTGCAATGTCATATGTAATTTCTTAGTCAATCTAAGACACGCACTAGCATAAACGGTGAAGAAATACATCGTGAGGAAACATCGATCAATGGTAAAAAAAAAAGTGTGCAAGCGTGGTGATTAATGCCTTCTCCGTATGAAGATGCCTTTGCCTATCAGTGGGACAGTTACATACTGATATTATATATAATATTGATTTACCAGTTGATAGAAGTTGCCCATTTACATGATCTAATACCTATATAAATGTTTGCACTACCCGAGGACAACAGATCCAATGTTCTGTTTAGAAACACACAATACCTTGTTGTTTTTGATAATAATTTCCTTATTTTGCTATTACAGTAGATAAACATTAATATCCAAACAGGAAAGAATATTAAATTGGAATATTCCACTAATATAAGCTGAAGTTGTAATTGTTGAATGGCTATAAGTGTCAATAGAAAATATAAGTATTTATGCTCAAATAGAAGAGGCAGGTCTTAGGCATTTTCCACCAATCAACCTTTGAGCTAACGCAGAGACAAGACGTGGTAATGATATTCAGACTTATCTGGTTAGTCTTGAGGTCAACCCTAACATACCAAGACAGTGATAAGAAAATCGTGGGTCAACTTGGTAAATGTGACAACCGGAGGAGCACGAATTATTAAGCAGTAGGTGACATATCGCCACGCTATCTTGTCACTATCGGAAACAAGGATTAATGATCGAATTGAAATGTACGGACCCTTTTTATCAGCCGATATTTCGCACCCTCAGAGCAATTAAGCATAAGCAGTGTTACTTTGAAACTTAGATTTCATTATAATTTTATAGTACCAGTGAAATCACGTATGCAATTATTTTTTTATCGTTTAATTTAGCGATTTCAAACTAGAAGTAATATTTGATGGTATTTGAATGCTTAATTTTGTTTTCTTAGCATAGAACACAATCTGAGATTAAATTACCAAATACCAAACTAATGTTTAAATAACAAAAAAACGTTATCGATTTTTTGCTGTCCTATAATATTGTAATTATCATCTTATGCTCTTTTACCTGAGAGTGCGATTTATATACGAGAAGCAAGCACACACATTTTAGAACTCTCAAACTATTGATGCAATATCGTGAAAATCAAATGAATATCTCACCTATGTGGTGGGTATGCTCTTCGTGGAGTGAAACGTACAGTATGGATATAGAAAAGCAAAAATCAATTTGCTTCAATTGGAATCGTGCAATGTAACAACAAAACTGGGCATTAAATAGTGAACTCTGTCCTTGTATACTCCTGAACCCAACTCAGCCCATGTTCCTATCAAAACTACTAAAGAAGTAATACATTCTTGCCAAGAATAATTGTCCGTGTGGTGTCCAGATTAAGAATATAACACCACTCAATCTCTTCCCGTGGATGGCACAAAATGAGACTAAGGGACTCAGAGGGATAGGCAGCAACTTCTCTTCTGTGGAGCAGCAGCCATTCTAGGCTCACCAATCGTGTTTATTAAAAAATTGTTACAATTTCCGTTTTCGATGCCCAAATATATTTTTAATTTATAAATAAATTTACTATTTGAAGACTAATGTTTTTTCTTTTTATCATTTTAATACGGCGGCACGTGTTCTTTATGTGAATATTCAATTGTTTTTTATTTACTAAAATTTAATGGAAATCTTAACTTGTTTTTCAATAAACACGTTCCCTATACCCTATTGATTGGCTCTTTGAAATTAAGTTTACTATTTTTGCAGGATCCTATATATTATAAACAATCTAATTCGCAAAGATTTTCCCAATTAGCTCACTTCAGCGGAACTTAACATTTGCGATGAACACAATTGGATTTTCGGATCACTAACACCAAAGCTATGCAGCGATAGACAGAGACAAAAAACAAGTGAAAGTGGCACTAAACACAAGAAAATGTATTACTTAATGATGCAGTTAACGAGAATGGATTACTTGAATTCACACTTAGATAACGAGCTGGTAAATTGATAATTGTTTACCTAACTACCAAATCGAATATATTTAATTATATCGATACATCCGCTGGCGATAATATTTTACTCATACCAGGGAAACATTCCACTCGAGCGAGTTACGATTCGACTAGGAATTATTAAACGAAAGGAAATTCATTTCCTCCATCGAGGTCAGTGCTATGTGCGAATATAGAGAATAAACGTTGGTGCGAAGCGTGCGTCGTGGAACGGCGGCAGCAACGGTACCAACGCGTCAAGGGTCGCGGCGAGCCACGCGCCGGGCCAGCACCTGCAGGTCTTCTTGGATCTCGGCCAGCTCATCGTGCAGGTCGCGGGACTGTGCCAGCAGCGCGTCCAGGCGACGCGCCGTAGCTGACAGCGCGCACTCCTCCTCCCCGTCGTCTTCCACGGCCAGCGCCAGCCGGCCCAGCCGCTCTCGCTCCACGGCCTCTCGGACACCACCGCTGCGCTTTCTGAACTCGCGCAGCAGCTCACGCCGGATGCACCCCCCTGCGTGCTCCTCTTCTTCGGCCTCGCGCAACTCGTCAGCCAGCGACCGCTCTGCGTTGGTGTTCTTTGGTTTATGACTAGTTCCTTCGGCGGATTGCACTGGCTCCGGATCTTTTTGGGGCTTCGGTGGCTCCGGCGGCCTGTGCTGAGGCTCGGGCGTGGCAGTCGCAGAGAAAAGCGGACTAGGGGATTGAAGAGCTCGCTGGAGGAACCGTCGTGTGTCCTCGTCGAATGGCCTCGTGAGGCCCCGTCGCGGGACAGGCCGCACGATGGCCTCGAGCGCGTCGCGCCCTGGATCTTCTGGCCGCAGCAGCTCGAGGATCCTGGAGCGTGGCGGCGGTATGGTGGCGCGCACGTCGTAACGCGCGACTGGTTTGCCCTTGCCAGGCGACGTGTGAACGTCGCCGGTGGGGGTATATGCACAGATGTTCTCGTTGAGCAGCCGGTAGTTGCGTAGCTTGGCGTTTCCCTCAGGCGCGAGCGCGGAAGACACGCAGTTCGCGGGGTCAGGTTCCACGATCTCAAGGTAGTGCGTGGCCTGAGACTCGTCGCGCGGTGACTTCGTGTACACATTCATGTCGCGCTCGGACGACGCGCGCGGTCGCACTGCGCGTGCTGGACTGGACAGCGAAACACGCGAGCCCCGCTGTGCGCCTACGCGGAGTGATAGCGCGCCGAGCAGGGATGCACCCTTCTCGGATGGGCGCCGGAATATAGCACATCCCACGCCACTAATGAGCTGCACCCATGGACCGCTAATTAAATTTAACTGTTTACACCATGTGGTATTTAAATGTTTATACCACGTGGTGTTATAATTAATGCTTTATACTTCAGATGTTATACGACTTGTAAAGCCAGAAATAATATAACTGCTCGCATTCCGTCGCGGCGTGTTGCGTTTTCTAGAAATAGTGGAGTGGCACAGTCTGTTTCACTTTTGTTACAGTTTATTAGGAACTCTCTGAACATTGCTCGTGAAACGCAATTTTTATTTCTTCGAACTGGATTTCTTACGATTCGTTATGAAAATTTGTTGTACCCTGTACTAAGTAGTAGAAGCTATAAGAAAATAAATGAACCGCGCGTAAAGGATACAGGCGCTCATGTTTTCTGCACATAACCATTGGCACTTCCTTGTCGGCATAGTTTTATTATTATTATTATTTCGGCCGAATGAAGTCCACTGCTGGACACAGGCCTCCCCCAAAGATAACCACAACGACCGACATGGGTGTGTTGTGTGCTCATTGGGGGGTCTTGCCATAATCGCCACGCTTGGCAGGCGGGTTGGCGATCGCAGTTGAGTTGTTAATGTACTCGAAGGACGCTGCTGCCCATCCTCCGGTTAATCCCTTAGTCGACTTTTACGACACCCACGGGATGAAAAGGGGTGGTGGCATTCTGAGCCGGCACCACCGGCATAGTTGACGCAGTAATAAATATAAGACGGCACAGTTGACGCAGTGGCTTTCTGCGCAACGTTTCGCGGGTTCGATCCCCGCACGGAACAAATGTTTGTATGATCTACAGATAGTTGTTAGGGGTCTGGGCATTTGTGCATGCGAGATTTTGGAACGGAGTTCCTTATCGCACGTTATCAGGCCTCAGGCTGAGAGGCTAGACCGAAAAAAGTGTAACAACGAAAAACCGACATCTTTTTGCAGTGATTTTTGAGGCACTTCCCGATCACCTAGGAAACAAAAACTGTTTTCAATCAATTCAACTTGCCGTCAATTTTGAGAAAATGCAAAAATATTTACAAATTTTACGTTACCGAACCGAAGCAAATTTAACCGAACGTCCGAAGGAAAAAACGGCGGAATCCTTAAAGGATCACTCGTGTGTCTGTCTGTCTTTGCTCCGAATCTACTGGACCGATTAAGTTGAAATTTGGTACACGTATCGATTTCTATGACCCAAACACGAACGTGTAACGTAAATAAATGAATTTTGAATAAGGGGGTCCTTTTTGGAGGGCGAAATAGAAAATTAAAGAATAGAGTTTTGCAAACTGTACCGTATAACATGGAATGTATTCATATATGTATAACGTATATAACCGTATTCATATGATGGATATGAAATGGAAGGTCTTATTGTGTGGGTATCAAATATGTTAAGTTTATCATTTTAAAATATATAGTTTTACTGTATACTGTCTGTACAATTTTTACATATTTATAATCTATACAAATAAATAAAATTGAAGTGTCTGTTTGTAATGTCAAAATAACAGCTTTTTACTAAATGCATATGAAAGTATATACGGTACCAATAACAAAAAAACAATTTTAAATTTTTTTGTCTGTCTGTCTGTCTGTCGGTCTGTCTGTTTGTTCCGGGTAATCTCCGAAACGGCTGGACCGATTTTGACGGGACTTTCACTGGCAGGTAGCTGACGTTATATGGAATAACGTAGGCTACTTTAATTTTAGAAAAATATTTAGGGTTCCGCGCGAAAACAATAAAACCCTTGAAACCCAACATATGTATTCTATGTCAAGTGTCTATGTCGAAGTGCTCTAAATTTCTTTTAAATTAAACGCGGGTGAAACCGCGGGTCCCAGCTAGTAAATAATAAAATAGTGACATTTTTTTTTATTAACATTCCAGAACTGTATCTGCTGTACCAACTTTATGCCTATTTATTCACATTTTATGATTCGTTTAATTATTGTATACCGACTCTTTATTCTTTATTTAATAATTACTTAATACAACCACAAAAAGATATATCGAAGGGAACTCTGTTCCAACTGGGTGTCTATAAGACACCTCTTTCTTGTTTGCATCTGTAAACTGTACCCAACCGTATGGTGCCGGCCCAGAATACCACCACCCCATCTCCTCCCGTGGGTGTAGTAAAAGTCGACTAAAGGATTTGCCGGAGGATGGGCAGCAGCGTCCTTCGAGTACATTAACAACTCAACTGCGATCGCCAAGCCGTCTGCCAAGCGTGGCGGGTATGGCAAAAACCCCCCAGTGAGCCTACAACACACCCACATTGGTCGTTGTGGTGCCTGTGTCCAGCAGTGGACTTCGGCCGAAATGATGAAACCGTACCCACGAGACTGAGACACAACGGGGTGAGGCATCATGAATAAAAAAAAATATGTCGCAACAAACCTATCGACTAATAATGATGACGGCATAATTATGATAAACTATGTTAAGTGGTTTATGTTAAATTATATGGTAGGTCATTTAAATAGTAACTACTTTTTATAGTCGTCATCGACATCATCATATCGGCCAAAAGAGGTCCACAACTGAACAAAACAATCTTTCCCCATAGATTTCCACAATTGTGTCGTCGTATTCATTCGTATCGGCCATTTATACGTCCACTGCTGAACAAAGGCCTCCCCCATAGATTTTCCCAACTGTGTCATCATTCTGGGGGGTATTTGCCAATACTCACCACGCTTGGCAGGCGGGTTGGTGAGCGCAGTATGACTACCGTTTCACAGAAGGAACGCTGCTGCCATCCCTCTGGTTTAGATTCCCTTAATCGCCTTTTACGACATCCACGGGAGGAGATGGAGTGGTGCCATATTCTTAATCCGGACACCACATGGAATTGTGTCGTCATTTTGGGGGAATTTGCCAGTACTCACCACGATTGGCAGGCGGGTTGGTGAGCGGAGAATGGCTGCTGCCTGCCACAGAAGGGACGCAGCTACTCATTTGACCCTTTGGTTTGAGTCCCTTACGGCCGTAATTAATAATCATTCTAATCCGAAATCTTCAGATTTAAGATTTTGTATTTCATCCGTTGTTGTATTATTATTTACTAGCTGGGACCCGCGGTTGCACCCGCGTTTAATTTAAAAGAAATTTAGAGTACTTCGACATAGACATTTGACATAGAATATATTGGATTTCAAGGGCTTTTTTTGCGCGGAACCCTAATGATCTAAAATAAAAGTAACCTAAGTTATTCCTTATAAAATCAGCTATCTGCCAGTGAAAGTCCAGTCAAGGTCCAGCCGTTTTGGAGATTAACAGGAACAAACAGACAGATCAACAGACAAAAAAAATTAAAATTGTTTTTTTGTTATATGCCGTATATACTTTCACATGCATTTAGTAAAAAGCTGTTATTTTGACATTACAAACAGAAACTTCAATTTTATTTATTTGTATAGATTATTATTTATTACATAGAATATAATAAATCTAAGAAGGACGAGATGGATTAGATCGATAATTAATTTAAGCCATAAGTCGCCTTTTACGACATCCACGGGAGAAGATGGAGTAGTGCTATATTCTTAATCGGGACACCCGAGCGGAATCAGATTTTTTTAATATAAAACACTTTTAAACATATTACATCGCGTATATTATAGATTAGATACTAGAGTTTGAAACGTCAGGGAAAACAAAAGTTTTCCCTGACGTTTCGAACTCTAGTACCCGTTTAGAAAAGTGTTTTATTATAATGAGTAAATAATAGCAAATACCTAAGACATTAATTAAGTAACTACTTTATTTAGGCTTCGGGACCTTAGAATGTGAACACAAAACCTTCGTTGTCCGCTAGGCTGTCAAGGACGGCTCTAGTGTGATCATACGAGGACCTGCAGCCTCCCTTAGGTGCCGAAGATGACTGCTCCAGTGGTTTTAGCCGGTAGGCGTCCGGTATACCCCTTCGCCCTTCCCCGGGGCGAAGGAAGTTCATGAAGAATTTCCACAGGGCACCAATAAAAAAATAAAAAAAGGCTGTCAAGTTATTTTATCAAGAACGGTATCGAATCGAACTTTGTCATGTATGACATACATTTTTGTAGTTTTGGATATGTGTCGTAATGGTCCGGAGGTTTACGGCTTGCGCTTGGTTGCGGGTTCTAAAACTGACATGTGCAAATTTTTCAATGTCATATTTATTTTCTCGGTTAATCTCAGACATCATTACCTTAGGTAAAGAGGAACGTCGGTAGAAAACCTTTTTTATTTTTTATTGGTCCCCAGTGGATATTCATCATGAACTTCCTCTGCACCGGGGAAGGGAGAAGGGGTATGCCGGACTACTGGCTAACACTACTGGAGCGATCATCTTCATCGTCGAAGGGTACTCCAGGTCCTCGTAAGATCACAGTAGAGCGCCCATCAATGGTGTCTTTAGGCACATCTCGGAGGGGATTACTGTAGAGCGGTCACCCTCTGTAGCGGAGGGAAGGCGACTCTAAACAGGCCGCTCCCCAGGCATTTCTCGGGGAGGAATGTAAAGGATCCTCCCAAGTCTCGCTATGCGCTGAGCTGCGCACACGATGGCACGTCACCACGTGCGCACCGCCATCTTCACGGGGGCCGCTCGGTATGACTCCCCAGTCTGCGTATGACTGCCCCAATTGGCGCGCCCGCGACCCCCGGTCCTAATAGTCTGAAATTACCAACATGCAGTGAGCATGTGCGCTGATCAATGGTTGTTCTATAAAATAAAATAGGAAAAACTAACTTTCCTCCTCCAGCCAGGCTTAAAGTCAATATTTAAAACTAAGCAACTTGCGCTAAAGGCGCCCCCTGCGGGACACGGACCTCGTCTTAGAGCATCCTGGGGATAACAAGCTGTTGTTTTGGGGACAGCGGGATCGGCATTATTTAAAATGTATTAGGGGACATTTAAAACTACAGGTTCGGCACGGACGGCGCGAGCAAGAGACGGGGGGGGGGGGGGGGGACAAGTGCTAACTTGAACGTGAAGGTGACGCGGCGATAGGCCTCCGCGACGTCGGTGAGGCGGGCATTCTCGGCGGTGAGACCCTTCAAAACGTCGAATTGATTTGTAACTTCGCACACTTATCAAGTACCGATGATAATGCGATAATTTAAATAGTTTGTCCCATTCTCCTTGCCAGGATACTCAGGATTAGCGTTTTAATTTTCCGCGGCAAGAGTGCGATCAGACTCGAATAGTGTCGCATTCTTCAGATGATTTTATCCGTAATAAAGGGAGAATTTGTTTACTTAAACGCCGAAAAGAAGATGCTTGGGTAAATCATTACCACCCGGAGTTATGGAGACTATGGACAGGCAACACGGACATTTAGCCATGCGCAAAACAAAAATAAACGCGTTTTTGTAGTTAGCCGCACAAAAAAATAGAAAATAAATCATAGTTTAAGAAAACCCGCTTTTGTAGATAACCGAACTAAAAAGTAGAAAATAATTTGAGAATTTGATTTGATAATAAAGTGATTAACAAAAACAATATTGTATTGTAAAAGTAGCGTCATCATAAAATATCCGATAAATATTTTGTTAACAAATTTTGAGTAAGAATAAATAATTCTTACTCAACATTTGTTAACAAAATATAATCGTTTTAACGAACAATGAGGTCACTCCATCATTTAAAGAAAGTCAATACAATTGTCAACAAAGTTAAATCCGCTGCTCAATATAATATGCTCAGTTTAAATATGAACTGAGCGCATTTCTTGAGCTATTGGTATATCATATTCACAATTAGCTGTGCACACCACAACCCGTAGCACAGAGAGCCAAACGCTAAGCCACTGCGCCACCCGTGCCATTATTTTTTCAGATAAACATCTTCATGTTAGACTGGTTTTCAGAGTTTATTTATTTATCACACATTTCACATTGTTCTGTGTAAATATGTCACTTATAGGTGTACACATCTAATGCTCAGACATTATATGACAATTAATTAAATTTCACAATTTAGCAAACTTTGTTACAATATTTTGAGTTTAGATAATAAAAATAACAAATGATTTATAAGTTTAAATTTAAAAATAAACAATATTTATTGGGGATTAGTTGTAAATAATAATAATTTTACCTGTTATTAATATGATTAGTGTTATTAGATTATTGCAGAAAATTACAGATATTGAAAACGCTCTGATAATTAGATGAGAAATAAAAGGCACAAGTAATGAGAATTTGACCAAGTATACATAATTTCGGCCAAATGAAGTCCACTGCTGGACACAGGCCTCCCCCGAAAATCACCACAATAACCGATATGGGTGTGTTGTGGGCTCATTGGGGGGTTTTGCCATAATCGCCACGCTTGGCAGACGGGTTGGCGATCGCAGTTGAGTTGTTAATGTACTCGAAGGACGCTGCTGCCCATCCTCCGGCTAATCCCTTAGTCGACTTTTACGACACCCATGGGAGGAGATGGGGTGGTGGCATTCTGAGCCGAATCGACTACAAATCAATTTCAGAGTGACGGGCTTCTGACTGTCTGCATTCCATAGGTAATCTAGGTCGAGAGACTATAATGCTTTTGAAGGTATAGGAAGTTATAACCGTGACAAGTACGGTTTAACCTTGTAACCCGATGATGTAGTGATTTTTTCTTGAGCAATAATCGAACAATAATGTATATTAATATATAAAATTCTGGTATGTTCAAAGTGTGCGTGCAGCAATCAGGGTAGACAGGAGACGAGGCCGGTATTCTTTATGTCGCACGCTCCAGTAGCTCGCGTGTTCCGCTCTGCGCGCAAAACAAGTGTCTATGAACATATGCAACTACATTTTATGTATTTATGAGCCGCTCATAGTCATTTGCACTCAATGATCGGTGACCGATCAGTGAGGTTAAGTAACGCTTGGTCCGGACAGTCTATGGATGGATGATTGCATACTGGTATTTGAGCTGAACGTCTCCGTCGAAGACGGCAGTTGTTAAGCCAAGTTGTTGGCCTGTGGGCTGCTTGAACAACTCCGACACAAGGTCAGCCACTTAACATACGAAGACAACAAAAAAACAACAGCAACGTTAGATGTACAGATATCTTTATTTTTATCGTATTCAATTAATTACGTCATCATTTCATACAATCATCATTATCATTACGGCCGTATGAAGACCACTGCTGGACACAGGCCTCCCCCAAAGATCACCACAATGACCGATATTGGTGTGTTGTGTGCTCATTGGGGGTTTTGCCATAATCGCCACGCTTGGCAGGCGGGTTGGCGATCGCAGTTGAGTTGTTAATGTATTTGAAGGACGCTGCTGCCCAACCTCCTGCTAATCCCTTAGTCGCCTTTTACGATACCCACGGGATGCGATGGGTTGGTGCTATTCGTAGCCGGCACCACACGATCTGGATATAGTATGGTTTACTACAAATTTAGTCAAGGTATTAAAGGAAAAATATAAAATAAATAAGAAAAAGAGAAACCGCCAAATAATATTAGTAAAGGTCGGGATAAACTTGTGAAGGAGAGTTGAAAACGCTTGTAAAGAAGTTTCACAAGTTTACCTTTTAGATAGCACAGTAAATCCCATAATTATGAATCCTTAATACATTTGAACTTAAAGTACTTGTACTTCATAACAACAAACAAGGTGGAGAAAGAAGCGATCCAGCAACTATGCCCATGTAAGGTCCACGACCGTACAAATTTGTAATCAACAAGAACCAAGAGCCATATTTAATTATTATATTAAGTATCATTTGAAAATTCTTTTGATGTATAATTTGCATCTGTACTTAATTCATATGATATTTCTACACCAGTAATGGTAGTATATGTGAATCAATGTTAAAATTTAAGATCTCAATGTACCATATACTGAGAAATAAATAAATATTATTACTATTACTATTACTCGAAGGACGCTGCTGCCCGTCCTCCGGCTAATCCCTTAGTCGACTTTTACGATACCCACGGGAGGAGATGGGGTGGTGGTATTCTGAGCCGGCACCACACGGCAAACCACCACGCGTATGACCATGCAGATTCCCCAATCTACGCCCGCGACCCCCGTATGTGTTGTCTACTTGTAATTGGTTGGGCACTATTTCTAAGATCATTTATGTATCAAAGATTTGCTATGTTCCATTGATAAAATGTGTCCTGGTGAAATCCTCGGGGACTTCCTCTGCCTTGGGAGGGGCGCAGGGAAATGCCGTATTCTTACCGGCAAAAACCTCACGGTCCTCCATCCATTTACCAATGGCTGGGGATGAGGTATTCGCCTTGGAAGCATTGGGCTATACCCCTGGCAGGCATCGGCCTATTTTTGATCTGACGGGTCCCATCTCTGTGAGTCCTGGCCGGCCGCACATTCCTTCAGAGAGGAGGTGCCGCGCAAACAACACCGCGCCGCCGGTGGCCTGTTTCTGTTCAGGCGACGAACTACCGCTGTAACAAACTGCTGTTGGTAATTCAAAAAAAAAAAGAATATGGGTTTGAGTTCTGAGCGTGTACTGCTGGGAATTGATTGATTGATTGCGAGCATGCCTTCAGGATACAAAGTCGCGTCCTCAGAAAAATATGGAGGGTATCGTGGAATGTAACAGTTATAACGGGATTTAACATATTAAAACTTCTCACACTTCCCGCTATGGTGATATTCAAGGCGGCAGTGTGTCTGCGCCAAAACGTAATTGACAATGAAAGACTCCAGGATAATCACAGTTATTATACTCATGGTAGAAACAAGATAAAAAGTGTTTTATTATGATGTGTAATAATCGCGAAAACCTAAGACATTACTAAGATTTTGGAGATTTAGTGAACATGTGTGAGAACACACCCTTACTAAATTAGGAAAATTTATTCATATAATACGTCCGGTTTAGTACAATCGGATGCCGTAGAACATTCTCGGCATGACTTCAGACAATACTTTTACAACCAAACTTAAATGTTGGCTCGTTGAGCAGGATTTGTATGACCTTAAGGAAGGACATTATATCTTAAATATAAAAATTAAATGTATTGCTATGCTTTTATATAATGAATAATAATATCGAATGATTATTAATATGCAAATTATCCATAGACAAACTAAACTAACCCAGTTCTATTCAGCAACAAGTCCAAAATTATTGTTTGAGATTTAGAGAAACAAAATGTTGAAAATTTCAAATACCTACTGCTAAATATTCATGTTTTCTATTTACTATAATAAAATCGTAAAGAGACAAAAACTGTACAATAAATATTTTCTGAAATATCACTGTCGCGTGCTCCAGGAACGAGACTGATGCCAAAACTGCATTTTTTTTTAAATTTCTGTCTGTTTATCTTTTTGTCTGTTTCTATGTTGGATGTTACCGCTAAAACTACAGTATAGAATTCGTTGAAATTTGGCCAAAAATGTCCGCTACTGTCTAAAGATGGCTCTAGAATACAAATCTTCTCGCTTTTGTACATGGGAGGTGAGTTGTATAACAATATGTCTACAAAATGTTGTTTTACAGCGAATATTATGAAACAATCACACAATTGAACACATTCGTTATCAGTACGTAATAAGAATTATCAAAAAGGAAACATTACCATCACGCTATATCTAAAGGGAGCTAAGCGACAGATTTTAGGAATGAGAAAGCTTATTTCGTTACGTAGCCTGCTAAACTAACACGCGGGTTGTCATTACTTTATTCTCGGGATCAAACCTACCTCTAAAATCTTACTTTTTGGATTTTGTTTTGCATTAATTTTATTGTCGTGAAAAGAAATTTCTATATTAAATATTCTGTCTGGTCTGTAGTTGATATTTTATTATAATATGTTATTGTGAGACGGGTGCAAACAAGAAGTCACGGGTTTAAGGCAGGCAGGTATAAGTTTTCATTTATATTTCGCATAAATTATCATCATGAAATGGACTTAGTTTAATAAAGTATTTGTTTGTATATTTATTAGAGAAAAACGATTGACTTTGGTGCCAAAAGTTCTTTTGAACGACTCATTGTGCATTTTCGTAACTGCTGTGTCCCCTAAGCCAAAAAGCGGGATAAAATATTTGTGTTGGTATCCTTAAATAAAGGATAGTATTTTCTATTTATTACGACGTTTCAGGGTTACTTAGTTTTATAATCATTACATTTATAAAGTTGAAATACTTATTTGTTTCTTCCAACTAGACGTTACTGTCGAATTACATCACGCTTCGTTGGAAAAACGTGAAGTTAAGGGTCAGCTCAGATTAAACGTAGTATTTTTCCTAATCTGCACCAAAGGGTACCGCTACCGATGTCGATTGTCGCGATATACACGTAAAGCATTACCTACATATGTTGACCTATATATATTATTCTATTCTTTTTAAAAACGATGCCCCACGGTAGGGTTTCTCCTGTGTCATGGGTGCGTTTACAGACACAATACACCCACACCCGGAACAACTACCTGCAGATCATGCAAATATTTGTTTCGTGCGGGAATCGCACCTTCAACCCGAAGCGCAGCAGCCGACTGTATCAGCCACTGCACCAACCGTGCCATCAGTGTCCGTGACTTCCGTCCGTGACTTTGTTGTTATTAAACGTTTATAAACAACTTACTAACCTTACCTACGATATTTTATTTATCTCTCCAATGCAATGCTCTTACCTCTTTCGACGTTTAGTAGCTAACTAAGCCTCACGATCAACTGTAGTTTTGAGAGATCTAGCTAGCCTTTGCATCTTAAAAGCCCATGAGCTTTGAAAGATATTCCTCTTTAACTGCAGAAAGCAGCACGCAGCACCAGTCGCGGTTAGGTACCCAATGAGTTGTCATTGGTGCCTCTCGATTACAAGATTGTAATGAAGGACATGAAGCACGTCTGGCAAGCGATCGGAAGCGCCATGCTGCACCACGAGCCTCAGAGACTTACACCTAGTGTGAACCGCAATCGAGCTCGCGGAGTATCTACACTGCGACGTTTCTATATATGATCGACATCCAACGTCATGCATGTGACCGTCCATTTAGAAAATGGCCAGCGAATTTATTTCAATTCCGAAAATGTCATAGAGCGCTTGGAAAATCCGCGCCAAACTTCTGTTTTCGTATTTTTTCAACTGTGCGAATAGGATCCTCTTCGTTCGCCAAATCGCGAACGAATGGCAAGGTGCCGTCATACTATAGAAGCAGAGGTGTGTTTGATCGACGTCAACGTGGGCGTACAGAACATGGTTTCTCGGGAGTTATGAAAGACGCTGCATTGGGTAAGGTCTACACTGTGCATCATGCAATTTTTTGCGCATTTTACTACACACGGTGCTTTTAATGTTAAACGATAAATTTCCCAAATATCACCCAGACTACAGACCGCTCCATCTACTTGACGGTGATAAACACTGGGACGATACTCTCGAGGAGGTCAGCGACAGTCCCAGTCGTCTGCGACATTTATTCACCATCAAGTTGGTCTTCTAAGCGCCGACAGTCAGGGTTCGACTTATTGCTGCTCACTCAGCGCACATTATAGAGAGTGATCTCAAACGCGTGTCTGTATAATGGGTGGCAGTGGTGGTGTCGGCAAGCAGATCGCTCACAATCGGCACGCCATACGCTCGCTTGAAGCGCGCGATCTGCTCATTCGGTCTATGTGCTGTATGTGGGATGGGAGCATGGCAGTTGCGAGCGTACTCGTGAAAGGTATTTTGACATTATAAAAGTATTGTACAACATACGACTTAAAGCCCTTATTTTAATGACAAAACGAGCAGTGTGGCTATAATGAGTGATTGGACTGTTAATACTGGGCGGAAAAGGGCAAGCTACATTTTGTGAAAGTTATTGATGACGACACCCAGTGCCATGTGGGAAGCGTTTCCAAGCAAAAGACGAGAGCGCTTGGTTTGGCACTCGGCTGGCTGGACTGGATGCAATATGCGGCAGCATTCGGAAATATATCATCTATGTGTGAAAATTTCGGGAATCAAGGAAGTGACACAACATTACTATTTAAAAATGTATTTATTGCTTTTCGAAGTATTCTCCGCGAAATTTGACACATTTTTCCATACGATGGAACCAATCATTGAAGCAACCATTCCATTCGGAAGTTGGGGTCTCCAAAATGGCCGTTTTGTAGGCGTCCACAGCTTCTTTAGGTGATGAAAATCTCTGTCCACGCAATTTATTCTTTATTTTAGGGAAAGTATAGAAATCATTAGGGCTTAGGTCGGGGCTGTACGGCGGATGGTCTAATAATTCTAAGTTTTCTTGCTCTAAAAACTCTTTTGTTCTGTGCGCGGTGTGAGAACTTGCATTGTCGTGATGGAGGACGATGTGGCGGTTGCAGTTCTATCTACGGAGTTCAGAAACGACCTGTGGCAAACAAATGCTAGCATACCATTCTGCATTAACCGTTTTTTGTCCCTCAAGAGGAATAGTCGTAACATGGCCGGTTTTGGAGACAAACGTGGCCACCATTTTTTTTGCAACACTCCGTGAACGAACAATTTTTGTTGGCTTTAACTCATTTTCGAACACCCAAACTCGTGACTGGTTTTTTGTTTCGGGTTCGTACGCATATATCCAGGATTCGTCACCTGATACGATGTTGTATACAGCATTTGAGGATCCTGCGTGGAATCTTTCGAGAGTTCTGACGCACCAAGTAACGCGAGCCGCTTTTTGCTCTTCACATAGCAAATGCGGTATCCATCGGGAAAACAACTTTTTTACACCTAATTGTTCATGCAAGATTATTTGTATTTGACTCATGCCAATGTCTAAAGTTGCCTGAATTTTGCGGTATGTCACATGTCGATCTTCCTCAATCAGCTTACGCACAGCATCAACGTTTTCTTGGGTGACTGCAGTTTTTGGACGACCTTGACGAGGATCATCACTGAGCTTGACACGTCCACGTTGAAATTCAGCAAACCAGCGATAAATTATGGTTTTGGATGGGGCTTCATCACCAAATGCAGAAATCATCCGGTCAACACACTGTTTTTGTGTTAAACCACTTCGAAAGTCATAATAAATCATCGCTCTTGAATTTTTTCGAGTCAATTCCATTTTCTCAACGACTAAACAAGTTTGACAAAACCTTGTGACAAGACCGTGAATCTTTTTTTAAATAAATAAATGGTATTCGATTTGTAAAACCAAGGAGTTTTCAATTAAAAAGATTTTAATATGACAGGAACAGTGGAAATATTCCATTCCCGATACTTTTAGTGCAGCCTATGTATTACAAGTTCCTAATAAAAGCTCAAGTCATTATTGCATGTTTTCAATAGCATGATATACATTTCTAAATTCCACGCGTGCGAAGCCGCGGGAAAAAGCTAGTTTATAATATTAACTAACTCGCTAACGTTGCTGTTAACAGCCACTGGGTTTCTTATTACAATAGTCCAGCTAGGTAGGTAGCACCGCAGCCCCAGATCAGACGGCACGGTTGGTGCAGTGGCTGACACAGTCGGCTGCTGCGCTCCGGGTCGCGAGTGCGATTCCCGCACGGAACAAATATTAGTATGATCTTCAAGTAGTTTTCGGGTCTGGGTGTAATTTTTTTTTAAACATTGCCCCACACTAGGATTTCTCCTGTGTCGTGGGTGCGTTTACAAACATAAATTCCACTCACAATACACCCAGACCCGGAACAACTATCTGCAGATCATACAAGTATTTGTTCCGTACGGGAATCAAACCCGCGACCCGGAGCGCAGCAGCCGACTGTATCAAGCACTTTGTGTCTGTAAACGCACCCACGACACTGAAGAAATCCAAGTGTGGGGCAATGTTTAAAAAAAAAGAACAAAGATATTCTGCTGCCAAACATTACAGTGTTTCAGTTGAAGGGCACTGTAGCTGCGACATTAATGGGCATAAGAGAGTGAATAACTAATATCTCGAGGTGACGGGTGCAGCGTGGTGCCACGCAGGACAGGTCATACAAACATGTAAACATTTTTATACTCGAGGCACTTTCTTTTTTATTGCTATCCATTGGAAATTCTACATGAAGTTCCTTCGCCCTGGGAAAGAGCGTAAGGGTATGCCGGACTACCGGCTAAAACCACTGGGGCGGTCATATTCGGCATTGAAGGAGCCCCGCTTCCTCCCAGGTCCTTGTAAGATCACACTAGAGTCACCCATTGGTGCCACGCCTTTAGGCACATCTCGGAGAGGATGACTGCAAAGCTGTTACCCCCTCTAGCGGAGGGCAGACGGCTGTAAAACGGCCGCCCCCCAGTTACTTCTTGGGGAGGATTATGAAGGATCCCCCCAAGTCTCTGTGCTGTACGCTCAGCTGCGCACACGGCAGCACGTGACCACGTGCGCGCCACCGTCTTCTCGGGGGTCACTCGATATGAGCACACAGTCTCCCCAACCTGCACGCTCGTGACCCCCGAGGCCCTCCACCATGAACTGACGGCAGGAGCTCAGGCGAGTTGAACCTGGGATCCGGGGCGGTTGTTGCCTCGGCGCCGTCTCGTCCTTCTCCGTGCGGGATCAGCCCTCTCCCGATCCCGCTCTGCAGTCACCTTCTGGAAAATGACGCTCTCACAGAAGGAGACCACTGCACTCGGGGTGGTACCTACCTAGCCGGCCTCTTGCAACAACCGGCCTACATACAACTTGCATTTTCTGTGTCAAAAATATCACGTAGTCGACCAATCTGCACCTCCACTATAAAGTCCCAGTAAGCCATCAAATAAAAGCACCCAAAAAATGTATCAAACAAAAAGAAATATTCTAAATACTAAGAAATCACGTCACTAATCAAGCGATCGATTAACTACTCGAATCAATCAAGATTATTATTCACGAAAAAGTTAGTAGATAAAAAAAAACAGAGGCCAGGATCAGCAGAGGTCTCGAATACCAACCGGCCGGGCAAATGGTGGAGAGGCCGCTGTCAGGTACCCCAGGCCACCGCTGATGATAATAGGCAGTCGAATTTAGCCTGTACTTGTACGTATCAGTGATTGTTTGGGCGATAGCCGCTTATCAGCGATAATTTGTGGCACACAGGTGCAAACGATAGTGTATCGTGATTTTTATTAATTGTTGTTTTCGTGAATGTTGGGCATGTATTTTTAATTTCAGACGAGAAACGTCCACTGCTGGGCTTAGGCCTCTCTCAGGGATCACCACAATCACTGTCTGAATTTGAGTTCTGTGTCTCATTGGGTGGTTTTGCTATAATCACCTTGCTTAGCGGGCAGCGATCGCAGTTGAGTTGTAAATGTACTCGAAGGACACTCTCTATTCTCTGGCTAATCCCATAGTCGCCTTTTACGACACCCACGGGATGAAATGGGGTGGTGCTATTTTTAGACGGCTATCATATATAACTATCTGTACGAAATTGATTAAGTGCAGCGATGTTTAAAAAAACACTACATACTGTGCCCATAATATCAGACGATATCCCACTGCACGGCAAAGTCCTGAACTTCTCACACCGAGGAAGAACGAGCATTGATCATTACAGTCCAGGTTTCGTCACGATGATTTTCTTTACCGTTAAAGTGTCGACTTGACACCATCATTTCAGTCCAAGAAATTCACTGCATAAAGATCGCCACATCGACTGCTCTGGTTTTGTGTTGTGTGCTCATTGGAGGGGTTTTGCTATAATCCCCAAGCTTGGCAGCCAGGTTGGCGATCGCATCGCTGAACGCATCTTCAAAATATATTGTTTGTTCACATACATAACCTGCTGCAATCCTCGAAGAGAAAAACAAGGTGCAATACACGTTATCAGTAAGAAGATGTTCACTCAAAACACTTGTGTCTTATCCCTCGGGTAATAAAAAAAACCGCGGCTCAGAATGCCACCACCCCATCTCCTCCCATGGGTGTCGTAAAAGTCGACTAAGGGATTAGCCGGAGGATGGGCAGCAGCGTCCTTCGAGTACATTAACAACTCAACTGCGATCGCCAACCCGCCTGCCAAGCGTGGCGATTATGGCAAAACCCCCCAATGAGCCCACAACACATCCATATCGGTCATTGTGGTGATCTTTGGGGGAGGCCTGTGTCCAGCAGTGGACTTCATTCGGCCGAAATGATGATATTTATGAGACATGAGTTCGGTCATCAGACAGTGAAAGCCATTTTTTATTGGATCCAGTGGAAATTCTACATGGACTTCGTCCGCCCCGGGGACGAACGAAGGGGAATGCTGGACTCCTACCGGCTAAAACCACTGGAGCGGTCATCTTCGGCACTTACGGGGGACTCGAGGTCCTCATATGATCACATTAGAGCATACAGTGATAACCGAGTGGCTGAACTCTTGCCTTCCTTACAGGAGGGGAGAGTTGAATATCGGCCAGCTCCTTTGACTTTTTGGCTCCATGTGTGGATCTGAATCTATTTAACATTTGCGTTAACGGTGACAGAAATTATTGTGAGGAAACCTGCACACCTGAGAGGGCTCCAAAATGTTCTCTACAGTCTGTAAAGTCCGCCAACCCGCACAAGGCCAGCGTGGTGGACTAAGGCATAACCTTTTTCACCTGTGGCTGATACAGTCGGCTGCTGCGCTCCGGGTCGTGGGCTCGATACCCACAAGGAACAAATATTTGTATGATCTGCAGGTAGTTGTTCCGGGTCTGGGTGTATTGTATGTGGAATTCATGTCTGTAAACGCACCCACGACACAGGAGAAATCCTAGATGGGGAACCGTTTCTTAAAAAAAAACCCGCAACGAAATTAATCAGAAAAGAAAATGGGGGAGTAGGAAAGCGACTTCTGTAGAACAGTAGCCATACTGCGCTCACCAATCCGTCTGCCAAACGTGAAGTACTGGCAAATATCCCCCAAATGTCGACACAATTGTGGAAATTTATGGGAGAAGCCTTTGTTTAACAATGGACGTATAAATGGCTGATAAAATGATGATAATGATGATGATGAGGTAGGTTGGTGATCGTAGAATATTGTTATTAGCACATGGGATGATATTGCTGCCCATTCTCTTGATGGTCACCTTTTATGATACCCGTGGTTGAAGAGAGGTGGTTTTTTCTTTACCGGATCAAATATAGAACAATAGCCTTTAAACGAAATTGTATTGAACACAAATAAGACCATATCCACACTAACAGGAAATAGCATGCTGAAATAGCCGCGGGTGTCAACTGCACCGATATGGCCACCTCGACTCTTTACGTTGGCAATTTCCTATTCGACAGTATGACACATGGTTATCGAGATTTCTAGCTTGTAGAAATACAGCTTTAGCTTATTTCAGGAGTTTAGAATTGGAAAATAAAAGCAAAATGTAAAACAAAGAAAAAGTTAAAAATAATACATTTATTTTTGCACCTATAACGTACACGACTAAAATATATATATTTATAAGAATATCTAATCTGGCAACACAAACTATTATTTTTTAGACAATACTAACGACTCCCAGTGACCTTCACCAGGTCGTCTGTCCCTTTCCGGTGCGCGGTCTCCACTCGAGAACCTTTTTGCCCAACGGCCATCAGTTCTACGAGCAATGAGCTCCGACCATTGCCACTTCAATTCACAAACTTTTCAGCTATGGCCCCGCCCGACTTCATAAATAAAGTTTTTCTTCCTTTTTAGTGGTTTTAATATTTTTATATCGTGTAGGGTTTTTGAAGACGGTATGTCTATTTTGTTAGATAGTTTTATTGATAGATTAGCGTCTTTCTCTTTTCGCAGGTCTTAAATATTAAGTGAAGTTTCAGTAATCCGCTGTCAGTCACCTTTTACGACATCCACGGGAGAAGATAGAGTTCTTAATCCGGACACCAGGAAGAACAAAGTATATGCCAATAACTGTCGATAGAAATACAAAAACAAAGGAGATAAACGGAGATAATAATACATAAAAATACGGTCTCACCATGAGATAGCAAGAAATCTATATCATAAGTGCATTGATTATGATTGAGATTCACAAAAATAAATCTGTAATGACCGAAATATTATGAACAATACAAACATACTGCGACTATCGATTCAGCGAGGAGCATGGTAATTGAGAAGTTGGAAGAATTTTCGACACAAAAACAATTATTTATATATTGATGTACTGTAGATACCGTGTGGTGCCGGCTTAGAATACCACCACCCCATCTCATCCTATGGGTGTCGTAACATTCGACTAAGGGATTAGCCGGAGGATGGGCAGCAGCGTCCTTCGAGTACATTAACAAACCCAACTGTGATCGCCAACCCGTCTGCCAAGCGTGGCGATTATGGCAACACCCCCCAATGAGCATACAACACACTCATATCGGTCGTTGTGGTGATATTTGGGGGAGGCCCGTGTCCAGCAGTGGACTTCATTCAGCCGAAATTATGTACTGTAGATATAAGTACTTGGATTGGATGGATTGCCGGCTGAAACGGAAACGCTTATATGTACTCCACATTTTGCAATTACTAGAAAGCTAATCTTGACACGGTTTCATAATTCCATATACTTGAAACTTGTCAAAAAGATACCTTTGTGTGGAGGGCCCTCAAGTCAAGTAGCCCTCATAAGGAGTGGCGGGGCACGAGGGAGGGGGGAGACGAAGCAAGGGTATCCCTCTACTGTCAACTTGACAAGTCGGCGTCGGTCTAAGGATCTGATGCATGCTGGTTCGAGACTAATACCGACTTTAGGGGGTTCCGCCCCTCTTATCTATACTAGAGGGCATTTTTTTCTTTTTGAACATTTTAGAGTGGTTTTGGTGAATGTGAACTGTGTAGTGAGTTATGTAGTAATGTAGGTTTTTACCTTGAAGTTGTTTTGTTAGTTAAACAATAATGTGTACCAGTTACAATTATCATTCTAAATCAATAAGAAAATACTGACGAATATTAAAGATAAGATAAATATAAAATCGTCGAATCCGACTCGGCTGGGCAGCGTTCGGGAAACTTCGCAACGTCTTTTCGTCAACAATACTACAATGCCTCAAGACGAAAGTCTTAGCGTTATCACCACTTACTAATAGCCAGACATTAAGTTATTAACATAACACTATATATATCATCATACATGTCTCTCTTTTACACGGGTTTATATCCCCTGTAAGGGGGAACCCGGTCTTTTGATAGGCTTACGCGGGGACATGGGTCCAACACGCAGAGGCCATTTAGAGAATTTTAATCTAAAATGTAATGGGACACTAACCGGGAACTCTCCATGGCTACACTATAAAATGCAGTCTCGGATTGTCCCCGGAGGTGTAAAACTATTGTATAAGATGGAAACTACAAGTATAAGGTCTATTGCAATGGGCGCTGAATGGATTTAATACTTCTAAAAACGGAAAAAAACGGCGTCTGCCTTTCAACCTTTAAAGTGAAATTCTGTGGCAGACGGTGACTCGCCACTCACAAGATGGGCCCCCTAAATGGCCACCACTACAGGCGACAAGGAGCAACACCGGTGTGAGCGGCTAGGGGTGTAGAGAGGTGCGGCACCGGTTTCACCATCGCGCGTCTCGAAGACTCGGAGCGGGTTTCCCCGTTATTACGCCATTAGACACTTCCACCCCCGAGCATATAGCTCTGGCGGCCCCCCCTCTGATCGGCCAACTAAGGCAAGCCAGAGTTGAAAATCCTACGGGCACTCATGGGGTACCACTCCAACCAACCAATAAAGGCAAGCCGGAGACGAGGCCCTGACCGACTCTCTGGAGCATTCGGGTACGCAGTGTCGCCACTCACATTCAGCTCGCCACAAACTGCCCTGCGTTCTGTAAGCTACTTAATATACTTTTTTTTTTCTTATGATATACTTTTTTTATTATATCAGAAGGTAGGAAGAAATTAAGCAGCTACTTTAATCTGCCCTCCAGGATTACCTTATCCCATGGTGAGATAACGTTTGCCCAGAGGGGTTCATTATTATTATAATATATTATTTTAAGTGTCCGTGTTGTGTCCGGATTAACAATATAGCACCACTCCATCTCCTCCCGTGGATGTCATAAAAGGCGACTAAGCGACTCTGAACCAGAGGAATGGGCGGCAGCATCCTTTCGGTGGAATAGCCGCCATTCTGCGCTCACCAACCCGCCTGCCAAGCGTGGTGAGTACTGGCAAATTCCCCCCAATATGACAACACAGTTAGGGAAATCTATGGGGGAGGCCTTTGTTCAGTAGTGGATGTTGTATGGCCGATATGATGATTATTTTAAGTAAATATGTTTTATTTATCTTTGTTTTCTGGTCGTACTTTGTTTACATTAGCTAATATGAGCTTCCCCGTTTTTTTTATAGGTATTCACTAAAGCCTCCCAATGGTATATTTACGGTCTAAACGGTGCCAGGGCATATAGCCTCGGGGGTGGAAGTGTATAATCGTGTAATAACGGGCAAACCCAATCCGAGTCTTCGAGACGCGCGTTGATGAAACCGGTGCCGCAACTCGAGCCGCTCACACCGGAGGGTTCATACTCGTAATTAATTAACACTGTAACTGAAAGTTGACCGAACTGAGATTCAATTATAAATTGACTAAAAATAGGCATTCCTTAAAGTTCAGTCTAATTTCAGTATGATGTCAATTCAGTCTCATTTCAATTTCAATTTTGTCGTTTATCTAATGAAAATTTTAGTACCTTTGTCAGTTCAAAATGTCAGCAGAATACCGTTTTGGCTTCGATTAAATTTCGATCTCATCACAATATAAGTTCACGTTTGACGTTGTTTGTTAGTTCAGGAGAATACCATTTATGACATTTACGACACTGAGACCGAACTAAGTATAGATCGGAACTATGTTTTGAACATTTTTAATTACGATTGGACTTCAGTATTGCTTCCTGTCGCCTGTAGTGGTGGCCATTTAGGGGGCCCATCTTGTGAGTTGCGAGTCACGGTCTGCCACAGTATTTCACTATATAGATTGATAGGTAGACGCCACTGTTCCCGTTTTCCTTACAGTTTTCATTCCATATAACACTCATTGCAATAGACCTTATCGTGATAGTTTCCATGTCATACAATAGTCCTACAGAACCGGAGAAAATACATGTCAAAACATACAGTGTCTCATTACATTAGATTAAAATTATTTCTCTTCTTTAAGCCTATCAGAGGACCGTATTCCTCTTTGCAGGTGCTATTAACCCGTGAATAGAAACATGTAGATAATATATAAATAATTGATGCAACATTATTAATAAAAAAATATTACAAAATAGACTCTGCCTGTGGCCACAAACGTTGCAGAGAGAGAGAGTTGAGAGTTCGAGCGAGTACGGAGTAGTATATATACATACAATACAATACAATCATAGATCGCAATGTCAACGTCAAGTGTCAATGTGCAACAAAAATGTGAAAAATTGAAAAGTAATTTTGAGAAATCGTCAGTAATGGGTGTACCAAAGCCATAATATATACATTTTATTAAAACAGTGAGTTTATTTTTATTTCAAGATGTTGTCTGCAGTGAAAGTGCGCATTCATGGGGTGCAAGATGATAAATGAATGAAATGAATGATGGGGTGTAAAGGACAAAATCAACCAGTATTGGTGTCTGATAAAGTTATAGCAACGTATTCATCAAGAGAAACCTAACAAGAGAAAACAACTTTATAGAATCAGATACACGAAGAACAAGAAAATGAAAAATTTTCACTTGGACAATTTGTGAAAGGACTATGTAATTGGACTTCTGAGGTGGAAGGCCTGGTGACCTGAAACAAAGGCTTGAACCTAGTTTAGGCACCAGTCTCCCACAGTAAATTTGTACAATAACAATATACCAATATTAATATGATAAATAAATAAATAAATACATAGGCTGCACTAAAAGTATCGGGAATGGAATATTTCCACTGTTCCTGTCATATTAAAATCTTTTTAATTGAAAACTCCTTGGTTTTACAAATCGAATACCATTTATTTATTTAAAAAAAGATTCACGGTCTTGTCACAAGGTTTTGTCAAACTTGTTTAGTCGTTGAGAAAATGGAATTGACTCGAGAAAATTCAAGAGCGATGATTTATTATGACTTTCGAAGTGGTTTAACACAAAAACAGTGTGTCCGGTCAGGATGATTTCTGCATTTGGTGATGAAGCCCCATCCAAAACCACAATTTATCGCTGGTTTGCTGAATTTCAACGTGGACGTGTCAAGCTCAGTGGTGATCCTCGTCAAGGTCGTCCAAAAACTGCAGTCACCCAAGAAAACGTTGATGCTGTGCGTAAGCTGATTGAGGAAGATCGACATGTGACATACCGCGAAATTCAGGCAACTTTAGACATTGGCGTGAGTCAAATACAAATAATCTTGCATGAACAATTAGATATAAAAAAGTTGTTTTCCCGATGGATACCGCATTTGCTATGCGAAGAGCAAAAAGTGGCTCGCGTTACTTGGTGCGTCAGAACTCTCGAAAGATTCCACGCAGGATCCTCAAATGCTGTATACAACATCGTATCAGGTGACGAATCCTGGATATATGCGTACGAACCCGAAACAAAAAACCAGTCACGAGTTTGGGTGTTCGAAAATGAGTTAAAGCCAACAAAAATTGTTCGTTCACGGAGTGTTGCAAAAAAAATGGTGGCCACGTTTGTCTCCAAAACCGGCCATGTTACGACTATTCCTCTTGAGGGACAAAGAACGGTTAATGCAGAATGGTATGCTAGCATTTGTTTGCCACAGGTCGTTTCTGAACTCCGTAGAGAGAACTGCAACCGCCGCATCATCCTCCATCACGACAATGCGAGTTCTCACGCCGCGCACAGAACAAAAGAGTTTTTAGAGCAAGAAAACATAGAATTATTAGACCATCCGCCGTACAGCCCCGACCTAAGCCCTAATGATTTCTATACTTTCCCTAAAATAAAGAATAAATTGCGTGGACAGAGATTTTCATCACCTAAAGAAGCTGTGGACGCCTACAAAACGGCCATTTTGGTGACCCCAACTTCCGAATGGAATGGTTGCTTCAATGATTGGTTCCATCGTATGGAAAAATGTATCAGATTTCGCGGAGAATACTTCGAAAAGCAATAAATACATTTTTAAATAGTAATGTTGTGTCACTTCCTTGATTCCCGAAATTTTCAGTGCCGCCCTCGTATAAAATAAATACGTTACAGGGAAATGATGAAAAACAAATATATAGGGTAGAATATAAAATGTTTTTTTATTTTATATTTTATTTATTTATTTAAACTTCAATTTACATTGATGGTACACAAGCCGCACTTAAAGTCATGAGGCATTCTCTACCAGTCAACCTTTTAGGTTATCTTTAGGTTTCATATATTTGTTACATTCATTATATAATAATTGTATATGCTAGGGTTGCACGTTGCACGGATATACATCCATACCGCAATTATGGATGCTGTATATAGAATAAATTAAATCAACGCGACATATTTCCGTAAGCTACATCGATAAAAAAATTAAGCAAGGAAAACATATTATTATACATAACGGGCCTTGCGTCAAAATTTTGCAAAGGGTACAATTACCTGACAACTTTTGTGACAAAAAGGAGCTATGAAACAACACTAATTTGCTAAAAGTAATCAAAAAGGAAACTTAACGGTAATTAAATTAAACGTGATAATGTATTGCTATTAACTGAACTTAAACTTATGCAATTCCACAAAAAGAAGGATTAACCGGTCGACTCCTGCAGGTCCCGAGGTGCCCGCAAGGCTTGGGGGAATCCTTTACAATCCTCCCCGAGAAGTGCCTGGGGGCGACCTTTTTACAGTCGCCTTCCCTCCGCTAGAGGGGGTGGCCGCTTTACCCGTCATCCCTTCCGAGATGTGCCTAAAGGCGTGGCACCAAAGAGCGGCTCTAGTGTGATCTTACGAGGACCTGGGGGGATCCTTACAATCCTCCCCGAGAAGTGCCTGGGTGGCGACCTTTTTACAGTCGCCTTCCCTCCGCTAGAGGGGGTGACCGCCTTACAGTCATCCCTTCCGAGATGTGCCTAAAGGCGTGGCACCAATGGGCGGCTCTAGTGTGATATTACGAGGACCTGGACCCCCCTTCGGTAGAAGATGACCTCCAGTGGTTTTAGCCGGTAGGAGTCCCTTCGCCCTTCCCCGGGGTGAAGAAGTTCCATGTAGAATTTCCACTGATAATCAATAAAAAAAGAAAAAGGTCCCGAGGTGCCCGCGACCTTTCTTGACCGTCTCTCGAACATGAACTGCGACGCCTCGCGCCTGCGCGCAACTACTTTTATGTTATTTATTTTTAATGTTATTTTTATGTTCATTTAATGCATTTAGATTTGATACTGTAATAGTGCTAGCCATGTGGGCTATTCAATTATTTTGTTTTATTGACGTGATATTTGTCTTGCAGTTTAGGTATGTCATGCTCGCTCAAGTGTCCTGCTTATGGTGGCGTTGTGTGTCGGGTCGCTAGGTTTCCCTACTCTATGGTTGAGCTGAGCATGATGCATGCGTCAAGCTCGTGAACGAGTGCCGTCTGTTGGGAATGGTCATCATAATGCTGTCATGACAATTGAATCAAAAACTCTGGTAAATATTAAAATCAAGCTTGTTTAGTGTAGACTTTTTAAGAAGTTAAGACTGTTTTCTCCTGCATTGTCCTCACATTACCATCATTTCGAGAACATTGTACCAATTTGATTTAAAAAGAGTAACCATGGAGTTCCTTGCCCGTTCTTCTCCAAAGGAAATCTACACCTTGGAACGCGACAACTAAAGTCTTGACTATTCACAAGTTCCTATAAATGGGTTTACATGATAATTTTTTTATCTTATCTTTATGCGCCTCATATCAATGTGTTTTTTTCTCTTATGAAAATATCTGTTGGTGTGAAAGTGACAGGAAAATATGCTAAACTAGTCAGTATTCTCGAACCGTGTCGGTGGGTCATCTGTTGATGTTTGTTCTGGAAGTTTATAACATCACTCAAAATTTTCTTTTCGTAGCAAGTCATGTGTGGTAAATGGGTATAATTAATAAATTTCAGTTACTTTTATAAGATAGGTAACGTGCCACTCCACTGGGATAAATAAAACAATGTAACATGCCTGCGATAAGTTGATCTGATTGTTTCCATGCGTAAACTATCGGTGGAGCTTCTTTCCTTGTCCCTTTTTTGGCCACCCACTGGGCGAAAAGAAGGGCATTCTTCGTGAACTTCCTCCGCCCCTGGGAAGCGAAAGGGTATGCCGCCGGACTCCTACCGGCTAGAACCCTGGATGATTCCTCTTCGGCATTGAAAGGAACCCTCCAGGTCCTCGTACGATCGCACTAGAGCCGCCCACTGGTGCCACACCTATAGACACATCTCGAGGGGGGGTGATGATTTCTTTCTTATGGCCGTCGGTTGACTTGGAGCAGTCAACCGCATGATAAAGGATGCCCAAGAGGACACAGGCTTGTCGGTGCGCTGGGCTGTGTCCCTTTAAGTATTGTGAGCCACTTTTAACGCACAGGGGGAGGGGGTCGCCAGAAAGAGTGGCGGGTTGGGACCTACGTGGGGTGCGGTATACCTGCGTGAGCGACTCCCGACGTAAGGTAAGTCAAAGAAACACTGTATTGTTTCTAGCCGTTAAGATTTCGGCGCAACAAAGACCTCCCTCATACATTACCACAATTAGTCGTCATTTTGGGGGGAATATGCAACAACGCTTGGCAGGCGGGTTGTGAGCGCAGTATGGCTACTGTTCTACAGAAGGGACGTTGTTACTTATCTCTCTGGTATACACTCCTTTAGTCGCCTTTTACGACGTCCACGGGAGGAGACGCAGTGGTGCAACGCTCTTAATCCGGACGCCACACGAACCGTGCGGAGGATGTCCATGAATATTACCTACCCCATGACAAAAAAGGGTAAATTACATTCTTAGAATTGGTGCTATTGAAGATACCTCACCTGAAGCTAAAGTGACGAGCATATAATGGTCTACGACAGCCTTGAAGCAATCAAGTTACTCAAATAGTGTCGCAGCGGCAGCGTTTCGCCTTCCGCCCTCGTAGTCTCGAGTTCGAGCCGGAATTATGAGCTAGTTAATCGGAATTTGATTTTTTATCATCATCCAGTACCAATGTCCTTGTGGTGTCCGGATTAAGAATAAATACCGTCATCTCCTCCAGTGGATGCCGTAAAAGGCGATTAAGGATTCTAAGCCATGGATGGACAGCAACGTCCCTTCTGTGGAACAGTTACCATACTGCACTCACCGACCCTCCTGCCAAGCGTTGTGAGTACTGGCGAATTCCCCCCATGACGACACACGTCATGTATTCGGTCGTTTATGGGGGTGATCAGCAGTGGACGTCTTTTGGCTCATATGATGCATAACAATGGACGTCTGCGGTGTCCAAATCCTGCTATATATCCAGAACAACTCCCAGTTTGCCTTCACAGCTCAGCTAGGGATACACTTAAACATAAATGCATGAATGTTATACTTTCCAACTTTACTGAATATGTATTCTTCTTTATTTCTGTTCCACTGTTACGAGAAATACGAGTTGTTAATGCCCCAAAAGTCGTATGAGTGTTAGTAAATAGAGTAGTAATGTAACATTGATTGGCCGGGCGTAGAACGTTTGGCCCTGGTCCGGTCGTCGGGCGCGTTCGGTTCATTCACTCAGTGACTCATCAGGCGGTCGAGCCCGCGGGACGCCGTACGAGATCCGAATAAGGCTGGGTTGCCAGGAATAAAAGGATACACACGATTTTTGGGAGATCTACGTTTTGTCTATGACAATAATGACGGACTCTATGTGATTGCAATTCCTCTGCGAGTTGTAGAGCAAAGTAATGAGACTCTAGTCTTCATTGGTAGGTATGTCACATTTGCGAGGCTTGGGGGATCCTTTACAATCCTCGCCGAGAAGTGCCTGGGGGGGGAGACCTTTTTACAGTCACCTGCGCTCCGCTAGAGGGATGACCGGTTTACAGCCATCCCCTCCGTGATGTGCCTAAAGGCGTGGCACGAATGAGCGGCTCTAGTATGATCTTACGAGGATCTGGAGCCCCCCTTCGGTGCCGAAGATGACCGCTCCAGTGGTTTTAGCCGGTAGGAGTCCGGCATACTTTTTCGCCCTTCACCGGGGTGGAGGAAGTTCCATGTAAAATTTCCACTGGACATCAATAAAAAAAAATAAAGCAACAAAATGGTACGTCACATTTACGGCATTGGTTGGAACCAATGTCATGTCATCAGAATTCAGTTGCGAAATGAAATCTTTTGGATCCCCTAAGCGAAGAAGTACATACTTCACGGGACACGCTTAGAGATTCCTTGGCGGTGTAACATGTCCTTTAAGTTTTTTATTTCAAGCTGTTTACAAGATTAGCAAATCATTCGCCTGAAGGTAAGTGTCATGACTACCCACAACAATTTCAACAGTATCCAGCACTAATCAAAATAACATGGAAAATGGGAAAGAAAAGCTTGATTGATTGCGCCCGTTCATCATCATTTCGGCCGAATGAAGTCCACTGCTGGACACAGGCCTCCTCCAAAGTACACCACAACGACAGATATGGGTGTGTTGTGGGCTCATTGGGGGGTTTTGCCATAATCGCCACGCTCGGCAGACGGGTTGGCGATCGCAGTTGGACATGTACTCGAAGGACGCTGCTGCCCATCCTCCGGCTAACACTTAGTCGATTTTTACGACACCCACGGGAGATTGGGTGGTGGTATTCTGAGCCGGCTCCACACGGCACACGCCCATTAATAATAACTAATAATCGGTCTAACCGAATAGCAATAACCCATTTCATCCCTTGGGTATCATAAAAGGCGACTATGGGATTAACCGGAGGATGGGCAGCAGCATCGTTCGAGTAGTAACAACTCAACTACGGTCGCCAGCCCGCCTGCGAAGCGTGGCGATTATAGCAAAACCCCCCAATGAGTACACAACACACCCAGACCGGTAGTTGTGACGATCTTTGGGGGAGGCCTGTGTCCAGCAGTGGACTTTATTCGGCGGAAATGATGACGATGAACAGTCGTTCAACCATCCTGGAAAATCCTGTGGCCCTTTTCTTTTATTCCGTTTCAAACATCTCCTTTTTGGCTAGGATCTGTTTTGATATGTACAAATTTCTATTGTTTATTCTTGTTTTTGTTATGTGGTGTACAATAAAGTGTATCGAAATAAAAACAAATAAAATCTAATTTTGTGAGATTTCGGTTGTTTGTCCGAATGAAAATCATTCGGAAATTTTCCCGAATTTTCACCCTGCAACCCTGCGTAGTGAGTAGTGAGCGCGTACGGGGCGGGTCTGTCCGTCCGGGAGAGGGGGCACGCATGCGCGGTACGGACGCTGGGTCGATAGGGCTCGGCGCTCAGTCCGCGCCGCGCTGGGCCACAAAGAGCCCGCGCCGCCCCGCCATGAGGGCGCGCGCGTTGCTATTTCTCCTCGTGGTTTATGCTACCTACAGCCATGCCGAGAAGAGCAAATTCTGTGAGTCTTAAAACTATAACTACTAGTAATAAACCCGAAATTTTGAAAATACTTCATCTACAAATTGGCGCGGATTTGTGTTTCTTGCGTTTCAAGCGTTTCAGAGTCGTCTTGTTTCAGGCGCAAAAAAAAAATTGAATGTATGTTTTTCTAAAGTATATTAAGTTATTTTAGATACTCTGTTTGGTACAGAGTTTCGCGGCAACTTATGTCGACAACTCGTAAGTACGCGCAACTTCTAAAATGTACTAAGTCCTTACATAATAAGTCAGAGTTAAGCCCTTCTTAGACAAAATTATGCTCAGGTTAGTTATGTAAAATTACGTTTCTCTTATATTGCCCGGAAATAGGTCACCGAGACAATAGCCCCCGAAATGTATAAGCGGCGCGCGTCGTCCCTTTGCAGTGTGCGTCTAATATAGTAGACGATTCATTACACCTAGTTGGGGCGTACGACGTTCTTTATATCGTACGGATCCTTAACGATATTAGGTCGTTCCGGCGACGTGTCGTTACGTCTAAATTATACTTCATAAATGTGTAATCTGTTTGGTATTGTTCGTGTTGAGGTTTTGTATTTTGATGGCGGGCTTATTGATTTTAATTTTGTTGTTGGTAACCGTTTATATGTCAAACATTGTCTTGAAGATTTATTTTATCTGTCATTAAGGTCCCATAAGAGTGTCAGTGTGTTGTAATTTCAGTTTTATTTTAAGCTGGCTTTTCATAACAGTAGGTTTTATCATAATATGCTTCATTAATTAAGTAATACATAATGTTTTACGAATGATTTATTATATTCTTCATATAGAACTCTACAAATAGGTCTATGATTAAAACCTTTTTGTATGTTTGAAACTAAAGCGCATATTGAAAGACCTTGTAAAAACAGATAATGTAATCAAACAAAAACGAACTACTCGATAACCCCACATCAAAAGTTTGGTATGCAACAGTGGCATAAGGCAAAGACATTTATAGTAGAAATAAATAGGTGTATCTTTATTCAACAAAACGTAAAATGAGAACGTAATAATGTCAAAATAAGCGTTTTATTGTCTTTTGAGAATGATAAGGGTCGTTATTTTCATTTTTAGTATTGTCGCTCTTTTACATACGGCTACACATGAAGCTATACAAATCCAGTATAATCTGATCTCGCGTTGTATAGGCTTTGGGTATGATAAGAGATCAGCGTAAACTGGTTTTGTATAGCTTGATGTGTAGCCGTATGTTCGTTGTTACTTTTTATTATGAAATTTTTTTTTTTTACATTTTTATCCTAGTTACCCTTTACATATTGCTAAAGTACTTGTTGAGCTTTTGCCAACCTTCTGTCAGTTTGTTGGTAATTTTATCCACCGGGCCTGGTCCTCCGCAGTGTCTTGGTCCTCCAGCAAGAAGCACTGTCTCTCCTGGAGCTAATTTCAGGGTCTTCTCCATTACCAGATGAGAAGCTACCGAGAAGCTGGATCCAGTAGAACTGGTGGCTACGGTCATCTCTGGTGGTATCCCAGGGATCCTTGATGGCTGAGCTTCAGTAGGTTCTTTGGCTAGATTGGAGATCAGTAAGAGAGATCCAGCCGCACCCCACCGTAGGATTGCCACGGCTCCGTTTAGGCGTTTTATCTGAAATATTTTAGGTACAAAAAGGGTCGAGAATTAATTATTTTGATTGACATTTTATCAAGTACCTACGTGTAGGGAATTTAAAAGCAGGGGTTTAATATTCTGTACCCTTTTAATTTTATTATTCAAGTGCTTAATGTTAATGCCTTCGTTTCTGAATTAATATGCGTTAACAAATTAACGTTTTCAGTCTTTCGTCAATGATATATAGATATATATATATTTTGTTTTTGTGTTTAAAAAACGTTGGCCCACACTAGGATTTATGCCTGCACACCTATGTTGTATGAAAGAAGATACAAAAACTACAAGAGTAATAGAGATAGCTATCTAGGCGAACTGATTGCGAGGTGCTTCAATCGGGGGAATTCTGGTTCTTACTTTTTGCGCGCATGAAACATATCTACTTTCATAAAATCTATACAAATAAATTAAAGTGGCTGTTTGTAATGTCAAAATAACAGCTTTTTACTCAATGTATATAAAAGTACCGTGCCGTGCATTCGGCTACGAATGGCACCAACCCATCTCATCCCGTGGGTGTCGTAAAAGCAGACTAAGAGATTAGACGGTGGATGGGCAGCAGCGTCCTTCGAATACATAAACAACTCAACTGCGATCGCTAACCCGCCTGTCATGAAGGCGATTATGGCAAAACCCCCCAATGAGCACACAACACACTGATATCGGTCGTTGTGGTGGTCTTTGAGGGAGACATGTGTCCAGCAGTGGACTCTGTTCGGCCGAAATGATGAATAGTTACTCCTCATCTGCAATCCCGATGGATAAACATAGAATAACTTTCCTCAAAAGAAACGATAATCCAAACAAAAATAAGTATTAAAATGGCACATCTCAAATTTGATACGGATATTCGTAATGAATTACGGTCGGTTCCGCTCTATATTCTTCTATTACCCCGTGAAACGGAATATCATCGTCGAGCAATGTCAAAATATAGGCCTTAATAGCTGCTTATCGCGCGATGCCGCAATTGAAGGAAACGACTTATTCGGAATCGCACAGGCGTTTGGTTTAAAATCAGTTATAGTTCTTCTTCAGTTATGCTTCGTCTGAATTTTATATCAGTGAAGATAAGTTTGAAATTTGAATGATTAGTAATACAGCAACTACGTTTGAAGCATCAAGTTTTAGTAAAATTTTGATGTATATCTCCGCTCTACATGACTGTTTTTTTTTTCGGGATATTTTCACGAAACTTTTCATTGGTAACGTAGTTGCTTTTAAAAAGGTGGCGTTGTGTATCGGGTCGTTCGGTTCCTTACAATATGGTTGAGCTAAACGATGCTGATGCATGCGTCATGCTCGTGAACGGGTGCCGTCTGTTGGGACTGGTCAGCCATTAACTGCCATGGCAAATAATAATTATATTACATTCGTATGTTTTTTTATACATTGACCTACATAATGCTCGTTATACGTTTTACCATAATTTGTATCAATCAACATTGTAATCTCAATTATTTTAAAAGAGTACCCATGGAGTTTACTTAGCTTCTGTGCCCATGCTACTTAGATTCTGACGTTTCATAAGTGCCATTATTTGGTTTATTTGAAATAAAAATATTTGACTTTGACTTTGAAAGCGAAAATCAGGATTCGATCGTTGCCCCTAGACATTACTAACTTATTTTAGACGCGGTGACCAACGATTTTGATACTTCATCATTTCGGCCGAATGAAGTCCAATGCTGGACACAGGCCTGCCCCAAAGATCACCACAACGATTGATATGGGTGTGTTGTGGGTTCATTGGGGGGTTTTGCCATAAGCGCCACGCTTGGCAGACGAGTTGGCGATCGCAGTTGAGTTGTTAATGTACTCGAAGGACGCTGCTGCCCATCCTCCGGCTAATCCCTTAGTCGACTTTTACGACACCCACGGGAGGAAATGGGGTGGTAATATTCTGCCGGCACCACATGGCAAATACGGCATATATTTGATACTTAGTGAAGGCAATGCAGTTACGAAGGCGTCATTTTAAATACAGCAATTGAAAGCTGTTAAATCGGCTGTCCTATCCGTGTGGTGTCCGGATTAAGAATATAGCACCACTCCCATCTCCTCCCGTGGAGGTCGTAAAAGGCGACTAAGGGACTCTAAACCAGAGGGATGGGCAGCAGCGTCCTTTCTGTGAAACGGTAGCCATTCTGCGCTCACCAACCCGCCTGCCAGGCGTGGTGAGTACTGGCAAATTCCCCCCAATATGATGACACAGTTGGGGAAATCTATGGGGGAGGCCTTTGTTCAGTAGTGGACGTTGTATGGCCGATATGATGATGATGAAATCTGCTACAGTTGATAAGTTTTGAGTTGCTATATCCCGAAATAGTATTGATGGAATGTATAAGCTTCACACGCAGTTCCGGGCTGCAATTCCTTAACCTCAAACATTCATACATCCTTAAATACAGAATCTAGATAACGTTATCAAACCAATTTGGTATTCGCTAAGACATGATTGAAACTATACAAGGACACGTGGGAGAAGGTACGCCATGAGGACCAGTCTTAGCGAATATTAAATTGGGTTATCACCGTTATTTCAATTCTGTATTCAAGGTTGTATGGATGTTTGAGCTTAGAGAATTGCACCCCTGTTTAAAAAGACTTGCATTGTGTTTTCTTTTAGAAGTTTTATCGATAAAATACATATATAATATATGCCTTACAGTATTTAATTAAATACTTTGGTTCTGACTGCCTGGCTTCAGTAGGTAGATTTTTTATGCAGATGATTTTAGCTGTCTGTTCAAATATAAAGGGAAGAGACAATATACTATCACAATATTCTTGTTAGAACGATCGTTTTGTGTTTTTCGAATCTAAAAAACTACTTTTGTTTCCTTATTTTCATGTCGATATGTCTCTGTATGATACGTCACTAGTTTCTCTGCGTATTTTTTTTTTTTTTTTTAAACTTTGCCCCACACTAGGATTTCTCCTGTGTCGTGGGTGCGTTTTACAGACATAAATTCCACATACAATACACCCAGACCCGGAACCTGCAGATTATACAAATATTTGTTCCGCGCGGGAATCGAACCCACGACCCGGTGCGCAGCAGCCGACTGTATCAGCCACTGCACCAACCGTGCCGTCATTATTTGGATAGTATAGGACTTATAGCAATAGGTCAACGGTACTAAAATATATCGTCATTCATCTACCTCCACATGAGGCCCAAAAGCCGGCGATTTCCTCATTGCAGCAGCGACCCTCAAAACTCCAACATGGCTAAAATCATTCGCGAACTCTGCCTTCGCGTTTGCATATCTATAATTCGGAGCCAATGGCAGCCATGGTTCCCCAGTCGTGAATCCAGCACTTGGAGAATCGTCCCAAGGGAACGGGGCTGCAGAAGGTGTAGCCAGGTTTGGCCAGCAGGTGGTGCCGGTCGCCCATTCCAGGATGGCGTCTGCTGCTGCTAGCTCGTCTCCTTGCTGGATGACTGCTGAGCCTGGGAGGCTCAAAGCTAGGAGGTTCACGGCATCTACCATTTCGCTACCATAGCGTGTCGCCGTCCGACTCTCGTTAGGAGTACTTGTCTGAAATAAGAGAGAGTTAAATATGTTCATTTTTAACAAACTACGTTATAATTCACAGGATTTGTGCAAACTTAACCCCAATGACATTCACCTCAACATTTTAGCACACGTCCACTGCTGAACCTGACCTGCTGGCCGCCTCTAAAGATTGCCATAACGACCGGTCCGGGTTTGTATTGTGTGCTCATTAGGGGGTTATGCCATAATCGCTACGGTTGGCGGGGTTTGCGGTCGCAGTTGAGTTGCATACTTGAAGCACGCTGCTGGCCGTTCTGCGGCTAATCCCATAGTCCCCTTTTATGACACCCACTGGATGAGATAGGATGGTGCTATTATTAACCTGCACTACACGGTTCATTCGCCTATTTCGATCAATTATAGTGTTCCTTCATTGGACCTCTATGACCCGCAGCTTTGCATGCGACTTTAACATCATTGCGGTGGACAAACGAAATTCAACAAATATGTTGAAAATCCACAAATCAGGCTTTATGTTCTCTTTAAGTAAATTTTTAAATACTAATATGAATCCCATGAGTAATTAATAAAATTTACAGACCAAACCACAGATAAAAGCAAGCATTGAATGAGTCGGGAGTCCCCAGACAATACGCTGTGTGGTCTGTGGAGTTTTTACAGACCCTTAATAATACATAATTGCCTATTAGTAACCTTAGATTTAACGCAAGTGAATTAGCGAAATAAATTATCATTATTTATCTGTATTTAGGATTTAAAAAGTGGGGGAGCCAGTCTAGTTTTGTTCTTTGTATACTACAAGCTCTCGTCATTCGAGGAATTTTCGAAGTAGTAGGTAATGAAATGAAATGAAACTTGTTTTTTTTAATATAGACAAAAAACCGCACTTTTTGAACATCGACATAATATGAGAAACACCTGTAAGGCCCATCCATTACCGCTTCCTAGCGTTCAAGCTGGAAAGAAGCGGCGTAGGCGACTCCCCAGCAACGCGTCTTTGTCTGACATGTTATTTTTAGGGTACCGAACGTCCGAAGGAAAAAACGGCGGAACCCTTATAGGATCACTCGTGTGGCTGTCTGTGTGTCCGTCTGTCACAGCCAATTTACTCCGAACCTACTGGACCGATTAAGTTGAAATTTGGTATACGTATAGAATTCTGCAACCCAAACACGGACGTGTAACGTAAATAAATGAATTTTGAATATGGGGGATACTTATGGAGAGCTATAAAGAAAATTAAAGAATAGAGTTTTGTAAACAATACCGTGTGATATATGAAATGGAAGGGATTGCTATGAGGGTCTCAAATATATTTATTATATAATTTAAAAGATATTTAAGAAAATAGACGAAAATTTACCATCCCCCCTTTATCTCCGAGCCATAAAATTTGAAAAAAGAATGTAGTTTATAGCTCCTTACCTATAGATTACAGGAAAACCTATAAGAAGACTATAGTTTTAAAATAACATGGTAAATCTTTCAACATTGTGCGTACAAACTAACGTATGCAGTTGGAATGTGTGGGAGAGCATGTTTTTCAACTACTATGTTAAGTTTATTCTGGGGGTAAATTTTATTGGTACTACTTGTCCGTCTTACCTAGGCCAGGCATCCGTCACTCCTAGTACCTAAAGATAACATGTTCAATGTACGGAACCCTTTCCACGCGAGTTCAACTCGCACTTGTCCAGTTTTTTTATTACTGGATTATGTATACTGAAGCTGAATATAAATAAAAAAATAACAAAAACGTTATATGCAGTAGGTTGGTATGTTATAGCTACATAAGAAAAAAAAAAATATCAGCCAGAACACATCCTTCTTTGTACATTGAAATAATAACAAATACTCGAACACATAAAACGACTCAAAAAATATAGTTCTCTACATAAATCGGTTATTAGCGGCATAGCTGATGACATGCACAATAGTATATAATTATATTGTTATCTGTTTGGGTTGTTCTGAGGTCAAGCATGCATAACAATATGCAGAATTAGATTTAAAAGTCAAGCCTAAAATTAAGGATTTGTAGGTCAAATCGGACGTGCGTTTAAACATTATTGTCAAATTTAAAATAAATACCTATTATAAAAACATTCATTTGGAAATATCCGGAAAATTACTCATGACCTCGCCCGCGGAATAATCTAGGTGCATGTGCACTTGACCTTGAGTAATGCGCACGTGCGCTGCAAATAATCAGTCTGTTTGCCGAACGTTCTGTTTTTAGTGGCCGACGAAGAATAAAATCGTTTATTATTAATTTTTTCTAAAACCTCTTTGAAAATTTGGCCTCTCTGATATTTTAAGTTTTCCATATTCTTAACAGACCGATGTCAAAGAAAAATCAAATGACGCGAAAACAAATGAATAAGTAAATTCGAAACACAAATACACGAGCTTAAATTTGAAATAAATTTGAATTTGGAACTCCTAACCGAACGGCAGATATTTGGGACCAAAGTAGCCAGCTCGATTAAACGGCAATTTCATATGTAAGGACAAAATAGGAGGTTAGGTAATAATTTGGCTGTACAAAAGTACACAGTCAAATTATATTAGCCCGGGAATAACACGATAGTTATCCAGCTGCATATTTGTAGACCCCTTTTTTCATCGCAGTGGAGAAATACTCTTGCATCGTCTAACGCCTCTGGGGAGAGCATTGAAGGGTATGTCGAGTCTTATTACTTCTTCTTATTTCCAACTAGATTTTATATAAGTACAGCATTTTTTTTTTTTTTAACGTTGCTCTACACTCGTATTTATCCTGTGTCGTGGGTGCGTTTACAGACATGAATTTCATATACAATACACTCAGACCCGGAACAACTTCCAGACTTCCTGCAGATCATACAAATATTTGTTCCGTGCGGGAATTGAACCCACGACCCGGTGCGCAGCAGCCGACTGTATCAGCCCCTGCACCAACCGTGCCGTCTTTATTTATTAAATTGTATTACAGTAATTGAAAATGAAATGACAAACAGAGACGTGTTACTGGGGAGTTTGTTGCGCCGCTTCTTCTCAGCTTAAACACTCGGAAGCGGTGAAGGGTGGGCGTTTTTAGGGGCTGTCTTGTATAATGTTGACTATTTCTAGTCTATTTTCAATAAACGTTATTTCATTTCATTCCATTTTGGAGGACATTCTTAAACCTGGTGCTACCTGGACATATGACTTTATGTGCATATTTAATTGTTGTTTACTGGTGCTAGGTTTCTTATCGCGCTCTAGTGTGAAAATACGAGGACCTGGAGCCTCCCTTAGGTGCCGAAGATGACCGCTTCAGTGGTTTTAGCCGGTAGGAGTCTGGCATACCCCTTCGCCCTTCCCCGGGGCGAAGGAAGATCATGAAGAATTTCCACTGGGCACCAATAAAACACAAAAGGTCTCTTATCGCAAGACGCCTGCTAGGTACCACCGCAGTACCCGATATTCGCCGCTAAGCAGTCGTGTTTAAACTTTAGACATTACTGTGCGGTGTGATGCCTCGCAGAACTATTCCTGGATAGCATTCTAATTGTTATGGGCAGGCATATCGCTTACCATCAGGCGAATGACTGGCTCGTCTAGTCATCATTTCGGCCGAATGAAGTCCACTGCTGGACACAGGCCTCCCCCAAAGATCACCACAACCACCGATATGGATGTGTTGTGAGCACATTGGGGAGTTTTGCCATAATCGCCACGCTTGGCAGGCGGGTTGGCGATCGCAGTTGAGTTGTTAATGTACTCGAAGGACGCTGCTGCCCATCCTCCAGCTAGTCCCTTAGTCGACTTTTACGACACCCATGGGAGGAAATGGGGTGGTGGCATTCTGAGCCGGCACCACACGGCACACGTCCATTAGTAATAACTAACAATCGGTCTAACCGAATAGCAACAACCCATTTTATTCTAGTGTTCGTCTAGTCACCAAGAAGTAATAAAAAAAATGGTCGTTTTCGTATTACAAATTAATATCTCTACTGATTTCCTTTTTCTTAATAAATAAACTCACAAGCCAGGTGGGCATGACATCTTGTGGCGCAGTCAATAAGGATGCGTGGAAACCTAGCACCATCTCAGGAGTTGATCTGGTTGGCGACGTTAGGGCTTTGCTCAGGATACTGTTGGCTCCTACACCTCCATCTCCGTAATACTTGGCAGCTTCCTCCGGTCCTAAGTTAGACTCTACCAGGACCACTCTGTGGAATCAATTTAAACTTTGGATTTTTTGTTGTACCGTCCGCCTAAGATAGTTCTTATTTTTAGGATACCGTTTTTCTATCGTTCGTCTCTCTGATCGTGTGTCAAGGTCTTCTCAGAAACGGCTTGGCGTATCAGGATGAGATTGAATACAAGATAAAAGATAAAGATATCGATGCCAAGATCAAGCCGAATACGTCGCCGAAGCCGACGCCGAGGCCGACGCCTATACCGAAGCCGCAGCCGACGCCGATGCCGATGCCTATCCTATACCGACGCCAAAGCCGACGCCATATCCGACGCCGATGCAGACACCGATGCCGACGCCGATGCTGACGCCTATACCGACGCCAAGGCCGACGCCAAAACCGACGCCAAAGCCGACGCCGAAACCGACGCCGAGGCCGACGCCTATACCGAAGCTGCAGCCGACGCCGATGCCTATCCTATACCAACGCCGAAGCCGACGCCATATCCGACGCCGATGCAGACACCGATGCCGACGCCGATGCTGACGCCTGTAAGATAAAAATAAAGATAAAAGAAAAGATACGATCGACGCCAAGACCAAGCCGGATCGACGCCGAATGCAAATCCGACGCCGTGTCCGACGCCGAGGCCGACGCTGATGCCGACGCCGACGACTACGCCTAGGCCGGCGCCGACGCCTGCAAGATAAAGTCAAAGATAAAGATAAAGGATATCGACGCCAAGACCAAGCCGGATCGACGCCGAATCTGACGCCGAGGCCGTCGCCTATATCGACGCCGCAGCCGACGCCGATACCGACGCCGAATCCGGCGCCGAGGCCGACGGCGAAGCCGACTCCAAACACGACGCCGGAGCTGACGCCAAACCCGGCGCCTATACCGCCGACGCCGAGATCGACGCTTAGGCCAACGCCTGTGACGACGCCGACCAATTCGAAAGCATTCTGCACCTATTAAAAAAAGAATAGCTCAAATCGGTCTACAGATCTCGGAGTAATCGGTGAATTTACATAAAAAATAATACGCATCGAGTTGAGAACCTCCTCCTTTTTTAAGTCGGTAAAAATAAGATAAGGTAAGATAAGGGCGGTCGATTTCTTAATTAATTATTTAATTATAACTCACGGAGTATCCAAACTACCACTGCGAGCGCAACTCATAGCATCTGCTACCAGTTTCTTCAACAACTTTTCCCCACATCTCTGGTCTCTCGGGAAGTCGGGGTTTAGGAGAACTCCTGAAACTCCTCGCTTGAGCCAGACACATTGGGCTGCTGATAATGCCGCCGTTACACTTTCTGAACAGAGGTTCAGAAGAGCCTCGTTGTTGGAGCTTCCCCAGTACGCGTTTCGGGTTTCATGCCATGTCCATGCTCCTATTCCGTTTTCGGGCTGTAACAGAAAACGGACTATATATGTGTGGATGAATGTAGCACCACTCGCTTCTCCTTCCTCCAGAGCGCTGAGCAGCCGCATCCCCTCTTTGGTACAGCAGCCATTTTGCGCTTACCAGCCCACCTGCCGACACGGTTGGTGCAGTGGCTGATACAGTCGGCTGCTGCGCACCGGGTCGTGGGTTCGATTCCCGCACGGAACAAATATTTGTACGATCTGCAGGTAGTTGTTCCGGGTCTGGGTGTATTGTGTGTGGAATTTGTGTTTGTAAACGCACCCACGACACAGGAGAAATCATAGAAAAAAGAAATAAAAAAAAAGAACTGGTGAATTCTCCCAAAATGACGACACACGCCATGTAACCGGTCATCTATGGGACCCGTTCAGCAGTCGACATCTTCTGGCTGATATGATGACCATACATTAGAAACAAATATCGATAGCAGTGTTCCAAATCTGACAAAGAATTATGAAGACGGTTTCAAATGAATTCCCAGTAGTTCGCGGTGTATTGTGCTCTCCCATTGGCGAGCTTTAGAACTAATACATAACCCTTACTATCCTTTCGAAAAATATAAATCATGTTAGCCTGATGCCGTTAATCACCTATAAACTTTTAGAGGTGAATCAGACCACCATTCACTACCCGAGTTGGTGAAAATATAGTACCTTAATTTTTCACCATAATATCCATTTTTAACAAGCTTTTATTAACTTTATATGTATCTATGTAACGGAATTTTTGAACGTAATTTTCATCCCCTTCAAAACGTCGGATTGATTTGAAACTTTGCACACTTATCAAGGTCCGATGACAATGCAACTTCGTTCCAAAAAAACACGATTTCGTAGTTAGCCGCACTATAAATTGAAAAAAAATAGTTTAAAAAACACGCTTTTGTAGATAACCGAACTAAAAATCAGAAAATATTTTTTTAATTTATCGTACGAAACGCAGCGACACTGTCAACCGACAACTAAAGCTAGGCTCTCCCACGCAAAAATGCACAGCTTCACATTCTTTTTACAATACCTTTCTTACTCGGGCCATTGACTAGTTGATTGGTATAACTTACTGGAGGAACTTTTTCAGCAGATCCATCCTTCCACACAATCCGGTCTTCGTATCCAGCCACGCGATCAGCACTCGATGTGAACCACTCAGAGCCTGAGCTGATGGTTTGCAGTGGTAACATTACCACTACTTTGAGCTCTGTGTAGAACAATACAATGGTTATATTCGCCTAGCTAGTAACGATCATAATTGCACTAGCATATCGCAGGGTGGACAGCATGCTATTCTTTATACAACACACACACACGCACTCATCAGCCATCCACTGTTGAACACGGACCTTACGGAACAACAAGGATTTCCGTTTTCCGTATGCTGTGTCCTTATCTGAACATAACAGTCACCTATATAAAGTCTTATTTTAATAATCCACGATATTTTGCATGGCGGCTATATAGCTAACATATCGGCCATTTATACGTCCTGTTGAACAAAGGCATCCCCCATAGATTTTCACAACTGTGTCATCATTTTGGGGGATATTTGCTAATGCTCACCACGCTTGGCAGGCGGGTTGGTGAACGCAGTATGGTTACCGTTTCACAGAAGGGACGCTGCTGCCCATCCATCTGGTTTAGATTCCTTTAGTCGCCTTTTACGACATCCACGGGAGGAGATAAAGTGGTGCTATATTCTTAATCCGGACACCACACGAAAAAGCAAATGCTAAAGTTGATTTTTTTATTAGTGTGGTGACTATGGTTTGGCAAAGGCTTATGTCCAGGAGATGACTAAAAGGCTAATAATAATAAAAAAGAACTACCCAACTTCTTGGCCTTCTCCACCAGGTTGTTGAAACTGTCCAGGTTACCGTACCGCTGGTCTACCTCGGTGAAGTCCGTATTCCCAGGTTTGGAGCAGTCGGTACTCTTTGCTGCTAATGGTGATAGAATTATAGCATCAGCTCCGAGAGCGCGCGCATAGCTTACTTGTTTCAATGCCCCTGGAAGAATATTGCTTTAAGTAAAACCCTTTTTGGTATAAGTTAAAACTAAAGTTAAATTATTGTCAGGTGTTACTGATTTGTGATGTATTTCTTTTGGTCATCTGTACATCTCGTTGAACATCGGACGTATATTGGCAACTTTAGTTCTTCTACGGATCTCCTCATTTCAGATTCAATTTTGTACATATATACGCAGCATAGATCTCTCCGGCTCACTGAGTGACCTTTCTTTGGCACTAATTTCCTTTGAAAGTACCAGGGTACCAACTCCTGGGTAAGGTCTACAGGGTCTACACATCCCTATAACCTACTGATTGTTGTTATATAATGCCCTCTATGCCTGGCGGGCTACAGGTACGACGGACCTAATTTGGATTTCGTATCCATACTAATATTATAAATGCGAAAGTGAGTTTGTTGGTTTGTCTTTCTTTCACGCAGCAACGGAGCAATAAATCGGCGTAATTTTGTGGATATAGTTTACAGGCCGGGAAGTGAGATAGGCTATATATTTTATATATATAAAATAGGTTTATCCCGAAAAAAACGTACATTTATGGTAGGATAGTGGCCACGTGCTGTCGTGTGCGCAGCACAGCGCACAGCGAGGCTTGGGGGGATCCTTTACAATCCTCCCCGAGAAGTGCCTGGGGGCAACCTTTTTACAGCCGCCTGACCGCTTTAAAGTCATTCCCTCCGTGATGCGCCCAAAGGTGTGGCACCAATGGGCGGCGCTAGTGTGATCTTACGAGGACCTGGAGCCCCCTTCGGTGCCGAAGATGACCGCTCCAATGGTTTTAGCCGATAGGAGACCGGCATACCCCTTCACCCTTTCCCGCGGCGAAGGAAGTTCATGTATAATTTCTACTGGAAATCAATAAAAATTTACGTGAAGATTTCACTTGTAACACTTAGAGGTGTGAGGTGATTGCTGCGGTTGGATACACCATTACCAAGCATTTTTGTATGGCAGATTTGCGTTCCCCTTTCAGTTTCTCTCCTTCGAAAATGGTTGGGGCGTCATCATAATCCCAGAAGCAGGTATAATTTTGCCCGTTACATTTCGTGTAAGTCCAAATCAAGTTATCTACTTATACAAATGGTAAAATGTTGGATATTATTATTTAATCTGAGGGCCAATTCTCGTAATTAATTTACACTATGACTGAAACTTGACCGAACTGAGATTAAATTATGAATTGACCGAAATTCATAATTTAATCGAACGACGAATTGGTATTCTGCTACTCTTAAAGTTCAGTAGGATTTCAGTATAATCTCGATCTAGTCTCATTTCGATCTCAATTTTGACGTTTATTTAATGAAAATTTAGTACATGTGACAGTTCGAAATGTTAACAGAATACCGTTTTGACTTCGATCAACTTTCGATCCATTTTCGATCTCATCACAGTGTAAGCTCACGTTTGATGTTGTTTGTTAGTTTAGGAGAATACCATTTGGGACATTTTTGACACAGACTAGATCGGAACTATATTTTGAACATTCTTAAATTACGAGAATTGGCCTTCTGATATGATGATTTAATCTACAAGCGAAAATAACTAACTTACATAGTCAAGAGTTCAATATCCCATGCGCGATGCCCGTGACCTAATTGTTGTAATTTATACAAAGTAATACTTGTGTTCTAAAACTAATTGTTTAACGATTATTCTTATAAATATAATAGCCGCCTACAACTGCCCACTGTAGGGCAAATGCCTCTTCTCATACAAAGAAGGTACGAGCATTAATCACTACACTTGCTCACGGCGTGTTGGTGATTTCAAACAATTTCGACGCGTGCAAAGTAAAAAAAGTTAACTGCTGTTATGCGAGTTTCTGATTATTGCAGTCATTTCGGCCAAATGAAGTCCATTGCTGGACACAGGCCTCCCCAAATATCACCACAACAATCGATATGGGTGTGCTGTGGGCTCATTCGGGGGTTTTGCCATAATCGCCACGCTTGGCAGGCGGGTTGGCGATCGCAGTTGAGTTGTTAATGTACTCGAAAGATACTGCTGCCCATCCTCCGGCTAATCCCTTGGTAGAATTTTACGACACCCACGGGAGGAAATGGGGTGGTGGTATTCTGAGCCGACACCACACGACATTATTGCAGTAACTTACTAAAAATATCACGATCATGCCACTTTTTTCATTTACATATGTCCCCTTATTTTTTATAATTTTGTCACATATAAGTCGATAACTACTCCTGTTTTGTAAAATTATGTAGATGCTTTAAACTGCCGCTAGCCGTGTTTACACGAATGACATCAGCCAGATGTCTTCTAAATCTTCTTCTTCTTCTCTTAGATCATGGCTTCTGTAGAGTATCTTCCACAATTTCGCCAATGTCAAGTATAAGGCAACGTTGTACGGTATTTAGATCAAGAAATCTTTACATATTCATAAAACATGAAAAAATGAAAGAAGAATATGTCGGCAACGTCGTACGGTTCAATTGCTTTTTCAAAACAAAATCTTCTAAATCTTTTACCTTTCATAAACGTTAAGACGTATAAAAAGACATCTGCACAATTATGTCAACTTGGTGTATTTAGGATTTGTCATAACCAAGACCTAATTTTAATAATAGTCAATGCTGCATTTTTTGTATTGAGAGTAGACGTGCGTAATATAGACAAGACATATTCATTAAATCGCGGTTTTCTTATTCCCATTTAGAAACGACCAAGTGGTAGTTACCACAGTTGCCATATTTTAAAGTACAATGTAGATGCAGACAACTACAATATTTCGTAAAATAAACATAATTAGATAAAATTGAATAAACACGTGGGTACTTTATTATATAATAAAGTAGTGAGGAAAATTTCAACAAATTAGCTTTAAAATTAACTATCTCCTGTAAAAGTAATTGTTTATAAGTATGTAACTCTTTGCTTATAAGCTGTATGTATCTCTTTTTACGTTGGATCCGTCGATTTAATTTAGATTTCCGCACGATATTTTCCTTCACCGTCAGCGTCAGTGGTATCTTAGATATAAATATATTCATTATACTCACCTATCAGATCGCCTAACCCATCCGCATCACCATCTCTAAAGCTATCCACAAGGATCCTATAATATACAGCATTATCCCACCACGGGGGAACCACATCAGCTCCAACTATACTGACCACGCACACGACAACAGCCCACCACATTATAGAAACGATTAACTCGATTACAATGCAACTTCGTACGACCTTGTTGACCAGTGATGGGACTTGGTCTAAAATTGGTATCCATTATTTATGTACCAGGTTTAGAAGATTATAGCAAAGTTCGGTTTTGATGGATTTGGTTCAAAGTTCACGGTGCGGTGCAGATGTCAGGTGAATAAATAATGGGTATCTATTGATTCGTTTCGGTGGTGAGTTGATTCAAAAGTAGGTATGGTAGGAGTTGTAATATTGTCACAGGTATATTTTTTATGTACAACCTAGTGACAATAGAGGTACGTCATTAGCCTTGTGGCAAGCGGTTCGCCTGCCCGTAACACTTGGAGTGGTACCAAGAATTATATAGTTCTCTCCATCTGAGACACTATAGTTACACGCGCCCAGAAATTTCATGAAACACTATCTACTTCTCTAACTTAAACATTAAGTTCTGTTTTAGTCTATTCTAGGTTTTGGTAACAACGGTATAAAGAAGGTAAAGATACTCGTATTACCTATAGCTCTAAATATTTTTTACCGTGTCGTGCCAGTTCCCATCTCCTCCCGTGGGTGTCGTAAAAGTCGACTAAGGGATTAGCCGGAGGATGGGCAGCAGCGTCCTTCGAGTAGATTAACAACTCAACTGCGATCGCCAACCCGTCTGCCAAGCGTGGCGATTATGGCAATACCCCCCAATGAGCCCAGAACAAACCCATATAGGTAGTTGTGGTGATCTTTGCGGGAGGCCTGTGGCAGTGGACTTCATTTGGCCGAAATGATGTGCCAGTTGACAATAGCACCACCCCATTTAATTCCGTGGGTGTCTTAAAGGTGACTGGGATTAGCCGGTGGATGGGCAGCAGCGTTCTTTAAGTGTAATTCAGCATAACTGCGATTGGCAACCCGCCTACTAAGCCTCCAATCAGCTCACATCACAAACCCAGACAGCATGTTGTAGCAATGTTTGGGGGCGCCCAGCAGTGGACGTCTTTCGGCTGAAATATTGATAACGTGCGCCTGCCGATTTTAAGTTGCGTATAAACAAGCTTCGTTTCATTGATATATAGGACTAAATAAAGTAAAGTAATCATAATTCTCTCTCAGTGAGCTATGGGAACAGCTGTTTGTTTGGCTGATATGATGATGATGATGAAATGCATTATTTTAGGGGATTTGGAGTTTGAGTTTGGCGCAGTGGTGATTTATGGCGTCTATGAGGCAAATTATAGAGCATATTATATTATACATTAATTATATATGATGACTAGGAATATTGGTACTGAAAAATAAAACAAAGAGCTACGTCTTATTTATGAAAAAAATCCTCAATCTAAATGTAATTATTATCTTATAAAATGAATATTATCAAAATCATGAAGGAGGCGCGCGTAGCACTAAGGCTTCACCTGCTTGGAGCATCACGTTTCCTAATGGTACCGTGTTTCTGTAAAATCAAAATAATTTCACATTTATAATTTATTTTTATACATAAATTCATATTACACTAGACGCTACAACATGTGTTAAGCGTAAATTATATTTATATTTCAATCTTCTGAGCCCTGCTAAATATCGAAATGGAAAATATGTAAAAGTTCATGTTTAAATCCCTAAAATGATCATTGAAATTCATTGAGTCGTTACAGAGCCGATTCAAGACACACATTTCAGACAGATAGACATATTAAAATTCTAAAGAAAGGTCATTTATGATAAGGCATTGTATAAATAGCATTTTCATTTTTTTTAGCATTTACTGAAATTTTGCCATTTATTTCGAAACAAACAGTTGAATTTTATTATATTGGTAGGTATAGATAATGCGCTAGAGGGGGTGACCGCTTTATAGTCATCCCCTCCGTGATGTGCCTAAAGGCGTGGCACCAATGGGCGGCTCTAGTGTAATCTTACGAGGCCCCTTTCAGTGCCGAAGATGACCGCTCTAGTGGCTCCCCGGGGCGGAGGAAGTTCATGTATAATTTCCACTGAAGACCCAGAAAAAAAGGTATAAGTAATGAAATGACAAATCGTTCTGCTCACTGTGTCTTGTAGTTATTTAACACATAAGAGGGTATGACTCTTATTACAGACTTCCTCTAGATTGCAATTATGAAATACTTTTAATTAATACATGTATTGTAATTTTAATATTTGTGCGCTATAGCTATGAGCTATGACATAATTACTACAAGTAATCATTAAGTTCTATTTTGTATATGAAACATATTTAAAATAGAAAAGTATTATGGCAGACTAACCTGTTGCTGGGGAGTTTGTTGCGTCGTTTCTTCTCCCCTATTTAAACTCTAACAAGCGGTGAAGGGTGGGCTTATATGGAGCTGTCTTATTTTAACTTTCAAAAAGAATTATTTTTAGACTATTTTGAATGAACTGACGGCACGGTTGGTGGACTGGCTGATACAGTCGGCTGCTGCGCACCGGGTCGTGGGTTCGATTCCCACACGGAACAAATATTTGTACGATCTGCAGGTAATTGTTCTGGGTCTGGGTGTATTTCTGTTTGTAAACGCACCCAGGATACAGGAGAATTCACAGTGTGGGGCAACGTTTGAAAAAAAAACTTGAACTTTCTGATGTCTAAAATGATTTCATTGACTCCTACGTACATAACGTCAGAGTCCGACAAGAAATGATGAATCAACCACTCAGGCAACGGAAATAGATTTTGTATTTCAAGTTAGTTGGCCTCAACCAGTTTGAACTTCGGGTTTAAGCCACTGCACATTATATGAAAGGATTACAATATTCTATTAACGGCCGATATTAATAATCAATATAATCCAAAATCTTTGGACTTAAGGTTTTGATTTTCATCCATTTTTGTGTTAGGATCACATTTAACACAAAAAAAGACATATCCTGAATGCTAAATCCAAAGATTTTGGATAAGATCGGTTATTCATTTCGGTCGTTTATCGAATTATATATATCTTAATCAAAGACCACACCGGACCTATAAATATTACAAACGTAATTTACAATAATTGTTTTATTACAAAAGATACGATTTATGTCTTTATATGATGATGTATCTTTATTTATCTACATATTTATAATTGATTACCCAGGATTGATAACGCTGTGTGGTGCCGGCTACGAATAGCACCAACCCATCTCATCCCTTGGGTATGGTAAAAGGCAACTATGAGATTAGCAGGAGGATGGGCAGCAGCGTCCTTCGAGTACATTAACAACTCAACTGCGATCGCCAACCCGCTTGCGAGTTTGGCAAAACCCCCCCAATGACAGAACAACACACCCATATCGGTCGTTGTTGTGATCTTTGGGGGGGGCCTGTGTCAGCAGTGGACTTTATTCGGCCGAAATTATGATAACATGTCGATCCCCGCATAGAACAAATATTTGTATGATCTACAGATAGTTGCTTCGGGTCCGGGTGTTTGTGCATGTGAGGGAAACCCTAGTGTACCCCTTACTAGGATTTCTCTTATATCAAGGGTGCAGTTTACAGTAATCTGTCTCACATGCAGACCCAAAACGACTATGTAGCAGTTTCTACGATATATTGCTTTTTTCTATTGTTTTTATTGGTCTCCATTGGAAAATCTACAAGAACTTCCTTCGCCCCGGGAAAGAGCGAAGAAGCCGGACTCCAATCGGATCTTTGGCACCGAAGGGGGGGATGACTGTAAAACGGTCACTCTCTCTAGCGGAGGGAAGGTGACTGTAAAATGGCCGCTCCCCAGGCACTTCTCGGGGAGGATTGTAAGAGATCTCCCCTAAGTCTTGCTGTACGCTGTGCTGCGCACACGGCGGCACGTGACCACGTGCGCGTTACCGTCTTCCCGGGGGTCACTCGGTGTGAGCACGCAGACTCCCCAATCTGCGCGCCCACGACCCCCGAGGCCCCCCACCATGTAATGACGGCAGGGGGCTCAGGCATGTTGGACCTGGATGCCTGGGCGGTTGTTACCCCTGCGCCGTCTCGTCCTTCTCCGTGCGAGATCGGCCCTCTCCCACCACCCTGGCCTAGGGCGGGTTGGCGGATTCAGATCATTTTGGAGCCCTCTCAGGTGTGCAGGTGTGCAGGGTTTCTCACGATGTTTTTCTTCACCGTTAACATAAATTATAATCAAATAGTAGTATTTATCAGAATGTCTATATTGAAATCATCACAAACAAATCTTTTTGTTCATTTTTAGGGTTTCGAACGCCGAAGGAAAAAACGGCGGACCCCTCATAGGTTCACCGTGTGTCTGTCTGTCCGTCTGTCACAGCCAATCCGAATCTAGTGAACTGATTATGTAGAAATTTGGTACACATATGTATTTCTGCAACCCAGACATGTAACGTAAATATATGAATTTTGAATATGGGGGTCACTTTGGGTAATATAGAAAATTTAAGAATACATTTTGCAAACTGTATCGTGTAGCATATCGAATTAAAGGGTTGTGAATGTTGTATATATATTTATTTTATAATTTTAAAATAAATAGTTTTAAAGTTATTTAAGAAAATAGGCGAAAATTGACCATTGACCTGTTTATTGAAGCTGGTTAAAAAATACTCCATCAAATGTAATGAAATTTATATGGGACCAATTCTAAAGCATTATGCACCTATTAAAAAAATAATTGCTCAAATCGGTCTACAAATCTCGGAGTATTCGGTGTATACACAAAAAAAACGCACCTAAAAATACCTCCTCCTTTTTGAAGTCGGTAATGACAAACTCCTCCGTTTCTGTACACTGATTACACGTCTGTCGAAAGTCCTCGGGAATAAAGCTGTGATAAAAAGAACATGCTTACCCCGAGACCCGGCTGCTATGCACGCTCGAAGTGTAAACTGTCAACGGTTCCGACAGTAACGAGACCCCACTGAGGTCCACTGTATCACTGCTGGTGCCAACGTTGAAGACCAGGGCGTAAGTGTCATAGGTCCTTAAGTACCGGATTAAGATCAGAGTGTTCTCCGTCAGGGCCTGGACCTCTAATTCCCCATGTGAGAGGGCAATCTCTTTGCGGAGTTTCGTTAGGGCTTGATATACCTAACAAAACGAATTTAAAAAAATAAAGAATATCATTCGAGAGGGGAGGAGAAGGCAAATGATTTTCTTAAAATTAAAAACCAGATAGAATTGGATCCCAACCAGTCTAAATGAAAAAGATTGGGGACAAGTACATTATGTGGCTCGTTTTTTAAAACTTTTATTATATTGTCAAGGTCTCCAAAAGCATGTCATAGTTTATGATCTATACAGAACGTATCCATCTCCTCCTGTGGACGTCGTTAAAGGTGACTAAGTGACTCAAACAAGAGGGGCAGCAGCGTCCTTTCTGTGGAACAGCATTCATTCTGCACCCAGCAACCCGCGTGGTGAGTACTGGGAAATTCTGGTGAATTGGTGGTCCAAAATGACGCCTCACGGCATGTGACCGCTCGTTGTGGAAATCTATGGGGGAGGCCTTTGTTCAGCAGTGGACGTTCTTTGTCTGATATAATAGACCTTATAAACTTTTTGTTTCTCATCATAACATTGGTTAAGTACATCATCATCAGTAAATTTCCAGTACCCACCACGCTTGGTAGGCGGATTGGTGGGCGCAGATTTGCTACTGTTCCACAAAAGAGACTCTGCTACTCATCCGTCTGGTTTAGAGTCTCTTAGTCGTGTGGTGCCGGCTTAGAATACCAACACCCCATCTCCTCCCGTGGGTGTCGTAAAAGTCGACTAAGGGATTATCTGGAGGATGGGCAGCAGCATCCTTCGAGTACATTGACAACTCAATTGCGATCGCCAACCCGTCTGCCAAGCGTGGCGGTTATGGCAAAACCCCCAACAGGGGGCCCACAACACATACATATCGGTCGTTGCGGTGATCTTTGCCTCCCCGGCCTGTGTCCAGCAGTGGACTTCGTTCGGCCGAAATGAAAATCGCCTCTTACGATATCCACGGGAGGAGATGGAGTGGTGCTATATTCTTAATCCGGACACTACACCGGTAAGTTAATTACCTTGAAATGGCTCCTATCAGTCTCTTTCTGGACCTCGAGATTGATTTCCATATAATCATCAGCCACTGGTAGCCAAGTTCTGGTATTAGTCGAAAATCCGGCACTGGTAGAGTTATTCCAATGGTACGGCGTCCTGCAGGGGTCCCGGGAGTAATCCAAGTAGTTTGTAGCATTGCCTTGGTTCAACGCTGCTACGTCAACGGTATCCTCCCAGCTGACGTAGCCATCCCTCATGCCGATCTCCTCGCCCTGGTATGTGACAGCTACTCCTGGGAGTAACATGTTGAGGCCGTTCAGCCCGTCAACCATGTTTGTCCTAAATCTGGAAGGCATGCGGCTCTGGTCGTGGTTCCCGAACTAGAAAAACACGTAAATATATTTTCTACTTTATCGCATATTTGCCTTACATTTACGTTTGTTTTAATTAGATATTCAAAAGGCAAGGCACTACGATAGCAATGGTGGTGATGACAGAAAAAAGGGTTAACAAACTGATTGGGAATTATACACAGTTCTGTCCTCTTAGGGGGACAGACAGGAAACATCATCATATCAGCCACAGGACGTCCACTGCTGAACAAAGGCCTCCGCCTTAGATTTCCACAACGAGCGGTCACATGCCGCCCTCATCCAACGACGTCCAGCGACCTTCACCAGGTCGTCTGTCCACCTCGTTGTAGGTCACCCCACGCTGCGTTTTTCGGTGCGCGGTCTCCATTCTAGAACCTTTGTGCCCCAGCGGCCATCAGTTCTACGAGCAATGTGCCCTGCCCATTGCCGCTTTAGTTTACTAATCCTTTCAGCTATATCGACAACTTTAGTTGACAGACAGGACAAAAAAGTTCTATTACCCCCTGTTACCGACGAGGGGACATATCGAACTTATTATTTCCAGTCTGTCCCCCTGCTGTTTTCTAAGTTGCTAGACTGCAAATACAAATGGGCTACTATTAATATCTATCAAATTATCAAGTTAAGTGGACTTACCACCCAGTTAGCCACATTCCCCTTCGGCATATACGTAAGCCAATGGCGGATGACGTAAGCAAAGTCTCTAGCAGTGGACCTCGCAGACAGAGTCGTGATGAAGTCGAAGTTGAAGGGGAAATGAGCACCGACCTGCCCTTTCTCATCTCCATAGTATAACATTGTCATGCTGATATTAGCATAGGCCTCCGCCATCAGTAGCCTAGTGGATAAAATATTTTAGAAGGTGATGGACAAACTGACATATGAAGGCATATTAAAATTATATATTTTTACACCCTGCGCAAAATTGCACAGAGGCCAAAAGTGGGGAAAACAAGCAATAAAAAGTCCAGCAGTGGGATGTCAGTAGTCGTAGACCTGTGGTATACACATTTGTGTTCTTTATAATACCTATAGGAGGCCAAACGGGCATAAGGGTCTCCTAAGTGGTCACTGCCGCCAATCAATATCTTGCTGACTTGCTGATATGTTGTAGAGATGAGTAACTCGTCTATTTTAAGTGAGAATGAGCGAGGCCCTCACTTCGAGCAAAATGAGGGCATTTTGTGTCATAAAAAGATAAGATAAAAAAAAAGATAAAAAGATAATTTATCATAATTATATCATAATTTATCAAAATTAAAATGAGGTGAGGTGATAATGTGAGGTCCTCACGAGGTGAACCTCGTTTGTGTTGAGGTGCAAGCTAACTATGCATTGCGAGTCACGATAACCGCGACTTGCGAAGCGAGGGAATGCGAGACAATAAGTTGTTTTTGTGTGGCCCTCGCCGAGTCGAGCTCAGCGCGCGACTGAAACTTAGTTTCATCTCTCTCACAGATACGATTTTTGAATAGACTTTTTTTTTCTCCCGTTCATAGTTTTGGCAATCGCACCTCGCTTTGCATTTCTAGAAAATTTAGGAGAATGAGCTGAATGAGGTGGTTCAAGGTTGTAATTTGAGTGAATCTTTTAATTCGTCGCGACGAGGGACTCATACGAGGCACCTCACGAGTGAGGGACACATCACTAATATGTTGCCGACCCTTAAGACGGACACACACTATTCGTAAGTCAGCCATATTTTTAGGGGTAAGGGTTTCGGTATTCGTCGCCTTGCGTCGTGGCCAGTTTTCTGTGATAGCGTGGGACTTCCCTGGTCTAGTCAGCCCATTTACGAGCCCTGGTAAACGAATGACCAAAGGCTAGGCTCTCCAACACAAACACAATATGAACTAAAAGCAAGGAATAGTACTATGCAAAAAGTCTTACTTAGTCTTCGAGTCGTTTTCCATCGTCCACATATCTACTGCCTCTCTCCATTCATAAACAACATCGTACAGCTCTATCAGATCCCTGACATGAATTTGCGTGGTATACCCGGGCTGTTCAGGAGTCAAAAACATGTTCCCTGAAAGAGGCTCATCAGGATAGACCCCATTTTCATCGGGAAGTGTTTCGAATAAATGAGGAATGGCATCAACTCTGAACCCATCGGCTCCTCTAGCTATCCAGAACAGCATGATGTTGATCATCTCTTGTCTAACAGCTTGCTCTCTGAAATTGAAGTCCGCTTGTTCGACGGCAAACTGGTGCAGGTAAAACTGCTGGCGTGTATCGCTCCATTCCCAGACAGAGCCACCAAATTGACTGATCTGTTTAATAGAAGGTGTCAATGATTTTCTTAGATACAAGCCTTAACCAAGCTTTTATATTGATGGCAGTTTATGACGGCACAGTTGGGGCAGTAGCTAAGCAATTAGCTTGCTGTGCTACTTGGGCACATGGAACAAATATTTGTATAACGTACAGTTCGTTGTTTCGGGTCTGGGTGTTATGAGCACAGGTGAGATTGTCATGACAGTCTTGAATAAGTAAATCGCGGTCGAGGAAGGCCAGACAACGCCCTCTTCAGGGCCACGTAATGGTAGCCCATGAGCGACGGGATAGTCTGTCGCTCCATCCCTAAAAGGACCTGAGGCGGCGGCGCGTGTGTGTCCACGCGCTCCCGTTAATGATGAACCAAGGTGGAGGCAAGATCCTTCACCGTCTGACGCCTAGATGGGGTCTGGTCAGCGAGACCAGCACTGCCGGGGTCACGGATGAATGCAAGAAGACCTTCCTGGCACGATGTGCATGGTGGAACACCGTGGGGTTTTAGGCGATAAGAGACCGGCTGGCCCCTCCTCTCTACCCAGGGTGCATGAAGTCTATGACGACTTCCTCACGTACAAAAAAGGCTTAAAAAAGAAGAAGTCCCAAGAAGGACAAGCACCTCGTCGAACTTCAAGATAGTCCTATCGTGGTGTTCCGGCGCTAGTTTACTAACATATTAGGCCGCACCTGATTAATCTGGGAGCAGACCCGAATACCTGGAATGAGCAAGGAAATTATGAATAATACTTACCCAGTTAGAAGGTAGCATAGTTTCAGGGTTTTCTGGGTCTATTCGTGGATCCGCCCACACGAAGAAGTTTTCGTATCCTGGCTCTCTGGCTTCCGACTTGATAAAGTATTCCGAAAATGTACTAGCATGGTTTGGCACGTAATCTAATAAGACTTTTAAACCTAAAATATATCAAATATGTATTTCTATATGGTGTCCGAATTAAGAATATAGCGCCAATCAATCTCATACCCTGGATATCATAAAAGGGACTATAAACCAGAGGGATAGGCAGCAGCATCCCTTCAGTTTGCCGTGTGGTGCCGGTTATGAATAGCACCAACCCATCTCATCCCGTGGGTGTCGTATAAGGCGACTAAGGGATTAGCCGGAGGATGGGCAGCAGCATCCTTCGAATGCATTGACAGCTCAACTGCGATCGCCAACCCGCCTGCCAAGCGTGGCGATTATGGCAAAACCCCTCAATGAGTAAACAACACACCGATATCAGTCGTCGTGGTGATCTTTGAGGGAGGCCTGTGTTCAGCAGTGGACTTAATTCGGCCGAAATGATGATCCCTTCAGTCACACAGTAGCCATTCTGCGCTCACCAACCCGTCTGCCAAGAGTGGTGAGTACTGGCAAATACCCCCCAAAATGACGCAGTGCCTTTGCTCCAGTAGTGGACTAATTATTCCTATATTTATAATAACTATGATATCTCGTAATTATTCGATGTCAATCAAATATTTCAATTATAAATTCTAGCTACTTTACAATTTATTGAAGTCCAAGTAAGCTAAAATCAAACCTAACATTAAAAAAAACTTATTAATTCAGCTCAAATTTCCTTACCTAATTCTTGTGCCTTATTCACCAGCTCATCAAAATCTTGCATATCGCCATATTCCTCATGTATGTCGTAAAAATCACTGATATCATATCCGAAGTCTATCATAGGAGACTTGAAGATTGGAGACATCCAGAGAGCTCCAACACCAGCGTCCACTAGGTGTTCCAGTTCGCTGGTTATACCTAGATGGTTATAATAATTATGATTAACGCTTATTTTATCTTTTCTAGTAATCGTTATTGGGTCTTATACTTCATTTGTATTTTTATAGTCTTAGCTAGACCATTAGTTACTCCTGATAACCAGGATCTATCATGGTTAAAAGATAAAAAGATCAAAATATTTTTATTCATATAAATCCGTTTCCAGGGAGTCATGAATGGTCAGACTTTAGCTTCAAATATGTAGATTTCCTATGGAGAAGAACGGGCAAGAAACTCCACGGTTATTTTTTTTAAATCAGAATAATTTTGTTAACAATATATGACTACATTGTTCTTGAAATGAAGGTTATGTGAGGACAATGTAGGAGAAAAGAGTCTAAATTACAAGATTTTAATATTTAAAGCTTATGATTAAATTGACATGGCAGTATTAAGCTGACCAGTTCCAGCAGACAGCACGTTCGTTCACGAGCATGACGCATGCCACAGCATCGCTTAGCTCAACCATATTTTAGGGCTACTCACCGACCCGAGACACAACGCCACCGTAACCAGGATACTTGACTGAGCATGGCATACCTAATCTGCCAGACAACTATCACGGTTACCATCTTATTTCATGTGTATCATGGAATTGTCTCCTTTTCGAGGTTGCCCGAATAAATTTATAAACGTGGACGTAATCTGAAGGCCAATTCTCGTAATTAATTTACACTATGACTAAAAGTTAGTCCGTGTGGTGTCCAGATTAAGAATATCTCCTCCCGTGGATGTCGTAAAAGTCAACTAAGGGAATCTATACCAGAGGAATGGGCAGCAGCGTCCCTTTTGTGAAGCGGTAGCCATACTGCACTCACCAACCCGGCTGCCAAGCGTGGTGAGTATTGGCAAATACCTCCAAAAATGATGACACAGTTGGGGAATCTATGGGAGAGGCCTTTGTTCAGCGGTGGACATATAAATAGCCGATATGATGATATGATGACTGAAAATGGACCGAACTGAGATTAAATTATGGATTGACCGAAAAAATGGTATTCTGCTACTCTTAAAGTTCATTCGGATTTCAGTATAATCTCGATCTAGTTCTCGACTCATTTCGATCTCAATTTTGACGTTCATTCAATGAAAATTTAGTACATGTTAGCAGAATACCGTTTTGACTTAGATCAACTTTCGATCCATTTTCGATCTCATCACAGTGAAATTCACGTTTGACGTTGTTTGTTAGTTTAGGAGAATACCATTTGCGACATTTTTGACATTGAGACTAGATCGAAACTATATTTTGAACATTTTTAAATTACGAGAATTGGCCTTATGGTGAAAAATAGCGTACTACTGTCTGTATGGTCATCTACTAGGAAGGTTTAGGCAATCAGCAATTACCTGGATGTTAGGATAATGCTTTGGTTTATCGAGTTAAGCAGTATCCACTGTTTGAGGAGACTTTTGAAGGATCTTGCATAATCTCCATAATTGAATACAAGATTATCCCAGTGTTAGTTATAGGGATAAGAAGGGATACTTCATAGGCTATTATTAAGATCCCCCTTCGTAATCTAAACCGAATGACAGAACAATTCTCTTTAATTGCTCATTGAAGACGTTTTAGGTTCTAAAATCCAATTTAGCTGAATTAAATAGTCTAGATGTCTTGTCGTTCACAAATGTTATCCCTTTCGAGGCTAAATAGAAAATTAATTAACGACCTTTGGGCTTATCTAAAACATGTTTATCATCATCATCATCGTTTCGGCCGAATAAAGTCCACTGTTGGACACAGGCCTCCCCCAAAGATCTCCACAACGACCGATAAGGGTGTGATGTTGGCTCACTGGGGGGTTTTGCCATAATCGCCACGCTTGGCAGACGGGTTGGCGATCGCAGTTGAGTTGTTAATGTACTCGAAGGACGCTGCTGCCCATCCTCCGGCTAATCCCTTAGTCGACTTTTACGACACCCACGGGAGGAGATGGGGTGGTGGTATTCTGAGCCGGCAACACACGGTAACATGTTTATACAGGTATTTTACTTTAGGTTGTCCTTTACTAAGAGAGCCAGAGGGATGGGAAGCAGCGTCCCTTCTGTGAAACAGTTTGTGAGTAGGTATACTGTGGTCATTAACTCACCAGCCAAGCGTGGTGAGTTAATGACCACAGTATACCTACTACAAATTCCAAATTCACAACTGTGAATATCTTTGTTCAGCAGTGGATGTCCTTTGGCTATATGATTACAAACTGAAGTATACTGAAGCTGTTATTAGTCTTAGATTACAAGTGGATTTTCACAAAAACGTTAATAACTGCATATACTTAACTGTCTTGCCGTGTAGTGGCTACGAATAGCACTAACTCCATCTCATCCCTGGGTGTCGTAAAAGGCGACTTTGGGATTAGTCGGAGGATGAGCAGCAGCGTACTTCGAGTACATTAACTACTCAACTGCAATCGCCAACCCGCCAATGAGCACACAACACACCGATATCGGTTGTTGTGGTGATCTTTGGGGAGGCCTGTATCCAGCAGTGGACTTTATTCGGCCGAAATGATGACTTAACTGATTGTGGTGGTGGACTGTGTGGTTCCCTTTCCACCAACTAAGGATTGATATCAAGAGGATGGGCAGCAGCATCGTCCCTTATGCTACTGGCAAATTACTACGGTCACCAATTTGCCTGCCAAGCGTGGTGATTACGGCAATGTGACCGGTCATTGTAGTGATCATTGGTAAGCCCATGTTCAGGTGTGGACGTATAGAATAGAAAGAAAATAGAATAGTATACGGGCTGATGTGTGTGAGGGTTGTCGTGGTAGTGGTAAAAAGACATCCAATGTTGATCAAAGATTTACACAGTTGTGTCGTCATTTTGGGGGGAAATTTTCAGTATTCACTTGGCAGGCGGGTCGGTGAGCGCAGTATAGTGTATGTTCCACAAAAGGGACGCCGCTGCCCGTCTATCTAATTTAGAGTCTCTTAGTCACCTTTTAAGAGATCACATGAGAAGATGGAGTGCTCCCATACTCTTAATTCGGTACCGCACGGTCTCGAGATGGAATAGTGCAATTGAAATAAAGATATGAGAATGCCTATATCTTCTACAGATTATTTTAAATTCTTACATGATAACTATATTTTGAGATCTCCGATTCCATCTCCATCGCTATCCTTAAACGACCTCGGATAAATCTGGTATATCACTGTGTGCTCCCACCAGTCTAAGGTCCTCAGCTCTGGCGGTGATCCGCCTCCATTCCTCATCAAAGCCCAAGTCGCAACCCCCACTATTACTCCCACAACCAAGGCAGTTGCAAACGCAACCCCAACGGTTCTTGCACGAGACATTTTAGCCCAATGAACTCTGAAATCCAAGACCTGAATTTAAAGAGTAGTTATCTACTTCTTAAGTAATAAATAGTTATCTGTATTGATGTTTGATTGTTGCTTATTATTGCGTGCAAAGTGATAATCTTTTTCCACGATGATTTGATTATCTAATCATTGGGCTCCTATCTGATACTCACGTACTTACTTTTTGTAAAGAATAAATGTTTTTAATTATTACAAACTAGCTGGGAGCCGCGGTATCACCCACCGTTTAATTTAAAAGAAATTAGATTATTTATAAATAATTTAGAGTACTTTGGCATAGACACTTGACAATATATAATGTCGGATTTCATGGGTTTTAATTTTTTACGCAGAAACCTAATTAGTTTTCTCTAATAAAATTAGCCTAAGTTATTCCTTATAACATTAGCTATCTGCCAGTGAAAGTCCCGTAGTAATCGGTCCAGCTATTTCGGAGATTAGCGGGAACAAACAGACAGACAGACAGACCGACAGAAAGGAAAAAGAAAACAAAAAATGTTGTTGTAGGTACCGTATATACTTTCATATGCGTTTAGTAAAAAGCTGTTATTTTGACATTATAAACAGACACTTCAATTTTATTTATTTGTATAGATGTATGGATGTGTATTATTCATGTTTCTTGCTGACTGACTGTTCTCCATAGGACTAACAACTTACTGGCGGCTCTAGTGTGATTGTCCTAGAGTTCCTGGAGCCCCTTTCGGTGCCGAAGATAACTGGCCGTGCGTTTTAGTTGGTAAGAGTCCGTGTGGTGTCCGGATTAACGAATATAGCACCTCTCCAGCTCCTTCCGTTGAATGCCGTAAAAGGCGACTAAAGGACTCTAAACCAGGGAGGTGGGGGCAATTAGCAACACACCCACCAACCCGCCTGCCAAGCGTCGCAAATACCTCGCAAAATGACGAAGTGACCGTGGACATCTATGAGGGAGGCCTTTTCAGTAGTGGATGCATAAGTGGCTGATATGATTATGACGACGCCCCTTCATCCTACCCCAGTGTGGAAGACCTGCAGGAGAATTTCCACCGTAGTGAAAATGTAATTTCTAGAAGTACTCGTAATTTCGTTTGAACGAAATTGGTATCTATTGGTATATTGTTGTTGTAGAAATATAATGTGGGAGACTAATGCCTAAACTAGCTTGAAGCCTGTATTTTAGGTCACCAGGCCTTCCACCCCAGAAGTCCAATTTGAAAGTCCTTTCATAAATTGTGCCAAGCGAAAAATTTCCATTATCTTGTTCTTCGTGTATCTGATTCTATCAAGTTGTTTTCTCTTGTTAGGGTTCTCTTGATGAATACGTTGCTATGACTTTATCAGTCACCGATACTGGTTGATTTTGTCCTTTATACCCAGTTATCATCTTGCACCCCATGAATGCGCACTTTCATTGCAGACAACATCTTGATATAAAAATAAACTCGCTGTTTTAATAAAATGTTTATATTATGGGTTTGATACACCAATTACTGACGATTTCTCAAAATTACTTTTCAATTTTTCATATTTATGTTGCATATTCAATTGCCTATAGATGGTGTACATTACACAAAATCTTTTCCTTTCACTTGATTTCTGTTTTAAGACGCAGATTCTGTCTACTTTTCGCACGGAACAACAACCGTCCCGGCTCCAAGTCCAATACGCCTGAGCCCCCTGCCGTCACTACATGGTGGGGGGCCTAAGGGGTCGCGGGCGCGCAGATTGGGGAGTCTGCGTTCTCACACCGAGTGACCCCCGGGAAGACGATGGCGCGCACGTGGTCACGTGCCGCCGTGTGCGCAGCACAGCGCAAAGCGAGGCTTGGAGGGATCCTTTACAATCCTCCCCGAGAAGTGCCTGGGGGGGCGACCATTTTACAGTCGGCTTCCCTCCGCTAGAGGGGGTGACCGCTTTACAGTCATCCCCTCCGTGATGTGCCTAAAGGCGTGGCACCAATGGCCGGCTCTAGTGTGATCTTACGAGGACCTGGAGCCCCCCTTCGGTGCCGAAGATGACCGCTCCAGTGGTTTTAGCTGGTAGGAGTCCGGCATACCCCTTCGCCCTTCCACAGGGTGAAGGAAGTTCCATGTAGAATTTCCACAGGACATCAAAAAAAAAAAAAAAAAGGCGAGTTAGCGATCGCAGTTGTGTTGTTAATGTACTTGAAGGACGCTGCTGCCCATGCTCCGGCTAATCTTATAGTCGCTTTTTACGACACCCACAGGATGAGATGGGTTGGTACTATTCGTAGCCACCTCACCTCCATACGGTGTCCTGTACTTTAAACTATTATTTTCCTGACGTTTCGAACCTCACCCGTTTCACTACAACGGACCGGTCAGTAAGCTACTGCAACTACATAAAATGCCTCACAGACGAGTCAGCTTGCGACGCGTAAGCGCTGTATTGCATGAAAGTCAGTTCACATTATATTCAATTTAGTAAAGTAGTAAAGTACATTATTATTAACGCGACAATATAACATCGTGTCAGCAAAAGGACGTCCATTGCTGAACAAAGTCCTCCTCCATAGACTTCCACAACGACCGATTACATGTTGCCCGCATCCATCGACTCCCAGAGACCTTCACGAGGTCTCTTGTCACTTCAGTTTGCTAATCCTTTCAGCTATGTCAGCAACTTTAGTTTTTCTACGGAGCTCCTCCGTTCTTATTCATCATTTCGGCCGAATGAAGTCCACTGCTGGACACAGGCCTCCCCAAAGATCACCACAACGACCGATATAGGTCTGTTGTGGGCTCATTGGGGGGATTTGCCATAATCGCCACGCTTGGCAGACGGGTTGGCGATCGCAGTTGCGTTGATAATGTACTCGAAGGACGCAGCTGCCCATCCTCCGGCTAATCCTTTAGTCTACTTTTACGACACCCACGGGAGGAAATAAGGTGGTGGTATTCTGAGCCGGCACCACACCACTTTCTGATTCGATCGCGACAAAATCCATAAGTTTAATTCATGAAATTTATTTCCGTTATACCAGACGCATGATAGTTACATCACTACGCTGAGCGGATGTGGGCTCAACAATTACCACGGTCTAGCAGGCCTGCCCACCCATCAAATTATAGCCCAGGGTTACTGTCATGTGAAGATCAAAAGCATGCAATTTGTCATAACAATCCATTATTTGACTCGTATCATAAGGATGGCAGAATATGAATATTCAAATATTATTCAAATGATATGCATAATTCGGCAAATACTTTAATAATTACAGACGCTTAATATTTCATAAATTGACGTTTAACTTAAAATAACATAGAACTTTATAACAATAATAGAACAAAAACTGATAACTTTCGTGAGTGATATTCATGTTTGAGGTTTAAGTGTATATGGCTTTGCTCATATGAATATTTCGGGTATCTCTCCTTAGTTCCGGACAAAACTGGAGCCCTCATGAATGGCCTAATTTATTCTTTACACAGTGAAATATGCACAATAATAAATACGTACAATATGTAAACGTAATAAAACTACTCTAAAATATCGATAATATTTTGATTATATTGAACCAATCATATTATATACTAAAAGAAGTAGATATATTACATATGCGCCAAAGGTAAGAACCAAAACTCCCCCAGTTGTAGCACTTCGCAATCAGTTCGCCCAAGACAGGACAACGAGCACACACTGTCACAATCTGTATTGTTTTATTATTTAAGTAAAAACAATGCCGTCGTGCGTATAGAAAATGCACAAAATATAAAGGACGAAGGATTTCATACCACACGTGCATAACAAAGTATACAAAATATTTGAATAAAAATACTATAATTTGAATAGTATTTTCTATAATAGTATTTATTAATAAATATTCTCGAAGAAAACAGACCAAGCAAAGAAAAAAGATAACACATATAAGGTGCGACAAGGACATTGAGTACACGTGTTGTCATTTTAGATAGCTATCTCTTTTACTCTCGTAGTTTTTGGATCTTCCTTCTTACAGCATAGGTATGCAGTTTTATAGGTTTATACCTACATACAACGAGACTGAATTTAGCGCGCCATTTAATATGGACGTAACATATCTATGGTATAATTTCATTGCATTGAACTCTTTGGTAGCAGCAAAACCAAAGCTTCTTCAGCTTGAAGCGTTACTTCCCCAACCGGTATGATATCTCTGAAAATATAGACATTGTTATTTGTACAAGTTAGAACCGAGACCACATTACCGTAATTTATTAAATGCCAAGTCTAAATTCGACTTACAATAGATATATTATATGTCAATTTTGCATTTATGCCACACGGTCCAATTTTGATGAAAGACCAGTCTTACAAGTAACTGATTCCAAAAATCTTTACCTATTAGAAGTAGTAGGATCAGACTATCTGTTCCGAAGAAGTGAGAAGACTATTGGATAAATGAAAGAAAGACAGAAAGTAGTAAGTTAATTCTGGATGCAAGAAACAAAAACAATTACAATAAAATAAAGAGAGATGGTTATTTTTTGTAGTGGAAATATGAAAATAGGGAAGCAAAAGCATATTACGAGAAAGTGGTCTCTGTAAAATTTGTGAAAGTTCAACTAGAGTCAAACTTAAGGAACTAAACGATAAACTTGGCCTGTTAAAGATGTCGCACGCACGGGGTGGCGCCAATTTTTGTGTCACTGATTTGATCGAATCATTTTGTGCCATATATAAGGTCCTGTGGAACTTCTGTTGTTCCAAGCATTCATGGTTTACGGTAACCACTTACAATTAGGCAGGTATGCTTGATTGCCACCTTTTATTTTATTATTGATGTCCATTGGAAATTATACATGGAACTTCCTCCACCCCGGGGAAGGGCGAAGGCGTATGCCGGACTCCTACCGGCTAAAACCACTGGAGCGGTCATCTTCGGCACCGAAGTGGGGTCTTCTTAAGATCACACTAGAGCCGCCCATTGGTGCCACGCTGTACGGGCGAGGGCCAACGTATATTAACCAACGTCCCGTACGTAATTAAACCTAATACTCCCTATCTGCCTTACTACCACACCCTAAGTCCCTAGTTATACCCTACAGTCCCTAAGTCCCTAGCCCTACTATCTTGTAGTTTGAAGACAGGGAAACCTGTTACCAGGAGACCTAAGGTAACAGGCGGAAGGTGGGCGGGATCTGGGTGTGTGGAAATGGTTTTCTCACTGCCGGTCAAGCAGGCTCACAAGACCGATCGTACTGACGGCTAAAGGTGTCTTGGCCGCAGTGAGAGGTGGTTGGACGGGTAATGAGTCAAAGTCGGATTCAACGTAATGACTCATTTATTTAACATTAATAACATCTTATATATTAATCTTAAACTATGTACACATCTACGCTTATTTACTAGTGTGCCGTCCATGTATTGTGCCGACGCTGCGGTGTTGCAGAATCACAGTTGGTATGCTGACGCAGAACCACGGAAAACCTAATATTTTATAAATGCCGCTGCAGCAAGTATTGTAGTAGGTTAGTTGTGTAATTGTGATTTTGGGTCGTGGTTGTTTATTTGTGCCATGGCACAGATGTTCATGGCTTTAGGCACATCTCGGAGGGGATCACTGTAAAGCGGTCACCCCCTCTAGCGGAGGGCAAGCGGCTGTAAAAAGGCCGCCCCCCAGGCACTTCTCGGGAAGGATTGTAAAGGATCCTCCCCAAGTCTCGCTGTACCACGTGCGCGCCACCGTCTTCCCCGGGGTCACTCGGTAGCTTGATTGCCACCTTAGTGGTATCAAAGTCAAAGTCAAAGTCAAAGCTTGTTATTAGCACACGGGAGGATGCTGAGCCCATCCTATTGATATCAACCATCAATCACTTTTTACGACACCTATAAGCGGAGGGAATTGTTCTATTCTTTGTCAGGAACTTTACGCGTCAACATCTAACATTCTCACATTTTACCCGCAAACACTATATAAGTTCTTCTGATTTAGTTTACTAAAGAGGCTTATCGATCACGAGGCCAATAATATTTTTTCTTACCCAGACATTCTTCTCGAATGTTCACTAGCCACATATACAGTCATCGGTTCCTTCAACAGTCTGTTTCTCCTCAGATCCACTGCATCATCCTCTTTTCCCACATTCAAAATCAGGGCATATTTATGATAATTGTCTAAGTATCGCACCAGAACAAATGTGTTTTCAGTAAGGGCTTGCAGCTGATAATCTCCGTGGGATAGGGCTGGTTCCTTTCGAAGTTTTGTGAGGGCTTGGTATACCTTACGAAAGAGGTTTTAAAACATAATTACAACTGTCTAATAACCATAAATACCTGATTTCTTTCTCGCTAGTACATTGTACCCAAAAGGCTTTGTTTAATGGAAGATAGTATTTAGTAACGCTACCGTTTGTGAGCATAACGTAATTGTAAACCAATTTCACAGATAATTGATTATAAGGGATGGGCGGGTCTACCACTTTACTATGATTACTACTATTAGACTTCAATTGATTATTGATAACAGATGTCGTTAGTTGGTAGTTTTCGCTAACCACGGATCGTAAGGGGGTAATTAATATAGAACCAAAATCTAGAAACAAAGTAAATGAATGGGCAATATATTTAAGCATTTCACATTATACTGCAAAAACTGCGTGGACGCATACCCAAAACAAGTTAAAAGAGTTAGTAAAATGATTACCTACTCCAACATTTTTGGATAAGCAATAATTATGCAAATCGAATGCTAAAATATATTAATGCATTACAAAACTCTGAACTTTTTAAGCTTTCTGAAATTGGGACTATCGGTTTTTTGCGAAACAGATGGTACCACGAACGTATTTATCTATGTAGATAACAACAAAAATTGCGCGATCCATAACTTTCATAGAATTTGTATATTTCAAAACCATAAGTATTTTAGGCAAAAGTGAATGATCATCTCCTAGAATTTGGTGGTAGCCGTAAATGAGAGCATCTTTATGTTCCAGACTTCGATTACGGCTACCACTAAATAAGCCTTAACTCGAGCATATTCTTAAATAAGCTCCGCTGCCGCCCGACTTCGTAAATGAAGTTTTTTATTTTTTATTTTTAGAGGTTTTAATATTTTTATATCGTGTAGGGTTTTTGATGTCGGTATATTTTTTGTTAAAAAGGTTTATTTGTAACTATTTAGTGAAAATAAGTGTAAGAACTTTTTCCAATTTGGTATCTGTATCTAACACTAAAAATGAGAATTACTCAAATCTGTTCTCTGATCCCAGAGGAATCGAAACTAATAAGACTACATCTAGATAAGCATAGTCAAATTAACCTGTTTATTGAAGCTGGCTAAAAAACTACTCAATGAAATGTATATGAGACCAACTCGAAAGCATTCTGCACCTGTTAAAAAAGAATGGCTCAAATCGGTCTACAAATCCCAGAATAATCGGTGTACATACTAAACAAAAAAACGCATTGAATTGAGAACCTCCTCCTTTTTGAAGTTGGTTATTAAGGTTACAATTCTACAATTAAATTAGCTTATAAAGATTCTACAAGTATTATGTATGTTCTATTTATGAAAATAAATACGTAAACATCTAACCTTATAGTGACTTCTTCTCGCCTTCTTCTGTGCTTCAAGATTATTTATTTTATAGTCTTTATTAACAGGCAACCAGGTACTACAGTTAGTAGAGAATCCAGCATTAGTAGTACTGTCCCAAAGATAAGGAGTACGAGCAGGATCTCTACTGTACTGCTCATAATTATCTCTATTGCCTAATTTTAAGGCCCTAATGTCACTCGTGTCTTCCCAGCTGATGTAGCCATCTGCCATACCGAGCTCGTCTCCCTGGTAGGTGCAAGAAACTCCTGGGAGCATCATGATTAGAGAGTTAAGGCCGTCGACCATTCCGGGACTGAAGCGGGTCGCCATTCTTTTGTTATCGTGGTTGCCGAGCTGAATCAGAAGACCGATATTGTTGTTTGGTTTCACCACAAAAACAATCACGATCAGAAACTTATAAAACTTATTATAATGAGCCCAAAGGTGAATATTTAGTACCTTGGTTTGAAAATTTTAAGAGACATAATAAATAGTTTTATTGACGTGATATTAACAATTATCAAAAGTGATTATCAATAGAAGATATATAGAGAATTAAGCTATATTCATGAACTTACCAACCAATTAGCTGTGTGCCCATAAGGCATGTACACCAACCAATGCAGAATAACATAAACAAAGTCTCTCGCACTGGACTCTGCAGACAGTTCTTTAACAAAACCGAAATTGAAAGGGAAGTGGACTCCACTCCTATCATGGTCTCCATAGTAAAGCATTGTGTTGGTTATGTTAGTGTAGGCTTCTGCTAAGAGGATTCTGAAAGGTTCATCCTTATCTTTACTTAATGTTACCTGGCCCTTTATGAATGATTATGCAGGTAAGAAAACCTTATCCGCGGTTAGACAATTGTCGAAACGATTCACTATCAACATAGGAATACTAAACTTAAACTGTTATATACACAATACACCGAAAACAAACTACTACTTCAATGCTTTTTCAAGTTCGAAAATATTGATACATCTCTCCAAATCGTCTAAATTGTTCCAATAATGACTTATTGATCTTTCTATCTAATCCGTAACTTATATTCGTTACATTATAACATAGCACTAATGTTTACCTGGTGTCAGCGCCAGTTCTATTCTGCCAATCATCAACAAACTCCCTCCACTCATAAACAACGTCGTATATTTCATTCAGGTCCCTGGAATACATTCTATTCGTGTAACCAACCTCCAAGGGAGACAAAAACATATTGCCTGTTAGTGGTTCATCAGGGTATCCATTCTCACCAGGGCTGGCTTCGAAGAAATGCGGAAGAGCATCGAGACGAAAACCGTCAATTCCTTTTTCAAGCCAGAATTTTAAAATATTGATAAGTTCTTTTCTGACAGCTGGCTCCCGAAAATTGAAGTCGGCTTGAGATTTCGAAAATTGGTGTAGGTAATACTGCTGGCGTGGTTCATTCCATTCCCAAATTGAGCCGTTAAAATCGCTTATCTATAAATGAGAGAAAGAAAATTTACATATTAGGTTCGTAAAATTTGTACTGCTAATCAGTTTCTACACAGTGATACGTGTCGTGAAGAAATCGAACCGATTACCGCATGGAGCAAACATTTGTATGGACAGAAGATAGTTATTTTGAGTCTGGTTATTTGTGTATGTGGGTTTTATGCCTATAAACTGTGCCTCCCATACAATGGGATTCCTAGTGATGAAAAGGTATTTATCTTACAAGTTACATAATTTTAAGTTCTGTATGCAAAATGTTTGGTTGAAAATGCCGATCTTACTCCGCTATTGCCCGAGACCAGTCTAGCGGCTGCACGCACTTTAGTTACAAGACATGAGTGTTATTTTATAACGTATCGATAGAATTCGAATCATAACAAATCTCAAATATTAAAACCGGTCATATCAAATTAATACCTAAAATATTTTCAATGATCAGAATAATTTATGGTTCTCACCCAATTACAAGGCACGAGGCGGTTGGTAGCGTTATCTGGATCTGGTTTGGGATCTGCCCATATGAAATAGTTCTCGTACCCTGGCGCCCTTGCCTCCGATAGCTTGAAGTATTTGGACTCTATGCTGGCATGATTCGGTACGTAGTCGATCAGAACTTTGATGCCTGGTGAAGGTATTTTTTTTACAAATATGCTGCGTGTCAGAGTCTGTCAGAGTATTCTTGTTCCTCTCTCGAAGGGATTTTTTATTGTGATTGTGTTGTGTCTGCAACTGCTCTCATTGAATATAAAATAAATTTAAACATGGGGCATGTGGTGCTGGCTAAGAGTAAAACCACCCTATCTCTTACCGTGGGTGTCATAGAAGGCAACTATTAACAAGAGAATGCGTCCTTTGAGACAATTAACTCAACTGCGATCGATTATGGTGAAATCCCCCAATGAGCATACAATACAAACCCAGACCGGGCGTCGTTATTGGCTTTATTAAGCAGTGGATGTCCTTCAACTGATATAAAGATGATGATGATGAAATAGGAGCATCGTTTTTCACGAAATAGAAAAATGTGTTTTGTACCGAATTTTTGTATCAGTAAAATGGACGTCAGAATTTTTGAGAATCTTGTGCTTACCAAGTTCATGTGCTTCTTGCACCATTTCCTCAAAGTCAGCCATAGTGCCATACTCATGGTTTATGTCATAGAAATCACTGATATCATACCCGAGGTCCACCATGGGCGATACGAAGATAGGAGACAACCAGATAACATCTACGCCGGCATCAGCAAAATGACCCAGTTTGCTAAGGAGACCTATGAACAAGAGAAAACTTTATCCGATTTAATTATTGATTCAGTTAAGGAATATAAATCCAAATAGTAATATATAAATAATAAAAATATTTGATTTATTAAAGATAACAATAACCAGTAAGATGATAATAAAATTAATGCTCGTGTCACCATTGGAACATCTACGCAATATATGAGCTATATTAGCATAGTATATCGTAGCGTAGTAATCATATGAGCAAGGCACATAAAACCACATAAAATACATTTTACATAAAGTAAAATAATAGCTTGTAATTTGTAACGGTTCGAATTAAATAATGGTAAGGTATGTGGCTAGCGTATGCTCCCAGTAGCCAAATGTGTAACCCATCTAACGAGCACACATGCCTGAATTTAATTGCGTAGGACTCACAAGAAAAAAATATAATCATGACAGGTTGAAATATAAACATATCATTTAAAAACTATATATAAGTAAATGACTACACATTAATGAATATTTATACGATAAATTATAGTAATTATTTTATTTATAGTAATCTTTTAAAAGTCCCTCGATTCAACATTTCCTTTTACAATACAAATTTCAATATATCTGAAAATAGCTTTAGCCTTACCTCTGAGATCCCCAATTCCATCACCATCACTGTCTTTAAAGGACCTTACGTAAATTTGATACATGACTGCATTCTCCCACCAGTCTAACTGTTTCAATTCGTATATTCCACCTCGCTTATTTCTGCTTAAGCTGTCTTGACATTTCATGCCCGAGTATTTGTTCCCTTTCAATATTACAATGGCCAACCATCCGATGATCGCGGTTATCATTAAAGCGAAGCTAAATATTAAAATCTTCATTAACATGCTTAAGTTTGTTCTCTTTTGGACGATTATCATTGTTACCATCAATATTCTTGTCAGTAGGTCGTATAATAACATACGAATCAAGTTTGGTGAGCCTTATGTGCTGGAAAGAATGTAAGTCATGATTATTTACAGGTATATAAGGTCTTACTTTATAAATGGAATATATTTTAGGAGGTAAATATACAAAGTCATACTTTAATAGTCCACGATATTTTGCACGGAGCCTATGTGAATGCTAATGATAATGTAGGCATCACAAAAAAATAAATCTGTTGTATTTTTGTCACATTTTTTATAAAAATTGAAAATAAAATTGGATTTATTTAAGTGTTTTGAGAAAATAAATGTCTTTAACCGTAAATCACTCATTTCATTACTTTCTGGTTCTTCTAGTAAGTTATGATTATATCCACTTGCATCTAGTAAGAAAATGGTGGTCGCGGCCGGCCGACCTATTTAGGTTGTCGGCAACGTCAAACGAAATAGGCGAAAGGTGGCGCGCGTCGGCGTCGCACAAAAGAAAGGAACAAATTCTTAACCGTCAAATTAATTTTGTGTGGTAGGTACTTCATCTTTAGCATTTACTACGGTGCCATGCAAAATATCGTCGATTATTAAAATAAGACCTTATATAGGATACAATGATGCGTTTTAGCAAAAAGACAACATCAACCTTTGTTTCAGATTCAGATAAATCATGTTTCCGTTTGCATAAAAACTGTAATCATCACTATTACGTCTTTCTAAAACTACTGCGGTACTGTCCTCGAACACGCACACATAGTAGTAACACTAAAACGTGTTTCAAAATGGTCCGTTCGAACAACAATGTCGTTGGTTAGTAGCCCACCAGCGTGTGTTGATACTTGAAATGAATTCTATACCATTCATAGAGCCTAGCCTTAAAACATTTTCCATTATTAAAGTAAGACCCTATATATGATAAATATTTTGTGTTTATCCGGTTTTACCATTTAACAGTGAGATGGCTGGTCGTGGTCATCATTATGATAAGTGATATCATATGGTAAGTCTCTTAATGCAAGAGTTCGGCTAGTTAGGTGCCACCGCCGAGATGGTTTTAGCCGGTAGGAGTCCAGCAACCTTCACCCTTCCCTGGGGCGGAGGAAGTTCACTAGAGACCAATAAAAACAAGAAGAATAGTTGCAGTGCTGGAAATAGCGTTGCAGCACTTCGTGTTGTAATGAGCATGTGCTGAGATAGAATCCATTTTAAGGTTCATACAGCAATTGTTTTTTCTTAATCTACAGTTTCATCTTTTTATTGTTTCCTTATTTTGTTGTGCAAGAGCTAAATATTATTTTTTCTTTCTTAACTTCTTTTTTTTTAATTTAGACATTACTGTGTTCTGTTTTGAAGGGTACTGTAGCTAAAAAGGTAAGGCATAAGAGACTTGCCGTGTGGTGCCGACTCAGAATGCCACCACGCCATCTCCTCCCGTGGGTGTCGTAAAAGTCGACTAACGGATTGGCCGGAGGATGGGCTGCAGCGTCCTTCGAGTACATTAACTCAACTACGACCGCCAACCCGTCTGCCAAGCGTGGTGATTATGGCAAAACCCCCCAATGAGCCCACAACACACCCATATCGGTCGTTGTGGTTGTCTTTGGGGGAGGCCTGTGTCCAGCAGTGGACTTCATGCGGCCAAAATGATGAAGAGACTAAATAACTAACGTGATGAGCGCAGTGTGATGCCACGAGGGGGTCCTAAACTAGAAGGATGGGCAGCAGCGTCCCTTCAAAGTCAAAGTATTTATTGCTTTCATTCATGTGTACATGAGATCTTAACAATACAATAAGATAAACAGCATGAAACCCTGTCAGGTCACAGCACTTATACACAATTTTATAATAATAATAATTTAATCTAATTGAATTTATTTTAATAATAATTTTATATCTAAGCAATAGTATGTACGGGCTTACAAATTAAATTCTTAGAATTAAATTCATGGTGTGATTATTATTATGCTTATTTTATTATAATTATGTTATTAATATTATTATACGTATTATATTGTGATCTATTTATTGCACAATAAATTGTTTACAGTAGGTAGTAAATAATTTTTATCATCGAAAAATTCCTGCAATATATAGTTCTGTGAACAGCAACTATTCTGCGCTCACCAAACCGCCTGCCAAGCGTGGTTAGTATTGGCAAATTCCCCCTAAATTACTCACGGTATATAATTGGTCGTTCGTCGTGGAAATCTATGGGGAAGCCTTTGTTCAGCAGTGGACGTTTTTTGTCAATAAGAGGATGATGATGAGCCCCGCTTTAGAACTTTGCAGCAGATATTTGCAAATGCGTTCTGTAGCAGCTGTATAGCCGTCAGTGTACAAAGTACCTTATTTACAGAATTTCAATATTATCGACTACGTATGTCATCAGAAATTTGGAAAAGGCAAACCGGGTTTTGTAATGTAAACGTTTAAAACAGATATCAATTTGTGTGCTCTCCAAAATGCATATCAGGTGCATAATTAATTACTTCTGTTGTTTTGTTACACAATTTCTCGTTCACTTGAATGTGACTCGAATGAGAACTTTTTATTTATTTATTATACTCTTTATTGTACACCAATCGGTAAAAGATATAAAAACAGTAGTGCTTAAAAGTATATTTTAGAGTACAATGGGCGGCCTTATCGCGCTCGGCGATTACTTCCAGGCAAGCTTAGGATGGAGAAATACTTAACTGGATAATATATGCGGCAGTCGATGTTGAACACAGATACATAATAAAATAACTAAATTACGTATACTATAATAAATATAGAAATAATGGAAGATTATACACAATATAGATATATAAATACATAAACATTTATATATACACATATACAAATACTCGACATATTAATTCGACAAAATATCGAAAAACAGTTAATTCTGATGTAATACACAGTAAACTCTAAGTAAAAATAATTACAGTGACAAGTAATGTTTCCTCACTAGTCTTTTGAACACTGATATTGACTGAGCTCGTCTTATTAAAACTGGTAATACATTCCACAAACGAGCGGCCTGAACCGTAAAGGAGTTATCAATACATTTTGTGGAATGCATTGGCATTTTAAGTTTTAGGTCTGCTGATGATATTCTTAGAAATCTTGCATGAGTGCCACCAATGACCGTTTTTAAACAGCAGTTTATTCCTAATCTAGTGTTTTTAAAACGAGGCTCGCTCAGAGTGGTTTTTAAAAGAAAATAAAATGTTTTATCCTATAAAAATTTACTGGCTGTAAATATACAGGTTCAAGAGTCTTACTAATGAACTTTTCGAAATCAGTTTATTATTCTGTCTCCAGCATATTTAACATAAACAACTACAATTGACGGCAAGGTTGGTGCAGTGGCTGATACGGTCGACTGCTGCGCCCCGGATCGTGGGTTCGATTCCCGCACGGAACAAATATTTGTATGATCTGCAGATAGTTGTTCCGGGTCTGGGTGTACTGTGTGTGAAATTTGTGTCTGTAAACGCACCCACGACACAGGAGAAATCCTAGTGTGGGGCAATGATATTAAAAAAAAAACAAAATCAAATAAACAAAACATAGTATATTGCGATGCCCAGTATGTTGGAATTTCCACTTTCACTAGTGGCCATTGATGGGCAGATAATACGGTGATTATGATCTGTCAATGTTTTACTTACCGCTGTTAACCACAGAACACGAACTTATTCCAACGCCAGAAACAATACTGGTTGCAAAATTTATTAACTTGAGCAAATAATTGGCTCATTTGCATACTGTACGTTATGTTCACATGTGGCACTCTTCTTATTGTTATGCTTTATTGTACAACATAAGATAGACAACATAGAATGTTAAATAAAACAAAACATGATGTACAAAGGCGTTGTTGTGTCAATTGAAAGAACAATTTTCAAAAAATCTATTTATAGTGTTCAATTGACAGCGGTAAACACAATAGCTCGAGTGTACACTGCCGATCGAAAGCCATTTCAAGAACCCAATCCATCGCCTGTCGACTTAATCGGGACTGGCATAAGCTATCTTAGCTGATTTAAAGGGGTAAACATAATTAAGTAGTATCTAGAAGTGGGTAACCTTATCATAACATTTCTAGTAATAGTAACAGTGTTCTCGAGTAGAGACCGCGCACCGAAAAACGCAGCGTGGGACAACCTTCAGTGAGATGGACAGACGACCTGGTGAAGTTCGGTGGGAGCGTTTGATGAGGGCGACAAGTAACCGGCCGTCGTGGACATCTATCGGGGAGGCCTTTGTTGAGTAGTGGAAGTCCTTCGGCTGATATGATGATAAAAAATAACATAGGGCTCAGGCGTGTTGGACTTGGGAGCCGGGACGGTTGTTGCCCCGGCGCCGTCTCGTCCTTCTCCGTGCGGGGTCGGCCCTCTGCCGATCCCACTCTGCAGTCTCCTTCTGCATCATGACGCTCTCGCAGAAGGAGACTACTGCACTCCAATTTTCGTGCTCTGCCAACATAGCCGACACTACTGCCGGCAGAGAGAGATCTTGCCCGATCTGATCGACCAGGGTCCGCCGCTCAGCAGCCCACGCAGGGCACTCCTCGAGCGTGTGCTGTGCGGTATCCTGGTCGCTTCCACAATGGTGGCACTGTGCCGTAACCTCGCGTCCTATTCTGTGCAGGTACGCACCGAAACAACCGTGACAGCCGAGTACCCCATTCCATTCCGTGGGTGTCGTAAAAGTCGACTAAGGGATTAACCAGAGGATGGGCAGCAGCGTTCTTCGAGTACATTAACAACTCAACTGTGATCACCAACCCGTCTGCCAAGCGTGGTGATTATGGCAAGACCCCCTAGTGATCACACAACACACCCATATCGGTCGTTGTGGTGATCGTTGGGGGAGGCCTGTATCCAACAGTGGACTTCATTTGGCCGCAATGATGATGACCCTACTCGTTATAAGTCTTCAATAATAACATAATTTTACTATAAAATATATTTTTACTGTAAGATAAAATCCCAAGTGATAGTCAGAAATTAAGTCTGAATAAATTCAAGTCCATTATAAAGCAGAAGTTGTGTAGAAAGGGTTTCTATAAAGTTACGTATATGGACGACAAAAATGCTTGGGATTGAGCTGCTCCAATGTTCAAAGGCCGATATTGACATTGTTGGGTTTGATGTATCAAATACCATTGCCATTCATTTTTATTTATTTTGACATTTTTTTATAATGGATTACATTAATTCATTTAATGACATTTGATTATCCTTCATCCTCAATTACTTGGTTGTTTTTGTTTTATATTCATTTACTTATATTTGAAACTGTAAGTGCGAGGACCATGTGGATTATTAATTTATTTTGTTTAATTGACGTGATAGTTGTCTGGCAGTTTAGGTATGTCATGCTCACTCAAGTGTCCTGCTGATGGTGGCGTCGTGTATCGGGTCGCTTAGTTGCCCTACAATATGGTTGAGCTGAGCGACGCTGATGCATGCGTCATGCTCGTGAACGAGTGCTGTCTGTTGGGATTGGTCAGCTTAATGCTGCCATGACAATTTAATCATAATTTAACATAAATATCAGGCTTGTTTGGTGTGGACTTTTAAAGAAGTTAACTTTTTCTGCTACATTGTCCTCACATTATTTATTTTGAGAACAATGTATGCAAAAATACTGTAACAATTATTATGATTTAAAAAGAGTAACCATGAAGTTTCTTGCCCGTTCTTCTCCATAGGAAATTAACATCTTAGAACGCGGAAACTAAAGTCTTGACTATTCATAAGTGCCTTCATATGGTTTTACATGAATAAAACTATTTTTATCTTATCTTATCTTACTTGATCAGTAACACAGTTTGTGAGAAAACAAAGGAATAAAACGCATTCGGTCTTGCGGTGGTAGCAGATTCAATCGAAGTGCAAATGTTCAATGGATAGATTGACGACCTGACTGACCGCCTCCCGGGAACAACAAATAAACAACACATAATATGTTTCTTGTTTAAATATTAATTATTGTAATTAAATATTATTTGTTTAAATAAATACAGGTGTGCCGCGACTGTTTTTGTCAAGATGTTTGTTTTCTATGATGCACAGGCGAAACACTTCACAAACAATTTATTTATGTTGTGATTATTTAAAGACCTGCAGTCATGTTGTTTATTTATTATTTGTAGTTAAGACGACAGTATTAAAGACTAATCTGAAGATGGGAAGTTAAAGTAACTACTACTATGAGTATAAATCACAGTATTTATTAATATTCAACATTTTTTTCCAAGCACACTCCAATACACACAGTATCAAATCTACAAGACTAATGAATTCGCAACGTGCAAAATGGTCACCACTTAGGCTCCGATTCTAGTCAATTAACGTACTTATTTAGTATTAAATCAAATTAATACGTTGGTAATAGCAGGGGGGTGAAACTCTCATACAAAGAGTGAGTACGAAAAGTTGCATCGAAAGTAGCGCCATCTCCTGCCTGCAGTCGGCACATTTCATATTAAGTTTTATTCAAAATATGACTAGATGGCAGGAGTACCTTACCGGAAGTACCCAAAATAAATTTATTGAATGTTTTTTTTTGGTAATTCGTTCTTAAATCTCTTTTTTGTGATATTAAACAAACACGATTTCGTTTATTTAATGTCGACAAACAATAATATGTTTATTATTTATTTAAATTTATTAGGTTTATTAGGTTATTTATCGTTTATTTTACGAGTGTGATCATTTTACGTTGAATTTCTTGAAATTTTTTAATAATCTCGCACTGAATTTTATAATCCTCGGTATAAAGAAGTGAATATAACTTTGAATGTAAAATTTTCTTAATATGATAAGAATGACCTAGTTTTGGTAAGCTTATGATTATTATACGAAAAGAATAATAAAAAAAACATTGAAACGTTTCCCTTGTTTCTTTTTTGTAGATCTATTCTAGTTTCGAGTAATTATTAGGTCGGTTTAAATTGCAAAACTTTTTTCAATATATTATGGTCTCCGGCGCAATTTAAACGATCTAGTGATATTTTCATACAATAAACAAATTTTACTAAAAATACTTCTGGAGAGGCATGCAACCTGCAGGATTGTTTCGGTACTAAATGAAAACGTAGCGCCATCTGGTAGTTAAGGTCGCATATTGGATTATTGTGGTCTTAGAGTTGCGCATCTATTTCAGTATTAAGTGTATAGTCTATGGATAATAGAGACTTTTATGTTTTAGTCATTTGACGTACTATTACAAATATTCAAAATAAAACGATGATAATTTAATAAAATATAACAGAATAGACACCAGCGTTGACCCATGAGTGTTAATCACTACGCATTGCCAACATTGGAAGGTCCGGTCCTTTTACCATACCCACATTCGGGGGCTAGAATAGAATAGAATAGAGTAGAATATAACTTTATTGTACACCAAAATAATATGAAGGGTTATTTACAATAGTTAGCGTGGCACAACGAGCGGCCTTTGCTAAATGCGATCTTTTACAGATAACCTAAGTATGGATTTAAAAATAGAGAAATAAATTGAGGTAGTCTATGGTATACTGAATAATGGACATTGATATACATACAAGAAAATACAGGTACTGGCATAAATAAAAAGTTTAACTACACCAATTTGCATATTAATGCATACATACAATAAATAAATACTCTAACTGTATATAATGTTATATTATACCTGCTATTTACTAGCTTACCTCACTTATTTTTTGCACCTGCTAACTTTTATTTTTATACTGGTCTGGTATGGACATTCTTCATGAACATCCTCCGCCCCGGGGAAGGGCAAAGGGGCATGCCGGACTCCTACCGGCTAAAACCACTGGCCCCGATGAGGGGCTCCAGGTCCTTGTAAGATCACACTAGAGCCGGCCATTGATGCCACGCCTTTAGGCATATCTTGGAGGGGATGACTGTAAAGCGGTCACCCCCTCTAGCGGAGGAAAGGCAACTGTAAAATGGCCGCCCCCAGGCACTTCTCGGGGAGGATTGAAAAGGATTCCCAGAAGCCTGCACCTGCTTGGTATATTTTATATATATACTATCGGGTTTGTTTTTTGGTAATAAACTGGGGAACCAGTGACTATATAATGCTAGAACGAGAATAGAGCTAATAGACATAACATTTTGTACAAACACACATACACTTTTAAATAAGTCATTGGTTTTGTTGCATGGTTTATGTATAATGGTGAATCACTTTACTTTATACATGGTATTTATTATACGTATAAAAAATGCATATCGAATCATATTTTGTCAGATTACGTCAAAACTTTTGTTAACATTCATCATAATCATCATATCGGCCATACAACGTCCACTAGTGAACAAAGACCTCCCCCATAGATTTCAACAACTATGTCATTCGTAGCAATATCAAGTATAACGGTAAGCACCCATAATGAGCTGAGCTAGTGGCTAGTGCTAGTACTATCAGTACTAACGTGATAGCTAGAGATTTTATTTTAAAAACCATTTACGTAATGATAGGTAATGTATGAAATCTAAGTATTTACTTCTGAAATATAAGTATTTTCTTGTGAAATGTAACTATTTACTTGTGAAATGTAAGTATTTACTTGTGAAATGTAAGTATTTACTTGTGAAATGTAAGTATTTACTTGTGAAATGTAATTTGATCACATTTATTATGTTTTCTGGACGTGCTTGAACCTCTTTTTATGGTACAAACGGTTATTTATTATTTAATTCTCGTAAGCTGTATATCGCTGGACGTGACCTTGAGTACTGACGACTCGCCGAGCAAACTTAAGCATACCTCACTTTTCAAGCTCGTAATAGGTTTCTATGCGTTATTATTCTAAGCCCTTGACTTTAAAATAGATTTAAAAGTAAAAGAAAACAAATATGTTGTGTTTTAATTACACTTTTAAGAAATGTTATACTTATACCTTAAAATTATATACTTAATGAAGGGAAATTCGTATGAAATTGTGTGTTAGAATAAAAAAACAACAATCGCATTAAAGGTACGTTAAATTGTTATATCAATTTGAAATAATTAGGTATAAAATAAAGCCATTTAAAAACCAGCCAGCAATAACACAGACTAGTTTTTCGACCTCTTTTATTATTTTGCTATTTTCCGGTGTGTATAAAAATACTTATATTTATATTGACTATGGAATTTGATTGCCTTTGTTAAAACATTAGTAAATTGTATTGGTTTAATCTATAATAAATAGCTGTCTATGTACATTGAGATAATAAATAATATATTTATTAAACTGGTGGCGCCCGCAGTATCAGAGCTTCTCCTGGCATTAAGGTCAGCTGATCGTATTCAATTACATCTCTGAAAAGAAAATACATATACAATGAGGAGTACTCAATCATCATCATCATCATCATTAGATCAGCCGAAGGACGTCCACTGCGGATCAAAGGTGTCCCCATAGAATTCACTATGGTCGGTTATATGACGCGCGCATCGAACAGCTCTTAATTCTCAATACTTAAATATTCAATATTTAGTCTGAATATGAAAACACCTTACCCGGTTAATCTGCTTGAATGTATGCTAGAAACATAAACAGTAGCTGGCCTCTTCAGGTTGGGTACCCTGTCCAAAACAAATGTATCTGGTGCTTCTCCGACGTTGAAGAGAAGGACCAGGGTGTCATAAGTTCTGAGGCTTCTGACCAGGCAGAAGGTGCTGTCTGATAAAGCTCTGATGTCATATTCTCCGTGGGAGAGGGTTACTTCTTTGCGCAATGCTGTGAGGGCTTGGTATACCTAGATCAAAGTAAGATTCTCAAATACGGTCTTTTAAGCATAATAATATTACAACATCAGCTGCTGGCCTATGGCTTATGGCACAATATTATTATATAAGAAACGATTTCATGACATAAATGCACGGCATAAACATAAAATAGTAGAACCCAAATTTAGATTAGCTAAAACGAATAAGTAATTCCTAGGGAATAGTACGTTTTTATAACAAGCAAACAAACAACAAACAAACAACAAACCGATCTTACTTCTGACAGATCTTACTTAGTTATCTTACTAAGGTCCGTATTACAGAACGATCCTCAAGTCCAGTTTGATCTTTAATCACCTGATCACTGTTTATGTATAGAATCTGTACTTGAGTATCGGGCATATTCCAGAACGATAATCAATCTAAACTCAGTTGAGACGAGATTCAAATCACGCCTCAAGCACATATTACTCATTGTCTATGCATAAGCCTGTTTTCGATTACGATTTATTTCCATTACCAACTTTGTTCCGATCTGCACAGAATTAGAAGTAATTAAATGCACCTCAATAACCCTATTAATTAAGAAATATAGATATTCATAAAGTAGTTCCTCTTTACATAAGGTTCATTTTAAAAGAGTAATTTTACATACTAGTTACCTACGTAAAATATTTTTATATACTTTAACGAGTTGAATGTTGTTGAAGTATAAACTAAAAAGGAACGTGTATTGGTGTTGACGCCTACTGGAACAGATGTTATGTTGATAAATAAATATCGTATAATTAATTTGATGTACATATTAACATAATAACCTGTAGCGAAATCGTGTTGGCTCCTCCAGAAAGTTAAAGATAAGAAAGTATGACGTTTTTCACCTCTTATTGGGGAAACATGAAACTACTTCTTTTAAAAAGAATACAATTATATAAGTCCTGTACATCTCATATACATCTAAGAGGAACACTATAGACCAAACTTCTTTTCGAATGATTGTTAAATAAATCATTGTAATATTCAACTTCTCCAAAAATATCCATTTTGTGATAAATATATACTTCCATTCAATGACATTTTACAGATACATTAATAAATAATATCATTGCAGAGACACTTATAAAAACAGCTTGTAATCAATCAAAACCAAATAACCAAAAATCAATGCGCAAGAAACAATATACATTAAAAACTGTGCTCAAGCGCTATCCGGACCACACTCACGTGATCACAGTTCAAATCTCTGCTCAAGTACAGACCTACGAGTCACGACTCAGTTGAACTACGTTCAATAAATCTATGCTTGAGGGACGTTTTAAAATTAATGCTCAACTCAAAACTAGTTTTAAACTGAGATCAATGCTTGAGTTTCGTTCTGTAATACGGACCTTAGTCTTAGTTTAAAGCTCATATTAAATGCGCCCTTATTGAAAAAACTTTTTATAAAGCTATAGATTATGCCATAATCGCCACGCTTGGTAGGCAGGTTAGCGATCGCAGTTGAGTTGTTAATGTACTCGTAGGACGCTGCTGCCCATGCTGATAATCCCATTGTCGACTTTTACACCAAGCACCACGCGGAAAGCAATCGTGTTCGGTTAAAATAATTGAGTGTAATATTTTATGTATATCTCGCCGATTGTTTACCAATAAGAGAGTGTTACTGGCTATACGCAACTCAATATATTTTACAAACATGTTCTAATAGTCTTTTTATTCCACCTACCTTGTAATGACTTCTACTGTCCTCCTTCTGTTTAGCCAGATTTATTTCTTTAAAGTCTTCAGCTACCGGCAGCCATGTATTCTCACTGGTGGAGAAGCCAGCACTGGTTGAGTTGTTCCAATGGTATGGGGTTCTTGCCGGGTCTCGGGAATACAAATGGTATGTGTCTTCATCTCCTCGGTTGCAGGCTTCGACATCGACGGTGTCTTCCCAGCTTACGTACCCGTCTCTCATTCCAATCTCCTCGCCTTGGTACGTCACTGACGCTCCAGGGAGCATCATGTTGAGGGAATTGAGGCCGTCGACCATGTCGTGACGGAAACGGGTCGGCATTCTGTTGTTGTCGTGGTTACCGAACTGCAATTGAGGAGCTCCTGTTAGAGTTTGCAGGATCCTTGCAGCTGGTGCCCTAACATGTATCGTGATGAAAATGAATGTCTTTAACCACGGACCATATGATTAACCGATTACGATCTTCAGGTTCATAAAATAATTATATTACAATTTTTTATTTCCTTTGGAGTCACGTCCCGTGGATTTGGTGATATAATGATTTCAAACGTGGCAATGATAATATTCGACTGCGTCGAAGAAAAATGCTACAGATCTTCATTTACGGAAGTGCATTGTTTGATATTCCGTTAAACAATCAAGTAAGGTTTCTGTACATAATCACGGTGCGGAAAATAAACGAAAAAATATATTTCATAACGCTATTTAGGTGCTCTTTATTTCGTTGCTGGAGTTGTGAAACCTTGTTTTGAACATCGAGCATGAGCGTGAGCATTCGGCATTGTTTTGAGTTTTATTAAACAGTTTCGCAACTAAATGGTTCCTACAGTTACTGTGATGATCATCATCATCATTCTTTCCAACTATGTTAGGATTCGCTGCCTATGATAAACTGGCATCCATAACCGATATATAGTATAAGATAAGCCCACTGTCAGGTTTTAGAGTATCTGGCAGCCTGTTACTACTGCGGCGGACCTATAGCGACCGCTTTACTTCTTCTCCAAGGCACGGAGAGGTCACTGGTGTAAGAGATCATACGTGGCTTAGCCTCGCCAATCTGCGTCGTAGCCAATTTGCCACGAAACCCTTCATAATACAGTATATTCATACAATTTGGATGGAACATGGATTATTATTGTGATGTCCATCGATGACCTTTTACCGTCAAATATCGGTATTAACTTAAGTAATCTTACCTGCCAGTTAGCAACAGCACCATAGGGCATATAAGTTAGCCACTTTAAGATTGTGTACACGAAATCTCTAGCATTGGACTTGGCAGACACATCGGTGATGAAGTCGAAATTGAAGGGAAAGTGAGCGCCAATGTCTCCTTGCTCGGTCCCGTAGTACAACATAGTCATGGTCACATTGGCATAGCCTTCGGAAAAGATAACCCTGAGGAGAGCAGAAGAGAGAGAAGGATATTAGATATTGTGGTATTTTTGGTGATTCGGTACAAACAACACCGTCCCTAAAATATCATAAGAAAGTGATTAGTAAGCCTCCTATGAGTGACGATTATGGTTTTAAACCACTAAAAGAGATTGGGTATAAATGATTACTAGTACGACTATCCAATAATAGTGAACGCTCAAATTAAAAAGCTCGTCCTTCTATTTTTAAAACCACAAAATATTACTTAATGTTGAAATTACAAAGTTTTAATCTCCAAATTATTGTTAACTGAAGCATAATATTTTGGGTCCTTTATAAAAGATTAAATACTTATATACGATCTCAATAATTAAAGAGTTTCGTTACTTATAGAACAATGGGAGGCATTTGACCAAATTGGCGTGAAATAATCTGTAAAATTAGTTGCTTTGCAACGAAAAACATCTGCTGTTATTCCATGTTCCAAGGCCTGTATTAATTTGATCACATTTTAAATCTCTTTGCTATAGTATCTCCCCTTTTACAATCGTTGAAATGTAATCTGTTATTTTAGGTAGAATATGAAGTCAATCATAGTTACAATCAATCGTCATATCAGCATCAACACACTGAAGGGAAATAATTGAATTCAAACGCTCACCTTGTATCACCCCCATGCTCTTCATTATAACTGTCAATAAACTCCCTCCAATCATAAACAATATCGTACAACTCAATCAGGTCTTTGGTATACAAAGGAATCGTGTAACCAAGTTGATGGGATTCAAATTGTGACATTCCACTTAAAGGATCATCAGGGTACCGACCGTCATGGTCAGCAGGATCAGCTTCCATCATATACGGTAATGCGTCAACCCTAAATCCGTCAGCTCCTTTATCCAGCCAGAACCTCATGATGTTCAACATTTCGTCCTTCACCGCTTGGTTTCTGAAGTTGAAGTCAGCTTGCTGGATGGCAAATTGGTGAAGATAGAACTGCTGTCTCTTTGTACTCCATTCCCACGCTGATCCACCGAATTGGCTCACCTGCAAAGAACAGTTTATTGTCATAACCATATCAGGCCGTAAAAGTCTATGCCTGGACATCCCATGGACATGACCCTAAAAACACATTTTTATTATATTATATGTTTGCGTAAACTTCAAAATATATTAAATTATATTTTCTTATAATTATATTTTTATTGCGCCCCTTGTTTATCAACCTTTTTTTATTGGTCTCCAATGTAAATTCTACATGAACTTCCCTCGCCCCATGGAAGGGCGTAGGGGTATGCGGGACTTTGGTTTCACCACCACTGTAGCGATCATCTTTGGCACCAAACTGGGGCTCCAGGTCCTTGTAAGGTGTCACTAGAATCACCCATTGGTGCCACGCACATCTTGAAGGGGATAACTGTAAACCTCTAGGGAGGGGTGGCTGTAAAAAGGCCGCCCCCCAGGCACTTCTCGGAGACGATTGTAAAGGATCCCCCCAAGCCTTGCTGTGCGCTGTGGGGCGTGACCACGTGCGCGCCACCGTCTTCCCGGGGGTTACTCGATGTGAGCACGCAGACTCTCGATCTGCGGGCCCGCGACTTGTATATCAACCTAGTGGTGGCTTAAACTCAAAATCACGCAAAGACCACCACGATTGGAAAATGGAGAAATGGTGGCAGTGCTGTTGTTGACACACAGGAAGGCACTGCGACCTAATCCTCCCTACGACCTCCTGCGACATAAACCTCTTGACATAATCTCTTAGTTGGCCTACCTACTCTAAAACTAGTAAAAGAACATTTCTTGTCTGTTTAAATGTTTGTTGTATTTACCAATATAGTACTTTCTTCTTACTGTGTATTTTCCTTATATTTATGTACGATATCCTATATTCTTATGGATTAGTTATATTGTATTGTATAAAGTATAGTATATATGGATTATTTATATTGTATTGTATAAAGTATTATTTATGGTTGTATATATGTACATATTATGTACGTAATTTATGGAATATATATCTATTCGTATTAAATTAATTGTCTACACTCTAGATACACTATTTGATTATATTAATATAAGAAGTACACCATGGACTATCCCCTCTGTCTTTTTCCATCTTTTTGTTGTCCATCCAAAGGTTGTCTGTAAGAAATCGGTAATAGCGATAAGACCGCGCATTGTACAATTACTGTTCATAGAATGATCCCGAGTAGTGGTTTTTAAAATGGTGTACAATAAAGCATATTCTATTCTATTCTATCCACACCTACGGAGGGATGTGGCGTATTCTTTACTACGGCCAAAAATAATTGATTAGAAATGGGAATAGTACATTGCATTATCATGTTATTGAGAAATTCGGGTCTATTCTCAAGTCGGGTTGTTGGGGGTTTCAAAAAGGAATTTTCATTGTCTTGTTCCAAGACAAGGGTCTAACACTTACGAACTCATGTTCTAGGTACTCGAAGCTATTATGTAGTTCTAGTTGTAAACTCTCGGGGTCTTCGATATGAGTGTTAGAGGGCCAGAGCGTTACTGAGGGCCGGTTTTATTTCTCCAGTGGCTTGTTTTAAGACAAGGAACACAACACTTACGAACTCTGGTCGTGCTAAGGAACACCTGTGCTTATTTCTTCGAACACCACAGATATTATGATAATCGAAATTGGTCATTATGCATTCAAATTTAGAAATCCGAGTTTTGGTAAAGTTTGTAAACTGCTGTTGTTTTTAGAAGTATATTTTTGCATACTTCGAGTTAATTTATTAAGAAGTTTTCTAAATAAATCATTGAGTTAAATATCTACATTATTTTAATTCTAGTTGCGTTTTATATTTCGCTTTACATCACGACCCCCTTTTTATTGGTATCCAATGGAAATTCTACATGAACTTCCTCTGCCCCGGGGAAGGGTGAAGGGGCATGCCGGAATACTACCGGCTAAAACCACTGGAGCGGTCAGCTTCGACACCGGGGGGAGGGGCAGGTCCTCGTAAGATCACATTAGAGCCCCTAATTGATGCCACGCCTTTAGGCACATCTCGAAGAGGATGACTGTAAAGCGGTCGCCCCCTGTAACGGCGGGAAGGCGACTGCAAAAAGGTCGCCTCCCAGGCACTTCTCGAGGAGGATTGTAAAGGAGCCCAAGCCTCAATGTGCGCTGTGCTGCACACACGGTGGCACTTGGGTACGTGCGCGTCACCGTCTACCAAGGGGTCGCTCGGTATGAGCTCGAAGATTTCCCAATATAGCCCCCCGCCACATAATGACAGCGGTGCGCACAGCGGGGGTATTGTAAATGCTCCAAGTCACCAAGGCTGGGTTTGTGAGTGCAGAATGCTTACTGTTCTACTGAAGTTTAAAGTCCTTAAGTCGCCTTTTACGACGTCCACGAGAGGAGATGGAGTGGTGCTATATTCTTATTCTATTGTTGGCTCCCACGGGCTCAGCATTAGCCGAACGCACTTCGACCCTATTGGGTCCATTGTGCTGACGTGCTATATTCTTAATCCAGACACCACTAAATGGGAAATTTGTTACTTATAATAAGTGAATCTAATTAGTTGAGTCTAAAGGTAGTCAGGTTAAACAAAACTACGATATTCTAAGAGCCATTAGACTATTGCGAACGGTTATTTATTTATAGGACAAACTACCCCACTTTCCACGAGTACCCTTAAATAGAATCGAATAACATGTTGTGTTAACTAATCGAAACGTTGTAAATTGTATTTATGTTCCGGCAATGCGGTGCAACCGAGCGCTCGCTAGTTTCAGCGAGTCTGTGAAACTAGCTAATTCTATTAAAGTGGAAATTGTCAACAGAAAATTATTTGGAAAAGTTGAAAATATCATAATCCCTCCATTTATTCTATTAGGAGTTGAATGTGGTTATACTTTCTCCATGCTATAATGTGACGTCTCTCCCTTTGTGACATTCTGTTTGTTTTTCGAGTTGTGTTAGGTGGCGGATACACACTGAACAATCTCTTTATAAGTTTGCAACCGCCGAATATCTTTTTAAAAAAAAAAAAAATTATTGGTGCCCAGTGGAAATTCTTCATGAACTTCCTTCACCCCGGGGAAGGGCGAAGGGGTATGCCGTACTCCTACCGGCTAAAACCACTGGAGCGGTCATCTTCGGAACCTAAGGGAGGCTCCAGGTCCTCGTATGATCACACTAGAGCCGCCTATTGGTGCCACGCCTATAGGCACATCTCAGAGAGGGTGACTGTAAAGTGGTCACCCCCCCGAGGGGATTGTAAAGGATCCCCCAAAGCGTCCCACGGCAGCGCGTGACCATAGGCGTGCTACCGAACCGCCGAATATCTAGCGTGTATTAGCTCACAACGTTGACATTGGCAGAATCGTATTGGGCCTAGACTCAGTGGGATAAGGCCAAAAAAAATCATTATATATTATATAACTAGCTGGGTCCGGCGGTTTCACCCGCGTTTAATTTAAAAGAAATTTAGAGTACTTCGACATATACACTTGACATAGAATAATATTGGATTTCAAGGGTTTTTTTTCGCGGAACCCTAATTGTTTTTCTAAAATAAAAGTAGCCTAAGTTATTCCTTATAACATTAGCTATCTGCCAGTGAAAGTCCCGTCAAAATCGGTCCAGCCGTTTCGGAGATTACCCGGAACAAACAGACAGACAGACAGAAATTTTTATTAAAATAGCTTTTTTGTTATAGGTCCCGTATATACTTTCATATGCATTTAGTAAAAAGCTGTTATTTTGAAATTACAAACAGACACTTCAATTTTATTTATTTGTATAGATTATCATAATATATCGTTGTGGAAATCTAAGGGAGAGGCCTTTGTGTAGCAGTGGACGTCCTGGGGCTGATATGATGATGGTTGCCAGTACTCACCACGTTTGACAATTTCAATTTTTCTATTTTGCCGTGTGGTGCCGGCTCAGAATGCCACCACCCCATCTCTTCCCATGGGTGTCGTAAAAGTCGACTAAGGGATTAGCCGGAGGATGGGCAGCAGCGCCCTTCGAGTACATTAACAACTCAACTGGGATCGCCAACCCGCCTGCCAAGCGTGGCGATTATGGCAAAACCCCCCAATGAGCCCACAACACATCCATATCGGTGGTTGTGGTGATCTTTGCCTATGTCCAGCAGTGGACTTCAATCGGCCGAAATGATGATGATGATGATGATTTATTTATTTCATACCAATGTGAACGCACCCACGACACCGGAGCAATCCTAGTGTGGGGCAAAGTATTAAAGGAAAAGGAAAAAAGAAAAAACTATCCTGCTATCCCATTCCCATGTCCCATTCATCCGTGTGGTATCCCGTGTCATATTATCGACCCATTAAGATCACCACCACCCCATCTCATCCCGTGGGTGTCGTAAAAGGCAACTATGGGATTAGCCTTAGGATGGGCAGCAGCATCCTTCAAGTAAATTTATAACTCAACTGCGATCGCCAACCCGTTCCCGCACGGAACAAATATTAGTCTGTCTGTCACGTAGTTGTTTTGGGTGTGTGGAAAGTGTGTCTGTAATCGCACCCACGATACATGAGAATACATAGTGAGGGTCAACGTTCTTCAAAAAAACCTGCATAGGGTTGAGGTGTGTCATGCTCATATATTTAACATCATCATAAATTATACAGGGTGTCCAATAAATAGCACGACATACTGCAAGGGGTGAGAGCTTGGGTCAATACCTACCAAAAAAACACAATATATGTTCAGCAAAATCTTACGGATATTTTTTTTCCGCCACTGTAGGTTAGAGTTAAGCGATAAGAAAAGCTCAAAGCTCAAAGCCCAAGCTCTCACCCCCTGCAGTATGTCGTGCTATTTACTGGACAACCTGTATATAGCATCACTTCATCTCCCGTGAATGTTCATGTTCAAGTTCATGATGAATTACCACTGGGAACAATAAATAAAAAAAGTTGTTCTAAGGGTCTTGCCCATCAGCACAAGGATATCTTACCCAGTTTGAAGGTGGAAGTCTATTGGAAGCGTTGTTTGGGTCTGGGTATCCATCAGCCCACATAAAGAAGTCTTTGTATTCAGGGTCACCTTCTTCTGACTTGGTGAAGTACTCAGCTTCTGTGCTTGCATGATTCGGCACGAAGTCTAGAAGGACTTTGATTCCTGGAATGGTTAATTTATAAATATTAGCAATACTTACTTTTGATAGTAAAACACAGAAAGATGGCGAGATTATCTCATCACCCAAAGGATTATCACTGTCAGCAGTGAACAAAGGCCTCCCAAGGCCTCCTAGATGTCCATAACTGTGTCGTCATTTAGGAGGAAATTAGAGATACGGCACGGTTGGTGCAGTGGCTGATACAGTGGGCTGCTGCGCTCCATCCCCGCACGGAACAAATATTTGTATGATCTACAGGTAGTTGTTCCGGATCTGGGTGTATTGTATGTGGAATGCATGTCTGTAAACGCACCCACGACACAGGAGAAATCCTAGCGTGGGGCAAAGTGAACTGCTCGTAGAACTGATGGTCGTTAGAAGTTCTTGAATGTAGACCGCGCACCGGAAAACGCAGCGTGGGATGACCTCCAACGAGGTGGACAGACGATCTGTTGAAGGTCGCTGGGAGCTATTAGATGAGAGCGGCATGTGACCGCTCGTTGTGGAAATCTAAGGGGGAGGCCTTTGTTTAGCACCTCTTGGACCTCCTGGGGCTGATTTGATGATGATTGCCAGTACTCACCACATTTGACAATTTAAATTTTTCAATTTGTTGTTATCATACCCATATAACATTGTGCTCAGAATACAATACAAATACAAATATTTTTATTCGCCAAAAGATATCGTATACAAAGATATTACATTATAATTTGATACAAGTCCGTCACGTCCGTGTCACAGTTTTTATATGATTTACAATTACGAATTAATTACGCATTATTAAGTACACAAATATTGATTACATTTTATTAAATATTATTATTATTATTTATCATTGCCATGTCATAATCACATTATATTAAACTATCATCATAATATTATTAAACCATTAAGATTTGTGTCTAAAAAAGTCTTCAATCGTATAGAAAGAACAGTCTGTCAGCCATTTTTTTAATTGTCTCTTCATTTGTATTAGCGGTAATTCTCTAATCACTTTGGGCACTTTATTAAATACCTTAATGCACATTACAAATGTATTTTTTTGGAACATGGTTGTTTTATAGGCTGGCATCAGTAAGCGGGTTGGATCTCTTTTACCAATAATAGAATTATTATAAGCGCTTATAAATTGGTTGGGATTTAACCAGTATTATAAATACTGATTAAACTCTTGTAATAATAATACATCAAATTTTACAAAAATACAGTACAAGAATAAATTACAAAGATGTGATAACATAATGGCAAATAATACATTAATTAATTACAATAGCTTAAACAACTATTATATTAGTATCATTTAGTCATCAACTTATTCAGCCTATTGCAGTCCTCTGTACCTAATCTAGTTATATCTTATAAATACTACTGCAGGCGGGTAGGTGTGCGCAGTATGGCTACTGTTCCGCAGCAGAGACGCTGCTACCCATCCTGCTGTTTTAAAGCCCAAATGGTTGCCATAACGACATCCACAGTAGAGGATGTAGTGATGCTATATTATTTATTCGGACACCATACCAACTCATTTGAAAAACCTAGTCACCAAAGAGACTATTATATTATCTGCTGTTCATCTATCTTTCAAGGGAAGCTGAAATGCCAATTTTTGTAAAGCTATCGCGGGGACATGGGACCATCATCGAGAGACTCTGCAGATAATTTATCTACTCTCTCTATCTCGTATATATCATATTGTAATGGGAATGAGAACCTAAAGATATAAATGGAGACAACAGCGCCTTTAAACTTTTGATTGAATTTCATGATTTTGTAGCAGATAGACTTGTCTTTCACAAGATCCCCTAATGTACATTATTCGGCTGAATTTCATGCAGGTACTACTTACCTATGTGGGTCATGAATCGGCTCCCAAATGACTTAATTAGCCTATATTTAGTTAATTGCTCATTTATCGATATTCGAACAACTTATGTTATGCGACTTCCGAGCAGTGATAATCCTCTTTATATGACAAGATTATATAAATTAATTTATATCTACAAACTTGATTAATCAGTAACAAATAGGTATTTACCTACAACATAGCTATGGTGTAAATATAGTATATAGTACTTAGTAACGAATTGTGCTTGATGTTGCCAGTTGTTTGATTAGGTCGGTACGGCTGGCGCAAATTAATAATCAATCTAATCCGATATCGTTGGATTTTGGATTTGTCTGTTTTTTTTTTAAGTGTGATCTTAATACAAAAATGGATGACGTCCAAAATTGACGACACCACCACGACACAGGAGAAATCGTAGTGTGGGTAAATTTAAAAAAAAGAAAATAGGAAATAATAACTTTAAATGTAAACTCGGATCTATCGTATATTAGATTTGCGTGATTGGACCCATGTTTCTATAGATTTCGGGTTCGACTGGGGGCTAATCGCTGATTCAAAATCATTAATCTATATAATCGCTTTTAATAATCATAGTTAATCTTCATGTACGACCTTCCGAATACTATCAGATATGTTATCAGGGTACATATATTATGTTGATGGCACGGATTACATTAAATATGTTTGTTTATCTTTTAGTCACAAAGTACGTCAACAACAATTATTTTTAAGCATTTTTTTGGGTTTAATTGAAACCGACTCACGCTACGCTTTTAGGGCTTCGGAACAAATATTTGTATGGAGTCTTAGAATAACTTTCACCATATTATGATGGTGTGTGGATTGAGAATATAGCACAACTCCATCCCTTGTCGTGGATGTCGTAAAAGAGTCCCTTAGTCGCCAAGGGACTCTAAATCAGAGGGGTGGGCAGCAGCGTCCCTTCTGTGGAACAGTAGTCGTACTGCTCTCACTAACCCGTCTGCCAGTTGTGATGAGTACTTGCCAATTCCCTCCAAAAATGACGACACAATAGTGGAAATTTATCGAGGAGGTCTTGGTTCAACCGTGGACGTCTTTTGGCTGATATCCTGATAATGATGATGATATATGACATTGAAATAAGTCACAATGGCACATACCAAGTTTTGAACCCAACCTGCTTCAGAAGCCAGTTCGTACACCTCCGGGCCACCACGATGTATGTGTGTTTATGTTTGCCCAACGGAAACTTAGATATCGTTTATCATTGTTGATTATGTAAGTACATTATACATTATAATACTTTACTAAGATAAAACAATTTTCGTACCCGGCTCAAAAACTTGGGATCATTATAATAAAAATCGTTTGCATATGCAGTACGTACTAGAGTAGCTATTACAAACAAATTATACTGCGCAACTTCATGAACGCGGGGCACGCGCGGGGCGAGCGGGGGTGGTTTGTTGTCATAGAAACATGTAAACGAAATAATTGGAATTGGACGGCACGATTGGTGCAGTGGCTGACACAGTCGGCTGCTGCGCTCCGGGTCCTGGGTTCGATTCCCGCACGGAACAAATATTTGTATGATCTGCAGGTAGTTGTTCCGGGTCTGGGTGTATGGTATGTGGAATTCATGTCTGTAAACGCACCCACGACACAGGAGAAATCCTAGTGTGGGGCAACGTTAAAAAAAAAATGGCCGTCGCCATGGTACCGCGTCGCCACGCTTCACGTATTGATAATATTTTAATTTATTACGCATGTTTTAAAGATAAAATTTTGAACTAAATCATGAAAAATCGCTCCTTGACTTTTACATATGTTTCTCGAGTTATTAAAACAATATGTCACTGCACAAGCAGGCATATCTAAGTAATAAAACCTATTAACTCAAACACGTCACATAGCGGCATCGGCCTGGCACAGACTAGGGTATATTATAAAGTACTCTGTGAGACTAGGTTAGTTAGAGCGTATGCCCTCAAGCGTGTGACAAAGAATCAAGTCGACCTATCTTCTCTAGTACATCATCCTTTCGGCCGAATGAAGTCCACTGCTGGACACAGGACTCCCCAAAGATCACCACAACACCCGATATAGGTGTGTTGTGGGCTCATTGGGGGATTTGCCATAATCGCCACGCTTGGCAGACGGGTTGGCGATCGCAGTTGAGTTGTTAATGTACTTAAAGGACGCTGCTGCCCATCCTCCGGCTAATCCCTTAGTCGACTTTTACGACACCCACGGGAGGAGATGGGGTGGTGGTATTCTGAGCCGGCACCACACGGCACATAGTACATAGTACATGTTATATCAATGTTATAAATGTCAAAATTGACATTAAAATGAGACTGAATTCAGATCATACTGTAATTGGGCAAAACTTTGAGATGAGCAGAACACCAATTTTTGGTCAGTTCATAATTTAATCTCAGTTCGGCCAACTTTCAGTCTTAGTGTAAATTAAATGGCCACAACCCCACCACATCGCAGTGACAAATATGTCTCCGGATAGAGAGGGGTGGTCAATTCTTTGCTCGGAACCACACGGTACAACGTAAGTCCCCCCGGGAAGACCACGGTGTGCACGTGGTCGGTCGCGTACCGCCGTTCCATGCCGCAGCACAGCGCACTGCGAGGATTCGGGAGAAAGGAGAATCTCGATCCCTAAAGATGTACCTGGGGGGGTGGTCTCTTTACAATCACCTCCTCTCCGCTAGAGGAGCTGACCGCTTTACACTCATCCCCTCCGAGATCTAAAGGCGTGGGTGGTACCATCGGGTGGCTATAGATGCGAGATCATTCGAGTTCCTGGAGCCTACCTTCAGTGCCGAAGATGCCACTCCGGTGATTTAAGCCGGTATGAGTCTATCTCCCTCCGCCCTTCCCCGGGGCGAAGGAAGTACATGATGTACAATCAAAAAAAGTATAATATATTGTTACCTAATTCATGGGCCCGCCGCAGCAGTTCCTCAAATTGCTCCATGGTGCCGTACTCGTGGTGTATGTCGTAGAAGTTGCTGATGTCGTATCCGAAGTCCACCATGGGGGATGTGAAGATGGGAGACATCCAAATGGCGTCCACACCAGCGTCCACAAAGTGTTCCAGCTCGCTCATTATACCTGAAGATAAAGGTAGTTATTTTTATATATCATGTAATCAGTCGCTTGGTAAAACCCTGGTGGTCCTGATTAACTGTTTGAGAAGTAGCTGCGTAAGAAAGGTGATCAGAACTCCAGGCGCCTTAAGAATATATTACTAAACTAGCTGGGACCCGCGGTTTCACCCGCGTTTAATTTAATTTAGAGTACTTCGATATAAAATATATATATTAGATTTCAACGGTTTTATTTTTTTCGCGGAACCTTATTATTTTTCTAAAATAAAAGTAGCCTAGCCTCTCAATGAGCATAAAACACCCAGAGCAGTTGTTGTGGCGATCTTTGGGGAAGGCTTGTGTCCAGCAGTGGATTTTATTCGGCTGATATCACTATGGTGTCGATTAAGAAAGATTAAGAATACCACCACTCCATCTCTACCTGTGGGTGTCGTAAAAAGCGACTAAGGGACCCTTAACCAGAGGGATGAGCCGCAGCATCCCTTCTATGGAACAGTAGCCATACTGCGCTCACCAACCCGTTTGCCAATTACTCAACATATTTGCAAATTCCCCCCAAATTTACGACACATTTGTGGAAATCTATGGGGAGGCCTTTGTTCATTAGTGGACGTCCTTTGGCTGATAACATGATTCAATTTATTCACTAAAAAGTTGGGTTAAATGTTTAAATACGTTCTACTCCATTTATCAATGCTTGGAAATCAGTAGCCAGGGTTTTGTCAAGTTAAATTATTCATACTATCTCTGAATAGGATTTATAGAACCACAACGTTTAAAATTTCAATTTAACAGGAATCTCAATGTTTTGTTACACAAGACGAGCGCTTACCGACTCGAATTGTATTGTAACTTTTTAATGCAGTGCTTATTAAATTGTTCTCTGTCATAAAAAAAATATTATGTTCCAATATTTACCAACTTCGCAACATCTTTTCGTCATCAATACCGCAATGCCTCAAGACGCAAGTCTTTAACCAGTATGTGTTACCAGTGATGACATATGGAACAGAGACGTGGTCACTCACAATAGGCCTCATAAGAAAGCTCAAGGTCACTCAGCGAGCTATGGAGAGAGCTATGCTTGGTATTTCTCTACGAGATCGAATCAGAAATGAGGAGATCCGTAGAAGAACTAAAGTTCTCGCTATTATTAAACATAGCTGAAAGGATTAGTAAACTGAAGTGGCAATGGGCAGGGCACATTGCTCGTAGAACTGATGGCCGCTGGGGCACAAAGGTTCTAGAATGGAGACCGCGCACCGGAAAACGCAGTGTGGGACGTCCTCCAACGAGGTGGACAGACGACCTGGTGAAGGTCGCTGGGAGTCGTTGGATGAGGGCGGCATGTGACCGCTCGTTGTGGAAATCTAAGGGGGAGGCCTTTGTTCAGCAGTGGACGTCCTGTGGCTGATATGATGATATGATGATTTACCTGTTACAGTAACCTGTAGTATTATAATGAATAGTGTACTGTGTAAGCGAAATACTATTTGTATTTAGAGCTGGTAAATGTGTTAGAGGAAGACTGTCCTACCGTGATACAGGTTCTACTAGTACAGAAGACAGTGCGAATCGAATGCAATAACCTAAATAAAAAATAAACAGTGTACGTATGTATTAAAATATTTTTAACCAAATAATCTATACATCTATACAAATAAATAAAATTGAAGTGTCTGTAATGTCAAAATAACAGCTTTTTTTGTTCCGGGTAATCTCCGAAACGGCTGGACCGATTTTGACGGGACTTTCACTATCAGATAGCTGATGTTATATGGAATAACTTAGGCTACTTTTATTTTAGAAAATTAATTAGGGTTCCGCGCAAAAAAAATAAAACCCTTGAAATTCAATATATATATTCTATAATAATGTCTTAGGTTTTCGCGAGTATTACACATTATAATAAAACACTTTTAAACGGATTCTATCGCGTATATTTTAGGTTTTTTGTTTTTCCTGACGTTTCGAACACTTTGCAGGGTTCGTGGTCGCAGGATGACTAAGGTGACAGGCGTCGTTACAGATTTTAAAAAGTTATTTTATTTTATCTACCGTACAGTACCGTACCTGGCAGGTACCACCTGGCAGGTACCACCAGTTTGGAATCCTGTTATTAAAATAATAAAGTCCCAAACTAAATACCACACTAAAAAACATCAAGACACTGTGAGTGATTACTGCGTGCATCGAAATAATTTTTGATTATAATTGTACGGTAGATAAAATAAAATAACTTTTAAAAATCTGTAACGACGCCTGTCACCTTAGTCATCCTGCGACCACGAACCCTGCAAAGTGTTCGAAACGTCAGGAAAAACAAAAAACCTAAAATATACGCGATAGAATCCGTTTAAAAGTGTTTTATTATAATATATATTCTATGTCAAGTGTATATGTCGAAGTACTCCAAATTTGTTTTAAATTGAACGCGGGTGAAACCGCGGGTCCCAGCTAGTACTACATAAATTTCAATTACACGTCCATTTGTCATCGCCGGTCATTACACGCTAATGGCACTTTAATATCGGAAGTCGCAATTACATGACTATCATGGTACAAATAAAAGTCGTGATTATTGTGTAAAAATAGAATTTTGAGGCAACATTATGTATAATATGTGCACACATGCGTCATTCAAACGGAAATTATCCTACAGCAATAAGTTTACGTACAATATGCCCAAGTTCATACTCATTGTGGTTTAACTGTCGCAACTTAAGACGTGTGTAGGTAGTACTAAATACCGAGTGACCTCCGGGAAGACGGCGATGCGCACGTGGTCACGTGCCGCCGTGTGCGCATCACAGCGCACAGGGAGACTCCGGGGGATCCTTTACAACCCCCGAAAAGTGTCTGGGCGGCGGCTTTTTTTACAGTCGTTCCCCCCTATTAGAGGGGGTAACCGGCTTACAGTAATCCCCTCCGAGATGTGCCTATAGGCGTGGCACCAATGGGCAGCTCTAGTGTGATCTTACGAGGACCTGGGGGGCCCTTCGTTGCCGAAGATGACCGCTCCAGTGGTTTTAGCCGGTAGGAGTCCGGCATGCCCATCCGCCCTTCCAGAGGAAGCACTTCTGAAACTGTACCATTTTGGCTCTAGGGTATGTGGATGAACTCCCCACCGATGGCGCGAGGTGTGATGGTGGAAGTTGGCGTCATATGAGATATCGAACTATTCCTTAGAACACTGTCCTTTTTACAAGCGGTAGAAAACACACAGGGAGGCAAAGTCTCTCCTCAGACTTAGGCTGGCATAGGCAGGGCCTCAGCAGAGGTCGGTAGAAGTCAGAAAATCATAATCAGAATCAGACAGAATAGTACAGAGCAGCCATGAGCACCACAAAAATATCTTTGCCTTTGCAAGGTTTAAACACATCTGCTTCACTTTATTATCAATTAATTTGAACGTGAACTTGATCATACCATTCAAATCCCCAATGCCGTCCCCGTCGCTATCTTTGAAGGATCGTGGGTAGATCTGGTACAGCGAGCAGTGGTTCCACCAGTCTAGGGGTATCAGTTCTGGGGGGTTGAGTGGCAGGGTATCTCTTGATGCCAGCACGCCCCAGGTGATGAGACCTGGAAGTAAAAATATGTAAGATGTAGACTTCATGCAGTTTGCAATTTAATAGGTGGTGTTAAGAAAGTCAAGTAAACTCAAAAAGAAAAATTAAAATCTATAATATACACGATGTAACCCGTTTCATCATCATCATATCAGCCATTAGACTGCTGACAAAACCCTCCCCCATAGATTTCTACTATTGTGTCGTCATTTTGGGGGGTATTTGCCAATACTCACCACGCTTGGCAGGCGGGTTGGTGAGCGTAGTATGGCTACTGTTCCACAGAAGAGAAGCTGCTGCCCATCCCTCTGGCTTAGAGTCCCTTAGTCGCCTTTTATGACATCCACGGGTTGAGATGGAGTGGTGCTATATTCTCAGTCCGGACACCACAATGACCGCTAGAGTATAGAGGATAATCCAGAATCAGTCTTACAGTTTCCAAGATAACCACGTGATACCCCCCCTCATCCACATATAAACAATGAACAAACTTACGCTCCCTCTTAAAAATTTCAGTATTATGTATGAAAACGGCATAAAACTATAGATGTATATAAAAGTTATGCAACATGAAAGAGTTTAGATTGCGTCGTATTGTGAAACCTGCCTAGTATAAAATGGAGCAGTAATTAGTTCTTAATCTAATAAGTCAACACAATTGTTGATTAAATAAACAGTTATCATTTTCAATTGGTAATTAGCTCATGATTTAGGTAAGTCGTGTCAATAATGTAATGCCGTGTGCTGCCGGCTATGCCGTGTGGTGCCGGCTATGCCGTATGGTTCCGGCTATGCCATATGGTGCCGGCTATGCCGTGTGGTACCGTTACGAATAGCACCAACCCGACCAGATCTCATCCTGTGGGTGTCGTAAAGGTGACTATGAGATTAGCCGGAGGATAGGCAGCAGCGTCCTTCGAGTACATTTACAACTCGACTGCGATCGCCAACCCGCCTGCCAAGCGTGGCGATTATGGCAAAAACCACCTATGGGCACACATACCCTGACCGATCATAGAGTCAATCTTTGGGGGAGGCCTTTGTCAGTGGACTTTGTTCGGCTAAGCTGGTGACGATGTCGTGTCACGGGGGATCATTTACGTACCAGGGAAGTGGCCTATTTACTTTCAAGAAGGCCTTAAAGGCATGGCGCTAATGGGCAGCTCTTATGTATCGTTCTCGAGAAAACAAGTATTAGAGCAAATGCTAGAGTCAGACTGGATCACGCCTTCGGTGCTGAAGATGATTGACCAAGAGGATTCAGCTGGTATTATTATATACTTTGATTATAAGTATAAAATAATACCGGCTATAATATAAAATAAGGTTTTACTACGGTAATATCAACAGAAGAATGAGTTGAGTTTGAGAGCACAAATTGGCAGAGGGTTTCTAGCTTTCACATGCAATCGTTTAAAACATGTATCTCAATGTAAATTATTATTCAAAGCCCGTTCTACATTTAGGACGATATATTCATACATAACTAGCTTATGTCCGCGGCTTCGCACGCGTGGAATAAAAAATGGGGGGTGGGGGTAGGAAGGTGAAAAATACTTTACGACCTAATCTCATACCTACCAAATATACAAAAATAAAAATCATTAAAATCGGTCGAGCCGTTTCGGAGGAGCGTGACCACAAACACAGTGACACGAGATATTTATATATTAGAAGATATACCATACCTAAGGTTAATGTCAGGCAGTCGGCTGACTGTAAAACCCTTTTGCCAAAACCTATGCAATATTTCATATTGCGCCGACCCCCAAGTAATTTGGCACCAGCAGTGCAATTCTCTAAATTCAAACATCCATACATCCTTGAATACAGAATCGAAATAATGAGGACAACCCAATTTGGTATTTGCTAAGACTCGTCCTCACTGCTCACCGTCTGCAACGTGTCCTTGAATAGGTTTAATCATGTCTTAGCGAATACCAAATTGAATTTTCAAGGATGTGAGCTCAGGGAATTGCACTGCAGGGCAGGAAAAAGAAGAATTTATACATAATATATCAGTACCATAGTACACACTTAAATAACACAGAAAAAAACAAAAAGCAGGACCTATTTACCTCCAATTAACCCCAGCAACGCAACCACCCCCACGGTGACTCCAACCACATACAGCGTCTTCATCTTGTAGATACTGCTGTCTGACTGCCGATCACCTGTGGCGTTATCTGAGAGTAATATACACCATATCTACATAGCATGTACCTATTTTTAGGGTTCCGAATTAAGAATACGGTACATAAAATTGAGTTCTGCTGACACAAAAATAGTGCAGTGGTGGCTAAAATAGTAGCATAGTGATTGTAAGCCGTGTGGTGCCGGCTTTGCCGTGTGGTGCCGGCTCAGAATACCACCACCCCATCTCCTCCCGCGGGTGTCGTAAAAGTCGACTAAGGGATTAGCCGGAGGATGGGCAGCAGCGTCCTTCAAGCACGTTAACAACTCAACTGTGATTGCGCTATTTACGAACCATATTTTACAGTATTTCTTCTTCGTAGTCGTCTTACAGTACGTCCATCTCGTTGGACATCCCATATTGCGTGGTCTCCACCAGAGAACCTTTCTGCCCTATCGATCATCGGTTCTACGAGCAATGTGCCCCGCCCATTGCCACTCCAGCTTACTTATCATTTCTTACCATATTGGCTATCTATTACAGGACATCCATTGCTGAAGAAAGGCCTCCTCAAAGATTTCCACAATTGTGTATTCATTTTGAAGGAATTTGGCAGGCAGGATAGTGAGCGCAGTATGGCTGCTGTTCCATTGAAGGGACGCTGCTCTGATCCCTCTGGTTTTGAGTATCTTAGTCGCCCTTAACGATACACACAGACGGAGATGGAGTGGCACTATATTCTTAGTCCAGAGACCACACGAACAGAGGTAGCTGGATGTTATATAACTGGTCGTTGTGCAAATCTATCAGGAGGACCTTTGTGCAGCAGTGGACATGGCTACGGCTGATGATGATGGAGAAATATGCCCTTAATTTGGTTTTTCAGTTGCCAAACTCTACAACTTACAATACGGAACCTCAGGGGGCGAGTGTTGCTCGCACTTGTTCGTCTTTTCATTTTCATTTATTAGTTTGATAACGGTTTATTGCGGGGGTCTTATTATCGGACTAAGGTATCGCCGATATTAGGAGATAGATAGCAAAATAAGTAATGTAGAAATATATTATTATACAGCGATGTCCAGCCTGTCTGCCAAGCATAGTGATTGTATGAAGCCTCATTAGTTTTCCTCGAACAATTTTTTTTGCGAAACCCCACACTTATTTTTTTCACTCGATGAATGTACGTAGTTTACCTCCACCGACCCCGGGTAGGAAGGGGACTACTACCGATTAGACCCACCGCGGTCATCTTCCGCACTGAAGGTCTCCAGGTCCTCGATACAATCACACTAAGCGGCCCGTTGGTACCACGCCTTTGGGCGCGTCTTGGAGAAGATGATTGTAAAGCGGTCAAGCCCTCTGGCGGTAGGAAGAGATGCCCCACACGATATTTCAATGGGTATCAATCTGTAGGCCTTATAATTGTTCCGTGCGGTGCTCAAACTTGCAACACGTAATGCAAGCCAAGCCTTAGCAACAAACGTGCCGTTAATATTACATCACATTAGAAAGAAAGAAATTAGTCCAAAGGCCTCATGGAAAAATGGTCAAAGCGCAGATAGATTGATCTGTTGTGATGTAAGCTACGCTCGACGCGGCTATAGAAAAGTGACTATTCGGTACACTTCGAGACGTTAAGCCAATCTCGTCAAACCGTAAGTTCCTGTTATTCAGATATGAAATCCTCTCATAAGCAAGTTATCTTAAAACTTTGAACACACACAGTCTGTGACAGTTCTGGTGGTAGTTCTGTATACTATTACCTTATAATAGTGGACACACACAGATCACCGATGACAATATTTGGTCCGCACTGTAGCACATAATACAGTCATCGACAATCCATCATGAAAAACAGCACCCCACTTATTTTTTATCTGTGTTTGTTACATCCTTATGGGGCAGAATTCTGATACATACTCAACCCATTACGGTCCCACTGATGGGCACGGACTAAGTCCTACCTTTTCTCACGTTGAGAAAAGGTAGGACTTAGTCCACCACGCTGGCCTACTGCAGGTTGGCGGACTACATGCACCATTGAGAACATATTGGAGCTCTCTCGGTCGTGCAGGTTTCCTCACGATATTTTCCACACCGTTAACACAAGTGATAATCAAATTCTAATCCGCACATGAATCCGAAAAGTCAGAGGTGCGGGCCGGTATCGAACTCACACCCTCCTGTATTGAAGGTAGGCGTTTAACCACTAGGCTATCACATTCACTAGAATTCTGATGAAAGACTTTTTTTTCTGAAAATGGAATATCGTGATTTTTATCCCTGAAACTTTAAGCTTAGGTGCAGCCATGAGCACAGCTAAAACAAGTCAATGGTAGTTTATTAAGGTAACATAAAATTTCCAAAGAGATATATTATTTCATATATTATCAAATCTCTTTACTGAACTAACAGGATCTTGTAACGCAAAAGAGAATGTCTCTGCCTCTTCTCTTGCGTTCCAGTATACGATACCCATCAGCACAGAGACAGCATGGTTTATCCGTTGCCGGGAGCTAACACGAAATCTTTAATCTCGACCCACACTTGTTGGCTTCCAAGTGCCCGTTACGACTTTACTACGAACCAGCGCCGCGCCGTCTGTCTCGACCATCGACTCTTGATTGAACCGAGTGAGACGGCGCGGCGCCATGGGACCTGCTCTCCGTTCATTGTTTTCAGACGATACACCGTCTATGGTACGCACGGGTCTCTGCAATAGTACTAAAAATTTATTTTTAAAATAGATTTTTGGGAGAATTTGCCAGAACTCACCACGCTTGGCACAAGGGTTGGTGAGCGCAGAATAGCTGCCGTTTCAATGAAGAGTCTAATTCATTAATTCTCTGGCTAATCCCATAGTCACCTTTTACGACACCATGAGATGTGGTGGTGCAGTTCTTAGCCGGCAGCAAATACGCAAGTACCTACACATATAATTGGTATAATACACAATGTGTACTATTCGTACACTTCTGACTCAGGATGATGATAGCGATGCCGTCTCCGGTGGACGGTGCGATCTCCTATCCAGCATTTGGTCGTAGCTGCATTTCATATTTCCGCATGCCCCTCCACAATGCCCGTAAAAAGAATAAGCATGAAAATTTACTCACGTGCGCCTCCCATTTTCGTGAAAATTTTCAGACAATCACTGAATCCTCATCCAATATTGTTCTTTATTGGCACGACAAGCTGTTAAAAGGACGAGATATTGTAAATGGACCATATAAAGACAAAGATAAATTTATTACCAAACTAAATACATAATTTGTTCAATGCAAAACAATACAGATAGCTTTTTTATTGTCTAGTATGGTAAAAGGAACGGACTCGGCAATGTAGGCAGTGCGCAGTGATTAAACCACGCACGGGTCAACGCTGGTTTTCAGTCCGTCCCCTATATACAGGGTGTTCAGTAAATAGCACGACATACTGCAGGGGTGGGAGCTTGGGTCAATACCTACGACGCGACGCGCTTGGTCACGAACTGCAACTGTAGGCGTTGTCGCCATATCTCGAGTGCGCGCCGTCGAGCCAGCCGCCTCATTCTGTCAAACGCCCCTAAAGGCACGCTTTCCCCACATTGGCGAAGGGAGCGTGTCTGGTCATAGACCCACGCATCCATCTCCGCCTGGATGTCGAAAGGCGGAAATCGTGCCAGAAGAGTTGCCGCCTCGTAGGACACTGTCCTGTATCCCCATGCGATACGTATAGCCACTCTGCGCTGCAGACTGTGAAGTTTGGTTCTGCAGCTCTGGACGCCTGACAGCCGGGATGGCCATACAGGCGCCCCTACAGTATAGATACCTACTTTTTGTTTTAACCAGTATTATCTTTATTGATGCCTCTCACTCTCACTTGTACGCTTTGTCGTGGGTGCATTCATAGAGACAACTCAAAGCAGAAACATCCTGACCCGAAACAACTATATGTACACCATGCAAATATTAGATTCTTGCAGGGATTAAACCCGCATGCCGCGCCCAAAAAAGCAGCAAGCAAAGCGCTCAGCTAGTCCGCTGATTGTGTTGTGAATACTATACGTTACTAGCTTTTGCCCGCGGCTTCGCACGCGTGGAATTGTAATAAATAGCGGATATACTAATAAATTGAAGCTTACATAAAACGTTTGTACTTTTAACATAGCGCCATCTATTGGATACTTAATCAATCCAGTCAAGTCACCTTATACCACCATCTGTTAGAATCTTATCGAACTAACAGATAATTATGACTCATACGACCGAATACTCAAAAGCCATTTAACGTTAAGTCCCCGCTATTCGAGAAACCGGTGTTTCGTACAAAACCGGGCGCCTCAAATTGTTTAAGCAGGGACTTAACGTTAAATGGCGTTTGAGTATTCGGCCGTTTGTCAAATAATAAACAAATAATTCGCAATAAAATAATATTTCGATTATAAATTGAGATATAAACTATCCTATCTTTTAAGTTGGATAAAACTGCACACAAGTGTGCAAAATTTTCTTAAAATTGGTTCAGTAGTTTAGAAATCCATGGCGGACAAACAACTTGACACGTAATTTATATATATTAAGATTATATCTATGTAGACATAAAATGAACAATCTATGCCGTCTATTCCTTGAAACATGTATACCAGGATTTTCATAGTCTAATAACTTCGTTCTACTAATAACCCTATGTCATTAGGTACCTATAGCTGATATTTGCTTTAATTTCCTATCAATAGGGTAGCCAATAAAAAATATAGAAATCCAGTTATCAAAGCAATGACATGATATTATAGTAAAAAAATGCTAAATTGACTTATGAGCCAATTTAAAAACTATGGCTTCCTTTTTAAATCTAAGCAGAATGACATGATATTATAAATATATGCAAAGATCTTTCAAAACTGGCCACTAACACAAATTATCACACTTAAAATAACTTCACGAATGATAACAAATGTTCTCGGTTTCAATTTTCGAACGATTCGAATCCAGACTCAACTCGCGTTTAAAAACAATGACAACAGAACTCCGCGCCGTTCACACATAGAGTGAGTTGTATGAACTATACGAAGATAAAATGACATAATGACCGTTATTGTAGCATTGTTATATTGTACATATAGACGAGCCATGAACGTCAGTGTTAGGTACAGGAAAACTATGGTTCAATTAATGCTTGTTTCATAAATAACTTTTATTCGGCTTCGTATTTGAGATTTTAATAAGGCACTTGACATACAAAAGCAGCGCTTGTTTCCCACTAATTAAATGAAGCGTAAATTTTGATGCTTGACTGTATATTCAATCCTCACTGCACTTAATAAAGGCTGAGCAGACTTTAATAAAAATAGTATAAATAGAACGTATGTTACTTTCTATGCAAAATATTTTCACGCTAACTTTTTTATGAAGGAAATTGTATTTATATTTAAATGTCATCAGTACTTTAAAGCGTAACCAATGTTCAGGACATTAACAGCAATTAAAATAAAGATAACAATGGTTAACTACTTGTTACGTATTTAGAATATTATTGCTCTGGTTTCTAGGATGTTTTTTATTTTTTTTTATTTGATGAAGTCTGTATTCCGTGTGGTGCCGGCTCAGAATGCCACCACCCCATCTCCTCCCATGGGTGTCGTAAAAGTCGACTAAGGGATTAGCCGGAGGATGGGCAGCAGCGTCCTTCGAGTACATTAACAACTCAACTGCGATCGCCAACCCGTCTGCCAAGCGTGGCGATTATGTCAAAATCCCCCAATGAGCCCACAACACACCCATATCGGTCATAGTGGTGATCTTTGGGGGAGGCCTGTGTCCAGCAGTGGACTTCATTCGGCCGAAATGAAGTCTGTATTCTGATCACTTCTGACAAATTATTTTTATGGGCAGTACGTACACATTAAATAGTGCAGTCTGTGCAGTCAATGAAGACGTTGTATCACTTTGTGACGGAGTGTCATCGGAACAACAAATAATGTTAATGTCATGTAATGTGTGCCTAAACTCTGGAAACATAGACCAAGTTATTCGCCTGCTGGTATGCGTCGCGCCTGCCCCTAACAATTGTAATGGTACCCAGGTCATGTCCTGCGTGGCATCACACTGCGCTCGACACCTCGAGACATTCGTTATTTAGTCTCTTATGTCCAGTAATTTCACTAGCCAGAGTGCCCCTAACTGGAACAAAAGTAATCCCTAACCTGACTGACTGTAAAAAAAAAATTAGTTAGCTGATCCTGCCGCCGTCGCCACGTATCCAAATGTCCTGCCCAACGCCACTTGAGCCTTTTTTTTCTTTTTTTTATTCATGTCCGGTGGAAATTCTACATGGAACTTCCTTCACCCTGGGGAAGGGCTAAGGGGTCGGACTCCTACCTACCACCGTCCTACCTACTACCACCTGAGACCTCCGAGGCCCCCCACCACTGTCGGCAGGGACGCCACTTGAGCCTAGTTATAACTTGTCTCGATTGAACTCGATCATATAAACATTTGTAATACGCCAACCATGTTTTTAAGACAAAATTGATTCCGTTTCCCGAAATTTTTAGCTGTGGATCATTAATCACGGACAGGACGTCCGTGGCTTAATTAATCTCGTTGGGGGCAAAAAGAGCCCCTGTCGATACCACGCCCGTCCCCCGGTGTTGCGCGGCGTATACAAAAATTCCCCGAACTAGTTTTCAACCGTGACGTTGCCTGAATACGCAGCTTTTTTGTGTACACGGTTTTTGTCATAATCTTGACCCGTTTTTGACCGTACTCAAACCATAACATAGGTACATGTTAAGTAAAAATGTACATTTTCTAGATAATATAAACCGTTCTAAAAAATGCGTACTTTATTTGGACAATAAGTAAGTTCTATGACTTGATAGGGACCACCTTTATGTAAAAATAAAACACGCTTTTGTAGATAACGAACTAAAAAGTAGAAAATAAGTTTAAAATAAGAATAGAGTGATTAACAGAAAAACAAAATCGGGTTGCACTCCGGAATTGCCGACAGAAGTGAAAACTTATTTTGGCGCGTTAAACATTTTTTAGATTGTTATTGGGTTATGAATTGCATTTTATTTTTGAATTGTATTTATTAGTTATTAGAAACTTTAAAATACATTTAATATCCTTGTTGTTTGTTGTTTGTTGTTGTTATGAACCATAGTTAACATTTTCGACAAATCTTGTATCATCTTCATTATCATTAAAATTATTACAATCTAAAATAGAAACTATAGCTGCGTCTCGTAATGGTGTCGCGAGTCCAGAGATTATATCTCATTTAAAAATATGCGTACCGCACTAAATAAGTTTTCACTTCAAAATGTTTTATTGTTAAAAAGCGTGGGGTGGTTGATGTCAATTGTTGTAAACATTTGTAAAAGTAACGTCATCATGAAAATATCTGATAAAGCACCCACGCTGTTTAAGGTAAAAAAATGTTTTGTTAATCAAAATATATATGTTTTAATATTCGGGGGCTAGTTTGAAATAGATCAATATTGCTTTACTGTTGTTTTTAAAGCGTGAATCATTAACTAATGTTTAATGATAACGTTGACCAAAACAAATGTGACTTGAGTTTAGACTACAAAAACAAATGAATTAGAAAACAGCTATAATCACGAACATTTCATCATCATCATCATTTCGGCCGAATAAAGTCTACTGCTGGACACAGGCCTCCCCCAAAGATCACCACAACGACCGATATGGGTGTGTTGTGGGAACATTGGGGGGTTTTGCCATAATCGCCACGCTTGGCTTGGTTGGCGATCGCAGTTGTGTTGTTAGTATACTTGAAGGACGCTGCTGCCCATCCTCCGGCTAATCCCTTAGTCGACTTCTACGACACCCACGGGAGGAGATGGGGTGGTGGTATTCTGAGCCGGCACCACACGGCAAACGAACCACGAACATTTGCGATCATAAATAAACAAATAAACTTGACTGACAAGTCTATAGGATCTGATATAATTAAAGACCACTCTATATTGTCGATACGTGATCCAAATACGCGTCGGATCCATTTCAGAAAATGTTATTTCATCCGCCATTTTGAAGAAGGATCCGTTAAGAGCAGCAGAGGTGGTACGTATAGATCTATCACGTTAGATCACATGAAGAGACTCGCGTTGTCTCGTTCACTAAACACCAGACCGTTGTACCGCCCTCGCCGCCGAGGATGCCCGCCTCACCGACGTCGCGGAGGCCTATCGCCGCGTCACCTTCCCGTTCAAGTTAGCACTTCTCCCTCCCGTCTCTTGCTCGCGCCGGCCCGTGCCGAGCCTGTAGCTTTAAATGTCCCCTAATACAAGCCTAATTAAGCCTGGCTGGAGGCCTCTTTTGGCTTCGCCAGCAAATGACCGGTTAAGCAACCACATTTCCCAGAAATGTATGCGAGAAGCCAAAAAAAAAAAAAAAAAAAAAAAAAAAAAAAAAAAAAAAAAAAAAAAAAAAAAAAAAAAAAAAAGTATAGATCTCTGACGACGGTATTGGGAATAGTGGAGTGCGTCCAAACTATGTACGTTGAGACTATCGATAGGGATGGGGTGAAACGACTTTGTTTAGATGATCACCGTGGCATTCTATTATGATTCAGTAAAACGATCTACAAGAAAACCCAAGGAAACGGCTGGCCCAGTTAACTATGCATATATTAGTGCTCGCATCGCAATACGATACGTTTACAAAGATAGTTTGCATAGAGCAATATATAGTGGCATGTACTTTATCAAGCTTTTTAATATTTAAAAAATATTTTATTGTTAAACAGTGTTACATAGATACATACATTCATAGATTCATAGATACATAGAAAGCTAATAAAAGCGTGTTAAAAAAGGTTCTCAACAAGCCTCTCTATAGTTTTCAACAATTTTGTCGTTATTTTGGGAGATATTTACCACGAGAAGACTTTTATGTGCATCTCAAATTGACCATTACAAACTAATAGCGATTCTTAAAAACCAATAATTCCACCTCCATATTATATAGGAGGCGAACCTCTTGATAAATACTGGCACAATTCCGTACTGCTGCTGGAATGTTATGGCACGGTTGGCGCAGTGGCTGAGCCTTAATTCTTTCTTTTCCAATACTCACCACGCTTGGCAGGCGGGTTTGTGAGCGAATTATGACTACTGTGCCACAGAAGGGACACTGCTGTCCATCCCTCTGGTTAAGAGTCCCTTAGTCGCCTCTTACGATACCCTGCGGGGGCAGCGGCCGACTGTATCAGCCACTGCACCAACGTTACTTACTACGTTTAAAAAAGAAAAAGATAAAAAATACCTAACAGGAAAATTATTATCACTTTACGTGACCTAGAAATTCTACTTAGGACCCTCGCTTGCGACTCTACAATCATCATCATCATTCATCATTTCAGCCGTAAAATCTTCCACTGCTGGACTGAAACCTCACCAAAAGAATGCCACAACGACAGGTATGGGTTTGTGACGTGTGCTCATGGGGGGATATTGCCATAATCGTCACGCTTGGCAGACTGGTTGGCGATCGCAGTTATCGTACTCGAAGGACGTTGCTGCCCATCCTTGTCCGTCTCATAGTCACCATTTACGACACCCACGGGCTGAGATGGTGTGGTGGTATTCTTAGCCGGCACCACACGGCGACTCTACAATATTATATTTCATTTTCTGCCGATATTTAAGGCTTGATAGACAAGTCAGAGCCTCACGTATAATGTTAATATCGTTCAGTAATATCGATACGTGATCCAAATACGCGATGGGTCCCTTCTGGGAGATTATGGCCGTTATTGGGCACCCGAGGCACGCTAAGTGGGGGAGGGTAAGTCGAATTATAAGTAAGACGTCATTTTAAATGTAGCGCAGAAATTTAGCGTTTTGTGTGTATACGAAATTTTACATGCTATCACATCACATCAGCGAAACTACGTCCAGATATACAGATAAATGTTTTGATTCATGATGCAAATTATAAGACAATACAGTTTGAAGGAATTATAGTAGATAGAATGAATTTTACTCTTATTTATTGAATAATTTAAATAAAAAAGAGTTATTCAAATTATACAAGTAGAAACGAATTAAAATCAGAAAAGTAGTTATAAAAAATTATAATTAATTCAAAATCTATACAAATAATAAAATGTCTGTTTGTAATGTCAAAATAACAGCTTTATACTAAATTCATATAAAAGTATATACTGTACTTTTAACAAAATAACTATTTTAAATTTTTTTGTCTCTCTGTCTGTCTGTCTGTCTTTCTGTCTGTTTGTTCCGGCTAATCTCCGAAACGGCTGGACCAATTTTGACGGGACTTTCACTGTTAGATAGCTGATATTGTAAGGAGTAACTTAAGCTGCTTTCATTTTAGGAAAAAAGAATAAGGGTCCGCAGAAGAAACCCATAAAATCCAATATTTAAACTATTGGTTTAATAATTATTTACTATTAAAACGGCGAGTGAAACCGCGGGCACAGCCAGTTATAAATATAATCAGCGAGTTCCTCGACAGAATAGAATGCTTTCTTACAGAGCCAGTTCTTTTTTTATTATTATTAAAAACGTTGCTTTTCACTATGATTTCTCCTGTATCGTTAGTACAGTTAACACATAAATCTCAGATGCAAAAACACCCTGACCTGTAACGACTATCGTAGATGATGCAAATATTTATCCATGCGGAGATTGAACCCGCGATACGTAGCGAAGAAAGCCAAACGCTTAGCCATTACACCAACCGTTCCGAAATAATCACCATGCTTAGCGGGTAGATTTATAATGTTTAGCTGTTTTTTTTGGCTGTTATTCGTTACACAGGCGTTTGTTAATAATAAGTCCGGAGGGAGAGCGCGTGGGATGTCGTCGTGAAGCTGTTGTTCCAAAGAAGGTGTACTTTTGACCGTCGCTCTGGTTCACAGTCCCTTAGTCAACTTTTACGACTTCCACGGGAGGAGATGGAGTGTAATGCAATGTGTGTGTCCAAATTTCAAGAAATAGTTTGTTTTGATTTATTTAAGTGCATTCAAATGCATTGGCTTTGGATTCGAGCGTATGGCACCGGTGGGTTACAGCTGAAAACCAGCGTTAGGTGGTCAGTACCACTGCCACCTAACATTATGCTGAGCTGTTGGCCCTTTGGCACTATAATTTTGTCACTGTGCGCGATATGTGTTGCCTTTTAGTTAGTTTTATGATTTTAATATTTAAGCTTATTTTGTATACTGTCTGTGCCAATAAAATATTTTTTCTTTCTTTCTTTCTATATTCTTAATCTGAACAATACACGGTAAACTAATAAGTATTTTGAAATTATATACATATCGGCAGTTTATACGTCCACTGTTGAACAAAGGCCTCCCCCATAGATTTTCACCATTGTGTCATCATTTTGGGGGGTATTTGCCAATACTCACCACGCTTGGCAGGCGGGTTGGTGAGCGCAGTATGGCTACCGTTTCTCAGAAGGGACGCTGCTGCCCGTGCTTCTGGTTTAGATTCCCTTAGTCACCTTTTACGACATCCGCGGGAGGAGATGGAGTGGTGCTATATTCTTAATTCGGACACCACACGGAATAATTAACATAATTTCAATTTAATTAAACCGATATATGACCGCTGTCCAATGTTGGTCGCCTCATAAAGTTCTAAATAGAGCAATAATGTGAAGTTTGCACGAGCGCCTTGCGTCGTCACACATTTTATGACGTCATCGATACGACACCGTTCGCACTGTTCACACGCCCGACAATTGTGTACACGCCTATCACACCGACTGCTACTATGAGCAATCATGACAGAATACTGCCATATATTTTTATTTATTACTTTACTAGCTGTGATCCGCGGTTTCGCCCGGTTAAAAATTCGGGTATTTCATTATTTAAGCATGTAGGTAGGTATATTGGATTTCATTCTTTTTATTTTTCTAATACGAGGAGGGATCAAAAAGCAGTGAGAATGAGACAGAATATAATGACTATTGCCAGTTTTTTTTTTTTTTTCTTACCAAGGAGTATGTCGTTCTTATTACTTTTTGATCGCTTCTAATATATCAGTAGCCTAAGTTATAAGCCCCAACCATGGTTCATGCAGACCAACGAGAAGTTATATTTTATACCTGGCCCTGCCTGACTTCATAAAGTTTTTTTTTCCTTTTTTATTGGTTTTAATATTTTTATATCGTGTAGGGTTCTTTAAGTCGGTATTTGTTTTGTGAAAAAGTTTAATTTGTTTGTTTTTTGTGAAAATAAATTTAATAACATTTTCCAATTTGATATTAGTATTTAACACTAAAAATAAGAATAACTCAAATCGGTTCTCTGATCTGAGAGCAATCGAAACTAAGACATCATCTAGATAAGCGCAGTCAAATTAACCTGTTTATTGAAGCTGGTTTAAAAACTACTCAATCAAATGTAATGAAATTTATGTGGGACCAATTCGAAAGCATTTTGCATCAGTTGAAATATGAATTACTCAAATCGGTCTACAAATATCGGAGTAATCGGTGTACATACATAAAAAAAGTACGCATCGAATTGAGAACCTCCTCCTTTTCGAAGTCGGTAAAAATATCTTAATCTATACAAATAAATAAAATTGAAGTGTCTTTTTGTAATGTCAAATTAACAGCTTTTTACTAAATGCTTAGGAAAGTATATACGATACCTATAACAAAAAAAAAACAATTTTTACATTTTTTGTCTGTCTGTCTGTCTGTTTGTACCGGGTAATCTCCGAAACGGCTGGACCGATTTTGCCGGGACTTTCACTGGCAGATAGCTGATGTTATAAGGAATAACTTAGGCTACTTTTATTTTAAAAAAATAATTAGGGTTCCGGGCAAAAAGAAAACCCTTAAAATCCAATTTATATATTCTATGTCAAAGTACTCTAAATTTCATTTATATTAAACGCGGGTGAAACCGCGGGTCCCAGCTAGTACTAAATATGAAATTAAGATAAACACTATACAGTGTGTACATGTTGTGACGGCGATGTGTTGCGCTGCAGCGTGTTGTCACGCAATCTTCCGCGGATGTACACGACTCTTTTCAGCGTAAACTCTTGTCCTGTCATGAATAAGGGAATAAGGCCCTATCAGAAGACCAGCGCTCATCATAAACTGCTGCAGCATATGCTGAGATAGGGACCTTTTTGGCCTCACACAGCACTACTAAGCCAAATACTTTTATCATATTAATATTACGTTTTCATTGACATTGTGTCATCATCATCATATCAGCCACAGGACGTCCACTGCTGAACAAAGGCCTCCCCCTTAGATTTCCATAACGAGTGGTCACATGCCGCTCTCATCCAACGACTCCCAGCGACCTTCACCAGGTCGTCTGTCCACCTCGTTGGAGGTCGTCCCACGCTGCGTTTTCCGGTGCGCGGTCTCCATTCGAGAACCTTTGTGCCCCAACGGCCATCAGTTCTACGAGCAATGTGCCCTGCCCATTGCCACTTCAGTTTACTAATCCTTTCAGCTATGTTGACAACTTTAGTTCTTCTACGGATCTCCTCATTTCTGATTCGATCTCGTAAAGAAATACCAAGCATAGCTCTCTCCATAGCTCGCTGAGTGACCTTGAGCTTTCTTATGAGGCCCATTGTGAGTGACCACGTCTCTGTTCCATATGGCATCACTAGTAACACACACTGGTTAAAGACTTGCGTCTTGAGGCACTGTGGTATTGTTGACGAAAAGACGTTGCGAAGTTTCCCGAACGCTGCCCAGCCGAGTCGGATTCGACGATTGACCTCTTTCTCGAAGTTGGACCTACCTAACTGGACAGTTTGTCCTAGGTAGACATACTCGTCAACAACTTCGAGAACAGAGCTCCCAACGGATATTGGGATGGCACGACATGGGCATTTGACATGACTTTTGTCTTGCCCATGTTCATCTTAAGGCCCACCTGTTGGGAAAGTCTGTTGAGATCATCGAGCATTGTGCTGAGCTCTTGCAGCGATTCTGCCATGACTACGATGTCATCGGCAAATCGAAGGTGAGTGATATACTCGCCATTGATGTTAATGCCGAATCCTTTCCACTCCAGTAGCTTGAAGGCATCCTCCATTGCAGCGGTGAACAGTTTCGGGAAAAAAACAGTGAAAACAGTACCGTATTATAGGAATATAATGAAGATATCTTTTATAAAATATAGACAAGAGAAAATCCAAAATTGCAAGCTTCAAACGCTCATTTGATACTAAATGAAAAAGTTGTAACAAGGTTATTTAAAGCCTGGATAAAAAAGGGATTACTGTGCTGAAAATTCATCATCATGATGATAGGTTGATATCAACCTACGGACGTCCAGCGGCTTTCCCTGATGGTGGGAATTGGCCAATACTCACCACGCTTGGCAGGCGGGTTGGTGAACGTAGAACGGCTGCTACTCTACCGAAAGGACACTGCTGTCCATCTCTCTGAATCAGAGTCCCTCAGTCGCCTTACATCATCCACGGGAGGAGATGAAAGAAAGAAAGAAAGAAATTATTTATTTGGTCGAAAATGAGACACACAATACAAGACATAAATAAATTGGCATCATCATTTCAGCCGAGTAAAGTCCACTGCTGAACACAGGCCTCCCTCGAAAATCACCACAACAACCGATATCGGTGTGTTGTATGCTCATTGGGGGTTTTGCCAAAATCGCCACGCTTGGCAGGCGGGTTGGCGATCGCAGTAGAATTGTTAATATATTCGAAGTACGCTGCTGCCCATCCCCCGTCTAACCCCTTAGTCAGCTTTTACGACACCTACTGGATGAGATGTGTTAGTGCTATTCGTAGCCGGCACCACACGGCACAGCATGGAGATGTGCTAAATTCTTATTCGAAAACCACAGGGACTCAAATACACACGGAAGGAATACAATTACAAAAGTTCTAAAACAAAAATTGCCGTTGGTATTAGAAAATCACAGGATCTAAAAAAGAAGCACATCCATACAATAAATAATTAATATTCCGGGTGCGGTGGGTATTTAATTACCTTTACCAAACAAGTCCAACCTTTAGATTGATGAAGTGTGGGAACCTGACGTACCCTAGCTGTGAGTGCCTGTGATTGGCTGTTGGAAAAAGGTATAATCATCGCTGTTTTTAATTAAATTATTCGGTTTTCGGGTTCCGGGCGTCATTAATGATAATAATGATTAAATTATTTAATAAATGATAGTACATTTAACGACTTGATTAGCGCAAAGGCTATGTGTAGATTCGGTTTAATATCCGTACGGAAAAGTGTGAATTTAATTTTGTCTGTAACGACACGTGATAAACGGAAACGATAAACTTCGTTGAAAAAGCATATAAGATAATCGATTTGATTTATATAAAAAAACAGTTACAATTACCACAAAGCGCAGGCCTCATCAGAGTGCCATAAAAATATTCCCTTCCGCAATATTAAAGCCCTGTTGAATTTGTAACCAAATCCCATTATGACAAACATTCCACTCTAATACTTACATTGTCCTAAAAACAAATAAGAAAAGGCAATATTGGAGCAAAACAGAGGAAAAAAGGAAAAATGCCTTTGGTAGCTACGACGCTACGAGGCTACGGCGTTGCTGCCTACGGTACGGTTACGCGGGGCGCGGGGTGAACGACCCGGCGGTATAATGGCGCGGGTCGATACCCTCACCTCATCCCCCCCGCCACCCGCCGCTCCTACTTCTAAAGAGGGTGTACTCCCGACTTCGTTTAGGATGAGTGAAGTGCTTTCCAGACCATTATCCGATAGACTAAAAGGTTTCATATAAAACCTTAAACATATTATCTTAGGAAATTTTGAGAGCCATACCTCAAGTATGAAATTCAATCTTTGAACATACAGAACTACATAATGTCTTGAGCTGAAAAAATATGACTCAATAATTTCCTTGTACATAATGTTATAACTACTCATTTCTTGATTGCTTCATAGTTAAAACAACCCTTCTTCTGGATGTACATAGGGTAGGATACTCGGTGGAAATCTGTTATAGTACTTCGAGGCCAGGCCACAACAACTGAGTGCATTATTGCGAGTTTGAAACTTTTTATCTGCTCTTACTTAGGCACTTATGTATCGCTCGCACTCTTTCCTTCTTCATGAGAATTTTAGTTTCAAGTATTGTCTGTAGTGTTACAAGGGTAGTGTATACACGAGGTTTAGAAGCGATTCAGTGGCAACCTGTTTGTTTTTATATGTTGTACCTTGCTTTATTAAGTTTTTATCTTTTGGTCGATTCTGGTTTACTTTACGATAGTGTTGCCATCGTATCAGCCAATATGTCCACTGCTGAACAAAGGCCTCTCCCACAGACAACCAGTTAAATATTATGTGTCGTCATTTTGCCAGGACTCGCTACGCTTGTCAGGTGGATTGGTGAGTACAGTATGGCTACTGTTCCTCAGAAGGAACGATGCAGGTAGGGATACCTGCATCGTTCCTTCTGAGGTTGATAGAGAGATATCTGGAGAAGAGTCCGTTAGTCGCCTTGTACAACATCCGCGGGAGATGGATGGAGTGGTAAGCGTACAACACACTAAATACAGGGTTTCCAGTAAGTAGCACGACATACTGCAGGGGGTGAGAGCTTGGGTCAATACCTATCAAAAAAACAATATATGTTCAGCAAAATCTTACGGATTTACAGTAGTACAAAATTTTCCGAAATATCGAAAAATATCTACCTTGACACAGATTTTTAAGAATCTCGTAATGAAAAATTCCTTTTCTAGTTTTATTAACCTCAAAAAATTTGTGAATAGTTACTTTACTCATTGATAAAGTCTTTATTCTATTAAAAACTAAAATGTTTTCAAGAAATACAATTTTCACAGTACAATTTTCATTAAATAAAAACATATATTGTGTTCTTTTGGTAGGCATTGCTATTTACTGGACACCCTGATATTTAATTACGTATATATTATTAATGTGAAGTGTAGTAGTGATCAAAGCAATATCTCACAATCAAACATCGTAGTGATCTATTATGAAGCATACGCTTAGATTGGACGTACGTTGGTTCGCAAGGTACTTTCCATTTCTCCTCATTACATTCCGGAACGAACGGAGCGAGCATTTATTTGTCTTATCATATACCGCGTCTCCGTGTTACGCGCTGGTTTCGGGTGAGGTTGCACATTTTACGCGTCACTGACGCTTACGCGCAATTTACTTGGATATACGGAGTTTGCGGCTCGAGTTACAAAAAATATTTTCGATAACATAATGTAGACTTGCTGAAGATAAATATGATGGAGGGAAATTTTAATGTGATACTGACATTGGCATTGATCTGGTCAAGGTATTTCAATCGAAGTCGTAATTGTGACAACGATGAGGACCCTGTTTAGCTCATTAGCGTGCTTAGCCTTTTCAATTAGTCGATTCTTACGATGAATTACCAATGATTACATATGGAACAGAGACGTGGTCACTCACAATGGGCCTCATAAGAAAGCTCAAGGTCACTCCGCGAGAGAGAGAGCTATGCTTGGTATTTCTCTACGAGATCGAATCAGATCAGAAATGAGGAGATCCGTAGAAGAACTAAAGTTGTCGACATAGCTGAAAGAAATAGTAAACTAAAGTGGCATTGGGCGGGGCACATTGCTCGTAGAACTGATGGCCGTTGGGGCAAAAAGGTTCTCGAATGGAGACCGCGCACCGGAAAACGCAGCGTGGGATGACCTTCAACTAGGAGGACAGACGACCTGGTGAAGGTCGCTGGGAGTCGCTGGATGCGAGCGGCATGTGACCGCTGGTTGTGGAAATCTAAGGGGGAGGCCTTTGTTCAGCAGTGGACGTACTGGACATGTATAACATATCTGTGAGTTGAAAATTAACAGTCAAAATTATAAATAAATTAAATTATAAATTAAATTTTAAATACGTGCGATTGGTGTTACATTAAATAAAAATTGAATGCAAGCCTATAACTTTAAAATTTCATATCTACTTTGAAAATGAAATTTAAATTTGGTAACATTTATTATGACCAATTCATGCTTCGCCGCAGCCGGGTAAAAAGCGTGAAGGAAAAAAATTTTCAGATCCATACGAAAGCCTATAACTATAAAATTTAATATCTACTTTGAAAATGAAATTTTAATTTGTTAGCATTTATCGAATTAAATGGTTTAGGAGCTAAGAGAAAACTCAGACCAGACCAATTCACTTACAGTCTGTCAAAAGCATTACCTCTCCTTTGGCTTCGCCGCAGCCGGGTAAAAAGCGTGAAGGAAAAAAAATTTCAGATCCATACGAAAGCCTATAACTATAAAATTTAATATCTACTTTGAAAATGAAATTTTAATTTGTTAGCATTTATCGAATTCAATGGTTTAGGAGCTAAGAGAAAACTCAGACCAGACCAATTCACTTACAGTCTGTCAAAAGCATTACCTCTCCTTTGGCTTCGCCGCAGCCGGGTAAAAAGCGTGAAGGAAAAGAAAATTTCAGATCCATACGAACACGGAGCAGTAATAAATTATAATAAAAGGGAAATAGTACGACAGCCTTACTTCGTTAAATTAAAAATTCTCTATTAAATATTATTTACGAGGGCCTCTGGTTTACGGGCCGTAAAAAAGAGTAATCGTACTTTTTGGACAAACCTTACGTATTTCTACGATCTGGCAGGGTAGAAAAAGAATCACTTATACTGTGTAAGAACGTTGAAGCTGGTAAATGCCTGTGGCTGTCAGTCTGACCGCACTAATCTCAGAAATGCCTGAACGGGTTTCGTTGCAATTTTCGTCAACCGAAAAAGTAATTTTTCAGAAAGCTCACAGCCAGTTGCACTTACTGATTGATAAACTTTGTGAGATTAAGCAACGCTCGCCACGGTCAGTCTATCGATGGGTAGCTGCATAGTGGTATTTGAACAGAGCGTGTCCGTACTTCGGAGTTTTTTTTTTATCTGCGTTTACAGACATGAATTCCAGATACAATTCACCCAGACCCGCAACAACTACCTGCAGATCATACAAATATTCCGTGCGGGAATCGAACCCACGGCCCGGAGCGCAGCAGCCGACTGTGTCAGCCACTGTACCAACCGTGCTGTCAGATAAAATCAGTAAAATCTTCGGTTGTCGTCATTAGACGGCAGTCGTTAAGCCAAATCGGAGGCCTTTGAGGCGGCTTGAACAACTCCGACACCAGGTTGGACACTTATCATAGAAAAAGGATAGAAGAGGAATATTTGAATGAATAAATACGATGAAGATATTTCTCATGGAAGTCGCAGTAAATTCAACTGTCCTTTTGACTTTAAACGGTCTTTATATATTTATTTTTTATTTATTTATTTATTACTGGAAAATCTACAGCTAAAAATACAGGTGTAACAATAATAGTAAGGAAACAGAAAGCCAATTACAGATTTTCACATATAGCAGTTGCATAGATAACTGTTAGTGTGTACACAGGTTACAACAAATTGAATATATAAAAATAAAAATATAAACATTTATATGATAAGTTTCATGGTTATGATCTATACATATAAGTAATAATTAATATTCACTATATTTAATAATTATTTATGAGACATTAATGAGAACGAGAGTTTGTAAATTTGTGTTACCGTTTTCACGAGAAAAAATCAAGGGTCAAGCACCGTTTTGCTGATGTTATACTGGTTGTAAACGGATATATATATATGGCGTGCGCTGTCCAGAGCAGATCACTGGTCTTTTGGGGGGCGCGCAGATTGGGGCGTCTGCGTGCTCATATCGAGCTACCCCCGCGAAGACAGTGGCGCGCACGGGGTGACGTTCCGCCGTGTGCGTAGCACAGCGCACAGCGAGACTTGGGGGGATCCTTGACAAACCACCCCGAGAAGTGCCTGGGGGGCGGCCTTTTTACAGCCGCTTGCCCTCCGTTAGAGGGGGTGACCGCTTTACAGCCATCCCCTCAGAGATGTGCCTAACGGCCTGGCACCAATGGGCGGCTCTAGTGTGATCTTACGATGACCTGGAGCCCCCTTTCGGTGAAGATGACCGATACAGTGGTTTTAAAAAAAATCTTTCTTTCTTAGCTTTAAAAACTACCGAGTATGATTGTTTTGAACTTAAATTTTACATAAACACAAAAAAGGAAATCATGATGTATCAAAAATCACATTTGTTCATAAGCTATAAATTGTAAGACCAAATACAGAAAACAAAAATCGACCCACCTTAATAGCACACGGGGTATACTGTGCCCATCTTCTTGATATCAAACCTTTTTTTTATTTTTTTTTTATTGGTGTCCAGTGGAAATTCTACATGGAACTTCCTTCACCCTGGGGAAGGGCGAAGGGGTATGCCGGACTCCTACCAGCTAAAACCATTGGAGCGGTCATCTTCAGCACCGAAGGGAGGCTCCAGGTCCTCGTAAGATCACACTAAAGCCGCCCATTGGTGCCACGCCTTTAGGCACATCTCGGAATTGATATCAAACCTACAGAACGAGAATCAAAACTTAAGTTGAGCTTGAATTAATTGAATATTAATGCAGAAAAATATGATATAGGGTTCAAATTTGATTAACGCAATCTACACTTGAATTCTACTAAAGTTTCGATTCTCGTTCTGTAATAAAGGGCTTAGTGGCCTTTCACGATACCCAGGGTGGAGACGGATGGTCTATTTTTGCCGGGAACGACACGACACATTACTATCTATTTATTTATTTATTTAAACTTTTATGTACATTGAGTATACATAAGGCGGACTTAATGCCATGAGGCATTCTCTACTAGTCAACCTTTACAACTATCCAGTATTATGTTATTTAAATATTTTGTAATAAAATCGCGTCTGTGTTTCAAGCGTTTCTCATTTACAAACCTCCCTAAATATTACATTTTGAACAAAAACCTTGGTACACAAACTTAGTGCGTCACTCTAATTTGTTCAGGCTTTTTGCTAAATCCTTTCACGTTCGTATTAACCCAGTTTTAACACAACCCCACCTTTATGGTGGAGTCGGTTGACGGATGAAAAGGTTATTTGCAGGTTACTCCTTCTCTTTGAATGATGTGGAATTATAATGAAGTCAAAAATTACACGTACAGCTTGCTTACATTTAAAAAGGGTTGTGTAGATGTGTGCGTACGTACACGTAGTACAAAGTAGGTCCGTTATGGTGTGAGTGTGTGTGAAGGATTTAAGTGCAGACATATCAGGTACCTGAGTAAGTGTGAGCGAGGTAGTGAATTTATATGAGAACCGCTTGAAGTTTTATGAGTCAGAAGGTTTACCTGAGTTTAGAATTGTACCCAATACGTTTGTAGTGGCAAGCAATAGTTTTTTCTTTTTTAGGTTTTCAGTCTTCATTTCATCCCGTGGGTGTCGTAAAAGTTGACTAAGGGATTAACCGGAGGATGTGCAGCAGCGTCCTTCGAGCACAGAACAACTCAAATACGATCGCCAACCCGTCTGCCAAGCGTAGCGATTATGTCAAAACCCCCACCACAACACACCCATATCGGCCTCTGTCCATCCATTTTGTAGCGGTACAAACTACATTGTAACTATAACTACTGACCCAACTATAATTGCCAAATAGCTATCGACTGTCGTAATTGTACTCGTTCCATAGCCGGGGCGAAGAGACGTTGAGGCCCGCAGGGGAAACAAGGGAGTAATGTACGTCGAACGCCTGTCTGCTTCCGTATGTGGGTCAATGTGTCTTTGTAACGAACCCTGGTACACGGGAACGGTCCCCGAGACAAGATTGTGGGCCCTTGCTTATTAGGTGGATTAGGTTGGAGTATCTATACAGATATAGGTAGATATGGGTAGCAAGAAGGTCGCTTTGATCCGAGAATGGATGGGGACACAGATACGTTAGGTGACCTTCCCTATTTTAATGTTTAATGGTTGCGGGTTTTTATTTAAACGTTATGTAAATAAAAATTCTAGGTTATGAGTCTTCGTCATCAGCCAGAGGATACCCACTACTGAACAAAGGCCTCCCCCATAGATTACGACAATTGTGTCATCATTTTGGGGGGAATTTTCCAGTACTCACCACGCTTGGCAGGCGGGTTGGTGAGCGCAGTATGGCTACAGTTTCACAGAAGGGACGTTGCTGCCCATCCATCTGATCTAGAGTCCCTGAGTTGCCTTTTACGACATTCACGGGAGGAGATGGAGTGGTGATACATTCTTAGTCCGGACATTCCTTTGATTAGGTTGTGACCCTTATCAACTATGACGTCTATTAGTATCATAAAAAATGTTATTAACTACTCTTGAATCATAAAATTCGAATTATAAACTTCGAAACGAGTTTATCTTGACATATTTCATAAACACAACACCGAAATTAAAAATTGAATCAAATTATAACATTTTTTCCGTAACAAAACAATGTTATAATAAAAAAAAATCCATTACGATACAGGCCAAATCTAAGAAGTTAATGTCACCAATTTCATCTTTTTTTTTTCTTATGGAACGCATGTGCGCAGCGCGCCATTTTTAAAGTCTTACAAAAAAGATTTGATTATAATTATTACTTATCTGTGGCAGCGCCCATTTCTTACTCTTTAAACTTTGATCTTTTATTTAGTAGGTTCTATCCCAATTTATGAGATTAGATAAAGTAGTGTATGAAACTCGACATAACTAGGTATTAAAACACTCGTATATTTAAAGTCTCGCCTACAGCTCGATTTTTAAACTTACATTCGTGTTTTAATACCCCTCATTATGCAACAGTTTCATAAACTACTATTAAGGATCTCCATTCGATCTTGTTTTTGGTCTAAAACGGTAGATCAAATTAATTAGGACGCAGTGGTTATCTGTGTGGTGTCCGGATTAAGAATATAGCACCACTCCATCTTCACCCGTGGGTATCGTTAAAGGCGACCAAGGGACTCTAAACCAGAGGGATGGATAGCCTGCCAAGCGTGGTGAGTACTGGCAATTTCCCCGCAAAACGATGACACAATTGTGGAAATCAATGGGAGCGGCCTTTGTTCAGCAGTGGACGTATTATGGCTGATGTGATGATGTGATAACACGCAGTGGTTGTCACAGTGTGGCTAAGCGATTGTCCTTTTGCGTTACGTGTCGCAGGATCGATCCCCGCACGGAACAAATATTTCTATTACCTTTTTTTTTATTTGTGTCCGGTGGAAATTCTATATGGAACTTCCTTCGCCCCGGGGAAGGGCGAAGGGGTATGCCGGACTCCTAACGCCTAAAACCACCGGACGGACGGTCCTCGTAAGATCACACTAGAGCCGCCCATTAAATATTTTTATAACCTACAAATAACTGTTTCAGGTGCATATGAGATTTTATATCTGTAAACTGTACCCCCGATACGAGAGAAAAGTTAAAGTGGACCATTGTTTAAAATAAAATGTTATCTCTTATTTCTTAATTACCGCTATTTCGTCTCAATGATATCTTAATTACCGCCATTTCATCTTAAGAGTATACATAAATACTTTATTGTAATATTATCCCCATGCCTGGCTTCCAAAATGGCTCCAAAGACCGCTTTAATAGAGGACCTGAGCCGTGTATATTGAAACTGCCGCCATGTTTGACAAACGGATGGGTGATCAGAGTAAGTTGTCATCATCGTCACCGCAGACGAGGTGGACATTCTTTTGACATAAATTGCCTCCTGTCGTTAATTTTACGACAAGAGTGGAGGTGGTTCATTCTGTTTCAAGATTTAATCACGTAAGAAACGTAAACAAAAATGTGTCTCTATAAACCAATTCTAATTTAATAATTACTAGGACGGGCGCCATTTTGTAAACAGTTTCCTGAAACATAAGCAATGGCTGAGGGAGGCTTCATTATAATTTAGTGCAAGGGATGTAAGGGGATGATAGTGGCAGTAAATATTATGAGCTGGTTGTTATTGCCACTTTGTTATTATTGCTACTTGTGGCGTTTATTGCCCACCTGATGGACCCGGTCGGTCGCAATAGATTTTTATATCCTGTTTGTGGTAAAGCAGACGCTTGATATTTATTTATTATACTTTTTATTGTACATCATAGCAGCCAAAAGACGTGCGCTGCGGAACAAAGGGCCCCATAGATTAACACAATAACCTGGGGCTCCCTTTGGTGCCAAAGGTGACCGCCCCAGTGGTTTTAGCCGATAGGAGTCTAGCATGTCCCTTCGTCCTACGTCTCGGGGGAAGTTCATGTATAACCTCCACTGGGTCCAAATTCCAAATTCATTTACCTTGTTTGAACACGTTTGTACCAGCGAGCGTAGTAGAACGACTGTTGTGTAACGCGATCGGTGAAGTCGTGGTAAGTTACAAATATAAGCCAGTTATTTAGAAATAATACTTATTTTTTATACGATATGTTTTTTTTTTTTTTTTTTTTAAACGTTGCCCCACACTAGGATTTCTCCTGTGTCGTGGGTGCGTTTACAGACACGAATTCCACATACAATACACCCAGACCCGGCACAACTAACTGCAGATCATACAAATATTTGTTCCGTGTGGGAATCGAACCCACGACTCGGAGCGCAGCAGTCGACTGTATCAGCCACTGCACCAACCGTGCCGCCGTTGATTAGAAATACAATCACATATCGATACTGAACGTGACCTTCACGGATCGGTCATGGATTCTGGTAAATATTGTATACAGCAAATACTCTTTTTTTACAAACACACCGTGAAACCGAGATTTGGTTTTTATGTTCTTTCCCTTCTAAGCCAACATTAATCTTGATTTGATTGACTCGACTAGCAATCATGGTGAACGGAGGTTACTCATCAGCGTCTCAAATTTACTGGTCTACGTGACGACTTCGTGCGACGTCGGCTGATTTCGGCAATCTACGGATTCTTGCCATTGCATTGGTGGAAATAATGAATATTAGGCTAGAAAAATTGGATTGTTTTCTTTGTTACCTTAAGTGTACTTTTCTAAAGATTTCTGACATAAACATTAACGTCCAGGCCAATCGCCTTATGCTGGGGCCATACTAACGTTTAACGTCATTAATTATCGCGTTAATAGACGCTAGACATAGGTGCAGATAGGTGCAGCCAGGACTTCATCATTTCGGCCGAGTGAAGTCCACTGCTGGACACAGGCCTCCCCCAAAGATCACCACAACCACCGATATGGATATGTTGTGGGCTCAGTGGGGGGTTTTGCCATAATCGCCACGCTTGGCAGGTGGGTTGGCGATCGCAGTTGAGTTGTTAATGTACTCGAAGGACTCTGCTGCCCATCCTCCGGCTAATCCCTTAGTCGACTTTTACGACACCCATGGAAGGAGATGGGGTGGTGGCATTCTGAGCCGGCACCACACGGCCAGGACTTAACGCGCTATATTTGTAATGCCATTCATATTGCTATTGAGACGTTAGACGACAGCTCGGGTGGCGGTATTTTTTGGCATATCAAAGAGATTTAACGCGTTATTTAATGCGTGGCCAACTCTGCGTTCGTCAATATGCACCGAGAGTGCGATAGGACTGTACATCTTTGCTTCTCTTCCTTTCTTTGTTGATTGATTATAACTATGGCTGGCAATTAATATTAATTATTCTGTGAGTTGTGTGTTGGAGTGGACAATTAAAAATGTGACTGAGACACTCATCAAGTAATACTGTCTAGCAGCTTCAACCGCCATCGTGAAAATAATGTACCGATTAACGCGATTTATCGACATTAAGACGTTAAATGCACTTAATTTAACGTATTATTTTGTGGAATATTTTTGCGCTTTAATTATTGCGATAATGGATGTTAGACATTAAAGCTTAGTGTAGCCCCAGCATTATGCTAAACAAATCAGGGCAAAGGTTTTATGCGTGAGACATCTGATAACCCGATTGGTGCAGTCGATAGTCACAGGTTCGATACCTACACGGAAAATTATATTTGTAACTATTATTTATTCTGTGATCTGGATTAACCTGACAATCCGCTTACAATGTAGGCACAGTCTGAACGTTCCAATCGTTATAAACAATTAGCGGGTCACGTGCTAATAAATGAAACATTGTTTTTATTTTTTATTTTTTTCTTTATTTAAAGAGTTTTTTCGTATACACGAATATGCCACTCTGTAAAAATGAAACAATGTAAAACTATGTATATTTTATTAGAAATATAAAAACAAATGAATCACGTGTAAACACATATTGTTGGTACTTAGTAAATGAATTATCTTAGTACTACTAAATTTAGCACAATGCTCATGCTTAGGTCCCTAGAGACCAGGATCAATTCCTCATAACTATAAACTATAAGTTTAACGAACTTATTGACCGGAAAAAATTGAGAGTTGTTTTCAAAAAAGCACACCTTTTCGCAAGAATTAAAACGTTCGTCTCAGACATTTTTTTAAGTGTAAGGCAAACCAGAAACTGCCTACTTCATGGTAAGTAGTGACTACACCTACAGAAAACAGCAACCTACTGTTTACTGATCTGTTGCCGACCTAAGGCCTAATTTGGATTTCCTTGTGTTCCAGTAAATTCGTTATGCAAATTTACAGGCCCATCATTTAATTCCACTATTCCTTTTGATTACTTAGCTACATGACATAACCCTCGATCTAACCTCTCTACTTATACTGTAAAAGTTCGTAATGAACGTCTAATATCTTAATTAATATCAACAATTATTGTATTTAGACCACTCATTCGTGCGTCCTTCCGTATGAATGGAATAAGTTAAAATTATTATTTACTACAAAAAAAAAAACAATGGATATTGAGAACTCGTCAATCGAGTAGTTTTCAAACAATTACAATTGAACAAACGTTTCCACTTACATATACTGAAACGTACCTACAATTATTTTGAAGCGAAATTGTAAATTTTCATCAATACAAAATTCGCTTATATTTTACGAATTGTGTTTGCCTGAATTTAGAACAATACGCTCCTTGGTAATGATAACTTTAGAAATATCTTTGCCGAGTCCTGTCCATGCTACTTCTTCTTTTTTGCAGGAGAGTAGCAGGGTTCGGCAATGATTTTTGTTTTTATTACCGCCAACAAACTTCTAATTGTATTACAAAATATATTTATCGAAACGAAAATATTTAGAAGCACTGTAGTAAGATTTATACTTAAGTTAACACTTATATTAATACATTGGTGTAGATAAGCATCTAATACGTGCGCAAAATCATCTATCGACACAAAAGTAGTTCTCTCTCGAAGTCCACTTACAAAATCGCGTCACAATTCATACGTATGTATTTTCCATTTAATCTCGGTGCGATAAAACGATATCTTTCAGAGCAAAATGCTCCAATATTTGCTTAAATTCCGGATTCCGGAGTTTCGTTTGCCCGTTTATCTTGTTTGATATTCTCAAATTTACGCGACGCTGGATCTCTCTGAATAACTTCTCTTTGCGTTGAATTCCTTCAGCTAAAAATAACATCGCCATTAAAGACTTGCTCATTGCAATTGCAGTGTTGTGTGTTAGCTTGTCAGATTTCGTTTACTAAGTATAGCCATTTAATGGAGTTATAAGTGTCTGTACTTCGTATTCAGCAAACTTCGAATGTTCATTCATACAGTCATCAGTAGATCAACAATGGGTTAATTTCCTTGCTTGTCTTTAAGTAAACTTATCTTCTACGCATTAGCTCCCATTAAAGCACGGGACCATTTATCAAAAAGAACTTTCACTCAAAGCATATTTTACTTAATCAAAATATTATTGTCAACAATTACGAGCATTTAGCTAGTATTTCTTCTTTTAAATTATTTAAGGGACTTACCGTAGGAATTGTACTATGTGAAAGAAAGTATATACTATATCATAAAATTGAGACGCGTTTACGATGCTCTTATCTCGTCTTATCATATCTTTCGCACGTTTTTCACTGTGATCTAACATTTTCTTATCGTAGTAATCTTCAATTTGGAGTTGATTATTATCGAGTAATACTTCTTACTCTAAATTAAATGTAAGTTATTTGTAATTCGTAATTTCCTCCAAATTCACGTTATTTTCTGCTAAGATGATTATGACATGACAATAACATATACTTGATAGGCATAGTATAACAGACGCTAGAGCTCCAAATCTAAATCCAAATCGTTTTCAGAATTGGCTCGTTTGATTCCAGATTCAACTTTATATAAAAAGATTTCAGATACATCAATTCTGTACGTCTTTCTACACTCAATAAAGTTATAACGCCTTCGAAATATACCATTCTTCCACTAGCCCTTTCTTCTCTATCTTCTTTACACTCCACTACACTACTCGTACTCTAGTTTGTAAACACTTCTATATTTCCATTGCTGTCAGTATGCACATTGATGACCAGTTGTACGGAGCCAGTTCCAACTCCTGTTCCAGCAGTGACATCAGTGGGTACCTCCAGGCCCGTGGTAACGCCCGATACCATGGTACCGAGGATTCGGGTGACTGGTGCTGATGTCGAACTGGTAACCAGGACCACCAGCAAGAGTGCTATACTATAGTTGGACCTGAAAAGAAAAATAGTGGAATCACTGATCAAGTGTTGTTATGGAAATTAGAGCTGTATCAGAACAATTGTTTCTGATAGAGATACAACATACATATTTTGTAAATGCAGTGACGTCACAAGCTCTGACTATTCGATCAGAAGTAGCTATCTTACATCACTTTTTTTTACCACTAAGATGGCAAACAAGCATACGGCCTAGCTGTTGGTAAGCGGTTACCGTAACCTATGAACGCTTGCAACACCAGAGGTATCACTCGTGCGTTGCCAACTCGTAAAAATCTTTTCGCACCCTTTTTAAGAGCCCCGTAATGTAGTCTCTTGGGAAAACCTCAGTAGGGAGCTGATTCCACAACCTGAGCGTGCGCGGGAGGAAGTTGCTCTGAAACCGTACGGTACTAGACTATTTTAGCTCTAGGGTATGTGGATAAAGTCCCCGCCGATGGCGGGAGGTGCGATGGTAGAAAGTAGTCGTTGGCATCATATTGAACAAATCCTCAGGACACTATCCGTTGTATAAGCGGTAGAACACACATAGGGAAGCAAAGTCTCTCCTCAGACTTAGGGGTTCTAGGTCGCTTGTGAGCTTGGGATCGTCGATAATCTTATTACATTGACATATATTTATGATAGCTATTTACTACTAAATTGTATTAAAGATCCAATAAAATTTAAATGAGTCGTTTCTAATTAATTAAACAAGTAAAACGCTATTGTAAATAAATGACCAACCGACTGCGTAAAACATAACATTCACCATATTTAAAAAAAAACCCTATGTCACACCCACAATTAAGACGAATCTAACGACGCTTCATTTACTAAATTCCTTTAAGCCTTTTAGGCTACAGAGCGTGACAAAGCAATAGACTTACATATACACTCATAAAATATTAGACACTCGAAAAACATTACCCTCCTCCTGGGGCACTCGGATAAAAACACCGTATTTAACCAATAAAACCCACAAAACAGACGAATTTACTCACATATCTAAAGATACAGACAAAAGTCTGCAACTAGCACTAGATCTTTACGCTTGCTAGCTTCCTGAGGACTGGCAGTCGACCAACAGATAAACTGACTCAGATATCTAATCTTTATCTCACCTGTATCTAGAACGCGTTCAAACTGACTTTGAACCTTAAATCATAGGGGAGATAGATTAATATATATTGGGACTAACGTGTGAAAGCATTTACTGTGTCATAGTATGAGATAAATAGAAGGAATGCGATAGTTTCTAATATCCGGATAAGTGTAGATTCATTGAGTAATAATTTGGTAGGTGAAATAAAGATTGTGGGCAATTAAAACATGCAGTATCATTTAAAATTTACAGGTCAAAAGAGAGAAGTGCGTATAATTAAATATATAACCAACACAACAAAAGATGGAGATTTCCTATATCGCTTATAAATAGGTATATTGAAATAAAATTGGAAGTCGCAGCGGCTGCGTGGTTTCTTGTAGGCAATTTTACTATGCGTGCCGCTTAGAAAGGGCGCTATCTATGATATTTACTGAATACGGGCTTCCCAATGAGCAATACAATGAGTGGCCAAAGGCGATATTACTAACATCGTCATCCTTTGCAGGTTGATTCATCATCATCATATCATCCAAAAGTTGTCTTCTGCTGAACAAAAGCTGCCTTTACATGGCATGTAACGGCTGGCGATCGACGAACAACTGGTTATTATTTTGAGGGAAATTTGTCAGTACTTACCACACTGGACAGGCGGGTTGGTGAACGCAGAATCGCTGCTGTTCTGCAGAAGGGACTATTTATGCCTTAGATTTTACGTTATTTATCAAATAATTAAATAATATTGGTCTCTCTCTTTATCTCTTCCTTTCACGTCCTCCCATTGAAAGGTTAAACTTTCGAAGCTTCTCGACGTAGCTCCGTCACTCTCAGTGTGACAGGTCAAATTGAGGTTTGATACTCAGAATACGCACGAAAGTTATAAGAGCCAACTTGGACCAATGTGAACCTATATCAATTAATCGACTGATAGGTTTTGACATAGTCGCAGTCGCTAAGGAGTCACGAGAATACGCTTTGTTCTCAGAAATGCACGCAATTCCCAGAGTGTAAATATTATTAAAATTATTTACATTGCATTGGTTCGAGTCTGTCTGAGCCCTTTTTGGTCACCAGCTGGAAATTCTTTATTAACTGCCTCCATACCGGTGCAGGAAATCGGAAATTGGCATCTTCAGCACCGAAGGGGAGCTCCAGGTCTTCGTAAGATCACACTAGAGTCGACCATTTGTGCCACGTCCTTAGACAAATCTTGGAGACTATTACTGTAAAACGGTCACCCCCTCTAATGGAGGCGACAGTAAAAAAGGTCGCCCCCGCAGGCACATCTCCAGGTGATTGTAAAGAATCCCCCGTCTGTCTGGACCTTATACTAAAATAAGTACACTCTTTTTCTTGAAAAAAACACAAAAGCTTACCTTAGATACCTGTATAAGCGTGTCCATGGGTTTTATTTACATTTATAGTATCCATACCTTTATCCTACTAAGATTCTCATGTCTTGGTTGTCAACTCGCTTGAAAACAGAAGAACTGTTGACCAAATTGTTACGGTATGCAAAATTATTCGCGGGAAAACTACCTGATAATGACTACCGTAGCAGGACGCACATTGACGCCCCCAATAATGATCATGAGGAGGATGCACAAGGTTTTTGATGTGCCCACCTGCCGTACTGAAGCCCAAGGTCGGTCCCCAGTGCCACGAATGCTCTCCACACTCAACAATCTGCTGGATTCACATCCAGGTATTGATTTGTTTGAAGATCAATGGGCAAAGTATTGTCGGAATGTTTATAGTTTTGTGGGAGAGATGCATGACTGATTGTCATACTGTTAATTTTAAATAGTAGTTTAATTAGTCAGTAATACTTAATTCCTTCTGTGAGAGTGTGGGTGAACGGACTTCTGGTTGAACTAAGAAATATATTTGCATCAAACGGTGTAACTATCTCCCATGTAGGTAATTTGTGATATTTTTGCAAGCTTTTTGTTTTCTTAATCTCTACCAGACCTCATGATAGCTATTGATAACTATGCAGCTGATGATTTTATTAAACGAAGCAGCTCTACGATCCTACAAGTGGGAGATAATTTGAACACGAGGAAGACATTCATAAGGACGTAGAAGAAACTATCGTACTAAATATCCTTCTCTTTGTCCCCAGATTATATGGAGTCCCTGTGCAAGGACCACTTCCTACAGCGGCAGTACCGCAAGGTGGACGGAGGCGTCCTCTGGTCACGCAACGAGCGGAACTTGGACTGCACGGTGACGTTTCAGACGCACAGCATTCTGCAGCGGTTTATGCTGCATTTTGACCTGCTGCAGCTAGACTGCAATGATCATCTAATTGTGTATGATGGTGCACATGCCACGGCGCCGCCAAAGGTGAGGACTTGATTCAATTTTTATTTGAGTTTTGGCCGGCTTTCACGATGTGGTTTGTGCTTTGCCCTTTTCAAAATAGAGTCCAAATTTCAAGTTTTGAATTTGAATTTTGTTTGCAAAAGATAAATGATATTGTAAGCAAGCATTCTTCTCTAGAAAATGTTCCTTTTTTAAACGTTGCCCCTCACACTGGCTTGCTCCTGTTTCATGAGACCCATCTACAGATATGAATCACATTGTCTCTCACTTTACGAGTTTGGGTATTTGTGTATACACTCAGATCCATTTTTTTACGAGGGGAATCCTCATAGACTTCCTCCGAGAAAGGTGGCATACCAGACTGACTTTTACCGGCTGAAACCCTACGGTGTTCCTTCTATTTTCCAATGGCTCGGGGTGCGGTGTCTGTCGGCTAGACATTGGGCTGCACCTTCGGCATACAACCAAACCCGGAACAACTACCATACGATACGAATATTTGTTCCGGTTCTTGAAACCACGACCAGTAATGCAGAAAGGATGAATAAATGAAATGAAATTAATGAAATATGAAATGAAATGAAATGAAATTAATGAAATTTAGTATCGAACTCGATCTGAGCAGTAGCCATGATCTAAGGGCATTCCGTCGCCCTATCACAAACAGGCTCGAGACGGCGGCACGGGTGTTCTGCGCACGCCTATCTGTAGATAGCTGCAGCGAGCCAGGTCGCACAAAGACGGGGCCCATCAAACACTGACGGGCCGATACCCGCCAGGGGCGCGGTCTAATGCTGATAAAGCGTGCACCTCACGCCCGGCTAGAGGTAAGTGGAAGGACACCGGTGGGGTTTTAGCTGGCAAGATTCGGCATGCCCCTCCACCCTTCTCAAGGCGGAGGAAGTCCTCGAGGATTTATTGGAGGAAAAGTTATTAGACAAAGCTTTCTGTACTATCTGTACTCATAAGCGATTACTGCTACATCGCTGTTTATGTTTCAAACTAACTACGTACTTTAAGACGTACCGGGCAATTGGCTACTTCTCTACTGTTTTCACAACCTATCAATGAAAGCCATAACTAGTTTGGAGACAATCCAAGACGAGCGGAAATTATCCTTTATTTCCCGTCTCACTCCCACCACCGACCCGGCCGGCATACGGTTCGTTCTCATCACTAATTTATTATAGATGCCTCCACGATGTGGTAATAACAGGCCAGACGCTAGGATCCGGCGATTCAATTAACTGTTAATTAGTGTCACTTAGTTTAATCGAAAGCTTTCAGATCATTGCGAATATATTCGTTCTCATTATCATTATGTTTATAATCACTTTGTGTGGTGTCAGGATTAAAAATATATCACCACTCCACTCCAGATTTTCGTAGAGTTTTATGCACAATTTATAAATTAAATCTTTGAATGATTTTGTCATCATATCAGCGAAAGGACGTCCACTGAACAAAGGCCTCACCCGTAAATTCTCACAACTGTGCCATCTGGGGGACTTTGCCAGTAATAACCACGCTTGGCAGGCAGGTTGATGAGCCCATTATGGCTACTGTTCCTCAGAAGAGACGCCACATCCCTCTGGTTTGAGCCCCTTACGGCCGAAATTAATAATCAATTGAATCCAAAATCTTCAGATTTAAGTTTAGTTAAATTTCGTTTTTGTGTTACGAATATATTTAATACAAAAAACAGACATATCCGTAAGAAATATCCGTCCGTCCAAAGATTTTGGATACGATCGATTATTAATTTCCGTTAGTCGCCTTTTACGACATCCATGAGAGGAGATGGATTGGTGCGATATTCTTAATCCGGACACCGCACGGATAGCATTTTCTTGATGCTCTTAAAGGATTCAAATTGGTGGGCTAAGTGAAAATCAATGCAAAATACATGTGGTAATATCAAAATTAAGTTCATTGAGAGAAATGAGAAAATACATTACGAGTATAAATTGATCGCAACATAGTTAAAAATCAATTACACTCTTTTCAAATAAAAATTTAACTCCGGTCACTAACAGGGCTACCCCATCTCATCTCGTCGGTGTTCGACCTTAAGTAACTTCAGACCAGGGCAGAAAGAGAAGAAGAAGTATTTTCAAATAATTTAATACAAAACTTAAAATTAATCTTAAAATTAGAAATTAATATGTTCGTTGATTATAGGTATTATTTCAAATCCCAACATCTTGAAATTTTGCCTACATATTTCAGTTTTTTAATCTCGCAACTCGAGGTGGGATAGTGATCAAACGCAAGCCTGTTCATTATTGGAAATTAATATGCCTATCAATACCCATGATAATATAAGAACGCTTCTGCCCGTCCTCTAAATAATCCCTCAGTGGTCGTACGACACCCTTACAGACCTCTCTGGACAGTATATGTATAACTTTTCGCTCAGATGATGTTTGAATATCTAGTTGGCTCAATATTACTTCGAGAGTAGGTGAGAATCTTTCCAATTCCAATATAATTTGAGAAACTATCTATAAAGTGTAATTAAATAACAATGTCAAAATAACGAAGTCGGTTTTCATTTTTAAATAAACGTTGCCCTATACTTGGATTTCTCCTATGTCGTGGGTACGTTTACAGATATAAATTTCAATATACTATACACCCAGACCCGGAACAACTACCTGCAGATCATACAAATATTTGTTCCGTGCGAGAATTGAACCCACGACCCGGAGCGCAGCAGCTGACTGTATCAGCCATTGCACCAACCATGCCGTCAAATAGAATATAATGTCAAACAATATAAAGAGAAAAATAATGTAAAAAATGCAATAATAAAATAAGCTATAAATGGTTGGAATGGGTACATAATTATGATTAATTACATCATAGACGTCATTACACACATCCTTAATCACAATATCCTGTAGTATTATTCCATGCGAATGGAAGGAAGCCCATATCATCCGCTTACCCAAAAACCTAATCCAGCATCATTTTCTGAAATCGTCCTATATCCATTTTACCTTTCTTCTCTAAAGTACTCGAACGCCTTATTTACAACCAACTTAGCAATTTCCTTTCCAGGAATAATTTACTTAATCCCTTCTAATCTGGTTTTCGTGCTGGACACGATACTACCAAAGCCCTGGTCAATATTATGAATGATATCAGGTCAAGCATGGAAATCGGTAATCTAACGGTCTTAGCATTGCTAGATTATAGCAATGCTTTTAATACCGTCGATTTTGATATTTTATTTGGCATACTATGCTCTGTCAACATGTCTCCACGCAATTGACTGGTTTCTTAGTTATCTGTCTGGTCATCGACAACGTATTTGCATTGAAGATACCTCGTCGACATGGTCAAATATCACTGTCGGCGTACCACAGGCGTTTTATCTCCTCTAATGTTTGTAAATTTAATAAATTAATATTAATATCTCTAATCAATTACTTTCTTCCTATCGCCTTTGCGCAGATGTTCTTCAAATTGATTATCAATCTCTTCTTGTAAAGCTATCAGATGCTGTTGCCACAGTTAACATAGATCTGGTCCGAATATGTGACTGGAGTGACATATAGGATGGTAGGATGGTATGTATGTCTAGGATGATATCTAGAATAACTGGACCACACTTTCTCAGGTTTATTTTGTCGGCACTTCAGTTCCCTTTAGCAATAAAGTTAGGAACTTGGGGTTGGTCATTGATAGGAATTTATCCTGGACTGCTCATCTACAAGAAGTAAGTCGTAAGATATTTGCTTCAGCAAGCAGCTTAAGAAGAGTACGCAACTTTCTTCCTACTACCATTAAAATTGTGCTTGCACAATCCCTTGTCCTTCCCATCCTCCATTTTGCAAATGCCAGCTATTCTGACCTTACAGAGGAGCAACTTAATTGATTGGAGCGAATTCAAAATTTTTGAATACTATTTATATTTGGTTAAAAAAATAAGATTATGTCTCAGAACTCCGCACTAAGCTCAAGTGGCTACTAATTCGCCTTCGTCGGAATACTCATATTCTTTCGCTACTGTACAATGTATTATTATTTCCTACTGCTCCCTCTTACTTTAAAAAAGCACTTCGAGTTGCTCGGTGACACTCATACAAGATTTCATCATCAGAAGACCAAATTTTAAAATGCCAATGTATTCCACAAAATGTATTGATAACTCCTTTACGGTTCAGGCCGCTCGTTTGTGGAATGCATTACCAGTTTTAATAAGCCGAGCTCAGTCGATATCAGTGGTCAAAGACTAGTGAGGAATCATTACTTGTCAGTGTAATTATTTTTGTTCAGAGTTTACTAGCTATTACATCTGAATTAACTGTTTTTCAACATTTTGTCAAATTCATTACAGATTGATTTGTATGTGTGTATATATAAATGTTTATGTATTTATATATCTATATTATTTGTGTATAATCTTAATTATTTATATATTTAGGATAGTATACGTAGTTTAGTTATATCATTATGTATCTGTGTGCACCATCGACTGCCGCATATTTTACCTAGTTTAGTATTTCTCCATCCTTAGGTTGCCTGGAAGAAATCGCCGAGTGCGATAAGGCCGCCCATTGTACTCAAAATATACTTTTAAGCGCTACGGTTTTTGTGTCTTTTACCGATTTGTGTACAATAAAGAGTATAATAAATAAATAAACATATATATACATACATTCTATTCACTTGCATAAAACCATTCCTTAAAAGACCAAATTTTCAGTGTAAGCTATATGGCCTAAGATTTTATGTCAATGTTGGTCTGTCTTTCCCAAGTTGCGCATCAGCACTCGACAATAAAATAATAATATTAGCCTGACACTGGCCCCGTGCGGACCATGGTCTCTTCTCTCACAGTCAAATAACGTGTATTGATCACTAGAGTTGCTCACTGCGTGTTGGTGATTTAAGACTATCAGACCCAGGTTTCCTTGCTTGTTTTTCTGTTAAAGTCAGTTTCTTTGATTATCTAAGAAAGTACACAGGAAGAAAGTCCAAGCAAAAGTCAGATTGATATATTCCAGGTTTTGAACCGTCAACCCAGTACTTAAAATGCTAGTCCATAACCTTCGGGCCACCACATCGATTTAACCGACCAATTAGGAACCTGTAATTTTTATACCTATATCGTAAACAGCCCGTAAATGTCACATGTATGTGCTAACCACGGGCGTCAATATATATGTACACGCAATATCTCCATTGCCATTATACCTTGGTTAACCAATTGGTAACTGCTGTATTTTTGTAATTATTAGCAATATAGAGGACGCAATTGCTCCCCTTTATGCCGTGTGGTGCCGGCTCAGAATACCACCACCCCATCTCCTCCCGTGGGTGTCTTAAAAGTCGACTAAGGGATTAGCCGGAGGATGGGCAGCAGCGTCCTTCGAGTACATTAACAACTCAACTGCGATCGCCAACCCGTCTGCCAAGCGTGGCGATTATGGCAAAACCCCCCATTGAGCCCAAAACACACCTATATCGGTCGTTGTGGTGATCTTTGGGGGAGGCCTGTGTCCAGCAGTGGACTTCATTCGGCCAAAATGACTGTAATGGCCGATACACAATTGCTCCTCTTTACAAACTTCGTTTTTTCCCTTTTACGATATTTACTGGAGGCATCCTCACTGCGCAATTAGAAATTCTTTACCGGAATTTTCGTTGCATCAGCCGTTTTAAATGGGTACGTAACTGTGTCAGTTAGAGAATCTATATATATATATATATAAATGAATGTTTGTGTGTATGTCCTTTATAGAATCGTAAACTATGCATTTGATCATGTCATGATCTTTAGCAAAGTGTTGTGCATGAGCCCACAAAGGTTTCAGAGTTGGTACGACCAATCTTTGACAGATGGCGCCACTATCAGTCCAATGAATTTCATTTCTATATATATCCAGCTCTTGACTGCTATAGCAATCTTATTGTAAGGCAACTAATATTATTGTGCATAAATATGTGGTATTTATCCCGCACATTGGCATGCATTATTTTCACATAGCTTCTTTTTTTTTCGAATATATTGTGTAAAGTAATAAGACTATAATGCGTCATATATTTTAAAAGAGCATATCCATGGAGTTTCTTGCCGGTTCTTCTCCATAGGACCAACGACTTGGAACCGTGCAACTATTTAAATTCTGACTATTCGTAAGTGCCAGCAAATGGTTTACATGAATAAAAATCTTTTGACTTTGACTTTGATATAATTAAACGGCGGGTCCCAGCTAGATATAGATAGATAGACAGATCTATAAATCAATTAACGCAACGTATTGTTTTCCATTGCTGGGCATAAGCTCTCAGGTTGCGGTCACAACACCTGCTGCCCGCCAATCAATGGCTATTAGTACTCCTTTGGTATTTACGTCATTATGTTTTTCATCCAAAGGTTCCCTTCAAAAAATCGGTTAGTGATTGTATGGTCCTTATATGCAGTTTTATTCTAGTTATGTAGAATTAAGAATAGTCTATTCTATCAGATACTGTAATATGTATACACCATTACATCTCTTCATCCTCTAATCTTTACCCCGTGCCTTTCATCTTTTGCAGTCACGATTAAAGTAATTAGTGTAATTCCAGCCAGTCTCCGAAGTCATTATAGATTCATGCTATGTCCCGCCAAGGTGGAAAGATAATTTGGAACGCCATTTTGATTAATTCTTGCATAGCGCGGTAATTTTATATGGCTCAGAACGCGCGAGAAAGCGCGGCGTGAGAACGTTAAGACAGTGTTTCTTCATTCTCATTGTTGTGGTCTATGAGAAGACCTCATATTTTAATAAAGATGACACCACAGAATGTACGCTTCTGTGCAGCAAATTAAAGTGTAACATAAATTAATACGAAAGTAGATATTGCAGTATCTTTCTTAAGTTTAAGTTGCTTTTCAATTCATGTAGTATCAACTGTAAAGCCAATTCTATCTTGGTTTAGTTCTTCAGGCTTTAGCTTTCTTTAAACTCTTTCATTAAGATTAATGTGTTTTCAGAATAATTGTTGTTAGTTAAAGGAGAAATAGTTTTACAAATATTTTCATCCCAATGGCATCCCCAGCATTCCCTGTCATAAATAACTACTTCTCATTCATTTGCATCTAAAAATTGACAAAGACGCCAGGTGTTGGAACCCAAACAATTAACAAAGAAGTTGTGATGCAACTTTTGTCAATTTTAAATTTAAATTCGCCAAGTTCGCCTGCCAACGGTTCTTAGAACAAAGAACGGCCAAGTTTTAGCTCCCATTGTAGATTTGCCAAGTTTTGTGCCAAGATGTTTATTTTGTTCTGTTTTGCTGTTCCTACTTTGCGGAGATTGTGAATTAATATTATTAGTAAATATTATATATTAGTAGTAAGCTATTTTAAAAAAGCAGATTTTAGTGTTATTTTTATTTTGAGTCTTCTACTTTTTTTGTGTGGTCCAACCTTGTGTCACTCGTTCAAGTCACCCAAAGGGCTCCGACTGATTTTACGTGCCATCTGAAGTACAAAGATACTCAGTTCAAATACCACTATGCAGTCAACCATCTATAGACTGACCTGGCCGCGCGTTGCTTAACCTCACCGATCGTTTACCGATCAGTGAGTGCAACTGGCTATGAGCAGCTAAAATGTATGCAATGCTGACCTTTTAAGATAAAATATGAATAATATAGGAGAGAAGCCATCAGAAAAAGGGATATTTGTTGCCATAAGCGCATAGCGTCAACCGAAAAGTTCTTGAGTAGCGACCGCGTTCTGCAAAATGCAGCGAGAGACCGACGACCTGGTGAAGGTTGCGGGAATCCGCTGGATGCGAGTAGCGTGGGACCGGTCACTGTAGCAATCTTTGGGGGAGGCTTACGTACAGTTCTACACGTCTTTCAGCTGAAATGAAATGAAGCACTCAAGTGATTCTGCTTGATAGAAAAGTTGTTAGCATAGAAGCTATTGACCATTATCTAAATTGCTAAAACATTATATTCCTCATTTAACATAACGTCGATAATCACTTAAGTCAAAATAGCAACTAAAACACAAATGCTCCATCCAAATGTTCAATGCGGTGATTGAGGTTAAATCATTTATGTAATTCTTGTAACTAATGTAGTATTTCAGCCAAGCAATTCTGATATTCGAACTTTCCAATCAAAACTTTCATATGTAAAATATATTCCATATTCAGTGGTCGGACATTTGACAAAAGCCGAAGTTATAGGCAACTTGGATTACCCTGGCTCCAACTTCTCGCAGCACTGCAGTGGCTATTCTTGGCAATATATGGTTGTCACTGAAACTTTGACGGTAAAATTCGAACGGAAGGAAGGTTTTAATTAGAAAACTGATTCTGAATGCATCTTACAGGCATGACGCCATAGTAGGCGGGGACGTGTGTAACTAATTGTTAAGTGAGAAGAAATAAGCGCTTAATGGAAAATGAAAATGCTCGCAAGATTTATTTTGCAAAGAGCTAATCAATAAATGTTTGGTTGATAGTTGAAATATTATTTCAGTAACAAAAACCAAATTTTTATCGATTACACAGTCACAGGAAAGTATATTGTACAAGCATATAAATTCCATCTTAATCGCCAATTAAACAAAACTATTACACAAACAACGACGGAATAAAAATTCAAATCCCTTTGCGCGAATTATTCAACCAACACCACATCATACAAAAACGTCAACCAAACTTAAGCATTCCATTTAAAATATTATTTCCGACATTTTGACTTGAAATCCCAAAACATTACAGAACATGGCTAAACTTAAATGGAATAAATTTGTTACCTCAGTGAAACTATTCGTGGAATCATTACGCACAAAGGGAGAGTTCCGACCACCTGTGTAGAGTTGGTCAACTATCCTGCGACAGTTTGCTACAATAAGTAACAAACACTTTGATGATGGCTAGAGTGATGCTTGGAATAGTTTCGAAGCTATGTGGGTGAACATACTCTAGTGAGTAGAACAGCGTATGTTTTGTTTAAGGTTCGTGTTGATATAGCGTTGAAAGGAACCAACGTTTATATTGTTCTAACACGATCAGTTGTCAGGCAATGTAATAATTTGCTAATTAAAGTAAATTTATTATTGTGAAAGTAAGAAATTATTGAATAATATTAAGTTAATGTTAAAATAAATGAGAATTCAAGTTGGAACAGGTATTACACTGTCCCATGCTACGATTTCTTCTGTATGGTGGGTACAGCTTGGATTTAAAAAAAAAGCCAAAAGAACATTGAGAAACTTAAACAAAATAGTTAAAGTTAATTTAAGTACACATCTTGTGTTCGTTTCGGCCGAATGAAGTCCACTGCTGGACACAGGCCTCCCCCAAAGATCACCACATCGACCGATATGGGTGTGTTGTGGGCACATTGGGAGGTTTTGCCATAATCGCCACGCTTGGCAGGCGGGTTGGCGATCGCAGTTGAGTTGTTAATATATTCGAAGGACGCTGCTGCCCATCCTCCGGCTAATCCCTTAGTCGACTTTTACGACACCCACGGGAGGAGATGGGGAGGTGGTATTCTGAGCCGGCCAACCTTAATTGACAGTTCTTAAACTATTGACAGTTATTAATTAAATTCACTGTCAATCTCGTTTTAAAAGAAAACGCGTTTATAGATATCAGTCTCATATAAACAAGCACTTAGATCCGGAACATCTGTAGGCTTTACAAATATTCTGTATAATGTTAGTATTGTATGTAAAGTTGTAGCTAGTTTCAAAATTTTACAAAATGTAAGCGGTGTATTATTTTTAATCCAATTTCCTCAAGCATGATTGAAGTATTTTACATCAATGTCATAGCTACAGTTTCTGATTTAAGAATAGAAGAGAAATATACTGGTGCTACTTATATTTCCAAGCACGTAGTACGGAAAGATTTAGAGAAATAAATTACTAGTGTTCTCGAGGGCGATGGGCGAACAATCTATCAATACTTAAACGATATTGCAACCTTTTAGCACATTATTGTTATTAATGGCTGAAAGTCGGTAGGCTTCATTTGGAGCTTCACTTGTTCTGCTATTTTGAAATTTAGTAAATGTTACTCGAATTTTATCTTTGATTTAGTCAAAATTAGGTAAGTTAATAATTACATGTTTGGTCTCACAAGGTTTCTCCTGTGTCGTGCGCTTACAAACACAAATTCCACACACAATACACCCAGCCTCGGAACAACTACCTGCAGATCGTACAAATATTTGTTCCGTGCGGGAATCGAACCCAAGACCCGGTGCGCAGCAGCCACTGCACCAACCGACAATTAAATCAACATTGATATATAATATCACTGAAAGTAATGTTGTATTTGGGAAATCATATCAAATTGAAGGCAGTTTGTATGCAAACCCAAAACAAAGGCATACTTACAGCAGGAAGTTACAGATTCTTCACGACTTCAACATTACAAGCCCTAACAAGTTCAAAGCTCCTATTTAACGTGGAGAGTGAGTGAACTGAAGTCCTAGAAGCGGCATCACGTTTTAAAGTTACCGTCTCGCTTATAACGGAAGACTCAGTCATGCGGACTCTGAATAGCAAGTAGGTGCAATCTTCACTGGTATTGTGCTCTAAGAATACTAGTTTTTTATTTCTTTTGTTGAGAAATGGGGTCTCTGAATAAAAATGTTGCTTGTGATGTAATTATGCTTTGTTTATTTCCAGAGAATAAAACCAAAGCCAAAACCATAACTTCTATATATAATTCAAAAAGTCAAAGTCAAAGTCAAATATTTTTATTTCAAATAAACCAAATATTGGCACTTATGAAACGTCAGAATCTAAGTTGCACGGTTCCAAATAGTTGATCTATGGAGAAGAGCCGGCAAGAAACTCCATAGATACTCTTTTAAAATAATTGAGATTACGATGTTGATTAATACAAATTAAGGTAAACCATATAAAGAGCATTATGTAGGCCAATGTATAAAAAAAAGACATACTAATGTAATATAATCATTATTCGCCATGGCAGTTAATGGCTGACCAGTCCCAACAGACGGCACCCGTTCACGAGCATGACGCATGCATCAGCATCGCTTAGCTCAACCATATTTTATTTTAATTAAATTCGTATAAGCAGTTATAACTAGCGCTAAGCATATACTGCCGAGCTACAAGTATGTTGAGCTGGACACATGTGTGTCGGCTCGCTTGACGCAGCGGTTAAGCGATTAGCTCTGCACTAGGTGATCGATTCTAGCACGGAACAAATATTTGTATGATCTACAGATAGTTAGTTAGGGTATCTGTAAAACTGTACCCACGATACAGGAGAAATCCTAATGAGGAAAATCGTTTTTTTTATTGAAACACAAAATATAGCATTGAAAATAGACCCTATCAGAATATCAGCGCTGCAGCTTAAATTGTTGCAGCATATGCTGAGATGGGAACCTTTTTTGGCCTCGTACACATATACATACTGTAACCATATATATTTTATTTTGTTAATTTGTACTGTCATTTTGTGCGAGTCCAAAATAAAATTTTCTTTCATTCTTTCTAAGATCCCCATTTTTTTACAACTGTTGACAATCATGTCATGACATAATTCGTAGTAATAACACAGTGAGATTCGTACAAATTGAGTATCCAACGAAATATATAGGGTCCCGACCTAGCGTAACCTTACAGCATGATTTATAATCTTATGTTATAAGTTAACTATTCACAATTTAATCAGTCATGCAAAAAAGAAATTACTTACAAAGATAGCGCAGCAACCTTTCTCCTAAAACCGCAGCTCGTGCGTCGAAGATGTTTTTTAGAAATGTTATGTAAAATAGATGTAGGTATAAATTACTGACAAAAAATGAGTGAATTGGCTGATTGCAGAAAACTCACCAGAATCCATAATTTCCTAAAAAGGTGGTGACATGATAATACGTCGATCTTGTAGAGACCGCGCACCGGAAAACACAGCCTGGGACGACCTCCGACGAGATGGATGGTCGCTGGGAGCCGTTGGCTGTGGATGGCATGTGACCGGACGTTGTGAAAATCTATGGGAGAGGCCTTTATTCAACAGTGGAACTTTGGCTGATATGATGGTGATGATGCCGATGATAACATTTTATATTAGATATACAAATGTAATTTGATGTTACTCTATATAGTGATACAATACATTTGAAATTAAAGGAGTTACTTTTAAATAATAATTGTTATTTAAATATGCTAGTAATATCTTAGGTTTATGTTATTATTACTCATTATAATAAGACAACTTTTATCAGATTACATAATATACGCGATGCGATGAGCTTAAATGATTCTATACAAAAATTATCTCTATTATTTATAAATTAACAGGGAAATTTCTGCTAAATCACTGGAAAAGTCTTTTTATTTCACTGTAAGTTTAAAACTAACAAGACAGTGACAAACAAGAACTGTAGCGAACCTTCCAATTGCAGGAAGAGAACTCGTTAACTCATTTTGCACAAACTTCAAAGTGTTAAAACGGATTTTCCCCCAGCTGACTAATTAAAACCATGTTTTAGGCAAGCAATCGCTATTAAAATCTTAAAAACGGGTACCCGAGCCATAGTTTGCATAACAAAACCCGTTCTTAATTCATTCCTCGCCGTAATCTGGAGCTAAGGAAGAATTTTTAATATCAACCCGAGAGCTTTATTAAACGCGGTACATAAGAATAAATGCAAGTCCACTAGTGCCTTTGAAATGCAAGGGGAGTAGGGTGTCTGGGTGTCCGGTGAGACGTGATGTATGGGACGGGGGAAGGGGGTGTTCAAATCCGGGGGTCGTCACGTCTTCGCTATCGTTCTCCCTGAAATATGACAGCGATATAGCCCGGACATCGTCAGTAAGCCCGGCTCGATGAAGAAAATATTGCTGGCACATGAGCGATCAAGCGACTGCCACCATTATATATATATACTCTCAGTAAGCCATGATTGAACACCGTGGGAACTGTTGTTTGATACGCAATTTGTATTGACATTGAAGGATAAATGTAATATGAGTAGAACATACATGAGGATACTAGCATGTTTAGTTAGTTTGGACATTTTTAATTCAATTTAGATTTCATGAAGGATTATTAAAGTAATATTTGGGACGTTAAGTAGTAATATTAGATATTAATAAAATACAAGCAAATGAAGAAGTTGGAAATAAACCAGGTTTATAAGACCAGTTATTCTATTGTTTGTTTTATTTATTTATTTGGATGACTTAATAGATATTACAAATGAGAGAGAGAGAGAGAATGCACAGATAATATATTAATTTTTGATCGTTTAATTTTTGAAATTTTGAACGTTTGATCTGGCTTTTTACAGGGTTTCATTCAAATCGTAAACTCCTTAATGTAGCATCAAAATTATTATGTTTTTTATTTAGATATTTCGATTAGAATCAAGATATTTATAACAAACTACAATACACATACGCTTTCAACTTCATTGGTGAATATGTTTTATACAATGCTTCTTGGATGTGGAGTCATTTTTCGTTTTAACAAACTATTGAGTAAAAAAAACAGTTAGTTAATCCTTTCACTTTAAAAAAAATACCCGTGATTAGTTTTCTACCAAGTGATCATTTTCCTAGACATCGAGCTTTTATTATACATATTAAAGTTTCTCTCCATTTTATCGATCTATTAAAAAACATATGTTTAGTAGTGGACGTCCACGGGCTGACATGTTTGTGATGCACAGAAATGCTACTATTTCGAATATCCGGATTGAATTCCACTGACAGGAGCGCATAGTTTCCAATCTCGTCCAATCTAGCTGCTGTCACCGAATCAAAGGATACACTTGGTACATGTGTCGACAATAGTTCATGTCTAAGATGACAAATGGAACGATTTGCCGTCTTACGGCCGAAATTTATAATCAATCTAATGCAAAATCTCTGAATTTGGAATTAAGGATTTTTCTATCTTATATCTTTAAATGAGCAATTCTTGTATATATATATATATAATTGGAATCTCGGAATCGGCTCCAACGATTTTCATAAAATTTAGTATATAGGGGGTTTCGGGGGCGATAAATCGATCTAGCTAGGAATCATTTTTAGAAAATGTCATTTTATAGGCGTTTGAGTAGTCTCAATTGAAAAATATGACTCTTCCTGACATCTATTGGCGAATAATAATACTATTTTTTGTGAGCAACTAATTGCTTTAACGACACAACAGCAGATGGCGTTGTTAAGTAACACGAAAATACCGAGCAAAGCTCGGTCATCCAGGTACTTATTATATTAAACTAGCTGTGACCCGCGATTTCACTAGCGTTTAATTTAAAAGAAATTTATATTAGAATATATATATTGGATTTCAAGGGTTTTATTTTTATTGCGCGTAACCCGTAATGTTTTCTAAAATGAAAGTAGCCTAATTTATTCCTTATAACATCAGCTATCTGCCAATGAAAGTCCCGTGAAAATCGATTCAGCCGTTGCGGAGAGTACCCGGAACAAACAGACAGACAGACACACAAAAAATTTAAAAATGGTTTTTTTGCTATGGGTACCGTATATACTTTCATATGCATTTACTAAAAAGCTATTATTTTGACATTACAGACAGACACTTCAATTTTTTTTGCAACATTTTGTCACGGGCTCACGGCTCTTATCTCTGATCCGAAAATATCGCTTGGATTACAGTCATCCGATCGTTGTTTTCTATTCTTTCTTTTATATTTTGAGTGTGAATATTTTTTATTTATTTATACAGACATTATATTGCTTACAGCTAAATCCATCCGCAATACAGTAACAATAAATCTTTTAAAAATATATCAAATAAAATCATAAAAAATTAATAATTTAAAAACTTCATAGTTATGTTATACTGGTGCCAATAGTCAACGTCTCAATATACCGCCCTGCTGAAGTAATGAACTTGGTTTCGGTGCATGAAAATAAATCTATTGTTAAGTCATACGCCAAGATTTCGTTAATACAACGAAGTGCGCGGGGCAGAGGCGCGAACCGAGCCAGGTTGGTGCGTGCGGAAGGCACCGCCAGCAGATGTTGTCGCCGCTCACGGACTGCATATATCCCCCAACGCGGATGTGAAAGCTGACCAGTGCTAGCAGTGACGAGTTATATGTAAAGCCACGTATTAAGCGGAAAAAATACGTAACTAGGTAGACGTTACGACGTACTGCGAGCATTCGGTAGTCCACCATGCCCACAATATACAGTGTTGGGTATAAGTATGGATAATAGAAGTACAATCTTTTAAACAAATATCGAACAAATGATTTTTGTATTTTCTCGATTTTTTGTATATGTTGTGCTTGGTTAGGGTTCCATACCAATGCATTATGTTCAAGTGTACTACGAACGAATGAATTATATAAAACACACATTTTTAATTGGTTATTAAAACACTTTGACTGTCGTATTACAAATCCCAGGCTTTTGCGCGATTTGTCACATATTTTGCTTATTTTAATAAATACACCTGATACTTTTACATTTCAAATCTATTACTTATAGAAATGATGCCAGAGTTTCGCACTAAGAAGAAACATTCACGACCGTCCATCGTACCTGTCTATGTAATCAATGTTTTATTGTTTTATTTCAGGCGGACCTGTCCTGCCGGAACACCAAGCAGCAGGTCGGCGCGCTGTTCACTCGCAGCAACTTTGTGACGCTCAAGTACGTCACAGACAACTGGGGCACCGACGCCAATGGGTTTCGACTCGTTATCACCGCCGTCAAAGACCCCAGTGAGTATACTTATTCGTTTTTCATCTATTTTAAGCCGTGCTAGGTGCGGCTAATACTATACTATAACACCACCACCCCATTTCCTCCCGTGGGTGTCGTAAAAATCGACTAAGGTATTAGCCGGAGAATGGGCAGCAGCGTCCTTCGAGTACACTAACGGCTCAACAGCAATCGCCAACCCGTCTGCCAAGCATGACGATTATAACAAAACCCCTCAATGAGCCCACAACACACCCATATCGGTCGTTGTGATGATTTTTGGGTTTGCCCAGCGTGGACTTCATTCGGCCGAAATGATGAGATAATCCGTTTAAAACTGTTTTATAATAACAAATATTATTTTAGATTAATCATTATAACCGGAAACGAGCTAACAACATCGGAACTAAGCTAGGCAACTACACTAAATTGCCTCAATATCCTTCCAGCGCCTTGCAGAGGTCCTTAAATTGTTAAATTACTCGTACAGTTGGAACTTCTACAGTTAGGATGGAAGAAAAACAGTGGCGCAGATGGATACACAGGCCGCGCGGGAAGCCGAACGAAATAAATTAAGGAGTCTTGTAGTAAATTTAAATTCAGACTGGATCATCGTTTGTTTCAACCGGAACTTAAAACTAGAACCTTACTGTCCAAAGGCCTCCGACTTGGCTTTACGAATGTTGTCAAATGACAATAACCGAGACCGACGATTTGACGTGCCCTTCGAAGCACGGAGACGCTCAGTTCAAATACCACTATGCGGTCACCCATCCATAGACTGACCGCGCCAAGCGTTGCTTAACCTCGCCGATTGTGTATCAGTGAGTGGAACTGCTATGCTAGCACCTTATCTTCTATTACTCAAAAATGCATCATAGGCACACTTTTTTTATGAATTTAAATCATAAATGTCTTCACTCAAATGTTCTTCGTTAATTAGATTATGAGTTTCTATATAGAAACTGGTTGAGTTTAAACAATATCTCACCAGGTGTTAAGCGGTAATGTGGTCGCCGATGCTGCACGCTTGCACAGAAGAGACCTGTTGCCTCATGACTTCAAGATTCTTGGTTGGGAAACAGACTCCGGCAAAGAGTTTAACTCCTTACTGAAGTTAAGTAAGCAAGGAGTGTATCCTTAACGGCACACATGATAAATGTGTTAGCAAACCGCTTCGTGCGTATGGGTCGAATGTCCGCCATAGTTGCCATTTTAATACAAGGAGACCTCCTTTCCAAAATTCCGTTTTAAGTTAATAATAAATACCTTCAAGTACAACAAGGATAAAACAAAACAGAGAATGAAGCAATAACCGTCTATTTGTTCCAATAAATACATGTATCTGAGCGATTTTATATAAAAAACTCGAAGCACGCTCTCGACCCTCCGTCGTCACCCTCTTTAATTTCACCAAATGTTTATTTATTTGAACAAACAGTCGACAGGGCAGTTCGTTTACACATTCCTCCCCTTTTATTTATATATTATGTCGATATTTGTATTGCGTCGCTCAGGATTCTAGGTCTGTCTGTAGGTATTGTTAACCTGTTGCTTTGTTATTTTTATTGTTCGTATCGAATCGATAGTCTCTGTTTCCTTTTTAAGTTCCTACATTTATTATCACAATCTTTTTTCTTTAAGAAACTGTATCTCAAATTGTAAAGATCTAAATACTCTAGCACAGTTTAATTCAATGCTATATCCTACGACAAAATTAATACAATAATTTGTGTAGCCTGATAAAACAAGTTGACCAGTGAAAACCATTCCACTTCTTATTCAACAACATAAAATATCCTGTAATTTAATGTATTCGTGACAAAGTATCCCAGAGAGTTTGAGTACAATCAGTCCAGTAGTTTATGCGTAACTTAAGTACAAACAGACACATGGATCCCATCCTAATTTACTGTTACATGAACACATCTTTTTTAAATTTTCTCTTCCATAACATAATTTTATTTCCATACTTTTTTTCATAAACGGTTATCCAAGTCATTATGGGCTTATACCTTACCTACAGAATTATCTTGGGCATGTATGCTCATTTCGGAATGACTATAATTTTCATCATCATTAGCTCCCTAATTGCTGTAACGTATTGATATTGCTTAACCCCATAAAAAGACAGTGTTCAGTTTGTTACATGTATTTTATAGACTTATTTCATGTGCGTTTATTCTGTGATGCGATAGTACAACCTTTTTTAGCTTACAGAAGCACTATCTTATCTATGTCTTGTATGTTCGTTGTATGTGGGCAGAAGAAAGAAAGAAAACACATTTATACAGCCCAAAAAAAAACTGATAGCACAAAATGAAAACACAGCAGACATAAATAAAGATAAACGTACCATCAATATGATCATACCGAAAGAGTTATCAAGAGTTACCAGTATTTGCTGGGCATTAGGTGACCAGCGCTGATTTTCAGTTGGCACCCTTGCAGTGACATATGGACGGAGGAAACGTAATATTAAATAATAACTATACCATATAAAAATTAATAACAATAATGCAGTGAGAAATAACATGTAATAAATAATATTGTGATAAATACAAAAATATCACATTCACATTTAGCCAGATTAGGAACAAACATAGCTAAGAACTGACAACTGTATTAAGCGAGTCGTCAATTTCTTATACCATTTGATTTGATAAAATCAATCAAAACCAATATCAAACTGCATAATATAAAAGATACCATAGCAATTTGAATTTACCTTATAAATAAAACAAGCATAACAATTACAAACTTATTCACCGTACAAGTGTTCGAAAGGCAAACACAAAAGTCACAAAGGCATCTACACAATTTAATTATATTCAAGGACACAGCTCTTTCGCTCAAGTATGCATATGAAATTAGAATGAGACGCTCAAAGGAAGCAATTAAATTGTCCAAAAACATTACTCAAGCAGAAGCGTTTGTTTCGTCTACACCTTTGAGCCATACATAACACCAATTACATTTTCCGCTTGGCCACGCGGAAAAACATACTCCAAAGGATTTAGAGAACATACGATGGGGACTTGGAAGGATCAGAGAAAGAAACTGCGAACAGGAGTTGCCAAGATTCGATAAGATAGAATTTTAATGGGAATTTTATTGCGTATCGACATTTTTTGGGTGATTTGTTGGGTAGTGTGAAAGTCTTTGTAGTATTATACATAAGAACAGTTTAGTCATGTATTATACTGAAACGTGTAGTAAAGATCCAACAGTAATGAAATTTAATTAAACTAGTTTCATTTACGTTTGTCGTTCGAATTGAAATTGGTCCAAGTATAGTTCCCTGGAGAACCTAATTGTTCATTCCACTAAGTGAGTTCTCAATTTTTTGTATTAGCATGTGTGTTACTGAACTTTTACTGAACTTATAACAGTAACATTTGACTAATATTTTATATGCGTTTAATAAACTTCATCTTATCGAAAGCTTTTGTAAGGATAATATAATGGAACTTTCCATTGTCCAACTTACCGTCGTATGGAACTTAAAATTGGGAAGAAATATCTTTTATTTCGTCAACTATGAATACGGCAATGATACATACCCTAAATTCATAACGCATGTTGAAAGAAAGAAATGACCCAATAAAATTCGCTTTTACTTTAAACTTCTTTTTGTCTTCATCATTATCATTTCAACCGAAAAACGTCTACTGCCACACGATATAAGTTACTTATTTTCACTAGTTATATAATACGAAAAAATCAGCATCAATAATTGTGGTATAGGTTATTAATGTAGCTACTGCTTACAGAATCTTAACGTTGCAGAATGAGCCGAACGAACGCATAAACACATCAATTCAACGTTATGTGACATCAATATACAGCTATCTGGTGTAGTTTTATCTGCATCAACCATCAACGGCCTTATAAACAATATGACTGTATCGAGTGGCATTTATCAAAGCTATAAAGTGGCACCATTAAGCTGATCCATTGCGGATGAGACCTCGTATAATTTTTATGTCACTGTCATTAAATCTGAAGCCTTAGAACCTCCTGCGTATACATTAAAAACGTCCAAGCGCTTAAATAATGTACAGACCATTAATACTAAAGGCGAACTCATAGACATACATAGTTGACTATTTTAACACAGATTGACAACCAATTATACCAGGTATAGTCAAAGGAAGGAATACATACATCACTTTACAGTAACAAAAGACAATCTAGAAAAACATAAGAACACCAAATCAAATATTAACAAATACGAACCGATTTTGATACAAAAACTTTTCGTGCCAATGTGTCGACCATTGATGAAGTTCATATCGTTCGACGCTCGATAATGAAGTGTTTGAATTTCCCAACTTAGCCCATTAAGGCATAGTTGGTAAACGAACCTTTGGGTCTCACTCCTCTGGACAACGGCTGAGGTGACTTTGCACTACCACTTGCATACTCCCAGAGATTACTTGACTAGTTTCTTTGGGAAAGTTTAAAGTACGATTTGGTTTGGTAGTTTGGAGTTCATGTTTGATGTTGGAATTTGTGACAGGTAATGGGTTGTTTTTGAAATAAAAATCTATTTATTTATGTACACACAGCAATATTTTTACCTAAATAAATAGGAAAGCAGAATACAAAGGCACAGCTTATTTCTATAAGAAATCTCTTCCAGCAGACCTGCGAGAGAGTTTGAAGAAAAGAGATGTAGGCACGGTGTGTAGAGGTTATACAATACATATACACACAACATATATAGAATAATATACCTACATACTATATATATTATATATATACCTACATACTAATATAAACATTAATATAATATATATGAATACATACATAGCTAATTAAGTGGATACAGAGAGATAGTGCTCTTTAACGCGTTTTTTGAAAATACAAATGCTTTTACATTCCCTTATACCAGGTGGTAGCGAATTCATCTATAATTCAAACTGGATTAAATTTCTCTTTTAGGACGTCATTTAAAAGACACAAAACTCTTCATCTTGGCAAATGATTTAAAATTCAAAATATAATCATTATCATAATATGCATCGATCGATATATATATATACAAGGTCTTAATTTAATAGTCCACGATATTTTGCATGGCACTATGGTGACCGATGAAGATAATGTAGGTATAAAAAAATCTTTTATGTTTAAAAATTATTTTATTAAATAATTTATTTCATTACTTCCTAGTTCTCTTAGTTGTGATAATATTCACATGCATCTAGTAAGACAATGGCGGACAGGGCTGGTTGACTGATTTAGATAGTTTGTAACGTTAAACAAAACAGACGGCGCACGGTAGCGACATCACACAAAAGAAAGAAGTGGATTTTTACCATGAGTTTTTTTTGTGTTCGGTACGTCATCTTAAGCATTTACTGAGGCACCATGCAAAATATCGTGGATTATTAAAATAAGACCTAATATATATCGATATAAGTAGCTTTTTCGTTGTTACTTCAAAACTGTACCTGTGTATATATATATGTGTGTTATAGTATATATATAACTCATCCATACTGTTACTTTTTTTAAATGAATCGTGTGACATTTACTCTTCGCACTTTTAAAAAGATTTTGCAATCCATGCATTTTGGTCAACAATTTTTAGTTTTATTTTATTTATTATTTCATTAAATATAGTCTTCAATTCGAAAAACAATGCTTTTGAAATTGTAGTCCACATTTCTTGCGTATTATTAATACTCCGCTGAACGCAACCGAATTGTTTCACAAAGCAGGATATGTTAAGCGCTCATGCCATTGAATTATGCAACAAAAACGCGCTACGCGACACCGCCTGAGAAGCCAGAATAAAATTTTAAACAATGCATTTCATACATGCCGCGCTCAACACAAACGCTACCACCCTTATTGCCTAGATGTACACCAATGTATATGCGATAGGGAGAAACAATCCCTCTTTGGAGATCAAAAGCAGTGTTTTGGTGAGCATCTCAGCCCGCCGTTGCTTTTCTTCGCTTTTAAGAAATGTTGTAGCTGTTAGACATTTTTAAGGACGCAATTAAAGATCGGTAGCTATAGGCGATTAACGTTAACCATGTCTTTGCGAATCTGATTGAGGCCCGTTACGCCGCGGCCATTGTTCGAGTCTGTTGGACGGGTTCTTTCCACGATGAATACCCAATTTTCCTCAGGCCCACCGTCAGCACTTTGATTGTCGCGCTGTGAGTGACAGGGTTTCTACAATAGGGATATATTTTTTAACGGTTAACTGTTTAATAATATTTTCTGAAGTTTACGCGATATCATCCATTGAATTGAAATAGCTTTAGGAAATATATCGCGTTTAATTAATTCATTCTATATACTTACGTACAGCATCTATACGTGCAACGTGCAGCCCTAGCACATACAATTATTATATTATTAATACACAAATATATGAAATACAAAATGAAATAAAACAATATGTTATTGCTCTACCCTATATACTCACATATTTTTCATAATAATACCTGAAAAATCATACGTGTAATACACAATTAGGCAACACCTTTGTATAGTGGAACATAATTGCATGAACCATAAATATATAAGTTAGAAGACTGACTGACTGAAGTCTGCTCGTGACCACCGACGCTGCAGTGTTCGAAACGTCGAGCGAATTAAGAGTAGTATTTAATATTTGCCGTGTGGTGCCGGCTCAGAATGCCACCACCCCATCTCCTCCCATGGGTGTCGTAAAAGTCGACTAAGGGATTAGCCGGAGAATGGGCAGCAGCGTCCTTCGAGTGCATTAACAACTCAACTGCGATCGCCAACCCGCCAGCCACGCTTGGGCGATTCTGGCAAAACCCCCCAATGAGCCCACAACAAATCCATATCGGTGGTTGTGGTGATCTTTGGGGGAGGCCTGTGTTCAGCAGTGGACTTAATTCGGCCGAAATGATGATGATGATGATGATTTAATAATCGTATGTGCTAGGACTGCACGTTGCTCGTATAGATGCTGTACGTAAGTATAAAGAAGAAAGAATTAATTAAACGCGATATATTTCCGTAAGCTTTTTCAATTAAATGGATAACTAAAGAAAGTCGTATGAGGAAAAGCTTTAGCATTTTAAGTTAATGTCACTTGAATCTCGTCGTACTGTGTCTGATTTAACATTTCTTTACAAATTACTCAATAATGGTATTGACTGCCCGAATCTACTAAGCAAGATCTGCTTTAGTGTGCCTCATAGAATCCCTCGTTACCCTTGTTCACTATTGAAAGCTCCTCATCATAGGACTAATATTGGTAAACACTCTCCCATTGTACGTTTAACTCGTCAATATAATAGCGTATCCGGGGCCTCTTAAGACATAGACATCTTCAATAACTCACTTAGTAAATTTAAATGCCTGATCTTAAAATACTTAAAAGGTGTAGATGTTGACATGCTTATAGATGCTTGATCTAATCTAATCTAAATCTAATCTCTATAAAATCTAATCTCACTCAATTTAATCCATATTTAATGTAATTTAGTTTGATTTAATTTAGCTTAATTTAATTTATTTGGTTAACTAATTTATTATTATTTATTAATTTTTATTTTGTTTATTTCTTGATTTAAGCGAATACAATTGATATCTTATGCTTTAATTCTTAATTATTAATAATGATGATGAATGCTTTTTTTAATATGTTGTCTGATTTAATACTAGCTGTGATCTTCCATCCTATAATTGAGGAAACACAAGGCTTAAATGTGTATTGTTGTAATTATTTATAATGAAATGTGTATTCTTTGTTGGAGATCCTAATAAAATAAAATAAACTATTAATTTCTATTTCCCAGAGCTGTTTATCAATCAATTTATCACCTGCACGTATTCTTTGCCGGATACTGCACGTCAGGTCCGCCATGTCATTGGTGTATTAGACTGAGAAAAATATCACGCTGCATTTGCTGAGCTCCGGTTCTGACTCATGGATAGGTCCGCTCGAATGATTATTCATCTTTAGACAGCACAATATGGCTAGTTATGGTGTTTACCTTGGGATATTTGAGTTAACAATTTGTATGCCACCACCCCATCTCCTCCCATGGGTGTCGTAACAGTCGACTAAGGGATTAGCCGGTGGGTGGACAGCAGCGTCCTTCAAGTGCATTAACAACTGCCAAGCGTGGCGATTATGGCAAAACCCCCCAATGAGCCCACAACACATCCATATCGGTGGTTGTAGTGATCTTTGGGGGAGACCTGTGTCCAGCAGTGGACTTCATTCGGCCGAAATGATGATGTTATCCTTAGTGTAAATTACAACTAAAACGCAGTATTAGCATCGATAACCTCAACTTACACTCCAGCCTCTGGTCGTTCGACAAAGCCTTGTCGGTTATGGTGTAGGGTGCATATGAAATTGGTATTAATTCCCAAACGTAGCTTGTCTACATCTTGTACCTCATTTCGGCCGAACTAAGTCCACTGCTGGACACAGGCCTCCCCAAAGATCACCACAACGACCGATATGGGTGTGTTGTGGGCTCATTGGGGGGTTTTGCCATAATCGCCACGCTTGCCAGACGGGTTGGCCTCGGCATCTTGTACCTATGTTACGCAAATCTTTAGATTGAGAGGCCGTTATGGCATTCCTTTCTTTAGGATTACCTTTTCTTGTCCGTTTTCGAAGACTTATTATAATTTGAAAAGATAAAATGCAGTGTTATTTTTCATTTACCGAGCATGAGATGAAATTTTATTATCCACCCTCATCTGTGAGAGAAAAGTGTCCTTTTGTAATGTTAAGGCAAATTTTATCGAGGAAATATTGTATGGGTATCGTCTCGGTTTGCAAATTCCTTACTTTAATTTACATTCATTCAATGTTTTGCTGTGAACGAGTGGAGTGGCTCGGTTATTAATTTAATCTAGCTTAAATGAATATGTATTGGACAACCAGAGTGTGGCCCACCCATATATGGTGGATATTCTACCTATACGCACGAAGTGGTTATTTAACGTCAGGAAGTGGAACTCCTTGCTGAAGTCTGTGTTTTCAGACAGTCATAACCTGGGAATCTTCAAGTTACTACTGAACAGGTCACTTCTGGGCAAGCGTGCAAAATCGTCAACCCCATTATCGCTGAACATCAGGTGAGATAGTGGTCAAACGACAGCCAATGGGATAAATAAATAAAATAAAAAAATTAAATTTCCGTAAACCGGGTTGATATACAAAATAGGCGTAAATAGACAAATGACTTTAGAATTTATGCTTACATTTTTTTTCCTTTTTTGGTGTTTTACGAATATTCCCTTGAAAAGCAAGATCCCTTCAATCTGAAAGTAGTTCGCGGCTCAAACTGCAGTGCAGTGGCGTAGCCTAGTGTTTGCATAGCTAGCACAGATCACACGATGTCACACTAGAGTTCGTCTGAAAAATAACATGTAATATACTGAACATAGCTTATACTATCCCTAATATTTTTCCCAGCGCCATGTCAGCAGGGCCCGTCGCCACGAACGTTCTATTCCCTCCCCGACCCTTGCTCGAGTTGGGTCGTGCCGCGCCATTAGCTTAAAACATGTCCCATAATAATTGTAACGAGATCTATGCCCTAAGCTCAGCTTCGAGTCTCACTACAAATGAAGCCCTTTTTTTAAATTTATATTTTATTGGTCCGGTGGAAATACCTCATGTACTTCCTTCGCCCCGGGAAAAGGCGAAGGGGCATGCCTACCGGCTAAAACCACCGAAGTGATCATCGTCGGCACAAAAGGGAGGCTCCAGGAACTCGAAAGATCTCCATCTAGAGCCACCCATTGGTGCTACGCCTTTAGGCACATCTAAGAGGGGATGTCTGTAAGGCGGTCATCCCCTCTAGCGGAGGGAAGGCGACTGTAAAGAGGCCACCCCCCCAGGCATCACTCGAGGGAATTGTAAAGGATTCCCCCGAGGCCTCACTATGCGCTATGCCGCGCACACAGCGGTACGTGACCACATGCACAGCGCTGTCTTCCCGGGGGTCGCTCGGTATGAGCTCGCAGATTTCCCAACAAGCGCGCTCGCGACCCCTAAGGCCTGCCATATAAGACGACAGGGGGCTCAGGTGTATTGGAAACGGGCACCGCGGACAAATGAAGCCCTAAGCATATATTCCTTAATGATAATTAAATCGTGGTCCTGGCTCGGCTGGGGGTCCAGTGGACCTTAGAATATCAACCAGTTTAGCTGATTGTTTTCACGCTGCTGACTTGCGACAAACGAGCTGCATACATTTCATGAAATTTACAGTTTGAATGGACTTTTAAAACTGTACGGAAATTGAACGGAATTCAATCGTGCTCACACCAAGCGACCCTAGAGAAGACGGTAGCACGCATGTGGTCACGCGCTGCCGTGGGACGCTTTGGGGGATCCTTTACAATCCCCCCGGGGGGGTGACCGCTTTACAGTCACCCTCTCAGAGATGTGCCTATAGGCGTGGCACCAGTGGGCGGCTCTAGTGGGATCATACGATGACCTGGAGCCTCCCTTAGGTGCCGAAGATGACCGCCGACGGTTTTAGCCGGTAGGAGGCACCGGCCTTCCCCTTCGCCCTTCCCCGGGGCGAAGGAAGTTCATGTAGAATTTCCACTGGGCACCAATAAAATAAAATAAAATGCCTTCCACTGAAACTAATTGGTATATGCCTTTTGTTTGTATAGCAAGTTTATACACTGATACGAACGCTTTACCAAACTACATACTACTCTAGGTTTATCATAAACGCTTCTTCAGCATAAATCTTATCGAGAATCTTATTCTAGATGTAATCTATAGTACGATACCAGTTTCTTATAGCGTACCGCAATTTATAAATATTTTTCCTTTTTCAATCAGACGCAGGTTTCGGGTCAGTTCGCTTGGTTGGCGGGTGTACCGTCATCCTTATATTTTATTGGTTACAAAGAAATCGAGATGTATTATGTTTTTCCTTCTAAGTAACATACAAAATGGATTTATGGCTTCCCTTTTCAATTGTTATTACATGTCGTTTGACGAATGAACAAATACGTATGATTGATCTTGATATATAGTACCGTCCATGGAATAACTCTTTGTATATTCAAATTTTTGTAGTCAAGGCCTTACTAGAATATCAAGAAATCGTTGGGTACAGATAGTCTCAGTACAGTAGTAAAAAATTTATATCTGTATAATACTTTATTTTCTGAATATGTTGAACAAATAACACTTTCATCATAATACACAAACCTCCCTCAAAGATCACCACAACGACCGATATCGGTGTGTTGTGTGCTCATTGAGGGGTTTTGCCATAATCGCCACGCTTGGCGGGCGGGTTGGCGATCGCAGTCGAGTTGTTAATGTATTCAAAGGACGCTGCTGCCCTTCCTCCGGCTAATCCCTTAGTCGCCTTTTACCACGGGATGAGATGGGTTGGTGCTATTCGTAGTCGGCACCACACTTTAATACTTTTGAAATAAATATTTATTCTTATATTATTATTAATATTTGATCACTGAAGAAGGTGGATTTGGAACCTGGTGAAGGTCGCTGGGAGTCATTGGATGCGGGGGGCATATAACCGGCCATTGGGTCCGGCAGTGGCCCCAGCACTGTCATCCGCATAACAATGAATGCCGTCGATAGACAGCATATCATTGACATAGTAAGAACGATGGTGGGCACGCCTGCCAGGCGAGTACTGGCAAAGTCCTCCGAAATTAAGAGACACTGGCATATAACCGATCGTTGATGGGGGAGGCCTGTATTCAGCAGTGGACGTCTTTCGGCCGAAACGATAATGATCACGATGAGGAAATAGGAATGTGAAAATATTGCCGCATTATTGCTTGGTTTTACCTACATATCTAATGAGTTCTCTCTATTTTTGATGTCTTTTCCCACCGTTGTTCCAGAACATGGTTGCAAGGAGTTCCGGTGTAAACAACGCGAGTTCTGCGTGAGCGCAGACCTGATGTGCGACGGCGTGGACCACTGCGCCGACGGCTCCGACGAAGACACCGCCGCGCTTTGCCCAGGTAAGTTCTACATGAGCCAGTAAACGTCTATTGATCAACATAGGCGATCACAATAAACTGCTGCGATGATTAGCCGTACGAGAGGGATTATTGCTATAATTAACCTCACTGTCTCTATTAGTTAACACAGGCCTCTGACCCTACAGACAGGATGTGTATGCCACATCTAGTCCTTTCGCTAGTCTGCTGAAAGAGATTTATTTAGGAACTAGCTGGGACCCGCGGTTTTACCTGCGGTTTAATTTACTTTGTACTAGACCTACCGAGTACTTCGGCATAGACACTTGACATAGAGTACATATATTGGATTTTATGGGTTTGAATTTTTTTGCGCGGAACCAAAATTATTTTTCTAAAATAAAAGCCTATGTTATTCCTTATAATATTAGCTACCTGCCAGTGAAAGTCCCGTAGAAATCGGTCCAGCCGTTTCGGAGATTAGCGGGAACAAATAGACAGACGGACAGACACAGACAAAAAGATAGGATTTTTGTTGTAGGTACCGTATATACTTTCATATGCATTTAGTAAAAAGCTGTTATTTTGATATGACAAACAGACACTTTAATTTCATTTATTTGTATAGATAAGCAGTACCTTTGTGCTTTACCTACTTATTTCATTGCTCTGTCTAATTTACTGTGTGTGCATAAATTGTTAAATCCCTAAACTAATACTATAAATACTAAAGTAAGTTTGTTGGTTTGTCCTTCTTTCACACAGCATCAGAGCGACCACGTATCGATGTGATTTCTGCATATAGTTTATAGGCGTGACCGCGTGACAGAGGCTTTTAGTAGAGTTTTTATCCCGGAAAAAGGTACCATTCTCGTGGGATAGCGAGTGAAACCGCGGAGTGCAGCTAGTAAATAAATAAATAGTCCTTTACCGACAGCACCAAACCATAATGTTTGCTTCGCAGAGAGCGGCGGTAGCGGCGCAGGAGGCGCGTGGGTGGCGGCGTGCGCAGGCGCCGCGGCGCTGGTGGCGGGAGTCGCCGCCGCCGTCGCGTGCTGCGCCTGTCGCCGCCGCGCCGCCAACCAGCGTACACGACTACATTGTGAGTACACCATATCTTTCCTGAGCAGGGGTGCAATTCCTTAAGCTCAAACCTCCATACATCTTTGAACACACAATCGCAATAACGGTGTAAAACCGATTCGGTGTTCGCTAAGACATGATTGAAGCTATTCAAGGACGCAGACGGTGAGCCATGAGGACCAGTCTTAGCGAATACCAAATTGGTTTATCACCGTTATTTCAATTCTTTACTCAAGGATGTATGGATGTTTTAGCTTAGAGAATTGCATCCCAGTTCTTCAAATCTGCAGACGCTTGCTGACCACAAATTTTCTCATAGATTGCTACAATAGAAATTCGCAAGCCGTATTGCTATAACCATTAAGTTTACCAACGATTGGTGATCTTAGAATTTAATGGCAGAGCAAAAATGCAGCCGGTTCCGATCTTCATGACATACATAGTGCATTGGTTGCCGTACACGATACCCAAGATAGGGGTCACCGGGAACCATGTGGTACAGTGCTGGATTTTTCCAAAGTAAATATAGAGCCACCACGGTCACGCTACCTACCGCTTGTCTAGGGTGCGTGAGTTGGCAAGTTGGCTATCGCAGTCTCTATCGAGCTTCATGGCAAGTACTTAAGCACCGCATGGTGATAGGTCAGAAAATTTCATTCAACATGGCTTCTTCCCGCTGATTGGATCGCCACGAGGGATAGGACTTGTTGAGATAGTCGTCCACATTCCCTGTTCAGTGTACTTACAGATTGACATGATTAATTGGTTCCGTTTTCCGCGTGCAGTGCAAGAGTTGGTGAGCAGTAACGGCGGTGGTGGCAGCGGCGGGTGCGCGGGGGGCGAGACGGGCGCGACGCGGCTGCCGGGAAACCTGGCGCTCCCTGCGGGCCCGTGCGGGGCGGCGCGGGCGGGCCGCCTGCGGCGGGCGGCCTGAGCGCCGCGCCGCACAAGGACGAGTGGTTCGTCTAGCGGCCCGGGGCCCGCAGGGGGGGGCCCGCCCGCCCCCGCCCCGCGCCGCGCGCTCTGTGCGCGGCGCGGGCGCAGCCAGTGTTACGCAATGTAAATTTATCGATATGACATTAAACATTTTTGGCTTATCGTTCGTATGTTATTGGGTTGTATTCGCCGACCCGACTCCTCATCCTTTGTTTGTATACACGTTGTAATTCTGCGACTATTCATAGATATTATAGAATAATTGTAATCATCAAATAAATAAGTTTTTTGGTATGAGTTTTGAAAATTGCTGTTATTCCTATCCTTTTTAATCATTTAGATAAATGAAGTGACGGCCCGATTGGCTCAACTTGGCCCGCTGCGCTGCGGGTCTTAAGTTCGCTCCCCACACGGAACAGATATTTGCATGGCTTACAGATTCTTCTGTGTTGGTAATATCTGGAGAAGAACATCGTACAGTCGTACATAAACTTACAGCATCAGCAAGCTAGAGTAACGGTGGACCTACAAAGGCCATCAGTTTGATGATGATATCTTGTGATACAACTTTCTGGCAAACATAGTACCAGCCAGAGGAACCGATCCAGACGACAAAGGCAAGTGATTTAGCTTAACTTGGAGCAAAACTATGTAAACTGCGATGGGGCTGGCTATAGACGACATGCTGAGTACTTCCTGGTCACATACAACATACGAAATGCTCACGTACTTGAGTCAGTTATCAGCTAGGGCAGGCCTACTCGGGCGCTGGTTAACAGCTGAAGCTATCATTTTTTATCTAATTTTCAGTTCATAGTCTGTCATAATTGACGGCACGGTTGGTGCAGTGGCTGACAGTCGCTTGCTGCGCTCCGGGTCGATTTTCGATTCCCGCACGGAACAAATATTTGTATGATGCACAAACACCCAGACACGAAGTCTGGGTCTGTGGGAAGTCTGATATTTATATCTGTAAACTATATCCACGACATAAGAGAAATCTATGTGTGAGTCAAAGTTATAGATTTCATGATTGCCTTGATTAAAATGTGACGAAACATGATGTAATGCTATATTTTTGTAGTTATGGAGACCTGATCAACGTGTGTCATTAGAATATCTAGGCTAGATCTAAACGCTAATATAGGTAATTATTTCAATGCTAAGCGATTGGCTTTCTCCGCTACGGGTCGCGGGTTTGATTCCCGGACAAAACAAATATTTGTACGACCTACAGGTAGATGTTCCGGTCTGGGTCTGTAAGCTGTACACACAATACACGAGAAACACAAAATAACAATTTTGAACACATCAAATATATTTGTTAATTCTAACCGTGTGGTGCCAGCTCAGAATACCACCACCCCATTTCCTCCCGTGGGTGTCGTAAAAGTCGACTAAGGCATTAGCCGGAGAATGGGCAGCAGCGTCCTTCGCGTACATTAATAACTTAACTGCGATCGCCAACCCGTCTGCCAAGCGTGGCGATTATGGCAAAACCCCCCATATCGGTCGTTGTGGTGATCTTGGGAGAGGCCTGTGTCCAGCAGTGGACTTCATTCGGCCGAAATGATGATGATGATGAATTTTGTAGTCTGTACCAATAATCTCCTGTCAAAGCTATGACAAGCTTATCTTAGGTTCGAAATGCTTGGATTAGGTATCTACCTACTCTTTAACTTAGAAATTTATTATTATATTATAGTTTGCGAGCAACCTTAACCTTATTATGTTCTGTTTGTCAACATTGTGATTAGTTTTGTTAATACAGTGATTTCACTGACTGTAGTGTTGCTAATTGGCAAATGTCTGGCACTGGGGTGGTAAATTTACCTAGCCGATCTGTTGCAAAGACGTAACTACATGAAGAAAAAGACGGGCGTTGCCCTGTAAAATTGTATTACCACAGCTTCTTTAAATTGTGTTTTACAAGTTTCGAAATGTTGTCCTAGGTGAGTTGGGACTTTTTGTAAGGTTTTAGGGATAAAAAAAAATAGGAAAAATGACCAAAATTACATTGCCTAATTTTTCAATATGAGGCTACGTTTTTGTCTTTAAATATTATCAAAACAGTTGCGTTAGTGACGCCATCTGTCTGCAAGCAGTTGCAGCTCAGTGTACTGTCGTACTTTCACAACGACAAAAGATGGCGGTGATGCAGTTATTGTTTTAAGTAACATTGCCACATTGGATGAAATTAGAATTATTTATGTGTCACTTTTTATGGGATACACCTTAATTGTAGACAAGTAAAAATATATAATGCTACACAGAAATATATAATAATTAGAAAGTTATTATTACTGGCCCAAGTTGCCACATTGCAGAATCCCTCTTACTTCATAAGAGAAAGAAGTTGCATCTCGCCATTTTTTTCTGGATTTGTTTTTCTTTTCTTTTGGAACCCATTGATCATATTGTCGGCCTATTAATCCTGCGACACGCGGTAGATATGACTAATATGGTTTCATGTTATCTTTGCAATTGTATCCTTTTAGTGTGGTGTCCGGATTTAGAATACTGCTCTATCTCCTCCAGTGGATGTCGATTCATTTATTTAAATATTTACAATAAATAAATGAACAGTGAAAGGCGACTATGGGACTCTAAACTAGGGGACCCAACGTTCCTTCTGTGAAACAGTAGCCATTCTGTGCTCACCAACCCGCCTGTCGTGGTGAGCGTGGTGCGTATTGGCAAAGTCCGCCCAAAATTTCGACACAATTGTGAATTTTTTGAATATAACTGTGGGCTAGGACATCCTTTGGCCATGGCATGATATGATGACACATTGGTCTGTGTTGTGGAACTCGGTGTCCAGTTCCTTAAAACAATTTGTAAGTTTCCTAGAATAAATATCTCGTTCCATTGCTTACTGGCAGACTCTCAGTGCTGACTGGCTGCCTACAGAGATACCCAGACCTTTTTCTCACAAACCACTTTTTAAAATTTAGCTGGTTCCGGTGGACCCCCTGCAGCTACATTTCTACCATATTCCCAAAACTCGACAAAAATGTGAAGATTAGATCAGTACCCCTAGTACGAGTTTCTTTTCACGATCGAAACGTAATAGTAAACTACATAGTTACCGCGTTCGGCGCTGCGATTGGCCCGCACCAAACTCTTCAGCCAATCGGAGCGCCGAACGCAGTAACTATGTAGTTTACTATTACGTTTCGATCGTGAAAAGAAACTCGTACTAGGGGTACTGACTATAGAAATTTGCGTTACGGCTGAGTTCCAACTACGAATTATTAGTTTACGAAAAAATAACATTTTAATTATATTTGGAGGATAACCACCTAATACGGTTGGTGTAGTGGCTGATACAGTCAGCTGCTGCGCTTCGGGTCGTGGGTTCGATTCCCGCACGGAGCAAATATTTGTATGATCTGCAGGGAGTTGTTCCGGGTCTGGGTGTATTGTGTGTGGAATTTATGTCTGTAAACGCACACAAACGACACAGGAGAAATCCTAACGGCTCCAGGTCCTCGTAAGATCACACTAGAGCCGCCCATTGATGCCACGCCTTTAGGCACATCTTGGAGGGGATCACAGCAAAGCGGTCACCCTCTCTAGCGGAGGGCAGGTGGCTATAAAAAGGTCACCCCCCAGGTACTTCTCGGAGAGGATTGTAAAGAATCACCCCAAGCCTCGCTGTGCGCTGTTCTGCGCACGCGGCGCCACGTGACCGCATGCCGCCGTCTTCCCGGGGGTCGTTTAAACAAAGTACTTCATAGCTACCACAGAGATCATTTTTCTGTGACAGTTGGGATATTTGATACTCTCTTATAATAATAAAAAGTTACGTACATATTTTACCTAACATTAACCGGGTAAATAAAACTACTAGGGAGAATATTTACTATTTTTGGGGAAACAATGTATTTTTAAAGTACCTACTTCATTAGAATAACGACTAGTTAAATGTTCAGTTAACATTTTATACAGATAAGTATTTATGTTTTAATGTTGGGAAACAATTATTTCTTACTATAAGTATGTAGGGGAGAAAATTAAGTTAGCCAATTTTGATTTTATTTGGTGAGCATTTAAACAGAAACCCATTCTTATACGAGGAGGGATCAAAAAGTAGTGAGAATCTGATAGAATGTAATGACTATTGATAACTTAATAATTTATTTTTCTACATAGTTTCCGAGTCTCTCTACACACCGAGCCCAGCGCTTTTCCAAGGCTTCAATCCCTTTCACAAAAAAAGTTTTATCTTGGTCCTGCAAAAAGCTCTCCACGGCATCCATCACCTGGTTATCGTCTTCGTACCTGTTTCCCCTTAAGTTTTTTTTCAATTTGGGGAACAGATAAAAATCGCTAGCCGCCACACCTGTTGAATAAGGCGGGTGGTCAACCAATTCCAAGCTAGCTTGCTGAATGGCAGCCATCGCAACTGCCGACCTGTGCGCGGGTGCGTTGTCGTGATGAAACACCACGCCCCTTCGAAGTTTCCCTCTCCTTTTCTTGATGGCATTCCTCAACTTGGGAATTAAAGCTGCATAATATTGGCCTGTAATAGAGGTTCCACGCTCCAGGTAATCAATCAACAATATCCCTTCTGAGTCCCAAAATATGGAGGCCATAACCTTGCCAGCCGATGCCACGACACGAAACTTCTTCGGGGTCGGTGATGATGGCCGTTTCCATTGCGAAGATTGCGGTTCGTCTCGGGATCAAAATGGTGGACCCATGTTTCGTCCATTGTTACGAAACGAGTTTTCAGAATCTTCTTGAAACTTGTCCAACAATATCTTCGAAATGTCAAGTCGTTTTTGTTTCTGACTGTCGGTTAACATTCTCGGCACCCATCTTATGGAGACTTTTCTCATATTCAAACATTGTTTCAATATGGATTGAATACTTCCATATGAAATGCCAGTTTCTTGAATTAAGTATCGGATGGTAACGTAACTCTTCGATCGCTCAATACAATTTTCTCTACTTTCGCAACATTTTCTTGGGTGACTGACGTCGACGGACGGCCGCAACGATATTCGTCTTCCGTGCTCGTTCTCCCTACTCGAAATTGAGAAGCCCACCTTGCGACAGTGGAATGCGGCGGAGCAGACTCTCCTAATGTTGCCTCCAAATCGCAATGAATCTCTTGCGTCGTTAAGTTTTTTAAACAGAGGTATTTAATAACGGCACGCACTTCAGTTTTCTCCATTTTCGAGAACACGTGCCGACACGAAAAGCAAACAAATGACTACATTCAGAAAAAACAAAAGAGAATCGAAGATTTTTTTTCTTTATTAATATTACAAATATGTACCTGAGCTATGCCTGCCAGTATTTTTTTTCTTACCAAGGAGTATGTCGTTCTCTCTACTTTTTGATCCCTTCTAGTATTATTTCGTCAGGTGCACGTGGCAAACAATATTTTTTGTGCATTTTGATAGAACGATATTTCTTTCTTTCAAGAATAAACAAGTATTATTATGACATTCACATATCTGTAACGGCTGAGAGTGAGAGGATTTCGATAGATACATTCACGATGGAATGTATCTTGGATCAACATACTCGTATAGACTAACAGCCCACTTAGTATTCCGAAAATCAGAAGTATTTTTTAGTTGCAGGAAAATCGAATCAGCGGGCACAGGGATATTACGTGCTTTTTATAACAGCGCCATCGTACGTCGAGTAGCTGTATTTCACAAACGAGCTCATACTATAAAAGTAAACGAAACGAGGAAGTTTGAATGCAGCTTGATCAAAAAGCTTTTCTAAAGTATCGAAAATTCTTGATTCATGCATTGAATGAAAATAAGTAATAATAATTACAAAATATCAACTTATTACATGCCATTTGAGTGATTTAATTTGATATCTGTTGTAGCTATAACAAGCATTGTTGTGCCGGATAATGGCCAATGTTTTCATGGGTTCCTCGGCCTGTGACCGGTTCGTGTCAACTCGAATCGTTCCGTCAACCGTGCCCGGTGCCGCCCGTCAGTCGACCACTAGCTTTTAGCGGTTACGGTTCGTGAATTTGTTCGTGCTTTCTCGTATTTTGTACGTGCGTAAACTTAAGTTTATGTTCAACGTAAAAATTCTTCGCTTTATAAACTATTGATTTATTTCAGACGTGGTTTATTATGAAGTAAATATTTTAGACAAGTATGATTTTTGGAAAACACCTATATAAATGATAAGTGTTTGATTGTGCTTTTAGTTTAAAAAGGTGTGTTTGAAACAAATCTTTGTGTTTTCGTTGTGTTGTGTGATGTTAGCATGCGGTGGGGTTGGCTTTGGCTGGCGCTGCTGGTGACGGCAGTCACTGCCAGAGGGAAGAAACATCGTCATCATAAACCTGGTAAGTACTTAATGTCAGGGCTCAGTCGATTCTTGATTATTATTACAGATACCTGAGGGCCAATTCTCGTAATTAATTGACACTATGACTGAAACTTGACCGAATTGAGATTAAATTATGAATTGACCGAAAAAATGGTATTCTGCTACTCTTAAAGTTCAGTCTGATTTCGGTATAATCTCGGTCTAGTCTCATTTCGATCTCAATTTTGACGTTTATCTAATGACAATTTGGTACATGTGACAGTTCGAAATGTTAGCAGAATACCGTTTTGACTTCGATCAACTTTCGATCCATTTTCGATCTCATCACAGTGTAAGTTCACGTTTGACGTTGTTTGTTAATTTAGGAGAATACCATTTGTGACATTTACGACACTGAGACTAGATCGGAACTATATTTTGAACATTTTTAAATTACGAGAATTGGCCTTCAGGTTATTATTTATTCTGAATGTAGGTATAGTAACAGTTCTCCGATACAGGGGAACTCTGGAAATTCTGCCTTCGTCGTTGAAATAGAAAAGAAATACAAAAACATCTAAATAACAATATCTAAACATTATTACAATTTAGTACGTACCTACCTAATCTTTTATAATCTTATTTAATTCCTGTACTTACCTACCTATTAATATGTTTTTATTATCATCAAAACTTCGTCTCGGGCTACCTGCTGAATTCGTAGTTTTTTTCCTGTTTTGTTATTGGTGGGCTATAACCACAGCGCACGCACTTAGGTGCGCGTATATACTTACTTCTTACCTACCTATTAATTAAGGTTTTTGTTTATGGTCAATGGTGTTGACCATAAAAAGACTGCGATAGGGCTTCACTATTTAAAAAAGGTGTCGACTTTTTCAACTTAAATGTACTCCAAAATAACTGTTTGCGTCTTGAACTATTCTAGGGCTGTTGAGACCAGAGAATTATTCGTTCACAAATTGTATGTTTCATTAAACAGCTTTCGCCATTACGTAAAAAAAAAACTTAGTTCTAGCCTACCTCGTGCTAAGGGCGCCTTCAAAGTCGCTCGCTGGGCATGTTCATTGGCTACTATGAAATCGACAGTTAAAACTAAAGAAATAAATAATCCAGTCCGATTTCTTTTTTATGTCAACAAACTGAATTTCACGGAGTGCTTTACTCCTGTTTCGTACACTTAGTATTTTTTGTTGATTAGACCGCAATACCGTACTGTGCCAACAAAGTGCATAAGGCGTAGTATAAAGCAGTGGCGAGTTGGAGATCACAATTTTATTTTGTTATAATTAACATAGATAACAATAATTCTGTTTAATACCAACCTATCCCCGCACGGAACAAATATTTGTATGATCTACAGATAGTTGTTTCGGGTCTGGGTGTTTGTGCATGTCAGATGTATTTCTGTAAACTGTACCCACATTACAGAAGAAACCCTAGTGCGGGGTAACGTTATGTTTTTGAGAGTCAGTATGATTGACGCTGTTCCTGCGCGCGAGGATTGATTCAATAAAAATAATATAATACAAGTTTAATTCAATAAAAATAATATAATACAAGTTTAATTTCAGTTAAAAACGATGTTAGTACATATTTCAATTATTACATCACTACCAAATCATCATTATTATTACAATATTTATACACTTTACAATAATCTTATTAAATTTTTATTCTTTATTTGGGTAAACGGCCACCACTCGATTTGTCATAGTACAGGAGGCTATGGGTGCTGCCACGCACCCAGCGCATCAAAAGCATTGAACAAATATTTTTTGTACGCCGACAGCTCCGAGTCTTGATGTTTATACTTGTGCTCTTGTATTTGGGTCTGTACTGACCCTGGAAACACGGTACAGGATACTCTCCGAAAGGAAATGCGTGTAGTTTGAGCGTCTAATTAGTGGAGCGAGCGACGGAGTAAGTTGCACAGCCTCGTCGGCATGCTGCGGGGCGATTCTCAGAAGCAGGGTTAAGATTCCTATCGCTAGGTATCGCCAGAACACACGTGGTTCTTCAGACTGTATTTGTAATACCTCTAAGGTGGCAGACAAATATACGGCACGCCTGATTGTAAGTGGTTACTGTAATTTACCGGCATTTATCCAGGGTAAATAACCTTGAATACCCCTTTTGAAGGACCCCTTGTAGTGTTAGTACAGAGATGTAAAAGGCTCAACCTATTTCACCTGCCATAATTAAGCATAGACATGAAAAATAACCGAAACAAAGCATTCTAATTTAAGCCTTAGGTTAACGCAAGTGATCTCTAGAATGCAAATGACTGGAAACCGGATTATATGCAACTTAAGAAGGTCGAAATATGCATGCAAATTTATTTTGCATCATAAATGCTCGAAATATACAACAAAATCGCCAAAAAGGATATATATAGAAGTCTTTCATATAAATGACTTGATATCACAGGTTTAGTTGATTCATCATCATCATTTCAGCCGAAAAACGTCCACTGCCTCCCCAAAGATTGCCACAACGACCGGTCCGGACGTGGGTTGCTCATTGCAGGGTTTGGCCATAATTGCCGCAGTTGAGTTGTAATTATGGAATTAAGCACGCTGCTGCCTATTCTCCGGCTAATCCCGGAGTCGCATTTTACGGTGGTTCTATACTTGGCCGGCACCACACGGTTTATTATAATTAAATCTTTTTTTTTTAAAAACGTTGCCCCACTATAGGATTTCTCCTGTGTCGTTTACAGACATGAATTCCACATACAATACACCCAGACCCGGAACAACTATCTGCAGATCATACAAATATTTGTTACGTGTGGGAATCGAACCCACGACCCGGAGCGCAGCAGTCGACTGTATCAGCCACTGCACCAACCGTGCCGTGCCGTGCGTTTTTAAGAAAGCTCAAGGTCACTCAGCGAGCTATGGAGAGAGCTATACTTGGTATTTCTCAACGAGATCGAATAAAAAATGAGGAGATCCGTAGAAGAACTACAGTTGTCGACATAGCTGAAAGGATTAGTAAATTGAAGTGGAAATGGGCAGGGCACATTGCTCGTAAAACTGATGGCCGTTGGGGCACAAAGGTTCTCGAATGGAGACCGCGCACCGGAAAACGCATCGTGGGACGACCTCCAACGAGGTGGACAGACGACCTGGTGAAGGTCGCTGGGAGTAGTTGGATGAGAGCGGCATGTGACCGCTTGTTGTGGAAATCTAAGGGGGAGGCCTTTGTTCAGCAGTGGACGTCCTGAGGCTGATTTGATGATGATGATGAATTTGTTTTTGACAAATTACGTTCATCGTATTCGTCCAATAGTAGAATCAGTGTTCGTATTCGTAATATGTAGTAGTATTCGTTGCATCACTAGTTTTGATAGAAATTCTTTTTAGCCGTTAAGGATCCCACACACAGTCTCTTTCCTTAAAAAAATACCACGTGCTCTGTACACGTGGCAGAAGTAAAACTTCTTTGTTTCAGGACACCGACTATAACATGGAAACAATCGCTTATGCCGGCGCACGTGCCCACGCCTTTTATGCCCGCGCATGAGCATACTTAATTTATGCCCGCGCATGCGACCACATCATTTATGCCCGCGCATGCATGATGCATGACGAAACGACAGCGATACACGCAAGTAAAGCGGCGAGGCGGAAAGAGCCGACAAGTCGAGGCTGGCCGAATGGCACGTCGCGACGTGCTGTATGAGCCGTTATTACCCCTGTACTGCCGTGCCATTTCATGTGTCATATAAAAAAGGCATAGTCTTATTATTTCAATCTGTTGAATAGGACGATACGATACGAATCTGATACAGCTAGATATTGTGTTTCTGTGACTACAAGACGGTCTTCCACACCACCAGTATATCTGATGAAGCAATATCTTACGTTAACTACCTTCGCCACATAGCCAGGTGAAGCAACAACATAATGTCATAACTAGCGATCAGAACCTGCCGGCGAAACAGGTTGAAATTAATCTGGACCTCAACCGTACCGCGATTGAATCGTAAAACCATTAAAGAAGCTGATGCAGAAGGTCAACGTGATGAATTAACGGCCCAAATGACGCGGGTTAGCAGTTCCCACGGTAATTTGCATTATTTTTATATGTACATCTGTTCTCTCGCTTTCCTGCAATCTGTGGGGGTGATTTAAAAATAGAATCAAATTATAACACTTTCTTTAACAAAATAATGTATTTATATGCTTTTTTCATTACGCTACAGGGTAAATCCAAATATGCGCAGCGCACCAATTTTATAGCGTTACAAAAAGTTTGATTCCAATGATTACTTATCTGTGGCAGCGCCCGCTTTAGCGCATGCGCGGATATGTGCTGGGTTTTGGCGCCATTCATACATTTTGTTGTACTGAATTTCGATCATTTATTAGTGTTGCTTTATGCTTATTATCAAGGCGAGATCAGATGTTACTCATGTTACACATCATATGTGACTACTGTAAGGCTCACTCGTTTTTTTATTTATTTATTTAAAATCGTTGCCACACTAGAAGCCCCACTAGAATTTCTTTTGTATTGTGAGTACAGTTTAGAGGCAACAATTTCACATGCACTAACATACAGAACTGTAACAACTATCTGTAAGCTATACAGATAATATTTGCAGAGCCGGATTTAGGGGAGGGCAACCGGGGTTACAGTTATTCGTCTCCAGTGGAAATTCTACATGAACTTCCTTCGCCCCGGTGAAGTACTCCTACCGGCTAAAACCACTGGAGCGGTCATCTTCGGCACCAAAGGGAGCTCCGGGTCCTTGTAAGATCACACTAGAGCCGCCCATGATGCCTTTAGGCACATCAAGTAGGTGATGAAGCGGTCACCCCCTCTAGGGAGGAAAGGCGACTGTAAAAATGCCGCCCCTAGGCACATCTAGGAGAGAATTGTAAAGGATTGCCCCGAAGCCTCGCTGTGCGCTATGCTGCGTACACGGCGACACGTGACCACGTGGGCGCCACTGTCTTCCCGGGGGTATGACACGGAGTCTACAATAAACTAGAATAGTTCAGTGCGAATTTAATCTTCAATATACAAGAAAATAGCCCGACTGACAAGCTAGGTGTCAGGAATGCATTCTCCCGGCGGCGATACTGTAGCTAGTATTACGAAATATTAGATATCGAAGAATAACCAAATGAAATTACAGAATTATTCATTAACTATTTTATTTGGTAGGCGGGTAGGTACAATTTTCACGCGCAACAAAATATTAAGTTAAAATCGGCTACAGTAAATACCTTTCTTATTAGTTATTACACAGGAAATTCACAATCAGAAATAAACTACAACAGCAAGATATAACAATTATAATGAACACCTTACATAATGATTGATTCTATAAATCTAAGTTATTTATCATTTATCAATAATCATGATCAATGAAACAATACAAATCACAGAATGTACTTAACTTAAATTACAGAATGAGGTTCGATGCTGTTACTTGTTCTTCAGCAAAAGAGGGCCGAAATGAGTTATGCCAGGGTATATATACATTTTCTGACGTCATGGCTTCTCACGAGTGTGTGGAGGGGGTAGGCAGTGGAGGGCACGCCGCCGATGTTGCCAGTGTCTACAGGGTGGCCATTATAGATGTAACACTAGTTTGATTGCGTTTGACTTATTAAAATTCCAGCGTATTCGTAGTATTTTCGTTGCATCACTAGTAACTGATAATTGTTTCGAGCCCAGTACCCTTTTGGTCAGAATTTGTGTGAATAAACAAACCAATAAATACAAAAATACGTAACACCCACAAACTCTATACAGGGTCTTACTTTAATAGTCCACGATATATTACATGGCGCCTATGTCAATACTGACGATAATGTAGGTATATCTAAAAACAAATCAGATCAAATGTTTTGACATAATTATTTCTCTCGCTCATTTCCATACTTACTGGTTCTTTTATTAAGTTGTAATAATATACACATGCACCTGGTAAGAAAATATAAATAACTAGCTGATACCCGCGGTATCACCCGCGTTTAATTTAAAAGAAATTTAGAGTACTTGGACATAGACACTTGACATAGAATATATATGTTGGATTTCAAGGGTTTTATTTTTTTACGCGGAACCCTAATATTTTTTTAAAATAAAAGTAGCCTAAGTTATTCCTTATAACATCAGCTATCTGCCAGTGAAGGTCCCGTCAAAATCGGTCCAGCCGTTTAGGAGATTACCCGGAACAAACAGACAGACAGACAGACAAAAAATTAAAAAATAGTGTTTTTGTTATATGTAACGTACATACTTTCATATGCATTTAGTAAAAAGCTGTTATTTTGACATTACAAACAGACACTTCAATTTTATTTATTTGTAGTATGTAGTATAGATAAGGACGCGGTCGGCTGACCGATTTAGGTAGTCGGCAACGTCAATCGGAACAGGCGGATCGCTGTCGGGCGCGGTATCGCACAAGAGAAAGAAACGGATTTATATCGTCAAATTTAGCATTTACTTAGAAAACATGCAAAATATCGTGGATTATTAACATAATACCTTACATAGGACTTCGGTTATATGAGAGCTTTAATGCTTTTTAAGATTTAATGAGTATCACAAGCGCTGATCTTCCCCTCTTCACCTGCGCAAATGTGATTTTTTTGGGTGTATTGAACGGCACTGTACGGAGCTCGTTCTGGAACACACACAAACATTCGCGACATGTTTGACACGACAGATAACCTAAAAGATGTTATGTAATCGTAACAAACGCCTGGAACTGCTGCACTCTCATCTTGCTTGATGCGTGTGATCTACTTCCAGCTACAGTGACTCGTGTTCGTTCTCCGCTCGAAATAAATGTTTTCGACCCGAAATATTATTTTCTATATTTTCAAGATTTGTGTGGAATAATCTTGGTATGATAAGTGGGCCTTTTGTGTATTTTGTATCATTTGATTCGGGACTAAGGCGGGTATTGACCGGAAACATTCGCGTGTATAGGAACAATTTGGTGTTCGATTATAAGAATAACATTACTATGGATGCAGAGACCGGCAAACATCTTGTAAAGTGACCTTGATTGTGCATTATCGATTTTAGATTTAAGATGGTGTATACATTCGACGCCGACGCCGTCTGGTGCCGGCTACGACCAGCGATGGCTAGCACCAACCCATCTCATCCCATGGGTGTCGTAAAGGGTGACTATGGGATTAGCCGGAGGATGGGCAGCAGCGTCCTTCAACTACATTGAACTGCGATCGCCAACCCGCCCGCCAAGCGTGGTGATTATGGAAAAACCGCCACACCCATATCGGTCGAAGTAGTGATCTTTTGGGGAGGCCTGTGTCCAGCAGTGGACTTTATTCGGCTGAAATCATGATGATATATACGAAGATACATACATATATCATCATCATCATATCAGCCAAAGGATGTTCATGCTGAACCAAGGCCTCCTTCAAAGACATGCTGCCCATATCCAACTACTTACGTCGACCTTTACCAGTACCCTTAGTACGAGTTTCTTTTAACTATCGAAATGTAACGAAACTCGTTCTAGGGGTACAGGTCGTCGGGAGAGGGCCGGTCCCGCTCGAAGAAGGAGGATACGGCGCCGGAGTAACAACCGCCCTGGCGCCTAATTCCCATACGCCTGAAACCCCCTGCCGTTGCTTTAAGGCGGGGGACCTATGGGTTCGCGGGTGCGTATATTGGGGAATCTGCGTGCCCACACCAAGCGACCCAAGAGAAGACGATAGCACGCATGTGGTCACGCGATGCCGTGGGACGATTTGGGGGATCCTTTACAATCCCCCGGGGGGGTGACCGCTTTACAGTCACCCTCTCCGAGATGTGCCTATAGGCGTGGCACCAGTGGGCGGCTCTAGTGTGATCATACGAGGACCTGGAGCCTCCCTTCGGTGCCGAAGATGACCGCTCCAGTGGTTTTAGCCGGTAGGAGTCCGGCATACTCCTTCGCCCTTGCCCGGGGTGAAGGAAGTTCATGAAGAATTTCCTATGGACATCAATAAAAAAAAGAAAGCGTACAGATCGCCGGTCATACATATGTATAAGACCATACATTTTTTGGGCTTATTGAAAACGTATGTTGCTAAACCGAGCATGCCGGCGAAGCCAAGAGCCTCCGGCCAGACATAAAAATATTACAAACTCAGCAGCTGCTAGTCCGTCTGGTAATATAGCACCACTTCATCACCTCCCATTAGATATCGTAAAAGGAAACTAAGTTACTCTTAACCAGAGGGATGTCAGGAGCATCTTTTCTGTGGATCACTAGCCATACTGCGCTCACGACGAACCCGTCTCCCAAGCGTGGTGAATATTAGCAAATACCGCTCAAAATGACTATACGGATGTGGTTATCTATGGGGAGGGCTTTGTTCAGCGGTGGTCGTATAAATAGCTGCTTTGATGATGAAGCAACTGCAGCTAAGGGCGCTTGGCTTAGGGCGTTGTTGGGAGATGTTATTCTAGGGATAGCTCGATCGGGGTATTATGCATAATACTAGGAGGGATCAAGAAGTAGTGAGAATGACATACTCCTGGGTAAGAAAAAAAAATCTGCAGGCATAGCTCAGATACATATTTGTAATATTAATAAAGAAAAAATCTTCGATTCTCTTTTGTTTTTTTCTGAATGTAGTCATTTGTTTGCTTCGTGTCGGAACGTGTTCTCGAAAATGGAGAAAAACGAAGTGCGAGCCGTTATTAAATACCTCTGTTTAAAACAGTTAACGACGCAAGAGATTCATTGCGATTTGGAGGCAACATTAGGAGAGTCTGCTCCGCCGTATTCCACTGTCGCAAGGTGGGCTTCTCAATTTCGAGTAGGGAGAACGAGCACGGAAGACGAATATCGTTGCGGCCGTCCATCGACGTCAGTCACCCAAGAAAATGTTGCGAAAGTCGAGAAAATTGTATTGAGCGATCGAAGAGTTACCATCCAATACTTAATTCAAGAAACGGGCATTTCATATGGAAGTATTCAATCCATTTTGAAACAATCTTTGAATATGAGAAAAGTCTCCGCAGGATGGGTGCCGAGAATGTTAACCGACAGTCAGAATCAAAATCGACTTGACATTTTGAAGATATTGTTGGACAAGTTTCAAGAAGATTCTGAAAACTTTTTGTCTCGTTTCGTAACAATGACGAAACACATTTTGATCCCGAGACAAAACAGCGATCTTCGCAATGGAAACGACCATCATCACCGACCCGGAAGAAGTTTCGTGTCGTGGCATCGGCTGGCAAGGTTATGGCCTCAATATTTTGGGACTCAAAAGGGATATTGTTGATTGATTGATTACCTGGAGCGTGGAACCACTATTACAGGCCAATATTATGCAGCTTTAATTCCCAAGTTGAGGAATGCCATCAAAGAGAAAAGGAGAGGGAAACTTCGAAGGGGCGTTTCATCACGACAACGCACCCGCGCACAGGTCGGCAGTTGTAATGGCTGCCATTCAGCAAGCTGGCTTCGAATTGTTTGACCACCCCTCTCATTCACCAGATCTGGCGGCCAGCGATTTTTATCTGTTCCCCAAATTGAAAAAATACTTAAGGGGAAATAGGTACGAAGACGATGACGAGGTGATGGATGCCGTGGAGAGCTTTTTGCAGGACCAAGACAAAACTTTTTTTGTGAAAGGGATTGAATGCTTGGAAAAGCGCTGGACTCGGTGTGTGGAGAGACTCGGAAACTATGTAGAAAAATAAATTATTAAGTTATCAATAGTCATTATATTCTATTTCATTCTCATTACTTTTTGATCCCTCCTCGTACATATAAGGTGTATTTATATTCCTCTAACTTTCCCTGAGCTTTTTGCTCAAGTTGTTTGTCAGTCTCTGTACCTATGTATATTTCGAACGCAAAAAGTGGACAAGACAAACGCTCGCATCACTGCCATCAAGGCGACAGACTGAATGATATTACAACGTACAGTATCGTGTTACAGGTGCGCACTGTAATGCTTGCTTCGTCTGATGTAACGCTCGAACCCGAGCCGTTGCATTACACGCAAATGCTCCCGGTCAATAACCTCCTTTAGTTGAAGGTAGACATTAGAATTTAACGCACAGCTATCCTTACCATATAAGTAAATAAAATAATAAAACAGTTACAACGTGTGTGTGAGATTTTCGGTCTAGATTTAAGTACATACTTTTCGATCGAAAGTAAAAAGTATCAGAGGGAGTCTGCAAACGCCAGTTTCGTAAAAAATAATAACGCTCGTTGGTGGAGTGGTAACATCTCGCTGATTTGGTTATCGAAGAATGAAGTTTATGGTTCAAATACTCCGGTCGGGCTTAGTGTAGTTATTAAAGATTAAAAATGTTTATTGCAAGAATGTAGTACATAAAGGTGGTAATAATTATAAATAGATCTTACATTCTACCATAACAATGGTGTGCAATCGTTCGATTCTAAAATACATAAGTTAAATAATGATTAATGTGCATGCAGTCATTCTAATAATTAAATTAATGTTAAAATCCTAGTTAGCTAAAATAAAAAATAAAATGTCAAATTTAATAAATTAAGTTTGTTATTGTTACTAACTTGAATTGAGTGTCTGAATGAATGAAATGTCTTAATGTCAAAGAGAGGTATTTAAAAAAAATATTTAAAAAATATGTTAACATTTACAAATTACAGTAAATTTTACTGAAATTTGTTTATTATTATATAGATATGCCATATGTTCTTTCAACTCATAAAAACTGTTTTTAGAAAGCCATTTAGTTAATTGTCTTTTGAACATAGTCAAAGGCAGCTCTTTAAATGTGTTAGGTAATTTATTATATACCTTGATGGCATTTATATATGCATTTCTTTTATATAACTCTAGTCTGCACTGAGGTTGGTAAAGCTTAAATTTATTTCTCGGAGCGGCATTTCTACTTGTTACTTTCCAGTGCACGTCGAAATACTTAGGATTCTGTTTTACAAATACACAAAGCTCCTTAATGTACATACAAGCTAGTGGCAAAATATTATATTTTTTAAATAGTGGTTTGCAACTGTCCGTGGACCAGGCACCACAAATGGCTCTCACGCACTTTTTTTGGACTCGAAACGCTTTGCCAATTTCAACTGAGTTTCCCCACAATAAGAGACCGTATGAGAGCACTTTAGACACATATCCATGGTATGCACAAAGGGCAGCCTCAGTAGATACAGTTGTCCTTATCTTTTTAATAGCAAATACAAATCTATCAAGCTTGTCACACACATAACCTACATGCGTCTTCCAGTCGCAGTTTTTATCTACCATTAATCCCAAAAACCGTGTGGAACTGACCTCCTCTATTTTATTACTTTTATATTGTATGTTAAGATTAATAGGTTGTTTCTTATAGTTTTGGAACTGAATCATTTTAGATTTTTCCACGTTTATTTTCAGATTATTGCTATCCAGCCAATTAATTATGTTATTTAGTGCTAAATTGATTTCATTTTCATATATATATTTATTATCACCTTTGATAACGACTGTTGTATCGTCTGCAAATAAAACAGGTTGGTGGTTAGTGACATTGGGAAGATCATTTATATAGATGAGAAATAAAAGAGGTCCCAAAACGCTTCCCTGTGGGACTCCAAATTTATTAGTTTGAAATATTGATCTACTTGTGACTTTATTACCCTTCATTATTTTTGTTATTTCGACACATTGTGATCTATCGGCAAGATAGCTTTCTATCCAGTTGTTCGCCTTTCCTCTGATACCATATTTTTCCAATTTGAAAATAAGCAAATCATGAACGACAAAATCGAACGCTTTGCTCATATCTAGAAATATTGCAGTTATGGGCGTATTCTTGTTAACAGATTCTGTGATTATTTTAATTAAATCGAAGCAAGCTAGTGATGTTGTACTATTTTTCCTAAATCGAAATTGTTCATGTTTGAGAATGTCCTGATGTGTAACAAAATTATTATTAATTATAACAAAATTATATTAGAAACTTGAACCATGACTACATGGGCCAGATTTGAAAATTGCTCAGCAAGTGGTGATAGGCGCATCTAGCAGGTCAGCGTTGACAAGTCTGCATTCATATTTACATTAAGTTCTTGCTTTGCATTATTCTTGTATCGCTGCTTGCCTTTTTTTTCCATCCATCGTGGATTTCCATTCCTTCCGGGGAAGGGTGGAAAGGTATGCCAGACTCTTCCCGGCTAAAACCTCCTCAGCGGTAGCTTCTGCCTTGAAGGGTACGATGACTGTAAGGTGTTTCAACTTCTCTAGTGCAGGGAAGATTACTCAAAGGGCGCCTCCTCAGGGTCAGTCACAGTCATATATCAGAGACTTACTTTTACGAATGAAAAATGTTCGAGAAGATTATCTGGTGAATTTACGGATTTCCAATGTATACATCACGATCTCGCCTATATACCAAAAGGGGAAGCAGAGGTATCTTCACCTACGTTGTACCGACGGCGGTATGAAGTCATTTATGGGGTAGATTGTTGCAAAGTTTAGGCCGAAATGTCCGATGAAAATAACACCGCCCAACCTGGAAATCGAACCCAACACTTTAGGAGCTTGACGGCCGCACTTATGCTTGCTTAGTCCGTTGAGTATTTTCTGCTCATAGACTGAACAAATATCTGTAGGTTAAAAAAAATTGAACGTGTGGTGCCGGCTCAGAATACCACCACCCCATCTCCTCCCGTGGCTGTCGTAAAAGTCGACTAAGGGATTAGCCGGAGGATGGGCAGCAGCGTCCTTCGAGTACATTAACAACTTAACTGCGGTCGCCAACCCGTTTGCCAAGCGTGGCGATTATGGCAAAACCCCCAATGAGCCCACAACACACCGATATCGGTCATTGTGGTGATCTTTGGGGGAGGCCTGTGTCCAGCAGTGGACTACATTCGGTCGAAATGATAAAAAAAAAAATTGCCGTGAGGTATCGTACACTACGTACGTACGTTTCTTGGCGGCTCTTCTCCACGAGATCAACTATTTGGAACCGTGCAACTTAGATTCTGACGTTTCATAAGTGCCAATATTTGGTTTATTTGAAATACAACCTTTGAGTTTGAATACACGCAGCCTTATAAGCACAGCAAGCTAAGCGCTGAAGCACTATGAAGTCGTCATTTCTTGACACGGTATATTATCCTGTCTATTTTATTGTTATGTGCGTGAGCAAGTTGTCGCGTCTCTTTTATCGCGTTGCGCTATAAATATGCGCAAGCGCACACTCGCCTACTGGCATGCGCATGTGTGGCGTCTTCTATTTATGACCTAATTACCTGCTGGGACGTGCAGTATTGAGAAAAATAATATGAATCACCATAATTCCGAGCTAAAAGACCACGCGCTCAATCTTAATTTGAGAATTTTTAAAAACTGCTAATGAGATGTCAGACCCCCCAGTTCCGTTCGTTTACGGTCATGTTATATTTCTCTTTTACTAGTACGGTCTCTTACATAACATATTTGCACTGGGTCAAGAAAATCAAAAAGATCTCAAGAGTCCGGCTAGGTAGCTACCACCGCTCAGGTTGCAGTTTGCAACCAAGCGCAGTTATTCACGAAAACCTAAGACAATACCTTAAAATATATATGTTTTATAAATTATTTTGGAGATTAAATGTTTTCATCGGTGCTTATCTTGGAAATTATAATATGGTAATATTAATCCCATCCAAACTCCACCTCATCTCGAGGGTGTCCGTAAAAGGCGACTTTGGGATTCGTTGAAGGATGGGCAGCAGAGCCCTTCGAGTACATTAACAACTCAACTGCGATGGCCAACACAAATCCAGCACGAAACCCCCCAACGAATTCAGTACACACCCAGACGTGTCCGTTGTGGCGAAGGAGGGCTGTGCCCAGCAGTGGACTTTACTCGGCTGATATTATGATGATGAATATTAATAGGTACTGATAAAATTAAGTGTTTCATGTAACCCAATATTATCGGTATAAACACAGATAAAAAAACGTCCACTATTGAGCGTAAAGAAAGAACGAAAGAAACAAGTTTAAAATAGACAAGAAAATATATTTTTAACGTAATTATAAGACAGCCCCTAAAACACCCAACCTTTACATGCAAAAAGCATGAAGCGCCATAAAATAACACTGCTTTATTAACTTCAAACAAATATGGCTTAAGTACTTCCCCTTAGGCTGTATATTTTAACACGGTACTCCAAATATTATAATTAAAAAGTTTAACGGCATTTCACACTTCGTTGTATTCACGGTGACTAGTCAAACGCATTGTTGGGTGAGCAGGTAGGCTGTTCGGGGAAGAGCTTTTGTCTTGTATGATTAGGGCTATGCGGCCCGGCATCCCAAGCCGGTAATTATTTACCCATTGAACGATTTTTATCCTTTTTCGGTTTAAATTTCGATGCTGAAGTGATTTCGTTGATCAAATTGACACGTTTGGTGCAGTGGCTGATACAGTCGGCTGTTGCGCTCCGGGTCACAAATATTTGTATGATCTGCAGGTATTTGTTCCGGGTCTGGGTGTATTGTGTGTGGAATTTGTCTGTAAACGCACCCGCGACACGGAAGAAACCCCTAGTTTCTTCGGTGTCGTGAGGCATCATAAAAAAAAAGTGCATCTCGAACATAGTTACACAATTCAATCATGGCTGAAGGGTTAACAAGAATGCTACTAGTAATTCGTAATCCACAAGTGGTGACACTTGAACCAATTCCAATGTACTTAAGAAAAGCTTAAAGGAAGTTATAACGATGTGAACTAAATAATATGGGGTCGTACAAAAATTGTAAACATTATTTCAAGAGACACAATTAATAGGATATAGGGTTTTTTTGTCGTGGGGATATTGTCATGAACTTCCTCCGCCTTGGGATTGGCGGAGGGGCATGCCGGACTCTTATCGGCTAAAACTCCTTGTCCTTCCACTTACCTCTCGCCGGGGGCGAGGTTTTCGCTTTTACACCAGGATATAGGGATTGCGTATACAGGTTGTCCAGTAAATAGCACGACATACTGCAGGGGGTGAGAGCTTGGGTCAATATCTACCAAAAAACACAATATATGTTCAGCAAAATCTTACGGATTTACAGTAGTACCACTGTAGGTTAAAGTTAAGCGATAAGAAAATTGTGCTGTGAAAATTTAAATAAAAATTGTATTTCTTGAAAACATTTTAGTTTTTAATAGAATAATGACTTATCAATGAGTAAAGTTCACAAATAATTTGAGGTAAAAAAAAAACTAGAAAAGAAATTTTTCATTACGAGATGCTTAAAAATCTGTGCCAAGGTTTGTACTACTGTAAATCCGTAAGATTTTGCTGAACATATATTGTGTTTTTTGGTAGGTATTGACCCAAGTTCTCACCCCCTGCAGTATGTCGTGCTATTTACTGGACTTTATTTTATACAGGATAAAATAAAAAAACACAACGTCGAGGTGAAGAGAGTAAGTAGTGTGGTGTCACGCAGGACTAGTCTTATAAATATTATCGGCGGGTGTGACGCTTATCACCAGGCGTACAACGTGTTCGCCCGTCAATAAGCAGTTTAAAAAAAAAAAAAAAAAAGTAACTAAACAAGAATTGTCACGATTGTGAGACGGGCCGAGGGCCGATTCTGTTGTCGAGAGCCGATGTCAAGTTGTCATCTTTGTAATTGAGCGTGTAAACGTCGCTTCAATCTGTCATAATGTTTGATACCGTACTCGTACCTATATAGGGTCTAGAGAAAAGTCAATTTAAAGAGGATTAACAATCAGAAATTAAAGGCTATTGCATTATAATTTCTGATAGGCTTAAACTTAAAATTTCTGATTGTAAAAAAAGGCTGATTTATAAAATAAAAAACTAAGCTTTGAAACTTTCGCGAATTTCACTCGTATTCGACTATGATTTCGAAACTTCGCGTACAGATAACTCAAATTTATATTTTGAGTAACCTCAACGTTCCGGCCAAGTTGCATTGACCGTGGCCACGAGAAGACTTGTTTTAATTTATCTGTGCGCAAAAAGACCCAAAATCATAATCTTAATACTTATTTTTGGGAATTATATTGAATAAATATTGCATAAAAATGTCATTTGAGCACAATCATTTACTTTCTTCACAATTTTAGCACGAAAACGCGCACAGAAAAGGATAAATTAAATTAAAATTTGTTTATTCATGGCAACTGGGCCCAAGAGCTTGTTAGTAACAATGTATACTTAATTTTAATGTTAGTAAACATAACAACAACACATAAAATACAATTAAAACATCATCACACAGACCCTTACGTATGAGGCTCGAGCTCACCCGCCAGAGCGAAACAGTTGCGCGCGATTGTGTGTGTGTCTCACACACAACTACCCCTCTCCAGCAAGCATTCCCACAGCAGCATAAAGTGGTTGCTGTAATAAAATAGTAAAAACAATGTGCCAGAAAAGTAACTGAAATAAAATTATTTATTTTATTTTATTTTCTCACCACAAAAATGAAACAGTGTAGTATTGTACAAATTTACTGTGGGAGACTGGTGCCTAAACTAGGCTGAAGCCTGTATCTTAGGTCAACAGGCCTTCCACACCAGAAGTCCAATTTTGCTCTTTCATAAACTGCGCCATGAGATTTTTTTCAATTTTCTTGTTCTTCGTGTACCTGATTCTATCAAGTTGTTTCCTTTTGTTAAAGTTTTCTTGATGAATACGTTGATATAACTTTATCAGGCCCTTTCACTGCAGATAACATCTTGATTTAAGAATAAACTCGCTGTCCTAATAAAATGTGTATATTATGGCTTTGATACACCCAATATTGAAATCAATCAAACAAATCAATTGATATAAAAAAATTAAAAGTCATCAATATCGGTCCAGCGGTTCTAGAGTTTATAGGGAACATGCAGACAACATGTAATTTATTGTTATGAGATCCTATATTGAAATGAAATGATCCTATATGTTATAAACGTGATCCCTATATTCTGCTGACAAAGCGAACACCTTGCCCCCGGCGAGAGGTAAGAGGAAGGACACCATGAAGTTTGCCCCTCCGCCATTCCCAAGGCGGAGGAAGTTCATGAGGATATCCCCACGACCAAAAAAACCCTATATCCTATTAACTGTCTCTTGAAATAAAGTTCATAATTTTTGTACGGGGGTATATATATAATATGGGGTCATATTATTTAGGTCATCATATCAGCCACAGGACGTCCACTGCTGAACAAAGGCCTCCCCCTTAGATTTCCACAACGAGCGGTCACATGCCGCTCTCATCCAACGACTCCCAGCGACCTTCACCAGATCGTCTATCCACCTCGTTGGAGGTCGTCCCACGCTGCGTTTTCCGGTGCGCGGTCTCCATTCGAGAACCTTTGTGCCCCAACGTCCATCAGTTCTACGAGCAATGTGTATTTAGGTCACATCGTTATAACTTCCTTTAATATTGTACTTCTAACCTTTTCTTAAGTACATTGGAATTGGTTCAAGTGTCACCACTTCTAATGTGGAGTACGCTTTACAAGTAGCATTCTTGTCAACCCATCAGCCATGATTAAATTGTGTAACCATGTTCGAGGTTAGCGTCGCATCGGTGCACTTTTTTTTTAAACGGTGCCTCACCCCTTCTTTATTCTTGTCCACCCATGCAGTTTCATCGGTTTAACGTATCTATAATTTTTCCAACGTTGCCTCACCCTAGAAAGAATTTCTCCTGTGTCGTGGGTGCGTTTACAGACAAAAATATCACACACAATACACCCAGACCCGGAACAACTGCAGATCATACAAATAATTGTTTCGTGCGGGAATCGAACCCGCGACCAGGAGTGCAGCAACCGACTGTATCAGCCACTGCACCAACCGTGCCGTCGATTTATACTTTTATGTACAATGATGGTCCACAAGGCGGACTTAATGCTATACGGCATTCTATACCAGTCAACCTTTGGGTTAAAAATAATAGTTTAAAAAAACTAAAAAAACACGCTAGGTTGTGCTGAACTGAGTGCCCGAAAGAGCAAGTCTGGAACTGCACGCATGCGTAATTCGCGCACTAGCTCTGTCTCTCTTACTCGCATGCAAAGGATGCGGAAAGAAATTAATTAATCCTGGCGAATCTAATTAGGATAATCGGATATTTTGATCGGATTATTGCATTGTCATCGACCTTTGACAGGTGTGCAAAGTTTGAATCAAATCTGATCGTTCAAAGTAGGGCAAAATCGAGCTCAAAGGAGTCGGTTACAAACATACATACATACAGGTGAAGCTAATAAAAGCGTGTTAAAAAGAAATGCATCGAAAAGAGTTACAAAAAGATATATTATTATTATTACAAAAAAAATATAATAACATATACATTCTTAAAAATCTACATACGGTCAAATACATAAGTTTAAAATATACTACACACAATACGTGCTATTTATCATTATAACCATGCCGAACTTTGCGTTTGAAAGAAAATTTACTTGGCGCTTTCTTTGTATCAAGACGTGCTTCCCGCACGCTTTATGTTTTGGTTATTGATACAGCAAAGGAATTAGAAATAAAACCTGTACGTCACATCAATAGTGACGGAACAGTTGGCGCAGACGCAGAGACTAAGCTATTGATAATGATGATAAGATACATACATATCCGTGTAACCGTAAAGTAAACCCTAACAACTGTAACTTTACAGTGCTGTCTCGCGTTGGCCACATTAAATACCTGGGAGTTATACTGGATGAGAAACTTACCTGGAACATTCACATAGCAGCATTGGTGGGGAGGATTAGAAAAATGATATACGTTTTTAAAAACTTACGTTCAGTAGCCAACCATGATCTTCTAATCCAAACGTACAAGGCGCTATGTGAATGTTTGATTAGGTACTGCATATGTGCATGGGGTGGAGCTGGTAAAACCATTCTCATCTCCGCTGAAAGAGCTCAACCTACGGTACTCAAAGTTATTATGTACTTACCTTTTAGACATCCAACAACACTGGTCTATAAAAAAGCCAATGTGCAATCGGTAAGAAAAATATTTATTTACGAAACAATTAGAAGATATCACAAACACACCGTACCGACCTTGTCAGATGAATCCAAGAGAACAGTTCGCTGCCCGATACCTCATGTAAAAACTTCCTTTGCCCAAAAACATTTCGCTGTAATAGCACCACGAATGTATAACATTTTTAATAAAACAACAAATACTAGGAAACTAAACATGAATCAAATAAAAACAGCACTACTTACATGGCTGAAGAATTTGGACTATAACGATACAGAAAACATATTAAAAATCCTAGAATAAAATAGAGGTCCACATACACACACACACAAACACACACATGCACACAAACACACACTCACTCACCCACACACACACAACAGACACAGAGCACCCATCTTTGCATGTAGATGGTGTTTCTCTGTTTGTTTTATTTTCTGTTAATACTCGTGTTGGCATAAGTGTACCTAATAATAAGGGGAATATACTGGCACCTGTAATTCAGTTTATAACTAGCTCGGGAGCCAGGGAATTCATATAAATGTGTAATTATCTTATGTCAATAAAGAATTTATTTATTTATTTATTTATTGGTTAATTGCGCTACCAGTCGCGGGTTCGATCCTCGCAGGGAATAAATATTGCCCTGCAGATTGCTGTTGCAGTTGTACTTAGTTGTTAGGATTGCTTGTCCAGCTCAGGGCTGGAGGACGGACAATTCGAAGAGGCCAATAATTAAAAAACACAGCTAGCAGCAGGTCTCCCCTTGTGGGACTCGGGCCACCGCTCAGTAGCTGCAAAAGAAGAACCAACTCCTAAGTTGGTTCAAGAATAAATATGATTTAGGGGCATATTTAAAGCTACTGGCTCAGCAATCGCGACGGGCCTTTTTTTATTGATGTCCAGTGGAAATTCTACATGGAACATCCTCCACCCCGGGGAAGGGCGAAGGGGTATGACTCCTACCGGCTAAAACCAATGGAGCGGTCATCTTCGGCACAGAAGGGGGCTCCAGGTCCTCGTAAGATCACACTAGAGCCGCCCATTGGTGCCACGCCTTTATGCACATCTCGGAGGGAATTATTGTAAAGCGATCACCCCCTTAGCGGAGGGCAAGCGGCTGTAAAAAGGCCGCCCCCCAGGCACTTCTCGGGGATCCCCCGAAGTCTCGCTTTGCGCTGTTCTGAGCACACGGCGACACGTGACCACGTGCACGCCACCATCTTCCCGGGAATCGCGACGGGCCTAGCCGGCGAGTATGGTGTGACGGTCTGTTTGAATTAGCCTTAAAATTGAGAGTTTTTTTTGCGGGAGGAGGGTGATTTCGTCTGCAGGGTTGTAGAGGAGAACGTGCCGAAGATTCTATTCCGGCTTTTGTATAAGCAACGCATAGTTAACCGGCTTGTGACAGTCATAAAACTGCCATGGTCAAAGAGATGAAAAAACTGTCGTCACTGCTGAACAAAGGCCTCCCCCTTAGATTTCCACAACGAGCGGTCACATGCCACCCTCATCCAACGACTCCCAGCGACCCTCACCAGGTCGTCTGTCCACCTCGTTGGTAGTCGTCCCACGCTGCGTTTTCCGGTGCGCAGTCTCCATTCGAGAACCTTTTTGTCCCAACGGCCATCAGTTCTACGAGCAATGTGCCCTGCCCATTGCCACTTCAGTTTACTAATCCTTTCAGCTATATCGGCAACTTTAGTTCTTCTACGGATCTCCTCATTTCTGATTCGATCTCCTAGATAAATACCAAGCATAGCTCTCTCCATGGCTCGCTGAGTGACCTTGAGCTTTCTTATGAGGCCCATTGTGAGTGACCACGTCTCTGTTCCATATGTCATCACTGGTAACACTGTAAGGATTCTTTATTTTAGTATCGAACTCTTAAAAGGAGAGATACATAAAAGGGAGGTCACCCTTTCATCTTCTAAAAGTTACTCCAAATAACAAAGTGGTGTTTGTAGCCTACCGAGGGATTACCCATCCGCTGCCAACTCCCAACGGTGCTATCATCATTAGCACCTTAATTATAATAAATGTCGGACTGATCGGAAACATAAACAATAATGTCACAACAGAAACTTGAACAAAACAGTTTTATCTAGAAAATTTATTTTCTAACTACGCGGGGGTAAGTGACCGATGATTCAACGCGCACCGTTCACAAAGCGCATCACATGTTACAATTTGATGCCAAGTAAATTAGAACTCTATTTAAGTGGTGTAAAGCTTATAATTGTTGGCGGGATGAATGAGATAGGATGTTTTGATGTTGACCCTCGGGACATCTATATCGGTGGTCCCCCCTTCCCTCACTGTCGTCGCGTACTATTTATTCTGCGCCCCCCTACTTTTAGCGACTCATTGAGCAAATCTGTGTGGAAATCATAACTCAGTTCTTATAACTCGTTGAGACACGACTGGAAGGATTAGTAAGCTAAAGTGGCAATGGGCGGCGCACGTAGCTCGTAGTACGGGTGGCTATTGGGGCAGAAAGGTTCTCAAGTAGAGACCACACACCGGATATTGGGAGTCAGTGGATGGCGCGGGATGTAACCGGTCATTTTGTAAATCTTTAGGGGAGGAGGGATGATGTAATGATGATGATGATGGTGAAAGGGTAGGCAAAGTAATAAGGTGTTCATTAGGATTTGGGTACAAGGGGGAGCATATTGCTATAACCAGTTATAATTGTAAACCATCGCCAGTTGCCTACTCAGAACTAATTGCTAGAAAAATCGATGATGATCGAGATGTATGAACAAATGTTAAATGATCTTTACGGGGAGTTCATTTAAACAGTGTGTGGTGCCGGCTACGAATGGCACCAACCCGTCTCATCCCGTGGGTGTCGTAAAAGCCGACTAAGGGATTAGACGTAGGATGGGCAGCAGCGTCCTTCGAATACATCTACAACTCAACTGCGATCGCCAACCCGCCTGCCAAGCGTGGCGATTATGGCAAAACCCCCCCAATGAGCACACACCACAGCCATATCGGTCGTTGTGGTGATCTTTGGGGGAGGCCTGTGTCCAGCAGTGGACTTCATTCGGCCGAAATGATGAATGGATTTATTCAGTAGAGACTACACAAATGAAGATTTAAAAATATGTTCCATTTATTTTATTTATAATATACCTACGTTACGGATCCTGGCCGGTTTTATGCAGAAATAAGGTAGCAGGTAAAGAGTGACACACGTTTTTTTTTTAAATTAAAGCTTTGCTGTTGTTTTTAGTATTAATTTTACAATCTTATAATTATTATAATCATAGTTCTTGATTCGTAGCAATATTCTATAAATACATCTGAAGTAACATTTAAATATGTGTTAATTATGGTAAACACGTATTATAATATTAATTATTTATGAAATTAATATAGAATAATTCATCAATAATAACCAACAATACAATTTATTTTATGACATATTATATTCAATCAATTTCTTTGCCGGTCAATTAATACTACTGCACTGAGTGTATCACACATAACACCAGTACCAAAATGGGTACCTCTCCCTGACTGACATATCCTTGGAGCACAAAGGTTCCAGATGAAAACCAGCGTCAAGTGCTTGCACTTGCCATTAAGCTGATCTGGACACCTATTTGGTCCAGTTTTGAGACACATACTTAGGAATATCGTTGTCTTTAACTTTTATACTATTTTTTTTCTGTTTCTTGTTATTTGTTGTCTTTTTTTGTACATTTTGAGACGTCAATGTGCTGTATCCAGATAAAAGTTTCATTCATTCATTCATTATTATCCACACCACCCCCATTTCCTTCCGTGGATGTCATAATAGGTGACTAAGGGGCTCTAAACCAGAGGGGTGGGCAGCAGCGTCCCTTCTGTAGAACAGCAGCAATACTGCGCTTACCGACCCACATGCCAAGCGTGGTGCGTAATGACACATTACCTTATTCTGGAAATCTATGGGGGAGGCATTAGTTCAGCAGAGGACGTGTTTTGGCTGATATGATGATGATAATAGCGTTATTATTGTGCCCTTTTATCAATGTAAGCATGGTTTCATTTCATGGACAACCGTTATAATAAAATATTATATTTATATCATCATTTCGGCCCAATAAAGACCATTGCTGGACACAGGCCTCCCTCAAAGATCATCACAACGACCGATATCGGTGCTCATTGGGGGGTTTTGCCATAATTGCCACGCTTGGCAGGCGGGTTGGCGATCGCAGTTGAGTTGTTAATGTATTTATATGTATCCCCACGATACAGGCATGCCTAGTGTGGGGACCACGATAAATGTAATTGTTAATTGTCCATAGCAATATACAATTTTAGTTTTGTTTCCTTTCTTAGTTAATGTGAGCTTATATTTGTATATTGAAAAATAAATTATTATCTTATCTTATCTTATTCGAAGGACGCTGCTGCCCATCCTCCGTCTAATCCCTTAGTCGGCTTTTACGTCACCCATAGGATGAGATGGGTTGGTGCTATTCGTAGCCGGCACACACGGCAATTTATATATATAGCAAATGGGTTTAAAGTAACTCTTGCACTTGTAAGTTTTAGAGGAAGCCGACAATATCAGTGGAACACAAATATATTTCTGTGATCAGTGCCCGCCGTATTGAATCATTCCGCTTATCGTAAAAGGCTAGAGCTGTGGAAGTGACCCGTCATCACCACCAGATCATTTAAACAATGTTTGAAAGTTATAGCGGATGTTGTATCAAATGCTAATGCGTTGGGATCTCAATGTTTGGTTTCGTGAAGGAAATGTAGGAGACTAAATGAAACAAATTCTCTGAATGAGAAACTTGCCTGTTGATTGAATGTGATCGCAAAATTGATGTAACTATATTACGTTTCGACTAAAATAGAGAGGGAACAAGCTGGTGTCTGGTCTGGTCATGAATAAAGGGTAACTCGTTGATAAAAATGATGAATCACAGATGATTCTTTGACCGTAACTGTTGGGCTTAACCGCCAGCGTTAAAACCGCGTTAAAGGCGGGTGTCAGCTTCCAACCCAAATTTTATGTAAAAAGCATTCTACACCTTTTAAGAAGGAATTGCTCAAATCTGTCTACAAATATCGAATTAATCAGTGTACATATTTTACGTGTTCCTTCCTCAGTTATTAATAAGTATATACATGTTAATATTTTGCCGTAGCCGCCCATTTACCGTGTGGTGCCGGCTCAGAATGCCACCACCCTATCTCCTCCCATGGGTGTCGTAAAAGTCGACTAAGGGATTAGCCGGAGGATGGGCAGCAGCGTCCTTTGAGTACATTAACAACTCAACTGCGATCGCCAACCCGTCTGTCAAGCGTGGCGATTATGGCAAAACCCCCCAATGAGCCCACAACACATCCATATCGGTCGTTGTGGACATATTTGGGGGAGGCCTGTGTCCAGCAGTGGACTTCATTCGGCCGAAATGAGTGAGTGAGAGCCGCCCATGGCATCAACATAGGGCTAAGACTAGCGCTGTATAAACTGCTGCAGCATATGCTGAGATAGGGACCTTTTTTGGCCTCGTACAGCACTACTAAGCCATATACTTTTATATATTTTTATTATTTCGATTTCATTGTCATTGTGTACGAGACCAAAATAAAACTTTTTCTTTCTTTCTTTACATACACAAAAATAAAGTCAAATGCACGTCGAATTGAGAACTCTTTTGATGTCGGTTGAAAATGGCGCCTCTGTGCGCTGTCAGTTATAGTTGCTGCGCTCAAATCTTTAATCGTCGAGCGACACACTTACCACACAGCGCGTGCGCAATGTCATAAGAGCTTCAATTGGAACGTTTTAGGTTTTCCCGTCCATATTCTGTCCGCATTAAGAATATAGCACCACCACCATCTCTTCCCGTGGATGTCGTAAAAGGCGACTAAGAGACTTAACTAGAGGGATGGGCAGCAGCGTCTCTTCTGTCGAACAGTAGCCATATTGCGCTCATCAACCCGCTAAAATAGATACACGGCCTGTAACCGGTCGTTGTGGAAATCTATCGTGGGGGTCTTTGTTCAGCAGTAGACGTTCCTTGGCTGATATGATGACGATGAAGATGAATTTTTGATACTACAAGTTTTCTCGTAACATTCAATAACATTGGAAGTTTAATTCCCCCACTGGTCCCCATACAAGAAAGCATTTATTTCCGTCCGCGACTGTCCGTCTCGTGGTCGTGCGCCAATCTATATTTGTCCAAAACCGGGGCAATATGAGTCACTGTCACCATGCGAATGTGTCGGTCTGCCATTATCATTTGCACCTGGGATCTTGGGGCTGGACTTAAAAATATCTATATCCAAGCTTTTTTGGCCGATCTTACTGGCCGGCAACTTCTGATTTGCAATTGCTCGGAATTGTCTAATGTTAAAAAGAATGTTTTCAAATACTTGTATAAATTGTAAAAATAATGCACATTTCGATCAAAAATCGGATCAAATGAAATGAAATGACCATTTATTCAAAATAGACTAAAAAAAATTTCTTTTTGAACGTCAAAATTAGAAAGCATTCATATAGCCCATCTGTCACCGCTTCCTAGGGTGAGATTCAGAAACGAGTCTAAGCGTGAACTTACGCTTCCATATGTCAAAATGCACTACTTACGCCCCTAATTTTGACAGATGGAAGCGGGAACTTAGCTTAGACTCGTTTCTGAATCTCACCCCTAGTGTTTAAGCTGAGGAGAAGAAACGGCGCAACAAACTCCCCAGCAACACGTTAGTCTGTCATATCATATACAATGTTTTTAAACACATGTACACTGGCTACATATCAAGCTATAGGTATTACCGAAAACCTATACATAAGAGATCAGCTTATATTTACTGAAAATGTATAGCTTGACATGGAGCCGTGTAGGTACATAAAAAAAACTGAAAATCAACAATATCAACAATAAAAATTATGTGGTGTCGTGGGACACCAGGTAGGAACGAAGTTCCTTCGGCTAATGTAGAATCGACACTTATACACTACTCGCTTGTGTATGCGACTGTCGCGCCTGCGCACGTATGAGACGGTTTTATTCCACGCACTTTTTTCCACGGATTTTTTCTTACGGTTTTACTATCACATTTTTTTCAGTTCGGTCGCGCAGCAAAATCCCTATCCCCTCCAAGCCTGCCGTAAGGAACTTCGTTCCAATAAAATGTAAATGTCAATCCAAAATAACAATGACACGACAATGCGTCGAGACATGTCAAAAATGTAAAATATATGGTATGGTATGTATGAATAAAAAGTAACAAAATTGTATAAATCATATACCTATATCCAAAAAAAGCAGCATAAATCCAATGTCAGTAAATAGAGTATAAAATAAAAGATGTCAGTTAAAAAAAAAAACAACTACGCTCTATTGTTGTTTTAAACTTATTGAAAATTATTTTCTATTTTTGAGTTATCTACAAAAGCGTGTTATTTAGTTTTTTTAAACTATAATTTATTTTCTAATTTTTATTGTGGCTAACAACAAAACATGTTTTTTTTTGTTTTGCGCATGGCTGAATGTCCATGTTGCCTGTCCATAGTCTCAATAACTCCGGGTGGTAATTATTTACCCAAGCATCTTTCTTTTGACGTTTAAGTAAACAAATTCTCCCTCCATTACGGATAAAATCAACTGAAGAATGAGACACGAGTCTCATCGCACTCTTGCCGTGGAAAATTGAAAGAAAGAAAAACGAAAGTTTGTGTATGTCGATGAAATTGTAATTTTTTCTGGGTATCAGATATGAAAAATTCGCTTATCCTGAGGATCCTGGCGAGGATAATGGGACAATCTATTTAAATGATTGCATTGTCATCGGCCCTTGATAAGTGTGCGAAGTTTCAAATCAATCCGACGTTTTGAAGGGGATGAAAATCGAGTAAAAAATCTGTTACATAGATAAATAGATTCATAGATACATACCAAGCTAATAAAATGGTGTTAAGAAGACGTTTTTGTTCTTAAATAAATAAATACGTAACGTAAATCGATATTGTAAATACAAAATAGTATTATGTTTTATTCTCTGTTACGCGGTCTTATGACGGCCGACGCGCCGTTTCTTAGTACATAATGTTCGTGTATGGCGTGTAAATATGTCAAAATCATTGGCGTGTGGTGCCGGCTAGTGCCGTGTGGTGCCGGCTTAGAATGTCACCACCCCATCTCCTCCCATGGGTGTCGTAAAAGTCGACTAAGGGATTAGCCGGAGGATGTGCAGCAGCGTCCTTCGAGTACATTAACAACGCAACTGCGATTGCCAACCCGCCTGCCAAGCGTGGCGATTATGGCAAAACCCCCCAATGAGCCCACAACACATCCATATCGGTGGTTGTAGTGATCTTTGGAGGAGGCTTGTGTCCAGCAGTGGACTTCATTCGGCCGAAAAATAAAAAATAACATAAAATTGCCACTTAATATTATAATCCCGCTTATTAATTTTAGACGCCTTCCTACAAACCGGGCGTCTCAAGTAGTTAAGCGAGATTTAAATAATAGGTAAGTGGCATCTCAGTATTCCGCCGTTACGGCCGAATACTCAAACGGCATTTAACGTTAAGTCCCCGCTTAAACAATTTGAGGCGCCCGGTTTTGTACCAAAAACTGGTTTCTCGAATAGTTAAAGCGGGGACTTAACGTTAAATGGCGTTTGAGTATTCGGCCATTAGTTTCCAATACGCACGCTCTCCGCACTCAACAATCTCCTGTCACATCCAGGTTCTATGTTTTTTTTTGTTTTAAAATTTGTTTGTCTATTGATGGGCGAATATATTGTCGGAATGTTTATAGTTTTATGAGAGAGATGCGATTGTTCATATTGTTAACTTTAAGTATATTGTTGTTAAACAAAAACAAAATAAATAAATATATTTATATTGTCCGTCAGTACACTCTAGTCGCACCTCACACTGTTTGGCCTATTAAGTAAGGAAGAAAATAAGAATGTTCTTCAAAAAAAATCGATTATAAATACAATTATCATAGCGTCTACTTTTTATTTCTGGCTACACCGTCAGCACGTATCCCGCACACGTCTCTCTCACATTACAGAACTTCCCATTAACACTCAATTATACATACAAATTCCATTCAATAGTACCCGAGTACATACTTGTACGAGCAAGCTATGAACCCGGACCGTCGAGTAAAACGATCTTGGAACCGGTTTTACCCCAATTACCTCCTCCCTCCCAATACTAATTGGACTGCTGTTGCACTCGCCGTATTCCATTTATGAACACCGTGTCAGTTTTGGAACGTATTTCCTTCGAGATTTCACACTGTGTGGGGATTTTAATAGGGTTCGTTGGTGTTGCTACTGCGCGGTCGTAGTTTTCCAATTGCTGGCACTGTGTACGTGATTGAGTAATTTTTGTCAGGGAATTAACACACGAGTTTTTGTTTTTTTTTAAACTTTGCCCCACACTTGGATTTCTCCTGTGTCGTGGGTGCGTTTACAGACATGAATTCCACACACAATACACCCAGACCCGGAACAACTACCTGCAGATCATACAAATATTTGTTCCGTGCGGGAATCGAACCCACGACCCGGAGCGCAGCAGCCGACTGTATCAGCCACTGCACCAACCGTGCCTTCAGCAGTTAATTTCAGTAGGGTTCGGATGCCGTTTTCCAACTGTAGATGCTGTGTGAATTTGAAAGTAATTTTGAACAAGAAAAGTTTTGAACGCGCGTTCTTTCTGTTTGTTTTACGAGATTTCTTGAATGCCTAAGGTTCTAAGGTTCTTGGTGGCATGTTTGCCTAGTTTTTGTTGGTAAATATTTGGAATGGAATGGTATTCGTGCGATGGGTGCTAGTATATAGTAGTGTATTTAGCTTATAGTGCCGCATGATCATCATCATATCCGTCAAAGGATGCCGACTGCTGAACAAAGGCCTCCCCGTAAATTTCCACAATTGTGTCGACATTTTGGGGTGAAATTGCCAGTACTTACCACCCCAGGCAGGCGGGTTGATGAGCGCAGTATGATATGTTCCACAGAAAGGACGCTACTGCCCACCGCTGTCGTTTAGAGTCCCTTAGTTGCCTTTTACGACGGCAGGAGTCGAGTGGTGCTATATTCTAAATTCTGACACCACACGAAGTTCTACGGTTCTACGGAGTGACACACAATATTATTATAAGAATAGCTGTGCCTCGCGGTTTCACTCGCTGTTTATATTTATGTATATAATATAATTAGTATCTATATAAATTGGATTTCTTTTTTGCGCGGAACATTAATTGTTAAATAAAGTAATTCTTTGTAACATCAGCTACCTGCCAGTGAAAGTCCCGCTGTTTCGGAGTTTAGCGGGAACAGACAGGCTACAAAAAATGTTGTTGTAGGTACCGTGCCGTTACTTTCATATGCATTTAGTAAAAAGCTATTATTTTGAAATTTAAAATAGCCACTTCAATTTTATTTATTTGTATAGGCAAGGCACAAGGTTAAGACTTATCACTTGGTTAATATGTAACGATGAAAGAAAGACATCGTTAGGAAAACCTGATCTAATGGTATGAAATCACCAACTCGCAGTAAGCAAGAGTGGGATCACTCCACCTTCTCTGTATCAAAAGAGCCCTTTCCCCTGCTGCGGGATACTTACAGGCTAATACTATCGGAAAACGCAGCGTGGGACGACCTCCAACGAGGTGGACAGATGACCTGGTGAAGGTCGCTGGGAGTCGTTGGATGCGGCCGGCATGTAACCGCTCGTTGTGGAAATCTATGGGAGAGGCCTTTGTTCAGCAGTGGACGTCCTTTGGCTGATATGATGATAATGGTGATGAAGAGATGATATCGAGACTAGCTATCCCGTCACCAATCCATTTTCCAAGCCTGATGATTTAGTGAATAACAAAAAAATTGTGTTGCGATCTAGTAAGGGGTAGGGCTGTATTGTACGTAGGATGTTCCATAAGTATTGCAAAAAACTAACTATTTATTAAACTTTTTTCTAAATAAGACCCGTCACTCTTAATACACTTATGCATTCGTTCAAACTACGTATCAAACATAATCTTCCACTAATCCTCTGTGACACTGGCATAGGCCTCATCGCATGCACTTATTATAAATAAATACGTTTAATTCAGATCAAGTCCATAGTGTGTTAGTAACAATTTACTTAATACTAGTGATAAGTAGTCGTACTTGTAGGCGATTACGCTTAAAACACAGTATGGCGCTGCATCCATTTCCGCAACATCGGAGACTCCCATTGATCTGCGAACACACTGAGGATAGTGTTAGTGCTGCCACGGACACGCGCCATCAGGGAGGCGCACCATTTTCTCATTATGGCAGCGAACCCGTCAATATGTGCCTCCGCAAACATCCCTGACGCACTGCATGGCAACCCCAGTAGCACCCTGAGTGCGTTATTAATTCGACATCACTTGCAAATCGTCGCCCTTTCAACTGGCTCTTGATCAGCGGGAAGAGACTAAAATCACATGGCGCGAGGTCGGGGCTATAAGGAGGGTGGTCCAGCACAGTAAGCCCAGATTGCTTTAAAAACTCCTGAGTAATGGTCGCTCGATGAGCAGGAGCGTTATCTTGGTGCAAGTGCCAACTGCACAGACGCGAGTTTGGTCGCAGTTTCTTCAGCTCGCGGATAACAAACATCAGTGTACCAGGTAGCATTGACTTGTAATAAGTGGCAGATAACCATACGCTCAGTCATACATGTCCAAACTTGTTACATTTTTTCTATTGCAACACTTATGGATCAGCCCTATGTACTACTACACCGAATGATGACGGCCCCATCATGTTGTACTGATCCTGGGGTCTGTGGCCACACTGGCCACACGCAGCGTTGATTAAGTAAGCGCAGGCGTCGATGCAGTCACGAAGGCATCAGACCTCTGTTTACTTAACAAACACTAGCCGGTTCTGGGCCTTAGGCCTTGTGGGCTAAGTTATGGGTGACGGCGTTTTGAAATTCAGTTTTATTTTAATAAAATAGAGTGCAGACTAGCACGGTTGCCTTTTCTATTTATTTTTTTATTGATGTCTAGTGGAAATTCTACATGGAACTTCGGCTGAAACCACTGGAGCGGTCATGGCACCGAAGGGGGGCTCCAGGTCCTCATAAGATCACACTAGAGCCGCCCATTGGTGCCACGCCTTTAGGCACATCACGGAGGGGATGACTGTAAAGCGGTCACCCGACCGACCCGACCCGGTCTCTAGCGGAGGGAAGGCGATTGTAAAAAAGTCGCCCCCCCAGGCACTTCTCGGGGAGGATAGCATGGTTGCCTGAGCGATCAGCGCCCCGCTCGTAAAATTCCGCATGAGCATTGAGTTTGCATTTGCAATTGCTTTTCTTCTCAGAGACAGTCCGTAGGAAATACTTTATCTAGAAAGAACTTACTTGCTACATAATTGATGAATAAGATGATAGATGAATTATGTATCATGTAAATTGTATTAAAACCGCGCCTGCACCGAATGACGTCACTTTGTCGACGCAGGCTGTCGCTGAATATCAGCGTTGTGGAGAAGTTTCTCCACGGTATGTTGAGCGACAACCATTTTGCATGGATATGGCGCATATCTTCCCAACAGGACTTTTATTTTATTTAGTGCAAATAAAATAATTTTCTTTCCTAAAAACTATTTCGATCCAGTAATTAATGTATGTTCCGGGTAGTTCCTGGCATAAAATATACCTCCACTCCATCCATGGCAGTCGTAAAAGGCGACTATTGGTTGATATCAAGAGGATTGGCAGCAGGATCCTGCCGTCTGCTAATAACACTGTGATCACTAATCCGCTTGCCAAGCGTGGTGATTAGGGCAATATATAGATATCACTGCTCATTGCACTGATCATTGGGAGGCCCGTGTTCAGAAGTGGATGTTTATAGGCTGATGCAAGCGTGACAGTTTAGATTGCCTCCGTGTTTTTAAAAAATACTATTATATACCTTTAAATAAGTAAAGGTGATCTTGGCTTAACCGCCAGGCGGGCTGATTAGCTAAAAACAGCAACAGCAGACGCGATAGCAGCTATCGCGCAGCCAAGGATCCACCGGTGGCAAAGCGACAAAAAATGGTATTACGTAAGGCATCGCCCGCCTGTCGCTATTGTGGAAGATGCATAGTTACTAGCGCCAGTAGCCACCAGTGGAACTAAAAAGAATGAACGTTTTTAATTCATTGATTGTCCGACAGAGGCGCGTCAGAGATCTTCGCCTGTTTAGTCGCTATCGGCAAATAGGTAATACCAAATCGACGTTGGACAGCGGCGTTGGTGCAATTTACGCCTGTTGTAAAGCGTCTGCGACTTTACCTAAGTTCAGCCCGTGGACCGCGAGGAAGAAGGCCTGCATAAAAAATCTCCGCACCCAAGCTAGTTGGTGCATGGCTGATGCGAAGTTCAGTGGCGCGCACGCAATGCCCCAGGGACCGGAAGCTATACCTTCCGACTAGATTATTTACCTCGTTAGAAATACATTATTTGCTTCCCCCGCCCCGGGAAAGCCGAAAGAGCACGTCGACCTCTTACCGGCTAAAACCAACGGAGTGGTCTCCTTCGGTACAAAAGAATTTGATCAATTTCCTTCTAGCGCGTATTGGTGTCACGCCTTTAGACGCATTTTGAAGGGAATGAAAGTGAAGCGGTCACCCCCTATAGCAGAGGGGAGGCGGCTATTAAGAGGCCGCCCCCCAGGCATGTCTCGGTGGTATTGTAAAGGATACCCAGGAAGCTTCGCTGTGCGCTGTGCTACGCACACGGCGGCACGTGACCACGTGTATGCCGCTGTATTTCCAGTGGTCGGTAGTTCACCAGCGCTGTGTCCTTCTGTGAGCGGGATCGTCCCTCCTGATCCCACTCTGCGGCCTCCTGGAGATTAACGCTCGCACAGAAGGAAACCACAGCACTTAAATTCTCATGCTCTGCCAGCATAGCCGACATTAATGCTGGCGGAGACAGATCTTGACCGATCCGATAAACTTGGATCCGCTGCTCGCACAAAATAGGACGCGAGGCCATGGCACAATGCAACCATTGTGATAGCAACTAGGATACCGCACAGCACACGCTCGAGGAGTGCCCTGCGTGGGCGGCCGAGCGGCGGATCCTTTACAATCCCCCTGGGATGTGCCTATAGGCGTGACACCGGTGGGCGGCTCTGGTGTGATCATACGAGGACCCGAAGCCCCCCTTAGGTGCCGAAGATGACCGCCCCAGTGGTTTTAGCCGGTAGGAGTCCGGCATGCCCCTTCTTCCTTCCCCGGGGTGGAGAAAGTTCACAAAGAAAGTTTTAAGAGGAGTTGAGCCTAATAATAATGGTGCCGGCTCAGAATGCCACCACCCCATCTCCTCCCATGGGTGTCGTAAAAGTCGACTAAGGGATTAGCCAGAGGATGGGCAGCAGTGTCCTTCGAGTACATTAACAACTCAACTGCGATCGCCAACCCGCCTGCCAAGCGTGGCGATTATGGCAAAACCCCCCAATGAGCCCACAACACATCCATATCGGTGGTTGTGGTGATCTTTGGGGGAGGCCTGTGTCCAGCAGTGGACTTCATTCGGCCGAAATGATGATGAGCCTAATAAAATAAAAAATAAAGGATCCGCCGCTCTGCAGCTCACACAGGGCACTCTCCGAGCGTGTGCTGTGCTTCCACATATCTATTCCAGCCAACTTCACACTTAAGTACGTATTATATTTAGTGTACGTATGCACACCTACACCTATCTACCAAGTACTTCAAATCGCTGTAGTTTGTACATTATTAACCAACTGATGAACTCTGGTATGCACTGCGCGAACGAACACCGTTCGACAATCGGGAAGATGTGCGTTTCCTCTGAGATTGCCCAATATGGGCATCGGCGTGAGAACTGCTTAGTAACGGCCGAAATTAATAATCGATCTAATCTAACATCTTTAGATTTAAGGTTGACAATTTGATCAGTTTGTGTTAGAAGTGTGCCAATAACATATCCAACGATTGAGATTGCAATATTTTCAAGTGATCAATCTTTGGGAGGATGGATTAGGATTACAGCTTGACCTCTATTTGAAAATTGCAGTTCGTGCGTATTAATAACATATCTGTATCTATTGAATATACTATATAAACAATACTAATCGTAATCCTAGCAAAATGGCGGATTTAGGATTTAATTTGACTTTGTGGTTTGTTTAATGAAATGGTACTAATGGTAACGTCATGCTATGCTAAGTATTCAATAAATGTAATATATTAACTCATGTACTAACATTTACACATTTATTTATATTGATATATATTTATTTATATTTTATATATTTAGTTTTTTTTTTATCGTTTAATTAATTATATTTGTTTACCTATATAGGTATATATATTTATATTTAAATACACAAATAAACAAATGTAAACAATTTTATTTACTTATTTATATCATTTCGGCCGAATGAAGTCCACTGCTGGACACAGGCCTCCCCCAAAGATCACCACAACGAACGATAATTATATATGTATATTTATTTAAGACTATATTTGTATACGTATTTATGGGGGAACAAGGTGTGGTGTTCCTCCATAGAAAAGGGAGGATCCTCCAGCCAGGCGGATGGTATGCCTGGCGGGCCGAAGCCCAACGGTTGATATTGGACGACTGTATATATGCTGCGGTCAATTCAATTCAATTCAATTCTTTATTTGCATAATATGGGTTTCACAGAAGATATTACATTAAAAAAATGCGCGAATACTTTAAAAGCGTGATTCAGGATTCTTTAACGTCATCGGAGAGTTGCATTTAATAGTCAAGTAGATGTCGTTGTAAGCTGTAGTTGTATTGCTGGCAATGTAGATGTCGCCACATATTTATGAAAATATGGTAATCAAATTACAAAACTAAATATGTAAGCACAATATCGTTCTTTTCTTGTTATTTGTAATTTATCATGTGCGCGCCGCGCATTCATTGGTCTTTCCAATGGGTCTTTCATAATCACCACTTTTACTCACTATTACCGATACTTTATATTGTAAACAAACAAAACACGTTACCTCCGCGTTCGTCGGCGGACCGCTAGGCTTCGTTACACCTCCGTTTTGATAGTATCTGGAATGGGATATTATTGGAAAGACAGATTTCAACCGGGGGTTCCGACATCGAATTCGGGAGTACAAGCTCCGTAACAACGCTACAAGTCCCGTCCCTAATAAATGTTTTTTTCGAGGTTTTTCAAACCGTACCGTGTAACATATGACGTGGAAGGGCTTGTTATGGGCTTAACTGTATTTATTTTATAATTTGAAAATATATAATTTTAAAGTTATTAAAGAGAATAGACGGAAATTTACCAGAACCTTATCTCCGAAACTACTAAGCCTAAAACTTGGATTAATTTTAAAATTAATAATAATAGCTCTTTACTTATATATTACAGGAAAACTATAAGAAGTCTATGGTATCAAAATAACATGGTAAATTTTTCAATATTGTGCGTACAAACTTACGTTTGCAGTTGGAATGTATGGAAAAAGATGTTTTTCAACTACGGTGTGAAGTTTATTTTTGAGATAAGTTATTGGTACAAGACCGAATTGAACAATCTATACAAATAAATAAAATTGAAGTGTCTGTTTGTAATGTCAAAATAACAGCTTTTTACTGAATGCATATGTAAGAATATACGGTACGTATAACAAAAAAACAAATTTTTTTTGTCTGTGTCTCTGTCCGTCTGTCTGTCTGTTTGTTCCGGGTAATCTCCGAAACGGCTGGACCGATTTTGACGGGACTTTTGCTGGCAGATAGCTGATGTTATAAGGAATAACTTAGGCTACTTTTATTTTAGAAAAATAATTAGGTTTCCGCGCAAAAAAAATAAAACCCTTGAAATCAAATATATATATATATATATATATATTCTATGTCGCCGTGTGGTGCCGGCTCGCCGTGTGGTGCCGGCTCAGAATGCCACCACCCCATCTCCTCCCATGGGTGTCGTAAAAGTCGACTAAGGGATTAGTCGGAGGATGGGCAGCAGCGTCCTTCGAGTACATTAACAACTCAACTGCGATCGCCAACCCGCCTGCCAAGCGTGGCGATTATGGCAAAACCCCCCAATGAGCTCAAAACACATCCATATCGGTGGTTGTGATGATCTTTGGGGGAGGCCTGTGTCCAACAGTGGACTTCATTAGGCCGAAATTATTATTATTATTTTTATTCTATGTCAAATGTCTATGTCGAAGTACTCTAAATTTCTTTTAAATTAAACGCGGGTGAAACCGCGGGTCCCAGCTAGTAGACAATATATTCAGCAATCGGAACCCTCTCCACGCGAGTTCAACTCGCACATGTCCGGGTTTTTTTAAACATTGCTTACTTGGATTTCTCGTGTGTCGTAGGTGAGTTTATATTTTTTCGTGCGGGAATCGAGCCCGCGACCCGGAATACAGTAGCCGACTGTATCAATCAGTGCACCAACCGTGCCGTCAAATTATAATCCGTGTGGTGTCCCAATTAAGAATATAGCACTACTCGAGTCTCCTTCCGTGGATTATCGACATAAAAGCGACAAGGTGACTCTAAGCCAAAGGGGATGGGGAGCAGCGAGTATTTTTAAACACTGTTTAACTAACATTATAACCGTGTTTATTTATCGGTTGTCGTAAAGCAAAACTTATTTACACATAAAGTTTCGCCGGCACATCTTGTTGGAATCTATTCGAGGCCATATCACGATCAGCAACAAATTCCATGTATATAAAAAATATTGAGTTTCAAGAATTTGTCCACAATTAGTGGCGACATAACCGTAGGACATTAAAAGTGCCGCCTAGGGAAGAATACCGTATGACGTCTGCGTGTGATAAACGGGCATCGGGTTGTAAAGGTGTGGTCTTCATGCACGCGACTTGCGACCGACGCGAATATAAGACATATTCGATCGGAAATACATGACACGCTTCCGATAATTTAGGTACGTTGAAAAATTAGAAGAAGGTGGCTGAGGTGGACATGATGCGAAAGCAGTATTGCACACGGTTGAAACCGAATCCGTAGATAGGTGTGCAAGCTGTTGGAATGACCTTCCACCACCTCTAAGAACACTGAAAACACCGCGATTATTCCATATCAAATATAAACAAATTTTATTAAATAAACAAAAGCTAGGAGTTCTATAACTCTGGCATAATTATGACACTATGTCAATAGTGGCAAAGTCAAAGGCGGATCGTCGGCAAGTAAGTATATAGTTAATAATTGTAGGTATTGATTATGCTGCTTGGATTGGATTCGCTTAATTCTGCCATGGGGGATGCTCTCATTCCCTATCGATGACATGTATACATTTTCGTAAAAGGAATATTAATAATAAATCGGCCTTAATATTATTAGATAAGTACGTACTTTTTAATACATTATAAACAAATAACTTTCTTCATTTCTTATTTACTACACTGATACTCAGCACAATTATTACACACTCCATTCATGCATTCATTACACACAACATAAATCATAATACATTTTGTATTATGTCATACGTGACATTGACATCCGTGGTGTACATAAGGTTCCAGATGAAAACCAGCGTCCGGCACTTAAGCCTGGCATGAAGCTGATCTGGACACCTATTTGGTCCAACCGTGAGACATATATTATTAGGTACCTACGAAGGTTTACGTTAGTTTTATTTGGACTTGTACATTTTTATATTTTTGAATATTGTTATCTATGTCCCTGTTTTTACAATCGTGTCTCTGTGTTGTGATCAAAATAAATCTTTCTTTCTTTCAAGCATAATGCAAGCAGAATGGGGCTTCATCAACCAGTCCCATAGTCCGTGTGAGAGCGTTTTCTGACCAAACTATATCACACTTGCTAGAATATTTCAAGCGTCCGTACATTAGTGTAGGCTTATCACGCACTGCCATGGTAAGACATGTGCCACAGATTCTGGAATCTTGCGTTGCATTTTCTCTTTAACTATCGAATGTAAACAACATGTCATATACTCGAGTCCTTCTTTTTTCTTAAAAGAATGTTGCACTATGGTTTCTCCTGTGTATTGGGTGCGTTTACAGACATGAAATCCACATACAATACACCCAGACCCGGAACAAAAACCTGTAGATTCTACAAGTATTTGTTCCGTGCGGCAATCGAACCCACGACCCGGAGCGCAGCAGCTGACTGTGTCAGCCACTGCACTAACCGTGCCGTCTAGTTTTGCAAGATCATCATTTCGGCCGAATGAAGTCCTCTGCTGGACACAGGCCTCCCCCAAAGATCACCACAATGACCGATATGGGTGTTGGGTTTTGCCATAATCGCCACGCTTGGCAGACGGATTAGCGATCGCAGTTGAATTGTTAATGTACTCGAAGGACGCTGCTGCCCATTCTCCGGCTAATCCCTTAGTCGACTTTTACGACACCCACAGGGGGGTGGGGTGGTGGTATTCTGAGCCGGCACCACACGGCAAGATAATGTGTTGTTATACTGATGCTGTACCTAACAGGATCTTTACAAGCCACAGACAATGCGGCTGATGAGGCTATTTAGTGCGCAAAAATATTACTTTCTAGAATATGAAGCACAAAGGAGGACGCTGCTTCTTTTCCTTTAGCTGCCTACTTATACCAGTCATCAATACCAATATTATAATATACCCATCTATCGGAAAAACCAATTTTGACCATAATGCAGTCAGGCTTTTCGTGAATACCGAATCACGATTGTTATGTGATCGAACAAACGAGAGGATTGATTGAATTCTATTGCATCTAAATGGTGATCGTTGGCTGTACGTGTTAGATTCATAGACTACTGTTTAGAATGGCTTTACACAGAGACCTTATACTAAGCAGGAGGTGGATACGGGCTGAAAATGATGTTGCTGACCACAGCCACGAGAAAGGAAAATGTGACTATGGATAGAGCGGTGTCCTTTCAATTATCAATTGAAATTGTTTGTCCGACAGATTTCTGTCTTCTGTCCGATAGCATAATTATTTTTGCTTTTGTTAATAAATTCAATCAATAGATATCGACTGCGGCACCCCCCCGCTTATAGTTCCACGAACGAATGGATTTTTTTATTTACTCGAAATCTTCTTGTCGTTTTTTTTATTTAGTAGCACATACAGAGACCACACCTTAACAAATTCTAATTTTACGACTGTTACCACAAAGCAATGTCATAAATTTAACCTATTAGATATACATGAAAACACTTCGGGCACCCATCTTCTCCTTAAGCAACCTTTAAGATATCGTTGTATGGTTGAAATTCGCTTGTCCTCCTCAGGTTCAACACGAGTCTGATTTTTCTCATGAACGAGACAAGGATTCGTATGGAGCATACAATAATGTCTCCAGAAACATTTTAATGACACACGGGTACCTACTAATTTGTGTGTAGTAAGTTGATAAACTTTAATAAAAGCGGTAGCCCGCTTTTATTAAAGTGGTTTTTAGTTTTGTTTAGAAATTTATTAATATTCTTTATGATGATTAGACGATTGCATGTACGGTCGAGATTCGCCCAGATTCTTCCGACTTTATATATTTATACTAGCAAGGACCCGCGGTTTCACCCGCGTTTAATTTAAGAGAAATTTAGAGTACTTCGACATAGACACTTGATATAGAATATATATAGTGGATTTCAAGTGTTTTATGTTTTTGCGCGGAACCGTTATTCCGTTATTCAGTTATTCCTGAAAGACAGACAAAAAATGTAAACATTGTTTTTTTGCCAGTGAAAGTCCCGCCAAAATCGGTCCAGCCTTTTCGGAGATTACCCGGAACAAACAGACAGACAGCCAAAAAATGTATAAATAGATTTTTTGTTATGGGTACCCTATATACTTTCATATGCATTTAGTAAAGAGCTGTTATTTTGACATTACAAACAGGCACTTCAATTTTATTTATCTGTATAGATGATGTCCAGACCCGAAAAAAGTACAAATCTGCCCGCCAACAGCAATTATCCTAAAGTTGTATGCACAGTTTGTAATTAAAATATTTAAATTTTAAATTATATTCTTTATTGGTAAAAGACCTAATCCAAATTGGTGGACCCGGTGAAATCAAATTCAAAATATAATATAAAATCATTTTTTTTAAGAATAGCTGTTAGCACGGTACGTGTGTATATTTTTAGATGAGATAAAATCTCTGGACTCACGACACCGTTACGAAACGCTATTTGAAGTGAAAACTTCTTTTAGGGCGGTACGCACATTTTTAGATGAGATAAAATCTGAACTCGCGACATCGTTACGAGACGCAGCTATAGTGTGTGCATATATGCATGTACAATTGTACATATATATAGCAGACCGCGAACGCGTCTAGGTAAATAAAAACATTTATTGCTATAAAATTTTCACTTTGTCGGCACTCCCGGAGTGCAACCCGTATTTTTTTAATAGTATTCGTATAGACGGTCGATCTGAATCGAATTGTTGGAAAACGTATTTGTATCACTGTCTGTTGTAATAACGTTATATTTTTTGATCGTTACATTGTTTCTGTCTTTTGCCTGGCAGTAATGGTCTGTTATCACTCACTAAAATGTTTTGTCTTGTCTTGCTGATGGTGGCGTTGTGTATCGGGTCGTTCGGTTCCCTACAATATGGTTGAGCTAAGCGATGCTGATCCATGCATCATACTCGTGAACGGGTGCCGTCTGTCGAGACTGGTCAGCCGATAACTGCCACGGCAAATAAATAATTATTATACTATTGCAGGATGTATGTTCCATCTTTACACGTTGACCAACATTTTTCTCATACAGGTAAAAAAAAAAGGTTTTTTTGGGGCAACCACACTAGGATTTCTCCTGTGTCGTGAATGCGTTTATAAATACAAACTCCACACACACTACACCCAGACCCGGAACAACTACCTGCAGATCGTACAAATATTTGCTCGGTGCGGCATCGAACCCATGACCAGGTGCGCAGCAGCCGACTATATTAGCCACTGAACCAACCAATTTTATTATAGATTACATATTTTACCATCATCTATATAAATCTAATTTTCAATATTTGTTATTTTAAAAGAGTATCCATGGTGTTTATTGCCGGCTCGCCATCTTCCATGGGATTGGAATTGGAACCGTGCAAATTAAATTTTCATAAAGTCAACCAGCAACTGGCTTATTTGAAATGAAAACTGTTATTTTTTTATATATCTATTTTTTTATAAACTACATTGTTGATTTTTTTTTATAAATAATATTGCCCCGTATTAGGTTTTCTCCTGTGTCGTGGTCTGTGTCACTGCGCCAACCGTGCCGTGATAAGACTATATTAATTATTAAGACTTAATCCATTAATTGCCTTCTACAACATCCACAGAAACAGATCGGGTGGTCTAGGGAGTACTGCGTAGTTCCCGTCAACCCCAAAAATGCCTAAAGGGCTTTCAACATCTCAACATTTTTGTTTACGATTTCAAACCCATTGATTTATTATGCCCCACACAGACTTAGTCGGTGTTTACAAATACACGAAGCTCGTAAATGAGTTGTAAAAGTGTAACAAAGAACGGCTATATGCTTACCAGTTACCACTGAGTGTAAAGCTGTTTGAGTGTTGTCACCCAACACGCTAGACTTATCTATAGTTATTTTATGGTTCCGTATCTAAATAACTCACTATGCGCCTCATAAGAAAGCTCAAGGTCACTCAGCGAGCTATGGAGAGAGCTATGCTTGGTATTTCTCTACGAGATCGAATCAGAAATGAGGAGATCCGTAGAAGAACTGAAGTTGCCGACATAGCTGAAGGGATTAGAAAACTGAAGTGGCATGGGAAGGCATTGCTCGTAGAACCGATGGCCGTTGGAGTAAAAAGGTTCTTGAGTGGAGACGGTGTACCGGAAAACGCAGCGTGGGACGACCTCCAACGAGGTGGACCGACGACCTGGTGAAGGTCGCTGGGAGTCGTTGGATATTGGTGGCATGTAACCGGACGTTGTGGAAATCTATGGGAGAGGCCTTTGTTCAGCAGTGGACGTCTTATGGCTGATATGACTATGATGATATATCTAAGTAATATATATAATTAATCCTGTAGCAGGTTCAATTCATACATGTTCCATTTTTTCAGTACATGAGTCGTCATTTTGTGGTGTTTGTCAGGACTCACCACGCATGGCGGCTGGATTGGTGAGCGCAAAATGGCTGCTGTTCCAAAGAAGGAAATTGCCGCCCATTCCTCTAGTTTAGAGTCCCTTAGTCGCCTTTTAAGACATCCACAGGAGGAGATTGAATGGTGCTATATATTCTTAATTCTGACACCACACGGACAACGTTGACATGGACTCCTTCAATTTTCATTTCTTGACACCTGACGAGCAAGCGAACTTACCTTTTTTTTCACCACCGTGAATATCCGCTTGGACTTCTTCTTCTGGGAAAGCCAGAGGGGCGTGCCGGTCTCGTACCGGCTAGAACCACCTGGGCAGTCCTCTTTGACACCCAAGGGGGTGCTCCGGGGTCTTGGAAACGAACGCTCCGCAGCTGCCCATTGGTGGCAGGCCAAACTAGAAACGAGGCTATTGTTCTTGTAAAACAATAACTCCTGTTTGGGGCAAGTTTACAACAGGGAACTTTCGAGGAGACCATTTGTATAGGAGCATAGATGGACCCCGTACAAATAATTTTCCATTAAAATACTTTTCCTTAAGAACCAACAAATTACGAGAAACGCAGTAAACCGCCTTGGGGCTTCAATCACCGCCTATTTTATTACTTTGAAACTGGTGTTTTGTTTGCTATGAAGACGTAAAACATTCCCGTTTTGAATTTTAATTAAGGATTCCAATTTTGAGTTATTTACGCCTCACGACACGAATACGATTTTGTAGTCGTGAAATCTTTACTTCTTTAATTTATACATGACGTTTACGATGGGTTTCTTTTACAGATGGGTATGCATCATTAGATACTATATAATATTTATTACTATATGTCTCTCTATTACACGGGTTTATATCCCCTGTAAGGGGGAACCCGGTCTTTTGATAGGCTTACGCGGGGACATGGGTCCAACACGCAGAGGCCCTTTAGAGAATTTTAATCTAAAATGTAATGGGACACTAACCGGGAACTCTCCATGGCTACACTATAAAATGCAGTCTCGGATTGTCCCCGGAGGTGTAAAACTATTGTATAAGATGGAAACTACAATTATAAGGTCTATTGTAATGGGTGCTAAATGGATAATATACTTCTAAAACCTGAAAAAACGGCGTCTGCCTTTCAACGTTTATAGTGAAATTCTATGGCAGACGGTGACTCGCCACTCACAAGATGGCCCCCTAAATGGCCACCACTACAGGCGACAAGGAGCAACACCGGTGTGAGCGGCTAGGGGTGTAGAGAGGTGCGGCACCGGTTTCACCATCGCGCGTCTCAAAGACTCGGAGCGGGTTTCCCCGTTATTACGCCATTAGACACTTCCACCCCCGAGCATATAGCTCTGTCGGCCCCCCTCTGATCGGCCAACTAAGGCAAGCCAGAGTTGAAAGTCCTACGGGCACTCATGGGGTACCACTCCAACCAACCAATAAAGGTAAGCCGGAGACGAGGCCCTGACCGACTCTCTGGAGCATTCGGGTACGCAGTGTCGCCACTCACATTCAGCTAGCCACAAACTGCCCTGCGTTCTGTAAGCTACTTAATATACTTATTTATTTTTTCTTATGATATACCATTTTTTTTGTATCAGAAGGTAGGAAGAAATCAAGCAGCTACTTTAATCTGCCCTCCAGGATTACCTTATCCCATGGTGAGATAACGTTTGCCCAGAGGGGTTTATTACTATTATTATTATTACAGAGAATATTTACAATTCAACTGCGGTCTCCAAAGTCGCCTGCCAAGCGTGGCGACTATGACAGTACCCCCCAATATGCATATTAACACTAACCCAGACTTATTGTTATGGCAATCTATGGGGAGCTCTTTGTATAGCTGTGGACATTGGACTAAAAGATGATGATGATGATGATGAAATAAATTTAAAAGGTAGCTAGCGTATAGCTTTATAAAGAACAAAGTTAGCTTAGCCCTTTTGAAGCAAACCAAATTACCCTGAATTGAAAATACGATGCAAAGACTTTGAAAGCTACATGCTTGGATGCATGGATACATGGATATGCTGCCATGTATGAAGACAAAATATGTTTGAATAACGCCCCAAATATCGAGCTATAAAAGTAAGGACTCAAATCATCATTGACTTCTTACTCTTTTTTTCCATAATTTTCCATACAATCCCAGTAACACAGCAAAATTATGAAAGCACTTGCAACATTGCTTTGCAAGTATGTAAATTAAAATATCGGGTCGTTCCCATATCGTTTACGTGTAAACACTTCTTCAATTAACATATGGCGTACTTATACGTATTATTATGTTTTATAGTGATTGTATGGGAAATGAATGGCTGTAGGAGCCGCCTCCATTAGGGAGGGCTGTCCCTCAACGCGTCTCTTTATAAAACCCATTTCATATTACGCTTCTGTAGTTTTTTATTTCTTTGAGACCGTGACCCGTGGGATAACCGACGGGTAAGTACTTGAACATATTAATGGTTGTTTTTTTTATATTCTTTTAAGGACCCTTATACAAGGACATCTTGTCTTTCTTATACAAGGACATAAATAGAGATCTTTATACTAAAGGGACAATCCGTAGATTATAGGGTTAGTTGTATATATATATTTTTTTTAATAGATAATAGATAATAACTTTATTTGTTCAAACATGGGTGTACATACAATTATGATTATGCATGCAAGATGTTACAGTATTCAAGTTCCTGGTCATGTTTGTCACATGCTGTGGCGTACAAATATTGTTTGACTCGAATTCTAATATTCAATAAAAATACAATGTTAATATTATTTTGATAACATCAAACTAATGTCAATTAATAATTAAAAATAATGTTAATAAATTTATTAAAACTTTGTCAATATTATTTTGTACATATAAAACGAATCTCAATCAATAGTTAAAATAAAGTATTAGAACACCTCTATCAAAAAATCTGTTATAGTGTAATAGGCTTTGTCTGCTAGAAATTTTTTAACTTTTTTTTTAAAAGTTTATATTTTTAGTTCCTTCCAATTAACAGGAAGTTTGTTATATATGATAGGTGCCATGCAAAATACGCTTTTTCGCATGAGTGTCGTTTTTAAATTTTTATTTATTTATTTGCCAACATGCACATCAACAATTAAATATAATCATGATTATAATAAATAATAATAAAATATAATGTTTATACGCAAAAACAAAGTTAGTTTTTAACCGATTTCAAAAAGGGAGGAGGTTTTCAATTCGATACGTATTTTTTACATATGTACACCGATTATTCCGCGATTAGAAGACCGAATTACGCAATTCCTTTTATTAACTGGTGCAGAATGCTTTCTATATAGTCCCATATAAATTTCATTTCATTTGATTGGGTAGTTCTTTAACCAGCTTCAATAAACAGGTTAATTTGACTGCGCTTATCTAGATGATGTCTTAATAGTTTCTATTCCTCTCAGATCAGTGAACCGATATGAGTCATTCTTATTTTTAGTGTTAAATACTTATAAGAACTTTTTAAAGTTCTTACATTTATTTACACTAAAAAGAAACAAAATATCTTAGCTATTATTGGAACTAAAAACGGGATATTTACCATGTTTTTTATTACAACAGCGCCGAAATATCGGAAACTCAAAAGTAATAAAAAACATGGTAAATATCCCGTTTTTAGTTCCAATAATAGTGTCAGTGACCATGTAAGTTTAAAAAAAAAATCTTAATTTATGAAGTCGGGCGGTTTTTTTTTTACTTCTCAGTGGTTTTAATATTTTTATATCGTGTAGGGTTTTTGAGGTCGGTTCTTTTTTTGTTCAAAAGTTTTATTATAATAAAAGTGACGTGCATAACATAAAGACTCGCATCAAGAAAAGCTGGTCTTATTTGGCTTTAGACTTAGCAAAACCAGCAACTCGTTCATGGATAGTGTTCGGTTCTACAATGAAGTTCCTTCTGGCATTACCAACTCAATACATAAACAGTTCGAAACGAATTGTTAAGCGCATTTTAATGTCGAAAGCCTACTACAGCATAAATCTTTACATTGAAGATAGAGATGTCTGGCTCACGATTCCCTCCTGCACACGGCGACCCCCGGGGGCTGTTTCAACAATTTCATATTTTTTGACCTGATTGAATTGACTTTGTTAATAAATTGTAATTAATTATATTATGAATGTAAAAATATCTTGACATTTGACTGGATTTATTTAAAATCTCATGATAATTTTATGACTTACGACATTGGTTCACTGATACTTATTGTGAATATTGTTCTAATATAATTGAAGTTTAATTTTCAATTTTCTCACAAAACTGTAAATGTTTGAGCATCATGTGGCATGTTTTACATATATTTAGTACTTGTATTGTTTGTCTTTTGTCTGGCTGTATTGGTTTGTCATACTCACCTAAATGTCTTGCTGGCTGTGGCGTTGTGTATCGGGTCGTTTCCCTACAATATGGTTGAGCTAAGCGATGCTGATGCATGCGTCATGCTCGTGAACGGGTGCCGTCTATCGGGACTGGTCAGTTGGTAACTGCCATGGCAAATGTGTTATTATATTACGCGGTAAGCTACATCTTGCTCATTATAATCTTTTACTGTAATCATTTGTACAATTCAACTTTGTAATCTCAATTATTTTAAAAGAATGTCTGTGGAATTTCTTGCCGGGTCTTCTCCATAGGATCAACTAATTGGTGCCATTTAAATTCTGACGTTTTATAATTGCCAGTAATTGGTTTACTTTAAATAAAAATTTGGCTATTGACTAGATAGTGTTTATTAAAATATGAGTCGTAATTTTCCAAATTCAAAAAATATATTTTACTGAAATGCGCACGAATAAAAAATACGTGATGCTGTAATTAAATAGAAAATTATTATTATCCTTTATTTTAAATGATTACATATAAATTACATTTTTAAATACATATATAAAAAAAAAAACAATATATATTTAAAAATATAAAAAATAGTAGCCCACCGGCATCGGGAACAAGGTCCAAGCCACCGGTGGTCAGGGCTCCAGAGAGAGGAACCTCCTAACAATACGAGCCGTGTCCAGGAGTACCGCTTTCTGTATCAAGCCCTTGACCCAGCTGCCTAACGAGAGCCTCTTAAGGTGTTGGTCGAGGCTCTTGGCCATAAGGCCATTGGCCGTAACAACTATCGGCACAATGACTGCAGAGTCTACCTCCCACATATCGACAATCTCGTGTGCCAAGTCAAGATATTTAATTTGCTTATCTTTCTCGGCTTTCACGAGATTCTCGTCATGTGGGATAGTTATATCCACAATCATTGTGCGGCGTTCTGCTCGATCTATCACCACTATATCAGGCTTATTGGCTACAATAGTCCTGTCAGTGATGATAGATCGATCCCAGTACAACGTGACATGGTCATTTTCGAGAACTGGGTCGGGCACATACTTGTAGTATGGCACTTCTGAACTCACAAGGTTGTATTGCAGTGCAAGTTGCTGGTGGATAATCTTGGCCACTTGGTTATGTCTGTGCAAGTACTCGCCGTTAGCAAGACGAGAACAACCAGAAATAATGTGACGGATAGACTCACCCGGACGGTGGCATGCCCGACAGATGTCAACCGTGCCGTCCTTCACAATATATTTCCGGTAGTTATTCGTCATGATAACTTCATCCATAATTGCACAGATAAAACCTTCGGTTTCCCCAAAGAGGTCACCGAAGCGTAGCCAAGATACGGACGCTAAAAAGTTCACATCAGGCCCATGAAGGGCCCGGTAAAAGCGTCCGTGAAGCTCCTTGTTCTGCCATACTTCCTTACGGTCATTAGTGTCAAGCACTACAGGTTTATGCCAGTTCTCTTTAGCCAAGGAGAGCGGGGTGAGTCCCTTGTCTATTGCAACCACATCTCGGTGCATCCCCACATCGGCTTGGAGAAAGTACTCCCTGAGGTTGCACACCTCACGATTGTGGAGGGTCTTAGCATTTAAAAAGCCTCGACCCCCACACTTTCGTGGGATGTACAGCCTCATCACCGATGAACGTGGATGATGAATCCGATTTGTGGTCAGCAATATACGAACTCTTCTATCCAGGGCGTCCAATTCAGACTGAGTCCACTTGAGTATGCCAAAGGAGTACATCAGAACTGGCATGACCCAACCGTTAAAGGCGCGTACTTTGTTACCGCCTGATAAAAGACTTTTCAGTACTTTATTCAGGCGGCCGAAGAAGCGCCCCTGTAACGATTGCTTCATGTCAGTTCCGCTGATACCCAACGCCTCCGACATACCCAAGTATTTATAGGTCTCAGATGAGGAAAGGGATCTGAAGTGTATGGAATCCGAAAGTTGTAATCCCTCGGATTCCATAATCTTCCCTCGCTTTACATGCATGACTGCACATTTATCCACACCAAATTCCATCCTAATTGAGTTACTAAAAGTTTCAGTTACCTTCAGTAACTCTATTAGTCGCAAATTGTTGGGGGCAAAGAGCTTCAGATCATCCATGTAAAGGAGGTGAGATATTACCTGACCACCTCTTCTCATCTGGTAGCCTAGCCTTGAACTCTCCAGCAGTATGCTTAGAGGGTTCAAGGCCAAACAGAACCACAGCGGACTCAGGCTATCGCCCTGGAATATACCACGCTCGATCCTGATCGGTTCACCGTTTCCTCGGATCTGCCGACATCCTGGATAGTTAAGGACCGTCCTCCATTGCCCCATACACGCAATCAGGAAGGTGCGTAGAGTTGTATTTATTTTATACAACTCTAGCACCCTCGTGAGCCATGTATGTGGCACCGAGTCATAGGCCTTCTTATAATCTATCCAGCATGTAGACAGATCCTTATGGTTACGTCTAACCTGTTGGCTAATGGCCATGTCAATAAGGAGCAGCTCCTTAGTACCACGGGACCCTTTCCTACATCCATTCTGAGAAGCGGACATGATATAATTATAAATTATTATTATTATTAGAAAGAAAGAAAGAAAAAAGTTTTTTTGGCATAAACAGTTTACACAATAAAAGTAAACTTAAATATAAAAACCATAAAACTAAATTAAAGGTGCAACACATATCGTGCACAGTGACAAAATTATAGTGCCAAAGGGCTACAGCTCAGCATAATGTTAGGCCAGTGATACTGACGGTGGTCAGTCATTTTGTTTGTTTTTGTTTGGTTAGGTGTAACGCTGGTTTCTAGCTGTTACCCACAGCTGCCATACGCTCGAAACGAAAACAAATACATCTGAATGCACTTAAATAAATAAACAAACAATAACTTTTGTCTGTCGCCGTATGGTGCCGGCTCAGAATATCACCACCCCACCTCCTCCCGTGGGTGTCGTCGTCCTAGTACATTAACAACTCAACTGCGATCGCCAACCCGCCTGCCAAGCGTGGCGATTATGGCAAAACCCCCCAATGAGCCCATAACACACCCATATCGGTCATTGTGGTGGAGGGTTTGGAGAAGTCTGTGTCCAGCAGTGGACTTCATTCGGCCGAAATGATGAATGAACTTTTGCCTTGAAATTTGTACACACACATTTGACACCACAAATTGTTTAAGAGTGTGTGTGTAATAAAAAAATAGAAAATAAAAAATACAGCAAAATATGTGTATACGGCATTAGTGCTCGAATCATCATCATCATCATATCAGCCACAGGACGTCCACTGCTGAACAAATGCCTCCCCTTACATTTCCACAACGAGCGGTTACATGCCGCTTACATCCAATGATTCCAAGCGACCTTCACCAGGACGTCAGTCCACCTCGTTGGAGGTCTTCCCACACTGTGGTTTTCCGGTGTGTGGTGTCCATTCTTTTTGTTTTCTTTTTTTTTTAAATACGTTTATAGACATGAATTCCACACACAATACACCCAGACCCGGAATTCCGTGCGGGAATCGAACCCATGACCCGCAGCGCAGCAGTCGACTGTATCAATCACTGCACCAACTGTCAACAACTTTATGTCATTTGAACAATTATAATAAAAAAAAAAGGTATATATATCTATACAAATAAATAAAATTGAAGTGTCTGTTTGTAATGTCAAAATAACAGCTTTTTACTAAATGCATATGAAAGTATATACGATAACTACAACAAAAAAACAAATTTTAATTTTTTTGTCTGTCTGTCTGTCTGTCTGTTTGTTCCGGGTAATCTCCGAAACGGCTGGACCGATTTTGACGGGACTTTCACTGGCAGATAGCTGATGTTACAAGGAATAACGTAGGCTACTTTTATTTTAGAAAAATAATTAGGGTTCCGCGCAAAAAAAATAAACCCTTGAAATCCAATGTATATATACTATGTCAAGTGTATATGTTGAAGTACTCTAAATTTCTTTTCAGTTCAACGCGGGTGAAACCGCGGGTCCCAGCTAGTATATATATATACATATATACCTTTTTTTTTTTGTTGTATACACATATATATTTGCTTATCATGGAAGATATCTAGGTTAGTGTACTGAGTGAGCAGGGAGTTGAGAAGTGTGATCGCTCGGCTCGCCGCGTGGATCCGCGAATAATTTCCTCCGACGCCGCGGCCCTTCGAAGCCCTCCCCTCCTATGAGAAAGCGTCGCGGTACTCCCGATAAACCTACCCGCTCCAATGTAGTCGGATTGTCCACTTTATTAGTCAAAAGAAGAAGACAGACAGAGACAGAAGATAGTGGACTAAAACGAGTAATTTGCGTTTAGAGTTCTAGGCTGCCTAAACCTACCATCCCCGTGACGAACAAAGATGCTTTGACTATTTATTTGTCCAAATAATGAAAACTTAATATTGAACCCCCGGTAATTAGGTTGCGAATGTCGGATGGCCGTTGCTTAGTGAGGAAATGATAGTAGTCATTTTACCTCAGTTTACATTAGTAGCATTTTCCAAAACGTTACGAAAATTCTGTTTCAACTAGAATGATTCAACGGTGAGCGTATAAGTGAGACGGCAGGTCGACGCTATGTATGGGCCGCTCGTTACCGCCGCCATATTAGGAACCGGCGCAAGCGCTCGAGCGTTATTTACACTGCACGATGTTTTTGTTCGAAACGTATGGAGAAATTAGGTGGTTAGCTTTTTGTGGTGAAGTGTGAACTGAAATGACGTGAACTGTGGCGAAGCGGTTTGTTTCTCTCAGCCCTTGAAATTGCTTATAATTATCAAGCATTGCATTGGTTTTACTATCTGCCGTTTTATTTTTATTTCAGACAATGTCCCTCTCTAAGATTCCTCCTTCTTCTTTTTTCATGTGATTTGTGGCCAACCTTGTATCAGAGTTGTTCAAGCCAAAGGCCAAAAGGCCTCTGACTTGGCTTAACGACTGCCGTCGAATGACAATTACCAGGACTGACGATTTTACGTGCTCTCCGAAGGATGGAGACAGTACAAATACCGCTATGTGGTCGCCCATCCTTAGACTGACCGCGCCGAACGTTGCTTCACCTCGCTGATCGTTTATCGATTAGTGAGTGCAACTGGCTATGGACTACCCATTTCTCCCGTCGTGGGAACAGTTTAAAGACAAATTTAAGATTTTACTTTTATTATTTATTGCAGTATAGACCTGTAGATCATACTTATATTTGTTCCGATCGATCGAACCCGCGACTCAGCTCAGAAACCCAATGGCTTAGTCACTCAATCGCGCCGAGTTATTTCGAAATTATCTAAATTTCTAATACTCATTTGCAACAAGTTCTAGATATTATGGTGCATCATTGTGAGATTCAAGCATTTCAATGTCATTTTCTTTTAATCAGCTATTAACATCTAATTAACATTTATATTTATCTCATCCTGTTACAAGTTTTATTTAAGTACAGTATAATTAGATATTAATAACGTAAACTCGCTGTTGAGGTCAGAATTATGGTGTAATTCGACCGCTAGCTCAAATAAATTATAATGAGTGAGATTCACACAGTTTCACACGGGCTTTTTAAAATAACCGTTTCCCATGTTATTTTAAAATACAAATAATAAAATAAATTGTAGCACGAACTCTAGTGGAATAAACGAAGCAGTACAAAATGTTACTGAGTTGATCCATAAGTTCTCGGACACACCTTTTCTGTGGCTTCTTGCATGCATCTCAGGGAAATGTCGCTGCTTAGTCGGGCCATCGATCGAAGCTCCTAGAACTTTCTTAATTTTAGTGTTTATCTGCTTTTTTATCAGGAAAATAGAAAATGAAATAGAGGTGATGCACCAACGTAATCTTTTAAAATTAATAACACACAACAAAATATATATACTCACACAATTAATATTTATGTCACATATCCCTATGTTACCCCTTTATCTGCGTGTGGTGTCCGGATTAAGAATATTGCACCACTACATCCCCTCCCGTTAATGTCGTAATAGGCGACTAAGGGACATTAAACCAAAGGGATGAATAGCAGTGTCCCTTTTCTGGAACAGTAGCCTTACTGTGCTCACCAACCCGCCTGCCAAGCAAGTTCCCTCAAAAATTAGGACACAATTGCGGAAATCTATGGGGGAGACCTTCGTTCAGCAGTGGATTTTCTTTGGCGGATCTGATGATGATAATATCCCTATTAATTATATTATAATTAATGTAATTATCATCATCAGTCACGGCTAATCTTGCGAACTAGTATAGAATAAATTTGGCACAAGGATTAAAAAATACTTAATAATTTACACAGTAATTGAGCGCACATGGCATATTGTAACAACAACGGAAAACTACAGTAGGCACAGATAATTAATAAACAATGTGTGATGCCGGCTACGAATAGCACCAATCCAGCTCATCCCGGGGGTGTCGTAAAAGGCGACTATGGGATTAACCGGAGGATGGGCAGCAGCGTCCTTCCAGTACATTAACAACTCAACTGCGATCGCCCATCCTACCAAGCGTGGCGATTATGGCAAAACCCCCCAATGAGCACACAACACACCCATATCGGTCGTTGTGGTGACCTTTGGGGGAGGCCTGTGTCCAGCAGTGGACTTCATTCGGCCGAAATTATTATTACAATCACGGACTCCATATCGTGTAGTGTAAAGCGGCTTTAAGGGTCATCGCACATGTAAGGGGCGCATTACTGTGCATTGATCAGCACCAGTTTGGAACTTATAATGAGAGAAAATCACAAAAGGAAACCCTTACGTGTAACACCATATACAGACGTTGAGAATGAAGTTATTGTTACGGCATAGCTATGGCGGCGATAGAAAGGCTAGGAACTGTATAAAAATCGATGTTATTCATCTGTCAAGCTCAACAATGTCCTCTATTGAGGATTGGTATTTAAAACAAATCAGCAGTGGAAAGGAAAAAGTAAGCGACAAGCTTGTGAAATTGAATTATCGTTTTTATTTATTATTTACTAGCTGGGACAAGCGGTTTCACCCGCGTTTAATTTAAAAGAAATTAAGAGTCCTTCGACATCTATACAAATAAATAAAATTGAAGTGTTTGTTTGTAATGTCAAAATAACAGCTTTTTACTAAATGCATATGAAAGTATATACGGTACCTATAACAAAAAAACAATTTTTACATTTTTTGTCTGTCTGTCTGTCTGTCTGTTTGTTCCGGGTAATCTCCGAAACGGCTGGACCGATTTTGACGGGACTTTCACTGGCAGATAGCTGACGATATAAGGAATAACTTAGGCTACTTTAATTTTAGAAAAATAATTAGGGTTCCGCGCGAAAACAATAAAACCCTTGAAATCCAACATATATATTCTATGTCATGTGTCTATGTCGAAGTACTCTAAATTTCTTTTAAATTAAACGCGGGTGAAACCGCGGGTCCCAGCTAGTAGAATATATATATTGGATTTCAAGGTGTTTTTTTTTCGCGGAACCCTAATTATTTTTCTAAAATAAAAGTAACCTGAGTTATTCCTTATAACATCAGCTATCTGGCAGTGAAAGTCCCGTCAAAATCGGTCCAGCCTTTTCGGAGATTACCCGGAACAAACAGACAGACAGCCAAAAAATGTATAAATAGTTTTTTTGTTATCGGTACCGTATATACTTTCATATGCATTTAGTAAAAAGCTGTTAATTTGACATTACAAACAGACACTTCAATTTTATTTATTTGTATAGATGTATTTTTGACAATATGGTAATCAAATTACAAATAAAAATTTAAATCAGAAGTGTATCCGGATTGTAAATATAGCAATACTCCATCTCTTACCGTGGATGTCGTAAAAGGCGATACGGGATTCTAAACCAGGATGGATTTGGAAGCCAAGCGTGGTGAGTACCGGCAAATTCTCCCCAAAATGAGGATACATTTGTGGAAATGGGGAGGGCTTTGTTCAGCAGTGGACTACGTTTGGCTAATATGATGATGAAAATCAGAACGACCATTAGTCAGTTACACTGATTACTTAAACAGTTAAGATTCTTTTACTTAGTCTTCTCGCAATACCTCAATCATTCCAACAGTGTCACCTTCCACTCATCAGCAAACATCCAGCTCAGGATTGGTTTCCAGAATTGCACTGGAGACGGTTTGGTTTTTTTGCGACAAATATATAGTCACATATATATTATAAGTTCAAATATATAGTCATATATATTAAAAGTTCAAATATATAGTCATATATATTAAAAGTTCAAATATATAGTCATATATATTAAAAGTTCAAATATATAGTCATATATATTAAAAGTTATATATATTTGAACTTTTAATATACTAAAATTTTATTTATTTGTATAGATTTGACGGCATGGTTGGCACAGTAGCTAAGTAATTGGCTTTCTGCGCTACGTGTCGCGGGTTCGATTCCCGCACGGAACAAATATTTGTTGATTTACATGTAGTTATTTCTGGTTTCATTGTTTGTGCAAGACATTACTATGAGATTTATGTCTGTAAACCGTATATACCCACGACACGAGTCTAGGGAAATCATTATTTAAAAAATAAAGAAACTTTGATTGGTAAGAGTCTCGACGACACGATGGGGCCGTGGCAGTTAGCTTTCTGCGCTGTATAGAATCAATAAAACGAACATGATATACGTAGCCCTACAAAAAGAAGACGATCAGTATATAAGGGATTGCGTTGATTAAAAAAATCGCTGTAATTCCCATTATTTTTGCAATCACCATTTCAGCCTAAAAACGTCCACTGCTGGACAGAAGCCTCCCTCAAAGACTCCCACAACGACCGGTATAGGTTTGTGTTGTGTGCTCAGTGGGGGTTTTTGCCATAATCGCCACGCTTGGCGGACGGACTGGCGATCGTAGTTGAGTTGTAAATGTACTCAAAGGATGCTGCCCATCCTCCGGCTAATCCCATAGTCGCCTTTTACGACACCCACGGGATGAGATGGGGTGGTGCTACTCACAGCGTATGGGACAGTTGCAGTCAAGTGTAACAAAACATGCTTATTTATTTTAAATCAATATAATAAAATTTAAAGTTGCATTCCATAATACAAAGAAGTGCTACTTTGTGTTCAATTCGTATCTATATAAATTGGTGATTACGATGCATCGACCAGCCTTCATAATCGTCGATTAACGATTTTATTAATCGCAATGTGTGTACCACTAGTGTGAACTCATCTCCATAACGACTGCTGTTGTGTTAAATATGGGAACCGGCATACTTATCATCAAGTGGAACGCATGTTGCGTTTGATAATTTTTACATGTGAAGCTCGCGTGTGACCGCTCTGTTTAGCGGTGGGAAACGCCCAAAGATGTTGGAAGAAAGGAGATATGCCATATAGATCAAAATGTATAGCCAAATGTAGAGCCTAGAAATCCATTTCCCACTACCATTCTTCATAAAAGCACACTAATGCACACAGTTACAAGGTCTCATCCAATGAACTTAATAAACACAACATTATAATTGGCTTCTCATACTAAAACACACCCACGACTTTGTAGGTAGCCAATCATACCAAGCGTACAGACCGCAAACGACAGCCGTACCACGCAACGCGTAAGTTTATTGGGAGTACCATTCGCTGTTCTATTCACTGCGTTTGTTATTCACCGATTGCTAGTTAAAAGTGGCAATGTCATGCTGCTTCATCAATCTAAATTTAACATCATAAAGAAAACAATAATCTTTAATTTATTCTTTTCATAGACAAATACAAGAAAACGCCTTCACTTGCATATTGTATATGGTTCGTTCCGTGATAAAGTCATTATTTTCGCTTCGGTTTTTGCATGTTATCCCCGAACAACACGACAATTTAACAAAGTTTCACTTACGCGATCGAATCTCAACTGATGTTATACGAGCATTTTTTCCGGATGGCCCAAATTGAAAACAGGAAAACAGTTATTAATTTTTTTTTTTTTTTTTTATTATATAATTTTTTTATTTTTTATTATATAATAAAAAAAAATTGTCTAAAGATCCGCAAATAAGTACTGAGATGAGACATCACTGACATGTGCGATTTTTTTTTTCTGAAGTCTGTAGCACTGATACGGAACTGTGCGGACACGGTGACGGTGTGCCGTCACTGAAATGTGTGAATCGACCTTAAATTATTCTAACAAGCATCACATCCAGTGGTCCGTGTGGTGTATGGATTAAGAATATAGCTCCACTCCATCTCCTCCCGTGGATGTAGTAAAAGGCGACTAAGGGACTCTAAACCAGAGGGATGGGCAGCAGCGTCCCTTCTGTGAAACGGTAGCCATGCTCCGCTCACCAACCTGCCTGCCAAGCGTGGTGAGTATTGGCAAGTACCCCCCGAAATGATGACACAGTTGTGGAAATCTATGGGGGAGGCCTTTGATCAGCAGCGGACTTATAATTGGCCGCTAGGAAGCATCACATTTTTGACAAAGATATTGGACGAGGGCCATGACGCAGGTCAACATAATTTAATCAAATCTTGGACAAAGAAATAGATTCAGGGGCATGGCACCCTAACTCGATGTAGAGACGTTAGAAATTTACCACGATGTACACAGACCAACAGAATCTAAAGCTGAAGAGCCATTGACTCGTTTACCTACTCAGATTATTGCAATGCCGATTATAAAATTATTGTGTAATATATTTGATTTTATTCTTTATTTTTGCGCTCTGTGTAGTCCTTATTTGTACAGTTGTATTTGCTGACTTATTAGTAGGTATATTATGCAATATTTATGTTATATACTGTTTTTACACCCGTGAATCACCGAAGGGTCCAGTTGAAAACCAGCTCCAGGCTCTTGTCTGGCTAATGCTGAACTGGTTACCTGTTTGGCGCAACTGTGGGGCACACAACAAATATAGTTTTAATATATAATAATACTGTTAACTTAATACTGTTTTTTTTTTTTTATTGTTGTTTTGTATCTATAACCCTATCCAAATTTTTTATCGTGTTTTCTTTCAGTTTTATATTTAGTTTTATGACCGTTTGTGATGTCTGACTTTGCTGTCAAATAAAGAATTTCTTTATTTTTTTCGACTCCTCAGACAGATAAATCACTAACTGCGACGCTACTGACCGCATGCTAGCTGAATCGTCGATTTTTCGTTTCTTTAGTAAAGACTAGCTGGCACCCGCAGTTTCACCCGCGTTTAATTTAAAAGAATACCTATATATGTTGGATTTCAAGGGTTTTATAGTTTTCGCGCGGAACCCTAATCATTTTCCTGAAATAAAAGTAGCCTAAGTTATTCCTTATAACGTCAGCTATCTGCCAGTGAAAGTCCCGTCGAAATCGGTCCAGCCGTTTCGGAGATTACCCGGAACAAACAGACAGACAGACAGACAAAAAATGTAAAAATTGTTTTTTTGCTATAGGTACCGTATATACTTCCACATGTCATACCGGCCATTTATACGTCCACTGCTGAACAAAGGTCTCCCCCGTAGATTTCCACAACTGTGTCGTCATTTCGGGGGGTATTTGCCAATACTCACCACGCTTGGTAGGCGGGTTGGTGAGCGCAGTATTGCTACCGTTTCACAGAAGGGACGCTGCTGCCCATCCCTCTGGTTTAGATTCCCTTAGTCGCCTTTTACGACATCCACGGGAGGAGATGGAGTGGTGCTATATTCTTAATCCGGACACCACACGGAATACTTCCACATGCAATTAGTAAAAAGCTGTTATTTTGACATTACAAACAGACACTTCAATTTTATTTATTTGTATAGATTGTAAACATGTTAAGTAGAAGCATACGTTTGATGGTGAGTTACAGATTTATGGCGATTCGTTCTCACGATTTAAACCGCAGTCTCCCGACTTCTCAAGTGATCGAGCAGCTGATTGTGACGTCGATCAATAAAATGGTGCGTGTTTCACCACGCCACAGTACACAGTATCACTAGGGATCTTTTATGACCACTTAGGTGGTCGCCGCCGCGTGCGCATACTTGTGTACTTACGCGGTGAAATGATCTCGGGCTGAACTTTCTACTTAATCCTTTTTTTATTGGTCGCCTAGTTGAAATGCGTCATAAACTTCCTCCGCCCCGGGGAAGGGCGAAGGGCTATGCTGGTGTGGTCCCGGCCCCTAAGGCTCCAGGCCCTCGTATGATCACACTAGAGCCACCCACTGGTGCCACGCTTATAGGCACATCTCGGAGAGGGCGACAGGAAAGTGGTCACCTCCACGGGGGATTGTAAAGGATCCCCCGAAGCCTCACTGCGCTGTGGTATGCTGCGCACACGGTCAACTTAATCCCTAACATTTAATTGTGTTTCGAGAGAGCGTTAAATATATATAGCGAGCGATAGACAAATGATAAATATAGTTACCTTTATGCCATCACCCATAATTATAACAGCCAAAACACTGCAGAACACAGGTGTCCCCCAAATCAACCGGTTACATGCCGTATCATTTTGGGGGGAACACGCCAGTACTGACCACGCTTGGCAGGCGGCTTGGTGAGCGTAGAATGGCTGCTGTTCTACAGAAGGGACGCTGCTGCCCACCCTTCTAGTTTAGAGCGCCTTAGTTGCCTTCATGACATCCAAGGGAGGAGATGCAGTGGTGCTATATTCCTCGGACACCACACGAACCGCTATTAGAATGTTTCTGAATAAACTTGCTCCTTTACGCCAGTAAATAAATATACGAACATGTCTCAGTAACAAAATTAGAAGGCACGGTTGGTGCAGTGGCTGATTCAGTCGGCTGCTGCGTTCCGGGTCGTGGGTTCATTCCCGCACGGAACAAATATTTGTATGATCTGCAGGTAGTTGCTCCGGGTCTGGGTGTATTGTATATGAAATTCATGTCTGTAAACGCCCCCACGACACAGGAGAAATGCCAGTGTGGGGAAATGTTAAAAAAAATATAAATTCGCGTTAATATCTTTAAAGTAACAAATTTATTATATACAACTTTTTCTACCATTTCTTTTACTACTATTTGTTCGTACATATTTCAAATGTGTCAAGCATCAGGTCAGTTTATGAAGCCATCGGATTCGTGGGAAGAAAAAAGTCATAAGAGGAAAGTGGTTGTTTTATTTATTTTCATAATTAAGAAGTGTTAATTGTGGGGCTCGTCGAACTAACTGGTTTGGATGGCGGCATGCATTCATTAGAGCTGTTAATGTTTCCATATGCTTGTATGGCTTGGGGACGTGTGAATAGGACATACCTAGTATATAAGAAAACGTAATTGTTGTGTTCTATGTCGCCAGTTGATTCGTTTAAAGGTTCTAACTGGATTGAGAACAGAATTACCGTCTCATTATAACATAAGAATATATCTACTGTGGTACCGTCGTAGGCGTCTGCATCAGTGTCAATTTCTAGAATTAACGCGAATTTTCTTCGGATCGGATCGGGCAAGTTCACTCTCTGCGAGCAGGCTATGTTGGCAGAGCATGAAAATAGGATTCTAGTGGTCTCCTCGAGAGCGTCATGCTCCAGGAGGAGACTGCAGAGCTTGATCGGGAGTGGGGTTTTACTGGTAAGAGTAAAACTCCGCCCGCCGCATTTTTCCAGGGTAAGGTAGAAGATTTTTCATCGCACAAAAAAGTAACAATTGATCTTAAACTTACCGCACTCAATCAATGGCGACGTCTTCCAGGTAATATTTAAAAAGAAAACAACAAAAAATAATTATAGAATAAGGTTGTATGAAACGATCCCACCCCAGCACGTGGCGCTCTATAGATTCCGCCACCCATCGTGAGAAGAAAGCTTGATGTATATTATTCATTAATGTCGGTTCACAATTTACCTGATGTCACTTTCCACACCCAAAATATGCATTCCCAATAAACTTAGGCTCTCGAAAGCCCATAGAAATCTGAAATTATTTAAGCATTGTTACATTTGTCATGGCACCGCAATACAACAAAAGGACAGGGTCGTATAATTTTAATGAAGTGACGGCTAAAGACGCGTTTTATTGCCCGTACACAGCGGGGCCTTACAGCCACAACAGGTAAGGGTAGGGGCTCTGGAGTTATTTATTCTGTGGCCTTTGTCAATGATGTACTGACGTGGAACGGAGTAGTGAGCAAATGGAATGATAACGTGCACACGAAATGCTTAGCGGTCTACTACATCACCACTTCGTACATCGTCGCCATATCCGCACCAGATATGACCGCTACATGAAAATGATAAAGCTTTAGATACCGTGGGAGACCCCACAGAAGCGAAGGCTTAATATGTGCCTGCAATATGCGCTGCCGAGTTGATTAGGTGCGTTGCATGGTCGCGTTCGCACGTTTCATATGTTGTGTATAAAGTCCACATCCAATGAGGTGCGTTGCATAATTGCATTGCAATGTTCGCGTTCGCTCGTTTCACATTTTGCGTAGAACATCCCCGTTCCCAAGATGCTTCGCTTGTTTCAGTACGAATGGTAATAAAAATAAAAATCTTGCTCTACGTTTGCCTTAACACATCTTACAAAGGTACGAGAAACTCGTCTACTAAAAAAACAATTCATACACTAATAGTACCATCCCTTTGTTCAATTTCACCCTCGTCAGTAGAAGCCGCTGGCGCCGGCGCCCGCGGCGGCGGAGTATGCGTACGCGCAGGTAAAGCTAGACACACACTGAGAGCGGGCTATGGAATAGTCCGTACTGCGAAATATTGTTTTAATTTAATTAAAATGATTTGTGAGTAAATTATGTTTCGAGCAGGTTTTATTTTTTGCGTTTTATGCAGATGAATGGGAACTTGAGTAGTATATAAACGTAGTATAGTACCACCAATATTAATGAAATGTACTTGTGACGTGAAGAACACCAAATCTATGTATATAAAAATGAATGTTTGTTTGTATGTCCTTTATAGAATCGTTAACTATGCATTTGATCATGTCATGATCTTCATCAAAGTGTTGTGCATGAGCCCACAAAGGTTTCTGAGTTAGTACGGCCAATCTTTGACAGATGGCGCCACTATCATTCCAATGAATTTCATTTCTATATATATAAAATTAAACGGCGGGTGAAACCGCGGGTCCCAGCTAGTTATCTATAAACGTTTGTCTACTGGTTAACTCTGACGATGGCTTTAATCACTAATACACCACGCCATCTAACTTTCTATAGCACCTCTTTTAACGATATCCCACACTGGGTTTTCTCGGATATTGTACAGTACGCTCGGGTATCGTATCTCACATGCAGAAACACACAGATCCGAAGCAAATATTTGTAGATCACACAAATGTTTGTTCCATCCGGGAATCGAACCCTCACGGAGCGCAGAAAGCTAATCGCTAAGCCACTGCGCTAACCGTGTCGTTAAAACTCACAAAAAATACCTTAGAACTTATACAATCAACATCACATTCGAAAGAATCGCTCAATATAAAATTGGCTCAAAAACTCGACAATACGGTCTCAAGTGTGTCCCCACTATAAGTCAAGTAATTTGCTACGCTCGCTCCACCGATCGTGTAGTCTGCGCATGCGACCGATCCTTTGCTATACATGTTCCACGCCAATTATTTTGGCTGATTCACCATTTTATTGTTCATCCTATAATGAGGTGACTCAAACATTGCCTTCTTTGGCTCGTTTAAGGTTAAAAGTAATGAGATATCCACTTGGTTCACCCGTAATAAGTGATCAAGTCGGTGATTTAAGTACACAAACTTTTTGTACCTTACATTTCGGCTGAATTAAGTCCACTGCTGGTCACAGGCCTTCCCCAAAGATCACCACAGCAAGGAGCTCTCCCCTACGAAATTCATACGAAACTGTAAATGTGTGACAATCATTGATGTTATTTTTAGTACTAATATTGATTGTCTTTTGCCTGGCTATATTGGTCTGTCATGCTCAGTAAAATGTCTTGCTGGCGGTGGCGTTGTGTATCGGGTCGTTCGGTTGCCTACAATTTGGTTGAGCTAAGCGATGCTGATGCATGCGTCATGCTCGTGAACGGGTGCCGTCTGTTGGGACTGGTCAGCCGTTAACTGCCACGGCAAATAACTTATTATTATAATATTATTGTGGTATGTTCCATCTTTACATATTGTCCTACATTTTTCTCGGTATATGTTTTACTATAATTTATATCAATCTACATTGTAATGTCAATTATTTTAAAACAGTATCCATGGAGTTTCTTGCCGGCTCTTCTCCACGAGATCAACTATTTGGAACCGTGCAACTTCTGACGTTTCATAAGTGCCAATATTTGGTTTATTTAAAATAAAAATCTTTGAGTTTGATAGAAAGAGAGAAAGAAAGAAAAATTATTTATTTCTTATCTGACACGGACATAACGCACAGCCAAACAATAAAAGTTTTATGAAACAAAAATCTATTACAATGCAAATATATGCGTCCCGTCCGTACAAACAGAAAAAGGTATATCGCTCAGCTTAATGCAGTGGCGTCACATAGATGTAAATCCACTTGCCTATATTCTGCGACATCCTTATATGACGTATTGACGTCATAAAACTATAAAGTATCCTAATAATAAAAACATTTAAACTGATGCTAATCTTAACAGTAATAAACTGTTATAATAAGACACTTTTAAATGGATTCTATCGTATATATTATAGATTTCTGTTTTTCCTGACGTTTCGAATACTATGCAGCATTCGTGGTCGCAGGATGACTAAGGCGATAGGCGGCGTTATAGATTTTAAAAAGTTATTTTATTTCATCTACCGTATAGTTTTAATCAAAAATTAGTTTTGATGCACGCAGTAATCACTCACAGTGTCTTGATGTTTTTAGTGCGGTATGTTGTTTGGGGACTTTATTATTTTAATAACCGGATTCAACCTGCCAACCATCTTCCCTATTCAAATTAGGATGCTTTTTTAATTTCAATAGCCTCACGAAACATTCTAGGCACATATCGGTTCTCTTTCACGAGGACTTGAGGTTGATCAAAAATAACACTATATTACACAACAAAGCTACCATAATATCTGATGTACTAATACACATTATTATACATTTACTTTACTATTTCACACGTTTATATGGCGACGTGGTGCACTGCAGCGTGGTGTCCCGCAGCCTTCCAACCGAACATCGTGTACGAAACTTCCGGTACACGATAGCCTTTGGCCAGATCCCTTCATAAAGATCTCTAGTTCTATCTAGTTGTTGCGACCCTCACCTCAAACGATTTGAAGTTAATGTTGTGGTGTGACTCTAACTTCTCGACCCTCAAAGTCTACTGTGTCTTTATCCGGATATACTCCACGATCTCCTCAATGTTTGTGGAGTGGTGAAGACGTGGCACATACAGCTGCGTCGAGGGTATAGCGGGGTGTAGCAGCATGTTGGGACTACTACACTTCAATGAAGCCTACTTTCAGCCAGTTTTTTTTTTGAGAAAGCCGTATGTTTATATGGGTAGTGATAAGGGTGATTGATGGCTGTTGTATTTCGTGCTAATTGATGAGCAAAATAAATCTAGTCCAATGCAGGCTGCACAGTATAGTCGGCATTGGGCTTATGCTCTTAATATTGAGCTTAGCAATGGATCAGCGACAAAAAGACGTACACACTGCCCGAAATTAATTTGTGATCATTTAATAAAGGATGTGTGGTGTTTGAAATGTTCAAATTTCATGAAGAGAGTCGGTACTTGTATAGATTTACAGATAATATATGTATATGCGTATACAATACTTGTTTACGGTAAGATTGGCTAAGCGTTTGCAGTCCTGCATTACGGATCACTATTTCGAGTTCCGCGTGGAACAAATATTGTATGGTCTACGGATAGTTAGAATCACAATTACAGTGCTATGAGATATCGCTGCTTAAACGTGTAACCTGGAAAAGCCGAAAGGCCCGCAGCCAGGCTGATGAGGAACCACATAGACTTTAAAAACGATGTTTCGTCCAGAAACGTCAATGTTACAGTTTTTTACTTTCCTGTGTCGTGTGTACAGTTAACATACATAAATCTTACATGCACGAACATCCAGACCCGAAAAAACTAACTGTGGATCATACAAATATTTGTTCCGTGCGGGGTTCCATCGAACCCGCAACACGCAGAAAGCCAATCCCTTAGCCACTGCGCCAACAGTGCCGACTACTATATTATATTTGTGTAGAAATTGCCTTCTTTGATATGATGTTGCACTCAGAATGTAAAATTAAAGCTGACGATTCAATTACAGCTATCTGTTTCTACTCTTGAAAGGTTTTTATGGAATCCATGGCATCGGGAATTTCGGGGTCTATAATCAGCCCATTACTGTCCCACTGCTGGGCACAGGCCTTTTCCCACCATGAGAAACGTTAGGTCTTAGTCCACCACGCTGGCCTAGTGCGGGTTGGCGATCTACACACACTTTTAAGAACCCTCTCAGGGCTGCCGGTTTTCCTTCACCGTTAAAGCAAGTGATAATCAAATTCTGATCCGCAAATAAATCCGAAAAGTCAGAGGTGCAGGCCGGGATCGAACTCAGACCCTCCTGTATAGAAGGAAAGCGTTCAACCACAAGGCTGATACTGCTGCAAAAAAATCTAATCTTCAAACTATTGGGGTCTAATGATAACAAAAAATAAAAAGATTTTGTTGACCAAGATGAATTACTTAGCATATATCGTTTTAACGTTCAAAAAGTACTATGTTGCCATGGAAAATGGCTGGCCAAGCGTGGCGATTATAGCATTACCCCCAACAAGCAAGCAAGTGTGAGCACACAACACACCCAGACCAGTCGTTGTGGCGATCTTTGGGGGCCTGTGCCCAGCAGTGGACTTTATACGGCTGAAATAATGAAAAAATTCCAACAAAATTAAAGTAGGTACATTTGGTGCTATAATAAGACTTTATTGGCGTTACCTGACAACTAGATAATTATGATGTGTTTTTCTTGGTTTTATTCTATATCCGTACGGTGACTATCGGATTGACAGCCGCGGTCTGTCTATCCTTATCATTATTTCAGCTGAAAGACGTCCACTGGTGGGCATACGCCTCCCCAAAGACCGACATACCGACCGACCGCCACGCTTGGCAGGCGGGTTGTCGATCGCAGTTGAGTTGTTAATGTACTCAAAGGATGCTGCTGCCCATCCTCCGGCTAATCCCATAGTCGCCTTTCGCAAGTGTGTGATAGTGTGGGTGCTGCTATTCTTAGTACCACTCTGTCTGTGCTGTGATAACAACATACTGAGCCAAACAGGATTGCACTGCCATATTCCTGCACCAGTCCGCGTGGTGTTCGGATTAAGAATGTAGCACCACTTCATCGTTGCCGTGTGGTGCCGGATTACCGTGTGAAGCCGGCTCAGAATACCACCACCCTATCTCCTCCCGTGGCAGTCGTAAAAGTCGACTAAGGGATTAGCCGGAGGATGGTCAGCAGCGTCCTGTCCAGTTCATCAACAACTCAACTGCGATCGCCAACCCGCCTGCCAAGCGTGGCGATTATGGAAAAACCTCCCAATGAGCCCACAACACACCCATATCGGCCGTTGAGGTGATCTTTGGGGGAGTCCTGTGTCCAGCAGTGGAAACAGGAGAAATCCTAGTTAGGGGCGAATTTTTCATAAAAACCAAAAAAGAACTCTAACATGTCCAGATTTTAGCAGTCTGTAAATACACCCATATTCAGTTAAGTTTGCAGACTGGTATGGATAAAATGAATATCATGGTGGTCGCAAATCTACAGCTTTAGAACTTTCCATAATCTCTTAACCACCATATCCTCCTTAATCACCATATTACGAGTATTCCATCTGCTTCACATTATCATGGAAATAATTCAATTAGAACCCGGACACGACCTCCATTGGCCGTGATTTATCACTCGAGTGGCTGGCCTTATACGAGTGAATAGATGCGCAAGAGTCGCCTGCTTGTATGGAATTAGATCTAAAACAGGATAACGGGGAGCCGTTGATCCTTCGTCGTGTAGGGGTGTGACCGGATCATTGTTAATATAATAAATTTTTTCTTCTGTTTAGTTTAAATGAAAGTGGATTATTTATATATTATTTAGAGTACTTCGGCATAGACACTTGACACACATATATATATATATATATATATATATATATATATATAGCTACTTATTATAAATACATACTCTATCTTCCAGTGAAAGTCCCGTAGAAATAGGTCCAGCCGTTTCGGAGTTTAGCGGGAACATACAGACAGACAGACAAACAAAAAATTACAAATAGCTTTTTTGTTGTAGGTACCGTATATACTTTATAAGGATTTAGTAAAATGCTGCTATTTATTTGTATGTATAGATTATAAACGCTGTATTATTGGATAACATTATTATATACTATCGTCCAAAGGATATCCACTGCAGAAAGGCCTCTCCCATAGATTTTCATAATTGTGTCGTCATTGTCGAGGGAATTACAAGTACTCACCACGCTTAGCAGGCAGGGTTGATCAGCGCAGAATTGCTGGTGTTCCGCAGAATCGCAGCTGGGTAGCTCAATCGCAGCTACCCATCCCTCTGGTTTAAAGTCCCTTAGTCGCCTTTCACGACATCCACGGGAGGAGATGGAGTGGTGCTATATTCTTAATCCAGACACCGGAATTATGGGAGCTAAAAAAATTGTATCACGATTTTGGGGAGAATTACTTTTATCTCGCCTCCTCTAAAACACGGAGTTTTCGGAGAGACTTTCTGGGATCTGCAAATGTTAGAAATCCAGGAGACCTAGTAACCTTACTCCTAACCTTGGACCAAAAAGGAGAAAACTGGCCCGGAATGTAAAATTACCAGTCCGCAAAGATCTACAAAAAATATACTGTCTCCGAAATTCACAATCATGTAGAATGTGTCATGTTTATATTCAGACAAACGAAATATTAAACGAACGACAGCCCTGCTCATTGTCCGTCGGGGCATTCCGTCGGTCCCCGTTTATTGCATTCTCCGTGCGAAGGGCATCGCGCGCAATGTATGTATGCTGAAGCGGTCGTATGCGATACTATCGTGGTCTGGTGTAGGATACCAATGTATCTGTTATTAGGCATTAATTTTGTGAACTACAATTTAAAAATGCACTAGTAATGTAGATTTTGTACCATTTTAGTGTTCTGTAAGAAATTTACAGAAACCGGACAAAGAGATCTCCGTGATTTCGCCATGTAGATCATATTTTAAAGTTCTGTAAGAAATTACAAACGTAGCTAATTCGACCTTCTTTTTGAAATCTGCTAAAGCTGGTCGTTAGCAACCGCAGGCCCTAAACATGTCAACACAATCATAATATCGGCATTCGATCGTACCGTCTTAACATCGGCCGTCCCTATAGGTCCGTCTGGAGAGTCTCCACAAAAACTCGTCTCCCAACCATATTTGGTGATGTCTAATGAGCTTAATGGAGCTCAGAGGACCGTAGGACATCGCGCTCCCACGGAATGGCCAGCCTTTTTACTTCGAACGCCTTTTTCGACCTCTACCATCCTATTTGAGAAGAACTTTTTGTAACTTATGTGTTGGTTTTACGATATTTTCGGGAAAATATTATTTGCTTTTGCTGGTAGGTAATTGTTGTTATCACTACTTATTAGGGGATGCTTGTAAGTGTATTGAAATGGAAACGAAACTATGATATCGATTATAATAAATTCAAGGATATATAGGGTCTTACTTTAATAATGGAAAATATTTTAGGAGGTAAATCTATAGGTAGCAATGATGCGTTTTAGAAAAATAAATAAACGTAACATCAACCTTTATTTGATCAAATAGTACAGAGTAAGTAAATCTTTCGCTAGTCGAATGTTAGAATATTGATTTATTTATTATCAGTAAAACCGATACTTGATATTTGAAATGAATTCTATACCATTCATAGAGCCTTTTTTTTTTTATTGATGTCCAGTGGAAATTCTACATGGAACTTCCTTCACCCCGGGGAAGGGCGAAGGGGTATGCCGGACTCCTACCGGCTAAAACCACTGGAGCGGTCATCTTCGGCACCGAAGGGGGGCTCCAGGTCCTCGTAAGATCACACTAGAGCCGCCCATTGGTGCCACGCCCTTAGGCACATCTCGGAAGGGATGACCGCAAAGCGGTCACCCCCTCTAGCGGAGGGAAGGCGACTGTAAAAAGGTCGCCCCCCCAGGCACTTCTCGGGGAGGACCATTCATAGAGCCTAGCCTTAAAATATTTTCCATTATTAATGTAAGACCTTATATAATCATATTTATGGAAAATAGGTACGCGAAAATTATGTATCCTCACGATGAATAGTTTTCAAGAGAAATAAAGCTTGAGCTTTTGGTATTTTCACATCGAAAACAATTTTATGTTCTAGAATATAATTACTGGCCGTGCCTATCCATGCATGTGAGAATTAATAACAAGCTATAAATCTGGGGAACAATAGGTAGGCAGTAAAGGTGCAGTATGCGTGCGCAGGCACTGCGGCGCGCACAAAGCGACTCCTGCGCATATTTTAGTCCATGCCATATAGTCTACTGGTGGCAGGCCCCGCTTCCGAACGTGATGTTTTGATACTCCCAGCCGGACAGACCGACAACTACATTGACTTCGACAATTACACTTTTCTGACCTGAGGACCAACTCTCGTAATTAATTGACACTGTGACTGAAAGTTGACCGAACTGAGATTAAATTATGAACTGACTAAAAACAGGCATTCTGCTCCTTTTAAGTTCAGCCCGATTTCAGTATGATCTCATTTCAATGTCAAATTTGACGTTTATTTAATGACAATTTAAGTAACTGTGTCAGTTCAAAATGTTAGAATACCGTTTTCGATCCATTTTCGGTCTCAACACGGTATAAGTTCACGTTTGACGTTGTTTGTTAGTTTAGGAGAATACCATTTGTGACATTTATGACATTGAGACTAGAGTGGAACTATATTTTGAACATTTTTATTACGAGCATTGGCCCTCTGAACTACTCATACGCCATAATGAAATCATTACCGCGATTAAAATTTGCGCTGGGGAAATTAATTACTCGGTAATGTAATGTAATGTGAAGGCAATAAGTAAGTCAAACGTTCGATTTTGCGTATTTCTGTCGGGTGATACGTCGGTCAGTATGGTGCTGGTAGGGTTGCCAGACATAAAATTTTCTATATACATTCTACCCACCATTAATGTAGAAAATTTAATGTGAAGTTAGAATTTGTGACACCTTTTACGACAACCCTCGGGATGAAATGGGATGGTGCTATACCACACCATATTATGTTCATTTTGTTCAAATTTCGATAACTTAAGATATCGATCACAATGATCTTCGTATATGAATATATGGAACTACTTTTTAATGGCTTCTATTCAACTGTTCACCAAAAATTGACGTACAAAAATACTTTTTGTTCCTAATTATATTAAATCTCCAATCTGCCGGCTGCGAATAGCGCCAACCCATCTCATCCCGTGGGTTTATGGCAAACCTGCCAATGAGCACATAATACACCCAGACCGGTCGTTGTGGCTATCTTTATGTGGGATTGTGTCCAGTAGTGGACTTTATTCGGCTGAAATGATGGCGATGAAAACTCCATTTCATTACAAATAATGTCAACAACATATTTAACTTATCGCTGGTATTCTAAGACTTATGTATAGAGCCTGTCACAAAAAAAAAACATTGAATTCTCAAAATAAAATACACAACAATTTTGAACCCTATTACTTATGACGTAAAATGTTAACTGTTACTCTAATAAGACATTTGACTCAAAAAACTTTTTTTGCGGTATTGGTGTGGCCTAAGTGTCCCCACAGTCGCACTTAACCTAGAGCGGCAGCGTCAATGATTATAAAACCACTTATTCTCTTTGGGCAGCGTTTAGCCCAACCGTCACAGTTTTATTTATAACCAAGGAGTTTGTTTAGATAGTAATAACGAGTAGACTTGGTTTCATTTTATAATTATGGTTATAAACTATGCATATCTCATCGAGTGTTGTAAAACGAGACACAATTAAAAATCTATTTTAGTGAATTCCGGGCAATTACCTTGATTTCATGTGACCATCGTAGCGCGCGGGCATCTACACAAACGTCTTAGCTTATACCCCAGTAATTTCACTAGCTACAGTGCCCTTCAACAGTACAGTAATGTCTAAGTTTAAACACTACTCATCATCATCATCATATCAGCCATAGGTCGTCCACTGCTGAGGCCTCCCCCTCCATCTCCACAACAAACGGTCACATGCCGCCCTCATCCAACGACTCCCAGCGACCCTCACCAGGTCGTCTGACCACCTCGTTGGAGGTCGTCCCACGCTGCGTTTTCCGGTGCGCGGTCTCCATTCGAGAACCTTTTTGCCCCAACGGCCATCAGTTCTACGAGCAATGTGCCCTGCCCATTGCCACTTCAATTTACTAATCCTTGCAGCTATATCGATAACTTTAGTTCTTCTACGGATCTCCTCATTTCTGATGCGATCTCGTAGAGAAATACCAAGGATAGCTCTCTCCATAGCTCGCTGAGTGACCTTGAGCTTTCTTATGAGGCCCATTCTGAGTGACCACGTCTCTGTTCAATATGTCATCACTGGTAACATCAATAACTAACACACTGGTAAACACTACTGCTTAGCGGCAAATATAAGGCACTACGGTGGTACATAGGTACTTACCGGACACTTGCAATAAGTGACCATAGATACAAACAATTGCCGTGTGGTGCCGGCTCAGAATACCACCACCCCATCTCCTCCCATGGGTGTCGTAAAAGTCGACTAAGGGATTAGCTGGAGGATGGGCAGCAGCGTCCTTCAAGTATAATACATTAACAACTCAACTGCGATCGCCAACCCGTCTGCCAAGCGAGGCGATTATGGCAAAACCCCCCAATGAGCCCACAACACACCCATATCGGTCGTTGTTGTGATCTTTGGGGGAGGCCTGTGTCCAGCAGTGGACTTCATTCGGCCGAAATGATGAGATACAAACAAGGTATACTAAACACTGGAGCCGTGTAAACGTGGCCTAACACAAACTTGAAAGCCATTTAAGTCTCAACATAAATAAATATTCACCCTCACGCTTCCTAACTAAAATAAAGTGGTTTACGTTTCAGCGACTGTTTCCTCAAATAGCAGTCCTGCCGCTCCCTTTGTTTATATTATTGTTTATTTATTTTGTTACCTGTAGAGCACGTGCCGGTAGCAGCTGTGTGTGACGATTGAGGTTTTACTGTTTCGAGTTTTAAGCCTGCTACACTATTGGGAGTGCAGAGATTCCTGCATGAAAAGTGAACCTTATTTTATGGGGATATGGGTGACGAAGGTATCACGTCGGTGTTCCTCCATAGAAAAGAGAGGATCCTCCAGCCAAGCAGATAGTATGCCTGGCGGGCTAGAGCCCAACGATTGATGTTGGGCGACTGTATATATGCTGCGTCGCGCGAATACTTTAATAGCGTGATTCAGGATTCTTTGACGTCATCGAAGAGTTGCATTTAATAGCCAAGTAGATGTCGTTGTAAGTTGTAGTTGTATTGCTGGCGATGTAGGTGTCGCCACAGGGATATGCATCATTTCAGCCGAAAATCGTCCACTGCTGTACAGAACTCCAAAACAATTACGCAGTGACCGGTTTTGTGTTGTGTGTTCATTAGGGGTTGTGCCGTAATCGCCTTGCTTGGTAGACGGGTTGGCCATCGCAGTTGTGCTATAAATATATTCGAAGGAGGCTGCTGCCCATCCCCGGCTAATCCCAAATTCGCCTCTTACGACACCCAGGGGAGGAGATGGAGTGGTGCTATATTGGGATTATTTATATATTAAGTTTAGTATTATTATATACTAGAATTATCCCTTCACAATAAAATTTACTAATTTTTTACTATTAATTTATAATTTACTATTCATTGTCTTGCCACCGCACACCGCATACAATCACTCCTAAGTACATAAACTTCAGTTTATCATTATTTTACCACTACTTAAAAGGATTTATGTGTGTATTCTGTTGTTAGCATAGTCCAGTTAAATACTATGTTTTAGGCCTTATATTAATAAAATCTAGAAGGATATTCGCACGTGTATTGGCACTTAAACTGTGCCGGATATGACACCATTCGCTGGGCGGCCTGTCATTCCCAATACTTTCCCTGTGAACGCCGCTAACGATGCTAGGACGATTTGTGATGAGACGAAGATGAGTAACTATAACATATGTATATGTGTGTGTGAAAGCAAAAGTAAACATACATAGTCCACGCACACATAAATAGAGGATAGGTTACGCGTTTGCGACAGCGGTCCGCAACAGACTATCTGGAACCATTTGAGTATGATTTTTTGACGTTTGGAAATGTGAAAATATTATTGGGGTCCACTACATCATGTAGATACTGGTAACGCCATCTCTACCCATAGGTAGGGAGATATACACCAGAGAATGCTGCTGCACATCATCTTGATAAAACCCCTTCTTTATTGGGGTCCAGTGGAAATTCTACATGGAACTTCCTTCGCCCCGGGGAAGGGCGAAGGGGTATGCAAGACTCCTACTGGCTAAAACCAGTGTGGCGGTCATCTCCAGCACTGGAGAGGGGGTTCCAGGTCCTCGTAAGATCACACTAGAGCCGCCCATTGGTCCCACGCCTTTAGGCACATCTCGGAGGGGATGACTGTAAAGCGGTCACCCCCTCTAGAGCCGTGTGTACCTACCACGCGATCATATGTTAGGCGTGTGAGGTTATTGACCGCTAACTGGTTTGGATTGACTGTGTTAGAAAACAAATGGATATTTTGGTGACAAATTAAGGTAAAAAAAATCGATCCGGGTGGAGAATCCTGAAGTGAATCGCCTGCTGAAAGGTTGAAGCTGATTAAATCAGCACCTTGTATTTAGATTTGTTTTCATAGCGTCCCTGGAAAATGCTTGCCAAGTCAAAGACCGTGTTTCGAACGTTGTGGTCTGCGGTCGATCCTGGGACCACACGCAACGCCGATAATACAGCGAGCATTATGTTGGGTACAAAATATTTATGAGCGTAGCAAAATTTTAGGGTTCCGTACTAAAATAAGGAACTCTTGTAATTCCGTCATGTCCGTCCTCGAATGCTATGCAGTGCTAAAGCTTAATATGTTAGTTATCATAATAACTAACATATTAAGCTTTAGCACTGCTTATTATTTCTATATATTTTTATTTTTATATATATATTTTGACTTATTATTTCTTACCTATACAAAAAAAAAAATTAAGTGTCTGTTTGTAATGTCAAAATAACAGACAACAGATTGTTACTAAACGCACATAAAAGTATATACGGTACTTATAACAAAATAACAATGTTGTGTGTTTATTCCGGGTAATCTCCGAAACGGCTGGACCGATTTTGACGGGACTTTCACTGGCAGATAGCTGATGTTATAAGGAGTAACTAAGACTACCTTCATTTTAGAAAAAAACAGAATTAAGGATCCGCGAAAATAATAAATATATATATATATATATACTAATTATATAATAAGTATTTATGAACAATCCGATTTATTTTATATTAAACGGCTGGTGAAACCGTGGTACACAGTTTCACCAAGTTAAAGAGGTAGATATGTAAGGGTTACTGGGAAGTTTAGTAATTTAAACCTAAACGTGACTGCAACAGCAAGACGTAAGTCAACAACGTGAGATGACAGCCAATGCCAATATCTTATAACCTTTACCGCACCTCTTCGCTGGACGTAAATTGAAATTAGTGTTCTTTATAGAATTAAAATAAAAAGCACTTCTTCTATGGAACAGCAGCCATTCAGCGTACTGCCTAATTCCCCCCAAAATGACGACACACAGCATAGCCGGTTGTCTATGGAGGAGGACATTGTTCACCAGTGAACGTCTTTTGCCTGGTATGAAGATGAAAATTAAAAGTATTCTGTTCCACGATTTAGTCTGCTAAAAATCAATTTTAATCATAAGATAATTCTATCTATCGCGTATATTTTTAATTTTTGATTTTCCTGACGTTTCGAATGCTGCAAAGTATTCCGTTTGTCCATCCGTAATCCGTTTAAAAGTGTTTTATTATAATGTGTAATAATCGCGAAAATCTAAGACATTAATCATAATAATACGTTTGGGCGTCAAGTAGCCTCAAACATAAAAACATTCAAATTAATATATAATTTACCCAGGTGAGTTTACTGTAGTCATATACAAGTCAATCTAGAATAGACAAAAGCGTACTAACAAAGCCGCAGTTTAATATAACTAAACATTTTAACACCTTCATGAAAATTTCTCGTGTTTAAAAGTTTTGAACGGCGCCATTCAGTGTCGCATAAGGCGTAAACAATAAAAGCCAAGATTGACATCTGCCACAATTATACCTATGAATGGAACTTCTCTGATCTCTAACTAATTTAAGTTTTCTTCTCTAGCTAAATACATAACTTAATCTGACATTATAAATTAAAAGTTATTGTTAACCTGCGGTAAAACTTTGACATCAATTAATTACTTTCTTTCATATGATTCATAATTTATTATACAACTGTGTTTCTGTTTGTTGGTTATTTAAAAATAACTTAAAATATTATCAGTGTACTACCTAACAATATAAATATCTGCACACCATATGTAATGGTAGAATTTAAACGGGCCAATTTAATTTAAGATCTTACTTTGTACACCTACATTTTAGCAAATAAATGAATTTGAATTTTGAATTTAAAATGCTTAGCATCCTTTGAAATATTTGAGAAATGTACACTTGTGAAAATCTAAATGTCTTTTCGTACCGCAAGCTTGCGGGCAGTCTCTAATTGTGAATCTAATACTCTTTGTAAGTAAACTTAGAATACGTGCAAAGTAAAGCACACGTATACTGAGGGCTTTCATGCAGTAGCCTGTTTGTTGCCGAGCTGCGGCCGCCATAATTTTAATCAGTCAGTCGGCTCAGAATACCACCACCCCATCTCCTCCCGTGGGTGTCGTAAAAGTCGACTAAGGGATTAGCTGGAGGATGGGCAGCAGCGTCCTTCGAGTACATTAACAGCTCAACTCCGATCGCCAACCCGTCTGCCAAGCGTGGCGATTAAGGCAACCCCCCAATGAGCCCGCAACACACCCATATCGGTCGTTGTGTCGGTTTGGGGGAGGCCTGTGTCCAGCAGTGGACTTCATTCGCCCGAAATTATTATTATTTCGGCTGTCAGTCGCGCCCAAAGATATTGGAAGAAAGGTCGCGAGATGTATGGAGTTAGAGATAAAAGAAAGTTTGTCTCACTCTGGGATGCAGAGGCAATCGCACATTGTTTTGATTGCCGTAGCCAGGCTGCTTGTCTAGTGTTGGTCTGTTCTTAGTATCGCGTATGGAAATAGTTTTATAATAGCTATTTTGGGTGTTGGTGCAATTATTTTAATATAATTTAGCATCTTCTACATTTTGTAAATGTGCGAACTTCGTTGACTCGTACCAGTGCTACCTGTGCGTTTTTATCAATTTCTGATTGTGTACTACAGAAGCAATAGTGTGTTTATTATTGTGCGTATGTATTACACGTATCCACTTTGTTTCCACATACCTGACGTGTTAAATTGTACTATAACTTTTTTTAAAGAGTGTCTATGGAGTTTCTTGCCGGCTCATCTCCATAAGATCAACTTTTCCGAACCGTACACCTTAATTTTTGTGAGTGAATCTTTAATAAGAAATATTACGCACTAGATATTACCCGCCCGGCGTAAATTAAAATTGAGTTACTTTGTTTATTTTTTTTATTCGAGTGTAAAGGATTTTGTATCCTATTTCCAGGATATCATCTCTTAATTAGGATCGGTTCATCAATGGAACCTCAAAAATGTTTCTAAAATACAGTCATTCAGATTTATTAAGCATTACGGACTTGGAATGCGAGAAATTGGGTTTATGAATTTTATTTTTCAATATAATAAAAAAAATACAACATAACACAGCAACAACACTACCAAAACATTTGAAACTTGAAGAAATTTCTATCATAACAGCAATGTGTAAATATTTGAATATTTACACATGTCATTCTCGTATATCCTCCAGTTATTCTATTTAATTCTAATAATATGATATTTTTATCCATATTTTTTCCTTTAGTGTTGCAAAATGGTTGTGTATCCTATTTCTCAGAGATATTCAAGAAAAACGAATCCTCTGAGTGTAAATGCGCTTGTTTATTTTTTCTCTCAGATAAGCCTGAAAAGTGCCTTTATTTAAATGAGCGCTGTATCGGCGCGGGAATGAGAATTTGCATTCGTGAAGCGTTGAGACTAACACTCGGGCGACTAATTGGCCTTGCAAGTGTAGCGATGGAGATATGCGCGTGCGCAGGGCAGCCGCCTATGACTGTCCGGTCTGATTTTTGATACGCTTAAGAAGCGCGGGTTCTGTGCCACTCCCGGCTTAAGACATACGGGTGCCTGCATTGAGTAACCGCGTTTACCACTTACAAGTGGCTTGCTTATCCTTACGTTGATGCTGTGCTAACAAATGAGAAGGACATAAAGAAAACAGTTCAATATTTAATAGTAGGTACCCAAACCTTCATCCAGACGTTATTTCTCTATTTTTTACTATTTATATATTAGTACATAAAACCAGAGGAGGTATTTTAAGCCCGTGAAAACTCTCCGTGTTGAGACCCTGCCTACAAAGATACGGTATTAAACTTACTAATAACAAAATGGTAGAAAATATGAATAGATTAAAATTAATAGTTTTACACGTTGATTATAAAAAATATGTTTTTCATAAGCATCAATCATAATTGGTAGATTTTTAAGACCGTCCTCTGGTACGGATACATTCAACATCAAATTTTGACGGCACGGTTGGTGCAGTGGCTAATACAGTCGGCTGCTGCGCTCTAGGTCGTGGGTTCGATTCCCGCACAGAACAAATATTTGTATGCTCTGCAGGTGGTTTTTCCGAGTCTGGGTGTATTGTGAGTGGAATTTCATGTCTGTAAACGCACCCACGACACAAGAAATCCTAGTGTGGGGAAAAGAAAAAAAAAAGTTTGTATAAGTAGTACACATTGTCCGAAATTTTACCGAAAATAATAAACCCTTATGTTCCTGAATATTGGGATTGTGTTGCCAATATTTGCGACTCTATATTTATATTTTGCGCATTCAGTATACGTGCGTTAGCTATTCTTACCGTTTTGCGTCGCGAAAAGGGTTGCCAGCTCCCGTTCGGTGTTTTAGAGGATTTTTTAAGATAACATAATGGACCAAGGTCGAAAATAAAGGACATCGTGTTGTTTTCAATATAATGCTCTGTTATGGCATTAATAGCGACTTATTCGCGCTTCCAACGAAATGAAACATCCCATAATCATCATCATATCAGCCAAGGGATGTCCGCTGCTGAAAGGCCTCTCCATAGATGTTCACAACGGCCGGCTGCCTGCCGCCCGCATCCTACGACTCCCAGCGACCTTCACCAGAGGGCCAATTCTTGTAATTAATTCACACTGTGACTGAAACTTGACCGAACTGAGATTAAATTATGAATTGACCGAAAAAATGGTATTCTGCTACTCTTAAAGTTCAGTCGGATTTCAGTATAATCTCGATCTAGTCTCATTTCAATCTCAGTTTTGACGTTTATTCAATGACAATTTAGTACACGTGACAGTTCGAAATGTTAGCAGAATACCGTTTTGACTTCGATCAACTTTCGATCCATTTTCAATCTCATCACAGTGTAAGTTCACGTTTGACGTTGTTTGTTAGTTTAGGAGAATATCATTTGTGACATTTATGACACTGAGACTAGATCGGAACTATATTTTGAACGTTTTTAAATTACGAGAATTTGCCCTCAGGTCATCAGTCCATATTGTTGGATGCCGTCCCACGCTGCGTTATCTGGTGCGTAGTCTCCATTCACCTTTGCGGGGTCATATATTGCTATCGCTTGGCAAGCAGATTGGTGATAGCAGTATGTTGTTATAGGCACAAGGGAGAATACTGCCGTCCATCCTCATGAAAACAACCCTTAGTCGCCTTTTATGAAACAGTAAAAATAAAAGGTATGAAGTTATGAATTTAACTTAGAAATTGATATTGTAGATCAAAATCAGCAAAGCAGCGCGCTGCAGCCATTTTATGTATTTTGTTTTGCCTTTCGATTGGTACACAACAAGCAACTATATTTATTTTTTGCATCGTATTTATATCTGACCCATCTCTGTATAACCAGCAACATAAACAATTTTAAATTATGTATAATCTTAACATCGTGATTTTGATTCTGTATAAAAAACAAAACAATTAAGGTTCCCCTGGTTTAGTGAAAACATGCGCGTATATGAATACAACGATATGTAAAAATTTCAAAACGATATGTAAAGAAGTTTAGGATATTTGTGATTTTGGACAAACGAACATATTTTTTATACTAGCTGGGACCCGCGGTTTCACCTGCGTTTAATTTAAAAGAAATTTAGAGTATACATAGACACTTGACATAGAATATATATGTTGGATTTTCTTAAAGTTCTTAAATCTAAAGGACTTCAAGGGTTTTATTGTTTTCGCGCGAACACTAATTATTTTTCTAAATTAAAGATAGCCTAAGTTATTCCTTATAACGTCAGCTATCTGCCAGTGAAAGTCACGTCAAAATCGGTCCAGCCGTTTCGGAGATTACCCGGAACAAACAGACAGACAGACAGACAGACAGACAGACAAAAATGTAAAAATTGTTTTTTTGTAAGAGGTACCGTATATACTTTCATATGCATTTAGTAAAAAGCTGATATTTTGACATTACAAACAGACACTTCAATTTTATTTATTTGTATAGATAATAATAATAATATAATAAGTTTTTATTAGCGACCAAATATGTTACAAAACAAATGAGCCCTGTCTCCTGGACTAGGTTGGACCCTGTATCCCAGAAGACAGTGCCTTCCCTGTTACATAAATTTAGCTAGATATTCGGTAAGTACATACAAGCAAGTACATCATAAAAATCACAGTAAATGCCATAAATAAAAAAAAACGAAGCAAGTAGATTATAGTAGTTAATTAAATGTTAAGACATAAAGCCAGGCTGTTTGTGTTGCATCAAATCCCTATCCAATGGATTTTTGTGAATATGTACAATATATGTATTTATGCATGTGTATGAATGTGTGCATGTGTATGTATGTGTGTGTGTGTGAAAGTTGTAAGCGTGGGTATGTGTAGGTATATAATACACTAACAGTCCCGCGGTTTCACCCGCCGTCTTATCTATACAAATAAATAAAATTAAAGTGTCTGTTTGTAATATCGAAATAAAAGCGTTTTACTAAATGCATACGAAAGTATATACGGTAAGTACAACAAAAATACTATTAAAAAAAAATTTTGTCTGTCTGTTTGTTCCCGCTAATCTCCGAAACGGCTGGACTGATTTCTACGGGACTTTCACTGGCAGATAGCTGATGTTATAAGGAATAACTTAGGCTACTTTTATTTGAGAAAAATTATTAGGGTTCCGTGAAAATAAATTAAAACCCATGAAATCCAATATATATTCTTTATGTCAAGTGTCTATGCCGAAACACTCTAAATTGTTTATAAATAATCCAATTTTTTTATTTTAAATTGAACGACGGGTGAAACCGCGGGTCCCAGCTAGTTGGAAATAAATCTGTTATCTTCAGTTAGATAGCCTCTAGGACTTTTTTGGGGTAACGATGAGTAGGTACTATAACTATGTTTTCGCACGCGAATGATGATAATGGCTTTTATAGACAAATTATTGCAATGTTCATAGGGATCTCTATTTTTTTTAAATAAGTTACAGCCCATGTTACTCTCTGGTAATGTAGTTTTTTATTGAAGATTTATTTTTTAATCGGTTAAGTAGTTTTTGATTCTATCGTTTACATAGAAACATACAAAAATTCTAATCTTTTGCCTTTAAAATATTAGTTTACATTAAGACTTAAGTACCCACGTGTATACCACACAATTATATGCAATACCAAGCTAAACTTCAACTAGATATTTTGATTAACACCATTTTGAACCGGAAGTGACGATCAAATATGAGGTGCTCTAACTGATTGCGCAACACAAACATACAGCCACAAAGCTCTTCCTGTTATGCTTGACCGTTTCCTGGGAACAGAAAAATATATGGGAAACTTAAATAGTTACAGAAATTCCATGTACGCGGCAATAACCCCACGGCTAATACGTCACCGTGTGGTGCCGGCACAGACTACCTCCACCCCGTCTCCTCCCGTGGATGTCGTAAAAGTCGACTAAGGGATCAGCCGGAGGATGGGCAGCAGCGTCCTTCGAGTACATTAACAACTCAACTGCGATCGCCAACCCATCTGCCAAGCGTGGCAATTATGGCAAAACCACCCAATGAGCACACAACACACCGTTATAGGTTGTTGTGGTGAACTTTGAGAGAGGCCTGTGTCCAGCAGTGGACTTCATTCGGGCGAAATGATGATGAATGATAATACGTCGGACTGACGAGGGAGAGGTCAGGAGTTGGTACCAAACCTGTTTCACTAAGAGCCGTTGACCACTCTTTTTGTCTCCGTGTGGTGTCCAGTTTAAGAATGTAGCATCACTTCATCATTTCGGCCGAATGAAGTCCACTGCTGGACACAGGCCTCCCCCAAAGATGTCCACAACGACCGATATGGATGTGTTGTGGGCTCATTGGGGGGTTCACTTCATCTCATGTAAATATCGTGAAACTAAAAGCCGATGAAGGGACTCTAAACCAGAGGGCAGCAGCATCCTTCTCCCTGCCTGTTTTTATTTTTTTATTGATCCGGTGGAAATACCTCATGTACTTCCTTCGCCCCGGGAGAGGGCGAAGGGGCATGCCGGACTCCTACCGGCTAAAACCATGATCACTCCGATCATCTTTGGCACCGAAGGGAGGCTCCAGGAACTCGAAAGATCTCCATCTAGAGCCACCCATTGGTGCCACACCTTTAGGCACATCTCGGAGCTTACCGCTTTACAGTCATCCCCTCTAGCGGAGGGAAGGTGACTGTAAAGAGGCCACCCCCCAGGCATCTCTCGAGGGGATTGTAAAAGATTCCCCCGAAGCCTCACTATACGCTGTGCTGCGCACACAGCGGTACGTGACCACATGCACACCGCTGTCTTCTCGGGGGTCACTCGGTATGAGCACGCAGATTTCCCAATAAGCGCGCTCGCGACCCCCAAGATCCTTCTCCCTGCCTGCTAAGCTTCATGAGCACTGTGGTATACTCCATTTGTTTTTTTTTTTAAGAAAACGTTGCCCCGCACTGGCATTTATCCTGTGTCGTGGGTGCGTTTACAGACATACATTTCACACACAATACACCCAGACCCGGAACAACTACCTGCAGATCATACAAATCTTTGTTCCGTGCGGGAATCGAACCTGCGACCCGGAGCGCAGCAGTTGACTGTATCAGCCACTGCTCCAACCGCGGTAAAAGAAGGTTTCACTTCAAAAAAATCTTTATTTGGGAAGTTGGGAGGGGCCAGGTATGCCCCAACCATGGTTCATGCAGACCAACGAGAAGGTATATTTTATACCACGCCCTATACGTGCTAGTTGAATCGAGCGTCTCCGTGTATCGGAGGATACGTAAAAACGTCAGTCGCGGTTGTTATCATTAATTAGACAGTCGTTAAATGGAGTCATCGGAGGCCTTTATGCGACGTGAACAACTCTGACACAAGCTTGCATGCCATTATCACTATATACACGAAAAGAAAAAAAAAAGAAAACCGAAAAACGTATTTCACATATCACAACATAGAGAAATCACTTCGTTAGTCATACACAACGCTTATGTATCGACTGATCGAACCGTACGTTAAGTGTTTCCAGATGGTCTGATATCATGAATTTGTATGAAGTTGGTATTCACTTGAAGGTTTAAGTGCTGGTTGATAACTGAATGATTGTGTTTATTGGTTGTTCTATAACTTATTTGAATTCAAATCAAACCTTTTTTTCCGTTTTATAAAAGGAGGAGGTTCTGAATTCGCAGGCGTATTTTTTTGGCGATTAAAAAATAAAATATTATTTTATTTATTGGGGGATTTTATCCCCCAATGACACAAACCCATACCGGTCGTTGTGGTAATTTTTCGCGATTATTGGGAAATCTGTGTGCTCATATCGAGCGACCCCACGATGTCCGGGCGCGCACGTGGGAATGTACCGCCGTGTGCTCAGAGCGAAGTTTTGGAGGAATTCTTTCCATTCCCCCCGAATGCCTGGAGGCATTTTTGGTCGGGACGGGGGACCGCTTCACAGTCATCCCCTCCGAGATGAGCACCAATGGGCTGGTCTAGTGTGACCGTAGTCGAGATCGGTGCCGAAGATGACCCCTCCAGTGTATTTAGCCGATAGGAGTTGGGCATGCCCCTCCGCCTTTTCCCGGGGCGAAGGAAGTATAATATACAATCGTAATCCTAGTAGGTACCGTTGGGGTTAAATTCTTTTATTTTTATTTATTTATTTAATTCAGGCATTAAAGCCGATATAAAAAATAAAATTTAACAATAGACTTATTACAATTTAATAACATTGATATAAACATTAAAATAGTAACACTAATTCACACAAAGAGTCGCCGTGGTTGGTGGAGTAGCTCAGCGTGTGGTATTTTGGCCGAGAGGTATTCCGGCGATTCAGAGGCGCCCCTGAATCGCCGGAACACCTCTGGGCCAAAATTCTTGCTTCATTACTTTCCTTCAGTCTCAGTTTCCTTTTCAGTCTAAACAGACGGTTCAATAATTATACTGGGTGCCGTTTTACATACCTTCAACACTCGGAAATAATAACAAAACATGTGTTTAATCTCGTATTGATTGACCCAAAACGCTTGCAGCTTAGCTATGCACCCGTCTCGTATAATGACCGAGGAGCGCGAATGTGGAGATGTTTGGTACGTACCACCCGATTGTGTGTTGGGTTCAATCTATAAAAAATAATTAAACATTTTTGTAAAAAGTTAAGGTACCATATTTATTACAGATTCGGGAATCTAATCGTGAACTGATTCTTCATAATCATATCAGCCATTTATACGTCCACCGCTGAACAAGAGTCACCCCCATAGATTTCCACAATTGTCTCGTTATTTTGAGGGGTATTGTCATCATCATTTCGGCCGAATGAAGTCCACTGCTGGACACAGGCCTCCCCCAAAGATCACCACAACCACCGATATGGATGTGTTGTGAGCACATTGGGGGGTTTTGCCATAATCGCCACGCTTGGCAGGCGGGTTGGCGATCGCAGTTGAGTTGTTAATGTACTCGAAGGACGCTGCTGCCCATCCTCCAGCTAATCCCTTAGTCGACTTTTACGACACCCATGGGAGGAAATGGGGTGGTGGCATTCTGAGCCGGCACCACACGGCACGGTATTGTATATATGTATAATACTCACCACGTTTGGCAGACGGGTTGGTGAGCGCAATAGGTATGGCTACTGTTCCACAGAAGGGATGCTGCTTTTGCGCCTTTTTTACGACATCCACGGGAGGAGATGGAATGGTGCTATATTCTTAATCTACTACAGGCATTAAATTATCACCCAGTATAAATGAATATCTATTTTCACAGGTCGCGCACTACTCGACCGTCTGACAAGTACGACGGTGAGCGAGGTGGTACTGCCGCGCGGAGCGACAAGCGGGCTAGTCCCCGCTCCGCTTGATGTGGCGCCGTACTCCACAGTGGTAGCCAATGCGAGTTGCGGCGACGCCGGTGCTGGGGCCGAGGAATATTGCCATGACACCCCAGGAAAGTGAGTACCCATAGCTAAACTGGATAACCACGAATAGTGCATGCCCATGGCAAAATGGCTCCGGCAGATCAATTGATCTATGACCCGTTTGTTATCCTTCGACCCTGTCTCAGAGAACATGTTAAACCATCGCTCCGTTTGTTATACGAATATATTCACAACAGAGCTTATCCCAATTTTAAACCTCTATCGTTGTGCCTATAGTGTAATTATTATATAGTTATTTTTTATTCTGCTTGCAAGGTATGTACTTTCCTCCATTTTCTTTTCTTGTTAATTTGGTTGTAAGATAGTTATTCAATTTCCTAAGATGTTTTTATAAGTGTAGATGCGTTTCCCGCTCTACGATGGTCACATGAAAGCAAGGTATTTGCCCGGAGTTCACTTAGTCACGCACCCACAGAGTACCTTTTCACGCACCGACCAGTGTCGCGGCTCGACTTGAATCATAAGCGTAATTCAGCAACATATTGCGAAAACATAATGCCATCCTGTGTTTATTATAGACGATGCACGAAGTATACTGCAACTGTGAGAGAAATAGACTGAGTTTTTTTTCATAAATAAATAAATACTTAACGTAAATCGATATTGTAAATAAAAAATAGTATTTTGTTTTGTTTTTTATTTACGCGGTCTAATGGCGGACGCCGTTTTGTACTGCAATAATGTTCGTGTATGGCGCGTCTATTTGTAAACTGTCATTGGATACATCGACTTTCATTTGACCGGACATTTGTCCAGTGGTAATATATTTAAATAAAAATAAAGGACTGAAATTGATACTTTAACTCTCTTAAATACAGAAGCAGCGACAGTAGCTTAGTTTAGAACCTTATTGCAGTAAAAAATGCGCTCACAGTAATGTCCAGTTACTTTTGTTGCTGATTGTACTAGCCGTTACTCGTCCGCTAGGTTGGGCTTTACGAGTGTTAATTTTTTTTAAATTTAAATAAATGTCATATCCCGCCTCTATTACAAATTTATTTAGAATCCGTTCTGTCGTGTGTGCGTGATGGAGCCTCAAACAATAAAATATACAGACCCATATTTATAACAGTAGTGAGATGTGTATATTCCGTATGGTGTACTGATTAAGAATATACCACCACTCCATCTCCTCCCGTGGATGTCGTAATAGGTGACTAAGGGACTCTAAACCAGAGGGATGGGCTGCAGCGTTCCTTCTATGGAAAAGTAGCCACAATGCGCTCACCAACTCGCCTGGGAGAGGCCTTTGTTCATTGGTGCAATTCCTTAAGCTCAAACATCCATACATCCTTAGATACAGAATCGAAATAACGTGTGGCGACACCTACATCGCCAGCAATACAACTACAACTTACAACGACATCTACTCGACTATCAAATGCAACTCCCCGATGACGTCAAAGAATCTTGAATCACGCTATTAAAGTATTCGCGCAACGGAGCATATATACAGTCGTCCAACATCAACCTTTGGGCTTCGGCCCGCCAGGCACACCATCCGCCTGGCTGGAGGATCCTCCCTTTTCTATGGAGGAACACCACACTTGTTCCCTATAAACGGTATAAAACCAATTTGGTATTCGCTAAGACATGATTGAAGCTATTCACGGACACGTTGCGGAAGGACAGCCATGAGGATCAGACTTCGCGATTACCAAATTGGGTTATCACTGTTATTTCAATTCTGTATTCAAGGATGTATGGATGTTCGAGCTTGGAGAATTGCACCCCAGCAGTGGACGTCTTTTGCCCGATATGATGATTTATTTATCTGAAAATGTAATTACTTTTCCACCCAGACGAGGAGTGGTCTGCGATGTATGCGAGGGTCTGGGCGGGTCGTCTGCGCGCCGCCACCCGGCGTTACATGCGGTGGACGGAGACCCGGCCACGTGGTGGCAGAGCCCGACCCTCGCGGAAGGGGATTATCAGCACGTCGAGCTGGTCGCTACCCTCCCAGACGTAAGTAATAGGTTTAAGCGGTGATGGTTTTGTGTGAAATTAGAGGGCCAATTCTCGTAATTAAAAAATGTTCAAAATATAGTTCCGATCTAGTCTCAGTGTCATAAATTTCACAAATACCCCCTCGCGTGTTTATTGCCGGCAGCCGTGTAGACACAATATATTTTAATAGTGTTTCGTTTTACGATACGCAATGAGGTATTCTCCTAAACTGACAAACAACAGGTGCCCTCTGTCGGGACTGGTCAGCTTATAACTGTTATAGTAATCTATAACGCATTTGATTATCATTGTGCATAACTATGTGTGTATTTATCCCACACATTGGCATGCATTATGCTCACATAGTTTTTACGATTATATTGAAGACTGTAATACTTTCAAATATTATTTCAAAAGAGTATGTCCATGGAGTTTCTTGCCGGTTCTTCTCCATAGGATCAACGACTTGGAACCGTGCAACTATTTAAATTCTGACTATTCGTAAGTGCCAGCAAATGGTTTACATGAATAAAATCAATTTGACTTTGACTTTGACTTTGAACGTCCAACGTGAACTTACACTGTGATGACATCGAAAATATTTCATTTCGAACTGTCACATGAATAAATTGTCATGAAATAATCGTCAAAATTGAGATTGAAATGAGACTAGATCGAGATTATACCGAAATTCGACTGAACTTTAAGAGTAGCAGAATATCATTTTTTCAGTCAATTCATAATTTAATCTAAGTTCGGTCAAGTTTCAGTCGTAGTGTAAATTAATTAATGAATTGGCCTACAGGTTTTAATACGCAAGCATAAAAACCGTAATAATAATCTCAATTTAAAAAAAATAAAAAATTATAATTCTTTTTAAAGAAGGAATTCCGTACCGCTTAAATATAAATTTCATCATCATCATTTCGGCCGAATGAAGTCCACTGCTGGACACAGGCCTCCCCCAAAGATCACCACAACCACCGATATGGATGTGTTGTGGGCTCATTGGGGGGGTTTTGCCATAATCGCCACGCTTGGCAGGCGGGTTGGCGATCGCAGTTGAGTTGTTAATGTACTCGAAGGACGCTGCTGCCCAACCTCCGGCTAATCCCTTAGTCGACTTTTACGACACCCATGGGAGGAGATGGGGTGGTGGCATTCTGAGCCGGCACCACACGGTAGCCGGCACCACACGGTAAGCCTTTAAAAAAATTATAAAAGTAAGCAAGAGTCACCATCATGTAGCAAAGGGAATAGTATTGCTTTTGTTTTAAAGGTATTCCCGAAAAAACTAGGTACGGATTGACATGTAACATGGACATGGGTATTTTTCCAAAATTATAGCTTCCAGATTGCGACATACTATGAAGTAGGTAGTCTTGTATTTATTATTATATATTTTGACTACGCTGGGGCGGATCTAATTGCAATTAGGGCTTGCAATATCGGAAGGTTCTCAATTCCGAAACTGAGTTCCGATGCTGGAGACCTAATTCCGGAACTGGCAAATATTTGACAGCTTTTGCTTTCTAGGAAAACAAAAAAGGCTTTCATTACGAACTAATGATTTATTACATTAGTTATACATGATATCAGCCTTTTAATCAAATTAAACTTCTTTTAATTTCTTTTTTTAAAACGTTACCCCACACTACATCGTGCATTTAATCACTCGAGCTTATAGCTGAGCTTTTTAATACTAACATCCAAAATAAAAAAAAGACATAATTGTCCCTAAATATTCATTATAGGAGATTTTAAACAGTGTTTCAATAAATAAGCTTTATCACGAAAGACTAAAACGATACATAAAAAAAAACATACGAATATAAAAGCACACAACACGAACCCATGCCAGTCGTTGCGGTAATCTCTAGGGGAGGCTGCTGTCCAGCAGTGGACGATTTTTGGACTGAAATGATCATGAGGATGAGTACCTACTCTCCGTTAGCCCACATTTTTAAAAATATTGTTTGTTTTTTTTTAGAAAATGATTTGTTTTTATTTTACAGCATAGTAATAAAGAAGTTCTCTTTCTTTCTTTACTTTAACAAAATTTATGATTGAGATATCATTTTGAAGATTATGTTCCCCGCTAATGACGAAAAATAACCAAATAGTTTAAAATTAATATTTTCGTTAAGACTTTGTTTTGAAACCAATGTAGAAGGCGCCATCTATTGACTATCTCACGATAAATAACCAAATGGTTTAAAATCAATGTTTTTGAATACTTTGTATTTGCATCAATAATGTAGCAGGTGCCATCTATTGACAATCCGACAAAAACTAACCAAGTAGTTTATGGTTTTATTCCCTTTGAGTTTAATTTATGTCTATAACGTGGTATGTATTAAGAATGTAGAATGCGAAGAATTGTGCGAAATATTCGCGCATGTCAACTAGTTTTACTTATTAATTATTGTATAATCAGCATTTCAGCAACTCCTCTGGTGTTGTGGATGTGTAAGGGTAATCGCTTAGCCGTCCCACACGCTCGTTTCATTTTAGCCGAAAACCGTCCACTGCTGGATAGAAGCCCCCAGAGATTGCCCCAACGACCGGTATAGATTTGCGTTGTGTGCTCATTGGGGATTTCGCCATAATCGCCACGCTTGGGAGACGGATCGCAGTTGAGTTTTAAATGTACTCGAAGGACGCTGCTGCCCATCCTCCAGCTAATCCCATAGTCGCCTTTTCCGACACCCACAGGATGAGATGGAGTGGTAGTATTCATCGCGTTGCAGGTGCAGGTGAACTCGGATCAAACTTACATTTTGACAAGTGGAATCAAGAGCGCGGAGCAAACATCGTGACGGGAATTAGCGTAACGTGACACTTAACAACAAACAAAGACTTCTTGATAATTTTGCAGAAATACCACTAGAGAGATTTTAGATCCTAACCATTTATATAATACTAATCGGGACCACGATACACTGGAGCGCCTGTTTGGAATATGACAGTAAAACTACGTGGATGAGTGTTTGCTAATATTATTATTGTAGGCGTGGCTTGTATGTTTTGAGTTCGGCCTTGTTTGTTTTACAATGCGCCTAATTTCCAGCAGACAGTAATTCTCGTGGTCTTCTTCTGCATGTGACGCAGCTTTGTGGCATCCTCTACAGAGCGAATCTATCACGTGATTAGCACGTAGCACGTTATACTGAAAGAAAATTTACAATGGTGAAAGTAAATACATTAGCATCTATTATCTTACCCTTTAATGCACCACCATGAAACACCACGATTACGGTAGTATTTATTGGATTTGAAGCGAGGCAAGCGGTAAGCTACGGTTGATAATTTATGGTTTTTATAGCCGGCACCTTGGTATAATATAATGCTGAATATACGACTGGCTCTCGGCATGGTATCTTTTAAGTGTTTATACAGTATTATTATGATTCCAACTAGGTCAGTTGTTTACGGCTCAAAATGCATCTCTTTCATCGGGTATAATTATGTACCTAGTTTACAGATATTAGTTAAATTTAAAACATTTCATAATAAAAAACAAAACTACAAACACTTAAGACCCAAAACCGAAGGCCTTATCACGAATATAGTCAGTTAAAAGGATGCTGAACTTTTTATAGTTTTTCTGATCATTAATATCCCGTGTGAGCTATTAAGGCATGATAAGTCGCACAAAAGGGCGCGCTTGCACCGTTTATTGAGAGCTTATCTGTTAGTGGACGATAAATTGCACGGAACGAAGCGCCTGCGTCGGTAGGGGCAGTATGATTGCGATGAATGAGGGATATGTCCTGAGAGGTTTTTGTTTAAGAGACATTACCGTATTTTCAGACCCAAATACCTCAGACACGATCCGCCAAATCCGCCCCCGCCTGGATGTCGAAAGGCGGAAAGCGTGCCAGGAAAGTTGCCGCCGCCTTGTAGGACACTGTCCTGTATCCCCGTGCGATCCGTATAGCCACTCTGCGCTGTAGACTGTGAAGTTTGTTTCTGCAGCGCTGGACGCTTAACAGCCGGGATGACCATACAGGCACCCGGTAGAGGACCACGGACCGCACGACGCCCCTGTAGAGACGGCGAACTTCCTCGATCGGTCCCCCGAGATTGGGCAGCACCCAGTGTAATGCTCCCACTACCTTCTCGACTCTGGGGACGAGGCGCGTGAAGTGCTCTTCGAAGCCCCAACGACTTTCCAGGGTGAGCCCCAGGTACTTCATGTACTGTTCCACTCTAATTTGCGCGTCACCAACGCGTATCTACGAACCGCTCCGCAGCAGTTTGTGGAACCATAGCGCCTCGGTTTTGTGAGGCGCTATCTGCAGACCCAGAGCGTGGATTTTCGCCACGACCGCTTATTATCACTGCTTGCTCAGCAAGCCGGATGGTTCCCTCGAAGAACTCTCCGCTGGCCAACACAAGAGTTTCATCGGCGTAACAGACCAAGCTGACGCCAGCGGGGAGAACGACACGCAGGACCGCGTCGTAGGCGAGGTTCCATAAGATGGGGCCGAGAACTGACCCCTGCGGAATGCCGCACGTAATCTCCCTCTGCTTTACGCAACCGTCCCTGCCCACGTAGCGAATGTGCCTATCGCGCAGATAGGCCCCAATGATGCCCTGCAGGTAGGGGGGGCATCGATGATTGATTAGCTCTAATCGCGCCCCATGGGATGGAGTTGAAGGCGTTGACGTCGACATATTTGTGAGTACAATTCTTTAGATTGTTTTTTTTTCCTTTTGTTTCTCATGTGTAGCGGGTACAGTTTACAAACATCTAGACCCGAAGTAACAATTTGTAGATCATGCAAATATTTGTTCCGTTCCCGCACAGAACCAAACCCGTGGCACGTAGCCCCGAAACGGCCGAATGCCGATCGCTGCGGCAACCTTCAACATAAAAAAATCATCAGTGACACTTTAAATTCCGCGCAGTTTATACCCCTTCTGACCACTGGGTCCACTTAAAATTCTCTTTAACTAGCAATTCTCTACGAAACTTGTAGCCCCTCTTGTCTTCGGTAGAGTCTCCAACACAATAGAGTCAGCGGTCTAACAAAAGACCCGATTAGCCCTTATAATGGTAGAGATGCGTATCTATAGCTTTATCGTAGAGTCGACAACGTAATGGAGCTGCGGGGCGCCCTATAAATCATTGGGTACAGCGACCATGAGTTCGTCAGGAATAGTACAGCTTTTTAAATGACTTAAAGACAGGTTTATTCAGTTTTTCAAATACCTTAATCATGCTGAGCATGGCTATCCCTTTGACTGCTATAAATATCGGCCATAGAGGACATTACCATAATCAACACGTATCGCAGATAAATAGGTGATAAACTAGGATGTCTATGTGATATGCCTATGTTGTATATAGCAGACAGAAGATGGTGCTAGTCCACCCTCCTAATTATTCCTTAGTCACGTCTTGCAACTTCCACTCGTAGAGAGGGGTGTAGTTTTGTACCAAAAGAAGGACTTGTACGTATCTTCCGATAAAAACCAATACCCTATCTCAATAAATTCACCGTGTCTCTACTCCTTCAACCCGGTACCATAAACTGAATGATATAAGCTTGTCATGCACGCACCACCATTGTCCTTTTTTATGGGCTTCTCGCAGTAATTTCAGGTAGATGTTGCTGCTTAGCCGGGTGAATGTGGCGAACCTAAACAAGGCCTCCAGCCAAGCTTAAAATGACAAGCTAAGCAACTGCAGCTAAGGACGCCCCCCTGCGGGACTCGAACGTCAGCTTAGGGCGTTGCGTTGTGTGGCGTGGTGGTGACAGCCGAGGGACAGCTGGTCTGGTGTTATTTATCAGGGGATGTTTAAAACTATAGGCTTGGCTAGTGCCTGCACGAACAAGGCTCAGGGGAAAGGAGATTGAACGGGTTGTCGCTGCAACAGGCTCTGCAGCAGCGGCGGTGGCGATGAGGGGGTCTTCGGTGGCGAGGACGGAAAACTGTCTGTTGAGCAAGATTATCCTTTATCTCACGCACTTATATCCTATCGTTTTCCCGCTGCTTTGGGTGACGGTATATTAAGCAAGCGGTCCTCTGTAACATTCACAAAATATAAACTTAAGAAAAAGGTGGTCAAGTACGAGTAAGTCTCGCGTCCTTTGAGGGTACCGTATCATTCTCGTTTTGCATGTTGTATTGTTAACTTTACTTAAGAGACGGGTATTTTAAATGTATTGAAAACTACAAAATGATTACTATTCGGTATAATCCATTTTAACATGTACAATATACAATATACGATAATATTCTATTCTAATACAAAATATTACTAAAGCAAGAATGGTCGAGGTCAAGCTCGCTCGAATGCTATCGCCCAAGAGAGTTTAGAAAACGGTTGGTCGTTCCTCTGCGAATATCGTCGCTCCCCACCATCCGATGTAGCTTCACTCAGTGTTGCCAACAGTATGTAGCAACATAATGTACCTATTGATATAATGTATATAATGCGCTCCCGCACACTGTATGACATTAACCGCAAATATAAGATAACATACATTATCAGCCCATTACTGTCCCACTGCTGGGCACGGGCCTTTTCTCATGATGGGAAAGGTTAGGCTTTAGTCCACCACACTGGCCCAATGCGGGTGGACAATATATAAAATATTAGTTTATCTCGTAATAATTCTGGGCGGAATTTAAAAATTGATTTTTGTTTGTTACTAGTGCCTAAAAGACCTCCCTTAGTGCCAAATTTTAAGATTGTGTTATCACCGGGAAGTACCCTATAGGTTTTATAAACTGTCAGTCAGTCACTTATAGTATGAGAATATGCTTTGAAAAGCCGTATGTTTTTATTGGGTTAGACTAGAAACTTGATACCGTTTCAGACATGAACATCTCAGTGATCCTAAGTATAAAGGTTCCGTTTTTTCATAATGAGTTACGAAACCCTAAAAAAGAGCAATCGCAGAGTAAGCATAAGTTTCCTTATAAAATAACAAATCAGTTACAACCAAAAGAACCGTAATTAGTAAAAAGGAGACCCCACGTGCTGTGAGGTGAACAAAAAGTTAACGCTACACTATCCGAGAGTTCGGTGTGCAAATTGACCGCCGCCATTTTTATCTGTCTCGGATGCACACGTTTAAGAGGGCCATATATTGTCACTTCTCACGATTTTACGGCATAAAAACAACGCTTTCTATATAACAGTACGCAACAGGACCATTTTTTTAATGTTTATGTTTTTTTTTGCGCGAACCCTAATAATTTTCTTAAATTAAAAGTAGCCTAAGTTATTCCTTATAACATGAGCTATCTGCCACTGAAAGTCCTGTCAAAATCGGTCAAGCCGTTTCGGAGATTACTAGGAACAAATAGCCGTGTGGTGCCGGTTCAGAATACCACCACCCCATTTCCTCCCATGGGTGTCGTAAAAGTCGACTATGGGATTAGCCGGAAGATGGGCAGCAGCTTCTTTCGATTACATTAACAAATCAACTGCGATCGCCAACCCGTCTACCAAGCGTGGCGATTATGGAAAAACCACCCAATGAGCCCACAACACACCCATATCGGTCGTTGTGGTGATCTTTGGGGGAGGCCTGTGTCCAGCAGTGGACTTCATTCGGCCGAAATGATGAAATAGACAGACATAAAATTAAAAATGGTTTTTTTGTCATATGTACCGTATATACTTTGATGATATAGTTTCATATGCATTCAGTAAACAGCTGTTATTTTGACATTACGAACAGACACTTCAATTTTATTTATATGTGTAGATAAAAAAAACGTGCTTGCCTCTAGGATGTCTCCTGTTCCGTGGGTGCAGTTTACAGACATACATCTCACATGGACAAACACCCAGACCCGAAATAAACATTTTAAAGATCATAGAAATATTAGTTCGTGCGGGTTCGAACCTATGACACGTGCACAAAGCTAATCGAAAGCTCTCAAAAATAATTGTGATCACCAACTCGTTTAACCCGACATACCTAAATTTGCCCTAACAACCGTTGGCATCTCTGATGCTGGTGATAGAAACATGCACCAATACGAAAATCTAGAAGTGTAGAAGAATGTTTGCAAGTAACTATTCATACATATGACAACATTTGTGAATGATTGTGAATGTTTGTGAAATATTTGCATATATGTGTAACTTTTTTTTTATTGGTCTCCAGTGCAAATTCTACTTGAACTTCCTTCACCCCGGGGATGGGCGAAGGGGTATGCCGGACTCCTACGACCGGCTTAAACCACTGGAGCGGTCATCTTCGGCACTGAAGAGGGCTCCAGGTCCTCATAAGATCACACTAGAGCCGCCCATACGTGTAACCATTTTTTTATTTATTTTTATTGATGTCCAGTGGAAATTCTACATGGAACTTCCTTCACACCGGGGAAGGGCGAAGGGGTATGCTGGACTCCTACCGGCTAAAACCATTGTAGCGGTCATCTTCGGCACCGAAGCCCCCTTCCTTTCCAGGTCCTCGTAAAATCACACTAGAGCCGCCCATTGTGGCCCACGCCTTTAGGCACATCTCGGAAGGGATGACTGTAAAGCGGTCACCCCCTCTAGCGGAGGGAAGGCGACCGTAAAAAGGTCGCCCCCCCAGGCACTTCTCGGGGAGGACTGTAAAGGATCCCCCCAAGCCTCGCTTTGCGCTGTGCTGTGCACACGGTGGCACGTGACCACGTCCGCGCCACCGTCTTCCCGGGATCGGCCCTCTCCCGATCCCGCTCTGCAGTCTCCTTCTGAAGCATGACGCTTTCGCAGAAGAAGACCACTGCACTCCAATTTTCATGCTCTGATACGTGTGTAACCTACAAACCTTTGAGATGTATGAGTTACTTACCAGCTGTACTAACCATATAGTTACTTTGTCAATTCAAATCTGTTGCTTTCTGATAAGGATCACATGTTTGGCTGTTGCCACAGCATAAATATTAAAACAAATTAAGTAATTGGCAGTATTCATGTACGTACTCTGGTGCGCCGTTCGGGAAGCCAATAAAACTCCATTTTAATTACCATGATGAGTGTTACATCGTTTGCATCGAAAACCACTCCTGCGCAAGGTATTTTAAATCTTTTATCGCTAAGATTAATGACTTGAGTTGCTTCGAACGGATTGGATGGTAGGTTTCGGTTGCTATACATCAACCAGAGGCGTGGTTAAGGTTAAAAGGTTAATTTCTACGTGGGAAATATAATAATAATATGTGATCCAAAGAGACTCTCGTTAGGTGGCTGGATCAAGGGTCTGTTACAGAAAGCAGTACTCCTCGATACGGCATACATAGTGAGGAGGTTTCTTCTTCTGGAGCCCTAACCACCGCCGGCACCCCGGTAGCTTGGACCCTGTGTCCGCTGCCGATTGGTCACTATTTTTCATATTTTTAAATATATGGTTTTTTGTTTTCATTTTTATATGTACCTATACTAGCTTTTACCCGCGGCTTCGCTCGCATTGAAGCCATTTAATAAGTTTTTTTTTAAAGAATATGTGTACAAAGTTTCATGATGATCGGTTAAGTAGTTTTCGCGTGAAAGCGTAACAAACAAACTTTACACACATTTTTTTCACATTTATAATATTAGTATGATAAGTGTGATTTAAAAATATTATTAAGTATGTATAACAATATAATAATGTGATTTTAATATTAAGTGTTTTTAAAACCTTTGCCCTATTGCCGTGTGGTGCTGGCTCAGAATACTACCACCCAGCTCATCTCGTGGGTGTCGTAAAAGGTGACTACGGGATTTGCTGGAGGATGGGCTGCAGCATCTTTCGAGTACATTTATAACCCAACTGCGATCGCCAACCCGTCTGCAAGTGTGGCGATTATGGCAAAACACTCCCATTGAGCACACAACACTAACCCATACCGGTCGTTGTGGCAGTTTTTTGGAGGCTTCGATCCAGCAGTGATCCTCTATCAGCTGCAATGATGAATGATGATGAAGTAAAACCTTGAAGGTGTGCTGAACGGCGTGATAGTCGGTCAGTGAGTCAGTGATGAACGTAAATACACTTTTGTGGCGATATTAGATTTTTATAAAAATAAAAAACATTTGATTATTTATTGTCAAGATTTACTTGTATTTTAAGAATGTTATTAACAATAGATAATCCGCTTTAATTCTCGTCCGTGTGGTGTCCGGATTAAGAATATAGCACCACTCAATTTCCTCCCGTGGATGTCGTAAGAGGCGACTAAGGGAATCTAAACCAGAGGGATGGGCAGCAGCGTCCCTTCTGTGAAGCGGTAGCCATACTGCGCTCACCAACCCGCCTGCCAAGCGTGTTGAGTATTGCCAAAAACCCCCCAAAATGATGACACCGTTGTGGAATCTATGGGGAAGGCCTTTGTTCAGCTGTGGACGTATAAATGGCCGATATGACAATACACTTGTCTCTCTCTCTTGTCTGAAAAGTCAACGCTGCGCGTGCAAACTACACGGCAAAAACTAAGTTCTACGTGGCGTGCACGCTGCTCTCCTCTGTTCGGATGACGTCATCATCGGGTGGGGCTAGCCACGCCTATGCACCCCTGTTCATCAGAATTCAACGATAATATATTTTTGTTATAACTTACGCCTGTATTAAAATGAATAGCAATCGATTTAATTATTTCATTGCTCTTCGATAAGTGGCAGGCGTAAAACTAATAAAACCTATGAGTGCTTTTAGTCATTTCACTTTTTGACGGTTTTCTGCGCTGCGTGTCACGGGTTCGACCCCAGCACGGAACAAATATTTGTATGATCTACAGATAGTTGTTTCGGGTCTGAGTGTGTTTTCATGTGAGATTTGTCTGTAAACTGTACCCAACACTTTTTAAACTAGCCGTGTTCGGCTGGTACGTTCGACACGTTATCAAAGTGATATTTACACGGATATACAATTATTTTAAATACTATATCTTATTATTTATCACAGATTATACATGCTTACACGACTAATGTAATAGCTATTTTCATACATTATTATCCGATTTAATTTTATCTGATCTAACAGATGTTTTTTTTGTTTTTAACTTTGCCCCACTCTATGATTGCTCCTGTGTCGTGGGTGCGTTTACAGACATGAATTCCACATACAATACACCCAGACCCGGAACAACTACCTGCAGATCATATAAATATTTGTTCCGTGCGGGAATCGAATCCACGACCCGGAGCGCAGCAGCCGACTGCATCAGCCATGACGCTTACCACGCGCCGGAGGAGGGCGCTGAACGATCTCCGGCCATCATGAGTAGCGTGGCCTGCGGGCGACGAACTAGTGGTCCCGTCGCCCGAACAGAAACAGGCCCGAGATGCGCGTGTGTTCCGCGCGCCTCTCAGTAGGATAGGTGCAGCCAGCAAGGTCGCACAGAGACGGGGCCCGTCGAACAGTGAGGGACCGATACTTGCCGGGGGCGCGGTCTAATGTTGACAAAGCGAACACCTCACCCCCAGCCAGAGTTAAGTGGAAGGACATCGTGGGGTTTTAGCCGGTTTGAGTCCTGCATGCCCCTCCGCCCTTACCAAGGCGGAGGAAGTCCATGAAGGATTTCCTCACGCTATAAAAAAGGCATGACGCTTACCACCAGGCGCGATCTTGCTCATCTCGTCACAAGAAAAACGCATCCAAGACCGGCTAGAGCAGTTTTGCATAGTGAACAACCGTTCAATTTGCGCGCTATTCGTAACATAAACCTAGTACTTAAAATAATCACTTTCTAGAACTTTCACAAACAAACACTTGTTTATCCCTATGGCTGTTATCGTTAGTTATCGCTGTTGTTTGTGGGTGCCGTCAGCCGGGGATTCATTTTTATCTGCTCTACGTCCGTTTCAAAAATCAAGATATGATCAGTCATTAAATAAAACGAGTAGGTTTTCGCAAGAAAATCTCTCAAAAAAGTTCTCATCTTACTTAAAACTTACTTTTTTTTTTCGTATTAGATAAACGGGCATGCGCTGAGCTGATTACGTATGTCAAATACGGTTTGCGACAGGCGTAAATCGCGCAGACGCCGCTGTCACAAGTAATTTTGGTATTACGTTTTTACTGATAGCGATTAAACAGCGAATATCTCTGACGCACTCTCTGTCGGACGATCAATGAACTAAAAATTGTTTTTTTTTTGTTTTTCAAATAGGTATAGAGTTTTACTTTTCGGCGATTTACCACCGGTGGATCCTTGGCTGCGCGATAGCTGCTGTCGCTGTGTTTAGCTAATCAGGGTGCGGGTTGCCTAAGTGATCACTGCTGATCATAAGCATCCGCAACACCAGAGGAGCCGCTGATGTGTTGCCGACTTTTAGGGCAGACATCTTTTTTTCCTTGAAGGCCCCGATGTATTCACTTACCCTACGAAACGCAGCAACACCGGTATTCTGTGACAAATGTGTGGTACACTAGCTAGTGCCCGCGTCTTAGTAGCGTCGTCGCGGGATTAGTATTTTGAGTAGCTTATATTAGGGTGGCGTAGAAAAGAACTAACATTATGACATTAAAATTATCACTAAAATAATTTTTGAGTCGCAGTAGAAAAATATAACAGCCTGACAATATTGAGATGTTACAGTCGCTCTATAATAAGTAATAACTTAGCATTATTGTTAACATAAGAAATACGGTAATTAAGCACTGCAGAGCCCTAATCATAGACCCATAGGTAGCTACTGCAGTATGCTTCTATAAACTATATTTACCGATTTTTTCTCAGCATAAACATGCAGATTTTCGCTTTGGCAACACGTGAGCAAGCCACATAGAGCTGACCGTGAGAAAAACATGGCGTGCCGAAATGAATGCCTGCTACCTTTAAGGTTCCACCCTGCGATTTGTTGATCGTCATTGAAAATGCGAGTTGTTCACTATTTTGGCTATAATGGCTTACACATTTTGGCTATAATGGCTTACACATAAGATATAGACATATACTGTGTGTGTAACTCTAGCGATTTTGGCAGCGCACGTCAGAATAGCTCGCAGATGGTAGATTTTTTTCCTACTTACTTGACACTTATCGTCATATTTTGGACAATTCACACAATATCTTTATAAATTGTAGCCTATGTGTTATTCTGATGTATAAGCTATATTATTGTAAAGTTTCATTAAAATCCATTCAGTAGTTTTTACGTGAAAGAGTAACAAACATCCATCCATACTTACAAACTTTCGCGTTTATAATATTAGTAGGATTTGTTCTTTTTATTAAACACAGAACAACAGTCAACTGTTTCCAGCTATGTTGAGGGCCGTGCTGACGTCCTTCGTCCCGTAGTGGAGGAAAGCCGCAGACAACTTGTGTCAGAAATCGAGAATACTCTAGACAGTCTCCGACTGGGGAGTGCTATATTTAGTCTAATTGAATCTCACCAAGACACAAGTCTGTGCGTTTACTGCTAAGAAAACCCCATTTGCTGTAGCTCCACAACTCCAGAACACGTCCATTAACAAAGGTAACAGTATTGGGACCCTTGGTGTCGACATTTCCAGCAGCGTCCAGTTTCGCGCGCACTTAGATGATAATCCCAAGCTGGCGTCCAAAAAACTCGGTGTACTCAACATGGCAAGGCGGTACTTCTCATCGGGGCAGAGACTGCTGATTTATAAGTCGCAAGTCCAGCCTCATATGGAGTACCTATTGCAGCCATAATTTATGGGCGGGAGCACCTGGACACCAGCTTGGACCATTTGATTTGGCGCAAAAACGTGCAGTTAGGATTGTCGACGATCTCAAGCTCACAAGCGATCTAGAACCCCTATGTCTGAGGAGAGACTTTGCCTTCATGTGTGTGTTCTACCGCTTGTACAACGGACAGTGTTCTGAGGAATTGTTCGACATGATGCCAACGGCTACTTTCTACCATCGCACCTCCCGCCATGGGTGGGGAGTTCATCCGCATACCCTAGAGCCAAAATGGTCTCGTACCACGGTACGCGTACGGTACACGGTACGGGAGGAAGCTGGTTTCAGAGGAGCTTTCTTCCGCGCTCGCCCAGTTTGTGGAATCAACTCCCTACCGAAGATTTCCAACGAGACTACAGCATGGGGCTCTTCAAAAAGGGCGTGCAAAGATTTTTACAGCCGTTAGTTTGTGCCAAGGCCGCTTGCCGCAACATGTCGTATTTTAGTGCTAATTTTAATTACTTAAATATGCTTTCGTGTGCACAGACATTGTTTTAATAACTTGAGAAACATATGTAAAAGTCAAGGAGTTATTTTTCATGAGTTAGTTCAAAATATTATTTTTAAAACATGCGTAATTGAATTAAAATATTCTTCTTCTTCTCTTAGATTATGGCTTCTGAAGAGTATCTTCCACAATTTAGCCAATGTCAAGTATAAGGCAACGTCGTACGGTGTTTAGCATAATGAATCTTTACATATTCGTAAAATATTTCTCAAAAATGAGAAAAATCTATTAAATATGTGGGCAACATCGTACGGTTTTCCAATTAAAATATTATCAATCGTGTTACTATAGCGACGGCCATATTTCGTTTACGTTTCTATGACAACATAACACGCCCGCTCGCCCCGCGGGCATTAGGCTGCGCGCTATCATTTGTTTGTAATAGCTACTCTAGTTCGTAATACATTATACCTCAATGAAGTTCACATGAAAGTTACTGCGGACTCTTATTTAAATAACACACAAACAAGCATGAAAATTATATATTTACAAAATGTACACAGCCTTACAAAATGTTCATACAAATAAGTTACTCATAATTTGATTACGTATATATAGTTGCCTTTAATGTTGAAGTCGTACCCACACCGCATGCGTGGATAATACAGACAATTTATTTGATCGTAGACGTCACTCAATATTTCAGAATGCGTTATTTCGTAACACTAGAATGAAATGCAAAAAAAAAAATTGTGTAACGTTGTGTAGGCGCATGCGCGAGCATAAATGTAGTGGGTGCATGCGCGAGCATAAATATTGTAGGTGCATGCGCGGGAAGTTTCACTTATGTAACGTGTACTGAGTTGAATGCGCTTTTTTAAATGTCAATTTATTAAAGCCCCATAGGATCTGCGTCCAAGGTATAGTTAACAGACATAAATCTCCCGACTCTGAACAACTATTGTGGGCTAAATATAATTTATTGGGAAATTTTGTAACTCATCGATTTAGAGAGATTATTACATAATTAGTTAATTTACGAGTACGGCTCTGCCTCACCATTCATCTGTAACCATGATATAATTCTAAATCAATATATCGCACAGTTAGAACAAAAGCGTATAAAACCGGGGAAACAATTTTTATATAGTTCTTAATACAGCAAAAAGGTGTTCGTTTCTGTTATCAATCAATTTGTTGCAGCTTCAACATTACAGCTAATAATATAAATTGTTTATCGTTTGAGTTAGTCCTTAAGTGCACAACTTGTTCATTTTGATTTTTCCTCTGCAAACATTACTTTTCGGATTGTAATGAATAACGATAGATGTCACCAAAAGCAACATCTTCTTCATCAACCAACGTCCACTATTGATCAAAGGCCTCTCCTGGTGATTTCCACAAAGATCGGTTACATCATCCGCATGTATTCCATTACTTAATAGCTCTTCTATGTTGATTACTTATCCCTTGTATCCATTATGAAATTAGATAAAATTATAATTGTCAGTATTGCAGATCATAATAGTTCCATGAACCTGTACTGGAACTTTGTCAGTTATTTCCGAAGCACAGGTTAATTAACCATTCATAGTTCCGTTCGATCGATATGTCTGAGTGAACTCTAGAGTTGCCTAGGCAGAGGGATCGCTTGGGAGTCTGAACCTATTCAAATTCCCGGACCTTCAAACTACTTATGGATATGTTCCCAATCTACGATGAGCGGTCTGGGATCTGAATAAAATATTGTTCATTCAAAATAGAATAAAAATAGTAAGTACTTTTTAAACGTCAATATATCCCCCAAAGTATTCGACCTTCACTGCATCCTACCACATGCTATATGTCAACGACATGACAGACATACGTGATATGAGACATTTAATTACTGTATTACATGCTTTATATAAAATCTAATAAAAACTAAAACGTTGCAATAGGTTGGTATGTCATTGCTAGATCTTTGTAATATTAAAACAATAAAAACACTTAGCACTACAAACGATGTTATAAAATAACTGGAGGCCTAATCTCAAATCAAATCGGTTCTTAAGGGCGTTCTTTGACATGTATTATTGACAGTATAATTTTATCTGTTTAGGTTGAGGTCTTACATGTGTAACAAGGACCTGAAGCCTTATGATTTCTGATTAACCAAAAGCCCATAAGAGTGCCAATTTCTGCATAAAAATAAGCACCATGAGCCCCATTCCCGGTTCAATTACATTATTTACATTTTTCATTGACAATGAAAACATACCATAATGCTGTTGTGACATTTTACAAAACAAACGACAAATATATTTTGTGATATAAATGGCATATATTAAGGCGTAGTAATTTATTGTTCTAATGAGTCACTGACATTCATATTAGGTTTTTTAAATAAAACCTGACATAATAATAGTATTATTTATACAAAAATATTATTCATGAGCGTTCAATATTATTGTGAAAACACAAGTAGGAAATCTCTTATTGAAAATCTAAAAATCAGGTACACTTATCCCTTTTAATGAAAAACAAGTAAAAATTTGTATTCTTGAGCTCGCTGGAGGCATTGTAATCTATCTTATGACGTCGTGAAAATGTAAGATACGCTAAAAAAGATTTTTTTGGGTTTGATATATGTAATTAATTATTACTACTCTTTATTTAATTATATCAATGATGATAAATCGTAGACTATAGCATGGCATGGCTTGGCAGACTATGGCTTAAAATTTCAATTACTAAATTAAAATATTTACCATTTTGTTCTAAAACTCATCAGTTTTTTTGGTAGAAAATCCATAGCATTTGATTCCAATAAAGTAATAACATTTTTTTTATTCCGGAATCTATATACTACCATACTTATACTTACTGACTTACCTCATGAAATATTCCATCATTAATCAAAAGTCGTTTTCAAACTAATGACCTCACCATTCATTTTCTTCATCAACAGTCCAAATTCTTAGTAACACAGTCCACAGTCCATAATTCATAGCTTTCACTTTTACCACAAGGCATGAGGCCTTTTGAAGACTCTGATATTTTCTTTAATCAGGAGCTGACGACCTGAAGATACCGCCAATGACGTCGTCGGCTTTTCCGCCCTTTATTGCCATGGTGACTGCTAAACCTATAGCAGCGCCCATGATAACTCCTGCAACGATGGCCAGGACTCTCTTCGCGAACGACCATTTGGAACAGGTCCAATATTGCTCGCGATATACACTGGAAAAAAATATTTTCTGTGTTTAATCATTAACATATAAAGTAGATCATTATTATAGTTACAAAGTGTATAGTTGTAAATCTTACACTGCTTTGCACATTCTAGCGGTAAAGATCGAGTGTTTGAATGAGTCTTTAGTGACGTACTATTTAGGGCATGTAATCTGGTCGCAAGGAGGCGCTACAGTGAACATTTGGTGATATCAAACTATACTCAAGATGAAAGTCTTTAACTTTTAAAGTGTGTGTTACCACTCGTGACATATGGTACAGAGACGTGGTCACTCACAATGGGCCTCATAAGAAAGCTCAAGGTCACTCGGAGAGCTATGGAGAGAGCTATGCTTGGTATTTCTCTACGAGATCGAATCAGAAATGAGGAGATTCGTAGAAGTACTAAAGTTGGCGACATAGCTGATAGGATTAGTAAACTGAAGTGGCAATGGGCGGGGCACATTGCTCGTAGAAATGATGGCCGTTGGGGCAAAAACGTTCTCGAATGGAGACCGCGCACCGGAAAACGCAGCGTGGGACGACCTCCAACGAGGTGGACAGACGACCTGGTGAAGGTCGCTGGGAGTCGTTGGATGAGAGCGGCATGTGACCGCTCGTTGTGGAAATCTAAGGGGGAGTCCTTTGTTCAGCAGTGGACATCCTGTGGTTAATCTTTAAAAATATGAAAAATAAGTGACGACAAGGAAATCTAAACTAAAAAATACGTAGAAAAGGAAAACGTCTTTAAAACACATTTTAGTAACAATCTAATCTATCAATAGTGATTGCAAAGTCAAGAGACCGATAACCAAGAGCCACCGATACGGTCGATCTACCTGTATGCTTTTGTCTTCAAATCGATAGATAACAAGCATTGCAGCCAGTTAACACATCTAATACCTGACCGATAGCTTATCACATACTCTACGACGTAAAAAAAGCACTCATTCAATATCCCTCCAGCTCACGGGAAAAATATGTTCAGTTAATGAAGGAATATTTTGTGATTTCCACCATAGAGAAAGCCATATCCTGTATTTCAGTAAGCGTGCATCCAGAGCGATTAAAGGTCCACACTACGCATCGACACGCCAACAAATAGTCGTTCGCACGGACTCGGCTTGGCTGACTGTCGCAATTTGGATGGCGTTGTTTAAAACGTGATTCTGGCTGTCTTAACGCCATTCCGCGTCAGTAATTATGTGGATTATATTTTATCTATAAAAGCTGTATATACTATTTTAGGGGGATTTATATGCTGATACCCTTTATTTACCGGATTATAGTTAATATCTTTTTAAAATAATAAAATACTTTAAACAAATTACATCGCGTACTTATATTCATTATTGTTTTTCCCAACGTTTCGAACACTTTGCAGCTTTCGTGTTCACAGGATGACTCGGTTCAAAGTCAAATCTTTTAAAATGTTTTGTAATGATCGCGAGAACCTAAGATAATACCGTTTATTGTTAAAATTTCAATTGGAAATTTAACATACATGAGGATTCTCAAGATCATCTGCAGCAGCATCGTCCTCTTTGCACTGTGATAATATCCGTTTGATAAATGAACTGATTATGGCAATATAACTTCGCCAACTTTTACTAAGTGGGCCATGAGCCCTGTTCAGCAGAAGTCAGTTACTTTTAACTGCAGATTTATGGTTCATTAGCGGTACTTAAACTGACATGCAGTAAACTTCATGACAAGCTACCTGAATTTTCTGGGTGTTTATGTATGAAATGTGTGCGTGGAATGGCATCCACGGCACAGAATGCGATCGTACGACTGTAAGTAGAAAGCGTTGTTTATTCAAATAAAGAAACGCTTTCTTCTCATTGCCTGAAGTTCATCATCACCACTCCAGTAACGTCTACAAGTGTACATCAGTCGCCGACTGGGCCATGGACACAAACGATTTATTTAAATCATCCCTTAGCATTTCCAACATCAAATTGTATTCAATTGGACTTTACAAATTGCGACATATATTTTCAGATAACGATAGATTTTCTAGATTAGTAGCGAAATAATCAGACTTTATTCACCCAGTATTATATAACCAGGTATAGCGTATCCAAGCGGGCGATAAGATAGATACATTTGTTTTAGGCAGACTTAATTCTGATATGACGTACAGAATGTATCGATGCTATGATCGATACATTCTGTACGTCACGATATAAAATGTGTGCCTAATAATGTTCCGTGAATTATGTAAGTTTCACTTATGTGTAGAATTTCCCAGTGAAACTAGTGAACTAGAGTATAGTATAGTTTTTGGTATTGAGGAGATCTGTAGAGGAACTAAAGTTGCTAACGTAGCTAAAAGAATTAGTAAGCTAAAGTGGTAATTGACGGGGTACATAGCTCGTAGAACTGATGGCCCTTGAAGCAGTAAAGTTCTCGAGTGGAGACCGCCCTCCGGATAAGGCGATGGACAGATGACCTGGGATGCAATTCCTTAAGCTCAAACATCCATACATCCTTGAATACATAATCGAAATAACGGTGTAAAACTGATTCGGTATTCGCTAAGACATGATTGAAGCTATTCAAGGACACGTTGCAGACGGTGAGCCATGAGGACCAGTCTTAGCGAATACCAAATTGGGTTATCACCGTTATTTCAATTCTGTATTCAATGATGTATGAATATTTGAGCTTAGAGAATTGCACCCCTGGTCACGGTCGCTGAGAGTCATTTGATGCAGGCGGAATGTAGCCGGTCGTCGTGGACATCTATGGGGGAGGCCTTTGTTCAGCAGAAGAATATGATACTCACCACGCTTGGCAGGCAGGTTGGTGAGCGCAGTATGGTTGCTGTTCCATATAAAGGACGCTGCTGCCCATCACTCTGGTTTAGCGTCCTGTGGTCGCCTTTTACGACATCCACGGGAGGAGATGGAGTGGTGGATGTTCTTAATCCGGACACCACACGGATCGATTTATTTGCTCAATTGCTTAATCATATGTTGCGTTTAAAACCCCCATCCCAAAAGTGCATTACAGAAGCTTTGCTTCAAAAGTAGGGAGACATAGCATTAGGTACCTGAATATCGGGGGGGTGACCACTTTACAGTCACCCTCTCCGAGATGTGCCTATAGGCGTGGTACCAGTGGGCGGCTCTAGTGTGATCATACGAGGACCTGGAGCCTCCCTTAGGTGCCGAAGATGACCGCCCCAGTGGTTTTAGCCGGTAGGAGACCGGCATACCCCTTCGCCTTTCCCCGGGGCGAAGGAAGTTCCATGTAGAATTAAACCAATAAAAAAATAAATTAAAAAAAGTTACATGAATATCAATACCAGTTGCCAAATTGTACGAATGGGTACGGCCAAGCTGCTTATAAATATGGTATAGTTCCTGCAGTATTGTTAATTGTTTTTATATCATACAACTTGGTTAACTTGACTTTAACGATATTTTAATGATTTACCGGTATTATACGTAACGTTAACTCACTTGTTGCTTAATGTCTGCCAAGGTCTGATTAGGATAATATAGAGTATGACCCTTAATTGAAGCAGTCGTTAAGGGGCTTATATAATTTATGATATTATAACGATGCTAGGAAGCCTCATACAAATCAGTTGTCTTATGTAATTAAATAGAAATAACTTGGTACAAGCTGTTTTTCCTTTATTGACCGTGTCCGTATCTGTAACGTTTAATATAAATTTAGAAAGAATAGTATTAAATTCTAGACGAGAAATTAACAAAAACCAATTTTACTCCCACGAAGACATAAAAAACATTAAAAAAATATATGAAAACGTTGCCCCACACTAGGATTTCTCCTGAGTCGTGGGTGCGTTCACAGACATAAATTCCATACACAATACACCCAGACCCGGAACAACTACTTGCATGTCATACAAATATTTGTTCCGTGCGGGAACCGAACCCACGACCCGGGGCGCAGCAGCCGACTGTACTGCCACTGCACCAACTGTGCCACCAACTGTTGGAATTTATAATGAAAAGTGAAAACCAATAGCTATATATTATTTTTAAAGGTAATTTTTGGGTTATAGAGGGGAGAAATTAAGGCGGATTAGAACAAAATATCAGGGGTTTAATTTGTGAGAAATCTATACAAATAAATAAAATTGAAGTGTCTGTTTGTAATATGAAAATAACAGCTTTTTACTAAATACATATGAAAGTATATACGGTACCTGCAACAAAAAAACTATTTATATTTTTTTGTTTGTCTGTCGGTCTGTCTGTTTGTTGCCGCTAATCTCCGAAACGGGATTACGTTTGTACGGGACTTTCACTGGCAGATAGCTGATGTTATAAAGCAGGGGTTCCCAACCTTTTTTGTCTACTGCCCACTTTAAGAATAAATTATTTTTTTAACGCCCCCCTTTTTAAACATACTTAAAAACCGCTAAGTACTTATAACTGATTATTGAAACGCAAATTTATAGTATTCGGACAGAGTATCTTTTATTGAAAATAAAACAAACAATCAATTCTTATATAAAAACTAATGTGAAGGTTGAATCTGATGCTGTTCAATAAGTTTGTTGATATCAGGTTCCAATTTACTCAAAAACAGCCGCAAGTCGCCACGTTCGGTAACACGCAAACGATTTCTCTTTTTAGTAAGCAGCGTTGCCACAGCACTAAATCCACGATCGCACAAATATGACGATGGGAATGCTATCAAAAATCGTTGAACAATTGACCACAATCCAGGGTACAATTGCGGGATCGGTTTTTGTAGCCAAAATTCTTGATATCCATTTTTGAACTTGATTTTTATTTCTTCGTTTGTTGTCAATTCTATAAGTTCTTCTTCCAGCCGAGGTGACATTGTTGTGTTGACATTTGAAAACGGATCCAACACCCAGTCTGGTATTTCCAAGTTTAAAATGTCCTGGTATCGTTCGGTGAAGTCAATGTGGAGGTTTTCCAAATGTTGGCAGTAGGCAAACAAGTCGTCGTTACTGCAGTATACTGATAAATTCGGAAAATTGTGAAACTCACGTCTGCCCATATTCTTTTTGTGTAGAAGCAGTTTGGCTGCGAAAGCAGCAACGACATTTTTTGTTTTAATTGAATTTAGTTCATCGCCTTGCAGTTGGAGGTTCATGTCGTTGAACATTTTATACAGGTCTGTCATGTAAGCTATATCATTCTTTGATGTTATGAGCTTGTTGCGCAGTTCTGTATCTTTAGTTTCCAAGAATACTATCATAGAGTCAAACAGGTTGTAAAATCGAATCAGACAATTGCCTCTTATGTATGAAGCAACAAACGGTTGAAATCTTCGTCATTAGTAACACAAAGCTGATGAAATAATCTATCATTCAAAGAGCTGCTACGGATTTTATTGACTGCTTTGATGACATATTGCAGTGATTGAAATAGTCGTTCACTTAAGTTTCTAGCAACCAAATGTTGTCTATGAATAATGCAATGTATAGCAAGGACATCTGGAATTTTATTCTTTTAGTATGCTATGAAGCCTTTATGGCGCCCTGTCATAGCCGGAGCGCCATCCGTAGCAACTGATATAATATTTTTCAAAGGAATCTCTTTCTCTTCACAAATTTTTCCAATGTATTGAATATGGTTTCGCTTTTTGTATCTGTCTCCAAGTTTCTGGCAAACAATAGTTCTTCACGTATTTTCTCATCTTTAATAAACCTCACGTAAGATAGCAACAACGCTTCATTAGTTGGTAAAGTGGACTCATCGAGCTGAATTAAGAATTGACTAGTCCTCAGATGATTGCACAATGATTCTTCAATGTTTTCAGCCATTTCATCAATTCGTCTTTGCACAGAATTATTACTCAAAGGAATTTTTCGGATAATATCTGCGGCCGGTTTATGAAGCACAGTAGTTATTACTTCCTTTATTGCTGGCAAAATTAACCTACATTCTTTTCTGTGTTATCTGGATGCATTTTATTCAAATGATCTTGCAGTCTTGAAGGCTTCATTGCTTCGTTCGAAAATGTTTTTAGACATAGAAGACACAAAGGCGACGACGGGTTTGTGGGATTTTCAATAAATCCGAATTTAATCTATTCCGCAGAGTATTGCCGTCTCTTCTTTTTTACTTCCGACATTGTTTTGTTTTAAGAAATACGTAAGTGTTGAAATCAAGTACTGCTTATCTATTATGGGCGAAACCGCAAATGAAAATAAAATAAATTTACGTCGTTTATATAGGATTGCATAAGCAGCACGCACCAACAGGAATAAGACAAACGTGCATAAACTCGTTTATCTCATTCGACGCCCAATCGTACTCGACAAGCAAGAACAAGTATTATAGAACCAGCCGATTGCTATAGGAATGTACAATTCGGATTATTTAACAAAAACTTGTTAAAACATGATTGCCCGCGGTCTTTTATATCGAACCGAGTTTGAGCTATATCATAATTAATATTAGTTGATGTTCACAAGATGTAGTCGAGAGTCGAGAGCTCAGTCGGTGTCTAAGAGTCATCCTAGCTAGGTAGATGAAATTATAAATCGACCCCAAAGCCCTACACAATGCCCCCTTTTTTTTCTGGGTCTCTTACCGCCCCCCTTAGGCCTGCAGCGCCCACAAGGGGGCGTTATCGCCCACGTTGGGAAAGACTGTTATAAAGAATAACTTGGGTACTTTTATATCCGAAAAATAATTAGGCTTGCGCGCTAAAACTTAAAACCCATGAAATCCAATATATTTAAAAATAATCCAACTTCTTTTAAATTAAACGGCGGGTGAAACCGCGGGTCCCAGCTAGTATTGAATATTATTAATACTACGTAGTATTACTGTTTACATTCTTAGCGATTTTCTCCATTTGCTGGGCATGGTGGCATATCAAAGTTCTGAAATAACTACGTCATGCATCAATAAAGTTAACATTTTTATTCTTATTCTTTATTGTACACAAGTATTTTAATTTAAACAATAAATACAAACTTTTATGTACAAAGGCGAGCTGAACTCAGAATTGAGTTTTCTACAATAAATTCAAATTTATAAATATGTCCAACTATGATATATAAATATACATATATATATATATATATAGACTGTAATACATACATAATATACTTAAAAGTCATATAGAAAGGAAATGCTTCTTAACTTTTGTCTTAAAGGTGTTCAGAGTACGGGGAAGTGTGGCGAGGAGTTCTAAGGAGTAATGAAGAAGCTGAGCGACAGGGTTTGCCTCTAGGCACAAGATATTTTATTTTATTTTTAGTTATTGCACATCGGTGATGCATCAGGGCTTGTGGTGGAAGAGGCCTGTGTGTGGGTTGCCAGATGGTCGGGAATCGTCTGGATTCTCCCGACATTTCATATGGTGACCAGACTCCCGAAAAGTACAAATTTTCCAAACAAACAGCACATCTTAAAGTTTTATGCACAGTTTAGAAGTAAAATGTATAATTTCAAGTAATTTCTTTATACTTCTAAAAGATCGAAATTGGTGAAGTCATTGAACACAAAAGCAAATATGTAAGTAGGTACATTTGAAGTGAGTTAATATTTAAGTCGATAAAAAATTACATTTTGATTCATAATATTTCTACAGACAACAGCGCGAAAATACCGACTTTTTGGTATTTTTTCCAGATATTCCGGTTTTCCAACCTTTCAACCTTATGTGTGTAGCAGTGGACTACGACAAGCTAAGTTGGTACCCTCTTCGGTGCCTAAGATGACCGCTCCAGTGGTTTTAGCCGGTAGGAGTCCGGCATACCCCTTCGCCCTTCCCCGTGCGGAAGTTCATGAATATTTTCCACTGGGAACCAATAAAAAAAAGAAGAAAATTGGCTTCTCTGATTCTACTATGTTTCGAAAGATAACTGGGGATCACTGTCGCCACCTTTGGGAAATTGATGGTCGATTACAATATGCTGTTATTAGAACAGCTGATATGCTGGCATAGTTCCTCATTAACGGCACCACGAGAGTACACGGTCACGGTATTTAGACCGCCCCTTAGCAAATTGCAAGCAACCACATGAAACGACGCGTAGGAAAAGTTATTTATTTATGATACAATTACAACACCATTACAGTACTTAAATGACGAATACGATGTTATAAGATATGATTATTTAAATTAAATAGTTAATTAGAAACAAAAATGATTTAAATATGGTATTTAAATCTTACAAATTGATACCCCTTTCAACACCCATCATCATCATCATCATCATCATATCAGCCAGGACGTCCACTGCTGAACAAAGGCCCTTAGATTTCCACAACGAGCGGTTACATGCCGCCCTCATCCAACGACTCCCAGCGACCTTCACCAGGTCGTCTGTCCACCTCGTTGGAGGTCGTCCCACGCTGCGTTTTCCAGTGCGCGGTCTCCATTCTAGAACCTTTGTGCCCCAGCGGCCATCAGTTCTACGAGCAATGTGCCCTGCCCATTGCCACTTCAGTTTACTAATCCTTTCAGCTATGTCGACAACTTTAGTTCTTCTACGGATCTCCTCATTTCTGATTCGATCACGTAGAGAAATACCAAGCATAGCTCTTTCCATAGCTCGCTGAGTGACCTTGAGCTTTCTTATGAGGCCTATTGTGAGTGACCACGTCTCTGTTCCATATGTCATCACTGAATTTGGGCAGACTGTGAAAAAAAAAAACCAGTATCTCCTGAAAGGCTATTAATTACCACTTTTAATATATATATTAATTTTATATTAAAAGTGGTCGAATGGATACTGTGGTTTATGAAGTAGATGCTTTTTTTGTCTATTTTTATGGCCCATGTTTTTTTCTTATATACACTTCCGTAGCTATAAATAGTACATAACAATGTACACACCTTGTAGGTGGTTGGTGTAATCTAACTTCGTTAACACTGTTGAGACTTCCGACATATGCTGAGTTAACGTACACGAAGTCGCTAGATCTGCTCGAGACTTTCGGAACGCCCTTCAGGCCTCCGTCGTAAGATACCGCGGCGTGCGTCTTCCGTCTCTCCCTATGTTTGATCACTTCCACTTTCACGTCACTGAGGATCTCGTCCTCGCGGGCAATGGACTTGCCCTTTTTCGACATTTTCGCGGAAACGAGCGCTTATGACCACATTTCACGAGTGACTGAGCGTAGTGTGTTATCGTTTGCGATAAGTTATCAGATGGACTGTGTGTTCCGATATTTTTCTGTTTTTGGAATTTTTGGGTTTACCTGCATCTGTTTTTGATTACATGGTAATTGGAATAGCAGCTGGTCTTAATATCATCGTCGTTTCAGCCAAATGAAATCCACTGCTTGACACAAGCCTCCCCAAAGATAGCAACAAGGACCGGTCTGGGTGTATTGTGTGTTCATTGAGGCTTTTGCCATAATCGCCACGCTTGGCAGGCTGGTTGGCGATCGCAGTTGAGTTAATGTACTCGAAGGACGCTGCTGCCAACCCTCCGGTTAATCCCATAGTCGCCTTCTACGACACCCACGGGATGAGATGGATTGGTGCTGTTCGTAGCCGGCACCACACGGCATATCTTAATATATATGAGATATAATGTACTAACAGAAGGCTACCATTGTCTTGTTACTAAACATTATATGGACTTATTGCAGAAAGTCCTATTTTATTTACAAATCTCAGTGTTAAAAAGATCGATGTCTTCTGAAACTTCCTAGCAGATTGCAATATAAGCACGAATCGCCCTTATCAAAGGTATTAGTTTTGCCTATAGGTACTTACCGCTAGAATGTGCAAGCAAGTGAAATCTGCTTAGAGGTGTAGAAGGTACGCGTAGATCTTCTTGTTCACCAATTTGGGAATGGGTACCGATCCGTTCTTATAACTTTGAACAAAACAAAATCTGCATTTTTTCTGCGTTCATAAAGAGACAGAATATAATTTCGGCTGAATGAAGCCCACTGCTGGACACATGCCTCCCCCAAAGATCACCACATCGAACGATATGGGTGTGTTGTGGGCTCATTGGTGGGTTTTGCCATAATCGCCACGATTGGCAGACGGGTTGGCGATTACAGTTGAGCTGTTAATGTACTCGAAGGACCGCTGCTGCCCATCCTCCGGCTAATCCCTTAGGCGACTTTTACGACACCCACGGGAGGAGATGGGGTGGTGGTATTCTGAGCCGGCAGGATATGAATGAATGAAACCCTTAAAAATAATTCAGAGCTCGTGATATAATTAGTGAAATAAAATCTTGAACGAAATTGAATGTAGCTTAAGAATTTTTCCTGAACGCTCTCTAAACTATTGATGTAGATGTTACATTTGGTATCTACTCCTGAATAGTTGTACAGAGATCGGTATTAAAAATCTACCAATTATGCTTGATGCTTACGAAAATACATATTTTTAAATTCAACGTTTAAAACTATACATTTTGACGTGACAACGTCTTATAAATTGGTTTGCCGGGTGACACTTCAAGAAACTGCGTTACGCTCCGCTCACGTTATGCGCTCACAATGAGAGCGAGTGAGAGGCACGCGTCCCTTCCACTCGGGCACAGTTAGCCCGCCTCATTTCATCCTTCTTCCTACTATACGAATGAATATTCACATTAAAATTATTTTACCACTCAAAGTCGTTGTCACGTAAAACTTTCGCCCGTATACCGACTTTACAGGCAACCAATTTTTTTATCTTTAATATTTTGTACCTTTTTATTATTAAAAGGTTTTAATACCGTATCCGTGTAGGCGTGTTCTCGACACGCAACCTTTTCACGCGCTTAGAATACCCCCACCGGTGACTAGAAACGAAAAAACGAAAACGAAAAAGAACACAATACCTATATTAATAGTCTTGATGTTCCTGCATTTCATCTTGATGCGTTTTAGCGTGGTACAGTACTTGCGCAGCATAGCGCACAATGAGGCTTCGGGGGGATCCTTTACACCCCCCAATTTTGTGCCATAGGCGTTGCCTTTTCAAAGTCGCCTCACCACCGCTAGAGGGAGGGAGGGAGTGACCAGTGGCTCTAGTGTGATTGTATCGAGGACCTTGGACCCCCTTTAGGTACCGAAACTGTTTTAGCCGGCATGCCCCTGTGTCCTTCCCCTTTCTTTTTTTATTGGTGCCCAGTGGAAATTCTTCGTGAACTTCCTTCGCCCCGGGGAAGGGCGAAGGGGTATGCCGAACTCCTACCGGCTAAAACCACTGGGGCGGTCATCTTCAGCACCTAAGGGAGGCTCCAGGTCCTCGTATGATCACACTAGAGCTGTGTCCTTCCCCTGGGCAGAGGAAGTAAACTATATATTTCCCATAGATCTCCACAAATTGTTGTGCCGTCATTAGCGCAGTATAGCTACTGTTTGTGTTGCCGTGTGGTGCCGGCTCAGAATGCCACCACCCCATCTCCTCCCATGGGTGTCGTAAAAGTCGACTAAGGGATTAGCCGGAGGATGGGCAGCAGCGTCCTTCGAGTACATTAACAACTCCACTGCGATCGCCAACCCGTCTGCCAAGCATGGCGATTATGGCAAAACCCCCCAATGAGCCCACAACACATCCATATCGGTCGTTGTGGACATCTTTGGGGGAGGCCTGTGTCCAGCAGTGGACTTCATTCGGCCGTAATGAGTGAGAGTGAGTGAGCTACTGTTTCACAGGAGGGACGCTGCTGCCCATCCCTGTAGTTTAGCCCCCTTAGTTTATTACGACTTCCACGGGAGGAGATGGAGTGGTGCTATTTTCCTAATCCGAACAGCACACGAACGCACTATTATGGTTGTAGAGAATTCAGGCGCAGGGTTGTATGGAACTTTGAATTGAAACACAAAGCGGCTGGCAAAACACAATCACTATATTTTCTCTCTTACAGGATAGCTGCGATGCAACACATAAACACAATATAAAACAATAAAACTGGATGACTGAATTTAACTTTAACACAACACAAACTGAATACTAAAAGATGCTTCTTGACAGGGCGAAGGCTTATCTGGTTCCGTACGGGTATTTCACTGTATCTTGCTCACGTAGGACTAATTTAGTACTGCCGACCATTTGGCCGGGCGGTCATATTTATACTCAAAATTAGGTCGTACAAGTAGTGGGTACTATCATGTGCCATATATTTCGTTATTGTCCAATGACAATGTAGGTTTATTTTGTCTAATATTACTCGGTAGCCACTACTTGTGGGTTATAACTGATTTCAACATTTAATAATTATAACTTATATACATTATATAGATTGCTGTGCCTGCTACCTAGGCTAAAAGGCTGTGATTCCGTAACATTTCCACCCCCCGTAAGAGGTTTCAGCCGATTACAGAGCCATCGGTAGGAAGCACAACAACCTTCACCGTGGGCCGACGCAGGACCCCATTATTCGTTTGTACATCGACTACACGGACTATATAATCATTTCCGTGGTACACCGCTTTGATCACACCTTTAATCCACTTATTACGTTCTTTATTATTGTCAACTATCACTACTATATCAGCCTCCGTGAGAAGGGTGTAAAGGACCTTCTCACGAGGCGCGCACTGTTTCAGTAGTCTATCATCGAACAACATGGGCTCGAGGGGGCGTGCCTTAGCTGACGCTGGTGAACTTTTCCGCATGGCTGCCACATCTTCGGCGAAGCTTTCTGTCTGTATCGCAGATCATCGGCGCAGAACTCCGTGGTCAGCCGGCGTTTGCGACACTGGTTTATGAAGGCGGCGAGCACATGCGCCATGGTGCGCAGTGCCCGCGTAGAGAAGCGAGAGCCGTCGACTAGTCGCGGTGTAGATGCTGTCGTCACGCTGACTCGATGAACTCGCTCGAGATTCTCAGGCTCCGTCGCTCTCATCTCTTTGTAGGTGGGCCATTGTTCCTGGGGATCAAGAAGAAAAGGGGGACCAGATAACCATTCTCTACAACCACTCGACCAGTTCAATCTGGTCGCTTTGTCAGCGGGGTTGTCCGCCGAGGGGACCCAGCGCCAGTCACTTCGCTTCGATTCGCTATCTATCTCAGCTAACCTATGCGATACAAATTTCTGAAACTCTTGCGCTTCTGAGTTTATCCACTTTAGGACCGTTTTACTATCGGTCCACAGAAATCTACTTGTGATGTCAAGTCCTAATTCTATCTCAACAGTACGGGCTAATCTCGTGGCTAACACTGCCGCCTGTAACTCTAATCTGGGTATAGATACTACTTTCTGGGGAGCTACTCTTGCCTTACCCATTACTATGGCTGTTTCCCTTTCACCGTTAGCGTTTATTCCTACTAAATAAGCTACCGCGGCGTAAGCTAATTCACTCGCATCCCCGAATACATGCAATTCTAACCCTTCAGGTCGTAGTCCGTACCATCTTGGGATCTCAATTTCGTGTAAGGCTTGTAGGCTTTTAAGCCATTTAAACCACATATCGGCCTCCGAAATTGTCAGTTGTTCGTCCCACTGTATTCCTGATTTCCAGACTCTTTGCATGAGTATTGGCGATTCTATTATACATGGATAAAGGAATCCCAGTGGGTCGAATATCGACATTATAAAGCTCAAAAATTCTCGCTTAGTCGGGATAATATTACCGGTTACTATCTCGCCTGGTAAACGCTTGAAGGACAGATCGAAAGCCAACTTGTCAGTGCGCGGCGACCATATCATGCCTAGGGTTCTAGCTGTGGGGGACTCACCTTTTTCAAGCGCCACGTGCTCTGGTATCTCGGCTCGCAGCTTGTCGCGTAGCTCTGGTGAGTTAGTCACCCACCCCCGTATGTTGAAGCCGCCGGAACTATGTACCTGGGTTACCTCATCGATGAGTTTGTTGGCCTGCTCCGCTGTCCATGCGCTATCCAAATAATCATCCATGTAATGTTTGACTTTCACTGCTTCGACCGCATCTGGATATTTGTCTATGAACTCATCAGCATTTTTGTTTAATATATATATCGCTGTAGTGGGTGACGATACGGCACCAAAGATCATAGAGTTCATAGCGTACGTGTCAGGTTCCCTGTCGCGGTCTTTGCCTCTCCATAGGAAAAGTTGTGCCCCTTGATCTTCCTTTCTAATTTTAATTCTCAAGAACATATCTGCGATATCACCCGAAAAAGCAACTGGTCCTATGCGGAACTTGAACAATACTCCGAGTAGGGAGTTCAAAAGGTCAGGTCCTGCTAACAAATTATCATTTAAAGACGTACCTTTATGATTTGCGGCGGCGTCGAATACCAGCCTCAGCTTCTCTGGTTTGTTAGGATTCCTTACACCGAAATGAGGTAAGTACCATACCTGCTTTGCTGTAATACCGGCGTTCACCTTTCGAGCGTATCCTTCGCTTACTAGCTTGTCTATCTGCTCAGTGTATGCTTTCGCGTAAGCGGGATCTCGGTCGATCCTTCTTTCAATGCCTACCAGGCGTTGTCGCGCCTGCTTATAATTACATGGCAGTTCTACGTTGTCATGTTTCCATAGTAAGCCTACCTCCCATTGTATTCCGTCAGGGGTGCGCTTACTAGTTTTGTCTAGAGTAGACATGGCTCGTTCGACATCACCGTGCTTGCGAGTCTGCTCTGTGATGCCTATTGCCTCTAACTCGAACTGAGCCTTAACAGTTTCGTGTAGATCAGGAAGGGAGATTGCAACACAATTTACAGAACTATTGCTACTATTTCCTACGGGTCCGTGGATTACCCAACCTAATCTAGTTAAGGAAGCAACTGGCTTACCGGATTTCCCTCGACGGATGTCCTGGCCGACAAGCAGGTCCCAGTTGTCCTGTCCGAGCAGGAGCAGCGGCTTGGCTCCCCTCATCTCCTCACATCCCAAATCTCGGAGGTGAGCGTTATCGCCCAATACATTGGCAGATACCGTCTGCGTGGGTAAGTCCATGTTCACTAATGTGCGGCACTTCACTATATGGCCTTGTCCGTTCGGGCCTCGCACATTCACTGTCACTCTTTTCGACGTATAGTCCGTCACTTTATGTCCGCGCGCACTTCTTATTGTTAACGGCACTACCGGCCCCTCGAGGTCATTCGCGAGAGCACTATCTAATAGTGACACTGTAGCACCATCGTCTAGAAGCGCGTAACAGTTGTGACTTCTACCGGAATCACTACTCACTGTGACAGGCATTATTTTCAGTAGAGCCCTTGACTGGCTCTCACCAACATTTGTGACACTCTCCGTGCTATTGTTCACTGTCTGCGTTCTTGTCTGGTGTAACGACACATGGTGTGAGAAATTACACTTCTCACAACGCTTAGCACGGCAGAGGTTCCTCGAATGTCTTCTTCCAAGGCATTTAAAGCATAGCTTGTTTTCTTTCGCTATTTCCCAGCGCTGATCTACAGTAGAGTCTATGTATCTCTTGCACTTCACTAACACGTGTTCACCTTTACATAACGCGCATTCTAACTGTCTGTTAGTTATCTCTTGCGTCGTTTGTACCGTTTCGCATGTATCACATTGTACATTAACACGTTGCGTCTGACGTGTGTTTTGGAATGGCCGTGTAGTTGGCTGTGCGTTCTTATTAAATCTGGCTGCGGTAGAGGTTAGTCCGGAAACACTCGTGTTCATATGCACATAGTAAGAGGAGGCTCGAGATAGATGAGATAGGAAGTTCGCCAATATCTCTAAGTTTGGGGACACACGTAGATCGACTCCTTGCGTGTTATTCAGTCCCATGGCGAAATCTCCATACTGTGCGCGCTGTATTGGTGTTAACTTAGTTAACAGCTCTCCGACTAACTGAGGATTGTTAAGGTATCCCTCAGCGTGGATATTCTTTAACAGGGACACGCAATTCCTTACTGTCGTAGAAAACTTCCTTATCTCTCGGCCATTTTCACTTATTTTAGGCAAACTTCTTACCTTTTGTAATGCACATTCCAATATTAGGTTTGGGTGTCCGAACTCCTCTTCTAACACCTTCATGATGTCCGTAGGATTCGTGGACGTTCTGAGAAGATCTTCTACCGCACTTTTGGCTTCTCCCTGTAGTGATGTCTTCAATCGCGCTAAATTTTCATACGGTTTGAACTCATACGTGGTTGTCGTATCCCAGTACATGTTCTTATACGATATCCAGTCCGACGGGTTGCCATTAAAATAAGGCAGTTCATAAGCTTGTCGGGGGATTGGTCTTGGTCGCGCTAAGTTTGCGATTGCTTCCGCTAGCTGATCCACTTTCTTATCTTTCCGCTCACACGAAGTATCTCTGTGCCCGCCTTCAAATCTCCGGTGCTCTGGCTCTCCAGCATACGCCGATCGCTGCGGGTTATCCCATTCGACGGTGTCACATGTCGGGTTCGCGTACACTGACACTCGAGGGACACTAGCTAACACGGCCGGTGTATTTAGCACTGCGGGTTGTTCGCGTTCGCGGTGTGGTATCGCGGCTACCATAGGCGCGCCAAGGGGCGTTTTCGACGCCATTATTATACGGGGTACGGCCGCGGCGGGCGGCACGCGGTACACGGGTGACTCGCGATGCGCTTGGGCGGCGCTTGTCGGGTTCGCGGCACTCGCGGACTGTTCCATTTGCGATGGATATGGCACTTTGCTGGCTGCTTCCTCCTGTATTACTACTTGCTGAGGTGTAGTGTCAATCCATTGCTCTACTCGTCGCGTTGTATCTTCGGTGACACTATCTTCTTCGGCCGCATCTATCTCGGCTAAGTCAACTTCCAGTTTTTTCTTCACAAGACTCTCGCGTAAACGCACTATTTCTCGCTCTGCCTCATATTCCTTGCGTTTCCTCATATAGTCGGTGCTTCTACGACTAGCTCTCGAGGACGCGTGGCTCGAGCGTGAGTCTATCGTGGCGACTCGTTCCTTTCTAGGGTTCACTGGCGGGTCCATTATTCTGTGGTCAATAACGCGACCACCCGTCAGCGGAATCCTTGTTGTAGGCGCCAATCTCAATACGGGTGCGGTTGACGGAGATCCTGGGGCTGTTTCTGATGGTAAACCCGAATCGGTTCTTGCTTCTAACTGACGTGCACTTTCTTCGGCAGCTATCTTGCGGGCTCGTCCTCTTGTAGTCACTGTACTTCGCTCGCTCATGTTTGCGGCTATTCGTAGATCCGGCTCGAAGGACCAATAAATGTAGAGAATTCAGGCGCAGGGTTGTATGGAACTTTGAATTGAAACACAAAGCGGCTGGCAAAACACAATCACTATATTTTCTCTCTTACAGGATAGCTGCGATGCAACACATAAACACAATATAAAACAATAAAACTGGATGACTGAATTTAACTTTAACACAACACAAACTGAATACTAAAAGATGCTTCTTGACAGGGCGAAGGCTTATCTGGTTCCGTACGGGTATTTCACTGTATCTTGCTCACGTAGGACTAATTTAGTACTGCCGACCATTTGGCCGGGCGGTCATATTTATACTCAAAATTAGGTCGTACAAGTAGTGGGTACTATCATGTGCCATATATTTCGTTATTGTCCAATGACAATGTAGGTTTATTTTGTCTAATATTACTCGGTAGCCACTACTTGTGGGTTATAACTGATTTCAACATTTAATAATTATAACTTATATACATTATATAGATTGCTGTGCCTGCTACCTAGGCTAAAAGGCTGTGATTCCGTAACAATGGTTCTATTTTAATTTCAACATAGTAACTTGCTTATAATTTTTCTCTCCTATTACAGTATGGAAGAAAAACATAAAATCTTTTAACATAATCTACAGAGGAGAATTTTATCAGTCTTTATCAGCTATCGGTTGTCGCGACGCAAATCATAAAACAAACATTCAGAAATAGGTCACTATTGTCGTCTTTATGATTAGTTTTGAAGGATATTAAGCATAGGATGAATATCTCTTATGCACGACGATGTAGCGATCAAGCTAAACAGTTCTCTTTGACGACACGGTTGGTGCAGTGGCTGACACAGTCGGCTGCTGCGCTTCGGGTCGTGGGTTCGATTCCCGCACGGAACAAATACTTGTATGATCTGCAGGTAGTTGTTCCGGGTCTGGGTGTATTGTATGTGGAATTCATGTCTGTAAACGCATCCACGACACAGGAGAAATCCTAGTGTGGGGCAATGTTTAAAAAAAAAAAAAAAAAAAAAAAAAACTTTTAAGTTCTAGTATAATCTGACCTCTCATTGTACCGAAAGCCTTTACAATGCCATTCAGCGTATACTAGAATAGTCTAGCTTGATATGTATCGGTGCTTATGTGCTTATAACTTCGTTTATTGTCTACACTAATATAATAAAGAGGAAATATTTGTATTTTTGTATGTCTGTAACGAATAAACTCGAAAACTACGGGTCCGATTTCAAAAATTATTTCGCTATTAGAATGCTTCAATATGCCTGAGTAACATATGCCATATGTATTACTAGAAAAAAATAGGGATCCATACTGAAACTACAATAATGGAACCCAAGGTGTAAAAAAAATCGCCATAAAATGTCTTTCATCGCATGTGCTACGGAAACTATTCATAACAGAACAAAAAAATGTTCTACAATATTGAAGAAAATATCAATATCTACAAAAAACTTCGCGATACCATACGTCCAACTATTGTGTTTATGTAACTATAACTTCTTTTTTCATTTTAAAAGTTGATGGAAATGCCGGCCTTAGTCAGACCATGTTTATATTTACTCTACGTTTATCCAAAAATGTTTAAAAATAAATGTCCACCCATGCGAAGCCGGGACGGGCCACTAGTTCTAAATATGATAAACAACAAAGTAATTATATCATGAGTTTAATACCATGTACTATCTATACAAATAAATAAAATTGAAGTGTCTGTTTGTGATGTCAAAAGAACAGCTTTTTACTAAATGCATATCAAAGTATATACGGTAACTACAACAAAAAACTATTTTACATTTTTTTGTCGCTCTGTCTGTCTGTTCCCGCTAATCTCCGAAACGGCTGGACCGATTTCTATGGGACTTTCACTGACAGATAGTTGATGTTATGAGGAATAACTTAGGCTAAGGAATAACTTAGGCTACTATTATTTTAGAAAAATAATTAGGGTTCCGCGCAAACCATGAAATCTATATGTATATACTCTCAAGTGTCTAAGCCGAAGTAATAAATAATTTATAAATAATTCAATTTATTTTTAATTAAACGGCGGGTGAAACTTAGGGTCCCAGCTAGTACTTAACAATAATGAATACCCAGGAACAGAATTAAAAATATTGATAGTTTGATTACTATTGCTATATTAATATAGTTATATAATAGTCAGCCTGTAACCATTCACTGGTGATATTGCCATAATCACCACACGTGGCAGACGGATTGCTGATCGCAGTATGTTGTTATTTATCATCATTTCGGCCGAATGAAGTCCACTGCTGGACACAGGCCTCCCGCAAAGGTCACCACAACGACCGATATGGGTGTGTTGTGGGCTCATTGGGGGGTTTTGCCATAATCGCCACGCTTGGCAGGCGGTTGGCGATCGCAGTTGAGCTGTTAATGTACTCGAAGGACGCTGCTGCCCATCTTCCGTCTAATCCCTTAGTCGACCTTTACGACACCCACGGGAGAAGATGGGGTGGTGGTATACTGAGCTGGCACCACACGGCAGTTGTTATTTACATTTTATACTTTTTATTGTACAAAGGTACGTACCACATAGAAGAAGAAGAAGAAGAAAGAAAGAAAAGCGATTTGTTACCACAACAAAACGCGCATCGGTACAGTCATACTAATTAAACCTATATCTACACCAAACTTGCAATAAAAAACCACGTAACAAAAAGATTTATCGTAGAATAAAAATAAAAATAAATAAAATGAGATACAAAATAATCATAACAAAAATAACACTTTGCCGATGCACGTCCCAACAACAGTGGCAAGGTCAAACAAACATTGTCAAAGGTAAGGGTACAATGGGCGGTCTTATCGCACAAGGCGATCTCTTCCAGACGACCTTTGGATGGACTGAAAGAAATGAGAGAGATATTTACAAAACAGCATCATAATGTTATCACACTGGAGGCTGCTGCCCATCTCTTGATATCAACCCTCAGCTAGAATGTTTTTATAAGTGTAGATGCGTCGCCCGCGCTCTACGATGGTCAGATGAAAGCAAGGTAATTGCCTGGAGCTCACTCGATCACAGTTCGATATTGGAAATAAGAAATAGTGTTTTGTTTTATTTTTTACTAGCTGGGACCCGCGCTTTCAACCGCATTTAAGTTGAAAGAAATTTAGAGTACTTCGACATAGCTTTTCTTTTTTTTTATGATGGTCTTCTCGCACTCATCCCAAGAAAGTTAAAGTTAAGCAGCTATATCCCAGATGCTTAACCGGACAAAGCTTCGACATAGACACTTGACATAGTATATATATTGGATTTTAAGTTTTTTTTTTTGTGTGGAACCCTAATTATGTTTCTAAAAATAAAGTAGCCTTAGTTATTCCTTATAACATCAGCTATCTGCCAAAATCGGTCCAGCCGTTTCAGCGATTACCGGAACAAACAGACAGACAAAAAACATTTAAATTGTTTTTTTTTTGTTATATGTATCGTATATACTTTCATATGTATTTAGTAAAAAGTTGTTATTTTGACATTACAAACAGCACATCAATTTTATTTATTTGTATAGATTACGCGGTCTAATGGCGGCCGCTGCGCGGTTTTGTAGTGCAATAATGTTCATGTATGGCGCATCTATTTGTAAAATATCATTCGACATCATCGACCCTTAGTCGCCTTTTCACGACACCCATGGTTGGACAGTGGCTGGTCTATGCTAGGCCGGGATCCAATGTATGCTATGCTTTAAGTTCAAGTTCTAGCTATTAGGTAGTTACTCGGAGGAAACGGTAATGGGCTTACTCGTTATGCCATGTGAAATAATTCCACGAATGAGACGCGCTCGTGACGCAATCAAAATATAGCAAAAGAGAAAATATTCTGTTCCATGCGTGGAGTTATTTCACACTGCATCGAGAAAGGGCCTTGGATTTGATAACCGTAGGGAAAAAATTGTTTGACTTTACGCCAGAAGGTCGCTCACGTGTTGTTTATTCTGCTACTAAGTACTTTTTTACATGTCGTTAGGTATTGTAATGGTCGGCGCGCTCAGAGGAGAGTTTAGGTACTGGGGAATGAATATATTACTCTTTAGATTGATATGATAATCAGGACTTTTATTATTGTCTCGTGTTCACATCTCAATTACTAATACAATATCGACCCGACAAGTTCGCTGACTGTGACTACCAATCTTCTTCTTCTCTTAGATTATGGCTTCTGTAGAGAATCTTCCACAATTTCGCCAATGCCAGGTATAAGGAAAAGTCGTAGGGTGTTTAGATTAATAAATCTTTACATATACATAAAATATTCATAAAAAAAGGAAATAATATCTAAAAATATGTCGGCAATGTCGTACGGTTTTCGATTATTTCACAACCTGTAACTACCAGCCGAATTCCTTTTCTATGTTAATGTCATTCTCAATACACAATTTAAATTAATCAGTTTTTCTCAGGTCTCGCACCAAAAAGTATCATCGATATTACAGTATCGTGTACTAGGCTGTTATTTTTTGTCATCTTATTTGTCTGTACAGACTCAAAAACATATTAATTATATCCGATTCTAATTCTGCAAACTTCCTATCAAGGAATTGAATTCATAATCTATCGCTCGGCAGCCGACCACCAGAGCCGATATAAAAATATAAGCGAGGATTTCTAAACTTTTTCTCCAACAAATGGCGCACAATCTATAAAAGAGTCTATATCATAACTGGATTCCATAATGGCTAATTAGAAAAATGTCTCGTTAATTGTACAGTGACGCAACCGGTAGCAGACGCGGTCGCCTTGTTTGGCGCTACTAATGAGGTGCGCGGGCGCAGCGATCCCGCTGCACTGTTTTTGTTAAAGATAATGTTTGTTGCCACGGTTGGTTGTCCTCAAAAATGCTGCTAATGGACTAAAGTATTTTTCCTTGAAGGAATTAAATGCTGTTCTTTGAAACGAGCTTGAGTTCACAGGCGAGGTAAGGCATAGCAGAATCAGACAACAAGTCAACTGAACAGTTTGACATCTTGTTTTTCTTTTAAATGTTAAAGGCACTGGTAAGTGTGGTTTGCGTCATACTACTCTTCAGTTCCAATATCTTTGTCCAAGATGTCATCATTTCGGCCAAATGAAGTCCACTGCTGGACAAAGGCCTCCCCCAAAGATCACCACAACCACCGATATGGATGTGTTGCGGGCTCATTGGGGGGGTTTTGCCATAATCGCCACGCTTGGCAGGCGGGTTGGCGATCGCAGTTGAGTTGTTAATGTACTCGAAGGACGCTGCTGCCCATCCTCCGGCTAATCCCTTAGTCGACTTTTACGACACCCATGGGAGGAGATGGGGTGGTGGCATTCTTTAATTCTAAACAAACATTTTATCTAATATATAAATATCTCGTGTCACGGTGTTTGTGGTCATACTCCTCCGAAACGGCTCGACTGATTTAAATGTTTTTTTGTATATTTATATTTATTAATAGGTCGTATTTGTCACCCTCCTGCCCCCACCCCCATTTTTATCGGGATTTTAGTATTTTTGTATGAAAAATATCCATGATGTAGATTTCCAAATTCCACGCGTGCGTAGCCGCGGGCAAAAGCTAGTTATATTATAAAGACATTGGTTCCTTTCATACTCATTAAATATTGCTTTCAAATTCATACCCATTCAGTTGTGACTTGTGACTGATTCATCTCAGCCGACAAACGTCCTCTGCTGGTCAAAGATCTCCACAATGACCGCTCTGGATTTGCGTTGTATACTCATTGCAGGGTTTTGTCATAATGGCCTTGCTTGGGAGGTGAGTTAGCGATCACAGTTGAGCTTTAATTAATATACTGTTGCTCATATTCCGGCAAATCTCTTAGTCGCTTTTTACTTTACCCACGGGATGAGATGGGGCGGTGCCTTAGCCGGTACCATACGGCAATATTGTGATTGATTGAAAATATTGAAATCTTTTTAAAACATGAGTAAAAATTTAATGAGTGGCAACCCCTCCAACGAGCAGCGGCCTACCCGTGGATTGTGCCCATAGACATCAGCAACCTACTGATTACTGATGAGTTACTGATCTTAAGGCTTATGATGGAATGCCTTGTGTTCAATGATATTTTACAAATAGATGAGCCATACACGAACATTATGACACCACACAACGGCGTAATTTATACTATACCTAATACCAGTACAGCTCTTAAACATGCGCGAAGGAACGGCGAGAACATGAAAGCTACCATGCAGAATACCGGTTAATAGAACGAGATGAATATACACCTTTAGTTACGTCAATTACGTGGCATTAGCAGCTACGCGCATGCTCGTTCGGTGTCGTCTTGGCGCCGGCCGCCATTAGACCGCGTAATAAAACATAATAATGTATTTTTATTTACCTACGCATGAAATGACATATTTTTCTCACAGTTGTACTGGGATTCGTGCATAAACACAGGAAGGCATTTTTACCGCAATATGTTGCAGGGAACGCCCTTAGCTGCCGTTGCTTATTTTTTAAGTTTAATGCGTAGCTGGGCTCCAGATTTTGGCTTCGATAGATTGCCCGGTTTAGTAGCGACAGCTCCTTGAGCTGCATGAGAGAAACCGTACAAAAAAGGGTGTAAAACAGTACATATCTTCTAATCGCGCTGGCTTCTAATAATATCATATCTACACCTTATAGTTACTAACCTATATTAATAGAGGAAACTAATCAGGCGACCGCTATCGAAAGTAAAAGGTACGAAGTTACGGATGTCACACAGCTGAGTCATCTAGTAGATTAGATAAGTGAATACGACATGACATATTACCACTAGTAAACAAGCTTATATGTATTATATGAAATGTTTAATTATTGTTATAAACATTCAGGTGAAAAGTACTTTTCTGTATCACTATCAATGCAAGTCTTAGATTCTTTCCACACAGGGGGGCCCCCAATTTTTTGTGGAGCATGCATGCTGCATGGTAACATGCATGGCTGGGGGTGAGGTGTTCGCCGTATAGGGCGATGTCCCGCCCCCCCAGCTACAGCTAGGAAATGAAATATTCAGTTTATTTAAAGTCGACTAAAATAGCTTTTTCAAAGACAAAGACAAAAATATTTTTATTCATGCAAAACCATTTATAGGCACTTATGAATAGTCGAGAGTTTAGTTGCCTCGTTCCAAGGTGTAGATTTCCTATGGAGAAGAACGGGCAAGAAACTCCATGGTTACTCTTTTTAAATTATATTGGTACAATGTTCTCGAAATGATGGTAATGTGAGGACAATGCAGGAGAAAAGAGTCTAAACTTCTTAAAGAGCCTACACTAAACAAGTTTGATTAAAAAAGTAGTTTAATTTTCTTAATATACTTAATTAAAACTACTGCTTAATTAATAAGTACTTCACTAGTTTTGCATAGCTGAGTTTTTGCATTAGTAATCATCATGATATGAGCCCTTTATACATCCATTGTTGAACAAAGGCCTGCCCCATAGTTAGATTTCCACAATTGTGTCATCATTTTGTAGGGTATTTGCCAATACTCGCCACGCTTAGCAGGCGGGTTGGTGAGCGCAGTAAGCCTACTGTTCCACAGAAGGGACGCTGCTGCCCATTCCTCTGGTTTAGAGTCCCTTAGTCGCTTTTTATGGCATCCACCGGTGGAGATGGAGTGGTGCTATATTCTTAATCCGGACACCACGCGGACATCAGCACAAATACTTAATTAGTTTTGCATGATACGAGTATAAACTGAAAATCAGGCCTCGCTAAGCTGTTTTATTATAACGATATTTCACTAAGATATTTCTTAGGGTTTAGAGTCTCTAAAATGAAATGGATTCAAACGTGGATTATAGTAACGCCCTTATAATTACAGAAAATGGAACTGCTGCACGTGATCATCAAGTCCGGTCCATCGCCGCGTCCTCTGGCCTGGTCACTCGAGGTCTCGTCATCCGATGTCAGTGAAGACTGGCGGATGGTAAAAGCGTTCGGTGACAGAGACCACTGCCGCAAGCTCTGGGACCTCAGACCTGAAAGACGACGACGGAAGGCCAGGGCAGCGAAACGCACTAACAGAGCTGATAAGGCCGCTTGTTCTACCCAGTTTGCTAGCCCGAGACCACTGGAAAATGGAGAGGTATGTTGGCAGGTTTTACGATTTATTATACAAGATCTGTACCGCTAGTACGAGTTTTCTATCAGAATCGAAACAAAGTACACGTTTACCGCGTGCGCACCGATTGGGTGTAGAGTTTCGAGAGGGCCAATCACACTGCCGTCGTCTAACTAGAAGGCCGCTAAGCCCAATAGTTTTCAAGAAACAGGCTAAAACAGTTGGGACATTGTTATATCTAAAAAAAAACTAAAATACTTAGATTAATAGACACATTATTTACATTTATTTCCGTGCATCATTGGTCGTATTTGTTCAAAAAACTATTTTTAATTATTATTAAGTAATTTATTTAGCTAATGATTTTAGCTTGTTTTTGGCTCTAATTACTATAGGAAAAGGTCGCTCACTTTTCCTTAACGGCTTTTATAATGTTTATAACTCTGGAATTATAACTAATATAATTATGGTTTTTAGATAGGGAGACAGATAATTTAAAACTATATCACTTTGCATTAAAAAGTCGAAATCGATCTTCTGAGGGTTAACACCTTTCATAAAGGACGGCAGCACAGCGCCGCAGTAAACGTGTAGTTTGTCTACTTTAAATTTCGATTGTGAAAACAAACTCGTACTAGGGGTACTGGATGTTTTAGTATAGAGTCGACGGGACGTTATCAAATGCATAATGCGTGTGAGTGCGTCTACAGCAAATCTCTATTAACATCTTCGCAGTATACCGTTGTGCCACTTATCTTATCAATATACGATTTTCACCCGATAGATGCACGTAGGAATTGGTGAGGGGATCACCGCGCGTCGCGTGCGCATCTCATTCCGCGCACCGCACGCGTCGCCGCCCCGCCACCAGTACTACACTGTGCGGGCGCTCACAATCGCCGCGCGATGTCTGTGCCACGGACACGCCACGAAATGCACAGTGGATGCACAGGTTTGTACGACGAGGATGTTAAACACAAAGATTAAGACGAAAAATCAGAAGACCAGTTTAGAGCAGTGGCTAAGTACTTTTCTGCGATACCGGCTTCAATTGTTCAGCACAAAGGCCTCCCCCATAGATTTCCAAAATTGTATCATTGTTTTGGGGGGAATTTGCCAGTACTCACCACGCTTGAGAGGCGGGTTGGTGAGCGCAGTATGGCTACTGTTTCACACAGAAGGGACCCTGCTGCCCATCCCTGGTTTCGAGTCTCTTAGTTGCCTTTTAAGAAATCTATGGGACGAGATGGGGTGGTGCCATATTCTTAATCCGGACACCACCCGGGTAAACAAATATCAGTGCCGTGTGGTATCGCCTCAGAATACCACCACCCCGTCTCCTCCAGTGGGTGTCGTAAAAGTCGACTAAGGGATTAGTTGGAGGATTGGCAGCAGCGTCCTTCGAGTACATTAATATCTCAACTGCGGTTGCCAATCCGTCTGCCAAGCGTGGCGATTATGGCAAAACCCCCCAATGAGCACACAACGCACCCATATCGGTCGTTGTGGTGATCTTTGGCCTGTGTTCAGCAGTGTACTTCATTCGGCCGAAATGATGATAAGTTGCCTGTGTAAGTTACACGACATATACCTATGTTTGTAACTGTGACCAACATAGTGCGGGGCATCGTTAATACAGTGCGGGGCATCGTTAATATAATGCGGGGCATCGTTAATATAGTGCGGGGCATCGTTAATATAGTGCGGGGCATCGTTAATATAATGCGGGGCATCGTTAATATAGTGCGGGGCATCGTTAATAGGAATCCTCATAATGGTGCTTAACTTAAATGGGCGGAGCACATGCTCGTAGAACGACGCCGATGGGGCCAAAAAGTTCTAGCGAGTGGAGACGTATCAGAAGACGCAGCGCGGACAAACCCCCCACGAGGTGGACCGACAATTTGGTGAAGGTTGCGGGAATCCGCTGGATGCGAGCAGCGCAGAACCGATCGTTGTGGCAATCTTCGGGATACGGTTAAGTAAGTGGCCGCTTTTCGACTGAGATGATGATGAAGACAATAATAGTAAGATACTAATTTGGTAATCGCTATGACTTGCTGCCATGGTTCACCGTCTGCAACGCTGTGGTGCCAATTTCGTACAATCATGTCTTCAGGCTCTGGTTACAGGTTTCTCTCGGTTGTTTTAAGGCTGTATGGCTGTTTGAGCTTAGGGAATTGCATTGCAGATGAGATATGCATTTGAAATAAATGAACTAGGACAGTGAGATACAAGTTTTAAAAGGCAAACGTTGTTGTTACAAATAATTAAAGTGTATGCTTGTTTCGAATCCTACAAGATATACACGTTCCAGGGTGCAAAATGCGAGTGTGTCCACGGCACCTGCGGGGCTCACTGCCAGCGTTGCTGTACGGACGCGCCGTGGTCCCCTCACCAGCCCTGTGAGCAGGACAACGACAGGAACGAGTGCTCCTGTGGGGAACGCGGAGCTTGCTCGTACGACGATACCGGCGCCATACTTTGTGTTAATTGCACGGTTCGTATATTTTTGTGCCCTCTATAATATTAATCGCGACCTATTTATAAGAACAGACCGCTGTATCTCCCGTGGGGGTAGTGTTGAGTAGGACATACAAGAGGCAGTACATTTGTCCCGTACATGACACAATATTGTAAGAGCGGCTCAACATTATAACATGTACCACTTCAAATTTTATGTCGCGTTACTCTACTCCTCGCATATGAACTGTAGGGTGAGAGAGAGAGAGAATGAGGCACATGTTTCAAAAGCACGTCGTTTTATTCAACAGACATTATCGTGACTGCAAGAGACAACATGATGTTTTTATTCACTCTATTACAAATGTACTAGTACAAAGTACGAGACGCGACAGTTTTAGAAAAATAAGATATCATGAATGTCTGTTATATACCTATTTGTTTTGCTGTTTATGTCTGTGTATTAGGTATATTTTAAATCAAAATCATGTTTTACAAATAAGTCGCCTGCACAATAATATTACAGTGGCTAATAAGTAAAAAACGTCGATACAGTTGTCATTTGTCTATAATCAATCGCTTCTTATTACTTTTCTTTAAGTATTACGTCAATCACACTTTGTAAGACAGGGCAGTGCAAATACAGCAACAGTACATGAAATACTCGTTCTTTCAAATGTACCGCCAAGCTTCATGTCATGACGCCAAGCTTCATGTCATGACGCCTCGCCTCATTTGAAGTGGGACATTGTACTGGCTCGGTACAAGAAAGAGGCTACTCTTACAAACTCGTTTTTAAATCGTGTCCTACTCAACACTACGTAGGGGAAGTTACAATTGTCAAAGATATCATACCAAGAAGAGATGCTGTGGTCAGTTCGTTGCTCTAACCTACAAGAACATTACCTTTTCCCACCAGATTCAAACCTGGTCTTGACGATTTTCTAATACTTATATTCGGTTTCATTTCAGGAGAATCGAGCGGGACCTCTGTGTGATCGATGCCTGTTTGGATATTACAACGCTCTGCCTGATAGTCCCTGCTTGCCGTGTGGCTGTGACCCTCAAGGCTCTGAAGGTAGGATAACACTTCCATTGTAATGGTCGTTCAATCTCAAAAACGGATCAGAAATCCAAAAATTTGGGCCCGGCCTCTCACCATTTCCTTAATAATTGCAGGCTCCTGCAAGTGGGATAAGAAACACCACCAGATTACCTGCAACTGCTTCTCTGGGTTCAATGGCCACTTGTGTGACTCCTGCGAGGATCCATCAGCGGTGTTCCCGAATTGCCAGGTACCAGTGACGCCGGCTTGTAAGTGCGACCCGAGAGGTGTGGTCGACCCTGACCGCATCTGTGATGACGTCTGCGAGTGTAAAGTAAGTTTAAATTAATAACATCGCATTCCTCACAATCGTTAAAAAATAAACATTAGAGTCATGTAGTAAGATATAGTAGTAAGATATGAATCTTAGGTTTTCGCGATTATTACACATTATAATAACTCACCACAGTTGATCGGAGACCTGCTGTTTTATCATTCACAAAGAGAGTCATGGACAGAATTGGTCATATCTTGAAGCGTGCTTCTATTAAAACCTACTTCAAGCCATATTAAAAGATCAGCCAACTTCTCAAACCCGTGAAGTGTCACATTCCTCTACAAGATGCAGGGGTCTACAAGATTGACTGTGATTGTGGGTTGTCAGACATAGGGCAAACAAAGCGTAGTATAGCCACCAGAATTAAAGAACACATAGCTGACGTCAAGCATAGACGCTCCACAAAGTCTGCAGTGTGTGAACATGCCTTAGGCAAACCCAACCATTTTCTTCGTTTTGATCATCCTCTAGTCCTCGCGAAAGAGAACCGATATGTACCTAGAATGTTTCGTGATGCTATTGAAATTAAAAAAACATCCTAATTTTAATAGAGAAGATGGTTGCCGTCTTCTCGTGGGACTTCGATGGTACCTACGGAGCCGGACTCCTCCAATGAAGTTCCACCAGTGAACTTCCGTCAGCACCATGTATTGCGTACGGATAGGATCTGAGATAAAGTGTTCTACGCGTGTTCATCTTAAAAATGTTGACCTCCCTTGATCATCATATATTTATATTATTGATTCTAGAGCAACGTGGTGGGAGAAAGATGCGACGCCTGCGCACCGGGACACTTCGGACTCAGTGCGGATTTGCCAGCTGGTTGCAGATCTTGCTACTGCTCCCACGTCACCAACTCCTGCACCCTCGCTACGGCAGCAGAGCAGGAACCACCCAGAGATGTTAGTTTAACCCTACTTATTTAAAAAAAACCATGACTAGGGTATATTATATTAATAAACGGGAATTATCGCGAAATTGTCTTTGAATAGCTGGACGTTCGTTCGTTTAATCGTGGTCACAAGCAGACGATGCAGCGAGATCAACATGTAGTTATCTCTCTGCATCGGACTACTTGTGATCACGATCGGTGCAACCCGGTCGAAATTTCAAGCTATTCAAAGGTAATTTCGCGTTATTTCCCGTTTCTTAATAAATAATCATGCAACGCGAGAGTTTAAAAGTTACTATGACCAGGGTTTTCATTAAAGTTTTTGAAGCCACCATTCTTCAACTTGGTATTATCGCAGGTATATTTTCAAATGTAAGTTAACCTTCCTAAGGCCTAACATTTTGAGTGATTTGCACCTTGAATAACAGATGGTCAAGGTGTAAGTCTTACTGCATGATTTTCTATTCTATTTCTATTTAAAAAAACGTTGCCCCACACTAGGATTTCTCCTGTGTTGTGGGTGCGTTTTACAGACACGAATTCCACATACAATACACCCAGACCCGGAACAACTACCTGCAGATCATACAAATATTTGTTCCGTGTGGGAATCGAACCCACGACCCGGAGCGCAGCAGCCGACTGTATCAGCTACTGCACCAACCGTGCCGTCATATTTATGATAATGATATATACGATATATATATGATAATGAGCAAGATCCGTGTGGTGTCCGGGTTAAGAATACAGCACCACTCCATCACCTGCCATGGGTGTCGTAAAAGGCGACTGAGGGATTCTAAACCAGAGGGATGGGCAGCAGCGTCCTTTCTATGGAACTAGTCGTACTGCGCTCACCAACCCGCCTGCCAAGCGTGGTGAGTACTGGCAAATTCCCCCCAAAATGATGACACTATTGTTGAAAACAACGGGAATATATCCTTTGTTCAGTAGTGGATATCTTATAGTTGATATGATGATGATCAATGAGCAGGATAGTAGATGTGATATTTTTGCATAGTCCATTCCAGCCATACATACATACATACATATAATCACGCCTCTCTCCCGTAGGGGTAGGCAGAGACCACTTCTTTCCACTTGCTACGATCCTTACATACTTGTTTCGCTTCGTCCACTTTCATTATTCCCTTCATACATGCTCTTCGGTTTAGGGTACTCTTGACCTGGCCTTTTTTCATTCCAGACATACTGGCACCTTATTCTAAGGCCTATTAACTGATAAACTTATTTGAATGGTTCTCGTTCTACTATTGCCTTTGACTTGCGAATATATTTTTCAGGTCATACTGCCACTAGGAGAGGCATGGACGATCGTAGACTCTAAGGGAAATGAGACACTAGAGCCCTCCGTCGACGAGCAGGGGAAACCATTTGTGATTATTTACGAGGTGAGGAAAATGCTGATACGGAAAAGCATATTATTGTTACTCAAGTACACATTCGCACTGGATAAGACTGCTGGGTGTTGAGGCTATCAAGTTATAGTCCTCACTCAGTTGCATAGGTTCTTCGGAGGTAGATTTTCCTTTTTAATTACCTTATTTACCCCTTTTTTTATTGATGTCCAGTGTAAATTCTGCATGGAACTTTCTTCACCCCAGGGAAGGGCGAAAGGGTATACTCCTACCGGCTAAAACCATTGGAGCGGTCATCTTCGGCACCGAAGGGGGGCTCCAGGTTCTCGTAAGATCACACTAGAGCCGCCCATTGGTGCCACGCCTATAGGCACATCACAGAGGAGATGCCTGTAAAGCGGTCACCCCCTCTAGCGGAGGGAAGGCGACTGCAAAAAGATCGCCCCCCCAGGCACTTCTCGGGGAGGATTGTAAAGTATTCCCCCAAGCCTCGCTTTGCGCTGTGCTGCGCACACGGCGGCACGTGACCACGTGCGCGCCACCGTCTTCCCGGGGGGACCATATTTACACTGGACGGCTAATGCCATTGTTAACTTTTCGCCGCAGACTACAGTACTTCGCCAGTTCTTCGAGGGATGGTTAGCTCTCACGTCGGCTTTCACCTCAGCCACCTAGAGCTTTGTAGGTTTACCGCAAGATATTACTGTTGGTAGTATATCCAACATTTTGTACATAACCTCACTATGTTCAAACAAACCGTGTGGTGCCGGCTCAGAATACCACCACCCCATCTCCTCCCGTGGGTGTCGTAAAAGTCGACTGAGGGATTAGCCGGAGGATGGGCAGCAGCGTCCTTTTAGTACATTAACAACTCATCTGCGATCGCCAACCCGTCTGCCAAGTGTGGCGATTATGGCAAAACCCCCCAATGAGCCCACAACACACCCATATCGGTCGTTGTGGTGATATTTGGGGGAGGCCTGTATCCAGCAGTGGACTTAATTCGGCCGAAATGTTGATGATGTTCACACATATGCCTATTGAAACATGTTTTATTTCAGCCGAATGAAGTCCACTACTGGACACAGGCCTCCCCCAAAGATAACCACAACGACCGACATGGATATGTTGTGTGCTCATTGGGGGGGTCTTGCCATAATCGCCACGCTTGGCAGACGGGTTGGCGATCGCAGTTGAGTTGTTAATGTACTCGAAGGACGCTGCTGCCCATCCTCCGGTTAATCCCTTAGTCGACTTTTACGACACCCACAGGATGAAATGGGGTGGTGGCATTCTGAGCCGGCACCACACGGCATGTTAATTGACACTATTTTATTTTACTATTTATGTTTTAGGTAGAAGGGTGGGAATACTTCTACTGGATGACGACCTCCTTCAAAGGGGAGCAACTCTCCGCGTATGGCGGTGAAATCCGGGCGTCTCTCTATTGGGGAATTGTTAGAGGAGACACCGGAGGGAACCCTACATTTGGACCTGATGTTATACTTATCGGTACAGGTAAGCGACTTAATGTGACAGCGTAGAATGTTTTAGGTATTTCATAGCATGAGAGCAAAAATCTTTCCTGACTTTTTTATATATTATGTACTACCCATCCGTGTGGTGTCCGGATTAAGAATATAGCACCACTCTATCTCCTCCCGTGGATGTCGTAAAAGGTGACTAAGGGAATCTAAATCAGAGGGATGGGCAGCAGCGTCCCTTCTGTGAAACGGTAACCATACTGCGCTCACCAACCCGCCTGCCAAGCGTGGTGAGTACTGGTAAATACCCCCCAAAATGATGACACAGTTGTGGAAATCTATGGCGGAGGCCTTTGTTCCGTAGTGGACTTATAAATGGCTGATATGATGATGATGATGATGATACTACCCATGGACTAGGCTAACAAGTCATTCGCCTGGTAGTAAGTTGCCCATACAAATTGTAATGCTACCTGAACTAGACCTAGGCACCCACCGCACTCTTCACCTCAAGACATTAGTTATTTAGTCTCTGATGCCCAGTAATTTCAAAGAAAGAAACAATTTATTCTTGCGGCAAGTCGACGCACAAATACACAGTAAGGAAAATATTCGACAAAGGCATGACTACTTATATGCTTAAATATGTACTTATTAACAAAACACTTAAATCTATATATACCATTTTAATTTATAACAGAAACAACCAAATTAACACTAATCAGTGTTACACTGTGTTAATATGCTTGTGGCCAAAAGACTTGGACTCCAGGCCAAAAATAATAAAACAATAATTTCACTAGCTATAGTGCCTTTCAAACTGGAACACAGTAATATTTAAAGTTTAAACACGACTGCTTGGCAGCGAATATCTGGCACTACGGTGATACCTACCTATCCTGACACTTGCAATGAGACCTACCAACAGTGACAGTAACATCTGTTGACTAAACGTCCAAGTAGGCTCGATTGTGGTGCCGGCTACGAATAGCACCAACCCATCTCATCCCGTGGGTGTCGTAAAAGGCGACTAAGGGATTAGCCGGAGGATGGGCAGCAGCGTCCTTCGAATACATTAGCAGCTCAACTGCGATCGCCAGCCCGCCTGCCAAGCGTGGCGATTATGGCAAAACCCCCCAATGAGCACACAACATACCAACATCGGTCTTTGTGGTGATATTTGAGGGAGGCCTGTGTCCAGCAGTGGACTTGTTCGGCCGAAATGATGAGGCTCGATTCGACACTTCAGATAACGATAACCTCGATTGCTGAATGAACTTCCGTTGCCAATGACCCGTTTATTTAGGACCCTAAATTTCCTTTGCAGATGACACAAAGCTAGCATATTCCAACACGAGCCACGAGACGCCTGGTCAGCTGCTGATCTCCGTGCCTCTATTGGAAGGCAGCTGGTTCGTGGTAGAAGAGGAATCATCTGAAGTCGCCACCAGAATCCAGCTGATGGACGTGCTGCGAGATCTTAAGGGCATCATGCTCAAGGCGCATTACCATTTTGATCAGGATGAGGTGCGTCAATCATAATCCTGCAACTAAGGAACGTAACGCGCCTACAATGTGTCATGTCAGCATGTAAATGCGCTTGCAAATTATTGATTGATTGGTGATCGCCGTATACTTCTTTTTAGCGCGCATGCGGATGTTAATACCCATTGTTTAGACATTATTTATTCATTGCTTCATTAATTAACTACTTTATTAATTACTTCATTAATTAATTGATTATAATCTTCATACTACACTAACAGGACGAGAGGGGTTATATTTTTTTATACTACTAATGTGGCAAACTAGCGTACGGCTAACCTGATGCATGAGGTCCCAATTGGAACAAAATATAAACAGTCTTTATAAAAATAGATGGCAGCACATTAAGCAAATATAAAATTATCAATCACTAAAAAGCATTAAACGGCAGATATTAGCTGAAGTAAGATTCGTGAACATACACATTTGTTTACTTAATGTATGAATGAATAACACTGTATCACAGCGCCTTCCAAATGATATACAAGTAAAACAGTTTCGAACGAAAAAACACGATAGTAAATTAATATATTATATTGAGAGAAAAACAATAATTAAAATTAGTGTAATCTAAAGTTCTTACATAAAAAGAAAGCTACATTCTTTATTTATGTTGTACGTTTGTGTATGTGGAGGTGTGTGTAGGGGAAGTGTATGTGTGGAGGAAGTGTATGTGTGGGGGAAGTGTATGTGTGGGGGAAGTGTATGTGTGGGGGAAGTGAATGCGTGCGTGAAGAGTTTAGTATAATGTGTAGTGTGTATCCATTTATGCGTGTTTGTTACAGTCTTCTAATTGAGTAATGATGTGGGAAAATCTTCTGTCTCCGGGTAGGTAATTTAACTTTTTCATCCGGTTCAGTACTTTTTTTTGCATTTATTTTTAGTAAGATTATGAATATTTTATTTTATTAAAACAGTTGTAAAGACGTGAACTATTAATATAAAAACTTCTACTGGCGAGTGCTATGCGGCTGAATTTCACAAACTCGGTCCTTCCTGCGCCTGTCATTTCGCTCGTAGGGGATAGTAGCATGCTTACGTAAGATGGTTTGAAGCGTATAGAGCTGTCTTACTTAGCTTACTGTAAGTACAGAACTTTGTTGGTGTAATGTTATGGTCGGATATCTTGTAGGTTTCTTAAGAAGCACTTTTAGGACAGCCCTCTTCACCCGCAACACGCTCACAGCAGCCCCACGCTGGTATGCAGTACATTAGTATTGATTGTACTAAAGAGAAATACACAAGCTTTAATGTCTCAAGGTCAGCTGAAGATCTCAGTTTCTTAAATACATAGATAAGTTTCCTTGTGCGGGAAACTAAATTGCCTATATGTTTGTCCCAACTAAGACCGGAGTCGATTTGCATTCCTAAATACCTGATATCAGTAGTTTGTACGTACTGGCAACGTTGCTGAGTCCGTTCTTTTTACCGTCTTAACATACTATTATTTCTGTAGGAGTTGTTGGTTAATCTTTCTAATTATAGTGTGTTCTTTTGTTAATAAATTATGCTATATCTTATCTTATCTATGGAACGGTAGCCTTTCTGCACTCACCACCCTGCCTGGTTAGTGGGGTTTACACCGGCAGTTAAAACTTAAAATAGATGCTAGTCCAGTTTATGCTGTTCAGGAAACACAATATTCATTCAGGTGATCTAAATCGATCTGTAATAAAATAGCATCACTGATTTTTAATATATGTAATTTAATAAATATTTAGTTAAAGAAACAAAACATGGCTATTTGCGATGATAAAGAGGCGTTTGAAGTAGTAAAACAAAATGGTTAATTCATGTTTGAGATGAAGATAGAAAACTGTAGTGGTCCCAAAAGAGATCCCAGGGGCATTCCGCTAGGAGTTCACACCCAATTAGGTTTATAATTACGAAAATAAATATTATACAGCTTGAGTTCTGTTTCTGATGTAGGAACTAAAGTGAGTAGGTTGCCAAGAATATCGGATACATTAAACTTGTTAATGATATACTGTGATCTATTCAATGGAATGATTAACTGTATTCTGTTTATTTAACATTGAATGCCGCAAATTTGCCGTGTGGTGCCGGCTCAGAATGCCACCACCCCATCTCCTCCCATGGGTGTCGTAAAAGTCGACTAAGGGATTAGCCGGAGGATGGGCAACAGCGTCCTTCGAGTACATTAACAACTCAACTGCGATCGCCAATCCGCCTGCCAAGCGTGGCGATTATGGCAAAACAATGAGCCCGCAACACATCCATATCGGTGGTTGTGGTGATCTTTGGGGGAGGCCTTTGTCCAGCAGTGGACTTCATTTGGCCGAAATGAACATTGAATGGATCCATTCACCGCCCGCTCTTTATTAATTATATAAACAAATCCTTACCGCGTGGTGCCCAGGTGCGGCTGGAGGGCGCGGAGGTGCGCGGCGCGGCGGCGCCGGCGGGCGAGCGCTGCGCGTGCCCGGCGGGCCACACGGGCGCGCGCTGCCAGCGCTGCGCCTGGACGCACGCGCGCCTGCCGCGCTTCGCCTGCGTGCCGTGCGCATGCAACGGGCACGCGCCCTGCGACGCCGGTCAGTTGCAACTCGAGGCTCCGGCCTGAGCCTAGCTGCCACTCTCGACGAAACCAATCTATATGAGCATCATTATCGATTTAGCTTTCTCTTACAGTGGACGGACCTTGTGGACAATGTCAACATAACACTACCGGACCGCACTGCGAGCGATGTCTCCCAGGACATTACGGGAATCCTGTTCAGGTACTTACTATCATATGAAATCATTATACCAACAAATCTTCAACTGAGCTATGAATACAGCTATGCTTGGTATTTCTCTCTCGAGATTTTTCTTTCTTCAATGAGAAATGCGCCGACAAACTAAAGTTGCTGACATAGTTGGAAGGATAAGTAAGCTGAAGTGACAACAAGCAGGCAACATTGCTCGTATAGAACTGATGGCCGTTGAGGCTAAAAGGTTCTCAAACGGAAACCGTGCATCGGAAAACGCAGCGTGGGACGACCTCCAACGATGGTGGACGACCTGGTTAAGGTCGCTGGGAGTCGTTGAATGCGGGTAGCACGTAACCGCTTGTTGTGTGTATATGGGGAAGGCATTTGTTCAGCAGTGGACGCCCTTTGGCTGATATGATGGTCGTCACCATGATGATGATAATGAATCTTCAAGAATGTAAGGACATTAGCAGATGCATGGCATGCAACGGCTTGAATGCATGTGACGTAACGTATCTGCTGGCGTCGGCCGCCATTAGACCGCGGTATAAAACAAAATGCTGTAATCGTTAATCTATACTACGCATGAAATTATTTTTTTGCTCACCTTCTTCGTCACTCTATAAACGCCAGCAGGCATTCTTTTCAGCAATATGTTGCAAGAATTACATTTAACATTAACGTCTAGCCGCGACACTGGTCGGTACGTGACTAAGTGAACTCCGGGTAATTACCTTGCTTTCATGTGACCATCGTAGATTGCGGGCAACGCATCTTCAATTATAAAAACATCTTAGTGTAAACGAAACTCCCCAGGAAACGAACCCCGTTTTCAATTAAATAGTCCAGTAGCTTCTATTCGTCTTAAAACTTGTTTTATTTTAGGGTGCATGCAAACCATGCGCGTGTCCGCTCTACGAAGCGAGTAACAACTTCAGTCCTAACTGCGCCCTGGCAAGTTCTGAAGGTGACGAGTTCGTCTGCACGCAGTGCCCTGATGGATACACCGGAGACCATTGCGAGAAGTAAGCTATCATAACATTAAGCTTGGATCGAATAGATCTTGAGTTCTGAATAGGATAGTGATCACAAGAGGAGCTATTTAGCGAGAAGCCCGCTTTACAGCGCTTGATTCATTAATCGAAACAATCTTTTTTTGTTAGGATTTACTCAGGAGCAAGTCAGGATTTTGAATACGCGCGGTAAATAGCTTGAGCTCGTCCGTTAATATACAAGATCTTTATAAATTGTCGATTTCTTTTTTCTCTATAATGAAATATGTAATATCTGCAGCTGTGACTTCGGCTATTGGGGTTCCCCCACGACACTGGGTAGCGAATGCCGCGCATGTGCGTGCGGTGGCTCGCCCTGCCACCCCACCACTGGGCTGTGCCTCACGTGCCCGCCGCACACCGAGGGAGCCCGCTGTGACCTCTGCAAGGTACGTTTTCAGTTTAAATTACATTTTTTATTGCTAATTCTCATGTTTTTTATTTTTCTTCACGATACCACGTTTCTGTCCCATATGTTATCACTGGTAACACACACTGGTTAAAGACTTTCAGTTTGAGTCATTGCAGTATTGTAGATGAAAAGACGTTGCAAAGTTTTCCGAACTGTGCCCAGTCGAGTCGGATTCGACGACTGACCTCTTTCTCGTAGTTGGACCTACCTAACTGGACGGTTTGTACTAGGTAGTCATACTCGTCCACCACTTCGAGAACTGAGCTCCCAACGGATATTGAGATAAGAACAACATGGTCATTACACATGACTTTCGTCTTGCCCATGTTCATTTTAAGGCCCATCTGTTGGGCCGATCATCGAACATTATGCTGAGCTCTTGCAGCGATTCTGCCATGACTACGATGTGCCTGGGGAGCCGCTTCAGGTGGTGACTGTTTTACAGTCATCTCCCCCGAGATGCGATGACCACTCTGGTTGTTATAGTCGATTTTTCCCGGGGCAGAGGAAGTACATGAAGTACCTATTTCCACCAGATTATTTAAAAAAAGCGTAATTAAATATAACATGGCTTGTGCAATATATTTAAGACATAAATGTAATATAATAGACACAATATACATAGTTGTAATATAAGCCTTAGCAAAGATGTTAAGACAATTCTGCTAACGTTTTGTTTTAAGGTATTCAAACAGAGTTATTTTTATCCGGCAATCTTGAGCGCACGACTCGTTTACGGTACAAACGTTAATGTTTCAAATGATGCATGTCAATGATGAATGCTGATGCATGCGTCATGCTCGTGAACGGGTGCCGTCTGTTGGGACTGGTCAGCCCTTAACTGCCATGGCGAATAATGATTATATTACATTAGTATGTCTTTTTTTTATACATTGGCCTTTTTTTTTTTTTTTTTTTTTTTTTTATTGGTGCCCAGTGGAAATTCATCATGAACTTCCTTCGCCCCGGGGAAGGACGAAGGGGTATGCCGGACTCCTACCGGCTAAAACCACTGGAGCGGTCATCTTCGGCACCTAAGGGAGGCTCCAGGTCCTCGTATGATCACACTAGAGCCACCCACTGGTGCCACGCCTATTGGCACATCTCGGAGAGGGTGACTGTAAAGCGGTCACCCCCCCGGGGGGATTGTAAAGGATCCCCCAAAGCGTCCCACGGCAGCGCGTGACCACATGCGTGCTACCGTCTTCTCTTGGGTCGCTTGGTGTGGGCACGCAGATTCCCCAATCTACGCACCCGCGAACCCAGAGGTCCCCCACCTCATAGCAATGGCAGGGGTTTTCAAGCGTATCGGAATTAGGCGCCAGGGCGGTTGTTACCCCGGCGCCGTCTCCTTCTTCTTCGAGCGGGATCGGCCCTCTCCCGATCCCGCTCTGCGGTCTCCTTCTGGAGCATGACGCTCTCACAGAAGGAGACCACTGCATTCCAGTTTTCGTGCTCTGCCAACATAGCCGACACTACTGCTGGCAGAGAGAGATCTTGCCCGATCCGATCGACCAGGATCCGCCGCTCGGCGGCCCACGCAGGGCACGCCTCGAGCGTGTGCTGTGCGGTGTCCTGGTCGCTATCACAATGGTGGCATTGTGCCGTGGCCTCACGTCCTATCCTGTGCAGGTACGCGCCGAAACAACCGTGCCCGGTGAGCACCTGCGTCATGCGGTAGGTGACGCGCTCGCTCCTTTTGAGCCAGGCTCCAAAGAGCGGCAGGACGGCCTCGACGACGCGCTTGGTTGCAAACTGCATCCGCAGGCGATGACGCCACTTTACAAGTGCGCGCCGCCGAGCTAGCCGCCGCAGCTTGTCCAACGCCCCTGGAGGCGCGCCTTCGCTTATACATTGGCCTACATAATGCTCTTTATATGGTTTACCTTAATTTGTATTAATCAACATTGTAATCTCAATTATTTTAAAAGAGTATCGATGGAGTTTCTTGCCGGCTTTTCTCCATAGATCAACTATTTGGAACCGTGCAACTTAGATTCTGACGTTTCATAAGTGCCAATATTTGGTTGATTTGAAATAAAAATATTTGACTTTGACTTTGATAGAAATAATGTTGAGGGTATAGCAATATTGCTTTGTGCAGGAAGGCTTCTGGTTCGGCTCGGACGGGCCGGGCGGCCCGGGCGGCTGCGTAGCGTGCGCGTGCGGCGCGGGCGCGCTGTCGGCCGCGTGTGACGCGCGCTCGGGGCAGTGCGCCTGCCGCGCCGGCTGGCGGGGCCGCGCCTGCAGCTCCTGCCGCGCGGGACACGGCGGTAATACACTTATGCTGCCACTTTCAGGCGCTGTTATATTCAATCAGCGCTTCCTATCAAAATATCTTGTTTACTATGCATAATCTGTTTCATTACATCAGAATTGTTCCATAGGTGTGTCAGCCGGCTGCCCGCCCTGTCGCTGCGGTGCTGCGTCGCTCAATGCCACGTGCGACCCCGTGTCAGGCGAGTGCGCATGCGCGGCGGGCGCAGCGCCGCCATCTTGTGACAGCTGTTTGGACGAACACTATGGGTTGAACGCTACAGGCTGCATGGGTAAGTCCCTTTGTAGTTCACGCTTGTATCAATAGACGGCGCTGTTATGAAATTTGTGTAATTTACAGGATTGTGCTAATCAAAAAAAGACATGCATTTAACGTATGCATTTAATTTATTTGGGTTTTATTTGTGATTTATATAATACTTAAGGAAGTGTACACAAAAGCTTTTATGTTCTTCTTAAATAAACAGGAAAATTTCTATTCAGTGAATGCTTGCCAGCTGTTCAAAATATGATGTATTATTGTGTGTGTGTTTTTTATCACATTACGATGATTTTAACGATTAACATTGGTTTAATAATTCTAAGTTGTAATCTCTGAAAATTGCTTTATTATTATTTACAAGTTTTAGTGTAGTAGTATTTAGTGACAATTTCGTCACTGTATGGATATGTATGGAAATGTCATGTCATATGCATACATAGGTACCCAAGGACTTGAGAAGAGTGCCGAAATTGTCACGGCGACAGAAGGCGCTAAGCCTTATTGTGGATCTTTTCATACGTTTATCACAATTAACCAACTTTTACCACTGAAATCGAGAGAAAAATACGAAAAGACATTTTTTTATTGTGCCCTCATCGATGATAGAAAATTACTAGAGAAATCTCGGCTGAAATAGCAAATAACCGCCTCATTTAGTTAAAAGGGACTTTGTTACTTCGGGGGTACCTGCTCAGTTTCTACTCGTCCATGCAATATTACTCGGCTGTGAGTTGCTTCATTTCAGGCCTGGGACAGTAATGTACTATTTCACCACAAAAATATTCTATCTACAGATGTAGGTAATAAAATATACATGTAGGTACTTCAAAGCTATCCAAAACACGCACTTAGACCGCGTAACCTAAGGCTAGGTGCAGACTTTATAAACGTGTACCACGCACACTACAATTTGCGTAATTTGAGAACTGCTACGTACACACCCTTAGAGCTACGTGTCTCAACATATTGATATAATTTAGCGACTTTAAATAAAGATGAGTAGTCGGCGGTATATGAAGTAAAAAAATTGGGGTTCGTTCGCTGAAAGCGGAACATCATACAACCACTAAAATATCACGTAAGTACATTTTTATTATTGTTTGAATAAAACAGAAAATAAAAATAGAAATGATTTAGTTTAAAAAACTATGCACTATGCATCCTATGATGCTTTCTAAGGAAATAAAGATAGAACATGTTTATTCTTAAGTGCACACATCCAGAAATTATAATGATTACCATAAACTTTCTGTGGTCTGTGGTACCTGCTAAGAATACCACCACCCTATCTCATCCCGTGGATGTCGTAAAAGGCAACTATAGGATTAGCCAGAAGATGGGCAGCAGCGTGCTTCGAGTACATTTAAAATATGTCAAATCATTAGTTATCGTTAGTGGTTTATGTAAAAATTTGACGGGACCGATTTCGGCGGGACATTCATATTTCATTAAAAGTGTGTTTATAGTTTTTTTTACTATAATTTTGTGGTTTGTATGCAAAGGTAACCCTATAACGACGACTATGACGTCTATTTAAAACGAGATCTAAAAGAGGGTGAATATCGAATTGCATGTTTAAACATAGTTATATATACCCGCCACGGCCAAATTGTCAAAAAATCTCCTAAATGACAACTTTTGCAGATAAAATTTTGATTGGAAATTCGGGTCGTCCCGCCGAAATCGGTCCCGTCAAATTTTTACATAAGCACTAATGATTTAACATTTTCGTTAGGTTCCTATTACTATAAGACTGTATAATTGAGGCTTCGGATGTAAGATTAAGTACCTAATATTTAAAAATAATAAATTATATTATCAATATATATTTCAACTGAATTAACAAGTTTACTATTTCAGTGTATTAGTCTTCTACATAAGACATCTAAACGTTATTCCACCTTAAACACTGACTTATTCACTATGAAACTGCTTCTTCTGATGACAAAAATCTTGCATGCAAAAGTTTGAGAACCTCTACCGGACCCACCGCATTGATCGCGTCACCTCAAGCTATTTGTAGATTGCTCCGAATACACTGACCGTTTACTGTAGTCATTTTTACTTCATATGAAACAAACTGGCAATGCATGCCTTGCAACATGATATAGTAGTGTACCATTATCTTTGGTGATAGGGCTGCTACAGGTTCAGCTTTAATTATACTACATGTCTTGTTAAAAAGCCTTCAATAAACTAAGTTAATTTGAAGTATCCCTATTTATGTTATCGCGGAACAGTTTGGTGAAGATTGTAGGCACATCCATGATTTGCCGATGACAGTTATAGGTCGCTTGATAGGCCATTCTTTTATCGGATTGTTCGAACCTCGTCATAATAACTGTATGTCTCTAATAGCTAACTCAAAAAATAAACATCTGCTATGGGAATCAAATCCATGATCAAGATCACCTGCGTTGGGTTAAACATGACATGCCATGACATTTATTTAAACTTTTGTGTACATTGAGTATACATAAGGCGGACTTAATGCCATGAGGCATTCTCTACCAGTCAACCTTTGGGTTAAACAAAGCGCTTCGAAAGAGGTATAAAAGCAAAGCTATAGATATTGTAAAAAAAAATGAAATTAAAATCGGAATACATACATATACTAAGATAAAAATAGATACTTTATTATATTACATAATTATAAATAGTTAAATAGAATACATAAAAATATCTGATATAAATATTAACTCTAATGACGAAGACAAAACTGATTAGGATTGGATTCTTCAATTTCAGGAAGTATTGACGCACTTTACGTTTAAACGCGAATTTATTTGGAGCTTTCTTTATATCAAGAGGAAGCGCATTCCAGAGTTTTATTGTTGAAACAGCGAAGGATTTGGACATAACGCTGTATGATGGGATGGAATGTTAAGAATGAAATTTTCAAGAAGCTAGAAGGTCGTGACCGTGGGAGCCACCCAAAAGTTGAATGAAAAGTTTAATGTAACTAGGAGCACAAGGATCGTTTACAATAGTGAAAAGCAAACAGAGTGATCTAACGGCTCTCCTCTGACGGACAGGTAGCCATTTAAGCTTAGATCGGTAGGAAGAAATGTGGTCGTACTTACACAATCCGAAGATGTAACGAATACCGTTGTTGAGAAGTCGATCCAATTTTTTAAGAAGTTCTTGGATCAGAGCTTATTTTATCACCTTGCTTATTTTAGTGAGCATGACATTTTTTGTATATCGCGTCGTTCTTTGAGCTGAGCAACACTGATGCATGCTCCATGCTCGTGAATAGGTATCATCAGGACTGGTCAGCTCTTAGATTTATCATTATAGTACAGTAGTACACATTTAATGTGGCCCACCGATGTACCTGCGCAGTTGGCACAATTGAATTAATACTCGAGAAATTGGTCAGCTGACCAACCACTGCGCGCCAAAAGTTCTAAAACGCAAAACGCAGTATACAGAAACGTGTGAGCGAAATAGAAAAACACAGTGCGGCCATTGATTTTTACACCTAAAGTGTATTGCATAAGGTTGATTATATTTAATGTTTCGGGTGTTTTCTTATCTGTACGAAGATTGACTACGCGCCTTATTTTTTGTGTCGTCCTGTATGTCATTGATTTCAAATTTTGGCATTAGGTACAATATTCGGACATAACTCTTTCTAACATCCATTTTACACAGTAAAAGAGTATCTTCAGTTTTTTTGAACTCCATAGGAAAAAAACTATAGTTCTAAAATTACGTCTTTTTATAAAAGCATTACATTACAAAAAAATATGACTTGATGGAATGACCGGTTACATATCACACGTATCTGAAGAAATGCGATGCATCTGTCTGAGTCTGGCAACATTTCGGATATAAAACAAAAATGACGAACGACGAACTTGATTTAGAAGTTAGCTCCGTCCGTTCTTTTCAATTTATGACGTGGCAACCCTATGAGGAAAATGATGTGGCTTGTAAATTATTACGTCACGAGATAAACTGGCCATTTGTTTTCATTACTCCAAATTGTTGGGTTCTGTTAGTTTTGAGGTGAATAATGTACTTTTTATTTCAAATAAACCAAATATTGGCACTTATGAAACGTTAGAATCTAAGTTGCACAGGTGTAAAATTTAATTCAAGTTCAAAGTTATTAACAAAGTTGAAACCTGTGATAACTGGTGCTTGCTTTGAAGTATTTTTAATACATTACTTGGGTATACGAAGTTGGTGTGGTTGTAGAGTACCTTAGATAGGTACCTAAGATAATACCTATGTCAAGTCCATAAAAAATATTTTTCATTTGTGTTACTAACAACGTTAGGTATCGCGACCACCAATCAGTTTTCGAACAGTGTGATCATGGCAATAGGTTTTCTATCACTTTGCCCCCAAAATGACGACATGTGAAAATCTTAGGGAAGGCCTTTGTTCAGCAGTGGATGTTCTTCGGCTGATATGATGAGCAAAATATCTGTGGGGACCTCAAATTTTTGTTTCGTGCGGGAACCGACTGCGGTCTCGTAACCTAGTTCAAAGCGTTGTTTCTAACTCACAATTATCTTCAACCCATTATAGTGTTAAATATCCATAAATTACCTTGAACATAAAAGCACCAAAACTAGGCAAAGTTTACATTACGTGAATCATGGTACACTGGCGTGCAATAAAGTGTGCAGCTGTAACTAGCGGTGCCGATGCGCCAATAAACAGACCACGAACTGTATGCAACGCTCCGCATACATCGCGATATAAATATACTGTACACTACGGGACAGAATTATTCGGCCGTCATAGCTAAACCTCGAAATTCAAACCCATTTTAGTAAAAAATGTTTTGTCCTTATCTTTCCTGCGACGTTTTGTTTTGAGCGATATAACATATTTAAATCAAAATAGGTTTGAAGAATGTTTTAACTTTTCAATGAATAAGAGGGAAATAGTTTTATCTGTTTTACTTTAGGAGAGAAATTGCTTAGTGAGTTGCAGTAACTTAGTATATCCATCTCGTTTACCGTTCACTGCATCTCGTGCTCCCGAGAATTTACGTTAGGATATCTCCCTTATTGTGAGTTGAGACCAACCATACATTTCACTTGCACAAACACCTTTTTTTTGTTTATTTTATTGTTCAGGTGGAAGTACTTCACGTACATCCTCCGCCCCGCGAAAGGGCCGAGGGGTATTCCTGACTCCTACCGGCTAAAACCACTGGAGTGGTCATCTTCGGCAATGCAGGGACACTCCAGGAACTCGAATAATCTCCATCTAGAGCCACCCATTGGTGCCACGCCTTTAGGCAGGGGGGATGACTGTTAAGCGGTCACTCCCTCTAGCGGAGGATTTAAAATTGGATTGTAAAGGATTCCCTCGAAGCCTTATTGTGCGCTATGCTGCACACATAGCGGCACGTAATCATGTGCACATCGCTGTCATCCCGAGGGTCACTCGGTATAAACACGCAGATTATACACAAACACCTAGACCTTTAACAACTATCTGTAGATCATATAAATAAGTGCTCTGTGCGGTGAATCAAACCTGCGACACGTAGCGCAGAAAACGAATAGCTTTACCAGTGCGCAAAACCGTTCCGTCATGAATTCCTGACAGCAACTTGTAGTAAAATAAATTTGGCACTGGTACTGCTTCGCCTTTCCTACGCACACAGGATCAGTTTCTAGCTTTACCTAATATTGATGAATGAAAAGTTAATAGTTTATACCGTGTAAGTCGTAGAAGTTGAATAACCTCTTACCTGTTTATTGTATATTAATGATGTCTGGCTTTGTAACAGATAATGAGATAAGAATACAGTATTAATTCAGGCGATGATAAGTTGCTAATATGTGCAAAGCCTATAGCAGTTTATTGGTATTCAGTTAATATTCCAACGCCTTGCCACGACTTTAGGCATATCTACGAGGGGATAACTGTAAAGCGGTCACCCCCTCTAGCGGCAAGGTTATGACTGTAAACGGTTGGCCTGCCATGCACATCTCGGGGGTAATATTCCAACGTAGACTATAACTTGTAATATTAGTATAGAGAATTCCAACGATACTACGTAGTATTAAAGGTATTTTCTATTTGACAATTCTAAATTGGATTTAAAGCCTTGTGCTTGCGATATTATTATTTAACCATATAAAAAGCAAAACCATTTAATTGTATTTCTGTTTTCTGCTGTACAAATATGGAGAGATTGAGTCTTACCTCTTTATTACGGTGACTAACCATTGAAACATTGCTGCTTACCTAATAAGGAAATATCAGCGTTGTTATATTTAAAATTATTACAGAGTATAAATGTCCGCTAGTGTATAAAGGTTTGCTGTTTATTTTCAACTGCTCGATGCCAAATAAGCGCCGCGAGTAACTCCAGTGGGCGAACTTCTAAAGATCCACAGCGACCAAATACAATGAATAAATTATAATGCAAACTATAGAGTGGACACCGTAAAGAGTTACTACCTACAGACGTATCTATGCATAGAATGTACAGTGAAAACTATGGAATCGACAATCGAGCTCACTCTCTTGCTCTATCTGTTTATTTCTTGACATCGCAGAACCATGGTGAAAATAAGCAGAGAGGTAACTTGAAACATGAATTAGGATAAGGGAAGCGGAGCTGCGGGCGTAATTGACATTAAATAGTTATTGTAAAGTATATTTGTTCTAGCATAGACATGTCTGGCTGGATCCTTCGATATAAACAAACTATTATAGTATAATACTGTATTATTATCAACAGCTACCCGTAACATAATAATAATAATAATTGATTCCGATTTAACACGTGTATTTTATAGTTTACTTATGATCCCGCACTAGGACGAGCCTGTGTCGTGGGAGATCAACACATTACTCAATATTACATTTTTATTATATTAACGAATAATATATGTAACAGAACAACCTTAGGGAAAGGAACAAATATACAAATTCTGGCTAATAGGAAAAGGCCCTAATAATATGCGTATATGAGTGCGCTTGGATTGTGTATTTGTGAGGGAGTGGGTGTGTCTTAGTGTGTGCATGTGTTAGTGTGGGCGAGTGTGTGTGTGTTCACAAGTATCAGATGAGTGCATATACTATAGAGGCGAGAGCCGAGTGGTTCATTATCCCTACTTATCTATGAGTAAAAGATTTTCTGTGTCTTCATAGTCCAAGGTTAGCAACCATTTTCGAACTCTTTCCTTCACACCATTTACTGAGCAAGACAGATCAGCTTGCTTGCAAGGCGATAAATGTAGGGAAAAGAGTAATATCTGAAGCGTCTAGCAAAAGATGTTTTCATTCTTGGCACATTTATCTTAACTTGGCTTTTCTTGGTTGGTCGAATATTAGCTAGTGAAGAGAAACTTTTGTGGTAAGAAGTGATAACCCTCGAAAAATATAGTTTTCGAACATTCAATAAAGAGGTTTCAGTATGCAGCTGCTTTGTAGGGAATCTAAAAGGTTTTCGTAGCATTATCTTAAGAACATGCCGTGTGGTGTCGGCTCAGAATACCCTCCACTTGAACTTGAAATTAGCCATAGGATGGGCAGCAGCTTCCTTCGACTTTTATAACTCAACTGCGAACGCAACCCGCCTGCCACGTCTCATCTCCTCCCGTGGAATTTAAACAATAAATACTAACTTTTATGTACAGAGGCGAGCTTAACTCAGAATTGTGTTTTCTACCAGCAAAACCTTTGAGTGATAGAGAGATTGTGTCATATAAGAGGGCAAAGTCACGTGTACGTAGTATGAAATTAGAGTTACAGTAATTTAAAAAAAACCTTATTTCATAGAAATGTGATTCCATATAATATTCTTAAAATTATGATACGTATTTATTAGTCAAACAATAATTGTGAAATTATTGTGCGTTACAGGTAAAGTAGATAGCAATAATGGATATCAATATAAAGGAGGGTATACAATAGGCAAAATGTGTATGCTCCTTAAATGGTAAGGAGCATACCCACTACTTATGTACCTTTGAATAGAGTTGTCAGTCTGACCTTTGTCAGAAGGCACAATACCTATGAAAAATAGTTTCTAAAATTACATGGACTGTCCTGTCTACACGCTTAACTATTATTCTACTCTATGGCTACACCTAACTGCAAAAGCTAGTCGGTGCAAACATAAACGATACTCATTTTAATGAGTATCGTATATTCATATATTTGCCCCATGCAAACCATTGATTGTTTTAGTCCATCTACTCAGCTACTACTACCAAGGAAAGGAAATGGGGATTTCGTCCTTTTGTTCTGACATCGAAGAACTTGAAGTTCGTCTTTCAGGCCACCCAGGCCGGAATTTAATCCAATATTACTATAATCTTGCCAAACCTAAAGTGGGGGTGGGATTTGGCAATAATGGCCAATTTTACTTCAAAATCCTCCATTCTTACGTTCGCACCCTTTCACGCGCCGATGACCCGTAGACTGCACCGTACATAGGCGCATTCTTGCTAAGTAACTTTTTTTTATTGGGCCAAAGGGCAAGAGCCGCCCACTGGTGCCACGGCTATAGGCACATCTCGGAGAGAGTGACTGTCAAACGGTTCATCCCCCGGGGGGATTGTAAATGATCCCCCGAAGCGTCCTTGTGCGCTGTAGCTGCGCACACGGTGGCGCGTGACCAATGCGCGCTACCGTCTTCTCGTGGGTCGCACGGTGTGGGCACGCAGATTTCCCGATCTACGCACCCGCGAACCCAGAGGCACCCGCCTTATATTGACAGCAGGGGGTTTCAGGCATATAGGAATTAGGTGCCAGGATGGTTTTAACTACGGCGCCATCTCCTTCTTCGAGCAGAATCGAATCTCCCGATCCCGCTATGCGGTCCCCTTCTGGAGCATGACGCTCTCACAGAAGGAGACCACTGCATTCCAGATTCCATGCTCTGCCAAGATAGCGACACTACTGCCGGCAGAAAGAGATCTTGCCCGATCTCATCAACCAGTATCTGCTGCTCGGCCGCCCTTGCGTAGCCCTTACCTAGAAAAATAAAAATACATACTTCGTGTCGACGATTAAAACTTACTTCCATTATTTATTTTTAAAGCTAACGCCAACCACTAATAATTTATAGTTTTATGTAATATTTACATGTACCGATTTCATAACAGGATAACAGAATCGTCCATTGATCTTTATACACCGTATGCAGGCTTGCGTGTGCGCAGCTTGCCTTTGATGACGTGTCAAATAAACATTGGCTGCACGCGCGGCAGCTTATGTAACTCCTGCATGTACTTACCACATACTTGTACGCGATACGAGTAAAGCGAGATATTTTTCTCTCGAGATAAAATATAAAAGTGGTTGCTTGTCTACATCCCTATGTGATCTCTTATTGATACTTTGCCATAAAGATGTTTAAATTGCAGATTTGCAATTTGCAATAGTGGTTTCTTACTATAGACATCCGAGTCCCGCAGACAAACGCAACGTTAATTTTATTATAATAATCAGCCAAAGGAAGCCTTGAAGGGTGCGATTATATAGGGGCTGGCGTATATTGACGTTTAAAAATAACATTTTTATTGTATATTTATAATGAAGATTTTGAATTTTAAATTTTAAATTTTGACGTCCCCTCCTGCCCCCTTAGATTCCTACAAATGTGCTGTCATTTTGGCGGAACATATCAGTACTCACCACGTTTGCCAGGCGGGTCGGTGAGCGCAGTATGGCTACTGTTCCAAAGAAGGACGCTGCTGCCTTCCCCTCTGGTTTAAAGTCCCTTAGTTACCTTTTACATCCATGGAAGGAATTGGAGGATTGGATGGATTTTAAACGTTCGTTTACACACACGGAAACATTTAGGGACGTCCCGAAAGACTTCCTTCACTTACAATTGAATGCGTAAAAGAGTGTTCCAATTGCGTGCGTGCGCCGAGAGACGAATTACTGAAGCCGAGTATGTATAGACGTAGTATCTTAGAACATAGAACATCTGTTTGCTAGAAACATGGTTTCAGAGATGTTACATCAATTGGTATAGTGCAGCACGTCTCACCGTACAATCGGCATGCAAAAATCAAGTGTTATTATTTCTGTACCTAGTAATGAATTTAAACATATGCAACAAAATATAAATTGAATTTGAAGACACCATAGTCAGTAATATTATTTATTAAATTATATTGAATTAGTGCAGTATGAATATATATATGTAAGCGTGTAGACAACATTTACCACGAAACGTACCTATGTCAAATAAAATTATAATATTGCTAAGAGTTAAGTTAGAATGTCATTTCACAAATATAACTGAAAATTACAATATAAAAAAAAAAATGTCAAATTAAGATTATTATATCTTATTCCAGAATTTTGCATAAGAGAACATCATTATCATTCACTTTACAAATCCTTACATGTCATAAACTCAGTAATAGTGTAAAAACATTTATCTACAAGCCATTTCTTAAGCGCAGGTTTGAAGCGATTAAGTGGTAGTTCCCTCAGACCTTTCGGTGTTTTATTAAAAACTTGGATAGTCATGCAACTGCTATTTCTTTTAAACAAAGCTGTGGACATATACTAAGAAGTATTACTATATATAGTAAATATGTATTTATATACAGAAGTATGCGAGCGTCGCGTCGCCCTGTCTGTCGGTCTGTCGGCGATGTCGCCCGCGCAATTAATAGCCAGCGTCGTCTTTTTGCCTGCGCAAGCGCATCGGGAATAGATCCGATTCTTCGAATAGATGGCAGTGATTGCTGTATACTTTTAGAGTCATGATTTATTGTCTATCTACGAGTGAAGGTCAATTTTAAAGAAGCCGATGTTATAATGACGGCACGGTTAGTGCAGTGGCTGATACAGTCGGCTGCTGCGCTCCGAGTCGTGGGTTCGATTCCCGCACGGAACAAATTTTTGTGTGATCTGCCCCTCCGAGATGTGCCTAAAGGCGTGGCACCAATGGGCGGCTCTAGTGTGATCTTGCGAGGACCTGGAACCCCCCTTCGGTGCCGAAGATGACCGCTCCAGTGGTTTTAGCCTTAGCCGGTAGGAGTCCGGCATACCCCTTCGCCCTTCCCCGGGGCGAAGGAAGTTCCATGTAGAATTCCACTGGACACCAATTTAAAAAAAAAGGTAGTTGGTCCGGATCTGGGTGTATTGTGTGTGGAATTCATGTCTGTAAACGCACCCACGACACAGGAGAAATCCGAGTGTGGGGCAACGTTTTAAAACGAAAAAACAATTGAAGCTCCATCATCACCATATCTTACCCAAGTATAGCAGTCAGATATTATCCTATACTGGATTAGACAATATGACAGACGGTTCCGTTAAGTTTGACCTCCTTTTGAAGCTTTTGTAGATATATATAGAGACAGACCGAGCATAAGTTAATTGCTAAAGTATTTCTAATATCTATTTTCTAAGATCCCGTGTGGTGCCAAGAATAGCACCACCCCATCTCATTTCGTGGGTGCTGTAGAGGGCGACTATGGAATTAGCCATAGGATGGGCAGCAGCTTCCTTCGAATACATTTATAACTCAACTGCGAACGCAACCCGCCTGCCACGCGTGGCGATTATAGCCAAATGAGCACACAACGTAAATCAGAGCGGTCTTTGTGGCGATCTTTGGGGGAGGGATAAAGTCCAGGAAGGAACGTTTTTCGAAAAAAGTATCTTTCTTTTTATTCAGTGCAAGCTTTGGCAAAATTGTTCCCCAGTGGAAATTCCTCATTTACTTCCTCCGCCTCGTGACAAGGCAATGGTAGTGGGGGAGTGGTCATGTTCGGCACCAAGGGGGGCCTCCAGGTCCTCGTAAGATCACACTAGAGCCGCCCATTGCTGCTACGCCTCGGCCTCGGCGGGGATGACTGTAGAGAGGTCACAACCTATATCGGAGGGAAGGCGACTGTAAAAAGGTCGCCTCCCGGGCACTTTTCGGTTACGCCTGATGTCTGCGTCATACTCTTCTGCTATAACAGAGAACTGACAGAAAGTATGTAGGGAAATCATTCATCCATCAATCATTTACTATGTAGTTAATATCCTAAACTAAAATACGTTAAACCAGTACCCAACAGAGGTAACAGACAAAAAACTTGCTTGTCATATTCCTTTTTGGGAAAGCCCTTGTGCTACAGGGAGATCGGAGAAGCTGAATAGATAAAAACGAACAGTGAAAGCATCATCATCATTATATTAGCCAAAGGACGTCCACTGCTGAACAAAGGCCTCCCCCTTTGATTTCCACAACGAGCGGTTACATGCCGCCCTCATCCAACGACTCCCAGCGACCTTCACCGGGTCGTCTGTCCACCTCGTTGGAGGTCGTCCCACGCTGCGTTTTCCGGTGCGCGGTCTCCATTCTAGAACCTTTGTGCCCCAGCGGCCATCAGTTCTACGAGCAATGTGCCCTACCCATTGCCACTTCAGTTTACTAATCCTTTCAGCTATGTCGACAACTTTAGTTCTTCTACGGATCTCCTCATTTCTGATTCGATCTCGTAGAGAAATACCAAGCATAGCTCTCCCCATAGCTCGCTAGTGACCTTGAGCTTTCTTATGAGGCCTATTGTGAGTGACCACGTCTCTGTTCCATATGTCATCACTGGTAAAAGCATGAGAAGTGGCAATCCAATCATTCTTCTCGTCATCTCACCACTACAACTAACAGAAACTATCGCCATACCTCGCTTATAACAGATTCCTGATCACTGCTGGTTACTATTGGCAGCAGAAGTCTGGTGCCCTCCTCCTATGTTGTGTATATATGTGAAGACATCTACTACAAAATAGGAACTGATAGCGGTCTAGGTTATACGAGCTGCGGCAAAGCACAGAGGGCATCGGTGGGTTCCACTGGAAATACAGATGGCACCATGGGTTTTTAGCTGGTAAGGTATCCTCCTGCGCTTTACCCAAGGCGGAGGACGTCCTAGTGCTCTTTCTCACGTACGAAAAAAAGAAGCAACAGAGATCGCGTTGGCCCTCGACCACCACGAAGGCTTTGGCTAGAATCGGTTGCACCCGGCACCCTATATACTTTTGCGTAGAACTTTCGCGCCATTGGGAATTATACAGGTTGTCCAGCACGACATACTGCAGGGGGTGAGAGCTTGGGTCAATACCTACCAAAAAAACACAATATATGTTTAGCAAAATCTTACGGATTTACATGTCGTGCTGCTATTTACTGGACATACGTACTACCACCAACTTACCCGATCGTAGCTATATAGCTCGTGAGTCACGAACACGATGTGCAGTTGCAAAAAAGTCACTCTAGGTTGGCGCGTCAATCTGTCTGTCTTGCCGGGTCTGAAATAGATACGGTTCTGCGAAGACCGTATGCTGTATCTACGAGGAGATTAATGAGCAGTTCCACTGATTAAAAAGCATCATATGAAAGTCGAATAACAGTAAACGCTTTTATCGAAGACTGTGCAGTGGCTTAACGCTTACTATCAACTACTGCGAAATTCTACGTGGAACTTCCTTCACCCCGGGGAAGGGCGAAGGGGTATGCCGGACTCCTACCGGCTAAAACCACTGGAGCGGTCATCTTCGGCACCGTAGGGGGGCTCCGGGTCCTCGTAAGATCACACTAGAGCCGCCCATTGGTGCCACGCCTTTAGCGTCATATTTAAAGCGGTCACCCCCTATAGCGAAGGGAAGGCGACTGTAAAAAGGTCGCCCCCCAGGCACTTCTCGGGCAGGATTGTAAAGGATCCCTCCAAGCCTCGCTTTGCGCTGTGCTGCGCACACGGCGGCACGTGACCACGTGCGCGCCATCGTCTTCCCGGGAGTATATTTGTATGACCTACATGATTAAATACGTCATAATTAGAAGTTCATTGAAAACACAATAACCGTGATGCAACAAGTCCAATACTATTAGTATTGGACTTGTTGCATCACGGTTGTTGCTTGCTTCACTTCTTAATTTTCTTTCCCTTTATGATTTCTGTCCTCCAAACAGCAATAGCTTCATTTACCCCGTGTCCGTCATCTCTTTGAGTTTTGTGTTGGAATGTGTTAGGGGGCATATAGTTTGTAGAAGTAGACTTTGGGGTGGAAAGGTTCTCGAACATTTATGGTGGAGGCTTTTGTTCAGCGTCCACCACTGCTGACTACTTGGACTGAAATAATGATATTGGTGATTTTCTCTGTACTGAACTGTGCCGTGTGGTGCCGGCTACGAATAGCACCAATCCATCTCATCCCGTGGCTGTCGTAAAAGGCGACTAAGGCATTAGCCGGAGAATGGGCAGCAGAGTCCTTCGAATACATTAACAACTCAACTGCGATCGCCAACCCGCCCGCCAAGCGTGGCGATTATGGCAAAACCCCTCAATGAGCACAAAACACCGATATCGGTCGTTGAGGTGATCTTTGAGGGAGGCCTGTGTCCAGCAGTGGACTTTATTCGGCCGAAACGATTGAATGATTGTCACGGTGCCGCGCCTGCGAAACTTTTGACGGAAACAAAAACGTCGATTATAATAATAACTATTTGCTATCATTGTACAGTAAAGAGGACCACACAGAATGATAATTTGGTGATTCAGCAGTGAACTTTATTCGGCCGAAATGATGATGATGATGATGAACTAATGCTGCAATACCGGGAAGTTTCGGGGATTTCCAGAACCGGTTTTTACCATACACAATCGCTACTCGATACGTGTTGAGAATAAGAAGGCATGTGACTGCGCCACTATGTCTGTCCGTCGCGTTGTCCGAATGCATTTCGATGTGCTAAATACATTTAGTACTCTGTTGTCCGTGCCGTGCGACACATAAGACAGTTTTAGAGTAATGACCCAGAAGTGAAGACGAAGCTGCGTATGATTTTTACAGTGTTTTGATGTATACTATGTTTAGAAAGAAGAAAGAAAAAAATACGGGTTGCACTCCGGGAGTGCCGACAGAAGTGAAAACTTATTTTTTTAAATTTATCTAGACGCGTTCGCGGTCTGCTATATGTACATGCATATCATCATTCATCATTTCGGCCATATATGCACACACTATAGCTGCGTCTCGTAACGGTGTCGCGAGTCCAGAGATTTTATCTCATCTAAAAATATGCGTACCGCGCTAAAAGAAGTTTTCATTTCAAAATATTTCTACGCTTCACACAACACACATCATAAAATAATTAATACACACGAGACATATTTAGAACTAAATTAAAGCAAAATGTTACTATTCCACAAACAAAATAATAAAGTAAAAATAAAAAATATAAAAACATAAATAGGCAGGTAACACATAAAATAAAAAATCCTGTTCTTATGAACATATATAAATTATCTATGACCGATATCATATACGAGTATAAACGAATATATAAACAATTTGCAAAAAGAAATAAAGAACCCATGCCAGTTCCCTCTTCTTTTAAACGTCTTGTCTTACCCTCAAATTTCTCTCGCGGTCACAGACACAAATTCTACACACAAAACAGCCAGACCCAGAACAACTACCTGCAGATAAATTTGTTGCGTGCGGGAATCGAACCCGCGACCCGGAGCGCAGCAGCCGACAGTATCAGGCACTGTGCCAACCGTGCCGCTAACGTTCCGAGAACCGAACCTTGAAATTTTCCACAACTCAATGCTTCAAAATACATGACAGAATGATACAGTTTCAGTTCCTGAAAAAACCGTAAATCGAGCTATAATCCGTGAACAATTCTCCCAAGAAGAGTTTCATTTCAAGTTACCAACTCACAATAGCACGGATTGGGAGCGGCGCGTGCGCATGTAATCTAATCGGGGGCCCCATGAATCCCGCGCACGCCTGTTTGTCTACTTGATATACTGTTCATTGTGGCTCAGTGTGCAAGGACTTTAACTGTTTCATGGCCATCATGTAATTAAAAAGTTTTTATTGGTCCAATCTACTGGATTTTTTGTTCAGGGCAATAAAGTTTGCACTTTGATTTTGAAATCATGTTAACCCGATTGTCAATGATGACGTAAGACTTCTTCTTAGCGTGCCGATAGCAAAAGGAACTGCTGAACACAGGCCTCCCCCAAAAATCACCACAACACCAGGTGTGTTGTGGGGTCATTGGGGGGTTTTGCCGTAATCGCCACGCTTGACAGACGGGTTGGCGATCGCAGTTGAGTAGTTAATGTACACGAAGGACGCTGCTGCCCATCCTTCGGCTAATCCCTTAATCGACTTTTACGACACCCACGGGAGGACATGGGGTGGTGGTATTCTGAGCTGGATTCGGCACCAAACGGCAAAAGTTCTTAATAACAAACATGTAAAATTGGAGATAAACGTGATGGATGGGAAGTTTTAGAACACGCATAAAAGCAATTCTAATTCTTATCTGCACATGTGGATTCCCTGGAAACAAATTTTATCTGCATTGTTTGTATTGTATAGCTGCAAAATATTATCAGTGTATAAACAGCTGTTCTAAATAATAGCACAAAAGCTGTAAAAAAATGTATTATATAACACAAGCTGTTACAAATGTAAACACGTATCTATAATATAAAACAAAAAGAAACAAACAACAAAAATAAAACAAAGTATAAAAAGACCTAGGCCTGAGTTTCTCTTGGGCACCCGATTAACGTTAAAGTCGTCGTCGTCCCCCCCCCGGCCCTTGCTCGAGCCGGCCCGTGCCGAGAAATCGAGTAGTAACAAAAGATTCCTTTAAACCCCAATTAATCATTGATCCAGCAGTCCCTTGCGATCATTACTGTCTCAGTAACTCCCTGAGCCGAGGTCCGTGTCCCGCAGGGGACGCCCTCAGGCGCAGTTACTTAAATATGAATAAAAGCTAGGCTGGAGGCTACTTAATGCTTCGCCAATTTGCCCGGTTAAGCAGCTATATCCCCCTTGGGATGAGTGCGAGAAGCCCATAATTAAAAAAAAAAAAATCGTTTCTTTTGGCATTTTTTCTCAGAGGCTGTCATGTAGTGATATGCCGTCCAGGCTCCGTTGTTTCAATATGACGTGTAAAGGTGTCTGGTCCTAACCAAATTACAGAATAAATTGAAATTAACCTCAAAACGCAGATTATTGATTGACCTGAGAATCGGAACGCTTGCATCCACTATCACTTTGCGGTTTAATTCCGTCTCTACTCGTAAATGAAGTGAGGCTCCGGCTAAGAAGCACCCATCCTTTCCCCTGGGTGCCGTAAAAGGTGACTATGGGATTAGTCGGAGGATGGGCAGCAGCGTCCATCGAGTACATTCACAACCCGCCTGCCAAGCGTGGCGATTATGGGAAAACCCCCCAATGAGCACACAACAAAACGAACGACCCAGACCGCTCTTAGTGGCTATATTTGGCGAGGCCTGTGTCCAGCAGTGGACGTCGGCTGAAAAGCTGATGATAATTCATGTATCGTGTCTCACTGTGTTGTGTCAAAACAATTTTTACATTTATTCATACTTCACGTTCACATCCTCTATTAATTTTATGATTAACTAGCTGGGCCCCGCGGTTTCACCAGCCGTTTAATTTAAAAGAAATGGGATTAGATATATATAATTTAGAGTTGTAATAGATAGACTCTTGACATAGAGTATGTATATACTTTGGATTTAATTGGTTTTAATTTCTTTGCGCGGAATATTTTTCTAAAATTAAAGTAGCCTAAGTTATTTCTTATAACATCAGCTATCTGCCAATGAAAATTCAGTCAAAATCGGTACAGCCGTTTCGGAGATTAGCTGGAACAAACGGGGAGACAGACAGACAATAAAATGTTCCTTTTTTGTTGTAGGTACCGTATATACTTTCATATGCGTTTAGTAAAAAACTGTTATTTTGACATTACAAACAGACTTCAATTTTATTTATTTGTTTAGATTAGATTAGATTAATTCATAACATCCTCTAAATCTATAATGAACGATTGTTGTACATCAGTCTATTCCCAAAAGCGTCACAATAGACTCACATTAATTCTGTTAATTTGTATATTTCTCAGAATGCCCGCTATACACAGAACAGGCACTTATCATGAATACATGTAACTCATTGAAGTACTTGACCGAGTTTGGAGAAGTTAAAAGGGACGCTTTATATTCGTAGACATCAACCAATCACCAAATCCAACGATCAACTCCAGCTATTCAGGCCCACTGCTGGTCTTAGTGGACCCATTCTGGCACTCTGGTCGTACCTACGTAGCCCGACGCTTGCAATAAAAAATCTGGACCAATAAATAACTTTGTAAAAATGTTGGTGCCTGTGATGTAGTCTTTTTAAATTGGTACAGGTACCAACGTTACAACGTTACATATATGCCCTTCAAATATGTACCCAGTTTGTCAATTTTTATGAAGACATTTTTTGTTTGTGTTAAATTTATTATAACAATATTTTATAATGCTTGTTGGCAGTCATTCTGCGACCACGAGCCCCGCAAGTGTTCGAAACGGCAGGAAAAACAAAAATCAATAATACACGCGATTTAATCCGTTTAAAATTGTTTTATTACCTAATTGCGAAAACCTAAGACATAACTATAAAAATATTTAAAACATACTCCTGCTGAGTATGTTTTAAATATTTATTATTATTATTATTATATTATTATTTATTATACTAACTTACATAAAACACGTAATCGGTTTTTTGGAAATTCAAAAGTATACGTTGCGCTGTATGTTCTAAAAATGTATTTTCTCGGAGACTGGATGTTGTAATGGACAATGGACATTGTTAAATGCCCAAAAGGGGCGATTAAGTACCAGTTCCAGTGTGATCCAATCCCTAAGGTGATCGATCGAAGGGTGATCAACTCAAGCAAGATATTAAAATTACAACTCTATGGCGTGATGTCCCTAAAAAAAGTAATTTGATTCAGCCTTAGCCTTCTCATCATTTCGGCCGAATGAAGTCCACTGCTGGACACAAGCCTCCCCCAAAGATGATCACAACGACCGATATGGGTATGTTGTGGGCTCATTGGGGGGTTTTGCCATAATCGCCACGCTTGGCAGACGGGTTGGCGATCGCAGTTGAGTTGTTAATGTAATCGAAGGACGCTGCTGCCCATCCTCCGGGTAATCCCTTAGTCGACTTTTACGACACCCACGGGAGGAGATGGGGTGGTGGTATTCTGAGCCGGCAAAGCTTTCTACCCTCTCTTATCTACCCAATGCGGATCCGGCTTGGATAATTTCGGTTAGAAGGCAAAACGCAGCAGAGCTCCCGCCTTGGTCTTCGTGGTTATTTTTCTTTAAAGAAATTTGGTCAAATCACCTACTTTCTTTATCGAAACCACGCCACAATTTTTTTCCCCCTGTTCGTGGAACAGTTACTATCCTTACCTTTCTGCTTACCTCCGACCGATTGTATGCTTAAAGAAATATCCGTTTAACGTTAAGGTTGGTGAAGTGGCTTTCTGCGCATCCTGTTGCATGCTCGATCCCTGCACGGAATAAATATGTATATGGTCTACAGATATTTGTTTCAGATCTAGGTTTTGTGCATGTAAGATTGACGTCTGTAAACTGTGCTCACAACACATGTGAAAGAGGGCATCATTTCCAAAATTGACGACAGCAGCTGTCCTAGCTTCCCGCTACCTACTCAGTCGTGATGGATGCAGTGCATGGACCGGCCGACCACCCGCGCGTTTTTATCATCGCTTATCAATGCGGCAATCTCTAGATCAGAACGCGGCCTAATTAGTGGACTCGCGTGCCGGCAGATAGGCCGATAAAATGTCGCTTTTTGTGAGACGTTAAGTATTAATCACCGACTTTCAAGCCTTACCCGTTTCATAAAATTTTCACAGTTAAATCGCAGAGATCGCGTGTGATTGGCTTATTATCGGTTAATAATCTTTGCGTGGGAGAGCCTAGCTGTAGCCATTAGTTGACGAAGTCGTAAAAGGGTTGGGTTGACCGGAATGGACCACGCCGTCACAAAACACCGGAATAAAGTAGCAAAATCAGTATTGCTGCGTTTCGTACGGTGAGTGAGAAATCCGGAAGCCCAAGCCCACAAAATATGGCAGACCCAGACAGAAATACGGAAAAGTGTAAATGCCCTAAAGGTCGGCCACACATCAGCGACTCCTCCAGTGTAGTGGATGTTTATGGGGGGCGATGATCGCTTAGGCAACCAGGAAGCTCGTATGCCCTACGACAGTATAAAAACGTTTTGAGCGATTTGTATTCGAGTACTCCCTGTAAAATCGGTCATAGATAGAACATATTTCAATGTTTAAACCAACTGACGTTTCATAAGAGTTCAATGTTTTCACTTCCGTTTGTTCGCGGGTGCCTTTTATCTGTGACTGGTCAGCTCACAGCTGCATATAATTTCACAGATTAACCTACATGAATACGACAGTAGGAATTATAGCTTTTTTATTGTAAAAAACGCATTGTTACATAAATATAATTTCGAAACACCGTGGAGTTTCTTGTCGACTATTCTCCATAGGATCGCCATCTTGGAACCGTGCAACTTAAATTCTTGACGGATCACAACACGTGCCTGTCAACGCCTAATAAAAAATAAAAAAGTTTGAGTTTGATCCTATTCCTATTGTGACTTGTATTGTGCGCTATTTTCGATATCTTACATATCCTGTTTACTTAGACAGGCGCAACGGTCCATACACATTACAAAGCTCCCCAAAGCTCATCTTAAGTTCGTCCGAAAGTGGTATCTTAGCTGCCCAGGACAGCGTGGTGCGTAGTCCTCGGATCGGAAACAACTCGGTCTGCGTCTGCCAGTCGTCGTGTCACCGTCGGCGCGCACGTACGCGTTCAACAATAACCCGTGTTGTTCCATCTTCGAACAATAACACGCGGATACGTTCATTCATTGTAACTCACAACCACACTACTACACTGCGTATCATACAGTTGCGAATTCGAAATTCGAAAATTAATTCAGGAATATATTACTTCGAGTTGCTACTTCATTGAGTGTCTGCGAAATAAGCAAATCTAAGCGTTTAAGTGAAACATAATCAGTTTGCACTAATTGTTTAAAGTTTATGTTCTAGTTTTAAATAGTTGGGAGAATTCTCTACAGCTTGTTTTAAATTTTAATCAGTGTTGAATGGGGTTTACTTAGTCGTAAGTCGCGTTTAAAATAAGTGATAAATTAACAGTGTTAGTGTAGTGAGCAAACTAGTGTTAGGCATGTGAGTACTAATGGTACACAAAAATTATGGATAGCAAATGAATGGATTTTGTAGTGATGCGTTGGTGGTTCCTCCTGACGGCTATGGCCGTCGCGGCTTTGGCTTTGGCAGCTTCCAGTCCTCGCCGGTGTGCGGGAAGGCTTGCCCGCGAGAGGCTAAAAGCGGCGGAAAAGATACGTGACAAAAGATACTTCCACCTTTGCTGTACGCCCACGTGTGGACCCTTGTATCGAAGGCCTAGACCTCAGACTACTAATCGACGCTACCAGCCCTTTCATAGAACATGGCTTGGACTGAAATATGGTAAGTCGTTCAATTTTGAGTGCGAGCTTTCCTGTAATTCAGGCACACCTTTCCAAACTCAAACTCATTTTTTTATTTCATATAGACGCTAATAGGCTCTTACGAAAAATCAAGTTAAGTGCACGGTTCGGAAAAGTCGGTCCTATGGAGAAGAGCCGGCAAGGAACTCCATGGATATACACTTTTCAAAGAAAGTTATATTACAATTTTGTTATTACATGGTAATAAGCTAGGTATGTGCGAACAAAGTAGACTAATTAAATGTAAAATACACACAATAACAAAACAGACAATTGCCTCTAACACAATAAATAGGAAACTGATAACAATTAATGTATAGAACTAATAAAGTCGACGAAGTTCACACATTTACAAATAGTAGAAAAAACTAAATTATATAAAATAAAAGGCATTTTAAACGCCAGAGCTTTAGCTTTCCCTATTTTATGGTAATGTGCCAATAATTATGATCGGTATTCTGATACTTATTTAGGTGATTTCACTCGTGGTAGTGGTCTGTTACTCCAAGAAGATAGGCAGGTACCACCCCAGTGCCGGATATTCGCCGCCACACAATACTGTTTTACCTTACAACATTACTGTACTCCGGTTTGAAAGGCACACTATAGCTAGTGAAATTAAAGGGCATAAGACACTAAATAATTTAATGCCTCGATCTGACGAGTGCAGTGTGGTGCCACGCAAGATTAGTCCTGGGTAGCATTACAATTTAAATGGGTAGGCTGTTAACGGCCGGTTAAAATATTTTCGCGTGGGGGCTCCGAATTAAGAATATAGCAGCACTGAATCTCCTTCCGTGGATGTCGTAAAATGCGACTAAGGGACTCTAAACCAGAGGGATGAGCAGCGACATAGTAGGTAGTCATACTGCGCTTACAAATCCACCTGTCAAACGTGGTGAGTACTGGCAAATTCCCCTCAAATTGACGACACCATTCTGGAAATCTATGGGGGAGGCCTTTGTTCAGAAGTGGACGTTGTTAGGCTGACTAATTATTTTTTCCTTCTTAAAAAAACTGTGCCCTCACTAGGATTTCTCCTGTGTCGTGGGTGCGTTTACAGACACAAATTTCACACATAATACACCCAGATCCGAATCTGCAGATCATACAAATATTTGTTCCTTGCGGGAATCGAACCCACGATCCGGGGCGCAGCAGTCAACTGTATCAGCCACTGCACCATCAAGTTAATTGCCGTAAGAATTAACACAAATTTTTGAAGGATAGAAATTTCGGCCGTCAAAAATGTTATAAAAAATATGACTTATGTGCATCTCTTCAAATATTTGGTCTATTTTATCGATCAACCTGTCGATATTTGACGATCGATATTGTCGATTAAACCTCAAGTAACTTCGCTGGGAAATGGAGGGAAAATTTGCTTGCCACTAACATACCAACGAGGTAGTCGAATAGATACTTATTACTGATACCAACAGTTTGCGATACTAAGCACATCCTTGACTTTATTTTAACCTATTGATAACCCTAGTTTCTAAAATAATCCATTAAAATTAATAATGGCTTTTTTATCATTTTATTGGCTACGCTCACATAGGTCGACGAATGGAGAGCGTTAATCAATTTACAAAAAAAAAAACTTATTGCACCACTATTGGATTAAACTTACAACAATTAAATAAATAAATACAATTATGTGAAAGAGATGAGTCAATAATACTATTATTGACGGTAATCAGGTTATCATTATATAATTATTGACGTCAATAATATAATTGTCGTACATAATAATATAACTGAAGTCAAGAAAATTATATTTGACTTTATATTCAGTAAAAATAAAATTGACTTTTATTATACTCAGTATTGATGTAATTGAATGTAATTATATTATTATTATCAAAATTTATACATATTATTATTAGCTCATTCCTTTTTTCCTTGACTCCATAGAATGAATGTAGGCATGAGAAGAGAACGCAACGCTCTGTATTCTTCACAGTGTTACAACAAAGGCGATTAAAATTGACGAGTTGAGGCAACACCGATTTTGACGTCACGGTGACACAAAGCAACGAACGGCAACATTCGATATAAGTCAATGTGACTAGACATTACTAATAACATGCTAAAATCGTATTGACCGACATTGCTCTAGAGTTGATCCGTACGACGTTGCCCACATATTTTATGATTAGAAATATTTTATGAATTTGTAAAGATTCATTATTCTAAACACCGTACAACGTTGCCTTATACGTGACATTAGCGAAATTGTGGAAGATACTCTACAGAAGCCATAATCTAAGAGAAGAAGAAGAAGACATTGCTCCAGATTGTTTGGCATTTTATCCAAATGTTGGTCTTAAAATTCTCAGTGTTCCAATGCACGCATCTTTCCCACATGCGTGCCGGCTGCAAGTACAGGTACGTGCTAACAGTTGGCAGGATATATTAGCATGGTTATAAAAGTACTAATACCTTTACAACAAATGTGTATGGCACCCACATGAGATTACGTTCTGTTACTAGAAAAAGTGCAAAAAGCGTTCCTTCGCTTCCTTTACAAGCGCAAAATATGACTTATGTGAGTAAAGGTATTTGGTCTATTTTATCGATCAACCTGTCGATATTTGACGATCGATAGTGTCGATTAAACCTCAAGTAACTTAGCTGGGAAATAAAGTCCGGGAAAATCTGCTTGTCGAACCTAAGACTTTAATACTAACATACCAACGAGGTAGTTGAATAGATACTTATTACTGACACCAATACTTATTCGGTCCCCTATTCCGCGAACCCTCGCCGCCCTCAATGCTCTCCTAGACGCTAGACCTAATTGTGGTATGTTTGTGGATGAACGGAAGGTGATTCGTCTGAGTGCTTGGTCTACTGTGAGAAGAATGTGTGAATGCAATTGATATTCTATATTATGCAATTATCATGATTAATAAACCAATGTTTTTATTATCATGCCTAACTTGGTCTTTTATTGAATAATTATCATTTATTATTAGTTTCTTGTTTCCGTTTTATAATATGTATCGACAACGTATAAGTTTTGAAGTGAAAACTTCTTTTAGCGCGGTATAAAATCTCTGGACTCGCGACACTGTTACGAGACGCAGCTATAGTGTGTGCATATGTGCATGTACATGTAGCAGACCGCGAATGCGTCTAGATATATAACAAAAACATTTATTGCTATAAAATTTTCACTTCTGTCGGCACTCCCGGAGTGCAACCCGTATTTTATACTATAATAATTGTACTATGCTTTGAAGTTAATTATTGTATTGGTCACAGCCGTATAATTATTTGAATTTGAATAAATTGAATTGAAAAAACAAAGCGTCGCTTATGTTGTTCCTGAAGTAAACATCAGCAGGTATACAACAGGACACCGTTCTGGACTCTAGACGGCTATTGATAATTTGCTGGCACGAAAGCCGTCTTACCTAGAAATCGCATTTAGGATCAATACCAAAACATACTTTTGGCTCCAATAAGAGGTCAAAGGTTCAGGTCGTGTGGTGTCCGGATTCAGAATATAGCACCACTCCATCTCCTATCGTGGGTGTAGGAAAGGGCGTCTAAGGGACACAAAATTAGAGGGATGGGCAACAGCGTCTCTTCGGTGGAACATTAGCCATACTGCCTGCCAAGCGTGGTGAGTACTAGCAAATTCTCTCCAAAATGACGACACTATTGTTGAAGTCTATGGAGGACGCTTTTGATTAAAGGGTCAAACGGTATTTTAGATACTAATAGTAGCTACCTGCCGTAGCTTCGCGGGTGCGTAGATTGGGGAATCTGCGTGCCCACACCGAGCGACCCAAGAGAAGATGGTAGCACGCATGTGGTCACGTTCTGCCGTGGGACGCTTTACAGTCACCCTCTCAGGGATGTGCCTATAGGCGTGGCACCAGTGGGCGGCTCTAGTGTGATCATAGGAGGACCTGATACCCCTTTGCCCTTCCCCGGGGCGAAGGAAGTTCATGAAGAATTTCCACTGGGCACCAATAAAAAAAACTCGGTAGCTAGTTAGGAGCTACAAGCATTATTCTTTTGGTTAATGCATACATTCATTGTTTTAGTTATTAATCTAGCAGTAAGGCTCGAGAGTAGGTTGAATTCCGACCACTTGGTGCCCTTTCACATTCGTCCGAAAATTTCTCCGCCTTTCGCCGTCAGTACTGATCGCTCCAATTTCATGTGAATCTCAATGTAATTGGACCACATCGTTGGGCCGACTGGCCCGACCTTTAGCAAGGAGGTCGCGACTTCCGGCCACACGTCTTCGGTTATCACGAATTCGGTTCTTAGAATTCGTTTTTTGCAATGAGACTAGGTATTATGTTGTATCTTTAGTGAAAGAAGATGTAGTGACAAAAATTGAGAAAGGTATGCTGAGATGGTTTGGCCATGTTGAGAGAATGAATGAAGAACGATTGACGAAAAAAGTGTATAAGGCGAGTGTGAATGAAAGTGCTGGAAGGGGTAGACCTAGGCGGACGTTTCAAGACCAAATCAGGGACGTCTTGGAAAAAGGCCAGGTCAAGAGTACCCTAAACCGAAGAGCATGTATGAAGGGAATAATGAAAGTGGACGAAGCGAAACAAGTATGTAAGGATCGTAGCAAGTGGAAAGAAGTGGTCTCTGCCTACCCCTACGGGAGAGAGGCGTGATTATATGTATGTATGTATGTTTAGTGGCACATAATGACCAAATTATCATTCTGTGTGGTCCTCTTTACTGTACAATGATAGCAAATAGTTATTATTATAATCGACGTTTTTGTTTCCGTCAAAAGTTTCGCAGGCGCGGCACCGTGACAATCATTCAATCATTTCCGCCGAATAAAGTCCACTGCTGGACACAGGGCTCCCTCAAAGATCACCTCAACGACCGATATGGATGTGTTGTGGGTTCATTGGGGGGGTTTTGCCATAATCGCCAGGCGGTTTGGCGATCGCAGTTGAGTTGTTAATGTATTTGAAGGACGCTGCTGCCCATCCTCCGGCTAATCCCATAGTCAGCTTTTACTTAAATGTCATTCTCTGTAAACGTGAGGTCATAGTATGGGGACGAATTGCTAAGAGTTAATTTGGTTTAAGAATTGGATGCTTGTTTGTTAATTAATTTGCTTTTCAGTTGAGAGGAGAAGAGACAAATAGGTATAGATATATCTGTAGTACAAATACTCGTATTTGTTCCGTACGGGATATCAAACCTACAAGCGTAGCACAAAAAGCCAATCGCAGAGTCACTGCATCAGCTGTGACTTGGTTCCTATTGGGTGTTCGTGAAAGCGGCTGAGTCATGCACGTCATGCATGTCTTAAGACGCGACAAAGTGCTTGCCTAAAGAAGTACTACTGAGTATCTAAAAAAATATTTCTAAGTTTTGGGTAGTTCTCATAGCCGCAACTTGCGTGCGGCTGATAATTTGATTCTTCGGATTCTTTCTCACCGTACAGGTTATATTTCTAATTCCTTCTCGGTTAAGTCAAAGTTTTTATTTCATATAGGCCCTACTTGACACTTAAGAAACGTCAAAAGTTAAGGTGCACGGTTCGGAAATGTTGATCTTATGGAGAAGAAGCCGGCAAGAAACTCTGTAGAAGACACTCTTTAAAAAAAGTGATATTACAGTTTAACACGTCAGGTATGTGGAAACAAAGTGGACTATACATGAAATACATACACACAATAATAAACACGCTATTGCTTCTGTCGTACACAATCAGAAATTGATCATTATTAACGCACAGGTACAAGTCAACGAAGTTCTCACATTTACAAAATGTAGAAGATGCTAAATTATATTAAAATAAAGGGCAATATGGCCATCAAGCCGTAAACAATGTCATATTGTATACATGAACATATCAAAAACGATATATATAATATGTCCTCTAAATAAAAAGTTATCAATTCTAACAAGAATTATATCCAAATTCATCGCAAGAATAGAATAATTAATAGATAAACACATATTGTGTCAATAAGGTACCAGAGAAGCCACATGTGCAGAAAGAATCAGTGCCAAACATCCCTGTCGTCAACGTAATCTATATCTTTATAATAAGCTTTTCCAATAAGAAAGCGTTTAATATAGGCTTTAAACTTTCCCTCGGTAAGATCTGTAATAGATTTGGGCAGCTTGTAATAAAAACGTATACTATTCCCTGGGATCGGTCTCAGCAATCAGACAATGGAATGTGCTTCCCCTTGATTTAAAAAAAACTACTAAATTTGCATTGAAACGAAAAGTTCGGGAAAACTATCTGAAATCGCTGCACTCCTAATTGACAATTTCGGGCATCGTTATTATGATTAATAAGATATAATATGTACTGTATGTAGTATCTGATGTATTAAGCTTATGTATATATCTTACCGTATTTATAGTATGTAAATTTGTATATATATGTATTGTTATTATTGAAATATTTGTTTTTTTACCTTTTTCAATGTATTTCTTTTTTAACCCAAAGGTTGTACTGGTAGAGAATGCCACATGGCATTAAGTCCGCCTTGTGTACCACCATTGTACATGAAAGTGTAAATAAATAAATATGTTTATTATATATTTGTTTCCGGTCGGGCTGTCTGTAAACTGTAGGCACACACAACAAAACTATGTGAGACATCATTAAAAAAGAACGAATAGTCATTGTCATCGGCGAATATTTAATTCTATTCAAAGCTTTATTAGCCGCTATGGGCTTTACATCTGCGATATTATACACGCGACCGCACATAAGGTCGATAAAACGAACAAAAAAGCGAAGGTCAATAAAAAAATCGCAAACCAGTTTCAAAATCTAACCATTGTAGCAGCAAAAAATCGCTAAATGAATATCTTCTGTCGTTTCCAAGACAAACAGTAATAGACAAACAGTACCACTATTACATCAGTCTGTAAACGCCCACTCCTGAACTTATGCCCACTACTGCTCATCGTAACCTGGTCTGCCATTAGCGTTGTCAGGTGTCCCGATTAGCGCGGGACGTCCCTATTTTCAGGGTTCTGTGGACACGTCCCAATGAATCCTTAACGGGACGCCAGTTGCCTCGTTTTTAATTCATTCATCAAAATATCAGCTAAAAGATGCTGAACGAAGGCTTCCCGACAGATTCATCCACAACAAGCGGTTACATCCCGCCCGCATCCAATGCCTCCCAGCGACCTTCACCAGGTCGTCTGTCCACCTCGTTGGAGGTCGTCCCACGCTGCGTTTTCCGGTGCGCGGACTCCACTTCTCCACAAGATCACACTAGAGCTCGAGATTACTATCTACCTTACCTTATTAGTAGGTAAGGTACTATCTTTATTTATCACTGCGTAATATGAAACGGACTGTGTAGTTGATAAACATATTTATATATCAATATTTTCAGAAGTTTACGCGAATAGAATCCAAATTGTATTGAAATAGCTTACGGAGATATATCGCGTTTAATTCATTCATTCTATATACTTACGTACAGCATCTATACGTGCAATATATTCGTGTATTAATAATATAATAATTGTATGACCATAGGGCTGCTCGTTGCACGTTTAGATGCTGTACATAAGTATATAATTTCAGCCGAATACAGTCCAATGCTGGACACAAGCCTCCCCCAAAGATCGCCACAAGGACCAATCTGGGTGTGTTGTATGCTCGTTGGGGGTTTTTGCCATAATTGAATTTTGACGGCACGGTTGGTGCAGTGGCTGATACAGTCGGCTGCTGCGCTCCGGGTCGTGGGTTCGATTCCCGCACCGAACAAATATTTGTATGATCTGCAGGTAATTGTTCCGGGTCTGGGTGTATTGTATGTGGAATTCATGTCTGTAAACGCACCCACGACACAGGAGAAATCCTAGTGTATTGCCCCACACTAGGATTTCATCGCCACGCTTGACAGGCGGGTTGGCGATCGCAGTTCAGTTGTTATTGTCCTCGAAGGATGCTGCTGCCCATCCTCCGGTTAATCCCATAGTCGCCTTTTACGACACCCAAGGGATCAGATGGGGGATGCTATTCGTAGCCGGCACCACACGTAAGTATATAGGATGAATGAATTAAACGCGATATATTTCCGTAAGCTATTTGAATTCAGTTGATAAACATAGTATGTATTTCGGTACAGTTCTCTTCCACTAATTGATTTTAATCTGAATTTTCACTAGACCGTAGTCTTCCTTTATTTTATATTGTGATTGTACAATTTATATTGCACCTTCTTTTAACCATCCAGGCAATCTAAGGAAGTTTCATTCAAGTCAGCGCACGCGCAGGTTATCGCGCGGCGCGGGGTCAACGACCCGCCGCTGTACCGTTGCCAAATCCATTCATGAAATAGCTGATAACAACTTAATAGCTGCTCTGCTTGTTATTGGACCGGGTTGAGATAAATCAGCGCTGGTTGATGACCTCATTTAAATGGTGTATAAATTAAAATGGAACATCATACATTACTACAATCACGAGGAGCCGCAAATCTTCTTGAAATGTCTATGGTATCAATTGCAGCAATGTATCAAACCCACGGAATTCAGTAAGTTATTCCAAACACGTGAATACTTTCCAGGTCGAGAACGTGTCTACAAAGTTCAGTATTAAAAATCCACCAACTACCATTTTGTTGCGATGCACACGCGTGTTTGCGAACGATATCACATACGTTTTTGTTTAACACTAGGATTTCTCCTGTGTCGTGGGTGCGTTTACAGGCACAAATTCCACACAGAATACACCCTGACCCGGAACAACTACCTGCATATCACACATATATTTGTTCCGTGCGGCAATAAAATCCACGACCCGGGGCGCAGCAGCCGACTGTATCAGCCACTGCACCAGCCGTGTAAACAATTCACACGCGTGTTTGTATTGATTCAGAAGCATGTTGATATTGATTCATAACAGCTACTGTATCGGTACAATCGCGCGGTTATCGCGGCGGTATCGATTCAATACAGACGCCTACAAATTGCTAGTGTCGCGATGCAGTCGCGCGTTTGCGTCTTTGCAAAATTTCACCATTTGTAATCGCCCTAAGCCAACACTGGTTCTCTACACACAGCATCATCATCATCATATCAGCCATGAGACGTCCACTGGTGACCAAAAGCCTCGCCATATATATCCACATTTGTGTCGTCATTTTGGTTTGAATTTGCCTCGACACACCCAACTACAATATTATCAGCCCCCCATATGTCCACAGAAATAGGAAACAAGGAGAAGTGGTACGGGGGCGTAACCGCGCCACGCGACATGCACAATCTGGGCCATCTGGAAACAATGCCCATTTTATAACATCAGTTGAGATTCGATCGCGCAAGTGAAACTGTTAGTGTCATGTTGTTCGGGGATAATATGCAAAAACCGAAGCGAAAATAATAACTTTATCAAGGAAGGAATCATATATCATATGCAAGTGAAAGAATTTTCTTGTATTTGTCTATATAAAAAATAAAATTGTTTTCTTTATTATTACATTTGGATTGATGGAGCAGAACGACATTATTATTTTTGTACAAAATACAATGCTTCTTATCTACCACTTTTAACTAGCAATCGGTGAATAAAAAACGCAGTGAACAGCGAATGGTACTCCCAATAAACTTACGCGTTGCGTGGTACGGCCGCTGTGTGCAGTCCGTACGATCGGTATGATTGGCTGCCTACAAAGTCGTGGGTGTGTTTTAGTATGAGTAGCCAATTATAAGGTTTCAGTTCATTTTATTCAGTTCATTGGACGAGAACTTTTAACAGTGTGCTTTAGTGTGTTTTTATGAAGAATAATAGGGGAAAATTGGATTTCTAGGCTCGCATACATTTTGAACTACATGGCATATCTCCTTTCTTACAATATCTTTGCATATGTCCCACTGCAAGGATAAGGCCCCCATTCTTACAGCGCTGATCACCACGTGTGCTCAGTGCTGCGTGTTGGCGATTACAGATCCAGATCCAGGTTTCATCACGATGTTTTCCTTCATCAAAATTCATCAAAGCCTTACCATCTTATTCATAAAAAGATCATACGTTGTTCAAACCTATTTTTAAATTGTCCATTCCGTTGCGATGTTTGGTTTTGAAATATAAGTACCTTTTTTTTATTGATGTCCAGTGGAAATTCTACATGGAACTTCCTTCACCCCGGGGAAGGGTGAAGGGGGTATGCCGGACTCCTGCCGGCTAAAACCACTGGAACGGTCATCTTCGGCACCGAAGGGGGGCTCCAGGTCCTCGTAAGATCATACTAGAGCCGCCCATTGGTGCCACGCCTTTAGGCACATCTCGGAAGGGATGACTGTAAAGCGGTCACCCCCTCTAGCGGAGGGAAGGCGACTGTAAAAAGGTCGCCCCCCCCAGGCACTTCTCGGGGAGGATTGTAAAGGATCCCCCCAAGCCTCGCTTTGCGCTATGCTGCGCACACGGCGGCACGTGACCACGTGCGCGCCACCGTCTTCCCGGGGGTCGCTCGGTCTGAGCACGCAGACTCCCCAATCTGCGCACCCGCGACCCCCGAGGCCCCCCACCATGAAGTGACGGCAGGGGGCTCAGGCGTGTTGGACTTGGGAGCCGGGACGGTTGTTGCCCCGGCGCCGTCTCGTCCTTCTCCGTGCGGGATCGGCCCTCTCCCGATCCCGCTCGAAATATAAGTACCTACGAAACATATTTCAACTTTAAAAGAGTCAGACTAAATAACGATTTATGACATAAAAAGTCTCATTGGTACTTGCCAGGGTTTGAACCAGATATTCAGTGCTTTTACCATTCCACACACTTGTAGGTAGAATTCCTACGGTTGGTGTTTGGTCGTCTACCCTTTGAATTTGGGGATAATGTAGCTTACCTTTATGAAATGTCTTATTGGGGATAATTAGGATCATCTTCATCATCATATCAGCCAAAAACGTCCACTGCTGAACAAAGGCCTTCCCCATATATTTCCACAATGTGTCTTCATCATTTCGGCCGAATAAAGTCCACTGCTAGTCACAGGCCTCCCTCAAAGACCACCACAACGGCCGATATCGGTGTTGTGTGCTCTTTGGGGGGTTTTGCCATAATCGCCACGCTTGGCAGGCGGATTGGCGATCGCAGTTGAGTTGTTAATGTATTCGAAGGACGCTGCTGCCCATCCTCCGTCTAATCCCTTAGTCGTCTTTTACGACACCCACGGGATGAGATGGGTTGGTGCTATTCGTAGCCGGCACCACACGGCTAAATGTGTCTTCATCTTGGAGGAAAATTACTAATACTCACTACGCTTGGAAGGCGGGTTGGTAAGCGCAGTATTGCTACTAATCCACAGAAAAGACCCCGCCGCACCGCATATCCCTCTGGTCTAGGAGAATTATGAACTAAGACCTAATTTCTACCCTCCTCTATGGCCCTCTCCACATTGTAGCACAGCACTTAGATATCCGCCCTCCGCGTCCAGTCGATTCTGCTGACTACCACAACAAATACCTTCTTGGTAATACGTACTGAAAAGTACTTAAATAGCTAATTAATTAAGACATCCAACTTTCTTATTAATTTGATGGACTGTCTCTGGTTTATGATCCCCATAATTTGAAAGGCATATTTTGTTTAACAATTGAATAATAACAGCCGTTAAAGAATACTGTTAACGTTGGGTAAGGTGAGGTGCACAGTTGTTGGCCCCGGAATTTAATGATAAATCAATAAAATTTATATGTTAGGTATTTTGTTTGCCAAAACTTACCTTGATAAATGAAACTTAACGAATTGAATGAAAATTAAAAACAGTTGAATGCTCGTTCATTTTGATTAATCCCAATATTTTTATTATAGCACGCACTTAGAGGGATCGGAAGATTGTTATGTTATAAGAGAACTCGAAATTAAACTACAGTACACTACTTGTTCTAAAATACAGCAGTAAAATATTATGATCATTACATATAAAATAAAATGAAATACCAATCTCCTATCCAATTAACATAATTCATTGAAGCAGTTACTGTCTCTTTTAATTAAATTGCAAGCTGTATAACCGCTGATCGTTTAACAATATAGATTTAATTAACGCTCTTGATTAACGGAGTGTCCTTACGTGTCCTTATATCATAAAATGGTTTACTCTTATTGATTTTGCTAGAACTAAAGTTATGAATGATGTCTGAATGTTATGAAAAGTTATGATAGCTTGCGCGCATTTGAACCATGATAAAATCATCTAGCTAGAACCTGGTTTATGTAAGGGCTTTAGATGAGGGAATCGCTGCGGTAAACCAAAGAATACATAGCATATAGAAAGACGACATGCCGAACCCTGTCAACAAACTGCGAAAACGCTAATAGACGGAGAGGAATTACTTCTTACTAGCCATTATAAGCCCACTTCGCTGGCCGTAAATAAAAATATTGTGATAGTTGATTTATTCTTATAATTCAAACAAAAGGTATCCTCTGTCCTATTCCACGACATAGTCTACCTCTCTGTCAAATTTCACTTATATCCGTCAAGCTGTTTGGGTGTGATGGAGCTTCAAACATACAAACATAAGGAACTCTCACATTTATAACATTACATAGTATAGTATACGATCTGCCTGCCCCAGATTCGCACAGGCAGGTACATGCAAACCCGATTGCAGCGCCACCTACCGGGTCCAATTGTGAATCTAAACCATACAGACACAAAAAAGGAGGAAGGAGTTCAGTGACATACACATGCACAGAAGAATTATATATGTAAGATAATAATATACTAAGACATCCCAAGAGTAAAACATCTTTTTAAGAATATATTTTTCAATGACAAATGGGACCAATAAGTATGTTATGCTGACTCATGTTATAATAATATTGGTTTTTATTTTTTTATTGGTCCCCTGTGGAAATTCGTTATGAACTTCCCCCGCCCCAAGGAACGATGAAAGGTTATGCCGGACTCCTACTGGCTACAATCTCTGCAGCGTGCATCTTCGGCACTTAATGTCGGAGAGGGGACTGTAAAGCGGTCATACCCCCACATAGATTGCAATGGATCCCCCCGTAGCCTCACAGTGCGCTGTACTATGCTGCACACACGGGTTATGAAAATACCTACGACTATTCCCACCATCGAATATGTATTATGAATATGTACAGTATTCCTATTTAAACCAAACTTTTTACTCAGTACAGAATGTCTCCTGACATTCAGCCAGCCATACGGATAATTATTTTTTTTGCATAAAAGTATAAATAAAAAAGTATATTTAAGTTTAAGAACTTCCTTGCCAACAATCGGCGCATCCACCTTACTTATATTACAGGTATAGTGTTGTACCAACGCGGGACGATCAATCATTTGAATGAGCCAATCAATCGTGATACATGCAAATATATACTAACAATGAACCTTCGAAGTCTACACGACTTGAATTAAAGTGGGGATAGGATCAGAATCCTGTCTCCATACTGATTAATTGGATGCATAAAATAACTGAGCCGGCACACACACACAAACTGTGTGGTGCCGGCTCAGAATACCACCACCCCATCTCCTCCCGTGGGTGTCTTAAAAGTCGACTAAGGGATTAGCGGGAGGATGGGCAGCAGCGTCTTTCGGATACATTAACAAGTCAACTGCGATCGCCAACCCGTCTGCCAAGCGTGGCGATTATGGCAAAACCCCCCATTGAGCCGACAGCACAGCCATATCGGTCGTTGTGGTGATCTTTGGGGGAGGCCTGTGTCCAGCAGTGGACTTCATTCGGCCGAAATGATGATAAAATAACTTCTACCTGACTCCTAGTGACATCTAGTTGCAATCATGGTTCGTTGGCAGCTCGTAGTAAGACTGTTTCCCGGGTAAATGCTAATCTGCTTACCCTTCATCGCTTCAGCCAAAAAACGCCCACTGCTGGACAGAAACCTCCCCCAGAGATGGCCGCAACGACCGGTGTGGGTTTGTGTAGTGTGCTCATTGGGCACGCTTGGCAGACGGGTCGGCGATCTCAGTTAGGTTTTAAATGTATTCGAAGGACGTTGCTGCCCATCCTCCGGCTAATCCGGTTGGTGCAGTGGCTGGTACAGTCGACTGATGCGCTCCGGGTCGTGGGTTCGATTCCCGCACGGAACAAATATTTGTATGATCTGCAGGTAGTTGTTCCGGGTCTGGGTGTATTGTATGCGGAATTCATGTCTGTAAACGCACCCACGACATAGGAGAAATCCTAGTGAGGGGCAACGTTTAAAAAAAAAGTACTTACTGCTCTTGACAGGCAAGTTGGGGAGCACGGCAGGAGATGGAGTGGTGCTATATTCTTAATCTTGACACCTTCCCATAAGTGTATTCCGAGGAAAGGAAACCAAAAAATCGGTTTTGTCGATTCTGAAAAAATCGCGCATGTATTTAATTAAATATAAAGGGAAACAAAGAACCTTCCTTTTAAGAAATCGGTTAATAAATATTTCATTGGACAGCTTTATTCAGTAGGCCAATAAATCAGTCTGTTACCAACATTAAGCAATTTGTAATCACCCGAAGGGCTGTATTATTTCTGCATCAGATAATCTGCAGCTGATGGCACGCCGTATAATATTGTCATCATGTTACCGCAATCCGATAACACTGTAATAACGAATAAGTCTCAATCATACGAATGCATTTATCAGTTCCGGGAACAGGGCTGCCAAGAATTCTGGATTAACTGGGACTTTCCGATTCATGTCTTAACCACTCGGCTTTCTCCAAAATTGCCGTGTGGTGCTGGCAATGAATAGCACCACCCAATCTCATTCTCGCGTGTCGTAAAAGGTGACTATGGGATTAGGCCGATTAATGGGCAGCGTCCTTCGAGTACATTAATTACAACTCAATTGCGTACGCCAACCACGCCATGCCAGGCGAGTATGGCAAAACCGCAACACCACCCGACCGTTCTTTTAGTGAAGCCTATGTCCAACTGTGGATGTTTTTTCTGCTGTAACGATGTTTCCCGAAGAGTTATGCAGATGTAACGATGTACCGGTTAACAGTTAAATGTTATTTATATTCAATATCCTACATAAATATTGAACACTATTTTTAGGGGATAATCAGAAGGTCATAAAATCGTGTTTATAAAAAAAGATTTAATTTTCTTCTCTATTTTTGTAAATACAAAAAATAAAGCTTCAATTCGAGCAGTAAACAAACACCCGTTTTTTCTATTTTTCTAAATTAGATTATGAAAACGTAAATGGCCGCAAACAACACGAGTTGTATTTAAATGTCGGAAAAGGATTATTTTTGTGCTCGAATAGTAACTTTATTTATAAATATAAAAATGGACATAGTAATTTGTTCTTTTATAAACGCGAGCCCTACCTGCTGGTTGTCTCCTTGAAATAAAGTTAAATACTTTTGTACGACCCTGTAGGATATAAAAGAATGAATTATAGCTTTTGTGCGATCTAATAAAAGGAGAAACTTAATTAAGAAAATTAAATTGCTTAGCAACACCATAGCATTGAAAATAAAATTGCAGTCTATATTTTATTTATTTGAACTAATGCCATGAGGCATTCTCTACCCGTCAACCTTTGGGTTAAAAAGGACTACGCTAGAGGTACAAAAACAAAACTATATTATATTACATAATTATAAATTATTTAAAAGCATACAAAAGAAACTTATAACTCAGAAAGAAGAAACAATAACTCTAATGACGAAGAACCTTTTGAATGATTGCCACGATTTCAAGAAGAGTTGATGCACTTTACGTTTAAACGTGATTTTACTCAGAGCTTTCTTTATTCTATTTTTTTTATATCAAGGGAAAGCGAGTTACAGAATTTGATTGTTGAACCAGCTAAGCGATTTTACATTACAATACTGACATATTTTATAAGCTCTCCTATAAAGGATACCGACACAAAAAGTATCATTCCCGCGACCATTGCCAAGCTGGTTATCGTACGATTACGGAACGGGGGCGGTACTATGCGGCCGAACCGGTGCAACCGGCCAGCGGACGGCCGAATCACTCAACGGGACCGATTTATCGATGAGTCCCATCACTATTCTATTGTCTCAATCAGAATTGACGACAGCATGCTTATGGAATGTGTTATATTTGTTTATATGGGTTGGTTACAGCACAACAGCCGTTATCCATGTTGGGAAGCGGAACTTGAAGCAGAACAAGACAATTTCATACATGATCCGACCTTTCTCAGTTAAGTTTAAGAGCACTTGAGTCTTCAGATGGATACACACTAACACTTCGTGTGTTACGAACACAAATTATAAGTTAATGTATGTGCCTTCCTAGATTCTCAATTTTTATTCCGTGCCGAAATCGACCTCGCAACCTTTCTGAGAGATCAATACGCTTCGACACTGCACCAATCTGGTGACGACGTGTGTAGTGAACCTCCATGATATATTCTGTGTTTGAAGATAATACAAGGCTCGGAACTTGATTAGAATTAATATATGCAGTACATACATGGTTTGCATTCCATTCAATGAATCGCATGACTACATAATGTGTACTCACGCCAATCAATGAATTAAATATTTATTTATGAACCAATAAAGCCATTAAATCATTCAGTCCACTAGCGCTGCACCGCTTACGGTAAATCACTATATCGATATCGATCAATACCGCGACAGTTACCGACACTAATCATTCATCAAACCGCGACCCGCATATATTATGTTTAAACTTTACATTATGCATTGTTTAAAAGCCATAACTTAAAGATTAAAGAGGCAACAGATCAGCGTTATGTGCACATCAATCTTTAATATGTACCTATTGTTTATTCAAAAGATTGGATGTAGGTTTTTTATTCAATATCTTTGTAACGGCTAATCGGATTTAAACATATCTTAGGAGTTTATGTTAATATTGTGAATAAAAATGTTCAATCAAAGCTTACATATTATTATCTGTATATTTTACAAAAACGTTATTGTGTTAACTGTCTTATTTCATGAATTCAATCATTTATTATTCCGTGTGGTGTCCGGATTAAGAATATAGCACCACTCCATCTCCTCCTGTGGATGTCGTAAAAGACGACTAAGGGAATCTAAACCAGAAGGATGGGCAGCAGCGTCCCTTCTGTGAAACGGTAGCCATACTGCGCTCACCAACCCGCCTGCCAAGCGTGGTGAGTATTGGCAAATACCCCCCAAAATGATGACAAAGTTGTGAAAATCTATGGAGGAGGCCTTTGTTTAGCAGTGGACGCATAAATGGCCGATATGAATAATTTATCACGGGGACATTTTTATTGCATTTTAATGACTTTATTTTTAGAACTAATAATATGTTAATGTAAAATAACATAACACAGCAGAATAGTGTTGCACTGTGCATGTCGTATCGATAAATCACGGTCGGTGATACATTGATACGATCAGTGGTCAATATCGTGGCAGCCAGCGACACTTCTCATCGATCATACACTCAGCTGTTGTAACTTTGTCTACTTCATTGTTTAGTCGTACACTGCTTAGTTACTCGTATAATAAATATTTATAAAATAAATAGTTGTCACGCGATAAAATGGATGACAGAAAACGATTATTTAGCTTTCGGATAATTATTTTTAACAGAAAAAGAAATTATCTTCAATACGTAGAGTAAAATTGAAGGTTCATAGCATAATATTCTAGCCATTTTAAAATGACTATAGTTTGTCTTTTACAACGGGCTGCCTATTTTTACCGACTTCAAAAAGGAGGAGGTTCTCAATTCGATCAGTTTTTTTTAAATGTATGTACACCGATTACTCCGAGATTTGTGGACTGATTTGAGCATTTTTTTTAGTAGGTGCATTATGCTTTCGAATTGGTCCCATATAAATTTCATTACATTTGATTCAGTCGTTTTAAACCAGCTTTAATAAACAGGTTTAATTTGACTGCGCTTACCTAGATGATGTTTTAATAGTTTCGATTCTTAGACTTATTTTTAGTGTTGGATACGGATACCAAAGTGGAAGAAGTTGTTACATTTATTTACTCTAAAAAGAAACAAATAAAACATTTTAACTTTTTTTTTCCTTTTTGTTTTTTTGTCTTATTTTAGGGGCCCTAATTATGACCAACAATGATCTGTGATAGGCTGTTAAAGAGCTTGTGAGCGAGCCATCATGCATATTTTTTATCCAATCTATACTTTCATAATGCTCGGAAGAAATACTGTGAAGCCAATTTGTTCTCTACTCACCCTCTAACTGGAAAAACCGTACAGCGTACAGTTCTTCCAAACAAGGCTCCTTGTTCCCGATGGCTCAATCGTACCGGGATTGTAAATCAAAACAAACGCTATACCACGCAGCCATTCAGCTTGCCAGCTGAACCGTGACCTACAGGTCAATACAAGGAATCGGACCGCCATACGCCAAAAAATTCAGTTGGACAATAATTGATAGATTAGCTAACGATGTCTATGTTGATTTGGTATACTCACACTTTGTTAACTACTCTGTGTGAAGTACTGCGTGGCCCATTTCAATTTTTATGGCTATTGACTTACATGTGCCGTAGTGCATAACAAGTTTAATCAATTACTGACACGTGTGAGTTTAACCTGCATTGACATGACTACCTAGCATTGATACTAAATTGATTCTACTGACACACCTGTAGAGCCTCTATTGTTCCTATTTGATTTGTGTAAGCCTATATTTTTTGTGTGAAGGCGAGGCGTTAAACAAATGTATACCTGACGTATTTGGGCGCGTTATATCGAGGTGTATCGTCATGGATTGTTGGCCGTCGTTTGTTTCATTTTGGTTCTATGAGTTTCAACAGGGCAGTGATATGCGTTAGTGAACCGCGTACATTTACATAGAAATTAGATCCATAGAAATGACGGAGAGTTTTTTTTCATACTTCTGTGCACATTTCACATGCACCAACAGCCTGACCCCGAAACAACTATCTCTATGTGTTTCATGCGGCATTAGTTTTATTATTAACATTTATTTTGCCATCAATCTCTAGCTCTCACGTTGCGCTAGCATTTGGTAAATAAATGAGAATAGTTTTCAAATGGTGCTATAAATCTATTTCATTACCATAATTAACTTTAGCGTGCAACACAACACTAGTACGAGTTCTTTTTCATAACCGAATCGCAACAGTTTAACTATTCGTGAAACCGCGTTCAGCGCTCTGATTGGTTAAAGAGTTTTGTGCGGGCCAATCGGATGATAACAAACGTGTAGTTTACTATTACGTTTTGATTGTGAAAAGACACACGTACTAGGGGTACCGAGGTTGCTTCTTAGAAGCAACCTATAGATTAAATACCTTTAAACCCAAATGAATTATTAAAATTTTATTTTAATATCTTACAACTATTTATCATCATAATCATTACGCCCACCATTTTACAAATAAGGATGATCGACCCACAAAATAATTACAAACATTAACTAACCGATGTTCCTACACTGTGGCTTCACAATTGGTCTACGAGCATAATTATACAACAAAAGCATCTTGATCGTAAGATAAGCGAGAAAAAATGACAGACTGACAGGACCTCAGCATCCACTGACGTCCGTGACAGGGCGACGACCCCAGTGTTGGATCCAGTTGGATAACATCACGCCAGTATTCCCGAGGGGCTGGTCAGAAGTGAGGATGAGGAGAGGTGGTATGTAATAGGGCTAAGCTTTTGCCATTTATAATAATAATAAGGACACTATTCTAAATCTATGTCTTCCTAACAGAATAACTCTTAAACCTAAAACCTCGGCATTGAACCCAGGCAGATCTCCTGCCCGACCGAGATATGTTCATGTCTGACTACACACAAAATGGAGTTTCGTAGACATAAAAATATAACAAAAAAAAAACCATGACTAACTTATTTATGCAGTTATCTATATATTTTTGGATATTTTTCCGACAGTACGAATAATTATATTCTTCCAAAAGAATTGGCGGATTAATCGCTAAATATTAATTAGCAATAAATATTACTCACTGTTGAAAAACGTACAGCACTTGGATCCGTCTCTCTCGCTTATGCCTGAACCAACGCCTTGTCTTTTTCTAATACATAGTTTTCTCTTTTTCACTATCTGGCCTAGTACCAATTTTCCGTCCTTTTAGCGACAGAAACGTTACATATAAAATGTTGCATACCAATTTGACTTCGAAATATTTCTATCATCGCGCGAAATATTCCTCTTATCGCGATCATGGTTTCATAAAATAATACCCTATAATACTTGGCAGTTTAAACTCGAGGGCTCAAGGCACCTTCCTGTGGGCCTGACTAACGCCAGTGGCCCGAACATTCGAATACACAGTTTACAGAGAGACAACCGTAGGAGATCCTACTAATATTTCACGTTTTCTCTTTAAGAGTACTTTCTTGTTTCGTTGTGCAATAAACGGCATGCATTATGTACTTCTACATTCATGTTTGTCTATATACGGACAACAATGGTGGCAAACCGTCGCGCCGATTGACTGGACACTTCGGAAGATGCTGTTATTATGTAATCAACGTGACTAAATAAAATGTTGTCTCGCTTAGTGTAGTGTAGTTTCTAGCAAAGAATAAGCCGCGCCTAATCTTTCCGTGCGTGTCCTGAAAGGCTATCGAGAGTATGAACAGCAATATCCTCGTCTGCGCTAATTTCGTCTGGTCTCCTTAAATCCTCTTCGACCATTAAGTCTCTATATAACCTGGACGGTCCTCTCAGCTACCCCATTTAAATCCGTGTGCAGGTGGTCGCATGACGGACAGGAAAGCAAGTGTGGCACGTATCTTGCGTTAGAGCTCCACATTCATATTGCAACTGGAACCAACAATTATACCATTTGGCCAGACTTTGTTCGACGACCAACATCGGCCTGGAATTGATCGAGAAGCTTCCTTACTGGTCTTTGCAATTTGTGTCTAGGATTTGTGCTTGCATGTTCTGTGTCGTAATAAAAAATTAAGGGATTTTTTCTTCACAGCTCTTATCAAGCTTCAACCGTACTTTCCTCCGAGGAAATCGTGCTTCGGGATTTTTTTCCGATGTTTAACAGGCATGAGCTGATATCCATACAAGAGCTGGCGGCGCCAACATACTGCTAAGACACAGAGGGCCAATTATCGTAATTAAATAAAGTTGAAAATATAGTTCCTGCTTAGTCTCAATGACCTCATCATCATCATCACGGCCGAATGAAGTCCACTGCTGGACACAGGCCTCCCCCAAAGATCTCCACAACGACCGTTATGGCTGTGCTGTGGGCTCAATGGGGGGTTTTGCCATAATCGCCACGCTTGGCAGACGGGTTGGCGATCGCAGTTGAGCTGTTAATGTATTCGAAGGACGCTGCTGCCCATCCTCCGGCTAATCCCTTAGTCGACTTTTACGACACCCACGGGAGGAGATGGGGTGGTGGTATTCTGAGCCGGCACCACACGTTATTACCTATATCTTACATTTAAAGAATACTAGCTGTGGCCCGACTCTGTCCACGTGAATTTTGGATCCAGTTTCACGTAGATGTAGGTTCATAATTTTTTTTAATATATAATTAGTAATATATAGGATCGTACAAAAATTTAAGGCGACAATCTGTAGGTTATGGGGACAAAGCATTTTTTTTTGTGTGGCTTGTGTAAAATACATTGTTTCCTTTCATACATACTTTCCTTCCTTTCCATCTACAATACCGCATCGACTTTGACACCCTCTTTCTTACCCTTATGATGTTCGCGAAATTCTTTCTTAGGTGGAGCCTATGGAGTGTAGGGACCTGCAAATTTTGGAATTCCCGAATTGTGTTGACTGAATAGAGATAAAAAGATTTAAATACCAGTTGTCTAAGATGGATCCTTCGTATATTTCTGCCTACCTAACCTAATCAACATCTGATGTTATCGGCATGACTAACTGCCCCCCAATGGCTTCAATTATCCCTCAACATTTGCATATGCGTGACTGTATCAATTTATGCTTGTAGATTTTAATCGACTTCGATTTCTGAGAATCTATTTGATGTGAATATTTCTTTTAGCAAACACGTTAGAAAAGAATGCAGCCTTGTGTAAAGACTAACCAAAGGCTTCGAACATAATTTTTTGTTAATACTGAAAAGAAATCCTTATTAAAATTATTCCAACATACGATCATTGTAAAAACAATTTCAAAAGAAAATTACCAGCGTTTAAAAGTTATTAAAATAAAATTGGCACGAACAAATTACGCGAAATTAATTTGCGCGGTCAATTTGTTGAGAATTTGTCGATCGGTCGAGCTCCGTGCGTCGCAAGGGTACGCAGTAAACGCAAAATGTTAAATATGGCGACCATTCATTTGGTAGGGCTGATCCCTTAACGACTTATTACTAAACCTTCTTTCTTTTTTGGTTTGGTGAGTGGCCGATCTTGTGTCAGAGTTGTTCTACCGCCCAAAGGCCTCTGACTTTGCTTAATAACTGCCGTCTCATGACAACTACAGGGACCGCCGATTTTAAGTGCCCTCCGAAGCATGGAGACAGTCAGTTCAACAACCATCATGCGGTCACCTGTAGCTATACTTTTTATTTCTCTTTTATTTATGCCAGTGGAAGCTTGTCATGAACTTCCTCCACCGCAGGGAAGGGCGAAGGGGCATACCGCAGTCCTACCAGCTAAAACCACTGGGGCGGTCATTTTCGGCACATAAGGGGGCTGCAGGCCCTCGTATGATCACACTATAGTATCTGTAGCTATACTGAACGCGCTGAGTGTTGCTTAACCTCATCGATCGTTTACCAGTGATGACATATGGACTCATAACTCACTCATAATGTGCCTCATAAGAAAGCTCAAGGTCACTCAGCGACCTATGGAGAAAGCTATGCTTGGTATTTCTCTACAAGATCGAATCAGAAATGAGGAGATCCGTAGAACTAACTAACTAAACTAAAGTTATCGACATAGCTGAAAGGATTAGTAAACTTAAGTGGCAATGGGCGCTTTGCTTGTAGAACTGATGGCCGTTGGGGCAAAAAAGGTTCTCGAATGGAGACCGCGCACCGGAAAACGCAGCGTGGGACGACCTCCAACGAGGTGGTCAGATGACCTGATGAAGGTCGCTGGAAGTCGTTGGATGAGAGCGGCATGGACCGCTCGTTGTGGAAATCTAAGGGGCAGGCCTTTGTTCAGCAGTGGACGTCCTGTGGCTGATATGGTGAAACTTAACCCAAAACATTTACGAAGTTCGTCAAAGACAAATTTCTATTTTCAACACGGCCTATCGAGCTTCAGTATTTGTGGTAAAAAGTTGAAGTAATATTTCCTTCGGCAACCCTATAGTCTCGACGCAGGTGGGAATTTCATACGAGTTTCACAGTTAGCTGGATCCACCGAATCGATCTAACGGAATGCAACAGTTTACTTTGCCATTAATTACTTGATTTGCATTTATGTTGGTGTTAACGTGATATGAAGTGATTATGTCGTTGATTTCTGTCATAACTGAGAAGGATTAGAGTATAGAGACGACTTGGAACCTTTGTGCCAGCGAGAGTAATGCATTAGGGATCAGATTGATGTATTTGGCGATGTTACATTTGCTCCACGCAAAACAAGTATATCGGAATAAATTAGATATTTATTTGTTTCGAAAAATAAAGAGCCTTAGAGTTAATAATGTATTTATTGTGTAAATACAAATTATAATAATAAATTGTCCGTGTGATGTCCGGATTAGGAATATAGCACCACTCCGTCTCCTCCCGTGGATGTCGTAAAAGGCGACTAAGGGACTCTACACCAGAGGGATGGGCAGCATCATTGGGACGCTGCTGCCCATCCCTGTGGTCTGTGGAACACTCGCCAACGCGCCTGCCAAGCGTGATGAGTACTGGCAAATTCCCCCCAAAATAATGACACAGTTGTGGAAATCATGTTACGGCTGATATGGTGATTACACTATCACGTACTACTCGGATGACAATTGGCATGATATGCTTAAACAATAAATCGATTAACTAAGCACTATTCTATTTTTATTTTAAACTTTGCCCCGCACTAGGATTCCTCCTGTGTCGTGGGTGCGTTTACAGACATGAATTCCACATACAATACACCCAGACCCGGAACAACTACCTGCAGGTCATAAAAATATTGGTTCCGTGCGGTAATCGAATCCGTTTGCATTGTATGTTTCACTAATAGTGTTTTAAAACCTGAAGTGTCGCAAAGGCACCATCTAGCATCCACCATCATTCCTACTACCTTTCTCCCTTCATCCTACTACTTTCTCCCTGACTGTAGCTGCCAAGGACCAGTCGTTGTAATGTAGTCCCGCCATGTCCGTGTGTATCTGCTACGTCGCGTTTGCAGGTGGACGATTTTAATGTTCAATAACTCTTTAAAACCTTCTAGCAAGGAAGTAACATGCAAAGTTATGGTGTCGATATGCTAAAACCAGAACAAGCTGGTTCGCAACTTCGTCGCACCGTTGGTTCCGCGAAACAGCCACCCAGACCGCGCCACAGGGCGACAAAGACTAACCCGATTAAACATGTCCTTTTATAACACCATCACGCTTGTGTTTTGAGGGGAAGTCAGAAAGACAGTGAACGTGTTTACTGCTACGCCCAATTAAACGCACAATACCTTAAAAACAACACATATTTAAAACTAAACATAAGTAAAACCAGCGTTGGACACTCGCAATGAGAGGTCTCTTCTGTCTCTTCTTCTGACCCTATCTGGCTAGGTAGGTACTCCTCTGGAATGCAGTGGTCTCCTTCTGTGAGAGCTTCATGCTCCAGGAGACCGTAGAGCGGGACCGGAAGAGGGCCGGTCCTGCTCGAAGAAGCAGGAGACGACGCCGTGGTAACAGCCACCCTGGCGCTTAATTACCATACGCCTGAAACCCCCGCCGCCGCTATAAGGCCGGGGGCTCCTGGGTTTGCGGGTGCGTAGATTGGGACATCTGCGTGCCAACACCAAGTGACCCACAAGAAGACGGTGGCGCACATGTGGTCACGCGCTGACGTGTGCGCATAGCACAGCGTACAGAAATACTTCGGGGGATCCTTCACAATACCGCCGCTTTACAGTCTACCTCTCAGAGATGTGCCTATAGGCGTGGCACCAGTGGGCGGCTCTAGTGTGATCATACGAGGACCTGGAGCCTCCCTTAGGTGCCGAAGATGACCGCCCCGGTGGTTTTAGCCGGTAGGAGTTCTGCATTCCCCTTCGTCCTTCCCCGCGGTGGAGGAAGTTCATGAAGAATTTCCACTGGGCCCAATAAAAACAAAAAAAGGAGGTACTACTACAGCCTCACCAGATGCAGCTGAGTATTACATCAGATGGAGTGACTAGTCTCTGTTCACTGAGTGACTAGGCTCTCGCAACCTAATACCTGAGGGATATCGATATCCTAAGGTTCCATTGCCAGATTTTCGACTTCTGACTGCTGGAATTACTTTACCGGCACGGATTTTGAGCGCTAAGTGAAAGAGTTAGGATCGAAATAATGGAAGAAATCACTTCTGTGCAGGTGAACGGGGGGAAGGGGGAGGGAGGTGTACGATTAGCGCTATGTCGTGCTTTCCAAAGCACAGGGGGTTCCGTTGTATAAAGCATCATCATTTCGGCCGAATGAAGTCGACTGCTGGACACAAGCTTCCCCCAATGATCACCACAACGACCGATATGGGTGTGTTGTGGGCTCATTGGGGGGTTTTGCCATAATCGCCACGCTTGGCAGACGGGTTGGCGAACACAGTCGAGTTGTTAATGGACTCGAAGGACGCTGCTTTCCATCCTCCGGTTAATCCCTTAGTCAATTACGACACCCACGGGAGGAGATGGGGTGGTGGTATTCTGAACCGGCACCATACGGCAAAATATATACATATATAGTATAAAGGATGCCAACCAAGAAATGCCTGTGGTAACAGCGATTTAACCTGCATGTTCTTCATCCACGGTTACCTTAATTATCTAATTACAACGCTATTTCTTTTCCATCTTACCTACCGCGCAACTTACGTGTCGATTTCACTGATTTTAATTGATTTCACTAAGAATAATGCATAGATAATGAATGATTATAATTTTGTTGATATTATTTGTTGGCTTTTGTTTTTGTTATTGGGGCAGATTTTATGTAATTTGAGTAGGTAACTATTACATAATATGGTATTGTAAGTTTGTCGAAATTACCGTTTATACATTGTATGTTGTTTATTTTATTTCATTACACACACGCACTCTTAAATAATGTTGTGATGTGCAATATGTGTGTATAAATTTCAAGAAAAAGATTGTTTTTATTTAAGTGCATTCAAATGCATTGGTTTTAGATTCGAGCGTATGGCACCGCTGGGTTACAGGTGAAAACCAGCGTTAGGTGGTCAGTACCACTGCCACCTAACATTATGCTGAGCTGTTGGCCCTTTGGCACTAAAATTTTGTCACTGTGCACGATATGTGTTGCCTTTTAGTTAGTTTTATGATTTTAATATTTAAGTTTAGTTTTATTTTGTATATTGTCTGTGCCAATAAAATCATTTTTCTTTCTTTCTTTCTTTCTTTCCTAGATACTTAACACTCCATTTGTGAACTTCATGCTTGGAAATACTTGTAATTTCCTTCCATTATACCCTGCATATTTAAGTCATTACGTTCATATAGACTAGTCTAGCTGATTTATAGCGAGGCGGGTGCGCAAGCGCAGGCCGCTCTCAATTGATTGTGCTCTGCGCTTTAATGCAAGCGCGTTGTAATGTCATCATTTGTTTGGGGAGATAATGATGATGGCTGTAACTACACGCAGCCTTTATCAAGCAAGTATAGACCGAATAAAAAAAAGAAGTTTCTGTTTCGTATGTGCGCGACTTTTTCAGAAACTACACGACAATTTTTTATTATTCTTGCATTGAGGTAAGACTTATGGAATTGTCTAGTATTAAAAGTATTAAGGTACTAATTAAGGTATTAATGATTGTGTATCGTCCCTTCTCTGGAACCGTCCCTTCTGTGGAATCATTCCTTTTGTAGATACCCGCCTGCCAAGCGTGTTGAGTACTGGCAATTTTCCCGCGAAATCATAACACAATTGTGGAAATCTGTGACGGAGGACTTTGTCCAGCAGTGGACATCCTTTGGGTGTATGATGATGATGATATGTATATTTGAAGTATTTAGCAGTAAAACTTCTTTAGGCGCGACTTTAGAGCAGCTAAAAAAAAAATCAATACCCGAGAGGCAGTACAAATTGCCTTTGAAAAATTAGTTACCTCCCGTACATCTGTGTTCTTCAAGAATTACATCGATAAACGGCCACTGCGTTGGCAATGATGCATCTATTGCTTGGGTCAGTACTTTGATAAAAAAAATGTTATTCTTTAATTCGTACAAAACGACATTTTCATAGGTAAAGACCTGATATTAATATTTATTATATTAAAACGTTATTATTATAATATAAAGCGCTTCACTTACTTAAGGTTACACGCATTCGATTCTTTCTAAATAGTTTGATGGTATATAAGCTTTCTTTTACTTACAATATTCAAAGTATGTTTACATATAACAGTTTCCACACTAATGTTTAGTTTAGTTTCCGTCCTATTTTTAACTGCTGAAGACGCAGCTATCAATTACAAGAATAACATTCCTAACGCAACTCATAATATCCGCATTAACTTAAAATATTCAAAATAACATGAATCAAAGTTGTCATGATCATTATTCATCATGTTGTTTAATAAATAAAATAAATCCGTGCTGTCATCAGCGGAGACCCCCTCCCTATCGGATACTGGGATATAATATATTATTCTTTATTTCACCAAATAAGTCAACTTACAATTATAATAAAACACTTTTAAACGGATTCTATCGCGTATATTTTAGATTTTTGTTTTTCCTGACGTTTCGAACACTTAACTTACAATTCCTGATTACAGTACTTCTCAGTATAATTTTGAATGTTGACTAACAAAAGATAAAATAACTAGCACTATAAAAATATAGAAAATAAAGCAATTATCACTTACAAGCGTTAAAAGTTGTATCAAGTAAGATATGCACTATCCCCCGTACTAGTTAAAACTGTATTCGCTCAACTCTAATAAGTCAGACTAACAAGCGTAAACAAAAAATATAAAGAGGGGATGATGGTGAGAGATGGGAAGGATAGCTGCAGACTGTAAATTAATTTGGAATTAGGAATTCAGCAATTTTGTGCCGTGTGGTGCCGGCTCAGAATACCACCACCCCATCTCATCCTATGGGTGTCGTAAAAGTCGACTAAGGGATTAGCCGGAGGATGGGCAGCAGCGTCCTTCGAGTACATTAACAACTCAACTGCGATCGCCAACCCGCCTGCCAAGCGTGGCGATTATGGCAACACCCCCCAATGAGCACACAACACACCCATATCGGTCGTTGTGGTGATCTTTGGGGGAGGCCTGTGTCCAGCAGTGGACTTCATTCGGCCGAAATGATGATGATGATGAATTTAGCAAAATTGATCATTAATACACACGCGACTTGTCATATCATAGTGGACTTGTGGACATTATCATAGGATGTACGGGTGCCATTGCCAGCAAAATTCGTGCATGCATGAAATATCCTGTAGGCCGATGTGGCATTTAAGAATATATTACTCTTAAATAAAAATTATAGAACGAAAAAAGTCGTTTACTAATAAATATGCTTTTAAACGCGCTGATATAAACAAACTGTCTTGCTTTTATTTTTCGGAGATTCATACGAATATGTATCTGTCATCCCACAAACTTCACTGTTATCTAGATATTTGGTACCATGATAATGATATAGATAGGGTGATTCATTGCCGCACCTATACCGTCAGTAGGTCACCAAGACCCTCATCGAGGCCATCCTGCCGCTCTTCGGAGCCTGGCTCAGAAGAAGCGAGCGCGACACCTACCGTCTGACGCAGGTATTCACCACTCACGGCTATTTCGGTGCGTACCTGCACAGAATAGGACAGGACGAGAGGTTAAGGTATAGTGCATTGTGGAACCCACCAGGATACCGCACAGCCACGGGGATACAGGACAGTGTCCTACGAGGCGGCAACTCTCCTGGCACGCTTTCCGCCTTTCGACATCCAGGCGGAGATGGATGCGTGGGTCTATGACCGGACACGTTCCCTCCGCCAAAGTGGGGAAAGCGTGCCATCAGGGGCGTTTGACAGAATGAGGCGGCTGGCTAGACGGCGCGCACTCGAGATATGGCGACAACGCCTACGGTTGCAGTTCGCGACCAAGCGCGTCGTCGAGGCCATCCTGCCACTCTTCGGAGCCTGGCTCAGAAGGAGCGAGCGCGTCACCTACCGTCTGACGCAGGTATTCACCGGTCACGGTTGTTTCGGTGCGTACCTGCACAGAATAGGACGCGAAGTTACGGCACAGTGCCACCATTGTGGAAGCGACCAGGATACCGCACAGCACACGCTCGAGGAGTGCCCTGCGTTTGCGGCCGAGCGGCGGATCCTGGTCGATCGGATCGGGCAAGATCTCTCTCTGCCGGCAGTAGTGTCGGCTATGTTGGCAGAGCATGAAAATTGGAGTGCAGTGGTCTCCTTCTGCGAGAGCGTCATGCTCCAGAAGGAGACTGCAGAGCGGGATCGGGAGAGGGCTGATCCCGCACGGAGAAGGACTAGACGGCGCCGGGGCAACAACCGTCCCGGCTCCCAAGTCCAACACGCCTGAGCCCCCTGCCGTCACTTCATGGTGGGGGGCCTCGGGGGTCGCGGGCGCGCAGATTGGGGAATCTACGTGCTCACACCGAGCGACCCCCGGGAAGACGGTGGCGCGCACGTGGTCACGTGCCGCCGTGTGCGCAGCACAGCGCAAAGCGAGGCTTGGGGGGATCCTTTACAATCCTCCCCGAGAAGTGCCTGGGGGGGTGACCGCTTTACAGTCATCCCTTCCGAGATGTGCCTAAAGGCGTGGCACCAATGGGCGGCTCTAGTGTGATCTTACGAGGACCTGAAGCCCCCCTTCGGTGCCGAAGATGACCGCTCTAGTGGTTTTAGCCGGTAGGAGTCCGGCCCCCCTTCGCCCTTCCTCGGGGTGAAGGAAGTTCCATGTAGAATTTCCACGGGACATCAATAAAAAAAAAAAAAAAAAAGGATACCGCACAGCACACGCTCGAGGAGTGCCCTGCATAGGCTGCCGAGCGGTGGATCCTGGTCGATCGGATCGGATAAGATCTCTCTCTGCCGGCAGTAGTGTCAATGGCTATTTTGTTAGAGCATGAAAATTGGAGTGCAGTGGTCTCCTGCGAGAGCGTCATGCTCCAGAAGGAGATTGCAGAGCGGGATCGGGAGAAAGCCGATCCCGCATGGAGAAGGACGAGACGGCGCCAGGGTAACAACTGCCCCGGCTCCCAGCTCCAACACGCCTGAGCCTTGCCGTCGGTACAAGGGGGGTCTCGGGGGTCGCAGGCGCGCAGATTGAGGAGTCCACGTGTTCATACTGAGTGACCCCCGCGAAGAGGGTTGCGCGCACGTAGATACGTGCCGCCGTGTGCGCAGCACAGGGCTCAGCGAGGCTTGAGGGTATCCTTTACAATCCTCCCCGAGAAGTGCCTGCCGCTAGAGAGGGTGACCGCTTTACAGTCATCCCCTCCGAGATGTACCTAAAGGCGTGCCATCGATGGGCGGCTCTAGTGTGATCTTACGAGGACCTGGAGCCCACCTTCGGTGACGAAGATGGCCGCTTTAGTGGTTTTATCCGGTAGGAGCCGGCATGGCCCTTCGCTCTTCCCCGGGGCGGAGGGAGTGCATGGAAAATTTCCACATGTGACAAATAAAAATAAATAAATGAACAGTCACCAAGGCGAGGTGTGTTGATTCGAGGCCCATTTGAATTCAGAGCAATTCCAAACAAGCAGTGAAATTTTCTCGACCTGAGAGTTTAACTGAAGATCGGATAGTCAGCAGCCGGGCATTCCAGCTCTGACCCGTAAGAGCCCAATAATCGTGTCGCTTCGATGCATGCGTCATGCTCGTGAACGAGTGCTGTCTGCTGGGACTGGTCAGCTTAATACAGCCATGACAATTTAATCATAAACTAATAAAATATCAAAATCGGGCTTGTTTAGTGTTAAACTTAAGGTAATTTAGACCCTTTTCCTACATTGTCCTCACATAACCTTCATTTTAGGAAAATATAGTCAAATATTGTAACAAAACTATTTTGATTTAAAAAGAGTAACCATGGAGTATCCCGTGTGGTGTCCGGATTAAGAATACAGCACCACTCTATCTCCTCCCATGGATGTCGTAAAAGGCGACTAAGGGAATCTAAACCAGAGGAATGGGCAGCAGCGTCCCTTCTGTGAAACGGTAGCCATACTGCGCTCACCAACCCGCCTGCCAAGCGTGGTGAGTATTGGCAAATACCCCCCATAATGATGACACAATTGTGAAAATCTATGGGGGAGGCCTTTGTTCAGTAGTGGACGTATAACTGGCCGATATGATTGAACCATGGAGTTTCTTGCCCGTTCTTCTCCATAGGAAACCTACATCTTGGAACGCGGCAACTAGAGCCTGACTATTCATGAGTGCCTGTAATTGGTTTTATATTAATAAAAATATTTTTATCTTTTATCTTTTAATGTTCGAAAATACATTCATTGTGTACTCATAATATGATTATTGCACAAGGCAGTAATTTTAAATAAACTGCGTATAATATTAGTAAATTTCACACACAACTACAACAGCGCTGTTAAATCATATAATCATGACGTGTCCGTTAGGTCGTGGGCAGGACGCACGGTTCAACGCAGGCACTAATTCCGTGACCTTAGGGTAAACTGCCCTGTACTTTAGACCCCGCTATAGGTACTTCATAATTTAAAATACATTTGATTTTGAGATTCGGTAATTTCTGTTATTACAGTAATTATTGGATTTTGAGGTCTTTCAATAAAAGTAATGAATAGGCTATAAAGGTCAGCGTGGGGATGCATGTAATTTGCAAATTATATCGATGTGTTGATGTGGATATGAATAGGGCGCCAGGCTATGACCGCTGAGGACGACAATCACAGAGAAATGTGATAAATAACAGGGTGTGGTGCCGGCTCAGAATGCCACCACCCCATCTCCTCCCATGGGTGTCGTAAAAGTCGACTAAGGGATTAGCCGGAGGGTGGGCAGCAGCGTCCTTCGAGTACATTAACAACTCAACTGCGATCGCCAACCCGCCTGCCAAGCGTGGCGATTATGGCAAAACCCCCCAATGAGCGAGAACACATCCATATCGGTGGTTGTGGTGATCTTTGGGGGAGGCCTGTGTCCAGCAGTGGACTTCACTCGGCCGAAATGATGAACAGGGCTTGGTTTTTTTTAAATTTACTGACTTACTAAACAATGCTCACGAAGTAAAAAAACCATTTCTAAGCTACTATACAATACTACACGTACAATGGTTTCCAATGAAACCACATGTGCAGAAAAGATTTGACGCCACACGCCCGTATCGTGACCATAGTCTTTGATCGTATAATAAGTATATTTTTTAGGCTTGCTGTAAATGCCGTGTGGTGCCGGTTAGAATACCACCACCCTATCCCATCCTATGGGTGTCGTAAAAGTCGACTAAGGGATTCTCATATCGGCCATTTATACATCCACTGATGAACAAAGGCCTCCCCCATAGATTCCACAACTGTGTCATCATTTCGGGGGGTACTTGCCAATATTCACCACGCTTGGCAGGCGGGTTGGTGAGCGTATATAGCGGTATGGCCACCGGTTCACAGAAGGGACACTGCTGCCCATCCCTCTGGTTTAGAGTCGCCTTTTACGACATCCACGGGAGGAGATGGAGTGGTGCTATATTCTTAATCCCCACAGCCTTCTTAGCCGGAACATATGGGCAGCAGCGTCCTTCGAGTACATTAACAACTCAACTGCGATCGCCAAAAAACCGCCTGAAAAGCGTGGCGATTATGGCAACACCCCCCAATGAGCACACAACACATCCATATCGGTCGTTGTGGTGATCTTTGGGGAGGCCTGTGTCCAGCAGTGGACTTCATTCGGCCGAAATTATGAATGATGATGTTGTAAATTTCCTATGGGTAAGTTGTGGCTGATGCATTCCGCCGTAATGCTGCGGAGACTATGGAGTGATTCTGCAAACGCGTGATCTCCGCATGCAATTTAACACTCCATTGTTGACTCATTTGTCAAAAAACTCGCGCTCGACGAACCCGTGGCACGCGATAGGAAATTGTGGGCACGGCACCGATTGGCCGCACTACGTACACACGGCTACATATCAAGCTATACAAAACCAGTTTATACTGATCTCTCATTATACCGAAAGCCTATACAATGCGAGATCAGCTGTGTCACTGCAGGGGTGCCAACTGAAAATCAGCGCTGGGTACTTGCCCTAAATGCCTTTTTCTTATTTTTTATATTTTTTTATTGGTGCCCAGTGGAAATTCTTCATGAACTTCTTCGCCCCGGGGAAGGGCGAAGGGGTATGCCGGACTCCTACCGGCTAAAACCACTGGAGCGGTCATCTTCGGCACCTAAGGGAGGCTCCAGGTCCTCGTATGATCACACCAGAGCCGCCCACTGGTGCCACGCCTATAGGCACATCTCGGAGAGGGTGACTGTAAAGTGGTCACCCCCCCGGGGGGATTGTAAAGGAGCCCCCAAAGCGTCCCACGGCAGCGCGTGACCACGTGCGTGCTACCGTCTTCTATTGGGTTGCTTGGTGTGGGCACGCAGATTCCCCAATCTACGCACCCGCGAACCCAGAGGTCCCCTGCCTCACAGCAACGGCAGGGGGTTGCCCTAAATGCCTAATGCCCCGCAAATACTGAGTTGGTAACCCTGCCCCGCAAATACTGAGTTGGTAACCCTTTCGGCATGATCATGCCAATGATACATTTGTTTTTATTTACCTAAAAATATGTCTATTTTCTTTCTGTTCTGTACTATCAGTGTGTTTGTGCTGACTAAATGTGTTTTCTTCTTCTTCTTATACTGGTTTCTTAGCTTGATGTGTAGCCGTGTGTACATAACTCATCTTCATTAATTTAAGAGCTAGACTCTTGTAGGTGGAGTAATTTTCCATCTTTCTCTGCATTCTGCCGCTCTTTGACCGCTCTTTGACTTCCTGATAAAACACTGCATCAATTTTTTTCCTTTACTTTAGTTAAGTAAAGTTCTTCTCGGTCTTCCTCTTTCTATCTATCTTTTGTACTACTGTAAATCCGTAAGATTTTGCTGATATATTGTGTTTTTTTGGTAGGTATTGACCCAAGCTCTCACCCCCTGCAGTATGTCGTGCTATTCACTGGACATTCTGTATATATGTGTAGTATGCGCTTCCACAAACCGTATGAAACTCATAAATCTATTGTGCGTAGTAACATTACTTATAGCTTATCTTAGAGAAATGGGTGCACATGCGTTGTTTTTTTCCTAATGATATAGCATACTATCGACGTTTTGAAAGAAAGAAAGAAAAGAAAATTTATTTTTACACAAACGCACAAAATATAGAAACAATCTAAACAAATAAATAAAATTGAACTGTCTATTTGTAATGTCAAAATAACAGCTTCTTACTAAATGCATATGCATATACTATTATATACGGTACCTGTAACAATTTTGTTTTTGTCTGTCTGTCTGTTTGTTCCGGGTAATCTCTGAAACGGCTGGATCGATTTTAACGGGACTTTCACTGGCAGATAGCTGACGTTATAAGGAATAACTTAGGCTACTTTTATTTTAGAAAAATAATTAGGGTTCCGCGCAAAATAAAAATCCTTGACATCCAATATATATATATTCTATGTCAAGTGTCTATGTCGAAGTACTCTAAATTTCTTTTAAATTAAACGCGGGCATCACCGCGAATCCCAGCTAGTATTATATAAAAACGTAAATGTAAAATCTACATATTTTTTACATCAATAAAAATGTGCATTACATTTCTCCATCGTCGTGGGTAAAGTTTACATATAAGTTAATATCTCACGTGCACACCCAGACCCGAAACAACTATCCATAGACCAACAATCTATATATATAAATATGAATGTTTGTCTGTATGTCCTTTAAAGAATTGTAAACTATGCATTTGAACATGTCATGATCTTCAGCAAAGTGTTGTGCATGAGCCCACAAAGGGTTCTGAGTTGGTACGACCAAATCTTTGACAGATGGCGCCATTATCATTCCAATGAATTTCATTTATTGCAACAGTAAAATGACTCGAAATAAAAATTCAAATTTGTTTTTAGTAGGTAGCGTAGCAACGGGTGCAGGGCACAGCTAGTAGTAAATAAATGTTATTTCGTTCATTCATTTTTGATAATCAATCTGTTCGCCAAGTGTGGTGATTACGCCTAAGATATTCCATTAAACCTATCTTTTCATAGGCTCATGTTGAGCAGTGAGATTTTCCGGACTGATAAGGCCGGTAAACCCTTCATTATATAACTTAGGCCACGTTGATCAGCGCATAGCCTTAGGCTATATGGAGTTAATTAATGATAAGATGAAGTCTATGAAAATAGGCCAGTGTGTCCGCTCGACTGAGTTCCATCTCAAGGATTAAGTTACAAAAGTTACGGGCACTCTCTCCTCCGTATTAATGCTACACATGTCAAAAACCCGCTCATATGCAAGTTCAACATGCGAACCGAGGAGGTAGGGTACCTTCATTACATTAATTTTGTCCATATACTTCGGTCTTCTGATCTGGCATCTCTAGTTGTGTCTATAAAATATGTCAAAGATAAATTATCTATACATATACACCACTTCTCAGGTCAATATTTTTTTGGATTTTATCCTTTTGAATGTGTGACATTTTTAGTTATTCGTAAAGTGTACCAATCATATTCGTGCTTCTTTCTAAGTGCTTCCACAAACGAAAACGTAAAAATTCTATTCTTTACCTTTGTTAGAAGTCACTATTCATTTGAAATTCATACTGCATTTTAATTTGGACTCCATGTTACCATAAATATATAGATTGCATGGAAAACATCCAAAAAAGATTGATTAAATACCTATGTTTCCATCAGAAGATACACTATCACTCTAGTAAATACCTTGAGCTCTGTAAAAAATATCATTTGTTACTTCTTCAAAATCGCCGCGAGATAGCAGACTTCATTTTCTTATTGAGAGTTTAAATAATGGCATCGATTGTTCGGGTGTCTTAGTTAAATTTTCTTTCTCTGTCCCATATAAATCAACTCGGTTTAATCTGCCAATATGTATGCGGTTTAGTTCTATTAATTAAAGGCAAAATACTTACATAGTACGAGCAAGCAGGAATTTTAGTAAACTATGTAAACAATATGACCTAGATCCCTTTGTCACAGGCAAGAAGGTGTTTATGCTTTAGTTTTTGTAGGTAAATAATTAATTAGATATCATGAGAGTGTTTGCATTAGTATTCTGAAAGTGTGTTCACATGCATGCCTTTGTAGATAACTTAGACGTTCACGTCGACTTGTAATTGGCTATCTATTTTCTCGACTGTTATTATATTGATAGATCAGCTGTAAGCCTTCCATAGTAAATAATAAATAAAAAATGTTTAACACAATACAAAATAAGTGGCGTATTTATACCATAATCCGACCACTATACAAATTTAAAGCCACAAACAAAGTATCTCAATGTAATTCATGTAAATAGTTAGTTATAGTAACATGGCGTCTGACGTAAATCTCGGCTAAACTCGGCAACGATCGTAACAGATCGGCTTACAGTCGACTTAGGGTCTAAACACAGCTTACCCTAGTTCTTACTACACTGTTAGCGGACATGTTAATAGATTCAAGAGTTAATACGGAGGCCTGATTGGACACAAGCGGGTTTTGTGTCTGATTGCCAGCTCGAGCGGTGTTATTAGGTTTTTATGTAAAGAAATTATCTGTAAGTAGCAGCCCTTGGATTGGATTTTGAATGCACAAATCGCGCAAAGGCTACGAAATTAACTTTCTGCGCTACGGATCGCGAGTTTAATCCTCGCACCGAATAAATAATTGTATGGTTTACGGATAGTTGTTTCGGATCCGGGTGTCTGTTCGTGTGAGATTTGTCTGCAAACTGTACCCGCGACACAGTGTGGGGCAATAATTTAAACAGTAAAATGTTAAGGTGTTGGTCGGCTCTAAAACGTTTTCTGTCGGCAAATATACTGAGTTGAGACAATACTTGAACTAACTGAAAGAACAGGATTGTCAATTTTAGACTTTTTTTAAACGTTGTCCCACACTAGTATTTCTCCTGTGTCGTGGGTGCGTTTATACAGGCTGTCCAGTAAATAGCACGACATACTGCAGGGGGTGAGAGCTTGGGTCAATACCTACCAAAAAAACACAATATATGTTCAGCAAAATCTTACGGATTTACAGTAAAAAAAAATTGTACTGTACTGTGAAAATTTAAATAAAAATACTATTTCTTGAAAACATTTTAGTTTTTAATAGAATAAAGACTTATCAATGAGTAAAGGAAAGTAAAAGGAATTTTTCATTACGAGATGCTTAAAAATCTGTGTCAAGGTAGAGATTTTTTGATATTTCGGAAAAGTTTGTACCCAAGCTTTCACCCCCTGCAGTATGTCGTGCTATTTACTGGACACCCTGTAGATACAAATTCCACACACAATACACCTAGACCCGGAACAAATACGTGCGGAAATCGAACCCGCGACCAAGAGCACAGCAGCTGACTGTATCAGCCATTGCACCAACCATGTCATTACAATTTAATTTAGTACACACACACACACACAGGCATCAAACCGTCCGTAAACGTCACCTGAGCTAACAGTCAGTACAATGAGTGATCATACATTGACATAATTGCCACGCTTGTATATTGTTATTAGTACACGAAGACCAAGAAAGATAAACCTATAAAGTGTTTTGACTTGGCACTCGGGATTGCCGACATGTGGAATGTTGACTCGGCAATCATTATGTCAATAGTCGTTACGGCCAACGGCCTAATGGCCAAGCCTCGGCCAATATGTTAGGAGGCTCTCCATCGGCGGCTGGGTCAAGCGACTGATACAGAAAGCGATTCTCCTCGACACGGCACGTATTGTCAGGATGTTCCTCTCTCTCTGGAGCTCTAACCACTGGCAGCTTGGGCCCTGTTCCCGCTGGATCACTATTTTTAGATATTTTATATATTATTTTTGTATTATATACTTAAAAATGTAATTTATATGTATATAAGCTAAATAAAGGAAATTACCTAATAACAATAATGTACATCATGTAAGATAATTAAATAATAATAATAAATAATAAAACATTACACAAATATTAATATGGCGAATTATTTAATGACTTCTAGTAAACAACACGGCAAACCACTTTAAATTTAATAATCATTTGCGCATGCGCTGGGCTTCTCGTGGACGCTTGGCATTTTATAGCACGAATCGAACGGTGATCGACCCGAGCGTGCCGAATCGATTAAGTCTTTATCGATTCAACATCAAAGTAGGACGATGAAGTAATCGATTTAGATTGTTTTGTGGCCTCTACGGTTTGTCTTTGAGCAAAAACCGGGTTTGGTACAAAAAGTTATTAAGTTAGAGACATGTGGCGAATTGATTACGATGTTAGTCGAAATGATACAGCTTTTTATAATGATAATGTTTTCTTTTAGAACTAGTTAAGACATTTAGGTATGAATAGGTATGTTTTAAATTTATTTTTTATTTCTAGAGTTGTTCCATTTTTTCTCCGCGATTTCGTACTCGCCTTGATTTTTGAGAAAAAATCACTACACTACAAAGAATCACTACGTTCATCGCTCTTAAGTTTTGCATTTTAATAATACGACACACTACAATATCTTTTGTACGGTATAGTTTGAATCAATCAATCAAGCATATCGGCCATACAACGTCCACTGCTGAACAAATGCCTCCCCCATAAATTTCCACAATTATGTCATCATATTGAGGGGAATTTGCCAGTACTCACCACGCTTGGCAGGCGGGTTGGTGAGCGGAGTATGGCTACAGTTCCACAGAAAGGACGGTGCTGCCCATCCCTCTGGTTTAGAGTCCCTTAGTCGCCCTTTACGACATCCACGGGAGGAGATGGAGTGGTGCTATATTCTTAATCCGGACAACACACGGATAACGTATAGTTTATAAACATAAAACCCGGAAGTAGCTCTATCGATCGATTTGAAGACCAATTAAATGTTTGTTCCGTGCGAGGATAGAACTCCCGACCCGGGTCTATGGCGAATGTTTTCTTTGTAGTAACCTGATCATCATTTCGGCCGAATGAAGTCCACTGCTGGACACAGGCCTCCCCCAAAGATCACCACAACGACCGATATGGCTGTATTGTGGGCTCATTGGAGGGTTTTGCCATAATTGCCACGCTTGGCAGACGAGTTGGCGATCGCAGTTGAGTTGTTAATGTATTCGAAGGACGCTGCTGCCCATCCTCCGGCTAATCCCTTAGTCGACTTTTACGACACCTACGGGAGGAGACGGAGTTGTGGTATTCTGAGCCGGTACCACACGGCAACCTGATACCTATACTAAAATATGTAAAACCATTCAGTCTGTATAGCCTAACTGAGCAAAAATTCCACACTGTTCCAAAGAAGGGAAGCCCGGCCATCCCTATGGTTTATAATCCCCTTAGTCGCCTTTTACGACGTCCACGGGAGATGGAGTGGTGCTATTGCACATTGATTTTGACTACCTTCTTTTTGGTCCGAGTGGAAAGACTTCCTGAACTTCCTGGGGAAGGGCGAACGGGCATGCCGCACTCCTACTGGCTAAAACCACTGGAGCGGCACTTATAGGGGGCTCCAGGACCTCGTATATCACACTAGAGCATTTTGACTACGTAGACAATCGCCGATAGTCCCATTTTCCATGTCGGTTTTCGCAATTTCGATACGGGTGATAAGATTAACCTAACAAAAAATCTCCTGCTAGCAATGGTACTACATGTCCTTATCGTTCAGTGCAGGTTTACGAGTCTGCTGCAGTAAACGGGTTAGCTAGTGCTTTTAACCTGTCAATGATTTATCCAGTATTGCGATGTTAAAGTCAGAATTATCTGTGCAGCTACTTAGACTCAAACGATTTCGACACGACCCGCGTCAGTACCAGTTAGACCAAGGCTTGATACTTTAGCTAATTACTTGAAGGGGTGCTGTCTGATGTCTGATGATTTGTTAGAGTGAGGAAGCTTAGTTGGCGCGTGCGCAAATGAGTGATTTTGGTCTTGGTTAAAACGGGGCAATGTCAAATGCTTAGTCTCGCTCTATATTCAGTATATCTTTTTCCCACTGCGGAACAAAGGCCTCCCCTATAGAATTTCACAATTGTGTCAGTATTTTGAGGGGTTTTGCCTTAATCGCCACGCTTGGCAGGCGGGTTAGCGATTGCAGTTGGGTTATAAATGTACTCGAAGGACTCTGCTGCCCAGATAATCTCATAGTCGCCTTTTAAAACACCCACAGGATGAGATGGGGTGGTGGTATTCTTAGCCGGCACCACAGGGTGAATAAATAGAGTACCCAAAATGAACTAGATCTAGTGTAAGTCTTCCCGGACACATCCATACATACGCAACTACACACATTCATACACTCAATTTTATTGCATCCACATCTCTAATGACTCTCACCCGATTCTTCCCAACGATCAAAATAAGAATTACCATCAAGATGACAGATCTAGGCAATATATCATTCGAGCGACGCCGGTAATCAACAATCAAAACTGATGACGGTCAGCTGCGCATACGCACCGAAAGTATTACTCACGCGATCAATCAACAGAGCTTAAATCAACAGCAGAAAAAATATGTATAGTTTTTAAGTATGATTTGATAAACTGATTTTAAATTACATGAGTAGATATGTGTTGAACTTTTCCCAATTTGGTATCAGTATTTAACACTAAAAATAAGAATGACTCAAATCGGTTCTCTGATCTCAGAGGAATCGAAACTACTAAGACATCATCCAGATAAGCGCAGTCAAATTAACCTGTTTATTGAATCTGGTTAAAAAACTAGTCAATCAAATGAAATGAAATTTATATGGAACCAATTTCAAACCATTCTGCACTAGTTAAAAAAAGATAGCTCTAATCGGTCTACAAATCTCGGAGTAATTGGTGTACATACACAGATAAAAAAAAAATGCGCGATGCACTCCGGGATTGCCGACAGTAGTGAAAACTTATTTTGGCGCGTTAGACATTTTTTAGATGGGTACTAGGGTTAATGCGATCCCGACGGCGAAACGCCAAACTTAACGTCTAGCGTCTCGTAACGGTGTCGCGAGTCCAGAGATTTTATCTAAAAATATGCGTACCGCGCAAAAAAAAAAAAAAAAAAAAAAAAGTTGTCGCTTCAAAAAAAAAACGCATTGAATTGAGAACCTCCTCCTTTTTTAAGTCGGTAAAAAGTGGCGCAATACTACCTGCGCATAATATGTTTCATTATGAATACTTTTAATTAAATGAATGTTCTCGAGGGCACTGCTTGCCCGTTATATTATGAAAGCGCGTTCATTTGCTAGCTGTAACAAGTTTCTTTATATTTTATCTTTGAGTCAGTAAATAGTCCAAAAGTCGTATCGACGCCCAGCATTGTATATATATGACATTTTTTTCTGGTGTTTTATTTTGTCAGCCGCTATGAAATAGCCGTAAGTGTTGATCGCAATCGAAATATTCGTCAGCGAACTTATTCATATTTTTAGGGTTCCGAACGTCCGAAGGAAAGAAAGGTGGAACCCTTATCGTCCGTCACAGCCAATTTTCTCCGAATCTACTGGACCGATTAAGTTGAAATTTGGTACACATATGGATTTCTGTGACCCAAACACGAACTTGTAACGTAAATACATACCTTTTTAATATGGGGTCACTTTTGGGGGTAATATAGAAAATGTTTGGACAAAGTTTTGGAAACTGTAACGTATTAAACGAAAGAACTACCTTAGTTTTAAATATATTTAATTAATAATTTTAAAATAAACATTTTTAAAGTTATTCAAGAAAATAGGCGAAAATATAGCATTCCCCTCCCCCTTATCTCCGAAACACCTAACCGTAAAATTATGAAGAAAAAAATTTGGAAAATAGCTCTTTACTTATAGATTACAGGAAAACCTAAGTCATAACACATAAGTCTATAGTCTTAAAATAACACTGTAAATCTTTCAATATATTGCGTACAAACTTTCGTGTGCAGTTGGAATGTATCGGAGAACATGTTTTTCAACTACATGTTAAGTTTGTTCTTGGGATAAATTATTAGTACAAGACAGAATTCAACAACAGACATGATAGCCACGCGAGTTCAACCCGCACATGTCCGGGGTTTTTTTTAATTATGTGCTGGTAACTACGTCCTGCAGTGCTATTCTGTGAGAACTAACTAGTGGAAGACGATGTAATATTGATGATTAAATACATGTTTAAATGTTTTGCTATATACACTTGTTAGTTATTAACTGTAAATAGTTATCTATACAAGTAATACATTTTAATATTTTTACTAATCTGTTGAAACTAACATTAATGTTAAATCTAGATCTAGACAAATAAATAAAATTGAAGTGTCTGTTTGTAATGTCAAAATAACAGCTTTTTACTAAATGCATATGATAGTATATACGGTACATATAACAAAAAACATTTTTTTTGTCTATCTGTCTGTTTCTTCGGTTAATCTCCGAAACGGCTGGACCGATTTTGATGGGACTTTCACTGGCAGATAGCTGATGTTATAAGGAATAACTAAGGCTACTTTTACTAACGAAAATTAATTAGGGCACCGCGCAAAAAAACCTTGATATCCAATATATTTATTCTATGTCAAGTGTCTATGTCGATGTACTCCAAATTTCATTTAAATTAAACGCGGGTGAAACCGCGCATCCCAGCTACTGCATAATATTATCGCTGCTCGGCTAAAGCAGTACAGATTTGCAATGTCTGCCAATAGGTGGCGTTAGTTGCACCGTACTGCTTTACCATAGTAGGTAGGTGTAGGTTTATTGTGTGTCGTTGATTTGATCAGTCGTCATCTAACCTTTGAAGTGAAAAGTATTCTAAGTGCAAGTGTGAAAATATATGTGATTACCTAAAAAGTGTTTTATTGGAATTATTCCTCTACACTAGTAAACTCATTATTGTTTATAACATCCATAATAATATATTATTCTCAAAGTAAGTAATCCATAATGTGCGCAACAAATAAAAATATGTTAGTGGACAACTTAGGAGTTTACTACTCATTAATAATATTAACGCGATTTGTAAATGTAAAATCTTACCTAATAAACTTACGAATTTCGTTGTGTTTTAATGATACGGTATCTGAATCGAACATACGATATCATTTTTATTTATAATTGAGTCTAAAGGTAAAAGCGGCAAGAATTTAATTATCAAGTTCGGTTCACCAAATCGCTATTCGTCACTTTATTGAGGTCAGATGTTGATCTCACAATAGTGGCTCGGACTAACGCGGACGGCGTGACTCCAGCACCAATCGTGCAGGGCTGTCAGCGCTATCCAAAGGCGGGTCTGCTGCGCCAGAATCTAACAAAACAAACTAAAGAAACGCGTTAACAAATGGGGGCGTAACCTTAACTTGAACATATTAGAAAAACATAGCGGCCTGCTGCAACAAAAAGTCAACGAACATGTTAGGCCTCGACCGGTTTACCGCCCTTGCCACCGAGGATGCCCGCCTCACCGACGTCGCGGAGGCCTATCGCCGAGTCACCTTCCCGTTCAAGTTAGCACTTCTCCCTCCCGTCTCTTGCTCGCGCCGGCCCGTGCCGAGCCTATAGCTTTAAACGTACCTTCATCATCATCATATCAGCCACAGGATGTCCACTGCTGAACAAAGGCCTCTCCCTTAGATTTCCACAACGAGCGGTCACATGCCGCCCTCATCCAACGACTCCCAGCGACCTTCACCAGGTCGTCTGTCCACCTCGTTGGAGGTTGTCCCACTCTGCGTTTTCCGGTGCGCGGTCTCCATTCGAGAACATTTGTGCCCCAACAGCCATCAGTTCTACGAGCAATGTGCCCTGCCCATTGCCACTTCAGTTTACTAATCCTTTCAGCTATGTCGAAAACTTTAGTTCTTCTACGGACCTCCTCATTTCTGATTCGATCTCGTAGAGAAATACCAAGCATAGCTCTCTCCATAGCTCGCTGAGTGACCTTGAGCTTTCTTATGAGGCCCATTGTGAGTGACCACGTCTCTGTCCCATATGTCATCACTGGTAACACACACTGGTTAAAGACATGCGTCTTGAGGCATTGCGGTATTGTTGACGGAAAGACGTTGCGAAGTTCCCCGAACGCTGCCGAGCCGAGTCGGATTCGACGATTGACCTCTGTCTAGAAGTTGGACCTACCTAACTGGACAGTTTGTCATACTATACATACTACTAGGTAGACATACTCGTCAATAACTTCTAGAACAGAGCTCCCAACGGATATTGGGATGGGCACGACATGGGCATTTGACATGACTTTTGTCTTGCCCATGTTCATTTTAAGGCCCACCTGTTGGGAAACTCTGTTGAGATCATCGAGCATTGTGCTTTGAATGTGAATGAGAAATGTCCCTTAATACATTTTAAATAATACCGATCCAGCTGTCCCCAAAACAATAGCTTGTTATCCCCAGCAACGCCCTAAGCCGAGGTCCGTGTGCCGCAGGGGGCGCCCTTAGCGAAAGTTGCTTAATTATTAATATTAATTTTAAGCCCGGTTGGAGGCCTCTTTTGGCTTCGCCAGAAATGACCGGTTAAGCAACCACATTTCCCAGAAATGTTAGGTTCCCATGTTAGGTAACTTTTCATCATATTTAAAATTAGACGGAGTAGACGTACGGACTTGATGTTCTAGGTATTGTTCTTGGTGTTCTTGTGTACACCCGGCTACACATTAAGCTACACCAAGCCAGTATAAGCTGATCTCGTATTCTATAGGCTTTCAGTATGATGAGAGATCAGGGTAAACTAGTTAAGCATAGCTTGATGTGGCCGAGGGATTGCCCTAGCTAACAATGTAGCCAGTGAAATTACTGTGCATAAGAGATTAAATAATTTATGTTCGAGGTGACAAGCTCAGTATAGAGCCACGCAAGATTAGTCCTGGGCCCACGAGAGGGCGGTGGTGCGTGGACAGGTACGCTTCGGGGGATCCTTTACAATCCCACCGGGGGGGTGACTGCCTTACAGTCCCCCTCTCAGAGATGTGCCTATGGGCGTGGCACGAGTGGATACGAAGACCTGGAGCCCCCCTTAGATGCCGAAGATGACCGCCCCAGTGGTTTCAGAGGCATGCCTTTAGCCACATCTCGGAGGGAAGTCTTAATCCTAGGTTTTATTTATATTATCAACTAGCTGGGACCCGCGGATTCACTCGCGTTTAATTTAAAAGAAATTTAGAGTACTTCGACATAGACACTTGACATAGAATATACAGGATGTCCAGTAAATAGCACGACATACTGCAGGGGGTGAGAGCTTGGGTCAATACCTACTAAAAAAAACAATATATGTTCAAATTTCCGAAATATCGAAAAATCTCTACCTTGACACAAATTTTTAAGCGTCTCGTAATGAAAAATTCCTTTTCTAGTTTTTTTTTTTGCCTCAAATTATTTGTGAATTGTTACTTTACTCATTGATAAGTCTTTATTCTATTAAAAACTAAAATGTTTTCAAGAAATACAATTTTTATTTAAATTTTCACAGTACAATTTTCTACTACTAAAATTTTGTACTACTGTAAAGCCGTAAGATTTTGCTGAACATATATTGTTTTGTTTTTGGTATGTATTGACCCAAGCTCTCATCCCCTGTAGTATGTCGTGCTATTTACTGCACAGCCTGTATATATTAGATTTCAAGGTTTCTTTTGCGCGAAACACTAATTATTTTTCTAAAATTAAAGTAGCCTAAGTTATTCCTTATAACATCAACTATCTGCCAGTGAAAGTCCCGTCAAAATCGGTCCAGCCGTTTCGGAGATTACCCGGAACAAACAGACAGACAGACGGACAGACAGACAGACAGACAAAAAATTAAAAAAATGTTTTTTTGTTATAGGTACCGTATATACTTTCATATGTATTTAGTAAAAAGCTGTTATTTTGACAATCATTACAAATAGACACTTCAATTTCATTTATTTGTATAGATTGAGACTTATTTTGTTTCTAAATAGACGCCAACACCATCTAGTTAGATTATTGGAAACTTGTAATAAATTAAATGTAATATGTATTTTCTTGTGATGGTGTTGGAGTCGAAGCAGATCTTGTACAGTGTTTGTAAAAAGAAAACTATTAATTGGTAACCCTGAGAAAGATAAGATCGCATTTTAATACATCTGAACATTGGAGCGGCGCACAAACATTTTGATTGTCTGTTTTTTACCAACTATTTTATTGACGTTTCGAATGGAATCCTGAGATTTTATAACTAAACTAACTGCTTTATTTTTAAGGCGTTAATGGCCTGTTCTGACGAAATAAAGTCTTAATGAAATCATTTTCAACCAAATAAGTTATGTGTATTTGCATAAATTCCGCTGTAAAAGATGTTACTTACGGACTAAATGCGCTTTTCGGCAGGACCCGCTACGAATGACGCACAAATTTATGCAAACGGATTTTTTGTAGAGAAATGTTATATTATTTTGTAAATAGGCTGTATATGGAGGCCGTTGAGACGAGACGAGTTTTGTGGCGAAGCTTGGGAGAGGCTAGTAAAGCCTGTGTCGCCTACCACAGTCCACTGCTGGGCATCATTCTACTCAAATCGAGACCGTTCAGAATCGTTTAAAAATAGAACGTGTATCTTCTAAGCTGTCATGATAATGTTTGTTGGAAAGAATCGGTGGTATATACGAACTCCTTTTGTCTATCCCAGTAATATCTGTTATGTGCTTTCTACGAAGATGGTTCTCTTCGTTTCTGTTATGTGAACTGTCTGGATCGTTCGACTCGTACACACCGCTATATATCAAGCTATGCACTTCCAGTATAAGCTGATCTCGCATTGTATAGGCTTTTGGTATTATAATAGATCAGCTTAAACTGGTTCTCACGGTACACACGGGTAGTGTTTACATGGTTCTGCGCAGGAGCCTCTTAGCTACCGCCGTGGGAAGGGCGGAGGGGCATGCCGGACTCTTACCGGCTAAAATCCCACGGTGTCTTTCCACGTACCTCTGGCTGGGGGTGAGGTGTTCGCTTTGTCTGCATTAGACCGCGCCCCCGGCAGATATCGGCCGTCACTGTTGGCTGGCCCCTTCTCTGTGCAACCTTTTTGACCGCACCTATCCCATCCTATCAGAGAAGCGTGCACAGAACACACGCGCCGCCATCTCGGGCCTGTTTCTGTTCGGTTGGCGGGACCCCTAGTTCTTCGCCCGCAGGCCGCTACTCATGGTGGCCGGAGATCGTTCAGCGCACTCCTCCGGCGCCCGCGCCCCGTGCGTTTCTGCGACGGGATCATGGCTGATGTTAAAGCGCCTATGATTGCGAATTTTAGTGATCATTGGGAAGTACATGTTTAACTGTAGATGTTCACCGGCTCGTCTGTGTGTATGTGTGATCAGATCAAGGCCCCAGGGCTGCCAGACGTTACTTATTTACTGAGTAACAAAATATGTCGGATAGTATTAGTACTTTATATTTTTGCGATGATTGAAGCGTTTGGTGGAAATTACCGCCGACGGAAAGTATCTTGCAGTATAAATTATTAATTCCTAATGAAATTTTGTAACACACATAAAAGTATGCACTGACTTTAAGGAAAGTGAGTAGTGCTTTTATGTAACTACCTTTAACCGGCGGCCCAAACTAGCAGGTATGTACACCTTCAAAGTATTATACTAATACAACTCTACCCGACACGTTTGTTACTCAGAAAATAAGTAACTGGCGACCTTGGGATCTTGTACTAAATAAGTTGTCATTCGATTTTTGAACACAAAAAATGCTGGTTACTGGCTGGAAATAAAATTGTTTTTTTTTTTAAATAATAAAACTTATAAATTATAGAGAATTTTCAACTTGTTTTTTTAATAAACGCAATCCCTTTAACCTGGTACAATCACCATTAAATAAATGTCACTTTTTTTTAATATCAAACTACATATTCTTATTATTGTAGCAGTTAATGGGTGCCTCAATTTTCAGCAGTGGACATTTACAGGCCGGTATTTTATGAAAGTCGAGTACACGGCAGTCTGTGTAATACATTTACACTGTGGTAAGGGATTGGTCATAAATCATTGTTGGAGCGTGACAAACGTTTCCTTTTGCCTTGGATAACAATGTTACAACGTTGTGTTAAACCACGTTAAGCTAATATTAAACTAATATTGGTTTTTAAAATAGAAAGGAAACAATCTTATTTTGGACTCAGCAAAGACTACAGTGATTGAAAGTAAAGAAAAATATGATTATACATTTTTGAAGCGATATTTTTTATAACCGTAATGAGTTAAACTTCCAATTTACAGAATAGGTACAGTTGTAGATGGCCACAGTTGTTCAAAGTAAGATATATTAATTTAAAATTTAAGTCTAATTTTATTTTTATTATTCTCTTTCTGTTTCTCAGCTGATTGGATTTTGGAACTTACTTTGTATTCTTTTTACTTAGTATGTTTTTAACCTAAAACCATGAACTATCTCATTAAAATGTCTGATCATAGCTCTACATGATTGAGAATTGCTGATGTTTTGTCTGTAAAGCAAAATAATGACCAATTCGCCTATGTATTTATCATCGCCGTATTTTAACGAGCCTTAATTAAGGTACTAACAATATTATGAACTCGATTCATAATACCGTATGGTTTATGGGTTCTCCCTAGCGGTAGGTTAATGTACCGCTGTGAGGATTGATACAGACTTATCTCCCACCTGTAGGACTTGATGAGCATGGGCGGGTCAGCCGGACGAAATGCGTGGGCTTCATGACTAGGGCTGTCACTTAAACGTAATTTGTAAACTACAAACGACTCGGTTGGTGCAGTGGCTGAAACAGTCGGCTGCTGCGCACCGGGTTGTGGGTTCCATTCCCACGCGGAACAAATATTTGTGCGATCTGCAGGTATTTGTTCCGGATCTGGGTGTATTGTGTGTGGAATTTGTGTTTGGAAATGCACCCACGACATAGGAGAAATCCTAGTGGGGCAACCTTATTTAAAAAAAAGAAAAAAAGTAAAAAATAAAAAAGGAGATATTTTTCACTTTATACTTTAATTTCATTAAATATTACGAAACAATCAAACTTATATAAATTAATTTTGTGAAGATTAGTATAAAAATGTAAAAGGTTAATCCAGTACTTGGTTAACTTATTTTAAAGACTTCATTAATCATTTTAATATTCAATGTTGTTGCAATGTGATATCGTATTACTAAAGAGGTATTATTTCAACCAAACATTTTTTTACATGTTAATTACGTATCAACCCTATCGATAGCTACGCATACACACGCCTGCAGGGTCTAGGACACTCAGATTGTGAGGCCTTAATAATAAAATATCTATGATTTAATGCAGCGCGGTATCGACTCTATGGTCATCACCGGTCCATTTCCCAGCGTGAAGAATATTAGTTTTGTACTCATTGATGGCAGAGGATGTCTTGCTGTAATTCGCCGCGGGGTAGAGCCAAGGGGTATACCGGACTCCTACCAGCTAAAACCACTGGAGCGGTCATGTCCGGCACCGACAGGTCCTCGTAAGATCACACTAGAGTCGCCCATTTGTGCCACGCCTTTCGGCACATCTTGGAGGGATATCTGAGGGTCTAGCACGAATATTTTAATGTATAGTAACGTAAACGTTTCGCTAATGTGAGTGAATTTTGAATAGAAAATACTTCGATCGATCGATTCGCACACATTTTTTATTAAACTGAAGATTTCATTCATCCCTATATATGATACGAATTGTGTTTGTCGTATAAATTTAAACGAACATGCTAAAGGATAGTTGTATTTTAGATTCCAAATTGACTCACATTACACAGATTTAGATGAAATGACACATAATCTGTCTTTCAAATTGCCGCTGTGTCAACCCTAGGTACCTGCGCCTACGCACTCTAGCAGTCTAGGCCACTGAGTGCTGTCTTAATAATAAAATAACTATGATTTATGTTCTCTACGCTCATTCACAACACTTGTAGTTATCTTATCTTCACTGATTCACCTCGTAGGGGATATGCTGAATTCCTAACACAGCATAACATTGTGAACTTTATAACTGTGGTTTCCTATAAAGTGGAGGGTTTAAGTTGTAAAACTTTCTACTTAGAATAGTATAGAATCGTTTATTCAGTAATTATTTGGTCCTAACATACACGTAATATTGCACATGACGAATTAAAAAAAACACTGGCGCTCATTGCCGGTTGCGCTCACGGATTGATAAACGATCGGTGAGGTTAAGCAACGCTCGGTGTGGTCAGTCTATGGATGGGTGACCACATAGTTAATAATAATAACAATAATTAATGATGGTGTTAATTACAAATTAAATAGTACATACATCTTTTGCTATGATAGCACATAGCATGCGAAAATTAAAGGGTTTAGCAGATGTTACAAGGCATCAAAATCTTTTTTCCAAAAATTCTTTTAAGCTGAAGAAATTGCATTCATTCTTTGTTCTTAGGTTTCTTTCTTAGGTTTTTTAAAACCTTGCCCCACATTAGGATTTCTCCTGTGTCGTGGGTGCGTTTACAGACATGAATTCCACATGCAATACACCCAGCTTATTACAACACACGAAATGAAAATGATTTCCATTCAGTACGTTCACTTTGTTCATTCATAAACAGTCGATCTTATTTATAGCTGGATGGATATCTGGCAAATGACGTCTCAAGTGTTCGGACTCATTTCAAAATATTTGGTTGCCATGCTGGGTCACTACAATACCTCCTAGTGTAATCTGGATTTGTTCGTTTGTCTGTTTGTTACGTCATCACGATTAAACTGCCGAACCGATATTCATGAACTTTGACTCGGGGAGGTGCAAAGGGTTATGCCGGACTCCTACCGGCTAAAACCACTGGAGCGATCATCTTCGGCACCGAAGGGGCGCTCCAGGTCCTCGTAAGATCACACTAGAACCCCCCATTGGTGCCACGCCTTTAGGAACATCATGCAGGGGATGACTGTAAAGCGGTTAACCCCTCTAGTGGAGGGAAGGCGACTGTAAAAAGGTCACCTCCAGGCACTTCTGGGGAGGATTGTAAAGGATCCCCCAAGCCTCGCTGTGCGCTGTGCTACGCACACGGTTGGATGTGACCACGTGCGTGCCACCGTCTTCCCGCGGAGTTTCACACCAGACGTACAATACAGGAGGAATTGCAACTATATTGCTCATTAATTTCAATTATTGTTCAAAACAAAAGAAAGAAGGCAAAGCACTAGTTGCTTTAAAGATTCAAAACAAAGCGAATCCAACTTAATGTGCTTGGAGACACTAAGCAAGCTATCGTGTAGACGCCTGGAGGGTATTCAGATAGACTCCGTATGACAACCGAGACCCAAAACATCTTGGTAACATACTAAAATATTCGTAAAAGAGGACATGAATATAAGTTTTGACTTGAGTCTCACGAAGAGTCATATCAACATCTTCAGCGACATCTCCGTGTGGTGTCTAGAATATAGCACCACTCTACCTCCTCCCGTAGATGTCGTAAAAGGTGACTAAGGGGCTCTAAACCAGAGGGATGGGTATCAGCTCCCCTCCCGTGGAACAGCAGCCATATTGGGCTCACCAATCCATCTGCCAAGCGCGTTAAGTATTGGCAAGTACCCCCAAAATAACGACACAATTGTAAAAATATACAGGAAGGCTTTTGGTTCAGCAGTGGACCTCCTTTTGCTGAAATATATGACAATATATAGCCGTGTGGTGCTGGCTCAGAATGCCACCACCCCATTTCATCCTGTGGGTGTCATAAAAGTCGACTGAGGGATTAACCGGAGGATGGGCAGCAGTGTCCTTCGAGTGCTTTAACAACTCAACTGCGATCGCCAACCCGTCTGCCAAGCGTGGCGAATATGGCAAGACCTCCCAATGAGCACACAACACACCCATATCGGTCGTTGTAGTGATCTTTGGGGGAGGCCTGAGTCCAGCAGTGGACTTCATTCGGCCGAAATGATGATAATATCGACATGGAATATGTGATATAAAATGGAATATCTCACAATTAGGTTTAAATGATTTGGCAGATTTTTCATTCTATACGCATTTCTCGGAGTCGGTTTGGCACCCGAACATATCTGAATAAGCTAGATTACGAGCGTCGTAACCCGAGACCCCTTATCTCCTAGCTATTAAATTCCACGCATACCTCATGCAGACGTATTCTCATTTCATAGTAGGTAACTATACACGGCTAGACAAATAAGTCTTTATGAGTGAGATTTTGATTAACTTTTGCTACTTAGGTTTAATTAATACCAAACTCGGCTCACAGTCAGCACTCTATTATCGTTATCAAACCTAAGTGATGTCTAAAGTCAAGTTTTGCTAAGGTGACCTGCTGGAGGAGTGCCCAGCTTGAATGACGCAGCGTAGACGCCTCTCGCTTCGGGCCGTTGTTAAGTCGTATGGAGCGAGGGCGCGTGGGATTCCGTCGCGTCTTTTTACGAGAAGTTGATTCACGCAAAGGAAGCTGGAAGGGGGTGGGAAGCGACCACCTCTGTTCCCCGCTCCGCGGGCAGTGCCTGCGGACGACGAACTTGGGCCGTCAATAAGAGGGATGTGCGGCTGGCCAAGCAACACAGGGAGGGGCCCGTCAAACCATGTGGCCGGCCAAGACCCGCCGGGTTTGCGGCGAATGCGCGAGTGATCCCCACAGGCCTAGCGATTAGCAGGTCGGCAGACTGCTTGTGACCACGACCGATGCAACCTGGTCGAAACGTCAAGCTATTTAAAGGTAATTTCGCGTTAATTCCCGTTTCTTTATATATTAGCCGATAAAAGCCTGGCACGCCCCTCCGTCTTTCCCCAGGGCGGATTAGGATACCCTCATACCAAAAAAGGTGACCGCTATCCCATAGAAACATCATCATAGGTAACGTCTGGGCTGTCTCCCATTAGATTAGGGCAGCTATGGCAATCTTATTAAAAAGCAAATTAATTATGATTGTACTTCCGCATATTTATTTTGGAGAGTAACGAAATCATCATCATCGTCATCATATCAGCCCCAGGAAGTCCACTGCTGAACAAAGGCATCCGCCTTAGATTTCCACAACGAGCGGTTACATGCCGCCTTCATCCAACGACTCCCAGCGATCTTCACCATCTCGTCTGTCCACCTCGCTGGAAGTCGTACCACGCTGCGTTTTCCGGTGCGTGGTCTCCACTCAAGAACCTTTTTGCCCCACCGGGCATCAGTTCTCCGAGCAATGTGCCCCACCCATTGCCACTTCAGTTTACTAATCCTTTCAGCTATGTCGGCAACTTTAGTTCTTCTACGGATTTCCTCATTTCTGATTCGATCTCGTAGAGAAATACAAAGCATAGCTCTCTCCATAGCTCGCTGAGTGACCTTGAGCTTAGCCCCAACGAAACGAAATCATCATCATCATCATTTCGGCCAAATGAAGTCCACTGCTGGACAAAGGCCTCCCCCAAAGATCACCACAACCACCGATATGGATGTGTTGTGGGCTCATTGGGGGGTTTTGCCATAATCGCCACGCTTGGCAGGCGGGTTGGCGATCGCAGTTGAGTTGTTAATGTACTCGAAGGACGCTGCTGCCCATCCTCCGGCTAATCCCTTAGTCGACTTTTACGACACCCATGGGAGGAGATGGGGTGGTGGCATTCTGAGCCGGCACCACACGGTAAACGAAACGAAATGCCTCGCAGTAATTTAAAACTGTGCAGATTCATAAGTGCGTGCTTAAGGTTTTGACCCCCACCGTGCCTCTGAGAACATGATAAACTATGACCCCAGCTGTCTTGCGGATATCTGTTAATAGTCACTGGCAGTTAGCGACCTAAGTCATAAGGCATACGCCCCTTTTGTATGATACATTATTTTGCGTTGAAACTTCCAAATAAATATTCATAAATTCTTTATAAATAAAATCCACGCAGTACCAACTCTTGATACCGATCCAACTGTGGCCCCCCAGCAACGCCCTAAGCCGAGGTCCGAATCCTGCAGGGTACGCCCTTAGCTGCAGTTGCTTAGTTTACAAGTTTGCCTAGCTGGAGGCCTTTCGGCTTCACCAGATTGACTGGCAGTGACATGGTTAGAGGAGGCGAGATTAAAAAAAAACAATACTCGATTTGAAAATCAAACACATTACAAGTCTCAGTCTAACAGTAATCGCATTTTTTGTCGATCAATCACAGCCATGAGTACATTTACTGTACTGTACATTTATTGTACTTTACTCTATTTTAGCATAACTCCACAGTCCACACTAAACCCAAAAAAGTATACAAGTTACATGTATTCATGTTGACATCATCTCGCCATAATTAACTTCAGTTTTTGTCGCACTTTTTACTGCAGGCCTCTAATCGTTGGATTAGCACTTTTTATGGTCAATCAAAATCTAGCACTGAGGTGACAAACCTTTGGGAACGCGACAGAATATTTGACAATAAATCAGAAATCAGAAACTTTATTTGTTTGATTATATGTACAAAATTGATCTTAAAAAATTAGTAGTCATACACATACATTGTATTTTATTTATTAATATTAATTTTTCTTTTCAATTATATAATAATACATTTAATTACAATAATCTTAATTTATTGTTAAATTCAATTTGTTTATTATAATTATTTATTTATTGTAATTTATTTGCAAAACACAGGTAATGAATTAATATAGGTAACAGATGATCGTAAAACACAAAGATAGTGCGTTATGTTTTTCATAAAAATAAATAAATTAAGGCGGTCGAGGCTAAGTCATCAAAGGAATTGTTCCTATTTCAATGAGATGAAGTCGTTCCGTGTGGTTCCCGACAAAGTATAGACCACCCCTCTCCACCCATGGGTGTCGTACAGGCGACTGAGGGTTGACATCAATAAGATGCAGCACCCTCATTTGTGCTAGTTAATAACTTCACCAGCAATCACCAACACAACGTCAACAACCCCCCTGCCAAGCGTGAGGATTAAGGCAATATTATATTAATAATAAGTGCGTGTGTATGCATGTGTGTGTGTGCGTGTGTCAGTGTGTGTGCGTCGATAAGGTTTAAACTTTTCTCCTTTTTTTTTCTTTTTAAAAAACGTTGCCCCACACTAGGATTTCTCCTGTGTCGTGGGTGCGGATTAATTCCACATACAATACACCCAGACCCGGAACAACTACCTGCAGATCATACAAATATTTTTTCCGTGCGGGAATCGAACCCACGACCCGGAGCGCAGCAGCCGACTGTATCAGCCACTGCACCAACCGTGCCGTCAAAACTTACCTGTGATAAGTATCTCTAGCGTATCCAAAACAGTTAAATCCGGTATGATACTTGTTGAGTGATTTATGTTTTACTCGGCAAAGTAAGTGAACCCATTTTTATCAGCACTAGACTAAAACACTTTAGTAGAATTACACACTAATTACACCGAAACTAAAATAAGTTGTATTATAGTTGTGTTACCCAAAATGTTGATCATAGTAATTTATCTTCAGTTCGACCGTAGCATGGCGTGAATAATTATAATATTTTCTGAAGTTTATGCGAATAGCATCCATCGAATTGAAAATAGCTCACGGATCTATTTGATCTATTTGATTGCTCTCTGAGCGAATTCACACAGGCTACTTATAGAATATTATGTTGTAGTTTTTAAGTTATTAATTGTTTAATATAGTTTTTTTTTAATTTGTCTTAATTATTGTTGTGTAATGCCGATATATTGTAAGTAGGTATAGATAAATTTAATATTTAAAACTTCTCTGTCGCATTAGGTATTAACCAGTAATGATAGATGTAAGTGAGACTGACAAATAAATATATATATAATAAATATATTGCGTTTAATATAATAAATTGTATGTGCTAGGGCTGCACGTTGCACGTATAGATGCTGTACATAAGTATATAGAATTAATTAATTAAACGCGATATATTTCCTAAAGCTATTTTCAACTTAATAATTATTTTAGAAAAATATACGCACGAGTTTTTCATAATGTTGGCTACCCCTGGTTTACCTGTATCCATATAAGGAGCGGCGTATGAGTTGAGATTTAAACGATAAAAACCTTGATTTGTCAGAATGACGCGCCGCCATGTAATTGTGTAACTTTAGCAAATGCTGGATAATCTGTGCAGAATGGTGATGGGGTTTTGTAATGCGAAGCAATCTTGTTTTTTTAGTTAGCTTACATTTTAAGTTACTGGGCATAAGATACTAAATAACTAATTTCTCGAGGTTACGAGCGACCGCTTTAGAGTCATCCCCTCCGTTATGTGCCTAAAGGCGTGGCACCAGTGGGCGGCTCTAGTGTGATCTTACGAGGACCTGGAGCGCCCCTTCGGTGCCGAAGATGACCGCTCCAGTGGTTTTAGCCGGTAAGAGTCCGGCATACCCCTTCGCCCTTTCTCGGGGTGAAGGAATTTCCATGTAGAATTTCCACTGGACATCAATAAAAAAAATGGTACAATAGTCGAATTTCCCTGCCATCAAAATCAAATAGTGACGATTCAGTTTTAACACAATATAAATAAGTTCAGAAAGTTCACTCCATAGACACAAGATACACCATTTTAAGCCCGTGTGCACCAATAAGCTAAAGAGTAATAAAAACTTAACCATGTTTGGCTGCCGTGGTGATTCCGAAAATAAGTGATCTATCACCGACTCCCTAGCTGTGAATGTCGAAAAGAACCTAAATACTGTATTGTCGAAAGCTGTGCCAAAAATACTGTAATCACCAGTCCGGTTTGCAAGCATGGTGATTCCGGAAATATCCTTTATTTCCAGAATCACTATCGCATTAATTTGATGTTATTATCACGGTCACTAAAACGTATACTTAATAAATGATATGCCACTACCGATTTTTTTCCGATTTCATATCGCCTGTTGTTTATTTCGAATCAACAAAAACCGTTGCCATAGCAACGCTGCGCGTGCGCTCGCGATCCGATCGATGCATTCTTGAGAGTGAATGGAACGTTTGTGGTCGATAGCGCTCGTAAACTATTGTATTAGTCTGTTATTACAGATACTGACTTCAGCATATATTTATAGGCTAGGGTTGTCAAAGACTTGACTAGATCATTCGGGTAATATTTTAAACTTGTCCATTTGCCAGGACGACTGCAGGCCTTATAGGTTTGATTACCAGGTTCTTACTTTCTTTTTCATATTAGTTATTGGCCAACCTTATTTGAAAATTCTTCAAGCCCAATCGACTCAGACTGATTTCTAGTTTACGCATTTTTTTTTTAAAACGTTGCTCCACACTAGGTATTCTCCTGTGTCATGGGTGCGTTTACAGACATGAATTACACATACAATACACCCAGACCCGGAACAACTACCTCCAGATGATACAAATATTTGTTCCACGACCCGGGGCGCAGCAACCGACTGTTTCAGCCACTGCACCAACCGTGCCATCAATATATGCCTTTGTATATTTGCTACAAGCTTTTCACACGTATTTGCACCATCTTTGAATCCCTCAAACCGAATATGACAGTCTATTGTACTCATAAAGTTTAGAAATCCTCTAAACCCTTGTTAGGCATAAATGTGGCTCGCATTTGATATTAAAATGTTGTCCCATCCATATTATACGTAAATACAACCATACGTACATTTGAGTGCCCGAATCTGGCAACCCTAAGCCATATAGTATTGCACTTATTGCAGTAGTGTACTGATCAAAGTTATTTATAGTTGTAAACTAGATTCTAAGGATAATAGATATTGAAGCATTGTAAACGACGGACGACTGTAAACTCTGTTTACCTTAATTTAATGCTTGTCATGTTGTGAAGGTAGAACGCATTAGATAAATAAAGCTTCGCAGTCTGCTCAGACAGTTGCGTAATGGTAGGTCTACACTAGTGTCCCGGGAAGACGATGGCGCGCACGTGGTCAAGTGCCGCCGTGTGAGCAGCACCGCGCACAGCGAGACTGGGGGCGGCCTTCTTACAGCCGCCTGCCCTCTGCAGGAGGGGGTGACCGCTTTACAGTCAGCCCCTTCGAGATGCGCGTAAAGGCGTGGCACCAATGGGCGGCTATAGTGTGATCTCACGAGGACCTGGTTTTAGCCGGTAGGAGTCCGGCATACCCCTTCGTCCTTCCCCGGGGCGAAGGAAGTTCATGAATAATTTCCACTGGGCACCAATAAAAAAAAAAAAAAGGAGTCCGGCATAGCCTTCCGCCCTTCGCCGGGGCGAAGGAAGTTCTATGTAGAATATCCACTGGAAACCAATAAAAAAAAGAGGCCTACACTAGTGTAACATGCAATGTAATCAGTGGTGTAATACGACACGTAGTGTATCGCGTATGCAACTAAATTCAAATTTCCATTGTTTTTAGAATATAATAGAATCATGTATACAGTTGTGTGTTCCGTGTGATGTCCGGATTAAGAATAGAGCACCACTCTATCTGCTCCCGTGGATGTCGTAAAAGGCGACTAAGGGATTCTAAACCAGAGAGAAGGGCAGCAGCGTCCCTTCTGGGAAATGGTAGCCATACTGCGCTCACCAACGCGTCTACCAAGCGTGGTGAGTATTGGCAAATACCCCCCGAAATTGTTACACAGTTGTGAAAATCTATTGGGGAGGCCTTTGTTCAGCAGTGGACGTATAAATGGCCGATATGATGATGTATACAGTAATTTAGTCCTAATCATAGAATAGTAAAGTATGTACGTATGTATGTAGTATATATATGTACTATATGTCCTAGCAGACGCTTTTACACGTGATATTGCAACAACGGAGGGCATTGCGCTATACCTCTGAGAAGAAATGCTAAAAGAAACTCAGGACTGTTTGTTGCTGGTCTGTTTTATATGATTTTAGTCCTTCTTTGCCTTTTCAATTCGGTTTCACACAAAGCGTCAAAACATATATCTGTGCATTGATAAAAAAATAAGATATACAATATAAACGGTAGGTACTATAAATAAATATAGCAATATCTAATGTTTTTTAATTTTACAATTAATTTCGCTTTTTATATTAAACATCACTCATCACACACACACATGGTTTTTACGGATACACGTATTTAAAAATATATAAAGAAATATTCGTATAATCATTTCGAGACATGAGAGCCCCCGGAAGTCCCGTCGACACCTCAATCATGAGTGTACAGAGAAGAATTGGCACGAAACTCTAGGGAGGCCCCGTCGACACCTCTATCATGAGTGTACAGAGAAGAATTGGCACGAAACTCTAGGGAGGCCCCGTCGACACCTCTATTTGAGTGTACAGAGAAGAATTGGCACGAAACTCTAGGGAGGCCCCGTCGACACCTCTATCATGAGTGTACAGAGAAGAATTGGCACAAAACTCTAGGGAGGCCCCGTCGACACCTCTATTTGAGTGTACAGAGAAGAATTGGCACGAAACTCTAGGGAGGCCCCGTCGACACCTCTATCATGAGTGTACAGAGAAGAATTGGCACGAAACTCTAGGGAGGCCCCGTCGACACCTCTATTATGAGTGCACAGAGAAGAATTGGCACGAAACTCTAGGGAGGCCCCGTCGACACCTCTATCATGAGTGTATAGAGAAGAATTGGCACGAAACTCTAGGGAGGCCCCGTCGACACCTCTATCATGAGTGTACAGAGAAGAATTGGCACGAAACTATTCTATGTACGAAGGGTAGTCTATGTACAATAACCAAAAATTTAAGCTCCGATATATAATTATTCAAATAATATATTATTTACAGTATTAATATGTTACATACTTGCTAAAAGTTTTTGTTAACCTCTCGTGCACTAAGTCAACTAATCACTTCTCTCTCTCTCTTCACTTGCACTATCACTTCACAATCATGGACCTATACTCAAAACTGACAAGCTGTATGGAGGAACTTTCTTCATCTTTCTCTTCGAGGATGACGCAGTACGAGGAGGATTTGAAGAGTGCCAGTAGTGGTGAAGTAACTCACAAGACCATTGCGAGTCTATCCAAGGAGTTCACGGAGTTCAAGGGACTCATCTGGAGAACAATGAGCACGCTAAGAACACAGATGGAGTTACTTGTAGTGGCTGTGGATAGGCATGAGATGGCATCTCGTGCCAAGGTGCTGCTCCTCCATGGTGTCTCTGATGAGAATAATGATGAACTTACCATCAAATTCATCAAAATTATGTCTGAGAAGTTGCAAATAACCCACATCACTTCCAAGGACATAACAGCCTGCCATCGCTTGGGAAATGACTCAAGTAAGCCTCGTCCTCTATTAATTCGTTTCGAAAGCCGTATCATGCGGAGCGAGGTGTGGCAAAATAAATCAAAGTTAAAAGGTTCTGGGCTGACATTTTCGGAATTTCTCACTAAACCAAGGCATGAGGTGTTCATGAGCGCTCGTAAGTATTACGGGATGAAGCAGTGCTGGACTTCCGAAGGCAAGGTCGTTATCCAGGTTTCAGACAAAATGCGACGGAAGATTGAGTCTGCGGCAGATTTTCGCAAACTTGTAGCTCAATTCCCGGTGGCTGAATCGACGCTTGATGGAACCGTTGGAGCCGTAATAGATGTAGCATCGCCTCAGATTAGCAAAATCTCAGCGTCAGATAGAAGAGCTCGCAAACCAGCAAAATAATGGTACTTCTAATGTTTCCAATCTATTATACTCTTTGTCTACATATTATTTAGGTACGTACTTCGTAAATCGTAGATTCGTAGTTCATGAACATTTTATTTTATGACGTTTACAAACCTCGTTCAGAAACTAAAAATTAAAGTTGTCCTTTTTACATGTTTGATAAACAGCCTTTTCGTCTCATATTGTGCATGCAACCGGCGAGTGCAAGAGGATTGATAAAAACAATTTTGTTTTGTTTTTATTTTTATTGCTTTAGGTATTCTTTATTTTAAGTAAATTTATATTTTATTTATTTAGTTATATTCTATGTATTGTAGTTTATTATTATGAGCGATATTAATGATGATAATTTTGCTTCATGTTCCTCTTCTTGCACGTCTGATGAGAGCTATGCAAGCGCGGATGATTCTTTAAACCTTCGAGATCAACTTCTCTCTACTTTTTCTTCTTTTCGCAATTTTTTCAATGTGGTCCATATAAATGCTCAAAGCGTTCACGCTCATTATCCTGATTTATTGTCATCCTTCGACTCTGATCTTATTCATGCTGTCCTTGTCTCTGAAACATTTCTTAAACCTGCACTCCCTTCTACGCAATATTCTCTTCCTGGTTACAAGCTCGTGCGTAATGACAGAACAGGCAAGGGATATGGAGGGGTTGCTATCTATCTCCGCGGGGATATTACTTATAAAGTAGTTGATCAGTCTCCGAGTGAATATTCCAAATCTGCAGAGTATCTTTTTATTGAAATAGCATTTCAACATACAAAGCTTCTGTTAGGTGTCTTCTATAGTCCTTCTTGTCATATTAATTATTTCTCCTCTTTTGAATCTAATTTAGAATATCTTTCCTCGCTATATGATCATACAATTATCCTCGGAGACTTCAACACTTGTCTGCTGAAAGACGATTCTCGCAGCCGTAAACTTCTATCTCTTGTCTCTTCTGTTAATATGCAAATCCTGCAACTAGATGCTACTCATAGGGCTCCTCATTGTACTCCTTCACTCTTAGATCTCATTCTTGTTTCTGACCCTAAGAAAGTAGCCACTCATGGACAGCTATCTGCATCTTTTTCCTATCATGATCTCATATTCCTATCTTACAAAATCCATGCCCCCAAACGCAAGAGTAAATTTCTCTTTCTTCGGAGTTTTAAGAACATTGTTTTGGAGCGTTTGAGGATGGATGCGAGTAGTATTGACTGGTCTTCTGTTTACAGCTGCGGTGATATTGATGCTAAAGTTTCTGCCTTCAACCGGGCAGTATTGGAACTCTATGATGTGCATGCGCCAATCAGAAGGGTTAGGGTTAAACATCTGCCAGCACCATGGCTGTCCGCAACCATTAAAAAGAATATGGCAAAACGGGATAAGGCTAAGCGAACATACAAAAAGGTACCTAGTGAAGAGAACTGGGATCTGTATAAAAAACTTCGCAATCGCTGCAGTCGTATGTGTAGGGACGCTAAAAGACGCCACATTCATAACTCAATACAAAATTTCAACACACAACAAGTATGGCAATTTCTCAAGTCTCTAGGTATTGGCAAATCTTTAGGTAACAGCATACCTAATATGGACCTAAATGAAATTAATCTGCATTTTTCAAAGTCTCCAATTTCTATTGATCACAATGTTAAATCTTCTACCCTTAACTATCTCTGTAATCTTCCTTTGCCGCCAAGTACTTCTTTCTCTTTTCATCCAGTTGCCGATCAAGACATTACGAAAACCATCCAATCCATCTCCACGAAAGCGGTAGGCGATGATGGCCTTCAACTCCAAATGCTTCTTCCCATCTTGAACGAAATCGTTCCCGTCATTACCCATATAATTAATTATTCTCTGCACGTAAGTTTCTTTCCCTCAGCTTGGAAGAAGGCTCACATCTTGCCGCTGCCTAAAGTCCCAAATCCTTCCTCGTTAATCCAGTTCCGACCCATATCTATTCTCCCAATACTGTCCAAGGTCCTTGAAGGTGTTGTCCAGAAACAACTGACTTCTTACCTCTCCTCTAATAGCCTGCTAAGTCCATACCAATCTGGATTCCGACCTGGCCATAGTACTGTAACTGCACTCATTAAAATAACTGACGACATACGACTGGCCATGGAGAACAAACTTCTTACAGTTATGGTTTTACTGGATTTTAGCAGTGCTTTTAATTCAGTTGATTTCGACATCCTCTTAGGAATCCTATCCTCTCTTAATGTTTCTTCGTCTGTAATTGCATGGTTTAACTCTTACCTTCGGGGTCGCTCGCAGTCGGTTCGCTCAGATGAGGCCTCCTCTGAATGGTGTGATTTAGCTGCGGGTGTACCTCAGGGTGGCGTTCTTTCTCCTCTTCTCTTCTCCGTTTTTATAAACGCCATCACAAAGGTCTTGTCTTCTCACTTTCATCTCTATGCAGACGACTTACAGCTGTATCGCCACTTTAATGTAGAGAAAATCACGGAAGCTATTTTTGCCATCAATAATGATCTTGAAAATATCAGTAAGTGGGCTAAATCTTTTGGTCTGCTGGTTAACCCAGCTAAATCTCAAGCTCTCATTATTGGTGGCAGATATATGTTCAACCTCTTGGATCATCAATGTCTCCCACCGGTTGTGTATGATTCGATTCCCATTGCCTATTCTAAAAGTGTTAAGAACCTTGGTGTATTTATGGATTCTAAGCTTTCCTGGGATACTCACATCTCAGCAGTAAGCAGGAGGGTGTTTTGCTCGTTTCAGTCTCTTAAACGTCTCCAAAAATTCCTGCCGCATCATACAAAGATTACTCTTGCGCAATCACTTCTTCTTCCACTTCTAGACTATGCTGATATCTGCTATCTCGATGCAACTGAAGAACTGTTTAACAAACTTGAACGCCTGCAGAACCTCTGCATCCGTTTCATCTTTGGCCTCCGGAAATACGACCATGTGTCGGAGTTCCGGGCGAAGCTGGAGTGGTTGCCGATTCGGCAGCGTCGAGATTCACACATTCTGTCTTCTCTTTATTCTATACTTCATAATCCTAATTCTCCCGCATATCTTCGTGAACGCTTCGAGTATCTAGTCCCTAGGGGCGAACCATGTCGCACGGCTTCTTCTCTTCTCCTTCGAACTCCGCGTCACTCCTCAAGCCGTTATGACGGATCCTTTACAATTCGCGCAGTGCGCCTTTGGAATTCTCTTCCACATCCTCTTCGCGATAGCCCTTCTCTGGACGTTTTCAAGAGCAGAATTAAGAAGCATCTTCTTTCTAAATAACGTATGGTTGGATATTGTATATGTATATACCTACATATATATTAATATGTATTTTAATATGTATCTATAAATTGCAATTTGGTTATATTTGTATAAGTTATACATTTAATGTTCATTGTATTTCTGCTTCTATAAATAGTGTACACTCTACTTAACCTCTAAGCTTTTTGCCATATCTCTCTCTCACTCAAAGGTTTGCTGGTAGAAAACTCAATTTTGAGTTAAGCTCGCCTTTGTACATGTAATTTCCAATTGTATTTTCACTGTATTTTGTGTTTGTGTACAATAAAGAATTTAGAATTTAGAAACTCTAGGGATACTTTTTTAATAATTTAAAATAGAATTGTAAAAAATACTGTAAGAATAAGTAGAACAGTGTGTGAGAAGAAAACTCACATGAATAAAGATAGTTAAATTTGGCTTATTTAAGATAACTCGACTGCGATCGCGAACACGCCTGCAGCGTGGCGATGATGGCAAAACCCGTCAATAAGCACACAGCACGAATCCAGACGGGTTATTGTAGCGATCTTTCGGGATGCCTGTGTCCAGCAGTGGACTTTATTTGGCAGAATTGATGATGATGATGTATCACGTTCGTGTGATTCCTGGCTAAGAATAGACCATCCCTCTTCCCCTGGATGTCGTAAAAGGTGACTAAGAGTTAATATCGAGAGAATGGGCAGCAGCATCCTTCCGTGTACTAATAACAACATACTGCGATCACCAATCTGCCTGCCAACCGTGGTGATTATGGCAATATAATACATATATGGCTCCTTTACTGCTCATTGTAGATATTCATCATTGGGAAGCCCGTGTTCAGCAGTGGACGTTTACGGGCTTGTGTGTCTGACGTGTCAAGTGATAAAGTTCACTCTCTGTAATTACAGCATTGATCTTTGACGAAATATTACTGCTTGTAAATGCTTCATCGTCATTATCATCATTGCAGCCGAAAGACGTCCACTGCTGGACATAAGCCTCCTCAAAGAACGAACAACGACCGGTTTGGATTTGTGGTGTGCTCGTTGAGTTTAAAATGTGAGCGAAGGACGCTGCTGCCATCCTTCGAGTAATCCCTCGCCTTTTACCTCACCCACGGTATGAGATGGGTTGGTGCTATTCATAGCCGGCACCATACGGCAAGTGGCAAATCGCGATAAAAAGAATTGAGTGCAGACGTAAGGGTGGTTTATAACATAGCTATAAAAATGTGGCTTTGTCTAGAGCAGTTGTGTGGTTAACATATCTATTCTGTGTATCAGTATTCAGCAGTACGTAATGACAACCAGCTGGTTCTTATTTCCCTAAAATCGTTGTTCTTGCTTTTCAAACCAATTCAATATTTAAAACTCAAGTTCGCCAGTTCACATAAAATACAACGGGCAGAATTTCAACTAACAATCCTTCAATCAAATCAACACCAAGCCTGTAATCGAATTAATTCCTCTAGTTCAGTGACCGAACTAAAAATACTAAGATCTCAAATAACAAGCTCTAATAACGGTTAGCTCTTAATTCAAACAATGCGAAACTAAACAATGCTGCGCCTGCGCTGCCTGTGTGAACCACAAAATAACAGAAAACCCACTCCCTACAACAACCCAGTGCATATGGAGCTGTAAAGAGTAAACGCGCACCAGCAATCGCCTACCAGTACCAAAACCACAGAAAAGCAGCAAAATTGGCGCTATAGAGTTATGAATTTGTTTCACCAGCATAATAACTACAGGCTTGACTTTACTTTTGGACAAGGACTCTCTCTTCGAGTTGAACTGATTAATTAATTATTTATTTATTTAATTATCAACATTTGATTACGCCGTAACATTACAAGTTAGATACATGAATTGTAGAACCAAGTGTAACAAACAATTATAGATAACTACAGCTTGTACTTAAAATTTAACTAGGTACAATCTTAGTCGGGACTGGACAGGGCCGATCCCGCACGGAGGAGGACGAGACGGCGCCGGGGTAACAACCGCCCCGGCTCCCAGCTCCAATACGCCTGAGCCCCCTGCCGTCGTTACATGGTAGGGGGCCTCGGGGGTCGCGGGCGCGCAGATAGGGGAGTCTGCGTGCTCACACCGAGCGACCCCCGGGAAGACGCTGGTGAGCACATGATCACGCGCCGCCGTATGCGTAGCACAGCGCACAGCGATGCTTGGAGATCCCCTCCTTTACAATCCTCCCCGAGAAGTGCCTGGGGGGCGGCCTCCTTAGATCCGCCTGCCCTCCGCTAGAGAGGGTGACCACTTTACAGTCATCCCCTCCGAGATGGTCCTAAAGGCGTGGCACAAATGGGCTGCTCTAGTGTGATCTTACGAGGACCTGGAGCTCCTCTTCGGTGCCGAAGATGACCGCTCGAGTGGTTTTAGCCGGTAGGAGTCCGGCATACCCCTTCGCCCTTCCCCGGGGCGAAGGAAGTTCATGAAGAATTTCCACTGGGCACCAATAAAAAAAAGGTGCAGTCTTAGTGCTAAGCGCTAACTTAACGATCCTATAATATCGTAGCCTCTAGTGTAAGCTATTGGATAAGTAATATAATAAAACAATCCAATAAAATAAAATACAAGATGCGTCAGATGACGCAGTTAATTCTTCTGCAACTGATATTTAATTATTGTGGATCGGAATCGGCCGTGTGGTGCTGGCTCAGAATACCACCACCCCATCTCCTCCCGTGGGTGTCGTAAAAGTCGACTAAGGGATTAGCCGGAGGATGGGCAGCAGCGTCCTTTGAGTACATTAACAACTCAACTGCGATCGCCAACCGTGGCGATAATGGCAAAACCCCCCGATGAGCCCACAACACACCCATATCGATCGTTGTGTTGATCTTCGGGGGAGGCCTGTGTCCAGCAGTGGACTTCATTCGGCCGAAAAGATGATGATGATGATGGAATCGGCCAAGTGAATCCGTATAAAGCTACTGCATTCCTAAGAAATACTCTCGAACTACACAACTGTGTCCGGATTAAAAACATAGCACCACTTCAAAGTCAAAGTCAATAGTTTTTTATTCATGTAAACCATTTGCTGGCACTTACGAATAGGCAGAATTTAAATAGTTGCACGGTTCCAAGTCGTTGGTCCTATGGAGAAGAACCGGCAAGAAACTCCACAGATATACTCTTTTAAAATATATGACTTCTGCCGTGGATGTCGTAAACTATGGGACCCTAAATCAGAGGGATGGGCAGCAGCGTTCGTTCGTGGTACAGCAGCCATTTCGTTCACCAACCCGCCAACCAAGCGTGGCGAGCGGGTACTGGCAAATTCACCTCAAAATGATTACACACGGCATGTGACCGGTCTTTATAGGGGAGACCTTTGTTCAGCAATAGACGTCTTTTGGCTAATATGAGAATGACTCTACTGCGATATATCAATTTTTTTCTGCATCTTCGTCTGTTCTCGTAGCAGCGCATTGTTCCGACTCCACTAATGAGTGCGAGCGACAGGAAAATAACAATTACAATAGTGTTCGCGCCCTTTCTGATCGCATCCAAACAATGATATTAAACCATAGATATGTTACGTCCATATTAAATGGCGCGCAAAATACAGTCTCGCTTGCACAACCGTGTCGTGAGAAAGAAGATACAAAAACAACAAGATTAAAAGAGATAGCTATCTAGGCGAACTGATTGCGAGGTGCTACAATTGGGGGAGTTTTGGTTCTTACTTTTGGCACGCAATTTGACATATTTACTTCTTTTTAATATATAATATCATTACATCCAAGTAAACGGGTAGTTCCGAATGGAACTTCTGTTTTTCTATCATATGGTGTAAATCGCTTCCGACCCGCCAGTCACGATTCAAGTTACTGCATTCCCGGACCTAAAATAGTGATGGGAATATTCACACAAAATAGGTGTAACGTAATCTCCATCGCCTATCCAATAACACTTGCCTTAAAATTCTATCGAATATAGATCGTTTGTTGGTAGCTGCTAATTGTGTTTATTTGGGGACTAATCATATATTTTTATCTGCCTCAAGGGGTGGATTGAATTGCAATGGTGCCCTAAGCCTGGTCTGATATGCCTTCCTTTTCTGACACGCTTTATAATGGGTAGTTAAGTAGATGGCAAACGTGATGACATCATTTTAACGATTTTGGTTGCCTCCCAAATATGGCCGCCCCTAAAATTGGCCTAAGCCTAATCCCGCCCCTGATTCTATTCCACAGTTTTACCATATCATTCGGCAACATTCTCTTCGGTTTATTTTGGAAAGAAAATCGTGGTGTGGGTCGTGATCGTAATCTCCTCCCGTAGATGTCATAAAAGGCGACTAAGGGCCTGCCTACTAAGTGTGGTAAGTACTGGTAATTCCTCCCAAAATGACGACACCGTTGTGGATACGCATTTGTTCAATAAATGACATCCTTTGGCTGATATGATGATCGCCGATCCTTGAACTTCACTTACGAACTCATCTGGACAGACACGCCATGAGAAATTCCCTAATTTTTGGGATTTATCGATAGTATTGCATAATGCATTCCCAACCCTAGCCACTCAGTGTAAGCTCTGCAAACAGTGTTAACACGCGATACACTTTGGCACAAACGATACAATATACGTCGAGATTACGCCCACAAGCCTTCGCTGCGTAGTGACCGGATTATTTGAGATCTATTATTGAAAATATGATAACAGATGATGAAATGCCTTCTCTAATAATGCGCACTGAGGGAGAAATTTATAGAGATTAATATATAAGGTCTTATTTTAATAATCCACGATATTTTGCATGGTGCCTCAGTAAATGCTTAAGATGATGTACCGAACACAAAAAAGTCTCACGGTAAAAATCCATTTCTTTTGTTTTGTGTGATGGCGCTACCGTGCGCTGTCTGTTTTGTTTAACGTTACAGACTATCTATATCAGTCAACCAGCCCCGTCCGCCATTGTCTTACTAGATGCATGTGAATATTATCACAACTAAGAGAACTAGGATGTAATGAAATAAATGATTTATTAAAATAATTTTTTAAACAGCAAATTTACAAGTTTTTTTTTATACCTACATTATCTTCATCGTTCACTATAGCGCCATGCAAAATATCGTGGACTATTAAATTAAGACCTTGTATTGACTATTACATCTCAGTCATATCGGCCATTTATATGGCGACTGCTGAACAAAGGCCTCCCCCATAGATTTCCACAACTATGTCATCTTTTTGGGGGGGTATTTGCCAATACTCACCACGCTTGGCAGGCGGGTTGGTGAGCGCAGTATGGCTACCGTTTCACAGAAGGGACGCTGCTGCCCATCCCTCTGGTTTAGATTCCGTGTGGTGTCCGGATTAAGAATATAGCACCACTCCATCTCCTCCCGTGGATGTCTTAAAGGCATTTATAAAAATCCTTTACATTTATAAATATAAAACTCGTTTCGAAACACAGTGATATCCACAGTACTAATACCAAGAACAAACACAAGCTAGTCAGTCATTGTTCCTGCCACCAGGGTCTAAAAGATCGGAAAATCTTTTAAATACCGATGTATACGTTTTTACTTGAATAAGCACTCAAGCTTAATTAGTGTAGATTTTTTTAGAAGTTTAGCTTCTTTTCCCCACATTGTCCTCACATAGATTTCATTTAAAAAACAATTTACAACAAACCACTGGAGCGGTCATCTTCGGCACCGAAGGGGGGCTCCAGACCACTATCTTCCCGGGGGTCGCTCGGTATGAGCACGCATATTTCCCAATAAGCGCGCTCGCGACCCCCAAGGCCCCTGCCATTTCAAGACGACAGGGGGCTCAGGCGTGTTGGACACGGGCACCGCGGCGATTGCTACCCCGGCTCCGTGTCTTCCTCCTTCGAGCCTGCCTAAATAATCCACATTTCACTAGCAGACACTTAAGTACTTCTGCCTACCTGACGCCCGAAGATATTTACATGTTATTATACCACCATTTCACCCACCGTAAAATTACCATAACTGAACTAAACTAAATAAATATGCAACAGTAAAATGATCGATCTGTATAATATGCCGCTCGGCCAACAGCTTTCCTTTCAACATTGTGTCACACAATATTTACGAACAGAATGTCTACAAGAAAAGGCAATGTGAGAAAATACGCTCATATTTCTTTACCCTACAGTTTTACCTGTATTTACTGATACAAATCTCACATGCCCGCCTAGAATAACAAAACGATTTTTGGAAGTTCCTTATACTTTTTAGGCGCGCGTTTGATACTCGTAAGAGCAAAATTGGGAGCTGCGCGCGCATTCCGTCACAAAAATCTGACAGTATGAAGTCATCTTTATCTTTTTTTAAAACGTTGCCCCGCACTAAGATTACTCCTGTGTCGTGGGTGCGTTTACAAACACAAATTCCACACACAATACACCCAGACCCGGAACAACTACCTGCAGATCGTACAAATATTTGTTCCGTGCGGGAATCGAACTCATGACCCGGTGCGCAGCAGCTGACTGTATCAGCCACTGCACCAACCGTGCCGTTATCAAGTGTGCCGTCATCAAGTGTGCCGTCACAGATAATTAAAAGTGCATACTTATTTTTATGACTAATAATTGTTTTTAAATATATTTGACTCGTTTATGTGACAACTTTATTATAGCTGTATTTATTTTACTCATTATTTTCGATCATTTTATCGTTGTTCCTACTTACGTAAATAACTGACACGCGGAATAAAAAAAAGTTGTTATCCCCATGAAGTATTAACTACCTCTAACGCCTGTAAATTCATCGTATTTTTCGGATATGCCCGTTTCTTTTTGTCGTTCCAATAACTTTCGTTCCGAAAGCGAGGCGCGATACTGCGAATTTGGTCATTACTACATTTCAATTGGAGTAAATAAAAGTTCAAATTTGCGTGAAATGAATGAAATACAAATGAACCTTTTGCCATTTACTTTGTTGTGATTTTGTAGAGCAAACACGGAATAAATAAACACGTGATTTACGATTTTGAACTATGCCACGCTAAAGGGCGATTCTTGAGAAACTAAAACTTAATATTGTAGTGTTAAACGTAATTTATTTCGTGTTTGTGTTCTATATATCTGTTTTAAATTAATTGGTCTGACTGTTTAATTAAATCAAACCTATTTATTTTATAAAAAAATATCGAATGTTGTCCGCTGTCTTTTTTTTTTAAAACCACGTTTCCCCACACTGTGATATCTACTGTGTCGTGGGCGCGTTTACAGACATGAATTCCACCCAGAACAGGAACAACTACCTGCAGACCATCCAAATATTTGTTCCGTGCGGGAATCGAACCCACGACCCGGAGCGCAGCAGCCGACGGTATCAGCCACTGCACCAACCGTGCCGTCAGTCTTGTTTTATGTTTTCCTAAGCAAGGCACAAACTTCATCCTAAAGCATGTGATTTCACCCTGGTTGTAGATCAACAAAGGTGGAGCGCTTGACGCAGCCGATACCGATCGACTGTTTGATGTTTAAACATTCATTCAAGATTCACGATTCAAGATTCTTTATTTATAAAGTTTCTGATATTACATTATTAGATGTTTGGTATGACATAAAATTCCTTTTAAAAACTTGCCAATACTGGCGTACAAATATTATATACACACATTATAAATTATCATTATCATATCGGCCATTTATACGTCCACTGCTGAACAAAGGCCTCCCCCATAGATTTTCACAACTGTGTCATCATTTTGGGGGTATTTGCCAATACTCACCACGCATGGCAGCCGGGGTGGTGAGCGCAGTATGGCTACCGTTTCACAAAAGGGACGCTGCTGCACATCCCTCTGGTTTAGATTCCCTCAGTCGCCTTTTACGACACCCACGGGAGGAGATGGAGTGGTGCTATATTCTTAACATCATAATAATTAAACTTAAGATAGGCACTATAAGCTCATTGTATTACAATAAAATAAAAATATATATAAATTGATGAATTATCAAATGTCAATATTACTACAATTATAAGAATAATGTCAAAAATTAAGGACAATTACATAGGATAATGATGACAATAATTGGAATTTCATGTCAGCGATACTGCAGAAAGTCGTTTAGAGAATAAAAACCGTGTCCTATGAGCCATTCTCGCAATTTATTTTTGAAATTATTAATATTTTATTAAAACAATTTTAAACACTTTGCAGGGTGGTTACGACCACGAACCCTGCAAAGTGTTCGAAACGTCAGGAAAAACAAAAATCAATAATACACGCGATTTAATCGTATTATTATAATGTGTAATAATCGCGAAAACCTAAGACAATATTATTAATATTTGCTCGAGCAAATCCGTGTCAGTATATGATAATTTCCTTTGATAAATGTAGTATGTCTATTGCCTTAGACAATATTCCCAGTATCTCAAGACAACTGTATCTCCATAGTAGTTATCGCAAGCCAGTCAGACCGGCCTGTGGCCACTTAGGATTGAATTGAAGCACGCGATCGCTGAAAGAGTAAAGACACCATTAGCTTGACATACTGTCTTCTGTGTGGTCCTCAGGCGAGGAAAGGCCACCCGGGATCCGGAGGCAAAGCATATTGTTGACCTGATTGGTGCATTGGCAGACACTTCTTTTCCTGGCTACTGGTAGGGAACTCAACAAGATATACGACAAAAATTATCTGTGCATTAAAGATTTTATCACTGGTCTTGCCGTGTGGTGCCGGCTTAGAATACCACCACCCCATCTCCTCCCGTGGGTGTCGTAAAAGTTGACTAAGGGATTAGCTGGAGGATGATGGAGTCACCCCTTTCCTAGCCGTATTCAACTACCGGGTACTGACTCTACCACGAATAACACACAGCTTCCAGGAGAATAGTAGTATCTTTTCCATATTACGATCACATTGTATGTGGTGCGCAAATCCTGGTGGACATAGCTGATGTAGAGTTCATACACAGTGAGACTTAATGCTGATGAAACTGGCAGCCTTCACCAGACCCCGTGAGAAAAGAACAAAACTGGTGTGTGTAGGTAGTGGTTGGGGTGGTGACCGGTTCCCAGTCATGGTTTCTCTGAGATATGCCTATAGGCGTGGCACCAGTGGCCAGGTCTAGTGTGATCATACGAGGACCTGGAGCCCCCTTTAGATGTCGATGATGTGATTTGATTAAAGAATATACCGTAATATTTTTAAGGTTTTCATGACGTCATGCGCGCGCGGCTCCCAATTTTACTCTCATCAAACGCGCCATAAGAAGTACTTATAACTTCAAATTGTTTTTTTTCTTATTTTTTAAACTTTGCCCCGCACCAGGATTTCTCCTGTGTCGTGGGTGCGTTTACAGACACAAATTCCACACACAAAACACCCAGACCCGGAACAACTACCTGCAGGTCATACAAATATTTGTTCCGTGCGGGAATTGAACCCACGACGCGAAGCGCAGCAGCCGACTGTATCAGCCACTGCACCAAAAGTTTTGAAAGTAGGCGATATTTATTTTACAACCCTATGATGAGACGAGCCCGTCATTCGATGGTGGTAACCGTTACGCCTGCCCATAACAATTGTAATGCTACCCAGGCCTAGTCATGTGCGGCACCACACTGCACTCGTCCCCTCGAGACATTAGTTATATATTCTCCTATGCCCAGTAATGTCACTAGCTACAGTGCCCTTCTAACCGGAGCACAGTAATGTGTTAAGTTTAAACAATACTGCTCAGCGGCGAATATCTGGCACTGCTGTGGTCATATCATCATATCGGCCATTTATACGTCCACTGCTGAACAAAGGCCTCCCCCACAGATTTTCACAACTGTGTCTTCATTCTGGGGGGTATTTGCCAATACTCACCACGCTTAGCAGACGGGTTGGTGAGCGCAATATGGCTACCGTTTCACAGAAGGGACGCTACTGCTGTGGTACAGGGGTGCAATTCTCTAAGCCCAAACATCCATACATCCTTGAATACATACCTGAAATAACGGTGATAACTCAATTTGGTATTCGCTAAGACTGGTCCTCATGACTCACTGTCAGTAACGTGTCCTTAAATAGCTTCAATCATGTCTTAGCTAATAACAAATTGGTTTTACACCGTTATTTCTATTCCGTATTCAAGGAAACCAAAACCCCCCAATGAGCCCACAACTCACCCATATCGGTCGTTGTGATGATCTTTGGGGGAGGCCTGTGTCCAGCAGTGGACTTCATTTGGCCCAAAAGATTCAAGGATGTATGGATGTTTGAGCTTAAGGAATTGCAACCCTGAACATTTGCATTTCGATGTGTTTACGATTGTTGCAACTAACATATTCCATAGGGTCTAGATTTCCAAAATTCCTAGCTCCCTACAACAGCGAAAAGTATAAGCAAATAGAATCAGGCATTGTGTTATCAGCTTGATAGCGAGCCAGTGGAACCGGCCACGCCACTTAGGGATATCGAAATGAAGCACGCGATACCAAGGAGGCGGCAGGACATAAGCTCGATACGCTATGTAAACATCAGATTACCAGGTAGATTAGGAGGTATGCTGTAGGCTGTTGGCGAACATGATGATTGGTTGCGGTCCACCTCACATATAAAACAAACTGAATTTAATTACGTTGTGGACCGCTGCCGCGCAGATAAAGAGCAAATTTTTACATTTGAATTTAACTGAATGGAATTCCGTTTGGAGACCGGATTAAGAATATAGCACCACTCCGTCTCCTTCCGTGGATGTCGTAAAAGGCGATTAAGGGACTGTGAACCGGAGGGATGGGCAGAGCGTTCCGTCTGTGAAATATGATGACATAGTTGTGGAAATCTATGGGGGAAGCCTTTGTTCAGTAGTGGACGATTTATGGCCGTTAAGAAGACTTGCAATATAATTTAATATTTTTTTAGTCTATACTTCAATATAAATAGGTATTGTTCTATTTTCAATTATGTTATTTAATCAAACGATTTTCTGCGTGGGTAGTTTTGAAGGTTAAACGTTTAAAAACTTCGCTCTTAGAATTAAAAGTTTTATAAATAATTATTTAATATATATACTCGCGTTCATGCTAGCAATTAAAAGCTAAGTACCACTACCTGCCAGTCCTGTGTTTTCTTTATAATCCAACCACACACAACACCAATATGGAGGCCACACTGAAGGACACACTTTCAAGCATGATGGAGATGTTTCATAATAGGATGACTGAGTTTGAAACTGAGCTACAGAAGGCCCCTAGCACTCCATCCAGCAACGAGAGTTTGGCGGCCGAGTTTGCTGCTTTTAAAGCATTCACACTGCAAGCATTGGGCAGCTTACAAAAGCAAGTTGAGATGCTTGCCCAGGATGTGGATCGTCTTGAGATGCGCGGACGCCGTAAGATGCTGTTACTCCACGGTGTCCCAGAGAAGAAGAAAGAAGATACAGCAGAAGTTCTGACAAGTGTTGTTCAGCAAAAACTGAAGATGGCTGATTTCGCACAAAGTGACATTAGGCGGTGTCACAGAATGGGTAGAGAGGCTTCTATTCATAAACCCAGAGCAATTGTGGTCAAATTCCAAAGCGTTGATGTCCGGGATAAAATCTGGTTCACTAAAACAAACTTAAAGGGGTCCGGGATCACAGTGTCTGAATTTCTTACAAAATCACGGCACAAAACTTTCATGGCCGCACGTGAGAAGTTCGGCGTTACTCAGTGCTGGACCCGAGAAGGCTATGTGTTTGTTCTGGGAGCTGATGGCACGAAGAATCGAGTAACCTCTGTCGCAGACTTCAACAGCATTGAGCAGGGTAACAGTACGCCGAAAACAGAAACTGCGAAGGTAGCGGCATCGAGGCCCAAGCGTGCTGCTAAAAAGTAATCCTTCCTTTCTTCCATATGTTTGCTGTATCCGTCCAGGTAATAGGTGATACTGCATAAATATTTTTTTATTTGTTTACACTAATTTACCTCACTTGATTAATGTCACAAACATGACAGCATCTCACATCTGTCAAAAATTGTGTCAAATTCTATTGTCTATTCTTAACGCTGCGTTTCATTACACTTTCGCTACATTTAATAGCATGAATCTATTCATGCCCATTTCCTTCTGTTATATTTTTTGTTTGACACAATCAAAAATCTATCTGTTTCTGATTCTTTCCTCTATTTCCATTTATTACCTGGACTCTCCGTTATTTGTTATGTTCTACTTACTGTAAATTTGGTATTATTTAGTTTTTGTTTTCTTTTTGTTATTATTGTAACACCCAACTGGCAGGTGGACTATAAGTATATTTTGTTTTGTTATTTATTTATTTTATTTTATTCTTTGTATTTTTACTAAGTATATTTAAATTATAAAACGTATTTATTATATTATAATATATCATGTCATTTTCTGATGTTAATGATGACTCTGATAGTTACCACTCAGCAGATAGTGATAATGACAGTTTTATCAGTATTCCTTCTCTTGCTGAAATACTTAATTCTCGGTTTTCTGATGTACCTGAAAATTTCAATGTTGTTCATGTAAATGCCCAGAGTATTCCGGCTCATTTCCCCGATATGCTGGTAAACTTTGACTGTAATAATATACACGCTATTTTAGTTTCTGAGTCATGGCTTAAGCCATGCCTCCCGTCTACCTCCTATTCCTTGCCTGGATTTAATCTCATAAGAAACGATCGCGCTGCTGGTGGTGGTGGCGGTGTTGCCATATACCTACGAACAAATATCCCTTTTTCCATTGTTAGTATGTCAACGCAGCCACCGCCATTGAATGCTGGCGAGCATCTTTTTATTGAGATTGAACTCCAGCATATTAAAGTCTTAGTTGGCGTCTATTACTGTCCCTCATTACGCATAGACTACTTCTCTTCTTTTGAAAATATTCTTGAAATTCTAACTCCGCCTTACAGTCATACCATAATCATGGGTGATTTCAACACTTGCCTTCTCAAAAAAGATTTACGTGCTTCCTCTCTTCATTCTATTATAGAATCTAAGAACTTAATTATTCTACCTCTTAATGCCACTCATCATTTCCCCAACTCTGTTCCTTCACTACTCGACCTCATATTCGTTTCTTCTCGTGAACACGTCGCTAAGCATGGGCAATGCTCAGCAGACGAGTTTTCGTATCACGACTTAATATCCCTCTCATACAAAATTCGTCCTCCAAAGGCTAAGTCGAAAGTTCTTCTGCAACGTAATTTTGGTGGTATGAACCTTGAAAGTCTTCGAGTGGATGCCAGCAACATTGACTGGGGTCCGATATTGAATACGGAATCGGTTGATGTTCAGATAAAGAATTTCACCACTACTCTTGTCCAATTATACGACATACATGCTCCGGTCCGCAGAATAAAGGTCAAACACCTTCCGGCACCCTGGCTAACAAGCGAAATAAAGGTGATAATGCATAAAAAAGCTGCAGCCAAGTGCAAATATAAGCGTAGACCTTCTGCCTTAAATTGGGAACAATTTGTTACCATCCGGAATCTCTGCAATAAGGTGTGTAGAAATTCTCAACGCCAACATATCCACAGCTCTGTTGAGAACGGAGATCCAACAAAAGTTTGGAAATTCCTAAGAACATTGGGGGTGGGCAAATCACGTCCAGATATAATTTCTAAAGATTTAAACATTGATTTACTTAATCAACATTTCTCTTCTTCGTCCAGTTGTGATAGGACTGCAAAAGCATCTACCTTAAAATATCTTTCATCCCTACCAACCCCTAACTATTCACCATTTATTTTTAATCAATTCACTGCTTGTGATGTTAAGAAGTGTATTTTGGCTATCACGTCTAATGCGGTTGGGAGCGACTATGTGAGCCGTAATATGATCGTTCCAATCCTTGATGAAGTCCTTCCAATCATTTGTTTTATCCTCAATTCTTCTATATCCAGAGGCTGCTTTCCAACGGCTTGGAAAGATGCTCAAATATTTCCTTTACCTAAAAAAACCAGTCCTACATCCTTTTCTGAATACCGTCCCATTTCCATATTGCCATTCCTATCCAAAGTGCTCGAACGCCTTATTTACAATCAGCTTAGCTCCTTTCTCTGCAAGAACAGCCTCCTTAATCCCCTTCAATCCGGCTTCCGTCCTGGCCATAGTACCGTCACAGCCTTGATCAATATTACGGATGACATCAGGTCAGCCATGCAGGACGGAAATCTAACGCTACTTTCACTCCTGGACTTCAGTAACGCTTTTAATATGGTAGATTTTGACATCTTGCTTGGAATATTGTGCTCTCTTAACATATCTCCAACGGCGATTGATTGGTTTCGTAGTTACCTGTTTGGCCGTCGGCAGCGTGTTTGCATTGAAGAAACTTTTTCTTCCTGGTGCAATTTGTCTGCTGGCGTACCTCAGGGTGGCGTTTTATCTCCGTTACTCTTCGCCGTATTTATAAATACTATCTCCAATAGACTTCTTTCATCCTACCACCTTTATGCAGATGATCTCCAAATTTATACCCATGCACCGCCTGATAAGTTGTCAGAAGCAGTGGACATCATAAATGGTGATCTGAAACAAATTAGCCAGTGGAGCAAGGCCTATGGACTCTCGGTGAATCCTTTGAAGACCCAAGTCATTGTTGTTGGCAGCTCTAGAATGACTTCAAGAGTTGACTGGACCCGTTTACAACCGGTTCTCTTTGATAGCACCATAATTCCAGTAAGTGACAAAGTTAAGAACCTGGGAATATATATAGACAAAACCTTGTCCTGGGGACCTCAAATACAGGAAGTCAGTCGTAAATTATTCGCATCTGCGGGGTCTTTACGAAGACTACGTAACTTCCTGCCAATTTCCACCAAAATTGCGCTTGCACAATCGCTTCTTCTTCCGATTCTTGACTACGCCGATACCAGCTATCTTGATCTCACAGAGGAACAACTTGATAAACTTGAGCGACTCCAAAATTTCTGTATAAGATTTATATTTGGTTTACGCAAATATGATCATGTGTCAGAGTATCGTATTCAGCTCAAGTGGCTCCCTATACGCCTTCGTCGGAATACTCATATTCTTCATCTTCTATACAGTATCCTGTACAATCCATCCACTCCCTCCTATCTTAAAGAACGTTTCAAGTTCCTTCATAACACACATTCGAGATCCTTAAGGTCATCAGAGAATTTGACGTTGAAAATGCCAATGCATTCCACTAATTACATGGGAAAATCTTTTTCAGTCCAGGCGGCCCGCTTATGGAATGTGTTGCCAGTGGCAATTAGACGTGCTCAATCTCTAGCAATATTTAAAAGACTAGTCAAGGAGCATTATCTATCACTATAGTTTCTCCTTTACTTCTTTTATTTATTTATTACATTTGTATATTTATATGTATTTATTATAATAATATTTATAACAATATTTTTTATTATATATATCATGTTATGTATTAACTTTATTATTGTTACACCGCGAACTACCTTTTTCTTTATCGCTTACAAATCTGTCCATCCCAAGGTTGTCTGGCAGAAATCGCCGTGTGCGATAAGACCGCCCTTTGTACATGTCTTTTTCTACATTGGATCTTATTTTTGTTATTTTTGGTGTACAATAAAGAGTATTGTATTGTATTGTATTGTATTGTTATTTTATGTTCGATTCTATGTTAATAAAGGGCTATACTTTTTTAAATAAGCTTTGTTCATCATTTCGGCCGAATGAAGTCCACTGCTGAACACAGGCCTCCCCCAAACATCGCCACAACGACCGGTCTGGGTGTCTTGTGTGCTCATTGGGCGGTTTTGCCATAATCACCACGCTTGACAGGCGGGTTGGCAATCGCAGACCATTTCTTAATGTTCTCGAAGGGCGCTGCTGCTCACCCACCCTCTGGCTATTCCCATGGTCGCCTTTGACGGTACCCACGGGATGAGATAGGTTGGTGCTATTTGTAGCCACCCGTGTGGTGAGACGTATAAGTGAAATATTCAACTTATCATCACGGCCGAATGAAGTCCACTGCTGGACACAGGCCTCCCCCAAAGATCTCCACAACGACCGATATGGCTGTGCTGTGGGCTCAATGGGGGATTTTGCCATAATCGCCACGCTTGGCAGGCGGGTTGGCGATCGCAGTTGAGTTGTTAATATACTCGAAGGACGCTGCTGCCCATCCTCCGGCTAATCCCTTAGTCGACTTTTACGACACCCACGGGAGGAGATGGGGTGGTGGTATTCTGAGCCGGCACCACACTACTTATGCTTTACGTAAAACATTTTAAATGGGTACGTCGCTAGTTAACCTAGATTATTCTAATTAACAGCACCAACCTAAAAGGCGTACCGTTCGGCCCAGTTCCAGTGACCCTAGGTTTAAGTAAATGCGCTTAGTGAATTATTGCGTCTCGCCCCCTTTCGAAAGCTCGCCATGAATATGGAGGTGCTTAGCATAATGCTGTGATAAATCTTGATTTTACTACTAAATGTTTGTTGAACATTATTGGCATCGTCGCAAGATCCGTCCTGAGTCGCGTGGCCAGCTGTCCCGATTTGCGCGGGACTGTCTGTGGACTCTGTGGACTGTGGGGGGGGGGGGGGGTTTGTTGTTGTTATGTGGTCTCCTCGCAAGGTTGTCTGTCTGTAATTACATTTCATAATATCCGGGATGTGGGATGTGGGTGTGCGATACTATCGCTCGCTCGGGATAGTAGAGCCCTTACAATTAACTTTTTATTAACGTTGACGTAATGAAGGGGGAAGAAGTGGTAGTGGGGGGCGAAGTCATCCCTGAACTGTCTATCCTAGGTGTGGCGCAGTTATGTAAAATGACAGGGTTAATACATTTCATATATATACACATAAAAAATATTATCACAAATTTTTACATCGACGTAACGATCTCACCGATGGGATCTATGTGAAGCTTCGCTATGTTGTCAAGCGGCGACGCGACGTACAATCAAACTATACGTTTCGAGAGTGCGGCGCGAGCGCGGCGTTTGGCGGCGAATGAAAATGTGGTGGTGGTGTGGTGTGGGTGGATAAACCACGAAAAACTGAAAAAGAACTTGTTTTGGTGAACTTGGTGTTATTATTGTATTATTGTTATGTTTTGTTTACGAGCGCGGTTATTATGTGCATGTGTCCAAATTAAAACTTAATCGACACGACAAAAGTCCAGATTATAGCTAGAGCTTAAAGTTTTATGTCCAATGACTTTGTGCTGTTATCATTGCACTAGCTGTGCCCCGCGGTTTCTCCCTACGTTTAATTCTAAAAGAAAGCGCATTTTTTATAAGTAATTTAGAGTAGTTTGGCATAGACAATATTTTAGTCATATTGTCTTGTGGTATTTGTATCAAATCAAATCCTTTTATTTGCTAGAATGTAGGTACATGTTACATAAGGTGTTGCGAATATTGTTGAGCCTGTACATTCTGCCTTTTGGCATGCAAATTTTATTAAATACGTAGTTTATTTTATAGTTAAGAATAAAAACGAGTTACATTATATGTCTTAGTATTAAAAACTAAATATCAATTATAATCAATATTGTATGTCAAATATAATCAATTGCTTAATATATATAAAAAAGTCAAAATCTTATTGTAATAAAATTACAATGTCAGCAATTAAAAGTAGTTCATTATAAATAATAGAATTATATTGTATCAATCAAATAATCCGCTATGGTATAATAACATTTTTCTATCAGTCATTTCATAAAAATTTTCTTAAACAGAGGCAGAGTAAGTTCTTTTAGACTGTCTGGTACTTTATTATAAATAATAGGGCCCATGCATAAAATACTTTTTCTTAATAGTGCCGTTTTGAGTTGATATAGTTCGGCTATTCTCGGTAATGCTCGCTTCTCCGAGGGCCCCGGACCACCGCGTCGCATCGTCCGCCCGCGCTTTACTTTGTTTTCACTCGTTATACTTCAAAGCATCTATTGTCAAATTATTTTATCCATATCCTATTTTATTGATGTCAAATACTGAGATATTTCTTAATCAAATGTGCTTTAGGTTCAAAATAGGCCTTAACTTATAAAAGCCTGGTTTTATAGCTGTCCAATATCCCGATTTGGATCCTGGCAACACTAGTCCTGAAATTGATTCTCGGACAAGGAAAGTGTCGTTTGGTTTTTCTGATGGCGAACCCTAGTTGGGAGTTGTGCTGGAAATATCATGTGCTTGCCCCCTAAAACCTAGAATCCTGACGTACTCCTGTATTTTCTTGAGCAGTTCTTGTTACAGTCCGCCCGTGTGCTAATAACAACATACTGCGATCACCAATCCGCCTGCCAAGCGTGGTGATTATGGTAATATCCCTCAAGACCGCTCATTGGTAAGCTCATGTACAGCAGTGGATGTATACGGGCTGAAATGTATATGTGTGTCCATGGATTTCTTGTAAAATGCGACTAAGGGACTCTGAACTAAAGGGATGGGCAGCAGCATCCTTTCTGTAGAACAGCACCCGTTCTTCTACTGGCATTGGAGTACTGGCAAGTAGCCCAAAAAATGGCGACACAAGTTTTGTGGAAATTTATGTGGGAGGCCTTTGTTCAGCAGTGGGCGTCCTTTGGCTGATATGATGAATGGAATGACTTCATGCAATACATTGTATCGCTTGTATGTAGATATTACTTATGTATATACATCTCTCTAGATATTCTGTCACTACCTAAAATGGAAAGGTATAAACGAACGACGATTGACACTACGCAGTTTCAAAGTCCAAAACACATTAAAGTTTAATCGATACAGGAACCAGAACATTAAGCCTACCGCTAAAAGCTAAATCGATAACGTTACAAACATCAAATAACTATAAAACACACATCGAAACTTCTGAAATTGACTTCTGATCCACACTATAAAATATCAATCATTATTTTATGCGGGGAAAAGGCTGCATTATCTTTGCATAACGTCATCTCACCCACACATAGGAAAAAACATTTAAAATAGTACTGGCCGTTTGGTGCGGAATCGAATATCCATAAAGAATTTTTATGATCATTTTACAACTTATAAAAATTACTAATCTCTATGATAAAAGCATGAAGTGCTTTTTATTTCCGTTAGAAAAATAAAGATTTTATTTTATGGCAATCGTTTTGTTCCATAATAACATGTATACGGCTATATCTTAGAATATATATTATTGGAAGTTTTGGTGTGTTTGAGTTTAGGGCAAACGGCCGACATTAATAATCAATCTAATCCAAAATCTTTAGATTTAGGATTTTAAACTTGACTTTATATGTGATCTTAACACAAAAACAGACAAATCCTCAATCCGAAATCCAAAGACATGAGATTAGATCGATTATTAATTTCGGCCGTTGAGTTCGTCCAGATTATCCGATTTCACGGTACGGTAACGGAAATAAGGCCAAAATTACTTGAGGTCTTCATTATTGGTATCGTGAAAAGATATCACCGAGATGAGCTGCGGCAAAGCACAGTGGGAGACCAGTACGTTCCAATGGAGACCGGGGCCGGTGCCCTTCAGTATATGCTTATAACCGATAAGAACCTGACACACCCGGTTGGAGGACGTCCATGAGGAATTCACACATTACCTCTTGAATAAACATGAGCCATGATAACTACAATGAGCGATTATATATTGACATAATCACCACGCTTTTTCGGATTGGTGACCGCATTATGTTGTTATAGCAAATCGGAGGATGCTGCTGGGCAACTGCCCATCACTCGTATGCCCATTCTCTCGATATCAACCCTTATTCGTTTTGTACGACACCTTTGCGTAGAGGGGTGGGCTATTCTTTCCCAAGCACCTTATGGCAAGCCAAATTACTTCATAATGTCAGCTAATGAAGTCCACTGCTGAACAAAAGGCGCCTCCATAAGAGGACCGGTTACATGCCGTGTGTCGTCATTTTGGGGGGAATTTGCCTATACTCGCCATGCTTCGCGGGCAGATTGGTGATCGCAGAACGACTACTATTCCATAGAAGGGACGCTGCTGCCCATTCCTCTGGTTAAGAGTCCCTTAGGTTCCTTTTACGACATCCACGGGAGGAGATGGAGTGGTGCTATATTTATAATCTGGACAACACATGGACTCGGATACCAAATCTCTTTAGGTTATAATGTTCGTAGTGCGAGATTAATATTCGGGTAACTCTGGTGGATTTTCATTTCATGTATGTTCATGTACATATGTACTGAGAGCCAACTATCGTAATTAATATACACTGTGACTAAAAGTTGACCGAACTAAGATAACATTATGAAGTGATTAAAAATAGGTATCTGCTACTCTTAAAGTTCAGGGGGCCTAAAAAGGCCGCTTTAGCAGAATCATAATATGAATCACATTAAATATCACCAAATGGTCCAGAAGGCCTAAAAAGACCGTATTAGGTTTTATTTATAAGGCATAATAATGATCTCAATACGATTCACATTAGAAATCACAAAATGGTCACTTAATCATAACTGACTATTAACGTGACCATTTGGTGATTTCTAATGTAATTCATATTATGATTCACCTAAAGCGGCCTTTTTAGGCCCCCAGGTCTCATCAGCATTCCGCATCCAGCCGGACTTTTTCTTTTTGTTGGTGTCCGGTGGAAATTAATTGGTGCCACGCCTTTAGGCACATCTCAGAGGGGATGACTGTAAAGCAGTTATCCCCTAGCGGAGGGCAGGCGGCTGTACAAAGGCCGCCCCCCAGGCACTTCTCGGGCAGGATAGTAAAGGATCCCCCAAGTCTCGCTGTGCGCTGTGCTGCGCACGCGGCAGCATGTGACCACGTGCGCGCCACCGTCTTCCCGGGGGTCACTCGGTATGAGCACGTAGACTCCCCAATCTGCGCGCCCGTGACCTCCGGGATCCAGCCGGATCTAGCAACTTTCTTCAGGTCATCCGTCCATCTGGCCGATGGCCGTCCAACACAACGTTTGCCCACACGCAGTCTCCACTCTAGGACGCTTCTGCTCCATCGGCCATCGGTCCTTCGACAGACGTGACCAGCCCACTGCCACTTCAGCTTGCTAAGTCGGTGAGCTATGTTGATTATTTTGGTTCTCTTTCGGATATCCTAATTTCGGAGACCATCCTTTAGAGAGACTCCGAGCATAGCACTATCCATAGCCCGTTGAGCGACTTTAAACTTGTGGACTAGTCCGACTGTTAGTGTACACGTTTCGGCTCCGTAGCTCATAACAGGTAGGTCGTTGAAAACTTTCGTCTACAGACTTTGCGGAATGCAAGACGACGAGAAGTCAGACAAAGCTTGCCGGAAAGCTGCCTAAACGTATCCTTCTGTCGGCTTCTCTGGCCATGTTGTGTATACTCAACCGGAGCGTTTGTCCGAGAGACATACTCATCTACAACTTCGACCACCGTACCTTCGATGCTAATCGACCTCGGTACAACATGTCTATTAGGCTTGATCTTGGTTTTTTCCAAGTTCATGCCAATGCCAACACGTCTTGAAGCTACGTTGAGCCTATTTAGCATCCCGCTCAGATCGTCTATTGACTCTCCCGTACTTGTGTCGGTTCAAAATGTTAGGAGAATACATACCGTTTTGTCTTCGATCAGCTTTCGATCCATTTCCGATCTCATCATAGTATAAGTTCACGTTTGAAGTTGTTTGTTAGTTTAGAAGAACACGATTTGTGACATTTACTACACTGAGATCGGAACTATATTTTGAACATTGTTTGTTACGAGAATTGACCCTCAGTAGTTTACCAAAATCGCCTTCCTGGATCGATATTTATGAGAATTTATCTTGGCCAGTTGTCCGGTGCCATGATAAAACTCCTACACGCTCTCACTAGCCTATCGTGCAATGTAGACAAAAATGCTTCATCGGGACAAACTCTTAAGCGAATTGATTAATATTGTGTATGACACACCTTTACTTAGCTTGTTGATTGGCTAACGACCACTCCTTCGCGATTTCCTATCATTCTTGGCCACAAATGTCACTTCGTGGTGAACGTTAATCATTACGAAAGTGCAAAATGTCAAATGGGCTAACATTTGACTTTCCATATGTAGGGAAATTACTGATGGACATCTGAGGGCTAATTCTCGTAATTAATTTACACTATGACTGAAACTTGACCGAACTGAGATTAAATTAGGAATTCACCGAAAATATGTTATTCTGCTACTCTTAAAGTTCAGTCGGATTTCAGTATAGTCTCGATCTAGTCTCATTTCAATCTCAATTTTGATGTTTATTTAATGACAATTCAGTACATGAGACAGTTGGAAATGTTAGCAGAATACCCTTTTCGACTTCGATCAACTTTCGATCTCATCACAGTGTAAGTTCACGTTTGACGTTGTTTGTTAGTTTACGAGAATAGCATTTGTGACATTTATGATACTGAGACTAGATCGGAACTATATTTTGAACATTTTTAAATTACGAGAATTGGCCCTCTTCTCATAACGTCAGTCTACACCAAAAGGAATTCATGAAGTAATAAGCGAATGGAGGATGAATATGTACACGTATGATATCGCGAATCAACTCTGATCTAACAATGCTTAAAGAAGACCCTACAAAAAATGTAAACTTTATTTAAAGGGGACAATCAGTGGGTTGCATATAGTTCTTATTTATGTTCTTTTTTTGCAATAATTAATAAGTATAGTGTAGTATATTTAGTGTCGTATTCGGATTGAGATGTAGCACCATTATTTTTCTTACCTTGGATGTCATAAAAGGCGACTAACGGTCTCTAAACCCGAGGTATGGACAGCAGTGTCTCTCCTATGGAATCGCAGCCATACTACGCTCACCAACCGCCTGCCAAGCGTGGTGAGTACTGGCAAATTCCCTTCAAAATTATGACACAATTGTGGACATCTATGGGCGAGGCTTTGTTCAGCAATGGACGTCTTATTGCTGATATGATGTGGTAGTATTTAATGGATATGATCCATGTAAACAGGGGTTTGATTCTGAAATAAAATATACGTTTCAACTCTCCCTTTGCTAGTTCATGACTTAGAATCTTGGAATGATTTTACCTGTGTAATATTAGACCCAAATATGAGCAGTGTTTAACCTTGGTGGGCAGCAGTGTTACCAGACGACGGCCTACAAATTGCAGACATCAATATGCTTATTTCGTCAGCTCAGATCATTTAAATAAATCCATTTTAAAATATCTCTAATGCAAAGTATTAGATTTATATATTAGAGTTTATAGAACACTAAATGTCATTCGCTTTTCCAAACAGAACAAGAACATTTACGAAACCAATAAATGCGCAAATGTTGCCAATAAATGTTGAATACAATTATTACAATGAACGTTAGCTTAAATCACTGGAGCATTTATGAGAACAATAGGAACCAGTCACACTTAAACTTAGATCGAGTTTCGACTTACTGGGACAGTGCCAGTAAAGTAATGGAGGAAATATGAATCCCCAATTAGTGAAGTGTGCAGTTGGAGACCACAGCCGATGAATTTCCCGTTCCCATTTGATTCCCACCTCGACCCTTGCTCAGGCCGGTCCATTATGAGCCAGTAGCTTTAAAGATCCTAATCAAAATAATCAATCTGATCCAGCTCCCTAGCTTGATCGCCTAAGCCGCGGCCCGAATCTCACTAGGGGGTGTCCTTAGCTGCGTTGCTTAGTATTTTGACTGTCGCCTGGCTGGAGGCCCTTTCGTCTTCATTATTTGTCCGGTTAAGCAGAAAAATGAGAGAAGCCCATCACAAAAAAAAAACATATAACGAAACAGATAAAAACAGAGACTAAGAAACGGGAACCACGTATTTCCTTTCAGTACAAGTTTAGCGCGCACGTTGATACTCCATTCGTTTAATATTCCGTAGCCGGACTACATAGTGTATTATTGGTTGGGCGTAACACGCATTACGTTATTATTATAAACTAAGCTTAAAACGGACTGGTTAACGCAGTATGTTGTTATAACTTTATCAAAATGTGCTGCTTCCCTAAACATCTTTTATTACACCTATAGAAGTGATAGTGTGACGAAGTCATCCTTCATCTTCATTTTATTCAACCTCTTTCATGACTTCATACCTTTTATCTTCATCACTGTCCACTTCATGATTCATTCTTTATCCAAATCAAAATATATAGTATTGTGGTGTCGAATCGCTCATATTTTGATCATTATTATTACACATTCGATTCTGAACGCTAGTGGTTCGACACACAGCTGTCGCTCTGACAAATAGTCTCCTGCAATATTCCAATTACTTATTTTTTAAACTAGCTTAAATATTCATCAGCATGATATAATCATCAGCGTGAAATGTTGAAGTTGTGAATAACAATATAACAATATATATGTTACGTTTCATTGAATCACAATAACTGAATTCCGTTACTTGCTGCCGTGGAAAGAGCCTCCTAGTTGAGCTAACCGGGACGGAAACACGGAGAGGGAGGCACTCCGCGACAATAGTACTTCTAACTTCTATGTGAAGGGTTCAACTAGGGCGGTATTGTAACATACACGGGAATGGGTAGCGTGGTATTCGCATTCAGAATGAGAAAACTATACTTAAGTCATTCTCTATATTTAAGAAATTAGATTACAATAAAATTCACATCCGAATAATTCAATCGTTGGATTTCAATTGAACTATTTTTCGGTCACTGTTCCTTAACATAAATGTCAGTCGACTCTTATTTAAAAAAAGAAGCATGTTTGCTTTTCCAATTTGTTTTATTTTGTGAACACAGGAATATAGATGTTATTAAAAAAAAAGTTATGTGCTATGTCCCGCCAGAAGGCATACATACGCAATTACAAAATTTTAAAATACCATGTCACAATGACTTATAAATATAAGAATTTTTACTAAATATATCATAAATCATTGTCACAGGCTACATTTTCATTAAGTATACCGATATAAATTTAAATATATATTATTTTAATTGGCTATTAAGATATTCATTAACAGAATGATATTTTTTTTTTTTTTTTTTTGTTTATAAAACGTTGCCCCACACTAGGATTTCTCCTGTGTCGTGGGTGCGTTTACAAACATATATTCCACACACAATACACCCAGACCCGGAACAACTACCTGCAGATCATACAAATATTTGTTCCGTGCGGGAATCGAACCCACGACCCAGAGCGCAGCAGCCGACTGTATCAGCCACTGCACCAACATATACAACATAACATAATAAGTTGACGTTTGAATTCATTCATGTTTATGCCGAGTTTAATTTGATCAGGTAATTTATTATGCAGTAGTGTTGCTATTGCATCTATTATGCTTTTATGGAGGAATGTAGTTTGAGTGGGTAATGTAAGAGGTGCAACTTTTTCGAGCGACGTTGTCTTTTTACAGGTCTATACAAACATATGTTCGTTTTACAAAAATACAGGCCTCATAAATACAAAGTGATGGTCAGACAATATTTCTAAGTTTTGGAAATGTGGCTCGCATGTATCTGTTCGAGCTGCTTTTTCTTTTGGTTTTCGACACAAAACAGGTAACCCATCTTTTAGTATTACAGTCAAAGTCAAAGTCAAATATTTTTATTTCAAATAAACCAAATATTGGCACTTATGAAACGTCAGAATCTAAGTTGACAGTCCTACCTATTTCACCCACCATTACTACTTACTATGTGTGAGTGTAGGTAGTTGTGTTGTGGGTGAAGGGTAGGAACAGCCATAAGAATTACCGGAACAAAAGGCATTCCATCGTAAGCCTTAGATCAGCAACTCATCAGTCATCACTAGGTTGCTGACATCCGTGGATATGGTGTATCATTTCGGCCGAATGAAATCTACTGTTGGACACAGGCCTCCCCCAAAATCACCACAACGACCGATGTGGTGTGTTGTGTGTTCATTGGGGGGTTTTGCCATAATCGCCACGCTTGGCAGACGGGTTGGCGATCGCAGTTGAGTTGTTAATGTACTCGAAGGACGCTGCTGCCCATCCACCGACTAATCCCTTAGTTGACTTTTACGACAGCCACGGGATGAGATGATAGGCATACACCATATCATATACCATATATGGTATATGATATGGTGTATGCCTACCATCTAATGCCTACCATCCTTGCATACACATGCATCTAATGCATACCATAATTCCTACCATCAATTAGCTATTAGCTATAGCTAAAAAGCAGTGATACCCGTTGTTGTATGCTTTCCTTCCAAATAGGAGGGTCGGAGTTCGATCCCGGCCGACCCCTAACTTTTCAGATTCATGTGCGAATTAGAATTTGATTATCATTTACGTTAACGGTGAAGAAAAACATTGTGAGGAAATCTGCACACCTGAGAGGGGTCCAAAATGTTCTCAATGGTGTGTGTAGTCCGCCAACACGCACTAGGCCAGCGTGGTGGACTCAGGCCTAACCTTTCTCACCGTGACAAAAGGCCCAGCAGTGGGACAGTGATGGATTGATTATGTATTTATGGGTGGCCAATCCCTTGCTTGGAACCACGACGGAACATGTAACGATTGGAATGTCCATAATTTCTCCGGTTCCATTTCATGTTCACATATAATTCCGTGGTTAATCAAACCGCACTGATTGCTCGGCCAATTATACTAACGAACTACGCACGAAGTGATGTGCCTTCAATTAGAGCGGTCTTCGTTTTAATTGTTACCTTTGTTGAATGTTGTGTAAGCTGTTGATTGGAGAAATTATGTAAATATTGAGGTCGGTAATAATTAAGCTGCTTACACTGCGGGTACATTTGTAGATGCTACGGTGGGCCGTGATATCACCAGCTAGATGTCCTGGTGGCCCCCCCGGGAAGACGGTGGCGCGCACGTGGCCACGTGCCGCCGTGTGCGCAGCACAGTGCAAAGCGAGGCTTGGATCAGAAATAAAGGATCCGCCTTTACAATCCTCCTCGAAAAGTGCCTGGGGGGGCGACCTTTTTGCAGTCGCCTTCCCTCCGCTAGAGGGGGTGACCGCTTTACAGTCATCCACTCCGTGATGTGCCTAAAGGCGTGGCACCAATGGGCGGCTCTAATGTGATCTAACGAGGACCTGGAGCCCCCTTTGGTGCCGAAGATGACCACTCCAGTGGCTTTAGCCGGTAGGAGTCCGCCGATACCCCTTCGCCCTTCCCCGGGGTAGAGGAAGTTCCGTGTACAATTTCCACTGGACACCAATAAAAAAGGCAGCCCTGGTAGCACGAAGGCTTGCTGACTCGGTTTTGCCTGTCAAATGTAACGAGTGTAAATGAAATTGTAACGAAAACGGATACCATGGTTTCAGTACAAGGTTCTGGAACCTTTAGCGTTAGAATTTTACGTCGGCCATTGCATGAATTTTTAGATTTTGTTACAGTTTATTTAACTGATTTCAGTATAAAGTAATTGTTTCCACAATAAACTATTTATTTTCACAAAGCTGCAATGTAAATCAAAACTGAACGGCTTTTCTTTCGCTTCAGTTCAAGGATGAGGTAATCGCTCGCAGTAGCATAATAATATTATATCATAGTACAACAATCACGTAGCGTTTCGATCGCGTTGTTTACGATACATTGCGTGTTAAAAAATATCAAAAACTGTAGCCTATCATTTCCAAGATAAATTTATTTTCCTATTTTTACTATCGGCCTCAGTGTAACCTATTCCCAAAATTGTCGGTAACTTACCACTCTGTATACTTGCTTAATCTAAGACTCCACTAATGTTTATGGTGAAGAAAAACTTCGTGAGTTCGCCTGGATATCATATCATCATATCGGCCATTTATACGTCCACTGCTGAACAAAGGCCTCCCCCATAGATTTACACAACTGTGTCATCATTTTGGGGGGTATTTGCCAATACTCACCACGCTTGGCAGGCGGGTTGGTGAGCGCAGTATGGCTACCGTTTCACAGAAGGGACGCTGCTGCCCATCCCTCTGGTTTAGATTCCCTTAGTCGCCTTTTACGACATCCACGGGAGGAGATGGAGTGGTCCTACATTCTTAATCCGGACACCACACGGACACGCCTGGATATAGTGGTCTGAAAACACCAACATGCATTGAGCAAGAGAGGTGATCAATGCTTGTCGCCCTGCAGTGGGACTGTTACAAGCTGATATAAGTAGAACTTTGGGACTGTTAGTTGAGGTATACTGTTTCCAAGCTTCAAGATAACACAGATTAATGCCTCTGCCGAGCGGGAGCTTTCCTGTTAGTTAATTTTATACCTCTATTGCAGCGCTTGGTGCGGCAGCGTTCCCAGTGAAAGACGATAGGATATAGGTGACAGTCACGTCTTGTTGCCTTGCGTTCACTTATCGCTTAGAGATACTATCGATTAACAAAATCGAGCAATTTGGAAGCATTGTAAAATACCTGACGAACACCACATACTTTTCCACATCAATGCGCTCAATACAGAGGTACTAAGAATCTTCAATTACCAAATCAGGCCAAGAGAGCCTCTAGAGAAGGGCAGCTAATTAGCAATTGGGCAATCGATACATTATGTTCGGTTGTTTGGTTTCTTGAAGCGTTAGGAAAAATACGCAATGCAGTAGTGGTACTGATGATATTTCCAGTTCGACGTAAGTGAACGACCTTCCCGGGCGGGCGGAGAAAGTACATGATATATTTCTACCGGGTAAAATTAAATAACTACCTTCTATGTGATTTCCATTTAATTTGAATCACGTTCAATCCAAAGTCATAAATGAAAACAAAAACCTGTGACTGCGCACTATTTTGAACTGCGGTAGTACAGGTATTCTGGCGTGGCACCAATGGGCGGCTCCAGTGTGATTGTTTGCGAGTTCCTGAAGTTCAGTGCCAAAGATGACCATTCCGATGGTTTTCGCCGGTAATGCTCTCTGCCCATCGCCCGGGCGGAGGAAGTACATGAGGTATTACAAGCGGGTGAAAAAAGAAAGACTGTGAATTGAATTCCGTAAGTCATGGTCTTTTGTCATATTTGATGCTTGTGCCAGTTACATTCTTTTTTAATCTATTAAGTATGTCTGAACGAGTTCTAATTAAATTTGGTATAGATTAGATTATATTGTAGAACTAGCTGGGACCCGCGGTTTCACCCGCGTTTAATTTAAAAGAAATTTAGAGTACTTCGACACTTGACAAAGAATATATATGTTGGATTTCAAGAGTTTTATTGTTTTTGCGCGGAACCCTAATTATTTTTCTAAAACTAAAGTAGCCTAAGTTATTCCTTATAACGTCAGCTGAAGTCTCGTCGAAATCGGTCCAGCCGTTTCGGAGATTACCCGGAACAAACAGACAGACAGACAGACAAAAAAATTAAAAATTGCTTTTTTGTTATAGGTCCCGTATATACTTTCATATGCATTTAGTAAAAAGCTGTTATTTTGAAATTACAAACAGACACTTCAATTTTATTTATTTGTATAGATGTAGGGTATATTAAGTTTTAATGCGTGAAGTTAAAAGTAAAAAAGTATTCATTGGCTCAATTGCTTAGTTCTGCGCTGACCGGCACTGGTATCTCATACTTGATTAATTCCAATTATTTAATTTAAGCACCTCTTTGAGTCTCGGCCATAACTAAATGCCATGATAGAAGCAACACCAAGAAGTTAACCTTATTTACCCTTAACGGATACACAAAACCCAATTGTCATTAATTGGAAACTTTGAGAAGAAGTTACAACACTAAATCTTCAAAGCCTTTACCATATTTTGCTATGTGAAATAATTCATCTCACGGAATAAAATATATAAAAAATGAAAATACGCATGCCGTGCGTGGAATTATTTCACATGGTTTAGCGAGTATTTACTGACATTTATTGCTAAATCTCGTCTAGAGAAACCTCGCTCGATTAGTGTCCGACATCGCTGTCGCAATGTCTCTGCCAGTGCAGTTAAATTGTTGGACAAGTTTCTAAGGTATTTAAGGCTATTTTCTCTTAGATTTATACAAATTGTTTAATTGCTTACGAGATTAACTTTATTTACGATAGGTGTTAACAAGAATGGCTGAATAAATCTTCAGTGAGCGCTAATTACTTAAAAGTACTTAGGGAAGTTTATAGATCGTAACCATTAATACTCGTTGCTTCAGCTTATAACTAAAGTGATTTGGAATGAAGACATACATAGTCGAGTCCATTGTTGGACATCAGTATCCACAATATACAAGGCGCAAGTGACAACAGCCTGTAATAAAAACAGGAAAGCCACTTATCTCTGAAATAACAGTTGCAGTTGCAGTAACACGCAATGTATCGTAAACAACGCGATCAAAACGCTACGTGATTATTGTACTATGATATTATTATGCTACGGCTAGCGATGACCTCATCCGTAGCTGTAGCCAAACAGCCGTTTAGTTTTATTTACATTGCAGTTTTCCGTGAAACTAAATAGTTTATTGTTTCATTCCAAATAGGGTTCGGATAGACGGATACAATTATTTTATACTGCAATCACTTAAATAAACTGAAAAAATACAACATAAAAACCGACGCGAAACTCTAACGCTAACAGTTCTAGAATCATTTATTTGTTTATATACTCTTTATATGCATAAAGGATTCCACGATTCTTTGAGATATGATGACAATTTTAATCGAATCACACAAAGGCGTCATGTTATTACTCTTACCACTCAGGGTAAGGATCCAAACACTATCATCCATTGAGTTTCTCGCCGGCTAATCTCCATAAAACCAACTTATTCTGAACCGTGCACCTTAATTCTTGACTATTCCTAAGAGCATATACGCAAGAAATTAAAAAAAATACGATTTCATCGTCGGAATCAATTTAAAAAACGTGTAATAATAACTCATAATATGAATGAAAACAACTTGATTGACTTTTTTATGTTGATATTTGTTGTTTCCGGTTTTCGGTGAATGTAACTGCCTTAATTAATACCAAGACTTTTAAATAATTTTATGGGCCTTTACATCTCATTTTTATTAGTAACATGTAAGATTTCCAATTAAAGACACTGTAAACTCACATGTGATAACGTCCTTAAAGTCCATTTATATGTCCACTGCTGAACAAAGGCCTCCACCATAGATTTTCACAACCGTGTCATCATTTTCGGGGGTATTTGCCAATACTCACCACGCTTGGCAGGCGGGTTGGTGAGCGCAGTATGGCTACCGTTTCAGAGGAGGGACGCTGAAGGGAAGGGAGGGACTAAATTAGGGCACGCAAATTGGAGAGCCTGCTTGCTCGTACCGAGCGACCCCCGGGAAGACGGCGGTGTGCACGTGGACTCGTGCCGCCGTTTGCGTTGCACAATGCATAGTTAGGCTTCAGGCTTAGGGGGTTCATTTACGATCCGAGAAGTGCCTGGGGAAGCAACCTTTTTACGGTCGCTTCCCCGCTGGTATAGGGGATGACCGCATTACAGCCATCCCCTCCGAGACGTGCCTGTAGGCGTGCACCAGTGGGCGGCTCTAGTGTGATCATACGAAGACCTGGAGCCTCCCTTAGGTGCACAAGATGACCGCTCCAGTGGTTTTAGCCGGTAGGAGTCCGGCATACCCCTTCGCCCTTCCCCGGGGTGAAGGAAGTTCATGAAGAATTTCCACTGGGCACCAATAAAAAATAAAAAAAGGAGTCCGGCATGCCCCTCCGCCCTTCCCCGGGGCTAAGGAAGTTCCTTGCAGAATTTCCACTAGACATCAATAAAAAAAGGCCTCTGTCCAGCAGTGGACGTTTTTTCGGCTTAAATGATGTATCGCATAAATAACTGATGCAAAGTATACACCTGCATTTTGCTATAGCCAATCCTCTGTTGTTATTAACAATAACATACCGGTGCAAGGGTGTCTCGAATTTCTTTAGTACTTACTCTAAACATAGGTATTAAGTATGCAAATTCCTGGAATTGCAGTGGGATTGGCAAACACCTTTGGTTTTGTAACGAACGGTTGTTCTAACGAACAAATTATTTATTAAATATATTGTTATAACGTTTCACAAAATACAAAATTCTTACACTTCCATGTTTGTATATTTTTGAAATAGGCTTATTTGTAAAAACGAACCCTCAATTGTTCTCTCGGCTATCAGATACAGTCTAACGCAACAGGCATGACAATAATAGACTTTGTATGCATAGCGCCAAAACTGCTCATATGGGGAAAAGTATATTCTGCATGGCACCTAAAATCTATAATTAAATACCAAATGACTACAAAACTTTGAATGTTAATTTATTTAGACACAAGTTTAAGGAAATATTAACAAAGAAAGCCTATTACAGTGTCAATGAATTCTTAAATTATATGTTTTTGTATTAATGACATTATTATACAATAATCGTGATTAATGACATTATTATACTTTAATCGTAATATTTCTTTTGACATCAACTTTTATTTATTACTATTGCAAATACTTTGACATTTTATATAATTCATAAGTATTTATAATTACTTATTACTTTAATGTGGTAAATACTCATTTGTACGCCTGTTTCGGCAAAGCATATTGATACGAACAATTTTTTAAATGTAACATCTTGTAAACTGCAGTGTTTATAACATACATATGTTTTGAACAAATAAATACATCTTATCTTATCTTATCTTAAACTGTATTCACGACCCAGTTATTGGCGGGTGGTACAGGAACTTCGCAACTCGATACAGGTTTTACTGATGGTGTGCGAAAGTTCTAGTTTTATAAACGGTCACCCATCGAAACTTAGCTATTTCGAGCTACACGTTACCTATTCATTTGCAAGATTATATAATAAAAGTTGTTGTCACAAAGACTGTCTTCATATACATGGATACATCGAGCATTGATCGCTACGATTCCTCACGACATGTTGGCGATTTCCGACAATTAGCTTCAGGTTTCCTCACGATGTTTTCCTTCATCTAAAGTCACCGGCAAAGACTACAATAATATACTGGATGTTCACAGGTGTCTTAGATTAGCTGATAAAGAACAGATGATTCTAAATAAAGCGTCCCTATTAGTGTGAGTATTGGAGAATATGCCCCTGAATAACGATCAATTGTTGTGGAAATGTATGAGGGAGGCCTTTGTTCAGCAGTGGGCGACCTTTGGCTGATGTGATGATGATGATAAGTTAGAAGTGAAGACAGCAACTCCGTCATTTAAGGTCGAGTTATCATATATCATATCATTCTATGGAGTTTCTTGCCGGCTCTTCTTCATAAGACCAACTTTTAACGCACAACAACGCACCTTAACTTTTGACTTTTCTTAAGTGCCTGTTAGGGCCTATATGAAATAAAATCTTTGACTTTGATATTATCCTTCAGTATAATAACAAGTCATTAAGGATTATGGACTTCTTTCTTACTCCAGTTTAATGACAGGAATAGAATAATTACCGGTGGAAAGTCTTATTGCTAGAGTGCGGCTAGTCAGATACTACTGCGGAGCCAGATTTTCAGTAGTACTATGAAGGGCGTGGTAACAGCGTCCTTTCTGTAGAACAGTAGCCATTCTGCGCTCACCAAACCGCCTATTTTTATTGGTCTTCAGCTGAAGTTCTACATGAACTACCTTCGCCCCGGGGAAGAGCGGAAAACCACTGGAGCGGTCATCTTCGGCACCGAAGGGGGGCTCCAGGTCCTCGTAAGATCATACTAGAGCCGCCCATTGAAGCTACGCCTTTAGGCATATCACGGAAGGAATGACTGTAAAGCGGTCACCCCCTCTAGTGGAAGGAAGGTGACTATAAAAAGGTCGCACCCAGGCACTTCTCGGGGAGGATTGTAAAGGATTGGGGGGCCAAACCTCGCTGTGCGTTGAGCTGCGCGCGTGACCACGTGCGCGCCACCGTCTTCCCGGGGTTCACTCGGTGTGAGCACGCACGACTCCCCAATCTGCGCGCCCGTGACCCCCGAGGCCCCGCACCATGTAGTGACGGCCGGCGGCTCAGACGTGTTGCACCAGGGTGCCGGGACGGTTGTTACCCCGGTGCCGTCTCATCCTTCTCCGTGCGGGATCGACCGTTTCCCGATCCCGCTCTGCAGTTTCCTTCTGGAGCTTGACGCTCTCGCAGAAGGAGACGGCTGCACTCCCATTTTCATGCTCAGCCAACATAGCCGACACTACTGCCGGCAGAGACAGATCTTGTCCGATCCGATCCACCAGGATCCGCCGATCGGCTGCCCATGCAGGGCACTCCTCGAGCGTGGTCTGTGCGGTATTCTGGTCTCACCAAACCGCCTGCCAAGCATAGTTAGTACTGGCTAATCCCCTCAAAATGACGACACGATGTGGAAATCTTTGGGGGAGGCCTTTGTTCTTTGGCTAATATGATGACGATGGTGATTTTTCGTACTCCCAACCTAGTTCTCAATCAAGAAGCGAGTTCACAAACCTCCAGGCCATCTCGACATACCAGTATATTAATCTCCGATTTCCACATCATTAAGCTTTCAAACCGACATTACCCAATATCTTTTGTTCCCTTAATGGACAATCTTTTGCCGAGTTTATCTTAATGATATTGTTTACAAAGAGCCGCTTGTATCGGAGCTTTTAGTGTTACAGTTCTGCTGAATACTTTGAGTAATCGGTATGTTATCTCAAAAAGGTTGCTAATATAGAGGTTTGGTATGTATGGATGGTTTTAATGTTGTCTTCAAGTATGTAAATCAGCAGTATGAAATGAAGCTTGGGATGAGCTTGATATTGTTGGTAAGTCAAGAGCGACATTATGTTATTTGTAACCCATTAAATCCGCGTGGGTTCGTCATCGTCATTGTTACAGCCGAATAAAGTCCAATGCTGGACATAAGCATTGAGCCTCACGCAAAAATCGGAATAACGACCGGTCTGGGTGTGTTAATCGCCACGTTTAGCAGGCGGATTGGCGATCGCAGCTGAGTTGTAAATGTACTCGAAGGACGCTGCTGCCCATCCTCCGGTTAATCCCGCTATCGCCTCTTAGGACACCCAAGGGATGATGCTATGGGGTGGTGCTATTCGTAGCCGGAACCACACGGCAAGTAGGTTTGTATACTCGTATTTTGTATAGAAAACAAAAACACATTTAAAAATAATTGCGCTGACATGCACATACCGAAAGAGTTGGTAACTCATGTGCTGGCTGAAACACCCAGCGCTGGGTTTCAGTTGGCACCCCGCAGTGGGACAGTGACAGCCTGTATTATTGTGTATTTTTGGGATATCTAAATATCAGCTGGTGTAGCCGTCTTCAGCCTCTGGTGCGCTAATATCTTTATGTTATATTTACCTCGTCCAAATCTTTGTTACAGGTTGCAACTGTTCGTCGATCGGCGCGGAGAGCAATGTGTGCGACATCCGGACAGGACAGTGTCGTTGCAAACAACATGTTACGGGCAGGGCGTGCGACACCTGTGAGGTAAGATGTGTATTTTACTTGTCTCGCGAGTTCCTGCACCTGGCTGGCACCGATTAGACACAAGTAATATCTCATTTCGGCCGAATGAAGTCCACTGCTGGACACAGGCCTCCCCCAAAGATCACCACAACGACCGATATGGGTGTGCTGTGGGCTCATTGGGGGGTTTTGCCATAATCGCCACGCTTAGCAGACGGGTTGGCGATCGCAGTTGAGTTGTTAATGTACTCGAAGGACGCTGCTGCCGGTCCTCCGGCTAATCCCTTAGTCGACTTTTACGATACCCACGGGAGGAGATGGGGTGGTGGTATTCTGAGCCACACACAGTAATATAGAAAACATAATTAGTACCTATTCTTGTTAATCTTTCCCTCTAAGCTCATCTGGATTTACACCTATATTATAAAGGATGGGGTTCGAAAGGGTTCGAACATACAACCTCTCGACAGCCAGCCCAACGCTTTAGCCGTTGAAATATTGCCGCTTTTAATATGTCACTCGCATTTCCTCACAGCATGCCGGCGTAAAATAAGATATTTGGTGTAGGTCCCTGGAGAGTTGAGACCGTACGGAGTCCATACTATTTTATGTTCATCTTCATGCTATATGAATTTAGAACATGGGCTAGATAATCATCTTTCTTCAGCCCATGAATATTAAATAAGAGATAAGGCTGATACAGTCGATTGCTGCGCACCGGGTCGCGGGTTCGATTCCCGCACGGAACAAATATTAGTATGATCTGCAGGTAGTTGTTCCGGGTCTGGGTGTATTGTGTGTGGAATTTATGTATGTAAACGTACCCCACGACCAGGAGCTTTACCAGTGAGAGGCACGTTTAAAAAAATAAGATAAGATCTTACATTTGTAAAAACGTGAGTTTACGTGTATTACACATGCAGGGTGTAAAAATATATATTATATATGTTTGGCCTTTGCGGCGTATAAATATACGTTACGTACTTTAAAATTCTACAATCATATTTATACAAGTATTAATTAAACAGTAAAATAATGCAGAAAATGTTCAGTTTTTGCACAATGTCAAATTATATAACTAGTGGTCGCCCAGTGGTCGAAATTCGACCCAAGTTCATAGAAAAAACGATTCAATGTATTTGTATCACATATTATACATAAATTTAAACTTTCTGCACTCCTCCATGTGAAATTTAAATATGCCAAATCTCACAATCCTTCGTGCGCGCGATGAGCTTAAAAAGGAGTACAATGGTTTTTCTTCGCGTAAGTATTAATATATATATGTCAATTTTAATAAATACGTCATCAGTTTTGCCTTGGTGCCGTTTGGTGCCGGCTAATAATACCACCACCCCATCTCATCCCGTGGGTGTCGTAAAATGCGACTATGGGATTAGCCGAAGGATGGGCAGCAGCGTCCTTCGAGTACAATTATAACACAACTGCGATCGCCAACCCGTCTGCCAAGCGTGGCGATTATGGCAAAGCCTCCCAATGAGCGCAAACAACACAAACCCACATCGGTCGTTGTGGAAATCTTTGGCTGGAGGCTCCTGTCCAGCAGTGGACCTTTTTACGGCTGAAATGATTATCAGTTTTTAGGTTAATTAAATTTTACCAATTAGAAAATTCTGTTATTTAATATGCTTTTTCTTCTAAAAACTGCTTTAACATCTTTTTAAATTTGCTTTCTGTTCCTTACAAAATTAAGGCAGCTTATTGTATTTTATAGGAGCCATGCAGAAAATGCTTTTTACCATTACTATGTTATTTCAGAATTTGATATATGATATCGCAATCCGCCATAAAGAATGACAAACGTCTCCTTTAATATGTGTGCCTTACGCAAATGAGATACTTCCAACCAAAGAATTCACTCTGTCATTCGTATTTTGCATTGATATTCAAATAGCGTTGTGTAGTGAATGTCTCCGTGACATTTCTTAGCAATAACGGAACGAGCCGGGCCTGAGGAATCGGAGCGGAATTTATGTTCTGCCACTGTATGAATAGTCAGGGATGTATTATGGTGGCTTTCCACAACGCACGTTTTTAAGGGCTGGCTAATCAGCACGGCAGTTCGCCTTTTGTGGTGCGAATTCTTATGAGGTGGTTTGTGCTGGCTGGTATGTTATGTTATCACGCGCCGTAGGGTTCCATGACTTGTGAACTAGCTGAAGGATGTGTGGGCCTGCACGGCTCTGCAGCAGGATAAGCAAAGACGACAAATTTCACCCGACAGTAGACGAAATGACTGCTGGTTCTCTGTTATAGACCTCACTTGAACCACGACGTTGGACGAATTTATCCAAAAATATTTTGTATGCCACAAAATATTATTGGATAATAAAACACTTTTAAACGGATTCTTAGCCAGAGGATGGGCAGCAGCGTCCTTCGAATACATTAACAGCTCAACTGCGATCGCCAACCCGCCTGCCAAGCGTGGCGATTATGGCAAAACCCCCCAATGAGCCTACAACACACCCATATCGGTCATTGTGGTGATCTTTGGGGGAGGCCTGTGTCCAGCAGTGGACTTCATTCGGCCGAAATGATGAAACGGATTCTATCGCGTGTATTTTAGGTTTTTGTTTTTCCTGACGTTGAGTCATCCTGCGACCACGAATGCTGCAAAGCATTCGAAACGTCAGGAAAAACAAAAACCTAAATTATACGCGATAGAATCCGTTTAAAAGTGTTTTATTATAATGTGTAATACTCGCGAAAACCTAAGACATTATTATTATTGGATAAATTCGTGTAATGTCCAGATTAAGAATATAGCACCACTCAATCTCCCCCTGTGGATCTCGTAAAAAGCGACTAAGGGACTCCAAACCAGAGGGATAGGCAGTAGCGTCCCTTCTATAGAACAGTAGTCATTCTGCGCTCACCAACCCGTCTGCCAAGCGTGGTGAGTACTGGCTAATTCCCCCCAAAATGACGATACGATGACGTAACCGGTCGTTTAATGGGGGAGGCTTTTGGTCAGCAGTGGACATTTTCTTGCTGATATGATGATGATGACATTCGTGGAGTAAAGTTAAATAAAAAGATGACCAACGTCCATTATTTATTAGTAGAAGCGGGATGTGAATCGAGCTTTCTAGTCGTTTAAAAAAATATAGTACTACAGGCAGCCGCTTGAAAATTCTTCTCAAGTGAGCATTGAGCCAAACGTGTCGGTTTTCGGACTGACATAATTATAATGAAGTAGCATGGTTATCCCGCCATTTGTCCTCAAAGATTTAGCGGTCCGTGGCAAAGCTTCAGAGTGAGATTGACTTATTGTATGAATTTATTGCTTAAAAGAACTACACACAGTACTCGCGGTCTGTCTAAAAGCCGGAAGCAGGACACTCGGTGGAGTGTTTAGTGGGTACAAGCCAGACATAACCACACTGTCTCCCCGGACAGCGGCGTGGTAAGGGACATGCAATTGCCACGCCCAAATAATGGTAAGAATTTACTAATAAGTAGGTATATAACACTCGTATTTATTGCAGTAAATGCAAGAAAGGGTTACAGAAAATGAAGCAGAATTTATACCGTTGTCACTTTAAACTATGCTGTACAGGGGCGGACTTGTCAATAAATGACACCCAAGAAATTCAAATTTCCCATCCAGAAAGCCGGATGGTCCCGAACGTTAGAGGGCAAAGCCGTATTCTGAGCATGTCCACCTCATATTGAGGTACGGAAATCCGGACGGAAGAGGGCCAACGAATAAGTTCTTAATTTGTTTTATATTACTGACATTTTGAAATTGAATTGATTTTGATTTTGAAAAACATAGTCATAATAATTTTAACTGTGCGTTTTCATTATTGACCTCAATATCTTATTTTTTATTTAATTATAATTGAAATAGTACTACTACTATTGTGAAATAACAAAGTAATTTTTTTACTATACCTAACTACGGAAATGTCGGTCCAAACCTTTGAATTATGTCAGTTTCGACCTAAATACGAACCTGGCGTCTATAATACCAATAATTGGTGTCGGCTGTATCGGAATCGTATCGCGTACTCTCAATTAAATGTCATTCGAACATGCCAAGTATTTGCGAATGTGGGGCACGGCTGGCAAACATCTTATGAATGTAATAACGGAAATTGTGGATGGAAGATGTTTGTCTCGATATTGTTCAAACAAATCGGTAAAAATCAGAAATCAGTTTCCCTGCATTATGGTTGAGCTGAGCGACGCTGATGCATGCGTCATGCTCGTGAACGAGTGCCGTCTGTTGGGATTGGTCATCTTAATGCTGTCATGACAATTGAATCAACAACTCTGGTAAATATTAAAATCAAGCTTGTTTAGTGTAGACTTTTTAAGAAGCTTAGACTCTTTTCTCCTGCATTGTCCTCACATTACCATCATTTCGAGAACATTGTACCAATTTGATTTAAAAAGAGTAACCATGGAGTTTCTTGCCCGTTCTTCTCCATAGGAAATCTACACCTTGGAACGAGGCAACTAAAGTCTTGACTATTCATAAGAGCCTATAAATGGTTTTACATGAATAACAATATTTTTATCTTTATCTTTAAATGCAACCTAAAATACGTTATTGTTGTACCTATTTGAATCCATTGGACCATTTGTAAACACAGAAAAATTGTCAAGACCCCGTTTGAAATATTCCTGCTTGTCATATTTGTCATAGTAATCTTTGTTAGGTAGGATTTCCAATTTTTTATTGTTCACATTTAATGTTGTTATGGAAGGAATAAAAACAAAACAGTATTTGAAATAATTCATTTTATTTTTATTTAAATGATGCCCCTACGATCGACCGCTCCAGTGGTTTTAGCCGGTAGGAGTCCGGCCCCTTTCGCCCTTCCCCGGGGCGAAGGAAGTTCATGTAGAATTTCCATTGGAGACCAATAAAAGACTAGTCTTGTGTGGCACCGCACTGCGCTCTACTGGAGAAATTAGTTATTTTAGTTTCTTATGCCCAGTAATATCACTATATGCTCGTCATATCATCATATCAGCCACAGGACGTCCACTGCTGAACAAAGGCCTACCCCTTAGATTCCCACAACGAGCGGTCACATGCCGCTCTCATCCAAAGACTCACCAGGTCGTCAGTCCACCTCGTTGGAGATCGTCCCACGCTGCGTTTTTCGGCGCGCGGTCTCCGTTCGAGAACCTTTTTGCCCCAACGGCCATCAGTTGACATCAGCTACGAGCAATGTGCCCCGCCCATTGCCACTTCAGTTTACTAATCCTTTCAGCTATGTCGACAACTTTAGTTCTTCTACGGATCTCCTCATTTCTGATTCGATTTCGTAGAGAAATACCAAGCATAGCTCTCTCCATAGCTCGCTGAGTGCCCTTCAGCTTTCTTATGAGGCCCATTGTGAGTGACCACGTCTCTGTTCCATATGTCATCACTGGTAACACACACTGGTTCAAGACTTTCGTCTTGAGGCATTGCGGTATTGTTGACGAAAAGACGTCGCGAAGTTTCCCAAACGCTGCTCAGCCGAGTCGGATTCGACTGCTCGCTCACTACCAAATAAGACTCAAAACATTCGAAGAGTTAGCCATTCAAAGGTTATCCAGTGATCAAAACTAATCCTGGATTGAGACAGCTAATCATGCTGAACTTAGCATCAGTAGAAACAACATTAGCCGTAATATGTTTAAATCGCATCGCGTATTGAACGCTTCGCGGTTAACGCGCGTTTAGTTTGCGTTCGATGCGCGTTTGCATTGCGATCGTATCGCCGCGGGCGCATTCTTGTGCGTGAATGGGACGCTTGTTGAGTAAACGCCGATAGCACTTGTAAACCATTGTGCGAAGTTCAATGGTCGATACGTTGAGGATATTGGAAGTTATTTGCTTACTATAAATACATCGTAAGGGTTAATAAGGTGAGCATTGGATGTATTTACTGGTCCTAGATCTGCAATTGTATCCCCTGCCGCCATTATACAGTGGGGGGCCTTGAGTGTCATGGACGCGCAGATTAGGGAGTCTGCGTGCTCTTACCGAGTGACACATGCGAAGACGGTGGCGCGCGCGTGGAGACGTGTCGCTTAGTCCGCAGCACAGCGCACAGCGAGGCTTCAGGATCTTTTAAAATCCCCCCCATCGTGTGCTTGAGTGCCTGAGAGTCTGGCATTCTCTTCAGCCATCCCCCGGACGGAGGAGGTACATACCATAGGGTTAAATAACGAAAAAGGTCTCTTATTGCAAGTGTCCAGCTAGGTACGTGTACCACCTCAGTACCAAATATTCTGTTGCCAATCAGTAGTGTTTAAACTTAAGACATTACTGTGCTCCAGTTAGAAGGGCACTGTAGATAGTGACATTACTTGTCATCAGAGACTAAATATAATAACTAATGTCTCGGGGGCCAAGCACCGTGTGGTGCCACGCAAGACTTCTACTGGGCTTCCTTTTTTACGGACAGGCGTGACGCCAACCAGGAACCGAGTGGGACTCACTTGTCAGGTTCACTTCATATCGGCCATTTATACGTCCATATATTGGGTATTTGCCAATACTCACCACGCTTGGCAGGCGGGTTGGTGAGCGCAGTATGGCTAGCGGTTCACAAAAGGGACGCTGCTACCCATCCCTCTGGTTTAGGTCCCCTTAGTCGCCTTTTACGACATCCACGGGAGAAGATGGAGTAGGGCTATATTCTTAATCCGGACTCCACACGGACAGTCAGGTTCACTAATTCATATAAAACAAATCTAAAGTGATTCGCAATTTATATCAATAATAAAGACGGCACGGTTGGTGCAGAGGCCGATACAGTCGGCTGCTGCGCACCGGGTCGTGGGTTCGATTCCCGCACGGAACAAATATTTGTACGATCTGCAGGTAGTTGTTCCCGGTCTGGGTGTATTGTGTGTGGAATTTGTGTTTGTAAACGCACCCACGACACAAGAGAAATTCTAGGGCGGGCTACGTATTAAAAAAAAAGAAAACAGTAATAAGAACTTAATACCGATGATATTGATGACAGGAATATGACATAACAATATTTTATTTATTTAATACGAGATTTTATAAGCGGGTTCTCTCCATCCTCCGTGGAATACCAGCTTACTTACACAGCAGTGTAAGTAATATCTCCGAGAGACTAGGAAATATTCCTAAGTAGAAAGTCATCATCATCATCATCATCATCATCATGTCAGCCATTTATACGTCCACTGCTGAACATAGGCCTCCCCTATAGAACTCCACAACTGTGTCGTCATTTTGGGGGGTTTAGCTAATACTCACCACGCTTGGCAGGCGGGTTGGTGAGCGCAGTATGGCTTCTATTCCACAGAAGGGACGCTGTTGCCCATCCTTCTGGTTTAGAGTCCTTTAGTCGCCTTTTACGACATCCAACGGGTGGAGATGGAGTGGTACTTATATTCTAAATCCGACACCACACGGTAAATAGAAAGTACTCAAATACAATCCACAACAAAGAGGATGGGGACTATATTCTTCAAACGGCAATTTTGAGGGGTAGTGGAGTGGCTAAACTATTTGCATACTGCGCTACGGGTCGCGGGATCGGTCTCCGTTCCGTTCCGTTCGTGTTTGCATCTGACTTTAAGTTTGCATATTCAAGTCTTAGTCTTAGTCTTACTTAGTTCTCGTAGAACTGATGGCCGTTGGGGCACAAAGGTTCTCGAATGGAGACCGCGCACCGGAAAACGCAGCGTGGGACGACCTCCAACGAGGTGGACAGACGATCTGGTGAAGGTCGCTGGGAGTCGTTGGATGAGAGCGGCATGTGACCGCTCGTTGTGGAAATCTAAGGGGGAGGCCTTTGTTCAGCAGTGGACGTCCTGTGGCTGATATGATGATGATGATGATGATTCAAGTCTTGTGTCAAATTACAGTCGGCTGCTGCGCACCGGGTCGCGGGTTCGAATCCCGCATGGAACAAATATTTGTATGATCTGCAGGTAGTTGTTTCGGGTCAGGGTGTATTGTGTGTCGAATTTGTGTCTGTAAACGCACCCACGACACAGGAGAAATCACAAAAATAAAAGCCTTGTTCGCGTCTTTGGTAACATTCTATCGCGTCACCACACGACTTATAGTGTACGCTCCTCTTTACGTAAAATGCTTCTATTTTGGCATTGCGCCAATGGGACATTAAATTGATTGATAGACAAGATAAACAGACGCAAAAGTTTTCAAGATGCGATTAATTTTAGATTATAAATCGAGGCAATTAGGTTAACGAATATGTCTCCCCAATGGGTTCGAGCATGAAAACACAATTCTGGTATTTAACAATATTTGTTTATAAAACCAAACGTGATGTTGTGCTTTGAGTTTAGATATTTTTTGTGAAATATATCTGCCCAAGACTTGCTTCACGACACGAAATGCATGGAAATAGTTCCCATGAAATTTTCTGGGAGACAATGTACTCATAAGTTAATTTATCTGTTCATTTGCTTACTACGTACGTTCACGATGACATGCGGGCGAAATAAATAATCAATCTAATTCAAAATCTCTGGATTTGGGATTAAGGATTTGACAGATTTTTGTGTCAAGTGTGACCAAAACTGATCTAATTGAAAGAGTTTGAATTAGATTGATTATTAATTTTGGCCGTTAGTAACCGATCTTTCATAATCATTGCGTAAATTCGTGAGATAGGTATTTTTGAGGATACCGGGGGGGTGACCGCTTTACAGTCACCCTCTCCGAGATGTGCCTATAGGCGTGGCACCAGTGGGCGGCTCTAGTGTGATCATACGAGGACCTGGAGCCTCCCTTACGTGCCGAAGATGACCGCTCCAGTGGTTTTAGCCGGTAGGAGGCCGGCAAACCCCTTCGTCCTTCCCCGGGGCGAAGAAAGTTCATGAAAAATTTCCACTGGGCACCAATTTTTGAGGATATGAATAAGTAAAAGCGTTTCTTATCATCATTACTTCGGCCGAATGAAGTACACTGCTGCAACGACCGATATGGGTGTGTTGTAGGCTCACTGGGGGGTTTTATTATTATTTATTATTTGTTTATTATCAGGCGACTAAGGCCCATAGTAAAAAAATACACAAATATACTTTAATCTTATAAACTAATACATACAACAAAACAATAACCAATATAGAAATACAATATAAAACCTTAAAATACTATACATAAACAATATAAACATAATTTTGCCATAATCGCTTGGCAGACGGGTTGGCGATCGCAGTGGAGTTGTTAATGTACTCGAAGGACGCTGCTGCCCATTCGCCGGCGAATCCCTGAGTCGACTTTTACGACACCCACGGGAGGAAATGCAGTGCTGCTATATTCTTAATCCAGACTGTTAACCAGACGGATGGCCAGCATTGCCCCGTCTGCGCCCACTACTACCCATCTGCGAAGCGTGGTGTGTTGCTGCCGAGTTCCCCCCAAAATGACGACACTCGGTATGTAACTGGTCGTTTATGGAGGGGGCCTGAGTTCAGCAGTGGACGTCTTTTGGATGAAATAACGATGATGTCATTAAGGGAAAGAATAGGGAGTATCCGCATAACTATTTATAAAATTTCGCGATAATCTGCAGTACTATGGATCAAGGAGCTAGAGGAGAGAGGAGGTACATTAACTCCCCGGAACCTCCACCATTGACGATAGCAACGTGACGCAGATCATTACCAACCTTGCTAGCTGACTAATAATTTCACCAATCTCCGTATGATCATGAGCTATCGAATGTGAAGTAGCTCGAGCCGACACGAGAGAATAAGAAGTCCCGCGCCTAAGATCATGGTTTCATCATCATCATATCAGCCACAGGATGTCCACTGCTAAACAAAGACCTCCCCCTTAGATTTCCACAACGAGCGGTCACATGCCGCTCTCATCCAACGACTCCCAGCGACCCTCACCAGGTCTTCTGTCCACCTCGTTGGAGATCATGGTTTACGGTTACGGTTTATCTGTAACGACGCCTGTCACCTTAGTCATCCTGCGACCACGAATGCTGCAAAGCATTCGAAACGTCAGGAAAAACAAAAATCTAAAATATACGCGATAGAATCCGTTTAAAAGTGTTTTATTATAATGTGTAATACTCGCGAAAACCTAAGACATTATAACATTAATTTTATTGAAGTTCAAAAATAATTATCGGTTTTCGCAGGAGGGGTACTGGGGCCTTCAATTGGGCGGATGCAGGCGCTGCGCGTGCGGCTCGGGCGCGTCGGCGTGCGACCCGACGGCCGGCGCGTGCGCATGCGCTGATGGCGTCGGCGGCGCGCACTGCGACACCTGCCTGCCAGGGTACTACGGGTTCGGGCCTGCGGGCTGTCTACGTAAGTAGTTTCTTGGAGTTCAGTGGCATAATAATAGGAATATGTATGGTAGGTACATCTATACAAATAAATAAAACTGAAGTGTCTGTTTGTAATGTCAAAATAACAGCTTTTTACTAAATGCATATAAAAGTATTCATGGTACATACGAATATAACAAAATAAGCATTTTTAATTTTTTTGGCTATCCGTCTGTCTTTCTGTCTGTTTGTTCCGGCTGATCTCCAAAAAAGCTGGACCTATTTTGACGGGACTCTTCACTGGCAGATAGCTGATGTTATAAGGAGTAACTTAGGCAACTTTTATTTCAGAAAAATAACTAGGGTTTCGCGATAAAAAATTAAAACCTGTGAAATCCAATATTATAAATTATTTAATTAATATATAATTATATAATCATTATTTATAAATAATCCGATTTTTATAAATTAAACGGAGAGTGAAACCGCGGGACACAGCTAGTTCATCAACAAAAGTAAAAATAAATACTTTCAAACACCATGTTTCCCGTTGTCTTAAATGTATATAATTGTATGCCTTATGTCAAGCTCTTGATAGACCCTACAACACAGGGTTTCCTGTGATGATCTAGGGTCATATAGAACAATATAGTCACCATATTTGTCTCTTTTTCAGCGTGTCCAGTTTGCACGGAAGGCAAAGTCTGCTCCCCTCACAGTGGGCGCTGTGTGTGTCCAGGGGGTTCAATGGGTGCAGGATGTCGCCAGTGTGCGCGGGGCTACTGGACAGTCGGCAATACCTGCAGACCATGCAGCTGCGGCGCGGGCGCAGCCTCAAGTGAGTATTGATATAGGCCTAATAGTAGAATTGTATGTGGTAGCCACCTTACCTTGCAGCTGAGGTGGGCGTAATTGGGGTTCGATGTGCCAGTAGTTCTCTATCTCATATCAAGAATATGACGGCACGATTGGTACAGTGGCTGATACAGTCGGCTGCTGCGCTCCGGGTCGTGGGTTTCATTCCCGCACGGAACAAATATTCGTATGATCTGCAGGTAGTTGTTCCGGATCTGGGTGTATTGTATGTGAAATTCATGTCTGTAAACGCACCCACGACGCTGGAGAAATACAAGTGTGGGGCAAAGTTAAAAATAATAAATCAAAAATAGCACCACCCCTTCTCTGCCCATGGGTGTCATAAAAGGCGACTAAGGGAACTACTAAACTAGAGGGATGGGTTGCAGCGTTCCTTCTGTGGATCAGTCGCCATACTGCGCTACTAACCCGCCTGCCAAGCATGGTGAGTATTGGCAAATTCGCCCTAAAACGACGACACAATTGTGTAAGTCTACAGGGGAGCTCTTTGTTCAACAGTGGATGTCCTTTGGCTGATATAACAATGCGGAGTACTTCATAAGATGTGCCCGAAATCGACATTTCTAAAGTCCAAATGGCTTAGGTTTTATGTTCCTTTTACCCGTATAATTCTCTAAACATTACAACTCAAATTTTCCTACTTGTTTCAGACACCTGCGATGCCCACACAGGCCAGTGCAAGTGCCGCTCCGGCTGGGAAGGGAACACATGCGAGCAGTGTGCTCGTGGACACTATGGGCCCAAGTGCCGACCGTGCCAGTGCGACGCCGCGGGCACTAGAAACTGTACCGGTGGCCTGTGTCACTGCGACGAGTGGGGAAGGTGTCCTTGTAAGGTAACCATCAACTTTATGTAGACAGCTTTCATCCTTCAGCTATCCCAGATGACACCTAACCTTGTCGCGGAGTGCCTCCCTCCGTGTTTCCTTCCCGGTTAGCTCAACTCTCTCCACGGCAGCAATTAACGGAGTTCGGTTAATGAGATCAATGAACCGTAACATATATATTGTTATAATGGTATACTGATATTCACAACTTCAACACTTCATCTTCATGGTGATGTTTATGTATTTCAAATATAGCTTATTTTCACAATATTTAAGCTAGTTTAAAAATAAGTAATTGGAATATTGCAGGAGACTATCTGTCAGAGCGACAGCTGTGTGTTGAACCACTAGCGTTCAGGATCGAATGTGTAATGATAAAAATCAAAATATGAACGATTCGACACCACAACACTAAATTCGAATTTTGATTTGAATAAAGAATGAATCATGAAGTGGGTAGTTATGGAGATAAAAGGCATGAAGTCTTGAAAGAGGTTGAATGAAATGACGATGAGGGATGACTTCGTCACAACCTGAATGCTGTTCTCCCTGCAACTGATAGACGAAGCTAAAATATTCCAACTCCGTGGTAGCTGCAACGTTTGGATTCAAGTTTGGAATACAAACCTTTTCCTCTAAAATATTTCTGATTCCAACAGACAACGAGGGTTACTTATGCTTTGATGCTGCTGGCACCGGTCTGGAGTGTTTTAGGTAACTAGTTGTGGTTTCAATGAGATTCCCGCTATCTGCATGTCAGCGCCACTTTGGAAAGCAGGCTCTAACGGATGTGTTTTTTTTCTGTTACGATGCTAATACTCCTTACTGCCCCATCATCATCATACTAGCCTGGACATCAGATGTTGAACTTGGGTAACGCTGTAGCGCTAAGGTACATAGGAACTGTAGCACCTTTTTTTTTATTGATGTCCAGTGGAAATTCTACATGAACTTCCTTCACCCCGGGGAAGGGCGAAGGGGTATGCCGGACTCCTACCGGCTAAAACCACTGGAGCGGTCATCTTCGGCACCGAAGAAGGCTCCAGGTCCTCGTAAGATCACACTAGAGCCCCCCAGTGATGCTACGCCTTAAGCACATTTCGGAGGGGAGGAATGTAAAGCGGTCACCCCCTCTAGCGGAGGGAAGGCGACTGTAAAAAGGTCGCCCCACAGGCACCTCTCGGGGAGGATTGTAAAGGATCCCCCCAAGCCTCGCTAGGAAGGAACTGTAGCTCCTGTAACCGTTAATCCCAATGGTATTATCACCACACTTTGCCCACCACACACGGCCCACAACGGCACGGTTGGGAATACCATCACCCCTGCTATCTCATCCTCATCGTAGGCGTCATAAAAGGCGACTTATGGGATTAGCCGGAGGATGGGAAGCAGCATCCTTTGAGTACATTTATAACTCACTGCAATCGCCAACCCGTCTGCCGAGCGTGGTGATTATGGCAAAGCCCCCAGTAAGCACACAACACAAACCCATACCGGTCTTTGTGCTAATCTTTGGGGAAGGCTTCTGTCCAGAAGTGGACGTTTTTTCGGCTGAAATTATAGCACCACGTTTGGTTTTCGGATTTCGGATCGCAGTTGATTATAGCACACAAAACGACGCTGCAACGTCTCCTTGTGTAAGATTCAATGAGACCCGCTGGTAGAGAGATGTTCTTTACCACCACAAACTAATTTACTTAACTTTTTCTAATTCACAGGAGAACGTAGTAGGCGAGAAGTGCGAAAACTGCCTAGACGGTACCTTCGGCCTTTCTGCAGACAATCCTTCGGGCTGCACAGCTTGCTTTTGCTTTGGTCGCGTGTCCAAATGCACGCAGGCGGCGCTGGCGCGAGCCGCGGTTCACGCAGCTTCACCACTCCACATCACGCTGCAGAGAACTCACCAAGATACAATCACAACTGTAAGTGGATTACTGTTACATGTTTCTAGGCTGTGATTGTGTTCGCAAAGGAAGAGCTGCTGCATATGCTTGAGGTGGGGAAACGCTTAAACGCCTCAACCTATACTTGTACACAAAAGTACCGGAACTATTTCAGAGCTAAGACGTACGAAGGCCAACAAGGCTTTCGCCATGGGCACTCAACTATTAATCCCATCATGCGAGTTAAGGGTCTGACGATGGAAACTGTGTGTCTGGTTGGATAGGATGGTATTGACAATGTCGCGCTACATAGCCAATGCATTCAACACCCTGGCCTGGAGCTGCATCAAAGAGGCGCTCGTTTACCATCGTTTGCCATCCTACTCCGCTACATCGTAGGAAATTACTTGGCGGAAAAGTGTGTCACCTATGCGGGGCGTGAAGGCCCAAGTCTTCGCAAGACGCTATATGTCGTTTGGTATTCCACAGGGGTCTGGCCTGGGACCGCTCCTGTGGAATATTGACTACGACTGGGTGTTTAGGTTTCGCATCTAATGATACGATCGACACGTGCCGGGAGACGTCGCAAAGGACGAAAAAATATGCATCGCGGCAAACGATTACTCAAACGTCTCTGTAGCGAAACAACATACCCGTAAAAGTGCAAAATAAGTACGTTTTGTATATGTGTTGTCACCTAGGTTATGTGAAAAGACATTCAAACATGGGACTTATGATATTGCATTCTCTCGAAGAGTTGGATGAGGTGTTCCGGTAGACTTTAAACTCGATACGCATATTTCGGAATCGGCTATGCACACGGGCTTCTCTGAGTAAGCCTGATTATTAGTCACCGCTTACGTTGAGATCAGGTTCATTCATTTCGGCCGAATAAAGTCCACTGCTGGACACAGGCCTCCCTCAAAGATCACCGGAACGACCGATATCGGTGTGTTGTGTGCTCATTGGGGGGTTTTGCCATAATCGCCACGCTTGGCAGGCGAGTTGGCGATCGCAGTTGAGTTGTAAATGTATTCGAACGACGCTGCTGCCCATCCTCTGTCTAATCCCTTAGTCGGCTTTTACGACACCCACGGGATGAGATGGGTTGGTTCTATTCGTAGCCGGCACCACACGGCATAGGTTGACGAACGCAAACTAACAGGTTTCGCTTGGACACCTCCTAACGAACAATTGATCCAACTAATAAAAGTATTTTGACGCCTCCAGGAACCCAACATTATGCAACATCCAATGCGAACTTCTAAGTTAACCTTTGCTGGTATTTTTGTTTTATAGATCTATGCCCCTCACTGGGTATCGTGGGTACAGATTATAGACTTATCTCACATGGTCAAACACCCAGAACCGGAAGACTTGGAACAACTATTCAAACTGAACTACCAAATTTTACTATTATATTATTTTATTCACAGGTCTCTGCAAGTAGGAACCCGATCTTTTGATACGCTTACATGAGGACAATCCAATACGCAGAGGCCCCCGTTTTTCTTTTTTAAATTATACCCCACACTAGGATTTCTCCTGTGTGTGGGTGCGTTTACAGACACAAATTCCTCACACAATACACCCAGACCCGGAATAACTACCTGCAGATCATACAAATATTTGTTCCGTGCGCGTATCGACTCGCGACCTGGAGCGCAGCAGTCGACTGTATCAGCCACTGAACCAAAATGTAATAGGACACTAACTGGTGATTCTTCATGGCTGCGCTATAAAAATGCAGTCACGGATTGTCCCCGGAGGTGTAAAACTCTTATTACAATTATAATTATTATATTAAAATATGATCCGTGCGGGGATCGAACCTGCGACACTGTAGCGCAGAAAGCTTAGCATCAATCCACTGCACCTAATGTGTCATCTCTGTTCCGTACATGATAATCATGACTAAAACTTATTTCATCAGATGGACCAAGACTCCTTACTGGCAATACACACACATACCTCGGATGCCACAATCACTCTACCCTGGCCGCCAGTCCCAGTGTACGTGGAGTTGGACAAGCGGTTCGTGGGAGACCGGGTGACGTCATACGGTGGATCCCTCAGGTTCAGGGTCGAGGAAGAAGGTGGCACGGAGCTAAGTCAGGAAGTGATGGCGCGTTTCCCGCTGGTCAGGCTGTATACCAAGAGCATCGTGTTAGAGTATTTTGAGGTGAGTATCAAGGCCTATCTATATATATATAAATGAATTTTTGTGTGTATGTCATTTATAGAATCGTAAACTATGCATTTGATCATGTCATGATCTTCAGCAAAGTGTTGTGCATGAGCCCACAAAGGTTTCTGAGTTGGTACGACCAATCTTTGACAGATGGCGCCACTATCATTCCAATGAACTTCATTTCTATATATATAAAATTACACGGCGGGTGAAACCGCAGGTCCCAGCTAGTATACAATAAACATCACTCTATCAGTTGCCAAAATGAAAACATCAACAATAAACGAACCCAGTCACCATTTTCTAACCAGATGAAGGTTCGGCTTATGATGTTCTTTTCTCGTACTCAATTTATACTGACGCTTTACTTCGCATCATTTTATCCAACTCATCTTCCAGCACGTAGCAGGAGTGAACGGCAGTCACAGCGTCCGTTTTCATGAGTCGCTTTGGATGGTTCGTGGCCGTGGCGTAGCATCCCGCTCCGCCCTCATGCTGGCATTACGGAGACTCGACAAGATCCTCATCAGAGTCACAACCAGAGGACCCACGCATCAGGAGCATGTCCATGCTTTGTAAGTAGAACTATTGAGAATTAGCTTATGTATATTTGCGTGTTTGTCATAATGTTTACCATGATTATGGTATCATACATTAAAGGGGTGACCGCTTTAGCGTCATCCCCTCTGTGATGTGCCTAAGGCATGGCACCAATGGGCGGCGCTAGTGTGATCTTACGAGGACCTGGAGCCTCCCTTCGGCGCCTAAGATAACCGCTCTAGCATTTTTAGCTGGTAGGAGCTCGGCTTACCCCTGCCCCGGGGCGAAGGATGTTCATGTAGAATTTCCACTGGAGAACATATTTTTTTTAAAACAATGTGTACATTAAAAGTTTAAGATATGATAGCAAACATCTATCCAAAGATCCAAAACAAATTCTGTTCCTTTATTCTAGGCTCCTCAACGTCTCCTTAGACACCGCGATACCTGGCCTCAGTCGTTCCGAACCAGCTCTCGGAGTGGAACTTTGTGCTTGTCCCCGCGGGTACACAGCCAGTTCCTGTCAGAAACCAGCCGCGGGCTTCTGGATGCCGCCCCCCAAGGTCCTGATGACGGCAGTGTCGGGGACTATAGTTATAAATCTGGAGGGAGAATCCCAGCCGTGCGTTTGTAATGGCCGAGCTACGGAGTGCGATCCTGATACTGGAGAATGTATGGTAAATGGTTTTTGCTGTTATAAGTGTATATAACTACATATTTACATCGTTTTATTTGGGTTTCGGTAGTCGGTAGAGGCTTCCATGTAAATTGTGAACCTTGCGTGTTGCAGTCCAATAATATGAGCAGGCAAGTCATCTATAAAAATAAATAAAATTGAAGTGTCTGTTTGTAATGTCAAAATAACAGCTTTTTACTAAATACATATGAAAGTATATACGGTACCGGTACGGTATAAGAAACAAACATTTTTTAATTTTTTTGTCTGTCTGTCTGTCTGTCTGTCCGTCTGTCTGTCTGTTTGTTCCGGGTAATCTCCGAAACGGCTGGACCGATTTTGACGGAACTTTCACTGGCAGATAGTTGATGTTATAAGGAATAACTTAGGCTACTTTAATTTTAGAAAAATAATTATGGTTCCGCGCAAAAAAAAACCTTGAAATCCAATATCTATATTCTATGTCAAGTGTCTATGTCGAAGTACTCTAAATTTCTTTTAAATTAAACGCGAGTGAAACCGCGGGTCCCAGCTAGTGGTAAATAAATAAAATGGTCAAGCTGCTTTTTCATCATCATCATCATCATTTCAGCCGAGTAAAGTCCACTGCTGAACACAGGCCTCCCCCAAAGATCGCCACATCGACCGGTCTGGGTGTGTTGTGTGCTCATTGGGGGGTTTTGCCATAATCGCCACGCTTGGCAGACGGGTTGGCGATCGCAGTTGAGTTTTTGTATGTTGCCCCACACTATGATTTCTCCTGTGTCGTGGGTGCGTTTACATACACAAATTCCACACACATACACAGACCCGGAACAGCTACCTGCAGATCTTACAAATATTTGTTCCGTGCGGGAATCGAACCCACGACCCGGAGCGCAGCAGCCGACTGTATCAACCATGCAGTGTACAACCGTTGTTAATGTACTCGAAGGACGCAGCTGCCCATTCTACAGCTAATCCCATAGTCACCTTTTACGACCCCACGGGATGAGATGGGGTGGTACTATTCGTAGCCGGCACCACACAGTACATGTGCTGCGTTTTACATAAATTGATTTGTATGTCTGCGCAGCTACGTACAATTCGAACTCAAAAGACAGTATCAAAATAATATAATAATAATAATCCTTTATAGTGCGAGCGAGTAAAAATTTCAATAAAATATGCAAAAATTATGACCTAGATCCGTTTACAACCAGTATAACATCAGCAAAACGGTGCTTGACCCTTGATTTTTTCTCGTTTACAAACTTTCGTTCTCATTAATGTCTCATAAATAATTATTTAATATGTTTATTAAATATAGTGAATATTAATTATTACTTATATGTATAGATCATAACCATGAAACTTATCATATAAATGTTTATATTTTTATTTTTATATATTCAATTTGTTGTAACCTGTGTAAACACTAACAGTCAAAGTCAAAGTCAAAGTCAAATTTTTTTATTTCAAATAAACCAAATATTGGCACTTATGAAACGTCAGAATCTAAGTTGCACGGTTCCAAATAGTTGATCTCATGGAGAAGAGCCGGCAAGAAACTCCATGGATACTCTTTTAAAATAATTGAGATTACAATGTTGATTGATACACCTTATTGTAATATATATACCGAGAAAAATGTAGGACAATGTGTAAAGATGGAACATACCACAATGAAATTATAATAATAAATTATTTGCCGTGGCAGTTAACGGCTGACCAGTCCCAACAAACGGCACTCGTTCACGAGCATGACGCATGCATCAGCATCGCTTAGCTCAACCATATTGTAGGGAACCGAACGACCCGATACACAACACCACCGCCAGTAAGACATTTTAGTGAGTATGACAGACCAATACAGCCAGGCAAAAGACAATCAATATAAGTACTAAAAATAACATCAATGGCTACATGATTCTCACACATTTACAGTTTCGTATGAATATTATAATATAATGTTACAAGAACAATATTAACAATAACTAATAGTCAATGTCATAATATTAAATATAAGAAACTAACATTAATAGAAATGAAATTTTAAATGAATTTGTTCAAGATAATGTCAAGTTATTGAATATAAGTAAATAACATAAAAAATTATGTAATTTCAACTGAGTCAAGTCAAATGTCAAGGTATATAATGTCAAGGTGTAAATATTTAAGTAAATAACTTAAAAAATACAATTTTAAATGGGTCATGTCAATTTATTTTACATTAATAATATAATCAATTCCAATGTTTAAATATTAAACCCTTGATTGCAAGTTAAAACACTTGCAATCATATCCAATATAAGATATGTTAAAATAAATTATACAGCGCCAGAGGGTCGCAGTGTGCAGAAGGGAATCGTAAGCCAGTTGTCTATGCAACTGCTATATGTGAAAATCTGTAATTGGCTTTCTGTTTCCTTACTATTATTGTTACACCTGTATTTTTAGCTGTAGATTTTCCAGTAATAAATAAATAAATAAATAAATAATCAGTTCCTTGTTTTATTGTTCTATTTGTCGTTTCCGGTGTTATTCAATTACTATCATTTTGATTTTCAGGTCAAACAACAATATATGTAGTTTTTACTCTCCTTATTTCTTAAAATACAATAATTTGACAGAATTGCTCGGGTGGTACGGGCGGTCCCCGCTGCTCCGTCTGCGCAGCGGGCTACTACGGCGCGCCCGACCAGCCCGCAGGCTGCCAGGCCTGCCCCTGCCCCTCCCGAGCGAGGAACTTCGCCTCTGCCTGTGCGCTGAATGACGGGAGACTGCAGTGTCTTTGTAAACCTGGTGAGTCCGCATCATAATTCGCATATCCAGCTATACTGATCCAATATAAGCTGATCTCTCGTTTGACAGAGAGCCTACATAATGCGAGATCAGCTTATACTGGAAATGTATAGCCTGATGTGTAGCCTTGCGTACCAACAAGTAAAATCCATAATATATCTAATATAAATATATTTGCCCTTCCTTCCGCACCTCTGAGCAGTACAGTAAATTTTGTATACAAACTAGCGAACCGGCTTCGCACAAACAAAACAATTTTAATAGACTTCACCAGTGTTATATGTAAGAAGCTTTCCTAGCGAATTTTCGGAAACACATCAAAGAGATAACAACGGAACATCAAAAAAATTGTGGCCCTGCTAAGCCGAATTTTATAGCTGAAAACTTGCCAGCACGAAATAAAAGGCTGTATTTCTTAGCTCGAAAGAGTGGCAATTGATAATATCTTATCTATGGCTAACTACTTAAAATGGAAGTACCTCAAGGATGAATTTTAGGGCCATTCCTGTTTCTGGTGTATATTAATGTACAGTGTCATATATGATAAACAATATTGACGGCACGGTTGTTGCAGTGGCTGATACAGTCGGCTGCACCGGGTCGTGGGTTCGATTCCCGCACGGAACAAATATTTGCATGATCTACAGGTAGTTGTTCCGGGTCTGGGTGTATTGTGTGTGGAATTTGTGTCTGTAAACGCACCCACGACACAGGAGAAATCCTAGTGTGGGGCAACGTTTTTTTAAAAAAAAATACAATGTCGAACATAGTCTTATTTGCTGATGACATGTCACTTATATTTAAAGTAAATAGAAAGGATAGGTATCTTGTAGAATGATATACTTCATAAGATATCTGATTGGTTTTGGGCCAATAATCTTCTCCCAAACGCAGAGAAAACCAAATTAATATATAAAGTTTTCAACGACAAATGTGACCTATATAAGAACAGAAGTAAAACTTGACAGTACAGCATTAGATCCGGTCCCCTCAACTGCGTTTTGGGCTATACAGTAGACTCCAAATTGCAATAGGGGGCCAAATATAAAAGCACTGTCTGGAAAGCTGAGCTGCATATGCTGTTATATATAAGTGCGTTCTACATCGCTATCGCAAAACGCGACTTTGAGAGGCGTGAATTCGAAATGGCTAGAAATTACCCAAAAGCAACATGGAGACGAGACTTAATACTTAACAGGTGGCAAAACCTAGATCATAGTAAAAAGATCCACGTCAGAGTTGCTAAAATGATTTAGTGACCCCATGTACTCGGTTACGAGGTAAATCAGTACTTTGCAAATGTGGGTAGTAATCTTGCTTCTTCTCTTCTCTGCTCTTCTCTTCTTCTTCTTGCAAAATGTAGAATTTCGTCCATCTTTAAAACTCCTTGAATCTAGAATATAATAGAATATGCTTAATTATACACCATTTTTTACTTTAAAAAAAACTTAAATATTAATATAATGTACAATGGGGGGTCTTATCGCTAAAAGCGATCTTTTCTAGACAACCATAGGATGGACAAGAAACTCACGAAAAATAATAATGGGGTAGGCCGTGGTGTACGTATAAGTAGATGATAGTACTAAATATTTAAAACAAATCCATATCTAAAATAAATACATACATTTTAGGTAATTATGAATACAGAAAACTAATATACTAAAATAAAAGGCAATGTGATAACAAAGAAATAGCATCGACAAATTACTTAATTAAAAAGACAGATAATGTTCTTTTACTAGGTTTTTAAACGAGGGTATTGATTTGGCAGCTCTCACTAACACTGGCAATGCATTCTACTACCATATAGCATGAACTGTAAAATATTTATCGAAGAACTTGTGACTTCAGATGCCAATGCATTGGCATCTGAAGTCACAAGTTCTCCCATGATCTCAAGTATCTCGTGTGTGTGTCATGAAGGAACTTAAATCGTTCTTTTAGATATAAAGAAGAAGCAATAATTTAATATGAGTATTCCGGCGAAGTCGTATTGGAAGCCACTTGAGCTTATTGAGAAATTCTGAGACATGATCATATTTGCTCAAACCAAATATGAATCTGATACAAAAGTTTTGAAGTCGCTAAAGATTATCTAGTAGTGCCTCAGTCAGACCAATATAATTGGCATCAGCATAGTCAAGGATGGCTAGAACAAGGGACTGAACCACCCAGTTTTGCATCCATAGGCTGTACTCCACTCGGAAATCCGTACTAAATCATGATTAACTATTTTCATAGCCTCCGCCAGCTCTTTTAGAGGGGTTTGTGATTAAATTTGCAGGTCATCTGCATAAAAATGGTAGGATGAAAGAAGTTGGTCAGAAATTGAGTTAATAAATATTGTGAATAGTAGAGGAGAGAGGACGCCCCCCTGCGGTACGCCGGCGGAAGTATTACACAACGAAGAAAAAGTGTTTTGAATACAAATTCGCTATTGGCGTCTATTAATCGTTAATCTACATCTTGACCCCAAAGTATTGGCTGACTTTTCTCGTAACCGTATAATGTGAACTACAGAAAGACAGGCCATTGCCATTAAATCAAAGGACAAGTGAGCTGTAGTCATTGATGACATCCCAACATGCATTGTTAAAGCTGTTGGGCACATGATCATCCCTGGCCTTATTCTTATTTTCAATCTTTCTCTATCAACAAGTATCTTTCTAAATGTTTTTAAACAGCGATTGTGCATCCAGTTTTTAAGAACGGCGATAGCCTATCATAGTACAGACAGATCTATACTTGTGCTCACTACACATACAAAAAATCTCGAAATATTTGTAAGGATTAGTCTCTGAAACTACCTAAATAGACATATAATATGTTATATATTTTGGCTCTCAATCAATTTGGCTTTAGAAATAGTAAATTTACAGGGGATGCAATAATAGAACCCTCGGATAATATAATCTAAAACTTTACCTTTAACTTTAAAAGTGACGGCGTTTTCCTAAATTTGTTCAGGGCTTTTGACACGGCTCCTATCCCTAAACTGCTTTCGAAGCTGGAAAACGTTGTCACCATTGTGGTAGAGCCGGGATATTTTCCGGAGCTGTTTGACCAATCGTATGCAGGTTGGGAAACTTACAGTTTTATGAGCAGTGAAGAACCTGTGAAGAATCCGTTTTGGTGTCCCACAGGGCGGTGTTCTCGGCCCGACTATCTTCCCCATTTATGTAAACGAGCTGTGTCATTTATCTAAATAGTAACACTAGGCTGCGCCACAGTTTTATACTATTCGTGTATGTTTATGTAAAAAGTGTAATGTTGTCATCCCCCGCTCCCCGCTCCCCGCCCCCCGCAGGCTACGCGGGTGCGGAGTGCGCTCAGTGCGCGGCGGGCTGGTGGTACGCCGGCGGCGCGTGCGTGGCGTGCGGCTGCGCGCGCGCCGGCAGCGTGGCGGCCGACTGCGACGCGCGCGGGCGCTGCCGCTGCCGCGAGTTCGCCGCCGGCCCGCGCTGCGACCGCTGCGTGGCGCGCCGCACCTACTTGGGCGAACGGGGCTGTACACGTGAGCTATACTTTTAGCTACTATTTGGCTTCGCACGGATCACTAATTATCTATAGCCAGATCTCGACACAAAATTGCCCAAAATATCTCGACACAAAATTACCAATAAACCAAAAAAGAAAACTGTTGATCCGATCGCTACCAAACTTCACAGGATCACACGCTGAGCTAATCTAAAGATTGCCCGAAATTTCATCAAAATCAGATCAGCCTTTTTGGACTCCATAGGGAGCATACATACACACATCGATTGTTACCTATAGATATAATCATTGGTGCGTTCGTTAGCTATCGTGTAACTTCTGACAATCACAATATATTTTTTGTGTCGAGAACCGAGTCGAAATTAATCAAACTAATATAAAAACATTGAATTTGGGATTAAGTATTTGACCTGTTTTCATGTTAAGATCACACTTAACACAAAACGATCAAGTGCAAAATCTTAAATCTAAAGATTTTAAGTTAAATTATTAATTTCGGCCGTAAATCAAGACAGACACAAATGAGAAAACTACGTGGACAACCCTATCTATAGTCATCAGTTGACTAGAGCTCGTAAATAGGCTGGCTCGACCGGGGAAGTACCACACCGATAAAGAATACCAGCTTAATATACCAACGTTTGCTGTGTTCCGTACAATGAGTGACGAATACCGGAAGCCAACCCCCAAGAATATGACAGACCTTCAGCAGAAAGGCCTTCAAGGAAAAAGTGTAATGTCAACTCTAAAGATAGCGACAACACTTAATGACGTAAAGGACTCGTATGTTCTTTTGCCATATACCTATTTATAGTTATATGAATTTAGTTAATAATGAGATGTTTCGTGTGGTTTCCGGATTAAGAATGCAGCACCACTCTATCTCTTCCCGTGGATTCCCATCTCTCTTCGTCATAAAAGACAACTAAGGGACTCTAAACCAGAGGGATGGGCAGTACCGTCCCTTCTGTGAAACAGTATCTATACTGCGCTCACCAATCCGCCTACCAAGCATGGTGAGAATTGGCAAAATCGACACAATTGTGTAAATCTGTGGGGAGACCTTTGTTTAGCAGTCTGCCTGATATGATGATGATAATAATAATAATCCTGTGCCCCATCAAAACATCAGTACTTTTTTTGTGAAATTCTATTCATTATTCCGTTTTCAGCCTGCGACAACTGCACACAAACACTTCTGGACTCAGTTGAAGAGCTAACATCTAACTTACGCACTAAAGCGGACCCTACGGAACTGAAGAGAATACCCAAACCGTTCGCCGCTTTACGAGAATTTTCTCAGAACACTACCAATTTGAAATCTAGTCTAAACCATTTAAAAAATAATCTAGTACATTCCAAAAACTTAGAAAATATTTTGGGTAATTTAGAAAGCACCGAACACCGAGTTTTTACAGAAGCAAACACTTTAAAATCCGAAGCGTTGACGAGAGAGAAAGTAGCGGAGTATTTGAGTTTGGAAAGCATGAGTGCTTTAGAAGAAGTTCTGAAGGTTCGTAGAAAAGTGAGTGAGCAAGTTGAGGCTTTAGATGAGTTCGCTCGAGGAGAAAAGCATTTAAGCGCTCACAGGGCGCTAAAAGAAGCAAAGCACTTGCTTCGGCAGATTAAGGATATGAACCTGATTGATTATGTGACGGGAGCTAATGATGTATTTGATTCGGTGAGTGTTTCAATATTTGCAATCTTTCTTTAACTTAGCAATCATTGTATGTAGTACCAATGTTGGCGAATTCAAACTGGGAGATCAGCTTCAAGGAAAGGTGTATACCAGCCCTAAAGATCGGCAATTAACAACGCCATTCGTGTGTGTCCTATATCCTAAGAAATATAGCACCACTCCATTTCCTCTTGTGAATACCGTAAAATGCCATATAGGACTCTAAACCAGGAGGGGGGAGCAGGAGCATTCCTTCTGTAAAACAGCAGCCATAATGCGCTCACCAGCCCGTCTGCCAGGCGTGGTGAGTACTGGCAAATTCCCCCAAAAATTACGACACAATTGTGGAAATATATGGGGGAGGCCTCTGCTCAGCAGTTGACGTTCTTTGGCTGATGACAACCTTTTTCATTTTTTATTATTGCCCAGTGGAAATTCTTCATGAACTTCCTTCGCCCCGGGGAAGAGCAAAGGGGTATGCCGGACTCCTACCGGCTAAAACCACTGGAGCGGTCATCCTCGGCACCTAAGGGAGGCTCCAGGTCCTCGTATGATCACATGGGGGGCTCTAGCCCACTGGTGCCACGCCTATAGGCTCATCTCGGAGAAGGTGACTGTAAAGCGGTCACTCCCCCGGGGGATTGTAAAGGATCCCCCAAAGCGTCCCACGGCAGTGGGTGACCACATGCGTGCTACCGTCTTCTCTTGGGTCGCTCGGTGTGGGCACGTAGATTGCCCAATCTACGCACCCGCAAACCCAGAGGTCCCCCGCCTTATAGTAATGGCAGGGGGTTTCAGGCGTATGGGAATTAGGCGCCAGGGTGGTTGTTACCCCGGCGCCGTATGATGATGACTACCTAGCGCGAGGAAATCGAATCTCGCGACCAGGCGCGAAACGCATCCACATCCACATCCACATTTACGCGTGTTTGGAGGACTTTGCGCTAATATTGAGGAGTAGACAGCAGTGTATGCACTGTCTGGTACTAAATATAGCAGTTAAGTTATTGATCTGAAAACCCGACAGTTTTAATCAATCAAATACACACATATTTTACCGGAGGTAGGTTTATTATTGCAGAAGAAGAAGGATAGGTAGATACCACCGTAGTGTCAGCTTCTGCTGCCAAGCAGAAGTAATTAAATCACAGTTTAGGTATTATATACTGTGTTTTAGTTAGGAGGAGATTGTAGCTAGTGAAATTACTAGGCAAAACAAATGAATATCTCATGCCGTGACGAGTGCAGTATGATCTACTTCTGGACTAGTCTTGGGTAGCATTACGCTGTTATTGGCAGGCCGTAACGCTTGCCGAGCGAATGACTTCATGGTCTCCTTAGAAACGAACTGAAATGAACCTTTTAACTGAGCCAGATTTTATTTTTTATTATTGATCCCAGTGGAAATTCTTCATGAACTGCCTCCGCCTCGGGGAAGGACGAAAGGGCATGCTGGACTCCTACCGGCTAAAACCACTGGGGCATTTTTTCAGGCGCATCTCCAATCAACAGCAGTACAGGAAAGTAACTACCGGCTTGAAGACACGTACAGGCGACTCAAGAACTTGCGTTCAGCATTAGACATGTGGGAACAGAAGGCCGCTGACCTTCAGAAGTTGGGGGACACCGTGTGGAAGGCTGATGATACGGTCACGGCGTTGAAGGAACGGGTGAAGCCGAGGCTGTCTGCTGTCCGGGATATTGGGCTAAGGTGCCGACTTGTGCTCGAGGTAGGTGGGCATAACGACTACTGTATTATTGTGTTCTTCTTTTCGGTGGGGGCCGACAGTAAACTTAATGATTCGGGACTAAATTTAGCTTCAACTTGTTTAGCAAGTTTCAGGTTTTTTTTTTACGTTGCCCCACACTAGGATTTCTCCTGTGTCGTGGGTGCGTTTACAGACATGAATTCCACATACAATACACCCAGACCCGGAACGACTACCTGCAGATCATACAAATATTTATTCCGTGCGGGAATCGAACCCACGACCCGGAACGCAGCAGCCGACTGTATTAGCCACTGCACCAACCGTGCCGTCATAATAAATATAATGATAAATAATTTAAGCTACCGTATTATTCATTCGAGTGGTGTCCGGATCAAGAATATAGCACCACTCCATCTCCTCCCGTGGATGTTGTAAAAGGCGACTAAGGGACACTAAACCCAGAGGGATAGGCAGCAGCGTCACTTCTGTGGAATAGTACCTATTCTGCGCTCATCAACCCGCCTGCCAAGCGTGGTGAGTACTGGCAAATTCCCCCAAAATGACGGCCAACGGCATGTAGCCGGTCGTCTTATGGGGGAGGGCTTTGTTCAGCAGGGACGTTTTTGGCTGATATGACTATTATTATTTAAACTTTCATTTCATCAGAAATATATTGTGCATTAAGTCGTGTAATAAAATAAAAAAATAAGTAGAATTAATTTGCCATGGGTTAGGTGAATGCACGAGCGTAGGTCGGATAAACATCGTGGTGTTTTTCATCATCATTATATAAGCCAAAGGATGCCCACTGCTGGACAAAGTTCTCCCCATAGATTTATACAATTGTGTTGTCACTTTTGGGGAATTTGTCAGGACTCACTACGTTTGGTGGGCGGGTTGATGAGCGCAGAATGGCTATTGTTTCATAGAAGGGACGCTGCTGCTCATCCTTCTGGTAGTCTGCTTTCATGACATCCACGAGAGGAGTAGGAGTGGTGCTGTATTGTTAATCCAGACACCACATGGAAATGATATGGATGGTGGTGGTAGTACACGTATATAAAAACACAGAACTTTATTTCAAGAAGACAGTAGGGTACAAGGATCGCGTATATTACTGCGAATCAACCTCAGCGATCGTTTACCGATCACTGAGTGAAACTGGCTATAAGCACCCTTATTAATTTATAAGTAAAGTTCACATTCGAGCACTGAAACAATATTTCTACGTCATTTCATTACAGTGAAAAAAGAAAGGGACCTGTAATGTTTTAAACAAAAGATCTTTTAATCCAGCCTAACAATGACATCCCCGCCTTCTCCAGGATATAACGACTTTATCAGCGACCAACATCACAGATGACATCAGATCATCTCTACTTCAAGGTCAGAGCCTAGGCATCAAGTTCCCAGCACTGGCTGCTGAGCTGGCGGTCCTGACCCTAGCTGCCGAGGAGAAGGAAGGCATCTTGTACAACCTCACGCCAGTATACAGGCAGAAGTATTTGGAAGCTGTAGAGAAACATGTGGCTGAGTTAGGTGTTAAGTCCAAGGAGTACAAAAGGTTAGTAACAAAAATACGTGTGATAATATTTCATTTTTATTTTTATGTATTTATTATATATTTATTTTATACATAAAAATATATTATCGTGTGCCATTACTAATAATATTATATATACATATAAGACAATAAATCTATTTGGTATCTAGTTTTTGGTGATGACAAATTAAACTATAAAATGATATAAAAATGTTGCTCTGTAAAAAAAGAAACGACATTTATAGTTTATTTGTCAATCTTTCTTTAATAACCAAACAAAATATTTTTCTAATATTTTGACCACTTAAATGACAGCCATGCCGTGATCGTGTTCCATACACGCGTTGCTACTGCTGACCATACAACCATAGCGCAGTTTGCTAATAGTACAAAGGAGTCGAATCACTGTACGTATTTCCACTGTGCTTATATTATACACTTTCTTGTATTCTGTCTCGCTCACACACATGGGCAACAATATGCGCAGCCCAACCAATGAGATGCTTTGCATCATTAACGTTTGCTCGTTTGACGTTTCACATTTTGTGAGTTAGGTCCGCTCCTTAATGAGCGTAAACAAAGCACACATAGCGCTGTTTCCATTTCTTTCAAATTGAAATACCACTTATTTTTACTTATTCGTTAGGTATATTATTTGGGAGACGGATGTAACTGAGACAACGAGCATGTAAACCAATACCAGAAACGAGGGCAATCATAATTAGTCCCTCATATGTGGCTGGTGCAGTCCATTCGTTGCCCAACTGGAAATTTCTGGGACTGGGTAAGCTACACAATTTTTGGCTGAACGTAGTTCACATGCTCGCTTAGCATCCCAAGTTCCAGTCGTCTTTAGAGTCTGGGTCGCTACGACAGTTTCTTACGATAGGAGTTACCCATAAATCTGGTAGCACCATGAAACCCATAAATTATAGACCGATCACTTGTCTATTATCAGCCTTTATAAACTTCTTACAACCATCCTGGGAACAAAAAATAACCAACATATTCACACAAATTCTATCATGTTTGCTTTTGAGAATGGATGTAGAAATGGGTCCCGTGGGCCAAAGGTTCTGCTGCTTATTGACATGGCGATTAGCTAACAGGTTAGGCGTAAAGATCTGTCGACATTTGGTATAGACTATAAGAAGGCCTATGACTCAGTGCCACATACATGGCTTATGAGGGTGCTAGAGTTGTATAAAATAAATACAACCCTACGCACATTTCTAATGGCATGTACGAGACAATGGAGGATGGTTCTTCACTATCCAGGTTGTCAACAAATCTGAGGGAACAATGAACCGGTAAAATTGGAGAGGGCGATATTCCAGGGCGATAGTCTGAGCCCCCTGTGGTTTTGCTTAGCCTTGAACCCTCTTAGTTGGAGGATACTGCTGGAGGTATCGGGGCTAAGGCTACCGGATGAGAAGAGGTGGGTAGATGATATCGAACCTTCTGTACATAGAATACCTGCAACTCTTTGTCCCCGATAATTTGCGACTGATGGTAAACTAAAGATAACTCAAAAGCCTCGAGGAGAGCCTCAACTGAAACTTACAAATACCTGTGTATGTCGAAGACGTTAGCGTAAACGCGTCTGATATTAAACAATCGCTGAAGGAACACTTCTCTGGCCGCCTGAAAAAGTACTAAATAGTGTTTTATCAGGCGGTAACAAGATGCGCGCCTTCAACGGTTGGGCCATGCCGGTCTTAATGTACTCCTTGGGCATACTCAAGTGGACCTAGACTGAATTGGACGCTCTAGATAGATGAATCCATGCCTTACTGACCACAAATCGTATTCATTATCCACGTTCATCGGTCATGAGGCTGTACATCCCACGAAAGTAAGTACTTTCTCTAAGCCAATGAACAAGGGACTTGGACCTGGACCTGAACTGGGACCCCACTCTTATTGGCTTAATCGGCGTAAACCTATTGTACTGGACACTAATGATCGTAGGGAGGTATGGTGTATGGTAGAGCAAGAAGGTCGCGGAGGCGTTTTACCCGTAGGTATTTTAATTTTCGACCTTCAAATATGTGTACCCATTTAAAAATGTACTTTATATGTGTTGATTTAAATACAGGAATAAGCTATAAAGAACTGTGAACGTTTGAATCACTACGTATTAAAATATAGTGGCAGTTTAAACAAAACATTGGCTAAAGGAGGTAAAGAGCCGCTATTTTTGAAGAATTAGGGCTTGTCCAGATGCGCTGTCCCAGAATTGGGTGCACTCTATATTGTCGATTTTCTTTTTGCTTGCGTTGTTTCCATCGACGGTACGCAAGACAGAACACAATCACTTTGTCGCACTCAGTCATGTATACTGACTGAATCCATCCCAGAAAACTCACGCGTCAGAACGTGTCGATTCGCGCGTAAAACGTTGCATCTGGACGAGCTCTTAGCTGTATTTAGAAGGAGAAATTTGCTGGTCGTTTGTGCTGAACAAGATCTTAATTTTAAGCGTTTGTGAGATAATTCAGTTACGAGATCAATCAATCACCACTTTACCAAAGAGTCATCATCATCCTTTCGGCTGAATGAAGTCCACTGCTGGACACAGGCCTCTCCCAAAGATCACCACATCGACCGATACGGGTGTGTTGTGGGCACATTGGGGGGTTTTGCCATAATCGCCACGCTTGGCAGGCGGGTTGGCGATCGCAGTTGAGTTGTTAATATATTTGAAGGACGCTGCTGCCCATCCTCCGGCTAATCCCTTGGTCGACTTTTACGTATACGTACGTATATTACGTATACTTTTAAATATTTATTATAATTAAATAAAAGTCAAAATTGACATTGAAATGAGACTAGATTGAGACCATACTTAATATTTGACTGAATTTTAAGCGGAGCAGAATACAATTTTTGTCAATTTATAATTGAATCTCATTTCAGTCAACTTAAGTCATAGCGTAAATTAATTACGAGAATTGGCCCTCAGATTATAGCTTACCGTTTTCTCCCAGTTTGTTTGCGGGCAGTCGGGCAGCAGCATCTCTAGGTGTGTCAGCAGCACAGGCCTGGACGCGCGTGGCCACGCAAGTCAAGGAAGCAGCGGCTGCGGCCGATGCAGCTACCAAAGCTGCAGCCGCTGCAACGTCATTAGCGCAGGGAAATGTTCCGATGGCCCATAGCGCCGCTAAAGGGAAGGTTGCCTCCGAAGACCTGAAGAGACGAGGAGCTGCTGTGCTGGCAAAAGCTGATGGTACGTATTGAATTAACCGAATATCCAAAGCATAATTTTTTATCATTACCGACTTCAAAAAGGTTCTCAATTCGATGCGTTTCTTTTTTTTAATGTGTGTACACCGATTACTCCGATATTTGTACACCCGTTTTGAGCAATTCTTTTTTTAACTGGTGCAGAATGCTTTCGAGTTAGTCTCATACATTTTTTTTTAGTACCAATTGATTAGTTTTTTAACAAGCTTCAATAAACAGGTTAATTGACTGTGCTTATCTAGATGACGTCTAAATTATTAGTTTCAATTCCTCTCAGATCAGAGAACTGATTTGAGTCATTCTTATTTTAAGTGTGAAATAATGATACCAAATTGGAAAAAGTTCTTACACTAAAAAGAAAGAAAATAAAACTTTTTAACAAAAAAAAAAAATACTAGCTTCAAAAACAGTTAACAAAAGCGTTAAAATCTATTATTTTTAGTATGTCGATCTTTAAAAGCGCAGTCGAATTTGTTTGTTGAATAGAAATGGTTTTACAAGATATTTTAATTCTTGTCATCAATTTTTTCGTTCATTTTGTGGAAGATGCATGTGAAAATCAGTGTTTTATCAATCTGCAGAGCTACGCAACCAACTGGAGCATCTTCGTCGAGGGGCTGACCTCGTGAGCGTCGTGTTACGAGGTCTGGGCTGGCAGGAGAGAGAACTTAGCGGCAGGCCAAAAGCCAACGTGCAGGACGTCCTGGCCGCTGCTAATGAACAGGCCGATAGAGTTTTTGCGAGTACCCGAGTTCTGTATGATGAGGCCAGTGAATTGAGGAGGAGGGTTAGGTATAATTTGAGGAGGCAGCTAACGGAGCTGCAAAGGCACGGGGATACCGCATTAGGAGCTGCGCAGGAGCATGGTTAGTGGAGTGTTGTGAATTATTCGCAAAAATGTTATCATTTCGGCCAAATGAAGTTCACTGCTGGACACAGGCCTCCCCCAAAGTACACCACAACGACCGACATGGGTGTGTTATGGGCGCATTGGGGGGTTTTGCCATAATCGCCACGCTTGGCAGACGGGTTGGCGTTCGCAGTTGAGTCGTTAATGTACTCGAAGGACGCTGCTGCCCATCCTCCGGTTCACCCCTTAGTCGACTTTTACGACACCCACGGGAGGAAACGGGGTGGTGGTATTCCGAGCCGGCACCACACGGCCAAAAAAATGTTGTACTTTTAAATAAACTGTCGTTTCCTTCATAGTGTCCCAAATCCGAGGCGACACAGTTCGCAGCGCAGAGACAGCGGATGCGCTGGGCGCTGCAGCGGCTGCGCGGGCGCGCCAGCACGCCGCCGCCGCGCGCACGCTCGGGCCCGCCGCGCGCGCGCTGCGCGACAAGGTGCTGCGAGCCAAGCACGCCGCGGACTCGGTCAGTACTTCTACCGAATACCAGCAGGCACACCGTGTCACCACGCGGTCCCGAGAAGTGCCGTGGATGTCGTAAGTCTAAGGACCTCAAAATCAAAGCGATGGCCGGTAGAGCACTTCTGTGGAACGGCAGCCATTCTGCGCTTACCACCGACGCAAGCCAAAGCCGAACGGCCAAGACTGGCATTAGCTCATTCGACACAATTATTGTGATAATCTATGGACGAGGCCTTTGTTTAGCAGTGGGTGCCTTTTGGCGAATAGAATGGTCAAGCTACAGTGCTTCTACGGTAATCTTAGCATATAATGGTTTCCTAAACTATTGGTACAATATAAAATACTGGGCCTGGCGGGGTATACTGATGGTGATACTGTTCCATCAAACACAAAATGTCTTATTACAAAAATCTTGTTAGACTCAGGTTTAAACCAGAACTATGAAGTCTGGACTTAGGACAGAACTAACGTTAGTACCGTGGTTTAAACCCATCCGTATTACAAATATCAAAATAAGTCAGGACTAGATAGTACCTGACTTTAGTTCTGGCTTAAATTATATCCACAGATTATACACGGAATTCCTTGGAAACATTCATTCAATCAGATAGCATTCGGTTACATCGTTCCGTTTACCCAAATGCTGAATATTTCTGTAATTTTTTTATATTAATGGTATTGATATTTTAACATATATAATAGGGTATTTAATGACGATAACTATTAGAAACTAATGGTTGTTCTTGTTTCAATAAATGCCATTTATTTTCTTTCTGAGGAATACTTTTATGACATTTTATTTCATGTCCGAAATATGTACTTTCAAACAACACTAATGCGTAACGGAATGTCTATATCGCGCGGAAATCTTTAAACATAGGTAGAACTATTCTGAGATTTGGACGTTTCTTCGTACTGATTATTGACAAGAAGTTAGGGAATAATATTAATAAAATAGAACAACAGAAAAAACGATGAAGTGAAAACTGGAATTTTCTGAAGAAATAGTTAGTACTTGGCTACAATTATTGTAATTACGGCACATTACTATCTTTAGGACAACGCAAATTTAAACTATTTCAGGAAATATTACAATATAACACAAAAATAAACCAAATCTAACCTCAAAACAATGAATTTGACGTATATTTGTGACTTAGACCAAAGGTTTATAGAGTTAAACTAGGTCCCCATCAGGTTTATCTTTAGTACCTTAGATAGTCCAAGACTAAGAGTTAAACCACTTTTTGTAATAAGAAATTTTATTAAACCACAATTTTAGTCCGAGACTATCGATAAACCATGTTTTGTAATAAGACGGGTTGAGTTCAGACAAAATATGCGACACAAAATACTCTTCATTACACTGAAAATTCATATCTTAGTAACCTTGAAACCAATTTAATGATGTGGACTAACACTAAACATTCTGATCGTACATCGGAACAATAAAAGTAGTCCGATCAATGCAAAGCATCTCTGCTGTGGACGTGCCCTGAGCCTGCGTGTCGTGCCGCAGATCTCGGTGTCGCTGACGTCACGCGCAGGCGCTCCGCAGGGCTGCGCGCGCGCATACGCGGTGTCGGCGGCGTCGCCCACCGTCACTCGGCTTGCGCTCGCGCTATCCTTCGATAACATCGTCAGGGATGGACCTCTGCTGTACTTACTAGATGACTCACAGGTGAGTTGGACTTTAGTCTTCAAAATGATTGAATAAGAAAAATAGAGTGTTTGTAGTGTTTTAATGTTTCATCCAATATTTGCTATAAACTTGATACGAATATTAATTGACATAGTTTACCATTACTACAGAGATTAAATTTAGTTTGCTATAATAATCGTTGTGACACTCAAAACAGTAACGATTTAATTTTGATCATTAGCATTGAGAAAGTACTTCAAATTTAAGACCGCCTCATTATTTGTCTAATTAGAGTAGTCCAATCAGATATTGATGTTATATATATAATACCTATATATATAATTTGTACAATAGAATTAAATAAATAAAAATACACTATTTATGTAAGTATGAAGGATAATAAATATATAGTATTATATATATACGGAATAACAGATGGCCTAGCCATCTTATACATAAAAAATATCATTAAATAATATTAAACATACTTATATATAATAAATATTGTTAAGTTAATGACTTAAGGGCATTACAGTGCCCAATGACCTTGGTGATTTGGTATCTGTACCTACTAGTATTTGTTACTATACCGCCACCTGCTGATAAACGACCGTACTACAACAAAAGAATCTAAAGATTAGGCAAAACACAGATGTCGTAGTGTTGTCATTAATTTGCCTACTTTTTATTCGCTCTCCGAGAGACCTAAATACATTTTTTTATAATAAAATAGTTACAATGATGGTTTCACCGATTATCTTATTTAGCATTAAGTGTTGCGATATTATATAAAATACATTCTGAAGGTCTGATGATGATCAGATAAATGCTTACCGGATCTCAGTGACGGAACTAGTTAGGATGACCTAGCCCTCAACATTTTTTACGTAGTACCGACAAACGAAATACTAAAGTAAAGTAAAAGCGAAAATAAACAGCTTAGAAATGATGTAAGTATTAAGCATTTTTTTTTACAATTTGGGCACGCTTCACTTTAATGTTTATATTTAGGCATTGTCAGGCTTACTCTATGATAAGTTCAAAATACAAAACGAAACTATAAACTCCTTTAAATATATTTACAAACTTAATTTCCATACTTATTTTACGTAATTCTTATAACTGTACTATTTACAATAGACTTTAATTCATGATCATTCCAAGCTGTTCAAGTTTCGATTTCTTTTGTAAAAAATAACGCACCTGCAGTCCACCCGCCACAGGAGTCGTCAATGACACTGATGTATTGCGTTCCGAGCATGCGCCACAGGCGTTGCTTGTGACATTTCAGGGTATTCTTTATTATTCAGTAAATATTAAAATAAAGAACAATTACAGACGTCATTCCGCTTTTTTTGGTATAAAATTCATGCCTAACTATTGAGCCGTTATAGAGAGAAAATTCAATATAGGCTAAAAACTGCCTATTTCTTTTTCTTTCAACAATTGGGCAAATTTATTCATAATTTTAAAGAATACAATTTTTCTGTGATAACATATTTTTTTTACATAGCCAGTGCATAAAAGGATTAGTCAACAAAATCCTTATAATTACGCGATATTTGCGATTTAAAAGATTAAAGATGTTTTACTAAGTGTTAGGCTAAGTTTAGTTATGTATAAAATCTTTAGCTTTAATATATTGCATTGCCCTTACAGAAGCACAGAGTAAAAAAAACAAATATAAGCTGCTTGAAAACATATTTTTTTTATCTTCAAATTCTCCAGGAAACTGAAAGCTACATGAAGATATCGGTAGCAAGCAGCAAGCTGCATTTAGCGTGGGACCTAGGGGGAGGGGAGGGGACGATAGTTCACCCCGAAGTGTTCCAGCCTACACACGACGACGCTGATCATACTTCTTACAAGATCGAGATTGAACGGTAAGCTCATAAGTATATCTGGGGTGAACAATAGAATAGAATATTCTTTATTGTACACCATTTTAAAAACAACTACAAGGAATAATTTAATGAATAGTAATTGTACAATGGGCGGTCTTATCGCTATTAGCGATTTCTTACAGACAACCTTTGGATGGATAAGAAAAAGATGGACAAAGACAAAGGGGTATTCCGAGGTGTACTTATTATATTAATATAGTCAAATAGTGAATCTATTAAATATAATACAAATAGGTATTTATTTCATAAATTACTTAAATAATATGCACACATATACAACAATATATAAACATCTACATTATATATACATTATATAAACACACATTATAAATAATCCATATATACAACCATATACTATACTTTATCCAATACAATATAAATAATCCATAAGAATATTGGATTCATACATAAACATAATAAGTAAATAAAAAATAAACCAATATAACGTAGAAGTACTCTAAATACACCCTAGTTATTGGTCAGTCTCTATAGATCGCGCCATCTTTTAGACTGCTGTAGAACTAAGTCTGTCGTAGGCGGGCCATACGCTCGCGGCATCGCGCAGTCGTCTCGATTGCCTGACGTATAGGTGTGTGTGTATGTAGCCTGAGTGAGGCAGGATCATCATGTTACTGGTTAATTGTAAGAGCTTCAAAATCACACTCGTCACTCAGTTTTAATAAAAAAATGTAACCCAAAAAATTCAATGTCTTTTTAAAAATAGACTAAAAATTGTTCTTCTAGAACTTCAGCATAAGACAGCACCCGTATAAGCCCACCCTTCACCACTTCCTAGTGTTTAAGCTGGGGAGAAGAAACAGCGCAACAAACTCCCCAGCATCACCTTAGTCTATCATGATCATTATACATTTTCTTTTTTTAATGCTTCATATACAGGGTGTCCAGTAAATAGCACGACATACTGCAGGGGATGAGAGCTTGCGTCAATACCTACCAAAAAAACACAATATATGTTCAGCAAAATCTTACGGATTTACAGTAGTACAAAATTTTCCGAAATATCGAAAAATCTCTACCTTGTCACAGATTTTTGAGCATCTCGTAATGAAAAATTCCATTTCTAGTTTTTTTTACCTCAAATTATTTGTGAATAGATACTTTACTCATTGATAAGTCTATTCTATTAAAAACTAAAATGTTTTCAAGAAATACAATTTTTATTTAAATTTTCACAGTACAATTTTCTTATCTTAAAATTTTGTACTACTGTAAATCCGTAAGATTTTGCTGAACATATATTGTATTTTTTTGGTAGGTATTGACCCAAGCTCTCACCCCCTGCAGTATGTCGTGCTATTTACTGGACCCCCTGTATATGCTTATATACCAAAGAGTATGGTTATCAGTAGTAACTGTGTCATAGCTACATGTCTGCTAGCACACACCATTACGCAATCGAACTAAGATATTAAACTAAAAATATGTAAACCAATGGCCAATGGCCGTGTGCTGCCGGCTCAGAATACTACCATCTCATCTCCTCCCGTGGGTGTCGTAAAAGTCGACTAAGGGATTACATTACTGCGATCGCCAGCCTGTCTGCCAAGCGTGGCGATTATGGCAAAACCCCCGATGAGCCCACAACACACCCATATCGGTCGTTTTGGTGTACTTTGGGGGAGGCCTGTGTCCAGCAGTGGACTTCATTCAGCCGAAATGATGATATAAACCAATATGATATTTTATGTATCTGTAACCCAAAGTCAGTAGGTGTGCTCGCTTACATGTGAGATAATGTATTAGTATATTCTTAGCAAACATATCCAATGCAAGTTAACCTACCTTTTCTTAATCAGGATATGGAATACAGTACACCTTCGAGTGGAACGGGCTGGCAGCAGCGTGGTTTCAGTCAGCAACAGCAGTTCGGCATCAGCGGTGACTCTCCGCACTTCACAGCTGTGGCTGGGCTGGCCACGACACAACACTGGCCTGCCAGCGTGTGTACATGCTTTGTACACCGATGACAGAACTGTGGGGCTGTGGAACTTCGTGCATCAACCGAAAGAGGCACAGTGCACTGGGTGCACACAAAGGTTGGTAGCAGCAGATCAGCTTACGTATATTGCAGGGTAACAACAGAACACCTGAATTTGTGAATTTTGGCCCAGTAGCAAGCGATTGGCTTTCTATGCTACGGATCACGGGTTCGATTTCCGCACGGAATTAATATTTGTATAGCCTACAGGTAGTTGTTTCGGGTCTGGGAGTTTGTGCATGTGGAATTCACGTCTGTAAGCTGTAGCAACGACACTTTAAATATCCTTAAAAATATATAAAAGTTTTGGTTCGCCACTTCCTGTAGCGGCCCCGTTTCTTCTAAGCAATTATGGTATCGGTCCTAATGTTAATACAACTGCAATGACATATATGATCAAGGACAACGTCTGCAGACCTTGGCCTTGGTCATGATACAAAGAATATATGAAAACGATATTAAAAAGCTAATGTAAAAAACATTCAACTCCGAATGTCATCTCCCAACCTGCAGTATGGCAACTCGGAACACAAGCCCTGATTTCATTTTTTCCAAACATCGCTTGAAAAATCTGTAGCGTAGAACGAAATTATTAAGAATCAAAACTCTACCGCTTATTAATTTTTGGTTCGTTCACAGATGGTACAGCGGGCGCGGTGGAGAGCCGTCCATGGTGTGGTTCAATGGTGCGGGATATGCGGAACTGAAGCGGTCGCGGTCCCGCCCGGCCGACCGGAGACAGTTCAGCATTGCCTTCACCTTCAGGACCAGAGACGAGGATGCGCTGCTCTTCATGGCATTAGATACTGCAAATGTTAGTGTCATTATCTCAGCCTTTATTTTGTACGTGAGGACTTCCTTCTACTTCCTCCGCCCTGAGGAAGGCAGAGGGGCTTACCGGACTCTTACCTACAATCTCTGCAGCGGTGCCAGATTGATCGGCACATCGAAGTGTTGAAGTGCTTAAACAGAAACGCCACCATGTCGGTCCGAGTACATGAACAGAGCCCGGGGGCATTCCATTGCAGAGACGTGTGAGACAATGGGACGTCATTTCCTTGAAATTGTTGCTGCTAATGGAGTGGAAAGGATTCGGAATTAATTTCGATGGCGAGTATATTACTTACCTTCGATTTGGCGAGTATATCACTTACCTTCGATTTTCCGCCGACATCGTAGTTATGGCAGAATCGTTGCAAGAGCTCGGCTCTCGATGATCTCAGATGTTGTTGACGAGTATGTCTACCTGGGACAAACCATCCAGTTAGGAAGGGCCAACATTCAGAAAGAGGTCAATCATCTAATCCGACTCGTCTGGGCAGTTTTCGAGAAACTTCGCAACGTCTTTTCGTCAACAATAACGCAATGCCTCAAGACAAAAGTCTTTAATCAGTGTGTGTTACCAATGCAGACATATGGCACAGAGACGTGGTCACCTACTATAGATCTCATAAAAAAGCTCAAAGTCACTCAGCGAGCTATGGAGAGAGCTATTTCTGAGAGATATTCTGCGAAATTGAGTCAGAAATGAGGAAATCCGTAGAAGAACTTAAGTTGCCAACATAGCTGAAAGGATTAGTAAATTGAAGTGGTAATGGGCGGGGCACATTGCTCGTAGAACTGATGGCTGTTGGGCAAAAAGGAGTCTCTCGAGTGGAGACCGCGCACCGGAAAACGCAGTTTGGAACGACCTCCCAAGAGGTAGACAGACGACCTGTTGAAGGTCACTGGGAGTCGTTGGCTGCGGACAGTATGTAACCGCTCGGTGTGGGAATCTGTGGGTGGGGCCATTGTTCAGCAGTGGACATGGTTGATATGATGATGATGATGATGAAAAAGATTGCCATTGGCAAATAGCAACAGGCGGGTAAAATCATGCCACACGTAATACGCTTTTTATTCGCAATCAAACTCGTCAGATATGACCATCGTTGTTTCAAAGATAATACTGCCTCGTCGTATCGTAGCTTCGCATCACCGTGACCTAAAGGCCAAATATATACAATTGACGGCACGGTTGGTGCAGTGGCTAATACAGTCAGCTGCTGCGCTCCGGGTCGTGGGTTCGATTCCCGCACGGAACAAATATTTGTGTGATCTGCAGGTAGTTGTTCCGGGTCTGAGTGAAAGTAGTAAACGCATCCACGACACAGGAGAAATCCTAGTGTGAGGCACATTTCATCATGAGGTAATTTGTTCAAACACGACCGAAAATGCCAAAATGAGTGAGTGACTTACCCCCATTCGCTTGCAGAACCGGTCAGTGTCGGTGGTGCTGCGCGAATGTCGCGTGGTGTTCACGGTGGAGTACGGCGGCTCCCGGCTGGAGATCACGGCGGCTGGACGCCATTGCCACGGCAAGCCTGCGCATGTGCAAGCCATCCGGGTGTTCGCTAGCAACAAGCTCGAGAAAGGTAATGTACACTGGACTGTAGGGGTGGGGAGAAAAAGTAAGCTGTGTATATACACGGCCATGAAAATAAATCTCAAATATCAGACGTGATCTTGCATCGACTTCATGTTATTGGAGTATGTTTCATCTTTATACATTAACCTACATTTTTCAAGTTGTATGTTTTATCATCATTCATCACATCAATATTGTAACCTCAATTTTGTTTAAGTTTCCATGGGTTTCTTGTAGGCTCAATAGTATCAACCCAATTGAAACCGTGTAACTTAAATTCAAACGGTTTATTTGAAATAAAAATATTTGACTTTGACTTTGATCAAACTTTTTTAGCAGCGTGTAAATATATTAATTTTCGCGCTACTTATAAATGGACAACATCGAGTCCAATTTTAAAATTGTATTTATTTTTATTTTATCTATAACTTATTATAATATTGATATACACATTAAAATTTAAGACCGGCAGTGTTGTCGCGTCCCATGGCAATGCTTATTCTTTAGCCAAAGAAAAGGCCAGCCTTCTGATCGCGGTCGACCAACCTTTTAGCTATATCTTTGAAAAGCAGACATGCACTTGGACCCCATGAACCAAGCGCTTCGACCCCAAACGGCTCAAAACAATAATTGCCAATAAGATTATGTTGGAATAGTATACCTGTGTGGCAACTAGCCAGTGTAATTGGTACACCGCGTAAATTTTAATTTGGTCTTACTCTATTTTTAACCATTATTTCATCATAACTAATCACAAACCTTGAGAAAAATTCAATGCTCGTAATTTAAAAATGTCCAAATGTCGTTCCGATCTAGTCTGAATTTTGTAAATGCCACAAATGGTATTCTACTAAACCAACAAACAACGTTAAACGTGAACATATACTGTGATGAGATCGAAAATGGATCGAAACTTGATCGAAGCCAAACGGTATTCTGCTAACATTTTTGAATTGTCACAGGTACTAAAACTGTTCTTCAATAAACGTCAAAATTGTCATTGAAAAGAGACTGATCTTTAAGAGTAGTAGAATACATTTTTGTTTTTTTCAATTCAATATTAATTACGAGAATTGACCAACTGATTATACGCGAATTTCCATTTCGAGCTTGTAGGTTTTAAATGAAAATATAATAACTTTTGAGATAGAGATTTCATTATTAGAGATTTAAGATTCTCGTACTATGGCGCCTCGGTGGCAGTCCGTAGAGCGTGCGGCTCACGAGATATGTGAGCGGGTTCAGCTCGTAGTGCGTAGCCGGCGTGTATTGAGGAGGTCCTGTGGCAGGCAGCCTGCGCGTGAACGGCGAGGAGACGCTGGGCTCGCCCGCGCCGCCCGTGCGCGCTCCGGCCGCGCTGCCCGACCTGGCGCTGGCGCCGCTGTGGCTGGCCGGCACGCCGCCCGGCGCCGCGCCCCCCGCGCTGCCCCCCCTACTGGGCTGCGTGGGCGCCGTCACCGTGGACCGCGTGGGCTACGACCTGCTGGACGCGGCCGCGCGCCACGGCCTGGAGCCCAGGTGTGGCGAACGGGTGCGTGGCTTGTATTCGTTGTAACAAAAGAATGAGAATTGGAGAAGGCTCTATTCAGTATGAACCAAAATAATATTATTTTACTATTTCTGATAATTTTACTTTTGATACAATGCAAAGTCAACCAAACATATCTAAGAGATTTCCGATTTAATGCTATCCACCTGCAATGCAATTTACAATAGATAACGTTTTTTTTTGAGCCGTCTTATTAGTGCAGGTTTCCTCACGACGTTTTCCTTCACCGTTAACCCAATTGATTATCAAATTCTAACCTGCACATAAATCCAAAACGTCAGAGGATCCCAGACCAGGATCGATCTCAGACCCTCCTGTATGGAAGGCAAGCATTCAACCACTAGGCTGTCACCGTATAATGGCAGTGAGTTTGATTGCTCCCAAATACAGCTCACCTCCCACATTTTGACGGCATCGGCGGTGCGTGGATTGGGGAATCTGCGTGCCCACACCGAGCGACCCAAGAGAAGACGGTAGCACGCATGTGGTCACGCGCTGCCGTGGGACGCTTTGGGGGAGCCTTTACAATCCCCCCGGGTGGTTACTGCTTTACGGTCACCCTCTCAGAGTTGTGCCTATAGGCGTGGCACCAGTGGGCGGCTCTAGTGTGATCATACGAGGACCTGGAGCCTCCTTTAGGTAAAGAAGATGACCGCTCCAGTGGTTTTAGTCGGTAGGAATCCGGCATACCCCTTCGCCCTTCCCCGCGGCGAAGGAAGTTCATGAAGAATTTCCACTGGGCTAACGCCTAGAGATGACGAGCGCAATGTGGGGCCACGCTTGACTTGTCCTGCGTAGCATTACAATTGCTGTGGGCAGGCGTGGCGGTTACTCCAATAGGACATTTTCTGTTCCGTCATTAAAAAAACTCCTCGAATATACATGGAGATCCTTCTAATCCCCAAGTTAATTCATATACAAACTAATGACGTCACGGTTGGTACAGTGGCTGATGCAGTCGGCTGCTGCGCACCGGGTCGTGGGTTCGATTCCCGCACGGAACAAATATTTGTATGATCTGCAGATAGTTGTTCCGGGTCTGGGTGTATTGTGTATGGAATTCATGTCTGTAAACGCACCCACGACACAGGAGAAATCCTAGTGTGGGGCAACGTTTAAAAAAATAGAATAACCTTAATTTATTCTTTATTGTACACAAGTATTTTAATTTAAACAATAAATACAAACTTTTATGTACAAAGGCGAGCTTAACTCAGAATTGAGTTTTCTACCAGCAAACCCTTTGATTTTTAGAGAGATTTGTTTTGTTTTCATCATTTCGGCCGAATGAAGTCCACTGCTGGACACAAGCCTCCCCCAAAGAACACCACAACGACCGTGTGGTGTGTTGTGGGCTCATTGGGGGGTTTTGCCATAATCGCCACGCTTGGCAGACGGGTTGGCGATCGCAGTTGAGTTGTTAATGTACTCGAAGGATGCTGCTTCCCATCCTCCGGCTAAATCCTTTGTCGACTTACACAACACCCATGGGAGGAGATGGGGTGGTGGTATTTTGAGCCGGCACCTCACGGCAATATTTGTTATTTTGGATTCCGAATATTATACAGAATCTTCTAGTTCAGGATCCAACCCTGTATATTGCACTTACAGACGCTCCGATCAGCAATACTGAAAGGCAACGGCTACATCGAGCTCCCGTCCCCCGTGTTCCGTCGCAAGGCATCCCTGGGGATATCGTTCCGCACGCGCTCGTCGGAAGGCCTGCTGCTGTACCGAGCCCCCTCGACCCTCGCTGACAATGAGGTCGATGACGGTGAAGGAGATGACAAGCATTATCTGGCACTATTCTTGGTTGGAGGTATGTACTTTGTTCAAGGAATAAGGTTTGTTTTACAATAAACAACACATCCTAATTAAGGCTATACTTTAGTATTAACTAAACATAAAAGAGAAGGCCCAAGTGACTATGGACTTACTATCGGTAATACAGCAATTGTGTCACAACGTAAAATGACTTAATATAAAGTATGAATGTGCGACTTTCAAATAAAATTGGCCACTTTATGATAGTTCTCCGCATATCGCGTTAATTAGGTTATGAATTCTTGCTCTAGAATCCAAGTTTTCTCCTCAAAACATTGTGAGGCTTTACCTCGTTAGAAGTATTGACTGCAACAGGCTAACTTTTAACTGATTAAGTTTTACTGATATATTTTACAAATCTGTGACGCAATCACTATAATAATTGTCAATACCAGTAAACCACCAATTAAAATGCAGATTAAATTTAGGCAAATCATAATATTATACAGGAATGTTATAATAAATCATTAATAAGTAAACTGGCCGTTCAGAACAACTATATAAAAAAAGGGGGAAGCCCTGATATGATGATGATAAAGAACTGTTATCTGACCCCCGCAACCGAATTCCAGGAATTTCTTAAATAGCTCGTTAGAAACTACAAATTGACAAGTGCTGGAGCTTCGCGTAGCCGTTTGCGCCTTCAAAAATTATACTATGATAGTAAATTGTTGTGTTCTTCTCTTGTTTCGGCATGAGCTCGGCATGCTGTGGGATATCGGCACATGGAAATAGCTCATCAATATTAATATCAGCCGAAGGATGTCCACTGCTGAACTAAGGCCTCTCCCATGAACGATGGCCGGGTCTCGTAATTTTGGGGGGAATTTGCCAGTACTTACCATGTTCGGCAGGCGGGTTGGTGAGCGCAGAACAGCTGCTATTTCATAGAATGGAATCTGCCCATTCTTCTGGTTTAAAGTCTCTTATTCGGCTTTAACTAAATCCACGGGATAGATAGAGCGGTGCTATATTCTTAATCGGGGCACACGGAAAAGCGCTACTGTATGTATATCATTATTTCATGTGCAGGAGAACTAGAGGTGGTCGCAGCGGCTGGCAAGGGTGAAATACGGATGCGTACTAATGGTACCAGGCTCGATGACGGCGGAATTCACACCGTGCGGATTATACGTATGCATAAACAGGTAACATTTCAATATCGCCAGAAGGAACTAGGCAACTATTTCTTGGCTGACTGCTTTATGAATATAGCCTAGAATATAGGTACTTGAGTCAAATATTTAAATCGTTAGATAGGCCCTTTCCGTACATTGCAACGCTCTAAATAGGACATCACTCAAATGAGTGAATGAGTGAATTTGACTTCAGATGCGATCGAGTACCCGTCTAAAAACGTTATCTTACATTAATAAGGAAATATGACGTCGTGCGCGTTCAAGAAATGTAAAAACATCACTGAAATAACTTGCAAGAATAAAGGCATTGCAATTCACTTGTAATTTAATTAATACAATATTTAGATAAATGGCACAGTCTGTCATAATTTATAATGCCATTTTTGTTTATTGTCATCACGAATGCTGACAATAGCGGAACAGAGCGAACTATTTGAAATACTTATGAGAAGGACAGTGACAAAGATAGTTTCGTCTTTCGTCAAGAAAAAGAGTTCGGACAATGGATTACCATTGTAGGTAATCCATTGTTCGAACTCTTTAGGTGCACATAGGACCTCTAGTGTGATCATACGAGGACCTGGAGCCTCCCTTAGGTCCAGTGGTTTTAGCCGGTAGGAGTCCAGCATACCCCTTCGCCCTTACCTGGGGCGAAGGAAGTTCATAAAGAATTTCCACTGGCCACCAATAAAAAAAGGTGCCCATAGGACATTCTTTGAATTGGAGGTGTTGCGAATTGGTCGTTTCGCGAATTGTACGTTTCTCGAATTAGAAGTTTCGCGAATTGGACGTTTTGTACACGCTGGACATTTTGCGAATTGAACATTCCGCGCCTCAGCGGTTTTCAAGTGCAAGGTCAAACATCTGGCTTGTTGAAGGCATGCGAAGGTCATGTAACGGATAGTCCACAAAAAATCCACAATTTATTAATTATAATGTATGTACGGTAAATATCTAGCACTGGGGTGGTGCCTACCTAGCCGGCCTCTGCAATAAGAGCACCTATTTATTCTAAGCCTTTTCGATCGTTATTTTTCTCGATTCCAGTTAGAACTGTGGGTGGATGAGGAACTCCTTGGAAGTGGTGTGTTAGCTGGCAATGCTTTCCCTGCGCGACCTGGTGGATTGTTTCTGGGGGGAGTGAGGGATCAACTGCATGCCAGTGTGCCTCTCAAGCCCTTTAAGGGAACGCTTGCTGATCTAATTGTTGATGCCCAGTGAGTGATGCCATATTTCTTTAGTTTTAACCAAATTTATAGTCTTGTATTTGCCTGTGACGTTTTTTAAAAGATCTCTAACCAAATGGCTTTTAGGTAAATGTTTTTATAGCCTTAACGATTATATGACAGATCAATAAATTGCAATTAATGTTTAAATACAAACTCAATGCTAATCTTTTTTCTCCATCATTTAAATGATACAATTAATCAAAATAATTTGCTTGACAGTTTTAACTATGTTTTTGACATTAATTAAAATTACATTATTATTTATTAAATTGTAATTATTGATGATATTAATGCTCATTCGTATAATATTGTTTGTGTTATTTTATTTTTAGTTTGCACACCATTGTCATGGTATGAATGTACCGAACGAAGGCTCAATTTTAATATCTATATTGTACAACTACATTCTTGCAAATAAATTATTTGAATTTGTTTGTAATAAAATATATGTTCCGTGTGTTGTGGTATCTGGATTAAGAATTTAGGACCATTCTGTCAGCCGTGGATGTCGTAAGAGGCGACTAAGGGAGTTTAAACCAGAGGAACGGGCAGCAGCGTTACTTCTGTAGATCAGCAGCCACATTGCGCTACCTCTGGCAGGTGGTTGACAAGCGTGATGAGCAATGGAAAATTCCCCCCAAAATGACGACACACTTGTGGAAGTCTATGAAGAGGCTTTTGTTCAGCAGTGGATCATCATCATCATATCAGCCACAGGACGTTCTTTAGATGTCCACAACGAGCGGTCACATGCCGCTCTCATCCAACGACTCCCAGCGACCTTCACCAGGTCGTCTGTCCACCTCGTTGGAGGTCGTCCCACGCTGCGTTTTCCGGTGCGCGGTTTCTATTTGAGAACCTTTGTGCCCCAGCGGCCATCAGTTCTACGAGCAATGTGCTCTGCCCATTGCCACTTCAGTTTACTAATCCTTTCAGCTATGTCGACAAATTTAGTTCTTCTACGGATCTCCTCATTTCTGATTCGATCTCGTAGAGAAATACCAAGCATAGCTCTCTCCATAGCTCGCTGAGTGACTTTGAGCTTTCTTATGAGGCCCATTGTGAGTGACCACGTCTCTGTTCTATATGTCATCACTGGTTCAAGACTTGCGTCTTGAGGCATTGTGGTATTGTTGACGAAAAGACGTTGCGAAGTTTCCCAAACGCTGCCCAGCCGAGTCGGATGCGACGATTGACATCTTTCTCGAAGTTGGACCTACCTGACTGGACAGTTTGTCCAAGGTAGACATACTCGTCAACAACTTCGAGAATAGAGCTTCCAACGGATACTGGGATGGACACGACATGATCATTTGACATGAGTTTTGTCTTGCCCATGTTCATTTTAGGGCCCACCTGTTGGGAACCTCTGTTGAGATCATCGAGCATTGTGCTGAGCTCTTGCAGCGATTTTGCCATGACTACGATGTCGTCGGTAAATCGATAATATTCCAGTAGCTTGAAGGCATCCCCCATTGCAGCGGTGAACAGTTTCGGGGAAATTACGTCCTCCTGTCTCACATTTCTCGGTCCACTGTGAGTGACCACGTCTTTGTTCCATATGTCATCACTGGTAATATACACTGGTTAAAGATAGCAGTGGATAGATGGATGAAACAGATGTATTTGTGATGTATCGATCAGAGCATCTTCCATTCGTGTTCAGCATACATGTAGGATCACCACCACCATTTCGGCCAGGCCGGGTTTTGCCAGAATCGCTACGCTTGGCAGACGGGTTGGCGATCGCAGTTGAGTTGTTAATGTACTCGAAGGACGCTGCTGCCCATCCTCCGGCTAATCCCTTAGTCGACTTTTACGACACCCATGGGAGCCGGCACCACACGGCTACAGTACACGTAGGACGGTCACGGTACACTCCCAAGTAAACGCGACCGCACCCCGCAGGCTGCTGGGGCTGCAGGCGGCGGGCGCGTGGGCCGGCGCGCGCCTGGGCCGCGCGGCCGCGCCGCCGCCCGCGCCGCGCGCCGCGCCTGCGCCCGCGCAGCCCGGCGCCGCCGGCTGCTCCAAGGTATGCACTCAGCTTTCACTGAACAAGTACAGAGGTACTGTACGGTTGCTGCAGTGGCTGATACAATCGGCTGCTGCGCACCGGCTCGTGGGTTCGATTCCCGCACGGCACAAATATATGTACGACTAGCTGGAACCCGCGGTTTCACCCGCGTTTAATTTAAAATAAATTTAGAGGACTTCGACGTATACACTTGACATTTAATTTATGTCTTAACCAACGTATTTACCCAAGGGCGTGGAAGACAACTATTTAAATTCTGACTATTCGTAAGTGCCAGCAAATGGTTTACATGAATAAAAAACTTTTGACTTTGACTTTGACAACTAAAGTTCTACCTACAAGAGTGGACACAAATCCAAAGTATAGAACTATCGCGCCGTAGCTGTCCTGTCGGTGTTCGGAAAAGTCATGGAATCTACATTATACCAATTAATCTATAAACAGTTACGTGGACGGTTTTGTGACCAACAGCATGGATTTTTACCCGACCGTTCAACCACTTCTAACCTAATCAATATTTCAGCAATGACCACACATGAAATTGACTGCAAAAGACAAACAGATGTATCATATTTCGACTTCCAGAAGGCTTTTGATCAAGTGGATAACGATGTGCTACTTTACAAGATGGCAAAAGTAGGATTCTCCGAAAAACTAATTCAGTTCTTCTCTAATTATTTGGCTGACCGAAAACAATATGTCTTATACGAGCATTTTAAATCCAGGGAATATTCTGTCAACTCTGGCATAGGACAAGGTAGTTGTCTCGGGCCATTGTTGTTTTTAATACTAATAAATGACCTGCCATCTAAAATTAAACACAGCACCTGTTTAATGTTTGCAGATGATGTAAAGTTAGCACTTGCCATTAACACACGATCTGACTGCGCGCTACTGCAAGTTGATATTAATAATGTCTCCAACTGGGGTCGAGATAATGGTCTAAAATTTAATATTGATAAGTGTGTAATCATGTCATATAGTCGCGCCCGCTCCCCCATCTGTGAGGATTATACAATATCCGATACCGCTTTACGACGCGTAACTACCATCAAAGATTTGGGCACGTGGTTCGATAGCCGACTTACTTTTAATGACCATATAAGCAAAATATGTGACAAATCGCGCAAAAGCCTGGGATTTGTAATACGACAGTCAAAGTGTTTTAATAACCAATTAACTATGTGTGTTTTATATAATTCATTCGTTCGTAGTACACTTGAACATAATGCATTGGTATGGAACCCTTACCAAGTACAACATATACAAAAAATCGAGAAAATACAAAAATCCTTTGTTCGATATTTGTATAAAAGATTGTACTTCTATTATCCATACTTATACCCAACACTGTATATTGTGGGCATGGTGGACTACCGAATGCTCGCAGTACGTCGTAACGTCTACCTAGTTACGTATTTTTTCCGCTTAATACGTGGCTTTACATATAACTCGTCACTGCTAGCACTGGTCAGCTTTCACATCCGCGTTGGGGGATATATGCGGTCCGTGAGCGGCGACAACATCTGCTGGCGGTGCCTTCCGCATGCACCAACCTGGCTCGGTTCGCGCCTCTGCCCCGCGCACTTCGTTGTATTAACGAAATCTTGGCGTATGACTTAACAATAGATTTATTTTCATGCACCGAAACCAAGTTCATAACTTCAGCAGGGCGGTATATTGAGACGTTGACTATTGGCACCAGTATAACATAATTATGAAGTTATCTTTTATTTAAATTATTAATTTTTATGATTTTATTTGATATATTTTTTAACAAACTTATTATTATTGTATTGCGGATGGATTAAGCTGTAAGCAATATAATGTCTGTATAAATAAATAAATAAATAGAATATATATATATTGGATTTCAAGGGTTTTATTTTTTTTGCGCTGAACCCTAATTATTTTTCTAAAATAAAAGTAGCCTAAGTTATTCCTTATAACATCAGCTATTTGACAGTGAAAGTCCCGTCAAAATCGGTCCAGCCGTTTCGGAGATTACCCGGAACAAACAGACAGACAGACGCATGCATTGCATGCAGATGCATTTAGTAAAAAGCTGTTATTTTGACATTACAAACAGACACTTCAATTTTATTTATTTGTATAGATCTGCAGGTAGTTGTTCCGGGTCTGGGTGTATTGTGTATGGAATTTGTGTCTGTAAACGCACCCACGTCACAGGAGAAATCCTAGTGTGGGGCAACGTTAAAAAAAGTAGCTTCGGGGTGAAAACAAACATCTAAAACCAGGCACGCCATTTTTACCCAGACATCATCGTACACCGTGGAAGCAGGTGCCGTGAAGTTCGGAGACAGCCCACACAGCCACACGACGCTCAAGCTAAATAAGCGCACCAAAGACCTGGTGCTTACCCTCCAGTTCCGGAGCTACGCGCCTAATGGACTCATTCTACTGGCACCGGTAATAAATTTGTGTAGTCTTCATTGACTCCATTAAGCGACTGCGCAAGAGTATACCGCGCTCTCTTTCTCCCTACAGTCTGACATAGTTCTTCTATTTCTAAATTGTGATAACTATTTGCCCTTGGCACCTATATATACAGCTTAATTCAAGTGTTGAGATGTTGTTCTATATCACTTATACGTTCTTCTTTAGTTTGCAGATTTTATACCAAAAAGTGCCTTCATAATTAGAATTGTTTTAACTTTACTGATAACATCCTGGACAGCAATTAAGAATTTTAAGACTAATATGTGTCCGTTTTTAGGGTTCCAAAGCGAAGCCAAAGCACTATATGGCCCTAATGGTACGAGAGGGTAAGCTCCGTCTAGTGGTGCGCGGGCGCAAACGTAAGGAGCTAACACTTGCGCCAATTGTCACCGATGGAAGTTGGAGGCAGGTCAGTGCATTGCATAGTGTTCTTTACATGTATAGTAATCGCATTACGTTTTTTTTTATAACAGATTTTTATGTGACAGAGTTTTAACGGCGTCCTTGATACAACAGCTAAGCGATAAGCCAATTGCGCTGCAGGTCGGGGAGTCTATACTGGAACAAATATTTGCATAGCCTGTAGATAGTTGTAAATATTTACTTCTGTGCGATAGGCAGGGAACTTTTCGCTGTTTAAATTGTTTCCGGAACCCAATTTCCATTCCATTTCTAATTTCCGTTCAATTAACAACTTTATATCAACTGTTAACTAATCCGGATGACTTTTATAAGTAATTTATATGACATTCGGGCCCGAGAGAGATAAGATCTTTCGGACTCTCCAAAGTCTTTAACACCATGAAGTTGCTTGGCCATTGACCACTGCCTTGGAAATTGCTTTTGAATTTCTTCCTCTCTGGAGGAGGGGAGAGAGGTCTGCCTGACTCGCGCGGCGCTGAGTGGCGGCGGTGCGACACTATGTGGACTACAGAAGGAGTCGCCCATGTAAGATTCACGAACGCTGGTGCTAACGGATCCCCGATTCAACAATCGGAGGCCAAGTGATGCCACACTCTTGGCAAAGTTCTCCTGCTAGGGTTGTCCCGGCGGGTAACTCAAGCTTTGGAGTGAGCGTTGAAGTTTCCCAGAACGAGAGCAACTGCTACCTACCCAAGGGAGAAGGAAAAAATGGAGTGCCAATGTAAGGGGAAAGCACTCTACCTTCAGTATAGGTAGTGTATAGTTTTGCCGCGCTGACTTGCGATGGTCGTAATTCTGCCGTTATCAACCGTACCGACCGTGCTGATTTACAGTATGAATGCGGTCTATCAATGAGAGATGTTTCATGAGTGTAACACACTTGATCATCATCATCATAGCAGCCACAGGTCGTCCCCTGCTGAACAAAGGCTTCCCCCTTGGATTTTCACAACGAGCGGTCACATGCCACTCTCATCCAACGACTCCCAGCGACCTTCACCAGGTCGTCTGTCCACCTCGTTAGAGGTCGTCCCACGCTGCGTTTTCCGGTGCGCAGTCTCCATGCGAGAACCTTTGTGCCCCAACGGCACCAGTTCTACGAGCAGTGTCCCCCGCCTATTGTCACTTCAGTTTACTAATCCTTTCAGCTATGTCGACAATTAGTTCTTCTACGGATCTCCTCATTTCTGATTATTTATTTTGGTTCTGTTCCCACCGAGTGTTTCTAAAGGTTTTAAGAAAGTATTGAGTAAGATGTGTGTGCAGGTGTCGCTGCGCGTGGCGCGCGGGCGCGTGCAGCTGTCGGCGGGCGTGTCGGGGGGCGTGTCGGGGGGCGGGGCGGGGGCGGGCGCGGCGGCCCGCGCGGCGGCGGCGCGTGCGCAGCGCGTGTACGTGGGCGGCCTGCCCGCGCCGCCCGCGCTGCCGCACCTGCCCAACGCGGTGAGTGACGACCGACACGAAGACGCATATCTAAACTGGTAACGTGCATATGGGAATATAGAAGAAAACAGATGGCTTGTCACTAGATAAGTAAGAACTCACAAGCAGACTCACTTCTAAATCCGCAGTGAATCGTATTATTGATGTGAACATCTTTCTTCTCGCTTTCCTGCAATCTGTAGGAGTGATTTCGTGAAAAGAGACGGAAGTGTGTAACAGGAACCCGAAAAAGCGCGCGCTATTTGATTTGACCAATGAGCGCGCTCGGTGCTAGAGTTGACCGTCAGATGGTAACATCCCATTTTCCGAGAGGTTGGTACTGTCAGCCATCAGCTGTGCGCTTCACCTTTACACTTAACCTATAGTGTTTGTTTAAAGTGTGCAATATAAACTAATTTATATGTGTAAACTATGTTAAGAAATGTATTTCATTGTTGATAATAACCGTCTGGAAAACGTACAGTTCTTTGATAAAAAATGCAAGCGGTAATAATGAATAGGTATTCGAATCATTATTTCAGTAAGTATTTAAGCTTTTTTAATTTCTGTCGCTGCTCAATTATTATTTTTAATTTTATTACTGTAAGGCTCACTTATTTGTTTTTTACTACTTTTCACAGCGGGTACATAAGTCAATTTACTTCATTAGCAAACTCACTTCTGTTAAATCTCTAATTTGGGTATTACTAATTTTCACTGTGAATTGCGGTGGTATTCTAATACCACCACCCCATCTCATCCCGTGGGTGTCGTAAAAGGCGTCTACGGAATTAGCCGGAGGAAAGGCAGCAGCGTCCTTCGAATACATTTACAACACAACTGCGATCGCCAACCCGTCTGCCAAGCTGGACGATTATGGCAAAACCCACCAGTGAGCACACAACACAAACCCATACCGGTCGTTGTGACAATTTTTGGTGGAGGCTTCGGTCGTTTGTGGACGTTTTTCGCCTGAAATTATGATGATACGGATTCAGAAATGAATTCGCTAGTCAGTTCTTACAGAATAGCTCTAGAGGTCCTAAATCTATTTAGAAACTTTTCGACCGTCCGGTTTTCTAAAGTGATTCAGTTCCCCATTTCATATCTATTCAGTTTGGATGCGCACTTTTATGCTTGTATTGTATTACTATTATTTTTCTCATATTCGTAACTGTTGTGTTTTGTTTGTGTGTGTTTGTTTCGTAAAGTAATTTAGTTATAATCGAATGTTCAGATAACACGTGTGGGTGCGTTCCGCGGATGTATTCGCCGTGTAACGGTGAACGGTCGTGCGGAGGACTTAGTACGGGATGCGCAGGCGCATCACGGCGTTGGACAGTGTTTTCCTAACGTTGAAAAAGCTGCGTATTTTGGAGGTAAGTCGTTATATTTGTGTTAATTCCTTGAATAATATTACTATTGGACTTGCTAACTCGCCCTAAACTAAAAACTGACATTATGGGTATTATTTAACAGGTTAAGTTAGGTTAACAGCCGAAAAACGTGTACTGCTGGACAGAAGCCTCCCCAAAAGATTGGCACGAAGAAAAAGAAAGAAAGAAATAATTTATTTTGGCTTTGCATTACATCCAATTGCTCTCTACTCCTCCGGCTAATCCCATAGTCCTCTCCCGATCCCGCTCTACAGCTACCTTCTGGAGCATGACACTCTCGCAGAAGGAGACCACTGCACTCCAATTTTCATGCTCTGTCAACATAGCCAACACTACTGCCGGCAGAGAGAAATCTTGCCCAATCAGCCATCACCTCAGCAGCCCATGCAGGGCACTCGAGTGGAGTATGTCTATCTAGGACAAACCGTCCAGTTGAGTAGGTCCAACTTCGAGAAAGAGAGCTCAATCTACATATGGTACAGAGACGTGGTTACTCACTATGGGCCTCATAAGAAAGCTTAAGGTACTCAGCTAGCTATACATAGAGCTATTCTTGGTTTTTCTCTACTATATCGAATCAGAAATGAGGAAAACCGTAAATCTAAAGTTGCCGACATAGCTGAAAGAATTAGTAAACTAAAGTGGTAATGGGGCACATAGCTCGTAGAACTCTTATCCGTTGGGGCAAAAAGGTTCTCGAGTGGAGACCACGAACAGGAAAACGCAGCGTGGGACCACCTCCAGCGAGGTGGACAGGCGACCTGGTGAAGATCAGTGGGAGTCGTTGGATGGCTGGCATGTCTCGTTCTAGCTCATCCTGGAATCTGTGGGCTAGGCCTTTGTTCAGTAGTGAACATCTTTTGGCTGATATGATGATAGTAATATTATGTAAGTTAGCTTTCCTATGATTGATTTTCTGGACGGATGGCAAAATGTTCCCGTTGAACAGATAATAAAATGTTGTCATTTTCAGGTGACGCACACGCGACCTGGTCGAGTTCATGGACGATGACGTCAGACGAGTCAGATGGCTCAATAGAGATTAGCTTACAGTTTAGAACCAGTGAGCCTAACGGGGTATTGCTGGCGGCTGCTGGGCTGTTACTGGAAGTTAAAGATGGCGCTGTAAGTTAACTTTGAGAAAAGCATGAAACATAAAGTCCTAACCTAGCGTATTGTATTGTTCCTAGTAATCAAGAATAAGTGAAAAGGCGTGTAAAGGCGTGTATCAACTGAAACAGAAATAAGGATGCGGATTTTGGCTCATGGAGACTTTATGTGCAATTTACTTAATTGAATATTTATACATATACAATTATTTGTCCTGACTAACTGACTGATTCATAAACATAGAGCCTGAACCGCTAGTGCTAGAAACTGGAAGGAAGTGTTGGCAGTCGATGCCTTCAATAACGCTGGCATTCACTAAGGAAGGAATTTTAGAAGTTTCATTCATTTTTCGCTTCATTCATTCATATATTACTGACAAACGTCATATTTTCAAAAATGTAAACTGAAGGCATTGTTAGTACATTAGTAATTTAGTATCTTTAAAGAGGTCTGTAAGAGATTCGCGAGGGCTCATATTATATATTGCGCGGATGGCTCTCTTCTGTAATATAAACATTGAATCTACACCAGCTACAGCTCCCCAGAGCATAATTCCATATGAGAATATGTTGTGGAAATACGCAAAATATACAAATGTGGCCGTAGCCGTAGAAGTAGGTACATCATTTAGATGCCTCATTTTCCTGACTGCAAATACAGCAGAACAACCTACTCGTTAAAGCTTGATAGATATGAGCATCCCATTGTAGTTTATAATCAATTGTTATACTTAGAAATACGGTTTCATTTACAATCTTGAGATTGTTGAACCGACTTGAGGTAAATTTAATTATATCGTTTGTTAAATTTAATTGAGGAAATTTTTGAAACATTTCATTTTATTTGCATTTAATAAGAGAATATTTACAATAAATCATTTAGACGGAGAGGACAAACTTTCATTATCATGTACAACTTCATTGACTTTTCTATTTGTATTCAAAATAAGCGAAGTGATATCAGTAAATAAAATTATATCAGATAATACCGAAACTATTTAAGAGAGATCAATAATATAGGTTAGGAACAGAAAGTGGCCCAGAATTGAGCCCTGTGGCATCACCATTTCTTCTAGAGACTGCTGATGTTATACCTTATCTTTTTAAAAACGTAGGATAATAGAAGGTTGAGAGCTGGTCCATGAATTCCGTATTGACCCAATTTACATGCGATCGTGTTGTGATCAACGCAATCAAGAGCCTTGTGATCAACATAATCAAAAGCCTTGGAAAGATTATAGAAGATACCAACTGCATTCTGTGGCTTTCTAAGATACAAGTTTCGCGTCTGCGTCTGTAGTTTATTTACTTCTCGTGAAGCTAAACTGTCGATCATGAAAAATCTCGTTTGTATTAAAATAAGTCAGCTTCTGACTAGGCAAGCATTTTTTTTCTAAATCTACTCAATGTTGGAAGAACCGAAATAGCTTTATAATCAGAGGGGTAATGCTTGCTGCTTGATAAAAAATTGGGATAACTTTGTTATGTTTCATGAAATATTACCTTCCAGTACTGGTGCAATGGTTGAAAGTGTTTGCAAGAAACAGGGCGATATTATCGATGGTAGACCCGAGTAATTTATCGGATAGGATAAGTTTTCAGCACTATTGACAGATGTAGTAATTGTAAATAAAGTGACATGTCTGAATTTAGAAGTTAGAATATATTTAGCAAAATATTGTTTAAGCAATGAACCTGTTAATGAAGGGGAAGAGTCGAGTGAACTAGCGACTTCGATCTGGCTATTGCGGACGAAAATTCAACTGCGTCGGCGACGTCTACGTTGTCGGATGTGGTTCGGTTATAATGGTGTTCGCCCGCAGGTGGTGCTGTCGCGGGGGGAGGGCGGGGATGGCGCGGAGGGCGCGGAGGGCGGCGCGCGCGTGTGGTGGCGCGGCGCGTGCGACGGCGCGTGGCACTTGGTGCGCGCGCGCGCGGGCGGCGCGCTGGCGCTGGCGCTGGACGGCGCGCCCGCGCTGCGCGCCGCGCCCACCGCGCTGCTGGACGCGCCGCGCGCGCCCGCGCCCGCCGCGCTGCACATCGGCGGCCTGCCCGGTACGCCGCTCCCCACTACTGCTCTTCCGAATATAGCGCCGCTCCTTCTCCCCGTGGATATCGTAATAGGCAACTGACTCCCTCTAAACCAGAAGGATGGACGGCGACGTCCATACTGCGCGCACCGACCCGCGAGCCTCAAAAATGGCGACACAATTATTGAAATCTACGGGAAAAGCTTTTGTTCAGTTGACATCTTTTGGCCAATATGATGACATTATTTTTAGTATACACAAAAAATTTAACGCCCCAAGAAATATTCATCAATATATGAAATATGACACACCCATGTGGTCACTCACTATGAGCCCAACAAGAAAACTCAAATCACTCGACGACCTTTGCTTGGTATTTCTGAAGTCGGTTGGCTACACCTGGCGAGATATAATAAACGCACCCTAAGGCTGGATTGTCACCTAGAAGAGTTGGAAGTAGAGTGAAGTCACAGTTTATGTGACTATGATGTGTTTATGTTTATGTTTAGCATATTCTGGATCTGTCAGAAGTCCAAATAAAAGTAAAGGACACCGTAAACCTAAAATCCAGCCACTAACTTTACTTCCATAAAGGTAACCAGCTCTCTCAAGGCGAGGTTGGTTTCCTCGTCAATAAGGTGTTTACCGAGTAGCATACCTAATACTAAAGCTCACCGACAGGTATTCCCTGAAAATGGTTCAAGTATACGCGCCCACCTCGACACACCCTGATCACGAAGTCGATGGATATGTTCGAAGACAATGCCAACGCCTTAAATAATACCACAAAGACTCACTACAGCGCTGTCATGGGGGACTTCAACGCCAAAGTGTGAATATAAGAATGCGACGAATACAGAGTGGGACCATAACGCTTGGGACGGCGAAATTGTAGCGGCCAGATGCTGATCGGATTTCCAGAAAGGCACGCTTCTTGATGAACTCTTTCTTCAGAAAGAAGCCGCAAAGGAAGTGGACCTGGCAGAGCCCAGATTTTGTGGCAAGGAATAAGAGAATTCATCATGTCAGATATATTTAGAGATGCTCTGTGATCAACAGATTCAACACTGGTTGTGATAACCGACTTGTCCGAGATACTCTAAATATCAACTTAAAGACTGAAAGAATGCATATGATGAATTCTATCCTCAGACCGTCGCCGCTATAAATCGTCCATGACTCTACAGAGTCCCAACTTGAACTGTAAAATAGGCTCGACTCGCTGGAAACCACGGCCAATATTAATGAGTTAACTAACAACGTGGTCAAAACGGTGTGGGAGCTGAGCCGTAAATAATTCCTACCACAGCCAAAAGACGACAGCAAGTCTAATCTTTCGCGGGAAGCTCAAGAGGGTACGATGGGAGACGCCATCCGTGTCTAAGCGGGTTAAGAAACTGATCCGACATGACCTTCACTGCTCTAATACCCGTGCTGTTTTAGCAGCTATCGAGCAGAACCCGGGATCGAAGGTGTTCGGACAGCCACTGCAGAAAAGCCACCTGATGAGTTGAGAACTGCGAATAGCAGGATAGTCGCCTGTGATACTGAGTTACTCGCGGAAATTGAACAGTACTATGGACAGCTGTACGCGTCACATGTGGTTGCGCCCAAGGCTCTTCGTTACACCGAGGACATCTCGGACCTCGACTTAAGCGAGATTAGGGCGCCTTTAAAAACAGCTCAAAAAAAGCTTCGGGAGATGACGGAATTACAAACGAATTGTTAAGTACAAGTGCTGGAGGAGATCCCGTGCTGAGGAAGTTGGTGCACTTGTTTAATTCCGTTATCCAACACGGTACAACACAGGAGGCGTGAAACGGGTGTGTGGTGGTTTTTCAAGAAAGGAGATAAATCTCTGTTTAGGAATTACAGATCCATTTCACTCCTGAGCCACGTGTACAAGCTATTTTCAATAGTTGTCACGAACCGTCTCGCTAGAACATTTGACGAAGCCCAATCGGAGCAGGCTGTATTTCGAAAAGGCTACAGCACCGTGGACCGCATCTATACTTTTTGGCAGATTGTGGAATAGTCAGAGCAATACAATCAACCGCTGTGTACTCTTGTGGACTACGACTCCGTCGAAATATAGGCTGTTTTGGATTCTCTCTGCAGAGAATCTAAAACAGCCGTAACGAAGTGTTGAGTTGTCTGTATAAGGCTGCCACTATGACCATCCATATCCAGAACCATAAGACGAAGCCTACCCAACAGCGTCGGGGAGTGAGACAGGGAGGTGTTATATCCCCGAAACTGTTCACAAACGCGTTGGAAGATGCCTTTAAAAATTTGGACTGGAACGGACCGGACATAAACATACATGGTGAGTACATCACACACTTCCGATTCCATCCGACGAGCCTCAAGACATGACGTCTTGGCATGAATTTGGAAAAAACAAAGATCATGTCAAATAGACATGTTGTGCATCGAAGATACGGTAGTCAAAATTGTGGACGAATACGTCTACCTCGGACAAACGCTCCTGTTGGGTAGACACAACTTTGACAGAGAAGCCATGAACGCAACTGTGACAGAAGGATACGTTTAGGCTGGTAAGAATTCGACAAGCTTCATCCGACCTTCTCGTCGTCTTCCGCAATATGGAGCCGAAACGTGGATAACTAACAGTTGGACTAGCCCAAAAGTTTAAAGAGAACCAAAATAATCGACATAGCACATCGAATTTGCAAGCTGACCTGGCAGTGGACTGGTCACGTCTTTCGAAGGACGGATGGCCGCAGATGGAGCAGACAAGTCCTATAGTAGAGAGCGCGTATGGGCAAACGTAGAGTGGAACGCCCACCGGCCAGATGACAAGAAGAAAGTTGCTATCATGCAATCGCTTCTTTTACTGATTTAAAACAAACTACTTTCAGGTTTATTGTATAGAAAAAATAATGTTATCTATACATTCTATTCTATAATTTAATAAAGCTGAAAGTTTGATTGTTTTTTGTTTGATCGCTCTAATCTCTTGAACTACCAGTCGGAACTGATTTTTTTTTTCGTAGTCCATATCTGGGGGAAGTTTATAGGCTATTCAACATCACACTACGACCCTTAAGAGCCGAGCAAAAGAAAAGATCGCTAATTGAAAGCGAAGAAACAGCGCGGGCGGGCGATGCGTCTGGGGCCGAGGGAGACCGCCCGACGAGAACCGAGCATTGCCGAGAAGAGCCGAACTGTGCATGCCTATGTCAAGAAAACCAGAATAATATACTAAAACCACACGAAAATATGACAAAAATATTGTTTACTGCGGAAATACTCTGAAAGTATTTATAAATAATCCGATTTCCGGTCCGAGTACTGGCAATTTACCCCAAGATACGACACAATTGTGGAAATCCGGGAGGCCTTTGTTCAACAGTGGACGTCCAATGGCTGATATGATGATGAATCCGATTTCTTTCAAATTAAACGGTGGGTGAAACCCCCTTGGTTACACCCCCACAGCTAGTATAAATATATATATTTTATTACAGAAGGTGTAATGGACGCTACCGACGGCGGCAAGAACTTCAACGGCTGCATTCGGGACGTCATAGTGGGAGGCCAGAAACGAGATTGGACAGACATGGAGTCTTTACATAATGTTCTGCTGGATTCGTGCCCAATACCGCAATAGACTTTGTAAAGAAAGCTGTAGGGTTAAAATTCCAATGGCTATGTTGCGGATAGTGAAGGTGTAACAACTTTGAGGCTATTTTAAAAGCCTTGAATATCGTCAATCGTTAAAAAGTGCCATTCTTAGCCTTACCGAGGTAGATAGTGTATTAAAGGTACAAAATTACATTACAAATTCCGCGCTTAATATTAATCTACTGAAGAAGGCTGAATTATAAATATTACTATTATAATACTTGGCGGGCATAATTCAAGTTCATATCTCTGGCAGTGAACCATATCAAACTTAAGTCAAACATTACATTACTGACCTCTTAACAAATTTGTTTTATCAATCTCGTATCTTTCTATACTGCTCGCATCTGCTGACTTTATAAAGCCTTTTATTTTAATTCATCTGTCAGGCAATAGGAAACGTCCGCGATTTCGGAAGATGTTGTGAGACAAATTTGAACGGTAGATTTGCAGTCTATTCGCTTACGCTATGGATCTTCCTTTAAAAGGTCATTCCAGATGCTGCTCTAGATTTTTCTCGAATATTATTGTATCGTAAATATGTAAAGTCCTGAGACTTTAAAACAAAAACTTCTGAGTTTATTTAGGCATTTTGGCATTTTTCTCAGAATAGAAAGTAAGAATTTTATAAAAATTTACTTCTATAAAAAATTTGAAAGCGTAGGTGTTTCTTGACACGTACTTGCTAAATAAACTATTTATCATTTACGGACTTCCATAAAATCGATAACTTAGGTACTACTCTCGTTACTTACGCTACATGGCTCACTAATTTGTAATTTAGTTTCCGTTCATCATTTCGGCCGAATAAAGTCCACGGCTGGACACAGGCCTCCCTCAAAGATCACCACAACGACCGATATCGGTGTGTTGTGTGCTCATTGGGGGGTTTTACCATGATCGCCACGCTTGGCAGGCGGGTTGGCGATCGCAGTTGAGTTGTTAATGTATTCATAGGACGCTGCTGCCCTTCCTCCGCCTAATCCCTTAGTCGCCTTTTACGACACCCACGGGATGAGATGGGTTGGTGCTATTCGTAGCCGGCACCACACGGTTTCCGTAGTTGTTGTCTAATTGCGTTGCTTCCGAAACAGTTAAACCAGATTTCTAGGAACACCATCTCTGAGTCATTATTCATCAGCTGATGATGATTCAGGATTAAAAGTAATGGTTATGTTTGATTCAATTTTGATTTCAACGTCCATCTGTTATTTCTTCATTCGATCGATAGAAACGCAGTTCGTTATTGCTACATAGAAATATTTAAAATACAGTCTGCAATGTGCCTTATTACGTATAAGTCTTACCAAATAGTGCCATTATATCTGTATTCAATAGTTTATAATTCAAAGGCTGATTCATATTCGTGTCTTCGTAAATAGTGTCTCGGAAAGTAATCAAGTAAATCTCAGTTATCATAGAAACAACCGCGGAAAACCTTGTATATCAAAAGTAGTCTTAAAGAAAACTTTGTTCAGGAACTACTTATAAGGCAATAAATTTTTTACATTGATAACTTATAACACATACGAAATACGGGCGACATCGCATCATGTTTTTATGAGCCCAGAGCAAGCGCTTTACATAACGCATTTGTTAGGCGAAGCAGAGAAGTAGTTCTACCTAAAACATTTAACTTAAAGCATAATTAAATGTTTCCAGATACCCTAAAATTATAACTTAATCCTTCCATTAGCAGTTTAAGTTACAACTTTTATTTTTTCTGCTAATATAATAGAACAATATTTATACTAAAGTATCTACTAAAACATCAAAGTAGTTACTTATCAACTCGTTCCCTTGACAGTGAGGCTCTTTAAAGAGGCTATGTATATAAAATATTAAGTTAAATTACAGCACATCTATGTTCCAACGTATACATGCTGTTCAAAATATGTTTCAATAAACTGGACAGAAATATAGATTATTCTAAATATAACTGGTATATAATTAGATGAACTTTAAATTCGAAACAGCGCTTATAAAAAACAGATTTTTCCTTATTCACTAATACTCGTTGTACATAAGTAGTGTACTTAATATTTTCCACCAGTATTCTTATTATAATTGTATATAGTTTGGTTTATTTTTAACTTTGATGTTAGTAATAAGCGAAATTTTATTAAAACGATAACACCGACAGAAACTACATTCGATAGGGAAATAATAAACATTAATTAAGTGATAAGAATTAGCAATAATGGGTAGGTATTCAAACTGCACTAATGGCGTTCACAGAAATAATCGCAATATACAAGGTCGGTTATTTAGCGATGGTAAGGTAACTCCACTGCAGCGCATAAGAGCGTACAGGGTACTTATATTTTGTCATATGTCATCACTGACCTCAATTACACTCGCCAAGCAGTCGTCTGTGACCAAAGGGAGGGGTATGCAGGACTCAAACCGGCTAAACCCCACGGCGTCCTTCCTCTTACCTCTAGCCGGGGGTGAGGTGTACGCTCTGTCTGCATTAGCCGCGCCCCCGGCAGGTATCGGTGCGTCATTGTCTGACGGGCCCCTTCTCTGTGCGACCTTGCTGGCCGCACCCATCTACAGAGAGGCGCGCGCAGAACTCACGCGCTGCCATCCCGGGCCAGTTTCTGTTAGAGTTCAGTTTCAGTTCGTGGCCCGCAGGCCGCTCCTCATGGTGGCCGGAGATCGTTCAGAGCCACTACAGAGCTACTGCGAACTATTCCTGGGAGCATTACAATTGTTATGAGCAGGCTTATCACTTCATCAGTCGAATGACTTGTGACTTGACTTCTTCGCGCCAACAAGTTGTATACAAAAAAAAAACTAGTTACAGATCGTTCGTGTATGTCATTATTTCATGTAACATGATAACATTAAATATATATAATCGTCTATTGGCCCATCTTTCTCGTCATCTCTCTGCTCCAGTGGACAGCAGACTGACCACTGCGTTCGGGGTGATACAGTGAGATGCTGTAATATGACAGCTGAATGTCCAAAAGAGAGCAAATGTGTAATGGTCGTCTGTCATGAATGCCATACATAAATAAATTGTACACTCCTTTATACAGCCTACATCCTATTTGATATGATGAGTATATATTAACATCATTTCAATCTATGTCTACCTACTTTTGAGAACACCTCTTCTCTGGTCCGGAGCCTGACGCTGATATTAAAATCAGAAACGTAATTATATTTAATATCCAAGATTTTTGTTATTATTAAAATTCGCTTCTTTCATGGCCATTGGCGTCTTCTGCGTTCACCAGGATAATAAATTATTTCCTTATCCCAATTTACTCAACTTGCTTAACAATGTTTTTTGTCATATTTGTAATTTCATCAATTAGCATTTAGATGTGGCTTGTGACTTCTGCAAGAGTAGAAAACGCATCTGTGAATGCCATTCTATGGGAATAAAACTGAACTCCGTTGCGTGCGGTGCGTGCGGCGCGTGCGATCGATCAGGACCATTGGACGTGTACCTTCACCGGTTTTCACATTTAAATAGTAGTACTTAGTGTTCGTTTCTGGTAGATCTCTGTCTCCAAATAACAACCATCACATCAGATACTTAAAACACAAATGACTTCTTAGCATTATGTTGGATAATCTTCTTTAGTTCTTACACGTCGTTAATATAAGCTGCATTTAAATATAGTCATTAGCGTAGTGTACCCATAATAGTGTAGCCAATGTTTGCCATGTGCCGTAGCAATTATTTGTCATGAATTTATAAGTAGAGGCATAGTAGCCTTTGTTACGTTTGCATGTCCAATATTGGTAGGTACTGCCTCCAAACTTGCGTTGCCAGGTGTCCCAATTTACGCGGCACGTCCCGATTTTCAGTGGTATATGGACACGTCCCTATTGACCCTCAATAGCCAAGACTTCGCCGAATTTCGTTAATTGAATTTTTGAATTCTCTAAAAGAAAATGGTTTAACTTACGTTAACTTAATAATGAAGATTTGAAAATTTGTTGAAACTATCACGAGTACAAAGATCAAAGCTAACTTGAAAATTCTTTCATCATCATTCATCATTCGGCCGAAATTCTTTCAAATCTCTTCAAAATATTTTCATCCATAGCCTGTTACCGATTCCAAATACTGCGATATTTTCGGTATCTACTGTGCTTTATGTTTAAAATAAACGTTAACTTATAAACGCCCAGCTTTTTCTAACACGCTTTTATTAGCTTGGTATGTATCTATGTAACGGAATTTTTGAACTCGATTTTCATCCCCTTCAAAACGTCGGATTGATTCGACACTTATCAAGGACCGATGACAATGCAACTCCGTTAAAAAAAAAACAAGTTTTTGTAGTTAGCCGCACAAAAAATTAGAAAATAAATAATAGTTTCAAAAAACAAAAAAACACGCTTTTGTAGATAACCGAACAAAAAATTGGAAAATAATTTTAAATAAGTTTAAAATAAGAACAGAGTGATTAACAAAAATCATATTTTATTGTAAAAAAAACGTGGGGTGCTTTATCAGATATTTTCATGATGACGCTACTTTTACAAATATTCACAAAAATATTTAAAACTATTGACATCAACCACCCCACGCTTTCTCTCTCTGTTTCGGTTGGAGTGTCGGAGTTGTTCGACTCAGCTGCCGTACAACAAGCGGAAGCGACGATTGTCGAGTCACCCAGTTCAAACACCACTCTACTGTCACCCATCTACGGTCTGACCAGGTAGAGCGTTGCTTAACCTCACCGATCGTTTCATCATTTCGGCCGAATGAAGTCCACTGCTGGACACAGGCCTCCCCCAAAGATCACCACAACCACCGATATGGATGTGTTGTGGGCTCATCGGGGGTTTTGCCATAATCGCCACGCTTGGCAGACGGGTTGGCGATCGCAGTTGAGTTATTAATGTACTCGAAGGACGCTGCTGCCCATCCTCCGGCTAATCCCTTAGTCGACTTTTACGACACCCATGGGAAGAGATGGGGTGGTGGCATTCTGAGCCGGCACCACGCGGCTACCTATCGTTTACCTGTCAAATCGCAACTGGCTATAAACGCCTCGATGTGAATTTATTTTTAACGTAATATGGAAATTACAATATGACTGTGGTGAATAAATAGTGAATAATAGGTACTGATTAATTCACCGCGTATTTAATGCATTCTGGTCAGATGGTCATCAAAAACCTAACAAGCGTTTCCTCGCTTCGTTTATCACTCCTATATTTAGCCCAGCTCACTTACACTACACATATCGAGTAGTGTTGAGTAGGACATACAAGAGGCGGTACATTTGTCCCGTTCATGACACATATTGTAAGAGCGGCTCAACATTATAACATGTACCACTTCAAATTTTATGTCGCGTTACTCTATTCCTCGCATATGAACTGTAGGGTGAGAGAGAGAGAGAATGCGGCACATGCTTCAAAAGCATGTCGTTTTATTCAACGGACATTATCGTGACTGCAAGAGACAACATGATGTTTTTATTCACTCTATTACAAATGTACTAGTACAAAGTACGAGACGCGACAGTTTTAGAAAAATAAGATTTCATGAATGTTTGTTATATGCCTATTTGTTTTGCTTGTGTTGCTGTTAATGTCTGTGTATTAGGTATATTTTAAATCAAAATCATGTTTTACAAATAAGTCGCCTGCACAATAATATTACAGTGGCTAATAACTAATAAGTAAAAACGTCGATACAATCGTTCATTTGTCTATAACCAATCGCCTCTTTGTACTTTTCTTTAAGTATTACGTCAATCACACTTTGTAAGACAGGGCAGTACAAATACAGCAACAGTACATGAAATACTCGTTCTTTCAAATGTACCGCCAAGCTTCATGACGCCTCGCCTTATTTGAAGTGGGACATTGTACTGGCTCGGTACAAAAAAGAGGCTACTCTTACAAACTCATTTTTAAATCGTGTCCTACTCAACACTAATATCGAGAGTACTAAGTAGGTATTGCCGCGCGGAAGTCGTCCTTATCTAATATCCACATACCCACAAGCCGAAACCGTGCACTGTTCGATATTTAGGTATAGTTAACTGCTACAATAATAATTATGTTGCAATCAATGAAATGTTACGTCCATATAAAATGGCGCGCAAAACTCAGTCTCGCTGTATTTATAAACCTACAAAACTGCACATCTACCTATGCTCTAAGAAAGAAGATACAAAAACTACGAGAGTAAAAGAGATAGCTATCTAAAATGACAACACGTGTACTGGATGTCTTTGTCGCACCTGTGATAGAATATGTATGTTGTCTCTTTTCTTTGCTTGACCTGGGTTTTCTTCGAGAATATTATATATATAACATCATTGGTTGCAATGCAAAACTGCGTAGATTACGTATCTGCTATAAACGCCTCGAAGATTTGCGACAGACTTAGAACTTACGATCGGTGTTTTTAAAAATACAATCCAACGATGGCAACCGGGGACCATATAAAAAAGACAAATAATCGTTTGTTATTGTTGCTTCTGTTGCTGTTTCATTGCTATCTGATTGACAAAAGTCAATGGCATATTAGGTCATATCAAATACAAAAATGTGTGACCGATGTCGATGACGGAGGTGATGATGATCAATCGCGTGATTTATGTTAATGGTCTGTTCAGACGTGCTTCGACCATACCGCACCGGCAAAATTGTATGAAAACCTGTAGTACCATCACACGTACGATCATTTAAAACGTCACGATCAACGGTTGTCGCGAATGTGAGGACAAATAGGTACTTAAGACATCGCAGCCACAATTTAAAGGGCGACCTTCTTACGACGCTCTCCTTCCCACGCGTATTTTGTATGTAGCAGCACCATTCATATTAGTAACTACCACGCGATATTTTACCGCTGTGGTGTGTTTGTTGTTGCGGCACATCTGAACAGACCCTAATCGGAGGCCGTACTTTGATTGAACATGCAAACGCGAAAAGCGATATTGATCACTTAAACTTTACAATTAAGTAAATTGTAAAATTTGATTCCTGATCTATATTTTTTATTTTATATATTTTATTATTATTTGTATAAAATTAAAATTAAACTAAGTATATAATAATTTTAATTTTGTGCTAATGGAACAGAAAATCGATCGACTAAATTGTTATCAATATTTATTTAGCTAAGAAATAATTAACATTTTAATAATTATTTTTCACATTCGATAATTGTTGACTAATTCGGTACTATTATTTAAAAAATTGCCACATCACGTGGAGGAAATACAGACTTTTGACAGATTTTATAGTTTGACGATAAATTATTTATGTTTAAACATCCGACATATTATATACTTATAACTGTTTTCTAGCACTAATGTTGAAGCATACAATACTGTAGTTTTGTAAATAAATAAATAGGGATCAGCTTTAATAGTTAAAACGAGCGATTCTTTGTCATAAATGTAATTTATTTGATAAACAAGTGTTCAGTAGATATAATTGTACATAAATAGTTTGGTCGATGTATATACAATGCGTATTTATTGTAACTGCTTTTCAGAGGAAGAAATAAAGTCGATTGTAGCCACAAAACCCTTTCTTATTAATTAGCAATATATATTTTATATATGTTTCGTGTGGTGTAACGGATTGAGTGGAAAACTGGTTGAGTATATTCTAATGATATTTGAATGTCATCCTTATCCATTACAAATAGAGTTGTATAGTATGCAAAAGATAATTTGCTCTAGTGGACAGCAGCGTATACTCGAACATCCACACCCTGAATTGTTTCACGGTAGAGAACATGTTCGAGCACGCGCGAGCAGTTTTCCGCCTAATCTGCGCTGCGCCCTAAGAAATTGTTACCCAGAGGGATGGGTATCAGCGTCCTTTCTGTTGAACGGTAGCCATGCTGCGCACACCAACCCGCCAAGCGTGGTGAGTACTGACAAATTCCTCCCAGAATGACGACGCAATTAAAAAGCCGACCCCCCAGCCCTGGAGGTCCCGCTGTTCTTGTAGCGGCCACGATAATAGCGGGGCAAGGTAGTAAGGATCTCCGGCAGGGATCAATATACCAACCCAAACGAAAACTGGCCCTGGTAACCTTTTTTTGAAGTGAAAACTTCTTTTAGCGCGGTACGCATATTTTTAGATGAGATAAAATCTCCTAACGCGCCAAAATAAGTTTTTACTTCTGTCGGCACTCCCGGAGTGCTTTTTTTTTTAACTTTGTCCCACACTAGTATCTTTCTCCTGTGTCGTGGGTGCGTTTTACAGACATATATTCCACACACAATACACCCAGACCCGGAACAGCTACCTGCAGATCATACAAATATTTGTTCCGTGCGAGAATCAAACCCACGACCCAGAGCGCAGCAGCCGACTGTATCAGCCACGGCACCAACTGTGCCGTCACCTACAACGCTCGTACACGAAAGCAGACGAAAAGATCGCTACGCTGGAAGGAGAAATAGATATGTTGCACTAGGATGTCATGAGTTAATCAGAAGTCCGAAGAGAGAACAAGAATGAGGCGATAACCTTGATCATCCGTCTCAAGGTGGCGTCGGGTTCCTCGTCCGCAGGTCCCTCATTACCAAAATTACTACCATCAACAGTGTTTCAAACAGGGTAGCGTACTTGATACTCAGAATATCCAAGAGGTATTCCTTGAAGGTCCGTACACTGACCTCGACACACCCGGATAATGCAAGAGCATGTATGAGGATGTAAGTAGAGCCATGCATAACTTCAAGACGCGTTTTACCGTTGTGATGAGGGACTTCATCGCAAAGCTGGGCACACGATGCGATTTAAGAGTGGGGCAATTTGGATATCGGCAATGGATCTCAAAGGATAGAGGCTGGCCGATTTTAGGGAACAAGAGCGACTCTCGTGATCAAGTCCTTCTTCCAGAAGACGCCTCACAGAAAATGGAACTTTCGAGTACCGGTGGCTCCACATAGATTAAGATTGACTTCATCAGGACCAATAAAAGTCAAATATTCAATTATGTCTTCCTGATCCATAGGGTGAAAACCGGTAATGATCACCGAACGGTAAAATGCACGTTGAATATTACTCTCCAAGTTGAGAGATCTCGCCTTATGAAGTCTACTCTCCGGCCCTTTAGCGGGCTGCTTTACCTTTTACCCATATCCAAACCCTGGTAGCCTTCGACTCGTAACTCGAACCCACTTCGAGAGCCTAGAACATTGCGTATCTGTGGACGATTAAAATGGTAGGTTTATAGAATCTGTCCAAATGTTTTGGCCTAAGTACATTAAAGCCCTGGGCTGCTGTCTCCCTAATGTGTCTCTCGTCGTTTTCGAGGGAAACCTGGACGAGGTGGCGCGCAGCATTCGCTTTAAGTGCTCGCACCCTCCAGTGCTCGTCCTGGGGGACTTCAACGCTCACTCAAGAGCTTAGGGCTACCTTCGGGACGGGTCGAGGGGGAAAATAATGCAAGACTGGGTGGCGTCACTTGACCTCCGATTGCTGAATCGGGGGTCTGTTTGCATCTGCGTTCGGTGGCAGGGGGAGTCCATCGTGGACCTGACATGGGCGGCTCCTTCTATGGCCCGCATGGTGTTGAGCTGGCGAGTAGCGGAGGAGGTGGTCACGCCCATCCCTATATCCGTTCAGAACTTGAACTCGAAGTTGTTGATGAGTATGTCTACCCGAAACGAACCGTCGGTCGGTCCAACTTCGACAATGAGGTCAGGGGTTCAATTCTCTAAGCTCAAACATCCATACATCCTTGAATACAGAATTAATATAACGGTGATAACCCAATTTGGTATTCGCTAAGACTGGTCCTCATGGCTCACCGTCTGCAACGTAGGACACGTTGTTGAATAGCTTAAATAATGTCTTAGCGAATACCGAATTAGTTTTACACCATTATTTCGATTCTGTATTCAAGGATGTATGGATGTTTGAGCTTAAGGAATTACACCCCAGTCGTCGAATCCGAGTCGGCTGGACAGCGTTCGAGAAACTTTGCATCGTCTTTTCAACAACGATATCGCAGTGCCTCAAGACAAGTCTTTAACCAGTGTGTGTTACCAACGATGACATGGCGCAGAGTCGTGGTCACTTACTATGGGCTTTATAAAAAAGCTCAAGGTCACTCAGCGAACTATGGAGAGAGCTATTCTTGGTATTTCCCTAAGAGGTCGTATCAGAATTGAGGAGACCCGTAGAAGAACTAAAGTTGCTATAGCTGAAAGGATTAGTAAGTTGAAGTGGCAATGGGCGGGGGAACATTGCTCGTAGAACTGATGGCCGATGGGACAACAGGGTTTTCTAGTGAATACTGCGTACCAGAAAACGCTGCGTGAGGCAGCCTCCACAGAGACGAATGTACGACCTGGTGAAGGTCACTGGGAGTAGTTGAATGCGGGCGGCATGTAACTGGCCGTTATTGAAATCTATGGGGAAGCCTTTGTTCAGCAGTGGACGTCATTTGTCTGACATGATGATGATGGTGATCTCTTCCCATGAGAGATCGCCGTGAGAAGCCATACTGCGCTCACCGATTTCCGCTTGCCAAAAGATGATACAGTTGCGAAAATCTTTGGAGGAGCTGATTTCAAATAAAATAAAAATACGGCAGTTAATCATCGGGTTTTATTTATAACCAGTCTGTTGGAATCGCAACTGGAAAAAATCAAGATATAAAATTGCAACTTGGTAGCTGGAAAACAAAATGAAACATTTTCAAAAACCGTACCATGTTTTATGATGGTAGGGTAAAAAGGCCAAAAACATACATTAACATTAAAATTACCAACTGTATGTGTTAATTTAGATCAACAATAAAATAAATAAATAATATTGTCTTCGTTTTTCGCGATTATTACTCATTATTATAATCGGAGGATGTCATCCTGTGACCACGAACACTGCAGTGTTGCAGAAACCCTCACAACAAGTCGTTCCATATCACCTATTACACGGTACAGTTTACAAAACTTTATTCTTTAATTTACTATATTGCTCCCCATATTCGTGTATTTTTACGTTACACGCCTATGTTTGGGTCGCAGAAATCCATATATGTACCAAATTTCAACTTATTTGGTCCAGTAGATTCGGAGCAAATTGGCTGTGACAGACAGACACACACGAGTGATCCTATATGGGTTCCACCGTTTTTACTTCGATCGTTCGGAACCCTAAACATACATATTTAGGATTCTTGTGGATTTTTATTATTCGGGCAGCGCGATTTCTACACAAAGCAAAGCAAGGTACGTAGCTAAGGCACAACCTTGGAGACGGAGACCTAGGGACAGTGCGACTTCAAGCTTGCACCAACTTGTACGCTCATTATTACGCATTTGTGTATGGTGTTCGACTACGGGCATCCAATTTAAGTACCACTTCTGTTATATATGTAATATGTGGTATACGGTATATTTTAATACCGAATATTGTCCTAATCTATTTCCGTTACAGGATAACCGGACAGATGTCTGGGGGGCGAGGCACGTGCGGGAGGAAGGTTTGACGGTCACCGGGTACGAAACCGATACAGAGGTCAGCGGTATATTAGATTCTAGACCACCTCCCGATAAACAACTGCGTTACGAACGAGTCCAGAGTTGCTGGAGGCGTTGAATCAAGTTTGGGAGTCCTGCCTCATCATACATCACTCATCAGTATATTATTAGTTGTGCTGACGTTCTAAAATTGAATTTGTGAAGATAATTTTGTGCTTAGTTAAAAAACCTAAAAACAATTGTGTATGCGTGTGTGATAAAAACAATAAAATCTCTGTCACAATATTATCGGTAAACTTGTGTCGCCGTGCTAATGCAGACAGCAATTTAACAGAAGATATTATAAACAGATACAATGTCAGATAGTGAAGATGGTCCAACACCTCATAAACGGCGAATACAAAAGGAGACGACTTCTATGACAGAAGAAAACGATATAAAAAGGAATTCCGATATCATAGATCCAGAACTGGTAAAAATGGTTTGCTTAGATTTACAACCGATTCAAATACTTACAAATAATGGGTTACAAAATTTAATCAACCACCTAAATCCATACTATAGAATACCATCCACAAAAAAATTCTCCGAGTGCCTTCTATCTGAACAGTACAATAATGCAAAAAAAGAATTAGGAGATAAATTGAAGATGATCGATTATGTGGCAGTAACGGTAGTAATGTGGACGTCATTGATCATTGATCGGAAACGCGATTATAATATGATCACTCTGACCATACACTACCTTTATCAAGGAAAATTTGAATCTCAGACTCTATCCACAAAAGAAGCGAGAGGGTCGCAAACGTCCGATAACATTGCCAGACAAATAAAAGACGTGTTGAAAGAATGGGAGATTTTCGATAAAGTGGTTTGTATTATTACTAACAATGCAGCTAATCTAAGAAATGCTGTGACACACGTTTTGAAAATGCCACATGTGTTTTGTTTAGCGTATACTTTGAACTTGGCTATTCAGGACAGCTTAAAGTTAATAGATCCACAGTGTAAAACCCTCGAGAAGATCTACAGTAAAAATATGTTTAAAACATTGAAATATAGAAAAAATAAAGAACCTTTCGCTTGGCATTTCACATATAACATGATGCAAGACGCATGTAATATGTCCAAAAAATCACGTTCTGAATTTACTGACTTCGCCGAATTAGACTGGCAAGAGCTGCATGAATGTGTTTGTATTTTAAAACCAATAGAAGAGCTGAATAACATACTCTGTGGTGACAAGTATCCAACCTTATCCTGTATTATTCCACTTATTGACAGCGTGTACTCTTCCTTAAAGAAATACACACCAACCACTATGGTCGGAAGAAAATTTAAAACGGAACTTGAGACGGCGATTAATACACGTCTCGGAAATTACGAAGACGGAACCTCCGAAGTGAAACGTAAAACTGCAGCAAAGGCCACATTCATGGATCCCAGATTTAAAAAAGCAGCTTTCGAAGGAGAAAATTATGCTGATTCTGTGGAGCAAGATATTATAACGGAATTAAATAAAGGGGTGCCTTTAAGCGACCAAAACAACCTAGATCCTTCAACTTCACGTAACTCTTCAGGAGAGAATACAATTAGAGATCTATGGAGTATTTTGGATAAAAAAGTATGTGGTAGGCTAAGTAACGAAATTACTTTCTCACCTTTCTTGGAAGTGAAACAGTATGTTGATTTACCATACATGAAGCGAAGCGACAATCCTTTAAAATTTTGGGATACTAATAAAATTCTTTATAGTAGTATGTATAAATTATCTCAAAAATATTTGTGCATTCCCGCGACTACGATTTCTTTTGAACCGATTTTGTCGAATGAAGTAAAGGTATATAACGATCTCAGAAGTAAATTGGAACCTGAATATGTTGATCAAATATTATTTCTACATAGTTATTATTCCAGAACTTAGAAATGATCGCAATTCTTGTATGAATTATTGTTTCATTTATTATTTCGGCCCAATAAACCTCCCTCAAAGATCACCACAACGACTGATATCGGTGTGTTGTGTGCTCATTGGGGGTTTTGCCATAATCGCCACGCTTGGCAGGCGGGTTGGCGATCGCAGTTGAGTTGTTAAAGTATTCGAAGGACGCTGCTGCCCATCCTCCGTCTAATTCCTTAGTCGGCAACCACGGGATGAGATGGGTTGTTGTTGTTTATAGGTTGTTCGCTAAGACATGATTGAAGCTATTTAAGGATATGTTACAGACAGTGAGCCATGAGGATCAGTCTTAGCAAATACCAAATTGAGTTATCATTTCAATTCGATATTCAAGGATGTATAGATGTTTGAGCTTAAAGAATTGCACCCCTGTACCTAGGCGTACGTAAAGTTGACCCTGTAGAAAGCCCTACTTTCAACTGCTAAATGTTAAACACCTAAATCAGAAAGGGGCAGAGAGAGAGAGATTAATCTTTGACATTTAGTCGATTTTTACTAGACGCGATCCTACTTTAGTATCTATATAAACTTACTTTTGTAAAAATATTTCATCCTACTTAATATATATGTATCCCTCCAGTGTTTTGTGTTCCTTCCTCAATTAATAGTAAGTATATACATGTTAATATTATGTTGTAACCGTCCGCGATATAGAACCCTATCAGAAAACCAGCGCTGCATATATAAATACATTGTTGCAGCATTATGCTGAAATAGGGACCCTTATTGGCATCGCGCAGCACTGTAACTGTAGTCATATATATTGTATTTTATTATTAATGTTTTCATTGTCATTGCGTACGAGTCCAAAACAAAACATTTTCTTTCTTTATTCTTTCTTTTCTCCCTATTTTTAAAACAAATGTCAATATGCCTTGTTATAGGTATATTAAAATAGAAAGCGCCAATGTATATTTTTAAAGCTTTTGTTTAGTTTTTAATAAAAAAATACTTGTAAAGTTTAATGTTGCTTTTTTGTGATGTGCATCAGTATAAATCCATCATATTTTTGGTCCATGATCGAGTTGCCTGGGTCCCTAATATGAGCTTAGCGAGGCAATGTATTAAGTGACAGCTAACGACTGGAATTAGATGCCCCAGAAAGGGCGCGGGAAACTGGTGGTCTCTCGGCCAACATCATAAGACTTGTGGAAACAACGGAGAAAATTATCAGCGTAATTTTAATTTTTTTATTGGTGTCCAGTGGAAATTCTACATGGAACTTCCTTCGCCCCGGGGAAGGGCGAAGGGGTGTGCCGGACTCCTACCGGCTAAAACCACTGGAGCGGTCATCTTCGGCACCTAAGGGGGGCACTTGCGACTTAAAAGATGAAGAAGATTTGGAAACAGACTCTTGCAAGAAGTTCCACACATTAGCGGTACGCACGAAACACGTGGACGCTTCGTGTGTATGGGTGTCACATCAACCATATAACGGTGACGCAATGTCTTTCGTCTGGTTATCCGATGATGGGATGGGCCTGAGGGAATTAAATCGTGCAATTCCAATGCAGACTCGCCGAAATGTGTTCGACAAAAATCTTTTTAACAAAAATACTGGCTTCAAAAAACCTTCACGGTATAAAAACGCTCAAAACACAAAAAAAAGAACTTTTTTATGAAGTTGGGCGGGCCAGGTAAAACATTTAATTTTTCGTTGGTTTGCGTGTACCTAGTCGATATGTAAAAAGTTTGATTTGTATCTTTTTAGTAAATAAATGTAAGGACTTAAATCGAAACCAACCCGCGATACATACTTATCTAAGTTAGTGGACAGTCAAACTCACGGATGACAGAACTGATGTCATAAGAAACACATAACCAACCATAATTATATTTATATAAAACCGAATTGTCATATCATATCGGTCATTTATACGTCCACGGCTGAACAAAGGCTTTCCCCATAGATTTTCACAGCTGTGTCATCATTTTGGGGGGTATTTGCCAATACTCACCACGCTTAGCAGGCGGGTAGGTGAGCGCAGTATGGCTACCGTTTCACAGAAGGGACACTGCTGCCCATCCCTCTGGTTTAGATTCCCTTAGTCGCCTTTTACGACATCTACGGGAGAAGATGGCCACTTCATGTCCTCCCGGAGTGGTGCTATATTCTTAATCCGGACACCACACAGAACCGATTATAATTAACAATAATAATTAGAATGACTCAAACTGGTTCACTAATCGTAGGAACCGGTAACTATTAAAACATCATCTAGATAAGCGCAGTCAAATTAAAGCTGGTTAAAAATCAAATGTAACGAGGGACCAATTCGAAAGCGTTCTGCACCTATTAAACAAGGAATTGCTTAAATCGGTCTAAGAATCTCGGAGTAATCGGTGTACATACATAAAAAACCGTTTCGAATTGAAACCTCCTTTATAAAGTTGGTTAAAAAACCGAAAAGTGTTCAACTCATGCTCTGGTCGAGCCTGGCGTAGACCATAGAAGTAACATACTTGCACCTGCAAACATAAATAATTGTTGTTTGATGCTAAAAGGGCAAATATCTGCATCTCCATTTTCATAAATGAGCACTAATTAATTTTGTATTGTTACAATCGGTAAATATTCTGTGCAATAAAGAATTAAGAGTGAAACTAAATGAATGAAGACGTTTAACTACAGCTTTTTAATACTAAGACAACTTTAGCTTTGTATGAAATTGGCCGCATAGGCCTCTTTACGCCGTTTTAGCACCAATCAATTTCATATTGTCATATGTATATTTGTCGTGTGGTGCCGGCTACGATTAGCACCAACCCATCTCATCCAGTGGGTATCGTAAAAGGCGACTAAGGGATTGGCCACAGGGTGGGTAGCGGCGTCCTTTGATTACATTAACAACTCAACTGCGATCGCTAACCCGCCTGTCCAGCGTGGCGAATATGACAAAACCCCCTAATCAGCACACTACACACCCATATCGGTCGTTGTGATCTTTGCAGGCCTGTGTTCCAGCAGTGGACTTTATTCGGCCGAAATGAAGCCGTGTCGTGCCGAAGATGACCGCTCCAGTGGTTTTAGTCGGTAGGAGTCGGGGGGGCGAAGGAAGTTCATGTAGAATTTCCATTGTCACCAATAAAAAAAGTACTTTCCAGTGCTACGAATTAAAGTCTATTGGCAATAAAAAACATTTATTTATTTCCACGAATCATACATCAATTAGCACAGCTTAAAAATGAATATTTGATACTAAACTAAGTTGAGATGATACTTAATTTTAGTACTAAAGCCTCATTTTTAACAAGTCTAATCTGCTATACAGCTAACTTGTTTAATACAAAAAGAATATATACGTTCAAATAAATCGTCAGTCAGCTGTATGGTAGACTATCAGAAATCCAACTCCCGACAATACCACCCGCGTTTCATCACCTTGCGAATTATCTGCAGTCGATTATCAAGAAAGTCATTAATATACATACTCGACTGCAAATAACATAGCCACAACACTAGGCAAATCATTGCCATTTATAATTATTTACTCTGGCGACACGGAATTAATGAAATGTCTTTAATAATCTGTGATCATCAGTGTTGCCATTATCAAATAAAGCTACCCACGTTTCAAATATTGTAGCAACTTAGTAAAGATATTTTTTGTACTTAGATGACCTTACCTTATGAAATCAACACTGATAACTATAGATTTACATAGATACAGTAATAATATTGTCCAGATTATAACCGTTACACTTAAAATAGTTTGAATACTAAATTCTCATAAAAGAAAGACACTGCATTCATATTATATACTACCTATACCTAAACGGGATTTTTTATTACATTTACCGGAATTATGGACATTTTGACAATAAATTGACTCAATATACTTATAAGGTTGCGTTATACGTGCATATAACTGAAATGATAGTCTTTGGACTTAAACAAAGGACATATAAAATATAAAAGTCAAAACAAAAAATTATGCAAAAAAACTTGAAACAAACACAAAATATAAACTCTACATTCTTCTTGGTTTTAAAACTACTGCTACATCACACATTTACTGTATCTATTAGGATGTTTCAAAGCTTGCAGGACTTTTTTTATAATATTATGGGCGAAACAAAAATGGCATACAACAAATTATTATATTCTAAAGAAAACCCTATAGATTTTTAATACACAGTCAATTTTAATTAGAAAAAAAAGTCATTTTTTTGTTTAAAATTCAAATCTTTTTTTAATAATAGCTGAATCAAATCATGGAATAATCAAAATTTTGAGCAAATTTAACTATACACTATCTGCTCGCTTAACATTATACATTTCCAATATTTTATTATTATGCAAAAAAGAAATGATTTGTTTCATCATAGAGTTATTCAACTAATGTTATTAAACACCCAAGAATATGACTTGAAATAAAAAAGGTATACGTATTTTGTCTGCAGCATATTATGCACATCGGCCGGTCATTCGATAATATCAATAGACAAATATTAAAATGACATATAATGGAGGCGAAAAGTAAAAACCAGCTTGTGTCAAGGATGTTGTTTTTTCATACTTTTATACAAATATATAGGAGGACAATACAATAAGAATGAGGGTAGGAGAGAAGTTATGTAGCCACATTGTGGCGGGTGCGGGTAAATGCGACGCAAACAATGTATAACTGATTTCTATATTTTTTATATATATTGACTACTTTTGCCGGTACTCCGAGCGGCTGTCACCTGAAATTGCAATTGGTGTAATTAGAATTAGGTATACAAAATCAAATGCCGTGTGGTGCCGGCTCAGAATACCACCACCCGATCTCTTCCCGTGGGTTTTATTTCGATTAGCTGAAGGATGGGCAGCAGCGTCCTTCAAGTACATTAACAACGCAACTGCGATCGCCAACCCGTGTGCCAATCGTGGCGATTATGGCAAAACCCGCCAATGAGCCCACAACACACCCATATCGGTCGTTGTGGTGATCTTTGAGGGAGGCCTGTGTCCAGCAGTGGACTTCATTCGGCCGAAATGATGATACAGAATCCATACATATGCCTTTCGATAAGATTAAATAACTATTAGGGCTATTATTGTTCGTCTTCAAGGGCTTTATACTTCTGTACGAAGGAACGCGGTCTTTTGATACACTGACGCGGTCCAACATGCAGATGTCCTTTAAAGAATTCTAATCTAAGATGGAATAGGACAACTTTTCTTATCGCGGGAAAATCTTCATGGAATGCCTCCGCCTTGGGAAGGGCGGAGGATCATGCAGGACTCAAACCCCATGGTGTCCTTCCTCTTACCTCTAGCTGGGGGTGAGGTGCACGCTTTGTCAGCATTAGACCCCACCAGGTATCGGCCCGTCACAGTTTGACGGAACCCGTCTCTGTGCGACCTTTGAACACACGCGCTGCCATCTCGGGCCTGTTTCTGTTCGGGCGACGGACCGATGGAAGAGGACACCGACTAAAAATGCAGCCACGGATTGTCCCCGGTGGAATTAAGACAATTGTGTGCGATGGAAACTATAAAGATAAGGTGCTAGGGGCTCTTCATAATGAACTTCAAATTTAGCACCAAAGCGAAAAGAAAAATATTTAATAGCTAATTTACCAATTTGTTTATTCTCGGTACTGTTTTCTGCGTTGGTAATGCGATGACTGGTTGGTTTTTTTTTTTTTGGGACAAGCCCGCCGCACGTTCCCAACCACTGCAACTCCTGTAAGCCAGGATCTACAATGGCGACCACCGAAAAAAACACCGACCAATGAAGCTCGGTGTGTCCCAGAGAAATGAAGAACTGTCATGGAACCCGCACCGAAATTAATCAGAAAAGAAAATGGAGTAGTAGGAAAGAATATACGTTCCACTTCCCTCCGTAGCAAGCAGGAGACAGAGAAAATACTATGGTAACGGACATATTAATTATTTGAGAACTATCTGTATTGGAACCTAGTCATATGTGTCTACGGGGTAATATCAACTGCGGATGGTAATAACGTTACCCAAAATCATGACTGTATGTAACATCAACGTTCTAATATTTCTTCTGCGTTGTGGGTACAGTAAGAAAGAAAGAAAGAAAGAAAATAAATTTATTTGACACAGACAATGTGGTACACATAAACAGAAAAAGAAAAAAAATACAATAAAAACACAAGGAGAACATTGTTGTGTGGCCCACAGCTGCGCCAAACAGGCCCAGTTCAGCAAACATGCCAGACCACTAGTGCCTGGCGCTGGTTTTCAACTGGACCTTAAGTAGTGACGTGTTACGGATGTAAATCAGTTTGTAGAACATGGATAAATAAAAATACCTACGTGTAGCAAATATATAAATATAGTATACAGACATTAATTCCACATGGCACAACTACTTGTGGCTCGTACAAATATTTGTTTCTGCGGGGACAGAACCTGCAGCAAATGTGCCAAATGTGTACTGACTCACATGCGAGCAGCCTTCATGGAGAGGTAGCCGCGCGCGGCGGAGCGGCGGCGCCCCACGAGGTAGGCCAGCAGCACCACCAGCACCAGCGCGCCCAGTGGTATCAGTGCAGTACTCACATGCGAGCAGCCTACATGGAGAGGTAGCCGCGCGCGGCGGAGCGGCGGCGCCCCACGAGGTAGGCCAGCAGCACCACCAGCACCAGCGCGCCCAGTGGTATCAGTGCAGTACTCACATGCGAGCAGCCTACATGGAGAGGTAGCCGCGCGCGGCGGAGCGGCGGCGCCCCACGAGGTAGGCCAGCAGCACCACCAGCACCAGCGCGCCCAGTGGTATCAGTGCAGTACTCACATGCGAGCAGCCTACATGGAGAGGTAGCCGCGCGCGGCGGAGCGGCGGCGCCCCACGAGGTAGGCCAGCAGCACCACCAGCACCAGCGCGCCCAGTGGTATCAGTGCAGTACTCACATGCGAGCAGCCTACATGGAGAGGTAGCCGCGCGCGGCGGAGCGGCGGCGCCCCACGAGGTAGGCCAGCAGCACCACCAGCACCAGCGCGCCCAGTGGTATCAGTGCAGTACTCACATGCGAGCAGCCTACATGGAGAGGTAGCCGCGCGCGGCGGAGCGGCGGCGCCCCACGAGGTAGGCCAGCAGCACCACCAGCACCAGCGCGCCCAGTGGTATCAGTGCAGTACTCACATGCGAGCAGCCTACATGGAGAGGTAGCCGCGCGCGGCGGAGCGGCGGCGCCCCACGAGGTAGGCCAGCAGCACCACCAGCACCAGCGCGCCCAGTGGTATCAGTGCAGTACTCACATGCGAGCAGCCTACATGGAGAGGTAGCCGCGCGCGGCGGAGCGGCGGCGCCCCACGAGGTAGGCCAGCAGCACCACCAGCACCAGCGCGCCCAGTGGTATCAGTGCAGTACTCACATGCGAGCAGCCTACATGGAGAGGTAGCCGCGCGCGGCGGAGCGGCGGCGCCCCACGAGGTAGGCCAGCAGCACCACCAGCACCAGCGCGCCCAGTGGTATCAGTGCAGTACTCACATGCGAGCAGCCTACATGGAGAGGTAGCCGCGCGCGGCGGAGCGGCGGCGCCCCACGAGGTAGGCCAGCAGCACCACCAGCACCAGCGCGCCCAGTGGTATCAGTGCAGTACTCACATGCGAGCAGCCTACATGGAGAGGTAGCCGCGCGCGGCGGAGCGGCGGCGCCCCACGAGGTAGGCCAGCAGCACCACCAGCACCAGCGCGCCCAGTGGTATCAGTGCAGTACTCACATGCGAGCAGCCTACATGGAGAGGTAGCCGCGCGCGGCGGAGCGGCGGCGCCCCACGAGGTAGGCCAGCAGCACCACCAGCACCAGCGCGCCCAGTGGTATCAGTGCAGTACTCACATGCGAGCAGCCTACATGGAGAGGTAGCCGCGCGCGGCGGAGCGGCGGCGCCCCACGAGGTAGGCCAGCAGCACCACCAGCACCAGCCCGCCCAGCGCGCAGCCCACGGCGATGGGGACCGCGTCCGGAACGTCGCCGCCGCCGCACTCGCGAGCTGCGACACACATTACACACATTATTTTTATGATGAAGATGTGGTAACACTTTCGTGGTGTCTAAGTATATAGCACCATGGCGTCTCCTCCTGTGGATGTCGTAAAAGGCGACTCTAAACGGTGGGCATCTCTTTTGTAGAACAGTATGGCTACTGCGGTCACCAACCTGCCTGCCAAGCGTGGTGTGTACTTGCAAATTGTGAAAATATATGGGGGAGGAGTAGTGGACGTCCTTTAGCTGATATCACCATCATCACATCAGCGAAAGGACGTCCACAGCTGAACAAAGGCCTCCCCCACACATTTCCAGAATTGTGTCATCATTTTGGGGGGAATTTGCCAGTACTGGCCACGCTTGGCAGGCGAATTGGTAAGCGCAGAATGACTGATATTCCGCAGAAGGGACGCTGCTGCCCAACCGTCTGGTTTAGTACCACACCTTTTACAACATCCACGGGAGGAGATGAAGGGGTGCTATTTTCTTAATCAAGGGGGCGATTCTCTAAGCTCAAACATCCATACATCCTTGAATACAGAATTGAAATAACGGTGATAACCAAATTTGGTATCCGCTAAGACTGGTCCTCATGGCTTACCTTCTGCAACGTGACCTTGAATAGTTTCAATCATGTCTTAGCGAATACCGAATTTGTTTTACAGCGTTATTTCGATTCTATATTCAAGGATGTATGGATGTGCGAACTTAAAGAATTACACCCCAGGACACCACACGGGGAGCTGCTTAGCTGATACAATGATTTTAAAAGTTTAATCTCCGAACATGCACTTTCCGTTTTAAAAGAAACAATAAGTATATGAATTATAGAAAATTGTATTGATACCAAAAAAGCAAATGATTTTTAATGATTTTTTTTAACGATTTTTTTTTTGTTAAAAAACCTTGCCCCCACACTAGGATTTCTCCTGTGTCGTGGGTGCGTTTACAGACATGAATTCCACATACAATACACCCATACCCGGAACAACTACCTGCAGATCATACAAATATTTGTTCCGTGCGGGACTCGAACCCACGACCCGGAGCGCAGCAGTCGACTGTACCAGCCACTGTACCAACCGTGCCGTCAAAAGTTCTATATAATATGATGCTGATTAGAGGCTCATTTTCATCATATCAGTTGAATGACGTCCACTGCTGAACAAAGGCCTCCCCCATAGATTTCCAGCCTGACATCAGTGATTAGCTAGCTATTTATTTTATAAACTATTGTTTAATATTGTTATTCTTGATTTTTTTAAGATTGATTTGAAATCCAAAACTATTGTCTGTGTAAAAAAAGCTAATCACATTTAGGACATAAAATAATACTTATTTAAAATACCACATGTAAGTAACCGCTGCATTCATACAAAATTATCTTTAATTACAATATTGTTAGGTATGCTTTGGCGCACTATCTAATTGTAACGCAAATACAAACACTATAGTTTCGATATGATATCATCTTAGACACGTAAAGTAATATTATAACAAATGCATCACAAGAAATTTATCGCAAATACAATAACACACATATGTTATGAACACATACCGTTTGTGGCAGCGATAATTTAACAGATAAATTTTCAACAAAGAAATGTTATTATTTCTTTATATATAACGGATTGGTTTACATATTTCAAGCTTCGTTCGTTTTCGACTTTGCCCCAACACTAGGATTTCTCCTGTGTCGTGGGTGCGTTTACAAACACAAATTCTACATACAATACACCCAGACCCGGAACAAATACCTGCAGATCGTACAAATATTTGTTCCGTGCGGGAATCGAACCCACGATCCGGTGCGCAGCAGCCGACTGTACCAGCCACTGCACCAACCGTGCCGTTTATTTTTTATTAACCCATATAATTGATAATAATGTGAATACCCTACATTTCTTTTTACCTGCTGGAAATACGATATATGTCCACTACTAATTATTATAAATACACAATTAACTAAAAACAAATTTACAAAAGTGAGCGAAGAGGCATGCCTATCTCCTTTATTAAATTATTTTTTATAATCCCTGTGGAAATTCATCATGAACTTCCTCCACTCCGGGGAAGGGCGAAGGGGCATGCCGGGCTCCTACCGGCTTAAAACACTGGAGCGGTCATCTTCGGCATGGAGGGGGGCTCCAGGTCCTCGTGTGATCACATTAGAGCCACCCCCACTGGTGCCACGTCTATAGGCACATTTACCGCCCACAACTCCCGGATCGGCCATCTTCGGCACTGAAGGAGGTCTCCGATACAATGATACTAGAGGTGAATATGTGCCTTATCTACCACGGTTCTATGAATATTAAATATTTATATTATATATACATTTATTCTAAAATATGAGACTTTTGGCTGTTAAATCACAAGTTCACTGTATATATAACTGACTAGCTGGGACCCGCGGTTCACCCGCGTTTAATTTAAAACAAATTTGGAGTATTTCGACATAGAACATATACAGGGCGTCCCACGGCGATGCCACACGGAGGGAAAGTACCTTAAATATTAAAGATAGGATATTTTACTGAAAGAAGACATCGTTTAATTCTTAATAATAAGTAGAACTGCATTCACAGATTTTTTTAAAATCGCCTACCTCAACCGGGAGTCGAACCCGCCAAATGTGATAGTAAAATTGCTAATAAACGAAAATGAAACTCACAATAAACAAAAGAACAGACGCTTGAAAATTTACGTGTTCCATTTTCGAATTATTTATTTTTACTAATATCAGCCAGTTGCATGGTAATTGTGAGCTCATGAAGAAATGCATACAAGTACCTACTACACTTTATGTATCGCTTTATTATTATCATGTACTTATACCACGGAAATCTCGTATCTCAAGTGGGCAGGTCTTTGAAATGATAATGTTTCATTTAATAGGAAAAAATAATGCTCATGAGTAGCCCTTTCAAACGCTATTATAAAATACATGTAATTTTACTATCACATTTGGCGGGTTCGATTCCCGGTTGAGGTAGGCGATTTTTAAAAAATCTGTGAATGCAGTTCTACTTATTATTAAAAATTAAACGATGTCTTTTTTCAGTAAAATATCCTATCTTTAATATTTAAGGTACTTTCCCTCCGTGTGGCATCGCCGTGGGACGCCCTGTATATTCGATTTCAAGGGTTTCTTTTTTTTGCACGTAACCCTAATTATTTTGCTAAAATAAAAGTAGCCTAAGTTATTCCTTATAACATCAGCTATCTGCCCGTAAAAGTCCCGTCAAAATCGGTCCAGCCGTTTCGGAGATTACCCGGAACAAACAGACAGACAGACAAAAAAATTGTTTTTTTGTTATTTGTACCGTATAAACTTGAATATGCATTTAGTAAAAAGCTGTTATTTCGACATTACAAACAGACACTTCAATTTTATATATTTGTATAGATTATAAATTAAATAAAATCAAATCTCGTATCATTACTATTTTTGATAAATATCTAATTTGTGTATACAAGTTTGTTTGGTTTAGAGACTCAGCCTTGCATAGCTGTTGACATTCTATTAATACATTACTTTGTTTTGGAATATTTATGGCAATATCTCACGTGCATAACGTCTATGGCATGTAATGATATATTTGTGTTCAAGCAAATTAAAAGAAAATATATTCTTATAATAAATAAACTCGAGGTCACAAGGGCAGATCAATAAATAACGTTCGATGTATAAAAAAAGCTGTTGCGAACTGCGCACGCGCCAGACGCGCGATAACTCGTGGCAATATTGCAATATTAATATTATCAGGGAATATGTTATACGCTTGTTTGTCCTGAAACTATAACCGTATTTAATTTATAATTTTATAACAATCACATTAAAACAAAGTAATTTTGTAAAATAAGGATTGTATATAGATTTTAAGCTTATCTTGAAATTAAAATAAATATCCTGTTTCCTCGTTCGCCCTCTCATTCACTCCCATCACTCATCACTCGTCCCAGATGGCGGTTCATCACCGCAAATGATGTAGTTTCGTTAAATATGTCAAGCTAAGCTGAAACTATTCTTACATTGTTCTAATACACCTAAGTTTTTTAAGCCGTGTGGTGCCGGTTCAGAATACCACCACCCCATTTCCTCCCGTGGGTGTCGTAAAAGTCGACTATGGGATTAGCCGGAGGATGGGCAGCAGCTTCCTTCGATTACATTAACAAATCAACTGCGATCGCCAACCCGTCTGCCAAGCATGGCGATTATGGCAAAACCCCCCAATGAGCCCACAACACACCCATATCGGTCGTTGTGGTGATCTTTGGGGGAGGCCTGTGTCCAGCAGTGGACTTCATTCGGCCGAAATGATGATGATGATGAAGTTTTTTAAAGGTAGTATAAAAAAAGGTCTCGTACTACAGCCCAAGAAGTGCCTTGGACCGTTTTACAGTCGCCTTTCCTAAGCTAGAGGGGGTGACCGCTTTACAGTCATCCCCTCCGAAATGTGCCTAAAGGCGTCGCATCATGGGCGGCTCTAGTGTGATCTTATGAGGTACTGGAGCCCCGCTTCGGTTCCGAATATGACCGCTCCAGTGATTTTAGCCGGTAGGAGTCCACCGTTCCCCTTCACTCTTCCCCGGGCCATTGGAAGTCTCTCACTTCAAGAATCTGGCTTGGTAGGTAAACTTTGGTAGCACGCATGTGGTCACTCGCTGCCGTGGGTCGCTATGGGAGATCCTTTACAATCCCCCCGAGGGGGGGACGGCACCAGTGGACGGCTCTAGTGTGATCATACGACGACCTAGAGCCTCCCTTAGGTGCCGATGATGACCGCTCCAGTGGTTTTAGCCGGTAGGAGTCCAGCATACCCCTTTTGCAAAAATTATGATATTTCTAAACGCTTACCAGCACTGAAGCCCTTGCCGGGAGTGGTGCGGTAGGCCTCCTCCTGAAGCTGGGACAGCGTCAGCGCGGCTACCACACTCGCAGACTCCGATGTCATGTTCAGCTGGGTGGGTGTCTTGCAGCGGAAGGATGTGGAGAGCGGAGTTTGCCACTCAGCTCCGTGGTACAACTCGATCGGATCCGTTGAAGCTGAAACCAGAAAAAAAGAGTTATTTTGTAAGATGGTGATACCACGTATTTTAACGTCATGTCAGCCGGTGCGCATATTTAGTTTGGCACGGTTGGTGCAGTGGCTGATACAGTCGGCTGCTACGCTCCGGGTCATGGGTTCGATCCCACACGGAACAAAAATTTCTATAATCTGCAGATAGTTGTTCCGGGTCTGGGTGTGCATTGTATGTGTAATTCATGTCTGTAAACGCACCACGACACAGGAGAAACACTAGTGTGGGGCAACGTTTAACAAAAAAAGTTAATCATATTCATGTCTCCAAAATAATAATATAATTATGTACATACATGAATTAATCGATAAACTCGAGTTCAAGGTCCATCAGCAGGGTCAACTAGACCTCTACAACATGGTGTTAATCTGAGTTACAAAGGAATTACAGTAAAACATGACAATGATGGTAAAATCCTAGCCTAGTTGACGGCACGGTTGGTGCAGTGGCTGATATAGTCAGCTGCTGCGCACCGGCTCGCGGGTTCGATTCCAGCACCAGTGAATTTGCTGCGGTGAATAGTCGAAAACACCCAGAAAATATTATAATGCTCCTGATATCGGTACGACAGTGTTTCGTTTGTTTTGACGTAAAACAAAGAGAAATATTAAGATCACATATATTATCCATTCTCACGGGTACCTGGCGTCAAGAACATATTGTTTCTGGAGTCCTTACTTGTTCTTCTTTGTAGTTTCGTTTCTATGGTAGACCTTATAACGACCTTTTATACGTATTACAGTTCGAGAATCAAAATGAAATCAATCAATTGAATCTAAATGCTGGACCTATTGCGTAGGGTTCATATTTGATTCGCGCAATCTCAGTCAAGTTTTACTTGAGTTTTGATTCTTGATCTGTAATACTAGTGATTATGAGCTACTCACATCCATTGATAAAGTTATCAGGCGCGAGGGAGATGTTGAGACTCTTCAGTCCGTAGTTATTTGTTGTTTGGTTCCTGTGGTACACGAGGGTCAGGTTGTTGGGCAGGGAGGCGTTCTCTTTGCTTAGCCAGCTGACTGTGACCCACTGGTCGGTGGCGTTGCAGCTGCCGTTGACGACGGAGGCATTGGCGGGAACGTTGAGAAGCACGTGCCAGAGCGACGTGGCTGTAAAAGAACAAAGTTTGGACATAAAGATGAGTTGTCTGGTGGTTCATTGTATTTGTTGTAATTATTAATTATTAATGTATTTATATGTATTATTTTTTCTCACCACAATAATGAAACAGTATAGTATTGTACAAATTTACTGTGGGAGACTGGTGCCTAAACTAGGCTGAAACCTGTATCTTAGGTCACCAGGCCTTCCACCCCAGAAGTCCAATTATGGCTTTGATACACCCAATATTGAGAATTTATCAAAATTTCTTAAAAAAAAAAAAAAAAAAAAAAAAAAAAAACTGCTAGTCAAGAATCCGTCGCTGAATATTCTGCGGCGGAGATCCGAAGCCTAATTCTCGTGATACATTTACTTTACTGTGTCTGTAAGTTGACCGAGTTGAGCTAAAATTTTGAATTGACAAGAAATGCTTCAGCTTTTTTATACAACTTGATGAAGAGACGAGCAAGTCGTTGGCCTGATGGAAAACGACATGCCTGCCCATTAAAGTTAGGATGCTACCCAGGACAAAGTTAGGATACTACCCAGGACAAAGTTAGGATGCTACCCAGGACAAAGTTAGGATGCTACCCAGGACAAAGTTAGGATGCTACCCAGGACAAAGTTAGGATGCTACCCAGGACAAAGTTAGGATGCTACCCAGGACAAAGTTAGGATGCTACCCAGGACAAAGTTAGGATGCTACCCAGGACAAAGTTAGGATGCTACCCAGGACAAAGTTAGGATGCTACCCAGGACAAAGTTAGGATGCTACCCAGGACTAGTCTTGCGCGGCATCACACTGCGATCGTCACCTCGAGACTTTAAGTTATTTAGTCTCTTCGCCCAGTAATTTCACTAGCTACAATGGCTTCTTACCGGTGTACGGTTTTATATAAAGTTTAAACACTGCTACTTTGCGGCGAATATCTGGCACTGAAATGGTACCTAGACGGCTTCTTGCAATAAGAGACCTACCACCAGAGCTTGTCTTGAAGTTAAGTTTGGTTTTGGAATGATCTCAGTCTAGTCTACTTACGGCCGAATACTCAAATGCCATTTAACGTTAAGTCCCCGCTTAAACAATTTGAGGCGCCCGGTTTTGTAGCAAAACAAGTTCCTCGAACAGTTAAAGTGGGGACTTAACGTTAAATGGCGTTCGAGTATTCGGCCGTTACATACACATTTCAATCTCACTTTTGGCGTTTATGTGTGGTCAACTTTATTATTTGAGTTTTATGTTTTGGCTTTGATCAACTGTCAATCCATTTTCGATCGCATCACAATATTCACGTTTGATGTTGTTTGTTGTACCAGATCGGAACTATATTTTGAATATTTTTAATTCAGAAATCGGCCCTCTATGGAGCACTTTTTTAAATATTGACTAATCTTGCATTTGACCACATCTTTCCTAGATAGATGTATATCTTTATAGAAGAGAGTGAACGAGTGAAGTTAGTGTGAAGAGAACAGGGGGCCCACCTTAAAATGCCGCTTTAGGTGAATCACACATAATATGATCTCAATACGATTCACGTGAGAAATCACAAAATGACCATTAACGTGACCATTTTGTGATTTGGAATGTGAATCGTGTTATGATTCACCTAAAGCGGCTTTTTGGGGTGAGCGTCAGGATGACTGGACCAAGAGATATTTTGATGATTTTGATACCAATGAGGTACTAAATTTAAACGAAAAGATGAATCAGGTATAACGCCTACAACTAGGTGAAACCGACCGGGTCCAGATTACATACAACACTTTTTCTAGAAGTAACTTTTTTTGGCTTATCGAAAAAATCTAATAAAAACATATCTTGAGGTACCAATGAGGTACTAAAGTTTAGCGAAAATATGAACTGGTTATAATGCCTACAACCAGGCGAAACCGACGTGGTCCAGCCATTCTGACGTCAGAATGGCTGGCCACTTTCCTCGTAATAGTTTTGCTTCTTTAGCGAGGTACAAATTATTTGATTTCTTTTATTCGATTTATTTGATTTCCAAATAGTACCAAATAGGTACAAAAACTTGGTATTGCTCAAACTTTCAAAATCTCTCTTGGTCCAGTCATCCTGACGCTCACCTTTTTGGGGAAACAAGATGTACGACGCATTGTCCTGAGTGCTGCTTTCCGATAGCGGAGGTTATGATGCAGTTGATACACATAATGCCACAAAATTCACATAACCCAGATAAAATGAGGCTAGATTGCAAATTTTATATTTATAATTGTGCAAAGTGCATTCCTTTCATAAAACGAGTTTCATAGTCATTAGTAATTAAAAAATATATTACTCGACACATGATTCATACTCATTTCGAAGTAATTTCCATTACCAACAAAAGAATATGAAAAAACCTACAATGTAGCACACAATGACAAAACACAATTGTTTAGACCGTACGTTTTCCTTTAAACATAGATAATAACATATCAACCCATCTCATCCCGTGGGTGTAGTAAAAGCCGTCAAGGGATTAGACGGAGGATGGACAGCAGCGTCCTTCGAATACATTAACTACTCAACTGCGATCTCCAACCCGCCTGCCAAGCGTGGCGATTATGGCAAAACCCGAGTGCAATGAGCACACAATACATCGATATCGGTTGTTGTGGTGATCTTTGAGGGAGGCTTGTGTCCAGCAGTGGACTTTATTCGGGCGAAATGATGATATATCATCGCCAAAAGGGTCGCTACCTCTTCTAAGGGAAATTCCTTCTTTCTTTCCACAGTTATCTTGCATTTTCTAGTTTCTTTACTTTAGTTTTGAACGGCGGCAGTTTGAACGTACCATATTTATGTTGTTATATCAACAAAATAACAGTGCAAGATTTAAAAACCTCACAGAATGCGGTTTTTTTCATGGATCCACATCTACGCTGAGCTCAGGAGGATTATACAAAGAGTTCGATAGCTTAATTTGTGATATAGTTTGTTATTCATGGCAACATAAACATTTAAATAACAAAAACAAAATATTCAAACTGGTATCAGAATTAACCTTCGCGTGTGCTTAGCCTCGTTTGCACGGCAAATAAATAATAGTATTGTTCGCTCCAACGTGACCTCATAGAGTCATGGCTCTTTGTACCTATCAGCTTATGAAGAACCCTTTATTGAGTTCTCTGTAATATGGAAATGGATGACAGTTATCAACTGCACAGTTGTACATATGCAATGCTCCGAACGCCCGTTGTACAAATAATAACGAATAAGAAACCACACCAACGTCGAACAAACTTGTTCAGAAGAACAAGCTTTGTCAATATTTGTTAGAATAGCGCAACTATAGTGATAGTCTATGTCAATATGGGTTAAGGGCGGTATACCAGTTAGTGTTGGGTGTACTCGTAAATCGTCAAATAATATTAAATCAGAAATATCAGCATATATGAGTCTATTAGAATCAAATACCGCAATGTCCATAAAAAAGCAAAAATGCGTTTTCTATGCCGTATGAATCTACAGATTAAAAGGAATCTATTTGAATATTCAAAATGCAACCAAAGCTGCAATGTCATGTAGAAAACTGGCATTAAAAATTAAAGTATGCTACAAATATAGCATTATCCATTGGTGTATGTATATAAAAAATATGAATTATGGCCAGAACACGAAAATGGACATTGCGGTATTTGATTCTAATAGACTCATATATAGAATCCATTATGAGTCGATAGGCAATGCAACTTTTACTATACGATACAGAAATCACAATTTACTTGTATAAGTAATTTTACTAACTTATAACATTACCTTCCGTGTGGTGCCGGCTCAGAATACCACCACCCCATCTCCTCCCGTGGGTGTCGTAAAAGTCGACTAAGGGATTAGCCGGAGGATGGGCAGCAGCATCCTTCGAGTACATTAACAACTCAACTGCGATCGCCAACCCGCCTGCCAAGCGTGGCGATTATGGCAAAACCCCCCAATGAGCCCACAATACACCCATATCGGTCGTTGTGGTGATCTTTGGGGGAGGCCTGTGTCCAGCAGTGGACTTTATTCGGCCGAAATGATGATGACGATAACAGAAACCACAATTTGCTTGTGTAAGTAGTTTTACCAACTTATAACATTACCATTAACATTTTATGCGTGAAGTTCTGTTAACATATGTCAGTATTTACTCAATGTTTTTCCAATAATATACTAATGTTTTTTCAATAATATACTAATGTTTTTTCAATAATATACTAATGTTTTTTCAATAATATACTAATGTTTTTCCAATAATATACTAATGTTTTTTCAATAATATACTAAAACTGTAAAAATTATGTGTGACCTTGAATATAGTGTCCTATATTCAAGGTCACACATAATTGTGAACATTACTTCATGGGGACAATTAGAAGTTGTAAGGATATCGCGTTTTGATTTCCATTTTTGCAATAATATTAAAAACCAAGTGGCAAAAATAATTTTACCATTCTATTAGAACGGCGCGCGGTGTTTTTTGCAAAAAAAAGAATGGTTTTTAAGTGAAAATTTCTTTTAGCGCGGTACGCATATTTTTAGATGAGATAAAATCTCAAGACGCTAGACGTTTAATTTGGCGTTTCGCCGTCGGGATCGCATTAACCCTAGTACCCATCTAAAAATGTCTAACGCGCCAAAATAAGTTTTCACTTCTGTCGGCACTCCCGGAGTGCAACCCGTATTTTTTTATATTTATAAGCCTACACATTGTCTCCTTGAAATGAAATTCACTATTTTTAGCCTATACAAGGTCTTACTTTAATAGTCCACGATATTTTGCATGCAGCCTATGTGAATGCTGACGATAATGTAGGTATCACCAAAAAAAAAACTATTGTTTTTTTTTTCAGCATTTTTTATAAATCACTCATTTCATTACTTACTGGTTCTTCTAGTAAGTTATAATAATATCCGCTTGCATCTAGTAAGAAAATGGTGGTCGCGGCCAGCCGACCTATTTAGGTAGTCGGCAACGTCAAACGAAACAGGCGAAAGGAGGCGCCCGTCAGCGTCGCACAAAAGAAGGAAACAAATTTTTCACCGTCAAATTAATTTTGTGTGGTAGGTACATCATCATTAGCATTTACTACAGTGCCATGCAAAATATCGTGGATTATTAAAATAAAACCTTATATATCATCATTTCGGCCGAATGAAGTCCACTGCTGGACACAGGCCTCCCCCAAAGATCACCACAACCACCGATATGGATGTGTTGTGGGCTCATTGGGGGGTTTTGCCATAATCGCCACGCTTGGCAGGCGGGTTGGCGATCGCAGTTGAGTTGTTTATGTACTCGAAGGGCGCTGCTGCCCATCCTCCGGCTAATCCCTTAGTCGACTTTTACGACACCCATGGGAGGAGATGGGGTGGTGGCATTCTGAGCCGGCACCACACGGCATTTTATAGTATGTATATCAAACCTATGTTAAACATTTTATAGTATGTTATATCAAACCTTATATAGTATGTACTTAATAGTATAGTATTATAATGTTATTGCGGTTATGTGAAAGATATGATTAACTTCGGCTTCGATGATGATGCTAAATGTAATAACGGTGAATTCCACATAGACTTGGGTATTCGGCAAATCAATAAAATAACAGTAAGTAAGTGTAATATAATTATAACTGCATATAATTAACACTATTTTCTTATCCGAACAAAGTAGACAAAATCCTAAATCACATGAAACAAAACGTTACATGTAATCCCGTTTTATTGTACGTCGAAATGATTTCAAACTATCTGCAATTTGAGGCACTGCGTCCGTTGCGAAATGGCGAGCCATTCGTCTGTTGTTGGTTTAAAAATAGCTTTCACGTTTTCGCGAACCAATCGAGTTGAACTTCCGTCGTGCAGGTAGCGTTAGCACGCTTCAAGCCACATTTAATAGGTTCAAATTGACGTCAATATATGATGATGCCATTGATAGATTAGTTATTTCTGGATACTTGGAATTGGAGTATGTGTGATGTCCAGATTAAGAACACCACTTCATCCCTCCCCGTGGATGTCGTACAAGGCGACTAAGTCTCTTAAACCAGAGCAATGGGTAGCAGCGTCCCTTCTGTGAAACAGTAGCCATACTGCGCTTATCAACCCGCCTGCCCAGCATACTTACACTTAAAACCCTACTGGGTATTTCCCTCTGAATGACTACACAATTGTGGGAATCTATGGGAAAGGCCGTTGTTCAGCAGTGGACGCATAAATGGCTGATATGGTGATTATATGATTTGATTAGGCTAGAAAAATATTTGTTGTGTGCAGGAATCGAACCCGTACCGGTGAAAGCCGATCGCTTAGCTACTGCGCCAAACGTTCGGTCAAGTTATGTGAATACATTGATGCTACGCCGTAAGCAGGGGTGCAATTCTCCAAGCTTAAACATCCATACATCCTTGAATACAAAATTGAAATAATGGTTATAACCCAACTTGGTATTCGCTAAGACTGGTCCTCATGGCTTATCTTTCTATCTAATACCGAAATTGGTTTTACACCGTTATTTCGATTCTGTATTTAAGGATGTATGGATGTTTAAGCTTGAGGAATTGCACCCCTGCAACGTGTCCTTGAAAAGCTTCAATCATGTCTTAGCGAATACCAAATTGGTTTTACACCATTATTTCGACTCTATATTCAAGGATGTATGGATGTTTGAGCTTAAGGAATGGCACCCCAGAACCCCGATTCGGCGCTGCGATTGGCCCGCTCCCAACTCGTCAACCAATCAGAGTGCTGAACGCGGTAAACGTGTACTTTACTATTACGTTACGATTGTAAAAAATATATTAGTACTATGGTGCAAGGATTTTCTTTCCTTCTTTCTTTCTATTGGTATAAAAATAAAGTTCGGTATTCTGCACGTCTAGATTCGTAGGCATGTAGACGCTCCCGCGTCGCTGACGGTGGGGTTTGGCCGAGGCTTTACATGTTTCATATTCTAAGTAAAGCAAAGACCATGATAACGGTGGTCGTTCCGCGCGGGCGGAGTCGCAGGAACTAGCTATTGTTAAACTTAGTTAACCTACTTTAGTAACATACTAGTTATTTTTTATCTCGCAGTGCTCAGTAACCGGCGCGGTCAATGCTGTAATATTAATCGCTGGCTCACTATTACAAAGTCCTACGTCATATTTTCATCATTTATTTATTGAGTTATGAATACGAAATGGTCCTATGCATAGTTTGCTACAATTTATTCTACTATTATAATAATAATGAATGAATATGCAATGAAACTCATGAATTAATGCAAAGCCAAAGTCAACTATTTTAATTTCAAATAAACCAGTTATTGGCACTTATGAATCGTCATAGAATTTAAATTGCACGGTTCCAATTAGTTGATCCTATGGAGAAGAGCCGGCAAGAAACTCCATGGATACTCTTTTAAAATAATTGAGATTACAATGTTGTACAAGATATTAAGAACATATCAAGGAGTTTAAAACTATATCAATACATAGAAAAATTAATATAGCAGCTCATCATATCGTCCATACAACGTCCACTTCTAAACAAAGGCCTCCCCCATAGGTTTCCAAAACTCTGTCATCATGTTGGAGGGAATTTGCCAGTACTCACCACGCTTGGCAGGCGAGTTGGTGAGCGCAGTATGGCTACTTTTCCCCAGAAAGGACGCTGCTGCCCATCCCTCTGGTCTGTTCCCTTAGTCGCCTTTTACGACCTCCACGGGAGACGGAGTGGTACTATTTTCTTAATCCGGGCACCACACGGATAACAGCAGCTATATAATACAAATGGTACTTCAGATATATTTGATTTCCAAGGAAGCCATATTTGCAGATAAGAGCTAACGCCATATTTGAATGAAGATATCAAAACAAAAATTCACATAGAACTTTGTAATAGTGAGCCAGGTGAATGCTGCATCCTCAGGGAGGTGACCGCTTTACAGTCTCCCTCTCCGAGATGTGCCTAATAGGCGTGGCGCCACGGGGCGGCTCTAGTGTGATCACCGGACCTGGAGCCTCCCTTAGGTGCCGAAGATGACCGACCGAGTGGTTTGAGCCGGTAGGTGTCCGGCATACCCCTTCGCCCTTCCCTGAAGCGAAGGAAGTTCATGAAGAATTTCCACTGGGCAACAAAATATAAAAATAAACAAAAAGAAAACAAAGGTGAATGCTGCATGCAGTTTCATTTCGATGATTGATTGTAACCAGCAATCCTTTTCACACATAAATTTCTCTAAAGTTTATTCATAACATACATATTTTAACGAGCAACTACAAACGCCGCGTTGAGACTGAGAATTTTCTAACGGGGCAACACAGTTATACATTGTCTGTGCGAACATTGCCTTAGACCAGGGATTCCCAAGGGGTCGATATCGGTTTCCCAGGGGTCGACATAAACGTAAGCTTATTTTGGGGGTCGACGAGGACAACATCGACCCCTATTAATTAACACAAGTTCTTATTTGAAACTTTCAACATCCCTATGCAGGAACTTACACAGTAGTTGTGTGACGTGTACCAACTTGTTATAAGAATGACTAATGTTTTAGTAGGAAGAATCACTGTTGTACTTTTAGTCAAAAAGGCTTCAGTGTAGTTACAAACTATTTGACAAAACAAAGGAACCGTTTGAAAATAAACGAACGCGGAGATTTAAGGCTGCGACTCACCAATATTGAACCGGATTTAGTTTAGGATTTATTTTTAATTTTTTTATCTATACTTTGCGATTTTATTTTTTAACTATACTTTGCGATTTTATTTTTTATCTATACTTTGCGATTTTAATGTAATTTTTTTTCATAAACTAATTACCTACTAAGTATTTTTACGTAATTTGTATTAATAATTATTAATTACACTAGATATTTACTGAATTTTATGTCCATTTATTTTGTTCAATTTTGATGAGCAAATGATGTCAAGTTTACTCACTTAACCAACCGCAAAAATTTTAAATTGGTAAGTATTTTGTATTAATAGGAAAAGAACTAGAGATAGGACTTTTAATTTGGCTATGGAGCTCTGAGGTATCAGTTCTTTTTGGAAAAGGGGTCTCTTGTCTAAATTAGTTTGGGAATCCCTGCCTTAGATCATACTTTATGGCCCTCTATTCTTTTTTAAACAACGTCTTGACGAGACTTGCATATCGTTCGCCCGGTGACAAACGTCATGCCTGCCCATAACAATTGTAATGCTACCTACAACTAGACCTGCGTGCCACCACACTGCGGTGTCACCTCGAGACGTAAAGTTATTCAGTCTCTTATGCCCAGTAATGTCACTAGCTACAGTGCCCTTCCAACCGGAGCACAGTAATGTCAACATTATAACCAACACTGCTTGGCGGAAAAAACATATCTACCCAATGATATTATACCATAGATATGTTACATTCATATTAAATGGCGCGCAAAATTCAGTCTCGCTGTATGTATAAACCTAAGAAACTGCACATCTACCTATGCTGTAAAAAAGAAGATACAAAAACTACGAGAGTAAAAGAGATAGCTATCTAAAATGACAACACGTGTACTCGATGTCTTTGTCGCACCTGTGATAGAATATGTGTTGTCTCTTTTCTTTGCGTAAGCTGTGTTTTCTTCGAGAATATTATTCTATAAATAATATGAATAGTATTTTTAACCAAATTTTTTTTTGTTACTCACGTGTGGTATGAGATCCCTAGTTCTTTATTTATGTTTGCCTGATAATTTGTGCACTTTATATATACGCACGACGGCATTGTTACCACGTAATTAATAAAATAACTGAGATTGTGATAGCGTGTGTTCGTTGTTCTGTTTTGGGCGAACTGATTGCGAGGTGCTACAATTGGGGGAGTTTTGGTTCCTACTTTTTGCTCGCATGTAACATATCTACGTCTTTTAATGTATAATATCATTGCTGGTACCTAAATAGACTCTTGAAATAGATTTAATACAGGTATATAATTACTTGTCCTGACTAAAATGGTTTTGAAGTTAGTTCTTTAAAAAAAAAAAAAACATTTTTGATTGAATATAGTGTTATTGAAAAATGAGTCCTTAAGGTGGTAAAAGAGGGGATGAATGTTTGTATGGAGTATTCGTTATTTTTATGGTAATTATTGTTTGACTTTTTGGTCGAAAATAAAGAAATACGTGTGTCTGTAACGCGGGTGAAACCGCGGGCGACAGCTAGACAGTAGTAACTAATAGATACATTCCGCACGGCGTCGATCACAACTTTCCCTTGGATGTCGTAAGGATGATGGATAATGATGTATATTAGGTTTATTGATGTTGGTTAGGTCAGTGCACTACCAGCATTTAATAACCCCCATAAGTGGAATATAAGGAAACGTATGTAACAAAATGAATGTCGACTTGTCAACGGCTTGGTTTTTAAATTAATTTGGGACAAGCCCGCCACACAATCCCAACCACTGCAACTCCTGTAAACCAGGATCTACAATGGCGACCACCGAAAAGAACACCGGCCAATGAAGGTCGGTGTGTCCCAGAGAAATGAATAACCGTCTTGGAACCCGCAACGAAATTAATCAGAAAAGAAAAAGGAGGAGTAGGAAAGAATATACGTTCCACTTCCCTCCATAGCAAGCAGGAGACAGAGAAAACACTTGGCCATAGGCATAATAATTGGGAGTGTACAACTAGGATTAGCCTAGTTGCCAAGCACCACGGGTACATAAATGTTTATAAATATTTAATTACGGGTCCTATGTTGTGAGCTATTGTGACTGATTCCAATAGTAGGTATGGCAAAAACGTCTGAATGCACGGAAATTCGTCCTAGTTGCAACAAGGTATGTATAGTAAACAACTCCGGATGTAACTTGCAAGCTGTCAAACATAATATTGCGTTTATCTTGCCAAAGAACACACTCCCACAGAATATGATGTGCAGACTGTTCATATTCACAGTCCGGTGTTGAACATTTGCAGAATGGTGAGACAACAAGCTTGAAGCTAAATAATTTACTCTTAAAGTTACCATGACCGGTGAGAAATTGAGCCACGCAATGATCGACTTCCGACCATGCACTTGCCAGCCGCTAAACAAACGGCTATCCGAGTTATCAGTACATCCTGCATTCGAGGATTACGGAAGTCGATTGAAACGACCTATCCTTTACCATTAATTCAGTGACTCCCCCGCACACTGTTATTTCATCGACAGTTATAAAATACTTTTAAAATTCAGCGTCACAATCATCATAACGGCCATTCATACGTTCACTGCTGAACAAAGGCCTCCCCCATAGATTTTCACAACTGTGTCATCATTTTGGGGGGTATTTGCCAATACTCACCACGCTTGGCAGGCGGGTTGGTGAGCGCAGTATGGCTACCGTTTCACAGAAGGGACGCTGCTGCCCATCCCTCTGGTTTAGATTCCCTTAGTCGCCTTTTACGACATCCACGGGAGGAGATGGAGTGGTGCTATATTCTTAATCCGGACAGCGTCACAATGCCTTAACCAAATGGGCTGACAGATATAACTTTTATTTTATTTTTATAAACAATCAATGTCCCACACTACGGTTTTCTTGTGTCGTGGGTACAGTTTACCGGCAAACCTCACATGCACAAACACCCAGACCCAATGACACTACACCATAGATATGTTACGTCCATATTAAATGGCGCGCAAAACTCAGTCTCGCTGTATGTAGGTATAAACTTATAAAATTGCACACCTATGCTGAAGAAAGAAGATACAAAAACTAAGAGTAAAAGAGATAGCTATCTAAAATGACAACACGTGTCCTCGATGTCTCTGTCGCAGCTGTGATAGAATATATGTGTGGTCTATTTTCTTTGCTTGGCCTGTGTTTTCTTCGAGAACATTATTCTTTAACTAGCTGGGAACCGCGGTTTCAACCGCGTTTAATTTAAAAGAAATTTAGAGTACTTCAACATAGACTATATATATTAGAATTCAAGGTTTTTTTTGCGCGGAACGCTAATTATTTTTCTAAAATAAAAGTAGCCTAAGTTATTCCTTATAACTTCAGCTATCTGCCAGTGAAAGTCCCGTCAAAATCGGTCCAGTTGTTTCGGAGATTATCCGGAACAAACAGACAGACAGACAAAAAAAATAAAATTTGTTTTTTTGTTATAGGTACCGTATATACTTTCATATGCATTTAGTAAAAAGCTGTTATTTTGACATTACAAACAGACACTTCAATTTTATTTATTTGTATAGATGATTTCAATAGTATTTTTACTCTAATTTTTATATAGTTTGTTATTGACGTGTGGTATGAGATCCCTTGTTCTTTATTTATTTTTGCTTGATAGTTTGTGCATTTTCTATACGCACGACGGCGTAATTATATAAAACAATACAGATTGTGAGTGTTTGCTCGTTGTCCTCTTATGGACGACTGATTGCGAGGTGCTACATTTGGGGGAGTTTTGGTTCTTACTTTTGACACGTATGTAACATATCTACTTCTAATATATAACATTATTGCCCAGGCCCGAAACTATAAACTGCAGACTAAAAAAATATTTTTTTCGTGCGGGGATTGAACCTGCGACAGGTAGCGCACAAAGCCAATTGCTTAGCCACTCTGCAAGACCTGTACCTTTGTATATTAAACACAGTTGAGCTACGTAAGGTACTATCTCCGCCCCGGGGAAGGGCGGAGGGGCATGCCGATCTCCTACCGGCTAAAACCAACAGGGTGGTCATCTACGGCACCGAAGAGGACTACAGGAACTCGAAAAATCTCCATCTAGAGCCGCTCATTGGTGCCACTCCTTTAAACACTTCTCGGAGGGGATGACTAAAACGGTGACCCCCTCTAGCGTAGGGCAGATGGCTGTAGCCCACCCAGTTACATCTTGAGGGATTGTATAGGATCCTCCAGAAGTCTCGTCTTCCCGGGATGACTTTTACCTGACCAACAGTATACACTGACTACTCCGGAGAATTAAGGACTGACGGTTCTGGGTTCAAAACCTGACATATAGTACTAACGTGACTTTTTCATGGTCACATCATAATCATCATCATATCAGCCAAGACATCCATTGCTGATTAAAGGCCACTCCCATATAGACGACCTGTTACATACAGTATTCACCGCGCTTGGCATGCGGATTGGTGAGCGCAGAATGGCTGCCGTTCCAAAGAAGGAACGCTGCTGCCCATCCCTCTGGTTTAAGAGTCCTATAGTCGCCTTGTACGACTTCCACGGGAATAAATGGAGTGGAGCTATATTCTTAAACCGGATACGACACGGATGCCACATTTCTAAATTAATCTGAGACAATTGACTTGAAGGAAATATCATGAGGAACCCTGGATCTGGACGTAATGATCTGGAATCGCTGACACTCAGTGAGCAACCGTGCTGGTCAACGCTCTTTCCTTTTCTGTATGAGAGAGGTTGAATTACATTACAGTATGAATTGAATTCCTTTCCGTGTGGTGTCCGGATTAAGAATATAGCACCACTCCATCTCCTCCCGTGGATGTCGTAAAAGGCGACTAAGGGAATCTAAACCATAGGGATGGGCAGCAGCGTCCCTTCTGTGAAACGGTAGCCATACTGCGCTCACCAACCCGCCTGCCAAGCGTGGTGAGTATTGGCAAATACCCCCCAAAATGATGACACAGTTGTGAAAATCTATGGGGGAGGCCTTTGTTCGGTCGTATAAATGGCCGATATGATATATGATGATGAATTGAATTCCACAAACGTCCGTGTTAGTTACAAGTGATTGTCACCGTTTACAAAACAGTCCAGCTACTTAACACCGCACATGTACGCGACCGCGTTTCGTTTGACACAGTTTACACGCATAACAAAAAACGCAGAAGGTAAACTGCACACGCGTCACGATTTATTATCTACTAGCTGGGACCCGCGGTTTCACCCGCGTTTAATTTAAAAGAAATTTAGAGTACTTCGACACGGACACTTGACATAGAATATATATATTGGATTTCAAGGGTTTTATATTTTTTGCGCGGAACCCTAATTATTTTTCTAAAATAAAAGTAGCCTAAGTTAAAAACTCAAACTCAAACTCAAATCTTTATTGCATTCATATGTTCATAAGTTAACAGAAAATTAGATGCGTATCAATATGAAACCCTGTTAGGGCGCAGCAATTTTACTATACAATAACAATAGTATTTATGTTTGCTTAAAATATTAAAAGGAAGAGATTAATACATACTTATTAAAGGTTAAGGCGATTATTCAGCGGTTATTTATATTAATTATAAATTTTTGATACATCTTGTACATTTTAATATTATATTATTAATAAAGCGAAATCTGATCATTCTTATTATATTATATAAATATTATTTACTTAGTACGTATAAAATTTGTTTAATCACAAGATACACATTTTATCTTGTCTTCAAAAAACTCTTGCAAAGTGTAATAGGATTTTTGCTTTAAGTATTTATTTAATTTTACTTTAAAGACGTTGTAATTTAACGTGTTTTTTATTTCCTGGGGTATTTTATTATATATTTTTATAGACATTGAATACGGGCCAGAGTGGAATATTGTTAGACTTGAGATGGGAAGGGACAGATTATTTTGATGTCTTAAATTACGTGATTGTGAATATTGATCTTTTCTCTGGGAGTACAGATGTTTGTGTTTTTTGACAAATAAACAGATTTCGAGAATGTACAGTGATGTTAGAGTAAGGATGCCTAAATTACGAAAGTATGGCCTGCAACTATCCATTCCTCCTATATTAGCAAGAATTCGTACACATTTTTTTTGTAATTTAAGAAGCACTTCATTGTCTGTACTGTTTCCCCATAATACTATGCCATATCTAAGCCAAGAATGTGCGTAGGCGTAATATGCAATAGTGGCTGATTTTATATCTGTCGATATTTTTAGCTGGTATAATGCATATGTAAATCTAGATAGATTTACATATGCATTATAGATAGATTCCTTATAACATCAGCTATCTGATAGTGAAAGTCCCGTCAGTATCGGTCTAGCCGTTTCGGAGATTACCGGGAACAAACAGACAGACCAAAAATTTAAAATTGTTATTTTGTTTTATGTACCGTATATACTTTCATATGCATTTAGTAAAAAGCTGTTATTTTGACATTACAAACAGACACATCAATTTTATTTATTTGTATAGATTATCTTGCCATAATAATGAAAAACTTATAGTATTATACAAATTTACTGTGGGAGACTGGTGCCTAAACTAGGCTGAAGCCTGTATCTCAGGTCACCAGGCCTTCCAACCCAGAAGTCCAATATCGATTTTTTTTTCCATTTTCTTGTTCTTCGTGTATCTGATTTTATCAAGTTGTTTCCTCTTGTTAAAGGTCTCTTGATGAATACTCTCCGATACGTTGATATAACTTTATCAGGCCCTCTCACTGCAGACAACATCTTGATATAACAATAAACTCACTGTTCTAATAAAATGTGTATAATATGGCTTTCCAGTGGAAAGCCATATTATACACCTTTTCAATGGCCTTATCAATGGCTTTTATACACCCAATCTTGACAATTTATCAAAATTCATTTTAAATTTTCCATACCTTTGTTTTACATTATAATAAAACAATTTTAAACGGATTAGATCGCGTATATTATAGATTGTTGTTTTTCCTGACGTTTCGAATACTTTGCAGCATTCGTTTTGATCAACCTCAAGTCCTCGCGAAAGTGAACCGATATGTACCAAGAATGTTTCGTGAGGCTATTCAAATAAAAAAAAACATCCTAATTTCAATAGAGAAGATGGTTGGCAGGTACCACCTGTTTGGAATCCAGTTATTAAAATAATAGAGTCTCAAACAACATACCGCAATAAAAAAACATCAAGACACTGTGAGTGATTACTGCGTGCATCGAAACTAATTTTTTGATTAAAATTGTACGAAAAATAAAACTTTTTACGCCTGTCACTTTAGTCATCCTGCGACCACGAATGCTGCAAAGCATTCGAAACGTCAGGAAAAACAAAAATCTATAATATAGGCTATCTAATCCGTTTAAAATTGTTTTATTATAATGTGTAATAATCGCGAAAACCTAAGACATTACTATCTTTGTTTTACTTTGACACTTGACGTTTTTGATTAGCTCACAACGAAATCGAAATTTGCTTATGTGTGCGATTTAGACTGTACTAGTGTCTAAACTATGTCCGCCTTACTACAAAAATAAAAGATGAAACGTTGTTCACCTCTAACGTAATAAAAACATTTTTATCCTTATCTTGTATTGCAACATTTGGATTTGAAAGTTAAGGACAAAACTTATTTTAAACAGCGTTTAACCTTTTTCGTAGACCTTTGCGTTTTAATGTAATACCAAATTGATGTCCACTGCTGAACAAAGGCCTTCCTCTCAGATTTCCACAATTGTGTCATCATTTTGGGGGGGATTTGCCAGTGCTTATCACGCTTGACAGGTGGGTTGGTGAGCGCAGTATGGTTACTTTTCAGAAGGGTCGCTGCTGCCCATCCCTTGGGTTAAGAGTCTCTTAGTCTTAGTCGCCTGTTAAGACATTCACGGGAGGAGGCGAAGTGGTGCTAAATTCTTAATGATCCAATAAACATAATGTAAAACAACACAGTTTTATTACGCAGGTACCAGCTAGTATTTAATAAATACGACCCTGAATCTATTGACTATCCCCTTGAAATAATATTCACTACTATTGTAGCACCTAGATATTGAACCAAGGCAATGGGGTAATATTGACAAAAAGGCAATGGGGTAATTAGTTCAGAAGAGGTATATGGGGAACAAGGTGTGGTGTCCCTCCATAGAAAAGGGAGGATCTTCCAGCCAGGCGGGTGGTATGCCTGGCGGGCCGAAGCCCAACGGTTGATTTTGAACGACTGTATATATGCTGCGTTGCGCGAATACTTTAATAGCGTGATTCAGGATTCTTTGACGTCATCGGAGAGTTGCATTTAATAGTCGAGTAGATGACGTTGTAAGTTGTAGTTGTATTGCTGGCGATGTAGGTGTCGCCACAGGTACTTAAATAATCTTTGGTCTTTTGTGAGAAGAGAGCCTTCTGCGTATCTGTTTTGTAGGTACAGTACGTTACTTAGTACACTCATGACTAATGTAATGAGTCACCTAGCTGAACCACTGGGGAATAATGTCGCAGAGATGTTTTCGCCTCACTTTTTTCATAGAAACTAGTCTAGTGGAAAATGTACTGAAGCCATACACATAACTTACGACATCAAAACAACTTAGCATAACCTATTTCCAGCCCATCTATTTTTCGTTCAGGCCCATATGTAATGTCCATCAAGGCATATAGTAAATTACCCCAGACATTAAAAGAAATCAATAATTATAATATAGTTAAAATTAAATTATACAAATGTATGAACCGAGAACTTTTTCAAGAAAAAATAACATTATCATCATCATCATATATATATAGGCCAAAGGACGTCCACTGCTGAACAAAGGCCTCCTCCACAGATTATCACAAAGTCCGGTTACATGCCATACGCCTCCAATGGCTCCCAGTGACCTTCACCAGAACATCCGTCCTTCTTATTGGAGGTCGTCCTACGCTGCGTTTTCCGGTACGCGGTCTCCATTCGAGAACCTTTTTGCCCCAACGGCCATCAGTTCTACGAGCAATGGGCCCTACCCATTGCCACTTCAGCTTACATATCCTTTCAGCTATGCCGGCGACTTTAGTTCTTCTACGGATCTCCTCATTCCTGATTCGATCTCGTAGAAAAATACCAAGCATAGCTCTCTCCATAGCTCGCTGAGTGACCTTGAGCTTTCTTACGAGGCCCATTGTGAGTGACCACGTCTCCGTATCATATATGATCGCTGGTAACACACACTGGTTAAAACCTACATATATCAACACTTTCCACATCTGCTACCAACCAAATAAGAAATAAGCACCTAAATAAACTAAAATAGATTTTATAAATTGAATTTTACCAACAAAAATGAAATTATTTATCCATTAACTTATACATATTTATATTCAGTATTAAACATTGGTTGCCATAATTATGGCAAGTTTATTAATGATTAATTAGTTTTAATAGTACAGAAGTATGTTAATTAGTAAGTTAGCTAGTAATATAGTTATTTTGCGGTGCGGCGGTACCCTCACAAGGTGCAGGTTTAGAGCTACTACATTATTAACATCGTTAATTCTTTATACAACATGTCTGCAATAACATGATTTGATTCGATTTGAATGACGCTTTCCCGTATGAGGCGGCTATTGACTATATTGGTATCTCTTGTAGCTTCTGAAAGCCGAGCAAAACGTCTCATTACTGCATATAATTACGATATTTGTGCCGAAATAGGCTCTCATAGCCAGTTGCACTCCCTTAGCCAGTTGCACTCCCTGATCGGTAAACAATCGGCGAGGTTAAGCAGTCAGTTTTAGGATTGGCGACCACATAGTGGTATTTGAACAGAGCGCCTCCGTGCTTCAGAGAGCTCGTTAAATCGTCGGTCCCGGTTGTTAGAAGACGGTCGTAAAGCCAAGTCGGAGGCCTTCGGGAGACTTGAACAATTCCACAAGGTTGACCAAAGTGAGAATAGAAAAATAACCAACACACGGGTTCAATCAATCAATTCAACGTTTTGAAGTCGACTGCTTTCTATAACCTCTCCCAAAGGTTTCATAACACCCGGTCTTTATCGCACAGAGAAGGAATAGAGCGAGTGTGCTTCAACCCTATAGACAACGCCAAGATTACAGAAGTATTCAAATGCTGCACTGGGTACCCGTTTGGCGCAACTGTGAAGCACACAAATTAAAAAATTCTAACTTAATACTGGTTTTTTTGTTGTTTTGTATTTATGACCCTTTCAGTTTTATTACCGTTTGTGATGTCTCACTTTGCTGTCAAATAAAGAATTTCTTTCTTTCTTTCAAATAGTTAAAAAAATGTGCAAAATAAATATCCTGGGGTGGTCCCAGGATATTTAAAGTGGCTGCAAAGTATTCGAAACGTCAGAAAAAAAAATCTATAATATACGCGATTGAATCCGTTCAAAAGTGTTTTTATTATAATGAGTAATAATCGCGAAAACCGAAGCCATTACTAGGTAAAAAAGATTTTGTGGCTGACATATCTAAGGGCTTGTTGACGGCACGGTTGGTACAGTGGCTGATACAGTAGACTGCTGCGCCAGGGGCCGTGGGTTCGATTCCCGCACGGAAAAAATATTTGTATGATCTGCAGGTAGTTGTTCCGGGCGTATTGTATGTGGAATTCGTGCCTGTAAACGCACCCACGACACAGGAGAAATCCTAGTGAGACGCAACGTTTAAAAAAAAAACCGTGGATATCTATGGGGAGGCCTTTGTTCAGCAGTGGACGTACTTTGGCTGATATAATCATGATAGTGACATAGTGCATATTATACCTTTTTGTTTTCGCTGAAGTTTCAAACACTGCAGCGTCTGTGATCGCAGGATATTTATTATGCACAATTTATTCGGCTGCTTTGGCATATCGTGGCTATATTATATATTTTTTTGACTTATAGAAGAACCATATTCGAATAAATAAATTATGTAATGCATCATCTCCCATCGTCCCGGCTGGCACTATTTACTAAAGATAACAAACCCATATGTAACCGCTATCTTCACGCACGTTACCGATCGGACGTGACCGATAAGCCAGAAGCCAGGCACGTCTATAATAGCTTACAGTAGTTTATATTCTTTACTGTGGAAGTAATTGCTCTTAGATTTATGCGGTTTGTTTTCTAGAGAAGAAAAATTTGCTGACGTATTGGTACTTAAATTACCCATCCTTTTGACTGAATTCTATATAATGAAAAAATGCTATATATACACAGATCATTCTCGAAGTTCAATAAAAACAGAGAAATCGTATTTAATAAAGTTGAACCGCATAACCCAACACACTATTGTTCGCTAACTCTAGAATCTCGTTAAACAACGGTATATAAATATTTTTCTTTCTTCTTTCTTTCTTTCGTATTATTATAACGATTATGTTAATGAACACATTAACATTCGTATAAATAACTCATGGGAGTTCAATAAAATTATAGTCCAAACATTTGGATTTAGGCACATTTAAAAAAAATGCTTAAACCCCGCAATGTCAGACAACCGGCGTAAAAGATGAAGTCATGAATATTGGACATCAAAGCTGCCAAAAAAAAAGAACTGTCCACTGCTGGACAGAAGCGTCTCCCAAAAATTGCCACAACGACCGGTATGGGTTTGTGGACCTAAATACTTTACTTAATTGTGGACGTGTCAGCATTAAAATCTTTCTGCTCTTATGATACAAGATTAAACCAAATATTTAAAAAAAATAAGGGTGTATTTATTATCATCATCATTCCGGCCGAATGAAGTCCACGGGTGGTCACAGGCCTCCCCCAAAGATCACCACAAGACCGATATGGGTTTGTTGTGTGCTGATTGGGAGGTTTTGCCATAATCGCCACGTTAACTCCAGCCAGTTTGTTTTTATTCAATTCAATTTTTTATATATGGGCAACACAGGTTACAATCTATCAATCTATCAATCAATCAGGTTACGCCGTGTGGTGCCGGCTCAGAATGCCACCACCCCATTTCGTCCCATGGGTGTCGTAAAAGTCGACTAAGGGATTAGCTGGAGGATGGGCAGCAGCGTCCTTCGAGTACACTAACAACTCAACTGCGATCGCCAACTCGCCTGCCAAGCGTGGCGATTATGGCAAAACCCCCCAATGTGCTCACAACACATCCATATCGGTGGTTGTGGTGATCTTTGGGGGAGGCCTGTGTCCAGCAGTGGACTTCATTCGGCCGAAATGATGAGGTTACAATCAAGATTTTTATTAAAAATAAGTATAGTATCTCTAAGTCCTACCATGCATCAGGGGTACAAAATATGTATATACATATGTTTCAAATTATTAAAACACAGGAATGTTGGATTATACAATAAATCGAACTATGTACGTGGTGCAAGCTATAAAATGCATTCAAATGCATTTTTCATCTAAGAAATCTGTTATTGAGTAGTTTGTTTTATCAATTAAGATTTTTTAGTGCTTTCTTATAGTCGCTAATATTATTTTGAAATTTGTTTGTATAATTTATTATAAATCCTTGGGCCATACTTACTAAGCTTTGCTCAGATAGTGCTTCAGATAGATAAGTACTTCACTTATACTATCTGTATCTATTCTATTTATTACCATCGAGCCGTGTAGGCTGAGGGATGCCAATTTTCAGATTGTAGTTGAAAAGGAAGGTATCAAAATTATTATATAGCTTTGTATTTGTCAATTATAAAATCACAACTAGAGATGGGCGATGGTTGTTGGATGGTGGTCATTACCCGGTAAAAACCCAATTATTTTGTATTTATCGGGTAAATACCCGGAAAATCAAAAAGAAAAAGAATCACTAGCTCATTTGTTTGTGCCAGTGACCAGTGCAAGAACTTTAACGTGCCTGATATGGCACAGAACTGTGCATACATGTGTTTATGGACAAAGCGCCGTTTACAGATATCATGTGTGAGGGGCGTTCGCAGTGCGTCACATATCAATACCTGTTTGCAATGGAATTATTTATTTACGCGCCTTTTTTCCTGTAAACGGTAGAATGACTTTCAAGTGTTATTTTATTAAACTCTATTGAATTATGCAAAGATTTAAAACTGTTGGACAGGGATGGCGAACCTTTTGACATGTTTAATGTTGCCATACTGTGCCAACGAACAATCTAGAAAATTAGTGGCAATAATATAAACGAAAATGACATTATCGTATCAGTCAAAGAACATTCATATTTGAACAAAAACCCCATAGATTTCGACAGTTGCGCATCTGCCAGTACTCAAAGCGCTTGGCAGGCTAAGATATTTTTATAAGTGTAGATGCGTTGCCCGCGGTCTACGATGGTCGGATGAAAGCGACGTAGTGAAGGTAGCTGGAAGTAATTGGATTAGGGCGGCATGTAACCGATTGTGTAAATCTAAGCGAGAGGTCTTTGTTCAGCAGTGGACGCCCTTTGGCTGATATGTCGGTACAGTGGTGTTCGGGTCGCAGAGTATGTAGATATGTGTACCAAGTTTCAACTTAATCGGTCAAGTAGATTTGGGGCAGACGGACAGACAGACACACGAGTGATATGGTGAATATAGGATATAAGGGTTCCGCCGTATTTTATTCGGACGTTGGAACCCAAAAAAAACCGATACCTAGAAACGCTCGATAACTCTCATGTAATGGTTTTTACCAAGAAGTTACACAACATTTTAAACGGTATTTTATTCATACAAATGAATAAAATTGAAGTGTCTGTTTGTAATGTCAAAATAACAGCTGTTTACTAAATGCATATGGAAGTATATACGGTACCTATAACAAAAAAACATTTTTTATTTTTTTTGTCTATGTCTGTCCGTCCGTCTGTCTGTCTGTCTGTCTGTCTGTTTGTTCCGGGTAATCTCCGAAACGGCTGGACCGATTTTGGTGGGACTTTCACTGGCAGATAGCTGATGTTATAAGGAATAACTTAGGCTACTTTTATTTTAGAAAAATAATTAGCGTTCCGCGCAAAAAAAAACCTTGAATTCTAATATATATAGTCTATGTTGAAGTACTCTAAATTTCTTTTAAATTAAACGCGGTTTTTTTTTTTTTAAAAAACGTTGCCCCACACCCGCAACCCGGAGCGCAGCAGTCGACTGTATCAACCACTGCACCAACCGTGTCGTCAAAATCATTAATCTGCGATCACCAACCTGCCGGCCAAGTGTGGCGAGTATGGCAAAACCCCCCAATAAAAATACACCCAGACCGGTCGTTGTGGCGATCTTCGTGGGTGGCTTGTGTCCAGCAGTGGACTTTATTTGACTGAAACGTATTTAAACGTATGTTTTATTGACAACCCATCGCCTTATACTGATCATAAAATGGTAGTATGTATGCGGGTGAAATTATCATTGTTGTACAAACGTTGCCGTGTGGTGCCGGCTCAGAATACCACCACCCCATCTCCTCCCGTGGGTGTCATAAAAGTCGACTAAGGAATTAGCCGGAGGATGGGCAGCAGCGTCCTTCGAGTACATTAACAACTCAACTGCGATCGCCAACCCGTCTGCCAAGCGTGGCGATTATGGCAAAACCCCCCCAATGAGCACACTACACACCCATATCGGTCATTGTGGTGATCTTTGGGGGAGGCCTGTGTCCAGCAGTGGACTTCATTCGGCCGAAATGATGATTTTATTTAGTTATTATTCCGTGTGGTGTCCGGATTAAGAATATAGCACCACTCCATCTCCTCCCGTGGATGTCGTAAAAAGCGACTAAGGGAATCTAAACCAGAAGGATGAGCAGCAGCGGCCCTTCTGTGAAACGGTAGCCATACTGCGCTCACCAACCCGCCTGCCAAGCGTGGTGAGTATTGGCAAATACCCCCCAAAATGATGACACAGTTGTGAAAATCTATGGGGGAGGCCTTTTTTCAGCAGTGGACGTATAAATGGCCGATGTGTATGTAGTTATTAAAATTAAATTTCTGTTAAATTAATGGCCAATGCTTTGATAATACATTCGTCGATAGCGTTTCTCTCTAATCAGACGTAATTAACTACTCTGACCTTAATTATTTTTGGTTCGGAGACACAGCGGTGTTGATTTGATAGAAATACTAGCTGGGACGCGCGGTTTGACCCGCGTTTCATTTAAAAGAAATGTAGAGTACTTCGACATATACACTTGGCATAGAATATATATATTCGATTTCAAGGGTTTTATATTTTTTGCATGGAACCCTAATTATTTTTCTAAAATAAAAGTAGCTTTAGTTATTCCTTATAACATAAGCTATCGGCAAGTGAAAGTCCCGTCAAAATCGGTCCAGCCGTTTCGGAGATTACCCGAAACAAACAGACAGACAGACAAAATTTTCAAAAATAGTGTTTTTGTTATATGTAACGTACATACTTTCATATGCATTTAGTAAAAAGCTGTTATTTTGACATTACAAACAGACACTTCAATTTTATTTATTTGTATAGATTATATCAAACACTTGTTAATGCATTGCAAATTGGATTGCCTCTTTTTATTCTTAGAAACTTTCACCCAAGTTCCAACAAAAACTGTACAAACTTTCAACTACAGGAGCGCATAGAGAACAAAGAAACATTTATTTTTTATAATTACAGTCGAACAATATTACGGTCGAAGTTAAGTTGGGAGAGAGAGAAAATCGTTGAAAGTATTAACTAAATTGTATACAATGTCGTATCTATGCATGTACATGCATAATGAAATAATTAATTTGAAATTTTTTACGCCCCCAGGCACCTCTCGGGGGCTTGTAAAGGATCCCCTGAAGCCTCACTGTGAGCTACCATCAACCCGACCAATACGGCACGGTTGGTGCTGTGGCTGATACACTCGGCTGCTGCGCTCCGGGTCGCGGGTTCGATTCCCGCACGGAACAAATATTAGTATGATCTGCAGGTAGTTGTTCCGGGTCTGTGTGTATTGTATATGGAATTCATGTCTGTAAACGCACCCACGACACAGGAGAAATCCTAGTGTGGGGCAGCGCTTTTAAAAAGAAAAGAAAATATTTCAAAATGTTAAATAATAAACGAATAAAAAATTTTTTTTGTCTTTGTCTATATTTTCAGATCCTTGACATTTTCACTCGATCTGTCTGTTGTCTGGTTGATCTGGGTTGTGTGACTTGGCAAGACTTGTTCATTGTCATGCCTCTTTCAATATTACAGAACATCCATAAGTTGCAAGGTACACGCTACGTACACTATTACAAAACGATAATCAAAACTTAAGTAGAACTCAAGTCTAGATTGCGTTTATCAAATATGAATACGTAGGTTCAGCGACTAAATTCAATTTTTGCTATCTCGACTCAAGTTCTATTTCATATGCACAATTGAATTTTGGTTCTCATCCTAAAATAAGGGCAGTAGAGCAGATTTTTATCGCATGATGAAGTTAAGTGAGGATGCCTCCAAGGCGTAAACTGAGGGCCTGGCACGATTTTGACGTGTTACTACACGTCAAACGCATCGCTAAAGTGGGTGAATTTTGAATTGAAAATACTTGATTTGCACACATTTTTATTTAAACCGTAGACTTTATTCATACCTATATATGATACGAATTGTGTTTGTCGTATAAATTTAAACGAAAATGCTGTAGGATAGTTAATTTTCGATTCAAAACTCGCAATCAACTCTAACAGTGGTTTTTTGTTGAGGTTAAGTTATGGATGTACGAATGTAAGTTTTGCGTTTGTGTTGGACGAACTTAAAATTTGGTATGGATACAGGCTGTATCTTGTAACTAGAGATTTATTGAATGTGAGCAGTGAGGTACTACCAGTGAACTTTTTTTTTTTTGGCTTTGAGCGATTATGCAGTACTGCTATGATTTTGAATATCAAATACATAATATAATTTTATTTTTTTATGTTGGCAATACTACCATGGACGCGTGATATTCGAATAGTGTGGCGAGTTGGTTAGCCGTTATTGTGCAGTTCCCTGTTAAGTCATGCTCGTGAACGGGTGCCGTCTGTTGGGACTGGTCAGCCGTTAACTGCCACGGCAAATAATTTATTACTATAATATTATTGTGGTATGTTCCATCTTAACACATTGTCCTACATTTTTCTCGGTATATATATTACAATAATTTGTATCAATCAACATTGTAATCTCAATTATTTTAAAAGAGTATCCATGGAGTTTCTTGCCGGCTCTTCTCCACGAGATCAACTATTTGGAACCGTGCAACTTAGATTCTGACGTTTCATAAGTGCCAATATTTGGTTTATTTGAAATAAAAAACTTTGACTTTGAAGCATTTCATTCGGACATACGTTCTGAGTAATACATAGATGTTCCTGTGCTAATTATTTAAATAGAGTCCGTTTAAGCGAGCCATGAGTTGTTTTGTATTTCGATCTGCCAAATGCGTGGTTAACAGCCATAGAAAAAGAACTAGGTTCACTAGAAAGTTAGTTCACACGGACAACAGTGTTCACCAAAGGGCGGAAGTTTACTGCGTCACACTGAGAAAGTTAGCGAATAGGTAAAATGACTGCCGAAAGCGCATGACGTAATCACAAGTCTTATCTTTCTTTTTTTTCTTTTTTTTTTAAAAACCTTGCCCTACACTAGGATTTCTCCTGTGTCGTGGGTGCGTTTACAGACATATATTCCACACACAATACACCCAGACCCGGAACAACTACCTGCAGATCATACAAATATTTGTTCCGTGTGGGAATCGAACCCACGACCCAGACCGCAGCAGTCGACTGTATCAGCCACTGCACCAACTGTGCCGTCTTATCATATTTCGGCAAGACAAAGCTCCGGTAATTTAAAATGAGTGGAATTTATCTGGGTTGATAGTTTAAAACCGGGCGGTGGGCACTCTAGTATTATCTGTATTGTGCCATTACACACACATACACAGAACGATCGTAAACGTACTGTTTCTCTACATAATATTGTTGAGAGCGACACGAACTAGTCGCATTAATAAATTAAATTTTCTTTCTTTCTTTCTTTTTTTTCTTTCTTTCTTTCATTATGTACTACTTTCTCTATTGTACATTTTACTCATAAATTAAATCAGTTAACAATCTACACAAATAAATAAAATTGAAGTGTCTGTAATGTCAAAATAACAGCTTTTTACTAAATGCATATGAAAGAATATACGGTACTTAGAACAAAAAATAATCATTTTTTCTGTCTGTTTGTTCCGGGTAATCTCCGAAACGGCTGGACCGATTTTGACGGGACTTTCACTGGCAGATAGCTGATGTTGTTGATGATGTTATAGGGAATAACTTGCAATACTTTTATTTTACAAAAATAATTGCTTTCATTTTTCAAAAAAAAACACCTTGAAATCCAATATATATATTCTATGTCAAGGGTCTATGTCGAAGTACTTATAATTTCTTTTAAATTAAACGCGGGTGAAACCGCGGGTCCCAGCTAGTCAAAAATAAAAATATATTTATTGAAGAGGCCCTGAAGTTTCTGTTCCCGTTCCCTACACACGTGAACAGTTAGTTAGCAAAAAAACCTAAACAAATGTCATAAGCCACGACATGCCCAATGTAAGAATCGCACCATTCAGGCCATTAATTACCTTAAGCCTGTATCTTTAACAAAAACTGCAGGTAATGGAACCCGGAACTTTCAAGTAAAACTTTTAAAACAAAACAAGTTTCAATCGTACATCGCATGATTCTTATCGGCCTTTTCCGTTGAAGATCCAAACATCGAAACGACTGGATCTCCTGTGAAGTATTATGGAAACAGAACTGGCCCGGTACTTCTAGACCAGGGACCCCAAGGGGTCGATATCGGTTTCCCAGGGGTAAACGAAAACTGATTTGGGGGTCGACGAGGTCTTAAAATCGACCCTTATTAATTAACACAAGTTCTTATTTGAAACTTACAAGATACTGATGTTGCGTATGTACGTACGTGTACCAACTTGTTATAAGAACGACTAATATTTTAGTACGAATAGGAGGATAAGGAATTGGTAAGTATTTTTATCTATACAAATAAATAAATTCGAAGTGTGTTTGTAATGTCAAAATAACAGCTTTTTACTAAATGCATGTGAAAGTATATACGGTACCTATAACAAAAAAACAATTTTTAATTTTTTTGTCTGTCTGTCTGTCTGTTTGTTCCGGGTAATCTCCGAAACGGCTGGACCGATTTCGACGGGACTTTCACTGGTAGATAGCTGACGTTGTAAGGAATAACTTAGACTACTTTTATTTTAGAAAAATAATTAGGGTTCCGCGTAAAAAAAATAAAATCCTTGAAATCCAATGTATTTATTCTATGTCAAGTGTCTATGTCGAAGTACTCTAAATTTCTTTTAAATTAAACGCGGTTGAAACCGCGGTTCCCAGCTAGTCAATAGTAAAAAACTAGAGATTTTTAAAGTAATTTGGCTATGGGGCTATTTGGCTGAGGTATCAGTTCATTTGGACAAATAAAATCTATATTTAACTCTAAATAAACTTTCTAAGGCTGATCCGAGTCGAATGATTTAGCTTAAAAGGCTATTTCGTGGCGCCTTTGTGGTTATTATTTTCTGCCTGCCCTGCGCGCCTTCAGCCCTTCCGCCAACTAGGTATTCAATACATTGCCTATGGATTAACATTCGGTAGTATATTACCAGTGATGACATATGGAACAGAGACGTGGTCACTCACAATGGGCCTCATAAGAAAGTTCAAGGTCACTCAGCGAACTATGGAGAGAACTATGCTTGGTATTTCTCTACGAGATCGAATCAGAAATGAGATCCGTAGAAGTTTTCGACATAGCTGAAAGGATTAGTAAACTGAAGTGGCAATGGGCGAATATTGCTCGTAGAACTGATGGCCGCTGGGGCACAAAGGTTTTCGAATGGAGACCGCGCACCGGAAAACGCAGCGTGGGACGACCTCCAACGAGGTGGACAGACGACCTGGTGAAGGTCGCTGGGAGTCGTTGGATGAGGGCGGCATGTGACCGCTCGTTGTGGAAATCTAAGGGGGAGGCATTTGTTCAGCAGTGGACATCCTGTGGCTGATATTATGATTGTATAGAATGTCTGGGCAAATATGGAGTAAATAATATGTCATACTTTGCCTAAATGTTATAGGCATTCCATAGAATAACCACGCGAATTAGGTCTAAATTGCACAAAAAATAACATATCGCCTATGGAGTCTATTCTCTACCGGAAGCCTCGCAAAATTAAGTTAAGCAGTAGCAGTTTGAACATAGGCTGATTGGATTGGAAGATAGGCGGATATCTCTGCGCTGATCTCATCCGAGATCGCATCTCAGTACAGGTAAATGTATTTTTGCCAACTTAACCTTCAGATACCGGAATATTTTACTAATTGGGTTGTAAAGGTCAGACAGCAGTCGTTCCTTGTAAACAAAACCGATACTCGGCGAAATTGCAAGGTTCCCAACGCTGCGAAAACGCTAGGATGACAGCCTTTTTAAAAGTAAAACATCGAGTAAAAACATTTACATGCACTTATGAATAGACGGACTTTAGTTGCTGCGTTCCAAGATGAATATTTCCTATGCAGAAGAACGGGCAAGAAACTACAGAGTTACTCTTTTTAAATTGTAATGCTACGGTACCAGGGTCACACAATGTTTTTAGAATTGGCCAGTAAGAAAAGTTGCCAATGAAACATTGATTTTAAATTTCGAATAAGGAACTCTTTGGGAAGCCTCCACGTTCAATTCATATGTCATTTGTTTTTACAAATTGGCGGCAAATATAAAAGTACTTCGTGCGTCGAAATAAAAGTGACTAGAGAAAATTTCGCTCCCATGATTTTTTTTTTTTTTTTTTTTTTTTTTTTTTTTTTTTATAAAACGTTGCCCCACACTAGGATTTCTCCTGTGTCGTGGGTGCGTTTACAGACACAAATTCCACACACAATACACCCAGACCCGGAACAACTACCTGCAGATCGTACAAATATTTGTTCCGTGCGGGAATCGAACCCACGACCCGGTGCGCAGCAGCCGACTGTATCAGCCACTGCACCAACCGTGCCGTCAATTATTAACAACTATGTTATGATAGACATCCATTTGCATTTCCTGATGAATTTCCATCTCGTGCCACTGTTTATAACTGGTTTAATGAGTTTAAACATGGTCGAAGCAATCTCACTATGACTTGGGCGAAGGACCAACGTTCGTCAACGTGGGTCATGCTCGTGAACGGGTGCCGTCTGTTGGGACTGGTCAGCCGTTAACTGCCACGGCAAATAATTTATTATTATAATATTATTGTGGTATGTTCCATCTTTACACAGTGTCCTACATTTTTTTCGATATATATATGTATTACAATAATTTGTATCAATCAACATTGTAATTTCAATTATTTTAAAAGAGTATCCATGGAGTTTCTTGCCGGCTCTTCTCCACGAGATCAACTATTTGGAACCGTGCAACTTAGATTCTGACGTTTCATAAGTGCCAATAATTGGTTTATTTGAAATAAAAACTTTGACTTTGACTTTGGACGTCCTTCTACGGCGACCACTGAAAGATAACGTGAGTGCTGTGCAGGTGTAGAATTAGTGAGTCATCCTCCTTACAGTCCTGACCTGGCCCTTGCAACTTTTATTTATTCCTAAAAATAAAAGATATATCAATGGAATTGCTTTATGAATACCGTAGATGCGGTAGCTGCGTTAAAAAAACACCTGAAAGAGATCCCTAAAGAAGAGTGGGCTATTTCAGTCAAATGTTCCATCGCATGCCACGGTGCTTAGAAAGGAACGGGGACTACTTCGAATAAAAATATGAACAGGTTCCTACGTAATTCCGATTTTGATTTTGAAACCTTTTAGTGTGACCAGTGTTGCCAACCCTGCCGTACAGTAAAACTGCATAAGACCGTAAGAAACACTACAGAAACCGGTAATGATACAAAAAACTTTTATATGTTAAGAATAGGGATGTACGGTCTTGCAAAAGGAGATCTGTATGTTACACCAACAATAGTAGTAGTAGATTTGCAAAAAACTGTGGATCTACAGTTAAAACAGTAGGGTTGGAACATTCGAGTGCTCTCGAAATGAAGATTATGCGAGGACAATGTAGGAGAAAAGAGTCGAAACATAAAAAGTCTACACTAAATAAGCGTGTTAGAAACATTAAAGTAAGTATTTCATTTTCTCACCACAATAATGAAAACGTTGCAACAAAATAGAATATTGCCTAGTTATAGTATTCTCTCGTGATTCTCTCCAATACTTTGATATAACTTTATCAGGCCCCGATACTGGTTGATTTTGTCATTTATAACCCAGAGGGCCATTGTTATATTTTATTAACGTTTATGATTAAATTGCCATGGCAGCATCAAGCTGAGAAATCGCAACAGACGGCACTCATTCACGCGCATTACATTTAAATATCTACTGAGCCTCACTGCTCCACTACAGGATCGTCATCTGCTAAGGAATTCTGTCGTAATCACCAATAATGCTTGTGTGATAGTGATACACAGTGGTGACGATAATATTCGTCAATGAGTACCGTCATTTGGGACTGCTCAGTTCTAAACTGCCAAGCAATCTTATTAAATGGCAACTTATTATTATCTACATGTTTCTCTACTCACAGGTTAATAGCGTCTGCAAAGAGGAACCTGAGTCCTAACGTAGAGGCCATTTAGAGAATTATAATGGATGTCGTAAAAGGCGACTAAGGGACTCTAAACCAGAGGGATGGGCAGCAGCCGTTCTGCAATCACCAACCCGCCTGCCAAGCGTGGTGAGTACTGGCAAATTCCCCCCAAAACTGACAAGTGACAACACAATTGTGGAAATCTACTCGGTCTTTTTTCATCAGTGGCCGTCGGTTGGATGGTATGAATTAAAAAAAAATATTAGCTTGGTATGTTATCTATGTAACAGAATTTTTTAACTTGATTTTCATCGATTGATGACTTTTTGATTTTTTCATCTCATCAAATCCATCGACATGCTTGGGTAAATAATTACATTGTTATTGAGACTATGGACAGGCAACATGGATATTCAGCCATACTCAAAACAAAAAAAAAACACGTTTTTATAGTTAGCCTCACTAAATAATACAAAATAAATATTAGTTTAAAAAACCTAAAAAACACGCTTTTGTAGATAACCAAACTAAGAAGTAGAAAATAATTTTTAATAACATTTAAAACAACAATAGAGTGATTAACAAATATTTATCATATATTTTCATGATAACTCTTACACATTAACAAAAATATTTACAACAATTGACATCAAGCTTTTTTTTTTTTTAATCCCTATTTTAAACTTATTGAAAATTATTTTCTACGTTTTAGTTCGGTTATCTACAAAAGCGTCTTTTTTAGTTTTTTAAACTATTATTTATTTTACACTATTCTCTGGTAAGCGGAATTCAATAGGAACGTGTTTATCTGTAAAACCATATTAATAATGCATACACTTCGTATCTACTAATGTTATCTCTAACTATAACCGTAGTGTTTTAATGCCCTTGTATTTTAAATGTGAATTTAATGTTAAGTACTTATTGCGACGTCGTGTGATGTCGACAGATTTCACGCGATAAGTGAGACATCTCAACCAATGTACGATGACGTTACAGGGCATCTCTCGAGACGTTGAGCTGCGACACTTGTCTCCTTTTTTTATTGATGTCCAGTGGAAATTCTACATGGAACTTCCTCCACCCAGGGGAAGGGCGAAAGGGTATGCCGGACTCCTACCGGCTAAAACCACTGGAGCGGTCATCTTCGGCACCGAAGGGGGCGGTACATTTGTCTCCTAGTAAATACGCGCCTCAATAGGCATCAGCGAAACGTCGCTGTACAAAGCCATACCTCTCTGCCTAAGGGTGTGTATACACCCACACAATCGACACACATCGGTGGTACTAATCATCAGCTTATAGACCGTTCAAAGTCGATCAGTGTGTGCTATTATACCAAACCGATCTGCCATTGCTTGAGCATTGATCGAATATCGAACGATGTCGACAAATCGATCGGTACATTGACCAACGTCGATTATAAACCGTTTTACGCTGCATAATTATGTAGATTGATCGATGAAAATATTCGGTTGATTGATCGACAGACTAGTACGACATTGACCAACGTCGATTATAAACCGTTTTACGCTGCATATTTATGTAGATTGATCGATGAAAATATTCGGTTGATTGATCGACAGACTAGTACGACATTGACCAACGTCGATTATAAACCGTTTTACGCCGCATATTTATGTAGATTGATCGATGAAAAATATTCGGTTGATTGATCGACAGACTAGTACGACATTGACCAACGTCGATTATAAACCGTTTTACGCTGCATATTTATGTAGATTGATCGATGAAAATATTCGGTTGATTGATTGACAGACTAGTACGACATTGATCAACTGTCGTTCGACGTGTTTTACAAACCGCAAACGCTGACCATCCTGAGCTTATTACACCTACACGGTCGTCGTTGATTGAGTGTGGTGTAGGTGTAGTACACCCTAACGATACCTGGAGCCCCCTTCGATGTTGAAGATGATCGCTCCGGTGGTTTTAGCCCTTGAACTTCCTTGCCTCGGAGAAGGGCGGTGGGGAATGCCAAACCCTTAGTTTTAAGTGTAGTACAACCTAATGCAGGGGTGCAATTCCTTAAGCTCCAACATCCATACATCCTTAACTACAGAATCGAAATAACGGTATAAAACCAATTCAGTATTCGCTAAGACATGATTGAAGCTATTCAAGGACAGGTTGCAAAAGGTAAGCCATGAGGATCAATCTTAGCTAATACCAAATTGGGTTATCACCATTATGGGATTAGGCAAAAGTCTTTAAAAATCTTAAAATCCTATTTGCAAAACAGGCAACAAAAAGTTCAGATAAATGGGGTTAATTCATCTGGCTCTGAAGTGATAATGGGTGTGCCCCAGGGTTCGATACTAGGTCCTTTCTTATTTCTGGTGTACATTAATGACTTGCCTTATGTGATTCAGGATCCATCCAGGATGGTGTTATTTGCTGATGATACTTCTTTGATTTTTTAAATTGATAGACGTTTACCAAATCTTGACGATGTAAATAACGCTCTTCTTAAGGTCCATGAATGGTTCACAGTTAATAATTTAGTATTAAATGGGCAGAAAACTAAATGCATAAAGTTTACTTTGCCGAATGTAGTAAGTAGGGATTGCGATATCATAATAGATAGCGAGAAACTTGAATTTGTCGATCAAACAGTTTTCTTAGGAATCACGCTTGATTCAAAACTTCAATGGGGTCCCCATATTACATCTCTAGCAGGACGGTTGAGTTCGGCTGCTTATGCTGTGAGAAAAATCAGACACCTTACAGATGTAGCTACTGCAAGACTGGTTTACTTTAGCTACTTTCATAGCATAATGTCCTATGGTATTTTACTTTGGGGTCGGGCTGCCAATATAGAATCAATTTTTATATTGCAGAAGAGAGCTATCAAGGCTATTTACAACCTTGGTAGTCGTGATTCCTTGAGAGAACTGTTTAAAAACATTAACATAATGACAGTGCCTTGTCAGTATATTTATGAAAATATCATGTACGTTAGGAAGAACATTCATCTTTTTACAAAAAAATGTGATCGGCATAACTATAATACAAGATATAAATCTAAACTAGTACAGCCAAAATTTCGCTTAGCTAAAGTCCATACTTCTTTTATGGGTTATAGTATAAAATTTTATAATAAAATACCGGAGACCGTGCTGCAATTACCGCAAAATAAATTTAAAATATTTGTAAAAAATACTCTGTGCAAACAAGCATATTATACGTTAGAGGATTACCTTAGAGATATAAATGTTTGGCAGAGTGCTTGTCCAGCTCCGCAAGACCACTATAAGAAATGATTCAAATTTTTTATTTTTGACTTATTGACATGCCATCTTGTTGTTGCATGTTTTGTGACATCAATTTATTCAGATTTACTTTTCTGACATTTCAATTATTATTTTTTGACATGACATTATTATTATTAATTATTTACACCTGAATTTATTATTGTATAATTTTTTTATATTCAACTGGTTTATGATTTGATATTGACACTTTTAAGAGGTTTAAGAGGTTAGACTTTACTATGTTTAATGTAGTAACATTGTCTTTATATAACCTGAATTTTCGAGAACATTGTACACATAAATATTGTAACATGATTTTAAAAGAGTAACCATGGAGTTTCTTGCCCGTTCTTCTCCATAGGAAATCTACATCTTGGAACGTGGCAACTAAAGTCTTGACGATTCATAAGTGCTATTAATGGTTTAAATGAATAAAAATCTTTTTTATCTTTTTTTTATCTTTATATTTCAATTCTGTATTCAAGGATGTGTGGATGTTTGAGTTTAAGGAATTCCTCCCCTGAACACTGCAAAATGTAGGCATCATGTTAATTTTACACATGACATTGCTAATGAGTTTGCTGACCTTTATATTTAAAAATTTACTTATACCTGCCAGTCCTTAAAAACGTTTCTAATGTTTTGTTTTCAAAACCAAAACAACCTTTAGTTTAACATTTTATTGTTAACGCCACGTGCGTAACATTAGCTGCACATGTGTAAATACATTTCCATTAGCACCGTGGGCACCTCAAAGTCAAGGAAATAAAGAAAAACGATACCTTCTGTAGAGATAGTAAACATCAACTGTTGAAGAACGGCATATATGCCCAATCACTCCGCAGTGATTAATCAAAGAGTGAACTTCCATAATCACCAAGCTTGGCAGACATATTGGTAGTCACAGTATATGGTTATCAGCTTACAGGAGCATGCTGCTATCCATCCTCTGGATAAACCTAATTATCTTTTGCGACACCAACAAATGAATATGGTTGAATATTTACCAATAAAATAAATTGAAATATCGTTTCTTCAAAATAGACTTAGTTATTTTTGAATGATTAACATAATCATCACCTACGCCACTTCCTTGACAACCGTACAACTCACAAAAGTGAATAATAAATTCATAGCAGACCACAATTTGACACCAGGATGTCCCATCCTTCAGTAAAGATTAAATTGTGTAAATAGTTGATTGTTAAACAATATTAATAAGACTAGCTGGGACACGCAGTTTCACCCGCGTTTTCTTTAAAATACATTTAGAGTACTTTGGCATAGGCACTTGACATAGAACATATATTGTATTTCAAGGGTTTTACATTTTTTGCGCGGAACCCTAATTATTTTTCTTAAATAAAAGTAGCCTAAGTTATTCCTTATAACATCAGCTATCTGACAGTGAAAGTCCCGTCAAAATCGGTCCAGCCGTTTCGGAGATTACCCGGAACAAACAGACAGACAAAAAATTTAAAAATTGATTTTTTTTATATGTACTGTATATACTTTCATATGCATTTAGTACAAAGCTGTTATTTTGACATTACAAACAGACACTTCAATTTTATTTATTTGTATAGATTACGAAAGCAACAATATATATAAGAAGTATGTTATTAATATTTCATCGCTGTGCCTGCAAAATCTGCTATGTGAAAAACCCAACTTTTCAGAGCACTTTTTATCTATTGCACTCACTCATGAGCATTTTTCAAGTAAAGTTTTGGTCTAAATAACATTGCCGATTTTACTATTTTCTAAACTTTTATAAATATTAGATATTATTACAAACTGGGTTTGAAAGACATATGCGCCTTCGAATATACTGTAAAACTGCATGATGAACCTATTTCAAACAAAAAACACAGCAGATTTTGCAGGCGCAGTAAGGATTTTTTCCATGCATTTTGCTCTACCAGAAAAACAACAAGTTCTCAGAAATATTGAATATGGACAGTTACGCCCGTAACTGATTAAATTATGTAAGTCAACATTGCTATCAAAAATTAGTTAGTACCTAATTTTATCATTCATTTTAACTTGTAGTTTTTTTTTGTTTTTATTTTTTATTAAACGTTGCCCCACACTAGGATTTCTCCAGTGTCGTGGGTGCGTTTACAGACATGAATTCCACACACAATACACCCAGACCCGGAACAACTACCTGCACATCGTACAAATATTTGTTCCGTGCGGGAATCGAACCCACGACCCAGAGCGAGTACGGAGTTATGTAATTAATTACTAGGCTCTAGTTAACATTTGTATTTTATAAGCACAGCTGCATTGGTTCATGCAGTGCAATCCTGGATTAATATAAAAGTATTCTTACATTAAACTTTTCGTTAGGCTCTTATAGCCAGCTGCACTCACTGATATAAAAGCAATCAGTGAGGTTGAGCAATGCTGAGTGCGCTCTTCCCATGGATGGATAGTGCATAGTGTCGGTATGGTATTTGAACTGAATGTCTCTATGCTTCGGAGGACACGTAAAATCGTTAGTCTGGTTGTCGTCATTAGACATAAGTTGTTAAGCCAAGTTGTAGACCTTTGGGCAGCATGAACAACTCTGACACAAGGTTGGCCACTAACCAAATTAAAGGAAAAAGAAGAATTACATTCAAAACATATCCAAGGTATAATCAATTCAGTTATAATATCCCTAATAAAAAATTTGCACAAAAAATATAGCATATTATTCCAACTACTGTTAACAGTAGAACTTCTTCACATGGCACACATGGCAGTTGTGAAGTAAAGCTAATGACAAAGATATAATAAAAAGTTTCACTCACCATTCTCTACAACTCTGTTGTATGTGACATTCAGCTGAGCAGCGAATTGCACCACAATGCAGGTGACGTTGGTCTTTTTGTCAGAGTAGGACCATGTGCCCTGATCTGGGGGAGGGAGAGGTCCTGGAGCAGGTGCTGGGCCTGGCGCTGGAGATGGCGCAGGTGTGGGCGCGGGAGTTGGCGCTGGTGTGGGCGCGGGAGTTGGCGCTGGTGTGGGCGCTGGAGTTGGCGCTGGTGTGGGCGCGGGAGTTGGCGCAGGTGTGGGCGCAGGAGTTGGCGCAGGTGTAGGCGAAGGAGTCGGCGCAGGCGCAGGCGCGGGGGTTGGCGCAGGGTTAGGTGGTGGGGTTGGCAGAGGTGGATCCGTGGGAGTAGGAGCAACAGTTGTATCTGCTGCGGGCTGAGGAACGTCCACCACTTTTCCTGGTTGCTGGCGAGGCTCCAGAGGAATGGGGGGTAGTTCTGGCAATGTGAGTCGACCAAGACCTGCGTAAATAAAATATTCCGTCTTAAAAAAATTTATCAATCCCTGTTTTATTTTATTGAGGGTGTTTTCAAAATATAAGTTCACACAATCATCTAGACTCAGACTGAATATTGTCAGATATTACAAATATTTTTTCTATAGAGGAATCAAACCAACAGCTGTCAGTTGTTTATATGGTGTTAAAGGCATCAATGTGTCCAGTTAAGAATATAGCACTACTCTATCTCCTCCCGTGATGTCGTAAAAGGCGACTAAGGGACTACACCAGAGGGATGGGCAGCAGCGTCCCTTTTGTGAACCGGTAGCCATACTGTGCTCATCAACCCGCCTGCTAAGCATGGTGAGTATTGGCAAATATCCCCCAAAATGATGACAGAGTTGTGGAATCTATGGGGAGGCCTTTGTTCAGCAATGGACATATAAATGGCGGATTCGAAAGGCATCATAAAAATGTTCATAATAGATTCAAATCTATAATATAATTTTTTCTTTCTCCTTTCTCTTTCTCTACCTCTTTCACCTTTCTCCTTCAACATGATTTTCAGGTAGGAAGGAAACTAGTTAACTACACTTAAACATGTGGTGCCGGCTCAGAATGCCACCACCCCATCTCCTCCCATGGGTGTCGTAAAAGTCGACTAAGGGATTAGCCGGAGGATGGGCAGCAGCGTCCTTCGAGTACATTAACAACTCAACTGCGATCGCCAACCCGTCTGCCAAGCGTGGCGATTATGGCAAAACCCCCCAATGAGCCCACAACACATCCATATCGGCCGTTGTGGACATCTTTGGGGGAGGCCTGTGTCCAGCAGTGGACTTCATTCGGCCGAAATGATGAAACATGGCAAAATGCCCAATTTTACTTTTATGGAATATTAATGTTTTATTTAAGAAATTCATTAAAAAGGCAAGTTTAAATAATCCATATATTAACATGTGAAGAGAAATCTTTGTACCCTTTTTTAAGAACAGTGCATGCTCAGAGGAATTTGTGATTTAGCATAGATAAAGTTCATATAAAGGGGGAGAGCAGAAAGATAAAATATATGTACAAAAAAATTAATAACGGTTGAATGTCAACCACTGGGTGGTCAACTAGTTCAAATAAATTTTCAATTCTAATGCACCTACTGCTGTATGTGTTAGGTATGAACCTAATGAGATTTTGGAAACTATTAGGTGTTTTGTAGCTCATTTCACTTCTGTAACCTTCATTTCAATCATAGAATAAGTTTTATGATTTAATTATTTTATTTTTGGGTATTGTGCATGTGCAAATTATGTCTGTCAACTGTACCAAGACACAGAAGAGATTCTAGAGAGATTCTGGAGAACATATTTAAGCACTATCTAATAACAGTGAACTTAATTGTTCACCAGTGTTATTGATTATGTGCTTTTCTTTGTTTTTTTTCAGTAAATATGCATTTTACTGGAAATGTTTCATCATATCATCATATCAGCCACAGGTCGTCCACTGCTGAACAAAGGCCTCCCCCTTAGATTTCCACAACGAGCGGTCACATGCCGCTCTCATCCAACGACTCCCAGCGACCTTCACCAGATCGTCTGTCCACCTCGTTGGAGGTCGTCCCACGCTGCGTTTTCCGGTGCGCGGTCTCCATTCGAGAACCTTTGTGCCCCAACGGCCGTCAGTTCTACGAGCGGAACTGTTTACCGAAATGTTATTGATTAAAGGTTGTGTTTTTCTTTGTTTTTTCCAGTAAAATGCATATTTACTGGAAAAAACAAAGAAAAACACAACCTTTAATCAATAACACTGATGAACAATTAAGTTCACTATTATTAGATAGTGCCTAAATATGTTCTTATGAAGTTTCTGATATGTAATTGTACCTATATACACATACACTTTATCTTCATTTGTATTTATAGAACCATGTTCATAAAATAGCAGTACATTCAAGTATTTTGACCTTCAAGGTGACAATGCGGTTGTAATTTTACTTAGTCCAATAGAATAGAAATGTGGATTATGTTATTAAACTATAATTTCGGTAAACATTTCCAGATCTCTAGACAAAAATGTTTATTCTTTGCGTGGGCTTTTTAGTAACATAGCGCAGTTTTCTTGTTAATGTTAAGGTCAAATTCACACACATAAACACACATTCATAAAAATATACCTTCTATCATTTTTATAAAATTTGCTCAGTAACTGATATGACAAATAAGACCATACAGGAAATGAACCTTGATTGACTGCATCATTTAGAAGAAAAAAACATAAACACGTTTTATAGATATCCAATTAGCTTATAAAACGTACAATAGTAACGAGCAATTGTGGGTACATTTTTCTAGAAACTCACGGAACGACGGTAGCGCATAATCGAGCTCATTTTACCGCTAATTGCGCAAATAACGCCCAATCACGACAACAAAGCGTTCGAACTGTGCCCTAATGCCGACATAACGATAAAAAGCAACAAAGAACCTATTGCAACATAAATAGTTTTACGAAATCGTACTCACCGTAGTGCAAGCAACTGCATAACACCGCTATCAACAAACAAAACCTGAGACGAGACATTTCTGATGTATTGCGATGCAATATTTCAGATAACTGAGTAGAGACTGTCCCACAATTAAAAATGCGTTGCAAATACGCGATACGACGATAATCCGGTTGGAAACGGAGAAACGTCCACGGATGCGGAGTGTCAATTGTGGACAGCTGAGCTGAGTTGCCAGTATTTACTTTGGGAAACTACTATTTTATTAATGATTGTAAAAGAAACATTGAAATGTACTGTAATTAGCAAGTAGGTTCCAATAAATGTAGTATTAACTACTGGCTGCCTCTGAGAAATGAAAGAAATGTCAAAACTAACTCAACGGTTTCTGTTTCAAAGACCAGACATATTTACGATAGAATAGGTACAAAGAGGTAAAAATGACGTGCAACTTCTGAAATGGCGTGGAAATGGCCTTTTGAAGAATGATCCTATTGTCAATTTTATTAATTGTCACTCTTACTACTTCAAAACTTATATAGCAATCTGGTAACATTATTAATTACGTTGGTTTAGCTGATCGACGTGAGTAATTAAGATATGCAACTTAGAATAGAAAAAAAAAGGAAATTATCTGTTTTCTGCTGATAGTAAGGAGAGTTTTCCGATTTTGTGGCTATTAGTGGCAGACTAAATTTCCTTCCATATGTGTCTATACCCTATATTAGTAAATATATTAGTTGTGAATGATGGATAGTGCATGAGCATAAAAATATCAATGGTCACACGTAGATTGACTGCATATAACTACGTATATGCACAAGAGTGTAGAGCGTAGGAGAGGATTTAACTACATATTTTTTACCTAAATCAAACAGGGTTGCTATAAATAATAATCATTAAAGAAAATCTGTTATGTTCTAAAGGAAATGTTAAACAGCGTGTGGGACTTTTTCCAAAGAAATGGAAAATTATTAGTTAATGTCAGTCGATAATAAATAATAAACTACAAACGCCAAATCACAGCGTAAATTTAGAGTATATTTACGATAGAATAGATACAAAGAGGTAAAAATGACGTGCAACTTCTGAAATGGCGTGGAAATGGCCTTTTGAAGAATGATCCTATTGTCAATTTTATTAATTGTCACTCTTACTACTTCATAACTTATATAGCAATCTGGTAACATTATTAATTACGTTGGTTTAGCTGATCGACGTGAGTAATTAAAATATCAACTTAGAATAGAAAAAAAAAGCAAATTATCTGTTTTCTGCTGATAGTAAGGAGAGTTTTCCGATTTTGTGGCTATTAGTGGCATACTAAATTTCCTTCCATATGTGTCTATACCCTATATTAGTAAATATATTAGTTGTGAATGATGGATAGTGCATGAGCATAAAAATATCAGTGGTCACACGTAGATTGACTGCATATAACTACGTATATGCACAAGAGTGAAGAGCGTAGGAGAGGATTTAACTACATATTTTTTACCTAAATCAAACAGGGTTGCTATAAATAATAATCATTAAAGAAAATCTGTTATGTTCTAAAGGAAATGTTAAAAAGCGTGTGGGACTTTTTTCCAAAGAAACGGAAAATTATTAGTTAATGTCAGTCGATAATAAATAATAAACTACAAACGCCAAATCACAGCGTAAATTTAGAGTAACTGACGTAGTAAGTAACGAGCAGTAAAATTTTATAACCAAGTATTAAATTAGTAAAATACAGAAATACAAATTAAAGATATAGAATTTCCAATGTGTTACATTTTCGAGTAGGTAGCTGTTGTGACGAAATGTGTAAGATAATTAGTCATTTGTATTAAAAAATTACCAGCTCACGGGCACAGCTGTTGGTAGCTAAGAGTCAAGAGGAGTCAGGGATGGCCGCTATGTAATGGGATGATGGACAGTCAGGTTGTGAATTGGCATCACAGAAAAGATCAAATACTACGTAAATATAAATACTACATAAATTTAGTAATTTAAATTGCAAACAGGTTGAAATTTATACTTCACGTTTCAGCTTTACGACCACGTACGTTTGAGCTGTAAAAGTAAAACGTCTTCCAGCGTCTCGGCTGACTTATCAAATAAAAAAATAATACTAGAAAAGCAGCTGCAAAGTTTAAATACAAAATTCGGCCCAACAATATCAACAGTAAAAATACGTCTCGATCAGAAATCGTGTAGGAATGCAAAACGCCAACACATCCATAAATCTGTTTAAAACGGTGACCCAGCTAAAGTCTGGAAATTTCTTAAATCAATGGGTATCGGAAAATCATGTGATGAAACGTTTCCTAATATTTTTAACTTCAACTTACTTAATATTCATTTCTCTTCTTCGCGCTTATGTTGGACAGGGCCACCAAAACTGTTACATTAAATTATCTCTCAAACCGTCCGATACCAGATTTTTCCACATTTGTCATTTGTCAATTCTCCGCATGAGATGTAAAAATAGCATTATATCGATTACATTCAACGCTGTTGGTTGTGACTGTTTTGGCCGTAAAATAATAATTCCTATTCTTGAATTTCCTACTTAATTTCTCCGTTACTAGTAATGTCTTTCCACAAGCGTTGAAAGATGCTCAAGTTATTCCTTTACGCAAAAATCTAATCTGAATAATGGTTGTTTACGGTACTTGCACTGCTTTTTATACCATTGATCACGATATTTTGCTTGCACTACTCTGCTCTTTTAACATATCTCCATCGGTACTTGACTGGTTTCATAGTTAACTGTTTGGCCACTGTCAGCGTATTTGCATTCAAGAATCTCTCTTATTGGTGCTACATCTCTACTGGTGTGCCTCAAGGGTAGCGTTTTCCCCCCACTACTTTTCGCAAATTTTATTAATTCAATCACTCTTCGACTGTCTTCTTACTAGCACCTTTATGCAGATGATCTCCAAATTTATACTCAGGCCACTCTCGTAGAGCTGTCTGATGCTATTGAGACTATCAGTATTGACCGACAACATATAGGTGACTGGAGCACGAAGTTTGGACTAAGGATCAACCCAACAAAAACTCAGGTCACTGTTGTTGGTGACTCTCGAACTGTCTCTAAGGTTCTCTGGTTGACGCTTCCCGAAATTTCTTTTGATAACTCTGTTATTCCTATATCCCACAATTTTAAGGACTTGGGGATTTATATCGACATTACTCTTTCCTGAACTAAACAACTTCAGGAAGTCAGTCCTAAATTATTTGCTTCTTCGTAATTTTCATCCCATTAATGCCAAAATTGCGTTAGCGCAATCTCTTCTACTCCCGATCCGTGACTATGCTGATGCCAGCTATCTTGATCTCACGCAAGACCAATTTGACAAGCTTGAGCGACTTCAAAATCTTTGTATCAGATTTATATTTGGCCTGCGCAATTAGGATCACGTTTCTGAATTTCATACTGAGCTCAAATGAATTCCCATCCGACTTCACCGGAACATTCATATTATTCCTTTGCTTTATAATGTCCTACCTAAACCTCCTAACCCCTTTTTATCTTAAAAAACACTTTCAGTTCCTCTGTGACAAACATTCTAGTTTCTTGAGATCATCAGAAAATCTAAAATTAAATATACATATGCATTCCACTTCCTTCTTCGATCAATCATTCAAGCAGCTCGCTTATGGAAGGCATTACCTATTGAAGTAATACTTGCTCAAACACTACCTATTTTTAAGAAAATGGTGAAGGTGCATTATCTTTCTCTCTAATTTTTCTTCTCTTTTCCTAGTTATATTTGATGTTTGTTAGTATATTTTATCATCGGTAAAATATTTTTTTGTTTGTATTTTAAATTATTATGTCTAAGTAATATTTTGTATGATATTTGTCATTAAATGACATGACAGCCTAATATGTCTCTCCTTTCTTCCAGACTAACGGTCGATATCTTAAGTTCTTCTACGGACCTTCTCAGTCTCTTAGAGAAATACCAAGCATAGCTCTCTCCATAGCTCGCTAAGTTACCTTGAGCTTTCATATTTTACATACAAATTACACCCAGCTCAAAAAGTACATTTACAAAACTTATCCTTTCATTAGAGCAACATGCAACAATGTACTCTAGTATCTTAACTTAAAAGGAGTAAATTATTCGGTCGTATTATTTGTAAACCGATAAATATTATGCTTTTAATTATTATTTTTTTAATCTTTTTTTTTTAGGGGTTTTTATCCCTTAAGAACATGTCAAAAATATTATTAAGCGTTTTAATATTATCTGCTTTAGATTAATATGCTTCTAAATCGTTACGCGTACTTTATTATGGTAACAAAATAATTGTATATGTTAATATTTATGCTTAACGATTATTAGGATAAGTGTAAACACGTATTTGTTTCCAAATGGCCACAAAGACAATTCAGATTGTAAAACTATGTGAAGTAGCCTTGCTGACATGGTTACCAGGTTTCTGGGACTAAAATATGATGTTGTCACATTGTTCTAAAAAGGATACTACTTTTTCAGCTGTAGATATTCAAACATTAGGTCCTTCTAACCCATTAAATATAATAAAAGCCACCGTTGAAGCGCTTTGTGAGCAAAAGGCGAATATGTGAAACAACTCTTAAATTCAACAAAGTTAACGCAAAGAAAATAGCACCATAAGCCGTAAATTGGCTGAATCAATGAAAACTCGAATATTACAAAGGACATCTACAGAAATTACAGGGACCGTAAAATACCTGCACAATAATATAAAGATTTTACCAAGAACCGCTTTCTGATGCTTTTCCGAATCCATCAAATGACACTATTATTAAAGCAATAGTCCACATTTGTAAGAAGTATTCTAGAAAAGACAACTTAAATCACAATGATGATGTAACTCTTGTTGTACAGCAAAAGCGGCAAACGGTTCTTAAAAATCTCTTTCTAATAAAAGCAAACAGGAGCAACTGCGAATGCAAATTGATGATACCCTGATTAACGCAGTTACATCTTCCTCGTCAATGTCTGCGCAAGATGTAGAAATTGCAATACGCGTAGAGATAGCATCATATGATGCTGGAGGTCCCAAAAATCTACACTTGTTGTAGGCATAATTTGCTGACGATTCCCCTAACCAGTGTAGAGTCTGAGAGGGTATTCTCGCCGTCGCAGTTAAGTTGTTTATGTATTCGAAGGACGCTGCTGCCCATCCTCCGGCTAATCCCTTAGTCCGCTTTTACGACACCCATGAGATAGGTTGATGCTATTCGTAGCCGGTAGCACCACACGGCATCCAAATAATAGCATTGGTACTGTTCGAAATATTCGAATAGTTAAAATGAACGAATATTACAAGCCCTTCACAAAATATAGAGCAGTATGTTACGCTCCTTCGTTTACAGCGCATCTTTCCGTATTCAATCGCGTTGATTTCATACTTACCACTTTTTTTATCGTTTAGTGGACTTGATTGCTTGTGATTTGGATTTGGACTGCTTAGTTTCTCTTTCTGAAGACCTTTACTTTCCCCTGAACTATCGTTGATCGTGTGATTGTGTTGTGCCATACCATGTGTACACCACACAGGAATATACCAACATGCATGTTATTTATATAGGCTTCATCGTGACAGGAACCCAAATGCAGCTCGTCATCCGGATCATCGAGTTTTTACAAATGTGCACCGTTTATTCTCAGTGGGCTGATTCCCTAACCAAGCACATGGGGAAGGAAGAATTTCCTTCCCTTATGAACTCGTCGTGATACAAGCTGTCGAAGAAGTCCCGAGTACTTCAGTACGTGCAATCTAAGCAAGGACAGGAGTGCCCAAAAGTAGTCATCCAAATATTAAAAAAGAAAAACGAGTTCCACCCGTACCACGTACAGCGAGTACAATCTCTACTACCCCGGGATTATCTTCCAAGAGTTGCGTTTTGTCAAACGATGAAACAAAGAAACTGGGAAGATCCACGATTCTTAGAGAAAATTGTATGTTCTGTATAGTCGATTTAAAAAAAAGATGGTTACATTATTCTACACAAATTAAGCAAGTGACATGTAAAAGAACCATTTGATGAGACAAGATAGATCACAGTATTGTTTCAAAATAAACTCGTGGACCGGAATTTAGAATGGGAGAATCATTGGACCTTTTGAGCTGCCAGATGTCTTTATGGTTTACTCAAAGCCAATCGAAAATTAGGCTGAGGTTCGGCAAAGAATAACGGAAGCAGTAAAATTTATTAATAACGGTCGAATTGCCCGTCTGATAACCCGAGCTTTTAAGACACTATCTAGCTTATATTGCGGCTGGAGGACTGCAGTTTGAACATTTGTTGTAAATGTTATATCGGCCATTTATACGTCCACTGCTGAACAAACCTCCCCCATAGATTTTCACAACTGTGTCATCATTTTGGGGGGTATTTGCCAATACTCACCACGCTTGGCAGGTGGGTTGGTGAGCGCAGTATGGCTACCGTTTCACAGAAGGGACGCTGCTGCCTATCCCTGTGGCTTAGATTCCTTTAGTCGCCTTTTACGACATCCACGGAGAAGATGGAGTTGTGCTATATTCTTATTCCGGACACCACACAGTGAGTTGTAAATGTAATAAATCTTAAAATCGATATTTAATTTAAATCTTTTCTAAAAAAGAATACCAATCCTAAACTTAAAGCAAAGAAGAATGGGATCTGATCGACCAGGACCCGCCGCTCGGCAGCCCACGCGGGGCACCCCTCGAGTGTGTGTTGTGTGGCATCCTGGATGCTTTCAGAATGGCTTGCCGAGATCTCGCGTATCCTGTGCGTACTTTGTTTTGTTGCGTACCTGAAATGAAACAAAGCTACGATCTATCGGATAATGCAGACATTGAGAGGAAGGGTAGGGCATTGGTGGTCCGATGCAATAAGTTAGCCCAACACACGTATAACACGTGCAGCCTGTGGGTGAGATATACGCAACAGGCCGACAACGCCTTATGAATCCAATATAATGAAATATGCAAATCTCTGAAATGGCCAACACGCAGTGAGCAAGCGTGGTGATCAATGCCTTCAGAGAAGAGGCCTTTGTCCAGCAGTGGGACAGTTACTGGCAAATATGATTATATTGAAAATCAGGCGTGTTCATGTTATCGCATACAGACGACTTTTATGACGTCATACGCAAGAGAGTCTCCTCACTTGAGCAGAGCACGGAAGAGCTCCAAAATGTAAAATACGTGATTGAAGATTCGTTGACGCATCTTTGACGTCATCGGAGAGTTGCACTTAACGTTTAAGTAGATGTCGCTGTAAGTTGTACTTCTATGGTAGCAATGTAGATGTCACCACACTTGTAAATCCTTCTTACCATCTCTAGTTGAATTTTGAAGCGAATTTATAATAATGTATTATTAGTAGAATAAACTTCCGCCTGCAAGTGTATTAAATTGTGATAGATGGTGAAACTCAATCACAATATTTGTTTAACAGATATTACTTGTTACAAATAACGATATCGCCTTGGTTCGATAATAACTGAGGTCCTAATAATGAATCTTGAGTATATTAAGTATTCAATCTTAGCACCCATTGCAATAGACCTTGTAATTGTATTTCCCATTTCATACAACAATTTTACACCTCCGGGCACAATCCGAGACTGCATTTTTATAGTGCAGCCATGGTGTGAATGAGACCTTCATTAGCCTCCCATTACATTACATCTAAGATAAAAAAAATCTAAATGGCCTTTGCGTGTTGGATCCATGACCCCCGCGTAATCCTATCAAAAGATCAAAAGGCCTGCAACTCTGACTAGTTAAAAACAGCGGCAGCAGACATTGCGCAGTCAAGGATCCACAGGTGGCAAATCGCCCCCCCCTCCGAAATGTACTTAAAGGCGTGGCACCAATGGGTGGCTCTAGATGGAGATTATTTGAGTTCCTGGAGGCTCCCTTCGGTGCCGAAGATGACCACTCCGGTGGTTTTAGCCGGTAGGAGTCCGGCATACCCTTCCGCCCTTCCCCGGGGTGGAGGAAGTACATTACGTATTTCCACCGGATAAATCAAAAAAGGTGGCAAATCACCTGAAATTGAAAGGCGAGAATGCAATTTTTTGTTCAAAGGTCGTCTGACAGAGTGTGGGTCAGAGATCTTCGCCTGTTTAATCGCTATCGGCAAATTTATGCATTAGTGATGTAATAAGTACTAAAATTACGTTCGTCAGCGGCGTTTGCGCGATTTACGCCCTACGCTAATTACGTATTAGTGTTGAGTAGGACACGATTTAAAAATGAGTTTGTAAGAGTAGCCTCTTTTTTGTACCGAGCCAGTACAATGTCCCACTTCAAATGAGGCGAGGCGTCATGACATGAAGCTTGGCGGTACATTTGAAAGAACGAGTATTTCATGTACTGTTGCTGTATTTGTACTGCCCTGTCTTACAAAGTGTGATTGACGTAATACTTAAAGAAAAGTAATACGAAGCGATTGATTATAGACAAATGACAATTGTATCGTCGTTTTTATTTATTAGCCACTGTAATATTATTGTGCAGGCGACTTATTTATAAAACATGATTTTGATTTAAAATATACCTAATACACAGACATAAACAGCAACACAAGCAAAACAAATAGGTATTTATCAGGCATTCATGGAATCTTTTTTTTCTAAAACTGTCGCGTCTCGTACTTTAAACTAGTACATTTGTAATAGAGTGAATAAAAACATCATGTTGTCTCTTGCAGTCACGATAATGTCTGTTGAATAAAACGACGTGCTTTTGAAGCATGTGCCTCATTCTCTCTCTCTCTCTCACCCTACAGTTCATATGCGAGGAGTAGAGTAACGCGACATAAAATTTGAAGTGGTACATGTTATAATGTTGAGCCGCTCTTACAATATTTTGTCATGTACGGGACAAATGTACCGCCTCTTGTATGTCCTACTCAACACTATTACGTATGTCGCAGACGGTTTGCGACAGGTAACAGTGTAATAAAAATCATTTGAATTGCTTTTTAATATTTTATTCATAATTTAACACACACACTATGTCTGAAATATTATTTATAAATCGAATAACATAACACTTAAATAAGTTAAATATTTACAATTCTTATTATAACAGTCGATCAATTATAAATTATGAATAGACAACAGAGATCATTGCGGTATTATATTAACTTAATAAAACGACATGGTTTAATAACAGGTACAGAAATATGTAAGGTAGGTGAGGTAGATTTCATAAATATAATTATATGTAATATGTAGCACAAGTATAAATATGAAAGCCTAATTTATTTAATATAATTTGTAGACATTAAATATAACCCTTACTTTTATTTAAATTATAATATTTCAAAGATTTAAGTTGACATATTGATTCTGAATAGTAAATTAGGATGAAAAAGACATCTCAAACTTTATCAATACATTGTTATTACTTAATAATTGATCTTTATTATATTAAATACTTATGTTTATTATAATGAATATTTTTATTATTTAACCGAAGCACTTGAGAGCATGTGAAGTATTACATAAAGTTCCAACGAACCACCGTATCGAATGTTTAATTGGAACCTTTATAAATACATAATTCGCTTAAACATTTAAACATCAATTTTGCCACACAATACATACCACAAAAGCTTTACGACAACACTTAACTCTATTTATTAGGATTTACAACTTCATAAGCAATGCGATATTAATATTGCTGTCTTAAAAAATACACCCTTGCACATATCCAAAGCCACCTAGATAAAAATTTGTCTCTCTTATTCACTTGTATTCCAAATCAAGCGTAGAACAAGAAGTCTAATAATTCATAGCACCGCCCCCATCGGTTATGGTTACAGATAAGGAATCAAAATAAAGAAGGTATAAATAAACCTACTAACGACGTCTATAAAGTACGTATGACATCGCTGTATTTTGTATAGCCTTAATAAGGCTGGGCCCACATTGTAAGAAATTTCCTGTTAGAAAATATCTAACGCACCTTACTGCCTCCCGCACACCCCACACATTATTAGAAATTTTGTCCCGGCGCTCATACTTATTTTCTACTTGTCACTGATGCGAGTTTCTGATGGTGTGCAGGGTCTAGCAAAAAAAATATAGAGAGCGCTCCTTCCAATATTCTGATAAGAAAAGTTCTGACGTCCCGTTGCCATGCATCCGGTGACGATCGGTCCGATAAATTTCTTACGGTCTGTGGGGTCTAGTTCAACATGTTTGAACAGAGTGCTATCCGGCGTGGTTTCGATTTTTTCTAACAGAAATAAGTATCACTTGCATAAATGTGAAAACTGGCTGCAAACATAAAAGTAAATGCACTTTTGAATAGGATCTATGTTACTCAATACACTTTTATTTCTTCGATGGAACGATAACCAAGGTCTGTTGATTACGAGTGATTACACTCCTGGGACAGTGTTGCCAGTTTATTCAACGTACAACTCGAACCGGGCTCGTCCGACGCGGCTCTTGGGATCGTAGTAGATGTCCCGGGTCCAGATGCGGCATTCCACGTTAATTACGACTCCACCTAGTCAAAAACGAGCAGTAAGAAATATGTAATATAATTTGGTATCCAAAGAAAAGGCTACCGTATTTTTCTTAGATATGTAGCAGTATCAGTAAGGTCCTACATTAGTAGCGTTCGACCTTTTCAGATTGCTGTCGTATGAGTTTTTGAGTTCATCGGTGTGACCATGGCCAATGCAAATGTAGGGCGATTCAGTATGGTACGCAGTCACGAAAAATGAAACCCGAATAACTGCATCTTTAAGCACGCCACCATGACATGAATAAACCTTACCTGAATGGCAACACCACGAAATCACTCCAGCAAGAATCTAACTTGTACAATCATTAGTCTAAAATTCAGATGCCGTCCGGTTTTTTAAATAACCGACCTGTATAAGTGGTATTAATACAAAAATGTGCAGAATAAATTATTTGAATTTGAGTTCCAGATGATGGATGTATTCCAACTACGCTTTTTTTTTATTGGTGTCCAGTGGAAATTCTACATGAACTTCCTTCGCCGGGATCCTACCGGGTAAACCACTGGAGCGGTCATCTTCGGCACCTAAGGGGGGCTCCAGGTCCTCAGGTCCTCGTATGATCACACTAATTCCCACAGCAGTGATGCTCTCTCTGTGGACCGGCTGTAAGGACTAACTGTATTTCCTTCTTTTGGACGATGTTTTTGTCCAACATCAGACTTTAAAGCGAACCCAGCCTATCCATCGCAGTTCCATTCCTGACATAAACTGACATTAGTAATCCAGACAATGAAAGATGCGAAAAAATACTTACGTCGTGGGTTCTCAAATTGCACAGCGACCAATGGCCCTGGGACTTGGTCCGGCATGTTTCTGGTAGAGTACGGGATACGGTCAGCAGTGTGCAGTCGGCTAAGGGGGAACCCTGGCGGGAACTCCGCTGGAATATACTGTATGGGGCCTATGTTCTCCTTATCAGCGCTGAACTCGCCCTCGCAAGATACCCACACGAAGTCGCCGTATTGATGCGCAGGATGACGGCGCTGGAGAAATTAAGGTTAGTGTAAATACGATATTGAAAAATTGCAGGATTTCTTTAGATGGTGTCTGTGATAAAAATACAAGCAATCTCACTGATGATTTGCTCGAAGCACGTCCTTCTACGGCAACCACTGAAGATAACGTGAGTGCTTTGCGGCTAATGATAGAAGCTGATAAAAGAGTGTCATATCATACTAGACGAGGTACAGAAGCAATGCCTCTTCATAATCATAAAGTAATTACTTTATAGGGATTTCACGGTGAAGATTGACAAAGGGAAGGGGGGGGGGGGGGAACATCGTCCTATCCTAGAATCAATTTTCTTTGCTCATGTATCTCAAATTGAATCGCTTTGCTTAACACTGCTAATAATATCTCACCACCATCATTTTAGCTGAAAAACGTCTACTGCTGGACAAAAGCCGCCCCCAAAGATTGCCACAACTACCGGGTTTGTGTTGTTTGCTCATTGGGGGGTTTTGCCATTATCGCCACGCTTGGCAGACGGGTTGGCGGCGATCGCAGTTAGTTTATGAATGTAATGGAAGGACGCTTCTGCCCATTTTCCGGGTAATCCCATAGTCGACTTTAACTACACCCACGGGATGAGATTCTGGTATTCTTAGCTGGAATTATTGAAACTGTTCCTATAAAATACTCAGCAATTTTATCCTGCGTATCTACCATATATGAAGAAGTAGATCCGGTTAATGCTTTGATACATATTACATAATCTGGTTAATAACTGCGCAAAAGATAACCGCATCATGGCAGCGCAAATGCTCACCACGTTACCTGGGGCAGTTCAGATAACAGTAAAAGACCTGAAGTGCTTATGGATTACCTGATAAGTTCTCTCTTGTTTATATTGGACAGAGGCAATAGACAAACTTTTGTAAATAAACGTAGGACAGAGGTCATTGACATGACGCCGGCAACTAAAGAAGCAAGGCACCTAAAATCCCGATACATCAGGAAAAATTAGCATATCTGACCATAATTATATTTGCTCTATGTACGAAACTACTAAAAACTTTGGCAATGTACTCAGATGGAACCCCAGTAAAACGAACTGGGCATCCTTCAAGGAGGATCTTAAAGTAGAACAAAGAGATCCCACAACTAGGCTAAACTGAATTATAGATATAGAATTTGAGGCGTATAGAATAACACAGGTAGTAAAAACTGCTGGACAAATAACTGCCGAAAAGAGACGAAATCGCAAAGGGAACCATAGTGGTCACCTGCCCTAGATAATCTAAGATAGGATAGAAAAATTTCAACTATACGAAGTCGATTAAGGACTTTACTATATATGCAAACGCCCTTTATCAAACAAGTTCGCAAAGAAAAGAGAAGGTCGTGGAGGAATGAGACTGCCGAAGGCAATGAGCTCCGCAACCGTCATCCATAAGAAATGACCAAACTCACTATCGATGGGAAGGAGACGCTAGCAATAATGCTCAAAAACATTTCCCAGACTCGGTAGAACTACACAATGTGACTGAAAACATCAGCACAATGGAAGAACAGAATGCAAGCACTTCCAAGGACGACTGGCGTACTGCAAAGAAAGTCGTTGACGTAGATAAAATATGTTGGGCAATACGTAGTTTCCATCCATATAAATCCCCGGGACTGGACGGAATCTATCCCATCCTACTACAAGAGGGCAGCAACATCCTTTTACCTCACCTCTGCAGACTGTACAGGGTCTGCATTGCTTTTGGTTATGTCATATCTAGAGACAATTTAAGGTTATCTATGTCCCCAATCAGGGAAAAGCAGATTATTAAGATGCTTAATCATACCGGCCTATCAGGTTGACATCCTTCTTCCTAAAATCACTAGAGAAGATGATCGACAGGCATACTAGAGATGGACTACTGAAGCGCAGACCATTACACAACATGCAAAGTGCATTTACAACAAGGTAAATCTACGGAGAAAGCACGACATTATATAGTAGACAAAGCCGAAAGGGCTCTGGCAACTAAAGAAATCTCAGCAGCAGCATTTCTTGACATTGAGGAGGCGTTTGATAGGACGACCCTTGAATCAATAAGGACTGCAGCAGCATGGCATAGAATCACAATATTAAAATAGACAAACACTATGCTACGGGGCAGAATTATCTAAGCCAATCTACTGGCAGACAGTAGCAATAAACGGCATAAAAAAGGTAGCTGTAAAAGCAACGAAAGGTTTCCCACAAGGAGGGATTTTATCTCCAATACTATGGAGTCTTGTAGTAGATTCTCTTTTGTTGGAACCGAACACCAGTACTCATCACGCTTGGCAGGCGGTTTGGTGAGCGCAAAAGGGTATAATGGAATGTTTCTCCGTGGGGACTTGAGTTTAGTCCTTTAGGTTTCCTGAGTCGCCTTTACGTCATCCACGGGAGGAGATGGAGTGGTGCTATATTCTTAATCCGGACGACGGACACCAAACGGAAATAAACTGAATTCCTTTTTGTACTGATTTTACTCCAACCAGCTGTATATTTTTAAATGGCTTTCAAAATACCGACGATCAGTTCATCGATCGCTTGTTACATTATCTAATGTCGTGAGGTGCGTCCTAAAGAAAGAGGATAACATTTATTGTTTTGTAAGTTTTTGTTACTTATACTCACCATAGATTCTCTGATATGCTGCGGCATATCTTGTGGTATTGGCATCGTTGACGTCAAATTGTAAGGCTCTGGCACCCAGTAGTGAATCTAAACAATAAACGGTATTTAATATGCATGATATGCAGAAGTGCAGATGCAACAACTTAAATAATTTGCTATTCCTTATTATATTTAGCAGCAAAGATGGACGTTTATAAAAAACGCATATTATAGTGTCCATCTTTATGTCGGATATGCAGACCTCTCTGGCTGTATTAGAAATAGCTACGGATTTCTAATTAAATAAAGTGATCAACTTACATGTGACAACCTCAGAAATATGCAAGGCGTTCCCCGATCGTACCCATATAACCCGTCAGCGGTGCAAGGCGCCCACATCCTCATAGCCATGTCACAGGTATCTGACCTCAGGTGCTGGTCCCGCCGATTGTGGATCGAGCATGGCGCGCGGGGAGGCTCTTCTGGTATCGACGTCTCATAAACTGGGGGCGAAGAATGGGTAAAAGTTTGGCTTACTTGGAATTGTAGAGAGGGGTTATTCTTTTTTTTTAAACGTTGTCGGGGCTAGGTCGCTCAGAGCTGGGGCTAGGTCGCTTAGAGTCGGGGCTAGGTCGCTAAGATTCGGGGCTAGGTCGCTCAGAGCTGGTGCCAGGTATCTTAGAATCGGGCTAGGTCGCTGAGACTCGGGGCTAGGTCGCTGAGATTCGGGGCTAGGTCGCTCAGAGCTGGGGCTAGGTTGCACAGAGCTGGAGCTAGGTCGCTGAGATTCGGGGCTAGGTCGCTCAGAGCTGGGGATAGGTCACTCAGAGCTGGGGCTAGGTCGCTCAGAGCTGGGGCTAGCTCGCTTAGAGTCGGAATGATTACTAAAGGGTAATTACAGATAAAGGAATGATTACTTTCGAGGAGGAATTTAACTTCAATATATACACATAAATACATCCTACAATATCACAGAATCATAAATATAATTAATTACGTAATTGTTCGGCGTAAAAGTGATTGTCCATATAAAACTGTACTATTACTATAGTAGGACTATTATAGTAATAGAAAACTTAATTATGTGGAGATTAAAACAGTGACTTTCCGCGCTGATACCTGATAACTGATAAATGATGAAATAATACTGTAGCGCTCGCGCTGTTTTGTAGGGCTGGAATTTAGTTTTCAAACCTGGAAAACTGAACTGTATGAAATATAGCGCCGACTAATTTGGTTTGTATTAATATAATTAAAATTTATAGCTGCCAATAGAAGTTGTATATTACATAGTTACAATGTACAATCACATTTGTAGTACAATTTTATTAAAATATCCTACTTATAATCATTTCAATTCTTACGATATACCTACTTAAAATACCAACAAAATAATTTATTACAACATTATTTATACACATAAAATATGTTTACTGTATATTGATATTATGGACACGTTACTAAAATATATATGCTTTAATAATATGGCGTTATTTATTTACAATATATTAAGGCTTTATACAAAACTAAAATCGAAATGATGTAAGTACTATAATCGAACAGGAATCATTCAAAGTAACTTATTTTGATTTCCGATAGATGGTGTTACGATGCGTCAACTGAATAATTTAGGGGTAAATGTAGTACCTACTGAGAATGTGGGATAGTAGTCCAAGCAATTGATTTACAAATATTCATCATGTCGGCCGAATGAAGTCCACTGCTGGACACAGGCCTCCCCCAAAGAACACCACAACGACCGATATGAGTGTGTTGTGGGCTCATTGGGGGGTTTTGCCATAATCGCCACGCTTGGCAGACGGGTTGGCGATCGCAGTTGAGTTATTAATGTACTCGAAGGACGCTGCTGCCCATCCTCCGGCTAATCCCTTAGTCGACTTTTACGACACCCACGGGAGGAGATGGGGTGGTAGTATTCTGAGCCGGCACCACACGGCATCAGTAGTATTTAATAAATATTAACATTTATTAATACAATGCATTTATTTCTTGCTTCTGTCTTACAATTTCTTCCGTCCTGATTTAGAATATAGCAACACTGCATCTCCTGTGGATATCATAAAAGGCGACTCGATTCTTTTCCTGAAAGATGGACAGCATTGCCCCTTCTGTAGAACAATAGCATACTGCGCTTACCAACCAATCTGCCATGCGTAGTGAGTGCTTTGTTTAGCAGAGCACGTCCTTCGGCCGATGTGATGATGACGATGCATTTCAAAGATTGTACTATACATATGTGTGTTGTAAATATGCAGCTATACAATATTTACAAGGGATTAAGCCTGCAGATGGGCAGCAGCGTCCTTCGAATTTTACAGACTGCGATCGCCAAGCGTGGTGATGAATGCAAAATCGCCTAATGAGCACAAAACACAAACCCAACCCGGTAGTTGTGGTGATCTTTGGGAGGGTTCTGTGTCCGGCAGTGGACATTTTGCCGATCACCGATCCTATCAAGCGCCGTCCAGTGCAACCTGGTGTTCACAGGGTTTTAAGATACCCGGGGGAGCGGTCTAATGCAGAAAAGCGTACAACTCACCCCGAGCCAGAGGTAAGAAGAAGGACACCGGTTTCCCGGCCGCCCTTCCCAAGGCGGAGGAAGTCCAACAGGATTTCCCCACGTAAAAAAAAGGGTTTTTAGATACACTTTAAAATATTATTGCAAAAAACCAATATATCTTACTTTTGAGGAAGTCATTGAGGCGTCGGTACCATGCGTGCCAGCTGCCGGGGTCGTTCCTCCTGACCTGGATTAGCGGCTGGTCCCAAGTGTACTCCTCGGAGCGGGGCCACACCTCCAGCTCTGTTTTATGACAGAAAAATATATATGATGCTGGTTATGGACGTGCCGTGCGGTGTCGGCTACGAATAGCACCAACCCATCTCATCCCGTGGGTAAAAGGCGATTATAGGATAAGTCGGAGGATGGGCAGCAGCGTCTTTCGAGTACATTACAACTCTACTGCTATCGCCAACCCGCTTGCCGAGCGTGGCGCTTATGGCAAAAACACACATATGCGCACACTACACACCTGGACCGGTTGTGGTGGCGATCTTCGGGTGAGGCCTGTCCACTGTTGGACATTATTCGGCTGAAATGATGATGAACCAGAACAACGAAGGCAAATAAACCATTGGTACAGCCATTCCATGTGGTGTCCGGATACTCCGTGTGGTGTCCGGATATTCCGTGTGGTGTCCGGATATTCCGTGTGGTGTCCGGATATTCCGTGTGGTGTCCGGATATTCTGTGTGGTGTCCGGATATTCCGTGTGGTGTCCGGATATTCCGTGTGGTGTTCGGATATTCCGTGTGGTGTCCGAATTAAGAATATAGCACCACTCCATCTCCTCCCGTGGATGTCGTAAAAGGCGACTAAGGGTTTCTAAACCAGAGGGATGAGCAGCAGCGTTCCTTCTGTGAAGCGGTAGCCATACTGCGCTCACCAACCCGCCTGCCAAGCGTGGTGAGTATTGGCAAATACCCCCCAGAATGATGTCACAGTTGTGAAAATCTATGGGGGAGGCCTTTGTTCAGCAGTGGACGTATAAATGGCCGATATGATATGACAGCCTCGTTTGCCTTCACTAATCTCGTCCAGATAGTGGCATAAAGTTGATTATCTAAAATATTTTTTAAGACAATATCGGATAGTCTGTGTCTCATTCAAGGTCAATGCAACTTGATCGAAATGTTGAGGTTAGTCAAAATGCTATATAATTATTAATCTGTGCTATATTATTATTAAAAATAGACCCAATATTCTCTTAAAATAATGTATTCAATTCGCGAAAGTTGAATTACTATCTAAAATATGTTTTATTTAGATTTTTTATTGAACCTTGCCCTTTACTACAATATCTCCTGTATTGTGGGTACAGTTTGCAGACATACATCTCAAATGCACAGAAACCCAGACCCCAAAAGACAGATCATACAAATATTTATTTCAAGCGGGGACCGAACCCGCGAACTTAGCTTAGAAAGCTAATCGGTTAGATTATGTGATATTTGAAGTCCTTTTAGGGTTTGTGTATAGTATAGTACACTATCACTGGAAGTATTCGCTCACAAATGAAGTCTGTTTCCCAGACATTGCAAGTGCCTGCCGGGGGAGCGGTCCAATGCAGAAAAGCGTACAACTCACTCCCGGCTAAAGGTAAAAAGAAGGACACCGTGGGGTTTTAGCCGGTTTGATCCCGGCATGCCCCTCCGCCCTTCCCAAGGCGGAGGAAGTCCAAGAGGATTTCCCCACGTTAAAAAAAAAAAAAAGACATTGCGAGTGTAGAGAATTATACTCGTGCACTTACCGACGTAGCGATGGGGCAACAGCAGGCCAAGTAACAGTCCAACGACAACACCTGGAACAGATGAACTTATGTGATACCAGAAACAAATGTTTAAACAATGGACACATTTTAAAATTATTTAACAAATGTAATTTTAATTTCATAAAAATATATTTAAATTATTTTAATGTCAGGAATTTAAATAGTGTTCTGTTTTAAAATATGTGCCATAATATTTGAAAATAGAAACGTTTGCACGACAGAAATGGAGAATGAAGTGTATCCCAACTTTAACCTTAAACCAACTAAATGTAACCTATATTCATTCATTCATTCACGTTTCTGTTACATTATTTTGGTGGAGATGATCATCATATCACATCAGCTAAAGAACTTCCACCCCCATAGATTTCTACAATAATTGTGTCATCACTTTGGGGGCAATTGGGCAGTACACCACACTGAATAGAAATGCGAATATTTTCGTGTGATTCCGAGCATGGAGTATGCCACCCACCACCTGTCCGTATGGTTCTGCATATTAGTGTATAATCTATACGCGTGGTGTCTGCATAAAGAATATAGCACCACTCTATCTCCTCTTGTGGATTTCGTAAAAAGCGAGTGAGGCACTCTAAGCCAGAGGGGTGGGCAACAGTGCCCCTACTGTGGAACAGTAGCCATACTACGCTCACTAACCTATCTGCAAAACGCGGAGAGTCCTGGTAAATTCCCCTCAAAACGTGTGAATAGCACCACCCCATCTCTTCTCGTGGGTATCGTAAAAGGCGACTGTGAGTTTAGCCGGAGGATGGGCAGCAGCATCCTTCGAGTAAATTTACAACTCAACTGCGATCGCCAACCCACCTGCTAAGCGAGGCGACTAGAGCAAGACCCAGACTGAAAAAAATGGACCGGTCGTTGTGGCAATCTCTGAGGGAGGCCTATGTCCAGCAGTGGACGTTCTTCGGCTGAAATGATGACTCGTGGAGGCTCTTTTACTGCAGTCCAAAATTCTGATTTGCGGAAGATAGACGACATTCACCAAGAAAAATCACACAAAAAATCTAGTTTAAGTGATGTTGAAGAAAATCAGACGAACACATGGATGCAGTTACTAGGTAGGTACGAATTCATTTTTATATGTGATATATATCGTACATATACACATCCATTCTTTTTATTTTTTTACCCTCACTGCCTATTAATTACTGAGACAAATGTATTTACGGAGTAAACTCCAGTCGGGCGTCGGAGCTGACACACACTTTTTTTGTTGGCAAATTGTTAGTGTTTTTAACACTTGGGGCGTTACCGACCGCGATCGTATTGTTGATGAGTCATCCTCGTACAAGCGCTATCCTCGCTGCGTGTAACACGCGGTGGCCATACCGATGACGTGCAGATGCTCTCGTACCGTGTCTCTGGTATTCCAATTACGAACGAAGCATGCTTGTCAATGATTTTTGAAGTGAAACTTCTTTATCGACGTATGGGGGAAATTTTATAGCAATGTAACGTTTTTCTGTTACGCGCCATCTTTATTTCTAAGTCACATTTTTCCGTTATGCGCCATATTGATTTGAAAGATAAATTGAATTTATCCATGAAAAACAGTCCTCAAACATCAAAAACAAGATCCGTCCACTACAATACTAATATGATAAGCCATTAATTACAAAAATATCTATTATAATTAATGAAATGCTATAATAATCTTAGTAGCAATAAGGTGAAATAATTGTATTATTTGTATCCTTTACTACTCTACATCGTAGACATGATAGTAAAAGCCTTTTTTTTTGCTTTACTTTTATCAAATTTAGCTTTATTTAACCAATTTCTGTAAAGTTGTAAATAGTAGATCATTTTTCGAAAAATGATGTCATAAAGAAGTTTCACTTCTTACGTGTGCACACTAACTAATACACACACATTTTTTCAATCTTCTTTTTCAACAAATTATTTATCTACTTTCACAACTTTATAAAGAAGGTACAAATATTGTTCGCGGTCATATCGGGTTTGAACACTTTGTAATTATTTATGCACTCATTTTTAAGATCATTTAATTGAGCGATTTTACAGTCAATAAATAAAATTACGCCATTCCTGAAAGAACGTCTGAAGTCCTTATCGATCCGGGGGGAACGAGGTAGATAGGTGGCAAGAGCATAGAGAACGTAGATACAGTTAGCCCTTTTCATCACATCACAAAACGCCATAATCAAATTCAAATCAGGAGCAGCATTCACAAGGAAATGATGCAGCGCTAACGCGCGCCCAGCGATTAGTGTCATATGCGTCGCCGTCCAAATGGTTATACATCGTGTGTGCCAACTATACCTCTAACTGTTAATATTCATAGGTAGTGCTGTTGTATTTTCTTGACATAGTCTCGTATACGAAACTCACAAAATGTGTGGTATGTTCTTTTTATCGAGAACTACACTACAAACCACAAGTCCAAGTCAACATTATTATTCCAGTAAGTGCTATTATACAGTTGTCCAGTAAATAGCACGACATACTGCAGGGGGTGAGAGCTTGGGTCAATACCTAACAAAAAAACACAATATATGTTCAGCAAAAGCTTACGGATTTACAGTAGTACAACATTTTCCGAAATATCGAAAAATCTTACTTATCTTAAAACCTTGAGACAGATTTTTAAGCATCTCGTAATTAAAAATTCCTTTTCTAGTTTTTTTTTTACCTCAAATTATTTGTGAATAGTTACTTTAGTCATTGATAAGTCTTTATTCTATTAAAAACTAAAACGTTTTCAAGAAATACAATTTTTATTTAAATTTTCACAGTACAATTTTCTTATCGCTTAACTTTAACCTACAGTGGTGAAAAAAAAAAACCGTAAGATTTTGCTGAACATATATTGTGTTTTTTTGGTAGGTATTGACCCAACCTCTCACCTGCTGCAGTATGTCGTGCTATTTACTGGACATCCTGTATACCCAGTTAAGTCTTTATTTCGTCGTTTTCAATATGGTTTCGTCCGGCGTCGCCTGAAGATGAATATTGTTCCCAAAGAAACTACAAAGGTCAAATACCTATATCAAGTCGCCACATTGTCTGGAGACAGAATATTATCGCATAAAAATATCTCGTAAAAACTACGCAGACGCCGCGAAGTCTAGCTCAATAACTACTGGAATAACCTGATCCCTTGGTTTTCTTATTATTGGGAAGGTCACGGAAATGCTCGTTGGGATCGAACAAAGTCAGAATTGGTGGTAAGACTTCGCGGTGTGGGAGGACTTATCTGGAACATTCTAGATACCCCGCACCGCTGTACCGTTTGTTAATACAACTAGGTGACGAGACGAGCATGTGATTCGGCTAGTGGGAAGCGTCAGGCCTGCCCGTAACAATTGTAATGCTACCCAGGACTAGTCTAGCGTGGCACCACACTGCACTCGTCACCTCGAGACATTAGTTATTCAGTCCGTAATCTCACTAGCTACAATGCCCTTTTAATTTTATTTTTTATTTTTAAGGGTTCCGAACGTCCGATAGAAATGACGGTGGATCCCTTAAAGGATCACTCGTGTGTCTCTCGATCTGTCCGTCTGTCACAGCCAATTTGATCCGAATCTACTGGATCGATTCTGTTGAAATTTGGTACACTTAAGGACTTTTGTGACCCAAATACGGACGTGTAACGTTAATATATAAATTTTGAATATGGGGGTCACTTTTGGGGGGTAATATAGAAAATTTAAGAATAATGTTTTGCAAATTGCACCGTGTTACATATGAAATGGAAGGTACCTCACAACAAGTGAGGGTCTCAAATGTATTTATTATGTAATTTTTAAATAAATGCTTTAAAGTTATTTAAGAAAATAGACGAAAATTGACTATTCCGCCCCTTATATCCGAAACTCCCAAGCCTAAAATTTAGAAAACATATGGATATGCTCTTTACGTATAGATTACAGGAAAACCTGTAAGAAGTCTATGGTCTTAAAGTAAAATGGCAAATCTTTCAATATTGAGCGTACAAACTTTTGTTTGCGATTGGAATGTATGGGAAAACATATTTTTCAACTACGATGTTAAGTTTGTTCTTGGGAAGTTATTGGTACAAGACGCAATCCAACAATAATCCACGTGAGCTCATCTCGCACTTGACCAGTTTTTTTTAAACGGTTTCGCTTGACCAATGCATATGTACGCATGCGCTATTCTGCCCAGCCTAGCAAACCTTAGAAATTGTAGGCTTTGTAAACTGAATACGCTTTTCATTTAGTCTTGTAGGAATATCTTGGCTTAAGTAAAAGGATATTCCTATCATGAATGTACTTCACAAAGATTTATTTTCATAACTAGCTGGGACCCGCGGTTTCACCCGCGTTTTATTTAAAAGAAATTTAGAGTACTTCGACATAGACACTTGACATAGAATATATATATTGGATTTCAAGGGTTTTTTTTTGTGCGGAACCCTATTTTTCTAAAATAAAAGTAGCCTAAGTTATCCCTTATAACATCAGCTAACTGCCAGTGAAAGTCCCGTCAAAATCGGTCCAGCCGTTTCGGAGATTACCCGGAACAAACAGACAGACAGACAGACAAAAAAATTAAAAGTGGTTTTTTTGTTATAGGTACCGTATATACTTTCATATGCATTTAGTATAAAGCTGTTATTTTGACATTACAAACAGACACTTCAATTTTATTTATTTGTATAGATAACTAGCCAAAGGAAAACCTGTACCAGTATATCAGTAAATAAATAAAATCATTCAGGTGCATTTCATTGCCCCGTCTGTGCTATACAAGAACGTTTTTGAAAGTAGTTTGAATCCATCAATGTACGTTGAAACTTTAAATTAACTCGTGCCTTCGACGTCATCATTATCATCATATCAGAATGCGCTTCTGTGGCGAGCGAGCAGTTGTTTAAACAAACAATGTAAAATGTTTGATATTGACAGTTTAGTGTTAAACTGGAATCAGTAAGACGGGTGCTTAGTCAAGACTTTTTCTCTAGACACTAGGTAGTCGTGGTGCCACACGCTCGAGGCGTGCCCTGCGTGGGCCGCCGAGCGGCGGATCCTGGTCGATCGGATCGGGCAAGATCTCTCTCTGCCAGCAGTAGTGTCGGCTATGTTGGCAGCCGACAGCACGAAAACTGGAATGCAGTGGTCTCCTTCTGTGAGAGCGTCATGCTCCAGCAGACTGCAGAGCGGGATTGGGAGAGGGCCGATCCCGCTCGAAGAAGGAGGAGACGGCGCCGGGGTAACAACCGCCCTGGCGCCTAATTCCGATACGCCTGAAAACCCCTGCCGTTGCTATAAGGTGGGGGACTTCTGGGTTCGCGGGTGCGTAGATTGGGGAATCTGCGTGCCCACACCAAGCGACCCAAGAGAAGACGGTAGCACGCATGTGGTCACGTGCTGCCGTGGGACGCTTTGGGGGATCCTTTACAATCTCCCCGGGGGGGTGACCGCTTTACAGCCACCCTCTCCGAGATGTGCCAATAGGCGTGGCACCAGTGAGCCTCCTTTACGTGCCGAAGATGACCGCTCCAGTGGTTTTAGCCAGTAGGAGTCCGGCATACCCCTTCGTCCTTCCCCGGGGCGAAGGAAGTTCATGAAGAATTTCCACTGGGCACCAATTAAAAAAGAATTACCGTGTGGTGCCGGCTCAGAATGCCACCACCCCATCTCCTCCCATGGGTGTCGTAAAAGTCGACTAAGGGATTAGCCAGAAGATGGGCAGCAGCGTCCTTCGAGTACATTAACAACTCAACTGCGATCGCCAACCCGTCTGCCAAGCGTGGCGATTATGGCAAAACCCCCCAATGAGCCCACAACATATCCATATCGGTCGTTGTGGATCTTTGGGGGAGGCCTGTGTCCAGCAGTGGACTTCATTCGGCCGAAATGATGATGACCAATTAAAAAAAAAAAAGGTAGTCGTGGTGCAGGGTTATATTTTTGTTTGATTTACGTTATTATTTGTTCACGTCATTGTAAACTACTGTTTATTCGTGAAGATCTGTAATTGGCTTGCTGACACTAAAATTATCGTTTATGTTTAATGTTACACGCTGTTGATCTTCCTAAAATAAATAAATAAATATCAGCCAAATGACGTCCACTGCTGAACAAAGGCCTCCCCCTTAGTTTTCCACAACGAGCGGTTACATGCCGCCCTCATCCAACGACTCCAGCGTGTCCACCTCGTTGAAGGTCGTCCCGCGCTGCGTTTTACGGTGCGCGGTCTCCACCCGAGAACCTTTTTGCCTCAACGGCCATCGGTCCTAAGAGCTGCTCTAAGAGTGCCTCCCCCATTGCCACTTCAGTTTACTAATCCTTTCAGCTATGTCAGCAACTTTAGTTCTTCTACAGATCTCCTCATTTCTGATTCAATCTCGTAGAGAAATACCAAGCTCTCCATAGCTCACTGGGTAACCTTGAGCCTTCTTATGAGGCCTATTGTGAGTGACCACGTCTCCGTTCCATATGTCATCACTGGTAACACACACTGGTTAAAGACTTTCGTCCTGAGGCATTGCGGTATTGTTGACGAAAAGACGTTGCGAAGTTTCCCAAACGCTGCCCACCCGAGTCAGATTCGACGATTGACCTCTTTCTTGAAGTTGGACCTACCTAACTGGACTGTTTGTCCCAGGTAGACATACTCGTAACGAAGAATTAAGTAAAAAGTTCTAGTAGTAGGTAGGTGAAGCCGTGTGGTGGCTACGAATAGCACCAACCATTCTCATCCCGTGGGTGTCGTAAAAGGCGACTAAGGGATTCACATTAGCCGGAGGATGGGCAGCAGCGTCCTTCGAATACATTAACAACTCAACTGCGATCGCCAACCCGCCTGCCAAGCGTGGCGATTATGGCAAAACCCCTCAATGAGCACACAACATACCGATGTCGGTCGTAGTGGTGATCTTTGGGGGAGGCCTGTGTTCAGCAGTGGACTTTATTCGGCCGAAATGATGAGGTGAGCCATGTGTTCAATGAATTTAAATCGCTTGAATAGTAATAAGGAATACTACACTATTCTAAATAATAAATTTATTGACTTCCAGGAAATATTAAGATTTGTGTTTATATAAGTTAACTAAATAAAATGACAAAAAATATAATATAAATATGTATATTAGTATTTTAGACTTTAGACAGCAAAACTTACTTATTAATACTATTTTTTTTTTTAAATTGAAGAAGTTAAGTAATTTTAAGATATATAGGCATTAATGTTATACGTTTAGTACTTATTTTGATTGTGTTTTTTGCCTGGCTGTATTGGTCCGTCACGCTCACTGAAATGTCTTGCTGGCGGTGGCGTTGTGTATCGGGTCGTTCGGTTCCCTACAATATGGTTGAGCTAAGCGATGCTGATGCATCCGTCATGCTCGTGAACGGGTGCCGTCTGTTGGGACTGGTCAGTCATTAACTGCCATGGCGAATAAATTATTATTATTATGGTACGTTCCATCTTTAGACATTGACCTACATTTTTCTCGGTATATGTTGTACAATCATTTGTATTAATCAATATTGTAATCTCAATTATTTTAAAAGAGTAGCCATGGAGTTTCTTGCCGGATCTTCTGCACGAGATCGAGTATTTGGAACCGTGCAACTTAGATTCTGACGTTTTATAAGTGCCAATATTTGAAATAAAAAACTTTGACTTTGACTTTGATAGGCCTGTGATTTTAATTGCACAGTCAGCCAAGTCAAAAATAAGCGATATCTGAACTTGGTTACGAAAGCGTTTTTTATTGTTATTAATTCTAATGTTAAAATAATGGTATAGTGGAGGACACTTTGTAAATTTGTATTGTTTTAAATTTAAAACAGTAATTAGCTCTTCTGACAATAAACACTGCTATGCGAAAAAAGCTGTATTTAAAATATCACTTACCAGCCACACAAAGAGACGAGAATACAATGTTCTATGATCATGTATTTATAATTTGAATTTTAATTAAATGCTTGTTGTTTCACTTAATGGACTGAAAAGGAGTATTCGATTGAATAAAAAAAAACATACGCAACGTCACAATCACCTCGGTTAAAAGTAATTCCAAGATCACGGATGATCTAAACATCACAACTTAAATCATCAACAACTGCAAAGGAATCTCTAAATTTAGTTTTGATAAAAATCTTCAAATTAATTTAAAAGTGTAAGCCCTCTACATACCTAATAACTAATTAATTTAAAAAGAAAATAAAAACTGAAATAAAAAAACGATTTAGAATAAAAACACTAATCACTTACCGATAACAAGTACCACCAAGGTGACTATAGCAATGATTTTGATGGTGCGTTTTTCCAACCCCATAATTACGACAGCACGTCCCTCCTCACAGAAATATCGACACGGAATACTGGCCCGCTCTTATGGTTCCCTCTCGAGTGACCCGGGAGGATGAAACTGCACCACATACATTGCTGCTTTTCACAATGTTGTTATAAGCTAATATTGCAATTAAATATCTGGTTTGTCTAGATCTAAATCCCGGCAATATTCGAGATAAGGCTGAGGTGACGATTTGGAAGCAGATAGTATGTTGTTTTCTTGTTGGAGATCAGATTAAATTCCAACTGGATGCGAAGAAGCCATTATATTATATTAGATTAAATAATTATATGATATGATATTATATTATTTGCCGTGTGGTGCCGGCTCAGAATACCAACACCCCATCTCTTCCCGTGGGTGTCGTAAAAGTCGACTATGGGATTAGCCGGAGGATGGGCAGCAGCGTCCTTCGAGTACATTAACAACTCAACTGCGATCGCTAACTCGTCTGCCAAGCGTGGCGATTATGGCAAAACCCCCCAATGAGCCCACAACACACCCATATCGGTCGTTGGGTCTCTTTGGGGGAGGCCTGTGTCCAGTAGTGGACTTCATTCAGCCGAAAATTCTATATTACACCTACTCTTCGAAAAACAAACAGTCACGTTTGTTGTTAGGGTTCCGAACGTCCGAAGGAAAAAACGGCGGAACCCTTATAGGATCACTCGTGTGTCTGTCTGTCTGTCCGTCTGTTATAGCCAATTTGCTCCGAATCTACTGGGCCGATTAAGGTGACATTTAGTACAGAGACATATTTCTGCGACCCAAACACGTAACGTAACGTAAATAAATGAATTTTTAATATGGGGGTCACTTTTAGCGGGCAATATAGTAAAATATAGAATAAAGTTTTGTAAACTGTACCGTGTAACATATGAAATGGAAGGGCTTGTTGTGAGGGTATCAAATGAAGTTATTTTATAATTTTAAAATATGTAGTTGTAGAGTTATTTAAGAAAATAGAAGAAAATTTACCATTTAAAAAGCTATATGTACAAAATCTCATCTCAATCACCATTTGATAGAATTAAATTAGCATTAAAACGAAAAAGAGATAAAAGGAAATGGTTTAAAAAGCTATACTTATGTATAAAAACACTACATCATAATCATCATTTAGATAGGATTAAAATATAATTAAAAAAAAGAAATGTGGTGTCGTGGGACACCAGGTAGGAACGAAGTTCCTTCGGCTAATGTAGAATCGACACTTATACACTACTCGCTTGTGTATGCGACTGTCGCGCCTGCGCACGTCTCATTTAACGGTTTTATTCCACGCACTTTTTTCCACGGATTTTTTCTTACGGTTTTACTATCACATTTTTTTCAGTTCGGTCGCGCAGCAAAATCCCTATCCCCTCCAAGCCTGCCGTAAGGAACTTCGTTCCAACAAAAAAATTGTAAAATAATAGCTTAGCCTAATCCAAATATTTTCTTCGTTTCGATCAACCTCAAGTCCTCGCGAAAGAGAACCCGATATGTACCAAGAATGTTTCGTGAGGCTATTGAAATTAAAAAACATCCTAATTTGAATAGAGAAGATGGCTGGCAGGTACCACCAGTTTTGAATCCTGTTATTAAAATAATAAAGTCCCAAGCCAAATACCACACTAAAAAACATCAAGACGCTGTGAGTGATTACTGCGTGCATCGAAATAATTTTTGATTATAATTGTACGGGAGATAAAATAAAATAACTTTTTAAAATCTGTAACGACGCCTTTCACCTTAGTCATCCTGCGACCACGAACCCTGCAAAGTGTTCGAAACGTCAGGAAAAACAAAAATCTAAAATATACGCGATAGAATCCGTTTAAAAGTGTTTTATTATAAGCTTACAAAGCTATATGTATAAAAACACATCATAAAACCCCTTTTTTATGTTTCATAGTTTAAAAAGCTATATATAAAGATAAAGATAAAAATATTTTTTATTCGTGTAAAACCATATGCATGCTCTTATGAATAGTCAAAACTTTAGTTGCCGCGTCCAATATGTTGATTTCCTATGGAGAAGAACGGGCAAGAAACTCCATGATTACTCTTTTTAAATCATAATAATTGTTACAGTATTTTTGATTACATTGTTCTCAAAATGATATATATATATATAAATGATGTGAGGATAATGTAGCAGATAACATCATTAAAATCACCATTTTGGTAGGATAAATTTGCACTAAAATGAAAAATAAATAGTTTACAAAGCTATATGTTTAAAAACATATCATCATAATCACCATTTTAGACAAAAGTACGTCTATTAGGTGATGTACATCCCCAAAGATCACTAAAACGACCGGGTATGGGTTTATATTGCGTGATCATAGAGGGGTTTTGCCTTAATCGCCACGCTTGGCAGACGGTTTGGCGATCTCATTGAAGTTATAAATGTACTCGAAGGATGCTGCTGCCCAGCCTCCGGCTAATCTCTAGTCGCCTTACACCCACAGGATGACATGGGGTGGTGCTATATTCTTAATCCGGACATCACACGGAAACACGTGCTTAGCAGCAGAATAACTGGCACTGCAATGGTCCCTACCTAGCCTGACTCTGGACAAAAAAAAACATTACCAAAGGCATATGTATTTTTTGCAAACCCCCATTTTCCAGCCAGCAATGTACGTCTTCCGAGGGCGGTTTACCCCGGCGACAGCGCGCCGCCACATCGCGTCATCCTGGCGCCAGCGTAGTGCAACGTGAAGCCCGTTTGTGTTCCCTAGTAAAAGGTAAAAGTAGTAAACTGAAAGTAGTACCAATCGAATGACGGGTCAAACTTTTACAAACATTATCTCTGGCAGAAAACTTTAATAACACGTAATCATTGCTTCAAGGTAAATGGATAAATATAAAATATAAAAATGGTACTTAGGTGTCAGACTCATCTGCTGGTAGTGTTTCTATGTGGAATGGCATTGGTTACTTTCGGCCTGATCGCGCGAAATATCGACCGTAGGTATTAATATAAATGCTCTAGTGTGCTCATACGAGGAACTGCAGCCCGCCTTAGGTGCCGGAGATGACCACCGCAGTGGTTTTAGCCGGTAAGGGTTAGTTTCAGCACAATGGACCCAATAGGGTCGAAGTGCGTTCGGCTAATGCTGAGCCCGTGGGAGCCAACAATAGAATAGAATAGCCGGTAGGGGTCCGGCATAGCCCTTCGTCCTTCCCGGGGGCGGAGGAAATTCATGTTGAATTTCCAATAGGCCCAATAAAAAAAAATGTTAATATAAATATCCGCCTAATTATTCACCGCTGAACCTTCAGGTCAGCGGTATCAAAAGTATATCGCTAGTCTTGGTGACTATTGGCCGAAGAGGTTGGTAATTTTCTGTGTGGTGTCCGGTTTAATAATATAGCACTACCCATCTCCTCCCATGGATGTCGTAAAACGGCGTAAAGCAGCGTCCCTTCTGTCAAACTAACCATTCTGCGCTCACCAACCCGCCTGCCAAGCTTGGTAAGTACTGGCGAATTCCCCTCAGAATGACAACGAGCATGTAACTGGTCGTTTACGGGGGAGGCCTTTGTTCAGCAGTGGACTTCTATTGGTTGACCTGATGATGATTATTAATAATAATAAAAAAAGATTGTTTAGTTATAATTCGATATTTAAAAACTAGCATCAGCTATTATGGGATATTTTATTAATTAATTATACTCTTTATTGTACACCAATCGGTTAAATATATAAAAGCAGTAGCGCTTAAAAGTATGTTTTAGAGTACAATGGGCGGCCTTGTCGCACTCGGCGATTTTTTCCAGTCAACCTGAGGATGGAGAAATACTTAATTGGATAATATATGCGGCAGTCGATGGTGCACACAGATACATAATGAAATAACTAAATTACGTATACTATATTAAATATATAAATAATGGAAGATTATACACAATATAGATATATAAACATTTATATATATATACAAATACTCTTTAATTCAACAAAATATCGAAAAACAGTTCACTGAGGTGTCATCATCATCATTTCGGCCGAATGAAGTCCACTGCTGGACACAGGCCTCCCCCAAAGATCACCACAACGACCGATATGGGTGTGTTGTGGGCTCATTGGGGGGTTTTTCCATACCTAATCGCCACGCTTGGCAGACAGGTTGGCGATCGCAGTCAAGTTGTTAATGTACTCGAAGGACGCTGCTGCCCATCCTCCGGCTAATCCCTTAGTCGACTTCTACGACACCCACGGGAGGAGACGGGGTAGTGGTATACTGAGCCGACACCACACGGCAATTGAGATGTAATACTTAGTAAACTCTAAGCAATAATAATTACAGTGACAAGTAATGTTCCCTCACTAGTCTTTTGAACACTGATATTGACTGAGCTCGTCTTATTAAAACTGGTAATGCATTCCACAAACGAGCGGCCTGAACCGTAAAGGAGTTATCAATAAATTTTTGTTCTTATCCACTTAGTACATATGTTTGGCTGTGCTAATTGTCGGGTATTGAACTCGCGACCCTAACATTAGGAGTGATCCTTGATAAAGCGGTCAGGTTATCAGCAGATCACCTATTTGTTATTATACTTCTGGGACGATAAAGCTAATGCTACGCATTGGAAAAATACAATCGTCTCAAATTTAGATGGCAACAGTGGCCAAGGTTAGCTTTCTGCTCTACGGATCGGGGGTTCGATTCTGCACGGAACAAATTACCGTGGTCTAGGTAAAGAGAGTAGTGAGTCGTGTGAGTAAGAGAGAAGTAATATATATATTAATCAATTCGAAACTTTAAAATACATGTTTTTCAATCACAATGTAAAAGACATTAAAGTTTAAACATAAATATAAAACATTCGATGGTGCGGCGCGTTTTACGATTTATCCATAACCTATCCATAGCCTATTGATCGAATTCTAAACTCAATCTAATTATATACCGAGATAGAAATTATATTTGAGACTAGATGGGACCCGCGGTTCCACCCGCGTTTAATTTAAAAGAAATTTAGAGTACTTCGGCATAGACACTTGACATAGAATATATATATTGGATTTCAGGGGTTTCATTTTTTACGCGGCCCCCTAATTATTTTTCTAAAATAAAAGTAGTCTAAGTTATTCCTTGTAACATCAGCTATCGGCTAGTGAAGGTCCCGTTAAAATCGGTCCAGCCGTTTCGGAGATTACCCGGAACAAACAGACAGACAGACAGACAGACGGACAGACAGACTGACAAAAAATTTAAAAATAGTGTTTTTGTTATATGTAACGTACATACTTTCATTTGCATTTAGTAAAAAGCTGTTATTTTGACATTACAAACAGACACTTCAATTTTATTTATTTGTATAGATATTTGAAAACCGCACGAAGTTACCGACATATCTTTATAGATTTCATTACATTTTCATTTTTGGGAAATGTTTTATGAATATGTATAATTGGATTAATCTGAACACCGTACAACGTTACCTTACACTTCACATTGGCGAAATTGTGGAAGATACTCTACAGAAGCCATAATCTAAGAGAAGAAGAAAATTATAATTACTATAATTGCAAGTGCTTAACTTGACACTGGCAAAATGTTATCACAATTTCCATAAAACAAATTAAGTGAGATGTTGATGATGATAACATTTACGGGTCGAGTTGGGATCATCTATTAATAAGCTGTTTTAATACAAAAATGAAGCCCGATAATACTATATAATATAAGACATACAAATATATAAAACACAAAGACGGTCTCCGTCTACACATATTTAGATACCTATAGCTGCATGGGGTTGATGACACGCCAAGCGGATTACATGCACAGGGAGGGGGTGACTGAATAGGGATAGCTATGCTTAAAATATCATAGTAAATTAATAAAAGACGATAATTTGTATATTATTGAGCATCTTGCTTGTGGAACGGTTTTTTAGGTAAAATTAGTTAATTGTTACCGTTTCATTTTGCAACGCTTTTAAGGGATCCGGCCTCATGCCTTATAACAGAAATAGGCATATTTATTAAACACTTCTGTACCAATTGTACGCGTTCGTAAGATCACACTAGAGCCATTCCTTGAGTCCTTATCATCGTCTGAAAAGTTGGGTAAATAGATACTTATGTGGGAACAAGCAAGCAGCCATATCATCTATTTTCTAATAACAGCCATACGAAGAAGGATAACAACTTGAGACGACTCTGATTGCTCTAGAGTCCAACTAAGGCAGACAAAGGACCGGCAGATGCATTAAGATGGGCCATCAAGCCTGTGGTACGAGGTAACATAAAAAACATTACGGGTTCGTGTCCGGAACATGTTTTATTCATTGTAAGTACTTGTAAGAATAGTGTCCGGACAGTAGAATGTGTACAACGGTGCACACTGTGCAACTTTAATGTGCAACCACGTTATAGTACTAGGGTGTGCTGTTTTTTTTATATAACGTTGCCCCACACTAGGATTTCTCCTGTGTCGTGGGTGCGTTTACAGACATGAATTCCACATACAATACACCCAGACCCGGAACAATTACCTGCAGATCAGACAACTATTAGTTCCGTATGGCTGTATCAGCCACTGCACCAACCGTCACGTCGACTTAAAATCAGAAACCTCTGAAGCCACCAGAAGATCTGAGAAGAGAATATGAATATGAATAATATATAGAATTTATTGCGATTCATAATGAAGTTGATAACAGATATGTTGTACAATTTAACTTAATAATATGTACTAGTGGTCGCCGAAAGGTCGAAATTCGACCGTAATTAATTATTTTTTAAAGTTAGTTTTTATCGAAACGTTATAGTAAACTAAACGTTTACCGCGTTCGGCGCTACGATTGGTTGAACAGTTTGGAGCGGGCCAATCACAGCGACGAATGCAGTAAACGTGTAATATACTATTACGTTTCGATCATAAAAAGAAACTCGTACTATGGGTACTGTTGTATCTCCGAGCGTTCCGTGTGGTGCAGGCTAAGAATACCACCACCCCATTTCATCCCGTGGGTGTCGTAAAAGGCGCCTATGGGATTAGCTGGAGGATGGGCAGCAGCGTCCGTTAAGTACATACCACAACTGTGATCACTAACCCGTCTGCCAAGCGTGGCGTGGATTATGGCAACCCCCCCTCCCCCCAACGAGCATTCAAAGACAAGACTCGTGCCGGTCGTTGTAGCAATCTTTGGGAGGGTTTCGGCTGAAATGATCCCCAGCGCATGAATGAAAGCACTGAAAATAAATTTTCTTTGTCTTCCTTCAGTGTTTTACATCCATATATAATATTCACCAGGCTTGGCAGGCGGGTTGGTGAGCGCAGTATGGCTACCGTTTCACAGAAGGGACGCTGCTGCCCATCCCCCTGGTTTAGATTCCCTTACTCGCCTTTTACGACATCCACGGGATAAGATAGAGTGGTCTATATTCTTAATCCGGACACCACACGGACTTCTTAATCCGGACACCACACGGTCTCAAATATGTAATGAAGTATAAAATCTTATTGTAAGCCTTATATCATTCATCCAACATTATCTCATTTAAATAGAAATAGATCAGAGTCGATAGACAGACAGACATTGCGGCGACGGAGTCTTTCGAATGTCAACAATGTTTTTTGACACTATCATATTTACAATATTTTCAAATACTTTAAAAATATTATCTATTGATCTTTTTCATACACTATCAACTATTAAAATTATATTTATAAGTAGCCTCTGAAACTCAAACTCAATTTTTTTATTTCATGTAGGATTAGGGCCTCTTACGTACTTAAAGTCAAGTTAAGTGCACGGATCGGAAAAGTCGGTCCTATGGAGAAGAGCCGGCAAGAAACTCCATGGATATACACTTTTCAAAAAAAGTTACATTACAATTTTGTTATTACATGGTAATAAGTAAGGTATGTGCGAACAAAGTACACTAATTAAATGCAAAACACACACAATAACAAAACAGACAATTGCCTCTAACACAATAGGAAACTGATAACATTTAATATATAGCACTAATAAAGTCGACGAAGTTCCTCTAAATGGAAAAGGTTATTTAAATAAAAATAATTTTACTTTTAACTGAAAGAACAAAGAACAGAATTAAGACCGATGCATAGTATGTACATATAACTGCAACAGAGTTTCCCACTGGCGACATTTTCGCGTGAACCCGTCGGCGCCGGGCAGGCGACGCTGTCCTCACCCCAGCGTGCCCTACTTTCGGGCTCTGTTTAGCAATAGTCTTTACACACCTAGAGCTACTACTGACGACGACATGTACTTTCTACCCTCACCAGTGTGTCGTAGTAAGTATTTTTAGACGAGTTCTTAGATGAAAATAATGTTGACCTTGTAACCGTATAGATTTTTGTAGTATACCTAAGCATGGTGATTCCCATTACACTATTTTGTTTGGAGGGTTCAAAGAATTAAATAAAACAACCAAATACGAGATCGCTGTCAAAAAATCATACAGATCTACGCAATTAACTTTCCGTGCGAACATTTTTAGCGCTATACGCAACAGCGCTGAAATATCGGGAACTCAAAATAAATAAAAAACATGGTAAATATCGCGTTTCCAGTTCTAATAATAGAGTCTGACCATGTCAGTTTAAAAACTTATTATACGTTTTGTAGCACCAGTCAACATTTCACGAACCATGTAAATCATAATAATAAGGGCATGGATATATTTTCACGCACCTCACTGGCTTGTCACTCGCCATACTCTTAATTAACTACCATAAAATAATGAGGGATCTATCTTTACGCATCATTAATAACAGACACATGAATGGAAAAGTTATATTAAAATTGGCTAGTTATATCAAAGTTGGTCTTCTTGGTTCTCGCTAGTGACGTAAAAGGTGATTACGCGAAAATTGCCCTTATTCTAGATGATCTTTTAACTTTAGTTTAGCTGACAATCATGAGGGCAGTTCTTAGACTGCACTAAAAAGATGATGAAGAAGAAGCAGTGAAGATTCTTAGTCAGCCTCATAATTTATACATACTTATATCTGCCAAAGGAACATTTACATTATAATAAACACTTTTAAACGGATTCTATCGCGTATACTTTAGATTTTTGTTTTTCCTAAATCCTAAAACTACATAACCTAAAAACAACTAAAATATACGCGATAGAATCCGTTTAAAAGTGTTTTATTATAATGTGTAATACTCGCGAAAACCGACAACATTTACATGTCAATAATTTTTATTATCTTCCTTTGCTGCTATTTGATTACCTTTAAACAAAAGCCGATACAAACGCAAAGGTCGAGGCCTCTTATAAAGTCCAGTAATCTTGGTATTACATTATATGAGAACAATATATGGCAACATATGGAATGACCTTTGAAAGAAAAGCCATCAGTTTTAGGTTGACCCTGCCCGATTGACGTCGTCGATCATCACTGTTTTAAAGAGCTCAAGTAACAACACAGCTGTCTTAAATATTAAGCTTCAGGTCTTTACATTTTCGTCATTTATTTATTTAAACTTCTATGTACATTTATGGTACACAAAGCGGACTTAATGCCATGAGGCATTCTCTACCAGTCAACCTTTGGGTTATAGTAAGCACATCGAAAGAGAAACAAAGCATACTATAGATCATGTCAATTGATATCATAATAAATCACAAATTATGTGAAACAGAATATATAATAAATTATATTAACAATGTAAAAATACATACATACGTACAATTATATTAAATACAATAAATAAAATACATCATCATTTCGGCCGGATGAAATCCACTGCTGGACACAGACCTCCCCCAAAGATCACCACAACGACCGATATGGGTGTGTTGTGGGCTCATTGGGGGGTTTTGCCATAATCGCCACGCTTGGCAGACGGGTTGGTGATCGCAGTTGAGTTGTTAATGTACTCGAAGGACGCTGCTGCCCATCCTCCGGCTAATCCCTTAGTCGACTTTTACGACACCCACGGGAGGAGATGGGGTGGTGGCATTCTGAGCCGGCACCACACGGCACACAATTATATTAAATACAATAAATGAAATACATAAACATATATAAATATCTGACATGAATATTAACACTAATGTCGTTATCTCTCTTTGTATCGACTTATTTCGCATCGAAGGCTAAGGTCAAACGAAAGTATTCAGAATGAATCTTCTCTTCATCATCATATCAGCCAAAGGACGTCCACTGCTGAACAAAGGCCGCCCACATAGATTTCCACAATGAGCGGTTATAATGCCCGGCCGCAATCAGTGAGACGGTTATCAGGCTTTTTTCAAACTAAAAGTTCTTCATTGTTAACAAAAGCTTAACATACACACATTCTTTAATATACGTTTTATTTTGTTCTTGTACTTAATTCCAGCCGTTACCACAGTTTGTCTTCCGGTTGAATCTCATTTAAGTACTTTCTTTTATTACTGGGTATTGATCTGTTTATTTGGCAGCATCCGAGATAGGTCCATACGTAAAGTCGTAAACATTTGGCGGCTATGACGCGATTATTGATCACAACGAATGGTGAAAGAAAGGGTAAATACTTTAATATGTTCGTTCCATTTACTCGTATAGTTTATTGTTGCATATCAGTATAGTTATATCAGATCCTCTCCGAGAAGAGTATGGGGCGACCTTTTTACTGTCATCCCCTCCGGGACGTGCCTAAAGGTGTGGCATCAATGGGGGGCTCTAGTGTGATCTTGTGACGAAGTCATCCTTCATCTTCATTTCAATCAACCTCTTTCATGACTTCAATAACTTTGATTTCCATCACTGTCCACCTCACGATTCATTCTTTATTCAAATCAAAATTTGAATTTATCTGACGTAGAGTCGCTCTTCTTATTATTTTTAATTAGCTTAAATTGTGATAGTAAGCTATATTTAAAATTTATGTAATCATCAGCATGAAGTGTTGAAGTTGTGAATATCAATATACCTATATAACATATATGATACGTTTCATTGATATCATTAACCGAACTCCGTTAAATGCTGCCGTGGAGAGAGCCTCCTAGTTGAGCTAACCGGGAAGGAAACACGGAGGGAGGCACTCCGCGACAATCTTACGAGGACTTGAAGATGCTGACCGCTCCAGTGGTTTTAGCCGATAGGAGTCTGGCATGCTCCATCACCCTTCCCCGAGGTGGAGGAGGTTCATGTAGACTTTCCACTGGATACCAATAAAAAAAGGTATATCAGATCCGGTTCCGTGTGGTGTCCGGATTAGATATATAGCATCACTCTATTTCCTCCCGTGAAGGCGACTGAGGGACCAGAGGGACTATAAACCAGAAGAATCAATCGTCGAATCGTCGGGCAGCGTCCCTTCTGTGGAACATATTTTTTTTATTTTTTTAAACTTCCCATCGCTAGGATTTCCTCTGTGTTGTGGGTGAATTTACAGACACAAATTCCACACACAATACACCCAGACCCCTGCTGACTACCTGCAGATTATACAAATATTTGTTCCGTCCGGGAATCGAACCAAGGACCCGGAACGCAGCAGCCAATTGTAACAGCCACTGCACTGACCATTGCTAACCATTCTAAACGCAGGGCAGTTTGTGGCTAGCTGAATGTGAGTGGCGACACTGCGTACCCAAATGCTCCAGAGAGTCGGTCAGGGCCTCGTCTCCGGCTTGCATTTATTGGTTGGTTGGAGTGGTATCCCATGAGTACCTATAGGATTTTCACTCTGGCTTGCCTTAGTTGGACGATCAGAGGGGGGCCGCCAGAGCTATATGCTCGGAGGTGGAAGTGTCTAATGGCGTCATCATTTCGGCCGAATGAAGTCCACTGCTGGACACAGGCCTCCCCCAAAGATCACCACAACCACCGATATGGATGTGTTGTGGGCTCATTGGGGGGTTTTGCCATAATCGCCACGCTTGGCAGGCGGGTTGGCGATCGCAGTTGAGTTGTTAATGTACTCGAAGGACGCTGCTGCCCATCCTCCGGCTAATCCCTTAGTCACTTTTACGACACCCATGGGAGGACATGGGGTGGTGGCATTCTGAGCCGGCACCACACGGCAAATGGCGTAATAACGGGGAAACCCGCTCCGAGTCTTCGAGACGCGCGATTGTGAAACCGGTGCCTTTGAGCACTTCTCTACATCCCTAGCCGCTCAAACCGGTGTTGCTCCTTGTTGCCGATAGTAGTGGCCATTTAGGGGGCCCATCTTGTGAGTGGCAAGTCACCGTCTGCCACAGAATTTCACTTTAAAGGTTAAAAGGCAGACTCTGTTTTGCCGTTTCTCTTAGTATTAAATCCATTTAGCACCCATTGCAATATACCTTATACTTGTAGTTTCCATTCAATACAATAGTTTTATACCTCCGTGGACAATCCGAGACTGCATTTTATAGTGCCGCCATGGAGAATCCCCGGTTCGTGTCCCATTACATTTTAGATTAAAATTCTCTAAAGGGCCTCTGCGTGTTGTACCCATGTCCCCGCATAAGCCTATCAAAAGACCAGGTTCTCCCTTACAGGGGAAATAAACCCGTGAAATGAAAGACATTAATAAAAGAGAGACATAATAATAATAATTTATTGTGCTTTAACAATTCAAGCCTTAAGTTAGTGCTCGGAGTCTCCTTTTAAGCAAATGTTGCATGTGTTTTGGAGTCCCCTAGTCCGCCGATTGATAGACAAAAATGACCATAATTAAAAGTTAAATGAAATTGAATGCGTGATTTTGTATCTACAACTAGCATGTTACTAATCTGCATTTTCTTTTATTCAGTCACCCCTAAATTTTTGCAATAACAGTTTTTTCATTTTAAAGTAAATACGGTAAAATTGTATCAAATGAAGAAAAGTAACTTATATATATTTTGCTTTTATTCAGAATCTTCGGGAATATTTATCGTCAGATACATCTCTTTTGAGAGTCCAACAGTAGTGAGCTAGCATATTCGGACTACACTTGCCTTGGTACCGTTTTTCCATTTTGGATAATTACGAGTATGTCATGATGGAACCGCGCACCGTGTTGGTCGCTGACGGCCGCCAAATTTGAGGAAAATATCCAAATGCGAGTGTAAGTCTGTCTTGATTGAGCGACATATTGCATCCCATATCCTTGTATGCCGTTAGAAGTTGTTGACCAATCCTTTATACTCGTCGGTTCTGTGGTTTCCAATAAAATTGCGAACAATATTTCGAAGACATGTCCATGCGGATTTTTCAATCGGATTAAGTTTTGTTCAAACTCTTCTTCAGCCAGAAGGTCTCTAATTTGTGGCCCTGCAAATATTTCTCTCTTTTATTTTGGCGTCGCGTATTTATTTTTCGTTTCATGTAACAAAAACCATTTCCATTTTTATCCATAGCTTTGACAAAGTTTTCGAAGTCCCAGTTTGATGTGCATTGGAGGTAGCAATAAATTTTCAGGATTTATTCAAGGAGGGTGAAAAGCATTTCGTTAAGAGCGTCTCGCGTTCATTATATTTATTTCACCGCTTATTATTGTATGGTTCCACCAAGCAAAGTTAAAAAAAATATTTAAAAAAGTTCTGTGCCTACGTAGCCGTGGCTGATTGGAAATTCTACATGAACTTCCTCCGGCCTGTGGAAGGACGAAGGGGCATGCCGATCTCCTACCGGCTAAACCACTGGGGCGGTCATCTTCGGCACCTAAGGGGGGCTCCAGGCCCTCGTATGATCACACTTATATAGTGCAATTTGCAATGTAATCAGTGGTGTGATGCCTCGTCGCTAATCTGGTCGCGTGTAGTGTCATCATCATCATCATATCAGCCATGAGACATCCACAGCTGAACAAAGGTCTCCCCCATAGATTTCAACAATTGTGTCATCATTTTGGGGGGAATTTGCCACTACTCACCACGTTTGGCAGGCGGGTTGGTGAACGCAGTATGGCTAATGTTCCAAAGAAGGGACGCTGCTGCCCATATCTCTGGTTTAGAATCCCTCAGTCGCTTTTTACGACATCCACGGGAGGAGATGAATTTATTTATTTATTTACTTTTATTCGCTAAAGATATGGTACATATGTTCTTAAATAGTAATAATGTTCAAATACACATCTCGCCTTTAGCAGGCATGCGAAATTTTAAGTGTCCTTTTCACATAAATATTCTAGTAATCGATATAACAATTGTGATAATGAAAAATGTCTCGAGTAATTACATGAAGTAAGCCATCAATGTCAATAATAACAATACACATCCAATAAAAAAATAAATGTCAATACAATCTTTGATAATAAGAATGAAATACGGAACACATTACAAATTAAATTTATCATTAAAAAAATCATTTATGATATAGAAACTTTTTCCATGCAACCAATACTTAAGTCTAAGTTTAAACTGGCGCAACGGCAACTCCCTTATTATTTTAGGAATGTGATTATACACTTTTATAGTCATAACTGAGCTATTCTTATGATGGAATGTACTTCTACAGTGTTCCATTTTTAGTTTTGTAGGATCTCTTTGCAGAAATCTGCTACCGTCACTCACTTTAGAAAATAAGTCTGGGTGACTTCTAACAAACATGCAAATTTCAAATATATAAAGAGATGCCAAAGTCAACACTCGCAGTTTTGGAAATAAGGGTCTACATGTTTCGAGCGGACCAACACCGCTTATAGCTCGTATGCACTTTTTCTGTATTATAAACGCTCTATTGATATCTGTAGAATTACCCCATAGCAATAATCCATATTTTAGTATAGACCCAACGTACCCGTGATAAGCAGCAAGAACTGCGCTTTCATTTGTGATTTTTCGCAGTTTTCTCAGTGCGTAAATAAATCTATTTAGTTTTTGACATACGGAGTCTATGTGAAGTTTCCAGTTACAATTTTCATCTAGTGTAAGACCAAGAAAATTTATATGGTTGTCTTTAACGAGAGACTCGTTTTCATAGTTTAATTGAATGTTTTGTGATTTTAGTCTGTAATTAGAAAACTGGACATATTTAGTTTTAGATATATTTACTCTTAGATTATTAAATTTTAACCAATTCATAATTTTATCCATAGTAGCATTTATGACGTCTTGGTGATTATTTTGCAAACTGCTTTCCGGTATTATAACAGAAACGTCATCGGCAAATAGTACACACTTATGAGTAGTTACCAAAGGCAAGTCGTTAATATATAACAGGAATAACAATGGTCCAAGAATACTGCCTTGAGGCACTCCTGATTTGATCAAATGCACTTTAGATCTGTATGAGTTAAGGATAAAGTTTTCATCTGTGCGACATACTTCCACGCACTGCTGTCTATCACTGAGATAACTATTCAACCAATTTAGAGCTGGGCCCCGAATACCGTAATTTTCACATTTATCTAATAACTTTTTATGGTTCACTAAGTCAAACGCCCTGCTCATATCAAGAAAGACGACAGTAACCGGACGTTTCTTATCTATGTTTTCAGTTATTGATTTAACTAAGGAGAAAGCCGCCAATGTCGTAGATTTTCCCTTCTGGAATCCGTTTTGTTCTTCTTTAATAATATTATGTTTATTTAAGAAACCAGTCAGCCGTTTGTGCATTATTCTTTCAAAGACTTTGGATATTACCGGAATGAGAGTGATTGGTCTATAATTATTCATATCCATCTTGCGTCCTTTTTTATGCAGTGGTTTAACTATTGAGGTCTTCAGTGTACTAGGAAAAATCCCACTAGTTAGTGATGTATTGATCATGTGAGATAAGATTGGTGATATCAATGAAGCACATAGCTTCAGTACCTGTGTAGATATCTCATCATACCCTACCGCTCTTGTGTTGTTCAAACCTTTTACTTCATTGAAAATTTCAATGGGTGTACAGGGACCCAAAAATATGCTGAAGTTATTCTTTTCTATGGGACAAGTATCCGAACATTTGGACGTCTCTTCGGAAATGTTAGGACTCGCTATGAAAAAGTCATTAATTATATTTGCTATCTGTACCGGTTCACAAATTAATGTGCCTTCACTAAATACTTCCTTGATTTGGTTTTGAGTTTTGACATAGTCAGACTTATTTTTTATAATATCCCAAGTTGCTCTGCTTTTACTTTTAGAATTAAATATATATTTATGATTATAGCATCGCTTTGAAGCATCGACACATTTTTTTAAAATTTTGTTATAGTTGACGTATTTATGTTTTAAAGCATGACAATGTTTATTTGAGTAACACTTAATTCTTAGTTGACGCTTATTAATACACGAAATCCCGATTCCTCTGGTTACCCATTTCGGCCGACCCTGATTTGTACACAACTTTATTTTTCTTAAGGGAAAACATAATTTGTAAAACAAGACAAACGCATCATGAAAGGTCGTGAAGGCATTATTTGCATCAATTTCATCATAAACCTCATTCCACGTCAAATCACCAAGGACTTGTTTAAATTTGTCAACATTTTCCTTTGAATAGTCTCTAGCAAAAATGTAATAGTGTTTTAAGAATGGTTTTTGTTCCTGGGTGGGAAAAGTTAATATTTGACATGTATTGTGATCAGATAGAAAGAGTTCGTAAGTACTTCCTTGTGCTTTGTTAATATTGCTGATAATGTGGTCAATGCATGAATTTTGCCTAGTAGGTGTATCAATATACTGTTTAAACCCATAGTTTGTAATGATATCTTTTAATTTAGCAGAGTCGTAATTGTTTTTTAAAGTATCAATATTAAAATCGCCCGTTAAGATAACACGTTTCTTTTGTTTAACGAACAATATATGCATAAGTAACTCAATTTTTTCAAGAAATATTGTGCAGTTTGAGTTTGGCACTCTGTATATACATATGATAACACATTGTAAATCAGGAAGCTCTGTTCCACAGCATTCAAATATTTTTTCTGTACATACTGTAACATATAGCAAATATTTTTAAATTCCAGTGATTTGCGGACAAGAATACAAACTCCTCCTCGCTTTTCATTTTTACGTGTATAACATGAGGCTAGTTCAAAATTTTTAAAATATATATTTATTTCATCACCAGACTTAACAAATATTTCTGAAAAGCAGATAACGTCCAAATATTTATGGTTTCTTTTACACAGTTCATCAATAGATAGTTCTATGACATCGGTCTTATTCAAAAGACCTGCTATATTTTGATGTAGCAAGCTCGCTGAAGTGTTCCTGAGTGAATTATAAGAACATTTATTAACGAAAAAACGTTGGACAAGTATTTTTACATCTTTTATTGAGATGTTGGTCATTTAGAGTTGAACTAGAGTGCGCATTGCTATTTTGGTTTATGTACAAATTGTAATTACATTTCTTAGTGAAATAGTAAGGTATAGTGCCTTTTTTATATTGAAAATTCTTAGTCACATTTGAATCTGTACAAAGAGAATTTGATAAGTTTTTAAAGTTGTCAAAAATTCTTTTTCGTAATAATGCATGTCAATGATTGAATTAATTCTGTTACTGGTATACAATAAATATTGTTTTTTGTTATGATAACAGAGATCAGTTTCCATATCTACAAATGAACAGTTTTTAAATTGTCTGCAGATACTATTTATTCTATTATTCAGGACTACTTCATTTAAATACTTATTTGTCACAACTTTTAAGATAATGACATTTGTTTGCTTAATTAATTTAAGTGTAAAGCTTAGGTCAATAATTAATTTTATCGGATTTGTGTCGTTTTCTCCAAGACAAAGTATCATGTAATTATCCGGAGAGTCTTCCATTTGATCGCAGGACTTTATAATTTCATCGGATGTTGCATAGTGTTTAATAATGGAAGAGATATGATATTTTTTTAAATTTGTATCTTGTCTTGAGTGTATGAGTTCTGATGCTAATCCAGAACATTGCTGCCCACCCACTATAAATATGTGGGGAAGCTGATCTTTTTTAATATTACACGAGTCTCTAGATGAGCTTGAACGGACGCACCTATTCTTCGGTGAGCTACTTTTTAACGCGCCATCTGTGGACTTTTTAAGTTTATTTTTATTTACCTCGTTAGATTTTTGCGGTTTTATTGATATCTCCTGTGCATATGGTGGCAATAGGTCATCAGCGTGGTCTATTGTCTTAACCAGAAGGTATTCATTCTTCAGTTGCGTCGCCTCATCTTGAGTAGACAACTGGTCGTGAGCGCCGTCCTTTGTGTTGTCATTATCGAATTTTAAGTCTAAATCGTTGGTGCTAATGTTAAATTCTGGGCCTTGTGTTCCACTCAATGATTTCAGTGACATTCGCCTACGTTTTTTAATCGAATGTTTTCTTCCGCTTCCTGTTGTTTCTATACAAATAGTTTTTAGGTTTTTTATAATAATCTCCTGTTCTGCCGATAACTTTCCAAGAGAATTCTTTTCTAATATTAATGCATCGATTTCCGCATGCGCAGCTTGTAATTGTGCACGTAAGTAGCCCGCTTCTTCTCTAAGTTCTTGAATTTCATCATTGTTTAAGTTACCCGATGATAAGTCGGGTAAACTTTTAGACAAGTAGTCGGAGTGACTTGATATGAGTGATAGGTTGAGTGAATCATTTGTAGTTATCCTTTGCTTGCGGAAAGTAACGTTTTGTGAATCCATATTTGATCTAAAGAACTGTTTCCCTAATTTGAGATATATTTTTCTTATCTGGTAGCCTCGGTACTTTTATTCTGATTGTTTGTGACTTCCTGCTACTTTATTTTACAGTTGTGATCCAAATTATTAATAGGTCAATATTTTTATCGAGAATGCCTTCTTATTTTTTTTTTTGTAATCATTAATCGAGAATGTCAGCAGTAAATATTCGTGTCTTTGGCGAAAATGACGAGAATATCTGATAGTTAATGTTGTCTATGGAAATATTTAAGCTGGCCGCACTCACTCTTTATGTCACAGTCAAAGAGTGTAGAACCGCTACGTTCTACGATCACATTGTGCGAACCAATCAACTGTTTTTCAGTCCAAATAGATCAGTTGATGTTTAAATAATGTAAACAGTTTGATATTAGATATATGTATAGGGATTGAAGTGAAATTTTCTCACCAGTGTTTATAAACCGTTCAGTACACTTATTTCTTCCGTCCTCACAACAAAACTAATGCTGCGAGTGCCGTTGTTGATTCTAACAATCCGCTTCAGTGACAGCGCAATTAATTCTCGGTATTATGATTTAATTATTTGGAGCAACAAATTTTACGTATTTACTTTTATAGGCCGGAACCGGAAAAAAAAAAGTGGTGTTATATTCTTAATCCGTACCATACACAGTGTAATCATATTATATAATACGCGGGTTTCAATTCACTGACGGCACGGTTGACACAATAGCTGAATGAGAAGCTCTCGCTGCTCTGGTGCTGCGTTGGTCATCGGTTCTATTGTATAGTCTGGGTTTTTTAACCAACTTCAAAAAGGAGGAGGATTGCAATTCGATGAGTATTTTTTTTTTAAACCTTGCCCCTCACTAGGATTGCTCCTGTGTCGTGGGTGCGTTTACAGACTTGAATTCCACATACAATACACCCAGACCCGGAACAACTACCTGCAGATCATACAAATATTTGTTCCGTGTGGGAATCGAACCCACGACCCTGAGCGCAGCAGCCGACTGTATCAGCCACTACACCAACCGCCGTTTTATGTATGTACGCCGATTACTCCGAGATTTGTAGACCGATTTGAGCAATTATTTTTTTAACTGGTGCAAAATACTTTCGAGATAGTCTCATATACATTTTATTACGATTGATTGAGTAGTTTTTTAACCAGCTTCAATAAACAGGTTAATTTGACTACGCTTATCTAGATGACGTCTTAATAGTTTCCATTCCTGTCAGATCAGAGAACCGATTTGAGTCATTCTTATTTTTAGTGTTAAATACTGATACCAAAAGTTATTACATTTATTTACACTAAAAAGAAACAAATAAAACTTTTAAACAAAAAAAATACTGACTTCAAAATCCTTACACGGGGCCAGGTATGCCTCAACCATGGTATGGTTCATTCAGACCAACGAGAAGTTATATTTTATACCTGTTCCTTTTCAGTGGTTTTAATATTTTTATATCGTGTAGGGTTTTTGAAGTCGGTATTTTTTTTGTTTAAAAGTTTTTCTGCATGTGAGATTTATGTCTGTAAACTGTAACCACAAATCCTAGTGTGGAGCATACTGTTAGAAATGGTTTTTCATTGACGTTCTTAACTCGTGCTTATACCATTGCCTCCACCATTACGGACCATAACAGTAACCAAATTTAATAGTTAGGATTATAAGCCATCCTAATTTAAGCCAGCTGAGCTTCTGCTGAAGCAAGCACAATTTCCTGATCTTAATTTTTTACTACGCTTACCGATCTTCACACTTTAGTTAATTTGTTGATGTAATTAATGAACATTTTGTGTTTTAATTTTTTTGTATGTAGGTAACATGGCTTCTCGCACTCTCAGCTCTCGGGAGCTGTAGCTTTAACCGGACTAAGAGGAAGTCGTAAGGACCTCCAGCCAAGCAGTGAACTTAAAAACTAAGCAATAACGCTGAGGGCGACCCCCTAGTGGGATCCAGACCTCGGTCTAGATCGTCGGTTGACAAGCTAGGGACCTCTCTATGATTCAACTGGATCGAGAATGATTCTTCAGCCGGTAGGGCCAGCTCGACTAAGGGTCGGGGAGAAATGTAAATGGTGGTGTGTCCATTTACATATTTTGAGGAGGGCTCTAGGGGTGTATTTAAGGATATAAAATAAAACACCAAGAAAAACCTAAATTGGAACCAACTATTGCGTGTTTATTGACTCTCCGTCCAGAAACATTACATAATTAATAAATATTTAATAATTTTAATATCAACTTTATTTGAAGCGTGAACAAACATAAGTTAAAATTAGTGGCGCCCTCTGGCTTATTCTAAAACGAATACAAATTAATCGCCGACTATGTGGCTATTGCTACTGGCGCTTGACAGCCGTGGCCAACAATTGGCGACCTTGGCGACTAACTGGTAACCATGATGACCTTACAACACTTAAAACAACTAACATGGCCGGTCGAGACCGGGAACCACCAATAAGAATGACTAGTGATCAACTAACGATCGTTTGGCAGTAAGATGAACTTGGCCAATTGGGGATTGGTGACATTGGCCGGTAGGCGATCAGTTGGTGACCTTGGCGGCCAATTGGCGGTTAAGCTTTCACCGCACAGAACGTGTGCATTTATGATTTATAAGTTGACGGGTCCTACTACACACTTTTATATCCAGTTAGTTTAAGCAGATATCTTCTACTTCTTTATATGCAGTGGAAAACGCAGCGTCGGAAGATTTCCAACGAGATGGATAGACGACTCATTCGCTGGAAGTTGTTAGATGCAGGCGGCATGGAATCGGTCGTTGTGGTAATCGATGGGGGAGACCTTTGTTCAGCACTGGACATCCTTTAGCTGATGTGATGGTGACTTCTTAATATGACTTTGGGCAAGCTGGTGAGCTGCACGGATCTTGACTGGAATAAACGTAGGTGGTAAGACCCTGCCCCCACAGGGTACTCAAAAACCCCTGGAGATGCGTTCTGTGCGCCGGAGGCTTGTCGTGGTGGCCAACTGGCGGCGCGCGGAAATGGGGTGGGGGGAGCTTAGCCGCGGTCCACCATCAGCTCGAAGTGCACCGAGCCGCGCCGCTCGTAGCGGTCGTAGAAGATGTTCTTGGCCCACGCCTTACACTCTATGTTGATCAGGACTCCCGCTGCAAAATTATAATAACAGAACTTTAGAAATAACCCAAACTTTAGAAATAGGCCGTGCGGTGTCTGGGCTAAGAATGAATCATTGTAGCACGACTCCATCTCCTCCCGTAAGTGTCATAAAAGGTGACTTAGGGATTCTAAACCAGAGGCAATTGCAGTAGCATCTCTTTAGTGGAACAGCAGCCATTCTGCGCTCACTCCCAAGCCAAGCGTGTTGGGTACTGTAAATTCCCCCCTAAATGACGGTATGTAACCGGTCGTTTATAGGCGAGGCCGTGTTCAGCATTGGACCTCCTTTGGCTGATATCTATCTATCAGCTATTTATCGGGGTTTGCAGTAACCCACAACCAGGTGTCTACTCTTATCTCAGCATAAGCAGCAGCTTATGCTGAGATAAGTGCATATATATATATGTTATGCATATATATGTATGTTGTTGTTGTATTGTTTATATATGTTTTTCGGAAGGAACTTGGTACGACAAAATAATAATATGACAAAGTAATAGTAATAAACTAAATTAATAACATTGATAATAGTGAATTGTACAGTCCTAAACGTGATTTTACTTGTAAAGATGAAACCAAGTCAGAAATTATCATAGCTACGATACTTCTTTAATAAATGATTGATAGATTTAAGCTTAGGTCGATAATCCAAATACTCACTTCTGGGCTTCTCGAAGAGCACAGCGACGAGGGGGCTGAGATAGCCCTCCTTGTTGGTGAAGGGATAGTAATAGGCGGGGAAACCCCGGCGTGGGATGTACTGCACTGGCCCAATGTTTTCCACGTCGGCAGGATTCTCACCCTCGCAGGACACCCACACCGTGTTCGCTTCAGGCTTGCCAGACTGCCAGAACAGACGTTAAGAAAAAGTCATAAAGGTGCCTTTTCGTCCGAGATTAAGAAGGAACTAATAAGAATCATTGACGGAACCAAGTAGCTTCTACAGCAAGACCTTTTCTACATATAAACGCTCGGCTGGTACCCCGATATCTTTGGGGACGCAGATGACAGCACCGTAGTCGAGAGATACATATCCAATGCACGTACCAGTGTATTGCAGATCCAGTCTCTTGGAGTCCAGGGTCGAGCGCTTGAGCTTGTCCCTGAAGGTAGACTCGAAGTGGGGTGGTGTCGACTTGATCAAGTTTAATGCTGCCAAGGCCTTTTTTGTTTTATTTTATTAATCCGGTGGTAATTCATCATGACTGCATTTCTCTGCCCCGGGGAAGGGTGGATGAGCATGCCGGATTCCTACTGGCTAAAATCACTGGAGCGCTCATCTTCGGTACCGAAAGAGGGCTTCAGGTCCTCAATACAATCACACTAGAGCCACCCGTTGGTACCTCGCCTTTAGGCACATCTCGGAGGGCATGACTGTGGTCTCCCCCAGGCATATCGCGGGGGTATTGTAAAGCGTCCCCCCGATGCCTTGCCATGCGCTGTCCTGCGCACATGATACACAAATACCAAAGATGGATTATTATGTGAATAGCTGGTGGCTAGTTAGAGACCAATTTTTATAAATCTTGGAACATGACTTTCTGGTTTACTTAATCAATCAATTTTTATTCATTCATATACGATTTAAGTGTTGCAGACTATCATCTGGTCTATGCATCAAGATCTTTGTGTAAAATAACTTTCGTGAGTAACGTATTGAATGAATGTTTCCAGACCTCTTGTCGCGGAAAGGAATGTGAAGTTGAAGACTAGGTTGAAATAAAGGGTACTTACAACCATCTTGATATGCTGCTTGAGGTCTTCAGGCATCTGACTGGGCAACTCCTCGGTGTTGTTGTACGGCTTTGGGATCCAATTGAAGATCTGGAATATATCAAGCCTGGTTACGGAACAGTATTACCTTTTTAGTACAACCCGGTGACGAAACTGATAAGCGTCCCGCCTGCCCATAACAATTGTAATGCTACCCAGGACTAGTCCTGCGCGGCACCACACTGCACTCGTCCCCTCGAGACATTCATTATTTTGTCTGTTGCGCAGTAATTTAACTAGCTGCAGTGCCCTTCGAATTGGAACACAGTAATTAAAATACTACTGCTTGGCAGCAGAATATAGCAGAATATCTACCACTGTGGTGGTACCTAACTTTTTTGTTTTTTTTATTGGTGCCCAGTGGAAATTCTTCATGAACTTCCTTCGCCGAAGGGCGAAGGGGAATGCTGGACTCCTACCGGTTAAAACCACTGGAGTGATCATCTTCGGTACCTAAGGGAGGCTCTAGGTCCTCGTATGATCACACTAGAGCCGCCCTAGAGCGTGCCACGCCTATAGGCACATCTCTGAGAGGGTGACTGTAAAGCGGTCAACCCCCCGGGGGGTGGTACCTACCTAGCCGGACTCTCGCAATAAGAGACCTACCACCTACCAGTAAAGAAGTGTATGTGATGATAATAATGCTGTATTCGATGGTGTCTGGATTAAGAATATAGCACCACTCCATCTCCCCTCGTGGATCGCCTAATAGACGACTAAGGGACTCTAAACCAGAGGGATGGGCAGCAGAATCTCTTTTGTGTAACAGTTTCCATACTGTGTTCACCAAACCGCCTGCCAAGCGTGGTGAGTACTGGCAAATACCCCCCCAAATTATGACACAGTTGTGAAAATCTATGGGGGAGGCCTTTGTTCAGTAGTGGACGTATTTTGGTTGATATGATGATGAGGATGATGAATAATCTAGTTTGGATGCCGGAATAATAGTTTGGTGCTGGCTCAGAATACCACCACCCCATTTCCTCCCGTGGGTGTTGTAAAAGTCGACTAAGGGATTAGCCGGAGGATTGGCAGCAGCGTCCTTCGAGTACATTAACAACGCAACTGCGATCGCCAACCCGTCTGCCAAGCGTGGCGATTATGGCAAAACCCTCTAATGAGCCCACAACACACCCATATCGATCATTGTGGTGATCTTTGGGGAGGCCTGTATCCAGCAGTGGAATTAATTTGGCCGAAATGGCAAAAAATTATTCACTTTGTTCAGCTTGAGGAAGACGCAGGGTCCACCCATTTCGTAGTTGTATTGGTTGTCGGGGGTGCAGGGGTGGAAGTCGTCAACGGGCACATCGCAGACTTGCTTCTCGCCAGATGCGCCGCTTGAAGGTGAACAGGGAACTCGGTTTTCCGCGCCACTCGCTTCGCCGATGCCGCTGCCCTTCTTGCGGTACTCTGGAAGTATATATTGCAATGTACATGGTCTATTGTAAATAATAATAATAAGTGAGGAGGTCCCTTTCTCTGGAGCCCTAATCACCGGTAGCTCGGACCCTGTGCCCGTTGCCGGTTGGTCTCTATTTTTTATATTTTTAGATGTATGTTGTTTTTCTTTTACTTTAAAAATGTAATTATTATGTTAATAAAGATAATAAAGGAAATAATAATAATTACACTACAGAATTACCATCTAAAAGGACAGACACAGCTGTCATCACTTGGATACTAAAACATTTCATCATCATCACATCAGCCGTGTGGTGCCGGCTGAGCCGTGTGGTGCCGGCTCAAAATACCACCATCCCATCTCCTCCCGTGGGTGTCGTAAAAGTCGACTAAGGGATTAGCCAGAGGATGGGTAGCAGCGTCCTTCGAGTACATTAACAACTCAACTGCGATCGCCAACCAGTCTGCCAAGCGTGGTGATTATGGCAAAACCCCCCCAATGAACCCACAACTCACCCAGATCGGGCATTGTGGTGATCTTTGGGGGAGGCTGTGTCCAGCAGTGGACTTCATTCGGCCAAATTTATGAAAAATTACATCAGCCGAAGGTCGTCCCCTGCTTAACAAAGGCCTCCCGGTATATTTCTACAACAATGTGTCGTAATTCTGGGGCGTATTATCCAGTACTCACCACGCCGAGCAGGCGAGTTAGTAAGCCCAGAATGGCTGCTGTTCTACAGAAGGGAGGCTGCTGCCCATCCCTCCCCCATTCAAAATCTCATACACGCCTTAAACGACACCCACGGGAGAAGAGGGATAGGTGCTGTATCCTTAATCCGTAAATCACAAGGCTACAAACTAACTTTTCAATAACTCATGGTTCATACGAATGACCCCATTGTGCCATTGGAGAGCGATTAGCGGTGGATCCCAGTAGTGATTAAGAGCAACAATACGATGACCCATTAAGATAAACACAGAATGTACAGTGTATTTGTGGGAATAAAAGTTTAATGTGAGAGAGTATGTGCTAGGAAGGTACTGTTACGCCATTCAATAAATAATAGCGGAACGTGGCGCCGTCTGGTGTTTAGTAGCGATAGTAAGGCGTGTAGAGACTTATGGAGTGTTCTGGATAGTTCTTCGTAAACAAGACACGTAGCGCCATCTGTTATCTAGTAGCTGTACTACAGTTTGTAGTAACTTCCAGATATTTCAGGATAGTTCTATGTGGCGCCATCTGGTATCTAGTAGCGGTACCACATAGTCTGGAAAATTCTAGCGAACATTCTGGAACTTTCTACAAAGTATCGATCGGCCCAAATATATAGTGGCCTTGAAGGAACGACAGTCAGTTCAGTTTACTCTGCGATACAGTGAAGAACAAGTGGAATACCAGACAATTATCTAGTATTAGTAAGTTTTTATAAGCAATATTATTAGTAATCAAGATTAAATTGTGATTGTAATACCGTGTATATTGGTGAATTTAATTTATCCCAAACCCCGGCTCGTAACAGTACTTTATCGGTATCTTCCACTAATTGTGTTGCGGAATTAGACGACAGGCGCTTAGAGTAAAATAAAAACATTTTTTACACGATATACCATGGTTGGGGCATACCTGGCCCTGCCCGGCTTCATAAATAAAGATATTTGCCTTTTCAGTGGTCTTAATATTATTATATCGTGTAGGGTTGAAGTATGAAGTCGGTATTTTTTTGTTAAGAAGCTTTATTTGTTTATTTTTAGTGTAAATAAATGAGAACTATTTCCAATTTGGTACCAGTATTTAACACAAAAAATGACTCAAATCGGTTCTCCGATCTGAGAGGAATCGAAACTTATAAGACATAATCTTGATAAGCGCAGTCAAATTAACGATAATGAAGCTGGTTCAAAAACTACTTAATCAAATGTAATGAAATTTATATCAAATCAACTCGAAAACATTCTACACCAGTTAAAAAAATAATTACTCAAATCGGTATACAAATTTCGGAGCAATCGGTATACATACACGAAAAAAAAATCTGAGATTCACAAATACCCAGACCCGGAGCAATTATTACGTCACGTTACGTCGTCATTTTGGGGGGAATTTGCCAGAATTTACCACGCTTGACAGGCGCGTTAGTGAGCGCAGTTTCACAGAAAGGACGCTACTGCCCATCCCGCTGATTAAGAGTTCCTTAATCGCCTTTTACGACATCCACGGGAGGAGATGGAGTAGTGCTATACTCTTAAGTGTAGATGTATGTTGAATTCATGGCAGTTAACGCACCCACGACACAGGAGAAATCCTAGTGTGGGGCAACGTTTTTAAAGAAAAAAAAATATATATACATTAAAATATACTCACGGTCCAGGAAATCATCAATATGTTTCGCCCACTTGAGAACGGAGCCTTTGTCGTTAGCCTTGTAGTAGATCAGGGTGCTCTCTACGTTAGCGGTGTCCGGTGGCATCGGTCTGAAGCCCAAACCTGGACAATGCGAACCAGTTGTTAGCTAAACTGAAGTAAACATTATTTACAATTGTTTATAATTGTGTTTTTAATCTAATATTCAAATAGACAGTACAGAATACTATAACACGAAATTACTAATGCGTTTACCCTTGGGACAAGTACCTATTAAACATTAAATACACTTGATAAACCCGGTCAAGCATTTAATTTTGTTATCGTGTTTCCTTCCTCTAAATTCAAATAACCCTCTAAATGTATCTACCCCCTGTTCCATCGCAAGCAAATAATAAAGCTAGAAAAGCTAAATATCGACTCATCCTAAGTAAGACTAATTGTTTTGGATATTGTTTTGAAAGGCAAACAGGATACCCGCTTGGTCTTAAATTAAAATGCTGGAAAATCTTTTATCCATATTTTGTGTGATAGGGATAAAACAGAGGTAGCCTCCTGCTGATTAGCATCGTGTATTGGGTTTAGTCATAAACTTGAATAAATATAACAACCAGGCTTATTTCGTGTAGTCTTTTAAGAAGCCGGGACTGCTTTCGCCTATATTGTAATCACATTTCGAGAAAAATGTACTCGTAAATATAGTAACATGATTCAAAACGGAGTTCTGCCTTGTTCTTCTCCATAGAAAATCTACACCTTGGAACGCGGCCGCTAAGGTTACTACTATTCATAAGTAATTTACATAAATAAAATCTTTTTGTCTTAATCTTTTACGATATCGTACAACGATCGCTTTTCATGTTGCCGTTCCTTTAGGAGAGCATAGTCCATTTATTTTGTTTTCTAGTTCCAAAGCAATCGTATCTAAGTTTAAACGCATTGAGAGCAAAGTCGTAGGCACTCAAAATGAGTGATAAAACCGTTTCCGTCAACCGTACCGAAACTGTGTATTTTCAATAACTATCTATTATAGACGGCATTAATATAAATCTTTATGAAATAGTATACGCTTTCATGTCGGTTTATCTATGTGCTTTGAAATATGTTATCAACAGTAAAGATTCATAATACACAACATACACACGACTGATAAATGTTTACATTTGTTTTTATTTTTGTCTGTAAATGCTTAACACTATATAATAAAATTAGATTATGAGTTCGTTTCGATAACTAAGTATAAAAGTGCGCTACGCGCGTCGCATAAACGTATTACCGAACCGAATACCATTATAAACAATGATATTACATGTTGAAAGAAGTAGATATGTAACATGCGTGCCAAAAGTAAGAACCAAAACTCCCCCAATTGTAGCACCTCGCAATCAGTTCGCTCAAGACGGGACAACGAGCACACACTGTCACAATCTGTATTGTTTTATTAATTAAGTAATAACAATGCCGTCGTGCGTATAGAAAATGTACAAACTATCAATCAAAAGTAATTAAAGAACAAGGGATCTCATACCACACATGAGTAACAAACCATATAAAATATTTTAATAAAAATACTATTCAAATTATCTATCAAACAAAACACAGACCAAGTTTATATATTCTATCACAAGTGCGACAAAGACATCGAGTACACGTGTTGTCATTTTAGATAGCTATCTCTTTTACTCTCGTAGTTTTTGTATCTTCTTTCTTACAGCATAGGTGTGTAGTTTTATAGCTTTATACCTACATACAGCGAGACTGAGTTTTGCGCGCCATTTAATATGGACGTAACATATCTATGGTATAATATCATTGAATATAAATATAGTGTTTAGACCGATAAATAGTTTCTGAAGTGACCAATACATCGTTTTAGGTACCTATGTAATGCGATACAGCTTCCATAGCTATTTACGGTTTGCAACTCTCTCTGCCCACCTCTAGTAGTCGCTGGTACTATTAAATGCATTGTCAGTAATTAGACATCCGAAACTCAATATTAGTTTATATATTTTTTCAGACCATATTATCCAAGCATAGTTCTTACCTGGGTTGCTGCCAATCAGTGAACCCTCGAGCTGCCACTTAGGCATCTTCGAGTCCAGCGTCTGGTAGAAGATCGCCAGCATGGCGGCGAAGAAGCCCACCAGGATCGCATAGAAGATCAGGTAGAACAGCAAGATTTTAGCTGAGGACAAATGGAATTATGTTTATGATATTTTGAAAATATTCACATCTACGTGTAACGTAAAATAACATAAGCAGCCCATTACTGCCCACTGTTGGGCATGGGCCTTTTTAAGGATAAGAAAGGTTAGGCCTTAGTCTGGCTTGCCTAGTGCGGATGTGCAGACTACACACACCATTGAGAACATTTCGGTAGGGTGTGCAAGTGATAATCATATTTTGATGAATCCGGGATCAAACTCAGTCCTTCCTGTATGGAAGGCTAGCTTGCAGCTACTAGGCTATGACTGCTAAGAATACCACACATTATCGTTCTTTTTTTGCCGTGGGGAAATCCTTCTTCCTCTGCCTTGACATGACTTTTACCGGCTAAAACCCTTAAACCGTGGCCTTAAAATAGTCGTACCCTAAAATAGGTGATGTGCCAAGAATCACTTTTCCTCTCTGGGTATCCACTCTGTCCACTCTTTTAGGGTTATACAACATAATATAATTACACCACAAAGGCTATATATACTATGTGGTGTCCGGATGAAGAATATAGCACCACTCCATCTCCTCCCTTGGATGTCGTAAAAGGCGACTATGGGACTCTAAGCGAGAGGGATGTGCAGCACCATCCCTTCTGTGAAGCAGTAGCCATACTGCGCTCACCAACCCGCCTGCCAAGCGAGGTGAGTATTGGCAACCCACTACCAGCCAGCCTGCTAAAAATAACCGCACGTAAAACGTGGCAACCCTATTCGTTATGTAGGTCACAAAAGCTACTTTCGAAATAGGGCTGCAAACCTTTTTTATTTTTTTCCAGACTAATTGATTCATCAATCATTTCAAGGCTTACCTTGAAATCATTTCATTATGACAATACATTCATAATTAATTAAAGCTACACTTTAGCTATCAGCCCAGTGGTTGAACGTTTGCCTTGCATACAGGAGGGTCTGAGTTCCATACCGGCGCGCACCCCTGACATTTTGGATTAATGTGCGAGGCAGAATTTGATTATCACTTGTGTTAACGGTGAAGGAAAAACAGAGAGGGCCCCAACATGTTCTCCATGGTGTGTGCAGCCCGTGCCCAGCAGTGGGACAGTAATGAGCTGATTATTAATAACTGAGGCTCAACAGATAAAGTTCGATAGGTTGATAATGTCAAATGTTTGAAAATTGTGTAGTAATTTTGATTAAGTAAAATGTTTGAAAATTGTGTAACTGAAACTATTATTTTATCCAATCAAGTGTTTTGGATGACGAGTCATCTCCAAGTCCGGTTTAGAGGGTAGATTATCAAGCAAAAAATGGGGCCTTCTAGCATTACGTGCAGTCGCTTGACTGTGGCAAATGAACGAAACGAAAGTTCACCCCCTAAGTGTTTAGATAAGGGGTTAAATCGAGTACATGTCTAGTAGTATATATCAGTCAGTAGCTGTCCCACTGCAGGGCAAAGGCCCTCCCAAAAGCCTGTTCTCATACAAAGAAGGAAAAAGCGTTGATCACCAGTAGTGATCAATGCGTGGGAATCGTGGTGATTCACCTCGCTTGCTCACTGCATGTTGCGCTTGTAAGCCAAGCGTGTGGTGTCTGCGAATATCACCGACCCACCTTGTCCCGTGGGTGTCGTAAAGACGACTGTGACGGTTAACCGGAGGATAGGCAGCAGCATCCTTAGAGTTAATTAACAACTCAACTGCGATCGCCAACCCGTGGCGATTATGGCAGAACCCTCTAATGAGAACACAACACACGCAGATCTGTCGTTGTAGTGATTTTTGGAGGAGGCATGTGTCCAGCATTGGTCTAATTCGGTTAAAATGATGATGATGATGAAGAAGTCATATTGGTAAGTGCTAGGTTTTGAATCCGCAACCTTACTTATAAGGAGGGAATCCGTGAACCTCTTACACGTTACCTTATACGTTTTTTCACTCTGTGCAAATACTTCATGTACTCCCACCGCCCTGCCGAAATGCAGAGAGCATGCCGGACTCCTTCGGTTGCGGTCATCTTCGGCATCGAAGGAGGGCTCCAGGAATTCACAAACAATCACACTGAAGCCACCCGTTGTTGCCATATGCCAAGTTACCCAGTACCTCCAGAACATACATTTTCTGTGCTATGCTTACTACCATTTTTATTATTGGCCTCCAGTGGAAATTCGTAATTCTTCACGAACTGCCTTCGCCCCGGTGAAGGGTGAAGGGGCATGCCGGTCTCCTACCGGCTAAAACCACTGGAGCGGTCATCTTCGGCACCGAAGGGGGGCTCCAGGTCCTCGTAAGATCACACTAGAGCCGCCTATTATGTCAAGCATTTAGGCACATCTCGAAGATGCTTACTAGTCAAACGTTAACTTCCAATAATGAGTCTTATTTTCGGCGCAAATAAACTCGCACTATGCACCCGTAATTATGGATTCGCGTGTAAGTGGTTCTATTGTACATGAATGTATGTTGTCGAGACAACTATCGAGCCGATAATTGATCACAAGTGGCGACAATAGGAGTTTCCTAGCAAATTGCCGGCCAAACACTGACCGTATTTTGACGTCCTACACTGTATGTGACCTTGATATTTTTGGCAGATAATTAAATGTTTTCGTAAACTAATATCGCTTAAGGCTACACTGATAAAGTTTATTTTAGTAATGTGTTAGATTTTCGTGATTACACATTTTAATAAAACACTTTTACATCGCATATATTATAGATTTTCATTTGTCGTGACGTTTTCAATACTTTGCTGCATTCGTGGTTGCAGGACGACTAAGGAAACAAGCATCGTTACAGATTAAAAAAGTTATTTTATCTACCTTACAAAACAGATCAAAAATCACTCACAGAGTCTTAATGTTTTTTTAGTGTGGTATGTTGTTTGGGAAAATTCTATAATGTAAGCAATGTAATTCGTTTGAATGTCATCATTACAACCGAAAAACGCGCACTGTTGGACAGAAGGATCACCCAGAGATTGCCACAACGACCAGTATGGGTTTATGTTATGTGCACATTCGGGGGTTTTGCCTAATCGACACGCTTTTTCGCCTGAAATGATAGTACCAATACAAAACGTAATGATAGCCTAGTGGTAACGCTTGGTTTCTACACAGGAGGGTCTGAGTTTGATCCCGGCCAGCACAATGTGGGACTTGTGGGATTCACGTGGGGATCAGAGTTTGATTATTATCACTTACGTTAGTGGTGAAGGAAAACATTGTGAAGAAACCTGCACACCTGAGAAGGCGCCAATATTTTCTCAATGGTATTTACAGTCCGCCAACCCGCACTAGGCCAGCGTGGTGGACTAAGGCCTAACCTTTCTCATCGTGGGAAAAGGCAAAATGAATAAAAAGCACCAGTTACTTTATCGTGGAAAACTAATAATAATTCATCATCATCATCATCATATCAGCCACAGCATGTCCACTGCTGAACAAAGGAAATCTAAGGGGGAGGCCCCTTAGATTTCCACAACGAGCGGTCACATGCCGCTCTCATCCAACTACTCCCAGCGACCTTCACCAGGTCGTCTGTCCACTTCGTTGGAGGTCGTCCCACGCTGCGTTTTCCGGTGCGCGGTCTTCATTCGAGAACCTTGCTCCAACGGCCATCAGTTCTACAAGTAATATGCCCTGCCCATTGCCACTTCAGTTTACTAATCCTTTCAGCTATGTCGACAACTTTAGTTCTTCTATGGATCTCCTCATTTCTGATTCGATCTCGTAGAGAAATACCAAGCATAGCTCTCTCCATAGCTCGCTGAGTGATGTTGAGCTTTCTTATGAGGCCCATTGTGAGTGACCACGTCTCTGTTCCATATGTCATCACTGGTATTAGAACCATGATAAATAATAATTATTAATCAATATGGTACATAAATCTTTTGAATTTCCAACAATGCCTGTTTTAATTAAAGCCTAGGTATCAGCGACGCTAATCAGTGCTAAGAAGCAATAATGTCACAATGATTATGGTAGCAGTTTGCTTTGGGATGCTAACAGCTGTATTTAACGAGTGGGTGCAAAGGCTTCCGAATTAGGCCACTATTATTAGTTCCACTCAAGGTAATCGGTATTGAGGCACTGGCTTATGAATTGGTGATTGACATTATGCATTTGTTCCACATATTTTAAAAGAGGGTACGCAGTTAGCTGTTTGTTGTCCGAATTAAGAATACAGCAGCACTCCATCTCCTCCCGTGGATGTAGTAAGCTAACTAACGTACTCTAAGCCTGAGGGCGGAAGCGTCCCTTCTGTGGAACAGGAGCTATACTGCGCTCACCATTTTTTAAATTTCTTTATTGGTGCCCAGTGGCAATTTTTCATGAACTTTCTTCGCCCCGGGGAAGGGCGAAGGGGTATGACGGACTCCTACCGGCTAAAACCACTGGAGCGGTCATCTTCGGCACCTAAGGGAGGCTCCAGGTCCTCGTATGATCACACTAGAGCCGCCCACTGGTGCCACGTCTGTAGGCACATCTCGGAGAGGATGATTATGAAGCGGTCACCTCTCCGGGGAGCGCTCACCAACCTGCCAAGCGTGGTGAGTACTGGCAAATTCCCCCCAAAATGACGGCATGTAACCGATCGTTAATCGTCCATAATCATCGCCCAAGAAGGGCAGTGCTCGAATGTGCTGCGCCGTGTCCTTGCTGCAGCCATACTGGTGGCATACGGGGGTTACCTCCCGTCTTGCCACTGTGTGCAGGTACTTGCCGGAGCAGACATGACCCGACTACATCTGCTCCAGACGTAAGACGGGCCGTGACGTTTCCGCTCCGACTCCTACAGGATTGCGTGGATAGCTGCTACTGCACTAGTCGTCTCCAGCCTCTCATTCAATTGGCCCACGATTTTGTAGCAATAACATTGGCCTCCCTGTACCACCTCGTGACAGTTTCAGCCGGAGGGCGACTGCCACTCTCGGCTGGAACTTCCGCTCTTCTCCAGTAAAATTCGGCGAGCACCGTTCCCTCGAGTGCACAATTGGCCTCGGCAGACACCGTGCGGTCTCCGCGTATGACTTTGAAGCTACAGTGTTAAACGCTTCTCAATGGAATTTAGAACAGAGTTAATAGGAAATGTTGGAGATGTCTTTTTCATTTTAAATCTTTATTAGACAGGGCTGCTCTCGATAAGATTTATCTGAGCATAATATGCGGAGCAATTTATAATTAGCTACGGGACTCCTTAAAACAATTTTTGAATACCGGTGACCATATGTTTCATTTCGGCCGAATAAAGTACACTGCTGGACACAGGCCTCCCCCAAAGATCACTACAACGACCGATATGGGTGTGTGTGCTCATTGCGGGATTTTGCCATAGTCGCCACGCTTGGCAGGCGGGTGGGCGATCGCAGTTGAGTTGTTAATTTACTCGAAGGACGCTGCTGCCTACCCTCCGGTTAATCCCATAGTCGCCTTTTACGACACTCAAGGGATGAGATGGGTTGGTACTATTCGTAGCCGGCACCACACAGCATACATATGTACTAGAGTAAAATAAATTATGATAGTTTAAAAAATCTAAATACACGCTTTGTTCCACTATCCACCTCCTGGCTCCATCATCAGACCAGTTCGATGGTACCAGATTATTGTGTTTTCATCCGGATTATATATACTTGCAAATTTTAAAATCGATACTACAATTATTAGTAGATTAAAATTGACTTCCAAGATTTTTTTGATAGTTACATATGAAGCGTGTAAAAAAGCGTGTTAAAATTAATAAACCCAGTAATAATACGGGCCATTACACGTTTTAACGAACCTTTTTATTTATGCTAAAGTTTCGAGCAGTTTGAAGGCTTTGTATGATTACCAGCGACTACTTTCACATGAGTGCTGCAAAGTGCTATAAAAGCGGGGAAATGTGGAAAACTACATGAACTGAACTAGTTTAATTACAGTTTGACTTTTTTAGCCGTTTACTTTTTGGCCGTGTGGCACCGGCTCAGAATACCACCACCCCATCTCCTCCCGCGGGTGTCGTATAAGTCGACTAAGGGATTCGCCGGAGGATGGGCAGCAGCGTTCTTTGAGTACATTAACAACTCAACTGCGATCGCCAACCCGTCTGCGAAGCGTGGCGATTATGGCAAATCCCCCCGTCTAAAGGTAGACGGATTTTATGACATCCGCGGGAGGAGATGGTGTAGTGTTATAGTCTTAATGCGGATACCACACGGAATGCAGGACACCACTCATTTTTCTTTGCATAAAATTGTAACGGCGATCATACTCTTTGGAATGAGATACTGACCATTTAGTAAAAATAAAAAAATTGAATCTTGAAGTTTGAAAACGACTTGACAAGACAATCGACAAAAAGTAAAATTTTATGATTAAGTAACGATTTATTAATCTAAACACCGCACAACGTTGCCTTATACTTGACATTGGCGAAATTGTGGAAGATACTCTACATAAGCCATAATCTAAGAGAAGATAAAGACAATCTATATATTAATACGTGAAGAGAAAACCTCTGTGGAGAAAACTTTGTACCACTTTTTAAGCACATTGCGTGCACGGAGGACTGTGAGATTTGGCATAACTAAAGTTCATATAGAGAAGGAATGCAGAAAGTTACAATTTAAGTTAAGCTTTTTTTTAAATAAGGTTGTATGTCGACCTGTGCGCGGCCACTAGTATAATATATACCGGCTGATACAGCCAGATTGTCGGGTGGTTTTTTATTAATATCTTAGAAGATAATACATAAGAAGAATAAAAAACTAAGAGCAATCCAAACAGGGTATTTTTATCATCGACCTGGACCCCCTCCGTCTCTACGTCTGAATACGCCCTAGACTTCCACATTTTTTACTTATATTTTAACTCCCACTAGATGGTATCCTACTCGAACGGATAGTACTGAAAATCTTTAACCATCTTTTGACCTTCCTGAAGTACACAGTAGTTAACAATTTAAAAAATCGTGTTCGATCCATTGCGCGTCTATTATAAAGCGTATCAACTGCTACAACGATCAATACAAGCATAGTTTTACCAAAGAACAATTTCATCAATATTGTATGCAACCCATGCATCGCTGCAGATATTAGTTATTTAGAGCGGCATACGAACGCGGCAGGTCATGGAGCATGCGCAAAGCAATATCACCTTTCGACCTATTAGGCAGTATAAATATAGGTACCTCGAAACCAAATATCTCTACTATTAGAGCCTTCTGTTTGGGAAATCATAGATACATTTAGTGTATTTAGTAATGGTAATAATCCAACGACTAAGACGTCGGGTTGGCAATCGAGGGGTCGTAATTTTAACCCCACTCATTAGGTACACTATAGTTGTTAACCTACTTCTGTCACAAGCATTTACAGCTTATAGGACTTAACTGGAATACTAGTAATATGCACGCACAGTTACACACACATCAGCTCCTATAGGTCCACTACTATATAGGGGATATTGCCATAATTACCACGCTTGGCAGGCAAATTGGTGATTGCAGTATGGCGTTATTAGCACATGTGAGGATGCTTTTGTTTGTTTGTTTCAGGAATAATAATAATTCGTTGGTTCATTTGAGTATTATCGTGATCTGGGTAAATGTTTCTTTCTTTCTTCTTTCTTTCAGGGTATTGATAAATGTCTAGCCATCATAACAATGCTCGTGACGAAATGACTACGCCAAGACCGATGAGTTAGTTCAGTTAAGGTGCGGTCATGGGCTGCATGGATAACCGTTCTTTGAGACCCCTCCGTGCCTGAGGCATTTGATAAGCCGTCGGCTCTTATGATGTCGCTATGTGCAGTCAGAAGCTCGAAGGTCGGGTAGCTGGTCTAACCTTAAGATTTCAGAATCCTCCAGTAATCCGCTTGGGGCAGTCACATCATCATATCAGCCTAAGGACTTCCACTGCTGAACAAAAGCCTCCTCGATATATTTCCACCATTACTGGTTACACGCCACCTGCATCCAATAACTCCCAACCATGAGGTCGACCGTCCATCTCATATTAGGCTACTTCACGCTGCGCTTTCCGGTACGTGGTCTCCAATTGAGAGGCTGTTTGCCCAAGCAGATATCAGTTCTACAAGCAATGTGCCCCAATGCCACTTTGGCTTACTCATCCTTTGTGCTGTGTCGGCAATTTAAGTTCTTCTACGGATGTTCTCATTTCATTTTGTAGAGAAACCAATCGTAGCTCTCTCCATAGCGTGCTTAGTCACCTTGTGCTTTGATGGTCGCCCCTTCTAAAATACTAATGGCAGTCACATCTGAGGGCCAATTCTCGTAACTAATTAATACTATGACTGGAAACTTGACCGAACTGAGATTAAATTATGAATTGACCGAAACAATGGTATTCTGCTACTCTAAAAGTTAAGTCGGATTTTGGTATAATCTCGATCTAGTCTCATTTCGATCTCAATGTTGACGTTTATTTAATGAAAATTTTGTACATGTGACAGTTCGAAATGTTAGCAGAATACTGTTTTGACTTCGATCAACTTTCTATCTCATCACAGTGTAAGTTCACGTTTGACGTTGTTAGTTAGTTTACGAGAATACCATTTGTGACATTTTTGACACTGAGACTAGATCGGAACTATATTTTGAACACCTTCTGGTTAAAATCAACCGACCTCAATACAGAGGCGACCAGGACAGCTTGGAGAGTCTAGGAGGATGATCCATCAGAAAATCATTCCACGTTTTATGACTTTCTTGCGAAGACTTTACCTGATCTAGCTTTTGGTACATACACGGTAAAAATAATTCTACGATCCTTCTTTCTTTTTCATTTGCTTGGTGGTCAACTTCATGACTTATTCAAGTCGCCCAAAGACCTCCGAGTTTGCTTAACGACTGCTGCCTCATGACAACAAGTGGGACAAACGATTTTACGTACCCTCTGAAGCACGGAGACGCTCAGCTCTAATATCAATATGGGGTCACCCATCCAGAGATTGTTGCAGTGCCGAGCGTTGCTTAACCTTCTCAATCGTTAACCGATCAGTAAGAGCAATTGGCTATGAGCGCATCGATGTATTCATAATAAAAAAAGAGTGTCTATATTAAGCTCTCTATTGACCACGTAACCTATTAATTACGCTACTTTATAAAATGATGCTCGTGCATTACTCTGGTTACATTTTTAGCTAACCATATGGAGTTCTCCTTCTGTAGTTTTTTACCTACTTGTTAATAGCATTAATTAATGTAACCCATTTGGTTAAATACGGTTAATTTTAATTACGACTGCAAAATATTTTCTGAAGTTTACGTGAATAGCATACATTGAATCGAAATAGCTTATGGAAATATATCGCGTTTTTCATTGAACGAATTAAGAGCTCGTGGAACAAATGACTGTTGGGGCAGAAAGGTTTTCAAGTGGAACGCACTGGAAAACGCAGCGTGGGATGGCCTCCGATGAGATGGACAGACGACCTGATGAAGGTCGCTGGCAGACGTTGGATGCGGGTGGAACGTAACCGCTCGTTGTGGCCTTCTGTAGGGGAGGTCTTTGATCGGCTGCTACAGTCCTTCGTCTGATATTATGATGATGAACTATCACACTGACTACCTGACTACTGTGAAATTTTTGATGTCCATTTGATGCTGGGTAAAGACCGGACTCTATCCGTGTTGTGTCCGGATTATGAATATACACCTATGAATGTCACCACTCCATCTCCTGATCATCCGTGATAGTCGTATAAGGCGACTAACGGACTCTAAAATAGACGGATGGGATGCTGCGCTCACCAACCCGCCTAGCAAGCGTGGTGAGTACTGCCAAATTTTCTCTTAATACAATTAATACACAATTAATCGTGTAAATATATGACGGAGGCCTTTGTTCAGCAGTGGATATCTTTTGGCTGATATGATGAAAGACCAGTCTAACAAAGGCCAATGAAAGTGGAGGAATAGTCAGCGGATCTCGTTTGTTGGTCCCAATCCCGTCGTCCGTCCAAATGGGATCAACGAAAGTTAGAAAAATCCGTTCGTGGACGTTCGTGCGTTCGTTGTCATTTCATAAGTTCAGGAAATCTCGCTCTTGCTTATACATAAATAAGTGCTATCCGTCTTTTTATTCTTTGTGAGAGTTCGGGAAAGCTAGAGTAAGCATGTGTAATTCTATGGGTTATTGCTTGGATTTATGCCTACATATATGAGGTCTATATATATAATCTATACATCTTAAGAAGGGTGCCAAGATACTAAGTTTCCTTCCTTGAAATACTACCTACTAAAATATAAGTACTTGATTTTTTTTATTTCAGGCTGAAAATGTTATTCTTATTTTTAACTCAGTCGTATTAAAAATATCGTAAACGGTTCCTTTTCCTTCACCTTTCTTCCTTTTCTCGCTTCCTAATATGATCTAAAATCTGCCTGTGCATAAAAAGAATACGACATTCATATCGGCCATTTATATGTCCACTGCTGAACAAAGGCCTCACCCATGGATTCAACAACTGTGTCATCATTTTGGGGGGTATTTGCCAATACACACTTGGCAAGCGGGTTGGTGAGCGCAGTATGGCTGCCGCTTCACAGAAGGGACGCTGTGCCCATCCCTCTGGTTAGATTCCCTTATTCGCCTTTTACGACATCCACGGGAAGACATGGAGTGGTGCTATATTCTTAATCCGGACACCACACGGAATAATACGACAATAAAAATCGGCTAAACTGGAAAAATCGTATCGTTTGGCTTTTATAAATTCTCTTCTAAAATTAGGATTCCAATTTAAGAAGTCGGGTATTTCCGTAAGATGTCGTGCGTCCTTGGATCGATCGCGGCAAGGACGAGGCGCGCGCAGCCAACCCGGCGCGCGCCGTCGTGGCGCGAAATCATGCTCTAAAATGCATTTGTCTATGCACCAGTTTATATATTAATCAATCATCATCAATCATATCGGCCTATAGACATCCACTGCTGAACAAAGGCCTCCCCGTAGATTCCCACGATTGTGTCGTCATTTTGGGGGGAATTTGCCAATACTCACCACGCTTGGCAGGCGGGTTGGTGAGCGCAGAAGGACTGCTGTTTCACAGAAGAGACGCTGCTGCCCATCCCTCTGGTTTCACGTCCCTTAGTCTTACGACATCCACGGGAGGAGATGGAGTGGTGCTATATTCTTAATCCGGACACCACACGGATTTTATATATTAAACTTTACAGTAATTAAAATAGAATTGTTAGTACGATAAATTTGCACAGATAAGAAGAGTTCAATCGAGTTTAATATCAAGGCTTGCCGATCCCGTTGAAGTTATATAGGCCAACGGCCCAAATTAATTATCAATCTAATCCAAAATCTTTCGATTTAAGATTTTGAACTTGATCTGTTTTTGTGTTAAGATCACATTTAACACACAAAAAGACAAATCCTCAATCCCAAATCCAAAGGTTTTGTGTTAGATTAATTATTAATTTCAGTCGTAAGGCAGCTTACGTAACGTCCATTTTTTAAATAATATGACTTCGTTATTTTTTATCTCTTGGTAAAATAATGATACTTTTTATCATTATGTTCCTAATGAAACGATTTTTCACGCATCTATTTTAGTCATGTCAGTAAGCACGTTCTATATACCTACTGGTATTATGCATACCTACATATAAGTATTATCGTAGTGAAACGGAAATAATAATTGGTATCTACCGAATACTTTACAAAAATGCTGAGATAAATCTTTGAATGAGCATGCTATTAGTGCTCGATTATGGTAGAGGAATCTCACGGTCAATCAATTCAACACATCGCAGTCCATTGGTCTGTTAGGCATAGACCTCTCCCGAGTATCGCCTATATATTATAGCCAATAAAAACCTAAAATCTACTGATAATAACAATAACGATACACAATGAAGATATAACGACGACATTTATATGTTAAATAAAAATATATCATTACTTATCTGTTAGAATAGACGTAAAATAAAAATAAAAATGAACACTGAAAAATAGCAATTTATATATTGTGATTCCCATAGATCGTCTATCGATTTTCCCTCCAAAAAAGCAAACGTGTTCTATCATACAGCCAGACATAAAAACTCACCCCAACTCGATCCCGTGCGGCCAAGGAACTGTCCAGTTTCGCCATTCCATAGGAAAGTTCTGAACGACTCCCATTTGCCTAGATCAGGCGGCGGGGCGTAATATTGTTCTGCAACCTTTGTCTTGTCTGCCATGTTCGAACGCCGAGCCGGACTGCGGACGGGAATCGATTGCCGGCGCCTTCGCCCTGTCTTGTCCCCCGCCTCGCGCTTTACACACCCCTCGTGCGCCTAGCAACCCCTGCAACCCCGTACCGGTCTTATGTAACGATTACGTAAAGCGGCGCGCGCACGCTTTAGACCTACATAGCTTACCAACTTGCGTAGACCTCTGTAGATACGCGCTAAATCCCTTTTTTGTCAACTGTTGTGTGGTTTTAGAGGGGAGTAGCGGCTCTATGTGAATCAGTCAGGAAATAGGGTTGCAAAATAATGCTTTGCTTTCAAATAGACTTCCCCGTTGTAGCATTAGAGGTGATTTTAAAACATGTGTTTATGTGCTAAAATTGTAACTCCGCGGTCATCATTCCAGGTTATTGGTCTGTCAGGAAAATTGATTTCACGTCAACTGAACTTAGTCTTTGTAAAGTATACAACATGTTGGTCGATACAGATTTGTATTATCAATTTAAATTTTTCTTTTTAATATATATTATAAAGCCCAATGGCTTTGTAGTACATATATTCATGAAAGGAAGTCTATTGCTGAAGAAGGGCTTCCCGCCATAGTTTTTTTTTAAATGTTGCCCCCAACCTAGGATTTCTCCTATGTCGTGGGTGCGTTTACAGACATGGATTCCACATAAAATACACCCAGACCCGGGACAACTACTTGCAGATCATACAAATATTTGTTCCGCGCGGGAATCGAAACCACGACTCGGAGCGCAGCAGCCGACTGTATCAGCCACTGCACCAACCGTGCCGTCAAGATGTAGCAAACATTAGCCGGAGGATGGGCAGCAGCCTACTTCGAGTACATTAACAACTCAACTGCGATCGCCAGCCCGTCTGCCAAGCGTGGCGATTATGGCAATACCGGGGGGTATATGTAGCCCACAACACACCCATTGTGGTCGTTGTGGTGATCTTTGTGAAGGCCTGTGTCCAGCAGTCGACTTTATTCGGGCGAAATGACGATGAGTCGCCTTATACGATTTCCACGGGAGGAGATGGAGTGGTGCTGTATTCTTAATCCGGACACCACACGGATAATATTGTATTAAAATTTAAGGATACAGTGCTAAATAAATTCCCCCAACCCCCAATTAAGATACCCCAAGGGTAGAGCGGTACAAGCAGTAGCTTTGCTAGCTAGAATCGGCTGTGGATGAATAACTATGAAAAAATCATCATTACCAGCCCTTTAAACATTTGCTATAAACCTAATTTCTGAATTACTCTTCGCATTATTTATAAAGGAAGGAAGGTGTCTAACAAGGCTCATTTGGCTGTGCATGAGGGGGTGTTGGTTCCGACACTCATGTACGGAAGTGAAAGTTGGGTATGGCAGAAGAAACATGAAAGCAGAATAAATGCAGTTGAGATGAGAGCGTTAAGAAGTATGATAGGAGTTAAACTGAGTGACAGGGTAAGAAATAGTGAGATAAGAAAACGTTGTGGTCTGAAAGAAGATGTAGTGACAAAAATTGAGAAAGGTATGCTGAGATGGTTTGGCCATGTTGAAAGAATGAATGAAGAACGATTGACGAAAAAAGTGTATAAGGCGAGTGTGAATGAAAGTGCTGGAAGGGGTAGACCTAGGCGGACGTTTCAAGACCAAATCAGAGACGTCTTGGAAAAAGGCCAGGTCAAGAGTACCCTAAGCCGAAGAGCATGTATGAAGGGAATAATGAAAGTGGACGAAGCGAAACAAGTATGTAAGGATCGTAGCAAGTGGAAAGAAGTGGTCTCTGCCTACCCCTACGGGAGAGAGGCGTGATTATATGTATGTATATGTATGTATGTATTATTTATAAATTCTATCTCCAATCAACTTCGTTCTTCCTACAACCTGTATGCAGACGATTTACAAATTTACTGTCAAGCTTCCCTGGAAAGGCTGGCGGGGGTATCAATGTTATCAATATTGATTTGGCTCGAATATGCGACTGGAGTAGAGCACACGGACTTAAGGTCAACCCAGTGAAAACACAGGTTACTGTTGTTGGAAGCTGAAGGATGATCTCTAGAGTTGATTGGTCTCAACTTCCCCAAGTTCTTTGTGATGGTTCCATTATTCCTATAAGCGATCGGGTTAAGAACTTGGAGATATATATTGACAAAAACTTTTCTTGGGGTCCCCAATTGCAGGAGCTTGGTCGCAAAATGTTTGCTTCAGCGGGGTCCTTGAGAAGGCTGCGTAATTTCCTGCCTGTTGCCACTAAGACTGCGCTTGTACAGTCTCTACTTCTGCCTATTCTTGATTATGCCGATATCAGCTATCTTGATCTCACCGAGGACCAATTTGATAAACTTGAGCGACTCCAGAATTTTTGTATCAGATTCATATTTGGCTTAAGTAAATATGACCATATCTCAGAATTTCGTATTATGCTCAAATGGTTACCAATACGCCTTCGCCGGAATACTCATATACTTTCTCTATTATACAGTATTCTGTTCAATCCATCTACCCCCCCCCCCCCCCCTTACCTTAAATAACGGTTTCAGTTTCTACATGACACGCATTCTAAGTTTTTAAGATCATCGGAGAACCTGAAACTGAAAATGCCGATACATTCCACGAAATTTCTCGACAAATCATTCTCGGTCCAAAGTGTTCGTTTGTGGAATGCACTACCGGTGCCAGTTAGACGTGCAGTAACATCACAAGCGTTTAAGCGATTGAAATTGAAATCCCGAACGGTTACATAATCAGCCCATTACTGTCCCACTGCTGGGCACGAGCCTTTTCTCATGGTGAGAAAGGTTAGGCCTTAGTCCACCACGCTGGCCTAGTGCGGGTTTGCCGGCTACACACACCATTACAATGATATTATACCATAGATATGTTATGTCCTTATTTAATGGCGCGCAAAATACAGACTCGCCTCCATACTATGTCGTAATAAAGAAGATACAAAAACTACAAGAGTAAAAGAGATAGCTATCTATGCGAAATGATTGCGAGGTGCTACAATTGGGGGAGTTTTGGTTCTTACTTTTGGCGCGCATGTAACATATCTACTTCTTTTTAATATATAATATCATTGCACCATTAAGAATATTTTTTTGGAGCTCTCTTAGGTGTGCAGCTTACCTCACGATGTTTTCCTTCACCGTTCACGCAAGTGATAATCAAATTCTGACCCGCACGTGAATCCGAAAAATCAGAGGTGCCGGTGGGGATCGATCTCAGACCCTTCTGTGTGAAAGGCAAGCATTGAACCACTAGGCTGTCACTGCTCTCAACTCGCTCTAACGAACAGTTAAAATGCCATAATCACCGTGCTTTGTAAACGGACTGGTGATCGAAATTATCATGTTAGAGAATACTACCTATAGCCTCCTATCCTGTTGACACAAGCCCGAGGTCACCTTTTACGAAACCTACACATATATACAGATGTTCAGTACTGTAGAGCCTGATAAGGAAGATGCATTCAGTATCATAAAAAGTTCACAGTTCATCATCACAGTGGAAGGCTGATGTTCATTAAAGAGCTCTCGAGTGGAAACTGCGCACTGGAAAACGCAGCGTGGGACGACCTCCAACGAGGTGGACAGACGACCTGGTGAAGGTCGCTGGGAGTCGTTGAATTCGGGCGGCATATGACCGCTCGTTGTGGAAATCTATGTGGGAGGCCTTTGTTCAGCAGTGGACGTCCTTTGGCTCATATGTTCATCATTTCAGTCAAATAAATCTACTGCTGGATACAGCATCCGCCAAAGATCGCCACAATAGCCGATTTGACGGCATGGTTGGTGCAGTGGCTTATACAGTCGGCTGCTGCGCTTCGTGTCGTGGGATCGATTCCCGCACGGAACAAATATATGATAGGTAGGAGTCCGGCATGCCCCTCCATCCTTCCCCGGGGTGGAGGAAGTTCATGATGAATATCTACTCGGGGCCAATAAAATAATGTTTCTCGAAAGACTTTGCTATCTATCCTCCGGCTAATCCTATAGCCTTTTACGACACCCACTGGAAGAGATGGGCTGGTGCTATTGTTAGCACACGGCTAATGATGCCAAAAAAAAAGTATAAGGTAAGGTAAAAAGTGTAAATATTTAAAGACATTCGTATTGCTTCTAACAATTATTGTCAACCAAGGAAAACAATGACAATGACTTGAGCTTGTAAAGGCGTAACATTATTCTTTGACACGAGCATTAGGTATATGAAGTGGCAATTATTATTTAAAACGGTGCTATCAACATTTCAGCCGAATACAGTCCACTGCTGGACACAGGCCTTCCCCAAAGATCACCACATGACCTCTCTGTGTGTTTTGTGTGCTCATAGGGAGTTTTGCCATAATCGCCACGCTTGGCAGGTGGGTTGTGATCGCAGTTGAATTGTTAATGTACTCGGAATGAGCTGCTGCCCATCTATTTATTCATTATTCATTACATTTTGGGTATGACACGATCACAGGTGTTAATATTTGGTCAGCCAAAATCTGCCCGAGGAGGCGTGTGAATTAATTATAACAAATATGATTCTTAATATAAATAAGATTAATTAATTTTAAAAAGAGATAGAAAATAATATTAATGAATAATGGACTAAATTAAAATGTCAATAAAAGAAACATTATAAATTAAATGTCGCATTAAATAGATGTCAAATTATAATCATTTAGAAATTCATTAATACTGTAATAACATTTATAAGTAAGGAGGCTTTTCAATTTCTTTTTAAATATTATGATATTATGAAGTTTTATGTTATTTGGGATCTTATTGTAAATTTTAGGCGCTATACATAGCAAACTTTTCCCCATAAGACTAGTTTTCGCGCTATGTATGTCTACACAACCTATTACCATTGCGCCTATTTCGCTTCACAACATCAGATATGCGTTGAAACAGTTGAGGATTCTTGTGCACAAACAACGCTACCTCAAAGATGTACAGAGACGGAAGTGTCAGAATGTTGTGCCTGACAAAATACTCTTTACAGCTGTCTGTTGACTGCAGACCAAACATTGCTCGCACACAACGCTTCCGTGATTTAAAAACCATTTCATTATTGGTCGAATTTCCCCAAAAAATTACTCCGTATCGTAGTACCGAAGCTACAATACCATGGTAGGCAGTAAGTACAGCATCAATGTTAGCTATTAGGGCTATTTTGTAGAGAGCGTATGCAGAACTGCTTACCTTTTTGCAAAGTTCTGCTGTGTGCCTTCCAGTTAAGCTGCTTATCGATGGTAAGACCTAAGAATTTCGTTGAGTCTACTTCGTGTATGGGGCTATTATTGTAGGTCATTTGGGATTATGTTGAGGAGGTCTTTGGCTGAAGTGCATGATTTGTCTTTTAGATAGGTTTATTCTCAGATTATTGTTATCTAGCCAGCGAATAATTGAAGCTAAACAAACTTTTATATCGTCTTGATACTGACCTGTCATTCTAAATTTAATGGATACAGCACTGTCTGTTTGTATGCAAACTGTACACACAATACAGGAGAAATCCTAGTGTGGTGCAACATTTTTATAAAATTAAAATAAACTAAAGTGCGGCCGACGAGAGAGCGTTCCTCATCAATTCGGGCGAATGAAGTCCACATGTGTCCAGACACAGGCCTTCCCTTAAAGATCACCACACCGATCGATATGGGTGTGTTGTGAGCTCATTGGGGGTTTTGCCATAATCGCCACGCTCGGCAGACGGGTTGGCGATCGCAGCTGAGTTGTTAATGTACTCAAAGGGCGCTGCTGCCCATCCTCCGCCTAATCCCATTTTACGACACCCACGGGAGGAAATAGGGTGGTGGTATTCTGAGCCGGCACCACACGGTATGTGTGAGCGTTCCTGTTAATTGTTCTAGTATCTTTCAAAAGCTTCACTTTTAAAAAAAAACAGCTACTGTGTAGTTTGTTCGGTAATAAAAAATCAAGAACATTTTACTTGTTTAATTTGTTCGCCAATTTACTCTTTCCGGGTTGTGATTTGACCGTCGAAACTGCGGCACTACGGTTCAATTATAAACAATTTATCTGTTAATTTCCATACATTCATTGACCTAATTGTTCTAATGGTCGTAATCGCAGCTGTAGAGTGTGAGGACCTGGATTTTTGATAACCTTCCTATGACGCGGATTATATATCGTAAACGGAGAAATGTCACGAGCAAGGTAAATCTGCTTTCCCCGGGGGGGGTGACCGCTTTACGGGTGCTGTACAGCGGTGAGCGGACCCTCCGAGATGTGCCTATAGGCATGGCACCAGTGGCTCTAGTGTAATCATACGAGAACCTGGAGCCTCCGTTAGGTGCCGAAGATGACCGCTCCAGTGGTTTTAGCCGGTAGGAGTCCGGCATACCCCTTCGCCCTTCCCCGGGGCGAAGGCAGTTCATGAAGAATTTCCACTGGGCACCAATAAAAAAATAAAAAAGGAGTCCGGCATACCCCTTCGCCCTTCCCGGGGTGAAGAAAGTTCATGAAGAATTTCCACTGGGCAGCAATAAAAAAAAGAAGGTAAATCTGCTTTACGTTTTCTAGCATTATTTACATACAACTAGAGTGTACCGTGGGGTGCTGGCTAAAAATAGCACCACAACATCTCGTCCAGTGGGATAATTGGAGGAAGGGCGCCTTTCGAGTATATTTACAACTCAATTACAATCGCCCCTCCCACGGGCTGATTAAGTATGTCGCAGGCGGTTTGCGACAGGCGTGAATCGCGTAGACGCAGCTGTCAAACTTAATTTTGGTAGGATCTCCAACACACAATCTATCGGACAATTAATGAGTTAAAAATTGCATCCTCGCCTTTTAATTTCAGGCGATTGGCCACCCGTTGATTCTAGGGATAGCTGCTGACGCTGTTCTTAGCTAATCAGAGTGCCACCTACCAAGCGGGGCGATTATGGTGAAACCCCTCAAAGAGCACATAGCACAAATTCAGACCAATCGTTGTGACGATCTTTGGGGAGGCCATTGTCCAGCAGTGGACGCCTCTCGGCTGAAATGATGATGATGGTGGTAATGTTTACAATTAGCCATTCCGTAATGGTCAAGATATACAGAATCTCTAAAATCTCAGTTGCCTGCTAAGATTGTCTAAGAATATTTTTGAATTGATTCATGCAGAAGCCGCAGCTGAAATTAAGCGTAGAAAATAAAAAACAACTTTCCGGCGCCCCTATAATGTGAGAACCAACTCACTGAAATAAAACTCGTGATTATCTGGACGGATAGAAGGACAGTCCACGGAGTGACCCTAATAACCCTATTAAATTTAGCAGTAGACGTCCTTCGGCTGAAATAATGATAATAATGATGGAGCTTAATACCAATGATTTATAACTTTAAGCATTTATGGGATATTGCATAGCCTCTGTAACTCCTAAAAATCCTACACGTCATTCTCACTGCTTTGCCACTTTGCTTTCCATTTTTGAAAACATTTGTGTTAGGTACGTGTCATATTGTGGTCACACGGTTAAAGTCCCTTAGCAGCAATATCTATAAGATTTTCTTTAATTTTCATGCTCAGATCAGGAATTTGTACTGACGTATCTAAAAAAGGTTTAAGTTTAATCTATGCTCATTGTCAGCATCAGGGTCCAGTTCTGGAAAGCAGCTTAATAGTTTCTCTTCCACCTGATGCAAACTCTGTATCATGCAAAGAATGTGTCTCTATCTCTTCTACAATCTTATGGTTGTAGGTGTAGTCTCAATAGAAATAAAATTAAATATATAGTCTTTCAAATTACTGATACAGTTTTATATCAGACCTGAGGGTCGCCATAATTTTTTACTTGTAATTGGATCGCGTATTCAAGAAGGCGGAAATACACTAGTCTACAGAATGAACTCTTGTGGTGTTGGTTCCTAGCTCTTTGGTAACACTCAATCGATGCAGAAATCAGATGGGAGGCGAGTTCGTGTAGTATTCTGATAATTAAACGCATCTATTTGTACTGGTGTCTGCTACCAACACTACTACTTGGGTAGGCTAGGCTGAAGATTAAAGAGGGAGGGAAGTGGGAAGTATCTGACGGTTTATGTGAAAATCCTAATTAAGATTCAAAAACGTGTCTATAAACTTATATATATATATTATGTAAAGGTCATCATCATATCATCCACAGGACGTCCACTGCTGAACACAGTCACATGCCGCTATCATCCAACAACCCCCAGCGACCTTCACCAGGTCGGCTGTCCACCTCGTTGAAGGTCATCCCACGCTGCGTTTTCCGGTGCGCGGTCTCCATTCGAGAACCTTTTTGCCCCAACAGCCATCGGTTCTACGAGTAATGTGCCCCGCCCATTGCTACTTTTGTTTACTAATCCTTTCAGCTATGTAACGGTAATAAATACGAATTATTTGGTGCAGTGGTTAAACGATTAGCTTTCTGCGCTACGTGTCGCGGGTTCGATATCCGCACGGAACGAACATTGGTATAATCTACAGATATTTATTGCGGGTCTGGCTGTTGGTTCGTGTGAGATTTATATCTGTAAACTATACCCACGATACAGGAGAAATTTTAGGGGTGAGCATCATTTAAAAATCTCCTTTAGCGTTTACATGACCTACAACAGCACATTTTATTTCTGACACAGATACCATAGTTGGTAGTTCTGGACAACCCAACGGACGAAAAAACGGTGCTCAATTTTAATATTCAGAATATTGTTACAGAATAAAACAACAACGTAATTAAATTTATATAGGATTATAATATTATAAGTTACAACTCCAAACTCCTCCGCATTAAACAGTTGTGATATTTAAGTATAAAAATAATTTATTAGTTCACTGCAGACTGCCCCTAGTGCATCACCTAGATTTCCATTCCTCCGAGATGCGATAAGACTGCCAATTGTACTTGCTTTCTATAATAATACCTATATTCTGTTTTTGGTGTGCAATAAAGTGGATTTTTTATTATTATTTTCTTACAGTGAGATTCCGTTCTCTTATTTATCTAAAATATAATGTAAATATTGCTCTTACTATAGAAATTATACATAATATAAGTACATAGAATCACGGCCATCTTCTCCGAGACCTGGCCTGCCATCTAATAATGCACATTTCTCTGTTTGCCCTAACATTAAATCGAAAAATAATCCAAATAAAAACAATCCCAAAATAAACTTTGATATATTAGTGGTGGGCGCCTGACAGAATATAAATGCAATAATTTTGAAATAAATAAATTTGCTAACTGCTTTTGATTAGAGATTTCAGTCGGTTTTTTCTTTTTTTTCTTCATTTCTTTGTGATGGAATGTCATTGCGTACTCCAGGTTGAGGCTTTGTCCACGCTTGGCAGACGCATGTTGGCCCTGGTCCGCTGGAATGATGACCAGAGGCGAATTGTAAACCCCCACTGTTAGAGCCGGTCAATCCTGGTCCAATGCTTTGATTACCTGTCTGGCCCTGGAATTGAGATGACTGATGGTGTTGTCCTCCAAACGTAGGCTGTGTGCCCTGAACTTGTGGCTGATTCAGTCCTACATAGTTATTGGTCGGTTGTGTTTGCCCTACAAAGTTATTTGATTGTTGGTTGCTGGCAAAATTACTTGTCTGCTGGTGACCTACATAGTTCCCTGTTGGCTGTGGATATCCTACGAAGCCACCTGAAGGCTGATTGTTATAGTTTTGTTGGTTGGTTACTTGTTGTGAACCTTGCAAATTGACGTTAGGGTACTGATTCTGATTTACAAACTGGCCAGATTGCTGATTTTGATTCTGAAACTGTTGGTTTTGTATTTGGGCTTGAGTTTGCTGTCCTTGGCCTGGCACTCCAGTTTGAATTTGATTTTGAAACTGGCTGGCTTGTTGACCTTGAAAAGAACCAGAAGTCTGCTGATTTTGAGCTTGGAACTGGTTTCCGGATTGATTTTGCGGATAAGTTTGATACTGTCCTTGAGCTTGCGATTGGGAACCTCCATACTGCTGTCCAGATGGGTAAACCTGTGGGTTTGCATAGCCTCCTTGAGGAAAGCTGTTTCCAGATTGTGGATAGCCATATGTACCATACTGTCCTTGATACTGTGCTTGATTTTGGCCTTGAGCTGAGTAGCCAGAGCTCCAAGGGGCATATTGCTGGGGGTACCCTTGCTGGTAAACCTGCTGTTGAGATTGGCTCTGGAGGGTAGTTTCCTGTTGCGTTGGTTTGTTTTTGTGGCTCTGTACTATATCGATGACTCCTCCGATGATCTTCTCTGGTATGTGAAGCACTTTTTTTGCCTCTAAAGTGCTTGCGACACTGTTTAACGCGACGATGAGTAACTGAAAATAAAAGTGAGCCTTATAAAAGGTCCGTGTGCATCCCGGAAATGTATAAATCTCCATTCTCCACCAATGGGTGTCGTAAAAGGTGACTAAGGGTTGATAACAAGAGGATGGGATGCACTCTCCGATGTGATAATATCAACATACTGAGATCACCGATCCACCTGCCAAGCGTGGTGATTATGGTAATGTCCTCTATGACCGCTTATTGTAATGATACAAGCAATAGACTTTTACGGCCTGGAAAATCTTGACAAAATATGGATTATAAAAGTATCATATATTTAGTATTTATGTTCTGATATAAATTTTTATGTCATATTGAAACAATGGAGGCCATTGAATGACAATAATTGATAAAAAAATGCGTAAAGAAACTTAGGGCCAGGTCTTTTTTGACTATGTTTCAATCTCTATACGTTTTTAGGGTTCCGAACGTCCGAAGGAAAAAACGGTGAAACCCCTACAGGATCACTCGTGTGTCTGTCTGTCTATCCGTCTATCACAGCCGATTGAGTTGAAATTTGGCACACATATGGATTTCTGCGACCCAAACACACATGTGTAAAGTAAATAAATGAATTTTGAATATGGGGTCCTTTTTGGGGGGTAATATAGAAAATTATAGAGTAAGGTTTTCCAAACTGTGCCGTGAAACATATAAAATGAAAGGGCTTGCTGTGAGGGTCTCAAATGTATTAAATTTAAAATATATTGTTTTAAAGTAATTTAAGAAAATAGATAAAAATTGACCTTTCCCAACCCTTATCTCCGAAACTATAGAGCATAAAATTCTGTAAAAAAATATATGTAATATAGGTAAGCTCTTTACATATAGATTACAGAAAAACTTATAAGAAGACTGTGGTCTTAAAATAACATGGTAAATCTTTCAATATTGTGTGTACAAACTTACATTTGCGGTTGGAATGTATGGGAAAATATGGTTTTCAACTACGATGTTAAGTTTGTTCTTGGGATAAGTTATTAGTACAAGACCGAATCCAACAATAGACAATATATTCAGCAATTTCGGAACCCTCTCCACGCGAGTTCAACTCGTACATGACCGATTTTTTATTCATTGTAAAACACATCTCATTTCGGAAATAATGCCACTCGGGTACAATATATATCTATACATTTCCATACTACACTAGTTTACTACTGTACACTACTGTACGCTGTGTTTAGTACACTAGTGGAGAAAGAATTAATCGATAAACTATTGGCGAGGTTAAGCAACGCTTGGCATGGTCAGACTATGGATGGGTTACTACTTTGTGGTATTTGAACCGAGCGTGTGTACGTGCCCTATGCAAACCTAACCATTTTCTTTGTTTTGATCAACATCAAGCCCTCGCGAAAGAGAACCGATGTGTACTTAGAATGTTTCGTGAGGCTATTGAAACTTAAAACAGTAATTTTAATAGAGGAGATTGTTGGCAGGTATCTGCAGGTAGCTGTTTGGGATCTAGTTATTATTAATAATAAAGTCCCAAACAACACACTGCACTAAAAAACATAAAGACACTATGTAATCGCGTGCATCGAAACAAATTTTTGATTAGAATTGTACGGTGGATAAAATAAAGTAACTTCGAAATGAAAATAGTTAACGCAAATATATCGTGTTTAATTAATTCATTCTATATACTTACGTACAGCATCTATACGTGCAACGTGCAGCCCTAGCACATACAATGATTACGTCATTAATACACAAATATATGTAATACAAAGGATGTTATTTAATTTCAATAGCTTCGCGAATCATCCTAGGTATAAAACGCTGTTCTTTAGCAAGGATTTCTGGATTATCAAAGCGAATGTAGTGGGTAGAACCATCTAAGGTATGTTCACAGACTGCAGATTTCAAAGAGCACCGATGTTTAACGTCGGCTATGTGCTCCTTTACGAGCAATATTGTTTTATTTTGTATTACATATATTTGTGTATTAATGACGTAATATATAGAATTAATTAATTAAACGCGATTTATTTCCGTAAACTATTTTCAATTCGATGGATATTATTCGCGTAAACTTCAGAAAATATTCTAAAATAACTTTTTAAAACTATAACAACTGAGACCTTAGTCATCTGCGACCACGAATGCTGCAGTGTTCGAAACGTCAGGAAAATCAAAAATTTGTAATATACGCGATGTAATCTGTTTATAAGTGCTTGATTTTAACGTTAAACATTGATAACAGTGACAAATAACGGCCTAATAAAATAGACTAGACTCACTAGTATCGAGGTCCTGGTGTGTCCTTCCATATTGCCGATCCAAGGAGAACACTGCGATTGACGCCTCGCTTCAAGGACATACTTTTATATTGTACCCACCGTCAAAATCATTTTCAGGGCTGACACGCGCCATTACTTTTGTTTAATTTTAAATTAATTGGTAGATGTAATAAAAATTCGTAAAACTTTATTATTATTTGTAAAAATATCAATAAACGTTTGTATGAGTTTAAGGCTAAAACATTGCAGCCTTGCTATAGCCGAACGCTGAAATAAAGTGAAAAGTCGAACATTTTGGAAAATATCAATTAAAATACTCGTAGACTCCACGTAGATCCCGCGTAGACTATTCGTAGACCATTCGTAGACCACGCGTAGACAATCCGTAGACCAAATCTTTTAGAACCATCTGGCATAGTATATGCAGGACGGAGTCCCGTAATATTGTATCTAAATATGTCTGGACTTAAAAACAGAAACCTTTGAGTTTGTTTCAGCGTGTCTTCTCAGAGGCAGTCAGTCGAAAATGCCGATTTCATACAAATTTATTGACGAGTGAAAGTGTTTCTTGAAACCTACTTGCTAAATATAGATCATTTCATTTCATTTCAAATAGCTTTGCATATCAGCCTACCAACGCCCGCTGTTGAACATGAGCTTCTCAATGACCGCTATATTGAACCGTCACAGGTTGCAATAACCATCACACTTGACCAGTCGGAGTGGTGTCCACAAGGCGCTGTTATTAATTCGGGAAAACGTAACTACCTGTTTTTTACGGCATCAACGGGTGGAGAGCAGTGGCCTATTCTATGTTGGAAACAACACCAAGCTTGCGAGAAGTAAAAATATATTTTCCAAAAGAAACACGTAGTCTAATGTAGTACATAGCTGCTGGGCATAGAGCTCCCTGCAAAAAAGGTGGGTTTTACGGATGAAACCAGCTGACTAAAGAATTAGGGGATAAGCATTGAACTTTTTAGACTGAATAACCTGATAGCGCAACGGCAAGAAGAGACTGAGTAGAGTACTGACTTTCTAACATGGGGTGAACGACTGAGCTTAATAAATACATAAAAAACTTGTTAACGCAATAAAAAGTATCCTATTCCTATTCTATCTCTATGCCTTCGAGGCGCTTGTAGCCGTTGCACTCACTGATCGGTAAACAATCGGCGAGGTTAAGCAACGTTTATTGTCATTAGACGGCAGTTCTTAAGCCAACTTTGGGCAGAAACTGAAACTGAACTGAACTGAAACAATGTTGCCGACTAACCACACGATAAATAAGATCTCTATGTCAAATTTCATTAAAGTCGTTCAGCCGTTTGCAGATGATGGAGCCTCAAACATACAAACTTTCATATTTGTAATAATAAAATTACAACTTTAACACCACATACAAAGAATTGTAGTAAATTAATCTTCATCGTCATCACATCAGCCAAAGAAAATCCACTGCTGAACAAAGGCTTCCCCTCACAACGACCGGTTACATGACGCCCGCATCCAACGACTCCCAGCGAACTTCACCAGGTCGTCTGTCCACCTCTTTGGAGGTCGTCCCACGCTGCGTTATCCGGTGCGCGGTCTCCACTCGAGCACCCTTTTGCCCCAACGGCCATCACTTCTACGAGCAATGTGTCCCACCCATTGCCACTTCAACTTCCATACAAAACTCTTCTCTCTCTCTCTCTTCTGATTCGATCTCGTTAAACTTACATAGAACAATCTACTCAATCTGTTTTAAACAATAGTAAGTAAGAAAAATACCTGTTCTGCTTATTTATATTTGGTATTTTAACAACGTTAATTGGCTAAAGCACTAAACACAGATAATAGGGATAAGCCGTTGTAGTAACAATTGAGCATTGGTGTGTAATTCATTGGTCAATGTTGGGTGTTACAATGGCCATACATGTTACAATTGGAAGATTCTCGCATAGTAATATCCCATAGTGGTTTGCTTAAAAAGCTCTTTTAACTGAAGTATATTCAGTGTCACCCGCATCCAACAACTTCCAGGGACATTCACCAGGTCATCAGTACATCTATTTGTAGGCCATCCCACGCCGCATTTTCCAGTGCATGGTCTCCACTCGAAAATATTTCTGACTCAACCACCATCAGTCCTAAGAGCTACTCTAAGAGTGCGCCGCTCATTGCCACTTCAGCTATGTCGGCAACTTTAGTTCTTCTTCGGATCTGGTCATTTCTGATTTGAACTTGATTTGAGAAATACCAAGTGTAGCTCTCGCCATAGTTCGCTGAGTGGCATTCAGCTTTCTTATGAGGCTCATAGTGAATGTCAGGGACATACCTATGCAATATTTTTACAGCACTAAAATTACCTGGTTCTAGCATGAAGTGCCGTGTGGAGCCATGTGGTGCTGGCTAAAAATAGCACCACCCCATCTCATCCCGTGGGTGTCGTAAAAGGCGCATCTGGGATTAGCTGGAGGATGGGCAGCAGCGTCCTTCTGATCGCCGATCCAAGCCAAGCGTGGCGACTATGGCAAAATCCCCCATTGAGTACACAACAGACAGTTCGGCACACAGGCAGTCGTTGTGACGCTATTTTGGAGGGAATTTGGAATATACTCACCACGCGTGACAGGTGGGTTAGTGACCGCGTAACTGCTGTTCCACAGAAGCAACGCTGCTGCCCATACCCCTGGTTCAAAGTCCCTTTATTGCCGTTACGAGATCCACGGGATGAGATGGAGTTGTGCTTTCATCTCATTCTAGACATCACATGGAATCTCTGTGTTCGTGTATACTTAATTCTAGAATAACATAATCTCCAAAAAAGCTAAACTCTCCACAGAACCAACCCTACATTTCACAGATCATACAACATGTGATCGAAGACATCGGCGCAAGGTATCTCACCCTTCACGTGTACAGTACCGCTATTTGGGATTGTTCGGTGCGAGTTGAGCGAATATCGACAAATAATACGCAAACAACGAATATAGTCGATTGAGATAGCGGTGAGTCAGAGACAATAATATAGTTTTTATTCATTTTAATGTGCCTCTGAGCAAAACTATTGTGAACAAATCCAGCATACCATTTATGTACAATAATTTATTTTAACCATTCCATTCTAAAATAATTATGTCCATGCATATACTAACTTACCGAGACTGTATGAAAAAAAAAAATATGTGTCGACAGAAGTGAAAACTTAGTTTTTTATTTATGTAAACATTACGTTTACGTTCGTGGTCTGCTATATGTACATGCATATATGCACACACTATAGCTGCGTCTCGTAACGGTGTCGCGAGTCCAGAGATTTTATCTCATATAAAAATATGCGTACCGCGCTAAAAAGAAGTTTTCACTTAAAAAAAATATTACGATTTCGTACAAAAAGGCGCTTCATGACTTCTGCAGGCGCTTTATAACTTTTAACAGAGGACTTATTGAATATCATGGCTTATTATGCTGTTCTTTTTATGTTATTTACTTATATTTAATATTATGGCATTGATTGACTATTAGTTATTGTTAATATTGTTCTTGTGACATTAAATTATAAAATTCATACAAAACTGTAAATGTGTGAGCTCATGTATCCATTCATGTTTTATGTTAAGTACCAGTGTATCTCTATCTACTCTGTGGTTTAGTACTTATATTGATTGTCTGCTGCCTGTACTGGTCTGTCATGCTCACTAAAATGTCTTGCTGATGGTGGCGTCTGTTGGGACTGGTCAGTCACTAACCGCCACGGCAAATAAATTATTAATATAATATTGTGGTATGTTCCATCTTTACACATTAACCAATTATTTTTTCGGTATCTGTTTAACAATCATTTGTATTAATCAAAATTGTAATCTCAATTATTTAAAAGGAGTATCCACGGACTTTCTTGCCGGCTCTTCTCCACGATATCTACTATTTGGAACTCTATAACTTAGACTCTGACGTTTCATAAGTGCCAATATTTGGTTTATTTGAAATAAAAAACGTTGACTTTGACTTTAATTGCAACAAGTAGAGATAAAGAATGCAATGACATAATCGTAAAACTAGGAAAATTTAAAGGGCTATCAAAATCTGGTTTACTCGTATGCTTATGTTTTTCTAAAAAAGGCCTAGGGAAAAGAAAAGACATACAATTACACTCGGTGAAAAAACCTGGGCAATAATGTACTTATCGACAAATAATTTTTAAACGTATTCATAATCGAATTCGCTAGCGATACTCATCTCAGCTCCCGCTAACCGCACTGTTCGATCGTCTGATTGACGCTGTGCCCGCGTACCCGAATAAAGGGCATAAACATTTCCTTTTGTTTTTTTACGGCCAATCGACATGGTCAGCACCGCGAATCATTGCCGATGGCCGATTTATTATCACATCGAGTTTCTTCGCCGAAACCGAATGATTGAGTACCTTTCGACCATTTACTGCTTCTTTATTGGGTATTAAGGAAAATTAATTTCGAATGATCGTGTGTGTTTTTGTGTTTTATTTATTGTTTATATGTTACGGTATTATTTTGGTGTAGTGTGATATTTTATATAAAGGGTAACAATCTTATGTTTATGAGGGCTCGAGGCAAATATGGTTTTCAAAGATCGACTTTTCTTGAACTTTTTTTTTTTTTCTATTTAAGAAACGTTGCCCCACACTAGGATTTCTCCTGTGTCGTGGGTGCGTTTACAGACACAAATCCCACACACAAAATAAACTACCAGAATAACTACAATTACAGCTACATGCCTAGACAATACACATATTTACATGTGTTGTACTACTCGTACATAGCAATCAAATAATAGGTCAATGAAAATTTACCAAAACCTGCCATTGGGCTACTAATATGAATGTTTGTTCATCATCATCATTTCGGCCTAATGAAGTCCACTGTTGGACACAGGCCTCCCCCAAAGATCATCACAACCACCGATATGGATGTGTTTTGAGCTCATTGGGGGGTTTTACCATAATCGTCACGCTTGGCAGGCGGGTTGGCGATCGCAGTTGAGTTGTTAATGTACTCGAAGGACGCTGCTGCCCATCCTCCGACTAATCCCTTAGTCGACTTTTACGACACCCATGGGAGGAGATGGGGTGGTGGCATTCTGAGCCGGCACCACACGGCAAATGTTTGTTACCCAATGAATATGCGCTGCAAATGTTATTGAAACAATTGTATGAAATTTCGATAGCGTTATACAAATAAAAATAAATAATGGAATAAGTTTGTTAAAAATGATATTATTCAAGAATTGTATCAAAAATATAATGACTGTTCATGACTTTCATTGATAAGTCGAAGTGTGTAGACGGTCGTAAAGCTGCATTGTATCTTCCTACCCGATAAACGAATGGTTTTTCAGTATAATGCGTGTTTTAAAATATGTGAAAACGTATGTATTAAGACTGGCGCATGCTGTCATCTCAGAAGCACTGACTTATACTAACAACTAGCTGGTAACCGCGGTTTAAACCGCCATTTAATTTAAAAAATATATTTAGGCTAATCCTACTTGTACACTCCCAATTATTGTGCCTATGGCCTATAGTATTTTCTGTCTCCTGCTTGCTACGGAGGGAAGTGGAACGTATATTCTCTCCTACTACTCCATTTTCTTTTCTGATTAATTTCGTTGCGGGTTCCAAGACAGTTCTTCATTTCTCTGGGACACACCGACCTTCATTGGTCGGTGTTCTTTTCGGTGGTCGCCATTGTAGATCCGGGCTTACAGGAGTTGCAGTGGTTGGGAACGTGCGGCGGACTTGTCCCAATTTTTTAAGGCGGCATGCAACCAGTCGCTTTGGAAATCTAAGGGGGAGGCCTTTGTTCAGCAGTCGACGTCCTTCGGTTGATATGATGATGTGGCTGTCTCGACCCACATGAAATATGGTTATCTGATACTCGCAACGCAGTTATTGTGAAAACCAATAACCTACGATAAGAATGATTGTCAGTTTTGTCAGTAAAGGCGTGCAAGTCCATTATCTTATGCCCCATGGTACTCATGGTACATGGTAGAGAGTGCAAATAATCGCGAGCGCCTCATAGTTGGTGAGCAGACGGACGCAGCTGATTGTCGTCGGGGGCACTTCCTCCGCGCGACCTCGCGAGTCGCAACACTTTATTAGAGGCGTGCGTTACGACTTTTTAGGCCGAATTAAATCAAATTAAGACCACTTCACTATTTGGTTTTGGCCTAAAAATCGGTCACTCTGAAAATGAAATGAAAAAACAGTTTATTGGTAAAACAAGTAAACAAAAGTTTTTAGATTGGATCCTCCTTTTAGGCGGGTAGTGCCTGTATTAGGAGAGTCCGCTCTTCCATAGCAAGAAGTGTTATATTTGGCTAAACTTCATACATTAACTTAAATTGAATCAAATGTGTGTATGAGTTAGTGTATGTGAGTGAGTGTAAGTATGGGTGTGAGTAGTGTGAGTGAAAGTTTAAATTCTATTTATCTATTATATATTCTTTCTTTTTCTATTCTATTTCTTTCCGAGGCTTCTGATAATCTGATGACGAGCAAGTCATTCGCCTGGTGGTCACGCTTCATTATCATATCAGGCAAAAGACGTCCACTGCTGATCAAAGGCCTCCACTATTAACAACCGGTTACATGTCGCGTGTCGTCATTTTGGGGGGAACTTGCCAGTACTCACCTCTCTTTGGCGCTAGAGGTTGTTGCTGAAAATCAGCGCTGTTGGCTCGTTCCGATGCTATAGCATTACGCTGAGCAGCGACCAAGTGTTTGCACAGATACGACGCACAATTTCTACTTTTCCATTTTTATTTTATAACGTTCTTATATTTTAATAGTTTCGCTAAAAAGCAGGCAACGGTCAGAGTCATACAGCCTAAATGTTGTCATAATACATACAATGAAACGTTTGACCCACTATCACAGATGCCTAGATGTGATAGTGGGACTGTATATATGTAATATAATATATGTATTAGACTTTAATATTATCAGTGTTGCCAGCACGTGTATTAAAATGTAAAGGGTTACTTATTATATTCATAGTTTTAGCAGATTGTGTAGTTTCTATTCCTCTGTCGAATTTTTATATTTTTAATGTGTATTGTGCGTCGATGTGTCGCGGAAATAAATAGTTTCTTTCTTTCTTTCTTTCTTTCTAGTTTCATTTATTTAGTATTTATAGTCCGGTCACAGTATTATTCTCTGTTTGAGTTATTCCGAGGCCGCATATGTAACTAGGATCTGAAGCCTCATGGCTTCTTCGCACAGTAAGTTAACAACAATTAATAAATAATGGTAAGTAGAAAGACAAGCTACTGCAAGCAGCGCCCGTTTACGAACTTGACGATAGAATTTCTGTGCTCACGATGGATGGTTATTAGTAGTCGGTAGTCCAGAGTGGACGTTCGTGGGCTGATCATATGAGATGAAGATCTCTATCGTCATTTTCCCTGTGTGCATACATTGCAGGGTTAAAGGTTGTCGCAAATCATAACTGCTCTTACATAAAGCGATGTTAAATCAAAACTGGCGTGATTATTATTATGAGTGAGGGGGCGAGCAGTGGACGTAGTTATGTTGAATGTAGCAATGAATTAATGGGTTATATTATATACTAGCTGTGCCTCGCAGTTTCACCCGCCGTATAATTTAAAATAAATCGGCTTACTTTGGCATGGACAGTTGACATATAAATTTAAAATAAATTGGAGTTCAAGGGTTTTTTTTTTTTGCGAGAACCTAACTGTTTTTCTTTTTCTAAAAGTAAGTCTAAGATATTCCTGATAAAATTAGCTATCTGCCAGTGAAAGTCCCCTCAAATTTGGTTTCTGAGATTAACTGGAACAATCAGACAACCAGACAAAAACCATAAGTTTTTTTTTTATTAATACTGTGTATACTTTCATATGCATTAAGTCAATGATATTATACCATAGATATGTTACGTCCATATTAAATGGCGCGCAAAATACAGTCTCGCTTGCATAACCATGTCGAGAGAAAGAAGATACAAAAACAATAAGAGTAAAAGAGATAGCTATCTAGGCGAACCGATTGCGAGTTGCTACAATTGGGGGAGATTTGGATCTTACTTTTGGCACGCATGTAACATATCTACTTTTTTTTAATATATAATATCATTGCATTAAGTGAAAAACTGTTATTTTGTCATTAGAAAGAAAGAAAAAAAAGAAACATTTTCTTTCTACGCGCAATTGACACACATGACTTAAAACTAGACTTTATGTAGTAAATATAATAAAAATATCATAATCATAAATTAAACATAAAATTGTAGCACAAAAGTAACTTAACAGTCTGCAAGAAACGAATAGTTTATAATGTTCAATGGATGTAGTGTATGATCTGCGGTTGTGATTGCTTGATCCACTCAAATTATCTAATATCTCTACTAATATAATAAATAATCTGTGGTATGTCTAAGTAGTCTGTGCAACCAAGCAACAGCAAATAAAGTACAATATTTGTACACAACAAATACAACAAAAATATGGATGTACGAAGTTGTACGTCGCGTGTGCGCAGAAATATAGGTAATTGCTCGGCATAATGCTGTGGCTTCGGACTAACCACTTAAGCCGTCTTGTCCCCATGTTGTACATAAAAATATAACGGGTATAAGTGACATCGTAACGAAAACTGATACTATGGATTCAGTACACGATTCTGGAACTCAGCGTTAGAATTTTACGTCGGGCTGTTCATAAATTTATAGATTTTTCCAGTTTCTTTAACTAATTTCACAATGAATAATTGTTTTCGTCTATCCTAACGCTATTCAGAAAAAAAAAGAAATAAACTATTTATTTTCACATAAAACTGCAATGTAAATAAAAACTCAACGGCTGTTGTTTCGCTACAGTTCACGGATGAGGTCATCGCTTGCACTAGTATAATAATATCATATTATGCCTAGTATAATAATATCATATTATACCTAGTATAATAATATCATATTATACCTAGTATAATAATATCATATTATACCTAGTATAATAATATCATATTATACCTAGTATAATAATATCATATTATACCTAGTAGAATAATCACGTAGCGTTCTGATTGCATTGTTTACAATATATTACGTGCTGAATAAACTTGAACCTATCATTTTCAAAATAAATGACTTTTTTTATTATAAGCCTAACCAACTGCAACCTGTTCCCAAAGTTTTCGGTACGTAGCCGCTGTCCCTGTTTAATGTATACAAATAAATAAAATAGAAGGGTCTGTTTGTAACATCAAAATAATAGCTTTTTACTATTTAAAGCATATGAAAGTTTATACGGTACATATAACAAAAACAATTATTTTCTTATTTGTTAAACCCCGAAATGCCTGGGCCGATTTTGACGGAACTTTCACTGGCAGATAGCTGATATTATAAGGAGTAACAGAAGCTACTTTTATTTTAGAAAAATGAGTAGGGTTTCGCGTTGAAGAATTAAAACCCATGAAATCCAAGATATATATACTGTATGCTAGCTATCTAATACCCAATAAATTAGCCCCATGGTTCTCAAACAGCCCCATTTTACGGTAAGAGACGTCACAAAAGCAGTAGTACTACCACCATACATATTTCTTAGCCACGCACATTGGCTGTTCTGGTTTGAAGGGTATGGGTGCCGGTGTCCCTTACAGTCACAAGAGACATTATATCTCTGTCTCTAGGATGTACATGCGTTTGAAACGCTTCATCCGTTCATTTGTAACGTTTTTCAATTTACTTTTTTTATGACGTTGCTTATGTGATTTTAACTTCACCCGCACTCAAAATAATTTAGTTCCATTTTATTATTTTTCTTTGCCGTGTGGTGCCGTTCAGAATACCACCACCCCATCTCCTTCCGTGGGTGTCGTAAAAGTCGACTAAGGGATGAGCCAGAGGATGGGCAGCAGCGTCCTTCGAGTACATTAACAACTCAACTGCGATCGCCAACCCGTCTGCCAAGCGTGGCGATTACAGCAAAACCCCCCAATGACCCATATCGATCGTTGTGATCTTTGAGGGAGGTCTGTGTCCAGCTGTGGACTTCATTCGGCCGAAATGAGAATGACTATTTCTAGATTTTTTACATATATTCGAAACTACACTGAGAGTCAGGGTACGATCGGCTTATTATTTTATCTATATGAGTAGCATAAACGACGGCACGGTTGGTGCAGTGGCTGACACAGTCGGCTGCTGCACTCTAGGTCGCGGGTTTGATTCCTGCACGGAACAAATATTTGTATGATCTGCAGGTAGTTGTTCCGGGTCTGGGTGTATAGTGTGTGGAATTTATGTATGTAAACGCACCCACGACACAGGAGAACAGCTAGTGTGGGGCAAAGTTAAAAAAAAAATTGTATTCCTCGTTCAAATTCCCAATAAATTAGCCCCATGGTTCTCAAACAGCCCCATTTTACGGTAAGAGACTTCTTCACGAGTATCTAAATTCCCGCGGACGGAGTTGCGGGCACAACTAGTATAAGACCCGGACATAGCTGCTACTTACAGATGAACACTGGTTTTAATTTTCGATTCATGTCTGGCTCCTACATAGCGTTGTCCTCTATCCTGCGCGGTTCGTTACCGGGCGCGAGCGCAGTCGCAGTGCGCATCCAGGCGCGCGCGCCGCTTTCATTCCTGCGGGACAGCTGACAGGTGAGCACGGTGAGAATGATTTTTATCTTTCTTTCTTTCTTTTACAACGGACTGAGGAACTGAAAGTGGGTCTACATTGAAAATAAGTAGCATTATTTAAAGTCATGCAAGGCTCCATTTGTCGTGCTTTTTTTTTGCAATTAATAATAGTGTCCTCAGCGCACAAGCTTCTTTGGCGATCTTCTCTAAGGAGTCTCAATAGGATAACAAGGTAAGAATAGGTCAGGGTGAATTGCTTGATGTTCCCGAATTGCGATCTGGACCTGTAGTTGTAATTTTCATTTTTCTTTGTGTCAAGAAGAGAAAGTTTTAGTTTAACCTTCAACTTTTTCAAATTAGAACCATTTATAGTATTTCAGCCAGTCTAAATATCAGCAGATTTACAGGGCTGGCCCTGTGGTCACTAACACACCCAACGTGTTGACTATCTTTTATATATATAATTCCTCTGTACGTGTGTATGTCACTGAACTCTTCCTAAACGGCTGGACTGATTTTGATGTTTTTTTGTGTATGTTTGAGTGGATCCCTGGGTGGTTTAGATTCACAATTGGACCCGGTAGGTGGTGCTTTAACCGTGTTTTGCACGTATTTGCCTGTGCGAAGCTGGGGACTCGTAGTCTTCTATATTTAATTCTTCTGTACGTGTGTATGTCCCTGAACTCCTATTAAACGGCTGAACCGATTTTGATGAAATTTTATATGTTCTTATGTTGGAGTGCCTGCGTGGTTTAGATTCACAATTGGACCCGGTAGGTTGCACTGCAATCGGGTTTGCATGTACCTGTCTATGCGAAGCTACGGCGGACAGTTAGTGTATATATATAGAGATCTAACAGACGGCCTGTTGGCGCAGTGGCTAAGCAATTGGCTTTCTCCGCTACGGCTGGCGCTGGTGATCCCCGCACGGTACAAAGATCTGTATGATCTACAGATACTTATTTCGGGTTTTGCATCTGAGATTTATGTCTGTAAACTGTATCAACGACACTAGAGCAAACCTAGTGTGAATATCCTTAAGCGCACACCTCGAACACTCCTTTGTTACTAAATAAAAAAGCATTGTAAGGGTTACACATTGTAAAAAATGGCTGATTTGTTGTTAGTTGATTCCATAGATATCCGAGATACTAACAATATTGCGGTTTATTTAATCTATGCTTATATAATTACTTGTCCCGACTGACTGATTCATCACCGCAGAGCCGCTGGGGCTACTTACCTGGGGTGCGATTCTTTAAGCTCAAACATCCATACATCCTTGAACATAGAATCGAAATAACGGTGTAAAACCAATTTGGTATTCGCTGAGACATGATTGAAGCTGTTCAAAGACACGTTGCAGAAGGTAAGCCATGAGGACCAGTCTTTGGACTTGCAACCCAGAAATTGTTCAGTTGATGCTTTTAATAACGTAGGCATCCACTAAGGAAGGAAAGTTAGAAATTCCACCCGTAAGGTGGTAAAATATGGGTTGAAAGGTCGTATGAAACTCAGTCATTTTATAAGTTAGATCTATGATAATTGGTATTTGGCCTTTGGTTTAAAACAAAGAAATACGTGTTTCCGTGTTTTTGTAACGCGGGTGAAGCCGCGGGCGGCAGCTTGTTATTAATAAGCGTAACATTCAAAAGGCTTCACAGAATTAAAATCAGAAGCTAATAAAACAATTAACTGGCACCAATGGGTGGCCCTAGATGGTTTGCCTTTTGCGGTTGGTGCAATGGCTGATACAGTCGGCTGCTGTGCACCGGGTCGCGGGTTCGATTCCCGCATGGAACAAATATTTGTATGATCTGCAGGTAGTTGTTCCGGGTCTGGGTGTGTTGTGTGTGGAATTTGTGTCTGTAAACGCACCCACGACACAGGAGGAATCCTAGTGTGGGGCAATGTCTTTTTTAAGAAAAAAAAATTGGTCCCAAAAAGGACCCCTTTATTCAAAATTCTTATTATTTACGTTACACGTACATGTTTGAATCGTTCCAATCCATATCTGTACCAAATTTTAACTTAATCGGTTCAGTAGATTCGGAGCAAATTGGCTGTGACTGACGGACAGACAGATAGACAGACTCACGAGTGATCCTATAAGGTTTCCGCCGCTTTTACCACCTGACGATCGGAACCCTAAAAAGCAGCTAGCTATACTACTTACTATATGGAATTGATGGTTACACTGAGATACACTACTGCAGTTGTATTTACTTCAAATCTCCTCTTTTCCAGTAACGAAACTCATTCAAGATGACGGTGACGAAGAAACGAACGTCGGATCTGACGAGCTTAGAACGGTTTAACATGTACTACCGCGAGAAGGAAGTCCCGCTGACCGGTGCTCAGAAGGTGAAGCGGTTCATCTGGAACCCCAAGACCAGACAGTTCTGTGGCAGGACTGGGGCCAGCTGGTGTGAGTAGCTCTTATAGTTTTATCTTAAGTGCCGTGTGGTGCCGCCCCAGAATACCACCATCCCATCTCCTCCCGTGGGTGTCGTAAGAATCGACTAAGGGATTAACCGGACGGAGGATGGGCAGCAGCGACCTTCGAGTACTCAACTGCGATCGTCAACCCGTCTGCCAAGCGTGGCGATTATGGCAAAACCCCCAATGAGCTCACAACACACTCATATCGATCGTTGTGGTGTTCTTTGGGGGAGGCCTGTGTCCAGCAGTGCACTTCATTCGGCCAGGGATATTATGGTGTTTGTCACTCAGGAACTATCACTAATATAATTATGGTTCTTAGATAGGAACACAGAGAATATAAAACTATATCACTGCATTAAAAAGTCAAAATCGACCTTCTAAACAAATGCTCGGTCTTACATTTAACATTACATATGTAATTTGAACTATTGAATAAAACAAAGCTCCGACTGCTGGCTGTTTTCTTGAATGTATGTTTGGACTATCTGTTTAGGATTTCCACGAAGAATAGTTTTCGTGTCATACTGACTTCTAAGAAGCTGCTAACGGGTCCAAATCATGGATATAAGTAGGTCAGTTGCTGATACGATAAGAATTATTTTTAAGACCGAGTTTAACTGTTAACTATTATCTTTCAATCTTCCCATTCCATATCCTAATCTTCAAAAAAGCCAGTATGTCAAACAAATAGATCTTTCAAATGTAAATACAAATACAAACTAAAGGCAAATATGCGATTTCTAATATGCAACACTTGACGTCTCATTATTCCAATTACGCTACTTTTCCGCTTGAAGTCAAAGACCACCTCATAATGACTCAACTCCAAAACTCCAAAATTAATTCCGGAGACTTAACGTAACCAGCCACAGCATCAAGAAGTGTGTACCGGAAACGGTGACGGCCGTTCATTGGTACAATGAGTTCATTGGGACATCCTGCGCGCGCCGCTTGCCACAGGATCTAACCGGACAGCAAGCGGATAGATTGTGACTTTTCTTTGTAAGATTGAATAGTAGCAACCAGCTACCTTCTTAATATCTTGGAGCTACACATTATTTTTGTGTTACTTGCAGAAGTTAAGTTAAGGCTTCATGAACTTCCTCCGCCCCGGGGAAGGGTGAATGGGTATGCTGGGCTCCCACTGGCTAAAACCACTGGAGCGGTCATCTGCGGCACCGAAAGGGACTCCAGGTCAAGGCTCAAGATCACACTAAAGCCGCCCATTGATGGCACGTCTTTAGGCACACGCAGGGGATGAGTGTAAAGCGGTCACCCCCTCTAGCGGAGGGAAGGCGGCTGTAAAAAAACCCCCTAGCACTTCTCGGTGAGGATCGTAAAGGATCCCCAAAGCCTTGCCGTGCGCTGTGCTGTACACACGGTGGCACGTGACCACGTGCGCGCCGCCGCCTTACCCGGAATCACTCGGTATGAGCACGTAGACTCGGGTATCCAGACCTGGGTGCCAGGGCGGTTGTTATGCCAGCTCCATCTCATCCTTCTCCGTGCGGGGTCAACCCCCTCCCGATCCCGCACTACAGTCTCCATCTGATGCATCATGCTCTCGCAGAAGGAGACCACTGCACTCCAATTTTCATGCTCTGCTAACATAGTCTACTACTACATCATCATAATATCAGCTATAGGCCTTCCACTGCTGGACAAAGGCCTCCTCTATAGATTTCCACAGTAGCTGAGTTTCTGAGCGCAGTATGCCCACTGTTCCACAGAAGGACGCTGCTGCCTGTTCCTCTGGTTCAGTTCAGAGTCCCATAGTCACCTTTTTCGGTATCCACGAGAGGAGATGGAGTGACGGTGGCTCTTAATCTGGACACCACATGGACCCAAGTAAAGCAAGCAGTTTAGAAGATCCAAAATCAATTAAAATTTCAGCAAAAATAGCACTATTCTATTTCATCTTCTACGCTGCGCTGGCAATCCTCGTGGCGATCTGCATGTGGACATTCCTTCAACTCTTGGACGCGCGACAACCCAAGTGGCAGCTGGAGAAGAGCATCATCGGCACCAACCCAGGGCTAGGATTCCGACCCATGCCCCCAGAGGTCGCCAGTAGCGTCATTTGGTACAAAGGCAACGATCCCGGCAGCTATCACTTCTGGGTTAAAGAGCTGTCGAAATTTTTGACAGGTGAGTTCATGAAAAATGTCCGTATCTCTTCACATGGATATCAGTAGTTTCTGTCTTGCTGTAGTGGTGGCCATTTAGGGCCATTTAGGGGGCACATCTTGTGAGTTGCCACTCTGCCACAGAATTTCACTATAAATGTTGAAAGGCAGACGCCGTTTTTTATGCCAGTTTTTTTTAAAGTATTCAGTCCATTGAGCACCCATTGCAATAGACCTGATAATTGTAGTTTCTATCTCTTACAATAGTTTTATTGATGATGATCTTCCGAATCAGTCTTTTTTTTACTTTTCAATAAACAGTACTATCTGATTCCCCGGTAGTCTTCTTTTACTCACTCTTTCTTCGTCTTTCTGCGCCTACTGACACATCGTTAAAACCTAACTGTTAATCTAGTCAATGTCTTAGTTTAAAATGGCTCTTCTTAGTTTCTATTAGCATCCCGAAATAGTCACCATTACCTTTTGTCCACTTTCTTATTTGACACTAGCTGTGACCCACGGTTTCACCCGTCGTTTAGTTAGAAATTGGATCATTTATGAATAAAAAGATTGTATAATTAGCATATATATTGAAGTATTCTATTTTGTTCTACTATGAAGACTGATACATGACGTATGAGTACTAGAATCATAGCGACAAGTCAAGTATTCCTTTAGAAGCTTTTTAATTAAGAAACTTGACGTATGGCACGTCGTACTGACTTGGTAATGCATTCCACAGTCGAGCAACCTAAGCCGTGAAGGATTTGCCTTAGATTATTTTACACAAGCGGAACCACCTCACAAAAGTAATTTTAACATTGCAGTTTATAAACGTGACGGCAAGAAATCCGGTGCGAGTCAAAACATCCACAACTGTGACTTCAAGCACCCAGCACCAGCTGGTAAAGTCTGCGACGTAGACATAAGCGCCTGGGGACCTTGTCTCGAAGATAACCACTTTGCTTACCAGAAGTCCACTCCCTGCGTCTTCCTAAAGCTGAACAAGATATTTGGGTGGAAGCCATCCTTCTACAACAGCTCTGACAGTCTCCCAGTAGAGATGCCTGAGGATCTGAAGGAGCATATCCGTAATATGACGGCGTATGATAAGAATTATGTAAGTACTAGTGCCTCAAGTCGAAAGTCTTTAACCAGTATGTGTTACCAGTGATGACATGAGCGACAGAGACGTGGTCAATCACTATGAATCAAGGTCACTGAGAGAGTTGTTTGGTATTTCTCTACGAGATTGAATCAGAAATGTGGTGATCCGTAGAAGAACTAAAGTGGCCGACATAACTGAAACAATTAGTAAACTGAAGTGGCAATGGGCGGGAGGGTACCATGCTCATAGAACTGATGGCTGTTGGGGTAAAAAGGTTCTCGAACAAAGACGTGACGAAGGTTCCACGCACCGGAAAACGCAGCATAGGACGACTTCCAACGAGGTAGACAGACGACCTGGTCAAGGTCGCTGGGAGTCGTTGGATAAGGGGAGCATGTAACCGCTTGTTGTGGAAATTTAAGGGGGAGGGCTTTGTTAAGGAGTGGACATCCTTTTGTTGATATGATGATGATGATATGATGATATTTCCTACTGGTTTCCGGTAACCTGTCTGGTGGATCAGGCTTGAATAATATATCACTCAAGATATCTTTGTCAAGCGTGATTCCAAGAATAACTTTGGTACTAAGTAATTGAAAGTCTAATGCTCTAATCATCATAATCATCATTTCGGTTGAAAGACGTCCACCGCTGGACATAGGCCTCCCCCAAATAAGTAAAATTGCCATAATTGGTGGTGGGTTCGCGATCGCAGTTGAGTTGTAAATATAATCCGATTAATCTCATAGTAATTTTTTAGATATGAGGACCACATCTCTTCCCGTGGATGTCGTAAAAGTCGACTAAGGGATTAGCCGGAGGATGGGCAGCAGCGTCCTTCGAGTACATTAACAACTCAACTGCGATCGCCAACCCGTGTGCCAAGCGTGGCGATTATGGCAAAACTCCCCAATAAGCCCACAACACACTCATATCGGTCGTTGTGATGCTCTTTATGGGAGGCCTGTGTCCAGCAGTGGACTTCATTCGGCTGAAATGATGATTATGATGATAAATTTTATACCCACGGGAAGATTGGTGTAATATTCTTTATCGTTATGTATATAGTTATCCGGACTAACTAACATACAATTTTATATTACAGCTAAGCATGGTGTGGGTGTCGTGCGAGGGGGAGAACCCGGCGGACCGGGAGAACATAGGCCCCATACAGTACATGCCATACCGAGGTTTCCCTGGCTATTACTTTCCGTACACGAACCAGGAGGGCTACCTCAGTCCACTCGTCGCCGTACATCTGCAGAGACCTAAGAGTAAGCATTGAATATTGAATATCATTACCAGGAACATCATCTCAGCTGAAAGACGTCCACTGCTGGACAAAAGTCTTCCCCAAAGATCGCCACAACGACCGGACTGGTTTGTTTTTTGTGCTCATTGGGGTTTCTCCATAGTCGCCACGTTGGCAGGCGGGTTGGCGACCGATTATAAATGTTAATGTTCTTGAAGGATGCTGCTACCCATCCTCTAACATAGTCGCCTTCTACGACACCCACGGGGTGCGATGGTGACGGAATAGGAGGTACCATTTAAAAAATCTATGAACAATTACTTCAGTGGCCAAGTATAAAATGTAAACTAAAAAACAAGACAAGTGCGAGTTGAACTCGCGTGTGGAGAGTTCCGAAATTTGCTGAGTATATTGTCTTTTATTGAATTCGGACCTGTACCAATAACTTATTCCATGAACAAACTTGACATAGTAGTTAAAAATCATTTTTTATCATATTCCAACCGCAAACGTAACTTTGTACGCACAATATTGAAAGATTAACCATGTTAATAAAACACTTGTAAACGGATTCTATCGCGTATATTATAGATTTTTGTTTTTCCTGACGTTTCGAATGCTTTGCAGCATTCGTGGTCGCAGGATGACTAAGGTGACAGGCGTCGTTAAAGATTTTAAAAAGTTATTTCAATAAATTAGTTTCGATGCACACAGTAATCACTCACAGTGTCTTGATGTTACTTAGTGCGGGATCTTGTTTGGGACTTTATTATTTTAATAACTGGATTCCAAACAGGTGGTACCTGCCAACCATCTTCAGACATTACTATTAACCACGTTATTTTAAAACCTTAGACTTCTTATGAGTTTTTCCGTCATCTATAGGTAAAGAGCTATTATGTATATTTATTTTAAAAATGTAGGTTCAGTAGCTTCGCAGATAAGCGGGGGGCGGACAGTCAATTTTCGTTTACTTTCAAATTATAAAATAAATACATTTGAGACCCTCGTAACAAGCTCTTCCATTTTATATGTTACACGGTACAGTTTGCAAAACTTTAATCTATAATTTTCTATATTGCCGCCCAAAAGTAACCCCTATATTCATGTTTCACAAATTTTCCCCTGCCAGACGAAGACCTCCCCCATAGATAACCACTGCCATCGGTATGGGTTTCTGTTGTGTATCGTTGGGTTTTGCTTTTTTCGCCACGCTTGGCAGGCGGATAGCACTGGCACTGCGCAGGGAAACTATGGTTTCTAGCAGTTCAGTTATTGTATCTACTCGAACGACGCAGCTACTCATCCTCCGGCTGATTCCATCATCACAGCCACAAGACATCCACCGCTGAACAAAGGCCTCCCCCATAGATTTCAACAATTGTATCGGTATTTTGGGGTGACTTTGCCAGTACTCACCACGCTTGGCAGGCGGGTTGGTGAGCGCAGTATGGCTAATGTTTCAAAGAAGAGACGCTGCTGCCCATCCCTCTGGTTTAGAATCCCTTAGTCGCATTTCACGACATCCATGGAAGGAGATGGATTAGTGCTATATAGATGATATGATTCCATAGTCGGCTTTTACTAATCCCACGGGATGAGATGGGGTGGTCTTTTTTTTTTGTAAACGCCGCCCACACTGGTATTTCTCCTGTGTCGTGGGTGCGTTTACAGACATGAATTCCACACACAATACACCCAGACCCGGAACAACTACCTGCAGATCATATAAATACTGGTTCAGTGCGGGAATCGAACCCACGACCCGGACCGACTCGACGGTATCAGCCACTGCACCAACCGTGCCGTCATTCTTACCACAAAACGGAAATCATCAATCTTATTAAAACCTTATTTCTTATTGCAGCGGGTATGCTCATCAACATAGAGTGCCGCGCGTGGGCTCGGAACATTAAGTACGACAGGCACGAAGCCATGGGCGCAGTGCACATCGAGATCATGATCGAGTAGATCAAGGTTCCTGAGTGAGTGGCGCGAATATCGAGTGAATCAAGAATAATAGTAGAATTGAACATTTTTTTAAAGCAACATTTTTAGCGTGAAGACATCGTCTTTTCAGCCGAAGGACGTCCACTGCTGAACAAAGGCCTTTCCCATAGATTTCCAGATCGACCGATTTCATGCCACCCACATCTAACGACACCCAGGGATTTTCAACAGGTCCGTCTATCCATGTGGCATATAATTTTGAATTAATTTTAGGAAGAAGTTCGTTTTCACCAATCAATCAGTAATATAGCTGAAATAACAGAACTTAAAAATACAAAACGAACAAATTAATTTCCTGTGACTTACCGACTATGTTCCAGTGCCAGTTCTGGATAAAAAATAAAAGGTGTAAGCCCGAAAAAAGTGACAACATTAAATAGTTTTCAGTTTTAACCGAAGCTAGATGACTAAATATTTGATTGTACTCTGAAACAATATTTATTTAGAATGAATGACGAAGTTTACGTGCGATTGTTGTTACAATGAGTGAGACTAATTTGTAATGTATTTTAATAAATGTAGTTATTTTGAATACCTTATTTGTTTTGTACCCCAAGCCGAGATGACATGGTATCGTTGAAGTCACAGATTAGAAAGCTAAAATAAGATGAAAATTGATTTATTGGCACAGAAAACAAACGGGCATTGAATACTTGCGCTAAAACGAATACATTAAAATGAAAGTACTTGAACGAGCTTGTTCTGTTCTAAACGGAAAGGATACAAATGTCTGATTAAAAAGGTCTGGGGGGTGGCCTCTTTACAGTCATCCCCTCCGAGCCTTGTGCCTAAAGGTGTGGCACCAATGGGTGGCACTAGATGGAGATTATTCGAGTTCCTGGAGGCTCCATTCGGTGCCGAAGATGACCACTCCGGTGGGTTTAGCCGGTAGAAGCCTGGCACGCCCTCCTGCCCTTTCCTGGGGTGAAGGATGTACATGGTGTATTTCCACAGGACCAATAAAAAGGGTCATGACAGTTGCGTAAATCAATACTTTAGTTATGGTTATCATAAGGTAATTTGTCAAAGACATTGTCACATATTCGGTGTGGTGTCCGGATTAAGAATATAGCACCACTCCATCTCCTCCCGTGGATGTCGTAAAAGGCGACTAAGCGAATCTAAACCAGAGGGATGGGCAGCAGCGTCCCTTCTGTGAAACGGTAGCCATACTGCGCTCACCAACCCGCCTGCCATGCGTGGTGAGTATTGGCAAATACCCCCCAGAATAATGCCATAGTTGTGAAAATCTATGGGGGAGGCCTTTGTTTAGCAGTGGACGTATAAATGGCCAATATAATAATGATGATTGTCACATATTGTATGACATATTTTGACCTGATAGAGTAAAGAAACGGTATAATTTAAGCGTCGGGAACAAAAGCGAATTGGTCTAACTGTTAAGTAGGCTCCAGTCATTTTGTTAAGCTGCACGTTCTCTTGTTTGGTCATTTCGTCTTGATTTTCATTTCGTGGGCTAGTGAAGCGTCGTAACACCAATACCCAGGACACTTTTAAAATAAGGGGTATCCTATTATATCGTCTAACCGTCTTCTTGATAAAAAGCGAAACCCATGTTAGTTTAAAATGTTTTGTCCTTATATTTACTGCGGCGTTTGGTTTTGAAGGATAAGATTGCAGATAGCTGTCTCAGGGCTGGGTATTTGTGTACGTGATATTTGAGTGTAAACTGGACCCACGACACAGGAAAAATTCTAGAGTGAGGCGAGGGTTTTGAAGAAAACATAACATTTTAACATATTGTTCTACGATACCCCGATTCCCGAGTTATCTCTACAACTGCTACTGCAACTTATTCCATCAGCTGTTACTCTTACAGCTCAGGCCACAGTTGCATAAATCAAAACCATATTTATCAAAGATACAGTCGCATATTGTGACATATTATGTTTTTATGAATAGGAGGGTAAAAACCTAAGGATAGGGAAAGTAATACATCTAAATAACTGAAGCAAATAAAATAACTGTTCACATACATCACAATCTATTGTATTAATTTACAAAAATAACACAACACACTAATTATTTAATATTAAGAGGTAAAAACAATGCTTGTTTAATCAATCTTAAGGCAGCTGCACATTACAGCGTAATAGTGGCCGCTGTGCAGTATGTACATTAACTGTAGCTAAATGATAAATGATGGAACAGATAACTGATAAGTGCTCTGAATGTTAGCATAAATATATAGGGTCTTACTTTAACAATGGAAAATATTTTAAGGCTAGGCTCTATGAATGGAATAGAATTCATTTCAAGTATCAAAACACACCGGTGGGCTATTAAAAAACCCACATTGTTGTTCGACCGGACCATTTTCAAACACGATTTAGTGTTATTGTGTGTGCCTATTCAGTGATAGTACCACAGTATTTTTAGAAAGACATAATAGTGATAGTTACCTACAGTTTTTACGGGTGAATTGAGCTTTTTATGCAAACGGAAACAATTATTATTTTATTTTATTTTGAATATGTATAAAATAAAGTTTGATGCTACGGTTTTTTTTATGTTAAAATCCACTTTTGCAACCTATAGATTTACCTCCTAAAATATTTTCCATTAATAAAGTAAGACCTTATATAATCTTCTGTTGCTGTCACAAATATTAATCAAATATCAAGAGACCGGTCTTTTTTTAAACGCGGTAGAAATGCTCATGCATTGTCCAACGGCCCTTGGGAGAGGAGCGAAATCACATGATCACGAACAATCTGCTGGTCATCAAGCTGGTGGTCTTCTTTGACACTGAAGGGCTGAAGGAAGGCTCCGGGATCTCAAGAACAAACACTCCGGAGCCGACCATTAATATAATAATAATAAAAAATAATGACTAGAAACTGTTACGTTAGCCGACTGCAGTTTAATCTAAAGGAAATAAATTGAGTAATGCCACTCTAATGTGTAGATACCTTAGTAATTGAATCTATGCCGTTTTTGTTTACATTAATAATTAACAAAATAACTACATTCTTCTACTGACTTTCATAAAATATTATCTCCTATGAAGACACATTAAGTTACAACTGCTAGAGTATACAGGAGGAGCAGTCTGTGTTGAGAGGACGAAAGATACATTTCAGTTTCTTTAATATTATGTAATATATTTTTGGCGCTTATAGCCTGATCGGAAATTATTGGTGGCGTTAAGCAAAACTCGGCGCGGGCAATCTATGATGACCCTGACCGCTAGTGGTATTTGAGCTGAGTGTCTCCATGCTTCAAGTTGACTTGTGTTGTCCTTCCTATTACATCTTTGAACATTTATTGATCTACGCCAAAAATAATGACCCTCTTATTTTTTTTATTAAATATATAGTTTATACGAATTTAAATACATTTATGACTAGCAATAATATAAAAGAAACTGAATTGACATCCGAAAGAAACTACTTATCAACTAAATAAATAAGAACATAAAAAAATCATCTAATAATTGTAGTGCCTACTCATGTGCGGGTGGTGTGCCACTTATCCAATATCTTGGTCCACGATTTGATCAAACTTCTTTGACGACTGCGTCATGCTACTCATCTTCGTGCGACTTAAATAGAATAGAACCATTTCATCATTAAATAGGTCCTAATAGACACTTTTACACGTCATATTGAAACAACGGAGGGCATTTCGCTACATGACAACCTCTGAATCATCAATCTGAAGGTTTTGGATTAGATTGATTATACATTTCAGCCGTTAGTCATTTTAAAAAAAATCTTTTCAATATCTTTTTGTTGAAGATGTGACGTTTGATAAGTGGCAGGTTGAATTATTTCATTTTTATAATCTAGGTGTCTTGTATTGCGAAGACATTGATACATTAAAATTTCGCTTTCATAGCCATTTAGTATCTAGTGATAGATTGAAATGTCAAAATCTATGATCAAATACAAATAAAATTGTTGAAACCATCCAATTTATTTGATCAAATGTACTTTGGACAAAGATATTGACTGAATGGCATACCACCCTTAGATGCATTGAAACTATTCACTTACTGTATTGCCGTTACAAAAATCTTCAATAAAATTTGTATTAAACACATCAACACACACTGCCTCTCGCCACCCAGCACTTAAGGCACTACGTCTACTGGTCCCTGTTCAGTCGATCATGATCTCCAGGTGGGTGGAGCCGAGCCTCTCTTTCAGACTCTCGGTATACCGGATGTTGCGCGCCCATGCACGGCAGCGTATGTTTATTATTTGATGCACTGAAATAAAGCATTGGTTTATACTTGCAACCTAGTATGTAAGATGTAAGTCCGTAGACTTACATCTTACATACTAGGTTGCAAGTTCAACCTCCGGGAAGACGGCAGTGCGCACGTGGTCACGTGCCGCCATGTCGCCACGCAGCACAGCGCTAAGCGAGGCTTGGGGGGATCCTTTACAATCCTCCCCGAGAAGTGCCTGGGGAGGCGACCTTTTTACAGTCGCCTTCCCTCCGCTAGAGGTGGTGACCGCTTTACAATCATCCCCTCCGTGATGTGTCTAAAGGCGTGACATCAATGGGCGGCTCTAGTGTGATCTTACGACGACCTAGAGCCTCCCTTAGATGCCGAAGATGGCCGCTCCAGTGGTTTTAGCCGGTAGGAGTCCGGCATACCCCGTCGCCCTTCCCCAGGGCGATGGAAGTTCATGAATAATTTCTACTGGACACCAATTAAAACAAACACGCCAGCAAGTCATTCATCCCATCTTTGGTACAATTGTTACGGGCAAACGTGACGGTGACCACAAGCGCCACGTCTGCCCGTAACGATTGTAAGGTCTAGTCTTGCGTTTCAGCCGAACTACGTGCACCGCTGGACATACGAGGACCTGAAGCCTCCCTTAGGTGCCGAAGATGACCGCTTCAGTGGTTTTAGCCGGTAGGAGTCGGCATAACCCTTGGCCCTTCACAGGGCACCAATAAAAAAAAAATAAGGCCTTCTATAAAGCTCGTCACAACACGCGGTCTGGGTTTGTATTGTATGCTCATTGGGAGGCAGTCGGCAGGCGGGTTGGTGACCGCACTTCGTGTTATAAATATTAATGTACTTTAAGGATGCTGCTACCCATCCTCTAGCGTAGTCGCCTTTACGACACCCGGTGAGACGGGGTGGTACTTTTAATAGCCGGTGCCACACGGCGCCTAATAGTAGGGACCGGCCTGTACTACTTGAACACAATAATATTTAAACACTACTATTTGGCAGCAGAGTATCGGACACTACGGTGGTATCTACTTGTCTGGGAACAGGATACCTACCACCAGTGCCAACATCGTGACGTACGACACGACCTACCACCGCGTCACAGAAAAAGTTTGGAGGGCTTTTTGAAAAGCCTCTGAGTAGAAATGCCAAAAATCAAGGCTGATATACCTATTACAAAGCCAGACATGTGGTGCCAGCTACGAATAGCACCACCCCATCTCCTCCCGTTGGTGTCGTAAAAGTCCACTAAGGGATTAGCCGGAGGATGGGCAGCAGCGTCCGTTGAGTGCATTAACAATTCCTATTATAACTATAACTTAGTTCCGAAATCATCATCATCATCATCATCAAAGGACGTCCACTGCTAAACAAAGGCCTCCCCTATGGATTTCCACAATTGTCGTAATTTTGGGGAATTTGCTAGTACTCACAAGCTTGGCAGGCGGGTTGGTGAGCGCAGTATGCACTACTGTTCCACAGGAGGAACTGTTCTGAAATAACATAATAAAAATACTAACGCTTAGGCTTCATAAGCTGCACAGCAACAAGCGGGCTCAGGTATCCAGGAGTGTTATCATACGGGAAGAACGTCTCAGGCAGGCCAGGGTATGGCCAGTACATGAGTGGCCCCAGAGCCTCCACATCCGCCGGCCGCTCACCCATACACGACACCCACACTTTACGACGCTGAAAGAGAAAAGTCAAGCTCAATGCACCTATAAATGATGGTATTTTAGATTCTCCCACGGAGCCATGCTTGGGCAGAATCCAATTTGTCGTCTATATATGACGGCACGGTTGGTGCATAGATACAGTCGGCTTCTGCGCTCCGGGTCGTGGGTTCTATTCCTGCGCGGAACAAATATTTGTATGATCTGCAGGTAGTTGTTCCGGGTCTGGGTGTATTGTATGTGGAATTCATGTCTGTAAACGCACCCACGACACAGGAGAAATCGTAGAGTGGGGCAAAGTTTGAAAAGAAACAAAAACTCTGTTACGCAATCTTTAGTAGGTCTCGAGTTCGCTTTAGCCAAGTAATCTGCGTAATCCCTTTCCCGTGCCCAAAGCAGAGAAGAAGCAAATATTAAGAAGCCACTCAAGGGTACGTAACGAAGCATATTACATCTCCAAGAATACATATTAATAATTTATTCTCCAAAGTATATGCAGCATTTACAGCTTAGGACGAGCTTTGATTGTTACAGGGGTCATCCATCGGTCCAGCATTTAGCATTACAGAAAGGTAAGTAGTACTTATTTTGGTGGTGGTGTGGTGTAAGTTTGTGCGTGCGTGTGTGTATGTGTGCAAGTGTGTTTTAGACATGGGGAATCGAGGGGTGAGGGTGTGTAGGGGGGAGTGTGAATTAGAGTTCTGTGGGTGTATTTAGTATTTAGAGTGGCCACATATATGTTCATATAAATTGCGATTTTAGTAGGTCTTCTGTTTTGCTGTAGTCGAGTGTTAGGAGATATTCTTTAATTTTATGTTTACAATGGAATACGTTAAGGAAATGTTTATTCAAAATCTGGTTCAATTTATTATAAGTTAAGGTGCTTAAATATGGGAAATGTTTAGCAAATGTTGTGTGCGTGCTTTTTACAGGACATGCGGGTTCTGGTCTTCTCTTTGATGATAAAGGATGTACATAGTTTGTATCTTCCTAATCAACTTCACTTTACTTACACCCTGAGGAGTGGCATTGACGATATAGTCCTTGATGTCAGGCGGCATGTCGGGGGGTAAGTCACCGGGGTCATCGTAGAAGTCCGGGTTCCAGTCATATAACTGCAACAAAAATTCCCATCACCTTATTGTCCAACACTAACCGTAACCGTCGGACGTACAGTACCAAACATGGGTCTTCTCACAGATCGCTACAAAAGACCGCAATATCCACAATGCCTGGTGAACGGATCGGTGATTAGTAAAACATTATTAACGTAAAAGAAGACACTGCTGCTTGTCATACCCATAAAAAATAGGTAGATATAAACAAATTGTTCTGTGCGGGGATCGAACCCACGACACGTAAGATAGAAAGCGACTTCGCCAACCGTGTCGCCAAAACGTTTTAGGCAACTCAATAAAAAGAGGGGTGACCATCACCACATCGCCATCTGACTATGGGAACGTAAGTTTATTATGGAATTAGAATTCCCAATTTGAGACACCATACCGCATTTTCCGCTTTATAAAAAAAACATCTGAGTGACAAACCGAGACAGGCATTCTCCTGGTGCAGTAAACGCCACGCCCATGTCAATTGTAATGCTACACAGTTCTAGTTCTATGTGGCACCACACTGAGCTGGTCTCCTTGAGACATTAGTAACGTATTTAGTCTTAAGAAACCAGTAATTGTGAGCTATAGTGCCCGTCAACCCGAAATACCGGAATGTTTAAATAATTATAAAAGTACCTACCTAGTCGGAGCATTAAAAGACCGATAGTACCACCAGTACATAAGTATTTAATTCGCATTTGTAAGCAAGTTCTACGTTTTACCTAGCCTCGGGCTGATTAACTAAAAACAGCAACAGCAGGCGCGATAGCAGCTATCGCGCAGGCAAGGATCCACCGGAGGCAAAGCGTCAAAAAAATTGGTATTGCGTAAGGCATCGCCTGCGTGTCGCTACTTGTGAAGGATGCATAGTTACTACCGCCAGTACCGATAAAGTAGTCACCAGTGGAACTAAAAACAATTAATGTTTTTAGTTCTTGTTTGTAGTTGACTATCCGACAGAGGTGCGTCAGAGGCCTGTTTAGTCGCTATCCGCAAATAGGTAATACCAAATTGACGTTTGACAGCGGCGTTGGAGCAATTTACGCCTGTTGCAAAGCGTCTGCGACTTAGGTAATCAGCTAGCCGGTCTTTTATTGCAAGAAGCCGGCTAGGTAAGTACCACCGCATACCTAGCGACCCCCGGAAAGATGTGGTCACGTGCCACCATGTGCGCAGCACAGCGCACAGCGAGGCTTGAGGGAAACCTTTACAATCCACCCCAAGAAGTTCCAGGGGCGACCTTTTTACAGTCGCGTTCCTCCGCTAGAGGGGGTGGCCGCTTTACATTAATCCCCTCCAAGATGTCTAAAGACATGGCATCAATGCGGGGCCCTAGTGTCATCTTACGAGGACCTGGAGCCCCCTTCGGTACCGAAGATGACCGCTCCAGTGGTTTTAGCCGGTGGAAGTCCAGCCTTCCGCTTCACCCTTCCCTGCGGCGGAGGAAGTTTATATAGAATTTCCACCGGAGACCAATAAAAAACGGTAAGTACCACTGCAATGCCAGATATTCGCCGCTAAGCAATAGTGTTTAAACTTTAGATATCACTTTGCTCCGGCTAGAAGGGCACTGTAGCTAGAGAAATTACTGGACATAAGAGACTAAATAACTAATGTGTCGAGCTAACGAGTGCAGTGTGGGCACCACAGCACTAGTGCTGGGTAGCATTACAATTGTTATGGGCAGGCGTGACGCTTACCACCAGGCTATGGACTTGGTAGTCTCGTCGTGTCGTAAGAAATGTGAATCTATACAAATAAATAAAATTGAAGTCATCATTTCGGCCGAATGAAGTCCACTGCTGGACACAGGCCTCCCCCAAAGATCACCACAACGACCGATATGGGTGTGCTGTGGGCTCTTCGGGGGGTTTTGCCATAATCGCCACGCTTGGCAGACGGGTTGGCGATCGCAGTTGAGTTATAAATGTACTCGAAGGCCGCTGCTGCCCATCCTCCGGCTAATCCCTTAGTCGACTTTTACGACACCCATGGGAGGAGATGGGGTGGTGGCATTCTGAGCCGGCACCACACGGCTAAGTAAAATTGAAGTGTCTGTTTGTAATGTCAAAATAACAACTTTTTACTAAATGCATATAAAAGCACTATTTTTTAATGTTTTGTCTGTATATCTGTCTGTTTAGATTACCCGAATCTCCGAAACGGCTGGACCGATTTTGACGGGACTTTCACTAGCATTTAGCTGATGTTATAAGGAATAACTTAGGCTACTATTATTTTAGAAAAATAATTAGGGTTTCGCGCAAAAAAAGAAACCAATATATATATATATTCTATGTCAGGTGTAGTAGTACTCTAAATTTCTTTTAAATTAAACGCGGGTGAAACCGCGGGTCCCAGCTAGTTTAATATAAGACTACGCTTGTCATTAAGAAAAAGACCTCAAAAGGACAATGTTCCTTACCCTGTTCAACTTGACAATAAGACATGGAGTTTTATTGGCATATCCGAAATCGTTCTCACTGGAGCAGGGTCCGAAGCTGTTGGTGTCGAAGGCGCACACCTCGGCGCGAGGAGGCTTCATATCACCACAGACACGCTGGTTCTTGCCTTTGGTAATTAACAACGTACTATTGTTGTATGCTGGAAATTGAACAGATTGTCTTTATTTTCCTAAATACTATTCTCACATTGCCAAATTTTTCGTAAGTACATGAATCATCATTTTCATCATTTCGGCCGAATGAAGTCCACTGCTGGACACAGGCCTCCCCCAAAGATCACCACAACCACCGATATGGATGTGTTGTGAGCACATTGGGGGGTTTTGCCATAATCGCCACGCTTGGCAGGCGGGTTGGCGATCGTAGTCGTACCCGAATGACCACACGACAAACCCAGACTGGTCGTTGTGGCAATCTACGGGGCAGGCCTATGACCAGCAGTGGATGTCTCTCAGCTTAAGTAATAGTATAATAAAACATACAAAAGCAACCGCTACCATTTCATCATTTATCCTATATGATCTATATACATCGTCGTTCCCTATGGGCTTAGCTCAAGGTCACTTAGCCAGCTATGGAGAGAGCATTCTTTTTTTTTCTCTTTATTTTGTAAGGGACTTTTATCCCATAAGGATATGTCAGACCCATAAGACCTTAACATAAATACAACCAACTTACTTATCTAAAACACTTTAACAATTATGATTAAGATATGCTAAATCATATAGACTCATTGCTTGTTTCGAAGCTGGTAAAGCCAAAATACTTTGAATAATACCGACATCCAAACGGTTGACTCTAAAATGTTCCATAAATTCCTTTCTTTTGTTTTGATTCTTGACACATTCCATCATTAAGTGGTGAACATCATCTACAATATTACATATTTCACAAAGGAGAGAGCTATAAAACACACATAGCACTTAAAACACCGATGCTCGATGGCCATTGGTGCAGAAAGGTTCTAGAAACGGCACCGAAAAACGCAGCGTGGGACGACCTCCAACGAGATGTACAGACGAACTGGTGAAGATGCTCGAGTCGTTAGATGTGGGCAACATGTAACCGCTGTAGAATGAGGGGAGGCCTTTGTTCAGCAGTGGACTGCCCCTGGCTTATTAGCCGATGGTGCCTATTAATAGGATAAATAGCTTTCAACGCTTAAATCATCACAAATGCAGTTTTACGAGCTGGTTCGCTTCCGTAATAGTAGTTTATGAAAGTATTTCGAATATTACTTACGTGCTAGAAACTCATTGATATTGTCGACGTACTTCTTGACGTGGGTGGCGTTGTCCGCGTTATACCAGATGAGCGCTCCTTCCTCGAACAGCAGCGGCCTATGACCCATCCCTGGATTGGCCCCTGAAAATGTTAATGTAATTTTTAGATGGACATTCATCTCATTTACTACAGTATTGTATATGGCACAGTCAGAATAACTCTTTGAAGAAGAAAAAGAAAATTATAAGAACATTTTTTTTTTACTTTTTTTTACTGCTAAATTAGGCTCAAGTATCTTAAACTTTAGGCCGTGTGGTGCCGGCTACGAATAGCACTAACCCATCTCATCCCGGTAACGTAAAAGGCGACTATGGGATTATCCGGAGGATGGACAGCAGCGTCCTTCAAGTACATTAACAACTCAACTGCTAACGCCAACCCACCTGCCAAGCGTGCCGTTTATGGCAAATCCCCCCAATGAGGACACAACCCACTCAGACCGGTCATTGTGGCGATCTTTGGGAGAGGTCAAAGTCCAACAGTGGGCTTTATTTGGCGGAATTGATGAACTCAAATTGCAGGCCACGCACATAAATAGTTTTGAGGGTTCCCTTTAGTGAAAACTACTAATACTTTGTTATCATTACAACATAAATAGTATATATGTATTAAATTAATGAAACGTATTTCTGATGCGTCATCATATTTCACGATTGAAGCGAAGTCCTTGACCTCATTCTTTTAAAAGATCTAAAAATACCCATCACAAGATTTGATAAATGTATTTGGATGTATAAAAGAAACATCCTTGATGCGTATGTTAATATTACGACTCTTATAGACGTCAAGACTAGTCTATGGCCTGAAAACGCCTAAAACTGGTACCAGCACGTGCCATTAGGTTGTTCACACCACCTAAACCCGAAAAACTACGCAGGTACCTGAAGGGCATATAAATATTTATACCTTGCGGGAATCGAACCCGCGACCCGTTGTACAGATAGCAAATCTGCAATACCCACTGCACCGTGCCGACAATATATAATATATCGTAAATGTACGCTTACCTATGATAGAGTCAGCCAGCGTGAAATAAGGTATCTTCTCGTCCATGGTAGCCATGAGGCCACACATGCAGATGGAGAAGAAGATGATGATGCAGATATACATCACTAGGTAGATCAGACCTATCACGCCTGGAACAAACATAGAAAAATATGTCAGAACGACAGGAATTTATGTCATCAGAATCAGACCCTATGTCTGTGATCAGTGGGTGGATAATGAAGATTACGTGTACTGAGAACACCTTTTTTTTTTATTGATACGATGGAAATACATCTTGTACTTCCTTCGCCCCGGGAAAGGGCGAAGGGTCATGCCGGACTCCTACCGGCTAAAACCACCGGAGTGATCATCGTCGGCACCGAAGGGAGGCTCCAGGAACTCGAATAATCTCCATCTAGAGCCATCCGTTAGTGCCACGCCTTTACGCACATCTCGGAGGTGATGACTGTAGAGCGGTCATCCCCTCTAGCGGAGGGAAGGCGACTGTAAAGAGGCCACCCCCCCCAGGCATCACTCGAGGGGATTGTAAAAGATTCCTCCGAGGCCTCACTATGCGCTGTGCTGCGCACACAGCGGTGTGCATGTGGTCACCCCACATGCACACCGCTGTCTTCCCGGGGGTCGCTCGGTATGAGCACGCAGATTTCCCAATAAGCGCGCTCGCGACCCCCAAGGCCCCCTGTCATATAAAGACGACAGGGGGCTCAGGCGTGTTGGACACGGGCGCCGCGGCGGCTGTTACCCCGGCTCCGTGTCCTCCTCCTCCGAGCGGGATCGGCCCTCTCCCGATCCCGCTCTGCGACCTCCTTCTGGAGCATTACGCTCTCACAGAAGGAGACCACAGCACTCCAATTTTCATGCTCTGCCAGCATAGCCGACACTATTGCTGGCAAAGAGAGATCTTGCCCAATCCTATCGACCAGGATCCGCCGCTCGGCAGTCCACGCAGGGCACTCTCCGAGCGTGTGCTGTGCGGTATCCTGATCGTCTCCACAGTGGTGGCACTGTGCCGTGACCTCGCGTCCTATCCTGTGCAAGTACGCACCGAAACAACCGTGTCCGGTGAGCATCTGCGTCAGGCGGAATATGACGCGCTCGCTCCTTTGGAGCCAGGCTCCGAAGAGCGGCAAGACAGCCTCGACGACACGCTTTTGCGTGTACTGTGGCAGCATGAGCCGCTAGCGCCATAGCTCGAGTGCACGCCGCCGAGCCTGATGCCTCAAACGTTCGAGCGCCCCTGAAGGCACGCCTTCCCCGCTCTGGCGGAGGGAGCGTGTTTGGTGATACACCCACGCATCCATCTCCGCCAAGATATCAAAAGGCGGAAAGCGCGCCAACAGAGTTGCCGCCTCAAAGGACACCGTTCGGTATCCTCGTGCGATCCGTATAGCCGCTCTACGCTGCAGACCGTGAATCTTGGTTCTGCAGCGCTGGACGCCCGAGAGTCGAGATGACCAAACAGGCGCCCCGTAGAGGGCCACGGACCGCACGACTCCCCCGTAGAGGCGGCGAACTTCTTCCCCCGGTCCCCCGAGATTGGGTAGCAGCCGGTGCAAGGCGCACTACTTCCGCTGGCCAACACAAGAGTGTCATCAGCGTAACAGACTAGGCTGATGCCAGCGGGGAGGACGACACGCAGGACCGTATCGTAAGCGAGGTTCCACAAGAGGGGACCGAGAACCGATCCCTGTGGAACCCCGCACGTGATCTCCCTCCCTCCCTCCGGTAATGAGAACACCTACAGGGTGTCCAGTAAATAGCACGACATACTGCAGGGGGTGAGAGCTTGGGTCAATACCTTTTTTTTTTTTCTTTTTTTATTGGTGCCCAGTGGAAATTCTTCATGAACTTCCTTCGCCCCGGGGAAGGACGAAGGGGTATGCCGGACTCCTACCGGCTAAAACCACTGGAGCGGTCATCTTCGGCACGTAAAGGAGGCTCCAGGTCCTCGTATGATCACATTAGAGCCGCCTACCAAAAAAACACAATATATGTTCAGCAAAATCTTACGGATTTTTTTTCACCACTGTAGGTTAAAGTTAAGCGATAAGAAAATTGTACTGTGAAAATTTTAATAAAAATTGTATTTCTTGAAAACATTTTAGGATTTAATAGAATAAAGACTTATCAATGAGTAAAGTGAATAGTTATTCACAAATAATTTGAGGTAAAAAAAAATAGAAAAGGAGATTTTCATTACGTGACGTATGTGCTTAAAAATCTGTGTCAAGGTAGAGATTTTTCGATATTTCGGAAAATTTTGTACTACAGTAAATCCTGAAGATTTTGCTGGACATATGTTGTGTTTTTTTGGTAGGTATTGACCCAAGCTCTCACCCCCTGCAGTATGTCGTGCTATTTACTGGACACCCTGTATAGATTGACACAACGTTTATATTCAGTATGGTGGCCGGACTAAGAATATAGCACCACTCCATCTCCTCCCATGGACATCGTAAAAGGCGACTAAGGGACTCTAAACCAGAGGAACAGGAGGAGGAGCTTCTGTGGAACAGTAGCTACTACGCTCACCAACCCGCCTGCCAATTGTGGTGAGTGTTGCCAAATTCCCTCCAATGACGACATGAACAAACAATCGGCTTACACTGGGGAGTGTTAGCAGTTCTTGTGGAAATCTGTGGGGGAGGCCTTTGTTCAGTAGTGGACGTCCTTCAACTGATATGATGATTATCTTAAGTTTAATGCAAATCACTTACAGTATGAATCGATTTCAATCCGAAATTACAACCTTTCAAACACCATAATGATTTAAAAAATAACAAATTCGCCAGAAACGCAATATTCCGGGTGGCGCACACCGCGACAGCCACTCAGTTCGACGTCCAATCAAGGTATCAGTATTCTCTCGTTCATCCCCACCACTTTGACTCGGACTTGTTGATTACACCCTATCACAGACAATTAAATGATGTGCCCGTTCTACGACTCGGGTCAGGATCAGGTTATCATCTCCGAATAAATTTGCTATCTGTCTCAGTAATGATGACTCCCAATCAAAGGTATTGGAAGAAAGGAGATATGCCATGTAGATCAAAATGTATGCGAGCCTAGAAATCCATTTTCCCACTACCATTCTTCATAAAAGCACACTAATGCACACAGTTACAAGGTCTTATCCAATGATCTGAATAAACATTACATTATAATTGGCTTCTCATACTAAAACACACCCACGACTTTGTAGGTAGCCAATCATACCGAGCGTACAGACCGCAAACGACAGCCGTACCACGCAACGCGTAAGTTCATTGGGAGTACCATTCGCTGTTCTATTCACTGCGTTTGTTATTCACCGATTGCTAGTTTAAAGTGGTAGAAAAGAAGCATTGTATTTTGTACAAAAATAATAATGTCGTGTTGCTCCATCAAATGTAACATAATAAAGAAAACAATCATTTTTAATTCTTTTATAGACATATATAATATAAGAAAATTCCTTCACTTGCATATTGTATATGATTCCTTCCTTGATAAAGTTATTATTTTCGCTTCGGTTTTTGCATGTTATCCCCGAACAACACGACAATTTAACAAAGTTTCACTTACGCGATCGAATCTCAACTGATGTTATAAAACGGCCATTTTTTCCGGATTGGCCAAATTGATCCAGTTGCGGTGGCGTACCACTTCTCCTTATTTCCTATTTCTGTACTCCCAATGCATGACTTTCCAATCAACCCATGTTGAATTAAAAATAACTCGATTCTCAGTTTTTATGGTATGACTAACGAAAAGGACGACTTGCCAGTAGCTGTACTCCTTTAGTTCGCTGAAGGCAGCATTTACTCACGTTTTATTTTTACTGTATCCAGTGATAATTCTCCTCCGCCCCGGGGAAGGACGAAGCGCCATACCGGACTCCTACCGGGTAAAACCACTGGGGCGGTCATCTTCGGCACCTAAGGGGGGCTCCAGATAAGAGGGAAGCCTAAAATATCCTTCGCCATACTAAGGCCATTTTCATGAAATAACCTAATTCTTTTACATAATTTCACTTGAATTTGTTAGGCAGTTTAATTGGGATAAACACGCAAACTTTTACATCTATAATATCGGTAAGATAACAATATCAAATAGTAATAATTTTGTAAATCAATGTTTATCCAAATACAGAGTAACAAGTAAACAGAGTGGCTTAGATTATTTACAGAGTGGTTTGATCATCATATTAGTGGCGCGTACGCGTCGCAACTTATCACTGGTTATATTATCACATTGAAAGCACTATAATACATAGAATAAAGTGATAAATGGTGGGTAACGAATTGTTAGAGTGAATAGTATATTTAATGAGTTGAATAATCTATGTTTCCGTTTGTTATTGAAACATGAATTTGCTATAATAGGTTTTGTTGCTTATGACCACTTGTTAACACAATGCTTTCAATAGATAGCTTTATAAAGGCGGTGATAGGTGCAGATTTTTTTTAGCTGGTAGGAGTCCGGCATACCCCTTCGCCCTTCCCCGGGGTGAAGGAAGTTCATGTAGAATTTCGACAGGACATCAATAAAATAATAATAAAAAAAGGTGCAGAATTTGATGGCTGGTTGATAGGTGCTCTTAAATTCTATATATGAATATTCTATATGTGAATAGTATATTTAATGAGTTGAATAATCTATGTTTCCGTTTGTTACTGAAACATGAATTTGCTATAATAGGTTTTGTTGCTTATGACCACTTGTTAACACAATGCTTTCAATAGATAGCTTTATAAAGGCGGTGATAGGTGCAGATTTTTTTTAGCTGGTAGGAGTCCGGCATACCCCTTCGCCCTTCCCCGGGGTGAAGGAAGTTCATGTAGAATTTCGACAGGACATCAATAAAATAATAATAAAAAAAGGTGCAGAATTTGATGGCTGGTTGATAGGTGCTCTTAAATTCACGCGCTGCCGTGAGACGCTTTGGGGGATCCATTACAATCCCCCCAGGGGGGTGACCGCTTTACAGTCACCCTCTCCGGCGTGGCACCAGTGAGCGGCTCTAGTGTGATCATACGAGGACCTGGAGCCTCCCTTAGATGCCGAAGATGACCGCCCCAGTGGTTTTAGCCGGTAGGAGTCCGGCATACCCCTTCGCCCTTCCCCGGGGTGAAGGAAGTTCATGAAGAATTTCCACTGGGCACCAATAAAAATAAAAAAAGTGCTCAATACAAGACGACAAAGTGAAACTTAACACACGAAAAGGACTTAACTACAGACTGAGCTAAAGCTAAAGCATTTAAATTAAATTAAGCCAGTTTTATACGATACAAATACACCTTTGCAAATCAGATTTGAAACACAACACACTTAAATTCGTTGCGTGCTGCATTGGGTGCGACCGAAGCTCTTGGAAAATAGAAGTCGGTAATGGACGGGCAATAAAATTGTACCTACACTCGCATCATAAATATAGTTTACGACACCAGTATGTTCAAGCCACGGGAAAATCTGATAGGAATGAACAAACATAGAATCTATTAGAAGTTATATTTCTATAAGCGCGTTTGATGATGAAATTGGGAGCTGCGAGCGCATTCCGTCACGAAAATCCGACAGTGACGTCGAATGTAAAAGATAATTAAAAGTGCATATTTATTTTACCTGTGTGGTGCCGGCTACGAATAGCACCAACCTATCTCATTCCCTTGGATGTCGTAAAAGGCGACGATGGGGTTAGCTGGAGGATGGGCAGCAGCGTCCTTCGAGTATATTAACAACTCAACTGCGATCGCCAACCCGCCTGCCAAGCATGGCGATTATGGCAATACCCCCCTATGAGCACACAACACACCCATGTCGGTCGTTGTGGTGATCTTTGAGAGAGGCCTGTGTCTAGCAGTGGACTTTATTCGGCCGAAATGATGATGATGATTTATTTTACTGATTAATAATTTATTTTAAACATTTTTGACTCGTTTAAATAATATTTTTTTAAGTATCATCATATCGGCTATTTATACGTCCACTGCTGAACAAAGGCCTCCCCCATGGCGTTCCACAACTGTATCGTGATTTTGGGGGGAATTTGGAGGAGGAGATCAATTTGTTGATTTGTTGCTAATTGCAAAATACAAATTTGTTTTTTTTTACTATTAACAAGCGATGCCATAGAACTTTCCATAATGCCAATAAGAATAATAGCTTTATTTATACTACCTATAACATAAACTGATTTACAAATTCCTTCGAATAACTTCGCACATCACACATTATAAAAATGATTAGAGAAAATGTTAAAGTTTAAATACCTCTGTATCATCATCATTTCGCCCGAATAAAGTCCACTGCTGGACATAGGCCTCCCCCAAAGATCACCACAACGACCGGTACCGGTGGGTTATGCGCTCATTGGGGGGGTTTTGCCATAATCACCACGCTTGGCAGGCGGGTTGGCAATCGCAGTTGAGTTGTTAATGTATTCAAAGGACGCTGTTACCCATCCTCCGGCTAATCCCTTAGTCGCCTTTTACGACACCCACGGGATGAGATGGGTTAGTACTATTCGTAGCCGGCACCACACGGCATATACCTCTGTATACTCGTAGTTCGAGATATTGTTTCTTTTTATTCCATGTGTAATTACAAAGTACAGAACATTACCTTTTTGTGTTTTTTTTTATTGATCCCAGTGGCACTTCGTCATGAACCACCTCCGCCCCGGGGAAGGGTATGCCGGACTCCTACTAAAACCACCGCAATGGTCATCCTCGGCACCGAAGGGAGCTCGAGGAACTCGGAAAATCTCCATCTAGAGCAGGGGTTCCCAACCTTTTTTTGTCTACTGCCCACTTTAAGAATAAATTATTTTTTAACGCCCCCCTTTTTAAACATACTTAAAAACCGCTAAGTACTTATAACTGATTATTGAAACGCAAATTTATAGTATTCGGACAGAGTATCTTTTATTGAAAATAAAACAAACATAATCAATTCTTATATAAAAACTAATGTGAAGGTTGAATCTGATGCTGTTCAATAAGTTTGTTGATATCAGGTTCCAATTTACTCAAAAACAGCCGCAAGTCGCCACGTTCGGTAACACGCAAACGATTTCTCTTTTTAGTAAGCAGCGTTGCCACAGCACTAAATCCACGTTCACACAAATATGACGATGGGAATGCTATCAAAAATCGTTGAACAATTGACCACAATCCAGGGTACAATTGCGGGATCGGTTTTTGTAGCCAAAATTCTTGATATCCATTTTTGAACTTGATTTTTATTTCTTCGTTTGTTGTCAATTCTATAAGTTCTTCTTCCAGCTGAGGTGACATTGCTGTGTTGACATTTGAAAACGGATCCAACACCCAGTCTGATATTTCCAAGTTTAAAATGTCCTGGTATCGTTCGGTGAAGTCAATGTGGAGGTTTTCCAAATGTTGGCAGTAGGCAAACAAGTCGTCGTTACTGCAGTATACTGATAAATTCGGAAAATTGTGAAACTCACGTCTGCCCATATTCGTTTTGTGCAGAAGCAGTTTGGCTGCGAAAGCAGCAACGACATTTTTTGTTTTAATTAAATTTAGTTCATTGCCTTGCAGTTGGAGGTTCATGTCGTTGAACATTTTATACGGGTCTGTCATGTAAGCTATATCATTCTTTGATGTTATGAGCTTGTTGCGCAGTTCTGTATCTTTAGTTTCCAAGAACTCTATCATAGAGTCAAATAGGTTGTAAAATCGAATCAGACAATTGCCTCTTGACAGCCAACGAACTTCAGTATGAAGCAACAAACGGTTGAAATCTTCGTCATTAGTAACACAAAGCTGATGAAATAATCTATCATTCAAAGAGCTGCTACGGATTTTATTGACTGCTTTGATGACATATTGCAGTGATTGAAATAGTCGTTCACTTAAGTTTCTAGCAACCAAATGTTGTCTATGAATAACGCAATGTATAGCAAGGACATCTGGAATTTTATTCTTTAAGTATGCTATGAAGCCTTTATGGCGCCCTGTCATAGCCGGAGCGCCATCCGTAGCAACTGATATAATATTTTTCAAAGGAATCTCTTTCTCTTCACAAAACTTTTCCAATGTATTGAATATGGTTTCGCCTTTTGTATCTGTCTCCAAATTTCTGGCAAACAATAGTTCTTCACGTATTTTCTCATCTTTAATAAACCTCACGTAAGATAGCAACAACGCTTCATTAGTTGGTAAAGTGGACTCATCGAGCTGAATTGAGAATTGACTAGTCCTCAGATGATTGCACAATGATTCTTCAATGTTTTCAGCCATTTCATCAATTCGTCTTTGCACAGAATTATTACTCAAAGGAATTTTTCGGATAATATCTGCGGCCGGTTTATGAAGCACAGTAGTTATTACTTCCTTTATTGCTGGCAAAATTAACTCTTCTCCGATGTTGTGTGGTTTGCCTTTTTGAGCAATTAACAAAGAGATATTGTACGAAGCTCGAAGTCCGTCGTCATCTTGCTTAGCAGCCGCCGAAAATAGTTTTGATACACTTGGCTGAGTATTATGCTTCTTCTCTAGGTCTTGAAAATATGCTACATTCTTTTCTGTCTTATCTGGATGCATTTTATTCAAATGATCTTGCAGTCTTGAAGGCTTCATTGCTTCGTTCGAAAATGTTTTTAGACATAGAAGACACAAAGGCGACGACGGGTTTGTGGGATTTTCAATAAATCCGAATTTAATATATTCCGCAGAGTATTGCCGTCTCTTCTTTTTTACTTCCGACATTGTTTTGTTTTAAGAAATACGTAAGTGTTGAAATCAAGTACTGCTTATCTATTATGCGCGAAACCGCAAATGAAAATAAAATAAATTTACGTCGCTTATATAGGATTGCATAAGCAGCACGCACCAACAGGAATAAGACAAACGTGCATAAACTCGTTTATCTCATTCGACGCCCAATCGTACTCGACAAGCAAGAACAAGTATTATAGAACCAGCCGATTGGTATAGGAATTTACAATTCGGATTATTTAACAAAAACTTGTTAAAACATGATTGCCCGCGGTCTTTTATATCGAACTGAGTTTTAACTATATCTTAATTAATATTAGTTGATGTTCACAAGATGTAGTCGAGAGTCGAGAGCTGAGTCGGTCTCTAAGAGTCTTCCTAGCTAGGTAGATGAAATTATAAATCGACCCCAAAGCCCTACACAATGCCCCCTTTTTTTTCTGGGTCTCTTACCGCCCCCCTTTAGGCCTGCAGCGCCCACAAGGGGTCGTTATCGCCCACGTTGGGAAAGACTGATCTAGAGCCACCCATTGGTACTACGCCTTTAGGTACATCTTGGAGGGGATGACTCTAAAGCGGTCAACCACAGTAAAGTTGCCGCCCCCCAACGCACTTCTCAGGGGGTATTGTCAAGGATTCCCTCGAAGCCCCGCTGTGCGCTATGCTGCGAACATGGCGGCACGTGACCTCGTGCGCAACACCGCGCCGTCTTCCTGGGGGTCAGTCGGTATAAGCATGCCAATTTCCTAATCTGCGCACTCGCGACCCGCGAGAAATACCCTTCACTTTAATCTCACTCAATTAATTATATATCTTAGTGAAATTTCCAGTCCATCCAGTACACATAGTGTGATGGAAATACAAACTAATACCGGGAGGTCCACCAGGATATTTAATCCAAAATCTTGAGATCTCTGAGCGTCAAACCTTAAGGAATAAGTTTGAGCAGTCAGTTAAAATTTCTGTTTTATTTCTTGTTTATAATATTTGTGTATCTCCCAATGATATTATATATTAAAAAGAAGTAGATATGTTACATGCGTGCCAAAAGTAAGAACCAAAGCTCCCCCAATTGTAGCACCTCGCAATCGGTTCGCCTAGATAGCTATCTCTTTTACTCTTGTTGTTTTTGTATCTTCTTTCTCACGACATGGATGGTTGTGCAAGCGAGACTGTATTTTGCGCGCCATTTAATATGGACGTAACATATCTATGGTATAATATCATTGGTATCTGCTTAAATATTTAGCTATGTTGTAACTTATAATAATCTTAGTCATCTTATTTAGCCAATGTTATGTAAGGCCGTAATTGGCATATATACTTTATACTTTATACTTTCGTTTATTTATCATATAAATATTGGTATATTGTTATTGTACAAATCTATTGTGGGAGACTGGTGCCTAAACTAGGTGCAAGCCAGTATTTCAGGTCACCTGGCCTTCCACCCCAGACGTCCAATTTCATAGACCTTTCATAAATTGTGCCCAGTGAAAATTTTCAATTTTCTTGTTCTACGTGTATTTGATTCTATCAAGTTGTTTTCTCTTGTTAGGGTTCTCATGATGAATACTCTCCAATACGTTGCTATAACTTTATCAGACCCCGATACTGGTTGATTTTGTCCTTTAAACCCAGTTATCATATATAAGGTCAATACTTATACTGTATCTGATGGTATTAATATGTATGCTGTGGGTATACCTTACATAAATAAATAAAAGTAGTAAAATGTTAGTGTAATCAAGAGAACTTCGAGGAAGTCATGTAGTTCGTTTAAGCTCATAAAGTTTACGCTACTAATTAGTTATCGTTTTTTCAATCAAGAATATCAAATCGCAAACAAAGAAGTAGATTTAACTAGCTCAACCAATTTAAGCATGCAGGTATTGGCGTATCATTTTGAGGTCTATGAGCGCTCTGTATTTGACAGCACGGTTGGCGCAGTGGCTAAGTGATTAGCTTTCTTCGCAACGTGTCGCGGGTTCGATCCCAGCACGGAAAAAATATTAGTATAATCTACAAGATAGTTATTTCGGTGTTGGTAAACTGTACCGTCAACAATACCGCAATGCCTCAAGACGCAAGTCTTTAAGCAGTGTGTGTTACCGGCGATTATATATGGTACGGAGACGTGGTCACTCACAATGGGCCTCGTAAGAAAGTTGAAGGTCACTCAGCGAGCTATGGAGAGAGCTGTGCTTGGTATTTCTCTACGGGATCGAATCAGAAATGAGGAGATCCGTAGAAGAACTAAAGTAGTCGATATAGCTGAAAGGATTAGTAAACTGAAGTGCCAATGGGCAGGGCACATTGCTCGTAGAACTGATGGCCGCTGGGGCACAAAGGTTATAGAATGGAGACCACTCACCGGAAAACGCAGCGTGGGACGACCTCCAACGAAGTGGACAGACGACCTGGTGAAGGTCGCTGGGAGTCGTTGGATGAGGGCGGCATGTGACCGCTCGTTGTGGAAATCTAAGGGGGAGGCCTTTGTTCAGCAGTGGACGTCCTGTGGCTGATATGATGAAACTGTACACACGATGCAGGAAAAACAGAAATTGTTGAGTAAATTCAAAGGAAATAAACGCATGTACTTTGAGAAGAACAATTACAGAACTTTTTACAGCAGCTTTTATATGGCCAATGTGAAGTTTTCCACGCCACAGCATCGCCGCAAATTGTGCAGTAAACAAACAAAGCCGAAAGATGGCCGCCGCCGAATTGCCGAAATAGCACGCACCACGCAAACCGGTCACGGACTGTTTACATTCGTGCATACGTCACAGCTAACAGGGATGCCAGAAGTGGCACAATATGGATTACTAGGATAACTGATTATATCCAGACTCCAGACAGAAGCGAGTTTTTCAGAAGTTCCAGGTCAGCGTTTGTGCTTAGGAGATTTATGTTTGTATACTGTACCCGATGATATTATATACTAGCTGGGACCCGCGGTTTCACCCGCGTTTAATTTAAAAGAAATTAAGAGTACTTCGACATAGACACTTGACATAGAATATATATATTGGATTTCAAGGGTTTTATTTGGTTACGCGGAGCCCTAATTATTTTTCTAAAATAAAAGTAGCCTAAGTTATTCCCTATAACATCAGCTATCTGCCAGTGAAGGTCCCGTCAAAATCGGTCCAGCCATTTCGGAGATTACCCGGAAGAAACAGACAGACAAAAAATTTAAAAATAGTGTTTTGTGTTATATGTAACGTACATACTTTCATATGCATTTAGTAAAAAGCTGTTATTTTGACATTACAAACAGACATTTTATTTATTTGTATAGATTAAAAGAAGTAGATTTGTTACATGCGCGCCAAAAGTAAGAACCAAAACTCCCCCAATTGTAGCAAGTCGCAGTCAGTTCGCCCAAGACAAGACATCGAGCACACACTGTCATAATCTGTATTCTTTTATTAATTAAGTAAGAACAATGCCGTCTTGCGTATAGAAAATGCACAAACCATCAAGCAAAAATAAATAAAGAACAAGGGATCTCGTACCACACGTGAATAACAAACTATATAAAATATTTTAATAAAATACTAATCAAATTATCTATAGAATAATATTCTCGAACAAAATACAGGCCAAGCAAAGAAAAGAGACAACACATATATTCTATCACAGATGCGACAAAGACATTGGTACACGTGTTGTCATTTTAGATAGCTATCTCTTTTACCCTCGCAGTTTTTGTATCTTCTTTCTTACAGCTTAAGTGTACAGTTTCATAGCTTTATACCTACACACAGCGAAACTGTATTTTGCGCGCCATTTAATATGCACGTAACATATCTATGATATAATATCATTGACTGTACCGGTCCACGACCTGGTAAGTATGGTGATTAATACTCGGTCCTTCTCTACTCATGCCGACACACTCACTCATGCACAATACTTTACATCATCATCATCATACTAGCCGAAGCATGACCACTGCTGAACAAAGCCCACCGATTGCCAAAATTGTGTCATCACTTTGGAGGGATTTTGCGAATACTCGCCACGCTTGGCAGGCGGGTTGGTGAGCAGGAAATGGGTACTGTTCCACAGAAAGGATACTGCTGCCCATCGCTCTGGTTAATCCCTTAGTCACATTTTACGATATCCACGGAAGGAGAGGAAGTGGTGCTATTTTCTTAATGGGGAACAAGGTGTGGTGTTCCTCCAAAGAAAAGGGAGGATCCTCCAGCCAGGCGGATGGTATGCCTGGCGGGCCGAAGCCCAACGGTTGATTTTGAACGACTGAATATATGCTGCGTTGCGCGAATACTTTAATAGCGTGATTCAGGATTCTTTGACGTCATCGGAGAGTTACATTTAATAGTCACGTAGATGTCGTTGTAAGTTGTAGTTATGCTGGTGATGTAGGTGTCACCACATCTTAATCCGGCCACCACATGGAAGATTACAGTTACAGGCTAATATTCGATTACATTACATTATAACTGTTCCTTGTCGTCCCCGGAAAATAATAGGCCTCTCCACGTATGGGTAGCGCAAAAAGCTAAAAGTTGATCTCACGAGGATGGGAAACAGCATCCTCTTGTGTGCTAATAACTACATACTGCGATCACCAATATGTCTGCCAAGTGCGGTGATTATGGAAATATCACCGCTCATTGTAGTGATCATTGGTAGACCATGTTCAGCAGTGGACGTTTACGTGCTGATGTTTGTGTATTAGCATTAGTCTTAAGGAGTAAAGATATACAAAAGTACATATCTGCTGACCTCTTTATGGGCGTAACAATTATGTTCGTAAGAAGTCGATTATATTGTTTTCGTTTTCAGTCTGAAAGCCACTATTTGACTCGTAAGTGGCGCTACCTAGGGTAACTAAACACATTAGTATAAATAGTGGTAACTTGAGGCTTCAGATGCCAATGCATTCCACCAAATTCTTCGATAAATCTTTTACAGTTCAGGCTATACGGTTGGGGAATGCATTGCCAGTGTCAGTGAGAGCTGCAAAATCATTACCCTCCTTTAAAAACTTAATAAAAGAACATTATCTGTCCTCTTATACGTGTAATTTGTCTATGCTATTTCATTGTTATCACATGGCGTTTTATTTGACTATATCACTTTTCTATCTTCATGTCCGGGTCCTAAAATGTATGTATTTATATGTAAATATTATATTATTATGAGATTTGTTTTAAATATTTAGTACTATCATCTACTTATCCGTACACCACGGACTACCCCATTATTATTTTTCGTGACGTTCTTGTCCATCCTAAGATTGTCTAGAAAAGATCGCTTTTAGCGATAAGACCGCCCATTGCACATTGTACTAATATTTTAAGTTTTCTTTTTAAGATCCAAATGGTGTACAATAAAGTATATTATATTCTATTCTATTCTAATATAACTGAGTTTTATCACCATGTTTACCTTCGCAGTTGGCAAATGGTCGTAAACTTGTACATAGATATGTAAGCACATACGGCAAGAAATGATTTCAAATACCAGTGTTGAGCGGCTCGTGAGGAAACCGTTTTCATCCTCATTAATTCTGCTTTGATGGAACATGAACTTTACGCAAATACTCAAATGAGTAACATGCGCAGAATTTACGTCGTAAGACATAAAGGTGGGTAGAGACCGCGAACACTCACGTGTGATGCACAGTTCGGATTGCCCATTTCATTAGTGAATACGTCGAAACGAGCATCATCATCATTTCAGCCGAATAAAGTCCACTGCTGGATACTGTACTGTGTTGTATGCTCATTGGGGGGTTTTGCCATAATTTTACGCTTGGCTCGGGTTGGCGATCGCAATTCTTAATATACTCGAATGACGCAGCTGCCCATCCTCCGGCTAATCGCATAATCGCCTTTTACGACACCCACGGGATGAGATGGGTTGGTGCTATTCGTAGTCGCACAATACGGCGACACCGTTACGAGACGCTATTTGAAGTGAAAACTTCTTTTAGCGCGGTCCGAATATTTTTAGATGAGATAAAATCTCTGGACTCGCGACACCGTTACGAGACGCAGCTATAGTGTGTGCATATATGCATGTACAAATAGCAGACCGCTAACGCGTCTAGATCAATAAATAAAAACACATTTATTGCTATGAAATTTTCACTTCTGTCGGCACTCCCGGACGGCAACCCGTATTTTTTTAATAAAAGGTGCCCCACACTAGGATTTCTCCTATGTCGTGGGTGCGTTTACAGACATGAATTCCACATACAATACACCCAGACCCGGAACAACTACTTGCAGATCATACAAATATTTGTTCCGTGCGATAATCGAACCCAGGACCTAGAGCGCAGCAGTCGACTGTATCAGCCACTGCACTAGCCGTGCCGTCGTTTCGAGTCCCTTACTCATCTTTTACGATATCCACGGGAGGAGATGGAGTGGTGGTGCTATATTCTTGCTCCGGCCTCCACACACGGAAGTACAATATACATTGACGCAAACAATAAGATACAAAACGAATGCTCTAAATACCCTACCATATACGCATACCTTTGCGACTTTAAATGAAAGTGAGGAAATTAATAAACAGAAAAGTTATTCCTAAAAGCCACGTAATACTAATCTGAATGTTCCCACGTTATCGGACAGCCCTGAAGCATAACTATGCACACAAACCGTCGACACTGAGGCGGCGAGCAATTCGCAGAAAACATTCAGGGTGGAAAATACCACGCGAACTTGTGGGTTTTTCCATCTGTCGCAAAGTAATGGTTCCATTTCTATCTTCACTAAGGGGGAATAAAATAAAGGTTTTTTGTAAATTAAAATGGCGGTAGGTTGTAATTTTGTACATAACCTCATTCAGAGCACATACCTTTCTTTTATTGATGTCCAGTGGAAATTCTACATGGAACTTCCTTCACCCCGGGAAAGGGCGAAGGGGTGTGCCGGACTCCTACCGGCTAAAACCACTGGAGCGGTCATCTTCGGCACCTAAGGGGGGCTCCAGGTCCTCGTAAGATCACACTAGAGCCGCCCATTGGTGCCACGCTGTTATGCACATCTCGGAGGGGATGACTGTAAAGCGGTCACCCCCTCTAGCAGAGGGCAAGCGGCTGTAAAAAGGCCGCCCCCCCAGGCCAGAGCACATCTGCCGGGGGAGCGGTCTAATGCAGAAAAGCGTACAACTCACCCCCGGCTAGAGGTAAGAAGAAGGACACCGTGGGGTTTTAGCCGGTTTGATCCCGGCATGCCCCTCCGCCCTTCCCAAGGCGGAGGAAGTCCAAGAGGATCTCCCCACGTTAATAAAAAAAAGGCCAGATCACATACCTACAACTTTTATAACTAAGATTTAATAATTACGTTAGCATGCTCGCGGACACGCCGACATATTTATTTTTAAATGCACATGGCACATTTTTTTTGTTGAGGATATGGCAGCCGTATGTGTGTGTATCCCATCAAACTGGACACTTCACATTATTACCATCGCCGTGTGATGCAGTTCTCTCATGTAACGCCAATAGAAAAATCTAGAACTTCCATACATACAGGTTGTCCAGTAAATAGCACGACATACTACAGGCGGTGAGAGCTTGGGTCAATACCTACCATAAAAACACAACATATGTTCAGCAAAATCTTACGGATTTACAGTAGTACAAAATTTTCCGAAATATCGAAAAATCTCTACCTTGACACAGATTTTTAAGCATCTCGTAATGAAGAATTCTTTTACTAGTATTTTTTTACCTCAAATTATTTGTGAATCTTTACTCTTTGATAAGTCTTTATTCTATTAAAAACTAAAATGTTTTCAAGAAATACAATTTTTATTTAAATTTTCACAGTACAAATTTCTTATCGCTTAACTTTGTACTACTGTAAATCCGTAAGATTTTGCTGAACATAATTTGTGTTTTTTTTTGTAGGTATTGACCCAAGCTCTCACCCCCTGCAGTATGTCGTGCTATTTACTGGACAGCCTGTATATAAACTTTCCAAAAACAACTGCTATCGCCGTTCCGCTGATACTGAGGCTGATATCAGTCGAAGGATGTCCACCGCTGAACAAAGGCCCCCAACGATCGGTAACGTGCCACTTGTATTCAACGACTCCTAGCCATCTTGACCAGATTGTGGTTCCAAAAATCATTGCAGTAGCAGATCGAGATCGCAACTGCTAAAAGTTAAACATTTAACAATCATAAAAATAAAATTTTGTAAGTGTTTAAACTTAACACATTACTGTGCTCCAGTTAGAAGGGCACTGTAGCTAGTGACATTACTGGGCATAAGAGACTGAATAACTTTACGTCTCGAGGTGACGTGCGCAGTGTGGTGCCGCGCAGGACTATCCCTGGATAGCATTCTAATTATTATGAGCAGGCATGAAAGCCTACCACCAGGCGAATGACTTGCTCGTCTCGCCACAAAGTTGTATAAAAAATAAAAATATACTTTTATACTAACCAAGTTTATACAATACAATTGCCGTGTGGTGCCGACTCAGAATACCACCACTCCATCTCCTCCCGTGGGTGTCGTAAAAGTCGACTAAGGGATTAGCCGGAGGTTGGGCAGCAGCGTCCTTCGAGTACATTAACAACTCAACTGCGATCGCCAACCCGTTTTCCAAGCGTGGTGATTATGGCAAAACCCCCCAATGAGCTCACCCATATCGGTCGTTGTGGGCTTCATTCGGCCGAAATGATGATTACATCAACAAAACATTCATCTAAGTAGTTTTCCCTTCCCTAATTGCAAGTTGATGTGGCACAACACAAGATACATTGAAACAGTGTAATCATCGAACAAATGTATCCAATTAAGTGTTACCCTACGGTTTTATTAACGCTCAAATCATCATAAAACTGTTATCTCTAATGAAAATACGAGTAGTTACGTACTAACAAATCATCATTTCGGCCGAATGAAGTCCACTGCTGGACACAGGCCTCCCCCAAAGATCACGATAACCACCGATATGGATGCGTTGTGGGCTCATTGGGGGGTTTTGCCATAATCGCCACGCTTGGCAGGCGGGTTGGCGATCGCAGTTGAGTTGTTAATGTACTCGAAGGACGCTGCTGCCCATCCTCCGGCTAATCCCTTAGTCGACTTTTACGACACCCATGGGAGGAGATGGGGTGGTGGCATTCTGAGCCGGCACCACACGGCACAGCCGGCACCACACGGCACAGCCGGCACCACACGGCACTAACAAATACATAGGTGATTTTTCTCAGTAAAATCAACATTTATATAAATGTGAAGTTATTGGCCGAGCTGAATAAACATTGCGATTGCGTAGAGGTGTAACTAAACATCAGAATTGTGCTCATGCGTAGAAGAGAGTCGGCATGGGCTGCAGCAATATATACAAGGCTCCTGTGTTGTACATACGGTCAGCTCACAACAGGCTCATAGCCAGTTACACTCACTGGTTGGTTACCCAACTGGTTAAGCAACGCTTGGTATGATCAGTTTATAGATGGGTGACCGCATGCCATTTGATCACCGCTGAGGCCCGTCGCGACCACAGAATTTTATGTTTAGTGATCGTGACGAGCCATTCTATCTCCCCCCAACCCTTACGAGCTGGCCCGAGCCGAGACAGAAGCTTTAAATATCGCCTAATATATATTTGTACTAGCTGGGACACGCGGTTTCACCCACCGTTTAATTTAAAAGAAAGTGGATTATTTATATATCATAGATATGTAAATAATCATATATCATCATCTTCGGCATAGACACTTGACATAGAGTATGTATATATATATCTATATTGGATTTCATGGGTCTTATTTTTTTGCACGAAACCCTAATAATTTTTCTAAAATAAACGTAGCCTCAGTTATTCCTTATAACATCAGCTATCTTCCAGTGAAAGTCCCGTAGAAATCGGTCCAGCCGTTTCCGAGAATAGTGGGAACAAATAGACAGACAAAAAAATATAAATAGCGTTTTTGTTGTAGGTACCGTATATACTTTCATATGCATTTAGTAAAAAGCTGTTATTTTGAAATTACGAATAGACACTTCAATTTTATTTATTTGTATAGATAATACCGATCCTCCAGTAACGCCCTAAGCCGAGGTCCGAGTCTCGCAGGGGAGGCCCTTAGCCGCAGTTGCTTAGTTTTGTAAGTTTTATGCCTGGAGGCCTTTCAGCTTCGTACTGAAATGGAGGCGACAAGTCATAAAATAATGGTCCCAGACGTATTACCTTTGGGTGACTTCAACAACTCTGGACCAAGGTTGGAAACTAACTAAACAAACAATGCAATACCGAATAATAATATTGTTTAATTCCAGATAATACAGTCCATTTCTGTTAGTATCACTCACATTAAAAAGCTATGTTATTAGTATATATTTCAAAATATTCAGTTACTAATATTACATTTCACAATATACGAGTATAAATTATAAATTATTTTATTTTATTTGGCGAAACGGTTAGATGGCGTTACATGCGTTTTGGTCCAGTGTCTCAGTACCGGGCCATCCTCTCTATCTGCCACAGTAATTAATAGGCTGTTGGTGCTGCCACGCATCCGCCGCATCAGTGAGGCAACACGCTTCCGCATGATGGCGTAGAAGTCTATATGTGCCTCTGCAAAGATTCCTGATGCGCTGTAGAGTCGTAGCAACCCTAACAGCGCCCTAAGTGCGTTATTGTACTGGACACGAAGGGCGCTGTACGCCTTTTGAGGGTAGTCGATGCATAAGCTGTGGGTGTAAAAAGATTGACAGTACGGTGGTAGCGTTTAGCTAGATACTTTGCCACAAATAATGAACAGCAAGCGCCGCATCAGGAACAAACTGTTTACTGAACCTCCATATTGCACTGTCGCGTGTATTCCTGCTTATACCTCACGCCTTCGCTACACTCAATTAACCATTCGTTTCTAATATAAGTTACGATATGTTCGCGGATGAAAGGACCAAAATGTTGTTGATATGTCTGAGTTGTTGTGCGAGGGATTTGTCTCTTTAAACATATAATTATGTCTTTAATTGACCCTAGACTGATGCAATTACACTAAGTAATTACGTTAACCCCGCGACTATCTGTCACCGCTCAATTACTAGCTCATACCATACATATAAAGCCGCCGCAAGCCGGCGCCGCTGGCGCCCCCTACCGTCCCGCCTTGTAAGTGGAGCTTCAAACTGAATAGGTTGATAGTTATACAATTTTTTATTTTTATGGAAATTCATCATAATTTCCTTTTTATACGCTTTATAATATCTTAACCTGTATGTATGAATGTAAAGGAATCTGGCAATTAAATTTTTCACCCATTTCTATATGTCCCATTGTCTTGAAATTTTGTAGACGTATCAAGAATCGATGACACTACAATACTTTGGTGCAGTAACTAGGACTGTCACATGTAAAATAAAAGTGTATATTTTCACAATTACTTAAGTAATCTACATTTAATATCGTGCTACTCATAAACTTTTTTGTTTTCTTAACAAAACGTTGCCCCACACTAGGATTTGTCCTTAGTGGTGGGTGCGTTTACAAACACAAATTCCACACACAATACACCCAGACCCGGAACAACTACCTGCAGATCGTACAAATATTTGTTCCGTGCGGGAATCGAACCCACGACGCGGTGCGCAGCAGCCGACTGTTTCAGCCACTGCAACAACCGTGCCGTCGTTTTTTCCAATAGTTCTTAAATGGCCTACTTGCATCATTGATACAGCCTACTCTTTACTGTCAATTTAAATCGTTTCTTCTACTCCCATCGTTCCATTTGTGTACACTCCATATTAATATGGCAATGCTAAATTTTCAACTGGCGATATTTCCTCCAAAATATTAATCCATTACAACAACATCCATAAACATTATAACCGAATCCACATAACCAAACTCTTTAGTAAGCAACTAGAACCGATGCCTGCTAGTTACCCCTGGCCTTGTATATTCTACAAGTATATTTATACTTATGTATACACGTTGCTAACTGTTGCCGAGGCCGGCCACTATTTGCGGACAAGTTTACGGCGTGACGCGGATATTGCAAACTTCAGAATGTACCTAAAACATTGGTGGTGGAACCACACTGAACACTCTTAAATGGGAATTTTCTTTTTAGTTTCCCGGCCATGACCGACAGTAAGAGACTACGACAGAAGGTTTTCTACTGCCAGTGTCAAAGCTCCGATCCGAGCCTACGATGAGGCCCGATGCGGGTCGTAAGCGGCGAAGAAGGAATGCGCAGAACGAAAAGCATTTGTAGGGTACTTCAGAAATTCCATTTTGTGAGTCGGAGTGGATCGTCTCCCTGGATATCATAAAAGGCGACTTAGAGACTCTGAACTAGAGGGACGGGCAGCAGTGGCTCTTTAGTGGCACAGGGGCCATAACAAATAACCATAACAGCTCTGGCAATGTACCCCCAAAATGAAGACATCTGTGGGAGGCCTTTGTTCAGCAGAGTTCGTCCTTTGGCTAATATGGAATTTTCAAAGTTAATTATGGGTTTTAAACAACCTGTGATATCTCCCTAATGTAGGTATAGTTTAGAAACATAAATCTCACATACACGCTCACCCAGACCTATGAATATTTGCGCTGGAACCAAACTTGCGGTACGTAGCACAGACAACTGTGCTGGCGATAATCGATCAACAAAAATCCAACCAAATAACCGGGCGGCAGTATCACCTACATTAAATGGATAGCCGTTCAACCAATGACCTGCTGAACAGGGCAACAGAGCACGCTGGGGGTGCGATGCTCTAGTGAATCCAGCACACCAGCAATAGATAGGTAGAAGGAGCACCGTGGAGCTAAAGCCGGGACTATACCCTGCCTTAACCAGGGCGTAAGACGTCAATGACGATTTCCCCATCTACAAAAAAGGTGCAACACCGGCTTTTCGATATTGACAAGGGATTGATCGTCGGATCTTTAGAAATTAATTAAGTGAACCGAGCATAGCCTTCGATGAAGTATTGCATTGCGTGTTTGTAGCCATTAGAGACTCTGGTACTATTTATGTCACAGGTACGCGTGCCTGTCAGGAAGTTCATAGGAATTGGTGCGTATTGGCACCGATTAGGTACTCTGTAGTATTGGTATATAATGTTGCGCTCCCTCCGGAAATCGATGGCCACGAGTATACAGGGTGTCCAGTAAATAGCACGACATACTGCAGGGGGTGAGAGCTTGGGTCAATACCTACCAAAAAAACACAATATATGTTCAGCAAAATCTTACGGATTTACAGTAGTACGACATTTTCCGAAATATCGAAAACTCTCTACCTTGACACAGATTTTTAAGCATCTCGTAATGAAAAATTCCTTTTCTAGTTTCTTTTCCTCAAATTAATTTTGAATAGTTACTTTACTCATTGATAAGTCTTTATTCTATTAAAAACTAAAATGTTTTCAAGAAATACAATTTTAATTTAAATTTTCACAGTACAATTTTCTTATCGCTTAACTTTGTACTACTGTAAATCCGTAAGATTTTGCTGAACATATATTGTGTTTTTTGGTAGGTATTGACCCAAGCTCTCACCCCCTGCAGTATGTCGTGCTATTTACTGGACAACCTGTATATGCAGTTAAGCGGAAAGTTCGTGAATACCTTTTTAACAAAACGTTAGCAGAATTGTCTTAATATCTTTAAAAGACTAATATAATTATGTATGTGATAGATATGTATGTATAAATATGTAGAATGTTTTTCATATATTTACTTTTGTATACTGTAACTTTTCTTACATCATAAGTTTGTTTTAAACATATTGCACCTGCTATGTTATCTCTTCATAACCCTATGGTTGACTGGTAGAGAATGCTTACAGCATTAAGTCCGCTTATGTACGAGTACTGTTGCTGCATAAAGTTTAAATAAATAAATGACGGATTGACTTCATGGGTTAGGTCACAGGTTCAATCCTCGCATGACACAAATATTCGCACCCCACAGATAGCTGTTCCGGCTGGCTGATAAGCTAAAAACAGCAACAGCAGACGCGATAGCAGCTATCGCGCAGCAAAGGATTCACCGGTGGCAAAGTGACAGAAAATTTGATATTACCTAAGGCATGTTCGCTTGTCGCTGCTTGTGGAAGATGCATAGTTACTAGCGCCGGTAGACACCCGTGGAACTAAAAAGAATGAACGTTTTTAGTTCATTGACTATCCGACAGAGGTGCGTCAGAGGTATTCGCCTGTTTAGCCGCTATCGCCAAATAGGTAATACCAAATTGACGTTTGACAGCGGCGTTGGAGCAATTTACGCCTGTTGCAAAGCGTCTGCGACTTAGGTAATCAGCCCGCCGGACTGGGTGTTTGTCCATATGAGATTTATGTCTGTAAACTGTACCCACGATACATGAGAAATCATAGTTACGTCATACTCTAGTGACGTACTACTGTAGTGACGTATGGACTCGATGACATCGTTTTTCTATAAAAAAGCACTGTGATAAATATTATGATGTTATTAGTCATAGACTAAAAGCGGCACCGATGGCACGGTTGGTGCAGTGGCTCATACAGTAGGCTTCGTCGGGTCGCGGGTTCGATTCCCGGATGGAACAAATATTTGTGTGATCTACAGATAGACGTTACGGGTGTGGGTGTATTGTGTATGGAATTAGTGTCTGTAAATGCACCCACGACACAGGAGAAATACGGGACTCTATATAGAAATTTGCCGTGTGGTGCCGGCTCAGAATGCCACCACCCCATCTCCTCCCATGGGTGTCGTAAAAGTCGACTAAGGGATTAGCCGGAGGATGGGCAGCAGTGTCCTTCGAGTACATTAACAACTCAACCGCGATCGCCAACCCGCCTGCCAAGCGTGGCGATTATGGCAAAACCCCCCTATGAGCCCACAACACATCCATATCGGTGGTTGTGGTGATCTTTGGGGGAGGCCTGTGTCCAGCAGTGGACTTCATTCGGCCGAAATGATGAAATGATGATATAGAAATCCTAATGTGGGGCAACATTTTTTTTACAAAGAAGAAACAGAGGCCACGTCTCTGGTGAAGTACTAATGCGGCTTAAATATCGATAATTGATAATATAAATATCGGCTCTGCATACATTCACACTATGTTATCCGGCAGAGATACTGCATGTAGGGCCCTGCAGGCAGGCCTTTGTGTAGGCCGTCAGATTAATCAATTGATTGGTCATTGATTACAATTTGCTACTTAAATTCTGACGTTTCATAAGTGCCAGTAATTGGTTTATTTGAAACTAGCTGGGAGACGCGGTTTCACCCGCGTTTTATGTAAAAGAAATTTAGAGTACTTCGACATTGACACTTGACATAGAATACGCAGACGGCACGGTTGGTGCAGCGACTGATACAGTCGGCTGCTGCGCTCCGGATCGTGGGTTCGATTCCCACACGGAACAAATATTTGTATGATCTGCAGGTAGTTGTTCCGGGTCTGGGTGTATTGTGTGTGGAATTTATGTCTGTAAACGCACCCACGACACAGGAGAAATCCTAGTATGGGGCAATGTTTAAAAAAAAAATATATATATATATTGGATTTCAAGGGTTTAATTTTTTGCGCGGAACCCTAATTATTTTTCTGAAATTAAAGTAGCCTCAGTTATTCCTTATAACATCAGCTATCTACCAGTGAAAGTCCCGTCAAAATCGGTCTAGCCGTTTCGGAGATTACCTATTACAAACAGACAGACACGCAGACAAAAATTACAAACGGCTTTTTTGTTGTAGGTACCGTATATACTTTCATATGCATTTAGTAAAAAGCTGTTATTTTGATATTACAAACAGACACTTCAATTTTATTTATTTGTATAGATATTTGAGATGTATATTTATATCTCAAATATCAGCATCAAACAACATTATAGCTACACGCATACCTACTGCGAATCTTTATAAAAAGCCACATTAGCCCAATTCCGGCCTTCACGTGCTCAAAACTCACGTACGTCGGTTATGAAGGGGATAAAATCGAAAATAACTCGCGATATGATTCATTGAGATCGTTCGCACAACTGCACACAGTTACCAACACGGCTACAAATCCATACATTTTACTCGTGTAGTACAAAAACCCATATATGCGTGAAACGGTGCTGAAACGCTTCCTGAAACACGTTTGGCCTGGATATATCCATGTTCCAGTTTACATGATATATATATTCCTTTTTTTTTTAAAGAAATAAAGAAAATTTGTTGAGTTCTCACACGTTACAAATTTTATATAAACAGTAAATAAAATAAAATAGCACGTGGTTGTCAATGCGTGAGGCCAAAATTGGTATACCTATCTCAGCTAGTGCTACAGGCTCCTACAGCAAACAAAATGCTCCAGCGCTGATATTCCGATAGGCCCGTGTGACGATGTCACGAATATCAAGTTTGATAATAGAGAAGAAAAATATATATATATATATATAATTATAATATATTTGTATATGTATGATTCAATTCATTAACATATAAATAGGTGTATCTAATAAATAAAGATTTTAATACTAGTTTTTTCATCACAATGTAAAAAGACATTAAAGGTAAAAACAATTATAGAACTGTCGATGGTGCGTTTCGTTTTACGGGTATATCCATAACCTATCCATAGACTATTGTTTACAATTTTGGGTTTAAAGTTGCAACGCTCGCGGGAAGTATAAAAGTTCAAAATATAATATATTGGTCTTCAATGGAAATTTTACATTCCTTCGCCCCGGGTAAGAGACTCCTACCGGCTAAAACCACCGATATAATAGTTATAATAGTTGTCTGATATAATAGGTCTCTTATTGTAAGAGTCCGGTTAGTTATGTAGTTACTCCTCAAGGGGTTCCGGGTGCGTAGATTGGGGAGCCTGCGTGCTCATACCAAGCGACCCCCGGGAAGACGGCGGCGCGCACGTTGCGTGCCGCCGTGTGCGCAGCACAGCCCACAGTGAGGCTTCGCGGGAATCCTTTACAACTCTCCCCGAGAAGTGCCTGGGGGCGGCCTTTTTACAGTCCTCTGCCCTCCCCAGAGGGGGTGACCGCTTTACAGTCATCCCCTCCGAGATGTGCCTAAAGACATCACGGGCGGCTCTATTGTGATATCTCTAGTATGCTTGTTTGTCACCTTAGTGGTATAAAGAAAAATAGAATAAAGTCCCTTAGCCGCCCTTTACGACATCCACGGGAGGACATGGAGTGGTGGTATATTCTTAATCCGGACAGAACACGAAGAAAATAATAGTTCGCCATTGGCGATTGAGTGGACCTTACAGCTCGCGTTAAGCCTGATGACGTTCGCAACCTAACAATTGGGTAATACCGAAATCCCAAACTGACAGTAGCAATTGTATCATTTTTAGAAGTCCGAAGGAAAAAATGGCGGAACCCTTAAAGGATCACTCGTGTGTCTGTCTGTCTATCCGTCTGTCACAGCCAATTTACGCCGAATCTACTGGACTGATTAAGTTGAAATTTGGTACACATATGGATTTCTGAGACCCAAATACGGATATGTAGCGTAAATAAATGAATTTTGAATATGGGTGTCACTTTTGGGGGTAATAGAGAAAATTAAAGAACAAAGTTCACAAATTTTACCGTGTAACATATGAAATGAAAGGGCTAGTTTTGAGGGCCCCAAATGTATTTATTTTATTTTACAATTTTAAAATGTATAGTTTTAAAGTTATTTAAGAAAGTAAACGAAAATTGACCGTTCCCCCACCCTTTACTCCGGAACTACTGAGCCATTTTTTTTTTAAATACAGGTGACAGCTCTTTACCAATAGATTACAGGAAAACCTAAAAGAAGTCTATGGTCTTAAGATAACATCCTAAATCTTACAATATAGTGCGTACAAACTTACGTTTGCGGTTGGAATGTATAGGAGAACATGTTTTTCATAAGTGCCAATATTTGGTTTATTTGAAATAAAAAATTTTGACTTTGAAAAATTTTGACTTTGACTTTGACTTTGAACTACAATATTAAGTTTGTTATCGGGATAAGTTATTGGTACAAGACCGAATCTTCGAACCCTCTCCAAATCAACGGCTTTCCCTATCAATAGCACGAGTTTGATTCATTTAAAATTTTATAAAATTTTATGTTCATCATTTCGGCCGAATGAAGTCCACTGCTGGACACAGGCCTCCCCCAAAGATCACCACAACGTTCGATATGGGTGTGTTGTGGGCTCATTGGGAGGTTTTGCCATAATCACCACGCTTGGCAGACGGGTTGGCGGTCGCAGTTGAGTTGTTAATGTACTCGAAGGACGCTGCTGCCCATCCTCCGGCTAATCCCTTAGTCGACTTTTACGATACCCACGGGAGGAGTGGGAGATGGGGTGGTGGTATTCTGAGCCGGCACCACACGGTTTTATGTTATTTGCATCAATTTAATGTTATGGCATTGATTGACTATTAGTTATTATTAATATTGTTCTAGTGACATCAACTTAAAAAAAAACTGTAATTGTGTGAGCATCATGTAGCTATTAATGTTATATGTTTAGTACTTATTTTGATTGTGTCTTTTGCCTGGCTGTATTGGTCTGTCATGCTCACTTAAATGTCTTGCTGGCGGTGGCGTTGTGTATCGGGTCGTTCGGTTCCCTACAATATGGTTGAGTTAAGCGATGCTGATGCATGCGTCATTCTCGTGAACGGGTGCCGTCTGTTGGGACTGGTCAGCCGTTACCGGCCACGGCAAATTCATTATTGTAATATTATTGTGGTATGTTTCATCTTTACACATTAACCTACATTTTTCTCTGTATAAGTTTTACAATCATGTGTACCTATACAGTCAAGATTGTAATTCCCAACTATTTTAAAAGAGTATCCATGGAGTTTCTTGCCGGCTCTTCTCCATGAGATCAACTATTTGGAACCGTGCTACTTAAATTCTGACGTTTCATAAGTGCCAATATTTGTTTTATGTGAAATAAAAAACTTTGAGACTTTGAGTTCTTTTTCACAACCAAATAAACCAGTACGTGAAATGAAATATCAAATAAACAATCATGTTACTATTAGATTTATATCGCAGACGTTCGGCGTGGCCCTGGCAACCTTGAACAGTGTTTATATGAGATTTAAAATATTAAACTATGCTGAACTATATAAAACTAAGAGCAACGTATGATCTCCGTGCTACATGGACGCGTCATTAATTTCGCTTTGATGATAGATGGGTGAACAGTCTTGTAAGCTGGGTTGCAATTCTCTAAGCTCAAACATCCATGCATCCTTTAATACATAGTTGAAATAACGGTGATAACCAAATTTGGTATACGCTAAGATGGTCCTCATGGCTTACCTTCTGTAAGGTGTCCTTGAATAGCTTCAATCATGTCTTAGCGAATACTGAATTGATTTTACACCGTTATTTCGATTCTCTTCCTTTTGCTTTTTTTTTCTTTCTTTTTCTTTTTAAAGAAACGTTGCCCCACACTAGGATTTCTCCTGTGTCGTGGGTGCGTTTACAAACACAAGTTCCACACACAATACACCCATGTTTGTTCCGTGCGGGAATCGAACCCACGACCCGGAGCGAAGCAGCTGACTGTATCAGCCACTGCACCAACCGTGCCACCAGATTCTGTATTCAAGGATGTATGAATGTTTGAGCTTAAGGAATTGCACCCCTGATGTAGGTACCTACTATAGGCTATGAATGGCCATTGAGAAAATAAATAATAACCACTTTTTTTTAATGATTCGATTGTAAATTTGACAGACGAACGAATGTTGCGCGGAATATTCATTCTAATTGCATCGATTGAAAAAATACTGCAATCACCATTCTGCCTAGGTAAAGCAACGCCCGGCGTGGTCAGTATATGGATGGGTGACCATAGTGGTATTAGAACTGAGCGTCTCCGTGCTTCAGAGGGCACGCAATATCGTCGGTCCCAGTTGTCATTAGACGGCAGTCGTTAAGCAAGTTAGAGGCCCTTAGGTAGCTTGACCAACTCTGATACGAGGTTCGCCACTAACCAAATGATACAGAATAAAACTTTTTAACGAAAAAAATCCGACTTATAAAAACCCTACACGATATAAAAATATTAAAACCACTGAAAAGGAAAAAAAGACTTTATGAAGTCGGGCGGGGCGAGTCATAATTTTTAAAATTTAAATAAGTCGGTATTTTTTTTTTGTTAAAAAGTTTTATTTGCTTCTTTTTAGTGTAAATAAATTTAAGAACTTTTTCCAATTTGATATCAGTATTTAACACTAAAAATAAGAATGACTCAAATCGGTTCCCTGATCTGAGAGGAATCGAAACAGACAAATTAACCTGGTAATTGAAGCTGGTTTAAAAACTCCTCAATCAAATGTAATGGAATTTATATGGGACCAATTCGAAAGCATTCTGCATCAGTTACAATATGAATTGCTCAACGGTCTACTAATGTAGGAGTATAAAAACAAATACGCATAGAGTTGAGAACCTCCACCGTTTCGAAGTCGGTAAAAAGAAAGCAATAAGAAAATGCATTTGGTTTAAAAGCTAATAAAGCGTGTTGATTCAGTTGATTGTTTGTTAAGAGAACAGTACTTGCGACGTTTGGACTACCGACTACAAATGGCGAACCAAATGGGTCACGGGGTCCGACTCCCGCAAACATTTTTTAATGTAAGTAAATGTATACACTAAGTAACATATTTGCTCCAAATCTAGAAATTTGATGTTTAGATAGATGTGTTATTAATTTATTATAGGTTTACCTTACATTCATAATACATTCTAAGATTTCCCTTTCACGCAAATGGACCAATGTTGCTAAAACTTCTGGGTTGTAACAGGGGTGCAATTTTCTAAGCTAAAACATCCATACATCCTTGAATACACATTGAACTGAAATTGAACAACGGTGATAACCCAATTTGGTATTCGCTAAGATGCCCGCTCATTTTCTTTCTTTTAAAAAAAAACGTTGCCCCACCCTAGGATTGCTCCTGTGTCGTGGGTGCGTTTACAGACATGCAGCAGCCGACTGTATCAACCGTGCCGTCAATGGCATTCAATCATGTCTTAGCGAATACTAAATTGGTTTTTCACCGTTATTTCAATTCATTATTCAAGGATGTATGGATGTTTGTGCTTAAAGAATTGCACTACTGCACTTTGAATTAGGTGATAACGTATATAGCTGTACATTTGGGTTAATTGTCTTTAAAGTTGTAATGGTTTTGATACATTGTAACTATAGTGTTACTTTAATTTAAATGGATTTTATCGCTATATTTTAAGTGGTTCTCTTCTGAAGTTTCGTAAATGTCGATTGCAACTATGTTTTACTTTACAGTTAGAAGGTTGCATGTTCTACTGAATTCGAAGGATATTATCGTAAATATTAGAGAAATCTTTAAGAAATTTTCTACCTTTGTAAGAGACAAACGAATATGCTAAAACATGTCCGTAAAAAAAGTTTTTTTTTGTTTTGTCTTTGCCAATTCTTAGAAGAAAAGTTCCTCTAACTCCACAGCCAGCAGTGTCAGAAGAAGTTTAAAAGTTCAAAATTCCAAAAACTATTTCTAAAATTAGCTCGAACTTAAGCCGACCACATGACCGATATTTCGAATTCCTGACTTACCCCATCGGTGTGGAGTTCTTCCAAGGAATGTTCTGTCTTCGGGGTTCCAGATGCCATACTGGATCCTCTGGAGGAAGGGCCTTTGAGGTGGTCTTCGGCAGTAGTTGACGACGCCGTTCGGCTTGTCGGCGCCCATCGTGGCGGCTCGGCGGTTGAAGACTGACGGTTAAGCCGCGGTGTGAGGTAAAGTGACCGTGCAGAGTTTGCTGCCTAACGCGTTTGTTACTCTGTGAGATAACGGCAACAGTTTTTCTACATAGTGTTTTGTGATTTGGCGTTTGTGTGTATGAAAATACAAATACCAATTGTTTAACGCTAAAGAAGAGTAATATAAAATAATTTGCACATAGTTAACATATTGCTGGCCTATTTCAATAGAATTTTACAATGGTACCCACACTTGGCAAGCTTCAATCGTGAAAAATATATTATAAAGATGTAACATTTCTGACGGTACTGTTACGGTTTGTGCAGTGGCTGATACGGTCGGCTGATGCGCTCCGGATCGCGGGCTCGATTCCCGCACGGAACAAATATTTGTACGATCTGCAGGTAGTTGTTCCGAATTGTGTCTGGAATTTATGTCTGTAAACGCACTCGAGACACGGGAGATATACTAGTGTGGGGCAACGTTTAATATAATAATAATAACCGTTTAGTTTAGCCAAGCGTGGTGAGTATCGTCAAATAGCCCCCAAAATGATGAAACAATTGTGTTTGTAAAACTATGAGGGAGGCCTTTGTCCAGCAGTGGAAGTATAAATGGCTGAAATGATGGTGAAAAACCGTTTAGTGTCCCGTCACATTTTAGATTAAAATTATCTTAAAGGCCTCTGCGTATTGGACCCATTTCCCCGCGTAAACCTATCAAAAGACCGGGTTCCTTACAGGGTAAATTAACCCGTGAAAAGAAAGATTTATTATTAAATAACAGAAATATTCAGCACATCAGATCGGCCAAAGGACAGACACTGCTGAATAAAGGCTTATCTCACATAGATTTTCACAACTGTGTCGTCATTTTGGAAGGAATTTACCAGTACCATAGATATCCGATCCAGTGCTCACCATGCTTGGCAGGTGGGTTGGTGAATCTGCTGGTGTGGTGTACGCTTTATATGCATTACACTGCACCCCCGGCTAGAGGTAAGAAAAAGGACACCGTGGGGTTTTAGCCGGTTTGAGCCCGGCTTACCCCTCCGCCCTTCCCAAGGCAGTGGCGTCCAAGAGGATTTCCCCATGTTATAAAAAGGCGAGTTGGTGAGCGCCGAATGACTGCTGTTCCACAGAAAGACGCCGCTGTCCATCTCTCTAGTTTCTAGAGTCCCTTGGTTGCATTTTGCGACATCCACAGGAAGAGATGGAGCTGTGCTATACTCTTAATCCCGGCTTCAGAGATCATAACTTAATCTTATCTTCACGGTACTGAAATATCAGTTACAAAGAAATCAGTTACATATATTGTTATGTAACAGTTACATATATTAATAAGTTACATATGTTACAGTTACATATATAAATAATATCAGTTACATATATTGTAAACACGACGACCAGTGTTTCTGCCCACTATTCATATAATTTTGCTTCATGAGCTACGAGAAATCAAGAAAAATAATAATGGATAAATATAAAGCTATTCAAAAGGGTTGAGGTACGTGCATGCGTGTTAGGGGGACGCGTGTTTGTGGGGGTGTATGTCTACGGGAGTTCGAAGGTATGTACATGCTATTTTATATTGAACTAGCTGAGACCGCGGTTTCACCCGCTGTTTAATTTTAAAGAAATCAGATATTTGATTATTTAAGCATATAGGTAGGTATAGTAGTATATTAGATTTTATTTTTCTAATATAAAAGTAGCCTAAGTTATTCATTATACCATCGGCTATCTGCCAGTGAAAATCCCGTCAAAATCGGTCCAGCCGTTTCGGAGATTACTCGGAACAAACAGACAGACAGACAGACAAAAAATAAAAAAATTGCGTTTTTGTTATATGTACCGTATATACTTTCATATGCATTTAGTAAAAAGCTGTTAATATGACATTACAAACAGACATTTCAATTTTATTTATTTGTAAAGATTACATGTTTTCTGTCGCATCATAAGTTTATAAACATTAATGTATTTTACACGAAACAACAGCTGTAACCCAATTATATATAGAGGGTACCTGTTTACAGTCATCCCCTCCGATAAATGCCTATAGGCGTAGCACCAAAAGGCGGTTCTGGAGTGCTCGTTCTAGAGATGCTTTGGGTGCCGAAGATTACAGCCCAGGTGAGAGAGAGTTTAGCCGGTAAGAGTCCCTGTCCCTCTATTCTGTGGATTTCCGCCACGGTGAAAATCTAAAAAAATGTGATGATAATATCCTTTCAAATTTCTAACTGCCCATAACACAGTCATAGGAATGGCAACTGGTACTAACGAGGCAAGGTCTCAATGTGGAAAGAATACAGGACCTTCGCAGACCAATAAAATTGGAGTTATTTTGTAAATTATTGCATAAATGGCAATTAATTGGATACTTACCTAAATCATTTCTCAATTTATATTTACATATATCAATTCGATGCGTATTATTATACACAGAAAAGTCCTTACTTCAATCCGCATAATCTTTGCCCATGATCTGCCGCCCGAATCTGCCTGTAACCGGCGAGCCGCCCGCCCATCGACGCCGCCCAAGCGCCCCCTCACGGCCAAGCCCAGAACTACAAACTAATGTACTAAGTGGTAGTTAGGTGACAAGTTATTTAACTTACCCAAGGACAGTTTAACAGGTGGGTACTAAATTGATATGAAAGGAAATAGAGATAGGTAGAGAGTGGTAGATTCACAGATAAGCATAAAATGGTCGTAATCAAGGTCTGTAAGAAGGTGGGACTTCCGCATACGAGCATTTTTTAATAGTAATAATCTTTTTATGTATTTTACATTTGTACTTATTTTATTCTAAACTAGCGGCCCATCCCGGCTTCAAGCGGGTGGACATATATTTTTTATACATTTTGGGATAAACGTTGAGTAAATGTAAACATGGTCTGATTTTGGCCTGCATTTTTATCAACTTTTGACCGACTTCAAAAAGGAGGTTCTCAATTCGATGCGTATTTTTTTTTTATGTATGTACACATCTTACTCCGAGATTTGTAGACCGACTTGAGCAATTCTTTTTGAACTGGTGCGGAATGCTTTCCAGTTATAGTGTCCCATATAAATTTCATTACATTTGATTGAGTTTATTAACCAGCTTCAATAAACAGGTTAATTTGATGGCGCTTATCTAAATGATGTCTCGATAGTTTCGATTCCTCTCAGATCAGTAAACCGATTTGAGTCATTCTTCTTTTTAGTGTTAAATACTGATACCAAATTGGAAAATGTTTTTACATTTATTTACACTAAAAAGAAACGAATAAAACATTTTAACAAAAAAATACCGTCTTCAAAAACCCTGCACGATATAAAAATATTAAAATCACTGAAAAGGAAAAAAAATCTTTATTTATGAAGTAGGGCGGGGCCAGGTATATATATATATATATATATATATATATAACCGTGGTTCATGCAGACCAACGAGAAGTTATATTTTATTTTGTTAGAAAGTTTTTTTTAATGTAAAAAAGAAGTTATTGTTACATAACTACAATTATTGGACATGTGGTATCGCTCTGTTTTTAGCATAGCATAGCATACTAATGGTGAAAATATTTTTGAAATCGGACCAGTAGTTTTTGTGTTTATTCGTTACAAACACCGTGCGGTGCTGGTTCAGAATACCACCACCCCATCTCCTCCCGTGGGTGTCGTAAAAGTCGACTAAGGGATTAGCCGGAGGATGGGCAGCAGCGTCCTTCGAGTACATTAACAACTCCACTGCGATCGCCAACCCGTCTGCCAAACGTGGCGATTATGGCAAAACTTCCTATTGAGCCCACAACACACCCATATCGGTCGTTGTGGTGATCTTTGGGGGAGGCCTGTGTCCAGCAGTGGACTTCATTCGGCCGAAATGATGAAACACACGAAAATACAAAGCTTTTTAATATTAGTGTAGATGGAGACTAGTTTTGGACTTAACAGAGACCTTAATTAAGACGTCCTCCCGCGGCGAAGTCGTGCTTCGAATCTCAAATTAGCGTTAAGGACTAGCCAGTTGTTGTCTGCCGTGTGGTGCTGGCTTATAAAAGCACCACCTATCTCATCCTCTGCGTGTCGTTAAAGGCGGCTATGAGATTAGTCGAAGGATTCAGCATCGTCCTATGAGTACGTTAATTACAACTCAACTACAATCGCCAATCCTCCTGCCAAGCGTGGCGATTATGGCAAAATCCTCCAGAGATCGGTGTTGCCGCGACATTAAAAACTCATGACTCCTGCGTAGCATTACAAACGATGGGCAGGCATGATGCTTACTACCAGGCGAATGACCTGCTTTACCTGCAGGTATGGTAGCAGCATCCATTCTGTAGAACAGCAGTCATTTTGCGCTCAACAACCCAGCTGCCAGTTCCCCCCAAAATAACACAATCGTGCAAATTTATGGGGGAGGCTGTTGTTCAGCAGTAAACGTTACCCCACCCTAGGATTTCTCCTGTGTCGTGGGTGCGTTTACAGACATTAATTCTACATACAATACACCCAGACCCGGAACAACAACCTGCAGATCATACAAATTGTTCCGTGCGGGAATCGAACCCACGACCCGGAGCGCAGCAGTCGACTGTATCAGCCACTGTACCAACCGTGCCGTCTGCCGACAGCAGTGGACGTCTTTTGGCTGAAATGATGTGTGGTGTACGTAGTCTCGTCACCAACCTATATAAAAAAACAGAACAAGTGCGAGTTGAACTCACGTGAACTCACGTGGAGGGGTCCCGAAATTGCTGAATAAATTGTCTATTGTTGGATTTGGTCTTGTACGAATAACTTATCCCAAAAACAAATATTCAAAATTAATTTATTTATGTTACACGTCAGTGTTTCATCATTTCGGCCGAATGAACAGGCCTCCCCCAAATATCACCACAACGACCGATATGGGTGTGTTGTGGGCTCATCGGGCGGGTTTTTGCCATAATCGCCACGCTTGGCAGACGGGTTGGCGATCGCAGTTGAGTTGTTAATGTACTTGAAGGACGTTGCTGCCCATCCCCCGGCTAATCCCTTAGTCGAATTTTACGACACCCACGGGAGGAAATGGGATGGTAGTATTCTGAGCCGTGTGGTGCCACACGGCACGTCCGTGTTTGGGTCGCAGAAATCCATATATGTACCTAATTTCAATTTAATCAGTCTAGTAGATTCGTAGCAAATTGGCTGTGACCGACGGACAGACAGGCACACCAGTGATCCAATAAGTTACGTTATACGTTAGAACCCTAATTAATATGAAGATAAATATTTAGTGTACGGTGCTATAATTTTTTGTGTTCTTTCGGAGACTCGTGCGTATCATGGTGTATCGTCTAGCAACACGGGATGGCAGATTAAGCTGCTTTTATCTTCATCTCGACAGGTTGGCTTTAAAAGTTTGGATAATATGTTGATAAAGCGCACTGGAGGCCGCTCCGGCCCATCCTCTTAGTTGCGTTTTCCAACAGCTACAGGACGAAGTTAGGTTTACTATTCACCAGGAAGTAAATGCCAACTCAATATCAATTTGATCTATTTATTCAAAATCAATTCACACTTTCACATACAAATGGAATATTTAAATTAAATAGGATTTGTACTCATACCAGGCATAACATAGTCTAAAACTACGAAAATATGCAGAACATCCTCAAATTGTCTCGAAAAATATAACTATATGTACTACAAGAAGTAAATAAAGCTTTAAGGCAAATAACGCAAGTAGTAACGCAGTGGTAATTGGATTTACAACAAACGTACGATGTCATATGCATACGTTAGGATCTGTAGAATTTAAAACACAGCCACCTTGATATAAGCTATCGAAAAGTCACTGCGATTATCATATTATGTCAACTCCATATACATATTTCCGACAGAGACCTATAGTCCGTGTGCGCAGCACAGCGTATAGCGAGGCTTGGAGGGATCCTTTACAATCCTCCCTGAGAAGTGGGGGGGGACTGGGGGCGACCTTTTTACAATCGCCTTCCCTCCGCTAGAGGGGATTACTGCTTTACAATCATCCCTTCCGTGCACCAATGCCGTGCACTAAAGGCGTGGCACCAATGTCTAGGTCGTATCTCGGTGTCAAAGATGCCCGTATAATTAAATACCTATCGTAACTTTTACACTTAAAGAAAATAACTCTGTTGACTCATCCATGCCTTAACTATGTAAGAAGATTAAATGTGAAACATACAATTTTACTTAGCAAATACATAAATTACAATCTAACAGTTTGTCTTGTCCGCTTCCTGACGCACAAACATCCTTCGAGAATTACTAGTTACATCTATTCGTATCTAAGTACTAAATATATGTGCACATTAATATGTAGATAAATGTTTTCGTTTAGAAACTCGGTAACTAGGTTTTAAATATACTGAAACTGAACACAGTGAAGTGAAGTCCGCACACACCGATTCCATGTTGCATGGAATTAGTAAATGTACAGAGATAGTTTTGGACCAAGGATGCTTCCCTGTGGCACTCTGTAAGCGTAGGTGTCGTTGTTGCTTACATGCTTATTTAGTAAAGCACAGATAGTCATAGATCCAGTTGAGATTAATTCCTCGAATATGGATGTTTAATCCACTAGTAATTCAATTTATTGCAATCAAGTTACCCTGACATTTGAACTTAATTACCGTAGTATCGACGTGCGGTTGTCGTAACTCATAGAAACCATATTCAATGGAAGAGTCGCTATTATGCATGCATGAGAGCAGTTTTTGGAAATAACATTTAGCATCATTACTATGAACACGTTTACGGCTGATCTGCTTCATCGCTCATTAACGGTGTAAATTATCATTATCTAATCCAAAACCTTAGACTCCAAGGTTAAGGATTTGTCTGTTTTTGTGTTAAATGTGATTTCAACACAAAAACGGTCGAAGTTCAAACCTAAAATCTAAAGATTTTGGATTAGATTGCCGTAAGTCACACCAAAAGAACCAGATAAAGTCTTCTCAAGGTCTTGAATTCTCAATCATTATTTTAAATGTGCTCATACATTTAGTAAACAAATAAATCATATAGAAAAAAGGTGGGGATAATTAAATAACAAAAACATTTGGTAGTAAATATTTCTACCCAAATTATAAAAGCCTACGAAGATTCTACTAAAGCCTGCCACTATACGCTTTTCATTTCATCGCTAACAATCATCACCATCATCATTTCAACCGGATAATGCCCACTGCTGGACATAGGCCTCACCTAAAGATCCCCACAACAACTGGTCTAGTTTTATGTTGTGTGTTTATATATACGTTTACGTCGGTAACAAAATGGTGACATTAATCGTTCAATCACAAAGACGTTTCGCTACATATTTTGTTAGATAAAAGAGAACTGTTGAGTGATATCATACTTTCAAAAGAAACAAAAATTAATCTTTTAATTTGTAGTTTTTTTAAATGTAGCAAAGTATTAAATGCATTGAAAGTATAACTAGGATATCAAGCTGTATTTTTAAATTTAAGATTAAATAAAAGCTGATCTACATCTAAATCAATTCAAAATATTAAGCCCACTAAAGTTTTGAACCATCTGGATTGATTATATTATATATATTTATTTACAGGCGAAAGGGCAATGAGTATACTTCTTCATCTTAAGCTTTAATATAATTATAATTGTTTATTCTTACATATAATAGGCACACACTGTGGCTCAGCGTCCAAATCTTGTACTTGAAAGTACTTACAAGCAGCTGCTTGATAATTATGTCTTATAACAACACGAAGGTGCATACATCGCTCTATCCATTTGCAAGCGCTTCATCAAACATTACTGGCATTGGACGGCCAATATACCAAATTAGGATCAAGCTTGTATGTTATCTTCATTTATTACGCTTTGAACATTCTTAATATTCTAGTATTTTAACATTGCGTGTCAATAAAACTAATTAATGACAAAGGCTAGAGAAAATAGGATTACAAAGTATTTTTCTAATCAATAAAATTCTTGTTCTTTTAAATGTATCACTTATAAGTCCATCACTTGCAATGTTCAGCACAATACGAAAATAAATTACCTTAACCATACAACCAACCTTCCTTGATCAAATTTGAATCTTACCAAATTGAATGCAGATGAATTTATACACAACAAAGAGTATAAATGCAAGAGACGCTCAAATCTTAAAATAAATATATAATGTATTCTGATACGTAAAAGATTTGTAGAATATGACAAGCTTGGCAAGCCACTGATATCTCATGAAGTTATGGCTAACGAAACGAACGTAGATCTTATTGAACTTTAGTAAGGCTTACGTCGCATTATGCAGTTGGTCAATGTAGTGGGAAGCGAGAACGGTCTAACTGAAGGTCTGATTAAAGAAAAATATAACATACTGGTGTTATTCACTGAGTCTAAGTTCTTTAGTAATTGCTACAGTTATCCCTGTAGCAAAATACGTTCTTTGAGGACTGGACTTAGCAAACCAAAGTAAGTCAATGCTGAAATCCAATGAAATTTAATAAAACAAGATATTAACAACATAGAAATACAGATTTAAACGACCAATACATCAAATAATGGATACTGAGTACAGATTAATGAGCTATGTACTCAAGTAATACTGAGCCTGCACCATAATACTGCGTGTTCCATTACCATTACTGAATTTTATTATCTCTATTACGTACATTACGGTTTATGTTAGCACTTTAGTGTTATTCGCGCTATCATTATCATCAATGTGTAGCAGGAAGCGTGTGTATCCCGACGGCTCCTTAAGACTCTTATTGTGTATTATGTTCTTGGCCCACGCTCTGCATCTTATGGCGTACATGTTATGTGCTGAAATAAAACAAACCACGGGTGAGATTAAGAAGTTTACTTTCTTTTTAATTCTTTAAAAAAAATGTAATATTTCACCTTTATTGTGGGTGTGTTGTGTAGGTGAAGTTTATACGAAGAAATATTTCTTTTTTTTTCTGCTGTATCGTGGGTACCGTTTAAAGACATACATTTCACACGCACACACATCCAGAGCTGGAACAACTATCTGGAGAACATACAAATATTTGTTCCGTGCGTGATTGAACCCGCGATATGCAGCGCAGAAAACTAATCGCATAGCCACTGGAACTTTGTTGTCATAAATCTCACACACACAAATACAGAAGCGGATGCGTTGATCTTACTAGGTTTTTCGAAATAAGTTTGTCTCTCGCAACTGAGAACTAGATAGCTTTCACAAAATGCTCGTTTACTATATTTGATATAGTTTTCTATTTTGTCATACCTTAGAAAACATTTCTGTACATTAAAGATCGTATAATCGTAGATGGCAGTAACAAAACTGATGTTTTATGGAATATGAATCGGCAACCACTCTCACAAAACTTTAACCAATGAGGCGCTGATGTTTGTAGGTGATTATATAAACAATTATCCACATTACCTGGAGCTGACAACCTCACAGCAACGAGTGGGCTTCTGTAACCTTCATCGTTAAGATACGGGTAGAACACGCCCGGCAGACCTCGCCCCCAAGGGTACTCCAGCTTGGTGTCATTGGACTTTTCCTCTACGCATGAGACCCATACTTGCTTTTGCTGGTGACAACAATTTTATTAGGTTTATTATGCTGTGGTTCACACGATCGGCTTAACTTAAGATTCTTCTGGTTTGCCTTAGTAACTGGGCAGAAAAATTATCATATCGATGTAAATCAGGACGTTTGTGATGGCGAAGCCGCTCGGCTTACCATCCCACTGGTAGATAATGCTACCGACTTTCAAAGTCGCTACCTCTAGAACGACGTACTTTGTGATTAGCTCACGGCACGAAGAAGTGGCACAAGTATTAAAGAGGCGGGAGGGAAGAAACACTGAGCTGTAGACAGATCCAGGTGGTGACTGATGGTCATGAAGGGATTAAAGTGGAAGAAAGAACAGAAGCCTACCGATGCGATGAAAATATAACCAGCTAGTTATAAGACGCAGTGGCACTGATTGAACAGTAAACGATCGGCGAGGTCAAGCAACGGCGCGGTTAATCTATGGATGGGTGACCGCATAGTGGTATTATAAATTAGCGTTCCGTGCTTCGTAGGGCACGTAAAATCGTCGGACATTAGAGGGCAATCGTAAGGGCAAATCATAGGCTTTTTAGCGGTTTGAACAACTCTGACACAAGGTTGACCTGGTACTGCTGCTGGTAACCGGTACTTTCAGTATAAGATCGGACAAATAAGATAACTCTAGAATTGATAAGAAACTGGGTTGAAAACCAACCGTGTGCGCAGCAGAGTGCCCAGCGAGGCTCCGGGGGGATCCTTAACAATAACCGCAGAAAAGTGCCTGGATGGCGACTTTTTACAGTCACCTCCCCTCCACTACAGGGGCTGAAGGCTTTACAGTCATAGAGATTTTATTTTATTTTATTCATTTGGGTCAAAATCAATTACACGTTGCAGGTTAAATCAAAGTTGCACATCCTCAAATAGGTAAACGTATAACCCACACCATTGTTCACGAATTTCGAACGTGAATATAGGAGAAAAGTGACGGACGTAATACCCTTAATTTACAAGTTGCGGGCATTAATATTTTTAAAACGAAAAGAGAAATAAGAAGTTAAGAGTGAGTGAGATATGCCTAAAGTCGCGATACCAATTCCCTTTCGGTGTTTTAGTCTATAGGAGTACGACATAAATTTCTACCGAGCGACGAATAGAAAACACAAAAGGTTGAAAAGCAAACTAATGGTACACTGGTGGTCTCTTATTGCAAAGGTCCAGCTAAGGAGGTCCCCCAGTGCCAGATATTCTGCCACTAAGCTACAGTTTATACTTTAAATATTGCCGTGTTCTTGTTTGAAGGGCACTGTAGCTGGTGAAAATACTGGGCATATGAGACAAAAAATCGAATGTCTCGGGGTGTCAAGCGCAGTGTACCATGCAAGACTTGTCCTGGGTATCATTACAATTGTTATAGGGCACTAAGACTGTAAGAGAACGGCTGGGGGGTGCGGCATGGTGCCCTCACCTGGATCACGCCGGTACTCTCGGACCATGGGTGTTTCGGGAAGTATCCGCGCCTCTCTAAAGATATGCCAGCCAGCCAGGTCGCACAGAGACGGGGTCCATCAAACAGTGATGGCTGACAAAGCGTGCACCTCACCCCCGGCTAGAGGTAAGTGGAAGGACACCGTGGGGTTTTAGCCGGTAAGAGTCCGGCCCCCTCCGCCCTTCCCAAGGCGGAGGAAGTCCATGAGGATTTCCCCAGGACAAAAAATATAATGATGCTAACCACCAGGCTAATGACTTGCTGGTTTCGGCATTGCGTAGCATATAAAGATGCCCCAGAATAAATGTCCGTGTTATTGGGTAAAGAACACAACCAGACCCTAGACTAACCAGAGTCCCCATAATTAAGCTTAAATGAATTTGCTAACCTCACTTGGGTCAAGTCCCTGTATATGCACTGTAAGGTCATCAGGCATATCTGCAGGCAGATTGGTGACCTCGAAGTACTCCGGCTTCCAGCCGATTATCTGGAATTTTACAAAAGCATATGTTTATAAAGATTACACCTCAGCTAGGGGGGCCGCCTGTACCTTCATAATTTTATCAAAATATATTGAATGGCAATGTACTCACTTTATTAATTTTGATGAAGATGCAGGGGTTTTCAGGGTAGCCGTAACTGTCTCCTACAGTGCATTCCTTCTTGGATGAGTACCAGCGGTCACTGCTGTAAGCTGTGCCATTAAAACAGATATCTATTCATTTGTGTATGTATACAGTTAAAATCACCATACTAGGCGCTGATTAAGTCACATTCAACCTCAAATGTGGTAGAGCCCATTAATAATAATTTTAAAAAAACTCGTATCAATAACCATAATAATATATTTGGTGCCGTGTGGTGCCGGCTCAGAATGCCACCACCCCATCTCCTCCCATGGGTGTCGTAAAAGTCGACTAAGGGATTAGCCGGAGGATGGGCAGCAGCGTCCTTGGAGTACATTAACAACTCAACTGCGATCGCCAACCCGCCTACCAAGCGTGGCGATTATGGCAAAACCCTCCAATGAGCGAGAACACATCCGTATCGGTGGTTGTGGTGATCTTTGGGGGAGGCCTGTGTCCAGCAGTGGACTTCACTCGGCCGAAATGATGATGATATATTTGTGAGATCTAACAATCATTTATTTGAGTATCGTACCCGAATTAGGCACCAGGATTAATTGCGCACAGTTCCTAGCGAGACGCATCTACTCTATGAAAGCATTTTTTGCACAGTTTCGCGTATATTCACCAATATCCCCAAATATATTACAGGCATTTCAGAAATAAAGATATTTAAAAAAGAACATGTTACCAAATAAATGCTACGACTCTGTAAAAGAGTTTTTGTCTGATAAATCGCTCTCAGAATATAATTTGCCTCAGCCATGATCTGTTCAGTGTTCCAGTTTTCTATTGATCCATTATCAAGTGAATTGGTAATGGTGTATATTGGTATTATGATATGTTTTTATTATTGTTAACTGTTTTAATACTTATTAATTTTAATGAATGATGATAGTATAATTGTGGTGCCGGCTAAGAATACCACCACCCCATCTCATCCCGTGTCGTAAAAGGCGACTATGGGTTTAGCCGAAGGAGCAGCATCCTTCGAGTACAATTATAACAAAAACTGCGATCGCCAACCCGTCTGCCAAGCTTGGGGGAGGCTTCTGTCCAGCAGTGGACGTTTTTCGGCTAAAATTATGATAATTAATAAAGACAGTAGATATATGTAATTGTTATTGTATGCCTAAGAGGCGGGAAATAGCTTTTTTTAAAAGTGAAAACTTCCTTTAGCGCGGTACGCATATTTTTAGATGAGATAAAATCTCTGGACTCGCGACACCGTTACGAGACGCAGCAATAGTGTGTGCATATATGCATGTACATATAGCAGACCGCAAACGCGTCTAGATAAATAATAAAAAATCATTTATTTCTATAAAATTTATAACAACTGTTTTGCCTAGTGTTTAAACAACCAATAATACAAATCAAAATGCAATTCATAACCCAATAACCCTAGTACCCATCTAAAAAATGTCTAATGCACCAAAATAAGTTTTCACTTCTGTCGGCACTCCCGGAGTGCAACCCGTATTTTTTTTTAAGTTAAAACTTCTTTTAGCACGGTACGCATATTTTTAGGTGAGATAAAATCTCTGGACTCGCGACACCGTTACGAGACGCTAGACTTTTAGTTTGGCGTTTCGCCGTCGGGATCGCATTAACCCTAGTACCCATCTAAAAAATGTCTAACGCGCCAAAATAAGCTTTTCACTTCTGTCGGCACTCCCGGAGTGCAACCCGTTTTTTTTAAGAACGTTTCCCTACCCTAAGATTTCTCCTGTGCCGTCGGTGCGTTGACAGACATACATTCCACACATGATATGATACCTGATCACTGTATTATAAGAACATCTGTATTCTGTACGTACCTAAAATCCACAGTAAAAAAATGAATATGAAAAAAAATACTACAAACTAGACTCTATTGGTATTACTAAAAGGGAGCTTCATTCGGCTGATGTCGATCGCGCTATGGGTATTTTGGATCATACTACCCGTCGTCTTCCAAATGGCCATTATGAAGTAGGTTTACTGTGGCAAGCTGATGCCATGGAGTTTCCAAAGTCTAGTTACAAATTAGCCAGGAATAGGTTGACAACTTTAGAGAAGAAGTTTTCTAAAGATCCCAAATACGCGGAACAATACAGATGTAATGTTCAAGCTACAATCGACAAGGGTTATGCCGAAACGTGCCCCTCAATAGCAGGAAAACATGTTACGTGGTATTTGCCACACTTCGGTGTGATGAATCCCAACAAGCCAGGGAAACTAAGGGTTGTTCATGATGCGGCAGCCAAGTGCGACGGAGTTAGTTTGAACTCAATGTTATTACCTGGTCCAGACTTACTTGTATCCCTTTTTGACATATTAATGAGATTCCGGGAGGGGAGGGTTGCCCTTTCTGCTGATATTCGGGAAATGTTTCCTCAAATAAAAATTAGGATGGAAGATAGGGATGCCCAACGTTTTCTGTGGCGTAAGTCTCCAGAGTCTCCTGTAACGACGTACCGAATGTCATCCATGATTTTCGGTGCAGCCTCGAGTCCGTTCACTGCACTATATATTAAAAATAAAAATGCACTAGAATACCAAAGTCAGTATCCTGAAGCAGTGCAAGCTATTTTAAATAACCATTATATGGACGACTATCTGGGTAGCCTAGACAGTGTCGAAGCTGCAGCAAAGATTGCTCGTGAAATCGTTCATGTCCATCAGCAAGCAGGTTTTGAAATGCGAGCCTGGGTGTCTAACGCCGCCGCAGCATTGGAGCTTTTGGCCCCTCACCTGCGTTTGGCACAGGGGTCTGAGATTGGCTTGGGGAATTTCTCTGGTAGCGTTCGAACTTTAGGTTTAATTTGGCACCCTCTTACTGATATGATAGGTTTCAATATTAGTTCTTCTTGTCCTATTCCGCAAAAACTCACTAAACGAACAGTTTTATCACAGCTTATGCGTGTTTTTGACCCCTTAGGTATATTATCACCATTGACCATAAGAGGTCGTATGCTATTTCAGGAAGCGTGGCGAACGGGTCTGAATTGGGATGAGGAGGTTTCTAAAGAGGATAATGCTAAGTGGAAGCAGTGGTTTGCAGATATTTCTTCTGTAGTTTCACTAAAAATTCCGCGTTGGTATTTCCAAACATATTCATCTGACGTAAAGCGGGAGCTACATGTGTTTTGTGATGCAAGTCAGCATGCATTTGCGGCTGTTGCATATTGGCGCTTTGTTTTCCCTAGTGGCGAAGTTCAGATTTCTTTGATATGTAGCAAGGCTCGTGTAGCTCCCCTCAAACCCGTTTCTATTCCACGATTGGAGCTGCAAGGAGCTTTAATCGCAGCGCGTCTTGCAGCTACAGTATGTTGTGCGGTAACCCATAAACCTCATCAGCGCTACTTCTGGTGCGATTCCAGAAACGTACTCGCTTGGTTACGCAACGACGCGCGAAATTTCAAGCCATATGTCGCTCACAGGGTTGGAGAGATTAGTGAAATTTCTTCACCCGACGAGTGGCATTGGGTTCCGACCTTATCAAACGTCGCTGACATTGCTACTCGATTCGGGTCAGGAAGTTTATCCTACAGCGACAGATGGTTTCAAGGTCCAAAATTTCTTCGTTCTTCTCCAAACGAATGGCCAAAAGAGATAGATCTCGCTAAGCCATTCCCTATCGAGGAGTTAAAAAAAGCAACAAAATATTTCAATTCGGCTAGTATTTTTTATAATGAAACTTTAAGTAAAAGCTGTCTCGTGGCAGAGGCCAGTAGATTCAGCTCTTGGTTAAAGTTTGTGCGTTCTACAGCAATGGCGCATAAATACATACGAATTTTAAGATTTCGAGCAATTCGTAGAAAGAGATTAGACATAAATAATTTAGAATGGTTACCGGGTTTTATAACTACTTTTCGGTTAAATTCTTCTTCCTCTTGCACCCGCACCTTCTTCAGTAGCTCTTTAACGTCAGAAGATCTTCATCTTGCACAGCTGCACATCTTTCGGGCCACTCAGTTAGAATCCTTTACACACGAATTAAGGTGTCTATATGCTACAAAGCCACTTTCTCGAGACTCCAAGCTAAAGAATTGCCAAGTTTTTTTGGATGACGACGGCCTTATGCGTTTAGTTGGACGTATTGGATCGATTCAAGCTGTTGAAGAAATAGTAAAAACACCCATAGTGCTAGATGGAAATCACCGAGTTACACATCTACTTATAACCCATTATCACAAGAAGGCAGCTCATGCAAATAATGAAACAGTATTGAACGAAATGCGTCAGAAATTCTTCATATTTCGTTTAAGGAGCGTAATTAGAAAGGTTACTCATGACTGCCAATACTGCAAAAACCGAAAAGCAATGGTATGTAATCCACCGTTTGGAAATCTTCCCCAAGCTCGTCTGGCACATCATCATCGCGCTTTTTCCTACGCTGGTTTAGATTATTTCGGACCTGTTGCAGTAAGCGTCGGAAGACGGTCTGAGAAGAGGTACGTGGCCCTATTCACATGCCTTACCACAAGAGCCATTCACCTAGAAGTGGTACACAGCCTTTCAGCAGATTCTGCAGTTATGGCTTTACGTCGTTTCACGGCTAGACGTGGCACGCCAACCGAAATTTGGAGCGATAATGGAACCGCCTTTGTCGGTGCAGTTAAAGAACTAAGACAGCTGTATGATACTCCAGTTAAGGACTTCGCTACAAATTCTAGCATTGCTTGGCGCTTCATTCCTCCAGCGGCACCATTTATGGGAGGTGCTTGGGAAAGGCTAGTCAGGTCTGTTAAAGTGGCTCTTAGAGTAACGCTTAACGAGAAGAAGCCGCGAGATGAGCTGTTGGTGACAATCCTAGCAGAAGCAGAAGCACTCATTAATAGTCGTCCACTGACTTATGTAGCTACCGACTCTACTGAGGAGACACTCACGCCGAACCATTTTCTTTTAGGTTCGTCTTCTGGAGCGCCGGCATCTATTTCACTGACTGACCTAGATCTCGTTGGCCGGTCAAATTGGAAAAAAGTCATCCGTTTATCTGACCATTTTTGGCAACGCTGGCTTCGCGAATATCTGCCAACACTCATACCTAAACAGCCCAGTCCAACCAACCAACGAAATCTCGAGGTAGGGGACATTGTAGTAATTGTAGATGGAAACCTTCCTCGGGGTACTTGGCCCAAAGGACGAGTGTCTGCTATATACCCTGGAAAAGATGGTTCGGTGCGGGTAGCAGAGGTAGTAACTGCCGGAGGGACACTTCGAAGACCGGCAAAGAAGTTGGTGCGGTTGCCTGTAGGAATTAATGATTAGATAAGTTATTTTAATTGCAAAAAATATTGTTTTTATTATTTTTACTTTGTATGTATGTGCATGATACTTTTCATTTACTTACCTATGCATGTAAACTTTATTACTATGTTACCTATTAAGTTCTGTTACTTTCAAAATGTTATATTATGTTGTAATTAGTATAGTCTTCCCACGGGAGGGGAGAGTGTTGCGAACTGGCAGCTAAAGTTTTACTGGCAGCTAAAGTTTTATTTTATTTTTTTATATTTTGACAAATGTTTTAAAAAGTATTGTCTGTCAGCTTTGTCTTCGACTTCAGCTTTTTTCCTTGTAATGGTTTCTTGTTTGTTTCCTTAAATTTTAATATATTTTTACATATAAAACTTGCGTTTACAGTCCACTAACATCCCAGTTACTAATAAGTATAGTAATACAAAGACATAGGTAGTATTAAAAAAAAAATATGCTTCACTGCCTATTAATTACTATGACAATTGTACATAAGGAGTAAACTCCAGCCGTGCGTCGGAGCTGACACATTTTTTTTTTAAATTTGATTATTTATTTGATTTACTGGTATACCAACTGCATACAAATCAAACAATGATACAAAATAATAGTACTGATTAATGCCCAATACAGGTACCACACAACATTCTTGATACGTCAACAAATGTTTTACTTTTATATTGTTGTAAAAACCCGTAGTTGCAAAACATATTCATGAATTTATTCTTGAGACTTTGTTACCTAATTGCAAACGGATAAAAAATATTTATTTATTTATTACTGGAAAATCTACAGCTAAAAATACAGGTGTAACAATAATAGTAAGGAAACAGAAAGCCAATTACAGATTTTCACATATAGCAGTTGCATAGATAACTGTTGGTGTTTACACAGGTTACAACAAATTGAATATATAAAAATAAAAATATAAACATTTATATGATAAGCTTCATGGTTATGCTCTATACATATAAGAACTAATTAATATTCACTATATTTAATAAACATATTAAATAATTATTTATGAGACATTAATGAGAACGACAGTTTGTAAATTTGTGTTACCGTTTTCACGAGAAAAAATCAAGGGTCAAGCACCGTTTTGCTGATGTTATACTGGTTGTAAACGGATCTAGTCATAATTTTTGCATATTTTATTGAAATTTTTACTCGCTCGCACTATGAAGGAGTTTTGGCGATAGTTGGTTGATGCTTTAGGAATACGAATGGGGGGATTAAACCTTGTACATTTAGTTGGAACATTGAATTTAATTGTTCCTAACAGTCCGGGACAATCAATTTCGCCAGATAGTATTTTTAATAAGTAAAGACAGTTATAAAAAAACCAAAATAAAAATAAAAATAAACATCAAATCTGATTTACTACAGTACATCTCTCTCTGTTTATTCCTTTGGAAGTAGGAGCGTGATGGTTATCTTATGTATGTCAGTAGAGCAGCCATCCTCTATGCGAGTACGTTTCCATTGTAGTATCGATTCGCCACAATGGCTCGTTGAAACCTATACAAGAACAAATTACTTCGGAGTGGGGCGCGCCCTAGGGCGTGGTGCGTGTACTTATTTACATAAAATCACTCTTGTTACCCCAAACTACTTAAATTTATGAACTTTTTTCGCAACTTCCATCTTTTGGCGGTCGATGTTTTATGAACTGGCTCCTCAAAACAGTGTGAGACGGATTCGTATGATAAAAGAATATATATGTCGTTTTTTTTTCAAAGAACGGCTTTTCAATTCATATCATAGCATTGTGGCCTGGTTGGAGGCCTTTTCGGCTTCGCCAGATTGTTCGATTAAGCAGTAAAGCTCCCTGATAAAGCTGCGAGATTCCTACAGTAAAAAAGTCCGGACAAGTGCGAGCTGAACTTGCGTGGAGGATTCCGTACGATGAATATGTAATCTACTATGTTTTAAATCTGACTCAAATTTGTTTGGGGTAATTAAAATAAGTATGTATGGTACCGGATTAAATTGCTGAATATATTGTCTATTGTTGAATTCTGTCTTGTACCAATAATTTATCCCAAGGATTTCATTGTAGTTCAAAAACACACATTCCAACTGCAAATGTAAGTTTGTACGCACAATATTAAAAGATTTACCATGTCATTTTAAGGCCATAGATTTTCCTGTAATCCATATGTAAAGAAAAATCTTCTGTATTTCTACAAATTTTTTGGCTCAGTTGTTTCCCGGAGACAACTATGGTGTGGCGACATCTACATCGCCATCATGTAAAAACAACTTACAGCGACATCTACTTGAACATGAAGTGCAAATCTCCGATGACGTCAAAGAATCCTGAATCACGCATTTAAAGTATTCGCACGTCGCTGCATATATGAGTCTATTAGAATCAAATACCGCAATGTCCATTTTCGTGTTCTGGCCATAATTCATATTTTTTATATACATACACCAATGGATAATGCTATATTTGTAGCATACTTTAATTTTTAATGCCAGTTTTCTACATGACATTGCAGCTTTGGTTGCATTTTGAATATTCAAATAGATTCCTTTTAATCTGTAGATTCATACGGCATATGCATTTTTATGGACATTGCGGTATTTGATTCTAATAGACTCATATATACAGACGCCCAACATCAACCATTGGGCTTCGGCCCGCCAGGCATACCGCCCGCCTGGTTGGAGGACCCTCCCTTTTTATGGAGGAACACAACACCTTGTTCCCCATACTGGTGACCTTGACCCCTAGGGTTACTTTTCATCTATTTTCCTATATAACTTTGAAACAACTTATTTCAAAATTATAAAATAAATATATTAAAGACTTTCAACAAGCCGATCCATTTGATATGTTACACGGTACAATTTTCAAAACGTGTTTTTAAAGTTTTCTAGTTTGCCCCCCAAAAGTGCTCCCATATTCAAATTTACGTTACACATCCGTGTATGGGTCGCAAAAATTCGCAAAATTCACACGAAATACCTTTTAGCTACACAGTATCACACCAAGCCAACTAATGCGTTACAGTAACACTATATATTTGTCGTCACTCCGTGTTGCCACTATGAAGGTGAAGGAATATCCCACTGCATCGAGGCAGCCCGACCTATTACATGAATCCTATTTATGCTCTAATCATCACCTCATAGCCAGTTACACTCCCTAGTCGGTAAAAGATGCGCGAGGTTAAGCAATGCTTGACACGGTCAGTCTACGGACGAGTGTAGGTACCACATAGTGATAGAACTGAGCGTCTCCGGACCCGGATATTGTCATTAGACGGCAGTCGTTAAGCCAAGGCCTTTGGACGGCTTGAACAACTTTGACGGCACGGTTGGTACAGTCGGCTGCAGCGCTCCGGGTCGTGGGTTCGATTCCCGCACGGAACAAATATTTGTATGATCTGCAGGTAGTTTTTTCGGGTCTGGGTGTATTGTATGTGGAATTCATGTCTGTAAACGCACCCACGACACAGGAGAAATCCTAACCTATCCCCTTTAACACTATGAGACATTTCCATAACTGTTTTTAAATATAAACGAGCTTAATAAGAGTGAGCACTCTCTGTGTGGTGTCCAAAACAAGAATATAGCACTACTCTATCTCCTGCCGTGCATGTCATAAAAGGCATGGGCAGCAACTTTCCTTCTATATTTCAAACTTTTGACTTTGACGTTATGAAACATTATAGCCATTCTGCACACCAACCCACCTGCCAAGCGTGGTGAGTATTGGCAAACTCCCCCCAAAATTACAAAAGGGTGTGCGCGAAGCCCAACAAAAAATGAAAAAATGGGACGCCTCTGTTTAGAAATTGACATCTCGCGGTCCATGTAAGAGGCAACGATCATGGGACGTCATCGGCCACGGACATAGGCCATGTACGATTAATTTATTCACAAAGTACTCACGTTCAAAAAATTCCTTGAGCTGCTCTATGTAGGGCTGGTATTCAGACCTATTGTCTGTGCTGTAGTGTAGCACGGCGGTCTCGTACAGAGGTCGAGACGCCACGCCGGGGTTCGCTCCTGGAAAGGTTAATTATGTTTGACTAACTGTTTCCCGCCACGTCGTCCGCCATGGACTAAGTTAATCCTTCAAGGGAGCTTGCTAACACAATCAAACGTGCACAATGACATTGAGTGATAAGTCACTGATGTATATAAATGTTACTACTGCTTAACATTGAGTACTATATAATACTTTTGTTTGTTTTCATATATACATACATTAACTGTGTCCCTAGACTCCGTTTGGTGTCCGGATTAATAAAATAACACCACTTCATCTCCTCCCGTGGATATCGTAAGAGGTGACTAAGGGACTCTTAACTAGAGTAATGTGCAGCAGCGTCCCTTCTGAGAAACAGTAGCCATACTGCGCTCACCAACCCGCCTGCCAAGCGTGGTGAGTATCGGCAAATACCCCTCAAAATGATGACACAGTCGTGAAAATCTATGGGGGAGGCCTTTGTTCAGCAGTGGACGTATAAATGGCCGATATAATGATGACAATCGTCTTATACATGCAATAAGCAAACAGTCAAAAAGCGAAAGTATTTAACCAGTGTGTGTTACCAGTGATGACATATGGAACAGAGACGTGGCTTCATAAGAAAGCTCAAGGTCACTCAGCGAGCTATGGAGAGAGCTATGCTTGGTATTTCTCTACGAGATCGAATCAGAAATGAGGAGATCCGTAGAAGAACTAAAGTTGCCTACATAGCTGAAAAAATTAGTAAACTGAAGTGGCATTGGGTGGAGCACATACTCGTAGCTCGTAGAACTGAGGGCCGTTGGGGCAAAACGGTTCTTGAGTGGAAACCGCGCACCGGAAAACGCAGCGTGGGATGACCTCCAACGAGGCGGACAGACGACCTGGTTAGGGTCGCTGGGAGTCGTTGGATGAGGGCGGCATGTAACCGCTCGTTGTGGAAATCTAAGGGGGAGGCCTTTGTTCAGCAGTGGACGTCCTTTGGCTGATATGATGAAGGAACCTTAAACCAAAGGGATAGGTAGCAGCGTCTTTCTGTGGAACAGCAGCCATTCTGCGCTTGCCAACCCACCTGCCAACCGTGGTGAGTAGGGAGTACTGACACAAATTCCCCCCAAAATGACGACACAATTATGGAAATCGATGGGAGGCCTTTGTTCAGCAGCGGTCGTTCTTTGACCGATATAATGATGATGATAATGGCTTTTTTAATAATTCGAATAAAAATATCTTATTGCATACGTGTCCGATGGTTTACTGTGAATATTGTTTACCAAGAAGCTTTGTTGTGGCGATGGATGGATGGATCTAAGTCTAATAAATAAGAAATGCGTTTGTTTGTTTTTTTTATGTCGCAGGCACAGCTAGTATTCAGCGGAGACTTCCCGGAGGACAGGGCGCAGTACACGCTTAAGAAGTGCCCAGCAAGAAAACACAGTGCCGTGATCTCGTCGATCTCGGGAGGAGAACACCTCTGATCCCCGCCATCCATGAGTAGCGCCTGAAGGTGACAAATTAGGGGCAGTCTGTCGCGCGAACAGAAACAGGCTTGAGATAGCGGCGCGTTGTGTGCTGCGCGCGCCTCTTGAAGGAATAGGGGCTGGCCGGGTCGCACAGAGACTGGGTTAGACCAAGTTACGGCCCGATACCTACCAGGGGTGTAGTCCAATGCTTCCAAGGCGAATACCTTACCCTCAGCCATAGGTAAGAGGAAGGAACACTAGGGTTTTAGCCGTTAAAGAGTCCGGTGGTTGGTTGGTTCATGCTCCTTCCAAGGTAGAGGAAGTCCATTTGGATTTCACCACGACAAAAAGCCACAGCTAGAGTTATTACTTAGTTGGTATCGCGCCTCATTCTGCAGGGTAATTATTTACACTTAAATAAACAAAATGTTACAACATATATACGTTTGTACAATGTAATGTAACACGTAGGACAGGATGTTAAACAATTCCCGCAAGTAATTAAAATGTAAGTACTCTATATTGTTTGTATCCCTTATTGCCTACACCCACATTCTACCGTGATGCCATATCCACAAAGTAATACACTAATTCACTATAACTAGGACTATACAGCCGAGTGAATTAAGGTCAAACTATGCGCTATTTTCAGTATTCTGTGTGGTGTCCGGATAAAAAATATAGCACCACCCCGTCTCCTCCCGTGGATGTCGTAAAAGGTGACTAAGGGACTCTAAACCAGAGAGATGGGCAGCAGCGCCACGGCTATAGAACGGTAGCCATACTGCGCTCACCAACTCGCCTGCCAAGCGTGGTGAGTACTGGCAAATTCCTCCTAAAATGACGACACATGGCATGTAGCCGATTGTTTAAGTGGGGGCCTTTGTTCAGCAGTGGACGTCTTTTGGCTGACACGATGATGATGATGATGCGGTATTTTAACTACTGTTTAATGATATAACTTCAATTTTTTGGGGTCCATTGTAGTTAACAAATGTATGCATTTAGGACACGTAGTTCATACAAACATTTGTGCCGTGCGGGAGTCGGAAAGCGGGAAAGCTAATCGCTTAATCACTGCGCCAACCATGCCGTCAATATTGAGTCGCAATTGGTTAATCAGAATCAAATAATATCTTCTATACAAACTTGGAAAAAACTTGAAAGAAGTTGAAATGCTCCTTCGTTAGAATTAGTAAACTATAATGAAAGACAAAATTACATTCCAATGTTACCTGTCAGACCCATCCCCGTAGATATCATAAAGCTATTGAGAAAGTAAGTACCTATTTCACAGAAGCGGACGCGTGGTTTCCGGCAAAGAATGGAAATAAAGATTTTTGGCATAAAACGGGACACATTATAATGAAATAGTAGCAATGACCAACGAGCAAGCACATTAAGCAATGACCAATAAGCAAAGATATTGACTAATGAGCAAAGACATAGACCCACAAGCAAAGACATTGAACAATTAGCAAAGACATTAACTAACGAGAAAAGATATTGACCAAGCAGCAAAGACATTGACCAATGACCAATAAACGGAACACCCCGCTCTACCAGCAGCCTGCAGTATGCTTTGAAGCAATAACAATCTCCTGTGATCTCCAATCCACCTACCAAGCCTGGTGATTATGGCAAGACTATATAGCCGTTTATTGTAAGTGATCATTGGGAGGCTCATGAACGGCATTGGACGTTCACGAGCTTACGTAAGCAAATTTATGCAGGAATTATTAACCATTTTTATCCTTATTCTTAATTACCTCAAAGGCTCCATACAGGTCACGGCTGGATATAGAATCTCAAAAGCATATGACAAACTCTATTACTCTATTATATAGTAGTAAAACCGCGTCCATCCCGCCATTTCCCAGCCAATTGCCCCCCGCTATAAGGAAATGGTCACAGGAAGCCCATTACATAATAAAAAGTGCGGAACGGACGACCTGACCGGCGACCAAATGCGTATGACCTCCTTACGATTTATAGCACAACAGCAATACATTAATAGCTGGTATACTTTACTACTTGGGAGTAGGTAAGTACCATACGTTCATAAACGTTACAATTGTAGACGTCACCTGACAGGAAGGCATTGAGTCTCAAGTATATCGCAATTTCAGTCAACTAGGGCTTAATATGAGATGTAATTGCCGGCCGTCAGCTGTAATTTGCACTTGGGTACTCATTGACAATTAGAACTCATGCTAGGCCTCTTGATGTTCTCAGAGATGTGCCTATAGGCGTGACATCAGTGGGCGGCTCTTGTGTGATCATACGAGGACCTGGAGCCCCTCTTAGGTGTCGCAGATGACCGCCCCAGTGGTTTTAGCCGGTAGGAGTCCAGCATACCCCTTCCCCGGGGCGAAGGAAGTTCATGAAGAATTTCCACTATACACCAATAAAAATAAAAGGCCTCCTGATGCTGACATAATGGACTCGAAATAGACAGGACGAAGAATTACCGCGTGACACAGAACAGGCCACCCACTATTGTTTTATATGATTTGAACGACAAATTACGGTCAGCCTACCTGATGGTAACGCACCAGCACCTATAGTTATCCACCTGCTGATGACTGAGGCGTTACCTGTTATCTGACGCATAAGTTGGTATTCTAGGTATTCCTGTTCTGGTAATTTCCATGGCTGTTCCTACCCTTCACCCGGAACACAACAACTCTCACACTGTCACACACACAGTTAAAAATATTAGTAAAAACACTTAAATAACAAATGCAGTAGTAAAATTACAAATCTGTGTAATTTTTGTATCCGTTTGCTAATCCGATACAATTTTAGTAATATTACATCACAGCAGCTCATTAAAATGAGTTGTAATTTTACCAATTCTTTGTTTTATTCAAATACAATGAATGATTTTACAAAATAGTATAGGAGTTTAAATATAGATCATTTATTGCTGGTATATTGGTGATATTGGTGGTAGGCCACCAGTGAATAAATACATTAACAGTAAAAGACTGCAACTTACCAATTAGCGACTGTTCCAGAAGATATGTCGGCCGGTGCTGCTCGAGGGTAAGGTAGAGCCCTCCCATGCACAGCCCAAACATGAGTGCCAGTATTGCGTAGAACACCAGATAGAAGGTGAGCACTATGCCTGGAAGATAACACAAAGGAATAATGAGAAATTTTTAATTATATTTACCTTTATAAAACATAGATTCTGTGCCACCTTCGGCTTCGCCTTGTTGACTACAATAAGTACAATAAGTACAAATAAGTTAAGAGTTTTAACTGTGGTCAATCAATTAGATATTGTCACTTATTGTTATGGCATACGATGCTGTAACTTTGACATTCACAGTTTAACTACTCCACTAACTCAAAGTCGCTCAGCGAGCTATGTAGCGATCTATGCTCAGAGTTTCTTTAGGGGAAATGATTCATATCGCATGTATTTGAATTTAAAATTTTAATTTAAAAGAACTGAAGTCACCGACATAGCTTACAGAATCATCAGGTGAAGTGGCAGTGGGCTAGCCATGTCTGCCGAAGGAATGATGGCCTTTGGAACAGACGAGTCCTTGAGTGGAGACCGCGAATCGGGAAACTAAATGTTCACGCCCCCAGCCAGATAGACCGTTGACCCGAAAAAATTCGCTGGGACAGATTGGATGCGGAAGGCAGACTGAATTTTAAGCGCTGCTTGGGCCTATGTCCAACAATGGACTGCGCAAAGATAGAAAATAGTCTCTATAATTATACTATATACTCTCTCGTACTCTGCGTCGCTCACTTACATGGGTAACAATATGTGCTGCCCAGCCAAAGAGGTGCATTGTTTTAACCCCATCCAAATTGAATTACCACTTGTCTGTATTTATCCGTATATTAGTCTACCGTTTCATAGATTAATTACGTTTCAACTTCTTAGGAATTTCATGTTTACTTTTTTGTTATTTAATTAATTAATCAAGCTTCCTCTTTCCCACGTTTTTTCTCATAGCGTCTAGTTAAAAAGCAAGATTTTGGATACCAATTAATTATATAAACAAGTTAAATTCGGTTACTTCACAAACAAATTTCGACTATAGGTGATACTAGTAACAGTAGTAATATAAATCTAGATAAAATAAATCCCCTATGTGTTACTTACATACGTGGGTCTTCCAAAGGCTTACGAATATGCAGATTATCCGATATTGTTAAATAAACTTCAGAAATATGGTATATGGTATAAGGGGGAACATACTTAATCTTATAGAATCGTACCTGTGTAATAAAAAACAATTCTAAAATGGAACACAAATATGCCCATAAACATGTTATGATATGGCGTTCCATGGGGCAGCGTGTTAGGACCCCTTATTTTTCTAATGTATATGAACGAACTGCCTAGACAAATAAACCATCCCATTGTGCTATTTGCTGACGGCAACAAAGTAGTAATAAAATGTGACGATCTTAATATTTATGAAATAAATGTGACATACATGGTTTAATAATAATAATCGAATTATAAATTTGGAAAAGACTAAATGTATACATTTTAATTGGAGAATTCCAAATATGAATCTTAACATACTATTTTAATCTTATTATCTATCAATCTGACTAAAGTGATTTTAAGATTATGATCCTTTTCACATGTATTAAATTTTGATAACGAGTGTATGATATTCATTTAATTATTATCTTGTTCTATGAATTATTTAATCATTATCACCAATGGTGTATTTATATATAGTTTGCATACATCCATTTCCCACCGTCGTTGTTTATTACTGTCATAATTAAATCTTGACTTTATATTTATCACTGCTATTTATAGGCATAATGTATAAGTAGATTGAATTGATAATAATTGACAATGCTTTTGTCTTTTCATTTTAATATTTTGTCGCCACAAAAATGCATATATCTATAATTATGAGTATCATGTATCTACATAGTCATTAATAATTTATTCACAAACATAACATGTATATACCTGAATAATGTCTGGCAATTTGTGTCTGTCATGCTCACTTAAATTCCTTGCTGATAGCATTGTGTATTGGGTCGTTAAGGGTGAGATTCAGAAACGAGTCTAAGCGTGAACTTACGCTTCCATCTGTCAAAATGCACTACTTACGCCCCTAGTTTTGACAGATAGAAGCGTAAGTTCACGCTTACACTCGTTTCAGAATCTCACCCTAAGTTCCCTAAAATACACTACTTGGACCCGTACAACTTAAATTCGTGACGTGACATAAGTGCCTGTAAAAGCCTTGTTGGAATGAAAACGCTTGAGTTTATTTAGGGTCATATGATAAAGCCAATGCCTACAACTAAATTCCTTGGTATCATTATAGACAGTAATTTGACCTGGACATCCCAGACATACGAAATTTGTAAAGCCAAATGAATTAATTTGCATAATATATATTCTATATAAACACTCAAAAATTGTAAGTCTATAATTATTCGTTTAGAAAAAAAGTATGATGTCCATTGACATTTATTTAGTAGTTATGATTATTATTTTAAAAATAGTGTTATTGTTATTCAATAATATACTATATTGCCGACATTATAGCACTGCTTTATTTTAATTATTTATTAAACTAATTATAATTTACTTTAACTAAATTTGTTATGTAAGTTATCTAATAATAACCTAACTGTAAGTATTATGATAATAGTTAATTATAATGTTGACATGTAATTTTTTACCTAAATAAGTTTTAGTGGATAATTAGTATTATATTGTCACAAATGTTTTCAGCTACTCTATTTTCTAAAACGTGAAATATCGTAAATCCGTAGGTATTTCAAATCAAAAATATTTGTACGCCTCAGGTTAACCATAACGCACCTACCTAATACTGTCACATCTTACATCACTGTAACCTATGTTTACAAATAAAGTTTTCTGATTATGATTCTCACTGTAGTGATCACTGGCTTATGTTCAGCAGTGAGTGTTTAATAGCTTATGTGTGTGAGTGTGTGTGCGGGTGAGTCCGAAACAGTTAGTTTGTTTTGAGAATATTTACTCTTACTGATGATCTGATTAAACATGTCTAGAATATAGACTACAGGTTGGTGTTTGGCACGTTTGGAATTATTGACAGTTTTGTGTACAGCAATAGAAGCTTTTTTCTTTAACTACACCATTAACGCAGATACTGATCGCGTGGTTTCTGTGCCACGAGTTACGGTCTCGAATCCCTGCATGGAACAATTATTTGTATGGCCTACAAATAGTTACACCAGGCCGTAGTTTATTGTACAAGTGAGATTTCTCGTGTCTATAAACCAACACGCATTTTCCCCGGATTAAATCCGAGCTTAACATTTCATCATCATCATCATCATATCAGTCAACAGACGTGGACAACTAAACTATGGCCTCCCACTGTATCCACAACGATCAGTTACAAGCCAGGCGCATTCGTCAACACCCAGTTAAGTTCACTAAGTCATCTATCCTCTCCAGTATAATATTGTAGTCTTTGATCTATCCATCTCGTTGAAGACCATTTCTCGCTTAACATCTATACATATATGTAAAAGGAGAAACTGATTGACTGAATGACTGACATATCAACGCACAGGCTAAACCACTGGCGAAATTTGTATATTAGATAGAGATACCTACTATAACGTAGGCATCTACTAAGAAAGTATTTTTTTAATTCCACCCCTACGTGGGTTAGATAAGGATTAAATGTTTATGTAAAAATCCATCAGCTTAGAAATTAGAGCTATGAAAATTGGCATTTGGCTTTTTGGTTTAAAATAAAGGAATACGTGTTTCAGGGTTTTTAAGGGGGTAAAACAAGTGGAAATGTTGTGGTGTAAGATACACACACAGGTAACCATTCACTACACGCCCTTAATGCCCTAGCCCAAATAACCGTTCTTCCTCCTAACCTATATCTTTACCAAACCACATTCAACCTTATAGTCAACAACCTAAAGAATAGATTACAAGCACTTATCAATCTAAATGCTGATATCTGTGACGAAAGAGATCTAATTTTGTTCGCCGGCGTAGAAATAGATCGGACGCGTCTCTTCGTGCAAAAAATAATGTTTTTTATGATATATAAATTGATGTCACTGTCTGGAGAATTTAGATAAAGTTATTGATTTATATTTTAGTTATGCGTTTGTTTTTCTTTAGGTTAAAAAGTAAAGATGCCTATAGCCATTTGCACTCATTGATCGACATAATCTATACACAAAAATAAAATTGAAGTGTCTGTTTGCAATGTCAAAATAACAGCTTTTTACTAAATGCATACGAAAGTATAGACAGTACATATAAAAAAAAACATTTTTTTTATTTGTCTGTCTATCTGTTTGTTCCGGGTAATCTCCGAAACGGCTCGACCGATTTTGACGGGACTTTCACTGGCAGATAGCTGATGTTATAAGGAATAAGTTAGGCTTTTTTTTTGTGTTCCGCGCAAAAAAATTAAACCTTTGAAATCCAATATATATATATATATATTATATGTCAAGTGTCTATGTCCAAGTACTCTAAATTTAGTTCCCTCCTACCCGCTAAAACCACCTACTGGAGTGGGCATCTTCTGCACCGAAGGGAGGGTCCAGGAACTCATATAATCTCCATCTAGAGCCACCCATTGGTGCTACGCCTTTAGGCACATCTCGGAGGGATTGACTGTAAAGCGGTCACCCCCTCCAGCGGAGGGAAGGTGACTGTAAAAAGGCCACCTCCCCAGGCACTTCTCGGGGGGATTGTAAAGGATTCCCCCGAGGCCTCACTATGCTCTGTGCTGCGCACACAGCGGTACGTGACCACATGCACACCGCTGTCTTCCCGGGGGTCGCTCGGTATGAGCACGCAGATTTCCCATTTTTATCAATGAAATTGTAACTTCATGATTTTTACACTATCGGCCTAATTACACCAACTTTTTCCCATAAAATTAGTATGGTTGTGAACTAGGGGATCGATGTGACAGAACATTATTTTTACAACCCAAATGTTTTGTTAAAATTGCACAATAAATAGTTGTTGGGTATATTTCTGAGCTAATAAGAGGTCAATCATAAGCTAATAAGCCCGGGTAAGGTATGCCTTCATACTACTACACACATTAATGAATTAAATTGAAAAATATGAAAAATATTGGAGTGAGCGTACCGACGTCCTGTACCTACAGGTTCCAGTGGGCTCAGCACGAATATTTTTACGTACAGTAACGTAAAGGTATCGCTAATGTGAGTGAATTTTGAGTATAAAATACTTGATTAGCACACATTTGTTATTTAAACTGAAGTCTTCATCATACCTATATATGATACGAATTGTGTTTGTCGTATAAATTTAAACGAAAATGCTGTAGGATAGTTGTGTTTTCGATTCCAAATTGACTCACGTTAACGTTACGATACGAATACTTTTTCGCAAGTTGTTCGTGCTACTAGGTATATCATTGTGGCTTCTTTATATTATTTATTTATGATATTATACCATCTATGGTATGGTTTAATGTTACGTCATTATTAAATGGCGCGCAAAACTCAGTCCCGCTGTATGTAGCTATAAAGCTATAAAACTGCACACCTATGCTGTTAGAAAGAATATACAAAAACTACGAGAGTAAAAGAGATAGCTGTCTAAAATGACAACACGTTTACTTGATGTCTTTAAAGTTGTCTCTTTTCTCTGCTTGGCCTGACTTTTGTTCGAGAATATAATTCTATAGATAATTTGAATAGTATTTTTATTAAAATATTTTATATAGTTTGTTACTCACGTATGACATCCCTTGTTCTTTATTTATTTTTGCTTGATAGTTTGGGCATTTTCTATACGCACAACGACATTGTTATTACTTAATTAATAAAGATTGTGACAGTGTGTGCTCTGTGAACTGATTGCGAGGTACTACAATTGGGGGAGGTTTGGTTCTTACCTTTGGCGCGCATGTAATATATCTACTTCTTTTAATAGATAATATCATTGTACCGAACGGACACTGATGCTGCACTGGATGCTATTCTATACCAGCAAGCGTGTGGATGTTCACGATGTAACTATGTTGAAAAACGTTGACGGAGATGCTTCTGCTGATACCGTTCTTTCTATGTTGTGATGAGTATTGAATGTTGGTTCTGATGATGAAGATGGTGAATAAATAATAATACGACTTCATATGATAACTGAAGAGACGATTTGTATTAAACGACTATGTTATTTCCCTTCAATCAATCAATCGATCATATCAGCCACAGGACGTCCGCCGCTGAACAAAGGCCTCCCTCTTAGATATCCACAACGATCGGTCACATGCCGCTCTCATCCAACGACTGCCAGCGACCTTCACCAGGTCGTCTGTCCACCTCGCTGGAGGTCGTCCCACGCTGCGTTTTCCGGTGCGCGGTCTCCATTCGAGAACCTTTGTGCCCCAACGGCCATCAGTTCTACGAGCAATGTGCCCTGCCCATTGCCACTTTAGTTTACTAATCCTTTCAGCTTTGTCGACAACTTTAGTTCTTCTACGGATCTCCTCATGTCTGATTCGATCTCGTAGAGAAATACCAAGCATAGCTCTCTCCATAGCCCGCTGAGTGACCTTGAGCTTTCTTATGAGGCCCATTGTGAGTGACCACGTCTCTGTTCCATATGTCATCATTTCTCTTACTAATATCGAACTCCAAGGTATTGTTGCCTAAAAGTTATAAATTTATATAGATATAAAACTTATATATTTGACTTTATATTAATTTATTATGATTCTGTGTCGTCGTGTTTGTTATAACGGGCACCTTAGGCGCCTTATAACTACTAGTATATGTACGTTTATCATACTACAACGATCGATTACATGTCACCCGCATCCAACGACAAACATAACAAATTCTATTTTTATAGTCTGAAGTAGGTTTTGATATGTTAGTACTTGGATTAATTGTTGGAATAAATTCTATAAAGCACTATTAACTAATCACCTATGCTGGTCACAATTTCCACCATCAAATAAGCCAGTGAATGTACATGTAAACTTGGAGCTCATAATATACCCCCACGATGAAAGGTGATTACGGTAGAAGCGATAATCACCACGCTTGCCTAACGGATCGGCGACCTTGTTATATAGTTATTAGTGTTTTGCAGGGTGCTGCTACCCATCCTCATGAATACTACCTTAGCCACTTTTACTAATTGCACGCTCACACACGCACACACCCACACTCATAACACTTTCACACGCCTCACGCTCACATATACACACACTTTAATTATATTTTTTTATTATACTACTATTACTCTCGTGAACTCTTAAAACATATGCATCTGTATAAGATCTATGCTATGTGTTCAAGTTTTTTTCTTTATGTACAGAATGCTATTTGTTATGATGTTAAACTGGGAAGAGACTGCACCCCACGACACAGGGAATCCTAGTGTGGGGTCCAGTGCAATTGTAAAACTGTAGCGCATACGCTTACTTTTATGCACTACTGGGTTTTTTGTATCTATTGTACTACTACTGTACTTTTTTGTTTCTATACAAAAATAGTATTTACATATATCCACGCGAGCTAAGCCGCGGGCAACAGCTAGTTCAATCTAACAAACAAAGAAGAAACTATTTCGATAATACGTATAGGCGGCTAATAATAATCATTTATTGGACACGTTTTAAAGTAACATGTTACATATATACAAATAAATAAAATTGAAGTGTCTGTTTGTAATTTCAAAATAACAGCTTTTTACTAAATGCATATGAAAGTATATACGGGACCCATAACAAAAAAGCAATTTTTAATTTTTTTGTCTGTCTGTCTGTCTGTCTGTTTGTTCCGGATAATCTCCGAAACGGCTGAACCGATTTTGACGGGACCTTCACTGGCAGATTGCTGATGTTATAAGGTATAACTTAGGCTACTTTTATTTTAGAAAAATAATTAGGGTTCCGCGTAAAAAAAATAACACCCTTAAAACCCAATATATATATTCTATGTCAAGTGTCTATGTCGAAGTACACTAAATTTCTTTTAAATTAAACGCGGGTGAAACTGCGGGTCCCAGCTAGTAGACAATATGTTTATAGTTAAAACAAGAGGGTTTGGATAAAGACAGCGGAGTCTGTACTAGTTTAAACTGTATCACAGACTCCAGAGCCTTCCACGTATTGGAGTATTATAATATCTGTTACATGCGGATTTCCACAATAATGTTAAAACAGTAATGCAAAGTAGGTTACTTTAATTACATAAGCAATGCAATTCCGTAAATACTAAATTTAAAAAAATTATGTGGTGTCGTGGGACACCAGGTAGGAACGAAGTTCCTTCGGCTAATGTAGAATCGACACTTATACACTACTCGCTTGTGTATGCGACTGTCGCGCCTGCGCACGTCTGATTTAACGGTTTTATTCCACGCACTTTTTTCCACGGATTTTTTCTTACGGTTTTACTATCACATTTTTTTCAGTTCGGTTGCGCAGCAAAATCCCTATCCCCTCCAAGCCTGCCGTAAGGAACTTCGTTCCAATAAAAATGTAAGTGGATGAACAACTGTAGGCAATGGGTGTCAAAATGTGGAATACGCAAGTCTATATGTATTATATTTCTGTATGTGTGCGTGAGTGCGTATGTGGGCTATGCGTAGTCCCGGCCTTGGTTATAGATCGTTCTCAATCATTGCCCTTCACAAAAGACCCTGTGACGCGGTTGTCATTACACACAAACATTCCGGAAGAAACATCTGTAGGCCACGCTGTTTGCCCGGATGCGGGAATTGGATCTGCGACCCTGACCACAAAGCGGACACTTCGCTGTTGCGCCAATTGGGCGACGGAACATTAAAATTAGGAGGAGTTGGGAAGAAGCTTGTCACGCATCTGGACCCCTGTAAATTAAGCCAGGAGTAGGTATACAATAAGTACCCTGTGTATTGATGACCCACTGTTCACAGGGCCTGGTAGTAGGTCACATAATGTGGTAATTCTTTTCGAAGTGCTATCTGTCGGAGATTACAATGTAATTTGTAAGGCATAGGTACCCTTACTTTGCATATCTGCGATTTGAAATTGGAATCGCTTTTACATTTTTGATTCAAAATCAACGTTTTTATTGAGACGTTTTCGAACAAAGAACACTTTTCATCCAAATTCAAATTCAAAATATGTTTATTCATAAAAACCATTTACGGGCACTTGTGAATAGTCAGAATGTAGTTGCACGGTTCCAAGAAGTTGGTCCTATGGAGAAGAACCGGCAAGAAACTCCATAGACATCATAATGTCATGTTTTTTATATCTTACAATTTTAAGTGCTTCCGATCGTCACATGTTCATTCATTCGTTTCAGCCGAAAGACTTCCACTGCTGGCCTTTCCCAAAGATTGCCACAATGGCTGGTCTGCGTTTGGTTGTGCTCATTGGGCGGTTTTTGTCATAATCACCTCGCTTGGCAGGCGGGTTGGCGATCGCAGTTGATTTGTATTTTTTTTTAGTAACTAGGATTTCTCCTGTGTCGTGGGTGCGTTTTACAGACATGAATTCCACATACAATACACCCAAACCCGGAACAACTACCTGCAGATCATACAAATATTTGTTCCGTGTGGGTATCGAACCCACGACCCGGAGCGCAGCAGCCGACTGTATCAGCCACTGCACCAACCGTGCCCTCCAATATATACTTGGAGGACGCTGCTGCGTATCATGCATTTAATCTTATAGTAGCCTTTAACGAAACCCACAGGATGAGATGAGGTGCTGCTATTCTAAGCCGGCGCCACACGGTACATGTGCTCTATCTTCAAATTAAACCTTGACTTCAAAATTCATCGCTAATGTTAGACCATAGATGTGGCTATTTATAGTTTTATATATTATATAAATTACACATGATAATCGTGCATTTTATTCGTTTTAAGCCCAATACGCTTGACTGGGCAATTTGTGTACGAGCGAATGAACGAAGGACGTGCGTGTTCATTGAGTTCATTCATTCATTGCGAACGATTGAGACACCAATTTAACTGGAAATTGAATCAGAAAATATATAATGGCTATATCGCTCTGTGGCGGTAATTGCTTATTTTTCTGTAATTCAATTAAAGCAAGAGTAGACATCCGCCCTTGCAATACGCAGAATAGAAATAGAATAGAACCTACCTATATATTAATGCATGAAGAGAAAACTTCGTACCCCATTTTAAAAACATTGCGCACATGGCTTTTGCGAGGACGTGATACAAGCAAAGGTGGCGGCAGAGCGGGGACCGGAGGAGACTACCTCTGATCCCCGCCGCAGTAAACGCACCGAGTGTGGGCGCGGGAGGGGGGCGCTGAACGAGCTCCGGCCACCATACCTGCGGTACCTTGCCTGAACAGAAACAGGGCTCGAGACGGCGGTGCGTGTTCTGCGCGTGCCTCTCTAACGATAGGTGCTGTCAGCTAGGTCGCTCAGAGAGACGGGACCCGTCAAACAGCGACGGGCCGATACCTGCCGGGGTGCGGTCTGGTGCAGACAAAGCGCGCACCTCACCTCCAGCAATAAAAGAGTGTGAGATTTGGCATAGTTAGTTTATATGGAGGAGTGCAGCTAAAAGAAAGTTAAAAATTAATAATATACGGCACTCGGTGGCCACTAGTACTCTTAACTGCACACCAGAATAATCAAAATAATTAATATTACTAAAAGATACACACTAAAAGAAACACGGCTACACATCAAGCGATACAAACCAGTATATGCTGATCTCGCATTGTATAGGCTTTCGGTATGATGAGAGATCAGGGTAAACTGAAATGTAGCTGTGTGTACAAAGCGCGACCTGTAGTTTCAGATATTATACTTAGTTCTATCAAACAAACGTTAATGAGATATATATATATATATATATATTATTTAACTTAGCTACCTGGTTCTGGAGGGCGAGCGGCAGAATCTTGTGTGCTAACATAGACAAGGCTATCACCGAGCCGCCTACTAAGCGAGGCTATTCCTACTATAACCCTCCATTGTAAAGGTCATGGGGTCTATTTCCATGTGCTTTATATTGAAATTAAAAGAAGGCTTAGAATGCAATTTTGTCCCAGTGCTGGGGGTGGGATGTTCATGATGGTTACATACTGTTTGTAGGTCGATGACGCTGTCGAGTCCCTGCAGCCTGTTTCATAACTCGCACTAGCTTAAACTGCATGTTTAGGTCCAAACTCAATCTATTTATAACCTGATATGTTGAAGTAATCGATTTCTTCACGAAACAACATTCACGCAGTCCCCAGCTGGACATAAAAATCTCCCAACGCTGGGCAAGCACACATTGGTGCCTCACGTCCACCAATTACATCCTATACCTTGTAATCTATACAAATAAATAAAATTGATGTGTCTGTTTGTAATGTCAAAATAACAGCTTTTTACTTAATGCATATGAAAGTATATACGTATATATAACATATAACAAAAAAAACAATTTTTAAACTTTTTGTCTGTCTGTCTGTCTGTTTGTTCCGGGTAATCTCCGAAACGGCTGGACCGATTTTGACGGGACTTTCACTGGCAGATAGCTGATGTTATAAGGAATAACTTAGGCTACTTTTATTATGGAAAAATAATTAGGGTTCCGCGCAAAAAAAAAAAAAACCCTTGAAATCCAATATGTGTATTCTATGTCAAGTGTCTATGTCGAAGTACTCTAAATGTCTTTTTAAATTACACGCGGGTGAAACCGCGGGTCCCAGCTAGTGTGAACTACAAATGAATGAAAACACTAAATTCGCCTCAGGTGTCCCGATTGGAAGGAGCGACATGGCCATCCCGTTTTTTTTTTTAACCCTGTGGAAATCCATTATGTACTGCCTCAGCCCGGCCTTTATGCACATTTCGGAGGGGGTGATTATGAAGCAATCACCCCCTTTAACGGAGGGGAGGCGATTGATTGTAAAGGATCTCCCTGAAACAGGTTTCCTTCCTACGTTTGAAATAGAGGATAACTATCTCACGGTTTTATTTCTCGACTGGTGACCAAGTATTGATCACCTTTATTCCTGCAGTTCACTGTTCACAAAGCGCACCCCTCGTCCTTGATCACTTTATAAAAGACCGATAACAAAACGTTAAACTACTTGAATGAGGAGCGGGATTCAATGGCCATTCAATAAGACCCTGTTGTTGGAACGGGTTTATGTACTCATCCATTGAAATGCTTATTAAGTACTTGCAATTTGAAAAAATTTGTAATCAACTTCAACTCTTAGATTATCGCTTCTGTAATCTCACATTTCGCCAATGTATATCGGCAACGTTGTTCGGTAGACAGATTATTCAATCGTTAACAACTAATTAAATAAAAAAAATTAAATGAAATATTTTACCCGACTGGTCCAGAAGGAAGATCTTTATCTTTATCTGTTTCGAGTGTATGTATGTCTATATCTTTGGCACTGTCTGTACACGGCTAGATAGATTTTAAAATATGAGGAGTCCTTGGATTCGTCTTATTTATAGGAGTGAAATAGAGTTATAAAATTTCAATATATCGTAAGTTATTTTTTACGCAGCCGGGTTTTTATTTCTTTACAATCGGGTTTTACTTGTTTGTAGACCTCAGTTTAGCAGTAAACGTCTACTTATCGATATGATGATGAAATGAAGCACGAGGGCCCCCACTTTCGTCCAATTTAAGGCTGCAGCACAAACCCAAAGATCTGATATGACCACTTACCATAAATTCAAATATGTATTATCGATAGCTTGATTGGCAAAGACCTTGGGTGCTAGCGGTATGAACCTGGAGTCCGATACTCCCACGGAACATATACCTGCATGGCCGACACATACTTATTTGGGATCGGGGTGTTTGTGCTTGTAATGTGAGGTTTTTTTTAAATCTAAGGAGAATCTTAAGAATTCAACGTCCGTACATTACATAAAAATTTGATGAGGGCCCGTAGTGTTACTAACGCGAAGCTGTTACTTCCAAAATATACCAATCTACACGGTAAGAGAACATTAAAATATATCATACCCTACCTTATTAATCAACTACCAAAATCATTAAGAGACAAAATGACTTAGTTTTCGCTATTATTAATCATTACATTATAATAAATTACGTACGTACGTGTACCGTAGATAAAATAGAATAACTTTTTAAAGTCTGCAAAGTGTTCGAAACGTCAGGAAAAACATATATCTATAATATACGCGATAGAATCCGTTAAGTCTTTTATTATGACAAAATAACTAAGTACATAATATTTAAATTAAAGCAACATTTTTTGCAATATATTAATATCGCTTTACTTGCCGTGTGGTGCCGGCTCAGAATGCCACCACCCCATTTCATCTCGTGGGTGTCGTAAAAGTCGACTAAGGGATTAACCGGAGGATGGACAGCAGGGTCCTGTGAGTGCATTAACAACTTAACTGCGATCGCCAACCCGTCTGCCAAGCGTGGCGGTTATGGCAAGACCCCCCAATGAGCATACACTACACCCATATCGGTTGTTATAGTGATCTTTGGGGGAGGCCTGTGTCCAGCAGTGGACTTAAACTTGAACTGACAGTGTTAATAATAATATTTCGCTCACTTGCCACGTTCATTTCATGATCGTGAGTATAATATGGTCTATGTACTTGGGTGTAGCGATGTCGCAGCTGATGCCGGGTGAATCTAGCGAAGCCAGGGCACGGATGACGGATTTTGCCACAGATTTGTACGATACGTGGTTCCTTTAGTGAATGGCGTACTTTATAATGATCTGCTTTATTTACATTATTATATTTTTCAATAGAACAGTATTGCCAAATTTAATCGTCACGTTGGCGTGTCATACTATCACTGACGTGCAATTAGTGCTTGCTTTGACCCATCCAAATAAGCTCAAAACATTTGATATTATCAATGCACACTTGTCAATAAAGTCACCTACACTATCAAAAATGCATACATAAGGTGGATGACTTATCGCTGTTTTGATGCAAGTGAACGAACTCTCACGGTCATGAAATGAACGTGGCAAGTGAGCGAAATATTATTATTAACACTGTCAGTTCAAGTTCAAGTCCACTGCTGGACACAGGCCTCCCCCAAAGATTGTTAAAACGACCGGTCTGGGTGTGTTGTGTGCTCATTGAGGGGTTTGCCATAATCGCCACGGTTGGCAGGCGGGTTGGCGACCGCAGTTGAGTTGTTAATGTACTCGAAGGACGTTGCTGCCCATTCTAAGCGACTAGTCGCCTTTACGACACCCACGGGACGAGATGGGTTAGAGTTATTCTAAGCCGGCACCACACGGCTAATAGGGCTACTTGCAGTTAATTTTATCAAATGTAAAATTTAAAGTAAATTATTAGAATATAAATAGAATGTTCTTTACTAGACATCATTACAATAATAATGAAAAAATTCATTGTAGATACCATGGGCGTTCGTATCGCTAACTCATTAATTTAATGCTCATATTGTCATATAACTCCAAGCTTAGTCGACCGAAGTTTGGAATTCAAAGACTTTTTATTTTTTATTCTTCCTGTGGAAATACATCATGTGCTTCCTCCGACCCGGGAAAAGAGGGGAAGAGGGGTATGCCGGAGTCTCCCTTACCAGAAACTCGAGTAATCTCCATCTAGAGCCACGCTTTTAGGCACATCTTGGAGGGGATAACCGTAAAGCGGTCACCACTTGGAATTCAAAGACCTATTCTTTTTATTGAAGTCCGGTGGAAATTATACATGGAACTTCCTTCGCGAAGGGGTATGCCGGACTCCTACCGGCTAAAACCACTGGAGCGGTCATCTTCGGCACCGAAGGAGGGCTCCAGGTCCTCGTACGATCACACTAGAGCGGAATTCAAAGACCTAGCAGCCATACTAGACTTTGTATCGCGCGAGAATAAAAATGATAGAGCCCTGCGTAATCTTTACTGACATTTTTAGTGCTCTGCAATAATGTAGGATTATTTCGCTGCCAGTCTGAACGCAATAGACAGAATTAATGTTACACATCCACATACATACGCACACACACGCACGCACACATACACACATATGGCTATAAACACTTCACTTCACGTCCACTGCTGAACATGGGCTTGCCAATAATCACTGCAATGAGCGGACTAAGTTCCCCTGTTCTAGAAGGTATGCCAAACGCCTTTATTTTCTAGTTTTTTTTATCGGTGCCTATTGGCCATCTGACTAGAGCCGCCCACTGGTGCCACGCCTATAGGACATCTCGGAGAGGGTGACTGTAAAGCGGTCACCCCCCGGGGGGATTGTTATGGATCCCCCAAAGCATCCCACGGCAGTGCGTGACCACATGCGTGCTACCGTTTTCTCTCGGGTCGCTCGATGTGGGCACGCAGATTCCCCAATCTACGCACCCGCGAACCCAGACCAGAACCCGCCTTATAGTAACGACAGGGGATTTAAGGCGTATAGGAATTAGGCGCCAGGGCGGTTGTTACCCCGGCGCCGTCTCCTCCTTCTTCGAGCGGGATCGGCCCTCTCCCGATCCCGAATTCGATCCCGACGCCAAACTCCTACCGGCCAAAACCACTTGGGCGGTCATCTTCGGCACGTAGGGCTCCAGGACCTCCTACTATCACACTAGAGCCGATATAGAATATACCTATGTAACATATATTATAAATAACAGCTACAAACAAAAACAAATTGAATTAGATGCTGGATACCCCCTTATAGAAACTTCTCGACCTCGTACACATAAAATTATGTCATACCACATAATGAACCGTTTTGATATTTCCGGACCACTTGCATCTTATGTCGGTAATAGGATCTCGTGCATCATATTACATGCGCGTGCGCATCGACGCTTCATCGCATCGTATTGACATAGGTCGACAACTGATACATTAATATTATTCAAGTGTAGCCACTTGCTGCTAAATTGGATTGATAATAATCATTTGCTGAAAAGAAGCGCTATAAGTTTGTTAGGCGTGTAAATCTTGTGCAATGGTTTGTTTGAGCTGCCAGAATGGAAAAACGCTATACGATAGCGAAGCGCTTAAAGAGACAAGTAATCAAGTCCCGACTTCACTGTCGTGCCCAGATCTATTCACATAGATCTACAAGGGTAGATGGCATGTTGCACCGTTACTATTTCCTGCTTAAATTTGAAAACGATGAAGGGCCCATAGGGCTGCTGTCTTAGCTGCAAACCACGCAGGATAGACGTCGGGCGCTGACTTTCATACAAAACATATAGAAACGAAGCGATGCAAATTATACCTGGAGAAGAGCGCGGGCACAACGCGACGCTTCGTCGTCTTTGCCTTTATATTGCATCGTCCTCGCCTGACGTCTCTGCCCCCGACCCTTGCTCGCGCCGGCCCTTGCCGAGAAATCGAGTAGTAATAAAAGATCCCTTCAAACCCCAAATAATCATTGATCCAGCAGTCCCTTGCGATCATTACTGTCCCAGTAACTCCCTGAGCCGAGGTCCGTGTCCCGCAGGGGACGCCCTCAGGCGCAGTTACTTAAATGTAAATGAAAGCTAGGCTGGAGGCTACTTAATGCTTCGCCAATTTGCCCGGTTTGTATGTGGATTGCGCCTTACGTCGTGTATAACAACGTTTATTACGGATATTTTCTGCCTGTTGTGAACGAACGATATTCTATTCTTTATTCAGCCCCAGCCTACGGGTTTTAGGATGCCCCGTTGATTTGTGATCCCGCTATCTATGTAGGTTATGAAGTTGACGTTTGGAGTGACAGAACCTTGGAATCTTTCTGTTACTATGGTGATTATGACAGTATTCCCCCCACAACAGTAACTGGTCTTAGTCACTTCTGTGGGGGAGACCGAGCAATGAGCGTTTATGGGCAATTTTGATTTTATGATTGTAGATTCCCGGCGAGCAAATTGTCGCTAATAGATAATAGCACATTCTTTATTGTAAGCCGTATGTAGGAGTATGTATATCGCTGTAAGATGGTCTAGCTGGGATGTAGGTAATCATATTGGTCCAGAACCGCTATAGCTATCATAGGAGACATAGTCATAATGACATGACGGCACGGTTGGTGCAGTGGGTGATACAGTGGATGATGATCTGCGGGTAGTTGTTCCAGGTCTGGGTGTATTGTGTGTGGAATTTGTCGTTAAACGCACCCACGACACAGGAGAAAGCTTAGTGGGGGCTAAAATAATTAAAAAATCAGTAGCGTAGATGTGTTTCATGTGAAGTCAGTGAAGTTACCAGAACACAAGGCACTTCTACTTTAGCATTAGCATTGACAGCACCTCAGTATTCTGTAGCGTGCTACTTAACATCAGGCACGAAGCTGCTCGTTGGCCGTTCCTCAGAAAAGAGGAGAAGGACTCTGCAGCTCGTCCTCTTGATATCATTCTTTATTCGTGACATTTCCGACGCAAGGCTTCTTTGCTAGTGACTATACCGCGAAGTAAAACAGTGATAGCCTTGTGGTTGAACGCCTGCCTTCCATTCAGGAGGGACTGAGTTCGATCCCGCACCTCTGATTTTGTGTTAACGGTGAAGAAAAATATAGGTTTAAAGAATTTTATTTCTCATAAGAACTTACAAAACAGTTCGCTTATAATGAGATACAAAAGTACTTACAATTAAATTAAATAATTTTCACACACATAATTCCTGAGCTTACTTTTGAACACATTCACGTTGTCACGTTTTTTTAGATCTTCCGGTAATCGATTGTACAGCTGTGCTCCTTCAAACATTATTGTTATTGTTATATTTATCGTGAGGAAACCTGCACACCTGAGAGGGCTCCAAAATATTCTCAATGGTGTGTGTAGTCTGCCAATCCGCACAGCCAATAGGCCAGCGTGGTGGACTAAGGCCTTTTCTTTTTATTGATCCGGTGGAAATACCTCATGTGCTTCCTTCGCCCCGGGAAAGGGCGAAGGGGCATGCCGGACTCCTACCGGCTAAAACCACCGGAGTGATCATCGTCGGCACCGAAGGGAGGCTCCAGGAACTCGAAAGCTCTCCATCTAGAGCAGTGGACTAAGGCCTAACCTTTCTCTTTGTGAGAAAATGCCTAATGAGCTGCTCAATAAAAAATGATGCCGATTAAAAATAAAAACTTTTATTCATGTAAGCCATTTATAGGCCCTTATGAATAGTCGGTATGGTTCCCAGCAAAGAATAGACCACTCCTCTCCAGCCAGGGGTATCCTAAGAGGCGACCAAAGGTTGATATTATGAGGATGGTCAGTAGCATCATTCCGTGTGCTACTAACAGCGATCAACGATCCGCCAGCCAGCGTGGTGATGTGATTGTTCAGCGGTGGACGTTTACGGGCTTAATATTTGTATGATCTGATGATAGTTGTTTCAGATCTGAGCTGATATTTCATAAGACAGTTTCTTTTTTCATCATCATCATCATTTCGGCCGAATAAAGTCCACTGCTGGACACTGGCCTCCCCCAAAGATCACTACAACGACCGATATGGGTGTGTTGTGGGCTCATTGGGGGGTTTTGGCATAATCGCCACGCTTGGCAGGCGGGTTGGCGATCGCAGTTGAGTTGTTAATGTACTCGAAGGACGCTGCTGCCCATCCTCCGGCTAATCCCTTAGTCGACTTTTACGACACTCACGGGTGGTGGTATTCTGAGTCACGGCAAAAGGCGAAAAGTGTTGCTATATTTATAATAAATAAAAAAATATATCACTATTTTATTATTATAAATATATAAAAATTGTACAGCTTTTATCCTGCATGCTGCATACACTCTATTGCTCGCATAATTTATCACACAAAAATGATTATTTATATTTATTTATATCAATAAAAGGGTATTTAAACGACAAAATTATGAATATTTTTACATATTCTTAAAATTGAGGGCAAGCTAAATCGACTGAAAAGTTTTAGTTTCCTAGGTGATCGGGAAGTGCCTCGAATTCGATGCAAAAAGATGTCGGTTTTTGGTGTCGTTTTTCATTGTTACACTTTAAAAAGTGTCCGTAAACAAATCAAACAAGCAAAGAAATCACAACGTGCTATAAGGAACGGCGTTCCAAAAAATGATGAGATGATGAATAGCAATGACATTATATAATATGTGACATTATATATTAAAAGAAGTAGATATGTTACATGCGCTCCAAAAGTAAGAACCAAAGCTCCCCCAATTGTAGCACCTCGCAATCAATTCGCCCAAGACAGGACAACGAGCACACACTGTCACAATCTGTATTGTTTTATTAATTATGTAATGTATGTGCGTATAGAAAATGCACAAACTATCAATCAAAAATTAATAAAGAACAAGGGTGTCATACAACACGTGAATAACAAACTATATACATTTTTTAGTAAAAATACTATTCAAGTTATCTATAGAATAATATTCTCGAACAAAACACAGGCCAAGCAAAGAAAAGAGACAACAAATTTATTCTATCACAGGTGCGACAAAGACGTCGAATACACGTGCTGTCATTTTAGATAGCTGTCTCTTTTACCCTCGTAGTTTTTTTATCTTCTTTCTTACAGTATAGGTGTGTAGTTTTATAGCTTTATACCTACATACATCACATCAGCCAAAGGACGTCCACTGCGGAACAAAAGGCAGGCCCCCCCATTTCCACAACTGTGTCAACATTTTGGTGGGGAATTTGCCAATACTTACTACGCTTGGCAGGCGGGTAGGTGAGCGCAGTATAGTTACTGTTCCATAAAAGAGACGCTGCTTACCATCCCTCTGATTTAGAGTCCCTTAGTTGCCTCCTACGACATCCACGGGAGGAGATGGAGTGGTTCTATATTCTTAATCCGGACACCACACGGCATACTCTTATGAAAGTCTTTTATTTAGGCAATATATAAACATACCAAATTGTTGAATGTATACACTGAAGTGACAGATACTTGACAAATAAGTACCAATGTTCACAATTCCACGCACACAGATTGTCTACATAAGTATTTTACGGGTAAACTTGTCTGAAGTTATACTAAAGCGGGTAGGATTTGAATTTCATACTAATCAACGTTTCTATAATCATCATTTCGGCCGAATGAAGTCCACTGCTGGACACAGGCCTCCCCCAAAGATCACCACAATGACCGATGTAGGTGTGTTGTGTGCTCATTGGGGGGTTTTGCCATAATCGCCACGCTTGGCAGGCGGGTTGGCGATCGCAGTTGAGTTATGAATGTACTCGAAGGACGCTGCTGCCCATCCTCCAGCTAATCCCATAGTCACTTTTTACGACACCCACGGGATGAAATGGGGTGGTGGTATTCTTAACCGGCACCACACGGTATTTCTATAATATGAAATAAGTATTTCTTTACATGTTGCTATTTAGATTTACATTAAATATACTGCTTTATGATTCAAACGTGTGTAAGAATATCATAAGATGTCATTTGTAACTTTGCATGTCTCATCATAAGCCGAACATGTGGGTCTATTACATTCAGAACGACTGTAACAAACTGTAACCATGTTTCTGGAAAATAAATATTTGAGAAAGAAGGAAAGAGAAACGATTTATTCCCACATCAATGCACCTTAACACATTTTCCTAAAACAGATTTAGACTAATATATCTTTACAATAAATTCTACCAGACGACCTTTGGGAGACGCAGAGACAACAAGGTAGATGCACCAACAAGATTTGAGTGAAAGGTATAGATCCGAAGACATTTATTTACTCAGTATAGAAATAGATAAACTAAAATAAACATTACATGCATATATTTTTTTTTATATATACTCAATAAACATACGCATATACGTATACAATAAATATATACAACTAGGAAAAAAGTTAATCAGAGCCGAGATGAATCTGCCGACGTCTTGTCAAGTAGATAAACGCGCAGTGGCTAAAAGATTGGCTTTCTGCGCTGTGTCGCGGGTTCGGCTCCCTACGGAGCAAGTATTTGCATCATCTAATGATAGTTGTTTCGGGTCTGGCTGTGCGTGTGAGATTTATGTCTGTAAAACTACCCCACGATACAGAAGACCCAAAGCGGGGGGTAACATAAAAAAGTACACAATGAAAAAGAAATGGAAAATTTCTCTAAAAAAAATTACGATTGTCAAGATCCATGACAATTTTAGAAAGAGTTATTATAGATTAAATGCTAGAAATACGAAAGTTAATCTTACGAACTTTGGACTCGGCATGGGAAAGATATCGAAACGAAAGAAAAGGCCCCAAGTCTCATAACAAAAGATTGAGCAAGGTTACTTTAGAAAATAATCTAATGACTCAATTTCATTTCATCATGACAATTTTTTACATAACATAAAGTAAACGCAGTTACATGAAAAATATTTCAGATTAGAAGCCGCAATTCATTCAAAGTTTTCAAATTAAACAAAGAACTTGATAATGTTTATGAGCCCTTCAATAGGGATGTGACGCATACTTTTATTTATTAAAACAAAATAATGGTGTTTAAATAAACGTACCCCATTTTTTCGGCGTCCGTCCCAAGAAGCTCTTCTCGTCAGGATTATAGATTGCTTTCATCATCCTGGAGAAGCAGGTGCCCGGAGGAGGTGGTGCCCGCACCCACTCCTCGACACCGTTCGCTTTGCTAGCCATTTATAATTCGAAAAACGGATTTTTAAGAAAACCTGAACCCTCGATTTATACGTAAACCAAAATTCCGGGATGTATATGATGCGCGACCGTCATTCACGACCGTGTCGGGTAAACTGCGCGTACGCACACTGCTGATGTTGCGGTTAAAATGTGATATGGGTGCAGTTGTGAATGCCCGTTTCTAATAACTGGTGTTGTGTTGTGGTGTGTTTTTAAGACCTACTTGGCTATTGCAACTATTAGTCATTGTATTTTCTTGAAATTAATTAAGTATTACATGAGTTTATCATCGTCTACCTACTTCCAACATGCTATTAAATATCAGTGATATATACATCTATACAAATAAATAAAATTTAAGTGTCTGTTTGTAATGTCAACATAACAGCTTTTTACTAAGTGCATATGAAAGTGTATAAGGTACCTACAGCAAAAAATATAGCTTTTTTTTTTATCTGTCTGTTTGTTCGCGCTAATCTCCGAAACGGCTGGACTGATTTCTATGGTACTTTCACTGACACTGGCATAGCTGATGGCAAGGAATATCTTAGGCTACTTTTATAGTAGACAAATAACTAGGGTGCCGCGCAAAAAAATTCAATCCCATGAAATCCAATATATATACTCTATGCCGAAGTACTCTAAATTATTAAAAAACAATCCATTTTTTAATTAAACAGCGGGTGAAACCGCGAGTCACAGCTAATCTAACATATGATAAGGTTAGATTTTACTGGGTTTATATATGTAGGTATGTGTAAATATATACTTTTTTAATTGATTAAATACTGTCCCACACTATAGATTCCTATTTCTCCCGTGTCGTGGGTAGAGTTCACAGTTTTTCATTTAATTCCCATATGCCAACCACCCAGAGCCGAAACAACTATCTGCACATCATTCAAAAATTTGTTCCGTGCGGGATCGAACCCGCGGCATGTAGCGCAACAAGCTAATCGCTTAACCACTACGACAACCGTGCAATCATATATAATTTGCGTGTTTATGTATTTTTGTTTCACTCACCTTCGTTCTATGATAAATAAACTATTCATTGCTTGTAGATGCGCCTCTCGTCCATGTATCCTTTAAATAAAAATAACATCGAATGTATATACAGTGTTCATTTATGTACAATACACACACACGGCTACACATCAATCTATACAAACCAGTTAACGCTGAACTCTCATCATACCGAAAGCCTATAGAATGCGAGATCAGCTTATACTGTAGGTATTTTCTACGACCTTTGGGTGATGCAGAAACAATAAGGTAGATGTACCAACAAGTTTTGAGTGAAAGGTATAAATCCGAAGCCATTTATTTACTCAGTATAGAAATATATAAACTATAATCTATACAAATAAATAAAATTGAAGTGTCTGTTTGTAAACAATACATGCATATACAACATTTTTGTATATACTAAATTAACATACACTTATATAATAAAGTAGCTGAGACCCGCTGTTTAATATAAAAGATAGAAGAGAGAGAATATAGTAGAGAAATCGGATATTTGATTATTTAAGCATTATTTTCTTATATAAAAGTAGCCTAAGTTATTCCTTAGAACATCAGCTATCTGCCAGTGAAAGTCCCGTCAAAATCGCTCCAGCCGTTTCGGAGATTCAAACAGACAGACAGACAGACCGACAGACAGACAGTTTTTTTGTTATATGTACCGTATATACTTTCATGTGCATTTAGTAAAAACCTGTTGTTTAGACATTACAAACAGACACTTCAATTTTATTTATTTGTATAGATATAAACAACTAGGGAAAAAAGAGAATCAGGGCCGAGATGAATCTGCCGACATCTTGTCAAGTAGATATTTACGTACATCTATTTTAAAATAGTGCCAACTGTTAGCTATTCTGACTTCTGTTTATGTTTTGTGATACACAACTTCATGCTGTCTACAAAGCTAATGAATTATGTAACAATACTGCGTCCAAACGTAAATAAGCTTTTAAATCAGTCCGCAAGACGCTGAAAATGTTACAACCAAGAATTATTATTATATTATCTCAACTATAATTCTAAAAGGCACAGTATAAAACTTACAATACGTGTCTTGCGTTTTACAACCACAAACAAAGCTGAAATATTCCCGGACGTTTAACAAAAACTCTGGTCCGATAACATGCCTTTTACACTTGTAAACCCGCACGTGCAAGGGCCAGACCATGTGTAAATGATCACCAGATGAGGTTTTTGGGCCCAGGGGGACTTATTATGCGTCTACTACGTACCCAGCCCACGTCAGATTTTAAGAGTTAAGAGGCCTACCCATTAGGGTTGCGGCCTGACAATATAGTAGATTGTTTTGTTGGTGGTTTTTATAGTAAAGCTCTATAGTAGAACTGTCTCTAAGCCGGTTTACTGTCGAGAAAGATTGTGCTCTTTAAAACTTATTTAAACATTTATACAAGTTATGATCGCTATACTGGAGATTTCTATGCGCAGTTCGCCGAAGAGGATTTTAATCGTAGGACTGAGTCCAAAGTTCTCTCGGCAATTGCTCTTTGTTTGGCTAATAAAGAGAAATGGTTTTTAGGATTCGGAACGTCCGAATGAAAAAACGGCGGTACCCTTATAGGATCACTCGTGTGTCTATCTATCCGTCTGTCACAGCCAATTTACTCCGAATCTACTACACCCAATAATATTATACCATAGATATGTTACATCCATATTAAATGGCGCGCAAAATACAGTCTCGCTTGCGCAACCATGTCGTGAGAAAGAAGATACAAAAACAACAAGAGTAAAAGAGATAGCTATTTAGGCGCACCGATTGCGAGGTGCTACAATTGGGAGAGTTTTAGTTCTTACTTTTGGCACGCATGTAACATATCTACTTCTTTTTAATATATAATATCATTGACTACACCACTTAATTTGAAATTTGGTACACATATGAATTTCTGCGACCCAAACACGGTCGTGTAACGTAAATAATTTATAATTTCGAATATGGGGGACACTTATGTGGGGCAATATAGAAAATTAAAGAATAAAGTTTTGCAAACTGTACCGTGTAACATATGAAATGGAAGGGCTTGTTGTGAGGGTCTCAAATATATTTATTTTATAGTTTTATATCATATAGTTTAAAAGTCATTTAAGAAAATAGACGAAAATTGACCATTCCGCCTATGCCTGTCCACTGAGACAGAAAACCTTTTAGTGTGCATTCATGTACTTACGTATGGCCTATAGTTCTTTTCTGTCTCCTGCTCGCCTACGGAAGCAAGTGGAACGTATATTATTTCCTACTTCTCCTTGTTCTTTTCTGTTTAAATTCGTTGCGAGTTCCAATACAGTTCTTTTGCCTGGGAGACACCGAGCTTCATTGATCGGTGCCATAGATATACGAATCGGTTTTCAGGGGTCATTGAAGATCCCAGCAGTTGCATTGGTTAGGTTTCCGGCATGTTTGTTTCAAATAAAAAAAAAATAAAAAAATATAACGTGTAAATCATATAAATACACTGGCTGGGCCAGCTCTAGCTTCACACATACATGCAAACCCGATTGCAGCGCTACCGACCGGCTTTGTGAATCGGGATTGTGAATCAAAACCATCTCAAACATACACAAAAACAACATCTATATCGGTCCAGCCGTTTAGGAAGAGTTCAGTTACATACACACGTATGGAAGAATTATATATAGGGTCTTACTTTAATAATGGAAAATATTTTAAGGCTAGGCTCTATGAATGGACAATGCCACCATTGTGATAGCGACCAGGACACCGCACAGCACACGCTCGAGGCGTGCCCTGCGTGGGCCGCCGAGCGGCGGATCCTGGTCGATCGGATCGGGCAAGATCTCTCTCTGCCAGCAGTAGTGTCGGCTATGCTGGCAGAGCACGAAAACTGGAATGCAGTGGTCTCCTTCTGTGAGAGCGTCATACTCCAGAAGGAGACCGCAGAGCGGGATCGGGAGAGGGCCGATCCCGCTCGAAGAAGAAGGAGACGGCGCCGGGGTAACAACCGCCCTGGCGCCTAATTCCGATACGCCTGAAAACCCCTGCCGTTGCTATAAGGTGGGGGACCTCTGGGTTCGCGGGTGCGTAGATTGGGGAATCTGCGTGCCCACACCAAGCGACCCAAGAGAAGACGGTAGCGCGCATGTGGTCACGCGCTGCCTTGGGACGCTTTGGGGGATCCTTTACAATCCCCCTGGGTGGGTGACCGCTTTACAGTCACCCTCTCCGAGATGTGCCAATAGGCGTGGCACCAGTGGGTGGCTCTAGTGTGATCATACGAGGACCTGGAGCCTCCCTTAGGTGCCGAAGATGACCGCTCCAGTGGTTTTAGCCGGTAGGAGTCCGGCATACCCCTTCGTCCTTCCCCGGGGCGAAGGAAGTTCATGATGAATTTCCACTGGGCACCAATAAAAAAAAAATTTAAAAAAAAGGCTCACACTGGTGGACTACTAAACAACCACATTGTTGTTCGACTGGACCATTTTGTGACAGTACCACAGTATTTTTAGAAAGATATAATAGCGATAGTTGTCTACAGTTTTTACGTGGCGAAATGCGCTTTTTATGCAACTGAAAAAATTCTTATTTAAATTAGTTTTGAATATGTATAAAATAAAGGTTGATGTTACGTTTCTCTTTCTTGCTTAAACGCATCATTGGAACCTATAGATTTATCTCCTAAAGTATTTTCCATAAATAAAGTAAGCCCTTATATATAAGCTATACACGTCGCTACGGTTTACCATGGATTTATCATGGATGGTGGGTACTGTTTACAGACATACCTATATCTCACATGCACAAACACTCAGATCCATAACATCAATCTGCAGATCATATTTGTACCGTGCGGGATTCGAATCCGCGCCGTGTAGCTTAGCTTTTAGCCACTGCGCCAACCATGCTGACATGTCTACCTATACTCCATTAGATTTTACTAATAGATTTTTTTAAACGTTGCCCCACACTAGGATTTCTCCTGTGTCGTGGGTGCGTTTACAGACACAAATTCCACACACAATACACCCAAAGCTGAAACTACTACCTGCAGATCATACAAATATTTGTTCCGTGCGGGAATCGAACCCACGACCCGGTGCGCAGTAGCCGACTGTATCAGCCACTGCACCAACCGTGCCATCAAAATCCATTAAAGTACTCTTATCCGACCTTGAAATCAAACTAAGGACGACTAGTCTAGTCTGCATCCGTACTTGCTGTCATTAAAGTAAAGAGGGCTTAATAGACTATTATTTGATTACCCCACCGGCTCGGGGTACAGAGGATTATGTCTTTCAATGCACTTCTGTCGAACCGCAAACATTTGGTATTGTCTATATACGGGGCGCAATCCTTTTGCGCAGATTTGCTGCATGAAGAGCGGCACGAATTTTGATCGAACGGCTGAATAATTTATTATTAAATCTAATCCAACAAAAACATTATTAAGATTTTGAGTCTGATCTGTCACAAACAAAACAAACAAATCCTCTATCCTAAATCCAAAGAGTTCGGATTATATTTATTATTAATTAGTTATCCATCAGCAAAGGTAAGTGCCGTGTGGTGCCGGCTACGAATAGCACCAACCCATCTCCTCCCGTGGGTGACGTAAAAGGCGACTAAGGGATTAACCGGAGGATGGGCAGCAGCGTCCTTCGAATACATTAATAACTCAACTGCGTTCGCCAACCCGCCTGCCAAGCGTGGCGATTATGACAAATCCCCCCAATGAGCACGCAATAAACCGATATCGGTCGTTGTGGTGATCTTTGAGGGAGGCCTGTGTCCAGCAGTGGACTTCAGTTGGCCGAAATGATGATGATGAAAGGTAAGTCCGGGTCAGTCGCACAGATTGCGGCACAGTGCCCATTTAAAAGTCTTAAAACTTCAAAACTTCAGTGGTGATCACTTCAAGATATTTCTAGCACGAATAAGGCTGCACGATACACAAATAACCGTAAACGTAACCGTTCAGAGTTCCTGGATCCATCTATCCCTCCCAGCGGTGCCGAAGATCACCACTCCGGTGGTTTTATCCGGTTGGAGGCCGCAGGGTACACGAGGCACTTTCACCAGATAAAAAAAATGTGTGTGGTCGTGGTGTGGTGACCTACTAGGTTGTTTCACTCCGGAGCGTTCGTACTGGGGATCCCGGTGCCGAAGATTACCACCTGGCTGGTTTGAGCCGGTAAGAATCGGCATACGACACACAAATAACAAGTTTTCCGTACCGCAACATCAAAAATGAACATCTTTAATGTGTTACTTATTGCGAAGTTGACGTGGGACGAGCTCCAACGAGATGGACTCACGACCTGCTGAATGAAGCTGGGAGTCGTTGGATGCGGGTGACATGGAACCGGTCGTTGTGGAAATCTATGGGGAATAGGTACCTTTGTTCGGCAGTGGACGTTCTACGGCATATGATGAAGATGATTGTGAACTTATTTCTGATAACATCTTTTTAAAATAATATTTTCTGATGTTTACGCGAATAGCATCCATCTAATTGAAAATAGCGTACGGAAATTTATCGCGTTTAACTAATTCATTCTATATACTTACGTACAGCATCTACGAGTATTAGTGCTATTTTCAATTCGATCGTTTTAAAATATATAATCTCACTAATGCTGAGTGGAGAGGCAAAAATGTAGTTATTATCTTATGTAGATTGCACCGTTGATTTCGTTTAAACAACTTACAGACATATTCAAAATTGTTTGCGAGCGCAGTGATTATGGCTGTATTCCCTCAGAACCTTTTATGGTCTATTGGTAGGTGTAGATAGTCGTGGCAGCGAGGCTTCGGAGGACTCCTTAACAATCACCTCGAGAGTCGCCTCTCCTCCACTAAAAGGGGGGAACCGCTTTACAGTCACAGATGGATGGATACAGATGGAGATTATTCCGAGTTCCTGGATCCATCTATCCCTCCCAGCGGTGCCGAAGATGACCACTCCGGTGGTTTTATCCGGTTGGAGTCCCCAGGGCGGACGAAGTACATGAGGCATTTTCACCAGATAAAAAAAATGTGTGTGGTCGTGGTGTGGTGACCTACTAGGTTGTTTCACTCCGGAGCGTTCGTACTGGGGATCCCGGTGCCGAAGATTACCACCTGGCTGGTTTGAGCCGGTAAGAATCGGCATACCCTTCGCGCCTGCTCCAAGAGCATTGGACAATGCAAGAGCATTTTCAAAGGGGTAAAAAAAAATGGATTAAATACCTTGCCTGAAACAAATGTGACTATTTCAATGTCATATCATGTACTTTCTTAGTTTGTCTAAGACACCACTGACTTTAAGAAACCTATATCAAATCCTCTAATTCTCTGGTGATCAATGGACGACCATTGATGACCTTCTATTTATGAGAAGAGGACTTTGTACTGCATGGGACAGTATCAGGCTGACATTATTAGTAACGATGTTGGCATATCATATCATCTCATCTTAACGTGCGCCACGCAAAATTTGGCCACAAATGTCTACTGCTAAAGCATAAGCCACTTTATACCCTTGGATATTTCCTGGTATAATCGCCACGCTTGGTCACTTACCCATTAGGGATAACTGGTCGCAGTCCGTACCTTAATTTTTTGGATCCAGAGGAAATTCTTCATGAACTTCCTCCGTCAGAGGGAAGGGCGAAGGGGCATGCCGAACTCCTACCGGCCACCGGCACCGAAGGGGGATCCAGGTCCTCATATGATCACACTAGAGCCACCGATGGTGCCACGCCTTTAGGCACATCTCTGTAAAGCGCTCACCCCCTCTAGCACAGGGAATGCGACTGTAAAAAGGTCGCGCCCAGGCACTTCTTGGGGAGGATTGTAAAGGATCCCCCAAGCCTCGCTGTGCGCACACGGCGGCACGTGACCACGTGCGCGCCTCCATCTTCCCGGGGATAGCTTTGTATTGACGCAGACTCCCCAATCTGCGCACCCGCGACCCCCGAGCGCAGTCCCTACCTATGGTGTCGTTAGCACAAGAGTCGCTCATAGCCAGTTGCACTCACTGAGCGGTAAACGATCGGCGAGGTTAAGCAACCCGTGGCGCGGTCAGTCTACGTATGGGCGATCGGTTCGCGTTGTGACCCCAAAGATGCGGCGTCATAGTCCACACGCACTGCGGGAGTCAATAGCACATAAAATTTTACTTACCTACGTTTAATCTATAGTGCAGTTATCGTAGGCGGGTGCGGTAGAAACCCGCACCGGAAGTTCCTAGCGTAGCAGTTATTTCTTTATTACATACGGTGATGTCATTATGTCACTGTACTGCAGGGACAAGCTCTTTCTTGCAGACAATTCATACACCATAATAACAGCCAAAGGAAGTTTACTGCAGAACAAAGGCCTCCCCCATAGATTTCCACAACTGTCATCATTCTGGGAGAGATTTGCCAGTACTCACCACTCTTGGCAGGTGGGATGGTGAACGCAGTATGGCTACTGTTCCACAGAAGGGACGCTGCTACCTATACCTCTGGTTTACTCCCTTTGTCGCCTATTACGAACGAAAGCGAACAACACAATTATTCACAATTCATACATGACGAAGCCAAAAGCTACGGCACGGTTGGCGCAGTGGCTAAGCAATTGGCTTTCTGCGCAACGTGTCGCGGGTTCGATCACCGCACGGAACAAATATTTGTATGATCCAGACTGTTCCAATAACTGAACTAGTGAAGGAAGAAAATTTTATAATAAAGTAAAACTTATTAACAAAAATAATACAGAAACTTTATTTATAATAAATGAAGTTTTGTTTTTCCTTTTCAGTGGTTTTAATATTTTTATATCGTGTAGGATTTTTGAAGTCGATATTTTTTTTGTTAAATAATTTTTTTTCTTTTTAGTGTAAATAAATGTAAGAACTTTATCCAATTTGGTATCAGGGGTGCAATTCCTTAAGCTCAAACATCCATACATCCTTGAATACGGAATCGAAGTAACGGTGTAAAACCAATTTGTTACTAGCTAAAACATGATTGAAGCTATTCAAGGATACGTTACAGACAGTGAGTGATGAGGACCAGTCTTAGCGAATACCAAATTTGGTTGTCACCGTTATTTCAATTATGTATTCAAAGATGTATGGATGTTTGAGCGAATTTCTCCTGTGTCGTAGGTACGTTTACAGACATGAATTCCACATACATGACTTGGCGTACGTGGTCGTACGGGGGGATGGGAGGGGAGGTAGACTCTGTCATCATTGTGCTGATAGTTGTTATGGTCAATGGCCTCATTGTCAAGAGCCTCGACCATCACCTTAAGAGGTTCTTGTTGGACAGCTGGATCAAGGGCTTGATATAGAAAGCGGTATACCTGGACACGGTTCGTATTTTTAGGTTCCTCTCTCAGGAGCTCGGACCACCGGTGACTTGGACCATGTTCCTGACAACTTTTTTTATATTACAATGTACATTTTTTAAATTGTAATTTATATGTCGGTACTTTTTTTTTTAATAAAGGAAACAATAGATATATTAATTTCATAATTTTATTGCTTAAAGATACATATCTAGGCACTTTGATATGGATAGAACACTCAAACATACACGTTATGGCCTTATAATAAAGCTTATAAATGTTTAGAATATTCTTCATAACGTACATCCCTTACACACACAGTATGTATAAATTGGACGCAATTATCAATTACATTATCATTGGACGGAGATTACATCGATTGAGATTCATTTCCTGACCTTTTCACTGCTATATTCAGCTGTAGGCCAACAGCGCTTTAGGCGCGGTTTTATTATATAAAACTGACGTTTATAAACGACACCGTCGTTGTAAGCCCTTTTAGAGTTGTCGGCTATAGCAGTCTTTGATCCAGAAGGTCAATTTATACTTTATACAAAACGCTATTTATTCTTCAAGAATATAGATACATGTTATCATAACAAGTCATTAACAGCACAGATATACAAAAACAAGTTTTGACTGTCATATTGTAAAAAAATACAGACTCCACTTTTGAGTTATTACTAAGTTGTAACAAATTTATTAAAAAAGAGGCTATGATAACAAAGTACTTATTAAGCCTCATAAGGAGAACGTTTGAATAACAAAATATACGTAAATTCATACAAAACAAATAGTAATAAAGTTTGTCGACTTTGTGTATTAAGTACTAAAAACTCATTTGAATTTTTTTTTACATAAATTTTCGACACAAGACACAACAAGTCTTTGTAAAAAAATCTATGAAGTATAATGGATACATTCTCAAAGTTATAAGCTTATGTTGCCTGGTAGACCGCGCGCATTACCATGCCGCAAGGGCGTGTGGATGCATGGGGGGTTAGCGCGAGGGTGTGTTACATGCCTACCCTATCGATGGGTTCCGACGGCGCGGTCAGCTGACTTGCATATAACTTGAAGCATTGTTAAATTATTGTTGGGCCAAAATAAACATGGTTGATAAGTTATTGCAATCGATAGAATTAGAAATAGAAATTACTGGTTCTGAGCAAACTGATTTCAGGTTTAGTGTAGGAAAAATAAAATTGTGTAACTTTTGTGAGAGACATTCATATTTATGATTGTATAAGGCTTTACACGACGTCACCACTGCATGAAAACTGAAAACCTTATTCTTTTTCTTTTTTATAAATACATTACACATTTCAAGCTTTAGATTTGGTGAACTAACGCTGTTCCTCGTCAGGGGAGGAAATTGACACGTCTTCAATCAATTTTTAGGTTACCATCGCCCCTTCAATATCCCCAGGCTCTAGTGTATTTATTCCATATGGTAAATCAGGCTTTGCCGGTACAGTCCCAAACTAGTTGGTAGTTAATGTACGCGAAATAAGCACTCGTACAGCTGCACACGTATAAACATTTGAAATTGTCTCATTATTTTGTTAATAGGAAAAAAATATAAAAAAATGTCAGTCTTAAATGTCAAGATTCTGAATATGTATACGAATTGGGGGATGTAGGGGAATTGTGTTTTTTTATAGTCGAAATGATATAGTTCTTCATATTTTCAAGCAAGAAATCAAGATTATTAATAAATTCAAGTAGGTCCAGCCCTATCCCTAAAAGTCGTTAAAAGCGGCTTATTTAAGTGAATTGTTTAATAAGACCCTTAAAATTATAAAAAATACGACTATATAATAAATATATCTATAAAACAAGGTCGTACCCAGGCGTACCCAAAATCTGAGCTAGGGCTCTGAACGCCGCCTCATAACCTAATAATAACTGGGATTATTAGTCAGGAATTATTAGTTTAATACTCCGGACAAAGTTGCAGTCTACAACATGTAGCAAAATCCCTGTACGACCCAATAAAAGCATATTCCTGTTTTAACATACACACTAGGAAAAATATATTTAAAAAATGTATATACAAACAAATAAATTTTATAGATTTACTAGCTGCCCGCCCCGGCTTCACACGGGAAGGTACATGCAAGCCCGATTGCAGTGACACTTACCGGGTCACATCAATCCAGTCAACTAATTACCTTACACCGCCATCTGTCAGAATCTTTCAAACTCACGACTGATGACTCTTTGTGAGATAATAAATAATTCGCAATCAAATAATATTGCGATTATAAATTGAGATATAAACTATCCTATCTTTTAAGTTGGATAAAACTGCACACAGGGTGCAATATTTTATTAAAATTGGTTCAATAGTTAAGGAGTCCATAGCGGACAAACAACGTGACACGTAATTTATATTTATTAAGATTTTTTATTAACCATACAAAATTGTCTCCAAAACTTGGCAAATTTTCGTAAGTTGACAACACTGCACCTTCCGGTGAAATATTTCCTTTTGATTAACCAATTTATAGGAATTTTTACTTCAAAGGACGCCACCCCGCACGGGCCGCCTTGTCGGCAATTCTTCAAAGAATAAGTTTGTTTGGCGACGCGTGACAAAGTGGGTAAACCCTTAAGGGTCGGACAGGGTTTTTGTTACATGTTGGTGTATAATTATAGCTACCTTCAGTATTGTTTTTACGTGAGCTTGTCGAAATGAGCTTTTGCACTCGCCCAATCAAATAAGGAGGGCAACACGACAAAAATTAATGGTTCCACGTATTCGACGATGCGTTATTTGTCCGATCATTTATTGCAAATCATCCCCAAATTGTAAAAGTTGGAATATCATAAAAAGAAACATGGTTTTAAACATTGGACGCTCTGTACATAAATACGTAATGCAGTCTCTGTAAACTTAGAGTACATATTTGTATTCTTACAAACTAACAAACACAACACACAAAATTACATACACAATATAAATATAAAGTTATATCAAAAGATAATTTACTGGACGGAATAAAATAAAAGTATTTAGTAGATTAAAGTAGAGCAAAAGACAATACTTTTAATTCACTTCGTATTTCGGCAGGATAATAAATATATTTTCAACGGTTGAATTATTCAAACCAAAAAATGGTTTTACCTACATTTATTTCTGCTGACCTCGACTTACGAAGGGTAAGTCCCTGCACTGGTATTCACCCTCTCAGTACTGCTGCATGCAGTACACACGGCAACATATAAAGCTATACACATCCAGTTTTTGCTGATCTTTCATCGTACGGAAAGCCTATTCTCTCAAATATGTTTGACCCTGTACTAACCGGCGGGCTGATTACCTAAGTCGCAGACGCTTTGCAACAGGCGTAAATTGCTCCAACGCCGCTGTCAAACGTCAATTTGGTGTTACCTATTTGCCGATAGCGACTAAACAGGCGAAAATCTCTGAAGCGCCTCTGTCGGACAATCAATGAATTAAAAACGTTCATTCTTTTTAGTTCCACTGGTGGCCAGTAGCCACAGTAGCGCTAGTATCTATGTATTTTCCACAATAGCGACAGGCGGGCGATGCCTTACGTAATACCAATTCTTTTGACGCTTTGCCATCGATGGTTTATTGGCTGCGTGATAGCTGCTATCGCGTCTGCTGTTGCTGTTTTTAGCTAATCAGGCCGCGGGTGAATAGCGGTAATCGTGCGGCCTGCAGGCCACTGGTTGCCGAAGCCTGTTTTTTTTTTATGCCCCACAATAGGATTTCTCCCGTGTCGTGGGTGCATATACAGACATACATTTCACACACAATACACCCAGAACCGGAACAACTACCTGCAGATCATACAAATATTTGTTCCGCGCGGGAATCGAACCCGCGACCCGAAGTGCAGCAGTCGACTGTATCAACCACTGCACCAACCGTGTCGTCAAGTGACTATACAGTGCTTGATCAGCTTATGCTGGAAATGTATAGTAGCGTTAAGCGCTGCAAACTGCAAAAAATATATGCAATGACAATTTGATGCAATCATGCTACCTTGGTTTTAGCGCTTCAATCTGTCCTAGAAAGGACCCTAAGCGCCCGATCAATTGCCGACTTGGTTTGATCAGGTGACAATGCTGCCATATTTAAAGGAAGTCAGTAGAGAGCCAAATACAGTGCCGATTGGATAACCTAGTTTCAATAAGTAGTAATATGGTTAAAGACGCGTTGTGTATTTAAATATATTTTTTTTACGAATGAAGTATTATCCATTTTTATCCTAAAGAGCTGCATCAGCTGAGTCTTCCTCGGATTTTAAGTCTTTTACATTACATAGATGCACTGGTACTTTCGTATCTAAAAATACAATTTTCAATGTCTAAATACTAAAGACTAATAGTCTACTGAACAGTCCACGTCTCAAAACACAATATTCACGCATTAATTATAATAAAACTATACCCTATATACCAAAGTAATAAGCTCACGGTACATAAGTTAATCGGTATGGTCTACTCAGTCTACTGGAAAGACCACATGCAGTATACCTCGAGTAATGCAAATTGAATTTCATTAAACACACCGAAAAGCGAACTGGGTTTCAGATTTTGCAGTATGATTACGGCATTAAAAGACTTCCAACGAAAGTGATTGAATTTATTGTTACGCCATCCGATAAACAATAGCGAAACGTGGCGCCATCTGGTGTTTAGTAGCGATACTAAGGCGTCTAGAAACTCGGTGTTCTGGATAGTTCTTCGTAAATAAGACACGTAGCGCCATCTGTTATCTAGTAGCTATACTGCTGTTTGTAGTAACTTCATTTTACGGATAAGTCAACCTCGAGACTAGATGACCCCTTATCGACTGTATAAGCCAAGCAAATGACTACATTGCCGCCCCCGAGCCGTCAACATAATTATTGTATTATACTTTACTGGATAAAGCCTTCGCTTTCTGTTTAGTGCTGTCTTACATTACTTCGGGGTACATGTACATGGTGTACCTTCGAGCCAACAGACACTTTTGGACGGCTCAGAGGATAACTACTCGATCATCACCTCAAAGTGTACGACTCCCAGGCGCTCCCTCCTATCGTACTTGATGTTCCTCGCCCAGGCGCGGCATTCTATGTTTATCAGGATGCCAGCTGTAACAAAAATTTGGAATTAGGAGACACCACTATTTTTACTAGATCACCCATCTCGGCCGTAGGTGTCATAAAAAGCAATAGAGTTCGTATTGTTACGCCATCCGATAAACAATAGCGGAACGTGGCGCCGTCTGGTGTTTAGTAGCGACTATAAGGTGTGTAGAAACTCATGGAGTGTTCTGGATCTCCAGGTCCTGGTAAGATCACACTAGAGCCGCCCATAGGTGCCACGCCTTTAGGCATATCTCGGAGGGGATGACTGTAAAAGCGACTCGCAACTCGTTTTAAGTCCTGCCCCACACAAGCGTTTACCGAGCGTGTGCGTTCTTCGAACGTGTGACGGCGTTATTTATACTTCTTGTATAAAAAAATCCATATTAGTCACTTTCTGATAGTGACATTATTGATCACATCACGTTCGTTAGCTAAACTTTAGCATTACATACTTGATTGATGGGGGCTTGGCATGAAGTTAGTAAGTTGGTGGAACAAAAATACATTCGTATCTGTCAGTACAAATCGCGGCGCTCGCGATCATATGCGATACCATTTAATGTGAAAACTTAAGGTATATAGGCCGACTGGTAGAAAATGCCTAATTTTCAGTCCGCCCATTTACAATTTAAGTGCATAAAGTATTAAATAAATAAAATAAATAATGAGTTATGAAGAAAAAATCACTTACTTCTTGGTCTTTGCAAGTGTATAGCGACCAAGGGGCTCAGGTATCCCTCAGCGTTTTCATACGGGTAGAAGTATCCAGGGAAGCCGGGGAACGGGAGGTAGCTGATGGGGCCGATGTTCTCCTGGTCGGCCGGTGTCTCTCCGTGGCAAGACACCCATACCATGTTAGCCTAAGAATAAAATGTAATCAAATAAACATATGATTCAGAATAGACTGTCTCGGAGTGCCTCCCTCCGTGTTTCCTTCCCGGTTAGCTCAACTAGGAGGCTTTTTCCACGGCAGCAAGTAACGGAATTCAGTTAATGTGATTCAATGAAACGTAACATATATACTGTTATATTGGTATGTTGTTATTCACAACTTCATCGTCTGTTTGTCCGTTTGTTCCCGCTAATCTCCGAAACGGCTGGACCAATTTAGACGGGACTTTCACTGGAAGATAGCTGATGTTATAAGGAATAACTTAGACTACTGTTATTTTATTACAAATAATTAGGGTTCCGTGCAAAAAAATAAAACCCATGAAATCCATTATACATACTACATGTCAAGTGTCTATGCCGAAGTACTCTATACTATATATAAATAATCCACTTTCTTTTAAATTAAACGGCGGGTGAAACCATTGGTCCCAACTAGTTTGTAATATTAAATAATAGAATTTTATTTGTTTGAAGTGGCAACACTGCCAATATGGCGTGCATTACACATTCGAATGCCGGTGGTGAGGAAGTTGGTCAGCCGGCATTGTTCGGGCAGTGAGTACCTGTTAAGCATTTCGTTCGACCAGACATTCTGAGTTTGGTACATAAATATTCTTGTGCTAATTTATTTAAAAAAGTCCGTTTCGTTTAGTTCGCGTTCGTTGTACAATAGAACTGAAGCGTCGGTGGTGAACCAATAACCATGCATATTGTCATCATCATCATCATCATCATTTCGGCCATTTATACGTCCACTGCTGAACAAAGGCCTTCCCCATAGATTTCCATAACTGTTTCATCATTTTGGGGGGAATTTGCCAATACTCACCACGCTTGGCAGGCGGGTTGGTGAGCGCAGTATGGCTACCGTTTCACAGAAGGGACGCTGCTGCCCATCCCTCTGGTTCATCATTTCGGCCGAATGAAGTCCACTGCTGGACACAGGCCTCCCCCAAAGATCACCACAACCACCAATATGGATGTCTTGTGGGCTCATTGGGGGGGTATTGCCATAATCGCCACGCTTGGCAGGCGGGTTGGCGATCGCAGTTGAGTTGTTAATGTACTCGAAGGACGCTGCTGCCCATCCTCCGGCCAATCCCTTAGTCGACTTTTACGACACCCATGGGAGGAGATGGGGTGGTGGCATTCTGAGCCGGCACCACACGGACTTCCGGACACCACACGGACTATTATACGAATGCATATTGTACCAATAGTTATTACACCAAATGGTCACATTTATCAGAACCTACAAAAGATTACTACAAAAGCATTTTTTCCCGCCCATTTGGTACCTCTTTGAAGATAAAGAACACAAACTCAAAACGAAGTCGGTGCAATTATTTTTCACTAAGAAATGGCAATTTAAAACAGCGGTTTTTTTTTTCTTTGGTTAATATACTAACATAGTCTCTGTTATAGCTGGTGATGTTGCGGATATGATCCTGCAGCTCGAAAGGCATGTCCGGAGGCAGGTATTCCGGTTCATTATAGAACTCAGGACGCCAGCCATATATTCTGGAAGATACAAATATATATCGTATAAGTAAAATAATCCAAAACCTCAGACACCCCAACTGATTTCTATTCTAATAAGTTGAATAAGTTATTCTAGAAAATAATTATTTATTTTTGTAAATGTTTGTAATTTTTGGTGGCGAATCTCATAACTATTCTGACCAATTAATTCTACTAAGTTTCTAAGGTTTTGGCAATGAAATGTGACTCAAAAGTTTCAATGGCAACAACATTTTTATTTTTTTTATTGGTGCCCAGTGGATATTCTTCATAAACTTCCTTCGCCCCGGGGAAGGGCGAAGGGGTATGCCGGACTCCTACCGGCTAAAACCACTGGAGCGGTCATCTTCAGCACCTAAGGGAGGCTCCAGGTCCTCGTATGATCACACTAGAGCCCAATGGCAACAACCTACCAAGTTTAAAATAAGTGTAGACTAGTTGCGCATAGGTTATCCCGGGTTGTGTAGGTATTTACTATTTGCAAAAATAAATCTAATCAAAAAGTAGTGTCACCGAGTAGTGTAACCTACCCCCGATTCTGAACGACCTAGTTTCAGGTTTTGGGTTATTTCAATTACGTATTGGATAATTATTTAAAAGAAATAATATATTAACACCTCAATCATAAAGTTCGAAACTGCCACTAACTTGTTCAACTTAAGGAATATGCACGGCGACGACTTGTGGAAGGAGAAATGGTTCTCGTCGATGCAAGGTTCCCACCCTCGGATGTCCACGTCGCACACCTTGCCCGGAGGAGGGAGATTCTTGAAGTCGCAGTTGAATATGTTCTGACCGGCGCCGGCTGTCTGACCTTTCTTCTTGTATACTATGAAGTTGGAAAATGTTTGATTTCTATACAAATCAATAAAATTAAAGTATCTATTTGTAATGACAAAATAACAGCTTTTTACTATATGCATATGAAAGTATATACGATGCCTACAACAAAAAATGATTTTTATTTTTTTGTCTTTCTGTCTCTCGGTCTGTCTGTCTGTTTGTTCCCGCTAATCTCCGAAACGGCTGTACCGTATTCTACGGGACTTTCACTGGCAGATAGCTGATGTTATAAGGAATAACTTATTTTTATATTAGAAAAATATTTAGAGTTCCGTGCAAAAAAAATTAAACACATGAAATCCAATATATGTACATACTCTATGTCAAGTGTCTATGCCGAAGTTCTCTAAATTATATATAAATAATCCCATTTCTTTTAAATTAAACGGCGGGTGAAACCGCGGGTCCCACCTAGTGATTAATATGATGTTTTGACACTTGTTACTAACCAAGAACTGACTAGTACCGTCCGTTGGAATTGTTAATGTTGCCATGAGAATATCATAAACTTTAGTAAATATTACAACCAGGCTTTAGTTTTAAGAAGTTTACGGCTTTGTTCACCTAGAATGTAGGCCTTACATACATTTCGAGAACAATGTACTTACTCATAAATTACAGTAACTTAATATGATTCATCATTTCGGCCGAATGAAGTCCACTGCTGGACACAGGCCTCCCCCAAAGATCACCACAACCACCGATATGGATGTGTTGTGGGCTCATTGGGGGGTCTTGCCATAATCGCCACGCTTGGCAGGCGTGTTGGCGATCGCAGTTGAGTTGTTAATGTACTCGAAGGACGCTGCTGCCCCTCCTCCGGCTAATCCCTTAGTCGACTTTTACGACACCCATGGGAGATGGGGTGGTGGGATTCTGAGCCGGCACCACACGGCTAACTTAATATGATTGAAAAATAGTAACCCTGGAGTTTCAGGGCCGTACTTCTCAATAGGAAACTTGGGAAAGCGGCAATTAGAAGTCTGGTCTATTGACAAGTGCCTGTAAATGTTTTGCATGAATAGAAAAATTCTTATCTTATGTAAACAAAACTTCAGTAATGTGTATATGGCCGTTTGTCCCATTCTTGCATTCGACTATTTAGCCACGAAATGGGGATTTAAGAAAGGAGCGACAAAAACAGAACACAAATTCTTTTCGAAGTCTTCTTTGCTTAATCACTATTTTTGCATTTGCATACTTCAATATAATCCGGGGTGCAATTCTCTACCAAATTGGGTTATCACCGTTATTTCAATTCTGTATTCAAGGATGTATGGATGTTTGAGCTTAGAGAATTGCACCCCTGTATTCAAGGATGTATAGAAGCAATTGCGCCCCTGATCTCGCATTGGCTTTCTATACGATTACGATGTACGACGAAACTGGATTTGTATAGCTTGATATGTAGCCGTGTCTACTTTGAAGCAAGCGCATATTTAGCGATCATGGTATTGTGTTGACGACCACGATAACAGTTAGGGTAGCTTTACGCATTGTCGACAGCCATATTTATCTTTAAATCCAGTAGGTTGTAATTCTTAACAACCTAAAATTAATTGCAGTAATGAATATATTTTGTTAGCTTGAACGCTACTAGATGACATGACGTCGCCAGAGCGATCACTGGGGTCTTTCAGTATGATTTCTGTTTGAGTTTAACTCCATTATGAATTAGACCCATATTAATAAACTGCCTCAAAAGTGGTCTTATGGTCTTTTAAGATTCTTAATAAAGAGGTCTCTCTAGACGAATGTACAAAGTCAAAGTCAAACATTTTTTATTTCAAATAAACCAATTACTGGCACTTATGAAACGTCAGAATTTAAATTGCTCGGTTCCAATTAGTTGATCCTATGGAGAAGAACCGGCAAGAAACTCCATGGATACTCTTTTAAAATAATTGAGGTTACAATATTGAATTATATAGGTATTACACAAATTATTAGATATCACATAAATGTTTTTAAGGCTTTATCAACACATTGCTGATATATAAATATAGCAGCTATACAGTACAAAGAGCACCTCACATATAATTGGTTACCAGGGAAGCCACATGTGCAGAAGGTAGCTAACGCCATATGTCCCTATCGTCAACATAGTCCCTAACCCTATAGTAGGCATTTTTTATGAGAATTGTTTTAACGTGTGCTTTAAACTTCCCATCTGTGAGATCAGTAATTGCTTTAGGTATCTTGTTATAAAATCGAATACAGTTTCCTAAGAATGAGTTATTGGTTTTTGACAATGTAAATTTAGGAACAACTATTTTATGTTTATTTCTAGTATTTATACAATGAATGTCGCTCTTTACATTCAACATTAGCAGGTTTTTACGGACAAACATAATATTTTCAAAAATGTAAAGGGAGGGCACTGTAAGTATATTAATATTTACAAAGTCAAGATATGTATCAATTCTGCACACCACTAAAGTCATATTGCTGTAAAGACTGATTTTAGGAGTACTTATTAAAATGGACACATTAATGTGACTCTGAAAATTAACAGAGACTCACCTGACAGAAAATCTATCAGCTGATCTTCCCAGTATTTATAACTGTCGTAGCCCGTTCCCTTATACCATATCAGCGTGCTTCGTACATCGGGTGGCAGCGGCCGGAAGCCCAAGCCCGGACTGGTGCCGATGACGCTGTACTCTTGCTGAAGGCGCGGTACACGAGGATTGATAAATTGCTGCAGGAATGTTACCATGCAGATTGCAAAAAGGGCTATCAGGGCTGCATAGAAGATGGTGTAGAAGATAAAGATTTTACCTGTAAGCAAAATAAGAGTTAAAGTGAAAATGTAATCTGTTTATTTAGCTAATTTAATTATTATGTGATGTCCTGATTGAAGAATTTAGACTCTTTCTCCTCCCATGGATGCTAAGCAAGAGAGATGGACAGCAGCACCCCTTCTGTAGAAAGCAGCCATTCTACGCTCACCAACCTGCCAAGCATTGTGAATACTGGCAAACTCCCTCCAAATGACAAAAGACGACACGGTTGGTGCAGTGGCTGATACAGTCGACTGCTGCGCTCCGGGTCGCGGGTTCGATTCCCACACGGAACAAATATTTGTACGATCTGCAGGTAGTTGTTCCAGGTCTGGGTGTATTGTGTGTGAAATTTGTGTCTGTAAACGCACCCACGACAGGAGAAATCCTAGTGTGGGGCAACGTTTTTTGATCGTACGTTCGAACGAAGAAAAAAAAAACAAGTGACGGACACACGGCATATGTCCGATCGTTGTGGAAATCCTTGGGGGAGGCTTTTGTTCAGCAGTGGATGTTTTTTAACTTTTAACAAAGATTCTGTGATCGATTAAAGGTGTTACGTTTGTATGTGCACTTTGGGCGTGCAAATCAAACTTAAAGTAGACTTGGCGCATCGCATATTGCCAACATGGCAATTTTTCTTACTTTTGTTGATTAAAGAAGCTGGGAAGATTAAATATATTTTGTTTTACAGAAAAATTAAAATTGATTTTGACCTGTTATCCAATGACGTGGTTATCGTGTCGACTGCTGATATTAGACGAATAAGTAACGAATGTCAAATGTCAGTGGGTTACACATAAAAAACATAATTGTAATTTCACCATATTATCTTAAAGTGGTGTGTGTGTATATAGATAAGCGTAGACAGTGTGTGCCTGAATTTAGTAAGTAGTTTCGAGACTGCTTACGGCGAAATTTAGTATGTAGTTTAACATAGAATACATATGTTATTAAGTAAGCTCCTATTAGTGATGTAATAATAGTAAAAGTTGGTGCAGATAATACTGAGTTTCTTAGGCACTGCTTAGTTGCCTATATGTACACCACTTGTTGCGCCTTCCGCTAATGTGATAAACGATGTGTTGAGAACCTATATTTATCCGTAAGTTTTGGAATTGGCGCAATTAGCTCATCATCGTCATAACAGCCAAAGTATGTCCACTGCTGACATGCCTCCCCTATAGATTTCTACATTTGTGTCATCATTTGGGAGCTATTTGCCAGTACTTACCACGCTTGGCAGGTGGGTTGGTGAGCGCACTATGGCTACTGATCCACACAGAAGGGACACTGCTGCCAATCCCCTGGTTTAGAGTTCCTTAGTCACCTTTTACGGCATCTACGAGAGATCTACCACATGCGAGAGAATTAAATTGCTACTTCTTTTCTTTTTTTATGTTGCCCCACACTAGGATTTTTCCTGTCATGGGTGCATTTACAGACACAAATTCCACACACAATACACCCACCCAGAACAACTACCTGAAAATCGTACAAATATTTGTTCTGTGCGGGAATCGAACTCATGACACAGAGCGGAGCAGTTGACTGTAAAAGCCACTGCACCAATCGCAAACTTTATAATATTAGTATAAACTTACCGTGTGGTGCCGGCTCAGAATGCCACCACCCCATTTCCTCCCATGGGTGTCGTAAAAGTCGACTAAGGGATTAGCTGGACGATGGGCAGCAGCGTCCTTCGAGTACATTAATAACTCAACTGCGATCACCAACCCGCCTGCCAAGCATGGCGATTATGGCAAAACCCCCCAATGTGTTCACAACACATCCATATCGGTGGTTGTGGTGATCTTTGGGGGAGGCCTGTGTCCAGCAGTGGACTTCATTCGGCCGAAATGATGATGATGATGATGATAAACTTCTGTTAAATTATCCAACTAAGTTACATCATGCTTGTTACCAATAGAAGATTTATAGAGCAGCAGGTCAGTTGGTTGATTCTTACAGATAAGCTTGAAAGCCAGCCAATATGTAAGTTATTTATCCTTTAATTGAAAATGATCAACTCTCGAGACTGAAACAACCACTATAGAATAAATAAATGCCTCAATCTTCAAACTCTGCCATTTAAGAAAGTTGGTGTAATGAATACCAAACCAATATTATGCAGTTAAACAGCTTAATTGTCACATTGCCGAAAACATAGATGGACAAATGTAAGGCTTCTAATCTAAGATTAGCCAGAAATGTAGCATTATTGGATGGCAGACTATTATTGCTAACTGAATGTGTTTTAATTAATTGGATAAAGGTTTTAAAGACTGCCTTTAGCCTATTTCTTTTTCAAGTTCAAATTAAATTTTCAGACTTTAATTAGAATAAAACAACTAAAATTATTTGTAACAGATGAATCCACTATTTCAACAGCATGTTCTTGATAATTCATCATCATTGTATCATTCAAAAATTGCTGAATGGCCAGATTTATGCAGTGTCGTTGTGGCAGGCAGGTTGGTGAGCTCAGAATAGCTGCTGTTCCACAGAAGGGACACTGCTGCCCATCCCTTTGATTTACAGTGGATTGGTCACCTTTTACGAAATTCACGGGAAATGTGAGCAGTGCAAATTTTTATATATCCAATCCCACACGGACATCTTGATCAATTATTTAATTATTATTATATTACAGGATAGGATTAATATACCAAAAGTATTGTAGGGACCTGGGATGCGTAATTTTCTTTTGATACGGTACAATACAAATAATAAAAAAATTATAACTATTCATATTATTACAGGGGACACCATTCAACAAAAATGCCAATAAGCCACACCCTCCAAACAACATCATAGACGTATTGAAATAAAAATGGATTAAAGCGAAGTGAATGGATTAATTTACAGTTGAAGAAGATATTAATTAAATTAAATTTGTTCTTTTTATGACAATATAGATAGAATAAGTTTACTGACCCCAACTTTCAGGCGTTCGTCCCAGTATTTCTCCGGTGTCTTCATTATAAAAAAAATTGTTTAATTTTTGCTTTCCAGACCTATGTATGGGTTTAGTATCCATCTGGAATTCTTGTAGTCTAGGATTTCTAATCATTATACTTTTTTTGTAACACTTTCTTTTATAAAAATACGAAAATAATCGAATAGCTAAACACAATACACACGCCCAGCCGCTGTCGCGAATTTGAAATAATTAGAGTGGTACTTTCTTCGACTTACTAATTATAATTAATATTAGTTGATGAAAATAAATCTTAAATCGCATTTGATGAATCGATTAGCGTTTGCAAATGATACAATCAAATTAGTCGATTGTATATTATTTTGAATAAAATAATATCAATGATAGTAGTTTATACATCAAATTGTTTGAAAATAAATTGCTTTTTCAAAAAAAAGTACTCGATTAAGTAACGTAGACTTTCACTAGATTTTAGATCAACTATTTTGAATTCTCGGGACTCGCGTACATACATACCTACCATTGTTCTTCTAAGTATTTTTTAATCAGTCTTAGTCATCATATCAGCCATGCAATATCAAAAGGACGTCCACTGCTGAACAAAGGTTTCCCCCATAGATTTCCACAATTGTGTTATACACAATACACAATATGTGTATATATTGAGGGGAATTTGCCAGTACTCTTGGTAGGCGAGTTGATGAGCGCAGAATGGCTGCTGTTCTAAAGAAGGGATGCTGTTACCCATCCCTCTGGTTTAGAGTCCCTTAGTCGCCTGTTACGACATCCACGGGAGGAGAGGAGATGGAGTTGTGTTATATTCTTAATCCGGACGCCACATGGATTAGTTAAGTTAATCAATATTCACAGTTCTCGTGTGATTTAGTCGACCTGACTTGGCACATCACTAAAACGACCTATATCGTTTAAGGATGAGATTCAGAAACGAGTCTAAGCGTGAACTTACGCTTCCATCTGCCAAATTGCACTACTTAGGGTGAGAATTAGAAACGAGTCTCAGGGTGAGATTCAGAAACGAGTCTAAGCGTGAACTTACGTTTCCATCTGTCGTATGTAAGTCTGTAAATTCACGCTTAGGACTCGTTTCTGAATCTTACCCTAAGCGTGAACTTACGCTTCCATCTGTCAAAATGCACTACTTAGGGTGAGATTCAGAAACGAGTCTAAGCTAAGTCTGTCAAAATTAGAGTAGTGTTGCTTAAAAATCGACTATCGATCTATCGATAGGACTACTCCTAAAACATTCATACTTTTAAAATATTACGTCAATCGTTCTACGAAAGACATTATGACTTACGACACAATAATGTTATTGTTATTTTATTACATGTTTTGTCCAACCTCGACATTGGCATAATCATCGACATGTCGATCGAGCCAATAAACTAAAATTGGACTTTGACTCACAAAACGGACGAAATAATTAACGTCAGACAAGGCAGTATGGTCTATAGACTATAGCCTGCCTAAAAGGGCGAACGAACGAAAAAAATATTACGCTTAGTTTACGACTCTACGTCAGTCCATAGACTAATATAGGAAACGTCAGTCGTCATTCGTGATATTTACTATTTTATTTTATATACATAAAATAAAAGATACTCTACAGAAGTCATAATATAAGAGAAGAAGAAGACAAAATAAAAATAGTACCTAACGGGAAGTCTTGTTTGATTATATATAAGAACATAATCTTGTGCCACAATGGGTTCTTCAGTGCATAAGATATTGGTAGTAGTAGGATTCATATCGTTATTCCACTCAGCCTTTTCAGCAGCTCAGCGTAAGTGTCTATGCGAGATAGCCAGATGAGTTTATAAAGTTATTTATATTGTTTATTACAAAAATGTCAATTAAGTCTTAAAATGTTACAGATCGGTCATATCTTCGAATAACGTCACAGGAATTCACCACATTACCTTTGGATGTAAGTAATAAAAAACAGACAAAATTTAGTCGTCATCATTTCTCTTTTTCTGTGTGCTGAACGGATTAAGAATATAGCACTACTCCCATCTCCGCCTTTGGATGTCTTAAAGGTGACTATGGGACTAAACCAGATGGGCCCGTCCAGTAGTGTCCATTCTGTGGAACAGTAGCCATACTGCGCTCATCTACCTGCCTACCAAGGATGGCAAGTACTGGCAGATTCACCCAAAATTACGACACATTTGTGGAATTTCATGGGGGAGGCATTTGTTTAGGATGTCCTTTGCCTGCATTGATTATCAATTCTAACTCTGTCTATCCCAGTTTACTGCTGTACATAACACACACAAAAGCCTTTCTCTGGCATACTGCTTGTGTTTGTGCCTAATTAATCAGCCGATCTCTGCTTACTATAATCTGCTGCTTAGCATTGCCAGGTAGTTCAATTTTTGGGTCTGAGTTGATTAGGACAGCAGTACAGGATAAAAATCTTCATGCATTTGACTGGCCTAGCTAAAAAGCATTTTCTAAGTCTATTGGTTTTATTTCCAGTTCGTTACAGTGTCAAATCCTTCAATATTGTTGTAATATTTATAATATTACATTTATTAAGATAATACCCTTTCTGTAGTTTCAGTTTTCTAAATTATAGCATAATGAATTTTAGAAATGTAAACCCCTTCAAAATAAACATTATCAAATAAAAGCAGTCTTTAAAGCTACCTTAAATTTAAAAGTGCATACCTGCTTAATTTTACTACACTGGCAACACTACCACCGCTTGATATAAGCCCTGCATTTTATTATAATCAAATAATCATCTCAGCCATTGATATCATGATACTCCTAATTCTAAGTCTGTTTCTAGATTGTAGTGCAAGCTGTAGCCAGTTTGTTTACGGTGATGTGGGGAGTTCTGAACATAGCGGGTAATCTACGAGAGATACCAGCTGCTGCTGAACTGAATACTGTGAAATGGGAAACTCAACAGAATCTGCCATCGTTCTACATTTTTAATCATAGAGGAAAAGCATTAGCTGATAATTACATACCTGGGGGAGGGAAATGTGAGTTAGAAAATGTAGAATAAGATGGTGTAGAACAGTCGTTGTTGTGTAATCAACACCATAATTTATGATGACAAGAGGGTATTTTATAGTATTAGTGCGAAACATGAAGCAGTGACAACACTGATATAATTTATAGCCAAAGAGGAAAATGACACAAAAATATAACAAGTTCAAAACCAAAAGTTGTATTTCTTTTTGATGCTTTACCAAGTAAATTGCCTTCAGAACTAATGAGCTAGTCTGGTCCTTATAATCTGTTACTACTCAAATGTGATGTCAATGCCCTTAGTTCTATTGAATCTAGATTTACAATTTACAAATACCTAAGGTGTAATATATGTATATCTGTAACATTTATATTTGAAATAACTAAGAAACACCTCTTTATTTATTTTATTCATTATAACAGTTATGAGTAAATAAAACAACTCGCATCTTAAAATATACCTTTTATTTCATAATATTATTTAGTTATTCAGTTTTGACAATGCTTATTGTTTTTTGATATTTATAGAAAGCAATTACCCAAGTAATCACTTCCTGCAAAGTAAATATTTGAATTACCTATCTAATTACTTAAAAATACAACTGCTAGCCTATTTCTTACTGACATAATTAATATAAATAGCTTATGGTGTAAACACTGCAGCTTTATATATGTTCACAAATGGTTTTTTGTTAAATGTTGAAAACAAAAACCTGTAGAATGTAATCGCATAAGATATATAATATAAATTTACAACTTACAACTATTATTACTAACCTTATAACTAAGGCACACAACAATTTTTCAGAGGTAATTTTGTTGGTTACATTCTGTGCAATGATTCCACACAATCTAAGTTTAGTGGATGCTAGACTTACGGCTGAATACTGAAACACCAGTTAATATTAAATCCTGGTTTAACTATATAAGCCTGGTTTTGTACCAGAAACCGGTTTAACTATATAAGCCTGGTTTTGTACCAGAAACCGGTTTCTCGAATGGTTAAAGCTGGATTTAATATTAACTGATGTTACAATGTAATACAATCTTTACTATACAATTTGGTGCATGGATATCCTGTACCACAAACCAAAAACATGCCAAAAAAAATTTGAGAACCAGCAGGTCCTCAGAAATTTCATTTATACAGTTCCTCACATCTCAGTCAACATTAAAACTAATAACAGCACAGTCCAACTCTAAATCCACATAACCATTGCATGATCATCACTAGTAAGCTATCGACCCCCTCTTCCGCCTCTGAAGCCGCCACCGCCTCCTCTGTTGAAGCCGCCACCGCCACCATAACCACCTCCGCCACCACGACCAAAGCCTCCCCTACCGCCACCACCACCTCTGCCGAAACCACCTCCTCTGCTGAAACCGCCACCCCTGCCTCCGCCCCCGCCACGGCCAAAGCCGCCGCCTCCACCGCGCCCACCGCGAGGACCTCCTCTCCCGCCGCCACGACCACCGCCTCTCTTGGCACCAGGCGGTTGCGGCAAGAACCTCTTCAAAGGCAACAATTTTGCAGGATCAATGTAAAACTGCTGTCCATCTTTAAAACTATTGGCTTTGAAGTTATCACCCATCTTAACAGACACGAAGTAGTCGCGGAGGTTACCGAATATCTCGTCGATTTTACCAATCTGTTCCTTGTTCTCAAGAAATATGGGGGCGTTGAAATATGGCACATCTTCGATATCCACTTTGCATACTAGGTCATCTTGTACTGTCCAACCGTAGTGCCCTAGATGGATTACGGATTCGGGTGGGCCTTGGTCTTGTTGACGGTATCCGCCGCCACCGCCTCCTCTTCCACCTCGACCGCCGAAGCCGCCTCGTCCGCCGCCGCCGCCACGACCACCAAATCCTCTGCCTCCGCCTCCGCCACCACCTCCATAACCACCTCGACCGCCGCCGCTACCACCTCTACCGCGGAACGACATTATATTGTAGTAAATAAAGTACCGCAAAATATAAGCGTGACAGAAATAACCTCAAAACGCGCGTGATATCAATGACATTAGGCACGCTTGCCTGACACTTGACAGCAGTGTTGCTAACTTTTTTTCCCAAGCCCACTAGCAGTGGTTTTTCAAACCAGCAGACAACCACTAGATATCTAACAAATTTTCAGTATTTTTACCTATGACGGACAAATATTCAAATAATTTAATAGATAATTCCGTACCATTATTTACCATTGCCGTGTGGTACCGGCTTTGCCGTGTGGTGCCGGCTCAGAATGCCACCACCCCATCTCCCCCCATGGGTGTCGTAAAAGTCGACTAAGGGATTAGTCGGAGGATGGGCAGCAGCGTCCTTCGAGTACATTAACAACTCAACTGCGATCGCCAACCCGCCTGCCAAGCGTGGCGATTATGGCAAAACCCCCCAATGAGCTCAAAACACATCCATATCGGTGGTTGTGATGATCTTTGGGGGAGGCCTGTGTCCAACAGTGGACTTCATTAGGCCGAAATGATTGAAAATGATTTACCAACCATGTGGCTGGCTCAGAATACCTCCACCCCATCTACTTCCGTGGATGTCGTGAAAGTCGACTAAGAGATTAGCCAAAGGATAGGCAGCAGCATCCTGCGAGTACATTAACGTCTCAACTGCGATCGCCAATCCGTCTGCCAAGAGTATCGATTATGGCAAAACCTTCTAAAGTGCCCACAACACACCCGTATTGGTCGTTGTGGTGATCTTTGGGGGAGGCCAGTGTCCAGCAGTGGACTTCATTCCGCCAAAATAATTTACCAACCTGTTTAATGAAAAAGAAAAGTCTTCATCTATATATTCAGTAGTTACCTCCTTCCCTTTAAAATGGCGAGGCCGTGACAGCTGATCTTTGCGTCATACTCGTGTACGAGTGTTGCTTGCGGTGACAGGTCGTCCTGCTGACAGTACATTGCATTTAAAAAAAAAAAAAAACTTTGCCCCATACTAGTATTGCTCCTGTGTCGTGGGTGCGTTTACAGACATTAATTCCACAAACAATGCACCCAGACCCGGAACAACTACCTGCAGATCATTCCGTGTGGGAATCCAACCCACGGCCCGGAGCGCAGCAGCCGACTGTATCAGCCACTGGACCAACCCCGCCGTCTATGCACATAGTTAACAATTTTATAATCATGTTTGCTCTGGATCCTGGTTAAACTTGCAGACATCTGTTTGCCAAGAATATGATAATAGTATGTTATTCCACATGTAAGCAGGCATGCCTATTAACTTTCTCTAGAATAAAATAAAATATTCTTAATTGTACACCGTTAGAATAACAACTGTTAGGAAAACAAATGTTGTATGCAAATTGTACAATGGGTGGTCTTGTCGCTATTAGCGATTTCTTAGACAACATCTAGATTGGAGGTTGCAATATATTATATTTATATCAACATTCTTAGATATGATGATATAAATATAGTATTAATAGATTATGATCTGCTAGCGGCCATGTAGCTATGACAAATTAGCAAGCTAGTTAAGATATTAGTGTTAGAATGCGGTAAAATAATGAAGCAGCAAAAGTTGCTAATCATATCACAAGATTTCTTAAAAGTAAGCCACATAATTTGCATTTGACCAGTAGGCCAGTGCTTTCCACAAATTGTAGCCAATCATTCAATGCTGAATCACAAAGCCGAGAGGCTCTGAACCTCTGAGTGTATTGTTGTTCCGCCGTATTTAAAACATACATCATGAAATCCTGCACGCTTGTTCAATAAGAAGCCTATTACCTGCAGGTTTTACACACATAATAAAACATATCAAATAAGACAATCGGAGGAACATACTTCACATCTGTATATTTTATACGTACTTATGTCTTAAGTTGTTTGATACCAATAATGAACTCAAGCCATTGAATCAATCATTCTCTCATCATAATTTTCGGGGAAATTCCCACCCGATATCGCAGGGTTCGACCGGAACTTTGTGTTGCCTACGTAGCGAAAGATAACACCAAAAATGCATTGGCATGAAAATATAAATCAATAATATTTTAGTGGCTGAGTGTCTTATTCTTCCACTAACTGAAGTAAACTGCGCCACTAGAAAATACCATCAGCCACTCAAACAACATTTCACCACTAGGGTTGTCTAAATCCGCAGTTATAGTGGAAATTCCACTAGGTTGGCAATACTGGACGTAAAATGTTCTTTCAATATTAAATATTGTCTGGACCCATAGTCTTTTAGCCATACAAAAAAAGTAGCCTTGTTCATTGTAGCCAGCAAAGCAGGCTAATAGAATATCATCATCAACTTATATTCATTAAAGTCAATACTACATATGTAAAAATCTAATAATTTCCCTTTTCTGAAAAATACCTACTTATTTTATTTTGCATGATATCTTAACTGGATAATTTTAAAAGATAAAAAGAACATTATAATATATAGTATATAGTCCGTGTGGTCATAATCCTCAGGGATCGCTTCTAGGCCCACTCCTTTATGTGTTGTATAGTGCAGACATCACTAAATGTTTCCGTGACTGCAAATACCACATATACGCGGATGACACTCAATTATATTTTTCGTTTAATGCGGAAAACATCCGCCGTAGAAACAATTAACGCAGAGCTGGACAAGGTTCAACAAAAATCCAAATTTATGATTATGGGCAGTAGAAACCAAATCAAGTCAATTTTATCTGCAAAACCCAAGGTTGAGATCATGGGAGAAAACATAGAAGGAGTAGAAGTTGCTCGTAACTTGGGCCTAATCACTGACCCAGAACTTCGTTTTGAAGATCACGTAAATAACGTGGCCAAAAACTGTTTCTACAGGTTAAAGGTTCTGTACAGGATAAGAGACTTCCTTAGTGTCGCAATGAGGAAGAGAGTGGTTGATAGTCTAGTGCTATCAAAAATGAATTATTGTGATGCCGTATACGGCCCATGTCTGCTATCTCGTACAGAACGTTTAATCCAAAGAATTCAGAACGCATGTGCCCGATATTGCTTTAGCATACCCCGGAGTATAACACGTAACACCATTTTTAAATAAAAATGATATGCTAAAAATGGCAGCACGGCGAAAACTTCATTTGGCTGGCTTATTATTTGGAGTTATCAACACACATAAACCAGCATACCTATTTGAGAAATTAACTTGGAGACAGGATCATTATAGATACTCTACTCGTTCCACTTCCAACCCTCTCACGATGCCTCTATACAAAACTACAGCCTTTAGGGGATGTTTCAAGTATGCCGCCACTCATTGCTGGAACAATATACCACCTCCCATGCGGTCCCTGAAAACAAGCGCAAACTTTAAAATTAACCTAAAAAGATACCTATTACAGAAGCAAAAAAATGAACAGCAAATATTCTATAAATAAATTAAATACTCACGGTATGTTTATGACCTATGAGCAATGTACATCTGATTCCGAGCGGCTTGACGCGCCATCGTATCCCAAACGGATCATTGGCCTAAAGCGAAACAAACATTTAATAAACCAGGCACATAATATACACTTTCACTGTGGTATATTAGTTCGCACCTACAATATTAGAATTAATATGTATGGTGCGGCTGCTTGTTTTGGTGTGTTTCATTTGCTTCTGTTATCAAATACTTTGATCTTGACGTACTTTATCGCGAGAAAAAAAAAAAAAAAACTATACCTAGAGTACGCTATAGCTTAAAATCAGTAAGGCGCTCTGTAGCTGGCAATCCGCGAACCAACGAACAAGCTATTTCCAACAAGTTTACGATGATATCTGAAATGTTGGATCACTTCTTAAACTCTACCGAATGAATTAACGAAAATACTAATTAGTTAAACGCACGTATAAACCGCATTGAAAACGTCATGAATGATTTATCTGCAAAGGATAACCATTCCGTTTACATGACTTATGTATTTGGTTTACTTAATCAATTTATAATTAACTTTAGAACTATCTATGTAAAACTTAGTGAAATAGAGACCGCTCTAGCCTTTAGTAAGGTATCAGTACTACATAAAGCTATAATTAATTCTACCGAATTACTAAGTTTATTACAACATATTGGTCAGTATGATAATTTGATGTATCCTATAAATAAACAAACATTAATTAATATAGAAGAATCATTATCTGTAAAAACTTACATAAGGCATGAGCAAATAACGTTTATTATAGAAGTGCCACTTGTTGATAATGCTACTTATAATTATTATAAATTGTATTCCCTACCTGCCACCTACTGCCCACCTGCTACCTACTATATCTCATGATTCCAAAAACCAAACCTTTATTGTAATCCCTGAATTTCCTTACCTACTCGTAGAAGGGACCCGATGGATCAACCATGCCAGGAGGTAACCATGAAAGAATACCTCTGCTCCGAAAATAAACTTATATCTTACGCAGAAGAAACCTGTACCTGTCATTAGCTTAACTGATCTGCCAGAATGAACCTCGGATATTACATACACGAACCTGTGGACATGAAAGGAGTTAACCTGGATGATGTACGCCATTTGAACTACCTAATGAAGAAAAGTGTAAGTGTTACAAGTGAAAATGAAACATACAGTATCAGTGTCGCCATTTACTTACTATACGCAATAGTCATTGTGCTATTATTATCAATAATTATGTATAAGTCCTTACCTTTGTTAAAAGAAAAGTTTTGTAAAAAGCCCGATCGTCACCCAGAAGAGACTAGAGACAATCCGGTGCATGTGGACAGGAATAGAGTTAACCCGAGACCCTTATTATTGGTGGGTTAACTTCATCATTTTCAATTATTATGTAGTATTCATGTATGATAAATATTATATTTTATAATAAAACGAAGTTCTCGGAAAATCTTTGCCTTTCCGATAACTTCGGTCCAAGGGGGGAAGAGTTATGTTGCCAACCCTTCGCTGACGTAGCGCTATAGGCCCTCACGCGGCGCCTCTTATCTAGCAGTACCGGACATGCATGTTTAGTCTATAAGATAGTATTAAGTATCCTCTCTATTTTAATTTTAGATTTAACGTTAAGGTTTTCAGTCTTACATCAAACTCTGTAAGCTCGGGTCGTTAATAATACAATCTTATTACGAACTCTCATAGATTAATTTTATTTCTAGTTTTTAAAAAGCCGATATCCCGCTCCCGAAATTTAACTAGGTACGTTATAATTTCGTTGTATTATTTTGTTTCACAGTTTCTAAACTATGTTTCATGCGAGGATGATGTATATACAGGGTGATTCAACAATTTGTATGTAATACGGGACTCGAAAACTGTACGGACAGTGTGAATCAGTGTTTGGAAGTTGTAGCTCAGGTTTTACCTGGACTGTGGATTGAACAATTAAGTTTAAGTTTAAGAATATTTATTTGTGTGCACCATAGACTACCCCATATCTTGTAGTAATTTTTTTCCATCCTAATGTTGCCTGGAAGAAATCGCCGTGTGCGATAAGGCCGCCCATCATTTCGGCCGAATGAAGTCCACTGCTGGACACAGGCCTCCCCCAAAGATCACCACAACCACCGATATGGATGTGTTGTGGGCTCATTGGGGGGTTTTGCCATAATCGCCACGCTTGGCAGGCGGGTTGGCGATCGCAGTTGAGTTGTTTATGTACTCGAAGGGCGCTGCTGCCCATCCTCCGGCTAATCCCTTAGTCGACTTTTACGACACCCATGGGAGGAGATGGGGTGGTGGCATTCTGAGCCGGCACCACACGGCATAATTGCACGGCCGCCCATTGTACTCTATATTCAAAGTGTTACTTTTTATTGTACTTTTTAATAATTGTTGTACAATAAAGAATATAATAAATAATTAAATTATGGATTAATTAAGAGCTGGAAAAATAAACACGTTGATCCCTGAATAAATATCCTCTTACTGTCGATTTTTTAAATTTCATTTTATTTTATTATATTTTCTACGACTTTGTAAAGGAGTTCGGCAAAAAGAAAGGTTCAAAATAGCATGTGTGAAGTCATTTTTTGCCGCAGTTCGCGATCTCCCTTCTTGTTCGTGGGATCGTCGGTACTCGGTATCGGTCGGGCTTACTACTTCGGAGTAACTCGGTCGGAGTCATTCGACTCGTTTCGGTAACTGTTTATCGACGATCCAATGCTGTGAGAATAAAGTGTTTCGTCCGATAAATAGTTTCTGAAGAGGCCAATACATAGTTTTAGGTATTTGACGCGATACATAGTTGGAATCATGAGATATAGGTAGGGAATACAATTTATAATAATTATAAGTAGCATTATCAACAAGTGGCACTTCCATAATAAACGTTATTTGCTCATGCCTTATGTAAGTTTTTACAGATAATGATTCTTCTATATTAATAAATGTTTGTTTATTTATAGGATACATCAAATTATCATACTGACCAATATGTTGTAATAGACTTAGTAATGCGGTAGAATTAATTATAGCTTTATGTAGTACTGATACCTTACTAAAGGCTAGAGCGTTCTCTATTTCATTAAATTTTACATAGATAGTTCTAAAGTTAATTTTTTTTTTTTTTTTTTTAAATAACCTTGCCCCACACTAGGATTTCTCCTGTGTCGTGGGTGCGTTTACAAACACAAATTCCACACACAATACACACCCAGACCCGGAACAACTACCTGCAGATCGTACAAATATTTGTTCCGTGTGGGAATCGAATCCACGACCCGGTGTGCAAATACATAAGTCATGTAAACGGAATGGTTATCCTTTGCAGATAAATCATTCATGAGGTTTTCAATGCGGTTTATACGTGCGTTTAACTAATTAGTATTTTCGTTAATTAATTCGGTAGAGTTTAAGAAGTGATCCAACATTTCAGATATCACCGTAAACTTGTTGGAAATTGCTTGTTCGTTGGTTCGCGGATTGCCAGCTACAGAGCGCCTTACTGATGTTAAGCTATAGCGTACTCTATGTATAGTTTGTTACCACTCGCGATAAAGTTCATTCAAGGATTTTCGCTTTTCACTCACGACTTTTCGCGATAGCAACAACCGGCAATCCTACCGGCTGCGCCAGTTAGATTTCGGGAGCGAGAAATCGGCTTTTTAAAAACTAGAAATAAAATTAATCTATGAGAGTTCGTAATAAGATTGTATTATTAACGACCCGAGCTTACAGAGTTTTATGTAAGACTAAAAACCTTAACGTTAAATCTAAAATTAATATAGAGAGGATACTTAATACTATCTTATAGACTAGTATGTTTAGTCTATAAGATGTCCGGTACTGCTAGATAAAGAGGCGCTGCGTGAGGGCCTATGGCGCTACGTCAGCGAAGGGTTGGCAACATAACTACCGTTTCAAATCCAATTCGGGCTGTTTGTAATCCCTTTTTTTCAGTTGCTTCTAATATTTTAAGCACAATAGCAGTTTTTTTATAGTGTATTTAACTATTAATAACAACAAAATATTGATGCTCTATTGAATCCACAACGGACACAATTCAAACAAGATGGCGGCGCGTCACAGCGGAATGCTTGGCCGTGATTGGTCTACAGATGGAGATTGGATAAACAAGAACAGAGCTTTAAGCTTAGATGCGTTAATTTGAGCAAAATAAGGAGTTTGGCCAAACAAGCACTAAACACAGTTTACAAATGGGAGATTGGATATTTTGATTATGCAAATAAAACAAGTTGTATAAGATGTGATGCGTAATCGCTTTTTGTATATGTTGCAATCATAAAGTAATTTTTCGAAAAAAATGGTCGGTTGGCCATTCAAGCACTAGGACGGCGATATATTCTAATACTATGTATACTACGTATGTACATCGCGAGTTATGTCGCGAGCGTTATTGCTATGTGTGTAAATATCATATCGTGGGTTTTGTTGTTGCGTCGCGAACAGACATTAAACACGCATGATAATAAAAAGAATTAACCAAAAATGGGTGATTTTTGGAATACTCACATTGAAGCATTATGAAGTGAATTTAAATGTGTTTTTTAAATTTATAAATCGATTGAATTTACCCCAATATTATTACAACTTTTATGTATGAATCGTAGATACTTCAGTGTAGTATAAAATTTTTTTAACATTAATTAATATTCGGAAGTTAGAACTAGAATATACTTATCGTGTCAAATGATTGTGTTTTACCAGTCATAATCATTTACGCATCTCGTCCAATAAATAGTTACCGTAAATACATAGTTTTCTGTTGATAGCATGTTTCGAAGCAAATACATGAAGCGACACGAAAACGTTTATCATTTCATAAAGACTTATACGCATCTCTTCCAATAAATAGTTGTTCAAAATACATAGTTTTGAAACACTTTATCGGATACCAATACATAGTTTCGGTTCAGTTCACGCAAAAAGCTTTATTACCTACCACTTCTACTATATTAGTATATTATCTATGGGTTTGACACTGACGAGTGACGACACTTGTTTGACTTTGTCATTTTCAAAATTAGGTGAAGACTTTAATTTTACCGTTCTACGTTAGCATTACATACATTTCTACGATTGTTGTTGATTAACTAAAGGAATGGATAAAAATGTTTACTTGATGAATTTTGTGCACACATTATAGACTTACTGTTTCGTACTTATAGTACGTATCGATTCTGATTTGAATATAGTAAAAAGTAAAGTGTAATGGCGACTTTAGAAGACGAATTAAAGGACTTGAAAGAGAAAAATAATGAGCTGGCTCAGAAGGTACAATACTGGAAGATGACGGCTGCTCAGAGGGACGATGAGAAACTCGCACTGATGAAAGAAATCAACGAGTTGAGACTAAAATTGAGTGTGAGTGTATCTCATTGATGCTACTTTACTAAACGAAATTTTTATACTTTTTTGAGTAGTTTTTTTAAAGATGCTTCATGTTTCACTACTAAGGCAACACTATGACCACCTATTGTAGTGATTAAGCCAAAATATTAGCTAAATAGAATACTACTGAAATTGAATATAGATTTTTTCTTGTTTATGAGTTCATTTGTGGGACTGGTATCTAATATTCCGATTTATAGTGCATGTCGCATCTATCCCCAAGACGACACTGACCGATAATTCTTAAAATACATTTAAATAATGAATCCTCACCATACAAATATTCAAACATTATATAAGATTTTATATTTCATTAATCATAGAGGCTCAGAAACAATGGTGGATTTCAAGCAAGAAAACTGGATACTGCATTACAAGCAGCGAGCGAAAAGGCTATCTCTCATCTTGTTAAAGCTTCTGCTGAAATTGCCAAAAGCATGGAAATTGCCAAAGCATACATGAGAGATCGACAAGAGTTGGATGCCCAGTCTCCTAGGTGGAGCTCTATTGGTGGCACACCAACTGCAGAGAAAAGTGAGAGGGTGCATAGAGTGCCTCCAATGATGATGGGTGGGCAGTCTATACAACCAGTGGTAGCACTTAGTAGAACCATATTCAATACTAGTAACCCAAGTAAGTGTTTAATGTATTATCTATGTGAAGGGAATATGACCAATTAATCATATGATTGTTGAAGTATCTGTCAAAAGTCTGAGTAACATCTACAACAACACAACTTAATTCAAACTTCACTTCCATAATAGCTATAGATGAAAGAGATGTTTGCTATTATCTATATATTAATACATGAAGAAACATTGTACCCCTTTTAGGCATATTGCATGCGTGGAGGAGTGTGAGATTTGGCATAGTTAAAGTTCATATGAAGGAGAAGAGCAGAAAGTTAAAATTTATGTAATAATATTTGTTGCAAATATATTAAATCAAATCTAAAATTTCAATAAATTATGGTCATATTTCAACTTCTGGGCGACCTCGAGTATTTATAAAATATGGCATTTTATGTGTATAGCTAAAATATTGTCTGCAATTATAATATAGAATGGAAAATCATAGGTTTCCTTTGTTATAATTTTCATGAGAGATATTAATTTATAATTTATAGCTGCGTCTTGTTTCACAGGAAGCCAACCCAAATGTACTGGATGCTGATTTAATTATCTGTAACCTTTCAGGAGATGAATCAGATTATGATTCTCTACCAGAATCAGTAAAAACATAGTTCTTAAGATTTTCACCTAAATATTTCTAACACAGTCAAACGGCTGGTGGTTAATTTCAAACTCTGACACAAGGTTGGCCAATCACTGTACAAACAGAAGAAAGAAAGCGATCAATAGCCTTACATGCCTACCATTAGGGCATGTGATATTGGGCTAATTCTCAATTCCAAATTATATATATCATTCTCAATTATAAACATTTGACTAATAATTTGAGTAATTCCCTTTGTACTTTAGATGTTTAAGCAGATTTGCAATTATATCACATATTTTATCTTGCCTTGGATTGAGAAATGTCCCATTTGCCCAGTCTCATAGGAGCTTTCGGCATCATGGTGGTAGCGCAGAACTCCTGCGATCAACAGCCAATACATGGTCACGCATCTATAGACTGACCGCGCCGTACATGCGCTGTTGCTTAAGTTCGCCGATCTTTTACTTATTCAGTAAATACTACTATAAGTGCCCCAATTCCCCAATTCTGATTATTCAAATTACACCTTGTTTCAGGGACCACAGCAAGAAGTCCAAATCAAAATCGTAGCTTAACAGAGAGAGCTGTACCTATGCACATGTTACAAGGTAAACAATATCCAGAAATAATTTACATTGATAAACAACTGATATTAAAATCAATTCAGAAAACCTGACTGTATCTAGAGAAATGACTATTTTATTAATATGCTGTTATTAACAATGGTAGATTCACATTGACAAGACTCAGTTTCTCATGTGGTACAAGAGTCCGTTTCTTAACAACAGCCTAAACGAAAGGCAGAGATCCAAAATGGCGCGCTGTTTTGTCGTAACTGTAGTCTATTCAAGGACAGAGTTAGTACTGGAAAAATGGTATTGGTTGGCGATAATGAGCTATGGCAGTGAAATTCCAGTCTTACATCTGTCGCTTGCACAGTGCGGATGCGTCTATTATTCTTATCTTCATTCTTCCTGTTTACTGTACGACTTGGCATGTTTTTTAATAATTTTGTAACTGATGTGAGACAGTAATACTCAACTGAATCATTGACACTGATTAGATATAACATTTAATAAACTATTAATCTAATACGGTTTATCAAACAGTCAATAATAATGTTATTTTCTTGCATTGTTACAATTGCTCCAAAAAAGTAGGAGGAATACTATTACTCCCTGTAAAGTAAGCCACGTAAACGCATCTTTACATTGTTTACTAACATCAAGAGCATCTATCCCTATTACATGAATACAAAAGTATGCAATACAGGATGCTATATTAACTCTGTTTGATGAATAGACCACAGTAGCCTGAGTTCCATCTGGTTCCCAGCAAAGACAAGACCACCCCTTTCCACCAACAATGTCGGAAAAAGCAACAAGGTTGATATCAAGTTGTTGGGCATCCCCTGTGTGTTAACAACATACTGTGATCATCAATGCAGGTAGATGTGGATGAACCAAGCATATTGATTTTGGGAATAACCCCTATGATCGCTCTTTGCAGTGAGCCATCAGAGGCCCATGTTTACAGACTGATGTGGTTGTAGTCACCCTATGATTTTGTAGATAATCAATTATATAAAAATGATGCCAGTAATGTGTTTAATACCTCAAATATCTTATATAAATCTTCTACCCAGCAGCAGGCAGTCTATATACCAGGACTGATGGGCCTATAGATATTTTCAATCCTTAATTTTCAGATGTGTACATACCGTTAACAAGGATAGATATATCAGATCTACCAAACAACAACATGGAGACGGACCAACAGCCAAATAATGCTAATGACAGTGTGGAAGACCTTGGATTGGATGGTGAGTATTGATTTCGATTTTATACCATTTTTTTTTTTTATTGATGTCCAGTGGAAATTCTACATGGAACTTCCTTCACCCCGGGGAAGGGCGAAGGGGCATGCCGGACTCCTACCGGCTAAAACCACTGGAGCGGTCATCTTCGGCACCGAAGGGGGGGCTCCAGGTCCTCGTAAGATCACACTAGATTCGATTTTATACCATACTAGCGACACGACCCGGCTTCACACGGAGAAAAAAAAAAAAAAAAACTTTTGATCCAATCACTACCAAACTTCGCAGGATCATCCACTGGGTAAATCTGAAGATTACCTGAAAATTTTATAAAAAAAAAAAAAAAAAATCGGCGTAGCCATTTTGGAGTCCATAGGGAACATACTTAAACACATTGACCTTTATGTATATATATATATATATATAATTATATATAATAATATACATACATTTATGGGCTGAAAACATATAAACCCACAACCTTTTGAATGCCACATGTAATGTGGTAAGCATATTGTCATTGATAAATGACAATGTGCTTACAAAACTGAAAACAATATCAGAGTACATTGCAATGAATCCTCCCCGGCCAAGAGAACCATTCCAACAAGACCCTAGCTAAATATGGCAAATCTACAAATGCCTGGCCTCTGAAAAACTCAAACAAATAACATTATACTATGCCCATGCAGGTTCTCTTTTATGTAGAGGCTTACAAATATTTCATAATTTTGTTTGTAGTGCTTGAGTTTATTTATACAGGTTGTCCAGTAAATAGCACGACATACTGCAGGGGGTGAGAGCTTGGGTCAATACCTACCAAAAAAACACAATATATGTTCAGCAAAATCTTACGGATTTAGAGTAGTACAAAATTTTCCGAAATATCGAAAAATCTTGACACAGATTTTTAAGCATCTCGTAATGAAAAATTCCTTTTCTAGTTTTTTTTTTACCTCAAATTATTTGAGAATAGTTACTTTACTCATTGATGAGTCTTTATTCTATTAAAAACTAAAATGTGTTCAAGAAATACAATTTTCATTAAATATTTCACAGTACAATTTTCTTATCTTAAAATTTTGTACTACTGTAAATCCGTAAGATTTTGCTGAACATATATTGTGTCATATGTATATGATATGTCACCCAACCAAACTGATAATAGAACTTTGAGAACTCATCATTATTTCAGCTGTATAAAGTCCACTGCTACAACCCTCCCCTAAAGATTGCCACAAAGACCGATCTGGGAGTGTTGTGTGCTCATTGGGGGGTTTTGCCATAATTGCCATGCTTGGCCGCCGGGTTGATGATCTCAGTTGATTTGTTACTTTACTCGAAGAATGCTGCTGCCCATCCTCCGGTTAACCCATAGTCACCTTTTACGACACCCATGGGATGAGATGGGTTGGTATTATTCGTAGATGGCACCACACGGTTTGAGAACTGATGGCAGTTAAAAATGTCAAGCGTGTCTTCTAAATTGTTTAATATTCATAAAATCACAAACCCTGCAAAGTGTTCGAAACGTCAGGAAAAAATTTAATAATACACGCGATTTAATCCGTTTAAAATTGTTTTATTATAATGTTTAATAATCGCGAAAACCTAAGACATAGCTAGAATAGCATTCAGAAAATATTGTAAATTGGAATAGTTATGTGACTGATAATGTTCCTTATTTTACCAACAGATGATGGAGAGGGAACAGATGATTCAGATGGAAATATATCAGACAATGACGACTATGACATGTAAGTATGCTTGATTAAGATCGTGTTAAATGTAACTGGAGCGATGGGCAGCAGCATCCTTTTGTGATAGAGCAGCTCATCTGCACTTACCAACCCATTGCCAAGCATGGTTAGTACTGAAAAATTCCCCCTAAAATGACACAGCATATAACTTGGTCTTTGTAGAAATGTATGGGGAAGGATATTCAGCTGCATTCTTTGGCTGACATGATGATGATAAGTATATGGTGTACTAGCCGTTATGTGTGACTTTGACTGCGAGGGAACTAATGATAAAACTTCAGGGATCTCAATAACAATATATCCTGTGTCTTATACAAAGCCATCATATCGGCCATACAACGTCCACTACTGAGCAAAGGCCTCCCCCATAGATTTCCACAATTGTCATCATATTGGGGAATTCGCCAGTACTCACCACTCTTGGCAGGCGTGTAGTGTCCGGTTTCCGTGTGGTGTCTGGATTAAGAATATAGCACCACTCCATCTCCTCCCGTGGAGGTCGTAAAAGGCGAATAAGGGCCTCTAAACCAGAGGGAACGGGTAGCAGCGTCCTTTCTGTGGAACAGTGGCCATTCTGCGCTCACCAACCTGCCTTATTCAAAGCTATACATCTCTGTAATTTCTTTCAGATATTGATGAGTGTGCAACAAACACAAATGTTCACATTTATAATTTCAGCAAGATGTTGAGGCCTGCTCTGAATCTAACCAAATTGGGGTGTATATGAATACTTCGCTATGTTTCTGTCAGTGATAGTCTAGTAGTGAACGCTTGCCTTCCGTACTCCATTCCATACTAAGTTTTCAGGTTGATGTGCTGATCAAAGTTTGATTATCACTTGTGTTAACGGTGAAGGAAAACATCGTATGGAAACCTGCACACCTGAGAGGGGTCTAAATTTTTTCCCAATATTGTGTGTTGTCCGCCAACCCACACTGGGCCAGCGTGGTGGACTAAGGCCTAACGTTTCTCATCCTGAGAAAAGGCCCGAGCCCAGCAGTGGAGCAGTAGTGGACTGATTATGTATAGTATTATATTATATTCGACTTACTGCGATTACCAATCTGCCTGCCAACCATGATGATTATGGCAATTGTAGTGATAATTGAGAGGCTATGTTCAGTAGCCTACACTTACATTTGTGCCTTCAAATTATAAGAGCATTTACAGAGCCTATGAACATATTTATAGTCAGAATACACAAAAATAAGATTTAAAACCAGAACCCGACTATAGGAAAGCACAAAAGTTTGAAGCTCACATATTTTTAAATTTTAAATTTTCTTCACACTTGTGTTGTGCTTTTCCATAGTGGGGTTCTAGTTATTAATTTTATTTTTATTATTTTGGGGTTAGAGATCTTTGTTGGAGAAGTGTTTTAGCCAAATTAATAAATAAAAGATAATATATCTAAAATTATACAGGTAATCTATTTATTTTGGAACATACTGAGATTTTTCATTGGATACCAAACACAATATTTTATACTTTTTTTGGTAGCAGTTTATGCTACTATGAACCGCCATGTTGAATTGAAATGTGACGTCACTTAGCCTATAACCTGAGGAATAGCACGAAGCTTCCAACGACACCTCATTTCTCAAAATGCGACGAGTAGTTTAGGCGATCTGAGGGAACAGATGAACATACATACGTACATACATAACCCTTTATATATACTCCGTTTTGCTTCGCCGTATTCGGGTAAAAATATTCTTTAGATATTCTTCGATGTAATGTCATTTATTTGTTATTGTATCTTTACAGACATAAACTTCAGGCAGTAAGTGAGGAGGAGATTGAGGTGGATGAGATTCCACAGAATGGAGAAATATTGCCAATAAGGTACGTTTGTATTATATACACCACAAAAAAACATGTTTGATGAGTACAGTCAAAGAGAATAGAACTACAAGAGAGCCGATAAGCTAATTTCTTTTAGTCACACGACTCCTTATAACGGGCCGGGGACAAAGAAAAAAATCTGCGATTGTAATTGGCTTATACAACAATGTCACCGAATGTCTATATAAATGCGTACGCAGAAATCGAACTCCTGGTCGGCACTAAAGTCATGAACACGTCCGCGATCTAACATAGGCTCCAAAGCGCGTGTTTGGCAAGCGTATGTGCCCTGTACGTTTGGTCCAGTGATTTTACTATCATTGAGCACTATGAATCAAAATAAAGTAAATAATAAAAAACTAAACCTCAATATGGTCTCCAATATTTAATATTGCAGGTGCCAAAAATGTTTTTCTCTCTCAAATAACAATTAATTAGTAATTGAAATAATGGAAAATACAAATTATTTAAAAAAAGTCCGACTCTACGAGATCTACTATTCGGAACCGTGCAACTTAGATTCTGACGTTTCATAAGTGCCAATAATTTGTTTATTTGAAATAAAGAGCTTTGAGTTTACCGATTATCCCCTTGAAATAAAGACACTACTTTTGAAGGATCCTGTATATACACCGTGACATTGCAATCGTTCTGGATTTGGGCATTTGGGCGACTGTGTATATGCAGCGTTGCGCGAATACTTTACAAGTGTGATTCAGGATTCTTTTGACGTCATCGGAGAGTTGCAATTAATATTCAAGTAGACGTCGCTGTAAGTTGCAGTTGTAATGCTGGCGATGTAGGTGTCGCCACAGAGATTAAAAGAAGAAAATACCAATCGAAGTTTGTGTGCGCGAAAGTCACTTTTAATCAAACACGTCTTAAAATTGCTATTTACTGCACACGTGTTTATTAACTATTTTCAAATACACTTTCTTGTTATTGTGTCAAGATTAATAAATAGCATAAACATACGTAATTGAACAAAACGTGGTGGTAGCTCATTTTGTATAATTACGTTAATTACTTAAAACAATAATAATTAATCATTACATTATTCAAAATTATATGCATACAGTATCCTGTATACATAGGTATAACGATAATAATAATTACAAATAATGTAATTATACAAATTATATGCATACAGTACCTACCTGTGCCGTGTGGTGCCGGCTCAGAATGCCACCACCCCATCTCCTCCTATGGGTGTCGTAAAAGTCGACTAAGGGATTAGCCGGAGGATGGGCAGCAGCGTTCTTCGAGTACATTAACAACTCAACTGCGATCGCCAACCCGCCTGCCAAGCGTGGCGATTATGGCAAAACCCCTCAATGAGCCCACAACACATCCATATCGGTAGTTGTGGTGATCTTTGGGGGAGGCCTGTGTCCAGCAGTGGACTACATTCGGCTGAAATGATGACCTACCTGTTTACGTACTACGATAATAATCATTCTTACGTTATTCAAAGTTATATGCATACAGTATTCTGTATTATAGCATCGGCTCGTTAGATGATCTTGAACTTTCGTAAATTATGATTCGTCCGTCCACAGCATGTTGTCACTGGCATTTTAAGTAACCACTGATAAAGGAAGGTGAATCTCGCCGTTGTAAACGGGGTCTCGGGAGGAAGAGAACTCGAGCATTGCGGCTCCCTGGTAGACGCAGCGTATCCAAATGTAGTGGTGTTCAAAAACGCTATATAGCAATAGCGCGCTACATACTATTTGCTATAATAAAATAGCGCGCTATTTTACACGCTAAAATTATAACGAACTAGGCATACGCGAATGACGCGATAAAAGCGCGGTGAATATTCACGAATCACGCTAAATGTCGTTGTACAGATAGCCAGCGCGCTGTTTCGGTTATATTCGTGATATTGAATACGTTATAGTATATTCTATATGTAAAATAATATCCATCAAAATAAAATGGAGCAGTAAGGAAAAGTTAATGAACTTTTCCTCATACTTTCCATGGTTGGGATAATAGATTTTTATGTATTAATTAACATAGGATAGGGCTGTATTTCTTTTATTATTAATTTCTTAAAGCAGTTTTCATGGAACGGAATTGTTTGATGTTGTGTATGCCTATTATCGACGTCATCAGATGTCATGTAATGTACGTACATTGTTGGCGTATCTAAAATAAATAAATATTATAACTAACGCGTTAGGTAACGACCGATAGCGATGCGAATTCTCGCGATGACTGCCGCCCGGCTCGCCACGCCCGCGCTATGCCTTCGCTCGCGCTATTATCCTCGCTACTCGTTATTTTATAATGGCGCTATTTTTATAGCGTCCAGTTGGAGCCGGCATAGCGTGTGCGTTGCTTGAATATAGCGTGCTGTTTAATCCCGCTAGACGCTATATTAACCACCACTATCCAAATGTTCTGGTTGAGTATAAAGTCGCCTGGCCTCTATCGTGTTGTAATTTGACACAGGATAAAGCGTCATTGCTGGGTACTGAACCTCAGAGTACACGTACTGCCGACTCGATTTTGGCGCCTAAATTCGGTAACCTAACTCGGTGGCCTCTCATTCTACAACATGTTTTCACTAATAATCAGTGAGGTCCAGTGTTAGGGTAAATAGCAAGCGAGTACGTCTTGCCACTTGAAAAATAATAAGTCCTGTTTTAGATTACGGCTCCATCTCGACCCACGGTATGACTGCATAGATAGCCCGCGGAATAGTCCGCAGGAGAGTCAGCGGCATAGCCAGCAGGACAGTCAGCGGCTTAGTCAGCAGGAAAATCAGCAGCATAGCCAGCAGGATAGCCAACGGGAAAATCCCTTAGAAGGACCGAGTTGGTTGTTAGACACCACACCCACAGAGGCTAAGGTATCCGTCGTTGACATAACATAACTGTTTTTGCATGTATAAGACGATTGTCATAATTATATTGGCCATTTATACGTCCACTGCTGAACTAAGGCGGGGGGAGACCTGGGAGGAGGAACAGCCTCCTGCCAGGAGGAACATAGGCCTCCCCCATAGAATTTCAGAACTGTATCATCATTTTGGGGGGTATTTGCCAATACTCACCACGCTTGGCAGACGGGCGGGTGAGTGCAGTATGGCTACCGTTTCTCAGAAGGGACGCTGCTGCCCAGCCCTCTGGTTTAGAGTCCCTTTATCGCCTTTTACGACATCCACGGGAGGAGATGGAGTGGTCCTATATTCTTAATCCGGACACCGCATGGATTACGAAGACGATTGTGTAAATACTGTGTCTGGGTAATACCACTAGGGTCGCCATTGCGGCTAATACAGCGAATACACACTGCGAAGCACTTTTGCAGCGATTCAGTACCGATACAGTAGCGACATAATCGTTAACCTACCTATGTCTACCTAGCTAGTTAAACGCGCGTTTGTATTGCGGCAAAAAGTCGCCGAGTGTACCACCTTTAAACGTGAAATCTTGGTTTCGATTTCCAGGTTGAGCAAAGTAGAATTGTATATTTCTGTTAAGAATATCAGTAAATGAGCTAACTCCCTCTTGTATGGGCTTGAGTATAAAAATTAACTCATTAATCAGATAACTGCGTTCATTTATGCTGGATCCAATCTATACAAATAAATAAAATTGAAGTATCTGTTTGTAATGTCAAAATAACAGCTTTTTACTAAATGCCTTCATCATCATTTCGGCCGAATGAAGTCCACTGCTGGACACAGGCCTCCCCCGTAGATCACCACAACGACCGATATGAGTGTGTTGTGGGCTCATTGGGGGGTTTTGCCATAATCGCCACGCTTGGCAGACGGGTTGGCGATCGCAGTTGAGCTGTTAATGTACTCGAAGGACGCTGCTGCCCATCCTCCGGCTAATCCCTTAGTTGACTTTTACAACACCCACGGGGGGAGTTGGGGTATTGGTTTGGTATTCTGAGCCGGCACCACACGGCACAGCCGGCACCACACGGCACAGCCGGCACCATATACGGTACATATAACAAAATAACATATTTTTTGTCTGTCTGTCTGTTTGTTCCGGGTAATCTTTTTGACGGGACTTTCATTGACAGATAGCTGATGTTATAAGGAATAACTTAGGCTACTTTTGTTTTAGAAAATTAATTAGGGCACCGCGCAAAACAAATTAAACCCTTGAAATCCAATATATACATGTACTACTGTAAATCCGTAAGATTTTGCTGAACATATATTATGTTTTTTTGGTAGGTATTGACGCAAGCTCTCACCCCCTGCAGTATGTCGTGCTATTTACTGGACACTGTATATATTCTATGTCAAGTGTCTATGTCGAAGTACTCTAAATTTATTTTAAATTAAATGCGGGTGTAATCGTGGGTCCCTAGTATCAAATAATACAATAATGGTCAATTATGCAGGAAACCACACCAAAGAATCGTGCGAAGCTGGAGCCGGACTCTACTACCGAACTGGTCGGCAGCACGCTCAAAGCTCCCGATACCGCGTGCCAGAAGATCGCGGAAAACACAGAAGTACGGGTCCTCGCAACTAGACACGAGCTTTGCATTTGTATTGGTGCCCTTGCGTTGTTCAAATCAACATCAATAACTGAAAATAAACACGGGCGAAGACGGGGGTCTCCGTATTTCGGCGCCCACTCAGATGCACAGCTCGCGTCCTGATGCGGAAGTGTGCCAGTTTTTCGAATAATGCAATGAAAACATAGCCGGCGCTTGAGTATCGGTTTGCGCAGTGGGCGCAGGGCGTGGGCAGCCCGAGCGCGGCGTTCTCGCCCACGCTGCGGCGGCGCAAGCGCACGTCGTCGCCGGCCGCCACGCCGCACCACCTCCGCTACTCGCCCCGCCCCGCCTCGGCTCGCCGCAACAGGTATGCTATTAAAGAACTGCTTATTTTTATATATCATTTAACATTTTTTAACAAAGGGGCATGCAGGTCGCCTACCTGCTTAAACCATTGGGGTGGTCGTCTTCCGCACCTAAGGGGGCTTCAGGTCCTCGTATGATCGCACTCAGTGGTGGTTAATATAGAGTCTAGCGCGATTAAATAGCGCGCTATATTCACGCAACATATTGCACACGCTATGCCGGCTCCAACTTGACGCTATAAAAATAGCGCCATTAAAAATTCCGTTCCATGAAAACTGCTGTAAGAAATTATTAATAAAATAAATATAACCCTATCCTATGTTTATCAATACATAAAATGGAAAGTATGAGGAAAAGTTAATTAACTTTTCTTTACAGCTCCATTTTATTTTGGAAGATATTATTTTACGTATCAAATATACTATAATGTATTCAATATTAAGAATATAAGCGAAAGCGCGCGCTGCCTTGAGCGCGCTATCTGTCTAACGACATTTATTGTGATTCGAGAATATTCACCGCGCTTTTATCGCGTCATTCGCATACGCCCAGTTCGTTATAATTTTAGCGTGTAAAATAGCGCGCTATTTTACCATAGCAAATAGTCTGTAGCGCGCTATTGCCATACAGCGTTTTGAACACCACTAATCACACTAGAGCTGCTCACTGGTGCCACGCCCTATGGGGTGGTTATTGTGCACTATGTCAGTACCGCGCTGGGCATTGCGAACGTTTTTAACAGCCTCTCGGTTTCGAAGATGCAAGACGTAAGATTCCGTCTTAGCTGGGTTCGGTCTCAGTGAGTTGACCTCGTAGTAGCAGCTGAGGTAGTCCAGAGGAGAGGAGACCATCAGACAAGCGGTATTCAATTATGCTGGGGCTACATAAGCTAATAAAAGCATGTTAGAAGAAAGACTACCCGAGCTATCGTGCTAAAATTAGCGCGTTAAGTCGTGGCTACATCTATGTCTAGTATCGATTAACACGATAATTAACAGGGTTAAACCTTAGTGTGGCTGGGGCATTACAGAAAAACTTTTCGAAGTCATCAGCATATAGGTATCGTGAAGTATTTGGGTGTCGAAGCGCGGCAGTCGAAGGTCCCCTCTCGCTTCCTGCCGTAGTCCAGTCTGTCGTCCGGTGATAGAGAGCTTGGGATGGAAAAGAGATGGCAGAGTGGAGACAGAACGAGACCAGCTCTGATCCCCGCCACAAAGAATGCTCCGGGTGCAGGTACCGGCGAAGAGCGCTAAACGATCTTCGGTTTCCATGAGTTGCGGCCTGCGGGCGACGAACCAAGGGCAGTCCGTCGAACAGAAGGAAGTCCGAGACGGCGGCGCGATGTGTTCCGTGCGCGCCTCTCCGAAGGAACGCGTGTCCAGTTCATCATCATCACCATTTCGGCCGAGTGAAGTCCACTGCTGGACACCGTGTTGTGTTGTGGGCTCATTGGGGGGTTTTGCCATAATCGCCACGCTTGGCAGACGGGTTGGTAATCGCAGTTGAGCTGTTAATGTACTCGAAGGACGCTGCTGCCCATCCTCCGGCTAATCCCTTAGTCGAGTTTTACGAAACCCACGAGAGGAGATGGGGTGGGGTATTCTGATTCGGCACCACACGGCACTGCACGGTTAGATCGCACTAAGACGTGGCCCGTCAGCCTGAGTAACGGGCTGATCTGACCTGCCAGGGGTATGCTCCAATACCAACACGGTCAGCACTTCACCCCCAGCCTTCCCCCCCACCAGCAGCCCAGCCGGGTAATCGGAAGGAATACCGTGGGGTTTTAGCTGGTAAGAGCCGGCCCTCCTAAGGCGGAGGAAGGCCATGCGGGAAATGACAAAAAAAGGTGTGGTACAGGAGGGAAAATTGACGATAACTATTTGGGTCAGTCTAAGACATCCTAGTTTTGATCGCTTAGCTTTAAGACACGAACAAATGATTTATGCTGGATTTTGGGAACTGCGAACATGCAAGAATGGACTCTATTTAAGTAAATATAAAAACTTGTCGTTTTCAAGCACATCCGGCCGCGTTCTAAAAGTCCTTGTGGCGAAGATGCGCCTGGATGGTTCAGAAGGCGAGTCCTCGTCTCCCCCCAAGCGAGCCCGCTCGCCTCCGCAGCAAGCACTCTACGGGTTCGACGCACCTAGCCCCAATGGCGCCACTGACTCACGAGTCATTGTATCGTGAGTATATATATATTTCATTCTTATATTTTCATGGCAGTTGTGTTATATAAACAACAATATCATCAAATTAATATACTATAAGCTCTAGTTTATTTAGCAAATAAATCTTAATGTCGCTTTAAATATGTTGTAATTGGTTATACATGTTACCATGCATCCATCATTCATCTGTACTTAGTTAAATATTTTCACAGCTTGATACTTGGCACAATGATCCCCAACTCTAAACTTAGGTACCTAATATCTTATTATCCCGGGGTGCAATTCTCTAAGCTCAAACATCCATACATCCTTGAATACAGAATTGAAATAACGGTGATAACCCAATTTGGTATTCGCTAAGACTGGTCCTCATGGCGTACTCTCAGCAACGTGTCTTTGAATAGCTTTCATGTCTTAGTGAATACCAAATTGCTTTTACACCATTATTTCGATTCTGTATGGATGTTTGAGCTTAAGCAATTGCACCCCAGATCCGCTTTTTACTCTCTCATCTTTTTTCTTGGTCTGAGTCACACATAATGTTCCGTCATGTATGACTAAAATCCTTAACAAGAATCAGTGAATTATATAGACGCTGGGCACTGTTAAGATTTTAATGCTTTTTTATCTCTTTCCTACAAGATCTTCCCTATACGAGATACATGCTATAATAAGTACGAATAGCTCTCTTTTGCAATATCAAGGCATCGATACTGTTGTAATCGAAGCATACTAAACAGATTGATAGATGACGGCACGGTTGGTGCAGTGGCTGATACAGTCGGATGCTGCGCTCCGGGTCGTGGGTTCGATTCCCACACGGAACACATATTTGTATAATCTCCTGGAAATTGTTCCGGGTCTGGGTGTATTGTATGTGGAGTTCATGTCTGTAAACGCACCCACGACACAGGAGAAATCCAATGTTTAAAAAAAAAAGTTTGTAGCTATCCATTACTTTAATCATAGCCCAGACTTCATACATTCTATAGCCTTTAATTTCATGCTTGTAATAAAAAAAAAACATCTATGTACAAAAAATCTATATGTATATACTGCACTGTGTTCTTTACCATCCTTCTGTGATATAACACATACTGATCACCATTCTGTTTGTCGAGTGAAATTATTTTGGCAATACTCCCTAACTGTCACTGGGAGGTCCCTGTAAAGCATTAGACATCGTCACACGTTTTGTATGCTGTCTATGTCTATGGGAGAATTTAACCGTGATAGGTAGCTATGTGGAGACCATAGCAGTAGGTACGTAGCTTCCTACTTTAACAAAAGAGTAATCCTAAAACTTAACACTGGAACTCATACAATACAATACTCTTTATTGTACACCAGACAACAAATAAAAAGAAAAACGAATACATAAAATGACATGTACAAAGGGCGGTCTTATCGCACTCGGCGATTTCTTCCAGACAACCTTGGGATGGACAGATTTGCAATTAAAAAGAAAGGGGTAGTTCGCGGTGTAACAATAATTACAACATAACACATATCATATTGTTTAGATATATATATATATAATAAAAATACATATAAAATTAAAAATAAACACACAGATGGATGTACGACATTACAGAGAATGATAGTGTTCTTTTAATAGTCTTTTAAATATTGCCAGGGAATTAGCACGTCTAATTGTAATTGGCAACACATTCCATAAGCGAGCAGCTTGGACTGTGAAAGATTTTCCAACGAAATTAGTGGAATGTGTTGGCATTTTCAACGTCAGATTCTCATACCTAACACACCTAAATTCACAGCGAAACCCGAACCTATCCTCTAGATAGAGAACAATCGCCCGAGTCAGGCACTCGGATCACAAGCCGTCGTGAATGCCACGACGGTCAGCAACGTGTCAGGGTGAACGGTCAGGATAGCCGCGAGGCTCGTAGAAGCAGGCTCAGTCACGAGCAGGACAGTGTACGGGGAAGGACAACGAGTGAACACGACCAGTGGAGAATTAACATTCGGGGTGGTCGTAACAGGTTGGCACTTAAATATATCTATATACATATATGGGATCTGCAGAAACAAAGTATGAGAAAAGAATCCATTTCAATAGTGTCACAAGTTACAAAAAGATGGTGACGGTGATGGTGGTGGTGGTGATGGTGGTGGTGGTGATTGTGAACTTGACGCCTATGTAACTGATCTTGATGACAGGTTGTCTTAAGTAGTCTTGCGCTTTCAGTTTGTTGTGTGTGAATAAGTATTTTTGTTCGACTATAAAGCTTGTTCACACGTATACACTATACTGGTAGTCTCTTATCGCAAGAGGCCAGCTAGGTAGGTACCACCCTAGTGCCAGGTATTCGCCGCTAAGCAATAGTGTTTAGACATTACTGTACTCCAGTTAGAAGGGCACTGTAGCTAGTGAAATTACTGGGCATAAGAGACTAAATAACTTGACGTCTCCAGGTGACGAGGGCAGTGTGATGCTACGCAGGAGTAGTCCTGGGTAGCATTACAATTGTGATGGGCAGACAGGTCGCTTACCACCAGGTGAATGATTTGCGAGGCTGGTAATCGAGTCTAATAAATCAACTACAGACCAAGTCTATGGCCTGCATACACTCGCTGCATGTAACTATTGTAAATAAGAATCCACAATGGCGACCAATGGTTATATACCGAGCCGCGTCGTGCGGCGTGTTCCAGGATTTTTTGAAGTGAAAACTTCTTTTAGCGCCGTACGCATATTTTTTGATGAGGTAAAATCTCTGGACTCTTGACACCGTTACGAGACGCTTGCAGTGAAAACTTCTTTTATCGCGGTTCGCATATTTTTAGATGAGATAAAATCTCCTAACGCGCCCAAAAGTTTTCACCTCTTTCGGCACTCCCAGAGTGAAATTTTGTTTTTTTTTAACTATCTCTACCCGCAACGAAATTAATCCGGAATAGAAAATACAAAATGGTAGTAAAGAAAAGCTTGCCGTGCATGTATTCATCCCACAGATTTAGATAAAGGTAGATGACTGAGTTTGGTGAAATTTAAGAAAACCAAGCGTTGTAACTTATTAACCGATTTCAAAAAGGAGGAGATTCTTAATTCGATGCGTATTTTTTAAATGTTTGTACACCGATTACTCCTAGATTTGTAGACCGATTTGAGCATTTCTTTTTTTAACTGGTGCAGAATGCTTTCGAGTTGGTCCCATATAAATTTCATTACATTTGATTGAGTAGTTTTTTAACCATCTAGAATGATGATGTCTTAGAAGTTTCGATTCCTCTCAGATCAGAGAACCGATTTGAGTCATTCTTATTTTTAGAGATATAATTTTAAATCATAATACTGATACTAAATTGGAAAAAGTTCTTACATTTATTTACACTATAAAGAAACAAAAACTTGTTAACAAAAAAATACATAGGTAAAAAAATACTGACCTCAAAAACCCTACACGATACAAAAATATTAAAGCCACTAAAAAGGAAAAAAAAAACTTTATTTATGAAGGTTTTAATATTTTTACATCGTGTAGGGTTTTTGAAGGCAGTATATATCTTTTGTTAAAAATATTTTTTTTATATCAATTTTAGTGATGGCAAACAAACGGACACTTTAGCAATAAAAGCATCATTCCTCTATTTCCCGTAGGGTTGGGCTGAGGCGTACTATTTTACACTAGCGAAGGGCTATGCGACTAAAATAATTTCAATTTCATTGTGTCGATAATGAATAACAATGAAAAAAAAAAACCATGGAAGTAACACGACAAGCGCAATAACACAATGTATTTAAAACATAACGGGTGTTAAGTGACATCTTAACGAAAACTGATACTATGGATTCAGTACATCGTTCTGGAACACTCGGCGTAAGAATTTTGCGTCGCTCTTTTATTTATTTACAATTCATTTTTAATAGTATTCTTACAGCATACGCCAAAACGCTTACTATCTTAATTTATGACTTAAATATAATTTTACAGAAAGTTCAATAGTACTTAAATAATCCAGATTTTTTTCTATTAAAAACAGATTTCAGTATAAAATATCTGTTTACGCTATCTATACAAATAAATAAAATTGAAGTGTCTGTTTGTAATGGTAGAATAACAGCTTTTTACTAAATGCATATAAAAGTATATACGGTACCTATATAACAAAATAACTTAAAATGTTATTTGTCTGTTTGTTCCGGCTAGTCTCTGAAACGACCCAACAGATTTTAACGGGACTTTCACTGGCAGATAGCTGATGTTATAAGAAATTAGGCTACTTTTATTTTAGAAAAAGAATTAGGGTTACGCGAAAACACACTAAAACCCATGAAATCCGATATATATACTAGTTATGTAATATTTATTTACAAATAAAGCGATTTATTTGAAATTAAACGGCGGGTGAAACCGCAGGCACAGCAAGTTTTGAATAAAATCACAAACAATTATTTTGACATAAAACTGCAATGTAAATAAAAACGAAACTGCTGTTGTTTCACTACAGTTCACGGATGAGTTCACCGCTCGCAGTAGCATTATCATATCATATCATAGTACAATATTCACGGCGCGTTTTGATCGCGTTGTTTACGATACATTGCGTGCTCAAAAATGACGATACTTAAACCTTTATTCCCCATTTAAAAGGTTTTCCCATTTTTATTATAGCCTTAAGTATAGCCTCTTTTTCTCAACCTACCCAAAGATTTCGGTTTTTTGTCTCTTACACCCACTTATATAAATACTATTATTACGTGAAAATCTTACAGCTATTCAGTGACGGACAGTTTGCGTCATCTACCTTGATCTATGTCTGTGATCAGCCTATCAAAGACTACTAGATTTTAGTTTTAGTATTGATCTTCTTCATCACGCTTGGCATGGAAGTTGGTAGCTTGAGAGCCGGGATTTGTACTGAGGGTGCTGTTTCTCGTCATCGGTCTGGGGTAGTTAGGATAGATGGTTATCTTGTTTTCACAGCCTTCCTCCAGAGCTTTCCTCCAATTTAGGTCGACTTCCAGATGCGGCTGAGTATCAGTATTTTACATGGAACTGGCCGTCTGACGTCTGCAACCCAATTACCGGAGAATTACCGATAGCTCCCGAAGCGGAACGAACTCTCGTCCTCCAACCCACGAATGGGCCTGGATATGTAAAGAACGGTCACCCATCCGAGGAACGCGACAACTGCAAGTTAACCTCCCACATCAACCGTTCTGTGGTCCGGCGAGATTATTTCGGCATCTGTTGCTTGACAACCCCACGAGATGCATTTTAAGATTACATTGCCATCTGATAGGATCTATATTGTGGGAGGCTGCATCATCATTTCATCATTTCGGCCGAATGAAGTCCACTGCTGGACACAGGCCTCCCCCAAAGATCACCACAACGACCGATATGGGTGTGTTGTGGGCTCATTGGGGGGTTTTGCCATGCACGCTTGGCAGACGGGTTGGCGATCGCAGTTGAGTTGTTAATTTAATCGAAGGACGCTGATGCCCATCCTCCGGGTAATCCCTTAGTCGACTTTTACGACACCCACGGGAGGAGATGGGGTGGTGGTATTCTGAGCCAGCACCACACGGCAAGGGTGGCTGCATGTGCACCTAACATCCTCACCGACTGTTCTTGTTAATTTAGAGTTGATATCATCATCACCATCACCATCATCTTTTAAACGAATATTGCTATTCCTTTTAGTCACCGTCGTGACAGGATGGCCAGTCAGGAGACGCGTGACAGTATTCAGCGCAGCAGGATCGACAGTCACGACAGTCGGGACAGCGACAGTGGCAGCGGTGGTGCTGGGGACTCCATCTGCGAAGGTCGCACGAGGCGGCCGCGGAAGGCGATCACGTATAAAGAGAAGCCTTTGAACAGGTATAATGTAATTAAAAATAATAATGTTTTTTTTAAGTTTTCTGGTTGTACAGCAAGCAATGCAGCAGACCTTTTCGTTGTAGCTTTCGTTTCATACAATAGTCCTACAACCCGGGAAATAATCCTTGGAGATGAGATGTGATATTAGATTTACAGCCTGAAACAACAACCCTAAATTAGAGATGTTGGATTCCGATCATATCGATATTCAGACACAGGATTAGCCGGAGGGCAGCAGCACTTAGATTATGGCAATCAATTGTCATGACAGCGTTAAGATGACCAATCCCAACTGACTGCACTCGTTCACGAGCATGACACATGCATGAGCTTCGCTCAGCTCAACCATATTGTAGGGCAACTAAGCGAACCGATATACAACGCCACCATAAGCAGGACACTTGAGTGAGCATGACCTCCCTAAACTGCCAGACAAATATCACGTCGATAATACAATATAATTGAATAGCCCATGGTACTCGCACTATTACAGTATCAAATATAAATGCATAAAATTACCATAAAAATAACATCAAAACCAAATAATTAATGTCATATAGAATAATGAAATGTCATTTAAAAAATAAATGTTATTAGATACATCAATACCAAGAATGTCAATATAAGCCTATGCGCATCAGAGCAGCTCAATCCCAAGCATTTTTGTCGTCCATATAGTCTGTAACGTTATAGAATCCTTTTCTACACAGCTTCTGTTTTATACTTCTGTCTTTTTTCACTTGAATTTATTAACGCTAAATTTTTGAATATGACTTGGGATTTAATTTAAAAGCGTACATATTGACATTTAATAATAATAATATATATAAAGTTTCTATCTCATACACCACCGGGGACAATCCATGACTTCATTTTATGGTGCAACTATGGAGAGTCCCCGGTTGGTGTCCCATTACATTTTAGATTAAATATCTCTAAAGGGCCTCTGCGTGTTGGACCCATGTCCCCGCGTAAGCCTGTCAAAAGACCGAGTTCCCCCTTACAGGGGATATAAAGCCGTGAAAAGAGAGATATATAATAATAATATATATAATAATGATGGCGCCTAGTGGCAGGAACGACGAGTTTGTTTGTTCCTGGTATTAATAATATGGATATTACTGTTCTTTGCAAAGAGAGAGATATGTTCATACAAAACATTTTCGTAAATGTATTGAGATGAACAGTCATTATATTAATCACTTTAAATTTCCCCCAAAGTGAATATTTCGAGCTTAACTTATAAATTGACTAAATAGCTCGTTTTTGCAGCACAAAAATAGTTTGAATATCGGCAGCATTCCCCCAACAGAATACCGTACGACATAACACCATGAAAGTAACCAAAATATACTAAACGGGCTGATGATCGGGATGGATTAGACCGGTTGTCAGACTTTTGGTCTTCTGACTGCTCATAACGACTGTCATCATCATAATGGCACACACAATCATGACGGCACGGTTGGTGCAGTGGCTGATATAGTCGGCTGCTGCGCAACGGGTCGTGGGTTCGATTCCCGCACGGAACAAATATTTGTACGATCTGCAGGTAGTTGTTCCGGGTCTGGGTGTATTGTGTGTGGAATTTGTGTTTGTAAACGCACCCACGACATAGGAGAAATCATAGTGTGTGTAAAGTATTAAAAAAAAATAGCCAAAAGGACGACCGCCAGCTGAACAAAGGCCTCCCCCATAGATGTCCACAATTGTGTCATTTTGAGGAATTTACCAGTACTCAACGCTTGCCAGGCGGGTTGGTGAGCGCAGAATGGCTGTTCAACAGAAGAGACGCTGCTGCCCATCCCTCTGGATTAGAGTCGCTTCGTTACTATTTACGACCTCCACGGGAGGAGATGGAATGGTGCTATATTCTTAGCCCGGACACCACACGGACCAACATTCATCATCATTTCGGCCGAATGAAGTCCACTGCTGGACACAGGCCTCCCGCAAAGATCGCCACAACGACCGATATGGGATCGGTGTGTTGTGGGCCCATTGGGGGGTTTTTCCATAATCGCCACGCTTGACAGACGGGTTGGCGATCGCAGTTGAGTTGTTAATGTACTCGAAGGACGCTGCTGCCCATCCTCCGGCTAACCCCTTAGTCGACTTTTACGACACCCACGGGAGGAGATGGGGTGGTGGTATTCTGAGCCGGCACCAACATTAACTGAACTTTGTTATTGTTGCAGAAAATTGAGGAGGTGATCACTGACCGTTTGAACGTACTTAGCAATGGTTCAATGTAGCTTTAATATTATAATGCTTGTTTATTGCCTATGGCTGAGAATGGATCTCACCTGCGCTACTGATACAATACATTTTAATAGCGTTAATGTTCATTGTTTACGCGTAAATAGAACAAGTAGTGTATTTTGTTATAAGTTTATTTTTAATGAAGACTTATTTTATATTGCGTCCAGATCTGGGGTGCAATTCCTTAAGGTCAAACATCCATACATCCTTCAATACCGAATTAAAATGGCGGTGAAAAACCAATTTGGTATACGCTAAGACATGATTGAAGCTATTCAAGGACACGTTGCAGACGGTGAGCCATGGGGACGAGTCTTAGGGAATACCAAAAATCGGGTTGTCACCGTTATTTCAATTCTATATCCAAGGATGTATGGATGTTTGAGATTAAGGAATTGCACCCCTGAACATGTCCGTGTTTGCTTCGGTTGCACGACACGTTAAAAGGTTTTGAATGTGGATGTAAGTACGAAAGCGCGCAGTTGCATAAGGTACTGTTGCAAGCCGATGCTGCGTGTGTGGCCCTAATCCGTGGGTAGATTATGTAATATTTTCCGACAGACGTTACTCCTGTTAATCGTTGCTGTCAAACAATAATAATCCAAATTCGCAACCACAGATTATATTTTTTGAAAGAGTGAGTCGCCGCGGTTCAGCTGCCAGTATTCGAAATAATGATATTTGTTAATAAAATTTGATGCTCATACACCGAACGTAAGTGGCGAGCGTGGAGCGCAGTCGGAGATAGCCGATAAGTCACGAAACTAGCCGAGTGGCACGTCGCGACGTTTTATAGATTTTACCCTCATATAGGCGCGCCATTATTTGACATCGAAAATACATAACACTTTGTTACAACTAAAATAAAACATTAAGTACCCACTTAATTTTTTTCTGTTTATTTATTTATACACATCACTTATTAAGAACACATACTTTTTTCTATCACACTATTTCACTGTATTTAGATATGGCAGTTAAAAAACTTAAGTAAAAAAAAATAAAAAAGGAAAATACAGTATACATGTAAATTAAAAACAATAATTTAATACTAATTAATTTAATAATTTAATTTATCAATCATTCGAATAAATTTATTATGCTTAATTTTCTTTGAAAATCCTCGTATATTAGTCGAAGTGATTCCTAGATTCGCGCCATACTGTCGGTACCGCAAATGGAGTAGATATTTTGTTTCCATTCAACCATCATAGGAGAGTAGCATGATACACAAAACAGTTGCGGAATCCAGGGTTTATCTTGATGTACAGTACGTCTCAAAATATAGAAAATAATAATAAAAAACTGGACAAGTGCGAGCTGAACTCGATTGGAGAGGGTTCCGAAATTGCTGAATATATTGAATTGAATTCGGTCTTGTACCAATAACTTATCCCAAAAACAAACTTAATATCGTAGTTGAAAACATGTATTTCCATACATTCCAACCGCAAACGTAAGTTTGTATGCACAATATTGAAAGATTTAGCATGTTATTTTAAGACCATAGTCTTCTTATAGTTTTTCCTGTAATCTATAGGTAAAGAGCTATTATATATATTATTTAAAAATGCAAAACGTTATTCTTTAATTTTAAAAACAAGACGTGATAGAAAGGAAATACTTCCACTGCTTACGTACTGTAACTAATGGCAAACTATAATACAGTTTTTCGGGTATCAAAATGTTACGTAGTGTAATTAATATTCTAAGAAAGGACGTAAGACGAACTAAGGAATCTTCTATCCATAGTTAGCTTATGCAGAAGTATGCCAACAAGCACTGCGCCACACAAGGAGTGTGGAAAGCAATGGCCCCCGTCCGCATCCACCAGACATAGCAATGTCGTGTATCAAGATCTAACAGTGCAGCCGAACACGCGAATTGTTCAGAACTGGACACAGCTTTAGGGTCCCATAGGTAAATATGGAAACCATATTCAAGAGTTACGGTTATAGATAAGATTATCCATGACCAGGACATAATTTAGAATAGAATTTATTGCAATTTTATAGCGCTAGTATGTAATGTTGAATTATTAATGTTTCATTAATTAGAATAGTTCATTATCATTATTTATATTTCATTTACATTAGTAGAGACGTAATTATGCACTATGCAATGAAACCCGCAGGCCTAACCTGTAGTTACATGTTAAGACATATGCCACGGACATTTTAAAATCTTATTATATCATATAAAGAGAGCCGAGAGTCGCCTGTCGTTTTGTCGAATCCTGCCTGGAATAATATTGTTTGACTGTGCTTCGCCAGCAAAATGTTGATATGTAAATAGAGTTTTAAATCATGTACCATGTGCTGGGCCTGTACTCATTATGCCATGTGAATTAGTCCATGCACGTAATGCCTTTTTAAAAATATGCAGTAGAAAGGTATAAAGTACTATAGGGGTGATATGGCGCTTTAGTCATTTTACCATTCAACTTTCGAATTATACAGGGTTTGCCGTGTAAGTGACAACGCACCGAACACTTTGGGAAGAGGTTACTTACACTTAGGCCTGTAATAAAAATAGGGAAGCCATTTAACTCGACAAAAATAGGTTACAGATTTTGTCATTTTTGAGGACGCCATGTATTGTAAACATCGCAATTAAAACACTACGTAATTATTGTACTATGATATGATATTATTATTATGCTACTGCGAGATATGTCCTCGTCCGTGAACTGTGTAGCGAGACAATGACCGTTTCGTTTTTATTAACGTTGCAGTTTTGTGTTAAAACAGCTACTGTGTCATGACGATACGGAGTTCCTTGCGTGGAAATATTTCACATGGCATACCGAGTAAGGGCCCAGGTACTCTAGGTATTCCTAGCGCATGAAGGACCATGGAGCCAATATACCGTACAAATATACATAAATCAATGTTTATGAAGTGTAACTTCTTTGGGAGCGATGACAGTGACATTAAAATAAATAAATAACAAGGTGTGTGGGTGGGTGGGTGCATGCGCGGGCATAAACTATGAGTGTGCATGCGCGGGCATAAAATATGAGTGAGTATGCGCGGGCATACAAGGTGTGAGCGCTTGCGCATAAGCGATTGTTTCCATGCTAGTCTGTATCCTGAAACAAGGAAGTTGCACTCGCGCATTTTTTAAATCAATTTTATCCGTAATGGGACAAATAAGCTATCTTTATGGAACTGTAACGAACGCGATATGGGCATGCGCAGACGCACGCTATGACAAGATATTAAATTAGCGAGGCTCATTATGTAGCCCGAGATGTAGTTGTGCGATTGGTGGACGTCTTACAAGGCGTATTAAAACACATGTATGAAGATGGTTTACTTGCCTGGTTCTAAATGTGGTCGAATAGAGTTTATTTATTACGTAGGACGATTTAAAGGAGTTGAGGGGTAACACTTTATGTAAGGAAAGTGTCAACTTTTTTGGCGTAGATGTAAAGCCGTTCAATTTATGTCTTAGACGGTGATTTGTGTAAACACTGAAGAATTCTAGAGGGACATTTGCGATTTAGAACATCTTCCTGCAATCCAGAAGCCTGTACCTGCCCATAGTACGGCTACATATCAAGCTATACAATACCAGTATAAGCTGATCTCGCGTTATATAGGCTTTAGGTATGATGAGAGATCAGCGTAAACTGGTTTTGTATAGCTTGATGCGGAGCCGTGTACATTACCGTATAGTATATATGTATACACAGATGGATGACAATTTACCTGCTGCCGATCTGTTCACGACTGATAAACATAATAGTCTAATGTATCTAATATTTCAATAAACTATCAAATATGTTAATGTTTATTTATTTCTTGACCTGCCTCCTACGTTTTGATAGGGAGGGTGCGAAGCAGCCAGTCGAGTTATTGCGATCAGAAGGCCAATTCTCGTAATTTAAAAATGTTTCAGTCTCAGTGATAAATGTCACAAATGGTAATGGTATTCTCCTAAACTTACAAACGACGTCAAACGTGAACTTACACTGGGATGAGATCGAAAGTTGATCGAAGTCAAAACGGTATTCTGCTAACATTTCGATCTGTCACATGTCCTTAAATAAACGTCAGAATTGAGATTGAAATGAGATTAGATCGAGATTATACTGATATTCGACTGAACTTTAAGAGTAGGAGAATACCATTTTTTCGGTCAATTCATAATTTAATCTCAGTTCGGTCAAGTTTCAGTCATAGTGTAAATTAATTACGAGAATTGGCCCTCTGGCTTCTGCCTGACCACAGGTCTGCCTAGTTCTTGGGGGTGGGTGACGCGCCCGGTTCCAACACGCCTGCCGTCAACATTCATTAATTTACGTTACACGTACGTATTTGGGTCGCAGAAAACCATATGTGAACCAAATCTCAACTTAATCGGTCCTGTAGATTCGGAGCAAATTGACTGTGACTGACAGACACACGAGTGATCCTATAAGGGTACCGCCGTTCTTTCCTTCGGACGTTCGGAGGCCTAAAAAATATACGCAAAGGTGGGCTGGCTTCATTGGACAGTCAGACGTGCTCGCGTTAGTTTAGGTAAGCCGTCTGCGGGCGCTGGCTATGTAGTCGGGGTCAATTCTCATAATTAATTTCCACTATGACTGAAAGCTGACAACTGAGAGATAATGAATTGAGAAAAAAATTGTATTCTGCTTCTGAACTTGATTCAGTCGAATTTCCGTATGGTCTAAATCTAGTCTTATTTCAATCTCTCCTTCTCTTAGATAATGGCTCCTGTAGAGTATCTTCCACAGTTTCAATGTCAAGTATAAGGCAACGTCGTACGGTGTTTAGATTAATAAATCTTTACATATTTATTAATCTTGTTTTCTGTATCAGAAAAAAATTAAATTAGTTTTAAAAAAGTGTCTCTACTTATTGCTTTGACGAAATAATACTAATGATATGTATTGGTTAAATGAACTTTATATGCGTTTATTAAATTTGTCATTTAAAACATACCACTGCCCCTATCGGAGGCCCGTAGTCCTACTGGTTAGACAGAGTAGTTGGACCACGACTCCAAAATCATTATAGCACACTCGATGGTGCTGCTGCCATCTTCTTAATAACAACCCTTAGTCGCCCTTTACGGCTGAAGGGGAAAAACCAAGTTCTACGCTGTTCCTCAAGTAATACCTACGCCACGTCCCCGTGACATGCATTTGGGATTTAAAGATGTTGCTCTTTCCATCTCTATACTAAGCAGGCGACGCTGCGGCGGTGAGCAGTAGTCAAGACCTTTTTTTATTTTTTTATTGGTGCCCAGTGGAAATTCTTCATGAACTTCCTTCGCCCCGGGGAAGGGCGAAGGGGTATGCCGGACTCCTACCGGCTAAAACCACTGGAGCGGTCATCTTCGGCACCTAAGGGAGGCTCCAGGTCCTCGTATGATCACACTAGAGCCGCCCACTGGTGCCACGCCTATAGGCACATCCCTGAGAGGGTGACTGTAAAGCGGTCACCCCTCGGGGGGATTGTAAAGGATCCCCCAAAGCGTCCCACGGCAGCGCGTGACCACATGCGTGCTACCGTCTTCTCTTGGGTCGCTCGGTGTGGGCATGCAGATTCCCCAATCTACGCACCCGCGAACCCAGAGGTCAGAGGGCCTCACAGCAACGGCAGGGGGTTTCAGGCGTGTGGGAATTAGGCGCCAGGGCGGTTGTTACCCCGGCGCCGTCTCCTTCTTCGAGCGGGGTCGGCCCTCTCCCGATCCCGCTCTGCGGTCTCCTTCTGGACCACGACGCTCTCACAGAAGGAGACCACTGCATTCCAGTTTTCGTGCTCTGCCAACATAGCCGACACTACTGCTGGCAGAGGGAGATCTTGCCCGATCCGATCGACAAGGATCCGCCGCTCCCACGGCCGGCCCACGTGGGGCACGCCTCGAGCGTGTGCTGCGCGGTGTCCTGGTCGCTTTCACAATGGTGGCATTGTGCCGTGGCCTCACGTCCAATCCTGTGCAGTTACGCACCGAAACAACCGTGCCCGGTGAGCACCTGCGTCAGGCGGTAGGTGACGCGCCCGCTCCTTCTGAGCCAGGCTCCAAAGAGCGGCAGGACGGCCTCCACGACGCGCTTGGTCGCGTACTGCATCCGCAGGCGGTGACGCCACTTTCCAAGTGCGCGCCGCCGAGCTAGCCGCCTCAGCCTCTCCAACGCCCCTGGAGGCGCGAGTAGTCAAGACCTAGCGTGTCGTTTCACAGTTTCCGTCTTCATGCACGAACGGTTATTTTATGCAACTAAGGTGGCAAACAAGCATGCGGCCCGCCTGATGGTAAGCGATTACCGTAACCTAGGAACGCTTGCAACACCAAAGGTAGTACTCGCGATTTGCCGACCCGGGAGACCTTATTCAGGCCCTTTTTGAAGGTGCTGTAGTCTCTTGGGAATACCTCGGTGGGGAGCCGATCCCACAACCTGATCGTGCCTGAGAGGAAGTTCCTCTGAAACCGTATGTTAAGACCGTTTTGACTCTAGGGTTTGCGGATGAACTCCCACCGGGGCGAGAGGTACGCTAGTAGCCACTTGCCGTTGGCATCATATCGAACAATTCTTTAAAACACTGTCAGTTTTACAAGCGCTAGAATATACACAAGGAGGCAGTCTCCTCAGATTTAAAGGCTCTAGACTGCTGGTGAGCTAAGGGTCGTCGACAATCCTAACTGCACGTTTCTGGACAGAATCAATAGGCTCAACTGGTAACCAGGTGCTCCGGCCCATACATGAACTGTTGTCAACTCCATACGGGGCCTGACTTTTTTTTTTTTTTTTTTTTTTATCTTTTATAAAACGTTGCCACACACTAGGATTTTACTTTAGGATTTAGGATTAGACTTGTGACTTATAAAGTAGCAGAATTGTATGCAATAAACAAAGATATTAATTCTCAGTTTTTATTTCAAATAAACAAGTTATCTCAACAACAAGACTGTACAAGATGTACGTAAATAGATAAACAATAATTATCACCTACTAACATGGAAGTACCTACACCACGAACAACGCCATGTGGGCGAAGCTAAGAGTCAAGAAAATTGCTATCACACACAATATCAACGCTCAAAAAGGTAATAAGCGGCGAGATTGGTTCAATTGAGTTCCCTGGCTGGAGGCCTCTTTTGGCTACGCCAGAAACGACCGGTTAAGCAACCATATTTACAGGAAATGTATGCGAGAAGCCCAAGAATAAAAAATAAACTATTGAGTTAGATCATTTTAGTTTTTTTTTATTAGTTTTACTATTATTACTCCCCTCTCCTCGAAACTAGTATTATCTGCCACTCAGTTCATACCCTGGGCGTAGCCTTGGATTCCGATGAATTTAGTTTCACTTGCTTGTCGCTTATTTACGTTTGCTGTTCAAGCATCGATATTCTCGCAAAATAATTACTGCGTACAGGCCACAGCCAACTGGCTTTATTTGCCACTTTCCATCCAATTTTCTTTCTTTAATTTGACCACGCCTATGTAGCTTTAGACTTAAGATTTTTTTACCAATTATTTGATTTATGTATGAATATTGGGCTTATGTCTAGTAAAAATATTTATATTCTATTTTAATAACAATAAGATTACTTTGAATACGTATCTATGATTGGAATAATATGTAGCTATCATTGTAAGTAAATACTTTGAAATTATCCTTTAATACTAGAATACAGCTTTAATGTAGGGACCAAAATTCAAAGTTGAATTGTAAAGTATGTTTTGACAGAATTATCTCACAAAAAAATGAATAGTAATGTGTTAGATGATTGTTAACTCTAGCCATAATGTTGCCAATTGAAACTAATATATAACTCATTGCTTAAAATGGCTCATCAGTTACGTTCAATAATCAATTATTTATAGGCACCGTAATATATTGCAGAAAACAAATAAAAATAAAACCAAATATAAAATGAATTAAACGGTTTAATCGCTACATCTAAGTTACTTAACATAAAACAAAAAAGGAATAAATTACATGTAGGTACACACTGTGTAAATGAATCACTTGAATAAATAAAAACTAGGATAATCATACGAATGTCAGTTTTGTAGTTTGACCGAGCAATAACTCAATGTGTAAGTAGCCTAAAATTTCAGTTCACTAAACATGACAATAAGTTTCGGTTCAATTTTGATCGATTCAAAGTGATTAATTTTCGAGACGGTTATCTTTTCATTGAATAGTTTTTATAATCGCTTTAGAAATTGAACGGAATCTTTATCATTTCCGTTGAACACTAAGGAAACACAATTTCCTTTATATTCTGTCTCATTATATGATTCGTTCACTCTTTTAGACCTTAATGAAATATCTCCATAAAACATTTCAGTGCTAGCTACCTCACTATCGAATCCTATCAGTCAATATATCCCACATAATCTTACACTATTTTAACTATATGACATTGCTAACTGGAGAGAAATACATTTATGTAAGTATGTGTGTGTAGATTTTGTTCAATAAGTAAGTTTACAAGTGAAATATCAGAAAGAATATAAAAATATTTGCGGTTACAAAGCACCAAGAGATATCTGATGAAAGATACGCTAGATCAAGTTATGATTGATCTTAGTTTATTTCAGTCCTGCTGGACAACCGCTCGGCCTTTCTGAATCTTTCTGGCCTACTCCAGAAATATATTGAATCACTTATAAAAATAAGGTTAAACAGTACAAATTTTTCTTTTCTTGTATTTTATGTTACCTAAAGCAGTGCACGGTCTGCAGCACTCAAGGGCGGATCCAGGATTTTCATATGGGGCCTCGGGTCTCATTTCAGGTCTACTTGGTCTAAGGCAACTGCATCCCATATTGTTGGGAGGGCCATGGCCGTTTGAGAGCTGGATCCGCCCTTGGCAGCATTGGTTTTAATGTAGCACCTCGCTCCTCCAAAGAAATAAATTGCTACGGCGTTGTCAGTGCCATATATAACGCATAGACAGAGAAACCAGAGTCGATGTAACGTCACCAGTGAAAAAGATGCGCTGTCAGCGTCCCAATCAGAGATCCTATACCATTTCCTTATCATGGTTTGAGGCCGTAACTATGAGTTTCACCAGCTGTAGAAATATATGGTGCGTGAAATGTGCGAGCGAATGTGTCACCAGACTTCGTCGTGCGCCGTGCATAAATGCGACCTGTATCAATCATGCATTAGTGGTAGGTCTCTTATCGGAAAAGGCTTCGGGGGTTCCTTTACAATTTCCTCTGAGATGTGCCAGGGATGCGGCCCCTCTCCGCTAGACGGGAGTGACCACAGTTACCCTCTCCGAGATATACTTAAAGGCGTGGTGGCACCAATGAGATAAAAAATACTACAGGATCTATGTTTTCTCTGTCTATGCGACGGATTACCCAATCACTATTCTCCAGTCGTTTATTTATTCTTCTATCTAAAAATAACGCCTTACGACTGATAGGATGATTTCAGATGTAAACAGACTTATTGAACGTACTTATTTATGTTCGTTACTGGTTTTACTTGTCGGGCGGCGCAGGCGCAGGCGAAGGTTCGCTGGGGTGGAGTGTAATTGTAGCTGTAGGTGCGGGCGTCGTAGTTGCATCCTTGTTCTGTGTTAACATGACATTTAAAAAAACACTTTAATGTAAGTATCTACAACATTATGTTTAGTACACACTCAACCTGACAATAGTTTGGCAGAATCAGTAATAGAATCATCGATTGCCATAATTTTAACCACATCTTATTATGTCACAAAAATAGTAGAAAAAGTTATATGTTCTGTGCAAAATCGCCGTGTGGTGCCGACTCAGAATACCACCACCCCATCTCCTCCCGTGGGTGTCGTAAAAGTCGTTTGAGAGATTAGCCGGAGGATGGGCAGCAGCGTCCTTCGAATACATTAACAATTCAACTGCGATCGCCAACCCGTCTGCCAAGCGTGGCGATTATGGCAAAACCCCCCATTGAGCCCACAGCACTGCCATATCGGTCGTTGTGGTGATCTTTGGGGGAGGCCTGTGTCCAGCAGTTCATTTGGCCGGAATGATGAAGCCAAAATGATGCGAACTCTCGCTATCTGTATTGAATGTGTCCGCGGCTGTAAGACACTATAAAGAAGAGTTTCGTTGGACACAATGCTTCGTGCTACACAATATCTGCACTACAGTCAGTTCCGACGTCTCACAGCATCGATAGAGGTGTGTCTCAAATCCCGAACAGTGCAAGATTGTAAATAGTAATTTAATAGTGGAATGGAAGTGGGTTCGTACGGTCCGTGGCCCTCTACGGGGAGCCTGTATGGCTGCAGAACCAAACTTCACAGTCTGCAGCGCAGAGTGGCTATACGGATCGCACGAGGATATCGAAGTGTCTTACGAGGCGGAAACTCTCCTGGCGCGTTTTCCTGCTTTCGACATCGAATTTGAAATTTTTTGAAAATTCGCGTTGCTAACTTCTGTTCTGTTTCGGCCAAAGGACTTCGTGCCATTGTTTGTTATGAAATGTATTTATTGCAAGAAGTCCATCGAAGGACTTTATTGACAAACGATAATACACGTACAATTTATTAGAATGTTTTCTTAATTCTGCATATAAACAATGATATTGCCCGATATGTATTTCATTTGCATTTAAGGATGCGTTCTTTTTTTCTGTATTGTTAAGGTTCACGTATAGCAATTAATTATTGGTTGCGAAACAAGCGTTCCGTATCACAAACACGAATTGAATATATGTACGTTGAATTTTGGTCGATAGACTACAGCGTATATTCCACGGAAGCACCGCGACGTATCTTCAGTCAGATGTGTTTCGATCCTAAAAATGGAAACTGAATCGTGACAAGGTAACCTACCTCAGTAACGGTCGTAGTGCCGGCTTCGCTCGTATGTAGTTGACATTCCTGCGCGTGCTGATGTGGTTTCTTATGATGCGCGCGCTTCTCCACGTGTCCGGAGCAGTGTTCGCATTCATCATCGCTGTCTTCTGTGTCCGATTCGCCGAATTTGTGAGGCTTCTCGTATATGCAGCAACCTGGGTAGAGACCGAAGAAGGTGAGGTGATTTTTTATGAAAGAAATAATTTGGAAAGTCGCCATATTATACGGTGTTTCTCGTGGTATTGTAAACGTCAAGAACAAGGGCATCACCTTCCTTTCATCTACTGTACATTGCTATACATAATATATACTTACGTCGTTGGTGCTGTAATATAAATCAATCTCCGGTCAGTAGTTTTATACGCTTGGCCACCCCGAGCGCCGTGTGGTGCCGGCTGCCAATATCACCAACCTACCTCATCCAGTGGGTGTCGTAAAAGGCGACTATGGGATTAGCCGGTGGATGGGCAGCAGCATCCTTCGAGTACTTTAACAACTCAACTGCGATCGCTAACCCGCCTGACAAGCGTGGCGATTATGGCAAAACTCCCAAAAGAGCACACAACACACCCAGACCGGTCGCTGTGGCGATCTTTGGGGAAGGCCAGTGTCCGACAGTGGACTTTATGCAGTTTTTCAGAAATATTAGTTTTGCATATTTGATACACAGCTAGATACAGTTAACACCAAACTGTAGGAATAAGCAGTGTAAGCGAGAATTCTTACATACGCTTCACACACAATAGTCAACAATGGTCCAATTCGCAGGTGGTCCAATATAAAAACAACTGACAGCTAAAAACAGCATACCGCGCAACGAAACCACGCATCTATTCAGAACGTTGGCGTTGTGGACACAGTTCTGACCTAACCTAACCTATGATTTGGACCACCCGCGAATTGGACTAACAGCGAATTATTGGAATTGTACGAAATGAGAATTAGACCAGTCACATCTAAACTCGCGAGTAGAGTATGCGCCGCCTGTGTAACTGCCGAGCACATCTAATATTATCTACTGCGTACTAGGTATACGAACGACGACGAAGTTTGGCGCGGCCTGGACTTCTGTAGACGTGGTCCAATGTGACACAAAACAAGTTGTATATTTATTATATCTAAGTGTTATGATAGGGTTGTCATTCCACGCGGTCGAAGCTATTGAAATCTACTTACATTTTGACTTCTTCTTGTTCATGTGTTCATTATCAACGGTGTCCTCGGTCCACACGACTTTCTTGCGCGTCTGAGTGCGCGTCGGTTTCAGTGTGATCACCGTTACGCGTTCTACGCTCTCCTGCTGCAAGATTTATATAGTTCATCATCGGAAAAGCCCGCAGACATGCAGTACTCCAACAGTTAACGAAACACATAAAAACCGCGGCCCGTGATATTTTACTGGGCATTTGCGGAGGCAACGATAGGCCCCGTGAAATATTCTATTTGGCATTTTTCATTGCAGCAAGTGAAACTACTGGGGATAAGAAATTAATATCTTATGTCTCGAGGTGACGCAGGGGCGGATCCAGGTTTATAATCTGAGGAGGCTCTCGGGGTCTGGTGTCAAGACTTTCCGAGATCATTGCTGCTACTAGGTCTAAGGTCACATTTTTCACACAGCTGGATCGAGAGTTGCTCGTCGCAGCTGCCAACGTCGCGGCCTGGCCAGAGGTAGATCAAGGGATCTTGCCCGATCCGGAAGAGGAAGCGTCGTGGTTCCGGAGGACGATGACGTCAATATGCGACGCATCCATGCCCCGGGCCAGGCGCTCCCGGCGTACGGCAGTGTACTGGTGGTCGGATGAGATCGCGCAGTTGCGCGCGGTCTGCCTGGCATCCCGCCGCCGGTACCAACGAAGCCGACGCCGGCACAGCGCTACAGCCGGAGAGACTGAAGAGGCCTATAGGGCCTACCGGGCGGCCACACTGGCGTTTCAGACCGCCATCAGTGAGGCGAAGGCTCGGTCCTGGAGCGAGCTCCTAGAGGGACTAGACAGGGATCCGTGGGGGAGACCCTACCGTATGGTAGTGGGCAAGTTGCGCCCGTATGTCCCCCCGGTGACCGAAACCATGGCCCCGGATTTGCTGGAGAGAGTACTTTCAACGCTCTTTCCGGCGGTTCGGGACCATCCTGGTCCCTCTCCACCCACAAATGCCTCGGACTGGGCCGAGGAGTTGGGGGTTTCGGATGGGGAGCTGGGCCGAGCCATTGGCCGCCTGAAGAGTCGCAACACCGCACCGGGTCCGGACGGCATTCCGGGCCGTGCGTGGGTGTATGCGCTACAGTCTCTTGGGGACCGCTTGAGGCGGCTGTTCACCAGTTGCCTCCGTAGTGGCGTGTTCCCGTCCGGCTGGAAGGAAGCCGGATTGGTTCTCTTGAAGAAGGAAGGAAGGGCTGCAGAGTCTCCCTCTGCATACCGTCCCATTTGCCTGCTCGACGAGGCTTCGAAGCTATTCGAAAGAATAATTACCCGAAGACTCGTTGAGCACCTGTCGCGAGTTGGCCCCGACCTGGCCGAAAGTCAGTATGGCTTCCGGCAGCGGCGGTCCACCATCGACGCGATTCTTCGCGTCCGCTCGCTGTCGGAACAGGCAGTGTCCCGACGGGGTGGGGTGGCGTTGGCGGTCAGTCTAGACATCGTCAACGCCTTCAACTCCATCCCGTGGGGCGCTATTAGGGCGGCACTAGTTTATCATCGGTGTCCGCCCTACCTGCAGGGCATCATAGGGGCCTATCTGCGCGATAGGCACATTCGCTACGTGGGCAGGGACAGTAGCGTAAAGCGGAGGGAGATTACGTGCGGGGTTCCGCAGGGGTCAGTTCTCGGCCCTCTCTTATGGAACCTCGCCTACGATGCGGTCCTGCGTGTCGTTCTCCCTGCTGGCGTCAGCTTAGTCTGTTACGCTGATGACACTCTGGTGTTGGCCAGCGGGGAGTCCTTCGAGGGAACCATCCGGCTTGCGGAGCAAGCGGTGGCAATTGTCGTGGCCAAAATCCACGCCCTGGGTCTGCGGATAGCGCCTCAGAAAACCGAGGCGCTATGGTTCCACAGACTACCGAGAAGCAGAGAACCACCCAGTTCGTGGATACGCGTTGGTGACGCGCAAATCGGGGTGGGCCGGTACATGAAATACCTGGGGCTCACCCTGGATAGTCGTTGGGGCTTCGAAGAGCACTTCCAGCGCCTCGTCCCCCGAGTTGAGAGGATAGTGGGTGCTCTACACCGGCTGCTGCCCAATCTCGGGGGACCATGTGAGGAAGTTCGCCGTCTCTACGGAGGAGTCGTGCGGTCCGTGGTCCTATACGGGGCGCCTGTATGGTCAGCTCGACTATCAGGCGCCCAGCGCTGCAGAACCAAAATTCACGGTCTGCAGCGCAGAGTGGCTATTCGGATCGCACGAGGTTACCGAACAGTCTCCTACGAGGCGGCAACCCTCCTGGCGCGTTTTCCGCCTTTTGACATCCTGGCGGAGATGGATGCGTGGGTCTACGATCAGACACGCTCCCTCCGCCAGAGCGGCGAAAACGCGCCTCCAGGGGCGTTGGAGAGGCTGAGGCGGCTGGCTCGGCGACGCGCACTTGTAAAGTGGCGTCACCGCCTGCGGATGCAATTTGCGACCAAGCGCGTCGTCGAGGCCGTCCTGCCGCTCTTCGGAGCCTGGCTCAGAAGGAGCGAGCGCGTCACCTATCGCCTGACGCAGGTGCTCACCGGGCATGGTTGTTTCGGTGCGTACCTGCACAGGATAGGCCGCGAGGCCACGGCACAATGCCACCATTGTGATAGCGACCAGGACACCGCACAGCACACGCTCGAGGCGTGCCCTGCGTGGGCCGCCGAGCGGCGGATCCTGGTCGATCGGATCGGGCAAGATCTCTCTCTGCCAGCTGTAGTGTCGGCTATGTTGGCAGAGCACGAAAACTGGAATGCAGTGGTCTCCTTCTGTGAAAGCGTCATGCTCCAGAAGGAGAACGCAGAGCGGGATCGGGAGAGGGCCGATCCCGCTCGAAGAAGAAGGAGACGGCGCCGGGGTAACAACCGCTCTGGCGCCTAATTCCGATACGCCTGAAAACCCCTGCCATTGCTATAAGGTGGGGGACCTCTGGGTTCGCGGGTGCGTAGATTGGGGAATCTGCGTGCCCACACCAAGCGACCCAAGAGAAGACGGTAGCACGCATGTGGTCACGCGCTGCCGTGGGACGCTTTGGGGGATCCTTTACAATCCCCCTGGGGGGGTGACCGCTTTACAGTCACCCTCTCCGAGATGTGCCAATAGGCGTGGCACCAGTGGGCGGCTCTAGTGTGATCATACGAGGACCTGGAGCCTCCCTTAGGTGCCGAAGATGACCGCCCCAAGTGGTTTTAGCCGGTAGGAGTCCGGCATACCCCTTCGTCCTTCCCCGGGGCGAAGGAAGTTCATGAAGAATTTCCACTGGGCACCAATAAAAAAAAAAAAAAAAAAAAAAAAAAAAAAAAGGTCTAAGGTCAACTGCATTACAATGGGTTGTCTCAGGGGCTCGCCCTAGAGGTGAAGTGTGTAGTGTGGTTTCACGCAGTACTTGTCCAGGGTAGCATTACAATTGTTATGGGGGTGACGCTTTCCACCAGGCGAAAACTTGCTCCTCTCGTCGTTGGGAGGTAGTATAAAAAACGTATGAGTGGTGCGGTGTAGTGGAACAGTTGCCGTACTGCGCTCACTAACTCCGCCTGCCAATCGTGGTGAGTACTGGTACATACCCCCCAAAATTATTAAACAATTGTGAATCTATAGGGGAGGCCTTTGTTCAACAGTGGATGTATAAATGGCTGAATTGATGATGATGTCAAAGTCAAAGTTTTTTATCTCAAGTAAACCAAATATTGGCACTTATGAAACGTCAGAATTTAAGTTGCACGGTTCCAAATAGTTGATCTCATGGAGAAGAGCAGGTAAGAAACTCCATGGATACTCTTTTAAAAAAAGTTGGGGATTACAATGTTGATTGTATATATACACATGATTGTAAAACTTATACAGAGAAAAATGTAGGTGTAAAGATGAAACATACCACAATAATATTATAATAATGAATTTGCCGTGGCAGTTAACGGCTGACCAGTCCCAACAGACGGCACCCATTCACGAGCATGACGCATGCATCAGCATCGCTTAGCTCAACCATGTTGTAGGGAACCGAACGACCCGATACACAACGCCACCACCGGCAAGACATTTTAGTGAGCATGACAGATCAATACAGCCAGGCAAGACACAATCAAAATAAGTACTAAACAAATAACATTAATGGCTACATGATGCTCACACATTTACAGTTTTTTATAAATATTGTAAGTTAATGTCACAAGAACAATATTAATAATGACTAATAGTCAATCAATGCCATAATATTAAATTGATCTAAATAACATAAAGGAATTAAATGGCAACTCTAGTAAACGACAATAAACTATTATTGTAAAAGCGAATACCAAGCCCAACAAACGAGCCATACACTCTGTGTAATCTATGATAACAAAAGTCCAGACTCCAAATGTAGCATTGTGTTCTAAAAGTGAAGATGGATATAATCGGTTTGGATAAGTTAATGGATAATGGAATGGAAGGATTAGAGGAATATGTTGGTATTTATTAATAAACTATGTATCTTCATATCAGCCAAAGAACGTCCACTGCTGGACAAAGGCCTCACCATGGGGTTACACCACGACGGTTACATGGAATTTGGCAGTACTCACCTCGCTTGCCGGGCGGGTTGGTGAGCGCAGAATGGCTACTGTTTTACAGAAGGGACGCTGTTGCCCATCCCTCTGGTTTAGAGTCCCTTAGTCGCCTTTTACGACATCCACGGGAGATGGGAGCGGTGCTAAATTCTTAATCTGGACACCACACGGAATCACTTGTTAATTAACTAGTTTTCTGTAAATATATTATCCGGAGGATGGGCAGCAGCGTCCTTCGAGTACCTATATAACGCAACTGCGATCGCTAACCCATCTGCCAAGCGTGGCGGTTATGGGCTATGAGCAAACCCATACTGATCGTAGTAACGCACTTTGAGGGAGTCTTCTAATCAGCAGTGGCCGTTTTGCGGCAGAATTGATGTAAATATAAATACATATTTTGAGATTGCGTGTGTACCGAACAAGGCAGTGATATCGCACGTACCTACCGATATTCGGCTTTGGACTAAAAGTGAACTTCGCAGTTCTACTCAAGGTGACTTTAATGAGTACCGCGTTCTTTGATCAACAAGAAGCAGTCAGGTTAGCGCACATCACAAGTAGTCTTTTGTCTTTTCTTCATACAAAATATGTTTAATTTTTACTTCTCTAACGAAAATATTTTTTTCTACTGCTTTTGTGAATTAACGCCAAAGTACACATCATACTTCTAGCATTGATCTGCGATTTGATCGCTTTCGGAAGCTCGATTCTTTATTTATTATTTGGGTAGTGGCCATCCTTGTTCAAAATGCATAAAGTCCTCTAACTTGGCTTAACCACTGCCGTCTAAAGACTACCGGGACCGGCGATTTTACGTGCCGTCCGAAACACGGAGACGCTTAGCTCAAATATACTATATACGTTCATCAATCCATCAATCCATAGACTGACCGTGCTAAGGTTAACACTGATCGTTTCTCGATCAGTGGGAGCAGCTGGCTATGAGCGCCACGAAGCAGCGATTGAAGATTTGATCTTAAAACATTATTTGCCATGCCGTGTCGTCCCTTCCCTTCGATGAACCTCAGCTCTTAATCGCATACTTTGGGAAAAGATAAGTGATCATATTCTTAGTGTAGAAACGGCGATGGGTGTGTCGAATGTACGAGAAAATCCCGTACCCCCAGCGATAGTTAGGTCGAAGAATAGGTAACAACCGCCCCGGCACCCACGTCCAACACGCCTGAGCCCCTGCCGTCAGTGTATGGCAGGGGGTCTCAGGGGTCGCGGCAGCGCAGATTAGGGAGTTTGTTTGCTCATACCAAGCGACCCCCGGGAAAACGATGCCACGCAAGTGCAAGTGCAGCGAACAGCAAGGCGTGGGAGGGTTTTATAGTTGCCTTCCCTATGCTAGAGAGTTACCCGCCTCGCTTTACACTCATCCCCTCCGAGATGTGCCTATATGTGTGGCACTAATGGGCGACTCTAGGACGAGGACCTGGAGCCTTCCTTCGGTGCCGAAGATGTCAGCTCCAGTGGTTTTAGCCGGCCTTCCTTCGCCCTACTTCGGGCGAAGGAACACAGCGAAATGTGCTGTAAGGATTGCCCCAAGGTACAAAAAAATAACTGAAGAAATCGCGAACATGAACATCTCATAGCGATATACTGCACGATATTTTACGATAAGCGTGTGTTATATCTCGGTATGATATACAGGCGCTGCAAATGTCACTCGCGTATCTTATCTATATTGTTTACAAAGTTACGGTAACTAGCAGCGATTTGCGCTTATTTTCAGATACATGGTTATATAATAGCGTTGTCACTATAATAATAATAACCACTATCTCACTGTTGTTTATTAGTCATTCTTAAACTTTCGCGAATTGAATATATGGTTCTAAGATAATAATCGGGTCTATTCGCGCACAGATTATTAACTAAATAATATTTTGACTAACCACGACGTTTCGATCAAGTTGCATTGACCACGGTCATATACTATTTTATGTTTATATTGTCTTAAAATCATGTCGTTGATTATTAAAGGTCAAGAAAATAAAACACGATTCTTACAAAAATATGTTTACTTTCACATTTTGTAAGAAGGAAGTATAAGAATAAAATATGTGTACATTATGAAACCTTAATAGGTAATGTATGCCTACTTTATACAAGCATAAATACTTTCCAACATATTAAAATATTTTCGTATAAAAATAAGGTTTTTTTGTGTTACGTTTTTAAAATTGGCTAAATAGTATATATATATATATATATATATGTCAATGTGGTATCTGGGTTAAGAATATATAGCACCATTCCCTCCTCCCGTGGATGTCGTAAAATACGACCAAGGGACTCTAAACCAGAGGGATGAGCCATTCTGCGCTCACCTACCTGCCAAGTGTGATGAGTACTGGGAAATTCCCCCCAAATGATGACACAATTGTGCGCAGTGGATAATGGCTTTCTGCGCTACGAGTCACGGCTTTGATACCCGCGGGGAAAAAAAATAATAGAGATAGTTGTTTCGGGTCTGAGTGTTTGTACATGTGAGATTTGTCTCTACAGCCCGAACCAATTATTAATATTTCTCCTCTCATTTTTCTTGTTAATAGAATAGAATAGTATTAATTTTCCAGTAATTATGTCCTAAAAAACCTTTTTACACATCATAATGAATCAACTGAAGGAAGAACATCTACAGTGGAATGGTATTTGCACTCGTGTGGAATGACATTATAAGTAAGACAATCATCTTGTAAACATTGAAGTGTTACATAATACTGTATACTTAAAACCATCTTCCAAGTTCAATATCTAAAGATATCATCTACTTATACAAATAAATAAAAATGAAGTGTCTGTTTGTAATGTCAAAATAACAGTTTTTTAATATGCATATAGAAGTATATATGGTACTTATAACAAAATAACATATTTTTTGTCTGTCTGATGTCTGTTTCTTCCGGGTAATCTCCGAAACCCGAAACGGCTGGACCGATTTTGACGGGACTTTCACTGGCAGATAGCTGAGGCTATAAGGTGTAACTTGGGCTCCTTTTATTTTAGAAAAACGAATTAGGGATCCGCGAAAAAAATAACCATGACTTCCAATATATATATATACTACACAGCTAGTCAAAAATATAATGGGACAAAAGATTGTAAAATTCAGGTTATTATATTTATTTCTACTAGTATTACTGCACAACTTTATTATCATAGAGACCATTAATCTTTTTGTCGTGGTACCCTAAAAAGTTGGACAATATATCTCTAGTATGTTGGCCTAACTTCGGCGGTGCAGTCCTAGCATCATTGCCTCCCAATCCATACACAGTCGGGGGACCAACCACTTTCACCGTCCCTGCATCAGGATGTGGCAGCTCTTTTACCAACTCTATAGCCTTTACATGGTCATCCTCAAACACATCTTTCATTTTGTTAATTGGACCGTTAGGAAATGTTGCACTTTTAAACACCAGCGACCATTCCTTGTTAGTCTTCGTCTTAATAACCTCACTAATTATTCTCACAATCTCATCTCTATTTTCAACTCTCTTCGAATTATTTTTAAATCTTTCATCAGTTAGCAGTTCCTCTTTGCCTATCGATTTGCAGAAGTCAGCAAATTGGGCATTGGAACCTGTACCAATGACCATGGAGCCGTCTTTCGTTTTAAATGCTTGGTAGGGGACTAAGTTGGCATGCGCAGTGCCCCAGCGTTGTCCTTCAATACCACAATTCAAGTAAATGGTAGCTATGTTAATCATGCTCGATATTTGAGTAGAGAGGAGGTTGCAATCGATCTTCTGACCCTTCCCTGTCTTTTGTCGGTAGTAGAGGGCCGTCATGATGGCTCCATAAGCGTGAAGACCTGTAGTGACGTCGGTGATCGCGACTCCGGCTTTGACAGGCTCACCATTTCGTTCGCCTGTTGTATGGATCAGACCACCCATAGCTGCCGCGATTACGTCATATCTGCAAAATAGTTTGAAACTGTAACTATATGAGAGTTAAACACCATACACTACGAGATTCATTCAAGCTAATTCGACTTTTAACAGTTCAATCTGCAGCCTTCTTTTTATAAATATATCTATATATATAAAAATGAATGTTTGTGTGTATGTCCTTTATAGAATCGTAAACTATGCATTTGATCATGTCATGATCTTCAGCAAAGTGTTGTGCATGAGCCCACAAAGGTCAGAAATTGACAGATGGCGCCACTATCATTCCAATGAATTTCATTTCTATATTTATAAAATTAAACGGTGGGTGAAACCGCGGGTCCCAGCTAGTTATATATAATAATCAGCCTATATAGCACTAGTATGGACCATCATGCGGCGGTTTATAACAAATTGCCAGGGAGGATAAAAGTACACCAAGCCTTAACCGTTTTAAAACACAATTAAAGTGCTGGCTTATTAACCAAGCGTTTTATAACTATGATGAATTTATTAATCTTAATTGTAAGGACATTGTAAGTGGATATATTTATTTGTAATTATGATATTTATATATTTTTGTTGAAATAAAAAATAAAAAATGTATTGTTGTTAATTGACTACCTGTGTGATTGTAATACGAGGGCGGCACTGAAAATTTCGGGAATCAAGGAAGTGACACACCATTACTATTTAAAAATGTATTTATTGCTTTTCGAAGTATTCTCCGCGAAATTTGACACATTTTTCCATACGATGGAACCAATCATTGAAGCAACCATTCCATTCGGAAGTTGGGGTCTCCAAAATGGCCGTTTTGTAGGCGTCCACAGCTTCTTTAGGTGATGAAAATCTCTGTCCACGCAATTTATTCTTTATTTTAGGGAAAGTATAGAAATCATTAGGGCTTAGGTCGGGGCTGTACGGCGGATGGTCTAATAATTCCATGTTTTCTTGCTCTAAAAACTCTTTTGTTCTGTGCGCGGTGTGAGAACTCGCATTGTCGTGATGGAGGATGATGCGGCGGTTGCAGTTCTCTCTACGGAGTTCAGAAACGACCTGTGGCAAACAAATGCTAGCATACCATTCTGCATTAACAGTTCTTTGTCCCTCAAGAGGAATAGTCGTAACATGGCCGGTTTTGGAGACAAACGTGGCCACCATTTTTTTTGCAACACTCCGTGAACGAACAATTTTTGTTGGCTTTAACTCATTTTCGAACACCCAAACTCGTGACTGGTTTTTTGTTTCGGGTTCGTACGCATATATCCAGGATTCGTCACCTGATACGATGTTGTATACAGCATTTGAGGATCCTGCGTGGAATCTTTCGAGAGTTCTGACGCACCAAGTAACGCGAGCCGCTTTTTGCTCTTCACATAGCAAATGCGGTATCCGTCGGGAAAACAACTTTTTTACACCTAATTGTTCATGCAAGATTATTTGTATTTGACTCATGCCAATGTCTAAAGTTGCCTGAATTTCGCGGTATGTCACATGTCGATCTTCCTCAATCAGCTTACGCACAGCATCAACGTTTTCTTGGGTGACTGCAGTTTTTGGACGACCTTGACGAGGATCATCACTGAGCTTGACACGTCCACGTTGAAATTCAGCAAACCAGCGATAAATTGTGGTTTTGGATGGGGCTTCATCACCAAATGCAGAAATCATCCGGTCAACACACTGTTTTTGTGTTAAACCACTTCGAAAGTCATAATAAATCATCGCTCTTGAATTTTCTCGAGTCAATTCCATTTTCTCAACGACTAAACAAGTTTGACAAAACCTTGTGACAAGACCGTGAATCTTTTTAAAAATAAATAAATGGTATTCGATTTGTAAAACCAAGGAGTTTTCAATTAAAAAGATTTTAATATGACAGGAACAGTGGAAATATTCCATTCCCGATACTTTTAGTGCAGCCTATGTATGTAATAATGCAATTTAATTTTTAATTCAGTATCAATTATGGACTTCGTATTTTTAATCATGATGATGAGTATGAGTTAGGTGCATAATATGTAAAATGAAGGACATGTAAGAAAAACTTACCAATAAAAACTTATGACATATCATGACCAAATGGGTAATACTACTGCCACGTTATTGTGACCTCTGTGGCTCAAATAAATATTGTATGATATTCTAGTTGTTTTACTTTAAAATATATTTTTATGTTTATAATTGCTTTGTTACCAGTGATGACATTTGGAACAGAGACGTGGTCACTCAAAATGGGCCTCATAAGAAAGCTCAAGGTCACTCAGCGAGCTATGGAGAGAGCTATGCATGGTATTTCTCTACGAGATCGAATCAGAAATGAGGAGATCTCTAGAACTTAAGTTGCCGACATCGCTGAAAGGATTACTAAACTGAGGTGGCAATGGGCCGGGCACATTGCTCGTAGAACTGATGGCCGTTGGGGCAAAAAGGTTCTCGAATGGAGACCGCGCACCGGAAAACGCAGCGCACGGCCTCAAACGAGGTGGACAGACGACCTGGTGAAGGTCGCTGGGAGTCGTTGGATGAGAGCGGCATGTAACCGCTTGTTGTGGAAATCTAAGGGGAGGCCTTTATTTTTAACGGCACTATGATTTCTCCTGTGTCGTTGGTGCATTTACAGACATAAATTCCACACACAATATTCCCAGACCTGGAACAATTGTAGATCATACAAATATTTGCTCCGTGCGGGAATCGAAACGCGACCAAGAGCGCAGCAGCCGATTGTATCAGCCACTGCACTAAGCGTGCCGGCAGTGGACATCCTTTGGCTGATAATGATGACGATGATTAATTGCTTTGCTCTAAAGCAGCAAAATTATGGGCTAATTTTGCTCAGAACTTACCCTGGTTTTGTAGCATATGGTCCTGTAGCGCCAAACCCAGTGATTGCACAGTATATAAGCTTTGGATTAACAGTCTTAAGTTTGTCATAGCCAATATCAAGGCGGTCTAACTTGCCAGGGACAAAGTTCTCCACTAAGACATCACACTTCCTGGCTAAGTCATATATGACTTTCTTTCCTGAAATTTTAAGTGAATGGTATATAGGCTGGTTTACAACAGCATTAATATTGAAAATAAACAGGTGTATGTGAACTTCATTCTTATTACTTCATATAATAGAACCATTTCTACCTAGTTTCTAACAGACCCTTTTTACACCTAATGAAATTACATGAATTAATGATAACCTCTGAGACTAATGGACTACTTATTTGGGGAAATGGAAGAGAAGTCGTGAAAGGTGTTGTTGGTAAAAAAGGCGCATACGGCCTATATATGGTATAGCTCCAAAAGTACAATGCTGCCGAAATAGAAAAAAAATTACTACCGCTGCCGTGTCTATCCTTGAAGTAGCAAAACTTACTAAGCAGAACTACAACTTATCTAAGCAGGCAAACATAACACCAAACAACATGGTATAAGAAACCAATATTGATTAGTTCTAGAAAAAGCACCTAAAACCACTTGACTGCAAAGAAACTATTCTGCAATGTTTAGGACAGTTTATGACAAGATTCCTGAACTTATACATCAGCTTCCATTAAATTGATTCGTACGAGCACTACGAAACTGGCTATTACTAAGCAGATTCTATTCCTTGGTTTAAACCATTGTTTGTAAGTAGTATGGAATAAATTGTGTGCTATTGAGTCATTTTGTTTATTTTAATCATCATTTCAGCTAAAAACGTCCACTGCTGGGCAGAAGCCTCCCCCAAATATTGCCACAATGACCAGGGTTTGTGTTGTATGCTCATTGAAGGGCTTTTGCCATAATCAGCATGCTTGGCAGATGAGTTGGTGATTACAGTTGATTTATAAATGTACTGGAAGGATGCTGCTGCCCATCCTCCAGCTTATCCCACCATCGCCTTTTACAACAACCACAGGATCCATCTCATGGTGATATTCTTAGCCAGCAACACAAGGCTTTTTTTAAATATATTAAGTAAATTTGCACAAAGTAGAAAATGGCTGAATAGGCGTGAACCAGTGTTGTAATGAATTATTATTAAAATTATTGCCATATTATGTATGCATAGGATTTAAGACAAGTGTAACAACAGGCAAGTATTATACTGATTGGGTAACGGTCAAATTTTACTTAGTAGTTATGTGATGTACCATGACAGTTATTTCAAAACCTCAATATATTAAATGCATAAGATAGTTAATAAATGTTAATCTTCTTTAGAATATATATATTATATTAATAAATAAATATATATTTTATACTAAACAACCCCAAGAATAGCTTACCTTCCTGTGTCTTGAAATTAATACAAATACTCTTCTTGTTCCTGTTCACAGACAGGAAATAGAACGCGTCTTTGTTCTCATTTATAAAAGGCGGACCCCACCGGCGTGCTTCGTCTCCATCGAAGCTTTCCACTTTGATTATGTTTGCACCCAAATCACCCAGGGTCATTGTACAAAAAGGCCCAGCGACCACCCTAGTTAAATCTAACACATTTATATCGTTCAACAAACCCGATTTAGTGGAATAACTATTTTTGACAATCCAAAATTGCCTTCTCAAAACGCTCTGGCCGATATATCTCAAGTATTCCATAGCGCCGTTAAAAACAATAAAATTCGAGTTAGACAAATTGAGATAGTTATCAGTATCACGGTATTAAATGATCAAATATAATAGATAAGGAATACCACAACAGCGTTTGGAATTACCTCCTGTATTTGTGGGGGGACTGTCGCAACTGCGGTGCTGGTGGTAGCCATTTCTTCAGATCTTGTTCTAAGTTGTCGCTCTCCCATCAAACTTAGCTTAACTCGAGACATATATTCACATTATAAGTTTAAACTTAAGGCTATCAATTCCGTAAATACCGTAATAGCTTAGCACCTTTTCCGTAATTAAATTATTTAACCTGTTCACAGAGCTGTCAGTGTCATCTGCATCAAATGACATGTGTCATTTGTCAGCATTAGTTTGTTAGTGTAGTAGAGCCGAAAAAAATTATTGAAGAATAGAAATCCGTACGACGTTGCCGACATATTTTGATAGATTTTTTTCATTTTTGAGAAATATTTTATGAATATCTAAAGATTGATTAAATCTGGATACCGTACAACGTTGCCTTATACTTGACATTGGTGAAATTGTGGAAGATACTCTACAGAAGCCATAAATCTAAGAGAAGGAGAAGAATGTGAGCCATATCCACAATTTAGTTGACTAATAAAATGGAATATCATCCACATAATCACATTGGTAGTTTAGCTATTAGTACCAACTGCTAATCGCAAAGCGTCCTAACTAACGTAGATTTTCGAAGTATTTCTAGAGAGAGTGATCAGAGTGATAATTATGCTCGTGGTATGTAGATATCTATGTACTTACCCGTTGACTATCATGACTACCACAGTTAAATGAACAATTGACTCTTCACTCAATTGCATTGTCTATGCTCGTCGGCCAAACATATTATAAAGATTCATCACCAGTATAACAGCCAAAGGACGAGCACTTTTGAACAAATGTGTCCCCCCATAGATTTCCGCAACTGTGTCATCATTTTGGGGAGAATTTGCCAGTACTCACCACGGTTGGCTGGCGGGTTTTTGAGCGCAGTATGGTTAATGTTTCACAGAAAGTAGCTGCAGACATCCACGGGAGCAGCTAGAGTGGTGCTATTTCATAATCCGGACACCACACAGTATATACTATATAGGATTAAAGATTGAAGACTTGAAAAAACAAGAAGACTTGGTTTTGGCCTGCTAAGAAACGATATTGAGAAAAGAAGACGTGGTTCAGACTACATTATTTCAGAAGACAATACATTAGACTTGGCTGTCAGCTCCCTCTTACAGTCATATTGTAAACAACTGAGGGCATTTCACAATATTCAACCACTGAGAAGTAATGCCGAAAGAATGAAAAAAGGAATAGGCCTTTTTTATTTTGTATCCATGTAACAATATCGTTTTTATGGCAATAAGTGTGTGAGAATAGAAAAGCATCATAAATATCACGCAACTGCCAAATGGTGTACCCATCACGTTCATTTTCTAGTCCGTGGTACCCATATAATAAATTGCTGCATCATACTCACATTTCTATTGATAATAAAAATGGAGAGTTATATAATACTAGTGATGATGGCCAACAGTGGACTGCTATAGGCTGATGATCATGATGATATCATATCGGCTATTTAAACGTCCACTGCTGAACAAAGGCCTCCCCCATAGATTTTCACAACTGTGTCATCATTCTGGGGGGTATTTGCCAATACTCACCACGCCTGGCAGGCGGGTTGGTGAGCGCAGTATGGCTACCGTTTCACAGAAGGGACGCTGCTGCCCATCCCTCTGGTTTAAATTCCCTTAGTCGCCTTTTACGACATCCACGGGAGGAGATGGAGTGGTGCTATATTCTTAATCCGGACACCACACAGAATGTGATGAGTGTGGTGTGACATGATGATGTAATAATAATAAATGTTGAATAGCGTGTAGCTGTATGTAAGTGGCCACAATGTGAACCCGAATGCCTCAGAGAGTTATTCAGAGCCATTTCTTCGGTTTACTTTTAGGGTGAGATTCAGAAACGAGTCTAAGCGTGAACTTACGCTTCCATCTGTCAAAATGCACTACTTACGCTCATCATTTTGACAGATGGAAGCGTAAGTTCACGCTTACACTCGTTTCTGAATCTCACCCTTATTGACTGGCTGAAGTAGATCCCATGAGTGCACACAGGACTCTCAACTCTGGCTTGACTTAATAGGCCGATCAGAGGGGGGCCGCCCGAGCTACATGCTTAGGGGGTGGAAGTGTCACCCGACGATGGACTGAATCACAGCCCGAAGTGAGAGATTTTCGACCGTCTCAACTGGGTAACATTGCTGCGTCGCCGAAGCTGGGAACTCCTCCAGCTTCTGTTGGGCTATGTCCTCCGGGAAGTCGGAACAGTGATCACAATGTTTACGACTTATGTGACACAGATGCTTCCGAAGCACCGGAGCTACCGCCGCTCTAGCCACTCTCTACAATACAATAGGTATAAAATAAGTTTTTTTTTCCCCGGTGTAAATGCATCGTCTAGACGTCTGTAAAATGTCGCGCCCGGGCACTTCTTGGGGAAGATTGTAAAAGATCCCTGCAAGCCTCACTGTGCGCAGTTCTGCGCACACAGCGGCTCGTGTCCACGTGTGCACCACCGCCTTCCCGGGGGTCACTCAGAATGAGCACGCAGACTCCCCAATTTGCGCGCCCGCGACTCCCGAAGCCTCCAAACCACGGCAGGGTGCTCAGGCGTATTGGACCTGGGAGCCGGGGCGTTTGTTACCCTGGCGTGGTCTCAACATTCTCCGTGCGGGATCAGCCCTCTCCCAATCCCGCTTTGCAGTCTCCTTCTGGAGCATGACGCTCTCGCGGAAGGAGACCACTGCACTCCAAGTTTCATGCTATGCCAACATAGCCGACACTACTGCCGGCAGAGAGAGATCTTACCCGATCCGATCGACCAGGATCCGCCGCTCGGCAGCCCACGCAGGGCACTTCTCGAGCGTGTGCTGTGCGGTATCCTGTTCGCTTTCATGGTGGCATTGTGCCGTAACGTCCTATTCTGAGCAGGTACGCACCGAAACAACCGTGACCGGTGAATGCCTGCATTAAGCGGTTGGTGAGGCGCTCGCCCCTTCTGAGCCAGGCTCCGAAGAGCAAGCCTATAACTTCAATTAGACTTCAGCTCGACAGAGTATAACGCTTTAATTATACTATAGTACTTCTAAATTTTATTATTCTTTAAGGCTTTTATTCTGTAATGCGCTTACTAGCCGTGTTGTGCCGGTTAAGAATACCACTACCCCATATCACCACGTGGGTGTCGTATAAGGCGACTATGGGATTAGGTGGAGGATGGGCAGCAGCGTCCTTCAAGTACATTTACAATTAAACTGCGATCGCCAACCCGCCTGGCAAGCGTGGCGATTATGGTAAAACCCCCCCAAATAGCACACAACACTAACCCATACCGGTAGTTGTGGTCTTGTGGTGATCTTTAGGGGAGGCCTATGCCCAGCAGTGGGCGATTTTCGGCTGAATTGCTGATGATCATACTAAGCATTGCTTCTATAAAAAGTAGGTTGCAGAAACGCGTAAAATTACTACCGACGTATACAGGGAATATTTCAAGGTGAGCTCACATCTCGTTAGAAATACAGATGCTAGTCTGTTTGCGTTACATTCCATTATATACGATTAGCAACGAGTACGCCGATTGATTTATTATTATGTAAGTGATGTTTTTTATTGAATTTATCCTATCCAGATCTCTTATGTATTGTGAAAATCTCAGAAGAACAAAAACATAGACTCAAAACAACAGTCTATAAGCGAAACAAATATTTATTCCATGCAAGCATTATTTCCGGATAGTGTCCGGGTAAGAATATACCACCGCTCCATCTCCTCCCGTGGACGTGGTAAAAAGCTACTAAGGGTCTCTAAACTACAGGGATAGGCAGCAGCGTCCCTTATATGGTACAGTAGCCATACTGCGCTCAGAAAAACCACCTGCCAAGCGTAGTGAGTAGGTACTGGCAAATTCCCCCCAGAATGACGACACGCGCCATGGAACCGGTCGTCTATGGGGGAGGCCTTTGTTCAGCAGTGGACGTCTTTTCGCTGATATGACGCAGGCATTAAACCTGCGACCCCTAACAAAGAAAGCGAGGTGCCTATTCAGCAATATAGCGTCTTTCTTTTTTATCTCTTATAGTATTTGGACAATTAGTTACTAATGTGAATGGTAAAATTTGCTGTATATAGTGATATCATGTTAAAAAATGTTTTACGAAAACCTGGATACTATATAATTTCCACAGTATAATAATATTTGAACCACGTGTTATGTTCTTCCAATGAAAACGAAATATCTTCCATATTCCAGCTTCCAACTACAACCAAGCGGGCTTTTTGCGGGCGGGATTAGGCGTAGCCAGCTTTTCCCGGGTACTGGAGTAGACTTGGGTTTATGGCACCACTTCTGGAAAAGTAGTCTATCTGTCTATGACTATGTGATGAGCATTCGAGTGAAATATAACCATTAGGCAAATTCCAACCAACATACCCATGAAGCAAATTGTATTTGCTTCATGAACATACCATATACCTTAAACTCCATAAAACTTTTGAACAAAAAAATACTGACTTCAAAACAACAAGGTATGCCCCAACCATGGTTAATGCAGACCAACGAGAAGTTATTTTTTATACCTGGCCCGCCCGACTTCTTAAAGTTTTTTTTTCCTTTTAAGTGGTTTTCATATTTTTATATCGTGTAGGGGGTTTGCAGTCAGTATTTTTTTTGTTAAAATGTTTTCATTTTTTCTTTTTAGTGTAAATATATGTAACACCTTTTTCAAAAAAAAAATTGGTTCAGTATTTAACACTAAAAATAAGAATTACTCAAATCGGTTCACCGATCTGAGAGGAATCGAAACCATTAAGACATCATCTAGATAAGCGCAGTCAAATTAACCTGTTTATTGAAGCTGGTTAAAAAACTACTCAATAAAATGTAATGAAATTCAAATGGGACCAACTCGAAAGCATTTTGCACCAGTTAAAAAAAGAATTGCTCAAATCGGTCCACAAATCTCGGAGTAATCGGTGTACATACGAAGAGTTGAGAACCTCCTCCTTTTCGAAGTCGGTAATTACAACCCCATACAACTTATTGAAGGCCGAATTCACTGCTGTGTGTGTTTGCTATGAAAGTATTTGTAGGAGCACCGCGAACCTACGCCGTGCGGGACACAATTATGATTAGACAATGTTATTGTTTATGCATGTACGTGTAGGTGGTAACCACTTGCTCGGGCGTCAATTTGGAGGTGGAGACATATTTCCACGCGAGTAGCATCAGGGTAGGTGGCGGCTTGACCGGGTATCCTATTGTGAAGTTGCAGTGGTCACCGACCCGACAAAATCGGGAGTTGAGCTAATCAGAATACTTCATCATTCATCATTTCGGCCGAATGAAGTCCACTGCTGGACACAGGCCTCCCACAAAGATGTCCACAACGACCGATATGGATGTGTTGTGGGCTCATTTGGGGGGTTTTGCCATAGTCGCCACGCTTGGCAGACGGGTTGGCGATCGCAGTTGAGTTGGTAATGTACTCGAAGGACGCTGCTGCCCATCCTCCGGCTAATACTTATTCTTTTGGTATTATTTATTTTGTATTGAATAATGAGAGAATCCGTCTGTGTCCGGATTAAGAATATAGCACCATTCCATCTCCTCCCTTGGAAGTAGTAAAAGGTGACACAATAGGGAAGGGCAGCACACTCTCTTCTGTAGACCAGCTGCAGATATTCTGCTCTCACCAACCCGCCAGCCAAGCACACGATTGCAATACTTTTTTCAGCAGTGGACGTCCTTTGGCAGGTAAAATGATGATGATTAAGGTGGACTGTGACAGAATAAACACTAATACATCAACGAAGAACCTCAGTGTCGCCTACCCACTCAATCAATTTCAATTGCCCAGTATACGTATCTACCGGAACGAGTTCAGAGATAGAGCTAATCCAGGAACAATGTCTACGTATACTCATCAAGACTTACATCTATATGGACTTCGTTTATCGTACCTGCAGCTGCTGAGCTAAGAGGCAGGGTGAGAAGTTCCTTTATAAGTTTTGTTTATGCATTCATTGAACCCATTCTCCATATTTGATGAAATGTCGTCGTCGGTCAATGCATCCAATGTTTTTTTTTTGTGTTACCCAACGAAAGCCGTGAAAATAAAGTGTTTTTGAACCCGGGGAATTCTTTGGAATAACTCCAGGGCGACCGCTCACCGACAAAAATAATAAGTATACGTTTTAATAATTGCGTACAAAGTGCGACGATCTTGCTGTGATAACTTACAGCTTTAACGATAACTTGCGTTATAATTAAACAGGGACAGAATTAAATAACTAAGTTTAAGTAGATTTTGGCATATTAAATACATATACTATTAGATACTTTTGTATGTCCGTCACTGTGTATTTATTCAAGGACAATGTTTCAATATATTTGTATCGTCCGTGTGGTGTCCGGATTAAGAATATAGCATATCCCGTGGATGTCATAAAAGGCGACTTATGGACTCTCAACCAGATGTATGGGCAGCAGTGTCCCTTATGTGGAACAGCAGCCATTCTGCACTAACGAACACGCCTGCCAAGCGTGGTGAATACTATCCCCAAAAATTACGACACCGCATAGCATTTGCCTTGTTCAGCAGTGGACGTCTTTTGGCTGATATGTTGAACTAGTAAATTGTAAGGCGAATGAATCGATCATCTTACAGCGTGAAGTGGGTGAGTGAGTCCGTCAATGAGTGAGTCAGTGATTAGCGTAATTAAACATATATAGAATATGTTTCAACATTGTTATTTCATTATTATTGTTATAATTATGCTTAGATAAAGTGATTCATCTCATTTACTAAACTGACTACCTAATGAACTAGTTCTAAAATGTTTATTTTAAAGTTCATTATCATAAATATGTATAAGTATCTGTACATCGACATAGATTCTAAAATTAAATAATCTCGCCACAAAAATGCATGACCTACGGTATTTGCCTACGGTGTAGTGAGTGAGCATTGTTTTTGATCTAGCAATTCTTGAACACGTATTATTAAGTCTTATCAATATTGGCTCTCGGCCATCCAAACTGGGTTTCAGAACCTTGTGCTTATCGGTAGTCAAGGGTCAGAAGAGAGGAACCTCCTTTTTTATTTATTTTTTTATTGATGTCCAGTGGAAATTCTACATGGAACTTCCTTCACCCCGGGGAAGGGCGAAGGGGTATGCCGGACTCCTACCGGCTAAAACCACTGGAGCGGTCATCTTCGGCACCGAAGGGAGGCTCCAGGTCCTCGTAAGATCACACTAGAGCCGCCCATTGGTGCCACGCCTTTAGGCACATCACGGAAGGGATGACTGTAAAGCGGTCACCCCCTCTAGCGGAGGGAAGGCGACTGTAAAAAGGTCGCCCCCTCAGGCACTTCTCGGGGGAGAGGAACCTCCTAGCAATACCAACGTGTCCAGGAGTACCGCTTCCCGCATAAAACGATTGTCCAAGTTTCGCCACATCTCATACAAAACCATTATTAAATACCTATTTCTCAAAACTCAGGACATCTGTCTGGTAACCTAAAATTGTTAGACGAGTCACTACTTGGAGTCATCGAATCAAGGTCCATTAAAAACAAGTAAGTAGGTACTACAATCTGACAAATCGACAAGGTAGCTTCTGGTGTCGAAAAGTGGCGATACTATGTACCTACATAAATGCTCGATGGTCAGGGGTCCAAGCCTGCATACATTATATCGCAAGACCGGAACTCCATGCGTGTCCGCAGGTCTCGAATTTTGGTAGACTATGTATGTTCATATAGAGTGCCAAGTTCCTAGTTTGTAATGTTACCTTTTTAATTATTGAGTAATATTTGTGTTCTAATCTAAAAGCGGAGTGATAACAGAGCAGGTTCGCTAATTTTGTCACTTGCAAGTTTATTTAGTCGGTAGAGATGCAGGCGATTTATTATCACTGCAGGCTGTCAGCCAGGCAACATGCACGTTTATAAAAAACGGGTCCCTTATCCACGTTAAGGCATAGGCACATTCTCGACACGGAAAGTTTTCACGCGTTTAGAATAGCTCCACATGTCTGGGTGTTTGTGCACGTGAGATTTATGTCTGTAAACTGTACCCTCGACTCAAGAGATTCTAAGGTTGAGGTACGGATTAACACACACACAAGTTTATCGAAGGCACTTAGTTCAATTACCACGACGCGGTCACCCATCCATAGATTGATCGCGCCAAGCGTTGCTTAACCTCGCCGATTCGATAAATGATTTAGTGAGTACAACTAGGTATGGGCGCCTCTCATATCTTCTATATTTTTTGTGACTGTATTATTCAATCCCAAATAATCTCCAATTTATTTTATTCATTTATTTTTAATTGAATTAGGTCCACAGGCCTCTCTCAAAGATCGCCACGACGACCGGACAGGATGTGTTGTGTGTAAAGAGTGCTCATTAGGTTTTGCCATAATCGCCAGGCGTGGCAAGCGGGTTGGCGATCGCAGTTGAGTTGTTAATGTAGGTACTCGAATGACGCTGCCCATCCTCCGACTAATCACATACAACCGACACCCACGGGATGAGATGGGTCGGTGCTATTCGTAGCCGGCACCATACGGCTTTATTTTATTCAACACGGTACATAGCCATTCAGAGTCGTTTCGCGTGATTCCGCAATAAAATATATAGAATTTCCGAGCGTCCGACTGAAGAATATGCTTTGATACATCTATTTCAGTGCAGTGGCCTGGAAGTGTCACACTTGACCGCGGCCCGCGGGGGCGCACCTCAATCTACGCTCACAAATACATTGCACAATAACAAACTGTTTCCTTTCATCAATCATACTAGCCTTTACGTTGTTATCGTCTGTTTACAGTCAACCTAAATGTGGCTTGTGTTAAAGCCACCGATTCCAAGCCACATTAAAACTATCATGATTAGGAACTTACGGAATAGAAGCCATTATGAATGAAGGCCAATAAACACTCGAATTAGATTATTTTTATCCTTTTGATATAAGGTTTTTAACGTGATTTATTTAGAATAATACTTATCCGTCGAGATAGGCCGAGTAATGTGTATAACAGTCTACATTGCCACGACCCGGTGCGCAGCAGCCACTGCGCCAGCCGTGGACGGCACGGTTGGTGCAGTGGCTGATACAGTCGGCTGCTGCGCACCGGGTCGTGGGTTAGATTCCCACACGGAACAAATATTTGTACGATCTGCAGGTAGTTGTTCCGGGACTGGGTGTTATTGTGTGTGGAATTTGTGTTTGTAAACGCACCCATGACACATGAGAAATCCTGGTGTGGGCAACATTTAAAAAAAATTACGAGCGACGTCGCGGTTCTCCTGAGGCAGTCACCATTTGTAGGGCACGCGCATGCAAACTATATCTATATCTTACTTTAATAATGGAAAATATTTTACGGTTAGGCTCTATGAATGGTCTAGAATTCATTTCAAGTATCAACACACCCTGGTGGGCTACTAACCAACGACATTGTTGTTCGACCGGACCATTTTCTACCACGTTTTAGTGTTATTGTGTATGCGTGTTCGGTGACTGTACCACAGTTTTTTAGAAAGACATAATAGTGGTAGTTACTTACAGTTTTTACGTGGTGAACTGCACTTTTTACCGACTTCAAAAAGGAGGAGCAATTCGTTTTTTAACTGGTGCAGAATGCTTTCGAGTTGGTCCCGTATAAATTTCATTACATTTAATTGAGTAGTTTTTTAACCAGCTTCAATAAACAGGTTAATTTGACTGCGCTTATCTAGATGATGTCTTAATAGTTTCGATTCCTGTAAGATCAGAGAACCGATTTGAGTCATTCATATTTTTTGTGTTAAATACTGGTACCAAATTGGAAGAAGTTCTTACCTTTATTTTCACTAAAAATAAACAAATAAAACTTTTTAACAAAAGAAATACCGTCTTCAAAACCCCTACACGATATAAAAATATTAAAACCACTGCAAAGGAAAAAAAACTTTATGAAGTCGGGCGGCGCCAGGTATACCATGGTTCATGCAGACCAACGAGAAGTAATATTTTATACCTGGCCTTGGCCCTGGCTCCCGGTTCCCGGCTGATAAGATGATGGTGCGCATGCGCAGTACGTCAGCCACAAGTTTGACATTTTTAAAAGCAACAACAGGAAAGAAGGTACTTTTTTTCTTCGTCCCTCTCTTGGATTTCTCCTGTGTCGTGGGTGCGTTTACAGACACAAATTCCACACACCCTGACCCGAAACAACTATCTGTAGATATATTTTGTTCTGTGCGGAGATCGAACTCGCAACACGCTGCGCAGAAAGCCAATTGCTTGGCTCAGTACTGCACCAACCATGCTGAGTCCAGAGATTTACTGCCGAGCTCACAATATGGTTTTAAGAAAGTATTCAGTACCATGGATAGCGTCGGAGCCTTACTGACGAACAATACGAACATTCGTATATCCTTATCCAAAAACAAATAGACACACATCATTTCTTGACATATCTTCCGCATACGATAATGTCCTTCTTGCCATTCTCTGAGAAAAATTGCATCAGCTGAGACCGGTCAATATGTTGCTGTGTATATGTGCACTTCTTATGTCCCACCCTTTAGTTTTAAGTGTTCAGAATGAGGAATTTGACCCTGGGTTAACTTTGAAAGGCTTACCACAAGGTAGCTTATCAAAAGACCGGTGTCCTCTTTTGAGAGTATATTAACCCGTAAACAGTGGAAATTGTTCATGAACTTCCTTCGCCCCGGGGAAGGGCGAAGGGGTATGCCGGACTCCTACCGGCTAAAACCACTGGAGCGGTCATCCTCGGCACCTAAGGGAGGCTCCAGGTGGTAATATTTGTAGCTAGGTTGGCATTAATAGAGAAATGTAGAAATATTCCTTACCTATGCAAAAAATTATTCAGATGAAACGTTATTTGAGTGCTAGAACTTCTTTATAATAGCAATGGGAGCTAATAATACAAGAATAAGAATCACTAATATTAGATATACGCACTATAAACAGAATATTAAATATATTAGAGAAGAAATAAAATACAATAAAAACTGAAAGGGAATTTAACATTTATACGAGATTTACGAAATAAGCGCTTGGCACCAGTTCTTGCGCGTATCTGGAAATGCAACACGGGTGAATGAATCAGCGGATCTAATAAGAACATTACTATACATACTCCAAGGTTTTACAATAAAAAAAAGATAAAGATAAAAAGACATTTATTTGACCACTGGTACATGCGACACAATTATGTTATTTAAAATAATAATAGATATAAATAAAATGTAACTTACCTTATAATTGAATTGTGTATACCTTAAATCTACTTATATTTCACATATTTCAAGTTGACGAATTGTAAAAATATAACCGCTGTATCTAACTCAGATTTTGAATTCATCATCATCATCTTGAAATCATCAATTTAGAATGTATGGAATTTTATTATTCATTACTGGTACGCAATGAATAGATATTATTTTTGTTAGATTCTATTTTTATTATATGAGCGGTCAAACTAGCTTATAAGTCATCTAACAATATCCAATCACTGCCACTCATGAAGATCAGAGGGGCTCGCTGTTGAGTTGTTGACCTATAAGGGGGAGGACGAAGAGAATGGGGAACGGAGAAGGGTGATGAACTTCTGGCACTCGTAGTCGTAAGAAACCTACCTACATTATAGAGTATCTCCCACAATTTCTCCAATGTCAAGTATAAGGCAACGTCGTACGGTGGTTAGATTAATTCATCTTTACATGTCCATAAAATATTTCACTAAAATGAAAAATTTATAACATATATGTCGGCAACGTCATACGGTTCAATATTTTTTACGTATAGGAGTGTATACGTTGTTTGTTCGCGTGGCTGTGTGTTTTGCGACAATTTAGTCAAAAAATGACAGAATTGTCACACGGTAGGTGTTGAATAAAGCAGACAAAAGTGACCCGCTGAACTACTGTCATGTAGTCCACCATGTTTAATAAACCTCGACAATTGTAAAATATCATATTTACAGTATCGACAAAATTGTACTCAACAAATATGTCGCATTACCTAATAAATGTCAAAGCATAATATATATGTAGAAACATTATTGTGTCATAAATAATATATAATCGTTCTCCTTAGATGAAGATAGAAAATAAATTAATTATACATTCGGCTCAGAATGCCATCACCCCATTTCATCCTGTGGGTGTCGTAAAAGTCGACTAAGGGATTAACCGGAGGATGGGCAGCAGCGTCCTTCGAGTACATTAACAACTCAACTGCGATCGCCAACCCGTCTGCCAAGTATGGCGATTATGGCAAGACCCCCCAATGAGCACACAACACACCCATGTCGGTCGTTGTGGTTATCTTTGGGGGAGGCCTGTGTCCAGCAGTGGACTTCATTCGACCGAAATAATAATACATTGTTAATGACCGTTTGCGTTGAAATGTTTTCTAACATACCAACGATTTTGGGCTTTATTTTAGAAAACAATGACATTTAATTCGGAATAGTTAATGCATCATATTAACATTAAAAAATGTTAAGAATTCGCTACAAGCGACAATGTGTTTGCAAATTCTAATTGTTTACATCTTAACATACGCCTGAGTCTCCTGTCGACTTCTATGACAATTATACAAATTGTCAACCTGTCACGACAATTTTGTTACGTAAAGCAAATCGGACACGTTTTTCGCGACAATTTGTCACCAGACGTAATATTTTACTAAACATAATTAAGTCAAATTGTCGTGACAATTCAACATAGTTTCTTCTCTTAGATTATGGCTTCTGTCGAGTATCTTCCACATTCGCCAATAAGTAAAATAATCAAGTATAAGATAACGTCGTACGGTTTTCAATTGTTCGGCATAGTTTTAAGAATGCTCATGCTGTTTAATTATCAAATTGACACCTGTCACTTGTCGCCGGTCATTGTTATTTTTTGTAAATAGGGCACTGATGTTAAGCGACCATGCGGTAACAGATGGTGCATGCTTTCCTAGAAGAAACCTGTTCACTCGCGACTTGAAGAATCCAAGTAACTTTCGGGAAACAGGCTCTCGCAAGGCGTTCCACTTCTAAGCGGTACGCATGAAAAAAGTGGAAGCTAAACGCGTGCTGTAGATATCTTGTGAGAGCGTGCATTTCCTCGATCGAGTCAGCCCGTGAATATCTGAAGTAGGTATACTGACTACAAGCATATGTCTCTTTTGGAAGAGGCCGGTTGCTATTGTCGTGGCCGAAATCCACGCTCTGGATCTGTGGTAGCGCCTCACAAAACCGAGGCGCTATGGTTCCACTAACTTGTGGAACTTGTCCTTGGATATGCGTTGGTGAAACTTAAACCAGCCGTGCTCTGTGCCCCGTACGGGGAGCCTGTAGCGTCATCGCGACTGTCAGGCGTCCAGCACTGCAGAGCCAAACTTTACAGTCTGCAGTGCAGAGTGGCTATACGGATCGCACGTGAATACAGAACTCTAACCTATGAGCTGGCAACTGTCCTGGCGCTCTTCACCTTTGAACATTCTTGCGGAGTTGAATGCGCAGGTCTATGAGTAGACCACGCTCCCTCCGCCGCGGCGAAGGCACGCCTGCAGGGGCGCTCAATTGGCTGAGCCGGCTGGGTTGGCGGCGCGCATTCGAGAAGTGGCGAGAAGTTGATCATTGCGTGGCTCAATTTCTCACCGGTAATTGTAACTTTAAGAGTGAACTATTTAGTTTCAAGCTTGTTGTCGAATCCGACTCGGCTGGGCAGCGTTTGCGAAACTTCGCAACGTCTTTTCGTCAACAATACCGCAATGCTTCAAGACGCAAGTCTTTAACCAGTGTGTGTTACCAGTGATGACATATGGAACAGAGACGTGGTCACTCACAATGGGCCTCATAAGAAAGCTCGAAGTCACTCAGCGAGCTATGGAGAGAGCTATGCTTGTTATTTCTCTACGAGATCGAATCAGAAATGAGTAGAAGAACCAAAGTTGTCGACGTAGCTGAAAGGATTAGTAAGCTGAAGTAGCAATAGGCCGGGCACATTGCTCGTGGAAGATGGCCGTTGGGGCAAAAAGGTTCTCGAATGGAGGCCGCGCACTGGAAAACGCATTATGGGATGACCTCCAACGAGGTGGACAGATCACTGGGAGTCGTTGGATGAGGGCGGCATGTAACCGCTTGTTGTGGAAATCTAAGGGGGAGGCCTTTGTTCAGCAGTGGACGTCCTGTGGCTGATATGATGATTGTTGCTCATCGTTCTGCAAATTTTCAACGCCGAACTGTGAATATGAACAGTTTGCACATCATATCCTGTGTTGTTTGACAGCTTGCAAGTTACATACGGAGTTGTTTTATACAGTATACAGACCTTGTTGCAACTAGTACACATTTCCGTGCGTTCAATCATTTTTGCCATACCTACTATTGGAACCAGTCACAATAGCTCACAACATAGGACCCGTAAATAAATAAAACATAAAATATTATACCCGTGGTGCTTGGCAACTGAACTTATCCTCTTTTTCTTTTCTGATTAATTTCGTTGCCGGTTCCAAGACAGTCATTCATTTCTCTGGGACACACCGAGCTTCATTGATCAGTTATTTGCCGGTGGTCGCTATCGTAGACACTAGCTTATAGGAGTTGTAGTGGCTGGGAAAAAGTCAGGCGGACTTGACCCAAAAAAGCCCTTCTAACTGGTACACAGTAATGCCTAAGTTTTAAGCAATACTGCTTATGAATGAATATCTAGCACTGAGGTGGTATCTACCTTTTTATTTAGTCCGGTAGAAATACATGCCGGGCATGCAGATGACTCCTGCCGGCTAAAACCACCGAAGCGCTTATCTTCGGCACCGAAATGGCCACGCCTTTAGGCACATCTCGGTGGAGATGACTGTAAAATGGTCACTACACACATGTGGAGCATAACGCTCTCGCAGGAGACCACTGCACTCCAATTTTCATGCTGTGCCAGCATAGCCCAGTCTATCTTGAACAGCCGTACGGTAACGGAATCGCTTAAATGACACATCATGATGACCAAGTTAATGTTTTGTAGATCCGGGTGCAATATATGAGTCCTCCAGTGTAGATGTTTCTGAAGCAACCACGAGCTTTCATTTTAAGTAGTAACATATGGCCACCATGCGTTTTCGAAGGCACCAGATATAGCAAGGAATGTTTACTGCGCCAATAGTAAATTTTCCAATTGTGAAGCCGAATTGGTTGTTATGAAATTTCGGTCCATCTGGCAGCAATCGTGGAACTATAAGGCGCTTGAGAAGTTTACCTAAAGATGGTAGTAAAGATTTCGGATCATCCGGGGCTTGTCAATTTTTTGCTATTATGCATTTAAACCTGAGCGCCATATACGATGGCAAACGCTTTCAGCAATGCAGCGACTAAGAACGGTCAGTATAGAGTCATCAAATGTTTTACAAGCTTCTTTAATCATTCTATTCAATATTTCATCTTTCCTAGATGCTTTATGGCAGTTTATTGACAACATTTATGAATTCATCAGTGGATGGAAGGGCAGGCGGTAATTTCAAGTAGTCGGGAGCAGCATCGTCGCCGGTGGCCCAATAAAAACTACACACATTAAAAAAGCCTAAGCAACATGTTCTATTTTTAATTGAGGAATGATTTTCCACATTATAATGTTGTTTTGTAAGTAATAACTTTCGTATCTTTTTGATGTCACACCAACATCCTTTTTTTTTCAATTGTTCTTTTACTTTACCATACGTAGTACAAACTTACTTACGTACTAGTAAACTTTTTCTGTCAGACAAAACGAAATACTTTTTTTGTTGTAGAATTATTGGATAATTTAAACCAAGCGTGATCACGTCTGTAATTAACAACTTAAAGATTCTTTATAGAATCGATGAGTTTGTTTGACATCCTGCGGCAAACACTCCCAATGGAGTTTTAACAAGTCCATCAGTTTAAGTTTTGTTGTCACTTTGTCCAAGTCCTTTAGAACACGTCTCTGGAGCATGTCCTTGCGTGCTCGATGAGATTGGAGTCTGGCGATTGTGCAGGCCAGGGCAATTCACGCATGTTTTCCATTGCCAAGTACGCACTGCTCCCCTGAGCTGTGTGCGAACGCGCATTGTCATGCATAAACGTGAAATTTGAGCCAGGTCTTTGTGTAAATAGATAGACATGAGGCCTCAGGACGTCTTCAACGTAACTTTCAGCGTCCACGTCGCCAATTACATAAATAAGCTTAGTTTGTCTATTCTTCATAATACCCGCTAAAGCCATTACAGTAAGGTCCTGGACGCAACTGAGCCGTTCAGCATTTCCGGGACAATGATACACTCTTACCCTTCTTTTATCAGAGGGCCAATTCTCGTAATTTGAAAATGTTCAATATAAAGTTCCGATCTAGTCTCAGTGTCATAAGTGTCACAAATGGTATTCTCCTAAACTAACAAACTACGTCAAACGTGAACTTATACTGTGATGAGATCGAAAATGGATCGAAAGTTGATCGAAGTCATAACGGTATTCTGCTAACATTTCGAACTGTCATATGTACTAAACAGTCATCAAATAAACGTCACAATTGAGATTGAAATGAGACTTAATCGAGATTATACAGAAATCCGACTGAACTTTATGAGTAGCAGAATACTATTTTTTCGGTCAATTCATAATTTAATATCAGTTCGGTCAAGTTTCAGTCATAGTGTAAATTAATAACGAGAATTGGCCCTCTGGTCTAAACGCAAATTGGGACAAATCGCAAAACAATTTTTTATCGCATTGCTCCTGGGTCCATATTACGTGTGTTGCCTACACCATTCGCTTCGACGGCCTCGATTCATGGCGTATAGGTGAGCACCTGCTGATTGAATGTCGTGCAAGTAGGCCTTACTCATGCAGCCGGAATCGCATGGTTTGGGGGCTAGCAGCAGAACCGCTTGAGAATTGAAGCTTTAAACCTACATCCCAGATGGCTAACATGGGCTGAGGCCTTGCAGTCCGCAGTGCATTGGTGATTTCAGTACCGATGTTAAAGAATGATGACAAAGTTTCGATATTCCGGTTTTTCGGTTTTACCGAATAGGTAACATGATTAATGCACACCTCACAATGCGCTCAAATAATCTTGATACTATAATAAATGTGTAAGTTTGGATGTTTGAAGCTCCATCGTGTTCAAATGGCTGAACGGATTCAAAGCATATTGTACTGTGTGGATTCATTGGCATAGAGGAAGGTTATGTCCTGGAATAGGATAATAATAGAAATATTCGGAAAATAATTTACACCCAGCATACCGGCCGGGAAAGTCTTTTAATAAGATAAAGTTTTGACTGAAAAACCGTAAACATTTTAATTTAGGATGAAAAGCCTACTACTACCTAGGTTTTATTCTACGCATGCCCTTAACAAGGCTTAGTAACGCAATGAGAAGACAATAACTTCCATCAGATTATACAGAAAATATTACATCGCCCTTTATCCCAAAATGTTGACGTATAGGTAGGTAGTAGTGTTGCTATACAAAATATAATTTAATTATAAATATAATTTGTCTGAAAATATTTACCTATTTATAAAAATCCTTTTTGTGGAGGACACAATTATTGAGGAAATGGAGATGTATATTTTGGTCGTGGTTGTAATGGTTTTGTGTGATATCTCAGCATTGTTAAGGCAATTTATCTGTCTGGAATAACTCGATTACATAGTACGCGCACGGTATGAGAATCGCACGCACAACCAAAGCTCCAGCGCGGAAATAGCCTGGTTGATCATACTCCATAAATGTAAATTAAACACAGATACGGACTCGGCAGCGCTGGAGAATTCCAGCCATTATTTTTTATTCTGTACCTATATTTTCCCGTGCTTTTCATATTTGCACGAAAATAATGTGAAGCTAGAAGATAGCAGACCTCTAAAATTCAATATCGCAATGTCTATGTACCTACGAGACTTCCCTAATAAACCTCTCAAAATGTGCCTTCTAAAGCTGTACAATGTGCCTTCCAAAGCTGTACAAAAACAAAACAATTTGTGAGCTATTTAAGCATGTATTTTAATTGCTCTTTATTTACATAACTTTTTGACACAGAACAGTATGTAAATAAAATCTAAAAGAACTTCGGTGAATAGCGTAAATTTGTCAATTAATACTGAATCTTAACAACGAAGAATTTTTACAAGACAGCCAATTAATAACGTGCGTCGCCAAAAAACGAAAAATAGAATGTATTCGTCACGTTTTAAACAATAAGATAGGTACGTATATATCAAGCTGTGTCCCTCAGTTTTGTTCTCAATCTTGTTTGTAACGCGTAAGAGACAACACCATGAATTCCGCTGAAGGAGCTAATCTCGTAGCGACATACTGCATCTTGTTGCTGCTCCTCATCTCTTTGTGGCTCCTGTATTCAGCTTTCTAAGGACTAAATGTAAGTAGAGTGTTTGTATTCAAGAAACAATCGCTTTCTGAGCTTCGTAAAAGCTTCGAATTCGTGACTGAGTGTATAAAAGTGACTGTGTATCAAAAATAAAACTGGAATCGTTGATGCGACGTTTTCTGGATTCTAATTATATAATTCGCGAGGTACGAGTTCTTGGGATTTGGAAGCTTCATATCTATAGTTTCTAATAGAATATTTTTAGATAATCCTGTTGTTATCATACTCCCCTTCGAAGTTTACTGATTATTTATTGATCTATACTAATTTAATTTGCTAATTTTTGTGGGGATAAGAAAACTGTCTGATTACAGAACACATTTTAGATTGTTTAAAATAATAGAGTTAATTTCTAGTATTCTTAGAGCTTTTAGTTTTCTATATCCATGTGAAATGCAAAAATAGAGCTTAAGTAAACAGGCATAACAACTGACATGACTACTTTTTTAGGCAACAATTTATCTCAAGCTCAATGACACACTTCTCTTTTTCTCGCCATTTTTTATTTATGTTGAATGTGACACTGCAGTTATCTTCTTAAATATTCGAACAAGATTAAAACTAAATAAGAAATATAACTGGAGCATCATTCCAATCGAAAGTTGGGCCCTGTGCTCTGACGCAAATTTGGTGCTTCAAGCGTTTGGATGATCCTCCAGCGATCAGTCCAGCCTGCTACGTTACATTGGAATCATGCCGATCAACGCGGAGACCGTTAACCTGGCTGCCACCTACATGATCCTAGTTATCCTCCTCTTCTTCTTATGGCTACTCTACTCCACCGTCTTCTAAAGTCCATCAGTGTAAGTTTTGTGAGTGTTGCCGTGCTAAGTGATCTTTAACGTACCAGCCCGTAAACCTTAACTGCTGAATAAGGGCTTCCTCATTACCGTTGAACTTAACGGTCGCGGGAGAACGTCTCTAACCACTCGCCGCATCGCATTGTTAATTGCCCGTAAATCGGAGACACCTGTCACAGTACCAACATTCTATTAACGTACATTCATATTTATAAATGTTGAAAATATTTGGCGTGAGAAATAGGCGTGGCGTAGGCGACCGGGTGTCGGCCGGCAGTTCCAGCGTCCCCTCAGTTCCTTGGAACCGCTTGTCCAGTGCAGGTGTCAAGTTGCCAACATGCCGAACCACGAGACCACCAGCCTCTTCGCCACCTACCTCATCTTGGTGCTTCTTCTTGCCAGCCTCTGGCTGCTCTACTCGGGGATGTTCTGAGGTGCTTTTGTGTTATTGTGTGAACGCTTTCTGAGTGATTTTAAGTTTAAATTTTAACGTTATAATGTTTGTCTATTTTATTTTTTATAATAGGACTAGCATAATGCTAAACAGATTAGCATACCTCTTTTTAATATATCAGAAACCTTCATTCAAGTGCCAACACAACTGATCAAAGTTTTAACTCAATCGGATGGTTGGTATCGGAACGCATAGAGGACAAACAAAGCAACTTGATTTTTTATATATTCTATTGATTCACAGAGTGCCCTATGAATTTCGATAATGTATGTGTGCCTAACGATATTACTGAAACACAAACGTGCTTTTGTACCTGGCCTCGTCAACCAAGCAATATAATTGGGCTTTATCATTATAAAATGGCCGTGTGGTGCCGGCTCAGAATGCCACCACCCCATATCCTCCCGTGGGTGTCGTAAAAGCCGACTAAGGGATTGGCCAGAGGATGGGCAGCAGCGTCCTTCGAGTACATTAACAACTCAACTGCGATCGCCAACCCGCCTGCCAAGCGTGGCGATTATGGCAAAACCCCCCAATGAGCCCACAACACATCCATATCGGTGGTTGTGGTGATCTTTGGGGGAGGCCTGTGTCCAGCAGTGGACTTCATTCGGCCGAAATGATGATTATAAAATGGCCGTGTGGTGCCGGCTGGCCGTGTGGTGCCGGCTGGCCGTGTGGTGCCGGCTGGCCGTGTGGTGCCGGCTCAGAATGCCACCACCCCATCTCCTCCCGGGGGTGTCGTAAGAGTCGACTAAGGGATTGGCCGGAGGATGGGCAGCAGCGTCCTTCGAGTACATTAAAAACTCAACTGCGATCGCCAACCCGCCTGCCAAGCGTGGCGATTATGGCAAAACCCCCCAAATGAGCCCATATCACATCCATATCGGTCGTTGTGGTGATCTTTGGGGAGGCCTGTGTCCAGCAGTGGACTTCATTCGGCCGTTAGATTAGATTAGATTATAAAACAATACCGATTTTTTATTCGGATGCAAACATTGGTATTTACGTGTACAAATAACAATTGACATGAAACACATGATGTCGAAATAGTCGCAGTTGATGCGTACACCATTGCGTTATTGAACGTCGGATATCTAAAATAGTTCTCCGACCGGCGCCTGCGGCTTCTCCACAGAAATCATAACATTCACGCGTCTAAAATTACCAAAATAATCTAACCGAAAAATCATAAGACAGACCGCGGCAATCGTTGATATACTCTAGATTTTTAGTTAATTGACAGTCGTATATTCGCCAATTATTCTTATAATTTTTCTCCTATAAGTACTCTTGAATTCCTTAGTACGCTGCTCGGTAAATGTTTGTAGTTATTGTTCGATTCTCATGTACCTAAGTGAATTTAATTCTTTTGAGAACAAAGTTTCTTAAACCCGATTATTTCGAATGATGCGGGACAAATTTGGACGCTTGTAAACATGTCAACTTGAGACGAGGACTCCCACACAAGCGACAATAATCCTCGAACAAAGACACACAGAAAATGTTTGGAGAGTTGAAAACACATTTGCGTGCAATCAAAACACATCAGCCGTCAGTGTGGGCACCAATCACCACTTCAAAGTCAAAGCAAACTGTTGCTGTTTCCAACTAAATATTTCACACATAATTTTACCAGTGCACAAGATTACACTTTCATATAACTGTTTACGTGTTTCAAAAGATATAAAAAGAAAATTTCGGCAGTAAAACTAGCAAAAAGCAGAATTTACAGCTACGATTACTAAATGAACATATCACTGCGGGTGATGGCTTTAATACAGTGTAAACAGTGTTACATTATAGCTCCCGTAATTTAAAAACTCTTGATTGTGTTCAAACAATGTAATATTAAATGCTACATAAATGTACTCTAATCTTATGTTTCTTAAGAGTCAATAGTCTAGATGCATATATTGATATCCCCACTAATATAGCACCTAATAATAATATGACGCGCGATGGTGAAACCGGTGCCGCATCTGTTGACACCCCGAGTCGCTCACACCGGTGTTGCTCCCTGTCGCCTGTAGTGGTGGCCATTTAGGGAGCCCATCTTGTAAGTGACGAGTCACCGTCTGCCACAAAACTTCACTATAAAGTGTGAAAGCCAGAACGCCGTTAGATGTATTTTATCCATTTATAACCCATTGCAAAAGCCCTCACAATTGTAGTTTCCATCTCATACAATAGTCTTACACCTCCGGGGACAATCCGAGACTGCATTTTTATAGTGCAGCCATAGAGAGTCCCCGGTTAGTGTCCCATAATATTTTAGATTAAAATTCCTGAAATATGTACGTACAGATAGCGTGGGATAGCGGGTGAAGTCGTTGTGCGCAACTAGTAATTTTATAAATACTAACACCCATATTGAATTTTCTCAAGACAGAAGCCGCTTTACGTAATAAAGATTATGCTGTATAGACTAAACAATATTATTAAAGCAATTTATTATGATAGTCATCGCCCACGGTCATTAGTAATTCCGGGAAAAATCGTTTGAAATTACGCAGACGACAACGAAGACGACTGTAGTTTATTGTTTAGATGCCGATGAGACTAATGGATTCGTATTGGCTAATCTGCTACATAAATCAAAGACTAAACAGTAAAAAACGCAGCGAAGCTTACGATACTATAATCTAGTTTCATGATCGCAAAGAAACACTGCCAGTAAAAGGTTGGATCAACAAAAACATATTAAACATAGAAGATATGGCAACACAACTTATAAATAGCACAAAAATTATGTCGCCAAGTATAAAAATAACCAACGTCTATTTACGTTCCAAATTAACCTTCATGTTTAAAATACAGAATATATTCTTGAAAACAAAAGTTGAAAGTACGTTAATCGTATCTAGACTCAAGAAGATGTCAGATGGCAGGAGTAAAATCTGAATGTGAGACTAATGGAAAAAGTAGTGACAGCTCGGTTAACGATCGCAATCAATCACTTGGCGGAACAGGCGTCGATGCATTGGCATGGTGTTGAAAACAGACAAAAAAACTCCTAAAATTATTGACGGGCTCTATTTATGTGAAGAACTTCTTACGGGAGCAGACATCTTCTGTACAAATAAATGAAATTGAAGTGTCTGTTTGTAATGTCAAAATATCAGCTTTTCACTAAATTCATATGATACGGTATCTACAACAAAATAAAAATATTTTGTCTGTCTGTCTGTCTGTCGGTCTGGCCGTCTGTTTGTTTCCGCTAATCTCCGAAACGGCTGGACCAATTTCTACGGGACTTTCACTGGCAGATAATCCTTACAACATCAGCTGAAAGTCCATTGAAAGCCAGACATGAAAATTTAAATTTGTTGTGCCGTATAAACTTTTATATGCATTCAGTAAAAAGCTGTTATTTTAACATTACAAACAGACACTTCAATTTTATTTATTTCTTTAGATAATCCCAATTTCTTTTGAATTAAACGGCGAGTGAGACCGCGGGTCCCAGCTATTTTCTTTTTATAACATGGTGACGAGATGCAAAAACTATTCGTCTAGTGGTAAGCGTCAAACCTGCACATAAACCTTGTAATGCTACCATGGATTAGTCCTTGAAGGCTCGTGTGTGCGCTCGTCACCTCGAGACAGTTATTTGGTCTCTTAAGCTACGTAGTTTCACAACTACAATGCCCTTCAAAGTCAAATATTTTTATTTCAAATAAACCAAATATTGGCACTTATGGAACGTCAGAATCTAAGTTGCACGGTTCCAAATAGTTGATCTATGGAGAAGAGCCGGCAAGAAACTCCATAGATACTCTTTTAAAATAATTGAGATCACAATGTTGATTGATACAAATTATGGTAAAACGTATAACGAGGTGTGGTGTCCGGATTAAGAATATAGCACCACTCCATCTCCTCCCGTGGAGGTCGTAAAAGGCGACTAAGCGAATCTAAACCAGAGGGATGGGCAGCAGCGTCCCTTCTGTGAAACGGTAGCCATACTGCGCTCACCAACCCGCCTGCCAACCGTGGTGAGTATTGGCAAATATCCCCCCAAAATGATGATACAGTTGTGAAAATCTATGGGGGAGGCCTTTGTTCAGCAGTGGACGTATAAATGGCCGATATGATATAACGAGCATTATGTAGGCAAATGTATAAAAAAAAAAAATATACTAATGTGATATAATTATTATTCGCCATGGCAGCCTTATAACATCAGCTATCTGCCAGTGAAAATCCCGTCAAAATCGGTCCAGCCGTTTCGGAGATTACCCGGAACAAACAGACAGACAGACAAAAAATTTAAAAATCATTTTTTTGCTATGGGTACCGTATATACTTTCATATGCATTTAGTAAAAAGCTGTTATTTTGACATTACAAACAGACACTTCAATTTTATTTATTAGTACAGAAGATTAAAAGCTTCTAAGCGGAATACAGTGCCGTCTAAAGTTTAAACATTACTGCTTACCGGTGAATATCTGGCACTGGGGTGATACCTACCTGGCCAGCCACTTGCTAACCAGTGTGTACTAGTGTGGTTATGTGTTTAAGCTAATTTGAATGCTATTAAAAGGGCATAAATCTTGCGGATTTTATGGATATTCAGACTGCAATAAATGATCAGTAACTTATCATAGCTTGAGAAAGGCTAATTTTATTGCAAAACTTATGCCGTGTGATAAACCTACGATCTAAATTCACTTTTACGAGTAATTTTATGCGCATCTGTTTTTTGTACCACGACTTTAGTCGTCTTTACCTAGTTACGTTTTGGCAAATTGAATCTTCAATTAAAATTATTTTTTATGGAAGTGCTGTTATGTAATAAAAAACATCGTATATTCGTCTTTTTTCCGTGTAGTGTCCGGATGAAGAATATCATAATATAAGCCACAGGACGTCCACTGCTGAACAAAGGCCTCCCCCTTAGATTTCCACAACGAGCGGTCACATGCCGCTCTCATCCAATGACTCCCAGCGACCTTCACCAGGTCGTCTGTCCACCTCGTTAGAGATTATTCCACGCTGCGTTTTCCGGTGCGCGGTCTCCATTTGAGAACCCTTTTGCCCCAGCGGCCATCAGTTCTACGAGCAATGTGCCCCGACCATTGCCACTTCAGTTTACTAATCCTTTCAGCTATGTCGACAACTTTAGTTCTTCAACGGATCTCCTCATTTCTGATTCGATCTCGTAGAGAAATACCATGCATAGCTCTCTCCCTCGCTGAGTGACCTTGAGCTTTCTTATGAGGCCCATTATGAGTGACCACGTCTCTTTCCATACATCACCACTCAATCTCCTACTGTGGATGTCGTAGAAGGTGGCTATGGGCCGCCGTATGGGCAGTTTCGTCTCTTCTGTGGGACAGTAGCCATATTGCGCCCCACCCACCTGCCAAGCGTGGTGAGTAAATATGACGACACAATTGTGTTCAACTGTGGACGTCAATTGCCTGATACGATGACGATGATTTTCGTCTTTTTATATATTGACTAGCTGGGACCCGCGGTTTCACCCGCGTTTAATTTAAAAGGAATTTAGAATTTTATTTTTTTGTGCGGTACCCTAATTATTTTTCTTAAATTAAAGTAGCCTAAGTTATTCCTTATAACATCAGCTATCTGCCAGTGAAAGTCCCGTCAAAATCAGTCCAGCCGTTTCGGAGATTACCCGGAACAAACAAACAGACAGACAGACAGACAGACAGACAAAAAATTTAAAAATTGGTGTTTTGTTATATGTCCCGTATATACTTTCATATGCATTTAGTAAAAATCTGTTATTTTGACATTACAAACAGACACTTCAATTTTATTTATTTGTATAGATTTTGTGTGCATATAATCTGTGCTATTGTGACAAAATGAATATTACATTTAGATTTGGTTTAGGGATGGTAAACTCAAGGTTGTATAAGACAGGGGTGGTTAGGAGGTGGAGTAGTCAATGGCGAAAGATCAATGAAATTGTGAGTCAGCATTTTCCTTAAAGTTTTATTAAGAAAGGTACTTTAAGGTTGGCGTTATCTAATTACACTCCTGATTTTGTTCTATTTGACTGGACAAATGAGAACCCACGCAAACTTAGTTGAACAATAAAAAATACACTAATTGCTGAAAGTTATATGCTCTATATAATCTATTTGATCCAATAGTTCCGGAAACTTAATAAATCACAGCCCTAAACATCTACTATAAAAATTCTAATATCCTACACATGTCTCTGCTGTATTTGAATTTTTTTGACTACTGTTTAGTCTGAGTAAAAAGACAACATTTATTTTGGCAAAGAGCCATTGTTAGCTTAATACTAAAACCCTTATATTTCGTATGGAATTGAATGAAAACCTGATGTCTTACCACTTACTAAATTCCAAATAACAAGCCACTTTTTAATATTCCGAGATTGATCCGTAGTCAAGCCGATTTGTCACCAAAAGCTGGGCTACCTTATATGGTTTTACAGTTTTCTGTTATTACATCATCTTGTTACAAATAACTATGAATATTCATAAAAGGCCCGTAGTCACAGTAGCTAAAATGCTTTCGGCTATATTCGTATATACATATTTATAATTATAATTACAACTACAATAGTAATCTCTTAGGTTTCCGCGATTATTACACATTAGATTTTTGTTTTTCCTGACGTTTCGAACACTTTGCAGGGTTCGTGTTCCCAGGATGACATCATATGACAGGCATTTGATGTCATCCTGGGAACACGAACCCTGCAAAGTGTTCGAAACGTCAGGAAAAACAAAAATCTATAATATACGCGATAGAATCCGTTTAAAGTTGTTTTATTATGATACAATTACAATATTTAAAATTAAATTTAAGCGTAAACCCTTTACCGTTTCTGTTGATCAATGAGAGCTTCATACGTCAGGCATATCAACTCAAAGTATACATATAGAAAACTTACTAAAGAAGGAGGCACCATTTTTTGTGCAGTTTCGATTGAGTTTAAAAAGTAACACAGCATATGAAACACAGTAAAAATGTGAAGTAGATATAACAGTAATACATCAGAAATAACTAACGTCAATACCTAATATCGGAGCTCATACATTGAGAAGTGGGAAAAAAGAAAATGGAAGTGTTTCTTTTATTGCGTTACGCCATCATCATCTACAGTTCGGCCATAAGACATCCACTGCTGAACAAATACCTCCCCCATAGATTTCAACAATTGTGTCGTCATTATGGGGGAATTTTCCAGTAATCACCACGCTTGGCAGGCGGGTTGGTAAGCGCAGCATTTGTGCTGTTCCGAAGCAGGGACGCTGCTGGCCATCCCTCTGGTTTAGAATCCTTTAGTCGCCTTTTACGTCATCCACGGGTGGAGATGAGAGATGCGTTACGTATATAAAACGAAATATTATTTAAATTATTAGTTCGACAGCATAGTTTATGTGAAGTACTTGATTTTAATGTTGACACCGCTTAGCGACAGCTTCTCACTAACTATTTTTATAATTCCAAAACGCCCACGAGCATATACATGTCACAATTTCCTGATGTTTCCTCGACATAGTCATAAATACGTAGTTGCGGCGGTTTTACAGTGAATTTAAAACATAAATAACTTATTATTGCGACATTTAAATACTCCGTAAATATTCCCCAACAATTTTTTATTTAGCATTGAAATAAAATATATAAGTAATAAAATTCACAGTGCACGATGACGTCAATGCTAGATTTCTCGTAGTTTTATAATTGTATTAAAATAGTGTGACTGGAAATAGACGTTTGAATTACTGATCGTAAAAATGATACGTCGGACACCGCTAGCTCCGAATACTTAAATGTATAATTAAATTTATATCTTCGTTTTGTTACAGAAGCCGTCCAGAAACAACTCAAACTTGAGACCAATCCAAGATGGCGGTCAACAAACGCTATAATACATTTAAAATTAGGAAACCATTATTTTATAAAATAAGTTAATCGTAAGTTAAGCAATCTACACCCAAGCATTTAAATAACTTAAGACCATGGAAGAAGACTAGAGAGAGTGACACATTAAAAATGGAAAACGCAACATCAATCTGAGAATATAAAGAAACAGTGCTGGGCATTCCAATATAAATAAAGTCTAAACTAAAAACATAATGTTAAAGACAAAAAAATAAATGGCAAATATCTAATATCAGTGCAATGTTAATGAGTTAGAGAATTATTGTTGATGTTCGGTGTAAATCATCTCGTTATTGATTTTATTGTTGTTATGAGCTAAGAGAGCTTTTATAATACACGCTTTTTAGAACACACGACTTTTATTTGATTGACCCGTTTTGAAGAGTCGAAAATCGGAATCTGCTCGTGCATTCACCACACTGCTGACATTGGTCCACCACTCAGGGCCGGATTTAGGGGAGGGCAACCGGGGCTACAGCCCTGGGGCCTCCACAAAAGAGACTTCGAAAAAAAAAACTAATTCCGACTAGTAAACACTAGTAAACATAGGCACATAAATAGGCTTCGAACCACGATGGAACAAAACCGTTTATCAAAGCTTTCTCTCCTGAGCATTGAAAGTGATTTACTTCGGGGGAACTGGATTTCAGCGAAATCGTCAACGTTTTACGGCGAAAAAAGCTCGGAAGGTTCCGTTCATTAACGCTAAAATTTAATTTCAGGTAATTCTTGTTTTCGATTATTATATGTTTGTTAAATACTAAAAGAATCTACTTGGTTTCACAATAAATTATTTATTGAAAATCTCGACTGAGAAAAATTGTTCATTATATTTGGAAAATAATTTGGGCCCAGGGGGCCTCTACTCCTTTGTTGCACCGAGGCCTCCAGACCTCTAAATCGGGCCTTGCCACCACTCACTCTGGCTCTCCTCTAGAGAGGATGGAACTCTGCTCAAAGTCCGCCGCACATAAGCTACTACGCTGCTCCAAAGGGGATTAAAATGGTTTCGGTCTCTTTCCCTTCCGCCGGCTCCTTTACGTACATCACCTCCTCCTAGAAGGAGGCGAGGGCTGCCTTATGATCTATAAAAATAAATCTGAAAACCGTGTCGTTACATAACATGAGTCGTAACAAACACCAAGTTGGTAGAACTATAGCGACCAGCCAAATACGTCCATTATTGTACTCATCATTTCGGCCGAAAGAAGTCCACTGCTGGACACAGGCCTCCACCAAAGATCACCACAATGACCGATATGGGTGTGTTGTGGGCACATTGGGGGGTTTTACCATAATCGCTACGCTAGGCAGGCGGCTTGGCGATCGCAGTTGAGTTGTTAGTATACTTGAAGGACGCTGCTGCCCATCCTCCGGTTAATCCCTTAGTCGACTTCTACGACACCCACGGGAAGAGATGGGGTGGTAGTATTCTGAGCCGGCACCACACGGTGTTATTGTACTCTACGTATGTAAATTTACAGCGTCGATGGATGCATACGACTACAGTCGTTCTATTTTCTTTGTTGCACGGCCTTATCTAATACGGAATTCACAAATTTTATTTTAATCTCGCTGAATAGCCGCGTGGGCACGACTAAAATTACCACCACCCCATCTCACCCCGTGGGTGTCGTAAGAGGCGACTATGGGAATAGCCGGAGGATGGGCAGCAGCGTCCTTCGAGTACATTTCTTACTCAACTGCGATCGCCAACCCGTCTGCCAAGCGTGGCGATTATAGCATAACCCCCCAATGGGCCCACCACACAAACCCATTCCGGTCGTTGTGGCAATCTTTGGGCGAGGATTCAGTTCAGCTGAAATGATGATAATGATGAATAGGGTATTGGTTGCTTACCTTCGCTGTAAGTATATAATTGCACGCAGCCGACGAGCTGTCTGAGGAAAGCGGGCTTTAATTCTATTTTTAATTCTTCCAAGATGTGATGCTGAAATAAAGTTTGCACATAAGATTCAACTGTAACAAATATCTGGGCCTAAAATGCACTAAGCGTATGAAAAAAAAATTGTGCGCATCATAGCACAGCGAGGCTTGGGGAATCCTTACAATCCTCCCCGAGAAGTGCCTTGGGGGAGACCATTTTACAGTCGCCTTCTCTCCGCTAGTTACAGTCTATCCCCTCCGAGATGTGCCTAATGGCGTAGCACCTATGGGCGGCTCTAGTGTGATCTTACGAGGAACTGGAGACCCCCTTCGATGCCGAAGATGACCGCTCCAGTGGTTTTAGCCGGCTGAAGTCCGGCATGCCCCTTCGCCCTTCCCCTGGGCGGAGGCAGTTCATGAAGAGTTTCCACTGGAGACCAATAAAAAAAAGCGTATGCAAAATGTAAACAAACGAAGCAGCGACGATACAGGAGTATAATGCTGCTAGAGTTAGTGCGGTGCATTATTTTTGAAACCGGCTGGCTGCGGAGCCAACCATGCATTTTCCTAAATGCGAAGCATTCCGTATAATGATCCAAGCAATAGAAAAATACTAGTAGTGATAGCACCATTGTCATTTTACGAGGGCTAGATTATAAGGGTTCGTCGTTTTCCTAAAGAAACGTATTCATCATTTCGGCCTAATGAAGTCCACTGTTGGACACAGGCCTCCCCCAAAGATCATCACAACCACCGATATGGATGTGTTTTGAGCTCATTGGGGGGTTTTGCCATAATCGCCACGCTTGGCAGGCGGGTTGGCGATCGCAGTCGAGTTGTTAATGTACTCGAAGGACGCTGCTGCCCATCCTCCGACTAATCCCTTAGTCGACTTTTACGACACCCATGGGAGGAGATGGGGTGGTGGCATTCTGAACCGGCACCACACGGCATAAGAAACGTATTAGTCTGTTAGATTTACTTGTTAAAATTCCGTGTGGTGTTCAGATTAAGAATATAGCACCACTCCATCTCTTCCCATGGATGTCGTAAAAGGCGACTAAGGGATTTTAAACCGGAGGGATGGGCGGCAGCGTCCCTTCTTTGGAACATTAACTATACTGCGCTCACCAACCCGCCTGCCAAGCGCGATGAGTTCAAATGGTGAGCAAATTCCCCCCAAAATAATGACACAGTTGTTGAAATCTATGGGGGAGGCCTTTGTTCAGCAGTGGATGCCTAATTTGATGACTTGTTAAAACCATTATCAGCTATCAAAGTACACTTCTAGACAACTCTCTCTCTTTCTTTCACTTTCATAAAGAGGTCATCCCCTGTACCTATGGAACGAGGAGCCTAGGAGCTGCTTCGACCCACAGTGACTTAGATTCCTACAAAATTTGCCACTCAATAGTGCCTGCTTGGTGCCCGACTTATAATAGGCCACTCTCTCTGCCCCCGTGTCTTATAGTCATCGATCAACATGGCATGCATGGTGTTTATGGCGGTAAACTCTATGACCGCTCGATACATCCGATAATGGCTCAACAATGGGCACTACTGTCATGAGCTCGATCCTCAACAAAGATATTTTGTTGGAGATAACACAGGATTCTCTAGAACTGTATCATCATTTTCAGTCGAAAATGTCCACTGCTGGACAGAAGCCTCCCTCAAAGGTTGCCATAACCACCGCTATGGGTTTGTGTTGTGTGCTCATTGGGAGGTATTGCCATAATCGCCACGCTTGGCAGACGGGTTGGCGATCGCAGTTAAGTTGCTAATGTACTCGAAGGACGCTGCTGTCCATCGCTGTGGTTTAGTCCCTTAGTCGCCTTTTACGATGCCAACGGAATGAGATGGGGTGGTGGTATTCTTAGCCGGCACCATACGGCAGATGAAGATGAATGATGAAGACAACTGTACCATTTAAGGAGGATTATCATCTAGATGTCGATCGGCTGTTTATACATTGCCCTGGTGATATGATGCAAGTATACGGCCGGCATGACCCTCAGCTTGAGGGATAGGGGTGAATTCTTCAGAAAGCATGGCACCTGCAAGCCACGGATCTCCCGCCATGGAGGGTGTACTTGTTCACGATGGTAACCAGGTTCTTTGATACGCGGTTGTTTTCCATAAATTCCTGAAAAATGGTGAAGGTATTTTCTTTATTATCAATAGCCTTTTGTCAGTCTATAGCTGGAGACAGATCTCTCTCGATATGGTAATATCTTATACGTATTTGCTGATGTCACCAGGCTGGGTAAGCGGATTGGTGACCGCAGAGTCGGCCCTCTTTCACTAGCGCTTGTGGTTGAGTCTCATCAGTGGCCTGGAGTATGTATGGAAAGTTAAATGGTTCTCCCGCCCCATCTTGTTGGAAGCAGTAAAGAATATAAAATCATGTAGGTATCTAGCCGCCTTTTATTTTGTCGTGGGGAAATCCTCATGGACATCTCCTTGGGGGGGTGGAGGGATATGCCGCACTCTTACCGGCTAAAACCCTACGGTGTTCCTTCGAGTTACTTATGGCTGAGGGAGAGGTGCACGATTTGTTAGCATTAAGCCGCACCCCGGTGCTTAAAAAGCTAATCCGTAAACTTCCCGGTCACAACATTCTTCTAAACGCTAATAACATTATACTGCGACCACCAATCCAATTACTAACCGCGGTGGTTATGGCATTTTTTCCTAACAGCCGTTCTCTATATGAAAGAAAGAAAGAAAGAAAGATTTTATTGGACAGCAACTACAATACTTATGATAGTTATACCTATTACATATAAAGTTCAAATAACAATATAATAATCACGTAGGTACATTGGTTGCAAATATTTTTACTGTACCAACAATTGACCAACAAAGTTCCCCCATTCAGCTATATGCTACAAAACAGCAAGGCGGTCTTGCAGCGCTGGTTTTCGATGAGTGACCCGTGTGACGTACGGACATTACGTCGCTGCACAAAGGAAGTTACTTATATGCAAGACCACTATAAGAAATGATTCAAATTTTTTATTTTTGACTTATTGACATGCCATCTTGTTGTTGCATGTTTTGTGACATCAATTTATTCAGATTTACTTTTGACATTTCAATAATTCTTTTTTGACATGACATTATTATTATTAATTATTTACACCTGAATTTATTATTGTATAATTTTTTTATATTCAACTGGTTTATGATTTGATATTGACACTTTTAAGAGGTTTAGACTTTACTATGTTTAATGTAGGAACATTGTCTTTATATAACCTGAATTTTCGAGAACATTGTACACATAAATATTGTAACATGATTTTAAAAGAGTTACCATGGAGTTTCTTGCCCGTTCTTCTCCATAGGAAATCTACATCTTGGAACGTGGCAACTAAAGTCTTGACGATTCATAAGTGCTATTAATGGTTTAAATGAATAAAAATCTTTTTATCTTTATCTATCTATGCCAGGACAAAAAAAACTTTAAATATGTGCGTGTTTTGTGTATTGTATGTGTATAGAGTTGTCTATTATCCATGAAGTGAAATGTATCGCATTCCAAGCAATTTACCCCATGATAGAACTAAAAACGTCCGCGATGGTGCCGAACCGACTCACCGCACCGCCGCTCGCGCACAGTACCCCTAGTACGAGTTACTTTTGATGATCGAAACGTTATAGTAAACTACACGTTTACCGCGTTCGGCGCTGCGATTGGATGAAGAGTTTGTAGCGGGCCAATCGCAGCGCCGAACGCAGAAAACGTGTAGTTTACTATTACGTTTCGATTGTGAAAAGAAACTCGTACTAGGGGTACTGATCTATATCACTATATCGTACGTTGGTGTTGACGGGATAATGGAAAGATGACGACGATGACGAAAAACATTGAATAATAAACCCCCGCATTTGATGATTGAATTTTTTCATTTCCTCGTACCTATTTCTCATAAACAACTTACATAACATGTTTATTCAAAACGGTGTTGTATGATATTTTCATGTTTTCTTAAGCTAAAAACATCAATACGTTGTTATTTTTTCATCGTGGACGTCATGACGCTGCAATACTCTGCCAAATTCTCAAGTCAATGCATTGAACACTGACATTTTTATAAATTTGCCTCGTAATTAACTCGAAAAGTCTTCGAAATTTGTTGTTTTACGCTCAGGTCTATTTTTAGATTAACAAACAAACACTGTCACGGCAACGAGCTCTAAACAATTACGCAGAGTTATAAACAATGTCTCTGCACAATTTGGAATGTTATATACTAGCTGTGACCCGCGGTTTCACCCGCGTTTAACTTAAAAGAAATTTAGAGTACTTCGACATAGACACTTGACATAGAATGTATATATTGGATTTCAAGGGTTTTATTTTTTTTGCGCGAAACCCTAATTATTTTTCTGAAGTAAAAGTAGTCTAAGTTATTCCTTATAACATCAGCTATCTGCCAGTGTAAGTCGCGTCAAAATCGGCCCAGCCGTTTCGGAGATTACCCGGAACAAACAGACAGACAATAAAAACTAAAATTGTTTTTTTTGCTATATGTACCTTATATACTTTCATATGCATTTAGTAAAAAGCTGTTATTTTAATGTTACAAACAGACACTTCAATTGTATTTATTTGTATAGATTGAATGTTCCGAAAATGTTTCGTGTGGTGTCCGGATTAAGAATATATCACCACTTCATCTCCTTCCGTCAATGTCATAAAAGGCGACAAAAGGACTCTAAACCAGACTGATGGGCAGCAGCGTCCCTTCCGTAGAACACCAGCAATTCTGTGCTCACCAACCCGCCTGCTAAGCGTGGTGAGTACTTGTAAATTTCTGCCAAAATAACCACATACAGCATAATACCAATGGTTGTGGAAATCTATCAACACTTGTTCAGCAGTGGACGTCCATGGCTGATATCATGACGATAATGACTATTTGAAATCACTTTGGTCACAAACTTAAGACAATATACGGTCATATCTATGGATCATCATCATCATCATTCATCATTTCAGCCGAAAGACGTCCACTGCTGAACTTAGGCTTCCCCCAAAGATCGCCACAATGACCGGTTCTGCGCTATCCGCATCCAGCGGATTCCCGCAACCTTCACCAGGTCGTCGGTCCATCTCGTGGGGCGTCTACCCACGCTGCGTCTTCCGGTACGCGGTCGCCACTCAAGAACTTTTCGGCCCCATCGGCCATCCGTTCTACGAGCAGTGTGCCCCGCCCACGGCCACTTAAGGTTAGCAATTCTTCGGGCTATGTCGGTTACCTTGGTCCTTTTGCGGATCTCCTCATTTTTTATTCGATCTCGCAGGGAAACTCCGGGCATAGCTCTCTCCATTGCCCTTTGGGTGACCTAGAGCTTTCTTATGAGGCCCATAGTGAGCGACCACGTCTCGGTCATCACCGGCAACACACACTGGTCAAAGAATGATCATTTCAACCGAATAAAGTCCACTGCTGGACTCCCTCAAAGATCATTGGGGGGTTTTTACCATAATCGTTACGCTTGGAAGGTGGATTGGCGATCGCAGTTGAGTTGTTATTGTATTCGAAGGATGCTGCTGCCCATCTTAATAGGTCTTCTTTATAACAAACTTCTTAGAAAAATATTTTATGGCTTATCTTTCTACGAATCGAAGAAATCTGTAATCACCTATACGATACGCACTTGTTTGGCACTGGATAGATTCTAATGATTGACAAACGTAATAAGCTGTGATTTTAAATAAACACGGAGGCAAAATATCATCGTCATTTCGGCCGAATGAAGACCACTGCTGGACACAGGCCTCCCCCAAAGATCACCACAATGAGCGATATGGGTGTGTTGTGGGCACATTGGGGGATTTTGCCATAATCGCTACGCTTGGCAGGCGGCTTGGCGATCGCAGTTGAGTTGTTAGTATACTTGGAGGACGTTGCTGCCCATCCTCCGGCTAATCCCTTAGTCGATTTCTACGACACCCACGGGAAGAGATGGGGTGGTGGTATTCTGAGCCGGCACCACACGGCTAACTACTAACGCATAAATATTTAATTCTATTTTAAAGATCGTCCTCGCAATACTATGTCGATTACATAAGCCTGTCGTAAACCAGACGGTAAATATCTGTCGTAAATATTTCTTTATGATGTTTGCACGATTTAATGAGCATATAACTCTTAATTCAGTCTCTCAGTACAGGAAAATAAGATAAGTACTTCCCGTGCAAGTCGTAAATAATTGGGGATAAGAGCTGACCGATAGATGAAAGGATAAATAAATATGAAGATGACTGACGATGGATAATAAATAAGGACCCACAAACATCGGGAGATTAGCTTCGTGAATACATCACGAAGAGGAGCCGAAGTCAAATCGGTGCCGAAGGAAGAGCGATCTTGAAGCTGTTGCGGATGGAGTCGAGCAGAATTACCAATTCTAGTCCTACGTGATACATCCTACTTTCTAGAATCTCGCGACGCATAAGTCCGTCTTCTTCAGTGTTCCAACAATATAGGCATGACCAAAACAAAATAGTTCAGTTTTAATTCCAGTATTAGTTTTATTTTATAATTGTATGTATGTTAGTAACTAAGATAGGTTTATATTTATTATTTCTTAACTTGAAAAGTCCTCTCTTCTTGTCACATTTCAAGATTGTAGGTCACTGGGAAGTAACTTATAGTTTTGATGATCAATCAGTGGGTGGGAATTTTGACATGAAAATACACCTTTTTTTTATTGGTGTCCAGTGGAAATTCTACATGGAACTTCCTTCGCCCCGGGGAAGGGCGAAGGGGTATGCCGGACTCCTACCGGCTAAAACCACTGGAGCGGTCATCTTCGGCACCGAAGGGGAACCCCCCAAGTCCTCGTAAGATCACACTGGAGCATGAAAATACGCCTAGGACGACAACTAACACCCCAAGTGTTAGTCTTCGAAGGGTAAACTTTTAATCCATATGCCTTACTCCATTCGTATATATGAGCTAAGTCTTTGTTTACAGTATTTATGACTTCCACCAACTCTCCTAAGAGACCTTATTATCACGATAATTAATCAAGACATTTTATTATCTTGATAATTTCGAACCCTGATTATATATAAATAGCCTAAATACACGTTTAGACATATATAATAAATAAATAAAAAACCAGGAAAAAAATATCAAGGCCGAGACGAATATGCTGTCGTCTTGTCAAGTAGGTATTTAAGAACTTTAATTTTAAAGTAGTGCCGACCGTTAACCTTTGTGTTTCCGAGAGGCAGTCGCATTCCACAGTAGAATAGATTAAACAAAGAAGGTTGAATGAATAAAGTCTGATTGATGAGTAGGACATTGACGAAGACGATTCTTAGTAGAACGTAGATTTTTTTCATGGTTGGAACAAAGATACTGGAAGTGAGAAGATAAATAAGAAGGACAATTGGGGGCGAGAAGTATAGAGAACAGGGTAGTCAGTGCCCTCATGTTTCTGCACTGCCGAATGGGCAATCAAGTTAAACGAGATTGATATGCAGAGACATGACCACGCATGATCGCTGGCATCAGGTGAAGCGCGTCACCTTCATTCGGTAGCGGTCACGGTGCCAGCTCTTCGCCTCGAACGGCTGACCTTATAAATAGTCCGCGTAAGGACATATAGCGCATATCTCTCAAGCAGTTCACCAAAACACTCCACGGAAAGCGCACGCTCATTATAAAGATACCTTAACCGTGGCTTCCGGATTTCATTTTTATATAAATTCATTTGATGATATCTGTATATAGTAAACCCCATATTTAGTACTGCCCATCATGTACCGGCCGGTGCTTTCATAGTTGGTGAGTCCCCGGACTCCCCGCAGCACATCACCACCTCGGAACGCTACCACCATCTCCGTGTCCATCACTGCCACGTGGTGTTAATTACCATTACCACGCCCACTGCTAACCTCGGGGATTGAGCCAGGGGAAAACCTACAGCTGCGCCTACCGCCCTTAGAAAGTGGAAAATTTATATATTAATAGCACCATAGCTCTAGCGGACGCAGGGTTCTCTCGGTGTACCACGCACAACTGGTCGAGACGCCGTCAGACGCTTCAGGGAGCCGGTCTCCCCCTTTCCTACACTCAAAGACCAGGTCAATGCCGCCATCGCTGAACTTCAGCTCAGGGTGACCGTTTTTTGTTTCCAATGTTCTGAGAAATCGCTTTACCCGCTTGTAACCAGTTTTTGCCGTGTGGTGCTGGCTCAGAATACCACCACCCCATCTCCACCCGTGGGTGTCGTAAAAGTCGACTCAGGCATTAGCCGGTAGATGGGCAGCAGCGTCCTTCGAGTACATTAAAAACTTAACTGCGATCGCCAACCCGCCTGCCAAGCGTGGCGATTATGGCAAATCCCCCCAATGAGCACACTACACCGATATCGGTCGTTGTGGTGATCTTTGGGGGAGGCCTGTGTCCAGCAGTGGACTTCATTCGGTCGAAATGATGATGAACCAGTTTTTCCAAGTAAGAAGGTTAGCAGAAATCGGCGCGCTTTCCGACCAGAAGTCTTCAGAATTGCTCCCACAACACAGAAGAGCAAAACTTAGATTGGCACATGAATACGCAAATTGGATTATGGAGCAATGGAAGAATGTTTTGTTCTCAGCGAAACCAGAAGTTCTTAAGAATCATCATCATTCATCTAGTCCCCCAGATTGATGTCAGCGAGTATATCAACGCACATACGAGAGGTTGAGCCACGTGCCATATGGAACTATTGGCCACCAAGGTGGGTCAATAATGGTCTGGGGCGATATTTCCATAGAAGATAGTACTAATATCCTGGTTTTTTTATGGGGGCAGTGTACATACAGGGCGTCCAGTAAATAGCACGACATACTGCAGGGGGTGAGAGCTTGGGTCAATACCTACCAAAAAAACACAACATATGTTCAGCAAAATCATACGGATTTTTTTTTTCACCTCTGTAGGTTAAAGTTAAGCGATAAGAAAATTGTACTGTGAAAATTTAAATAAAAATTGTATGTCTTGAAAATGTTTTAGTTTTTAATAGAATAAAGACTTATCAATGAGTAATGTAACTATTCACAAATAATTTGAGGTAAAAAAAAAATCTAGAAAAGGAATTTTTCATTACGAGATGCTAAAAAATCTGTGTCAAGGTAGAGATTTTTCGATATTTCGGAAATTTTTGTACTACTGTAAATCCGTAAGATTTTGCTGAACATATATTGTTTTTTTGGTTGGTATTGACCCAAGCTCTCACCCCCTGCAGTATGTCGTGCTATTTACTGGACATCCTTTATATGCTTCTTCCAATTATTTTTTTTAATTTGTTCACATGGAGCTTGGCAACCGGGCTTACCCCAGTTGTAAACTTACATTTTTCTGATTATAGCTTTTCTGTCTCCTGCTTGCTACAGAGATAAGTAGAACATATGATAAAACGCGGATGACATCGCGTATATTGTAGATTTTTGTGTTTCCTGACGTTTCGAACACTGCGGTCTTATTTGACGGCACAGTTGGTGCAGTGGCTGACACAGTCGGCTGTTGCGCTCCGGGTCGCGGGTTCGATTCCCACACGGAACATATTAGTGTATGATCTGCAGGTTCCGGTTCCGGGTCTGGGTGTATTGTATGTGGAATACATGTCTGTAAACGCAGCCACGACACAGGAGAAATCATAGTGTGGGGCAACGTTTTTAAACAAAAACAAAAATGCTGCAATCGATTTGGCTGACTCTACCATGCACTCGCACATAGCGAATAGACACCGATGAGATGAGTTTATCATCATCAAATCAGCTGAAGGAAACGTCCTAAACGGCCTCCCCCATAGATGTCCACATTTGTATCGACATCAGTCGAATATCGAGTCCGTGTGGTGTCCGGATTAAGAATATAGCACCACTCCATCTCCTCCCGTGGATGTCGTAAAAGGCGACTAAGGGAATCTAAACCAGAGGGATGGGCAGCAACGTCCCCTCTGTGAAACGGTAGCCATACTGCGCTCACCAAACCGCCTGCCAAGCGTGGTTAGTATTGGCAAATGGCAATTACCCCCCGAAATGACGACACAGTTGTGGAATCTATGTGGGAGGCCTTTGTTCAGCAGTGGACGTATAAATGGCCGATATGATGATGATCGACATCATAGGGGGAATTTGCCAGTACTCACCACAGGTGACGGGTAATTGGTGAGCGCAGAATGGCTACTGTTCTACAGAAGGGACGCTGCTGCCCATCCCTCTGGGTTAGAGTCACCTTTTACGACATCCATGGGAGGAGACAGATTGTGGATGAGTTGGGATGGGGCTATTCTTACCCGGCACCACACGGATGATTTACTAAACAAAAACAAAAAAGTACATATCATTTATTTTTATTTACATATTACAAATAGTACAATAATAGTATCACAATTGAAACACTTAAGTATAGTTACTTATTTTTACAAAATAACAATATAACTTGTCTCTGCATAAATAACTAAACAGCTTATGTAAGTACTAATGGGAGACAGATCAAAGAAACTAATATTATGGTATGGTATGGTATCCTTAATCCGTGTGGTGTCCGGATTAAGAATATAGCACCACTCCATCTCCTCCCGTGGGTGTCGTAAAAGGCGACTAAGGGAATCTAAACCAGAGGGATGGGCAGCAGCGTCCCTTCTGTGAAACGGTAGCCATACTGCGCTCACCAACCCGCCTGCCAAGCGTGGTGAGTATTGCAAATACCCCCCAAAATGATGATACAGTTGTGAAAATCTATGGGGGAGGCCTTTTTTTTTTTGTGACAAGCCCGCCACACATTCCCAACCACTGCAACTCCTGTAAGCCAGGATCTACAATGGCGACCACCGAAAAGAACACCGATCAATGAAGCTCGGTGTGTCCCAGAGAAATGAATAACTGTCTTGGAACCCGCACCGAAATTAATCAGAAAAGATAAAGGAGGAGTATGAAAGAATATACGTTCCACTTCCCTCCGTTGCAAGCAGGAGACAGAGAAAAACGATAGGCCATAGGCACAATAAATGGGAGTTTACAACAGGGTTAAGCCCAGTTGCCAAGCACCACGGGTACAATTTTTTTATTTACGGGTCCTATGTTGTGAGCTATTGTGACTGATTCCAATAGTAGGTATGGCAAAAACACTTGAACGCACGGAAATTCGTCCTAGTCGCAACAAGATCTGTATAGTAAACAACCCCGGATGTAACTTGCATGCTGTCAAACATAATATTGCGTTCATCTTGCCAAAGAATACACTCCCACGGGATATGATGTGCAGACTGTTCATATTCACAGTCCGGTGTTGAACATTTGCAGAATGGTGAGGTGACCAGCTCGGGGGAGGCCTTTGTTCAGCAGACGAATAAATGGCCGATATGATGATGGTATTCTTGTTTAATAATTCCGTTTACTTATACTTTGTGCCTGGAGTCTCCAGCTAAATCTACCTGGGCTGTCATCGGCACCTTTCGGATCAGGGATCTCGAGAACGAACGCTCCTGAGGGATTCCTATAACGTAGTGATTGACCCCTTGAACTAAAATTCCCTATTTATTTATTTTTCGTAAATGGAGTCAAATTTATACCATCAAATTTAGTTAATAACCAGCAAATTGAGTAAATAACCAGCAAATTGAGTAAATAATCATCAAATCTGAGCGAGCAAATTTACGCTAAATAAAAAATACTGATTTGCACATCAATCAGTTGGACCAAATATTGTCTCAGTAGGTTAAGGTGCGGCCCAAGGGCCAGCCATTCCAATGCCGCAGACATTAATCTTGGTTAAAAATGAACATTTTCGTAGTTTATTATAGCACAAAATGGAAGTTAGCTTTTGGTGCTCACTTACAATTTTTTAGGTACCAAAAGTATTTTTTCTATTTATTATTTACTAGCTGTTTTACGGTTTTCCGTGGTTTCACCCACGTTACTAAAACACGGAGACACGTTTTTATTTATTTTCAACGAAAAAGTCAACTAACAATTTTCATAGATCTAAGATCAAAAATAATGAATACTCCATACAAAAACTTTCACTCCCCCTTTTACCCCCGTAAGAGTACAGTTTATAAAAACACTGAAACACAAGGTGTGCGTCTTTATTTTGAACCAAAAAGCCAAATACCAATTTTTATAGATCTAACTTATAAAATGACGGAGTTTTATACAACATTTCAACCCCTATTTTACCCCCTTAGGGGTGTAATTTCTAAAATTCCTTTTTAGATAATGCCAACGTTATTACAGGCTGCCAAAATTTCAAGTTTGTAAAGTTTCAACCTACAACCTTTCAACCCCTATTCTACCCCATTAGGGGTGGAATTTCTAAAATTCCTTCTTTAGTGAATGTCTACGTTATTAAAGGCTTCAACTGCTTAAATTCCAAGTTTGTAACCACAGCAGTTTCGGCTCTGCGTTGATGAATCAGTCAGTCAGAACAAGTAATCATATATATATAGTTTGTCATGATCACGATGACTCAGTAAATGGACCATCATCATCATTATTTCGGCCAAAAGACGTCCACTACAAGATCGCCGCAACGACTGATCTGAAAGTATGTTGTGTGCTCATCTGAAGGCGGGTTGTCAATCGCAGTTGCCTTCTCACTAGAAGGGCGTGGCTGCCCATCCTCCAGCTAATCCCATGATCGCCTTTTACGACACCCACGAGAAGAGATGTGGCCCTGTTCTTAGCAGGCACTACATGGTTAACGGCCGGAATGTAAAGAAGTAATTATAAGTATTGAGGATATTTTTTTGTTATTTCTAAGTACATTAGTTGACTTTGATCTTAGCGTTCTGCAAGTACTCCTGGCGGAACTGCTCGTTGAGAAGCATGCCAACCTTGCTCCTGATCCATACTGGAGCCACTTTGATAAAGAAGTACTGGAAATGAGAAATTAAGAGTTTAAACGTCATTTAATTTAAATAAAAGATAAGTTTTCAGTTTTTCAGGACAAAAGATACTCTATATCATCATCATCATCAGCCTATATCGGTCCACTGCTGGACGTAGGGCTTCCCCAGCGGGCGCCACAACACCCGGTCATTAACATTCCGCATCCAGCCGGGCCTAGCAATCTTCTTCAGGTCGGCCGTCCATCTGACCGGTTGGCGTCGCACACCACGTTTGCCCGCCCATACGCGGCTCCACTCTAGGACTCGTCTGCTCCATCAGCCATCGGTCCTTTGACAGACGTGACCAGCCTACTGTCACTTCAGCTTGCTAAGTCGGTGAGCTATATCGATAATTTTGGATCTTTCCGGATATCCTCGTTTCGGATTCTATCCTTTGGAGAGACTCCGAACATCCCCTACCCTAAAAGATACCCTATGTAATAACTTATACAAATACATAAAATTTAAGTGTCTGTTTGTAATGTCAAAATAACAGCTTTTTACTAAATGCATATGAAAGTATATACGGTACCTATAACACAAAACCTATTCAAATTTTTTTGTCTGTCTGTCTGTCTGTTTGTTCCCGCTAATCTCCGAAACGGCTGGACCGATTTCTCGGGGCTTTCACTGGCAGATAGCTGATGTTATAGGAATAACTTAGCCTACTTTTATTTTAGAAAAAATAGGGTTCCGCGCAGAATAATGAATACCTATGAAATCCAATACTCCAGACGGTGAGAAAAAATATTTAAAAAAAATAATTGTTATAGTTACCGTATATACTTCCATATGCATTCAGTAAAATGCTGTTATTTTGACATTACAAACAGACACTACAATTTTATTTATTTGTATAGATAATCCAATTTATTTTATATTAAACGGCGGGTGAAACCGCGGGTCCCAGCTAGTCTAGAATGGACAAAATCTCATCCGAGTATTTTTAACGACGACACTAAGATTTCCTCGATATCCTGGGTACAGACAGAAATCCCACATGCTCAAACACCATAAAAATATTGTCTGGGTATTTGTGCACGTGATATTTATGTCTGTAAACCAGTCTTTCCCAACGTGGGCGATAACGCCCCCTTGTGGGCGCTGCAGGCCTAAAGGGGGGCGGTAAGAGACCCAGAAAAAAAGGGGGCATTGTGTAGGGCTTTGGGGTCGATTTATAATTTCATCTACCTAGCTAGGAAGACTCTTAGACACCGACTGAGCTCTCGACTCTCGACTACATCTTGTGAACATCAACTAATATTAATTAAGATATAGCTCAAACTCGGTTCGATATAAAAGACCGCGGGCAATCATGTTTTAACAAGTTTTTGTTAAATAATCCGAATTGTACATTCCTATACCAATCGGCTGGTTCTATAATACTTGTTCTTGCTTGTCGAGTACGATTGGGCGTCGAATGAGATAAACGAGTTTATGCACGTTTGTCTTATTCCTGTTGGTGCGTGCTGCTTATGCAATCCTATATAAACGACGTAAATTTATTTTATTTACATTTGTGGTTTCGCGCATAATAGATAAGCAGTACTTGATTTCAACACTTACGTATTTCTTAAAACAAAACAATGTCGGAAGTAAAAAAGAAGAGACGGCAATACTCTGCGGAATATATTAAATTCGGATTTATTGAAAATCCCACAAACCCGTCGTCGCCTTTGTGTCTTCTATGTCTAAAAACATTTTCGAACGAAGCAATGAAGCCTTCAAGACTGCAAGATCATTTGAATAAAATGCATCCAGATAAGACAGAAAAGAATGTAGCATATTTTCAAGACCTATAGAAGAAGCATAATACTCAGCCAAGTGTATCAAAACTATTTTCGGCGGCTGCTAAGCAAGATGACGACGGACTTCGAGCTTCGTACAATATCTCTTTGTTAATTGCTCAAAAAGGCAAACCACACAACATCGGAGAAGAGTTAATTTTGACAGCAATAAAGGAAGTAATAACTACTGTGCTTCATAAACCGGCCGCAGATATTATCCGAAAAATTCCTTTGAGTAATAATTCTGTGCAAAGACGAATTGATGAAATGGCTGAAAACATTGAAGAATCATTGTGCAATCATCTGAGGACTAGTCAATTCTCAATTCAGCTCGATGAGTCCACTTTACCAACTAATGAAGCGTTGTTGCTATCTTACGTGAGGTTTATTAAAGATGAGAAAATACGTGAAGAACTATTGTTTGCCAGAAATTTGGAGACAGATACAAAAGGCGAAACCATATTCAATACATTGGAAAAGTTTTGTGAAGAGAAAGAGATTCCTTTGAAAAATATTATATCAGTTGCTACGGATGGCGCTCCGGCTATGATAGGGCGCCATAAAGGCTTCATAGCATACTTAAAGAATAAAATTCCAGATGTCCTTGCTATACATTGCGTTATTCATAGACAACATTTGGTTGCTAGAAACTTAAGTGAACGACTATTTCAATCACTGCAATATGTCATCAAAGCAGTCAATAAAATTCGTAGCAGCTCTTTGAATGATAGATTATTTCATCAGCTTTGTGTTACTAATGACGAAGATTTCAACCGTTTGTTGCTTCATACTGAAGTTCGTTGGCTGTCAAGAGGCAATTGTCTGATTCGATTTTACAACCTGTTTGACTCTATGATAGAGTTCTTGGAAACTAAAGATACAGAGCTGCGCAACAAGCTCATAACATCAAAGAATGATATAGCTTACATGACAGACCTGTATAAAATGTTCAACGACATGAACCTCCAACTGCAAGGCGATGAACTAAATTTAATTAAAACAAAAAATGTCGTTGCTGCTTTCGCAGCCAAACTGCTTCTGCACAAAAATAATATGGGCAGACGTGAGTTTCACAATTTTCCGAATTTATCAGTATACTGCAGTAACGACGACTTGTTTGCCTACTGCCAACATTTGGAAAACCTCCACATTGACTTCACCGAACGATACCAGGACATTTTAAACTTGGAAATACCAGACTGGGTGTTGGATCCGTTTTCAAATCTCAACACAGCAATGTCACCTCAGCTGGAAGAAGAACTTATAGAATTGACAACAAACGAAGAAATAAAAATCAAGTTCAAAAATGGATATCAAGAATTTTGGCTACAAAAACCGATCCCGCAATTGTACCCTGGATTGTGGTCAGTTGTTCAATGATTTTTGATAGCATTCCCATCGTCATATTTGTGTGATCGTGGATTTAGTGCTGTGGCAACGCTGCTTACTAAAAAGAGAAATCGTTTGCGTGTTACCTAACGTGGCGACTTGCGGCTGTTTTTGAGTAAATTGGAACCTGATATCAACAAACTTATTGAACAGCATCAGATTCAACCTTCACATTAGTTTTTATATAAGAATTTATTATGTTTGTTTTATTTTCAATAAAAGATACTCTGTCCGAATACTATAAATTTGCGTTTCAATAATCAGTTATAAGTACTTAGCGATTTTTAAGTATGTTTAAAAAGGGGGGTGTTAAAAAATAATTTATTCTTAAAGTGGGCAGTAGACAAAAAAAGGTTGGGAACCCCTGCTGTAAACTGTACCCTCAACACAGGAGAGTTCCTAGAAGGCAACAGTGTTTTATAAAAAAGATGTTTCCATTAGTAGGTATACTTGACCATGATTGTAAACAGGTTGGACTGCACGTACGTGAATCGCTGCTGCGCCAGCTCACACGGGATGAGGCAGCAGTAATTCAAATAACCATGTTTAGTGAAATATAAAAAAAAAAAACTTTGATGTAAGTACTGCTAACCTTTTTGAGTCAATGTTACTTGAATAAAGATATATTTATTACCAGCTGGGACCCGCGGTTTCACCCGCATTTCATTTAAAAGAAATTTAGAGTACTTCTACACAGACACTTGACATAGAATATATATATTGGATATCAAGAGTTTTATTTTTTTTACGCGGAGTCCTAATTATTTTTCTAAAATAAAAGTAGCCTAAGTTATTCCTTATTACATCAGCTATCTGCCAGTGAAGGTCCCGTCCAAATCGGTCCAGCCGTTTCGGAGATTACCCGGAACAAACAGACAGACAGACAGACAGACAGACAGACAGACAAAAAAATTAAAAATAGTGTTTTTGTTATATGTAACGTACATACTTTCATATGCATTAAGTAAAAAGCTGTTTTGACATTACAAAAACAGACACTTCAATTTTATTTATTTGTATAGATTATTAGCCACAGCGCCAAACGTACCGTCAGTTCTTGCGGATGGTGGATCATTAACCGTTATATACCTTTTTTTATTTTTTTTATTGATGTCCAGTGGAAATTCTACATGGAACTTCCTTCACCCCGGGGAAGGGCGAAGGGGTATGCCGGACTCCTACCGGCTAAAACCACTGGAGCGGTCATCTTCGGCACCGAAGGGGCTCTCCAGGTCCTCGTAAGATCACACTAGAGCCAACCGTTATATACCTGTATGCCATGCAGCCAGTAGCCCGTGGTGTCGTGCTGCCTCCCCAGCGTGCATACTGCATGCTTCGCGTACGTCGCGGCGTCAGGCACTAGGATGTTGCCTTTCAACAGCCGCTGCGAGAACGCGTTGATCTTGGTCGACACGAACAGCGGCGCGAGGTGCTGGATGTAGATGCCTTTAGAGGCGTACTCTTCGCGGACAGCGTGGGTGAAGCTGTGGACGTACGCCTGGAAACAAAGTAAATAATAATTGAATTGTTTTGAATCACAGTTGTCTTACCTACATATATACCTATACTATACCTTAGATCCCTTACTTACATTCTGTTGTGGGGGAATCTTGGCCATATTCAAACTATTTTTGTGCTGAGAAACGAGCTTTTCGGTCAATTTATAATATTAGTACCTGGATGACCGAGCTTTGCTCGGTATTTTCGTGTTACTTAACAACGCCATCTGCTGTTGTGTCGTTAAAGCAATCAGTTGCTCACAAAAAATAGTATTATTATTCGCCAATAGATGTCAGGAAGAGTCATATTTTTCAGTTGAGACTACTCAAACGCCTATAAAAGGACATTTTCTAAAAATGATTCCTAGCTAGATCGATTTATCGCCCCCGAAACCCCCTATATACTAAATTTTATGAAAATCGTTGGAGCCGATTCCGAGATTCCAATTATATATATACAAGAATTGCTCATTTAAAGATATTAAGATAAGATAAGATTATACCGATAATGACCGTTCCAAAATGTTTTGTAACAAAACTATTTTGATTTAAAAAGAGTAACCATGGAGTTTCTTGTCCGTTCTTCTCCATAGTAAACCTACACCTTGGAACGCGGCAACTAAAGTCTTGACTATTCATAAGTGCCTATAAATGGTATTACATAAATAAATTAAAACGCACTCCGGGAGTGCCGACAGAAGTGAAAACTTATTTTGGCGCGTTAGGAGATTTTATCTCATCTAAAAATATGCGTAGTACCGCGCTAAAAGAAGTTTTCACTTCAAGCGTCTCGTAACGGTGTCGCGAGTCCAGAGATGTTATCTCATCTAAAAATATGCGTACCGCGCTAAAAGAAGTTTACACTTCAAATTTTTTTTTATCTTTTATCTTTTACCTTATCCCTTATTTCCATGTGGTGTCCGGATTAAGAATATAACGCCACTCCATCTTCTCCCATGGATGTCGTAAAAGGCGACTAAAAATATTTTTATCTTTATCTATCTTACAGAGGGATGGACAGCACCCCCTTCTGTGGAACAGTAGCCATGTTGCGCTCACTAACCCACTTGCCAAGCATAGACAGTACTGGCAGATTCCCCCATAAATGACGACACAATTGTAGAAATCTATGGAGGAGGCCTTTGTTCAGCAGTGGCCATCTTTTAGCTGATATGATCCCTGATTTCGTTACTAACATGTTGGCTAGACAGACCCTGAAATTGTTAACGCAAAACTCTGCAAATATCGCTTAAGGGCATTACATTGCCCAATGACCTTGATGATTTTGTCGGATTGATCCGGTAAGGATCTCAGTGACGGAACTAGTTAGGACGGCACGGTTGGTGCAGTGGCTGATACAGTCGGCTGCTGCGCTCCGGGTCGTGGGTTCGATTCCCGCACGAAACAAATATTTGTATGATCTGCAGGTAGTTGTTCCGGGTCTGGGTGTATTGTATGTGGAATTTATGTCTGTAAACGCACCCACGACACAGGAGCAATCCTAAGGTGGGGCAACGTTTTTAAAAAAGAAAAAAAAAAAGAAAAGATGACCTAGCTTTCAACATTTTTTTAAATAGTACTAAATATAAAATCTAGTACGAAATTATTATTTTTTTCTTTTTTCTTTATTTAATTTCGGGACTTTTATACATATTTGTATATGCCAGTCCCATCTGAGCATATTCTTTTATGAATACAATATACCTAAACACAATTTAGCTTAAAATTAAGTTACTTACTTTTATTATCTATAATATGGAAATCACGAGTTCTTCTAAACTCCTTTAAATATATTTACAAACTTAATGTCTACGTTTATTTTACGTAATTGTTATATCTGTACTTATTTACAATAGGTTTTAATTCATAATTATTCAAAGCTGTTCAAGTTTGGATTGCTTTTGTAAAAAATAACGCACGTACATACATAAGAGTCGTCAAGACATTAACTTGCGAGCGTGCGCTTGCCTGCACTTGCTTCTCGCGGGGAGCTTGTCACATTTCAGGGTTTTCGTTATTTGTTCAATATTTAAATTAATGAAAAAATTAAGAATACGAATTGTTACAGACGTTATTCCGCTTTTTTTTGGTGTAAAATTCATGCCTAATTCTGCCGTTATAGAGAGAAAATTCAATTTAGGTTAACAACTGCCTATTTACTTTATTTCTTACCAACAATTGGACTAATTAATTCATAATCTTGATGACCTTAAGTGTAACATATGTTTTTTTACATGGCAAGTGCACAAAAGTATTAGTCAACAAAACCCTTTTAAACTTACGCTATTTTTGCGATGTAATCTCCTAATGTAATGTTCGTGACTTTGATTGGAAGATAAGACTTCATGTGGCCAATGAATAAGCAAAAGTTACCAAGTAAGAAGTGGTTTTTGAAGCTGTATGCTGAGAAGAACAAGCCACGTACAACGTGCACAAAATCCCTAATAGCCTGACTTAGTAGCAACAACCACATTACAAATTGAAAAGATATGGTCCCACGAGGCTTGGAGGCTAGATTCTGCCTAGCGAAGCTCAATTCAGAAAAAGTTACATACCTTAGTAGCAGCATACACAGTCATAAGAGGTAACGGCTGCAATTCGGATCCTGAGGACACGTTGACAACAGCGCCAGTTCCTCGCTGAACCATGCCAGGAAGAACCAGCCTGGTCATGGCAGTTACTGCGCCCACATTCACGTTGATCAGCTCCCAGGATTTGGAAAGAGTAGTCTCGCAAAGCGGCATTGGGTAGTCGTATTGGACGCCGACATTGTTCACTGGAATAGAAAAAAATCCCGCTTTTAATGAGATTCTACGTCTTCGTTTGTCGTGAGAAATGCTTTAACCTTTTTTCAGATGAATGATAGTTTTTCAAAACTTTCGTTAACCTTTTTTTAATTTTCACCGCGATACACACGCTCATGGACTTCCTTCGCCCTGGGAAACGGCGAAGGAATGTGTCAGACGCTAGCCACCAAACTGAACCACCTGGGCGGTCATCATCGGCACCGTAAGGGATTCCAGGTTCTCGAGAACGAACGTACCGGAGCCGCCCATAGCTGACACGCCTACATACACATCTCGCAGGGGGTAACTGTAAAGAGGTCAAACCCTCTAGAGGGCCGCCCCCAAAGCCTCGCTGCGCACTGTACTGCGCACACGGCGGTACGTGACCATCTGCGTGCCGCCGTCTTCCAGGGGGTCGTTTGGTTCATAGCCCACACAAGCGTTGTAGAGGTATTATTAAACATCTTTGTAATTTATTATTTGTCATTTTAACATTATTACGTTTCATTCAATTTGAATACCTGTTAAGGTAGAATTATTTAAACAATTATTTAAAAGTTTAAATTAGTTATACGATTTATTTTTTATGCTATTAAGTCATATCATATCAGTCATATAAACGTTCACTGCTGAACAAAGGCCTCCCCCATAAACTTCCACTATTGTGTCGTCATTTTGGGGAGAGTGTGCCAGTACTCACCACGCTTGGCAGGCGGGTTGGTGAGCGCAGAATGGCTATTGTTCCACAGAAGGGAAGCTACTGCCCATCGTTCTGGTTTAGTTCCTTAGACGCCTTTTACGATATCCACGGGAGGAGATGGAGTGGTGCTTTATTCTAAATCCGAACCGTGAATGATCACGGTTTTCTTTTAGTTATATCAACGTATTCATCAAGAAAACTTTAACAAGAGGAAACAACTTGATAGAATCAGGTACACGAAATTTGAAAAAATCTCATGGCGCAGTTTATGAAAGAGCAAAATTGGACTTTTGGGGTGGAAGGCCTGGTGACCTAAGATACAGACTTCAGCCTAGTTTAGGCACCAGTCTCCCACTGTAAATTTGTACAATACTATACTGTTTCATTATTGTGGTGAGAATATAAAATAAATAAAATAAAATAAAATAAATAAATAAAAATAAATAAACTTTGTCATGAGATCTAATTATACCAATCAGCCAGTAGTAAACTGACAATATGTATAAAAATTATGATTGGCCACTGCGTGAAGGCAACAGATAAATTATATGTAAGCTGGCACATATATTTTATCTATTGTTTAGACGTTAAAATTATTATTTTTTCTTTAACAAATAACGTTGCCCCACACTAGGATTTCTCCTGTATCGTGGGCCTTTGGTTTCACACTCCAAATCGTTGCTTTCTGTAGCTCATACCTAGTATACCGATGGGTATGTCCTTGAGCTCCTCTTCAATGTGCGGGTACACCACGGCGCCCATACTGAAGTCTGCTACAACAGTCTTGGTCTTCACACTGTGCTCGTTTTCTGAAAATAATTTATTGAATAATTATCATAGATATTATGGAAGTAGCTGTTACCGGTGGCCGTGTCCTCTCGGCAAGGAATAGATAGACCACCCCTATCCACCATGGGGGTCGTAAAAGGCGACCAAGGGTTAATGTCGGGAGGGTTGAACTCCTCAATACCAACGCATTTATAACCTAAGATTATTATTCCTTTATTTTAAATATATACATATAAATTACATTTTTAAATACATATAAAAAAAACAATATATATTTAAAAATATAAAAAATAGTAGCCCACCGGCATCGGGAACAAGGTCCAAGCTACCGGTGGTTAGGGCTCCAGAGAGAGGAACCTCCTAACAATACGAGCCGTGTCCAGGAGTACCGCTTTCTGTATCAAGCCCTTGACCCAGCTGCCTAACGAGAGCCTCTTAAGGTGTTGGTCGAGGCTCTTGGCCATAAGGCCATTGGCCGTGACAACTATCGGCACAATGATTGCAGAGTCTACCTCCCACATGTCGACAACCTCGTGCGCCAAGTCAAGATACTTAATTTGCTTATCTTTCTCGGCCTTCACGAGATTCTCGTCATGCGGGATAGTTATATCAACAATCATTGTGCGGCGCTCTACTCGATCTATCACCACTATATCAGGCTTATTGGCTACAATAGTCCTGTCAGTAATGATAGATCGATCCCAGTACATTGTGACATGGTCATTCTCGAGAACTGGGTCGGGCACATACCTGTAGTATGGCACTTCTGAACTCACAAGGTTGTATTGCAGTGCAAGTTGCTGGTGGATAATCCTGGCTACTTGGTTATGCCTGTGCAAGTACTCGCCGTTAGCAAGACGAGAACAACCGGAAATAATGTGACGTATAGACTCGCCTGGACGGTGGCATGCCCGACAGATGTCAACCGTGCCGTCCTTCACAATATATTTTCGGTAATTATTCGTCATGATAACTTCATCCATAATTGCACAGATAAAACCTTCGGTTTCCCCAAACAGGTCACCGAAGCGTAGCCAAGACACGGACGCTACTAAGTTTACATCAGGCCCATGAAGGGCCCGGTAAAAGCGTCCGTGAAGCTCCTTGTTCTGCCATACCTCCATACGGTCATTAGTGTCAAGCACTACGGGTTTATGCCAGTTCTCTTTAGCCAAGGAGAGCGGGGTGAGTCCCTTGTCCATCGCAACCACATCTCGGTGCATCCCCACTTCGGCATGGAGAAAGTACTCCCTGAGGCTGCACACCTCACGATTGTGGAGGGTCTTAGCATTTAAAAAGCCTCGACCCCCACACTTTCGTGGGATGTATAGCCTCATTACCGACGATCGTGGGTGATGCATCCGATTTGTGGTCAACAACGAACGGACTCTTCTATCCAGAGCGTCTAATTCCGTCTGAGTCCACTTGAGTATGCCGAAAGAATAGACTAAGACTGGCATGACCCAACCGTTAAAGGCGCGTACCTTGTTACCGCCTGACAAAAGACTTTTCAGTACTTTTTTCAGGCGGCCAAAGAATCGCCCCTGTAACGATTGTTTCATGTCAGCTGCGTTGACACCTAACGCCTCCGACATACCCAAGTACTTGTAGGTTTCAGATGAGGAAAGGGATCTGATTTGTATGAAATCCGAAAGTTGTAATCCCTCGGATTCCATAATCTTCCCTCGTTTTACATGCATGACTGCACATTTGTCCACACCAAATTCCATCCTAATTGAGTTACTAAAAGTTTCAGTTACCTTCAGTAACTCTATTAGCCGCAAATTGTTGGGGGCAAAGAGTTTCAAATCATCCATGTATAAGAGGTGAGATATGATCTGACCACCTCTTCTCATCTGGTAGCCTAGCCCCGAACTCTCCAGCAGTGTGCTCAGAGGGTTCAAGGCTAAACAGAACCACAGGGGACTCAGGCTATCGCCCTGAAATATTCCACGCTCGATCCTGATCGGTTCAACGTTTCCTTGAATCTGTCTACATCCCGGATAGTGAAGTACCGTCCTCCATTGCCCCATACATGTGAACAGGAAGGTGCGTAGGGTTGCATTTATTTTATATAACTCTAGCACCCTCATGAGCCATGTATGTGGCATCGAGTCGTAGGCCTTCTTATAATCTATCCAGCATGTAGACAGATCCTTGCGGTTACGTTTAACCTGTTGGCTAATGGCCATGTCAATAAGGAGCAGCTCCTTAGTACCACGGGACCCATTCCTACATCCATTCTGAGAAGTAGACATGATGCAATTGTTATCAATATGTGTGTTAATTTTGACTCTCAGGATGGATGTAAGAAGTTTATAGACCGTCGGTAAACAAGTGATCGGTCTATAATTTTTGGGTTCCGTGGTACTACCTGATTTATGGAGCAGGTGGGTAATTCCTATTGTAAATAACTGTGGTAGCGAGCCCGACTCTAAGCATGACTGGAACTGAGAGGCCAAGCGAGCATGTGAACTACATATCCATTTGAGCCAAAAATTGTGCAGCCCGTCCGGTCCCGGAGATTTCCAGTTAGGCAACGGACGGACTGCACTGGCTACGTCTTGGGGGCTAATTACTATTGCCCCCATTTCTGATATTGGTTCACAAGCTCGGTCAACCTCTCGTATCCAATCACCTTCGGTATGGCTGACGGGCACCGACCATATGCTGCGCCAGAATGCATTCATGGCATCATCATCCGGTCGGTGGACTTCATCCATACCTTGGTCAGGTTGCTCCCAAGTTCTATATACCCACCTTTGGTCACTCTGGAATATGCGATTCAGGGTATACCGCTCCATTCGCCTTCTGTATCTACGAATACGGTTCGCCCATGCATAAACTTTCTGCTTCAGGTAGTCGATGCGCTCTGTGACACGAGACATATATTCTAGAGGGCTGATATCAGTCCCCGAAAATGCTCGTCTCACAAAGCGCATCACTCTTGGGCGGGTATTACCCTCCCTGAAGCAGATTAGCTTGCCAATAAGTGCCCTAGCCTCATTAATACGATGTTCAATCCTGTACTGCCAAGCTGGTACGGCAGATTTTGGTTGTGTAGCTCTGTCAATATTTGGAAATTTGACATTGGCTACACGACATGCCGCAACAGCCGAACAGTACAGAATCGAATGCGTATCGCCGAGGTCTTCGCTGCTGTCAAAATAATCTAACAGCAGCGAATCCAGGGCACACACTAGCGCTCTATTCTTTTTATGCATAGGCAAACGTGGTAGACGTGGCCTATGGGTAGGTGGAGTGTATCTATACTCTCGAATCGCACAGTCCAAAGCGCTCCTTAAAGTTTCAATGCACTGGTTACCTGCAGTAATAGCCCCATCATCTTCTTCATCATCAACGAGGTTGGACCGCGGTGGAACCGCAAAAGTTGCTTGCGGTTGCACCGCGGTTTGTGATGCAGGAGAGATGACACGGTTAGTCTGCACCTCAGAGCGTAGCCGATCAAGTGCAGCATCATCTAACCTATGATTACGTTGTATGACCCGCACTTGATCCGATAGTCGTTGTGCCGATACGTTGACAGCCGGTTCAAGTACCTGAAACAGAGAGAGCATCCGACCACGGTACGCAGTCAGGTTAGTTCCCCCCTCTGTCGCTCCAAAGTATGCGCGCATGACATTTTCATTAATGGCTGTGGTCCATCGCATGCGCTGCACACTTCCACCGGGAGCGGGGACCCTGTCAGAGGCAGGTGGGCCTCGAGGTCCCAAACTGGCCGGTGGTCGGCCTCTTCCACGTCGACAAGCTGGTGGTGGTGACGTCGGTGGAGAATAATACTCGTCGCTCGAGCTCGACGCAACTGCAACTGCCGGTGGCGCTGTACATACGACGGGGCTGGATTCCGGCGGCTGCGAGGCGGAGCTGAGCGACGAGGCCGAAGATGTAGGGCGTGCGTTTTGCATTCTGGCACGATTTCGAGTAATCATGATTTGTTTTATGTTAATTTCATGTTCATTTATACTCGGTCAGTCATGTCATCATCTGTCAGATACATCGTTCTTATTTATAATTTTCCGTATTTGTGGTCTAATCTTCTTGTAGGTAATATATATATTTCTTCATATAATTTATCCATTGTAGTTTTGTTGTTTATATTTGGTGCTTATAGTTGATATTATTATATGTTATTTAAATTATTTAAAAATCCAGAGAAAATTTTCTGACGTACTTCAGATGTGTTGCCAGTTATTATTTAACCTAAGATTATTATTAGTTCGATCATCATATCATATATGACGTACATGAGAACATTACCTGTATAAAAACATATTTATATATACGAAATAAACACATAAACATACATATAATATAATAAATAGACACAGATGAGAAAAAAATATAAAAAATAAATAGAATCAGAGTTGAGATGAATCTGCAGACGTCTTTTTGAAAAGATATTTTCGTAATTTTATTTTAAAGTTGTTCCGATTGTTAGCCATCCTGATTTCAAAGGGGAGCGCATTCCACAGTAAAACAGATTGGACGAAGAAGGTAGAATGAATAAAGCCAGAGTTATGAGTTGGATATTGAAGAAGACTCTTATTACTAGAACGAAGATATTTATTGTGGTTGGAACAAAGATACTGGAAGTGAGAAGATAAATAAGAAGGAGGATTAGGAGAGTATAATATAGAAAACAGGGTGGTCAGTGCTCTCATATTTAAAAGACACTCTACTATACACTAAGATACGTCATGTCGGCCATTTATACGTCCACAGCTGAACAAAGGCCTTCCCCATAGATTCCACAACTGTGTCATCATTTTGGAGGGGAATCTACCAGTACTCACAACGCTTGGCAAGCGGGTTGGTGAGCGTAGTATGGCGGTGCTGCCCATCCCTCTACTAGAATTCCTTAGTCGCCTTTTACGATGCGACGGGAGGAGATGGAGTGATGCTATATTTTTAATAGAATGGATCATCCAACTTATGTCACAATTTTCGAAAACAACCATCCCAACACAGATTGCTCCAACAATAGTGATTGTAATACTGATATCATCTCAATGCTAATGTAATATTGCGACAACCAACAAAACAAACTGAGTTGTAATAATCGCGCTTGCTTAGATTCTAAGAATTATTCAAAAGGCAGTGCTCAATCTCGGCTAAACGTGGACGAGTCGCTCAGTAAAAAGTATTATCGCAAAAGAATTTAATAATTTCTAAAATAAATACTTTTGCAAACCTCGTTGCCGATGTATATGTAAAAAGTCGCATTCGTATGTTTTTAAACCGATTGCACCTACAAGACGGCTCGATTTTTTGTTGCAGGCTATTTATTAATTTATTCATATCCACTAATATTACCTCATATTGTGTAACTATTACATAAATTCATTACAATAAAGAAAGATAATTTATTTTTGAAAAAATAGTTATATTAAAGATTATTTAGTGACCGTGTTAGTGATGAGATTACAATTTGACACCTGCTAAGTATGGAACATTTATTTACTTTCCTGATACTTTATTATAACATTATGTTTAAGATAAACAAGATGAACACTCGAAGAAGATATGATTAACGGCCGAAATTAATAATCAATCTAATCAAAGTTCGTCAGATTTAAGATTTTGAAAATCATCCGTTGTTGTGTTACGATCACATTTAACACAAAAAAAAACAAACATATCTGTAATCCGAAATCCAAAGATTTTGGAGTAGATCGATTATTAATTTCGGCCGTTAGTGATTGAACCTTTTGCGATTGATAATAGTCACAGAATTGACCATTTTAAGGCGATGGAGGTGATAATTCAATCGACAGTGACCAAAACGCGCACGACATATAGTTGAATAAAACTTTTTTTCTATAACGTTGAACTTGCAAAACAACGGTGTGGAATTTAACTGGACATCCAAAGCATTATACCAAGTACCTTTACCATTGATATGTGTGCACTCATAGGAATGTAATCCCCATAGGTACTCGACATATCCGTTGTTTTAGAAGATTTACTACATCTGTAAAACGTAAAATATCTGCATTGCCCCTAGGATCAGGAATAACATACACACTTAATTATAGTGTTACAACACCTATATGTCAAGGCACCCACACAAAAGATAATTTTATATTAGAGTCTGATAATACAACCCAAAGCTGTTTTATATGATAAATTAAATAAAGAGTACATGTATCTTAGTGTGTGTCCGGATTAAGAATATAGCACCACTCCATCTTCTCTCATGGATGTAAAAGGCGACTAAGGGAATCTAAACCAGAGGGATGGGCACCAGCGTCCCTTCTGTGAAACGTTAGCCATACTGCGCTCACCGACCCACCTGCCAAGCGTGGTGAGTATTGGCAAATACCCCCCAGAATGATGACACAGTTGTGAAAATCTATGGGGGAGGCCTTTGTTCAGCAGTGGACGTATAAATGGCCGATATGATGTATCTTAGTGTATAGTAGAGTGTCTTTTAAATATGAGAGCACTGACCACCCTGTTTTCTATATTATACTCTCCTAATCCTCCTTCTTATTTATCTTCTCACTTCCAGTATCTTTGTTCCAACCACAATAAATATCTTCGTTCTAGTAATAAGCGTCTTCTTCAATATCCAACTCATAACTCTGGCTGTATTCATTCTACCTTCTTCGTCCAATCTGTTTTACTGTGGAATGCGCTCCCCTTTGAAATCAGGATGGCTAACAATCGGAACAACTTTAAAATAAAATTACGAAAATACCTTTTCAAAAAGACGTCTGCAGATTCATCTCAACTCTGATTCTATTTATTTTTTATATTTTTTTCTCATCTGTGTCTATTTATTATATTATATGTATGGATGTGTTTATTTCGTATATATAAATGTATTTTTATACATGTAATGTTCATGTACGTCTATGTATTTGTATAATATGTCTTCACATCTATACCTTTCTTTCATATTTTGTTGGTGCATCTACCTTATTGTTCTTTGCATCACCCAAAGGTCGTCTGGCAGAAAATGCCTACGGCATTAAGACGGCCTTTGTACACTAGTGTAATAATAAATAAATATTTTATGAGAAGGTCTAGAATTGCCATTTTCATTACTATTGAGTATTAAGTATATGTTTTGTTGAACTTCCTCATAAATTTCCATACAATGGATAGTGATGTACATCTATTAAAATTTTCAGAAAGCGACAACCAGCTTTTCCGCCGTTCGATTTTTAGAGTAAGGTTTTAACTGCTCGGAGTCTTTTAAAATTTAAAAAAGTATCTTCTGTTGCGTTGTGTTTAAAATTTAAATATGCGTTTTTAACTTAAGAACCGCCTCCGAACAGTAACGGTTCCACCATGGTAGGCTAGGGTTTTGGAAACGACTTTCTTGCTACGAGTGACATTTGCAGAACAATCAAAACTTTTAGGACGAGGAATAGGATTTTCGGCTGCCGTGTGTAACATTTAAACAGAAAAGCAAATATATGTATCTACAGGTTTTGTGATATCTATTTTAAAATTATCCAGCTATACGTCAACATGATTGCTAAACATATACCAACCCACCAGTTTGTAATTTGGATAGCATGGCGTATATAAGCATACGTTATGTATGTTATGACAATTTATGTTTGAACCCAGACCTTTCACACTGTAGTGCTAAAGAAGGAGAAACCAAAGTCAAATCTATCGCGTTTGGACATTTGACATTGGCCATGTTAACGAGCCAACAGTTGTTGTTTTGCCATCATTTAGTAAAATCAAATTGTTATCATCAATAACTTCCAAAACCTACCTGCCCCGAGGAGAATCTGAACTGCAACCCCAGGTAGTGTGAAGAGCATTAAAAACTAGTAGCTAGTATTAAGGGTCCAGCAATAGACTTCACTAATGCATCAAGATTGTCAATACTTAGATTTTTATTATTTATTCAAGCTCTGGTGCAAATGTTTTGTAACGTTTTTTTTTCATTTGGCACATCAACATATTACATATATAAAGTTTGTATGGCTTATTACAATAACAAATTCCTATATGTATACCTATTATAGATGTACACAACATTTGCAAATACGATCGAATTAAATTATAAATATATAATCATTTAAACATTGTGTGATTGTGAATTATGTATATGTAATATATATAATTAATAACAATTATGACAATTAATAAATATAAACATTATTAATACATTTTGAACACAGTAAATTAAATTGATTTGTGAAAATGACAATAGATTTGATTTATTTCTGAAATTTATGGAATATTCATACATTTTATATATCATGCAAGTACTTGCAGCACCTTACTTTTGAAAAGGGCCAATGAGGAATGAAAGAGATCGAGATCAGATATTTTGTAATTCTGTGTATTGTACTCATTGCACATTCTGCTTATGGGAGAGTTTATTAATTAAATTATCAAAATATGTGTGGATTTTGGTATGTGTAATAATTTTATGAATTTGTTTTTGAATTGTGATTGTTGCCACAGTCATTTCGCTCTATATTATAACTTCGTATTTTAAAATGTTGAAATGATTTAAACCAAGTTTCAGCTAAGATTGCTATATGGATATTGTGTGTGATAATTGCGTCATTCCACAGTCATTTCGCTCTATATTATAACTTCTTATTTTAAAATATTGAAATGTTTTAAACCAAGTTACAGATATGATTGCTATATGGATATTGTGTGTAAAAATTGCGTCATTTCGGGGGGAATTTGCCAGTATGCACCACGCTTGGCGGGTTGAAGAGCGCAGTACTGATCTACAGAAAAGTCGCTGCTGCCCATCCCTCTGGTTTAGTATCCCTTAGTCGCCTTTTACGTCATCCACGGAAGATGGAGTGGTGCCATATTCTTTATCCGGATACCACACGGAAACGTCTTGACTACGCACCAGAAAACGTAGTAAAGGAAACCTCTATATCTGAAGGAAAAGACGTAGGCCCGTATTACGAAACACTAAACAAAACTTTAAATAGAATTTGAGTCTCGATTGTGTGAATCAAATACGAACCCTAAGCATATGTAGGTCCAGCATTTACATTCAATTTCGTTTTGATTCTCGTTCTATCCAAATACGGCGAGTATTAGGATAGAACGAGAATTTGGACATAACAAATAAAAATATTGCAGCAGTACTCAAATAATATGCAAGTGTTGAAAGATCTACATGGATTAATTGCTTGTGGCAATTAATTGCTACCTGCTGTGGAAATCTACTGCGGAAAATGTCTAATTATTTAGAGGTCACTATTGACAAATAAAATGAAAGGAGATCTAGTTAATCAGCGTGTTGTATCGTTGATTAGAGCGAATAAGTAATTTATTTAAACTTCAATACCAACGCATTTATAACCTAAGATTATTATTAGTTCGATCATCATATCTGCCATTTATACGTCCACTGCTGAACAAAGGCCTTCCCCATAGATTCCACAACTGTGTCATCATTTTGGGGGGTATTTGCCAATACTCACCATGCTTGGCAGGCGGGTTGTTGAACGCAGTATGGCTACCGCTTCACAGAAGGGACGCTGGTGCCCATCCCTGTGGTTTAGATTCTCTTAGTCGCCTTTTACGACATCCACGGGAGGAAATGGAGTGGTGCTATATTCTTAATCCGGACACCACACGGATTAGTTCGATCATGAAGATCGATTATTTGTAAGCGTTCATGAATATGATGATTGTTTGAAGATCCAACAATATATCTGCTGTAGACTTACAGTTACTTGCTTTTCTGAAAGGCGTGTCAAATGGCGAATTAACTAACATTATGTCACAATGACCCGCCCGTTAACAGTCAATACAATCCGCGGGTTACTGAAACGCAAATTATCGAATAATTTGCTTATTGACACGGTTCGTGCAGTGGCTGATAAGAAAGAAAGAAAGAAAATAGATTTATTAAACAACACAAAAACCAGCACATAGTAGGTACACATAAATATAACATTGCTAGGCTGGCGTGGACTCGTGCGTTTAAAAGGCCACAGCTCAGCTAATGCAACAGGTAACTGTAGCGCTGATTTTCAGCTGAAGCCTGCCAGCCAGTCGACTGCTGCGCTCCGGGTCGCGGGTTCGATTCCCGCACGGAACAAATATTTGTATGATCTGCAGGTAGTTGTTCCGGGTCTGGGTGTATTGTATGTGGAATTTATGTCAGTAAACGCACCCACGACACAGGAGAAATACTAGTGTGGAGGAACGTTTTAAAAAAAAAACTCATGTACTTTTAAAGTGGAAAACTGTGTGTGTAGAATTACGAAATCTGTTTATTTACCATTTCTGTATCTCTTCGCCGTCGAAATCGTTGTATATCGTCCCTTCATTTGATGGTCTATCACGGTACGTGTAGTTAATTTGCGGTGACTCTTCCACAAAAGACACTAATCAATCAATCAAGCTGAAGTGGAGAATCGAAGATAATGCCTCAAAAATAGTTACAGAAAAAGAAAAAGGGAGCTACTGGCAATAGTAGAAAAATGAGTACTAAGCTGTTCAAATTAAATTAATATCTTTGCTATTACCGACTAGACTACGTTCAGTTCGTTTTTTTTAAATATTTAAACATTTATGCTGGTATTTTACAAGCATAGGTACAAGCTTTATAGTTACTGAGCTAAGATTTCTCTTTTAAAGACATTTTTAAAGGTTTTATCGTGTTAAATAGCCTTTAAATTGGTAACATTAATTACACGCGATATAATAATAATTACATTAATCTTTCCGGTAACATAAACTGCACTGACCGGGGTGGATAATTGGAGATTTGATACATTGTTAACAAACTGTTGACAGAATGTTACATTTTTACCAAAGTCAAATATTTTTATTTCAAATCGTTTCAAATAAACCAAATATTGGCAACGTCAGAATCTAAGTTGCACGGTTCTAAATAGTTGATCTATGGAGAAGAGCCGGCAAGAAACTCCATAGATACTCTTTTAAAATAATTGAGATCACAATGTTGATTGATACAAATTATGGTAAAACATATAACGAGCATTATGTAGGCCAATGTATAAAAAACGAAAAACATACTAATGTCATATAATTATTATTCGCCATGGCAGTTAACGGCTGACCAGTCCCAACAGACGGCACCCGTTCACGAGCATGACGCATGCATCAGCATCGCTTAGCTCAACCATATTGTAGGGAACCGAACGACCCGGTACACAACGCCATCCCTAGTACGAGATTCATTTATGGTTGGAGAATTTAAAACGGGCTTACTCTAACGTTTCGATTGTGAAAATAAAACTCGAACCTACTGGTGTAAAGAACCCGCGAGATTTGGTAACAGTATGCCACGTAATTTGTCGTTCCGTTCAATTCCGTGTGGTGTCCGGATTAAGAATATAGCACCACTTCCATCACTTCCCGTGGAGGTCGTAAAAGGCAACTAAGGGAAATCAAAACCATACTGCGCTGCGCGAGTCGCAACCGCGTGGTGAGTACTGGCAAATTCCCCCTCATCATTTCGGCAGAATGAAGTCCACTGCTGGACACAGGCCTCCACCAAAGCTCACCACAACGACCGATATGGGTGTGTTGTGGGTTCATTGGGAGGTTTTGCCATAATCGCCTCGCTTGGCAGACGGGTTGGCGATCGCAGTTCAGTTGTTAATGTACTCGAAGGGACGCTGCTGCCCACCCTCCGGCTAATCCCTTAGTCGACTTGTACGACACCCACGGGAGGAGTTGGAGTGGTGGTATTCTGAACCGGCACACCAAACGGAAAAAATTCCCCCTAAAAAGACACAATTGTCCAAATCTGTGGGGAGGCTTTTGTTCAACAGTGGTCGTCCTATGGCTGATATGATAATGATGACGTAATTTTTACGGTAATTATCGTTTCAGAAATCGGCTGTTAGTGCTGTCTCATACAGTAATCTCTCATAAATACATAGGTAATTCCCTCAAGAACAAAAATATTGACTCCGAATATTATTAACTAACTAATTAATATACAATATTTAAACAACTACTTAACCGAGTAGACTGTAAATATTTACGCTTCAATATACCATAATACTTGTAAGTACAAAGAGGCATCATCTTCCTTATATACCTATGCGCATATTAAATCTACAGCGATGTAATAAATTTATGCTGCTTCAAAAATATGGAATAATTTAACACCGCCTGTCAGATCGCTTAATACAATTAATATAAGCTTATACAAAATACAGAAACTGGGAATAAGAGGAACATAATACTTAGAGGAGCGCAATTAATACTTTTCGAAGACTACACAGAGATAAATGGAAACTTAAGCTTTGAACAGCTAATCACAGACGGAGTCACACAGGGTAGCGCAGTTGCGCCGTCCCTATTTTTATATCTATATCAACGACCTGTGTGCGCTCAGTCTGCACAAAAGCAATATATTTGGCTTCGCCGACTATAATGCTCTCGTGTTTGCTTCCAATACATGGAAAAATTAAAAATATTCAAGTGCGCCCAGCCTGGTTGTTGGGTGTTAAAATGGTTGCGTGTCATCGTCCTGACGCTGAATGCAGGAAAGACAAAATACATTCCGTTAGCGATCAAAAATGATACACTTCACTCAGCTTTCTCCCACGCTATCCTAGCACATAAGTATGCCACTACTAAGCCTCGCTGTGTGCTGTGCTGCGCACACGGCGGCACGTGACCATGTGCCGCCGTCTTCCTGGGGGTCCCTCGGTATGAGCACGCAGGATCCCAATCTGCGCGCCCGCGTCAGGGGTACTCAGGCGTTATGGACCTGGAAGCCGGGGCGGTTGTTACTTTGCAGTTGTAATTCCTCGTGCGGAATCGGAGCATGACTAGAGGGGGTGTCGGTCTTTACAGTCATGCCCTCTGTTATGTGCCTAAAGGCGTGGCACCAATGGGCGGCTCTAGTGTGATCTTACGCCTGGAGCCCCCTTTCAGTGCCGAAGATGACCGCTCCAGTGGTTTTAGCTGGCAGGAGTCGGGCATACCCCTTCGCCCTTCTCCGGGGCGAAGTAAGTTGATGTCCACTGGACACCAATAAAAAAAGGTAGTCTAGACTACGCAAGTTAATCTACGTTTTTAAGAACCTGAGACGCGTAGCAGATGAAATCCTAATAAAGTCATTCTACTTCGCCCGCCGCCAGTCATTACTGTCATATTGCATCACATCCTGGGGCGGTGCACACAAATCTAGTACTATTCAAGTAAAGAAGGCACAGCGATTACACAGCGATTACGGGTCTATTTTAATCCTAATATCTCTCTTTTCACGGTTATCCCTCTGCAAGGAGGAACCCGGTCTTTTGATAGGCTTACACGGGCTCTAACACGCAGAGGCCGTTTAGAATGACAATTCTCGCTTATTCTGATTAGTTTCTCCACACGACTATATCATAACGGATGACTGAGCAGACGTAGACGTGATACACGTTTAATAACGTATACCTAGACGTGACAAGTTTAAGCTTTCTTAAGACGAATACGAATTGGTTGTTTCTTTTACAAATGACTTCTCTGGTTTTTCCACGTAAAATGCTCATCGAACATTACACCTAGAAACCTTGCACTTTGAAGCCGTTCTGTATTAATATTATTATACACAATAATACGAGGTACAAGTTTACTTTTTTACTATGTTAAATTGTAGCAGGTTTTTTTTTACTTATTAATGTGTAACCATTTTATAATTCCGTTCGATGTTTATTTATTTTAGTATCATAATTTTAGTGATTCCTAAGCTTACATAAGGAAGGAACAATAATGGCCTTAAAATGCTACCTTCAGGTACCACAATGATTAGTTTTTGGTTCAGAATAAAAAAAAACAATTCTGTTACCTAATTTGTTTAATTTTATTACCCTGGTCATCTATTCCTGTAACTTAAATAATTTTTTGGCTGAATCTCTGATCATATCTTTCCATTTTTAAACAAGCATGACTTGGTCGACAAGGCCAAACGCCTAATTTATATCTAGAAATATTGCATAGCATTACACCATTAATATTATTCTTATTTTAAATTACCAAGGTTGTAGATTTATTTTGCCTAAAGGCATATCGTTGATTGACAAGAATAAAAACAAATTGGGTGCTTAATTCTTAGATAATATTTATCAAAGAATTAATCCGGTCTGTAGTTGTTAACGTTTGATTTGATCCCTTTTAACGTAAATGATTTATCAAAGAAAAATGTAACTGAGAATATCCCCCTATTCCAACGATAAATTGATAATATGCGCTAAAGGCAATGTCATATACTGGGATATATTTTTAACAAGCTCAGTTTTGATATTATTTTGTGTTGGCCTGTTTATATTTTTTATATAATCCTGTCTATATACTATTATGTGCGGGAGATGTAGAAAGATAATTATTCCGCATTGTCAATGAAGAGATTATAAAATGTATTCGCGTTATCCGATTATACTGGTGGCTATTATTTTACTGATCTATTCCGTACACGGCTCGTTACCCATTGCCAAGGCTATATGTTGTTATTATTCATATTAAAACAGCCAAATTATATTTGCCTAGTCAATTACTATTTGTTTATAATGGTGTGGCGTAAATATTGGTCCAACGTTTAAGAGGCCCAGACACTATGTTCAGCTATCACGAACCACGATTAGAACCATTTTTACCATACAAATTATTTTTTAAATGTAAGAACCTCCTTTCGTTACTCGTTTTGCTGCATAGACTATACACTTAATACTGACATTTAGCTGACGCAAATAATGATTTCATCATTAAAAATATTAATTCCATTCAAATTTTAAAGGAGCTAATTTTATTTCGGGTTTCAACCCTTGCAGCCAGCTGTGACCTTGACTAAGTTATCAGAGTATTTTAAAAATAAAATTCAAACTAAGTGCCGAAAAACATAGATTAGGTTTCGATTCCATCCATCCAAACATCCATTTGCCATAATCGCCACGCTTGGCAGGCGGGTTGGCGATCGCAGTTGAGTTGTTAATGTACTCGAAGGACGCTGCTGCCCATCCTTCGGCTAATACCTTAGTCGACTTTTACGACACCCATGAGAGGAGATGGGGTGGTGGCATTCTAAGCCGGCACCACACGGCGCCACCGTTATATGGTGGATATTCCACCCATATGCGTGTTATGCTCCTATGTTTCTCATGCGTACCGCTAAGGAGTAAAACTCCTTGCTGGAGACTGTTTCACGACCATTATAACCTCGGAATCTTCAAGTCGCGAGTGCACAGGTTTCTTCTAGGCAAGCATGCACCATCGTCAACTTCGTCGCTTAACATGAGGTGAGACAGTGGTCAAACGAAAACCTATTCAGTTAAAAGACCTTTATACGCACACACAAAGTATTTTTTTATTAATAGACATAAATAAGCGTTATGTTATAATTAAAATAAATAGGCAGTTAACAAAAAACAAACAATGAGTGCGTCTATGTGTTAAGAAGAAGTCCCAGGCAAAACAATTTATACAAATATTCTACATAAAGTCAATGAACTTTTAAGTACGCCAATGTAAAAATGGAAGTAAGTTTTAAATATTTTAATTGGTTCATCATACCAGCCACAGGACGTCCACTGCTGAACAAAAGCCTCCCCCTTAGATTTCCACAACGAGCGGTTACATGCCACCCTCATCCAACGACTCCCAGCGACCTTCACCAGGTCGTCTGTCCACCTTGTTGGAGGTCATCCCACGCTGCGTTTTCCGGTGCGCGGTCTCCATTCGAGAACCTTTGTGCCCCAACGGCCATCAGTTCTACGAGCAATGTGCCCTGCCCATTGCCACTTCAGTTTACTAATCCTTTCAGCTATGTCGACAACTTTAATTCTTCTACGGATCTCCTCATTTCTGATTCGATCACGTAGAGAAATACCAAGCATATCTCTTTCCATAGCTCGCTGAGTGACCTTGAGCTTTCTTATGAGGCCTATTGTGAGTGACCACGTCTCTGTTCCATATGTCATCACTGGTAACAAACACTGGTTAAAGACTTGAGTCTTGAGGCACTGCGGTATTGTTGACGAAAAGATGTTGCGAAATGTTTAATTGGTTGCTAAATCATATTATACATTTCAAGCAGTGTCTGTTCTTTATAATATTACTCATAATGAAGATATCGAAGATTCACCAAGTCGTGGTGTATGATAAGTTGATAACACTTGATGATGCATGATAATCTTAAAATACACTGCACTTCGGAAATTTCAGTGATATACTCGTAATTACGAGTCAATTACTGGTCCTCGTATGATCACACTACAGCCGCCCACTGGTGCCACGCCTATAGGCACATCTCGGAGAGGGTGACTGTAAAGCGGTCACCCCCCGGAGGGATTGTAAAGGAGTGGATCCTTGAAAGCGTCCCACGGCAGCGCGTGACCACATGCGTGCTACCGTCTTCTCTTGGGTCGCTCGGTGTGGACACGCCGATTCCCCAATCTACGCACCCGCGAACCCAGAGGTGCCCCGCCTTATAGCAACGGCAGGGGGCTTCAGGCGTGTAGGAATTAGGCGTCAAGGCGGTTGTTACCCCGGCGCCGTCTCCTCCTTCTTCGAGCGGGATCGGCTCTGCGGTCTCATTCTGGAGCATGACGCTCTCACAGAAGGAGACCACTGCATTCCAGTTTTCGTGCTCTGCCAACATAGCCGACACAACTGCTGGCAGTTAACTAAGATTTACCTAGTGGATGCTAGTAAAAGTCCGAATTTAATAAACATTTTTTTGGATATAAGCGCTAGAGGGCTTATCTATATAAAGATTAAAGACTCTTGTTAGACAGAGCCAACTGATCTCTTTAAATTCGAAGGTTAGATCTGTTGTCAAATGGCGTTCAACTGCTGGCAACGATTGGCATAGTTATTCGTATGACAGCCGGCACTGACATCGTAACGTTTTCCTGAAGAACGAAAATCTTTCGATGCGTAAAGAATCAGCTATCAAAAGTAAAACCTACGTATGCGTAGGTTAATTTCGCAGGCCTCGTAGTACCCTCAAATAATTCTCTATGCCCAGAGGTAAACCTGCAAGACTCCGCACTGACAAACCTGCTTTTCTCACGTTCTGACTCCGTGCGTTACCTCTGGCGGAGAGGTCTATCTCTAGAAGATGGCACTCACCGATTTCAGTAGCTACAGCCTTCAGCTTGTCAGGGTTGCGGCTGATGATAACGACATTGATGCCACGACGCGCTAGCTCTAGCGCGTACTGCTTGCCGATGCCATCTGTTGCACCAGTTACAACTGCAAAAAGAGAAATGGTTTCTTAGGGATGAGATAACATTTAACCTAAGTAATAGCTGACTTGAAGAAGGCAGCAGGAGTGAGATGGGTCTGTAGTTCTTCAGCAAGGTTGTGTAATCTTATTTGAAGAAAAGCATCGCCGTACTCTACGCCTATGGTGTAGTAGCTTGGTGGATGACGGAATTAAACAGATTTGCTAGCTGATTCAGAACTGGAGCTACTCCTGCTTTCATGAACTCTGTGGTAATTCCGTCATCACACTCCGGGCATTGTTGTTTTTAAACTGATTGAGAGCCGCCATAATATCACCCTGATCAACTTCCGGGAGGTCCTCAGTAAAATGGTGCTTAGTGTAAAATAACACATCATAATGAAGAAATAATAGTATGTTTACTTAGTGCTAGAATCTACCTTCTAACATGCAAAGTATACTATACTATAAATGAGTTCCTAATGGAAAATAATATATGTCATCGTCTTCCTGCCCTGGTCACAAGTTACTTGGGCTTGGCGCAATTTGATTTTCTCTTCCATTCTTCCCTGTCAGCCTTCATCGTTTCCTCCTTATTACTTCATATCCTCCCTCATATAATGCATACATCTTTTATTTGGTTTCCCTGTGCCCCTACATCCATTAACATTTATATTTATCACTCTCTTAGTTACATGCGTTTCGTTTCTAGAAAATGTTGCGAAAGTCGAGAAAATTGTATCGAGCGATCGAAAAATTACCATCGGATACTTAATTCAGGAAACGGGTGTTTCATATGGAAGTATTCAATCCATACTGAAACAATCTTTGAATATGAGAAAAGTCTCCGCAAGATTGGTGCCGAAAATGTTAACCGACAGTCAGAAACAAAATCGACTTGACATTTCGAAGATATTGTTGGACAAGTTTCAAGAAGATTCTGAACACTTTTTGCCTCGTTTTTTAACAATGGACGAAACATGGGTCCATCATTTTGATCCCGAAACAAAACAGCAATCTTCGCAATGGAAACGGCCATCATCACTGACCCCGAAGGAGTTTCGTGTCGTGGCATCGGCTGGCAAGATTATGGCCTCAATATTTTGGGACTCAGAAGGGATATTGTTGATTGATTACCTGGAGCGTGGAACCACTATTACAGGCCAATATTATGCAGCTTTAATTCCCAAGTTGAGGAATGTCATCAAAGAGAAAAGGAGAGGGAAACTTCGAAGGGGCGTGCTGTTTCATCACGACAACGCCGCGCACAGGTCGGCAGTTGCGATGGCTGCCATTCAGCAAACTGGCGACGCTCCTAAATTACGCAGACGCCGCTGTCAAACGTAATTTTGGTATTACGTATTTGCCGGTAGCGTTAAACAGGCGATGATCTCTGACGCACACTCTGCTGGATGATCAATGAACTAAAAATTGCATCCTCGCCTTTCAATTTCAGGCGATTAGCCACCGGTAGATACTTGGCTGCGCGATAGCTGCTGTCGCTGTCTTAGCTAATCAAGGTGCAAATCTACACATACATTATATCTATACTACAAAAAAATAAAATTGTAGTGTCTGTTTGTAATGTCAAAATAACAGCTTTTTACTAAATGCATATATGAAAGTATATACGGTGTCTACAACAAAAATATAATTTTAAATTTTTTGTCTGTCTGTCTGTCAGTCTGTTTGTTCCCGTTAATCTCCGAAACGGATGGACCGATTTCTACAGGACTTTCACTAGCAGATAGCTGATGTTACAAGGAATAACTTGGGCTACTTTTATTTTAGAAAAATAATTAGGGTTCCCCGCGCAAAAAAAAACCCTTGATATTCAATATATATACATACTCGTGTCAATTGTCTATGCCGAAGTACTCTAAATTATTTGTAAATAACCCGCTTCTTTTAAATTAAACGGCCGGTGAAACCGCGGGTCCCAGCTAGTACTTTATATAATCAAACAAAAATAAAAGCGTTACTTGCAATAGATTAGTATGTCATTGCTACGTATCAGCTAGCATCCTTATAAAGCATTAAATAAAAAGACAACAACTTTATTAAATAACTTCCACATAAATCTGTTATTAATTTGAAACTAGCAAATAGCAATATGGCGACCGACCGCAGCAAGCTAACTAAATCTGTGATGGCGACAGGCCCGCGAGACTGACATCGTAAATAAACAACATTATAAGAGTTGCACTCTGTCAAAGTTCAAGATCATTGATCGGTCTATATCGCCTAATTCTATGAAAGTCATCGACCTTGACGCCAAGCAACCGCGCATACGCAACCTTACGCAACGTCACAAGGCGCGTCCGCCTACGATTTATTCCCTTCTCACTATCAATTATTGTATATTTAATATTCAAAATATATGAATAACAAGTTAATACCATGTGAGTTGTATTTTTATATTCAACTAGCTGGGACCCGCGGTTTCACCCGCGTTTAATTTAAAAGAAATTTAGAGTACTTCGACATAGACACTTGACATAGAATATATATATTGGATTTCAAAGGTTTAATTTTTTTGTGCGGAACCCTAATTATTTTTCTAAAATAAAAGTAGCCTAAGTTATTCCTTATAACATCAGCTATCTGCCAGTGGAAGTCCCGTCAAAATCCGTCCAGCCGTTTCGGAGATTACCCGGAACAAACAGACACACAAAAAATTTAAAAATTTGATTTTTTGTTATAGGTAACGTATATACTTTCATATGCATTTAGTAAAAAGCTGTTATTTTGACATTACAAACAGACACATCAAATTTATTTATTTGTATAGATTATTGTCCATTGTTAGACAACGGCTTTGCATTTTTTAGCAGATCATGAAAGCATTATCGCTACTGTTTATTTTCTTTTGTTCCGATGCGTATGTTCTACGCTGATGAAATGCGAAATGGGGGTAAACATTGTCAGAATGAATAAATAGGTATATCTTTGCCTACTGTTTATCGACCTTTATGCTTCTTTGCAACAGCTCCTAAAGTCAAGAGTCTCTCTGACATACAATTATAAATCGGTAAAACTTTTTGCCGTGTGGTGGCACGGCTTAGAATACCACCACCCCATCTCCTCCCGTGGGTGTCGTAAAAGTCGCCTAAGGGATTAGCCGGAGGATGGGCAGCAGCGTCCTTCGAGTACATTAACAACTCAACTGCGATCGCCAACCCATCTGCCAAGCGTGGCGATTATGGCAAAACCCCCCCAATGAGCCCACAACACATCCATGTCGGTGATTGTGGTGATCTTTGGGGGAGGCCTGTGTCCAGCAGTGGACTTTATTCGGCCGAAATGATGAAAAGTTTCCTAGACAGTTAGACATCAACTTAACGATTACATTGTTATACTTTATAGAAACTTGTTTGAAATTGTTGGATTTGCTAGGAACACAGTTGCCGTGACGAAAATACCAAGTTTTAAACATTTCGCAATGAGATGATGTTGTTAGACAGACCTAATGAGAGAACGTACAGGGTCACACAAAAAACGATTTTCTCAATCGTTTCAATGACATAATGAATGTTTCGCTCTGCTAGAATTTAGACGTATATTTTGTATTTACTAAGAGAAGCTTAACGCATGTTTAGATGGGGATTTTACACACAAAATGTGAAACGAGCGAACGCGACTGCGGCAATGCAACGCACCTCATTGGCCGGGCAGCGCATATTTAACTTATTGATCCTTTTTTAACTTAATGATACTTATTATAATATAAAATTGGAGTGCAATGAGAGACCATTGCAATATTTTAGACTATGACACTCTCACAGAAGGAGACCTCTGCACTGTCAGCATTGCCAACACTACTGCCGGCAGAAGATGTTGCCCGATCCGGTCGACCAGGATCAGCTGCTGGCGAGCCCTCTACCCTGCGTGGGCTGCTGAGCGAAAGTCCAGCATGTGCTGTGCGGTATCCCGGTCGCTTCTACAGTGGTTGCACTGTGCAGGTCCCGATTCAACCGTATCCGGTAAATACCTGCGTCAGGCGGCAGGTGACACGCTCGCATCTCTTGAACCAGACTCCGAAGAGGGGCTGAACGGCCTCGACGACGCAGTTGGTCGCGATTGAAACCGCAGGCGCTTGCGTCACGACACCAGTGTACATTAATTATAACCTATCTTAATTATCTTCTTTATATTAGTCAGGTCAGTTTCTATTTCAACACTATTCAAAAAAATTATGATGCTGTAAATCAATCCGTTTGTTTTAAGTATAAAAAAATGTTTATTAGTCGTATAATAAACATATCACAATAATCCTACTAATATTATAAATGAAAGCTTGTGAAGATTTTTGGATCTCATACACATATCAGCCACAGGACGTCCGCTGCTGAACAAAGACCTCCTCCTCAGATTTCCACAACGAACGGTTGCATGCCGCCCTCATCCAACGACTCCCAACGACCTTCACCAGGTCGTCTGTCCACCTCGTTCGAGGTCGTCCCACGCTGCGTTTTCCGGTGCGCGGTCTCCACTTGATAACCTTTTTGCCCCAACGGCCATCAGTTCTACGAGCAATGTGCCCCGCCCATTGCCACTTCAGTTTACTTATCCTTTCAGCTATGTCGGCAACTTTAAATAAAGCTAAAAATAATTGAAATCGCTCCAGCGTCTGTTGAGCATTCATGTGAGGTAACATGTGCGGAAATAGAAAGTCATATCATCATGTGTGTGAATGGACCGCCTGCATCGGACCTCTCATCGTTTTTTACTAGAATGGAGGATCTACTTTCGTCAGTTTTTAAGATTCTCGCCTAATCTCATCTCAACAGCCTGTAAATGTCCACTGCAGAACATGGGCCTCCCAATTATCACTGCAGTGAGCCATATGGGGATATTACCATAAACACGACGAAATTCCACACTAATTTCCTCCAGCCCGGGAAGGGTGGCATGCCGAACTCCTACCGGCTAAAACCACTGGAGCGGTCATCATCGGCACCGAAAGAGGGCTCCAGGTCCTCGTATAATCATAGAGTCCTCGATTGATGCTACGCCTTTAAGCACATCTCGGAGGGGAGGATTGTAAAGGAACCCCCCAAGCCATGTGCTGTGATGCGCACACGGCGGCACGTCACCACGTGCGTGCAGCCGTCTTCCCGGGGGTCGCTCGGTATGAGTACGCAGACTCCCCAGTCTGCGCGCCCGCGACCCCCGAATTATTAAATCACTTAAGAAACCCAGTATTATTAAAGTCCGTAAAAAAAGAATATATTTTCAATAAACCTATTCCTTCCAACACTGTACTGATAAATTTACGAGATAACATAATTCTATAATCTAAGTGTAAGGCCGGGCCAAAAGTCAACTTGTTAGCAACCCAGTATTTCGGCTGACAACACTGCCGCCATGGCGTGTCATTCGAGTGACAGCGTGCGAGGGAACGAGCTACGGAACGAGCGGTAGCGGCCGGCGCCAAATCATTCCAAGAAGACATTCGAAGATTCGTTCAGAGTGGTTAGGAGTGACTTTAAGGGGAGGTTGGAGGTCACCGGGGCGTTTGCCCCAATGTTTTCATATATAATTACCTAATATGTTAATATAATAAAATAACTGAATTTAGACAACTCAAATGTGATGCGAGGGTTTTAACGTCTACATAAGTTTCAAATTGTTAATGTTAGTATTAGCATCTTCGACAGTTAAGCATTAGAGTACCAGTACCATCCGAGACACGACGCTACGTTAAAACAAATTGGGACGATAAGCAACAGATAATGGTTACTCTCACTATTGAGTAATGGTTGAGCAACCTAACACTTCATCATGTTCGCATATACAGGCTGTCCAGTAAATAGCCCGACATACTGCAGGGGGTGACAGCTTGGGGTCAATACCTACCAAAAAAACAATATATGTTCAGCAAAATCTTACGGATTTACAGTAGTACAAAATTTTAAGATAAGAAAATTGTACTGTGAAAATTTAAATAAAATTTGTATTTCCTGAAAACATTTTAGTTTTTAATAGAATAAAGACTTATCAATGAGTAAAGTAACTATTCACAAATAATTTGAGGTAAAAAAAAACTAGAAAAGGAATTTTTCATTACGAGATGCTTAAAAATCTGTGTCAAGGTAGAGATTTTTCGATATTTCGGAAAATTTTGTACTACTGTAAATCCGTAAGATTTTGCTGAACATATATTGTTTTTTTGTTAGGTATTGACCCAAGCTCTCACCCCCTGCAGTATGTCGTGCTATTTACTGGACAACCTGTATATCCGCAACGTTGAATACTTCTTAAAATGAGGTTGATGATGTTACGTTGGTGTTAATGTGTGTCTTAGAAGGTTTATCTACTCTCTGTAAACGAAACCGCAGACCATACGAAACAGTAGATGAACCAACCTCAAGTAATTTCGATATTAAATTCAGAATAAATCTTTAGATAAAATCGGGCGTGTGATACCACAGACAGACCTTTGAATATCGGGACGGCGGCGCAAATCGGGACAAGTGGCAACGGTAGTAAGGAATTATTTCATCATTTCGGCCGAATGAAGTCCACTGCTGGACACAGGCCTCCCCCAAAGATCACCACAACCACCGATATGGATGTGTTGTGAGCACATTGGGGGGTTTTGCCATAATCGCCACGCTTGGCAGGCGGGTTGGCGATCGCAGTTGAGTTGTTAATGTACTCGAAGGATGCTGATGCCCATCCTCTAGCTAATCCCTTAGTCGACTTTTACGACACCCACGGGAGGAGATGGGGTGGTGGTATTCTGAGCCGGCACCACACGGCTCAATTTTTTACTGAATAAGTATATATGTTTTATTCGTAACTATGACAAAAAATTCAAATCTATATGTAGTCAGTTATAATGCGTGCCAGCTATAGTGATTCTTAATAAATGTTTATAAATAAATGTACGAAGAGGGATCAAAAAGTAGTGATAATGAGATAGAATATAATGACTACTGATAACTTAATAATTTATTTTTCTACATAGTTTCCGAGTCTCTCTAGACACCGAGGCTTCAATCCCTTTCACAAAAAATGTTTTGTCTTGGTCCTGCAAAAAGCTCTCCACGGCATCCATTACCTCTTTATCGTCTTCGTACCTGTTTCCCATTAAGTATTTTTTCAATTTGGGGAACAGATAAAAATCGCTAGCCGCCAGATCTGGTGAATAAGGGGGTGGTCAACCAATTCAAAGCCAGCTTGCTGAATGGCAGCCATCGCAACTGCCGACCTGTGCGCGGCGTTGTCGTGATGAAACAGCACGCCCCTTCGAAGTTTCCCTCTCCTTTTCTCTTTGATGACATTCCTCAACTTGGGAATCAAAGCTGCATAATATTGGCCTGTAATAGTGGTTCCACGCTCCAGGTAATCAATCGACAATATCCCTTCCGAGTCCCAAAATATTGAGGCCATAACCTTGCCAGCCGATGCCACGATACGAAACTTCTTCGGGGTCAGTGATGATGGCCGTTTCCATTGCGAAGATTGCTGTTTTGTCTCGGGATCAGAATTATGGACCCATGTTTCGTCCATTGTTACGAAACGAGACAAAATGTTTTCAGAATCTTCTTGAAACTTGTCCAACAATATCTTCGAAATGTCAAGTCGATTTTGTTTCTGACTGTCGGTTAACATTCTCGGCACCCATCTTGCGGAGACTTTCTCATATTCAAAGATTGTTTCAATATGGATTGAATAGTTCCATATGAAATGCCCGTTTCTTGAATTAAGTATCGGATGGTAATTCTTCGATCGCTCAATACAATTTTACAAGTTATCACAACTATCATCCATAAATTACTTTGTTAACAGCTGATGTTGAAAAATTACTCAATTACTTCTCATCAATTGCATAAGAATTAACTTCTCTTTACATAATGCGTTGATCCTCCATCAAATATGGTTTCTTCTATGTCAGAATATTTCACTCCGATTTACTCATTCGGATAAAGTGTATAGAAACGCATACGGAAAAAGTAAATAACGAATCATTCATACAGATATATACATATAGATAATGTAAAGATCGTGCATTATTAGCGTTCCTTATTGTCGTTAAATAATATGAATTTATTGCAGATGTATTGCATACATAAAATTTATACAAGTTGTAAGTCTACAAGCCGTAAAAGTTCTTTTACGTGGCTTACAGTAGAGTGAACTGGCAGAAATCGTTACGTAAGGAAACAGCGTTATGCCTAACTGTCTTTTTCTATTCTATACGGTAGGCGACCTTACCCTCTCTTTCTCTTTCTCTCTGAATCTTTCTATTATATACAGTCGTATGTGCGTGCGATTCTCGAGCTTCGAGCAGCAAGCATTGTGCGCCGTCAGCTGTATAACCTCAATTCTAAAACGTGTAAATTTTATAAACTTATTTTTTGTTATTGTTTGAATTCACACGGGATTTATATTGTGTCATTATTGCAAGTAAGGAACTTGGTTCCTGACGGGGGTGACCTCACAAATTTATTTTTATTATTATATCGGCGACAACCTGCGTCATAACTGACACCTGCTACTGGGCGGCGTGGCTGCTACTGACGTAGCTTAAGAATGTCCACTGCTGAACAAAGGCGCCCCCTCAACGACTGGTCACACACCGTGTGTCGTCATTTGGGGGGAATTTATTCAGTATTCACCACGCTTGGCAGGCGGGTTGGTGAGCGCAGAACAGCTACCGTTCTTCAGAAGGAACGCTGCCACCCATCGCTCTGGTTTAGAGTCCCTTAGTCGCCTTTTAGGACATCCACGGGAGGAGATGGAGTGGTACTATATTATTAATCCGGACACCACACGTACGAAGTCAGATTTCTGGTATTCCGCGCTTGTTCCAAACACCAGCCGTACAAGGTAACATAATTTTTCATATTTTACTACTAAAATCTAATCATTGCGACACAGCATAGACACTATAGAACACGAAATATTTAATCCTATAGACACACACATACAGACACGTGTATTGATGAGCTGAATAGCGAGTATGCAATGCGCGTCCTCAAGACCTTGCATTACCTATAAACAGACAAACTTCGAAACATACAAATTGCATTATTAAGGACTGGTCAAACTGGAACGAATCCCGCACGGAACGCCGGATGTATTTATCCCGCGGCGACTATAACAAATAAAATTGTTCAAATTAACACGAAGAACTCGTTTAGCTTAGTTTAGTCCTTCAATGCACAAACACTAACATTCGTTCGATTTTATAGATCATCATTTCGGTTGAATGAAGTCCACTGCTGGACACAGGCCTCCCCAAAAGATCACTACAACGACCGATATGGGTGTGTTGTGGGCTCATTGGGGGGTTTTGCCATAATCGCCATGCTTGGCAGACGGGTTGGCGATCGCAGTTGAGTTGTTAATGTACTTGAAGGACGCTGCTGCCCATTCTCCAGCTAGTCCCTTAGTCGAGTTTTACGACACCCATGGGAGGAGATGGGGTGGTGGTATTCTGAGCCGGCACCACACGGCAATTATGGATAAGGATGATAAAAATTAATTGTGACAAAAACACGACTCACGCCCCACGTGAGATTCGCGTTAGTGTTATCCCCAATAAAACCCCCAGTTGCGTATTCAATACGGGAAAAATACTAGAACACAGAGTTCATTCCAGAAATGTTGCGGGATGTGTGTTATCAACCGTCGTTGCCAGTAGTACACATAACATATTCAATACGGGACAAATAACAAAGGGCCAATTCTCGTAATTAATTTACACTTTGACCGAAACTTAACTGAGATTAAATTATGAATTGACCGCAAAATGGTATTCTGCTACGCTTAAAGTTCAGTCGGATTTCAGTATAATCTCGATCTAGTCTCATTTCAATCTCAATTTTGACGTTTATTTAATGACAATTTAGTACATGTGACAGTTCGAAATGTTAGCAGAATACCGTTTTGACTTTGACCAACGTTCGATCCATTTTCGATCTCATCGCAGTGTAAGTTCACGTTTGACGTTGTTTGTTAGTTTACGAGAATACCATTTGTGACATTTATGACACTGAGACTAGATCGGAACTATATTTTGAACATTTTTAAATTACGATAATTGGCCCTCTGAACACAGAGTTCGTTCCAGAAACGTTGCGGGATGTGTGTTATCAACCGACGTTGCCAGTACATTGCCAGTACACATAACATTTGCACTGCGTTTTTTTTTTATCGAATGGAAGTCGTGCGATGTCGTCGCCATAAAGATAATGATATGCATTTTCAAAATTCCCCCAACATTAGTATTACGCGGCTTTTATTTTTTTTAATTAAACAGTTAATAATAATAAGTTTCATCTGCTTTGCCTTCATTGTAAAATGCAATATCTTTAACCATTTTTAATAAATCGCATGAATGAACATACAGTAAGTATTAAAGATAAAGATCAATATAAAAATATTTTTACTCATGTAAAACCATTTATAGGCACTTATGAATAGTCAAGACTTTAGTTACCTCGTCCCAAGGTGTAGATTTCCTATGGAGAAGAACGGGCAAGAAACTCCATGGTTACTCTTTTTAAATCATATTGGTACAATGTTCTACAATGTTCTCGAAATGATGGTAATGTTCCTCACATTACCATCATTTCGAGAACATTGTAAAACATTGTACCTATATGAATGCAGGAGAAAAGAGTCTAAACCTCTTAAAAAGTCTACACTAAACAAGCTTGATTTTAATATTTACCAGGGTTTTTGATTCAATTGTCATGACAGCATTAAGATGACCAATCCCAACAGACGGCACTCGGTCACGAGCATGACGCATGCATCAGCGTCGCTCAGCTCAACCATATTGTAGGGAAACTTAGCGACCCGACACACAACGCCATCCAAAGTCAAAGTCAAAGTTTTTTAATTCAAATAAACCAAATATTGGCACTTATGAAACGTCAGACTCTACGTTGCACGGTTCCAAATAGTTGATCTCGTGGAGAAGAGCCGGTAAGAAACTCCATGGATACTCTTTTAAAATAATATCAATTGCAATATTGATTAATACAAATGATTGTAAAACATATACCGAGAAAAATCCTTACATATATACCAGAACATCATGTATGTACGCAAAAAACATGATCAATTTCAATAAAAAGTGACGTACACGACATAAATACTCGCCTTTTTTACGAACCTTTTTGACCCAAAAATCTGGAACGCGCTTCCCCTTGATATAAAGAAAGCACCGAGTAAATTTTCTTTTAAAAGCAAAGTTCGGGAATACTATTTGAATTCGCTGGAATCCTAAGTGACAATTATGGACATGGTTAAAATGATAAATAGTACGTATTGTATGTAGTATATTTTAAACCTATATATATTACCGTATCTATAGTATGTAGATTTTTATGTATGTGTATCTTATTATTAAATTTTTGTATTATATCTTTTTTGTACCATTTTTCAATGCATTTCTTTTTTAACCCAAAGGTTGACAGGTAGAGAATGCCATATGGCATTAAGTCCGCTTTGTGTACCATCATTGTGCATAAAAATATAAATAAATAAATAAGCCTAGTGTGCTATATTATCAACATATCACATATCACTGGCTGTGTGGTGCCGGCTACGAATAGTACCACCCCATCTGCTCCCGTGGGTGTCGTAAAATTCGACTAAGGGATTAGCCGGAGCATGGGCAGCAGCGTCCTTCGAGTACATTAACAACTCAACTGCGATCGCCAACCCGACTGCCAAGCGTGGCGATTATGGTAAAAACCCCTAATGAGCCCACAACACACTCATATCGGTCGTTTTGGTGATCTATGGGGGAGGCCTGTGTCCAGCAGTTGACTTCATTCGGCCGAAATGATGATCACACAGAAGCTATGGCCAACATTCTCAAAAAGGAACTAAGAAGTGTTACGTAACTCGATACAAATGTTCTGGGTTTCAAAACTGGAGGTGTTGCCACATGACAAGTCTGACACTTGCATGGTGATGTTATGGTGTTGTGCAACCACGGTGTATTGTTTCTGCTTATGGCACTGTTTAAACCTGACGGTATAATGTGTGATCGGATTGGCGAATTTTTTATTTAGAACATTTATGTTTTTAGTCAAATCACGCTATTGAACGTCCGTGTGCCGTTAATGTTATCGCCGCATTTAACCACACGTAACTTCAATAAAGTTTAAAGTTCATGATCATGATTCACATTTATTTATTTTATTCTGTAATCAATACCGATAACATAACAATTAGAATCAAATTGAGCGATAACTCATAATAGTTAGACCGATGGTTACAATCTCCGGCCTCCATGAGTTGCGGGCTGCGGATAACGGACTTTTTCAAGTAACACTAAACTTGCAAATCGAAAGAATTGTGATCGCAATTATAATGTTTATTAAAATAAAACACTTTTAAACGGATTATATCGCGTATATTATTGATTTTTGTTTTTCCTGACGTTTCGAACACTCTGCAGGGTTCGTGGTCGCAGGATGACTAAGGTGACAGGCGCCGTTACAGATTTTAAAAAGTTATTTTATCGACCGTACAATTATTATCAAAAATTAGTTTCGATGCACGCAAATTACCACGACCACGAATGCAAATTCGAAACGTCAGAAAAAACAAAAATATATAATATACGCGATATAATTCGTATAATGAGTAATAATCGCGAAAACCTAAGACATTCAAATGTTTATTATAATTTAAATCAATTAAGCAACAATAACTTCCATTATCATCACCAAATATTCGTGACTAGCACAAAACAAAATGCTTAAGTGCGTACTTCAGAAGCAGTATTAGAATAAATTGCAAATAAAATACCATTATATCCCATCTGATATTGTACTTTTAGAAAATTCTCGGTACCCTAAGTAACCGAAGCTGAAACAGAATTGACTCAAATTCCAATTATAATAGAAACGAGTAGCCTGTTCCTAACATGCTCTGCCTAAAGGTGTCGACCAAACTCGATTAAGAAATGACATATTTCAATGACCCAGTTTCCTAGATAAGAATTTAATGTCTCATTTCCATGTTAATAAGCTGTCTCAAACTATAAGATTTGAGCTAGAAGTTTAGTTTTTAGCTTCTTGCAAAGTTGTAAAACAAATACTTTTACACGATTTTCTTAGGGTGGGATTCAGAAACGAGTCTAAGCGTGAACGTAACGCTTCCACCTGTCATAATTATGAGCGTAGGTAGTGCGTTTTGACAGATGGAAGCGTAAGTTCACGCTTAGACTCGTTTCTGAATCTCACCCTTAAAGCCGACATGTTATGATATTTCTCATGTGTAAGTAAGATAAGTAATGCTATTGATATGTCATATCACTTGATTAGTGGTTCAATATTATTTACTAAATAAACCATAGTCACAAATAAAATACCAGTCTGTAAATACCAGGAGTGAGGTCCGTATTAAGTATATAGCACCACTCCATTTCCTTCCGTGGATGTCGTAAAAGGCGACTAAGGGAATCTAAACCAGAGGGATGGGCAGCAGCGTCCCTTCTGTGAGGCGGTAGCCATACTGCACTCACCAACCCACCTGCCAAGCGTGGTGAGTATTGGCAAATACCCCTCAAAAATGATGACACAGTTGTGGAATCTATTCCACAGAATCTATGGGAAAGGCCTTTGTTCAGCAGTGGACGTATAATGGAAATACCAGGCAGGTAAATATAGCCCTGGGAATCGTTGGATGCGGGCTGCATGTAACCGCTCGGTGTGTAAATCTATGGGCCAGGCCTTTGGTCAGCAGTGGACGCCCTTTGGCTGATACGATGATCCCACTACAGGGGCAAAGGCATTTTCTCATACAGAAAAGAAAAGAGCGTTGATCACCACGCTTGTACACTGTGTTTTGACGATTTCAACCTAGCATACCTTTAGGAGATCCAGATTTCCCCGTGATGTTTTACTTGACCCACATAATTTGGAAGATCTTGGAACTTGGAAGTTAGAAAAATAGTATTCTTCAGTGAACATGAATGTTTGTATATGGGTATTTGTTATCAGTATATATAATGTACTCTGTGGTATTTGTGTAATAAAAAAATGATTGACTGATTTGAAAGTCAAAACAGTTGGGATCAAAGTACCAAAAATCCTATGCATAAACACGTATCGAATATTTTAAATAGACAGTCAGCGACTAAATCCAGTTTAAAAACTTAAAAATTAGTATGTTTTTATTTTTATTTCTTTTTTTAGTCTTGTAGTGACCTGGGCCAATGCAATTTGGCCGAAACGTCGAGGTTAATCAAAATTGTTTAGTGTTCTTTAGATTTATCTGTGCGCGAAAAGTCCCGAACTAATAGTCTTATTAATTTATATTGGTAATTACAGGACTCGGTGGACACTGGTCGTACTACATATCCTAATGAGAACCGTTTCGCCAAAGGCCAGCGATGCATTTCCGTTCAAACCTGGAGATGTAGACCAACTAGTTTAATTCCGTGTTTATGTATAAAATACCTATGGATACTACTCTAAATGGAATGGCATTTGGGGCTTTTAGTTACTTTTTATTATAACTTTACTTGTAATAGACTAATTAGTTCGTCGACTAGATTTACACTAGCTTAGATCTCCTATAATTGAGGAAGCACAAGGCTTATTTAAATGTATTGTATTGCTATGATTATGTATAACGTAATGTGTGCTCTTTGTTTGAGATGCTAATAATATTATAATAAAAAAAAACGAATAGAATTTTGTATGAACTTGGAATTTAATGGACATATTTTTCTTCTTCTGACAACACCTAAAATTATGTCTGATTTCGGAAACCTTCAAAACCTGATACGGAACAATAGCCGTCCAGCTCAATAATTTGACACAGAAAGACAGATAGAACAAAAGCCGACAAGATATCTGAGCTTTTTCTACAAGTAAAAAAAGAGATTGAACACCTTGAAGTGAAACTCCAGGCTCCAACTCTACATTATATCAGGTCCAGTTAAACCATATAAAATTAGAAATAATCATTGGAATAAAATATTAAATAGTAGGTAGTTACATTTAAGGTTGAAGACCGGATATAATTCCTAGTGATCAACTTAACGGTTATACCGCAACCGTAACAAAAATGTCAATAACCAATCTTATCCAACCGGATAGAGAGGTGAGGGGGACTTCATTATGACACTAAACATGAACTGCAAGTATATATCACACCTTCACTTTGTCAATGACATCTTTCTAATGGCAAACTTGCTGGAACTGTTGCGAGAAATGTTGCGTAGTCTAATTTGTGTCACTCGATGACTTCGTCTCAGCCGCGACCGTGACCTTCTTGGCATGGATTTGGATAAAACCAAGCTTACGCTCAATCCAAATCTAGTCGGTCCATGTCAAAAGACTAAGAATACCACCACCCCATCTCATCCTGTGGGTGTCGTAAAAGGCGACTATGGGATTAATTGGGAGATGAGCAGCAGCGTCCTTCAAGTAGATTTATAACACAACTGCGATCGCCAACCCGTCTGCCAAGCGGTGCGATTATGGCAAAACCCTCCAATCGGCACACCACACAAACCTATACCGGTCGTTGTGGCAATTTATGGAGGAGGCTTCTGTCCAGCAGTGGACGTTTTCGGCTGAAATTATGAATGATGAAATGGTGTCTAAAGGTCAGAACTTGAATCGGTGCCTGCAGGTAATTTAGTTAAATAGACACAACTTCCATATAGACGGACTGGACAACATTTTTTTTCACGATCTATTGTGCCGATGCATAGATAGTCGGTGACAGTAGGACTTCAACAGAAATGTTAAGTCACTCGGCGAGCTTTCGGGTTTCTTTCGAGGGTAAGTTCTGCAATAATATTATGATTACCCGTAGCGTATATGAAGCTGAAGTGGCAATATGAAATATGTTCATGTCTGTCGTCGAACTGACGGCCGTTTGAGCAAACATACCATTGAGTGTAGACCGCGAATCGACAGTGTATCAAGCCTGGTCGTTGGTAGGTCAAGTTTATTATTATTTCTAGTGTATTAACACTAGAAATGGATATCACAGTACTCAGAGAAAATATTAATATTCTTTTTAACATAAATCAAGTTTTCGTATATATACTCGTAGTGTGATGCGACTCATTACATTTATTTCTCTAAATTTAACTTCTAGTGAATGTCTAATACTTAAATTATACATTGCTCGAACAGCTCTCTTCTGCAGCACAAATGTAGTTTCAATGTCAGCAGCATTTCCCCACAACAAAATGCCGTATGTCATCACACTGTGAAACTAACTTAAATATACCAATCTGTTTCTTCACCAGTCAACTGACGTGTCTTAAAGACTGCATAGGCTGCAGAGCTGCGCTTCTTCGACAATTGCCCCACTGCAGCTTTGCATCTAAAGCAATCCGTAAAAACACAGTGGTGTCCACAAGATCCAACTCTTCGTCCTTTATTAAACACCGGTTTGCCCCTGTCTCACATTAAGTGTTATAAATCTTACACATTTAGTTTTGTTTTCGTTAAGAAGTAAGTTTTTAACATTAAACCAGTATACTACTTTGGAAAGAGCGTTATTTACATCGTCAGTAATTCACTGTTATCGTCTGAGTTTAAATAGAACTGATGTGTTATCTGCAAACAATCAATAATCATGTTCATGATTATCCCTTATGAAATTAGGCAAGTCATTTATATAACTTAAAAACTAAAAGGGCCGAGAATCGAGCCCTGTGGAATTCCCATTGTGACCACAAACCCCGGAGATCTATTTCCATTGCTTTCGACTTTCGAAATCCTATTATTTAAGTAAGAAATAAGATTCAGAGCATCGTTTCTAATACCATAGTGATGATAATAACTTGACAAATGTTACATAGCTTATTTAAAAGCAGAAGGTGTGTAGAAAGGGTTTTTTATAAAGTTACAGAGTATATGGACGACAAAAATGCTTGGGATTGAGCTGCTCCAATGTTCAAAGGCCGATATTGACATTATTGGGTTTGATGTATCAAATACCATTGCCATTAATTTTTATTTATTTTGACATTCTTTTATAATGGATTATATTAATTCATTTAATGACATTTGATCATCCTCCATCCTCAATTTGTTTAAATGACACCAATTACTTGGTTGTATTTTTTATTTATATATATTCACTTCATTTATATGTGATACTGTAAGTGCGAGGACCATGTGGATTATTAATTTATTTTGTTTCATTGACGTGATAGTTGTCTGGCAGTTTAGGTATGTCATGCTCACTCAAGCGTCCTGCTGATGGTGGCGTCGTGTATCGGGTCGCTTAGTTGCCCTACAATATGGTTGAGCTGAGCGACGCTGATGCATGCGTCATGCTCGTGAACTAGTGCTGCCTGTTGGGATTGGTCAGCTTAATACTGCCATAACAAGTTAATCATAAGTTTTTCTAAATATCAGGCTTGTTTAGTGTGGACTTTTTAAGAAGTTTATTTTTTCTGCTACATTGTCCTCACATTATTTATTTTGAGAACAATGTAATAAAAAGTACTGTAACAATTATTATGTATTAAAAAGAGTAACCATGGAGTTTCTTGCCCGTTCTTCTCCATAGGAAATCAACGTCTTGGAACGCGGCAACTATAGTCTTGACTATTCATAATTGCCTGCATATGGTTTTACATGAGTAAAAATATTTTTATCTTATCTTAAATATAATAGAATTTCTTTTTTCAATATATATTTTTTACATAATTTAATGAATATAATCATGTAGATATAGTTGGCTATAAGCTCTTAAGTTTTAGCGTGGTAATTTTTTTTTTGAATTTTAGACGGGCAGACATTTTTTTGTTGGGTTTCTCGCATACATTTCTGGGAAATGTGGTTGCTTAACCGGTCATTTGCTGGCGAAGCCAAAAGAGGCGTCCAGCCAGGCTTAAATTAAATATTTAAAACTAAGCAACTTTCGCTAAGGGCGCTCCCTGCGGGACACAGACCTCGGCTTAGGGCGTTGCTGGGGATATCAAGCTATTGTTTTGGGGACAGCTGGATCGGTATTATTTAAATTGTATTAGGGGACATTTAAAGCTACAGGCTCGGCACGGGCCGGCGCGAGCAAGAGACGGGAGGGAGAAGTGCTAACTTGAACGGGAAGGTGACGCGACGATAGGCCTCCGCGACGTCGGTGAGGCGGACAGACAGTCAGACACACGAGTGATCCTATAAAGGATCCGCCGATTTTTTCTTCGGACGTTCGAAACTAATCTAGAATTATAATTTTGCAGATTTTACACATTCACAAGGTAACCAAAGGGCTCAATGTTGTACACGGTATATTCTACGACATCAAGGCGTGGTTGTCGCGACGGTGCTTCAGTTGGATGACCATTCTTTATACAGCGCAACCCCATCGTACCTTTGATTATCTTCGTAAATCTGCATCGCCGCTGCCAAAAACCACCAATCCAACTACGACAACCACAGACTTGCTTAAAAAGTCAAAAGGTTCAATCTTTTCAGTTCCTCTTATTGCTGATTTACTTCTTCTTCTCTTAGATTATGGCTTCTGTAGAATATCTTCCACAATTTCGCCAATGTCAAGAATAAAGCAATGTCGTACGGTATTTAGATTGATAAATCTTTACATATACATAAAATACATTTCAAAAATGAAAAAATTCTAAAAAATATGTCGGCAACGTCGTACGGTTCAATTGTTTCAACAATTCATTGCTGATTTACTATCGGCGCTTGTTATTATGACAAACTAGCTGGGACCCGCGGTTTCACCCGCGTTTAATTTAAAAGGAATTTAGAGTACTTCAACATATACCCTTGACATAGAATAAATATAAATATATGGGATTTCAAGGGATTTTATTTTTTTGTGCGGAACCCTAATTATTTTTCTTAAATTAAAGTAGCCTAAGTTATTCCTTATAACATCAGCTATCTGCCAGTGAAAGTCCCGTCAAAATCGGTCCAGCCGTTTCGGAGATTACCCGGAACAAACAGACAGACAGACAGACAGACAAAAAATATAAAAAATTGTTTTTTGTTATATGTCCCGTATATACTTTCATATGCATTTAGTAAAAAACTGTTATTTTGACATTACAAACAGACACTTCAATTTTATTTATTTGTATAGATGTGTCAAATAAAGACAACCGGCGAATGCTAAGATATAGAATTACCTACCGAATGTCATGTACGTAGGTAAATGTATATCTTTGGTCATAAGTATTACGTATATTTGACGTTTCACAATCGATCGCGCGACGTCTGCTGACGCCTTTGCCACAGATGGGATAATAGTCACTACGTTACCTTTACTGCCACGGTTCCGTAGGTAAGCAGATGCCTATTTAAGGTCCTATCAGAAAATCAGCGCTGTAACTTCGTTGCAGCATGTGCTGAGTAGGGTCTATTTTTGGCTTTGCAATGGGAAATGTAAAGTTAATGTAATGATTAATGAATAATAGTTTCTGTTTATATGTTATTGTATTTTTTGTTAATTTATTATGTTAATTTGTAATTATTTATTTACATATGCACAAACACTCAAACCAACTAATGTAGGCATTAGCTGGAGTATACAAATACACGTTTGTTCCGTGCGGGGAAAGATCCCGCGACAGTGGGGCCCAATTGTCGAAAACGCCTAGCTCTGCAGCATACGCGGTAATGAAAATTCGTTATTTAACAGATGATGAAACAGCCCGATTAGTATTTTTTGGTTACTTTCATAGTGTAATGTCGTACGGTATTCTGTTCTGGGGGAATGCTGCCGATATTCAAACTATTTTTGTGTTGCAGAAACGAGCTATTCGGTCAATTTATAAGTTAAGCTCTAAATATTCACTTAGGGAGCAAATTAAAAAGATTAATATAATGACCGTTCCATCTCAATACATTTACGAAAATGTTTTTTTTGTTCATAAAAATATCTCTCTCTTTGCAAAGAACAGTGATACCAAAGTATTAATACTAGGAACAAACACAAACTCGTTCCTGCCACTAGGCTCCAGAAAATAAGCAAATCATTTAAATGTCAATGTGTACGTTTTTACAATAAAATCCCAAGCCATATTCAAAAACTAAGCGTTAATAAATTCAAGCCCACTATAAAACAGGAGCTGTGTAGAAAAGCTTTCTATAACGTAACAGACTATATGGACGACAAAAATGCTTGGGATTGAGCTGCTCTGATGTGCATAGGCTTATATCGACATTCCTGGTATCTCTGTATCTAAAACCAGTACTTTTTAATTAATCTGACATTTAAATTGCATCATTTCTTGTAATGGATTATATTAATTCATATAATGACATTTCATTATTCTATATGAGATTATGTTATTTATTTTTAATGTTATTTTTATGTTCATTTTATGCATTTAGATTTGAGACTGTAATAGTGCGAGTACCAAGTGGGCTATTCAATTATTTTGTTTTATTGACGTGATATTTGTCTGGCTGGTATGTCATGCTGCACACGCTCGAGGCGTGGGCCGCCGAGCGGCGGATCCTGGTCGATCGGATCGGGCAAGATCTCTCTCTGCCAGCAGTAGTGTCGGCTATGTTGGCAGAGCACGAAAACTGGAATGCAGTGGTCTCCTTCTGTGAGAGCGTCATGCTCCAGAAGGAGACCGCAGAGCGGGATCGGGAGAGGGCCGATCCCGCTCGAAGAAGAAGGAGACGGCGCCGGGGTAACAACCGCCCTGGCGCCTAATTCCGATACGCCTGAAAACCCCTGCCGTTGCTATAAGGTGGGGGACCTCTGGGTTCGCGGGTGCGTAGATTGGGGAATCTGCGTGCCCACACCAAGCGACCCAAGAGAAGACGGTAGCACGCATGTGGTCACGCGCTGCCGTGGGACGCTTTGGGGGATCCTTTACAATCCCCCTGGGGGGGTGACCGCTTTACAGTCACCCTCTCCGAGATGTGCCAATAGGCGTGGCACTAGTGGGCGGCTCTAGTGTGATCATACGAGGACCTGGAGCCTCCCTTACGTGCCGAAGATGACCGCTCCAGTGGTTTTAGCCGGTAGGAGTCCGGCATACCCCTTCGCCCTTCCCCGGGGCGAAGGAAGTTCATGATGAATTTCCACTGGGCACCAATAAAAAAAAGGTATGTCATGCTCACTCAAGTGTCCTGCTTATGGTGGCGTTGTGTATCGGGTCGCTAAGTTTCCCTACAATATGGTTGAGCTGAGCGACACTGATGCATGCGTCAAACTTGTGAACGAGTGCCGTCTGTTGGGATTGGTCATCTTAATGCTGTCATGACAGTTGAATCAAAAACTCTGGTAAATATTAAAATCAAGCTTGTTAAGTGTAGACTTTTTTAGAAGTTTAGAATCTTTTCTCCTACATTGTCCTCACATCACCATCATTTCGAGAACATTGTACCAATATGATTTAAAAGGAGTAACCATGGAGTTTCTTGCCCGTTCTTCTCCATAGGAAATCTACACCTTGGAACGACGCAACTAAAGTCTTGACTATTCATAAGTGCCTATAAATGGTTTTATATGAATAAAAATATTTTTATGTTTATCTTTATGATCTGCAGGTAGTTGTTCCGGGTCTGGGTGTATTGTATGTGGAATTCATGTCTCTAAACGCACCCACGACACAGGAGAAATCGTAGTGTGGTTGCGGTCAACGCAACTTGATCGAAACGTTGAGGTTAGACAAAATATTATTTTGATATTAATCTGTGCGCGAATAGACCCGATATTATCTTACAATCATAGTATTATTGCTATGCCGTGTGGTGCCGGCTCAGAATGCCACCACCCCATCTCCTCCCATGGGTGTCGTAAAAGTCGATTAAGGGATTAACCGGAGGATGGGCAGCAGCGCCCTTCGAGTACATTAACAACTCAACTGCGATCGCCAACCCGCCTGCCAAGCGTGGCGATTATGGCAAAACCCCCCAATGAGCCCACAACACATCCATATCGGTCGTTGTGGTAATGTTTGGGGGAGGCCTGTGTCCAGCAGTGGACTTCATTCGGCCGAAATGATGATAGTATTATGTAGAAGAACGTCTGCTGCAACACTTCAGAGAGAACAGGTAAACTAACTATTCATTCTGAGCCTATCTCTGGCTACACTAGACTGTCGGAAAGCAGTTCCTTGTTAAGAGTAGTAGTGGCACATAGTTCATAGCCGAACAAGACTAAGTCTTCTCTTGTCGCAGTAGACCAAGAAGTCATGATTTGTGATGCTAATAACAAAAGAGTTTGCTCACCGCGGCAAAGCTTCATTGACCTATCGAGCTATTCGGTATAGTGATATGATATTTATGATGATATATGTTTTTTTTAATAAAAAACACATTGCCACACTAGCATTTCTCCTGTGTCGTGGGTGCGTTTACATACATGAATTCCACACACAATACACCCAGACCCGGAACAACTACCTGCAGATCATACAAATATTTGTTCCGTGCGGGGATCGAACCCACGACCCGGAGCGCAGCAGCGAACTATATCAACCACTGCACCAACCGTTCGAAATTAAGAGAGAATTTCATTATAACTAAAGCCCTCTTCCTCCCTCCACAATTTGCTGTGCCCGACGCGGTCCATAATGATCTCAAAATTATTATAAGTACCACCTAAGTCTACATTGTGGAATGCAAATAAATTATTGAGTATTAAGTAACGATAATCGAAAAAACAAGGAGAATGTTTTATGATAAAATTAGTGTATGAGATTATAATAAACTAATGTTAGTCGAATTTGTATATTATGTATGGCACAGAACATAATAAGTTAATAACGCATTTACGTGGTATTATTTTTATTATCTAAAGCAATTATAACGGCACGGTTGGTGCAGTGGCTGTTACAGTCAACTGCTGCGCCCGGTGCGTCGTGGGTTCGATTCCCGCACGGAACAAATATTTGTACGACCTGCAGGTAGTTATTCCGGGTCTGGGTGTATTGTGTGTGGAATTTGTGTTTGTAAACGCACCCACAACACAGGAGAAATCCTAGTGGGGCAACGTTTTTTTTTTTAAATTGACATTGAACTGAATGCAAACTAGAGAAAGAAAGTGGGTGCTCGTTCTATATCCCAATTCCTTAATAACTACAACGTCTACAAAATGATGAATTTATTGAAGCCCTGATGTACTCGTACAGTAAGACTCGTTATGGAGGGGTGGCTGGAGAAGCGGCCTGACGCCGTAACGCTCCGGCTGACGCAGATACTCCCAGGAAATAGATTTTAGGGAAGTGTCTGTATCAAAGATGCCTAGCTGTCACCACTGCGGAGACTTCCCGGACGAAACGACGCAACATGACGGAGAAGTGCCCAGCGTCGGCAACGAACGGACGGTCGGATAACCTTTCGATCCCGGCCATGTTTCTGTCCATGGTCAGGGGCGAGATTGCGTGGGAAGCCGTCACCTCCAAGATCCTGTGATTCAAGGTGATGTACGCAAAGGAGGCGGTGTAATGGGAAAGGTAGGCGACCATGTCAGGCGCCGGGGGCGCTAGCCAATCTCCGGTCTGCAGGTTGCTCCGGCTGCGGCCTGCGCGATCAGAGACAGGCACGAGACGGTGAAGCGTCATGTTCCGTGCGCACTTCTCTAGAGAATTGTGACCACTCTAGAGAATGGGACCCGCCAAAATGAGCAGTAGACCAGTAGCGGCAATAGCTGTCAGTCAGTAAAGCGTGAGCGGACCGCGCTCCCCCAGCACATCATAGGTTGAAGAAATACGGTGGTAGTTTTTGCAAGTGAGTCCGAGAACGGAGGACTTCCCATGAAGGGTTTCCCGGAGATAAAAAAAAAGTAAGTACCCACCCGCAGTGAATAAAAAATAATCAATTGTCTGTTTTAATATTTAGATATACAATTAAATTGTTAGAATAATTCTAAATAAATATCAACTACCTAAATCGACACTCAACTCATTCAATGTAAATTAATATTTTAATAATTTGATCAATGTAGCTAACATTGATAACAACGAAATAGCGCTATGCAAGGCGTAATACAATTTAACATTGAAATCATAAAAGATAAATAATTTTCTCATTCAGTATCAACATACTATATAACCTGCTTAGATTAATAAATCTAAGAAAACCTGCTTGGTTAAGATAAGTTGCAGGTACTGACCTTAACATAATGAGAATAAATTCCTGTGCCATTAAAAAAATAACTCACCGGCCCAAGGCCCGAACCTCTTGGACAGCGGCTGCACCTCAGCAGGCAGAAAGTAAGGCATCAAATATGAAGATATTAGCTCCAACACACTCCACAGGGAATCGATTATCATAAACCACAAAGCTATAGCCCCTATTAACGCCAAAACTAGTAAAAAAAACATTGTTGCTATTATTAATGCTCTGGTCCAGTAGGTATAAAAAGTAATAGACGATAAAATTTACGCGCGTTTTTTCTAAAATAGAATATTAATTTCTGGTACAGAGCGAACGTCACGCCTACATGACGGTACAGAGCGAACTGAACGAGCGACTCGAGCGAGTGTTGTCTACTGTCTATTTGTCTATGCCTTTGCCTACATTCAAGTTACGCTGTATCTGACCTATAAGGCCGGCTGCGCATTGTCAGCACTATTCTGTTAGAAAATTTCTAACGCGCGCCGTACGGCCCTTCCGCACACCCCGCACGCTATTAGAAATTTCGTTCCGGCGATCCTACACAATACACCCAGTTCGCGACTGGCTTCAATCGAATTCGTGGGTTTTTCTGTCCAGCCAGTTTCGCTTCCCTTTACTTTTGGTGCTAATGTTCTACTGCAGTAACAAAAAAAGAAAAATTGAACGTCTAGATTTGATAGTTTTTATCATTAACTAGCTGCCCTCCCCGAGCCCGATCCAGCTATGCACAGGCAGGTACATGGGATTGCAGCGCCACCTACCAGATCTAATTGTGAATCTAAACCATACAGGGTCCCACTCAAACATACATAAAAAAAAATATCATAGTTGTCCCAGCCATTTGGAGTTCGGTGACATACACACGTACAGAAGAATCTATACAAATAAATAAAATTGAAGCGTCTGTTTGTAATGTCAAAATAACAGCTCTTTACCTAATATTATAGGTACCGTATATACTTTCATATAAGTATATACGGTACCTATAACAAAAAAGCAATTTTTATTTGTATTGTCTGTCTGTTTGTTCCGGGTAATCTCCGAAACGGCTGGACAGATTTTGACGGGACTTTCACTGGCAGATAGCTGATGTTATAAGGAATAACTTAGGCTCCTTTTATTTTAGAAAAATAATTAGGGTTCCGTGCAAAAAAAATAATCCCTTGAAATCCAATATATATATTCTATGTCAAGTGTCTATGTCGAAGTACTCTAAATTTCTTTTAAATTCAACGAGGGTGAAACCGCGGGTGCCAGCTAGTTATATATATAAGATAATCTATATGTATGGATTACGAGGGATTTTTCAACCTCCCTCAACTGTGCGGTAATTTCTGTCAGTCTCACCTCATATACGTTAGCGTTTCAAGGGCGTCCGCTCGACAATCGACACTGATACGAATTTCTGATAGTGGGGGTCTAAATGTCTAATACCAAATGTATGGAGAACGCGCATTCAGATATTCGGTTAAGAAACATTTTTACCGTTCGGTTGGAATCCGGCGAGCACTAGAAGCGGACGTTCGGTCCGGCAAAGGAGACTGGCTCGCTCATACTACGCTAGGCCCCGAATAGCGTTGATCGTTACATTTAAGAAATTAGCATGATTGGATAGGGTATTTCATGAGTATTTAATATTTAATTACATTTTTTTTTTGTCAATGGCGTTTAAGTTGAGTTCTCGTTTTTGTCACAGTGAGGTTAAGTATGGCGTTATGATCCAATAGCTACTATCGTTTACTTTTATCACATAAATAATACCTATACGTATCGATACACGTAAATAAGGAATTGTTCACAATATTTCAGACAAATCGGTATCCAAGATAAATCTTCTTTTACATATTTGGCACAAGGCCGTAGACATTCATGCATTTCATTGAAATGTCACTGGTTTATTCAAGTTGTCTTCTTATTTTATTGCTCTTTTTGTTTTCATTGTGTTAAACCGATTACCGAAACCAGATTTTTGTTCATTTTTGAGAAATATTTTATGTATATGTAAAGATTCAATAATCTAAACACCGTACGACGTTGTCTTATACTTGACATTGGCAAAATTGTGGAAGATTCTCTACAGAAGCCATAATCTAAGAAGAAGTTTTCACTGTAAACATCAAAGATAAATAGCGAAACGAAATATAAAAATATACACTTAGTTTTAGTTAAGCTTTCATTTCTGTAACAGATCAGGCCCAAAACCACCCATGTCCTTTCTTGCAGTATGCGGGGTTTAGTACAAAATGTATACAATGTATGCGCAGAGTACCTTCCGGCGGCGAGCGTTAAAATGTTTCTAACAGACATTTCTGATAATGTGCGGCCGGGCTAAACCTAATTATGTCACTTCTTATCAATAAATAGGTTATTATCAATTATATTTTACAAATAGACGCGCCATTCACAAACATCATCGCACTACAGAACGGCGCGCCGGCCGCCATCAGACCGCGTAATAAAAATAAAACAAAATACTATTTTTTATTTACAATATCGATTTACGTTACGTATTTATTTATTTATGAAATATAACGTCATTTTCTCTCACAGTTGCAGTATACTTCGTGCATCGTCTATAAACACAGGATGGCATTATTTTTTCGCAATTTGTTAGTGAATTACGCATATGATTCACGTCGAGCCACGATACTGATCGGTGCGTGACTAAGTGAACTCTGGGCAATTTGCTTTCATGTGACTATCGTAGAGCGCGGGCAACGCATCTACACTTATAAAAATATCTTAGGTTACTATAAGCTTCATTGTTTACTTTTTCTAATTTACGACCTCATCACTTAGCTTCCGTGTGGTGTCCGGATTAAGAATATAGCATCACTCCATCTCCTCTCATTGGATATCGTAAATTTATGAGGGCGGCCTTTGTTCAGTTGTGGACTTTTGGCTGCTATGATGGTGATGATAATAATCTCTTAGCAAGTTTGGCAATTGCCTGGCTAGGTACTAAAACGACGTACATTTGATGGGAAGGGAGTAGTGGATTCTCATTCTAAATACTTGCGTAAATTACAACCATTATTTATCCGATACGTCGCACGTTGCAGGTATTTTTTAATTTCATTACCGAGTGGCCCTTTGTTTGCATAAACTAGTTATCAGTTGAAATATTTTCCGCGTTCACTATTTTATACTAGAACTTTCTTATAGCTTTTATCCGAAACATGAAGTATAACAAAATAAAACACGAGATCCCTAGCCTTAGCTCTGACCCCGAGTTGCCGGTGCTAAAGCCTTAAAGGGCGGACCGGCCAGCCCGGCTGGATTGGCAACGTCTCCCGTTTCTACAGTATTGGTGTTTGTTTTCGTACCTTTAATATCAAATAATAAGTTAGTGTCCCATTACATTTTAGATTAAAATTCTATAAAGGACCTCTGCGTGTTGGACCTTACGCGGGATAAGCCTATCAAAAAAGGGGGAACCTCTTACAAGGGATAGAAATCCGTGAATAGAGAGACATATAATAATAATATTTTATTCCCAAGAAGTTGTACAATAACCACTTAAAAATTAAACTGCATAAATATATTAAACATACAATATGACGTAAGTAATAATAATAAGATTAAGATTATGGCAAAACCCGCCAATGAACCCACAACACACCCATATCGGTCGTTGTGGTGATCTTTGGGGGAGGCCTGTGTCCAGCAGTGGACTTCATTCGGCCGAAATGATGATGAATGATGAATGATGACGTAAGTAAGTAGTATATGTTGAGCTCTGGTACCCAAGGTAAGATTCAACTTGTGTTATGGGTACCAGCGCCCTCACGTATAAAGAGCAGAAAGTTACATTGCATCTGGATGGACGTGGTTTCAGGTTAATTTAATCATTAGTATATCATAAATTAATATCGACATGGAGGTAAGAAAAAACATCATCATGTATGTGTTTGAGTGTGAATGCATAAAAGTGTAAGGGTAAAGATTCACAAACGAGTCTAAGCGTGAACTTACGCTTCCATCTGTCAAAATGCACTACTTACGGCCATAATTTCTGACTCGTTTCTGAATCTCACCCTAAGTGTTTATCTGTGACTGTATTAGCTATGTTATAGAATACACAATTAAATTAAATTTTGTCCTCTGTTTTGTCTTCTGTCTCGTAATAGCTTACCGTCTGTAGCCCTATATGATTTTTTATTTTACATATAAACGTCTAGTGAGAGGGAATTTAGTAATGTCTTAGGTTTTCGGGATTATTGCTTATTCTAATAAAACAATTTTAAACGGACTACATCGCGTATATTATAGATTTTTGTTTTTCCTGACGTTTCGAATGCTTTGTAGCATTCGTGGTCGCAGGATGACCTCAACGTTGAAAAAAGTAGACGAAAATTGACCACCCACGTATCTCCGAAACTAGTTATCCTACAATTATGAAAACAATGTAATTGAATGATAATAGCTACAGATTACAGGAAAACCTATAAGAAAGGCTATGGTCTTAAAATAAACTGGTCAATCTTTCGATATTGTGCGTACAAACTTACGTTTGCGGGTGGAATGTATTGGAAAACATGTTTTTCAACTTCTTGGGATAAGTTATTCGTTCAAGGTTGAATTCTTCAACAATCTATACAAATAAATAAAATTGAAGTGTCTGTTTGTAATGTCAAAATAACAGCTTTTTATTGAATGCATATGAAATTATATACGGTACATATAACAAAAAAACAATTTTAATTTTTTGTCTGTCTGTCTGTCCGTCTGTCTGTCTGTCTGTCTGTCTGTCTGTCTGTCTGTTTGTTTGTTCCGGGTAATCTCCGAAACGGCTGGACCGATTTTGACGGGACTTTCGCTGACAGATAGCTGATGTTATAAGGAATAACTTAGGCTACTTTTATTTTACAATAATAATTAGGGTTTCGCGCAAAAAAAATAAAACCCTTGAAATCCAATATATATATTCTATATCAAGTGTCTATGTCGAAGTACTCTAAATTTCTTTTAAATTAAACGCGGGTGAAACTGCGGGTCCCAGCTAGTAGACAATAGAACCAGCAATTTCGGAATCCTCTCCACGCGAGTTCAACTCGCACTTGTCCGGTTTTTTTTACTTCCCGTGTGGTGCTGCTAAGAATAGCACAAACACCAACCCATATCATCCCGTGGGTGCCGTAAACGCGACTGTGGGGTAAACTTGACGACTTTGACGGCACGGTTAGTGCAGTGGCTGATACAGTCGGCTGCTGCGCTCCGGGTCGTGCGTTTGATTCCCGCACAGAACAAATGTTTGTTTGATCTGCAGCAGTTGTTCCGGGTCTGGGTGTATTGTGTGTGGAATATATGTCTGTACACGCACCCACGACACAGGAGAAATCCTAGTGCGGGGCAACGTTTTTCTGAAAAACAAACAAACTGAACGATAGGCAGCAGCGTCCTTCCAGTACATTAACAACTCAACTGAGATCCTTAGCCCGTCTGCCAAGCGTGGTGATTATGGCAACAAGCACACAACACAAACCCAGACCAGTCGTTGTTCGTTCTTTGGAGGAGGCTTGTGTCCAGCAGTGGACGTCGTTCGGCTGAAATGATGACGATGATATTCTTTCAGGTAAGTACACAACGTTCCGTTAATTATTAATTTAAATTGAAATAAAATCCAGCCTGCATTCCATACCCACAAGGAAATTTCGCTCAGTGTGGTTTCCGGATTAAGAATATAGCACCACTCTATCTCCTCCTATGGATTTCGTAAAAGGTGATTGTAAGGGACGTTACCGAGAGATGGGCATTAGCGTCTCCTATCTGGAACAGTAGCCATACTGCGCTCCCAACCCAGGCGGGCCAAGCGTGTGAGTTCTGTCAAATTCCCTGCAAAATGAACGACACCATTTTGTTAATTTATGTGGAGCCCTTTGTTCAAGCCTGGACGCAATGAACGTCTTTTAGCTGATATGATGATGAAGGAAATGTATTAATCTCAACAGACTTGCATCACCGGACTATTAAAGCCTATTGCGAAAGTTGGCTCGAATACGACAAAATTGCGTGCCGATTGCCGATAAAAATTTGACTCATCATCATTTCGGCCGAATGAAGTCCACTGCTGGACACAGGCCTCCCCCAAAGATCACCACAACCACCGATATGGATGTGTTGTGGGCTCATTGGGGGGTTTTGCCATAATCGCCACGCTTGGCAGGCGGGTTGGCGATCGCAGTTGAGTTGTTAATGTACTCGAAGGACGCTGCTGCCCATCCTCCGGCTAATCCCTTAGTCGACTTTTACGACACCCATGGGAGGACATGGGGTGGTGGCATTCTGAGCCGGCACCACACGGCAAAAAAAAAAAAAAAAAAAAAAAAAAAAAATTGACTGCTAACTAGAAAATTTAACTGCGGTAGAAAGTTTCTGTATCTATTTCACACACACTTTTTGTTCTCTGTTTTTTTTGTTATACTTTTTTTATTTGTATTTGTTTTATTTTCATTTGTATGAAATTTCTTTGAATCGTCGCCTTCATTGAGTGGAACAATGTGTGATAAAGTTAACGTATCTAAAATTAAAATAGTTCTATCATAAGAATACCCATGAAGTCCTGTCAAATCAAGATTCCCTGTATAATTAATGAGTAACTTACATAACTTCTTTTCCTTCTGAAGCACAGATCTATTTAATGGTAACGCACGGCAAACAAGCCTATTTATTATCTACGGTCTCGTTTCAATGATAACGGCCCCAAAAACACAATTGTTTGCAGCTCTTTGAGGTGACAATGATAAGTAATCAAATGTAGGAAATCCTTAATAAAACGGCTAAAGTCAGCGTTAATATTTATTCATTTTATAATAAGTATACATACCTGGAATCAACTTATAGCTGTTAAATAACAGAAAACTATCACAGGCCACGATTTACAGGCATTTCTCACAGCACCATCGTCTTATATTATTATTACTTCGATGTTTAGGTTTTAGCACTAATGTTTAATAAATCTGGTTCAATGACCTGAATAACATTCCTTGCCCAAAGGAAAGGCAAACCCGATGAGAAAGCACAGAAGTCTGAATTTACAATAATTAGGCAACCGATAACTGATACCCGTTTTGATACCACTGTTCAGTGTTGCCACCTTAGTGATTTTGTCACTAGATCTGGTGACTTTTAACCCCTTTTGGCGATTTATTTCTGTCGTTTAGCGATTTTTTGTTTTTAGCGACTTCTAGCGATAATTGAGTCGTCTTCATCTATCCTAAAAAGATTCTATACAATATGAATTACTATTTATATTCTTGTATTGTCATTACAATATAATTATTACAACCAAACAATGTTACCTCCAAACTCCCTTAGTCATCTTCTACGACACCCATAACATGAGATGGGGTAGCCCTAACCGTGACCTAACGTGATTTGAACATGTACTGCCGCTTGAGTTGTCTGTCCAGTACTATCGATACTTCGATAGATAGCATTACAACATTGTTTCTACTAAAATATTTTTTTTTGGGATTTCTGGTGACTTTCGCTTCGAATTTAGCCCAATCTGGTGACTTTTGGGTGTTGATCTAGCGACTTTAATTTTTATGAGGTGGCAACACTGCCACTGTTTTATTGATGCGCTTAAATCTATTAACTTATTTATGTGTTAACATTTTATTTCGTTTTTTCATTCTCCTCTTAGTGTAAATCAGACTGTCTCAGAAATACTATATGGTTTAGTGTCAGGTCCAGGTGATGGAGCCTCCTCCTTCAGGGTCTTCATGCCTTTCAGTGTGTTCTTTACAGCTTCATAGGGCGCTGAAACAAATGATTTCTTACATTGAGTATCTACGACAAGTTGTATGGACATCTATGGAGGATGCCTTTGTTCAGCAGTGGACGTCCTTTGGCTGATATGATGATTTATTTATTTACATTAACACACATACATCTACCATTATAGGAAACTTCTAATACTATAGTGCAGTTACTTACTTAAATCTATACAAATAAATAAAATTGAAGTGTCTGTTTGTAATTCCAAAATAACAGCTTTTTACTTAATGCATATGAAAGTTATATACTATACGGTACACATAACAATTAATTTTTCTCTCTCTGTCCGACTGTTTCTTCCGGGTAATCTTCGAAACGGCTGAACCGATTTTGGTGGGACTTTCAATGGCTGAAGCTGATGTTATAAAGAATAACTTAGGCTCTATGTCTGGCTCTATGTCAAGTGTCTATTAATAAGTACTCTAACTTATTTAAAAATAACCCAGTTTCTTTTCAATGAAACAGCAGGTGAAACTGCGGGTACCGGCTAGTAACAATGGATAAAATAGGTAACAAACAACAGTTACAAAAAATAGCAATAACCTTATGTACCAAGTTACACATAACATAATGTATGTAATGTTACTCTTGCGCAGTCGCTCAGTGAACATGAGAATAAATCTAATTTATTAGCAACCAAATTAAGTGTGCCATTGTTCGCTCGAGGGAGGTGCTTTCCAACTATTTCGTTCTACCGCGCGGCACCGCGAACAAGCTTTATCCAGTACAAGCTGATCTCGCATTGTATAGGCTTTAGGTATGATGAGAGTTCAGCGTAAACCGGATTTATATACCTTGATGTGTAGCCGTGTGTACCCATCGGGCATAAATGTAATGATTTCCTGATGGCAGTCGCTCTGTGTAAAACACTAATATTCATTCGCATCTGGTTATATTGCAAGCGGGTTGGGTTGGGCAAATATAAGATTGCCATCTGCCTAGATGACGATGATGTTTCCTGAAAAGCCCTATTAGTTTGAAATGGGATGCATGAATCCAACTCGAAAATATATGGGAACCGGAGCAAAACTGTCTCCGGATTTAGCTTTTGATCCAGCTCTTGGCCTACGTGAAACACATTGATTTTTACTCTACTCCCAAACCAAAGGTCAGTTATCTTTCTTGAATAATGTCTTTGTAATTTGTCCTGTAAGCCAGATTTGAAATTATCACCGACGGAAAGTGAATCATTTATTCAGATTATTGATTAAGGTAAGATCTATGTCCAGCAATGAACTGCGATAAACTTAGTTGACCATCGCATTTTAATTCACATAAATTTATATATTAAATTTGCGTTTTTTATTATTGTTGCGAGCTCCATTAGGAAATGCAAGGTTGGCGATAAATAGATACTTCTACACTTTTTTCTGGTGACTGTCAAGCATAGTGGTAATCTTCACGCCTGCCCGTTAAAATTGTAATGCTACCCAGGACTTTTTTTTATTTTTTTATTGATGCCCAGTGGAAATTCTTCATGAACCCGGGGAAGGGCTAAGGGGTATGCCGGACTCCTACCGGCTAAAACTACTGGAGCGGTCATCTTCGGCACCTAAGGGAGGCTCCAGGTCCTCGTATGATGACACTAGAGCCGCCCACTGGTGCCACGCCTATAGGCACATCTCGTAGAGGGTGACTGTAAAGCGGTCACCCCCAGGGGGGATTGTAAAGGATCCCCCAAAACGTCCCACGGCAGCGCGTGACCACATGCGTGCTACCGTCTTCTCTTGGGTCGCTTGGTGTGGGCACGCAGATTCCCCAATCTACGCACCCGCGAACCCAGAGGTCCTCCACCTTATAGCAACAGCAGGGGTTTACAGGCGTATCGGAATTAGGCGCCAGGGCGGTTGTTACCCCGGCGCCGTCTCCTCCTTCTTCGAGCGGGATCAGCCCTGTCCCGATCCCGCTCTGCGGTCTCCTTCTGGAGCATGACGCAATGCTACCCAGGACTAGACCTGCCTGGCACCACACTGGGCTCATCACCTCGAGACATTAAGTTATTTAGACTCCTATGCCCAGTAATTTCACTATCTACAGTGTCTTTCTAACCGGAGCACAGTAATGTGTAAAGTTTACTACACTACACACACACTACAACACTACCGCTTAGCGGCGAATATCTGACACTAGGGCGGTACCTACCTAGCCAGCTTCTTGCAATAAGAGACCCAGTATTGGTCCCAGTGGAAATTCTAAATGAGCTTCCTCCGCCCCGGGGAAGGACGAAGGGGCATGCCGGGCTCCACTGGGGCGGTCATCGTCGGCACCTAAGGGGGGCTCCAGGTCATCGTATGATATATGATGATGTTGTAAAGGATCCCCCGAAGCGTCCCTGTGCGCTGTTCTATGCTGCGCACACGGCGTCGCGTGACCACATGCGCGCAACCGTCTTCTCGTGGGTTCCCCAATCTACGCACCCGCAAACCCAGAGGCTACAATAAGAGACCTATCACCAGTAAATACTACTTGGCATCATCCATTTCCCAGCAGGGACTTGTTCAAAATGTCTCAATGTTAGTCTAATTGAAATTAGTATAGTAAACTAATAATGCTATGACAGCTTTGCCATTATCAAATAGCATTATTTTTGCATAATCTTTTACGTAAATAATGTTAAACATTGTTTGAAAGCAGACAATATTAATTTATTTTTCTAAAAATATGAGCTCATCTACGTAATACTAATCTAACTTCCTTGATATCGACAAATATTTAAGCGGTTAATATTTATTAATTTAACAAATTGCCATCATAACAGTAATTAACATTGACGGCTGCTGCGCTCCGGGTCGTGGGTTCGATTCCCGCACGGAGCAAATATTTGTATGATCTGCAGGTAGTTGTTCCAGGTCTGGGTGTATTGTATGTGGAATTCATGTTTGTAAACGCACCCACGACACAGGAGAAATTCTAGTGTGGGGCAACGTTTTTAAAAAAAGAAAAATAGTATGATTATATGAAGTTTACCTGTAATCGCCTAAGGGTTACGCGGGAAATTAGAAAGCGTAGTCACAAGCGCACTAGGACCTGGGTTCACAAATTCTGACATAGTCAAGGAGTTTGTTGAATTGTACCTGATGAATGCTAAAAGGCACCTGGGGCTGGCACCTGATGACATTCTGACCTGGAACCGCTATAGGACGCTGTAGATGTAACCACGATACTTAGACTCCCGTTGCCCTTTGTAGGACGACGGACTAGAAAAGGTTTTAACAAAAAAAACACCGGCTTCAAAAACCCTACACGATATAAATAATTTAAACCACTGAAAAGAAAGAAAAATCTTTATTTATGAAGTCGGCCAATAGTCGGGGCTACACATCAAGCTATTCAAAACCAGTTTACGCTGCGCACCGAATTGAGGACCTCCTCCTTTTTAAAGTCGGAAATAAAAATAAATTTACTTTGCAGCAGTCAAATAATTTATTTAATTTTCAACATTGAGATGTAATTAACATCATCATCATCCATTATTTTATCAAGTATATGCTATCCAAACTATTAAACTCCATTTCAGCGCACAGTAAATGGTCAGCCAAAGTTGAAAAATGCTGAAGTGTGTATAGCGTGTAATGTGAAACTTATAAATGCCGTCGTAACGAAAACAGATACCAAGGATTCAGTACAGTTCTTTTTTTTAACGTCAGGTCATTTAACTGATTTCAGCAAAAAAAAATCATGTATCCAAATAAAAACAAAATTATTTATTTACACATAAAACTGCAATGTAAATAAAAACTAAACAGCTATTCTTTCGCTACAGTTCATGGTTCAGTAGGATCACTCCTGTGTCTGTCTGTCTGTCACAGCCAATTTGCTCCGAATCTACAGGACTGATTACGTTGAAATTTGGCATGCATATGGATTGCTGCAACCCAAACACGGACGTGTAACGCAACTATATGAATTTTGCATATGTGGGTCACTTTTGGGGGCAATATAGAAAATTAAATTAAAGAATAAAGGCTTGCAAACTGTACCGTGTAACATGAAATGAAAGGGCTTGAAAAATTAGCCTTCTATGTAAAGAGGCATTGTGAATATTTATATTTCTTAATTTATAGGGATTTTGAGTTACATTTCATTATTCCTTATTTTGAGCAGATCAGAACAAAATTGCTAATAGAAATAAATCGTAATCGAATCGCATAGACAATGAGTAATATGTGCTTGAGGCGTGATTTGAATCTCGTCTCAGCTGAATTTAGATTGATTATTATCGTTCTGGAATATGAGCGATACTCAAGTACAGATTCTATGCTTAAACAGTGATCAGGTGATTGCAGATCAAACTGGACTTGAGCATCGTTATGTAATACGGACCTTACTCTCTGTCCGAAGTTTTCGGCACGTTGTCACTTACCGCCACGATCTATATATATTTATCAGCTTTGATATCTGACTCTTCATCATTTAAATTTTGAGGTCGATTATATATTATGATTCTTGAGTTCACCATCGATATCATTCATCATTTCGGCCGAATGAAGTCCACCGCTGGACACAGGCCTCCCCCAAAGATCACCACAACCACCGATATGGATGTGTTGTGAGCACATTGGGGGGTTTTGCCATAATCGCCACGCTTGGCAGGCGGGTTGGCGATCGCAGTTGAGCTGTTAATGTACTCGAAGGACGCTGCTGCCCATCCTCCAGCTAATCCCTTAGTCGACTTTTACGACACCCATGGGAGGAAATGGGATGGTGGCATTCTGAGCCGGCACCACACGTATCATTGCAACTATCAAACTACTTCACTACGCAATCTTCGAACCTAGAGTAGTCTTCTAAGCTTTGATGATTTGTCCGTAAATTGAATTGCATCACAATAAATACCACACACCGAAATAACGTTTCACAATGGTTGTTGCAGTGGTGTAACTAAATTGAACACACTGTTCAAGGTTCACTCTCGCATAGTAAATTAGCTAGCGTTTGATAAATCCCGAATTATGCATATCTATACTTGTTGGTATTTCCTTTTCAATGACGACTGTGTATTGCCAAATAAAACGAGAAAGAAAAAGTTCTAGTCCATTTTATATAGTCTTGTCAGTATGACTAGGACTGGCCAATTTCTTGGGGGTCGCGACCGCGCCTATTGGCCGAGCGACCCCCAGGAAGATGGCGGTGTGCATGTGGCCACGTGCCGCCGTGTGCGCAGCACAGTGCATAGCGAGGCTTCGGGGGAATCCCTAATAATCCCCCCGAAACATCCCTCGGGCGGTGACCTCTTTACAGTCGACTTCTCTCGGCTAGAGGGGGTGACCGCTTTACAGTCATTCCCTCCGAGATGTGCCTAAAGGCGTGGCACCAATGGGTGGCTCTAGGTGGAGATTATTAGAGTTCCTGGTGCCGAACCTACCGGTTAGAAACATGTATCTAAATATTTAAATACACATTTTTTCTTACAGCGTTACAGAGTCAGCCAGTGAGATAGTGATGGGCGTTTTGTATGCGTTGCTAAGGTTATTTCTTTTTTTTTCTTTTGAGAAACGCTTCACCTCTTTGCCAACAACCACTGCACAAAGTTTCATCACAATTGGATCAATAGTTTAGGAACGCGTAAAGTACTAACACACAAACATTCATTTTTATAAAGAAGAAGAATATAATTGTTCTACGCTATTCTAATGTTGGGCAACGGCCTTCAAATGCGTCTTTCACCGGTCTGCGTTTTGGCAGTTAGCCGTCTCGCCCGTTTCCTTGTGAAATGTCTTACATAATATACATACACAGTCAACATAACATGTCCGCGTCCATCAAGATTCTACACACACATCTAACGATTGGTGTCAAGAAACTGTCTACGATTATAATGTATCGAGGAGAATGCACTTCCCAGTGAACAATTAAATAACAATAACAATGTCCCAATAGTTACTCAATCGTCGTTCGTGATCGTAAACTTTTATTACGTGTTACATGACTAACTAACACACGCGACTTTGTTGCCTACCATGATTATATAAAGTTTTTTTTTGCCTGATATATTAAAGTTACTGCCGAGAGTAGCTATACACGTATCACACGTTGGAGGAGTGCCCAACTTGGGCAACGCAGCGCCGTGATCTCGTCGCGGCGGTCGAAGCCGGTGACCTCTCGCTTCTGCAGTCCATCGTCCGGAGCGACAGCGCGGGATGCCGTCGCCTCCTTTTGCGAGAATGTAATGCAAGCAAAGGAGGCGACAGAGCGGAGACGGGAGGAGACCACCTCTGAGTACTGCCACGGAAAACGCACTGGGTGCTGGCCGGAGGAGGCCGCTGACCGATCTCCGGGCACCATGAGGAGCGGCCTGTGAGCGAGGAACTAGGAGCGGTCCGTCGCCCGAATAGAAACAGGTCCGAGATGCCAGCGCGTATATTACTGTGTTCCGCGCGTGCCTCTCAGTAGGATAGGTGCGGCCAGCAAGGTCGCACAGAGACGGGGCTCGTCAAATAGTGACGCGCCGATACCTGCCGGGGGCGCGGTCTAATGCCTACAAAGCGTAAACTTCACCCCCGGCTATAGCTAAGTGGAAGGACACCGTGGGGTTTTAACCGGTAAGCGTCCGGCATGCCCCTCCGCCCTTCCCAAGGCGGAGGAACTCTAGGACAATTTCCACAGGACAAAAGAAAAGGTTATACACGTATGCTTCGGTAGCCTGGGACCGAGAATAGGACCCTATGGGACACCAACGAACATCAAGGAACATCTGGCAATTATATTTTATTTCGTTGGGTTATAAGACCAAAGTAGAAAGGCATTCATTTTATTATCATATTAGGTACTCAATATATAAGGTCTTATTTTAATAATCCACGATATTTTGCATGGCACCGTAGTAAATGCTAATGATGATGTTCCTACCACACAAAATTAATTTGACGGTGAAAAATTTGTTTATTTATTTTGTGCGGCGCCTACTGTCGCCTGTTTCGTTTGACGTTGCCGACTATCTAAATAGGTCGGCAGGCCGCGACCACCATTTTCTTACTAGACGCAAGTGGATATTATTATAACTTACTAGAAGAACCAGTAAGTAATGAAATGAGTGATTTATAAAAAATGCTGACAAAAATACAACGGATTTATTTTTCAGTGATACCTACATTATCGTCAGCATTCACATAGGCTGCATGCAAAATATCGTGGACTATTAAAATAAGACCTTGTATAAACAGCAGCACAAATTATTTCTTTCAAAGGCGGCACGACGGCACGGTTGGTGCAGTGGTTGATACAGTCGACTGCTGCGCTCCGGGTCGTGGGTTCGATTCCCGCACGGAACAAATATTTGTACGATCTGCAGGTAGTTGTTCCGGGTCTGGGTGTATTGTGTGTGGAATTCATGTCTGTAAACGCACCCACGACACAGGAGAAATCCTAGTGTGGGGCAACGTTTAAAAAAAAAAAAAAAAAAAAAAAAAAAAAAAAAAAAAAAAAAAAAAAAAGGTCGATTAAAGTAATGAGTTCGGGGACCAATTCACAAAAACCATTATTCGTCTAGACTCCTGATTGATTATAGCAGTATTATGCTTTCAGTGCATAGATTGATACTTAGTTGTCTCCTTCCAGTGACACTAGATGGTGCTATAATTCACCGTGACAAGCAATGGTGCATGACCGAACGAACGAAAAATAAAAACGTTATCTATATAAATCAACAAATAAATAAAAGTGTCTGTTTGTAATGTCAAAATAACAGCTTTTTACTAAATGCATATGAATGTATATATACGGTACCTACAACAATAAACAATTTTAATTTTTTTGTCTGTCTGTCTGTTTGTTCCCGCTAATCTCCGAAACTGCTGGACCGATTTCTACGGGACTTTCACTGGCAGATAGCTGATATTATAAGGAATAACTTATGCTTCGTTTCGCGCAAAATAATTAAAACCCATGAAATCCAATATATATAGGTACTCATATGTCAAATGTCTATGCCGAAGTACTCTAAATGATTTATAATAATCCAATTTCTTTTAAACTAAACGGCGGGTGAAATCGCGGGTCCCAGCTATATTAATTATAACATATATTGGTAATTTTCGTTACGTTATTGTTGCCTGCTTGTCAACCGTAAAATGCCGTATAAGATGATCTCGATTATGTACTATGGGTTCATGAAGTCTTAAACACATTGTTATCGTCCAAGCAATAGTCAAAGTCAAAGTCAAAGTTTTTTATTTCAAATTAACCAAATATTGGCACTTATGAAACGACAAAATCGTATACCTAATCTAATTACTGCTGATCCGTGTGGTTTCCGGCAAAGAATAGACCACCGCTCTCCACCCATGGGTGTCGTAAAAGGCGACTAAGGTTTGATATCAAGAGGATGGCCAGCAGCATCTGCAGGATCCCCAACATACTGCGCTCACCAATCCGCCTGCCAGGCGTGGGGATTATGGCAATAGGAGCCCCATGACCGCTCATTGAATGAATATTGTGAAGCCATGTCGTGTGGTGCCGGCTATGCCGTGTGGTGCCGGCTCAGAATGCCACCACCCCATCTCCTCCCATGGGTGTTGTAAAAGTCGACTAAGGTATTAGCCGGAGGATAGGCAGCAGCGTCCTTCGAGTACAGTGGCCTGTGTCCAGCAGTGGACTTCATTCGGCCGAAATGAATGAATGTTCAGAAGTGGACGTGTTCGAAGTGCAATTAAAACTAAGAGTTATGGTCACAAAATTTAACATCAACAAACAAATCAAAACTGGTTATCGTTGGCAAAATGTATACAGCTAGTTTATACCAGTTTCTATCATCGCCTCTCTCTATTTTTTTTAGATGCATCCTAAACTAATTTACTGCCAGGTCAATGCTCATTTACGTTAGACAAACCATGGTGCGACTTAGACCCGACCATCCATCCTACCATCCATCCTAGAGCAAGCTTTGCAAAATGAGTCGGTGAACGTGTAGAAACTTCGCAGTCTCTATATGAATATCATAAAACTAAGTGCTTAAACTGATTACACGAAACTATCTTCCTCCTTAATTAATATGTGCACCTTTAAATATATTTTGTACTGGTAAATATTTATTAGAATAAATTATAATAATAATAACGAATTTCATATTCAGGCGCGCTGTTGTAACGATACTGGCAGAATGCACCTTGGATTACTGCGCCTAACACGATGCCCTCTCAATACCTATGATCTATAGAACTTTCTCATCCAGTTCTAAGAGTCTTCCACTAAACTCAATTCATCATTTCGGCCGAATGAAGTCCACTGCTGGACACAGGCCTCCCCAAAAGATCACCACAACCACAGATATGGATGTGTTGTGGGTTCATTGGGGGGTTTTGCCATAATCGCCACGCTTGGCAGGCGGGTTGGCGATCGCAGTTGAGTTGTTAATGTACTCGAAGGACGCTGCTGCCCATCCTCCGGCTAATCCCTTAGTCGACTTTTACGACACCCATGGGAGGAGATGGGGTGGTGGCATTCTGAGCCGGCACCACACGGCAAAGCCGGCACCACACGGCAAACAATTACAGGGGGAAAACTGTTTGGACATGTAAATGGGTAGGTTCTTATTACTATGATTAATTAATACAAGAGAATTACATACCAGACCAAATTGTTAATCTCCGTTTCGACGCTTCATTATCATATGTACATAATCTTATTACATCGAATACTGCTAAAAGTGTTAAAAATATGAGCAGACTATACGCAATTAGTTGTAACATATCAACGAATGGCTGCGAACACTACGACACGACTTGCGCCGCCAACGAATATAATACGACTAAAAACAATAGTTTGGTAAGGTACAGGTTTTTCAAGACCAAAAATACATAGACATGAACTTGAAATCTTAGTCCTATTACACAATTTTAAGCTTTATTTTAATGAACGGACGGAGCTACTTGATTTGTGTAGGTGTACTTTGCTTTATCCTTGTCAAGACGTTTTTTCCTGACCAAATTCCTACTTTCGTTTCAGCCATACTGTGTTCTACCTGATTTAAAGTTTGTGTGTACCGTCAAATCCCTGATGAATATCGACAAAGATTTCTATATCTGCATGACTTTATTCTTTGTTAGGTGAATACCGATCAAACTTCCGTTTTGGCCGCGCTTATATAGATAGATATACCCTCTACCAATGAAATGGTTATAACTACGCTAGTCCAGATACTGTGTCAATGTCAATTGCTTAAACAAGTTTACGTAAGGTTTATAAGTTTGATAATGGGACTTCGCTACTGCGACCTTCCTATTGTGCCCGCCTTATTTCCGCAGTTACTATATAATAGATGTTAGCACAGTTTATTCTAGTCTGGTCAGAAATTAATATTCCATTCTGCTAAGAAAATTTCTTCAGCTTGAAGATAATTAAGGAATTTCACGATAATGAATCTATACAAATAAATAAAATTGAAGTGTCTGTTTGTAATGTCAAAATAACAGCTTTTTACTAAATGCATATGAAAGTATATACGGTACATATAACAAAAAAACAATTTTTCAATTTTTTGTCTACCGATTTTGACGGGACTTTCATTGTCAGATAGCTGAAGGGATAAGGAATAACTTAGGCTACTTTTATTATAGAAAAATATTTAGGGTACCGCGCAAAAAATATAAAACCCTTGAAATCCAATATGTATTCTATGTCAAGTGTCTATGTCCAAGTACTCTAAATTGCTTTTAAAATAAACGCGAGTGCAACCGCGGGTCCCAGCTAGTCATTATAATAAAACACATAAATGGATTACATCGCGTATATTATGGACTTCTGTTTTGCCTAACGTTTCGGACGTCGCTGTGTTCATGGTTATATGTATAGGGGGTTATATGCATACTGAAGATGTTCAAACTGTAGAATTTCTTTTTTCCTGTTGAGTGTCCGTCTGTTTGTTCCAGCTAATCTCCGACACAGCTGAACCGATTTTGACGGGACTTTCACTGGCACATAGCTCATGTGGATTATAGAAAGTTCAATAAAGTGATAACCAACAAGTTATCCTTTACCTATCATTGAAGATATAACTTTTACGTATGCGTGAGAGCGCAATGGAAGAGGAGCTGCGCGGGGGGCGGGGGTCACACTGCATTGCACCAGCCAGCCGTTTAAAACCAAATATTTGACTAGCGATGATACGGAAAATAATATCATTTCTACGACAGAATGATGTTGATGAGCCTAGCACGAATATTTTGACGTAAAGTATCGTAATCGTAACTTTAATGTGAGCTAATTTGGAATCGAAAACACAACTATCCTACAGCATTTTCGCTTAAATTTATACGACAAACACGATTCATATCATATATAGGTATGAATAAAGTCTTCATTTTAAGTAAAAAAGCATTTTATCTCCCCTAATGTTCGCAATTTTTATAAATTCTATCTCTAATCAATTACTTTCTTCCTATCACCTTTACGCAGATGATCTTCAAATTTATTATCAAGCTCCTCTTGTAAAACTATCAGACGCTGTTGCCACAGTTAACATAGATGTGACCCGAATATGTGACTGGAGTAACAGATATGGACTAACGGTCAATCCTATGAAGACACGGATCATTGTTGTGGGCAGCTCCAGGATGATATCTAGAGTAGACTGGACCACACTTCCTCGGGTTTCTTTTGCCGGCACTTCAGTTCCTTTTAGCGATAAAGTTAGGAACTTTTGGTTGGTCATTGATAGAAATTTATCCTGGACTGCTCATCTACAAGAAGTTAGTCGTAAGATATTTGCGTCAGCAAGCATCTTGAGAAGATTACCCAACTTTCTTCCTACTACCACTAAAATTGCGCTTGCACAATCCCTTCTCCTTCCCATCCTCGATTATGCTGATGCCCGCTATATTGACCTCACAGAGGAACAACTTCGAAGACTTGAGCAACTTAAAAAAAATTAATAATACGATTGATATTGGGTTTAAGAAAATATGATCATGTCTCAAAATTCCGCACTAATCTCAAGTGGTCAATTCGCCTTCGTCGGAATACTCATATTCTTTCGCTACTTTATAGTGTATTATTAATTTCTTCTACTCCCTCTTACCTTACAAAACGCTTCAAGTTCATCAGTGATACTCATACAGGATTTCTAAGATCATCAGAAGACCTAAAACTTAAAATGCCAATGCATTCCACAAAATTTATTGATAACTCCTTTACGTTTCAGGCTCGTTTGTATTCCACAAACCAGGGGTGCAATTCCTTAAGCTCATACATCCATACATCCTTGAATACAGAATTGAAATAACGGTGATAACCCAATTTGGGAATCGCTAAGTCTGGTCCTCATGGCTGTACTTCTACAACGTGTCCTTGAATATCTTCAATCATGTCTTAGCGAATACCAAATTGGTTTTACACCGTTATTTAGATTCTAGGGTGCAATTCCTTTAGGTCAAATATTCATACATCCTTCAATACAGAATCGAAATAACGGTGTAAAATCAATTTGGTATTCCCTACGACTTGTCCCCATGGCTCACCGTCTGCTACCGGTCCTTGATTAGCTTCAATCATGTCTTAGAGTACACCAAATTGATTTTTCACTGTCATTTTAATTCTGTATTGAAGGATGTATGGATGTTTGATCTAAAGGAATTGCACCCCTGTATTTAAGGATGTATGGATGTTTGAGCTTAAGGAATTGCACCCCTGCTTTACCAGTTTTAATAAGACGAGTCAATATCAGTGTTCAAAAGACTAGTGAGGGAACATTACTTGTCACTGTAATTATTTTTGCTTAGAATTGAAGTATTACAACTGAATTAACTGTTTTCCTATATTTTGCCGAATTAATTATAGATGGATTGGTATATATAAATGTTTATGTATTTATAATACCTATATATCTATATAATTTGTATAGGTATTATCTTCCATTATTTATATATTTAGTATAGTAAACGTAATTTGGTTATTTCATTATGTTATGTGTGCACCATCGACTGCCGCATCCATTATCAAGTTACGCATTTCTTTTTTTTGTAATATTTTAACGGCCCTTAAGCATTTCTCCATCCTAATGTTGCCTGGAAGAAATCGCCGACTCCGATAAGGCCGCCCATTGTATTCTAAAATATACTTTTAAGCGCTGCTGTTTTTGTATCTTTTACCGATTGGCATACACTAAAGAGTATAGTATAATAAATAATAATAAAATAAATAAATAAAAAACATGTGCGAATCAAGCATTTTCAATTCAAAATTCACCCACATTAGCGTTTACGTTACTATACGTCAAAACATTCGTGCTAGGCTCACAGATCCAGCTATCGAAAATGCATCCTCAACAAATGATGTCGAATTATGGGATTTGTATGATGATGATGTGGTAATGAGTTGGATTTGTAACATCATTATACATACTCCTTTTGAAGAACATTTACCTAACAGGTTTTTTAAAGAACCTTTGCTTCTGAGGAACGCTGACATTTATGAATATTAAGCTTCTAGTACATATACTTAACTAGGGCACCCAATGATATTATACCATAGATATGTTACGTCCATATTAAATGGCGCGCAAAATACAGTCTCGCTTGCACAACTATGTCGTGAGAAAGAAGATACAAAAACAACAAGAGTAAAAGAAATAGCTATCTAGGCGAACCGATTGCGAGGTGCTACAATTGGGGGAGTTTTGGGTCTTACTTTTGGCACGCAAGTAACATATCTACTTCTTTTTAATATATAATATCATTGACGGCACCTAAATATTTATCTGCTCCTCCCGTTACTGTTCCTAGTGAACAATTATTCAGCGCTGCGGGACATACATAGGAAATCTAAGTTGATTATTAAAATGTAGATAAATTATTATTTTTAACTTAAAACATAAAACTGTTTAGCGTTGATTACTAATTATTTTTAGTCGACAAATATCAAAACCCTAATACTAATTCAAATTCCTTTAGCGATTATTATGTGATTTTTAATCAATCTTTAGTTCTTTACATAAATCTTAATATATTCCTCAAAATTTACTTCTTCTTCTTCTTCTTTTTCTTGTTCTCTTAGGATTATGGCTTCTGCAGAGTATCTTCCACAATTTCGCCAATTTCGTTAAGGCAACGTTGTACGGTATTTAGATTATGAAATCTTTACATATTCATAAAATATTTCTCAAAAATGAAAAAAATCTAAAAAATATGTCGGCAACGTCGTACGGTTCAATTGTTTTTTTAAGAATCGTTTTTTTTTATATCCGTCAAACTCAAAATATAATCGTTGTATTTTGAAGTTTGAACTGTCAAATGACATGTCATGTGACATGTCATCTGACATTTGACAGTTCTAACTTCAAAATACGATGATTATTTTTCCTATCGGCTGTTGTTAAAATTCAGATATTTGTACTTTGCAACTTAATACGTTAATACTCATCATGGAGAAGGAATTAGACAGAGTAGTTGAAGATATAATGTCGACACCGAATGTGAGTGGCTGTCTAGTGGCCGATCACCAAGGGCTTTGTTTAGCGGCGAAGGGCACAGCGCACGTAGACTCAGCGGGGATTGTGGTAGCAATATCGGAGCAAGCGTGCAAGATACAGCCTAACCTGAAGCCGCCCACTGTCTGCCTGGAAACGGACAAGAAGCAGTGTTTGGTTCAGCGACATGGAACGATTACTGGAGCGATTTTCAAGCAAAAGGCGTAGTAGGTTTTGTCTTTTAATACTTATATTTCTAGAGAAATAATAAGAAAACGGACGATAGCAGTATTCCAATATATCAGGCCCATTGTTATGTTTATTAAACCAAATTATACCATCAGACTGCCAATCATGCTGATTTAGGCATTATGTTCATCTAGGTAATGTTATGACAGTCTGTAACATCCAACAAGACAATATTAGACCAAGAAGACTATTATGGTCTGTATCTAACTACCTATTACTAATTTAAAAGTTGTTTTCAACATCTATCAAAATAAGTCAGTTTAAAGGATCAATCTGCAAGGTTAAACAGCATACACCTGGGTCATACGGCATACCTTGGATGGGGCAATATTAATTCCAGATCAACACCCTCCCTGCCTGGGAGAGCAAGCTATGGCATTTCATATGCCTGAAAAGTTCAATACCTATTTAACCTAAGGATTTTGCAAATAAATATCCTTATCTACAACCAAGCTATGGATTTGTGGAAGCCAAATTGATGTTCCATGTGAAATTTTGATACTTGGTTATATCCACGCCCTTACTCACTATGCTATGTAAAATAATTCCATGCATGGATCACTATATATATTTATTTTTTCATATTATTGTATTTATTATGTCCATTGGCTTCAAGTCATATACGAGTGAGGGTGAGATTCAGAAACGAGTGTAAGTGTGAACTTACACTTCCATCTGTCAAAATTATGAGCGTAAGTAGTGCATTTTGACAGATGGAAGCGTAAGTTTATGCTTAAACTCATTTCTGAATCTCAGCCTAAGAGACCTGGTTAGGCTAGCTGACTCCCACATAGTTGAAAATAGGCTTAGCAGATGCGCAAGTCTGTTGCAGTTTGTATTAAGTAAAACTTTGTTAGGTGCAACCAAGGTGTATTTGAATGGTTTGGGGGTCATGTTTATGTCCATTGTTGTTTGTTATATATTTCTATTACGTTTTTATATAATTTTATACTAGTAATAATTACTATTTTAATAATAAATAATAAGATATAGAAATGTCATAGGTTTTCCCGATTATTACTCATAATAATAAAACACTTTTAAACAGATTATGCAACATATGCAATGTAATTTGTTTAAAAGTGTATTTTATAATAATAAGATATAGATAAAAAAAATGTATTAACTGTGATAACATTTACTATATAAATATGAAGTTTATAATAGCATGTAAAAGAAAACGGATGGTGGTGCTGTGTATTTCTACATTTATGAATATACATGTCGGGGCCAGTGTCAATGGCTACTATGTGCAGGAACATATGAGTGTGTATAATGTTTATGCACAGTTAAATACAAACTTTTTAATATTTAATGTTTATTATCCGTGTGGTGTCCGGATTGAGAATATAGCACTACTCCATCTCCTTCCATGGATGTCGTAAAAGGCGACTAAGGGAATCTAAACCAGAGGGATGGGCAGCAGCGTCCCTTCTGTGAAACGGTAGCCATACTGCGCTCACCAACCCGCCTGCCAGGCGTGCTGAGTATAGGCAAATACCCCCCAAAATGATGACACAGTTGTGAGGATCTATGGGGGGGGGGGCAGCAGTCGACGTGTAAATGGCCGATAAGATATTAAAAAGTTATAATATAAGTTTTACTTCAACAGTGTGTCAACATTCACTACATACATACATTCATATGTATGTATGTAGTGAACATTGAACACTCACATCTTTTGCTTATAGTACTAAAAACAACAGCTGGCTGTTTTGTATATAGGGCTACCATCCAGCTATGCCAAAAATATTGGTATTTCTACTGAGAGGTTGTCATGTACCAAAATACCCTCAGTTGTTACAATACGATATGTAAAAGTATCAGTTAGAACCTAATTACTGTAGAAAATGATTGAATATAATACAGATGAAATATAAAATAAGATAAAGATAAAAATATTATTAATTCATGTAAAACCATTTACAGGCACTTATGAATAGTCAGACTGTCATTGCAGCATAATAAGTCATCAAATCCTATTTTATATCTGACACTTATTTAACTTTCACAGGTTTTATATGATTTGAATCCTGATTAATTTCAAGAAGGACTAAAGGAATATCACATTAGATCTTGGATTCCCTAATTATGAAAATTTGCTTCAACAGTAAAAATAACTATTTTTATTTAATTACTTGATGTTAAATAATAATAATATGAAATATATGTACAGTTAATATAATGTAACTACTTAGTGTTAACTTTTTGTAAATAAACAATTTTTACTACAATTATATACCAGTTTTTATGTATCGTGTTTTCATGACATTTCAATTTTTTTACATTTAAATATCCTCGTAAAAGCGATTACTATGTAGGTAGGTAATATTTGACCTGGAGCCCCCTTTCGGTGCCGAAGATGACCACTCGTGATTTTAGCCGGTAGGAGTCCGGCATACCCCTTCGCCCTTCCCCAAGGTGAAGGAAATTCTATGTAGAATTTCCACTGGAGACCAATTTTTATGTTTAAACATATGTAATATTTAATACAGTCCCATTTGGCAGTTGCCTGTTAGTGATAGATTGCCTTCATCTACACTGTCAGGGCATAGCAGGATTTCCTAATCAAACTGGGAGCGGCCCAACTGGTACCTCTACCTTACAGAAGATCGCACCCGAACAACGCTGCTCTTTTGCAATAATAGTTTTTCAACAGCATCCCCGTCCACACAAATTATAACATAAAAACCATTATCGGCATATCAGCCAAAGGACGTCCAACGACTACCAGCCACCTTCACCAGGTCGTTCTACACTGCGCTTTCCAGTGCGCGGTCTCCAGTCGAGAACATTTTTACCACAGCGGCTATCAGTTCTACGAGACATAAGAAAAATACATTTAATTTCTTTACTAGAATTCATAATGGACTTCCATGAGCTATGTGGAGGGTAGTGCCTCACGCACACCAAATAAAACCACTAGTTCCTTCGACCTACCCTGCGTTATAGTACATCAAAAGTTATCAGTAAGGGCCTCTACCTGAAAATCTAGGTCAGAAAGCACAAGGCATAAAATAAAACAGCCAGTTCAATATACACACATTTATTACAGAGATGCTTTCCTAGATATAACATTAACTTGACGAGAAACAACTGCCACTGCTTACCTATACAACTAATGTATACCCTTAGAGTAGTTACGAACAATTTTGACTGTACATTACTTAATAGTGCAGTGATAAATACAAGGATGTGTAAAACATCGTATTCACTAAACAGTAATACCAAGAAATGTCGCGACACACACCCGTGGACCAAATTCGTTAAAGTGTAGTGAAATCTGTCTCATAGAACATGATGACAACTTCGTTCCTATACAAGTGCTCCAGAAGGAGGCTCAACATTTGTTGGGTGATTACCGGGCTTAAACAATTTGCCGAAGACAGGTGGTTGCAGCCGTCGACTGTTGCTGGCTGTTGAGATCAGGCTTCGACAAGGAGTCTGAAGGCTACAAACAGAGTGACACATGCAGTTGTCAAAGCGTTGTTTGTAAGCCCCCAGTACTTCTAAAATGAAATCTAAAATCTTTTGTTGGCTTTGCCTACCCTACAGTGGTCCGTTTCTGACCCACATTACTATTTCTCCTGTATCAAGCCCACAATGTACAGTGGCATGCCCGTGTGGCAGAATATCACCACCCCATCTCCTCCCGTGGGTGTCGTAACAGTCGACAAGAGATTAGCCGGAGGATGGGCAGCAGCGTCCTTCGAGTACATTAACAACTCAACTGCGATCGGAAACCCGTCTGCCAAGCGTGGAGATTATGGCAAAACCCCCAATGAGCCCACAACACACACTTATCGGCCGTTGTGGTAATCTTTGGGGGAGGCCTGTGTCCAGCCGTGGACTTCATTCGGCCGAAATGATCATGCGTACAGTTTACGGACATGCATTTCCCATGCACAAACACCTAGACTCGAAACAACTACCTTTAGAGAAATATTTGATCCGTGCGGGGATTAAACCTGCGACACTTAGCGCGGTAAGCTACTCGCTCAGCCACTGCAGTGCAGTTTGTACACCTTTCTAAGGTGGGTAGTAGGGATAGTAGTTGGTATATCTAGGTTCTGTTTTATCTCTGCACTAATCGGCAAGTATACAAGCAACATATCTAATAACAATCTTCAATAATAATTGTTTAACTGAATATTTAACTTAAGTTGCAACTGTTTAGGCTAAGCATAAATGTGTATAACTTATTAATTTAATCATAGCATATACTATATACAATCTCAACGTAAATTCGCTTAATATACATAAATCAATCGAAGCAGGTAAAAATCTACACACTATAATCAAAAAAATTATATTGAAAATGTAAAATAAGGAAGCACATAATATTCAATCATTCCAATCAGTGTTGCGTACTAATAAATTCATTTTATACCTTTCCTGTTTTATAAAACTGACAACACCAAACAATTCCAATAAAAAAAATCACCTTTCACTAAAATATTGGCTGTGTGAGCAATAATATTAAAAACTAGCAAAATATTACCTAAGACTAGGGCCTTTCTTATACACAATAATACTTACGCAGTCGCCGTGGCGTTCATATCGTTATTTTACAAAAATATCTTGCAATTACAGTAACAGTGATATTTTCAATCTATTAATTTTGTGTTGCAGAACAATTTACTAATAGCTATGTGACAAATATGTTCGTATATAGACCAGTTAATTATTACTTTAATTTGTGGTAAACCTCGGTAACAGTGCTGGGCGGTCAACTATTTATAAACGTACTATAACAATATCAGTGTTATATACTGACTAAAATATTTTGCGAATCATGTTCGCTTCCTTTTACCACAGAAAGAAGGATAGCATTACGCAAATACTTCCGGCCAGTTCTATAAGGTGGTATTTTGTGTAATCACTCAAGCGAGAGCCCTTACTACGCTTATATCTAAAACATACATACAGTGGTTGAAGTGAAAAAATAAATAGTTTTAACTAACGAAATTGTACCGAGCTTTTGGTAAATTGTAACAACTTCTCCAGTAAAACCTACTATTATTATTCAGTTCAGCCACCGTCTCAATAGATTATATGTATATCATCGTAGTAACAATGTTTTAACCACAAAAACTAAAAAACTACGTACAAATAGTACAGGAATTATGCAAGATATAAATAATGGCTGCAAGTGAAATCGTAACGAAAACTAATACAATTGATTCTGGAACCTTCGACGTTTTTGCGTCGGACATTTCATGTAATTTTTGGATTTTTATTTAATTGATTTCAGTATAAAATAATTGGTTTCATCTATTCTATTTTGAATAACAACACAATAAACTATTTATTTTCACATAAAACTCCCAATGTAATTAAAAACTTAAACGGCTGTTGTTTCGCAGTTCATGGATGCGGTCATCGCAGTGACATAATAATATCATAGTACAATAATCACGGTGCGTTTTGATCGCGTTGGTTACAATACATTGCGTGCTCAAAAATGTCAAAAACAGCAACCAATTTTTTCAGAGAAATGGCTTTCCTACTGTTTATTATAGGCCTAAGAACCTCTTCCCAAAGTTTTCGGTACGTTATCACTTACACCTGTATACATAACATAGAAAAGTAGGACTGTAAAGACCCATTAAATCAGTACAATTTTGGAATGCATACGATAGATGTGATTCTGACAAATGACTACATCACTCACGTGCCCAGTAGAGGCGATCTCTGCTTATCAGTTCAATTTTCTTATTATAGCCTGACCAATACCGCTGTACCGCTCCTTAGGCATGCGCGGGGAGGTCCCCGAGTGGGAAGGAAAGACACAAAATAACAAATCGCAGTGGCCGCTCGGCCTTCCCGCCTCGCTGCTCGCATACCTAGGGCGCGGTACAGCGGTATTGGTCAGGCTATAACAGTTAGTTAATTCCAATTAAAAATAAGTGGAATCTTCTAAACATGAAACGGCAGCTTTCGTTTCAAGCTTAAGGGACTCTTTTCAGATAGCTTTTTTTAAACACTGCGAAAGAAACGCTTCCGTAACAGCTTACATATTCATTAATAAGACAATACGATATGATACATCAATAAGTTAGGTATAGGAAGGCGTAGCTATACATTATACAAATAAACACCTTAATTTGCGTTAAGAATATTTCGCTAACTACAATGCTAAATATAATTGATTTGGATTAAACTCGTAGATGCACGACATACGGCCGCACAATATGTTTCAGTTCACATTTCAACAAAAATAATTTATCCGCCAACAACTTTCTTTTGGACAAAAGAACAATCATGAGCTATAATAAAAATAATCAATTACAAAAATTTATTTAGTATCCATTTATATTAATTTGTGTGACCACATGTTCATAGAAAATTACTAAAGCCACAAGGCGAAAATAATCTACGCCAGCCCGGCGACGCCAGGTTTTTTTGAAGATATGTATAAAATACAGATTTAACTGTGTCTCTGAAAGACTAAAATGTGTGAGACATTTTCAAGTTCAAGTTCTAACTGCGGTTAAATCAACCAAGTACCAGAAAATTGGAATGGTTGGGTACATTCTGTCTCTCCATCCAACTTGTTATACAAGTAAAACATCTCTAGCACATTTTCTACCCTCCAAGACGTCTGTTCACAATAACTTAACATTAAACAATCAATTATACTATTAACAGCCCTCGACTACATTAAGGTTACAACTTTCTACCTAACAAACGAATAAATATGAAGTTGCCATGAAAGGATACATCTAAGTCGTCGAAGAAAGATTTTCTACTAAATTTTATATTGTAATATTGCACCGTGACTTCAAAATTGACGTAGCTATTAACAAGAATACCATATTATAACGAGACTAAACTGCCCGGAATAAAGTATTTCATTTACTATACACCGCCCTTTTCGAAGCCACAGTTGCCATCATTAATTCATTTGCCGTTTTAGATAATAACATACTAAAATAAAGATTTCTCCTACAAAAATTAGTTTTTGTCTGAGGTTCATTTGAATTAATAGAGTCAAAATGCATTGGTCCTTATTATGAACATGTTGTTATTAAAAAGACCACTCATTGCAAAACAGCCTCTGTTGCAAACAACGTAATATCTATTATACTTTAACCTCCTCTCATGGCCCAAGCGATATGGTACAATACGTCTAGTACATGTGCTTAGTTCATAAACCTCTATAGATAATAACAAATAATTGTATATTATAATTTATAATACATGCTGAATATTATCATAGACAAAAATATTAACTATCTACAAGCGGAATCACAAAAAAATGTTGGCAATACAATTTTGTTGATGGAGGACAAGTTTATTTATTGGCAACACTAAACTAAAGGTTTTACTGTGGAATATTCTCGAACGTCTCGCACGGTAAAGCTTTCACATGAGCAAACTTACACCATCAGTTGAGACGTCAATAGTCTTGATAATATTACCATGTGCTCCGTAGTACTAGATATGCAGAAAATTATCCTATACTAGCACAGCAGTAACTGTATTCGTTACCGAAAAATTATTGTTATTGATTTATTGTATCCTGAAATATATTAAAACACTCCTCTAGAATACGACCTACAAGGAAATATCGATCAAATTAGAAACCATGAGTTACATTTAATAATCACCAATCTTAGTCTCTAATTCTACTATTAATTCATAATTCGACTAATTCGGATACAAAAAAAAGAACCTTGATTCCAAATCTAATTCAGCTATCGAGTACCAGGAGCGCATATCATATGTGGGAGCCTCAGGAGCCTGGTTGCGGTCAGTGGCGCGTGGGCACGCCGGTGAAGCTGACGGGCTGTTCGTTGGTGACGAGGGTGGCACGCGGGGCGCTGGTTGGCTGACCCACACCCGCTTCCAAGTTCGCCGCCGACGTCCTCATGTCTTCTATAGATCCTCTGTTTCGAATGATGGTAGGAATTATTTATTATTTTTAATCTATAATTTTAGTACAAGCAAAACCATGGCGATGTCAAATAGAACTTTAGAAGGGTGATTTAAAAACTTAATTAGGATGTGACAACATAAAATATTGCGCATATTCTCAAGTGTCATAATAAAGTATTTATACATCAAAGATAAGGTATTTATGTTATGTTTATGTCAATAAAAGGTGTGTGGTATAAAAAATATAAAACATAATTGTGCTCCTTTATCGCTGTAAATAAAATAAAACCTGTGCCAGAAAAACTAACTGAAAAAAAGACATAATTAATCCTTCTCCAAGCGCCAACAAGCAACTATAGAATATTTTAAAAGAATTTTCCAATTAAGTGTATTAAAACGAAATAATAATAGAGTTTGGTACAATCTGGCAACACTAATTGGAGAGTTCTATTAAGGTCAACTATAGCTTTAGTATGAAACATGCAACCCTCGTCACATGCATGAGGATCTAGCGTTGGCATGTTAGAAGTGAAAGCGTGCCTCATTTAGTTGGGGCGCCACACGTCGGGGTCCTCCATGAGCGTGACGCGGTGGTCGTGCGGGGCCGCCGGCGGGCCGCCCGGGGGCGTGCTGCCCCCCGCCGCCATGGCCGCCATGTCGTCGCGGGACCCCCTGACGGCGGGCACGCACGCGCAGCACACGTTATAAACATCGTATTTATTACACACTGCACATACATTGCTAAGTACAAAGGCGTATGCCAAACCTTTGAACCAGTAACTATGACATAGGACATGAAGCTGGATTGGTTATTCATATTTCATTATTATTTATGTACATTGAGTATACCCAAAGCGGACTTAATGCCATGAGGCATTCTCTACCAGTTAACCTTTGGGTTAAAAAAGCACTTTGATAGAGGTAAAAAAACAAAGCATAGATAATGGTTTAATAACATTGGTCAAATGTCCTCTGCCCTTAGTCTCCGTTAGTGTATGAGGTGAATATGAATTATTATCATCATTACTAATAAAAGTTAGTGCCCCGTTACATTTAAAATTAAATTCTCTGAAGGGTAACTGGGTGTTGGACCCATGGCCCTGTATAAGCCTATCAAAAGACCGAATTCCACCTTGCAGAGGTAATCCGTGAATATAGAGACAGTAATAAATTATTTTAATGACCATTAAAGAAATTTACAAGGGTGTGAATTATTTTTACCTAGTGAGCTAAACACTCAATGGTTACCGTCAAACAATGGTAAAGAAATTAATAAAATAATAAGGGGCCTACAAAAATATTCAAGTTTATTTCAAGGGAACAATCAGTCATCATGTCAGCCATAGGACGTCCACAGCTGGACAAAGGCCTCCCCCATAGATTTCCACAATAGTATGGCTGCTATTCCACAGAAGGGATGCCGCTAACCACCCCTCTGGTTTAGCCCTTAGTCGCCTTTTACGAAATCCACGGGAGGAGATGGAGTGGTACTATATTATTAATCCGGACACGGAAACCGGAACAATCAGTACATACAGGAAACACGTTGATAAAAAAAAACGTTGTAATTTCCCCAATTTTATTTGTAACTAGCTGGGACCCGCGGTTTCACCCGCGTTTAATTTAAAAGAAATTTAGAGTACTTCGACATAGAATATATATGTCGGATTTCAAGGGTTTTATTGTTTTCGCGCGGACCCTAAATATTTTTCTAAAATAAAAGTAGCCTAAGTTATTCCTTATAACGTCAGCTACCTGCCAGTGAAGTCCCGTCCAAATCGGTCCAGCCGTTTCGGAGATTACCCGGAACAAACAGACAGACAGACAAAAAATGTAAAAATTGTTTTTTTGTTATAGGTACCGTAACTTTCATATGCATTTAGTAAAAAGCTGTTATTTTGACATTACAAACAGACACTTCAATTTTATTTATTTGTATGTAATTAAATAAAGTTACTATTTGGGCAGCATTTTCTGTATCTGTGATCGTTTTGTAATAAAATGTTGAAAAAATAAATCTTTTTAGTGCTCGAATATCGACTTTATTCATTAATTATAGCTTTTTTTATAAACACGACCCCTTAATCCTATTGCCTGTACCTCTTGAAATAAATTTATCATTTGTTGTAGTATCCTGTATATTTCACTACTATACACAGTTTGCATAGTTTCTATGTTATAATAAAAGAACTCAAGTTGTCGACATAGCTGAAAGGATTAGTAAACTGAAGTGGCAATGGGCGGGGCACATTGCTCGTAGAACTGATGGCCGTTGGGGCGCAAAGGTTCTCGAATGGAGACCGCGCACCGGAAAACGCAGCGTGGGACGACCTCCAACGAGGTGGACAGACGACCTGGTGAAGGTCGCTGGGAGTCGTTGGATGAGAGTGGCATGTGACCGCTCATTGTGGAAATCTAAGAGGGAGGCCTTTGTTCAGCAGTGGACGTCCTGCGGCTGATATGATGAATAAAAGCGCAACTACACCTGATCTTAGCCTAGAACTCCAGGCAGGCAGGTATAATCAAATTAACAATTTATACAGCTTTTAAATAGAACATTAACAACCCAAGTCCAGTCCCTACCACAGTTATATTAGTTGGCAACTATAAAGCAAGATCAAGGAAGTTAGAGTAGTACCCACGCCCAAACAACAGATACAACAGATAGTAAAATAACGTTAGATGATTAAGGGGACATTTATTTAAATACAAGATATAAAAGAACCGAACAAGCGCGAGTTGAACTCGCGTGGAGAGGGTTCCGTACGAATGAATACCTATCATGTTTTTATAAATCCGACAAAAGTCTATCATTGACTGGCTCTTAACACTTACCTATGATGAAACAGAGAATCTCCTTCATCCAGTGACATGACTACTCACTTAAAACTCACACAGGCATGCACTAACACATACATACTCCCACACAAACACGCATACACACACGCGCGCACACACCACACACGCATAGACACACACACTCACTCAACGCACTTAAGGTTTACTAGTTCAAGCACCTGTATACTTTAGTAATATTTGTTGTGTTTTCTATTGTTTATTAGATGTAATAGACAGTAGAAGCGCTAATGGAATGTATTATTGTTGTTTCGGTAGCTTCATCTAACTAGTCTGCATTGTTATGTAACTAATATATTTGAATCACTTTTACTGTGTCACTTGAAGGTTGCTGGTATTTATAGCTCAGGGTTTCCTTTTTTAAGTACCAGCCGTACATTTAAAGATTTAAAGTAAATCCACAGGGTAATAAAATCATAAAAAATCATAATTCTATTTGTGGTATCAAAGAAAGTATGTATCGTACCAGATTCTAGAGGGATATTGCTGAAAAAACTGTCTATTGTGGAATTATGTCTTGCAACAATAATTTATCCCCAGAACAAACTTAACGCTGTAGTTGCAAAACATGTTCTCCCATACATATCAACTGCAAATTAAGTTTGTACGTACAATATTGCAAGATTATCATGATATTTTACCATAGACTTCTTATAGATTTTCCTGTAATATATAAGGAAATAGTTTCATTATTTTAAAAAAATGGCTAAACTTTCGAATATAAATAAGGGTGAGTAACGGTTACGTACGGAGCCCTAAAAATACACGAAATTCAACATCACATTGTGGTATTTTAATTGTTCTGTGATTGAAGCAGTTAATTTGTTCCCTTTCCTTTATCCGCGGACTGAAGCAACTGAGATACGGAACATTCCAGATTGGGGCTTTGTTCCACGTTACCTTTTCGACGTGGCGAAAAGACGCAACCCAGGCGCTTCAGACCACGAATTACGGGTTAATAACATTTGATTAATAATAATAATTTTAATAAAAATAACGTATGTGACACTGACTTTTTGCCGAGCGCCATCATCCCGTACACGATGCCGGTGGCGAAGATCAGCCCGCTGCCGAACCACGTGCTCATGCTCAGGAAGCACGTAAAGAATGGAGGAACTGACAACCTGAAATTTAACAAAAAATATAAAAATAGGGGTGGGGGGGCCTTCTCTTTCTCGTAGACGTTTATTTTCTATTTTCTTTTTGAAGTGAAAACTTCTTTTAGCGCGGTACGCATATTTTTAGATGAGGTAAATCTCTGGACTCGCGACACCATTACGAGACGCAGCTATAGTGTGTGCATATATGCATGAACATATAGCATACCGCGAAATCGTCTGGATAAATAAAAAGTTTTCACTTCTGTCGGCACTCCCGGAGTGCAACCCGTATTTTTTTTGTAAGACGTCGCCCCGCACTAGGTTTTCTCCTGTGTCGTGGGTGCGTTTACATACACAAATTTCACATACAATAACGCCCAGACCCGGTACAACTACCAGCAGATCATACAAATATTTGTTCCGTGCGGAAATCGAACCCACGACCCGGAGCGGAGCAGTCGACTGTATCAGCCACTGCACTAACCGTGCCGCAGACGTTGACACAATACACTGGCACCAGAACGGCGAAAGCACGCGCCAGGGGCGTTTGATAGGCTGAGGCGGCTGGCTCGGCGATGCACAATCGAGAAGCGGCGAGAGCGCATTAGGTTGGCGACCAAGCGCGTCATCGAGGTCATTCTACCGCCTTTCGGAGCCTGTCTCAAAAGGAGAGAGCGCGTCACCTACCGCCTGTCGCAGATATTTACCGGTTACGGTTTTTTGGCTTTATGTGCTACATGTAACGTACCCGCACGGAACAAGTAGTCTAGGACAAGGATTTCTAATGTGGAGCGGTTTTTTAAATAAAACCGAACAAGTGTGAGTTGAATTCGCGTGGAGGGTTCGAAAATTGCTGAATATACTGTCGATTGTTGCATTGTCTTGTACCAATAATTTATCCCAAGAACAAACTTAACATTGTAGTTGAAAAACATGTTCTCCCATACATTACAACTGCAAACGCAAGTTTGTACGCACAATACTGAAAGATTTACCACGTTGTTTTAAGACCATCCTGTAATCTTAATATAATGTAAATAACTCTTTTCCATATTTAAAATAAAATAAGACTCAGTAGTATCGGAGATAATGGGCGGGAATGGTCAATTTCATGTATTTTCCCAAATTACTTTAAAATTATAAAATAAATATAAAAATTTGAGACCCTCACAGCAAGTCCTTCCATTTCATGTGTTACACGGTACAGTTTGCAAATATTAATTTTCTAATTTGCCCCTCAAATGTGCCCCATTTTCAAAATTCCATTATTTAAGTTACACGTCCGTGTTTGGGTCGTAGACGTATGTATACCAAATTTCAACTTAACCAGTCCAGTAAATTTGAAGCAAATTGGCTGTGACAAACGGACAGATAGACAGACACAAGGGTGATCCTATAAGGGTTTTGCGGTTTTTTCATTCGAAGTTCGGAACCCTAAATAGATAGAAAGAGATGGCTTTCTGATGTTATGCATTAGTGCACAATGCACAATTCTGACTGGTACCCAGTAGACCATAGGCACACTCTTTCGTGATCATCCTTCTATCAATCAAATAAGCCTATGCCAGCCCCCTGTGCGACATAGAAGCCATAGAACTACTACTAACTATACCTTTTTTTTTTTTTTTTTTTTTTATTGATCCGGTGGAAATACCTCATGTACTTTCTTCGCCCCGGGAAAAGGCGAAGGGGCATGCCGGACTCCTACCGGCTAAAACCACCGGAGTGATCATCGTCGGCACCGAAGGGAGGCTCCAGGAACTCGAAAGATCTCCATCTACCCACTAAGCCACTACTAACTATACCTACATAAAACTTTATATTAATGCATTAATTTAATTCAATAAACATGCATCATCATCATCATCATATCGGTCATTTATACGTCCACTGCTGAACAAGACCTCCCCCATAGATTTTCACAACTGTGTCATCATTTTGGGGGGTATTTGCTAATAATAAACATGCAATTTAGTATAAATAAAATGTTATTTGCGATGATTCGATGAATAAATATCGCTAACTTTACAGGTATGTACTACTTAAATTCAATAATAAACTTGCCATTCAATATAATTAAAATGTTACTCGATATTTGTTATTATTAATTAGCTGTGCCCTTACCTGGTTTCATATAACAAGTTATAAATGTAACATCAGCGAAAAAAATATCATCCCCTAGTAATTGGGTTACTGAGGTCAGATGGCAATTCATCATCATCATTTCAGCCAAAAGACGTCCACTGCTGGACTTGCCAAAGATCGCCACAAAGAGCGGTCTGGGTTAACATTGTGTACACATTGGTGTTTTGCCATAATCGCCACGCTTGGCAGGCGGCTGGCGATCGCAGTTGAGTTGTAAATGTACTTGAAGGACGCTGCTGCCCATCCTCCGGCTAATCCCTTAGTCGACTTTTACGACACCCATAGGATGAGATGGGGTGGTGGTATTCTGAATGGTCAATTTCATGTATTTTCCCAAATTACTTTAAAATTATAAAATAAATATAAAAATTTGAGACCCTCACAGCAAGTCCTTCCATTTCATGTGTTACACGGTACAGTTTGCAAATATTAATTTTCTAATTTGCCCCTCAAATGTGCCCCATTTTCAAAATTCCATTATTTAAGTTACACGTCCGTGTTTGGGTCGTAGACGTATGTATACCAAATTTCAACTTAACCAGTCCAGTAAATTTGAAGCAAATTGGCTGTGACAAACGGACAGATAGACAGACACAAGGGTGATCCTATAAGGGTTTTGCGGTTTTTTCATTCGAAGTTCGGAACCCTAAATAGATAGAAAGAGATGGCTTTCTGATGTTATGCATTAGTGCACAATGCACAATTCTGACTGGTACCCAGTAGACCATAGGCACACTCTTTCGTGATCATCCTTCTATCAATCAAATAAGCCTATGCCAGCCCCCTGTGCGACATAGAAGCCATAGAACTACTACTAACTATACCTTTTTTTTTTTTTTTTTTTTTTATTGATCCGGTGGAAATACCTCATGTACTTTCTTCGCCCCGGGAAAAGGCGAAGGGGCATGCCGGACTCCTACCGGCTAAAACCACCGGAGTGATCATCGTCGGCACCGAAGGGAGGCTCCAGGAACTCGAAAGATCTCCATCTACCCACTAAGCCACTACTAACTATACCTACATAAAACTTTATATTAATGCATTAATTTAATTCAATAAACATGCATCATCATCATCATCATATCGGTCATTTATACGTCCACTGCTGAACAAGACCTCCCCCATAGATTTTCACAACTGTGTCATCATTTTGGGGGGTATTTGCTAATAATAAACATGCAATTTAGTATAAATAAAATGTTATTTGCGATGATTCGATGAATAAATATCGCTAACTTTACAGGTATGTACTACTTAAATTCAATAATAAACTTGCCATTCAATATAATTAAAATGTTACTCGATATTTGTTATTATTAATTAGCTGTGCCCTTACCTGGTTTCATATAACAAGTTATAAATGTAACATCAGCGAAAAAAATATCATCCCCTAGTAATTGGGTTACTGAGGTCAGATGGCAATTCATCATCATCATTTCAGCCAAAAGACGTCCACTGCTGGACTTGCCAAAGATCGCCACAAAGAGCGGTCTGGGTTAACATTGTGTACACATTGGAGTTTTGCCATAATCGCCACGCTTGGCAGGCGGCTGGCGATCGCAGTTGAGTTGTAAATGTACTTGAAGGACGCTGCTGCCCATCCTCCGGCTAATCCCTTAGTCGACTTTTACGACACCCATAGGATGAGATGGGGTGGTGGTATTCTGAGCCGGCACCACACGGTTAGTCGGCACCACACGGTTAGCCGGCACCACACGGTATCCAGTAGACCAGCTTTCTTAGCTCTCTTAAATCTATAAATTACGCGATGTCCATAAAACCATTCTTATTATAGTGTAAATGGCTTTTAATGATCTCTCAATAAATGTCAGCCGCATGTGTAATATAAAACACAATAAAGGACGGATGCTCAGTCAGTTGAATTCATTTATTTCAGACAGTAATAACGAGAACTAAACACGTTTGACGTTGAGTCACATTTTTCAGACAAAAGGATAAATTTATTTAACACCATGCTTTACAGAAACATTCAGTTAGAATCGTGACGAATGAGGCAAATTTTGCATCGAGAAATTAAAGAACATAACATATTTATTACGTAAGAGTTACGGCAGGATAAATAAAATCTGCAAAAGAATTGTTGTTTATTGCACAAACTACATTTTGAAGAGAACTCTGACATGAGACGGCACGGTGGTGCAGTGGCTAAAACAGTCGGCTGCTACGCTCCGGGTCGTGGGTTCGATTCCCGCACGGAACAAATATTTGTATGATCTGCAGGTAGTTGTTCCGGGTTCGGGTGTATTGTATGGGAATTTGTGCCTGTAAACGCATCTACGACACAGGAGAAATCCTAGTGTGGGGCAACGTTTTTAAAAAATAATAATAAGAACCCGATTCAGCCGATTTTACCAGTTTCTTGATTAAGGATCTATAAATATTAAATTTTTGTTTTTGAATTGTCTATTGTATACCCTATTTCGATTAGATGTGTCCCAGTCGTTCTCACGTAATACGAAGCGAACTAATAGCCAGTTACCGGGCACAGTTCCAAGACCTCCAGCTTCTGACAGCTACTTAGTTTACTAACCGAAAACCTCATAACACAGTCATGAAAATCGACCCCAGGACATCGCGCTTGGCAGCCACGCGACCACCCCCACAACGAGATTATATTATAATACTACAATTATTATATAAGCCATGCGGTGCCGGTGCAGAATACCACCACCCCATCTCCTCCCGTGGGTGTCGTAAAAGTCGACTAAGGGATTAGCCGAAGGATGAGCAGCAGCGTCCTTCGAGTAAATTAACAACACAACTGCAATCGCCAACCCGTCTGCCAAGCGTGGCGATTATGGCAAAACCGCCCAACGGGCACACAACACCCGTATCGGTCGTTGTGGTGATCTTTGGAGGAGGCCTGTGTCCAGCAGTGGAGTTCATTCGGCCGAAATTATGACTACAATTATAAATATGCAATTTAGTACGGTGGAATGTTTGAGGCTCCATTATGCTCAAAGGGCTAAACCGATTGTCATAAAATTTGTCATAGAAGTAGATTATGTTATGGAATAGGATTAAAAACTATTATAAATTGATAATTTACGCCCAGCGAAGCAGACGGGTAACGGTAATTACCTTTATAGTAAAAATAGACAAAGTAAACATGTACTCACCCAATATATAACGCAGCCTTATTCCAGTAAGGCCTCGTCTCCACCTTATCACTGAGGGTCTGGACGTAGTCTATGAAGAAGCAGCAGCATGGCGCCTCACACACTATCACTAAGAACCCGGCCAGCATCTGCCAGATGCCGGCGATCAGACACGGCACGTTCAGTACCACTATACTGATGCAGTTGATGAGACCCAGGACGATCGCGACTGAAATGTTAAAAAAAATAACGTGAGAATATTGCCAAACACACATTAGCATGCCGTGTGGTGCCGGCTCAGAATACCACCACGCCATCTCCTCCCGTGGGTGTCGTAAAAGTTGACTAAGGGATTAATCGGAGGATGGGCAGCAGCGTCCTTCGAGTAAATTAACAACACACTGCAATCGCCAACCCGTCTGCCAAGCGTGCAGTGATTGCACGCTTTGTGCTGTGACCCCTCCGCCCTTCCCCGGGACGGAGGAAGTACATGATGTGTTTCCACCATATCAATTAAAAAAAGGAGTCCGGCATGTCCCTTCGCCCTTCCCCGGGGTGAAGGAAGTTCCATGTAGAAAAGGTTAACCCCTACAATGCAAACATTTTGATATCATCATCATCATCAGATCGGCCACGCAACATCCACTGCTGAACAAAGGCCTCCCCCATACATTTCCACAACTGTGTCATCATATTGGGGGGAATTTGCCAGTACTCACCACGCTTGGCAGGTGGGTTGGTGAGCGTAGAATGATTGTTGTCCCACAGAAGGGACGCTGTTGCCCATCCCTCTGGTTTAGGAGAGCCTTAGTCGACATTTACGATATCCACGGGAAGGAGATGGAGTGTTGCTGTATTCTTAATTCGGATACCACACGGATAGTTCACAGTCATTTTATGAAACTAAAATGAAGAAGATAAAATAAGCGGTAAAAAATCTTTCACTGTTATTAAATTTTATTAATCGCAAGGTTTAATGGACACGTCCGGCCGTCAAAACCAATACAAAGACCACAGGGATAAAATATATAAATACTCCGCAATGTTTTGTGAATAAAGAACTGAATTTTGGCGTTATCAACCGTTATCTTGTACTTGAACAAATTAAAGTAAACAAATCACTCTCAGAGTGATAATAATTTAGGTACTTTGGTTTTTGGGTAGTGGAAATGGCGTGTTGGAAAAACTACCTATTGTTTACTTCATTTTGAGTGGTTATATATGTTTCTTTTAATGGGTGAAACTTCCTCCGCCCCGCCCCAGCCGCAGACGGACGGAGGGGTATGCAAGACTCCGACCGACTAAAACCAGGTTATCTTCGGCATCGAAGGGGGCTCCAGGAACTATCATACTGGAGCCGCCCGTTGGTGTCACGCCTTTAGGCACATCTCGGAAGGGATAACTGGAAAGCGGTTACCCCCTCTAGCGGAAGGGAAGTGACCGTAAAAAGGCCGCATCCCCAGGCACATCTTGAGCGGTATTATAAACAATCTCCCCGGATTCCCCTGAAGCCTGCTGTGCCCACCTGCACGCTGCCGTGTTGCCGGGGCCACTCGGTATGAGCACGCCCAAACTGGACGGGCAGTTGTTACCCCGGAGCCTTCACCTTCTGCCGTGCTGGATGGACTCGTACATGAGCATTTTTTAATGATATTAAAGAAATTCATGATGCGATATTAAAACTATGAAACATCTTGACGTTACAATTACATATAGGTATAAATTGATAACATTTAATGTATGAGTTTCGGATGAATAAACTATGCATAAAAACAATAATAATAATAATTTTACTGAACACATTGTTAAAACCATAGATAGCAAAAAGAAATGTCTCACTATATTTCTAGATCTGGCAAAAGCTTTTGACACGGTTTCTGTTCCCACCCTGGTGAACAGGTTGTATCAACACGGCATCCGAGGAAATCAACTCAAGTTGCTTCAAAATTAGGCATCACAAATCAGGACTTATTTTTCTGTGTGAGTTAGGTTTGTTTTGTATCCTGGTCGATCGGACCGGGCAAGATCTCTCTCTGCCAGCAGTAGTGTCGGCTATGTTGGCAGAGCACGAAAATCGGAATGCAGTGGTCTCCTTCTGTGAGAGCGTCATGCTCCAGAAGGAGACCGCAGAGCGGGATCGGGAGAGGGCCGAGCCCGCTAGAAGAAGGAGGAGACGGCGCCGGGGTAACAACCGCCCTGGCACCTGATTCCCATACGCCTGGAACCCCCTGCCGTTGCTATAAGGCGGGGGACCTCTGGGTTCGCGGGTGCGTAGATTGGGGAATGTACGTGCTCACCAAGCGACCCAAGAGAAGACGGTAGCACGCATGTGGTCACGCACTGCCGTGGGACGCTTTGGGGGATCCTTTACAATCCCCCGGGGGGGTGACCACTTTACAGTCACCCTCTCCGAGATGTGCCTATAGGCGGGGCACCAGTGGGCGGCTCTAGTATGATCATACGAGGACCTGGAGCCTCCCTTAGGTGCCGAAGATGACCGCCCCAGTGGTTTTAGCCGGTAGGAGTCCGGCATACCCCTTCGCCCTTCCCCGGGGCGAAGGAAGTTCATAAAGAATTTCCACTGGGCACCAATAAAAAAAATTAAAAAAAGGTTTATTTTGTAAGTTTTGTATTAGGTAAGACAGCCCTAAAAAGTAAGTAGAGAAAGTTGAATTTACTGTTTGTAGCAGTGCAGTCCAGCACGTGTGCTGCGGAGTTGAAAACCCTCCCGCAATTCTGATAGGTTGTGATATGTTCAGTTAAGCCACTTATTCTTATTTGTTTTCATGTTTCCAGGGCCCTAACTCTATAAAATTATCCAGACTTTGAGCAGCAGCATAGAAATTATACCGCTCTCCGAATCCACATGTTTGCGGCGTAAAATCACTGCCGAGAAGTGTGAGAATGTCCTTGTATGGGACCTGTGTTAGTTCATTCGGTAACGCCAAATCGGCCGCGAGTTTCGGCACAATTTAAATAGGAGTGAATGCAACCACACTCTCTCTATTAATAACTAACTACTACTATTCAGGTCACTATGGGACTCCAGCTGGAAATCAGCGCCCAGCAGTATCCTGAGCTAGATACCGCGGCTGGTGGAGGTATAGATGTGATGCACAACCATGATAGTAGTTTAAAGCTATAAATTATTTAAATTATATTTGAATTATTTTAATGTATCTAATTCTTTCTCATGTATCTGTGGTCAAATAAATGTTTTTTTTTCTTTCAATGCCATATGAAACTAGACCAATAATTAAAGGCGTTCTTATAATTATTATTCAGTTATAGCGTCACAATCGCTTTCCGTGTGTGGAATTATTTTCCATGGCGCACAAGGGCCCATGTGATATTGATTAGTTTTCAGATCCGCTTTCTGGTTCATTGACCCAATGTAGGTTTTAATTTATTTATTTACCCGCTCTCTTTGGAGGAGGAGTATATTTATATTCGATATGAATTTGATTCTGAACCCTACAAGACATCGATATGCAACATATACAAAAATTTAAAGTAAAGATTCCTGTTTTGCCTAATTCCTAAAATTTTCATTGAAATCCGTTGAGCCGTTTCAGAGCCTCTTCGAGACAAACTTTTAGACAAACCGACATTTAGGATTAGAATTCGTAAAAATAGCAGTTAACACTTAAAATTTCGGCATTTATTTTGAAATCACAGACACTTCAATTTTATAATATTAGATTAGTTTTTATTTATGTTGCCTCACACTAGTATTTCTATTATGTTGTGGGTATAGTTTACAGACATAAATTTCAAATGCACTGGATGTTGTGCATTTGAAATTTAACCCATAACATCTAACCCATAACATTACCATTTAACCCATAACTAACTGTAGATCATACGAATGTATGTTCGGTGCGGGGATCGAACCCGCAACACGTATCGCAGCAAGTCAATCGCTTAGACACTGCGCCAACCCTGCCATAATAAAATATTTACATACGTGATGTGTATAATTTATTCCAGCCTTCTCCCAATTATTTTAGGTTCAGCAGTGCACTAAGCAGCCCCAGAAGTAAATATTTCATATTTCCTTACAAGGAAAACCTTTAAATCAAATCTTGATTAACTAATATGTCCTATGTATGATGTTATCATAACATTTTAAGTACAAGTTCAACACAATTTAGTGAACCGGTTTCTTCATGTAAAATAATTTGGTCAGCAGAGATAGTATAATTTATTATACTGTTTATATAACTTGTTTGATAGAGATTCATGCATATTTATACAGCTCTACACACTTCTCTCATATTACTAGAATGCCATTGAACTATTTTAACACAGAAAACATATCTTTAGATTTATAAATACACACATGTCGTTTTTTCTATACAACCTGATGATGAGCAAGTCATTCATCATCATCATCATATCAGCCACAGGACATTTCCACAATGAGCGGTCACATGCCGCCCGCATCCAACGACTCCCAGTAACCTTCACCAGGACCTCGTAAGAGGTGGTCCTATGCTGCGTTTTCCGGTGCAAGTCATTCACCTGGTGGTAAGTATGACTATTCCTGCATGGCACCACACCGCAATCATCACCACGAGACAATAATTTTCAGTCTCTTGTACCCAGTAATTTCACCAGCTACAGTGCCCTTCTAATCAGAACACAGTAATGGCTACAGTTTAAACGAAAATCGGGCCTACACCTATACCTATCCGGACTCTTGCAATAAAAGACCTACCACCATTGAATGTATGTATGCAACTAGCCGTGTGGTGCCAGCTTAGAATACCACCACCCCATTTCATCCTGTGGGTGTCGTCAAAGGCAACTACGGGATAAACCAGAGGGTGGGCAGCCACATCCTTCGAGTACATTTATAACACAGCTAGTTGCATCAACAATTCAGCCTAAAAACGTCCACTGCTGGACACAAGCCCTCCCCAAAGGTCGCCACAACGACAAGTCTGGATGTGTTTTACTATCTATTCGATTTTTTTCAAAATTTTTGGTTCTTTAGAGATAATGAGCCCCCGCATTATCAGTGACCAATTTTCGTCTGAGACCAGAACAAGGCCTTCCATTTCATATATTACAGTGTGTGAAACTTTATTCCTTAATTTTCTATATTGCCTTTGGGGGGCGATCGCAGTTGAGTTGTTAATGCACTCGAAGGACGCTGCTGCCCATCCTCCGGCTAATTCCTTAGTCGACTTTTACGACACCCACGGGCGGAGATGGGGTGGTGGTATTCTGAGCCGGCACCACAGGGCAAACTTTAATAATAAAAATAAAAATAAAAGTGGAAGGACAGACACTGCATTTTTATAGTACAGCCATGGAGAGTTCCCAGTTAGTGTCCCATTACATTTTAGCTAAAAAAATCTAAAGCACCTTTGCCTGATGGACCCTTGTCCCCATGTAAGCCTATCAAAGTACCAGGTTCCCTCTTACAGGGAATAATATATAAACCCGTGAATATAGGACATGCGGATAATAATAAAATTAACCTTTTATTAGAGTTTCAGTACACATGATATTATATATTCAAAACCTCTATTCTGTATAGAGGTTAAACTGAAAGGGCAGATGTAACAAATGAGCTGTTGGTGATACATAAATATGGTGGTTTATTGAAAAGAAGTGACTTAAGTACTAAGGTTGTTTTCAATCTCATTGCAATCAGTAAATATGGGTTCTGGGCGAAAATGATTCCATGTACTTATTATATTCTTAAAGAACTGAAATGGTTAAAAGTAGGTTTACATTGACTTTTATTAAACCAAATAAAATATTTGTTAACCTTCCTAGACTTGAGCAATGTACCTACCCATTTATTTCTTGAAATACTCTCAGAATAAAAAATGCAAAAGTAATTATGGCTGTCTTTGAGAAATTAAAGGGCAATATGTTGCAGCTCATGACGATGATATTGCAGCTCAAACCTACTCATCAATGTTCATTGTCTATAATGAAGGGTGGTGTACAATTAGCTAAATATGATAATTTAAAACAGGTGATCAACCGCTCAACCACAAATATATCAGTGCATATGAATATGCTGCTTGTCTCGTCAAAATATCGTTATATATAATTTATAGAAAAATAATACGAACTGAAACCACCAACTGTTCCAAGTCCCCGACCAGCGTAGCGCATCCACCAAGGCACGTCATCTTTCTGAGCATTATCGCCGCCCGGCCGGGCCATAAGCATAGTAAGCTTGTCTGTTAACGACTGGAACAATTATTAACATGATTAACAGCAGTCCCTACCGATTTTAAAGCAACTAATTTAATATTTACGATTATTTCTTACCATTTTCGAAAAAATCAATTCACTGCCCTGTCACCTGTCAAGACAACTTAACGAAAGCTCGTTTCCTTTGCTCTCATAGGCAATTAGGTATTGCATATTTTGCTTAGCTATTGCGGATATATACTATTCCAGTATATATTTAAAAAAATATAAACATTAATTGTTTTAATTAACTATATGCACAAAAATACAAATTCATTATATTATTTCACGAAACTTTTAGTCAAGCTTATTAGTTAATAATTTATTGTAATTGAAAACAAACATATAGTTCCACCATTATGCGTTTCGTTATTCTCATTATAATTCTAGCAAATAGTTTAATAAAATATATTTATTCCTGAAAGTAATTATATATAACTACAATTATTTCAGGATAAGCCATTATAATTAATATTTAAGATTAGTTGGAATATATTAAGTGAGTAAGAAATTATTAAAGAAGTTTACACTCTGTGCGAATTTGCGAGATCTGAACAACACGCATACTCATGTCGGTCGGCATCAGCGGCTCGCTGTTATAATATTTGCATGAATTTTTGCAATTACAGTTCTATTGTGAATTTGCGCTACAGTTTCTGAAATTCATGTGGAAAGTGGAAGATTAAATCAGTAATGGCACCAACGACAATGCTTCCAAAGCTATCAGATGCCACTCAAACGATGTAAGTGACATTGATCTGAAACTGAATTTCACTTTTGATTTGTAGCTTACGCAAATAAATACCAACTACAAAGTGTACCCTGCTTAGTTAAATACAGCACTTCGCAGTGCCTCGGGTATATTTGTGCTATTCATCGATGAAAACTACTGTAACCTGTTGCCTAAACACTCGCTTAACATGCGTGAAAATCACGTAGGCAACCCATAATAATAGTCTTCCAATATTTCTACATGAAAGTTTTAGTAACAGACTATGGCAAATCTGCGTTGCATCATGAACAAGACCTGAAGAGCTTACGTTATCTCACTTTTTGCTACAGTTAATTACATATCAGAAACGGAAATCTTCAGACACCTTACAACTTATGATATATTTTTTCTGAAGTTTTATTTCTGTACTGTGTACTGTTTGCTCTTAATCCTGTAACAATATCATCACTTCGGCAGTCTTGTACATTTAATACCACAATAAATAAAATAAAACATGTATGAAATGTGAAACTGTTACTGCCACATTAACACATTCTTTCTGTTCACTAATGGTATTGTGTAGCCATTTACTCTGAAAGTTAAAACCTTGTGGCTGTGCTGTTGCACAGTGTAATGTACATCCTATTAGGGTGCAATGGGAGAGAGCATAAATGTAGTTGTGGATTTCAATAGACTGATTTGATTAAAAGATAGTTCAGTAATCTAAGTACAAAATGCTTGGATTACCTTAAAATTTGAAACATTTCATAGTAAAACTTGTCCTAGTTATAGAAAATGTCAGGAAGGTCTCAAAACTGTTTGATTTGGAGGCCTGTGTAAGTAGTGGGTGTATATAGGCTGATATGGTGGATACAAATATTATTGTAGTTTATTTATTGGTCACCAACAATATTTATGCCAAACTTTGCAACAACCTTTATAGGATAATATGATTAGCTTATGATAGTACTAGCTATGCCTAAGTGCTAGATTTCCAGGATGAAAAGTATAATTTAAGCTCATTTGGAATGAAATAAATAAATATTATTCCAAAATAAATGAAGTGCTTTTAGATATTGCAAAATCTATGCAATACCTGTACCCACCCACTCTCCACTGCTTTCAAAACATTTACCTCTGAAAAACAATATAATTATTAACAAAAACATTATAATGTTAGTGGGATTACTCTTCTGTACTCATGAAGATCATTCTTTCCCAGATCATTCTCCGAAGGAGATGGAGTGTGCAGTGCAGAAGTGTACTCCACCAATGTGATGGTAAATACCAATGCAGGCAACCATGACCATGGTAGCTCTAAGGTGAAGCTCAAGAACCTTGTGGACTATAATTGGGAGCCCAAGTTCTATGCAGGACAGCTGTTGGCTATACACACCAGTGGGAAGTACTTGGCATATTCTATCAAAGGTAAGTAAACTTAAAATGTTGAGCATATGATTGCAGGCTACCTGTTTTAGTTTTAATCATCAGATAATTAGGGGATTACATATACTACCTGAATAGGATGCCGTATGCATCTAGCATCATACTGTGGGACTTTTAAGATACAAGCTATTGTCACATTAGCTAGCTAGCATAGCTACTTTTAGAAACAAATATTTTTAGTTGGAATTAAAAGATTGATTTTTATTTCAGCTGACAGTGATGAGGAGGTACTTTGTTGCCTAAGTGCCCCCTTACTTTACTTTTTTGTATACCTATTAGTTAAGAGACTGTTACATGTTGATTGATTGATTTACTTGATTAAACATTCTTGATGGTTGAATCAAGGGATAGAAGACATTGAAAAAGCCAAAAAGAAGGTGTCGGGATTAAGAACTGCATGGTGTCCCATTAAGAACCATGTCTTGTCGTGACTAAGAATATAGCACCACTCACATCTGTTTCCGTGGATGTCGTAAACATTCACGAAGCCATTCTGAGCTCACAACCCACCTGTCAAGTGTGGTGAGTGCTACCCAATTCCCTTCAAAATGACGAAAACAACTGTCGAAATCTATGGGGAGGACTTGATTTAGCAGTAGAGGTTTTTTGGCTGATAGTATATTTAAGAATGGTTCTACTAATAATTAAAGTTTGAAAGTTCTATCACTGAGTGGTTTGCACTACTCTAATAGAAGATAAACTGATTACCATCAGCTTCCCGGAAGGAATTGGTTAATGACTATTCATTCATCTATATCAATGGCATTTTATACTATAAAACGGACACAAATTAAACTTCCATTACCATTATCAGGAACGATTTTAATAATAAAGTTTGTTTATGTATTTGAGTGTGATTAGTTATATTTTCCACCAAGTGTCTTTTGTATTGATTAGAAAATTGCGTAAAAGAGTTGAAGAGTTAAGAGTCCTTCAGATGACTGATTACATCGACGGGGAAGAAGCTTGTGCACCTCCTTCGCCAAAAATGTCGGGGAGGTACGTCGTCAGGGTCGGCCTCATTGAACAGCGTGATGATATCTTTTAGGCTTTTCTTAGTCCCGTCACGCCGGCGGGACACCATCGCAGTCGGTCGCGCTTGGTAATCACGTTAAATAACAACAGCTTGGCAGCAGCAATGTCATCCACGCTAAAATTTGTTGCGCTGATCCAAACAGCGGACACCTCATCCATCACATACAACTTCTGCTGCAAGAACGCCAGCACCTCATTCACCACAACTTCATTACTCATGGCGAGTAATTACGAGCGACAACTTGCGTCGCGCTAATCTATTAAAACAACACGTAAATAACGCGTCCGCATCGGAACGCGGTACAAGAATTCATTCGCATTAACGATTGCTATTCCGAGTTGGCTGGATTAAGAATATAGCACCACTCTGTCTTCTCCTTCTGTGGACGTCGTGAAAGGTGACTTAGGCAATTTAACCAGAGGGATGGGCAGCAGCATTCATTGTTTGGAATAGCACCCATTATGTGCTCACCAACCCAGGCGGGTACTCACCCTGGTAAATTCCCCCCAAAATGAAGTCAAATGGCATGTAACTGGTCGTCTTATGGGGTCTCCAATGATTTTGTATCTTGAAGCATTATAGGTGCGTGAGCTATTTTTAACAGTTTTACTAATGCATATATAATCCTCCCGTCGCCACTTATGCCTACCAATATTTTAATTCTAATCTAAATTCTATTCTTTATTCTTATTTTCCCAATATGCATTCTGTATACTATATTCCAGAAGTTAATATCAAACTCTGTCCTCAGCTCCGAATGCAGTGAACCCAGGCACCTGGAGTGGCATGGTGCGCGTAGTGTACAACCCGGAGCCGGGCACCGACCGACGCGCACTCATCAAGGGCATGAAGGGAGAGGTGATATGATTTATTTATCTACATAAATATTATAATGAAACTGTAGAGTACAATAAGTTACAGTTGAATGTTGTGATACTAGAAAAAGACAATATAAGAGACTTTTTTTTCTATCTCTGTGAGCATCTTTTAGTTTCTCTCTTATTATTTTACTACCACATCGCGTTAGAAAGACTGAACTGATTTTGATCTTTTATCTTATAGTTTAATATAAAATTAGGATTTTAGCATTTAGTAAAATCTTTTGAAAAGTTTATTCTTAAACAGCTTCTGAGATATTTTAATCTAAATAGCCTGCTTCACACTGAACAATATGGCTTCACGAAAGGTTGTTCAACAACAGATAGTAGATATAGTGTAGCTGTAATTAAACATATTTATAATGCATGGGAGAACTCAAAGATTGCAATTGGAGTGTTTTGTGATCTTTCGAGAACATTTGATTGCGTTCACCATGACACGCTTTTACGAAAACTTTTTTCATTAAGGTGTCCACGATATGCACTTAGCGTTATTAAATGCTATCTAGATCATAGAGTTCCGTGCGTTGATAGTAATGGAGATAAATCTTCCGGACTGCCCATTGAATTAGGCGTGTGATTTCGGCGCTCAAGGTTCGATACTGGGGCCATTCTTGTTCTTGGTATACATTAATGTTTTATCGTACTTTCTAAAGGACAGGTGCGATGTTGTACTGTTTGCAGATGACATCTCCCTCATTTAGATAGAGAGAAATAGACAACACTTTTACGAAGTGAACAGTGCACTGTCACTGGTTACACATTGGTTTACGGTGAATAACTTAGTACTGAATGACAGGAAAACGAAGTGTATTAAATTCACAATGCTGATTGTAAAGAATCTTGGACCTATCGTTGTTCTCAATAGCGAGTCACTCGAAAATGTAGATACCACAGTGTTTCTAAGTATTACAATAGATAAAAGACTCCAGTGGAGTGGGGGGCACAAATTTCATGCCTTGCAGGAAAGCTCAGTTCTGCTGCTTATGCTGTCCGAAAAATAAGACAACTTACTGACGTGTACACAGCGCGGCTAGTGTATTTTAGTTATTTTCACAGTATCGTGTCCTATGGAATTCTATTATGATGCAAAGCAGCAGACATTGAAAGTATGGCATATAAAGTGGGGCAACGTTTTAAAAAAGAAGGAACAGTTTGAGCATTCATATGGCACACAGTTAGCAGCTGACTATGTCATCACATCATTACTGTTTCCGAGATGTGTGTTGTATTTCGTTTTCAGGTGCAGGACTTGGCGTTTGCTCACATTCAGAGCCAAGTGGTGCTTGCATGTATTGACGAACAGGGCAACTTCTATGTGCATGAAATTGAAGTCACTGACAGCGGACTAAGGTATGTTTTGAAACTACGCCTCAGCTTTTGCATGTATTCTACATTCTAATGTGACCATATATTATTGATCACTTCATCACCATCATATCAGCCAAAGGCAGTCCACTGCTGAACAAAGGCCTCCCCTTTAGATGTTATTTTGGGGGGAGTTTGTCAGTACTAACTCACTCATATTGGCAGGCGGGTTGGTGAGCGCAGAATGGCTGCTGTTCTACAGAAGGGACGCTGCTGCCCATCCCTCTGGTTCAGAGTCCTTTGGTCGTCTTTTAGGACATCCACGGGAGGAGGTGGAGTGGTGCTATATTCTTAATCCACATAATTTGCTGTAAATTTTGCGGTATTTGAAATAATTTTCTGGATTTGCGGTGAAGACAGCTCTCTAGTTCGTCGCTGCTATAGCTTACATAAAAAATCTTTAACCGTCAGATGTACGTTGTTAGCGGAGGTTCGCGAAGACACTGGTACGGTGGGTACCTCGCACCGCGTGGTGTGGTGTCCCTACATACCGGACGATGAAGACGAATCCTCTGACGATGACGTGGCGCGACTGTTGCTGACAACACACGATAATATTGGTATGAAACTTTACATACCAAAAAACCTACACTCGCAATATAAAATATTGGTTTCGCTAGTACTGATGAGGGGTTTCTAGTATAAAGGCCTGTAGTAACTATGTCATAATTGTCTTCTTGCGCCGGTGACGTTGCCTCTCGTCACCGATTTGGGGTTTATTGTTTCAAGCGTGGTTATTTATGGATGGCCTCTCGCTGTGCTGTCATGGAAGCTCAGTTTGCTGAAACAGACATAGCGATGGCCGGCAAACTAGCATAGTCCACACTCTTTCCTTCCGAAGTGTTTTAAAAGGTGACAGAAGAAAGTATTGTACATGTATACATTTCTACTTTACCACGTAATCATGTCAGCTGGCTGATGGTGGGATAACCATCACAAAACAGGTGTAGTTAAATAAATTACTACGGGTCGGTGACTGGAAGCATTGTCACTATTCTGAGTTAGGCGATTGCCAATCCGCATGTTCAGCATAGCGATTATAGGCAAACTCTCAATGATAAGCCAGAATTACCAACAGTCCCTAGTTGTCGGTGTCATTGCTATCCATGATAAAAACTACGTTAATAGGAATATTTTGTATGTAATTTGGGAAATATTCATACAGAGCCGAAATGTGGACTCTGTCGTGTGATCCGACGGAAAACCAAAGTGCCAATATAGTCCATTGGATTAGCAAGTTGAAATGGCAATGTCCGGCCATATTAGCCCACTAGGATTTCTCCTGTGTCGTGGGTGCGTTTACAGACATGAATTCCACACAATACACCCAGACCCGGAACAACAAATCTTTGTTCCGTGCAATTGATTCCACGACCCGCCACTGCACCAACCGTGCCGCCAACCGTAGTATAGGACGCGCTCGGGCTCGCTCGAGCGCCGATCTGGCCGTCGAGGCGTGGTGTGGAGAGGCCTGCCTCGCTAAGTGGCGCGTGCCCGCAGCGCGCATGTGGGACACGCGGGCGCTGGCAGGCGGCGAGTCGGCGCGAGCGCGCGTGGGCGGCGCAGGCGCTCTGTGCGCGGCGGAGCACGCGGCGCCCATCCTGGACGCCGCCTTCTCGCCCGACGGCAGTGCGCTGGCCACCGCCTCGGCCGACGGATACGTCATGTTCTTCCAGGTACGTCACTTTTTTAGCACACAAGAACATAACTGCCTTTCCTCTGCACCCACCCTTACTAACCTTCCACAACACCGCAAGTGCAAAACGACTGACTAATACTTTACCAGATACACAGCTTCACATTTACGTCAATATTGATATGTTATATGTTGCTATGTTCTATACTCTTCCTGGCTTTATCAGTACTTATTAAAGTGATCTGTTAAATGTCGTTTTCATACACCTCAAGCCCTTGCCATTATTTTTAGTAAAAATATTATTTTCGTGCCAGATATGTTTGATATCTATAATGACACTTTAACACTCTGTGAATCTTGACGTAGCTTTTTTTATAAACACAATACTTTCACACCGTTTACGTTGAATCCAATTCACACCATCCCAAAAGAAGTTTCACTTCAATAATGCTAAATAACATGTGTGTACGTGCCAATAAGGTCGTAATTAGCACTAATACTTCCTTAGGCTATATAAAAATTGATTAACCATACCATACCGCGAATCAGGAATGGCGATAACGCAATCTAGTTCGAACTGAGATCCTATAGCACTGCGTGTATTGTTTTGTTCAACAGTCGGCGACAGACTTTTTAAATAAAAACTGTATTTTTGGTAAACACACCAACATATTTTTATACATGTATGATTATATTGCTTAAATATACAAAGCACAAAAATGCTTTAATTAAGCTAAGATTCGAACTCGGAACTCATGGGTGCCCAACAGTCCATTCACTTTGACACTGCCATGGTGACTTCTACCAACATTTTGATTTTTTTTATAAAATTCTTATAAAACGCCTGCTCAGGCCCTACTATATGTAGCGTGATAATACCTAGCTTATCCATGAACAATGCTTATCTGACGTATTAAGCTTTAACGTGGAAGTATGCGGAAATAATGTTCTACTGCTCCTCCTTTGAGTGTTAGCGTAATGATATATAAACCAGTTTAAGGACAGGTATCTACACAATACATCAGCGAAAGTCCCATTAAAATCCATTCACTGGTTTTCAAGTGATGCCCGGACAGACAGACAGAAAATTTGAAAAAAAATAGTGTTGGTTTCTATATTGATAGTATAGTAAACACATGCAATTTATTTTTTGAACAATATTGAATGTACAGACTAGCCCTTTAAGTTTTATTATAGTATAGATATAGAGAACAGACAAATCGCAGCACAGTTTCGCACGTGTCCAGGTGTACATGCACGCGGAAAGTAGTCCCCGCTGCCTGCACAAGTGGCAGCCGCACGGCGGGAAACCCCTCAGCTGCCTGTTCTTTCTGGACAATCACAAGAACTACAACACGGAGTAAGTACACAATTCATTGGGTTTTTCTAGTCTCCGTGAGTCGTGTCGATGAGCTCCATAAAATAGGCTCAAGCTATACAATGTCGAACTGACCATCATCTTTCTTCATACATCGGACTTCCAGGCACACTGCAGGCACTTGGTTGATATCCCGATATGTCGAACTTAGGGCTTCTCCTCAGCCTAGATTGTTCACACAGCCAAAGAGTGGAACTCCTTGCCAGCTTCGGGTTTCCTTACTACCTTTAACCCATTATCCTTTAGTGAGCATATACACGACAAGAATTTTGACGGACATAAGTACGAACGTAATGAAGCTATTATATCATTTCGCCGAATGAAGTCCACTGCTGAACCAAAAATCACCACAACGACTGATATGGGTGTGTTGTGGGCTCATTGGGGGGTTTTGCTATAATCGCAACGCTTGGTTGTTAATGTACTTGAAGGACGCTGCTGCCCATCCTCCGGTTGTCGCCGTGGACAGTGATGGAGATAAAAGGTATGAAGTCATGAAAGAGGTTGATTGAATTGAAATGAAGATAAAGGATGACTTCGTCACACGGTTAATCCCATAGTCGCCTTTTACGACACCCAAGTGATGAGATGGGTTGGTGCTATTCGTAGCCGGCACCACACAGCTAAGTGGAAGTGTTCGTAGAAACAAAGAATTCATCAGCGATTTATACAGAAATCATATCTGGTAGTTCTGAAGCATAATTTATTTCAAGCAAGTAGGTTTCATTAAAACACTTTTATTCATCAGATGAAGCTGAAGACTTATTGGTAAGACCATGAACTTCGTTTCAAATCAAGTGATCAGCTGTATTAGTAGAGGCAGTAAGGTGCTCCTGCCAGTACCTCTTATACCTACCTACCCTTAGTCCAAAAATAATTAAACATAATTTATAAATCTTCCAGCGTCCAATTCTGGAAGTTCGCAGTGACCGGTGCAGAGAACAACACCACAATCAAGATCTGGTCGTGCAAGTCGTGGACTTGTCTTCAAACTATCACGTTTACCCCTGGAATCGGCACCGAAGTTACCCTGGGATTGAAGGCTATGCTGGATACCAGTGCAAGTTATCTGCTCTTATCCGACTTCAAGTCCAGGAGTTTGTATGTGCTGAATATGGCAAGGGATCCTGAAGATAGTATGGCCTACTGTAAGAGTATCTCGGAGTTCCTGCTGCCTTATCCGGTGTTGAGCTTCTGTATAGTGGATGCTGGTAAGTGTAGCATTTATATATGTAAGCCTAGCCTTTATGGATTTTATAATATTGGCTTTTGAAGTCAGCTCAATGAAAGGAAATTCGACTTCAAATTGACTGGTGCAACGAAATGTCCCTTCAATACTAAAATTACAATTCCGTTGCATTGTTAAACATAATAGCTAGTTAGGTTTTTTTCTTAACTATAGTATAATACAAACAATCTTAATCTCTTTTATAGTTCTTATAAATAAAATAAACGTAAAATCAATTATGCCATTTGGTTGATTCTACGTTGGTACTCCGGGTCGCGGGTTCGATTTGTACGATCTGCACTTGCAGAGTTGTTCTGGGTCTGGGTGTATTGTGGGTGGAATTTGTGCCTGTAAACGCATCTACGACACAGGAGAAATGCTAGTATGGGGCAACGTTTAAAAAAGAATTATTGATCAAGTTACTTTATGATTATTGAATTTCATACTCATTTAAAAAGACGAAATAAATTTTGTTGTTAAGAAAAACACATCTTAGATAAAAACATATGCATAACCAGGTCAACTACAAGTCAGGCCACTCTTGTTCGTCAGTGTCGGTTTAGATCCACAAAGTCGATACATCTCTAAATGCAATCACTAGCCTTTGAATTTCAGCCTCTTGCTTTCTTCACCTTAATTTACACCTTAAACATGTCCTGTCCCGAATATGAATCTAATTATAAAATATTGTCTAACAGAAGAGCAGCAGGCCAAGTGTGAGCCGAGCTGCGAAGAGCCGTTCCATCGCAACGGTTCGGCCGGCGACGCTGACTCGCCCATAGACTACGAGCTACAACACGATGTATGTAAATATATATTCTACGGATTTTATCTTGAGAAAAGCTAGGGTATTCTATTGGGAAATCTGTGTGCTCATACCGAGCGACTCCCGGGATTACAGCGGTGTGCATGTGGACACGTACCGCTGTGTGCGCAGCACAGCGCATAGTGAGGCTTCGGGGGATTTTACAATCCCCTCGAGAGATGCCTGAGGGGGTGGCCTCTTTACAGTCGCCTTCCCTCAGCTAGAGGGGATGACCGGTTCACAGTCATCCCCTCCGAGATGTGCATAAAGGCGTGGCACCAATGGGTGGCTCTAGATGGAGATTATTCGACTTCCTGGTGCCGAAGATGACCACTCCGGTGGTTTTAGCCGGTAGGAGTCCGGCATGCCCCTTCGCACTTTCCCAGGGCGAAGGAAGTACATGAGGTATTACCACCGGAAGAATAAAAAAGGGTACCTTTGAATGAGCTCAAATATAAGAGTGCCAGTAAATGCCCATGCCGCTTTTTATAACAGCAACAATTATATATCTTTGTAACCCAGATTGTTCATCATAGCAGCTCCATAAAAAGTATTTGCTATTAGAATGAACGTATAAATTCTAAACCCGCGGATTTGAAATCGCATTATGTTGTTTTAAGTACAAGGAAGGATGCTGTTTATCTTCTAGGTGTTTTGAGAGGAAATTATTTATTCTTTACTGCCTCCATACAGAAGATTGGGGTCGTATGAGTCGTAGTTCTTTGTTAATTCGTGAACTGTCACTTTCTTTAAAGATGACAGTTTGCCTGGCAATTGGAGCTTTTATTAGGCCCATGGACACTCCCATCTTATTGTTCATATATTGAAAGAAACAACTGTGCTATTTTATATTTATATAAGGTATAAGGCGCTCATAGCCAGTTTCACTCATTTATCTGTAAACTAACGGCGAGGTTAAGTAACGTTTGGCGCGGTCAGTCTATGGATGGGTGACCGCATAGTGATATTTGAACCGAGCGCCTAAAGCGCTCATAGCCAGTTGCACTCATTGATCTGTATCCGATCAGTGAGGTTAAGCAACGCTTGGTGCGTTCAGTCTATGGATGGGTGACCGCAGTGATATTTGAACCGAGCGTCTAAGACGCTCATAGCCGGTTGCACTCATTGATCTGTAAACGATCAGCGAGGTTAAGCAACGCTTGGTGCGTTCAATATATGGATGGGTGACCGCATAGTGATATTTGAACCGAGCGTCTAAGGCGCTCATAACCAGTTGCACTCATTGATCTGTAAACGATCAGCGAGGTTAAGCAACGCTTGGTGCTCATATCCAGTTGCACTCATTAATCTTTAAACGATTAGCGAGGTTAAGCAACGCTTGGTGCGTTCAGTATATGGATGGGTGACCGCATAGTGATATTTGAACCGAGCGTCTAAGGCGCTCATAACCAGTTGCACTCATTGATCTGTAAACGATCAGCGAGGTTAAGCAACGCTTGGTGCGTTCAGTATGTGGATGGGTGACCGCATAGTGATATTTGAACCGAGCGTCTAAGGCGCTCACAGCCAATTGCACTCATTAACCTGTAAACGATCAGCGAGGTTAAGCAACGCTTGGCCCTCATATCCAGTTGCACTCATTAATATTTAAACGATTAGCGAGGTTAAGCATCACTTGGTGCGGTCAGTCTATGGATGGGTGACCGCATAGTGATATTTGAACCGAGCGTCTAAGGCGCTCATAACCAGTTGCACTCATTGATCTGTAAACGATCAGCGAGGTTAAGCAACGCTTGGCGCGGTCAGTCTATGGATGGCTGACCGTATAATGATATTTGAACCAAGCTTCTCCGTGCGGAGGACGCGTAAAATCGTCGGTCCCGTTTGCAGTCATTATGGCTGGCGTTAAGTCAAGTCGGAGCCCTTTGGGCAGCTTAAACCACTCTGACACAAGGTTGGCCACTAACTACGCGATAAGAAGTGTATAAGGGTTTGTTCAGACGTGCCACAACCACAACACAGCGGCAAAAATGTGGTTAGTGTAAATGGTGTCGCTCTAGCAGCTTTTGGTTGCGTTGTGGCAGCCACTAAATACGGCGGGGAGCGAATGGAAGGCGTAAGTTCGTCCCGATGTGATTGGCTTGTAAGTGCCGGGGGCGGTTGCGTTTGTGGCTGCGATGTCGTCGGTACAGTTTGCAGCTTCTCCAAACGTTGACACCAATGTGCAGGAGGAGGAGTCGGGCGGCTCGTGCAGCGCGGAGCGGCGGCGCGTGTGCGTGCGGCTGTACATCGTGCAGCCCAAGGGCCTGCAGGAGGGCCGCCTGGTGTACGCCGCGCCGCAGCAGCGCCCGCGACACTCGCCGCTGCTCGACCTAGGTGAGCCGCGCCCACTACACCCTACACTCGCATGAACGTGCTAAGGGACTGACTATCGCCATTCTGGCCGACATTAATGTCTTTACACACTTTAATAACAATGCTTTGAAATTTTATATGTTATGCTAGGGCCACACTAAGTTAACGTCTTATGCATTATCGCAATAATGTAAGGCGCAGTAAAAAATCAATTACTGAGTGGTCACGCCTGGATTTAACGTCTTAATGTCTATAAATCGCGAATGAAGTCCACTGCTGGACACAGGCCTCCCGCAAAGATCACCACAACGACTGATATTGGGGGGTTTTGCCACAATCGCCACGCTTGGCAGACGAGTTGGCGATCGCAGTTGAGCTGTTAATGTACTCGAAAGATACTGCTGCCCATCTTCCGGCGGCCCTTAGTCGACTTTTACGACACCCACGGGAAGAGATGGGGTGGTGGTATTCTGCGCCGGCACCACACGGTTAAAGTGCTAGACTGATGAGTGTCTCAACCACTTTTTATCTGTCTACTCCATAGCCACAGAATGATAATATGAATTGCCAACCATAGTTATCGTCGATCAGCAGTTGCTTCGGGCGGGAAGTAAAGATGTACAGTCCTATCGCACTCTCGGTACACACTGACAAACGCAGGTGTGGCCACTACACGCATTTTATAACGCGCTGAATCTCTTTGATCTACCAAAAATACCGCCACCTGAGCTAACGCCTAACGTTGTACGGCATTAAAGTCCTGGCTACACCTATATCTATATAAATAGGAATGTATCTAATTTATCTATAAGTCTCTTCAGTATAAAGAATTGTATGTTGTGCGTGAAAAAATGAATGGTGCATATCTAGTGTCCATAAACGCGATAACTCACGGCGTTAAGCCTTAGTGTGGCCCCAGCATTAGTGATAGACTCGACATCTGCATCAACATCTTAATGCTATATCTAAAAGAGACTAAGGCTGAGATTCAGAAACGAGTAAGCGTGAACTTACGCTTCCATCTGTCAAAATTAGGGGCGGAAGTAGTGCATTTTGACAGATGGAAGCGTAAGTTCACGCTTAAACTCGTTTCTGAATCTCACCCTTACACCCCTAGATTTACAACATTAGGAAGTAAGGCTAGTAGTCAATCATCAGTCTTCAATGTGATCCTAAGACTGCGATTATTTAGTTTCATGTTTGAAAATAATCTTAATACATATATGTTAGAGTTTCTCCATTTGTATGTCTCGAGGCTCGATCATGCTCAAACGGCAGAATAGATTCAATAAATCTAAGCAAATTTATAGCTTATCAAGTTCCAAGAAGAGTTTAAATTAATTCGCCCACCGTAGAATCACGGGTGACAGCAATTTTTTAATGTATAACCTGTAATCCGAAAAATTCTAGATATGCATAGAGGTTAATCAAAAAGCTTCTGCTATATACACGACAAACGCAGGGCATGTTAGGTAGGAACATTTTTAGGACAAATGTTAAGCCACCATTTGTTTTTATATTTATTACCATTATCAAAATGTTTGCATTGAAATATGAAAATGGTTAAACTCAAGGGAAGGGCGAATGGGTATGCCGGACTCCTACCGGCTAAAACCACTGGAGCGGTCATCTTCGGCACCGAAGGGGGCTCCAGGTCCACGTAAGGTCACACTAGAGCCACCCATTGGTGCCACGCCTTTTGGCACATCTCGGAGGGTTGATTTTAGACCTAGTAGCAACACAATGATCTCTGAAAATCTTACCACGAAACCTGAGCCCGTCCCATTGATTCATATCCTTAACCACGCGAACAGTAAATGCGAATTTAATGTGAATGTTATCATTTTACAGATATTATTATCATGTTAATAGTTCTATGTTCATACAGAAAGCTATTATAGGCATTTTTGAATATTACTCGTAACTTTTGCTTTAACTGAATATCCTCTAACACTCAGGTCTATCGGAGCTGGCGCTCGAAGACAGCTCTTCAGAGTCGGCACCTACGACGATCGCCTCCAGCATCCTGCAGCAACAAAGCCAGCAACTCAAGAATTTGCTTATGCGGTCGCAGGTCAGTGGCCAGGGATGAACATTCATGTGACTGTGGTACTGTCAATTGGATACGGGCTTACAACTGACGTGACACTACACTTCTTTCTTTTTCGTTTCGGTTAGTGGCCACTTTTGTGTCAGAGCTATTCAAGTCATCCAAAGAACTAGGCAAGGACGTGTCTAGAGGGGGTGACCGCTTTACAGTCATCCCCTCCGAGATGTGCATCCAGTGCGTCTTAGAGGCTGATGTTATTATTAATAATAAGATTACTTACTATAATCCTGAAAAACCCTGTCTTTATTATTCTTAGACACAGCCAGGCAGCTTGATCGGTACCCGGCCTGAATCTCCTTCAATAGCGCCGCAGTTGAATCTCATGACGCCCGACGCCTTCAGGTACGTTAGCTTTACGGCCACATGGTAATGATCCGTCTATTATATATATAAGATATTCTAAAATGAACTCTAACTTCTGTTCTGGACACCTTCCATCGGCAAGTGTTGGCCGTCCTAAGATATTCTAAAATGAACTCTAACTTCTGTTCTGGACACCTTCCATCAGCAAGTGTTGGCCGTCCTCAATCTGATTACATGACATTATCTACAATTCAGAGAATCAGCCAATAGTCAAGTGTCCAGAGCGAAGTCTTTAAACTTATTTTATTATAATTCCTACTTAATTGATTATCATCGAACCAGGGCACACGAGAATGCTCGCCTTATATGGTCCTGTACCGGATACCCTTTTGCTGACAAATATTAACAAGTGTTGTTTCCAGGAATTATAACATGTCAATTTAAATTTAGCTATGTGTTCCCAATAATCAGGTAAGTAATTAATAGTTGTACCGTCTACTGCAGTTAATTTATTTATATGGTCAGCCTCCTCAGTACCACATAGTCCAATGTAAGCCGGAACCCATTGTAATTGAAATCCTATATTATTTTTAATAATAAAATATTAATAATAAAATAATATTTTTAAGAATGTCGTATGAAAGGTACAGGAATATAAAAGAGGCACATCGACATTTTTCTAAATCCAATTAACTTTATGGTGCCGGCTTTGCCGTGTGGTGCCGGCGCAGAATGCCAACACCCTATCTCCTCCCATGGGTGTCGTAAAAGTCGACTACGGGATTAAAATGTTCAAAATATAGTTCCGATCTAGTCTCAGTGTCATAAATGTCACAAATGGTATTCTCGTAAACTAACAAACAACGTCAAACGTGAACTTACACTGTGATGAGATCGAAAATGGATCGAAAGTAGATTGAAGTCAAAACGATATTCTACTAACATTTCGAACTGTCACATGTACTGAATTGTCATTAAATAAACGTCAAAATTGAGATTGAAATGAGACTAGATCGCGATTATAATGAAATCCGACTGAACTTTAAGCATAGCAGAATACAATTTTTTCGGTCAATTCATAATTTAATCTCAGTTCGGTCAAGTTTCAGTCATAGTGTAAATTAATTACGAGAATTGGCCCTCTGGTTATTAGTTTCGTTGATGAGCCCCTTCTTGTCCTCCACCTCTCATATGCAATCACATCTGAAACCCGAGGTGTATCGAGCAATATAATGGAGTCTGACAGAATAACTACTCTGTTTATATTCTGATTAAGACTATATAATATTATGTCATTTTAAATAATCGCTTTATAAATTGCAATGAGCTGACTCTATATTACTTAATCAGTTTTTCTGTTTGCAGCTCCCCAGGTAAGCGCGAAGAAGACGACCCGCCGCTGTCCGCGACCCCTGACGTCAGCAATAAACCCCGTAACTCCACTGGAGGTACTTTAAACTCACTTGAAAATTTATCTATCTAAAATAATGTATAAAAAGAGTTTATTTCTATAGTTTTGAGTGGATCCACCCCGACAGAAGTCAGTAGATCAGCACATTGATGGATGCAGCTGCCTCTTCATCTCTCATCCAGCATCCTCCTGTCTAGTGTTCCTTACGACCCAATACGGAAACGCCACTTAAATTTAAGTCCCGCTTTAGCCATTTGAGCCACCCGGTTTCCTACCGAAAAAGGGCCTCTCGGATAGTTAAAGCGGGACTTAAAACTCAGCTTGAGAGGGGTTATAATTGTTGGTTCTTACCTGTAATAACAATATGCGCCCACGATAGATGTTTAAATAGTAAACAAAATGGCGTTGGTTCAATAAAAAGAGATAAGACTCTCTTTCATCTCATCCGCCCGTGAATTGCTGTGGACCGCTGAACCTGCTAATAACCGCTACAATAAACGCCTTTTATGATACAGAGATAGAGAGAGGTGATCTATTCTTTGCTAGGAACCATGCGGGACGCTTGAGATGCATCATCTTAAATAATAATTTGTTAACAATGTTCTGCTTTACTTAGGTCCGACTGTTGATGAGTCCTGTGGCGATACCGCTAGCAAGCTGGCGTCGGCGGGTTCGAGCCCCAGCAGGGAGGTGCAGCAAATCATGTCGCACAACGACCATCCCTTCTTCAAGGTACACAACATTACTACACGCCTGTACATCGATCAGGAGGCTATATATACATATATATATATATGAGCTCTTAATACGAGCCAGTAGAAGACCGCAACTGATTTGTTTTGATTATAGGTACACACGGGTATAAATCAAATGTAGGCTGATCTCAGATTGTACGGAAAACCTATACCATACGAGGTCAGCTTATACTGGATTTTATTTATTTATTTTACCAACTTATACTTACAGTAAATCTACACATATAAGTTATAGGTTACATCACATATTATAATATTGCCTTGTATTTAAGGAGGTAACAATAATAATAGCCATTTACATAGCAAAAGTAACTATTTCACTCACATATTGTACTAGGAGTGGAAATAGTCTCCTGATAAAGACTTGCACATATAGCCGTGTGTACATATAATCAATACAAATCAGTTGAGGTCGTCAATTGACTCGTTTCAAGAGCTCAGGTGTCACAATACACCCCGAAGACACCATATTTTTGGTGCTTCCGAAACATCGTCGTTATTTGGCAAATTTATATACACTTTTTTGTCCGGATTATGCATATAGCACCACCCCATCTCCACCCGTGGGTGTCGTAAAAAGCCACTAAGGGACTAAACCAGAGGCGTGGGAGCAGCGATTCTTCTGTGGTACAGCAGTCATTCTGCGCTGAGTACTGGCAATTTCGTCGTTAGTTGATGGCACGGTTGGTGCAGTGACTGATACAGTCGGCTGCTGCGCACCGGGTCGTGGGTTCGATTCCCGCACGGAACAAATACTTGTACGATCTGCAGGTAGTTGTTCCGGGTCTGGGTGTATTGTGTGTGGAATTTGTGTTTGTAAACGCACCCACGACACAGGAGAAATCCTAGAGTGGGGCAAAGTATATAAAAAAAAAACCCAAAATGATGGCCATTGTGGACATCAATGGGGGAGGCCTTTGTTCAGCACCGGGATGCCTTTGGCTGATACGGTGGATGGTGAACACGCACTCATAAATTATAAAACAAAACTTTCGGAGTGAATTTAGGGCGCACCTAAAAAAAATTAGAACGTTCAATGGTTAATTCGCTGCTATATGTACTTTATACAGGAAGAAGAATGCGACCCGACACCTGTGGTGGAAGCTGTTATCGCGGTGTCTAACGGCGTAGAGCCACTGTTTAACGCGGCGGACATCTTCGTGCCGCAAGACACTTCGCCCGTGCATCCCCACAAACTAAGCCACACCAGTGAGTATTGGAACTGTAATCTAAACATGAACGTGACACTGTTAAATGGCATCTGCCTGCTTCGACAGTGTCACAACTTTGTATGAGGTGACGGAAGTTGAATTAACTCTTCTTGTTTGTAGCACAAAGTTGTTTTTTATGTGTAACATCTCTCCTCTCACTTTCCTGCAATCTGTGGGAGTGATTTTGTGAAAAGGGACGGAAGTGTGTAACAGGAAGCCGGGGAAACGCGCGCTATTTGATTTGCCAATGACCGTGCGCGGTTCTTGTGTTGGCCGTCATATAGTGTGCTGTTATATAAATTAATTTATATATGTAAACTATATTGAGAAATGTATTGTGTGAAACTGAAAATCAGCGCTGTCGGTGTTGCCGTGTCGCAAAATCCTTCGAGTACATTAACAACTGCGAAGTTGTGACGCTGCTGAAGGCGATCGCTCGCCAACCCGTCTGCCAAGCGTGGCGATTATGGCAAAATCCCCCAATGAGCACACAACACACTCATACTGGTCGTTGAGGCAATCTTTTGGGGAGGCCTCTGTCCAGCAGTGGACGTTTTTACGGCTGAAATGATGATGATGAAATTTGTTATTGAAAGCCGAGATATTTTAATATTCATACAAAATTAATGCGGCTCGCGCGCAAGCAAATTGTGGTAAAAATGGTAAGATCTAAACGGCTTATCAACGAAAAGTGGATGAGTTCTGTATATTGTTGCTGGTACTCTATTGTAGCGTTAAACATTTTTACGTGCTTCTTTGTTTCAGACAGCGAAACCTGGCCTCAGATCTCACTCCCTCAAATATCGGAAGCGGACCAGCGGAAGGCTTCGAGCGACAAATCGAGCAGTCAGTCGCTCAACACGTCGCTGAACGCGTCGTGCGTGGAGCGCGCCGCCAGCGAGGACGTGCGCTGTGCGGGCCTGTCGCCTGCCGACCGCGGCCGGCTCGAGGCGCTGGAGCACAAGCTGGACAAGCTCACAGGTACGTGCGCTGTGCGGGCCTGTCGCCTGCCGACCGCGGCCGGCTCGAGGCGCTGGAGCACAAGCTGGACAAGCTCACAGGTACGTGCGCTGTGCGGGCCTGTCGCCTGCCGACCGCGGCCGGCTCGAGGCGCTGGAGCACAAGCTGGACAAGCTCACAGGTACGTGCGCTGTGCGGGCCTGTCGCCTGCCGACCGCGGCCGGCTCGAGGCGCTGGAGCACAAGCTGGACAAGCTCACAGGTACGTGCGCTGTGCGGGCCTGTCGCCTGCCGACCGCGGCCGGCTCGAGGCGCTGGAGCACAAGCTGGACAAGCTCACAGGTACGTGCGCTGTGCGGGCCTGTCGCCTGCCGACCGCGGCCGGCTCGAGGCGCTGGAGCACAAGCTGGACAAGCTCACAGGTACGTGCGCTGTGCGGGCCTGTCGCCTGCCGACCGCGGCCGGCTCGAGGCGCTGGAGCACAAGCTGGACAAGCTCACAGGTACGTGCGCTGTGCGGGCCTGTCGCCTGCCGACCGCGGCCGGCTCGAGGCGCTGGAGCACAAGCTGGACAAGCTCACAGGTACGTGCGCTGTGCGGGCCTGTCGCCTGCCGACCGCGGCCGGCTCGAGGCGCTGGAGCACAAGCTGGACAAGCTCACAGGTACGTGCGCTGTGCGGGCCTGTCGCCTGCCGACCGCGGCCGGCTCGAGGCGCTGGAGCACAAGCTGGACAAGCTCACAGGTACGTGCGCTGTGCGGGCCTGTCGCCTGCCGACCGCGGCCGGCTCGAGGCGCTGGAGCACAAGCTGGACAAGCTCACAGGTACGTGCGCTGTGCGGGCCTGTCGCCTGCCGACCGCGGCCGGCTCGAGGCGCTGGAGCACAAGCTGGACAAGCTCACAGGTACGTGCGCTGTGCGGGCCTGTCGCCTGCCGACCGCGGCCGGCTCGAGGCGCTGGAGCACAAGCTGGACAAGCTCACAGGTACGTGCGCTGTGCGGGCCTGTCGCCTGCCGACCGCGGCCGGCTCGAGGCGCTGGAGCACAAGCTGGACAAGCTCACAGGTACGTGCGCTGTGCGGGCCTGTCGCCTGCCGACCGCGGCCGGCTCGAGGCGCTGGAGCACAAGCTGGACAAGCTCACAGGTACGTGCGCTGTGCGGGCCTGTCGCCTGCCGACCGCGGCCGGCTCGAGGCGCTGGAGCACAAGCTGGACAAGCTCACAGGTACGTGCGCTGTGCGGGCCTGTCGCCTGCCGACCGCGGCCGGCTCGAGGCGCTGGAGCACAAGCTGGACAAGCTCACAGGTACGTGCGCTGTGCGGGCCTGTCGCCTGCCGACCGCGGCCGGCTCGAGGCGCTGGAGCACAAGCTGGACAAGCTCACAGGTACGTGCGCTGTGCGGGCCTGTCGCCTGCCGACCGCGGCCGGCTCGAGGCGCTGGAGCACAAGCTGGACAAGCTCACAGGTACGTGCGCTGTGCGGGCCTGTCGCCTGCCGACCGCGGCCGGCTCGAGGCGCTGGAGCACAAGCTGGACAAGCTCACAGGTACGTGCGCTGTGCGGGCCTGTCGCCTGCCGACCGCGGCCGGCTCGAGGCGCTGGAGCACAAGCTGGACAAGCTCACAGGTACGTGCGCTGTGCGGGCCTGTCGCCTGCCGACCGCGGCCGGCTCGAGGCGCTGGAGCACAAGCTGGACAAGCTCACAGGTACGTGCGCTGTGCGGGCCTGTCGCCTGCCGACCACGGCCGGCTCGAGGCGCTGGAGCACAAGCTGGACAAGCTCACAGGTACGTGCGGCCTGCCGAGCCGGGCCCGGGCCGTAGCCAAGTGCGGCCCGCCGGCCGGGCCCGGGCCGCAGGGTGCACGCTTCAGGCGCACATCAATCGTGCACCGCTTCGTCACGCGATTAGCTATAGATTGTTACATAATTGTACGTAAAAAACGTTTCAACCCTCAACCCTCAAATTTGTCGAAAATGAAATAATACCACTACGCTGCTTTTTCAGATGCCCTTCATCATATAGTAAGAACGTTTCAGTCCTCAGGTCTACTATTCTTTGGGGTCACCACGGATGCCCTTCATCATATAGTAAGAACGTTTCAGTCCTCAGGTCTACTATTCTTTGGGGTCACCACGTCCCATCAAACAAAACAACACACTCGTAGCAACAAAAATATTACCTTAATTTGAACTTGTTGACGGTTGAAAGTTTTTTGGAATGCAAAGTGTGAGTGAGGGTTTTAAAGTGTTTGTGGAAATAAAAACATTACAGATTTCCAAAAAAAAAAAAACATTGTCTTTGTTAAGTTTGTTTTACATGCTGTTTGTATATATATTTTTAAGCATTTATCTTCATTCTCTCTTGGTTTTTTCATATTATGCTAGTCATAAGTAATGTGAATGTTTTTTTTTTTACCTTCTACATTGTTAACTACAATGAGCAAGGATAATAATTCACGTAATTATTATTAATCTTTTCTTGATAACGGCCCTACTAGTTATATTGAATATCAGTTTGTTAATTGAAGAACATAGTGTTTGAGATATGTAAATTCGTACAGTAGTACTCACTGTATAATATTGGTTTATTTATTACTAAACTTGTGTGTAATGTTGCCTGGGCAGAGATGATGAGCAGCCAGTGCCGCGAGCTGCGCAGCCTGCGCGGCGCGCTGGTGTCGCCGCGCGAGGCCGTGGACGAGGCGCTGCATGCGCACGCGCAGCGCACCGCCGCCGCCGTGGAGAGCGCGCTGGCCGACGGGTACGATACTCGTGCGTTCTATTGTCAGGAAATACGACGCGTTTATCATTATTCCGCGAACTATTATACAATATTTTAATACATTTTTCAATGAGTTCCAGTTTAGTTCCCAATATCGCTGTGGCACTCTGTGTGCTAGCAAGGCATCCCACATCACCTATGGGCGTCGTAAAGGGGCTACTAAAAGAATAAGCAATAGCATCCTCCAGAGTTTTAAAAACATATGATGGTTCTGATGTTTGTGTCAAACTTTATGACATCGGGCGAGATCATCACATCGGCCATACAACGTTCACTGCTGAACGAAGGGCTCCCCCATAGAGTTCTACAATTGTGTCGTCATATTGGGGGGAAGTCGGCAGTGCTCACCACGCTCGGCAGGCGGGTGGGTGTGAGAGTCCCGTGCTGCCCCCAGGTGGGAGCGCGTGGCGCGCGCGGGCGAGGCGGCGGGCGCGCGCGCGGCGCAGGCGGCGGGCGTGGGCGCGGCGCGTGCGCTGGAGCCGCTGGCGGCCGCGCTGCAGCACGAGCTGGCCGCCAAGCTCTCCGCCACCGACGCGCTGCTGCGCGACAACCTCGACAAGCTCGCCAACAGCAAGGTGCGCCTCCTCCTCCACCTCCTCGCGCCGACATACTCACCTGCTACCTGTTACAACGTCAATCGCTCCACGATTCCCTACCCGAATCACTCATTAAATTGTACCTCAATTTTTCACCAAAATATTCATTTTGTTTCCTACGCATTTAGTACAAAACAGCTAGCGGTCGATGACCTGATGCGCCCACCATATGATCGGGTGGAAAGTATAGTCACGATATTTAATATGGGACCTCTAAGGACCTTAACTGAAAGCTCTTTATAAAAGGCAATCAACTGTAAAAAATATCCATAGCATGGGGTCTCAACTCGAACAAAATATAAACAGTCTTTATAAAATATTAAGATGGCACCACAGGTAGCAAATATAAAATTATCAATCACTAAAAAGGATTATACGGCAGTTATTAGCTCAAGTAGGATTTATAAATATACAAATTTCTTTATTTAATGTATATTTTACTATTTACACTCATTATTCACGTATTTTCTTCAACAGAAAATATTAATTAAGCTTTTCAGTTCAGTTCGAACCCATTTCAATGATAGGTAGCCCAGCATTCATTTTGATTTAAGGTATTTCCAATAGATGACGTTTTTGTAAGTATGCCCCATAGGTCTGGGTCATATCGCTTTTTATGGAAATCGTATCTAAATCAGATTTCGAGATTTAGTTTGATATGAGATTAGATACGATAAAATAGCTTTGTAGCGTTTGAAATGAGGGTCTCCGATATGTATATCGGTGTTGGTGGTCCATTTATTTTTAAGTGGGTAGTATTTAATTTGCAGCTTGCATTATCCTTATTAATTTTTTTTACTGCTGCGATTACATCAACTTTAGACAGCTTGCTGGTGAACTCTATAATTAGGGGTTTGTAACTATCTGTCTTGGTATTTACTCTATAAATATCTCGAATCCCTGTTGGTTGTATGTCAACACTTAGCACATTACCGATATTTTGGACTATGGTAATCAGATCTTCTGTGGTCTCCATTTGTTTTTGCTTAAGAATGTTACGTATTTCAATAGTAGAACTTTTCGAACTTCGCTCTATGGGTTCAATCTTACTTTCAAGTGCAGGAATATAATTTAGTTGGTCTCGTCTTTCAGTCTCTAATGTTTTTATTGTTGCACTTATGTAATCATATTTATTGTTGACGAATTGAACACTTTTATGTAACTCCTGATATTCGTTACGAACCTCCTTTATTAACGCTAAAATTGACTCGATTTTGCTATTTTGAGAGTCCTTCCACGAGTTTAATATAAAATAATAAATAAATAAAACTTTATTTAAAACTTATTACAAAAGGAATACAGATAGTCGCAGTAATAATGGTTAAACCTTATATAAAGGTTTTATTAGTTACTAAATTAAAACTAGTGTATAACTAAAATATATTGATTACGGTTACAAAAATATTACTTACTTGGAATTATAATTACATGAAGCGACTTGCCCGAACTAGGTTATTGAAACCTGTGTTTCAGGCCATCACTTTACAACGCGGTATGAGACGTTAAATTAAATTAAAGTAAAACTAATATATTTATATATTTATAACTACTATTAGAATAAGCATTTAGGTACATAAACATAAACTAGAATATAAAAGTTAACGAAAATAAGTAATTATATTTTTTCGAATATTACGAAGTTATATTATATTCATTCCAAAATTTCTAACATCTTTTCTGTGTCTGTGTAATTGAGTTTGGTTAAATATTCTGACAACATTGTACTACACTTTTTATAACTTATACAATATATATTTAATAACTTGTTGAGCTTATTATACAAAAAAGGTCCTAAGAACACATAAAATCTATTAGCAAAAGCATGTCTAGTGTGAGGCTTTATGCAGACCAAATCTTTCCGTCTTTTGTCTGAAGGTACTGGGTCAAAAGGAAGTTCAGTGTGCTGATGTAGTACGATGTTCAGAATAAATAATTGACGTACTGTTAGAACCTCACATGTCATATAAAGCTGGTGCGTGGGAAATCTAAACGGGCGAAAGGTAGCAACCTTTAGAATTGCTCTTTGAGCACGTTCTAGAGGGAGTAAGGTTGATTTTGCCGCCCCACCCCAGGAAGTTATGCAATAAGTAAGAATGGATTGACACAAAGCTAAATAAACCTGTTTAATTAATTTGTAGTCGGCTATGTTACGTAAATTCTTAAATATATAAATTAATTTACGGACTCTAGTGCAAAGTAAATCGATATGTTTACGGAAATTTAGATTCGTGTCAATTGTGACTCCTAGATATTTTATATGCTCAGCTTTAACTAAACTGGGGCAAGTACATGCAATGTCAGCGAACGTACTACAATTATGTGCGTAAATATTTAGGTTAGTAAGCGGTATGTTAGTGTTTCTAATTGTGAACAAAATGTATTTTGTTTTATCTGTATTTAATGTTAAAAGATTTTTACGAAGCCAATTAGACACTATATTAAAGCCATTCTGAGCGTATTCATAGACCTCTACTCGCGATTTAGCCGAGAACAACAGAGCTGTGTCATCCGCATATGACATTACGACACCATTTTGGAGTGTCAAGCTGCACAGATCATTTATATAGATTAAGAACAAAGTAGGACCCAAAATACTTCCTTGTGGAATGCCATAACAGCTATTTTTAAGTTCAGAACTTGTGTTATAGTGACCTATTTTCAAACATTGATGTCGATCGCAAAGATAATCACAAAAAAGTTGAAGTTGTACTCCTCTTATGCCAAGTGTTTCAAGTTTGTGCAATAATTTAGTACAAGAAATAGTTTCGAAGGCCTTGGCAAGGTCAAGAAAGATCCCAATGGTATGCATGCCATTATCCAGACTGGTACTTATAAAATTTGTCAATTTGTGAACAGCTTGGCTGGTAGATCTTTTCGGCCTGAAACCGAATTGATAATCTGAAAGCAATTTGTTATTTTCTAGATATTTTATTAGTCTACTGTTTATGATTTTTTCTAAAATCTTTGATATGCCTGTTAAAACTGAAATGGGTCTGTAGTTGTTAACACAGTTTTTGTCTCCAGATTTAAACACAGGCGTAACCACAGCTTTTTTAAGCAGATTAGGGAATATTCCTTTCGATAAACATAGCTGAAAAATGTGAGTAAGCGGAGGGGCAAGTTGATATTTAAATGTTTTAAGTATATTATTAGGAATGTTATCCCATCCAACGGCACAGGAGTCCTTTAACCCGGTTATTATACTTAATACTTCATACACGTCGGTATCTAATAAAACAAAAGAATTTAGTGTGGAAGCTATCATACTCTGACTTTGAGGAGGATAGATGCCAGAATTTAAGATGTTTTCAGCTAAGTTTTTACCAATGTTAGAAAAAAAAATGTTCACTTTATTTGTTGCTTCGTGTGGGTTTATCTCTGTTGATAATAAATCAAGCGGAGGTTCGGCATTTTTTGAACTAAACGTATTATTTTTTAGGAATTTCCAAACGAGTTTACTGTTTTTTCCTGCCTTCTGTAGTTCGTTTTTATCATACTGATTCTTTAGTTTTTTCAAAAGATTATTACAGAAGTTTCTATACCTTTTATATGTAACAGACAGTATTTCATTATCAGGTGCGAGTTTCAATTTTAGGTGCATTTTGTCCCTATGTCTTATACAACGGACGAGACCGGGTGTGATCCATGGTTTAATGCTATTATACTTTCTAGGTATTACTTGAGTGAAAGTGTTTTTCCTTATTGCATATTGTAGCGAATGTATGAAATACTGCAAAGACAAATTTGCATCGTTTGAGAAGTAAACGGGGTCAAAATTAATACCGCGTATGTCAATTTCAAGGTCTTTCATATTGACTTTAGTATAGCTACGCTTGCAGTTTTTTCTAGGAATATATGTTTGTAATGTAATTAAAACAGCTTGATGATCAGTAAGCGATGAATTAGTCACCAATGTTTTGGTTGGTTTTTTTGATTTTATAATGATATGGTCCAAGCATGAGCCGCTCTGGTGCGTGGGGTGATAATGAGCCGGTAAAAGTCCATGAAATGTGCAAATATTTAGGTAGCTATGTGCATGACTATCGGTTCTCCCGGAAGCAATGTTAATGTTAATATCGCCCAAAAGTATTATGTTTTTAAAGGATGATATTTCTTTTAAATTTATGTCAAGCGAGTCCAAAAATCTGTCAATATTTTGGGATGGAGGCCTATAAATTGCTATAATTACTGTATCGGGAATAATTTTAATTATTAAGCAATTACTATCTTGGAATAATGGTTCCTCTACGATTGGTTTTAGATTATTTTTAATATAAACTACTAAACCATCATTCTGATTAAAGTTATTATCGGTTTTGTGTGAATAATAGCCGTCAAGAGATGGTAAATTGACTTCCCGTTTTGACAACCAACATTCTGTTAGGACAATTACATCACAGCTTATGTCAAGATTCTTTAACAACACTTCAAAACCATTCATGTTTCGATTTATGCTGCGAATGTTTTGTGTGAGCAGGGTTAACGTTTTATTCCCAGCAGGAAAAAAACGTTTACACTCCTCAACATCGCAGATTTTAGCGTCAGACACAGAAAAACTATCCAGTTCACAGATTAGCTGATTGGTCATGATAATTACAAACTAACAAATATAAATATGAGATAAACTACTACTAATATGTGCTTACTTAATACAATAATCGGTGGCGCTCCTAGGCGCCTTCATAATCTATTGAATTGATGTAGTTATTCTCTGCGTATATGCGTGCCGGGCAAGATACATCACCAGTTGGATGGTCACATTTCCTCTTAAAGCGGTTGCATGTCGCACATTGAGGGGGGGAAGATTTGTTGCAACATTCCTTGAAAGAATGACCATTCTCTCCACAGTGGTTGCATGTAGGGCTAGTTTCTCGGCAAAACTTGGCTGCGTGTCCGAAAAGCTGGCAATTAAAGCACCTGGTGACTAAAGTAAAATCTCTCACTGGGCATGATGTCCAATTTATAAAAATGCGGCCTTGATTTATGAGAATTTTCCTGATGCTAGCGGGTAGTTCCAATATATAGTTACAGGTAGGGAGGTTTTTCTTACCGGATTTGTGGCTCAATTTGATTGTTTCAAGAAAGGACTCTCGAGTAGTATTCGGCAACTTATCTGTAAGATTTTGTTCGTAAATACAATCAAATACCTCCTTTTCAGCGAGGGCTACTGGGACACCAATGACAGTGATCCTAGGACGTCGTTTAGATGGTTCTTCGACTGTAAGACCAGAAGATACTAGTTTATCAGAACTTTTTAATTTGTCAATGTCACCTTTGCTATCAGTACTAATAATGACGCCCCCATTTCTGATTTTTCTCAGGCCACGGACACGCAGTTTTAGTTCTTCCGGCGAAATAATTTTTTGTACTAGGGACTTAGTGTCGTCACTAGTCTTCGTCTTATCGCTGGGATAAATAACCACTGAACTCAGATTTGCTGGGCGAATAAAATTGTCGGAGCCTTTTTTAACCATATTGGCATATGAGCTCCCATTTTCAGGGATCAATTTAGTTTCAACGGCCTCTTTAAATTGTTGAAGAGAGTTCGCAACGTTCTGCTGTACCTGTAGGTGCTGGATAGTGCTGTGAGCGTGAATGGTTTTCTGCTTCAAGGCTTGGTATAAGACGGCCATCTGGGATGTCCCACTTGAGACCTTTCGGCAAAGAGTTGAGACACGGAGCTTCTGCTCCGCGTTCATTTTTCCCTCCGTAACAATACAGCAAACCTCGTTCAGAATGGTATCTATGGACCCCAGCCATTTCTGGATCTCGGGTGTGGAGATAACTTCACTCGGAAGTTCATTCTCCGTGGATGCAGGTGGGTTCGGATCACTAGGTTGGAATTGTTCGGTAGGCGTCGGCGGTGGACTTCGCCGTAATAATTGGCTACGTCCAAACGGGCTAGATCCTGAGTTAGACATACTAACACAGATACACTATAATTTGTCTTTAAAAATAATTTAGTTCATCTTGCACAATAAAAAGTTGGTAGTTACGTATTACACATACGTGACACACTTAACTGAAATAACTGACGCCGCAGATAATTTTTATTATATTGGTAGTAATTATTTCATTAAAGCCAATACGAAAGACACGTCCGCTCAGTCCCGCGTCTAATCGAGCGAATATAGTCAAAATATCTGTTTTGAATGTTTGTAATTCCTCTTTAAAGTCATGATCATGCTTGCGTTTTGCTCCTCGCGTAGTAACATTAGTGGAAAAAACGTCAATATCTACATCGTCCCTGCAGGTTGAAGTTTCGGTTCCGAGCCACCATGATATGGTGAGTCCATAGACGCACACAGGGTTGCTGTGGATGGGGGGGTCTGTCTTAGTGGCATGTTTACGCTGCAGTTGGGACAATTATTTACAACAATAGTATTCGCAATATTATGTACAACAGAATTATTTATTTATAAAGGACACTAAAGTTCACACCGATGGAAATATTGGTGTGTTGTTCATAGCGATGGACGATCAAATGATAGCGAGCTAACATAAAACAAAGCAGCGTGTCTTTACTACTACAATTCCCCCGCATCTTTTACGACAATATATTACGATAGTTGGTAACATTAATATTTTCGTTGTTTTTATAAAAATTTGCTTGGCCACTCCATTTCGCATTGAAAATCACTCATATTTCGTTTCGATGGCGATCTCTCGTAATCAATCCAATTTTCATTCATTCAGATACACAATTTGTTCGTATAAAACAAGCTATGTTCGCATGTTAAGAATACGAGTATGCATTATGGACATCTGAGGGCCAATCCTCGTAATTTAAACATGTTCAAAATATAGTTCCGATCTAGACTCAGTGTCATAAATGTCACAAATTGTATTCTCCTAAACTAACAAACAACGTCAAACGTGAACTTTGTGATGAGATCGAAAATGGATCGAAGTCAAAACGGTATTCTGCTGACATTTCGAACTGTCACATGTACTAAATTGTCATTAAATAATCGTCAAAATTGAGATTGAAATGAGACTAGATCGAGATTGTACGGAAATCCGACTGAACTTTAAAGAGTAGCAGAATATCATTTTTTCGGGCAATTCATAATTTAATCTCAGTTCAGTCAAGTTTCAGTCATAGTGTAAATTAATCATGAGAATTGGCTCTCAGGTCAAGTGCATGCTGCAAGAATCATAAACGGCTTTGACTTGAAAAAAAAAAACTAAGTTTACTCAAACGCAAAACCGCACAATTGCGGATTTATTATATGTTGTTGTTTCATTATCTATTTCACAGACTGTGATGGAACGCCTCAGCACATCGATAGCCAAATCTCTCTCCGAAATGGTCCGCGAGTCGTTCCGTGCTACGCTATTCGATAGCGTGGTCCCTGTCATGGAGAAAGCGCACGCGCAGTTTTTCAAACAGATCAACCAGGCCTTCCTAAACGGTACTAAGGAGTGTAAGTATATTGGTACACAATATTCTAATCAGAGAGAGTCATTACAGACCGATATGTTGCCCAAGAAATTGAAATATTGTAATATTTTAGCCGTGTGGCAACTCAAACTGAAATCTTTATTGCGTTCATATGTTAATAAGTTGACAGAAAATTTGATGCGTATCAATATGAAACCTTGTTGGGGCGCTGCAATTTTGCTATACAATAACTATAGTATTTTGTTTGCTTAAAATGTCAAAAGGAAGATATTAATCATCATCAGCATTTCGGCTGAATGAAGTCCACTGCTGGACACAGGCCTCCCCCAAAGATCACCACAACGACCGATATGGGTGTGTTGTGGGCTCATTGGGGGGTTTTGCCATAATCGCCACGCTTGACAAACGGGTTGGCGATCGCAGTTTAGTTGTTAATGTACTCGAAGGACGCTGCTGCCCATCCTCCGGCTAATCCGGCATATACATACTTATTAAAGTTTATGGCGATTATTTATATTATTAATTAATGTTTGATACATTTTGTAGATTTTAATATTATATTATTATTAAAGCGAAATCTGAATATTCTTAATATATTATAATAATATTATTTATATACACATAAACTGCCATTGCGTTGGTAAAGGTGCATCGATTACATGGGTGATTGCTTAGATTATTCTAAATAAAAAATATTTAAAGAAATTATAGATTTTATTTCTTATAAAACGGCAATTTTATAGACCTAATTATTCGTCTTATTTTTATCTCTAAATATTTTAATAATGGTTTTATTTTACTAGGCGTCTTGCGACGGTTTTTTCTTTTCCGAATTATCCGTAAAATTGGCATTATCTCGGTGTCATAGGCATAGTTATGGATAAAATTCATGTGTATGAAGTATTATCTTCACCAACGGGTGAATTACGGATTTTACAGTTAGGATTGTGATAGAAGTACATTTCTCGATTGCGTTCGTTTGAAACAATTTGTGGTAGTCGCAGATTGTAAAAATAATAATTTCATGTATTGCTATTGTATTGGTATCGGTTACGACACGCCGCAAAGGTAAAGTCTGCCGTAACACGTATCCGTGGGCCGCGTACTGGCTGTTGTGGCGAACCCAAAGTTGCGTGTGCAGTCGCGGCCAACACGGAGGCGGCGGCGCGAGCGGCGGCGGAGCGCGGCGGCGCGGCTGCGGGCGCCTCGCTGCGCGCCGCGCTGGAGCGCCACGCCGAGGCGCTGGCGGGCGCGCGCGGTGCGCAGGCGGCGGGCGCGGCGGCGCTGGGCGCGGCGCTGCGCGACACGGCGCGCGACGTGCTGACGCACGAGCTGCGCTGGTGGCGCGAGCAGGCGCGCGACGCCGCGCTGGCCTCGCGCGCGCACTCGCCCTCCACGCCGCACGCGCAGCACGCGCAGCACGCGCAGGACCGACAGGTACCGCCGCCGTCGGACGTTCCGTTAAACTTCCGTTACATTTTAAAACTGAATTTGTATAAAAACTAGCGATGGGCAATCATTACTGAAAAACAATCGAGGATTATGAATAGAATAAAAATAATTTATCTACTCGCTTATCGTGAAATTCAAACGATAAACTTCAAATCAAATTTATATTAACAAACTTTTTAAACACAATACCGAAATTTAAAAATTAAATTAAATATACAACACTTTTTCTGTAATAAAATAATGTTATAACACTTTTTTTCATCACGGTACAAGACAAATCCAAGAAATTATTATCACCAAGCAGATTCGAGCAATTTTTTTTTCTAATGTACGCATGTGCGGATCGTGCCATTGTTATAACGTAAAAAAAAACGTTATTACCTATCTGTAGCAGCGCTTAACTTCGCTAATTAGTAATGCTTTTATTTTCAGTGTGAATTGTCATGTTATCAGTTTTGCCTAAACGCGTTACCTAAAGCGTTGACTAAACATCATTAAATTTGTTTTGCGTGATATTAATTCTGAGATTATTATTATTTAACCATGTGATTATTAAATTAAATGTATTAGTTATATCGTTATCATAGTTATGTTTATTTATGCTGTGAATGGTAACTCTGTTGTTTTTGGCGAACAATGATAATTTGTAACTTTTGGCAAATCATTAATAGAAATGATAAATAGGAGAGGGCCTAGAACGCTTCCCTATGGCACTGTTTCATTTTGTGATCGATTCTAGATATTTCCGTATATAGGTCACTATTTTTCAAGTAAGTCGTGGTACATTTTCACGTATGCATCCTTTCTTCAATTTTCTTAGCAGTATATTCTGCTCGACATAGTCAAATGCCTATCGCAATATACTGCACACTCAGGTATCTTACAGTATAAGTTTGTAATTACTTTATTTAAAAATCCCCATCGCGTATCGTAAAACGAGACACAATTAAAAATCTATTGTGTCTACACGGCTGCCGGCAATTAACACGCGAGAAATAAAAGGGATCATAGTGAGGGTCCTGTTTAAAAAAAAAGTAATATTGTTAAAAAAAGTATTATTTAAGAAAAGAGATGATAATTGACCATTTTCCCTATTTCTTAGAGGTTGTGGGTTCCAGCACTGTCATTTCAGTATCACTTACAAAAGGGAAGTTAAAATAATGTGTTATAATAAGACCCTCCCAACCAGCCCTTTCATTTGATACGTTACAATGTACAATTTGCAAAACTTTATTAAGTTTCTAATTTTCTTCCCAAAACTGACAGAAATTCCTGTGTGCCAACTTTTAACTTAAACGATCCAGTATATTCAGGTCAAATTGGCTGTGGCAGACGGACAGACATACACATGACTGATTCTAGAAGTCAATATCGATTGTTTTAGTTCCAATTGCCCATCACTAATATGAACACTCCTTTGTTATTGAACTTTTCTATTATTATGTATGACCCTGAACTTTCAAAAAACAGCTATACATTTTACTGTCTACAAATTTTCATTGAAAAGCAAAACAAAATTTAGTGACAAAATATTGCTAATGCGGCATTTTATTTTGTGTTTAAATTAAGGCTTAATATATTTATTATTACTTCTCAGTATTAACTGTTCCAGTATCGTACTAATTATTTATTATAAAGTATATCTGTTCGTATCTTGTATTATTAATTATTGCAGAGACCTCACCGCAATGTCTCAAGAAATTGCATTCAAGAATCGTTACCTTTCCTTCTACAAGTATTCTATTCTATTATTATCATTAGTTTGTGGTATCCGATAAAATTAAACGTTCCTCTTTCCAATAGTGTATATCGAAAATATACTTACCTCTTGTAGTACTTCAAAACATCTTCATCTGTTGAATGCATAAACTTAAGATATCTAGACGAACAAAGTGTGGAAGTGAGACAACCTTCTTACAGTGATGTCAAAAGTAAGAAAGCGGTGACACCTTTGTGATCGATTTTGAATGACAGATTGTCTGAATTCATCCTGTTGTAGGCGCGTTATAGTTTGTTGTTGTTTAGAGTTTATCATGCATACTGTTAATAATCTCCATGTCTGCTATGAGAAGTCGCAAGATGGGTAGCAGCGTCCTTTGATTACATTACAACTCTGCAATTGCCAACCCCAGCGCCAGGTGTGGCGATTATGACAAAATTCTCCAATGAGAACACAGCACAAACCTAGACGGTCGTTTTGGTGATACTTGGGGGAGGTCAGTGTCCAGCAATGGACGTTTTTCGGCTGTAATAATGTTTTTTTGGCATTTTATATAATTGTCATGTTCTGTATTTGACTGTAACGTATCGCAATATTCCTGAGAAACGTTCTGACATTTAAACTGTCAGTACACATTCGATAAATCAATTACCGTTACCTTATAATTTATTTATTTAATTAATTACCACAGTCTTTGTTCCTCTATATATGTGGTTGAAATAATATGTCTATGGTTTAGTGTATATAATGTTGCCGATATGGAAATCGAAAATACTAAATCTAATCATATTCTTATATTCTCTATCATAGTATGTGTAAATACCTTAATGTATTTGTAACATCATAACTTGTTTTACCATGTACTCAACAATGTCCATCGCTTCATTCGTGTACCATAAGTTCACTAACTAGTTTGTAATCTATCGACGAAAATTTGTACGTCTAATATCGGCCTGAAGAGCTGTATATGACTTGGTAGAAATGACAATGGGTAGGAGATGAACCCACGTGCTCGAGAATGAGCTCCCAGACCATACACAAAAAATCACTCACACACGTTCTTTTTCGTTGTCGCTCCTTTATTGTAAATCAGGTTATATTGGTCCAAGACCAATTTTTGTCTGCTGAGGCAATCACAATTGTCACCGCCCCAGAAGGGCAAGGTGGAGGGGTGTGTGGGACTCTACCAGCTCAAACCTGGCCAGTCATCTTTGGCAAGTTCTCGAGAACGAACGCAGCGGAGCCGCCCAATGGTGCCACGCGTTTAGAAACATCTCGCAGGGGGTGACAGTAAAGCGGCCACCCCCTCAAGGGACTTGGCAGGTGCCAAACTGTCTTCAGGGGGGTTCCAGGTGTTCGAGAACGAACGCATCGGAGCCATGCATTAAGAAACATTTGGGAGTGGGTCACAATAAAGCACCCACCCCCTCAAGCGGAGATGAGGCGACGGTAAAAAGGACGCCCTCCTAGGTACATCTCGGGGGTATTGATGGGGACTCCTCTGCCTCTCTGTGCGCTCTGCTGAGCACACGGCATGTTTGACTTTTTGTGTATGGTCTAATAAAGTACTGTCGAGTATGTGTGTTCAATTGTTGCCACATCGTCAACCCCATCCGCACAAAACCCATAACCAGATAATTTCATCATCACAACCACTTTACTGCTACTAGCACACTATTAAACCTCGTTTTATATGTAGATGCAAGTCGCTCAGATCCAGTCACTGATTGCGAGCGGTGACGTGAACGGGGCGTTCCAGCAAGCTCTATCTGCGTCGGACCTGGCGCTGGTAATGTGTGCGTGCCGGGCCGCCGACCCGGTCCTCGTGTTCGGGCCGCCCTGCAAGCTGAAGCAGCATGTGCTGCTGTCGCTGGTGCAGCAGCTAGCTGCTGACATGGCGAAAGACACACATCTCAAGCACAGGTAACAAAATTAACAGCTGTTGTAATACACTGCTGGAAATATACCTCTCCGAAAAAGATGTACAGTAAGAGCCGAATTAACCGCGGACCTTAGGACTCGACGATCGCCGGATAACTGAAACCTCGGTTAACCCGTTTTTTTAACAACCTTTTATATTTGTGGACTAGATTACAACTTTACTTTATTGGTCATGATCAATCTCATTATTTGTGTAACCATCGGGAATAAACCTCGCCTTCTTATGGGGTAGCTTTTAGAAAAAGGAGTTTATCTCGAAGAATCCCTTCTTTTCCAAAAAGTCAGCCAGCCTCTATTACCTTATGTTCCGTTATCGATACTTCAATTGCCCCACTCTCAATTCACCACCGGATCGTCTGCCCAGCTTCGTTTTGTAATCCCCCATGACAGTGAAATGTATTTTGGAAGTACGTATCCTATGTCCATATACATACACTCTACTCTACTTTATTATCTGGGTGTCATGGTTGGTGCGTAGACAGGTATTTGGGTCTTCAAGGAATACCTTTTGGATAATTTGAGTATAAGGTACGCTACCCTGCTCGACACACTTTCAATGTTGTTAAGGAGAGAATTGCGGATCAGGAACTCGATACGACCTTGAGACAGATGGTCGCTCTCCTGGTAATATAATAGATTACTATCATTTTTTCATTGCCTTGTCTTTGGATTTCTGGTCTCTCGTGACATTTTAGTTTAATGTGATCAGTTTTTGCTTGTAGTTGAATGATTTTATCATAAGTTGCAAGAACCAATTTTCGTTCAGGGTAGCAGTTGGATGTTTGTCGGAGATTTATAGCACCCCCCAGCCCTGCCATTACGGTGGTCGTTACCATAGTTAAGAATAGTAGGGTCGCCGAGGACTTGGGATCGTTTGTCAAGTTGTCTCATGATAGGGGGAATTTATGCTGTCCCTCCATCCATCGGGTTTAAAATTATTAAGTCGCCTTTTACCTCATTCACGGGAGGAGATGAAGCGGTCATCATCATATCAGCCATTTATAAATCCACTGTTGAAGAAAGAGGCCTTCCCATAGATTTCCACAATTGTGTCGTTATTTTGGGGGGTATTTGCCAGTACTCACAACGCTTGGCAGGCGGGTTGGTCAGCGCAGTATGGCTACTGTTCCACAGAAGGGAAGCTGCTGCCCATCCCTCCGGTTCCGGTCGTCTTTTGCGACATCCACGGGAGGACATGGAGGGGTGCCATACTCTTAATCTGGACAACAAACGGATATGATGGAGCGGTGCTATAAACTAAATGCGGACACCACACTAAATACTAGTTGTAAATTGCAGATACCTAGAAGAGGCCGTAATGAACTTGGACACGTCGAACCCGGTGACGCGCGAGCACCTGCCGGCGGTGGTGCGCGAGCTGCAGAAGCAGCTCGTGGCCTTCCTGGGCGCCGCGCCCACCCACGCGCTGGCGCGGCCCCTGCGCATGCTGCTCATGGCCACGGAGGCGCTGCTCAAGGCGGCCGTGTGACGAGCTGCACCGCCTGCCATCCAATGTCGTTCTTTTGACACCACATAAGGCTCACGTTTCTGTTTAATGTTAAGGATAATGTCAAACGTCTCAAACACCCCGCGCTGCCTCTTACCCTATCCCATCGCGACTTCAAAACATCTGGTCGGCTCTTTTTGTCACGTGGGACTGCCAGCATAACATTATACAATAATACCTGAAGTGAAACTCGTTTGTAACAAGGATTTTACCGAAAGAATAGCCTACTGTAACTCACCTCGCCGTAATTCCCGCAGTCACTAGTGTTGTCACTTACAATTTTTTACATTCCCCATGTCATGTGAGCTACATAAAACCGCGAACCTCTATTAGTTTACCTAAATAATAATATTTATACTGTTGGCTTGAATTAATCCTAAAATAATTCCGATGGTAGATATGTAAGTAATAAGCCTATATGCTATGACCGCAAAGTCATCGCTCTTGCGAGAGAATGTGACCTAAGATTTATTTACGGGAATACTTTTCATATTGGTCCAGACCCATATTTTACGAACCCAGCTAAATAATAGAAAATGAAACCTGGTTACAGCCAAGAGCTTAACACCAAAGTTCTGCATTAAATGGGAGCGAGAACCGTAGGCTAAAACTTACCCTTGAGCATGTACTGAGTGGGAGTTGCATTTCTTGGCCAGCAAACATCTTTAATAAAAATAAGTGAATATAAATACTCCATATATACACATATATGTATGTTCACGTACGCACGATATACATACATACAGGCGATATACATGCATATGCACCGTATACATACACGTATGCACGTTCAAACATATTTGTTATATATATAAATATATAATCTAAATATGGCCGCGCAGTATAAAGTCACTTTTCAAGATGTTTGCGTATCCCTGTATTATTGATTATTCTTACGAAGCCAGTCCGAACATTCCCCTGAATTGCTGATACAAGGTGTACAGAGATATTGCATCTTTATTTCATCTGAACGGTTCAGCAGCTCAGGCCTTATGTTTCGTCCCTTACCTTGCATTGGCGAGTTTGATTTTAGAAAACATGCGTATACTTACATCATTTACTAACTACCCCGTGGTTAAAAGGCACGAGTTTAGTATGTATTTGTACCAAATCGATTAATAATTAGTAAAAAGAATGGAAAATACAAAAAAAATGTATTTGATAAATTAATTTGACGATACAAAGTTACATAAAACAGTATTATGCTAATATATAAATAAGAAACTTGAATAAACGCTAAATTATCTTTGAATAGCTTGACGTTTCTTCCAGGTTACACCAATCGTGTTGACTAGTGATGTCACGAATGTTTGCATTCGCAAATATTCGCATTTATTTTCCATTCGTATTCGTAAGAAACGACGCGAATGTTTTGCGAATGTATTTAACGAACAAAAAGGAAATTATATACTGGATTTGATGGATCTGGAAAGATAATACGACTGTTATGACTTATATTTTTTATTTACTTATAATATTAATAATGCCTAAGTCTAATAAGTCTTATACTGTATGTATTTAGCAGATTATAACTTCTTCTAGTTAGTAATTTCTTTTTACAGAAAACTAAAATATATATTGTCAAAGCTCGGGCCGGCTCGGCTATGTTCGGTTTAAACATGGCTGATACGAAATGCAAAACTGAGAATCAACATTCGCATTTGCATTCGCGAACATCGGATATGAATATTCGCATTCGCGAGTGTGAGAAATCTAACATTCGTTACATCACTATTGTTCACGTGTGAAACGCCGATCTATTCAAAGTAAATGTTGCGTTAATTCCCATTTCATATTTATATATTGTCTTGAAACGTGAAAGTTTACAAGAATTACACTAAACTCGTATGTTTTACATTATCTTTTGTAAAGACGTCGTTACACTATCAGTAAAGCGCATCATGTAAGGATTTCCTACCGTACATAGGACACCACACCATATAATATTAGGGATGAGGGTGCAGCGAGTGAGGTGTGGATATTTAGTTTGTAACCTATTATATAGTGCCTGATACAAGTGAGACGCAATCCATATATATTAGGCGCTAGCGCAGCGGGTTTAACTTAAACACTACTCTTAAGCATAAAAAGAAAATGTGTAAACGTATTTCAGTTGACAATATGTTTTGTCCTTATCTTTCTTTGCGAAGTTTGGTTTTGAAAAATAAGGACACAACATATTTCATGTGATAACGTTTAATATCGTAAGATGATTGTTATGTCAATTAGGGTCGGCAGACTAAAGAACTTTATAAAAGCGCACTTTTCTGAAATAACAAATGAAACATTTAGAAATACGAAAATAACAATATTCACAGGAGTTTTGTGTAAATATTGTGGTTTAAGATTTTGAGACTCACGTTACAAGTAACACCAGAAATGTAACCTACATTGACTTATGTGCTTTAGTCTGCCGGCTCTGAGTTAGGTATTTCGAAATAGTTATCCAATATGTACTTTGCCGGGACTACATCACAGTATTTTCGTTTTGTAATCCGTTCTCATGCGTCTTCTATATAGATCGCGCATTATATCCATATGTAAGACACAGACATAGCCGGCAGTGCTGAGTGCTCGAGTGTAGTGCGACACAGACAATCGGCAACGTTGTGATATTATAAGGACTACGCGTTTAGTATGTAAAGCTTGTTGACATTGTTCCCGAGAAGAATTTGTACTTTTTTAAGTTTGTTTAGTGTAAAAACTTCTTTTTATTTTAGTTAGGAGCGTAATCTCCTCGGAGAGACTCTTATTATTTATGATTGCTGACATTTTATTGATAAAAGTAAACGTAGGATTAAGCAGTTGTGTGTTTACGGGGGCGCTTGCGTTTTGTATGCGGGGAGCCATAGTTCAGTGCAAACACCCCCCCCCTTCCAACTGGGCAGTTGACCCTAAGGTCGTTGCCGTAAGGTCTAAACCTAATAGCAACAATGATCTCTGAAAATCTTGTCATGAGACCCGGAGGCCCCCCCCAGATTAAAAGTCCTGGAACCGCCCTTGTACGCAACGTGACTGTACTGCTATTTCGGCGGTCAAGTGAAACTCACTGATCGTCCAACTCGTCATCACCAACCATTTCGAAACGCCAATCATACGAACGTCATTAGTTTTAAACGAGAAGGTAACTTTATTCTTAAGCACCTCGCGAGATACAGAAGATAATGGCGGATAAACTTAGGTCTGTTACATCGTTATATATAAACACATAAAATGTAAACGAAACGCCAACACGGTGCTAGTCCATTATTAAAAGTAAACTTGACTGAGTGCATGGAAAACAGTAGAATAGTGACTAAGGCACTTCCCGTGCCGTATATCTGAGCGACAGAGCGTTTGCACGCGATTAAAGTGCGAAACGCGGCCTTAACTGATAACTAATTTTAGTTAATAAGATTTCATGCCAATGCAATCATAATGATGAAAAAAACCTTAAGTTGGATGTATCGTGTTTGGATATTCATACGAAATAATATGGCAGAAATATTAATATCCATTAGTTTGTTGTATTGAATAAGATGTTTTTACCGGCAATAACAAATAAATATTGCTTAAGATTATGAAAAAAAAAAGTTGTCGACACTTGATTAACATAACCCATAGTTTATTTTTGATAAATGATATTAGAATACCACCACCCCATCTCCTCCCGTGGGTGTCGTCGTCGTCGTCCCCCCCCCCCCAATGAGCCCACAACACACCAGTATCGGTCGTTGTGGTGATCTTTGGGGGAGGCCTGTGTCCAGCAGTGGACTTCATTCGGCCGAAATGATGAAAAAAAAAAATGATTACGAGATGAAGACGAAGATAATTTATAAATTGTGAATAAAAAATCTTTAATTGGAAAAAGTGTATTAATTTGAGAAACGCGAGGCATCCACATTAAGGTGTACACAGCAATTGATACCGTCTCCGATTGCCTGCACCGAGTTACATTGATTAAAAACACATTTGCTGCGGATGTTGAGTCGATAAGTCAAGTCGTCAGTGTGGAAGGATCTAGAAGACCATTCCTGCCACCTTTCGCCCAAGTACCTTGCAGCTTCCATGTGTGATTTTCCCCAGCAAATGTAACTTGGAAGAGGCAATACGACGTGCTTGTAGAAGTAAAGAAGATGGCGCGTTATCTGTGGGTGCAGTTCAGAGATTGTAAGACGCGTCGGCAATCCTGCCGCTCCATGAATTTGATTCTGGTTTTCTCCATTTATTTACTTCTCCGTGACACTACGGAACAAATTCTAAGGTCTAAGCTAAAATGGTCGCATTGGTAAAGGCATGAAGACTATATGATATAAAACACCTAATATAGTGTAATAGCCGCTTTAATTTTAAATAATTGAATATGTAATAACCATGAAACAAGTTACACAATCTGTAGAAAGCATAGCAGTTTTGTCTAAAATATCTATTATATTATTACTCGGAAGTGTCTATGCATAATTATGTATTATGAGTATATAGCACTTTTTACATAAACAAGTTTAGAAGGCAGGTTAGAGAATTAAATGATTGAGGCAAAATATGCTTGAACTTTAATTACTTTTGCAGATCACTCAGTTTGTCTTTCTCCCTAGATCATCTAGATGTTGACTGGTGCTGTATGCTTTAAAGCGAAGGCTAAATGATGCGACCACGGCCTCACGGCGCATCAATGCGCCTTTCCTATTGATTCCAAGGTCACATCACAAAAAATCTAGCTAATTAGCTTTTGAAGGGAACTAATGTCTAACTTAAATAATCTGTAAATCTAATAAAGTTTCAGAGCGATTCAATATTATATAATTTATGTTAACGAAGACTGGAGGGCTATACATTAGTGGTACTACATTGCTGCCTATGATAACTCAGTAATATTTACGTGTACAAATACTGAAACCTCAAAAAAATGTATAGAATTATATTTAAGTGACTAGGCGAAGAAGCTATCGAAACCTGGAAAAGTTTCCACTTCGTATGTGATTTCGATACAAAAGGGCGACAAAAATATTTTATCATATAAGAATTTCCAATTAGAACTTATGGCAATAATGTCATCTAAAAGTTATTAAATTTCTTCTATTGTAACTATGATTCTTAAGGTTCACGCAGATTTGAGCCAACGCCAGTATGCGCTTGCATGACACAGCTCAAGTACATGCTCGTGTCTTGTGAACCCTTACTTGAACTGCAACAGTCGTGGGAGCTTTATATTTCCAGTACTCATTGTGGCTGTATCATTTGGATGACTGCTTGGCTCGAGGCTAGGTTCTTATCTGTATACAACTTTGACAATTTTTGTGATAGTGTAAGTTATTTTGTTTTGTCTTTCTCTACTATAGCGATTAATATTAAAATTGACGATACTCTCGGAATTACTTACGAAGCCAAACGAAGAAGCAATTATAGATTTAGATATGTTTTTCCACTAGATAAGCATTAGTTGAGTATATTAACTTTTCCATTTTTTTATTTATTAATATTGCCCCACACAAAAATTTCTCTTGTGTCGTGGGTGCGTTTACAGACATGAATTCCATATACAATACACCCAGACCCGGAACAACTACCTGCAGATACAAATATTTGTTCCGTGCGGGAATCGAACCCACGACCCGGAGCGCAGCAGCCGACTGTATCAGCCACTGAACCAACCGTGCCGTCTATTATCATATTAAGCCATCAGTGTCATGTGTTAACAAGCAAAAATAAGTTGATCTAATAATATCGACTAGTGTTGAGTAGGACACGATTTAAAAATGAGTTTGTAAGAGTAGCCTCTTTTTTGTACCGAGCCAGTACAATGTCCCACTTCAAATGTGGCGAGGCGTCATGACATGAAGCTTGGCGGTACATTTGAAAGAACGAGTATTTCATGTACTGTTGCTGTATTTGTACTGCCCTGTCTTACAAAGTGTGATTGACGTAATACTTAAAGAAAAGTAATAAGAAGCGATTGATTATAGACGAATGACGATTGTATCTACGTTTTTACTTATTAGCCACTGTAATATTATTGTGCAGGCGACTTATTTGTAGAACATGATTTTGATTTAAAATATACCTAATACACAGACATAAACAGCAAAACAAGCAAAACAAATAGGTACATAACAGACATTCATGAAATCTTATTTTTCTAAAACTGTCGCGTCTCGTACTTTGTACTAGTACATTTGTAATAGAGTGAATAAAAACATCATGTTGTCTCTTGCAGTCACGATAATGTCCGTTGAATGAAACGACGTGCTTTTGAAGCATGGGCCTCATTATCTCTCTCTCTCACCCTAAAGTTCACATGCGAAGAGAAGAATAACGCGTCATAAAATTTGAAGTGGTACATGTGATAATGTTGAGCCACTCTTACAATATTGTGTCATGTACGGGACAAATGTACTGCCTCTTGTATGTCCTACTCAACACTAATATCGACCAAATTCCCGTTTTATCATTGCCGTCAATCATACAGTATCCGTTTATTTTTACAAGTAATACAAATAAGCGACACGGAAGAATTTTATCCAAAAATTTAATTAAATATGTTTTTTTTATGTCTAAAATTTTTCAAATTACATCGTTACGGCCGTTGCGAACAACACCTAGCCCATTTGCACTGCTAATTGGAAGAACACGTCTAAGGCCCGTAGTACAGATCGAGAATCAAAACTCAAGCAGAAGTTGAGTCGAGATTGCATCAATTGAATATAAATGCTGAACCTATTATGTTCATAATATAAGGTTCATTTTTTGACTAACGCAATCTCGACTCAAATTCTACTTGAGTTTTGATTCTCGATCTGTAATATGGGCCTAAATCTATAATAAATTGGCAGTAACATGCAGCCTCATTGCTTATTGTTCATACTTTTTGATTTCCTTTGTGTATAATAAAACGCTGTGTAACTTAAGGGCTCCTCACTTCGTCTAAAACATTTAATATTAATTATAATTGTTATCTCTATTTATTTGGTTTAGACCAACAGACATAGATTAAGAACGTGAATCCGTTGATTATTTAATATTCTCAGAATTACTTAAATATCTCATACGGCAGAGCAAGATTAGTTTTTGTTTGGAAAAATTTCGTTTATTTATCACATAAATATTGGTATATATTGTTATTGTACAAATTTACTGTGGGATACTGGTGCCTAAACTAGGTTGAAGCCTGTATTTCAGGTCACCAGGCCTTCCACCCCAGAAGTCCAATTTCATAGTCCTTTCATAAACTGTGCCAAGCGAAAATTTTCCATTTTCTTGTTCTTCGTGTATCTGATTCTATCAAGTTGTTTTCTCTTGATGAATACTCTCCAATACGTTGCTATAACTTTATCAGACTAATTGTAACATATATCGCATTCCGAGCTGTAATATTCTGAATCTAGCCTAGTTCTCTGTGTTCGTTTAGTACAAACGGACTAAATCAAGCGTGTGTTTTAGTTTGTTACTTGACTTAACCTGTGGTGTGGCCATACATATCGACGTGTTATCACAGCAAGCCGCTCCAAACGACTTTGAACAAGACTTTGTTCGCATGGAGAATTGACATGTGTTTCGGATGCGTTAAAGCCATCCCTAGGAATACCCTTACTTGCTTGGCATTTTTGTGACTTATACTATAATTGTAAAGTCTTTTTGAGTTTCCAAATCAGCTAAAATATTCATTTTGTTGTATTATATGCAGTATTGGCCAAGTGTATTTGTGTATTTTTGTGTATTATTTGTGTATTAATCTTTGTATAAGTTGCAACAAAATCGGTACAGGAGTTCTGCAGTTCAGAATGTTCTGATTATGATTCTACAATTATATTTCTAAGTTAAGATGCAGTTAATTGTCAACCAATATTGAAACAGATTTATGTTTAAACTAGCTTATAACTGCGGCTCCGCTAGCATTGTTTTTTTAAATGTGTACTATGCTACGTCTAATTTCTCCAAGAGTATGTGTACAAAGTTTCATGATGATCGGTTAAGTAGTTTTCGCGTAAAAGCGTAACTAACAAACTTACATTCACATTTATAATATTAAGTATGATAATTTGAACATTGAGCATGAGGCCTACAATAAGTTCTGATCTGTTCGGAAGTAGTGTCATCCTGTATGAATGTATGAATAACGCCAGCTTACGAATGTTCTTATAATATGAATCCAGTGTGAATGTCGTGCGAATCTCGGTCGGTTCCAGACGGAATACGATTTCTGTTTGACTGAACAGTTTGAAGTATCTATCGCGTGAAAATAGTGCGCGATTGATACAGTGATTGTAAAACGTGAGGAGTCCATGTTATTATTTTTATAAGATTATATTATTTTTGTCGACGCTTTAGGTACCCTTAACATTGATAGTATTACTCTAAGAAATACATATATCAATAAATGCGTATTTGATTTGCAAGGTTTTTATTTCTATTCAAATTACTTATTCGCGAACACATTGGTGGAATTGGTGATATTTAGGTAGGTACATAAAATTCGCGCAGATTGGGGAGTCTGCGTGCTCACACCGAGCGACCCCGGGAAGACGGTGGCGCGTATGCGGTCACGTGCGGCCGTGTGCGCAGCACAGCGCACAGCAAGACTTGGGGGGATCCTTTACAACCCTCCCCGAGAAGTGCCTGGGGGGCGGCCTTCTTACAGCCGCCTGCCCTCCGCTAGAGGGGGTGACCGCTTTACAGTCATCCTCTCCGAGATGTGCCAAAAAGCGTGGCACCAATGGCGGCTCTAGTGTGATCTTACGAGGACCAGGAGCCCCTCTTCGGTGCCGAAGATGACTGCTCCAGTGGTTTTAGCCGGTAGGAGTCCCCCTTCGCCCTTCCCCGGGGTGAAGGAAGTTACATGTAGAATTTACAATGGTCCCAATAAAAAAAAGAAAAGGTACATAAAATTAGTAGGGTAACACATTAAACATTGATGGTGTGCGTAGTTTTACAACTTAACTGCGATCGCCAACCCGGCTACCAAGCGTGGTTATTATGGCAAAACCACCCAATGAGCACACAACATACCGATGTCGGTCGTTGTGGTAATCTTTGAGGGAGGCCTGTGTCCAGCAGTGGACTTGTTCGGCCGAAATGATGAATAACGGAATTTAGTATAATTATTACAGTAGATGTACTTCAATTTCGGAGTAGGTTTAGCATAGTCGCTTTACTACACAGCAATACAACAGTTTTAGAGTCGAGACATTCATTGATAAAAAAGACTGGAATACGCTGTGACGGAGGCAGCTGAACAACCACCTCAGGCGGTCTCCATACACCCATGCGGCCCAACCTTTCCCGAAACCCTCAACTGCTCTATCCAGTTCGAGGCAGTCGGGGGTGGAGACATACAGAGACAGTCTCGGGCCGCCGGAAAGAGCTTGAAAGGATAGCTAATCCGGGGCCATGGCTTCGGTCTGCGAGGGGACCTACTTCTGGATCTTAGTTGACCTCTGATCAGGCCACGACGTTGGCAGCTGCGATGAGCATGTATCGATCGACCTGAGCGAAAACCCAACGTTATGACTGCGGGCTAGGACCTGCACGGCTCTCCTGGTCGATCGGATCGGGCCAAATCTCTGTGCTGAGCTGAGAACCTTCTGTGAGAGAGCGTCATGCTCCAGATGTGATCCGCAGAGCGGTATCGGGAAAGACCCGCTCTACGGTCTCCAACGCTCCCGAGACTGCCGTCGCTTTATGATGGGTGGTCTTGCGGGTCTCGGGCGACTGACATACCAACGCACAATATAAAACCACTGGGGCTAGAAACTTGAAATTACATACCAAATACCTTTTATAACGTAGGCATCCACTAAGGAAGGATTATAGAAATAGAAATAAAAAATACCCCTAAAGGGGTAAAATAGGGGGTTGAAATCCAGTATAAAACTGGAAGTTAGATGAATGAAAATTAGTATTTGGCTTACTGGTTAAAAATAAAGAAATATACGTTTCAGTGGTTATGTATATTCTGCCCTACAGGGGGTGAAAGTTTGTATTAAAATCTGTCAGTTTTGAAGTACCGTACGTCTATGAAAAATGATAATTGGCTTTTTGGTTAAAAATAAAGAAATACTTACGTGTTTTTTTATTCATCCCTTAATTAAGGGGGTAAAACAGGGAGTGAAAGTATGTATTCAAAATCCGTCGGTTTTGAAATTACATCTATGAAAACAACTAACGTACGCTACTGATACGGGAGTTCAAATCGATATGCAGTTGATCATTGTCCATGGCCATGATTTTAACTGGACAAGCCTAGGGGGATACTGTCTTTATGACGCGTATTCCCAATGACATCCCTTTAATTTAAGAGACTTTATTCCCTATGAAAGTGAGTTTCGCTATGACTATAAGCTCTTGTAGCTTGTCAAACGTTTAAGTTTGCGGGGGTTGACTTGAGCCATGACTGTTTCTCCCATAGATATCCAGGGTTCTTTCATAGTCAGTTTTATCTGGCGTAGTCACGCGTTAGCTCACACCGTCATCTGATTATTCTGGTGCCACATAAAAAATGCGGTACCTACTTATACAAAGAAATATAAACATAATTGTTAATATTGGGAACCCCTCATGTTTTTCGCTGATGCCGTAATCTGTCATGTAATAGGTGGCATACTTATTGCAATCTTCGGAACACTTCCGAATTCCGGCTTGTTACTGATAATTTTCTCATAGAATAGTCTTATGGCTGCGCGACCAGGAAATCGAGCCTCGGATCTCACGTTGAGCAGACGTATCATTTGATTTGCTCATCTATACTAATATTAATTAACAGATTTTGTTTGTTGTTGTATGCAGAGGGTAGGGGGTTACTTCTGGAACTAGTGAACGGATTCTAATATTTATTTTACTAATAAAACCCTGCGCTATCGCTAAGTGATTTTATGAAAATAAGCGCAACAGTTAGTATGGAGCCATAAATGTGGAGAAATTCGGATTTCAGTCAGCCCTATTAAAAATTGAGCCTGTCCTAATTACACAGTCTGGCGACGGCCTTGTGCAGCAGTGTATGTCTTTCGGCTGAAGTCATGAACGATGTCGTACTATCTTTAATACGTGCCATCGTCGACCACTGTGTACATGCGACCTTAAGTAGATATTATTATAAAATGAGGGTAGTCGAAAACAAAAGAATACGAAATACTGAACAGAACGAAGGTACCTACAAATCATACTATCATAGTTCTGAAGCATTCCAGTAACAACTTCCTCTTATACCATGGAATCACCGAAGCGAGCTTCTGGGGAAAATACCGATCGTCGACGATGTCAATCTTTAAGTTCCTTACGCAGCGAAGAGAATGCTGCAGGTGTGACGTTATACAAGAACGGGCCTTACTTTCATCGCACGTATAGCGATTCTTCTGTAGACATATGCATGCACTCTGATACTGATGAAGGGCGCATAGATAGCGGGATATGTGAAAAGACGCTTGACGGTGATATGTTGGTCGTGTTGGAGCACAAAATTGATCGACTGAGCGGTAAGTACGTTAGATGTAAAAAAAAAAAATGGTACTATGTGTACTATAATACTATACATCAGGTATGTACCTTTTGACAATATTTTATTATAGACTAACTGGGACCCGAGGTTTCACCCGCGTTTAGTTAAAAAGAAATTTAGAGTACTTCGTCATAGACACTTGACATAAAATATATATATTGGATTTCCAGGGTTTTTTTGCGCGGAGCCCTTATTATTTTTCTAAAATAAAACTAGCCTAAGTTATTTCTTTTAACATCAGCTATCTGCCAGTGAAAGTCCCGTCAAAATCGGTCCAGCCGTTTCGGAGATTAGGAAGTCTTTCGCCTGGCGGTAAACGACATGCCTGCCCATAAAAATTAGGATGCTACCCAGGACTTGTACTGCGAGGTCTCACACTGTGCTCGTCACCTCGAGACGTAAAGATGTTTAGTCTCTTATGCCCAGTAATTTCACTAGCTACAGTGCCTTTCTAACCGCAGCACAGTAATGTCAAAAATTAACACTACTGCTTATCTGCGAATATCTGGCACTGGAGTGGTACACAACTAGCTGGCTTTTTGCAGTAATTTTTAAAAAAACCACCAGTGAATGCACATGTAGGTACATACATGTACACACTCCGCAAATTTTCTCGTGTAAGCTTACTGGAATTCCTGTCCTCAGTCCACAGTACTTTGATTTTGAGGTAACTACCTACCGTACTTGATTGACGCTGCGAACGCCTAGAAAATGACATGCCCGATTTTGCCTGTCAATATTTTTTCCCAGAGACAGTGCAGTTTGGTACGGAATGAGCCAATCAGTATTACCTATATTAGTATATTATCTATGATCAGTATGTTCACAAATGCTGTTGAGAGTCGTCTACTTGCTGTGGGTGAATGGAAGTCGGGGCTGTGGCTGCAGGTGCTTCCGTCACCCAACATATACACTATGTTACAGACTATGTTAGACGCATATTGTATTTGTCTTGAATTATGTTGATGTTAAAAAGTACAGTGTTTCAGTCTATTCCAATCTATACAAATAAATAAAATTGACGTGTCTGTTTGTAATGTCAAAATAACAGTTTTTTACTATATGCATATGAAAGTATATATATATACTTACCTACAACAAAAAATCTATTTTTATTCTTTTTGTCTGTGTCTGTCTGTCTGTCGGTCTGTCTGTCTGTCTGTTTGTTCCCGCTAATCTCCGAAACGGCTGGACCGATTTCTACGGGAATTTTACTGGCAGATAGCTGTTGTTATAAGGAATAACTTAGGCTACTTTTATTTTAGAAAAATAATTAGGTATCCGCGCAAAAAAAATAAAACTCAGGATATTCAATATATATATACCATATCTCAAATGTCTATGCCGAAGTACTCTAAATTATTAATAAATAATCTTTTTTTTTAAATTAAATGGCGGGTGAAACCGCGGGTCCCAGCTAGTTAAACCATATTTCTTGGAACTAAAACGCATTAGTAGCATACGCTGTCTACACAATATTCAGGGCCTCAGTTACTATTACCAATTATTGTCCTTTGAAGCTATATTTTTCAAATCACAGACATGTTCCTCGAACAATGCAGGCTGCTGACTATGATGAAGGAAGAAATTCGCAGCTCCAAGCTGATGATGGAGAAGACTGAGCTCGCACATAATCAAATGCTGGTTGATATGATGAAGAAAGCTATTGCTCAAAGGTTTCGCGTTGAATTACATTTAAATCGCTAGAGTTACTATAGGTATAGTCTGAGGGCCGGTTTCCTAGACTATTCCTACAGAAAAGAAAACACTAAAGCCAATTTTAACCGTCGCTGCTACTAAAGGTTGAGGTCTACTTGCCCTATGGAGTCTACGCTTCATATTATTGTTCACGGATGCACGAGTACGGCGCACGGTAGGATATAGGAACTAGCTATTAGTTTACTTTGATCTTGAATAGCTATCCACCTACATATAGTATATCTACTCCCAGAACTACATTTAAGGTTTTAATCACACGCATTACTTATGCTTTCAAGTTTTTCTCTCCAAATAATTAGACTTGAAAATCATCCCACCCCGATCGCATTGATTTGGCACAAGGTTACAAAAAAAATCTGTTCGTAATATATTGTTTACCAATTTTACATGGTTAAAACGAAGAACTTTTCCATCGTCATCATTTCGCCCGATTAAAGTCCACTGCAGGGAGGCCTCCCGCAAATATCGACAAAACGAACGTTAAAAAATAACATTAGCTTTAGTATTGCCACCCCTTACCCTAATTGTAGGCTCCTTCCGGTCCTTCATCGACCTTATCAATGTAAGTTGTAACGATGAACATATCACACTCCTATTTGATAACCACTGACTTCCTGGAGCGTTCCTGCGGCACGGCACTTGGTCCTGACTCTTCTCTTAAGCTCATCCCATAAGCGTTCTATCAGGTTAAAATCAGGGTCCTTGTGGACCACTCCATTCCTTATTCCGATCTCGCCTAGACACTAGCGGACGTTGCTGCAACATGTCCCCGGGTATTATCCTGCAAGAGTATCTAGGACTGGTAGTAGCGATGGCCAGTCAAAGTGCTTAGACGAGGCTGGGTTAGTAGTTAACTGTAGATCAGTTTTTCCATCTAAAAAGGTACCACCCTAAACGGTCCAAAAACTTTCTCCAAATGCTACTCTTTCCCCTTTGCAAGCCAGCACAAAAGTCTCTCTACGGTACACCTTTCTGGGTCCATCGTTTCAATGAAGGTTGATTTTGCATACTTCCGAGAACAGAAATATAAAGTACAATTAAACTTGCCAATAGAAGAACACTGAATAATAATAATAATAATAATCGATAAGAAAGCGTTTGACAGCGTACCCCACTCATGGCTGATTGAAGTATTAAATATATATAAAATTAACCCATTAATTATAAAGTTTCTGGAAAATACGATGGCATCCTGGAAAACAACATTAAAATTACAAACAAATATAACAACTATATCTATCGACGAAATAGCGATTAAGAAAGGCATATTTCAAGGGGACTCGTTAAGTCCTTTATGGTTTTGTCTAGCCCTAAATCCACTGTCCCGCACGTTAACTGAATCCAAATTAGGCTTTGACATTAAAAATAATAGATCGATACTACACCAAATAACACATTTACTATATATGGATGATTTAAAACTATATTCTGATAAAAATACAAAGCTACATACTTTATTAGACATAACTACAACATTTTCAAAAGACATAGGAATGGACTTCGGCCTAGACAAATGCCGTATATTAAATATAGAGAAAGGTAAGATTGTAAAAGGAAACTACTCTTTGACCACAGAAGAAGCAATAGAGGCGATGAAAAATGAAGAACTATATAAATATTTAGGATATAATCAAGCAAGACTGTTAGAACATAAGACTATTAAAGATAAACTCAAACAGGAATATTACAATAGAATTCATTCATTATGTAAAATGCATCTCTGGAGTAAAAATTTATTTAAAGCGATAAACACATACGCGATTCCCACACTCACATACTCTTTCGGTGTTATTAAATGGTCTAACACAGAATTACATGGTTTAGAAATAAAAACAAGAACCATCCTTACACAACATAGATACCACCATCCCAAATCGGCAATAGAAAGAGTAATCATTTCCAGAAAAGAAGGTGGAAGAGGTTTAATAGAAATAACACACCTACATAAAAGACAAATAATACACTTAAAACAATTTTTTATACAGAAGAAGAGGAGTAGCCAATTACACAAAACCATAATGGAAATAGATGATAAATATACACCGCTAAACCTAAGCGAAGATAATAACTCTGAAACAATAGATAAAGTAAAACATATAGAAGAGATACACAGAAAATGGAAGCAAAAGGAACTACATGGAAGACATCCTAATGATTTACACCAAACACATATAGATAAAGAGGCATCCAACAAATGGCTTGAGCTGAGTGGCCTGTTTCCTGAAACGGAAGGATTTATTTTAGCCATTCAAGATCAAGTCATTAACACGAAAAATTACAAAAAATATATACTGAAAGATAAAACACTTAGAAATGATTTATGTAGGAAATGCCACGCTAAACCTGAAACAATACAACACATCACGGGAGCATGCACCACACTAACTCAAAACGACTACACTCATAGACACAATCAACTAGCTAACATCATACATCAGAAACTCGCAAAAAAACACAATCTCATGCAAGATCCATACACACCATACTACAATTACTCACCTAGGGCCGTATTAGAAAACCAATACTACAAATTATATTATGACCGGACTATAATAACTGATCACACCATTTATAACAATAGACCTGATATAACACTTGTTGACAAAGTAAATAAATATACATACATAATAGATATAGCAGTACCAAACACTCATAATATACAGAATACTATAACTGAAAAAATCAGAAAATATACAGAACTACAAGAAGAAACTAGAGTATGGAAAATGAATAGAGTAACAATAGTTCCGATAGTAATTTCAACGACAGGTGTTATCCCTAAACAATTATCCAATAGTTTAAATACACTCAACCTTTCTAAGTATACATATCTTACACTCCAAAAAGCAGCTATACTTAACACATGCCGGATAGTTAGGAAATTCTTACAGTTAGATTTGGACAATAGTATCACGCCAATGCAGGCAAATCAGGCATATTAAACTTAAGATCGCACTTTGGTGTACACCCGTGTGATCTCAAAATGACCAGGTATTAAAAACCTGAGAAAATCAAATTCTAAAAACAAATAATAATCGTTTATTTCAGGCAATAAAGCCCATAGTGTTACACCATATTGTTTTTATTTTTATTTTTTTTGGCAGAAGAAACCAGGTTAATTTTCATTATTTTTCATTCCTGGAATATTATGTTCAGCAAAACCACGCCTCATGGAATACCGTCTGTATACCACACACCACGGGGCCAGAATTCTTCGCTCAGAAAGGTGACTTCTTGTTCGTGTTCAATGGTTATTTTGAACGAAGAAAATGTCGTTTGTTTATATTGAAATAGTTTTTCAACCTTCACCACCGTATGTCCGCAATCTTTAATGAAATCACTTATATCTGTTTCCGTGGTATTTTTGTCGAATCGAGAAGCGTAAACGTAAGACAACTTTGGCACTATCTTTATTTTATTTGACTTCAAGACTGCTTTCCCTTGTTGATTCACATTTTTTGATTTCTTCCTCTTGTTTACTACAGGGTATGAATGGGTCGATTTTGATATTTATGCGTAAACATCAGAAGCTTCTTGGTATCAATCGTAGTACCTACACTTATCCTCTTTTATGAATGAATACTTACAGAGTGAAAGGGCTAGGTGTGGCGGAGTCGAGTGGGGAAGAGAGTCAAACGGTGAACAGCCGGGCCAAGAGCCTGCTAAATGCCATAGAGTCAAGGAAAGAGGTGTCCCTTGACAGTGAGATTAGAGCCAGTTTGATTAGCTTTCTGCAAAGTGAGGTAGGTAAACGTTTATTTACGAAACAGTTATATCAACCTATAAATCATATATAGCTCCTCCCCTAGACCGTAAGAACGTGAGGTGACATTACCTTAACCTTACGGCAAATGCATTGGTAAGTATTGGCGTAGACAAGGGTTCTGGTATACACCCAGGGGAGGCGATAATGTAGTCCAGAATTCATATTGCTGCTCTCTATTAGTTATATACAATAGCTACTAAAATATAAACTTATGTTGTCGTTGCCAAATTTCTGACTGACGGCATGGTTGTTGCATAGGCTAAGCGAATGGCTTTCTGCGTAACGTGTCGCGGGTTCGATCCCCGTATGGAACAAATACTCGTATGATCGACAGATAGCTGTTTCGGATCTGGGAGTTCGAGCATGTGAAATGTATGTCTGTAAACTGTAGGTACCCACGAAATAGGAGAAATCATAGAGTGGAGCAGAGTAAAAAAAAATAAAAAAAGCTGAATGTACCTCATGTCGGATTGGAAATAATTCTATTCTATAAGGCAACAAACTCGAGATATGAAATGAAACCGTATTTGTAGGTGTAGGTGCCATTGACTCTAAATTATAGTAGATTGCTTATATAAAGGCTATAATAGGTAAAGTAAGTTAATTTTTGTTGCGTTTCAAGTTTGTTGCACTCACAAAAAATGGGGAAATAACTGACGCAAGTAAGTGCGGGTAGACTAATATATTTTACGCACTACGTCACACGCGTTCAGGCCAACGAGCGTGCGCCATGCAGCTGCTAATGCCACGTAACTAACGGCGTATATTCATCTTTTTCTACCAAACGGTGTGCCGGATGGTGGCTTTCATTTTCTTTCACCTTCTTCGCACACTGTTTGAGAGCTGTGTAGTTATATATACTGGTAGTAGCTACGGTAAAATTTACGCCGTACTGTAGTGTCATAATGTTCGTGTATGGCGCTTCTATTTGTAAAATATCATTGAACGAGAAGATAATATTCGTAGTCACAGGACTTGAAAGATTATCACAGGGTTCTGTTGTTAAGATTTATTTTTGAACTCTTATAATTTGAAAACAACATGACCAACATTTTTTTCATTTTTTTAAAATAAATTTCACGACTTCGCCTAATGCCTGTTTCCGGTTTGACGTTGATTTCTGGGACAACCTGTATTATTATGACTGACGAACGCTGAGCCCGCTAACATGAACACTGCAGTATTTGAAACGTTAGGAAAAACAAAATGTATATGCGTTGTATTCCGTTTAGAAAAGGATTTATTATACTTAGTCAAAGTCTGGACTAACTTGGGTTGGTACTAAAATTCGAGAGGTTACAGTTGACTGACTGATGACGAGGTATGGGCCTGCGGTCACAACTCACTACGCCAGTATTTCGACCACAGACAAAGAGTACCTCAATTTTGGGATCATCTTTGGTGGGCAGCGTTGTTGATGATAATAATAATGATGAATGAATGTGTATAATCTGTTGTACAGGAGTTAAAAGACCGGATGGTACGCGCGACTGCAGAGTCGGTGCGGGGCCTGATCGGAGATTGTTTCAGCCGGGACATGTCATCGCTGTATCTCCCGGTTCTGGAGCGCTCGCATCGTCGTCTCATCTCACACATACATAGGATCATAGAACAGTCTTTTATTGAATGTGAGTTGTTATCATCATTACGCCTAAGTCCTAAATTTATATTAGTAAATTTACTGTATTTGATTGGTTCGTGCCAAAAGCAACACAACATATAAGTATGTGCGTTCTAATTTATTTTAACAACATAATGTAATATTACACTTCATTTTTCTTTTGTAAATGTTTTTATTGTACATAAGCTCAAAAATCACCTGCGTAAGTACGCCAATATTAGATATCCAATATAATTGGATACCTTTTTAATAAAATAATTTCAGTACTTAACAATATTCACTTATTCAATCTTATATTCCATAATTTTGCATGCTTTGTTTTTAGGTTGGAAGAATTTTCATCCATCGATAACCATCTACTAAAAAACTAAAAAAATAAAACATAAAACTGACTTTAAATATACCTACAAAATTATTATAAGGTTTTACACACGGCTACTTAACAAGCTATACATTTCCAATTTTTGCTGATCTCGTATTGCATAGGCTTTCTGTACAATGAGAGATCAGCAGATACTGGAAATGAGTAGCTTGTATGTAGATGTAGCCGTATGTACTTAAAAATGATACCTTTTATACTAAAACCTTGGTAGTTGTATCTTATATACTAGAACCTTCCCATACTAACATCGGTGATGTAGTTTCTGAAAACCTCGTGCACATACAAACATACGGGGGAAACAGATTACCTTCTCTGAATCCTCTCCTTTGAATTTGGTTAAATAGGAAATATATGTCACCGTCCAAATGGTTTCACATTGCATGTACTTTCCTTCTAGGTGTTATTATACCAAGGTAGTCTTTATTTTTTACTAACCCGCTTCTGTAATAACCTTTCTACTGACAGTGGAAGATAAATCGTCATCCCTGTTCAAGTCCGTGTACAAGACCTCGGGAGCCCTACGCCGTGCGTTGGAGCGTCACCAGTGCTTACTGGAGGCCACCGCCGACCCTGGCAAGGATCTCGTCAGCACGCTGCAGTATACTGTTGAAGAGTACGTTACGATTTTAAACATTTGGCGGTGTCACGAGTAAACGTTCCGTGCTTCCTGCTGCTACAACGCTCTGACAATCGGCAGATGGTGGTATAAGCTAACTTACCAGCCTATTTAATTAACATGCGAGGCTGGTAGAATATAATCAGTAATCCGGGTTTTCCTTCTGACATTGGACTTCTTTCGGTACCTATATTTATTGGAAGTCACTTCTTCGAACCTTGCGAGTCTCGAGATCTTATTATCAACGCCGCTAGTTAGTCGGAATTGGATCGAAGAATCAAGCAAATCAATGTAAGCCTGGCATATCATGCAATAGGGCTATTACGTGATTCTTTGGTTTCATTGCAAGTTGACTCAAAGAAAGCCTAAGGCATCGTTGATTGAAATACGTTTTTCATTATTGAAGTCATCGTTGTGGCGATCACGTATTTCCATGCCGTGTTTTGACGTGAACGACTCATAAGTAAAAACATAGTGGATAGAATTATCCTTGTGGCGTCCCGTATTCGTGTGGTATCCGGTTCCATGTGTTGTCCGGATTAAGAATATAGCACCACTTCATCTCCTCCCGTAGGTGTCATAAAAGGCGACTAAGAGACTCTTACACTCTTAACCAGAGGGATGAGCTGCAGCGTAAAACAGTAGCCATTCTGTGCTCATCAACCCGTCTACAAAGAGTGGTGAGTACTGGCAGATTCCCCCAAAATGATGACACAATTGTGGAAATCTTCATAGATTTCCACATAAGTGTGTAATGTACCTTATGGCAGTGGACATCCTTTAGCAGATATGATGAAGTCAAAGTCAAAGTATTTTATTTCAAATAAACCAAATATTGGCACTTATGAAACGTCAGAATCTAAGTTGCACGGTTCCAAATAGTTGATCTCATGGAGAAGAGCCGGCAAGAAACACCATGGATACTGTTTTAAAATAATTGAGAATACAATGTTGATTGATACAAAATGATGACAATGAAGTGAAATAGTTACAATACTCATATGATAAATTAAGGTGTCCATCAAACAGGAATCTATATTGGACGTAGTAGCGATTCCTCTGGTGGAGGCACCAGTAGGTGAGATAACGATAGTTTTTTTTTTACCTAACCGCCGTACGATTTACCCCTCTCCTCGTGAGCATGCCGCTTTAGGTCGGCGAGCACCAGGACCGAGTTAGAGTATAATGCGAATAAATCAAAAGTGGTTTTGACTTAATAATTTATATTAAGAGTAATTTAAATTGTATTTTTATTTTTATAAAAACTTGCCCCACACTAGGATTTCTCCTGTGTGGGTGCGTTTACAGACACAAATTCCACACACAATACACCCAGACCCGGAGCAACTACCTGCAGATCATACAAAAAAAAATCCGTGCGGGAATTGAATCTGCGACTCTGAGCGCAGCAGCCAACTGTATCAGCCACTGCACCACCACCACCACCACCACCACCACCACTACTACCCACCTTGATACTGAGCAATATCGAAATTCTTAGGTTAGAGCAGTTTTTGAAAGGCTTTTTTTAAATGGGACCAACTCTTTATCTCGCTTTCCGAGAGCCCATCTAAGAATTGACCCCAGTGAGCGTTGCTTAACCTCGCAGTTCTTTCAATCCGCCCTGCTTTTAACTGACAGTAACAATATTCGCAAGAACACCGGTAGGTACTAATGACGGCTCCAGTGTGATCTTACGAGGACCTGGAGCGGGGGTGCCGAAGATGACCGCTCCAGTGGTTTTAGCCGGTAGGAGTCCGGCTAAAATACCCCTTCGCCCTTCCCCGGGGCGAAGGAAGTTCCATGTAGAATTTCCACTGGAAATCGATAAAAAAAAAAGCTACTAATGACGATTGGGGTCACCAACCGCAGCTGGCACGTGGCTATACCACACAGATCGTTTGATCTTCGCGGTAAGGGTGCCATGTCAAACATCCAATTGTTTTTGTCCAATGTTTGATCCAAATCCTTTGCGCTAAGTCATACTCATCTATTATCTTTGTCAAAGATGTAATTTTTGTTAAGTGCCATATTCTATTCTAATCTTATTATTTAAATTTTATAATCTCGGTTCCTTGTATCTTGTACCTAACAAAGACATTTGTTTGCTTCCATACTTATTAAATACTAGCTGGGAACCGCGGCTTCACCCGCGTTTAATTTAAAAGAAATTTAGAGTACTTCGACATAGACACGTCAAGTCAAGTAGAATATACATATATATACACACCGGCACAATTAGCGGAACACAAAAAAAGCAGGATTTTAAAATCTATTACTTGAGGAACTGGCCAGTTATGATATTTTTTTAATTTATTGTCAAATTTGAAAATAGAAAATTAGACGACATACACTTTTTTTATTCATTTGTTTTATTTTCCTGAACAATACGTTTTGTCAACTTGTTCGAGTAATAACTACGTAACTGTAATTTTTTTGAAAAATTGCACTTAATGGTTTTTTATAAATTTGTTATTCTATAGGCAATTTTGTTTATTAAAAGCTCTTTATTATGCCTGACTTAACATCACTGGAAATCATTAGGGGTGATGAAATGAGAAGAAATGGCCATACCTACAGATCGATTGCCTCAAGGCTTCGTCGACCAGTATCAACGATTCATCGCAGTATCCAGCGGTACAGATCGTCTAATTCTCTTGTGAGGAGGAGGCGTCAAGGTAGAAAAAGATGTACATCGGGGCGAGATGACAGTTTTTTACAACTTGGAGTTCGTAGGAATACGCGATTAACGGCTGTACAAGCTCGAAATGAACTGGAAGACGTTCGAGGAGTACGAGTAAGTGAGCGTACAGTTCGCAGGAGATTTGAAGAAGTTGGTTTAGGGTCGTATATACCTGCCAAAGGCCCAAAACTTGAGATACGTCACCGCGTAAACCGATTAAGCTATGCGCGAGAACATCGTCATTGGAATTTGAACGAATGGCAGCAGGTTCTCTTTACTGATGAGTGCAGAGTTCTTTTAAAACAGATCGATGGGAGACAGCGAATATGGAGACGCAAAGGAGAACGCCACATATAGTCTAATTTTGAACACACAGTGGCTTATGGTGGCGGCTCGATTATGGTTTGGGGAGGGATATGTTTGGGAGCTTGCACGGAGTTAGTGATAGTCACAGGAGGGACCATGACAGCAGATCGATACATCAGAGACATTTTAGAAGAACATGTTGTACCATTTGCCCCATTTATTGGTGACGACTTTATTCTAATGCAAGATAATGCTCGTGCTCATAGTGCACAATCGGTACAGGCGTATCTGAGCCACGTAGGTATACCGGTGATGCAGTGGCCAGCAAATTCCCCCGATATGAATCCGATAGAGCACGTCTGGGACTTGCTAAAAAGAAGGGTTAAATCCAGAATGCCACCCCCCAACAATCTGAATGAACTTGGAAACGCATTACTTGAGGAGTGGGAGCGGTTGCCTTAAGAAATCATCGATAACATAATCTGTAGCATGCCCAGACGAATGGAAACCGTAATCAGAGCAAGAGGGGGAAACACTCGTTATTAATTTTGCTTTAATTTTATTGTTAAATCATTTAATGTTTACTTTTTTTAATTTTTTGTGATGGTTCATAATCATCAAAAAATTTCACTTACTTCAAATTTCTTTATTTTTCAATAAAAAATAACGAAGACTTTTCAAAGTCGTTATTAAAAGATGTTAATCAATTTGTTATTTTGTGTCTAATTACATTTTCGTCAAATATATGCGTTATTATCTCATAGTCTCACTTTTTTTTCTGTTCCGCTAATTGTGCCGGTGTGTATATATATAGATTGGATTTCAAGGGTTATTTTTTTTTTGCGCGGAGCACTAATTATTTTTCTAAAATAAAAGTAGCCAAAGTTATTCCTTATAGCATCAGCTATCTACCAGTGAAAGTCGGTTCAGCTGTTTCGGAGATTACCCGGAACAAACAGACAGACAGATAGACAAAAAATAAAAAATTGTGTTTTTGTTATATGTACCGTATATACTTTCATATGCATTTAGTAATAAGCTGTTATTTTGACATTACAAACAGACACTTCAATTTTATTTATTTGTATAGATTGCTTTGCTTTTGATTTGCTTTCATACCTACCCTCATATCAGCCATTTATACGCCCACTGCTGAACAAAGGCCTCCCCCGTAGATTTTCACAACTGTGTCATAATTTTGAGGGGTTTTTGCCAATACTCACTATGCTTAGCAGGCAGGTTGGTAAGCGCAGTATGGCTACCGTTTCTCAGAAGGGACGCTGCTGCCCATCCCTCTGGCTTAGATTCCCTTAGTCGCCTTTTACGACATCCACAAAATGGAGTGGTGCTATATTCTTAATCCGGACACCACACGGAATACCATACCTACCCATTTAGTTGCAAATGCTTGAAAATATTGAAATGTCAAAAAAAATCATCAAACAAAAACAAAAGTTCACTGATCAAATGTAGACTGGACAAAGATATTCATATAGAATGGCATGGCACCCTAATCATTAGGCCACGCTCATTATGTGCAAGCGCAACAGGCATGATACACAGTTTACAGTCATAGAAAAAGAGTGCCAATGAGTTTCCAACTTTATAGTAAACATAAACATACAATACATCTATAAATAATAACAGAATATGACGAACAACAAAAATAATGTTGATTTGTATTGAGACTGATAATTTATGTTGTAAGCAAAGCAAATAAATATTATTATACAAAATATTACTGCAGCATTAATCCGGCTTATTACCAAGTTCTGTTCTTGATTCTAATTTTACTTTGTCTTTATTTTATTACTAGCTGTGCCCAACAGTTTCACCCTCCGTTTAATTTAAAAGATATCGTATTAGTATAATATATTGGATTACATGGGATGTTTTTTTTTTGCGCGGAACCCTACTTATTTTTCTTTTCGAAAATAAAATTTAAGGTTCCTCCTTATAACATCAGCTATCTGCCAGTGAAAGTCCTGTCAAAATCGGTTCAGCCGTTCGGAGATTAGCAGGAACAAATAGACAGACAGACAGACAAAAAAAAAATTGTTGTTTTTATATATGTTTTATTTATAAGTGTCGTATATATTATACATTTATATTCATTTGGTAAAAAGCTGTTATTTTGACATTAAAAATAGACACTTCTATTTTATTTATTTGTCTAGATTAATATCAGCCTCGATCGGAATCTCGTGGTAACATTTTGTCCATATCACAATGGGCATGGGCATGCTATATGGGCAGCTAACATTATCTTTTAGTTTGTCTGCATCATGCCGTAAAGAGTAAACCTCTGAATCACAAAGCATCTCGAGCAAACGCTTATCTCCAATGTCAACAACAACATTTACCTACTGCAAAAGTAGTTTCGTCGTCAACTTAGTATATTATTTTGTGTCCATGCGCTACCGTTATCTGCAGGATGCTACAAAAGGAGCTAAAGGAATGGCGTCAAAAAGTTCTGGCCATGTTCTCGACCCAGGTTTACCCGGAGCCACTTACTGAGACAGAGACAGCTGTGCCGTCACTGGACTACGCGCCGATCAGTCCACCGCAACCCGCTGATCCTGAGGTGTCCGTGATCGACCAGCTGGTACATATCTACTTGTTTTATTCAGCTCTCATTCATCTAATGTTAAGTGGTATAGGTGTCATAGGTGTTGTCTATCTAACGCAATTTCTTAATTATCCTGGTCCTATCAATACTGCCACGGCTACCATCATGCATAAATGTACTGATGAAACTAGCTAATGGTCTGGCTTCGCTCAGGTGGTTAACATAGCGTTCGCTCGCTAGAACTGTAAACTTGGCTCTTAGTGTCCAAGATGGCCCAACGTATAACCAAACAAAATCACAGTTCCTAATATAAAAACGTATTTTATAGATGCAAGTAGCGCTAATAAACAAGCAGATCCAGGAGGGCGACGTAAACGGTTCGTTCGAGCGCGCGCTCTCCGCAGCCGACCTATCGCTGGTGATGGCTGCTTGCCGTGCCGTGGACCCCGCAAAGTTGTTCGCAGCACCCTGCAGCTTGCGACAACATGTGCTTCTGTCGCTGGTACAGCAGCTCGCCACTGATATGCTGCATGAAACTCAGCTTAAATGCAGGTGAAACCGGAATTATGCTATCCACAAAATCTCCGCATACATTGTAAAATACGTACCATTACTCATTTTTCTGGCCGCTCCACTAGCTGGCTACCAAGTCCAGTAGCTCGGCTAAATAAGGTGGAAATGCTATAAGAGTACCTAATAATAATTCCGTGTGGTTCCCAGCAAATAATAGACCACCCCTCTCGTTCCATGGGTGTCGTAAAAGGTGACTAAACGTTGTTTTCACGAGGATGGGCAGCAGCATCATCCTGTGCGTTAACTACTACATGCTGCGATCACCAATCTGCCTGACTGATTAGGAGGCCCATGTTCAACAGTGGATGTTTACGGGCTAACGTGAGTGTGTGTGTATACGTGCGTCGTCATGCATCGAATATGTTTAATTAAATATTTTTTCTTGAAATTGCTGACCAATATACACCCAAAACATTGTTAGTGAGGATATGTTTCGAGTTTACTATCTATTACATATGAATAAACTGTTTTTCTATATTTGTCGAATTCATTAAAGATAGATTTGTATATGTGTAATATACATAAATGTTTATGTATATATATATCTATATTATATGTGTATAATCTTCATTATTTATATATTTAGAATAGTATACGTAATTTACTTATTTCACTATGTATCTGTGTGCACCACCGACTGCCGCATATATTATCCAGTTAAGTATTTCTCCACCCTAAGGTTGCCTGGGAGAAATCACCGAGTGCGATAAGGCCACCCATTGTACTCCAAAATATACTTTTAAGCGTTACTGATTTTAAACCTTTTACCGATTGGTCTACAATAAAGAGTATAATAAATAAATACTGTGTGGTGTCCGGATTAAAATATAGCACCACTCCATCTCCCCCCGTGGTTGTCGTCAAAGGCGACTAAGGGACCTTAAACCAGAGGTATGGGCAGCAGAGTCCCTTCTGCAGTTATTCTGTGCTCACCAACCCTCTTGCCAAGGGTGGTGAGTGATTGCAAACTTCCCCCAAAATTGCGACCATGCATCCGGTCGTTTATTAGGGAGGCTTTTGTTCATCTTTTGGCAGATATGATAAGTAAATACTGCCGTAATTGCTAAAACTATGACCTTAATTTTATTTTGACAGATTTTTGGAGGAAGCAGTAATAAACTTGAATGTCGCTAACAAGGACACTCGCGCGCATCTTCCGCTCGTAGTAGGCGAAGTTCGCAAACATCTGTCCAAGTTCCTAAAAGCGTACCCCAACCACGTCGCCGGACGACGAATCACGTTGATCGTGATGGCTGCTAACAATTTGTTGAAATAAACGTAGAACAAAAAACTGTCTTTCCCGTGTAGATAGTTACCTCTCTAGTCTTTAAAAATAAGTTCTTAACTTGTAAACTCTGATAAGTATTCAGTAATACATTCTGCGTTTATTAAGTTTGGGTTAAATGTTAAACGGTTGTGATGTTTTAATAAAAAAACGAACAAGTGGGGAGGAGAGTGTTCCGCACGATGAATATGTTGTCCACCATCCAACAAAACCATGTTTAAAAAATAAACTGACCCAAATTTGCTTGTCGTATCAAAAAATATAGTCTATTATTGAATTCGGTCTTCTATGTACCAGTAACTTATACCTACCAAGAACAAACTTAACATGGTAGTTGAAAAACATGTTCTCCCTTACATTGCAACTGCAACAGTAAGTTTGTACGAACAATATTGAAAGCTTTACCATTTTATTTTAGACTTCTTAATTTTTAATAATTATTAAAAAAGTGAGCCGTCGCGAGAGGCCTGGCTGATATGAAACATCGAAATAATTTTGTACAGTTATCTGTACAAAATAATCTCATGTGCTCTCTCTGCGCTTTTTATCACGTGCGATGATGTCATTAAATTTTCTTTTTCTTTTTTAAACTGTCGTTGAAACGGACTAGATGCCACAGGTCAGACCGACCGCCAACCACATAGAATACATTTACCAAAACCAACAACAGCAACAACGTCAAATTGCGGGATCCAACTGGCAGAGATGAGCAGCTAGTGTATAAGGCAATATCATCATATTGAAGAATTTTACAAAAACATGTTACTGTAGAATCCAGATTGGCACAGTATAAGTTGTTTAAGAGTGAACTGAGTACCGAGCTCTGAGGAAGGCCCTTCAAGACAAGACGGGTAGGGAGGAGAGAACCTTGAGAACGAACGCGAACGCCTACATTTTTAATACCACCCTTCACAATACCAGAAATTGGATTTTTGTGAATCAGTTGAGCAAACATAAGTTATCTTATAGTTTGCCCAACATCATAGACGGATAGTATTATTAAGCATATACAAAAAATCTATTACCACCTCTTACGAGCACATGCTCAACGTCATATAAAAGAAAGAGATATAGACATCTGTAGAGCATTGGTTACAGCAAAATACTCGAAAGGCACCGCCTCGTGCTAAAATAACAATCCACTTTCTGTTAAAACTGTTAGCGTCGTGTTAACCAGATGGTTTCAGGTAAATATAGCTGTAGGCGCGCAACGCTTCAAGACGTGCGCGAACGGTTAGTGCTTTCTCTTTTTATCACGTGTAATGCTCGCATCAAGATGACAGGTCTTTTTAACTGGAAATTTGACCAACTTAGAGCTCTATCTATCTAAGTAGGTAACAAATATATAGTATCACCTTGTAGGTGACACTGTAACTTTGTTCAATAGATACTTGGTCTTAGGTCTACATACAGTTACTTTGGTCTTAGGAAAAAAGCAATGCGCGGACTCACGAGTACGGAGTAAGTAACCTCAATGTCACACAGCATAGAATACATTGTCACACAGTCACATTTCTAAATGTTGCCATACTAATACTTTCAAAAATACCAGATGACACGATTCATTAGCTCGGACATATATTGTCAAAAAACGTCTGTTAGAAAAATTCTAACGCTCGCCGGAAGGCACTCTGCGCATAAATTTTGTACTCAACCCCGCATACTGTCAGAAATTTGCCGGACCGAACGTCCGCTTCTAACGCTTGATGGATGCATGCCAACCGGACGTCAGAAATTTTACTTATCAGGATGTCGGATGCCGCACTTTGTATACATTATACATTAGACTCCACACACCATCAGAAATTCGCATCAGTTTCGAGCGGATGCCTGTGAGCTGTGCACGTATGTCAGGTAACACTGACAGATATCACCGAATTATTACTGTAAAATCTAATTAAATAATTACGGAGGTCGAAAAATCTCTCGTAGTCCATGCATATGAAATATTTATAAGAAAAACAATCATTTAAAATGTAGAGCGACTTGGCCTGGGAAAATTACTACTTTCCGGATTGAAGGGTCCTTTGGTTCGTGTTGCGAACAACTAGATTTTCTAAATAAAACTGGAACTGATAATAATTATCGACGGCATTGCGTTAGGAAAAAGTGCAATTTCTCTTATTTCTATGAGAACTAGTTTATGAAAGGACGAACAATCCTGAGGCCTTGACTTTTTACTTGGTATAAAGAGACTTTACAAGTTTAAAACTAATAAAATAAACAAAACGACATTAAGAATTGGCAGTATGGTATTCATACCTTCGCCTGTTCGTATGGACGAATAAACTACTACTACTACTAATAAACAGAGGTGGTCATTATTTCAATAACGGATAATGTAATGCATTATTCTTACGCAATGTATAACACATTATTGAACAACGTATTATCCTGTTGTCGTTTTTCGTTATTGTTATTGACAACAGCCAGGCAGTGCGCGCACACTCGCAGCTAATGTCGCACGGCTACGTGGCGAATAAGAAAACATTATGCGCAACCAATAGGCGTGAGAGATATGGTGTTATTCAAATATGACGTACTTCACATTGCTAAAGAATTACAAATCATACGATTATAGTCCTTAAGGGCACGTCATAAAGTTCACTTTTATTTTTATCGTTGTCTGTTATCTTAATGTAGTGAGTCACATGTTTTATTTTACGATTTTATACTTTATTCAATTGGAATAATGTCGATTTTAATATTTAACTGAGGCAATAACTAAACAACGGATAATGAAAATTTGACAACAGTGAGACAATAATGTAATGCGAGTTGCGAATAATGTAAATGTTATCGTTATTGTTGTCATTGCGATCACGAACACGATTGTCATTATCCGCTGTCGCTGTCCGGTGATAGTTGAAAAGTTTAGTTTGGTGTTTTAGATTATTGTAATTACCAAATCATCCTAGTATAGTATATAGTGTTTTAAATTGTTTTAAATAATTACTAAGTAATGTACTGTATATAAACAAGCTACACATAATTCATTATAATGTTGCAAAACGACTCAACAGCAGGATAACAGGATAACTGACAGCAGTTTACAATAACAGTTGTAGTAAAATAACACAGCAGTGTAATTCATTATTGAAATGTAGCCGTTATTGCCATCTCTGCTAATAAAGATGGGCTAAAGTGATTTATTATTTCAATGAACTATACTGCTGTGTTATATTTTTTAAACTGTTGTTTTAAAGTGTTATAATATTTATTAAAATGTTATTCGATATAATGCTATATATCTTAGAGTGTTATATGCGTCGTTGTATTATAATTAAAACGTTGTTTATTATAATTATAATGAGGTGTATTTCATTTTTGGTTAAAGAGTTGTTTGTTATAATTATAATGAGTTGATGTTATTTAGTGTTGCATTATATTTAAAGAGTTGTATTAAATTGTAAAATTTAATATTACGGTTCGATTTTATTTAGTCTTATGAGTTGTATTTGACACAAAATAAGTTGTGTTCATATCTAGAACACTAAAACCATTTACACTTTACACTAGACCTATATTTACACCTTATAGGATACGTAATCGAACTACGATGATGATAATGATGAAAACTAAATTAAAATATTTACTAAACTATTTTTTCCAAAATTTAGCAAAACCTAAACATTATGTAGTTTGTCGGTAGCAACCGCAAATAAATATTCACAATTTAAAACCAACGAGATCCGTTCGGTGCTCTCTGAACTCTAAACTGTTATAATGTAATTCTTGGAATTCATTATTAATGAAGCGGTAAGCCATTATTTTTACGAAGCTAGATGGTGCTGTAACCAAAAAATCTAACAAATTACAACAATGGCTATAATATATATTATAACAGTCTTGTTAGATTGCTAATAATTTGTTCTACTGCTATAAAAATATATTTGAATATTTAATGTGTTATGTGTTATAACGCCCAACTTTAACTACTAATAAAGTAAACATGGTATTTGATGGTATTCCTTTACTTTGATCGTTGCGAGGAAGTTAACTAATTTTGTTACAAATTGCATTCTTGATTGTATTTATTTTGGTGTAATGTAGAAATTCGCATTATGCAATTAGACAACAATTTGAGAACGAAAACTCCATACCTTTAAAATTATAAAACGGTTCTTCCGTTTACGAATACAAAGCAGTTTTAAAAAACGTTTCGTCTGTGAGACGTGCTCCTCCCTAGTTCTATCAAAATATAATAAGATCTTCTTTTGCTTAGTCAATGTTATTTTATTTTTTGGTCTACAATATGTTGAACTTTGCATACTAAATCTATCAGCGAGCTTATGAAATAAAAACTATAGCAGACCTGAACTAAAATGGCGTTTAAGTATTTCTTGAGTATTCTTTTGACTCACAACATGTTGTTGTACTGTGCTTCGGCGGCGGTGCACGGGCATAGCGTAGACAACCTGGAGCGGGAGACTGATGGCAGCTTCCGCGCGAAGGACTACGATCACTACAGCGACTCCGGCCACAACTCTGAGTTCGACCACGAGGCCATTTTAGGTACCCTGTGTTTTACTGATTTATTTGTGACGTCGACCGGCCGCTCGCCGGTTAAGTTTTGCAACAGTTCGCTCACTCAGTTGATAAGGAATGCGAAAGGGGTTGGCGCGCGTCGCGATGTCGGTTAAAAATGTTTTGTTTATTGCGGTGCCTCTTGCGCTGGTCTTTATTTATTACTTTTCTATAGGGAGCGTGAGAGAGGCCGAGGAGTTTGATAAATTGAACCCTGATGAGTCCAAGCGACGGCTGGCCCTGCTGCTGCTCAACATGGACCTGAACTCGGACCAACTTATTGACCGATTTGAACTTAAAAAGTGGATCTTGAAGTCTTTCATGTAAGTTTTTATGAAATATGCACTCCTAAATGTATGTGTTTAGTCTTGGTAGTGTTATAGTGTGTACTTTAATAAAATAAAATAATCGGAGGTTCAATCTGTGTGTAATCTAAAATAATATCATAAACCTTTTGTGTTTTATGTTCTTCTGTTATGTATAGGCCTTAAATTTCCTACTATAACAAAATAAACTTATCATTTAGAAAAAAAATGCTTATAAATAATGTTGCCTATAATAACAAAGGCAGTTTATGATAAGCATCATTACCGTTTTTATAAGAACCATGCACATAAAAGGTTAATTTCACTTTTTACTACATAAACATGCTTAATTGAGAACTGTTATGCAGCAATTGCATATCAACCTATGCTCATAATGATTTACATATAAAGGAATAATTAAAATTTATGTAATACAGTAATTATAAATTAAAAAACAAACATGTTGCTGAGGAGTTTTGTTGGGCCTCTTCTGCTTCTTTTCCCTAGTTTAAACACCAGGAAGTGGTGAAACACCCACTGTGTTTTTGGGGGATACTTGGAGGAGAACTTGTTTTTCAATGACAATGTTAAGTTTGTTCTTGGGATAAATTATTTTAGTTACCACAAACTTTGGGTCAGATTAAATAAACATGGAATATAACATATTCATCATAAGGAACCCTCTCCACGTGAGTTCAACTCGCACTAGTCTGGTATTTTTTTGTTGTGATTTTCTCTAAATGAAATAATATTACTCAAATTCAAAAAAATACACAAATATTTCTTAATTTTAGGTTCACTAACAGGTGTGAACAGTACAGTACAAGACAGTAGTGAGATATAGCTAGATATTTGCCGCCATGCAGTAGTATTCATAATTATAAAAAAATACCTCATTTGCTTATTACCCTATTTTGTATTATTCTAATTTGTAGCCGCCCGTGGCATCACAACTGGTCCTATCTGAAAAACAGAGCACTACATTTTTTGTTTTTCTTGAAATGTTACTGCATTATGCTGAGATAGCCTTCGTCCTTCGTTGTTTAGTCTTATTTCGGCTTCGCGCAGGTTGCTTAAATTTTGTAAACATTTTCTACTTTTTTATTTGTTGTCTAATTTCCTGTGTGAGCCCAAAATAAAACTGTTTCTTTCTTTCTTAGTCTTTAAACTTTAGACATTACTGTGTTCCAGTTTGAAGGGCACTGCAGATAGTGACATTACTGGGCATAAGAGACCAAATGTAATAACTAATGTCTCGAGATGAAACGTTAAGTGTGGAGCCACGCAGGACCAGTTCTGGTTGCATTACAGTTGTTATGTAGGTGTGAAGGTCACCACCAGGCGAGTTGAATTGCTCATCTCGTCATGGAACTGTTTTTTTTTTTTTTAATTGTAGGCACAAACTGCTTGAATCGCTGTTGTTAGAAAAATGAATGTTTTGACATTAAGCAATATTATTAGGTGTACAAATAAGTTTTAAGGGTTTCTTTTTTATATTATGATTTTTTATTGAGAAAAACTGGTACAATGTATATCATTCAAAATATTGCCCGTCGCTTTCTATTACCTTTGCCCATCTTTCAGGCAGCAAACGGATATCACGTTTAAAAAAAATCCTCATCTTTTGAGGTGATCCAAGAATCGAGCCAATTTTTCACATCTTCGTAAGTAGTGAAGTGCTGCTCAGACAGCGTATGAGCCATTGTCCGGAACAAGTGGTAGTCCGAAGGAGCAATGTCTGGCGAATACGGCGGGTGACGTAGGACATCCCAGTTCAGTGGCTCCAAAGTTTCCTTGACAACTTTAGCAACATGTGGCCGAGCGTTGTCGTGCTGAAAGATCACTTTGTCATGTCTTTTGGCATATTGGGGGCGTTTAAGCTTTAATGTTCGACTCAACTGCATCAATTGTTGTTGATAACGTTCCGCGGTGATAGTTTCGTTAGGCTGGAGAAGCTTATAGTAGATAACTCCGTCTTGATCCCACCAGATGATGCATTATCTTCTTGCCATGAATACTCGGTTTGGCCGTTAAAGTTGAGACATGGACGGGCTTACCCCACGGTTTTCTGCGCTTTGGATTGTCGTACTGGATCCACTTTTCGTCTCCCGTCACTATTCGATGCAAAAATCTCTTCCGGTTTTGCCTTTGGAGCAGTTGTTCGCACGTGAAAAAACGGCGTTCGACGTCTCTTGGCTTGAGAACATGCGGAACCCAATGTTCTTTTTTTTTTGCACCATACCTAATGCCTTGATGCGGTTTGAAATCGTTTGTTGAGTCACTCCCAAGGTTTTAACATAAATACGTAAGTTTCAAGATAGTCCGATGCGATTTTGGTAGTTATGCCATCTTTTGTAAACCCTCAAAACTTATTTGTACACCTAATATTTTGTAGGGAGAAGTAGAGACAATTTTTTTTGTTTGATTTTGAAACTAGTGTATGTTTGTGATGATGATGTATTAAATTAGTATATATATCGTAAACTATGTACAAAGGATACTTCTTTATTTATGACTGGCGATGTACAGGGCCAGATTAAGGCGGGACTAAGGCGGCAAAGTTGGGAGGCAACAATAATCAGTGACATAAGATATAGTGCCCGATGATCTTGGTACAGTGGACGAAAAAAACACGTCTACTCTGTCTACTTTACTGTCTCCGTAAAAGCCGGTAAGAAAAGGACATGAGACGCCTAGGGCGCCATTGCAATTCAATCAGCCCCTGGCAATGGGTCAGAGGGCCTGAGGATATACATATTTCCGTATAGACAATAGATAGATTATGATGAGGGTTTTCCTCAAAATTAGGCGATGTAAAAAAATACTGTTTTCGTAGTTTAATTGATCACCGGTGTTTGAACACGAAGACTTAGACTTTTTTCCTGTTAATATTTTCTGTTATATTTTTAAAAGATTAAAAAAGCTGCAAGAGTATTCGATTTTTTTAAAGCCATGTTGCTCGTCCATAATCACATTAAATTTATACAACATACCATATGCTGTATAAATTGACTATAAAATAATAGTAACAAAATATATACCTCAATTTAAACTAGTATAAACATTTAAGGAAGCAATCTCTAGCACTGTGTATTATAATATCCATTGTTCTGCTTGTCTAAAAATATAAATGTAATTTTTTCCTACCTATTTCACTCGCCATAACAAAGTGTGAGTGTATTAGGCTTCCGAAAAAAAAACGATGTGTCTACTTACGTACGCGCGTTAGAAGTTATACTTGATGATTGGAAAGACGGTAATCCCACAGAAAAAATATATTATCCGCATGGCTAATAATTGAGTCGGTGAGCGCTAGAGTGGCCTATCTTTTTCAGCCACAAATGATATTGTGTCTGGAAAATATAGGCCAACATTGCGCTCACCGCCTCAATTTTTGTAGCTAGGAAAAACGATAAAATTATCGAAGAAAGAGACAAAATACCATTGCTATAGGGTTGATTATAGAATATAATTAAATAATTAAATAAAAATGAAATTTATTTTTTTACAAGTAATTTGACAACACTGCCTGCCGGTGAAATATGTATTTTTAATTTACCAATTTATAGGCATTTTTATGTCATAGAACGCCGCCCCGCACGGGCCGCCTTGTCGGCAAATCTTCAAAGGATAAGTTTGTTTAATAAGCGCGGATAACAAGTATATATCCAGTATTACCCTGCGTATTTTTATTTTTAAATATTATTTAATTTCAATAAGGGAAAAAAAGCAAATGTCCATTAAATGGTTACTTATATGTTTAAGAAATGCGATTCCAAATAAGGATCGGACAGGGTTTTCGTAACATGTTAGTTAATGCTGCAAAGTGTTCGAAACGTTGTGAAAAAAATCTATAATATACGTGCTTAAAAGTGTTTTATTGTAATGATGATGATGATCAAATATATTCAGTATCAATTTATTCAGTAAAATTAATAAACACTTAAATCTTTGTCGGCCAACTTCATACTATCGGATTTTCGTGACATAATGCCCACGCAGGTCCCATGTTTACTCTCAAGCAAAACCGCCAAAAGAAGTATAAAAAAAATACAATCTCCGTTAATTATACCTGGAATATCCATCTTCGCGAACGATTCGTAAATTGGGCATTAAATCCTATAACTTGAAAATAAAAACTGTATTTATTGCGATTTGAGCAATACCATTTTGTATGGAGAAGAAAAGAACGGTATGAACTTAATAACTCAACACTAAGTAACCCATTTTCCCATCAGCAACCTATCCCGTGAGGAGACGCAGGAGCGTCTGATGGAGGCTGATGAGGATCGTGACGGAGCTGTGACGTGGAACGAGTACCTGCACGACGCCTTCGGAGTTGACTCCGAAGATGATATAGGGCCCGATGACACTGGAGATTCTGGCATGGTATGTGTTGGTCTTGCCGTTGAGATATTAAGCAATATTTGGCACAGCTGTGGGGGGCACACAAAAATGTTTTCCTTGTGTGTTGCCATTGTATATTTTTTAAATTCTGTTTATTCAGGGTGTCCAGTAAATAGCACGACATACTGCAGGGGGTGAGAGCTTGGGTCAACACCTACCAAAAAAACACAATATATGATCAGCAAAATCTTACGGATTTACAGTAGTACAAAATTAAGCGATAAGAAGGTTGTACTGTGAAAATTTAAATAAAAATTGTATTTCTTGAAAACATTTTAGTTTTTAATAGAATAAAGACTTATCAATGAGTAAAGTAACTATTCACAAATAATTTGAGGTAAAAAAAAAACTAGAAAAGAAATTTTTCATTACGAGATGCTTAAAAATCTGTGTCAAGGTAGAGATTTTTCGATATTTCGGAAAATGTCGTACTACTGTAAATCCGTAAGATTTTGCTGAACATATATTGTGTTTTTTTTGGTAGGTATTGACCCAAGCTCTCACCCCCTGCAGTATGTCGTGCTATTTACTGGACACCCTGTATGCACCATATAGTCTGTGTCAAATTTTAATTTCGCCTTTGCACTTTGGTTATGGAATGTTTTCAAAGTAACACCAAAGTTTATAAGTAAGAAACTTAATCCTGGTGAGGAGACGAGCAAGTCATCCGCCCGATGATAAGCGTCACGTCTATCCATAAAAACCAATTGTAATGCCACCCAGGACTTGTCCTACGCGGCTCTACACTGCGCTCGTCACCTCGAGACATTCGTTATTCAGTCTCGTATGGCCAGTAATTTCACTAGCTACAGTGCTCTTCAAACCAGAACACAGTAATGTCTGAAGTAGTAATAAGCCACGAAACTAGAAACCTGAATAGATGATGAATCGATTCGTGGTGGACCGATTTCGTGGTGTAGCGATTCGCATAAGGCTTATTCGGTTTTCATATTTCGTGACTGCGTACCGTACCCCGATCACCAGTCACAGATAATACACCGTCAAAGTGACAACGCATTGAAAACTTTAAGAAGACTACACTTAGACCTATAATAGAAATACGAAAGCCTCGGAAATAATAACTTACAGTTTTTATACATTTTGAGTACGCAATGTATCGTAAACACCGCGATCAAAACGCGACGTGATTATTGTGCTATGATATGATATTATTATACTATTGCAAGCGACGGCCTCATCCGTGAACTGCAGCGAAACCACAGCCGTTTAGTTTTTATTTACATTACAGTTTATGTGAAAATAAATATCGTGTTCTTATTCAAAATAGCGTTAGTATTGACGAAAACAATGATTTTATACAGAAATATGTTAAATAATCTGAAAATAGAACTCATAATTCAAGAATATAGAACCACGCAAAATTCGACAGCTGAGGGTTCCAGAGGTTTTTGTTACGATGTCGCTTACGCCCGGTATAATTATATACTTGTGCACCAGTCAAGTTTAACTGGTCGAATCAACTCGCTCTGTCGCAGTCGTCTGCTGAAGCAAAGCTTTCAAGCTTCACGCAGCCGATAAATGAAATTAAAACGATTATAAAAAATATTCTGTGAATAATCGGTTCCTTAGTTAATGGTCAGCTTTAACGTTGTTTGTTGTTGTGCAGATGCTAGAGGAAGAGAAGGCGATGTGGGCCACAGCCGACGCCAACAGCGACGGGAAATTGGAGCTAGAAGAGTTTGAGGTCAGTTTCCACGGTTCTCAGAATTTTCAATTCCACTGAACTGGCTCTCATAAAGGGAGATTACGCCTATTTTCAATACGATGGACAAATAGGCCGGTACTGGCGATAGCAGCGCCAGTTCTCGACAGTAGACTCAGCGTGATCACAATACGGTTGGTGCAGTGGCTGATACAGTCGGCTGCTGCGCTCCGGGTCGTGGGTTCGATTCCCACACGGAACAAATATTTGTATGATCTGCAGGTAGTTGTTCCGGGTCTGGGTGTATTGTATGTGGAATTTATGTCTGTAAGACGCACCTACGACACAGGAGCAACCCCAGTGTGGGGCAACGTTTTAAAAATAAAAAATAAAGTATATAAAAAATAACTACTAACATGGAAAACTAGGTGGTGTTAAACCAGACATTTTCTAGTGACATTCAAGCACATGATAATTTATGGTATTAAATACATTTATATATTTGAAAAATAAAAATAGAGAACAATCACCAATGCCGTGTGGTGACGGCTTAGAATACCACCACCCCATTTCCTCCTGTGGGTGTCGTAAAAGTAGACTAAGGGATTAGCCGGAGGATGGGCAGCAGCGTCCTTCGAGTACATTAACAACGCAACTGCGATCGCCAACCCGTCTGCCAAGCGTGGCGATTATGGCAAATGAGCCCACAACACACCCATATCGGTCATTGTGGTGATCTTTGGGGGAGACCTGTGTCCAGCAGTGGATTTAATTCGGCCGAAATGATGATGATGATGAATCACCAATAAATCATAAATATAAAGTTAGTCAAAACATAGGAAACAGATTAAAACCGAAACCGCGGTCACTCTTGCGTGAGCGCACCCGACTGGCGACCTTCGCGATAAACACAAACATTACATAATTGCAATAAAAACATAAACATTGCCTAATCGTAACTTCATAGTCCAGGCTGAAAATTAATGGAAAATTTATCACATTTCGTCCGAGGCACCGTTGCAAAGATTTGTAATTTGAAATTGTTTTTTTTCTCGAATATTTTTCAGAATCTGTACTCCCAGTACCAGTTGCTTTTGATGATCGCAACGTAATAGTAAACTATACGTTTCCGCATTCGGCGCTGCGATTGGTTGAAAAGTTTGTAGCGGACCGGGCGGTACAGTTACTTTTTTCGGTTCTCGCTACGTAGAGCCCCTAAGGGTGAGATTCAGAAACGATTCTAAGATAAGTTCACGCTTCCATCTGTCAAAACTAGGGGCGTAAGTAGTGCATTTTGACATATGGAAGCGTAAGTTTACGCTTAGACGCGTTTCTGAATCTCAGCCTAAGACTAAAATATAATAAAGATAAAGATAAGATAAAAATATTTTTTATTCATGTAAAACCATTTATAGGCACTTATGAATAGTCAAGACTTTAGTTGCCTCGTTCCAAGGTGTAGATTTCCTATGGAGAAGAACGGGCAAGAAACTCCATGGTTACTCTTTTTAAATCATATTGGTACAATGTTCTCGAAATTATGGTAATGTGAGGACAATGCAGGAAGAAAGAGTCTAAACTTCTTAAAAAGTCTACACTAAACAAGCTTGATTTTAATATTCACCAGAATTTTTGATTCAATTGTCATGACAGCATCAAGATGACCAATCCCAACAGACGGCACTCGTCCACGAGCATGACGCATGCATCAGCGTCGCTCAGCTCAACCATATTGTAGGGAAACTTAGCGACCCGACACACAACGCCACCATAAGCAGGACACCTGAGTGAGCATGATAATAATTGAATAGCCCACATGGTACTCGCACTATTACAGTACGGAGAGTATCTCTATATTGTTATACACGTTTAATTCGAGCGCATCGTGACTTAACTCCGAACACTGCTCATGACCGCGTATAGTGGTTAGTGTAGCGGAATGCGGATATGTTTACAAATTAAATTTAATGGCTTATCAGACATTAGATCATTTTATCTAGTTTTATGTATGTCGTGATTTCATTTAGTGTGTTATTAAAATCTAAATTAAATAGTATCATAATATTGAAAATAAAAAACATCCTAATTTTAATAGAGAAGATGGCTGGCAGGTACCACCAGTTTGGAATCCTGTTATTAAAATAATAAAGTCCCAAACTAAATACCACCCTAAAAAACATCAAGACACTGTGAGTGATTACTGCGTGCATCGAAATAATTTTTGATTAAAATTGTACGGTAGATAAAATAAAATCACTTTTTAAAATCTGTAACGACGCCTATCACCTTAGTCATCCTGCGACCACGAACCCTGCAAAGTGTTCGAAACGTCAGGAAAAACAAAAATCTAAAATATACGCGATAGAATCCGTTTAAAAGTGTTTTATTACAATGTGTAATACTCGCGAAAACCTAAGACATTATTATTATAATATAATCATACACCTAGAATTTGTACTTTAACTATTCTGGGTGTATTGTTTATTTAATTGAAAAATAGACACAAGACTGCATAAAATGAGGTCACTGCAATCTGCTACAAAACTTACGGTGGCCAGGTGGCCGAATCTTGGGTTATACGTTCCCCTTTTCCCATTTGCTGACCGCTTTTAGATCAAATATCTTATGCTCAGGTGTTCACGAACCCCGAGGAGCACGAGGTTATGCACCAGTTCCTGATCAACCAGACCCTGAGAGAGAAGGACGCCAATAATGATGGACGCATTGACTTCAACGAGTACGTCGGGGAGAGAGGTATGTGTAGAACCATAGATTAAAATGAGTAAAAATAAAATAAAGTAAAAAACTATAATGAGTAAACTGCTATGAATTGACGCGATGCTGACGTTCCGTCTAGACATAGTTGCAAGATGGCGGATAGCCTGGGTTGTCATACTTGTCACATAACGGTTTATACGTGCGAGCTTCGGCGTAAGGTTTGTCCAAGGTTCACTGTCATTGTTGCCTTTTAAGTTACTCACCCAGGGTCGGTAATTATTCTACCTTTTTTTATTGGGCACAGTGGACGGACGACGAGGACGAAGGGGTACGCCGGACTCCTACCGGCTAAAACCACTGGGGCGGTCATCTTCGGCACCTAAGGGAGGCTCCAGGTCCTCGTATGATCACACTAGAGCCGCCCATTGGTGCCAAGGAAGGAAGGAAAGGAAGAAAGTTTATAGAATTTCCAATGGACACCAATGAAAAAAAACGCATGTTCCAGGTGGCGTAGTTGTCCCCTCCGCCTGCCTTCCCTGGGTACGTCATGTACGTTAATTTCCGAGTATCGCTATCGGTAACACGAACTTAACACTAAACATCTCTTGTGATAAGGCAACGCCTACCTCGCGGCGGGTCTGATGTCGATGCCTAATTAACCTTCATAACTACATATTATAATTGGTTTCGTGTGTAAAACGCGACAAGGAGACTCTAAAGCAGAGGGATGGGCAGCAGTGTCCCTTCTGTCACCAACCCGCCAGCAAAACGTGGTGACTACTGGCTAATTCCCCGCAAAATGTCGACACAAATCTGGACATCTTTGGAGAGATCTTTGTTCAGCTGTGGATGTTTTTTGGCTGATATGATGATGATGACAATCACCTTAAAATAACTACACCTTAAAAGATACCAGTATACGCAATGCGCAACCATTTCAACGGTGAACGGTATTGCCACCATTCGCTGGGCTCGCGGCTCGTTGGTGCTAGGTGGTTTTTAATTTTATTTTTTTAAACGTTGCCCCACACTAGGTTTACTCCTGTGTCGTGGTGCGTTTACAGACATGAATTCCACACACAATACACCCAGACCCGGAACAACTACCTGCAGATCATACAAATATTAGTACCGTGCGGGAATCCAACCCACGACCCGGAGCGCAGCAGCCGACTGTATCGGCCACTGCACCAACCGTGCCGTTTTATTTTTTTGTGAACCCAACTATTATGACGATTGCGTGATGCGACGAAAATGACTGACTATAGCAACATAATGTATGCGCTTGTGATACGAGAGTCAACACACATTGCATACGCACACATGGATAATGTGCAAGGTTAAGCATTTGTAGAAATATAATAAATAATAAATAAATATAAAAGTAATTTTGAGAAATCGTCAATAATCGGTGTATCAAAAAGTAATATACACATTTTATTAAAACAGCGAGTTTATTTTTATATCAAGATGTTGTCTGCAGTGAACGTGCGCATTCATGGGGTGCAAGATAACTGGATATAAAGGACAAAATCAACCAGTATCGGGGTCTGATAAAGTTATAGCAACGTATTGGAGAGTAAGACAACCCTAACAGGAGAAAACTTGATAGAATCAGACACACGAAGAACAAGAAAATGGAAATTTCGCTTGGCACAATTTATGAAAAGACTATGAAATTGGACTTCTGGGGTGGAAGGCCTGGTGACCTGAAATACAGGCTTCAACCTAGTTTAGGCACCAGTCTGCCACAATAAATTTGTACAATAACAATATACCAATATATGGGGGAGGCCTTTGTTCAGCTGTGGACGTTCTTTGGGTAATATGAAGAAATGAAGTTTGTGACGGTGCAACGCCCCGCAAGAGACAATCCAAGTGTTATTATACTAAGACAATCACCAATGTGATCATTTTTAAAACCCTTATCTGCCTTTTATGACTACCACGGGCAGTGTCGGTTCAACGACCCCGTCTATAAACATCATATAAATATAATCTCTTACTAGTACTTTCCGTCATAGACTGGAACTCTTTCCAAAACATATTAATCAAATATCCGAACTCAAATGTGCGCCATGTTGTCCAAACATGGTAACTACATCATTTGACGGCGCGGATGGTGCAGTGGCTGATACAGTCGGCTGCTGCGCACCGGGTCGTGGGTTCGATTCCCGCACGGCACAAATATTTGTATGATCTGCAGGTAGTTGTTCCGGGTCTGGGTGTGTTGTATGTGGAATTTATGTCTGTAAACGCACCGACACAGCAGAAATCTTAGGGGGGGCAAAGATTAAAAAAAAAAAAAAATTGTGAGTAAATTCGTGCGTAAACAATATGGCTCCAACGCGTTAATTGAATGTATATTGTACAAGTAGAAATCGAAAACGGAATGACTACATCATTCCGTTTGTTAATATTTTTTTAAAGCCTTCACCTTCGCATGCGATGGAACCATTGACAGAAGCAGTGAGCCCACTCTTTAGGGATCTCTTCCACGTTTTTTTCGAACGCAGCCACAGCATCTCCAGTGTTCATAAAGCGAATTCCTCTAAGTTTATCTTTTATATTGGGGAATAAATAATAGTCGCAAGGAGTCTGGACTGTAAGGAGGATGACTCACTCACGGCCGCAATTAAAGATCAATCTAATCCAAAATCTTCAGGAGCGGCTGGCAAGTGCATGGTTGGAAGTCGATCAATGCGCGTCTCAATTTCTCACCGGTCATGGTAACTTTAAGAGTAAATTATTTAGCTTCAAGCTTGTCACCTCACCATTCTGCAAATGTTCAAAACCGGACTGTGAATATGAACAGTCTGCACATCATATCCCGTGGGAGTGTGTTCTTTGGCAAGATGAACGCAATATTATGTTTGACAGCTTGCAAGTTACATCCGGAGTTGTTTACTATACAGACCTTGTTGCAACTAGGACGAATTTCCGTGCGTTCAGGCGTTTTTGCCATACCATACATATTGGAATCAGTCACAATAGCTCACAACATAGGACCCGTAATTAAATATTTAAAAAAAATCTATGACGTCACGTCACATCACGTTCCATTCAATATATTTTACCATAATAATTATATGTTAAGCCGTCCGGCTCTAGTGTGATCCTACGAGGACCTGGAGCCCCCCTTCGGTGCCGAAGATTACCGCTCCAGTGGTTTTAGTCGGTAGTTTTACTATTGAGTTTTACTACCTTCCCCGGGGCGAAGGAAGTTTATGTAGAATTTCCACTGGGCACCAATAAAAAAAGTGTTAAGCCGTCGCCTTTGTGTGACATGTCAGCGGTCTGAGGACATACTACATGTGATAATGGAATGTGATTGGTATCGGGACCAGAGGATGAGAATAATGTTGGATATGAGATTACACAGTGGCCAGTTAAATATACTCTTGGGCCAGCCATTGTCTAACGGATGCAAGCGTATTTGTTTTTTCTTGAAAATGTGTTTACTGCGAGTTACATGTTATACGTCATTTTAAATTATGAATGATCCCATATTGCTGGCATATTCAACTAGGGTGTACTGAAGCCACACAAAATACATTTAAAAAAATTACGACTAACTTCATTCTGTCGGAGCTTCGTGACGGTGTGCGCGCACAGTTCCCACTTTTACTCTTCAAACGCGTAAAAAGCAGTATAGCTTCAAAAACAAAACTACATAATACGATGCTATTCGATTTAATTAGACAGTGACACATATCATTGCCTTCTATTCATATTCCAATCCATGTGTATTGTATACAGAGTGACGAATTAAAAAACGATTATACCAATCTAATGTAGTATCGCCTCTTGACATAGTTTTATACCGAGCCAGACCCACTTCACGGATACTTAATAAGCTATAAATTCCCAGTATAAGCTGATCTCGCATTTAATAGTCTTTCCCAATGAGAGGTCAGCTTATACTGGAAATATATAGCTTGATATATAGCCGTGTGTACTTGCACTGGGGGTTATGCCATAATCGCCACGCTTGGCAGACGGTATCCCTCTGGTTTAGAGTCACTTAGTCGCCTTTTACGGTATCCTTCCGGAGATGGAGTGGTGCTACATTCTTAATCCGGACACCACATTGATTTCTTAATAAACTATTGTAATAAATGTCTTTACTGAAAAACAATACGAGACACTATACGTAGAAGCTCTGCGTCCTGAACTCGATTTTAATGTCTATCCCAAGAGACATTTTCTTCGCTGATTCCATTTTTTTCTCTTACCCCGACAGGTACCCGGAGATGGAGTGGTGCTATATTCTTAATCCGGACACCACATTGATTTCTTAATAAACCATTGTAATAAATGTCTTTACTGAAAAACAATACGAGACACTATACGTAGAAGCTCTGCGTCCTGAACTCGATTTTAATGTCTATCCCAAGAGACATTTTCTTCCCTGATTCCATTTTTTTCTCTTACCCCGACAGGTACCCAGCAAGACAAGGCGTGGCTACTGTCCGAGAAGGACAAGTTCGACAACGACCTGGATCTGAACAAGGACGGTATCATTGACCTGGCGGAAATACACGCGTGGATCATCCCAAATAACGAGTAAGTAGTCTTGATTTACTGCTACGATAAAGGTCTGTCGAAGCTGGATATACGTGTTAATTCTACGAGGACCAGTTAAACGAGAGCTTCCGATAGAAGAAATGTTGGCAATAATAAACACAAAACACAATCACGCCCGCTCACATCACATTTCATTTCATCGTAACCTATCACCAACCACTATGGTTAGCACTTGGCTTCGGCTCGTGCTATCCTATAAAGCCGGTAAATGATTACCGAGATACTAAAAACGTATAAAAACAAATAATAATAATAATTGTTTATTATCAGGCGACTAAGGCCCATAGTAAAAAAATACACAAATACACTTTAATCTTATAAACTAATACATACAACAAAACAATAACAACATAAACACTATACTAGTTTACACGCAAAGTCGGCGTCGTGTGTCGCTCGGTGTCCGGTAGCCGGCCTCGGTATCGCCGGAACACTACACCTCTCGGCCAGAATTCTTTCAACATTAGGGTCGACAGATGTTCGGTCGGCACTCTCACCACAAAGGAATTGAAGTTCACATTGTGCCGAGACTAACCGCTCGACCCTCAGTGAGAATTTGGTCTTGACTCGGATGTACTCTACAATCTCCTGGACCTTTGTAGAGTAATGCAGCCGTGACACATATAGTGGCGTCGTTGGTACAGCAGGACGCAATAGATGGTATACACCTGTACTGCGTGAGAGCCATTTGTGGTGCCTGGTCCACGGACAGTTGCAAACCACTATTTAAAAAATATAATATTTTGCCACTAGCTTGTATGTACATTAAGGAGCTTTGTGTATTTGTAAAACAGCATCCTAAGTATTTCGACGTGCACTGGAAAGTAACAAGTAGAAATGCCGCTCCGAGAAATAAATTTAAGCTTTACCAACCTCTGTGCAGACTAGAGTTATATAAAAGAAATGCATATATAAATGCCATCAAGGTATATAATAAATTACCTAACACATTTAAAGAGCTGCCTTTGACTATGTTCAAAAGACAATTAACTGAATGGCTTTCTAAAAACAGTTTTTATGAGTTGAAAGAATATATGGCATATATAGGGTAATAAACAAATTTCAGTAAAATTTACTGTAATTAGTAAATGTTAACATATTTTTTTTTTAATACCTCTCTTTGACATTAAGACATTTCATACAAATTAGTAACAATAACAAACTTAATTTATTAAATTTGACATTTTATTTTTTATTTTAGCTAACTAGGATTTTAACATTAATTTAATTATTAGAATGACTGCATGCACATTAATCATTATTTAACTTATGTATTTTAGAATCAAACGATTGCACACCATTGTTATGGTAGAATGTAAGATCTATTTATAATTATTACCACCTTTATGTACTACATTCTTGCAATAAACATTTTTAATCTTTTAAAAACTGCAGAAGGAAACTGTGTTAAGACTATTTTTTATTATGGTCCTTTTTATTTGTGTGCTCAGATATATCCATCAAATGGAATATAATGATAAGTGCTTGTTGCCGTTTCTTAAAGTAAGAACTGCTATCGTATTAAGTCCTCTTACAGCCGGAGGAATACCCAATCAAGCTCTCGTGTATAATATTGACGATAGACTTACATATTTTACCTCTAAAGTACAGACAAATAAGTTTAGTTCTCGCCAGCAAGGTCCTAGCTTTGTCGGTGAGACGGGCCTAAGAAATGAGAAGTTCTCTTCTGTATTCTGAGTGACACATACATTGTATTTTTACTGTAGCTATAAATCTTCTATACAAATAAATAAAATTGAAGTGTCTGTTTGTAATGTCAAAATAACAGCTTTTTACTTAATGCATATGAACGTATATACGGGACATATAACAAGAAAACAATTTTTAAATTTTTTGTCTGTCTGTCTGTCTGTCTGTTTGTTCCGGGTAATCTCCGAAACGGCTGGACCGATTTTGATGGGACTTTCATCACCACAATTACCGATGTAGGTGCGTTGTGGGCTCATTTGGGGGGTTTTGCCATAATCGCCACGCTTGGCAGACGGGTTGGCGATCGCAGTTGAGTTATTAATGTACTCGAAGGACGCTGCTGCCCATCCTCCGGCTAATCCCTTAGTCGACTTTTACGACACCCACGGGAGGAGATGGGGTGGTGGTATTCTGAGACGGCACCACACGGCACTGGTCTGTCAGACTAGCATTATAACTTACAAAATAATAGAAATTTGTATGTCTGTGATATCGCAATGTTTAATGAGAACACTGAAGAAAATCGCTCTGATTTTCCTTATCGATTCAGTCACACTTACTTTAGTACAATTCGCACGAAAAATCACAAACCGATTTGAAATGTGGCAAACGAACCTTTAACGCATACAAATTGAATATCTATACACAGAAGGTTACCAAAAATTTCAGTTAAGATCCTTTCTCAAGTTTTTCTACAATCATACCGCATTTTATTAAGTTCAGGTAGTATTGTGTTAGGTTTTCGCGATTATTACACATTATAATAAAACAATTTTAAACGGATTAAATCGCGTTAAAAAGTTACAATATCAACAAATTCACGAATATTCAAATATGAACGTTCGTCAAGCTAGCACATTTCTCAGCCAATATTATATAAAACCATATAGACAGTCATATTACCATAATTAACATAAATTAATTAACCAACGAAATAATACGCAAATGCACAAAAATTATACACCACGTTGACTATGACGGATTTTCTGAAGGCTTCGTAGTACGCAGGCGCAATGACACATGCTAGCATACTTACCAACATATCGCTAGCACACTTACCAACATATCGCTAGCATACTTACCAACATATCGCTAGCATACTTACCAACATATCGCTAGCATACTTACCAACATATCGCTAGCATACTTACCAACATATCGCTAGCATACTTACCAACATATCGCTAGCACACTTACCAACATATCGCTAGCACACTTACCAACATATCGCTAGCACACTTACCAACATATCGCTAGCACACTTACCAACATATCGCTAGCACACTTACCAACATATCGCTAGCACACTTACCAACATATCGCTAGCACACTTACCAACATATCGCTAGCACACTTACCAACATATCGCTAGCACACTTACCAACATATCGCTAGCACACTTACCAACATATCGCTAGCACACTTACCAACATATCGCTAGCACACTTACCAACATATCGCTAGCACACTTACCAACATATCGCTAGCACACTTACCAACATATCGCTAGCACACTTACCAACATATCGCTAGCACACTTACCAACATATCGCTAGCACACTTACCAACATATCGCTAGCATACTTACCAACATATCGCTAGCATACTTACCAACATATCGCTAGCACACTTACCAACATATCGCTAGCACACTTACCAACATATCGCTAGCACACTTACCAACATATCGCTAGCACACTTACCAACATATCGCTAGCACACTTACCAACATATCGCTAGCACACTTACCAACATATCGCTAGCACACTTACCAACATATCGCTAGCACACTTACCAACATATCGCTAGCACACTTACCAACATATCGCTAGCATACTTACCAACATATCGCTAGCACACTTACCAACATATCGCTAGCACACTTACCAACATATCGCTAGCACACTTACCAACATATCGCTAGCACACTTACCAACATATCGCTAGCACACTTACCAACATATCGCTAGCACACTTACCAACATATCGCTAGCACACTTACCAACATATCGCTAGCACACTTACCAACATATCGCTAGCACACTTACCAACATATCGCTAGCACACTTACCAACATATCGCTAGCACACTTACCAACATATCGCTAGCACACTTACCAACATATCGCTAGCATACTTACCAACATATCGCTAGCACACTTACCAACATATCGCTAGCACACTTACCAACATATCGCTAGCACACTTACCAACATATCGCTAGCACACTTACCAACATATCGCTAGCACACTTACCAACATATCGCTAGCACACTTACCAACATATCGCTAGCACACTTACCAACATATCGCTAGCACACTTACCAACATATCGCTAGCACACTTACCAACATATCGCTAGCACACTTACCAACATATCGCTAGCATACTTACCAACATATCGCTAGCATACTTACCAACATATCGCTAGCACACTTACCAACATATCGCTAGCACACTTACCAACATATCGCTAGCACACTTACCAACATATCGCTAGCATACTTACCAACATATCGCTAGCACACTTACCAACATATCGCTAGCATACTTACCAACATATCGCTAGCACACTTACCAACATATCGCTAGCATACTTACCAACATATCGCTAGCACACTTACCAACATATCGCTAGCATACTTACCAACATATCGCTAGCACACTTACCAACATATCGCTAGCACACTTACCAACATATCGCTAGCACACTTACCAACATATCGCTAGCATACTTACCAACATATCGCTAGCACACTTACCAACATATCGCTAGCATACTTACCAACATATCGCTAGCACACTTACCAACATATCGCTAGCACACTTACCAACATATCGCTAGCATACTTACCAACATATCGCTAGCACACTTACCAACATATCGCTAGCACACTTACCAACATATCGCTAGCACACTTACCAACATATCGCTAGCACACTTACCAACATATCGCTAGCACACTTACCAACATATCATTCGCTATTATGAATGAATATGTTTGGCTATTTTTGGTGTCGCTTTTTCGTTTCATCGAATTTTCAAATCACAGATGACACAATGTCACTCTTTACGTTAAACATTATCAGGTTTTTGGGGACAAACATAATATTTTCAATAATGTCAAGGGAGGGCACTGTTAGTATATTAACATTTTTAAAGATTAAGGGATTCGCATTCATAGATTGCGTGGATGGCCCTCTTCTGTAATATAAATATTGAATCTACATTAGAGCGGCGGGCTCCCCACGCTAGAATGCCATATGACATTATGCTGTGGATATACGCAAAATATACAAGTCTGGCCGTAGCTACGTCAGTTAGTCGCCTATTTTTAACTATTTGATAGAGCCTTATATGAGCACCCCACTGTACCCAGGTTGAAAGAATATATGGCATATATAGGGTAATAAACAAATTTCAGTAAAATTTACTGTAATTAGTAAATGTTAACATATTTTTTTTTTAATACCTCTCTTTGACATTAAGACATTTCATACAAATTAGTAACAATAACAAACTTAATTTATTAAATTTGACATTTTATTTTTTATTTTAGCTAACTAGGATTTTAACATTAATTTAATTATTAGAATGACTGCATGCACATTAATCATTATTTAACTTATGTATTTTAGAATCAAACGATTGCACACCATTGTTATGGTAGAATGTAAGATCTATTTATAATTATTACCACCTTTATGTACTACATTCTTGCAATAAACATTTTTAATCTTTTAAAAACTGCAGAAGGAAACTGTGTTAAGACTATTTTTTATTATGGTCCTTTTTATTTGTGTGCTCAGATATATCCATCAAATGGAATATAATGATAAGTGCTTGTTGCCGTTTCTTAAAGTAAGAACTGCTATCGTATTAAGTCCTCTTACAGCCGGAGGAATACCCAATCAAGCTCTCGTGTATAATATTGACGATAGACTTACATATTTTACCTCTAAAGTACAGACAAATAAGTTTAGTTCTCGCCAGCAAGGTCCTAGCTTTGTCGGTGAGACGGGCCTAAGAAATGAGAAGTTCTCTTCTGTATTCTGAGTGACACATACATTGTATTTTTACTGTAGCTATAAATCTTCTATACAAATAAATAAAATTGAAGTGTCTGTTTGTAATGTCAAAATAACAGCTTTTTACTTAATGCATATGAACGTATATACGGGACATATAACAAGAAAACAATTTTTAAATTTTTTGTCTGTCTGTCTGTCTGTCTGTTTGTTCCGGGTAATCTCCGAAACGGCTGGACCGATTTTGATGGGACTTTCATCACCACAATTACCGATGTAGGTGCGTTGTGGGCTCATTTGGGGGGTTTTGCCATAATCGCCACGCTTGGCAGACGGGTTGGCGATCGCAGTTGAGTTATTAATGTACTCGAAGGACGCTGCTGCCCATCCTCCGGCTAATCCCTTAGTCGACTTTTACGACACCCACGGGAGGAGATGGGGTGGTGGTATTCTGAGACGGCACCACACGGCACTGGTCTGTCAGACTAGCATTATAACTTACAAAATAATAGAAATTTGTATGTCTGTGATATCGCAATGTTTAATGAGAACACTGAAGAAAATCGCTCTGATTTTCCTTATCGATTCAGTCACACTTACTTTAGTACAATTCGCACGAAAAATCACAAACCGATTTGAAATGTGGCAAACGAACCTTTAACGCATACAAATTGAATATCTATACACAGAAGGTTACCAAAAATTTCAGTTAAGATCCTTTCTCAAGTTTTTCTACAATCATACCGCATTTTATTAAGTTCAGGTAGTATTGTGTTAGGTTTTCGCGATTATTACACATTATAATAAAACAATTTTAAACGGATTAAATCGCGTTAAAAAGTTACAATATCAACAAATTCACGAATATTCAAATATGAACGTTCGTCAAGCTAGCACATTTCTCAGCCAATATTATATAAAACCATATAGACAGTCATATTACCATAATTAACATAAATTAATTAACCAACGAAATAATACGCAAATGCACAAAAATTATACACCACGTTGACTATGACGGATTTTCTGAAGGCTTCGTAGTACGCAGGCGCAATGACACATGCTAGCATACTTACCAACATATCGCTAGCACACTTACCAACATATCGCTAGCATACTTACCAACATATCGCTAGCATACTTACCAACATATCGCTAGCATACTTACCAACATATCGCTAGCATACTTACCAACATATCGCTAGCATACTTACCAACATATCGCTAGCACACTTACCAACATATCGCTAGCACACTTACCAACATATCGCTAGCACACTTACCAACATATCGCTAGCACACTTACCAACATATCGCTAGCACACTTACCAACATATCGCTAGCACACTTACCAACATATCGCTAGCACACTTACCAACATATCGCTAGCACACTTACCAACATATCGCTAGCATACTTACCAACATATCGCTAGCACACTTACCAACATATCGCTAGCACACTTACCAACATATCGCTAGCACACTTACCAACATATCGCTAGCACACTTACCAACATATCGCTAGCACACTTACCAACATATCGCTAGCACACTTACCAACATATCGCTAGCACACTTACCAACATATCGCTAGCACACTTACCAACATATCGCTAGCATACTTACCAACATATCGCTAGCACACTTACCAACATATCGCTAGCACACTTACCAACATATCGCTAGCACACTTACCAACATATCGCTAGCATACTTACCAACATATCGCTAGCACACTTACCAACATATCGCTAGCACACTTACCAACATATCGCTAGCACACTTACCAACATATCGCTAGCACACTTACCAACATATCGCTAGCACACTTACCAACATATCGCTAGCACACTTACCAACATATCGCTAGCACACTTACCAACATATCGCTAGCATACTTACCAACATATCGCTAGCACACTTACCAACATATCGCTAGCATACTTACCAACATATCGCTAGCACACTTACCAACATATCGCTAGCACACTTACCAACATATCGCTATCACACTTACCAACATATCGCTAGCACACTTACCAACATATCGCTAGCATACTTACCAACATATCGCTAGCATACTTACCAACATATCGCTAGCACACTTACCAACATATCGCTAGCATACTTACCAACATATCGCTAGCACACTTACCAACATATCGCTAGCACACTTACCAACATATCGCTAGCACACTTACCAACATATCGCTAGCACACTTACCAACATATCATTCGCTATTATGAATGAATATGTTTGGCTATTTTTGGTGTCGCTTTTTCGTTTCATCGAATTTTCAAATCACAGATGACACAATGTCACTCTTTACGTTAAACATTATCAGGTTTTTGGGGACAAACATAATATTTTCAATAATGTCAAGGGAGGGCACTGTTAGTATATTAACATTTTTAAAGATTAAGGGATTCGCATTCATAGATTGCGTGGATGGCCCTCTTCTGTAATATAAATATTGAATCTACATTAGAGCGGCGGGCTCCCCACGCTAGAATGCCATATGACATTATGCTGTGGATATACGCAAAATATACAAGTCTGGCCGTAGCTACGTCAGTTAGTCGCCTATTTTTAACTATTTGATAGAGCCTTATATGAGCACCCCACTGTACCCAGGTTGAAAGAATATATGGCATATATAGGGTAATAAACAAATTTCAGTAAAATTTACTGTAATTAGTAAATGTTAACATATTTTTTTTTTAATACCTCTCTTTGACATTAAGACATTTCATACAAATTAGTAACAATAACAAACTTAATTTATTAAATTTGACATTTTATTTTTTATTTTAGCTAACTAGGATTTTAACATTAATTTAATTATTAGAATGACTGCATGCACATTAATCATTATTTAACTTATGTATTTTAGAATCAAACGATTGCACACCATTGTTATGGTAGAATGTAAGATCTATTTATAATTATTACCACCTTTATGTACTACATTCTTGCAATAAACATTTTTAATCTTTTAAAAACTGCAGAAGGAAACTGTGTTAAGACTATTTTTTATTATGGTCCTTTTTATTTGTGTGCTCAGATATATCCATCAAATGGAATATAATGATAAGTGCTTGTTGCCGTTTCTTAAAGTAAGAACTGCTATCGTATTAAGTCCTCTTACAGCCGGAGGAATACCCAATCAAGCTCTCGTGTATAATATTGACGATAGACTTACATATTTTACCTCTAAAGTACAGACAAATAAGTTTAGTTCTCGCCAGCAAGGTCCTAGCTTTGTCGGTGAGACGGGCCTAAGAAATGAGAAGTTCTCTTCTGTATTCTGAGTGACACATACATTGTATTTTTACTGTAGCTATAAATCTTCTATACAAATAAATAAAATTGAAGTGTCTGTTTGTAATGTCAAAATAACAGCTTTTTACTTAATGCATATGAACGTATATACGGGACATATAACAAGAAAACAATTTTTAAATTTTTTGTCTGTCTGTCTGTCTGTCTGTTTGTTCCGGGTAATCTCCGAAACGGCTGGACCGATTTTGATGGGACTTTCATCACCACAATTACCGATGTAGGTGCGTTGTGGGCTCATTTGGGGGGTTTTGCCATAATCGCCACGCTTGGCAGACGGGTTGGCGATCGCAGTTGAGTTATTAATGTACTCGAAGGACGCTGCTGCCCATCCTCCGGCTAATCCCTTAGTCGACTTTTACGACACCCACGGGAGGAGATGGGGTGGTGGTATTCTGAGACGGCACCACACGGCACTGGTCTGTCAGACTAGCATTATAACTTACAAAATAATAGAAATTTGTATGTCTGTGATATCGCAATGTTTAATGAGAACACTGAAGAAAATCGCTCTGATTTTCCTTATCGATTCAGTCACACTTACTTTAGTACAATTCGCACGAAAAATCACAAACCGATTTGAAATGTGGCAAACGAACCTTTAACGCATACAAATTGAATATCTATACACAGAAGGTTACCAAAAATTTCAGTTAAGATCCTTTCTCAAGTTTTTCTACAATCATACCGCATTTTATTAAGTTCAGGTAGTATTGTGTTAGGTTTTCGCGATTATTACACATTATAATAAAACAATTTTAAACGGATTAAATCGCGTTAAAAAGTTACAATATCAACAAATTCACGAATATTCAAATATGAACGTTCGTCAAGCTAGCACATTTCTCAGCCAATATTATATAAAACCATATAGACAGTCATATTACCATAATTAACATAAATTAATTAACCAACGAAATAATACGCAAATGCACAAAAATTATACACCACGTTGACTATGACGGATTTTCTGAAGGCTTCGTAGTACGCAGGCGCAATGACACATGCTAGCATACTTACCAACATATCGCTAGCACACTTACCAACATATCGCTAGCACACTTACCAACATATCGCTAGCACACTTACCAACATATCGCTAGCATACTTACCAACATATCGCTAGCACACTTACCAACATATCGCTAGCATACTTACCAACATATCGCTAGCACACTTACCAACATATCGCTAGCACACTTACCAACATATCGCTAGCACACTTACCAACATATCGCTAGCACACTTACCAACATATCGCTAGCATACTTACCAACATATCGCTAGCACACTTACCAACATATCGCTAGCATACTTACCAACATATCGCTAGCACACTTACCAACATATCGCTAGCACACTTACCAACATATCGCTAGCATACTTACCAACATATCGCTAGCACACTTACCAACATATCGCTAGCACACTTACCAACATATCGCTAGCACACTTACCAACATATCGCTAGCACACTTACCAACATATCGCTAGCACACTTACCAACATATCGCTAGCACACTTACCAACATATCGCTAGCATACTTACCAACATATCGCTAGCACACTTACCAACATATCGCTAGCACACTTACCAACATATCGCTAGCACACTTACCAACATATCGCTAGCATACTTACCAACATATCGCTAGCACACTTACCAACATATCGCTAGCACACTTACCAACATATCGCTAGCACACTTACCAACATATCGCTAGCACACTTACCAACATATCGCTAGCACACTTACCAACATATCGCTAGCACACTTACCAACATATCGCTAGCACACTTACCAACATATCGCTAGCATACTTACCAACATATCGCTAGCACACTTACCAACATATCGCTAGCATACTTACCAACATATCGCTAGCACACTTACCAACATATCGCTAGCACACTTACCAACATATCGCTATCACACTTACCAACATATCGCTAGCACACTTACCAACATATCGCTAGCATACTTACCAACATATCGCTAGCATACTTACCAACATATCGCTAGCACACTTACCAACATATCGCTAGCACACTTACCAACATATCGCTAGCACACTTACCAACATATCGCTAGCATACTTACCAACATATCGCTAGCACACTTACCAACATATCGCTAGCACACTTACCAACATATCGCTAGCACACTTACCAACATATCATTCGCTATTATGAATGAATATGTTTGGCTATTTTTGGTGTCGCTTTTTCGTTTCATCGAATTTTCAAATCACAGATGACACAATGTCACTCTTTACGTTAAACATTATCAGGTTTTTGGGGACAAACATAATATTTTCAATAATGTCAAGGGAGGGCACTGTTAGTATATTAACATTTTTAAAGATTAAGGGATTCGCATTCATAGATTGCGTGGATGGCCCTCTTCTGTAATATAAATATTGAATCTACATTAGAGCGGCGGGCTCCCCACGCTAGAATGCCATATGACATTATGCTGTGGATATACGCAAAATATACAAGTCTGGCCGTAGCTACGTCAGTTAGTCGCCTATTTTTAACTATTTGATAGAGCCTTATATGAGCACCCCACTGTACCCAGTGCTGTAACAACCCGCCTGTCAAGCGTGGTGAGTATGGGCAAATTCCCCTCCTAAAATCTTGACACAGTTTTGGAAATTAGAAAAATATCCTTAAAGTTAAGATGAAAACATTTTCTAAGAGCTAGTGAAATATTTGCGTGTTTAAACCTGAACGATTATTACTCTTTAATTGTTCAGAGAGTAAACGTACGTATTTTTATGGCTTCTTAGTATACGCTTCGGTTATATCATTCTTTATACTCAATGTACTTTAACATCTAAACTGCGCTGGACGTTGCCCTTAATACATTACATAATGATGTACGTACAGAATTTATGCAGAATCCGAAGTTTTGAATGACGGCTTACAAGAATGAAACTTAGCGATGAGAAAATTATGAGGGTTCCTAGGCCCTTTTTCGGAAACTTTTCCGACAATTATCCTTTGCCAAACTCTCAAAGGCGGGTGGGAGATTCCGTACCGTGGACCACACTCAAATAGAATTTAGTTCAGGGCCTTAGTGGTGGCAATGGAATATTAATTGCTTTAGACGGGCTTTATCTTGTGACAGCCATACTTATCACATAATCACCATTTGTAGTGTAGACGCGTAGCGAATTAGTTACAAGTACTTTGTTCAGCGATAGGGCTCCTTATCCTTATCCTCTCTATCCCTACTTGTTGCGGTGTGGCCAGTCCGTACTTCTAACACACATCGTTCGTACGAATACCTATGACGTCGTTCGGGCTTTTTGAAAATCAGATCATCATCATCATTTCGGCCGAATGAAGTCCACTGCCGGACACAGGCCTCCCCCCAAACATCACACAATGACCGATATGTGTGTGTGCGGTATGGGTTAGGGGTTTTATCATAATCGCCAAGATAGGCAGGCGGGTTGGCGATCGCAGTTGAGTTGTTAATGTACTCGAAGGACGCTGCTGCCCATCCTCCGGCTAATCCCTTAGTCGACTTTTACGATACCCACGGGACCAGATGGGTTGTATTCGTAGCTAGCACCACACGGTTTAAAATCAGATAGCGGATCATATCACAGAATCTGTATTTTTTTATTTATTGTGTTGAAGGTCAGGTTTTAGTCATGATGCCGTAAAATATCGATACTCAGCCGTATCTAGGTAGACAAACCGACCCCAAAGATGTCGCTTACTCTTGTTGGGTGGCCGCGTGTGTGTTTTGTTTTAGCGTTTAGTGGGATACACTGTTGTTGTCATCGGAGTAAAAGCAGAGCAAAAGCAATCTTTTGAGTGCCATTACTAAAATTTCTTCGTAATATCATCTTGTATGTCTTTAAGCACGGCCGTTATTCGTCATCATCATATCAGCCAAAATCTAATTTACGCGTGATATCGGCGACGCGTCTAGGACGAAACGTCTTCCATTGGACGGTTGCCGTCAGGTCATCTCGAGTTGATGAGACGCCCTTTGTTAGCACGGTGGAAATCTTCATGCATCCTCCAAGGCCCCCGGCGAAACGGCGACGAGTAATAACGGTTAGATAGATCTGGGCGCGAGTCGATTACTACATATAACTGAATAATCAGTTCATCTTTTTTTTTTTTTTTTTAAAGTTGCCCCACTAGAATTTCTCCTGTGTCGTGGGTGCGGTTACAAACACAAATTCCACACACAATACACCCAGACCCGTAACAACTACCTGCAGATGGTACAAATATTTGTTCCGTGCAGGAATCGAACCCACGACCCGGACCGCAGCAGCCGACTGTATCAGCCACTGCACCAACCGTGCCGTCAATCACCTTTCATAATACGAAATTCCTTTTACCATTCCAGCGAAATAGCAGACGAAGAAGTGGACCACTTGTTTGCATCAGCGGATGACGACCACGACAACTTCCTGACCTTCGAAGAGATACTCCAGCATCACGACGTTTTCGTCGGCAGCGAGGCCACCGACTACGGCAGTGACCTTATGGGAGAGCACTTTGAGGACGAACTCTGAAAATGTTGCGTGCTAGTACTTTACCTGTGTATTACGGTACGTTAAATAATAGCTGTATAATCCTTGTAACGAGTCTGTGTGCGCGGGCGCAAGTAGTAGCAGATGGGCGTGGCGGATTGAACGAAATCCTATAGTAAACAGTACACCCCTAGTACGAGTTTCATTTCACAATCGAGATGTTATTGTAAAAAAAAAACTCGTACTCGGGGCACAGGTGTAAGGTAACACGTAACGATACTTCTCCATACAACATAATATTCTTAAATGACTTGTTTCCAATGGAATTAATTTCCTAGTGATGTACAACAACCTTTAATTTAGCGAAAAGGAAAAATTAAATCAACAAAATTACTAGACTATATTTCAATAACTATAAAAACTTGTTTAACAAAACAAACATTTTGCTACCAACTTAAACTAAAAATAGCTTTTATATATATTTATTTCGATTAAACGAATCATAATTAACTTGCCTTGTCACATGTTATAGGCATGTTTTGTTTTAGTTACGTACCGTACGGATTGATTTCTCGAGTTCTCGAGGCATTGAGTTTTCTTTTCCCGTCTCGACTGAAGACAAATGTCATCCTCGAAAATTCTCGAGCTGAAATCCTAAGACCCGTGTCTCGGAGAGCACGTTAAGCATTCGATCTCGGTCCCGGTCTCGTCTTGTTACACGAATATCTACTGGCGTTACGGAGAGTAAGCAGCCCGAAAGTCTGAAAACCGGTGCTCCCTAATGATATCCGTTTATCCCAGTAATTGTGTTGCAGGGGTCAGATGGTAGTTGCCCACAACATAGATCATAATGACACTGTCGGCGTAAGGTAGAATCAATATTTATTTATTCATTTTAATAATATTATTTTGCATGGAGAATTGACGAAACGCAGCAACCTAAACTGTGCTGGAGTGCAATTCCTTAAGCTCAAACATCTATACATCCTTGAATACAGGGGTGCAATTCCTTAAGGTCAAACATCCATACATCCTTCAATACAGAATTAAAATGACGGTAAAAATCAATTTGGTATACGCTAAGACATGATTGAAGCTATTCAAGGACACGTTGCAGACGGTGAGCCATGGCGGCGAGTTTAGGTAATACCAAATTGGATTGTCATCGTTATTTCAATTCTGTATTCAAGGATGTATGGATGTTTGCGATTAAGGAATTGCACCCCAGAATCGAAATAACTGTGTAAAATCAAATCGGTATTCGCTGAGACATGATTGAAACTATTCAAGGACACGTTGCAGAAAGAAAGCCACGAGGACCAGTCTTAGCGAATACCAAATGGAGTTATCACTGTTATTTCAATTCTGTATTCAAGGATGTATGGATGTTTGATCTTAGAGAATTGCACCCCAGATGAACGCATAACATAATTATCTCGTTGCAGGGACTGTACCACGTACAAGTACTTAAAAACTTTTATAGTAAATAATTGTTGAATACTAATTACGATCATGGTGGTCAATGTTTGGTACGGGGTGAGACTCAATGATGCAGGAGACACGTCTTGGTGACTTGTGTCGACGGGAACTACGCGCAATGTATTTATTAGGTATTTCGTCAAAACGCGACGCGGAATCGATACAGCTGTGAAATCGCTGATCGCCGATGATAAAAGTGTGGTGAGTGCTTTGGTCCTAAAAGTCGTCCGTAGGTAGTCACGGCTGGATTTTCTTGCGCTGAGATATTGTCATAATATAGAGATAAATAATAGTGGTGGGTCGCTGACATTTTAATTGTAGACGCAACGAGCCTGTTTGTCGTCGAGCCACTAGAATTTTCGACTAACTTATATTTCATAGTTAGGACAGCATTTCTGATTAACATCGATCACAAGACGATTATACGTTCGACGTCGACAACGCTATGCGTTCATGTTTTCACGATACAATTACTTTATCGGTGGACTAGACCCGTTTCAGCCGAATAAAGTCCACTGCTGGACACAAGCCTCCCCCAAATATCGCAACTACGACCGTTCTGGGTGTTTTGTGTGCTCATTGGGGGGTTTTGCCATAATCGCCACGCTTGGCAGGCGGGTTAGCGATCGCAGTTGAGTTGTTAATGTACTTGAAGGATGCTGCTGCCCATCCTGTGGTTAATCACATAGTCGCCTTTTACGATACGTACGGGATGAGATGGGTTGGTGGTACTCGTAGCTGGCTGGACGCAGAAGAAAAAACTGTTCGTTCATTCAGTGGCCACTAGTAATAAATAATATCTAATGAACTGTAAGGTTAGAAAAAGTCACTTACACTTGCAGCGAGACCTTCATACCGTTGTATGGAGTTCTCGCTGCAAGTATAGCGCTGGAGGTAAAGACATCTTCAAACGTGACAGTGACAGAATGTCGAAAATGTTGGCATGTTGTTTTTCGATATATATCTATAGATATCCTTATTGTCTCTAGCGCGCGAGAATCGCCACACTAGTCGAAAAAGGTTTATAGCCATACTGTATCTTTGTACACTATGATTGTAAGCCCGAGTTCACTTACTTATATGTTCAATTAGATCTTTGTACTGTGTAATGAATGTATAAAATAAGAATCTCCATTGAGTCAACCCACCATCTATCATCTGCAATTATAACATGATCGTAGGCAGGCAAAGAATACCTCGTCACGTGCCGTGGCTAATTTGTTCTTATTTATTTACTTAATTAATTTATATGTCATTTTAGTTTTCGACTACGGCCTAATATTTATGTTGTCTGGTGCTAGTAATGTTTGATTTCTTATATATGTTAGTAATATTTAATTATATTGTATCTCATTAAAAATATACACTTAAGTAACGGCTGAAGGATGCGATAGGCGGCAGATATTCAGCAAGCCGTAGGTAGACAATCTCGAACATCAGTTGTGACCAGATATTATAGTCTATCTCAGATCAGAGTTGCCAGGTTACCGGTATTCATCAACAGATCGACTTATCCGAGTGAAAAATTAGAACCATAAACACCCCTGAAGTGCACTAAATTCTACCCCATTCCGGTTTTTTATCGGATATCTGGCAACCCTGATTGGGATTATCGCGATTGAATCTTGCCATAATATACATTATGACGTGTCTAATAGTTATTGTATATTATCTACTGGAAATAGCGGTAATTACAACTAATAACAATTTAATGTTGCCATGAGACCAAAAATGTAAATGTTCGCCAATATTGTACAAAGCTATTTAATAATATCAAATAGTTTAAAGTTCTATATTGTAACTTTCAAATGTATTCATGTCTGATTTTACTCACATAAGTTATTTTAAGCCGTCCGACTAACCGTCACGTGAAGGGTCAAGTCCGAAACGTGCCGGACATCACAGAAATATACAAACAGTAAATTCTTATACGCAGTTTAGTTACTATTATTTTGCACAAAACATGCATTATGTAATTCAATACATAGACTAGTCAAACAATATTAATATATTTTAAGATACAAATTTACTTAAATGAACATTGTTTAGAAGTCGGTTGTTCTTATTAGACTTTAATTAATTAGACAGTAACACTAGCAATTAAATGTATGTTTGTACGTCAAAAATACTTATTAAAACTGTTTACTAATGAAATCTGCAATCATTTATTTTTCAAAAAACTGAATCTGAAATATAATATATGGTTACGTGTGGTGGGTTAGGAATATAGCACCACTCCATCTCCTCCCATGGATGTCGTAAAAGGCGACTAAGGGACTCTAAACCAGAGGGATGGGCAGCAGCGTACCTTCTGTGGTACAACAGTAATTCTGCGCTCACCAACCCGCCTGCTTTACCTGGTGAGTATTAGCAACTTACTCCTAAAATTATAACACCATTTTGAAAATCTACGGCCTTTGTCCAGCTGAAGAAACTGTGCAACAACTCGCCAGGAACACGTCTGTTTGTCATGTTATTCTTATTTAATACTCAGTACTTCGCTGGTTTGCGTGAACACTAATTCGAAGTTCTCTAAAATAAAACTCCACGTGACATATTGTCTGGTGAATGCGGTGGCCAGGCTATGGATCGCCGCGAAATCTACTGTGGAGGATGTTTTGGTGAGTCCTTGCCTGCCTGCAACCACAAGCGTCGGCGATATAAGTGCCTATTTTGACAACGCTTCGCAAAATGCATTATTTAGTAGTTCTAGAAATCTTGGGCTATTTAAGTTTCTTGGGAGATCGACAGACCCAATTAATTGATCATCGGTCATAGCTGCCTACACATTTACCTAAAATCCAAGCTGCAGCGTTGGTGATGTAACAGCATGTAGATTTTCAGCCGTCTATAAGTGAAGATTTCTAAGTAATCCCTCTTGTGAACGTCGCTTCACGTGACACGTCCACATGACACGTTTAAAAAATGCTCGTGTATGTCGCATACTTTGGGTTACGTATACACAGAATACTGATCGTGTAGCGAATAGCTCTAATATCCTGCACACATCAAAAAATTATACGGATGCATGGAATGCGGCGCTCGTATGTACATATCTCAGACACGGAAGGCCCGAGTTCAAACAACAATATCTCTTAAGTACCTAAAATAGAGACGTTAAAATTAACATAGTTTTTATAGTTTATCAATTACATAAATTATTTATTTAATTACCTTTTTGTATTACTCGACTAACAAAGTTAAGTTTACCCAAATAATGATACTAATAACTCGATTGTATAACAATTGGTTTAAACAAAGGGGGGGTACCTCTATACATTTCCAATAAAAAGTAGGTACCTATCGAATTGTTTTGTTTCTTCATTTCATTTTTTACCCACGATATTCTGGCTTGCTATTTTAATTATATAAAGGACTTTTATCATATTTATTACGAGTTTTTTACTTCATACAATGGATGTACATACAAATTTTTTTTAATGTATACGCCTTAACCTTATTAAAACATAAATAATACTTTTAGTTGTCAAGGACTTTAGTGCGGTAATAGTCTTAATACGAAGGGAAGGGGTTCATAAAAATAAAACTCCCAAAACACATCCATTTACAATGTTTTTTTAATCAATATAATAATATTCTTAATAAATCCAAAATATTTACACAATACAAAAACATACAATACGACCATGATCGGCGTCCGTGGTCAGCCGGAGACGGCTCGTGCTACAATTACTAACCAATTTCGGGGAACTGCTTGCAGCAACTACTCTATTGCGTTCGTTTAAAGTTCAATATTGAGTGCCGCTTCCTAAGATTACCGAACCACATGACAATAGAAAGAATAAAACAAGTAGTTTGTTAAACAAAGAACTGTTTTTAACGACTACCGAACTTGTGGCTAGGTGTATACGGATATTTATAAAGTGTTACATCGACGGATAGGAAGCGACGCCATCAACGCTGCCGACATCACCATTCCATGGCACGCCACGACGTTATAAATACATAAAATCAAGCTATCGCCAAATGATAGAAACGTAGTAACGGCATACCATGAAACTGAGACATTTCAATTAAAATATAAGCTTTGATTAATATACAAAAGTTGACACTTACGCATCAACAATTTCATAGACAATTTATCACCGATGTGTTATAAAATCTCATTGAGTTACAAAACTGACACTTCAGAACCTATTCCATTCTTGCACAGGTGTTATCGTTACCTTTCCTTCTTAAAGATAAAAATAATTTGCTAAGGAGTGATCAAGCCTTCAAAGGAAATTAACGTGATATCTAATAATAAGCTGCGTTCACACCGCATTATTCATAATAACGCTAAGATATATAGCGACATTCTTAACCAGTTTAAGCAGTTAAAACTGGATTAAATAATTATAGAGCGAAACTAGTGAACGAGGAATTTGCAATATATCGACATAGGTATAGAGTTGCGATTGCTATCAAAGAAATTATCGATGCAAGTCTACAGTCTAATATATTATCGACATTTTCTAACATTCGGGTTCTGTAGGTTCTAGTGAATCCTCCCTGTATGGAATGCGATTATAAAAAAGGATACGACTACAATGACCCCACCGTTTACATTTTACTTATAAAATATAAATTATACAAGACAATATACATAATAATTAATAATATGTATAGAACAATTTATCCATCGAATAATTAGTGTTTTAAAAATAACTATATAACTTCTTAACTGAGAAGTGTAAATCTATTTCATTAAATAACTATGCCATATTATATTATTTTGAACTAAAATAATGAATGGATGGTATGGTACCTAAACATTTCAATGAGAATTTTATTAATATTACTATGAAAGGATTCCCATAAATTCACAATTTATTTTGCCATTTTTACACACTTCAATGACACAAAACGTGTTACGGGAACATTTTTCGAACAAAATTGAATTGAAACGTATAGGAACAAACGTTTACTGAATTAGGTGACTGAAATTAGCCTGCAACGATCTGGCTAAAACAAAAAGTTGCGAGCGAAGCTAACATAGGACAGGGCAAGGGGCTTCGGTTTACATGGAGACTTCATTGTATGACCATGCCTACCTATATAAGTAAATAACCTCCTCGCTTATAAATGTTACCTTATTCCTTACATAAAATTACAATATATTACGAAGCCTAGTGTTTTCGTATCGAAGACATATATGACCTCTATCTCGATTTCGATCTCTCAAACGCAAACAAATAGATTCGAATAATAGTCTTTTTAATATTTTACAAATCAGTGCGGACAAAATAACATTTATAAGTAAAAGAACTAGCTGGATGCAAGCTTGTTCCATGACAACTAACAAGACAAGATTTTCACCAGTTTCACAGTTGCCATCACAAACATTATTATGAGAAAAGTTCCCGTCTTGTTTGCCACACAGAAGTGAGCCGATGATTAAAATAATATTTAATGTATATATGTAACAATACACGAATGTAAATGCACCTTCACCAATAAATTTTGATATTGAACGCTTCTATTTCAAATGCAATATACTTTAGCTGGAGAAACAGTATAATCAAATAGTTCAAAGAAATCAGTGGAGGAAGATTTAAGATGGAAACGTTTTTTAAAACAAAATGGATAAATCTCAAAAGTAACTTTCAAGGTTGACAGTTCCCCCAACTGAAGTCTATTTCATGTTTAATTGTATTAATTCAAGCTCAATTACTGCTAGAACGAAGGAATCTCGTAAATAACCCTACGGCAGAGTGCACTGCTAACCTGATACAAACGAAAGTAAATATAATCATTTTTATTACAGTTTTCATTACAGTTACAAATAAGTTTTAAAACTAGTTATCATTTTTTATAATTAGCTTGTTTTTATATTATATGTTTTTAATGCGGCCCGCGTGGACGTAAAAACACACTTTTTATATATATATATTGTGAGTCAGCCTCGCGAGGAATGATATTTTTATAGATATATGATGCTAGAAGAAGTAGATATATGTATGTATACACCCTCCCAGACGATCTCGCGAGGCAAAACTCTGTAACAACTTCGAAAAGGAAATAGTTAAGTTTTATACTTCACCGAACATGTAAGATGAAGAAACAACTTTCATACTTTACGAGGCAGTCTCGAACATGCTATTTATTTCCTATATTCAACGAGGCAGTTCCATGTTTACAACATGCCACTGCCTCAACATATGATTGCTAAACTTAACAAATCATGTGACCCGACGCTAGAACATTTTAACGCGGCATAACGACACGAATCTGCCTCGTTTACCATAAAAAATTCCTTCGTCACGAAAAATAAATAAAAGCTGCCACGCTCAGTATAAAATTGGGAATTGCACGTAAAGTTAAGTGTGTGTGTACTTCCACGGCGAGCTGAGCGTCGGTACTAGCGGGCCTTGGAGTCGCGGGTCACTTCGCCTGGCGGCTGTTTGTATCGTTACCTACTACATACCTCAACCCGCGCGCACGCCCTCACCAATCGGCGATTTTGTCTGCAAATTGGAGAGAATTAGATCAATACAGGTTACAAGGTAAAGTGGAGGTAAGTTTGAGCAATTTTTCTATATTAGTGCATTTAAATTGTTTGAGCACTACGGTGTCGCAAATTTTACATTTGGTGATTAATTATTCCGTGTGGTGTCCGGATTAAGAATATAGCACCACTCCATGTCCTCCCGTGGATGTCGTAAACGGCGACTAAGAGAATCTAAATCAGAGGGATGGGCAGCAGCGTCCCTTCTGAGAAACGGTAGCCATACTGCGCTCACCAACCGGCCTGCCAAGCGTGGTGAGTATTTGCAAATACCCCCCAAAACGATGACACAGTTGTGAAAATATATGGGGGAGGCCTTTGTTCAGCAGTGGACATATAAATGGCTGATATATATACTAATGACGCATATAATTGCTGGCATAGCGATTAGTAAACGGTGATCGGAAGTGTGGAGCATTGTACATCGCTCGTAGTACGGATGGCCGATGGGGCAGAAGAGTTAACTCTGGCGATCGCGTACCGGAAGATGCAGCGTGAGTAGACCCCACAAGGTGGACCGATGACCTGGTGAAGGTTGCGGGGAACCGCTGGATGCAAGTGGGGCAGGACCGGTCAGTGTGGCCATCATTGGGAAAAGCCAATACCCAGCAGTCGCCTTTTGTAGGAAGACGCTCGTCTTTCTACAAAAGTGTTGGTGATGACGATGAGGTGGAAGTGTTACTTTTATCAACAGTCGGATCTGCGCCCCGCTCGGTGTCGGCTGTTGTTGCTATGATCATGTCTTACCACGTGTAAGGAGCGCTATCACTTGCAGCAGGAGGAGCTGCGCCCCGCTCGGTGTCGGCTGTTGTTGCTATGATCATGTCTTACCACGTGTAAGGAGCGCTATCACTTGCAGCAGGAGGAGCTGCGCCCCGCTCGGTGTCGGCTGTTGTTGCTATGATCATGTCTTACCACGTGTAAGGAGCGCTATCACTTGCAGCAGGAGGAGCTGCGCCCCGCTCGGTGTCGGCTGTTGTTGCTATGATCATGTCTTACCACGTGTAAGGAGCGCTATCACTTGCAGCAGGAGGAGCTGCGCCCCGCTCGGTGTCGGCTGTTGTTGCTATGATCATGTCTTACCACGTGTAAGGAGCGCTATCACTTGCAGCAGGAGGAGCTGCTCCCCGCTCGGTGTCGGCTGTTGTTGCTATGATCATGTCTTACCACGTGTAAGGAGCGCTATCACTTGCAGCAGGAGGAGCTGCTCCCCGCTCGGTGTCGGCTGTTGTTGCTATGATCATGTCTTACCACGTGTAAGGAGCGCTATCACTTGCAGCAGGAGGAGCTGCGCCCCGCTCGGTGTCGGCTGTTGTTGCTATGATCATGTCTTACCACGTGTAAGGAGCGCTATCACTTGCAGCAGGAGGAGCTGCGCCCCGCTCGGTGTCGGCTGTTGTTGCTATGATCATGTCTTACCACGTGTAAGGAGCGCTATCACTTGCAGCAGGAGGAGCTGCGCCCCGCTCGGTGTCGGCTGTTGTTGCTATGATCATGTCTTACCACGTGTAAGGAGCGCTATCACTTGCAGCAGGAGGAGCTGCGCCCCGCTCGGTGTCGGCTGTTGTTGCTATGATCATGTCTTACCACGTGTAAGGAGCGCTATCACTTGCAGCAGGAGGAGCTGCGCCCCGCTCGGTGTCGGCTGTTGTTGCTATGATCATGTCTTACCACGTGTAAGGAGCGCTATCACTTGCAGCAGGAGGAGCTGCGCCCCGCTCGGTGTCGGCTGTTGTTGCTATGATCATGTCTTACCACGTGTAAGGAGCGCTATCACTTGCAGCAGGAGGAGCTGCGCCCCGCTCGGTGTCGGCTGTTGTTGCTATGATCATGTCTTACCACGTGTAAGGAGCGCTATCACTTGCAGCAGGAGGAGCTGCGCCCCGCTCGGTGTCGGATGTTGTTGCTATGATCATGTCTTACCACGTGTAAGGAGCGCTATCACTTGCAGCAGGAGCTGCGCCCCGCTCGGTGTCGGCTGTTGTTGCTATGATCATGTCTTACCACGTGTAAGGAGCGCTATCACTTGCAGCAGGAGCTGCGCCCCGCTCGGTGTCGGCTGTTGTTGCTATGATCATGTCTTACCACGTGTAAGGAGCGCTATCACTTGCAGCAGGAGGAGCTGCGCCCCGCTCGGTGTCGGCTGTTGTTGCTATGATCATGTCTTACCACGTGTAAGGAGCGCTATCACTTGCAGCAGGAGGAGCTGCGCCCCGCTCGGTGTCGGCTGTTGTTGCTATGATCATGTCTTACCACGTGTAAGGAGCGCTATCACTTGCAGCAGGAGGAGCTGCGCCCCGCTCGGTGTCGGCTGTTGTTGCTATGATCATGTCTTACCACGTGTAAGGAGCGCTATCACTTGCAGCAGGAGGAGCTGCGCCCCGCTCGGTGTCGGCTGTTGTTGCTATGATCATGTCTTACCACGTGTAAGGAGCGCTATCACTTGCAGCAGGAGGAGCTGCGCCCCGCTCGGTGTCGGCTGTTGTTGCTATGATCATGTCTTACCACGTGTAAGGAGCGCTATCACTTGCAGCAGGAGGAGCTGCGCCCCGCTCGGTGTCGGCTGTTGTTGCTATGATCATGTCTTACCACGTGTAAGGAGCGCTATCACTTGCAGCAGGAGGAGCTGCGCCCCGCTCGGTGTCGGCTGTTGTTGCTATGATCATGTCTTACCACGTGTAAGGAGCGCTATCACTTGCAGCAGGAGGAGCTGCGCCCCGCTCGGTGTCGGCTGTTGTTGCTATGATCATGTCTTACCACGTGTAAGGAGCGCTATCACTTGCAGCAGGAGGAGCTGCGCCCCGCTCGGTGTCGGCTGTTGTTGCTATGATCATGTCTTACCACGTGTAAGGAGCGCTATCACTTGCAGCAGGAGGAGCTGCGCCCCGCTCGGTGTCGGCTGTTGTTGCTATGATCATGTCTTACCACGTGTAAGGAGCGCTATCACTTGCAGCAGGAGGAGCTGCGCCCCGCTCGGTGTCGGCTGTTGTTGCTATGATCATGTCTTACCACGTGTAAGGAGCGCTATCACTTGCAGCAGGAGGAGCTGCGCCCCGCTCGGTGTCGGCTGTTGTTGCTATGATCATGTCTTACCACGTGTAAGGAGCGCTATCACTTGCAGCAGGAGGAGCTGCGCCCCGCTCGGTGTCGGCTGTTGTTGCTATGATCATGTCTTACCACGTGTAAGGAGCGCTATCACTTGCAGCAGGAGGAGCTGCGCGCCTGCTCGGTGTCCCCGAGTCGCCGCGCTCCCGCCGCTGGTCCGCTAGCGCCACCCTCGCTCTTTGGTAACTTGTTCGCTGGAACATGAATATTATATATGTTAGTTTCTATATAATTCTCTAAATAAATTTTGGCGCCTGTAGTCTCTACATTCAATTCTACAAAGTCGGGTATTTCGAAGTACAAAAAATCTATGCATTCCCAAGATTTCTTGTTAAATTTTTTCGCATGAAAACTTCCTGGTGAACGTGCGTGAAAGTGGCGACGTGTGTCAGCTTCCTGTGATCTATGACTAAATTATGAAATGAAAATAATTGTATTTTCAAATTTCATCGCAACACCTTTCACACTTTGTACAACAGAGGGCAAATTCTAGTAATTTAAAAATGTTCAAAATATAGTTGCGTTGTAGTCTCACGTGTCACAAATGTCACAAATAGAAAGAATCCTTCGAAACTAACAAAAAAAAACCTCAAACGCGAACTGTGATGAGATCGAAAATGGATTGAAATATTTTGAACTGACACAGGTACAAAAAATGACATTAAATAAACTTCAAAATTGCCAATGAAATGACACTAGATTGATACTGGAATTGACAACCGACGGTGCTGACATTTTTTTGTAGAATTCTTTCATTTTTGGAAATGATTTATGAATAATTAAGGATTGTTTAATCTGAACACCGAACATCGTTGCCTTTATACATGACATTGGCAAAATTGTGGAGGCACTTTACAGAAGCCATGGTAATAATAATCTAAGAGAAGAAGAAGAGATCATACTGAAATCCGGCTGAACTTAAAGTGGAGCAGAATACAATTCTTTTGTCAATTCATAATTTAATCTCTGTTCGATCAACTTTTAGTTATGGTGTAAATTAATAACGAGAATTGGACCACAGTCATCAGACGACACGGTCACTCACTCACTACTCGACTCCTTGCGTCCACTTACCGATAGCTAAGAAGATGTCGTTAACATTCATGGCTGTCTTGGCGCTGGTCTCCATAAAGAGCAGTCCGTTCTCGTCGGCGTAGGCCTGCGCCTCCTCGAACTCCACCATGCGCTTGGCCGCGAGGTCGCTCTTATTGCCAGCCAGCGCGATCACTATGGAAGGCGACGCTTGCCGTTGCAGTTCTTTCACCCAGTTCTTCGCGCGGCCGAATGTGTCCTGGAGAAGGAGGTAAAATTAAGAACATACATCTATACAAATAAATAAAATTGAAGTGTCTGTTTGTAATGTCAAAATAACAGCTTTTTACTAAATGCATATGCAAATATATACGGTACCTACAACAAAAAAGCGATTTGTAATTTTTTTTGGTCTGTCTGTTTGTTCCCGCTAATCTCTGAAACGGCTGGACCGATTTCGACGGGACTTTCACTGGAAGATAGCTGATGTTATAAGGAATAACTTAGGCTACTTTTATTTTATAAAAATAATTAGGGTTCCGTGCAAAAAATAAAACTCATGATATCCAATATATATATATACATATTCTATGTCAAGTGTCTATGCCGAAGTACTCTAAATTATATACAAATAATCCACTTTCTTTTAAATTCAACGGCGGGTGAAACCGCGGGTCCCAGCTAGTTGTAAATAAAATGTAATGAAACAAAAAACAAGAGATTGTAAATGGTTGCCCGCCGATTATTTTTGTTAGTTGCCCCTCCGCGATGAAAGGCACGACAGTAGAGCCATTAAAGAATCCGGTAAGTAAACTGACTTAATTGGAAGATAACAAGTAGCCAATTTTCTTTCCTCGTATTTTTGTAATTGGGAAAAACTTTAAATGCGCTCTATAGTCGCAAACAAATAAACCTCGAAGTGGCGAAATTTTAACGATGTGTGTACGTCTGTATTCAGCGTGCACTTATCAAAGACACGTTCGAAGCATTCTATGAAGATGACCTACTCGTCTGGAAACGTTTTGATTTATAATAATCCCGTAGGCATAGTATTCTGTAGGAATGGAAAGATATCAGTATACTACTTAACTTTAGTCAAATATAAAGTATCACTTACATAATTGTTAGTATAAATAATTACATAAATGCATTACATTATTACTTGTGGTCGCCCAGGGGTCGAAATACGACCATGATTTCAAACTTTGGTTTAATGTATTTGTAACACACATTGTACATAAAGGGCATCGGCCAAAATAGGCCCACCAGCGGACTAAAATGAAATGTATCTGTAACAATTGCTTATATTTTTATATATTTCCGTAATTTGTAAAAAGCTATAAACGGCGAGATAGCGGAGATCACAAAAAAAGGAACTCGACAAAGAAAATTGATTAAAACTGTATTGTCATTTGAGTCCGTGGCCATATGAAAAATATTATATTCTTCTACTAATAAATAACTCATGACTTTAAATTATCATTATGATCTACCTCGGTTTATGAAGCATAGTTTTGTTTTCTAAGACACTTTCGCAAATATTTGAATATTATATAAATATTTTAGTCTTTGGCTAAAAGATTAACTGCCAAATCAAATCAAACTTCACTTCAAAATGGTAATTATTTAGTAGTTATTAAGATTATTGAATATACCTTTTGAAACAGCCGTTTTAGTTCTTAAATGTGTAATTTATTTATTTCTTCGTACTCAGTTTTCACTAGCATTATCTACCCTCGTTGCCTTGCAAAATATAGTACCATATAACCTAAAAATCCGTCTCTTTGCACTGAAATATCTTTGAATTCCCACAGTAAATTTTTATTTCGATGTGTGTATAATTATTTGCCTATTTTTGTAGTTGCAGTATTTTGATAATATTATCGCTCTTGTCCGTCGACATGTCGAAATGGGTCGGACTTATTATGGGCGATGGCCAGTGTCTTTTTAACTTTCTGCATTTGTTTTCCATATAAACTTTAACTATGCCAAATCTCGCCAATACATACTCTATTTGAATTTCTGAGTCATTGCTTTTATTTGTCACTGACTTGAGGTTTTCCTGAAGACACTCAAAATCAACCTGCAAGTCCCTGTGTCAACTTTATATTTCCAGAACACTGTTCTAAGCTAAATAAATACATGTCTAGTTTAATTAGCTGTTGCAACCATTTCTGTTTAATTTCACATTTTTAATGAAACATGTATTCGTGAAATGTTCTTATTGTTACATTTTGTATGTTGTTATCACTAACACTTTTCTCATATGTATATCAACGTGATATAGGAGTTCTGATGATAACCTATATTCTATTATCATTCTAATGTCAAGCATTAAAAAGCGTCCATTCTAACATTGAACGAAATAGACAGAGTACACTGTATACATACAGACAGACTCTAACTTTACAGTGGCCTGGTTATTGCTCACCTTGAAGATATTGGGCTATACTGTAAACAGAAAAAGATAGATTTTCTTTGCTTAAATCATCTCTACAATTTTAAACCGTAATTCCGTGTGGTGTCCGGATTAAGAATATCGCACCACTCCATCTCCTCCCGTGGATGTCGTAAAAGGCGACTAAGGGAATCTAATCCAGAGGGATGGGCAGCAGCGTCCCTTCAGTGAAACAGTAGCCATACTGCGCTCACCAACCCGCCTGCCAAGCGTGGAGAGTATTGGCAAATACCCCCCCAAAATGATGACATAGTTGTGGAAATCTATGGGGGGAGGCCTTTGTTCAGCAGTGGACATATAAAAGGGCGATATGACAATTTTAAACAGCAGTCAAATAGCAAAAGAAAAAAAACATTAATTATAAGACGACATTATGATTAACCATACTGATGCGATTTTAAATTTATTCATTTGTATATTCATAAAACCAAGTATAAAATATCCACCGGAATTTGTCTGCACCTATAATTATGCATTATTCATTAAGCTGTTTATTTTTTATGTTTCTGTATGTGTTAGATTAAGAATAAAGAGATAAAGAGAATAAAGTCCACTGCTGGACACAGGCCTCCCCCAAAGATTAATGCAACTACCGATATGGGTGTGTTGTGTTGGTCATTGGGGGGGTTTGCCATAGTCGCCACGCTTGGCACGCTTGGTGGGTTGGCGATCGCAGTAGAGTTGTTAATGTGCTCGAAGGACGCAGCTGCCCATCCTCCAGCTAATCCCATAGTCGCCTTTTACGACACCCACGGGATGAGATGGGATGGTGCTATTCGTAGCCGGCATCACACATATTACTACTGATTATTACGACTGTAATCCTTTTTTCTTACAATGAGCGTTCGATGTTTACAGCTTTATATTTTCTAAATATTTACTTTTATTTAATGTAGTGTATCATACTTAAGTGTTTAAAGATCATCATAGTCAAAGACCGCAGCTTAACAAAGGCCTTCCCCATATATGTCCGCACAGCTGTGTCGTTATTTTGGGGGGAATTTGCCAGTAAACACCGCGTTTAGCAGGCGTGTTGGTGAGCGCAGTACAACTACTGTTCAACAGGGGGGACGCTGCAGCCCAACCCTCTGGTTTAGTCTCTTAGCCACCATTTACGACGCCCACGGGAGGAGATGGAATGGTGCTATATAGGGTCTTACATTAATAATGGAAAATATTTTAAGGCTAGGCTCTATGAATGGTATAGAATTTATTTCAAATAACAAGTATCGGTTTTGCTGTTAATAAATAAATCAATATTGAAACATTCGACTAGCGAAAGATATACTTACTGTGTACTATTTGATAAAATAAAGGTTGATGTTACGTTTGTTTATTTTGCTAAAACGCATCATTGCTACCTTGGATTTACCTCCTAAAATATTTTTCATTATTAAAGTAAGACCCTATATACTCAATCTGGACACCACACTGAATCTAAGTGTTTGTTACCACTATCTGCTAATTAAAGTCGTACAACAATAACTTTTTTATGAAATACTACTAAAGTTCCACAAATACCTCTCTATCATTAGTGGAATAATTTTAATTAACCATTTGTATCGATTTCCTGCTGGATGTACTCAATGAATGACACATAGTGTGTTGTACAGGAACGTAGGAAGTACCTATATGCATTCATGCTGCCGTTAAAGTAGCTATACATACAAGAATGAAAATATCGCCACTACATGTATGCTGTATTTTTATTTTCTAGAATATTAGCGGCCGTTTTCTTTGAAGGTTTAGAAGATGCGCAGTTACTATTTTGTGGTCACATATCGTTGATAACTGTGCTAGATCCCATCTAATAGAGGATTTCATTGCCCATTGCTCCATTTCTACGTAATGTATATGACCACATACTATTAAGAATCTTCACACAAAAGCCAACTCCTAAAACTGGGAATCGAATCTAGTACCTCCCGCTCGATAGTGGTGCTTACGACCACTAGGTCAATAAAGCATATGTATTCTATAAAAACAAATATCGGTTAAAACACATCCACAAGAAGAATAAAATATTTACATCCTCTGCATTAATGTTATTTTTTCACGATGCACTAGGGATTGGATTTCTCCGTATCGTGGGTATAGTTTACAGACATAAATCTCACAAACACAAACACCCAGACTGTGAACAACTATCGTAGCTCATACAAGTATTTGTGGCGTGAGGGCATCGAGCCAAGCGATGCAAATGCATCTGCTGCAACGACTGCATCACGACACGTGATTTGTAGGTCTGTATCGATTCTTCGATCGATCTCGTATGAATCTCGTTTGCGTCGATATTGTACCGCTTTTGCATCGATACTGTATCGCGTCTGGATCGATACTGTATCTCATTTGAATCGACACTGTATCTCGTTTGCATCGATACTGTATCGCGTTTTCATCAATACTATAGGTATCGCGTTAGCATCGATACTGTAGTTATTGCGTTCGCATCGCAAACGTATCACTGCAGCCTGCTGCCGTGTTTAAATGCGATCCGCGGGTTTATCACGCCTACATCGCTGGGTACAGTCGCGCGTGTGTGTAAAGATAGACGGTTAGCGCCTGTGTCGCTATTGGATCGCGATTGGATCGCTACTGGATCGCTGTAAATAATCGCAGTATGTAAGATTTATAACCACTAATTACTGCTAGCCAGAATATCTGGCACAGTGTACCTACTCATCTCGAAGGACTCGCATTAGAAAAACTACCGTCAGTGAACATATATGTCCTGATACTCCATTTACAACTAGCTTTTTCTAAGATATCGATAAAAAAACAGACTGCACAAATTGTATTTATATAGTATTAGTACATTTATATCATTTACTTGTGCCGTCAGTATTTATAGCATATATACATGACATTTATGTTTTATGTGCGTTCGTTATCTTTGTCGGTCTGTCTGCGTGTGCCCTTGAACTCCCGCGAAGACTTACTTGTGTAATACCATTTGCACGGCATAATATTGACCGCAACGAAAATAGTTGAGGTGAGTACAGAGAATTCATCGCTTTGAAACGAAATGGTTTGAAATTTGGAAAGTTAGAAACAGCTTAGTAGTGACGAGAAGGGTGTATCTAAGGAAGCTGTTTGTTTGCGGCTCAAACGTGAAATGCTAACGATATAATCAACGGTTGGCGCAGTGGGTAAGCAACGGGCTGTCTGTGCTACGTGTCGCGGGTTCGATCCCCGCACGGAACAAATTTTTGTATGATCTACAGATAGTTGTTTCGGGTCCAGGTGTTTGTGCATGCAATATTTGTGTCAGTCTACTGTACCCAAGACACAAAAGCAATCCTAGTGTGTGTAATATGAATATCCCACATCGTTTTATCCATAAATATATAATGACTTGCCCCGACTGACTGACTGATCCATCATTGTATGGAGTATCCGTTATTTTTAAAGCTATATCTATAAACATTGTCGGTTGGCTTTTTGGTTGAAAATAATGAAGTTGTTTCCGTGATTTGTAAGGCGGGATACACCGCGGGCGACAGCTAGTATATTATAAAAAAGGTCGTAATGATAATGCCATCAGCACCAGGGGGCAGCAGCGTCCTTCGAGTACATTCACAACTCAACTGCGATCGCAAACCCGGGTGGTCGGGTGCTGACCATATAATTATTGAACTCAAAACTACAAAAAACGCAAATAATTATCTTAATAAATTGTCCTCGTCAAAATTCGCGATAGTAATACGGAAAGATATTGAAAGCTATCTCGAACAACAGCGGGTAATCCCTCGGTCTATTGACAAATATATGGTAAATTTAAGAATGATAAGAAATTTAATATTTTTATTATCTGTTTGTTTCATTCATCGCAGTTATGGATACAGCTGAACGTATATAGTAAATAACATAACGTATATAATTATGTACATAGTATTGATTCTTTCCTATATATGTAGGAGTGTACGAGTCCGCGTAGTGTCCGAATTAAGAATATAGCACCACTCCATCTCCTCCCGTGGATGTCGTAAAAGGCGACTAAGGAGCTCAAAGCCAGAGGGATGGGCAGCAGCGTCCCCTGTGTGGAACAGTAGCCTCACAGCGCTCAAATTCTCCCCAAAACGACACAATTGTAGAAATTTATGGGAGAGGCTTAGCAGTGGACAGCAAAAAGTATTATTTGGATTAATATAATAAAATATAATGTTCGTGAATGTAAACCAATCCTCAGCAGAGTGTATTATTAAAATTAATAAACTACGTCCGGACTTCATGATAAGGTTCTTATCTCTTCTTCTCTATCTAATCTATCTTAGACCTTCCCAGGAGTAACAGTCCAAACTCTTGTTATAGTATCGAACTTGTTACACTATTTGCCCCACTCATCCGAATTTGCTTGTTATTACATTCCCGAACTATCGCGTACTACTATTGCACCATCAAACTCCGCAGCTTGAGCAAAGTGAGCATTTGTGCTCACCATCGTACTTAACCCGAGAACAAAACCGTCGAGAAATAAGTCAATCAATCATATCAGCCAAAGGACGTCCACTGCTGAACAAAGGGCACCCTCAAAGGTTTCCACAACGAGCGGTCACATGCCGCCCGCATCCAACGACTCCCAGCGACCTTCACCAGGTCGTCTGTTGGACGTCGCCCAACGCTGAGATTTCCGGTGCGCACGCCGGAGAACCTTTTTGCCGCAATGGCAATCAGCTCTACGAGCAATGTGGCCAGCCCATTGCCACTTCAGTTTACTAATCCTTTAAGCTATGTCGGCAACTTTAGTACTTCTACGGATCTCCTCATTTCTGATTCGATCTCGTAGAGAAATACCAAGCATAGCTCTCTCCATAGGTCACTGAGTGACCTTGAGTTTTCTTATGGGGCTCATAGTGAGAAATAAGTAGGTACTAAACGATAATTATTAATTAATTTCTTCCCCGAGAAGTGCCTGGGGGCGACCTTTCTACAGTCGCCTTCCCTCCGCTAGAGGGGGTGACCGCTTTACAGTCATCCCCTCCGAGATGTGCATAAAGGCGTGGCATCAATGGGTGGTTCTAGTGTGATCTTATGAGGACCTGGAGCCCCCTTCGGTGCCGAAGTTGACCGCCCCAGTGGTTTTAACCGATAGGAGGCCGGCATTCCCCTTCACCCTTCCCGGGGCAGAGGAAAATCATGAAATTTCCACCGAAGACCAATAAACAAAAAATGAAAAGGCGATTATTATACGAAGGAGACAATATTTCGCGACGCACAGCGAGCTACTCCGTCGTATAATTATGTTTGTTATCTGATAACCGACTGCTATCAGCAGACGATAACATAGTATTTCTTCAACTGCCACCTTGTACCATTACTATCTCCACTTGTCCGCTACTGTACATTTTATATAAGGTCTTATTTTAATAATCCACGATATTTTGCATGGTGCCTCAGTAAAGGCTTAAGATGATGTACCGAACACAAAAAAAATCATGGGTAAAATCCATTTCTTTCTTTTGCGTGATGTCGCTACCGTGCGTCGTCTGTTTTGTTTAACGTTACAGACTATCTAAATCAGTCAACCAGCCCCGACCGCCATTGTCTTACTAGATGCATGTGAATATTATCACAACTAAGAGAACTAGGAAATAATGAAATAAACGATTTAATCAAATAATTTTTTAAACAGCAAATTTACAAGTTTTTTTTTATACCTACATTATCTTCATCGTTCACCATAGCGCCATGCAAAATATCGTGGACTATTAAATTAAGACCTTGTATAAGGTGTCACTTTAATAATCCAAGATATTATGCATGGCGTATTAGTGCATTCCGTAGGTATCACAAAAAAATATACAGTAGTATATGTTTTTCAGCATTTCGGCCGAATAAAGTCCACTGCTGGACACAGGCCTCCCTCAAAGATCAACGACCGATATCAGTGAGGGGTTTTGCCATAATCGCCTCGCTTGGCAGGCGGGTTGGCGATCGCAGTTCAAGTTCAAGCATCCAGAAGTTGCCCTACATTTTTCTTACACAATATTGTATCGTAAATATGTCTCGACTTGAAAATAGAATACGCCGCGTTTATTTTTTTTTGGCTTTTCTTCTGAGAGCTTCATGTAACCTACTTGCTAAATATAGATCATTTATGATTTATCATATAATATGATAATACATGTATTATTGTATAGATGCACTGTATCACCTACTTATCATTCTGTTCTTCTTATTAGATAGAGAAATCCTCGGCGTAGATGTCTATAACCTCAATAACACTATCAAACGCCAATTAATAAAAATTTACATAATAAATGTCCGTGTGGTGTCCGGATTAAGAATATAGCACCATTCCATCTCCTCCCGTGGATGTCGTACAAGGCGACTAAGGGAAACTAAACCAGAGGGATGGGCAGCAGCGTCCTTTCTGTGAAACGGTAGGTATACTGCGCTCTGGGGGGGTGACCGCTTTACAGTCACCCTCTCCGAGATGTGCCTATAGGCGTGGCACCAGTGGGCGGCTCTAGTGTGATCATACGAGGACCTGGAGCCTCCCTTAGGTGCCGAAGATGACCGCCCCAGTGGTTTTAGCCGGTAGGAGTGTGTGACTGTAAAGCGATCATCCCCTCTAGCGGAGGGAAGGCGACTGTAAAGAGGCCACCCCCCAAAGGCATCTCTCGAGGGGATTGTAAAAGATTCCGCCAAAGCCACACTATGCGCTGTGCTGCGCACACAGCGGTACGTGACCACATGCACACCGCTGTCTTCCCGGGGGTCGCTCGGTATGAGCACGCAGATTTCCCAATAACCGCGGCGGTTGTTACCCCGGCTCCGTGACCTCCTCCTCCGAGCGGGATCGGCCCTCTCCCGATCCCGCTCTGCGACCTCCTTCTGGAGCATTACGCTCTCACAGAACGAGACCACAGCACTCCAAGCTTAAGTACCTAGTTACTTTTAATAAGTGATTCTAAATAATTCTGGGGTGGACCAGAACGGTTCTGGCCCGAGCCTTTCTATGCCTACGAATATGACCTCATCCGTCGTAGATCCTGGAGGTATGTTGATTCAATGTATTTCGCTTGAAACTATTTCGTATGTCACGAGGAACAATGTTAGTTTGTAGACACCATTCATATTCGTCTCCAAGCGAAGTTAGACACAAAAACAATCACATGACGCCATTATTTCTTGTCATTGGCGTAATAATCCATGACATGATCACGTGACAGATTTTCTTTAGTATAGTGAATTACGCACGAGTTCTTATCAAAGCAAAAAAAAACATTTTGAGGAAAGTAACTAATTATTACTAAAAAAATTCATACAAAATTACAAATTACATACATAAATTTGAAATTATGTTTCTTTATGTAGAAGTATGACACAATAAAAATATTTGTCCTTGTGAAAGTCCGCGTTTAATTTAAAAGAAATTTAGAGTATTTTGACATAGAATATATATATTGGATTTCACGGGGCTTTTTTGCGCGGAACCCAAATTATTTTTCTAAAATAATAGTAGCCTAAGTTATTCCTTATAACATCAGCTATCTTCCAGTCAAAGTCCCGTCAATATCGGTCCAGCCGTTTTGAAGATTACCCGGAACAAACAGGCAGACAAAAAAAAAGGTATTTTGTGATATGTATCGTATATACTTCTCTAATCTAATCTGTTATTTTGATATTACAAACAGACCCTTCAATTTTATTTATTTGTATAGATGTATAGATTCCTATAAATAATAAAATCTCAGACCATGTACCAGTACAGTGAAAGAATACCTTTAGCCAAAATTCAACAAAACCGTTACGTTTATGACTCTAAATGGAGTGCAAACATTGCCGACCTTTGCCTATTGACCGTCATATTGACCATGCAGCACACAAATGTATCAGTATTATCAGTCAAGGTGAAATGTTACTTCATTATTCTTGCGTAAGTGTTTTTTCTTTAAATAACGTTGCCCCACACTACGATTTCTCGTGTCGTAGTGCGTTTACAGACAGAAATTCCACACACTACACACCCAGACCCGGAACAACTACCTGCAGATCGTACAAATATTTGTTCCGTGCGGGAATCGAACCCGCGACCCGAAGCACAGCAGTCGACTGTATCAACCACTGCACCAATCGTGCCGTCAAGTTTGTATTTACTTCACCGTCATTTTAGAAATGAAGATTTTCTTGCCTTATTTTTTTAGGTCCAATAATTATTTGCAAATAAAACATTATATACCTACCTACAACACGTTGAACCTAACTAAGACTAGAGCTACTTTATCCCTTTCTATGAATGATTGCAAAACCAAATGTTATATTATGAACTTATCTATCGTTTATTCATGTTTATGTTAAGTCTGTGTGGTGCCCGGATTAATAATACAGCACCACTCCATCTCCTCCCGTTGGATGTCGTAAAAGGCGACCAAGGGACTCTAAACCAGAGGGATATATACCACAAATACCCTCCAAAATGACGAAACAGTTGTGGAAGTCTATGGGGAGGCCTTTGTTCAGCAGAGGACGTATAAATGGCTGATATGATAATCGTTTACTGGAGTGGTAGAATAGACTCGTTTCGTTTCGCAGGTCATATTGACACGACAAAGGGCATTTCACTATACAGGGTGTCCAGTAAATAGCACGACATACTGCAGGGGGTGAGAGCTTGGGTTAATACCTACCAAAAAAACACAATATTGTACTACTGTAAATCCGTAAGATTTTGCTGAGCATATATTGTGTTTTTTGGTAGATATTGACCCAAGCTCTCACCCACTGCAGTATGTCGTGCTATTTACTGGACACCTGTATATGACAACTTATGAGATGAAACGTCGAACAGCTGGATAAGTTTTAAGTTTTTTTGGCCTGTATTTTAAGTTTAATTTTCTGTATTATGTGGATAACTTGGGCAGTTTCTTCTTTCACTGCCTTTCACTATGTATAACTGTTTGTTTTCCCCTAATAAATAAATGAAAGCGGTCTAAGATCGAAGGTCTATATTTTGTCATGGAATGGTTTTGATACGAAGCAACTTACCGCAATGTCTCTTTTCCTTCCCTATTTCAGAAATTATAATACTTGTGAAGTTTAGATGTTGTTTGCTTATTACTCACACTGTATCGGCTAAACCCTTAGTGCCCAAAGTGGTTCAGGTGGACACCCAGGGATCCACGGGAGACTCGACAGGGGTCTACGTTGGCGTGAAGTTAGATCTAATCTTCACATTTTTTGTCGAGTTTTTGGGAATACGGTAGAAATGTAGCTGCAGGGTTTCCACCGGACCCAGGTAAATTTTGAAAGTGGTCTATGAAAAAAAACGTCTGGGAAACTGGGCTAAACAGACCTAACACTACTGTTCAGTAAAGTAGCAGTTTTTTTTTCTTTTATTTATAAAAAACGTTGCCCCGCACTAGGATTTCTCCTGTGTCGTGGGTGCGTTTACAGACATGAATTTACACACATACAATACACCCAGACCCGGAACAACTATCTGCAGATCATACAAATATTTTTTTCGTGCGAGAATCGGACCCACGACCCGGAGCGCAGCAGCCGACTGTATCAGCACTACCCAAAACATATTATGTTCCTAAGATATAAAAGGCGCGAGATTAATTTGTACCGTACCAATCCAAGCGAGTCGAATGAACGTTAAGCTTGAACCAGATTAGGTGCTTCACGGCCATTCAGTTTTCGAGATGTACACTCAAGACCATTATCTTTTGTTACATCGAATAATGGTTAGGCTTCGTCAGCGCGAAATTGCCTTGCAAGCGAGCATGTTAAACGAGGTCTGTAAGTACAATCGTAACTTCCGAATCAAATCTAATCTCTTTTGAACAATGATCATGATTTGCTAAGTAAATTTTAAAAAAAATGGTGTCCAGTGGAAATTCTACATGGAACTTCCTGCGCCCCGGGGAACACTGCGAAGGGGTATGCCGGACTCCTACCGGATAAAACCACTGGAGCGGTCGTCTTCGGCACCGAAGGGGGGCTCCAGGTCCTCGTAAGATCACAGTAGAGCCGCCCATTGGTGCCACGCCTTTAGGCACATCACGGAGGGGATGACTGTAAAGTAGTCTCCCCAGGCACTACTCGGGGAGGATTGCAAAGGTTCCCCCAAGTCTCGCCGTGCGCTGTGCTGCGCACACGGCGGCACGTGACCACGTGCGCGCCACCGTCTTCCCGGGGGTTGCTAAGTACCTACTAGAAGTCGGGGCGATAAAACAAGCTGTTCAAACAAGTACTGTCCTTTTTTTTTCTTTTTTTTTATTGGTGCCCAGTGGAAATTCTTCATGAACTTCCTTCGCCCCGGGGACGGGCGAAGGGGTATGCCGGACTCCTACCGGCTAAAACCACTGGAGCGGTCATCTTCGACACCTAAGGGAGGCTCCAGGTCCTCGTATGATTACACTAGAGCCGCCCACTGGTGCTACGCCTATAGCCACATCCCTGAGAGGGTGACTGTAAAGCGGTCACCCCCTCGGGGGGATTGTAAAGGATCCCCCAAAGCGTCCCACGGCAGCGCGTGACCACATGCGTGCTACCGTCTTCTCTTGGGTAAACAAGTACTGTCCTAGATCCACACTAGATCATTCCGAGCTGTGGCGAGCCCTAATCAAGTTTGAACCGGGACACGGATGCAAATTACAAAGAACATTTAAAGCCACATCGAACAATACACAAAACTATGTGTATAATGTGTATGTGTATAATGTGTAACTATGTGTGCCTTGCGACGTTTTGAGGCGCTACACCGAGCGAACAATTCCTTGTAATCTATACAAATAAATAAAATTGGAGTTGTCTGTTTGCAATGTCAAAAGAACAGCTTTTTACCAAATGCATATGAAACTAAATTATACTAATAACAAAAAGAAAACTATTTTTTTGTCTGTATGTATGTCTGTCTGTTTGTTTGTTCCAGCTAATCCGAAACGGGTGGTCCGATTTTGACGGAACTTTCACTGGCAAATTGCTGATGGTACTTTATGTGAACGAGTCTATTTTATGGAAGAAATTCGTTCGACAGTAACTCGGCTCGGCGTCGGCAAGGTGGCATGAACCCACTTCAATCCCACTTGAGAGATGAGAACGCGCACAATTTGTTATCTTAAACTAACTAACATGAACAGCATATAAACAAATACTTACCTGATTAGTAATATCGTATACGACGATCGCCGCTTGCGCACCCCTGTAGTACATCGGTGCTAAGCTGTGATATCTGCAGCAAAACATTATAAAGTTGTTATTAAGTAATATGAAAATGATAATGGTACGTATGTAGTATATTTTAAAATAATGTATTTGACCGTATCTATAGTATGTAGATTTTTAGGTATCATCATTTATCATTTAGGCCGAATGAAGTCCACTGCTGGACACAGGCCTCCCCCAAGGATCACCACAACCACCGATATGGATGTGTTGTGGGCTCATTGGGGGGTTTTGCCATAATCGCCACGCTTGGCAGGCGGGTTGGCGATCGCAGTTGAGTTGTTAATGTACTCGAAGGACGCTGCTGCCCATCCTCCGGCTAATCCCTTAGTCGACTTTTACGACAACCACGGGAAGAGAGGTGGTGATGGTGGGTGGTGGCATTCTGAGCCGGCACCACACGGCAAAGGTATGGTATTTTTAGGTATGTATATATCTTATTGTAAATTATGAGTCATTTTTTTTTGTACTTGTTTTTGATGCATTTCGTTTTTAACCTAAATGTTGACTGGTAGAGAATGCCACAAGGCATTAATTCCTCCTTGTGTACCATTATTGTGCATAAAAGTATAAATTAATTAATAAATCATATACAATCATCTCATAGGGACTCACTTCCATGGATGCCATAACGCCAATTACTTGCGCTTTTATTGTCCGACTTAAGGAACGCTACAGATCGTGCTGGACTCTTACCGGATGAATCGCCACGGCGTTCTTTCGACCTACCTACCTACCTACCTATCACTGGGCGTGCGGGATTCAGGTCTGAGCCCGCCACTTTGGCTCACGGCCCCCGTATCTGTTCGGCCTGCGCAGCCGCACATCCCTCTTTGAGAGACGTGCGCAGAACCTAGCGCGCCACCATCTAGGGCCTGCTTCTGGTCAGGCATCGGCCGCCCGCCGGCTGGTCGCAACTAATAGAGACCGGAGATCGGTCAACACCTTCCGTCACCCGGTGAATTTTTTGCCGAGAATCTTCCTCTGGTCGCTGGTCTCTTCCCACTAATTCCGTCACCTCCTTTGCGTGAATCATCATCACGCAAAAGGAGTCGGTGACTTCCCACGACCCGAAGCTAGAAGTCCCATCGTCGACTGCCACAATGAGATCACAGGGCTGCATCTCCCGAACTGGGCGCTTCTCTAGCGTGTGCTGCGCCGTATCCTTCAAGCAGCCTCTGCAGAGATGACAACCGAGCGGTTGGTCCCGGCCTATACGACATAGATACTTCCCTAAACACTCATGTCCCGCTCCCGAGAGTATCTGGGTCAGCTAGCAGGTCATACTGCTTTTACAACCGGAGTGGCTGAAAAAGCGGCAGCTCCATGGGTTTTACCACCCCTACCAGGGAGTGCTCCAATTAGTTGCCGCCTTAGCTATTAAGAGCACGACGTCATTCAAGTAATTCGGACCGTAACGATACACCAGGTAGCGAGATGATGAAGAATTACAGAAAAGAGACTTTCCTTTGGATTATCGATTTATAAGACGCATATTTTGCTCATTATGATTCAAGGCCTCTCGATTCTATTTGTTTTACCATTTTCCTCAAGTGCTTGCACTTTTCGTGTCCCACAGAGATTTGTTTTTCCATTCATTTCTTTTTTTTTGTGAGTGAACAGGTTCTTTATTGCTTACAAATTGAATATTTTAGAACTTCGTAGCCTTCAGCGAATGAGTTTACTGTACTTATTGTAAGTAAGTAATTTATTTTTCTCACCACAATAATAAAAAAGTTGCAACAGAATACAATATTGCCCAGTTACAGTATTATTCAAATTTACTGTGGGAGACTGGTGCCTAAGTTAGGCCGAAGCCTGTTTCAGGTCAGTCCAGCAGGCCAATTTTGCTCTTTCATAAACTGTGCCATTTATTGTTCTTCCATTTTCTTCTTCTTCGTGTATGTGACTACAAATAAAAAAAAAAACTTTATCAGGCCCCGATACTGGTTGATTTTGTCCTTTATAGCCCGGTTACTATCTTGCACCCCATGAATGCCCACTTTCGCTGCAGACAACAATAAACTCGTTGTTCTAACAAAATGTGTATACTATGGCTTGGATACACCCAATATAGGCGATTTATCAAAATGCATTTTAAATTTTTCATATATTTGTTTTGCTTTGACACTTAACGTTTTTGAAGTTGCCTCCTAATAAATAGCTATCGGAACGCGAACTAAAAACGCATATCGACTAGTCTGCACGCAATACTGCACTCGGAAGCACTTTTGGGTTGCTTTATCCGTACAAAGCAAATGTTGCGTGTGGCGTGTGCGATGTGGTCCATCCAAGTCGACTGAGGGCAAAACAGGTGTGGTGGTGTCGGGGCCAGCGTTTCTGTAATCTCTCAACACACATACGTAGAGCTGCAGGCCCGCGCTGCTGCATCTGCATTCTGTGTAGCGAGTTTTAATGCTACCACGAAGGTAAGGCCCACTAATGAATTCCATCAGAAAAATAGTAACACCCGTCTTGACGTTGACAATATCTTGTTGCGATAGAATATTTTCCGAACGATACTATAATATCATTTATCTCCCCAATGTCGTCTTGTGGCCAGCAACGATTTAGCTGACCAGCCTTAATTGCCACCCACTTAATATTCTACCAATGACATCGTCCAAATATGTTGTAATATGTCCAAACATGAGTCGGCAATGACGAGGTCACAGAAGTGCTGCTACAGGTCTATTTGGTGCGTAACCAGTCTGGTCACATCTAAGAACATGCCAGCACTATCTTCATGTCACAAGAGATTTCGAAGCGAGCCATGAAGATCATCATCATCATCATCATAAAGGCCAAAGGACGTCCACTGCTGAAGAAAGGCCTCCCCCTTAGATTTCCACAACGAGCGGTCACATGCCGCCCGCATCCAACGACTCCCAGCGACCTTCACCAGGTCATGAAGACGGTCAGTAGTAATTCCGCGTACCAGTCCACTTCAACATATCAGCTGGACGACGTCCACTGCTGAACAAAGGCCTATCACACAGCACACGGTTAAACGCCGTCTGCATACAACGATTCCCAGCATTGTTTCAAATATGACGGCTTCTGGGGTAAAATGCTTTTATTAGCTTGGTATGTATTGTAATAGAGTTCAAACTCTTTGGGAGATAAATAAATAAATATTATTATATAAATAAATTTATATAGAAATAATAAGTGTTTCTATACCAAGCTCATACACAAGTTCTCAACCTCGCATTGATTTGAAACTTCGCACACTTATCAAGGACCGATGACAATGCAACTTCGTTACAAAAAAAAAAAACACCGCACTAGTTAGCCGCACTAAAAAGTAGAAAATAATTTTCAATAAGTTTAAAATAAGAACAGAGTGATTAAACTAAAAAAATATTTTATTGTAAAGCGTGGGGTGCTTGATGTCAATTGTTGTAAATGTTTTTGTGAATATTTGTAAAAGTATGATGAATTGATGACGCATCATGAAAATATCTGATATAGCACCCGAAGCTTTTTACAGTAAACGTTTTTTTTATACACACTCTTATCTTTTTTTAATTTAAACTGAATAACCCAATAACGCCTTGGGAATCGAACGCAAGATAAAGGAGTTGCATGGAGTTTGTATGTGGGTGTGTGTGTTGGGGTGGACCTACCTCTCCTGCCCCGCCGTGTCCCAGATCTCAAACTTGACGGTGGTGTCATCGAGACAGACGGTCTGCGTAAGAAAAGCGGCGCCGATCGTGCTCTCCTGGTACTCGTGGAACTGGCCCTTCACGAACCGCAGTACGAGCGAAGACTTGCCCACTGCTGACTCGCCGAGGAGCACCAGCTTGAACTGGCATACTTTCGTTTGTGGAGCGCCGTTCGGTCGCTGAGCCGCACCGCTCCTGTTTGTCGCCATCGCCTGTGGAGTTCAATACAGTTATTATCTTTTATGGACTTCGTAAGTGCGGTTGTATACTCGTATACTGTACTAACTATTTATGGATTCGGCCGAATGAAGTCCACTGCTGGACACAGGCCTTCCCCAAAGATCACCACAACGACTATGGCTGCTGTGCTGTGGGCTCAATGGGGGGATTTGCCATGATCGCCACGCTTGGCAGACGGGTTGGCGATCGCAGTTGACTTGTTAATGTATTCGAAGGACCCTGCTGCCCATCCTACGGCTAATCCCCTAGTCGACTTTTACGACACCCACGGGAGGTAATGGGGTGGTGGTATTCTGAGCCGGCTGTTGGCTGTTGTATATACTGTACTAACTATTTATGGATTGTCTGTTATATATTTTATGCATTCTAGAGGACACACGACTGTTATAGATACAATCAATACTTATTTTAAGTTTGGCTTAAAGTAGTACAAATTGTGTACTGTCAGTATTATCGCAAATAATCCAATCTAATTAGTTTATAAAGAAACATCGTAAGTAAAAAAAAATCGTATGCATAAGGAACCTACTCCCGACACCTCGTTGCGAAATTTCTGCCTTTAAATCATATATAAATAACTTCGTCCTTGACCAGTACAATTACTAACATTATAGTGCGACCTTCAAATGTTTGCATAAAATGCTAACTTTGGTGACAAATCTTTTTAGAGTCGAGTGCAACAAACTATGTTGGACAAAGATGAAAATAAATTCGACTTACAAATGTTATTGTTACTACAAACTACGTAGGTACTGTTAAAAACATTTACATACCACCTCAAAACACGGCTTCATATCAAGCTATATATTTCCAGAATATGCTGATCGCGCCCTACTCACAACCTTTGTTCCGCTGGCTGGGACTCATTTCCTAGATTTGTTCTAAGAACACTCATATATAACATATCGAAAGATCAAATGCCACGGCGAATTCATTGTTATAATATTATTGTGGTATGTCTCATCTTTACACATTAATCTACATTTTTCTCTGTATATGTTTTACAACCATGTACCTAGCAATCAACATTGTAATCTCAATTATTTTAAAAGAGTATCCGTGGAGTTTCTTGCCGGCTCTTCTCCATGAGATCAACTATTTGGAACCGTGCAACTTAAATTCTGACGTTTCATAAGTGCCAATATGTGGTTTATTTGAAATAAAAAACTTAGACTTTGATCCAAATGAAGCGTATGTCCCATCGAAGACGTTTAAATGTCTTATCGAATGAAATGACGCGATTATGCTAAGAAGGCTATTATTATACATGTTTGTTAACGATAATAAACAACCTTTGTCGTATGGCTCAGAATAGCATAGCATCTCATCTGGTGGGTGTCGTAGAAAGCGACTGTGGGATTAGTCGAAGGGCGGGCAGTAGCTTCCTTTGATTACGTTTACAACTCAACTGCCATCACCAACCCAGCCAAGCGTGGCGATTATATGAAAACCCCAAAACATATTTGGAGGAAGCCCGTGTCGAACAGTAGACTTTATTTGGCCGAAATGATGATGATGATTAACCTTAAACGGGTCCCAAATTAAAGCTCGTGACTGTACAAGCGAGTCGGTTTCTATAAAATATCATTTAAAAAAAACAATATAAATACCGACTTTAAAAACCCTACTCGATACAAAAATATTAAAACCATGAAAAAACTAAACAAACTTTATTCATGAAGTCGGGCGGGGCTAGTTAAATAATATTATTTCTCGTTGGTCTTATTCTATATATATATCTATTATACCTGGTCCCTGGTGGTACCTGGTATATAGTGTACGTTTTTCGAAGTTGGTATTTTTTATTTTAAAATTGTTTCCTTTTAGCGTTAATAAATGTAAGAACTTTATCCAAGTTAAGTATCTGTTGTAAAAACAGTAAATTAATAAGAATGACTCAAATCGGTTCTCTTAATCTCGGAGGAATCGAAACTATTAAGACAACATCTAGATAAGCGGAGTCAAATAAACCTGTCCATCTAATTAAATGTATTCCATATAACCACCGAATATATAACCAATCCGAAACTAAATATAAAAAAGTAACAGGTGTAAAAAAAAAATTTCAAACACGCATCGAATTCAACCTCCTCCTTTTGAAGTAGGTTAAAAACAGCTGAAGTTTATTAAGGAGTCTAGCTTACTCCACACCGTACCCGTATCTATCAACAAACGCAAACTCTAGTACCTACCAGATGCTCATTGAAACCGTCCGGTGACGGCTCGGGGCCTTTCTTCGACCCAACGTCGCATCGGTGGGAACGAACTAGGAATAATTAAATAATAATAAATTAGGAACGGATTGTGCAGTGTTATATTTTTATCCGTTTATCGGTAGGTATTTTATTTAATCCAATATTGCACACGTAATTAGATAATAAGTGATTAATCTATTTAAACCTATCAATCGGCCATGTGCTTTCAGTTAAGGACAAGCAGCAGGGGCCAAGTAAAAGGCGCCTAGGGGATGGTCAAGAGGATGAAGTAGCATCACGGCAACACTGCGATCACGGAAGTCCACTAAACGTGTGTTAAGTACTCATTTTCAGCAGCCGCGATATCCCCGTCAATCATTGACGGGCCGATGCCTGCCGGGGGAGCAGTCTAATGCAGAAAAGCGTACAACTCACCCCCGGCTAGAGGTAAGAAGGACACCGTGGGGTTTTAGCCGGTTTGATCCCGGCATGCCCCTCCGCCCTTCCCAAGACGGAGGAAGTCCAAGAGCATTTCCCCAGGATAAAAAAAGCAGCCGCGATAGCCTAGTGGTAGAACGCTTCCCATCCATACAGGAGGGTCTGAGTACGATCACGGCCCGCACCTCTGAGTCTTCGGATTCACGTGCGATTCTGCACCGTGAGGGGTTCCAATATGTTCGCAATGGTGCGTGTATTCGGCAAACCCGCACCAGGTCAGTGTGGTCTTGGGGGTCGCGAGTGCGCCTATTGGGAAACCTGCGTACTCATACCGAGCGACCCCCGGGAAGACGGCGGTGTGCATGTGGTTATGTGCCGCCGTGTGCGCAGCACAGTGCATAGCGAGAGGCTTTGGGGGAATTCCTTTACAATCCCCCCGAGAGGTGCCTGGGGAGGTGGCCTTTTTACAGTCGCCTTCCTCCGCTAGAGGGGGTGTGCGCTTTACAGTCATCCCCTCCGAGATGTGCTTAAAGGCGTGGCACCCATGGGCTCTAGATGGAGATTATTTGACTTCCTGGAGCCTCCCTTCGGTGCCGAAGATGACCACTCCGGTGGTTTTAGCCGGTAGGAGTCCGGCATACCCCTCCACCCTTTTCCGGGGTGGAGGAAGTACATGATGAATTTCCACCGGATCAATAAAAACGAAGTCCAGTGTGGTGGACTAAGGCCTCATTCTCATCGTGTGAAATCAGTGGGACAATAATGGGCTGGTTAGGTGTATCTACAACACCTAATTATAGAAGAGCTATTTAATCGGGCCATTTCAGCGAATAGCGACACATACAAACTCCCGTGCCACTGATGAGCACTTTTAGTGCATACTACACTTACACTGTCACAGTACATTATGGTGCGGCTGGGGTCACCCTTTAATGCACGCTTTAATGCTGTGAACATTTCGAGTCCTAACCGCCGACTTATCGTAAGTGACAATTCTTAGAATTTCCTTTTTTATCCTAAACCCCATAGCTTACGATACAAATTTCAAGTTCAAGAAAGTGTCGCTTACGATAAGTGCGGTTAGGCCTCGATATATACACACACGCAATGTATTTTCGCGTCCGGGTGTTTGTGTACGTGAGATTTAGGTCAGTAAATTGTACCCAAGACATAAGACAACCTACATTGGATATTGATAAACATTACAGTACTGGTCCAGCCCCATATTCAGCTCAGCTTAGGACATATATCTTTATTATACTTTTGATGTGTTCGCAGTTATATGTTGTTGTTTAGGCCAAAGTACACGGCGCCCGATCAGAGGCAGGTCTGAGACGATGGCGTGACGTGTTCGGCACGAGCCTCACTAGAAGATTGTGCAGTTGTCAGGCCGCACGGAGGAATACGTTCCGCCAGTATCGGGCCAAGAATGCTGCTGGGGGTGCCGTGAACGCGCGAGCGAATCCCGCAACCCCAGCGTAGGATCGCAGAAACATCATGGTGGTTTGAGCCGGTTGGTTCACAAATGTTTAACCAAAAACGAACGACAAATGATCAATTAAAAAATAACATTATAAAAACTAATCATTTGAGAAACATTAATTTCGCTAACATAGGTATTTCTTTATGAGTAATCATTTGACAAAATACAGATTTCGCAAATGTTTAACTATGCAAATATTTCAAACTAGCTGGGACCCGCGGTTTCACCTGCGTTTAATTTAAAAGAAATTAAGAGTACTTCGACATAGACACTTGACATAGAATATATATATTGGATTTAAAGGGTTAGTTTTTGCGCGAAACCCTAATTATTTTTCTAAAATAAAAGTAGCCTAAGTTATTCCTTATAACATCAGCTATCTGCCAGTGAAAGTCCCGTCAAAATCGGTCCAGCCGTTTCGGAGACTACCCGCAACAAACAGACAGACAGACAGAAGGACAGACAGACAGACAAAAAATTATAAATAGTTTTTTTGTTATATGTATCATATATACTTTCATACGTATTTAGTAAAAAGCTGTTATTTTGACATTACAAACAGACACTTCAATTTTATTTATTTGTATAGATGTTAAAATATCATTCCAAAAATATTTATTTGACCAAGTACTTCTTTTGAAAAAAGAAAAAATTGAACCGTACGACGTTGCCGACATACTTTTTATAGTTTTTTCATTTTTGTGAATTTTTTATTGAATATGTAATAATTAATTAATCTGAACACCGTACAACGTTGCCTTATACTTGACATTGGCGTGATTGTGGAAGATACTCTACAGAAGCCATAATCTAAGAGAAGAAGAAGAAGTGCTTCTTTTGTCAAATTTGCGTTTTTACAAAAATAACGGTAGATAAATTGTTCCTTAATCAAATTTAAATTAGGTTCTGGCCGTTCTGGTTGTGGTCGCAGTTCTAACCTAACCCTAGCCGTTTCTGTTCAATTGACCTACCCTGCTGATGACTGATGATTTCGTACTGAAAGTAATCTACCCTATATATCTGAACCTAAAGTATATTGTCGTATTCTAGTTTCTGTACAGGAAATATTTCTGTGTGTAAAGTAAATTTTGGTAAATTAAGTAAGTAATTACTTAGCAATTTATAATTTAAGCGTTTGCGTTGTTTCACCAATTAACATAATTAAAAAAAATACGGGTTGCACTCCGGGAGTGCCGACAGAAGTGAAAACTTATTTTTTTTATTTATCTAGCGCGTTCGCGGTCTGCTATATGTACATGCATATATGCACACACTATAGCTGCGTCTCGTAACGGTGTCGGGAGTCCAGAGATTTTATCTCATCTAAAAATATGCGTACCGCGCTAAAAGAAGTTTTCACTTCAAAAACATTTGTTCGCCAATTTTACAAATGAGTCAGATATAAATAATAGTCTGTAAATTGATAACTTTATCAAGTATAAATTTACCTAACGTTATCTATTTTTAAAATGAAAATTTGTGATATGTTTTTTTGTCAAATGAGAGGACACAGAGCCGGTTAGATACCTGCACACCCCTCAGCCTTGCCCAGGGCGGAGGACGTCCATGAGGAGTTCCCCACGAAGGTACGCGGTTAATCAGAATTTTGTCCAATACAATTTTAGGAGTAACATCCTAACTCAGGAAGAAAGGAGACAATTCTTATCGAGTTGTCACTTCTACGTAGTGACTATTGCCGATCCCCTAGTCTAAATTACCTGAACTCGCACTGCCATGGCAACGGAGGCCAAAAAATACGTTGTTTAATGACTAAATCCGTTTTTATATTGACAGGCGATAAGAGATTTATTTTATGGGGCGTCAACCATGGAGCTATCTCATTGACAAGTGCTAATACCGTCCTTGTGAATCTCATTATGTGTTACCAAAATAGCTTTGTTTATGATAAACGTGATCATTTTAGTAATTAGTATGCTCATCTGCAAAGTCAAATGATACACGTAGCTTTGAAGAGCATTCCTTAATGTTAAGGTGTTTAAACTAATCACTTACTACTTAGTGTTGATAATGCGTGAAATTCTGCTTACCCCAAAAGTTTTAAAGGCGTTAAGATATGTATCTTAACGCCTTCAAAACTTAGACAAAACCAGGATCCGTGTCCAGATTAAGAATATAGCACCGCTGGCATCTCCTGCCGTGGATGCCGTCATCATATCAGCCATTTTATACCTCTTCTAGTGAACAAAGCCCCGCATAGACTTCCACAATTGTGTCGTCATTTTGGGGGGTATTTGCCAACACCACGCTTGGCAGGCGGGTTGGTGAGCGTAGTATGGCTATGGTTCCACAGAAGAGACGCTGCTGCCCATTCCTCTGGTTTGGCGTCCCTTAGTCGCCTTTTACCACATCCACGGAAGATGGAGTGGTGCTATATTCTTAATCTGGACATCGTGTGGTCTCCAGATTGTTATGGACATCTAGACGCCATACGGAAAAAGGCGAATAAGGGACTCTAAACCAACAAGATGGGCAGCAGCGTCCTTAAGTGGAATAGCAGCGATTCTACGCTCACCAACCCGCCTGCCAACATGGCAAGTTCCTCCAAAATTACGACACACGGCACGTTAACGGTAACCTCGGGCGACTATAGGGGAGGCCTCTGTGCTGAACCCTGGACGTCTTTAGGCTTATATGATGATGAGACAAAACCCTAAAATTCACCACTTGTGTAGTAAGACACGATAACGAAATCGACAGTAAACACCGGAAAAAGAATTGAATTATGGTTTCAGTTCAAATAATATAAGGCAGGAAAGACGGAAAGACAACATAAATAAGCACAGGAAATGTAAATTAATGTTAATTACTTTGTTTAACAACCTTAATACTGCTAAACTGATCATTACTGACATGTCTTACTGTCATTTTACATGGTTAAAATATTGTAGTGGAGTCCATACTTGATACCACACTGCATCTCTTGAGAAAGTTGCAACCATTGATTTTACATTCAAATACGTTAATCTATATATTTAAAAAATTTATGTTCGTTTGTTCCAAATCGCAAATCTCCTAAATTTTCTTTACCGATCGTTTTGAAATGTTTACACATCGCTGTATTCATATACGCGCATGTTTTTATTAAATCAGGGGACTTATATTTTATGTATTTATTCATAATTAAATTGATTTTGTTATTATGTCCATTTAGCCACAGCAACGCGTGGCAGGGTAAATCTAGTTTGGTAGCACGCATGTGGTCACGCGCTGCCGTGGGACGCTTTGGTGGATCCTTTACAATCCCCCCGAGGGGGTGACCGCTTTACAGTCACCCTCTCAGGGATGTGCCTATAGGCGTGGCACCAGTGGGCGGCTCTAGTGTGATCATACGAGGACCTGGAGCCTCCCTTAGGTGCCGAAGATGACCGCTCCAGTGGTTTTAGCCGGTAGGAGTCCGGCATACCCCTTCGCCCTTCCCCGGGGCGAAGGAAGTTCATGAAAAATTTCCACTGGGCACCAATAAAGAAAAAAGGGTAAATCTAGTTTAATAAATATATTTATATGTCTGTATCAGAATCACAGTAAACTAAAGGTGAAACAATAAACAATGATGTAGGAAGAAAGGAAAGCCAGCAGTCAATGACTTTTAATAGCTGTCCTCCTTCTCACACAACAATGATAATATAGCATTTATAAGATAGCAGGCGTTATTTATCAAATAATGTCCTACTGACACAAAAAACATTTAAAGTTCATAAGGGTTAAACAATGCAAAGACAGTCAACGACAAAAAGAAGCACATAGGGAGTAGTTTATCATCATTTCGGCCTAAAAGTCCACTGCTGGACACGGGCCTCCCCCAAAGATCACCACAACGACCGATATGTGTTGTGGGCTCATTGGGGAGTTTTGCCATAATCGCCACGCTTGGCAGACGGGTTGGCGATCGCAGTTGAGTTGTTGATGTACCCGAAGGACGGTGACGGACTCTGCCCATCCTCCGGCTAGTCTTAGTCTTAGTCGACTTCTACGACACCCACGGGAGGAGATGGGATGGTAGTATTCTGAGCCGGCACCACACGGTATATTGTAGTGTATATTTTTAGCGAAAAAAAGTAACATGCTCCATTCTAGTAAGTTGGAAGAACTATACTACACAGCGGCGGCAACTATACTATACTGTATACATATAGAAACAGGATTATTGTAATACTCGCACGCCTGGTTAAGCTGGGTACGATATGAGAGAGGCGGCATGGCGCCCTCACCTTCTAGCTGACGCAGATACTCTCGAGCAATTGGTGATTCGGGACGTATCTGCGGAGACTGCCCGGAGGACACGGCGCAGCATACGCTGAAGGAGAGTCCAGCTTGGGCGACGCAGCGCTGTGACCTCATCGCGGCAGTCTAAGAAGGTAGTCACCTTCTTCGTCTCGCTTCCGGTCGTGGTCCAGTCCATCGACTGGAGCGAAAGCGAGTGGGATGCCGCCACCTCCTTTTGCGAAGACGCAATGCACGCAAAGGAGACGTGGGTGAGAAGAGACCATGTCTATTCACCTCCGAAAAAAACGCAACGGGCGTCGGAAGGCGCTGGCCATTCTGCGGCATGAGCTGCGGTCGCCTTTAGAATCAATGAGGGGCCGAAACTTGCCGGGGGTGCGGTCCAGTGCTCAAGCCAACTCCGCTCCACATCGATGATAGGTAGATATGTAGAAGGAACAGCGTGGGGCTTTAGCTGGTAAAAGTACCAACCGCCCCTCGGCCCTTCCCTAGGGCGGAGGAAACCCATTAGAATGTCCTTACGAAAAAAAAGGTTAAGAAAGTCATTATCTAACGCGGGTTTCGATAAGATCACCGCGGATTCGGGAAGTCATGCAAATTAAGCTGTGTTTTAGGCGCTTAGCAGTCGTAGTGGTGAGTTGTAAGTATAAGCGATGACAGACATCGCCGACACAATATGACAAAACCCATGACCAACTACATTGTAGACACACTACAATGTTATGTGCCTTTAACCTAAGTTAAAAGCGTGAACAATGATAAAAGTCAGGGCTTAGCATTTGTTGAAAATAATATCGTAACATGTCAGATATATTACTATACATATTGTGATGATGATAACAATATTCCTATACTATTAATCGACAGTTTACAAAAATGTATAAAAAAGATTTAGTAGTTTAACAAGCTTTGCTACACTACCTCATGTTTTAAGGCATTTATAGCTCTACTGATCTTCATACAATCATGGTCAGGGCTTATGCATTACAACGGCTCTTCTAAAACTGACAGTTGCTACAAAAAACACACACAAAAACTGTTTTTTTGCATAATTTGCTTTTTTTTGGGTGCTGTAACATAATGGTAAAATAGTAACCCTTTTTTAACAGCTGAAGCTATCAACTTGGTACAGTTATTGAACATAATAAATTTAATATAGTTCAATTAGAAGAATACAATAAAATAAGTTGATTGATTGACGAAGCAGGCTCTGAGTTCAATCCCGGGCTGCACCTTTGACTTGTCGAATTGATGTGTGGATCAGAATTTGTTAATCACTTGTGTTAACAGTGAAGGAAAACATAGTGTGGAAGCCCGCACACCTGAGTGGGCTCCGAAGTATTCTCAATGGTGTGTGAAGTCTGCCAACCTTCACTAGGCCAGTGTGGTGGACTAAGGCACAACCTTTATCATCATGAGTAAAGCCCTTGCCCAGCAGTGGGACAGTAATGGGCTGATTATGAGTTGATTGATTAAAGAATTGTGAAGAAAATTACCTGGACGTGGGGAGGGGTGTGCACTGGGAAATGAATATTTGAAAGTGAAGTTTAAGGAGCAGGGTATTATATGCACAGGTTTCATTTGAACATTTACAACAAGAACAACACTTCATAACAATTAAGCATCATAGTTTGCTATTTAAGATAAATAATGTCTAAAGAGCAACATAAAACAAAAACAAACAGTTATGCAGTCCGAAACATGAACTTTATTGCATGCTAATATATTCATAGAGTATTATTAATTAATTAGAAGGAAGTAAAATAAATTATTTTATAAAGCATAATGTATTTTTTTAAGCAGTATAATATTACAATTAGTACACACAGATAAACATCAAGCAAATGTCCAGTATATTCTGATCTCGCATTGTATATGCTTTCTGTACAACAGAGGTCAGCTTATACTGGATCTGTATAGCTTGTTATGTAGTAGTGTGTGTATTCTATTTTTTGGTTATGATTGCCTGATATCATAGAGCTCTCAGTACCAGTCTGAGCCAGACTTACGCATTGGCAGTTTTGTTTTGCCCAACATCTAGATCATGGCGCATTGTTTACAATAGTTATGATTGTGTTCATGTAACACTTTACTCATGATATTGCTTGGACAAAATTTACTCTTATTAGAATAGAATTGTTTATTCAGTAATTAAGTCATAGCAGACACTGTGAATCTGAGGTGGACAGACGACCTGGTGAAGGTCGCTGGGAGTCATTGGATGAGAGCGGCCTGTGACCGCTCGTTGTGGAAATCTAAGGTGAAGGCCTTTGTTCAGCCGTGGACGTCCTGTGGCTGATATGATATGATAGACACTGTTACATGTCATATTGAAACAACGGATGGCATTCACTACATGACAACCTCTGAGAAGAAATGCCGAAAGAAACTCAGGGTTAGATCTTAGATTTAGATTAGACTTAACGTACATGTTGTCAATAAGAAGCTATTCCATTTCATTAATTTCTTAGTGTCAATAACTAGAAAATCATGTTCAACTGCATTAACAATTATATAAGGAATACTATTGTATTAACTAATTCATTTCTTATAAAAAGGAAAATATTGTGATGTGTAGTACCAACCAATTAACCATCAATGAAATCAAGAAGAAGGTAAAGGTTTACTCATCACATGTTTCAAACAGCTATCTATGTTTAATTTATAAACTAATTTGAATAAGCTATCAATCACTAGAAATAATGATGTTTATGAATCATGTTATGAAAACAAATTCTAGACCTTAGATCTACTTTATGCTCTTTAATAGTGTAAAAATGCTGTGACATATAAATTATCTTATTCTCAACTTCATAAGAACTTTCTAGTTTACTATTATAATAGTTGGAAGTACTAAATTCTGATTATTTGTGACAATGATGAGTACTATTGTGTCCAGCTGTGGAAATATAATGCATGCTACAGATATATTATTTATAGTAGGTTATTTCATTATTTTTATTATGGAGAACAGAAAATTTCATTTTCCCTCAGATAAACAAACCCCAATAATAGTTTTAACTGAGAAAAACTTTGTAGCCAACTTTATATCAAATTCAAAAGTATTTTGCGCAATAATAATTTGTTTTATCACATATAAACTTAATTCACAATAAAATTATAATTACTCTAAATCGTCCACAGATAATGACTAAGTGATATTAAATAATTACTTACTCAAGGATGTCAGGTTGTGTACTGTTTACCATGAATGACTCATTTAACTAGACAGCAAATACAATTATAATACAAGACATTTCTGAAAAAGTGGTTGATTATCTGAAAATGGTTCAAAACTTTTGACCATAGTACCTATTTATGGAGGAAAAATTATGTTCCGGGAAAGTAATTTTAAACTTTAGTAGAGAGAATATATTCCTTCATGCCTACAATAGTACCAGTTACCTAATACAGAAAACATTTAGATTTGATGGAAATTAGCCCTGAATCTTATAATAACAATAATATTACTTACCAGATAAAAGTCCTACAAATACACAGTTGGAAACCATTGACAATGTTTATGATTACAAATACCTAATGATTAATCACCCATGCAAATTTAAAAATAATCCAATGTGTGGTTTTTATAAAACCTTTAAACCTTGAAGCTTGAGAACTACAAAAGCGATTGCAATAAAGAGTGCCATAAAACGGTAAACAAGAAATTGTTATCTCCACGTCCGTATCGTCGCGAAATCACAAAGAAACAAAGGTATTAACAATGACACTTTATCAGACACTATTGAGCGCACTTCGCCGGACCTACATAATATAATTTCTCGATCAATTTATCTGTCGCGCACTAAAAACGTGTCTGTTATGATGATGACTAACCGCTTATGCCCGTATCAAAGCGTTTCCTTCTACTCGGACGATAAAAAAATTAGCTATAGACGCCCTCTTCGGAATCAGCTGTATGTCATGAAAGAACTCGACGTAGACATCTACGCATTTGATCAGTTGTCCAGTCGACTACTGTGCAGTATAATACACCCAATCTTCTTAATCCATGAACACTCTCAGCAATATTCGATAAAATGACGCATTTACTTGATTAAAAGAATATGAAAGACGTACCCTCCCTGTTATTATACCGCTGTTTTGCACTTTTCCTTAGGCGACAGATCCTGACGAGGTCGCCGTGTCGCCGTAAATATCATTAATTACACACGTTTATGAAAAAAATCATTAATTTTAAATGCTAAACTGGAAAATCTAGCACAGAAATGCAAAACGACCACGAACAAACATGGAAGCGAGAGAGCGAGCAAGACGTTTCATTTCACAAAAAGAGTGTTTATGGTTTCAGTTTACGTCATTTTTAAGAAACATCAGCTGATTGTTTATGATTACAGGAAACTACTGTGAATGGTGAAAAGTGAAAACTGAGGTGAAAATCAATTCCGAGACGACTATCAAGCACTAAACTATCAAATAAAATAGTTTAAACGCAGTTATTGTGAGCAACAAAGTAAGCGTTAAAAGTTTTTTATTCTTGGAACATTATGCCACGTTTACCTAGTTCTCCACATTTTATTTCAGAATAAAAACGGTTAATTTCAGTAGATTTTTAAATTGTAAACATAGCAGCGGTTTATAGAAAGGTATTCTATTGCCTATTCCTGTATTACGAACGATCTTAAGCTTAACACTTATAGCATTATTTTTTCGTTTCTTCCACGTGTAATAAATTGGATCACGCATCTCTTTCCCATGCCATGCCCACTATTAAAGGCGAAATAAAATTCCGTATCTCTGACAGCTGTCATTGTCATTTTAATTTTGCAATAGCGGTCGGATGTGTTGACTATCGATAGTAATCGTTAGTTTTTTTAATAATATCGCCACTACCGATAGTACTATCGAAAAAATGCATACAGGTTATAAAAAATCAAGATACAGTAATTTACATTAGTATTTTTATTAGAGTAGCTAAGATAGGAACTATTATAGGGTGACGTTATCATTCTAAAATGTATACTATGACATCAACCTACTCATAGCCCGTCGCACCCACTAAACACTAAACAAACGATCGGCGAGGTTAAGCAACGCTTAAAGTGGTCAGTTTATGGCTGTGTGACTGTATAGTGGTATTTTAACTGAGCGCCTCTGAGCTGCGGAGGGCACCTAAAACCATCGGTTGTTGTATTTAAACGGCAGTCGTTAAGCTAATTTGGAGGCCTTTGGGTGGCTTGAGCAACTGTAACACAAGGGTAGTAGTGGGTAACGAATTAAATAACTTAGCGCTATTATTATATATCATTTAATGTTAAATATAAAATAAATCTGGTGTCAGAAAGGCATTCTCTCGGCGGCCGCACTTTAAATCTAACACCCGTGTTCGATGAAAGTGGCTCGAGCACAAATTCACATTCGTTGTTTCGTCAATATCTAAATTATATGTATACGCAGGATCTTGGTCGTTTTTAGGAGGCCAATACTCAGGGTTTCAATTGTATAGTTATCTTGAAAATTCAGAATACTTATTATATTCTAAAACTATCGATGGTCGATGAAATGCGTAGTCAGCGTCCAGCGATAGTAATCATTATCGATAGTAGTGTTGCTTAAAAATCGACTATCGATATATCCATAGGACTAACCCTAAAACATTCATACTATCGTTTGGCCTATCGATAGTATCGATATTATCAATAGTATCGATACTATCGATAGGGCAATCGATAGTATGAGTGATTTAGGGTTATATGACACTATCGATTGATGATTATGACACTATCGATTGACTATCGATTTTTAAGCAACACTAATCGATAGTATCCTACCACTATTTTGCAACTTCGCTAGTCGCAAGTTTTCTCATTGCTCCATTTGAGTTTGCGTATTATTTTTATTATAAAAGCAGCATTCTCATAGCAGGTTTGTGCAATACTTTCTCAAAATGAAGATTACTAGATACAAAAAGGTTCAAAAATATTTAAAATTCTACTACAATAACTACGGTTTTCACCAGCCCTACCAAGTTTTAATCGACGGCACATTTTGTTTTGCTGCCTTTAAAGTAAGTCTTCTTCTTGTTACCCTAGCTCAAGTGAAATAGCTATACAGTAATATCCCTTAAACTGTCATAGAAGAAGACTTAGTTTTAATTACTGCTCCCGGATAGTCTGCAATTCTTCGTAGAAATCATTACATATTCCAAATACTGCTATTTTATACCACCAGCTCCAAAACAGTTCAAACGCGTCACACAATGGACAGCAAGTACCGTCGGAACGGTCGCCTGATTGACGTTGTGGATGAGGAGTGGCGGGCTGAGCAGCTGCCCCATGAGGATATCCAGGTCCCGTTGGAAGAGCTACCGGACCCCGAGGCTGATAGTGCTGACTCCCACCTCACTCTGAAAGAGCAGAGTATGCGCTGGCAGGAGAATTTCCCAGAACCAGCTAGCAGTAATTAAAACTAGGTATTCTGACTTGGCTGATTATGACATCCTCATGACATGTTAGCAAATAAATGCTACTACTCTGTAAAAGTGTTTTTGTCTGATAAATCGCTCTTAGAATATAATTTGCCTCAACCATGATCTGTTCAGTGTTCCATTATTTTTTTGATCCTTATTTTTTTAATTCAATAATGTATATGGTAATGGTATATATTGGTATTATAAAGTCAAAGTATTTATTAGTGTGATTTTTGGTGATACAGTAGGTCTTATACTTATTTTAAATATGATATGATATATGACATTTTAAATATAATATGATGTTTTTGTTACCTTTTAAATATTTCTTAATTTTAATGAATATAGTAAAGACTGTTATGTATGTATCATCATAGGATCATAGGGATCCACAATAAAGAATATGAACATGAATATATAAATTCAGCATACAAAATGTTAGGGAGTTTAAATTGTCTACTTATTAGTGTCAGCTGCTTCTTGTTATTATACTGTTTAGTAATCACTACCATGGTATAACATTGCAACTACAATAAGTGGTTGTGTGTAGTTAGCTACTGATTCTACTACTTGATGAATATGAATAACCTGCCTCACTAATTTTGTGGCATCAGGATCACTATACTGACAGAACTTGCACACAAACCATTACTTACATTTTTTGTGTTAAATGTGATTGTAACACAACAACAGATGAAATTCAAAATCTTAAATCTGAAGATTTTGGATTATATTGATGATTAATTTTGGCCATAAACCATATCCACTTTATTTATATATTTATATCAAATTGGCCATACAATGTCCACTGCTGAACAAAGGCCTCCCCCATAGAGTTCCACAACTGTCATCATATTGGGGGAATTTGCCAGTACTCACCACGCTTGGCAGGTGGGTTGGTGAGCGCAGTATGGCTACTGATTCAGAGAAGGGAGCGTCCCTTCTGTGAAACAGTAGCCATGCTGCCCATGCCTCTGGTTTAGAATCCCTTAGTCGCCATTTACGACATCCACGGGAGGAGATGGAGTGGTGTTATATTCTTGATCTGGATTCTTATATATTTATACTTTTTTGTATTTCCAGGAACAAATAAACATAAGAGAACAAATACCAAAATATTTAAACTCACAAGCAAAACTATTGACAACAAGATGCATTATTATAGAAACAGAGAAATTAGCAAAGAAGACACATGGAGCCCTAACAATATTGAAACAATTTGGAATACATGAATGCAATCATAAAGAGCCTATCGGTGGGTCAAACTGCATATTGTCTATGATTGGTAAAAGAAATGACAAACACTACATCCTGGCAACGCAGGACCGAGATTTACAAGCCAAACTTAGAGAAAAAGCAGGTGTCCCACTTTTGTACCTGCATAACAAGTCCCCAACACTGGAAAAGCCTTCGCAAGCAAGTTATACTAAAGCTGGGCATAGTTTAGAGGGGAATCAGTTCATGTTTATTACAGAGACCCAGAATGAGGCACTAAAATCGATGAAAAAAGTTCTAGGAGTGGAGGAAAATGTGGAAGAACCCAAAATTCCTATAAAAAAGAAGAAACAACACAATCCTAATCCCTTGTCCTGTAAAAAGAAAAAGAAAAAGTCAGTCAATATTAATAAGACGGTGCAGAGTGCATCATTAGATGGTAAAGTCAGGAAAAGAAAAAAGAATAAAATGTCGAAACATTTGAAAGAGCAATTGACGAGTGTGGCTAGTAATGACTAATAAAATATATGTACTTAATTGTTTTGTTTTAATTGTTTCACCTTTCTGTTGGCCATCTGCAGGCGAAATAACAATTTCCCCTAAGGGCCTGCTGAGGCACACCGCTTCCAAACAGCAAAATGCTTAAGTGGAATTCTGGTTGTTGCGTTTTGGTATGATCGATAAACTATGCGAACAATGACGTTTAACTGGGCGAAACAACTATTAGTAGATCATACAAATATTTGTTCAGTGCGGGAATCGAACCCGCTACACGTAGCGGAGAAGGCCAATCGCTTAGCTACTGCGCCAATCGTACCGTCAATTTGGCTATCGAGTCCTGCATTACCCTTTTTTTGCCATCGGTGGTATCATATCTCTGCTATGGGCAAAACCTCATGGACTTACTGCGCCTTGGAAGGGACGCACCATGGAACGAATGTATGGGAGAGGTTGCATTTGGCATCTCCGAAAACAAAGTCTGAAAACTAATGCCAGCGTATTTAGTTGTCAAGCGCCTTCAAAACGTGTTCAGATAACATTTCTTACTGGGTCGTATTTCGGAACTTATTTGAGAAAATGTAAAATTTTACCACGAAAATGTGTGTATCGAGCTCAATGCCCATGTCGTGCCTATCCCAATATCCGTAGGGAGCTCTGTTCTCGAAGTTGTTGACGAGTATGTCTACCTAGGACAAACTGTCCAGTTAGGTAGGTCTAACTTGATAAAGGGGTCAATCGTCGAATCCGGCGTTCGGGAAACTTCGCCACGTCTTTTCTTCAACAATACCGCAATGCCTCAAGACGAAAGTCTTTAACCAGTGTGTGTTACCAGTGATGACATATGGAACAGACGTGGTCACTCACAATAGGCCTCATAAGAAAGCTCAAGGTCGCTCAGCGAGCTATGGAGAGAGCTATGCTTGGTATTTCTCTACGAGATCGAATCAGAAATGAGGAGATCCGTAGAAGAATTAAAGTTGCCGACATAGCGGAAAGGATTAGTAAACTGAAGTGGCAATGGGCGGGGCACATTGCACGTAGAACTGATGGCCGTTGGGGCAAAAAGATTCTCGAATGGTGACCGCGCACCGGAAAACGCAGCGTGGGACGACCTAGTGAAGGTCGCTGGGTGTCATTGGATGAGGGCGGCATGTATCTGCTCGTTGTGGAAATTGAAGGGAAGGACTTTGTTCAGCTGTAGACGTCCTGTGGCTGACATTAATATGATAATGATGATATCTCTGAAAGTGCACATATAGCGCACGATATGGCATAGCATTAAATGTTTCTCTAGGTGGTACTATTATGATAGTAATAACCAAAACTTAATATGAGGCCGGAATCGGGTGGCAGAGCGAGCTCGATACAGTCATTTTCACAATAAAATATCCCCTTTTAAACAAATAATTCGGGAAATACCAGAGATAAGAAGAAATTTGTACGAGCAAGTTTTGCGGGCACTTATAAACGAAATCGATGGCTTATTAGTTTGTAACAGGCTTCAAAATGGAGAAAAAAAATCGCTTCAAATTGGGAGGATCTTTTTTCATGTATTTGCACCGATTACCTACTCCGAGATTTGTACACTGATTTGAGCAATTCTTTTTGTAACTGTTGCAGAATGCTTTCGAATTGGTCCCATATAAATGTCGTACATTTGCTTGAGTAGTTTTTCAACCAGCTTCAATAAACAGGTTAGTTTGACTGCGCTTATCTAGATGATGTCTTAATACTTTCGATTGCTCTCAGATCAGAGAACCGGTTTGTGTCATTGTTATTTTTAGCGGTAGGTAACTGATACCAAATTGGAAAAATTTCCTACATTTATTTACACTAAAAAGAAACAAATAAACCTTTTTAACCAGAAAAATACCGACTTCAAAAACCCTACACGATCTAAAAATATTAAAACCACTGATAAGGAAAAAATACTTTATTTATGAAGTCAGGCGGGCCATTACCGGGGCGGTATATATTTTTTTTGTTAAAAAGATTTGTTTTTGTTTGGCTTTTTTTTCGGCGATACCTTATTCTATCTTCTCCCATATGTACATCCGCTCCATTGTGGCGCGGAGGGGCACGCAGGACTTACCGGCTTAATCCCCACGGTGTACCTTCTATTTACCTATGGCTGGGGTGCGGTGTTCGCCGGGTAGGCGTCAAGCCGCACCGCACTGGCAGGTATCAGCCCGACACTAGGGTTGCGACCTGGCCGCCCGTACATTCCTCCAGAGGTACGCGCGTAGAAAACAACGCACCGCCGTCGCGGACCTGCTTCTGTCGCCCACAGGCTGGAACTCATAAAATCCAGAGATTGGGACTGCTGCATATCTAAACTACAAGTATTCCGGCCACAGTAATACGAAATAAGGAGAACTGGTACGGGGGCGTAACCGCGTCACCGCGACATGCCCAATTTGGGCCATCCGGAAAAAATGGCCGTTTTATAACATCAGTTGAGATACGATCGCGTAAGTGAAACTTTGTTAAATTGTCGTGTTGTTCGGGGATAACATGCAAAAACCGAAGCGAAAATAATAACTTCATCAACGAAGGAATCATAAACAATATGCAAGGCAGGGAATTTTCTAGTATTTGTCTATAAAAATAATAAATTAAAGATTATTGTTTTCTTTATTATGTTACATTTCGATTGATGGGGCAGAACGACATTATGATTTTTGTACAAAATACAATCTATCACTTTTAACTAGCAATCGGTGAATAACAAATGCAGTGAATAGAACAGCGAATGGTACTCCCAATAAACTTACGCGTTCCATGGTACGGCTGTCGATTGCGGTCTGTACGCTCGGCACGATTGGCTACCTACAAAGTCGTGGGTGTGTTTTAGTATGAGAAGCCAATTATAATGTTGTGGTTATTCAGTTCATTGGATGAGAACTTGTAACTGTATGCATTAGTGTGCTTTTATGATGAATGGTAGTGGGAAAATGGATTTCTAAGCTCGCAAACATTTTGATCCACATGGCATATCTCCTTTCTTCCAATATCTTTAATTCCGGCTTACACGTATAGTGGTTATAAGAGTTTCATGACACTGAAAACATCACTAATTTCTTGGCGAGAATCGAGAAATCTTCAGTTTTTTTACATCTTTGTCGTAGACTATGTTTATATAATTTCATTTTTTCTACATTGGAACGAAAACAATTGTTAATGTTTTATTTATAAATAAACACTTTTAATGCTTTAATTCATTCACAGAGACACATAAACAAAAATCTTATGGCAGCTTTATTTCACTTTGAAAGGCCACAGCAGCTTGAGTCTGTGGCAACCGAAGGTGACGATGTGGATAAGCGGCAGGTTGGAGAGGTAGACCGTGTGGAAGTGAGATATTATATCGTAGCAGTCCTCTGGTCCAAACACTTCCTCGCCGATAGGGCTATCCTGAAAGTAAAACGGCTAAAGAAGATAATAAGAGAATAGGGAGCTACACCCTTCTAGTTGCTATATAAACATGCTGTGATGACCAGTACGTTTGCTACGAAAGGTGTAGTTATTCATAGCATTCCGCAACGACTGTAAATTGTAAAAATCTGCCAATACCAGTATACGTGACGTCCGCCATAGGCATAGTTTCACTTGGGCCTGGCCATGCCCAGAAACTTTCTGGCCTGGGTAATTGTATTATTGTAAAAAAATGCCATGTCGGTCTCCAGATCTAGTTTCAATCTGGCTCCTCCCAGAAAGAAACGTCGATATTTATGCTAATGCTAATGCACTACTTCTGCGTTTGCGCACTTGTTGTAGTCACGTTAACTACTAAATTAACGCTAGCGCCTCAGTGTTTTTAAATACAGGACCCTAGCAACACAGATAAAATATAACTGAAATAGGAATCATATCTTCATCGACGTACCCCAATCGTGTGTCGTATCATAATCTCTTTGAAATAATTCCAGACTGCTACCGGCGACTGCCAATAGTACCACTTGAAGTAAAGATGCGTATTCAGGTATATAGTAAGGAGTACGGCTAGTTTGAAAGCGTTGAAGTCCCGCTGAGCAGCATACTCGATCGTCTCCATCAGCAAGCTGATGAGGAAGTTCTTCTCTGATACGCTGTAGTTGGCAATTATTTTCTTTTTAACTAGAAAGTCACCTAGGGGATTTAAACGGTTAGCCTATAGATAGAGCTGCAAAGACCAACAAGACTATCTCATCATCATCATCATCTTTTCGGAAACCGGCTTGTTCGGGAGGCTGGAAGTCATCAAACCTGCGCTCGAGACGATTCGTGATGACCCTTGAAAACAGCTTATAAACGTGGCTCAGAAGTGAGATGGGTCTATAATTCTTCAATAGGGTGTTATCACCCTTTTTGAAGAAGAGCACCACCTCACCTCTGTTCCACGCTTCCAGCGTTGTGCCCTCGAGTAAGACTCATCATAACTCACAAAAAATACCTGGAGGCTAACCGTTAGGCTTAGCGCGCACGGGTGACAATTTCGTCACTCTTATCAAGTCCTTGGGTATGTATGGAGGTGCGCGCACGTAACGGCGTGACGTGACGTCACTTTTCCATACATATCCATAATTGCCAGTTCTTATAAATAACCACTTCTTGTTCAAGTTAATCAATCAAAACAAAATTAATCTTTATCAACTAAATAGTAATGATATGAATGAAAATAGGAGGTTAAAGTTTGATTAGAAACCTGTATTTTTTATAAATTCATAACAAATGTAGGTATTAAGTACACATACTTGACATATTGCTGCATTATTTCAGGGGGAAGGAATGATATACAATTCTGTAGACTCAGTGCTACATGAAAATAAAGCTGTTCATCCAGTGGGATTTCTAAACACTTTAAATCCACTGGGCCTCCCCGCGCCATAGGATTGTACTGCGGCTGGGTACTCCTATATTTCTGAGATATTTGAAGCCACCCAAATTGTGTATTGGAGGAACAGTCTTTATGCCGCGTATCTATTCCTAATGACCACCCTTCTAAAATATTGCAATTCCCTATCAGTGAATTTCACGATGACTGTCAATTAGTCACAAGGTCAAATTTTTTAGTTCGCGGGAGTTGACTTGAGACTAGACTATTTACCTCATAGTCAGTTTATGTGGCTACTTCGTGTGTTAGCTCACTCCCTCATTTGATTATTCTAATGCCACCTAGTAAAATGGTAAAAAATGTGGTACTTATACGAAGAAATGATTGAAGATCATCAACACTTCACAATGTACGCCGAGATCCATTTAACAGTCTTAGTATTATTTTCGCTGATGCCGTTATCCCATCTCATGTAATAGGTGGCATACTTTTTTTTTTATTCATGTTCAGTGGAACTTCCTTCGCCCCGGGGAAGGGCGAAGGGGTATGCCCGGTATGCGGACTCCTACCGGCTAAAACCACTGGAGCGGCCATCTTCGGCACCGAAGGGGTCTCCAGGTCCTCGTAAGATCACACTAGAGCAATAGGTGGCATACTTACCTATTGCGATCTACGGGACACTTCCAAGTTCCGGGCTGAATAATAATTTTCTTAAAGAAAACCGTCTTATGGTTGTCCGACCAGGAAATCGAACCCTGGATCTCACGTTGAGCACTTTTGCTGTATCATTGGATTTGCTCATATATACCAATATTATAAAGAGATTTTGTTTGTTTGTTTTCATGTTACATGGTTAACTCTGGAACTACTAAACCGATTCAAAAAATTATTTTACTAATAAAAAGTTACACTATCGCTAAGTGATATAGGTTATATTTGTATCATAATTGATAAAAATTAACGCGCGGGTGAAACCGCGGGCAACAGCTAGTTTCATATAAAGGTAGAAAGGCGCCGTTGTTTCTGTTTTCAATCCAATTAGCACTCATTAACGCTTTCAATAACGCTTATTTTTGTAGTTTTCATCCCATACAATAGTTTTACACCTCCCTGCACAATCCGAGACTGCATTTTCATAGGGCAGTTATAGAGAGTTCGCGATTGGTGATTGTTTAGGATTAAAATTATCTAAAAGGTCCCTGCGTGTTGCAACAATGTCCCTTCGTAAGTAAGCCTATCAAACGACCGGATTTCTCCTTACAGGGAGCCGTTTAAAGAAATACATTATAAAACGTTTTAAATTACTACCTTACATTATATGTTGCATCAGTAGGTATTAAGCAGGATCAGTAGCCAAAATAATATGTATTATTGGCCAATTCGAAGTGTGTAATTTGAATTATGTTTACCTAAACTACACAAAATTTATAATAAGCAATTAATTCAATAATAGTGATCATAGCAATTGCTTGAATGCTAATTCCAAATACAAATACAGAAAACCAAATCACACCTACTTATTTTTTTATACTGCAGTTGCTTGTAAGTCAAATTTTGTATCGCCGATAGATAAGTAGGCACATCTAAAGATGACCTGAATCGTAAAAGTAGAACAAACAAGACCAAATATCGATAAAATTATTAAGGAGTTAACCTAAGAATTTTTGTAGATCATCCTTCGTATCAGTGTCGGCAGCTGCAATCACTCCAACAGCCTCGTCCTCAGACATTATGCTTCCAACTAGTACCCGAGGCTTTGGTTCAATATCCGGTTTCCTGAAAGGAGGGGCGTCGTTCTCCTTCAGAGAATGTAAGTACGAAGGAGCAGATAACTGCTTTTTTATAGCCCCTTCTTCTATGAGTTTAGGCATCGCAGGAGCTGATAGTGCTTTGATATTTATTGTCTGATCTGTACTAGAAGCTGTGTTTGTGCTCGTCTTTGAGTCTAGAATCGTCTCCATGATTATTTGCAAATTGTATAAAAGCAAAATTGATCACACATTAACTCTACCAAAATTTTTAAGACTTCCTTTTATGTCAATGTTCTAATGTCATTATATTGTCTTGTTAATGTTTAGGTTAGTACGAAGGAGGATGTCCAGCAATACTAGTAAACTTTAACAATTGATAAGGAATGTTTTAATGTATCTTCGGTCCCTCATTTCTCATAGTGGGATAATATTACAATCGGATTCATCATCATCGTCATCATATCAGCCAAAGGACGTCCACTGCTGAACAAAGGCCTCCCCCTTAGATTTCCACAAAGAGCGGTTACATGCCGCTCGCATCCAATGGGATTTTTCTATCAAAATTAAGCCAATTCTACACAAAATAAAGCACACTGCAATGGCTACACTTAAACAAACAATGACATTTTACAATAAAATCTTAGTATGAATACGAAATCGGGCTCTAGTGTGACTTTACGAGGATCTGGAGCCCCCCTTCGGTGCCGAAGATGACTGCTCCAGTGCTTTTAGCCGATAGGAGTGAGTAGGTAGGTAGGTTCAGTTGCCCTGAGGAAGGGCGAAGGTAGTTTATGTAGAATTTCCACTGGAGGCCAATAAAAAGGGTATACAAAATCGTGACGTCGATCGTAGAGTAACTTGTAATAGCTGACGGCGGACCGTGAGTATGATAACGTTTCCAGAAGACTGGCAGAAATGCCATGATGAATGGCAATGCTTATTCTTTGGTCAAAGAAAAGGCCGTGGGAAAGAAGTGTCGACCAACCGTTTTAAAATATCTTTGAAGAGTATGTCCGTAGAATGCACGTAGCATTCGGACCCCATGACCATGGTGAATGCATGAGTGAGCTTACGGTATTTGCACCGTTTGTAGCTTTTGCGGCAGCGCCAGCTCAGCCTACCGAGCTTGGAAGATCGGATGAACCGGGGATGTCGACACACTTTCGAGCTATGCCGCGACCTACTTATGATTATCGCGTCAGCGAGGCCCTCTTGCCGCTCTTCGGAGCCCGGGAGCCTGAATCTAAAGGAACGAGCGCGACCCGTCCCGCCTGACGCAGGTATTCACCAGACACGGTTGTTTCAGCTGGTGGCAGACTATCTGACGGGGCGTTGCGTTAGTTACCAGGGACGCGACGGTGGGATTGTGCGGAGACCTACTACGTGCGGGGTTCCACAGGGGTCGGTTTTAGGACCCCTCCTGTGGAACGTAGGGTATGACTGGGCTCTGCGCGTTGCCCTCCTCCCCGGGCAGAACATTATTTGCTACGCCGATGACACACTCGTTACAGCCCGGGGAACCAACTTTGAGGAGGCAGCACGATCAGCCACTGAGGGCGCGTCTCTGGTAATTAACCGTATTGAGGCGCTAGGACTCCGGGTGGCACTCGAAAAGACGGAGGCCCTGGTTTTCTATGGGCCACGTCAACGGCCACCAGCGGGTGCTCACATTACTATCGGCAATGCAAATGTAATTGTTCGGGCGCAGATGCGTTACCTAGGCCTGGTACTTGACCGGAGGTGGGACTTCGGTGAGCACTTCCGCCAGCTTGCCCCGAAGCTGATCGGCGCTGCGTCCGCCCTAAGCCGGCTACTGCCGAACTTGGGTGGACCCAGTGCGGGCTGCCGACGGCTTTACACGGGGGTGGTCCGCTCGATGGCGCTTTACGGCGCTCCAGTATGGGCGGAATCCCTGACTGCCCAGAACAAGACTTTACTGCGGAGACCTCAACGAGTCATGGCAGTCAGGGTCATACGCGGATACCGCACGGTGTCTACCGAGGCCGCGTGCGTGCTCGCGGGGACACCCCCGTGGGACCTGGAGGCACGGGTGCTCGCCACAGTCTACAGGAGGATAGCGGATGTTTGGGCCGAGAGTGGCAGTCGCCCTCCGCCTGAAGCTGTCACGCGATGGCGCAGTGAGGCTCATAGCGCCATCATGGACCAGTGGAAGGTGAGGCTGGAGATGCCCAGTGCTGGTCTTAGGACCGTAAGGGCTATCCAGCCAGTCCTGGAAGAGTGGGTGCGGAGGCGGCATGGGACGTTGTCCTTCCGTCTTGTGCAGGTGTTGTCGGGGCATGGCTGCTTCGGCAAATACCTGCACACAGTGGCGAGGCGGGAGGCGACTCCCATATGCCATCAATGTGGGTACAGTGAGGACACGGCGCAGCACAGTCTCGAGCAGTGCCCGGCATGGGCGGTGCAGCGCCGTGACCTCATTGCAGTGGCTGGTAGAGACCTCACGTTGCCGGCTCTCATAAAAGCCATGGTAGACAGTGAGGGGGCTTGGGAGGCAGTCGCAACCTTCTGCGAGGACATTATCTCGCGGAAGGAGGCGGCGGAGCGGGTCAGGGAGGAAGACGCCCTGGCTGACCCGGTCCGTCGCAGGCGGACAGGTCGGCGTAGGTGGCGTAATGCCCTCTTGATGCCGCCCTAAAAGTAGCCAGCGGGCGGTAGATCGGGGAGTCTGCCGCCTGCATTGCACGGCTCTCGAGTTGCGGCGATGTCCTAGATACATCGCCGTACGTACAGGTAGGCGCATACGTGCGTCAACAGCCGATGGGCCGCGAAAGTAGTATATATGCAGTTCTCGTGGCCCATCAAAAAGCGGATGCAGGTAACATGGCGGAGTTTTTAGTGGGTGCAAGCCCCACATAACCACGCGGTCTCCCCAGATGGCGTGGCATGCGTTAGGCATTTTCTCCGCCAAAAAAAAAAAAAAAAAAAAAAGGTATTCACCAGACACGGTTGTTTCAGTACGTACATACCTGTACAAAGTTGGACGCCAAGTCAAGGCATAGTGCTACCACTGTGGATCACCACAGTACTTGTTCGGAGAGTGCCCTGCGTGGACTGCCGGCCGTAAAATTCTTGTCGATCGGATCGGGCAAGATCTCTCTCTGTCAGCGGTATTGTCTATGCTGGCAGAGAAAATTGCATTACGCATGAAAATTGTCGTCGGAGGCCCGCCTCTTCCTCTTCGTCAGGTTACATTACTACCGGATGTGCGAGGAGGTGCACCGGAGCTGTGAAACGGTCTGACTCTTTCCATCTAAGTTGTACGAGGAAGCTAAGGGATGAGGATGTATAGCGAGTCTTTCGCTATTACTATATAATGCCACACTGCCTCCCACGCATCACTCGCTCGTTTTGTCCTCGTTTCGCTAAGCCAAGAGGCTAGAGAAATTAAGTAATCCTATAGGTGGACTTCTTCCTTGCGCACTGCTTAGCTGCTTTGCACATCTCTGGTGGAAACGCAGCCTTAAAATGCCAGCACCTTGGCCGATGGGACCACTTCATCGTCATCATTCGAGGTCAATTCTAACCCCGAGTGATCACTCAGAGAACGAGGGCGCTTACGGCCCATAGTCATTCAACTATTTAATCCGTAGCCGAATAAACTTGCGAAATAAAACATGTAAAATTATATTTAAATTATTTAATAAGATTTTTAACACACTACACATCAGTACATATGTAGTTTACAACTTTACATCATTTACAAAACACGAGTTATTCTGTTTTTTGACGAACTATTGTTATTGCCTCTTTCTTACTTTTGATGTCTAAAGTATCCCAATATCTACTGGGAACATTATCGTCTTCTTCGGAAGAAGAGGACGACGACGAAGACGATGACGTTGACGACGATTCTTCTGTATCACTACTTTCTTTCTTCCTATATTCTTTATGTTTCTTCTCTTTTCTTCTATTTGATTTTTCGTCTTCACTACTGCTATCTTTATTTTTTCTTTTTGCTTTCTTACTATTTTCGTTCTTAACTTTCCGCCTTTCAGGCTGTTCATCTTCTTTGCTACTTTTATCCCTGTTTTTACTTTCTTTATCGCGTCTATTATCTGTATCTTTCTTTTTGGACCTGTGATCTTCGGTTTCCTGTCTATTTCTACTATTTCTATCATTATTTTGTTCATCACGCCTTTCTCCCCCATTTTGATATTTTTCACTGTTATATTCTCTTCTTTTTGATCTAGAGTCGTCTCCATCACAAATTCCTTTCTGCTTATCATTTTTTTTATCTTGCCTTCGGCTGTCAGATCTTTTAGATTCCTCACGTTGATTTTGTTCTTCTAAATCTCGCCTTTTAGTCTTTGTAGGATCCCGATTGCTACGTTCTTCCATACCTTTCTTTCTAGTTTTAGATTCTTCATTTACATTTTCACTTTTCTCTCCTATATTTTTCTTATTCTTTCTGAAATCTTCAATTTCATCTCCACCTCTGTCATCATTTTTCCGGATCCTATCTTCGTCCCTTTGGCCCTTGTCATCCGCTCTACGTATTCGGTCGTCATCGTCTCTACGTGCTCTATCGGTGTCCTCATCCCTGCGTCTTCTATCATCATATCTATGGCTTCCATCATTATCTCTACGTCTGTCATCATCCTTATATTTTCTTTCATCATCTCTACGTTCTTTGTCATCCTGACGTCCCCTTTCTTCATCCCTATCTCTGCCGCTATCTCTTCGACCTCTATTATCATTTCTTTGTTCCCTATCGTCTGTGCGACTCCTGCCATCTTCTCTTCGTTCTCTTATCTCTTTGGCTGACTCTCTGTTTTCTTCCTTGCGATTTCTGCCTTCATCGTCGTCTCTATGACCACGAACTTCGTCCTTCTGCGGCCTTTCATCAACTCTCCGCCCTCTTATCACCCTGTCTGTTCCTGTATCATCTTCCCTGCGGTTCTTTACTTCAACATCTTCTCTACGGCCTCGAATATCGTCTCTTTGCAGCCTGTCATCATCTTTATGACCTCTATCATCATATTGTCGTCTTCTGTCATCATCTTTACGGCCTCTGGTTTCATCCCTCTGTGCTTTTCCATCATCTCGATGACCTCTGTCTACTTCTCTCTGGGGCCTTTCATCATCATTACGGCGTTTACTATCATCTTTGTGAGTCTTCTCGTCATCCCTGCGGTCTGGAATTTCATCTCTTTGTACCCTCTCATCATTTCTACGACCCCTTTCTTCATTTTGACTTGCGTCATTTCTGCGGCCTCTATCTTCGTCTCTTTGTTGCCTCTCATCGTCTCTACGGCTTCTACCATCATTCCTCTGCGGCCTTTCATCATCTCTACGGTTTCTGTTTTCAATTTGTCGTCCTCTATCATCATCTCTTCGGCTTCTACCTTCATCTCTCTGTGGCCTTTCATCATCTGTACGTCCCTTTCCCTCATTTTGGTTACCTTGGTCAGCATCTCTGCGGCCCCGTTCCTCGTTTTGTTTTCCCCTATCGTCATCTCGGCCTCTTTTCTCATACTGCCTTTCGCGATCATTATCTCTTCCATTTCGGTCACGTCGCCTATAGTCGTCATTATTTTGTTCATTTGCGCCAAATCTTCGTCTATCATCTTCATTTCTTTGTTGCATTCTATCCCTATCGTCATATCTCCTAACATCTCGAGGTCTGGCAAAGACATCCTTTTCCTGACGCATGTCAGGTCTATTTTCCATCCTCTTAGCGTCTTTCCCATACGTGTCGTAAAAACCATCATGGCCCCATCTTTCAACGGGCTTTTCAGGTGCATCCTCAGGTGCTTGAGGTGTCTTCGTGTGTTCGTTATTCTTTTTAGATTTAGACGACTGCTTTTTCTTTTTGGTACCCTTCTCGTTTTCAGAATCTAAAAAAGAAACGAATAGCCATTAATTTAGGTATACTATCCATAATAGCGCTTTGTTTCGTAAGTCACTAGAGCCCGGTCGGACAATAGAGTAGTAGATATAAGATTTGGCTGATACAATATTATAACTTAGTCATATCAATCAGTCTTGTCAGGTAGGGCTTGTTTTGTATGGTTTGAAAACTATACTTTGCAGAAAGCATTACAAAAACATCATCAATCTCTAAACATTTCAGACGTTTAATGGCTTTATAAACTACAAGAGTTATTGATGATTCTGCAAATGTCGATGTATAATAAAGTTTATAATCTGTTGGTATCGTAAAATCATTGTGTATATTACTAGCTGGCCCGGCAGACGTTTTTTTGAACTTAGCGGTAGATGGCGCGATGAGTTTGATTTACTACTATATCTCGACCACAGCTCAACCTATCAGGTCCAGATTTTGTGATTTTATTTTAACACTAAAGTAACATATATCAAGTTTAAGATAACTTTATTTCTCAAAAGAATTGACATTCACTTACATGAGAAATTTAAATGTAGCTAAAACATATTGTTCCAGCCAATTAAAGTCCACTGCTGGACACAGGCCTCCCTCAAAGATCGCCACAACGACCGGATCAGTGTTTTGGGGGGTTTTGGTGATTATCACCGCGCTTAGCAGGCGGGTCGGCGATAGCAGTTGAGTTAATGTACTTGAAGGACACTGCTGCCCATCCTCCGGTTAATTCCATAATCGCCTTTTACAACACCCACAAGATGAGATGGGTTGGTGCTATTCGTAGCTGGCACCACACAGTAATAAAAAGTTTTTGATGTTTTGTGACCATTTCTATTGTTTTCGATCCTTCATTGGATTTTGGTAACTGATTATATATTTTTGTTTCTTCATACATTATCCTTTTTTTTACATAGTAAAAGCATAGATTTTGTGGATAAATATGATTTTTACTTCGCAATTTAATGTTGTTTCTTTGTATTTATCTGTGTATCTTTATTTAATATTTTTTTAAATAAATATTAAATAAAGATATTATTTCGTACTAATATAAAATTGTTATACTTGTCGATTTGTGCAATGTTCATCAATTTTGTTTCTTTTTATAATTGGTAAGTGTATTATATTGTATTGTATTGTTGGGTTCGCTAAATAGTCACCACTACAGGTGACAGGGGGCAACATGAGCGGCTCGGGATGTCGAGATGTGCGGCACCGGTTTCACCATCGCGCGTCTCGAAGACTCGGAGCGGATTTCTCCGCTATTACGCCATTAGACACTTCCACCCCCGAGCGTATAGCTCTTACGGCCCCCCTCTGATCAGCCAACCAAGGCAAGTAAAAGTTAAAAGTCTTGCGGGTACTCATGAAGTTGAAATATATTATTATATCTACAAAGATATATTATACTAACCACTAGAACTGTTGCTCGAAGACGAGTTATCAGAGCTGCTCGAGCTGGAGGAGTCTGAGCTAGATTCCGAACTGGAGTCACTGTTCAATGTGATCTCAGGGATTGGTGCTGGCACATTCTGAAACAAGATATCATGACTATTTTTGAATTTCATTGTATTTTCAGAATTTTAAAAAGACTGGGCAATTTGGGCATGATTACTATTCCTGGTGAAATTGTAAGCAACTTCAAATGTAATCTTGCCCAAGCTCCTTGAAGACATGCCTATTTGGCAGGGTGGTGTTTCACAATAAGATAGTTAATTTGCTGCCTCCAGTCAAGGTTTTGTCTCTCATTGTAATGTCGCTTCGTCACTGGCCAAGGATTTATCTGTCCTTGCCCCTACCTAGCTAATATTGCTCAAATTACAAATATTATTTGTTTATAATAATGATGAAACACTAAGACTTTCTTGTGTACTGGTCAGTACTGTTTACAGACATACATAAATCTCAGTGGCACAAACACTCAGACCTGGATCAGTAGGCCATACAACATCATCACAATCAAAGAGATTTGCCACTGCATCAATTGCGCCGTCAAAATAGCTTTACTGCAACACAAAATGTATTGACATATGGGCTCTGTTTATTTCACTAAAATTAAAGTTTTATCGGCAATACATAAGCATTATTCATTGTTATAGATGGAAATACACACCTTGGGCATCTGCTTCAAATGCTCCCTTAGCTCATCTGTTAGACCTCCAAGACCAATGGAAGTAAAGAAATTAATTGAGAAGCGCGTGTTCTTTGGGTTGTCGCGTGGGAAGATACCCGAAAACGCCCCCTGCAGGGTCCTAAAACGAAGGCAATTGTGAATGAATTAATGGCATTTTTAAAGTTACTAGCTTGATAAGGGCAGCAGGGAGTAAGGGTCGGGATGCGAAAAACAAATTGCCGACTCATACGCATTGCATGTTTGTGCGAATGACTGCTAATACGCCTTACCATAGCTAGATCACATGACTTATGAGACTACATACAGACATGGTAGACACAGTTTTATCACCAATGATTAAACTGTATTGTTATTAATGTAATAATAATTCAATCTGGAGTAATTCCGATCATCTCGGTACATGCCTATGTAGGACTTATACAAGTGGCATATTGAGATAGCTGTTAATTAGGTCTTCATTATTTTTACAACTTTTGAAGTTGAAAAACTTCATAACCAGTTTTACATGTTTTGGACATGCCTAATATCTAGTTTGCATGCTATATTATTACAAGCAAATTAGTAAAGTGATAGGCGACATTAACTCACGGGTCCTTCAGGCGATCATTCAATTTCTTTAACCCCATATATTCAGCTAGTTCTTGGAACAATATCTTGATATAAATACGACTGGAACTTGTAGTGTCTTCCTCATTTAACTTTACACACTCCAGGACCTCCCAACTGATGGAATCCGTGAACAACAGATGAGCAAAAAACTTGCTTACGTTTCTTAGTCTATTTGTATCTAGTCTATGTGCTGTACCGTAGGAATCCTTAAATATTTCCTCAAAAGGACCAATGTATATACGGTTTATGTTACAGAACCTTTGTGCTAATAGCCCATAGAACTTCTCATATGTGCGCTGTTCAGCACAGCAGTCTAGGAACATATGGCAGAGTTCTACCTCCTGACCTGGTTTTAATTGCATTTTCATTAATTTATGAGCACACTCTTCAAAGTCTAAACTGGAGTTGATGGTTAGGTAGATTGTTCTACGTAATGCAACAAGATTTGTTTCTGTATTGTCAATAATTGTAACTTCTTTTTGAGCCTCTTCTTCATCATCTTCCCCAGACTCTTCACTACCACTCTCTCCGGCACTACCATCGTCACCAGATTCAGCATCAGATCCAAGAATCTCTTTGCTTAGTGTTTTGTATTTTTGTTCATTCTCCTCATACTTATCATCAAATTTGAAGACATCTGGAAAATACTATACAAATAAAAACATATTCTAGAATTTTAGAGGACTGAAATTAAGTTTTATTTTTTCTTTATATATTATGACAATATAACTATAATCACCAAAATCATTACACGGATCTATACAAATGAATAAAATTGTGTGTTTATAATGTAATATGTAAGTAATGTAATGTAAAAAAATTGTAATGTCAAAATAACAGGTTTTTACTAAATGCATGCATATGAAAGTATATACAGATAACGAAAAATTTTTTTTTTTTGTCTGTCGGTCTGTTTGTTCCGGGTAATCTCTGAAACGGCTGAACCGAGTTTGACGGGACTTTCACTAGCAGATAACTGATGTTATAAGGAATAACTTAGGCTAGTTTTATTTGTAGAAAAACAAATAGGACAGTTCGCGCAAAAAAAATACCCTTGAAATCCAATATATATATTCTATGTCAAAGTACTATAAATTTCTTTTAAATTAAACGCAGGTAAAACCTCAGGTCCCAGCTAGTTGGTAATATAGTCACAAGCTCCATTATAGCTTGTATGACAATATCTGCTTACTAACTGATATTATTATGGCAATATCCCTTTTAAATAAGGATGAATGCCGTGTGGTGCCGGCTCAGAATGCCACCACCCCATCTCCTCCCATGGGTGTCGTAAAAGTCGACTAAGGGATTAGCCGGAGGATGGGCAGCAGCGTCCTTCGAGTACATTAACAACTCAACTGCGATCGCCAACCCGTCTGCCAAGCGTGGCGATTATGGCAAAACCCCCCAATGAGCCCACAACACATCCATATCGGTCGTTGTGGACATCTTTGCGGGAGGCCTGTGTCCAGCAGTGGACTTCATTCGGCCGAAATGAGAATGAGAATGTATGGTTTCCAGTGTGATTAAATTTAATTTACAGACAAATGGTGTGTGTTATATCCTCAGTTTACACAATTCTATGCCTGCTCCTTAATTGATCGCTTAAGGTCCTTATTATGTGAACTAGTGACGTCTTTGACTAATGTGAACCCAGCTGAAGCTAATCTCCAGTTGGGTAGCTGGAATGCAGGCTGTAATAATGAATTATAATTTAAAAATCACATAATACTCACTCAAAATATCCTGTGGATCAGTTGCTTCATCCAGCATCATGAGATGTGTAAATTGCTCTTCCTCAGGCACGAGCTCTAACTCCTCAATCAATGCCGGATGGTCTTTAAATCCATCTTTCCAAACTTGGAACATGACCTCAATCATGTACTGCACTCTTTTGTCCAACTGTCCTTCATGAAGAATATTCCTTAACATCTCAAATATAGCATTCACACCTTTTGATGATACTTCAGTTAGTTTCTGCCCACATTCCTTCAAGAAAGCTATTGCTACTTCAACAGAATCATCAGTGGGTGTCTCAACAAGTAATGTCAGTAGTTCTAAAGCTAAAATTTCATGTGCTACTCTTTGGTTTACTAAGTGAGCTATGAATGAAGCTGATGATATGCATATAGCTTTGTCATTACGTTTGAATCCCCTTTTGAATTGAATCATTAACCTCTTTAGTAAAAGTTCACCAATGTTTGGAAAACGTGAGTTTACAGCAGCTACTAGTGCAGCATAAACATTTGTGAATGTTGGTGATGCAGCTTGTGCTTGAATCACTGAACGGCATAACAAACCTCTGCCACGGACTATGTTTTCTTTCAGCAGTTCTTTAATGATGATACCAATGTTGCCAACGTTAATTTTGTTGATGTGGCCGTGTATTGACTTCTTCAAAGCTTCCCAAGCGAGTCTTTGATATGCTACTGAAGCTTTGTCAGTTATTTGTGCCTGCATCATCCTCAGACGAGCGGGAGGTATGTAGGCACCTCCAGTTCTTGTGTTCAGCATGTCTGTTTCTTTAGCTCGTCGTTCTGGCACTCTTTTTTTAACTTCGGGCTCTTTTACAGCACTTCTTACTTTCTCTTGTTTGACAGGAACACCGGGTGATCGCGACTTGGAATGCCTGCGTTTCCGTCTAGAATCTCTCTCGCATTTCTCATGTGGTGAACGCGATCTAGACCGTGCCTTTTTAGACTTCTTTTCTTTTTGCCTTTCCTCTTCATCACTGTTTCTATCTTTCTTACGCTTACCATCTATATTGGAATCCATTTTTATGAATAGCTATAAACACGAAACTAATCAAAGATAACATCCAAGAGTAATAATAAAATGTTAATATGACTGCTAGTACATTGATCGGTAAAACCCTGAATCAACAATTAAAGCAAACACACGACAACACGGCCATTTTTATTTTGACATATGGGTTTGGATAGGGTAGTAGTTAAGCTCAATATATCAAAAATATCGATGTTTAGTATACCATGTATCCAGTTATATCGATTACGATCTATGTATCACGTGTGGAGATATTTAAACGATTCATCAATGTATTTATACTGTGAACCAGTTCAATGAGAAGTAGTTGTTTTTTTCCATTATTCGCGATATTGTGAATTTAACAGGACTGCTGTTTGCAATTTAAAATGGCCGACTCCAACTTGAACTTGATCAGATTGAAATTTCAAGGTCTATTCAAATAAAATAAAAGTATGTTTTTGTATTAGGTATAGGTACTTTTATTTTATTAATCAAATAAAATAAAAGTACACATAATAACCCCACACTAGGATTTCTCCTGTGTTGTGGGTTCGTTTACTGACATATATTCCACACACAATACACCCAGACCCGGAGCAACTACCTGCAGGTCATACATACATTTGTTCCGTGCGGGAATCGAACCCACGACCCAGAGCGCAGCAGCCGACTGTATCAGCCACTGCACCAACTGTGCCGTCTCTAATATAAATATATAAATTAAATAAATATTTAAAATGAAACTTAACACTTCCTAATATTAGGTATACTTATATAATAGCAAATTAATACCTAAGGTAAGGTCTAAGGTACCCCCTTGCTGTAATTGAGTATGACATTCATATCATATTAATCGAAATGATAAATGACTTGTGGAGTGCAATAAATGTATTGAGTATTGATATTATTCTTGATAAAGTTTATATATACACACACTATATAAATACACGTATACATACATACTAAACGCTTTGAAAATAACCGCTAATAAAGACATCACCATGAAGGACATCACTGTACATACTTGGTTGTGAGATATCCCGTAGAGGTTGAATGATTTCCGGCCAAAATTAATAATCGGTCTGAACCAAAATCTTTCAATTTCGGATATGTCTGTTTTTTTGTGGTATTGTGACCGTAACACAAAAACGGATAAACTTCAAAATCTTAAATCTGAAGATTTTGGATTAGACTGATTATTAATTTCGGCCGTTATCCTTCTCTCAATAACCCATCCCACACTGTCAGTTAATCGAAGTTCTTGGTCATCAGGCGGATTTGCTTATTTTCTCTGACACAACATATTGTGGAGCTTTTTTTTATCCCCCATTGTGCACATGTGTGCACTGTGCAGGAAAACGACTACTCCATATTCTTTCTCATCGGTATTTGTGATTTATTATAGAGATTGTAGGGGACAGGAAGGACAAATGATGCGAGTATTTTACTTTTTTGTTTGTCCCGTAAGCGGGCGTGTGTCCAGGTACCATTTAGTATGCAAAATGGCTCCCCTCCACTTTTTTTTTATTTTTATGATCGGCGTCTCGCACTCATCCCAAGAGGGATATAGCTGCTTAACCGGGCAAACCCCCTCTACCGATGTCCGATTGCTTTTATAAGCTCGGTTACCCGCCCCTCTTGCGTCCCATACACCTTCGGTATCTGGACACATACACGTTTCGAGACGAACTATATTTATTTGTATTAAAAATACATGTACCCTTAATAGCATATAAGATGAAACTAAATAAACACTATAGTTTGACAGTATAGATACATGCATAATAATTCTGTGAAAGACAATGAGACTTAAGTATATAACATATTTTACATATCCCTAACCTACTATGGGATTGTTACATTTGCGTCGCTAACAGAGATTCTTTACTAGTGTGCAGGGGTTCTCCATAGGTGGCACCTGTACATATAGTAAGTTGATGCATAACCACCGTCTATCACCAATTAGGCTTCACCAAATCACCTTGTTTCTAATTGTGCTTTAATACAACTATTATTAAACATGTTGCTGTGGTGGCCATCTGGCCACTAAGTTCATGATTAAGAGATTGGCATTACACACTGTTTGTGTTACTCAAAGACCTGCCTGAGAGAGAGCCGTTATTTATCGATATTTATCCTACCAACCTACCTGCAGAGCCGATGTTTATCGGCTCTGCTGCACACATTCACACTATACAATCCGGCAGAGATAGTGAAGAAGAAAGAAAGAATAGTAACAATTATTTTTCTTGGACAGCAAATAACAATACATATTAATATAAACCCATGATAATAGTTGTGCATGATAAAGTTAAAATAAAAATAAAAAACATTTCACGACATTGACATAGATTGGACATTGGTTACAAATTATTGTTTCTGTACCAACAAGGGTCACTCATTCAGCTATATGCTACAAAACAGCAAGGCGGTCTTGCAGCGCTGGTTTTCAATGAGTGACCCATGTGACGCACGGACATTACGTCGGTGCACAGTAGATATTTATATATTAGGACAATACTTTTTATATATGCGTGCATGTTCTGTATATTGTATGTGTACAATAAAAAAATTGGTTTTACTGTCCATATCCACTGCTCATATGCATGTAGGGCCCTGCAAGCAGGGCTTTGAGTAGGCCATCATTTCGGCCATATGAAGTCCACTGCTGGACACAGGCCTCCCCCAAAGATCACCACAACGACCGATATGGGTGTGTTGTGGGCTCATTGGGGGGTTTTGCCATAATCGCCACGCTTGGCAGACGGGTTGGCGATCGCAGTTGAGTTGTTTATTTACTCGGAGGACGCTGCTGCCTATCCTCCGGCTAATCCCTTAGTCGACTTTTACGACACCCACAGGCGGATATGGGGTGGTGGTATTCTGAGCCGTTTAATACTAAATCCCGCTTATACTACTTGAGAGTTTTCAGGGCAGCTCACCCGAGGATACGTTGCGGCCGTTGTGTGTTACAGCGCGGCTCAAATAGTTACGGTGGGACTTGAACGGGAAGAAATGGTTTACAATTCTATACCACATCCATATCTTTCAATTCTTCCTTAACTACGCCATATCCTCCGGTAACTTTCCATTTATATGGAAAGACGCCTAAATTATTCCTCTACCAAAAAAATCCAACTGCCTTCTCAGACTACACCGTCCAATATCCATTCTTCCTTTCCTTTCCAAAGTCCTTGAACGTCTTGTCCACAACCAGCTTAGTGCTTTCCTTTGTAAGAATAGTCTCATCAATCCTGTCCAGTCTGGCTTTCGTCCTGGTCATAGCACCACTACAGCCGTAGTTAACATCACGGACATGTCTATGGGCATGTAACAATTATTCGCGTACTGGATTTTAGCAATGCATTCAACACCGTCGATTTCGACATCCTGCTAGCCATACTTAGCTCGCCTAACATATCTCCAACGGTGATTAAATGGTTTCGAAGTTTCATGTCTAGTTCTAGTGCGATTGTAGGAGTTCCTGGTGCCCCCATCGGTGCCGCTAACGATCGTTCCGGTGGTTTTAGCCGGTAGAAGTCTCCAAATTCCTCTGCGCCCTTTTGCCAGGGCAGAGGAAGTACTTGAATGCTGTATTTCAGCGGGTGTAAAAGAGGAATAGAAGGCCGATCAGGCGAATTAAAAAACTTGAAACTTATTTAACATTATAAATTAAGATCGACACAATTTTCTTACCTTAAAAAAATACTTCATTTTTATGTATAAGTAAATTATATATCAAAGGCGCGCTCCGAGGATACGTTGCGGCGGTTGTGTATTACAGTTAGGTTTTGTCCAATCACAGACGGGTAGCGAGTGAGCATGTGTTAGCAGAACAAACAGCGCTTCGTACTTACGAGATCATTTGCGATCTCATCTCATCTGCGTGTCTCGAGTTACTAAAGCGCACCAATCAAAAAGAAAAAAGCATCACTTGTGGGCAACAAAAGTGTTGCCCACAAGTGATGCTTTTTTCTTCCTATGAGTATATTTGTGCTATCAAGCTCGTCTCCTTTTATTTTCAAGACTTATTTTTTGTTGCGATTGGTCTTGTTCTGTGTGATGTCCGGGTAAGAACAACACCACTCCCATCGTATAAGTGTATTATCTAGGACTCCCCCGCACGGGTATCTTAAAGGCGACTAAGGGGCTCTTAACCAGAGTGCTGAACATCAGTGTCCCCTTCACTTGATGGGACCACTGTACAGCGGCCATTAGACTCACCAACCAGATTTCCCCCAAAATGACGATACACGGCATATGACCGATCGTCTGAGGAAGGCCTTTGTTTAGTAGTAGACATTTGGCCGTCATGACGATTGATCTAATTAATTGCATCTTCGAATAATGAAAACACTTATTTATTAGTATTTATGACTTTATTTAATACGACAATGAAACTACAAAAGTTGCCTGCATTTCAAACAGCAATTTTCATATACCTCACAAACTGAAGCACATTAATATAGTAATTAATCACATAAAATATAAAAATTAACTATAATAACACCATAATATGAGATAGGAGAGTGAGTAACATTACGCAAAAGTTACGAAACACAAAAATATAATTATCTGAAAGCTATATGTTGCATCGCTATACATGATTTGTCTCGATTGAATCTAAAGGCTACACAATACCCAAGGCAAATTGGTCAGAGGTTTTCACTTCTTCACCGAGAAACAAGCTAGTAACTTACAACTAGTTCCTTATCAGTGTTAGTAACAGAGTAAAGCAGGCAAGCAACTCGCCCCGCCGCGCTCTACGCGCCAAGCAACGATACACCGTCTCTTAATATTATATACAATTATTATCGTATCTTTTGACTTCAAAACAGACCAAAGAAATGAAAATGAATGGCAAAATATATAGTTTAACATACAGGAATACTCGAATAAAACAGTCGAGCGACAAACCCCGCGTTGTATCCCGCCATCGTCCTGATTGAACACGCAGTGTCCGTTAAGATATAATTTGTGCCTAACCGAACGATACGATACATAATATCACTAGAGCAAAAACATCACAGAAGCGGTTTGTGTCCAACACACCATTACGTCCGCGGCCCGGCGCCCTCGTCATCTACAATTAAAAAAATATAAAACGCTATGAAAGGCAGTTTTATACGTTACACTTTATTGATACCATCAAGAGCCAATTACCGAATATACTGAGGCACTTCCGCTGTTAACTAATGAACTAACAATTCATCGATTATTTTCTTATTGTATCCGATTGAGATCATAAAAGGAAGTGATGTAAGTCTTAATGTGAACTTGTAGACTAGATGTTGTGGTCTCGCGCGGACTGGTTCGACGTGCGTGTGTAATACTACATTGTGTCCACTTGTGCAGTTTCACGCATCCAGCCAGTCCGCATCCCCGTGCAGGCGCAAAGGTCAGCACATCGGTATAACCGAGCACAAGCAACGACCGACTTGACGACACAAACTCAGCCACAAACAACCCGCGACACGACAGTCCTCCTAAATAGTAGACAACACAATAAAAAAACAATATATCATAATTAATTAATGGCCTGTTATTAGCCTTCCAGCGATTGAATTGTAAGAATATCATAAAACTTAAATTTAGATTATACCACCCTAAAAATACTGTTGCGTATGATTAAACATTAAAAATAATGATATAAGTCTATAACTAGTGATTAGGGATCATTCTCGCTTCGTCCCGCCAGCTTGCTTACAAATCTCATCCTTCATATATATTGCCGTGGGTTCCGAACGAAACATAATTACTAGCCTCTGCACAATTCAGTTGTATAGATAATAAAAATTTAATCATATAAAAATAATAGGCAAGTGTTTGGCTTTTTAGATGTAGAACCCTGGAGTGCGACATTCCAATTTTTTGTATCCCAAGACATGAATTGTGAAATAATTGGAATACTAAAAGTTGATTCTGATGGGGATCACGTCTAACACATTTAATTAAGTACATACCATGAAATAGGCCAATATTATTGTTATTTAAAGTGTATATATAGCAATATTGCCCTAATATCAGTGGAAACAAATTATAACTTAAAGGTTAGAATCAAAGATGTCGTAAGCATGATCACGAGGGACATATTTAGTGTCACAAAGTAAGCGCGTCTGGGGTGTAACATACATATTGTGAGGATGCTGTACCATGTGCAATAGTATAGAGATAATTTGTATCACAATATTTTTACATGTTACAACACCGACACAGTATCGACCGTCTAAAAGGCGCCTCCACATTTTACACCGAAGTACAAATTTTGCTACTGGACCAGCCAAAAGACCTTAAATCTATCGTCATAAATTACTAACATTGTACAAGACGCGGTTGCTTAAAAGGCGTGGTTCATAAGTCAACAATCACAAGTGTCAACTAGATGTTCTAACGAAAAATAACTGTCATTTGCAAATGTACAGTAATTTATGACCGTCTTCTCAATCATCCTTTGGGCCTAGAAACACCAGTGAAATCACGAATTAAATTTCACTAGCATTTCGTTGACGCAAACCTTCCAAAACTAAACAATAACAGAGATGTAACACTACATAAATGCGAATAGAGCGCACAAACGCTCGCTAAGCGACCGTCTAAACGACGTGCAATTATTTCCGACAACCCTTAAAATATGTTAACACATGGCAACACACTAACGAACTGTCATTGATAGCGTTGATATTTGACATCGTTTTTTTTTTCTATAGTGAGTTGTGGTATGAGTCTTTTGGCTCGTCAGGTCGTCATGTGGCGTGCGGGTGCGGCGTGTCGTGTGGCATCGCCTTAGCCGGACGTGGCGGCGCCTGCGCTCTCGACGCGTGCGCTCTTGTTCTGCCGCACCAGCTCCGCGCGCCGCTCCTGCCGGCAACACACGAATAAGGCTCACCCGACTATACTTATCACATATTGCGACATCCATTCCTCGACCTACATAATGGCAAGCTATAGTATAAGAGGCAACATCAACACAATTAGGCAACATTTATCCTTATGGGCTGAAAGAGCGAAGTTGGTAAAAAATGATTTCAAACACATTACAATAATTTTGCCCTTGCACTCAATAATCCAAAACTAAAAATACTGTGACTTCGATTATTGTATATCTCCTTACTCACAGTCTACAAATGAAACCAATAGAGCTTTAAGATGAGCTAGTAATACTTATAGAGTACAGATGACAAAAAGTATAGCAAGCTTTATTTTAATAGAATGCTACGCGCTAAAACTGTTGTCTTGGAATTCTACTCATTGTCTTGATCATCATTTTAGCCAAAGGACATCCACTGCTGAACAAATACCTCCCCTACAGACTTCCACAATTCTGTAATTTTGGGGGCATTTTGCAGGTACTTGTTTCATTTGGCAGACAGGTTGGTAAGCGTAGTATCACTACTGCTACACAGAAGGAATGCTGCGGGACATCCCTCTGGCTTATAGCCCCTTAGTCGTCTTTTACGACATCCACGGGAGCAGATAGAGTTTTTCTATATTCCTAATCAGGCACCACATGGAAGGCCACAGCATGAAATAAATTGACCTTGCCGAGATGAGTGTGAAGATCCTTCATACAACATAAAATGCCACTACAGACCTCCTTTTTGACGAAATCCAGTTTTTTCTGTATCTCCTTCTCTCTATTCTGCTCGGCGGTGGTAAGTTTATTCTCGATGTCTTTGGTTATCTCTTCAACCTTCGCGGTTGCGGCCGACCGTACCTCAGCTAGCTTAAGACTCTGCGTTACGCATTGACAAAAAAAAAACAATAACAAACATGCATAATATAATCATGCCATGATAAATAAAATATGCTTAAATAAAAAAGTATGCGATTAAAAGCTACGCTACTATATGGCGTAAATGGTTTGAAATGGTTTAAGATTGCTTAGTTTTGGGTGACAATACTATTTAAACCCCAATTACAAAAATATAATGTAACTAGGCACGTGCCCAACACGAGGGTTACTTTCAGATGAGGCCGAGTTTGTAGCAAAAAAAACCTCTAGTTAAAATAGACCACAATTTTGATTACCTCACGATCCGCTTGAAACCAGTTCAAACCACCGCAGCCGGCATACAAACAGAACACCTAAGACCTAAAGTCACAATGAGGTACATAAATATACTCCAGGGGCTTACCATTTACTCTTTTCAGCAGTTAGTCTATGAGTGAACCGTCCAACTAATTTCAACTATACTATGATGCTACATTAGGAGGGAAATCCGTTTAGACTACTTGAATAAAATGGCTTTAAAGTTGTTAGTCCCCAGGCGTTTGCATATTGCACTCACATGGTTGCGCAGCTTTTCCTTCTGTTCGGCTTCGAGCAGCAGCCGGCGGTCGGCGGCCTGCTGCATCTTCTCCTGGATCGCACTCTCCAACTGCTGGAAGCGTTCGGAATTGCCCGCACGCACCTTACGCACCTGCTCCTCCTGGTAAAACATATGCTTTGATTATTGAAGTTTCTGCTGGAACGAGGACTACAAGCACAACCCTTTCCTGTCCCCAACTAGGTAAATTCAGACGTATGTGACTGTTCTCACCTACGCCTGAAATCCCCAATGAATTAGGCTAAGGAACCCTGGACAGTCCATTGGGGCTTCGAAGACCACTTCAAGCGCCTTGGTCTCAGAGTCCAGAGGGTGCAATTAAACTGGCTGCTGCCCAATCTCAGGGGACCGAGTGAGGCAGTTCGCCGGCTCTACGGGGGAGTTCCGCGATCCGTGGCCCACGGGGCGCCTGTATGGTCATCTCAACTGTCACGTACAGCGGTGCCAAACTTCACGGTCTGCAGCGCAGAGTGGCTGGCTATACGGATCGCACGAGGGTACAGAACTGTATCTTACGAAGCGGCACTGTCCTGTCACGATTTGCACTTTTGGACACCCTGGCAGAGACGTAGGCATGGGTCTACGATCAGACATGTTTTCTTTCCGCTACAGGGACTTACGCGTAGTATTTTATTACAATTGCGTATGCATTAATGATATATCAGGGTTCGTTCTGCACCCTGTAGTAAGCTTTTCATCTAGTGTGCACTATGGACATAACCTGTATCTTTTTACGCCCTCCAGCAGTATAATAAACAAGTACAAAGATAGTTACATGTTCGCGCAGGCGCTCGAGCATTTTCTTGATATTCTCGTCGCGCTTGTCGGCAGCGGTGGTCATCTTCTCCTCGATGGCCTTATACACCTCCATCGTCTGCTGTTCCAGGGTCAACCTGTGACAAGGAGACAAATGATATTGTTAATACTGGTTAACTGAAGAGAAAGGTGTTGTCGCCAAAAATAGGCTACTGCAGTTACTGGGTTTTGACAACATTTAATAAATTATGATATATATGTATTCATCATCGTCATTTCAGCCGAATAACATCAACAGCTGGCTATAGGCCTCGTCCGAAGAACGGCACAAAGGACCTCTAGGTTTGGGTTGTGTGCTCATTGTGGGTTTTTGCCGTAATCGCCACGCTCGACAATCGCAGTTGGGTTGTAAATGTATTGGAAGGACGTAATTGAATGTGTGCTTCAGTTTGCGTCATTACCTGGTCTTTTCGACACCCTCGAGGTGGTCCTTGAGGCGTGAACGAAGCTCGCTGATGTAAGCTTCGCGCTTCTCCTCATGCGTCTCCATCTTTGCGTCCAGGGCCTCCTTGGTGTTGACAATGAAATTGTTCGTTTGTTCACTGCGGATGCGAGACGCTTCCTCGATCTTCTGCATCTTCTGTGCGATAGCCGCCATCTTACTAGCTTCCAGGCTCTGGGGGCAGTTGAAGAAACAGTCCGTTAAGGTTTTTCAAGTTTTGTAAGTAATGGAATGACTAATGAGACTGAAATAGTTATGCAAAAAATTACATACGACCAACATTTGTAGGTTTGAAGCTGGTATCTGAAAAGCTTTTAATCTATAGTAGACAAATATTTATTTCAAACACTTTTGTGAATTGCGTCATCTTTAAGATCCCCGCCTGACATAATAATGTTGTATTTTAGACTACAGCCCTACCTAAAGGTGGCATAGACAAAGAGAGAAGGTACCACAGGCTACTTACACGTCTCCTTTCCTCAGCCGCTTTCAGCTTTTCCTGGATCTCCTCAACAGACGGTGTTTTCTCCGGGGAGTCGGCGCGGCGAGGCACTGGCACACCCACTGGCTCTGCCAGAATCACTTCGTACGCCAGACCGCCCTTCGACATCTCTTGGCAGCGGATCTCGGTAGCTGTGCAATAATATAGGGTTACAGTTAGTGCCTTTATGAAAAACAGAGCGAATAATATACATATCTAATACATAAATAATATATCTTTATACATTTATCATACAGAATATATTGTCGGCAATGAAATAAAGATGTTTTTATCTGTCGAGGGTTTAAATATAGAATAAGCTTATTAATGGGTTCGAACGGCTATTGTGGTATCAAAGTTGCGGATTCAAGCTGAATGTCTTTGCTGTTAAAATACTTAGGTATAAGTATTCTGGAAGGCTCATACTTTTGGTAAAGTAGTAAACTACTCATCTCATGTCTCAGTCATTTGAGGGTCATTATCATTCCAGCCGAAAGACGTCCTCAGCTCCAGCACAGATCCACAGGGCATAGGCCTTCCTCATTTAAGGATACTACATACAATAATATTATGAATAAACAGGTTGTACTTTGTTAAGTGCTAGTATTGTACAAAACAATCAGATTGTACAAATGTTTGTCCCGTGCGGGAATCGAACCCGCGACACGTAGCGCAGTAAGCCAATCGCTTAGTGACTGCGCCAACCGTGCCCTCACAATCAATTGCCGTGTTAATACGAGTAGGTTCCTCCAGCTCACAGAGACACTTTTTAAGTTTTTATCGCTACCAAGCACAAACATAAATCATTCAGATTTTAATAGGCTGAAGTTTAATGTGGCTATCCGTACCAGGCAGCAATGTGAATACCCCGCGGTATACGAATATTACCAAATTCATTTCTGCCCGTGTCATGCATGCAGATGGCACGCTCAGTGCCAAGCGCTTGGCTTTCTGCGACACGTCGAGCCCTGACCGGCCAACTTATCGTAAGCGACAATTTCTTGAACTTGCAATTTGTATCGTAACTATGGGAGATTACGATAAAAAAAAGCAAATTCTAAGAATTTTCGCTTACGATAAGTCGACGGTTAGGACTCGGACGTGTTGCTGGGTTCTATCCCCGGAACGGAATTAACATTGATTTTGTATTGCCTACAGATACATCATTCATCATCATTTCGGCCGAATGAAGTCCACTGCTGGACATAGGCCTCCCCCAAAGATCACCACAACGACCGATATGGGTGTGTTGTGGGCTCATTGGGGGGTTTTGCCATAATCGCCACGCTTGGCAGACGGGTTGGCGATAGCAGTTGAGTTATTAATATACTTGAAGGACGCTGCTGCCCATCCTCCGGCTAATCCCTTAGTCGACTTTTACGACACCCACGGGAGGAGATGGGGTGGTGGTATTCTGAGCCGACACCACACGGCACCTACAGATTCAGATAAGAGTTCATGTCTGTAAACTGTATCCACGATAGAGGAACTCCTAGTATGGGAATAGACTAATTGGCCGCTAAAAAGTTGAATAATTGGCTAGACGCTCAGTCAGTTGCACACACTGATCGGTGAGGTTAAGCAAGGCTTGGCGCGGTTTTCCGTGTGGTGCCTGCTCAGAATACCACCACCCCATCTCATCCTATGGGTGTCGTACGACTAAGGGAATAGCCGGAGGATGGGCAGCAGCGTCCTTCAAGTAAATTAACAATTGAACTGCGATCGCCAACCCGTCTGCCAAGCGTGGCGATTATGGCAAAACCCCCCAATGAGCACACAACACACCCATATCGATCGTTGTGGTGATCTTTGGGGGAGGCCTGTGTCCTGTAGTGGACTTCATTCGGCCGAAATGATGAATGATGATGGCGCGGTCAGCCTACAGACGGGTGACCACAGTTGTATTTAAGCAGTGTTTCCGTGACTCAGAGTACACGTAAAATCGTAGGTGCCGGTTGTAATTAGACGGCAGTCGTTTAGCCAAGTTGCAGGCCTCCGAGTGGCTTCAGCAACTGACACAAGGTTGGCCACGAACCATACGATAAAGAAGGATTGGCCAGAGATATAGTCGGTTCATCTCTAGTTGAAATACATGATCATGTACATAATTGTCAGTCGACCTTTTAAGCTATTATCGACTCAGCGATGTCCATCGGAATTTGGTAGTCATTGACTCACTTAGAAATGGATTAAATATCGTTATTGTTACTTATTTATCTAGTAGACAGGCCCCTAATGACTTAGCCGATCGTCAGTCATAAAATCATTTATGTATGTATCTGTTAATAGTATTTACATCGTGGTAATTAACTACAAACTATTCGAGAACATTATACGTAGTCATAAATATTGTAATAATAGTTCTTTATTTCCGACAAATGAGTAGACACATCACCATTACATAAGTATATGAAATTAATAATATTCCGTGTGGTGTCCGGATTAAGAATATAGCACCACTCCATCTCCTCCCGTGGATGTCGTAAAAGGCGACTAAGGGAATCTAAACCAGAGGGATGGGCAGCAGCGTCCCAATTATCTATGCCGAAGTAATCTAAATTATTTATAAATAAACCGTTTACTTTTAAATTAAACGGCGGGCGAAACCGCGGTGCGCAGCTAGTTAACCATAATTTTAAAAGCGTTAATTAACACCCCCATCTGAATACACTCGCTAAACTCATTAAGTTTCTCCCCCGCCATTTAGGGCGGAATTCTTAAAACGCAACAGGGGTGACAGGATAAATTACTGTTATATTCAAGGTCAGGTAAACTTCGTCTTGGATGGAATGCTGTATTGTTTAATTATTGGGAGGGTAGGGGGGAGACTACGGGACTCCCGCCTGTTTCCCACCCTATGAGTCATGTCTATTGCATTTACAGTGGTGTTTCAGACGATGACTCGTGTCTATACAACTTCGTGTATATGAAAGCGGTGACTCACACTTCCGGAACTCGAGAAAGGGTAAACTTTTATTATTCACATATCCTCGCGGTATTTGGATTAAGAATATTGTGTACTCCCATCTTTTTTCTTTTAATACCTCTAAGGTGGCAAACAAGCATATGGTCTGATGGTAAGCGGTTAATGTAAACTATGAACGCTTGCAACGCCAGAGCTCTCACTTGCGTGTTGCCGATCCTTATAATTTTTTCTATCTTCTCCCGTGAATGTCGTAAAAGGAAACTAAGCGACTCTAAACCAGAAGGATAGGCAACAGCATCCCTTCTGTGGAAGCCATTCTGCGCTCACCAATCCGCCAATGACGTAACACGCTATGTAAACCGGTCGTAGTGGAAATCTATGGAGAGGTCTTTGTTCAGCAGTGGACGTTCTTTGGTTGATATGATGATGATAATCATAGAGATTTTGTGCAAAATTTACTGCTAAACCGACGTTTTCTTCATCATCATTTCGGCCGAATGAAGTCCACTGTCGGACAAAAGTGCACAGGCCTCCCTCAAAGATCACCACAACGACTGATATGGGTGTGTTGTGGGCTCATTGGGGGGTTTTGCCATAATCGCCACGCTTGGCAGACGGGTTGGCGATCGCAGTTTAGTTGTTAATGTACTCGAAGGACGCTGCTGCCCATCCTCCAGCTAATTAATTCCTTAGTCGACTTTTACGACACCCACCGGGTGGTGGTATTCTTAGCCGGCACCACACGACAAACGGGTTTTCTTCATACAAATAATATTTATTAGTAAGAGAATCAATCAATGTAAAAGCATTACATTGCCCGATACATAAAGCACGTAAAAATATAGCAATAACAAGAGGTGAAAACTCAACGTCGAGGGGTTTAAATAAGTGCCGGAATTTCAGTCCACCCAGGTGAAAAGGGCTTAAAAAACAAACACGCAGCACAACACAAAACTAACAATAACTCACTTAAAGGGGGTGAAATGTGTGAAAACTCTTGACCCGGCACACAAAAGGGGCTCACTTTCCCGGGGCTGTGTGTGCTATCCGTGAGAGGGTTCCCACTCTGTATACGTACAGAATAGTAAGCAAATAGAATGTAGAAAGAATGCAAATTAAATCTGCACAATCCATGCGAATATAGTCACAGTCTCGAATAGGTGACAACGGACGCTAGTGATCGTGTAATTACTGAAGATTCTTCACTGGCGTTACTAAAATATTCGGTGAGTGGAATTCGTTTGGAAAATGGGCGTATCAATATTCCAATAACTAACAACTCCGTGCCTATCTGTAACCAGAAACTCGTCATCCTGTTTACGGTGTGTAAGGAAGTAACGTACATATTTCGGCCTGCACTTCAAATATTATGGAAGTTAAGCTTCATAGCATTTCTACTTCGGCATACACAACACGCTTATAATTTGAAGCAAGATTATAATACTGCAAATGAACTTTTGGGTTTCTTGTTTTTAAACCATTAATACAGATGCAAGATTTGGACTGTTCAAAGGGCCCATTCTGTTAAATAATTTACATGACTAAAAGTTGACCGAAATTAGATTAAATTATGAATTGACAATAAAAAGTATTCTGCTCTTCAACTCCAGTCCAGTTTCAGTATAAACTCAATCTAGTCGCATTTCAATCTCAGTTTTAATCGGTAAAAGTTCGGCACGCTCTTTCGCCTTGCCCAAAGCGGAGGAAGACAGGGAACGCCGCGATAGCGGCATTAAGACCCGTTATGGAGGAACGGCTGGAGATCCGGAATGGCGCCCTTACCTTCTGGATGACGCAGGTACTCTCGGACCACGGGTGTATCCTTTCCGTATTTGTGTCAAATAGGTCGAGAAAAGATCTGGTGGAGTGATGGGTGGAAAGAGAGACCACCTCAGATCCCAGCCGCAATAAAGAAAAAAAGGTGCGGGCGCCAGTGGAAGGCGTTGAACGATCTCCGGCCTCGCCCGAACAGAAACAGGCCCGAGACGGCGGCGAGCTGTGTTCTGCGCGCGCCTCTCTGAAGGAATGTGCGGCCAGCCAGGTCGCACACGACGGGCCCATACCTGCTAGGGGTGCGGTCTAATGCTGACAAGGCGGACACCTCATCCCTAACCAGGTTTTAGCCGGTAAGAGTCCGGCATGCCCGCCCCTTCACTCGTCCAAAGGCGGAGGAAGTACATGAGGATTCCCCCACGACATAAAAAGGGCAAAAATAAGGTTCTATCACGTACAAACTAACGCTTTGCAAGCAAAAAAATAATTACGTAAAAAATATGTTACCTTAACTTAATACAATCTTAAGTGGATAGTAAGATAATACTATCTGCCTGGGCCTAATATCGAATCGATTTTATAATTGCGTTTCACTAGCTTCAAATATTTCGTGCTTTCTTGTGAAAATACCACTTACTTATGAATTTGACCTTCTTAGGTTGCTTGGTCCTGGGTTTGCCGACTGGTTTCTTGACGGGCGCCGACCGTCGGTGAGCTAGGGACAAACGGAAGCCATCAGCGAAGCCCAACGCTACGCTGGCTACTCTCTTAGAGACAAACTGACCCTTGGCTTGTGTACCGAATTTTATTCAAGTGGTTTCAATAGTAGACAACGTAATATAAACGTGGTATATTTAAAAAGTAACTCCCTGACATCAGTTCATAATTTAAATATCAAAAGTTCCTATAATTGACATTGTTCGTAGACAGCAAGCTATGGAAATATAATCCGCCTTCTACTGAACTCAAACAGATTAAAGCAAAGATACCAAAAGAAATTACTGATCTGACAGTCGGAAAGTTAAATCGCACGTCAAATCAATTCTTATAAAAAAAAAGGATAATATAGGATTAAAGACTACGTTGACGATAGGGACATATGGCGTTAGTCCTTTTCTGCAAATGTGGCTTCCCTGGAAACCAAATATATCTGAAGTGATATTTGCATTGTATAGCTGCCATATTTATCTTTTATATATAGATGACTAATTTAAATACTTTGTAACGAACAGATACGTAAGACGTAAAAAAAAAATTACAAGAAAGACCTAACTCTGAGTTTCAGCATTTCTTCTCAGAGGTTGTCATGTAGCGAAATGCACTCCGTTGTTTCAATATGACGTGTAAAAGTGTCTGTTAGGACCTATTTACAGAATAAATGATTAATTGTATTCAAAGACCGTCGGTTTCTAATACCATCATTCCAAGCTTCCATTGCCAAGTCAACAGTCCCCCAAACATCACTAAAGGACAATCGAAAAACGATTACAGCCGATCGATTCGACCCGGCTAATGTTTATTTGAAGAGCATTCGTACCCACGATTTAATGAATCGGCATTCTATGTTCGCGTGACGGCCAGAAACCATCGATTGTGGTGAACAAATAATCGATAAGAACAGGTCGCTGGCACATGATATGCAGGCAATAGCTGACATAAAGTAGATAAAGCTCCAAACTAATAAATACGCATCGTAGTGAAAGTAGCTTTATGATCACTAGGTTTTGTTTCCTGAAACCATAGCTGATTCGAAAACCACCTGATTACACAAGGCATTCCATTTTAAACCTCAAGTCGATAACACATGAGATGTCCATGGCGGTTGCTACATCAGGTACGCTTTAAATCTTATCGTAGTGCCAGTCACAAAAAATAACTTAGGTCTTTCCTATTTGTGTTATGACAAAGGATAGCTTGGCAATGGCCTCAATGGTTCCAGTGCAAATGTTTTAATACATTTACCACAAACCAAAAGAAACCGATAACTGATGGTAGGTCTCACCCCAGTCTCGGAGGTCGCGGATGCGCAGATTGGGGACTCTGCGTGCATAAACGAGCGACCCCCGGGAAGACGGAGCCGCACACGTGGTAACGTGCACAACGCACAGCGAGGCTTGAGGGGATCCTTTACAATCCTCCCCGAGAAATGCCTGGGGGGTGACCTTTTTACAGTTGCCTTCCCTCCGCTAGAGGGGGTGACCCGCTTTACAGTAATCCCATCCGTGATGTGCTTAAAGGCGTGGCACCAATGAGCGGCTTTAGTGTGATCTTACGAGGACCAGGAGCCTCCTTCGGTTCCTTTCGGTGCCGAAGATGACCGCTCCAGTGGTTTTAGCCGGTAGGAGTCTGGCATGCCCCTTTGCCATTCCCCGGGGCGGAGGAAGTACACGATGAATCTCCACCACCACCAATAAAATAAAAAAAGATCTCACCCCAATGCAAGATATTTGCCTCTAAGCAGTAGTGTTTAAACTTTAGACATTACTGTGTTGCGGTTGGAACGGCACTGTGGCTAGTGTGTACTGTGTACTGTAGCTAGTAATTACTGGGCATAAGAGACTAAATAACTTCATGTCCCAAAAGGACGAGAGCACTTCCTGGGTAGCACAAAATTGTTATAGACGCTTACCGCCAAGACTTGCTGGACTCTTCACCAGACTGAAAAAAAACTTCCTTTACAGCAAAGTGCTAAATTATAAACTCAATTTCAATTCTCAACAATTGTCACCAAAATCCATTCTTGTAAAATGGCGTGAAGTTCGAAGTCTTCCAAAAGTCGAGGTCGCAAATGAATAGTCATTTATTAGATATTTGGGCTCCAACTCATGTTGTTGGGGAGGTCGGTAATAGTATCGAGGTAATAACGACGACACGACGTCGGGGAGATGAGACCGCTACGTGAGGGGAATGCCGAAATGTCGACGAAATTCGCCGCAAATACGGATAATCCCTCACGACAACGCTAAGTCCCAGTTTACACAGCAGACGATGCGGAGACCACTCTATAAAAACTAATAAGTCTACTTAAAACTTTCATTCTCGACAAATTCATGGCCTAAGTTTAAACAAGGTAGTATTAATTTTGGCTTCATGCAGAATTTTTTGTTATAGGACGTCTCTCTCAATAAGTCACCTCGCAAGAAGTTTAAAATTCCTCTTAACATCAGCGAGAACACGACAAACTGAATTAATGACAAAATGTCAATTACAAATTTAGACTAGTTTAGAAAACAAGAAACTTCATGTTGTACTCTCTCCGCCAAATTATTTTCCTAAATAAATGTTCCCTTACACCATACATTCGTACTGTAATATTTTTGATTATATAGCACAAACCGGGCGCCTCAGGAGGGCTATTTATCAGAGTTAATTTGTTTCACTATAATTTACGTTGATTGAGCAATCGACATGAGCTTGTCTCTCTAATTCAATGTAATTTAGGATCCCTTCATCATGATTTTTTTAGTTACCAAGACAAATCTGGGCTCGAACCTAGAATAAAAACAGTTAACGCAATAACAGACAGATTATGAATGAAAATTGTCCAAGACTAACTAAGAGAAGCTAAGGGAATACATATTGAATGGGATATTTTGAATAATAATGAGGTAATATTTCATTTAAATTGTTCGACGCTTTTAATAGCAGACAAAAGACCTAATACATAGGCTGCACTAAAAGTATCGGGAATGGAATATTTCCACTGTTCCTGTCATATTAAAATCTTTTTAATTGAAAACTCCTTGGTTTTACAAATCGAATACCATTTATTTATTTAAAAAAGATTCACGGTCTTGTCACAAGGTTTTGTCAAACTTGTTTAGTCGTTGAGAAAATGGAATTGACTCGAGAAAATTCAAGAGCGATGATTTATTATGACTTTCGAAGTGGTTTAACACAAAAACAGTGTGTTGACCGGGTGATATCTGCATTTGGTGATGAAGCCCCATCCAAAACCACAATTTATCGCTGGTTTGCTGAATTTCAACGTGGACGCGTCAAGCTCAGTAATGATCCTCGTCAAGGTCGTCCAAAAACTGCAGTCACCCAAGAAAACGTTGATGCTGTGCGTAAGCTGATTGAGGAAGATCGACATGTGACATACCGCGAAATTCAGGCAACTTTAGACATTGGCATGAGTCAAATACAAATAATCTTGCATGAACAATTAGGTGTAAAAAAGTTGTTTTCCCGATGGATACCGCATTTGCTATGTGAAGAGCAAAAAGCGGCTCGCGTTACTTGGTGCGTCAGAACTCTCGAAAGATTCCACGCAGGATCCTCAAATGCTGTATACAACATCGTATCAGGTGACGAATCCTGGATATATGCGTACGAACCCGAAACAAAAAACCAGTCACGAGTTTGGGTGTTCGAAAATGAGTTAAAGCCAACAAAAATTGTTCGTTCACGGAGTGTTGCAAAAAAAATGGTGGCCACGTTTGTCTCCAAAACCGGTCATGTTACGACTATTCCTCTTGAGGGACAAAGAACGGTTAATGCAGAATGGTATGCTAGCATTTGTTTGCCACAGGTCGTTTCTGAACTCCGTAGAGAGAACTGCAACCGCCGCATCATCCTCCATCACGACAATGCGAGTTCTCACACCGCGCACAGAACAAAAGAGTTTTTAGAGCAAGAAAACATAGAATTATTAGACCATCCGCCGTACAGCCCCGACCTAAGCCCTAATGATTTCTATACTTTCCTTAAAATAAAGAATAAATTGCGTGGACAGAGATTTTCATCACCTAAAGAAGCTGTGGACGCCTACAAAACGGCCATTTTGGAGACCCCAACTTCCGAATGGAATGGTTGCTTCAATGATTGGTTCCATCGTATGGAAAAATGTGTCAAATTTCGCGGAGAATATTTCGAAAAGCAATAAATACATTTTTTAATAGTAATGTTGTGTCACTTCCTTGATTCCCGAAATTTTCAGTGCCGCCCTCGTAGTATTAAAAAAATTAGACATTTCTCCTAAACTAATCGAATATAGCTAAAAGCTATTCTGATGAGGTTCAGAGAAAAGAGATTAAAGATTGCATGAAGCCTGAAGAATGCCTACGACTTCACCACTTTTGCTTTTAGTTAAAACCCAAGTCACCAAGACCTAAAGTCAAAGTTACGTAGCGTACTCGAGCGTGTTTCACTTGCGTTTTAGAATTCGAATCAATAATTTCTCATCCATATTCAATCGAAAAAACTGCAGCTGTATAGCATCGCATAAAACAGAAATTTAATGAACGTGCATAAAAACTATAAAGCAGAAAAAATGGTAATCGAATACGAACGGGGCAGTTACAACTGAAAGGTCGACGGGCAGCCCCCTCCGGCGCCGCACGATATATGGAAAACCTGATAAAATATTTAAAGGCTGGCTTTAAAACCCACGAGGGGAGAGCTGAAAGTAAATTTATTACCGCTGGGAATAAGAGCGTTGGCACGTACGAGTGTTTTAAACACGACGGAAATGCGGCAGCTTGCCGATGCAGAAACAAGAGATATATTATATGCAGCTATGAGAACACTCCAGAGTAGCGGAGACGGTACTGACGTCCTCTTTACGAGTTACGCTCATTAGGGAAATGGCTGCGACTTTGTGTACAGCCCAGGTTTTAAGCGTACGCCGCAAGTATTATTTTTAAACCCATTCACTATAAAGTGTGGATTTGAGATGGATATTTAAGTAATTGGGAGTCGTAAAGCAGTCGCTGTTGCGAATTCTCAAGTTAGCCGGCTCGGTTGGTAGACGAAATGGTTTTGGACACGCAAACATTGTAAGCATCTGCAATGCATCAATCTGGTCATGTGTGGCTCCAAATCTATACATGAAATTACTTGGGTATAATCATATGACCTTTCGGTTTCCATTATCTCATAACATCGAAGTTATTTGCGTTAGATCTCTAACATGAGATGAAACGAGTATTTTATAGCATTGCTCAACCCTCATACGGGATCAATAGCGACTGTCGTCTGAGTCCGTATAAAAGCGTAAGCTCGAAACGTCTTTTCACGTATTGTCGGATCCTTTACGAACCCCAACGTCTATAAATACATCTAACGTGCTCATCATAATGAATCACAATGTAAAAGTAATGTTTTTATTAAACAAAATGACATGGTAGTAATGATTAAAATCTGTAAGCCCTTGCCACACCCTCCACAAAGGGTGCAGAACTTGTTAAGCCAATTAAACCCTACTGTTATAATCGTCCCCTAAACAATTATGTGATCTGGAGTGTGATGTCAGTTCACAATGGCGTGTTTGCTAATCCAAACACATTAGAAATGTAGTGACAAGCAATATATGACGATATGAAGCGAGTTATGCAATAATAATTCAAGTAACCGTCGTGTGTTAATTAAAAAGTTAGTCATGTCGCGTTTGATTCCAGTTATAATATACGCAAGAGAATGTTGATTGTTATAATGAACAATTACTACGTTTCTAAAGAATTACGCTTTCTTGGATCTCTCATTTTCAAGGCTATTGGTTACTCCGTAAAGCCCATGCTTTATGGTCTTTGAAGCAATGAAGTTTTATATCCAGCGCTGTTCTTGGTCTAGAACCGTCCAGATGGATCATAAACCGTGTAATGTTCCGTACATCAATAATTCAGAAGGCGATGTGTCTGGGTCTATTTCCAGACTGCTTCAGTTTTTTCTTAAATTTTATTACCTGTACAATCCAAAGTATATTCAATTAATTACTGATAACTAAATTGTATAGTGTAGTGTGTTAAAATCAAAATGAAATCTTGGCTTTCAACTTCTGTTTAAATATTCCTTCCGTCCCGAAAAAGTAAAGCTTTACATCTGATCTATTGATTCATTCCGACCTTTTATATCATGCCCAATTATGCTTTCCGCAATCAGAAAATTAACATCAACGAGTTTTTCAAACATTTCGGCAATTAATAAGCTTGCAATAATTAATCGACAAGGTCCTCAAATCCGTGCGTAATGAGTTGACGACGCATAAAGTACCAAAACATTTCACGAAGGGTCCAAAGTGATTATGTCGCGATTGCGTGACATTATTTCATCAAGCCCACGATATTATGTGAAAACAACATTCCTTCCGAATGCCCTAGACAAATTATATTTGGATGGGTCTAATGCTTCGTAATCCGAATATTACATTACGTAATTTTCAAGAAAATATATTGGGAGTGCTCTTTAAATTTTAGCTATGTGGTTTTTAGGCAGAAGTATGTAATGGTCTGTGCGCAGGATGTTGGACGCATGCCTTGCTATTGCGATTCGTAGTCCATACAAAATGGAGGATATTATGCAGTAATGTTTAATCAATAGCTGTAGTGAGGCCGGCACTGTCGCGTACTGGAAAACCACAAACATGATACAGCACTCCCAATGCTCGGCATTCTGAAGAGAACAAAACAAATCTACCTCTGAGTAACACAATAGAAAAATTGCTTACATATACTAACAAAGAAATAAATAACGTTAGCGAATTCAAAAAACAATTCAAGATAGTTCTTACACAACTGACAACTCCTATCGTTGTGTTTTCAGAAGACGCTCGTGCAATGCAGTTGTAATTGGGTCCACATTGTTATAATAACATTTGGAGACATATATTGGGTACATAAACCCCCGCTCGTAAGCGATAGTAGATCACATGATTTACGTCAGATTCCATTTAAATACGTAAGCACCGGCCGGCAGGCACCCCTGCACCGCCGGCCGGCCGGCGTTAGAAGATTCAATAACAAGACTTATTAAAACTGAGCAATACCAGTCCAGCTGATCAGAGAAGACCACAGATTCAATAATATATGTAATTTACCTTCATTCCAACCCAAACAAACTAGAGAAGCTGCAGTTGACAGTTAAAAGAGGTTACCTTCTGTACTCTTCCGTGTGGAAGTGTTGTGATTTCGACATAGGATTCGGAATTTTATGAATAATTTCAAGCCAGATAACAACTTAGGGTGTTTGTCTCCGTAGAAAGAGTAGCAACAGCATCGCCAGTTGAATTTCTGATGAACACGAAGAATTTGTCCATATTAGCGGCGGTCCCAACCTGCAGGCAGAACAGGCGCCCGGCATGAGTGACAGAAGCACTGCATAACCGAGTCCCGAACGAGCCCTATCAGCATGGTGATGAGCAAATTGACTATCTAACGTGTGACGGAGTCGCGTCGCGGCGCTGGCGGACTGCGCGACTCTCGCCCGGAAACTGAGCCACGCCGGGGGGAGGGCAGCCGATCGATAGCCGCACGCCGCGCCCCGCAACCCCCGCCCTGCGGACCCACCCCGCAGTCACCCCTTGCGCGCTACCGTCCCTAACTTGATAACCCACACAAGAAAATAAGCCTACCAAATGGAAAAATAATGTCACCGACGACGTGTATAGCTTAGCGTCAAGTTCCCTTCATGCGAGGATATCGCATCCCTCACAAAAGATGAATTTCCTGTATGGAAAATATCCACCTTACAAAAATAGTCAAAGAATGACTTCTTATCCAAACTTGACAATTACGGGTGGATATCTAAAAATGTAGGAACTGCTCAAACTTGATAAGGTTGACAGAACCCATCACCGCACCTAGCAACTACAAGGTCTAGGATTGGGAAAGACAAACTAATTTAAGAGCCGCCCAGACTCGTGTGGGTCTCGGCGGACTTCTCGCTCATAAAAACGCCGATCCGGGGGGCGACGGGCGCGTGCGTGGGGAGGGCACGCGCCTCCATGCGGAGGTTCCGCCGCCGTCTCGGCGCCGCCACCCGCAGCCAATTAACAGCCGGCAACGCCACGCTGAATTTGTTTCGCCACTTGGAATTGCTTCCGATTGATTTCCTGTTCTCAAAATCTGTTACTGGCTTTCATGACACCTTTTAGACGTTCAAATCGGTCATAAATACTTAACTCTTGAAACGGCGAAACTGCTAACCCAGTTCGATGCAAGAGAGAAATGAAATAGGAAGACTGCAGTGGTGATGGTGTTGTAACCCCGTGCACCGGTAACACCGACCGTGGTGCGACGGATCGATTCCGGGCAACAACCCCTAGACCGCTTCCCCTGCGGTAATAACTGGGAATACCAGGAGCGAGCCTCGTTCGTTCGGTGCATACGGACTGGAACAGACAGCGCCGTGGAAATACCGGCCGATGGCGTCCGCCTGGCTGACGTTATAAAAATTCGTACCTAATGCCTAAACGTTTTATAGATCAAAGACCTGTTAACGTGTTCCGATTTCGACAAATCGCAATGACAGAACTCTTCATTTCAACGAGAAGAACTTTTGCTGTAATAAAGGCCTCATGTATGTAGTGTAATAAAGGCTGTATACAAAATGTACCAGGGGAGGGAGGGGGAGGGACGGGGACGAGGTAAAATTTCCGACAATTTGCGAACACTCCATCAAAAGAACATGAAATTCAAGATAATACCGACAGTCCGTCTACCCTCCTGACGACTGTATTCCATAGATCATATCACCGCAGTGATAAATTAGTTTCCTCAATAAAAGTTCGTCGCCGCTCAATAGCGAGAGGTGACTAACGAAACTTTCCCGAGGCTTTTAAATTCAGAACTTTTGACATAAAATCTGCTCAAAAGACATCATTAGGTACCGCGAGATTACATTTATTAAACAATATTGTTTACAAACCCTATAGATATTCGGGTGTACCCAGATTGTTAATAAATATTTAAAATTATGTGGATTTTAGAAAGCATTTTATTAATATCGACGACAGCGTGGCGCCCACCGTGGGGCAACGAGATTAATAATTACTGCATTCACATTCATGGGCGATTCGGTAGCGATAATAATGAGTTTATTTTTATTAATGTTATAAACATCTCCAATTGCCTAATTACTTGTGGTAACTTATTATGACTATTGTAAAACTGTCTTTACCCATGCATATTGCTAATAAAGATCTTATAGATGTCACATTCGGTCGTTGTACCGCCCTTCATTATCCGACATAAAAATTTACATTTCTAAAGTGTAACCACGCTGTCAATGGTGCTTCTAACAATTTAAATGGGGCATTTTGATAATGGACAATAATTTGCCATCGGTAGGCACGATCTCGCCGCCACCATATTGCAACCTATAATATTCCAGCTTTGTCTCTTCAGAGCCGCAACAAGTTGGGTCACGTGCGGGTTGGATTTGGCTGAGAATATAATTCGGAGCCAGCGGCGCGCGTCCGTCCGCCTGCGACGGCAACAGTATCGATTTTGCCTCGTTTCAAGCAATGTTTAGGCACCACCAACTTGGTATTTTGACGCAGACACAGCCTAATGAAAACTCTAAGCCAATATTGTCTCGCTGGATGTTTTAGACATTATCCTTAACAGGTTTTATCCGCTTATGTACACACAGACATCTGTATTTACTTAGTAAGTACGAGCAAAAAAGGCCGACGTGAGTTAAATAACTTTGTATGGTAACATATTGTGTACTGCGGATCCAGACACTGTAAGAAATATAAAGGGATTACCTACGTGTTAATAGAGACTTAATTACAGTAAACTCGTAGCGAGCAATAAATTTGAACTAAGTAATATTAATATTGGCGGGAGACGATAAAACCAATTAAAAAGGGTGCCCGTTGACAGTAAAGAGTCCGCAAACAAAATAATGATAATTAAGGGTGTCTCCCGATTAGATATTAATTATGGATACCACGTTCGGAGATAAGTAATCAGAGTTCAAAAGTTGCGTCATTAATATTGACTAGAGCTTATAAATTATTCAGACAGCGCGGTTGCATATCTTATTCGTATCACTAGAAATTTCTGTACACTGTACAGGTAAATATGTGTACAAAATATTAATAGCGAACTGGCTGATACGATCAATTTCGATATGTAAGGGGGACTTCAAGTTGGCGTAAAGTTTAGAACCTCATTTTAGAAGTCCTCGGCAGAATATAAAATTGGGAATATTACCATATATTATCCAAAACGAGAATTAGGTCGTAAGAGAGTTTAGCTGTGTTTATATGGCTAAGTTAAAGTGCCGAGCTTCAATAATTGCGCAGAGGTTGGAACGCCATGTGGCTATTACTTTTTGGCCATGTCGGATTTGAAACCATCTGGACCGTGCAAACTTTGTGCGAGTACGAGGAGGAAAATTTGCTCGCAGAATTATTAAAGATGTTCGCTTTCGAGATATTAATATTTTAGTCTCCGAATCACTAAAAAAAGTACTATAAACGTACACTACGTAAGTGTATGTATGGAGCATTATACATTAAAACAGAAAGCGATATTTACAGTGTCGTCACGAACAAGATTAAGAGAGAAGTACGAAACATATTATTTCAACATATTTTTTATATTTACTACTAAAGGCTTTTTATGATCATTTACAATTTAATGAATGCATTATAAATTTAACCAGTTTGATTAGAATCAAGAACTGCGAGGCATCTTCAAAGTTGAGAGCACTGAAACACGCAAGGGGCAGCCATTTCGATGTATACCATTTACATCTTATATTGTACAATTTTTTTTTAAAACGTTGCCTCTTTCTATCATTTCTCCTGTGTCGTGGGTGCGTTTACAGACATACATTTCACACACAATACACCCAGACCCGGAGCAACTACCTGCAGATCATACAAATATTTACTCCGTGCGGGAATCGAACCCGCGACTCGGAGCGCAGCAGTCGACTGTATCAGCCACTGCACCAACCGTTTTCCCACCAAATTCTATTGCAAATTGTGCGTAACAAATGCTATCATACAAAAAACCGTGCTCGGTCGGCGTAAAATTCGGAAAACAGATCGGTAGATCGCTTATCTCATAGACAACAAACAGTAATCAGTAATAACGTAATGTATGTCTCGACAGAAACATCAATTCTATTCGGCACTTAACACCAAGAGGGACCAAATCGAGGGTTCATATTTAAACCCAAACCGTCTTATTACAAAACATGGTTTATCGATAGTCTCGGACTAAAAGTGTGGTTTAATAAAATTTCTTATTACAAAAAGTGGTTTAACTCTTAGTCTTGGACTATCTATGGTACTAAAGATAAACCTGATGGGGACCTAGTTTAACTCTGTAAACCTTTGGTGTAAGTCACAAATATACGTCAAATTCATTGTTTTGAGGTTAGATTCGGTTTCTTTGTGTGTTATATTGTAATATTTCCTGAAATAGTTTAAATTTGCGTTGTCCTAAAGATAGTAATGTGCCGTAATTACAATAATTGTAGGCAAGTACTAACTTTTTCTTCAGAATTCCAGATTTCACTTCTTCGTTTTTTCTGTTGTTCTATTTTATTAATATTATTCCCTAACTTCTTATCAATAATCAGTACGAAAAAATGTCCAAATTACAGAATAGTTGTACCTATGTTTAAAGATTTCCGCGCGATATAGACATTCCGTTACGCATTAGTGTTGTTTGAAAGTACATATTTCGGACATGAAATAAATGTCATAAAAGTATTCCTCAGAAAGAAAAATAAATGGCATTTATTGAAACAAGAACCATTAGTTTCTAATAGTTATCGTCATTAAATACCCTATTATATATGTTAAAATATCAATTCCATTAATATATAAAAAATACAGAAATATTCAGCATTTGGGTAAACGGAACGATGTAACCGAATGCTATCTGATTGAATGAATGTTTCCAAGGAATTCCGTGTATAATCTGTGGAAATAATTTAAGCCAGAACTAAAGTCGGGTACTATCTAGTCCTGACTTATTTTGTTATTTGTAATACGGACGGGTTTAAATCACGGTACTAACGGTAGTTCCGTACTAAGTCCAGACTTCATAGTTCTGGTTTAAACCTGAGTCTAACAAGATTTTTGTAATAAGACTGTCTTTGTATATTTGTATAGCGACGTCTTTTATCCTATCGCGCCCTTCCGCTCTACTTGAATTATTTTTAGCTCCTATTATAAAAGTCTACATTGCATTTTATCCTTTTGTAAACATGCGTACAAAGTAGCAATGAGATTATCCCCAGTCCAACCTTAGTCCACCGCACGGCTGCAGGTAGCTGTAACTCTACACAAATGGACTTCCCTTAATGCTATAAAAGAGGTTCAAGGCACGACCGTCCCCGACAAAAGCTGTAAAGAGAATGACACACGCAGGCGGATCGATCAAGGCCAGACGCTTTGTAAGATTAAGACGTTTTTGTACATCTGCGCCTTTATTAAATAATAAAGAAAACGTAAGATGGCCTTCGTTGTACAATACTAAACATTGTGGATACTTAGAAACCTACAGATTTACGTGTTCTACACAGACTGTGTTACATTCTCAAGGTGAACCCTATACCTACGTCTGTAACACCTCGCAGTCGCTCAAGGATACGCGGAAAATCAATAAGGACGAAACGAATAAAGGATCTCAATGATAAGAAATAAAGATTGATTGAGGCTTAAGTGAATTGGAACACTGCGGTTAATGCGAAGCCAAGAACCGCAATAACCTGGTCAGACTATGAAACGTTAGAACTGAAGCCATACTTACTGCAGTCGCGGTTAATTGCCAAGGTCTGACGGCATAATTGGTTGATGTATCATCAATTAGCTTGAATATGATGACTACTTACTTTAAAGGTGATATATAATAGAGTTCAAACTCTTTGGGAAGAAAATCCTAGCCACAAAGAATAAAAAAACATTATTTGAAATAATTATATGAGAATATTTTGACGGAGAAAATAAAAGAAGAGAGAATTCGGGCTGCCGTCAGCGAGGTTGTCGGTTGTTGAAAAACTAAATTGTATAACCTTCTGAGAAATATATTTATCAAGAAGTAACTGGGGTTTATAATTATAATTCCAAAATCATATATAGGTTCCTTCCCGTGTACCAGTACCCAATTAGTCGTTACAATATTAATGATTAAATCACTACCCGACTCGTCCGACCAGATGAAACAAGAATTTCATTTTTGGAACGTGATCATATTAATCATTAATTGAGTCGCGGCAAGAAGACGTTTCAAGATGGTGGTCCAAATGTGTAAGCAAATATATACTGCTGCTCATCCACCATTATAATGTTTTTCTTTTAAGGAAACTGCACTCTTTTTCTAAAATGATTTTTTGAATGGACATGAGCATGAGTATGAGAGTAGGCTGGCGTGGATCATATACGACGCCACACGTGCTTATTAATAAAGCCGAGTCATTAATAAATGCTGAGAGAGATCGAAGTGACGAGCGGTTGAGGCCAAGAGCCAGACGACTTGACTTAATGCTGTCCAGCTAAGCTTTTGAAAAGAGAGAGTAAAGACCGATTCTTTACGCCTGTAGATCGACATCACGCGCAATTCACTGTTAGTGAAAAATTTCGATTCCACAATTCGGGACACCACTCATTTGAAAGCAGTTCATTCCGAAGCGTACGAATAGCTAAATAATGCCGAAGCGGAGGTTTCTGAACCTTCACATTCGTATATCTGCATTTCAAACATTCGCACTCGCATTGGCACTCCCGAATGTCAAATGTATGACTTTCGTAATATTTCTACTTTATTATATCAAGGGAATTACCACAGTCATCCGCGCGGAATAGGCTTGAGCCAGTTAGAAAGAGCTTTATGTCCATGCAAAACAAAAACTGATCAACATTTCAATCTTAAATCTAAGGATTTTGGATTAGATTGATTATTAATTTCGTCTGTTAATGCGACAAGTCATCGGCTCAAGCCGATTCCGCGTCGATAAGTGAGGCCACTACCTTACGGAGCACCAAATATAAAACAGCAGACAACAGTACACTACTTCCTACAATCATTGTTTTCGTCCGCCGATTTACTGAACTAGATTACACACTAATCGCCATGAAGCGTATGACGAAGCAGGATAACGGTTTCTTTGTTTGCTATATCATGTTTTTCTGCCCTCATTACATATGTAATATTTTATTCTCTTTGTTTATTATACTACTAGCTGGGACACCGGGTTTCACTCGCATTTAATTTAAAATAAATTTAGAGTATTTCGATATAGACACTTGACGTAGAATATATATATTGGATTTCAAGGGTTTTATATTTTTTGCGCGGAACCCTAATTATATTTCTAAAATAAAAATAGCCTAAGTTATTCCTTATAACATCAGCTATCTGACAGTGAAAGTCCCGTCAAAATAGGTCCAGCCGTTTCGGAGATTACCCGGAACAAACAGACAGACAGACGGACAGAATAGACAGACAAAAAAAAATCGTTTCTTTTCTTGTATGAACCGTATATACCTACTTTCATATGCATTTAGTAAAAAGCTGTTGTTTTGACATTACAAACAGACAATTCAATTACATTTATTTGTATAGATCATAACACGTGTCTGACTGTATTGCGTTACAATTCCGTCTCTACAATATTAAGATTCCGTTGTTAAAAGAAAAATAGTATATTTTCGATTGCGTCTGTCTGTCCGTCTCACTTGCCTCAACGATCGAAACTAAAGACCAACTGTACCTATGTTTAATAATCTACGTATACAAATAAATAAAATTGAAGTGTCCGTTTGTAATGTCTATATAACAGCTTTTTACTACATGCATTTAAAAGTATATACGGTACTTGTAACAAAATACATTTTTTTTGTCTGTTTCTTCCGACTAATTTCCGAAACAGCTGGACCGATTTTGACGGGACTTTCACTGGCAGATAGCTGATGTTATAAGGAGTAACTTAGGCTACTTTTATTTTAGAAAAAAAGAATTAGGGTTCCGCGAAAAACACATGAAACCTATGAAATCCATCATATAGTAATTATTTATAAATAATCCGATGTCTTTTTAATTAAACGGCGGGTGAAACCGCGGGACACAGCTAGTCTGAAATACAAATAACTAATTGCACCAATATGAGATAAGAACGCAATTTCAATTGTTTCGCCCGAAATCTATATACAACTTTTAAAGATATGGCGTACCAACACGGGCTTGGTCTGATAAAATGGCCTAATCGACTGCATACCATTACCATAATTATGTTATTTTACTATACTCTGGATTCTTATTGACTACGAAACCCTGCTTCACGCATGACTAAGCACTGACTTGGCAAGTTTTGTTTATCATCATCAACATCATCAATCAACCACTGCTGGACAGGCCTTACCCATAGATTTGCACAACGACCAGTCAGATGTCACCAGCGACAACTTTTTTTTGTTGGTCTCCAGTGGAAATTCCACATGAACTTCCTTCGCCCCGGGGAAGAGCGAAGGGGATCCTACCGGCTAAAACCACTGGAGCGGTCATCTTCGGCACCGAAGAGGAGCTCCAGGTCCTCGTAAGATCACACTAGAGCCCCCTATTGGTGCCACGCCTTTAGGCACATCTCTGAGGGGATGACAGTAAAACGGTCACCTCCCGGGCACTTCCCGGGGAGGATTGTAAAGGATCCCCCAAGCCTCGCTGTGCGCTGTGCTCCGTATCAACGGAGGCCGACCCATGTTCCGTATTTCAATGCGCGGTCTCCACTCGAGAATCCTTTTGCCACAACGGTCATCAGTTCTACGAGCAATGGACGACCTCCAACCAGGTGGACAGACGACGACCTGGTGTAGGTCCAGCGATCTTCACCAGGTCATCGTCCTCGTCGTCGCCATCCAGCGATGCGGGCTGCATGTACCCGTTCGTTGTGGAAATCTACGGGGGAGGCCTCTGTTCAGCAGAGGACGTCCTTTGGCCTATATGATGATGATGAAGATGAACCTGACACATTGAATTTTATATCTGCACTTTGCTTATAACTGTATCAGTCTACTAACCCCAGCAGAGTAACGAAAAAGGTAGCGTACTGGGGTGCAATTCCTTAAGCTCAAACATCCATACATCCTTGAATACGGAATCGAAATAACGCTGTAAAACCAATTTGTTGTTAGCTAAAACATGATTGAAGCTATTCAAGGATATGTTACAGACATTGAGTCATGTGGACCAGTCTTAGCGAATACCAAATGTTGTTATCACCGTTATTTCAATTATGTATTCAAGGATGTATGGATGTTTGAGCTTAGAGAATTACACCCCTGAAGATACCTTCATACTCAACACGGAATAAATGATGGCTATATATGATATACTTCTATATGAATATGTTGGTGTTTTTAATTTATCTTCTACATGCAAGCAGGCGCATACTTTACACGCATCGGCGAGTCCACGACCGCTGAGAGGGGATCGTGGTACTTGGGAGTAATAAAACTGAAACCATGAATACGAATTTCTTTTTAAGCATTTTTATGAAGATTTGATCTAAAAGTAGTAAAGATCTTAGTCTGTTTTTTTGGCAAGACCTAAGATATTCTGGCTATTAATCACAATTAACAATTTTAGGTAGATTTTACTCTACCTAACTTATATAACACCCCATAATCGCAATCAAAAAAATATTAACACGGAAAATATTATCTACTTTATTTTTTAAATTCTAAATTTTTCCCATTTGTATGCACAATTTACAGAAAAAGTAGTAGTAAATTAGCATTATAATTTTATAATGCTAATTTACTATTATTATTATATTGATTAAGCACATACATCCAACTTAAGGGCCCTACTCACTGCCCTCAGGGCCCTACATGCAGTATCTCTGCCGGATTGTATATTGTGAATGTATGCAGAGCCGATATTTATCGGCTAATTAATATACTAATAATTTATGCTAATGTAAAGAAGAATGCGAAAACATTTTCACTGGTGAGCAATGATATTATACCATAGATATGTTACGTCAATATTAAACGGCACGCAAGATAGTCTCGCTTGCACAACCATGTCGTGAGAAAGAAGATACAAAAACAACAAGAGTAAAAGAGATAGCTATCTAGGCGAACCGATTGCGAGGTGCTACAATTGGGGGAGTTTGGTTCTTACTTTTGGCACGCATGTAATAGATTTCTTTTTAATATATAATATCATTGCTGGTCAGAGATAATTACAAGAGTTTGGCCACGTCCAGACGCAGTGCCAGATATTCTGCTGCTAAGCAGTACTATTTAAACATTACTGTATTCCGATTTGAAGGGCCCTGTATCTAGAAAAATCTATGTAACATGCACAAACACTCAGATCGGGCTGGATTACGTATATCACAAACGGTTTGCGGTTGTGCTAATCATTACAAAAAAGTCCTTAAGGCAATTTTTTTTTAAGTGAGAACTTCTTTTGCCGTGGTACGCATATTTTTAGATGAGATAAAATCTCTGGACTCGCGACACCGTTACGAGACGCAGCTATAGTGTGTGCATATATGCATGTACATATAGCAGACCGCGAACGCGTCTAGATAAATTTTTAAAAATAAGTTTTCACTTCTGTCGGCACTCCCGGAGTGCAACCCGTTTTTTTTGTTTTTTAAACGTTGACCCACACTAGGATTTCTCCTTTGTCGTGGGTGCGTTTACAGACATGAATTCCACATGCAATTCACCCAGACCCGGAATAAATACCTGCAGATCATACAAATATTTGTTCCGTGCGGGAATGGAACCCACGACCCGGAGCGCAGCAGCCGACTGTATCAGCGACTGCACCAACGGTGCCGTCAAATATATGTCCAACTGTTATAGTTAAGTCTACAATAACCGCTTTTTGTTCAAATTAGTCAATCAATTAATTACGGGTAGAATCGAAAGATGACATTCGTCTCATGATAATATCCATCCAACTAAGTAGTTTAATAAACAAGGTTAATTATGTACATGTAAATTCCTGTTTAAATTTGATTAGTAAGTTGCGACGGGTATAAAAATGCTAAAGTAAGAAAAATACCGCGGTGTCTGCGAACTGCTCTACGCTTAGGTCAATTAGTTCCCCTCTAGGCTCTCTCCCCTAAAGGCGAAACCAATCGGCGGCTCTAGTGTGATCTTACGAGGACCTGGAGCCCCCCCCCCCTTCGGTGCCGAAGATACTCCAGTGGTTTTAGCCGGTAGGGGTCCGGCATACCCCTTCGCCCTTCCCCGGGGTGGAGGAAGTTCCATGTAGAATTTTCTCGATATCAATAAAAAAAAAACAATTAGTTACCCACTTTTTTTTGTAAACTAGAAAAGCCAGCTGTACTATGTTTCAGGATAAAATTGCATATCTACATTGCACCCGTGCAAAACCGGGCCGGGTCGCCAGTAGATATTCAAATATTTATTCCGTGCGGGAATCGAATACGCTACACATTAACGCAGAAAGCCGAGAGACTAACCATTGCGTTAACCGTGCCGTAAAATCTGTGCTAATGGGATTACAAAATGGAGGTGCACTTATTAAAATCACGGGTGCCGTCAGAGCGTGTTAATGATCTGTGTTCATTGACCCGCACGACCTCGAATGCATCGAAATTCAGCTTGTCTGTAATTGAACCAAGTGTGGCGTGAAAATGGGAACTCTGATCGGCGTGAAACTGAGTGGCATTATGGTCGAAATTGAGACTTCGGAAGCTAGCAGAGGCCACCCGATAGATTGATATTTCGAAAACATGCCAGTTAGTCATGATAGTTTTTTGTTTATGCGTGGGTCGAGGCTTGAATTTGTTTTGTTTTCAGAAAAAACTGAAACCTATAAGAACCGGCTATCCTGTTACATGTCTATAATATTGTGTTTAAAAAGCCCGTCTACTCTATACGTATCTCTGAGTAAGAAACAGTAAAATTAAGTATTTAATTCGTGCTAAATGAATTGTAGATCTTTGAAAAATAAATTACTTCAAACCATCATGTTTTGGGACGACCTCCAACGAGGCGGACAGACGACCTGGTGCTGGCTGGTAGTCGTTGGATGAGGGCGGCATGTGACCGCTCGTCGTGGAAACCTAAGGGGGAGGCCTTTGTTCAGCAGTGGACGTCCTGTGGCTGTTATGATGATGATATGATCATGTTTTTGCCATATTTAAAAAGCTCTTATCTTATCTGACGACTGATTTACTTCAGTCGATGAAGAGACAAAGTAGATGTTGCAAATTGCCGATGATTATACCGAAAATGAACACTTCATGACCTTCTATGGATGTCCTAAAAGGCGACCAAGGGACCTCCTTAATCTAGTCTTCCACAAAAACTTATTACCGGAGTCCTAACAGACTTATTTGATTTATAAATCAAATAACCTAATTTAAGCACACTCAGGCAAAAAATATGAACTCCACTATCTCTAAGGCTTATGACATCTTGGTAAGAACAGCTGAACGGTACCAATTTTGCATAAATACGAGTATACCAGGACAGACGTTCGCAATATCTGGTGCGGATGTCTCGACATCGGTGCCTGCGAGCGAAGCCTATAAATATAAGTTAGTATTGATTTTGTTGCCTGTACTCGATGTTATACAAGTTTAGACCTGTCTAGTGTAATGTACATATTGTGTTATAAGGAACTATATTCGCTTGAGATTTGACTACCAATGTGTTATAAAATCTCGACTGTGCGATATCATTTCGTGACCAGCAGTGCTATTCTGTAAGAACTCACTTCTGAATCCGCAATGAAAACAATACGAAATTAGTGATTTCACTGCGGATACAGAATTGATTTCGATTAGTGATGGAGTAGGACCTCTGCTTCTGCTTCCGCAACTGCGGAAGTTCCGCAACTGCGGAAGTTCCGCAACTGCTGAATTTCCGCGCGCTTTTACACGTCCCTTTCTGCTTCTGCTTCCGCAATAACGGATATTTGATCGAAAGTTTAAGTTTTCGCGGCGGATGAGGCGCGGGTATATTTTGGCGGTAAAGCGCGCGCGGGAGCGGTGTTTGAGCCAGCGAGCCGGGGGCGGGCTTTTGGCACTTGTCGCAACGCGTTTGTATATATACTTTTTCTTTGGTTAATTATGCGCCGTGACGCAATGTAAGGGCGTAAGATTTTCTGTTGTTGTTTGTTATAGTACTAAACTTTCATCAGAGGCCAAAAAAGACAGGTCGGTCCATCAATTGAATACCCGCTTATGTATATATGAATTGATTTATAAAATTAGGCAACAGTTATGTAAAGTAGGCCTAGCATGAATAATTTGACTTATCGAATCCTTAACGTGAGTGATTTTGTATCAAAAATACAACAGTTCTATAATTTTTTACTTAATTTTATGCATCATGCTCACTTGGTAGTATTAACACTTCCGTTTCCGCATCGGTTTCTGTTCCATTTCTGCTATAATTTACTTTTGACATCCGTTTCCGTTTCTGCTTCCGTTACATCACTAATCTCGATGGAGAGTTCCATATACAGAATAGCCCAGTTTCTCCCATCATATAAATATTAAATATGATGAACAGTATTTTGTTTTTATGTCTAGGCAATGTGTTAATTCCAGACTGACCATTAGGTAACTTCACCATTTGATACCAAGCTCATTAAATAACATTTTAAGTATAATTTGATGCTAAAACGAAGAGCACTCGTAATTATTTTTGTTACCAGATTACCTCACATTGAAAATAGTGTATAATTTTACTAGTAATTAGTTCAAGGCGATTTTTTCAAAAATAGTTAAATAAATGACTAACAAGCCATTAAAATGAATTAAAAAATTAAAACTATGTTTTTATATTTTTTTGGCGTGGCACTTAAAAAGTAGCATGTATCCTATTCCATCACACAATCTACCACTATGCCAAATATTAGAATGCGTTCAGTGATTTCAGTGTGGTCGAAGCCTTTATCATTCAAACATACAATCTCACATTTTATATGACGATACCATTTAGTAAAGAGACGCTCATAGCCAATTGCGCCGACTAATTGGTAAACGATCTGCGAGGTTAAGCAACGCTTGGTGCGGTCAGTCTATGGATGGGTGACCGCAGAGTGGTGTTTAATCTGAGCGTCTCCGCGCTTCGGAGGGCACGTAAAATCGTCGGTCCCGGTTGTTATTAGACGGCAATCGTTAAGACAAGTTGGAGGTCTAATTAGGCGGCTTCAACGCCGAGACAAGGTTAGAGCCACTAACCATGCGATTAGCTTCATCCGGAGTTGTTTACTATACAGACCTTATTGCAACTAGGGCGATATTTCCGTGTTTTCAAGCGTTGTTGCCATACCTACATGGGACCCGTAAATGAATAAAAATAAAATTATGTTTTTGTAACCAGAGTGCTTGGCAACTGGGCTTCTCGCAGTTGTGAATTCTATGACCTAATGTTTTTTTTTCTGTCTCCTGCTTACTTAGTAAGGGAAGTGGAACGAATATTATTTTCTACTCCTCTTTCTTTTTGTTGCGGGTTCCAAGACAGTTATTCATTTCTCTGGGACACACCGAGCTTCATTGAACGGTGTCCTTTACGGCGGTCGCAATTGTAGATCTTGACTGACAGGAGTTGCAGTGGCAGGAAACGTGAGGCGGATTTACCACAAAAAGGAAACCATACGATAAAGATAAAAAAGTCAAGCTTTTATTTTTTTATTCTTTCTTTCTCGATTTATTGTCAGGATCTATTGGGCTAAGTACGGCCAGTTTCCTGCACAATATTGATAGTTTGAGGATATTTTCCAAATACAGAAACTGCATTATACCTCGTCGTCTATAATGTACGGCTTGTTATGACCGAAGGTGACTCAAAATTCTTAGAACCACACAGTAATTAGTGCATTCAGTTATTACTGATGTTGGTTCAAGTCTCATCCGCAAAACAAAGCAAACAGCTTTGTTTTTACGGTTTTGAGTTTTATTGTATTGCACGAAGTTTGAATGCTAAAACAATGAGTCACGTGCATTTGTTTATTTAATTATATGGAAAAGGTAACCTCTGAATCCACCTGATCTATTCTGAAAATTATTTAACTGTTACCTATAATATTTCTCTAGTAATTTTTCTAAATTATCGTTGATCTCACCAGTCCGAGTTGACTGCGTTTATTCTGTGAGCGAAGAAAGGATGATTTCACTAGTGCACAACAAATACAGAGTCGAGTGCAGAGATTGTTATTTCTGGTTTTGGCCCGGAAAATTATGATTAACGAGTTTCTCCGACCGTATTCTGGTATTTCCGAGAACCTACTCAAAAGGTAGTTGTCTTATGCCTAACCAACTTTGGTGGTAGGGATTCTCAACCAGACTAACGTATATTTAACAAATCAGTAAATCAGAGATTGAATCCTCTGTTACCGGTCAATCAATTCATTCATCATATCAGTCAAAGGACAACCATTGCTGAACGAAGTCCTTCCCCTTAGATTTCCGCAGCTAGCGGTTACACGCCGCTCTCATCCAATCTAATCAAATCAAAGCTATCTTCACCAGGTCGTCTGTCCACCTCATTAGAGGTCGTCCCACGCTGCATTTTCCGGTTCGCGGTCTCCATACGAGAACCTTTTTGCCCTCTTTGCCTCTTTCTCGAAGTTGGACCTACCTAACTGGACAGTTTGTCCCAGGTAGACATATTCGTCAACAACTTCAAGAACAGAGCTCCCGACGGATATTATTGGGATGGGCACGACATGGGCATTTGACATAAATTTCGTCTTACCCATGTTCATTTTTATTGGGAAACTCTGTTGATATCTGCGAGCATTGTGCTGAGCTCTTGCAGCGATTCTGCCATAATTACGATGTCATCGGCAAATCGAAGTTGAGTGATATACCCGCCATTGATGTTAATGGCGAATCCTTTCCACTCCAGTAGCTTAAAGGCATTCTCCATTGCCGCGGTGAACAGATTCGGGGAAATGACCTCCCCTGTCTCACACCTCTCTGCTATGGAATTGGCCCCATGCTCTGTTCATGTACTCGGCCCGACATGGTGGCGTTTCTGTTTAAGCACTTCAATGTACCGATAGTCAATCTGGCACCGCTGCAGAGATTGCAGCACTGCCCAGGTTTCGATCGAATCGACGGCTTTCTCATAGTCCACAAACGCCATGCATAGCATGGCAGATTATACTATACTCCTCGGTCTTCTGTATAACCTGCCGCAGCGTATGTATGTGGTCTATGGTACTAAAACTTTTTCGGAAACAGGCTTGTTCGGGAGGCTGGAAGTCGTCAAACTGCGCTTGAGACGATTCTTGATGACCTTTGAAAACAGGTTATAAACATGGCTCAGAAGCAAGATGGGTCATAGTGTAAATTAATTACGAGAATTGGCCCTCCGGAGGAATTTTTGGAGGGGATATAATTAGCACGTATCACATACACACACACATACACGTATACATATCTACCGTATTTATCATTTTTACGCAAAACATATGCAATAGGTACATTAATAAAATGCGCCCAACCAGGAAAATAAATATAATCAAAGCTCATTGACCGATAACAGTCGGACGTTAACCTTTGCCGATATTAATTAGTGCGTTAAAATAAACCCTTACAAGTGACAATTAGAGGACCTTTACCTTCAGGGCATTGCTCTCGATTACTTTTTTTATTGGTCTCCATCTGAAATTCTACATTAACTGCTGGATTCGGCACCAGGGGGGGGGGGGGGCTCCAGGTCCTCGTAAGATCACACTAGAGCCCTCCATTGATGCCACACCTTTAGGCACATCTCGGGGGGGGATGACTGTAAAGCGGTTAAAGCGACTGTAAAAAGGTCGCCCCCAGGCATTTCTCGGGGATGATTGTAAAGGATCCCCCCAAGCCAAATTGAGACCCTAGTGTAGCACCACACAAAACTTTTACAAACCCAATTATACACAAAATGATAGAATAAACAAGAATGCATGCCGGGGCTCAAACCGGCTAAAACCCACGATGACCTTCTTACCTCTAGCCGAAGGTGAGGTGTACGCTTCATCTGCATTAGACCGCGCCCCCGACAGGTATAGGCCCGTCAATGTTTGACGGGCCCCTTCTGTGTGACCTTGCTAGCCGCACATATCCTTCAGAGGCGCGCGCGGTACACACGCGCCGCCATCTCAGGCCTGTTTCTGTTCGGTAACGGACCGCCCCTAGTCCGTCGCCCGCAGGCCGTTCCTCATGGTGGCCGGAGATCGTTCAGCACCCTCCTCTGGCGCCCAGGCCCAATGCTTTTTTTGCGGCGGGGATCAGAGGTGGTCTCCTCCCGTCCCCGCTCGGCTGCTTTCTTTGCTTGCATCACGTCCTCGCAAAAGGAGGCGACGGCATCGCACGCGCTCTCGCTCCGGACGATGGACTGAACCAGGGCCGATTTGCCTCGCTCTACACAACATTCCTACTATGGTACCCATTGCATGAACATACATTTTCATTTTTTGAATACCACCTTTTTGCAATATCTATATAAAGACTTATAAGCCACTATATCTATCTAACGACACGGATTTTGGTGGCCTCACAAATTTCGCCGCTTCAGACCTCGCGGGACTTATAACCGAAATCCCCTGAGCGTAAAACCCGTCACGAAAATATCTGCACCTAAATACGCTGTAAGTACATTTTGTAGTCTAGATAAGGAACTCGAACATGCAGTCTCGGTACGGCACTGAAGCACGGAAGTTCCTTAGGGCCTGTTTAGCATAACACCATGAGCCGTATCTATTTTTGATATGCATATATCCATTTCATTTCTGAAAGCATATTTAGTATTTCCTTTAAGTCTGTATATAAATAACCAGAAATGCGGAGATCGGTAGAAGAAATAAAGTAGCAGACATAGCTAAAAGGATTGTAAGCTGAAGTGGCAATGGGCGGGCCACATTGCTCCTGTAACTTAGGGCCGTTGGGGCAAACAAGTTCTCGAGTGGAGACCACGCACTGTTAAGCGCAGCGTAGCATGGCCTCCAACGAGATGGACTGGCGACCTGGCGAAGTTCGGTGCCAGTCGTAGGATGCGGGCGCCAAGAAACCGGTCGTTATATCGTGGAATCTACGGGGGAGGCTTTTGTTCAGCAGTGGACGTCCTTTGGCTGATATGATGATTAATAATCAACGCGTTTACGAGTCGGGGGATAGACAGTTATACTATTATGCAGCCAAATGGTTCATAGTTTCAAAACATCAAGATCTGCGGTCGAGCTTGCTACCACTACGCCACGACCAATAAGGTTTTGTTTGGGTAAAGTATACAATCTATGGTAAAATAACAATAGATTGCTTCAAAGTATACAATGGAATAATTTGAAACGTTCTTTTAGACAATAATTTGGTTCGGAATATACACCTTTTTGCAGTTCTGCAGAGTTCAGTGGAATTATTTCATTCATCTGAGTACGATGTACCGTTGTGTGCAGAACCGCTAGGCAATCGCTGTGTAGGCTCAGCATACTATAGATTATTCACCCCGGTACCGCTCGCTTAGGTCATGCGCAATGAATCTAATAAAATGTGTTGGGCACTATCCAAATTCTCCGACTGTAAGAACTCTCAGGGTGAGATTCAGATACATGGACGTAAGATGGGCTAAGAACGCTCTAAGCCAAGTAGTGGCTAAGCGCATCTTCAAAATTCGTATTGAGAGACACAAGTCTCTCTCAAAGTAACGTCGGTCTTGGCTTAGTTTGAACTCTATTCTGTATGGCCATTTGTAATACGAGAATGTTTTAAATAAAAAAAAAGGATAGCAATATTCAAAATGCCATTGGAGTGGGCGAAACAAAATATATGACACAAACCTATATAACATCTTTCTAAACCACAGGAATATATGAACATTTACGACTAAAAATGACCATTCCAAACTCCACATCCACCATACTAGAAATAAAAATGCCGACGGACTTGAATAAAAATAAATTTGGGGACGTGGACTGAAATAACAAGGTCATATAATATTCAGATAAGTTTATTATTCTATACATAATTATTCTTACATGCTATTACGGCGAGTAAGTAAGGGCGATATTTTGTTAAATAGTTGAACATATTGGACTAATGTAGCCTCCAACCTCCATAGTACGAGTACAATGCTAATTAGAAATATGACAAAGTAAACAACTTCTCATTTATCCATAATTCATAGTTCCTATTGCAAGCACAACTTTGCCGGCTTAGGGGCGCTAAATTCGCCTAAAGTAGTCGATTTTCACTACTACTACACGTGTTCGATCGTCTGTGAATACAATTATGAGCGTAAGTATTGCATTTTGACAGATGGAAGCGTAAGTTCACGCTTAGATTCGTTTGTGAATCTCACCATCAGTATCTTACACGAATCGATTTCATTTGATGAACAAAAATTCCTCGTTATTTTCTTTGTGCGAGCAACTTATATCTCCGAAGTCTCAAAGACCGAGAATTTATTCAGTGTTCGTCCTAATAAACTCACAAGGAAACCAAGGACGGTGGAGCTCGCCTCGAGAGGTCTGTCTTTGTTATATCGTGAGAGCAACCCAGGTGGATCAATCGTTTCGAAAACGACATTTATCTTGAGAAACATTGTTGTTTCAATGTTCAAACAGTATCCTGCAATAGCAGTGCGAAGTTGGATGACCTTACACGGGGGCAGACTGCTAGTCCCTCATAACAATAAAATTACTACTAAAACCGCTACTAGGATGGATTTATGACATCAATAAAGCTCAAATTAATGATCAACTCCGATGTGCGGTAGTGATACGGGCTATGAAATTGCCTTAAGGATATGTTTGGGGCTAGGTTTTAAGTTAATTACTTGCGGTACATATAGGGGATAACAAACAATTTTAAGTACATTTTGCCAAGGGATTTTGAAGAATCGGCATCACCTTAAGTCTTTTTCCTACCCTGATCACAAGTTACTTGGAGTCAGCGCAATATAATTAGTCACATTGTAAAGGTTTTACAGTCGTCCGCCTGTCTGACACCAACCCTTGGGTTGCTAGTCTCGGTGGTTTACCCGCCACCTGCGGCTAAACCAAAGTGCTCACTTAATGGTACGCACCGGGTTCTATCTAAACTCCTTGAGTCGCCTTCTACGACACCATCGGATGAGATGGGATAGTCCTAAGCATGACCGAAGTACGGTATCACCTCAAGTATGATTAATCTATACAAATAAATAAAATTGAAGTGTCTGTTTGTAATGTCAAAACTTTTTACTTAATGCATATGAAAGTATATACGGTACTTACAACAAAAAAACATCGTCTGTCTGTTTGTTCCAGGTAATCTCCGAAACGACTGGACCGATTTTGACGGGAATTTCACTGGCAGATAGCTGATTTTATAACGAGTATTTTTTTCTTTTATTTTAGAAAAGGAAAAGAATAAAACCCATGGAATCCAATATATGTATACTCTACATGCCAACTGTCTCTGCCGAAGTAGTCCGATTAAATTAAACAGCGGGTGTCACCGCGGGGCCCAGCTGGTAAATAATACTAATATAGTAACAACAACAAAAAATGCTTTATTGTTTATTTCATCTCGCTGCAGAAAATTACCTCAGAGAAATCTAATCGATACCATTTAAATTACGAATTCCCACGGCAAAAAGTAATAAAAATGTTAGCAATTCAACAAAATCTCTTAAAGTCTTGAAATACTTTTGTTTACCGAAAACATGAAATTGCTTAATTTAATCTACTTTGTCTTCGAACCGGGGATGGTGATATCAAGTTAAGAAGACTAAACTGACGGAAACAAACATTGGATCCAGAAGTTTCATGTTTCTAACTAGTATTATTAGTACTTGAGCAAGGCCATCGGCCGTTTCACGTCATTATAACGAACATGTGTTGGTCGCATTTCTACTAACCGTGAGTGGAGCGCTATCGAAACGCACCGAGTTTGATGACCCGAATGCATTGTGTCTATTAGTCATGCCGCGTCGATGCGAATATTGGCGCAATAGACTGTCCCCGATAAATAATGAAAGGCTACATGGAATTTCGGAGCACTTGGTAAGTGTAGAAGGCGTGGGTTGGCAAGTATCGCCCACATCTTACCTTTTCTGGGCAACGTACAGGCGAACAAGCTTTCATTGCGTGCTGCAAAGAGATCACAAAAACATACCCAGTCGCAATGGCTACCTCTAGAAAGCTGTGTAGGTGGACATGTTCAGTTAATTTGAATGCACACAATTTCGCAAGTTAGTGTATCTATTATGTGCGATTACAATGATTGATTGGCGCGACGAAAGTGTGTCTGTAGATATTGTTTAACAATAATGTAGTTTGCCGTGTGGTGCCGGCTCAGAATGCCACTACCCCGTCTCCTCCCATGGGTGTCGTATAAGTCGGCTAAGGGATTAGTCGGAGGATGGGCAGCAGTGTCCTTCGAGTACATTAACAACTCAACTGCGAAGCGTAGCGATTATGGCAAAACACCCCATTGAGCCCACAACACATCCATATCGGTGGTTGTGGTAATCTTCGGAGGAGGCCTGTGTCCAGCAGTAGATTTCATTCGGCCGAAATGATGAATGTAGCTTCTGAATAAGAACTTTAAAATGAACACTCCGCTGAAAACATCGATCGACAAGAAAAACCTGAAGACTAGCCTCAACCGGTCAAATTAGATTAGCCTGGGCAGGAAAACCTTACCCCTTTTATAGGGGGTATAAAACAAACAGGAATAGTAACTGCAGTTGTTTATGTACCAACTGTAAGTGTTCATTAGCCTAATTTAACCTTCCTTATCAGTAGTTTTTCTGTAGGCACACCCAGCTACTGCCCAATTCGATAAATAAATTTAAAAAATACGCAATAGGATGTTCCAATTCATCAGTCATGAGACAATCGTATAAAACTAGTGCATTATCGTGTCATAATATCGGTCTTCGATATCGGTCCGTTCACTTGAATAATGATAGTAATTGTTTACGTTCCGACACGGACACTCGTCAATATTTGCTTTAGATGCGACGTAATGAGCCGAGGACTCCTTTCATTGTGATGTTAATTTCTCGGACATCAACCAAAAATAGGCCTGCGAATCCGCACTTTTACAATTGAATAAAGTTAGTTACGCCTCGAAACGACCTATTAAGCGGCTTGCTTCGTTCCGAGATATTACGCCGCTGTTGTATCGTATTGGAATTCACCTCCGCCTCTCTAGGGTCATAGCTCTTCTCTTCCGCTTTTAATCAACGCCACCCTCCGAGATTTGGGACCTCTTATTGTCAATTTAATACAGTTTTAAATTGAGCGTCAAATTTAAACATTGACGCCAATATATACGGCATCAGAGGGTAATTTTAGACGTGTTGTTGGTAGGATTTTTCGGCAGTTTAATTAATCTCTGGTTTGGTTTTAACGACCGTTCGCCGTCCCTAATGCAGCCAGGACAATAGAGAAGAGAAAATATTATATTTACATGGCCGATTAAGTAAGAACAATGGAGATTGTGGAACCAGCGCTGTGTGTGGAAACTAAACTACGCTGCTGTTTGTAGCGTTTAAAACTCGTAAAATAGTTACTTTATGTCGTTATTAAACAAAGTCTTGCTAAGTAAACAAAGAAGTACACGATATCCTTCGCACAAACACCGGAACTCAGCACAAGTTCCTTTACATGTTGACAACAAAACCATTTGCATACGACGCCGGTAATTTACGTTAGCTGCCGTCTTTAGCGTCCCTTAAAAGGCAAGGCATTTCAAAGTTCAAAATATGGAATAAACTCGTTGTGTAGGAAGAGATGCGTGTGAGTCACTGCAGGCGACGGTTGAAGTCGTCCTTGCCAACAGTCGTTAGTTTGAATACGGATAACACACACCAACGAAAATATCACTTTCTTATTGGCTCGTCCTGCTAACCGACAGTCGGTAAATTGAAACTTGTTTAACGGTCGGAATGATGACAAATTGTGAATTTTGTCGAGCGCGAATTGCCGACGGCTATTAAAATATTAACCGAGTTACAACTGACGAGTTAGCGTTCCCGGAGTACATTGAACTTTGATGATTGCAAACGCATACCGTTTATGATTTATAGATGTATACAGATACAAATAATGAAGGAACGTTTTATTGAGACAATGTTATTAAAATAATTACAACTGTGATTGTTAAGCAATTGTCCGGGTGATGTAGTAAGTTGCTACTGATAGTAACTAAGGGATTCTAAATCCGAGGGATGGGCAGCAGCGTTCTGTGGAATAGTAGCCATATTGCGCTCACCAACCCGCCTGCCTAGCCTGGTGAGTACTGGCATACTCGTCGATGTAGAAATCTATGGGGATGCCTTTGTTCAGCAGTCCGCTGACCACTGAGCCCCCTGGATCCACCCTTGCAGGGGTCCTTCTCTACCGAAATAGATTGTATGGAATTATATCAAGTAAGAAACACGGGGATAGGTTCCCTACCAAATGACGGCACGGTTGGTGCAGTGGCTGATACAGTCGGCTGCTGCGCACCGGGTCGTGGGTTCGATTCCCGCACGGAACAAATATTTGTACGATCTGCAGGTAGTTGTTCCGGGTCTGGGTGTATTGTGTTTAGAATTTGTGTTTATAAACGCACCCACGACACAGGAGAAATCCTAGTGTGGGGCAACGTTTTTATATAATAAAAAAAAAATGGTTAGCTAAACAATACGTTAAGCCCATGTTCTGGTATCATCATTCGCGGGGCTGGTCATCTCAAGCCTAGGATTCTTATTATAGAGGTGAACATGGGGACACACCCGTTAACGTCCACTGCAACATGGGCCCAATGATCACCACAATGAGCGATCCTAGGGGATATTGCCATAATCACCACGCTGGGCACACGGATTGGTGACCGTAGTATGTTGTTATTGGCACACGGCAAGTAATCATATCAGCCACAGGACGTCCACTGCTGAACAAAGGCCTCCCCCCCTTAGATTTCCACAACGAGTGGTCACATGCCGCTCTCATCCAACGACTCCCAGCGACCTTCACCAGGTCGTCTGTACACCTCGTCGGCAAGTAATGCTGCCCATCTTTTTGATATTAAACTTTAATCGCCTTTTACAACACCCATATATGGAGAAGGGGTGGTCTATTATTTGCCGGGAACCACACGGAATGAGTCACAAACATGCGTACCTATTATTATATCTGTGTATTTATTTTTCCACATCATTTTTTTTTTATAAATGAGCATCTTTGGCCTACATAGTGAGTTTCTTTTCGGTTTCTCGTCATATGACTGGCAATTTGACGGCACGGTTGGAGCAAAGGATAAGCGATTGGCTTTCTGCGCTACGGGTCGTGGATTCGATTATTGCCCCACACTAGGATTTCTCCTGTGTTGTGGGTGCGTTCACAGACATAAATTCCACCACAATACACCCAGACCCGAAACAACTACCTGCAGTTCATACAAATGTTTGTTCCGTGCAGGAATCGAACCGTCGCACCGGTGCCCAGCAGCAGACTGTATCAGCCACTGCACCAACCGCAGATATATATATGGCCTTCAGAGTTATTCCGGGTCTGGGTGTTCGTGCATGTGAGAATTGTCTAAATTGTACCCACGTCCGGAGAATTACCTATTGGTTCAAGTTATTAAAAAAAAACCACACCATGCACCAAAATTCTTGGCAATTCACAAGTGCCTCAAAAAGCTAGTGTAAAAAAATAAAAACCGATTGAAGTTGATGCCAGGCTATAATTAGGTATTGTTGTGTAACTTAGTGGAGGCACATCTATACCATTTTATTATGTTGTTGTATAGCGTGGGGCAGGTTACAGACGGTCAAAAAAGCGATTTGGAAATCCAACTTTATTAATAGGGACAGATGAGACGTAACGAATATCGCCCAAACAACTGTGTGCAGAACATTTTCCGGGCGTGGATCGGGCCCTCTACCGTCCGCTGTCATACCTACCTAGCTGCCGGCAAAATGGACTAGTTATAAATGTTAGTTGTTTTTCATGGAAAGAAAAATATCTTATATCCTTGCTAAGGCGTTCTCAAGACGCTCTAGTGTGATCTTATGAGGACCTGGAGCCCCCTTCGCCGTCGATGATGACCGCTCCTGTGGTTTTAGCCGGTAGGGGCCCCCATACCCCTTCGCCCTTCCCCGGGGCGAAAGAAGTTCATGTAGAATTTGCACTGGACAACAATAAAAAAAAAGGGATCCGGCATACCCCATCGCTCTTCCCCGGGGCGAAGGAAGCTCACGTAGAATTTCCACTGGACACCAATAAAAATGGAGTTCTCAAGACAATACCCATGTGCCTACCTTACTTATCTGAGTAAACCAAACCAATTCACTATATACTTTTTTTTTTAAAGTTCAGGTAGGTCAAGGTAGGTACTTTGGTAGAGTTGGGTTTTCTAGGTCCAATATTGAAAATACTAAGGTAGGTCAGGTCATCCAATGTTTTATCTTATCATATCTCGGCTTTGGTAGAGATGCTTATAACAGACTTTTTAGGTAGCTGTCTAGTATTTATTTATTTCAAGTCCAATGTGGGTAGGTAAGTTCAATACAATGAAATGAGTGGAAAATTAAGATCAACTAGGTATCTTTAATCTCATTTAAAGTTAATTAAAGAAAGACCTTAGATATAGCTTAATTATTTTTAAACAATAAATATAGTTTAAATTGATGTAGGTACTTACTTTACAATATTTCTATTGTACTAACTAGCATGTCTCTAGGTACCTCTGTACTTAAAGGGATAAATAGTAGGGTACATATTTCCTAGTATTTAGCCCAATCACTATGTTTTTAACTATATTTTTTTCTGGCGATTTATTAAATGTACATTTAGGCTACATAACTATTCCTTTTACATTATAAAAAGAATAGTTAGTACTTATCAATATTTGTATTTTCAAATAAATACCGTTTTTTTTGCAGAATTAGTGACCCACTAGGCAACAACGAACTTAATAATTTAATCAATATAAAATTCGTGATTATGACATAAAAATAGAAGATTGTGAAAGTAGCAGCTACAATAATTTTCTTTACCTATTAAAATAAAAAAATAACAACAAATACTCAAAATCCGAACAGTTGTTGCAATTTGGTTGAAAATTACCCTAAGGATCTACGAAGAATAAAATAATATTAAATAATTCACTTACGTTTAGCGGCATCAACTTCCATGGTTCTTTGTTTGATCTGAACTAGGAGAAAATGTAACAAAGGATTAGCGCGTCCGCTGCACACAAAGGACGAACAAGTTTTGATTCAGGATATGTACGATACGAAAACTTTATAACTCCTTACACCGTTGAAACAGTTATTTTGAATTAGATTTAAACTAAAGAAAGACAGGATATGAGTTAATGGAAGACGTTTTCTTTCATAAATGAAGTCTCTAAAGATTGTTTGACAAACCGCTCGATGCAACTATCTGATTGGATGAAATCAAATCTGGCGCTTTCGCGTTCGATCCATCGACCAGTGATCTAGGAAGCTGCGTTCAAATATACTCAATGTTGCAAGTCAAAATATACTATCCGATACTTTTACAGATATGTTATGAAATTTATTTGATTATTTGTTACCAAAAATAAATAAATTCAAGCTTTCTAAATAACATATAAAAATGTTATATGACAACAAAATATGTTTCTTAATTCTTAGCGACATCTAGTAATATTAGTATGAACTTTTTAATACGGTGCAACGACCCATACAAAAGATAGATTGTTCGTCAGGTTGAGCAGAAGTCCAAACGGCAGGCTCACCACTTCAGCAGGCTTTCTCTCACAATCAGCGTCGCTTTGGAGTACCAAATATTTTTTCATTTAATAAATTTGGATAGTTTATCGTAAATTCATTAATTCACTTTGTATATATGTTGCAGGTCGGTTTATCTTTTCCTGTGGTGTGTTTAATTATGCGTGGAATTAAACACTTCTTTCTTATTTTACATTTTCAATTTTTAGCAGCTACTTAGCAGTCATGCATGATTGATGTAGCTAGTCATCACATTATTAGTCTATCCTCCTCCGAACCGATTAATTGAATGATTATAATATAACATTATATCATTAGATACATGCTCCTACTCGTCTACCGATATGATGTTATCTCTCCTTCCACTTACGATTTTTGTTGGAAGTAGCTTTAAATAATTATAATGTAAACCAAGAAGTATATATACTGTAATATATAGGCATAAAAACGTCTCAACTTCTGAATGGTGCCTTTCTAGAAATTAAAATATAATTGGGAGTGCATAGGAAAATATGTTTAAAGTTCAATAAAATTGAAGTAGTCTCATTTTAGTATTCTTATATAATTCAATAAATTAACAGTTCACTATATTCACTATTACATGAACAAATAAATACAATAATAAAATATTTGTGTATATGTGTATAATACAATATGTATATATTACTAAGTATGGACACCAATAAGTTATTGTAATTTAAGCTGTCACATCGATGCTTTTATCAAGGTTTGATTACATTGTTAGCAAATATTATGATTTTTAAAAAAGTAAGTATTATTGAATGTTACAGGTAGTTATCGTATCATGCACTGCCTACAATATATTGGCACTAATCATGCAGTAACTATACCTTTTTTGCAGTTTAATGCATACATTAACTACTTGTATATCCCATATTTGTTTTATAAATGATTGCAATATTAACCAGCTTTCTCAAGTCATATTTCAGTATGCAAGTCTAAAATTTTAACTTCTTTGTCATAAAATAACAATGTAAAGGAAATTTACTAAAACTAATATATACTATACTGTTCGTATTGGCCACTTTGATTCGTTGAACTAGCGACTAAAAATACTCTTGTTACAACCTCAACAGAACAAAATAAATAGCAATGTTATACCAGAAATATGGTATCACCTGTGAATGCCTGTTGATGGCGAATGTGTAACATAGACGTGAGCAAGAGGTAGGTACATTAATACCATTTTTGTACCTAGATTAATGAACCTGCTCTTAGTGGACCAGCATAGCCGGGAGCCTTCTCCATGTCCTCTAACATCGAGAGAGAATCCAAACTCAATTTAAAATATAAGTTAATTTTATATCATTAATGATATTGTAAGTTATAAAAATAAAAACTTAAAACATTTTTCAACCTTACAAAAGATATATTGATAGATTTTAAATCACTGTATCATGTAACTATCATAATAAAAAATGTTTAGTAATTTTATATTGTTGTTGTTGTAGTTGTATTAAAAATCTTTCAGAAGATTTGTAGTGGTGAATTGGGGATGTTATTCACAGAGATATTTGAACTAAGACTCCAAAAAATCTGGATCCAATGTTTACAAGTTTATATTGTATTAAATAAAATATTTTGGAAGATTGGTAACATTAATAAATAATTCCCAAGTTCTTTGAACTGGGACTCCAAGATTCTGAAAAATGTATGGCCAATGAGAGAGCTAAATAGACTTAATTAAGATCAGTATACAGTGTGATTGAGCTCGACGTCGCCCATTTAACGATGCGACAAAAAATCCGCATCATCTCAACCAGAGCTGCAAATGAGTTAACTGCTTATCGTCAATTCATAACATTTCCAGTAAGATAGGTGACATTGGCAACATTCATGGTGGGTTCATTGGATGATGTGATGAACAATACAAAATGACCATAGTTTTGTCATTTACTGTTTTCATAATTTTAATGATTATGTCATATATCAAAGGACATTGAATGACAAATAAATTAGTGCAAAACCATGAGCCAAAACATTACATTGACAAATGTAAATGTGAATTTATACTATAAGGTATTAAGCGTAAAACATATTATGAGACTTCTTCAAATAGGTACAATACAATCTCGAGGATGTGATTATTAAAGTAAAAACATTTCCTAAGGTTACTAATGGAAATCTTTGAGTATTCTAAATAAATTAAAAGCAATACCTACAATGGAGTAATAAACAAGACCTTAGATAGAAAAATGAACTCGATGGGGCTGGTTGCATGATTTTATTATTTATTATAAGGCAATGTTCATTTTTCCAGCCAAGTTTTACAACATAGATACAACAATTAATTATCTCGAACATATTAAATCACTATGGTCATTCGTCAAAAAGTGGTATACAAAATGGGCTTTTTTCTTATCTATCACCTGTTTATTTATCCTTGACTGCGGTTCCTGCATTTGGTTTGGATTATCCCTAAGGAAAATGGCACCAAACAATGTTGACAATGTTTTCGAGTCTAGTCCATTATCAGCACTGTGCTGCAATGCCTCTTGTAAAAACTCACATAAGTAAAGAAAAACATTTTTTCTGAATTCTGGCAGCTCCATTATTATTTGCTTGCATTGTAAGTAATTGGCTGATGCCCTTAAGCACACTGATTGTAGATTGTAGGGAATTATTGGATCTGCAGTACTTTCTAAAAGTAGTAATAATGCTTCTGCTACAGAATGGATGCTGCCAGGGATGGGATCTACAGAACCATTATCTAGCCAATCTCTAATCTGAAGTATTTCTGAATGAAACCCTGGCTGCTCAAACAAATTGGGCTCCTTCAAGCCATGTAGATAAATGTGATCAACTAGGAACCAAATTTCTTTTGGTATAGAGTAAGTGGACTTGTTAGAAACACACTGATCTCTCTTATTTTCAAGCTCAATTAATTTTCCTACAGGTACTTCTTTTATTGGCATGTTGAGGTTAACTAAAACCTCTATTGAGCACCCAAAACAACTTCTTTGGTATGTTCCATTTATTGTAATGAAGATATCTTTACCTCCATACAAATGTAGTACAAGAATATCATACAATTTGTCTGTTCCAGCATTCATTTTACAAGCAGATGTCTTATTTATAAGTACCTTAAGTTGAATTTCGCATGTTTCTTCAGCACAAATACATTTTTTGTATGGCTCAACTATCAGCCATTCCTTGCAGAAGTTTGACTCATCTAATTTCTTTATGAACTCGAATTCTACAGGCAGCTTACCAATATTCTTTACAGTGATTGTTCGTACTTGTAGTTCCAAATACCGCACTGTCTCAAAATCTATTTCAGTTCTATCAACTCTTACTTGAGGTATCAGTTCATTTTCCATTTTATCCAACTGCTTAATAACCTCTTCATATACCTTCCTGTACTTTTCTTCATCAATAATTTTGATTGAGGAGTTGAATATGGCTGATACTGGTTTGTGATCACTGATGTTTAATGATGGGTGACTTCTGTAAGCCAGCTGTGTGATCTTTTGTCCCCTCCAGAAAATTCTGTCACACCAAGCAGGAGCTCTGTTCTTTTCACTGGAATCCCAGTTGTCTGTTCCAGGGTCATATTTGTAAGTAGGTCTGAAGTTGATTTCACCTTCTGTGTAACCAGCAAACACATTATTATATTTATGTTGTTGCTTAAGTTGGTCCCATTCTAGTACTGGTGGAAAATTGTTTTCACGGACCAATTTTTTCACTGTTGCAGGATCTAATTCTGTGATGCGGTAATTTAGGTCTCCCAGCCAGTAAATATGGTCATGGTCTTTGATAGCTTTAGGAAGTTGATTAGGCTGAACAAATCTAGTTCTGTTGCAAATATCTCTAAAGTCTTGGTTCCTTCTCTCAAACTCCTCAACATGTGCGGCCAAGTGTGAGTTGACAAAGCACATTGAGGTGCTGTGGAGATCAAATCTTATTGAAACTCCACCTTTGTTCCCCATTTTTCCCATGATGCCTGTTCCCACAGTATCGCACATAACATTTCGTACATGTGAAAAGTGCTTCTCTTTAATAAGGACTACAAGCATCATGCCAACCAGTCTCACTTTCTCCACTTTCACATACTTAGCTCTCTTATCAACAAAATTTATTACAGCACTATACCACTCGTCTTCTCTGAAGGTCTGGTCAAATAAAAATGTCTCTTTAGAGAGGTCCAATTCTTGAAAACCTACTGCATATATGTCAGGGGGCTCGTTATCAATGCTCAACCACCCATTAAGCGAAATTACAGGAGATTTGTCATTGACATTCCATGTTCCACAGAATATTGAGAATTTTTTTGTGAATGTATACTCATGTTCTTTATCAGACATTTTATGTTTGATAAGACTTTCTCGTATTGCAACAGGTGCTGAGCTTTGTGTGTGCGGGGCACCTCCGGGCAGCGCCATGGCATGAGTTAATATATCATTATCCATTTTCCCACTGTATTTTTTGAGCCACACAAATTCTGGCTGGGTTGGCACTTTGTTCACAGCTTCTATGCCTCTGAACAGATCATCGACGAAGTTGTCTACGCGCGGAGTCATTTGAATTTCGAATTTATACTTATTATTACGAGATTGCAGGTTCAGGTAGAGTATGGCCTCGGGATCGGAAGGTTTATTGTCAATTTCACATTTGAAACTCTTATCTATCGGCAACACTATTTCTATTGACAAATCCGTGAAGGACTTTGGTGGGTAACATGACGTAAACAAGCAGAAAACTGCCTTTTCATCACCGAACTCAACTATTGCTAAGAGTCGATCCTTTTTCACCCATTCAGGATGCAAAACTTTGGCATCACACAAAAAAGCTGTGACCCGTTCGCTTGATAAGAATTTTTCCTGTACCACTGATTTTATCTCGTCGTGATTCATGGTGTTTCACGAGTTAATGTCGGTCACACTGCACACATCATTAATATCGATATTGTTCGAAGTTCATGTAAATTTTATTGACAGCTTCGACGAATTATTTTGACACATTGATTCAATCTTTCCGTTCAAGAACATTAAGTCTCTTCTGTTAAGGGTTGGCGAACTGGCCAAACTGACTTTCTAATGGCATAGCCTGAAATATTTTTTGAAGATTGACAGAAGTTTATAAACTATAAATGAATTAACAAATAATCTGCATTATTCTAATATTGTCATCATTATAATTACAATAATTGTCGTAAATAAATATAGTCATGATTTCTAAACAATAATTCGTCAGTCACGTTGGTTCGTTTTCAAAGGTAGTTTAACTCAGTTATTAATTCACTGGCACAACTGATTTTTTTTTATAGAAAATCTTTTTATGGAAAAGTTTAATGTAAAATGAAAATATGTTGCACCTTGTATAAATTTGTTTATTCTGTTGTCGATTCACAATTAAACATAACTTTTTATTAATTATGTAATACAATATTTAAAAGTCGAGCTACATCTACAAATGCTCACATTCACAAGCAATTATTTTGGTAAACTAGATTGTTGTTTTATTTTTATTCGTAAATCCTCATATTTCTGCCCCGCTTATCACCTATTTTATACATTGGATTGTAGAATCTGCTTTGAAGATTGATTATAATGGCGGGACCTCATAATGATTGGCAGTTAGGGTGCGTTGAAGTGAAGCAAAGGGGAGCCTACCTTTTGCAGTCAGGGCTCTGGTCTGATTGTACTTTCATAGTGGGAGCTGAACCTCATCGGGTGATAATTAGTGGCCACAAGTTAATATTGGCGATGGCATCACCAGTTTTTGAGGCCATGTTCTATGGTGGTATGGCAGAGAGGAATGATCCCATACCTATAATGGACGTGCAGCCCGAGGCCTTTAGAGCTCTCTTAGAGTGAGTATGTGATCTCAATACGAGTTTTATTATGCCTAGTTATTTCATCTGCCATGCCAAATAAATGCATAAACTGCATGACCATATAAAAATGTTTACACTCATGCAGTATATAAGGCATTGGGTTACTGTTTTTAAATAATGGGTGATGTAATACTTAACATAATTCGTAAATAATAAAACTTTATTTTTTAACATTACCCCACACTAGGATTTATTCTCTGTCGTAGGTGCATTTACAGTCATAAATTCCACAAGCACTTCCACACAGATCCAAAACAACTACCTGCAGATCATAAAAATATTTGTTCCATGCGGGAATCAAACCCACAACCTGGAGTACAGCAAACAACTGTATCAGCCACTGCACCAACTGTGCCTTCAATTACTTGATTGTTCTGTTTATTCAATTACATTGGATTAAAATCAAAGGACAATCAGTGTTATTCAATTGTTTGTTACTTGTTGGATTGTTATTTATCACAGTTAACTTTTTTAGATATCATATTCAGCGACTACAAACAAACAACCAAATCAACAACTATACAATTATAAATTTATTTGATGGTTTTTAACAATTGCCCAATGCTACTGTTATTTAAAACGTAACACTTGTTTTACTGGAGGGTAGGCACTAGGCAGAGTCATATTGTTATATGGCCACACTACATTTCACTTATTACATTAGGCTAGACAATTATTTTTACACATCTGGGCTGCTACTGAGAATTAGGAAAATCCAACAACACTTTGCTACATGGGAAATAAATCCAGGAGCTCATGCTTGTAGCCAATGAACCAGTGAGGTAATTGAGTATCAAGGAGTTAGTGAATTACTATTATCCTTCTTATATATAGTATATATTATACAGATATATTAATACTAGTATATGGCAATTACGATTGCAAATTCCAGAGATTTGCATAATTATATATTTTTTAATCTTCGTTATCAAAATATATGCTAAATACACATTTCATATACATTTCCCCTATTTTAATGTACTGCATATGATAAAGGCCTCTGCAAATGTGTATTTCAGGTACATATACACAGATAATATAAACATAAGCTCATTCGATAAAGCTTGTGAGTTGTGCTATGGAGCAAAGAAGTATATGCTGCCTCATTTAGTGAAGGAATGCACTAGGTACCTTTGGTCAGACTTGTATCCAAGGAATGCCTGTCGTGCATATGAGTTTGCTCGGCTATTTGAGGAGAATGTGCTTATGGATAAGTGTATACAGGTATTTTTAGTTCTATATTATTATACTTCCAAAATTATTGCAAGAATAATAATATGTTAATTAATGCGATATTAAAAGAGGAATGGTTTCATTTCAGATAATCAGCACAAATACAAAAGAAGTTCTCAATGACAGCAGCTTTGAGGATGTAGAACTGAACACAGTCATCACAGTCTTCTCCCTCGACCACCTCAATGTTGACAGTGAACTGGACTTGTTCGAGGCTGCTGTGAGATATGCTAAAGCCCAAGACAAGAGAACTAAGGAGAGAAGTGTTAGCCCACCTTCAGAGAATGGACCACCGAACGAGAAAAGATCCAAAAGTCCTGGACCCTCCACTTCTAAAGACAAAGTAAGCGATGTAGAATACTTGTATCTATGGCTAAATTAATTCAATCTGACTTTTAGTGCAAAAAATAAGAATAGAATAGAATATAACTTTATTGTACGCCTAAATAATATAAAGGATTATTTACAAAGTTGTGCTGATTAATTTAAAAATAAATAATCAGTGATATAAAAAGTCTAATACATTTTGAGGGCTTTTAACATTACATTACTAGAGATTTTGTATAATTTTCGATGATTTACGAACTGTCAGTGATTATTTATTTATTTATTTATTTATTCCTCAAACTTACTACTATCATTACAGGTTTAAAAAAATATACCTAATGCGATAGTGTAGCATTCAATATTTCATCTACTAATAATATATATAATACTTGTTAATTAATCTTGTAACAAATTTACTTTACTTCTTAATTAATCTTGTAACAAATTATAAACAGTGCTACGTTTGTGAAATCACTCAGAGTACAATGGAATACGTCAGTCTCACTAGCTATGAGGTTGAGAGTGCGGAGTGCTTTACTTTATTTTGCTTATGTTCTAATGAGCCACCGCCGCATGAACCACAATAATGTTTTTAACGAATAGTAAAGTTAATATACTGATTATTAAACTATTATTTGTTTCGATCCATTGGGCGCATAATTACTACATCATGACTGAAAGTTGGACAAGCGTCAAATATTGCAAATATCTACAAATATGGTGTGTTTGATGGGTTGTTTTTGCAACTTGGTTGTATTTTGTTTAAAATAATATAGGAGGCATGCGGGTCGCCTGAGCGATCACCGCCGCAGTTACTGATGTCTTGCCGACCTTTACTAGGTAGACATGCACTTTTTCCTTGAAGGCCCCCATGTCGCAGTGTTTGCCAATTTTTGGGGGCTGGGCTTCTAGTATTCATTACTCACCTTACGAAACGCAGCAATATTGCTACTGCACGATCTTTACCCGCCTTCTTTATATCATAACTAGCTGCCCGCCCTAGCTTAGCAGGCAGGTACATGCCAATGTGATTGCAGCGCCACCTTTTTTAATTTTTTTTATTGGTGCCCAGTGGAAATTCTTCCTGAACTTCCTTCGCCCCAGGGAAGGGCGAAGGGGTATGCCGGACTCCTACCCGCTAAAACCACTGGGGCGGTCATCATCGGCACCAAAGGGAAGCTCCAGGTCCTCGTATGATCACACTAGAGCAGCCGCTGGTGCCTCGCCTATAGGCATGTGCCAGGGTGACTGTAAAGCGGTCACCCCCCGGGGGGATTGTAAAGGATCCCCCAAAGCGTCCCACGGCAGCGCGTGACCATATGCGTGCTACCGTCTTCCCCAATCTACGCACCCGCGAACCCAGAGGTCCCCCGCCTTGTAGCTATGGCTGGGGGTTACAGGCGTATGGGAATTAAGCGCCAGGGCGGTTGTTACCCTGGCGCCGTCTTCGAGCGGGATCGGACCTCTCCCGCTCCCGTTCTGCGGTCTCCTTCTGGAGCATGACGCTCTCACAGAAGGAGACCACTGCATTCTAGTTTTCGTGCTCTGCCAACATAGCCGGCACTAGACACTACTGCTGGCAGAGAGAGATATTGCCCGATCCGATCGACCAGGATCCGCCGCTCGGCGGCCCATGCAGGGCACGCCTCGAGCGTGTGCTGTGCGGTGTCCTGGTCGCTAACACAATGGTGCCGTGGCCTCGCGTCCTATCCTGTGCAGGTACACGCCGAAACAACCGTGCCCAGTCAGCACCCGCGTCAGGCGGTAGGAAACGCGCTCGCTCCTTCTGAGCCAGGCTCCAAAGAGCGGCAGGACGGCCTCGACGACGCGCTTGGTTGCAAACTGCATCCGCAGGCGATGACGCCACTTGCCAAGTGCGCGCCGCCGAGCTAGCCGCCTCAGCCTGTCCAACGCCCCTGAAGGCGCGCTTTTGCCGCTCTGGCGGAGGGAGCGTGTCTGATCGTAGACCCACGCATCCATCACCGCCAGGATGTCAAAAGGCGGAAATCGCGCCAGGAGAGTAGCCGCCTCGTAGGACACTGTTCGGTATCCTCGTGCGATCCGGATAGCCACTCTGCGCTGCAGTCTGCAGACCGTGAATTTTGGTTCTGCAGCGCTGGTGCAGCGCCACCTACCGGGTCCAATTGTAAACATACACAAAAAATTCATCAAAATCGGTCCAGCCGTTTAGTAGGAGTTCAGTGAGATACACACATACAGAAGAATTATATATGTAAGAAGATATTTGGACAGTAACTGGCTGTGGTCAACACCAAAATAATCAGCTGTCCGCTCGTGTGTCCCATAAGAGGCGAATACTATTCTGTGGGCCTAGCACGAATATTATTATGTATAGTATCGCGTGTAGTATTTTTATGTGAGTGGACTTTGAATTGAAAATACTTGGTCTGCACACATTTTTTATTAAATTGAAGACTTTATTTATAACATTTTTTTTATTACTTTTCCCCACACTAGGATTTCTCATGTGTCGTGGGTGCGTTTACAGACATGAATTCCACATACAATACACCCAGACCCGGAACATCTACCTGCAGATCATACAAATATTTGTTCCGTGCGGGAATAGAACCCGCGACCCGCACCCGTATTAGCTAAAAACAGCGACAGCAGCTATCGCGCATCTAAGGATTGCCAGTAGAAAAGAGCCTGAAATTCAAAGCCGAGGATGCAATTTTTAGTTCACTGATCATCCAACAGACTGAGCGTCAGCGATCTTCGCCTGCTTAATCGCTATCGGCAAATACGTAATACTAAAATGACGTTCACGAACAGCGTCTGCGCGAGTTACGCCTGTCGCAAAGCGTCCGCGACTTACGTAATCAGCTCGCCGGAGCGCAGCAGCCGACTGCATCAGCCACTGCAACCGTGCCGTCATACCTATATATGATACGAATTGTGTTTGTCGTATAAATTTAAAGAACATGCAATTTTTTATTAGGATAGTTGTATTTTCGATTCAAAATTCGCTCATTATACGTCAAAATGTTCGTGCTAGGCTCTCTGAGTATTGATAGCAGCATCTTTTTGTGTGCTGTAAACAACATCAAGAACCCCAATCGCCCTGCCAAGCGCCATAACCGCAACCTGTAACTAGGTTATGACAATCCCTGGACTATCATTGTAGTCACCGGGAGGTAAATGTTACGGAAGCTGAGGCGCAGTTAGAGGTCACAAAATCAAATGCAAATGGAAGTGAAAAATGAGTGTATTATTAGGTAAACAAAAAACATAATTTACGAGTATATTTGTAGGACAAAATAATAATCTAATTTTCTATTAAAAATATTATTATTGCCGTGTCGCGCGTGCAACGGTCTTTCATATTTACTATCTCTTTCACTCACTTTAACCAAAGTTTTATATACTGTAAACAAATAAAACACAGTTGCAATCACAGCTCACATGACTCTTCGACCTTCGTCGGCGGACCGCTAAGTTTCATTAAACCTTAGTTTTGATAATGTCGGATCCAGAGGCAAGACTTGAACCGGAGATGCCGACATATCAGATTCGGTGTCGAAGATCCTTAACATCCCTATTTTTAGGTAAACGGCCTCTGGATTAGAAACAATAACTCGAACTCTAGAGTCATGGTCTCATTACTCACCTTACAGGTGGTGAATGTCGAGAGCAGTGCTGAGAACAGTCCTGAAGCTGAGATGGAGATACCAAAGACTAGTGAAAACGCTGATCAGCCATTACCAGGAGCTTCCGATGAAAAAGAAGAAAGCCAGAAGAATAAACGTGGTAAGCAAAATAAAATTGAGTAACCTTTTTATTATTGCTTAAACATGTCTTACAGCGCGGCCGCTGAGAGAATGCGTCCCTGACATCGTTTAATTGGTCTAGTTTGTTATATTAAATACTAGCTGGGACCCGCGGTTTCACCCGCGTTTAATTTAAAAGAAATTTAGAGTACTTCGACATAGACACTTGACATAGAATATATATATTGGATTTCAAGGTTTTTTTTTTGCGCGTAAACCTAATTAGCCTAAGTTATTCATTATAACATCAGCTATCTGCCAGTGAAAGTCCCGACAAAATCGGTCCAGCCGTTTCGGAGATTACCCGGAACAAACAGACAGACATAAAAATGTTTTTTTTTGTTATATGTACCGTATATACTTTCATATCATCATTTCGGCCGAATGAAATCCACTGCTGGACACAGGCCTCCTCCAAAGATCACTACAACGACCGATATAGGTGTGTTGTGGGCTCATTGGGGGGTTTTGCCATAATCGCCATACTTGGCAGACGGATTGGCGATCGCAGTTGAGTTGTTAATGTACTCGAAGGACGCTGCTGCCCATCCTCCGGCTAATCCCTTTGTCGACTTTTACGACAAACACGGGAGGAGATGGGGTGGTGGTATTCTGAGCCAACACCACACGGCACAGCCGGCACCACACGGCACGAATATTTTACTAAATGCATATAAAACTCACGATTCAATAAAACAATGATTCCAAATTCGCAGCGTCCCTCCGCTGCCGACCTTCGTTCTGTAATCATTTCGGCCGAATAAAGTCCACTGCTGGACGGGCCTCCCCCAAAGATCACCACAATAACCCATATGGGTGTATAGTGTGCTCAGTGGGGGGTCTTGCCATAATCGCCACGCTTGGCAAACGGGTTGGCGATCGCAGTTGAGTTGTTGTGTGCTCGAAGGATGCTGCTGCCCATCCTCCGGTTAATCCCTTAGTCGACTTTTACGACACCCACGGGATGAAATGGGGTGGAGGCATTCTGAGCCGGCACCACACGGCAAAGCCGGCACCACACCACACCACACATTCTGTAATGCGAAGGCATAAATGTGACTGGCGAAAAAATCGGCATACCATTATTTTGTTGGATAACTCTTTTCTTTTGCAGATTCCAAAACAGACAAGCCAACGATACGCAGCGCGATAGAGAAAATCCGCTTCTTAACTCTGACGCCCCAGCAGTTCGCAGAAGGACCGGCGCGGTCCTCACTGCTCGCGGAATCTGAGGCTTTTGCAGTCCTCATGAACATCTTGTCCAGCAGTTCAGATGTAGCCATGCCAAGTGGGTTCTCCACATGCAGAGTTCCCAGGAAACAGTTGATTGGGGATGGATCATCTTCCAATGTAAGGATATTGTTGTTTTGATTAATTTGATATTTAGCCTATATAGATATAACAATACAGTTTTCGCTAATTACCATATCCATTCATTGAAGCGATCTTCAAGGGGGTCCATACTGAAGTAGAAGTACCAGCTCATTTTCGTTGTCAATGCTTCTGGCCTGAAGACCTATGGAACCGATTTACAGATCTTGGGATAGAAACTGCTCTATTAAATATGTCATACTATAGTTCATCTGCGTTAAGAAAACAGACTCATCAGTGCAACTGCAGGGTAAAATTTTCATTTAATTTCATGGTTATTCTTTTCGCGAAAGTATAACTAAATAAACTAAATACTAAATAAAAGTAGCCTAAGTTACTCCTTATAACATCAGCTATCTGCCAGTGGAAGTCCCGTCAAAATGGGTCCAGCCGTTTCGGAGATTAGCCGGAACGAACAAACAGACAGACAAAAATAAATTGTTATTTTGTTATAAGTAGCATATATGCATTTAGTAAAAAGCTGTTATTTTGGCATTACAAACAGACACTTCAATTTTATATATTTGTATAGATGACAGGTATTACGAATTGTGAATATATATACAAAGTTATAATTATGATCAACACGTGAAAATTTACTTATCTTTAACAAAATGGCGTAAATTTAATTAGCTTATATGACACGATTGCACCGGCGCGTTGTGACGCCTGACGCGATCGGTGTGACTATGATTGATTTACAAATTCATGTCCGCTTTATTAAACTTTCATTTCTTGTCTTTTTTTTTTGTACAACCGATAATTACACTACTGTCATTCGCCTGCCCATTACAATTGTAATGCTACCCAGGACTAATTCTACGTGGGACCACACTGCGCTCGTCACCTCGAGACATTAGTTTTATAGTCTGTTACGCTCATTAATTTCACTAGCTACAGTGCCCTTCAAACCGGAACACATAAATGTGTAAAGTTTAAACACTACTGCTTAGCGGTAAATATCTGATACTGAGGTGGTACCTTCCTTAGTTATCATCCTAATTTAGAAAAGGACTACATACATAAATATGATCACATATTGTATATCACCTGACATAGATCTGACATAGATTTTGATACATATTGTATAGGTGATATAGCATTTCGGAAAGTTGTGAATAATCAAAGTAACAAACAAGACTTCTGCTGCGTAGGAATTGCTCTCTTGAACTGAGCACTTTGAACTAAGCTTTATGATATATCATTGCTTACCATATAGCTAAGCAGGAGCGGAGTTTGCTAACGATGAGCCACTGTTTTCTTAACGTGAATTAACTATGACATTACCACAGGGTGTATCGAATTCCATACAGGCGTTCCCCGTGAGCTCAGCAACATGACTGCTCCGTCATCGTCGAACTGTGGGTATCCAACAGAATACTTCTGCATGCCTCTTGCATCTTCCTCTTTTTGGTACGATTCGTAGTGATATCTCAAAGATGCTGCTAAATTGCTTATCATACTTCAGTCAGTAGACCCTGTCAAGTATTGGCAATACGCAGGACTGCTTGTTGCGGCGCCTACAAGGGAACTGAGTAGAAGACATTCAATGGTTGTTGTTGATGACGTTCTGTACGGTAGATGGCGGCGCTGACGGTAGACACTCCGAGCCCTGTGATGCTGGAGCAGGTGTTTGGAGCGCCTGCGCCCCACTCTGGGCTGCCGCCCTGCCCGAGACCCACGCGACATGATGGTAATTACACTTGTCATCATTGATCAGCAGTATACTGGTGGACTTAGCTTCTAAATTGTCCATTGTCTGTAATCATCGTGACTACGTCACTCTTTGAGGCTTCTCGTAAATATAAAAAAGCCATTATTCCGCAGTGGGCGTCCGCCATTCATCCATCGTTCACAACGCGAACCTGGGATGCTTTGGAGTATCCGAACACATGGACAGACATGGAACTGATTACAACAAGATATACTGCACGCGCCCCATCGTACATAACACAGACTGCCTCAACACCTCCGTGTTAGACTGCTCTGTAACCTTCATGGTGGATAAGAACATCTGTCTGCTCGGAGTTCAGGTCAGTAATGTGACAGCAAAATCCTTTCACAGTCGGAAATGTTCCAACTCACGTTCAAAATCCACGGGATGAGATGGAGTGGTGCTATATTCTTAATCCGTACGCCGCACGGAGTTATCCGGACACCACACGGAGTGTTAGGATTAGTAAATTCGAGTTAAGCCATATCATATCCCTAAGAGCGATCTCGGCATAGTGACGGGGTCGGTCCCCGTTCTCTCCTTATACTAACAGTTTTGTATCATTTGCGTTTCTGCGTATGTGACTATTTTGCAATTAGGTAGTGTTTTAGTATACAGGCTGTTTATATATACGAAAATAAGCGTAGCGCTCAAAACACTTCCCTGAGGCACCCCAAATTAAGAGTATCCGTGTCTCTTACGTAGGTATCAATCTTTACGCATTGAGTGCGATTCGAAAAATAGCTTCTGAACATGTCCAAAACAACACCTCGCACTCCTATAGCTTCCATATTTGAGAGTAATATGGGAGCAGAGCCAGTGTCAAATGCTTTAGTGAGGTCCAAGAATGTGCCAATAACTATGGACTTGCTATCAAGTTGCCTCACTACAGTTTCAGTAAGTTCAAGCACTGCATCTTCAGTTGACTTACCTTCTGTGAAACCAAATTGATTTTTGGCAATGATATTATTCTTTTCTAAATATTTAATTAATCGCCAGTTAAAAAACCCGTTGCAATATCTTTGAGTCGGCAGTGAGTACTTATAGTGAGTATTACTGTATTCATACTGTATTTCCTCTCTTTAGGGTGCTAGGAAAGATACCACAGTAAATACACAAGTTTGCATGTGATGTGAGGAACTAGCACACTTAGCAGCTTTTAACACCATTGCCCGACATTATCGATTCTTTCTGTGCAGTCATTGCGAAGACCCATGATAATGCCTTCAACTACAACCAAAAAAATCTTATTACGTAATAAATGAAGATCAAAGAAACACCGTACTAGACTTTCGATAAAAATATCGGTGATATGACTCAACTTGAGAGAATCCGTCGTCCAACCGTGGTTTGCAATAAGCTTGTTCTTAGTCTAATGATAACGGCACATTGCTGCTGCTAAGTCAAGATATTGGCATGCTCTAGGTGCCAACACAAGCGCCGAGCGAAGAGAGCGGCGTGTCGTGTGCGGCAGGGGGCGCGGGCCTGGCCAGCCTGGGTGCGGGGGGTGCGGGGGGCGCGGGGGCCGCGGCCGGCTACTGCGAGCTGCTGTACGCGCACCTGCTGGACGCCGACGGCGCCCGCCTCACGTACACGCACTACACCAGCCGCGTGCCCTACCGCCACCTGCTCGACATCATGTTCAACAGGCCCGTCTACATACAGCGGAACAAGGTGACAGGACACGTAGATAACTACATTAACAACAGCACACGCATACATCTCCCCCCCCCCACACACACACCCACACAAACCCCCACACACACACCCTCCACACACAAACCGCCACACACAAACCGCCACACATGCTACCACACACGCTTACCCACACAGACACACACACACCCACACACCCTCCACACACAAACCGCCACACATGCCACCACACACGCTTACCCACACAGACACACACACACCCACACACCCTCCACACACAAACCGCCACACACGCACACACACTCACCGATAACACACGCACACACACACATACACAAACGCGCACACGCACGCATCACACACACACACACACGCATCACACACTCACACACACACACCCCCCCAGACAAACAGTTATTACTAACACAGGCCAATCAAAACAATACATCATCATATAAGCACTTAAGAGTGGTCCCTGATAATCATGGCCTCCTAACGATTATTATAACGATGAGTCATAGACAGGGCTGGTGTAACGGATCTTGATAAGCGGATTCGTGTTCGCGGTATGTTGTTTTAAGCAAATATAAAGACGTTGTTCTCTGGATAGGCCATAGTACAAGAACTAGGAACTCTCTTGTGATCCACGTTCAACTGCATCACCAACAAAGCCAGATATCCTACTGATGGCATGCGCAAACCATCCCTCCTGGACTAGTAATAGTGACGTTTGTGACGACATTTGGACCGACAAGATGCTGGGACATTTATTGTACTTGATTTTCGAATAAGAGCTTCTTCTTACACAGTCAAAACGCCTAGAATGTTTCCTTACCCCAAATCACACTTTATTCTGTAAAAGATATTTTATTTATCATTTAGCAACCTTACTTACGCCTTCCGCATTCAGTCTTCCTCAGTTGCCTCATTCAGGTCTTCTGGCTGGGGGTATCCTATCCATTTATCTATTCGTGGTCGCACCTTAAAGATGGCCGGCCCAATGTCTTGTTGTTATGGCGCTACTTGGGATACATAATTAGCACATTGACGTCCCACTGCTGAGCACGGGCCTTTTCTCACGATGAGAAAGGTTAGGGCTTAGTCCACCAGGCTGTCCGGATTGGCGGAACATTTTGGAGCCCTTTCAGTTGTGCAGGTTACCTCACAATGTTTTAATGCAAGTGATAATCAAATTCTGATCTTCACAAGAATCGGAAAAGTCAGAGGCCGGGATCGACTCAGACCCTCCTGTATGGAAAGCAAGCGAACGCTTACCGCTACCACTAGGCTGTTTTATTTATCTATACAAATAAATGAAATTGAAGTATCTGTTTTAATGTTAAAATAACAGCTTTTTACTAAATGCATATAAAAGTATATACGGTACCTACAACAAAAAAATAATTTTTAATTTCTTGTGTCTGCCTGTCTGTCTGTTTGTCTGTTCCCACTAATCTCCGAAACGGCTGGACCGATTTCTACGGGGCTTTCACTGGCAGGCAGCTGATGTTATAAGGAATAACTTAGGCTACTTTTATTTTACAAAAATAATTAGGGTTCCGCGCTAAAAACTAAAACCCATGAAATCCATTAAACTCTTATGTCAAGTGTCTATAGTACTCTAAATTAGTTATTTAAAATGATCCATTTTCTTTTAAATTAAACTGCGGGTGTAACCACGGGTCCCAGCTAGTGGTTAATAATATCACGAAAATATTTTTATTCCACAGGTGTACAAAGTGGGCATCGTGTTCAACAAGGTAGGCTGGTATCCCATGGGGACATGCGCACAACAAGTGGCAGCTGAGTCAGTGTTCTTCAACTTCGGCATCGGGCAAAGCAGTGACTCTGTCCGAGACGGACTCATACGCTCCATCATATTCACCTACTAGCGAACAATGTCACCCGATCTGTACATCGCTTTGTAAAGACATTTGTACAGAATAGTTTACTTAGCATAAGACCAGCCAGTGACCAAAGGGTTTTGCTATCAACCTCTTTACAATCTACTAAACCATTGTATATTATGTATTTTAAGATTTTTCTGCCGATTTTTGATAATATCTAGATCAGGGGTTGACAACATGCCAAGGCTGAAATCTGAATCTACTAAAACCTGACCTCGACTTTGAGATCGACACGATTGTATGGGTCTAGTTTAATGAATAAAAAAGTAATTAAACGGATTTTAGTATTATTTATTGCTAATATAATGTTGTAATTTCTCCAGTGAAATTACAACATCGTAAGCGTAATTGGATCTTCGGCGTGATGGGCTGTCAAAGTAGATTTATTTTTATTTTTAACATTTACTAGTCTGTAAGTGCTGACAACTGACTGTAAAAACATTTCTTTTGTTTGTTTATTAATCAATCTGTCTCCGGCGATCGACGTGTTGGCTACCCCTGCTCCAGATAATTGGATTTGATTTATTCGAATAAAGTCATAGGATGACAGCTAATTGTGAAATGCCGAACTGTAGAAGCTAATGCGGCTTACTAAGCTACTCATAAGATGTAGGAACCGGGCATGAATGAATGACTAATTGTCAATTGTGTCAATGTCAATCAATGTCAACGCCCGGCTGACCCTATCCGCGAGTAAAACTCCGGTTAAGAGTTAAGTCTTTCGAAGGGGTAACCCTTTCATGAGGTACCTCTATAAGCCTGTTACCTCTTGAACGCGTATTCTCCTCGTAACACATAATGAAGACAGGATAAAAGGCTTGATTATATAATCATTTGACCCCTTTCACTTAGGTAACCCAATGAAGACACTTACCTCTTGAACGGGTTTTGTTCGGGTTACCTCATGGTTCTCCATTAAAATTGCTCTGTGTAGGTACACAGCAAAACTTAATGGGCCACCAGAATGGCAGGGTACCCCCCCACTATTCAAAGTTAGAAAAACACTTGGAACATTTCAAAATATACTGTTTTGAGGAATTGAGGGTTAAAGTTAAGAAACTTTCAAACGGTAGTTATTTGTGGTACAAGTTATTAAGTGTTGTTTTTTAGTTCAATAATAATTAATATTTATGATAGTTTTATTTTGTGTTGTTAAGATTGAGATGTGATTTGTAGTTTTTGAGCAATCCTTTATTTTCTGGAATATTCCATTAATGAAACAAAAAAATTCTAAGGACATGACTGGAATAAGATTGTCTGGAATATATCTGAATGAGCCGGTAATTAAACAAAAAACAAGCAATGTAGTATTTTATCGGTTTATTTCGTAATATGAAAAAAGAATGTCCAATACTATTTGGTAGACTTTTGGATCTCTAAAATATTATGAAAGAGATTAGAGGTCAAGAGTTTAATTTCCGTTAAATTTGTTATTTTTGGTCGCTGGTGGTACACACCGCTACACATCAAGCTATACAAAACCAGTTTACTCTGATCTCTCAGCATACTGAAAGCCTATACAATGCGAGATCGGCTTATACTGGTTTATTGTTATAGCTTGATATATAGCCGTGTGTAGTTTTTCTTTGTGTACGTTTATACATTTTATTGTAGTATTGGGTCGTAGGACGTTCAAAGTGTGACTGGCGCAAAACACGCCTAAACAATATTCAACGTTTTTCGATTTTCCAGAGTCATACTGGAATATTTCGAAATAAACCACTGGTGAACTAACATTGAACTTGAGAGTTCAGTTTAAACAGTGCCACATTTTTAAATAAACTGATACTGAATATGAGGAGATTTGTAAAATATTTTTTTTCTTTACAAGAGCAATTAGTTTTCTGTCTATTAGAACAAGAATGTGAATTGTACCGATAGTGACTTGGAAATAATAATAAATAATGTTTAATTTACTACAATTCTGCATACTTAACTCAAAGCGCATGATTTGAGTTAAGTATGTAACAGATTTTTTTAACTCGATTTTCATCCCCTTCAAAACGTCGGATTGATTTGACACTTCGCACACTTATCAAGGACCGATGACAATGCAATAATTTAAATAGTTTGTCCCATTATCCTCAAGACTAGCGATTTTTCTGATACCCGGAAAACATTACAATTTCATCGACATACACAAAATCCGTGTGGTGTCCGGATTAAAAATATAGCACCACTCCATCTCCTCCCGTGGAGTTCGTAAAAGCCGACTAAGGGATTCTAACCCAGAGGGACGGGCAGCAGCGTCCTTTCTGTGGAGCAGTAGTCATTCTGCGCTCACCAACCCGCCTGCCAAGCGTGGTGAGTACTGGCAAATTCCCTCCAATATAATAGACAGCTGTTGTGGAAATCGATGGGGGAGGCCTTTGTTCAGTAGTGGACGTTGTATGGCTAAAATACCTCCATAAAATGTCGATTCAATTTTCCACAGCAAGTGTGCGATGAGCCTCGAACAGTGTCTCATTCATCAGATGATTTTATCCGTAATGGAGGGAGAATTTGTTTACTTAAACATCGAAAGGAAGATGCTTGGGTAAATAATTGCCACCCGGAGTTATTGAGACTATGGACAGGCAACATGGACATTCAGTCATGCGCAAAACAAAAAACAAACCTTCTTTTGTAGTTAGCCACACTAAAAAATAGGAAATAAATTATAGTATCAAAAAACTAAAATACACGTTTTTTTAAATAACCGAACTAAAAAGTAGAAAATAATTTTCAATAAGTTTAAAATAACAAAGAGCACTGCAGGTAGCACTGTGCCGTGATCTCGCTTCCTATGTTGTACAGGTACGCACCGATACAACCAGCAGGCCGGTGAATACCTACGTCAGGTGGTAGGTGACGCGTGCGTGCCTCTTAAGCCAGGCTCCGAAGAGCGGCAGGACGACCTCGACGATGCACTTGGTCGTGCAATGCAACCATAAGCGGTGACGCCACTTCTCGTGTACGCATCGTTGAGCTTGCCGCCTCAGCCTGTCGTACGCACCTCAGGGCGCACTTTCGCCGCTCTGGCGGAGAGAGCGTGTCTGATCATAGACCCACGCATGTTACGAACCACCCACGTGTAAAGCCGGAAAGGGTAGTTTCCACCTTGTAGGACACAGTCCTGTATCCTCGCGCCTTCCGTATAGCCACTGTGTGCTGCAAACCTTGGAGTTTCTGCAGCGCTAGATGCCGGATTTCCGAGAAGGTCTACAAGGCGCCTGTATGGTCTGACTAGTGCCGCCCTTAACGCGCCCGACGGGTCAAGGGTTAAGGGTGACAACTAACACCAGCCCACCCCACCGGGTCCGACAGCGAGCGGACGCGAAGGGTCGCGTCGGTAGTAGACCGAGAGAGATTAACAAAAGAAAAATGTTAAAAAGCGTGTGGTGCTATATAAGATATTTTCATGAGCGTCATCGTGAAAATACATAACAACAAATATTTACCACAGCTGACATCAAGCACCCCACATTTTTTTACAAGACTTTATTTTTAATTTTTCGATCTATTGTTATTTTAAACTTACTGAAAATTATTTTCTACTTTTTAGTTCGGTTATCAATCTACAAAAGCGTGTTTTTTTTAACTATAATTTATTAGGGGACAGGGAGGAGAAATGATGCAAATATTTTACTTTTTATTTGTCCAGTAAGCGAGCGTGTGTCAAGTACCATTCAGTATGCAAATGGGCTCCCCCCTACCGATGTCCGATTACTATTATAAACTCGGCTACTCCCGTCCCTCTTGCGTCCCATACCCCTTCGGTATCTCGACACATACCCGCATCGAGACGAACCATTTATTGGTATTAAAAATACATGTACCCTGAATTATACAATGATAAACTGAAATAAACATTATAATTTGACAATAATAGATACATGCATAATAATTCTATGAACGACAATAAGACTTATAACATATCCCTAACCAACTGTGTGATTGTTACATTTGCGTCGCTAACATTGCTGATATAATAATCTAATGAATCGTGTGTCAGTTTCAGTCTAGATTGTAATATTAAAAATGATATATTAAAATTATTTTTGGTACCCTGTTATTTTATTAAAATTAACACATTTTTTCTTTTATTGTTTTTTTTTTAAATAAACTTTGCCCCACACTAGGATTGCTCCTGTCTTGGGTACGTTTACAGACATTAATTCCACATACAATACAACCAGACCCGGAACAACTACCTGCAGATTATACAAATATTTGTTCCGTGCGGGAATCGAACCCACGACCCGGAGCGCAGCAGCCGACTGTATCAGCCACTGCTTCAACCGTGCCGTCATATAAGCGCTATGAGTGTGCAGGGTTTGAAAAAGTAGTTTATTACCATTGAGATCAAATATTCCGTGTGGTGTCCGGATTTAGAATATAGCACCACTCCCATCTCCTCCCGTGGATGTCGTAAAAGGCGACTAAGGGAATCTAAACCAGAGGGATGGGCAGCAGCGTCCCTTCTGTGAAACGGTAGCCATACTGCGCTCACCAACCCGCCTGCCAAGCGTGGTGAGTATTGTAATAATGAGTAATACCCCCAAAAAGGTGACACAGTTGTGAAAATCTATGGGGGAGGCCTTTGTTCAGTATTGGACGTATAAATGGCCGAAATGCAAATAATATGTACAAGAATGCATAACATATAATTATTTTTACCACTAGTCTATTATAAAACCTACCGGCCAAGGGCGGCAGCGGCGGTCCACTACCGACGCGACCCTTCGCGTCCGCTCGCTGTCGGACCCGGTGGGGTGGGCTGGTGTTAGTTGTCACCCTTAACCCTTGACCCGTCGGGCGCGTTAAGGGCGGCACTAGTCAGACCATACAGGCGCCTTGTAGACCTTCTCGGAAATCCGGCATCTAGCGCTGCAGAAACTCCAAGGTTTGCATTGGCTAGACGGAAGGCGCGAGGATACAGGACTGTTTCCTCCTGGCGCGCTTTCCGGCTTTACACGTGGGTGGTTCGTTACATGCGTGGGTCTATGGTCAGACTCGCTCTCTCCGCCAGAGCGGCGAAAGTGCGGCCTAAGGTGCGTACGACAGGCTGAGGCGGCAAGCTCAACGATGCGTACACGAGAAGTGGCGTCACCGCTTATGGTTGCATTGCACGACCAAGTGCATCGTCGAGGTCGTCCTGCCACTCTTCGGAGCCTGGCTTAAGAGGAGCGAACGCGTCACCTACCACCTGACGTAGGTATTCACCGGTCACGGCTGTTTTGGTGCGTACCTCTACAACGTAGGAAGCGAGATCACGGCACAGTGCTACCACTGTGGAAGCGACCAGAATACCGCACAGCGCGCTTAAGAATTGCCCTACGTGAGCTCCAAGTTGCTGATCCTGGTCGATCGGATGGAACAAGATCTCTGGCGGCAGTAATATCAGCAGGCAGAGCATGAGAATTGGAGTGCAGTGGTCTTTTTTGAGAGGGTAATGCTCCAGGATCGGGGGACGCCACGCGGTCACGTGCTGCCGTGAGCGCAGCACAGTAAAGCTTTGCAGGCAACCTTTACAATCCCCCACGAAATGTGCCTGGTGACCTTTTTACAATTGCCTCCCCTCCGCTCGAGGAGGTGGCCGCTTTACAGTAATTCCTTCCTAGATGTGACGGTTAAAGGCGACATGAGAGGTTCCTTGCCTAACACATCGGGAATTACCGAGGTGGTAATAATCGATACCCTGACATATACGATTATTATAATCTAAAAACGCTCATGCTACTGTGCGTTAGTTATTTGTGAATTTTCTGTTATATATCACAAGTTCGAGCTTCATTCTTAGCGAATGACTGCCATTAGAGAGGGCGACACTGCCAGTCACAAGTACCCGTCAGCTGTGATGTGTGATTAAAGTTATAGTGTATAGCTATGGCTGTGAACAGTGGATAGGCCCTCTCTTTACAAGGGATCAAGCCAAGTGCGTCAATTTTATTATACTATACATGTTAAAATCTAAAAAATACGCCAATGGATTACAAAAGTAATGAATTTTAAGTATTTAACCCTCTAGTATTGTCATCATTACCACATGAAAAATTAATAATATACAGTTTTAACAGTATATTTAACTAATAGCTACATTCGTAAACAGGTATCTGTCAAATTTGACTTTTGTCATGTTGGAAGTGGCAAATTCTTATTAAAGTTTTGTTCGTGATTCGCGTTGTTTTAACCATATTACGGCAATTATACGATGTTTAGTTAATTAAAATGATCTTATGTGGCTTTCTTTGACATTGGGATAGTGTTATTTGATAGATACACCTTATTGGATCAGGGAAATTGATGTTATAAACCACCATGTCTCCTAATAGATGTGATGGTTTACTGGCGAGGGTTGATTTTCCACTCTACACGCTACAAACTCTCACGAATCGACACGTAATTGTTGCGGGTGGTGGAGGAGCCGCAGCAACAGGCGTAGCAAATGGATTTGTAAGTGTAAACTTTAATAAATTCTATATTGTGTGACTCCGTTTTGTTTTATTAGTATACGTGTCAGCTGCTTACTCGAACGGTTAATATATTCAGTTTTCACGAGGCTCAGTTAAAAACTCTTGATTTCACATTCCTAAGCAAATTTTAGTACACAGAAAGTTACGCGCGATACTATTTTTTTCAACTAATGCAGCAGTATTGGTCCAATGATCACACTTGTTTTTGTAATCAGGGACTTCGTTTCCGTTAGTGGCGCGAAGAAATGTGATAGTCAAATGAGAATACCCCTAGTTGTTATAATCAAGAAGCAGTTATGTATAGTATATGACAAAATAGAATGATATTTAATCGACATTTATTTTTAGGAAATATTTGAGTTATCGCACAATGGAACAAGGTTTGTTGCCGAAGAGGTAATGCGTCATGAGACTGGACCAAATGTAGTGATGAACTGTTCAGTAAGAAGTAATCAAAACAAGACTTATTTGACAGCTGGACAGGAAAGCCATTGTCAGTTATATAAAGTCAACATTCGCATGGTGGATGCCGCTGAAATGCGCCGAGGTAGCTTCAGAGCAGAAAATGGGCTTGTTAGGAGAAGACGTCGCACTGTGTCAGAAAACGATAACATTTCAAAGAAGGACAGCAATAGCAACACAACGGAAAAAAGAATATCATTTGAAATAAGACCTAGTGACAGTGTTCAGACAGATTTCAGGTAAACTATAAAGATGTGGCCCTTTTCTTTAGGTTTATTAGTGTCCTCCCCTGTCCTAAATATCTTTGGTCAACAGAATCACTGTATTTGTAGAATTATAATAACCTAAATGTGCAATGTATTATTTGTTCCTATTCTTAAATGCAATGTGAACATCCAGTTACTAAATTTAACATCTTTGGTACAGAAACTCATAATTAAAAGGACTTAAATACTGATTAGTAAGAAGAAATGTTTAAATAATATTTCATTATCATATCAGCCACTTATACGTCCACTGCTGAACAAAGGCCTCCCCCAAAGATTTACACAATTGTGTCGTAATTTTAGTGTTTTTGGGTGTTTGGCAATACTCACCATGCTTCGCAGGCGGGTTGGTGAGCACAGTATGGCTACTGTGCCACATAAGGGACAGATGCCCATCCCTCTGGTTTAGAGTCGCTAAGTCGCCTCTTACGACACCCATGGGAGGAGATGGAGTGGTGCTATATTCTTAATCCAGACACCACACAAAATAAATAATATTTAGTCATAATAGAAACAATAAATAATTTATATAGGCACAAAAGAAATTGTTTTTATAGTTGCTTACATAGTATTTTACTATTTCATGCAAATCTATAGGCAGTAGGCATCTAAAGTAATAAATTTTGGTTTAATTGTACTATTTGATAGCATATTAAAATATCTTTCTGCAACTGCCACTTCTCAGACAAGAGAAGGTATCCTGTTCTGCATTCTCCATCTGGAGCATGACACACTATACAGAACAACACCATGGCATTCCAAAGCTACTGCAATATTTTTATATTTTTTTTATTTAGCCCTGTGGAAATGCATAGTGTACTTCCTCCACCCCAGGGAAGGGCGGAGGGGCTTGCCGGTCTCCTACCAGCTAAAACCACTGGAATATTCATCTTAGAATCTCCATCTAGAGCCGCCCATAAGCACATATCGGAGGGGATGACTGTAAAGCGGTCACGTTTTGCGAAGGGCAGGCGACTATGAAAAGGCTGTCCTCCTGGAATATATCGGGGGTATTGTGAAGGATCCCCCTGAAGCCCCGCTGTGCGCACATTGTGGCCCGTGACCACGTGCGCGCCGTCGCCTTCCTGGGGGTCGCTCGGTATGAGCACGCAGAATCCCCAATCTGCGCGCTCGTGACCTCTGTGATACTGCAACCTAATGCTTAAGAGGTTTGCAGACTCCCTGTCTGTAAACCTCTAGCCCCCACAGTTCTATAATACAATATAAACCAGGTGCCTGCTTGTATACACACAAAATTTCGTGTAAAAGGAAGCTCTAAATACATAATATAATAAAAATATTGCTTACCAAGCTATCAAACTAAGATAATAGATCATTTTTATCTAGTGGAGATAAAACGGTGACAGGTTCCTCCATCATATAATGACCCAAATGATAGGACCTAGAAGATTATATTCATTTTACTTTTGAATAACCTTTTACTTAGCCACACCCTTAATTAATTATGATGAAGGTGAATCAGGTCTGTGTATTATGACAAGGTTAATACAATACTGAAAATTGCAAGAACTTATCTCCTCCTCCTCCTATCTCTTGGTGTCATCATAATTTTTCAGTATCATTATTAATTTATTGGGATTTTTGTCTTGCACAAATAAAATAAATATAGTATAACTAAATACAAACATTACTGATAAATGCCTGTTGCCAAGCTACAAAGATTTTTTGATATGACAATATACAGCAGCTACAGCTGTCATACGAAGCGCGTCAGTCAGAGGGTTCATATACAAGTTGGCGAGGGCAGAGGAGTTTAAGGAGCAGGCCACGCCACGATAACGGTGATAAGACCAGTCGTGGAGAAGTGGCTAAAGATTCGGCATTGCGATGGAAGATACTCTCGGTACAAGGGTGGTTCGGGAAGTAGCTGTGTCTGATAGACCGGGAAGAGTCGCGCGTTTGTTCACACTCGAGACTTTCCAGAGGACACGATGAAATCGGGTATATCATGCAGTATACTTCATACAAGTGCTTGAAAATGCTTGTGAGCTCGTGAAGCAAGTTAGCTAGCAAGTCCCACACGCCGAAGCCCCCTGCCGTCTTTATATGGCGGGGGGCCTCGACCGTCGTGGGAGTGCAGATTGGGGAGTCTGCGTGCTCATATCGAGCGACCCCTGGGAACAGAGCGGTGCGCACGTGGTCACGTGTTACCGTGTGCAGCACAGTACTCAGCGAGGCTTCGGGGATCCTTCACAGTCCCCCGAGAAGTGCCTGGTAGCGCCCGTTTTTCAGTCGCCTCTCCTCCGCTAGAGGCGGTGACCGCCTTACAGTCTTCCTCTCCGAGATGTGCCTATAGGTGTGGCACCAATGGGCGGCACTAGTGTGATCGTACTAGGATCTGGAGCTCCCCTTCGATGCTGAAGATGACCGCTCCGGTGGTTTGTAGCCGGTACGAGTCCAGGCATGCCCCTCCGCCTTCCGCGAGACGGAGGGACGTGACGTATTTCCACAGGGTTAATAAAAAAATATCTTTGATGATGATTAAACATGTGATGCAATCAGTTTAATCTCGTTTATAATAGCGGCGCGTACGCATCCACTAAAACTGACAACTGATTTATAATTCGCCGGTTGTAGTCCACTGCTACTGCATACGTGTATTCAGAAGAGCGTGTTTATCCCCCTGATCTCTAAACTAATTTAATTAATAATCCTTACAGCAATGATCCACTACAGCGGGTAGTTAGAATCAGCCACAACGGCAAACAGATGGCGACCGGCGGTATCGACGGCAAGGTTCGAGTTTGGAGCTTCCCAAAGATGGAACTACTGTTTGAACTAGATGGACATACCAAGGAGGTGAGGACAGTTAGCATAAGATAAGCAAACCGATGAAAGAGAAGGAAAATAATCCGTATCAATAATGTCACAATAAAAAAAGAGATGGTGATTTTGTCACCCTTGTAATCGATTTCGAATGACAGGTCTTACGGCTGAAATTAATAATCAATCTTAACTTCTTGATTGACTCATGATATAATCTATATATGCATCTATATTTTAGAAATATGTAAATTTGTCCATAAATGAACCCTGAATTCTATAATAAATGTGAAAACATACAAACCAAAATTATACTTCGACACAAAAATCTGGTAGACTTCTCGACTAGCTATGCACTCCTCGGGTCCCTTGGTGATGTATATAAAAATATATAACAAGCTGCCAAATGTTATAAAAACTGAAAACAAATTTAATAATTTTGTATTCAAATTAAAAAATATTTGCTTAGCAAAAGCTACTATAGCATAAAAGAATTCATCAACGATACATTTTAATTACAATTTATTATTAATACTCTTCCTCTCTCCTAATTAACTATGCTGTGCCCAACAGGGTCCATAATTGGTCTATAGATATAAACCTACCATCTGTTTTTTTTAAATAATTTACTTATGGAATGCAATAAAGAATTGAATTAAATTGAATTGAATTGAATCTTGAAATCTGAAGATTTTAGATTAGATTGATTATAATATTCTGGGTAGCCTCCTACGATTATGATGAAGCATATGTGATAAAAAGATACAGATTTTGTGCAGTGGCTGATACAGTCGGCTGCTGCGCTCCGGGTCGTGGGTTCGATTCCCACACGGAACAAATATTATGATCTGCAGGTAGTTGTTCCGGGTCTGGGTGTATTGTATCTGGAATTCATGTCTGTAAACGTACCCAAGACACAGAAGAAATCACAGTTTGGGGCAACTTAAAAAAAAGTATATACAGGCTGTCCGTTAAATAGCACGACATACTGCAGGGGGTGAGAGCTTGGGTCAATACCTACCAAAAAAACAATATATGTTCAGCAAAATCTTACGGATTTACTGTAGTACAAAATATTAAGATAAGAAAATTATACTGTGAAAATTTAAATAAAAATTGTATTTCTTGAAAACATTTTAGTTTTTAATAGAATAAAGACTTATCAACGAGTAAAATAGCTATTCACAAATAATTTGAGGTAAAAACAAAACTATAAAAGGAATTTTTCATTACGAGATGCTTAAAAATCTGTGTCAAGGTAGAGATTTTTCGATATTTCGGAAAATTTTGTACTACTGTAAATCCGTAAGATTTTGCTGAACATATATTGTATTTTTTTGGTAGGTATTGACCCAAGCTCTCACCCCCTGCAGTATGTCGTGCTATTTACTGGACATCCTGTATATACGCTTGATATCTGAAAGCAACTGTTTGCTTGCAGATCGACGACCTTGACTTCAGTCCGTGCGACAGCTCCCTGGTGAGCATCGCGAAGGATGGGCTAGCGCTCGTGTGGCCCACAGCCAGCAAGCGCCCGCCACTGCTCACCATCACCTGCCAGCCGCCCAACGGGAACAAGTACCTGTTCAGGCGATGCAGGTTGGTCATATACGATTAATTTGTATTAACATTTGTGCACCGCATTTCTTTTCCATACCAAAAAGTATCTTTACAAATAAATAAAATTGAAGTGTCTGTTTGTAATGTCAAAATAACAGCTTTTTACTAAATGCATATGAAATTATATACGGTACCTACAACCAAAATACTATTTTTAATTTTTTGTCTGTCTGTTTGTTCCCGCTAAACTCCGAAACGGCTTAACCGATTTCGATTTACAAGGAATAACTTAGGCTACTTTTATTTTAGAATAATAACTAGGGTTCCGCGCAAAAAAGTAAAACCCATGAAATTCATTATATATACAAACTCTATGTCAATTGTCTATGCCGAAGTACTCTAAATTATTTATAAATAACCTACTTATTTAAACCGCTAGAACCCGCGGTCTATATATAATCTCAAATCATCAGTACACGTATTTTGATGTGAATCAAAGAAGTAGTAAGAATGGCTCATATGAATCATCTCTCGTAATATTAGGCAGCCTTGTGACTCTTCGGCTCTTTCCGCCGGGGCATGTCGTTCGGCCAGTCACGTGACTCGTCGGCTCTCTTCGTCTGGGTAGCCTCGACTTTGAGCTCCGCGTTCGCTTCTTTACTTGTGTGTATCGGTATCCTTTTTTAGGGCTTCTCGCATACAGAGGCCTCCAGTCGGTATTCATTTTCTAGGAAGGCTTTTAGGACGTCGATGGGTGGAGAGGGAACCACACGGAACCTTTGTTCCTAGTTGTTTATATTTATTATATATGCATGTACGTGTATTTAGAATATTTATGTATGTAATGTCTATGTAAGTTAATATATATATATTTTTTACTTGTATTGTAATGTTTATTGTGTACACCTCTTACTTTTATTTTGTTGGTGCATCTACCTTGTCTCTGCAGCACCCCAAGGTCGTCTGGCAAAAATGCCTATGGACAAGACCGCTTTTGTACACAATTGTACAACAAGATAAATAAATAATAAATCAATTACAGATTCGGGCTTATAGAGGACCAGAAGAACGAATACAGAATGTTCACGATAGCGAACCCGCTCACGCGGTCGGGGCGGCAGCGCGGGCTGCTGCAGTGGTGGGAGCCGCGCAGCGGAGCCCTGCGGCGCTCCGCCCTCGCCAGCGAGTCGCTGTCGGCGCTCGCTGTGCGGGATGATGGCCGGTTCGTCGGCGTGGGCACCATGTTCAGTGGATCCGTTGATATATATATAGCTTTCAGTTTGCAGGTAAAGAATTATTAGATGTTGATTTGTAATGTAAATAATAGTTATTATATATATTATATATCGTATATTCTTTCCTACTCCTCCATTTTCTTTTCTGATTAATTTCGTTGCGGGTTCCAAGACAGTTTTTCATTTCTCTGGGACACACCGAGCTTCATTGGTCGGTGTTCTTTTCGGTGGTCGCCATTGTAGATCCTGGATTACAGGAGTTGCAGTGGTTGGGAATGTGTGGCGGGCTTGTCCCATTAAAAAAATAGTTAAAAAGATTCCTCGATTGGGTCTGGTTCAGTTAATTCTTCTGGCACCTGGTGAAGAAGAATTAGTGTCTTGAAAGGGAAATGTATTGTATTCGGTCGAATAAAGTCCACTGCTGGACACAGGCCTCCCTCAAAGATCACCACAACGACCGACATCGGTGTGTTGTGTGCTCATTGGGGGGTTTTGCCATAATCGCCACGCTTGGCAGACGGGTTGGCGATCGCAGTTGAGTTGTTAATGTATTCGAAGGACGCTCCTTCCCATCCTCCGGCTAATCCCTTAGTCGCCTTTTACAACACCCACGGGGTGAGATGGGTCGGTGCTATTCGTAGCCGGCAGCACACGGCATCCAGTTATTAAAATAATAAAGTCCCAAACAACAAACCGCACTAAAACACCAAGACACTGTGAGTGATTAGGATTACTGCGTGCATCGAAACAAATTTTTGATTAAAATTGTACGGTAGATAAAATAAAATAACTTTAAAAAATCTGTAACGACGCCTGTCACCTTAGTCATCCTGCGACCACGAATCCTGCAAAGTGTTCGAAACGTCGGAAAAACAAAAATCTATAATATACGCGATATAATCCGTTTAGAATGCAGTATGCCACCACCCCATTTCGTCCTGTGGGTGTCGTAAAAGTCGACTAAGGGATTAGCCGGAGGATGGGCAGCAGCGTCCTTCGAGTACATTAACAACTGAACTGCGATCGCCAACCCGTCTGCCAAGCGTGGCGATTATGGCAAGACCCCCCAATGAGCACACAACACACCCATATCGGTCATTGTAGTGATCTTTGGGGGAGGCCTGTGTCCAGCAGTGGATTCCACTCGGCCGAAATGATGAATCCGTTTAAAAGTGTTTTATTATAATGAGTAAAAATCGCGAAAACCTAAGACATTACTAAAGCATATCATACGTTTTGTTTCGTCATGAGATCTTACTTTTCTATATCCATACAAAGCTTTGGTCCTTTCTCAATTGGAATTTCTCAAATAAAATGGGACTTGTTTCCTGTTTCAGCGAGTCTTACACGTGAAGAACGCACATATGATGTTCGTGACTGGATTAGAGTTTCTGCCGGTGAGGGGTTACGGGCCTGCCATCACCAGCCGATCAGAAGCCGCGCTGCTATCTATCTCCGTCGACAACTGCCTCTGCGTGCACTCGCTGCCTCACCGAAGTAAGTGTAGATGATCACCAATCACCAGTCGATCAGAAGCGGCGCTGCTATCTATATCCATCGACAACTGCCTCCGTGCACTCGCTGCTTCACTGAAGTAAGTGTAGATGATCACCAATCACCAGCCGGTCAAAAGCGGCGCTGCTATCTATATCCATCGACAACTGCCTCCGTGCACTCGCTGCTTCACTGAAGTAAGTGTAGATGATCACCAATCACCAGTCGATCAGAAGCGGCGCTGCTATCTATATCCATCGACAACTGCCTCCGTGCACTCGCTGCCTCACTGAAGTAAGTGTAGATGATCACCAATCACCAGCCGATCAGAAGTGGCGCTGCTGTATTTTTCTGTAGACTTCCGATTCTGTAGACAATTACCATACCAGTATGCATTCGCTATCATATAGAAATAAGTACATGATTATCAAATACCAGTCGGTCAGAAGCCTCGCGGCTGTCTGTTTCCGTCGACAACTGCTTCTGCGTGCACTTACTGCCTCACAGAAGTGTGTATACACGACCGTCACATCACCATCACAAAAGCTGCGCAGCAAAAATAGCATAAATGCTTCTGCATGCACCTGATACCTCAGCAAAGTAAATATACTTTATCACCACATCACCTGCTCGTCAAAAGCATACCTGTCCATCTCTATAGACAAATGGTTAGCTGGCACTTCTACCTGACAGTAAGTGATCTCCATTCTCACCAATGACCTCATTCTCCAAATTAAAATATTTTAATTTTTATTAGAATTAAATCGAAACTACCGATTTCTAGATTGTAGCAGCAGGGTCCTTACTGGTCCACTTTGCAATGATTTCTCGCAAGAAAGGCGACAATCGCGATGCAATGCGATAACAGTATTCAACAATAAAAACACGTTATGCGTGTGGAAGTGTGTGTTACCTATCCGAATTTAGAATATAGCACCACTCCGTGTCCTCCCGTGGATGTCACAAAAGGTGACAAAGGAAGTCTAAACCAGAGAAATGTACAGCAGCATCCCTTCTGTAGAACACTAGTCATCCTGCGCTTACCAATCCGCTCTTGGCCAAACGTAGTGAGTACGGGCAAATTCCTCCAAATGACACTAACCATTGTGGAAATCTATGGGGATGCCTTTGTTCAGCAGTAGACGTTCTTCGGCTGATATGATGATAGATGATGGTGTGCGAGTTAACTAGGTGCCTGGCCCAGGTGTAATTGTGGTAGCGACCTGGATACCGCACAGCACACGCTCGAGGAGTGCCCTGCGTGGGCTGCCGAGCGGCGGATCCTGGTCGATCGGATCGGGCAAGATCTCTCTCTGCCGGCAATAGTGTCTGTGTTGGCAGAGCATGAAAATTGGAGTGCAGTGGTCTCCTTCTGGGAGAGCGTCATGCTCCAGAAGGAGACTGTGAGCGGGATCGGGAGAGGGCCGATCCCGCACGGAGGACAAGACTGTGCCGGGGTCACAATCGCCCCGGCACCCAGGTCCAACACACCTGAGCCCCCCTGCCGTCGTTGCTTGGTGGGGGGACTCGGTCCTCGGTCGCGGACGCGCAGATTGGGGAGTCTGCGTGCTCACACCGAGCGACCCCCGGGAAGACGGCGGCAAGCACGCGGGCACGTGCCACCGTGTGCGCACAGCGAGGCTTGGGGGGGATCCTTTACAATCCTCCCAGAGAAGTGCCTGGTCGGGCGACCTTTTTACAGTCGACTTTTCTCCACTAGAGGGGCTGACCGCATTACAGTCATCTCCTCCGTGATGTGCCTAAAAGCGTGGCACCAATGGGCGGCTCTAGTGTGATCTTATGAGCCCCCCTTCGGTGCCGAAGATGACCACTCCAGTGGTCAGGAAGTTCATGTAAAATTTTCACTGGACACCAAAAAAATACCCAGTAAATACAACTGTTTTTAAATATTATCTTTGTTATATAAGTTTTTAAACTGACATGGTCACCGACACTATTATTAGAACTGAAAACGGGATATTTACCATGTTTTATCTTTGTTGTTCACAGATACTGTACCTGCCTGGGTTGCCATCCTACTTATAATATTCGTCCTATTCTGTACCTTCACTTTATGTTCATACATGGGCATTTAACGATGTATAAATATTTATTGTAAACGTAAAATAAATGAAACTATTTCTTGTGTAAGTAATTCGGGGTTATGTTTAGTGTAATTTTATTGTAATAGGTAATTATGATTATTTCGCTCATATACATGTTATGTATGTATAAATAGGTTTAATTTAATTAAATGAGGTGCAATGTTGCAATACTGGTGGTCTTTTATTACAAGTATAACTACTGACACCGCAGCACCGGAAAACGCAGCGTGTCACGACCTCCAACGAGGTGGACAGAGGACCTGGTGAAGGTCGCTGGGAGTCGTTGGATGCGGGCGGCATGTGACCGCTCGTTGTGGAAATCTTTGGGGGATGCCTTTGTTCAGCAGTGAACGTCTACACATCGACACACAAAACGTTCATTCAGATAAGAAAAATGATAATCTGCGGAATATATTTTAAGTTTCTCAAAATACCCAGTTCTCTGCCTTCTGCGTCTTGTCTATAACCAACCCTTCAAACCTACATGATAATAATTACGGCCACAAGTCTATTTTAATTTCCTTATCAGTGGAATTCAAGTATAAAGTCCTTTATACCCCAGTTAGTAACAAATATTGGTTGTAGATAACTCTATCACATACTGCAATTGATCAGAGATCAAAGTGTAAACTCTGCTAATTTAGGCGAATGACATAATTTTAGGGCAATTAATAAAGTGTCCCGAGTATCGGTTTTAATTATATAGATTAGAATTGTATCTAACTAGCCACGAATCATGAATCATTGTTATTGTGTTATTATTATGTATGACTTTACATAACAGGTTCCGCTGGACGTAATCAGTCTTATTCTATAATTATTATATTCTATTCTACACGATTCAGAAGTTCAAATAATATAGGAACTTCTTTTTGAAGTTAAAGCTTTTTTTAGCGCGGTACGCATATTTTTAGATAAGATAAAATCTCTGGACTCGCGACCGACACCGTTACGAGACGCAGCTTTAGTGTGTGCATATATGCATGTACATATAGCAGACCGCGAACGCGTCTAGATAAATAAATAAAAAAGTTTCCACTTCTGTCAGCACTCCCGGAGTGCAACCCGTATTTTTTTGTAATATATTGAATCGAAATAGGATACGGAAATATATCGCGTTTATTTCATTCATGATATATACCTACGTGCAACATCCATACGTGCAACCTATACAATGATTATATGATATTATAAAATAAAATAAATTATTTTATTTTATAATACATATATTTGTCCATTAATTCTATTATTTTATTTATTTCTATTCTATTCTATTTGTATGTATTATAAAATAAAATAAATTATTTTATTTTATAATACATACAGAAAGAAAGAAGAAAGAAAATGTGTTTATTGGCACAAAAAGAAAGAAATTCACAAATATTACAATTAGTAAATGTTATAAATATAGGCTACAAAAATAAATTAATCATTATAAGAACATTACAGTGCCAACGGGGCCGCAGCTCAGCGTAATGTTAGGAGGCAGAAATACCGACCACCTAACGCTGGTTTTCAGCTGCAACCCACGAGTGCCATACGCTCGAAACTATTAAATATACCTAACTAGTTGGTTGTATTGTAAGGTGCCTAGGGCGCCCGTTATAACAAACACTTTAATTTAATATAAACATATTTACTTACAGCATCACAGAGTCATTCAGTGAGTCAGTGATGAGCGTACATATAGCTATTACATATAATATAGTAAAGTTTCGTTGAAAAATATAAAGAATTAATAGCAAACAAATAAATAAAAATAGAACTGCATAAATAAATTTCACATTATAACATTAATCATAAACAAATAGAATGAATTTGGATCTGACGCAATTCGCTGACATACAGTATCTATGAAATAAACTACACGAAACTTGTGCAATTAATCGCAATGTTGTCACCGCAACAACTGTTATCGTAATATACCTTCTACCGGTCTACCTGGTCCCTATATAGCGGATGAAGTAGTTCGAACATTTTCACATTGTTTCTGGTGATGAAGTAGAAACGATTTTAGTTTAGATTTTAGCGGAGGGAAAGCGACTAAAAGGGCCGTCTCTCCAGGCGAATCTCGGGGGGTTTGTAAAGGATGCCCCCAAAGCCTGCACAGGGGGGCTTAGCACACGGCGGCACGTGACCACATGCGCGCCGCCAAAGAAAACCATAGGATATTTTTCATAACATTTATTAATTACATCAAAACAAATAACATACTTGATAAACGCGCGCTCGGCAATAGCACTCATCGATTTAGACCGACTAGAGATCTATCAGTGTACGTAATGATATACGTTATGTTTTTACATCTGTTGTTTTTCAACCAAGAAGATAGTTAAAGGTTTAATAAATATCTTCTAAAAAAGCTCTTCAAAATATACAAAACGAGGAATGAGCAAACATTTTCTGTACAATATTTCTGGTGTATATTTAAAGATAAACATTTTATAAACACTTAATTTACTCGTCACTAAATAAATATTTTTTCCATGAAAACATAAAAATTAATCAAACAAAACACTTTTTTAACACCTTATTTTTTTATTTTACACCCAAACTCATAACTATCTTCTTCTGTTCAAATACATAATTATATACTCATGTACAAATATATAGATAGTATTTCACATCACTCGACTATAACAACGGTTTGCGAATGTTTGACAAAATGGAAGACTAACAACTACATACAATGCGATTTCACTTCCGATACGATAGGTACATTCAGAAACACTTCAGAGGAAGACTGTGGAGATTCCCAGTAGTTTATTTACCATTATATAGCAATAGTTTTAACTAAAATTATATTGATGAGCTTGGAAAATACGAATCTTATTTCATTTTGTCGAGCTATTTTCTCTATGACATGACATTTTCCATGCACAACAATGTATATATAATTGCATCCAAAATTAATTTTACGATGTTATCCTTTTATACCTACATATACTTATCTGTTTTATTTTTTTATACACTTTTATATTTATCCTTTTTGATAATGACTTCATTTCTAATACATACATACATACATTATATAAATATATACATGTATTTGTTGTGCTTCGTATCCAGTATATAATCAGTATAAAATGTTTGTAGATACAAGTTGTATACGTAATGTCTATATTGTATAATATAAGTTCATGTATATCTGCATCATGGTCCCTGATTGAAATACTGTATAATATATAATTTAACTATTTAACCAGACATAGAATCCGCCATAGGTCAAAAGTGCTGCAAAATAGCCATTCAAAAGATCATTAGTATTTTATAAATATATTTTTTGGCTTATGGCAGCAATACGTCATAAAGGTCTGTGTAAATGTCCTAAAGGCACGTTTACACCATCTTGCCGGCGAAATACCATTAATTGATAGAACTCTATCGATATGCTTCATACACTAACATATATCTACGTTTACATTTATTTAAATGGCACAAATATGTAGCATTCGACACTATAAAAAACATTTTTAATTAATAATAAATGTTCATAACATAATTTTAATATACTCTTTGCTCTAACATCACATCAGTACAATTTCCTTACACTTATAAAAAAAATAACTACTACGTTGATTAATATGTATATTCAATTACATATCACAATCATATACAACATACAAAAATATATTTTACACCATGTGAAGTGGTCACTTGTTTGTCGATACTGAGTAGGGGGGTTATTCTCGTTGTCCAAAATCTGAATACTATTGTTAAAGCTTAGGTATACAATTTTCATTTAATTTCGATGTAAGCTGAAGCACTTCACGACCGTGTAAAGGTTTATTCTAATGAACAATATGATGGCGTGGCGGTAGGCGTATAGTCAGAATATTCCACAAATGTATGCACTGTATAAACATAGATGTCACACTCACACAATCAAATCACAATCACATTATGAATGAATGTTAGAAGCCTGACTAACCGCCTATACTTAACAGTAGGTGTCTAAAATGATACCTGGATTGGACTACAGTCGGACATGACTCTGTGATAGACTATTTGCGTACTTTACTGACAGTGGTGGATACCATTACGAGCAAATTAACTGATGCCAAGCTGTGGTCATTAGCTATAAATTATTTAACTAAGTCATATCAGGCTGTAGGCTGTAACTGTGCCCCTAGTACGAGTTTCACTTCACAATCGAAACGTAATAGTAAACTACACGTTTAGCGCATTCGGCGCTGCGATTGGCCCGTTTCAAAGTCGTCTGCCAATCGGAGCGCCGAACGCGGTAATCGTGTAGTTTACTATATCGTTTCGATTGTGAAGTGAAACTCGTACTAAGGGTACAAGTTAGGATTTAAGAGATGTGACTGAGGTGACAAGCAATGAAATGAAGGTCTAAATGCCCCCTGCGCTGTTTTTTAAATGATGAGATCTCAGTGGCATTACTTAAATCCTAGTGGAGTTTATATGGGAATAATAGCTTAAAAACCCGTAAAAGAAATGATAATTTTGTTGTAGGGTTCAAAAATTTTCAAGCCTTTTTTGGATTTGGGGAAGAAATCGAGCCTTTAAGCATGGCCATGCAAATGTGATTAAATATGTCTGGTAACGATTGATTGGATTTTAACTTATTGAAGAAGTCTTAGACTTAGATAGACTCATAAATGGTTACTTAGGCTAGTATCGAATCGCGTCTGGTCATACCAGAAGCGATTGATGGGACAAAACTGGTTGATTCGGCAACGAGACGAGCCCGAAAGTGGACGCTAACACATGAATAGGCTGATCAGTGATGGCTGCAAAATTTGATGAGAACTGATTGATTCATACCAATCAGCAGGTATAACCGACGCAGTTGTTGCTGTAGAAGGTTGTCCAATTCTGTAGTTTCACTAAATTCACGTAATCTGACGAAGACAAAATTAGAATTCGTAAATTATCATTTCTAATACAGATAGGGGAAATATTACAATGGGTCGATGGCCGCTCGTCGCCGCAAATATAAATATAAAAAGTTGACATTATTTACAATAATTCGATATTCGTTGCGCGAATATATATGCATCAACGATATTATACCATAGATATGTTACGTCCATATTAAATGGCGCGCAAAATACAGTCTCGCTTGCACAACCATGTCGTGAGAAAGAAGATACAAAAACAACAAGAGTGAAAGAGATAGCTATCTAGGCGAACCGATTGCGAGGTGCTACAATTGGGGGAGTTTTGGTTCTTACTTTTGTCACGCATGTAACATATCTACTTCTTTTAATATATAATATCATTGATATGCATAGGTAATTTGACAAAGAATACTTTGTAACTCGAAACACATTACAAATACAATGGATTCCGACTTTATGGAAATCATTGGAGTATACAGTTTTTAACTATATAATGGTTATTTATAAGATCTAAAATTCACATTTCTAGAGTAATATCGATGTAATAAATATAGGATTTTGTCAATAGTATGGTCGGAATAGGAGTTTACTTATGAATACGACTTATTATTACAAATGTCTGGTATATCGTCATGTTATAAAATACACATTTTATTTACTAGTTTGCTGTAGACAATCATTCCAAAGCACAATAAGTGTTCAAAACAATTGATTTGCCCTGTAATACTGACTCACATATTGAATTAATTGACGTCCAAACACTACTCGTACTACATAAATCAAAGAGAACTTGAGAATTATAAGAAAACACGAACCGTTCACACAAAGGAGATTATATTTTCAAGTTTTTAAGTTTACATAATTTATTTCTACCTTTGACATCCATTAAAAATTCACATAAAAACTGCTTTTGAGCCCTCAAGAAATGCATTCAGTAGGCAAAGCGTCCCGCTTTCTAGTATGTCCCGGAACGGTCGGCGACGCGGGCCTGTTTACACTGCAATAAATAAAATTGGTTATTTATCAGAAATAACGGTTATCATTTATTTATTGGAGCGTTAGATATGCAAGTAGTATTGAACAGGAAATCAATTAACTAGAAAATAACTAGAAATTTTCGATACAAATATACCAAACATTAATTCAAAAGTAAAGAAAATCGACACAACATAATTTACCAAAGCGTTGTAATTTTTAAATTCATAAATGTTTCACTACGATAAACTACTGCAGTTATTACAAGAATGTTGAACAAATGAAAATACAAAAAGCGTCGGCAATCCGAACCCGAAACATTAGCGGCCATGCGAACAATCACCTCACTGCACTTACTATAAACTAACGTACAAACTATCTATATACAATATTTACATTAGTTTTCAACTAACTTAAATAAATCCGAACAATTCGAAGCTCGTGTTCCTGGAATTCGGATTATCGCAGCTCTGACTAGTTATAGTATACGTCCATGTACTCACCTTGGTCGAACGTGCTGGGGTTAATATACGAGAGCAGGTCCTGGTCGCTCATGTCCGTGAGGCCCTGGACGGGCGCGGTCATCTCCTGCGTGACGGCTTGGGACACAGCTTGCGACACCGCTTGAGACACAGCTTGGGTCACAGCCTGAGAGACAGCCTGGGACATGGCCACTAGTGGGGTTTCGCCGGCGGGTTCCGCAGGCGGCTGCGTGTCAGTCGTCTGCATCCCTCCGGATCCCGACTGACTTTCGGTCGTCAAAATGTTGGCGGTGTTGATCGCTGACGTCACTAGAGCGTTCATCGTCTTGTCCGACGTAAGGATCTCGGCTGCTGCGTTCAGTATCATTGACTTGACGGCCGCGGGTGGCGTCTTAACGGATGTGAGCTGGACTTGGTCCTGGATCATCATCAGCTCGTCTTGTGAGGGTCCTGAAGGCATCACTATCCGCTGCGAGTTGTCGCATAGCATGCTAGGAGACACTTGAGGGTTCAGTATCACATCGGGCGACATGGCAGAGGTCGGCATCGGTGGCAACAGTTCTGTCGCGGAGTTTCGGCTAGCGACAGCTGCATTCGGGCTTAGGAGAATGTCGGAAGCATGCGACGCTGTGGAGGGCGACGTGGAGTTCCCTGACAAATGATCGTCCACTCTCGAGTTAACGAGTTCGTCTAGTTTGGTATTGTCAGGTAATATGGCGGCGGTGGCCTTCATCGCATCTTCGACGAGCGCCTCCATGTGCGCGGACTGCTGCGCGAGCCTCTGTTCGATCTGGCTCGTCTCCATCTCTAGTTTGGTGATGGCTCCAAATGGATTGAAGCTCTCCTCCTGTCTGGTAGTCTGCATCTGGTTGTACACTATCAGTCTTTGCTCGTTCGTCTGCATGACACTTTGCTGCATGGTGGTGTCGGTGATCATCAGCTCGGGGTTGAGAACCTTCATTTCAGTTTCTAGAGGGTCTACGGTTTTGGAGGAGATGAGTTGTCTCATAGAATCGATGGGCTGCATGGGCATAATGGTGGGGTAGATCTGCGGCGCGTTGTCCTCGGAGTTAAAGATGGCGGCGGTGACGGTCTCTACCATCTTGTCGGTTTGCACCTGGTTCTGGATAGCCTGCAGCTGCTGCGTGAAAGATGCGAGGGGGGAGGGCGGCTCGCTTTGCACCGGTGTGGCTGGGGATAGCTTCATGGTGTCGTACCCGCCCACGAAGCCAACCTAACGAACAAGAATAATTTTGGTAAGAAATTGTGCAAATCATACTAGTTAGTAGATTGGTATGAGATAAAACAACACTAATAAAAAAGGGAGCCATCGCGGAACGCCTCGAAGATGTGAAATATCGAAAATACACCGATACAAGTAATGTTGCAAGCGTCGAGGCGAGGCGGAGAGAGCCGACGAGTCACGAGGCTGACTGGATGGCACGTGCTTCGTGTGGTTCTCCGCAAAGAATAGACCACCGTTCTCCACCCATAAGGCGGCTAAGAGTTGATATCAAGAGGATGAGCAGAATCTTGTTGTGTGCTGATAACTGCGATCACCAAACCGCCTTTTTTTTATTGGTTTCCAGTGGAAATTCTACATGGAACTTCCTTCGCCCCGGGGAAGGACGAAGGGGTATGCCGGACTCCTACCGGCTAAAACCACTGGAGCGGTCATCTTCGGCACCGAAGGGGGGCTCCGGGTCCTCGTAAGATCACACTAGAGCCGCCCATTGATGGCACGCCTTTAGGCACACCTCCGAGGGGATGACTGTAAAGCGGTCACCCTCTGCCAAGCGTGATGAATTTGACCCCTTTTGACCACTCATTGTAGTGGTCACTATTGGGAGCCCGTGTCCATCAGCGTACGTTTTCGGGTTGATGTGTGTGTTGTCATTCTTACCTCCATATAGGCACACATTTCACATTAAAATTAAAACCAAATCTATACAAATAAATGAAATTTAAGTGTCTGTTTGTAATGTCAAAATAACATATACGGTACCTACAGCAAAAAAAAAAATCTGTTTGTTCCCGCTAATCTCCGAAACGGCTGGACCGGGACTGGCATGTTATAAGGAATAACTTAGGGTACTTTTAATTTTAGAAAAATAATTAGGATTTCGCGTAAAAAATTAAAACCCTTGAAATCCCATATACTATACATACTCTATGTCAAGTGTCTATGCCGAAGTCTTTACAAACGGTATGCAGTACCTGGCTTTGCGAGTCCCTGGCGATCTCGGACTTGAGCCTCAGGTCCACGACGCTCAGTTCGTCAGCCATGTTCATCGGCTTGTCGGGCCCGTCTGCACCGCAAGGCGACTCCGCGCCGTCGCCCAGAGAGTGCTGGCTTGATTCGTCTGCAACCTGATGTAAAACGATATAGTTTGATTTAATAATATCCTTTTCTGTGTGGTGTCCGGATTAAGAATATAGCACCACTCCATCTCCTCCCGAGGATGTCGTCGGCGACTAAGGGACTCTAAGCTAAAGGGATGTGCAGCAGCATCCCTTCAGTGAAACAATAATCCTGCGTTTACCCTATGTTCAGCAGTGTACGTCCAATTTTTTTTGTGTCGTGGGTGCGTTTATAGGCACTAATTCCACACACAATACACCCAGACCCGGAACAACTACCTGCAGATCATACAAGTATTTGTTCCGTGCGGGAATCGAACCCACGCTCCGGAGCGCAGCAGCCGACTGTATCAGCCACTGAACCAACCGTGCCGTCAAGTTCAAAATATAGTTCGAATATAGTCTTAATGTCATAATGTCACAAATGATATTCTCCGAAACTAACTAACGACGTCAAACATGACCCCTTAAATTGTATTGATACCGAAAATGGATCCAAAGTAGATCGAAGACATAACCGTATTGTGCTAACATTTTCGACTAAATTGACATTATATAAACGTCAGAATTGACATTGAAATAACACAAGATTCCGCGCGCTCCGGAGCGCAGCAGCCGACTGTGTCAGCCATTGCACCAACCGTGCCGTCAAAATGTGACGCATGTGACGGTCAAATATATGTTAAAATTAGAGTAATAAAACAAGTAATAACCTTGTATGTATATGTCTAATGTAGGGATATGGGTACACATCAAGTTATACAAAACCAGTTTACGCTGATCTCTCATCATACCGAAAGCCTATACAATGCGAGATCAGCTTATACTGGTTTTAATAGATTGATGTGTAGCCGTGTGTAATGCACATATGGATCACCTCATCATCATCATTACAGCCAAAAGTCGTCCACTGCTGGATAGAAGCCTCCCCTAAAGATTCCCACAACTACCTGTATGGGTTTGTGGTGTGTGCTCATTGGGGGGTTTTGGGATAATCGCCACGCTTGGCAGACGCGACTTATAAATGTACTCGAAGGACGCTGTCGCCAATCCTCCGGCTAATCTCAAAGTGGCCTTTTACGACACTCACGGGATGAGTCGGGATGGACATGGATCAACTGTGTGATCGAAATGTGCAAACTCTTACTAGAGAATGGCCAAGAAGTTTGGTGCCGCTATCGTAGATATCGGTGATGCGATGCATTGATCCACATATTTGGAATGTACGTGCCTTCCTTCAACGTAATCAAAGCAACAATGGTTCGTACCTCGCTCTTGAGCGGCGCGGGCTCGTGGTCGGGCACGATGAGGTCGCTGCGTCGTGCGGGCCGAGGGGGGGGCGGCATGAGCCCGCCCCACATCAGCACGGGCCGCGCCTCCTCACCACCTGCACACCCAACGGTTACTGCGCGTCGGGAGGGGGGGCCCTACTGCCGACCCTAGCCTACTGCTCCGTTCTAACTGGCGACCGGATCATTGCAAGCAGAAAATACGCCTCGAAAAACGATTAACACGAACAGCGTGTGAAAGTTTACACCCGGGAATTAAAAAATACTGGCGTATAGATAGTACGAATACTATGTGTTTGTGCGAGCGTGTGGGATACGGATCCCAGAGGCGTGTTTTCAACATTGAATGCAATAATATTGGAAATATATATAAGGTATAGAAACTAATGCTGCAATTTTTTGTATTACAGTCCCGAAAAAGGTTAAGTTAAATACTTTCAGCTCATAATTTTGTGGAACATAAAATCCATAACTCGGTTTACAAACTCATTCTTTACAAATATATAGGCTTCTACAAAAAATATAAACTATATTTCAAAAAGTCAATCAGGAGGTACAAATATGGAGCGTCTTTATTAAAAAATAAGTTGGTAATCAAGTTGATACATTTTTTACTAAGAAATCTCACACGAATAAAGAACGCGCACCGTTGTAATAAAAAGGCGAAAAAACAATGTTCTTTACAGATAAGCAAAAAATTAAAAATGGATAGCTCAACTTGTGGCTATTAGGTTGGGTTATAGTGCTCGTGTTTATTAAAAAACGTACAACAAAAATACAATAAACTAAAGTTAATATTTGAGTCCAAAAAAAACTTTTTTCTGTTTGTATCTACAACGTTGCGTGTTCTTTTTTGCGTGAATTTTCATTGTAAAATGGTGAACGCAATTATTTTTTCTGGAGTAGCTTCTTAATTACCAACTTTTTTTAATAAATGGGACCCCTATATCCTTTTCCTCCCTTGAAATAAAGTTCACTATTTAAGTAGTATCCTGTATATGAAAATTAGAATTCAGGATGTATATAAAAATGTTTAATTTATGTCAAAGTAAATAAAATTTATTTTGATACTTAATTTTAATACAAAATATTTATTAATATTGAGTCAATAAATAATAAAAAGCAAATGAAAAAGTAAATGTGACTTTGACAAAGACAATAATTTTAATCATAATATTTCAGTTCAATTATATATTTTTAAGGCATTACATATTTAATTCATACAACACCATAACCAAATGATAACGCTCAGAAAACAGTACTAAATAGCTTCGAGAGACACATCAAGATTTGATACTCGATGTGTCAAGCAAAGCTGCATACTCCAACTTCTTTAACGTCGTCTCTTGCCCACTGCTGGGCATGGGCCTCTCCTAAATTGGAACATTATGCAGTTTCCACGCCACCAAAGCGTTTCTGGTTACAGCATCCCTAATTAATACTTTTTATATGTAACATTTTTATTTGTACCAGTTAGAACGGAGCTGAAACATGATATTATAATATAAAACAGGGTCGGCACGAAAATATTCATACTATCTATGGTGTGGGGGGATGTGGAGTCTGTCCTACGCGCGGGTCAGTGTTACTGGCAAGTGAGCTCTGTGTATGAGTATATAGAGTCCATAATCTATCTGACTTTGCGTCGTCTTTTGGATATTTTATTTTGTGTGTTTTTTCTGTATTGAGTTATGCTTGAATGTGTGAAAGTGCACTGTCGATATAAAAGGCAATAATTTCAATTTTGTAAAGAAATATTATGTTTTATAGTTAACTACCCATTTTTGTTATTTAAATTCATTTTTTGGATTGTTGATATTATAGGCATATGAAATAGTGTTTGGATTTCCAATAATTATCAAAATGGTGATTAATACATATCAATAGTAAATTATAAAATTGTCTCATTTTTATGAAACTCTATCTTCTTTTGGCGCGTATGATGAGACACAAACTTGGGAGCTGCGCGCGCACATAGTCACGAAAATCCGACAGTGTGAAGTTAGCTGTCAAAAGTAAATTAACGTGCATATTGACGGCACGGTTGGTGCAGTGGCTGATACAGTCGACTGCTGCGCTCCGGGTCGTGGGTTCGATTCCCACACGGAACAAATATTTGTATGATCTGCAGATAGTTGTTCCGGGTCTGGGTGTATTGTATGTGGAATTCATGTCTGTAAACGCACCCACGACACAGGAGAAATCCTAGTGTGGGGCAACGTTTTTTAAAAAACAAAAAACAAACAAAACAAAAATTTTACTGATTAATAATTGATTGTAAATATAATTGACTTGTTCATTTGATAATAAATATTAAAAAAACTGTGTTAAAATAAATATCATTTTAGTTTAAATTATGTTCTTTTATCAAACTTTTATTATCACTGTGTACCCCCGGGTCACTAATCGCGCTACCCTATCTCATCTAAGCTAAGCTAAGGGAATTTGGAACCCACTAAACAGTTTATGTTACCCGCAGCATTAGCGTACCCAAGGACGGTAAGGCAGGTGGACGAATGTAAAACCGTTTTGCCAAAACCTTGCAATGTTTTACATTGCGTCGACCCTAAGTAACTTGAGATCAGCAGCTATACTGTAAGAATTCACTAGCAAACTCACTTCTGGATCCGCAGTGAAAAGTAGTAAAACCAATACGATATTAGACGGCGATAGGCCTCCGCGACGTCGGTGCGGCCTCGGCGGCGAGGCCGGTATACCGGTTGGGTGTTTAGTGAATGAGACAGACCGAATCTCTATATGTTATCTACCGTGATTTTGTCGTCCGGGTCGACCAGTGTGTGCCTCGGACGGCGAGCGCTACAGATACGAGAGGGTCGGTAATCGGCGGCCCACAATACACAAGGGGTGCGAGTGGGACAGGGCAGGATCAAAAAGGCGTTTCGACGCTTATTTCATGTATTGATGGTCAGTAATTTTAGATCGAGGTGGAGTTGATCGTTGCGCATGTACCAAGGACCGCCTTGGCCTTGCGCATGAAACGGTTTTGGAGGATTTGGAATCTACGGAGTGGATAGGATTCATTGTGTACGAATACTACGCTGGCATGGGTCATTATTACGCACGCGTGTAAATTTAAGCAACATTAAGCAGGCAGTGGAGGCGACCGAGAGCAAAGGCAGCGCGGCTACGCACCGTCTTTGTATGCTCTTGGAAGGATAGGTTTTTGTCAAGAGCAGCTCCAAGATATTTGGCATGCAGTTCCCAAGGAATCGATTGGCTTTACATCGAGATCTGTCTGAAGCGAGCATGCTAGTCGTCTCCTGACTTGCAATACAGGATGGCTTTGCTTTTGGAAGGGTTAACTTTGATCCGCCATTTCCTAAACCAATCGCCGTAGACGTTGGCTGTGACTTGGAGGATCTTAGCTATATTATCGGGACTGGTACCGGAGTAGACGGTGGCCGTGTCATCGGCGAAGAGTGCTAATTTGGACGAACCAGCGGGTCCTTTGGGAATGTCACTGGGGTACAGTGAGAACAATATGGGGGCTAGCACGGATCCTTGAGGAACTCCGGCTCTGATGGCATGAGGGGACGAGAGTGCGCCCGTGATTCGATGTCGAAAACTGCGATTTGACGTGTAGTCTTGAATGATGAGAACGATACGGTCGGGCACTTGGGTTTTGTACAACTTATATAACAAGCCGTTGTGCTAGAATTTGTCAAATGCTTTCGCAACATCAAAATAGAGTACACCCGTCATAGTGCGTCGTCGAGAATCCTAACGTGATATGTTCAACTAATCGGTGGATTGCGCATACTACAATTTTAATTAAGTTTATATACTCTTTGGTTCGGGAGCCCGAGCACAGGGACCTGGCTACGCCTATGCCAACCATGTGATTTTATAGTCAAACGCGTCCGTTATTATTAGTGAAGAGTAACATCGACAGTGCGTGCATGTGTGTCTGTATGCTCCAAACAGAATGGTATGAGTGCGTGTGGTGCGTTGGTGTCAGTACCGTGCTGGCGCGGCAGCGGGCTGCGGCGGCCGTCGGCAGTGCTCGCTACCTAGACAGACCTAGCTTGAACAGAAAGGGAAAAAAGAAGGAGTACGCAATTCGCGCATCAGTCGTTTCTTCCAAATTTTCTCTATAAATATATATCTTAACTTTCAGTATTATATACTACTATTGTACCGCAAATTGTGTTATATACATGCTTAAGTCAATAGAAGCGTTGTTAGATCCAAGCAACATGTTACAGTATATGCAATAAGGCAATCAAATGTATCTATATTTAATTCGATCTTGTCGCTTACGCTTTTATTCTTATCATGAGGTAGAAAAGGCTTGGGATATATTGAATTTATCCGAAACAGACAGATAAAAAATCTTAATGCTCTGAAAATATAGTTTTATATATTTACCGTTTTATATTTTATAATACATCACTAGTGATCGGAATTAGGTGGGCATATTTCATGAAATCTTCTACGTTATCGTAGTATTGATATCTCCTTGGATATAAATGTCGTTTGGCTGGATTCAATGTAAATTATTTACTGATGTTGTGAATTTATTATAATCAGTAATTTCTTTTGATTTCTTTTTTTATTATTTTTAATTTTATATATCTTCGTCTCTTTCAATAAGTTCTGAGATGTTGCCAAGCATAGCAAAATCTACAATCAGCTATGAGGTTGCTTCAGTCATATCCATACTTACATTAACGTTTGAGTTCATTGACCGGAGACTATTCATATAATTCCGATCACTTGTACATAACATATAACGAGTACGCAAGGGATCTCTTACGTACTCATAAGTATTTTTCTATCACATAATAGTAATAAAAAGTAAGCGATACTTACTAAAAGCTAAATGATATTAATACTTTTCTAAAGCAAATTCATTTTTAATGCAATGCACTTTCAGATTTCTGATTATATACTTTTAATTAATCTGTTAGTATACGACGATAAGAAGCAATATTAGATAAAAAGCATGAGTATCTGCTAAGCTACATAAGCAACATTATCGAACATGAATGACGTGCATGCATGGACAAGGTCAAGGATAATATGTTTCAAACTAGCTATTTTAATGGCCAGGTCTGTCAGTCCTTGTCCAGTACCTTGAAGCAAATCTCGAATGCCACAGAATGGATATGGGCATAATTTTTACCATCGAGATTCAAGGAATGTGTTGGTGTAATATATATAATATAACAAAAAGAAAAGCAACAAAAAGTAACAACACCTAACGAAAATAAAAAGTAACAGAATGAGTAAGTATTGAATGACAAAGAGTGTGTCTATATTCAAACATGTCTAGATGGATTTCTGACATATATTCTGAAAATGTATTGAGATAAGGTAACTTTGTCCACATCGAATAGCAGCCTACATACCAATTTGACATTCCATAGGAAAAGGGACCTTACTGTATATTATAATACGTATTCCGATAAATAAGATATTTCGTTCCTCGGATAACTTTCATGTATGCTCGTTATAACAAACAACTTTTGTTTCACGTTTTTTTAGGAATGGGACAACAAAATATTAGATCACGTGCATCTCAGTACACGTGACAGAAGAAACGTTACATATTAAACGTTGCACTCAATTTGACCTTGAAATGTTACTCACATCGCGTGATCTCAATCTCAATTCATCTGACCATGGCATAACTGCGTCGTTTGTTTTTTTAAATAAAATATTAAGTAAATAAAATAAATAGGAAAGTACTTACAAAGCAATCATGTTTGAAACTGCTTTGATGTTCGCACGGCTATATATCGAGCTATACTTTTCCATAATAAGCTGATCTTATGCTTAGAGCTTATTTTATGGGCTTTCCATACAGTGTAATATCAGCTAGTACTAGAAATGTATAGCTTGATATCTGGCCATGTGTATATACATATTAACTGATGGTAGGTCTTTTATTGCACCCCGGGCGTCTGCCCGGGGTGCAATAAAAGGCGCGCACGTGGTCACTTGCCGCCGTGTGCGCAGCACAGCGCACGGCGAGGGTTGGGGGGATCCTTTACAATCCTCCCCGGGAAGTGCCTGAGGGTGAGGGGGGCGGCGACCTTTTTACAGTCGCCTTCCCTCCGCTAGAGGGGGTGACCGCTTATAGTCATCCCCTCCGTGATGTGCCTAAAGGCGTGGCACCAATGGGCGGCTCTAGTGTGATCTTACGAGGACCTGGAGCCCCCCTTCGGTGCCGAAGATTACCGCTCCAGTGGTTTTAGCCGATAGGAGTCCCTAGTAGGATACCCCTCTGCCCTTTCCCGAGGCGGACGAAGTACACGATGTATTTCCACCGGATCAATAAAAAAAAAAAAAAAAAAAAAGATCTTTTATTGCAAGAGGCCGACCGCCACTAAGCAGTAGTGTTAAAACTTTACACATTACTGTGCTGCGATTAGAAGGCCACCGTATCTAATGTAATTACAAGGCATAAGAGACTTCACTTAGAACTTCACTTAGAACTTCACTGATGATACCACTCAGGACTAGTTCAATTGTGTGTGTGTGGCAGTACAATTGTTATGGACAAGTATGTCGCTTGCCACCAGACGAATGACTCGCGCGTTGATGTTTCACAAAAAAAAGGAATTGTAAAGGTCACAAAAGTTATTTTAAATGTTAACATTAAAAGACCGTATTTACCTTAGAAAACTAAACTTAACATTACCGATTCAACTAGTGGAGTATTCTCCTTTATTTCCTAAAAGTCTAGAACAAAGTTGTTTGTTATGTTGAGTATACATATAGATCATTCAAAGATTTCATAGCCTTAAAATCTGTACGGTGTACGTTGCATTTCACGGTGACGCGTCGTGTGATATAGTTGAAGAGATTGAGAAAGTAAATATATGTGACATAAGGTCCATATTGAAAAAAAATGTGTCGTCTGGGGACCGCCGTCAGGAACGAAGTTCTATGCTTGCGATAATGACACAATATAAGTCCCGTGTGAATTAAAACAATAACAAATATAAATCCCGTGTGAAATAAAACAATAACAAGAAATAAGATTAAATAATATTTACAGGTGTTTAGAGTTGAGGCGATACAGCTGACCACAATGCTCGCTGCTCGAATCTCGATAATCGCACGCGCGCACAGACATACAACCGCATATAACACAAAGAGAAGGTCGCCCGGAGGGGGCATAACACTTTTTCCTTACGTGACGATTTCTGCCAGTTCACTCTACTGTAAGTCGCGTAAGAGAACTTCGTTCTGATAGTTTATTCGTTCTTGCGAAATGCAATATTTATGATTATTTTGCTAGTGGCATAAGGTTCAAACTAAAATAACTTACCCGTTAGAAGCATTTTTTTGTGTCTTATTTATACTACTAATGTCCATTTGGCTGAGTAACATCACAAATAATAGAAAGAGAAGGTCACCCGGAGGGGGCATAACGCCTTTTCCTTACGTGACGATTTCTGCCAGTTCACTCTACTGTAAGTCGCGTAAGAGAACTTCGTTCTTGTGAAATGCAATATTTATGATTTTTATGCTAGTGGCTAAGGTTCAAACTAAAATAATTTACCCGTTAGAAGCATTTTTTTTGGATATTATTTAACATACTAAGGTCCATTTGGCTGAGAAACATCACAAATATGGGTATCGACGAATCACCAGCGTTGCACTCTATTAAAAGCAATTTTATACCGCACACAGATATAATAAGCAAATGTTAATGTTGCCCGTGCATACATGTAGGACATTCATCTAGACATTATATAACAAGATATGACATGACCAACTTAAAATACGGAATGCGAAGATGCGTTTGTTAATGTCAAACCGTAACGATGTGTTTAATTATTAAATAAAGTTTTGAAAAAATTTACATTACAATTTTATTTTTCCCATTATAAAAGAAAATGAAACAAATTTACGGTTTATGAAATTTGATTGAAATAATATTACAATAAAATCCGTAAGTTTATTTCAGTTCTACATTAACGATTCGCGCAAACATTAACAAATTAATATAAAAAATATGTCAAAAATAAAATGTTTAGTAACGCCTTTAGTTTTCGCAATTATTACTCATTATAATAAAACACTTTTAAACGGATTATATCCCGTAAATTAAAAAGTGTTTTACTATAAATAAAACTTTTTAAAATTAGCTTTTCGTTTTATTGCGCTAATTTATTTTTGGACAATTTTCATTTGTGTTCCACCTGGTACGAGGTTGACATGAACAAGCGCGCCAAGCCGGGGGTGCGGGTGCCGCGGGGTGCGGGTGCCGCGGGGGGGCGGGTGCCGCGGGGGGCGTGTGCGCGCGCCGCTTACCGAGCGAGTGGTGGCGCGTGCAGTGCAGCGGCGCGTCGCGCACGCTGGGCGTGTACACGAAGGCGTGCGGCTCGGACGCGCGGCCGCCCGAGCGCACGAACAGCTGCACGCTCTCGGGCGCGGCCAGCTCGCGCGCGAACGGCGGCACGCAGCACACCAGGTGCGTCTGCCGAACGACACCACTTTTATTTAGGTCACAGCGCTCGCAGTCGCGTCCACTTGCTGGGCATTTCTTTTTTAAATACCCCACACAGTGCGTTTGCAGACATACAATACACCCAGATCAGAAACAACTACCTGCAGATCGTACAAAAATTTGTTCCGTGCGGGAATCGAACCCACGACCCGGAGCGCAGGAGCCGACTGTATCAGCCACTGCACCAACCGAGTATGGATGAGTGACCGTATAGTGGAGTTTTTTGCCGATTCTTCTCCATAGAACCAACGATTTGGAACCGTGCAACTATTTAAATTCTAACTATTCGTAAGTGCCAGCAAATGGTTTACATGGATAAAAACTATTTGACTTTACTTTGTATCCGAACTGAAACGTTTTGGCTCACTTAATAAAACATCAATACCTTATGGAATCAAAACGACGTCCCAAGCTATCTTACTGTAGCACGGGGCATGAAAATCAGACTGACCTGACAGATTGGAAATGCAATGAATTATTTAACATTTAAAATCATTTTAAATTTAATGACCCGTAAATATATCATAGAAATGGGTTGTCGCTTCTTGTAATACGCCACAGCGAGAGTTCTAAAGGATCATTTACAAACCCCCAACAAGGTATGCCAGAGGGGCAGCCTATTATAATCCTCTCCATTCCGCTGTAAGTGATAACCACTTTACAGTCACCCACACCGAAATGTACCCATAGGCATGACACCAATGGGCGACTCAGGAGCATTTGCTCCCAAAATTCCGGAGCCCTGTTGTTGCAGAAGAAGACCAAAAAAGTGGTTTTCGTTTTAGCTGGTAAGAGTCTGATGCCCCGGGGAGGGCACACTATAGAAATAATCCTGAAACCCGATATGATGAAGAACGAAGTATACCTGTTGTAAGAACTCCTTGTCTGGCACAACCTCTTCCTCCCAGTGGGTGCGACCGTCCTGTCGCTGGCAGAATACCACGCGCGTCTCCTTCAGGAAGTTCTTGCCAAGCAGGTATAGTTCTAAGCCACCGCTTGCAGGGCATGAGACTAAGGATTTGCGGCATACTTCAGGTACGCCTGGAGGTTGTGCTGTAATTGGACGAAGATGTTTTATTAAACTAAATCTAAAAAAACGCTTCTTCAGAGAGACGGAAAAAGAATAAATGAAGTGCTTATGTGTGGGCGGACTGTCTCCTGACTTTGGCATATATAATTGAGAACCTCCTCCTTTTTAAAGTCGGTTAGAAATGTAGGTACAATAAGGTATCTGGATCCTAATTAGGTGACTCTTTACTTTGCCGTTAACAATAAAAGGTGACGAAAGGATTCTAAGCCAGAGGAATCGGCAGCAGTCTCGTTCTTTGGAACAGCACTCATACTGCGTTCACCAATCCGCCTGCCAAGCGTGGTGAGTACTGGCCAATTAACCCCATAATGATGATAAAATTGTTGAAATCTATGGCGAGGCTTTTGTTCAGCAGCGGATGTCTTATGGCTGATATGATGATGCAACGGAGAAACAATAAGTCGGGATGACCCCCTACCACGGGTAACGCTCATCCGTAACGAAATTCTCACAAATTGTGTAAATTTATTTTTGGACAGTATATTTTACGTATATAGAATTCCCACTTCATTAACCAGGGCTTAAAGATACAATAAGGTTTAGATTTGTAAGCACTCACGATCTTTGCGTGATCATAGGGCTGGCCTTTTCTTTGGCCAAAGAATAAGGATTGCCATTCAACGTGGCAATGCTGCCAGTCTTCTGGGAACATTACCGGCTGACAGCGATGGGGAGGAGTACTTTGACGACTAAATGTCTCCTTTTTTTAGGGTTTTTATTTATTGTTAGTTATTTAAGGCATACATATTGTGTATATTTTATATATATATATATATATATATATATTTGTTTGTAATAGTTAGTTTAATCATGCTTAGTGTATATATAATTAGTTTGAAAGTACTCACTGCAAATAATCTGCGTGGAGCAAACTTGCAACGTCTCGGGGTGTCCGGCCGCGTTGACGATGTCGGTGCGGAACACCATGCGGCAGCGCGTGGACTTCTTCTTGCCGCGCGACAGGTGCGACCCCCCCGGGGCCACCGCGCCCCCCGCGCCCCCCGCGGGCCCCGCGCCCGTGGCGCCACCGAGCGCTTCGCCGAACCTGTGCTCTACGTCTACGTTGCGCTCCTGCAAACGTTATTTAATTTTGTCAGGTGTGTAGTCCCGACAAAAATAGCCAATGGCCTCTCTTCTCGTTTTAGGGAAGGTAAGTAAGTAATTTATTTTCTCACCACAATAATAAAAAAGTAGCAACAGAATACAATATTGCCCAGTTACAGTATTATTCAAATTTATTGTGGGAGACTGGTGCCTAAGCTAGGCCGAAGCCTGTGTTTGAGGTCACCAGGCCTTCCAGAAGTCCAGGTACTCAGCGATTATACAAATGAATGGGCAACAGTTCTGTACGTCAAAAATAACACTGCGATGCCAATGCGTTTGGTAAGCGTGGTGATTATCACAATGCAGTGAGCACGACTGTTAATTAAAGCCGAAATCAGTGAGTAGGGTCAAACTCAGTATTCAGTAGTAGATGTGCACGAGTTATGATGATGAAAGTCTGTAGGTTCTCAGTGATGCCACCTGGACGCTCACTGGAGAACCTACAGAATAAAAAATGGGATCTTTAATCGCTCACAATTAGGGAGTCAATTTATTTATTTATTATACTCTTTATTGTACACCAATCGTTAAAGGTAATAAAAACAGTAGTGCTTATAAGTTTATTTTAGAGTACAATGGGCGGCCTTATCGCACTCGGCGATTTCTTCCAGGCAACCTTAGAATGGAGAAATACTTAACTGGATAATATATGCGGCAGTTGATGGTGCACACAGATACATAATTAAATAACTAAATTACGTATACTAAACTAAATATATAAATAATGGATTTTCGATTTTCATTGGGGATATCTTACAGAACCATCCCAGACGTTCCGCGACTTGGGATTAGATTTATGAGCTTAATATACATCCGTGTGACGTTTGGCACGTCAGTGAGAAACAAAGTGGGAATCATGACCAAGTATTTCGTATAATAAATATAGTGACAAATAAATTACAGTCTGGAGAGTCTGGATTATTCTCCAAAGAATATTCAGCGCTAGCCTTACCCACCCGCGTGCCCCGGGCGGGATATTTTTCAGCGCCCTTATTTCTTATGATTGATTACTACAGTATATTTATTGCATATATCCACAAGAACGAAGTCTTAGGTGGTAAATATAAATTATGAGATCTATCGTGGACCCTGTCGGGCACATGCAAAGTAGAAAGCGAGAAAGAAGACATCAATCTATTATATATTATTAGCTAGCATTATGATATGAGGGGAGTCTGGTGGCTCCCCTCTGTAAAACCAGCACTGAGGACATAAAAAAATACAAATAATAATCTCTTTTCCATAGTACATTGTTTATTCACCAGTTCTGAGCTGGCTTCTGGTCGATCTCGACGATAACAGAATGTAGTTATACACAATCGTTCCAACCCACAGAAAATGTAAATTGAGATAATTATTTTGTTGCTACATAGGCGTTATTTTGTTGGTTGAGACGATAGTAACTTGAGGACTGAAATCCCACAAAGCCTCGTGATATTAACTCTATTTTGATAGACTTGTGCGTTGGAACATCCAATTGATAGTCACCTTGAGTATTCCAACACAGTCGCAGGTGACTTGCCAGTTTTTAGCTGGCTCGAGATCGATTTCAATGATGACTGTGCCGTCTTCCTTTCTCTCCTTGCAGGGCGTGGAGTTCTTCCCGGAGACCCGGCACGCTTGGTAGAACATGTGCGGCGCTACTCTACCCGTGTCTGTGCCTATGAATACCTGGAGAAGAATGGTGGTTTTATTATTCGACTATATTATGGTACACTTATTTAGGATTGTGATTTTTTAATTTATTTTATTAGGATCTCCAACAAAGAATACACATGTCATTATAAATAATTATAACAATATAAATTTAAGCCTTGTGCTTCCTCAATTATAGGAGATCACAGTTAGTATTAAATCAGACAACATATTTAAAAAAACATTCGTCATCATTAATAAATCATTACAAATTTAAGTAAAAGATATCAATCGTATTCGCATAAATAAATAAAATAAAACTAAAAATCTAATTGGAATATAATTAAATTAAATTAGTTATGCCGTGTGGTGACGGCGTAATGGTGCCGGTTCAGAATACCACCACCCCATTTCCTCCCGTGGGTGTCGTAAAAGGCGACTAATGGATTAGCCGGAGGATGGGCAGTAGCGTCCTTCGAATACATTAACAACTCAACAGCGATCGCTAACCCGTCTGCCAAACGTGGTGATTATGGCAAAACCCCCCAATGAGCACACTGATATCTGTCATGGTGATCTTTGAGGGAGGCCTGTGTTCAGCAGTGGACTTTATTCGGCCGAAACGATGAAATTTGTTTAAAAATAAATAAAATTAAACTAGATTACATCAAACTAAATTACATTCAATATGGATTAAATTAAGTGAGATTAGATCAAGTATCTATAAGCTGTGTGTGTGATGTGTTGAGGTGTATCAAGCAGATGTCATGCTATTCTTCATGTATTCTTAAAACAACTGAATAAATAGCATTGATTATGAACTGCAATGATAGTTCACATCTCATCTTCTACTGAAGTTGTCGACCCCGGTTTTTTGCCAGGACCGACATAAACTATTTAAAAAAGACTTAAGCTTTCACACTTATTTTTCCATTACGTATTTATATTCTTAAACCCTTATGAATTACTTGCGTGGTAAATCCAACCGCAATAGTTCCTCGACATTACCTTTCGCCTCACGACTTGATCGTATCAATTGATTTATTGTCGTTGTATTTGAAGGCCACTACTTCTGCTTGACCTCTGTCGTGAAATGTAAGGATGCAACGTCGATTGAAATTTAGGAACTGCGGCGTGTTTGCTGGTAAAGAACATACCAACCCCCACTGCTCCCGTTGTTCTTGTAGACGGCTAAGGGATGATCGGTCCGTCGAATAGACGAGTGAATCTCGCAACTCCAGCGATTAGTAGGTCTACGGAAATCGGTGGGGGTTGAGAACCCGTAAGAGAGTCCAGCACGCCGCTCTGCCTTTCTCCAAGCCGGAGAAAGTCCATGAGGATTCCCACAAGCTTAAAAATAAACAGATGATGTCGCAGCGACCTCTTGTGCGCTGATAAGAAACTGCCGCGCTTTATCAAGCTGGTCGTTACGTTTATGGCAAGAATCATTAAAATTTGGCCGCATTTAAAGAAGGCCGAATTGTGGCTCGAAGAAATCTGAATTTTCTGTAAAACAATTTGTCAAGAGGAGAGGTTCTATTAACCAACTTACCTGTAGTACTGCTGGTTTGTCGTAACCAACTAATTTGACTGTCGGGAAACCATTCCCGGAATTGTCTTTGACAGCACCTCGGCTGCCTTCAGTCTGATATCTGAAACAAGAATGTGTGTGTTACAGTTTATTTTGATTTTAGAATGATATCAGCTGATAGGATAATTTTTGCTGGGCTTCTCGCAGACATTTCCGAGAAATGTGGTTGCTTAACTGGTCGTTTTTGGCGGAGCCAAAAGAGGCCTCAAGCCAGGCTTAAAATTAATATTATATGCTAAGCAACTTGGGCTAAGAGCGCCCCCTGCGGCACACTTTGAAACGATAGGCTCGGCACGGGCCGGCGCGAGCAAGTGAGGCCCCCCATAGAAGTAGAAGTAGTAACTTGAACGGGATGATAACGTGGCAGCGACGTCGTCGGTGAGGTAACTGCCCCCGCCCTAGGATTTCTCCTGCATCGTGGAAAGTTTACAGACATAAATCTCACAACACGACCTGGATCAACCACCTGTGGACTATTTCAATATTTGTTTCATGCGGGGATCGAACCCGAAACACGTAGCGCAGATTTTTAAGATTCGCATATCTATTGGTCATTTAGCATACGTGATTCGAAGACTCAAACTGGATATGACGACAAAGCAGTTGATGTTCCTAAAAGTCGACTAAGGGATTAGTCGGAGGATGGGCAGCAGCGTCCTTCGAGTACATTAACAACTCAACTGCGATCGCCAACCCGCCTGCCAAGCGTGGCGATTATGGCAAAACCCCCCAATGAGCTCAAAACACATCCATATCGGTGGTTGTGATGATCTTTGGGGGAGGCCTGTGTCCAACAGTGGACTTCATTAGGCCGAAATGAGTAAGTATAGTATGAGTAGTAAGCTTTAGTTAAGGGATCACCTAGTCCTCACCTATCTTTTCTATCAATGATTTTAGGGACGATACAGTAACTGCAGTTTCTGAAGAATTCTTACAGTTATATCTATTAGTGGTTGCCCAGTGGTAGAAATCTGATACATACAGCATATAAAAAACCGGTCAGATTTCTTCTTATTTCTTTTTTACTTTTTGCACTCGTCCTCCATGTGAACTTTAACTATGTCAAATCTCACACTCCTTCGTGCGCGCAATGTGCTTAAAAAGTACAAAGTTTTTTCTTCACGTATAGAATATCATAGCCCTTAGCCACCGCTTCGCTGATGAAATTCGGTCGTAAATTTGTGATTTTAATTTTAATTTTATAGTTAGAAGAATAAAAAGCATGCTATCCTATCCCACGATCTCTATGTCATCCTTCCAGCCATTTTGGCGTGTTGGAACCTCAAATACGTTCAACTTACAATAATAGTAAGATAAGTAACGATATTTACCTCGCTCTGTGTTGTGTCTCGGGCTGGCACAGTATCTGCAGCTCCACCGTGCCATCGCGCGACCTATTTGACAGCGGCGCTGCCAGCCCTGTCCTGCCACCCTGCGCCATCGCTGCTAGCGCTCTTCTTCGCGCTATCGTCTGTGCCAACTTGCCTCCATACTTTCCCCCAAGTTTGCCTCCTAATTTCCCTCCAGCACCAACTAATTTCCCCCCTCCAGGGTACTTGTTCGCTAGCTTTCCCCCGCTACCAAGTTTACCGCACGATCTGTACGGATCCTGAAACCTTTTGCCAGCATTTTCAGCTATGTTTGGACTAGGAATACTGCAACCTGCTCTCATTCTGCAATAGATTTATATAGTAACGAATTATCCTGAATAGAAGGATGGTACAGCATTCGTTTAACAAAACCAACGTGGTATTAGTGACTTTTATAGTGACACTTTTTACGTCGTCCACAAAACACCAATTAATGTGCATTTATCGCTGTGAGGAGGTAAATAAACATTGAACGGAGCAATTGTAAGTAGCCGTCGGTGCGTCACCAGTATACGAACACACGAACGATGCGACAATTACATGCGGTGGACATGCGATTTTGTGGATGCTCGTAATATTGCAGAAATTAATGTATTGCATGCCATTATTAATTAGGAGCTCTACTTTCTTCAACAAAGATGAAATATAGCCGTCGTTGTAATGACATCTTGAAACGGGACACTCTGGAGTCTTCGGGATCTACCTCAATCCAGGATGCATACTTATTCCTCCGATGATCCAATGAAGGGTTCGGAACACAAAAGCAAATAATTTCGAATGGATTTAAGTTAACCAAAAAAATACAACATACACGGGAGCGGGTAGGGCTGGTGCAAGCGTGGAGGCGGTAGCGTCAGGCGGAGCGTGCGCGGTCTCGCTAGGGCCCGGCGCACGGAAAGCGTACGCGTCGTTCGCGTCGTCGCATTCTATCTTAACGGCCGCCTCGCTCTCGCCGCGTCGTCGTTTCAACTCCGGGTGTTCCCACTCCTCCAAAGTGTCCGATAATCTGCACACGCCATGATAACGGCCTTAATATGAGAAGCATTTGACTCGACCATCATCAACTTCCTTCCTTCCTTCATCTTATTTTGGCATGTGAAAGTACAACATTACTATGCACCTGACATAAAATTTTGATCCTATTTCAAAGTCAAAGTACTATACACATACTAAGATTCCTCCTGTATCTTCGTTGCGTTTACAGACATAAATCTTAGACACACAAAGATCTAGACCCGGAAGGGTAAGCGCAATAGAAATATTTATTCCGTGGGGAGATTGAACCCGCGCCTTGCAAATTGATTTACACTGCGCCAAAAGTGCTATCAATAAAGTTGTTTGTTTGGTTTAAAGAAATAACTTCCGACCATGAATTACTAAAATAATTTATTTTCTTAAGTCATCGCCAAAGTCTATATGCGCCAAACATTAAAAGCAGTTAAAATTCCAACTTCAACAAAAAATAAATTGTTAATGTTTTGCTATTATATTATTATTGGTTAAACGGTGAAGTAACAGCGTGACAGGCGACTCATGCGCACGTGCAGTGAAACGTGATAAAAATACTAAGCGTATAGCAGTGAGTGAGGTGCGATTGCGCCGTGATGAGAGCGTCTGGTTGATCTAATGGACGAATGTAATCTAGTTTCGACTTGTACAGTACAATGTTAACTATAACATTGGTTGCGAATTAAGAATGTAGCACCACTCCATCTCCCGTGGATGTCGAAAAAGGCGACAAACTGTCAAAATTCATTCAATTTAAATTCAAACGAATCCAAAGATTTTGGATTACATTGATTTTTAATTTCAGCCGTAAGGGACTATAAACTAGAGGGATGGGCAGCACCGTCCCTCTAGTTTATAGTAGCCATACTGCGCTCACCAACCCGCTTACCAAGTGTGGTGAGGACTGGCAGATTCCACCAAGATGATGACACAACTGTGGAAATCTATGGGAAGGCCTTTGTTCAACAGTGGACATACTTTGGCTGATATGATGATTGTTGCGGATTGACTATAACGATCACTAAAGAAGTTGTACAGTGACCAGACTTATATTAGTATGATTTCGACTGGAGTAAACATTGTAACTATTTAATAATATTTACTAAAATTTTACTAACTTTTAAACCCTCGCGTTGCTTGATAATATGTAAATTGGAAACGGGAATTACCGCAAAATTAAAATAACACAACCTTGCTAATTGCAGTCAGTTAATGATAAGGACACGGTGAGTGCAATGTGTGACGGTACGAAAATAATAAATAAAGAAAAAACGGGGGTGGATGAGATAAATCTTTACCGCAAACGGAATGATCTTGCTGCTCAGTCTGCTTGTGACCACGATTAGCGCAACTTGGTCGAAACGTCAAGCTATTAAAAGGTATTTTTTGCGTTAATTCCCGTTTCATAAATACCTACACATTCGTTATTTTGCTCGGATAATTAAATTGTAAAAATAAATAATAAATCTACTCACTCGCTCCACTCCAAGAGGAAAATTAACACCAAAAATAAAAAATCTAGTTCAATTGGCCGGTGCGATCGCAACTCAGCTATAGGGCTATGTAAACACTATAAACAGTTCGTCTCTATAGACACAAGTGAATACTTGTTTTTAAGCATAGAATAATTGCCGTGTGGTGCCGGCTCAGAATACCACCACCCCATCTCATCCTATGGGTGCCGTAAAAGTCGACTAAAGGATTAGCCGGAGGAAGGAAAAGACTAGAAAATGCCTATGGCATTTAGTCCACCTCTGTACGTGTTTGTGCATAAAGAATAAATAAATAAGGGCAGCAGCATCCTTCGAGTACATTAACAACTCAACTGCGATCGCCAACCCGTCTGCCAAGTGATCTTTGGGGGAGGCATGTGTCCAGCAGTGGACTTCATTCGGCCGGAATGATGATGAAGCATAGAAAGCTACAAGAGAAGTCTAGAGGTAGTATAAAACAGCGACAGGAATAAAAAGCTAAAGTCGATAAATAATTAATAATTATATCAGCACTGCAGGGCAAATGCCTTCTATCATACAGAAGGAACCAGCATTCATTGTTCACCATGCTCGCTCACTGCCTGTTGGCGATTTCAGAACATTAGATACACGACTCCTCAAGATGTTTTCCTTCACCTAAAGTCTTGAGATTAACCATGAAAGTACATATCACATTGAAAAAGTAACCGTGCGTAGGTACTAGAATTTTTTAGTATAAGCCGATCTCGCATTGTATACAATACAGAGAGAGAATGGCTTTTTCAGAAAAGCCTATAAGGCTTTTCGTATACTGAGAGGTCAGTTTATACTGTAAATGTATAGCTTGATACCGCCGCCGTACGTACATGCCAGGATTTGAACCCACAACATAGGGCTTTAGAGGGAAGTCTATAAACGTTCAGGCCACCAAGTCTAGAATGAAATATTAGGTACATTTGTTCTCGGTACAATTTACTGAGAAGAGTATCAAAGCGTAGACATTTTTAAGCCGTTAGAAGTCTGGACTCTAGCTATATGAACAACAATACAACACTAAGAATGTGGTAATGACTAAGCTAATTTTCTACGGAATGCAAATGTATTAAATTAAATTAATATGCAAATGATTCAATGCACAAGATGGGCGTAAAACGGTCACTTCTTTACGTGGAATACTATTGTATTACTTTATCAAAGACAAGAGATTTCAAACTGCTGTTATGTAGTGCTGTTTGTTATGTATGGATGCGTAAGGAATGATAATTGCCTAATAATAATTAACATTACATTATTAATTAATTGGGTAATGCCATTAGCCTGAATCTATACGTCCTTATTTAGCTTATGCTTACTTTTCTCGGCTCCACGCTAAAGTAATAAGACAAAATATTTAAAAATAAAATTTAGGACCCAGAGTCGATCGGTACGAGAACCTAGAGCCCCCTTCGATTCCGAAGGTGATCTGACCTGACCGCTGGCACACCCTTCCGCCCTTCGCCGGGGTGGACCAACATGATTTGTTTCCATCGGGCGACCAATAGAAAAGGTTCCAAGGTCACTAACACATCCTCCGCTTCCTAGGTGGTAAACTGTGACCTATAATTGTCTTTTTTTTTTGGAATTATTTTAATAAACAAGGTAGCTATTCGAAATAACGCTGTTTTCATAAACGAAACCGCACAGAAATATAAATCACGCGCCGCTGTAAGCTTTTTTTGGCCTCTTCTGGGAAGTGTGGGTGCTTTACCGGACATTTCTGGCCAAGCCAAAAGAGGCCTCCAGGCAGGCTTAAATTTAATATTAAAAACTAAGCAACTTTCGCTAAGGGCGCCCCCTGCGGGACACGGACTTCGGCTTAGGGCGTTGCTGGGGATAACAAGCTATTTTTTTGGGGACAGCTGGATCGGTATTAAGCTAGGCACTCCCACGCAATAACTGACTTTATATTGTACACTTGATATTCACTATTTTGTAGGCTGTTCATAATCAATCTTCAGGTCTCGGGCTCGGACCACTACCTACACACCGGTCCATACTTTAAACATGCTGAAACACATCAGGCACGACAAAAAACCAAAATAAAACGCCGGGCACAACTACACCTACGTCCGTAGAACGTATAAACAAGGTATCATACCTATATCGTCGTGAATTCACTGTCAATCCGGTCATGGCACGCTACGGTGCTTGTCTGTGACGGAACGGTCTGGAGGCATTGTTTCATGTTAATTTATACAAGAAATATTTTTTGCATATGATTTATACGGTTACGGTCATGGTATGACACGATGTAATGAACAGACTACTTATCTATATATATTATCCCTTATGCATACGATGCTCAACCAGAACCAGCGTGGGTATTTTGTAAGAACTCACTAACAAACTCACTTCTAAATCCACAGTGAAATCTCTAATATCGTCTTGTTATACTTTTTAATGCGGATTCTTATATGAGTTTGCTTCACTAGCAAACTCGCTTCTGAATCCGAAGTAAAATCTCTAATTTCGTATTGTTTTTACTACTTTTCACTGCGGATTCACGAGTGAGTTTGCTAGTGAGTTCTTACAGAATAGCACTGTAGAACGGGCATTTTAGTGCAAAATTTAAACTTTAATTTTGTTTTTTGAATATTGTTTGAAGATTGAGTATGTAAGTTCAAAAAAAAAATTTGAAGTGAAATCTTCTTTTAGCGTGGTAAGCATATTTTTAGATGAGATAAAATCTCTGGACTCGCGACACCGTTACGAGACGCAGCTATAGTGTGTAATGATAATAATGATGATACAAGAGTTGTCGAAATTGTTAACGATGATTCATAAAATAATATTGAATGTATTTTAAAGCTTCTAATAATTAGCCGTGTGGTGCCGGCTCAGAATGCCACCACCCCATCTCCTCCCATGGGTGTCGTAAAAGTCGACTAAGGGATTAGCCGGAGGATGGGCAGCAGCGTCCTTCGAGTATATTAATAACTCAACTGCGATCGCCAACCCGCCTGCCAAGCGTGGCGATTATGGCAAAACCCCCCAATGAGCCCACAACACATCTATATCGGTGGTTGTGGTGATCTTTGGGGGAGGCCTGTGTCCAGCAGTGGACTTCATTCGGCCGAAATGATGATGATGAATAATTAATAAAATATAATTCATAAATAAAATGCAATTCATAACCCAATAACCCTAGTACCCATCTAAAAAATGTCTAACGCGCCAAAATAAGTTTTTACTTCTGTCGGCACTCCCGGAGTGCAACCCGTATATATATTTTTTTTACCTCCAATTCTCTGCATCAACACCTCATATTTATGCGTTAAAATTTACAATGCAAACTGGGTCCACATGTGCTAAACTAAACTTAAAAAATATTACAAGTGAAGCTCAAAAGATAAACGATCAAATTCTGACATCACGCGTGAAACGGCCATTGACTCTATATTCAGTATTTCTTATGCTTTTCGCAATTGATCGTTACGTAAGCTTTGTTTGTGTGTCGTGGTGACGTTATTATGTAATAATTATGTATAATATGACGCCACTCGTGTTCAAGTTGTGTTTGACAAATCTGTACTTCAGAAGAAAAGAGTGATAAGTCAAATTTTTGTTGCTTTTTTCGTGTCGTTGTTTCATCCAATTAAAGTCCACTGCTGGACACAAACCTGCCCCAAATATCGCGACAACGCTGCCCAGTCTGGGTGTGTGGTGTGCTCATTGTGGGGTTTCGCCACGCTTGGCAGGCGGGTTGGCGTTCGCAGTCGAGTTGTTAATGACGTCGCTGCCCATCCTCCGGTTAACCCCTTAGTCAGGGATGTCAGTCCTTAGGGATGGGTTAGTGTTATTCGTAGCCGGCACCACACAGCATTTTTCCGTGTATGTACTTGTTATAGTGTTGTAGTGGAATAATTTGCTGTGTCCTTTAAGCTACCGTTTCTAACATTAAACAAGTGATATTTATAGTATTTTGTCTTCTTACAGACTGAGGCAATGCCAATCAAGTCTTCTCAAATCAAGCTCTCATTTATAATTTGTGAGTTAAAAATATAGCATCACTCCATCTTCTCCTGTGGATGTTTTTAAAAGCAACATCAAGGACTCTTAACCAGTGGGATGGGTAGCAGGTCTTCTCTTCTGTGGAACAGCAGCCGTTATGCGATCAAGTTTTTTTATTTATATCTCACCCGGTGGAAATATTTCATGTACTTCTTCCATCCCGGGGAAAGGCGAAGGGCCATGCCGGACTCCTACCCGCTTAATCCACCGGGGTGGTCATCTTCGGCACCGAAGGGAGGCTCCAGGAACTCGAAAGATCTCAATCTAGAGCCATCCATGTGTGCCACGGCGTTTAGGCACATCTCGGAGGGGGTGACTATAAAGCGGTCACCCCCCAGGAACATCTTGAGGGATTGTAAAGGAACCCCCAGAAGCTTCTCTGTGCGTTGTGGCACGCGGCGGCTCGTGTCACGTGCACGCTGCCGTCCTTACGGGGGTCGCTCGGTATGAGCACGCAGATTAGCGCCTTAGCGACCCTCAGGCCCCTCGCCATGTGACAATGACATGGGCACCGAGGCGGTTGTTATCCTGGCGCCATGTCCTTATTCTCCAAGCGGGATCGACATTCTCCCGAACCCGCTCTGCGGTCTCCTTGTGGTGCATGATGCTCTCACAGAACACTAAAGCACTGCTAGCATAGCTGACACTACTGCTGGGAGAGAGATCTTGCCCGATCCAATCGACCAGGATCCGCCGCTTGGCAACCTACGCAGGGCACTCTCCGAGCATGTGCTGTCCGGTATCCTAACCGTTTCCACATTGGTGTTACCTACTGTGTCGTGACCTCGGTGGTCCTATCTTGTGCAGGTACGCACCGAAACCACCGTATCCAGTAAACACCTGCGTTCGGTGGAATGTGACACGCTCACTCCTTTGAAGCCAGGCTCCGAAGAGCGGCAAGACGGCCTCAATGACGCGCATTTGCGCGTACTTCGGCAGCATGAGTCACTCGCGTCACAGCTCGAGAGCGCACCGCCGAGCCGCCGTCTTAAACTTCCAAGCGCCCCAGAAGGCATCGCCGCTCTGGCGGAGAGAGCGTGTTTGGTGATACACCCACGCATCCATCTCTGCCAGGATATCGGAAGCACACCAACAGAGTTGCCGCCTCAAGGGACACCGTTCGGTATCCTCGTGCGATTCGTTATAGCCGCTCTACGCTGCAGACTGTGAATCTTGGTTCTGCAGCGCTGGATGCCCATGAGTCGAGATGACCAAACAGGTGCCCCACGGAGAGCTACGGACCGTATGACTCCTCCGTGGAGGCGGCGAACTTCTCTCGGTTCCCCGGGATGGGGCAGTAGCCGGTGCAAGACAACCACCACTCTGTCGACCCAGGGGATAAAGCGCTCGAAACGCACCTCGAAGCCCCATCGACTGTCCAGCGTGAGCCCTACATATTTCATGTACCGGCCCACCCTAATTTGCGGGTCATCAACGCGTATCCACGAACTGGGTGACTGCGTGCTCCGCAGTAGTTTGTGGAAGCATAGCGCCTCAGTTATGTGAGGCGCTATGCGTAAACCCAGTGCGTGGATTTCTGCCACGACTATTGCCACCGCTTGCTCGGCAAGCCGGATGATACCCTCAAAGGACTTCCCACTGGCCAACACAAGAGTGTCGTCAGCGTAACAATCTAAGCGGACGCCAGCGGAGAGAACGACACGCAGGACCGCGTTATAGGCGAGCTTACATTCTGCGCTCACCTACCCGCCTACCAAGCGTGGTAAGTACTAACACATTCCTCAAAAATGACGACACCATTGTGGAAATCTCTGTGGGAGGCCAGGACAGGTACAGCAATGGACATCCTTTAGCTGAAATGATGATCAGTAACTTGTTTCGGGTTGTTTGTATTGTTTACATGCCCTTATAACACAGTTAAAGTACAAGCAACATGATCTTAAGATGATTTTTGATATTAACACAGCTGCGTGCAGACTCATCCTAATGAGTAAGTTGTAAGTGTAACTAGAATAATGTCAACATTCTTTATCGATTATTTACTTACTCGGAGCGACTATCTTTCATGTTGTGTCAGTGGAGAGTAGATCTTTTTTACTTCAGCAATTCCTGTTCTGTCACTTGTATTACAATCGAATTGAAATTACAGCCAGTTGAAATCAATTTGGCGATAGAATACCCGATAAAAATCTAGTTGGCGATAAAATCAAGTAGTTACCGAACGATTGCGATAAAATTTACGAGTTACTGATCGATAAGGACGTGTTCGCACGCGCGGATCCCGCGCATACAAAACGTGCGCTCGCGCATCGATATCTAAAACTAACGAAGGTCGGATGATTAAGAATTCGCGTAAAACGATAGATATAATGGTGAGACTGAAAATTGTAATTAAACGTTGACAAGTAGATATACCTGCCCAGCAAAATAGATGTATGATATTCCAGCGAACAGCGGATGGAGCGGATTATTCTTGAAAACTATACCTAACAATCAAGTACTGTTCCAAATGATCGGATCATTTTTCTACTCCGTCATTATATCAGCCATTTATACGTTAACTGTGGAACAAAAGCCTTCCTATAGATTACCACAATTGTGTCGTCATGATGGGGGAATTTGCCAGTACTTACTACGCTTGGCGCCTGCCAAGGTTGGTGAGCGCAGTATGGGTTGTGTCACAGAAGGGATGCTACTGCCCATCCCTCTGGTTTAGAGTCCCTTAGTCGCCTTTTACGACATCCAACAGGACGAAATGGTGCTATATTATATTATAAAGCAGGTATGTAATTCCTTTTAATTTTAAACCACCATACACCATTTTGTTTTTATTCAAAAACCTTGCTGTATTTATTTAAATTTAATGTTGCATATCTTGGCACTTTTTGCAGATTGTTGCATATAATCCGGCCTCTAGTAATAACGAACCATAGTGGCATTAGTGACTAATACTCCAATCTACACCCTTAAACAAATGGGTTTTGAAACTTATTTGCCAATAAGTGGTCAATAGTAATTTGTCTATGAGCACAGTGATTGTCTAGTGGTTGAAGTTTTGCAAAACTGTGCACAGTACAACAAATATTCTTGAATTAAAAGAAATTAATCAGCAGCATAGTTTTACAAGAGAAACGTAACATTTAAGTGAAGGTAAGGTTATTCTCACGCCCAACTCAGAAAACAAACGAGCAAACACGTTGAACAATGCGCATGTCTTTCTACATCCAGCATTAGTTTAACATTAACATTGCATTACAAAGCGGGTGGATACGACAAAAACTTCTTACCTGTTGACGGCATCGGGTCCTAAGCCGCTGTCGTTACTGTTTTCACAGGGTTCAGGCGGCCTCAAGGCGTGCGTGTGAGCGTAGTGTGCGAGTTTCCCAAATTTGCCTAAATGTGCCAATTTTCCCGGATGGTGTACGATTTTACCGGCGTGCACCATTTTGCCCGGGTGCTGCGTCTTACCAGGATGCGCACGCTTATGCGGCGCCCGCATCACTTTCCTGTGTACTCGTGCAGTCATTGTCGGTGTTGTGGACATAGTCATTTTCATGCCTGTTGACAACAGAAAGGTAGCATTAGGAGATTTTTATATAGTACAAATTTTCAACCCCTATTTTACCCCTTTAGGGGTGGAATTTCTAAAAATCCTTCCTTAGTGGATGCCCACGTTATAAAGGTAACTATTGTCAAAAATTTCAAGTTTCTAGCTCCTGTAGTTTAGGCTAGTTAGTGCGTTGGTATGGAGTCAGTCAGTCAGTTTCTCCTTTTATATATTTAGACTAGCTGGGACCCGCGGTTTCACCCGCGTTTAATTTAAAAGAAATTTAGAATACTTCGACATAGACACTTGACATAGAATATTTATTGGATCTCAAGGGTTTTTTACGCGGAACCCTAATTATTTTTCTAAAATAAAAGTAAGTTAAGTTATTCCTTATAATATCAGCTATCTGCCAGTGAAAATCCCGTCAAAATCGGTCCAGCCATTTAGGAGATTACCCGAACAAACAGACAGACAATAAATAAAATTACAAACAGACACTTCAATTTTATTTATTTGTATAGAAGATGGTATAGACTAGTAGTATCATCAAAACAAATTACATGATAAAACAATTGTGCATCTCGCGACAATCTGTGCAATATAAAGTATCCAAAAAGATTGAATCGACTTTTTTATAATATACGGGGGAAATCTAGGATGCGGTTTGCCAAGTGACCACCACCTCCAAAAAGCATGCGCAACTACGGAGTTGCTGATGTGTTGCGCGCTTTAAGGCTGACATGCACCTTTCCTTGAAGGCACCCATGTCGAAAGTCTGCCATATTCTTTGGGTAACCCCAGGCTTGCAGTATACGACACACAGCGTTCGAAGCGCAGCAGCACAAAGTTGCGAATTCCCACCAATTTCTGAACTTTTGTAAATTACTTCAAGTTTTCTCATTCTAGGTATCCTTGGGATTTTACAACGTAACCAAACATTACGGAAGCCGTTCACAATTGAAATTCCCGAGACTTAAGGTCGAGTCACCACGAGACAATTTTTGAGATCGAAATCAAAGTTTTATGGGCCAGATGCTATAACATATAATCGTAAAATGCACGCGTCTGTGAATACATAAAATTTGCGTTTGCACACAGCGCTGCCTATCAAAATTATGTTGACATATCTTATAGACCTTCAAGTATTGGCGGAACTAGTCGCAGGTACATCTGTACTCCTTGAAGATTTGAAACATTTGAAATACACACATAAACAACTTTGAAACATGTTACAGTAAACTGTACAGTACTTTAATTATTTATATTTATACAATTATTTTAATTTAATCATAGTTTTATATAGTATAACTTAATATTATGTTGCTTTAGTAGAAATTTAAATCTCTTGCCAACATTCGCGCACTAAACAGAGCTGGAAATGCTTTATTACTTTTCTTTTTTGTATGTGAATAATGATAGCCTGGACTCCAAGTCCTTTGGCGAGGTACTTTATTAAATTGCGTGAGTGTTGCAAGAAAAAAAAATGTTTTATACTTTGGTGTTAATATTATGCGCGTCTCTGTGGTGTTCAGAAATAAATACTTTTTCTTTCTTTCTTTCTTTCTACTTAACCGTTTGATGGAATAAATAAGTCCATAGAGTTTGTTGCCGGCTGTTCTCCATAGGACCAACCAATTCATCATCATCATTTCAGCCGAATGAAGTCCACTGCTGGACACAAGCCTCCCTCAAAGATACCTAGAGCCAGAGCAGTCCTTGTGGTGAACAAATACCGCTCTTGGGTGTTGTGTGCTCATTGGGGAGTTTTGCCATAATCACTATGGTGATCGGATTAAGAATGTAGCACCACACCACGTCGATGCCGTTGATGTCGTAAAAGGCACTAACTGACTCTTAAGCCTGAGGGATGGACAGCAGCATTCCCTTATGTGGGACAGCAGCCATAATGCGCTCACCAACCCCCCAAGAGTAGTGTGTACTGGCAAACTCCCCCCTAAATGACGACACAACTGTGGAAACCTATGGGGCAGGGCTTTATTCAGCAGTGCACGTTCTTTGGCTGATATGATGAAGCACTTTAAGAAATAAAAGACATATTTGAAACTGTTACGGAAATCGAAACTACGTAATCTGTACGCCTATCCTTAAATGAACATAATCAGAGAAGTGAAGCCTCCGAATTATTGTTACGTCCGTCACGAACCAAACTACGGTCGTTATAGTCAGCAGTTAGTATTACTGCCAGAATACATAAAACTAATTTATTCGCAGCAGTAAATACGCTCGGCTTGATCATAGTATCGGTCTGCGCTGTAACATTGTTATTTTACAACTGAGATTATATTCAGATTAGGTTATAGGCGTATTAATTGTCCATTAGGCAAGTAAGACGGTACAAGTATTAAGGTTGGTTAGGCGTCATCATAAACTCCCGGGAAGACGGCGGCGCGCATGAGGTCACGTGCCGCTGTGTGCGTAGCAAAGCGCACAACGAGACTTGGGGGGATTCTTTACAATCCTCCCCGACAAGTGCCTGGAGGGTGACCATTTTACAGTCGCCTACAGTAGAGTGGTTGACCGCTTTATAGTCATCCCCTCCGTGATGTGCCTAAAGGCGTGGCACCAATGGGCGGCGAAGTATGATCTTACGAGGACCTGGAGCCCCCCTTCGGTACCGAAGATGACCGCTCCAGTGGTTTTGGCCGGTAGGAATGATACATAGTCAGGTATACCCCTTCGCCGTTCCCCGGGGCGAAGGAAGTTAATGTAGAATTTCCACTGGAGACCAATAAAAAAAGGCGTCATCAAATGCTGTAGACTGATCGGTCACAGCCTCTGGAACATGGCATCCCATAAATGTAACAAACGACCATACTGGGGCTTTCTGTCATAATTGTATAGCAGGCGAAGCATTATTTGTGAAGATCAGAATGCAAGTGACGTCGAAACCATATTTTAGCCATTATATATGTGAAATGTAGAAGCTTGCATCAGGTTAGATTCCCGATATCCCGGTACTAATTAAAGGAAATCAAACGAGACAAGCTTTCAAATACTGGTTATGCATCCGAAGACGAAAAGCTCATGAGAAATTTAACGTATTTTTTCGCACTTTAAACATGGTTTTATGAACTAAATGTTAATAACCTGAATCTTTACTACTAAATAAATAAATAGTGAACGCAAAAGTGAATAATCGTCCCGTTTAAAATGTCGACGAAACAAATATTTCGAATGCCAAACATACAGAGTAGTCATTTACAATCAATCACTGCATGGTTACCTGTTCACCTTAAAATATTGTTGAAAGTAGCATTTGTTATTTACAATTAATCTTTTAAACGAGTACTTAAAGGATTAATATTATTACTCCCAGGTAATTAATGAACACCGAGAAGACGATTGCGAGCAGAGTAACACTTTGTTCGAAGACACTATTCCGAATATACACTTTTCAGAAACGTGCACCTTCAGTCTTGACTTTTCTTAACTTAAGAGATAGGCGCTTTCTTAACTTAGGAGTAGCCATATTATGAAATAAAGACTGAGTTTGGACTTGAAAAGGCTGGACGCACATGGTTTGAATAGACCAATCGATTTACGTCCAACATAATAGTCTAACTCGTAATTCGTTCTCTTCCAGCCTTTTAACCATTTTGTCACAAAATCTTTAATTAGTTTCGTAATTGCGTTAAATTTAAGCAAAAGCAAAAGTTATCGCTTCGTCGAACAACTTTGATGAACCAAACAAAACTGATTGCAGGCCGCTAAAGTCAACCACAATTTCAAAAGCTTCTTCGTTGTAAACGGACCATATTTCATATATAAATCGTTAATTATGAATCTTTCGGCATATTTTTTTTTGCACAATACGGATATTATGATTAACGTCCACAATAGTACTCTTATATAAAATTCTTTCACCGTTCTCAGGAAATAATAAATTTAGACAATAAAACTTGACCTTGCACGAGTACATCTGGCGTAGTGTAGCCACTTAATATTCATTTTGAATCCATTGTAGGGTCATGGATATTTATTGCTCTATGCAAATTGTGATTTTGAGTATTTTTGGAGCACGTAATAAAATCTAAACCGTCGCTTTTTTTATTCATAATCCTTATTACTTTATTATTTGCATCTTGTTCCTAGATTTCTTTTTTTAAACTAATTAATGTTCTACTCTAACTCATTACCACAATTTACACATTCATGTAGTAAAATGCTTTTACGAAAAGCCCTAGTTTAAGGTTTGTATACAATTGGACATGTAGGGGAAGAATAGGGTGAAAAACTCAATCCTTAACTAGTAAGTGTCAGCTAAAGAGTCGATAAGAGATGCTTTGAAGCTTGTAACGAATAGAGAACTTACTTTTTTACACATGATACATATAAGTATCTGTGCCTCGCTTGTTACTACTACCCCTTCATCAAAGTAAAATTGAGAACCGTCGTAAATGCATAAGAAGTCGATAATTGCCAAGGAGACGATGTCCCCTAAAGAGAATTTCTGTGAGGTAAATCAAGAGGGACGGATTATAACTGTAATCCCAGAAGGGCATGCTGGAGTATTGTCATAATCATAACACTCATTCATTAACCACAGTTCGTCGACAATCCTATCGGCTTTAATTAGGCTAGTTACATAAAGAGCATGACAACGTTCAAATATAGCCCTTATTTAGAAATAAAAATGAATACTCTTACCAACACTGATCGTAACTCACGCAATATTTGCCAACGCCCTACGCACCGAGACATTCTCTCGAGCACAGTGAGACGTTAAAAATAGCTGCGTCCTTGCGATTTTTAATCGCGTTTTCTCCGCCTTTGACGTCTACTTGAACTGATAACGGTGCCGAACAATGGTTACTATCGTAGGTTTCTTCTTTCCATACCGTTGTATTAATAAAAGTAAGTAGATTTCGGAAATCAGATTTGATTTCACGTTTTAAGGCAACCGATTAATATTTTTACAATCGTAGAAGGTTTACAGAATGGCTTCTTAAGGAGCAAGTTACAGGTTCAAAAACTGGCTTGTGCCAATTTTCAATGTCTAATTTAGATACTTGGTTCTTCTCTTCCGTGTGGTGTCCGGATTAAGAATATAGCACCACTCCATCTTCCGTAAAAGGCAACTAAGGAACTCTAAACTAGAGGGATGGGCAGCAGCGTCCATTCTGTAGAACAGCAGCAATACTGCGCTCACCAACCTGCCTGCCAAGCGTGTTGAGTATAGGCAAATACTCCCCAAAACGACGACACAATTGTGGAAATCTATGTGGGAGGCCTTTGTTCAGCAGTGGACGATTAAAGGGCTGATATGATGATGATTGGTTCTTCTAAATACCACTGACTTTGAATTTTGGTGAAGGAAAATATGAGGAATCCCGAAGTTAATGGTCTTAAATCTCCTTTACAAGCAATGAGCAAGCGGGGTGATTAATAATTCTAACTTCTCTGTATAAGAAGAGGCCTCGCCTTGCAGTGGGACAGAGACAAGATTAAAAAATATTATTACAGACTGGAACATTATTTACGGTCATTTTAAATTATACAAGACTCGACTCTTTCTGTTAATCAAAGAACTAATACCACATCGCAAACTAACACTATAACAATATGTGGTGAGAGATAAGTATCGGTTGTAGACTTATATCAATAAACATAAGGTGCAAAATAACCACAAGTACTCGTACAATTATAAAGCCAAGTTCGAACTATATAAATGCAAGTAATATTCCTGATGGAAGCATAAAATCCTGCAGCAGAATAAGTTCGAAATAAAAGCAAAAAGCAGAACTAAACTACCTAAATATCCACTTTCTTTAAAATATACAGTTGAATAGCTCTTAAGTGTCCGTGTGGTGTGCGAATTAAGAATAAAGCACTACTCCGCCATCACGTGGGTTGCGTAAAAGACGATTACGGGGCTCTGAACCAAATGGACGGCCAGCGGCATCCTTTCCGCGGATTAGCGACCATACCAACCCGCCCCCTACCAAGCGCAGCATGGTAAGTACCCCAAATATGACCACACAATTAATTGTGGAAATCTATAGGGGAAGCTTTTGTTCAGCAGTGGACGTCCTGTGGATATGATGATAAAAATAGCTCATAAACACTAAAGCAGGTGTAATAAAAATGAATAATTTATAATAGTTGGGAGAGTTAATTGCTACAGAAACAGTTTACAGTTTCAAAAAACGAGTTTAAAGAGCACTATCTCTCTATCCACTTAATTGTTTATATTAATATTTATGTTTATTTAGATATATATATTCCGTGTGGTGTCCGGATTAAGAATATAGCACCACTCCATCTCCTCCCGTGGATGTCGGAAAAGGCGACTAAGGGAATCTAAACCAGAGGGATGGGCAGCAGCGTCCCTTCTGTGAAACGGTAGCCATACTGCGCTCACCAACCTGCCTGCCAAGCGTGGTGAGTACTGGCAAATACCCCCCAGAATTATGACACAGTTGTTAAAATCTATGGGGGAGGCCTTTGTTCAGCAGTGGACGTATAAATGGCCGATATGATGATATACTATGTATAGTATGTAAGTATAGTACTCTTTAAGTATGTGTGTAAGTTTATATGTATCGTATATTCACACCATGTCTACATTTCTTGTCTCCGAACTCTCCTTTCGCAGGTCTGCTGGAAGATATTTCTTAAAGAAATAAGCAGAGCCTTAGTACTTTTCTTTCCTATGTAATTATAATTTAAATATTTTTGTGTGTACATCATGATCATCATTTCGGCCGAATAAAGTCCATTGCTGGACACAGGCCTACCTCACAGATTACCAGAATGACCGATATCGGGGTGTTGTGTGCTCATTGGGGGGTTTTGCCATAATCGTCACTTGGCAGGCGGGTTGCCGATCGCAGATGAGTTGTTAATGTATTCGAAGGATGCTGCTGCCCATCCTCTGGCTAATCCTTTAGTCACCTTTATCACGACACCCACGGGATGAGATGGGTTATTGTGCTATTCGTGGCCGGCACCTTGTGTACATAAATAAATAAAATAAGAACTGTCGGTACCATTAACCTTTATGTTTCAGGTGAGACTAGTTATCCTTCACAATTTATTACCTGTTTTTTTAGTTCCTTGATGACAGTTAAGATAATAGTGTAACCTCTTCTGAATAAGTAGTGGCCTTGTAAAGGACCACTCAGTAGGATTACTCGTAAATCATTATGATCTACCGCTTGATACTGACCTCGAACTTCAAAGTTGTATTGTAGAGCAGAGAGAGTGGTGGGCCTTAATATGTGCAAGAATAAAAAAAAAAACGCACAGTTGCTACAAGATTGTGAGTCTAGAGAAATAATTACTAACTTAACACTCGGTGTGTGTACTTATGATAATTTAAAATCAAATAAGTATGTATTAATACGCTATATAAATACAAAACTATCGTTACTAAGGGGCCCATTAGATATGTCTCAAATAATTGTAAATTACGAGTGACACAACAATGAGAATTATAGCTTACGCATTAAGAATGTATTACAAGACCGGCTCCTTTGGTTATACTGTCATTGAATATAAATTACAAATATTGTGTATATGCGTGCCACTCCAAATAATATCACCTGATTGTAAAACCTGGTTAAAACTATATAGAAAAAAATCTTATCTAAGTGTTGCAAATAGAGCTAAACATTTTAGAAAGATTAGCTAGAATGACTTGATACTGACAGTAAAACATTTCAGAAAGATTAGCAAAATTCATTCCAGGCTGAGAAAATCCATCAATGCCATAGGAGACTTGCTAAATCCAAAGGTCTTCAAGAATAAGTCATAAACTACACAGTACAAACGGTAACGACCACACTTTTAATAAAACCTTTTACATCAAAGACGCGACAACTTAACTAGTCGCACTATTATAGATAAGTATCGGCCCTTTAACAACAGAACGACGTGAATCGATACAAACGACGGGCCATTAAGGCGCGCAATTGAGTGCACGCGTACATGTGTATAAGATATTATAGGACCGAGTTCGTTACCCTGCGGGACGCCGAGACGCGACCCCAGCTATCGACGGTTATCGGTCGTCATCGTCCATCGGTGAGAGTCCACCACACCTGACTGGTATGTTTATGTCCAGAAGAAAACAGGAAAACAGGGATTACCTCTGTTTGAATTCGACTAAGCTTGTGTTCGGTGTTGAACGCTGATTAGTCTGTTTGTTTATAGTTCCTGTTCAAAATTTGGGGTAGTATTAGATATTATGTTGTTTACATAAGCATGCGTTAAAGTTATTGACGATATTGACTACGTTCAACATCACTATGAAGATGATGATGATTATTCGCCGCATCAAACAAGCCAATAAATAAATTTGAAGCCACCTATAATAAAAGGTTTGTGCTCTTTAAGCCGCAATCTATTATAACTTTTTCATCAGTTATCGATTCAGCATAGTCCACTTGAATTAAATATTAACGGTACAATAACAAGAAATTTATAAAAACAGAATGTTTGGCAATTAAAACGGAAAATGACAAATTACAAACATTACAAATAATTAACTAACAAAAAAATGTACTCAACCTTTTCCAACTAAAGTGCGGCCGCCGAGAGAATGCGTTCCTGACATCTGTTAATTGGTCTAGTTTCTTTTATATTAAAGATTTAATTTCATTTATAATATGATTTTAATGGAGTAACGTCAACACACAATAAAATTAAATAGTTTAGCGTTAAATTAAATCTTAATTATTATTAATATTAAAGATAATATCTACTGCTTTTGTAGTCTTACAACCGGTTCTAAATTAATCGATATTGTTCATAGGCAGTTAATAGATTTATCTTCTGCACATAAAATGAATAAATAAGGAAGCAATTTTTATTTGCATAGCAAGCTGTTAGCTGCTAACAATTGCTTTGTTGATACCGTGGCTTCCGTTACAGTGACATGTATCATTGCATGAAACATTTATCGTTTGACGTCTAACACTGTGTGTAAATATTACGTAAGAGGAACGGATAGGAATAGGTCAAACTTTGAATAGTGCCAATAAATATTCAGTTACCGAACATTTCGATTTGTATCGTGTCTATCCACGTGATCTTGTTATAATTTTAAATGCGACTGGTACGTGCGCTCACGTATAATGTTTTGGTATATTAAGTGATTTTACTGTCTTTAAGTCGTAACTGTACGTATGCATTGCATTCTGAAGCTAACTACCGCAGAGGGTACCCTAAAGAACTTCTGCGATTGATATAATGTGTAGAGAAATATGTGTAGAATGTCTCCGACTCGTATACACCGACATTTACACAAGAGATGATTAATATTTCAGCGAACAGATATTCCGACTGTCCGATCCCATAAATTTAGGATATCTAGACGAACAAAGTCTGCGAGTGAGTTGATATGGCATGTGATTGTGATGTTAAGTACCTATCGCAATAATCAGAATAAATGTTTACTGGCCACCGACCTCTCTGTTCGTCTTTAAGGTATTGTATGCTACGTCTTTGGCTCAACCTAACGCAAAACTGTCACTCTCATTCTTATAATAGTAAACATACATTACCTATTATTGTTCAATAGTTGACGTTGAAACGCTTAGGCAATAGATTTGCGTTTATATTATCATAAATGTCGGTAATTTGTCGGTTATTTTATCGATTATAATAATGCAATCTAATCTTTTACCTTTCCCGATACAGCGGCTTCTCCAATGGACTATTATGGTAGGGCTACATATTCAAACTTGCCGGCTCAGAATGCCACCACCCCATTTCCTCCCATGGGTGTCGTAAAAGTCGACTAAGGGATTAGCTGGAGGATGGGCAGCAGCGTCCTTCGAGTACATTAACAACTCAACTGCGATCGCCAACCCGCCTGCCAAGCGTGGCGATTATGGTAAAACCCCCCAATGTGCTCACAACACATCCATATCGGTGGTTGTGGTGATCTTTGGGGGAGGCCTGTGTCCAGCAGTGGACTTCATTCGGCCGAAATGATGATGATGATGAAAGATTCGCATTGACGCGAGAAATGAAGCCAACATATTATCGAATATTAGTTTGTTATGTTTATGATACCGCGAACTGGAATCTTCATCACAGCTCAATAATATAACCCAAGCAGCACCACAAACTTGAGTTTTTATTTTATTTGAGGAAAATATATTCTAATTATATTATTTTTTGTAGATTCATTGGTTTTTATTAAGACTTCAGAGGTCAGAGGCCTCGACGTTGTCTTCGTCCTGTCCGAGGTCAGTTTGATGGTCAGTTCCGTCTTGCGTAATAGCTTTGTCTTTAAGAAACCTTTCTTACTTCCTTCTTTATGATCTTTTCTATTTACGGACTGCGGTAAATCTATTTTTAGTCCTTCATTTGTTGCTTTGTGACCAAGTGTTGTTATAACATAAATGTTAATATTATTATGTTTATACATTATACTCTCATTGGGGCAAAGCCCTTGTTCTTGCAGGATTGTTTCATATAAGTTGGGCAATACTCAAGGACGTCCTCCTCCCTGGGGAAGGCAGAGGGGCGTGCCGGACTCTTACTGGTTAACTAACGTTGGTGCTTCAACCTGTCTATCACTTACACAATTGCCACTACCCCGGCTGGTCTCAGCCCGCCACTTGGTGTAACGGGCTCCGTCGATAAACGCTGCTTATTTGCGCCAGCCGCACATTTCCCTCGAATAAATTTTACAGCCTGCTCTATCACGCGACACTGTTTATTAAATATGTAGAGTTTAAAGATAGATAAAGATGAAAGACTTTTTTTTTACCACAGATACAAGTGACACCATTATGTTATTTAAAATAATAATAGATCTAAATAAAATGTAATTTGCCTTATAATTTAAATGTGTATAACTTTAATCTACATATTTTCATGGTGTGTCCCATATCCGTATCAAATAGGTATCCAACTCAGCACAATACCGGGGCAGTGATGCCGGGCGCTGATTTTCAGCTGGAGCCCATAGTAACACACATCACACCACCTTATGCGATCCCGCTGCCTAGTTATTGGGGAACATTCGTTCGCTTTATTTACCCCTTGGCTACTCGACCACTGTATAAAGCATTGTACCATAGTTCGTGACATCTGAAAAATATGGGAACAGTTAGCAAAAGTAATTCCATTGTAATTGGTGATGTTTGACGCATCGTCCGACATAATTATTTGGGGGATTGGTGGGGTCATTTCCTAGTTTTCACCCTCAAACCCATGTCCTAAGTGTCACGGCATTTAAGATATGTTTTGTAAAAAAATAATTATAGTGATAATAATTATTTTTAGAATCTATTAGCTTTTGATATATATTGTCTATATAATATATACTTTTGACATATAAACTTTACTCACATATCCAATAAGACATTTAAAGCTCTGGCGTTTAAAATGCATTTTATTTTATATAATTTAGTTTCTTCTACATTTTGTAAATGTGTGAACTTCGTCGACTTTATTAGTGCTATACATTAATTGTTATCAGTTTCCTATTGTGTTAGAGGCGATTGTCTGTTTTGTTATTGTGTGTATTTTACATTTAATTAGTCTAATTTGTTCGCACATAGCTTATTACAATGTAATAACAAAATTGTAATATAACTTTTTTTGAAAAGAGTATATCCATGGAGTTTCTTGCCGGCTCTTCTCCTTAGGACCGACTTTTCCGAACCGTGCATTCAACTTGACTTTTCGTAAGAGCCTATTAGGGCCTATATGAAATAAAAAAATTGAGTTTGAAACAATGTAGTCAATCATGATCAAATCAAGTGTGGATAACGTTTTTTTTACGTGTGAGAGGTTAGCTGTAGACATTACCATTACTTGATTAGAGCTTGTAAACAAGCTGGCTCGATTGGAGAAAACAAACATTACTGAAGATACAATATTATTAAAGGAGCATGGCCGGAGGATGGGCAGCAGCGTCCTTCGAGTACATTAACAACTCAACTGCGACCGCCAACCCGCCTGCAAAGCGTGGCGATTATGGCAAAACCCCCCAATGAGCCCACATGACATTCATATCGGTCATAGTGGTGATCTTTGGGGGAGGCCTGTGTCCAGCAGTGGATTTCATTCGGCCGTTAGATTAGAAAGGAGCAAAACTGTTGGTAACAACAGTGTTGCTGGGTCTGCAAAAATATGGCAGACATACGACTCCATTAACATTATTTCAGCCAAATAAGTTCACTGCTGGACACAGCCTTCCCCAAAGATCGCCACAACGACCGATCCGGGTTTGTGTTGTGTGCTCATTGGAGGGTTTTGCAATAATCGGCAAGCTTGGCAGGCGGGTTAGCAATCGCAGTGGAGTAGTAATTAATGTATTCGCAGGACGCTACTGCGCCCATCCCTCGGCTAATCCCATAGTCGCCTTTTACGACACCCAGTTTAAGCCGCTACAATGGGTGATCGTCAGTATTTATAACTTATTTTTAAACTATGCTGGCATAGAAAAGTACAAAGTTCACTTTGTACTACAATAATTATCCGACTGCGCCAGAAGGAGGGTAATGTTTTTCAAGGGTATGTATGTCTATTTCTTTGACACGCTGTGTAGCCGGCTTGATGGATTATAAAGTATGAGATGTCGTTAGATTCGTCTTAATTATGGGAGTGACCATAGAGTATAATATTTAAATATGGCGTACCTATGTTATTTTTTACGCAGACAGGGTTTTTATTAATTAATACTTTTACGCACAATGATGTTACACAAGGCGGGCTTAATGCCCTATGGCATTCACTACCAGTTAACATTTGGGTTAAAAAATAAGTGCATCGAAAAGAGGGACAAAAAAGATACAACAAAAATTCGATATACATACTACAGCTACTGGCTAATACAGGAATTTCCAAAGTGGTCGATATCGACCCCTTGGTGTTAATTAACACAAGTTCTTATTTGAAACTTTGAAGATACTGTATAAATTGCGTTACTCACGAATGACCAACTTGTTATAAGAATTGTTATTTTAGTAGGCATAGGAGGAATAGGAATCGGTAAGTATTTTGTATTAATAGGAAAAAAACTGAGATAGGATTTTTAAAGTATTTTAGCCATGGGGTCTGAGGTATCAGTTCGTTTTGGAAAAGAGGTCTCTTGCCCAAAATAATTTGACAATCCCTGGTTTAGTACATTAGTTTAAATATACTACATACAATACATACTATTTATCATTATAACCTTGCCCGTAATTGTGTTTAGGATTCCAGAGAATTGAAATATTATTCACGAACTTTGCGTTTAAAACAACATTTACTTGGAGCTTTTTTATATCAAGGGGAAGAACGTTTTATAGTTTGATTGCCGAGGAAGCAAACGAATTAGAAATAAAACCTGTACGGTGAGAAGGAATCTGAAGAATCAAATTCTCGACAACACGTAGATTACGGCTTTAAGAGCTACCCAACACTAGAAAATATATTTTGAGACAAAGAGACCTCAGTGATCTTCTCTAACGGATAGGCAGCCATTTAAGCTGGTATAAAGAGAAGTAGTAATATTTCCGAAGTCAAACAATACAGCGAATGCAGTTCTTGAGGCGAACTAATTTGTTGAGGTCTTTACTTGTATTATTAATACCAGTCGTAAGAACGCAGTACCTTCTCTCAATTAGTGGTTACACCGCGCGCAGTCCACGACACCACTTATCAACATAATTTATTAAACGGCCCGGTGACTGACCGTGCGCTAAGATAAATAAATGAATACTGCAACGTCTGGATATATATAGTTATTGAATAAAAATATTGCGCGTAGCAATATAAAATTACAAATAACCTAAATATACACTGATAAGCTGGTGTTTTGTAATGATGTTGTAATTGAACGCCGAGACGCGTTGATAAAGTAAGGGAGGGACGCTGATATATTAGCACTGTGTTTATATTGAACTGAAGCGCGCCGGGGTCAAGCGACGGGTATAGTTGGCATTGTAGATTCACGTGACTAAATGAACAAGCTAAAAATACTACCGAATCTGCTATAGTAGTTATCAAATTGACAGCTTATCGGATAGTTACCAAGTTGTTAGCAGAACGTCAATGTAAGCGATACAGGCACTCACATTACCGACTCAAGCGGTGTTATTCAAGAAATGCCAACTCACAAGACATACAAAGTAATCTTTATTTATTTATATTCTCACCACAATAATGAAAAAGTTACAGTATTATACAAATTTACTGCGGGAGACTGGTGCCTGAACTAGGCTGAAGCCTGTATCTCAGGTCACCAGGCCTTCGACCCCAGAAGTCCAATTTTGCTCTTTCATAAACTGTGCCAAGAGATTTTGCTCCATTTTCTTGTTCTTCGTGTATCTGATTCTTTCAAGTTGTTTCCTCTTCTTAAAGTTCTCTTGATGAATACGTTGTTTCCTCTTCTTAAAGTTCTCTTGATGAATACTCTCCGATACGTTGATATAACTTTATCAGGCCCTTTCACTGCAGACAACATCTTGATATAACAATAAACTCACTGTTCTAATAAAATGTGTATATTATGGTTTTGATAACACCTAATATTGTCAATTTATCAAAAATTATTTAAAATTTTTCATATCTTTGTTTTACTTTGACACTTGACGTTTTTGAATTCCTTTGAATCCTCGTTACGATTAATAATATAATCAGCCCACTGCTGTCCCACCGCTGGGCACGGGCCTTTTCTCACAATGAGAAAGGTTAGGCCTTAGTCCACTACGGTGGCCTAGTGCGGGTTGGGGGACTATATACAACATTGAGAACAATTTGGAGCCCTCTCAGGTTTTCTGGTTTCCTCACGACGTTTTCCTTCATCGTTAACGCAAGTGATAATCTAATTCTGATCCGCACATTAATCTGAAGTCAGAGGTGCGGGCCGGGATCGAACTCAGACCCAAATATGGAAGGCAAGCTCAACTCAGGTTCAACCACTAGGCTATAATTGTTCCTCGGGGGTCGCGGGTGCGCAGATTGGGAAGTCTGCGTGCTCACACCGACCGACCCCCGGGAAGACGGTGGCGCGCACTTGGTCACGTGCCGCCGCGTGCACAGCACAGCGCAAAGCGAGGCTTGGGGGGATCCTTTACAATCCTCCCCGAGAAGTGCCTGGGGGGGCGACCTTTTTACAGTCGCTTTCCCTCCGCTAGAGGGGGTGACCGCTTTACAGTCATCCCTTCCGAGATGTGCCTAAAGGCGTGGCACCAATGGGAGGCTCTAGTGTCATCTTATGAGGACCTAGAGCCCCCCTTCGGTGCTGAAGATGACCGCTCCAGTGGTTTTAGCCGGTAGGAGACCGGCATACCCCTTCAGTTCCATGTAGAATTTCCACTGGACATATAATTTGTTACATTACGATTAAACTGCTTGAAGCTTCAGTTTTTTATAAAGGAACAGAATCCAGTTACATCACGAATGAAGAACTTGTTCTTGCGTTTGACAAGAACAAATTTAAAGAACTTATAAGGTGACTGGGATCTATATCCATGAAAGTATATTTATGAAAAGCAAGTTGAGTGTGTCGGGCTCTATTGTCATGACGGGCATCATACTAAGTAATTCCGGCAACCCGGAGTTTCGAATCTCGCCCGTTAAATGTCAATTGGTTCGCCCTTTAGTACATGGGACTGCCTTTCATCATAGGGGAACTGTGCATCATCAGCTCGTAAACGTCCACTACTGAATACGGACCTCCCAATGATCACTACAATGAGCCATCATATTGACAACACCAGTTTTCTTTTGCCCCTTACTAGGATTTATCTTGTGTCGTGGATGCGTTGACAGACACAAATTCCACACACAATACTCCAGAACCTGGAAAAACTACCCGCAGATCGTACAAATATTTCTCCCGTATGGGAATCGAACCCACGACCCAGACGCAGCAGCCGACTGTATCAGCCACTGTACCAACCAAAGATATTGGAAGAAAGGAGATATGCCATGTAGAACAAAATGTATGCGAGCCTAGAAATCCATTTTCCCACTACCATTCTTCATAAATGCACACAGTTACAAGGTCTCATCCAATGAACTGAATAAACACAGCATTATAATTGGCTTCTCATACTAAAACACCCCCACGACTTGTAGGTAGCCAATCATACCGAGCGTACAGACCGCAAACGACAGCCGTACCACGCAACGCGTATGTTTATTCGCTGCGTTTGTTATTCACCGATTGCTAGTTAAAAGTGGTAGATAAGAAGCGTTGTATTTTGTACAAAAATAATAATGTCGTTCTGCTCCATCAATCCAAATGTAACATAATAAAGAAAACAATCATTTTTACAAGAAACAAGAAAATTCCTTCACTTGCATGTTGTATATGTTCCTTCCTTGATAAAGTTATTATTTTCGCTTCGGTTTTTGCATATTATCCCCGAACAACACGACAATTTAACAAAGTTCCACTTACGATCGAATCTCAACTGATGTTATAGAACGACCATTTCTTCCGGATGGCCCAAATTGGGCATGTCGCGGTGGCGCGGTTACGCCCCCGTACCACTTCTCCTTATTTCCTATTTCTGTGGTACCAACCGTGCCGTCTAATAAAATCCTTAGCGCCTTCTACTACACATATAGGTGGAGATGGGTATTCTATTCTCTGCCGGGAACGTCACGCAAATTAATATAATCTCTATTTAATAAGAATTCTGGTCGCGACATTGTTTATTTGGAGTCACAATTGAAGAAATTAATCACTCTGCATAATTAAAACGCAATATATCACTCCTTTAAAACATACTTAAAGAGCAATTATTACGATATACGACTTCAGCCTTATGGCTCTAGATAATAAGAAACAAACAAGCGATTTGTCGTCCGTGTGTATGCTGTGTATAAATATGTAAACACTATTAGGCTCGTATCTGGGTCACGGAGAGAACAAGGTCCTGTCGTGTGTGACTTCGGTTCCGATGTACGACATTTTCGTGTTCCTCATACATGGATATTATGGGTCAACCGAATATAGAATCTAATAATTTTGTTTGTTTATAATATTGTAGATTCCGATGGCACCCGTGTGGTGTCCGGATTACGAATATAGCGCCACTCTATCTCTCGTGAGGATGGGCAGTAGCGTCTCTTCTGTGGAATAGTAGTCATTCTGCGCACACCAACCCTCCAAGAGTGGTGAGTAGTGGTAAACTCCCCCCAAAATGGAAACACGCGGCGGGGAGGCTGTAGTTTAGTGGACGTGTTTTGGCTGATATGATGAGATTCCGGTATAGAAGTATCTCTTGCTTTTGTTACGTGATGTTCGCAGATACAAGAGCCTCTTAATTACCGCAACCTTTCGTGATGAGCATCGCCAGCAAACGCAACTATTATACAATACCTGTCTGTCTGAGTACAATACTGATATTGTACATAATACTACGCCTGATTCGATTGAAAGCCAACCAAACCATATTAGTATGGTCCTCCCAAATACTGTTGTCAGTTGTGCATGTGCACATCGGGTTGTTTCAACCGCGTGTCAGGCAATCAGAGGGTTTTTTTTTTAAATCGTAGCCCCAGTAGGATTTCTTCTGTGTCGTGGGTGCGTTTACAGACATTAATTCCACATACAATACACCCAGACCCGGAACAACTACCTGCAGATCATACAAATATTTGTTCCGGGAATCGAACCCAGGACCCGGAGCGAAACAGCCGACTGTATCGGCCACTGCACCAACCGTGCCGTCAATTTCAAAATATAGTTCGGATATAGTCTTAATGTCATAATGTCACAAATGATATTCTCCGAAACTAACTAACGACGTCAAACATGACCCTTAAATTGTATTGATACCGAAAATGGATCCGAAGTAGATCGAAGACATAACCGTATTGTGCTAACATTTTCGACTACATTGACATTATATAAACGTCAGAATTGACATTGAAATGACACTAGATTGAGATCATCTTGAAATCTGACTGAACTTTAAGTGGAGCAAAATACAATTTTCTGTCAATTCATCATCATATCGGCCATTTATACGACCACTGCTGAACAAAGGCCTCCTCCATAGATTTCCACAACTGTATCATCAGTTTGGGGGGAATTTGCCAATACTCACCACGCTTCGCAGGCGGGTTGGTGAGCGCAGTATGGGTACTACTGCCCATCCCTCAGGTTTAGATTCCCTTAGTCGCCTTTTACGACATCCACGGGAGGAGATGGAGTGGTACTATATTCTTAATCCGGACACCACGGACAATGTCAATTCATAATTCAATTCAATATCGGTTCGGTCACCTGTCAGCAATAGTGTAAATTAATTAATTGAATTGGACCTCTGGTCTAAACAAACAAATTAAAGGCACATGCATTTAACATGGTCCGGGACAATATACTTAAAGTTCACATTCTAAAATGGAATTCCAGAATTAGCAACATTATTGTTTACACAGCTCCTTTATACTCACTCATTTCGGCCGAATGAAGTCCACTGCTGGACACAGGCCTCCCGCAAAGATGTCCACAACGACCGATATGGATGTGTTGTGGGCTCATTGGGGGGTTTTGCCATAATCGCCACGCTTGGCAGACGGGTTGGCGATCGCAGTTGAGTTGTTAATGTACTCGAAGGACGCTGCTGCCCATCCTCCGGCTAATCCCTTAGTCGACTTTTACGACACCCATGGGAGGAGATGGGGTGGTGGCATTCTGAGCCGGCACCACACGTACACACCTTTATACGTATGCCTCATAAAAACTATGTGGGTGTTTCTAAGTAAAAAACATTTTCGCACGTATATATTGAATCAAATCAGTCTTATAAGTTTGACGTGTCAAAAATGATATTATACCATAGATATGTTACGTCCATATTAAATGGCGCGCAGAACTCAGTCTCGCTGTATGTAGGTATAAAACTATAAAACTGTACACATATGCTGTAAGAAAGAAGATACAAAAACTGCGTAAAAGAGCTATCTAAAATGACTACACGTGTACTCAATGTCTTTGTCGCACCTGTGATAGAATATATGTGTTGTCTCTTTTCTTTGCTTGGCCTGTGTTTTGTTCGAGAATATTATTCATAGATAATTTGAATAGTATTTTTATGTAGTTTGTTATTCACGTATCCCTTGTTCTTTAATTATTTTTGCTTGATGGTTTGTGCATTTTCTATATGCAAGACGGCATTGTTATTACTTAATAAATAAAACAATACAGATTATGACAGTGTGTGCTCGATGTCTTGCCTTGGGCAAACTGATTGCGAGGTGCTACAATTGGGGGAGTTTTGGTTCTTACTTTTGGCGCGCATGTAACATATCTACTTCTTTTAATATATAATATAATTGCGTGTGAAAGACAAACAAACAATAAATAATCCCCATCTTGTCTAACGATGCTTATGATGCCCGGAACTAGAACTGGATTAAAGTAATGAATTTAATGTATTTATTATATTTTGATTGGTCTACCACAAGACACACCTCGTTTAGTTTCTAATCTCGAATATCTAACCGCAATGGGCATAAACAATTAGTTTATAATATCTTATCGCGGTCACCACCGCGCCCGCGGGCTAGCACGCACTGCTCCGTAATGTACCTAATCAGTGTGTTATTCAACAAAATGCACTCATTTGGACATATAATGTAATTACGGCACGGTTGGCGCAATGGTTGTTACAGTCAACTGCTGCGCTCCGGGTCGTGGGTTCGATTCCCGCACGGAACAAATATTTGTACGATCTGCAGGTAGTTGTTCCGGGTCTGGGTGTATTGTGTGTGGAATTCATGTCTGTAAACGCACCCACGACACAAGAGAAATCTTAGAGTGGGGCAACGTTTTTTTAAAAGAAAGAAAAAAAAGAAATACTACACTGTCTGTTCGTATGTGAATTCATCATCACGCAAGATTCGATAGTGTGTATTAGCCGTAGAGATGGTAATTCCCTGATCGTCCAGTATAGCCAGCGATAACGGAGGCCTACGTACAACATTGGTCTACGGGCTACGATGCTACGAGTGTTACGAAGGTATGTAGGTAATTATTTATAGCCGCGGAAAACCCAATTGCAACAAAAATAGATGAACAAAAACGTGTAACGTTGTAAACATGAGAACAAAAACACAAAATGGATTGCCGGATCTATTTAGTGTTGCCACCTCTCAATTAACCACTTGTGTTAACGGGAACTTTAAGATTGTAGTATTTTGCAACGTATCAACTGATTTTAAAACCAACAGTAGCTAATAAATTAAAATTTTAAAAAGCTTTTAATATAATTCGACGGTACGTTTGGCGCAGTCGCTAGTCTCTTGGCTTTCTGAGCTACGTGTCACGGGTTCGATTTCAGCACATAACAAACATTTGTATGGCATACCAATAGTTGTAAACTGTACCCACGACTCAGAATAAAGCTTAGAGTGGGGCATGGAGTCAAAAGTATATATACATATATATAATGTATAGGGTTTATCGGTCGTGATCTTTGGTCCAAGCATTTGCTAACAAATGGCTGGTGCAAACGACTGCGCCAATTTTTTTTTCAATTTTTTTCGCTATTTCTGATAGTACAGGTGTAAAACTAGTTTCGGAATCAGGGGCGAACTATATTGTCACAACTTGCTCTTTTTTACATTATGCACTAACAAAGTACTTTCATCTTTTATATATAAGAGTCAAATGTACTGAATAAATAAATTTCATAAAACATCATTAGCTAAAGCAGGAAAAGTCAGTTTGTAAATATATTTCTACGGTTAATTCAATTCGTAAGGAGAATGCCGCATTTTTTACCAACATTAGACCGGTTCACAGTTCGTAAAAACAGTATGTACTGCGTCCAGTTTGTATTCAAATTGAAATTAATGCGCCAGCTGTGGCATTTAAAATGCCGCTTCATGCAAAAAATTACTCCGTTAAACGGACGAACATAAAGTACTTATCATCATTAGCCATGCAAGGGTTGATGAGTGAGTATACACTCACTCATCAGCGTAAGTCTACTTCTAAAGTATTTCACGGGAGGAAGCTGCTGCCCATCTCTATTGTCGGCTTTAACGCTACCCACGGGTAGAGGGGCGCCTACTCTTTGACAAAACACAACAACAGTGATGATGGTTAAATCGAATGTTTTCAAGTTTTGGAGATAAGATTGAACCCACAAAATAGACGCAAATAATTTGAATATTCGTTCAAGAATCGAGGAAGTAAACAAGCGGGCATTGGCACTGCTATTTATATTAGAAGCGCCAGACAAATAATAATTTCGACTGCTGGTCAATATTTTAGGTTTATTAAGCTTGCTTAAAAACGCAACATACGCCATTTTGTTTAACAAATGAGTTGGCATAAATTATTATCGAACGCAACGAGTTATGAATTATGATTCGTATTCTGAAACAAGAAATTGGCAGTAGAGCGACTACGTCATTACCTCTCTTCTTCCATATTTGTGCTTGTTTTCTTACTACGCACCAGACTTCTAATGGACATCATCAATATGATCAGTGACCTCCGTTGTATGTTTATTCCGCACCAAATACCAGTTCCGTTACATATACCTCACTGGATTCTTCTTTAGTTGAATGTTTTGCGCCATTTTATTGCGTCCGGAGGCCTAGGGCAGGTGTATCGTTAACCCTTGGTGATTATGAAGCGATTACTTGCTCGTTACACGGGCATTACCGTCGCGATAACAGTGCACTATTAAAACAGTATTAATTTATCGTCAACGTTGACCGATAGCACCTAAATACTCAAGGTTTTTATAAACAATGCGTTTGAATCTTCAATTTGGAATGTTTCGAACGGTATGGAGCGAGTAGCGACCTAGTTTCAGTTGTTTGATAATGATAGTACCTATTGCTCTAATCATTTAAATTTAGAATAGGCGTCATATTTTATTTATTTATTTAATTAATTTCTGTTATTTTTACATACTTGTACATGCCATTCCCATCTTTAACTCTAAAATCTTTAGATTTAAGATTTTAAAATTTGTCTGTTTTTATGTTAACAAATTTTTTATTAATTTCGGCCTAAAGATGACACCGTGGCCTGTTAAGAGGAACATGGAACGAAAAGGTATGAAGTTTAGATATTTGACATAATTAATGGGTCATATCATACATGGGCTTCGCAGCCCATGACGTACAAGTACGCGCCTCTTAGGAAGGCATGCCACTCAACACGACCACTAACTTCGATGTCCAAGATTTGATCAAATTTCTTTGACGACTGCGTCATGCAATACCTTTGCGCATTCTAAAGTAAACAAATTCTTAAATTAAATCGGATTGGTTGATTGTTAATATTGCTTTCATTCCAACTTAATTGCGGTTAAAAATATTGAAATGGTTTTTTTTATAAAATAAATAGTGTCACTATTTCATTGGATGAAATGACCCAATTTCTTTGATCAAATATACATAGACAAACATATTGGTTAAGTGGTATACCAACACTATCAATGTACACAGAAGTTTAAATAAATAAATAAATACTTAAGGAATGCGATACCTACGCGGGACTCCTCTGTTTAAACTGGCTCAGTGTGTACTATCATTAATTTTCTCATGATAAATCGGTTGAACAAACAATTCCGCGTCTAGTGCTGCTAGAATCCCCATAGATATCCGAATATTCCCGATTTGTTATATAATGACTTTTGTCGTGTCATGAAATGAATTAACGTTTATTAAAAAATTTAGAAAAAAATTGTACTTTTTGAACGTCAGCATAATCTATGACCACCCACAAAAACGCCACCCCTTTCTTTAAGCTGAGAAGAAGAAGCGAAGCAACGGACTCCCCAGAAACACATCTCTGTCTGTCATTTTATTATTAAGTACTGTTTTACTTACATTGTAATTACTTTATATAAAAACAGATTAAACCAAAAACATTACGATTGGTGATATATTATTACTACATATCAGCTAGCACACATGATTATACTTTTTTTTTTAAACCATGCCCCACACTAGGATTTATCCTTTGTCGTGGGCGCGTTTACAAACACAAATTCCACACACAATACACCAAGACCCGGAACAACTACCTGCAGATCGTACAAACATTTGTTTCGTGCGAGAATCGAACCCACGACCCGGCGCGCAGCAGCCGACTGTATCAGCCACTGCACCAACTTGAATATTCTATATATAAAAAAATCTGTGTGTATGTATGTACCCTGTGGACTTCAAAACGGCTTGGCCGATTTTGATGAAATTTTCAGGCAATCTTCAGATTAGCCCAGCGAAGTTTGGCAGCGACCGGATCAACATTTTTTTTTTGGGTCTTTCGTGAATTTTGTGTCATATAAGTCTTCTGGCTATAGATAATTGCTACCCGTGCGAAGCCGGGGCTGGTCGCTACTGAAACAATAAAAATAAAACACACAGGCACTACAACAATATTGTCAAATAATTGTATGCCTCTACATAATTGGTTACAAAGAGCGAAAGAGCATTTCACATGCGCTACAAAAAAGAGCTCTTATTAAATACTTAAAAATGAAATTCAGTTCCCAGCAATTATTACAGCTTTATATAATATTTTTACACCCCGTATCTTAGATTCGTTCACTCAACACCCGACCGTTTTACCGTCCTCGCCGCCGAGGATGCCCGCCTCAGCGACGTCGCGGAGGCCTATCGCCGCGTTACCTTCCCGTTCAAGTTAGCACTTCTCCCTCCCGTCTCTTGCTCGCGCCGGCCCGTGCCGAGTCTGTAGCTTTAAATGTCCTATAGTACAATTTAAATAATACCGATTCAGCTGTCCCCAAAACAATAGCTTGTTATCCCCAGCAACGCCCTAAGCCGAGGTCCGTGTCCCGCAGGGGGCGCCCTTGGCGAAAGTTGCTTAGTTTTTAATATTATTTGGCTTCGCCAGAAAATGACCGGTTAAGCAACCACATTTCCCAGAAATGTAAGCGAGAAGCCCATTAAAATAATAAAAAGTATCTTAGATTAGACCTGCGAAGCGTTTTGGATGAAACTATATACGCTTCACAATCAATTTGTGTTCATTTCGAAGTGTTTGACGGTGTGAGTCAGCGATTTTTATCAGTGAAGGTCACTACATACGCATAAACACTGTCATCTTTGTATTACTATTATTTACTTCAAACTACCGGACCGATCTCAAATTCATGTCTGTCTTCATCTTGATTTCTACCTATTATTCGTATATCTGCGTGTATTTACAATACTGCTCTACTATACTTTATTAAGTAGAACACTTTTTACTGCCCCGACGTAGCGACTAAACGCAGTAAAAACGTCGTAAACTGAGCGCTACAGGTTTTTACTATTTGCAGTGTCAAAGTTATTGCTATGGTGGTAAGTCAATTCAGAATTCATTGCTTCGACGGTACAAGTGAGTACATAAAAGAATTAGTGCGATGGGAAATAAAAGTACGCAGTTATAGATATTTCTTTTATCGTTTCCAAGAATGTAAACTCATCATCATCATCATCAGCCTATCGCAGTCAACTGCTGGACATAGGCCTCTTCAAGTGCATGCCACTGATCGCGATCCTCGGCTACTCTCATCCAGCTACTGCCAGCCACCTTGCGCAGGTCATCACTCCACCAAGCTTGGGGGCGTCCTACACTACGTTTACCAAGACTCGGTCTCCACTCAAGAACACGTTTTCCCCAACGGTTGTCGGTTCTACGACTAATATGGCCAGCCCACTGCCACTTCAGCTTACTAATCCTATGAGCTATGTCGATAACTTTGGTTCTCTGTCGGATCACTTCATTTCTGATTTTATCCTTCAGAGAGACTCCGAACATAGCCCTCTCCATTGCTCGCTGAGCGACTTTAAACTTGTGGACCAGCCCTACCGTGAGTGTCCACGTCTCGGCACCGTATGTTATGACGGGTAGAACGCACTGATTGAAGACTTTAGTCTTTAGGCTCTGTGGAATAGATGACGAGAATACTCGACGTAATTTCCCAAATGCCGCCCAGCCCAGCTGTATTCTTCTATTGGCCTCCCGCTCAAAGATGTTTCTACCCAACTGCAGGGTTTGCCCGAGGTAAACATATTCCTGGACAACTTCGAGAGTGTTGTCGTGTACCGCAATCGTATAATAAGAATGTAAACTACTGAATCAAAATGTAAGCTAGCTGAATTCAGAGACACGATATTGTTTAAACTGTTATGTTGTACTGAGAAACGGGTATTATAGCTGTGGCATGACATGGGAAACGTTGATTGTTGATTTATTAATCTGTCTAGTTGTACGAACGGTGAGGGGCATATTTATCATTTAAGAGCTTATTTTTAAACTAGCTTTTTTAGTTACATTTGATTAATAATGTATTATGGACATTTTATTATAACTGAACTTTCTGCTGTTCATTAGACATACCTATCATGATTGTGACTATTTTTTTTTATATTTCAATGACCTTTGTATTCCGTTAATTATTTTTGTTATTAACTTACAATCCATCGCACTTTTATTTCATCATTGTTCGTGATTATGTTTACTGAATGCATGCATTGAATATCAAGACTCATCGTAGTACTTAACATATTTGCACACTAGTTTTTGGTAGAGTACATAGGCTGCACTAAAAGTATCGGGAATGGAATATTGCCACTGTTCCTGTCATATTAAAATCTTTTTAATTGAAAACTCCTTGGTTTTACAAATCGAATACCATTTATTTATTTAAAAAAAGATTCACGGTCTTGTCACAAGGTTTTGTCAAACTTGTTTAGTCGTTGAGAAAATGGAATTGACTCGAGAAAATTCAAGAGCGATGATTTATTATGACTTTCGAAGTGGTTTAACACAAAAACAGTGTGTTGACCGGATGATTTCTGCATTTGGTGATGAAGCCCCATCCAAAACCACAATTTATCGCTGGTTTGCTGAATTTCAACGTGGACGTGTCAAGCTCAGTGATGATCCTCGTCAAGGTCGTCCAAAAACTGCATTCACCCAAGAAAACGTTGATGCTGTGCGTAAGCTGATTGAGGAAGATCGACATGTGACATACCGCGAAATTCAGGCAACTTTAGACATTGGCATGAGTCAAATACAAATAATCTTGCATGAAAAATTAGGTGTAAAAAAGTTGTTTTCCCGATGGATACCGCATTTGCTATGTGAAGAGCAAAAAGCGGCTCGCGTTACTTGGTGCATCAGAACTCTCGAAAGATTCCACGCAGGATCCTCAAATGCTGTATACAACATCGTATCAGGTGACGAATCCTGGATATATGCGTACGAACCCGAAACAAAAAACCAGTCACGAGTTTGGGTGTTCGAAAATGAGTTAAAGCCAACAAAAATTGTTCGTTCACGGAGTGTTGCAAAAAAAATGGTGGCCACGTTTGTCTCCAAAACCGGCTATGTTACGACTATTCCTCTTGAGGGACAAAGAACGGTTAATGCAGAATGGTATGCTAGTATTTGTTTGCCACAGGTCGTTTCTGAACTCCGTAGAGAGAACTGCAACCGCCGCATCATCCTCCATCACGACAATGTGAGTTCTCACACCGCGCACAGAACAAAAGAGTTTTTAGAGCAAGAAAACATAGAATTATTAGACCATCCGCCGTACAGCCCCGACCTAAGCCCTAATGATTTCTATAATTTCCCTAAAATAAAGAATAAATTGCGTGGACAGAGATTTTCATCACCTAAAGAAGCTGTGGACGCCTACAAAATGGCCATTTTGGAGACCCCAACTTCCGAATGGAATGGTTGCTTCAATGATTGGTTCCATCGTATGGAAAAATGTGTCAAATTTCGCGGAGAATACTTCGAAAAGCAATAAATACATTTTTAAATAGTAATGTTGTGTCACTTCCTTGATTCCCGAATATTTCAGTGCCGCCCTCGTATTAACTACTTTGTTCACTACTATCTTTCATCAACCACTGTACTCATGTTCTGACAAATAAATTATTCTTATTCTTATTCTAAAACATACATACAAGCGGTGTGTGAACTAACGTAACTACGCGCGTTACCAGTTATACTTTGGGGTAGTTTGTTTTTAAATTCCTCATGCCAATAATTTACGTAAGTAGGAAAACGATGAAATGATCGAAGAAAGATATTAAGTACTGTTAATAAAGTAATTGATGGTTTTTGATTATTACTCATTGACAGGATGACCACGCCACCTGCGACCACGAATGCTGCAGTGTTCGAAACGTCATGAAAAACAATCTATATATACGCGATGTAATCCGTATAAGCGTTTTATTATAATCAGTTAATAAAGATTTGATTAAAGAACATGATTAAATTAAAATGATATTTATTTTTAACATCCAATTCCAATTTTGGTTTATGGCTCCATCGGTTTATCGATGGTTCTGCCAATGTCAAGGTTGGATAAAACAAAAATGTAATCGAAATAAAAACTATAAAAATACATTTCAAATTATTTATTTGCTTAAAAAAGAAATAAATATATTTAAAATCAATTTTACTATAAATATAATCTTTGAGAAAATAAACGAGAAGATAAAATAGGAAAAACTTCAAAAATAATTGTGAACATAATATTATGTATGACGCAGTATTTATAGAATGTTCAACCCCGTGTACCTCCGGGTCACGAATAGGGCCACTCTCTCATCCCGTGGGTGTCACGCGACTAAGGGAGTTTAGAACCCGATGCGTACCATTAAGCACTTTGGGTTAACCGCATGCGCAGGTAAACCACCAGCACTAGCATACCTAATGACGGCACGGTTGGTGCAGTGGCTGATACAGTCGGCTGCTGCGCTCCGGGTCGTGGGTTCGATTCCCGCACGGAACAAATATTTGTTGTATGATCTGCAGGTAGTTGTTCCGGGTCTGGGTGTGTTGTATGTGGAATTCATGTCTGTAAACGCACCCACGACACAGGAGAAATCCTAGTGTGGGGCAACGTTCTTTAAACAAAATAAAAAATAATGAGGGGTTGTCAAGCAGGCGGACGACTGTTAAAACTTTTTGCGAAAACCTCGGTGTTGCAAGAGTTCATAGGTTACGGTAACCCTTGCCATCAGGCGGGCCGTATGCATTGAAAATCCTGGACACGATACTCATATTTTATCCATTTTAAGCCACCATATATCAGACTGTTATTTTGCTACAAATTCTACGCTAGCTGGTATCCTACGCGAATGCATGAATTAACCTGGTATATATTTTTCATCATTTTTATTTCGGCCGAATGAAATCCACTGCTGGACACAGGCCTCCCCCAAAGTTCACCACAACGACCGATATGGTGTGTTGTGTGCTCATTGGGGGGTCTTGCCATAATCGCCACGCTTGGCAGACGGGTTGGCGATCGCAGTTGAGTTGTTAATGTACTAGAAGGACGCTGCTGCTCATCCTCCAGTTAATCCCTTAGTCGACTTTTACGACACCCACGGGATGAAATGGGGTGGTGGCATTCTGAGCCGGCACCACACAGCATATATATATTATACCCGGTAAACGTACATATTTACTGCACGAAATTTATATTACCGAATAAAAACATACGATAACAAGACCACAAACAGCTGATTGCTTGTACAAATAATTCAGAACAAAGGAAATTATAAAAGTGTTGTTGTTAAAAATTATGATTTTATAACTAACTAGCTGGGACCCGCGGTTTCACCCGCATTTAATTTAAACGAAATTTAGAGTACTTCGACATAGACACTTGACATAGAATATATATATATATTGGATTTCAAGGTTTTTTTTTTATAAAATCAGCTATCTGCCCGTGAAAGTCCCGTCAAAATCGGTCCAGTCGTTTCGGAGATTACCCGGAACAAACAGACAGACAGACAAAAAATTTAAAAATATTTTTTTGTTTTATGTACCGTATATACTTTTATATGCATTTAGTAAAAAGCTATTATTTTGACATTACAAACAGACACTTCAATTTTATTTACTTGTATAGATTATTTAAATAACGAATTAAGGTGAATATGATTTTGAATCGATTATCTAGTTTGTGTTTAGTTGAAATGACCTGTACAGTAGTAGATAACCCGGTCCATACACAAATAGTTATGCGAGGTTTCGCGATTGAAGAAGGCAATCGTGTACATTTTTGAGATTGGTCGTTTTAAATCACGGTCTATAGCCTGACCAATACCGCTGTACTGCGCCTCAGGTATGCGCGAGGAGGTAGTGTACGAAGGAAAGAGAGCGACGAAAGCGAAATGACAAAATAGGGGCAGCTGCTCGCCCCCTGCCTCGCTGCTCGCATACCTAAGGCGCGGTACAGCGGTATTGGTCAGGCTATAATGATTAGTACTACATTTCTAGTTTCCGCAGTTTTTTAGTCATATACACACTTATCAGAAATGAGGAGATCCGTGGAAGAACTAAAGTTGCCGACATAGCTGAAAGGATTAGTAAACTGAAGTGGCAATGGGCGGGACACATAGCTCGTATAACTGATGGCTGTTGGAGCAAAAAGGTTCTCGAATGGAGACCGCGCACTGGAAAACGCAGCGTGGGACGACCTCCAACGTGGTGGACTGACGACCTGGTGAAGGTCGCTGGGAATCGTTGGATGAGAAGCGGCATGTAACCGCTCGTTGTGGAAATTTAAGGGGGAGGCCTTTATTCAGCAGTGGACGTCATGTGGCTGATATGATGATGATGATGACACATATCAGCCCGTAAACGTCCACTGTTGAACACAACCCTCCCAATGAGCGGATGCGCTTGGAGGGCCGATTGGTGGTCGCACCATGTTGTTATTATGAGACGAGTGGATACTGTACCCCTAGTACGAGTTACTTTTCACGATCGAAACGTAATAGTAAACTACATAGTTACTGCGTTCGGCGCTCCGATTGGCTGAAGAGTTTGGTGCGGGCCAATCGCAGCGCCGAACGCGGTAACTATGTAGTTTACTATTACGTTTCGATCGTGAAAAGAAACTCGTACTAGGGGTACTGCTGTCCATACTCTTGCAAATAATTCTTAGTCGCCTTTTACGATACCCAAGAGTGTAGAGGGGTGGTCTATTTTTGCAGGAATCAAATGTCTAACTGACATGTCCATGCTCACTTATTGTATGCTTCAAAACAATTGCTGGAGTCTCCGAAATGCAGGATATTTCTAATGGTTTTGGAACGCTGCTTCTGTTAAACTACATCATTTCGGCCGAATGAAATCCACTGCTGGACACAGGCCTCCTCCAAAATCACTACAGCGCCCGATATGGGTGAGTTGTGGGCTCATTGGGGGGTTTTTCCATTATCGCCACGCTTGGCAGGCGGGTTGGCGATCGCAGTTGAGTTGTTAATGTACTCGAAGGACGCTGTTGCCCATCCTCCAGCTAATCCCTTAGTCGCCTTTTACGACACCCACGGCAGGAGATGGGGTGGTGCTCACAGAAACTACATATAATTGACATAAATCTCATTATTATAAGCAAGATGTTACATATTACAACGAATCTACAATTATATGGCCACGCAAGTCTATGGCTTATCGGCAACTTTACTTTCTTGTATCACAGTATAATATTTCAAAGACTTTGTTCTAAGCCCGAATAACAATACCTTTTCTTTTTATTGATGTCCAGTGGAAATTCTACATGGAACTTCCTTCACCCTGGGGAAGGGCTAAGGGGTATGCCGGACTCCTACCAGCTAAAACCACTGGAGCGGTCATCTTCGGCACCGAAGGGGGGCTCCAGGTCCTCGTAAGATCACACTAGAAGGAATCGAATAACAATACCTAGACACAACAGCGCAGTAAAGCCGCAATCAAATACGCTAGGGTGCGTTGCATACAACTATAGTTGACTATAGCTTACAGAGTTCAACAATCGCAAGCGACAAATTGCCGTCGCCCCAGATCGTCTCGTGACGCAAGTACCCCCTCCATTGCAGATATGCACTCGATACAGTAGTTTAACTTTGTGCAAAAAGTACTTATCTACAGGTAGATTACTTGTCCCCCCCGACCCTCGTTCGCGCCGGCCCGAGCCGAGAAATAACGAGTTAGTAATAAAAGATCCCTTTTAAAAGTCATATATATTATAGATCCAGCAGTCCCTTGTATTGTTGTTATCATATCCAGTAACGACCCTGAGCCGAGGTTCGTGTCCCGCAGGAGGCGCCCTCAGGATCAGTTACTTAGTTTATAAATTTTGCCTGGCTGGAGGCTCTTCAAGCTTCGCCAATTGCCCGGTTAAGCATCCACACTGAGGTGAATGCGAGAGGCCCATTAGGAAAAAATAAAAAAATAAAGGTAGGTTACTTGCGATCACAATGGCGCGTATGATAGGCGGCTCAGTGACATATAGGCTCGTATTATATCGATGGAGAATTGTAAATCAAATAGAATTTGAGTCGAAATAGCAGCAATTGAATATAAATGCTGGACCTATTAGTTAAGGTTCACATTTGATTAACGCAATCTCGACTCAAGTTCTACTTGAGTTAGATTCTCGATCAATTTTTTTTTTTTAAACTTTGCCCCACTCTAGGATTTCTCCTGTGTCGTGGGTGCGTTTACAAACATGAATTCCACATACAATACACCCAGACCCGAAACAACTACCTGCAGATCATACAAATATTTGTCCCGTGTGGGAATCGAACCCACGACCCGGAGCGCAGCAGCCATCTGTATCAGCCACTGCACCAACCGTGTCGTCAAAATATACGTATATAATATATATGTCGTCGATCTATATTACGGGCCTTCATGTCTTGCTCTCTTTTTAACGCTTAGCTAACATATAGTGTTGCCTCATTCTGCGGAGTGCCCTCGCTAAATAAATTAGACGAATAATAAAGTAATTAAACAAAATACTTATGAAATCGCTACAATGAAGGTGATTTCGTAAGGGTTAAGGAAATATGTAACCATTTCATGTCAGCCGTGAACCTCCAAAGACTGCTTATGTATATATGTTATATTGGCCTTAAGGGAATGCTATAAGTACTACGCTAGTAACAGATGCCGTGTGGTGCCGGCTCAGAATACCACCACCCCATCTCCTCCGGTGGGTGTCGTAAAAGACGACTAAGGGATTAGCCGGAGGATTGGCAGCAGCGTCCTTTGAGTACATTAACAACTCAACTGCGATCGCCAAGCGTGGCGATTGTGGCAAAACCCCCCAATAAGCCCACAACACACCCATAACGGTCGTTGTGGTGATCTTTGGGGCGGCCTGTGTCCAGCAGTGGACTTCATTCGGCCGAAATGATGAACAGATTAATTGCAGTACATTTTTGGATTTTGGATTAAGAATATAGCACTACATCTCCTTAAGCGAGTGTCGTCAAAGGCGACTAATCGACAATAGGAAAGGGCGCAACACCCCCTCTGTGGAACAGTGATACTGCGCTCACCAACTCGCCTGCAAAGCGTGGTGAGTACCGGCAAATTCCCCCCAAAATTACGACTCACACCATGTAACCAGTCGTTTATGGGGTGCCCTTTGTTATGCAGTGGACGTCCTTTGGCTGACATTATGAAAGAAGGAAGATTCAGCATGGAAGACAAGTGCTCAGTTAAAATATTCAATAACGACATTGTACAGCACTTTATGTTTAAGCAATACTTAAAAAAGATCATTACATTAAAGTTGGTACGTTGGTTGGTCAAAAAATTGTGTTTATTTTTTATATTTGTAAATGTCCGACTTTGCAGGGTTTGAAGGCAGAACCTTCAGGTCTTTTGACTGACAATGTGAGAGTGAACAAAGCATACTCTCTTTTTAATCATTCGTATTTCACGAAAAAAAAGTAAACATATCTGAATATAATTCTTTTCCTGTAAGTTAGTTATATACTATCATTTAAAGGTTCCGAGTGGTGTCCGGATTAATAATATTACATCACTCCATGTCCCCCTGTGGATGATGTAAAAAGCGACTAAGGGGCTCTAAACCAGAGGGATGGGCAGCGGGAAGCCCCACTAAGGGAAAGCAGAGGGATGGCCAGCAGCTTCTCTTCTGTGAAACAGTCCATTTTGCGCGCACCAACCGTCTGCCAAATTCCCCCCAAAAAGACGACACGCGGCATATAACCGGTAGTCCATGGGATGTCTTTGTTCAGTAGTGGACGTTTATTGGCCGATTTGATGATGACGGTGATACTTAAATGTTCTGTAATCAATCAGCATTGCTTTACAAGTTCACACTTTACGACTCTAAAGTTTTTTTTTCTTTTTATCGCTGGATTACATACTAGATTTTCCCGCACTATCGCAAACGGCAAACAAGAGCCGTACTCCGGACAGCTGACTAAATTCGTTTAAGATTTTTGTTTCGTTTTATCCATCGCAGTTTTATCATGCAGTTGAAATGTATGTGTAATAAAATAATCAAGGATCGGAATATGTAGTTTTTAATTAGATGCGTAGATAAGAACATGGATATGCCTATCCAAAACGCCTGGCTCGCGGCATTTAAAATTTAAGATGTAACGTATTGACTTTAGAGACGCATCTTCCATACAAACATTAATTTATAAGAAAATATAAAAAGCGATTGATCCTCGCTCGCTTTAGTCAGATAGCAGTATTTGACGTTGCTACCTATCTGACTGCTGCGTGTACACCGCGTGATTTGTTTCTTTTTACGTATTCAGTAACCAAGTCTAAACTTCCATGATAAATATAATACCTAGTGTAAAACACCTAATTCGAAGACCAAAAAAAGTGTTTGGTAACGTAAGTCCCCCGGAAGCTTGTTCCGCAGCGGATCCGACCAGTTCTCTGCCTAATCTCTGGAAACAACATTAAAATTTCATAATTAAGAAAGATTTACGTGTTGCGAAGTGTTGTATATCATGGCTATCTGGTTAATTAACTCAAATATCTAAAAACATGCTCTCCACTGGCCATAGAACGAACTAATGAGCAGTTTACGCTATGGCCACTTTAATCTCAACCACAGCCGCGTGCCGTAAGGTATAAAATAATTTGTTGAAGCGCGTGCGCTGACCGCGTTGGAACTGGCTAGGTCGACGGGTGAAAGGAGAATTTCCTCTTCTTGACGCACTGACTGACCAATATACATGAGAAACGTTTGATTTACCATACTATGGTACCAGATAAAAAATCACAACTGACGCATTGGAATGGTAAACTAGGTAAAAAATATCGAAATGTTAAGCGATTGCGGAGTAGAGGTGACCTTTTCGGAAGGCACCTACGGAAATTGATTTATTTAGCCAACGATTGATTTATATATATTTTTGTGATTTTAGTTAACGTTTATCCATACATGGTAAATAAGTAGGAATGTTCTTTTAAATAGTGTTCTGAATTTTCCCGTAAAATAAGACCACGATGAAGGTATTACTTCCTTGAATTATCGTACAGATTGCTGGGCCCCGATATTTTAATGTAGGTATCGTACCTTTTTTTATTTATTTTTTTATTGGTGTCCAGTGGAAATTCAAGAACATACATTTCCTTCGCCCCGGAGAAGGCCTTAGCCCTCTTCTACCGGCTAAAACCGCTGGAGCGGTGATCTTCGGCACCGAAGGGGGTTCCAGGTCCTCGTAAGACCACACTAGAGCCGCCCATTAGTGCCACGCCTTTAGGCACATCTCAGTGGGGATGACTGTAAAGCGGTCACACTCTCTAGCGGAGGGCAGGCGGCTATAAAAAGGCTACCCCCCAGGCACTTTTCGGGCAGGATTGTAAAGGATCCCCACAAGTCTCGCTGTGCGCTGTGCTGCGCACACGGCGGCACGTGGCCGCGTGCGCGCCACTGTCATCCCGGGGGTCACTCGGTATAAGCACGCAGCCTCCCCAATCTGCGCGCTCGTGACCCCCGAGAATGTATCGTAAAGTAAAGATAGTTAGATGACCTAATAAAAGCTAAGTAGTTCTTGTAAATCATTAAATTGACACAACATGTAATTAGATACACGAGCGAGGTGTTGCTATCAAGAGCAACAATGTGTTAACCACAAATATTGTTAGAAATTAATATTGTACTAATAATTTTATGCAGTTCAAAGTCCATTTACAAAAACATATAGGATTATCCTTTTCTGAGACATTGAATGATGTGTTACCGAGAAACATCGTCATCAGTCCATCCCCTTCCTAAGTATATTGGGGTCAACTTCGAGTTACCAAATACGAATGAATATTAGTATTTTCCGTAAACAGCCAATGTTGATAACGATTCTTCGAAAACAATCTTAGTGTGACTAGAAGTGAAGAAAAAAATAATGTGGTATCGGTGGACCCCAGTCAGGATCGAAATTCCTTACTTGCAATAATGACACAATATGAATTCCGTGTGAACTAAAACAATAACAAGAAATAAGTTTAAATAATATTTACATGTGTTTAGAGTTGAGGCTATACAGCTGTTCGAGCACAATGCTTGTTGCTCGAATCTCGATAACCGCACGCACACACGCACACACAGCCGTATATAATAGACAGAGAGAAAGAGAAGCAAAAGTCACCCGGAGAGGGGCATAACGCGTTTTCCTTACGTGACGATTTCTGCTAGTTACTCTACTGTAAGCAACGTAAAAGAATTTCGTTAAAAAAAACACATCAGCCCGTTAACGTCCACTGCTGAACATGGGGCTCTCAATAATAACTACCATGAGCATTCTCATACGGATTGATGATTGATCTTGATGCCAACCCTTTGTCCTCCTTCACGATAGTGGAGAGGGGTGGTCTATTCTTTGCTGGGAACCACACGGAAGAAATACATCACTTTACTGGACACTTTACCTTTCAAAATATTAATACAATATCCATATCCCAAGCCTCGCGTATGTTACAACCTAATCACTGAATAAATGATCCTGTTCTCTTTGATTTTTCAGCCACATACAATCCATCAGCATTAATGCCACGATTAAAAGGTAATTAATTAAGAAAGGAAAAGCAATGCTGCGTAAAACAAGTGATGCCCATGTACCAAGTAGCAACGAGGACCAGTTCACGTAATTACTTATATCGAACAGACTAGCTGACCTCTTCATCATCATATCAGCCAAAGGACGTCCACTGCTGAACAAAGGCCTCCTTCATAGATTTCCACAACGAGCGGTTACATGCAGCCCGCATCCAACGACTCCTGGCGACCTTCACCAGGTCGTCTGTCTAACTTGTTGCAGGTCATCCCACGCTACGTTGTGCGGTGCGCGGTCTCCACTCGAGAACCTTTTTGCCCCAGCGGCCATCAGTTCTACGAGCAATGTGCCCCGCCCATTGCCACTTCAGTTTACTAATCCTATCAGCTATGTCGACAATTCTACGGATCTCCCCATTTCTGAGAAATGCCAAGCATAGCTCTCACCATATCTCGCTGACCTTGAGCTTTCTTATGAGGCCCATATTACCATATATCAATGATTAATTAAGTAATTACTGGCAAATCAATTAAACTAACGATTGTTTGTAAGAGCCGTAATACTTTGCGGTTTATTAAGGCATCGTAGTAACTGGTGACTGAAGCAGGAAATTCACACTTCTTAAGATCACATTCAATTAATGACAAGATTATAAAATATGGTACCAAGGAAACAACTTAGTCAGGGTTTTGTGTCCGAGGTCTTTCGATGCCGGATTTACAACGGCCATTGTAGACCTTGGAAATACCGTTTGGATAGGGTTTGGACAGCACTTTCCGGAATCATGTGTAATTTCGTTAATGTACGGGTATGACATCTAAACTATATAATATAAAGAGAAAAGATTTGATTTTTTGTATGTCTGTTTGTAATCTATAGACTCAAGTACTACTTTACCGATTATAAAAAATATTTCACCTGTAATAAGCTACATTATCAGAGAGCAACACTTTGGACTGTATTTTATTTTCAAAGCAATTAGAGATCTCTACAAAACTGCAATAACCCAACCTAAGGTATCAAAAATTTGCCTGTAAAAATCATTATTTGGCGTGCGCAGCGTAAACACCCACAAAAAAGTCCTCAAGGCTTTAATTCTAACTGTTTTATATAAGTCACAATAACTACTTTTTGTTCAAATTAATCAATCAAAATACGGGTAGATTCAAAAGATGGTGACATTCGTATGATGATATTAATCCATATCCAACAAAATGGTTTCAGAAACAAGGTTGATTATGTAGTCAGCGACATAAGTCGCCGAGCAATTTTTTTTTTCAAATCTTTAATATTCTTTATTTTAAATGCGTTAGTGAACATTCTCAAAACCAGATAATAGCAACATATTTAAATGTTATTTTGATTGAAAAAATTATGGCTATGATGCATAATTGTACCCGTGCGAAGCCGGGGCGGGTCGCTAGTATTTTATAAAAGCTTTTTCAAGCTTCACTGAGAGCGTTTCCGGCGCCTATTCCAAATAATACTAACTACACTTAACACTGAAAACACTTACATAAGCCCGTAAACGTCCACTGCTGGGCTTTCCAATGATTACTGCAAAGAGCGGCCGTAAGGGATATTGCGTTAACCAGCACGCTTGGCGCGTGGATTGGTGATCTCAGTATGTTGTTATTAGTACATGAAGGGATGCAACCCGTCCTCTTGATATCAACCCTTAGTCGCCTTTTATGACACTCATAGGTGGATTGGACTTAGGGTAACCATCTGACAAGCTCGGCCCCCGGATGAAACTGACTATAAAATCGCGCAACACGAATTATGCCTTCGGAAAAATATCACTCAGTGTAGTAAATTCGGTTATTCTAAATTAGTTAAGTAGTCGTAAATTTTTCATTTTGAATAAATGACAGTCTATAAAGCTATCTGTTGCGTATTTATTTTTTGCTTTTTTATAATATACAGGCATATTTCTGAAATTTCTCAATATTTAATGTAAGAAACCCCAATTTGGGGTGGTCTATTTTTTGCCGGGAGCCACACGTAACAAAACCTATGAACTGTCCACATTTTAAGCTCACCTTGACACATTTTGAAATCATAACAAAGAATATCTTTCAATCACTACAACAGTTACATGACAAGAGTACGGTCAACTAAACAAGCATAGCACTAGACTACAATACGTGGTCGGGTCGTAAAACAAGAGTGACACGTGCAAACGGATGTAGAGCGGGGACCGGCTGTTTGGCCATAAACGTTCTAGACGGACGAACGATAACGGGTGCTGTCACCCACGCAAGGAACTTTCGAGTAGGCGAGGTTCTAAGACATTACTTATATTATAAAGAGTTATATAAGATGGAGATTTGTTATACAAGGTGTGATGCTCAATTCATATGAAAACCTATGTTACGCTATACAAATAAATGAAATCCTTTTCCAAATTTTTTATTCGAATGAGTGCCTACAAGTAAGGAAAACGCTGTAATAAAACAGTGAAAAAATAAAAAATTGTTGCAAAAAGAAATGCGGAAATTATAACTTGGTTTTTAATAAACGTGATCTGAAACGATCTGACTGTCTCCTTAAAATAAATTTTATAATTAATACTTTTGTAGGACCAGTGGTGGATTTACCAGTAGGCTGAGTAGGCTTGAGCCTAGGGCGCCAGATTTTAGGGGCGGCAAAATTGGGGAAACTACGATTGCACGCACATCAAAAATATTTCTGTATGACGGCTCTCTGGTGGTGACCTCTATGGGAAAGGTCTGTGTTCGGTAGCGGACTTATTAAAGGCTGATATGATGATGATGATGATGATGATGATGATGAAGGCATAAATTAAACAGTCTACAGTCAGTACTTGGAAAATGGGTAAAAAGAGCCGACCAAAAAATCCCTCAGGTAGCCGAGGATGACGAAGAGAGAGATAGAATCGAGCATAAAAGGAAACAATTAACGATTGCATGGTTCCAACACGGAAGGTTGTGACGAAGTCATCCTTCATTTTCATTTCAATCAACCTCTTTCATGACTTCATACCTTTTTATTTCCATCACTGTCCACCTCACGATTCATTCTTTATTCAAATCAAAATTCGAATTTATGTGACGTAGAGTCGCTCTTCATATTTTGATCATCATCATTACACGTTGGATTCTGAACGCTAGTGGTTCGACACACAGCTGTCGCTCTGACGAATAGTCTCCTGCAATATTACAATTACTTATTTTAAACTAGCGTAAATTGTGATAATAAGCTATATTTTAAAATTTATATCACCATGAAGATGAAGTGTTGAAGTTGTGAATATCAATATACCATTATAACAATATATATATGTTACGTTTCATTGAATCACAATAACTGAACTCCGTTACTTGCTGCCGTGGAGAGAGCCTCCTTGTTGAGCTAACCGGGAAGGAACACGGAGAGAGGCACTCCGCGACAAGGTCAGCTAAAGAAACTGTTTTTGAGATAGTCGAGTATTTTGATAGTTGAGATAAAAAAAAATGGACTAAAGATTGTATATAGGCTATTTAACGAGTGTTCGCACTGGTAAAATTACAAATGTACATGGGAATTAATACTATAAAAGTCCCAAATAAAATAAGGAGAAACAAAAATACATTAATAAACACGCCATATAGACTTATTTTTAAATAATAATAGATCACAACAAATTGTTTGATTGAAAACAAATACATGGCGTGTATGTACCTACATCTCGAGGCAGAGCCTGAACTAAGTTATAAATCTATCTCGAGTGACGGTTTCTTCCTTGATTACACTAATTATAGTATCATAAAGGTGAGCGGTACATATTTAAGATTTAGGTAAAAAATAGTTCTTGATATATCTCAAAATTTAAGACTTGGAATTAAGTAAAGCAAACGTTAACTGTAACCAAACCATAATAGGTACGACATAATTGTTTCAAAATTAACTAGGTTTCTAAACAGGAGTATATCCACACTCTTATTGCAAAACCAGTATAATTATTAGTGACTAGCTGGGACCCGCGGTTTCACCCGCGTTTTATTTAAAAGAAACTTAGAGTAGTTCGACATAGACACTTGACATAGAATATATATATTGGATTTCAAGGATTTTTTATTTTTTGCGCGGATTCCTAATGATTTTTCTAAAATAAAAGTAGCCTAAGTTATTCCTTATAACATCAGCTATCTGCCAGTGAAAGTCCCGTCAAAATCGGTCCAGCCGTTTCGGAGATTACCCGGAACAAACAGACAGACAGACAGACAAAAAATTTAAAAATGGATTTTTGTTATAGGTACCGTATATACTTTCATATGCATTTAGTAAAAAGCTGTTATTTTGACATTACAAACAGACACTTCAATTTTATTTATTTGTATAGATAACTACGTTTCAAACGAATTTACTACAAAGCATATTATGAACACTGCACGCGGAATAGCACAGTAACGGAAACGCATAGATCAAAGATTAATCCTGTTCAACCTTGATAACGGAGCTGTTACGAGTAATTTCCTTTATTTACAATTTATATTTGCATCGTTAATGTTATTGATTTCACTGATGAGCTTACGTTAAGTAGACAGATACTATGATGTAGTGCAAATTGTTCTCTTATATCATATCATCACCATGATCATATCAGCCGTAGGGCGACCCACTGCTGGGCAAAACCCTCCCCGATAGATTTCCGCAATTATCGTTTACATACCGCCCGCATCCAACGACACCCAGCGGCATTGACCCGCAGGCTGATTACCTAAGTCGCAGACGCTTTGCAACATTTTTTATATCCTTCCTTATTTGTGTCTGGGATGGTTGGTCTAGATACTCTCATTGTGATAGCGACCAGGACACCGCACAGCACACGCTCGAGGCGTGCCCTGCATGGGACGCCGAGCGGCGGATCCTGGTCGATCGGATCGGGCAAGATCTCTCTCTGCCAGCAGTAGTGTCGGCTATGTTGGCAGAGCACGAAAACTGGAATGCAGTGGTCTCCTTCTGTGAGAGCTTCATGCTCCAGAAGGAGGCCGCAGAGCGGGATCGGGAGAGGGCCGATCCCGCTCGAAGAAGGAGGAGACGGCGCCGGGGTAACAACCGCCCTGGCGCCTAATTCCCATACGCCTGAAACCCCCTGCCGTTGCTATAAGGCGGGGGACCTCTGGGTTCGCGGGTGCGTAGATTGGGGAATCTGCGTGCTCATACCAAGCGACCCAAGAGAAGACGGTAGCACGCACGTGGTCACGCTTTAGGCGATCCTTCACAATCCCCCCGGGAGGGTGACCACTTTACAGTCACCCTCTCCGAGATGTGCCTATAGGCGTGGCACCAGCGGGCGGCTCTAGTGTGATCATACGAGGACCAGGAGCCTCCCTTAGGTGCCGAAGATGACCGCCCCAGTGGTTTTAGCCGGTAGGAGTCCGGCATACCCCTTCGCCCTTCCCCGGGGCGAAGGAAGTTCATGAAGAATTTCCACTGGACACAAATAAAAAAAATAAAAAAAATGGTCTAGATACTCTGCAACTAAGGAGAAAATTTGCACACATAATGCACTATTATCTGCTGTGAAACAACAAGGTCGACAATCCATCTGTGCGGGACTATATCCATTTATATGTACCCGATCAATATATGCGTGGCGCACCGGCTTCTTACTTGTCCACCATCATGGCATTTTTCACATACTAGTAGTAGCCGTACAGCTCGAGCAGTTGTTTTAATAAACAAAATGTTACAAAATAATTCAGATACAGACATATTCTTTGATAGAACACATGCTGTGATTAATAATATAATGTTGTATATAAATGATATTAACTTGTGGTATTAATTTGCATTTAATTCAATAATCTTGAGGGTATATTGATGTAATGTTGACATTTTGCATGTCATTTTTTGACATAGATTAATTAATTTATGTGTAAATTACTTTGACACTTAGTATTATGTATTAGAAATTTTGTGATTTATTTTGACATTTTTATTGTAAAAGAAATATGATTCAATTTAATGTTTTCTTTCAACCTGAGATAGTGGTATAATAATTGAAATATTAATTTATTAATTTGTGACTACTATTTTTATGTTTTGTTCTGTGGTTGTATAACTTGACACGACATATAAGCGTTTTGGTTTTATTTTTAACTGTAAGCTTTTTGTTATGGAAATAAATAAATAAACAGGCGTAAATTGCTCCAACGCCGCTGTCAAACGTCAATTTGGTATTACCTATTGCCGATAGCGACTAAACAGGCGAAGATCTCCGACGCGCCTCTGTCGGACAATCAATGAATTAGAAACGTTCATTAATTTTAGTTCCACTGGTGGCTACTGGCGCTAGTAACTATGCATCTTCCACAATAGCGATAGGCGGGCGATGCCTTACGTAATACCAATTGTTTCGATGCTTTGCCACCGGTGGATTCTTGGCTGTGGGATAGCTGCTACCGCGTCTGCTGTTGCTGTTTTTAGCTAATCAGCCCGCAGGTCATCTGTCCATCGCGTTGGATGCCGTCCCACGCTGATTTTTCCGGTACACAGTTTCCACTCGAGAACCTTTTCACCGATCGCTGATAGTACAGACTAGTTAAAGGTTAAAGGCCTCCCCCATAGATAGAACGTGCCAGTATCTTGGCAGGTGGGTAGGTAAACGCCGTATGGCTTCTTTATTACAGCCGGGACGCTGCAGCCCATGCCTCTGGTTTCAAGTCCCTTAATCGCCTTTTACGACGTCCACGGGAGAAGACGGAGTGGTGCTATATTCCTAATCCGGACACCACACGGAAAATCACGGATCAATAGTATTACTGTCAAATTAAGTTGATGGTTAAATTGAAGAATCGATTCAAGCGTAAATATATAAATATCTCGTGTCACGGTGTTTGTAGTCACACTCCTCGGAAACGGCTCGACCGATTTTAATGTTTTTTTTTTGTATGTTTGGTAGGTATGAGAATAGGTCGTAAAGTATTTTTCACCCCCTACCCCATCTATCCATCCCTATCATTTTTTTATCGCGATTTATGTATTTTTGTATGAACAATCATTCATCCATGATGTAGATTTCCAAATTCCACGCGTGCGAAGTCGCGGGTAAAAGCTAGTAATAATATAATATACTAACTACTAGTAACTAGATTTTATCTGATAATTATAATTGTTGCATCAAGGTCGTCACACACGGCGGCTGTAATAAAAATGTATAGGTATTTGAGCAAAACATATATCAATAAATCTTGCCATGCCCTACAGGAGCCTAAACATAACAGTGATAATTTATATTTTCACATCTTTAATCTTAAGGTTCCGAGTGATAAGGAAATATATTATATTATGTCTCAAATTCAAATCACATTCCGAATCATCTTCTGATAAACTATCAATTAACGTGACGTACCATAATAATCAATTAATGGGTTGCAAACTGAGAGAGCCTGTAAATGAACTTGATAGGTAAAACGGATGATAACTAGACGTTACATCAGTGTAACGAAGATAAGCCATACATTACATTACTTGCTGTGTGCGCACAGATTGGGGAGTCTGCGTGCTCACACCGAGTGGCCCCCGGGAAGACGGCGGCACGCACGTGGTCACCTGCCGCCGTGTGCGCAGCATAGCGCACGGCGAGGCTTAGAGGGATCCTTTACAATCCTCCCCGAGAAGTGCCTGAAGGCAGCCTTTTTACAGTCGCCTTCCCTCCGTTAGAGGAGGTGACCGCTTTACAGTCATCCCCTCCGTGATGTGCTAAAAGGTATGGCACCAATAAGCGGCTCTAGTGTGATCTTACGAGGACCTTGAGCCCCCCTTCGGTGCCGAAGATGAACGCTCCAGTGGTTTTATCCGGTAGGAGTCCCTTCGCCCTTTCCCGGAGCGAAGGAACTTCATGTAGAATTTGCACTGGACACAAATAAAAAAAATACATTACCCATTTGAATATGGGGTAGTTTGAACAAGAAATTTGTGTCGAGACGATTTCAAACGAATCTACAACCCACTTAGTAAATCATCATCATATCAGCCACAGGACGTCCACTGCTGAACAAAGGCCTCCCCCTTAGATTTCCACAACGAGCGGTCACATGCCGCTCTCATCCAACGACTCCCAGCGACCTTCACCAGATCGTCTGTCCACCTCGTTGGAGGTCGTCCCACGCTGCGTTTTCCGGTGCGCGGTCTCCATTCGAGAACCTTTGTGCCCCAACGGCCATCAGTTCTACGAGCAATGTGTCCCGCCCATTGCCACTTCAGTTTACTAATCCTTTCAGCTATGTCGACAACTTTAGTTCTTCTACGGATCTCCTCATTTCTGATTCGATCTCGTAGAGAAATACCAAGCATAGCTCTCTCCATAGCTCGCTGAGTGACCTTGAGCTTTCTTATGAGGCCCATTGTGAGTGACCACGTCTCTGTTCCATATGTCATCACTGGTAACACACACTGGTTAAAGACTTGCGTCTTGAGGCATTGCGGTATTGTTGACGAAAAGACGTTAGAAAAGACTTAGTAAATGCTGCCACGAAATTCGAATAATGATATGGGTATTGCGCGGGTAATTTCTCACATCATAAAGGATATGCAAATTATATTAATATTAACTTAATAATATTGTTAACTTATTAATATTGTTAATATACGATATAATATTGTTATTTTAACATTAGAGATTCTACGTAACTTGACTCCAAATGTCGCATTTGCATACACACTTGCTTATAAATTATCTAAATTATTGATTTAGATAAGCATAAAACGTATACTGATCATACATTAAACAATTATTAGACTAAGTGTTAATTTAAAATTACGAGAGGGAGAGAGACGATACCTCGATTTTAATGCGACTTAATTTTGATATCAAGAGAGTGAACATCTTCGAATTATTAACTGACTTAAAAAACAAGGAAGGTTTTGTTTACCCCATATGTAGGTGCGCGAATTTTTCAGAATGTTTGTTCGTTCACTGTGGCAATCTTTATACTTATGGGAAGGTATTTATGCTAAGGTATATGAAATATTACGGTACCATTCTTTTATATGGACTGATAGATATAATAATTGTATTTATATGACTTTTAAGTGGGGTTTAAAGTTTTTATTTGTCCAAATCAAACGGACAAATATATATGCTAAGTCCGTTTATAATACAATCTCGCTTCAAAACTCCTTCGCAAGTAAAATAAAACTCTACACAGGGAGATATCGGTATCAGTATATACTGCCATTATTGTTTATCTGTTACCAATATTTAACATCAAAGTGATTGCGACACTACTTTCTTATGACTTGCGACTTATCCGTCAACCAACATTCAACTCCAATCTTTTAGAATTCAATCTAGATAAAACAAGGGCCAGGTTATTGGCACGGCATGTTAATCGTACCTTCTGGAACAATCGGTCAGCAACAGGGATCAAGCGGGAGGTTTCTTATTTGAGAAGTAGGCGGAATATCTACGCTGCACATAGGGTTGTGGTTTGTGGTCGAAGGAACAGAATATTGATAAAATTCTATGTCCCTGTAGGATGGCATAATGTGCATTTTAATGCATCTTCAGCCCCGATATGAATGGTGTCGAAATGTATGTCTAGTCTTTATAAAGTTTCATCATCGTCATCATATCAGCCAAAGGACATCCATTGCTGAAGAAAGGCCTCCCCCGTAGATTTCCGCAATGAGCGGTCACATGCCGCCCTCATTTAACGACCCCAGCGACCTTCACCAGGTCGTCTGTCCACCTCGTTGGAGGTCGTCCGACGCTGCGTTTTCCGGTGCGTGGTCTTCTCTCGAGAGAATTATATAGTTTGTATCAGGTCAACGATTTTTGAGGTGTAGCTTTTAACTATCTTAAAAATTCATTCACTGATAAATACAATATAATACAGACGCTCAAATATTTTGCCTTCGGTTTTATTAAGTTTTGTACATACATACTAAAACCAAGAAATGTCAATTGGTTTACACTGCAACGACAGGTGTAAAATGTATTTCCGGGTGGTGTCTGGATTAAGATTATAGCACCACTCCATCTCCTTCCAAGGATGTCAAAAATGGATGGGCAGCAGCGTCCCTTCTGTACAGTAGCCATTCAGCGCTGCACCAACCCGGTGAGTACTGGAAAATTCTCCCAAAATGACATAATTGTGGAAATCTATGGGAGAGGCAAAGGTACAACAGTGGACGTATTTCGGCTGATATGATGATGATGATAGGTATAAGTCTTCTGACCAACACAAAGAATTTAAGACAGGTTGATGAAGAATGATACAGTCGGCTGCTGCGCACCGGGTCGTGGGTTCGATTCCCACACGGAACAAATATTTGTATGATCAGCAGTTAGTTGTTCCGGGTTTTTTTTGTTTTTTCTTTTTTTTTTTTTTAAAACCTTGACCCACACTGTGATTTCTCCTGTGTCGTGGGTGCGTTTACAGACATGAATTCCACATACAATACACCCAGACCCGGAACAACTACCTGCAGATCATACAAATATTTGTTTGTGAAGTTCATGTCTGTAAACGCACCCACGATACAGGAGAAATCCTAGTGTGGGGCAACGATTAAGTGTTTAAAAGAAAAAAAGTTTAAAAAATATTTTCAAGGATAAAATATGGTCGACGATTAATTCCTTGTCACGAATTGTATCAAAATTCATAACGCTCGACGTTTACCTTATTATAGGACAAGTACATCCCTGTTCTTCCACGTGGCACCACTGCCTACAAGGGCCTACGAGTGTTTGCTCACCCCCGTCCACCTGTTACCGGGGCCAGCCAGATAGCGTCGCCCTTATTTTTAGAAGCCGTAATTACTGCCTGTTTGTAAACCTCGATCGAGTCCCATGTGCCACGATTAGCGAAATTGGAATATTGTGTAATTGTTTAATAATATTACTGTGACGTAATAAAGTCGGTAATTGCTATTGTAAAAGTAGTGGATAAATATATGGTAATTTCCGTCAGTTGTCACTCCAACCTTTCATCTTAGGCCTCGTACACTAGAGCCGCCCAATGGTGCCAAGTCTATGTCTATGTATGTCTATGTGTATGTAGTGTCTATAGAGACACATCACAGAGAGGGTTTGACTTTCAGACTGTAAAGCGGTCACCCCCTACTGTGCGCTATGCTATGATGCGTACATGGTGTCACTCCAACCTATTTTTGATCTGGACCTGTCGTGTGTGGACACGACGGCTTATGTGGATAAGCCATAAAACGTCGACTGCTGAACAAAGGCCTCTCCCATAGATTTTCACAATTGTGCTGTCATTCTGGGGGGTATTTTCCAATACTCACCACGCTTAGCAGGCAGGTTGGTCGCTCACTAATCGCGCAGTATGACTACTATTTCATAGAAGCGACGCTGCTGCCCATCCCTTTAGTTAAGAATCCCTTAGTCGCCTTTTACGACATCCACAGGAAGAGATGGAGGGGTACTAAATTCATAATCGGGACACCAATAAAAGAAGTATTCACCACACTTGGCGGGTTGGTGAGCGCAGAATGCCTACTGTTCCACAGAGGGGATGCTGCTGCCTATCCCTGTGGATCCTTAATCGCCTTTTACGACATCCACAGGAGATGGAGTGGAACTTTATTTTTAATCCGGACAGTACACGGACAATAATACTATGTACTGGTACTAGTGCACAATATCATATGACAATGTATTTCAACTTTCATTGCTTCATTCCTAGTCAAAAGGTACCTTAACTTATTTTGTAATTCTTCATCGAGACTTGGGGACCTGTCAATGAACTTCGAATTGATCTCGAAGGTTACAACCACAAAAACTCAAAGCAGACAAAATAACATGTTTGATGTTATTTAGACTGACTCAGTGAAACAAAAAGGAAAAAACATTCACGGCGATGACCATTAAAAGAAGTTAAATTAAGAAATCCATACAAGATTCATACATTTTATGATTCAACAGATTGTTAAAAATTGCTATAAGACCAACAATTTCGGTCCAATGTAATAGCCTTGCAAATACAATGAAGGTCGGACCTTCGCAGAATCTTCGCAAGATTAATGTCCTAAAACATTCGTATATGATATGCTTGAGATTGCTTTAAATTTATTTCATAATAAGTCGAAAATTCGTTCCAAATAAATCGAGTGTTCAAGTTCGTTCATCAATCATTCAATAACATTATAATCATCATCAGTCACCAACCCTCAAATATGACCACCCATTGTAGTGATCATTGTTCAGTAGTGGATGTTTACGGGCTGGTGTGATTGATTGATTGATTACGCTAAAATCAGCAATGGGAAGATCCTCTTTGATGACGATGATGGCATCAAATACTGAGTGATTCCTAGTGCTTGATACTTTATTATTAATTGTATAACTATAAGTAATTAAAAAGTGTTGTGTAAAATTGTGCGTAAATAAAAAATGTTATTCAGTAATTAGTAATGCAGGTTTTAACCTCATCATCACCAGGAACTTACGCAGTCTACGGTAACAATGATTCGCTTAACTTCACCTGTTCAGCTCTGTGGTAAATATTTTAAATGCAATAAAGACAGTAAAATGGGCTTATTGTCCTAATCACAATAAAATTGGATTTTGCTATTGCCTTCGAGTTCGTGTGTCTTCAGTTAGCTGGAGCTTTGTGCCCGATGGTAAACATCTGGCTTTCAAACATTGGCGAACTTGAATAATATCAGGCTATTCAAAGGAAATTTCGCGTTATTTTTCGTCCTTAGCGGGGAACATAATCTTCAAAATGATCAATTCACTCAATCATTAATTTTAATAAAGTATCCAGGGACATTAACCGTGTGGTGCCGGCTACGAATAGCACCAACCCATCTCATCCCGTGGGTGTCGAGGGCGACTATGGGATTAACCGGATGATGGGCAGCAGCGAACTTTGAGTACCTTTATAACTCAACTGCGATCGCCAACCCGTCTGCCAAGCGTGGCGATTATGGCATAACCCCCTCGAGGAGCACACAACACACCCATATTGGTCGTTGTGGTGATATATGGGGGAGGCCTGTGTCCAACACGGGAGACATGGCGTACCGACAAAAATACACATGGCTTTGTATAGCTTGATGTGCAGCCGTGTGTACCTACCTGAACAAAATTAACCGCAAATATACTCGTAAGTTGGTCTCATAATAACTCCACACGGAATTTGATATTAATGTTTTTGGATTTATTCCATCACTTGTGCCAAACGGCGTCCCTCGTGCCAAATTGTAGACCACCGGGAAGTAACTGAGGATATTGATGATCTGTCAGTGGAATTTTCTTTATAAGAATACGCTTTGAAAGGCCGTATCTTTTTATTATACTTTTATGCCCAAATCATCACAGATATACCGTCAGGGCAGTAAATTCAATCCACATTGCCTATCTAACTGGGATTAAGGATTTGATCAAGTTTTAAATCTTGATTTTGGATAACATTGATTATTACTTTATCATTTATAAGAGTATCATGTTATCGATAAAAATACATAAATGACTGCACCAAGAAACCAATAATGGTGGCCGTACAGCACTGGATTCAATTCGATGCAGACGCGCTTGTTTATTTAATCGATTGCGACAACATATCGAGACAGTGCGTTGAACCTGATGACGTTCGACGGTCCGCAACCGCCTCTCACCACGTCACGCGAATTCCCCGCTCTTATAATAATTAAAACTATTTTTAAACAACAAGCTGGTTTGTTTAACCTGCATAATAATCGTTGTTTACGAGATTTCGGTAGGTCTCAAATCTTGGATTATAGGTAAGATAAGAGGTGGATTAGCTTCACTTATAACTTTAGGATTCATTTTCCAAGTGTCGCATTAAATCAAGTTCGATCAACGGCACCGTAGCGATTAGAGGGTCAGAGGCTAACAAACAATTATATTATACCATAGATATGTTACGTCCATATTAAATGGCGCGCCAAACTCAGTCTCGCTGTATGTAGCTATAAAACTGCACACCTATGCTGTAAGAAAGAATATACAAAAACTACGAGCGTAAAAGAGATAGCTATCTAAAATGACAACACGTTTACTTGATGTCTTTGTCGCAGCTGTGATAGAATATTATGTTGTCTCTTTTCTCTGCTTGGCCTGACTTTTGTGCGAAAATATAAGAGAATTCAATTCAGTACTCACTCCTATCATACTTCTTAACGCTCTCATCTCAACTGCATTTATTCTGCTTTCATGTTTCTTCTGCCATACCCAACTTTCACTTCCGTACATGAGTGTCGGAACCAACACCCCCTCATGCACAGCCAAACGAGCCTTGTTAGACACCTTCCGACTGTTCATAAAGGAGTGCAAAGCTCCATTCACCATGTTTCCTGCATTCACTCTTCTTTCAATATCACTCTCACACTTTCCATCTCTTGTAAACTTTGAACCCAGATACACAAACTCATTCACCTGTTCAATTTGTTCATCTCCAATCACGATATTGCAGTCTGTCACTGCCTCTTCTCTTTCAAACACCATCACTTTCGTCTTCTTTACATATATATATATACTCGTATAATATCATTGTTAACAAATTATAATGTTATTAGGAAATAATTGCTACTTTTATATACAAGGCCAGTGAAGGGGTGTACAAAAGGATCAGAAACTTTGTTGACAATTTGAGTCCAAATTAGTTCTAGAATGTTCTAGAAGACCACGGAGTGCTTTACTGCATTTTTATACTGATATGTTTATAAGTACCTACAATAACAAGCACTTACAACGGCTGACAACACTATTTTAATCTTATCAATGAAATGCAAACTTATGATCACTTTATAATAACCCAATAACCAGAATATAGTCATTTTAAGGGAATTTTTATAATTGAACTTGGACAAAGCACTAACATCGACATAACACTGTAAATTCACTTTCGTAAACCCAAATTATAAAAAGAATATTTTGGTTAATTAAACAAAATAGATCATCATTTCGGCCGAGTAAAGTCCACTGCTGGACACAGCGACCGACATCAGTGTGTTGTGAGCTCATTGGGGGGTTTTTGCCATAATCGTCACGCTTGGCAGACGGGTTGGCGATCGCAGTTGAGTTGTTAATGTATTCGAAGGACGATGCTGCCCATCCTTCGGCTAAACTCTCAGTCGCCTTTTACGACACCCACGGGATGAGATGGGGTGGTGGTATTCTGAGCCGGCACCACACGGCTAATTTAGAAAACAATAATATTAATGATAAGGATTTCCCAGTACCAATATATATAAAATAAAACATTTCGTGCAAGCGCCGAATATTTCTAGTACCCCAAAAAGTCCTACTTAAATCGTAAAATTGGGTCTTTAGAGTTCAATTTTAATTAACCCCGTTCCGCTATCGTGTTGCTACTATAACAATTATTTTTGCATTCAAAAATGTATTCGATTCTTGGATCTAGCTTGACTGCTGTAGGTTTTGGAATCCGAAAACAGATAATCATCCAAAAACAGCTCATATGTACTTTGTTTCAGGGATGACAAGAATTTTTGAGATGTCTGTCATGATTTTGTAACGGGTTTCCGAGTGGTTGTTGGCGTGCCAAGATTAGAAGCAACGCGGTAATACAAAATTAGAAAATCGGAATGAATTTGCATTTAAAAATAAAAATAAACAGGTATTTGGGACTAAATTAATTTTTTTCTTGGCTCCGGTGTGCTTCGCCGGTTTTCTAGTTACCGGCTTATAATCGATTGAGAGAAAGACGTCATAATGTTTTGGTTTTTCTGCTCAGCTTTTAAAAAAAGGATTTATTTTTCATGTTATAGTAAACATTGTATTCTTTCTAATTAGGCACATTAAGGACCTTTACGAATCATTTATCTTTTTAAAAAACGTTGCCCCACACTAGGATTTCTCCTGCGTCGTGGTTGCGTTTGTGCAGTGGCTGATACAGTCGACTGCTGCGCTCCGGGTCGTGGGTTCGATTCCCACACGGAACAAATATGTGTATGATCTGCAGGTAGTTGTTCTGGGTCTGGGTGTATTGTATGTGGAATTCATGTCTGTAAACGCACCCACGACACAGGAGAAATCCTTGTGTGGGCAACGTTTAAAAAAAAAAACGGGAAATTTGCCGGTACTCACCACGCTTGGCAGGCGGGTTGGTGACCGCAGAATAGCTACTGTTCCACAGAAGGGAGGCTGCTGCCCATCCCTCTGGTTTAGAGACCCTTAGTCGCCTTTTACGACATCCACGGGAGGAGATGGAGTGGCGCTATATTCTTAATTCGTATATAATAACACCACATGCTTAACGTACATAGATACATATTCAAAATGCTAATATTATAAACGGGATTTTGGATTGATCTGAAGGTCTAGAGAACCTAATTCAATACAATATTGTAAACTACGCAGCTTTACTGGTCTTGTATCCCTATCCCTAAAATGCAAAGTTCAAAATGGGTGGGAGCACGAGCTGGCACGTCTTGAATGAAACAAAATGATGCGTCTATTACAAATATTCAAATGGCTGCCATAATATTTCCACGAACGAGCGGTTGCATACCATCCGCATCCAACGACTCCCAGCGACCCTCACCAGGTCGTCTGTCTACCTCGGTGCGCGGTCTCCACTCGAGAACCTTTTTACCACAACGGCCATCAGTTCTACGAGCAATGTGTCCCGCCCATTGCCACTTCAGTTTACTAATCCTTTTAGCTATGTTGGCAACTTTAGTTCTTCTACGGATCTCCTCATTTCTGATTCGCTCTCGTAGAGAAATACCAAGCATTGCTGGACCATAGAGTGACCTTGAGCTTTCTTATGTTGCCCATTGTGAGTGACCACGTCTCTGTTCCATATATCATCACTGGTAACTCACACTGGATAAAGACTTTGGCCTTGAGGCATTGCGGTTTTGTTGATGAAAATACGTTGCGAATCTGTGGGGGAGGCCTTTGTTCAGCAGCGGACGGCCTTTGGCTGATATGATAATGATGATGATGCCATAATATATACGTATTAGTAATATATGAAGTTTAATGCCCGTTCTTGTCCATAGGAAATCTACATCTTGGAACGCGGCAACTAAAGTCTCGATGATTCATAAGTGCCTGTATATGGTTTACATGAAAAAAGTATTTTTTTAATCCTTTATAATGGTTAAGCCATTGCACAAGTAGATTGAAACAGACTCCACTACGAAACGCCCTTTTCCGCCATGATCATCACATAAGAAGTCGTCCACGGCTGAACAAAGAATCCCCCATAGATTTCCACAACGGCCGGTTACATGCCGCCCGCATCTAACGACTTCGAGCTACCTTCACCAGGTCTTTTCTCCATCTCGTTGAAGGCCGTCTCACATTATGTTTTCGGTACGTGGGCTCCACTCGAGAACCTTCTCCGCCGGTACACTCTAATAACTTCCACGCACTAATAAGCAATTACGTGTAATGTTTTGCTTTGCAAATCCAGCTTGACATTGAAGATTGAGCAAGATACTTTAAAACTAAAGTTGTCGACAAAGCTGAAAGGATTAGTAAACTGAAGTGGCAATGGGCAGGGCACATTGCTCGTAGAACTGATGGCCGTTGGGGCACAAAGGTTCTCGAACGGAGACCGCGCACCGGAAAACGAAGCGTGGGACGACCTCCAACGCGGTGGACAGACGACCTGGTGAAGGTCGCTGGGAGTCGTTGGATGAGAGCGGCATGTGACCGCTCGTTGTGGAAATCTAAGGGGGAAGCCTTTGTTCAGCAGTGGACGTCCTGCGGCTGATATGATGAAGGATTTTATTTGAAACTACTTGTTGACGATACTAGCAAATCATCATCATCATCATTTCGGCCGAATGAAGTCCACTGCTGGACACAGGCCTCCCCCAAAGATCACCACAACGACCCATATGGATGTGTTGTGGGCTCATTGGGGGGTTTTGCCATAATCGCCACGCTTCGCAGACGGGTTGGCGATCGCAGTTGAGTTGTTAATGTACTCGAAGGACGCTGCTGCCTATCCTCCGGCTAATCCCTTAGTTGACTTTTACGACACCCATGGGAGGAGATGGAGTGGTTGCATTCTGAGCCGGCACCACACGGCACATGAGCAAATCATTCGCATGATATTAAGCATCATGCCTACCTATACCAATTAGAATGCTACCCAGGAGTCCTGTGCGGCATCAGACTGTTCTCGTCACCTTGATGCATTAAGTCATTTAGCCTCTTATGCCCAGCAATTTCACTAGCTACAGTGCCCTTCTAACCGCAGCGGCGAATATCTGGCACTGCGGCGGTACCTACCTTTTTTATTGTTTTTATGTGGTCTGCCAACATGGCCGGTGTCCTGGTCGCTATCACAATGGTGGCATTGTGCCGTGGCTTCTTGGAATTAAAGACCTACCACCAGTGATTAGTCCAGATGACACCATTTTAATCGCTGTTTAGCTTAACAAGCGTTCAATCTGTGGTTATGTATATTTCGTGGCAATACAATGTTAAATTTAAATAAATACTTCGTAGTACTCTATTTTTGTGGTAGGTACTTATAAACTGAAAACATAACTCGATTCTCAGTATTCTGCATCGAAATATTTTTTTCTCTAATAAACATAATAAGTTTCATTATGTAATATTTTTACTTATTTAGTGCTGTCTGACAGTGACTGGTTTTATTAACGACTGAGACGGAGATATTGCGATTCGTATATTTATAATCTAGATAAGGTCGGGGTTTTTCTGGTAATTCTGCGGTCAGACACGGCGTCATCGAAATCTCAAAAAATACAGGACTGAATTCATTTATAATTTTGTTAATCGCATGCATCGCCCTTGCACGCACCAAATCGATCTTCTAATTTAAACTGACTAAAATTAGATTGTCGTTAAATAAAGCCCAAAATATAAACATCTCAACAAAGGTTTAAACTGTGTTTATTTTTGGGTTTGTGGTAGAACAGTGGTTTAAATAAATTTTGCACAGTATTTATTATTATGGTAGGTAACGAAACAACTCAAAATTCACCTCTGAATTAGTCCGAGTCCATTATGTTTCGTAAACATAACTTGGTTTTCATTCAAGAAATAAATATATTTCCCTAATAAAAATCTGATGAACAATATTTGCATTTGTGTTTGAAGGCTTTTATGTACTGAGTCACTGGTTTTTAAAAGACACAAAGAGTTAATCTTATAAAATTTTAAAATCTAGATCGTTTCGGAATTTTTTCCTTTAGTTTTGCGGTCAAATACGGCGTAATCGAAATCATAAAATTCCAGGAATTATTTCATTACTAATCTTGTTAACCGCATGCGTAGCAGACACCAAATCGATCTTCTAATTTGAATTGACTAGGAGTAAAAGTTAACAGTGTGGTGCCGGCAACGAATAGTACAAACACATCTCATCCCGTGGGTGTCGTAAAAGGCGACAATGGTGTGGTGTGGGTGGATGGGAAACACCCAGACCAGAAACAACCATCTGTAGATCATACCATTAGTACCGTGCGGCGATCGAACTCGCGACACGTAGCGCTGAAAGCTAATCGCTTAGCCACTGCGCCAAGCGTGCCGTATATTTCAAATAACCAAGATTTATTTACCTCAAATCACTTTTCAGTTTTCTTTTTGTGGTAGTGCTGAGTGCCAGTAACTAATGATTTAATCATAAATGCAACGATTTAAACAAAATATAAATCTGCTTACAAGATTACCTGATAATTGTTACATTTAATAAATAAATAAAACAGTAATTAGTTAATTTAGTCTATATTTTAAAAGGCACCGAGAAATTAAAATGCCCAGCTACGTACCTTACCGACATGCTGTTGTTAATATTTCATATTCTAAACGCAAAATAAAGTACTACGAAGTATTTATTTAAACTTACACTGTATTGCCACGAAATATATGAACATAACCATAGATTGAACGCTTGTTTAGCTAAACAGCGTTTAGAATTGTTTATAATCGCAAAGCTTACAGTCAAACGCACTTAAATTAACACGAAACTCGACACTAGAGCGATTCTCTCAGTTACATTACATATAAACGCATATTAATTCAAGGTCGCCACGATTTCAACGAATCGAAGGGTTGGCCAATGTTCACTACATCTGTGACGCACGGCCAACCCTAGCTCACCTTCGGTTCTCGAGGAAAACCCAGTACCGCACCATACTATTGCTAACTTTAACATTTACATTCTACGGTCTAATTTCCAATGATAATATATCCGTAATGAATTCCTGCGGTCAATTATATAAACGATTTAGTAACGCTAGAGACAGTCGAAGACTGTAAAGATTTTGCAGTCTCGAGATTGTTCTAAATGAATATTGAGGATTTTGGCCGTGTGTTTAATATTGAGAACGAAATTCGAATACGAGTTGGGGTACTCAAATCTTGCTAGTGACCTTGTCTGACCGTGCATGGGTCTCGATTTTGAAATAACAAGTTTTAAAACTTGATCTTAGGGTGAAAATCCGGAAAAATAAATTTCTCCATAAAACTGGTTCCAGTTTAAATGAGGTCGTTTATATAAAAGTAATCAAAATAAATATGATGAAAAAAAAACACACACATAAATACCAGTTCCTATTAATAAAAACAGACAAATATCCAATTTCTCGCGGCAAAAAACTGTTTCAAATAACGTATGCGTGAATAAATAAATATTAATGTAATGAACAAAACCCGTATAAAGATGACATATCACTTACGCACAAAAACTAATTAATATTCATCTGTAAAGTTACACCATATTGTAATATGGACGCGTCCTTATGTTTTTATTGTACCAAACATAACATAAATGCATTTCATGGTAGGACCCGCACTAACGTATACAATACACATAGCTAATAGAACGCGTGGGGTTGGCATTAAAAGAATTTGTCTGGGTCAGTAATAAATTGATGCTACGCTGTACAAATTTAATCGCGTAGCCAACGTTAAACGCGGACTTAGCAAGCGCTGGGTCAACGTATTTATTCGTACAAAGGTCGGGGTATACTGGTATCAATATATGTATGTGTGAGATTAATTGTGTTAACGTATATGTTAATTGTTTTATTTACTACTGGCTAATGCCGGGCGTTGCAATGTCTCTTTCGAATGATCAGTTTTTTTTTCAAATTCAGTAGCTCTCAGCTAATGACGACTTTACAAAATTTCAACTCAACCGGATAATTGGTATACAAAGAAACATGTGTTCGTATAATACCATTCTTTCAATTTCCTCTTTTTTTATCATAGAGATGATATTGATCATTAAATATTGATGTTTATGGTGATTATTTCATTTGTGGTGGGTCTCTCATTGGAGGGCGGCTCTGGTGTGATCATACGAGGACCTGGAGCCTTCTTTAGGTGCTGAAGATGACCGCTCCCGTGACTTTGGCCGGTACGAGTCCGGCATACCCCTTCGCCCTTCCCCAGGGCGAAGGAAGTTCATAAAGAATTTCCACTCGAAGCGAGTCGAATGCTGACGCTTGTCAGCATTCGACTCGCTTACAATGTGAGATTGCTCCTGATACAAGCAGGCCTGGTTAGACTAGTGAAACATCAGAACTTCAGATCATTATTCAGATATAGACTAAGATCTCTAGTCTCTTCAGCTTTATAATTGAATTAACAGTATTTGCTGTCGCACAATTACTTGTTATGTCCAACGATAGAGATCCGTGAAATCAGTACAGGCAGTTCTGCTTCGAAACTCTTTAGATCTCTTTACTTTATACTAAATGCTTGCTAGGTCTAAATCGCGAGACGTAAATATATAGGGTGTCCAGTAAATAGCACGACATACTGCAGGGGGTGAGAGCTTGGGTCAATACCTACCAAAAAAACAATATATGTTCAGCAAAATCTTACGGATTTACAGTAGTACAATATTTTCCGAAATATCAAAAAATCTCTACCTTGACACAGATTTAATGAAAAATTCCTTTTCTAGTTTTTTTATCTCGATTTATTTGTGAATAATATAATAATACTTTACTCATTGATAAGTCTTTATGCTATTAAAAACTAAAATGGTTTCAAGATATAGAATTTTTATTTAAATTTTCACAATACAGTTTTACAGTTTTTTTTTACAGTCGCCTTCCCTCCGCTAGAGGGGGTGACCGCTTTACAGTCATCCCTTCCGAGATGTGCCTAAAGGCGTGGCACCAATGGGCGGCTCTACTGTGATCTTACGAGGACCTGGAGCCCCCCTTCGGTGCCGAAGATGACCGCTCCAGTGGTTTTAGCCGGTAGGAGTCCGGCATACCCCTTCGCCCTTCCCCGGGGTGAAGGAAGTTCCATGTAGAATTTCCACTGGACATCAATAAAAAAAAAAAAAAAGGTATTGACCTAAGCTCTCACCCCCTGCAGTATGTCGTGCTATTTACTGGACATCCTGTATAATAGCCAGTTTAGACGACAGGAACTTACCCCCTTTTTACTTAAATATGGCCAAAGAACTAGTACTTCTTTGACGAACCTTTTTATATTATACAACTAGCTGGGACCCGCGGTTTCACCCGCCGTTTAATTTAAAAGAAAGTGGATTATTTATATTAATTTAGAGTACCTCGGCATAGACACTTATATGATATAGAGTATGTACATATATTGGATTTCATGGGTTTAATTTTTTTGCACGGAACCCTAATTATTTTTCTAAAATAAAAGTAGCCTAAATAATTCCTTATAAGATCAGCTATCTGCCAGTGAAAGTCCCATCAAAATCGGTCCAGCCGTTTCGGAGATTACCCGGAACGAACACACAGACAGACAAAAAATTTAAAAATTGTTCTTTTTTGTTATATGTACCGTATATACTTTCATATGCATGTAGTAAAAAGCTGTTATTTTGACATTAGAAGAAAGAAAGAAGAAATACGTCTACGTTTATTCTTAAACGCACACAGTCATCCAGAAATTACATTACAAACAGACACTTCAATTTTATTTATTTGTATGGATAAACCAAATATTGGCACTTATGAAACGTCAGAATCTAAGTTGCAGGATTTAAAATAGTTGATCTCGTGGAGAAGAGCCGGCAAGAAACTCCATGGATACTCTTATAAAATAATTAAGATTACAATGTTGATTGATACAAATGATTGTAAAACATATCAAGAAAAATGTAGGTTAATGTGTAAAAATAGAACATACTACAGTAATATAATAGTAATGTATTTGCCGTCTCGTAGAAATCGGTCCAGCCGTTTCGGGGATTAGCGGGAATAAACAGACAGACAAAAAAATTACAAATAGCATTTTTGTTGTAGGTACCGTATATACTTTCATATGCATTTAGTAAAAAGCTGTTATTTTGACATTACAAATAGACTACAATTTCATTTTTTGTATAGTTTTCCCAGTGGACCTGCGCTAGCCGGCGATCAGGTGAAACGGGACTTGTTATTTAATGCGTGTTGCATATATCGAATTAATAGGAGTTATTCTCGTCCTATTTTCATTTCTGCAGTGCAACGGACAAAGATTCCGTTGTAACGCGACACGGTACACATGACAAGTTAAATGAGTACGTTGCTTTACGTCACGGATGCTCTATTTAATATATATTTGGGGCAAGGTATCTGATGTTGCTATACTTGTTAATTGTTGATACAGTCATCATCATCATTATGAATATGTTCTACCTACTTTTACTTTTCTGCCGTGTGGTGCCGGCTCAGAATACCACCACCCCATTTCCTCCAGTGGGAGTCGTAAAAAATGACTAAGGGATTAGCCGGATGATGGCCAGCAGCGTCCTTCGAGTGCATTGGCAACTCAACTGCGATCGCCAACCCGTCTGCCAAGCGTGGCGATTATGGCAAAACCCCCCAATGAGCCCACAACATACACATATCGGTCGTTGTGGTGATCTTTGGGGGAGGCCTGTGTCCAGCAGTGGACATCGTTCGGCCGAAATGATGATGACTTTTACGAATACAAATACTGATTTTACTTTTCGGCATCTACAAAAAGCTGAACGATAACGCGCTAGCCAATATAAATCATAATTAACACCTGGTACATCTTTATTTAAAAAGCATAACAATTAAAAGTAGCTAAAACACGATTTCTTTTCTTCGTTTGTATCAATGATATTATACCATAGCTATGCTACGTCCATATCAAATGGCGCGCAAAACTCTGTCTCGCTGTATGTAGGTATAAAGCTATAAAACTACACATCTATGCTGTAAGAAAGAAGATACAAAAACTACGAGAGTAAAAGAGACAGCTATCTAAAATGACAACTCGTGTACTCGATGTCTTTGTCGCACCCGTGATAGAATATATTTGTTGTCTCTTTTCTTTGCCTGGCCTGTGTTTTGTTCGAGAATATTATTCTATAGCTAATTTGAATAGTATTTTTATTAAAATATTTTATATAGTTTGTTACTCACGTGTGGTACGAGATCCCTTGTTCTTTATTAATTTTTGCTTGATAGTTTGTGCATTTTCTATACGCACGACGGCATTGTTATTACTTAATTAATAAAACAATATAGATTGTGACAGTCTGTGCTCGTTGTCTTGTCTTGAGCGAACTGATTTCGAGGTGCTACAATTAAATTTTGGTTCTTACTTTTGGCGCGCATGTAACATATCTACTTCTTTTAGTATATAATATCATTGGTTTGTATATATTGCCAGTAGTTGAAAATAGCCTTTCTGAGGTCACAGTGGAAGGTTTCTTGATTGGTTTGAGGATAGTTCCCGGAATAATCAAACCAAAAAGATCAACAAAATATGTTCCGATACTATTTATGGATGTGATCCTTTTCATTCCAATATATTTACGAATGTCAACATGATATTTGGCGAATACAAATATTCGATCACTCTCACTAATCAAATCAAAAATTATCCACAAATTGTTTACATTGTGTATTGCCCAAAAAATAATTTATTACACTTTTATTTTATTTTGTCCGTACCTTTGATTATAATAGCATGGGAATATAGTTTAATCATAATAGAAAAACATCGTTCTTTTTTTAAGCTAAACACGAGTCGGCAACCCGTAAACACTAACCAATAATGGAAGAAGCGATTCTTAGTCAGGTATTCATTTTCACGCTTCCAGTATTTGCCTTTCAAAAAGGACAGTATAAAAAGTAGAAATATTATGTATGTATACGAGTATAAACATATTCCGCGTGGTGTCAGGATTAAGAATGTAGCATACTCCATCTCCTCCCGTGGATGTCGTACAAGGCGACTAAGAGACTGAACAGGAGGGATGAGGGGCAGTAGTCATACTGCGCTCTCCAACGTGGCTACTGACACATTCACCTAAAAATTACGACTTAATTGCGAAAATCTATAAGAGAAGTCTTTCTTCAGCAGTGGACGTCCTTTGGCTGATATGATGACGATTATAAGCATATGTTGTAAACATCTAGTTCAAGTGTGTAACATATTATGAACATGAAGACACATTAAAATGATTTCGGTCACTATGCTACACTTGCTTGCAATGATTTATTGCATGTTCATATTGATACGGCAGATGTGACAGCAATGATGCGAACACTGATTTGAATCTTACATTTTAAAGATATAAAACATAATTTATGACACAATGTTTGTAGTACTGATAGAGGTGTTAAGGTAAACATAATGTGCATACACAAGGCGTGTACTATATATAACATTATTTACCTTGCAAGTCGTATGAGTTGACTCATGAAATGTGCTTTCGCGGTTTGCGTCAATCCTAGTGCATTGACAGGTGAATACTCACATAACCTTGCGTTTTACTACAAGGTTATAGGTTTGAAACATGTAAACATGGGTACTATTAGAATTTCAAATAATAAGAAGCGACGAAACGGTGGGTGGCCCACCATTTTTTATTGTCTTTTTTTTGTCGTTTCTGGCGAAGCCAAAAGAGGCTTCCAGTCAGTGATGCTGTATTGTGATCACATGACCTTGTATGTTGCTAAACTACAAAAGAATGAGATGATTGACGCCCTTTTTTATTCGACTTTCATTTTCTTCAGTGTAGTGCGGCTAAGGTAATGGTAGTAGACAGCTTAACTTCTTTCTCGCAGCGCAGTACACGCAGCACAATAGGATATGAGAAAGTCAGATGAGTATATCAATACATATATATAGAAGTTCAGCTTAGTGCAATGACAAAACTCAAAAAGATCTTGAAGAACCGTGTAATTCACCGTACGACAAAAGTGGGAAAATTGAGAGCACTTATTGGTCTTTTAAATTTTTTGTAAAGCTCTGCATGGTGGTGCCTCACAGCCTTGATCGAAGTTAGATGGATGTCGTCGGGGATCTGGTGTTACCGGTGATCACTTAGAGTATCATGAACAGCCATGAAATGAGCCCATATTGAAGGAGCTCTCGGAACCATTATGAGGTCACCAAGGCAGAGTCTGGAAAAACTTGACTCATGGCAGAGTGCCAGCAAGATGGACAGACAAGAGCAATGAAAAAGCTGTTAATGGCAGCATGCAGCAAGTGGTTCATGCCACGAAGGACCGTATAGCTTGGAAACGAGTTGTACGGGGTCGCGGTTCTCAACACTTAGGGATCAACGAAGAAGACGTACTGACTATGGACTCTCCAATTTACGTGCGTTTTCCAATCGCCCCGAAATAGTTATGTGTGTATGTTCCCTATAGACTCCAGAAATTTTTAGGCAATCTACAGATCAGTGCTCCGGGTGATCCTGTGAAGTTAGGTAGCGCACGGTTCTACATTGTGTCATATTTTCCATATTTAGTGCTATCCGTGCGAAGCCGGGTCGGGTCGCTAGTGTTCAATTTAAAAGTTTTTATATTTGAATGTTTGGATCGCGCTCAAACAGCTCAGAACTAATTATAATCAAATTTGAAGAAGATTATGTCGTGGGGGACATAGGTTATCAGGGTGAAAAAGTCGCTGACAAAGTAGGGGGTAACAACTAGTTCACTACATAGGTAGCACGCAGAGAGATTAATAAAATTACACAACCGCTAACCTGGTCGATTTCCTATGTGGGGCGCCACTAACGGCGACACGAAATTCTTTTTCCGTTTACATCTTGGCAGTGCCCTTTAAAATTAGTGTTTACTTAATTTAGGACCACCAAACGAACCAAGCGACAACGACGACGTATACCTAATATTAACATACTAGTCAAAGTTTTTTATTTCAAACTAGCTGGGACCCGCGGTTTCACCCACGTTTATTTTAAAAGAATTTTAGTGTACTTCGACATTGACACTTGACATAGAATACATATATTGGATTTCAAAGGTTTTATTTTTATGCGCGGTACCCTAATTAGTTTTCTAAAATAAAAGTAGCCTTAATTATTCCTTATAACATCAGCTATCTGCCAGTGTAAGTCCCGTCAAAATCGGTCCAGCCGTTTCGGAGATTACCCGGAACAAACAGACAGACAGATAGACAAAAAATTTAAAAACTGTTTTTTTGTTTTAGGTACCGTGTATACTTTCATATGCATTTAGTAAAAGCTGTTATATTGACATTACAAATAGACACTTCAATTTTATTTATTTGTATAAATAAACCAATCAGAAGCCATAATTTAAGAGAAGAAGAAGATAAATCAAATATTGGTACTTATGAAACGTCAGAATCTAAGTTGCACGGTTCCAAATAGATGATCTCGTGGAGAAGAGCCGGCAAGAAACTCCATGGATACTCTTATAAAATAATTAAGATTACAATGTTGATTGATACAAATGATTATAAAACATATCGAGAAAATTGTAGGTTAATGTGTAAAGATGGAACATACCACAATAATATAATAATAATGTATTTGCCGTGGCAGTAACTTCTACTAACAGGTAGTTTTCTGTAAGTGTTAAGTAAATCTATGAAACGATTTTAGCTTAATATCAACCTATAGGTACACCGGTAAAATATCCAGTATAAGCTGACCTCTCATTGTACTGAATGCTTAGCTTAGCTTATATTGGGAATTTATAAGGGCCCATAAATGCACCCAAGACACAGGAGAAATCCTAGTATTGGATGACGTTTTAAAAAAAAACAAAACATAATATAGTCCAAAGGGGTAGAAAAGAAACTTGGTACTGCTGCAGACAGAATTTGGTAACATACTTTACAAGAAAATAATGGAGTTTATTGATCTTATTGTTAATAAGTGAATCATTATAATTCTGGGGTAGGCCAAACGGATTTTGGGAAGCCCCGCCTGCTACGTCCATGATCTAGGCTTCTCCTCAGAATGTAGCGTTCGGCTTCCAGTCTACCACCATCCGCTTAAACTTATCTCGACTTAAAATTTCAGAGACAAATTGTTAACCACGACAAAAAAAGATCATTATTGAAGACGAATGAATATGTCAAATCATGAATAGCTCCACTTTTCGTTTGCAGTGCGTGTGTGGGAGCGAGATGCAAATAACCAGAACCACGAAAGAGCCGCCAATTATTATGCCATTTTTTTATTGATCATGTTGTGCTTGTTCGATAGAGTTCGATATATACCAGAAAGGTGATTACTTTGACATTCATTTACTTCTTCTTCTCTTAGATTATGGCTTCTGTAGAGTATCTTCCACAATTTCGCTAATGTCAAGTACAAGGCAAAGTTGTACGGTGTTTAGATTATTCAATCTTTACATATCCATAAAATATTTCACAAAAATGAAAAAATCTAAAAACTATTTCGGCAGCGTCGTACGGTTCAATTGATTTCTTTCGAGTACATCTTGCAAATTATAATTAGAACATTAAAACAAGAGTAGCAAAATGATATTTACGTCACAAAAACACGGCAGACACGTAGGTAGATGAACCAGAGAGGTAGAATTATCGTGACTGAGAATAGAAACGAAGGTCGATGGGTTGGGACAATGTTTTATGTTTTAATGGCAAGGCGACAGCGAAAATAAATAGGTGTCCGTTTAATAGTGGTCATTTACTTACAAATTGGTTCGGTCACGAATGTGCTATTAAAAGTCATGTTCGGGGACATACTCGTATAAACATTACATAGGAGGAATAAACCTGTGTGCAGGAGTTAATATACCATAAGTATTACACCTGGTCTAGGACCCGTGAAAGATGCTACGGAGTCATGAGACGAAGGTGGAATTATACTCTAAGTAATCAGATGATTTGCCGTGTGGTGCCGGCTCAGAATGCCACCACCCCATGTCCTCCCATGGGTGTCGTAAAAGTCGACTAAGGGATTAGTCGGAGGATGGGCAGCAGCGTCCTTCGAGTACATTAACAACTCAACTGCGATCGCCAACCCGCCTGCCAAGCGTGGCGATTATGGCAAAACCCCCCAATGAGCTCAAAACACATCCATATCGGTGGTTGTGATGATCTTTGGGGGAGGCCTGTGTCCAACAGTGGACTTCATTAGGCCGAAATGATTGAATCAGATGATAATTACACTCAATAGTCAGACACGGGATTGCGTTTCAATCCAGGGTCTCATTACTTATCTTGGCTTTGAGATATGGAGAAGAATAACACTGACTGTGTACAGGAGTTAATATACCATAAATATTACACCTGGTCTAGGACCCATGAAAGCTGATACGGAGTCAGGAGATGAAGGTGGAATTATACTCTAAGTAATCAGGTGATAATTACACTCAATAGTCAGACACGGGATTGCGTTTCAATCCAGGGTCTCATTACTTATCTTGGCTTTGAGATATGGAGAAGAATAACACTGACTGTGTACAGGAGTTAATATACCATAAATATTACACCTGGTCTAGGACCCATGAAAGATGATACGGAGTCAGGAGATGAAGGTGGAATTATACTCGTAAGTAATCAGGTGATAATTACACTCAATAGTCAGACACGGGATTGCGTTTCAATCCAGGGTCTCATTACTTATCTTGGCTTTGAGATATGGAGAAGAATAACACTGACTGTGTACAGGAGTTAATATACCATAAATATTACACCTGGTCTAGGACCCATGAAAGATGATACGGAGTCAGGAGACGAAGGTGGAATTATACTCTAAGTAATCAGGTGATAGATACACTCAATAGTCAGACACGGGGTTCCGTTTCAATCCAGGGTCTTATTACTTAACCTGGCTTTGAGATATGGGGAAGAAAAACACTGAATATAGAAATAAAATCTAATATATCAATTTGGAGAATATGTCAATACGTCCTAAACGTTGAAATATTTATTATTAAAATTTTATGTGTACAAAGGTGAGCCTGACTCAAAACTGAGTTTTCAAACCTTTGGGTAAAAATGGGGAGCAATATGAAAATAATACAACAGAATGATACTTGGGTATAATTTAAAGCTTGGAAAAATCATTCTAAGTCCATTAATTAGTTGTTTGTGCATAAGAGTAAGCTGTACACACGATACAAGAGAATCCTTCATAGTAAAAACCTTACTTTGACCAACAAACAAGCGACTTAACCCGTAAATGGTACACGTGGGTCAAAATTGACCCAGACTCAGTTACTCGTATCTTTAAAATATGTTAAAAACCATACCCATTCCTTAGTTGCGCTAAGTCCTTGCACTAATTGCACATCATTTGTCTTTTTTACAGGCATTTGGACAGTTATAGCAATCGCTGGGTCGTATCTAACCTTATGATTTGATCCATTATGTATCATAAGCATTTCATTTTATTCGTGTGGTGTCCGGATTAAGAATATAGCACCACTCCATCTCCTCCTGTGGATGTCGTAAAAGGCGACTAAGGGAATTTAAACCAGAGGGATGGGCAGCAGCGTCCCTCCTGTGAAACGATAGCCATACTGCGCTCACCAACCCACCTGCCAAGCGTGGTGAGAATTGGCAAATACCCCCCGAAATGATGACACAGTTGTGAAATTCAGTAGTGGACGTATAAATGGCCGATATGATGAAGGATTGCTTGCAATACATGTACCAGTTATGGGTTAATACGTGTTCTTGCAGACCTCCATTTCCGGAAATTAAATGTTATGCACGTCGAAAATGATTGCGGGCGTATAAACCCAAGTAAATCGCTTATCGTGAGGCCATACAAAAATAGACCTACTGACCACTGTGATCCATGATTCATTGCTTCCATGCTAAGCCATTTACTCGTAAAGTAACATATAAACGTATGTTAATTAAGGCATTTTTGCATTGCCGGTATGTTGGTGCGAATCCTGACGCGATACAGATTCTTGTGAAATTATTAATATGTTACCCTTAGCATGACGTCAAATTAATACCAAGGCCACGGGGTACGCTGTTCAAAAAAGTCCCTCTAAATAAGTTTTTATCAACCATTGAATTTTTTCGCCGAAATATGATTAAGACCTACAGGATAATAATTTAAATAAAAACGCCCACATATTTATAAACAAACGTGTAGCTACCTACTATTCTTTGCTTTTTGCTTAGTTCTATGTAGTTACAAAAACGCAATTAAGGGCAAGTGTACGCGACAAGTTGAAATGAACACAATTTTTTCTCAAGGTCAATGAAGTCTTCATTGCAGCAGTGGGGTGAGGGCCAACAATGCCAGACCCAGTCCAAAGCAGTTTTATATAAGATAGTAATTTAATTACTGAAAATAATGTGTCGGACAGTTGCAAGAAGACTTGTTGAACTATTATTATATATAATATAATGTTTACTTTCTGATAACATATAATGAACTGGTCAAGTCCGCTTAGATGCAATGTCTTTGCTGTAAACAAACAGAATTCATTTAAGATTGTGATCGCGGATTTAAAAAAAATCTAGACTAATTGTCTAGAATAATTGACAATCATGATTTTCAATTCTCCGTCTACCTGCCTCACTTACTCACTAACTAACGCTATATAATCATATAACAATTATCCCGGTTAGGTTAGGTTAAGGGCAAATGTTTCAATAATACTGCCATTTAGTAAATAAACAAACTTATTTAGTAAGCAAAACTCATTTTTTCCGCTACATTCTTTCAGAGAGTATTGGAAAACACATTTTTTCATTACGCAGTATGTTTAACGCCATCTAATTAGCTCACAAGGAAAATGTTTTGCAAATGTACTAAATCACAAACGTAATACGGGTACCAGAGTCGTAACTCAAGCAAGCCGGTATCAATTGAGGACACTGTTGAATCCATAAATGTTTAATAAACAGTACTTACAAAAGTTGCGCACAATTTGACGAAACACTAGTAACTGCGTACCACTGCAATACGTGTCCAATCAAAAGAAATCACTGTAAGGAACAATTATTTGAAAAAAATCCAAGCGCGAGAATAATACACTGAGTACAAACACCACATCGAATGCAGTCGCATCGGTGGCTAAACTTAAACTGAACAACAAATAGGAATAAGGTAAACACCAGCATATAAATTTAATTGGAGATAATTGCGCGAAAACCGCCGTGCGTGACGTAGAGGATGCCATTATCAGGCATTATACGACGTTTTTCTCAGAAGCGGGCGGTGGGCACGCCTCTCGTTGCCATTCATCTAAATTACGATAGCGCAAAGTAATACCGACAAACAACTTAATCTTACTAACGGACGGACTCTAGTACAAGACTATTACACTCACTTGAAAAATAAAACACATTTATTCCACGCTTTCATTTACTTTTTATAAGGTTTTAAGGAGCGATTCTCACAAAATCTAAAATCCTTCCAGAAAGATCCAATAAAGCTCCAATCACAGCACACAGACTGGAAATCCAATATTCAATATGTCTCAATCAAGTCCGTCGAGATTCACAAGATAATCGACTAAATCGCAGAGTTACTTGCACGTAGCAGAAGTGTGTGAGTCAGCGTGCTTCTTAATTTATTCTTGTTTATTATCAATATGCACGCTACGTCGAAGCTAGTTATAATCTAGTAAGCGATTAACTCTAATACTGCCCGAGGTGAACTACGCAATATTTTTTAAAGTTGCATATATTTGTCAACTGGAGTTCAGGTCAATCAAAATTATAATCACACAACAATATGTCTCCCACATGTTCTTACTTTATAAGTACAGCCGTGCAAAAGTCGTTTTTTTATACAACTTGGTGCCGAAACGAAGAAGTCATTCGCCTGGTGGTAAGCGCCATGCCAGCCCATAACAATTGTAAGGAAAACCCCAGACCTACTCCTGCATGGCAATACACTGCGCTTGTCACCTCGAGACTAGTTATTTAAGTCTCTCATAACTTCACTAGCTACAGTCCGGTCAGTGACGGCACGGTTGGTGCAGTGGCTGATGCAGTCGGCTGCTACGTTCCGGGTCGTGGGTTGGATTCCCGCACGGAACAAATATTTGTATGATCCTGCAGGTAGTTGTTCCGGGTCTGGGTGTATTGTGTGTGGAATTCATGTCTGTAAACGCACCCACGACACAAGAGAAATGTGTGTGGGGCATAGTTAAAAAAAAATGTCCTGGATGGAGGCCTCTTTTGGCTTAGCCAGAAAAGACCGTCTAAGCACCAAAAAATTCTCGGAAATGCCTGCGAGAAGAACTACAAAGAAAAAGCACTAGCTACAGTGCCTTTGTAAGTGTAACACAGTAATGTTCCAAGTTTAAACTATTACTGCTTGGCGGTGAATATATCTATCACTGCTGTGGGACCTACCGAGCCGGACTCCTGCAATAAAGACCTACTACCAGTAAAAAGAGATTAATGCAAAGTAATTGTCAATTTATAAAGCAAACATCACAGCTGCCTAGCAAGTAGGTGCGGAACGGGGTTACGTTATCTACTAAGGCCCGTATTACAGATCGAGAATCAACTCCAGTAGAACTTTATATTCATCTGATGAGAGGGTGGTGAAAGCTCAAGGTCTCTCAGCGAGTTATGAAGAGAGCAATGCTTGGTATTTCTCTACGGGATCGAATGAGAAATGAAGAGATCCATAGAAGAACTAGGGTTGCCGACATAGCTGGAAGGATTAGTAAACTGAGGTGGCAGTGGGTGGGGCAAATAGCTCGTAGAACTGATGACGTTGGGGTAAAAAGGTAAAAAGATTCTCGAGTGGAGACTGCGCACCGGAAAGTGCAGTGTGGGACGACCTCCAATAAGGTGCACAGACGACCTGGTCGCTGTGAGTTGTCGGATGCGGGCGGCAAATAACTTCCCGTTGTGGAAATCCAGGGGGGGAGGCCTTTATTCAGCAGTGGACGTCCTTTGGCTGGTATCATGATGAGTTTTGATTCTCGATCTGTAACTCGAGCCTAAGAGTGGGTCGCTATTCTTGCAGTTGTCTTGTATTCATTAACGGTAACTTAAAGGTTCCTTTGTTGTTTTATTGGTCTTCAGTTCAGTTGGTCTTAAATTCTGCATAAACTTCCTTCGCCCCGGGGAAGGGCGACGGGGTATATGCCGGGACTTCTACCGGCTAAAACCACTGGAGTGGTCATCGTATGCACCGAAGGTTCTCGTAAGATCACACTAGAGCCGCCCATTGGTGCCACGCCTTTAGTGTGCTTAAAGGCGTGGCACCAATGGGCGGCTCACGGAGGGGATGACTGTCAAGCGGTCACCCCCTCTAGCGGAGGGAAGGCGACTGTAAAACGGTCGCCCCTTAGGCACTTCCCGGGAAGGATTGTAAAGGATCTCCCCAAAAAATTTAAAGGCACCTACGCTATACGTCAGAGTTAGTGATTGACTAATGATTCTAATGTAGCTTACATCATTTTCATCGCTCACTGTTGCTAACTTCAGATTGTTTACACAATGACCATAAAACGCATTGTTGACAAAAACAGTTCCGACTAATGTAGCAACAACGTCCAGGAAATGGTTTGTATCAACTGGCGATCTGAAGACGTCAGTTTTAGCACTTATTGTGTGCACTTGGGTACAAAAACGTTTGTACTTGCACGTCCTATTGTTTTCTACACAATGTACTACAGTTTAAAGTTGGCTTTTGGCAAGGTATGATTCAAACCGTTCTGCCTGTCATGACCTGTGCCGAGACGTGGCCACTGACAGTTTGCCACTTTGATGCATAATATCTGAAACGAGATTATCCGGAAAAACCCGGATTTATCAAACAATATGGCTTGTAGAGTCAGTAAGTTGAAGTTGTAGTGGGCTGGGTATCTCTGTCGAAGGACAGATGATCGACTGATCATACTGGTGTCTTATTGCAAGAGGCCGGCTAATTAGGTACCAACCACCCCTGTGCCAGGTATTCGCCGCTTAGCAGTAGTGTTTAAACTTTAGACATTACTGTGTTCCGGTTAGAAGAGCACAGAAGATAGTGAAATTATTGGGCACGAGAGACTAAATAAATTATCTCGAGGTGACGATCGCAGTGTGGTGCCATGCAGGACTAATATCTAGGTAGCATTAGAATTGCCGCGGAGTAGAGAACCACCCAGTTCGTGGATACGCGTTGGTGATGCGCAAATCAGGGTGGGCCAGTACATGAAGTACCTGGGGCTCACCCTGGACAGTCGTTGGGGCTTCGAAGAGCACTTCGCGCGCCTCGTCCCCCGAGTCGAGAGGGTAGTGGGTGCATTACACCGGGTGCTGCCCAATCTCGGGGGACCGAGCGAGGAAGTTCGCCGTCTCTACGGGGGCATCGTGCGGTCTGTGGCCCTCTACGGGGCGCCTGTATGGTCATCCCGGCTGTCAGGCGTCCAGCGCTGCAGAAACAAACTTCACAGTCTGCAGCGCAGAGTGGCTATACGGATCGCGCGGGGATACAGGACAGTATCCTACGAGGCGGCAACTCTCCTGGCACGCTTTCCGCCTTTCGACATCCAGGCGGAGATGGATGCGTGGGTCTACGACCAGACACGCTCTCTCCGCCAAAGTGGGGAAGGCGTGCCTTCAGGGGCGTTCGACAGACTGAGGCGGCTGGCTCGACAACGCGCACTCGAGATGTGGCGACATCGCCTACGGTCGCAGTTCGCGACCAAGCGCGTCGTCGAGGCCATCCTGCCGCTCTTCGGAGCCTGGCTCAAAAGGAGCGAGCGCGTTACCTACCGTCTGACGCAGGTGTTCACCGGTCACGGTTGTTTCGGTGCATACCTGCACAGAATAGGACGCGAGGTTACGGCACAGTGCCACCATTGTGGAAGCGACCAGGATACCGCACAGCACACGCTCGAGGAGTGCCCTGCGTGGGCGGCCGAGCGGCGGATCCTGGTCGACCAGATCGGGCAAGATCTCTCTCTGCCGGCAGTAGTGTCGGCTATGTTGGCAGAGCGTGAAAATTGGAGTGCAGTGGTCTCCTTCTGCGAGAGCGTCATGCTGCAGAAGGAGACTGCAGAGCGGGATCGGGAGAGGGCTGATCCCGCACGGAGAAGGACGAGACGGCGCCGGGGCAACAACCGTCCCGGCTCCCAAGTCCAACACGCCTGAGCCCCCTGCCGTCAATTGGTGGGGGGCCTCGGGGGTCGCGGGTGCGCAGATTGGGGAGTCTGCGTGCTCACACCGAGCGACCCCCGGGAAGACGGTGGCGCGCACGTGGTCACGTGCCGCCGTGTGCGCAGCACAGCGCAAAGCGAGGCTTGGGGGGATCCTTTACAATCCTCCCAGAGAAGTGCCTGAGGGGCGACCTTTTTACAGTCGCCTTCTCTCCGCTAGAGGGGGTGACCGCTTTACAGTCATCCCCTCCGTGATGTGCCTAAAGGCGTGGCACCAATGGGCGGCTCTAGTGTGATCTTACGAGGACCTGGAGCCTCCCTTAGGTGCCGAAGATGGCCGCTCCAGTGGTTTTAGCCGGTAGGAGTCCGGCATACCCCTTCGCCCTTCCCCGGGGTGAAGGAAGTTCCATGTAGAATTTCCACTGGACATCAATAAAAAAAAAAAAAAAAAAAAAAAAGGTAGCATTAGAATTGTTATGGGCAGGCATGGCCGCTTACCGAACGACAATAGCGCCGTCCGGTAATAATAACCGGGAGAACGCTCTCATGTTTCGCTCAGCGTCATTTCACGCGAGACTTTAAAAATGGTTAATAGAAGACGATAATTTAAAACAATATTATATTTCTATTGTAGTAACAATAAGGTTAAGGTTCTTTTCAGACGTCGGCGTTTCGCGCAACATCAAAGGAGTCGAATCACCGTTATACGTATTTCCACTGTGGTGATAGTTATGATATGTGTACTTGTTTATTATTAAATAAGATACAGCGGTGTGGCCACCTTCATTGCCGTGTGGTGCCGGATCAGAATACCACCAACCCATCTCTTCCCGTGGGTGTCGTAAAAGGATTAGCCGGAGGATGGGCAGCAGCGTCCTTCGAGTACATTAACAACTCAACTGCGATCGCCAACCCGTCTGCCAAGCGTGGCGATTATGGCAAAACCCCCCAATGAACCCACAACACACCTATATCGGTCGTTGTGGTGATCTTTGGGGGGTTTTCCAGCAGTGGACTTTATTCGGCTGAAATGATGATGATGATGATGATGAAGATACAGCGGCTAAAACTTATCTATTACAATTACTGTTTTCGTATTTATGATGTTATGCAATGATGAATAAAGACCTGATGCGTTCAACACGTTAGATTAGACGAACATGGAGGATAAACATGTTCTAGAATAAGGAAACTGACCTAAGGAGGTTGTTAGCCCGGAGTTATTACACGCTTTATATAGCTAGACCTGTATGTATGTATGTAAAACCATGTATGAATGTATAGGAATCTGGCAATTAAATTTTCGCTCACTTGTAGATGTTAGAATGACTTGTCAGACGTATCAAGAATCGATGACACTACAATAGTTTGATGACTATGGCCCGGCGCTGTTACCAGAACCATCAGCAAGCCTTATCATCATCATCATCATTTCGGCCGAATGAAGTCCACTGCTGGACACAGCAAACCTAACAGCAGGTTATTATTATACACTAGACATTTGTGTAAATAATGAATTTGAATCTATAAGCAGTACAATTAAATTCAGTACAATTTAGAGGTCTTTAGAATTAATTTTAGTAACTACAATAACTACTATAAAAATAAAAATACCGTATAAAAACTAAGAAAAACACGCTTTTAATGGATTATAAACTACAATAACAAAATTAGAATAATTATGAGATTGTAAATAGAAGCAGCCTTTGTTTCATTTTACATTAAAAAAATATTTTGTACTTTTTAGTTAATATTTCATTAAAAGCGTGTTTTAATTTGTTTCTTTTAGATTTTATTTTATTTCAAACCTGGTGATCACGCATTTGTACCTAAGTAAAGATATTTCAATTTAACAATTTTGTTTTCGAGACAATTTTGTCGTTTTTATTTATCCCAGTAGAAATTCATCATAAACTTCCTCCGCCCGGAAGGGCGAAGAGGCATGCCGCATAAGAATGGTTGGACGTGTAGTAACTACTGGTAAGTATAAAAACCTATCAATTTTAAGGTTTACATATCAATATAAAGTTGTTTACAAAGTAATAAAATAGAGTTGGATAGGATACCTACTGATAGAAGTTGTACAGGCTGGCGTAAAATAAAACTCTCGACAACACTTTACGACTGTATTATTCTCTTCAATACTTGCAGAATAACTAACTTAAAACTAATTTGTAAAACAGTTTTATTAAATCCCCACTACCCACTCTGATACGATTAACTGCAACATCCCAGTTTACAATATCAATACTTATAATCTAAATAACCAAAACAAGCATTATAGTTTGGTTTAATAAAGATATTAAAATACAGATAAATATAATAATCACTACAAACATTACAATATTAGATCAATGAACAAATAAGTCTGTTAACCGATTTAATCAATTGAGAACCTCATAATATCAAAGATGAATAAATACCCAAATCACAAACGTATATATATATATATATATGTATATTTGTAATATACAGTTATTGTATAGTTCCGATCTATATCACAAATTGTATTTATTCTAAACTAACAACAACGTTAACCGTAAACATATATAGGGTCTTACTTTAATAATGAATTAAATTTTATCAAATTGTGCCCATGCCGTGTGGTGCCGGCTTAGAATACCACCACCCCATCTCATCCCGTGGGTGTCGTAAAAGGCGACTATGAGATTAGCCGGAGATGGGCCGCAGCGTCCTTCGAGTACATTAACAACTCAAACATGATCGCCAACCCGCTTGCCAAACGTCCGAGCCACAACGACCTGTCTGGGTCTGACTGGCTGACATCTGGGTGGGTAGCCAGGCCGGTCGATGTGGCAATCTTTGGGGGAGGCCCGGGTCCAGCAGTGGACTTTATTCGGCCGAAATGATGATGAATCTATAGGTTGCAATGAATTAATGAATGAATGCGTTTTAGCCAATGGCATTTTACATATAGACGCGCCATACACGGAAATTATTGTGCTACAAAACGGCGCCCCAGCCGCCATTAGATCGCGTAATAAAAAATGAAACAAAGTACTATTTTTTATTTACAATATCGATTTACGTTACGTATTTATTTATTTATGACATAAAACGTCTTTATCTCTCACAATAGCAGTATACTTCGTGCATCGTCTATAAACACAGGATGGCATTATTTTTTCGTAATATGTTACTGAATTACGTTTATGATCACGTCGAGCCAGGACACTGATCGGTGCGCGACTAAGTTAACTCTAAGCAATTACCTTGGTTGTGACATGTGACTATCGTAGAGCGCGGGCAACTCTTTGTTTTTTTTTGTTGGGCTCGCATACATTTCTGGGAAATTAGGTTGCTTAACCGGTCATTTCTGGCGAAGCCAAAAGAGGCCTCCAGCCGGGCGCGGACAACGCGTTTACACATATAAAAATATCTTAGGTTTTAGCAACAAAAATAAACATAACATCATATTTTACTTTATAAATTAATACACAGTCAAAAATGAATAAATTTATGATCAGTGAAAGCGATACTTGAGAATTGTTTTAAATGAATTAATAGAGCCTAGCTTTAAAATATTTCCATGATTAAATTTGACCCTATATAATCTCATTTCGGTCAACTTTCAGTCAATAGTGTAAAATAATTAAGAGATTAGGCCCTCCGATTCTAGTATTACATGTATTGTTTTCTACTTCCATCTATAGCTCTGTACGGATATCTGAATTTAAACAGTGATCTTTAACCAAATTGATCACTCATCAGTTTGTGGCACGTTTTGTGCAATATGAGTCATCATTCGAGCATTATTATTTTATCCTTCAGGTGAAATCAACTATCCGTGTTTTTGGTCGGAGCATCTGCAATCCCTCAAACATCCCCAACATTATTGGTACCTGAGATACTTGGTCAATGACTATCAAAAATATATGTTTATTAAAGTCACTTCTAAAGTTAAACGTTTTAAACGAGCCCATTAGCAAGACACTATACATAATTAGATCAACAAAGACAATAACGGACAATTAATAGTAAAACTCGTTAATTAGTCCAAGCACTGAAACCGGCTTTTGTTTGTATTCGAATTTATAATAATAAATTGACATACATTAAAAACATAGTACTTATTAGATACTTTCATTTGGAAGTCTTGAGGTTGACCCTGGTTTGGCTCTAGTGTGAGCGTACGAGGACCTGCATACCGATTCGGTACCGAAGATGACCGCTCCAGTAGTTTTAGCCCGTAGGAGTCCGGCATACCCCTTCGCCCTTCCGCAGAGCCGATCGCTCTTGGCGGAGGAGGGCGCCGCGCAAGGTAAGAATCGCTCCGGTACCTATCTCCCATACGCCTGAGAAACTCGGCCCCTCTACCGCCGTTATAGCGGGGGGCCTCGGGAGTGGCAAGCGTGCCGACTGGGTGGGTACTCTGCCCGTTCACACTGAGCGAGCCCCGGGAAGACGGCGACACGCAAGTGGTCACGCGTCTTCAGCGTCGTGAGCCATCACACCACACTGCGAGGCGCCCCCCGACGCCTTAACAAGTCTGGGTCTGTAAGATGTGATTCTTTAGTCACCTCCCCTCCGCTAGAGGGGCTGACCGCCTTACAATCACCCTTAGATATATCTGAGGTCTTTATCCTGCCCCTATTCAATGATTTGAAGTTATAAAATGGTTTTGAGTTATACCTAGCATGTTTTTGATACTTTGTACGGTTTTGACGTGAAAGGATTTCCCAGAGGCCCCTTCACCTTAGTCATCAAAAAATTTGGATGACTCACTTAAGCGTAAATTTGATTGCGAAGATTTCGAATTTTGCGACGGTCACGCCAAGCTTGATGGCACATTATATGTATGAATTGCGCGAGTTACGAACTGCATTCGCGGAAGGGCTGATAAATCTGGACCAGGTTATGTATACAAGGTATAACTTCATTAGGTGCGGATATGTTAAAGGCCGTTTATTCAAATCATGATAATAATGTTAAGCAAGAAATTTCCCATAGCCAAATTGGTTTTTTTTTAAACGAAAACCCCGCCTTTGCTTAAATATGTATTTTTTTTACTAACACATAACATGAATAGCATCTCAAGTGATACGAATACATTCCTAGAGTTGAAATACTGGCTGCATCTCTCGCCCCATAGGGTTAAGTGCGAACAAGATCAGTATTCACACCATCAGTTGGTCACCTTACGCCTCTACTACTTTGCCCCCCCGCGCGCCGGTCCGTGCCGAGCCTGTAGTCTTAAATGTCCGCTAAAGTACATTTAAATCATACCGATCTAGCTGTCCCCAAAACAGTAACTAGCAGCGCCCTAAGCCAAGGTTCGAGTCCCTTCGCAGCAGTTGCTAAGTATACAATAATAATTTTAAGTCTGGCTGGAGGCCTTTTGGCATCGCCAGAAAATTACCAGTTAAGCAACCACATCTCTAGGTTTGCGAGATACACTATAAAGAATAAAACTATAGCATTCTACTTACAATAACTAGATGTAGTGAAAAGTTTGGAGCCTTCATTACCTGAAACGATAATCAGATTTAATATCAATCTTGTTGAAATAGTTACGAATTTGGGCGCCGGCCAGAATCTCACCTATCTCGAATTTTCATGGAGCTATCAAATCCAATCTGAAATTGCCTTTCGACCTTGGTCTTGTCGTCATAGTTCAATTTACAAATGTGATTGAGATAAGTGTGTGAAGTTTATCGGGGTTTCGGGATCTACGGCGAAAAACTATGTTGTTAATATTAACAAAATTGTGTCTGCGGCCGACCAATTCCTCGCCTTTGTTTAAACCCCCCACACTAGCATTTCTCCTGTATCGTGGGTACAGTTCACATACATGCATACATCTCAAATGCACAAATACACAGACCAGAAACAAATATCTGTATATCATCCAAAACAAAATCCGTGCTAGGATCGAACCCGCAACACGTAGCGCAGAAAGCCAATTGCTTATCCACTGCGCCAACCGTGCCGTCGTTTAAAATGAATACACAAATGATATAATTTTAAATATATTTTAGTTTAAATTACTTTAGCAACTCGACAATGCCCTTGAACAGTTATCTCAGTACGAAATACCAAAAAGGCAAAAGGGTCACAGTCATTTCTGTTTTAGAAAATATGAAGTCGTTATATTAGCTTAGAGACGTCCACTACTGAACAAAGGCTGCCCCCATAGACGACTGGTTACATGATTTATCAGTGTGTCATAAATGGGGGGAATTTGCCAGTACTCACCACTCTTGCCTGGCGGGTTGGTGAGAGCAGATTTACTGCTGTTCCACAGAAGGGAGGCTGCTGCTCTGTTCTGGTTCCATGTGGTGTCCGGATTAAGAATATAGCACCACTCCGTCTCCCGTGGATGTCGTAAAAAGGCGACTAAGGTAATCTTAACCAAAGGGATGAGCAGCAGCGTCCTTTCTGTGCAACAGCTGCCATTCTGCGCTCACCAACCAGCCTTTTTTTTCTCTTTTTTTTATTGATGTCCAGTGGAAATTCTACATGGAACTTCCTTCACCCCGGGGAAGGGCGAAGGGGTGTGCCGGACTCCTACCGGCTAAAATCACTGGAGCGATCATCTTCGGCACCGAAGGGGGGCTCCAGGTCCTCGTAAGATCACACTAGAGCCGCCCATTGGTGCCACGCCTTTAGGCACATCTCGGAAGGGATGACTGTAAAGCGGTCACCCCCTCTAGCGGAGGGAAGGCGACTGTAAAAAGGGTCGCCCCCCCAGGCACTTCTCGGGGAGGATTGTAAAGGATCCCCCCAAGCCTCGCATTGCGTTGTGCTGCGCACACGGCAGCACGTGACCACGTGCGCGCCACTGTCTGCCCGGGGGTCGCTAGGTGTGAGCACGCAGATTCCCCAATCTGCGCGCTCGCGACCCCTCACACCAACCCGCCTGCCTAGCGTTGTGAGTGATAGCGCAATATAGACACAATGTGTGTAAGCAGTCGTGTATGGGGAGGCCTGTGTTAAGCAGTGAACGTTTTTAAAATGGTATGATGACGGAAGGAGATGGAGTGGTGCTATATTCTTAATCCGGATACCATACGGAAATCTTAACCTAAAGCGGAAAAATGTGAGGTGTTCATTCAATAGGAACGAGTTCCGTCTGTTGGGACTGGTCAGCCAAATGCTGCCATGACAACTGAATCAAAACTTAAAAAAAATCTAAACTTTAATAGACTTTTTAAGAAGTTTAGACTTTTTTCTCCTACATTTTTTTCACATAACCTTGATTTTTACAACAATGTGCTCATATAATATTGTAACATTTAATATGTTTTAAAAAGAGTAACCATGGAGTTTCTTGCCCGTTCTTCTCCATAGGAAATCCACAGCTTGGAACGCGGCAATTAAAGTCTCGACGATTCATAAGTGCCTGTAGATGATTCAAATGAATAAAAAATATTTTTATCTTTAATATTGCCCCAAAAACAGGACGTTTTGTACTCTAGATAGAAGTAGAACGACAAAAAGTAATTTTTCGGAAACGACCTTAAATTACTACGGATTTTCCTACTCGTAGTACGTACACGATAACCTTCAAGGAATCGTAGCACATAATTGATGACAGCCAGTTATGCCACGTGTAGCTGTGATGCAACTAATACAACGCAGATGCGCCTGCGATGGTAAACATTGTAGGGTTGCCAACAGTAAAATGCAAGATAGGCCAAAATAATATCGAGTGCAGAAATTAACGAAAACAAAGAGTGTCTTTGTTTCCGTTTCGTTTGTGTTGTGGAATTACAGTACATACTATGGAAATTCAATTCTACTTTACCATCAATAGCCTTCTCGAATAAAAGACGAATAAAAAATTGAAGTGAAATGGACCGTTAAAGATAATCCTCAGTATGGGATAGTTATTAGACTACTTCGTTTTATTTTACATAATCAACCCGTTAATGTCCCACTGCTGGGCACGGGTCTTTTCTCACGATCACGCGTTTTTATTTTTTATTGATCCGGTGCAAATACTTGATGTATTTCCTCAGCTCCGGTAAAGGAGTAAGGGCAGAGGGGTATGCCGGACTCCTACCAGCTAAAACCACCGAAGTGGTTATCTTCGGCACCGTAGGGAGGCTCCAGCCATTTTGGAGCCCTCTCACGCGATCAGGTTTCCTCGCGATGTTTTCCTTTTACTATGTAAAGAATTGGCAAATCCGCACACATAGGCCAAGAAATAGGCCATAATCAACACGCTTGGCACCTGCCGTTGGATTGGTGACCGCAGTATGACGTTATTATCACCTGGGATGATGCTGCCCATTTTTTTTATATCAACCCATAGCCCACTTTTACGGCCACTATGGGTGGAGGGGTGGTCTATTCTTCGCCGGGATTGGGAACCGCACGGTTTGGAAAGAACTGGCCAGCTCTTGTCAACTTCATTTAGTATTAATAATGCTTCATAGACCAGAATCAAAACAGTAGTATTATCGGTTTTCCAGCCGGTGACAAGTGGTTGGTGTAACTCAGGCTTATCTCAATTTCTACATCAATACAACGACTTGAATATTTCTAAAATAAATATTGACTTATTATCGCCAACCCTGTTTTCCAGTAGCAAGTTGATACACTCACTCGTATGATTATTGTTTGAATGTCGCTTCTAGTGCAGTATGTATATACCTTATTTCTTATATTTGTTAATACCGGTTTTAGCCGGATTCCTACTTATTCAACATGCTCCGAGACAAGTTAGGTGTCATTATTTAAGTAGGCATAGTAATTTAAATTGGAAACCAGAGGGATGGGCAGCAGCGTCCCTTCTATGAAACATGGTCATGTACATACTGCGCTCACCAACCTGCCTACCAAGCGTAGAGAGTAAGAAAGAAAAGAAAGAAAGAAAAATCGTTTATTGGCACATATAAAACACTTTAAACAATGGTTAAAATATTTTAAATATAGTAAAAAGAACTTTGTTGTCTTGCATTTTATACATCAGTGCCAAAGGGGCGAACAGCTCAGCATTATGTTAGGTTAGGTTAGGTACAGAGCACTGGCCACCTAACGCTGGTTTTCAGCTGCAACCCACGAGAGCCTACGCTCGAATACACTAAAGAGTACTGGCAAACTCCCCCCAAAATGACGACACAATTGTGCAAGTCTATGGGGGAGGCCTTTGTTGAGCAGTGGATATCTTTTGGCTTACACGATGATGATGATGATGATGATACATTTCCTTATTTATCCCAACCTTGGAATCTGTTGGAAAATAAGGCTATACTTATTGCATAATGATCGAGTTGTGACTTTAAAACAACGAAACATTCGCTCTTTCCACATGAGTGTGATATCGGCACGGCAGTCTATTCGTGAGATAGTTCATCTTGGGTCACAGGCGTAAAGTTATTATTGGATTCTCTAGTAGTTTATAGATAACGAAGAAATCATGCGATCAAAGATAAACAGTACGTGAGTAATGGATTTACATCAATCATAAAATTCATAACAGTGGAACAAGGCTGGTCTGTCGTACAAGGGCTCCTCCCCCAGATAAAAATCCTGGATCCACCCTTGCTAGAACAGTGGAATATACGGGACATGGGACCTGAGACACCAAGGGCCCCCCAAATTAAAATCCTTGACATGAGACACCGAGGGCCCCCCCAGATTAAAATCCTGGATCCGCCCCTGTTGTCGTAGATCGTCTCCAAATTCTACTGGCGTAGGAACTTTTTTTAACCAACCAAAAATTTTGGTATATATGGGAGCACGATTTTGGGGTTTCCGAGGGTTGGATCAGGTTGGGATGGGTACTATGCATTTGTCGGGGCATGGCTGCTTCGGCAAGTACCTGCACACAGTGGCGAGGCGGGAGGCGACTCCCGTTTGCCATCAGTGCGGCTGCAGTGAGGACACGGCGCAGCACACTCTCGAGCAGTGCCCTGCCTGGGTGCCGCAGCGCCGTGAGCTCATGGCAATAACTGGGGGAGACCTCTCACTGCCAGCTTTGTTAAAAGCTATGGTTGGCAGTGAGAGGGCTTGGGGTGCGGTCGCATCCTTCTGCGAGGACGTTATATTGCGGAAGGAAGCGGCGGAGCGGGTCAGGGAGGACGACGCCCTGGCTGACCCAATCCGCCGCAGGCGGACAGGTCGGCGTAGGCGGCATAACGCCCGCTTGATGCCGCCCTAACGGTAGCCAGCGGGTGGCAGATCGGGGAACCTGCCACCCGCATCGCACGGCTTTGGAGTTGCGGCGATACTTTAGATATCGTCGTATGTGCAGGTAGGCGCATACGTGAGCCAACAGCCGATGGGCCGCGAAAGTAGTATTTACGCAGTTCTCGCGGTCCATCAAATGGCGGATGTAGGAAACACGGTGGAGTTTTTAGTGGGTGCAAGCCCCACATAACCATGCAGTCTCCCCGGACGGTGAGGTATGCGTCAGGCATTTTCTCCACCAAAAAAAAAAAAAAAAAGGGTACTATGCATTCTAAATTAAGTTCTAATTAATATATATTTATACTATCATTTCATAGGAACTGGTTCCTTTTAATTGAATTAATTTTAGTTTAAAATTATATTAAAGTAGAATGGAACGTAAATCCGCCATTTTGTTTGAAAGTGACATTTACTAATTCCGTTCTACACGCAAAACTTACTTTCACTGAAGTTCCACAAGATAGATAGTTTAGGTTGCAGAACCGAATCAGCCAACCTCGAATGGGGTAGTTTTCCTACACCCAAATTCATAAGGCCCGTTTCTAATACGCACCCTCATAATTAGAGTAAAGATGAAAGCGAAAGACAGATCTTTCCTTATATCGGGGATTAACGCCGCCAAATAGAGGAAAATTCATTAGAAGAATTAAACTATGGTAGATAGTTTTTCTAGCGTAATCATAACTGGTTGCTAGGATCTGCATTTCGGATAAGTTAACTTATCTTCTCGTGCCCAGCTGCACAGCTACCAGGATTCTTATATGCATATAAGACTACGATAATGGCCGAAATGCAATGCATATATATTTTAATATAACACTATTTTACAATCTTGTGAATCGTCTGATAACTTTGTGATAAATGGTTATATAAATAAAACGTGTCCTTTTATCGGTCGTTATTCTTTCCAAATGAACGGACGAACTGAAGATATTTTGAACACACAGCGCTGTATTTACAAGAGCATTTATAATAACATAAGTGAAAGCGGACGTGGCGACAAAAACAGTGTCAGGTGCTCACGACTCCAAAGACCAAAGATGGTCTGTTTTGGTTTGTACTACGTAACGAGAATAACACGAACTACAGTATTAATAAAAGGAGGGTAGATAACGCGCTAGGCGAATCCTAGAGGTAAGAAGAAGGACACCGTGGGGTTTTAGCCGGTTTGATCCCGGCATGCCCCTCCGCCCTTCCCAAGGCGGAGGAAGTCCAGAGGACTAGAGGAATTCCCCACGTAAAAAAAAAAAAAAAAAAAAGTTCTTTGATTTAGCTAAATCCCTAGCCTCGCTGTCTTAAGCGTTATATTATTTAGATATGAATGCAGCATCAACATACAAATTTGTGGACTAACCTTGGGATTATACCATTATATTAATATGCAAATCTTTAATAAATATCACCTTCCTCGCGGTTAACGCAGACAGAACCGCTCATAGCCACGATCAAGGTATCAAACATTTCCTGCTAACGATCGATCAGGGTGTGTTGTGTGCTCATTGGGAGGATTTGCCGTTATGCCACGCTCTGTATGTAGGCGGGTTGGCGACCGCAGTTGACTTGTTAATATACTCGAAAGACGCTGCTGCCCATCCTCTGGCTAATCCCATAGTCACCTTCACAGACAGCCACGGGGTGAGATGGGTTTCAAAACTTGCAAGAATTAAATACGCGAATTCTAACTCTCTATTGTTTTTTTATTTTTATTTTTAATCTTTATTTATTTCGGGGTTTTTATCCACATGGATACGTCAACCCCATCATGCCTTATACGATATATATTTAACAAATATTAGGTCTAGTACTATTCAAGGAAAGATCAATGAAATATACCAACTGACATAATCTTTTTGCAACATCAGATTTTGGTCGTGCTAAAATGGTTTGAACTAACCCTACGTCTAACATATTTAATTTACAATCATTTATTAAAATTTGCCTTTCATTTTGGTTCCTAACACAGTCCATCAGCAAATGATGTACATCCTCAACCACATTGCAAGTATTACAGTTAGGTGAATTTGTTTTCTTCATCAAGAATGCAAACTTGGCCGATGGATAGTGTCCGGAACGCAATCTTAAAGCTAACTTTACAAATCTTCTGCTCAACCTACTACTGTCAAACCAGGGTATAGGAGGAAGTTCGCCTTGAATTGTCCTGTACCAAATTCCTTTTTCTCTGGAATTAATATTAAAATGGTCTTTCCAATTATTAAAGCATTTAATTTTAAATTTATAAATATGATCTACGTAATCTGGCAAAAAATGTAACTCGACTCCTTCTTTCGCTGCCAATTTAGATAAACGATCCGCTTCCTCGTTCCCTCGTAAACCTACATGCGCTGGAACCCATTGCAACTTCAGCGCTGTGCCGTTTTTGATAAATACAAAAATTATTTTTAGAATGTCGTAGGCTATCGTTGCACCTCTAAAACCAGAGGCACATCGAGCCACGTGTTGCAATGCACTTTTACTATCTGTAAAAATAACTACCTTACCCAAATTCTTCGCCATTGCATAGGACAAGGCTTGCATAATTGCTATGAGTTCCAACATCATAACGCTTACATCGGCCCTTATTTTAAAGCATGTTCCATAGTTACTACTTTGATCATAGAACGCCGCACCCAATCCATGAGCGCTCTTAGACCCATCAGAATACAGTTTATGCCATCCACTATAATTTAAATTTAATTCTCTTACAACACTATTTATCAAACTATTAGGCTCATACCTAGATTTAGCTAGTGATATACTTTCTAAATTAATAATTAAACATTTTTTAAATTCAATAGCTGAAAACCAAACATCGAAAGTAAACATTTTAAGAATATCTACAGAAACACAATTTATTTTTTTAACATCCTCAAATGTTTGTGTGAGTAAGGGCTTTTTCTTATTATCCCAATACCTGAGGTGACATAAAGCACTTAATTCAGTAATTAAATTAATTGTACTATTCATGGAGTAAGAACTAATCTTTAATGAATATTTATATGCTAGATATTGCCTCCTAATAAACAGAGAAATTTTAATATTACTCACGTTTCTGTCATCATTTCGGCCGAATGAAGTCCACTGCTGGACACAGGCCTCCCCCAAAGATCACCACAACCACCGATATGGATGTGTTGTGGGCTCATTGGGGGGTTTTGCCATAATCGCCACGCTTGGCAGGCGGGTTGGCGATCGCAGTTGAGTTGTTAATGTACTCGAAGGGCGCTGCTGCCCATCCTCCGGCTAATCCCTTAGTCGACTTTTACGACACCCATGGGAGGAGATGGGGTGGTGGCATTCTGAGCCGGCACCACACGGCATTTTCTGTAACGGTAGGATTTTATTATATTATTGTAACAATATACCTAAACATTATAATTATTATTGAATATTTGAAGAATTGATTGCATTGATGTGGGTTACGGCGAACGGCAACCGGTTGTTTGACGTCATACAAGTTCTAAATGGTCTGAGAATAAGATCGGTAAAAAGGTTGGAGACTTAAGTTTAAAAATAACTTAACCGGTATGAGGATACAGACAGCATTATTTAAAACAATTTAAGATTCGAAACGTGAAAATAAAATAATCAGTTTTGACATACACGGCACAAAACGGTGTTACCACTTTTAGTAAAAAAAAAAATACACTATAGTAAAACACGTTTAAACGGTAGAATCCGTTTTGATCCGTTTAAATTTTTGTTTTTCCTGACGTTTCGAACACTTTGCCGGGTTCGTGGTCGCAGGATGACTGAAAACCCTGCAAAGCATTGATGTATATATGTTACGTTGTTTAACTCAATGCTGCAAAGTGTTCGAAACGTCAGGAAAAAAAAATAAGACATACGCGATTGAATCCGTTTTTTTATAATGTGAAAAGTGTTTTATTATAATGTGTAATGCTCGTAAATACACATGTAAAAAACCTAGTCCGAGACCAGAAAACGTACAATAATAGTATGTAGGTATGTCAGATACCTTATTTTGTCGTGGGGAAATCCTCATGTCATGCCTCCGCCTTGGGAAGGCCGCAGGGGCATGTTGAACTCATGGTGTCCTTCCACCAACCTCTGGTTGGGTGTGAGACAGATACCACCACTTTCTATATCGGATAATGTCTACTTAAGAATTGAGCAAACATTTTAAAACAAAATTGAACTCACAAAAGTGTTGGTGTATTCAAAAATACATAATTATTAAATTGAAATTTATATTAAGGGGGCAATCAGCAGGCATAGCGTTTATGCTTAGCGTTAACAGTTGTAATTTCTTCTTTTTTTATTACGTTCCTATTAAAAAACAGCTGTTGCCCACGTAGATATGTGTTCAACTGACGGATTAAAATACAAACTGTTATGTGTAGCATTTACAGAAACACTTAAACACGTATTTCTTTATTTTCAAAGCCAATTAACAATTTTCATAGATCTAACTTATAAAATGACGGAGTTTCATATAATCTTTTAACATCTATTTTACCACTTTATGGATGGAATGTCTAAGATTCAGTGGATGCCTACGTTGCCGAATGCCGAAATTTCAAGTTTGTAGCATCAGTGACTTAGGCTCTGCGTTGATGAATCAGTTGGTCAGACAGGCCATTTAATTATAGTATAGATAATAGATAATTAATAAACAATGATGCCATTTGCGTACAAAAATTTTACTTTTTCCACGCAATCAGATAATAAAGCACGCGCCCGCTATATAAAATAGAGAAAAAAATGTGCTTTAACAGTAATCATAAAAAAATAATATGACACATTGTCTTTAAACACGCTGTTATTCGCCGTTTTATACGCCCTTCAAAACGTCGGATTGATTTGAAACTTCTACCTATCAAGGACCGATGACAATGCAATAATTTCAATAGTTTGTCCCATTATCCTAGCCAGGGTCCTCAGCATTAGCGCAACAAACAAACTTGCACAAAAAATAATACCTCCATAAGATGTCGATTCAATTTTCCACGTCAAGAGTGCGATGAGACTCGAATAGTCTGATGTCTCATTTTCAAATTATTTTATCCATAATGTTGGGGAATTTGTTCATTTAAACGTCGAAAGGAAGATGCTTGGATAAATAATTACCACCCGGAGTTATTGAGGCTATGGACAGTCAACATGGAAACTCAGCCATGCGCACAACACAAAAAAAAACGTATTTTTGTAGTTATCCACACAATGTTTTTTTTATCGCTCTATTGTTATTTTATACTCATTGGAAATTATTTTCTACTTTTTAGTTTAGTTATCTACAAATGCCTGTTTTTGGCGTGACCACTATATAACTTCAAAGGTATAAATTGGAATCCTGAAAATAGGAAACACAACATGTACATCAATAAGGAACGCTAACGAAAAACATGAAAACGTACTTTATAACCTACAGTTTGGCATCTGGTGCAAATTTCTCGAGCAATTCACCCACTTATCTATTTCGGGTAGCGAATCCAAAATTATCTCAGTTTTGAGCCGGCCATAAGCGAGCGCACGACGTGCCGTGACAGTCAAGGCCTGCAGATAAATTCTTGATTAGATAAAAGGTGCCAGCCGAGATCCAAGACCTCTTGATAACAGTTTTGTGCATTAAAATATTATTTAAAATAATAAGCTATTTAATTATTGTTGCGTCAGTTATCTGTCGTTATAGCGCTTTTAAGGTCATCAAGGCAATAGCAATGTTTTTTTGAGCGGGGCGGCACCTTAGTTGCTATCCAAGAAAAAATATGGAGATTATTGTATCTTTTTTTTAAACAACTTGGTGATGAGACGAACAAGTCCTTGGCCTTATGCCTGCGTGGCTTCACACTGCGCTCGTCACCTCGAGACGTAAAGTTATTCAGTGTCTTATGCCCAGTAATGTCACTAGCTACAGTGCCGTTCTAACCGGAGCACAGTAATGTCTAAAGTTTAAACATTACTGCTTAGCAGCGAATATCTGGCACTAGGGTGGTACCTACCTCTTGCAATAAGAGACCTACCACCAGTATAACTGTGAATCATCATCATCATCATCGTCATATCAGCCACGGGACGTCCACTGCTCAACAAAGGCCTCCTCCTTAGATTTCCACAACGAGCGGTTACATGCCGCCCTCATCCGACGACTCCCAGCGACCTTCACCAGGTCGTCTGTCCACCTCATTTGAGGTCATCCCACGCTGCGTTTTCTGGGGCGCGGTCTCCACTCGAGAACCTGTTTGCCCCAACTGCCATCAATTCTACGAGCTATGTGCCCCGCCCATTGCCACTTCAGTTTACTAATCCTTTCAGTTATGTCGGCAACGTTAGTTCTACGGATCTCCTCATTTCTGATTAGATCTCGTAGAGAAATACCAAGCATAGCTCTCTCTATAGCTCGCATAGGGACCTTGAGCTTTTTTATAAGGCCCACGGTGAGTGACCGGTTCGGTATCGGTTTCAGCCTTCGCTCAGAAACGGTAGTATGAGCATCCAGCTAAATCTAACGCCTTACTAGATCGAGAATCAAAACTCAAGTAGAACTTGAGACGAGATTACATCGATGAAATATAAACGCTGGACTTATTAGGTAGGGTTCATATTTGACTAACGCAATCTAGACTAGTATTTTACTTAAGTTTTGATATGGGCCTGAAAGCAGTTTTGACTGTGGCCACGGGCCTGAAAGTAGTTTTGACTGTCGTCTTCAATTTTATACTTCGAGAGTCCAAAGCGTCAATTTATGTAATAATTCGAAAAAATCTGCGTTTGCCCCACTCAATACCACGTAATATACGCATAACTGATTATTTAGTATTCAGTGCAATTATAAATATAATGTAAGCGCCGCATTATAAAATCATTGCGTTTAATTACGAAACCTTGGAATTTCAACCGTGTTGACACGCCATTCCACAGGTAGTTAATACTTGCAAATATATCATTTGCGTTATCTGTATACTCACACTTATCACGCTGTCGCGACTAGTTATTACATAAAGGGGGTGTGTCGTTTTAAAATTGCTAGGTAGTTAGGCAAGTACCTATAAGGTATACGACTACGGGGTAAACTCAAATTATTTGTTCTTGGCATTATCATGCCACTGCTGAACTAAAGCCTCCCCTAGAAAACGACTGGCTTCATTTTGTCGTCATTTTGGGGAGAATTTGCCAATAATGACCACGCTTGGCAGGCGGTTTGGTGAACGCGGAATGGCCACTGTTTCACAGAAGGGACGCTGCTGCCCATCCCTCCGGTTCACAGGTGGAGATAAAGTGGTGTTCTTAATCCGGACACCACAATAAATTGGAAACAAGAAGTGTAAGTTTAAATTATTGTATGACAACATTTCTAATCCTGGAGTTCTTAAAGAGGTGGATCTGTGTATGCACCTTAGTGGGCCGGCGAAGGCCGCGACTGTTAGCAGTGCCCAGCAGCAGGACACAGCAAATTGCCCAGTAAAGACCCAATAACGCGTACCTTATATACGACTACACTCATTGAAGTAGCCGAAAGTATTGATATTTTTGCAAGTTCTCTGTGTGAGTTCGTAAGAAATATCATTATAATGTACTGTGTTATAATAATGAATAAAAATAACGCCGATTTAGATGTATCCTGTATACTGATGTTTGAGTAAGTGAATAAATAATTAAATAATATTGGGGATCGACTCACAATTAGTGCCTACCGACTCACATCTTGGACACTTGCTCAATCGAAATAACTTGGCCTATCGCAGTCCAATTTTGGATTTCACCTCTCCCAAATTGCGCCAGAACTCTTTAGCCTCCGCCATAAAACAGCCGCACATTCAAAATTAATAAGATAATTATATGTCTCAGACATTCACTAACAGTTCTCAGTGTGTCAGTGAATTTAAAACTATAGGTACCCATATCTAGGCGCGCAGATTGGGGAGTCGACGTGCTCACACCGGGCGACCCCCGAGAAGTCGGCGGTGCGCACATAGTCATGTGCCGCCGTGTGCGCTGCACAGCGCATAGCGACGCTTGGAAGGATCCTTTACAATCCTCCCCGAGAAGTGCCCGGGGGGGCAACCTTTTTACAGTCGCCTTCCCTCCGCTAGAGGGGTTGACCGCTTTACTTTCATCCCCTCCGTCATATGCCTAAAAGCGTGGCACCAATGGGCGGCTCTAGTGTGGTCTTACGAGGACCTGGAACTCCCCTTCTGTGCCAAAGATGACCGCTCCAGTTGTTTTAGCTGGTAGGAGTCCGGAATGCCCCGTCCCTGGGGCGAAGGAAGTTCATGTTGAATTTCCACTGGATATCAATAAAAAAAGGTAAATAATATAATCAAACGAAGTCTCAATCCGCGTTTGTTTGTATATTCGCTTTAAGTTATTTCTAAACTTCATGTAAATTTCAACACGGAAGCTTCCTTCCGTAGTATATGTATCTAATTCTTTAACACATTCACATAAAAAAAAAAATTCGGGGGTTACGAAACTAATCATCAATCTAATCCAACGTCTGTGATCTGATTTGAGATTGCGGACTAGTCTGTTTTTGTGTTAAATGTGATCTTAACACAAAAACAAGTCAGGTTAAAAATCTTAAATCCAAATATTTTTGGTTAGATTGCTTATTAATTTCGGCCGCTAGATAATGAATCAGCTTATATCGCGACAGAGACAGTCACTGAATCAGTTATAGTAAATAATTATATATTTTAGGTCTTGATCATATGATCAAGAGAGCATATTATGTACATTGCCATACCAAAGGTCTAGGATTAACGCAAACAAATTCACCGCAAGAAAATTAAGTCGGTCGGTAAAACGTTGCAATAGATAGGTAAGACAAATATAGATAAAGATATAAATATTTATTCATGTAAAACCATTTATAGGCACTTATGAATAGTCGAGACTTTAGTTGCCTCGTTCCAAGGTGTAGATTTCCTATGGAGAAGAACGGGCAAGAAACTCCATGGTTAAGTAACCAGTAGAACTCTTGTAGAACATTGTACCAATATGATTTAATCATATTGGTACAATGTTCTCGAAATGATGGTAATGTGAGGACAATACAGGAGAAAAGAGTCTAAACTTCATAAGTCTACACTAAACAAGCTTGATTTTAATATTTACCAGAGTTTTTGATTCAATTGTCATGACAGCATTAAGATGACCAATCCCAACAGACGGCACTCGTTCACGAGCATGACGCATGCATCAGCGTCGCTCAGCTCAACCATATTGTAGGGAAACTGAGCGACCCAACACACAACGCCACCTGAGTGAGCATGACATACCTAAACTGCCAGACAAATCTCACGTCAATAAAACAAAATAATTGAATAGCCCACATGGTACTCGCACTATTACAGTATCAAATCTAAATGCATAAAATGAACATAAAAATAAAGAACATAATGTTAGATAGAATAATGAAATGTCATTATATGAATTAATGTTATCTTTGTAATACTATTCAAATGGTTACTATCCCGCCATGTTTGTTCATGTAATTAATAGCCACATTATATTTACTCCCTACAGTAAGCTGATAAGACAAAAGGACCAGCTCGAGGCAGCTTTTACCCAATTCCATTCAACATAACGCATGTAGACGTGGGATCCATGTTATCGTTATCAGTCAGGATTATAATCCTCATCTACGCACTTTGATAAGTGTGGGCGATTGTATGACAAACAAACAAAACGGATAACGTATTAGGGACCTGACTAGTACTGGGTGGTTGTAGCTGCCTCTCACAACTTACGAGTGGTTTGTATTAAGTGTTAATTTGTAGGTAGGTGACGCAATCAAAGCACATACATACGGCGCTCATCTTTTTTTAAGTTTGCCATGTGATCCTTTAATCAAAGGGCTTATTCTAGTAATTAAGAATGTTAAAAATATAATTCCCGATCTAGTCTCAACGTCGTAAATGTCACAAATGGTATTCTCCTAAACTAACAAACAAGAAACAACATCAAACGTGAAGTTATATTTTGATGAGATCGAAATTGGATCGAAAGTTGATCTAAGCCAAAACGGTATTCTGCTAACATTTTGAATTGACACTGGTACCAAAACTGTCATTAAATAAACGTCATAATGTGTTTTTTGAAGGGCACTGTAGGTAGTGAAATGACTGGGCATAAGAGACTAAATAACTAATGTGTGGTGCCGGCTTGCTGTGTGGTGCCGGCTAAGAATAGCACCAACCCACGTCCTCCCGTGGGTGTCGTAAAAGTCGACTAATGGATTAGCCGGAGGATGGGCAGCAGCGTCCTTCGAGTACATTAACAACTCAACTGCGATCGCCAACCCGTCTGCCAAACGTGGCGATTATGGCAATTAGCCCACAACACATCCATATCGATCGTTGTGGTGATCTTTGGGGGAGGCCTGTGTCCAGCAGTGGACTTCATTCGGCCGAAATAATGATGATGATGAATGATGAGGGGAGGCGCGCAGTGTAACGCTGCGCAGGACTACAAATTTTATGGGCAGGCGTGACGCAGGCGGATGAGGTGCTCGTGTCGGCAGGTTGTATCAAAAATAATCCAGCTTGAAATGCTTGGATAACTTAAAAATATTGAAAAGCAGTCACTACATGAAGTAATTTAACTTCTGCCATATTAAAACCCGAAGGTTGAAGAAATGTATCAATTTTTATTGACATATGTATTGAGATGTATCTTAAGTCCGTCAGTAACAAAGGTATCTAAACCTTTTCTGTGTATATATTGTGTCCTCTTTCCTTATCCATTGTATCCTACTACTTTCTATTTTCTTCAGAGAATACTAGGTAAGCCGGACAACACATATTATACTCCGAGTGAATGTTCTTTTATCACATAAGATGAAATATAATTCATTTTCCTTTCAAAAAATCTAATCGTAGCTCTAGGAAACGAAAAAAAGACGTTAATAATTCGTGTGCTTTCTAGATTACGAATATACCACCACCCCTCTCTCCTGCCGTGGATGTCGTAAAAGGCGACTAAGGGACTCCAAACCAGAAGACAGGAGCGATTCTTCTGTAGAGCAGCAACCATTCTGCGCTCACCATCCCGCGGGCCAAGCGTGGTGAGTAGGTACTGGCAAATTCCCCCCAAAATAACGACACGGCACGTAACCGGTCGTTTATGGGGGAAGCCTTTGTTCAGCAGTGGACGTCTTTTGGCTGATATGATGACGCAATTCATTGTGGCAACACCGCCGATATTACTCGGTCGATCAATTTGAAGACTTAAAAAGTTTCAATTCTCATAATACTTGTCATGTTTTCCTCGATGTTTATTCATAAAGTAACATTAGCCGCATTCTTAGTTCACAGAACTGCATCTTCATCATTTCGGCCGAATGAAGTCCACTGTTGGACACAGGCCTCCCCCAAAGATCATCACAACCACCGATATGGATGTGTTTTGAGCTCATTGGGGGGTTTTGCCATAATCGCCACGCTTGGCAGGCGAGTTGGCGATCGCAGTTGAGTTGTTAATGTACTCGAAGGACGCTGCTGCCCATCCTCCGACTAATCCCTTAGTCGACTTTTACGACACCCATGGGAGGAGATGGGGTGGTGGCATTCTGAGCCGGCACCACACGGCAACTGCATCTTAACTAACATTTAAAGACAAGATCTCTGATTAAAACAACAGGCTTACCGTTAACTATTAGCATGATGGTATGTTTAAGTATTTGTAATGATAAGAACTTGTATATTATTCAACTCGATGCCTTCTGAATCCATTTGTCAATAAACTAGCTTATAAGTTGAATTAGATTACCATTAAAGCTATAAAACACATCAGTTTCTTAAATGATGAGAAAATGTAAAACCATTTATCTGATTATACAAAAAATGCTTCACAATTGAGAAGATAACTTAGTTTCTAATTTAAACTATTCAGTAACCTCGTAAACGTGCAATACTGCACATGGGCGTCCCAATGACCGCGACAATAAACGGCCCAAGGGGTTGGTAATCACCACGCCTGGCAGACTGATTGGTGATCGCAGTGTGTTGTTATTAGCACACAGGAGGATGCCGCTGCCATTCCTCTTGATATCGACCCGTTTGTCCTTTGCCGGGAACCAAACATGATCCCGAAAACATACAGGCTAGCCTGAAACTAAAGTGGTCTATCATACAAAAATAATGCTACAGTTAGACCACTTTAGATTTTCTTTAAAATGAAAAACCATACATTTAGTGGTATTTTTCAGATTAGGTATTTTAGTGCAAAACTGACACATAAATCACTTTTGCCCGGACACGTTTTAAACTTCCAAGTTCAAAAATACTCATCGATCGATTTTTTCAAAAGCTTGTCTATTAGGGGCGTACAAGTAACAATTGACCATTAATCATTCAATAAAAACGAATCAGAAATGAGGAGATCCGTAGAAGAATTAAAGTTGTCGACATAGCTGAAAGGATTAGTAAACTGAACTGGCAATGGGCGGGGCACATTGCTCGTAGAACTGATGGCCGTTGGGGCACAAAGGTTCTCGAATGGAGATCGCGCATTTGAAAACGCAGCGTGGGACGACCTCCAACGAGGTGGACAGGCGACCTGGTGAAGGTCGCTGGGAGTAGTTGGATGAGGGCGGCATGTGACCGCTGGATCGTTGTGGAAATCTAAGGGTGAGGCCTTTGTTCAGCAGTGGACATTCTGTGGCTGATATGAGGAAAAACGCAGACGACCCATATCGATCCTGTTAAAACATAAATAAGCCTGTAAACAAAGAAACACGTGTCTGTGATCATTAATTTGGTACAGATTTTGTGCACAATGCGCAATGGTGGTACGTTCCCAAATCCGCTAGTTTGACTGTAAGACCTGCACGAACACATCGGGCGGCATTACCTCGCAGGCGGCATCTATCGATATTCGATACGTGTATGCGAACGTTCGGAAGTTCCTTTCTAACTTGACTTGGGCCGAAAAAAGCTGTAGGCGTGCAGGTTTTGTCGTTCTGCAAAGGCTAGCCCGCGCTGGAAACGCACTCACTAACACTATAAAGCATTGCAGGTATGTGAGCGATATATACCGCGTGTAGGCATTTTTGTTTTAAAAATGATACTGAAACGAATAGGCTGTAGGATTTTTATTTGTCCAACCTGGAATTCCTCGTAGACTTCATCCGCCCCAAACTCTTAGCGGCTACGACCATCTAGGCTGTCAACTTTAACGGTTTCTCGAGAACGATCGCTCCTAAGCAGCCCATTGATCTCGGGACGTTGTAGGACCTATGAAATCCACTTCTTCTACATTATGATCAGCTTCATAGCCTTCGTATCCCTCGCCACCTCAGTAATGCATACTTTTATTAACTTTTAAATAAATTAGAGATGTTTTGGGAACAGTATTCAATCTCCGCTTTGAATTAGATTTATTGTTTGGCAGCCTTCGTTTTGCTTTTGAATAGAACTACTCGTGAAAAAAGTATTTTCCTTACATCTTTTGTTTAGTCACTGGAAGCTGCACCGTATAATGGTGGATATCACTGCGAGATTTGGTAATGGAAACATTAAAATTACATCTTTAGCTATAGAAATAAAGATCTCTGTTCACGACTCTTCGCGTGACCAGAGGGCTGGCCTATTTTTTGGACAAGAATTAGCATTGCCATACAACGTGGTAATGCTGCCAGTCTTCTGGGAACGTTACCGGTTGACAGCGACGAGGAGGAGTACTTTGACGCCTAAATGCGCTACCTTTCTTAAAGTTTTATTTGTATATATATTGTGTTAGTTTAGTTAGATAGTAGTATAGAATGTATATTTTTAGTTTTAATTGTGTATAAAACATTTAGTCAAGCATTCGAAAAAAATATAAAGATTGAATCGAAAGGTCGCATTTGAACTGTCTTTAATATAATGCTAAGTTATTTAATTTCTTATTAAATTTTCTGACAATAATAATCCAAGACTTTGGATAATATAAAAAAGTCTGGAAGATTCCAAACGCACATATTTACTTAATTAAATATAAAAAGTATAGAAGAATTAAAAATAACAGTCCATATTTATTTAATATTAGTAATGATATCGGAACAGGACTTAACACTTGCATGTAAATCTGTACGTATGTACACTTTCAATACCTAAGATCTTTTAATCATAGAAAGTGAAACATCTGAAATACTCAACTGTGTAAATATAATGAAAAAATGCGTTTAAACTTTTAAATTACTCCATTAATTAACTATTTAGTCAAAGTAACTGAATATCCTAACAGCAAAAAGAAACCTGAGGAATTGTATCGCCATTCATTATAAATTCTGGATTGGTCACAAAAAACAAGGACGTAATGGTGCCGGTTCAGAATACCACCACCCCATTTCCTCCTGTGGGTGTCGTAAAAGTCGACTAAGGGATTAGCCGGCGGATGGACAGCAGCGTCCTTCGAGTACATTAACAACTCAACTGCGACCGCCAACCCGTCTGCCAAGCGTGGCGATTATGGCAAAAGCCCCCAATGAGCCCACAACACACCCATATCGGTCGTTGTGGTGATCTTTGGGGGAGGCCTGTGTCCAGCAGTGGACTTCATTCGGCCGAAATGATGAAAAAAAATGATGAATGGGAGGAGGAAATCCACAACTTAAGACATGGACGGCGATTATATTATATTCCGTTCACAGCAAGGTTTTTTATCAATATTTCTAAACGAGCAAAACTAACCATACCATATTTTGTGCGAATCAATATGTATTGGTGTTCTTGATGTCTGGCAAAGTCCGTTTGTACGTTTAATGTAGTTAAAATTGTTTATCGCCTTTCGTAGCTAAAAATAATATAATAAATAAATATCATGTAGTTCTTGTCACTCATCCAAGGCGAACAATATTGACGTAGGCCTAGTTAAACAAGTTTTCTAAACGTTAAAGTGTAACGTGTATCAATTGCAAATTACTTAAGAGTGCGATAGCTTGATTCACTGCAAGGTCAAGGCTGATTAGAACGCGCCGCTCGCTCGCTCATGTTTCAAATCAGAGCGCGAAAAAGATTGTCGTCTCTTTTACACGGACGCTAAAAATATCAATTAACGAGAGATGGAGAATGAATGGTCAGAGCACACCGCTTGCCTAACAGATCCATCACAAAACTTCAGTGCCGTCCGCATTCCGTGGCTGAAAATAAATCATTAACTAAATTAGATTTTGTTCAGCGATACATCATTCTGTGACAAGAGTGAATTTGCTAATGGTGATGAGTGTAACTTTGCTAAGTTTTATCAGGAAACGTCTAACTTCATTATCTTGTTAAAATTTATTTTGTGACACGCAATTTCTTTTAGATTTAATTCGAAAGAACGAAGCAATTGCTATTTGTGATGATGTTGCTAAAATTAGATTATACAACAATTTACATTTATCAACAGTCTAACGCGGTGCGGCGAAATTAAGTTAAGAGTTCAATTTATTCAAAGAAAACGAAGATTTTCTAAAATTAGACAAAGTCAACTCTTCTATTCAACAAATGAGACAGACACATTCTGGCCTTTTTAGTTAATACAGCGGACCACGTGTGGCCCGTACCGCGCCACCTCGTGCGCTTGCGCAATCATATACAAGTGGCAGACTGTTCGGTGTGCGACCAGTTCTATTGGCGACGCATCTCACACCAGATTGAATGATTAAGAGGTAATTTATTTAGCATGCGATGAACGAGCTGTCATGTTCTTCAAGTCAAGATTCTCCGGCACATTTATCGATTCAAAGAGAAAACAGTTTCAAGGTCAAATATGTGTGGAGCTCAACAAAAGTGTATTTTATGGGTTAATTGAAAATTTACTACAGTATATATATATATATTTTCAGGATTTCTCCTGTGTCGTGGGTGCGTTTACAGACACGAATTCCACACACAATACACCCAGACCCGGAACAACTACCTGCAGGTCATTCAAATATTTGTTCCGTACGGGAATCGAACCCACGACATGAAATTTATGACAGTTTTCAAGTAGATAATAATTTTGAAATAATGAATACTAAAATTCACGTGCAACTGATTATTTGACGACATTTTAATGTAATATTTTTAACAACCTGTTGAAAATCGCCGTCACGTGAGGTTGTTTATTTGCAAGTTAAACTTAACATAGTTCGATACAAAGCTATAGGTGAAAAAATAATACTAAGTAAGAAATCAGTAATTGTGCGTTTATAGGGAAATCATTGAATAACAGTTTTTTATCGGTATTGAAGTTGTTTCCTGATTGACTCTCGTTGTATACGGAATTTCTTAGAACTCAGTTGAAACAAAACTTTTTCATACAGAAACTAGAGTAAAAACTTACGTTATTTAAAAAATTAAGATCTGGTTTAAAATAGTAATGTAACCATTGGTTATTTTAATATAAGTGATTTTAATAAGCCTTTACGGTTTATTTAATGAAAGCAACAAATAATATTACAATTAGAAAAAGTAGATGTTTCTGGAGACAATCTTTGGGATGCGTAAGAGAATCAATGACGTTGCTCATTATATATAAATGTACTCTGTGATTATAGCTATAGATATGTATATGTCAGTGAAAATTTTTCAGTAGATCTTATGAGTATTTTGCTACGATGCGTGGCAATGATCAAAAAGATTGGTTCTACGAATTTGAAATTTGTCATTATCACCAGGTAAGAGACATGCATACTATGCGCTAAAATTGTAACGACTAATATCGTTTATAAGACTTGTTTCACTCAATTATCTACCATTATCATCAGATGCTAGATAACATACATAGGTGATACTATTATCATAGACGTGTTAACAGAGGCTCATGTTATCAAACGCATAACTAGGTGGCTCTAGATACATTGCCACGTCTTTGTTCATGTCTCGCTTAAAATATTTCGGTTGTAAATATTATGTAGCCGGCTAGGACACACTTAAAAAAAAAAAAAAGACCCCCACTGGGATTTCTCCTGTGTCGTGGGTGCGTTTACAGACATGAATTCCACATTCAATACACCCAGACCCGGAACAACTACCTGCAGATCATACAAATATTTGTCCGTGCGGGAATCGAACCCACGACCCGGAGCGCAGCAGCCGACTGTATCAGCCACTGCACCAACCGTGGCGAACCCCACAAGTGGAAAAGGGTTGTTGTGTGATTGAGGTGGAATGTGGATTCTTTGTCGGGAACTGCTTACCCTTGGATCTCTGCAGTCATATTATTAATTAATTAAATACTTTGTGCACGAAAATTGTACAGAGGGGACTTAATGCCATTACGCATTTTCTACCAGTCGATCTCAGGGTGATGCAGAGACAAAACATGGTAGGTGCACAGACAGTGTTACCGTGAGCAGGAAAATAACGAATAGCGATTTACGCAATATTTTTTAAATCGTTAGCATAATATAAATATACATATATAATAATATTTTCAAGCATAATAAAATATACATACATATTAATAACTTATTATAAGAAGGAATAAAATACAGATGATTCTGCCAAAGAACTGAGGAGGTATTTACATAGTTTACTTTAAAAAAAATAGCGACTGGTAGACATTTTGATTTTAAGAGGTAGCGCATTCCACATCATATATTGGACAAAGCAAGAAGAGTTCACCAAGCCAGAACGGTGAGGGACATTGTAAGAGACGATTGTGTGAGGAACGAAGATTTTTGTCATGATTGGAGTATATATATACTGAGAATGAGAAGTAAGGTAAGTAAGTGGGAGAATCGAGAAAGGAGAACAAGGTTGATACCCTTTGCGCTCTACTCTGCTAGATAGGCAACCATTCTAGAAGCCTTCTATGGTTCTACATGGTCATACTTGTGTAAGAGGTAGCAAATCGTATTCTTGGCAAGTAATTCACCATACGGCGTCGTCTATTAATAAACACAGATTAAATTAGTACTACAAATACTTGTGCAAAATTACGTAATATAAAGGATGCGTTAATTCGTTGGAACAATTATTGGTTTTGTCTTTATGCTTTGTCTACCATCGCTGTTTATTGTAGAATTATGATATCATCGCGTTATCACTATCTTTTCTAAAAATAATTTGCTATAATTTATTTGCGTCGTCTCCATTGTACCATTTTTGCAATGGGTACTGATCATTTCGTAATTTGCTTAATGTGTGTTAATCATAGACGGATTCAATTTTGATAATTCAATAATTTTATATATGTTTTATGACAAGTTAAGGCGCGTACCAGTATTTAGAAGGCCTCACCACTAAATATTGAAGCGAATTAACCGACAGAGGTGATGAAAATTTTGTGCATAACCACTTTAAATGTCCGGTGCACTGTTAGTAAACGATTGTTTAAACATTAATCGTTCAAGTATATAAGTCATTTGCAAAGTGTATATTTGCAAATGCAGTAGGGGTGCATCAAAAGCGCCCTGCGCGTGACGAACTAGGGGCGGTCCGTCGCCCGAACAGAAACAGGGGCCTTACTCCCGACAGCTTCGAGTTCTAAATCAATCGAATTTGATTCGATTTAGTCCCATTTGGTACTCTTGAATTCCACACTAGCGCACAATCGTGCGGTGGCTCAAATAGAAACTAATGTGGATCGAAGTATCCGTTAGGATCGAAAAATCCGTACTCCCGACTCTGTCTGACAGCTGTGAATCGAGTTTTAGGATCGAAACTAAACGTCAAAATCCACGATAACAAGAAAGGTACTTTAATGGGATCGAGTAAGATTGTTAAGCGCGATATTTCTTCAAATTCTTTGTTGCTATGGCTCGTCTTGCATCGTTTTTTAATGTTCTTGAGGAGGCAAACCGTGTTGACATACGTGCGAGAAGAAATATGCAAAGGATGAGTCGCTATAACACTCGGGCTATGGAAATGGATTCTGAAGAATTTCGCAGAAATTATCGATTGTCGAAGGAATTATATGATGTGCTGGTAGAAGATTTAATTCCACACATGAAGACACCAACTAGAAAAGTGATATTTCCATTAAATCCAAGGTGAGCTCCCATGTCTACGTTTTTAATTAAGTTGCAAATTTATATTATAATTAATTAATTTCTACATTGTTATTTAGTTGTATGTACCTGTATTTTCAGATTTTGATTGCATTATCCTTTTATGGTACTGGGAGCTATCAAGGAATAATAGGAAGAAGCAATGCCACAGTAATATCTCAGCAGTCTGTTTCAAAAGCAATAAGGGAGATCACCAAGGCATTAAACCACAGAAACACATTGACAAAATATGTAGTTTCCCAATTTGCTGAAGAAAGAAATGTTATTAAAAGAAAGTAAGTGGATACAATATGTTTGATAGCTACACATTGTTTTTATTTGTGACTTTGTATGATTATAATAGTTGTAATTCTTTTTACAGGTTTTATGAAAAGTTTCACATTCCGGGTGTGATAGGTTGCATTGATAGAACACATGTGGCTATCATTAGACCTGTTGAACATGAGGAAAGATATTTTAATAAGAATCATTACCACTCTATAAATTTACAAATTGTAAGTTTAACATTACCATCTGAAGTCTATACACATGTACACATTCACATAATTTCATTACTTAGTTGTAACCATGTACTATTATTTTCAGATTTGTGATAGTGACATGATTTTTTTAAGTGCAGATGCTACATTCGGGCGTGCTACCCATGATTCTTTTATATTTAACCAGCACTCAGTAAAGACACCTTTATTACAGTTGATAAGTAGGGGAGAAACTGTATATTTATTAGGTAAGTAAATTTAAATTAGGTAACCACTCTAAAATCATACTAGAGATATTATTAGAAGTAACATGCTAACAATATAATCTTTTTAAGGTGCCTCTGGTTATGCCCAGCGAACTTATATGATGACAGCTGTAGTAAACACAGGAGTTGGATTGCCTGAAAATTATTATACACAAATGCACTGCTCTGCTAGGAACACAGTGGAACGAACAATTGGGTTCCTTAAAGCTAGATGGAGGTGTTTATTACGTCATCGGGTGTTACACTATGATCCACAGACTGCAGCCAAAATCACTAACGCATGTTGCGTGCTGCATAATCTGTGCAACATAAATAACTGCCCAGCACCTGACACAACGGATATAATAAATGGCATCAATAATACAGGCGATGACACTCAGCCATCAACATCATCACACAATGACGAGTTACGACAGGGACAAGCGGCGCGACAACGTCTTATCCTAACTCTGTGGAGGAGTAGAAGGCGGACATAATTGAAAAAAACAAATAAACATTTGATTTTATTTTGTCTTAATTTATTTTATTCTATTTCTATGGAAGACTTACAGAAAAATGCAACAAAATGATGAAATTACAGTAAACAGACAGCTAATAACAAGTATTCTCGTATAAAATATAGAAAAATAAAAATTAATAGTGAAAATTCACTCATTAAAGGTACACCTAGTGGGACACTCAATTCCTGGTCACCTTCTGCAAAGCCGGTTCCTCCCATCACAAATATCAGTCTTTCTTCCAACTCTGAGATAGGTGGCAGCTTATCTACCCCACCACCAGTGCGAGATGCAGAAGCATTCCGCTGTGCAACCAGCTTCTTGAGAGCATACTTTTATCAGCCCAATACTGAAAACGACATTATTAATTAAATGTAAGTAAATAGCCGCGTGGTGCCGGCTTAGAATACCACCACCCCATTTTATTCCTTTGGTGTCGTTAAAGGCGACTATGAAATTAGCCGGAAGATGGGCAGCATTATCCTTCGAGTACATTTATAACTCAACTGCGATCGCCAACCCGTCTGCCAAGCTTGGTGATCATGGTAAAACCCCCCTACCCACAACACAAAACGCTACGAGGCTACTGTCCAGTAGTGGATGTTTTTAGGCTGAAATGATGAAGATGAAGCAAATAGTAATTCATGATTTATATATTGTTTAACGAAACTAGTAATTCATTTACGATTTGGATAGCTTAGAGTTTTACGTTATCTCAAGTGTCCACTGCAGTGCTCTTTACTTACCTTTGACCATAACTTAGCGTCTTTCGTCGTGACACCCAAGAAATTTAGTAAAATTGTGACCTCATCCCATTTTAATTTGGTCTGATGGCGAGCTTGTGCGGAACGTAAATGGCCTTTAGCAATGCCAAGGTTTTCTTCTAAGAATTGCACTAATTTTTCCATTTCTACATATGATGGGCGAGACATTAGAGACACTGAAAGTAAGCACATAAACTTTAATTACAAACTTATTCACACACTAATTATCATTCACTTAATTAAATCTTATACTTAGACACGTACACGTAAAATACTTGTAGCAGCAAGATTTATTTTCTGTAATATTATTCTTAGCTAAAGAATTTACAGTCACGATGATAATGAACGAATTCGGATATAGAAGTGCGTGAGTTACTTATGATCCACAGTAAAAGGGTTGTGGTAACGTAAACAAACTTAGGAAATTGGACTTACACAAGGATAATAAATATTTCTAACTAATTACTTATTTCGACAAGTTTAAGTGTGACAAAATAGAAGTGCTTGAGATTTTTTATATTGTAAAAGGGTCGTGAAGAAACATAAACATGCCAAGGATACAGAATAGACAATATTACTACGTAAAGATAATAAATATTTTTAATTACTTACTTAGCAATTTTCAGCACTACATAATATAGTTTCAAGGGAAACATATAGCAGACGCACCAAATTAAGTTTCGAACATTTTGAAATACGACGCCAAACGCGCCTTACGCATATGACTTAACACTTGATAGTTCATTGCACAGATTAAATACAATTCGCAAGTCAATCTTAATGTTTATGGTCACTCTTTATTCCTAAAAATATTATTGAATTTTATGTATTTTTGCAAGTGTTAGCTTGATAAGTGTATATAAACCATTATCATATCGTTTTTGATGTGAATAATGTTAGCGATCTCCAAATATTCAACCGCTAGAAAAGTACCTAACCAAAAACTTACACCACGTGACGATGACGTAATCAGCCGGATACACTTAACGACGCTGATAATACTCGAACGTAAAACGATCTTGGTTTACGATTCGAATTTGTTCGGGAGTACGGTTTTGGATCGAGATCGAATCATAATCGAGTTCGAAACAAAAACAAAATCAAAACCGAATCAGTTTCGGGAGTAAGACTCCAGGCCCGAGATGGCGGCGTGTGTTTCGTGCGCGCCTCTCTGTAGGATAGGTGCGGCCAGCAAGGTCGCACAGAGAAGGCGCCTGTCAAACAGTAACGGGCCGATACCTGCCGGGGGCGCGGTCTAATGCAGACAAAGCGTACACCTCACCCCCTGCTAGACGTAAGAGAAAGGACACCGTGGGGTATTAGTCAGTTTGAGCCCGGCATGCCCCTCCACCCTTCTCAATGCGGAGGAAGTCCACGAGGAATTCCCCACGATAAAAAAAGGTGTACACCAAAAAGCAAAGTAAAAACGCGGAAAGAAAGAAAGAAAAGCTATTTATTGCCACAACAAAACGCGCAAAAGAGTTTTTCATTTCATAAAAATCTATCTATGCCAGTGCTACGTTTACACAATTTCAGTATACATCACTAAATTAACTAAAAGCATGTTGTAGCGGAAGTGTCTCCAAGTATACTAACTTACTGAAGATACACACACTTAGAACTAGCACAGTGCGAACAGCACGCTACAAATTAGGCATACGATAATAAAAACGTTACATTCGAGTCCGAACACTGCCTTACATTTGTACTCGAGTAGCGCTTTACATAATATGTTACAACACCCACGGTATACGGAAATGTATGTGGTGTATAATATAGTTATAACGAAATTATATATATCTGATTATAAAGGTACCGGTTCTGGTTTTCTTTTACTGATGCAACGAGATACTTAAGTTAGAAAGTACCCTGCACTGGGGTAATAAGTCGGGTAAGTCCATTAGAATTGAGGTCCGAAATCAAGAATTACTATTGTGAGGGCCGCGACCAAGGATCTACATTATGTTTTTGGCCAATATTAACACGTTGCTTTATATTTTAGTATATATTGCGTTAGTAATAATATAACATATAGTGGCCATTTAGGGGGACCATCTTGTGAGTGGCGAGTCACCGTCTGCCACAGAATTTCACGTTCAAGGTTGAAAGGCAGACGCCGTTGTTTCCGTATTTATTAATTAGTCTTTTTATTCCATGTAACACCCATTGCAATGGACCTTATCGTTATAGTTTCCATCTCATACAACAGCCTTACACCACCGGGGACAATCCATGACCTCATTTTATAGTGCAGCTATGGAGAGTCCCCGGTTGGTGGCCCATTACATTTTAGATTATAATTCTCTAAAGGGCCTCTGCGTGTTGGACCCATGACCCCGCGTAAACCTATCAAAATACCGGGTTCCCCCTTATAGGGGATATAAACCCGTGAACAGAGAGATATAACATATTATAGTAAGGTGCACACGGTAGAGAGTCTAAAATATATTGAGGTCTTTACCAATAAAATTGCAGTTTTGTACGAAATAAAGTATAGTAATTTTATTTCCATTTTTTTTTATCGAAGTAATTGTTCATGGCGTGTGGCGCCGGCTTAGAATACCACCACCCCATCTCATCCCGTGGGTGTCGTAAGAGGCGACTATGGGATTAGCCGGAGGATGGGCAGCAGCATCCTTCGAATACATTTATAACTCAACTGCGATTGCAAACCCGTCTGCCAAGCGAGGCGATCAGGGCAAAAACCGAGCACACAACACAAAACCATACCGGGCCGTTGTGGAAATCTTTGGGGGAGGCTCCGTTCACGTTCCCGTGGATATAGTAAAAGGCGACTAAAAGACTCTAAACCACAGGGATGGGCATCACCGTCCCTTCTGTGGATTACTAGCCATACTGCGCTCACCAGCCCACTTGTCAAGCGTGGTCAGTAACCGCAAATTTCCCCAAAATTATGACACATTTGTGGAAATTGATAGGGGAGGCTTGTGTTCAGCAGTGGACGTCCTTTGGCTGATATGATGATGATCAAATAAATCAAATTAGTGGAGATACTTTTACAATTCTGTTTTAACCTTTTATGTGAGATTCACTGCCATGGTTTACCCGATGTTTTGTAGCAACCATGTTTTTTGAAGTGAAAACTTCTTTTAGCGCGGTACGCATATTTTTAGATGAGATAAAATCTCTGGACTCGACAAAATAAGTTTTACTTCTGTCGGCACTCCCGGAGTGCAATTTTTTTTATGCACGTATGGCTTATTTCCGGAAAATTGGCGAAGCTTGAAATAGGCTCCAGCCAGGATTACTGATATGTTAAGGCCTAAGGCCTAAGATGGAATGCCTTGTATTTCAGTAATTTCGCTAGCTGTTCTTAGTCTTCACCGGGAGCACAACTAAGCTTCAAATAGTTATGGTGGGTGAAATAGGTAGGAATGTATACCGATTACCGCGCCCCAGCGAGTCCTTCACATATAATTCTACCACCTTTATTTTTATTTTATTTGGAGCATGCGCCACATGATGCCATAAAAGTAGGTCAATGAATATTCGATTAAAACAACACAACTTATCTATACAAATAAATAAAATTGAAGTGTCTGTTTGTAATGTCAAAATGACAGCTTTTTACTAAATGCATATGAAAATATATACGGAACATATAACAAAAAATGCATTTTGTTTTTGTCTGTCTGTCTATCTGTCTTTCTGTCTGTTTGTTCCGGGTAATCTCCGAAGCGGCTGGACCGATTTTGACGGGATTTCACTGGCAGATAGCTGATGATATAAGGAATAACTTAAGCTACTTTTATTTTAGAAAAATAATTAGGGTTCCGCGCATAAAATATAAAACCCTTGAAATTCAATATATATATTCTATCTCAAGTGCCTATGTCGAAGTACTCTAAATGTATTTTAAATTAAACGCGGGGGAAACCGCGGGTCCCAGCTAGTAAGAAATAAAATTACTGAAATATCAATCAAACACTGGCTGCATGAGTTTCATTCAGTGTTCACGCTGTTGCTAAGCGATCATTCTTGTGGTACTCGTTTCTGTCGCGGGTTCGATTCTCAAAAAATTTTTTAGGCCTACACGTGTTTATTTCTGGTCTGGGCGTGTGCATGCATTTCTATATTGACCCCCATATTCAAAATTCATTTGTTTACGGTACATGTAAGTGTTTGAGTCGCAGAAATCCATATGTGTACCAAATTTCAACTTAATCGGTCCAGTAGATACGGAGCAAATTGGCTGTGACAGACGGGCAGACAGACAATCGAGTGATCCTATAAGGGTTCCGCCGTTTGTTCCTTCGGCCGTTCGGAACCCTAAAAATACACACACTTTTAACTCCTTAGAAGAAATGTCAGTAAAACGTAAAGGGTCCGGTATTCCGTAAATGTCATAGCCATCAATTTAAATTATGTTTCCATTTCGTGGCGATCGGTGATTGTCATCTTGTCTAAAGGGGCAGCCAAGCTTGTTGTCACTGGGCAATATTTCCCATTAATTACGCTCCGACCCATTTCTCCGGTCAACGACATTTCATTCATGCTGGACCTAAATTGCTTATCTTATCGATGGCTTCCCTTTTATGTTTAATTAGATACAAGTGATAGAAGATAGCTTTTGTATAGCACCTCTATTATTGTTGCTACAAGAGTATTCAATGTTCACTTCGCAATTTACAACTTTGATTCGTTTAATGTAGGCACACGAACAGACAGACATTTATTTATTTATTATGAGCTGCAACCCGCGGTTTTGCCCGCCGTTTAATTTAAACAAAATCGGATAACGGATATACAGTTAACATAAAGAGTATATTTATTGGATATGAAATCCAATAAATATACTCTTTATGTTAACTGTTAATAATAACTGTAACGGGTTTACATTTTTTTGCACGGTACCCTAATTTGTGTGTTTTTTTTTAATTAAAGTATTTAGGGTACTTTAATTTTAGAAAAACAAAAATATGGGTACCGTGCAAAAATCTTTAGTCCTTATAACATCAGCTATCTGCCAGTAAAAGTCCCGTCAGTATCGGTCCAGTCGTTTCGGAGATTAGCTGGACCAAACAGACAGACAGACAAGAATTTAAAAAATAGTTTTTTTTTTAATAATTTCCCTATATACTTTCATATGCATTTAGTATACAGTTGTTATTTTGATATTACAAACAGTTTTTTTATTTAATGCATGTGTTAACTTTTTACTGGTATTAACTTAGGCTTCGGCTAAACCTCTGCGACCGAAGCGACTGCGAAGTGGGACCGTAGGCCGCGCGCGGACGCACCTCATGTTATCTAATGGCCCCATGCACACACACCACTACGCGTGGGACGACCGCGTCAGCAAAGCGGGATGCACGGGTCAAGGTCATATGATAAAAAAAACGGGTAGCACTCCGGGAGTGCCGACAGAAGTGAAAACTTACTTTGGCGCGTTAGACATTTTTTAGGTGGGCACTAGGGTTAATGCGATCGATCGAAACGCCAAACTAAACGTCTAGCGTCTCGTAACGGTGTCGCGAGTCCAGCGATTTTATCTCATCTAAAAGTATGCATGCGTACCGCGCTAAAAGTTTTCACTTCAAAAACATTTGGCGGCGCCTTTGTCGCGAAGGTGTGCATTTGCAATTGTGCGCGTCTAGTTTCGCCTTGTAGACGCTCCCGCGCCCAAGTCATATTGGATCTTGCCGGGTTTATAACCCGCAACCTGCTGTTCAAGGAGTCCGTAAACCTCCGGGCTGGCACTACATTTATATACTCTAAAGCCAAAAATACCAAGAGTCCGTCAGTGAGTCTGTCAGTGAGTCCGTCAGTGAGTCCGTCAGTGAGCCTGTCAGTGAGACCGTTAGTGAGTCTGTCAATCAGTACGTCAGTGAATCCGTCAGTGAGTCCGTCAGTGAGCCTGTCAGTGAGTCCATCAGTGAGTCCATCAGTGAGTCCATCAGTGACTCCGTCAGTGATTCCGTCAGTGATTCCGTCAGTGACTCCGTCAGTGACTCCGTCAGTATCTCCGTCAGTGACTCCGTCAGTGAGTCCGTCAGTGAGTCCGTCAGTGAGTCCGTCAGTGAGTCCGTCAGTGAGTCCGTCAGTGAGTCCGCCAGTCAGTCAGTGATGAGTCTAAATATATATTTTAATAGTAAATGAGATTTTTGTATAAAGCAGTTCAGAAATTGTTTCATGTTGACAAGATTAGAAACATAGAACTCGTCGATTCGAATCGAATTTTGCACTTCATTGAGTTTGAAAAGAAGACCACGTCGAAGAACGTACGCCCTTGACTCCTTGCGGCTTAAACACCCACATAGAATCAAATATTTAGTAGATCGCACTTAAAACAAGTGGAGCTTACAATGGACTTTGATATTTCAAGGGTCACTATAAAATGATTTTTGGGAAATATTGTTTTCTTGAAACGTGGAATCTAGCTTATGTTATACCTTGAAATAATAATTTCAAGGTCCACTCTTCAAGTAAAAAGCTTTAGTTGTATTAACATTTCTGTTTCTTGTACTAAATTTTCATCAAGTGTCAGCTTTCCATCCTTATAACTGTCAACTCGCTCACAAATGTTCAAACAGAGCGAGTTTAATTATAACATAAAGACGTCCGCGTTCCATAATTATGCGATTTAAATAATTACCGAAGTCAATGACCATCGAAACATAGTCAGGTGAATAATTCAGTGTAAACTAGTTAGCTATATCATATGACAGTCGCGTGCGCATTCGAGTCTGTAAACAGAGCGGAGTGCGCGGGCGCCATTCTGACCCCCGATAGTGGTTCCCTCTCAGCGATAACACACAGATAACTTGATCCCCGGGGTCGCTCCACTGACAACGCGTCTTATTTAAACTGACACCAGACGAACTTAACAAGATTATTAAAAAATACTTTTTTACCAAACAGGTTAACATAGCCCGTCGAGCAAACCATTACACAGTGTTAAAAAATAATATTGGCATGACCTTACTATCAAACTTTTTGCTAATTATTACAGGAATAAAGATAGTCTAAATAAATTGACGCACGAGCATTATACATGACCTGGAAATATCTTCTTATTCTTTAATATTTTAACAAGAAAAAACTGACTGTGACCCTGACTGTATAGAAGATTAAAGTCAGAGGTTGTGCAAAAATCTCAGGTTAAAACAATTATGTTGAATTAGTTAAAAGTTGTGCACTGAATGCTAGCGTCGGCTACTGTTATTATTACAAGTACAACTCAAACTATATACTAAGTGGAACATACATTAGTACGAGTTTATATTCATGATCGAAACGTAATAGTAAACTACACGTTTACTACGTTCGGCGCTGCGATTGGCTCGCTCCTAACTTCAACCAATCGTAGCGCCAAACGCGGTAAACGTGTAGTTTACTATTATGTTTCAATCGTGAATATAAACTCGTAATAAGGGTACAGGTCATCGGGCAGAAAGTTTTTCGAGGGGAGACCACGCATCAGAAAACTCAGCGTGGGACGACCTGGTGAGGGTAGTTGGAAGTCGTTGGACACGGGCGACAGTCGTGGAAATATATGGGGAAGCCAGGTCCAGAGGTATATGCAGGTGATATGATGAAATATTGAGTGATACTGATAAAAATAAATGCCGAATACAAAGTGACAAAAGTAAGCGGTTCAAGGTAAGAAAAACAAGCATTGCCTGGTGGTGAGAGGTAGATTTTATAACGACTTGCATGGCCAGTTAACGTACAATAAATGCGGTGCGGTAATCGCGATTATTATCGTTAGGCATATAAAAATATGCGCGTTGGCCGCTCTAAATACGAGGCATCTGTAGCTGGAGGGCTCATCAGCTTCCTACGCAACCGTCCAGGCTTCAGAATCAGGCGACTGCTTATGAGTTGTTATTGCCAGTCGCAAGCTTCCATTTATTCAAAGATTATTGAATTAAGACAACGCCTTTGTTCAGCAGTGGAGGTCCTGTGGCTGATGTGATATGATGATGTATACACAGAGATCGTAGGCCTTCCAATGATCACCACAATGGGTGGTCATTGGGGATATTGTCATATTCACCACGTAGCACACGGGAGGATGCATCTGCCCATCCCCTGGATATCAACCCTTTGTCACCTTTAATGACACCTATAGGTAGAATGGCGGCCGACACGGAACCACACTGAACAAAAATAAATTTAAATAAGGTGCAATCATTCATATACAGGTGCAAGAAACAAAACGAGCCAATGTAATGTAATATTCTATTGATAAAATATCTAGAGTTGTTTCACTAAACACTTGATATTTCGTGAAAAAGTTAACTCGACGACAAGTTGAACCAAGCCAGACAGTATTGTTTGTTGCCTTTTCAACCGGAATCGGGTCTGAAATCAGTCCTTTGATGTTCTAATTATAACAATAATATTGATCGATATATAAACCCGTCGAATAAATATATTCAAAGTTATTACGTCCATCAATTATAATTAAACTGTTTGTTTGTTCACCGATCTGGATTTCAGTGTAGTCCTTAACATCAATGGATATTGAAATCTGGAAAGCGTAATTTGGATTCTGGGCAAAATACGCAAATCGCAAGTTTATTTCGCACCCCGATTGTTTTGACATGCGGTATTTGTTCTTATAAAGACTATTTTGATGATATTTCCATGATTTGTCATGTTTTATAAGGACCTCTTTCCTTTGCTTACCGAGGCTTTGCTTGAGAACCGGGATATATTCAGAAGCTCCCGGTACTTTTGACGCCCAAAGTTCCCAGAAACATAGTTGGAACATAGATGCAGCTACGTAATAATTCAAACAGATTTTATTGAATCAAGAAGAATAAAAATTAAAAATTGTTAGTCTAAATATGAATGTTACTGGACTTCTTTAATTCTTTATTGTACACAAACACAGAAATATTACACAAATCGAAATTATATGTACAAAGGCGAGCTTAACTCAAATTTGAGTTTTCTACCAGCAAACCTTTGAGTGATAGAGAGATGGCAGTAGACTTAAAGTTTAAGTTGTACTTGTAACAAGGTTCCCAGCCATGTGAGTTGCACAGCGCACAGCGAGGCGTCCGGACGATCTCTTAACGTCCCTCAATATGCCTGAGAGTATAGGAAGTGACCTTTTTACAGTAAATCCCCTTCGAGATGTGCCTGTAGGCGTAATGCAACGGGCGGCTTTAGAGCGTTCGTTTTCGAGGTTCTGGAGCTCCCCTTCGGTTTCGAAGATGCCGCGCAGGTGGTTTAACGGGCGAAATTAAATTAATAAATCTTTAGATTTCGGATTACGGATGTCTGTTTTTTGTGTCAAATGTGATCGTAACACAACAATGAATGAATTTCAAAATATTAATCGGAAGATTTTGGATTAGATTGATTATTAATTTCGGCCGTTAGCCGGTAGCAGCCTCTCCACCCTCCCTGGGATGGAGAAGTCAAATTCTTTTATACAATCTGGGTGGACGATAAGTGCAAGTAATTTGCCCGGTGGTAATCTTTTTCTTTCTTAGTGTTATTTTTTAAATATTGCCCCACACTAGAATTTCTTCTGTGTCGTGGGTGCGTTTACAAACACAAATTCCACGCATATCCATAATAATGTAATGCTGTAAATACCACCACCCCATTTCCTCTCGTGGGTGTCGTACACACTAAGTTAGTCGACACTAAGGGATTAACCGGAGGATGGGCAGCAGTGTCCTTCGAGTACATTAACAACTCAACTGCGATCGCCAACCCGTATGCCAAGCGTGGCGATTATGGCAAAACCCCCAATGAGCCCACGACACATCCATATCGATCGTTGTGGTGATCTTTGGGGGAGGCCTGTGTCTAGCAGTGGACTTCATTCGGCCGAAATGATGAAAGCACACTGCGCTCGGCACCGCTATATCAGTTATTTAGTCTCTTATGCCCAGTAACTTTACGAGGTACTCTGCAAACCGGAACACATTAATATTTTACGTTTAAACACTACTGCTTAGCTGCAGAATATATGGCACTGCGGTGGAATCGGTAGTTAACCAAACTTGCAACAAGAGACACCATCAGTAAAATAGATGATAGATTACATTTATTATACATAGTTTTATCGTGATCCTGAACAGATAACTAAGAATTTATCGGTTCTTAGTCTCTGCTGCATCTACTAGTCTATATGTGCGTCACTGTGCAACCAGCGTAGATGGAGTGCTCAGCCTATGATAGAAGTGCCATTTGAGTATTAGCTGTACATGGACTTATCAATATATTTACTGTTTTGAGACTCAATAAAAACATAAAACAAATTACAAAATACTTAAAAAAGCAATCATTCGACTTTGAGAACTAAGAAGAATTAAACCTGTTACGTCAGAGACACAAAATTATATTTATAGAACAAAAACACTGAGCATGAACGAGACGCTAATGTGTAAATATTCAGCAAGATATCCGGTTTGTCATCATGCAAGTCTATCGTGTCGTGTTTTAAATACGTCATTCGAGTAGCGTCTTCAGCAAAACACGTCCATGTGTTATAACATCTTGAAAAAATGTGATTGTCAACCCTTATCTATGATACGGCGGACACTGCATAACATTTTGTAAACACGTTTAGTATTGAGTTTTTATTGCCGTTTGTATAGCATAGACAGAGGTTTGAGGAATAACGCAAGAGACATACAAATGTATAGTTTTATTTATTGCATGCCAATTCATAAAAAATAATCTAGTATTGATTTCTAGCAATAATCGTCTGGTGTCCGGATTAAGAATATAGCACCACTCCATCTCCTCCCGTGGATGTCGTAAAAGGCGACTAAGGGAATCTAAACCAGAGGGATGGGCAGCAGCGTCTCTTCTGTGAAACGGTAGCCATACTGCGCTCACCAACCCGCCTGCCAAGCATGGTGAGTATTGGCAAATACCCCTCAAAATGATGACACAGTTGTGAAAATCTATGGGGGAGGCCTTTGTTCAGCAGTGGACGTATAAATGGCCGATATGAAGATGATGATGATGAATAACTTATTATAATATTGATATACAAATGAAAACTATTTATGATGAAACTAAAGATAACAAAAAGAAACAGTACGTATGTATAAAAGTAGAACATGTACTTAGGCGTCAAAGTACTCCTCCTCATCGCTGTCAGCTGATAATGTTCCTAGAAGACTGGCAGCATTGCCACGTTGAATGGCACAAAATGAAATACAAATGAAATCGGAATTGCGTCTAATCTGCCGTTTCTAACGTGATATTAGAAATTTGTCGGTTTAAAATATTATTAATTAATTTATGATTTTTAAAAACGCTGCACGATTTCTCAAAAAATTAAAAACAAATGTTTGATTATAGTAGCAATAGACCACGAAATAGCAGTGCTATATTTGTAACCACGCACGCACTAACATTTTGATAGCTGTTTTAGTACTCTGTTCAACACCTGATGATGTTGGGCCGCAGCTAACTTACGCAAACCAGGATTACTAAATCATGGACCTACCTACCTTATTTCCACGTCAATGCCTACGCCTACCGGAGTGCAAGATTTGGGTCCCTCTATCTCACAGCCAGTCTTAGGTTGAGATTCAGAAACGAGTCTAAGCGTGAACTTACGCTTCCATCTGTCAAAATTATGAGCGTAAGTAGTGCGCATAGACTATACACTTAATGGTAGATTAATTAGAGACAGATGGAAGCGTAAGTTCACGCTTAAAAAGCAGTTAGTTCGATTGGCAGAGGCGATGATAAGCAGAGACTTCTGCTTAGCAGAGTATTTTATTTATTTATTTAAATTAATTAATACGGCTACACCAATTACATTAATTAAACAATGACGACAATAAATAGGTAAAACAAGTATATAATCATGCGTTTCGCTCACAGTATTGCAAGCATATTGAAAAAATTTCAGTACATGTATCTGCAAACAAATTTTCTGGCCGAAGAAATACAATAGCCTCCGTGTTCATAAGCATACTATACGATTAATACCAAGGTGGAAACATGGCCGCTGTGAATAAAAGCAAAGCAGCCAAATCCTAAAAGTTCAATATTTCACTACCAATAAGGAGATAAAATGTCTCATACGAAATGTTGAACAGGTAATCTTATAAAATACTATTAAACTGATTTTTTTAAATAAAACCTGCGATTACGAAGCTGTTGTCTTGTACAATGTCTCCTTGTACCCTACATTACAATTACTTATTCAGATACATAAGTAAAATATAGGTACTCATTAGAACTTTGCATGTATGAGATACGATTTATTATTGGATACACTTTTTAAATTACCTACTAATATAGGTATGGAGATTTTTTATGTGGCAGGTAATCTCTAAAAATACTTTATAACCAGGGGAACCATTTTTAATCGACTTCAAAAAATGGACGCGGTTCTTTATCCCTCCTGTGTACACCTATGTGCGCAATTTTTTCACAACAACACGACTGCTGTTATCTTTTAATGGGCTTAGGGTTAACATCTATGTAAGGGAAGATGCCTGTCTATGATTTATAAAATAGAATTTTCAGGAATAATTGGCGCGATTTTATAGTCAGTTTCGTCCGAGCGGGCCAGCATACGTGATACCGCGAAATTCAAAAATGCCTGTCTCTGCTTAGCGCCGGCAGCACGCCTGACCAAACCGTGAAATGCCTGTCAAATGTGGAAAATGCCTCTCAGGTGGTAACCCAAACTGGGGTGATATATATACTTATGAGAAGGTTCTTATTTCATTCTTGTGCCTAGAGACATTTAGATATAATAATTGTGTTTATTCGTTCATTTATTCAAGACGGTATTTTTTCGTTGGGCGCTATGTTTGAGGACTTGACTGTTTTATGTGTTAAATGAAAACTTAACAAAAAACAAATGAAGTACAAAATCTTAAATCTAAAGATTTTGGATTTAAGATTTTGTACACTATTTAATTGCCCAAGCACTGTAAGATTGACCGAAAGCAAGTTCAAACTATTGACTTTCTTTGATGCAAATGAATTTAGTAGGCAACACGACTGACGGTAATTTAATTAAGAAGATCCGACGGCAGTGTGCGCGTAGATTGTTATTATTATATTACCAAAGTACCTACCTATTAAAACTATGACACCGGGCCCATATTACCGATAAGCTATGCCGATCTTTGTTGTTTGAAGGAACTAAATGAAGTCTGTTATGTATGTTATGTAATATTATATTTTGCAACTATGAAACAATTCCGATCAGACTGCTTCGTTCGAATACGGGCAAAGCATTAATATTGTGAGTAGATATGTAGGCTAATGAAGACAAATATTGTTATAAACATCTTTTGAATGAGCTTGCTGCCCATGCAGATAACCCTTATCATATTATCAATATCGTAGATTTCAAAACTAATGTCTATATGTTTAGGTTTTAACTGGTGGATTTTTGTATGGTGTCCATACAAAAATCCAGTGGCACGTAAAATACGCAGTTATATTTTCCGTTTCTGCTTAATGAGCAGCGGCAGGAATGTGTTGTTCTTCTTGATGTATTCTTTGTTAGCTTAATTAGTTACACGATTACGAGTACTGATTAGCTAACGTGCGTATATAGATATCAGCTGACTTCAGCAATGTTCATGTATATAAGTATCTATATAACAATACAAATTAAATATATCATGCAACAAATAACAATAATATATATATATACACTTAAATAGATAAAAAGCTACTAGGGTACAATAGCGGTTTTGTGTAAAAAAATAAGTAAAAAGTTATAGCCGGACCTTACCTCTCGCACCATTCCCGTGGCTGACCGGCGCCCCGTTCACTTTGATCGGCCTCCCGTCCGCAGTACATTTCAAAAGCATATTTTCAACAATCCCAACATTCACCTATTACGATCCATCCGATACAGTCAAAACAATAAACCGAGAAAACAAAAACACACAGTGTACTATAGTTATTTTTTCTTTGGCGCCAACCGATTGGTTGTCGCGCGTGACGTCAAAAGTCAATTTAAAAGCACTCGAATCGACACTGAACCTATTTAACGCTATCTTTCAGTCCAATTATTGTAACACGTAGTTTAATTAGTTCACAACACGGTCAACACTACTAGCAAATTATGCGTTTATTATCGAATAGCACAAATAATTTCGTAAATTTCTCACTAGTAAAATACACACACTTGATGCAACAGGCTGACGACTGGTCGACCGAAATGAAAACTGCTACGATTTGCGATACGGATTACGGCTGGTGCCGTGCGTGTTTTGATTGATAGGCGAGAAAAAAATGAATGAAACAAGTGTGAAGTTAGTCACGAGAGCGATATTGTGATCTCGCTCCTCGCTCACTGTCGCAACTCACTGTTGAGGAGTATTTCTAATCTTGTAATTTTAATTAGTCGAACAAAAAATATATAATCAATATGGCTATTATGTTTACATGATAATCTCCATCATACTTGGTTGGGTTTGTACTTTGTAGGTTAACAAAAAACAAAAGTAATCAGATAACATTGTTAAAACTAGACAAAGATGGAAAATCATTCTCTCTCTCTTCTCTAGTTTTTATGTTGGTAGAAATGAAAAATAATGTCGCCACCTGAAAAATTTCATGGATTAATAAAACATTTTAGTATAGAATATTAATGAATTTATAATAATATAGCTTAAGAATAGGCCTTTTTATAAATAAATATTCGAATTTACTGTGCCAATATTTAGGCACAGAGTACTTTGTAATATGCTGAAATATTTAGGGCAGCACTAAGCTGTCGCCTCGCTCGCCATGCCGTCGCCATATTTATTTTGAATTCGCCATTTTGAGGATTTTCTCGGGAGAAGCTACGTTACAACACCCTTCGTGAATATTTTCATTAGTAGTCCAATAGACTAATTATTAAGATAAAATGGGAAAAAAAGATAAAAAAGGCGATGCAAGTGACGGCTCCAGTGAAGAGGAGTACGTCGTAGAGAAAGTTCTCGACAAACGTACAGTTAAAGGCAAGGTAAGTCTCAGTTTGCAAATAACGCCGATTAGCTTTCAGATTCTATCACTTTTTTATTTCCATTGTTGATTACTTACTAACAATAATGCAGCATATTTGTTACTGGTTCAAATTGATTGCTGATCATGTTATATCTGATGTAAGAAAATTGACAGAATAGCGGTAACCTAACGGCCTTTTCCTTAAAATACAAAAATGTACACCACTACTTAAGTGAATTGAATCATTCATGTATGTCAATTACTTTGATTTGAATAGTGGTTCTCAGGATCCAGAAAATACCAAAATTGGTCTAGATTGTCAAACCTAAGATGTGTCAAGGCAAAAAGTTACATTGATTACACTGTTTCTCGTTAGATTTTGGGAATTAAAGATCACATATATTTTTTATAAAATATGCTTTCAAGCTAAGCCGTAAAAAAAACAACAATGAAACTAAAAATGGAATATTAGTTGTTACCATGAATAGAGATTCTACTCATGGGAAATATATACATAGCTAAAACTTTGGATATGGAAGTAAATATGCATATATGATTTTCTCTGTACAAGCATTCATTAGCTTGTCTTGTTTATTTTAGGGAAATTTATTATTGTACCAGTACTACACTCATTGTGTCATCATCAACATCATATCGACCAAAAGGCGTGCTCTGCTGTACAAAGGCCTCCACCATAGATATCCATAACAAGCGGTTACATGCTGCCCGCATCCAGTGGCTCCCAGCAACCTTTACCAGGTTGTCTGCCATCAGTTCTATGAGCATTTTGTCCTGCCCATTGCCACTTCAGTTTACTATTCCTTTCACCTATGTCGGCAACTTTAGTTCTTCTACAGATCTCCTCATTTCTGACTAAATTTCATAGAGAAATACCAAGCATACCTTGCTGAGTGCCCTTGAGCTTTCTTACGAGGTCCATGGTAAGTGACCACATCTATGTCGCATATGTTATCACTGGTAACACACAATGGTTAAAGACTTGCCTTGAGGCATTGCAGTATTGTTGACGAAAAGACAGCGAAGTTTCCCAGATGCTGCCTAGCCGAGTCAGATTCGACGATTGACCTCTTTCTCAAAGTTGGACCTGCCTTACTGGACAGTTTGTCCCATGTAGACATACTCATCAACAACTTAAAGATCAACTCCCTTAAAGATCAACTCCCAATGGATATGGGTGTATTGTGTGTGGAATTTGTGTTTGTAAACACACCCACGACAGGAGAAATCCTAGTGTGGGGCAAAGTTAAAGAAAAGAAAAAAACTATACGATAAGCTACTGTGTATTTTGATAGATTATGCTTAGGACTAGCATAACTCATGTAACAGTCACAAAGCCAGACATAATTAAAAATCTATTATATCTCACTGGCTGCCGGCAATTGACAGGCAAGAGGATAATAATCACCATAAAGGTAATCTGCAGCAGGTTCAATAAGAACAGGTGACTAGATATTTTTACTTGTGAGCATTTGGTAGTGTATTTTTTCTTCTTACTAGGACTGGTATGCAAGCTTTGTGTACCTTTCTGTTACCCCTATAACACTGATCAATTATTATTAACCAATAAAACTACACAACAGCAATTATGTATTACAACTGCATATTTAAATTTTATTTATTATTATGTATAATAAAATATAAGAGTCTTGGGTTTTTGTGATTCCTTATTATAAAAAATAAAGTTAAAACAAATCACACCATAATATTATAATTTTTGTTTTTCCTAACATTTGGAATACCTTGCAGTGTCATCCCGCAACTGCGAATGCTGCAAAGTGTCAAATGTTAGGAACAACAAGTGTAATATATATGATGTAATCCATTTAAAAGTTATTAAATGTAAAAGTTTTAGTGGTATGGTACCTAAAAGTGATATATATGGCCATATGCTCGGCTCTGGTGTGATCATATGAGGACCTGGTGCCAAAGATGACCCCCCAGTGGTTTTAGCCAGTAGGGGTCCGGCATGCACCTTCATCTTTCCCCAGGGTGGAGGAAGTTCATGTAGGATTTCCACTGGGCCCAATAAAATGAAAAAATAGGGCTATATATGTGCTTGGGGGTGAAGTGTCTAACGGCGTATAGGGAAGTCCACTCTGAGTATTAGAAGAGCGAAGCGGTGCCGCACCTCGACACCTCGAGCCGCTCACTGTTGCTCCCTGTTGACTCACTTGTAGTGGTGGCCATTTAGGACCATCTTGTGAGTGTCGAGTACAATCTGCCACAGATTTTCATATAATTGTGGACAGACACAGTTTTCTCTGTTAAGACATAGTTTTAACCCCATTTATCAATCATTGCAATTACTGATGTGCCGGATATCCGTATCCGTATCCGCGGATATTCGGTGGAGAAATAAGATCTGTATCCGTATCTGTTACTTTTTGGCGGATCTTGAACGGATCTTTTATCTTATCTCTTTAAATGAGCAATTCTTGTATGTAATTAGAATCTCGGAATCGGCTCCAACGATTTTCATAAAATTTAGTATATAGGGGTTTCGGGGGCGATAAATCGATCTAGCTAGGAATCATTTTTAGAAAATATCATTTTATAGGCGTTTGAGTAGTCTCAACTGAAAAATATGACTCTTCCTGACATCTATTGGCGAATAATAATACTATTTTTTGTGAGCAACTAATTGCTTTAACGACACAACAGCAGATGGCGTTGTTAAGTAACACGAAAATACCGAGCAAAGCTCGGTCATCCAGGTATATTAATAATCGAGCATAACACCAGGTTCATTTTATACTATAATGTCAAGTATTATTTCACATTATAGTATAAAAGTTAATTATAATGGAAGTATTATAATTTTGTTTAGTTACCACTGACATTCAATATTAAATACTTTGTCCAAAAAAATTAATTTGGAGAAGTAGCATCTGTTACATACTCTAAGAACTATTTTATGAGGTTAGCTATGTAGTCCAATTTTGAGACAATGGAGTGCTTAGTGGTACCACTACTGCCGCATAGATGGCGCTAAACTCAAAATATTGAAGTTCAAGTTTTCTTAATCTTATATCTTTAAATTTGAGTAGTCTCAACTGAAAAATATGACTCTTCCAGACATCTATTGGCGAATAATAATACTATATATATATACTTACGTAATTGATTGATAAACTGTAAAAAATTAAGTATTTGTTTCTAATATAAGATTAAACTAATTGCACTCATGATTTTTTTCTTTAAATAACCAGTTCATATTTTTTATTATTCTATCAGTAAGATCGAAAAATATTATTCATATTTCATTATTTTATTAGTAATTCGTACTTAAATATAATTTCCAGAAAACACAATTTAAAAATAAAAAAATACCGAGCAAAGCTTGGTCAAACATCTAGTATTAATAAATTGCATGCAGAATATGAAAAAGTATGGAAATACTATTAACTTCAATTCAAATATTTTATTATTTAACTTTTTATTTGTTTATAAATCGTATATCTGCGCATTTATAATCCAAAAATTAAATATTATTTATTATAAATAATGTCAACATAGTATTGCAGTGGATTCTGTCGCATATTGGTCTGCAGGAAAATGAGGAGGCAGATAGATTAGCTAAAATTGCTGTTACTTCTGGTTTTGAAATTTATGTTTTGCCAATATATTCAGAAATAATATCAAAATACAAAAAATATTGTTATGAAGAGTGGAAAGATTATTTTAATGTAAAATCGAAATTAAAAGGCATATGGTATAAAACCATACAAAATGAGCCTCCTCGTATCGCATGATTCAATAGTTGTAATATGAGTCGTAATCTTTTGATAACTGCTCACAGGGTTCGTTCCGGACAAATTAGTTAGGCACTTATTACAATCTTATAATCAAAATTGTAATATAACATTTTTTTATAGAATATCATCTATGGAGTCTTCTCCATGTTTATCGTCTCTAGGAGTTTAAGGATCTAACTTATCCTAATCTTTGGTGTAATAGTTCCCATACTAGTTTATATTTTAAAATGCCATCACTGTAGCAATAAAATGTCAGAATTCCTTTGGAAGAAACATAGTTTCCTGGGTTGATTCAAAACACTAAGAAATTTGTTGAGTGTCAATAAATGCACTTTCAGCAACAATCAAGTTTTGACTAAAGTTACGGCAGCGTGACGCAGTCGATGAAATGGGGAACGGTTGCCTATAATTCTCTATCCATTCAACTATTAACAAATTATTTTTCTACCTGCTTTGAGATCTTTGAAATTGACTTTTGGCAGCTAGATCGGTACAATACCCGTAATAAAACAATGTTTTCTCTTTTTATGAAAGTAGGATTATTTCCTAGACAATCTTTCTGTGTATGATAAGTACTAATGATATATTTTCTGTATCCGTTCACGCCTCAAGCTATGTATTGATTATTGTGGTATCTAAACAACAGTACGGTATTTATGCGAATTGCAATCGAAGTTTATGAAGTAAGATTTTTCTGTGCGGCAGGCGGAAAATCCTGCCATTCCCGATAACTAACCCACACAGTGACCTACACATGAGGTAAAACGGAGGTTTTCAATCAAGGACGACGCCAACGTCCCTATGCTGTCTACCTCAACTCTGTTTAGGATGTAGAGTTTTCAAGTGAATTTGTTATGATAGCATTTTTCAATGTTAAGATTCATTCCAATTTTAGTTCATGGCATCGATTTATCGATAATACTGCGAATGTCAAGGTTGGATAAAACTAAAATATATTATAAAGAATAACCTAAATATTAAATGGCCTTTGATATTAAACCGAAATTGTTCTGGCTGAAAAATACAAGAAGGTTTTTTTAAATGTGCTATCTAATCATAATATATAAACAAAACAAAAAGGTAAATGTTCCTCCCGAACTGTAAAAAAAATAATAATAAAATAATATATAAGATAAATTAAAACAAAATAATTACAAGTTTAATATTGTCCTTTTTAATAAATTTGTCTAATATTTTTACGATACTAAATAAATATTATATAATATAATAGAAATATTCATTTTCATAATAATATTTTAATTGAAGTAGATTCGAAAAGGGTAAGAAGGATGGAATATTAATAGGCCTGAGAAAGTTGGAAGGCAAAATATCATACAGGGGTGTTCCCCATGAGATTGCGACAGGAGAAAAATAAGTGCTCTAAAGTACCTTCTGCCATGACACATTTTCCATTATTAATGTAAAACCCTATATATGAAATTAATTGAAATATAGAATAATAATTAGATTTATTACACTTTTGGTATTTTTGGTGACATGAATCATGCTTACAATATTGTGAATGTGAGCATTATGTAGCCACTAATGTACACACCTGTCGCCTGGCAGTTTGGGTCTGTCATGCTCACTAAAATGTCTTGTTGAGGGTAGCGTTGTGTGTTGGGGGCTTTAGTTCCCTGCATTATGGTTGAGCTGAACTTTGCTGATGCATGCGTTATGCCCGTGAACGGGTGCCCTCTGTCGGGACTGGTCAGCTCTTGACTGCTATAGCAATCTTATTGTATGGCAATTAATATCATTGTGCATAAATATGTGGTATTTATCCCACACATGGGCATGCATTATCCTCACATAGCTTCTTTTTTTACTCAATAATATTGTTTAATATTAAGACTGTAATACATCATATATTTTAAAAGAGTATATCCATGGAGTTTCTTGCCAGTTCTTTTCCATAGGACCAACGACTTGGAACCGTGCAACTTTTTAAATTCTGACTATTCGCAAGTGCCAGTAAATGATTTACATGAATAAAAAATCTTTTGACTTTGACACATTCAAAGTGAGAATGATTACGAATACGGAGTTTAGGTAAAATACTGGGGATGGGGAGCAAACGTTTCCTAAAGACCATAACCGAGGTTACTATTTTTGGAAATGTTTTATGTATAAAATAAGGGAACAGATGAATATACATACCCACATACGTACATACTGGTCAAAATCATAACCCTCTTTTTTTCTTCGCCATAGTCCGGTAAAACCCCTGTTTTTTACATGGGTTAAATAAGGTTGAATACTTCCGTAGTATTTCCCTAAGATTCATTTCATTAATGCGACACATACTTCAAAGTCATTTAGCAACAAGGAAATGTTCAAGTCGGAATCTATTATGTTAAATATTTTGAGATAAACCAGAAAGAGAAAGTAATTAGAAATAGCTAGAAATATGGTTAATGAAACATTCTCTTATATTAGAGGCCGAGATATATAGAATAGGCTCTGATGGGCTCCTGACGCTATCTGTCATAAATCTGACCAAACAATAATAACCGGTAAAAAGGATCAGAAATTTAAATAACACTTAATACATTTCAGTAAATTTTAATATTTAATGTGTGTGTAATGTTTGTGTCTGTACACCAACGTGGGTTTACTGGAATCAGCGATTCCTGATGCTGATGTGAAGTGTTTGACCAAGAGACTGATGTGATGGTTCGTACGGATGATACTTTACCAAAGATAATATGCTGCGACTGTTTACAACTTGTACCACTCCCTAAGAACTGTCAACTGTTCTTATATAACTTAAATTTTGATTGGTGTTTATTTTTTTATATCATCTGTTCGATTCCTTTTTTTCCCTGTGGATTACTCTTATCCACCACCTCACAACATCCTCCACAGAATACTCATTTTTTCCCAAGTTGACTTGTATACACTCAGTTTAATTGTTACTTTTATCCATCTTGTAGGTGCAGTACTTATTGAAATGGAAAGGCTACAAAGAGGAGGAGAGTACCTGGGAGCCAGTGGAGAACCTTGACTGTGAGGAGCTCATCAAGACTTTTGAGGAAGCCAGGAAGGAGAAAGAGGTATTTCTTGGTTCTTATCTTTGGTTTTAGGGCTTATACAAACAAATTCAAAGACTCAATTTCCTAAGGGCTCCCTTAATAAGCATTTAGGGAAAATTGAGAATTAAGATGCATGATGAAGAGCTGGCAAGAAATCCATATTACATTTAAGATGTTTTTATAAGTGTAGATGCGTTGCCCGCGCTGTACGATGGTCACATGAAAACAAGGTACTTGCCCGGAGTTCACTTAGTCACGCACCGACCAGAGTCGTGGCTCGACACGAATCATAAGCGTAATTCAGTAACATGTTGCGAAAAAATAATGCCATCTTGTGTTTAAAGACGTAGCACAAAGTATACTGCTATTGTGGAAGAAAAATACGTTTTATTTCATAAATAAAAAAATACGTAACGTAAATGGATTTTATAAATAAAAAATTGTATTTTGTTTTATGTTTTATTACGCTGTCCAGTGTTTTTTGCTCATGTATGTTCAATCATTAAAAAATCTACTAAACTGACACAAGATGCTGGACACCCTAAGAATGTTCAGTGCGAGATCGACCTGCTCAATATCGAACACTCGTTCCTTTATGTCATAATTTGGAAGACATTTTGTAACAGACATGCTACATGGTGACATGTCTGTTGTAACCAGTTTCAAATAATGTCTTTATACCATGCTTTATGCCAATTAAAATTATATATATATTTCGTATGGTTAGTGGCCACCCTTGTGTCAGAGTTGTTCAAGCCGCCCAAAGGCCTCCGACTTGGCTTAACGACTGCTGTCTAATGACAACAACCAGGACCGACGATTTAACGTGCCCTCCGAAGCACGGAGACGCTCAGTTGAAATACCACTATGCGGTCACCCATCCAGAGACTGACCTGTTGCTTAACCTCGCCAATCGTTTACCAATTAGTGAGTGCAACTGGCTATGAGCGCCTCAACTCAATTAAAATTAATTTGGTATTTAAGTTTATCTCTCAGAAAAAACTGTGGAGACTTAAAATAATCATAATAATACTGACCGACTTTTCAATTAATAGAGGGTTAGTCCACTGATATTACATTACATCGGATTGAGAGATAATAAGCTGGAAACTCGCATACACCTTTCCGCTGCAGAAATTAAAGGTAGAAAATAGACGCTGTTGTTTCTGAAAGTCGTGAATTCATAGAAATCCCATTGCAATAGACCTTATCATTCTAGCTTCCCCGAAGCCTCACTGTACGCTGTGCTGTACACACTCGTGTAGTCCTGGGAGTCACGTGCTGGGCGTTTGTCTAAAATTTGTCTAAGTCTTATAAAGTCTCGTGTCTGCGTCGTAAGTTATTCAAGATCGAAGGTCATAAACATCATTTTTCTGTGGAACGTATATTCTCTCCTTTTTCTGTTTTCATTGGTTGTTGTTCTTTCCGGTGGTCGCCATTGTAGATCCTGGCTTACAGGAGTTGCATTGGTTGAGAAGGTGTGGCAGGCTTGTCCCAAAATAAAAATAAATAAATAAACCAAGCGTTGCTTAACTTCGCCGATCGTTTACCGATTAGTGAGTGCTACTGGCCATGAGCGCCTTTTAATTATATACAAAACTTTCCCGGCTTCGCACGGGTGGACATTTATTTTTTTAACATTTTGGGATAATCATATGATATCGGCCATTCATACGTCCACTGCTGAACAAAGGCCTCCCCCATAGATTTTCACAACTGTGTCATCATTTTGGGGGGTATTTGCCAGTACTTACCACGCTTGGCAGGCGGGTTGGTGAGCGCAGTATGGCTACCGTTTCACACGCTTTTGGGATAAACATAGAGTAAATATAAACATGGTCTGGTTTTGGTCGGCATTTCTATCAACTTTTAAAATGTAGAATAGAAGTTACAGTTACATAAACACAATAGTTTGACGTATGGCATTGTAACGTTTTTTGTAGATATTGATATGTTCTTTAATATTGTAAAACATATTTTTTTCTATCATCGATAGTTATAGCGCATGCGATGAAAGACATTTTATGGCAAAATTTAACCGCGGGTCCCAGCTAGCTGCACCGCCAGTGACGTTTCTGCGCTGGTACAGACGCCGCCCTACTCTAGCTGCGTAGTCGGTATTCCGGGCTTGGTGGTCCACTATATCCCGTGGGGAATTCATCATAATATGATTGCGTACAGAGAAAGCCATGGTTGACTAGGGGATAATATTCTGACATTGTAGAAATTCTTTAAAAAAAGCCTTCGTACCTGAAAGCTTCTTGGGTCATTGGATCAGTTTTTTTCGTAGAAAGCTTAAGAGAGTAGGTATGTTTGTGAAAGTGTAAAATGACCTTTACCACCAGCCATTCTAATTTATTCTTGAGAGATGTCCCGCAATACTACATTTTAGTACTGCAACTCGCATCGTCTTGTAATTTTATTTATATCAATCATCGATCATTTCGGCCGAATGAAGGCCACTGATGGACACAGGCCTCCCCCAAAGATCACCACACTGACCGATATGGGTGTGTTGTGGGCTCATTGGGGGGTTTTGCCATAATCGCCACGCTTGGCAATCGCGGCGATGATCGGCGACTTGGCGATCGCAGTTGAGTTTGTGATGAACTCTAAGGATGCTGCTGCCCATCCTCTGGCTAATCCCTTAGTCGACTTTTACGACACCCACGGGAGGAGATGGGGTGGTGGTATTGTGAGCCGGCTCCACGCGGCATTTTATTTATATATTATTACTAGCTGGGACCCGCGGTTTCACCCGCGTTTAATTTAAAAGAAATTTAGAATACTTCGGCATATACACTTGACATAGAATATATATATTGGATTTCAAGGGTTTTTTTTTTGCGCGGAAGCCTAATTATTTTTATAAAATCAAAGTAGCCTAAGTTATTCCTTATACCGTCAAAATCGGTCCAGCCGTTTCGGAGATTACCCGGAACAAACAGACAGACAGACAAAAAATTTAAAAATTGTTTTTTTGTTGTAGGTATCGTATATACTTTCATATGCATTTAGTAAAAAGCTGTTATTTTGACATTACAAACAGACACTTCAATTTTATTTATTTGTATAGATTATAATGTTGCCATATGATTTAACTACCCCACCACAAACTTTTAAAATGAGAGCGCGCGCCTGTTTGTTTGTGACGTTGTGTTTACACGTCGTACCAGAAACATCATTTTGAAGTGGAATTGATGTCATTAGAGATAAATTGTTCATATTTTGATAATACGATTTTGGAAGTTTTATTAAAATGTTAATAATTGATGAGATTCGTCTGCAATCTCCTTTTATTTAAGAAATTGTTGTAGAAAACGCTAATATTTTCAAATATAACCACTTATACAACTTCCTTGCCCATTTTCTAGGCAAAAGCCAAGAAGCCAGAGGACCGCGGAAAGAAGCGAGTCCGTGATTCGAGCGAGGATACAACATCAGGCCGCAAGGGGCGGGGCACCAGCGTCTCCTCCGCCGACGACCACCGGGATGCCAAACGGGACCGCAAGGAAGACAAGACCAAGTCCGGTTTCGATAAGGGGCTGAAGGCTGAGAAGATTATAGGTGAGATTTAGTAATAAATCATAACTGGCAAACGCAGTGTGGCACGACCCAGCCAGATATGTTGGTCTATAACAATGTGTTACTGTCCCACACACTGTAAACATTTCGAAAGGATATCTCCTACGTCTGTTTCTGTGTACTGATTTATTGGAAGTAAACTCCAGTATTTCCAAATACGACTCATGAACTGCTTATAGGTAGGTACTCATTATGATTATTGAATTATATCCTTTGAATGACTGTAATATTTGGCCTAAAATTTGATGTAGTTTGCTAGAAAACGTAACGTTCGAACATCCTATAAAGTTATCGAACAGATAAACGGCGCACATTGGTCAGGTCAGTGCGTTGTTCAGAAACACATTCTTAAGTTATCGAACCAATAGCGCTAATGAATAGATAAACTGCCGACAAAAGTAGCATATGATCACTATGACTGCTTTGCCTACGCCTGCGTGTTGGCGATTTCAGACGATTTCATCTAAGATTCCTCACATTGTTTTCCTTCACTGCTGAAGTCAGTGGTATCTCGGATTAAGTCGGGGAATTTCAGGGTTAAAAAATAATTAAGAATTATATTGTCAACTCCTGGTATTTGTTTGTTCAGGTGCATCTGACGCAACTGGCGAGCTGATGTTCTTAATCAAATGGGCGGACTCTGATGAGGCCGAGCTTGTGCCCGCTAAAGTCGCGAACATCAAGTGTCCCCAGCAGGTAAGAGTTTGCTAAATATCTGATCAGACTGGTCAGAATCTTATGCCTGGCCAAACCTAATGAAAATGTTTGCCTACATACCAAAATGTCCATTGGAAATTCTACTTAGAACTTCCTTCACCCCGGGGAAGGGCGAAGGGGTATGCCGGACTCCTACCGGCTAAAACCAATGGAGCGGTCATGTTCGGCACCGAAGGGGGGCTCCAGGTCCTCGTAAGATCACACTAGAGTTGCCTATATACCTACAGGTCCGTAAACATAATCACAATAACTATGAGCTCATAGACAGTCGTACGTAATGCTCGACGTGGTGAGATAATGGATGGGATGACCGCATAGTAGTATCTGAACCGAGTCTTTGTAATTGGAATGGCACGAAAACCAATCCTGGTTGTTGTCACTGGACAGCAGTCGTTAAGCTAATTCGGAGGCCTGTACCTAGCTTGGATAACTCTGACCCAAGGCCACTTACTAAACGAAAGATAAAAACATATATCACAATTAAAATAGAATAATCAAAGGCGATCATATGTTGACGGCACGGTTGGTGCAGTGGCTGATACAGTCGGCTGCTGCGCACCGGGTCGTGGGTTCGATTCCCGCACGGAACAAATATTTGTACGATCTGCAGGTATTTGTTCCGGGTCTGGGTGTATTGTGTGTGGAATTTGTGTCTGTAAACGCACCCACGACACAGGAGAAATCCTAGTGTAGGGCAACGTTTTTTTAAAACGAAAAAAAAAAGTCTCCAAGTCCTTAACAAAAGTATTTTGCTTCAGGTAATTTCATTCTACGAGGAGAGGCTAACGTGGCATACGCCGACTGAGTCCGAGTGATATTGGGTTGACCGTGGCTTACCCAGCGTTGTCTATGGCGGCGACTACTTTTACGACCGCGCCATGGAGATACGCGAGCGACAACGCCAGTTATAAACAGAGCGAGACTCGTTTACCGGTGCTTCTAGCCACGAAACAAGGACCATTGAAATAGTGTTGCCATACTTCGCAGTTTCAAATTTGGTAGCTATGTTGATAAATGTGAAGTGTAAAACCGTGTGGTTTAATTTCGTGTAGGTTTAGCGCTTCTGCGGGCTGATATCGTAAAGTTTTATAAATTGAAAGTTTTTAATAGTCATTTGTTGTGGGTTGGCACAGTAGTTGTTCTCATTGCGGGGTTTTGCCATAATCGCCACGCTTGGCAGGCGGGTTGGCAACCGCAGTTTTGTTAATGTACTCGAAGGAGCTGCTGCCCATCCTCCGGCTAATCCCATAGTTTCCTTTGACGACACCCAAGGGATGAGATGGGTTGGTGCTATTCGTAGCCGGCACCACACAGCTGACTGACCGATGCATACGTTAAACACAGTGCATTTGGGCGCACCAAACATCCGGCACAATTAAATTTCGGTAGTTCGAGGTCTGCATTCATACTCACCAAGGAACCTCTACCTTTAACACTGTGAAAGATACACTTTGCTAACTCTTCAATCTTATCCAACACGCTTAAAAAACTCCATAAATACAACAAAACGAGCGTGTAACACTCGAAAATATGCCAAGCGTGTAGTACTGTGAATGCGTTGAAAACATTTCAATTTAACAAGCTTTGGATCAGCATCAGCTAAGATATCGTTTCGTTTTACAGTTTTAACATGCGAGTAACATCGGTATCGGTATGTTCGTCAATGTTTTAATTTGGCAGTTGTCTGCTTCGTTCTAGGCGACCGAAAATTATCACGTCACTTAAAATAGTAAGACTCTTCTCGATTCAAATTAGTAACAGCTTGGAGCCTGAAACTTAAAAGGACAGTAATGCCCGTTTGAACTTAACATGAACGGTCTAGCAAACTTAAGAACGACTTCAGAGCTGCATATACTTAATGCAAAATCTTAGCCCTGAGTTTCATTATGAAGTATAAAAAATGTCTATTAGGTTATTCTATTCCACTGGCTAGCTGTGCCTTCACTTCAGTTAAGAACATCTCGGGATATATTAATGAATCTATTTTCCCGTCAACATTACTTTCTACTTAAGCTCTTATTCATTAAGTTTGTATAGCGTATGAACAATTTGTAAGCATTCATAAGAATTTCATACTGCGGCTCGCGAATCTGTGTGTGTGGGCTGTTTAATTTAAATGTGGTTTGTGATGTGACTACAAGTCGTTTATTCCTAATAAATTGACGTAATTCCACGCTATCTGATTTAGTTTCGCATTAAGAGTAACAAGCCTGTCAAGGTAATTCTGTAAGGTTCGATATTTAAATATAAGTTGTTTGTACTTCTTGAGCTCCGTCTATATTGTTTGGGAAATAAAATAATTCCAAATAAAAAGACTGGCCAAAGAAGTTATTTTCTCTATGTATGTGAACATTATTACTACTTATCACAATCCGACCTATGTTTCATACATAGTGCATATGTTTAAGTATTATATAATAGTATGGAATAGGATGTTAGTATAATGAAGATTGTTTCAAGTGAACATAAAAACACTTTAAGAAAATGTTTTATAAATTTTGACGCGACAGTTGAATATGTACAGCGAAGGCTTTGTCATGATATGACGCATTATTAGCGGTTAAACAAGAGCAGGCCAATTCGACAGTTTACACGGTGTCAGTCTTCTGCAATATAAGATGTCAAAAAACAATTTAAGAACCGCACGAAGTTGCCGACATATTTTTGTAGATTGTTTTCTTTTTGAGAAATATTTTATAAATATGTAAAGATTGATTAATCTGAACACCATACAACGTTGCCTTATGCCTGACATTGGCGAAATTGTGGAAGATACTCTACAGGAGCCATAATCTAAGAGAAGAAGAAGAAGAGATCTTAATGAGTTAGCCGCTAAACGTGAATCATGCGTGCTGCCATAAATTGTCTTCAACAATCGCTTCTAACAATCTTCAGACGTTAAAAGATGTATTTAATCATAAGTATATACTAAGTACCCACAGTAGCAATGTGATTTTAGTTACATAAACTGCAACATGTCATCAGACATCTGACTGTCATATATTTGTTTGTTTAAGGTTGTCCTATCTTTTCTTGTCATTGTCAAATTTTTATAAGATACATGTTTCGAAACTATATCGTAACGTGGATTTAATGTTAATGTTAGATATATTATTGAATAGTAATAAAATACATTTTTATTAAGGAAATAATGAGTTTTATTACTTAAAAAAAATAGCAATCTTACGTCAACTGAATAAATTAGTGGAGATCACAAAAAGGAACTCCACAAAGGAAATTCAAACTCAATCAAATGATAATAGATTTTTTCCTTCTAAATAACATTGTAACCCAACAGAAACCTATGTTCCCGTTGTGTAACACCCTTTTGGATAAAATCATGATAAAAACACCTACAGGTAGGAGATACAGGAAGCACCGCCGACCACAAAAGTATTATTATGCCTTTAGTATATGGTTTGTTTAGGTGACTGGACTACATCAACCTACGTCATCTTATTTAGATTGATGAAATGCCAATCGCCTAATTGGAGCCCTACTACATTCAAAGTGGTTTATTCCCGGTAGTTCTGATAGAACTAGTGTGAGACTTTATTCCCACTAGTTCTATTGCAACAGCTTGATAAGAAGAATAGAACCGATGGGAATAATCAATAGTAGAAAAGGGCCCACTAGTTCTTGATTTTATGATAGCATAGTACTTCTTTATTTCGTACATTAAAATTGTTACTGTACACCTACTTCTCATATTTTAAGAATATATTGTAATCCTATTTTGATAATATCACATTATGAACAAGGGCTCAGAATAACATGCATAGAAGTTATGCATGCATAGTTCTATTCTTCTAATCAAGCTGTTGCAATAGGAGTAAAAACTAGTATAGTGTTATTTAGTGGAAAAAAAAAACGTTGCATTGACTTACAGTGTAACTTATTTTGTGTTTTTTTTCCAACTGGGTAACTGTAACACAAAATAGTGTAACTCAGTGGTAACAAATCACGGAGTTCTGTTAATGAGATTGAATGAAACGTATCATATATATTGTTATTTTGGTATATTGTTATTCACAAGTTCACATATCACTTATGCTGATGTTTATATTTCTAAAATACAGCTTACTGACAATTATTTAAGCTAGTTAAAAATAAGTATTTGTAATATTGCAGGAGACTTTTTGTCAGAGCGACAGCTGTGTGGCGAACCACTAGTTTTGTTTAGCGATCAGAATCGAATGTGATAATGATTAAAATATGAACGATTCGACACCACAATACTAAATGCGAATTTTGAATAAAGTATGAATCATGAGGTGGACAGTGATGGAGATAAAAGGTATGGAGTAGTGAAACAGGTTGATTGAAATGAAGATGAAGGATGACTTTGTCACAACACTAGCCGCTTCGGCGACATTTTCGCCGCTGTGGTGAGGTTGTGGCACGGCTGAACAGCCTTAGCATTAATCGATTTTAATGGAATTTTGTCCCGAGGAGTAACTTGATCCTGGAAAACCATGCAACCTTTCATCGTCAACAATCAAACACGTTTACACAACTAGTAATCTAATATAATCTCTTCAGCATATAGGCACCGACTAGAACTAATTTGTTTAGACGAGTACTAGCAATATCTACAGAAATCAGCGCTAACACCCTTTCTTAGCGATAGTTTGGTAAATTGCGATAATGCCATTTTGCTGAATGTAGTCACTGTAGCACTCGAGAGTTCTACGATTAATACACCTATACAAATAAATAAAATTGAAGTGTCTGTTTGTAGTGTCAAAATAACAGCTTTTTACTAAATGCATATGAAAGTATGTACGTTACATATAACAAAAACACTATTTTAATTTTTTTTATCTGTCTGTCTGTATGTTCCGGGTAATCTCCGAAACGGCTGGACCGATTTTGACGAGACCTTCACTGGCAGATAGCTGATGTTATAAGGAATAACTTAGGCTACTTTTATTTTAGAAAAATAATTAGGGTTCCGCGTAAAAAAATAAATCCCCTGAAATCCAATATATATATTCTATGTCAAGTGTCTATTGCGAAGTACTCTAAATTTCTTTTAAATTAAACGCTGGTGAAACCGCGGGTCCCAGGTCAATAATGTTATAGTCACAGATAATTCTAAATGTGCGTAGATACACGTCTTATATCTAAAGATAGGTTATGCCTTTCTACCTCGTTCACTTCATACAAAATTATACTTATTAATAAAATCTCAATACATACAACTTTCTTAAAATGAATGATTTTTATATATTTTTAAACGATGCCCTACACTAGCATTTCTTCGTGTCGTGGGTATAGTTTACAGATGTAAATCTCAGATGCACAAACAGCCAGATTCGAAACAACTATTGGTAGATCATACAAATATTTTGTTCCGTGTGGGGATCGAACCTGCGACACGTAGCGCAGAATGCCAATCGCTTAGCCACTGTGCCAACCGTGCCGACAACGTCAACTTTGTCTTTGACAGTAACGACTGTAATATTTTTTATAAAATGATTTTTTCATTGCTTATAAAAACAATTTGCTGCAATCAATATACATACCGTAATAAGTATCTTCCATTCTAGAAATGTGTACGTAAGGTCATCAACAATCAACAATCAACATCACACAACAGAATAAAGTATAATTACACAAAAGCACATAACTACGTACTAGGTGCTTCGACGGTGGTAATATAATAATTCGCTTCGAACTTCATTAAGCTTGATATTTGTAGTCATGCTTGCTCAGGCCGTTGCTGTAACAAAATAATTATGAATAGACAATAATCCGTTTCATTTTATTTAATAAACTAAACAATAACTGGCACTTATGAAAAATTTAAATATAAACTGTACGGTTCCAATTGGTTGGTCCTACGGAGAAGAATAAAAAAAGGAGAATGGTCTATTTTTCGTATATTTTCTTAAATAACTTTAAAACTATATAATTTAAAATTATAAAAAAATACATTTGAGACCCTCACAACAAGCCCGTCCATTACATATGTTATATTGTGTTATTATGTTATATTTATAAGGTACAGTTCGCAAAACATTATTCTTAAATTTTCTATATTGCATTCTTAAATTTTCTATATTGCCCCCCTAACGTGACTTTACACGTGTTTGGGTCGCAGAAATGCATATAATCCATACCAATTTTTAATACAATAAAAGGAAAACTTTATCGGTCTAGTAGATTCGGAGCAAATTGGTTGTGACAGACGGACGGACAGACAAACACACTAGTGATCCTAATAAGGGTTCCGCGTTTTTCCCTTCGGACGTTTGAAACCCTAAAAATGAAAATTGTGCAACATGATTGATGATTACCCTGTCGGTGTTGTATGGAGTTAGATCTATATAGATACTGGTCTCCAGATTAAAGTTTGGAATATGGTACTACTCCATCTCCTATGGATGTCGTAAAAGGCGGATAGGGGACTGAACCAGAGGAATGGGCTAAACAGCGCCCCTTTTGTGAAACAGTAGCTATACTGGCAAATTCCCCTCCAAAATGACGACACAGTTGTGGAAATCGACGAGGGAGTCTTTGTTCAGCAGTGGACGTCCTTTGGCTGATATGATGGTAAGACTGTGGTGGTTAAGTGTAGGTGATGTTGCAGTTTAATGAACTCCCAAGCCTCTCCCTCTCCTTTTCCCTTGTTGTACATTTTCATCTAGTTTACCTGAGCTGTGCTACGTGTCCAGGCGTAGTTTGTATGAGAGGGGCCAGCCTCTCAGTGAACCGCTTGAAGTTCCGCTCCAGTTCGCGCTGGTACTCGCGCTGATCGCTGCCGATGAGGTTCTTGTTCTTTTTCAGAGCGTCATGGCACCTGTTGTAATGATAAGCCATTGTTGAAACTTATAATGAATAGAGTTTCTGGGGAAAGGAAGGGTTTTTTTTTCATTTTAAAACCTTGCCCCACACTAGGATTTCTCCTGTGTCGTGGGTGCATTTACAAACACAAATACCACACACAATACACCCAGACCCGGAACAACTACCGGCAGATCGTACAAATATTTGTTACGTGCGGGAATCGAACCCGCGACCCGGTGTGCAGCACCCGACTGTATCGGCCACTGCACCAACCGTGCCGCCAATTACAAATAATTGCTCAAAAAATGGGGTGTGGCTGTGTCATGGACACGGCCGTGTCATCAGGCCGAATGAATTCCACTGCTGGACACATGCCTCCCCCAAAGATCACCACAACCACCGATATGGATGTATTGTGGGTTCATTGGGGGGTTTTGCCATAATCGCCACGCTTGGCAGGCGGGTTGGCGATCGCAGTTGAGGTGTTAATGTACTCGAAGGACGCTGCTGCCCATCCTCCGGCTAATCCCTTAGTCGACTTTTACGACACCCACGGGAGGAGATGGGGTGGTGGCATTCTGAGCCGGCCGTGTGTTGTACGTGAATAGGTTTACGTAACAGGCAATAATTTCTATATACAATATTATTATTTATGTGTCATAATCATGTTTGAACACTAAGAAGTCCTCGGGGTTTCTATGTTTTGTTTTCATCCACTTGCATCATTTCCACCGTCCCAGCTGCTGGGGTACTGGCACCGTCGTTGATCCGCTCGGCCGCATTCATTCTTTTACGTTATGGTATTTTATTGGTACCATTCAATGGCTCTTGAAAAGCCCTTTCCATTCCAACCGTATACTGAGTGACCTGTAGTCAGTATACCTGTATTTGGATTAGGCGTTTTGACGCGTATAGGCCGATATTATGTATTATTGACGCAGCTGTTACACGAAGGTTGAGCAGATTAACATTCTCCACTCGTTCTCCACGAAAATATCAAATTTGTTCGAAAGACACGTTGCTAGAATCGCGCCACAGTGTGTCACGCTGTCCGATGTTCGAGCCCCGAGTAAGCTTCCTTCATGAAGGATAAATTTTCGCCGATAGATTATTTTTTACTCTTGTGTGACGAGACGAACAAGTCATTCGGCTCGTGGTAAGCTATATGCCTGCCTATAACAATTAGCCGTGTGGTGCCGGCTCAGAATGCCACCACCCCATCTCCTCCCATGGGTGTCGTAAAAGTCGACTAAGGGATTAGCCAGAGGATGGGCAGCAGCGTCCTTCGAGTACATTAACAACTCAACTGCGATCGCCAACCCGTCTGCCAAGCGTGGCGATTATGGCAAGACCCCCAATGAGCACAAACACACCATACCGGTCGTTGTGGATCTTTAGGGGAGGCCTGTGTCCAGCAGTGGACTTCATTCGGCCGAAATGATGATAACAATTAGAATGCTACTCTGGACTAGTGCTGCACTCGTCACCTCGAGACATTATTCGCCATTCATAGCATATCTCCTGTCTTCTAATATCTTTGGTAACAACTAATGAATTAAATAACTTGTCTAGGTAGGAAAACAACTCACTTCTTGGAGAAGTCTTTGAAGGCCAGTCGTAGTTTGTTTGTGAGGCGTGTCGGCGGCTGCGTGCCCTCCGCGACTGGAGCCAGGAAAACCTTTAACATACGAAATTAATTATTTTTACCCCTCTTACCTCCCAGTTGGGTAATTTATAGCACATAATAGCCTGCAGCTTTTTTTTTATTGTCCTGTGTCCTGTGGAAATTCTACATGGAACTTTCTTCGCCCCGGGGAAGGGCGAAGGGGTATGCCCGACTCCCATAGGCTGACACCACTGGAGTGGTCATCTTCGGCACCGAAGGGGGGCTGCAGGTCCTCGTAAGATCACACTATAGTGCCACGCCTTTAGGCACATCACGGAGGGGATGGCTGTAAAACGGTCACCCCCTCTATCGGAGGGAAGACGACTTTAAAAAGGTCGCCCCCACGCACTTCTCGGGGAGGATGATGAATAGCCTGCATAGCGTACCTGCTTCACTGCAAGGCAAACCTCTGCTCATACAGACAAGGATGAGAATTGATCACCGTGTTTAATCACTGCATTTTTAGCATGCATGCATGTTATACCATCTTACTGGAACTGAAAAAACGTGCCATGAAATCTAGATGTTTCGTTTCGCCATCTTGGCATCGCCCAGTTCCTCAGAAATGGTGGAGATCATCATAATTTCAGCTAAAAACGTCCACTGCTGGGTAGGCTGGGTGTTTGTATTGTGTACCATAATAGCCTCGCTTCGTAGGCGTAGGTAGAGTTGAGTTGTAATTAATATACATGAAGGACGAAGGCTGCTGCCCATTTCTTGACTAATCCCATAGTCGCTCTTTCCCACACCCACGGGATTTGACGGGATGGTGCTAATTTTAGCTGGCACCACGGGTTATGGAAATATATTAAAAAAGAAGCAGGTATATGTATTAAATTATTAATTTTAAAACAAGCTTTTTCGCATGCTCCTCAACAACTCCTTTCATTTGATACCCATATCATGGGTGTACATAAAAAATAACTGGCCCGCCATATTGGATTTAGAATGACGTCACTTAGCCGATCATGCATAGTCATCCAAACTATACGTGAATGCACAATTTCAGCTCAGTCAATTGTTTTAAAATTAAGTTGCAAGATTTGACCCAGACTATCAAGGCAAGTTAAATAAAAGCTTCATTTCGGCCTAATGAAGTCCACTGTTGGACACAGGCCTCCCCCAAAGATCATCACAACCACCGATATGGATGTGTTTTGAGCTCATTGGGGGGTTTTGCCATAATCGCCACGCTTGGCAGGCGGGTTGGCGATCGCAGTTGAGTTGTTAATGTACTCGAAGGACGCTGCTGCCCATCCTCCGACTAATCCCTTAGTCGACTTTTACGACACCCATGGGAGGAGATGGGGTGGTGGCATTCTGAGCCGGCACCACACGGCAAAATATATATAATATATAATAAAAGCTTGTAATAAAATATTCACCTGTGCTAGTTCTAACGGCCCCTGGTTGACGGTGGTACCGATGCAGCCCTGTACCACCATCTGCAGCATCTTTGGGTCTGCCGGCTCCTGACTCGTCGCTGCCGCCAACTCGTTTATCTACGTTATTATCATGCAATATTATATTGGTTATAAATAGTGATATTTAATTAAATTCAAGCGTGATAGTGATATCACGCTTGAATTTGCCGAAGGAATAGGCAGCTAAGTATAACAACAATGTTGCTATTTACTGTATCCCATTAAATTTGTGGCGCGACCGGCGCAATGCGGAACTTTGTGAGCTTTCATACTATTTCTTTGGAATTCTTTTACAAACTCATTTGAAATTTTTTGGGTTGCCTCAGATTTTGTTTATACTTAAAAGAATGTTGTGTGCACTGCTGACTTTACGCTAATTTGTGAACAACACCATAGCGATTTCGATTACGACGCTTACGCCATCTATTAATGCCAATATTTTTGTTTCATCTTACTTGAGTTCATTGTAGATCATTAACAAATAATGTGCCATCAAAATATATCATACCTTTTTCTGTATGTCCTCTATGGCTACCTCGATGGGCGACAGAATTATTTGTGTTCGCTGGACAACCTGGAAACAATAACATTTGTTTTTTTATCGCACCATCGTGGCAACAAGCATACGGCCCGCCTAATAGCAAGCGGTTATCGTAACCTATGAACGCTTGCAACACCAGAGGCAACGCGCGACTGATACCTCTGCGTATTTTTAGTTATCATCATCATCATCATTTCGGCCGAATGAAGTCCACTGCTGGACACAAGCCTCCCCGAAAGATCACCACAACCACCGATATGGATGTGCTGTGGGCTCATTGGGGGGGTTTTGCCATAATCGCCACGCTTGGCAGGCGGGTTGGCGATCGCAGCTGAGTTGTTAATGTACTCGAAGGACGCTGCTGCCCATCCTCCGGCTAATCCCTTAGTCGACTTTTACGACACCCATGGGAGGAGATGGGGTGGTGGCATTCTGAGCCAGCACCACACGGCATTTTTAGTTATGTGGGGTCCGAATTACGAGTTTAGCACCACTCCATCTCCTGCTATGGGTGTACTATAAGGCGATTGTGGACCTCTAAACCGGAGGAATGGGCAGTCTCTTCTGTGGTACAGCAGCCATACTGCGCTCAAAAACCCGCTTGCCAAGCGTCGTGGCTACTGGCAAACTCCCCCCAAAATGACCACAGTCGTTTATGAAAATCTGAGGCGGAGGCCTTTGTTCAGCAGTGGACGTCTATTTTACAAAAAAGACAATAGAGTAACAAGTAATAAATTCAGTTCTTGTTATAACTAAATTGAAAAAATATACTGACCTGCTTTGCTTTTATGAGTTTAACATCTAATAGACATGCGCAAAACATTACCCTTCAAAGTGATGTGACGTGATATTACTTTTGTAGTCATATTACTCGAGGACATTACACATCACTCGAAACATCACCCGACGCGTTCTTTTTTTTTTTTATGATGGGCTTCTCGCACTCATCCCAAGGGGGATACAGCTGCTTAACCGGGCAAATTGGTGAAGCATTAAGTAGCCTCCAGCCTAGCTTTTATTTATATTTAAGTAACTGCCTGAGGGCGTCCCCTGTGGGACACGGACCTCGGCTCAGGGAGTTACTGGGACAGTAATGATCGCAATACCAATTTGTGATCGACTTCCAATCTAAGCGGATACCGCTGAATATCAGCTTTCATCATTTCGGCCGAATGAAGTCCACTGCTGGACACAGGCCTCCCCCAAAGGTGTCCACAACGACCGATATGGATGTGTTGTGGCTCATTGGGGGGTTTTGCCATAATCGCCACGCTTGGCAGACGGGTTGGCGATCGCAGTTGAGTTGTTAATGTACTCGAAGGACGCTGCTGCCCATCCTCCGGCTAATCCTTTAGTCGACTTTTACGACACCCATGGGAGGAGATGGGGTGGTGGCATTCTGAGCCGGCACCACATATATATAATAGCAAATATCAGCTTTACTGCACAACATATCTGCCGCAGATATTTCTCCCTTCCGACTTTTTGGCTAGTAACCTATGATAGTTGTATAACAACAATAAACAACGGGTACCTGTATCCTGGTCTTGACGTAGGGGAAGTGGTGGGCGGTGGTGAGGATGGTCTTCCGCTTGCACTGCTCGGCGATGTCGCCGTGTGCGCGGCCGCCCACCGTGAACGGCGTCGCGTACATGAAGCGCTCTGTCAAAGTCGAAAGTCAATTTGTTTTTATTCATGTAAACCATTTGCCGGCACTTACGAATAGTCAGAATTTAAATAGTTGCACGGTTCCAAGTCGTTGGTCCTATGGAGAAGAACCGGCAAGAAACTCCATGGATATACTCTTTCAAAATAATATTTGATATTGAATAGTTCAACGCACATATATAACCCTTTTTTGTGGCTTCTCGGGAGATGTCGCTGCTTTAGTGGGCGATGTGGCGAAGCCAAGCGCCTCCAGCCAGGCATAAACTTACAATCTAAGCAGCTAGCGGCCGAATACTGAAACTCCAGTTAATTTTAAGTCGCGCTTTAACTTTTCGAGTAAACGGTTTTCGGTACAAAATCGGGCTCAAATTCAAGCGGGACTTAATATTAACTGGCGTTTCAGTATTTTTTTTTATTTTTTTTATTGGTGCCCAGTGGAAATTCATCATGAACTTCCTTCGCCCCGGGAAAGGACGAAGGGGTATGCCGGACTCCTACCGGCTAAAACCACTGGAGCGGTCATCTTCGGCACCTAAGGGAGGCTCCAGGTCCTCGTATGATCACACTAGAGCCACCCACTGGTGCCACGCCTATTGGCACATCTCGGAGAGGGTGACTGTAAAGCGGTCGGGGTGACCGCCCAGGGTGCGTTTCAGTATCCAGCCGTAATGAAGCAATCACTGCAAGAGTGTATTTAATCAAATCGAGATCGTGTTGGTCTTAACCCAACAGGCTCAAATACCAAATTCAGAATATTTCCAGGTAAAATGACTATTAAGGTTTATTATCCTGAAGCCCATTTCCTCCACGTCATATTTGTACTATTAGATAAAAGATAAAAGAAAACATTATTCATGTAAACCATAACAGGTACTTATGAATTGTCTAGACTTTAATTGCCGCGTTCCAAGATATGGATTTCCTATGGAGAAGAACGGGCAAGAAACTCCATGGTTACTCTTTTTAAATCATAATAAATGTTATAATATTATTTGTTCTTTTTTAAAACGTTGCCCCACTCTAGGTTTACTCCTGTGTCGTGGGTGCGTTTACAGACATGAATTCCACATACAATACACCCAGACCCGGAACAACTACCTGCAGATCATACAAATATTTGTTCCGCGGGAATCGAACACACGACCCGGAGCGCAGCAGCCGACTATATCAGCCACTGCACTAACCGTGCCGTCGTGCCGTTTTATGAGCACATTGTTGTAAAAATCAAGGTTATGTGAAAACAATGTAGGAGAAAAGAGTCTAAACTTCTTAAAAAGTCTACTAAACAAGCCTGAATGTATTTTTAAAAGTTTTGATTCAGTTGTCATGGCAGCATTTGGCTGACCAGTCCCAACAGACGGCACTCGTTCACGAGCATGACGCATGCATCAGCGTCGCTTAGCTCAACCATATTGTAGGGAAACTTAGCGACCCAGTACACGACGCCACCATCAGTAGAATACTTGAGTGGGCATGACATACCTAAACTGCCAGACAACTATCACTATCACAAAATAAAAAAACAACCCACATGGTCATCGCACTGCCAGTACAGTCATTTCGGCCGAATAAAGTCCACTGCTGGACACAGGCCTCCCCCAAAGATCACCACAATTACCGATATGGGTGTGTTGTGGGCTCATTGGGGGGGTTTTGCCATAATCGCCACGCTTGGCAGACGGGTTGGCGATCGCAGTTGAGCTGTTATGTAGTTACTCGAAGGACGCTGCCGCCCATCCTCCGGCTAATCCCTTAGTCGACTTTTACGACACCCACGGGAGGAGATGGGGTGGTGGTATTCTGAGCCGGCACCACACGGCATATAAAAATAAACCATTATAAATATTGCCAGCAGTGGGTCCCGGTTAGTACAGCAGTAGTAACTCACTGATGTTGTAGTTCTTCTCGTACTGCGTGACGCGCTTGCGCAGCTCGTGCGGCTCGAAGTACGGCTCCACGTACGTGATCTGTATGTACGCCTTGTCCGGGTCCAGCGTGCTGATGTCCACGATGTTCGAGTCCTTGATTATCACCACGTTTTCAACGCCGAAACGGGCGCCGTAGAAGTTCTGAAGACAATTAATTATTATTTAGAAATTATTTGGAATCACCTAAATAAGGTAAAAACCATTTACTTATGAATAGTTAGACTTTAGTTGCCGCATCAAGATTTAGTTTTCCAATGGAGGGATTAAAATTCTAAATCAAAGTTCCCGGTTAAGTCGGTCCTATGTAGACGAAGAATCGGTAAGAAACTCAGTGGTTACTCTTTTTAAATCATATTGTTACAGTATTTCTATGCATGTTATATGAAATGTAGGAGAAAAGAGTCTAAATAAGTTTTTTTTGTTAATTATCATGGCAACATTAAGCCAACCAAATTCTAACAGACGGCACCCGTTCCCAACTATTGCGCATACGCATACATCGGTATCACTCAGCTCAACCATCGACAGCGAGAGAATCGATAGCAACCAGCAGTCTAGTCACACATCGATCTTCAGCAGCGGATGTTAACGAGCTGGTGGTGATGAAAGTTCCATGTATCACTGACCTCCAGCCTGCTGAATATCTCCGGCAGCTTTGTCAGCGCGTGCTCCTTGTAGATGAACTCTTCGCCGTCCAGATCTCCGAACCTGCCGCCGTAGAAGGACACCCTGAAGTACGAGCCGAACACTCGCTTGCCGTGCAGCTGCTCGATGCGCGTGAAGGCTTCATTCAGTTTGCTGAGGATTTACGTATTTATTATATAATTTTGTTCCTATTGTAGATGACAGACGTTGGGCGTCCAGGTGCGAAAGGAAAACGAGTATTTTTAAACAGAAAACGAAGCGAAGATCTTCGAATGGCTTCGGGATTTATTTTATAATAAAGACAAGAAAGACAAATATACAGCGCAAAGAAAGTAGGAATAACATTAAGGTTACTTTTTGTTTAAAGATCATTATCATCATTTCGGCCGAATGGAGTCCACTGCTAGACACAGGCCTCCCCCAAAGTACACTACAACGACCGATATGGATGTGTTGTGTGCGCATTGGGGTGTCTTGCTATAATCGCCAAGCTTGGGTGCATCGCACTTGAGTGCCGTGTTGTGCCGGCTCAGAATGCCACCACCCCATTTCATCCCGTGGGTGTCGTAAAAGTCGACTAAGGGATTGACCGGAGGATGGGCAGCAGCGTCCTTCGAGTACATTACAGTAAAAAAAATCATACCGCACACCTAATTTAATACACACACACACACCAGCCCACGACAATTTTACGTCATATTTGTAACGACGGAGGGTATTTCACGCCATGAAAACCTCTTAGAAGAAACGCCGTAAAAAATTAAGTTGTTTTTTTCAGGGTCAGGTTCGCCTAATCAGACAAAAAAACATTTTTTTTAAATCATTGAACTTAATTAATTGAAAAGCTCAGGAAATAGTATGCAAATAAAAAAGTATATGTTTTTAAGTAGATTTATAAGAAAATAATAAAAAAAATGCTCATATTTTTTTTTATAAATGATTAATTAATCATCATCTTCACCAGTAGAATCATCTTCCTCTTCTGGCTCGATTTATATTAATATCAGTCATAGTAACTATTTATAAACTTTAATTCACAGAACTTATATTAAAATAACAAAAAAAGCCAAAACGTTGGAATTACGTTATTAATAATATCATACCACTACATAGTCTGTGTGATCAGCTGTGATGGCGTCATGGCAACAGAAACCAGAGTGGGGACGGAGAGAGAGAGAGTAATAGATAGAGAAAGAGTGAGAGAGGAATAGAAACGCGGAGAGGGGAATACAGGCATCACGCAGCTGCACGCATTAAACTTTATCGACGAATTTTTGTTACTTCGGCTTGTGGAAATCGTCAGATTATATATCTTTCGTAATCCTTGAATTATTTCATCTTTACAAATAAATAAAATTGAAGTGTCTGTTTGCAATATCAAAATAACAGCTTTTTACTAAATGCATATGAAAGTATATACGGTACATATAACAAAAACTCAATTTATATTTTTATCTGTCTGTCTGTTTGTTCCGGGTAATCTCCGAAACGGCTGGACCGATTTTGACAAATTTTGAAATCCAATATATATATATATATATATGTCTATGTCTATGTCGAAGTACTCTAAATTTCTTTTAAATTAAACGCGGGTGAAACCGCGGGTTCCAGCTAGTTTAAAATAAAATAAAAATTAGCCACGCTCAAGAATGTCGAGATGACGTTTTTTACAACTATGTAGCCCTCCGCTTTCTTTACGTCACTATCAAATTGTCAGAATAGTTGAATATACACTTTTCAGCATGTAATTAACTCAACCTACCTTAATCTGACGCGCTCGAGAATTTCTGATGATCAATTTTTTTTTACTAATCTGATCCTTTATTCTTGACAGGCGGCCTTATATATGGGGTAATAGTTGGTGGAGGTACTTAATCGGGTACCAGGTATCCCCCTATATATTAATCTGCCACGCTTTATTCAATCCCGAAATCCTCGCTTGGGCTCCCCTACTATAAGCAAGTCGGATACAGTAACATCGAAATCAGTACGTCCTTACTTAGCACACATACAGACACGTACTTACACACATACACAGTGACGTACACAGCCATGAGCTCACAAATTTAATCACACGTTTCAAAAACCGAGCAGCCCATGTTCAAAATTCACTACTGCGCAGGTTTCTATCTCACGTTCTGAGTAGAAGTAACTTTAACTCGAAGTCTACCTGTGTATGTTGGCGAGTTTCTTGTAATCCCTGTGTTCTTCTGCGATGGGTATCAGCACTTTGTACACCTCGTTAACGGTCTCGTACATGCCGGCTGTCATTAGCTCGCTAGCTGCGTGCTCCAGCAGCGCCTGGGGTAAGCAGAGGACGAATAATTATGTCGAGTTTTTTATGTGTATATTACTTTTTCTAAAAGAAAAGTTCAGTTGGGAACAGCCTATTTTTAACCGACTTCAAAATGGAGGAGATTCTCAATTCGATGCATTTTTTTTTATGTATGTACACCGATTCTCCGAGATACAAATCTCGGTAAGACCGATTTGAGCGATTCTTTTTTAATAGGTGCAGAATGTTTTCGAATTGGTCCCATATAAATTATCATCATAATTCATTTGATCGCGCAGTTTTTTAACCAGCTTCAATAAACAGGTTTAATTTTACTGCGTTTACCTAGACGATGTTTTAATAGTTTCGATTCTTAGACTTATTTTTAGTTTTAGACACGGATACCAAATTGGAAAACGTTCTTACATTTATTTACACTGAAAAGAAACAAATAAAACTTTTTAACGATAAATTACCGATTTCAAAATTCTATACGATATTAAAGCCAGTGTCCCAACCATGGCTCATGCAGAACAACGAGTTATATTTTATACCTGGCCCCGCTCCACTTTATAAATAAAGTAATTTTTTTCTTTTTAGTGGTTTTAATATTTTTATATCGTGTAGGATTTTTGAAGTCGGTATTTTTTGTAATTTTTATTTTTTTTATTTATTACTGGAAATTGTCTTAGGTTTTCGCGATTATTACACATTATAATAAAACAATTTTAAACGGATTAAATCGCGTGTATTATTGATTTTTGTTTTTCCTGACGTTTCGAACACTTTGCAGGGTTCGTGGTCGCAGGACCACGAACCCTGCAAAGTGTTTTATTATAATATTACTGGAAAATCTACAGCTAAAAATACAGGTGTAACAATAATAGTAAGAAAACAGAAAGCCAATTACAGATTTTCACATATAGCAGTTGCATAGATAGCTGTTAGTGTTTACACAGGTTACAACAAATTGAATATATAAAAATAAAAATATAAACATTTATATGATAAGCTTCATGGTTATGATCTATACATATAAGTAATAATTAATATTCACTATATTTAATAAACATATTTAATAATTATTTATGAGACATTAATGAGAACGAGAGTTTGTAAATTTGTGTTACCGTTTTCACGAGAAAAAATCAAGGGTCAAGCACCGTTTTGCTGATGTTATACTGGTTGTAAACGGATCTAGGTCATCATTTTTGCATATTTTATTGAAATTTTTACTCGCTCGCACTATAAAGGAGTTTTGGTGATAGTTGGTTGATGCTTTAGGAATATGAATGGGGGGATTAAACCTTGTACATTTAGTTGGAACATTGAATTTAATTGTTCCTAACAGTCCGGGACAATCAATTTCGCCAGATAGTATTTTTAATAAGTAAAGACAGTCCGCATTTCTCGGCGTTTTACAAGAGGCAGGAGATGACATTTTTTACACAGTTCGAGATAGTTTGTAGAATGATATGGCACATTAAGACAAAAACACAAGTGCTTAATAAAGCGTCTTTGTAAATCTTCAATTCGATCTATGAATGTATTGTAGATTGGGTTCCAGACATGTGAAGCATATTCGAGATGACTCCTGACAAAGGTGCAGTATAAGATTTTAAGAGTTTTAATATTGTTAAAGTTTTTGGAAACTCTTATTATAAAACCCAAAAAAGTTATAAAGTTTTACTTATAAGTTCAATTATAAATGCGTTATTATGGCAATGCGTGATAGGTATGCAGCTGTTACCTGCAGCTCCAGGTGCGTAAGATGGTGATGAAGGGCATCAGCACAGCTCTCGTCCAGCGCGTTGTGTGTGACGTGCTCCAGTAGCGCTGCGCCGCGTCCACCCGCACACATCTGTTCGGCCACCAGGGCTGCTCCGTGGATCAGGCACATGCCCGCTTCCGTGTGGTTTGACCGCTGTTAATATGATATAGAAATTATTTTTTGGGTTTGACATTACAAGTAGTTTTTATTCGGCATATGAAAATGGGACAAAACATGAAAACGATGAACTATTGATTTATTGCCACAGAAAAAAAGTGCTTTATTAATGAAACCTTACTATACTAGCGGAACTGTATGATTGAGCTTGTCACAGCTTACTAAAGCCCTCTGGTTAATTTAAAGCTCCAGCCGTACGACACTACTGCGGTGCCTACAACAATGAAGTAAGGCGACTGTCCCCTCACACTTAGCTGTCAATATTATACGGAAATAATCATTGATGTGTTTATTTCCATATAATGCAAACATCATAATTACCATCCTTTTTTTTAATGGTTTCCAGTGGAAGTTCTACATGAACTTCCTTCATGCCGTGGAAGGGCGAAGGGGTATGCCGGACTCCTGCCGGTTAAAACCACTGGAGCGGTCATCTTCGGCACCGAAGGTGGGCTCCAGGTCTACGTAAGATCACACTAGAGCCACCCATTGGTGCCACGCCTTTAGGCACATCACGGAGGGGATGACTTTAAAGCGGGCAACCCCTCTAGTGGAGCTCTGCGACCTCCTTCTGGAGCGTTACGCTCTCACAGAAGGAGACCACAGCACTCCAATTTTCATGCTCTGCCAGCATTACTACTGACACCGACACTACTGCCGGCAAAGATCTTGAAGAGATCTTGCCCGATCCTATCGACCAGGATCCGCCGCTCGACAACCCACGCAGGTCCAGCATTCCGCCCCTACGTTACGTACTGACCTCCATATGCTTCTGCGCCATGTTGTTGAGCCAAGTCAGCCTCAAGTCTGGGCTGTGCTGGTATCCTCGCGCGATACGGTGCATCAAGTCGAGCAGCATTTCGGGATCCTCCTGGAATTCCTTCATCTTCACCGTGTCAGAGAGGATCATGTGCAGGTTGAATACTAAATCCTTCACCTGAAAATCACCACAACAAATAAATTAAAGAACCAGGTGATTTAAAACACAGATTAATCTACGATTAATTGTTAGGTCCCCTACGATATGGTTGAGCTCAGCGACTCTCGATGCTTCGGTCATGCTCGTGAACGGATGCCGTCTTTCGGGACTGGTCAGACGTTGACTGACATGGCAAATAAATTATTGGCACAATTCATTTAGTATGTAGCTACTTTACACATTAACCTTTTTCTCATTGTACTTTTGCCATCCTGTGTATCATTCATCATTGCGATCTCAACTAATAAAGAGTGTCCATGGAGTTTCCTGCCGGTTAGACTCTATTGGACCCACCAATTGGAACAATGAAACTTTAATTTTGTTATTACATAAGTATTACCTGTGCTGTATCCGGATTCAGAATATACCACCACTCCATCTCCTCCCGCGCTCCTCCTGCCTCCTGCACTCACCAACCCGCCTGTCAAGCGTGGTTAGAACTGGCAATATGATGACACAGTTGTGGGGATCTATGGGGGAGGCCTTTGTTCAGTAGTGGACGTTGTGACCGATATGATGACGAATCCAGAGGGATGGGCAGCAGTATCCCTTCCGTGAAACAGCAGCCATTCAGCGCTCACCATCCCACATACCATGCGCGGTGAGTACTAGCAGATTCCCCCCAAAATGACGACACACGGCATGTAACAGGTCCTGTGGTGGTGGCCTTTATTCAGCCTGAATTCTCCTGAATTTCGATTCTTGTTCCCCCATTTGTATCAAGCGGAATAGCTGCTCTATCTAGGTTGCCACGCTACACGGGTATCTAAAGTGTTACCTGTTCGGGGAAGGTGGTGTCAGCAAGGTCAGCGTCATGCTCGGCGTACACGAGGATAGTTTTAAGGGCGCGGCGCAGCGAGTCCTCGCTGAACGTCGTGGAGGTGCCCACCAGCGACGACAGCGACATCGTCACCTGCATCTTCACACGGCTGAAGTTCTGTCGCGAGAAAGAGGCGGCTTGGGTTCTTCTCACACTTAGGTATTATATTTTCGGCATCTTTTATAATGGCTAGTGAGTTTGAAACTATACTTCAAAGGAGAGAAATTGAAAAAAAAAAAAATTTGCGTAGGAAATAGATACACATTCACACGAAAAATTGCGCTTATTAATTCATTTCAGCCGAAAAACGTCCACTGCTGAACAGAAGCCTCCCCCACCAGTATGTGGTCATTGGGGGGTTTTGCCATAATCGCCACGCTTGGCAGACGGGTTGGCGATCGCAGTTGTTATAATTGTACTCGAAGGACGCTGCTACCCATCCTTCGGCTAATCCCATAGGCGCCTTTTACGACACCCACGGGATGAGATGGGGTGGTGGCATTCTTAGCCGATTAATTTTAATTTAGTTAAAAATATTATTGGAACATTTCACAGTTGATTGTAGTAGCCATAGTCTACGATCCCTGAATTTGATCATATATATTGTTATAGGAAAAGCCGATGATGCCATCTAGATTATAAAACAACCCACTTGTAAAAGTGATTTAAATATCCAATTTGCAGAATAAATAAATTGAATTTGAATACGAGCCAAATAAAGTGTTTGAAGACGAAACCGAAGTAGTAGAGGGAAAATAAGGTCATAGGTTGCCGTGTGGTGCCGGCTTAGAATACCAACACCCCATCTCCTCCCGTGGGTGTCGTAAAAGTCGACTGAGGGATTAGCCGGAGGATGGACCGCAGCGTCCTTCGAATACATTAATAACTCAACTGTGATCGCCAACCCGTATGTCAAGCATGGCTATTATGGCAAAACCCCTGAATGAGCCCACAACACAGCCATATCGGTCGTTGTGGTGATCTTTGGGGGAGAGGCCTGTATCCAGCAGTGGACTTCATTGAAATAATGATGAAGGTCATAGAATTAGTTGGCCTGATTATCCTCGAAGTAGATGATCAGACGATAGGTTGGGTGATGGTGGAGTGCTCACGTTGCCGAGCTGGTAGTGCTGGCGCATGAGCGCGTACAGCGTGGCGGAGGCGTGCGCGCGCGGGCCGGGCGCCAGCGCGGCGCAGTGCCGCAGCAGCACGCGGCACGTGCCCGACTCCTCGCCGCAGCACGACCAGCCCAGCTGTGGACACATCGCGTTAGCTGCTCTGCCACATTCACTACTAATGACACCAAATGAAAACGGCTAGGCTAATTTTGTCAGACATAAAAATAAATTTAATTTCCACCCTCAAAGTAAAATCCTTGTTTGTTGGTTTGTCCATCCTTCACGCAGCAACGAAGCAACGGAACGATTACATTTTTTGCCTAGCGATAGTTTATGGGCCGGAGAATGATCTAAGCTACTTTTTATTCCAGAAAATTGTACTGTTTCTGTGTACAGCGGGGCACAGCTCGTAAAATATAAATCCTTTAACGATAAACATAAGACTCATAGTCTCAAGCATGGAGTTCTTAATTAACACGTTACCTTGACGATAAGCGCACGCACGGTCGCGAACATGTGCTGCAACACGACAAAGCTTTGGTTGCGCTGCAGAGCCCGCAACACCACCTGCAACGCCGCGCTGCACACACTCTGACCGCACTCCAAATTGCTGCAAGACTAAATGAATACACAATTATCGTTTATTATATTTGACCGAACAATGTCAAAATATGGACTAATTGTAACTTACTATTCTGGCTCTCGTCTGTTATAAGTGCGTATTGTGATGATACTCAATTGTTAATTGGAACGCATGAACAACACTATGCTGTTTACTAGGCGCACGATCATCCAATAACCTTTGAACTGAATGAGCTTTTTGAGCCACCTTGGCGGCCAGGCCTTGCGGCACCACATACCTGCACGATGGTCTCGAGCGCGTGCAGCAGCGTGAGCGCCACCTCGGCGGCCAGCGCGGCGGCCAGCTGCGGCGGCGGCGCGGGCGGGCCGGCCGCGTCCCCGCGCGCCCCGCCGCGCAGCCAGGCCTTGCGGCACCACATACCTGCACGATGGTCTCGAGCGCGTGCAGCAGCGTGAGCGCCACCTCGGCGGCCAGCGCGGCGGCCAGCTGCGGCGGCGGCGCGGGCGGGCCGGCCGCGTCCCCGCGCGCCCCGCCTTGCGGCACCACATACCTGCACGATGGTCTCGAGCGCGTGCAGCAGCGTGAGCGCCACCTCGGCGGCCAGCGCGGCGGCCAGCTGCGGCGGCGGCGCGGGCGGGCCGGCCGCGTCCCCGCGCGCCCCGCCTTGCGGCACCACATACCTGCACGATGGTCTCGAGCGCGTGCAGCAGCGTGAGCGCCACCTCGGCGGCCAGCGCGGCGGCCAGCTGCGGCGGCGGCGCGGGCGGGCCGGCCGCGTCCCCGCGCGCCCCGCCTTGCGGCACCACATACCTGCACGATGGTCTCGAGCGCGTGCAGCAGCGTGAGCGCCACCTCGGCGGCCAGCGCGGCGGCCAGCTGCGGCGGCGGCGCGGGCGGGCCGGCCGCGTCCCCGCGCGCCCCGCCTTGCGGCACCACATACCTGCACGATGGTCTCGAGCGCGTGCAGCAGCGTGAGCGCCACCTCGGCGGCCAGCGCGGCGGCCAGCTGCGGCGGCGGCGCGGGCGGGCCGGCCGCGTCCCCGCGCGCCCCGCCGCGCAGCCAGTCCTTGCGCCAGCGCTCGCGCCGACACGCACCTACGCTCGAACCACCTATCTCATCACATGTGGTCAAACCGTCACTACACGCCTCACCCGTTACACCGATACCATGAATGATCATCACGCCTGACGAGGGGATTTGTGATTACAAGATAGGCCAAGCTAGAGTTTGGTTTCAGGGGGGATGAATTCATGCCAAAGTCTGTGCAGGGTAGGTGGAAAAACAAACAATGGTGTTATGGCAACAAAAGGTATGGCATCATCAAAACATCGATACATATCGGTCTTTGTACACTTTTATATAGCTTACGCATCTTACTGCATTTCATAGTACGGGATAATCGAAAGATGGCACTCTGATTTATTTGCAATTTTCTGACAGAAAAAATACAGCCCAGACGTCGACAAAGGTAAATAATAAATGATTTATCTATATTGATACAACAAGTCAACTTAGCCAACTTTACACACTGCAATACAAACGAGCACTGACCATTATTAATAATAAAACGTTTTCAAACTCATACTAAAAAAAAACACGCGACAATGCAATTAATAAAACAATGTTTTTTATTAAATTTATTAACTACGCACCAACAATTTTTCAATTGTGAATGAATGTATTTCTTGTATTTCCTTCGGACCAGAGAGAAACGAAGGGTCAAACGGGTTTGACACCGAATGGGAGGGCATCCACCAATAATAAAGCTACCCATTGATGCCCATGACCTTACGTTCTACTCGGAGTGGGTCACCCCCTCTAGCGGAAGGGAAGTGACTGTTAATAGGCCACCTTCAGGCATATCTCGTGGGCATATGACCGCACCGTCGCATCGTATGCAGCACTGCACGGTGTTACTGGGTATGAGCACACGGATGCCCCAATCAGTGCACCCGCGGCCCCTGATGGCCCCGTCATATATAACGACAGCAGGGGGCGTGTGAGTTATATGAAGAGCGGTTAATAACCCAGCGCCCTCGTCATCAGCCCTCTCCCAATCCCAGTCACGATCTGCTTCCAGAACATGAGGCTCTCACAGCACGCATAGCCATCCGACCAGGATCCATCGCTCGGAAACCCACGCAGGGCACTCCTCGAGCCAGTGCTGTGCGATATCTTGGTCACATTCACAGTAGAGACACTGCGCAGTGACTTTGGAGGCTATTCTGTGCAGGTACGCACCGAAACAACCATGTCTATGTGAATAGAAACCTTGCGGCACTTCCCTTAGGGGGCCTGCCTACAGGTAGTTTAGGGGTTCAAATTAAACACTAGAAATGTTTAAAATGTAGTTTATTGCCTAATATTCCGTGGCCGCCTCAAGTCTAGGTTTCTTATATGTAGGTTATTAGGATAGGGTACACTGGCCTGAACCGTAGCTTGTGGAACCCTTCAAAGCTCCAATCCAATTAGTAACGCTTCAGCTGCAGCTACCAATGTTCAGGTAATATATTCGGTGCGTATAGGTTCCTTGTATGCTGCAATCCTTTTTGGAGGTCAGGAGTTATGCTCAACGTACAGGAGTAAGTGTAGACTTGAAATCCCTAGAGGGATTTCGCGATCTAATTAGCGGTACAGTTTTGTGACTTTGTAGAAGTGAGTGACGCAGCCGTCCCGTGCGATGCTTGAAAATGGAATGGACGTTGGGATTTCCGAAACTATCCGAATGACCAATCGTCGACGCAGTTCGGAAGCGGTCGGTTTAGAGATGCGCAAGCGCATTAGATGCGAGAACCTTAGTGTTAACATGTACTTGTAGATTCCGTATAATATTTATATAGTATTAATAGCTTAGTATTTTAAGTTGTAACAATTATAGTATATGTGTATATGTATTACTTTATTAAATAGTGTGAAATTAGTTATAAGTTAATATTATTGAAGTGTTTAGTGTAAATAGATTTTATTTGAGCTTTATTTAAGTGTAACTTGCAAGTGCAACGTTACAACCTATTCGGGCAGCAGGTGACGGGCTCGTTCCTTTGAGCCAGGCTTCGAAGACCGGCAGGACGGCTTCACAAAGCGCTTGCTCGCGAACAGCAACCGCGGGTGCTTGAGCCACATTTATAGCACGCTCCGTCGAACATGCTCAGCCTGTCGAACGCCCCTGGGTGCACAGTTTTGCTGGTGTGTTGGAAGGAACGTGGCTGATGGGAGAAGCGCCAGGAGAGTTGCCGCATTGTAGTATACCGTCGATACCAAGTTGATGAAGTAGAGAGACTTCTAGCCCGACTTCTGAATGGAAATAATAAATCGAGCCCTGTGTGTGTCGTAATATCCGTCCGTGTGGTGTCCGGATTAAGAACATCTCCTCCCGTGGATGTCGTAAAAAGTGACTAAACCAAAGGGATGGGCAGCATCGTCTTTTTTGTGGAAAAGCATCATTCTGCGCTCACCAACCCGCCTGCTTAGCGTGGTGTGTGTTGACTCACCACGCTCTATTTGCCAATACAAATTCCCCCACTCCAGTTTTCATGCTCTGCCAACACAGCCACCATAGTTGGCGGCAGAGAGAGATCTTGCCCGATCCGATCAACCAGGAATTGTCGCCCGGCAGCCCCTGCGTGGGCATTCCTCGAGAAATAGTAAACTCTTTTTTATTGGTGGCCAACTTACTTCGCCCCAGGGAAGGTCGAAGGGGTATGCCTGACTCCTACCAGCTAAAACCACTGGAGCGGTCATCTTCAACACCTAAGGGAGGCTCCAGGTCGTCGTATGATCACACTAGAGCCGCCTTCTGGTGCCACGCCTATAGGCACATCTCGGAGAGGGTGACTGTAAAACGGTCACCCCCCGGGGGGATTATAAAGGATCCCCGAAAGCGTCCCACGAAAGCACGTGACCACATGCATGCTACCGTCTACTCTTGGGTCGCTTGGTGTGGGCACGCAGAATCCCTAATCTACGCACCCGCGAACCCAGACCTCCTCCGCCTTATACCAACGGCAGGGGGTTTCAGGCGTATGGGAATTAGGTTGTTACCCCGGCGCCGTCTCCTCCTTCTTCGAGCAGGATCAGCCCTCTCCCGATCCCGCTCTGCGGTTTCTTTCTGGAGCATGGCGCCCTCACAGAAGGAGACCACTTTTGACGTTTTTTGAGGCGCTATCCGCAGACCCAGGGCGTGGATTTTGGCCACGACAATTGCCTCCGCTTGCTCGGCAAGCCGGATGGTTCCCTCGAAGGACTCCCCGCTGGCCAACACCAGAGTGTCGTCAGCGTAACAGACTAAGCTGACGCCATCAGGGAGAACGACACGCACCATACCATACCATCCCTGCCCACGTAGGGAACATGCCTGTCACGCAGAAGGGCCCGATGATGCCCTGTAGGTAGGGGGGACCGATTATAGACTATCACGTCCCACGGAATGGAGTTGAAGACATTGATTATGTCAAGACTGACAGTCAACGCTACCACGCCCCACCGGGACACTGTCTGCTTCGACAGCGAACAGCCGTGAAGAATCGAGAAGCGATAGTCGACCGCCACTGCCGGAAGCTATATTGGCTATTGGCCAGGTCGGGACCAACTCGCGACAGGTGCTCAACGAGTCTTCGGGCAATTATTCTCTCGAACGTTTTGAAGCCTCTTCTAGCAGGCAAATGGCGCGGATGCTATACTTTCTGCATACGGTATGCCACATACCACACAAAAAAAAACATGCGAACATGTTTAGAACCTATCAGAACATTATAATAGTCGCAGAAGCGTCGAACGCCAGTCCACCAGCTGTTTTGGATCGATTCTATGTTAGATGATAGTAAATGGATATTTTTTCGAATAATTTAGCTATTAAACTAATATCGGGTATGTGGGCCTGTAACAGGTTACATGTGATTAAATCGCCCTCTTGTACAGTCAGCATCATATAGTAAGTGGCAGCCATATTTGGTTATCGTCCAAATGTCAAACATCCAAAGTGATCACGATATCCTGTCAACCATGGTCATCTAATTGTTCAGGTCACCAATCTTGAGCAAATATATCGGAACAACAAAAACGTCATTATATGAGTTCATTTAAACCGTCATTATTTTGGTAACAAGCACAACACCAGAGGTTTCAAGGCAGTATTAAAAACTATGAAACACGCTAGTAAAATGAACTTTATTAAATTCATACATGTCAAGTACATAATGTCATGTCATTTTACGATGCTTTTATGAATTATCTATTTGTTCCTTAATTTGTTCTGTGTGTTTTATAGATAATAAGATAGTAGATATTACATACGAGATCGACGGCGGCTTCATGAAAATGGTTTACACCACCACTTAAACCAAGGCACACAGCAAAACGTCAGTAATTTGCTGTTTCAATAAAATTAAAAATGAGTATATTTCCAGAATTGATATTATTTCATTATTATAATAATTTTAGTTTGATAGTTCTAAAGCCCCTTTCACACAACACCCACTGAATTTGTAATAATCGGCAAACAGGCAATGTTTATAATGAGCCCGGCGAACTAAGACAGGATTGTAAACAATATTATTTTACGATTTTACACAAAACATACCTAAATTGTATTGTGCACCTGGTTCGGTGTATAGAATATTTAATTTGTAATCATTGCAAATTGAACCCTGTGCGCTTAAGATAAAGTTCATTTTACTAGCGTGGTTCATATTTTTTAATACCTTGGCAGCCTGGAAACTAGTGGCGTTGTGCTTGTTACCATAATAATGATGGTTTGAATGACCTCATATAATGACGTTTTTGTTGTTCCGATATATTTGATCACGATTGGTGCTCTGAACAATTAGACGACCATGGTTGACAGGATATCAGTGATCACTTTGGATGTTTCTAAATATTTGGTTACCGTGGCTGCCACTTTATTTATGATGCTGACTGAATGTTCTTCGACGCCGAAAGAGGGTTCCGTGTCCTCATTACTAAAGCTGCACTTTAGGCACATTTCAAAGGGGATGACTGTCCTATAGCGGAGGGAAGGCGAACGTAAAAAAGGCCGCCCCCCAGGCACTTCTCGGGGGGAGCTTGCGTATTTAATGTAATGAACATCCTTAGTCAACTGCTGCATGGGGTATACTATGGAAGCGGTCTACATGGACAGCGGATAGACTCTATACTGAACAGATTTGAATAAATACATATATTATAACTTTCGACGGCTACAGGCGATATTTATTCCGCTCACCTTTACGCCGCATGATGAAGTCGTTTCGCGCAGAACCCTGTCCTAGGATGACATCTTCCAGCTTAGCTTTGATGTCTGTGGTCTTGCGGACGTTCTGCTGCGCGCACTTCATTATCTCCTTCCGACCCTGAGTTAAACGAAAATGACAATTTAAATTAGTTTAATGGATTTTTTGCCGTGTGGTGCCGGTTCAGAATACCACCACCCCATTTCATCCCGTTAGTTTCGTAAAAGTCAACTAAGGGATATACCGGAGGATGGGCAGTAGCGTCCTTCGAGTACATTAACAACTCAACTGCGATCGCCAACCCGTCTGCCAAGCGTGGCGATTATGGCAAGACCTGTCTGTTTTTTTTTTATCGCCAGACATGAGCACACAACACACCCATATCGGTCGTTGTGATCTTTAGGGGAGGCCTGTGTCCAGCAGTGGACTCCATTCGAATCCGAAATAATAATAATGTTTATTTTTATTTTTTTAAAACGTTGCCCTGCACTAGGATTTCTCCTGTTTCGTGGGAGCGTTTACATACATAAATTCCAACCGTGCCGTCTAATGGTGTTTTTGTTAGTCAAATATCTTTGCATGCATTTGGTATAAAAGTGAGGCCAAAAGGGGTGAAGTAGATGACAATTTAATAATTTCAACTAACCTTGTACTCCTGGCACTTGAAGCACAGGTCGATGAGTGCCAGCAGCGAGTGCAGCCTGGCAGGCGACAGCTCGGCGACGCAGGCCGCCAGGGCTCCGCGCTCTGCCCACTTGAGCACCCACACCAGGCACATCAGCAGGTTGCGGCTCGTCTCGCTGTTGAATGGCGGACGTCCGTTCTGCAAAAAGGTACATTCTTCTTTGTATTAGACCGAAAATAGTTAGAGGTAATAAATCTCGATTGCGAAATCAATATCATTTTTTTTTTAAACGTTTGCCCACTCTAGAGTTTTTCCTTTGTCGTGGGTGCGTTTACAGACATATATTCCGGACACAATACACCCAGACCCGGAATAACTACCTGCAGATCATACAACTGTTTGTTCCGTGCGGGAATCGAACCGGAGCGCAGCAGCCGACTGTATCAACCACTGCATTTACTAACAAGAAATATAAGAAAGTCAAGCTAAGCAAAACGACTTCACCAGGATTGTCTTAAATGGAACTTAGTAAATTCGGTAAAATAACACGTTATAATTTTTGGTTAAATAGCTATTTATGGTAAGAGAAAACAAACATACTTGTTTAAAGTCACCTTCGGGCGACGACGCGGTGTACAGATTTCCAAACTGCCCCATGTCATTGTCCAGCTGCAGTACTTCTGTAAACGAAAGAATATTAAGTATTTAGAACTATGCTCTCTTAGCATTGTAGAGCGTAGCTGTAGCTATCGCCACCAGTTGACTAGAGTTCGTAAATGGGCTGGCTCGACCGGGGAAATACCACGCCGTCACAGAATACGTTAAGTAGCAATACTTGCTGCGTTCCATACGGTCAGTGACAAATACCAATATCATAAAACTTATCGAGGCCTATCCTATAGATGGGTGACGTATGTGGAAGTGGGTGACGTATGTGGAAGTGGGTGACGTATGTGGAAGTGGGTGACGTATGTGGAAGTGGGTGACGTATGTAGAAGTGGGTGACGTATGTGGAAGTGGGTGACGTATGTGGAAGTGGGTGACGTACGTGCAAGTGGGTGACGTATGTGGAAGTGGGTGACGTACGTGCAAGTGGGTGACGTATGTGGAAGTGGGTGACGTATGTGGAAGTAAGTGGCGTATGTGGAAGTGGGTGACGTATGTGGAAGTGGGTGACGTATGTGAAAGTGGGTGACGTATGTGGAAGTGGGTGACGTATGTGGAAGTGGGTGACGTATGTGAAAGTGGGTGACGTATGTGGAAGTGGGTGACGTATGTGGAAGTGGGTGGCGTTTGTGAAAGCGGGTGAGGTATGTGCAAGCGTGTGACATTTTAGGTGGAAGCGGGTGACGCTATGAGGAAGCGTGTGACGAATGAGAAAGCGGGTGACAAATGTGAAAGCGAGTGACGTATGTGGAAGCAGGTGAAGTATGTGGAAGCCGGTGGCGTATGTGAAAGCGGGTGACGCATGTGGAAGTGTGTGACATATGTGGAAGCGGGTAAAGAGGTGTGAAAGAACTGGTTCTACGGTCACCAATCCCAGTTAATGCTGCGAGTGATACCCAAGTGGAGTGTGAAATTACCTTTGTTAGTAGTAAACCCTCTGTATAACTGAGGATGTGTGTCCATCACGATGCCCAGCAGTGGTAGGTACAGCGATGCCACCCGTGCCTTCACATCAGGTGCGGAAAGTCGCGGGTCAGCGTCGTGCGCTGTCAGCAATGAGAGGACGCCGTTGACTGCCGCGCATTGGAGGACTGGACTCCTGGAGAGTACACCGAAATTGTTAATAAGCTTTATTATCCACAGACCGCTGCTGTGTGGTGCCGGCTAAGAATACCACTCATCCCATCACCCATCTCATCCCGTGGGTGTCGTAAAAGGCGACTATGGGATTACCCGGAGGATGGGCAGCAGCGTCCTTCGAGTACATGTATAATTCAATTGCGATCGCCAACTCGTCTGCCAAGCGTGGCGATTATGGCAATACCCCCCAATGAGTACACAAAACAAACCGATACCGGTCGTTATGGCGATCTTTGGGGGAGGCTTCTGTCCAGCAGCGGAAATTTTTCGGCCGAAACGACGACTGTAATAATATTATCAGTCTGTAATTGTCACACTGCAGGGCAAATGCCTCGTCTCATACAGAGAAACATTTTTTTCCCAAAATGATCTTCGATAAGTAATATATTTAATGATCTAAGAATGAACACGACGACTTAACAACGTCCTAATTAGTATGATTGTGTGCTGTGGCATCGACATGACATTCAAAAAGTTAAACGGTTCAAAACACAGTGTGCCAAATTGTGTATTGAACCCGCCAGTCTGCATACTTCCGGACCAGTTATGTTGGTGCCACACTAGCGTTTAACGGCATTCATTATCGCGTTAATGGAGACTGAACAGATGTGTAGCCACGACTAAACGCGCTAATTTTGTAATGGCTTTCATAATGCCGTTAGATGTTAGGCGATAGCTCGGTTAGCGGTGTTTTTGGCACATCAAAGTGATTAAGCGTGTTATTTAATGCGTGTAGTGGCCACACCTGCGTTTGTCAGTGTGTACCGAGAGTGCGATATGACTGTACGTCTTTGTTTCCTGCCCGAAGCAACGTGACCGTCGATAACTATGGCTGGCATTTAATATAAGTATTTTGTGGTTATGGAGTGAACAAATAACAACGTGGTTGAGAAACTCATCAAATAATACAGTCTAGCAGCTTCTACCGCCATCTTGAAAATAATTTGTCGAATAATGCGATTTATTAAGACGTTAAACGCAATGTGGCCAATCATTTTTAATATGATTTAAAAAGAGTAACCATGGAGTTTATTGCCCCTTCTTCTACATCTTGGAACGCGGCAACTAGTCTCAACGATTCATAAGTGTCTGTATATGGTTTACACGTATAAAAATATATTTTAACGCACTGTGTTGTAAAAAGAAAATGCACCTTAACTATTGCGATAATGGGCATTGGACAAAAAACGTTAAGCTTTAGTGTGGCTTACTTTATTGGTATACTAGCTGAGAACCGCAGTTTCAGCCGCGTTTAATTTATAAGAAATTTAGAGTACTTCGACAGAGACACTTGACATAGAATATATATATTGGATTTCAAGCGTTAATTTTTTTGCGAACAACACTAATAAAAAAAAAATTGCCTAAATTATTCCTTATAACATGAGCTCATCATCTGCCAGTGAAAGGACCGTCAAAATCGGCCCTGCCGTTTTGGAGATTACCCGGAACAAACAGACAGCCAGACAGACAAAAAAAAGTTTTTTTATTATATGTACCATATACTTTCATACGCATTTACTAAAACGCTGTTATTTTGACATTACAAACAGACTCTTCAATTTTATTTATTTGTATAGGTTATCAGAACTAACTAACTATTGATATACTAACTGCAGGTCCAGTGCGTTGGTGAGCTCCGTGAGCAGCAGGCCGGCGAGGTAGTGTCGTGAGCGGAACTCGTGGCCGAGCGCATGTTTAGGCGGAGCGCTGGACTGCGAGCCTAGCGACTGCCAGGATGCTGCTGGAGACACCCCACCGTTGCTACCCGTGAGGGGCAGGTTAAGGGAAACGTAGTGCTCGTGAGAGCAGATGATGCGGAGGAATGCCAGCTGGAACAAATGAGGACCGTTTTAGAGCTATACTAAGGGTTATAACAAAACAATTTTAAACGGAATAAATCGCGTATATTATAGATTAGTTATTCCTGACGTTTCGAACACTGCATCGTTCGCAGTACTCCCATCAAACGCCAGGAAAAATAAAAAGTATAATATACGCCATCTTAAAAGAGTTTTATTATAATGAGTAATAATCGCGAAAAGCTATATACTCAGTTACTTTCTAACGGGTGATGAACGTGGCGGAAGAGGGAAGTACGACAATCAGGAAGAGGCTAATGCCAATCGAATAATTAGACTTTTCTGTTTGATCGATTATAATCGAATAGCGATCGATGTTATTCGATTGGTATCGCTGTGCGCGGTGAAGAACGTCATGTTGTAAACTTGCGCAATTACATTTGATTGTTATTCTGCAACGACGCATAAATCGACAATCGAATACACGATTGCACAATATTATCAATTTATTCGATTGTTTTTTCATTAACAATCCACAAGTCCAAGAGGATTGCTGGATATAGAACCAAACAAAGACTCGGGTCAAATTTTGAATTATGAATCCTTTATTCAGTAATTGGATCCCAAGAGTCACTTGTACATGTCACATTGTAAGGACAGAAAGCAATACTACATGACAAGCCCTGAGAAGAAATGTAGTAAGCAATTTAGGGTTAGGTGTCTTTGGCATTTGGTAAACATCTCGATCTATATGTGAGAAAGAAAGAAAAAAATGATTTGCTTAAACATGTGTCAGCCACAATACATACAAATGCATGATGGGTGTAAAGAATTTGGTAAGTCTAACATGTTTTACCGTGATCGGCGTACAAAAATAGAAACAGGTATCATGCCTGGTCATGAATTCAAAATGATGATAGATGTCAAAGTATACATATATCTGTTAACATTACAGTTTAAATCCAGAGCTGATTATCAATGTTAATCAATCAATCAATAAAAATTCAACATTTATCCGTAAGGAAGTCCGTAACATTGTAATAACATTTTTCAATTAATAATGTTTTAAATTTTAGCTTAAATAAATTTATATTCAATTGTTTATAACTTTCTGGAATTTTAGTGTAGATTAGAGTAGCCATACATACTACACTTTTGTGTAGTAATGCTGTTTTAGCTGGCTGCAAAGTCTGTCATTTCGGCGATTTCGGATTACAAAGTCAGATAAACGTGGAAATAGGTGGGGATTGTTTCTAACAAATAATGCGACTTCAATTATATATAACGACGGAAATGTAAGAATCTTATGCTTTACTTTGAGAACAGGGTAGACAAAGGCAATCTATAACTAACAGGCACCTGCCAAATGCAAATGGATATAAGGTCTTAATTTATTAATGGATACTATTTTTAGGAGGTAATACGTTGCAATGGAGGGTTTTAGCAAAAACCAAATCATCAACCTTTATTTTATACATGTTCAAAATTAATTTTATGTTTCCATTTGCATAAAAAGCGCAGTTCACTGCATACAAATTTAAGCTAACTATTACTATTGTCTTTCTAAAAATACTGTGTACTGTCACCGAACACGCACACACAATAACACTAAAACGTGTTTGAAATCGGTCGGGTCGAACAACAATGTGGTTGTTTAGTAGCCCACCAGTGTGTGTTGATACTTGAAATGAATTCTATACCATTCATAGAGCCTAGCCTTAAAATATTTTCCATTATTAAAGTAAGACCCTATATAAAGTTAGATCAGCAGTCGACCTCGACGATATGGTGTACCTTATAGTGCACGAGCGGTACTGCGTCCGGCAGGGAAGCGATCTTGGCGCACATCTGCTTGTAGTAGGTGCGCACGAGGTTGTACACGTAGCCGCGGTCCATCACACTCAGCAGCTCGAACAGGAAGAACGCCAAGCTGTTGTTCAGGCTCTGCGTGAGACGACTGTCTTTGCCGTATCTGTAGAAGATTCGGGAAACGTTGAATGGAATGTACTACATTTAATATGGCCGACCGATGTACCTGCGCAGTACACTCAAATGTAAATACGCGGGAAATTGGTCAAATAACCACTGCGCACCAAACATTCTTACACGCACCGGAATGACCATTTATTTTTACACCTCAAGTGCATTGCATAAGGTTGATTTAATGTATCGGGTGTTTTCACTGATCGTCTTTTAAGAATTGTAATATTGACGACGCACCCTATTTTTGTCGTCCTGTACTTATGGGTCTAAAGCCGTGATCAATGTGTGGTCATTACGAGGCCTTTACGGACCGAATGCCCAGCATTCCACGCCTCGCGCATGATCACTGAAAATATTCACCTAGCACGCTTCTAGCTACTTCGACGAGTTTGTTTGTATCGAGGATATTTTATACGTCTTGACTCGTAGGTTTAATGTTTAGTGACCCGTATGTTTAATTATCATTTGCGTCAAACTAGTCATGTTAGCAGGGTAAGCCGTGGCACATGTATCTACAGGGTGGCGCAATAGAACGTGCATTTATTAAGTATAGGCTAAAATAAACACAAAAGGTATAGTTGAAATAAAATATAGAATGATTAGGTAATTAAATGTAGTTTATTTAAAAAAAATAACATCATCTAAATGACGGCACTCGAAGAGGGCACTTCTCTAAGCGCGAACGCAGATTTGTGAAAACTCTTGTCAATAAATCTGGGGTGATAGCTGCCATTTCCCCACGGATATTTTCCTTTAGCTGACTGATGCTCCTCGGATTGTTCATGTAGACTTTATGTTTGAGGTATACCCACAAAAAAAAGTCAGGAGGCGTCAAATCAGGGCTACGTGGGGGCTAAGGGATATCACCTCTTTTGGAAATTAGTCTTGCAGGAAACATCTGTCTCACAACCGCCATAGAGTCATTTGATGTGTGACAGGTCGCTCCGTCTTGTTGGAACCAAGTCCTCGTATTCGCTATTCTCGATCTCGCAAGTTGACGCAATATGCACGTTCTATTGCGCCACCCTGTAGTTTGCTCAAACGTCACCTTTATGTGAATTGCGTTGCAAATATCTCAATTCGTTGTCGGAAAGCAGTCTGTACCAGAGAGTAAAGCCAGTCTGGCTTTACGGTCACTTGCTTATGTAGCGCGCATGCGACTATGGACATTCTCTACTTTTTTAAAGCTGTTGACCAGCAACGTACTACGTTCGTAATTCTTCCAGAAAACGCAGGAGTTTGTGATTTCGTTACAAAATTTACATGACAATCCAACTATGTCGCTAGCCTGCTTTATCAGGCGAGGGAGCAATGCCTGCAGATAACGTTGCCGTTTACTTTTCACCGCCGTGGGGATTCTCATGGATCATCCAACGCCGCAGAAGAGACGGGCGAAGAGTATGCTGGACTAAACCTAAATCCACCTGGGGGTCGTCTTCAGTACTGAAGGTTAAAAACACAAAATACCTGGATATGATCTCTGTGGTAACGTTGTTGACCAGCGTGGTCAGGTCATCAATGAACTGGTCGGGGAAGCGCGCCTTGCGACGGGCCTCGTGAGCTCCGCTCCAGTACAGGTACTCCACCATTGACTTCACCATCAGTTCGAAGAGTGCCCTGGGAGTACAGAGAAAGGACTTGCTTAACATATGCTGGCACTACACCACAATGTAACCTTTTTAGGACCACCAAATACCCCTCTTTCTGCCCTAGAGATAAACACAAATAAAAAATTGAAACACCACTGATGTATAAAAATTGTTTATTATGTGAATCAACAATTAAGTCTGACTGCGCGTTGGAGAATTTAACCGTTGCCTACAGGCAATCTTCCAGACAAGTTCAAAAAAGAGACATAGGTATTTTTATGTGTATATGTTTCTTTTTTCAAATTGCTTAAAAAACTTGTTTTGACTTCAGGTTTTGAATAGGTCGTGGCAGATTCATTCCAGCAGTGCATCGTAGTATACCTGAAGCTGCCTCTGAAAGCAGTCGTCCTGTGCATCTTCACTTTCAGGGAGTTTGTGGTATAACTAATTGGATATAAGATTTGACACTGTCTCTAACATAAATTGGTAATCTGGTTACATACGAAATATTAAATATACCACCATATTAAACTGTCCGGATTAAGAATATAGCACCACTCCATCTCCTCCCGTGGAGGTCGTAAAAGGCGGCTAAGGGACTCTAAACCAGAGGGATGGGCAGCAGCGTCCTTTCTGTGGAACAGTAGCCATTCTGCGCTCACCAACCCGCCTGCCAAGCGTGGTGAGTACTGGCAGATCTCCCTAATATGATGACACGGTTGTAGAAATCTATGGGGGGAGGCCTTTCAGTAGTGGATGTTGTAAGGCCGATATGATGATATTAAATTGATGATATAAAAAAAGACAACGATGTTACTGGAGTTATAGACTTACTAACCATGAGTTCTGCATGGCGAGGTCCCTGGTGGCGCCACTGGCTACCACCCACTGCAGCGCCAGCTCCTCGTGCAGGATCTTACACGAGCCGTCCGTCATCACTGACAACAAATACGCATGCATCACGGTATGAACATTTGTGATTCGTTTTTAAAAACGTGAGCGATTATTGATACAATCAATTAATCAATTCTAAAATCTATTTGTTGGATTGAATGGCCATCGCGTAAATCGGTTTATTTGCAATAATATTACTTATTGTCATTATTTTTTAAATATGTAGTGTGTTTTAGCTTCGGAAATTAATAAATTGTTTTTCTTTCTTTCAATAATAAAAATTAATTGATACGGATATGTCTCGAAGGGGTAAACGTTCTTTGGACCCCTTAACTTGCCAGCAGCATCTTCAGCTCGAGAGGGCAGGCTTTGCAGTCACTAACCCGCTTGCCCTCCTAGTCGTCTCTATTCGTTATAATCCGATCCATTTGGTTTGAAGACTCGGCATATGCCTCCATCTGCATCTCTTCGATTCTACTCTATTGTGTGGCTCTCACGGGCTCATCATCAGCCGAACGCACTTCGACCCTATTGGGTCCATTGTGCTGCCCAAAGCCCTGCACTACTCCTCCGCTGGCAAATCAAGAAGTTCCTGTAGGTACTTCGCAATCATACCTGCCTGGAGTCGCGCATAATCATCAGGCAATGGATAAGCTATTCCTAGATGTTTTGCCCTACGTCTTCCCAGAGCGTCACAGCTGCACAAAATGTGCTGCATTGACTCTTGGTTGCCCATACAGAATCTGCATGTATCTGCATCTCTTAGTGTACCTACATGTCTGTGTAAGCCTTGTGTACATATCACTTATGGTGTGAGAGAAGGGCGCTAGCATTTCTTATTACGATTAGGTCCGCTCTAGACCTCAACTTCATCTGATGGAAAGCGATGGATGAAGTCTACAATAAAATGAACGCATCAAATGTTCATTCAATCTTAGGTTAAAGGTTAACGAGTTATAGATAGTAGGGAAAACAGACCCAGGCAGGGAGTTCCGCACTGGCTGTTAGTAAAATGAAGATCGAGAAGAGCCGAGTACAACGTATTCGGATATCGACCAAGTCCGGATAACCTGTAACCAGTAACCTGCAGTGCATCTGGAAGTCTGATAGTAGAAGAGAATTGGTGGGATCAATTCATGTAACTCCCGCGAATACTTCTCGAAGTAGAAGTCTGTAGAAGACCGACAGACAAGCAACGTTTCGCCGATGTGCTGGGGTGTGGAGCTTCACTACCAGCTTTAGCATATCGGCAGCTATCACTTTACAGCGGCCAAGAAGTTTGCCGTAGTAAAAACTTCTCTTTTTGAGGTGTCCAGTGAATTGTGAAAGTCTTGAGTAGATTGTTTGGATTATATATATATTTCGTATGGTTAGTGGCCACCCTTGTTCAAGCCGCCCAAAGGCTTCCGACTTGGCTTAACGACTGATGTCTAATGACAACAACCGGGACCGACGATTTAACGTGCCCTCCGAAGCACGGAGACGCTCAGTTGAAATACCACTATGTGGTCACCCATCCAGAGACTGACCGCGCCAAGCTTTGCTTAACCTAGCCAATCGTTTACCGATCAGTGAGTGCAACTGGCTATGAGCGCCTCAAATGATTTGGACTGAAATTATGGCATACCTGCAGGCGGCAGTGGCAGTCCTATATCTCTATCAGTGAGCGAAGGCCTTGGAATCGTGCACTGGTATTGTATGTAGGTGCTGATGAGGCTGCTCCGGCCGTGGTTGTCGCAAGTTGCACCCTCGTTCATGTTCTGAAAATATAGCGAATGGTAGTGTTCCATAGCAATAAACAAGTTTATTAACTGTCCGTGTAGTTTCCGGATTCAAAATATAGAACCCCTCCGTCTCCTCCCATGGATGTCGTAAAAGGCGACTAAGGGAATTTAATTCATCATTTTGGGGGGCTATTGCCAGTACTCACCACGCCTGGCAGGCGGGTTGGTGAGCGCAATACAGCTACTATTCTCCAGAAGGCACGCTGCTGTCCATCCCTCTGGTTTAGAGTCCCGTATTCTCATTTTACTACATCCACGGGAGGAAATGGAGTTGGGCTATATTCTTGATCCGGACACTACACATACAATACTATCTGTGGGTTCCGTAGATTGTAATTTGAGATGTTTCTATTGCTTTCTAGATAAGCTATAAAAGGAAAGCCACTACTTCAGGGGTGTAGGCAACAGTATTCACGCATATCGAAGTGCTGCAGTGAAAATTTTCCGCATATATTAGTCGGAGTTGCAAAGGTAATTCAAAACGTTTGTCGTGAGGTATTTGTTGCAGCACTTACAGATATATCTGTAAAGAGATGCGCGAGGCACGTGAACACGTCCTGCGCGATGTTGAGCGTCTGGCCGGCCAAGGTGGGCGGCGCCACCAGCAGGTGCAACAGCTTGTCCAGCACCACTGGCAGGTACCGCGCCAGCACCTCAACGTTAGCTGTCGGAAGCTCCGTTATGCTGCACAAGACCAAGGAAACATTAAATGCAGCAAGTGTATGCCCCATATACAACGAACAGACGTAGGGAATTAAAAAAATGACGAAGATCTGACCCAAGTCCTCTGCCTGATGTGACATCTTAATCGCTATTGTGTGTATGTCATCATTATCATTTCAGCTGAAAATCGTCCACCGCTGGACAGAGGCCTCCCCAAAGATTACCACAACGACCGGCATGGGTTTGTGTTGTGTGCTAATTGGGGGGTTTTGCCATAATCGCCACGCTTGGCATACGGGTTGGCGATCGCAGTTAAGTTATAAATATACTCAGAAGAATGCTACTGCCCATCCTCCGGCTAATCCCTTAGTCGCGTTTTATGACACCCACGGGAAGAGATGAGGTGATGGTATTCATCACCGGCACCACACGGCTGTGTGTGCAGAGGCATACACATACTCACAAGCCTGTAAACGTCTACTGCTGATCATGGGCCTCAACTATAAGAGTGATCATATAATACTGCCATAATCACCACGCTTGGCAGGCGGTTGAGTGATCGCAGTGAGTCGATATTAGCACACGGGAAGATGCTGCTACCCATCTTAATTATGTCAACCCTTAATCGCCTTTTACGACACCCATGGCTGGAGAGGAGTCGTCCATTATATGCCAAGATAACCTTATGGAGTGCCGAGCATTACTAGTATCATTATCATCGTCATATCAGCCAAGGGGACTCTACGCCTAAACAAAGGCCTCCCCATCGATTTCCACTACTGTATATGATGCCTATATCGGAGGGGATAACTGTAAAGCACTCCCCCTAAGGGGGCGAATGTAAAAAGGCCGCCCCTCCCAAGCCCATCTCGAAGTGAATGTATAGGATCCCTCCTCGCCTCGCTGTGCTGCGCAAATTCCCCAAACCGACTAGATTCTTACCTTGCGCGTAGTTCTGCCTCCATGTTAGAGAGTCCAATGCGGGGAGGTATGTTGCCCTCTTGCACTGCCTCGCACGCCATGGCAAAACGCTCTATGTACTCGTCCTAGATAGAGGAGTTACTTTAAAAGTTGGACCGAAAAAAATATCGCGAGTGGCAAATTATTCTTTCATTGTTTGAAGGTGACTAAATTCAAGGACAATCTCAAAGACAAAAGCCAAAGTTTCAAAATCCTACTACCAAGGTATACATTTTTAACATTGCCCACACTGTTCAATCTCCAGTATCACGGTTATAGTTTACAGACATCAGTCTCACCCAGAACCGAAATAACTATTTATTACTATATTTATGTAACTATCTGCAGATTGTACAAATATTTGTTCCGTACGGGAATCGAACCCGCGACACTGCGCAGGACGGCAACCGCTTAGCCATTGCGCCAACCGCACTGTCAGTTTCATAAGGATCATCTTACCCAACGTCTTGTCTTCTTTGCGTGCATGTTTTGATATTTATCTATTAGATTAAGTTATTTCAGAATCAAATCCAGGCAACATCAACTATAGTGTCAAAAGCTTCGCACAGATTTTTAAAGTATATTTCTTTTGGCGCATTTGATTAGAGTTAAATTTGGAGCCGCGCGCATACCGTTGTTACCGGATTATCGATCCGACAGTATGAAGTTAAACTAATAATTTAGTTTAAATAAATTTGATATTATGTTTTTTTTTTGTATATAATATATATTATTTTAATTTAATTGTTATTTAATCAATCCTTTATTAATTGTATTTAATATTTTTCTTTGATCATTATCGTTTTTCCGACTTACGCAAACTACTGGCATGCGGAATAAATAAAAGTAGTTAATCCAAAGAAGTATAACTTCTAAGGAGCATATTAAGCCCACATAACATTTTTCAGTGTCAAGTGTCAAAACCTGTCAACCTATATCTTTTTACCCCAAAAACGTCCAGATGTGTAACGGCAGTTGCTGATGATTTACTGGGGGCAACTTAAATTTGCTACCAGTCATTGACAAACACCGTGACAAGACGGAAAAACAACCTTCCCTTAGCTATATTGAACCTGCAGGAGAGTTCCTGGCTAACTAGGTACCACCGCAGAGCTAGATATTCTGCCGCTAAACAGCTGTATTTAAACTTTAAACATTAACGTGCTGCGGATGAAGTGCACTGTAGCTAGTGTATTACTGGGCATTAGACTTAATAACTAACTAGCTGGAAACCGCGGTTTCACCCGCGTTTAATTTAAAAGAAATTTAGAGTACTTCGACATAGACACATGACATAGAACATATATGTTGGATTTCAAGGATTTTATTGTTTTCGTGCGGAACCCTAAATATTTTTCTAAAATAAAAGAAGCCCATCTCCTCCCGTGGGTGTCGTAAAAGTCGACTAAGGGATTACCCGGAGGATGGGCAGCAGCGTCCTTCGATTAATTAACAACTCAACTGCGATCGCCAACTCGCCTGCCAAGCGTGGCGATTATGGCAAAACCCCCCAATGAGCCCACAACACACCCATATCGGTCGTCACACCGATAATCTTTGGGAGAGGCCTGTGTCCAGTAGTGGACTTCATTCGGCCGAAATGATGACCTGCCAGTGTCCCTGTCTACTATTATTTAATTATTTTACAATTATCTACTTATACAAGTAAATTTTGGTTTTATACCTTGTTTATTGTGGCCTGAAAGGACATCCATGCAGCTTTAAATTATAGAGGTTGCATTTCCTCTGTCAAATATTCCTGTTATCCCGCATTGTTACCATTCAGTTTTCTGTTCTGTACATACACATAATTTGGTGTGTTTCGTATGTGTCATGATATCATAAAAAGTAATCAACAGAGTACTTTATATTATTGAAGTAATCTCTCTTCCACTACAGCATACACAAGTTATACAATCTTCCTACTGATAATGTTTATGACTTGGGTTGTGAGGCGGTGGAGGAGTAAGAAACGGCCTAGCGACCATCCTTCTGAAGCGTAGCTTGCGTGATCAAACTCTTTGATTTGCGTATATTACGAAAAATAGGTACAATTTGGTTGCGTAACTATGTAATGGCCGCTTCGGGTTGCGTCACTGGTTTGTTTATTTTTGCTGTCAGTATTATGCAACACTAAGTTATTGATATTTTTAAACTAATGTTCACAACATTGTCGCTTTACACACATTACACAAACTCATAAAGAACTTTATTTTATCGGGTTAAGTGTATTCTGCCGAGGGGCGCAGTGGAATCGGGGGAACGCTTCCAAATTTGGATACTATGTCGGTCACTTTTCACTTCCTCAACGTTCTACTGCGTTCTACTAACCGCCACTACGTCACTCACTAAGGCTGTTGCTGAAAATCAGCGCTGATGGCTCGTTGAGATGCCACAGTATTATGCTGAGCTTCAACCTATGTTTTGCGAAGATGCGACGCACAATTTCCTTAAGACCGTAACTTATGTAACCCTGCCCTGTACCCTGTATTGTAGGCACAGACTAGGTAGTAAGATACTTCGTATATTGTAGGCATTGTTTTTTTTCTTTTTTGTATTTGTTTCTTTTTCGACCACAGACAAAAATGTGTACTCTTTGGTAAAAATATTGTTGTTATATTTTGACTGGATACCAAGTCTTTTGGCCATTTTTATTATAACGGTGTTGCCAGCGCGGATACGCGTTTGGTTTCATGAAGTGTTAGTTTTTAAGCGTATAATTATTGTAGTATGTAGTATCGATTTTAGCTATGTCGTTAGTAATGCCTTATGTAGAATTTTTACATTTTAATCTGTACTTGTGCGTCGACGTTCGCCGCAAAAATAAACTGTTTTTCTTTCTTTCTTTCTTTTCCCGAAAGTCCCGTCAAAATCGGTCCAGCCGTTTCAGACGGAACAGAACAGAAAGACAAAAAATGTAAAAATTGATTTTTTGTTATAGGTACCGTATATACTTTCATATGCATTTAGTAAAAAGCTGTTATTTTGACATTACAAACAGACACTTCAATTTTATTTATTTGTATAGATGTCACGGGCGCAGTGTGGTGCCACGCAGGAGTAGTCCTGGATAGCATTACAATTGTTACGGGCAGGCGTGTAATATACAGGGTGTCCAGTAAATAGCACGACATACTGCAGGGGGTGAGAGCTTGGGTCAATACCTACCAAAAAAACACAATATATGTTCAGCAAAATCTTACGGATTTACAGTACCACTGTAGGTTAAAGTTAAGCGATAAGAAAATTGTACTGTGAAAATTTAAATAAAAATTGTATTTCTTTGAACACATTTTAGTTTTTAATAGAATAAAGACTTATCAATGAGTACAGTAACTCTAGTAAAACTAGAAAAGGATTTTTTCATTACGAGATGCTCAAAAATCTGTGTCAAGGTAGAGATTTTTCGATATTTCGGAAAATTTTGTACTACTGTAAATCCGTAAGATTTTGCTGAACATATATTGTGTTTTTTTGGTAGGTATTGACCCAAGCTCTCACCCCCTGCAGTATGTCGTGCTATTTACTGGAGACCCTGTATAAAGTTTGAACATAAAATACACAATGTAAAGGTATACAGTAGGCATAAGTTAACTCACCAGCGGGTGTACTGTGGTATGGGCGTCGAGCGTGATGCTGAAGATGGGTTTATGGTTGTCGATCCACCTGGTCCCAGGAAGCAGTACATCGGGGAAGATGTAGGAGTAGTTGGCTGGAGGTTCTTCCTGCATGACGGGCAGGTTGAACTCCCCACACGTTAACTTACCGTTGCGGCATAGTGGTATCCACTGTGGACAAGAAAATGGCGACACATAAGTAATTTCAATTTGAACTTTGTATCAGTTTCCGTGTGGTGCCCGGATTGAGAATATAGCACCACTCCGTCTCCTCCCGTGGATGTTGTAAAAGGCGACTAAGGGACTCTAAACCAGAGGGATGGGCAGCAGCGTTCTTTCTGTGGAACAATAGCCACACTGCGCTCACCAACCCGCCTGCCAAGCGTGGTGAGTATTGGCTAATCCCCTCAAAATGACGACATAATTATGCAAATCTTTGGGGGATGCTGTGTGGTGCCGGCTACGAATAGCACCAACCCATCTCATCCCGTGGGTGTCGTAAAAGGCGACTATGGGATTAGCCGGAGGATGGGCAGCAGCGCCTTCGAGTACATTAACAATCAACTGCGATCGCCAAGCGTGGCGATTATGGCAAAACCCCCCAATGAAAGAAAGAAAGAAAGAAAACAGTTTTAATTTGGCCTTCCACAGGAAATTACAGAAAGCAAATAAAAAAAAATTTAAAAGTTTACAAAATGCGATATGCGTAATGCCATAATGCGATCTGGTGATCGCATTATGGCATTACTCGCCTGCCATACGTGGCGCTAGTACTCGCCAGATTTTCCTTCAAAATGACAATTGTGGAAATTTATGGGGGAGACCTTTATGCAGCAATATGATATGATATATGATGATGATGTTTTTTTTAATGCAGTAGTGTAAAATTCTTACAGAGTATCCGACGGGAGTCTCCAGGTTCTTCTCCTGATCGGGCGCGACGGGCTTCCTCTGACACGACACGTGCAGGAACGTAAACAGAAGGTGATGCTGGTCTCCTAGATCGGCAGGTAGTTTGATCTTTATCTCGTCGTATAGCGATGGATTCCTGGCAAAGGAAATATGAGGAGGATAAATGTCACAAAGTAGGACACGCTGCGCTGATTAAACTTTTTGAAAAATAATTTGAACACTAATGTAAGTATTTATATAATACTACTTAAAATGGGAAAACAAGTGCTGGCTTCCGCTGACATTAGTTAAATCGTCCAAACAGGACCAACGGAAGGTAGCAAAACCATTTCTAACTCAGATCTGAAGCGTACGAGACTATATGTATTATTAAAAAGGACAATGAAAACTTTTTTGTCAACGTGCCCTTTGCTAGTGTTTCTCCTGTCGTGGGTACAGTTTACGGACATAAATTTCACATTTAATCACTTAGACCCGAAATATCTGTAAGTAACGCAAATAGCCGTTCCGTGCGGGAATCTAACCCGCGATACGTTGCGCAGAAAGCCAAACGCTTAGCTACTGCGCCGATGAAATGTTATTGTTGTTTTATTATGCTTAAAAATAGATGATTGTGTTTCCTATTTCCAGTCGGACGATTTTCTGTACGCATAAGTTAGAAAGGATTTTTCGGGTTTGCCCTCTGATATATTTAACACGACCTTTATAGGTTTTTGTTCCCTATCCTATTACACCCATTTTTTATCGGATTTTATATTGGCAACATTGAGCTCTGAAAAGGCAACCAGCGCTATATGATCGCCTGTTGGCAGGCGCGAATTATTATACTATAATGCTATATACTATAATGTATAACGAACGAACTACACTGAAACCCCGCGGTGCAGCATAAATTTATGTATCAAAAAAGGTTCCTATCTGAGCATAATCATCATCATCATCTCGGTCATACAACGACCACTGCTGAACAAAGGCCTCCGCCATAGATTTCCACAACTGTGTTATCATATTGGGGGGAATTTGCCAGTACTCACCACGCCTGGCAGGCGGGCTGGTGAGCGCAGAATAGCTACTGTTCCACAGAAAGGACGCTGCTGCCCATCCCTCTGGTTTAGAGTCTCTTAGTCGCCTTTTACGACATCCACGAGAGGAGATGGAGTGGTGCTATATTCTTAATCTGGACACCACACGGATATAATGCTGAGATAAGAAACTTTTTGACCCTCGTACAGCACTATCGTCTTATGTAATTTATTTGTTTTGTACGAGTCCGAAATAAAACATGTTTTTTTCAATGCAAAAGTAGTATCGCATAACATAATCTTACTTATTATGATACAGCACTGTAGTATATGCTTCGTTGGTGAACTCCGGACAGGAACTCCTTCCGAATATCGCCGGTAACGCTGACTCCTCGTTCTCGCCTGACATCAGCTGTATTCGCACCTGTTCGCAAAAATGTGGCCATATGATGATAACATTTGACAACTTTATAGTCTTTTTTATTGATTATTCATGTTGCTATGAATATTAATAATGTTTTAATGTTGATATATGTTTATCATTTCGGCCCAATAAAGTCCACTGCTGGACATAGGCCTCCCTCAAAGAACACCACTACGACCGATATCGGTGTATTGTGTGTTCATTGGGGGGTTTTGCTATAAACGCCACGCTACGCTTTTAAGGAACGACATTGATTTGACGGACACTAACTAAAGCTCAACTACATAATTTACTGTTTACTTAATTTATTGGCTCCTGTATCACAGATATTGTACCTAGCACGGGAGTCAGGGCCTCGCTATTTTGTAATACATTTTTATGCCTACGAGGGCGGCACTGAAAATTTCGGGAATCAAGGAAGTGACACAACATTACTATTTAAAAATGTATTTATTGCTTTTCGAAGTATTCTCCGCGAAATTTGACAAATTTTTCCATACGGTGGAACCAATCATTGAAGCAACCATTCCATTCGGAAGTTGGGGTCTCCAAAATGGTCGTTTTGTAGGCGTCCACAGCTTCTTTAGGTGATGAAAATCTCTGTCCACGCAATTTATTCTTTATTTTAGGGAAAGTATAGAAATCATTAGGGCTTAGGTCGGGGCTGTACGGCGGATGGTCTAATAATTCTATGTTTTCTTGCTCTAAAAACTCTTTTGTTCTGTGCGCGGTGTGAGAACTCGCATTGTCGTGATGGAGGATGATGCGGCGGTTGCAGTTCTCTCTACGGAGTTCAGAAACGACCTGTGGCAAACAAATGCTAGCATACCATTCTGCATTAACCGTTCTTTGTCCCTCAAGAGGAATAGTCGTAACATGGCCGGTTTTGGAGACAAACGTGGCCACCATTTTTTTTGCAACACTCCGTGAACGAACAATTTTTGTTGGCTTTAACTCATTTTCGAACACCCAAACTCGTGACTGGTTTTTTGTTTCGGGTTCGTACGCATATATCCAGGATTCGTCACCTGATACGATGTTGTATACAGCATTTGAGGATCCTGCGTGGAATTTTTCGAGAGTTCTGACGCACCAAGTAACGCGAGCCGCTTTTTGCTCTTCACATAGCAAATGCGGTATCCATCGGGAAAACAACTTTTTTACACCTAATTGTTCATGCAAGATTATTTGTATTTGACTCATGCCAATGTCTAAAGTTGCCTGAATTTCGCGGTATGTCACATGTCGATCTTCCTCAATCAGCTTACGCACAGTATCAACGTTTTCTTGGGTGACTGCAGTTTTTGGACGACCTTGACGAGGATCATCACTGAGCTTGACACGTCCACGTTGAAATTCAGCAAACCAGCGATAAATTGTGGTTTTGGATGGGGCTTCATCACCAAATGCAGAAATCATCCGGTCAACACACTGTTTTTGTGTTAAACCACTTCGAAAGTCATAATAAATCATCGCTCTTGAATTTTCTCGAGTCAATTCCATTTTCTCAACGACTAAACAAGTTTGACAAAACCTTGTGACAAGACCGTGAATCTTTTTTTAAATAAATAAATGGTATTCGATTTGTAAAACCAAGGAGTTTTCAATTAAAAAGATTTTAATATGACAGGAACAGTGGAAATATTCCATTCCCGATACTTTTAGTGCAGCCTATGTATAAAGAATTATATTATACATGTCTCTTAGTGATGTCTTGGGATTTCGCGATTATTACACACTAGCTGGGACCCGCGGTTTCACCCGCGTGTAATTTAAAAGAAATTTAGAGTACTTCGACATAGAATAAATATATTTGATTTCAAGGGTTTTATTTTTTTACGCGGAACCCTAATTATTTTTCTAAAATAAAAGTAGCCTAAGTTATTCCTTATAACATCAGCTATCTGCCAGTGAAGGTCCCGTCAAAATCGGTTCAGCCGTTTCGGAGATTACCGATACGGAGAACAAACAGACAGACAGACAAAAAAATGTTAAATAGTTTTTTTGTTATATGTAACGTACATACTTTCATATGCATTTAGTAAAAAGCTGTTATTTTGACATTACACTTCAATTTTATTTATTTGTATAGATTATAATAAAACAATTTTAAACGGATTTCATTGCGTGTATTATTGATTTTTGCTTTTCTTGACGTTTCGAATCCGATTATTAAATTAATATAATCCCAAACAACACACCACACTAAAAAACATCAAGACACTGTGAGTGATTACTTCGTGCATCGAAACAATTTTTGATTAGTTTTGTACAGTAGATAAAATAACTTTTAAAATCTGTAACGACGCCTGTCACCTTAGTCATCCTGCGACCACGAACGCTGCAAAGTGTTCGAAACGTCAGGAAAAACAAAAATCAATAATACACGCGATTTAATCCGTTTAAAATAGTTTTCTTATATTATGTCTCCCTTTTCACGGGTTTATATCCCCTGTCCCCGCGGTCCCCCTTGGACCTGGTCTTTTGATAGGCTTACGCGGGGACATATAGTCCAACACATAGAGGCCCTTTAGAGAATTTTAATGTAAAATGTAATCAGACACTAACCGGGGACTCTCCATAGCTGCACTATAAAATTAAGTCATGGATTGTCCCCGGTGGTGTTGTATGAGATGGAAACTATAACGATAAGGTCTATTGCAATGGTTACATGGAGTAAAAAGACTAATAAATACGGAATCAACGGCGTCTGCCTTTCAACCTTGAACGTGAAATTCTGTGGCAGACGGTGACTCGCCATACACAAGATGGGCCCCCTAAATGGCCACCACTACAGGCGACAAGGAGCTACACCGGTGTGAGCGGCTAGGGGTGTCAAGAGGTGCGGCACTGGTTTCACCATCGCGCGTCTCGAAGATTCCGGATTGGGTTTCCCCGTTATTACTAGATTATTATTATTGTTTGTTGTTAAACTCACAGCGATGTTCCTGGCGGAGCCCGTCCTTGAGGTGTAGGCGTTGAGGTTGATCTCCTTGACAGCTAGATACAGCAAGTTGCGGTACTGGTAGTGCGGCATCGCGGGAGGGTGGCTGGGGAACGGCAGGATCTCCTTGCAGGGTCGCACGTTGTCATCTGGGCATAGATAAATTAAATGACTTATATATATATATTTTTTTTTTTTTTAAACCTTGCCCCACACTAGAATTTCTCCTGTGTCGTGGGTGCGTTTACAGACATATTCCACACACAATACACCCAGACCCGGAACAACTACCTGCAGATCATACAAATATTTGTTCCGTGCGGGAATCGAACCCGCGACCCAGAGCGCAGCAGTCGACTGTATCAACCACTGCACCAACCGTGTCGTCCGATAAAGGATTTCGCTTTTTATGACGCCCATTGCTATCAAAATTTCAACCATATCGTACCTCCATAAGGGTGCAATTTCGCGAGCTCTGGTGTCAGTCCATTCTTTATTTCATCAGGACAAGGTGAGACCTCGATTTTCAAAGTACCAGGAATGCACTTAAGCTTTTTTGGAGCGGAGCTGGGCCTCTTGATCTCTGCCAGAAACTTGTAGAGGTCTTCATCGCGAAGTTTGTCGGTTTCCTGATAAATAGAAGATTATATACTATAGAATTCATTCTTGATCCTTGCATATTCCAGCTGTTGTTCTGTCCGTGTGGTGTTCGGATTACTCCATCTCCTCCCGTGGATGTCGTAAAAGACGACCAAGGGACTCTAAACCAGAGGGATGGGCAGCAGCGTTCCTTCTGTGGCAGCCAGCAGCCATTCTGCCGGCACGGTTGGCGCCGTAGCTAAGCGACTGGCTTTCTGCGACACATGTCGCGGGTTCAATCCTCGCGCGGAACAAACATTTGTATGATATACAGATGACTGTTCAGGGTCTGGGTGTTGGTGCATGTGAGATTTGTCTGTAAACTGTAAATACGATACAGGAGAAATCCTAGTGTGGGACATTGTTAAAAAAAACTGCGCTTACTGCCATGCGTGGGGATCATTCGTAAATTCCTCCCAAAATTACATTACTCATTATTTTATGTTTATAATCTCGGTGCCTTGACATTGGTTGCTTCATTATATCAGTCAAGGGATACCTAGGGCGGCCCTATAGATTTCCACAACTGTATCATCGTTTTGGGAGGAATTTGTCAATACTCACAGAAGTGAAGAGTGCAAAATGGCTGCTGTGGCAAAGAAGGGACGCCGCTGCCCATCCCTCTGGTTTAGTCCCTTGGTCGTCTTTTACGACATCCACGGGAGGAGATGGAGTGGTACCGTATTCTTAATCCAGATCTCATTTAGTTATGTTTGATTGAAAATATTGAAATGTCACAATCTTTGATCAAATAAAAGTACTAATTTTGAAACTATCCAATATCAATTTTTGTTTTTTTGTTTTTTAAAAACGTTGCCCCACACTGGGATTTCTCCTGTGTCGTGGGTGCGTTTACAGACACAAATCCCCACACACAATACACCCAGACCCGGAACAACTACCTGCAGATCGTACAAATATTTGTTTCGTGCGGGAATCGAACCCACGACCCGGTGCGCAGCAGCCGACTGTATCAGCCACTGCACCAACCGTGCCGTCAATATCTATGATGAAGTATACACTGGACAAAGATATTAGATGAGTGGATGTGATTAATGGATAGGTTATACCAAGATTTATTTATTTATTACATCGCTTGTTGGAGCTAGAATTACGATAAGTTCAAAATCTTATCCGCAATATACATGTCGTGGAAGATGCTAGGCTATATCCTACCTGTTTAAAGAAGCTGGTAACCGTGATGACAATCGGCTTAAAAGTATCGAGCTGGTTGGCGAGGTCGTCGGCGAGGTGCGCGGGCGCGCGGCGCTCGATGGAGCCCTTGCGGGTTAGGGAGCCGCCCACCTCGCCCGCGCGCCGCCGCAGCTGCTCCAGGCTGCTGGTCGACGCCTTGCGGTCTGAGGGGGGCGACTTGTCAAACCAACATAAACGACTGGACTCAACGCAAGGGCTGATCCAGGGGGCCATGTCCCCTCCCGAAACTGTGAGATACAATTGACCTTAGACTTAGCAGCAGCAATGATCTCTGATAATCTGGACATAAGACCCCGAGGGCTCCCTCAGATTAAAATCCTGGATCCACCCCTGACTTGGGATGCGTCGCGTCTCTCTTGCACACAAATCATATTTAATACTGCTCTCAATCAATACATTTTTGAGGTGAAACATGTAATCGCGCTATACAAGAGCAAGAAAGGCTTCTATGAAACGTCGCGACGTGCCATTCGGCCAGCCTCGTGACTCGTCGGCTCTCTCCGAACGCGGTCCACGCTCGCCACTCTACTTGTGTATCGGTTTATAGGCGTCAATTTTGTAGAAATGTATTGAATAGATGTTTAAAATATATTAGTAGTGTTATGTACACTACTTCTTAAAAAAAATCTTGATTAGCAAAATCAAAACTTAGATTTCTCACATCTGCCAAACGTGCCGCGTAGATTTTTTTAGATATTTAAATAAATTTTATATTTATGGTCGTCTCATATATCTATCAGAAGCGTTAAATTACACATATTTTTTTACTAATGACCTACATTAAGTTTGACCAAAATCCAAATCCTCATTTAATTCATTCGAAATCTCATTATAGAATAATAGCATATTTTTAAATGTAATATCAACATGAGACTCCGAATAATTTATTTATAAATGAAGATTTATAATATTGGTAGCTTTTATTTCGCTTTTAGGTTAGACAGCACAGTTAACGTAGTGGCTAAAGAATTGTCCTTTCTCGCGGCTTCGATCCACGCACGCAACAAATATTAGTATGGTCTACAGATAATTGTTTCGGCGGGCTGATTACCTAAGTCGCAGACGCTTTGCAACAGGCGTAAATTGGCGCTAGTAACTATGCATCTTCCACAATAGTGACTGGCGGGCGATTCCTTACGTAATGCCAATTTTTTTGACGGTTTGCCTCCGGTGGATCCTTGGCTGCGCGATGGCTGCTATCGCGTCTGCTGTTGCTGTTTTTAGCTAATCAGCCCGCCGGTCTGGGTATTTGTGCTTGTGTGATTTATGTCTGTAAACTGTACCCACGATATAGGGCAAACGCTAATATAGTTATCCTAGAAAAAAAAAAACATCTAAGCAATACTATTTCGTATCAACAAGAGACGGAAAGCATAATTATGTGATGATGAAAATTACATGGAATTTTAAGATGAAGCAGATCATCATTTCGGCCGAATAAGTCCACTGCTGGACAGGCCTCCCCCAAAGATCACCACAACAACCAATATGGGTGTGTAGTGTGCTCAGTGGGGGGTCTTGCCATAATCGCCACGCTTGGCAGACGGGTTGGCGATCGCAGTTGAGTTGTTGTGTGCTCGAAGGACGCTGCTGCCCATCCTCCGGTAAATCCCTTAGTCGACTTTTACGACACCCACGGGATGAAATGGGGTGGTGGCATTCTGAGCCGGCACCATATCCCTTCCTTTTTTACTTTGTTCAATCCTGGCTAATTTCCAGACTAAAGTGTATAGAACAAAACTCAGTCAAGCTCAAGCAGACCTTGGGTAAACATGGTCAATTTTTTTTTCAGTATATTTATTGCATATATCCACAATTAAGTCTTGGTGGTAAATGTAAATTATGAGATCTATCGTGGACCCTGTCGGGCACATGCAAAGTAGGAAGTGAAAAAGAGGACATAGAACTATCTGTATTGTTTTTAAGCCCATTTTGTGGTACCAATAGATGTGACTGATAAAATGTAAACCAAACGGCATTAAACTATATGAATAACCAAAACACGTTGAGCTGGGAAAGTCAAGCAAAGATGATGATGTAATTTACCACAAGCTAGCTAATAACAAGCTAAGAGTTGATTAGAACCAAATAAAAACCAAACTGAAACCAATTACCCGACGCCACTTCTGTGAATTCCCAGGTCAGCGTGGAAATTGAATACACACCTTTAGTTAAACTCATTGATCTAATTCAGCATTTTCAAGGATGTTGTAAGAAACAGTTGGACTAAAGCACTTTTTAAACGGATTATATCGTGTATGTTTAAAGAAGCATTTAGATTTTTTTCTTAAGCTTCGAACGCATTCGTGGCAGCATTCGTGGTCACAAGACTACTCGTCGTTTGAATATCTATACAAATAAATAAAATTGAAGTGTCTGTTTCTAATGTCAAAATAACAGCTTTTTACTAAATGCATATGAAAGTATGTACGTTACATATAACAAAAAAACTATTTTCATTTTTTTGTGTCTGTCTGTCTGTTTGTTCCGGGTAATCTCCGAAACGGCTGAACCGATTTTGACGGGACATTCACTGGCAGATATCAGATGTTATAAGGAATAACTTAGGCTACTTTTATTTTAGAAAAATAGTTAGGGTTTCGCGCAAAAAATATAAAACCCTTAAAATCCAATATATATATTCTATGTCAAGTGTCTATGCCGAAGTACTCTAAATTTCTTTTAAATTAAACGCGGGTGAAACCGCGGGTCCCAGCTAGTCATCAATAAGTATTTATATCACTCACCCAAGCTGTTAGTGTTGGGGCAAGCAGACAAGCTGTCCTTGTCCTGGTCTCGCTCCAGGCTGTTGGAGCCGCTCAGTATGTTCAGTAAGGACACCGCGCTCCACGCGAGCGGCATGCGGTACTTGCCGAGCCGAGAGCACGCCGCGGCCGCGCCTGCTCGGACTTTCTCGCGATTCTAAGGAATACATTCATTCATCATCATTTCGGCCGAATGAAGTCCACTGCTGGACACAGGCCTCCCCCAAAGATCACCACAACGACCGATATGGATGTGTTGTGGGCTCATTGGAGGGGGGGGGGGGCTTAATCGCCACGCTTGGCAGAGGGGTTGGCGATCGCAGTTGAGTTGTTAATGTACTCGAAGGACGCTGCTGCCTACCTCCGGGTAATCCCTTAGTCGACTTGTACGACACCCACGGGAGGAAATCGGGAGGTGGTATTCTGAGCCGGCACCACACGGCAAGTGATTCTAATATAATGTATATTTCATGTTGTGATATGTGATCAGTACCCCAGTACCAGTTTGTTTTCACAATCGAAATGTAACAGTAAAATACACGTTTACGGCTTTCAACGCTGTGATTGGCCAGCTCCAAATTCTTCAACAAATCGGAGCGCCGAAAGCTGTAAACGTGTAGTTTACTATTACGTTTCGATTGTGATAAGAAACTCGTACTAGGGGTACAGACGGGGTCGGCTTTACGCGGGCCGAAACCTGTCGGGAGTGCGGCCAATGCTTGAGTAAACAATGCAACTCCAGCGATGAGAAGAAATTTAGCCGGGGGGCTAAAGGGCTTTAGTCGGTAAGAGTTTAGCATGCCCCTCCGCTCTTCCCTAGGGCGGGTGAAGTCCACGAGGAGTTCCCCAAGCACAAATAAAAACACACAACAGACAGAAATGTTTCAAATCATTTCATTAGAATTTTTTAAATCCCCTATCAAATGACATCAAAATGTAATTTCATTTAGAAACGGATTTTAGAGTTTCGCTAGTTTAGTCGACGAATTGTTGCAAGCAAAAACCTACCTTATCGTCTTTAATATACGGCTCAACACACTCATTCACATCTCCTTGAAGCACCTTCTCGACTCTGACGACTAGAAACAAATCTGGCGAGGGGTTGAGCAGATCGAATACGGCACTCCGGCTGAAGGTCGAGAGGTCCGCGTGAGGGACGTGGTTGGACAGCATCTGGCGCGTGCACTCCGAGTTGAGGTTGAAATAGAAGTTCTCTGACACTTTCTTTCTTTCTTTCGCGTCGTAGACAGCCATGGAAGCGAAGAGGGGTTCTACGTCGAGTTCTAGTCTGAAACGATAGTGGAGACTTAAGTTCCCTATTTACTGTTAACAAGTTCTACAGGTATAAGAGTATCAACATATTGTTGCGAGCTGGGGTTAGGGATAAAATAAAATTTACCCAAATTGCACGTAATACAATTTATCATCTTTATTATCAATAGTGTATTGCAGAATTATCGCTCGGTATGGCAAAACCCCCCAATGAGCCCACAACACATCCATATCGGTTGTTGTGGTGATCTTTGGGGGAGGCCTGTGTCCAGCAGTGGACTTCATTCGGCTGAAATGATGATGATGATTACATTTGTTCTTCGCTGTGTCGTATTCGTATCGCATAATATAGATAATACACTTATACTCTGCTTTATACAATCAAAGGAGGCTTCCTTTCCGGCTTGCCTATATTGGTTGGTTGGAGTGGAAACCCATGAGAGCCCACAGAATATTCAAATCTGGCTTGCCTTGGTTGGCCGATATGCCTGGCTGCCAGACCTATATGTTCGGGGATGGAAGAGTGTAATGGGGTAATAACAGGGAAACCCGCTCGGAGTCTAAACGCGCGATGGTGAAACCGGTGTTGCACATCTCGACTCCCCGAGCCGCTCACACCGGTGTTGCTTCCTGTCGCCTGTAGTTGCGGCCATTTAGGGGCCCATTTTGTGGCATCTTGGGCCAACCAGTACTGAATAGTGTCGCCTATTTTGGACGAATTTGCCAGTACTCACCACGCTTCTGCGGCGAGTTGGTGAGCGCTGTTCCACAAATGGGACGCTGCTGCCCATCCCTCCCCTTAGTCACATTTTGTGACATCTACGGAAGATGGATGGAGTGGTGCCATATTCTTAATCAGGACACTACACGGATGGCGCACTGTTACTTGTATAATATAATGAACTATTAAAAATACAAAAATTCTGTACACAAATTTGCGCGTGCGCATTCTATCTCAGGAGTGTGCCAGCGAGGTGGCCATACGGCCACTTCTGTTTGCGGCCGCTCTCAAACATTGACGGTTCTCCAGCAATAACACTTTTGTTTTAGATATTTTTTATCATTATTAAAAGATATAATTACACTAGGCAATTATTTCCGAGGGGTGTCCGGGTCAAGAATATAGCACTATTCCAATTTCTCCCGTGGATGTCGTAAAAGGCGACTAATGGTCTCTAAATCAGAGGGATTGGCAACAGCTTCCCTTCTGTGGAACAGCAGCCATGCCTCACCAACCCGCCCGCCAAGATTGGTGAGTACTGGAATAGTCCCCCTAAATGATGAAGTAATTGTGGAGGTCTAGGCCTTTATTCAGCAGTGGACGTACATATTTTAGCTAATGATGATAAGGCCGTTATTACTAGGTATGTTGCGGAGTCTTTTAGAAGAGACCTTATTTTTTTTTTTATTGATGTCCTGTGGAAATTCTACATGGAACTTCCTTCACCCCGGGGAAGGGCGAAGGGGTATGCCGGACTCCTACCGGCTAAAACCACTGGAGCGGTCATCTTCGGCACGGCAAGGGGGGGCTCCAGGACCTCGTAAGATCACACTAGAGCCTTTAGACGAGACCTAGGGGTTGGAGATAAATCGCAATCGGAGGTAACGAAATTAAAAGTTTATAGGCAAAAAGAGTATATTAAGTAATAAAAGTTTGTAATTGAACGAACAAGTTAATAATCATTTTTTTATAGGGCAAATATCTCGCGCGCGCTCCTTATACATAGATCTTTCATTTTTACCTATTTCTTGAGTACTTTAACCGGTGCTTTATACTGAAAACATACAAACCACAGTTGCCATCGCAACTTGAGTCTTCGTAGTTCGTCGACGGACCGCGAAGCTCCGTTAAACCTTCATTTTGATAGTATCGAAACCGGAGTCTGATTCGGAGGTAAGCTTCGAACTGGAGGTTCCGACATACAACTGCATATAATGTCATAATCAGTTAGTTCACATCCAAAAAATTACTTACTTCAATTGATGGCAGACCACCATTATCCTGTGGCCTATGATCTCGCACGGCATCTCTGCAGCTAAGCGTCGCTCCACCGCCTCTTCTTCGTCAAGGTACGGAGTGTACAGACCCAGGAGATCTGCTTGACGGTTCTCTAACCTGTAGAAGAGAGTAATAAGTTAGTGATGTAATTTAGTCTTTCTGATTTTCTATTGGCTGTTTCCCGGCAACAGATAGAGAAGACTAACTGCCCGCCCCAGCTTCGCACAGGCTACATACAAACCAGAAGGCCAATTCTCGTAATTTAAAAATGTTCAAAATATAGTTCCGATCTGGTCGCAGTGTCAAAAATGTCACAAATGGTATTCTCGTAAACTAACAAACAACGTCAAACGTGAACTTACACTGTGATGAGATCGAAAGTTGATCGAAGTCAAAACGGTATTCTGCTAACATTTCTAACTGTCACATGTACTAAATTGTCATTAAATAAACGTCAAAATTGAGATCGAAATGAGACTAGACCGGGATTATACTGAAATCCGACTGAACTTTTAGAGTAGCAGAATACAATTTTTTCGCTCGATTCATAATTTAATCTCAGTTTGGTCAAGTTTCAGTCATAGTCTTTCTTTTTAATTATTTCATATTTTTAATAATTCAATTTTTTTATTAATTATTCAATTCGATCTTTCAATTATTCAATTCAATTTTTTAATTATTCAATGTTTCAATATTTTATATAACCAACATCTCATACTTATTCTACATATATGTGAAAGGGTTGGTAGCCAACTATTGAAGGAAGGCCAGGAACCGGGTGTTTTACGCTACTCAGCTCAGCATTGGCCAGATAAGTTTTATTTATTTATTATCATAACTAGCTGTGCTTCACGGTTTCGCCCGCCGTTTACTTTAAAAGAAATCGGATTATTTATAAATGATTAAGACTACTGCGGCATGGACACTATTCACATATATTGGACATCATGGGTTTTAACTTTTGTGCGCAGAACCCTAATTCTTTTTCTAAATTAAAAGTAGCCTAAGTTATTCCTTATAAAGTCTGCTATCTGCCAGTCAAAGTCCCGTCAAAATCGGTCCCGCCGTTTTGTAGATTAGCTGGGACAAACAGACAGACAGAATATTGTTTTTTGTGTAAAGTAAAAAGCTGTATTTTGACAGACAATTCAATTTTACTTATTTGTGTAGATGTTATTTTATCATATTTATATAAATATCAAAGGAAAAGTTATAAAAAACATTTATATAAATCTCAGATTGCAATATTCAACAAAAAAGTGTAAGTACTAAAAATATTTTGACACATCATATCTTCTGCAAAATTAATGTGAACTAGGTAATCATTGTTTCGTTACGACTTCTGTTAAACAGAATAATTAAGCTGAGCAGCCTTAAGTAAAGCTTTGTTTTTTAACTCTTAAGTAATTAAAAAAGCTAACCTCCTGGCTTCATTAACAGCATCCAATTGTTCAGGCGGTTTCCTCTCAAACAAGTCAGGTAGCAGAGGATCTGAAGACGAGCTTCGGAGGTCCAAGCTGGCCCAGGACCCGCGAGGAGTGAGGGTCTCGTTGCAAGATGACGATGATGACATTGATGCGACTGACTGACGACCGCTCGATGGTTGAGATTCGGACTGAGAACAAAAATGTTCAGAAGTTCAATTTCGGAATAGTACAATTTACCACAGTGGCTTTTTAACTTAAAACAATAATAATGAGTGGAAACTAACTATTGCAATAGATTCGATCATTAGAATTTTTCATCACTTTCAATTAATGTGATGGCCTAATAGAATAACATTGTTCAAAAGTGACCATCTATGAGACCATTAGAGATAGGTGAATGTTCCCAACCAGCTGGCTCGCATTCGCATTCATTTATCGAGGTGAGGTAACTGCACTCTATGCTATGTACCTGATGCAGCGCCAGCTCCTCGGTGGACGTTGAGTGCTCGGCGTCAACTTCGTACTGATGGCGCGGGCCCGCATGCAGGCGCTCAAGGCGCTCGCCCAGCCGCTCGCGACCGCACATAGAGCCCGAGTACGCTCTGTACTTGTACTCTACCACGGTGTAGTCTGTCGTGTAGCAGCGGATGCAGTCGCGCACGAACATAGGGGCTTTCGCTCTAATGAGGGAAATGAAGAGTCATGTAATGCATTCATTTTACTTAAAGCTAAGTCACACTGTCACACTTACAAAAATTACGCAGCTGATTTTTTTTCTTTAATTAAATTAATCGGATTCAAAACCATACCGATCGCACCCTTCGCATAATATAGCGGCTATCGAGTATGATTACAAATGTGGGACGTGAAAATGCCGTTGAAGAATTGCTGCAAAAAATCCAAGGTATAGTACCTTATTCACTCTGGTAAAGTGTGTCGGGTTTTTTATTGCTATAGTACCACCGTAGACACCGCGCACCGGAAAACTCAGCGTGGGACGACCTCCAACGTGGACAGACGACCTGATGCAGGTCACTGGGAGTCTTTGGATGAGAGTGGCATGTGACCGCTCGTTGTGGAAATCTAAGGTGGGGCTTTTGTTCAGCAGTGGACGTCCTGTGGCTGATATGATGATGATGAATTAACTATTTTACAGAAGGTAACTAGTGAAGGTTGATATGTGATAGTAGATACAATTAGAAATTACTGTGCACCTCTCACAGATCGCAAGCACCTCAACCAGTATTCAGCAGACAATAGAGAAGCTGATGACAAACAAAGGTCCAACAAGAGTCCAGAGACTAGTCCTAGTTGGGCAGCATGTTTGTCATTGCCCTGATGCACCACGCAGGATTTATTTCATAAGGCACATCAACAGTTTACATATGTAAAGTGTATATAGCTTATTACAATAATAAATTCCTATATGTATACCTATAATAGATGTACACAACATTTGCAAATATGATCGAATTAAATTATAAAAATATAATCAGTTAAATATCGTGTGATTGTGAATTATGTCTAATATGTAATATATACAATTAATAACAATTATGACAATTAATAAATAGAACATTGTTAATACATTTTGAACACAGTAAATTAAATTTATTTCTGAAAACGGCAATAGATTTGATTTATTTCTGAAATTTATGGAATATTCATACATTTTACTTTTACTTACTTTTGAAAAGGGCCAATGAGGAATGAAAGATATCGAGATCAGATTTTTTTTACAGTTCCAATGCATGGCTATGCAGGCAAGAGGGTCAATTTCTCTTGTTACACTGGTGAAGATGATTAGTTACTCACAGGTCCTCATCGGGCAGCACGTGCGTAGTTGTTCTGATGCGTCGCGGTACGTTGCACAGTTCCATGTCCACCGCTGGGTAAGCGAGAGGGTCTCGCTCGCCCATCAGGCGGTCGCATACTTCCTCGTAGTCCGGTGGCTCGATCATGTCGCAAAGTGATATCTATTTGATAAAAAAGTTATCTTTAGTTCTCGTCTTTTCTAAATCGTTGCATTTTATTTACATGTCACATTGCTTCCAGTGGATACTGTACAATTTAATTTTTTCAGAATAGTCTGATTTACCACGTACGTTAAATTGGCTAAGGCTGGGGCGCCGGGTGCCTGGATTGTCAACTCGACTGTCAGGCCTCCAGTTCTGCAGACCCAAACCTTACGGTCATGCTCAAGAAGGAGACCACAAAGCGGGACCGGAAGAGGGCTTATCCCGTTGAATGAGGATGTCGAGATGGCCCCGGAGTAACAACCGCTAGCGGCACCCAGGTCCAACACGCCTGAAACTGCTGCGACTGGCAAAGGTCACGGACGCGCAAATTGGGCTGCGTGCTCATACCGAGCGACCCCCGGAAAGACGCGGCACGCACGTGCTCACGTGCTACCATTTGTGCAGCACTGCACACAGCGAGGCTTCGGGGGGATCCTTTACAATCTCCCGAAATGTATCGGGGGTGGCGGCCTTTTTACAGTCGCCTCCCCTCCACTAGAGGGGGCGACCGCTTTACAGTCATCCCCTGTGATTTGCCTAGGCATGGCAGGAATGGCCGGCTTTAGTGAGTGTATTCAGGACCTAGAGCTCCCTTCAGTGGCGAAGATGACCGCTCCGGTATTTTTAGCCGGTAGGAGTTCAGCATGCCTCGCCGCTTTTCCCCGGGCGGAGGAAGTACATGATGTACTACCACCAGGTTAAATAAAAAAGGGGCTGGGGCGACGAGATTTGTCAGAGATCAAAAAATTAACTTGGGTCTCAAGGATACCTGCCGTTGCCCCTCAGGATAAACTACAATGTTGGAAGGTTTGCCAAATCTTTAATGGTATAATTAGACTTGCATGTGCTATATTAATGCTTTTATCAAAAATTATTCAATTATGACGATGAAAGTTGTATCAGGGGTGGCTGAATCCACGATCGAATCCAAATTAGATGACACGGGATATCAGTATATTACAACAATGATACATATAGTATAAAGAGAGATTATACATATTATGTGTTGTAGTTCATTATACTTCTGGCACAGATCATAAAACACATTTAAAATAAGTGCACTGACAAACATACCCATACTGAAAGGTTTACCAACTCAGCATGTGCTGGGTAAAACTTCCTGCATTGGTTTTCAGCTGGCACCCAACAGTGTCAGACGGTATGGACAAAGGACGGATGGAACATAAATATTCTCGCTATAACAATAATAACAGTTTTTAATATAAATAAATAGGAAAATTTAGTACTTTTACTTTCCGTGTGGTGTCCGGATTAAGAATATAGCACCACTCCGTCTCCTCCTGTGGATGTCGTAAAAGGCGACAAAAGGAATCTAAACCAGAGGGATGGGCAGCAGCATCCCTTCTGTGAAGCGGTAGCCATACTGCGCTCACCAACCCGCCAGCCAAGCGTGGTGAGTATTGGCAAATACCCCCCAAAATAATGACACAGTTGTGAAAATCTATGGGGGAGGCCTTTTTCAGCAGTGGACGTATGAATGGCCGATATGATGATGATTTAGTACTTTATGAACACAAATAGATTAAGTTGCATCCTTCCTGAAATAGATGTACCATTTATCTCTAGTTGCTGTGATGAGAAGCGGCTGTCATTTATTTTGTAACATTTGTGTTTTGACCACAGGCTTGTTTGTACATTGTTTTCTTTCCAACTTACTGATAATAACATTCATATGGTGTATTGTCATCAAGTATCTTAATTCAAAAGATTATATCGAATTGTTGATATAATATATACAATGCAGGGGCATAGTGTATTATTGTGTAATAAATCAATGTTGTTTCTCTCTTCCATTAGGCTAGGAACAGTTATATTACTTGCATAATAAGCATAGACGCTCCACAAAGTCTGCAGTGTGTGAACATATTTCGTGAGACTATTGAAATTAAAAAACATCCTAATTTTAATAGAGAAGATGGTTGGCAGGTACCACCTGTTTGGAATCCAGTTATTAAAATAATAAAGTCCAAAACAACATACCACACTAAAAAACATCAAGACATTGTGAGTGATTACTGCGTGCATCGAAACTAATTTTTTGATTAAAATTGTACGGTAGATAAAATAAAATAACTTTTTAAAAATCTGTTACGACGCCTGTCACCTTAGTTATCCTGCGACCACGAATGCTGCAAAGTATTCGAAACGTCAGGAAAAAGAAAAATCTATAATATACGCAATCTAATCCGTTTAAAATTGTTTTATTATAATACTTTATAAAATTTCATGAAATGAATGCATTGTTTTAAAACATATCGGTTATATTTGTATACAGATTAATTGCATTGCACAAGGTTACAAGTAGACCAGTCTACTCATGACCACATCTATGCAGCTTGATTAAAATGTCAAGGTTAATTTTATTGTTATTTTAATTACAGTGTTCCAAGTGCCAATGGACCTGATACTATCTTTAAATAATACAGACTAGTTGTTATTAAAGCAGAATACCTTTAATTTATATGTGAAGTATAGTATATATTAAGAGTTAGAAGAAAAAACAAAATGAAACTAATAATATTATTAGTCAACAGGCTAAAATTAATGTTTTGAAAACATTGAATTATTTTTTCCAATCATAGGATGCAATTTGTAAAGTTAACACTTGTTGCCTGGATAATTACAACATGCTTTATTTTGTGTAAGTGATATCTTTAAGATAAATTGCACACACCTGAACTAAAATATTACCATGCTAGTTGCACCAGCCCGCTTCCCTGGGCGGATTTTGTATTTCATATACAATGTGTAAGAAGCAGTGCTTCTGTTGCTTGCAGTTAAGTTTTATATGAAAAAGTCAAACTTTATGTATGTTGCCGTTAGGTGTAACAGGTAAAACCTAACGGCATCATACACACATGCATGCTTTTTGTGCACATCTATGGCACAGTACCTTTCGAATTATATAAGTTTCATCGCTTCTTTTATAATTATTTACACTAAAAAAGGTACCGAAACTTTCGTTGTTCACATATTAATATACATTTTAGTTATATGATTAGTATAAAGCAAGATAGGCCTCGTTCCACCAATTAAAATATACAATCCACTTCATACAGTACAAATAAGGATAGGGAAAGGGTGATTCATAATAATTTAGAGTTATGATTTTATGAATACTAAATTAGTAGGATAACTTACAGAAGACGAGCAACCAGATAGAGTCCCGACCTTCGACTGGTTAGAATACACCTTACGAGCCTCCCCAGCATTCCTATAAATAGGGAAAATCAATTTTTGCCATATTTATAAACGAAGACCGTTCATGCATCGCCAACCAGGGACGTCGCTAGTGCTACAAGGGCAGGGGAACCATTTACCCGGAAGATTGCTGGTATTTACGCCCAAGAGTCATTTAAAATAACTTCAATAAACTTCTTACTCAGTATATAATGTTATTTAATGATAATTTCACATAGGATTCCGTTAAAAAACAAACATGCACAAATTTCTTGTTTACAGTTTTGACATCTAATAACATCATTATTGACAGCACGTTTCGAAGTTGCCATATTATTACAATAGTATTAGTCCAGTGTACAATGAAAAATTGACGTCTCATTTTATCTCGTAAAACTACATTTTATATATGTAAGTAAGTTTACTTTTTATTTCAAGGTTTGTTTTTGTTTGACATGTATCCTAAATTTAACTTTAGGAGCTTATTTTTACGGTACATAGCACATTATACTGAACTTGTATGTTATAATGAGCTCGAACCTGAAAAGTAAATAGGAGACGCAAGGTGAAATGCAAGTCTTAAAGCTGAACCATATTATCGGGCGTCCGTAAAGCTAGAGGAAACATATTATCGGACGTGTCCTTAAGCCACGGCTGACAGTTGCGGCTTATATGTATCTTAAATGAATATACCACTTAATCTGGATTCTGGATGGTACTCACGGCTACGCATCAACCTAGACTGTTTGGACTTTAAACTATTAGAACAGTACCAGGAGACACAAACTATTCTCAGTTCCCTCTTGCCGAACTGTCGCGCGTGCTCGGTTCACTATTCCACGAACCCTCACTGCCCTCAATGCTTTTCTAGACGCAAAACCTGATTGTGATGTGTTTGCGGATGAATGGAAAGTGATTCTATCAGAGTGGTTGGTGTACTGTGAGAAGAATGTGTGTAGCTGTAATGTACCAATATTATATTATGTAATTCAGTATTTTTATGTTTACCAAACAAATATCTATTTTTTATTCATTTTGGCCGAATGAAGTCCACTGCTGGACACAAGCCTCCCCCAAAGACTCCACAACGACCGACATGGATGTGTTGTGGGGCCCACACTCATTGGGGGGTTTTGCCATAATCGCCACGCTTGGCAGACGGGTTGGCGATCGCAGTTGAGTTGTTAATGTACTCGAAGGACGCTGCTGCTCATCCTCCGGCTAATCCCTTAGTCGACTTTTACGACACCCATGGGAGGAGATCGGATGGTGGCATTCTGAGCCGGCACCACACGGCAAAGCCGGCACCACACCACACGGCAATTTTTTTTATTATCGCGCCTATTTTTATTTTTTTACATCACTTTATCATAATATGCAATTTACAATGTATAATTTTATTTCAATGCTGTTATTGTACATACTTAGAAATTAATTATTGTAATTGGCCACGGCCGTGTAATTATTTGTGTTTGAATAATTGAATTGAACATCTCCTCCCGTGGATGTCGTAAAAGCCGACAGAGATTCTAAACCAGCGATGGGCAACAGCGTCCCTTTTATGTAACAGTAGCTATTTTGCGCTATCCACCCAGCCAGCCAGCCGTAATACCTAAGTAGGTAGTTCTCCCAAAAATTACGACACATGCCATGTAACCGGTCTTAAATAGGTCTTGGGCCAAATTGTGGAAATCTATAGCCCTTTGATCAACAGTTGACGTCCTTTTGCTGATATGAAACTGTACCCACAATACAAGGGAAACTAGATCCTAAAAGGGGCAATGTAAAATAGTACATAGTTGTTTCTGAAGTTTACGAGACTGGCATCCATTGGATCGAAATAGCTTACGGAAATATATCACGTATATTGCAAAAATATAACCGAATTATGAGAAGAATTTATTTTATATATTTATCGCTCATGCGTTTATGCTATTGTGCATTGCACATATGATGTTTTAGGTATTTATTATGAACGAATGTAAGTATGTAAGGTAGAACATAAAATATTGTTAAATAATTCTTCAGTATGTGTGTATGTGACTGAACTCCTCCTAAACGGCTGGACCAATTTAGATGTTATTTTTTAAATATGATTAATTGGGTCTCGGGATGGTTGCCCCAAATAAACTTAAGTGACATTCTAACCTACAACGAAACAGCTTTATCGTTACATCCGTTATGTTAAAAGTGTTGACATAGTAAATATAAATCAAATCAGATAATAAATACAGATTAAATAATTTTTAACACTTAAATCAAGGCATCATACTAAGACCACACGTAGGTATACTATATCATTGCAATCTTAACATATGATATATACAATATTGCCATGTTAAATTATATTTACATAATTGAGAACTGCCGTGTGGTGCCGGATGCTGTGTGGAGCCGGCCCAGAATGCCACCACCCCATCTCCTCCTGTGGGTGTCGTAAAAGTCGACTAAGGGTTTGGCCGGAGGATGGGCAGCAGCGTCCTTCCAACAACTCAACTGCGATCGCCAACCCGTCTGCCAAGCGTGGCGATTATGGCAATACCCCCCAATGAGCCTACAACACACCCATATCGGTCGTTGTGATCTTTGGGGAGGCCTGTGTCCAGCAGTGGACTTCATTCGGCCGAGATGATGAATTGAGAACTTTTGTAAACATGTACCAAATTTTTTATGTTGGCGTATTTCAATTACATCAATAATTATACAAGCGTTTAAAAGTATTAACATGACATATTGAAGATTTATGGATTATGTCCGTCAAAGTCATTGAAGGTATAATTGATACCATTACCCAGGGGTAGCCAGTAGTGCAGGCACTTGCAGATATTTTAACCAATGTTTAGATAGCGGAATTCTACCGGATTTGATGAAACATAGTAAGATAACACCAATTTTATAATCAGGATTCAAGAAAAATCCGTCAAATTATAGACCTATTTCTGTGCTCCCAACACTGAGTAAAATCTTTGAGAACACCATGCTTGATCAGGTGTTGCCACATTTTAATATTAACGGAAGTTTACATAGTCGGCAGTTTGGATTCACGTAGGGTACATCAACTTCGGATGTCTGAGTGAAAGTATTCACTCAAATTCTAGAATCCTGGGATGGTTCTCAAGAGGCTTTTGGCATTTTTATGACTTTTCCAAGGCATTTGACTGCGTTGACCAGAATACTTAGTTATTAGATTTGGTAAAAAAAAAAACAAAAACCAGAATACATGTCGCAATGTAATATTTAAGTACATTGAGGGAATACATTAGGTATTAGTAAAAAAATCATAAAGAGAACCTCTATTTATTTCAGTCTTAAGATGGTTCGTAATAGCCGTGTACAAGGGAAACTCAAGAATCCTTTAGCGGACCCATATACACAGAGTTACGGGAGGTCCAAATTGGTGGCAATGTGCCGTGACCTCACGTCCTGTCCCGTGCAGGTACGCACTGAAACAACCGTGACCGGTGAATACCTGCGTCATACAGTAGGAGATGCGTTTGCTCCTTTTGAGCCAGGCTCCGAAGAGCGGCAGGGTGGCCTTGACGCATTGTGATAGCGACCAGGACACCGCACAGCACACGCTCGAGGCGTGCCCTGCGGGGGCCGCCGAGCGGCGGATCCGGGTCGATCGGATCGGGCAAGATCTCTCTCTGCCAGCAGTAGTGTCGGCTATGTTGGCAGAGCACGAAAATTGGAGTGCAGTGGTCTCCTTCTGCGAGAGCGTCATGCTGCAGAAGGAGACTGCAGAGCGGGATAGGGAGAGGGCCGATCCCGCACGGAGAAGGACGAGACGGCGCCGGGGCAACAACCGTCCCGGCTCCCAAGTCCAACACGCCTGAGCCCCCTGCCGTCAATTCATGGTGGGGGGCCTCGGGGGTCGCGGGTGCGCAGATTGGGGAGTCTGCGTGCTCACACCGAGCGACCCCCGGGAAGACGGTGGCGCGCACGTGGTCACGTGCCGCCGTGTGCGCAGCACAGCGCAAAGCGAGGCTTGGGGGGATCCTTTACAATCCTCCCCGAGAGGTGCCTGGGGGGCGACCTTTTTACAGTCGCCTTCCCTCCGCTAGAGGGGGTGACCGCTTTACATTCACCCCTTCCAAGATGTGCCTAAAGGCGTGGCACCAATGGGCGGCTCTAGTGTGATCTTACGAGGACCTGGAGCCCCCCTTCGGTGCCGAAGATGACCGCTCCAGTGGTTTTAGCCGGTAGGAGTCCGGCACACCCCTTCGCCCTTCCCCGGGGTGAAGGAAGTTCCATGTAGACTTTCCATCATCAATAAAAAAAAAAAATAAGAAAAAAAAAAGGGTGGCCTTGACGACGTACTTAGTTGCAAACTGCAACCTAAGGTGGTCTTGCCACTTCTCGAGTGCACGCCGCTGAGCCTCAGCCTATCGAACGTCGTTGGAGGCGCGCCTTCGCCGCTTTGGCGGACGGAGCGTATCTGATCAGAGATACACGCAAACAAATTACTTACTGCCATACCAATCTGATTACCAAGCCCCGGCAATTCTGGAAAATTCGCATATGACTGTACATTGTGGCGATCTAAGGAGACTAGTGTTAAGCAGCGGACGCCTAAAGCTGATATAACTATATATAAAAATAGAAGGTCACTAAGGTTAAAATTAGAGTTATATCTACTGTATACATAAAGGAGACGAGCCGTGATTAAGGGATATAGACAATGATGTCGATAACAATTATTAAAACCCTTTCTGCGCATACACGCATCTCGTGCTACCTATAAAATCTCGGAAAGAATAACTGCGCATATTAGTAATCCCTTTGTTCTGTTCGTGCACGTTCTGAAATCTAATTGGATTTGAGTGGTCGCGTGGCGCGGGCTTCACTTCCACGGGACCTCGCAAGCCCGCGGATTATGTACGCACTTGAAAAATTCAAGCCTCCGACTCTGTTTTATGTGTCCTATTATGACTTTGTGTTGAATTAAAACGTGGTTATGGTATTTTTTTACTAATATTTTTTTATTGTAAGTAAGTAATTTATTTTCTCACCATAATAGTAAAAAAGTTGCAACACAATACAATATTGCCCAGTTACAGTATTATTCAAATTTATTGTGGGAGACTGGTGCTAGGCTTAGGCTAGGCCGAAGTCTGTGTTTCAGGTCACCAGGCCTTCCATAAGTCCAGAAGTCAATTTTGCTTTATCATAAACTGTGCCATTTATTGTTTTTTCATTTTCGTCATCTTCGTGTATGTGATTCTATCAAGTTGTTTCCTATTGTTAAAATTCTCTTGATGAATACTTTCCAAAACGTTGATATAAATGAAAGATAAAAAATAAAACATGAAGAATAAAAAGTATCCCCCCTGGTTTTCTAGACCACTGATAAAAATGTTGAATGAAAAGAATAAATTAAGAACCAGATTAAAAAAATACCGGAACCCTATTGCTATAACCCTATATATTGCGATAAAATGGCCCTATCATGTTATAACTCATACATAGATCACGCTGAATCAACGATTAAATCTAATCCGAAGTACTTTTGGAGGTATCTTAAAGCTAGAAAGGGTTATTCTAACAGAAGCCCTGGTACAATGTCCGATAGTGTTAATACTTCCGACGACTGCAATGTCATATGTAGTCTATTCGCATCGCATTTTTCAAGTGCCTATGTGTGTTCTCAGGCTTGTAACGACTTGGGAATTCCCAAATTAGAAGGCTGTAAAAGTAACTGCTATCTTGGTCATATTGATATCACTAAAGAAGAAGTCTTAAAAACATTAAAAAGACTAAACATATTCAAAGGAGCTGGCCCTGATAATATACCGCCTGTATTTCTTGTGAGGAATGCTAACAAACTGGCATTACCATTAATGTTGATTTTCAACAAGTCACTAACAACGGGAATCTTCCCTTCAACCTGGAAGATAACAAACATAGTTCCAGTGTTTAAAAATGGCGACGAATCTCTAGTCAGTAACTACAGGCCAATAGCCATTCTATCTGCACTGGCTAAAGTATTCGAGTCTCTTATATGCCCAGTTTTGACTTGGCACATTTCACAGCTACTGCTTACTAACCAACATGGTTTTACAAAAAATAGATCCACCGCAACTAATTTAGTCACTTATCTTGAGGACCTAGTAGAGGCTGTTGACGAGCGTATACAGGTTGATGTTATCTACACCGATTTCAGCAGGGCTTTTGATGTTGTGAACCACAATATCCTTCTAAAAAAACTTAAAATGTACGGAATATCAGAACCCTTGCTGTATTGGTTTGATTCTTACCTTTCCCAGCGTAATCTAAGAGTGGTATACAATGGTTTGAGTTCAAACATTTACACGGCTACTTCTGGAATCCCACAAGGGTCCCACCTGGGGCCTTACCTATTTGTATTGTTTATTAATGACATTAATGAATGCTTCCATAACTCAAATATCTACCTTTTCGCTGATGACTTGAAAATTGCCAGAAATATCAGTAACAAAAGTGATTCATTATTACTTCAGAGCGACTTAAACCGATTGGTACAATGGTGTGATATTAATAGTATGACATTAAATATAAGAAAATGTAAACATGTAAAATTTACTAGGAACAAGAATATTTTAAATACTGAATACGATATAAATGGAGATTTGCTGGAGGAGGTAGAATTTATAAGGGATTTAGGGGTTCACTTTGACAAAAAGCTAAGTTTTGAAAAACACATAGATGAAATCTCCACTAAAGCCATACAGATGATGGGTTTTGTTATCAGGGAATGTAAAAACTTTAAAAAGCCTGATACAAAGAAAATTATGTTTAATTCTTTAGTGAGGAGCACTCTTGAGTATTGCAGTGTTGTGTGGTCACCTAGTTATATGATCCATGTTGACAGAATAGAAAAAATCCAGAAGCGTTTTTTGCGACATTTAGCCTACAACAGCCATATGACAGGGATGCTCAAAAGTTACCAAGAACAATTAGATTACTTCAAAATCTCGTCTCTTACACTGCGGAGGAAATGCTTGGATTTGGTTTTTCTAAAGAAACTTGTCTCAGGTGAGTTAAACTGTCCTGATCTACTCAGTAAAATTAATTTTTATGTACCTTCTAAAATACCAAGATCCTGTAATCTCAAGCTTTTCCAGCAGTCAAAGTGCCGTACTAACCTTAAGCAGCACTGCCCACTATCTCGCATGTATGTCACTTACAAAAATTATCAATGTGAGGTTGACCTGGCTCTGTCATCTATATCTTTAATCAAAAAGAAAACTCTGTTTTTGCCTACAGCTGTAAAAGATCACAAAGTTGAGAATAAAGGTAGACCCGACCTCAACTTACTATAAATAGATAATAAATTTTAATGCATAAATATAAATAAATTGTAAAAATAATTAATTAATGACATTATTATATATTATTATTATAAGGATTAATACATATTATATTACACTTGTGATAAATAAGTTTTGTGTGTAACTAACCTTCAGTGTATGCTGTGTTCTCTTATAAGTAATGAGACACTTAATTTTAAGTTATAAAATGTAAGATGTTCATGTGTTAGTGTACTTATTGTTAGAGATCCAAATAAATAAATAAATAACTTCATCAGGCCCCGATACTGGTTGATTTTGTCCTTTAAAACACGGTTATCATCTTGCACCCCATGAATGCCCACTTTAGCTGCAGACAACATCCAGATATAACAATAAACTCGCTGATCTAGTAAAATGTGTATACTATGGCTTTAATACACCCAATATTGGCGATTTATCAAAATAAATTTCAATTTTTTAAAATAAATATATAAATAATTTATTTTATTACTAGGGCTATATTATACTTAGGAATGTCGATGACAATCCCATCGTAACTCAATATAATAATAACGGTGATTATAAATTGACTCCTATTTCTACTGTAAAACATTAGTTAAACTTAATATATAGAATTCTAGCCGAGTTTGGTTCTGCTCGAATGCTATGAAAAGCACCGTCATCTAAAACATTTAATATAAGGAACATTATCATGAATTGTTCTCTTTTGTTAGCGTAACGGATACGGACACACTCCATTAAGCAGGTGTTGCAACATCGGCTTTTCCACATAACTCACAGTTAAGTGAGTTAAATTTTACATTAAGAAGGCAAAACTTCTTCTAGGGGTGTGTCCGGAACGCAACTTTTTTATTAGACCCAGTACAATTCCTCATGAACTTCCTCCGCCCCGGCGATGAACGAAGGGGCATGCCGGGCTCCTACCAGCTAAAATCACTGGGACATCTTCGGCACCTAAGGGGGGGCTCCAGGTCTTCGTATGATCACACTAGAGCCCGGAACGCAACCTACATGCGGTTACAATTTGCTGCCTGTTTAATTGAGCACTAAAAAACTACGGGACATGAGGAGGTTTGCCTTGGATACTTTTATACCATATACCCTTGGATTTAGATCTTACATCGAAGTATTCGTTATTTTTTTATAACAAATCCGATTTACTAAGGACTTCAGAATAGTTAGGCAATATATTTATTTCAATTCCATCAGATGCGGCTTTGTTAGCGAAGCGGTTGGGGTTGTGAAGGGTTTTAGGATGTCTAACTTTGTATTTAAGCGGCTTATTTTTCTTGTTAACTTGACCGTCTTATTGCTTGCGGTTAGTCACTTTGCGTACTGACATTCCTCTCCGCGGAATCTGATCAGCATTTTTTTTTAATCATTGCCCCAAACTGGTGTTGCTTCTGTGTAGTGGGTGCGTTTACAGACATGAACTCCAGATACAATACACCCAGACCCGGAACAACTACCTGCCTACCTGCCTACTGTATCAGCCACTGCACCAACCACGCCGTCGGTGTTGCTTTGAGGGATTCAGCAACATGAATGTTCTATAGACATCAGCATCGGCACGCCCAGCACTTACTAAAAACAGGTACCGGCATAGTATAGACTATTACTCCAGCTCCATTGTTGTTGGCGTTCGTGTGCGCGCATAGGATTGATGTAGCCAATCTTATTCTATAAAATCCTTGCACATGTAATCCAGCGCACCGTTTACATATCGACGGCAGCAAAGTAAAAAGTTAACTGCAATTTTGCGATTTTCTGATTATTGCAGTATCTTACTAAAATATAATGTTCTACACAATGGTAAAAAGAAATTACATATATCGCTTTATTTTTTTGACTTTTGTCACGTAAAAGACGACAACTACACCTGTTTTGCACGATGTAGATGCGTTCAAGCTCAAGGTCACTCAGCGAGCTATGGAGAGAGCTATGCTTGGTATTTCTCTACGACATCGAATCAGAAATGAGGAGATCCGTAGAAGAACTAAAGTAGTCGACATAGCTGAAAGGATTAGTAAACTGAAGTGGCAATGGGCAGGGCATATTGCTCGTAGAACTGATGGCCGTTGGGGCACATAGGTTCTCGAATGGAGACCGCGGACCGGAAAACGCTGCGTGAGACGACCTCCAACGAGGTGGACAGACGACCTGGTGAAGGTCACTGGGAGTAGTTGGATGAGAGCGGCATGTGTCCGCTCGTTGTGGAAATCTAAGGGGGAGGCCTTTGTTCAGTAGTGGACATCCTGTGGCTGATATGATGATGATGAAGATGCGTTCTGTCGCTGGCCGTATATACGATTATGGCAAAACCCCCCAATGAGCCCACAACACACCCATATCGGCCGTTGTGGTGATCTTAGGGGGAGACCTGTGTCCAGCAGTGGACTTCATTTGACCGAAATGATGATGATGAATACCTTATTAAATAATAATGAAAATGTCAACACATTTTTTTTTTGATTCAGTGGCTGATACAGTCGGCTGCTGCGCACCGGGTCGCGGGTTCGATTCCCGCACGGAACAAATATTTGTATGATCTGCAGGTAGTTGTTTCGGGTCTGGGTGTATTGTGTGTGGAATTTGTGTCTGTAAACGCACCCACGACACAGGAGAAATCCTAGTGTGGCACAAAAAAAAAACCTATGATGCGCTCTCCTGAAAAGTAGCTGTTTTGTATATAACTCTTTTTACTTTGTATCCGGATTGCCTACCGCACAGGTCGTCAGGCTTCAAATTTACCAGGATTTCTCCTGTGTCGTGGTGTCAATTTACATCTCACCTGCACAAACATCTCAGGTCTAGACCCGAAACAACAATCTGCAGATCGTACAAATACTTGTTCCGTGCGGTGATCGACCACGTAGCGTAGGGAGCCAATCGCTCAGCCACTGCGCCAACAGTGCCGTCTTCTATTCTTAATTCAATCGGATGTTAAGTACCTAACGCAGACATTAGAGGTGGAATCGGTCCAGCGTGCGAACGCTACATGGTCCATGTTTCAGCAGAATAGAGGATGCTCGGTAGCACGACCGCTATGTAAACTGAGAATTCCAATTTAATTTGAGAATTAGAATTTCAATTCTAATCGTGTGACCCGAAGACTTTGGAATGCAGCTTGCCAAAAGCCTTAGCAGCGGCACCAATCCTGCTGTTGACTTTTGTATTCAGATCGCACTTTGATGTTATCGTGCTCCCCGGGTAATTTAATTTGTCAACATGCTTCAGCTCGTCCTCGCTGAGTTTAATGGCTAGCGACACCTGAATGTGACTGTTGAGAGACATCACCTCGGTGATCATCTTTAATTTACGACAAGACTCGCAAAAATTCACATGGAATATATATGATACACAGATAAAGATAAAAGGATAAAAAACATTTTTATTCGTATAAAACCACTTACAGGCTCATGAATAGTCACAAGGGCAATTCTCGTAATTTAAAAATGTTCAAAATATAGTTCCGATCTAGTCTCAGTGTCATAAATGTCACAAATGGTATTCTCGTAAACTAACAAACAACGTCAAACGTGAACTTGCACTGTGATGAGATTGAAAATGGATCGAAAGTTGATCGAAGTCAAAACGGTATTCTGCTAACATTTTGAACTGTCACATGTACTGAATTGTCATTAAATAAACGTCAAAATTGAGATTGAAATGAGATTAGATTGAGATTATACTGAAATCAGACTGAACTTTAAGGGTAGCAGAATACCATTTTTTCGGTCAATTCATAATTTAATCTCAGTTCGGTCAAGTTTCAGTTATAGTGTAAAATAATTACGAGAATTGGCCCTCAGACTTTAGTTGCCGCGTTCCAAGATGTAGGTTTCCTATGGAGAAGAACGGGCAAGAAACTCCATGGTTACTCTTTTTAAATCAAAATAGTTTTGTTACAATATTTGACTGCATTGTTCTTGAAATGAAGGTTATGTGAGGACAATGCAGGAGAAAAGAGTCTAAATTATATTAAGTCTAACACTAAACAAGCCAGATTTTAATATTTATGAAAGCTTATGGTTAAATTGCCATGGCTGTATTAAGCTGACCAGTCCCAACAGACAGCACTCGTTCATGAGCATGACGCGAGCATCAGCTTCGCTTAGCTCAACCATATTGTTATACGACGCCACCGTAAGTAGGACACTTGAGTGAGCATGACATACCTAACCTGCCAGACAAATGTCACGTCAATTAAACAAAATGAATTAATAACCCACATGGTACTCCCACATACAGTATCAAATCTAAGTAAATAGTACATAAAAAGCAAGTAATTAATGTCATAGCAAATATAGAAATATTAAAATGTCACTATATGAATTAATATAATCCAATAGAAGAAATTATGTTTTTTTTATTGAATGTCGAGATAGGAATAAAGATAATGGTATTTTAAAGATATAACCAGGAATATCATACTAAAATATGGTATGTTCATATACTAAAACTCGATTCTTCAAACAGTAACTTTTCAATTCCCAATGGTAACAAAGGAAGGCTTTAATTTTGTTTCAACGTACTTATCTCTCATTTTGACTTTAACAAGTTCAAAACAGCTCAGAAATTCCTGGAAAGAGTTGATATTTTGGCGAAGATTTAATTAACTTATCGATGCAGATTATCTGCATCGATAAGTTAATTAAATGTAATTTAAAGTCTATGTAATGGGGAGCGGGTCCGTCGCCACGCTATTTACTTGAGAAAATTTCAAGGAAACTTTGGTGGCGACGTGACTGTACCTGAGAATTTATTGACCAAATCATCCAGTTAGACTTGGTTTCTCACCTGAGAACCGATAAAAGTGGGCCCGTGTCCAATCGCTTACCGTGTTGCAATTATTATTATTTATAACTATATTTTCTTTCTTTTGAATATACATTTCTTTATTTCATAACGATTAGGTATCGTTTTTTTAAACGATGGAACGCAAACAACTTGACCCGAAACAACTATTTATTGATCATACAAATATTTGTTACGTGCGGGGATCGTTCTCGTGACACGTAGCGCACAAAGTTAATCGCTAAGCCACAGCGTCAACCGCGTGCCGTCCGCGTCAGTTGCATATTACATAATTCTATCGCAGTGCAGTTGAACATAAGACTCTACAAGTTGCGCTACATAACCAACACATATCCGACGATCTGGCTAACGGCCGAAATTATTAACCTAACATCTTTAGCTATGGAATTACTTTTTGTGCTTCTTGCATACACTTCTGGGAAGTTTAGTTGCTTAACTGGTCGTTTCTGGAAAAGTCAAAAGAGGCCTCCAGCCAGGCTTAAAATTAATATAAAAATTAAGCAACTTGCGCTAAGGGCGCCCTCTGCGGGACACGGATTTCGGATTGGAGCGGCGTTGCTGGGGATAGCAAGCTATTGTTGGGACAGCTGGATTGGTATTATTTAAAATGTATTAGGGGGGACATATAATTGACGCGGCGATAGGCCTCCGCGAACAGGGCTCGTTTCATTAACTGCCTGATGATCGGCAAGTTAGCCTGCGTTACAAACTTAATTATTAATATTCTTTAAACGGATTACATCGCTTATATTGTAAGTATATTTGTTTATCCTGACGTTTCGAACACTGCAACATTCGTGGTCGCGGGATAGTCATCCTGCGTGGGTGACAGGCGTCGTTACAGCGTTAAAAAGTTAAAATTAGGGTGTTTTTTAATTTCAATAGCCTTACAAAACATTCTCGGTACATATCGGTTCGCTTTCTCAAGGACTTGAAGTTGATCGAAACGTAGAAAACCATTTTCATTCGTTTTATCAATAGGGGAGATGGTTGGCAGGTACCAACAGTTTGAAAACCTGTTATTAAAATAATAAAGTCCCAAACAACATACCGCACTAAAAAACATCAAGACACTGTGAGTGATTACTGTGTGCATCCAAAATAACTTTTGATTAGAATTGTATGGTAGATGAAAAAAATAACTTTTTTAAATCTAAAAAAACGCCTGTCATCTTGTCATCCTGCGACCACAAATACTGCAAAGTGTTAGAAACGTAAGGAAAAACAAAAATCTATGATATACGCGATGTTAACAGTTTAAAGTGTTTTATTATAATGGATTGAGAATTTATTTGTTTTTGTGTTAAACGTGAACCTAACGCAAAAACAGATCATGTTCAAAATCTAGAATCCAATGATTTTAAATTCGATTTATTATTATTTTTCAGCCGTAATTTATTGGCTTTCTGCCACCGATCGCGGGTATGATTCCCGCACTGAAAAATACATTTGTATGGTTTACACCTGTACCAACATACCTATGTTATTCCGTGTGGTGTCCGGATTAAGAATATAGCACCACTCCATCTCCTCCCGTGGATGTCGTAAAAGGCGACTAAGGGAATCTAAACCAGAGGGATGGGCAGCAGCGGCCCTTCTGAGAAATGGTAGCCATACTGCGCTCACCAAGCCGCCTGCCAAGCGTGGTGAGTATTGGCAATTACCCCCTAAAATGATGACACAGTTCTCAAAATCTATGGGAGAGGCCTTTGTTCAGCAGTGGACGTACAAATGGCCGAGGTATATTCCGATTCTGAGTGATTTTACATATTTATGTTTGTGAACTATGCCGTGCAGTCCCGGTCCGAATAGGGCTACCCCATCTAATCCTGTAAATATTTACTCATCTCTGTAAACTGTACCCAGATTACAAAAGAAATCTGAGCGTGTGGCATATATAAGATAGTAAAAAAAATACGGGTTGCACTCCGGGAGTGCCGACAGAAGTGAAAACTTGTTTTGGTGCGTTAGACATTTTTTAGATGGGTACTAGGGTTATTGGGTTATGAATTGCATTTTATTTATGAATTGTATTTTATTAATGATTAGAAACTTTAAAATACATTTAATATTCTTTTATTTATCTAGACGCGTTCGCGGTCTGCTATGTGTACGAGTACATGCATATATGCACACACTATAGCTGCGTCTCGTAACGGTGTCGCGAGTCCGGAGATTTTATCTCATCTAAAAATATGCGTACTGCGCTAAAAGGAGTTTTCACTTAAAAAAGATCGGTGGTCTAAATATTGGTACATCTTTTATCTTGATCATTATGTGTTAAATTTGTATTAAGGTAAAATATTTAAATATGAGCTTGCTCCCCCTTCTGTTTGAAAGAGCTGCCAATTTATAAAATCATTTTCGCTAATTTTATATTACGCGAGTCGCGAAATAGCAAGGGGCTGAAATAATCTTGTCACTTCTTAGCTACCATATTGCGTATAAAGAAATATTATATTTGATGATAGATATGATGGGAATACTATTTTTTAATACGGAGACTATCACAAACATACATAAATCTGTTGCCAAATTTGCTATTTATTCTTAGTCTCATTAGTAGCTTTTAATCCTAAAAATATATTAACATTTAAATTCTAAGAGTGAAAGTTTGTGTTCAAAATTAAAGTAACTTTTCAGACGGGGATTCTTTGCCCACGTCTTTCAAAACACCTCTGAACGTCGATTAAAGACTATCGTAATAAAATTACAAAGCAATAGAGTTCTTCGAACTTCAGCCTAAAGACGCATAATTGAAGTTCAATAACTTAAAACTATTAAGCAATCCTATAATGATATGCCAAGTGCTAACTGAATTATAATCTGCGCTTCTCTCGACCTGCCCCGCCCAAGTGCGCAGGGCGGATAGCCAGAGCCACCCTTAGACATAGTGTACACCGCGCTTTCACCCAGTACGCTTGTCGCGTCGCTAAATGAATCGTATCATAAAAGAACATTGCATTTCCTGTACAAAACAGAAGCATAAATTAAAAATATTAGACGTGTTGCGGATTTGAATATCGAACCTTTCAGTGTTACCATTTATTTAGTGTTGTGTTTTGAAAGTCGAATATTAACTCGCAATCAAAAGTGCATTAACATTAACTGAATGTCGATGTTATTTTTAATGTTAAATTCGTCTCGTTGTTGGACCGTACCGTACAACAGAAAAAGCCTAATTTGATCATTTTGATTATCTATAAAAATAATATAAACTCCATAGTTTAATAGTAAAACTATTTTTTATTAGCAAATATATTTCTAGATTTTAGTAACGTTACTATTTAACATTATCAATAAGTGTTCGAAAGGGAGTTAATAAAGTTAAGAACAGTGCAACAGGTGACCGAAACAACGACGCTCGATATGATTTTATACGATGTAAGTATTTCATTGATGTATTTTTTACTTAATTTGCCTAAATATATGCTGATATGGGAATCCCGGGGGAGGCCTAAGATCAGCAGTGGGCCTCAAAAAGACGAACTGATGATGATTAATTGCTTCGCAACGAAATCAGACTTGCTGGTTATGAGGATTAATTTATAGGACCGGTGGGTGGGCGGTTTCGGAACTGCTAACATATTTCTGTCCGCCCAAAAGCTTCCGACTTAGCTAAACAACAGCTATCTGATGACTGCAACCAAGGTCGACGATTTAAGGTGCCTACCGAATCTACTACGCGGTCTCCCATCCATAGATTGTCCGCGCCGAGTGTTGCTTAACCTCACCGATCGTTTACCGATTAGTGAGTGCAACTGACTATGAGCGACTCATATTAATAAGGCGTAATTAAAACAGACAAAGCCGTAGTATGTAATGTCTTCTGTAATTTATCATGTCATGGTCATGTCATTTTTAACGCAATATATAAAATGCCATAATATAGGATTTCTCAGTTGCCCAAGGATTCGCCCATTTTGGCATGGAATAACATCCGTGGGTGTCGTTAAGGGTGACCAAGACCAGGAACATATCGTCGGTCGTCCAGTTCTGCTCCAGAAATAAGGCCCAAGTTTCTGAGCTTGTGTATATACTATATATACTATGAAATTTCAATGATTTCATTTTGATAAATGAGACTGTGATTCATGAAAACAGTCTTGGTTTTATATAGCACTACGAGACATCGAGATCACGCAGTGAAATTAGACCCTAGTTCTTAGGTTTTCGTGGTTGTTAGTAATTATAATAAAATGATTTTTATTATAATGGGGATTATGATAATCAGAATTAGTGGCTCGAACACTGCAGTATTCGTGGTCGCAGACTGACTCTTTAACGACGACACGATGACGTTTCTGCTTTGAGTTTGTTTCGGCATTTCCTCTCAGTGGCAGTCAGTAAGAAATTCTGGCTTCATCTATATTTATTAACTAGCTGGAACCCGCGGTTTCACCCGCGTTTAATTTAAAAGAAATTTAGAGTACTTCGACATAGACACTTGACATAGAATATATATATTGGATTTCAAGGGTTTTATGTTTTTACGCGCAACCCTAATTATTTTTCTAAAATAAAAGTAGCCTAAGTTATTCCTTATAACATCAGCTATCTGCCAGTGAAGGTCCTGTCAAAATCGGTCCAGCCGTTTCGGAGATTACCCGGAACAAACAGACAGACAGACAAAAAATAAAAATAGTGTTTTGGTTATATGTAACGTACATACTTTCGCCGTGTGGTGCCGGCTACGAATAGCACCAACCCATCTCATCCCGCGGGTGTCATAAAAGCCGACTAAGGGATTAGCCGGAGGATGGGCAGCAGCGTCCTTCGAGTACATTAACAACTCAACTGCGATCGCCATACCCGTCTGCTAAGCGTGGCGATTATGGCAAAACCCCCCAATGAGCACACAACACACCGATATCGGTCGTTGTGGTGATCTTTGAGGGAGGCTTGTGTCCAGCAGTGGACTTTATTCGGCCGAAATGATGATACTTTCATATGCATTTAGTAAAAAGCTGTTATTTTGACATTACAAACAGACACTTCAATTTTATTTATTTGTATAGACAAGTCAGTGTTTCTTCAAACCTACTTGCTAAAATAAGGATCATTTCAAATAAAGATAATTCCATCTCATAACGCTTTATGTATACTTAAGTAGAGCGAAATATAGTAAGTAAGTAGAGCCGTATACACTCAGGACCACAAAAGTCACTTACAAAAGTATATTGTATAATCCCTATTCAAAACCATGTAGATTAATAACGCAAAAATTAAATTCAAAAGAGACAATTGAATTACGCGTTTTGTTAGCTTATTCAGGCTTATCCTCATTTCATATTTGGAAGAATAAAAATGTACGATTAGAATTTCAGAGAACCGTGGCGGTTGAGAATATACATTGGTTGAATGGCTTGGGAATATTTTTAAATTGAGAAACTGAAATCATCATCATCATTTCAGCCGGAAAACGTTCACTGCTGGACAGAGGCCTTCCCCAAAAACTGCTACAACGACCGGTATTTATGTTGTGTGCTCATTGGGAGTTTTTCCCTTAATCGCCACGTTTGGCAGACGGGTTGGCGAACGCAGTTGAGTTGTTAATGTATGTTCAAAGCTGACACCACAGCGCAGATTTACCTATTAAATAAAAAAAATTGTTGGGGTTTCTGAGGTTTTGGGTTATATGAATTACACGTGTGCGTGCCGTGTGGTGCCGGATATTGACACCACCCGTGGGTGTCGTAAAAGTCGACTAAGGAATTAGCCGGAGGATGGGCAGCAGCGTCCTTCGAGGACATTTATAACTCAACTGCGATTGCCAACCCGTCTGCCAAACGTGGCGATTATGGCAAACCCCCCAATGAGCCACAACACACCCATATCGGTCGTTGTGGTGATCTTTAGGGAGGCCTGTGTCCAGCAGTGGACTTCATTCAGCCGAAATGATGAATTACACGTTGAATATCTTGGCCATGGCCATTAAATTGAAAATCGTTTTTATTTTACGTAGTCTTTCAAATATCAAAATCCATAAACGTATTGCGTAGTTAGTTATACTGTGAAATGACTATTTAAACAAGCCTTGAAACAGGAATAATGTCATACGTGCTGTTAACAGGACCCCCAGTGTAATAAAACTTTGATTGTACAAATTATAACAAATCCTAGAATACCCAGTAATAAGTTACAGTTAAGATAATCCGCAATAAGCAATGATAAAGGTTAGGGAACGATTTACAGCCTACATTTCATTCCGTAATATATGGCTTTCGGTAATTTATTCAATCTTCATTTTCGTACAAATTCAATTCCCGGCTGTTCTTCATCGTTTCATTTTTTTATTTGAATTATTTATATTAAGTTCTGTTCTGGTGTTTATTACTATTAGGCAGGGTTGCACCAAGTAACTATAACGCTAACCAACGCCTCGCCAGCCATCATACCTCTGGTTAAGCTAAATACGGGTTGCACAATTTTAACGATGGTTTAAATTACGACACATCTAACGATAACAATAACCGCTCAACTTCGGGCGGTTAGGGGTTAAAGTTACGGTTATGTTACGCTTTGTGTGTCAATTGCTATACATTCTTACCTGGTTATACATTGCGTTATCAATCAAACACCATTTTTAATCTATTTACTTGGAAGTTCACTTTTGTTGTATTATAAGTAGTAGGTATGTAAGTATTAATAAAATTATAATGAAATTTTTTGGAAGAAAGATTAACACACTTTGTAGGTATTGCAGTTTTGGAGCTAATTGCTATTATAGATTCCGCCAGAATTTTTCATATTTTCACTCTACGTAATGTACTATCTTTGTTTTCAGTGGGGAGCTCGTTTGCCAAATGTTTTATAGCAGTAAAATAATGTTTAATTAAATACCACGCTTAAGTACCACCTTAATAACGAATATTATATATATATATATTATAATATTAACATTCGCGACTCGAAAACTATTTCTGTCTTTAAAAGACGCGTAAAAGAGCATTATCTTTCCTCCTAATTTATGTTGTATATAAGAATATTTTTGTATCTATATTATGTTATTATATATATATTAACTATTTATGTGTATGTATATTGTACTATTTTATTTATGTGTATGTATATTGTACTATTTTATTTATGTGTATGTACTGTTTTATTTATCGTATCGTTGTTTAACTATGTATTATATATAGTTCTTAAGTTTAAGATATTCGCAATATATTATGTTATTTCTCCTCTTCTACCTTTACACACTGTTGTCTACGCTTTAAAACTCTCGTCTCCTATCGCAGGTCTGCTGGCAGAAATTTCTTTTTGAAATAAGCAGTACCTTTGTACTCAAGTGTCAATATATATTGTAACCACCAATTTACTCTGTGTGTACATAAATTATAAAAAAAAAAAATAAAAATATTGTTCGAATTTATTAGCGTAATAACAAGCGTGAAGTGTTGCCAGTCACACTTGAATTACCCTTGTACATTTTTGGGAGATAAAACGCCTTTTCACTTGTCGCTAATTTTACTTTAATATTACATTTTGCTTGACGTTGCAACACTAGATTGTTAAATGACGGCACGGTTGGTGCAGTGGCTGATACAGTCGACTGCTGCACTCCGGGTCGTGGGTTCCATTCCCACACGGAACAAATATTTGTATGATCTGCAGGTAGTTGTTCCGGGTCGGGGTGTATTGTATATTATTATTATTTCCTTTATTTACTTAACTAACATATTAATTACATTTTTAAATATATATATATAAAGCAAAAACAAAAACACATACATTTAAAAATATAAAAAATAGTGACCAACCGGCAACGGGCACAGGGTCCAAGCTACCGGTGGTTAGGGCTCCAGAGAAAGGAACCTCCTCACTATGCGTGCCGTGTCAAGGAGAACTGCTTTCTGTAGCAAGCCCTTGATCCAACCACCTAACGAGAGCCTCTTTAGATGTTGGTCGAGGCTCTTGGCTATGAGGCCATTGGCTGTAACAACTATCGGCACAATAATTGCAGAGTCTACATCCCACATGTCGACAATCTCGTGTGCCAAGTCAAGATACTTAATCTGTTTATCTTTCTCGGCTTTCACGAGATTCTCGTCATGCGGGATAGTAACATCAACAATAATTGTGCGGCGCTCTAATCGATCTATCACCACTATATCAGGCTTATTGGCCACAATAGTCCTATCAGTGATGATAGATCGATCCCAGTACAACGTGACATGACCATTTTCAAGAACTGGGTCGGGCACATACCTGTAATACGGTACCTCAGATTCCACAAGGTTGTATTTTAGAGCAAGTTGCTGATGGATGATCCTGGCCACTTGGTTATGCCTGTGCAAGTATTCGCCGTTAGCAAGACGAGAACAACCAGAAATTATATGTCTAAGTGATTCACCAGGACAGTGACATGCCCGACAGATGTCAACGGTGCCATCCTTAACAATATATTTCCGGTAGTTGTTCGTCATGATAACTTCGTCCATAATTGCACAAACAAAACCTTCGGTTTCTCCGAATAAGTCACCGAAGCGTAGCCAGGACACGGACGCTTGCAAGTCCACATCAGGACCATGAAGAACCCGATAATAGCGTCCGTGTAGCTCCTTGCTCTGCCATACCTCCATGCGGTCGTTGGTACTAAGTACGGCAGGTTTGCGCCAGTTCTCCTTAGCCAAACCGAGCGGGGTTAGTCCTTTGTCTACTGCGACTACATCTCGGTGCATCCCCCCTTCGGCACGGAGGAAATAATCCCTGAGGCGGCACACCTCACGGTTGTGTAGAGTCTTAGCATTTAAAAAGCCTCGACCTCCACACTTCCGTGGGATGTACAGCCTCATTACCGAAGACCGAGGATGATGCATCCGACTTGCAGTCAACAGTGTACGGACCTTCCTATCCAGGGCATCAAGTTCCGTCTGAGTCCACTTGAGTATGCCAAAGGAGTACATCAAAACTGGCATGACCCAACCGTTGAAAGCGCGAACCTTATTGCCACCTGACAAAAGACTTTGAAGGACTTTTCTCAGGCGGCCAAAGAACCGCTCTTTCAACAATTGCTTCATGTCAGCTTCTTTGATGCCCAAAGCCTCCGACATACCCAAGTATTTATATGATTCCGCTGCGGAGAGTGATCTAAGGTAAATAGAATCCGAGAGTTGAACTCCCTCAGATTCCATTATCTCGCCTCGTTTTACATGCATGACCGCACATTTATCCCTGCCAAATTCCATCCTAATACAGTTACTGAAAGTTTCAGTTACTTTTAGTCACTTTATTAGTTGCAATTGACTGGGAGCAAACAGTTTCAGGTCATCCATGTAAAACAGGTGGGATAATACCTTACTTCCTCTCCGCAGCGGGAAGCCTAGCCTTGACCCCTCTAGCAATGTGCTGAGAGGGTTCAAGGCCAGACAAAACCACAGGGGGCTCAGACTGTCGCCCTGAAATATTCCCCGCTCAATTTTTATCGTTTCACCGTTCCCCTGAATCTGTCGACATCCTGGATATCGAAGGACCGTCCTCCATTGCCCCATACATGACAACAAGAAAGTGCGTAAAGTTGTATTTATTTTATACAACTCTAGCACTCTCATGAGCCATGTATGCGGCACCGAGTCATAGGCCTTCTTATAATCTATCCAGCATGTCAACAGATTCTTTCGGGAGCGACGAACCTGCTGGCTAATGGTCATGTCAATGAGGAGCAGCTCCTTAGTGCCGCGGGACCCATTCCTACATCCATTTTGAGAGACAGACATGATGATATTCTTGTCAATATGATTAGTCATTTTCTCTCTCAAAATGGATGTAAGCAGTTTATAGGCCGTTGGTAAACATGTAATCGGCCTATAGTTTTTGGGTTCCGCTGCACTACCTGATTTGTGGAGCAGGTGGGTAACTCCTGTCGTAAAGAACTGAGGCAGCGACCCAGCCTCTAAGGCTGACTGAAACTGGGATGCCAAGCGAGCATGAGAACTTATTATTTTATTATTATTATAATTTTTTATTTTTTATTTTAAGTAAGTTTCTCCCTCCTAGGAAGGGTGAATTAGTAACCTGGCGGGCGAGCCGTAGCCAAGCTCGACAGGTTTATATGAGACCCGTAAAAGAAAGTGAAGACGATGATGAAGTAGCGAGAAATTTTCGTGTGATTCGACAAGAGTTTAGTATGGCAGCTTTTTGTAATAGGAGCAGTGTAGAGCAGCATATTCAGGATGTCAAGGTTTGGTTTGAGGGTTTTCGGGATTACACCCGTTGTAGAGATGATAATTGGTATGATTTTTACTGTTTCTGCACGCCATTGCGTTCTAAGTTCGATGGCCAGATCTGTGTACTTTGCCATTTTCTCAGTATGTGTTGTCACCAAGTTATGTGTGTTACAGACTGCTATATCTATGATGTAGGAAATTTTATTTAATTTATCAAAAATTGTTATATCTGGTCTATTAAAGTGAATTGTTTTATCAGTTATTATTGTTCTGTCCCAGTAAATTTTGACATGATTATTTTCTAAAATTGTACTTGGTTGGTATTTGTAGTATGGAACTTTTATTGTGATAAATTTGTATCTATGGGCTAAGTTTTGGTGAATTATGGAGGCTATTTGATCATGTCTGTACTTATAATCCGTTTGGACGATGGCTTTACAACCACCGGTTATATGCTGGATAGTTTCTGAGCTACTATGACATCGTCTGCATAAATCTGTTACTAGATTAGGTACGCGGAGGATGTGCTTCTGGTAATTCCTCGTATTCATGACCTGGTCTTGGATGGCGATCATAAAAGCCTCTGTTTCTGGAAAAAGTTCACCTCGCCGCAGCCACGCGTTCGACGCATCTTTGTCGACATGAGGTTGGCATAAATCGGCTCGGTGTCTCCCGTGTAGAGACTTCTGCGCCCAAATTTCTATTTTGTTCTGAGGGGTTGATATGGTTTCATTGTGTTGTTTGTTTGTGTTTGATAAGTTAAGTGGTGTTATTTTATTGTCTATGGCAGTAATATATTTGTGTAGTTGCGAGTGTATAGATTTGTGGAAGAGATATTTGCGTAATGATGATATCTGACTGTTGTGGAGATTCTGAATATCGATGAGTCCTATTCCGCCTTCTTTGCGTGGAAGTGTGAGACGCTGTGTGCATGTTTTTGGATGGTGTTTTCTATATGTAGTCATGTGAGTGTTGATAGAACGTTGAAGTTTTTTCAAATCCGTTTGAGACCAGTTTATGATGCCAAAAGAATAAGTGAGGGTTGGTATTGCGTATGTGTTTATAGCTTTTACAGTGTTGCGGGAGTTAAGGTGGCTTTTAAGTATTAGGTGCAGTCGATGCTTAAACTTTTTGGTCAGTTCTATTTTTGTTTCTTTTTGATGTATTTGTCTTGATTGTTGAAACCCGAGGTATTTGTAAGTAGAGTGCTCATCCATAGGTTCGATTTCTTGTCCAGTGTTTAGAGTATAGGTGTTGTGCTGAACTTTTCCACGATGGACGGATTGGATTTTGCACTTATCTACCCCAAACTGCATACGTATATCCTGAGAGAAGGTTTGCGTGATGTCCGCGAGGCTTGACAATTCCGTAATATTGGATGCATACATTTTTATGTCATCCATATACATAAGGTGATTTAGGGTGTGGTTGCTATTATTGTGTTTCAATTTAAAACCAAACTTACTAGTATTCAGCAGGTGTGACAGGGGATTAAGCGCTAAGCAAAACCATAAGGGACTGAGAGCATCTCCTTGGAATATACCTCTTTGGATACGAATCGGTTCAGTTATAATTGTCGTGTTATTATGGTTTAATTTTAGTTGTGTCTGCCATTGTAGCATGGCCGCCTGAAGAAAAGAAATGACAAAAGGATGGATTTTGTATAATTCAAGTATGTATAGAAGCCAGCTGTGAGGAACAGAATCAAACGCTTTCTTATAATCTATAAACATTGTATGTATATTCCTATTTCTTGTTAGCGCTTGTTTCATTGTAATACTATCTATTATTAATTGTTCTTTACATCCTCTACTATTTTTTCGACACCCCTTTTGCTGTTCGGCTAATATGTTAAATTGATCTATATGTTTATAAATCAGCTCACTGATGCATCCCGTTACTATTTTATATATAGTTTGGAGGCATGTTATGGGGCGATAGTTGGCAGGGTCTGTTGTATCAGAGCTTTTTGGTAGCAAGTAAGTGATTCCGTGAGTTATAAATGGTGGCATTGTTTGTGGTGACTGTATGAATTGGCAAATGTGATTGTGGATGTATGGGTGGGTACAAGAGAATTTCTTGTACCAATAGTTGTGAATATTGTCTGATCCGGGTGCTTTCCAATTGTGTGTTCGTTTGATGACTTGGATAAATATGTCTATTGGAATCGTCTCATACTGCATCTGATTTATATGTGTGGTGTATGTTATCAAGCCAAGTTGCATTCCTGTTGTGTTGTAATGGTTGTTCCCAAATGCCAGCCCAGAATTTATGTAAGTCTTGTGGCATTGTAGTTCCAGGTTGGGTAGGCGATGTATAAGGTAGATGTTTCATAGACAAGTCTCTGTAGAATCTTTTCTCATTATTTGCAAAGGTTGAATTTTGTTTCTTACGTTCTGTGCAAGTTAAATATCTTTTGAGTCGAGTTGCAGTAGCATTCAGTTTTTGTTTTAATGTGTCTAAGAAATGCGTTAATTCTGTGTTAGTGTCTTCGTGTGTTGAGTGAGTATGGTATTTTTTCTTAATGTACTCTACGGTTGCACAGACTCTTTGATTCCTATTCCCTATGATAAATTGTGTCAACCTGCCTATTTCTATTCTAAGATTTTCAATTCTTTTCTCCATTCTAATTTGCCACGTCGGTTTCCTACTTGGTTCGTTGGTTCTTGAGTTTGCACCTTGTGGTATAATACCATTGCATATTGCAGCCGTATACGCAGCACAATATATTATAGTGTGTAGCTCTATAAAATTGGTATTTTGGTTTAAGCGTCTAGGTAGTACTTCGTTGTTTAGGTATTGAACTATATGTGCAAAATTTCTGGACGTCTTCTGTTTTGGTATATATGGTCTAGTTTCGGGATTAGTGTTATTAAATTGTTGTAAGGTCTTATTGAACTCTATTTCTATGTAGTTGAGTTCAGATACATTATTTGATGGAGAGGCAACCCTACTATCGTTCACTTGAAGAAATTGTGTAATTGTTTGAGTGTGAAGAGCTTCTGCGTTATCGTGCGAATTTACTGTGTGCGGGTCTGGGTAATTTGTGGTATTGAGTGTGTTATCAGTGTTGAGTTGTGAGTTTTGGAATAAATCATTCATTTCAGATCTAATTTCCTCTATCCTAGAATTAGTTACCATATTACCTTTAAATATGGCTCTTCTTTGATCTGCAATTCTCTGTTCCGTGAGATGTGAGAGAGACGGGTGCTTGTTAATGAATATTTCGTGCAACTTCTTTCGGTAAGCAGTTCGGTTTCTTTCTAAATCAGTAGCCTCAAAGTAACAGCGTATAATGTCTTCGTTTATTTCGTTAGACCATTTCATTCTAACGTTTCCGTTATTATGTTCAGTGTTCATGAATGTGTTTTCGTTATTTTGTATTTGAGAGGTTTCAGAATGTATTACGTGTGTTACTTCTGCCCATATTTCTTTCCTAATGTTCTCTGATAGGAGATTTTTTCGTACTATTTGTCGTCTCTGGTCACCAACACGCTGTCGGGTTGCTTCCATGTCTGGGTACTTCTGTGAAAATTTACTGTGCAATGTGCCTAGGTAGTTCTTTAGTTGTGTTGTCTCACATTTTGTTATTAAAAGATAGGTGCGCCAAATAAAGCGGTTCATCTCTTGAGACCATTTTTTACGCGCGCGGATTGTACCAACCATGAGTACAGGATTGGTGGCGGTTGCCGCCTGCACAGCACGAGTTGACGTTCTAGGGGAAGATTGTGATATTGGCGATGACGAATTGTTGGATGTGTTTGGTGATCGAAAAATACTTCGCGTTGATGATGGAGATGGTATATTAGAGAATAATGAATGGGGTGATGAACTAGGTGATTGGGATGGGCTATGTGAGCATATTATGGGTGATGATAGATGTGACGTAGATTCTAAAACCAAATTCTCAGGTGGATGCCTGATCTGGGTTAGGTTTATTTTTATTGTTGAAGATGCCGTTCTAGAAAGGCGCCTTCGTAAATTATAATTCGAATTAACATTAGACATTTTTCATATTGTTCCCACGATTAGCAAGGGTACTATGACGTCGATCTCAGCAGAGCCCCGCTTGCCGAGACAAGAGCTGGCTTACGAAATAAGCTGCACCTGAAGTTCGCCCTAATTTCAGGAGTGGCACGCTAGCGACCGGACACGCCTCCGGCCATGCATCCTTCGGCACGGCAGACCTTGGATTGGATAAAAGAAGCAAATGGGGGTGAAAGGTATGAGGAAGGTTCGAAGTGTTTGGAGTATTAGGTATTTTGGAAAGTTGAGGAATTTGGGACACTTAGTTTGGGAAGGGTCATTATGTTTAGATGTTTTAGGTTTTAAATGTATCTCCCATAAAAGGGGTGCAGTGCCTAGATTTTCAGGCTATACCTTGATAATGCCAGTACCTTGCTTCCCTAAGCCCCCCCACCACGTCAAGGTAGTCCCTTGGGGGGGTTATTATTATTATTATTATTCCTTTATTTCTGATACTTTCATATTAATTACATTTTTAAATATATATAGAGGTAAAAAACAAAAACACATACATTTAAAAATATAAAAAATAGAGACCAACCGGCAGCGGGCACAGGGTCCAAGCTACCGGTGGCTAGGGCTCCAGAGAGAGGAACCTCCTCACTATACGTGCCGTGTCGAGGATTACTGCTTTTTGTAGCAGGCCCTTGATCCAGCCACCTAACGAGAGCCTCTTTAGATGGTGGTCGAGGCTCTTGGCAATGAGGCCATTGGCTGTTACAACTATCGGCACGATGATTGCAGAGTCCACATCCCACATGTCGACAATCTCGTGTGCCAAGTCAAGATACTTAATTTGTTTATCTTTCTCGGCTTTCACGAGATTCTCGTCATGCGGAATTGTAACATCAACAATCATCGTGCGGCGCTCTAATCGATCTATCACCACTATGTCAGGCTTATTGGCGATAATAGTCCTATCAGTGATGATAGATCGATCCCAGTACAATGTGACATGGTCATTTTCAAGAACTGGGTCGGGCACATACCTGTAATACGGCACCTCAGATTCCACAAGGTTGTACTTTAGAGCAAGTTGCTGATGGATGATCCTGGCCACTTGGTTATGCCTGTGCAAGTACTCGCCGTTAGCAAGACGAGAACAACCAGAAATTATATGTCTAAGTGATTCACCAGGACAGTGACATGCCCGACAGATGTCAACGGTGCCATCCTTAACAATATATTTCCGGTAGTTGTTCGTCATGATAACTTCGTCCATAATTGCACAAGCAAAACCTTCGGTTTCCCCGAAAAGGTCACCGAAACGTAGCCAGGACACGGACGCTAGAAAATCTACATCGGGACCATGAAGTGCCCGATAAAAGCGTCCATGTAGCTCTTTGCTCTGCCATACCTCCCTGCGGTCGTCGGTACTGAGTACTACAGGTTTGCGCCAGTTCTCTTTAGCCAAACCGAGCGGGGTTAGTCCTTTGTCCACTGAGACCACATCTCGGTGCATTCCCTCATCGGTATGTAGAAAATACTCTCTGAGACTGCACACCTCACGGTTGTGGAGAGTCTTAACATTCAAAAAGCCTCGACCTCCACACTTCCGTGGGATGTACAGCCTCATGACCGAAGATCGAGGGTGATGCATCCGATTTGTGGTCAGCAATGTACGAACTTTCCTATCCAGGGCATCCAGTTCTGTCTGAGTCCACTTGAGTATGCCAAAGGAGTACATCAAAACTGGCATGACCCAACCGTTAAAGGCGCGAACTTTATTGCCACCTGATAAAAGACTTTGAAGTACTTTTTTCAGGCGGCCAAAGAAACGCTCCTTTAACGATTGCTTCATGTCAGCCTCGTTGATGCCTAACGCCTCTGACATACCCAAGTATCTGTATGTTTCTGCTGCGGAGAGCGATCTAAGGTTAATGGAATCTGAAAGTTGAATTCCCTCGGATTCCATTATCTCCCCTCGTTTTACATGCATGACCGCACATTTATCCATACCAAATTCCATCCTAATAGAATTACTGAAAGTTTCAGTTACTTTCAGTAACTTTATTAGTTGCAATTTGCTAGGGGTAAACAGTTTCAGGTCATCCATATAAAACAGGTGGGATACTACCTGACCTCCTCTCCGCAGCTGGTAGCCTAGCCCTGATCCCTCCAGTAAAGTGCTGAGAGGGTTCAAGGCCAGACAAAACCACAGGGGACTAAAACTATCGCCCTGGAATATTCCCCGCTCAATTTTGATCGTTTCATCGATCCCTTGAATTTGTCGACATCCTGGATAGCGAAGGACCGTCCTCCATTGCCCCATACATGACAACAAGAAAGTGCGTAAAGTTGTATTTATTTTATACAACTCCAGCACTCTCATGAGCCATGTATGCACCGAGTCATAGGCCTTCTTATAATCTATCCAACATGTCGACAGATTTTTTCGGGAGCGACGAACCTGTTGGCTAATGGCCATGTCAATGAGGAGCAGCTCCTTAGTGCCGCGGGACCCATTCCTACATCCATTTTGAGAGGTAGACATGATGGCATTCTTGTCAATGTGGCTAGTAATTTTTTCTCTCAAAATGGATGTAAGAAGTTTATATAACGTCGGTAAACATGTAACCGGCCTATAATTTTTGGGTTCCGCTGCACTACCTGATTTGTGGAGCAGGTGGGTAACTCCAGTAGTAAAGAACTGTGGTAGCGATCCTGACTCCAAGGCTGACTGAAATTGGGATGCCAAGCGAGCGTGTGAACTACGCAGCCATTTTATCCAAAAGTTATGCAGTCCGTCCGGTCCCGGGGATTTCCAATTCGACATCGGACGGACTGCACTGACTACGTCTTGTGTGGAAATTACTATTTCCTCCATCTCTTGTATAGGTTCACACGCTCGCTCAATATCCCGCATCCATTCACCCTCCGTGTGACCAACGGGCGTCGACCAGATGTTGCGCCAGAATGCACTCGTGGCTTCATCAACTGGGCGACTCACATTGCTCACACTTTGGTCAGGTCGCTCCCAAGATCTATAAACCCACCTTTGGTCGCTCTGGAATATGCGATTCTGAGAGAATCGATCCACTCGTCGTCTATACCTGCGAATACGGCTCGCCCATGCATATACCTTCTGCTTCAGGAAATCGATGCGCTCTGTGACACGGGCCATGTATTCTTGAGGACTAATCCCAGTCCCCGAGAATGCCCGCCTCACAAAGCGCATTACTCTAGGTCGAGTATTGCCATCCCTGAAGCAGATTAGTTTTCCGATAAGTACCCTGGCCTCGCCAATACGCCGCTCAATCCTGCACTGCCAAGCTGGTACGGCTGATTTCTGTTGTGTAGCTCTGTCATTAAGGTGAAATTTAACGCGAGCTACACGACATGCCGCAACAGCTGCACAGTACAGGATCGAGTGAGTATCGGCGAGATCTTCGCTGCCTTCAAAATAATCAAAAAGCAGCGAATCCAGGGCACATACCAATGCCCTATTTTTGTTATTCATAGGCAAGCGAGGTATTCGTGGCCTAAGTATAGTGGGAGTGGTCCGGTAGTCCCGGATCGCATCCTCCAGCGCGTTCCTCAATTGTTCATTGCACTGGTTACTTACATTCATGGTCCTGTCATCCTCTTCCCCGTAGATATTGCTGGACTGCGATGGAACCTCACCAAACACTTGCGGTTGTATCACAGTCCGAGATGGAAGAGAAATGACACGACTGATCTGCACTTCGGAGCGTAGCCGATCAAGTACAGCGTCATCCAACTTATGATTACGTTGGATGACCCGCACTTGATCCGATAATCGTTGGGCCGAGACGTTGATGGCTGGTTCAAGTTCCTGGAACAGAGTAAGCATTCTACTACGGTACGCAGTGAGATTGGTTCCTCCCTCTGTAGACCCATAATATGCGCGCATGACGTTCTCGTTCATAGTTTGAGTCCACTTCATGCGCTGCACATAACCACCGGCAGCGGGGGCCCGGCTCGGGGCTGGTTGGCCCCTAGACCCTAAGCTATTCGGTGGCCGTCCTCTCCCCTGCCGACGTGCAGGTGATGGCGACGTCGGCGGAGAGAAAAACTCGTCGCTGGAGCTCGATGCGTCAGCAGCTGCCGGCGTCACCGGCGATCCGGGATCCGGCGGCTGCGAGGCGGAGCTAAGCGACGAGTCCGGGGGTGGTGGGTGTGCTCCTCTTGCTCTGGCTCTTGTCAGCATTTTACGGCATAAAAATATATTTCATTACATTTCGGTTTTATTTGTAGTACATCCTGATGGCAGCTGTCATAATTGCTTTTTATGTGCTTGGTATAAATAATTTGGTTTTCTTTTCGTCATTTTTAATGTGTAAAGAGTTTCTGGCCTGATTTGTTGATTAGTTTATAATTTTCCGGACTATGTATACGTTGATTAATATTTTTGAAATATATTTTATATTCAAGAATTTTTATGTTGACACGATGTTCGGTGTTGCCAGATTATTATTATTATTGGAATTTGCCAGTACTCACCACGCCTGGCAGGCGGGCTGGTGAGCGCAGAATAGCTACTGTTCCACAGAAAGGACGCTGCTGCCCATCCCTCTGGTTTAGAGTCAAATAGTCGCCTTTTACGACATCCACGAGAGGAGATGGAGTGGTGCTATATTCTTAATCTGGACACCACACGGATATAATGCTGAGATAAGAAACTTTTTGATCCTCGTACAGCACTATCGTCTTATGTAATTTATTTGTTTTGTACGAGTCCGAAATAAAACATGTTCTTTTCAATGCAAAAGTAGTATCGCATAACATAATCTTACTTATTATGATACAGCACTGTAGTATATGCTTCGTTGGTGAACTCCGGACAGGAACTCCTTCCGAATATCGCCGGTAACGCTGACTCCTCGTTCTCGCCTGACATCAGCTGTATTCGCACCTGTTCGCAAAAATGTGGCCATATGATGATAACATTTGACAACTTTATAGTCTTTTTTATTGATTATTCATGTTGCTATGAATATTAATAATGTTTTAATGTTGATATATGTTTATCATTTCGGCCCAATAAAGTCCACTGCTGGACATAGGCCTCCCTCAAAGAACACCACAACGACCGATATCGGTGTATTGTGTGCTCATTGGGGGGTTTTGCTATAAACGCCACGCTACGCTTTTAAGGAACGACATTGATTTGACGGACACTAACTAAAGCTCAACTACATAATTTACTGTTTACATAATTTATTGGCTCCTGTATCACAGATATTGTACCTAGCACGGGAGTCAGGGCCTCGCTATTTTGTAATACATTTTTATGCCTACGAGGGCGGCACTGAAAATTTCGGGAATCAAGGAAGTGACACAACATTACTATTTAAAAATGTATTTATTGCTTTTCGAAGTATTCTCCGCGAAATTTGACAAATTTTTCCATACGGTGGAACCAATCATTGAAGCAACCATTCCATTCGGAAGTTGGGGTCTCCAAAATGGTCGTTTTGTAGGCGTCCACAGCTTCTTTAGGTGATGAAAATCTCTGTCCACGCAATTTATTCTTTATTTTAGGGAAAGTATAGAAATCATTAGGGCTTAGGTCGGGGCTGTATGGCGGATGGTCTAATAATTCTATGTTTTCTTGCTCTAAAAACTCTTTTGTTCTGTGCGGGGTGTGAGAACTCGCATTGTCGTGATGGAGGATGATGCGGCGGTTGCAGTTCTCTCTACGGAGTTCAGAAACGACCTGTGGCAAACAAATGCTAGCATACCATTCTGCATTAACCGTTCTTTGTCCCTCAAGAGGAATAGTCGTAACATGGCCGGTTTTGGAGACAAACGTGGCCACCATTTTTTTTGCAACACTCCGTGAACGAACAATTTTTGTTGGCTTTAACTCATTTTCGAACACCCAAACTCGTGACTGGTTTTTTGTTTCGGGTTCGTACCCATATATCCAGGATTCGTCACCTGATACGATGTTGTATACAGCATTTGAGGATCCTGCGTGGAATCTTTCGAGAGTTCTGACGCACCAAGTAACGCGAGCCGCTTTTTGCTCTTCACATAGCAAATGCGGTATCCATCGGGAAAACAACTTTTCTACACCTAATTGTTCATGCAAGATTATTTGTATTTGACTCATGCCAATGTCTAAAGTTGCCTGAATTTCGCGGTATGTCACATGTCGATCTTCCTCAATCAGCTTACGCACAGCATCAACGTTTTCTTGGGTGACTGCAGTTTTTGGACGACCTTGACGAGGATCATCACTGAGCTTGACACGTCCACGTTGAAATTCAGCAAACCAGCGATAAATTGTGGTTTTGGATGGGGCTTCATCACCAAATGCAGAAATCATCCGGTCAAGGTCAACACACTGTTTTTGTGTTAAACCACTTCGAAAGTCATAATAAATCATCGCTCTTGAATTTTCTCGAGTCAATTCCATTTTCTTCTTCTTCTCTTAGATCATGGCTTCTGTAGAGTATCTTCCACAATTTCGCCAATGTCAAGTATAAGGCAACGTCGTACCAATTCCATTTTCTCAACGACTAAACAAGTTTGACAAAACCTTGTGACAAGACCGTGAATCTTTTTTTAAATAAATAAATGGTATTCGATTTGTAAAACCAAGGAGTTTTCAATTAAAAAGATTTTAATATGACAGGAACAGTGGAAATATTCCATTCCCGATACTTTTAGTGCAGCCTATGTACATGACTTATAAAAGTTATAACGCAGATAATGCGCAAGGTAGGAAAACGTAACACATTTTAGTTAACGATAGACAAAATTACACTCCTCATAAATTTTTCAAACCGGGGCCTTATATACAACTCAATTCTTAAGTAGTAAACTCCAATAAATTAATACGCGTGTGCTACGACAGAGTTCACCTCAATGGCGCCACGGGCTCCATTTCTTTCTACACTCACCTAAATACCTAATATTCAGGTAAATCCTAAAACTAACGTATACTATATTAATACGCGTGTGCTACGACATTGTTTAGCTCAATAGAGCAACAGGCTGTAGGTTTCTATAATCGGCTATTACAGTAAATCGTAGAACGGAATTAAAATAAATACGCCTGTGCTACGAGAGGCTACACCACAAAAGTGCACCGAGCTGCGTAGATCTTTCTACACGCGTCTATTATTCCGGTAAATTCTACAGCTATAGTAGAAATAATATAGGTGTGCTACGAGAGGGTTTACCTTCAAAGCGCACCGGGCTCTAGATCTTTCTACACTTGTCTATTATACAGGTAAATTTTAGAACTAGCGGTCATCTTCGGCACCGAAGGGGGGCTCCAGGACCTCGTAAGATCACACTAAAGCCGCCCATTGACACGACTCTAGTGTGATCTTACGAGGACCTGGAGCCCCCCTTCGGTGCCGAAGATGACCGCTCCAGTGGTTTTAGCCGGTAGGAGTCTGGCATACCCCTTAGCCCTTCCCCAGGGTGAAGGAAGTTCCATGTAGGATTTCCACTGGACATCAATAAAAAAAAAGAAGAAAAAGAAAGGTGAAATAAATTCGCGCGTACTACGAGTGCAACGGACTCGTACATTTTCGATCGCCAATACAACGTCATAGTAATTGGTCAATTGTCCCTCTTTGATTTTATCTCTGCGTTTTAGATTCTTGTTATCATAGTAGATCATTGCCGTGTGGTGCCGGCTACGAATAGCATCAATCCACCTCATCCCGTGGGTGTCGTAAAAGGCGACAACCAGCAACTCAGCTGCGATCGCCAACAACACCGTCAATGAGCACACAACAGACTGGTCGTTGTGGCTATCTTTTGAGGAGGCTTGTGTCCAGCAGTGGACTTTGCTGAAACGAACAAGTAGATCATTGATACATTAAGTAATAATCAAAATATGATATCAGCTTGTAACTGCCACACTGCAGAGCAAAGTCCTGCCTAACTTCTGCCGAATAGGAAAAAGCATTGGTCACTACGCTTGCTCACAGCGTGCTGGCGTCTGAACATTAGCAGATCCAGGTTTACTCACGATGTTTGCCTGCACCTGTAAGGTCAGTGGTTTCTTAGATTGACTAGGAAAGTACATATAATATTGTTTTTTAATACTATGCCGTGTGGTGCCGGCTACGAATAGCACCAACCCATCGCATCCCGTGGGTGTCGTAAAAGGCGACTATGGGATTAGCCAAAGGATGGGCAGCAGCGTCCTTCGAATACATTAACAACTCTACTGCGATCGCCAACCCGCCTGCCAAGCGTGGCGATTATGGCAAAACCCCCCAATGAGCACACAACACACCGATATCGATCATTGTGGTGATCTTTGAGAGAGGCCTGTGTCCAAGAGTGCAATTCCTTAATCTCAAACATCTATACATCCTTGAATACAGAATTGAAATAACGGTGACAACCCGATTTGGTATTTCCTAAGACTCGTCCCCATGGCCCACCGTCTGCAACGTGTCCTTGAATAGCTTCAATCATGTCTTAGCGTAGGTATACCAAGTTGGTTTTATAAAATATAAATTCTGTATTGAAGGATGTACGGATGTTTGACTTTAAGGAATTGCACCCCTACAGTGGACTTTATTCGGCCGAAATGATGATGATGATGAATATGTGAGGGCAAACGAGCATTCCATTCGCCTAAGCGATCTACACCACCCATAAACATCCGCAACACTAAAGTCGTTGCTGATGTGTTACTTAAGTACACATATACCTACACTTTACCTCGAAGGCCCATATGCCTACGTCAGAATTATTTTTTTTTGGAGTTTGAGCTTACGAAATTGTTGCTATTTAGCACCGGTATTCTGTGTCGCCATGCCAGGCTTGGAATCCAAAACCCAGTGCATAAGAAGCGAGCCCGTGAACCTCCGGGCCACTACAACAATAATTTATACAAAATAAAACCTCTAAAAATAGACTGAACGATTGTTCCTCTAGCGTGAGGCCCATATGTCAATAGCTGGCTGACATTTGGACTGTCTGACTACCTACGTATATATGCAGTAACCTGCCCCCTAGTAAATTCTGTGATCCGTGTTCTATCGCCCAAGCTATTAGTTTGGAGCGATTAAGCCAAGTCTAGGCTGCGTCTTCTAAGGAGTAAACACAGTTGGACTACTCTAATGTTATAGCTGTTGATTGTAAGGTAAATAAAACTGTAAATTAGTAGTCAATAGGTTAGTCTACAGTCAATCACGAAAGCCGGCTGTGGAGATTGGTCAGGTAAACGACGCCATTAGAATAAAAATAATACAATTAGGCTTGTTTGTGTCTGTACGGTGTCCGGATTAAGAATATAGCACCACTCCATCTCCTCCCGTGGATGTTGTAAAAGGCGACTAAGGGAGTCTAAACCAAAGGGATGGGCAGCAGCGTCCATTTTGTGGAACAGTAGTCATAATGCTCCCACCAAGCGCGGTTAGTACTGGTAAATTCCCCCCAAAATGACGATAGAATTGTGGAAATCTGTTGGGCAGACCATTGTTTAGCAGTGGACGTTCTTGATATGAAGTATGTTAACTTTCGAGAAAACAGAAATATTGTGGTACAGGCGGCTTGCCATTAGAATAGTCATTGAAAGTTGTAACTTCGAAAAAGCGTCGATAATTGCAAAAAATATCCAAGCGCTCTGTGTCTTTGATGGATTGTTAATATACTTAGATAATATAAAAAAGAAACCAAATAAATACTTAAACTTCGATTAAATATCTAATTTCCTAAATAATTTAAACTTGGAACTACCGAATATCTTAGGTGAATAAAGGCCGATTTTCACCTCTTTGTAAAAAGAAACAGCAAGAAAGTAATAAATCCGTTTACTCACGCAAAAAAGTATTTTTTTTATTAAATCGTGTCGCTTACGTTGCCATGTCGACGTAAAACTGTCGCTAAAAGCTAATATAAAATACCTTTGACACGTACATATTTTAACAATCGCGTTTTTCTTGGAACTTTTCAAGGTGCGACAAATTCCCGACGATATTTTGTTGTTTTTCAGAATTGAAACAAGTACACTGGGTAAGGGTGACTAAATAAATTTTGAGACACTTAGATTTTTGAAAAAGAACTTAGTTCAGCCGTACCGATTTTAAGACTGTCTTGAGATTTGAATTTCGAAAGCCATATAGTTATTTTTTAATTGTTGTATTTTTTTGTTGCGATTCACGCAGCTTTCTCTGCAACAATGGAATTCACCAATGACATTTTATAAACACGTTAGATTAGACCGAAAACATTTTCGTGTAATGATTTTATATGATTTTAAATTTGGTTTAAATGAGAATGAGTATAAAAGATAGATCAGTAACAACGTTTGGGGACCTCACACCATCCGATGAAACAATTACTAGATGGATTTCTCAATTAAAAAGGGTAATTTCCTTGAAACATGATGCGAGTAAGTAACGAACTAAAACATCGGGGAGGCATAAATAAAATACAAGAAGACCCAACTACATACAAGCATAAATAAAAGACATTTAAATTGGCATCCTAAAAATACATTTAAGACGACATTAAGGTAATTGCACGATTCTTTATCACACCGAAATCGCAAAAGTTAACTTAAAATTACGTCAGTGTCTAAAGAATAAATGATAGCTCTGTCACATCGCTGCCAATCATAACTTGTACTGCTAACGAAAACGAAGGACGTACAGCTTAATAGCGAAATTAAACTCTATTACCGAATAGAAAGGGCGTAATTTAGATTGGTTTCGCGAGATAAGGTGTGAGGCAGGCTTCAGGGTAGGACGGCGCGCGCAGCATCAAGCAAGCTAAGGATGGGATAAATATTTTGTCGATAAATTTTAAATCACAGTGAATGTAGAGCAATTTCTGCCTGCTGGAATCAGCTCGAAGCACATTAGCCTCGTCAAAGTTGCGCTTCAATACTTAGAAATAGTCAGTGATGTTCAAGGTAATGAGTAAGATATTTATTAAGACAATTATTGTTCCAGTACGACAGTTTCTAATATTAGGTGTTCCAAGATAATTGTTAGCTCACAGTTTCAGGGTATAAAATACAGAATACTTTTTATATCTGATAATATATCCCTTTAGGAAAATATTTGTACTGTCTCATTTTTTTATTCATCTCTACCGACAAATCTAAAATGTCAGCGCCCATCTCTAGTCCACCTAGTTCTCTCCCCGACAATCATGGGCGCACACAGCCAGCCGCCCTGCGGCTAAAAATAACAATAAAAAAAGAAACTACAAACGCTATACAACATTTGTAAAGACATTAGTAGCATGTGATGAGTGTTTCTGTGTTTAAAAATGGGCGTGGATAGTATGCCGCAGAGGCCGAATGTAAGTATATCTTTGCCTGTGGTGTTGTGGCGGGGCGTCCGCTGAAATGCGGGTTTTATGGCTTATTTCGTATTTAAATTCTCCACGGACTTGAAAATTTAAAGCTTTATATTTCAATCGTTATTTCATAAAGAATTAATTACGTTATATTTATATTGATACTTTATTTTATCGATTATGTTTAGACACTTTTGTTAATTGACATACCTGTAAAAAATATATTTGTATATAAATATATTATGTCTTTAACACTGGGTGGATATCTACAAACAAAATAAAATAACTCTGTGTTTAGTATATAAACGGTCGTGATAATATGCTAGATACATTTCGCACGCATTACACATAGACACAGATAATGTAATATGTAGGTATTATAGATAAGGGGGGAAGGGTGAACTGCAACAATTATGTCTACTTGCTGTTTTAATAACTTTAATGTATACCATTTCTTTTATCACAAGAACATAATGGTCATCGTAGTCAAGTCATTTAGAATGCAATAAGCAGATTCGCTTCCTTCGATTCGAATTCCTTAATTAATATGCGGCGCTATCAATAGTTGTATATACTGGAATTTATAAGGAAACATAAACTGCGCTTGTCTCCTCGAGACGCGAAGTTATTTGGTCTCTTATGCCCAGCAATTTCACTAGCTACAATGACCTTTTAACCGAAGCAAAGTAATGTCTAAAGTTTAAACTTTCCTGCTTAGCCGCGAATATCTGGTACTGGGGTGGTAACTACCGAACCGTCTTGCAATAAGAGGCCTTTTTTTATTGGGCCCAGTGGAAATTCTTCATGAACTTCCTTCACCCCGGGGAACGGCGAAGCGGCATGCCGTACTACTACCGGCTAAAACCACTGGGGCGGTCATCTTCGGCACCTAAGGGGGCTCCAGGACCTCATATGTTCACACTAGAGCCGCCCACTGGTGCCAAGCTGCCACATTCGAACGGGTTAAGGTGTCTAGGTGCATCTGCAGAGGGCAGGGAACTGCAGATATCTTCAGGAAAATTGGAAATTTATTTAAATATAATAAAATAATATAGAAACTATTCCAATTTTTGAGGCGTATCACTGTAATAAAATATTTAATGATTGGGATGCATTTTACCGACTTCAAAAAGGAGGAGGTTCTCAATTCGATGCGGTTTTTTTATGTATGTACACCGATTACTCCGAGATTTGCAGACCGGTTATTTTTTTAAGAGATGCAGAATGCTTTCTAATTGGTCCCATATAAATTTCATTATATTTAATTGATTCGTTTTTAACCAGCTTCAATAAACAGGTTTAACTTGACAGCGCTTACCTAGATGACGTCTTAATAGTTTCGATTCTTAGAATTATTTTTAGTGTTAGATACGGATACCAAATTGGGAAAAGTACTTGCATTTATTTACACTAAAAAGAAACAAATAAAACTTTTACCAAAAAAAATACCGACTTCAAAATGTTATAGCATATTAAAACTACTAAAAAGAAAGAATAACTTTATTTATGAAGTCGGGCGGGCCCATAAATATAACTCGTTGGTCTGCATGAAACATGGTTGGGGCATACCTGGCCTCGCCTGACAACATAAATAAAGTTGTTTTTAGTAGTTTTAATATCCTATACAATTATGGGGTGCAAGATGATAACTGGGTATATAGGACAAAATCAACCAACAGTATCGGGGTCTGATAAAGTTACAGCAACGTATTGGAGAGTATTCATCAAGAGAAAGAAAACAACTTAATAGAACCAGATACACGAAGAACAAGAAAATGGTAAATTTTGGCTTGGCACAATTTATAAAAGGACTATGAAATTGGACTTCTGGGGTGGAAGGCCTGGTGACCTGAGATACAGGCATCAACCTAGTTTAGGCATCAGTCTCCCACAATAAATTTGTACAATAACAATATACCAATGTACACCAATATTTATGTGATAAATAAATAAAAAAAATAAAAAAATATTTTTTATATTTTTTTTTGTTAAAAAGTTTTATGTCATAGATTGTCATTTCATATTGGTTTCCTGTGGCCGCTAGGAGGGCTGGCTACTCGGACGTCTATAGACACTAATAATTCGTGTCGTATAGGTACACATTGCGTGATCAATAGACGGTAATCCCTCCAAAATTGGAGCTCGCTAGGATTACGGAGGATGAAGAGGCTTAGCAAACATAATAATGAGTTATTTTCGTCGATACGATGCTTACAAATATGGTCTGCCTTATTAACCGGTCACAAAATAATATTATAACTTTGGGAACAATGATGATTTAATATGATGAAAATACTGCAACAGGCAGGTTTAGACTACAGGGACAGAAGGAAATATTAGAAGTTAGAGAGGAAAAGGAACATGGTACAACAAAAATAAGATAGTAAGACAGGGATACAGATACTGAGTCAAACAGAGAGGGTGTTACAATTCATGGAGAAAACATCAAGTTCACACGGTTTGTGGACGATACAGCAGTAGCAGAAAATAGAATAGAACTGCAAGCTTTAATAGCAGATATGAATAAATTTTATAGTCATGCTCGTGAACGAGTGCCGTCTGTTGGGACTGGTCAGCCGTTAACTGCCACGGCAATTCAATTATTAATATAGTATTGTGATATGTTCCATGTTTACACATTGACCTACATTTTTCTCGGTATATGTTTTACAATAATTTGTATCAATCAAAATTGTAATCTCAATTATTTTAAAATAGTATCCGTGGAGTTCCTTGCCGGCTCTTCTCCACGAGATCATCTATTTGGAACCGTGCAACTTAGATTCTGACGTTTCATAAGTGCTCATATTTGGTTTATTTGAAATAAAAAACGTTGACTTTGACTTTGATAGAATTTGAAAATCAACATTAAGAATACAAAATATTAGTAATTTCAAAAAGTATGATTAATAACCCGCTTACATTAAACGATACACCGATTGAACAAGTCAAACCATCGAAATATTTTGACAGCCTAATCACAAATGACTCCAGATGTACACCTGATATCGTAGCAAAAATAGTGATGGTAAAAAAGCTTTTAATAACAAAAAGCATTTACTGAAAGCGAGTATTTCAACCCAAAATAAGCTAATGACATTTTATGTCTGGTGCATAGCTCTGTACGGATGCGAAACGTGGACCATGACACAAAGAGGTAGATCACGTTTGGAAGCGTTTGAGATGTGGTGCTGGAGAACGATGGAAAGAATTAGTTGGACGAGAAAGAAAACGGAAGAGGAGGTTTTAATTACATAGTTGAAGAAAAAAAAAACATTTTAAAAAATAATGAGAACAGGGGAAAGAAAATGTTGGGACACCTAATAAGACACGATCATTTAATAAAGACGAAGATAAGATAGATGCAAAGAGGAAGACTGAGAAGAATTTTCATGCAACAAGTAAAGGAAAAAATACATTATTTTATACATACAAAGCAGCGTATTATCAGGAATTCAAAAGAGAGGCGGAATGCAGAGAAAGATGGAAATTACTCCACCGACAAGAGCCTAGCTCCTAAATTAATCATGATGGTATCATATTTGTATGTGGACATAACGGTTATGAGACACAAGTCTAGCAGGGTAATAATAATAAAATACACAGAAATCAACAAAATTATTGCCAACAGCATGACTTTGGTAGTCACTGGAAATCAGCGCAGATTCCTGAGCGATAGACATTTCGCACGGATGTGATGCATATCTTCCCGACTTCGTTTTTTTGATCATATATATGTTATGCGCCAGCTTGCCGTGTGGTACCGGCTCAGAATACCACCACCCCATCTCCTCCAGTGGGTGTCGTAAAAGTCGACCAAAGGATTAGCCGGAGAATGGGCAGCACCGTCCTTCGAGTTAGTAACAACTCAACTGCGATCGCCAACTCGCCTGTCAAGCGTAGCGATTATGGCACCACTCCATCTTTTCCCGTGGGTTTGGTGAGTACTATATTACATGCCGTGTGGTGCCGGCTCAGAATGCCACCACCCCATCTCCCCCCATGGGTGTCGTAAAAGTCGACTAAGGGATTAGCCGAAGGATGGGCAGCAGCATCCTTCGAGTACATTAACAACTCAACTGCGATCGCCAACCCGTCTGCCAAGCGTGGTGATAATGGCAAAACCCCCAATGAGCCCAAAATACATCCATATCGGTCGTTGTGGTGATCTTTGCGGGAGGCCTGTGCCCAGCAGTGGACTTCATTCGGCTGAAATCGTGAATGACATTATACGTACTGGACAAACTTTAGAAAACACGCTCTGTACGGGCCGGATTTGATTATCACTTGTGTTAACGATGAAGGAAAACATCGTTAAACCTGCACACCTGGGAGGGCTCCAAAATGTTCTCAATGGTGTGTATAGTCCAATAATTTGCACTAGGCCAGCGTGGTGGACTAAGGCCTAGCCTTTGTCATCGTGTGAAAAGGCCCGTGCCCGTTATGTATATACTTTTTCACGTCATATTGAAACCACGGAGGGCATTTCGCTACATAACAACCTGAGAAGATATACCGAAAGAAACTTAGGGTTCGGTCTTTTCAAATCAAGTTGCATTAGTAAATATGTGTCAAATACTTTTCTAATCTTGTATGGATTTGTAGTTTCAGTTTAATTCGTGCCAGGGATTAGTAAGTTCTCCATTAATCGTTACAAGTGCTTATCATGCAAAGGCTTCATTTGGCAATCGTTTCTCGAACAACGGGGAAGCGAAGCCATACTTTAAGGCATGGCTTATCCGAGTCTCTTATTCTAATTAGCCCCTTAACTTCGGGCCTCCCAATAACAGCTACCTAACGTTAATAGGGTTTTTGGGTTAACCCTGGCACTATGTGCCGTGCTGTTATCCATTTCCTTGATATAGCCTCATTTTCTATACATATTCTTTGCCGGGAATCACATACGGGGCGGCTGAGAGTTTTCTGCCTGTAGACTACCTCCCATCTAACCATAGGTATCATAAAAGGTCCTGCGGGTATCTGACAATTTATTTAAATAATTGATATTACTTTTTCACCTCTAATAGCACAATAGGACAACTATAAATAAATAGTGAATTGAATATCTTAAACTTCTGTTTAAAGTATGCCCCACACTAAGATAACTCCTGTATCGTGGTTACAGTTAAGAGACAAATCTTGCTCAATCTCACTCAGACCCGTAACAACTATTCATATTCATATTCATTTATTTGCAAATGTAGGTGTTTAAAATAAGATGAAAACAAAATTTATATAGGAATCCTTGTACATTCTACCATTTTGGCATGCAAACATTTAGGGGTTAATAACAATTGCACTTATACTAATTAAATTTAAATAGTTTAAACTGAAACAATTAAAATGTTATACATTCAAGACTACTAGAAAATTAACACATATGACGTTATGTACAGTGTAAATAAACAAATCAAAAAAATTAAAGCTGTTTATCAGACAGGAAGTTTGAAACAGAGTAATAACACCTCTCTATTAGAAGTGAAATAAGTTTCTTTTTAAAGATTCTCAAAGGTTGCTCTTTGATCAAATTTGGGATTTTGTTATAAATTACAGGTGCCATGACCATAACACTTTTTTTTAATAATGCTGTTTTAAATCCGCCTGTGTATAATAAGTTTTGATACTGAGATCTCATAGATACAGTTCGATGTCGAGTTTCAGTCAGTGTTGTAAAAAGTTGTAGATTTATTTTGACAAATAGAGCTATTTCTAAAATATAAAGGCACGGAAAGGTTAATAATCGATGATCTTTAAAAATACGTACACAGCTATCTGTGACTTTTAAATTGAAAATTGCTCTTATGCAGCGCTTTTGGGCTTTGAAAATGCTTTCTCTTTCGCTACAGTTGCCCCAAAATATAATTCCAAATCTTAAAATGGAAATCTATCCGTAGATCATACAAATATTGACTCCGTGCGGGGATCGAACCCGCAACACGTAACGCAGAAAGCTAAATGCTTAGCCACTGAGCCAACCGTGCCATCAAAATTCAAAATACTATTGTGTCGTAGGACAATCGCGAAAATCCTTGGACGATTGAAAAGGACCTGGGCTGCAATTCCTTAAGGTCAAACATCCATACATCCTTCAATACAGGATTACAATGACCGTGAAAAATCAATTTGGTGTACGCTAAGACATGATTGAAGCTATTCAAGGACACGTTGCAGACGGTGACCCATGAGGACGAGTCTTAGGCAATACCAAATTGGGTTGTCACCGATATTTAAATTCTGTTTGAAGAATGTATGGATGTTTGAGCTTAGGGAATTTCCTCCCAGATAGTGGAAACTAAGACAGATTTTCGTAATCCTCAGAGTCATTAAATCGAATTTTTGTGAAAATCCTAGAAGGATTGTTAAACACCGGATTCTTTGAATCTGAGAAAGATTTTCGTAATCATATGTTTTTGCAACATTGGGGTTCAAGGGCCACCCCAGCAGCACCATAGCCTATTGTGACCTTATCCTTTGCTATCGTCCCAGGACTTCCAAAAATATTCCATTTGTCCGATTATCCTACGACATTTATGTCTGTATTGAGATTTCATTTTGACGCATCCTAAATACGTTAAATGGCGTTTGAGTATTCGGCCGTAAGTGTCGAAAATGTTAATATTCAACAGTTAATTAATCATTTAAATTATATATTTAGCGACCAACCGGTGTGTTGTCGGCTTTCATCGACAACTTATTGTTTCGGTAAATCGAATTTTATTTTGTAATCCGTTTATTATAATGAGTCTTGTGTCCGTGTATTTAATTATCGTTCTTATAATTCCTACTTTATAGTGCATACTGCAGAGTGCAGTTATCTCTTTTTTCTCTTTTTTAAATGAACGTTGCCCCCCACTAGGATTTCTTCTGTGTCGAGTCGTGTTCGATATATACATAGTATGAAAAAGTCTCATATGTCTATCAATATGAATGCGCTTACCCCTCATTAGAGGAGGTTTACTATTAGTGTAGTTCTATAGGAAAGTTTTGGTGTATTGTGTATTATTCATAAGTATATATAACAAATCAAGTAAATGGTTCATTATTGCTTCGCCACAATAATTAGTTTTTTTTAAAACGTTGCCCCACAGTAGGATTTCTCATGTGTCGTGGGTGCGTTTATAGACTTGAATTCCACATACAATACACCCAGACCCGGAACGACTACCTGCAGATCATACAAATATTTGTTCCGTGCGGTAATCGAACCCGCGACCCGGAGCGCAGCAGCTGACTGTATCGGCCACTGCACCAACCGTACCGTCATACGGCATACATAAAGCTTTTGTAAATCGTTGCCCCACACTATTATTCTCCGGTGTCGTGGGTACAGATTACAGACATAAACTCGCATGCATCAACACGAACAATTATCTGTAAGTCATATAAATGTTTGTTTCCGCGCAGGATACGAACCTGCGACACGTAGCGCGGAAAGCTAAGACACTAGCTTCCAAACGTGTCAAAGAATCAAATTAATTTTGGTTTTGCGATATTGTATGTTTAATTCCAACATTTTGCCACAATTAAATTGGTAGCTTTTTTTATCTCGTCATTGATGTAATCACACATGACATCTTATGTTTATATTGGAAGTATTATTCAACAGTGATATTTTTAACCTACATATTTTTTTAAAACGTTGTCCTAGACTAGGATTTCTCCTGTGTCGTGAGTACGTTTACAAACACAAATTCCACACACAATACACCCAGACCCGGAACAACTACTTGCAGATCATACAAATATTTGTCCGTGCGGGAATCGAACCCACGACCCGGTGCGCAGCAGCCAACTGTATCAGCCACTGCACTAACCGTGCCGACTCTAAATGTTCTGTTCCATATTACACTTCTAAGATAAGAAATTATTCCAAACACATTTATTGTTTGAAGTATATGCATGTTATTATATCTTATAACTATACCAAATTACAAGTCGACAGTTTTATCCAACTGAGATAATCGCTGTGATAGGCATATGGACAGTCACCACGGAGAAACCATAAGAAATCTTTTTTACCGAACCCTAGAAATGTGCTAAGAGAATCTTGTTCTAAATGACGTAAGAAAATGGTGTCAGTTTGCTACATATTCATAACAAGTAGGTCTAGGCTACGAGGTACGCTTTGCGTCTGCGTAGACATACTACGTCGTAGCAAGTTCATAAATGTAGTGATTGCAAACAATCAGGCTTAGTGCTGAAGCACTCTTTGAGATAACTTTTAATTTAAATATGATTTGAGTAACAGAATAATTATGGCTGAGTGTGTACTGTGGATTTTAAAGTGGTTGACAGATGTGCATCGGTAGCATAATCGCCGTACTTACCGTTCCAAAAAAAATCTCATGTATGTTATAGCAGTATACATTGATGCTTTATAAAAAGTACAAGCGAATATATTAGATGGCGTATAATAAGAATTTAGTATGTCTAGTAAACTTTTAACGTATTCATATATGGTCTCGTTTGTGAGCATTAATATTTATTGTGGTGTCCGGATTAAGAATATAGCACAACTCCGCCTCCTACCGTGGATGTCGTAAGAGGTGACTACGGGTCTCTAAACCAGAGGGATATGCAGCAGTGTCTCTTCTGCGGAACAGCCCGCTATTCTCCGCTCACCAGCTCGCCTGCCAAGCGTGCGAGTACCGGATTTCCCCCGAGAATGAAGACACAGCATGTAACATGTTTATGGGGGAGGACCTTTGTTCAGCAGTGGTGATTTGATGATAATAATGACTATTTATAACATATCTAATGCTTCAATAGTAAGCAGCGCGCCGCCTCAGGCCCTTGTCTGGGTATAGCCGTAATGTTCTCGGTAAAGGCATGGCAAGGCTGGCGCATCATTATTATTTTACTGGTTTTCAGGCAGGCAGTACGTTAATTCTGTTTGCAAATATCAACAATGTAATATAATTATTTTTTATTATTTTAAAAGAGGATTTCGGTTTTCTTGAGTGTTCTTCTCCATAGGGCCAACTTCTTGGAACCGTGCAACTACATTCTGACTATTCATAAGCGCCCGTAAATGGTTTATATGAATAAAAATATTTTGAATTTGAATTTGAAATTCGAAAAAGAGCAGCACTCAAATATATCGGAAATTTTCATATCATCAACACACCTGCAAATTGATCTCCGTTCGAGTGGGAAGTGTTTGATTATTCAACTGTGATGTTTATATTTTGTTTCATCAATCGTATCTGAAAATGCCACTGGCATTTTGGAATTTAAATGGTTGTGGGATTTACATACGGAATTCACTGACAACATGCGCGCTCCGGACTCAACTAGACACTCAACTAGACTCAAAGCAAATGGAAAAACTGTGCCTTGAAGTAGCCGAACTACGCGGACGATCGACAGAGCGCTATAGACCCTCGTTTCGGTCACGTTCACGATCGCGGTCGCACCAGCGGAGCAACAAGACATCTGTCAAACCCGGCGATCCAACGTGGGAATGTAAATACCACTATCATTTTGGTGACAAGGCAAAGCGCTGCGAATCACCGTGTTGCCGAAGAAAGAAAAATCAGACATCGTTAAACTAGCTGTGACATCGACGGTGGCGGACGTCGATGTCCTTGGAGCCACCAACCGCCTTTGTGTCTTCGACCGTGACACTAGAGAGCGTTTCCTCGTGGACACGGGCGCTGATATTTCTGTGTTAGCCGCTACAAATAGAAGAAAAATGAAGACGGCAAGCGCCTACAGATTATATGCCGCAAACAATACACCGATCAACACTTACGGTGAAAAAATGTTAAGGCTGAACCTTGGCTTGCGGCGCAGTTTTCTATGGAAATTCATCGTAGCTGACGTTAAAACCTCTATCCTGGGAGCAGATTTTCTACGTCACTTCAAGTTACTGGTCGACCTCCACAAGAAAAAGCTCGTCGATAATGTTACCGACATATCAATCGACGCCTTGGAATTTGCAACAAGTGAAGAAACAGTACATGTCATTAGCTCCGACCAAGCCTACTATGACATCTTGAAGCAGTATCCAGAAGTACTTCGGCCCATGACCCTGAAGGAACCAGCGAAACATGACGTTGTGCACCGTATGGAAACAACAGGCCCCCCACTCTTCGCTCGGGCCCGTCCCCTGCCGCCTGACAAGTACAAGGCTGCAAAGGAAGAATTTGATCACATGCTGGAACTAGGCATATGTAGACCATCAAAGAGCCCATGGGCGAGCCCATTGCATGTCGTTAAGAAGAAGGATGGAGGACTACGGGTATGTGGCGACTACCGAAGATTAAATGCAGTTACTCAGCCAGACCGATACCCCATACCCCGTATTCAAGACTTCACATACCAGCTGCACAAGATGAAAATATTCACGAAACTTGATCTCAAAATGGCCTACTACTGGATACCTATAGCTGAAGAAGACGCTCAGAAAACAGCTATCATCACACCGTTCGGGTTGTTTGAATTCAAGTGCATGACGTTTGGTTTACGAAACGCTAGCCAAACGTTCCAGAGATTTATGCATCAAGTACTGCGTGGCATAGACAGCTGTTTTTGTTACGTCGACGATATTTTACTGTATTCAGAAAATGAAGAAAGTCACAAACTTCTCCTACGTCAAGTACTGGAGCGCCTCAAGAATTTCGGCGTCATGCTAAAGGTTGAGAAATGCGAGTTTGGCAAGGATAAGATAAACTTCCTCGGCTACGAAGTGTCAGCGAATGGCATCAAACCTATTGAAGAGCGAACTAAGGCGATATCAACTTACCCAAAACCAAAGACAATTGCAGAGCTACGACGTTTTCTGGGCATGCTCAATTTTTATCGCAGCTGCTTACCCCGTCAAGCTGATCTACAGAATGAGCTCAATAAATATCTACACAATCAGAAGCGTAATGATAAAACGCCCATTCAGTGGACACCCAAGGCAGAATTGGCTTTTGAAAAGTGCCGGCAAAGCATTTTAGAAGCCACCGAGCTAGTACATCCAGTTCCAGGGAGTGCCATTGCCTTGATGACAGATGCGTCAGACTACAGCCTTGGAGCAGTTCTACAACAGAGAACAGAAGACGAGTGGAGACCTCTCGCTTATTTTTCAAAAGCAATGAGTATAACGCAACGCCGCTACAGCGTATACGATCGCGAGCTATTGGCGATTTATACGGCTGTCAAGCACTTTCGAAGTCTGATTGAAGGAGGTGACGTCACAGTGTACACGGATCACAAGCCACTTTCCTATGCATTGACACGCCCACCAAGCACCAGTGACACTCCTCGTCGAGAGCGACAACTACACTTCATCAGCCAATTTTGCACTAGCATTAAGTACGTGCAAGGAGAGGATAATTCAGTGGCCGATGCCTTATCACGCATAGAAGACATACAATGCCCTTCCATGATTGACTACGACAAACTAGCCATCGAGCAACAAAATGATCCAGTGTTGAAACAGTTAAAGAACCAATCGAACTTGAAGTTTACTGACGTCACGATGCCAGGTATTAGCCGACCAATCACGTGCGAGACAACTACTGGAACGCCACGACCATACCTACCGACTGCATATCGTTTTGCTGCATTCAAAGCTCGACACGATATATGTCATCCCGGCGTTAAATCCACTCGAAAACTGATGTGCTCAAGATTCTTCTGGCCAAATATCAATAAAGATGTTAGCAATTGGACAAGAGCCTGCATCAACTGTCAGCGAGCAAAGATTAATCGCCATGTCGTTACTCCACTGGGCGAGTTCCCGCCATCTGCCCGCTTTGAACATATCCACATAGATATCATTGGACCACTAAGATTATCGAAAGATTACCGATACTGCGTGACCATTATCGATCGTTGCACAAAATGGCCAGAAGCCGTCCCTGTGTCCGAGATTACCGCCGAGAACGTCGCAAAAGCACTTTACGAGAATTGGATTGCCAGATTTGGATGCCCTTTAAGAATATCAACTGACCAAGGACGTCAATTTGAATCTTCATTGTTCCGGTCACTGATGATAAAGTTTGGCATACAACGAATACGTACCACGGCATATCATCCTCAATCCAACGGCCAGATTGAGAGATGGCACCGGACATTGAAGGCAGCGCTGATGGCTCGCGGCACTACTACACAGTGGACAGAGGATTTACCCACTGTACTTCTGGGTTTACGCACAGCATTACGCATCAAAAACAATTTGAGCCCCGCAATGATGACGTATGGAACTACTCTTCGTTTACCATCGGACTTTATCGTGCCAACTAAGTCAAATATTGATGAGAGCGACTACGTACGCCGCCTTACTGAAACCATGGCGTCGATCAAAAGTGCGCCTCAATCAAACAGAAGCCACACAGAGCCATTCATATATAAGGACCTCACAACGTGCACTCATGTTTTCGTGCGTAACGATACAGTTCGTTCCCCGTTAACACCGCCGTATGAAGGACCCTACGAAGTTATCAATCGCTACGACAAATACTATAAAATCAAACTACCGCTACGAACATCAGTGGTATCATTAGACAGACTCAAGCCCGCCTACATCCTCAATGAATCTGAAGACATAAATCTTCGTGCCCCTGATGAAGCCATCCAGCCCTACATCACCAGATCTGGAAGAACCATCAAGCCTGTTGTACGCTTCGCTTAGGGGGGAGTGATGTGGGATTTACATACGGAATTCACTGACAACATGCGCGCTCCGGACTCAACTAGACACTGGCTGTCCGCACCATAAGTACTTCTGCGCGCCCCCGCAAGGGGGCGCGAGGATCGGATCCTGGGTGATTTCCCTTTTCCGAAGTTTCGGGGTCGCAGCCCATATAATTATGGGCTGGGTATTGGGTGTCCATTTATATGGATTTTTATACTTGGGACCAGATAAGTCCCCTGAGTTTTGAGTTCTTGTTGGGTGTTCCATACAAGGGCGCCCGAATGCTTCACGGAGCGCGTGCGAGTGGGCCCTACCGGGTGAGACCCCCGGTTACCCGGGGGAGGCCCAGCAGATGCCCACCCTGCGAACGCTTTCCGGCTTTAGTGGCGCCCCCTGTCGGTTAGTTGCCCCACTATCTGCGACGTTTTCAGAGCAAGCCGAGCCCGCCGCAGACAATGAGGCGTTGTTGTGAGTATTGTGCGACTTGTATTTGTGAGTCGTCGCACAGTGTTGCGCTTTGCATGCGCGCCCGCACACGCCTTATGCTCCGCGCGTGAATAAAGTGTATGTGTAGTGGTGTGCAAGAATGTTCGCTGCACTTGCTGCACCTATATTAACTTAGGTGCAGTTTGTACAGCGTGTGTTTTGTGTTGTGTTGGTCGAGTATTGGTGTATGAGTAAATCGCGTGTAATAAAGGATGCGACTTACTCAAGCGTCATTTAGGGTTAGAATAGCCGGGTTATCGGTCACGAGGTCGCGAGGGAAGAGTCTAGAGTCAGGGGGGCGCGCGTGCCACGGGGCGAGGTCTTTGATATGAGGCCAGGCCGATGCGTCCGCGCGAGCAAACATTTTTGGAGCCATACGACCCGCGAGTGCGTCAATGGACTCTATGCGCAAATCGCGGTGTATGACGTCGTTCCTGACCAGGTAATGAGCTTTGGTTATAGTGCGTAGTGTGAGGCTTTGTTGCGCTCTGATTTTCGCGCGGTTAGGTTCGCGGACCAGAGCGTACCACGCTGGTATAGCGTACGTTAATTGCGGCCTGATATACTGTTTAAATATAGTTATTTTTGCCCTTAGGGGCAGCTGGGACGATAGCGCCGGGCGGAGCATGAAGCGGGATGCCCTCGCCCGTGCTACTATATTTTTGACGTGGGTAGTCATGTTCAGCCTACGGTCTATGGTGATCCCGAGGTATCTTGCCGAGTCGGCCCACTCGATCTCGGTGTCTTGAATTTCTAAATTGGTTGGACGTTTGATGCCTCGGGTTGTGACCATGATGGCCTGCGTTTTACTCGCACCCATCGACATCCTCCATCTATTAAGCCAGCTTGGTAAGTCGTCTAGCGCGCGCTGCATCTTGGATGCCGCGTGCTCGGCCGATGGGGACGTGGTGATGTACGCGGCATCGTCCGCGTACAGCGCGAGCGTGGCGGAGTGTGAGACTGGTATGTCGTCCGTATAGTGCGAGTATAACGCAGGCGATAGACGGCTGCCTTGAGGGACGCCCGCGGCGATATTCCGGGCGCCGGATTCTTTGTCTTCAACCTTCACTGAGAATTTCCTCTGTTGGAGGAACTGGGCCAGCATTTTTACCACGCGACGGGGCGCTGAAGATAGGGCCAGCTTATACACTAGACCGGTATGACTGGCTGTCCGTGCGCGCGCCGTGAATATTTATAATGTGCGAGCAGACCGCGCGATGCAACTCGCGTGTGCGAGAGCGAGATGGGTGCGCACGTATCTTATGTTTCGTCACAAAGTTAATTTAATAAATGAATTGCTATTGGTTAATTTAATACACATATTAAGTGTAAGTACAATAACTTGCAACATGATAAAAGGTATGTAAGGCACCTATATTATCGAAATAAATGAGGAAAAAGGATTTAGGATACTACCATCAGTCGTTTCATTTGTACTACACCTGTGAACCCAACAACTGGTGACCCCGACGTGATCACCATGTTCACCATACTGGTGATCCCTGACCATGAACATCAGAGCAGCCTTCACGATGCAGAGAAACAATCACTTTGCATCATCGCTATCACTCCCCATCCAATCCCAAGAAGAAGCAAGCAGCAAGTCACACTGCCAGCCAGCAATCTCGGCTACAAGGTTACACCACACGCTGTGCAGCAAATGCAAGCCTGGTCCCTAACCACATCAGCCCCTTCTCTTCAAGCATGGCACCGCACACTGCACCTACGGCCGGTCAAAGCAGAGCAACTTCTCCTGGTCTATGCAGCAGTCAGCCACTACGCTTCACTGAACCACTCCGACTCACTGGAGTATACGCAGCATCAGCCCCGACTCACTGGGACTGCACGGCATTCAATTCCGACGCACTGGAACCATTCACTGGCACATTGGGAACATTCAGAAGACGCAAGAACAGCTGACTCATCAACCACGGTCGGCTCCGGTCTTCGGGGGGGAGTGATGTGGCGACACCTACATCGCCAGCAATACAACAACAACTTACAACGACATCTACTCGACTATCAAATGCAACTCTCCGATGACGTCAAAGAATCCTGAATCACGCTATTAAAGTATTCGCGAAACGTAGCATATATACAGTCGTCCAACATCAACCGTGGGGCTTCGGCCCGCCAGGCATACCATCCGCCTGGCTGGAGGATCCTCCCTTTTCTATGGAGGAACACCGCACCTTGTTCCCCATATGGTATTCACAATATTAAAGAGAAATTACTTTTGTGACCTAGATCTCCTGAATGTTAATAAAAATAATGTGCGTGTATTTATTTTTGGCAAAGATTATACAATCCCCCTCTATCCATCCATCCTCCATCAAGAAGATTGGCAGTAGCATCTTTCCGCCCATGTGTTAATAACAATAAACTGCGATCACCAAACCGCCTGCCAAGCGATTATGGCAATATATACCTACCCCTATGACCAGTCATTGTAGTGATCATTGAAGCCCCCATGTTCAGCGTGTGGTGAAACGTAAAGGTTTGGACTGTATGAGTGTATTGTGTGTGAGTGTATTTATTTGCGATTAGCTGGGACCCGCGGTTTCACCCGCGTGTAATTTAAAAGAAATTTAGAGTACTTCGACCCAGACATTTGACATAAAATATATATATTGGATTTCAAGGGTTCTTTTTTTTTGCGTGGAACCCTAATTATTTTTCTATAATAAAAGTTATTCCTTATAACATCAGCTCTCTGCCAGTGAAAGTCCTGTCAAAATCGGTGCAGCCATTTCGGAGATTACCCGGAACAAACAGACATAAAAATTAAAAATAGATTTTTTGTTGTATGTACCGTATATACTTTCATATGCATTTAGTAAAAATCTGTTATGTTGACATTACAAACAGACTGACACAGACAGAGTCTATGAGCTACCATATGTCAAATTGATTGATTAAACACATACGCGATTTAGCTCTGCGTCGAGTGATTGTTAACGATGGCTAATTAAGTCACAGTGAAAACATTCTTATGATCTTAAGAATAACGGCTGAAACAGTTAACTTTTCTGCGGCTAAATGGACGGAGAAGCTACGGAGGCTTCAATTGAGGAAATTGATGTATTATACTGACTTACCGTAATTTTAGCACGTTTAAAACGTGATGACACGTATATGCCTGACGATTATTACCTTTTATAGCATATGGCATTAGAAATATGGATTCTATAAGCAATGATCTGAGTTGTAGTACCAGAGCGGGAAGCATACAGAACACGCATGTTCAATGCGCGATGGGCGCCTTTGTTAATTCATACAGTAGGCTTCGTTCAATTTTCAGAGTCGACCAACGCCTCCCGCTGACAAAAGTTGTCATAGATCAGCTTATTTATACTCGTAATACAACCTTAATGAAAACATTAATTAATTAATCTTTTGTTTCACGTAATAAGTGTTTCAGCTCTTTTTTTATTGGTGTCCAGTGTAAATTCTACATGAACTTCCTTCGCCCCGGGGAAGGGCGAAGGGATATCCTAGTGTGGGGCAACGTTTTAAAAAAAAAACTAAACCAAACTAATTATTGTAACGAAGCAGTAATGAACCATTTACTTAATTTGTTACATATACTTATGAATAATACACAATACACCAAAACTTTCCTAAAGAACTACACTATGTAATAGTGAACCTCCTTTTATCAGGGGTAAGCGCATTCATATAGACAGACACATGCTCTCGGGGGACTTTTTTATACTATGTATACATCGAACATACGTCTAGTCGGGCCAAGGCAGGGATTATCCGGGCATTACGAAGCCTTATTAAATTCACCCACGCAAGCCTTATCGCCCGTTACCGTATGCTAACGCGACGATAACTTGATATCAAATTATCTCTCAACGCTTCACTGGGTTTACGAAGACAGATTTTTTGGTTTTATACATTTATGGCGACGCTATATTATTATATTTATACAAATAAATAAAATTGAAATGTCTGTTTGTAATTTCAAAATAACAGCTTTTTATTAAATGCATATGAAAGAATATACGGTAAATATAATAAAAAATGAATTTAAAAAAAAATGTCTTTCTGTCTGTCTGTCCGTCTGTCTGTCTGTCTCTTTGTTCCGGGTAATCTCCAAAACGGCTGGACCGATTTTGACGGGACTTTCACTGGCAGATAGCTGATGTTATAAGGAATAACTTAGGCTACTTTTATTTTAGAAAAATAAATAGGGTTCCGCGCAAAAAAATAAAACCCTTGAAATTCAATATATATATTCTATGTCAAGTGCCTATATCGAAGTACTCTAAATGTATTTTAAATTAAACGCGGGTGAAACCGCGGGTCCCAGTTAGTTATATAATATTATCGTGTGGTGCCGGCTAAGAATGGCACCACCACATCTCATCCCGTGGATGTCGTAAATGGTGACTATATACTTAGCCGGAGGATGGACAGCAGCGTCCTTCGCGTACAATATAACTCAACTGCGATCGCCAACCCGTTTGCCAAGCGTGAAGATTATGTCAAAACCCCCCAATGAGCCTACAACTGTCGTTGTGATGATCTTGCGGGGAGGCCTGTGTTCAGCAGTGGACTTCATTCAGCCGAAATGAACGCCATCACAGTCAACCCCCCAATGGGCCCACAACACAGCCATATTGTTGTGGCGATCATTTCATAATTTCGGCCGAAAAACGGCCACAGCCGGACATAAGCTTCCGCCACGCTTAGCAGGCGGATTGGCAGTTGACTAGTAAATTTACTTGAAAGACGGCGCTACCCATTCTCCGGCCCATCCCATAGTCGCCGTTTACGACACCCACGGGAAGAGATGGGGTAGTGCCATTCTTAGCTGGCACCGCACGGTGCCGGCAAATATTTGCTGAGTACAACTCCCAAGCTATAGGTGTTACTGAGATATTTCTATTAAGTATTCTGTAATACTTCCAACTCAGGATATCAATGCGTTTGCAGCTGATAGACCAATGCCAATGCGGCAATGCAATGTAGAATTAGTTAACCATAATGTTTGCAAAGATCTGTAGGTAGTTTGTTCCGGGTCTGGGTGTATTGTATGTGGAATTCATGTCTGTAAACGCACTCACGACACAGGAGTAATCCCAGTGTGGAGCAACTTTAAAAAAAATGCAATTTGCAAAATACTCTCTAGTTTATAGGTTTCCTATTTTTGTGATTAGAACGTTAACATCTGTATTATTATTTCGGTCGTATGAAGTCCACTGCTGGACACAGGCCTCCCCAGAAGATCACCACAACGACCGATATGGGTGTGTTGTGGGTTCATTGGGGGGTTTTGCCATAATCGCCACGCTTGGCAGACTGGTTGGCGATCGCAGTTGAGTTGTTAGTATGCCCGAAGGACGCTGCTGCCCATCCTCCGGCTAATCCCTTAGTCGAATTTTACGACACCCACGGGAAGAGATGGGGTGGTGGTATTTTGAGCCGGCACCACACGGAAAATGTATATTAATACGTCAACATCTGTGTATTAGTACGTTAACATCTTCTATATATTAATAAGTTAACATCTATATATGATTAAGTGAACATCGAAAACTTAAGCGTCTTTTAATCGTACTATTCAATATATATACAAAAAGAGAGGAATGAAACTTATATAACACGAAAGGTGCTGTACCATTAATGTGCACAAAAATATCATATATGTATGTTGCCCTTAAGGCAGGCAAAATAAAGTAAATATACGCATGAATTTTCCATACAAAACGGTTTAACCAATCAAATGAAAGCATTTTGATCACGGTCATGGCTGTATATGCTAAGATCTCTGTTTGCTCAGCACGGAAAAATTTTATGTACAAAAAAAGATATGCAAACAAACACATCGTTATTTCCATTTCTTTGAAATTGAGTTACCACTTATCTTCGTTTCATTCGTTATAATATTCTACCGTTTAATAGTTGAGTTGTTTACTTCTAAGGAATTTCGTATGACTAGTACATTTTTCTCACAAATTCACTTAAGCTTCCTCTTTCCCATTCTATTACTCATAGAGTGTAGGCAGGAATCCAGAATAAATACAAAAACAATATTACATACAATACTCGTAGAAGTAGAATTTCGTTACTTGACAAACAGAATTGGTCAAATTTCAACCACAGGTGATACTAGTTTGGCATTAATATATCAGTTATGTCCTCAGAATCCATTCAAACTTATGATAGAGAAAAAGGTGTTTGAAACACAATATTGTTGATTAAATACGCGCCTCCACAGAAAATCTTTTCAAAAATAATGATAAACATCAAAAGGGTAAAGCCCAGCTATTTCGTGAGGCTCAACGTTTAATTACGAATACTCGGTATTTGTACTAAAAACCTCTTTGATGTAAGTAGTATCGGGTAACAAAGTTAGTTTTTAGATTATGGACTCGGGTACAGAGGTCTGTTTTTAGTCGAATAACAATTTTATACAATGGTTTCTAATATACAAGCTTCGGTAGTTACTATATTTTATTTTCTCTGTCTCCTGAAATCTCTAATATCGTATTGGTTTTACTACTTTTCACTGCGGATTCAGAAGTGAGTTTGCTAGTGAGTATTTACAGAATAGCACTGCTGCTTGCTACGAAGGGAAGTGGAACGCATGTGCTTCCCTTTCATTTCCCTGGGACAGTCCCGGGCCGGCCGGCCTCAAGACCTCTAAATCCGGCCCTGCTGGGACACACCGAGCTTCATTGATCGGCTTTTTCCGGTTGTTGCCACTCTACAGCTACTCTCTCTCAGTAACCTCTTACTCTACAGTAAGCTTTACAGCTTACATGAGTTGCAGTGATTGGGACTGTTTGGTGGAGTAATCCTATAAAAAGCTACGGTACTCAGTAAAATTATTTGAAATAAACACTTTTGTCCAGGCCCAATATAAGCAGTGGAAGTTTACGGATTGATTTTTGTGTGTGTGTGTGTGTATGTTAGTGACTATGAATTCACGTGTATTTGTGTATCTAACTCACACGAGTTGTAGAAATAAAAAGAAAATAATATTATTTTGATGTACATAATTATCTAAATTGGTTTATAATTTTTTATTGTTAGGTCTTCAATTGTAAAGTTATTAATAAATCTCACGTGCACATACACCTAGTCCCGGAACAACTAACTACCTATAGGTATAGGTAGGCCTATAGGCCATACAAATATTTGTTATGTGCGGGGATCGGAATACGATAAAAAACGTGACAACCTAGGTGAGAAAAGTTTGGGATGCGGTGTTCCTCCATACCACTACACTGAATTGTTTTCCAAGTGTGGTGATAATGGCTCAATTCATATGGGCGAAATAAATAATTATTAAAAATGATATTGACCTCTGACCATTATGTCTACCATATACACCCCTACTTAGGTATCCCGGTTACAGTACTGCCCAAAGACCCTCAAGCAAGCGAATTATGATAAAATTCTAGATGATGTATCAGAAAAAATACTATTACATGAGCATTATTTCTATTTGGTTGCGAACGCGTTTCCCCATCGGCTCAGTAAGGGTAATATTCTCGTCAGTGGCCTTTGTCCAGCAGTGGACTGAGATTGGTGGTTATTTCCTTCAATTATGTTAGTAGTACCTACTCCTCAACACTTTTAAAAAACATGTTTTAGTCTGAACAATCAAAATATCGATAATGCAATTTATGAACACGAAATGGCACTCTACTCGCTTTTTTCGAGAAAGTACTGACAGACTTATGTAGTGAATGGATTGGATGGAGGGCTGACCGCACGCAACAAGTGCTACCTATTCCGGTGATTGATCTACGATACTCAAGGTCTCAAAAGCTGCGGCAATTTCTTCTGAAAGTCTGTGGGGAGTAGTGTTACAGTGTTTCCAAACAAAGAGTCTTATAATACTGATCAATCGTTACTTTTTTTTAATGTTGCCCCACACTAGGATTTCTCCTGTGTCGGGGGTGCGTTTACATACACAAATTCCACACACAATACGCCCAAACCTGTAGATCATACAAATAATTGTTCCGTGCGGGAATCGAAACCATGACACGGAGCGCAGCAGCCGACTGTATCAACCACTGCACCAACCGTGCCGTGCCGTTGTAGGTTACTAATATCAGTAGCCGTTACAATGTCAACAAGTGCTATGGAAATTATAGGTTCTGTGGTTACATTTTAACATTTTTTGAAAGAGGGATAATGAAAGCCTTGCGCCAGATCCCCAGTCTGCATATAAAAAATTATGATTAATTATGTGAAAACGGTAATCAACTGGCAAAAATGAACGATATTATAGTTCTGCTAACACCATCACAGCCGATAGCTTTGGGCTTTATGTCTTGTGGATCTTGAGGTCAGTCACAGGGGAAAATGAGAATGTGTCGGGAGGCAACCGTTGTTTCAGCCAAATAAAGTCCACTGCTGGCCACAGGCCTCCCCCAAAGATCGCCACAACGATCGGTCTGGGTGTGTTGTATGCTCATTGGAAGTTTTGCCATAATCGCCAAACTCGGCAGGCGGGTTGGCGATCACAGTTGAGTTGTTAATGTACTCGAAGGACGCTGTTGCCCCTTCTCCCTTTAATCCCATTGTCACCTTTTACGACACCCACGGGATGAGATAGGTTGGTGCTATTCCTAGCCGGCACCACACGCCATATCGGCATGGAACTAATATGCCAAATATAGTTATTTTTTACATCATCTAGGTAAATTTCCGATGGAGAAAATTGCTGATTAAGGTTATAGAGACACACATTAGAAGTTAAGATATAGAATTGTGATTTAGATATGCCGAGTCATTTTAAATATCATCAAGAAATGTAGTACTATACGCATTGGCCTATGAGAGGGAGATGGTCAGACTCTTCAGGCCGAAAACAAAAACCGATAGCTCCATAGAGATACGCGTATGATTGATTCCTAATACTCTCATATGCCGTGTGGTAATCACTCAGAATGCCACCACCCCATCTTCTCCCGTGGGTGTCGTAAAAGTCGACAAAGGGATTGGCCGGAGGATGGGCAGCAGCATCCTTCGAGTACATTAACAACTCAACTGCGATCGCCAACCCGTCTGCCAAGCGCGGCGATTATAGCAAAACCCCCCAATGAGCCCACAACACACCCATATCGTTCGTTGTGGTGATGTTTGGGGGAGGCCTGTGTCCAGCAGTGGACTTCATTCGGCCGAAATGATGATGAAAATTATGAATACACTTTTTCTTTTTCTAAGTAAATTAAAATACAACCCAAAGAATCCAATGCCCGTAGTGAGCAAGGAATCTAATTTAAAAATCCGCTTATATTTCCTTGTGTTGAACTCCATTTTTCTAGACGATTCGTTTATATAACATAATGAACTCACGTGCGACAAATCATAAGTCTAATATCTTTCTCTCACCGACAATATTGACAACAAAACAAACAAATCCACGCCAGTCTTGACAGAATAATAAAATAAGTGTAACTTCTCCCTGAGGCGCTGACGTCATTGCCGACGTCACGGGCTCACGGCCTCATGTTGACCTGTAAAAGGAGGGTACTGTCGAAATGTCTCTGTGAGTCCCCAAGGGCCCGGGCATTCACGTGTGCGTTGCGAACGGAGACCTTCTTACCTTCGGATGGCCTTTTATATTTGTATCAAATTCCTTTTTATGTTTCCTTGTACTGTAATGTAATAGACAAAATCAATTCGAGGCCTTTGTTCAGCACTGAAGTTTGTGCTGATGTTAATAAACTAGTAGTGGCCCAGTAGTCGAAATTCGACCGTAACACATTACATATAATGTCTTAGGTTTTCGCGATTATTACTCATAATAAAACACTTTTAAACGGATTGTCCGTGTGGTGTCCGGATTAAGAATATAGCACCACTCCATCTCAGTCGACTAAGGGACTCTTAGCCAGAGGGATGGGCAGCAGCGTCCCATTTGCTGATGAACAGTAGCATTTCTGCGCTCACCAACCCGCCTGCCAAGCGTGGTGAGTATCGGCAAATACCCCCAAAATGATGACACAATTGTGTTAATCTATGGGGGAGGCTTTTGTTCAGTAGTGGATGTCATTTGGCTGAAATGATGAAACGGATTATATCGCGTATATTATAGATTTTTGTTTTTCCTGCCGTTTCGAACACTTTGCAGTCCTCCTGCGACCACGAACCCTGCAAAGTGTTCGAAACGTCAGGAAAAACAAATATCTAAAATATACGCGATAGAATCCGTTTAAAAGTGTTTTATTACATTATATGTAGAGTACATAAATTTTAACTTTCTGCACTCCTTCGCCATATAAACTTTAACCGTGCCAAATTTCATACTCCTCCGTCTGCTAGTCTGCTCAAATGATCTATATATTATGTCACTGCAATTAACAGGAGGTAGGGTTTTCGTGCGGACATATTGTTTAACGTAATATTCAAATATTATCGACAACTTAAAATAAAACGTTTCTTCACTCTAAGAAAAAGTTGTCCCCAAATACAGTTCTAATTTTCCAAATCGATTTTATTCAGCGAGGTAATAAGTGCACCTTACATGCTTGCCAGCGTACTCTAAGAATCCAAGACTTGAGAAGAATTATTTAATACATTAAGTTTATTTGGAGGGGTACAATATATATATATATATATTATTTGGATAGGTAATACTAGTAACGTGTAACAGATATTGATACTAGTAATCTTTTTGGAATTTAAAATATCGTATATACTTGAGGCATTCTGTTTTTTTTAAATCGTAGCAGCTCGTTTTTATTACCGACTTCGAAAACGAGGTTTTTTTTATGTATATACACCGATTACTCCGAGATTTGTTGACCGATTTGAGCAATTCTTTTTTTAACTGGTGCACAATGCTTTCGAGTTGGTCCCATATCAATTTCATTCCATTTGATTAAGTACTTTTTTAACCAGCTTCAATAAACAGGTTAATTTGACGGCCCCGCTCGACTTCACAAAGTTTTTTATCCTTTTCAGTGGTTTTAATATTTTTATATCGTGTAGGTGTTTTGAAGTATATATTTTTTTGTTAAAAAGTTTTATTTTGATTTACGTCTTTTATAATGTAAACAACATTTTAATCTGGTACTGGTGCTAGATCTCTTACTGCTCGAGGCTTAGGTAGGTACCACTCCAGTGCCAGATATTCGCCGCTAAGCAATAGTTAAACATTAGACATTACTGTTCCGGGTAGAAGGGCACTGTAGCTAGTGAAGTTATGGCGGATGAGACTAAATGTCTCGTGGTGACGAGCGCAGTGTGGTGCCACGCAAGACTCGACCTGGGTAACATTGCCATCGTTTTGGCATTTGCCTTGAATGACTTGGCTCGCCAAGTAATTTTTTTTTTAAACATTAACATTGCTCCTTTGTCGTGGGTGCATTTACAGACATGAATTCCACATACAATACACCCAGACCCGGAACAAGTATCTGGAGATCATACAAATATTTGTTCCGTGCGGAAATCGAACCCACTACCCCCGGCGCAGTAGTCGACTGTATCTGCCACTGCACCAATCATACCATTACAATGTTGTACAAAAAAAATTATACCGTAAAATAAAATTTCAAGTAACTTTAAAGCAATTATGCATTTAAAAGTGGTTTGACACCAGCTTCTTTACATAAATATTCTGCATCGTTCTGTTTATTTATATTTACGCTTTTAAATGCAAAATCCTTAAAAGGTGATATACATCAAGGCAGGTTAGAAAAATTAATCTTAGACGAAGCTGTAATAAAGTTACTACTTGTTTAAAAAGCTACAGTTTAACTGATGGACCAGTTGACGTTCATGAACGAGTTTTAAAGCAGGCAGCAAGTATTTTACGTAGTAGTGTAATGATAAGATCGCTGTTAACCTAATCATACAGAACTTTCTTTGTCTTTAATGTTAATTTCATGTCGGATATTTATACTGAGTATCTTGAGAAAAATGACATATTACCTGTCCTCCAGTCCGGTTTCAGAAAGCGACGCAGTACCGCTACCGCGTTGCTGGACGTCACAGACAATATCCTGTCTGCCCAGGACCAGGGAATGTGCACACTGCTGGTACTGCTGGACTTCTCCCGTGCTTTTGATTGCATTAATACTTCTCTGCTCTTATCAAAATTAGCCTACTATGGTTTCGACCAGAAAACCTTACTGTGGTTTGATAGCTATTTGTGCAATCGTCAGCAACGCGTGGAACTGAAATTAAATGACGGTAGCATCATGGTTTCTGACTTCACCCCTCTTAAAAGGGGGGTGCCCCAAGGATCAATTATTGCACCTATTTTGTTTATTCTCTACTGCGCTGATATGTCAAAATGTTTGCACAAGTGCAACTACCACATATACGCTGATGACGTACAGTTATATATCTCTTTTAAGCACAGTGAATATGGGGAGGCCATATCAGCGCTAAATAGTGACCTCAGGAGAATAGTCGAGTGGACAGATAAAAACTCATTGGTACTCAACCCTGGAAAAACTAAATACATGATATTTGGAACAAAAAAAAAATTTAATTCATTACCTATTTTAAACGTAACGCTTATGTTCTACGCTCTATTCAGAGAGTAGAGGAAGCCCGGAACTTAGGCTTAAACATGGATTCTAGTCTAAGGTACGAGAAACATGTTTCTGAACTAGTCCGTAATTGTTTTTATCGCTTAAGTATTCTGTATAAAATGAGACCATATTTATCAGAGGACATGCGCGTACGACTGGTTGAGTCAATCGTCCTATCTAAGTTAAATTACGCTGACACGGTATACGGTCCCCGTTTGTTATCACGGACGGACCGGCTTATCCAAAGGATTCAGAATGCTTGTGCCCGGTTCTGTTTCAATATTCCAAAAAGAACACATGTCACCCCGTTTCTAAATAAAAATTGTATTCTGAAAATGAAGTCCAGACGTAAGCTACACCTAGCATGTCTTATGTTTGGTGTCGTTAGGTATCAGGAACCGGAATATCTGTGCAGCAAGTTCAACTGGGTGTCTAGCGGACGCGAATGCGGGAACAGGCAGTGTTCACCACAGCTGTCCATTCCACCACACAAAACAGCTGCATTTAGAGGTAGTTTCCGTTATGCAGCATCACAGATATGGAACAACCTGCCACCGCCTATAAGATGTCTTGATACAATTCATATCTTCAGAAAACACCTACGGCGGTACCTGACTGAGGCACAACGGAAACTGGATATGATAAATATCAACACATCATTTATTTAGTGCACGTTACATAACCTTGTGTAAGACTGGTGTACGCGAACGTGGAGACCAGGGAACGGGAATGCACGTGTGGCTACTGGCATGTATCTGTATCCTGGTACTGTACTGGTCCTGTACTGGTATGTATATGTATAAACAAGAGGCGAAAGTGTCACAGTTGTTGTTTTTTTTTTTTTTTATAATTATTACACTACATTTGAATTTATTTGTCTATATGCAAACTATTTTTATTATACTATTACTGATATAAATGCACACTTACCTACTATATACCTATTATTATTAATCCGTTTTGTTATTTTTATTATGTTTATCCCATATGTTAATAAATCCTACGTATATAAATAAATGCACTGGTTCACATCCGTGAATCACAAACGGTTTGGTTGAAAACCAGCGTCGGGCAGCCGTCTGACATATGCTGAACCAAATCCGTTTTGGCGAACCCTGAGGCACATACCAACTGTTTTTGTGTTTTGATTTGTAACCGTGTAATTAATTGTATGTGTGTCTCATTTTTCGACCAAATAAATAATTTCTTTCTTTCTTTCTTTCTATATATGTTTATGTATTTTATTTATTGTATATAATATATGTAATATATATATATAGTTGTCAACGTCAAGTGTTAAGGGAAAATAAAGATGAAAAAAATTGAAAATGCATTTTGATAAATCGTTAATGTTGGGTGTATCAAAGCCACACACATTTTATCAGAACAGTGAGTTTATTGTTATATCAAGATGTTGTCTGCAGCGAAAGTGCATTCATGGGATGCAAGATGATAACTGGGATATAAAGGACAAAATGAACCAGTATCGGGGCCTAAGAAAGTTATATCAACCAGTATCGGGGCCTAATAAAGTTATATCAAAGTATTAGAGAGTATTCATCAAGAGAACATTAACAAGAAAATACAACTTGATAGAATCAGATACACGAAGAAGAAAAAAATGGAAACATTTCACTTGGCAGCTTATGAAAGAGCAAAAAATGAATTCTGGGGTGGAGGCCTGGTGACCTGAAACACAGGCTTCAGCCTAGCTTAGGCACCAGTTTCTCCGAATAAACTTGAATAATACTGTAATTAGACAATATAATACTGTAATAATTATTTACATATTGACATAACTTTAAAAAAAAATGTTCAATCTATACTCTATACATACAAATAAATAAAATTGAAGTGTCTGTTTGTAATACATACAAATAAATAAAATTGAAGTGTCTGTCTGTAATGTCAAAATAACAGCTTTTTACTAAATGCATATGAAAGTATATACGGTACCTATAACAAAAAAACTATTTTAAAATTTTTTGTCTGTCTGTCTGTCTGTTTGTTCCGGGTAATCTCCGAAACGGCTGGACCGATTTTGACGGGACTTTCACTGGCAGATAGCTGATGTTATAAGGAATAACTTAGGCTATTTTTATTTTAGAAAAATAATTAGGGTTCCGCGCAAAAAAATAAAACCCTTGAAATCCAACATTTATATTCTATGTCAAGTGTCTATGTCGAAGTACTCTAAATTTCTTTTAAATTACACGCGGGTGAAACCGCGGGTCCCAGCTAGTGTTCAATATAATTGTATAGTATGTATTTTTATATATTATTAATATAATTTACTTAATTTAATTAATTTAATTTATATAATGTTTCACATAATTTGTGATTTATTATGAAATCAATTAACCTAGTAATGTCTTAGGTTTTCGCGATTATTACACATTATAATAAAACAATTTTAAACGGATTAAATCACGTGTATTATTATTTTTTGTTTTTCCTCACGTTTCGAACACTTTGCAGGGTTACAGATCCAAAAACATCAAGACACTGTGAGTGATTACTGCGTGCATCGAAACAATTTTTGATCAGTTTTGTACGGTAGACAAAATAACTTTTTAAATCTGTAACGAAACTTGTTACCTTATTCATCCTGCGACCACGAACCCTGCAGTGTTCGAAACGTCAGGAAAAACAAAAATCAATAATACACGCGATTTAATCTGTTTAAAATTGTTTAATTAACATTATCATAAGTATGCTTTGTTTCTGTACCTCTCGATGTGCTTACTATAACCCAAATGTTGACGACTGGTAGAGAATGCCTCATGGCATTAAGTCCGCCTTGTGTACCATAAATGTGCATTGAAGTTTAAATATATAAGATAATGATGATGATGATGAATGATAAGACATTTGTTGCAGGTATCAAATGTTGTGCGTTAAGATATTGCGTCTGATCTTTGAGTTAGGCTACGTTTTCTGTCACTCGTATTTGCGCCCGCGTGCATTTCTGATCTCCATGCTTGAGCTGACCCGCTGTGCGCGACATGCAGAGCACACTATCTGACGCACAGCAGTGCTATGCGTGTCCTCAGTCATATGTCGCAGATGAACATTAAATCCGAATCCTCTTTCCGTGTCGATCTTTATTTTGTTTGATTGTCGACTATCATCGTGTTACAGTGGCAGAGTATTTCTGTTGGAAGGACACGTAGCTCGTGAAATTACTGGGCATAAGAGACTAAATAACTAATGTCTCGAGGTGACGAGCGCAGTGTGATGCAAGACTAGTCCTAAGTCCTGGGTAGAATTGCAATTGTTATGGGCAGGCATGACGCGCTCTCCTTCTGTGAGAGCGTCATGCTCCAGAAGGAGGCCGCAGAGCGGGATCTGGAGAGGGCCGATCCCGCTCGAAGAAGAAGGAGACGGCGCCGGGGTAACAACCGCCCTGGCGCCTAATTCCGATACGCCTGAAAACCCCTGCCGTTGCTATAAGGTGGGGGACCTCTGGGTTCGCGGGTGCGTAGATTGGGGAATCTGCGTGCCCACACCAAGCGACCCAAGAGAAGACGGTAGCACGCATGTAGTCATGCGCTGCCGTGGGACGCTTTGGGGGATCCTTTACAATCCCCCTGGGGGGGTGACCGCTTTACAGTCACCCTCTCCGAGATGTGCCAATAGGCGTGGCACCAGTGGGCGGCTCTAGTGTGATCATATGAGGACCTGGAGCCTCCCTTAGGTGCCGAAGATCCCCCGGTGACCGAAACAATGGCCCCGGATTTGCTGGAGGGAGTGCTCTCTACGCTCTTTCCGGCGGTCCGGGACTATCCCGGTCCTTCTGTACCGCCGATTGCCTTGGAATGGGATGAGGAATTGGCGGTTTCGGAAGGAGAGTTGGACCGAGCCGTTGGCCGCCTGAAGGCTCGCAACACCGCACCCGGCCCGGATGGCATCCCGGGTCGTGCGTGGGTGTATGCATTGCAGTCTCTTGGGGACCGCTTGAGGCGGCTGTTCACCAGTTGCCTCCGTAGTAGCGTGTTCCCGTCCGGCTGGAAGGAAGCCGGATTGGTTCTCTTGAAGAAGGAAGGAAGGGCTGCAGAGTCTCCCTCTGCATACCGTCCCATTTGCCTGCTCGACGAGGCTTCAAAGCTATTCGAAAGAATAATTGCCCGAAGACTCGTTGAGCACTTGTCGCGTGTTGGCCCCGACCTAGCCGACAGCCAGTATGGCTTCCGACAGCGGCGGTCCACTATCGACGCGATTCTTCGCGTCCGCTCGCTGTCGGAACAGGTAGTGTCCCGACGGGGTGGGGTGGCGTTGGCTGTCAGTCTTGACATAGTCAACGCCTTTAACTCTATCCCGTGGGGTGCGATTAGGGGGGCGCTAGTGCACCATCAGTGCCCCCCATATCTGCAGGATATCATCGGGGCATATCTGCGCGACAGGCATGTTCGCTACGTGGGCAGGGACGGTAGCGTAAAGCGGAGGGAGATCACGTGCGGGGTTCCACAGGGGTCGGTTCTCGGTCCTCTCTTATGGAACCTCGCTTACGATGCGGTCCTGCGTGTCGTTCTCCCCGCTGGCGTCAGCTTAGTCTGCTACGCTGATGACACTCTTGTGTTGGCCAGCGGGGAGTCCTTCGAAGGAACCATCCGGCTTGCCGAGCAAGCGGTGGCAATTGTCGTGGCCGAAATCCACGCTCTGGGTTTGCGGATAGCGCCTCACAAAACCGAGGCGCTATGGTTCCACAAACTGCCGCGAAGCAGGGAGCCCCCCAGTTCGTGGATACGCGTTGGTGACGCGCAAATCAGGGTGGGCCGGTACATGAAGTACCTTGGGCTCATCCTGGACAGTCGTTGGGGCTTCGAGGAGCATTTCGAGCGTCTTGTCCCCCGGGTCGAAAGGATAGTAGGTGCCTTACACCGGCTGCTACCCAATCTCGGGGGACCGAGGGAAGAAGTTCGCCGCCTCTACGGGGGAGTCGTGCGGTCCGTGGCCCTCTACGGGGCGCCTGTTTGGTCGTCTCGGCTTTCGGGCGTCCAGCGCTGCAGAACCAAGATCCACGGTCTGCAGCGTAGAGCGGCTATACGGATCGCACGAGGATACCGAACAGTGTCCTTTGAGGCGGCAACTCTGTTGGCGCGCTTTCCGCCTTTTGATATCTTGGCGGAGATGGATGCGTGGGTGTATCACCAAACACGCTCCCTCCGCCAGAGCGGTGAAGGCGTGCCTTCAGGGGCGCTCGAAATATTGAGGCGGCAGGCTCGGCGGCGTGCCCTCGAGCTATGGCGCGAGCGGCTTATGCTGCCACAGTACGCGCAAAAGCGCGTCGTCGAGGCTGTCTTGCCGCTCTTCGAAGCCTGGCTCCAAAGGAGCGAGCGCGTCACATTCCGCCTGACGCAGGTATTCACCGGACACGGTTGTTTCGGTGCGTACTTGCACAGGATAGGACGCGAGGTTACGGCACAGTGCCACCACTGTGGAGACGATCAGGATACCGCACAGCACACGCTCGGAGAGTGCCCTGCGTGGACTGCCGAGCGGCGGATCCTGGTCGATCGGATCGGGCAAGATCTCTCTTTGCCAGCAGTAGTGTCGGCTATGCTGGCAGAGCATGAAAATTGGAGTGCTGTGGTCTCCTTCTGTGAGAACGTAATGCTCCAGAAGGAGGTCGCAGAGCGGGATCGGGAGAGGGCCGATCCCGCTCGGAGGAGGAGGACACGGGGCCGGGGTAACAACCGCCGCGGTGCCCGTGTCCAACACGCCTGAGCCCCCTGTCGTCTTTATATGGCGGGGGGCCTCGGGGGTCGCAAGCGCGCTTATTGGGAAATCTGCGTGCTTATACCGAGCGACCCCCGGGAAGACAGCGATGCGCATGTGGTCACGTACCGCTGTGTGCGCAGCACAGCGCATAGTGAGGCCTCGGGGGAATCTTTTACAATCCCCTCGAGAGATGCCTGGGGGGTGGCCTCTTTACAGTCGCCTTCCCTCCACTAGAGGGGATGACCACTTTACAGTCATCCCCTCCGAGATGTGCCTAAAGGCGTGGCACCAATGGGTGGCTCTAGATGGAGATCTTTCGAGTTCCTGGAGCCTCCCTTCGGTGCCGACGATGATCACTCCGGTGGTTTTAGCCGGTAGGAGTCCGGCATGCCCCTTCGCCCTTTCCCGGGGTGAAGGAAGTACATGATGTATTTCCACCGGATCAATACAAAAAAAAAAAAAAAAAAGGTGCCGAAGATGACCGCTCCAGTGGTTTTAGCCGGTAGGAGTCCGGCATACCCCTTCGTCCGTTCCCGGGGCGAAGGAAGTTCATGAAGAATTTCCACTGGGCACCAATAAAAAAAATATAAAAAGAGGCGTGACACGCTTAATACCGGACCTACCTTAAGTTGGTAACAACAGTGTTTCTGCGTTTCATAAGTTGAGTGACATATACAGGAAGCTCAAACCCCAAAAATATTACAGACATTATGCATGCTACGAATAGCACCAACCCATCTCATCCCGTAGGTGTCGTAAAAGGCGACTAAGGGATAAGACGGAGGATGGGCAGCAGCGTCCTTCGAGTACATTAACAACTCAACTGCGATCGCCAACCCACCTGCCAAGCGTGGCGATTATGGCAAAACCCCCAATGAGCACACAACACACCGATATCGGTCGTTGTGGTGAGCTTTGAGGGAGGCCTGTGTCCAGCAGTGGACTTTATTCGGCCGAAATGATGATGCCTTTCAGGAAAAAAGTGTATATCACCCCTGAAGGTCGGCTACAAATCAGCGACTCCTCTGGAGTTGCAAAAAGAGCTAGAGGCCACTCACAACTAAGGCCATCAACAATATGAATAACCTATTTCGATCACCGGTCATCGGTTCCGTATGGTTCCGGCAAAGAATAGCATTACCCCGTCTCATCTCGCAAGATCTCGAGGATGGGTAGCAGCGTCCTTCGAGTACATTTACAACTCATTTGCGATTGCCAACCCCCCAAGCGTGGCTATTATGAAAAACCTCCCCAATAAGCATAGAACAAAAACCCAGACAGGTCGTTGTGGCGGTCTTTGGAGGAGGCTTATGTCCTGGGGTGAACGTATTTCGGCTGAAATGATGATGATGATTTCGATCACCAACACGTTCGTCCAACACGGTGATTACGGTAATATTCTGTAAGAAAAACCACCCGATGTACTGCTTTACACTTTTATTGTCTACAGACTTTCATAAAAGTACTATATCCAACTGTACGACCTGTCTCCTTTACTCCTCAACGGCAAGTGTCGGGCCTCGCGCAACGGACCAGAGCCCCCACTTTTCAGTGTTGCAAGTTGTATCTTTTAAAATAGTATAAAACAAAGTCATCATCTGCCGTTGCCAATATACAAAATTAATCATAAGTTAATATTAATCCGTAAACCTAACAATTCTCATTAATTAAAGCAGTTTATATAGTAGACTCACGTTAGGTTAGGTTAGGTTAGGTAATAATATAAGTTACACGGATATAACAGCGTGAATATCCGTAAACGTACAATAAAGCAGGGACGTGGTTGGTATCATAAACGTGAGTTTACAGCGGTCGCGGAGGATTCGCGTTTTATTTCCGCATTCCCGAACCAATTAGTGCGTTTTGATGGTGCAATGAACGCCGCGGTGAGCGGTTAAGCTCGTACATAAACTACGAATAACATTCCATAAACCTCACGCGTGTATTTTTGCAAACGGTCAGCAGAGGCGTACAATGGTGTGTAGCCTAAAGCATAAGCTACACGTGCGTGTAGCCTAAAGGGCTTCAGACTTAGGATGTCCACTGCTGAACCAAGGTCTCCCGATCATGGACTTTTTACGACATCCACGGGAGGAGATGGGGTGGTTCTATATTCACCACACCACACGAACAATTAAGTGCTAACTTAGAACAAAATACATATTTGAAAGAACTAGTAGAGACTAGCTGGGACCCGCGGTTTCACCCGTCGTTTAATTTTAAATAAATTAGATTATTTATAAATAATTTAGAGTACTTCGGCATAGACACTTGACATAGAGTGTATATATTGGATTCCATGTGTTTAATTTTTTTGCGCGGAACCCTAATTATTTTTCTGAAATAAAAGTAGCCTAAGTTATTCCTTAAAACATCAGCTATTTGGCAGTGAAAGTCCCATATAAACCAGTCCAGCCATTTCGGAGATTAGTGAGAACAAACAGACAGACGGACAGACAAAAAGAAACAGAATAGTTTTTTTGTTTTAGGTACCGTATATACTTTCATATGCATTTAGTAAAAAGCTGTTATTTTGACATTACAAACAGACACTTCAATTTTATTTATTTGTATAGATGTATAGATTGTGGAGGGGATGTGGGCACACGCTCGCTTCTGTGTGTGTGAGATTGAGTGCTGATCTTTTTTAACAGCTCAATACCAGCTTTATATTGAAAAGTAGTTCTTTTTGTGAATATAATTATATGTGGGTTGTGTATCCACATTTTCTAGGAAATCGGAACAGCACAGCGATTGAATCAATTCCTTCTACTGTGACCAGGATTTGAATTCAAATTTCAAACATCTCAAGTCAAAAAGTTTTTCGTAGTCACATACTAACGTAAGCCTGACATCGAAGTAAATGCGATGTCAGGGGGCTCATAGCGTGTTGTACTAACGATAACAGAACTTGCACTTCCTAAAGTCGAATATTCACTAGGAGGCAAATGATTGACACGCTCCCTCCGCCAGAGCGGTGAAAACGCGCCTCCAGGGGCGTTGGACAGGCTGCGGCGGCTGGCTCGCCGACGCGCACTTGTAAAGTGGTGTCACCGCCTGCGGATGCAATTTGCGACCAAGCGCGTCGTCGAGGCCGTCCTGCCGCTCTTCGGAGCCTGGCTCAGAAGGAGCGAGCGCGTCACCTATCGCCTGACGCAGGTGCTCACCGGGCATGGTTGTTTCGGTGCGTACCTGCACAGGATAGGACGCGAGGCCACGGCACAATGCCACCATTGTGATAAGGACCAGGACACCGCACAGCACACGCTCGAGGCGTGCCCAGCGTGGGCCACCGAGCGGCGGATCCTGGTCGATCGGATCGGGCAAGATCTCTCTCTGCCAGCAGTAGTGTCGGCTATGTTGGCAGAGCACGAAAACTGGAATGCAGTGGTCTCCTTCTGTGAGAGCGTCATGCTCCAGAAGGAGACTGCAGAGCGGGACCGGGAGAGGGCCGATCCCGCTCGAAGAAGAAGGAGACGGCGCCGGGGTAACAACCGCCCTGGCGCCTAATTCCGATACGCCTGAAAACCCCTGCCGTTGCTATAAGGTGGGGGACCTCTGGGTTCGCGGGTGCGTAGATTGGGGAATCTGCGTGCCCACACCAAGCGACCCAAGAGAAGACGGTAGCACGCATGTGGTCACGCGCTGCCGTGGGACGCTTTGGGGGATCCTTTACAATCCGCCTGGGGGGGTGACCGCTTTACATTCACCCTCTCCGAGATGTGCCAATAGGCGTGGCACCAGTGGGCGGCTCTAGTGTGATCATACGAGGACCTGGAGCCTCCCTTACGTGCCGAAGATGACCGCTCCAGTGGTTTTATCTGGTAGGAGTCCGGCATACCCCTTCGCCCTTCTCCGGGGCGAAGGAAGTTCATGAACAATTTCCAATGAGCATCAATAAAAAAAAAATGAGGCAAATGATTATAATTATACTACAAGTGGGCAACATAAAGGCTAGCTATGAATTGCAATAATGTCATGTTGATTGGCAGAATAATGAGTCTTGAGGCCTGCAACCATTTTTTATTGTTATGCGGCTAAAACCACTGGAGAGCTGCGCGGCAGTTTGTTGAACCATAGCGCCTCGGTTTTGTAAGGCGCTATGTGTGTGGAGTTCATCTCTGTAAGCGCACCCACGACACAGGAGAAATCCTAGTTATCCCAACGTTTTCTAAAACAAAACAAAAAAAGAAAGACTATCATTGTCTCTTATTGCAGTCCGGCTGGGTAGGTCAGATATCTTACTGCCTAGCCGTAGTATTCAAATTTTAGACATTACTGTGTTCCGTTTTGAAGGCCACTGTAGCTACAGTGTGGCCGCCGAGAGAATGCGTTCCTGACACCGGTCAGTTGGACTGGTTTCATTTATATTAAATTAAGCGCTATTTAAAATGCTATATATTTTAAGCATTTTTTTTTTTTTTGGGACAAGCCCGCCACACATTCCCAAGTTGCAGTGGGCAACTCCTGTAAGCCAGGATCTACAATGGCGACCACCGAAAAGAACACCGATCAATGAAGCTCGGTGTGTCCCAGAGAAATGAATAACTGTGCAAGCAGGAGACAGAGAAAAACGATAGGCCATAGGCACAATAAATGGGAGTTTACAACAGGGTTAAGCCCAGTTGCCAAGCACCACGGGTACAATTTTTTTTATTTACGGGTCCTATGTTGTGAGCTATTGTGACTGATTCCAATAGTAGGTATGGCAAAAACACTTGAACGCACGGAAATTTGTCCTAGTCGCAACAAGGTCTGTATAGTAAACAACCCCGGATGTAACTTGCATGCTGTCAAACATAATATTGCGTTCATCTTGCCAAAGAATACACTCCCACAGGATATGTAACTATTTTAGTTTATTATAGACTAGCAGCCCGTTCCGGCTCCGCGCTTCGGTTTAAGTCCGGCATCCCCCTCCGCCCTTCCCAAGGCGGAGGAAATCCATGAAGGTTAAACCACTATAAAAAAAGATACTTACCGACCTATTAATTTTTATAAAAAGAGCGAACGCAACAAACTTAATATAAAAACATTATAGATGGGTCACACGCAACGTTGTAAAGCGTTGCGATTGCGTTTTTACAAATAATCTATTTTTATAAACAGGAAACGTAAATTGCTTCAGTTTATATGCATATTAAATTAGTTATTACTGCGGCATGCCAAATAATTTTGTTTTGCGAAAGGAGATTCTATTCAACTTTGTTTTTGTTTCATGTCAAACTGATTCTATTAATTATTTGAAGAAATAATTTTACTTGAAACGATTAACATCCGAGTTCCGCATTCCTTATAGAATAGAATCATTTATTCAGTAATTAGGTCCTAATAGACACTTTTACACGTCATATTGAAACAACGGAGGGCATTTCACTACATGACAACCTCTGAGAAGAAATGCCAAAATAAACTTAGTGCTAGGTATTTTTTAAATGTCTTTTACAAATCTGTTCGTTACAAAGTATTTAAATTAGTTATCTATATATAGATATAAGATAAATATGGCAGCTATGCAATGCAAATATCACTTCAGATATATTTGCTTTCCAGAGAAGCCACATGTGCAGAAAAGTACTAACGCCATATGTCCCTATCGTCAACATAGTCTTTAATCCTATAATATGCTTTTTTTTATAAGAATTGATTTAACATGCGATTTAAACTTCCTGTCTGCTGTAAGATCAGTAATTTATTTAGGTATCTTATTATACTCGTAAAACCGAATGCAGTTACCCAAGAACGATTTATTGGTTTTGGACAATTGAAATTTAGGTACTACTATTTTACGAGGGCAGTTTGGCAACTCAATGACTTTAAGGTTGAATAAAAACATTTTAATTTTTTTAAGTGTCGACATCAAGAGGTTTCTCCCGTGTGCTAATAAAACATACTGTGATTCCTAAGTCGCCTGCCAAGCGTGGTGATTATGGCGATAAACTCTATGACCGCTTATTATAGTGATCATTGAGAGCCCCATATTCAGCAGTGAACGTTCGCGGGTTAATGTGTGCTTGTGTATACAAATATTTGCTCCACGCAAGGAGTAAACCGGCGAGCCAAAGATAATTTTACAAAGGACGTGTTGCCGTTCAAAAAACCTACAGAAATTATTCAGGTAATTTTTTTTTATAGTCTATGAAATCGTCTTTCCTCCTGGCCAATCTGTCTAATTAATTAAATCTTTTTCTACCAATCAATGGAACTCTGTGGATACGCCTCTCTGAAAGTATGCCAAAATATTTTGAACTCGAATATTTTTGCTTAATTCAATCTTCAAGTTCGAATCACAACGTAGAATATCCGTAACATAAATAAGTGGTACAGCAATAATTTATAGAAGCAAAAAGACATCGCGTGCGGATTAGTTGTCGGCTTGTCGCATGTGGCCCAGGAAATGGGAGCGCGGCAATTTACCACGGAGCTAGAAATTTCCGAAATGTCGCATTAGATAAACGAATTAATTACATGGCATACTATTCAAATATAGTAGGTATCATCATTTCATTCAGTTGAAAAAGATCGCCACAGCGACTGGTCTTGGTTTGGGTGGTGTCACACACTTCGGCCAAATGAAGTCCACTGCTGGACACAGGCCTACCTCAAAGATCACCACAATGACCGATACGGGTGTGTTGTGGCTTCGTTGGGGGGTTTTGCCATAATCGCCACGCTTGGCAGACGGATTGGCGATCGCAGTTGAGTTGTTAATGTACTCAAAGGACGCTGCTGCCCATCCTCCGGATAATCCCTTAGTCGACTTTTACGACACCCACGGGAGGAGATAGGTTGGTGCTATTCGTAACCGGCACCACACGTGGGTGGTGTGCTCATTCACAATCACACACGTTAACAGGCGGGTTTGCGTCTCATAGTCGCCTTTACGATACCTACGAGATGACCCGAGAAGCCGGCATCACATGCATTGGGGATTGGCATATCTAGGATTATTTTCCAAGCCGAAGCCGAATGTACGCAATAAAAGTAATTCCAACATCCTGGGGTGGGCACCAGATAATTCTAGAGTGGGCACCGCCGACCCGATTATATACACCAATGACCCCACGTTATTTAAACACAAAAATGTATTAGTTAAACAAATTGCACGGTTGGTGCAGTGGCTGATACATTCGACTGCTGCGCTCCGGGTCGTGGGTTCGATTCCCGCACGGAACAAATATTTGTATGATCTGCAGGTAATTGTTCCGGGTCTGGGTGTATTGTATGTGGAATTCATGTCTGTAAACGCACCCACGACAGGAGAAATCGGAGCGTGGGGCAACATTTATTAAAAAAAAAAAAATGGCTGGATAGTCATCCACGTAAATACACAACCTCAAGAGGATAATTTTCATACATGCACATGATATTATAAAAACATATTCATCGGTCTATGATGTTGTTGGTGACATGCCATCGATACGTACAGAACCCGTAAAAAGCATTTTTGGGAACTTAGTCTTTCTGACAGTTTATCACGTAAAAACCACTAATGGGGTTTTCACTTTGTCTTACTTAGAAATTACACGTTTTAAATAGTAAACATGTATCATCAGTTCACGGAAATAGAATGTTTTTTTTTTCTTAAATGACAAAGATCGCTTTGAAATATATGTTTTTTTTATAAAGTAGTATAAATTTGTTAAATATAGCATTTTTATTGTAACAGCTATTGTTTAAAACGAGGAAATTACCAGAGTGAATATAAACATAGAAAGTAAAGTTGCAGAACCCAGTTTAATAAAGTCTGTTTATAATTAACCTTTCTAAAAGTAATTAACTAATAAAGCAAAGGAAAAATACTTGTAAAATGAAAGAGAACATCATTAAATGTCGAATACTGATATTTAAAACCTCATTTTGGAGTTTTTGGTTCAGATAAAATAAGGTTAAAATTTGTAAAAGTGTCTTTGGTTACAAATAATTCGAATTGGTTTTCGATCATTGAGAAGAACTTAGAAAAATAAATTAAAGAGACGACTGTGTGAAAAGTTAAAGTTAATGTTGCACAAAAGTATCCGCGGAGTTGCTTTTGCAGCAGCGAGACAAAACAAGCTATGGAAGATGATGATGATGATATTAAAATATACAGCAGTTGCTACTTCCAAAAAACAATTTTTTGGCAATTGCTAACACTTCCATTCTCTCCTATATCTCTACTGTGACTATGCTAATGGCGGTTTTGCCTGACTTTTTACTAAATATAACCCTGAAGATAAATAAAGCTATTTTCAAGTTTCTTACACAGTATATTTTATCAATCGGTGCTTTTTATAAAAAAAAATGATACTGTAGCCGAATAGTAGAGACGAATTCAAGTCTGGCACTTGAATTCTGTCTTACTTACTCTTACTTAGCAAAACATATTAATGTAACAACACGTTACATTTATATCCATCCGTGTGGTGTCCGGATTAAGAATATAGCACCACTCCATCTCCTCCCGTTGGATGTCTTAAAAGGTGACCAAGGGACTCTATACCCGAGGGACGGGCAGAATTGATAGAGTCGACATTATCCTAAATTAATTGTTCAAAAGCCGTGTATATTCCGATCGTTTTTTCATAATTTAATCGGCCGTAGTCTCTATTTTCAAGAAATTAATAACCTGACCTGAATTGTATTATTCTCGATCTACATTATCATATTTCAGGACCAAAAGAGGATAATTTGTGTTTTTGAAACCTCGTTAACTTTTTGGAAGCTAAATTCGTCTATAGCCGCCAATTTAAAATGTGTTTACCTCTGTTCTAAAATACAGAATAAATATATCGATATCCGTGTGGTGTCCGGATTAAGAACATAGCACCACTCCATCTCCTCCCGTGAAGGTCGTAAAAGGCGACTACGGGGCTGGAAACCAGAAGGACGGGCAGCAGCGTCCCTTCTGTGGAACGGTAGCCTTGCGGCGCTCACCAACACGCCTGCCAAGCGTGGTGATTATCGGCAAATACCCCCCAAAATGATGAAACAATTGTGTTTGTAAATTGTTTGTCTATGGGGGAGCGATTTGTTCAGCAGTGGATGTATAAATGGCTGAAATGAATGATGATGAATGAACATTTATATGTTTTGCTTCTAAATTTATCATTAACATTTCCGTCAATACTAATTTAGTAAAATAGCCAATAAAATAAACTTGTGTTGCTCTGTAAACAAAGTTTTTATTTGTTAGAATTCGCCTAACTAAACTACACAACATTACACAGTAATCCAAAACCTTACCTGTAAAAAAAGAAACGACATTTGAAGTTTATTATTTTTAAAGGCATTTCATTCACTGTTTACATAATCTATTTTAAATTATTTGATTGAGAAACATCGTACAAACAATCTCCATCTTTTTATCTTCTTCTTCTCTTAGATTATGGCTTCTGTTAGGGTATCATCCACATGTGCGCAGCACAGCGCTCAGCGAGTCTTGGGTATCCTTTACAATCCTCCCCGAGAAGTGCCTGAAGGAGGAAGTTCATGAAGAATTTCCACTAGGCTCAATAAAAAAGAACTAAAAGAAGGTATTAGTCCTGTGTGGCACTGTACTATCTGCTAGCTACTCAGCTAAACGGAACACTAATGTTTAAAGTTTGATCACAACTGCTTAGTGGCAAGTATCTGCCACATGTGTGGTACCTACATGTATATCATCTTTGAATAATAGCGGTATACATAATCAAGATGCTTCTAACTCCAGTATAAAAGAAAAGGCTTTTACGTTCTCTGTGAATTTATGTCACATCCCGGAGAAGCAAATTGATATCATAATATTATAACGTACAAAATATTATATGTATATACCTTATTAATTAAATGAATGAACAAACTTCACGTAATAATTACATTATAATAACAGGACATTATAATATGTGACATTAAGAATTACATTATAAATTTAAAGTTATTGTCAACCTGCGGTAAAACTTTGACAACAATTAATTACTTTCTTTTATATTATTCACTAGCTGGGACCCGCGGTTTCACCCGCGTTTAATTTAAAAGGAATTTAGAGTATTTTGACACTTGACATAGAATATATATATATATATATATATATATATATATTGGATTTCAAGGGTTTTTTTTTCTGCGCGGAACCCTAATTATTCTTCTAAAATTAAAGTAGCCTAGTAAGTTATTCCTTAGAACATCAGCTATCTGCCAGTGAAAGTCCCGTCAAAATCGGTCCAGCCGTTTCGGAGATTACCCGGAACAAACAGACAGACAGACAGACAAAAAATTTAAAAATTGTTTTTTTGTTATATGTCCCGTATATACTTTCATATGCATTTAGTAAAAAGCTGTTATTTTGACATTACAAACAGACACTTCAATTTTATTTATTTGTATAGATAATTTATTATACTACTGTGTTTCTGTTCGTTGGTTATTTTAATAATAAATCAAAATATTATCAGTGTACTTCCTAACAATATAAATATTTGCACACCATATGAATGTAAATGGGCCATTATAATTTAAGATCATACTTTGTACACCTATATTCTAGCAAATAAATTAATTTTAATTTGAAGATTGTTGTCGTGTACGTTCATGTTCTTCTGTCTATAATCAGCTGTTGTGTTTAAGGTCAATGTATTTAGACGATTCCAAATTATTACTGTGTCGATATCGTGCTCAGAGCTGTATGATAATGTATAGAAAATAAAGTCAAAAACGATACTCTATCTAGACAATAATATTGTTCTTAGTCTCTTTTACTCACAGGCTTTGTATAAGACAAAGCCTGTGAGTAAAAGAGACTAAATAATTACGTCTCGATGTGACGAGCGCAGTGTGATGCCTCGCAGGACTCGTCCTCGGTAGCATGACAATTGTTAGGGGCAGCCATGTCCCTACCTACCAACAGACGAATGACTTGATCGTCTGGTCACTAAGTTGCATAAAAAAAAGAATCGATTGCAGTAGTTTTTAAACCATGATTTTTTTCCCAAAAGTAAGTTAATAGTGGTTCAAGTTAGACAAATTATTAAGCAAGTCAGCTGACACTGTGTTTTTTTTTTTAAAAACGTTGCCCCACACTAGGATTTCTCCTGTGTCGTGGGTGCGTTTACAGACATACATTCCACACATCTTGTACATATATATTGCCACAGAAATGTGTATCTAAAAGTAAGTAATAAATAATTCTTTGAGATTTTTCGAGAATTCTGTTAAGGTGCAGTGAAAACTTTAGGAAACATGCATCCGAGCCTGATTGAACCATTGTTTTAAATTAAGGGTTAAAGTATACAGGTTGCTGCTCTGTTTTACGAAACCATCAGACACGCCTCGACCTTATTTTATAAACAGTTCGGTGGCCAAAAACGTGATAAGAGAAACGTGAGAAGGGACTCGTGTTCTTAAAGGCAATGTGTAACTTTATTTGTTTGTTCGAGTAAGTTAAGAAAGTTTAATCGACTGTAGAGTTTGTAGGTAAACATTTGCCATAAGATATCGACTATCGATAGATACAATACCACCAATAATGCCGCTAGAACCATGGGCATAAAATATGTGACGCTAGATACCACGGATTTTCGCACTATTAAAATATTTGGTCTAGTCCACAGCTGATTGCACCCAATTTACACCTAGGTAAACTAGGTTTACTAGTGTAAAGGGGGAAAAACTCACTTTATTCTATTATGATATATTTAGGTTCCATGTTCCGTGTGGTGTTCGCATTAAGAATATAGCACCACTCCATCTCCTCCCGTGGATGTCGTAAAAGGCGACTAACGGCCGATATTAATAATCAATCTATGCCAAAATCTTTAGATTTAAGATTTGAAACTTCATCCGTTTTTACCGACTTTAAAAAGGAGGAGGTTCTCAATTCGATGAGTGTTTTTTTTTGTTTACGTCACATTTCACATCACACAAAAAAACGGACAAATCCATAATTCCAAACCCAAATATTTTGGATTAGATTGATTACTAATTTCAGCCGTAGGGGATTCTAAGCCAAAGTGATGAGCAGCAGCGTTCCTTTTGTGGAACAGTAGGCAAGATGCGCTGCTGGCAACCCCAGGCGGGTTGAGTACTGGCAAATTGCATCCAAAATGATGACACAATTGTGTTATTCTATGGGGGAGGCAATCAACAGTAAACTCAACAATATGTTACGCAATCTATACAAATAAATAAAATTGAAGTGTCTGTTTGTAATGTCAAGATAACAGCTTTTTACTAAATGCATATAAAAGTATATACGGTACATACTACAAAAAACATTTTTTAAATTTTTTGTCTGACTGTCTGTTTGTTCCGGGTAATCTCCGAAACGGCTGGACCGATTTTGACGGAACTTTCACTGGCAGATAGCTGATGTTATAAGGAATAACTTAGGCTACTTTTATTTTGGAAAAATAATTAGGGCTCCGGGCAAAAAAAAAAACCTCGAAATCCAATATATATTCTATATCATGTGTCTATGTCGAAGTACTCTAAATTTCTTTTAAATTAAACGCGGACGAAACCGCGGGTCCCAGCTAGTACTCAATATGTTTATTTGCAGTCCACAATGTGAACTTAGGCGGTAGGTTTATATATTTTTAGACCATTTTGGACCGTGTCGGGCACAGCTAATTAAGGGAGAGGAAAGGCTAAATGTTTGTTATCAATATCTAATTTGAAAATGTATCGTTTAGATATTCTTTAATATTATAATAACATTTAGTTATTAATAGTAATACTTAACGAACTTCAACGAGGTGGACAGACGAGCTGGTGAAGGTCGCTGGGAGTCGTTGGATGAGAGCGGCATGTGACCGCTCGTTGTGGAAATCTAAGGGGGAGGCCTTTGTTCAGCAGTGGACGTCCTGTGGCTGATATGATGATAAGGATGTCGCAGAATATCAGCGCAGTGGTTTTACGTCTATGTGACGCCACTGCATTAAGCTGAACGATATACCTATTTCTGTTTGTACGGACGGGACGCACACTTTAACACACATAATTTCACAATTGTAATTGATTTTAGTTTCATAAAACTTTTATTGTATGGCTATGCGTTATGTCCGTGTCAGATAAGAAATAAATAATTTTTCTTTCTTTCTTTCTTTCTTTCTTATCTGTCAATAAATAATATTTTTCTTCTTTTTTAATTATTCAGGTAATTTATTATAGATTTGATGTTGATTGAAGCTGGAAAGACTCTAAGCGACTACTCCAAACATTGTTTCTAAACACCCATTTAATTTACAGCTGCAAATTGAGGCGGGAGCCGGCGAGGGTCCCGGGCCTCCAGTGAACAATAACTCCGAGGGGGCAGTGGCCAGCCCACCTCGAGATGACAACCACAACGCGCAGCAACCCCAGGTGACTCCTCGAGCCAGGCCGCTCACCCCTGCAGGTAAGAAGAACTAATTATTTGAGAGTTGATATCAAAGTCAAAGTTTTTTATTTAAAATAAACCAAATATTGGCACTTATGAAACGTCAGAATTTAAGTTGCACGGTTCCAAATAGTTGATCTCATGGAGAAGAGCCGGCAATAAACTCCATGGATACTCTTTTAAAAAAAAGTTGTGGATTACAATGTTGATTGTATAGGTAGACATGATTGTAAAACATATACAGAGAAAAATGTAGGTTAAAGTGTGAAGATGAAACATACCACAATAATATTATAAAAATGAATTTGCCGTGGCAGTTGACGGCTGACCAGTCCCAACAGACGGCACCCGTTCACGAGCATGACGCATGCATCAGCGTCGCTTAGCTCAACCGTATTGTAGGGAACCATATCTGATCGAAATAAGATTAATAAGGATCTGTTTGTAGAGCCGTTGAAGAATGTGGAAGTAACTAATACCTACTAAATTTGGAGGTCACACTAGAATAGTAAGTACAACAAGAAATCAGAAAAGAGGGTTCTAAGTCAAAAGGGTATTAAAATACCCATTATAACGAATTATTGCTGATCTACGACTTCCCCTAAAAATAACAAATTACAGTGACTCTGTCTGCTTTGAACAGTTGTTTGTCTAACCGTTAGACAAATAGCTGTTCAAAGCAGAAATAAAAGATTTCGTTGAACACACACATTACAAGTTGTGTTTTACATTTATGGTCATACAAATTGAGTCGCATGGTGGGTCGCATGCATTCCTGAATCTCAAACATCCATACATCCTTGAATACAGAATTGAAATAACGGTGACAACCCAATTTGGTATTCCCTAAGACTCGTCCCCATGACTCACCATCTGCAACGTGTCCTTGAATAGCTTCAACCATAATTCTTTTTTTAACTGGCGCAGAATGCTTTCGAGTTGGTCCCATATAAATTTCATAACATTTGGTTCAGTAGTTTTTTAACCAGATTCAATAAGTAGATTAATTTTACTGCGCTTATCTAGATGATGTCTTAATAGTTTCGATTCCTCTCACATAAGCGAACCGATTTGAGTCATTCTTATTTTTAGTGGTAAATACTGATACCAATATGCCGTGTGGTGCCGGCTCAGAATGCCACCACCCCTTTTCATCCTGTGGGTGTCGTAAAAGTCGACTAAGGGGTTAACCGGAGAATGGGCAGCAGCGTCCTTCGAGTACATTAACAACTCAACTGCGATAGCCAACCCGCCTGCCAAGCGTGGCGGACCCATATGGGTCGTTGTGGTGATCTTTGGGGGAGGCCTGTGTCCAGCAGTGGACTTCATTCGGCCGAAATGATGATGATGACTGATACCAAATTGGAAAAAGTTCTCATATATATTTACACTAAAAAGATACAAATTAAAGCGGGGCCAGGTATGCCCCAACCATGGTTCATGCAGACCATCGAGAAGTTATATTTAATAACTGGACGGGGGCCCGACTGCATAAATAAAGCTTTTTTTCCTTTTCAGTGGATTTAATATTTGTATTGTGTAGGGTTTTTGAAGTCGGTATTTTTTATGTTAAAAAGTTTTATCTTCTAAGTATAATGCAATATTATTTAAATACAAGTTATGAAATAATTATTGTTACTTTATCATTATCATTTCAGCCAAATAAATCCACTGCTGGATACAGCCTCCCTCAAAGATTGCCACAACAACCGTTCTAGGTTTGTGTTGTGTGCTCACTTGGAGGTGTTGCCATAATCGCCGCGCTTGGCAGGCGGTTTGGTGATCGCAGTTGGTTGTAATTAATGTGCTCGAAGGACGCTGCTACTATCCCCCGGTCAAGCCCACACTTTTTCCCGTCACCCACAGGATGAGATGGGTTGGTGTTATTCTTAGCCGGCATCACACGGCATTTCTTTATTCATTACTGTTACCTATCAAATGAAAAACATTACCACTTGCGTATCAGAATCCACGTCGGCTAATGACGTAATGAACTAATGACCATACTTCGATCTGGTACAATAGCTGTACATTTTTTAAATTTACTTTTTATTGGTGCCCAGTGGAAATTCATCATGAACTTCCTTCGCCCCGGGGAAGGGCGAAGGGGTATGCCAGATTCCTACAACTTATGTTTTAACTATAACTTATTTTCGTGTGGTGTCCGGATTAATAATGTAGCAGCACTTCATCTCTTACCGTGGATGTCGTGAAAAGCGATTAAAAGACTCTAATCCAGAGCGATGACCAGCAGCGTCCCTTCTGTGGAACTGCAGCCATTCTGCGCTCACCATCCCGCCTGCCAAGCGTGGTGAGTACTCGCAAATTCCACCAATATAACGACACAATTGTGGAAATCTATAGGTGAGGCCTTTGTTCAGTGGTGGATGTCTTTTGGCTGATGATGACGATGATGATGTTGATAACTTATAAGCTATGAATTCATATCAGTCTCTATTTTGATAATAATAACTGTAATGTACATCATTACTGTATTTCTCTCTAGCTAAATAGGTGGTATGTTGTGTGCTAAAAGTGTTACATCAATCACAAAAGCAGTGGGTTGGTTGTCTTGTCCAAAGCCTTAGCCGGACTGACTGACGAGAGGTTATGCCTTGGCTATTGCAACTTTAGGGAACCCAATGAATGTGAACCCTAACAAAATATTGTACGTAATGGTGGCTCGGACTTCACAACGTCTTTTCGTCAACAATACCGCAATGCCTCAAGACGCAAGTCTTTAACCAGTGTGTGTTATCAGTGATGACATCTGGAACAGAGACGTGGTCACTCACAATGGGCCTCATAAGAAAGCTCAAGGTCACTCAGCGAGCAATGGAGAGAGTTATGCTTGGTATTTCTCTACGAGATCGAATCAGAAATGAGGAGATCGGTAGAAGAACTAAAGATGTCGACATAGCTGAAAGGATTAGTAAACTGAAGTGGCAATGGGCAGGGCACATTCCTCGTAGAACTGATGGCCGTTGGGGCACAAAGGTTCTCAAATGGAGACCGCGCACTGCAAACGCAGCGTGGGACGACCTTCAACGAGGTGGACAGATGACCTGGTGAAGGTCGCTGGGAGTTGTTGGATGAGAGCGGCATGTGACCGCTCGTTGTGGAAATCTAAGGGGAGGCCTTTGTTCAGCATTGGACATCCTGTGGCTGATATGATGGTGGCTCGGAGGTTGATGGACTCACTTCTAAAGCACTAAGTAGCTTGAAATTTAGTACACATGTGGATATCTGCGACCCAAGCATGAACGTGCAACTTAAATAAATGAAATTGTAATATGGGGCTATGTAGCATTTTTAATGTCATATGTACTTACTTACCTGGTTAATCTAGGATACCACTGCATAGGTGATGGGTAACATCATGAGAGAATCTTAGTCTGAAATTACTTACAAGCAGTAAGCAAGCGTGGTGATTAATCCTCGTTCCTTCTTTGTATTAGAAGAGTCCCGAGCGTGATATTATATTATTTGTAGGGTTCCGTACGTCCGAAGGAAAAACGGCGGATGCCTTATAGGATCACTCGCTGTCTGTCTGTTGTCTGCCACAGCCAATTTACACCGAATCTATTTGTCCGATTAAGTTGAAATTTTGTACACATATGGATTTCTGCGACCCAAACATGAACGTGCAACTTAAATAAATGAATTTTGAATGTGGGGGCAATATAGAAAATTAAAGAATAAAGCTTTGCAAACTGTACCATGTAACATGCATGTTATAAGGGTGTCAAATATATTAATTTTATAATTTTAATATATACATTTTTAAAGTTATTTGAGAAAGTAGACGATTATTGATCATTCCCCCCCTTTTCTCCAAAACTAATGAGCCTAAAATTTGGAAATATATATGTATAATATATATATATGTATGTATGTATGTATGTATATATATGTACATATATATATATATATATATATATATTATAGCTCTTTACCTATAGATTACAGGAAAACCTATAAGAAGTGTATGGTCTTAAAATAACATGGTAAATCTTTCAATATTGTGCATACAAATATACGTTTGCTGTTAGAATGTATGGGAGAAAATGTTTTTCAACTACGATGCTAAGTTTGTTCTTGGGATAAATTATTAGTACAAGACCGAATTCAATAGACAATTATACTTTAGTTACGTATTTAAAACATGGTGGATAACATATACATCGTGCGGAACCCTCTCCACGCGAGTTCAACTCGCACTTGTCCGGTTTTTATTACAAGAGCAACAAAAAATAAATCTATTTTTACTTCAAATAAGTATTATTATCAGTGCTTCCACCTACAAAACATTTTCTAATTATAAACCGTTAATTTTCTTTCACATTCATGATCACAAGGAGCATGGAGCATGTGTTCAGTAAAATCCCGTATTAATTTGTTTCTCGGAACAGTTTCATCACGGGATAATAACCTATTTTGTTCAACCGCTGCTAAAATTAGATAGATAGATTTCCTTTCATACGTTTCCTTTTAAACGTGCTGAAAATATGATAGATATACATTATTATTTAAACATATTTGCTCTGCTTGCCGTGTGGTGCCGGCTACGAATAGCACCAACCCATCTCATCCCGTGGGTGTCCTAAAAGGCGACTATGGGACTAATCCCATAAGAAGGACGCTGCTGCCCATCCTTCGGTTAGCCGTAGTACATTAACAACTCAACTGCGATCGCCAACCCGCCTGTCAAGGGTGGCGATTATGGCAAGCTCACAATACGCCCATATCGGTTGTTGTTGTGATCTTTGGGGGAGGTCTGTGTCCAGCAGTGGATCTGATTCGGCCGAAATGATGATAATGATTTGCTCTGCAGATTTGGAAACCAGTTCATTGTATTTGTTTATCATTAACGAAAAGTGAAAATGGTAGGGATGATCACAACGAAGAAGTTGACGGCACGGTTGGTGCAGTGGCTGATACAGTCGACTGCTGCGCTCCGGGTCGTGGGTTCGATTCCCGCACGGAACAAATATTTGTATGATCTGCAGGTAGTTGTTCCGGGTCTGGGTGTATTGTATGTAGAATTCATGTCTGTAAACGCACCCACGATACAGGAGAAATCCTGGTGTGGGGCAAAGTAAAAAAAAAAAAAAAAATTTTAGAATGACCCATGAACAAGCGTTTATTATTAACACAGTTCTTCTTCTTCATTTGTGTGGTTAGTGGCGAACTTTGTGTCAGAGTTGTTGAAGCCAAAGGCCTTTGACTTAACGACTGTCGTCTAGTGACAACAATAGTTCAAATACCACTAGTCACCTGTTAGGGTAATTTTCTTTTTTTTGAGCACATTGGAAGTGGTGCGCTCGTAGTCACGTGCCGCCCTCTATGCAGCACAGCGCAAAACTAGGCTTGGGGGGATCCTTTATAATCCTCTCCGAGAAGTGCCTCGGAGGTGAGGGACCATTTTACAGTCGCCTTCCCTCCGCTAAAGGGGGTGACCGCTTTACAGTCATCCCCTCCGTGATGTGCCTAAAGGCATGGCATCAATGGGCGGCTCTAGTGTGATCTTACGAGGACCTGGAACCCCCCTTCGATACCGAAGATGACGGCTCCAGTGGCTTTAGCCGGTAGGTTATTCCACACACACACTGGGTGTACCCAGACGCGAAACAACTACCTGCAGATCATACAAATATTTGTTCCGTGCGGGAAGCGAACTCACGACCCGGTGCGCAGCAGCCGACTGTATCAGCCACTGCACCAACCGTGCCATCGTTCAGCAGTGGACGTCCTTTGGCTGATATGATGATAATGATGATGATGATGATGACCAAGCTAAAATTCACTCGCAGGTAAAGTTGCGGGTGACGGCTAATAAGAGAAAGAAAGAAAAGTATGTACCTATATAAAAACCCTGGCACCCACATTGATGCTACTTTAGTTCGCGAAATCCGAGCATTACTTTTTACGTTTTTGGAACGACAGTCATAAATTGAATAAAAAGCCTTTTTCATTGTAACCGAACCGTAAGCAATGGAATGGGGTTCGTTTTGCGCTGAATTACACACAAAACCAATAATACCACACACAATAAAATGGCTGCTGATATTACCCCACATATAGATTTTGTTAGTGGCCAAGCAGTTGGCTTTCCGTGCTGCGGATCGCGGGATCCGTTTCCTCTCATGCTGTGATTCCAGGTCTGGGTATGTGTGCATGTGAGATAATTGGTTAAGATTGTCACTCCCGGTGACATTATGACACGGGGGTATTGTGACAAAGTCATCCTTCATCTTCATTTCAATCAACCTCTTTCATGACTTCATACCTTTTATTTCCATCACTGTCCACTTCATGATTCATTCTTTATTCAAATCAAAATTTGAATTTAGTACTGTGGTGTCGAATCGTTCATATTTTGATCATTATCATTACACATTCGATTCTGAACGCTAGTGGTTCGACACACAGCTGTCGCTCTGACAAATAGTCTCCTGCAATATTCAAATTACTTATTTTTAAACTAGCTTAAACATTGTGATAATAAGCTATATTTGAAATATACAGGATGTCCAGTAAATAGCACGACATACTGCAGGGGGTGCATTTGCCGATGACATCGTAGTCATGGCAGAATCGCTGCAAGAGCTCAGCACAATGCTCGATGATCTCAACAGAGTTTCCCAACAGGTGGGGGAACAAAATGGCAAAAGGGCCCTTAAAATGAACATGGGCAAGACAAAAGTCATGTCAAATGCCCATGTCGTGCCCATCCCAATATCCGTTGGGAGCTCTGTTCTCGAAGTTGTTGACGAGTATTTCTAGCTGGGACAAACTGTCCAGTTAGGTAGGTCCAACTTCGAGAAAGAGATCAATCGTCGAATCCGACTCGGCTGGGCAGCGTTTGGGAATCTTCGCAACATCTTTTCGTCAACAATACCTCAATGCCTCAAGACGCAAGTCTTTAACCAGTGTGTGTTACCAGTGATGACATATGGAACGAGACGTGGTCACTCACAATAGGCCTCATAAGAAAGCTCAAGGTCACTCAGCGAGCTATGGAGAGAGCTATGCTTGGTTTTTCTCTACGAGATCAAATCAGAAATGAGGAGATCCGTAGAAGAACTAAAGTTGTCGACATAGCTGAAAGGATTAGTAAACTGAAGTGGCAATGGGCAAGGCACATTGCTCGTAGAACTGATGGCCGCTGGGGCACAAAGGTTCTAGAATGGAGACCGCGCACCGGAAAACGCAGTGTGGGACGACCTCCAACGAGGTGGACAGACGACCTGGTGAAGGGACACTGGGAGTCGTTGGATGAGGGCGGCATGTAACCGCTCGTTGTGGAAATCAAAGGGGGAGGCCTTTGTTCAGCAGTGGACGTCCTGTGGCTGATATGATGACTGGAGGGGGTGAGAGCTTGGATCACCTACCAAAAAAACACAATATATGTTTAGCAAAATCTTACGGATTTTTTTACTAGAAACTACTACTACTAATTTTATAATCATTTTTAATGCAATTATTTTGATTGCAATCTTATGTAGCCGTGTGAACCATGTGTGTGTTGACGTATAATTTATATTATGAATAAAGTGTTTATCTGGTTTATTTGTTTATAAGAAAATTGTACTGTGAAAATTTAAATAAAAATTGTATTTCTTGATGTTTTTTAGTTTTTAATAGAATAAAGACTTATCAATGAGTAAAGTAACTATTCACAAATAATTTGAGGTAAAAAAAAAAGACAAGAACAGGAATTTTTCATTACGAGATGCTTAAAATCCGTGTCAAGGTAGAGATTTTTCGATATTTCGGAAAATTTTGTACTACTGTAAATCCGTAAGATTTTGCTGAACATATATTGTGTTTTTTTGGTAGGTATTGACCCAAGCTCTCACCCCCTGCAGTATGTCGTGCTATTTACTGGACACCCTGTATAAACATCACCATGAAGATGAAGTGTTGAAGTTGTGAATATCAATATACCATTATAACAATAAATATGTTACGTTTAATTGATCTCGTTAACCAAACTCCGTTACTTGCTGCCGTGGAGAGAGCCTCCTAGTTGAGCTAACCGGGAGGGAAACACGGAGGGAGGCACTCCGCGACAAGATTATGTCTGTAAACTGTACTCACTATACAGGAGACATCCTAATGTTGCATCATTTGAAAGATAGAGCGTGGTCGCTGGTGTAAATGGGTCACCAAACCACACCGCTATGAGTGGGATATTAAGTAATCTCATCATCATCATCATATCTGCCATTTATACGTCCACTGCTGAACAAAGGCCTCCCCCATAGATTTCCACAACTGTGTCATCATTTTGGGGGGAATTTGCCAATACTCACTACGCTTGGTAGGCGGGTTGGTGAGCGCAGTATGGCTACCGTTTCACAGAAGGGACGCTGCTGCCCATCCCTCTGCTTAAGATTCCCTTAGTCGCCTTTTACGACATCCACGGGATGAGATGGAGTGGTGCTATATTGTTAATCCGGACACCACACGGACTGTAAGTAAGTAATCTATCAAGTAATGAAAATCTATCAATTAAGGTGTATTCTATACAGGTTTTTATCTACTGTCATGTGATAAAATTCGAATTATAAACTTATATTACAAACTTTTTAAACACAATACCGAAATTTAAAAGTAGGATCAAATTGTAGCAAATATTGCTAGAAGTTTGGTCGACTAATCGTGCAATGTAATAATAATACGAGAACCTGGATTAGGTGCCGAAGATTCCCGCCCCAGTGGTTTTAGCCGGTAGGAGTTCGGGATGCCCCTTCGTCCTTCCCCGGGGCGCACTTCACTGGGCGAAATATATAAAAAATTTGTCAATCCCAATGTATGACATAGATAAATTCATTATTCAATTGTTTTATACAACTACTGTTATAGCACATTTACGAAAAGTAGGTAGCAACGACTTAGACAGCCACACAGATGATTTCAAGGTCAGCCTGCCCATGACCACGAACGCTGTAAAGCAGGGCTTCTTAAACTAGGCTAAGGGGTGCGTGGAATAAGTGCTAGGAGCCCACAGTCACTCAGTTCACTTGAACATATTTATTTGAAAAATTATACAGTTATTCATACATCGTTTGTTTGACCGCTTGTTCGTTATTGTTGAGTGGTGTAGATCTATCTGTGTGCTTGGCTTGTGGCTTTTCCTAGGGTTCGAAACATCGGGGAAAAAATCTACATGCACAAACACGTAACAACTATAATACAAATAATTGTTCCGTGCTGAAATCGAACCCCCGACACGTAGCCCAGAAATTTAATCGGTTAGCCACTGCACCAACCGAAAACCAGTGGAGATAAACCGGTAGGCAACCATAGAGTCTAGACTACAGAGATTTTGGTGGTTATTACGTTTTTGTGTTAAAAAACGACATATCCGTAATCCGACATGCTCTGATTTTGGATTAGATTGTTTATTAATATCGGCCGTGAGTCGCCTTGTACGATATCCACGGGAGTAGATAGAGTGGTGCTATATTCTTAATCCGGACACTACTCGGAAAAATACATCAAACTTATATTGCGATCCATGCCAATATCTAAAACCAACAAAAGAACACAGTATCTATACGGGTTGTGTAACGACAATATTTGAGTAAGTGTTAGTAATACGATATGTTTATGTGAGACCCGACGAGGCTCTATTAGCCGGCAATCATCGCGAAGTTGGTCGAATGAACTGACACAATTCTGAGAAAATATGTAAGTTATATAATTAAAAAGGAAATAGTGTGATGGATTACAGAGAGATAATCGGAATCGAATAAGAAGAAGTGGCACGGGGGCGTAACCGCGCCACCGCGACATGCCCAATTTGGGCCATCAGGAAGAAATGGCCGTTTTATAACATCAGTTGAGATTCGATCGCGTATGTGGAACTTTGTTAAAGTGTCGTGTTGTTCGGGGATACTATGCAAAATGCGAAGCGAAAATAATAAATCAAGGAAGGAATCATATACCATATGCAAGTGAAAGAAATTTCTTGTTTTTGTCTATAAGAAGAATAAGTTAAAAATTATTGTTTTCTTTATTATGTTACATTTGGATTGATGGAGCAGAACGACATTATTATTTTTGTACAAAATACAATGCTTCTTATCTACCACTTTTAACTACCAATCGGTGAATAACAAACGCAGTGAATAGAACAGCGAAAGGTACTCCTCATAAACTTAAGCGTTGCCTGGTACGGCTACTGTGATGCAGTCCGTACGCTCTACATGATTGTCTGCCTACAAAGTCGTGGGTGTGTTTTAGTAAGAGTAGCCAATTATAACGTTCTGTTTATTCAGTTCATTGGATGAGAACTTGTAACTGTGTGCTTTAGTCTGTTTGTATGATGAATGATAAGGGAAAACTGGATTTCTAGGCTCGCATACATTTTGAACTACATGTTATATATTTAATTAGCATATTTTATAACAAGATACCTAAAGCAAATACTGGTCTCACAGATGGGAAGTTTAAAGCACACGTTAAAACAATTCTCATAAAAAATGCCTACTGTAGGGTTAGGGACTATGTTGACGATAGGGACATATGGCGTTAGCTATTTTCTGCACATGTGGCTTCCCTGGTAATCAATTATATGTGAGGTGCTCTTTTTACTATATAGCTGCTATATTTATATTTCAGCAATGTGTTAATAAAGTCTTAAACACATTTATGTAATATCTAATAATTTGTATAATATCTAATTCAATATTGTAACCTCAAGTATTTTAAAACAGTATCCCTGGAGTTACTTACCGGTTCTTCTCCATAGGATCAACTAATTGTAACCGTGCAACTTTAATTCTGACGTTTAATAAATGCCAGTAATTGATTTATTAGAAATAAAAAATATTTGACTTTGTTTGAATATCTCCTTTCTTCCAATATCAAAGATATGTAATGTGCTGTCCGGATTAAGAATATAGCACCACTCCATCTCCTCCCATTGGATGTCGTAAAAGGCGACTAAGGGACTTTAAATCAGAGGGACGGGCAGCAGCGACCCTTCTGCAGAACAGTAGCCATACTGCGCTCCCCAACCCGCCTGCCAAGCGTGGTGAGTATTGGCAAATACTCCCAACATGACGACACAGTTGTGGAAATCTATAGGAGAGGCAATGTTCAGCAGTGGACATATAAATGGCTGATATGAAACAATTATCACATAATTTTGATATTGACTGTACTTTCTTTGTTGTCCTTGGAATACTGTGTCTTAGCAAAAAAATAGCAAATGTAATTCAGCTTAAAATATAATACTCGGCCGTCATCATGCTTGACGTCTTTCAGCGAATATTTTTATTCAGCAGACATTAAAAGAGAGAAAAATAATACATCGACCAACCATTTGACGTCAGCGACAGTAAAAAAGTTTTAAAAGAAAGTTCCTTGTCATGCAATCTCTCTCGAGATTGTTCTCGCCCCGGAGGAGATAGACCGAGGCTCTCGCCTATTATTCCTGCGTCGTATCATTAATTCTGGGCGACTTACGAAGTCGACCCATTTCTGGTCATCCATCACATAATCAATTTGTTCCTTCAACTGACGGGTTGTACAGCCATCTCTAAATTTGACCTAAATAACTTGGCAAGTTACCTGAAACACATTAAAAGTAGATTTTCATAATATGCTTTTTTGTTCCGTGTTATGTATTGCTCCAAAAAATATAATCAAAGGGGTGTAATCTAGGTGTGATACAAAACTAATGAAGTTTAATCTATTGCTATTTTTCGAGTCATAGAATTATGGACATAATTTATCATAACGTTTTTGTATATTACCTTTGAAGTGTTGAATAGTATTTATTGAATGTATTTTAAGTGGAAACAATGAGACGCCATGTTTTCCTGTATGTTACATTTACATAAAAGAAGCCGCCAAGTTCAAGCAGTCTTCCTCGTTTCAATTTATAGTAGGTATACGTATAAGGTTTCTTTATAATATAATAGCTATTGTTAAAAATGTATTTCCGGTAGTTATTCGTTATGATAAACTTCGTCCATAAGTGATAGATAAACACAGGGCAGGAGGGTCTTCTCATTTAAAGCCTCGGTATCCACAGTTTCTCCGGATGTACATCTTCATCACCGATAAACGTGGATGCTAGGTCAGATTTGCTGTCAGTAATGTCCATATTCTTCCATTCGAAGTCTCCAATTCAGTCAGAGTCAATTTGAGCGTATTATAGAAGTAAACTGGCTGACCCAACTGTTAAAGGCACCTTGTTACCGCCTAACAAAAGACTTCAAGAATACCTTTTCAGGCGGCCAAAGAAGTGCCCCTGTAATGATTAGTTCATTGATACCCAAAGCCTCTGTAAAATATACCCAATTATTAGTTGACTTCGTTTAGGAGAGAATTCTGAAGTGTACGGAATTTGAACGTTGTGATCCCTCGGTCACGGTGTGGTGCCGGCTATGAATAGTGCTATGCCATTACTGCATTGCCCCATCTCTTCCCATTACTATCGTAAAATGCGACAATGGGATTAGCTGGAAGATGGGTAGTAGCATCCATGGAGTATATTTACAACTCAATAGCGATCGGCAACGGGACGTTGGCTATTGCGCAATCATGGCAGGCGCCAAGCGTAAGAACTAAAACTATCCCAATGAGCACAACATAAACCTAGACTGGTTGTTGTGGTGAACTTTTAGGGAAAGCCTGTTTCAGTAGACGTCTTTCGGCTGAAATGATGATGATGATCCCTCAAACTCCATAATCTTTCCTCGCTTTACATGCAAATATGACGGCACGGTTGGTGCCATGGCTGATACATTCGGCTGCTGCGCTCCGGGTCGTGGGTTCGATTCCCGCACGGATCAAATATTTGAACGATCTGCAGGTAGTTGTTCCGGGTCTGGGTACACCCACAGACACAGACATTAATTCCAGATACAATACATTGTATCTGGAATTAATGTCTGTGAACGCTCCCACGACACAGGAGAAATCCTAGGGTGGGGCAACGTTTAAAAAAAAACAGGCAAACTGAAAGTTTAACCGTAGTCACAAATTATTGTTACTGAAAGTTTCAGATCATCCATGTTAAGGAGGATACCTATTACTTGACCACCTTTTCTCATCTGGTAGCCAGTTTATCAAATTATTATTAAAATGTGACATTTTACATGCTTGAATGTTTGGGGCTCTATCACCCACCAACGGTTGAAATGAATCTAATGAAATTTGACATAGATTAGGTTGATTATTACCTGGAATAGGATATTGCATTGCATTACTAATATTCCTGAAGGTGTCCGGATTAAGAATATAGCACCACTCCATCATCTCCCGTGGATCTGGTAAAAGGCGACTAAGGGACTAACCAGAGGGATGGGCAGCGACGTCCTTTCTGTGGAACAGCAGCCATAATGCGCTCACTAACCCGCCTGCCAAGCGCAATGAGTACCTACTGGAAAATTCCCCCCAAAATGACGATAGAATTGTAAAAATCTATGGGGGAGGCCTTTCCCCTGTATCGTGGGTACAGCTTACACTTATCTCACAATCGCTATCATTGCAACGACGGGATCGACGCCGACCCCGGGACCGGCGCCGACGCCGGGGCCGACGCCGGGACCAACGCCGACCCCGGGATCGACGCCTACGCCGGGACCGTCGCCGGGACCAACGCCGACGCCGGGTCCGACGGCGGTACCGACGCCGACGCCGGGAACGACACCGGTACCAACGCCGTCGCCGGTTCCGACGTCGAGAACGACGCCGGTTCCGACGTCGGGACCGACGCCGAGGCTGGGACCGACGCCGGTACCAATATTTTAAAACAATAAACAAGTGGACAAGATGTAATTTGGTAATCGAAGTTTTCTACTTCAGGGTGAACTTGATTTGGAGTAAAATATTGAAATATAGTACCCAGTATCAGCATATTAAATTAACGTTGCCCCACGCTAGGATTGGATAGGAGGACAAATCTAACTATCTAAATCTGAGATAAAACTATCTGTAGATCATACAAACATTCATTCCGTGCGGGGATCTAACCCGCAACATGATACGCAAAAACCACTCTCTTAGCCACTGCACCAACCGTGCCGTCAAAAAAGTGCCTTTCATTTCATTATCATCATCATATAAGCCAAAGGTCGTCCACGGTCGGCCTCGCTCATCAATTATCACAAAGTCCGGTCACATGCCACACGAATCCAACGGCTCCCAGTGACTTTCACCAGATCATCCGTTCTTCTCGTTGGAAGTCGTACCGCGCTGCGTTTTCCAGGCCATCAGTTCTACGAGAAATGAGCCCTGCCCAATGCCACTTCAGCTTACTTATTCTTTACTCTTCATTTAAACCACCGTATTCTGATGCACGACTAAAGTGTAGAGCTGTAGTGATTGTTGAGTAGTAGATGACATATATTGTTTTTTTAATTATTTTTAAACTTTGCCTCACACTAGGATTTCTCCTGTGTCGTGGGTGCGTTTGCAGACATGAATTCCACATTCCACCCAGACCCGGAACAACTACCTGCAGATAATACAAATATTTGTTCCGTGCGGGAATCGAACCCACGACCCCCGGCGCAGCAGTCGACTGTATCAGCCACTGCACCAACCGGCCCGTCAATATTGGTGCCTGTCTTGTATTAACACCAGAGCTCGTTCACATTATGTCCCTTCGAGTGTTAATTTAAGAGGGTGGCAGTACGCAGTGGCAATATGTCCGTCCGTTAAATGTTCAAAGCCATTTGCAGCCTCTAGTTCTTTCACGGGTCTATTGAAACCGACCGCTCTGCATTGTGGGAGCCTGCTCTTAAAACACTCGATAATTTTGGGGTCAATTAACTTATCGAACCAGTACTGTGCACTTGACAATCTCAACAGTGCATATAATTAAATTAATTTGTCCTCCACTGTTTGCCGGCTGTCGTAAGTACGCTTGAATGCAAGGAAAGTAATTGCGTAAAAGGCTAACAGCAACATTTTGTGGAAGCGCAATCTGCTTATAAGCTGAAGTGAGCTGCCGACTAAATAGAGCCGGCAAGTAAGTAGCGGAAAGGCAAATTTATTGCTTATCGCGTACTGTATATGCAGCCTACAAGCTCTAAAATGAATTCTATGCACTAACACACAGCTAACAGCTGATGGTCGTTTGTCTAGCGAGTCATACCCCAAAGTCGTTATCGACACCGTACGTTGTCTCGTTGTATTTCTCTTTATTTATTCTTATTACGAGTATATATTAAGTCCTCCACCCCGACCCCCGATCTTCGGCACCGAAGAGGGGCCCAGGTATGGCTCGTATGATCACACTAGAGGATTAGGGGGGCCTAGCAAAAATATTTTGACGTATAGAATCGTAACGTTAATGTGAGTGAATTTTGAATCGAAAATACAACTATCCTATAGCATTTTAATTTAAATTTATACGACAAATACAATTCGTATTATATATAGGTATGAGTAAAGTGTTCATTTTAAATAATAAATATGTGTTGGTCACATTCATGAGTACATTCGATTCAAAACTCACTCACATTAACGTTATGATTACGTCAAAATATTCGTGCTAGGCCCTCAGTTTGTTGGAGCCTCCCTTCGGTGCCGAAGATGACCGCTCCAGTGGTTTTAGCCGGTAGGAGTCCCCTTCGCCCTTCCCCGGGGTGAAGGAAGTTCCATGTAGAATTTCCACTGGACATCAATAAAAAAAAGGCCTTAGTTTGCTGCGGTACGTGTCACGGGTCGTTTTCCACGCGAAACAAATATTTCTATGACCGGGTGGCCGAGATCTAGGTGTTTGTGCATGTGCATATGACTGTAAACTATACGATACAGGTCAAATCATAGCGAGGGGAAGGAGTGAGGCTATGGTGGAAAAAAAGGTTTTGTAGCTCTTGCTCAAATGCCTGATCGAATTGTAATGTTAGGCATAGAGGTAGATTATGTCGTGGAGTAAGACACAGGATATTAATTTAACTTAGAACGGACCCGGACAGAGTCGCTTGTAACAGTTTATATATACAGGTGCTTACCTGTCCTTATACTTTCTTTATTGTACACCAGAAACCTAATAAAATCACACATGTTTATGAAAGCGGTACAATGGCCTTATCGAAAACCTCGATTTCTTCCAGGCAACCTTAGGCTTTTTTACTTTTTCCATCACAGTTTATACATGGGAGCACTGAAGGAAGGATTTAGAAAAAATACAACGCTTACATTATATAGCAAAGGTATTAAGCCTATTTCTCAAAGCCACAAATATCCGAAATATCTAATAACTCTAATAATTCCTATCCACGGGTTTTGAAGTTAGTACTTCAAACTTATTGTTGAACTTAAGTGGGTTGGCAACTTGGCAAATTGCTTCTGAACTGAGAGAACTTGTCATATTATATTTGTTACAGGTTCCATATAAAAGGAAATTCAAAGTTAATATCTTGATACAAAGGGTCGCCACTTAAAGTTATTTAACGTCAAGTACAGCAACCATATTTGTCCGTCCTTCACCGCTTACTACGAGTAGTAACTGAGGGTTAAGGAACGGTGAAGCACCCAAACCACACATCTCTTTGTACTGCCTCACTATATCCTTTATTAAAGCCATTTCCAGAATATACGATGTGTAGTAATCTTTATTTATAAAACGAGCATTGTAATTGCCAATGCAACTGTCCATGTCATGCCCAATGTCCGTTGCGAGCTCTGATCTGGAAGTTTTTGACGAATATGTCGAACTGGGACTAACCGTCCAGTTAGGTAGTTCCAATTTTAAGAAAGAGGTCAATCGTCGAATCCTACTCGGCTGGGCAGCGTTTGGGAAACTTCGCAACGTCTTTTCGTTTTAACCAGTGTGTGTTACCAGTGATGACATATGGAACAGAGACGTGGCCAGTCACTATGGGCCTCATAAGAAAGCTCAAGGTCACTCAGCGAGCTATGCTTGGTATTTCTCTATGAATAGGTAATGAGGAGGAGTTAAGAAGAACTAAAGTTGCCGACAAGAAAGGATTACTAAACCGAAGTGGCAGTGGTGCCCCACCCATTGCTGGTAGAACTGATGGCCATTGGGATTAAAAGGTTCTGGAATGGAGACCGCGTACCGGACAATGCAGCGTGGGACGTCCTCCAACGAGTTGGACAGACAACTTGGTGAAGGTCGTTGGATGCGGGTGGCGTGGAACCGCTCGTTGTGGAAATCTCAGGCCATGCCTCACACAAAACTGTGGGATATTGTTGAGACCTGATAGTTGACCTGATAGACTTGAGAGTTGATAGCAACAATAATTTCTGAAATTCTTGACATGAGACACCGAAAGCCGGCGCCCTTGCTCAGACACCCCATCTGGTTTTTATTGTAATAAGTTAATCTAGTCAATAATTATTAATTTATATAAATAATTGTTGAAGATATTTGTATTTTGTGCTTGCGAATGTCATAAATATTCAGTTCGATTCTCCGATAGCTCTAAACATATTCATTAACAGTTACGTATGCTTGCTTTACGTATCCGTGTGGTGTCCGGACTATCCACCTGGTGTCCAGATTAAGAGTATAGCACCACTCCATCTCCTCCCGTGGATGTCGTATAAAAGGCGACTTAGGGAATCTATACCAGAGGGATGGGCAGCAGCGTCCCTTCTGTGAAGCGGTAGCCATACTGAGCTCACCAACCCACCTGCCAAGCGTCGTGAGTATTGGCAAATATCCCCAAAACTGTGGAATTCTGTGGGGAGTTCTTTGTTCAGTAGTGGACGTTCTTTGACTGATATGATGATCATGATGATGAATCTGGTTAGTTTTATTTTATTAGTTATATTCTAATCTCGACTATCAACAAACTAGTTTAGAGACGCCGATAGCTAGCTCATAAGCAGCACTCACTGATTAGTAAACGATCGGTGAGGTTAAGCAACGCTTGGCACGGCTAATTTATGGATAAGTTACCACGTAGTGGTATTTGGGCTGAGCGTCTTCATGCTTCGGAGGGCATGTAAAATCGTCGATCCCGACTGTTATTAGACGGTAGTGGATATGCCAAGTTGAAGCCCTTTAGGCGGCTTGAACTTCAGGGGGTTACCGCTTTACAGTCATCCCCTCCGAGATGTGCCTAAAGGCGTAGCACCAATGGGCGGGTCTAGTGTGATCTTACAAGGACCTGGAGGGGCTCCAGGTCCTTGTTCCCAGTTCCTTCGGTCCCGAAGATGACCGCTCCAGTGGTTTAAGCCGGTAGGAGTCCAGCATACCCCTTCGCCCTTCCCCGGGGCGAAGGAAGTTCCATGTAGAATTTTCACTGGACACCAATAAAAAAAGGCGGCTTGAACTCCGACTGAAGATTGGCCACTATACATACGATACAGAAATAAAGAACAAACCCGTTTACGGTTTTGCATAATTTCAATTAAACGATATATCATGCTGCTATAATGAAATAGCAATTAGCAATAAAAAGATACGGTCTTCAAAGCGTATTTTCATAATACGAGTTCCACTAACTGACTTATCAAAAACCATAGCGTACTTCTTGGAGACAATCAATACCATCTTGAAATTAGGCACGAAGCAAGGTTGTGGCACTTTAACACGTACACTCCGGGTTCCTACTTCTTCTTCTCTTAGGTTATGGCTTCTGTAGAGTATAGTCCCACAATTTCGCCAATGTCAAGTGTAAGGCAACGATGAACGGTGTTTAGATTAATAAATCTTTACATATTCATAAAATATTTCACAAAAATGATAAAATCTAAAAAATATGTCGGCAACGTCGTAGGGTTTAATTGTTTTTTCTGTTAGAAAATTCCCCCCAAAATGACGATACAATTGTAAAAATCTATGGGGGAGGCCTTTGTTCAGCAGTGGACGTGTTTTGGCTGATATGATGATGATGATGATGATGACGATGAGACCAGGCGACTTTTTGTGGACTGATGGTACACGTGGTTTCGACCTCTGCTAACCCAGAAAAAAGCATTAGGTTGCACCAATTAGGTCAGCAAATGTCAACTGATCGATACAGTATTTTGCGTCACTTGGTATTTAACACAATTCTTTGATATCTTATGTGGCTTCGTATCGGGTCGCCCAAGGCTGGGCTTTGCGGGTGAAGTTCTGACGCGTAACTAAGGTGCGTACGTGAACATTAAGCGAATATCTTAGGCTCACGCTTTTTTACCTAATTAACCAATTTTCTGTTGTTAGCGCGCCTTTTTTTCATAGCGACAGCCCACTTTACCTGGTATATATATACTACTCTGCCAAGAAAGTAACGGGAAAAGATCAATAATACACAAAATGTTTGTTATTCATGCAAATTTATTTTATCACCTTCAAAGTATGCTCCTTCAGAAACGATACGCTTACGCCAACGAATAATCCAATCATCAAAACATTTTTCAAACGCTGTTTCCGGAATTGAGTTCAGTTCTCGCCGCGAATGTCTTATGAACGTTTATGTCTTCTACCGATTGAAAACGGGTGCCACGAAGTGGTAATTTGAGTTTAGGAAAAAGAAAGAAGTCGGGTGGAGCCATATCTGGTGAATATGGTGGTTGCTCGATGGTAATTGTTGAGTGTTTGGTCAAAAATTCGTTCACAATGATGGCCGTGTGTAAAATTGCATTATAGTGGTGCAAAATCCGGGGAGGGCCCGGGGAGGGCGCAAGTCCTATTCGCAATAATAATATCTTGTTCTCTAAACCTAATATGGAATTTATATCATAAGTCAGATTATGAATGTATTTATTTTCTAAATACAGCATGCAATTGCAATTGCATTCAAATCACGTCAAAAAATAAGTTCTTTCATTATGTCAAAATTTACAAGAGACAGCACACATCATAAGCCCATCCAAAGATTTAAATTTTTAAGCCCACCTATCAACGCTTCCCAGTATAATAGCTAGGAAGAAAAAACGGCCCAACAATTTTCCCAGTGCCAGTTCCAGCTCCACAGGTGTTACATGAAGTAGTAATAACATTGGTGATATGGCGGCACTGCCTGATCTACACTGATCCTTCATAATAATACTTACTTACGTCAAAAATCCTCCGCAACAAATCCTACAAGCCTCAGAGATAACTTCAAGTCTAACTTTAGTAGCTGCCTCCGACTTTGGAGCATAAAGTTATTGTTATGTAAATGCTTGAATAACACCGCTCAGGGAAAACTAGGGCGTTCCTTGGAATTCATTTTAGTTATGTCTCGTCATTCTTTTTGAGTGGTTGGTGTAAAGATGAATTATAGATTAGTATTACATTTAAACCAGTTTTGTGTATGCACACCCCGACTCTACTCCTTCCTCTATTGGGTTTGGCTGATGTCTGTTTTCTGGATGCAACTAAGGAACTGCTGAACACACTTGAACGTTTGCAGAATTTACTTCATTTTCGGTCTTCGGAAATATTACATGCGCCATTATTGTTATTGCTGTCATTGATATCCTTTCTCGTCTATACTTTATTCTTCATAATCCAACTTTTTTGTCTATCTTCGTGAGCGCTTTGAGTAGGTAGGTATCATGTTTCTTGACAAAAACCCTGTCTATTGGCTTCTGCTCTTCTTTCTTCGGACTTACACTTCCAACCATTATGACGGTCCCTTCAATTTTTGAGCCCTACGTCTATGGAATTCGTTGCTACATTCCTTACGCGACAGCCGTACTCTAAACGCTTTTAAGATAAGAGGTAATAAGTGTTTCCTTGATATGTATTCTTTTTAGGTTTTAATATCACTAATACTCAAAATATGCCGTGTGGTGCTGGTTCAGAATACCACCACCCCATCACCCGTGGGTGTCGTAAAAGTCGACTAAGGGATTAGCCGGAGGATGGGCAGCAGCGTCCTTCGAGTACATTAACAACTCAACTGCGATCGCCAACCCGTCTGCCAAGCGTGGCGATTATGGCAAAACCCCCCAATGAGCCCCCAACACACCCATATCGGTCGTTGTGCTGATCTTTGGGTGAGGCCTGTGTCCAGCAGTGGACTTCATTCAGCTGAAATTATAATACTCAAAAGTTTTGCTAGAAGATAACTCAATTCAAATTTAACCTAATCTTTGCGCATAAAGGTTATGTTGATTCTTTGATTTTTAATTTTGTGGCGACGTGCGCGGGGCTCTTGACCATGACACCCACTGATCGATAAACTATCGGCGAGGTTAAGCCACGCTTTGCGCGGTCAGCCTATGGATGGGTGATGGCATAGTGGTATTTGAACTGACTGTTTCCGTGCTTCGGAGGTTACGTAAAATCATCGGTCCTGGTTGTTGTCATTAGACAGAACTCGTTAAGCCAAACCGAAGCCTTTGGGTGGCTTGAACAACTCTGACATGAGGGTGGCCCCTAATCATGCATAAAGAAAAGAAAAAGGAAGATGATGACATAAGTCGTTGGTTATTTTGATCACCGGCACTGATAAATGAATCACTCTATAAACTAGAATCAACCTTCTGTCACCAGGAAACTATAATTTAATTACTGTCTTAGTATACTGCATAAGTATCTTTCGTTTAATCAAAGTCAAAGTCAAAGTTTTTTATTTCAAATAAACCAAATATTGGCACTTATGAAACGTCAGAATCTAAGTTGCACGGTTCCAAATAGTGGATCTCATGGAGAAGAGCCGGCAAGAAACTCCATGGATACTCTTTTAAAATAATGGAGATTACAATGCTGATTGATACAAAAATGATTGTACAACAAATACCGAGAAAAATGTAGGTCAATGTCTAAAGATGGAACGTACCATAATAATATTTTTTGCTGTGGCAGTTAATGACTGACCAGTCCCAACAGACGGCACCCGTTCACGAGCATAACGCATGCATCAGCATCACTTAGCTCAACCATGTTGAAGGGAACCGAACGACCCGATACACAACGCCACCATCAGCAAGACATTTTAGTGAGCATGACAGACCAATACAGCCAGGCAAAAGACACAATCAAAATTAAGTACTAAATATATATCATCAATGCCTACATAATGCTCACAGATTTACGGTTTTGTAAGAATATTATAATTTGATGTCACAAGAACAATATTAACAATAACAAATAGTCAATCAATGTATATAAGTAAATTTACATTTTTTTTAAATGTTTTAAATGAGTCAAGTCAAATGTCAATTTATTAACTATAAGTAAATAACATAAATATTTGCAATTTTAAATGCGATATTAGAAATGTCAAGTTATTTTTACAATAATAATATAATTAATTCCAATTTGTAGACATTATGCCTTTGATTGCAAGTTAAAACACTTGCAATCATGTCAATTATCAGACGTTATAAAATAAATTATACAGCGCCAGAGGGTCGCAGTGTGCAGAAGGGAATCGTTTGCCACACATCTTTATCATCGATGTAATGCTGTATGTTATAGTAGGCTTTCAATATTAAAACGCGCTTAATCAAAGATTTGAATTTTAGTTCTGGTAAATCAGTAATACTAGAAGGAATTTTGTTGTAGAACCTAATACTGTTTCCCATAAACGACTTGCTGGTTCTGCTAAGTCTAAAGCCAGGCAAGACAAGCTTGTTCTTATTGCGAGTATTTAGGTTATGCACGTCACTTCTTTTATTGAAACTAACAATGTCTTTGCGGATATACATAATATTTTGGAATATATACAAGGATGGCAAAGTTAGTATGTTTATCTCCTTAAATAGTTCCCGGAGTGACTCACGAGAGCCCATATTATAAATAGCTCGGACTGCTCTTTTTTGTAATATAAAAATAGTCTCGACATCGGCAGCCGATCCCCACAGTAAAATTCCGTAGGACATAATACTGTGAAAATACGCAAAATATACTAACCTAGCTGTAGCCACATCCGTAACCTGTCTAATTTTCCTAACGGCAAATGCAGCAGAGCTCAGTTTGCCTGAAAGTGCTTTTATATGGGGTCCCCATTGCAATTTTGCGTCTACCGTAATACCCAAAAACACAGTTGAGGGAACCAGATCTAATGTTTTTCCGTCAAGTTTTACTTCTGTAGTTAAATGGGTCACATTTGCCGTTGAGAATTTTACACATTTGGTTTTTTCTGCGTTTAGGAGTAGATTATTAGCCGAAAACCAATCGGATATCTTACGAAGTATATCATTGGGTTCTACAAGATGCCTATCCTTTCTGTTTACCTTAAATATAAGTGAAGTATCGTCAGCAAATAAGATTATGTTTGACATTGTGTCGTTTATCATATATGGCAAGTCATTGATATAAACCAGAAACAGAAAAGGGCCCAAAATTGATCCTTGAGGTACTCCTATTTTAACTTTTGAGCCTGTAGATGTGACGTTCTCAATTGCCACTCTTTGATCTCGATTTGCCAGATAGGAAATTAAAAGATCTATAGATCTACCTTGAATTCCGTAGTATTTAAGCTTCATAATGAGCGTACGGTGGTCCACGCAGTCGAACGCCTTGGACAGATCACAAAACACGCCCAAAGCATCATGCGCATCCTCCCAAGCCCCCAATACAGTTTTAATGAGAGTAGATCCAGCATCCTCTGTAGATCGTCCCCTTGTAAATCCAAACTGTTTGGCGTGTAATATCTTATTACTGTTAAAATGTACTAACATTTGATTTAATATAATTTTTTCGAAAATTTTGCTTAAGACCGGTAGCACGGATATTGGCCTATAGTTAGATGCATTATTCAGGCAACCAGCCTTAAACATGGGTACAATTTTACTGGATTTCATGAGATCAGGAAATATGCCGTCCGCGATGCAAGAATTAAATATTATAGCCAACATTGGCGCGATGTTAACTATTACAGATTCCACGGCTTTCGTTGACAATCCCCATAAGTCTTCAGTTCTTTTAACTGCTATAGTTTTGAATGTTTTTATTATATCAGTATGTGTTACAGAACTGAATTCAAAGGTAGGTACACGTAAATCTACATTTTTTAAGAATGCTTCGGCTGCTTCCGGAGACGATTTAAGATTTTTAGTAGTCTCTATTGGAATATAAGTGAAAAAGGTTTCTAGAAAATTTGCGACTACAGTCTTATCTGAAACTAGTTTGTCATCTATATTTAAATTAATTGTACTGTCACTAAACCTACCATCACTAGTTTCAGCATTTATTATTTTCCATGTCGTTTTTATTTTATTGTTTGACTTCTTAATTTGATCACTAATATAAGCAGCTTTTGCTTGCACACAAACCTTTTTAAATAATTTAGAATATTTTCTAACATAATTATGAAAATCGATATTAGATGTGTAGGACTTTTTGTCATATAGTTCGTATAAGACATCTCTACTATGTCTTATACCCTTGGTTGCCCAGACACTGAATGTTAATTTAGGTTTTAAATTAATTTTATTTAGTTTGCAAGCTTTTTGATACTCTTTACATATAGCATTAAATAGGGTCTGGTACAGTTCATTAGGATTAGCATTTTGCGGCTTTAAATTTTGAAGTACTGCTCCTAGATTTTTACCAAAATTAACTAGACATTTTTTTGATAAATTTCTACAGTGTATTATTTTGTGCCCATTAACTGTTTTATAGTGTAATTTAACAAGCTGGCACTTATGATCTGAACGAATTCCACTAATTAAAGTCTTACTGGTTATTTTAAAGTTAGTAATAATATTATCTAAACAAGTGGCTGAGGTAGGTGTTACTCTAGTTGGCTCAGAAAACAAAAAGCTTAGGTTAAATGATTTAAACAAGGATATAAAGTTACGTTAATCTGTGGTATCTATCAAAATGTCTATATTGAAATCACCACAAACTAATATCTTTTTGTTCATTTTTATTTTCCTAAGGGCGTCCTCTATTATTGAAAGAAATTGTAATATATTAGACGAAGGCGGCCTATAAACACATAAAATTACAAACTCCCCCGTTTCTGCACACGCAAGCTCACAAACTCGTTCAACAGAGAGGTCGCAAATATCTAGGCGCTCTTTAAATGTTAAGTGTTGTTTAATCATAATTAATGACCCCCCACCTTCTGCTGACACTCTATGGAACGAACTGGCAACTTTAAAATTATTTATACTAAACATCATTTTATCTGCCTTCAACCAAGTTTCTGTTAGGCATATAATATCAACATTATATTTTTCTGTAAATAATTCGACATCTAAAATTTTGCCAGAGAAGCGATTAATATTTTGATGTGTCATTGTAATATAATGACTGTCCTTCTCTGTTGTCAGTTGCTTAAGTTTAAATTAAAAATTTGATTAACCACCTTATTGTTAGTATAATTACTAACCACAGTGGAGTTAAAAGAAGACTTCGTCATACTACTTATGACTGAGTTAATATTATAAGCTACCAGTGTAGCAAGGTGACGCTTACATCTAAAAGGCAGATACACAGTATCCCCAGTCAATTTTAATTTACCAACAAAACAATTGGTATCAAAAAATATTAACTTGTCACTATAGTGACTTACTAACAAGTGCATATGCATATTTAGCATATGAATATAGTTGTTTTGTTCCTCTGACAAGTGATCTAGGTAGGGAAATGCACACAATATTATCCTACCACAGTTCAGATTTAACATTAAAGCAACACTGTCTGAGATGTCTTTTTTCCTAACGTTTAAACTATTACCTACAAGTAAAGTTATGTTAGTGTAGGGGTTGAACTTATCTGTCATAAGTGATGCTATTATTTGTTTATAGGATGACCCAGGCATACAGTTATTATGTGCGGAATGACCCAGGCTGTTGCTTAACAAACCCCCAAGACCTTTGCCAGTGTTATCAGAATACATGACCATCCGATAACTCATTGTTTTATTTGTACTTGTAAGATTGGTCATATCTACCAAACCAGTTATTACGGGCTGAGAATGAAACCCTGTCATTGCAGCACTATTACACTGATTTCCAGCCTGAGGCAGATCCTCCAGTATCTCAGGTGGGGAACTGTTACAAACTGATTTAGACATACATTTACACAATGTATTGCTAGTTAAGGAGTCCACACTGTTTACATTATAACTACACATATTAACAAGCTGATTTGCAGCAAGGATATGTTCTTCAATTTGCCTCTGTGATGATACATATTTATTGTAGAGAGAATTGAGTGACTCTTCTAAATCCTTAATTTCAGACTGTAAGCGCTGAGTGTCAATTTGATATATGTTTTTACTATCCTCCAATTTTATTTGATAGTTGCTAAGTTTATTAATTAGAGCAACACGTTCTTTCCTTAATTGAGTATTTTTCAAGAAGTGTTGATGTTTTTTCTTTAAGTTGCTACATTTTTTTAAGAATTTGTTAATTTTTATATACTTTTTCATTTTATTGTGACTTATTTTATTAGTATATTTATAGTCCACAATAGAAGCTTCCTCAGTAAGATCAATGGTAACTATTGATTTCCTGGCCTTAGCGTCTGAATTACAATGAATTAATTCTTCGAACAAATGTTGGGTCGCAACAGCCTGTGTACAGTCCTTGTCATTCTGTAGGTTTAATATTAAAGCATTTGCATTATACAACTCATCCTCGAGATCCCTGACTTTCCGCAAAGCCTCCTCATACAAGCAACTACACTGACTGAAACCATCTGTGATCTCCTGAAGCTTGTCCCGTTCATCAATAACCTCTAAGTGTAGTTGATGTAAATCTACTAGCTCCCTTTTCAAGCTTGAGTTTTTGTCAACAATCCTCTTAACTTCGTCTTCACTGTCCTCTCTTTCCTGTAGCAGTTGTTGACACTGTGTGTTTGATGCTTTAAGTTCCTTTAGGGCTGCATTTAACTTATGCTCCATCTCCTGGGCTGCGGCCTTACGGGTAAGCATTGGTATGGTCTCAGGATTGAGTTACTGAAAGGGAAAATGAAGAAACAGATAGATGACTGTGATAGATGGAAATGGAAAACAGATAGATAACTGTGATAGATGAAAGTGAAAAATAGAGAAAGTGTAAGAACAGTTCTGGTAGATAATAACAGATGCTGCATTTACTGGGGGCTTACGAATAAAAACTAGTGTGTTTTACAATGTTCATATATATCTTTTATATAATGTGGGTACTGTTATATATGAAACTAGTAAAGTATCCTATTGATCTGTCTCTCGTTAATATGCTAATTTATACTAGTGTTAAATTAAAGACACTATTATTATTTAAAGGTGAGAAAATAATTAGAAGTAACTTCGATATCAGTTAAACTTGTCAACAATGACTTTGGCGAGTACTGTGCCAGATCTGTGATTAGATACTCCTCGCACTTATCGAGAAGGTCAGAGTGTTATTATTAATCTGGGTGTGTGCTCAATATAATATTAAGGAAACAATACTCCCCAGTAAAACTGATGAATTTCAAAGTTCAGCCGTTGACAGGTCACCGGCAGCGAAGAGTATTTATACAGTGTTTTATTGTAACTATTGGACGGATAACAATAATCCCTCGTATTTTGGTTTCGCTGATGAGTTTAACTATATAATTAGACACTATAAACTTAATAATACGAAAATATTAATTTACAAAAAATCCGAGCAAATAATATAATTTTAAGTATGGTTTTTGGTATAGAACTACGTCCACTATTAACGTGTGCGTCGACTGAGGGGTTGTGATCCATTCAGCGTTGCCAGATGATAATACGTCTATGGTACGTACGAGTTTCCGAAACAGTACACAAAACTATAACAGGGTACACAAAAGTATTTATTTTCATAATTTAGTATAGAAGGTACATAACACAGACTAGATACTCGTGAGTATAGGTCTTCAGAAAAGTGAGGTTCAGAAATCCGAGGAAGCTATGTCAAAAGTCAACAACAAAAGTATATTTTCCAAAGAATAACGATTTCGGTTGGTGTTAGAAGTGTACCGGTATGTATGTGTTACTTTCACTGTTTTATATCATACTTTTCTTACAGTCAATGTCGGCAGAGTTTAAAATAATCAACAAAAAATTAAATTTTGAATCAATCTTTGAGTACGCAAACAAGCCCAGAGTTCGCAAGTACACATACGGCTGAAATAGTACCAATGATATTATATATTAAAAGAAATAGATGCGCGCTAAAAGTAAGAACCAAAGCTCCCCCAATTGTAGCACCTCGCAACCAGTTCGCCAAAGACAGGACGACGAGCACACACTTTTACAATCTGTATTGTACTAACAATGCCATCGTGCGTATAGAAAATGCACAAACTATCAAGCAAAAATAAATAAAGAACTAGGGATCTCATACCACACGTGAGTAACAAACTACATAAAATGTTTTAATATAAATACTATTCAAATTATAATATTCTAGAACAAAACACAGGCCAAGCAAATAAAAGAGACAACACATATATTCTATCACAGGTAGACACAGTCACACAAAGACATCGAGTACACGTGTTGTCATTTTAGATAGCTATCTCTTTTACCTCGTAGCTTTTGCATCTTCTTTCTTACAGCATAGGTGTGTAGTTTTATAGCTTTATACCTACATACATACCTACACAGCGAGACTGAGTTTTGCGCGCCATTTAATATGGACGTAACATATAATATCATTAAATAGTACACAATTCGTATCCTTCTGGCATCCATTGGCCGAGCGGGCGTGCGTACTGATTATGGCCAAATGAGTACCTACTATTAATTTTGCTGTCGCTACGGTTACGGGCTTTAATGTACTTATTAGTACATACTACGGACGTAAATTGTATAACTTTGCAACCTACAGCGAAACTTTAGGCTTAAACCCTTTGCACAATTAAATATTTATCGGCCACCCGCTTTTCTAACCATGAAACTTGATACTTTGTTCGGTACGAATGTGGGAGTTGCCATTCCTTACGATTGATGTCAGAATACGTACTATTGTTGTAATAAATCAGACTTAAAGGTCGAAACGCTCAGTCAGGAAACCGTTTCACTAAAATGTAATAGCGTCTCTTTACTCGCTCAGAAATTTCGAGTTAGAGCACATAAAAAAAAAGTGTAGACAAAAAATGTTCGTTCTTCTGAATAATTGACCTCAACGCTTTTTGGTAATTAACGTCACAAAGTGCATAATTGCCACATTGCAGATATTTAAACAGTCATAAATAAAAAACTAAAACGCATTGCGGTTATTTGCTTTCGGTGATTAAATGTTCGGTGTTTAGATGACGCCTCACAACTTAGTAATTGGCGTTACGTTTTCCAAAAGGTTACTCTTGAAGTGTGGACCCCGAGTGGACAACCTTTTTTCACGAATACTTCCACGTAGGTCTCTATGGAGTTCTATATCTGAGGGCCAATTGACAACATGTCATATTATAAACATGCCTATTTTATTACGTTAAATTAAATTAGAGCTAAAAGTAGGGCATCCGTATTTTTTCTTTTTTCGAAGTTAAGTTCGTCGTTTCGTCGTCGTCGTTTCGGCCGAATGAAGTCCACTGCTGGACACAGGCCTCCCCCAAAAATCACCACAACGACCGATATGGGTGTTTTGTGGGCCCATTGGGGGGTTTTGCCATAATCGCCACGCTTGGCAAACGGGATGGCGATCGCAGTTGAGTTGTTAATTTACTCCAAGGACGCTGCTGCCCATCCTCCGGCTAATCTCGTAGTCGACTTTTACGACACCCACGAGAGGAGATGGGGTGGTGGTATTCTGAGCGGCACCACCAATTAAGTTGTTTTCATATACAATTTTATCATTTAAATTCATTCTATTCTCGTAATTTAAAAATAGCGACTTAAAAAACGTAGGGTTTTAAGGTATAAAAATATTAAAACCACTGAAAAGAAAAAAAAACATTATGAAGTCGGGTGGGGCCAGGTATAAAATATAACTTCTCGTTGGTTTGCGTGAACCATGGTTGGGGAATACCTGTGGAGTGGATCCTATATTCTTATTACATGAGAATAAATAGACACCACAATCGAATTTTAAGTAAACGTTAGTACCGAATTCACTGCCTACCCTCCTTCAGCATCATCATACCAGTCAAAAATGTGCACTGCTGAACATAAGCCTCCACCATACGAGGACCGGTTACAAGCCGTGTGTCGTCATTTTGGGAGGAATTTGCTAGTACTTGGTGAGCGCAGAATGGCTACTGTTCCACAGAAGGGACGCTATTGCCCATCCCTCTAGTTTAGAGTGCTTTAGTCACCTTTTACGACATCCACGGGAGGAGATGGAGATGCTGGTGGATTCTTAATCCGGATTACGACACTTACGGCGGGTATTGCATGAATAAATCCCGATAAATAACCGAGAGATTTGCCGTGTGGTGCCGGCTTAGAATGCCACCACCCCATCTCCTCCCATGGGTGTCGTAAAAGTCGACTAAGGGATTAGCCAGAGGATGGGCAGCAGCGTCCTTCGAGTACATTAACAACTCAACTGCGATCGCCAACCCGTCTGCCAAGCGTGGCGATTATGGCAAAACCCCCCAATGGGCCCACAACACATCCATATCGGTCGTTGTGGATCTTTGGGGGAGGCCTGTGTCCAGCAGTGGACTTCATTCGGCCGAAATGATAAACCGAGATAAATAGAACATAAGGTGAAGGTTAGATGTTATATCTGCTTTATTTTATGCAATATCGATTACGTTCAGCACGTGTTCGGCATTTTCCAATTTACCGGGGAAACCATTTCGAACGCTTTACCTTGGCTATGATTTTCGCATTGTTCGAATAAATAATGTTCGCTTAAATAATGAGTACATACAGAAATACTTTATACGGTATTACGTATTTTATATGTGTTACCTTTAGAATGCGAAATACGTTTACCTATCTTGATATTACTGAAAACCAACTTGATAAACTTGAGCGCCTTTAGAATGTTTGTATTAGATTCATGTTTGGTTTGCGCAAATATCATCATGTCTCGGGATTCCGAACTAAGCTCAATTGGTTACCAATAGGCCTTCACCGTAATGCTCATATACTGTCTCTTCTATACAATGTATTGTTCAATCCTTTTACACCGCCTTATTTTTAAAAACGTTTTGAGTTCCTACATGATACACATTCGAAGTTTTTAAGATCATCAGAAAACTTAAAATCAAAAATGCAGATCCTTACGAAGAAATTTCTCGAGAACTCATTTTCGGTGGAATGCCTTACCTGTTTTATACAATTATTATATTATTAATACAAAATCAAATGAATTTTAAAATATTAAAAAAGTATGTTCTAGCCTATGTGCATATTACATTTGTTCATAATAAATACCTAAAACACCATACGTGCAATACACAATTAAGCACACATTTTTATAGGTGGAATATAAATGTATACACGATAAATCTATAAAATAAAATAGGTACTACTCTTAGTTCGCTTGACGTTTCGAACACTGCAGCGTCCGTGTTCACGAGCAGACTCTTTCTATTCAATTTTTTTTTATATATACGCCTAAAGCATCTATCTATCTCCCGCTATCCCAAAAGCAATATAAGTGCGAAGCTACATATTGATAGCTTACCCGTTCCAAGCGTCTCAGGCGCTATTTATCTGGAGGGCCCTCTGACTCGGGACCTGTATGTAGGTCAATGCGTCCACACTTAATTGGACCAAGAAAAGAGCAGCTGTCTTGTGTTGGTGATGACTAATGACCTTGATATATTATACAGTAGAACCTTAGGATCACAAGGTTCTACTGTATAATATAACAAGGGCGGTATTGTTTTCTACATTGACTGACAAGTACTGGCTCGCACAGGTATTTTCCTATTTTGACAAACCGGCGGGCTGATTACGTAAGTCACAGACGTTTTGCGACAGGCGCAAATCGCGCAGACGCCGTTCGTGAACGTCATTTTGGTATTAGGTATTTGCCGATAGCGATTAAGCAGGCGAAGATCGCTGACGCACAGTCTGATGGACGATCAATGAACTAAAAATTGCATGCTTGCTTGCTTTCAGTTTTAAGCTCTTTTCCACTGGGTATCCTTAGATGCGCGATAACTGCTCTTCCCCTTTATATATTCTCTACATTATCTGATACATCCCCAAAAATATCCTCTCGTAATTTACGTCATCATTTCAGCCGAAAAACGTCCACTGCTGGACAGAAGCCTTCCCCAAAGATAGCCCCAACGACCTGTTTGGATTTGTATTGTGTGCTCACTGGGTTTTGCCATAACCGCCACGCTTGGCAGACGGGCTGGCGATAGTGTAATTTTACGAGGACCTGGAGCTCCCCTTCGGTGCCGAAGATGATCGCTCCAGTGGTTTTAGCCGGTAGGAGTCCGGCATAGTTCATGTAGAATGTCCACTAGACACCAATAAAAAAAAAACAATTTAAATAAAGGTTTTAAATGTACTCGAAGGACGCTGTTGCCCATCCTCCGGCTAATCCCATAGTCACCTTTTACGGCACCCACGCTAGGAGAAGGGGTGATGCTAAGCCACCATACGGCGATGTAATTTATGTACACAGTGACAGTTACCCATCATACGCCACCCAACTGTTTACTAGTGATAGCTCACATCCATGTAAAAATTCCGCCTGAATGGGGCTCAGTTAACAAAAAGCCATTTAATAACACTAAAGCTTTCGAACACAATGGGTGTTCCACGTACCAGGCTTTAAGCGAATTGGATTGGACACAAGTGAATCGCGACTGCGTCAAGGGCCGCATGTGATTCGACATTATGCCTGCCTATTTTTGGTGCTTGAATGGCTGGGGATAGAATTGGTTGCGAATTATTTTGTTATACTTACAAGGTCAGCTGTATAGCACTGATAGCGTAGTGGTTATACGCTTGCCTTCCGTCCAGAAACATCTTAGTTCGATTCCGGCCCTGATGATTGATGATGATGATGATGCTTGCACTTGCGTTAGCGGTCAAGGAAAACATCGTGAAGCTACAAAATCTGTAATTTGTATTAATTATTTATAAATAATCTTATTTCATTTAAATTAAACGGCGGGTGTAACCGCGGGGCACAGCTAGTTTAAAATAAAGCTGAAACGTCAGTAGGTGTATAAGCATATCTCTTGAAAAATTCAAGCCTCTGAACTACCAGCCAACCTGGTACTTGCCAGCCAGTTGAAATTAAAAATCATCTTAATTTTAATAGAGAAGATGGATGGCAGGTACCACCAGTTTGGAATCCTGTTATTAAAATAATAAAGTCCCAAACTAAATACCACACTAAAAAACATCAAGACACTGTGAGTGATTACTGAGTGCATCGAAATAATTTTTGATTATAATTGTACGGTAGATAAAATAAATCAACTTTTTAAATCTGTAACGACGCCTGTCACCTTAGTCATCCTGCGACCACAAACCCTGCAAAGTGTTCGAAACGTCAGGAAAAACAAAAATCTAAAATATACGCGATAGAATCCGTTTAAAAGTGTTTTATTATACATACTCGTAATAATATATTTTCAACGTACCTTAAAACATAAATAAAACAATTGGTAGCACTGATTTAAAAATGAAAGAAAGACTGTCAGTATAATATGAAATACCTTCGGTAATCTGTAATACTATTCAGTCTATAATATTCTGTGGATGTTATGTACAGTGCCTATGTATTTGTTTAATCTGTGCTTTCTTTACATCCAAACATCAATAGATTACAATTTACTCTTAGTTACTGAGGTTAATATGAATGTAAAAAATGGTGTCTGAAGTACTGCGTCCCAAATGTTCAAAAATATAGGTCATTGCTCAGCATAACGCTGTAACTTCGGACAACCTTTGAATGACGTAATGGAGTCCTTTCAGCAACAAACCCATGTAATATTTAACATGTTGATATAAATATAAGTACTGCCATCTATATATCTAATGTTTGTAGGTACCCCAGGAGTCTTGTGGAAAATTCTCGTGAATGTAAATTAATATGAAGAATTTGGTTAGAAATACTTAAACAACTCATGCAAGAAATAATAAGATCTCAAAAGTAATTTTCAACTTTCAATAAAGTTCTTTGCCTTCTGCGGAAACCTTTTTTGAATAAATTCTTGGGTATTTTTACGAAACGAAGTTTTCTTTCGGTCCATATATTTCTTACCTAAACGTAACCTTTTCTATTTGAAGTCTCATTTTGGTTTTATGCGGAATGGGATAATGGTTTTGACACAAGAACGCGCTTTACTCAGAAAATTTCTGTAGGCGCTGTAAAAGTTTAATTTGTCGTGTCAAGATCTAGTTTCACATAATATACCTCCGCTCAGTCATTTATCAAATCTCATATTAGCCTATAGATGTCTATTTATTAATATGGGTATGGGTTATGAATATGACCCAAATTAAATTGAGAGATTCACATGATTGCCGTGTGGTGCCGGCTCAGAATGCCACCACCCCATCTCATCTCGTGGATATCGTAAAAGGCGACCGTGGGATTAGCTGGAGGATGTGCAGCAGCGTCTTTCGAGTACATTTATAACTCAACTGCGATCGCCAACCCGTCTGCCAAGCGTGGTGATTATGGCAAAACCCCCCAATGAGCCCACAACACACCCATATTGTGTTGTGGTGATCTTTGGGGGAGGATTTGTCCAGCAGTGGACTTCATTCGGCCGAAATGATGATGAAGTTTATCCGCATCTTACTGTGCGAAATAATTTTCATTTCGGTTCCTATTAATTTCCCCAAAATATCTTATAGAGGCATTGATTCTTTAAATTAATATTAAGTGCATCAACTAGCTTGTCCTTCTGTGCGTTCACCGATGGAAACGGCAAACCCTCCGTCAAGTAAATGCTTTATTTCTCTTTCCACATTACCAAGGCTGACCGAACAAAGTGGTTCCTTAACTATTCAATTAGGGAGCAAACAGGCATGTTCGGAGCAAATTTATCATATAATAGTTTGAAGTTTACACTTAATGGTAATTGCGAGTTCGTAGTAGTTCACATTAATTTTGAGGTTTCCTTTCGTGACTCTGGTTATATTAAAGCTCTGAGTAAGAATTACGTAAGGTATAACATTTAATAGATATGAGGTTGAATACAAAACGTTAGCAGGAAAAATTTGCAACTGGGACGTCCACTGCTGAACAAAGGGCTTGTGTTAGGAGATCACATAAGCAGTGCAACAGATGGGATTCAAATACACAATCTCTCGATCATCAATCCGACAACTTAGCTGTTCTTTTATCACTTGTGTATACACGAAACAATTGACAGCTCTAAACTACGAAATTAAAGGTTTCACCAACCACCTGAATCGTTTTAAGTGAATATTATTATAATAAGTTACTCATAAGACACTATTATATATTTTTAATTGCCTTACGTCACGTAAACAGTGCTTGAAACACTTCTAATTGAAAGTGGATTTATAGCCACCGGTCATATACCTAATAATCCAGCAGAAAGTACCTACTAGATATAAAGTACTGCAAAAGTGATCTAATAGGCACAGAGCACGAGTTATTTCCCGCCTGGGAGTTAAAGCTGACACTTAAGAGCGTGGCTGATCCATTTCCTAGTTCCTTCAGTAAGTCGTAACTTGCACGGGAAGCTAGCGACTGGCGCCAAATTTTATTATATACAGAAATTGTATTATTAAAGAATCTGCAAAATCGTAAAAAAGATCTCTTATTAAACGGCTATTGTTTTCTAAATGGTTTAAAATTGTCTGCCCAGACTGTGCCAAGAGCAAAGGTTAAGAAGCTTGGCTAAAACAGATTAAATTTACATTAAACATGTAGTTACTTACCAGTGATAGACCGATGAGTTCCTAGATATTCAAGGATATTCAAAGATGCTCGCGATATACTTTCCCAATTTAAGCTCTTTTTCGATTTAATAATTTTCCGAGTTACGCTTGTCCTGTGAAATTAGTTGAGTGGCGTGGCGACTCTAGAGTGATTGTATTCAAGATCCTGGACCCCCATTCGGTGCTGAAGATAACTGCTCGTGGTTTTAGCCGTAAGGAGACCAGCATACCTCCGCCCTTCCCCGGGGTGGAAGATTTACATGATGCATTTGCACAGGATCGCCATTCTTGTGATATCTGATTCACTTAAAAGTAATTTCTTGCCATATTTTACATAGCATACTTACTTGAAGTATCCATTGCATGCATTTTTGTAATACCACCTTTTTGCTACATCTGTACCAAGATCTGGTCAATGATTTTAGTTGGCCCCGAAATTTTGCAGCCCCTCCAATTACCGCACTAAGCTCGGGCCTCGCGAGCCTATGCCTAAATCTGCCCCTGGGAATGCTAATATTCAAAGTTTGTACATGAATTTCTATCTGGATACTTATAATCTGTCATAGATCGTGTATGACGCTAGTTGACATCAAAGCTTAAAGCTCACAAAAGATTGAAATATACCTAACATGACACAGCAAATAAAATCAATTCATCATCGAATCTAAGTACTTGGAGAAGCGAGCCACGTTTGAAGTGAATTGTATTCTGTATCAAGATTTCCAATCCTATGAAGATATGACGTCGTCACGTGATAACACGTGAACGATATTAATCATCGTAAGGGTGCGTTTTTATTAAGTGGAGACAGAGAGTGAGTGAGCGACAAGAGGTTAATGGAGTGTCGAATAATAGAAAACTATTTATAATATAATAATTTTACTGGCAAATCTCTTATTGCGCGTGTCCGGCATGCCCCTCAGCGCTTCCCCGGGGCGAAGGAAGTGCATGATGTATAATGAGGTTAATAAAAAAATAATAAAAAAGTTGGGCACAACCACAATGCAAAATATCCTGCCGCCAACCAGTAGTGTTTAAACTTTCGACATTACAGTGCTCCGGTTAGAAGCTCACTGTAGTTAGTAAAATTACTGGGCATAATAAATAACTAATGTCTCGAGGTGACAAGTCCTTCGCTCCGGTGTGATCTTACGAGGACCTGGAGCCCGCCTTCGGTACCGTAGATGACCGCTCCAGTGGTTTTAGCCGGTAGGAGTCCGGCATACCCCTTCGCCTTTCCCCGGGGCGAAGGAAGTTCCATGTAGAATTTCCACTGGACACCAATAAAAAAGGTAGCAGTACAGTTATTATGATGCTTACCATCAGGCGAATGACTTGCTCATCTTGTTGTTAAATAGCATAAAAATACAAACAAATGAAGATTATATTTAATGTAAGGGAGGAGAGTCGTGTCGTCTATACGATCTATATAGCTACGAGTACACCGGATGGTGTCCTACGAGGCGGCAACTGTCCTGTTGTGCTTTCCGCCTTTCGACAAAATTATGGAGATGGATTTATGATCAGACACACTCCCTATATCAGAGCGGCCAAGCGTGCCTTCAGAGGTGCTTCGATAGACTGAGGTAGCAAGCTCGACGGCGTGCACTCGAGAAGTATTGCTAGTGGCGTTTGCAGTTCACGACCAAGCGCGCTTCGTTGAGGCCGTCCTGCACTTTTCGGAGCCTGGTTCAAGATGAGCGAGTGCGTCAGCCACCGCTTGCCACAGGTATATACCGGACACGTTTGCTTCGGTGCGTACCTGCACAGGATATGACGCGAGGTTACGGCACACTGTGGAAGTGCCCAGGATACGGCAGGGTTCCGCACAATACGTGCAATAAGGAGTGCCCTGCGTGGGCTGCTGAGCGGTAGATTCTGAGTGTGAGTGAGTGAGTGAGAGTGATTTAATCAGACAGACTCAGAATCAGGAGACAGGATCTCTCTCTGCCGGCAGTAGTGTCGGCTTTACTGGCAAAGTGTGCAAATTGGAGTGCAGGGTCTCCTTCTGTAGGAGCATTATACTCATACTACACAGACTACTACTATACAGACTACTATACAGACTACTATACAGACTACTATACAGAGGGCACCGGTACGGCTTGTAAGGTAGAAGGCCTCGCAGGCGCACAGAGTGGGGTCTTTGCATACTCATAACGAGCGAGCCCCAGGAAGACAGCGGAGCTCACGTGGTCTCATACCGCAATGTGTGTAGCGCAGTGCATCCCCCGAGATGGGGAGCGGTCACTTTATAATCGCCTCCCTTCCATTAGAGAAGATGGTGACCTCTCTACAGTCACCGCTTCCGAGATATGCCTAAAGGCATGGCAGCAATGGGCGGCACTAGTGCTTTTGTTTTCAAGAACATAGAGCTTCCGTTTGATGCCGCAGATGACCGCCGAGGTGGTTTTAGCCGATAAAAATACAACTTAGTACTTTGCCCTTCCCCGGGGCGGGTCAAGTCGATAAGGATATCCAAAGGTTATTGACTCTGAGCTGTCGAAAGATATAGCAGATGATTTCTTGATTAATTGACATTTCAGGTAGAAGAAGTAATGATATCAGCTGGAGATTAAAATGACTGAAGTAAAGATCTTAGACCCAGCAAACGTGTTTGATGAAACCAACAGTTGGCCGAAGACCTAAAGAATGTAATCCGTGAAGATTAAGATACTTTGACTGGACTAAGTACAAATTATCTTTGTATTATTGGGCAAGCCACATAGTCTCTGCTACTGCAACTCTTGTAAGCCCAGATCTACAATGGTAAGCGGCGGAAAACGATCACGGAAGCTTGGTTAAGATCGGCGTATCCAAGGACAATGAAACCAGCGCCAGGCACAAGTGGTCTAGCATTTTTGCTGAACTGGGCCTGTTTGGCGCAGCTGTGAGGCACACAAAAATATTTTCCTTGTGTTTTTATTGTATTTTTTTTTGTTATTCAGTTTATGTGTACCACATTGTCTGTGTCAAATAAATTTATTTTCTTTCTTTCTTTCTTTATGTCTGTCTTAGAACCGGAAACAAAATTAACAAGAAACGTAAAAGGAGAAAAATAATAAAGAAGATACGTTCCGGTTCCTTCCGTAGCAAGCAGGGCCCAAGTTATCGTATCGTAAGCTGCTGGAGTGTGAAGTTCAAGCGATTTTATGAGCTACACTCGACTCATCTCCGCTTCTTGTATTAATGTAGACGCAGTCTTAAAGGCCACTTAACTTGTAGATACTTAATATGGCAGTGTATCGTTCAATGGGTTATGTGCACACATTTCGGTTACGTCTTAGTTTATTTTATTTTATTACACACTTCGTTCACATTTCTTGTTTAAACTCTCTTCTCGCAGGTCTGCTAGAAGAGATTTCTTAAGAAATAACCTGTACCTTTATGCCTTTTAGTCCCATTTCATCATTTTTATATTTCTGTTTCTGTACGTCCGTAAATTATAACATGAATAAATATGATTGCATCATCATCATCATATCAGCCAAAGGACGTCCACTGCTGAACAAAGGCCTCCCCCATAGATTTCATCTCATTCTCATCCAACGATTCCCAGCGACCTTCACCAGATCGTTGTCCACCTCGCTGGAGGTCGTCCCACGCTGCGTTTTCCGGTGCGCGGTCTCTATTCGAGAACCATTTTGCCCCAACGGCCGTCAGTTCTACGAGCAATGTGCTCCGCCCATTGCCATTTCAGTTTACTAATCCTTTCAGCTATGCCGACAATTTTAGTTCTTCTACGGATCTCCTCATTTCTGATTCAATCTCGTAGAGAAATACCAAGCATAGCTCTCTCTATAGCTTGCTGAGTGACCTTGAGCTAAAATTATGAGGACCATAATTATATTTATATAACAAATTACGACAGAGCTTCTGAAAGCGGGTGGCACACCGGTACTTAAAGTCCTTCAGAAGCTATTTAATTCCGTCTTACTCGAGGGCACTACGCCGGAAGCGTGGAACAGAGGTGAGGTGGTGCTCTTCTTCAAAAAGGGTGATAACACCCTATTGACGAATTATAGACCCATCTCAATTCTGAGCCATGTTTATAAGCTGTTTCTCGTTGGATGAGAGCGACATGTGACCACTCGTTGTGGAAATCTGATGGGGAGGCCTTTGTTCATTAGTGGACATTCTGTGGTCGATATGATGAACAAATTACTAAGGGATGTATAGCATACCGACAAACAATCCATTGGGAAATAATATATTCATTCATTTATCATTGCACTTAGAGGACCTGCGGCTTGATTACGAATTCAAGTCTAAACACAGCTGGTGAGTCGGTTGCTTCAAAGCTTTCGTGTCAACGTTGAACAGCTGTTTCTTTAAAAGTCGTAGAACTAAAGCAACTCCACACACTATGGCTTTAGTGACCCATTTCCGACTAACCTTGTAGGTATACATAGGTATACTGCGACACGTGACGTAACAACGTCAATGTGCAGCATCCCGTAGACCACGTGTATATGAATTAAGTCAATGTCAATATACCAACAAATTTTACAAATATTCTGTGTCTATTTTACATATTAATACTTCGCGTGTATTATTCAAATTCAAATTCATTTCAGGTACCACATAACCCATATTAGAAAACATCTTTAAATTATTCAAAAATAAATACATAATCAGAATCCCACATAAATAAATACAAAGATCACCACAATGACCGATATGGGTGCGTGGTGGGCTCATTGGGGGGTTTTGCCATAATCGCCACGCTTGGCAGACGGGTTGGCGATCGCAGTTGAATTGTTAATGTACTCGAAGGACGCTGCTGCCCATCCTCCGGCTAATGCCTTAGTCGACTTTTACGACACCCACGGGAGGAAAGGGGGTGGTGGTATTCTGAAAAAAAAAAAATGATATAAATACAAAGAAATAAATACACCATCAACACACAATGTATTATAATTAACTCATATTAATAACAGTAGTCTCTTACGTGCGACATTCATCATTTCGGCCGTATGAAGTCCACTGCTGGACACAGGCCTGCCCCAAAGATCACCACAACGACCGATATGGGTGTGTTGTGTGCTCATTGGGGGGTCTTGCCATAATCGCCACGCTTGGCAGACGGGTTGGCGATCGCAGTTGAGTTGTTAATGTACTCGAAGGACGCTGCTGCCCATCCTCCGGTTAATCCCTTAGTCGACTTTTACGACACCCACAGGATGAAATGTGGTGGTGGCATTCTGAGCCGGCACCACACGGCAACCGGCACCACACGGCAACCGGCACCACACGGCAACCGGCACCACACGGCGTGCGACATTATATGTACTTAACTTGTCTGTCACAGCAGTGTCGCACATAAGGACAGTCCAATCTATTTGTTATCATACTCAGAACGGTATTGGAGCTGTCCCGCACTCTGCGCACAAGAGATATTAAATCTGTCTAAGGATGCCCACTGCTGTACAAAGGCTTTTCCCCATAGACTTCGACAATTGTACTGTCAGTTTGGAGGAAATTTGCCAGTACTCACCACGCTTGGCAGGCGGGTTGGCGAGTGCAGAATGGCTGATTGACGACCCGCTGTTATACCATTTATTAAGGGAGTCGACAATAGAATTGGTTATATCTTTAAGCGTTCTATTAAAAACTACTTGAAGCCGTATAAGAAGTGAAATGTCACATACCTTTACATTTATAAAAGAACTGCTATCACCAACACATCTGCCAAGTGTGCGTATGACAAAGTTCCTTCCCGTGCCTATACCAATACGCATACCCATAATCAGTCATTACAGTACCTACGACGAGCTTTTGTTGATAATCTTCATATAATCCATAACATAATCTATATAGTTACGATCTGTTGTAAAACTCGACTCTCACAACGTGGAAATCCAAATAAAGTATATGTATAACGTGCAGTCGAGCTTGACGTCACATCGTAACTGCTGGAATGATGAATTTGAACGGCTGACAATGACATACTTACACGTCCGTCACAGACAGGACGTTGTGATGTCAGCACGTATAATGTCGCGAAATATATTGACGTAGACCGCAGAATATTCATCTTTTTTTATGATGCTGTGCGATTGTCTCTTATGTCGTGCGTAGAGTTTACAGATATAAATTCCACATACAATATACCTAGTCCCGGAACTACCACCATGTTTTAATGCAGAAATAAAATCCCATCTTCATCATTTCAGCCGAAAAACGTCTATTACAGAAGTCTCACCCAAACATTGCCACAACGACCGGCATGGGTTGTGTTGTGTGCTCATTGGGGGATTTTGCCATAATCGCCATGCTTGGCAGACGTGTTGGCGATCGCAGTTGAGTTGTTAATGTTCTCGAAGGACGCTGCTACCCATCCTCCACCTAATCCCTTAGTAGACTTTTGCGACACCCACGGGAGGAGATGGGGCGGTGGTATTCTGAGCCGGCACCACCAGGCATCGTGTCGTCAGTCATTTAAAACTGTGTTTGTTTGTAACACTGAAAAATAACATGTCATTTTTTCGTTGCAGAAGCACTGAAGCTCTACTCCGAAAGACTGTCAGAATGGGAGCGAAACGAAGTCAGGAAGTACCCAGAAATATGGTTCCTGGGGCTGGAGGCCAACAAGGTGCAGGCCAGGACTAACCTGCCCAACAACTGTGGCTTTGATGATGAGAACGGTAGTTATAACAAGGTAAGAGTCAAATAGAAGTGACTATGTCAAGTATAGCACGCATTATCGGCGGTTACATTGCTAAGAATATCGTTTCATAATATACTTTGGTTCCTACAATCTGTTACCAATATATGCAAAGAGACTAGATAATTTGGCTAGACCCAGTGATGGTTGATAGAGCAAATCTCTGACCGAATGGTAGCCGAGATCATGCCAACGAAATCCAGGACATCCAAAGACGCGTGGGTTCGACAACATCGTCCAAGTTGCGGGAATCAACTGAATGAGAGAGGCAGAGGACAGGGGTAGCTGGCATAAGAGGAAGGTGGCCAATACCCAGCCCTGGGTGATTGTGGGCTAAAGTATGATGAATGACAATTTGACAATTTGTTAAGTCAGAATTCATACACACATCAGCCCATAACATCCACTGTTCTTGTTATTGTTAATATCACATGAGGTGATGATGCTTCCCATCCTCTTGATATCCACCCTTAATCTCGTGTTATGACACCTAAGGGTGGAGAAATATGGTCTATTCTTTGCCGGAAACCAAACGTTTAGGCAGAATTGTACGACTATAAAATCGGAGATTCAGTTTAAATAATAGTCAACTTAAAGGTTGATTCAAACATAAATCCGAATAATCATATTACTAAGTAAGTAAAGCAATGAAATACTGACCTTAAAAATACTCGAGGGAATTTTAAGTACGAGAACGAAATGAGAATTGATAGAGTCGACATTATCCTAAATGAATTGTTCGAAAGCTAACCGTGAATTATATTCCAATTGTTTGTTTTTTTCATAATCTAAATCGTCCGTAGTCAAGTTTTCAAGAAATTAATGACCTGACCTGAATTGTATTACTCGTATTCTATTAAGCGACACTTCTTAGAATTTGCTTTTTTATCGTAAGCTCCCATAGTTACGATACACATTTCAAGTTCAAGTAATTGTCACTTACGATAAGTCGGCGGTCAGGACTCGATATATCGGGACCCAAAGAGGATACTTTATGTTTTTGAAACCTCATTAACCTTTTTGAAGCCAAATTCGTCTACAGCCGCCTTTTTAAAATGTGTTTTCCCCATGTTCTAAAATACAAAATAAAAATATCGATACCTGTGTGGTGTCCGGATTAAGAATATAGCATCACTCCATCTCCTCTCGTGGAGGTCGTAAAAGGCGACTAAGGGACTCAAAACCAGAGGGATGGGAAGCAGCGTCCTTTCTGTGGAACAGTAGCCATTCTGCGCTCACCAACCCGCCTGCCAAGCGTGGTGGGTACTGGTAAATTCCCCCCAATATGATGACACAGTTGTAGAAATCTATGGGGAAGGCCTTTGTTCTTTAGTGGACGTTGTATGGCCGATATGATGATATCGATATAATTTTGAAATATAGTACGATTGGCGCAGTGGCTATGTGGCTTGCCGTGCTACATGTCTTGGGTTCGATCCCCGTACGTAACTAATATTTGTCTACATAAAGTTGTTATGTGTCTGAGTGTCTGTGCATGTGAGTTTGGCGTAGACGAGCGCGCGTTCAGCTACGAGAATGGTGCCAAAAGATAAATTAGTCGGGTGCTAATGTAATCTATTATCTATTACAAACAAATAAAATTGAAGTGTCTGTAATGTCAAAATAACAGCTTTGTACTAAATGCGTTTGAAAGTATATACGGTACCCGCAACAAAAAAACTCTGTGTTTGTATAACGTTGAATTTATCACTTGCCCTGTATCGGACACCAACTGAGCAGGACTCATCATCATCATTTCGGCCGAATGAAGTCCACTGCTGGATGAAGGCCTCCCCCAAAGATCACCATAAATTAACTGATATGCGTGTGTTGAGGGCTCATTGGGGGTTTTGCCATAATCGCCACGCTTGGCAGACGGGTTGGCGATCGCAGTTGAGTTGTTAATGTACTCGAAGGACGCGGCTGCCCATCCTCCGGCTAATCCCTTAGTCGACTTTTACGACACCCACGGGAGGAGATGGGGTGGTGGTATTCTGAGCCGGCACCACACGGCACTGAGCTGAGCGATTAACTTCCGTTAGTCCTTAACGGCTGTTAATCGTTCGTCTGACATAATATTACTAAGTTAACTAGAAAGAAACTCGACCGTGAAAACTCTTCTTGATTTATTTAAGACGGCACGGTTGGTGCAGTCGTGGGTTCGATTCCCACACGCAACAAATATTTGTATGATCTGTAGATAGTTGTTTCGGGTCTGGGTGTATTGTTTCGAAAAACTTCGACTGCTGGGCAGAGGCCTCCCCAAAGATTACCACAAAGATTGATATGGGTTTGTGTTGTGTTCTTATTAGGGGTTTTGCCATAATCACCACGCTTGGCAGACAGATTGGCGATCGCAGTTGAGTTGTAAATGTTCTTGAAGGACGCTGCTACCCATACTCCTACCAATCCCATAGTCACCTTTTACAACACCCACGGGATGAGAAGGGGTGGTGGTTTTCTTAGCCGGCACCATACGGCATGGTATCTCCTCTCATGGATGTCTTAAAAGGTGACTAAGGGATTCTTAAGCAGGTACAATTTAGACTCCAGGACTATAACTATTATTAGTTTCAGTTTACAACAAAAATACCCTAATTAACTTTTCTTGTATCTTCAATTCCAGCAAATCCTCGACCACATAGCATACAGATATGAAATACTCGAAGTGATCGGTAAAGGATCCTTTGGGCAAGTCATCAGGGCTTTGGACCACCGCACGGGAAACCAGGTGGCGATCAAGATCATCAGGAACAAAAAGCGGTTCCACCACCAGGCGTTAGTGGAAGTCAGGGTTCTGGATCACCTCAGACTGAAGGACAAGGATCAAGCGCACAACGTGATACATATGTTGGATTACTTCTACTTTAGGAATCATTTGTGCATCAGTTTTGAGCTTATGAGGTGAGCTATTCCGTGACTTCTTCTTTATTTAAGAGCTAAGCTTTTGTTGATGGAGCAGTGGCCACTGATCCCTATACTCTGCCTTTTTTGACCTCTTCATATGACGCGATTCCCACTTTCTCCATCACTTGTTATACAAAGCTTCGTCAAAATATTCTCCTTTCTTCATCATTTCGGCCGAATAAAGTCCACTGCTGGACACAGGCCTCACTCAAAGATCACCACAATGACCGATATCGGTGTGTTGTGTGCTCATTGGGGGGTTTTGCCATAATCACCACGCTTGGCAGGTGGGTAGGCGATAGCAGTTGAGTTGTTAATGTATTCGAAGGACGCTGCTGCCCATCCTCCGTCTAATCCTTTAGTCGGCTTTTACGATACCCACGGGATGAGATACAAATACAATACAAATAATCTTTATTTTCTCCACCACATAATAACAAGATAACAATAAAAGTTGTATAAATATAGCTAATTACAGATGAGATGGGTTGGTGCTATTCGTAGCAGACACCTCCTTTCTTGCTTAACTTAAATTTTTACTTCATTCGGCTTGAACAATTCTGACACACGGTTGGCCACCAACCACATGAAAAAATTAACTTATAAAGTGGAAATTCTGTAAAAAAATTGAAAAAGGAAAACGCGGGAGAAAATTTACTGTTAATAGGATATTTTTGGAATTTTTTTATGTAATGTTTTCATACAAAACTTGGTGACTCCAAGTCTATGTAACATACCGAAAGCATCCCTCAATAAAACCCCTAATATATTTTCAGCATCAACTTGTACGAGCTGATCAAAAAGAACAATTACCAAGGCTTCAGTCTCAGTCTCATTAGGCGGTTCGCGAGCTCACTCCTCCGATGTCTCAGACTGCTCGAGGGGGAAAACATCATACATTGTGATCTAAAACCAGTGAGTAACTCCCTTTTTTACTATTTATAACATTTGAACAAAGGTATCCCATAGATTTCCGTACATTTCCACAATTGTGTCGTCATTTAGAAGGAAACTTGCAAATACTCACCACGGTTGGAAAGCGGGTTGGTAAGCGCAGATAGCTGCTGTTCCACAGAAGGGCGTCCCATCCCTGTAGCTTAGAGCTCTTATCGCCTTTTACGACATCCACGAGAGGAGATGAAGTGGTGCTATATTCGGACACCCTTCTGTATGGTCTAACTGCATTTCAGCTGTTTTGAATGATTTGAAGTCTATCGGTATAGACTGACAGAATGGTATGTTCTGAAATGGTTGGAATGGTATTCTAACTAAGACGATTGACTAGCTATGCTTGCTAGCTCTTCTTATGCAATTTAAGTGATAATTCTCATATTGGGTTCACCCAAATAACCCTTATCCTTAGTAACTTATTTGTAAATTATTTCTTTTTCCAGGAAAACATCCTGCTAAAAGCGCGAGGCAGTTCATCCATCAAGGTGATCGACTTCGGCAGCTCGTGCTACACGCATGCGCGCGTCTATACATACATACAGTCGCGATTCTACAGGAGTCCCGAGGTTATACTCGGACTTCAGTATGGGACTCCCATTGATATGTGGAGTATGGGTAAGTTTTTGCCGGTTTTGATACAAGGCATTATCTTCATAATTTAAGGCAGTTCCTTTATCCTTTCCTTCTATATGCACGCTCGAAGGCTTCTGGAGTACCTTCATCAAGTTGATTTGCCTTCACAAGTTCCCACAGGCACATGTCATCATCATATCAGCCGAAGGACGTCCACTGCTGAACTAAGGCCCCACAGATTTCCATGTCGACCTCCAGACATGGAAACCTTTTTTTTATTGATCCGTGTAAATACCTCATGTAGTTCCTTCCCGGGAAAGGGCGGAGGGGCACGCTAGACTCCTGCCGACTAAAACCACCGGAGTGATCATCGTCGGCACCGAAAGGAGGCTCCAGGAGCTCGAAACATCTCGATCTAGAGCCACCCATTGGTGCTACGCCTTTAAGCACATCTCGGAGGGGGTGACTGTAAAGCGGTCATCCCCTCTAGCGGAGGGAAGGCGACTGTAAAGAGGCCATCCCCCAGGCATCTCTTGAGGGGATTTTAAGATTCCCTCGAACCGTCACTATGCGCTGTGCTGCGCACACAGCGGTACGTGACCACATGCACACCGCTGTCTTCCCGGGGGTCGCTCGGTATGAGCACACAGATTTCCCAATAAGCGCGCTTGCGACCCCCAGACATGGAAACCTACGCCACCCACATCCAAAGGATTCCAGCGAACCTTACCAGGTCGCCTGTTCATCTTGTTGGAGGCCGTCCTACCTATGTTTACCGGTGTATGTTTTCCACGTGTTAACAAGTACATAAAGTCGAGGTTTAGCAGTCGAGGTTATATTCGGAAAGCAGTAACGCGGAATCAGCTTACATGTTTGGTGGCTAAGCACTTGGGTTTCTACGCTACGTGTCTTACGTTCCCCGCACAGAACAAATATTTGTGTGATCTTCAAATTGTAGTTTCGGGTCCGGGTATTTGCATGTGAAATGTATTTCTGAAAACTGTACCGACGACACAGGAGAAATGCTAGTAGGGGGCAACGTAAAAACAAAAATTTAATTCGGGAAATGAAACGTATGAAAAACTAAGTTAGGTTGCTATCATATGCTAAGTCTAGTCTAGTCTAAGTTAGTCTAGTCTAGTCAAAATAACATAATAACGTAATTATGGTAGCAAACTTTGATTACAGGTCTATAAACGCACCCACGACACAGGAGAAATCCTAGTGTGGGGCAATGTTTAAATAAAAAACAAAAAAAAACTTTGACTCCAAAAACAATACTATCATAACTTTTGAAACCATATGTAGGTAATATAAATGTCAAGAAGATCTCCACCGTAAAATTGACAAAGTTATTTTAGTTTGTCAACAAAAAGAAAAACGTATTTTAGTACGCGCTGCGCGTCAAGCACAATTACAATACGTAAGATTCAATTGAGGCATTGAGGCCTCACACTGTTTTATTAAGGTCTTATGTAATGTTTTAATAAGCGTTCTTTATAAACACTTTTCGTGAGGTAGGTACTGAGATTCGGATATTACGTCACACAAAAATGTAATTAAAAAAGACGCTAAACCAGAAATATCGTTTACTCAATATAGACTAAGTAATAGTTTCTTTTTTGTTGTTTATTATTCATTCATACATATTACTAGCTTTACCCTGCCACGCATTGCTGTGGCTAAATGCACGTAAATACAACACGAAGTTGATTCTGAATAAAATAAAACAATTATGTCAGGATATTAATCAGGAGACTGATTTAATAAAAACATGGGTGTGAAGCCGTGTGGTGCCGGCTCAGAATGCCACCACTCCAATTCATCCCGTGGGTGTCGTAAAAGTCGACTAAGGGATTAACCGGAGGATGGGCAGCAGCGTCCTTCGAGCATAAAACAACTCAACTGCGATCGCCAACCCGTCTGCCAAGCGTGGCGATTATAGCAAGACCCCCCACTGAGCACACTACACACCCATATCGGTTGTTGTGGTGATCTTTGGGGGAGGCCTGTCCAGCAGTGGACTTTATTCGGCCAAAATGATGATGTTCGTAAATGAATACAACGATGTGTAAAAATTTCAAACCTATCGGTAAAAGAAATTCAGCAGATTAGCGATTTTGAACAAACGAACATTAAATGTTTATATATATAGATTTCATTGACCGTGTGGTGCTGGCTACGAATAGCTCCAACCCATCTCATCCCGTGTGTGTCATCAAAGGCGACTATAGGATTAGGCGGAGGATGGGCAGCAGCTTCCTTCGAGTACATTAACGACTTAACTGCGATCGCCAATCCAAGCCAAGCGCTAAGCGTGGCGATTATAGCAGTACTCCCCAATGACCACACAACACACCCAAACCAGTCATGACGATCTTTGGGGGAGGCTTGTGTCCAGCAGTGGACTTTATTCGGCTGAAATGATGATGATGACATATTATTTACATTTTATATTGTTGGTGCAGTGGTTGATACAGTCGGCTGCTGCGGTCCGGGTCGTGGGCTCGATTCCCGCACGGAACAAATATTTGTATGATCTGCAGGTAGTTGTTCCGGGTCTGGGTGTATTGCATGTGAAATGTCTGTAAACGCACCCACGACACAGGAGAAATGCTAGTGCGGGGCAAAGTTTTTTTTAAAAAAAAGAAACAAAGAAAATTACACTGCTAATGATCAAATTAAAAACAAAATCGAAATTCAAACGGAGAAACTATAGGTATAAAGTTGCTTCCAGCAGTTACGCGTCAAAGTTTGTTTCGCTGTCAGCTGCTAATGTTCCCAAAAGACTGGCAGCATTGCCACGTTAATGGCAAGACCCAAGAGTTTCGACCCAAACGGCTCAATACAATAATTAGGTAGGTTAGGTAGTTACTTTCGGTGTCGGCTATGTTGGCAGAGCACGAAAACTGGAATGCAGTGGTCTCCTTCTGTGAGAGCGTCATGCTCCAGAAGGAGACCGCAGAGCGACCATACGCCTGAAACCCCCTGCCGTAGCTACAAGGCGGGGGACCTCTGGGTTCGCGGGTGCGTAGATTGGGGAATCTGCGTGCTCACACCAAGCGACCCAAGAGAAGACGGTAGCACGCATGTGGTTACGCGCTGCCGTGGGACGCTTTGGGGGATCCTTTACCATCCCCCCGGGGGGTGACCGCTTTACAGTCACCCTCTCCGAGATGTGCCTATAGGTGTGGTACCAGTGGGCGGCTCTAGTGTGATCATACGAGGACCTGGAGCCCCACTTAGGTGCCGAAGATGACCGCTCCAGTGGTTTTAGCCGGTAGGAGTCCGGCATACCCCTTCGCCCTTCCCCGGGGCGAAGGAAGTTCATGAAGAATTTCCACTGGGCACCAATAATAAAAAAGGTAGTTATTTTCGAACCACAACGTGATATTGATGACCATGATATGGAAGCCTACAGACCCGAGTGACATTTTAAAACTTTCGATATATTCAGTAAAATGCACTGTGTATACAAAAAGGCGGCTTGTGTCACTTATAGAAAAGTAACAAGAATTAGTAAAAGTTCACTATACTCCCGAATGTTAATTAGGTGACTGCAAACATTACTTGGATCAGTTGACTTCTCACTCTGTCAATGAAGAGAATTACGATGTTAAGTACACCTAGCTAATCGCTCTTGATATTACAGATTGCGTAACCGTAGTTTTGTCTCACTCTAAAGAACGATTAAATAGTCGTGTCTCGATACACGACGCCACCATCAGCAGGACGCTTTAGTGAGCATGACATACCTAAACTGCCAGACAACTGTCACGTCAATGAAACAAAATAAATTAATAATCCACATGGTCCTCGCACTTACAGTTTCAAAATAACTAATATTATAAAGTCGAATCGTACAATAAATCGCAAGTACAACGTAATCCTTAGCTTGTAGAAAGTGAGGGAGAAAGGTGACCTCGCGATTCTCGCGGCAGACATCGAAACTAAAGAATGTAGCTTTTACGCAACTTATGATGGATGTAACCAGGCACTTCTTGTTACATTAACAACTTGTTCTGATGTACCGGACACGCAGCTTGACATCTTGAACTGGTTTAAATATGCGTAGGGGAACTTAAAGTTGGCAACTTTCATAAACATTTCGGGAGTTGATGTAGTCTTAGGTTTGCGCGATTATTACTCATTATAATAAAACACTGTTAAACGGAATAAATCACGTATATTACAGATTTTTGTGGTTGCAATATGACCAATGACCAATTCTGCAAAGTATTCGAAACGTCAGGAAAAACAAAGTTCTATAATATTTATTTCCCCCCAATAATCAGTTTAAAATTGTTTTATTATAATGGGTTGATGTTACGTTAAACTAAGTTTTTTTTAAATTATCAGCTTCAGTTGTTCAATAAATGATATTGAGAGGCAGTTAAAATTTCTACTTACCTTAAAATCTACAACTCAGAGCTTTTGAGATAATTTGAGGCTTTTTAACCTAGTTCGGCTGCAGATGCTCCCATGTTGTATTGTTGTTTTTAATAGCCTGCAGTGGTTTAAGCAATACGATTGTAACGAAATTTTTGGAATAATAAATTATAATATTATACTAAATTATATTTAAGTTATTTAACAATTAATTATTTAATAAATAATTCAAAACAGGTTTGCACAATAAAAATAAAAATCAACATTTTATTACGATACATATCAAATAAAGAACACGATGCGTTGGATAAAATAGTAAAAAAAAGAAAAATTTACATAAACTATACTAACTGATATAAGATTCTTCACTTTTTAATACGTTGATTAATAATTGTTATTTAGTGAAATTTATGATTGAATATCAATTAGGTGGTCATGAAATAGAAATTTTGTATTATCATAATATTTCGATCGTTACACTGTTAATAAGAATTGAATCATTTGAATACGTAAATATTCTAAAATTATACAAACACCATAAAATACTCAAATTAAAGCGATAGTAATTTTTCATGCATATATTATTATTGTGGTCACAGGTTGCATCTTAGCGGAACTACACACGGGCTATCCTCTGTTCCCGGGTGAGAACGAGTCGGAACAACTGGCCTGCATCATGGAGCTGCTCGGACCACCTCCACCAGACCTCCTGTTGCATGCTACAAGGAAGAGATTGTTTTTTGGTAAGATGTTGATATTGGTCCTAAGTTACATCCTTGGGGAACTACATGCTTGGAATTGCTCAAAACACCTCATTTGAACATATAGTTATAGGCTAAATAAAATAATACTGGATTTTTAACTTTCCTAAAATTAATATCTGGTATAACATGGTTTTATACGATCTATGATATTATATTAGATCATTATATTAGATCGTAAAACCCTATTATATCGGAAATGAATAAGTCTTTACCTATGAAATTGCCGTTTTGTACGAAATAAAGTATCGTAATTTATTTTCTGTCTTCTTTTTTATTTTAATTAAAGTAATCACCCATATATCTTTCCATCGCAGTGGCAGTTTATCAAAGCCCTTCTTGAAGAATCCAGATAGACGAGAGGCGAGAATCTCTTCAAAGGCATTTTGCACTGCCTCTCGAGTATTAAATTTTCTTCCCGCCATAAGTTATACAAATTGGAGAAAAAGTAGAAGTCTGTAGGCGCAAGGTCTGGTGAGTACGACGGATGACGGATAGCTTCCAACCCCAGCTCTTGTAGCTTGGAGACCGTCTGTTGTGGAAGATGGGGTCGCGCGTTGTCGTTAGGGAGCAGCGGGGACGAGTGATTGATCAAAGCTGGATCAAAGTGAGCTTCTTCAGCATAGTGTGCAATTCTTCACAGTATGCATCTGCAGTAATGCTCATCCCGTTTGGTAAGAAGCTGTGAAGAGTCGCATCGGCACTAGATCACCAAACAGTGATCCGGTGTCACTTTTCTAGGGGTCATTTTTCGTTTAGGGCATTGATTAGGTTCTGAACCAGGATCTAACCAACTTGCTGAGCGCTTGAGATTGTCAAACAGAATTAATTATTCATCGCAGGTAAGAATTCGGTTTAAAATTCTTTCGTTTCTGTGCCTGTTTTGGGAAGCGCAAAGCAGGCCTCGATGCGCACGTTGCGCTGATGATCGTTAAGTTCGTGGAGCACCGATTTGTCAAGCTTTTTTACCTTGCTAATTTGACGCAAATCGACTAATATTGTTTTGATGTTAACGTCGAAAGCTGCCACAATCGTCTTTAATTCGTCATTGTAGACCAAAGTTTTCGGACGACCACGGGGTTCATTTTTCATATCGAAATTTCCAGAACGGAAGTGGGCAAACCAATAACTGGTTTTGCGTTCGTTTGTAGTGTTCGCTCCGTAAACGTTGTTGATGTTGCAAGTCGCTTGTTGATACAAGTGTTGTTGTTGTTGGCACATGTGATGAAAACAAAGCACTAATCATACACACATACACCAATGAATAATGAAAACCACGTCTACGAAATTAGAATTCATAGCCAAAAATATAATATTTTTATTTGAAATGGCCAGTACTGCAGAACGTCAATTTCATGGGTAAAGACCTATTAGTTTCGTACACCACATTTTCATAATAGTATTAAAAATTACTATTTCGCACATCGAATCACAAACAAATTGATCAACAGACTCCAAAGGGTCACCGCGCAGCATCACAAACTCGAAGGGACGCAAGCGAAGGCCTGGCACGCGGACCCTGACCACTATTGTGAGGTCAGACGACCCCGCCTTCCTCCACTTCCTGCACAGGTGTCTCGAGTAAGTCCCATCTTTACTAAGATTATCGCTATCGACAGATGGACATAGGCTTTTCCCAAAACAGAAGAAATTTAAACTGGACTGTTTGGCTTGTGTAAGTGTTTTTTCTATAGCTAATTAAGCTCAAAGGTGATAATGATGATGATTATCACTGACATCTCGTTTGATAGATTGAAAACAAAACCTCTATTTTCGGATAGAAACATTTCAAAAATACATGCTGTACCATCATGAAAATGCAGGTACCTTGGCTTACATGTATGCAAGATTACAACCACGATGTTATAGCATTTCACTTACAACACCCGAAGATTGCAAGTAATAAAAGTGTTGTAAATACCGACCGTTGGTTGCACGCCATTTAATTATCCACATAAAACCCAAGACTGTATGATAAATGGGAAAATGACAGTTTTACCAAGAGTGATCCAATTTATGATTGATCCAAATTAGTAAAATAAGCCGTGGTGAATTTATCGCAATTACTACGCTCGCTTATAATCCCGACTTTCAGAAAATTTGGTACATAATAATGTTGTTAACTACATCATCAATCATAGCAGTCAATAGACGTCCACTGCTGAACAAAGGCCTCCCCTGTAAACGATCGTTGCCAGTACTCGCACGCTTGGCAGGTGGATTGGTGAGCACAGAATCGCTGTTGTCCAATCCTCTAGTTTAGAGTCCATTAGTCGCCTTTTACGACATTCGCGGGAGGAGATGGAGAGGTGTTATATTCTTAATCTGGACACCTCACGGATTTCCTAACTTACCCTAAACTTAGTTGGGGCAAACACAGTACGAACTTTAGAAATTTTCCCCCTTTATTTTACAACTCTCTTTTTAAACTAACATGAAGACTGTTAACAAAGCTGTCCAACATTTTTTTAAACTCTACCTCAGACTATAATTTTAAAAGTAAAAATAAAACACTATCTTTGAACTTAAACCTTAGAATCATTCAAAGTATATTATTATGTGGCGAGACCAATTACAAATTCTCGTTAACTGTTCGGTAATACGTATAGAATTTTACACATTACACACGTAGAATAAATTCCCACACTAGACCAACAGATCGTACGTTATATTAGTCGTAGCGATGGGAAAGCAATGATGAGTCGCTTGCGCAATCGAGCGAATGCCGCGCATTCATCGCCCGCTCAATGGGAAGCGTCATCTGCCACGACACAAACGTATTAGATTGTTTAGTAAAGAGTGCGTCTCTGTTTATCTCAATTTTATCTTTGCTTCAATTTTTGTTTTTTTCGTTTTGGAGCTTAAAGGATTCAGTGTCAGCTGTCAGTCATTAACTACTAAGAATTACGTAACAACTTTGGGATAGACGAGTCGGTAGTACGCAGCATTCCCCTGTGTTTATCTAATGATACATATACACAGGCACAAATGATTGCATTAATCCACCTGCATACCTGGTGCTTATATCAATCTTCGGAAAACTAATTATCTACCGAATTCTTAGCAGTTCGTTATTCATTCAAATTCCAACCTCTGACCTCATCTCAGATGAATATAGTTTCAAACAGTACCTACACAACATCACGAGTTAATAGCATATTATTATAGAATTCCAACATCACTTGAGCACCTAAAAAGTAATCGAAATCGGCCTCTCTTTCCACACACTGCGTTATCAACCAGTGATGGACTAAACATACCAACTAGATTTTCGCACTTTACAATTTTTGCAAGTTATACAACAACTGGCATAAAATATGCAGAATTTTAACTCAGCCATTGATTCCGTTTACTAAAGCATCCATTCCATACACGGTTTCTAATTTATATAACACACTATTATCCATGTTTGTAGAAAGTATTGAAAAACTTGTTTCTTTTGGATTATTGTGGCCGGTTAGTTCGGTTAGCGTTAACATTTTATCAGATGTTTGCTTGTCTTTCCTTATTAGATGATTTAACTAGTTTTGTTTCCTGAGGTCTTTTTTTTTCCTCTGTTCAGTGTTGATGCTTATAATTATTGCCGGAAGTTAAACAGTGTTGCACCTTTTTCTTTTACGCCCTCTTTGTATCTAATAAATCTACTGAATATGCATTCTTGGTACGATTGTTTGAAGACAATCCGTGGAAGTTTTTAAATATAATAACTTCTTCCTGCTTACTAAAAGTTCAAACACGTGGATCTTTGTATTGTAGAAATATGTTTCATTATATAAAAATCCAAAACTCACACCCATAAGTAAATAGGCAAAGCATAAAATCGTTCTTAACTGGTAAATATTATTGTCAACATGCACGTGACAATTATACGCATGAAATCACTGCCAAAGTCGTCACGAATTACTATTGTAGTATTGTGTCAAGTCTATTATGATCTAATAACGACAATGGCTGGTCACATATTGACATAACACCAACCATATCAAGCATTATGAAAACCAACCATCTGTGAATACAGCAAACGAATACTAATTTGGCCAACTGTATATGTAAATTTTTTCTCACATTTGCTTAACAAATTTGACATTGCGGCTCCGAAAATAGAGTTTGAACTTTCTGACAATAGACATAAGGAACAGAGTAAACGCTTTAAGGATAAAATGAAGGTTGTCTTGTGGACAGCAATAAAAACATGACTTTCTCTACAAGTTCACACCTATTTGCTGTAGCGTCAAGTGCGAGTGGCGGAATAGGAAGTGATGAGCCTTGCCATTGTCACCGCCTTAGAACAGATCTGTTCACTATTGAATAAGAAATATTTAAATATTTATCTACTTGAGGCGTTTCGTCATTATTCGTGATTTTTCACATAGTTAAGAAACATTTTGTATTTCTATTCACTTCTTGAGTACCGCACATTAAGGGTATACGTTGTAACAATAGTATTCTGATGCTTTTAGGTACTTTGCTTAGCATGTAGCCGAGGGACCAGTTACGTGGCCCTTATAAGAAAGCTCAAGGTCACTCAGCGAGCTATGAAGAGAGCTATGCTCTACGAGATCGAATCAGAAATGAGGACGAATGGAGACCTGGTGAAGGTCGCTGGAAGTCGTTGGATGAGGGCGGCGTTGTGGAAATCTATGGGGGAGGCCTTTGTTCAGCAGTGGACTTCCTGTGGCTGATATGATGATGATGATGCAAAAAAAAACTATCGAAACAATATCTTTAAGAGCTCCTGTAACAAGGGTTTTCTTGTCTGTAAAGGGAGAGTAGCAAAGCGACTTATGTATGCGTTCAAGGTCGCTTGTTTTTTTTTTATCTTTATTTATTATAAGGGATTTTTTTTACATAAAAATGACGATGCCAATCCCATCGTACCTTATTCTAAATAAATCTACATTAACCAGAGATAACATCTTAAATTTTAAAAGAGAATAACATTATGGCTGCTTTAGAATTTGATTCAGCTAGAATTTAAGTAATGTAAGGTCGCTTGTTAATTCTCAGACTTATTCAGGCACTTCTCTAAAGGGTTTCACTTGCGATTCTAAAAAATGGTTTTCTAAAAAAACGTTTCGATTTTTTCTACATACATTTTTACTTTTTACCCTCCTCCATTATGAACTTTAACTTTACCAAATCTCACTACTCCGTGCGCGCAATGTGCTTAAAAGGGGGTAAAAATATATTGATTCTCGTATTAATATATAGATTTTAAAAAATACGCCACCATCCCTTCCCTTCACTTCAAGGATTATTAACATTGTAAAAAGCTTTTTAACTACTCTAACTATTCAATAAATATAGGTATGTACCGAAACAACAATCATAAAACGCGCCAAAGCGCAAGCCATCACACAATTACAGTCTCGGGAGACACTCGTGCGATACAAACATTTTCGCATAGTCGACCTTTTGGCCGTGAGAGCGGAGAAAGTGCGGTAGGGCCAATGCGTGATGTGCTGTATTACGTATACGTTGTATTACTTGTTAGTTTAAGCTTAGATACGCTTGTACATGACGAGAACTTATAAGTTTTACTTCCGAACAGCTTTGGTATTCGTAATGTGACGGATAAATTCCAGAGCACTTCTCACGGTCATATGCATAAGAAAGATGCCAAGATCAAGACAATGAGAATCTGGATGTAATTATACATTGTATTATCAGCACTAATAAGACATCTACACCCAATTTGCCTATCGAGGATGTAAAGAAAGACGTGAGATATGTCAGCCGTGACTATAGCTGTGATGAACTACATTAAGTACTCAGGCGATCTCAACCACATTTCCATTTATATTTTTAAGATTAATTTTCAGGCAAAAGACGTACACTGCTGAACAAAGGCCTCCACTTAGATTTCCATAACAGTTACATGCTGCCCGCATCCAATGGCTTCCAGTGACCTTCACCAGCTCGTCTGCCCACCTCGCTGGGGGTCATCCTACGCTGCGCTTTCCGGTGCGCGGAATACACTACTACTACCTTTTTACCCCAACGGCCATCAGTTCTACGAGCAATGTGCCCTGCCCATTGCCACTTCAGTTTACTAATCCTTTCAGCTATGTCGGCAACTTTAGTTCTTCTACCGATCTCCTCATTTCTGATTCGATCTCGTAGAGAAATATCAAGCATAGCTCACTGAGTGACCTTGAGCTTTCTTATGAGTCCCATTGTGAGTGACCACGTCTCTATCCCATACGTCGTCACTGGTAACACACACTGGTTAAAGACTTCCGCCTTGGGGCATTGCGGTATTGTTGACGAAAAACAAAAAGCTTTCTTATGAGGCCCATGGTGTGTGACCACGTCCCTGTCTCTGTCCTGTCAAGTTTATACCATCCTGTTAAAATACATGCAAATTATATTCCATTACCAAGTTCAAGTTAGATTTATCGGCGAATTATTTCAGAATTAAGAAACCAAATAGAATTATACACTGAAGAACATTCTAACACAGATATATGTGAGGATTACCATAATTAACTTCAGAGTTCAAGATCGTGCCGCCGGTTCTAAAAACTTGCTTGTTTATATGAAATCCGTGAAGTGTGGGCAAAGGGTGAAAGTGCATGCTCGACCCGGCAAACATGTTCTCACTTTCAACGTGAATGGAGGTATACCACGTATGCACGATGCCTCTTAGGTTATATGCAGAAACATACCATGCAATGCGAGAAGCGAAAATTGAAAGTAGAGCAATGAACTCTGAATATAATGTAGGCATTTGTGGTGACTCTTACCTTACCGGTTCTCCCGTACCGTGGGACCAACTTCTTAGCGCCAATTCAAGCTTAAGGCCTGATAAGGGCAGTGAAATAAACCCTGCATCATACAGATACTAAAGGAATTATACGAAAAAGTCATTATGTATCTGCTAAAAAAGAGTTCTGCTGTCATTTATCTATACTCTATAAAAATAAATAAAATTGAAGTGTCTGTTTGTTATGTCAAAATAACAGCTTTTAGTAAATGCGTATGGAAGTACTCGTATATACGATACGTAAAAAAAAAAACAAGCAAGAGAAATACACGTTGCCGACATATATTTTTATAATTATTTTCATTTTTGATAAACTTTTTATGAATATGTAAAGATTTATTCATCTAAACACCGTACGACGTTGCCTTATACTTGACATTGGCGAAATTCTGGAAGATACTCTACAGAAGCCATAATCTAAGAGAAGAAGAAGAAGAATATACCTACAACAAAAAAACTATTTTTAATCTTTTTGTCTGTCTGTCTGTTTGTTCCCGCTAATCCACAAAACGGCTAGACCAATTTCTATAGGACTTTCACTGGCAGATAGCTGATGTTACAAGAAATAACTTAGGCTACTTTTATTACAGAAATATAATTAGAGCACCGAGTAAAAAAATTTAAACCCATGAAATCCAATATATATACTCTATGTCAAGTGTCTATGGCAAGTACTCTAAATTATTGACATATAATCCAATTTCTTTGAAATTAAACGGCGGGTGAAACCGCAGGTCCCAGCTAGGATGTAAAATAATTGAATTGCGTGTGATATCCAGATTAAGGATATAGCACCACTTCATCTCCTCCCGTATAAGTTTTAAAAGGCGACTAAGAGACTCTAAACCAAAGGGACGAGAAGCAGCGTCTCTTTTCTGAAACAGCAGTCATTCTGTGCTCACCAACGCGCCTGCCAAGCGCGGTAAACTATTGAAAAACTAACTCGACAAGTAATTAGAAAGAAGAAAGAAAGAAAACACATTTATTCAGCACAAACATACTGATAGTACAGAACAGAAAGAAAATAGACATATTTTTAGGTAAATAAAAACAAATGTACCATTGGCATGATCATGCCGAAAGGGTTAAAAACTCAACATTTGCGGGGCATTAGGTATCCAGCGCTGATTTTCAGTTGGCACGCCTGCAGTGACATACGGTCGGAGGCAACGTAATATTAATATGAATAAATTTTTCAGTTGCTCAAAATTTACTTCAGTTACCATCGACAGAGCTGAGACTGTTGGGAAGTCGCACTGTGGAATTCCCCCCAAAATGACGACACAATTGTGAAAAGCTATCGGAAAGCCTTCGGTCGCACCGGCTTTGGCTAATGTTACGATGATGACGAAGGAAAATGATCCTCAAGCAGAAAAGTATCCGCCATATGTCCATATTTCGACGGCACGGTTGGTGTAGTGGCTGACACAGTCGACTGCTGCGCTCCGGGTCGTGGGTCCGATTCCCGCACGGAACAAATATTTGTATGATCTGCAGGTAGTTGTTCCGGTTCTGGGTGTATTGTGTGTGACATTTGTGTCTGTAAACGCACCCACGATACAGGAGAAAACCTAGCGTGGAGCGTCGTTTTTAAAAAGAATATATAAATATAAGTCAACATGGTACGTTTAATCTGAGCTGACCCTTCACTTCACGTTTTGCCAACGAAGCCATACCGTGATGAAATTCGACAATAACGCCATCTAGTTGGAAGAAAAAAATAAGTATTTCAACTTTATAAATTTTACCATTATAAAACTAGAACGTTTTAAAAAAAAAGTAATAAAGAATTTTGTTTATGATTTTTTCTGAGTGTGATATTGAGTGCATTTGATTTCCACGCCAGATATGGAGGGGATCTGTGTGCATTTAATTCATGCCTGTAATGACACCCAAACAGGAAATAGCATCGGGCAAGGGGCATGAAATGTGCGTTAGCATTTTTATCAGCATAACAAATTGCCGTTACGTTTACAACAAAAATATTTACTCACATTCCGGCTTGAAACCGCAAGTTTTTGAGTTGCGCGTACGCATCTACCGCGCAGTGAAAGGTTACCGTGGTTGCGTGACGTAACACCGATCATAATCTTTCGGCGACACGAGAATACGTGATCGACACTATGTGACGCGCATATTCTTTGGAGATTTATTACTTTTAGATTTGCGGGGAAGCTAATACTACACCGTTTTAAGACTTAAGAGTTCATTTATGTTGTTTATACGCATTAACGCGCTAATGTATATCATCATATCAGCCAAAACACGTGCCCTGCTACACAAAGGCTCCCCATTTCATTGCGGCCGAATGAAGTCCACTGCTGGACACAGGCCTCTCCCAAAGACCACCACAACGACCGATATGGATGTGTTGTGGGCTCATTGGAGGGTTTTGCCATAATCGCCACGCTTGGCAGACGGGTTGGCGATCGCAGTTGGGTTGTTAATGTACTCGAAGGACGCTGCTGCCCATCCTCCGGCTAATCCCTTAGTCGACTTTTACGACACCCACGGGAGGAGATGGGGTGGTGGTATGCTGAACCGGCACCACACGGCATAGATTTCCACAATAGTGCCGTCAAGTTGGGCGGAATTTTCCCAGTACTATTGTATTATAATATCTGTGCCAGTACTCACCGTTGCCAGGTGGGTGTGTGAGCTCCCCAAAAAGGATGCTGTTGCCCATCCCTCTGACTTAGAGTCCCTTACCTTATTTACGACATCCACCGGAGGAGATGGAGTGGTGGTACATTCTCACCCGGAGTATCTACTTTTATACAGGCTTTTAACTTGTCCGGCATTGTGTCTACGGCTTGTTATCTCTTTCTTGATGGACAAGTTCAAGTGGACTTGGAACATCTACGACCCTCCGGCATTATGTATACACGCAAACACGCGATAGGAATAATAGGTATGGTATTTAAACAGGCTTAACTCTAACCTAATCATGTAACGTGAACCAATCAATGGTAATCAAAATCGGTTTCACTTGACGTTTTCTCTGTGATTCCAAGTTTACCTCACGATTTCTGCGTGCCACGGCTTTAATACGGTGTAGCCAAATGTACATAAAATACGATTTCATTATATATGTCTTCCGTTATGTCAAAACCGAGTCTCAAACTTCCAACAGGTTTTTCAATTATGAATATGTTTTTATATATGTTAGGTTTTCGCGATTATTGCACGTTGTAATAAAACATAAAACGGATTACATCTAGCGTGCTTACATCCTGAGTCATCCTGCGACCGGGAACACTGCAAAGTGTTCGAAACGCCAGGAAAAACGAAAATCTATGGATAACGCGATGCGTTTAAAAGTGTTTTATTATAATGTTTATGGTCGTTTCATCAACATCATCATATCGGCCATTTATACGTCCACTGCTGAACAAAGGCCTCCCCCATAGATTCCACTGTGTCATCATTTTGGGGGGTATTTGCCAATACTCACCACGCTTGGCAGGCGGGTTGGTGAGTGCAATATGGCTACCGCTTCACAGAAGGGACGCTGCTGCCCATCCCTTTGGTTTAGATTCATTCATTTGTTTATTAGCTGCTAATGTCTTTGTCAGGAAAAGGGTGACACTGTCATCATCATCATAAAAGCCAAAGAATGTCAACTGCTAAACAAAGATTTCCCTATAGATTTACACAATTATGTCGTCATTTTGGGAGAGTTAGCTAGGTAATATTCCACGGGTCGCCATCGCGCAGATTGGGGAATCTGAGTGCCCATACCGAACAACCCACGAGAAGACGGTGGCGCGCATGTGGTCACGCGCCGCCGTATGCGCAGCACAGCGCAGTGCAGTGCACAGTGAGGCTTCGGGGGGATCCTTTACAATCTCCCCGGGTGCCCGCTTTACCATCTCAGAGATGTGCCTTTAGGCGTGGCACCAGTGGGCGGCTCTAGTGTGGTCATGCGAGGTCCTGGAGCCCCCATTAGGTGCCGAAGATGACCACCGTGGTTTTAGCCGGTAGGAGTCTGGCAAACCCCTTCGCCCTTCCCCGTGGCGAAGGAAGTCCATGAAGAATTTCCACTGGGTCAAATAAAAAAGGAGAAAGGACGCTGCTGCCCATCCCTCTGGTTTAGAGTCCTTTGGTTCTTCTATGAAATTCACGGGAGGAGACTATTTAGCACACTATACTCGTAGTCGAGAGAATATGCTATCGAACTTCATCCAACACTGATCGGTGATTCCTCACATTGCCGTAATCACCCCGCTCGGCAGACGGATCGAAGATAGCAGTATGTAGTTTTTTAGCACACATACATACGCCTGCCGCTCATTTAGTTCATCGACATAGGTTATGAACTGAGCATAGCGCACCGAAACTGCAGCCAATGTCTTTCTTACTCTAATCAGTGCAGCTTGTAAGCGCCAATAATCGCGCAAATCATAATTTTAGAAAGAGATAGAGTTTGGCCGCTCTCGTTCTTTGTCTTCATCATCCTTCGTCTGATATATTTTTGATACACTGAGGCTGTGAGCACACGCAGATGGCTCAGGCAACTATTTTGTGTTGAAAATCCGATTGATAATCGTCGCCTTCGTCATCATGTATTTCCATGCAAGATTAATACAGTCTTTAAAAAAACAAGTTATTGATATCTTTGTTTACGTAATCAAGACGTTACAGCGCGTAAAATATCTACTAATGTATCTAATTCCTCATGTTCGATGCCAATCCGGATTAATTGTTGGCAGATTGGGACAAAGCTTGCGAAATGTTTAACACAGTTATGTAAACAGTTTAAAAAATTACTAGAGCGATAGAAGGTTGATTAATTTATTAATTACGTTCAAATTTCGGGCTGTTGAACTGTTAGAAAGGGAGTAGGAAATTACCTACTGGTTGATAATGTGTAACTAACGCTTTAGCTGGTTTAGTTATAACTGGGCGTAAGATTTTCAACTACAATTGAATACTTTGTGTTCCTACTACGTAAAAACTAATATTACGGTTTTTTTCGCGTTATACATAAACCCTCTTATTCTAAGATAATACGATGCACAAGCCTATTTTGGTCATATGTATGGCGCTTATCTTTCATTGCGAAATTTGGTTTTGAAAGATAAGGACAAAACACATTTGAACTGAAATGGGTTTATCCATAGATTATACACTAACAGTCTTATTACAAAAATCTTGTTAGACTCAGGTTTAAACCAGAACTATGAAGTCTGGACTTAGTACGGAACTAACGTTAGTACGTGGTTTAAACCCGTCCGTTTTACAAATATCAAATTAAGTCAGGACTAGATAGTACCCGACTTTAGTCCTGGCTTAAATTATTTCCACAGATTATACACGGAATTCCTTGAAAACATTCATTCAATCAGATAGCATTCGGTTACATCGTTCCGTTTACCCAAATGCTGAATATTTTTGTAAATTTTTTATATTAATGGTATTGATATTTTAGCATATATAATAGGGTATTTAATGAAGATAACTATTAGAAACTAATGGTTGTTCTTGTTTCAATAAATGCCATTTATTTTCTTTCTGAGGAATACTTTTATGACATTTATTTCATGTCCGAAATATGTACTTTCAAACAACACTAATGCGTAACGTAATGTCTATATCGCGCGGAAATCTTTAAACATAGGTACAACTATTCTGAGATTTGGACGTTTCTTCGTACTTATTATTGATTTCTTATCAAAAGGGAATAATATTAATATAATAGAACAACAGAAAAAACGAAGAAGTGAAAACTGGAATTCTGAAGAAAAAGTTAGTACTTGCCTACAATTATTGTAATTACGGCACATTACTATCTTTAGGACAACGAAAATTTAAACTATTTCAGGTAATATTACAATATAACATACAAAAAGAAACCAAATCTAACCTCAAAACAATGAATTTGACGTATATTTGTGACTTAGACCAAAGGTTTATAGAGTTAATCTAGGTCCCCATCAGGTTTATCTTTAGTACCATAGATAGTCCAAGACTAAGAGTTAAGCCACTTTTTGTAATAAGAAATTTTATTAAACCACACTTTTAGTCTGAGACTATCGATAAACCATGTTTTGTAATAAGACGGTAATGGTTTATCTTTTCGTGAATAAGAGGGTATCTGTTTGTATACGTCGGGAGAAATAAAAAAATAAGAATAGGTATGAAAACTTTGTACATTTATTTGCTTCTACTGCAAATACTTAGTGAAATAAATCCATAGGTAAGTTTATTGTATCATTGTTATTTGAGTTAATCTCAAACATAAGTCTTAAATGTTTTCTTTGTCTGGTTGGACGAATTAATAAAAAATATAGTAAACATGTTTATTATCACTACGATTTTCTCTTAGAATTTAGGGTTTCTACTCGTTAGAAGTGAGATGGACACGTAATTATATATTTGTAATATGCAAAATTCTGAAAGTAACATTGATGCACCGAATCTTCACGATAAAACCTGCAGGCTGTTTGTGCCAACAACTATTATAGTAGTAGGAGACACAGATTACTGCACGTACCATCGTGGCATACCGTTGCACGCTCCAACTCGCCTTTGCCGCGATTGCTAAAGGAGTTAAACGGAGAGCGTTAATGCGTGCAGTCAATGATATACAAAACGTTATCAAGAAAAATGTGCAACAGTCTTAACATCATCAACATATCAGTCGAAGGACGTCCACTGCTGAAGGGCTTGTGTTAGGAGATCTCATAAGCAGTGCAACAGATGGGATTTGAAAACAAACCTCTCAATCCTCATTCCGACAACTTAGCTGTTCTTTTATCGCTTGTGTATGTAAACAATACGAAATTTGTAATTTCACTGCGGGTTCAGAAGTAAGTTTGCTAGTGAGTTCTCACTTCTGTAAGCCAACTGAACTTAAACCAGAATCTTGACTTATTTGCGGATGAATGGAAGTTGATATTGTCAGAAGTTTTGTGAAGGTATTGTGTTATGTATTAAATTTTTATTTATTATATAGGGTCTTACTTTAATAATGGAAAATATTTTAAGGCTAGGCTCTATTCATCATTTCGGCCGAATGAAGTCCACTGCTGGACACAGGCCTCCCCCAAAGGTGTCCACAACGACCGATATGGATGTGTTGTGGGCTCATTGGGGGGTTTTGCCATAATCGCCACGCTTGGCAGACGGGTTGGCGATCGCAGTTGAGTTGTTAATGTACTCGAAGGACGCTGCTGCCCATCCTCCGGCTAATCCTTTAGCCGACTTTTACGACACCCACCCATCTATTAATGGTACAGAATTCATTTCAAATATCAATATCGGTTTTACTGATAATAAATAGATTAATATTAGTCTAGTCGACTAGAGAATGATTTACTGACTCTGTATGATTTAATAAAATAAAGTTGGGTGTTATAATTACTCATTTTGCTAAAACGCATCATTGTAACCTATAGATTTACCTCCTAAAATGTTTTCCATTATTAAAGTAAGACCCTATATATTCTAGATTAAATAGTGTAATTGGCTCCGGCCATTCTGTTTTATGTAAACACAAATATATAAATGCATAAAAAATAAAAAAATTAAGAATGACATAGGTTCTCTTTATACTCAGAGACCCGAACACGAAAGAGTCCCACCCCGACCCTTGCTTAAAATGCCCCTTAAAACCAAAGGACCGTTCTGATCCAGCACCCAAGGTGAATCAAAGAATCAACCCTGGCCCATCAGCGCCCAGCAGATGTCTGTGTGAGAGGGTTAGAGACCGCTAAGGGTCCCTTGATTCCCACCAAGTGTTGCTTAGTAAAGTTAGCTACTGCCTAGAGGCACTTTCGCAGGGTTTGCGAAATGTAATGAGGACTTTTTTTACGTAAAGAGTCGAGAGAGAGAGAGAGAGAGAGAGAGAGAGTAAAATATAACAACGGTCTTTAAATATTCAGTACTTGTTGGTGTGTTGGTGCTTGAGACTGCAATTGTCGCCCAAAGACCTCCGAATTGGCTCAACGTCTGCCGTCTAATAACTACTGGGATCGACTATTTTACATGACCCCTGAAGCAACAGGCGCTCAGTTCAATTACCATTATGCTGCCACCCATCCAAAGAATGTACAGACTGTTGCTTAACCTTAATGGTTAATAGTAAATCCGTAAAAACCTGATAATTGCAAGCGAATCCTCATACCCCGCTCGTCCTAATCACTGTCGGTAATGCTGTAATCAGTTTACGAAATGAACTTACATAACGTATGGTATTCCTATGACTTGTCATTATCTCGTAAGCATTCGCGGCGCATGTAAAGGTTGACACGCACATTCGTTCGTTGCGACACGCTGCTTTTATTGTCATTTCCTAGAGCCGCTAGCGGGAAGTGTGTGACGCATCTTATGTTAATTCGAAAGGAAGTTTTTTGAATTGTAAATTTATTTATGAGGACCATGGCCTGGGTGTAGTCACTTTTCTATAGTTAGTGTTGGAATTAGAGATTTCACAAGGAGTGAAGAGACCAACAAACTGACGTAATTCCTGTTGTGAACGAAATACATTGACTCGGGTGTTGCGGCGTAACTTGGGAAAGGTCATGTCCAGCAGTGGGCTATGATGGGTTGACAGAATGTTTCTTCTTACTTAATTCTGATAAACTGGGCATTAACAAAGAACACGTAGCCATCTTATGATGTTTAGAATTTACTTGCCGCAGATGATTTTTACCACATAAAATCTCGTTTGTCGTGGGTACAGTTTTACAGAAAGATCTCCTAGATCGTGTGGTGCCGGCTAGACCTTGTGGTGCCGGCTCAGAATACCACCACCCCATCCCATCTCATGCGTGTCGTAAAAGGCGACTATGGGATTAGTCGGGGTATAGGCAGCAACGTCCTTCGAGAACATTTATAGGTAACCTAACTGCGATCGCCAACCTGTCTTCCAAGCGTGGCGATTATGGCAAAACCCCCCAATGAGCATACAAATTAAACCATACCGGTCGTTGTGGCAATATTTGAGGGAGGCTTCTGTCCAGCAGTAGACATTTTTCGGCTGAAATGATGATGATGATGAACTAGATCTCACATGCACGAACACCCAAATATCATATGCGTGGTCTCCACTCGAGACCTGTTCTGCCCCAACGGCCATCAGTTCTACGACCTGTGTGCCCCTCCTATTGCCACTACAGCTTACAAATTAGTTCAGCTATGGCGGCAGCTTCAGTTCTTCTATGGATCTCTTCATTTCTGATTAGATCTCGTAGAGAAATACCAAGCACACACATATCATTATCGCTACCTAGAAAACTTATACCTATTTGGCCTGCTATTAACTATTACGAGGAGGGATCAAAAATTAGTGAGAATGAGATAGAATATAATGACTATTGATAACTTAATCATTTGTTTATCTACATAGTTTCCGAGTCTCCCTACACACCGAGTCCAGCGCTTTTCCAAGGATTCAATCCATTTCACAAAAAATGTTTTGTCTTGGTCCTGCAAAAAGCTCTCCACCGCATCCATCACCTCGTTATCGTCTTCGTACCTCTTTCCCCTTAAGTATTTTTTCAATTTGGATACAGATAAAAATCGCTAGCCGCCAGATCTGGTGAATAAGGGGGGTGGTCAACCAATTAGAAGCCAGCTTGCTGAATGACAGCCATCGCAACTGCCGACCTGTGCGCGGGCGCGTAGTCGTGATGAAACAGCACGCCCCTTCGAAGCTTCCCTCTCCTTTTCTCTTTGATGGCATTCCTCGACTTGGGAATTAAAGCTGCATAATATTGGCCTGTAATAGTGGTTCCATGCTCCAGGTAATCAATCAACGATATCCCTTCAGAGTCTCAAAATATTGAGGACATGACCTTGACAGCCGATGCCACGACACGAAATTTCTTCGGGGTCGGTGATGGTGGCCGTTTCCATTGCGAAGATTGCTGTTTTGTCTCGGGATCAAAATGATGGACTCATGTTTCGTCCATTGTTACGAAACGAGACAAAAAGTTTTCAGAATCTTCTTGAAACTTGTCCAACATTATCTTCGAAATGTCAAGTCGATTTTGTTTCTGACTGTCGGTTAACATTCTCGGCACCCATCTTGCGGAGACTTTTCTCATATTCAAATATTGTTTCAATATGGATTGAATACTTCCATATGAAATGCCCGTTTCTTGAATTAAGTATCGGAATGGTAACTCTTCGATCGCTCAATACAAATTTTTCGACTTTCGCAACATTATCTTGGGTGACTGACGTCGATGGACGGCCGCAACGATGTTCGTCTTCCGTGCTCGTTCTCCCTACTCGAAATTGAGAAGCCCACCTTGCGACAGTGGAATACGGCGAGCAGACTCTCCTAATGTTACCTCCAAATCGCAATGAATCTCTTGCGTCGTGAACTTTTTTAAACAGAGGTATTTAACAATGGTTCGCACTTCGTTTTTCTCCATTTTCGAGAACACGTTCCGACACGAAGCAAACAAATGACTACATTCAGAAAAAAAAAGCGAATCGAAGATGTTTTTTCTTTATTATTAATATTACAAATATGTATCTGAGCTATGCCTGCCACTATTTCTTTTTCTTACCAAGGAGTATGTCGTTCTCAATACTTTTTGATCCCTCCTAGTATTATATATACAAACTCTTAATAAAATAAGACGAATAATCGCTTGAGGTGATTGACAGCCGCGCTAAGAGGCCCATTACAACGTTTTACCTTTTTTTTATTTTATTGGTGCCCAGTGGAAATTCTTCATGAACTTCCTTCGCCCCGGGGAAGTGCGAAGGGGTATGCCGGACTCCTACCGGCTAAAACCACTGGGGCGGTCATCTTCGGCACCTAAGGGAGGCTCCAGGTCCTCGTATGATCACACTGGAGCCGCCCACTGGTGCCACGCCTATAGGCACATCTCGGAGAGGGTGACTGTAAAGCGGTCACCCCCCCGGGGGACAACGTTTTACCTAGTTATAACATACACTGAACATTATACCCATACGTACGAAGCGTTTATCTTCCACGTTTTTCGTGCGTACCGCTAATGAGTGAAACTCATTGCCAGAGTCCCGACCGTCATAATCTTCAGGTCACGGTGGAACAGGTTTTTTCCAGGCAAAGCGTACACCATCGTCGACCGCATCGTTGCCTAACATCGGGTGAGATAGTAGTCTGACGCAAACCTATTCCATATATATAAAATAAATAAGATGTTTGTTACGTACACCTATAAATGACTACATTTCCATTTTGGTTTTGTGTATGAATTCAAAGTGTTCAAAAGACTGGTGAGGAAACATCACTTGTCACTGTAATTATTTTTGCTTAGAGTTTACTATGTATTACATCTGAATTAACGTTTTTATATATTTTGTCAAATTAATTAAAGATTGATTTGTATATGTGTACATATAAATGTTAATGTATTTATATATCTATATTATTTGTGTATAATCTTCCATTATTTATATATTTAGTATAGTATACGTAATTTATTTATTTCATAATGTATCTGTGTGCACCATCGACTGCCGCATATATTATCCAGTTAAGTATTTATCCACCCTGGAAGAAATCGTCGAGTGCGATAAGGCCACCCATTGTACTCTAAAATATACTTTATAGCACTCTTGCTTTTGTATCTTTTACCGATTGATGTACAATAAACAGTATTATTATACTGTTTATTGTACATAAATAAATTATATTTGGATGAACTAAAATGTTGTCTTATAAAATAATAAGGTATATATTGGAATTATTAATGGTTGCTATTCGGGCCTGGCTGGTGCAAAAGTAACAGTTATCGCCTTGATCCAGATATAATGGAGGTACTTGCGGCTTGGACACCAGTTGGACAGGACATAGAATTAAGAAACTACCAGAAAGGATTCATAAATATTTAGGAATGTAAACTTTCACTTTTGATTTCTGGGAATGATAAAATATTATTGTTAGGTAGAGTGCAGTTTTTTATTGTTGTTTTAAACCATACACTATGATTTCTCTTGTATCGTGGGTGCAGTTTACAGACATACATTTCATATGCACAAACACCCAGATCCGGAACAACTATCCATAGATAGTTCCAATAAAACAATCCATCCAGAAAGCCACTGCACGAACCGTGACGGTAAAATTACAATCTTGCTCCCTAATACCTCATTTAGACTCAGCTCACATCCGCTGCAGTGAGCACGGGCGAACAGAACAGGAAAGTGGGCAGAGTCAGCGTGTAAACAGATTGCTTCCACGGCAAGCGCACACCCTTGCCGTCGGCTCTGCCCACTTCTCTGCTCACTACCACGTGAGCTGAGTGTACGACGAGGCATTACATGTTTGATGGTATGTATTAATTATTACTAGTATCGTATGGAGCAGTGATAGCCTAGTGGTTAAAATCTTACCATCCACATAGGAGGATCTGAATTCAATCCTGGCCCGCACCTCTGACTTTTTTCGGATTCATGTGCAGATCTGAATTTATCACTTGCGTTAACGGTGAATGAAAACATCGTGAAGAAACCTGCACACCTGAGGGGGTACCAAAATGTTTTCAACGGTGTGTGTAGTCCGCCAACCCGCACTAGGCCAGCGTGGTTCACCACCACCACCACCACTTAAGACCTAACCTTTCTCATCGTGAAAAAAGGCTCGTATCCAGCATTGGTCATTAATCCGTGTGGTGTCCGGATTAAGAATATAGCACCACTCCATCTCCTCCCGTGGATGTCGTAAAAGGCGACTAAGGGAATCTAAACCTGAGGGATGGGCAGCAGCATCCCTTCTGTGAAACGGTAGCCATACTGCGCTCACCAACCCGCCTGCCAAGCATGGTGAGTATTGGCAAATACCCCCCAAAATGATGACACAGTTGTGAAAGTCTATGGGGGAGGTCTTTGTTCAGCAGTGGACGTATAAATGGCCGATATGATGATCCAGCATTGGGGCAGTAATAGGCTGATCATGTATTAATATAATCTGTGGTCAACTTCGACAAATTATGTTGTAAAGTAACGAAATTCGACGCGATTTTTATTTAAGCAATTGGACTTCATTTGTATGCAAATTCTTATTTCTTACCTTGACGCTATGAAGAAAAGGGTGGGAAAGATGAAAATCTTTGGAACTTAAAATGTAATTCAACTATTAAACGGTAGAATAATACAACAAATAAATAAAGATAAGTGGTACTTCAGTTTGAAAGAGATGGAAACAAAGCTTCTTATTGACTGGGCAGCGCAGTTGAGGGAGCAGGTCACATTAAAAGAAAGTGGCAGTTTATATATAGAGCCGTATAGAAAGTTTTTTTTTCGTTTCCTTCCTCAACTTCCTTTTCCTCTCCTCTCCTTTCCTTTCCTTTTCTTCCCTTTCCTGTTTCCTTCCTTTCCTCTCCTCTCTCTCCTCTCCTTTCCTATCCACTACTTTCCTCTCCTCTATTTCCTCTCTTTTTTTCTCCTTTACATTCCTTTTCTCTCCTCTCCTTTCCTTTAGTCTCTTGTCACCTCCTCTACTCTCCTTTCGTTTCCTCTACTTTTTTTCTTCTCTCCATTTTCCTTACCTCTCCTAACCTTTTCAGTTCTTTTTATTATTGTTTTAGTTAATCGTAATTTGTTTTTGTTATTAAATCCATATTAAATTATAGTGTACAATAAAAAGTCCTATTCATCATATCGGTCATTTATACGTCCACTGCTGAAAAAAGACCTCCCCCATAGAATTTTCACAACTGTATCATCATTTTCGGGGGAATTTGCCAATACTCACCACGCTTGGCAGGCGGGTTGGAGAGCGCAGTTTGGCTACCGTTTCACAGAAGGGACGCTGCTGCCCATCCCTCTGGTTTAGATTCCTTTAGTCGCCTTTTACAACATCCACGGGATGAGATGGAGTGGTGCTATATTCTTAATCCGGACACCACACGGACTCTTAATCCGGACACCACACGGACTCTTATAGTTTGTTAAATTCGATTTCATGCACAATCTGCGTAAGAATCGGTTAATTAGTTGAAGTGTTTTGTATGGAAAAATCCAAATTTATTTTACCTGACTTAACGGCGTCATACACACATGATTTTGTTTTTGTGCACGACTATGGCATAGTAACTTTCGAATGATATAAGTTTAATTACCTTCCTTTTATAATTAACTAGTTGAACCGTGCGAATTTTTCGCACAGTATCGTAATTTTTCGTCGCGGAACATAATCTTCACAATGATGTCTGAATCTTTAATTTTAATAAAGTATCAAGGGGGACATGGCGTATCACAGTTATAGAATAGAATAGAATAGAATGTTCTTTATTGTACACCATTTTAAAAACAACTCCTAAGAATAATTTTATGAACAGTAGTTACTTACAGACAACCTTTGGATGGACCAGAAAAAGATGGAAAAAGACAAAGGGTATTTCGTGGTGTACTTATTATGTTAATGTAATAAAATAGTAGACAATTAAATACATTACAAATAGGTGTATAATCCAAACATTACTTAAATAATATGCACATGTATACAACCATATGTATGTATACAATGCATTATAAATAATCCATATATACAACCATACCAACTATTCTTTATATAATACAACATATATAATCCATAAGAATATTGGATATCATACATAAATATAATAAATATATAGAAAATACACAACAAGACGAATACGCTACCGCCCATCCCTCTGGTTTAGAATCCCTTAGTCGCCTTTTACGATATCCACGGGAGGAGATGGAGTGGTGCTTATTCTTAATTCGAACAACGGACAAAAACATCTTGAGGAATTTTATTTTTTCGACTGAATAAAGTCCACTGCTGGACACAGGCCTCACTAAAGATCACCAGAACGACGGTGTGTTGTGTGCGGAAATAATTTAGATGATAATATAAAAAGCTACCGAAAGTTTTGATGTTCAAGTATTAATGTAATGATTACATAATATTACTATTGTACTAACAATAAGGAAAGGATCAGCAGCACTCATCATTACCTCTTTTATGCATTTTCCTTTCGCGATGTAATTCTCTTTAGATCAATGGCTCTCTAGCACATACTTATTGTAGGAGAACTTCCAAAGAGTATTTACTTCAAAGTCTAAATATTATTCTGTCTAATGCAGGGTACTTACACAAAATATGACCTGACCATATGGCATTATACACAATATCTATATATATAAAAATGAATGCTTGTGTGTATGTCCTTTATAGAATCGTAAACTATGCATTTGATCATGTCATGATATTCAGCAAAGTGTTGTGCATGAGCCCACAAAGGTTTCTGAGTTGGTACGACCAATCTTTGACAGATGGCGCAACTATCATTCCAATGAATTTCATTTCTATATATATATAAAATTAAACGGCGGGTGAAACCGCGGGTCCCAGCTAGTATAATAATATAAATAAGTTACAATAACTGTACGAGTTGAGTATTATATATAACTTGCTTTGCAGCTGTTGCTATACAAAAAATATGCCAGAATCGTTTAAAATGTGTACCTACAACTTGCAAGTGGACTGGTTTCCGTTGAGAATCTGGACAGTTAGGCAATAGGAAGTGTTCTGAGGTTTTTGCGGGCCGTGTAGGCTGTTGAGCAATGGCTAGGGTCCATTTAAGGCTCTTGATAGAACATTTTCTAAGAATTTAAGTGATCCGGTATTTAGAGGAATTATTAGGTAATTTGTGTAATATAGGCATTCTTATGGCTAAGGTTGAACTCGAACTATATGATTCGGACCTCAAAGTACCTACTTGAGGTGGTTGCTCCGCCATTTGTTTTTTTGATGAGATTTTTATTAGTTATCTTTTCAGTCGAAATGTCCACTGCTGGACACAGGCCTCCCCTAAAGATCGCCACAACGACTGGTCTGGATTTATGTTGCTTGTTCATTGGAGGGTTTTGCCATAATCGCCACGCTTGGCAGGCAAGTGGGTGATCGCAGCTGAGTTGTAAATTTATTCGAAGGACGCTACTGCCGATCCTCCGGCAAATCGCACAGTCGACTTTTATGACACCCACGTGGTATATATATGGTATATCTAGGGTTCTGCTATGCTTAGCTGGCACCGCACTGTATTATTATTACTGATGCAACGAACTTTTACGAATACAAGTGCTGATTCCACTATTACTTACTTAAACACACTTTAATAATAAAAATAAATTACTCGTTTTTTTCACGTATTATATCATGAAATATCTATATATAATATATATATGTGTGTACTTCCTCCGCTCTGGGGAAGGGCGGACTGGCGTAACGGACTCCATCAGATAAAACCCCACAGAGTTCCTTCGACCCACCTATCGCTGGGGTGCGGATTTCGCTTGCGCGTCGGGCCGCAACCCCGCTAGGTTTCAGCCCGTCACTTGGTCTTACAGGCGTGTGCACTACGGACACACTTCCAACCCCTCTTTTCAATCAGATTAAAAAAACAAAAGGTAACACTTTACATTTTCAGATGGGACCCGAAGCGACGGATCACCCCAACGGAAGCATCTCGGCACGAGTTCGTCACTGGTTGTGCTCTAGGGTCCTCCCCGGGCGGAGTGCTGGCGCTGCCTCGACTGGCGCCGCCGCGAGCCAGCCGGGCGCTGCTGCACTCGCAGTCGGCGGGCGACGTGGCCGCCATGCTGGGCCGTGCGTGACCTCGCGAGTCCTGAGCGAGGGTCGGCTCCGGCGGCTTGCCTTAGGCAGCTTCCTTTTGTTTCTGTAGTTACAACGAGTAGGGACTCCAGTGTGGCCTCGATGAGGGTTTCTTAAGTTGTAATTTTAATGAGTTATGTGGTAATGTTATGTGGTAGGAAAGTTTAGACTCTGTTGTTATCTACAGATGTTTTGATTTAAGTTTTATTTGATACATTTGGTAGTAGGTACAAAAAAGTTAACTATTATTCTCTAAGAATGGTAATAGACAATGGCAAATACTAAATAAATTAAGAGTACTTGAATAAGCATCTCTTTTTAGTATTGCTACTTTTTTATAATTCCAAAAACATTTTTGTGTAAAACAACATTCGAAACTAAGATTTACAACCCCGGAGGAGTAACATCATTGCCCGATGTTCGTAAAAAATGAGTTAAAAATCTGCAAGACTGTCTTTTTTATAATAAAGGAAAGCAAACGAACACGAGCGTCGCCTGGGCGATCACCGCAACACCAGAGGAGTTGCTGATGTGTTGCCAACGTCTATGGCAGACGTACACTAATGCCTTGAAGGCCTCTCTAGTTGTACGTTTGCCATATCCTTGGCAAGTTGGGTTTGGCTTCCGGTATTCGTCTTTCATTGTACGAAACGCAGCAATGTTGCTACTTCACGCCGGTATCCTATGACTGTCCTATGTACTTCCCCGGTCGAGCCAGCCTATTTACGAGCTCTAAAAGCCGAAGACTAAACCTAGGCTCTCCCACGAGTTCGAGGGCTAACACTTTACCATGACCCCTCTAGCAAAAATATGTAAATGCAACAATTTGTACGGCCCCACTTCTTCTATAGCAAATTGATTGACGCTGGCAAAGTCGAATTCATTATTGCAATTTATAACGGTCTTGAAGCCATTATGTTTTTATAAGATGTCAGCTGAAACTGTTTCCCAATTTTTTCGCTATTATAATAAATATTGCTTATTATTTGGACGGATATAACAAAAACCTCTGTGGTTATTACTTTACTTAAAAAAGCGATTTACTTGAAAGTTCAATTTTACGATATGTACATATCAGAATAGGGGCACAAATACCAATACTTCACGGGAGAAGCATTACTTTTTGGTTTCAATAATTGTATGTCTTTGGTTTATTATCTGATACTTTTTTATTTTTACTTAAATGTTGCCCCACACTAGGATTTCTCCTGTGTCGTGGGTTCGTTTACAGACATGAATTCCACACACAATACACCCAGACCCGGAACAACTACCTGCAGATCATACAAATATATGTCCCGTGCGGGAATCGAACCCACGACCCGAAGCGCAGCAGCCGACTGTATCAGCCACTGCCCCAACCGTGCCGCCAATTTGCATTCTTGGATTTGCGGCCGAAATTCATAATCAGTCTAATCCAAAATATTTGGATGTCGGATTGAGGACTACAGAATAGGCAACCAAGAAAAGCAAAGAAACAGTGTTTGTGTTGAAAACCAGATCAAGTTCAAAACCTTAAATTTTGGATTCCATTGATTATTAATTTCTTACAAGCTTCAAAATTCATAAATATGCTTCTCAAGGTTTAATGCTTTAAAAGGTTTTTACAATTGCGCCCTTTTTCGTAGGATAGGGCGAATGTCCACATTACATTGTGCAAATAAGTACCCAATGCCGTGTGAACCTAGCTTTAGATTTACTTGAAACAATAAGGTTAACACATGGCCAATACCCAACAATAAACCAACTAAAATAAACACTAAACATAAGTTTTAATAATCCCGACATAAGCTGAAACCTACTTCACCTTTCTAAGATCAATTCAATAGATATAACATCTGCCCGGTTGTGCTACTTACTAACATCAGCAGTCACCACGCAATATGCCATTACCTATTGAAACAGAGTATAGACGCTACTCAGAATGATGGCTAATGGGCCATACCACCGATATTATAACTGCTAAAGTTGTTTAACTGAAGTGGGTTACACAAGAGCCGTTTCATTGAAGCTTGGCTATTTATTCTTATTTTTGGCAACACATACATCATAACAATTCTCGTAATTAAAAATGTTCAAAACATATTTCCGACCTAGTCTCAGTGTCAAACATGAACTGATGATGGCATCGAAAATGGATAGAAAGTTCGAAAATCGAAGCTAAAACAGCTGCTGCTAACATTTTGAACGGACACAGGTACAAACATTTTTGGATTTCCGCAATCATGTAGTCATTTTGTGGGGAATTATCCAGTACTCACCACGCTTGGCAGGCGGGTTGGAGAGCGCAGTATGACTACTGTTCCACAGGAGGGACGCTGCTGCCCTTCCCTCTCGTTTAAAGTCCTTTAGACGCCTTTTACGACATCCACGGGAAAAGACGGAGTGGTCCTATATTCTTAATCCGGACACCACACGGAATTGATTTGTTCACGTATAAATACGTCTGTCAATTTAACAGTTGGTCAACAGTCGCATTGTTTTTAAGTTCGCTGCGTAGAGGTTTTTATTGTAAGTGTATTACGTCGAAACCGGCACCTTGATTAGCTAAAAACAGCGACAGCAGACGCGACAGCCGCTATCGCGCAGCTAAGGATCCAGCGGTGGCAAATCACCTGAAAATCAAAGGCGAAGATGCAATTTTTAGTTTATTGATCGTCTAAAAGAGTGTGCATAGAGGTCGCCTGTTTAATCGCTATCGGTAAATACGTAATGCTAAAATGACGTTTGACAGCGGCGTGTGCGCGATTTACGCCTGTCGCAAACCGTCTGCGAGTTATGTAGTCAGCCCGCCGGGCGATTCTTAGCAAGTAGAAACTTAACTAGGTTGCTAGAGGGTTAATACATACATACACCCCTCTTGCCGTTAAAATAAAATACAATTGGTTAACTGCTGGACGATAGATTAGTTTAACATCGTGTGCTCTCCTTTAATCTACTAACTATTACCTATAAATGGGATGTTTCGCCAATCTATATATATATATATATAAGTAGTTTATTATGACCATAACAATTGCCTGTTTATTGCTTATAAAATATGTTAGTTGATAATCATTAAAGTATCATGAAACAATGAATTTCTTGTAATACCTTGTAATAATGCCTTGACTTAGGTTTTTAGAAATGTCTCATTTGACTAAACTTTTTAGTCCAATGGCATCGGTTAGTTTCTTTACTTATTTTACATTATGCTGGATGCCGATTTCGTCCGCTTCAGCACTCCCAATGTGTAACGATAAAATAAAATAAATCAAATTCATCCCAATAAAAAAAATACGGGATGCACTCCGGGAGTGCCGACAGAAGTGAAATCTTATTTTTTTTATTTATCAAGACGCGTTCGTGGTCTGCTATATGTTCATGCATATATGCACACACTATAGCTGCGTCTCGTAACGGTGTCGCGAGTCCAGAGATTTTATATCATCTAAAAATATGCGTACCGCGCTAAAAGAAGTTTTCACTTCAAAAACGCGATAATGCAATTAGTATATATCCAATACATTTTCAGCTTACAACGCACCCGTTTCGTACAATGACCGAGCTCCTCACCGACGTCGCGGAGGCCTATCGCCGCGACACCATCCCGTTCAAGTAACTACTTTCCCCCCATCTCTTGCACGCGCCGGCCCGCGCCGAGCCTGCAGTTTTAAATGTCCCTTAATACATATTAAATGATACCGACCCAGCTGTCTCCTAGACAATAGTTTGTTATCCCTAGCAACGCCCTAAGCCGAGGTCCGTGTCCCGCAGGGAGCGCCCTGACTGCAACTTTCTTAGTATGTTAATTAATTTTAAGCCTGGCTGGAGGCCTCTTTTGGCCTCGCCAGCAACGACCGGCTAAGCAATCACATTTCTAGGAGTCTGCGAGAGACTAAAAAATAAAAGAACAATGACCAAGCACGTGTCGCCCGCCATATCTCCGCAGTGTTTACCTACTACCCGGTGAGAATGGTAGGCGCATGGGGTCATTGAACGCCAGCTGTTTAGTATGGACTCTGTGTTAGAAATAGAAAATAAATTAATACTTTCATGAAAAATTAAGGTACAATTTTTTTCACTAAGTCGGGTGGTCGGGTAGAAAATCGTAGACTGATTCGCGCCCTAAAAGGTTACACTGTACGTGCGCATGCACGCGCCCTGAAAGGTTACGGTTATTAAATAGGCCCCCAGTATAAACTAGTTACCAATGCATATCATCAGTATTGTGGAAGTGCCAAAGATTATCATTTTATTAATATTTAGTAAATTTTATTTAATTTAATTTGATACTGATCAATCGAATTTCATCATTATGTAAATACTTTAGAGTATATCCTGTTGATTTTAGCTATATTTTATTATTTATTGCCTGATCGAGGTCCACAATTTAAAGGGGAGTATAAATGTATTAAAATGTACGTATATCTATAATCATATCCTTAAATATCATTCTCTCAATATTTTGGAAAGACTCCAAAAACTCCATTCTGTTGACATCTCGGCTGTCCAATATTGTGTCGACTGAAACATAGTACAAGTTGGTATACGTTCTCATATCACAGAATGGCTCTATTTAGAAATATAAATGTTTAATAACAATTCTGTGCACGAAATGACTGCGTTTACAGAATGATAATGATAATAGGAATTAGAGAGCCGTCAGAGAATCTAGCATTACAAATAAGTGTCATTTTACCCAACACTAGGAAATACTGTTGTTAAATGAAAGAATACGACGTTTTGTTTACGGCCGAAATTTATATTCAATCTAATCCGAAATCTTTGGATTTAGAACTGAGGATTTGTGTGATCTTAACACAAAAACAGATCAAGTTTCTAATCTTAGGTTATTAGATTGATTATTACTTTCAGCCGTTAGATGATACAAAGGGGCTATCTGCTAATTTCATTTATCATTATTCAAATAAGTTTAACTTATTAACAGTACTTCGGATCTGTGTTAGGTTTGCTCGTATTTTCATGAAACAATCGCAGGAAAGCTAGTATGTTTAATATTTCACTTGTTTCGAAATTAGACATATCCGTATTTGAAACACATTATTTACGATAAGAACGTTCTATTTTTTTTTTACTTTTTATATACATACTGAAATACATTTAGGAAAAAAAAACATTTAAAAGATCACATATTTTAGTGTTAAATACCTACAAGATGTGATTTAAAAAATATTTTTAGTAATATCTTAGGTTTTCAAGATTATTGCACTTTATATTAGAACACTTTTAAACGGATTACATCGAGTACATAGATTATAAATTTTTATTGTTCCTGTAATTTCGAACACTTTTAGTGTTCGTGGTCACATAATGACTAAAAAATTTAATTTTTTCTACCGTGCAAAACTAATAAAAATTGTTTCGATTTTAAAACCTGTAACGACGCCTGTCACCTTATACATCCTGCGACCACGAACGCTCCAAAGTGTTCGAAACGTTAGGAATAATAAAAAATCGATAATACACGCGATGTAATCCGTATAAAGGTGTTGTATTATAATCGTAGTACGTTTTTTTTATTAAACTGAAAACTGACTATTTATTTAATAGTTTTTTTTTTATTGTTTCATGATAACACGATGAGCGAGCTATTCATATAGTTAATTGTATAGGATAATAGTCAAAATCGGGTACTTAGCTGTAAATGTTCCAGTAATTGTGATGTTGTAGATTTTTGTAAAATTCATGAATACAGTAGGTAAGACATAAGCTTTAAATAACCAAAGTTGATAGTTGAGTAGTTAGTTTTGTTTATTAACGTGTAGCTGACTATTAATCTTTTCTTAACTTTAGTATATTAGTTATTGCTGCGATATTACACAGCATTTAATTTTATTTAAATAAAATGTGATATTGCCGTAATTAAGTAATAACCAAAATTGACACAGAAACATGACAAAACAATGTTCATTTGTTTACAGTGCAGCCGCCGAGAGAATGCCTTCGACTGTTCTTGACACCTGTCAGTTTGACTGGTGTTAAAATTCAACATCAACCTCATTACTTCAGGCGAAAAAAGTTCCAATGCTGGACAAAAGCCTCCCCCAAAGATTGCCATAACCACCTGTATGGGTTTATGTTGTGTGCCCATTGAGAGGGTTTTGCCATAATCGCCACGATTTCGGAAACCGGTTGGCGATCGCAGTTGAGTTATAAATGTACTCGAAGGACGCTGCAGTGCATCCTGTGGCCAATCCCATAGTCACCTTTTACTACACCCACGGGTTGAGAAGGGGTGGTGGTATTCTTAGCCGGCATCACACATCAATCTGCAATAAACTAAAATAGTTTAACGATAAACTGAATCATTAATATAAGTAAAAGAACCCAATCAAACAGAATGATGACAAGAATGCATTTTCTCGATGGCCACACTTCAGCTTGTTTGCCAAAATTAAATTAATTTGAAGAACATATAAGTATTAAATACTTCTTTGAATATTTTAAGTGTTTGCCTATTAGTTATACCGCAGACAACCGAATATTCGTGATGTGACGTATGGCCGGTAGATACGGGCCAACGTGATTTTGATTAACCTAATTATGAAATAATTTGTCTTTTTATTTAGCTTACTTGTATTGTTCTGTGGAAAAAGCTTCGAATCAATAAAAGTCATATAAATAACGCCTAACTTACTTTACTGACGTACGTAGAATACTGATGTTAGTGTGTACGTTTCTAGTCGTGAAAACAATCATTTTGTTTTAAATAGAATAAAAACGGACCAATGCTTTTTGGTTCTGTAGCTTTTTATAGTCTGTATGTCGACGGGTAGACGAAAGCTGTCAAAATAATGCCGTTTCGACAGGCTTTGACAGCTACCAAAAGGTATTTTTTTATTTAAAGAACTGTAGTTTGAAAAGGACTTAAGCGGTATACTCTCTTTATTTTTTTTAAGTAAATATGACAATCATTTCCATTTTGAGATAATTTTACATGTTTTACATTTTATTCCATGTTTATGTGTTAAGTTCATACCCGAGGAGGGTTGGTGCCAGGCAGGCCGACTGTAAAACCCTTTGCAATATAGCTAACATATTGCACCGACCCGAGTAACTTGGGACCAGAGCAAGAAGAAAAAAATTTGATGTGTTAAGTTCAAAATGTTAATGTTCATTCCTCCCAAATGGTTGTCTGGAAGCGATGGCAGAGTTGCGATGAGACCTCCAATTTGTTGAGCAATAATGTGGAGTTTTTACTATTAATATTATTATACATTTTGCATTAGTAATGTCTAAGGCTTTCGCGATAACAACTCATTATAATAAAACAGTTTTAAATTAATTACATTGCGTATAGTTTTATTTTAATTTTATATATAACATATATATCATATTTAACATAATTTCGTACGTTTATATTTTAAAATGATGAAATGTTTTACATGTTTTCTTAGAAGATCTAGAGAGAGGATAGTAGGTTATTATACTTATTCCATAATCATCAAGTTTACATTGTAAGTTGGTCAACCGATAGTCGTTCTATTTTAGTAAGAATTTGTTACATCTAGTAAAATGGTCTAAGATTGTGTATATACTTTTATCATTTTAGTTATAGGTCTAGGCGAAGCCAAACTGTGAATTGACTTAAGTATTCATAATGTATATAGATTTGTGACGTGTTCAGAATTGAGAATTGATTGGCAATTATCAGTGGCTATACGTAGTTGTATATTTGTATTTAAGCAACTGTATTAAATAAAATATAACTGATGTATCCTAGAAAAATATACAACAATATCTGGCAACTTTTAGTGTTAGCTTGTTTATAAACAAATCAGTCGACTAAACCACTTTTATTTGCCGATCACTCGCAACCTCTGAACCCGCCATTACAGTGTTAGCGGAACAATGTGTTTGTGATTTTGAAAATATTAGAATCTAGCTAATGGCTGTTATACCTACGTATATGTATCAGTAATTATAATATTATGTATCTATATGTAAACACATTTGTTCTAATTAAATCGTCATGATTAAAGTTCTTCCAAGCACTTAGACGTTTTATTTTGACGCAGTCTTTTTTCCGGATGGCTTTTGTAGACGTGCTTTTGTTGTACACCCGGAGCCTTATATTTACCATATACCTAGGTCAAATAGGATGATACGCTCCTTCCGCCAGGGCGGCGAAGCGCGCCTCCAGGGACGTTCGATAGGCTGAGGCGGCTGACTCTAATGCCGCCTAAGAATGCAGTTCGCGACAAGCGCGTCGTTGAGGCCGCCCTGCCGCTCGGAGCCGGGCTCAGGAGGAGCGAGCACGTCACCTTATCGACTGACGCAGGTATCACCGGGCACCTACACATGATAGGACGTGAGATCACGGTACAGTGCCACCATTGACCAGGGTACCGCACAGCACACGTTCGAGTTCCTGCGTGGGCTGCCGAGCGGCATACCTGGCCAATCGGATCGGACAAGATTTCTCTCTCTCTCTGCCGCAGTAGTGTTGGCTATGTTGGCAGAGCATTAAAATTGGCATGCAGTGATGCTCCTTCTGTGAGAGCGTCATGCTTCAGAAGGAGACCGCGGAGAGGTACTGGGAGAGGGCCGATGGCCGTGGTCACGCGTTGCTGTGTGCACTGCACAGCGCACAGTGAGTCTCCGGGGGATCCTTTACTATCCCTCTGATATATGCCAATAGGCGTGGCACTAGTGGGTGGCTGTAGTCTTACGGGGACCTGGAGCCGAAGTGTCGCAGCGTTCGAAGATGACCGCTCTAGTGGTTTTAAACCGGTAGGAATCCTGAATGCCTTCCCCCTTCCCCAGAGTTCACCCAGAAGTTCACGATGAATTTCCAGTAAATCAATAAAAAACGGGTAGAGCCTGAGCGCGCGATACATTGAAGCGACGACGAGATATGTCGGTAACCAGAAAATCGTTTCGAAATCGAGAGATACCAGTTTACTGCAGCTTTGAAAGGTAATTAGATTTCTTTGTGCCACGTTTGTAGGATTGCTTAGCCTTACAAATATTTTACCGATTAGCGAGTGCAATTGGCCATGACCGCCTATATAACGCTCATATCAGCTTAGAGACGGCTTAAACCCAAAATCAGGCCCTATCTACTGCCAAATAACTGCATTGGTACAATTCAAACTCCTCTACAGAAAAATTTATGATTGCAATATCCGGCATCACTAGCCGACCTGGATTAATAAGGTGGTTAAAATGTTTTTCACATTCCACAACCTCAGATTGAGTGGGAGGAAGTTCCTTATGAAACCATACGGTACGTGACCATTTTAGGTCTAGAGTATGCAGATGCACTCTCCGCCTGTGCCGAGAGATGCGTAGGAGAGACCTTTTCTTTATAATTCTTTATATATTGACGGCACGGTTGGTGCACTGGCTGATACAATATTTGTATGATCTGCAGGTAGTCGTTCCGAGTCTGGGTGTATTGTATGTGGAATTCATGTCTGTAAACGCATCCAAGACACAGGAGAAATCTTAGTGTGGGGCAACGTTTTAAAAAAAAGAAACAGTCAAATATGTAATTCTTCTGTACGTGTGTATGTCACTGAACGCCTCTTAAACGGCTGGACCGATTTTGATAAAATGTTGTGTGGATGTTTCAGTTTGGATAGTTGCATTGGACCCGGTAGGTGGTGCTGCAATCGGGTTTGGAATGTATCTGCCTGTGCGAAGCTGGGGCGGGCAGCTCATCATATCAGCCACAGGACGTCCACTGCTGAACAAAGGCCTCCCCCTTAGATTTCCACAACGAGCGGTCACATGCCGCTCTCATCCAACGACTCCCAGCGACCTTCACCAGGTCGTCTGTCCACCTCGTTGGAGGTCGTCCCACGCTGCGTTTTCCGGTGCGCGGTCTCCATTCGAGAACCTTTGTGCCCCAACGGCCATCAGTTCTACGAGCAATGTGCTCTGCCCATTGCCACTTCAGTTTACTAATCCTTTCAGCTATGTCGACAACTTTAGTTCTTCTACGGATCTCCTCGGCGGGCGGGCAGCTAGTATTGTATAAATTACATTCATTCCTATTAAAATGCAATTAGGTCTATTTTTATAGCTTTGATAAATTCGATATTACATACATACAAAGCGTAAAAAGCTTTGCTTCTGTCGGGTGGGTCACGACGCTACAAGATTTTAATAATATATTATAAACAATGTAAAATATGTATATCTTTGAAGTAAAATAGTATCTTAATATAGAATCTAGTGAACGTGCTAAAATGACGATGATAAATAAATAAACTGTAAATTCAATACGACAATCGAATATGGAATACAAAAAAAAAACTGCATCAATGGTATCTTCAAAAGATTGTTGATAATGTAAACCATTTACAGCCACTTTAAGTATAGTAAGATTTTAATTAAAATTTGACTATTACTACCTGAAATATTGGTAATGCAAGGGCCCTGAAAAATGTACATGCACATAGGAAAAGGTACAACAAAAAACATCTGTTCACATGTCTTCAGATTAAATTATAATAATAGACTTGGATCGTAAAAGCAGTCGAATTTGTATTTTGGTACTTAGAAGTGAGTCGAGTGTTATATTATTTTAGTTTATAATTTATGGACACACAGAAACATAAAAATAATGAAAAATGAAATAGGACTAAAAGGTACAAAGGTACTGCTTATTTCTTAAGAAATCTCTTCCAGCAGACCTGCGAGAGGAGAGTTTGAATAAGACATGTAGACACAGTGTGTTAAGGAGTAAATAAATGAAGAACATAAACAAATAATTACTTATATAAAAATATACGATACACAAAATATAGGTATATATAAATACACACATACATATCCATAAATAAAATACATATGCAACTATGTAGACGTGGAGAGATAGTGCTCTTTAAGGCGTCTTTAAATATAGCGACGGTTGTACAGTTCCTTATATCAGGCGGGAGTGAGTTCCACAATGTAACCGCATGTACAGAAAAGGAGTAGGAATAGAAATCAGTTTTGTGGGGTGGGAATTTGAGGATGGTCCTAAGATGAGACCTGCAGAGCATATCAGTTTTATAAGTATAGGAAAACCGTTCCCGCCGGTATGATGGAGATGTTGGGTTATGAAGGATATTAAAGAGGAGACGAATTAAGGAGAAGATGAATTGGGAGCCACTTGAGTTCTTTACGAAAGTTGGAGACATGGTCATACTTTTTTTTATTGAAAACAAAACGAATGCATAAATTTTGTAATCGCTCAAGTTTATGCAAAAGCTTTTTTTTTAATAATATACATACTCGAAAAAGATGGTGTTATGTCGAGCAAATTTTAGCAATGTCCGCCGAATGAATACAGTCATGTTATCATCATAATAAAATGGTTCTAAGGTTTAATGGAGAATAATGTGTTCGTTTAAAACAACTAAAACTACGGGGTCGCGGGTGGGCGGATTGGGTAGTTTGCATGCTCATACCAGGTGACCCCAGGAGACGGCGGCGGGCATGTGGTCACGTGCTGCCGTGTGCACTGCTTCGAGGGGCTTCTTTACAATCTCTCCCAAGATGTGCTTTGGGAGTGGCTTTTTTACAGTAGCCTTCCCATAGAGGAGTTGACCGCTTTACATTCATCCCCTCCGAGATGTGCCTAAATGCGTGGCACCAATGGGCGGCTCTCGCCTGATTATATCAAAGACCTGGAGTCCCGGCCTGGACCTGGACCTCCGGTACCAAAGATGACCACTCCGATGGTTTTGCATGCCACTCCGTCTATCCCATGGGCAGAGAAAGTACATGATGTATTTCTACCGGGTAAAATAAAATAAAAGGCATACAATGATGAAATGAAATATTATGGCTCTAAAACTATACATGAACATTAGAAACAGACCTTAATGCCGTTGAAAGCAAACATTAATACAAATTATAACAGAAGATACAAAGTCAACATTATCCGCAATACGAAACTGTTTCCCAACTAAACGACTACTCGATCTATTTCTCATGTAAAACCAATAGGGCAAGCAGGTCGAGGATACTGAAAGTAAACAGGTCGACGGACCCAGTCTCCCGTGGAGATTGTCCTCTAGTTACACTTGCGACACTTCGTATTGGTGAAAGGCAAGCTAGTCCCATAAGCTTCAGTTGGACCAACGAACTGGAACTTACTGGAAAACACAAAATAAGTAAATGCAGAAGGACAATGCACAACAGAATTCACGCACGGAGTCCGGTTGCTCTAACACGAATATTTTGTACACCCTAATGTGAGTTAATTTTGAATTGAAAATAATTGTTACCAACATGATTTTTATTTAAATTGAAGGCTTTATTCATATATATATATATAAATGCTATGGTGCTATGGTCTGCACTTCGTTGGCCATATGTAACTGTAGTTGTAACTGGAGACCTGTAAGTAAAGTACCTAGTTATTTTAAATAGTGTTTAATTTAGTTATATTTTTATTGTTTATATTGTACATTATCACTGCACTGACTGCACTTAAAGTGCAATAAGTCTAAGTATAAGCTATATAGTACACGATACACAACACACAAATTACAACGCAAAATTCGCACGTATCTACGGTAAGGCTGTATGCTATGTTTGGCGTCCGTGTGTCATCTTCAAAGCGGGTTCCAGTTGAAAACTAGCGCCTGGCACTAGCTGCCTTGCACATGCTGAACTGGACACCAATTTGGTGCAACCGTGAGATAAATAATATTGTTTAACTTTACTAATACTTACTATCTTCCTAATCTATTGTCTCATGTTTTGCAACAAATAAATCTTTCTTTCTTTCTATATGAAAAAATTTAAGCGAAAATGCTATAGGATAGTTGTATTTTCGATTCCAAATTTACTCACATTAACGTTACGTTCACCTTACTATACGTCAAAATATTCGTGCTAGGCCTTTCTTTTATTGGTCCCCAGTAGAAATTCTTCATGAACTTCTTCCGCTCCGAGGAAGGGCGAAGGGGCATATGGGCGAAGGGGCATACTACCGGCTAAAACCAGGAGCGGTCATCTCCGGCACCGAAGGGGGGCTCCAGGTCCTCGTAAGATCACACTAGTCACATCTCGGAAAACAGTTCATAGAGTTGAAATGAATATACAAGTAAACGGCGCATACTTTACCGCGCCAACCGATATCCATAATTGTATCGTGATCGAGTGATACTTAATTTTTTGTTGTAGTAAGTTTTGCCGACTCACGCTACGACGGTAATCTTCCAATAAAATACGTTTTAACTCTGTCGCAAGTATCGCATGCGTACATGCGTACATTTTCTTCATGCGACAAATACGTATAGGCAGATTATTTCTACTTTACGATGAAGGGTTTCATGTTGTGTCGAATGGCTTCAATCGTTTTTAATGTTGTAACTTTTGCTTCTGTCTACGTCTCGTAGGGAGTGATCCTTCTGTAGAAATTTTGTCCGCAATATAATGTTAATTCGTAACGTATTAGTCGCGGTTACGTGGGTTATCGTAACTTGGGTGGTAACGACATACCGGTAACAAAGATATGCAATTAGGTGCGAATGTAGTCTCGTTAATAGTTATCGGCCAGGTTTCAGCACATCTTGAAAAATGCATAATTCAAGATTTATTGTGTGTACATTTGATTTCGTGGCTTTTTTTATACAACCTAGAGACGAGACGGGTAACTCATTAGTTACACCTGCCCATAACAATTGTAATGCTACCCAGGATTGGTCCTACGTGGTACTAAACTGCGCTCGTCACTTCGAGACATAACTTATTTAGTCTCATATGCTCAGTAATTTCACTAGCTACAGTGTCGTTAAAACTGGAACAGTAATGTTTAAAGTGTAAACACTCAGCTTGGATCGTTTAGCAGCAGAATATCTGACATTGCAGTGATACAACTCTTGCAATAAGAGCATTTTGTATTGAATTTGACGGCACCTTCGGTGAAGTGCCGATAACTCGTTTCGCGGGTCTTATCGACACAATTTTAATATCTGATATGTAAATATCTCGCGTCACGGTGTTAGTGGTCATACTCCTCCGAAACGGCTCGACCGATTTTAATGTTTTTTTTACATATTTGGTAGGTAAGAGAATAGATCGTAAAGTATTTTCACCCACGATTTTTATCGCGATTTTAGTATTTTTGTGTGAACAATACCCATGATGTAGATTTCCGAATTCCACGCGTGCGTACCCGCGGGCAAAAGCTAATAATTTAATAAAAAATGAATATTCTTTATATGTAGCTGTTGTTGGTCTGGTTTGTGTATTTGATATATTCATCTGTAAAAGGCGATAGTGGAGAAAATCTAGTGCTTAAATTTGGGACAAGCCCGCCACACATTCTCAACCACTGCAACTCATGTAAGCCAGGATTTACAATGGCAACCACCGGAAATGAAGCTCGGTGTGTCCCAGAGAAACGAATAACGTTTTAGGAACTAGCAACGAAATTAATCAGAAAAGGAAAGGGAGTAGGTAAGAATATACGTTCCACTTTCCTCCATAGCAAGGAGGTGACAGAAAAAAACGGCCATGGCCAGTAGATGGGAGTTTACAACTGGGATAAGTCCAGTTGCCACGCACAATGGTACAATAATGTTAATGTTTAATGTAATTTTGTTATTACGGGCCCTACAATGTAGTGAGCTATTGTGGCTGATTTCAATACTAGGTATGGCAAAAAAGCTTGAACGCACGGAAATTCGTCCTAGAGTTACAACACCTAAACCTACTGCTTGAGAACTATGGTTTATGTTTGAAAAACGAACAGAAGAATGTATGGTATAATTTTTCACTGATGTACCAGGTACACTGGAGTCACACAGTCCAGAAAAAAAGCATGTTTTTTAACATCTTCACGTTTTAACAAAGCCGTTCTGCTCATGCGACGATTTAATCGCACCGTTATGCGAAAAGTCCACGCATTGTGGAGTAATGGTAGATATCATCGCGCTATTGTGCCACTGGTGCCGGCAGATTCCGTGGCGGAAGCCTTACAGTTTTTAGTTCAATTATAGTGAGCATTCTGTTGAACAATTGAACTGCAGTTGTTAATATGGTGGGAATAAAAAGTAACGGCGTAAGTTGTATAAGTACCGGGGCGAGGGAGCAGATAGTACATACTATGTTTGTAAAGTTATAAGATACAAGCCATTGCCCGCCCACTTCACTGTGCATTCCGTATGGTTATATTCTCTATATTTTTATAGGGGTTACAACAAAGTAGTTAGCATAAAAACCTTCTCCATGAAAAATACATATATGTGCCTACTTTCATGATGATCAGTCATACGGGATGTAAGGGAGCAAAAATCCATCTCAGTGCTCCAAGTCAACCTCACCTGCCCGCGGTACATCCTGCTGAACAACGAACGAGGCACTGACGACCGACTAATGGCGGTATATCCATCCAAAAACCTGCGTAGCAATTAAATTCCACAGACTGGTGACGGGCAGCAGCGTCACCAGTGCGACTAGCTGCGCCCTGCGATCGCCAACACGCCTGCCCAGCGTGGCGATTATGGGCATACCCTTCAAATGACAGTACATAGCAGAAAACGGCCCCTAGTTCCCGGCCACCCTGCTATCCCTGATCACGGTGGCGGTTATGGTAACGGCAGGGTAGGGGGTGCGAAGAATCCCCAGGTTACGGACAGCCGCCAACACCAACTGACCTTAGCAACGTACAACGGACGCACGCTACGACTCGACGAGCACCTGGCGCAGCTCGAAGAAGAACTCGGAAGGATAAGGTGGGATATTCTGGGGTTGTGTGAAGTCCGAAGAGAGGGAGAGGACACCGTCACCCTAGACTCAGGCCACCTTATGTACTTCCGAGAGGGAGACCAGCTATCCCAAGGTGGCGTAGGGTTCCTGGTAAACAAAGCTCTTTCTGACAACGTTGTAGAAATCTCCAGTGTGTCGAACAGGGTAGCGTACCTCGTAATCAAGCTCACCAAGAGGTACAGCCTCAAGGTTGTGCAGGTTTACGCACCGACTTCGACATACTCGGATGAGGAAGTGGAAAATATGTATGATGAGATACATAAGGCCTTACATTTTACCACAAAGGCCCACTACAACGTTGTCATGGGAGACTTTAACGCTAAAGTGGGAGTACAGAATTGCAGCGAGTCGGTAGTAGGATCCCACGGTTTTGGCAGCAGGAATCATAGGGGGCAAATGCTTGTCAACTTCCTCGAGAAAGAGGGGCTTTTCCTAATGAATTCGTTCTTTAAGAAACAGCCCCAAAGGAAGTGGACATGGCAAAGCCCCGACACTATGACCAAAAATGAGATCGACTTCATCATAACGGACAAGAAGCATATATTCAGAGATGTCTCCGCGATCAACCGATTTAACACTGGAAGTGATCACCGACTGGTTCGAGGCACTCTGAATATCGATTATAAGCTTGAACGTGTCCGTTTGATGAAGTCCAGGCTCCGACCTAACGTGCTCCAAACCGTGATGGGATCTGAAACATTCCAGTCAAAACTGGAAGACCGATTCGCTGCCGTGGAAACCACAGAAGACGTTGACCAGACCCTCGAGAATGTGGTAGGAATCCTCAGGGAGGAAGGTACGAGATTTTGCAGAATGCAGCGTAAAGGCAAGAAGTCGAAACTTTCGGAGGAGACTATAAAGCTTATGAAGGAACGACGTGAAAACCCACCAGTCACTTCGTCAGAATACCGGGCACTCAATACAAAAATAAATAAACTGGTACGACGTGACCTCAGGCGCTCCAACACTCTTTCTATAGAAAGGGCGATTGAGCAGAACCGGGGGTCGAAAGTGTTCGGCCAGAGTCTTGGGAGAAGCCACCTGACGAAGTTGACTACAACAGGATGGGACGTCGTTGTTTCAAGGCCGGAGGTCCTTTTGGAAGTTGATGACTTCTACAGCCAGCTATACGCTTCGCATGCTTCTCAACCTGACCCCGAAAATGAGGATTCCAGGGCCACATTGATCCGCCACTTCACTGAGGACCTGCCAGAGATCAGCCTAGACGAAATTGTGCTGGCTCTTAAACAGCTTAAAAATGGAAAAGCCCCTGGGGAGGACGGAGTTACAACGGAGCTCCTAAAAGCTGGTGGTAAACCTGTACTAAAGGAGCTCCTGAAAGTTTTCAACTCTGTTCTCTTTAATGGAATAGAACTCCAGAGGCGTGGAGTAGGAGCATCGTCGTTTTGTTCTTCAAAAAGGGTGACAAGACCCTTTTGAAGAACTATCGACCTATTTCACTCCTAAGCCACGTCTACAAGCTGTTTTCAAGAGTCATCACAAATCGTCTTGCGCGACGACTCGACGAATTTCAACCCCCGGAACAGGCCGGGTTTCGAGGAGGGTATGGCACCATAGACCACATTCACACAGTGCGGCAGATTATACAGAAGTCTGAAGAGTATAATCAGCCCCTGTGCTTAGCGTTTGTGGACTATGAGAAGGCCTTTGACACAATCGAAACCTGGTCCATTCTGGAATCCCTGCAACGATGCCAAGTCGATTGGCGATATATCCAAGTGTTGAGATGTCTGTACGATACCGCCACTATGGCCGTCCAAGTACAGAACCAGCTGTCTGAGCATATCCCCCTGCATCGAGGTGTGAGACAAGGGGACGTTATTTCCCCCAAATTGTTCTCAAATGCATTGGAGGATATGTTTAAGACGCTGGACTGGAAAGGACGTGGCATAAACATAAATGGCGAGTACATCTCACACTTGAGATTTGCAGACGACATCGTCATAATGGTCGAATCGTTGCAGGATCTAAACCAAATGCTGAACAGTCTAGCTGATTCTTCTCAACGCATCGGTCTCCGGATGAACTCGGATAAAACCAAGGTCATGTTTAACCAACATGTGGTTCCGGAGCCGATTGCGGTACACGACAACACTCTCGAAGTTGTTCAGGAATATGTTTACCTCGGGCAAACCCTGCAGTTGGATAGAAACAGCTTTGAGAGGGAGGCCAATAGAAGAATACAGCTGGGCTGGGCGGCATTTGGGAAATTACGTCGAGTATTCTCGTCATCTATTCCACAGAGCCTAAAGACTAAAGTCTTCAACCAGTGCGTTCTACCCGTCATAACATACGGTGCCGAGACGTGGACACTCACGGTAGGGCTGGTCAACAAGTTTAAAGTCGCTCAGCGAGCAATGGAGGGCTATGCTCGGAGTCTCTCTGAAGGATAAAATCAGAAATGAAGTGATCCGACAGAGAACCAATGTTATCGACATAGCTCATAGGATTAGTAAGCTGAAGTGGCAGTGGGCTGGCCATATTAGTCGTAGAACCGACAACCGTTGGGGAAAACGTGTTCTTGAGTGGAGACCGCGTCTTGGTAAACGTAGTGTAGTGCGCAAGGTGGCTGGCAGTAGCTGGATGAGAGTAGCCGAGGATCGCGATCAGTGGCATGCACTTGAAGAGGCCTATGTCCAGCAGTGGACTGCGATAGGCTGATGATGATGATGATGAGTCATACTGTGTCGAATTCTATTAATCTCGAATAGCAACATTCACAATACCGACATTCATTTATATAAATTTCTTTTTTTTGACGGCACGGTTGGTGCAGTGGCTGTTACAGTCAGCTGCTGCGCACCGGGTCGCGGGTTCGATTCCCGCACGGAACAAATATCTGTATGATCTGCAGTAGTTAATTTTTTTAGTTTTGTAGTAATTGTTAATAGTTGGTCCGAGTCTGGGTTGTATTGTGTGTGGAATTCATGTCTGTAAACGCACGACACAGGAGAAATCCTAGTGTGGGGGCAACGATTTTTAAAAGAAACTAAAAAACAAAAGACATTTTCGAGGCTCAGCAGTGCAATTCCCTGAGCTCAAACATTCACGCATCCTTGAATACATTATTGAAAAAACGGTGAGAAACCGATTTGGTTAGGACACGATTAACTATCCGTGTGGTGTTCGGCGGACTAATTACGATGTCGCAGACTGTTTACAACAGGCGTGCAGACGCCGCTGTCAAACATAATTTTAGTATTACGTATTTGCCGATAGCGATTAAACAGGCAACGATCTCTATCGCACAATCTGTCGGACGATCAATGAACTAAAAGTTGCATTCTCGCCTTTCAATTTCGGGCGATTTGCCACCGGCGGATAGTAGCCTTTTACGACACCCACGGTATAAGGGGCGGGGCTATTATTAGCCGATCAGTGACATAAAGCAATGCTCGGCGCGGCCAGTATATAGATGGATGTCCGCATAGTACCGACCGCGTACATTTTGACGGAGCAATTTCGTGCTTAAAAACGTCAGTCTCGGTTGTTAACATTAGATAGCAGTCGTTAAGCAAGTTGAACTTTGGGCGGCTTGATAACTGTGACACAAGGATCCTCAGCAACTATCGAAAGAAAATTTACAGACCAAGTCTACGAAGACCGGAAGACATGCATTCATTTCTTCCATGTGAGGACCAAACCTGCCCCCACTGTCAAGCGTGCCGAACCACATGGAAAGTGGATAGAGCCAGTGTTTTCAAGACGCAAGATCAGTATATTAATGTCTTCATGCATTGAAAATATACATAATAGAATGATTAAAATATTAAAGAGTTTAAGTTACATAAAAGAGTGACAACCCTTACGCATAGAATTCAATAAATAAATCAATGTCAATTTTTTTTTATAAAATGAATATATAATTTTATTCATCTTGTGGAAATTACTATTTATGTATGTAGATTAGTCGCGAAAAGTGATCAAAAGTGAAATTGTATTGTTTCGAAAGTTCCTATGTCAATAGCGGTACAATAATTTTTCGAAATTTTATTTAAAATTACTATTTTTAACATGCTTTTATGAGCTTCACTTGTAGTTAAGTAAACAAATCTTGGAAGTCAATTTTAAAGAGGAGGAAATTTCCAATACAAGTCCCGACTCCCGAAATCTACCTCCATTATTTATAATTTTAAATCGACGCCGAAAATAGGGCTCCGCCCAGCCATTACGACATGGTCGCACTGCCGCTAAAGATACAGTGAACCGCATTTTTTTAAAGTAACAAATATTAATTAAAAACCATATGGTATCATTTTTTGTAATTTTTGTTAAAAGGTGTTATAAAAATGTTTTTCAGTATATCGTTATATGACTATTTTTGTGATGTTTTTAGATTCAGAAAAATATGGCACGGTTATCAGAATTTGTTTCTAACAAATTGTTAGGTTAATAAATGAACATGGCAAGACGAAAGACATGTCAAATTCACATGTCGTGCCCATCCCAATATCCGTTGGGAGCTCTGTTCTCGAAGTTGTTGACGAGTATGTCTACCTGGGAAAAGCCGTCCATTTAGGTAGGTCCAACTTCGAGAAAGAGGTCAATCGTCGAATCCGACTCGGCTGGGCAGCGTTTGGGATACTTCACACCGTCTTTTCGTCAACAATACCGCAATGCCTCAAGACGCAAGTCTTTAACCAGTGTGTGTTACCAGTGATGACATATGGAGCAGAGACGTGGTCACTCACAATGGGCCTCATAAGAAAGCTCAAGGTCACTCAGCGAGCTATGGAGAGAGCTATGCTCCGTATTTCTCTACGAGATCGAATCAGAAATGAGGAGATCCGTAGAAGAACTAAAGTTGTCGACATAGCTGAAATGATTAGTAAACTGAAGTGGCAATGGGCGGGGCACTTTGCTCGTAGAACTGATGGCCGCACAAAGGTTCTCGAATGAAGACCGCGCACCGGAAAACGCAGCGTGGGACGACCTCCAACGAGGTGGACAGACGACCTGGTGAAGGTCGCTGCCCGCTGGGAGTCGTTGGATGAGAGCGGCATGTTTTTGTTTTTTGTTTTTTTTTTAAAAACGTTGCCCCACACTAGGATTTCTCCTGTATCGTGGGTGCGTTTACAAACACAAATTCCACACACAATACACCCAGACCCGGAACAACTACCTGCAGATCGTACAAATATTTGTTCCGTGCGGGAATCGAACCCACGACCCGGTGCGCAGCAGCCGACTGTATCAGCCACTGCACCAACCGTGCCGCTCGTTGTGGAAATCTAAGGGGGAGGCCTTTCTTCAGCAGTGTACATCTTGTGGCTGATATGATGAAGTTAATAAATACTGAAATTATTTATAAAGAAGTTTTTTTTGTTTACCTATTGAGAAGTACCAATTATGATATTTAAGGAAAAACTAATTTCTTAACTAATAATTTAAACAATGGAAATGTACAAAAACGATTATAAACAATAAAAATAGATTTTTTTTCTCAAACAATTTAATTTTTCGAGGACAATAATCTGGTAAATTTTATTTTCTTAATTATTGAATTTGTCTGTTCGTTTATAAATAATTTATAAACAAATAGACTAATTATGCGTTCATAGCCCGTCGCACTCACTGATCGGTAAACAACCGATGAGGTTAAGCAATGCTCGACGCGGTCAGTCTATGAACGGGTGACCAAAGTGCTATTTGAACTGAGCGTCAACGCCACAGAAACAGGAAATAAGGAGAAGTGGTACAGGGGCGTAACCGCGCCACCGCGACATGACCAATAAGGGGATGTCGAAAAAATGGCAGTTTTATAGTTTTATCAGTTGAGATTCGATCGCGTAAGTGAAACTTTGTTAAAGTGTCGTGTTGCTCGGGGATAACATGCAAGAAAGTAATAACTTTATCAATGAAGGAATCATATACAATATGTTAGTGAAAGAATTTTCTTGTATTTGTCTATAAAATTATAAATTATTGCTTTCTTTCTAATGATACATTTGGATTGATGGAGCAGAACGACATTATTAATTTTGTACAAAATACAATGCTTCTTGTCTACCACTTTTAACTAGCAATCGGTGAGTAACAAACGCAGTGAATAGCACAGCGAACGGTACTGCTAAACTTACGCGTTGCGTGGTACGGCCACCGTGTGAAGTCCGTACGCTCGGCACGATTGGCTACCTACAAAGTCGTGTGTTTTAGTGTGAGTAGCCAATTATAATGTTGTGATTATTCACTTCACAATGCTTACACTGCACAATGTTGGTGTTTTTTTCTACATATAACTTAGATGACACTTATGATAATCTAAGACACACCTATAGTTGCTCGTGACTATGTATTGTCACAGCAAAAGTGTTAAACTATTCACAACCAACTCCAGACTAAAAGATAACTATCGCAGCACAATTAAAAGAAAACACGAGGGCCGATTGCAGATAGCGCGCCGTGGGAGCTGGAGATGGATAGCCGCATTCGCAATAATGCGAAGACAATTACAGACACATACCATAAGCAGCTAGCGTAATGATAAGGTTGCCGTGTGAAAGCAGAACGTGTTACTGTAATATGTAATGAACGTGTCGACCTAAATAACACTATAACACTTAAACGGAGCCATTAAGAACTATTTAATGGTAGAAGAGTCCTAAAGGCAGGTTGATACGAGCCCAGTTATGTGTCTGTACAGTGAGTCAGTCTCTCTGCTGAATTGCAACTAGGCTCGTGTATACATTAGTTTCAATTACAGAAATAGGAAACAAGGAGAAGTGGTACGGGGGCGTAACCGCGCCAGCGCGACATGCACAATCCAGGCATGTTGAAAAAATTGCCGTTTTATTACATCAATTGAGATTCGATCGCGTAAGTGAAACTTTGTCAAAGTGTCGTGTTGTTCGGGGATAACATGCAAACACCGGAGCGAAAATAATATATTTTTCAATAAAGGAATCATATACATACAATATGCAAGTGAAATAATTTTATTGTATTTGTCCATAAAAATAGTAAATTAAAAATTATTGTTACATTTGAATTGATGGAACAGAACGACTTTATTATTTTTGTACAAAATACAATGCTTCTTATCTACCACTTATAACCAGCAATCGGTGACTAACAAACGCAGTAAATAGAACAGATAATGGTACTCCCAATAAACTTACGCGTTGCATGGTGCGGTCGCTGTGTGCAGCCCGTACGTTCGGCATGATTGGCTCCTACAAAGTCGTGGGTGTGTTTTAGTATGAGTAGCCAATTATAATGTTGTGTTTATTCGGTTCATTGGACGAGAACTTGTATCTGTGTTTATTTGTGTATTTTCATGAAGAATGGTAGGGGAAAACTGCATTTCTTGGCTCGCATAGATTTTGAACTACATAGCATATCTTCTTTCTTCCAATATCTTTGGTTTCAAGCCAGTCCAACCTTAGTTTCGCGCTCTCAATACAGTCCATCAGAATCGGCACTCGCTCTAGTTTATGGACCCAGTAGCTTGCCCCCAGGCCGCCCAGGTCAGTCCGGAGTGACTAACTTCGGATATACGAAGATGTTGTAAATGGCGACGTAAAGCAGGGTCCCTTCTTTGGAATGGTAGCCGTACTGCGATCACCATCCAGCCTACCATGCGTGGTGATGGTATTGGCAAATCCCTCCAAAATTACGACACACGGTTTATTACCGGTTGTTGTGGAAATCTAAGGGAGAGTTATTTTCAACAGTGGAGGTCCTTTCGCTGATATGATAAGTATATAATCCTGGGCATGGTTGGACTCATCTGCCCCCAATCACTGAGGAAGGTAGGAACTAGGATCAACCGAATTCGTAATAGGAGGACTGACTGTCGTAGAGCACCAACTGTTGTAGAGCACCAACTGCTGTAGAGCACCAACTGTTGTAGAGCACCAACTGTTGTAGAGCACCAACTGCTGTAGAGCACCAACTGTTGTAGAGCACCAACTGTTGTAGAGCACCAACTGTTGTAGAGCACCAACTGTTGTAGAGCACCAACTGTTGTAGAGCACTTTGAGAGCTCGGAACTGCGACAGGTGAAGTTGAAAGACATTAGCAGCAGTGTATGTGTATGTATACACGAGGCCAGTTGCAAGTCAGCAGTTAGCAAAATATGAAACGTACTTACGAGTAAGTACATTACTTCTTCCCTGTCAAAGACTACAAGCATTGCAGTACATTCACATTTATTACAGTGTATGTTTATTGCTGGCCATAAAAGCCTATACTTACCTTTCGAAACAGAACCCTAAATATGATAAAACGATATTTTGATTTTTCGCTTTCTAAAATATTTTGTTTATTAATTGGCTGAGAGAATGGTGGGCTGTTTCGAAAGTTCCGCACCTTTAAAAATATAAACATAGGGTATACGTCTAGAAGATACTTGCGACTGACGTGCGATACTTACTAAACTATTCTATAATTATGTAACGGACGACACAACGACAGGAGGGCGACCGTCCAGTGGAAGTAGATTGACCCATGTCCTGGCTCTCAGGAACAACTTAAACTTAATAACCAGCGTAAGTTATATTTTTGAAAAGAAATCACCAGAAAGTAACACCTGGAGACTAAATTATAAGAATGGTCTTATTGCTACATGTCTAAGTTCTGCGTTCATTACATCAGTCAAAAAACGTTCACTGCAGAACAAAGGCCTCCCCCATACATTTCCACAATGACCGGTTACATGCCGTGTCGTAATTTCGGGGGAAATTTTACAAATTTTGCGTTAGCCAATGTATCATCGTATATCAGCTAAAAGTCGTCCACTGCAGAACTAAGGCCTCCCCCATAGTCTTCTTTGTACGAGTCCCTTAGTCGCCTTTTACAAAATCCACGGTATCAGATGGTGCTCCATCCTTAATCCGGACACCACACGGATTATATTAGATTCCTTTTAGGTGCACTCACCGGGCGCTTCGGTACCAATGAGTACGTAAATAAAATCGAAAATACAACTATAAGATTTAATAAACAAATGCGGAAAGTCTGGGATTCATAGCAATTTGCTACGAAGTTATCACTTTGGCGTGGCGGGAACATTATGTTCAAAATTGAGGATCAACGCGGTTTAAGCTTCAGTGAATCTATAAAATGAAAGGTTTTATCTATCTTATACAATGAGACTCGACTGTAAAGGGGCATTAAAAAACCATAAATAATATTTGAATAAATTGCATTCGCATAAATGAAAAAAATACTTAATCTTTGATGTGTGTAGAGGCCATATTTTGTGAAAATATCGCAGAACAGTAAAAAATATGTTACTATTACGTACATACCTTGAACGTCCATAACAAAATATAATTACAAAAATATTTTACTTCAGTGAATCAGAACAACTAAATAACAAACAATTGGGTGAGTTACGAAGAGGAATGTGGGGCACTAGATACACTTTCGATGACGAATTTCAAATAATTACATCGCGTATTTTATGCATTATAGTTTCGTATACTTTGCAGCATTCGTGCTCGCGGGATGACTAAGGTGACAGGCGTCAAGGCAAGTTATTTTATCTACCGTACAGTTCTCATCAAAAATGATTTCGATGCACGCAGTAATCACTTACAATGTCTATTGTATTTTATTGTGTGGCATGTTGTTTGGGACTTTATTTTTACAATAACAGGATTTCAGAGTGGTGGTACTAAACATGCTAACCGACTTTTCTATTAAAATTAGGATTGTTTTTTAAATTGCAATAGCCTCACGTAATATTTTCGGTAATATCGGTTCTCTTTAGTGAGGACTTTGGGTTATCATAAAACGTCAGTAATCCGTTTAAAAGTGTTTTATTATAATGATTAATAATCGCGAAAACCTAAGACATTCCTATTTAATTTATAGTTTTGGAAAGAAGTGACGAAATGGAAATATAATAAGGACAGTGATGTTATACATTAAAAGAAGTAGATATGTTACATGCGCGCCAAAAGTAAGAACCAAAACTCCCCCAATTGTAGCACCTCGCAATCAGTTCGCCAAGACAGGATAACGAGCACACACTGTCACAATCTGTATTGTTTTATTAATTAAGTAATAACAATGCCGTCGCGCGAATAGAAAATGCACAAACTATTAAGCAAAAAATAATAATAACAAGGGATCTCATACCACACGTAAGTAACCAACTATATAAAATGTTTTAATAAAAATACTATTCAAATTATCTACAGTACTATAATATTCTCGAACAAAACACAGGCCAAGCAAAGAAAAGAGAACACATATATTCTATAACAAGTGCGACAAAGACATCGAGTACACGTGTTGTCATTTTAGATAGCTATCTCTTTTACTCTCGTAATTTTTTAATCTTCTTTCTTACAGCACAGGTGTGTAGTTTTAGAGCTTTATACCTACATACTGCGAGACTGATTTTTGCGCGCCATTTAATATGAACGTAACATATCTATGGTATAATATCATTGAATAAGGACAAATTTCCTTAGAATCGCTGGACGCGTTTATTTTTATTTTTGACGCAACAATGCGCCTATTTGGACCATACAAAAAAAAAACAATGTCGGTACATGAAGCGTGACCCCTAACAGCTTTACAATGTAAGTATAGATAATTAGAGGCCACCTAATTACTTATAATACGTGGATCCATGACTATTATGAAGACCGATGTCACGTTTCTCTTGAAGTTATGATTGATGATGAAGTCCACCAACAAGGGGATGTCAAGGGCTAAGAAACAATAGCTGACAGGCACCGATGCAGGACAAAGCTGACTATTGTGAAATTTACTTGTTTATAACCACTGTGCGATTAGCTTATTCATAACGTATATGACAAATTCTCGAATACGAACAGTGTCTATTTTGGTAACCTTTCGAATAATACCCCGTTTTGCTAATTGTTTCGTTAACAGCGCTTAGATAATTTTCCACACGTACGATGGTGAAACCGCTGCTCCACCTTTAGATACCCGAATTTCTCACCCGTATCACAAGTTTCGTATCTATACAAATAATTAAAACTGAAGTGTCTGTTTGTAATGTCAAAATAACAGCTTTTTACTAAATGCGTATGAAAGGATATACGTACATACAACAAAAAAAACATTTTTTTTCCAGGTAATCTTCGAAACGACTGGACCGACATTGAAGGGACTTTCACTGGCAGATAGCTGATGTTATAAGGAATAACTTAGGCTACTTTTATTTGAGAAAAATTATTAGGGTTCCGCGCAAAAAATATACCCATGAAATCCAATATATCTGGAGGATCTGTTTTTGTTTATTTTTTAAACATTGCCCCACTCTAGGATTTCTCCTATGTCGTGGGTGCGTTTACAGACATAAATTCCACACACAGTACACTCAAACCCGGAACAACTACCTGCAGATCATACAAATATTTGTCCCGTGCGGGAATCAAACCCACGACCCGGAGCGTAGCAGCCGACTGCCGAGAATCTGGCTTAAGTATCAGGAAGTTAGTACATCTAACATGACTGTTATTGAGTCTCGTCGATTAGTAGCAGTGGAATAGTTTTGATTTTCATAAAAACGTTTTGCTATGTAACCGTCTACTTTGTTTACTGAACACAGGCTGAGCCAAAGATCGCCACAACGACCGGTTTTGTTGAGTGAATGCTCATTGCAAAGTTGCCATAATCGTCACGCTTCGTAGGGAGCATCCTCAATTGCAGGTGAGTTGTTAATAAACTCGAAGGACGCTTCTGTCCATTCTCTGGCTAATCCCATAGTCGCTTTTTATGACACACACAGGATGAGATGGAGAGGTGCTATTCTTAGCCGGCACCACACAGTTATAATCGGCTTAACATAAATATGAATATTCAAGAGAATCACCACCCTCAAAAAGCAAAACAAAGATATGAAAAATTGAAAATCCAAATCCAAATCCTTCGTTGTTTCAACAATAAAACTCTGGAATGCGCTTCCTCTTGATATAAAGAAAGCTCCAAATAAATTTGCGTTTAAACGTAAAGTGCGTCAATACTTCCTGAAATTGTTACAATCGTTATCAGTTTTGTCTTCGTCATTAGAGTTAATATTTATATCAGATATATTTATGTATTCTATTTAACTATTTATAATTAAGTAATATAATATAGTATCTATTTTTATATTATGTATTTTTATATTATTTTTATAGTATGTATTCCTATATTTAATTCAGTCTTTTTTAACATTATTTATAGCTTTGCTTTTATACCTCTTTGCCGAAGTGCTTTGTTTAACCTAAAGGTTGACTGGTAGAGAATGCCTCATGGCATTAAGTCCGCCTTATGTATACTCAATGTACATAAAAGTTAAAATAAATAAATAAAAAATCCATTTTGATAAATCGCCAATATTGGCTGTATCAAAGCCATAATATACACATTTTATTAGAACAGCGAGTTTATTGTTATATCAGGGCGTTGTCTGCAGCGAAAGTGGGCATTCTGGGATACAAGATGATAACCGGGTTATAAAGGACAAAATCAACCAGTATCGGGGCCTGATAAAGTTATATCAACGTACTGGAGAGTAGTCAACAAGAGAACTTTAACAATAGGAAACAACTTGATAGAATCAGATACACAAAGAAGAAGAAAATGGAAAAACAATAAATGGCATACTTAATAAAAGAGCAAAATTGGACTTCTGGACTTCTGGAAGGCCTGGTGACCTGAAACACAGGCTTCGGCCTAGCTTAGGCACCAGTCTCCCACAATAAATTTGAATAATACTGTAACTGGGCAATATTGCACCTTTTTTATTATTGTGGTGAGAAAATAAAATGAATTACTTACTTACCCTCACTTTTGCCTCCTCTCACATGTTATTTGTTTAGAATTGCACATAAAATAGTAAATGAAAAATATTTTCAATTCACATTATAGTGTGAGTAACAATGCTATGCAAGAAATACTTTAAAATATATTTATCGTTACAAAACAAATATCTATTCAGAAGCTTCGATATTACCACACGAGATAATTTGCTATCATTATCTTGTTATGCATTGCGGAATGCGGAACAGATCTTAAAAAGCTTTATAAATACTATTATCCGAATAATGGAGGTTGCATTGTATTAGTTTTATGATTGCATTATTTATTACGTTAATATCCAACGCCCTGTTTATGACTAGCCGGCAAGCTAATTGCGTATTTCGCAAATATAGCAGTAGCAATGGAGTCAGGTTTTTCGAATGATGACTGTGGTTTGAAAATTATTTTGCATCAATACAAGTAAAGTGCTTTTTGTCAATATAATAAATGTTAAATGAACACTTTCATTTTTCAATAAATTTGGATGACGCCGACATTTCCTACTGATTAGCTCTGAGAAAATGCTGAAATAAACCCAATGGTTTCTGTTTTAAAGTCTAGACATACATACAATATAATGTCAGAAAAATGTAGGCATCATCTGGAATCGCCATTTGCAGAAAGAAAGAAAGATATCTCATTTATATAAGTATAAGCATTTAGTAAAATAACTAACAACCAAAAATGTTGTGGGCAAACAGAGCGACCTCAGCAAATGTTATTGGCTGCACGCCATACAACGCTGGTTTTCAGGCCGACCTTTTAGTCGGAAATAAACTAAGTATATGCGGGTTACATTTCAGCAATCATAGATTATTATTAACTTGTACTACGTTTATGCAATGATAATATCATGAGATATCATATCATGGCTGACTTTCGAAAAGCGGGTGTGCGCATAAGTGGGTGAACTTTGACGGCACGGTTGGTGCAGTGGCTGATACGGTCGGCTGCTACGCTCCGCGTCGTGGGTTCGATTCCCACAGTATAATCTGCAGGTAATTGTTCCGGGTCTCGGTGTATTGTATGTGGAATTCATGTCTGTAAACGCACCCACGACACAGGCGAAATCCTAGTGTGAGGCAACGTTTAAAAAACTGAATTAAATATTATTTTGGTAAATAATAAAAAATAAAGATGTAGTTGATCTGTTATGGTTATGACAGACCGCAAGTATGAATCAGTCCCAGTGCAGCTCAACCCAACTTTAGGAAGCTGAATGACATGTCATTTTGCTATGCCATAAGCAGGACATTTGTGATAAGTCACATGAATATCCAAACCACCCAACAAATATGAGGTCTAAGTGGCTGAAGTTAGCCTGCATAGTACCTACTCGCACTGACATTTTTTTATCATCAGATCAATGTCATAAATGTTATGTGCGGTGTGGTGCCGGCTCAGAATATCACCACCCCATTTCCTCCCGTGGGTGGGGTGACATATGTACACACTTTTTTATTGGGGTGTAGTCTTAAAGCCGTCTGGTGCTAAGAATAGCACCACCCCATTTCCTGCCGTGGGTGTCGTAAAAGTCGACTAAGGGATTAGCCGGAGGATGGGCAGCAGCGTCCTTTAAGTACATTGACAACTCAACTGCGATCGCCAACCCGTCTGGCAAGCGTGGCGATTATGGAAAAACCCCCCAATGAGCCCACAACACACCCATATCATTCGTTTTGGTGATCTTTGAGGGAAGGCAATGTCCAGCAGTGGACTTCATTCGGCCGAAATGAATGTCATAAAAATATTAAAGGTAATCAATTATAAATTTAAGAGAATTTCATTAGAAACTACATTTCTTATCCCTACTGTATTCAGTTCCTTAAATTATCATAACCGAATCCCAGCTCCCTAGCTCCATCCCCAGCTTCAACCTATGTCGGAGCTCGAAACCCACTACGAAACACCCTCGTCTGTTGCTTAAACCTTCCGATATTTTAGGGTAACTTTCAGTGTCATTTTGTACGAAGCGGCTGTTACTCTAATTCCAATACATGTGCCTCATAAAGAAAAGAAAAAAAAAGAAAGAAAGACTCATTTAATGATCTACAACAAACGACGTACATACAACAATTATGTTTACAAATTTTGTATACCTAACTACTATGTTGATAATTTTATAAGGACTTAAATAATATTAAAAGATCGAGTCTCTCGATGCAACAGCGAAGAGCGACCCCCCCCCCCCCCCCCGTCTCGCTACCTGATGAATAGCGAATTATAATGACCAGCATCAGAGTAGTCAAGCTGCACCTGTTGGCAGTTGGCAGTTGTACGTCGCAGTTGTGTCAATAGGTTCTCACTCAGCATAATGCTATGATGTGGCCAGAGCAACACCACAACGCTGGTTTTCAGTGATAACCCCAGTTGACGATGACAGGCCCGGTACCGTCAGCACCTTCGTGGCGTTTCACGGAATCATGGAGATCACGATCACGGAACTGTAATCTCTACTTACTAGCTAGTATAATATAATGTATATAAATAAGATGTATTACTGATGTTATTATAGCATCTAACCAAATAAAACCAATACTTTTGTTAATGATGCAGTAAAACGGTATAATACATATAAAAACTAATTCAATTTATATCTCGCTTATAGTTCATATTATAATTATGTTTTCATATTCCTATTGATTTAAATTTAGCATAACATTTATATAACAAAAAAATTGTTAACAGTGTTCTTAATATGAATAATTCGGTCGGTTACGTTAGTCCAACGCAAGCCGAGCGACTTGCAGCAACAGTGAAGTGAGATAATTAAATTATACCTGAACACTAACATAGTTGCATGATTTTAACTAAGTATCATAAATCACATAGCCCCAGCATAATAAATACTGCATAATTAATTATTTGGTCTATAACACATGTAATCACCTTTGTTATGACTATCATCATCCGTAAAGGTAGGTTGCATTAGATAAAGACTTGATTCCGAAGTCGAAAGAATCCAGACGGTTGCTCAAATTTTTATGTAAAGTCTGAAGGTCTCTTCTTACTTTTGTATACTGATGGACGTATGTATGGCCTTGAGAAGATAATATTTCAAATAGATTACTTAATCTACCAGGGCATTATCCATTAACGGCTTGAATCGAGATGGAAGTGACTTTCACTTTGATATTCGTCTAATAAGTACCTACTCATGTAATGGCGTTTCTCAGTTGGGTCAGGCGACAAAAATAATGCACCACGGATCTCTAATTCCCATGGGAGTTGATACTCCTGGCTTCTTCATTCTTACTTCTACGAGTATTAAGCCGATTATATTATTACTGATGCTATCTTAGATCTAATTCGATACCTATTATTAATTCTATTCATTCATATCAGCCACAGGACGTCCACTGCTGAACAAAGGCCTCCCCCTTAGATCTCCACGAGCGGTCACATGCCGCCCTCATTCAACGACTCCCAGCGACCTTCACCAGGTTGTCTGTCCACCTCGTTGGAGGTCGTCCCACACTGCGTTTTCCGGTGCGCGGTCTCCATTCGAGAACCTTTGTGCCCCAACGGCCATCAGTTCTACGAGCAATGTGCCCTGCCCATTGCCACTTCAGTTTACTAATCCTTTCAGCTATGTCGACAACTTTAGTTCTTCTACGGATCTCCTCATTTCTGATTCGATCTCGTACAGAAATACCAAGCATAGCTCTCTCCATAGCTCGCTGAGTGACCTTGAGCTTTCTTATGAGGCCCATTGTGAGTGACCACGTCTCTGTTTTTATTATTCTAATTCTATTACTAATTCCAATTTCAAAATAAATTAGAATCGAAATTCTTCATTTCGGCCGAATGAAGTCCACTGCTGGACATGGGCCTCCCCAAAGATCACCACAAAGACCGATATTGGTGTGTTGCGGGCTCATTGGGGGGTATTGCCATAATCGCCACGCTTGGCAGACGGGTTGGCGATCGCAGTTGAGTTGTTAAAGTACTCGAAGGACGCTGCTGCCCATCCTCCGGCTAATCCCTTAGTCGACTACGACACCCACGGGAGGAGATGGGGTGGTGGTATTCTGAGCCGGCACCACACGGTAAATCGAATCGGAATCGAAATTCTAACAAAAACATATTTCCTTACTGTAAATATTGTAATTAGATACCTACTCAGTTTACTACTGTATATCGATTCGACAAAATAAATATTATTATATTTCATAAAGAACGATATTTAAAAATAGAATACGTTGTAAAACGTTTCCTCAACGATGAAAAATGAAAAAAATAAGCATATTGACAAAAAGTGGCGTGCTTAAAGAATTGACATAATTTTTATTAGATTGCAAAGATCTCAAGAAATATTCGTATTTGTTAATCGATTTTACATTATAATGCCATCGAAATATAATATTGCCAATGCAGTTGAGAATTAAAGAAAAACGTCAATGGCCATGTCGGTTACTTATTTTGTAAAAAGAATATAAGCAAAGGCGATTTGACAGTTTCGTTTGCAGTCTGAAACTTACGCACTACCTTACCAGCCATTTATACCTCCACTACTGAATAAAGGCCTCCCCCATAGACTTCCACATTGCGTCATCATAATGGGAGGAATTTGCCAATACTCACCACGCTTGGCAGGCGGGTTGGTGAGCGCAGTATGGCTACTGTTCCACAGAGGTGACGCTGCTGCCCATCCCTCTGGGTTAGAGTTCCTTAGTCGAGTTTTAGGACAACCACGGGAGGAGATGGAGTGGTGCTATATTCTTAATCCGGACACCACACGGAAAATCACGGATGGAGGACGCACTAGATCGGTACCAATTTATATGTATCTACCGTAATGAGCTTATTTAAAAACGAAGTAATTGGGATAAATTACTGGCCCAAATGGTTCTCGTTTTGTTTTTAAACAATGCCCCACATTAGTATTTCACCAGTTTTGGGTACTGTTTACAGACATAACCACACAAGCCTAACCCGAAACAACTACATTTTATTTTTTCCAAATATTTATTTCGTGCGGCGATCGAACCAGTAACGCAGTATGCCAAGCAACTAGCACCAACTGTACCTACATAATTAAACACAATAATTTAAAGTATTTATTATTTCAGCGGTATAAATACGTTTTCTTTTTTGAATAATTTCAATGAGGTCTTACGCCATTGGCATAAACCACTGCAACGAACAATTCAGACAAGATTAGCTTATACTTATTTAAAATCAAGTCGTATAAATTCAAATGGTATGTTTATTAATTAATTTGATACTAATATGCAAATATCTTAACAGGCTTACATCTCACACAATACTTGAATCACATAAAAAAACATAATTACAGGAAACGTTTCCGCATTCTGCCAAACTACATACATAGGCTGCACTAAAAGTATCGGGAATGGAATATTTCCACTGTTCCTGTCATATTAAAATCTTTTTAATTGAAAACTCCTTGGTTTTACAAATCGAACACCATTTATTTATTTAAAAAAGATTCACGGTCTTGTCACAAGGTTTTGTCAAACTTGTTTAGTCGTTGAGAAAATGGAACACGAAAAAACAATTGAACCGTACGACGTTGCCGACATATTTTTTAGATTTTTTTTCATTTTTGAGAAATATTTTATGAATGTGTAAAGATTTATTCATCTAAATACCGTACGACGTTGCCTTAAACTTGACATTGGCGAAATTGTGGAAGATAACCTACAGAAGCCATAATCTAAGAGAAGAAGAAGAAGAAGAGAAAATGGAATTGACTCGAGAAAATTCAAGAGCGATGATTTATTATGACTTTCGAAGTGGTTTAACACAAAAACAGTGTGTTGACCGGATGATTTCTGCATTTGGTGATGAAGCCCCATCCAAAACCACAATTTATCGCTGGTTTGCTGAATTTCAACGTGGACGTGTCAAGCTCAGTGATGATCCTCGTCAAGGTCGTCCAAAAACTGCAGTCACCCAAGAAAACGTTGATGCTGTGCGTAAGCTGATTGAGGAAGATCGACATGTGACATACCGCGAAATTCAGGCAACTTTAGACATTGGCATGAGTCAAATACAAATAATCTTGCATGAACAATTAGGTGTAAAAAAGTTGTTTTCCCGATGGATACCGCATTTGCTATGTGAAGAGCAAAAAGCGGCTCGCGTTACTTGGTGCGTCAGAACTCTCGAAAGATTCCACGCAGGATCCTCAAATGCTGTATACAACATCGTATCAGGTGACGAATCCTGGATATATGCGTACGAACCCGAAACAAAAAACCAGTCACGAGTTTGGGTGTTCGAAAATGAGTTAAAGCTAACAAAAATTGTTCGTTCACGGAGTGTTGCAAAAAAAATGGTGGCCACGTTTGTCTCCAAAACCGGCCATGTTACGACTATTCCTCTTGAGGGACAAAGAACGGTTAATGCAGAATGGTATGCTAGCATTTGTTTGCCACAGGTCGTTTCTGAACTCCGTAGAGAGAACTGCAACCGCCGCATCATCCTCCATCACGACAATGCGAGTTCTCACACCGCGCACAGAACAAAAGAGTTTTTAGAGCAAGAAAACATAGAATTACTAGACCATCCGCCGTACAGCCCCGACCTAAGCCCTAATGATTTCTATACTTTCCCTAAAATAAAGAATAAATTGCGTGGACAGAGATTTTCATCACCTAAAGAAGCTGTGGACGCCTACAAAACGGCCATTTAGGAGACCCCAACTTCCGAATGGAATGGTTGCTTCAATGATTGGTTCCATCGTATGGAAAAATGTGTCAAATTTCGCGGAGAATACTTCGAAAAGCAATAAATACATTTTTAAATAGTAATGTTGTGTCACTTCCTTGATTCCCGAAATTTTCAGTGCCGCCCTCGTATAATAAAAATGCCAAGTATTGGGAAACGCTGTTGAATAACACGCAGGCATGCTTCTTCAACTTCACCAGATTAGTGCTGCAAGTGGAACCTTGATCAGCTTTCGCCACGGTCCTGAGGCAGTTTGGTTCTAGGAACGAGCAGCCTTAACGATCCTCATATATTATATCAGGATTATTAACTGACCACAAAATCTCATCATCAAAATCTAGACTTTGTTTAGTGTTCTATGTTGTTTAAACTATAGAGACAGGATTAAGATCAAAATAAAACTATAATAATGAACTATTACAGACAGTTATATAACCTCGTTTTAATTGAGGAAGTTAACAAGAAAGTAAATAAATGTAATTGTCAAAAACAACATAAGGAACAAATTGATAGTGGCCTAATATATTACATAAATCTTTCTGTGCTAACGATGTTTATCTCGTTGTACAATAAAAGAAGTAAAAGCCGGTAGCTGAAATTATTATGAAAACGATTGTACGTTAAAGCGATCTTATTTTAAATTAAACTTAATAACCTATTATTACTTAACGTAACGATTAAATATTTATAAAAAAACACAACAAGAATACCGATATGATGCAGCAAACTAAAAAAACATTAACTAAATTATCGACACGGTCCTCGCTCTATAAAAAAAAAACAATGCTTAAAATGTCTTGGCTTGGTTGCTCCAATTGAAAAAAAAAGGATGTGATATAAGCCCAATAATTCCGAACGAATACGATTGGTCACCAAACAAGCTTAACGCCATCTCTTGTTAATCTGTGATCCTAACTTAAGTAACATAATGATCTCCTATTACTAATACTTACGTAATTTTTTACGTACATTATAACACGCTTGTTAAAATAGCTGTACGTTGAGAACTAAGGCTACAAAACATGGACACCTTTAATTTAGCCGGTTATTCCACTTTCCCCGACAAGGTCATCGGTGAAAGCAGTTATGAGATTAAAAATAACTATGTGATGTGTTGTTAGAATCTTACACGTGCTTTTAAATAAAGTCGTAGTTTTTTATAAATTCTCGCTGCTGCACTGTACTGCACACTGTGCTTTCCTAATACTGCAACTTCTGCTTTCGAAGGTACATAATTTAATAATATAATCAGTATCGGCCTCAGAGGAAATATGTTAGGAGCATGGGAGCTACAGCAGTATCCTTTACATGCCTATGTTTTGTATCAATCGGCAATGCTAGACGTAATGACAATTATGGCAATATTCCGTCACAAATGTTCACCGAAAAGGTCTATACCTAATTTTTTTTTTTTGGATAGATTGTTTAGCAATCAATAAAACCTCTCTGCTATTATTGAAGCCCACAGCTGGACATTTAGTACTCCCACTAACTAAATAAAAATATTTTTCTCGGTTCTGATTTATATTTATCTTAATTTCTGACCTTCGTGAACACTGAAACGTGTAAACCGATTATCCGTAGAGCGAAACTGAAACCATAATGTGAATAAATTCATGGCACTTTAACTTTTAAGTAACCAAAACTGACCTAATAGGCTTTATCGATTTTAACAGCTAACGATTTTTCTAATCAGAAACCTATTTCGTTTTTTTCTTATCTGTTTGAATTACAAAATCAGCGTGGAAATCAATATCAATCACGGATTGACCTTCCATAATTGGTTCCATTACAGATCCGGATCAGTTTTGCACCGCGTGCGCATTTGTAATCGCCGTGATTTGGTTACAAATTGGTTATAATCGGTACTACACGAGCTGAGATGTCAAAATTGTGACATTTGAAATTTAAACGAAGAAGGTGTTGACAATGTATTAAATTCTATCTCCACTTTTATTTTAAAATCTTGCGGTTGGTATTGCCTAATGTTGACGCACCAGGTGGCGGTTAAATTGTGTAAAAAGTAATTTGATGAGGAAAAAACATTATATTTATCGACGCTATAGGTAAGTTTTATCGATTTCGTTCCTCTAGATTAAATTAGTTTGTTGATTCGATAATGTAAAAGCAAATAATGGATTAAGTCACTGTATACTTTTGCAATTTAATATTAGAAACTAGCCATTGCACACTTCCCAACAGAAGCTTTATAATGCATCTTGTATTTTACCACAGCTCCATAGGTCGTTGTGTTTTTAGACATCCCTGTGGGACGGTTTCATTGAAATGAAATGATCATTTATTAAAAATACTCTAAAAAAGTTAGTTCTTTTGAACTTCAACATTAGACATCACCCATATAAGCAAACCCTTCACCGCGACATAATGTTTAAGCTGGGGAGAAGAAACGGCGCAACAAACTCCCGAGCAACACATTAGTCTGTCACATACAATATTTTTTAAAACATTTACACAAACATTCTAATAGTTATAATAATATCAAACATCTTCGACCATCATCTCAAGAGGCTCTCGTTAGGCGGCTGGATCAAGGGCTTGATACAGAAAGCGATACTCCTTGACGTACGTACGTGCCCTTATTGCGAGGAGGATCCTCTCTCGGCCATAATCACCGGTATCTTGGACCCTGTGCCAGATGCTGGTTCGTACTATTTTTTATTTTTTAAACATGCAGTAACATATATATTTAAAAAATGAAATTAATATGTTTATACTTTAAATAAAGGGAATAATAATAATATGTAAATGTCAATCCAAAATGACAAAACGTCAAGACATGTCAATAATTACATTATTACGTTCTCCTAACTTAATGTAATTAATTTTAGATGGTTTTATTGTTTCGTGAATCAGATCGAATTTAAAATTAATCGAAATTATTCGATGTTTTTGAATACTAATTGTTAATTTGACAGAACTTTTGCCTTCCTTGTTAAGTTTTAAATTTTATCTCTTGATCTATGATTAACCAAATATTTACTCAAAGGGACTATCTAGCAGTGGATGTCGTAAAACAAATTAATTTTGTTTGTCAATAATATCTAAATAGAACTGATACTAATCGCTTTTGCCCACTGATCGATTTCCCGCCAGGCGACAATTTGCAAAAAGCACAACCAAACAACATATTCGTATCATTCAAGCGAAATTAAACTTTATTAATATCGAGTTAAGTGGAAACAAAATGTCTTAAAAAGTGCGTTAATTTGTAAGATTTCATAAAGCAAGTAGATTATAAATGAATATTTTGTTTTGCTATTGTGAAAATATTCTGCTATGCTGACATTAATTAGTTATGGTTTGAAACTAGTTGTTAGTATTGATTTGGTTGTATTTTTTGCTGTAGAACAATGCCAGAAATTGGACAAAACATAGTGTGGCCAATGTTCGCTAATCTATAAAAACTGTAAGGGCCCAATTATGGAGACGCGGCGCGTTGGGCGGCGCACGCTGTTTTTTGTCTATTTCGTCGTTTCGTCGTATTCGTTATTTGGCTATTTACGTTGGGGTCCCTCAGGGCTTGGTTCCCTCTGCAACGCTGTTTTATTGCATATGCTGTATCTTTGGGTACGCCGTCGACCGCACCGTTGTTGCTAGATCCATATCCAATTAACAGATCGGTGCGTCGCAGATCCAGTTTCTTAGAGAGCCTATGTTTGGACGCTTGAACTTGTCCCTGAAGGCGATCACCATGTGAGGTGATGCCAACTTGGTTAGGTTAGCGTTACTTTAGTATTATAATATCTGTGGTTTAGTTATGCAGCCAAATTTATGTTATCTCGGCACATTCTCACTGCGCACACATGTAAATATGATATTAGGTCCCAGAAGAGTTGCTGAACTTTAAAAAACAAGAACTGTCGATATCACAAACAGCTATCAGCCCGTCTAGATTAAATCTAAACATGTTGAATTTGAGCGCCTATTGTTATGTAATAGAACAATGATATTACGAAAAGAGATTTTGATATCCGCCATGATGGATTACGAAATTTTTGAAATCAGAATTTGATTTGCCATGGAACTCGGGTGCTCCTGAAAAAGTTATTGGCAAAAATATTCTGTCTCTCTCTCAACCCCTTAGGACTGTCGGGAAATCCTTTGTTAGTGGATGCCTATGTTGTTTAACGAACGTAACTGCCGAAGTTGGTACGCTTCACAGTTTCGGATATTCTATGATGAGGTTGGGCTAACTCTTAGACGTCAATTTGATTTAATGGTGAAACAAATAACACTGGTAAATACTTATGCAATTTATATTATGAGGAAATTTTACAAAAAAATTATCAAAATTATCTTAATTAGAAAAACGTCTAGTGTGTAACCGGCCAAGCACGGGGTAATAACCCTAATATCAATAGAGTATCAAGACAATTTAAAAAAAACCTCATCTTTACGAAGACCTAAAGTTCTGGAAATCATAGAGAGAGGACTTTGCACAGCAGTGGGATGATATGGGCTAACAATAACAGTCGTAGATCATTCTTCATTATTATCTACGTTATGTTAAATATGCTGCGCTATACCTTGTTATTCTTTTAGTGGATCAATTGTCAAAATTTACTCATAAATGTTTATAAAACATGCCATTGTAGTTCAAGATACATTGGTCTCTGTTGAATGAAGCTGACGCTAGGTTGCGAAATGCTCAGACAAATATTTTTAAGTTTATAAATCAGTGAAATTGTAAACATATACATTCGCACCTAAGTTCGAAGACGAAGCGACAGCAGCGCTATGTATCATGTAAGCAGAGGTCCAATTATTGAAATAAAAAAAAAACAAAATATAGTTCCGATCTAGTCTCATTGTCCTAAATGTCACAAATGGTATTCTCCTAAACTAGCAAACAACATCAAAACTATTTTGCTTGTTTTTAATTTTTAATGAAGAGGTGCATTTCACCCAAATGCGATATGTGTGACAGAGAGGAAGATGTAGTCCACTTGTTGACGGAATGTTTGGCCGAAATTCATAATCAATCATAATGGTTTCAGTCTGAGAGCGAAATGTTGACACAAAAGTTAAATATCATTATAAACAATATAGGAATGTCTCTCAACCCTAGGTGCTCCAATATCTGAGGCAGCAAAAATACTTGTACAAATTCGCAAATATTCGTTTTATACTAACCTAGATTGATTATTAGATTTTTAAAAGGTGCGATGGACTGACTTGTACTCTGTATAAAAGCCCCTAATAAAATAAAGAACTTAGATTGTGATGAGATCGAAAATAGAATTTTCTTCGAAGCCAAAACGGTATTCTGCTAACATTTTGAACTGACAAAGGTTCTAAAAACGTCTAAATTGTCTAGATCTGAGACTAGTTTTTTTTTAGCAGAATACCAATTTATTGTCAATTCATAATTTAACCTAATTATTCAAATTACGTCGTATAGTGCCGGCTAAGAATAGCACCAACCCATCTCATTGCGTGGGTGTCATAGAAGGTGACAATGGGATTAGCCGGAGGCTGGGTAGCAGCGTCATTCGAGTACATTTACAACTCCACTGCGATCGCCAACCCGCCTGCAAAGCGTGGCGATTATGGCAAACCCACCCAATGAGCACACAACATACCGATGTCGGTCGTTGTGGTGATCTTTGAGGGAGGCCTGTGTCCAGCAGTGGACTTGTTCGGCCGAAATGATGAAACTCCAAAATTATTATTAGGTATATATTAATATATTATTATCAGTGTGGTGTCCGGATTAAGAATATAGCACCACTCCATCTCCACCCGTGGAGGTCGTAAAAGGCGACTAAGGGACTAAACCAGAGGGATGGGCAGTAGCGTCCTCTCTGCCGAACTGTAGCCATATTGCGCTCACCAACCCGCCTGCCAAGCGTGGTGAGTACTGGCAAATTCCCCCCAATACGATGACACAGTTGTGGAAATCGATGGGGGAGGTCTTTGTTCAGTAGTGGACGCTGTATGGCCGATAAGAAGAATCTCCAAAAAGTTGAACGCTATTAAACGTACAGAAATCAAACACCTTGAATTTTATCATAATTACATAGAAGATTGATGATTGATGATGATTGATTGACCGGGACGTAACTCATCAGTCCTCACTCTAAAGATCAGTAACACAATGAGTTACGTGTCGAAATGTAAAGGAACCTCTTGTTTGAAGCAGTTACACCAGGTATAAACACAATCTAGCTGTACATTGTACTCGTCTCCACAGAGTAAGCAACTCGTTCATGGGTGTCTATGTATACGTTTTTACAATAAACTTCCCACTGAAGTCAGAAATTTATCGCTTAAGAAATTTAAAACTTTTATTAAATCTAAACTCTGCAATAAAGGATATTATAAGATTTCTGATTGTCTCGAGGATAAAAAAGCTTGGGACTGAGCTGCTCGCTAGGTACAGGCAGCATTGTTATTTTTTTTTTTTTTTTTATTTATACAAAAACTGACATCTGTTATTTGATACACTTTTTATTGACATTGAATTCAAACAGATTTTTGACATGTGATTTATATTAGTATTTTTACGTTTTATTTATATTTAATTTACATAAATTTTTGACATACAAGTACATTTTAGTACTGTTGTAATTTTTTATTTTTTGTGTACATGTATGTATAAATTTTATCATATTAATATTGGTATATTGTTATTGTACAAATTTACTGTGGGAGACTGGTGCCTAAACTAGGTTCAAGCCTGTATTTCAGGTCACCAGGCCTTCCACCTCAGAAGTCCAATTACATAGTCCTTTCATAAATTGTGCCAAGCGAAAATTTTCCATTTTCTTGTTCTTCGTGTATCTGATTCTATAAAGTTGTTTTCTCTTGTTAGGTTTCTCTTGATGAATACGTTGCTATAACTTTATCAGACACCGATACTGGTTGATTTTGTCCTTTATACCCAGTTATCATCTTGCACCCCATGAATGCGCAAAATAAAAATATTGTATATGACAGACTAATGTGTTGCTGGGGAGTTTGTTGCGCCGTTTCTTCTCCCCAGCTTAAACACTAGGAAGCGGTGAAGGGTGGGCTTAATGGGTGCTGTCTAATGTTGACGTTCAAAAGAACTAATAATTTAGTCTATTTGAATAAATGATTACTTCATTTCATTTCAGTTAAAAATATTTGAAACCAAGGCAGGGCTGCCATATGGTATCCAAATTGAGGACAAGTTGCCCTTTTTCATAAAGTGTCTTCCCGTCCATCCTCATCCACAGAATGTTCTCCTTGTTCAATGTCACTGTATTACCGTGAACTTTGACCTAACAGTACACAAACGATTCTGTACGAGCGTTTACAATCATCATATCGGCCATTTATACGTCCACTGCTGAACAAAGGCCTCCCCATAGATTTCCACAACTGTGACATCATTTTGGGGGGTATTTGCCAATACTCACCACGCTTGGCAGGCGGGTTGGTGAGCGCAGTATGGCTACCGTTTCACAGAAGGGACGCTGCTGCCCATCCCTCTGGTTTAGATTCCCTTAGTCGCCTTTTATGACATCCACGGGAGGAGATGGAGTGGTGCTATATTCTTAATCCGGACAACACGCGGACACACGGTTTACAATAACGCAATACAAATAAGGACAACATTTCATTTAAACCAGTCTTTCCCAACGTGGGCGATAACGCCCCCTTGTGGGCGCTGCAGGCCTAAAGGGGGGCGGTAAGAGACTCAGAAAAAAAGGGGGCATTGTGTAGGGCTTTGGGGTCGATTTATAATTTCATCTACCTAGCTAGGAAGACTCTTAGACACCGACTGAGCTCTCGACTCTCGACTACATCTTGTGAACATCAACTAATATTAATTAAGATATAGCTCAAACTCGGTTCGATATAAAAGACCGCGGGCAATCATGTTTTAACAAGTTTTTGTTAAATAATCCGAATTGTACATTCCTATACCAATCGGCTGGTTCTATAATACTTGTTCTTGCTTGTCGAGTACGATTGGGCGTCGAATGAGATAAACGAGTTTATGCACGTTTGTCTTATTCCTGTTGGTGCGTGCTGCTTATGCAATCCTATATAAACGACGTAAATTTATTTTATTTTCATTTGCGGTTTCGCGCATAATAGATAAGCAGTACTTGATTTCAACACTTACGTATTTCTTAAAACAAAACAATGTCGGAAGTAAAAAAGAAGAGACGGCTATACTCTGCGGAATATATTAAATTCGGATTTATTGAAAATCCCACAAACCCGTCGTCGCCTTTGTGTCTTCTACGTCTAAAAACATTTTCGAACGAAACAATGAAGCCTTCAAGACTGCAAGATCATTTGAATAAAATGGATGCATTTTGGAAGGAGGAAGTAATAACTACTGTGCTTCATAAACCGGCCGCAGATATTATCCGAAAAATTCCTTTGAGTAATAATTCTGTGCAAAGACGAATTGATGAAATGGCTGAAAACATTGAAGAATCATTGTGCAATCATCTGAGGACTAGTCAATTCTCAATTCAGCTCGATGAGTCCACTTTACCAACTAATGAAGCGTTGTTGCTATCTTACGTGAGGTTTATTAAAGATGAGAAAATACGTGAAGAACTATTGTTTGCCAGAAATTTGGAGACAGATACAAAAGGCGAAACCATATTCAATACATTGGAAAAGTTTTGTGAAGAGAAAGAGATTCCTTTGAAAAATATTATATCAGTTGCTACGGATGGCGCTCCGGCTATGACAGGGCGCCATAAAGGCTTCATAGCATACTTAAAGAATAAAATTCCAGATGTCCTTGCTATACATTGCGTTATTCATAGACAACATTTGGTTGCTAGAAACTTAAGTGAACGACTATTTCAATCACTGCAATATGTCATCAAAGCAGTCAATAAAATCCGTAGCAGCTCTTTGAATGATAGATTATTTCATCAGCTTTGTGTTACTAATGACGAAGATTTCAACCGTTTGTTGCTTCATACTGAAGTTCGTTGGCTGTCAAGAGGCAATTGTCTGATTCGATTTTACAACCTGTTTGACTCTATGATAGAGTTCTTGGAAACTAAAGATACAGAACTGCGCAACAAGCTCATAACATCAAAGAATGATATAGCTTACATGACAGACCTGTATAAAATGTTCAACGACATGAACCTCCAACTGCAAGGCGATGAACTAAATTTAATTAAAACAAAAAATGTCGTTGCTGCTTTCGCAGCCAAACTGCTTCTGCACAAAAAGAATATGGGCAGACGTGAGTTTCACAATTTTCCGAATTTATCAGTATACTGCAGTAACGACGACTTGTTTGCCTACTGCCAACATTTGGAAAACCTCCACATTGACTTCACCGAACGATACCAGGACATTTTAAACTTGGAAATACCAGACTGGGTGTTGGATCCGTTTTCAAATGTCAACACAGCAATGTCACCTCAGCTGGAAGAAGAACTTATAGAATTGACAACAAACGAAGAAATAAAAATCAAGTTCAAAAATGGATATCAAGAATTTTGGCTACAAAAACCGATCCCGCAATTGTACCCTGGATTGTGGTCAATTGTTCAACGATTTTTGATAGCATTCCCATCGTCATATTTGTGTGAACGTGGGTTAATGCTGTGGCAACGCTGCTTACTAAAAAGAGAAATCGTTTGCGTGTTACCGAACGTGGCGACTTGCGGCTGTTTTTGAGTAAATTGGAACCTGATATCAACAAACTTATTGAACAGCATCAGATTCAACCTTCACATTAGTTTTTATATAAGAATTGATTATGTTTGTTTTATTTTCAATAAAAGATACTCTGTCCGAATACTATAAATTTGCGTTTCTATAATCAGTTATAAGTACTTAGCGGTTTTTAAGTATGTTTGAAAAGGGGGGCGTTAAAAAATAATTTATGCTTAAAGTGGGCAGTAGACAAAAAAAGGTTGGGAACCCCTGATTTAAACCATTTAAAACAATTACAGTCTATTTAAAATATGTAGTTCTGACAAATACGTTAACAATTTAAAACGTAAAAAGATGTTATATCGTTTGAGCTACATTTAGGGTACGTCCGTACGTTTGAATGAAAAAACAAAACCCTAATAGGATCACTCGTGTGTCTGTCGGTCCATTTGTCACAGCCAATTTTCTCAGAATCTACTAGACCGATTAAGTAGTAATTTGGTACACATATGAATTTATGTGACCCAAACACGGACGTGACTGTAAATAAATGAATTCTGTATGTGGGGGGTAAATAAGATAAAACAACTGTACCGTGTAACATATCAAATAATGAAATCACTTGCTATGTGTGTCTCAAATTATTTAGTTTGTAATTTTAAAATAAATAGTGTTAGAGTTATTTGAGAAAATAGATGAAAATTGACCATTCCCGCCGTAATCTCTGAAAATACTGAGCTTAAAATGCATAATAATAGTTCTTTACTTAAAGATTACTTTTCTTTTAATCCTATTTTGTACGAACTAGCAATAATATACCCTCCTTTCAAATTTTTTCATCTGGCAACCCTAACCTTACGACACAATAGCTTTAACTTAAATGGTGCAAAACGCTCACCACCAATTAGTAAAGATATGCCCCATTCTCTCGCACAAGCTGTGGCTCAACGAGGTTTTGAGCCATTGTGTTCATGGAACATTACTGTTGTTTCCCCATCAGCTGATACCGCGCCTGATTAATGGTTTTACCATAAGATTCGCGATGGATCTTGCAAGGGCTACGAACCGTGACGAAATTTAATTTACATTTTTATTTTTTTACATTGCACCAATGTTTGTGGTTTTTCATCGCTTGAAGTCACATGCCAGACAAAATTGGAGCAAAGGTATTTGAACTTAAGATACATAGAAGTCATTGGATAGTAACAGGTGTGTGGCATGCAGTCGAAACAGCACGATTAGGCGTATTTTAGACCCGTATCGATCGTAACAAATAGTCGAGATTTCATCAATATAAACGCTGGACCTATAACGTAGGGTTCATATTTGATTAACGCTATCTCGAGTTAAGTTCTACTTGAGATTTGATTCTCGATCTGTATACGGGCCTTACGGCCGATTACTGAAACGCCAGTTAATATTAAATGATGTTTTCGGAATGAAACCGGCTGGCATAAATAATTAAAGCGAGAATTAATGTTAACTGGCGGTTTCAGTCTTCGGCCGTTAGTCTCGCCTGTAAAAGCTAGTTCTAAGGAGAGTTAGTTAATTTCGTACTTTTACTTGCATTCACTCGGTAAATCTTATGTCTTACCTCAGAGACACGGTAAATGTTGAACTTCTGTGCCTCAGTGTACCTAAGATATTTATAGTCTCACTCGCTAAAAATACTACCCTTAAAAAGGTGATGATTCATTTTAAAGAACACACACTTTCACAGTAGGTTACGGTGCGGCTGGGGTGGACCTTGGATCTATAGTCAAATATTTTATAATGAAATACCAGGACCCTTTAAGGGACTCCAAGTGCTTCATTTGAAACAAAAACATTTTAGTGCTTTTTTTAATACTTTGCCCCACACTAGGATTTCTCCTGTAAGGGCGTGGCGCGTCAAGGGCGGCTCTAGTGTGATCTTACGAGGACCTGGCCACCCTTCGGTGACGAAGATGACCGCTCCTCATGATTAGCCGGTAAGAGTCCGGCATACCCAAAGGTGGTTGGTGCAGTGGTTGATACAGTCGGCTGCTGCGCTCCAGGTCATGGGTTCGATTCCCGGACGGAACATTGTTCCGGGTCTAGGTGTATTGTGTGTGGAAATTGTGCATGTAAACGCACCCACGACACAGGAAAAATCCTAGAGTGGGGCAAGTTTTTATAAAAAATAAAAAAAAAACCCTTCTCCATAGATTTCCACAATGGCCGGTTACATGACGGCCCGGTTGGTGCAGTGGCTGATACAGTCGGCTGCCGCGCTCCGGGTCGTGGGTTCGATTCCCACACGGAACAAATATTTGTATGATCTGCAGGCAGTTGTTCCGGGTCTGGGTGTATTGTACGTGGAATACATGTCTGCAAAGAAATCCTAGTGTGAAGAAACGTTTTTAAAAAAGAAAAAAACATGCCACCCGCATCCAATGATTCCCAGCGACCTTCACCAGGACCCATTTCCCTAAGACTTGAGTCTAATTACTAGCCTGATGATAAGCCCTGTTTTGCAGCATCTCTGTATCATCCTAGTTTTCCAATGAATGGAAACTGAAGACGCTTTCAGTTCAAATCCATCAATTTGCAATTAAATTTTGCAAGGGTTAAGACTTTGGTTAATCTTTGTGCCTAATGTTAAGAAATAAGTGTTGCGTTTACCATTAACGATAGTTAATATTCAAAAGATGGCCTTGGCATTTATTCTAAAGTCATGTTGTTATGAGATGCAGCATAGTTCTAGAAAGTGGACAGTAGCAAGATGTTTTGAAAAAGACAGCTTTTAAACATAGCAGTAGGCAAATTTATTTAATTAGCAGCCAATAAAAACAGAATTTTCATTGTGATATCAATGCAGAAGACGCATCTGACCTAAAGCTATTATTAAATTATGCAACGTTCAATACTAACATCCCGCGAAGCCGCCTGTTTCTCATCTTTGATGAATCCTTTCGAAACAAGTAGGGGGTACGGAGGAGTAGGGGTGGTAAAACGGACAGGTGCACGCGGCTCGCGCTATTACCGTACTGACTGCCGCAGCGAGTGTCCGCGATCAGTGACCACCGACTTTCATCTTGTGACGTAAACCGCTGATTTTGAAATTATTTTTTTAAATTTCGAGTTCGATTTGTGCCGTGCAGTGATTGCTTTATTGACAGACAGTGGCAAAGGAATAAGGACGTACATTCTGACAGGATAGTGGTGTGTTGTGTGATGACACTCAGTTGCTCTGGGTTTTGAGAGCAGTATGAGAGGCAGCATTTGTCAGTTTTTGTTGTTGGCGCAAGCGGTCTGCGCCATCACCGGACCAAGAGTAAGTAGAAGATGTTTTTTATGAATTTAAAGAAATATTTAAGTGGTAAATAAACGGTAAAAAAATCAGTAAGCTTACGTTATTATGTAGAGCATGGATGCCGCAACCATTTTTCCATGTAAGTAACTAAAATCTCCTCAATACAACTTGAATGTAGACATGAGGTGCGCTATAAGTACTAGTCTTAAAAAAAATGTGGTGGTATAATTGAAACGTATATTAACATCCTTTATTAATTAAAGACGCTTATAAACATAAACAGATACATTTTTACACTATAATAACTTTATTTTCGATAATTATTCTAGGTAAATTTTGTTGACAGCATCGAACATATAAGAAATATATGTAGTGCGATCAATCAGTGTCGTGCCCATAATTTCCTATCGCATGCCGCTGTGGCACGCGTACTATATGTTCACTATCCCTGATGTAGAGTATGAAGGTCAAATTTCATTACAAACATTTTTTATTAGGCTGAATGCCATTAAAAATAAAAATAAGTAAATACATTCAAATCGTCTGTATATCTGCATTATAGTGACCTGTTTCTCGCATCTGCTTCATTGGTGCGGAAGAAAACAGCCGATAATTACGTCTGCATCGAAAGTCGATAACGAAATTCGCGCGTGTTTTATCGATTATTTATTATCCTATATACATTTTGATTAATTATACCGGGAATAGTCGAACATAAATTTCCGCCGTATCGGTAATTTAGATAATCGGAACTTGATCAAATTCCGATTTGTAATACGATTAGAGCTGTACGGTCTGCTTCTGTTATTTTGATGTAAAGTGCACTCAGTATCGTGGTCACGCTAGCTGTTCCTTGTAGAAGATTTACTTCTACTTGATTCTCTGCTTTTATTAAATGCTCTTAGTAAACGAGGTGTGAAGTGTGTGTTACCAGTGATGACATATGGAACAGAGACGTGGTCACTCACAATGGGCCTCATAAGAAAGCTCAAGGTCACTCAGCGAGCTATGGAGAGAGCTATGCTTGGTATTTCTCTACGAGATCAAATCAGAAATGAGGAGATCTGTAGAAGAACTAAAGTTGTCGACATGGCTGAAAGGATTAGTATATTGAAGTGGCAATGGGCAGGGCACATTACTCGTAGAACAGATGGCCGTTGGAGCACAAAGGTTCTCGAATGGAGACCGCGCACCGGAAAACGCAGCGTGGGACGACCTCTAATGAGGTGGACAGACGACCTGGTGACGGTAGCTGGGAGTCGTTGGATGAGAGCGGCTCGTTGTGGAAATCTATGGGGGAGGCCTTTGTTCAGCAGTGGACGACCTGTGGCTGATATGTTGATGATGATGGAACGACGTAATTCGTTTCAAACTCAAACTAGAAAGAGTTTATTTGATATGCCAAGGCCCTAATAGGCACTTAAGAACAACAGTTAAGCTGCGCGGTTCGGAAAAGTTGGTCTGTGGAGAGAAACTCCATAGACACTCTTAAAAAAAAAGTGATATTACAATTTTGTTTATTAAGTTTTTATACGTTAGCTATGTGAAAACAAATTGAACTATACATAAAATACATACACAAAAATATAACACACGATTGTTTCTGTAATACACAATACGAAAATTAAGAATAATTAACGCACACATAATATTGATAGAGTCAACGAAGTTCTCACATTTACAAAATGTAAAAGATACTAAGTTATATTAAGCTGTAAACAATGACATATTGTATACACAAAGGTGTCATTTTTTTTATATGTATACATGTATAAATATTAATTCTAACAAGAATTATTATGCACGTTCTTTTCCTTCTAGGATCTTCGTATCGCAGAGACAACCACAACTGTAGATCTTGCACTAGTATAAATATATTTGTATGTTATAAAAATGAAAGTTTATGTATTTGTATGTTTATCTCTCAAGCACACCAATTAGGCTGAACGGATTCAAATGAAGTTTTGTAGAGAGATACATTTTGTCATGGAATAGGACAATGAATTCGTTTTATAAAGTTATTAAGTTCCCTCAAGGGCTTAAATTGGTTCCCCCGAGGCAGATGGTTGGAATTCGTCTGGATTCTTACGACACTCGTAAGATGTCCAGACTTCCGAAAAAAAAAGGTAAATCGACAAACAGCTTATCGTAAAGTTATACGCAGTATCTGTATTCCTGTATAAAGTTTTCAAAATAAAATTAACATTTGGATTCATAGTATTTATTTCTACAGACTATAAACCGAATATGATGCAATAATATTAGATTACTGAGCAATAATAACTATTCTTTTTTTGTTTATACGCTAATTATCCAATTTTAAAACTCTAGAATAGAAACAAATACACTGTTTGAAATTGCTGTTTCTAGAGGAACTCTATGGAGATACTCTTTGAAAAATCATTATTCTCAGTAACGGTTGCAGATATTAAAAAACAATTACCTACGAATCAGTTCGTTGAAAAATTGTTTTCTCAGTAGGTCACAGCTTTATACAGTATGCGTTTATGCAGCATATTAATATTACAAATGGCAAATTTGAGTGTTTATTTGATTGTCATCGGATAGCGACACGATTTGCAATGATACTCACTTTGTTGTAATTATATACTTCAAGTATCAGTGTACATTGCCGTGTGATGCCGGCTCAGAATGCCACCACTCCATCTCCTCCCATGGGTGTCGTAAAAGTCGACTAAGGGATTAGCCGGAGGATGGGCAGCAGCGTCCTTTGAGTACATTAACAACTCAACTGCGATCGCCAACCCGCCTGCCAAGCGTGGCGATTATGGCAAAACCCCCCAATGAGCCCACAACACATCCATATCGGTAGTTGTGGTAATCTTTGAGGGAGACCTGTGTGTCCAGCAGTGGACTTCATTCGGCCGAAATGATGATCAGTGTACTGAATTACTAAGAATCTGCGTGTTTGCGGGGAATGTAATATGACTGATCATTTCGGCCAAATAAGTCCACTGCTGAGCACAGGCCTCCCCCAAAGGTCGCCATAACGAGCTGTCTGCGTGTGTGCTCATTGGGGAGTTTTGCCATAATCGCCACCCTTGGCAAGCGGATTGGCGATCGCAGTTGAGTTGTCAATGTACTCGAAGGTCGCTGCTGCTCATCCTCCGGCTAATTCCATAGTCGCCTTTTATGACACCCACGGGATGAGATGGGTTTGTGCTATTCGTAGCCGGCGCCACACGGCAAAGCACCATAATATGAATATTTAAACGATTCGTTATCGATCCTATGCATATCCTTAGTTGTTGGCACACTGATTGCCTCATTGAAAACAATATCGGTACCATTATTGTTCATGGTATAAATTGGTATGTTAGCGCATTATTGTCTCAAAGACCTTTTAAGATCACATACAAACGAACAAATTTAAATAAATTACTTATTTGTCACTACAGGTCATTAAACATTTTGTAATATTACCTTGACACGTGAATATAAAAAAACACAATAGATCATTTGAAAAAATATGTTAACACCAAGGCACATTCGTCTAGTCTAGTTTTTTAGGCTCTACCATTGAAGGATTAGTAATCGCTTTAACAAAAACAATCAATTATACAACCTAGCCTACCGCTAGGCAAAAGCCTCCCAATTTGCGTTAGTCGTTTTTATAGTGAATTCAATGTAGCTAATACTGATGAAAAGGCAAAGATGGAGAAAATTGAGCCGTAACATAAGATAACAACACACATTTCTTCCTAAAAACCAAATTGAACTTTTATTGACCCGAAATACCATTTATTTTTAGAAGCTCATATAAATACTGCGAATAGATACGCTACCAATTACGCATAATATCCGTAACAATAAATATATATTTGTGTGCGTGCTACATGAATTATTTAAATTGTATTTGATTTAACAATGAAATGGGGACGGAACACGTTATCTTGTCTTGAAAACATTTCGCATAATGCAAAGAATATTTTCAGTTTCAGTGACTGAATGATCTAATGTGTGTATATTTATTATATTATAATAATCATCATTTAATGTGTAGAAATTGATAGTTGTTTTTGACTAATTTGGGCTTGAAGTTTCAAATAGTCGGTTTTTTTGGACTCTAACGGGTTGGCGGTCCAATGTGCCCAATACGGTTCCCACCGCGCGGGTCAACTAAGTCCATGTAGCGATAACGTTACGCGGACCCTGTATAACTACACAATTTTGTATCTAATATGGTACACAGACATTAGGTAGGCAAATTCGGGTTATTTCATCATTGCGGCCGGATAAAGTCCACCGCTGAACTAAGGCCCTTAAGTGGGAATTTGCCAAAACTCACCACGCTTGGCAAGAAAATTGGAATCCCTTAGTCGCATTTAACGATATGGATGGATATAGAGTGGTGCTATATTCTTAATCCGGCACCACACAATATTGCGATAGGTTTTGACAAAATGTATTGAAATGTATAATGGTATTTACCTAATCGGTATTTAAATGTTTATATGAATATCTATTTCTAATTGTATGGATTTTAAATCTGAAATGATTTCTGTCAGACGGTGATAGGGTTGCCTCATAGTAATATTGCGTCATTTTTATCTGCTGTTTATCATAAACGGATATTTTTAGAGAAAGTTGTAGAACAAGACCTGAGCATTATCACGAGTACTTTAATACTCGGTTCCGTTCAGTAGCCTCTTTTTCTTCACTTGCGGAAGTTTTTCCGGTAAGGCGAAAATCACTACGCTGTCGCTATTGCCGGGGTGACTGGATTCACTCGCGCATTTACCGTCTTAGTACCCGCAGTCCGATTAAACCTTGTATAATCAAACTAATACGGACGATCATACGGAAAGCGATGTTTCAGTACAGTCGAACACATTAATATCAAATGTATTTCGGTTTCGGCTTTTGGTTGATATAGACTGACTAGTTCTGTGTTGCACCACACTGCATTCGTCACCTCGACACATTAGTTATTTACACAAACTACAGTGCCCTTTCCGCTCCGCCTCACCGACGTCACGGAGGCTTATCGCCGCGTCACCTTCCCGTTCAACTTAGCACTTCGCCCTGCCGTCTCTTGCTCGCGCCGGCCCGTGCCGAGCCTGTAGCTTTAAATGTCCCTTAATACAATTTAAATAATACCGATCCAGCTGTCCCCAAAACAATAGCTTGTTATCCCCAGCAACGCCCTAAGCCGAGGTCCGTGTCCCGCAGGGGGCGCCCTTAGCGAAAGTTGCTTAGTTTTTAATATTAAATTTAAGCCTGACTGGAGCCTCTTTTGGCTTCACCAGAAATGACCGGTTAAGCAACCACATTTCCCTGAAATGTATGCGAGAAACCCAACAAAAAAAAGCCCTTTCCGCCGGAGCACTGTAATGTACAAAAAACACGTTTGGCAGCAAACAACTGCCGTGAAAATACAACTAAATTAGTAACTTTAACACACAACTAGGAACACTTTGTTTTACCTAGCGATCAGACCTCACGTTCTCATTTAACCGCCATGGATTATTTGGGCATATTTTTTTTTTGGTGTTGTAAAAGACGACTAAGGGATTAGACGGAGGATGGGCAGCAGCGTCCTTCGAATACATTACTCAACTGCGATCGCCAACCCGCCTGCCAAGCGTGGCGATTATGGCAAAACCCCCCAATGAGCACACAACACCGATATCGGTTGCGGTGGTTTTTGAGGGAGGCCTGTGTCCAGCAGTGGACTTTATTCGGCCAAAATGATGAGGAACACTTTGTTTTACCTAGTGATCAGACCTCAGGTTCCCATTTAACTGCCATGCATTATTCGGCCAATTTTTTTTTTAAACTTTGCCCCACTCTAGGATTTCTCCTGTGTCGCGGGTGCGTTTACAGACATGAATTCCTACCTGCAGATCATACAAACATTTGTTCCGTGCGGGAATCGAACCCACGACCCGGAGCGCAGCAGCCTACTGTATCAGCCACTGCACCAACCGTGCCGCCAATGAGGCGGTAATTTGATACGTTCACAGCAATGTATGTCTTATATGTCCATTTCTGTAACAGGATACGCGATGCCTTTCTCTCTTTTACTGCGATGACTAAGTTCGTGCAATGTGTTATGTAATAAGTGACACACCTTACCAAATGCATGTTTTTCTACTAATTTTAGCGACAGATTCATCGTGATTTAGAAATTTGCGAGATTTGTTGGTGGCTTAAACATTGGCTATATTGATGTCGAACCGTAAACAGAGTGCGACATTCTGTCACGCGATATGTAATGCGATCTGTCGGAAATAACTGAGATTACGACAGACTGCATTACTTTGTGGTGGTGGCAAAGAACAGACTAAACCTCTCCACCTATAGGAGTAAAAGGCAGCTAAGGGTTGATATCAAGAGGCACTAGAGACACGCGAACACACTGCCCGCGAGGTGATTATGGCAATATTCCCTATGGCAGCTCATCTGGAGGCCATATTCAGCAGTGGACGTTTACGGGTTGGTATGCGTATCTACACTAATGTTATAAAGATGAAAGATTTATATTTTTGTATGTTTGTAACAAATAAATCCAAAAACTACTGGTCCGATGTCAACAATTCTTTCACCGTTAGAATGCTACATTATCTAATGGAACCCGACGTGTAAAAAATTTCGCCATAAAATGTCTCTCATCGCATGCGCTGCGGAAACTATTCATGATAGAACAAAAAATAATCTACATTATTAAAGAACATATCAACATCTACAAAAAACCTCTCGATACCATTTGTCTAACTATTGTAGTTATGTAACTATAACTTCCTTTTTTACATTTTAAAAGTTAATAGAAATGCCGGCCAAAATTAGACCATGTTTACATCTATCCAATACATTTATCCAAAAATGTTTAAAAAATAAATGTCGTCCCGTGCGAAGCCGCTAGTAAACAATAAACAAACGTGGAGATTTACCTGGCTTTGACAGAATCGCAATTTATGCTGTAAATTATTATCACACGAATATATTAAGCTGTTACTATCTTCTAGAGTCTCTAGACAATCGTTCAGACAACTTTTTCGCACAGCGTTGGTCTATTAGTAAACGATAAGTCGCAATTTACGTGGCATGAGCAGTTGACTAGCGAATAGTAAAAGAATTTAATTTTATGTCTTTAGAAAAATTACACCATCCACTTAATGCAAGTCAATAACAAATGATACAAATATTGCTGTGATTAAAATTAAAAATAATTTAGGTCACACTTAAAAAACCGAATCAATTCTTGCAAAATGTAATTCAGTTATAAGATTTTTTTTTCTTTCATTTAAATCCATACAGCCAAGTGCAAATGGTTCTATGAATAGAAGGGTCTAGAAATAATTGAAAGTACATAATTCAGAATAGGATTGAACCAGAAGGTTTTATTACGTGTGTCAAATTTTTTATAAGCTAGGTGGGGAAGTTAACAAACTATCCAATCAACTCTGAGTATTTCTAAGAATTTCGATTCATAAATCGTTGTCAAAAGGCACGGGGGATAGTAAATACCCGTATAAGAGGAAATACCCCTATAAGAGTAAAGTACCCCTATAAGAGTAAAGTAAATAACTAGTTCAGCCAAATTACGTCCACTGCTGAACAAAGCCCTCCCCCATAGGTTTCCACAATCGTCATCATTTTGGAGGGTATCTGCCAGTACTCACCACGCTTGGCAGGCGGGTTGGTGACCGCAGTATTGCTACTATTCCACAGCAGGGACGCTGCTGCCCACCCCTTTGGCTTAGAATCCCTTACTCGCCTACAAGCCTATCCTACGTCTAGGAGCTGGACTGGTGCTATTTTATTAATCCGGACACCACACTGTTAACGGGGAAAGTAAAGTCCCTTATTACGGCAAAGTAAATAATTAGCCTATCTAAGTAAATTTAAGTAAATTAAATCGAGATAATCTGCGTAAATAATGCAAGCTGTGAAGTTGTGTGAATAAACATGATGATGCCTTGAACTTAGACGATGAATACTGATGTAATATTGTTTAGAAAGCGGCATTACGTTTGTTTATGGACGATACGTTGTATAAATGAGCTGAATTATGTGTAATCGTAGAGCAATGATGGCTATTGTCCTCTTTTCGTGTAGTTTATAAGACTTTTATTGCGGTTTTTTAAAGCAGAAGGGTCAATTTGACTGCGCATTAAAGACTTTCGTTTTTTGCCGGCCTTGGCACCGCGCATTTTCGACCAGATGTACACATATATTATATTCGTTTCTTGCATCTTTTATTTTAACTTAAACATAAATAAATGGGTTAAGAAATTTATGCTTTTTTTATTCACACCTATTATTCGACTTTTAATAAACATAGGAGTTTTAAGCTATAACCGTTTTTTTTTCAAGGCTTAATGTCACAAAGAAATAAATCGGAAACTGATTGTTAAACCGATGGACCCACTTTCCGTGGCCATCATTATTTTGCATTCGTTTACGTATGTGGTAGGTAATTAATAGACTAATTACATTCAAGCGTGAATCTCGCGTGTCTCGAGCGACTACTTTCACCGCTGGCTGCGCGGGCACAACGCGTTCTGCGACAGTTTGTTGTTTAATACGGATTTTGTGGGATTGGCATATACCTTAAAGGCCGGAATTCCGCATCAATCGATTATAGAACTACTGCACTTACATTAAAATTGAGTTTAAATTGTTGGTGGTGTATCTTTCTTGTGATCTTTTTGCCATGAGAATAAATGAGGTTGGTACAGTGGTTGATACAGTCGGCTGCTGCGCTCCGGGTCCTGGGTTCGATTGCCGCACGGAACAAATATTTGTATCATCTGCATGTAGTTGTTCCGGGTCTGGGTGTATTGTATGTGGAATTCATGTCTGTAAACGCACTCACGACACAGGAGAAATCCTAGTGTGGGGCAACGTTTCTTTTTTTAAACAAACTGTACCACAAATATCTTACATCTCGTTTTCCTTTAAAAAAACGAAGACTTTTGATCTCTCTTGTATCGTAGGCATAGATTACATCGTAAACAGTTTACATATATAAATCTCTCATGCACAAACATCCAAACCATAAAAAACTACCTGTGTCACACAAATATTTGTTTCGTGCGGGGATCGAACCTTCCACACGTAGCGCAGATAGCTAATCGCGTAGCCACTGCGCCAAGAGGCGCCAATCTTGCCGTCTTTTTTTGCCTTTTTACTGAATTATAATAGCTGAATGCTCTAAAATATCTCTGTGAAAAGAAACTGAAATTTGTGCATGGACCAACATAAATTAGTCTGAGGTGAGCTCTTACACTGAACAGTACCTCACTATTATTTTACAACTTTGTTCGCAAAGCTAGCCATTCAGACAGCATACAAAGCTATGGACCATCATCATCATCATCATCATCATCAGCCTATCGCAGTCCACTGCTGGACATAGGCCTCTTCAAGTGCATGCCACTGATCGCGATCCTCGGCTACTCTCATCCAGCTACTGCCAGCCACCTTGCGCAGGTCATCACTCCACCGAGCTTGGGGGCGTCCTACACTACGTTTACCAAGACGCGGTCTCCACTCAAGAACACGTTTTCCCCAACGGTTGTCGGTTCTACGACTAATATGGCCAGCCCACTGCCACTTCAGCTTACTAATCCTATGAGCTATGTCGATAACTTTGATATAAATACGGCAACATTATTGTGTAAAAACGGTTCGATCTTTAAATGATAGGTATTTTATTTATAATGAATACGATCACACGATTTCAGCACGCAATCGAAGCTAAATATATCGAAAGCTACAATTTAGTTCATATTTTGTAAACGATTACATAGGCAAAAGCTTACACAATTAAAGAAATCCATTCGTACTTTATTATCTAATAAATGATTAAATATGGTTAGCCTAATTTTGTAACTTATCAAATTTTAAACCACAACTTTCATAATAGCGGCAAGGAATCGTGTAAACATCTACATTTTAAGGAATTTTGCAATCGTATTTGTGTGATGTAGTATACTTTATTGCACTTAATCAACTAACTTGCAAAACCGTGTTCTAGAATAAGATACCCGATTGCCTAATGCCCGGTACCTCGTTCGTTTTATCGTTTTACTTATTAATGCCAAACTATTCCTATAAAAATCTCAGATTATTATTATGAGATTTTTGCCACTACAGTGATTTTTGCCGGTAGGAGTCCGGCGTGCCCCTCTTCTCTTCCCCTGGGCGAACGGAAAGAGACATCTTCGGCATCGAATGGGAGCCCCTTCTACTGAACTCAGAGGAACTCTTAAAAATCGCACATTGGTGCCTCGCATTTACACACGATCTTAGAGGGGAAGCCAATTCTACCTTCGATAACTGCTAATGGATTAGTGGATGAACTAGGCTAAGCTATAGTAGGCTAAGCTATAGAGACTATGCTTCATTATGATAAATAAACGCGTGTCTTAGTTTTAACCAATAATGTTCAACTAGATACAGGAATCGGATGTTGTAGATAACGTTTCAAAGGCGCGTATAGATTACGTTACTAACCCTAAAATCTAATGATTTTTCTCGCACATTTGACTACATAAATATAACTAATTCTTTCGAAGCTATCTTACTACGGTTTTGACGTAGATGCAATGAAATTGTTTGAAAGCTACCTGACAAGCCGAGTACAGATGGTTCAGATAACTAGAGATGGTCAAAAATATCTTCTTCCTTTCGTTCGATAACCCGTGTCGTGCCTCAGGGTTCATTTTTTGGACCGCTTTTGTTTATTCTGTGCAGTGCAGACGTAACGAAATGACTGAAATAAATAATAACTGAAAATATTATATGTATACCAACGATATACTGGTAGCTATGCTACGCTTTGTTTGCCCTACGTACAACCACGAACCCTGAAAAGTGTATAATAGAAGATAGAGATATATAAAGGCGATAATATCGTACTCCACAACTACCCCTACAACACAATCTATCTAAAGATTAAATATACATAATATATATGTAATATGCTTAATATTCATATAATGCATATGATATAATATGCATATTAATATTTATATATATGCATAAATATCCATCTACCTTAGTCTACTTTAATATAAGTTCGGTTGCGGCGTTATGGATAGTTTTTTGTGGTTACGACATTGCGTGACCCACAATAGTATAATTAATATTTCCTTAACCATATTACTCACAATACAAGGTATTGCTGAAAATCAGCGCCGCACCGTTGCCTACCTTGCGGATTTAGGCTGAGCAACATCTCTTTTTGATCGATACTGCGACGCACATCACTAATCATTAACTTTATTTTATAGATTATTACCGTTATCTTATTATTCAGGTATTCTGCCAGCTATCTATATATAGTTATACATGTATAGTTGTATGTCAATATGTTTGTTAATCGTTTGATTTTATTTCGTTTTGCTTTATCACACACTTTATTTTATTTCTTCAACTAAGTGTAATAGGCGTTTTAACATCTTCATCATCATCATATCAGCCAAAGGACGTCCACTGCTGAATAAAGGCCTCACCCATAGATTTCAACAACGAGCGGTTACATGCCGCCCGTATCCAACGACTCCCGGCGACCTTCACAGGTTCAGGTTCACTATCCACCTCGTTGAAGGTCGTCCCCGGCTGCGCTTTCCAGTGCACGGTCTCCACTCCAGAACCTTTTTACCCCAACGGCCATCGGTTCTACGAACAATGTAATTTAATATAGACAAAAATATGCTATTATTAAAATTTATCAATTTTTTATTATTTTTGTTATTCAATTATCCGTGTGGTGTCGGATTAAGAATATCCACCACTCCACCTCCTACCGTGGAGGTCGTAAAAGGCGACCAAGGGACTCTAAGCCAGAGGGATGAGCAGCAGCGTCCTTTCTGTGGAACAGTAGCCATGGTGAGTACTGGCAAATTTCCCCCAATATGATGACACAGTTGTGGAAATCTATGGGGAGGCCTTTGTTCAGTAGTGGACGGTGTATGGCGGATATGATGATCAATTAAAAAAGCATTTGATACATTATACAACGAAGGTTTGCTGCAGGCCATGGATGAGTGTGGTATATGAAGATCTGTTAAAAAATGCTTAACATCTTGCTAACAGATTCCAAAAAGTGCTAGTAGGTGAGGTAAATAGTGGCTTGGATAAAATTAAATATGGAGTTCCAACCGGATCCGTGTACGGACCACTGGGGTATGTCATGCAGGTCAACAGCATGGCAAATGTTACACGTAATTGCAATACCTACATGTATGCTGATGACACATGCTTAGCTTTCAGCGACCGAGACTGCGGAATAATCCAGTCAGTAATACAAGAAGAATCTGATAATATCATCAAATGGGCACACGATAATGGTATTATTATTAATAACAATAAAACAAAATGTATGTTGGTTTCGTCCCCGTATAATCAAACTGCAATAAATGCTTGTATCATTACATTGAAGGCCCACACATATGAATGTCTGCACGATGAGGAATTAAACAGTCAGTGTGAAGTGCTTGAACGCGTAGTTAACTATAGTTATCTTGGATTAACGATAGACAGTCGATTTTCCTGGGACGCACACGTAATTACCGTCTGAATAAAGCTACGCTCGATATTAGGCAAACTTAGTTAACTAAAATACATAGGGTAGGCATATATTGTACTTGCTATATTATGCACTTCCAGATGCCACGATAAGCTACGGACTGGGTGGTTTAGGACTTTTTCCATTTCCAGTAACACCACCACTTAAACAAAATTAAAATTGACCAAATTAAATTGTCAAAGATACTAACGAACAAAAAAAACAAAGACAGATTAATAAGGAATATGAAAAACTTACAAAATATTACCGGTACAGAAAAAAGTCAAATTAACGATTATATTAGAACACCACAAAAAATGTGAAAATAAAAACAAAACAGCATATATCCAACCAAACTGAAAAATAGCACAAAAAAGTACAAGGTACTTAAAATCAATAGTTATTTTGGACAAAGGGCCAGGCAATAGCTCACTCCAACATTATACAATGAGCTGCCAAGCGAAATCTCTACCTAATCCGCATCTAAAATAAAATCTGAAAAACATTCCGTGAGAACACTATTTATCTATGTGCTTTTTGGATTGGAACTTAGCACCAATATAACCGATAACTGCTACTTTACTAGGTACAGTCAGTACTTTACTCTTGTATTGTTTTAAAAATTTCAGTTGTCTTAACCTAGGTAGGGATGTGTAATCATGAGAATACTGGCGACAAACTGCATTGCAGTTTGGTAGAACAAAACTGTGTATATAATTGTGTATCTTACTGAATATGTATAAATAAAGAAACACACTTTGTTTAATATTTTTATATTGCTACGTAGATAGATAGTATATAGACTAATCACATAATGTTTAAACCAGATTGTTTATGATATGCAAATTAAATATCCCACGGGCAAAAACTAGATAATTTTCAAGAAGATAAATAAATTAATGAATCTAAAGGAAATGTCTCAACAGTTACGACTGGAATAGTGCGAACGTTTGCGTAATAAAGTGGAATTGAGAAGTGGTTTGATACTATCTTTGCAATCTCTTTCTATTTACGCAATTTCAGACTCGATGTTGCATCGCTCCGCACCATTTGCATTGCATTTACCATAAACAGAATGATACGAATTAGTATTCCAATTACAAATATGTATACATCCTTATAAGTGCAATCATATTCTGATGCAAAGACGGTAATTATTCATATATTCACACATAATTTACGAGTTTCTTAACTGTGATGATATGATGATAAACAACTTAAAAGAATAATATTCTTTATGATTTCATTTTAATTACAGATTGAGTTTGATATATTGGTTCAATTACACTTCTCATTCACATAGTTCTTTTTTATACAGGGCCTTTGAAAGAAAGGGAGAAAAATGCTTGAAACGAACTATTTAACTAATTCGCCCTTTTTAGGTAACCCTTTTTTGTTGATATGTAAAATTTCTCACGTTTTTGTTGAAATCTAAATCATAATCAACTGAAACCAATCGACTATTTTTGTTCACGTTCTCGATTCGTTTCACAGATATTCGTATTAATAATCAAAATATCTCACGAAGATCGGCACTTTCACTGTAAGAACAAGTTCTGTCGAGCTTTCCGTTTCATACTATTGTATGAGGTCGGCGACCTTGTACGTAATAATATAAATTATGTGGTTGCGTGTAACATACAAGCATTTTTGTTTGTTTGTTTTTTATGTCTGGCTTAGTAAGAATGCATTTTGACTTGTGCTACACTGAAATTGGGACAGTAATTTTAATATGCATAAGTGTCACTAACGTATTTATAATTATAATGACTCGTCTAAGATTCTAGTTAGTTACATAAAAAGTGATTTTATTGTGTAATAAGTTATGTCAATGAAAACACATATTAATCGTCTAGTCTTGTTAGATTGCAGACTTTATGCCTAAAGCTGATACTGACCAGTCGTAAGACGAGACACGAGGGACTATTCGACTTCCTTTTTATTTGGTGCCCAATGGAAATTCTTCATGAACGTGACTGTAAAGCGGTCACAGGGGGGGGGTTGTAAAGGATCCCTCAAAGCGTCTCACGGCAGCTACATACAGCTAAGGCATAGGTACATTTTTAGGGTTCCGAACGTCCGAAGGAAAACACGGGCGGCCCTTATAGGATCAGTCGTGTCTGTCTGTCTGTCCGTCTGTCATAGCCAATTTGCTCCGAATCTACACATATGGATTTTTGCGACCCAAATACGTAAGTAACGTAAATAAATAAATTTTGAGTATGGGTGTCACTTATGGGGAACAATATAGACAATTAAAGAATACAATTTTGCAAACTGTACCGTGTAAGATCTTAAATGAAAGGGCTTGTTTTTAGGGTCTCAAATATATTTATTTTATAATTTTTAAATATATGGTTCTAAAGTTATTTAAGAAAGTAGACGAAAATTGACCATTCCCCACTCCCCCTTATATCCGAAAATAATTACTCTTTATCTAAACATTTCAGTAAAACCTATAAGAAGGCTATGGTCTCAAAATAACATGGTAAATCTTTCAATGTTGTACGTACAAACTTACGTTAGCGGTTGGAATGTATGGGAAAACATGTTTACGACTACGATGTTAAGTTTATTCTTGGGATAAGTTATTGGTACAAGATCGAATTCAACAAGAGACAATATATTTAGCAATTTCGGAACCCTCTCCACGCGAGTTTATCTCGCACTTGTCCAATTTTTGTTTCACAAAACGCCACGACTACGCGTCCATCATACGCAAGACCACAGAACATTTTAGTTTTCTGTTCTGTCCGTAAGACCACCAGATCAAATCTAACACTGAAATTTTATTATAAATTAAATCTTGAATATATCACAGACATCATTTATAATATGGTCCTGTCTAAAACTCCACTTTCGCTTCATTAAAACTTGAACTTTATACCGTATTGAACAATGGCAATGTCAGGTAGATATGTTCTTCAGCTTACTATGTGAATAACAATTTATTGTAGTAGTTACCACAGCACGAAGAAAGCCGACTTTCTTACGACGACGCCAAATGTTAATAATGCAACACCTCGCTTGTTTACGAACTGTCTATATTTTCTTAAGTGCCAATTGAAAACAAATGATTGACATTTCAAATAAATCACGTTCGATTTCATGTTTATGACAGTTTTGGCAGAATGTTAATTAATTTTCACTCGAGTCTTTTAATACATAAGTTGACAAAATATTCGTCGAAGATCAGAAAGATATCTAATATGAGATGAAGCTTTTTAGTTAAGTATTGTATAAATTTATGTCATATAGATACACCATAAATTCACAAGATATTAAAATTATAAAAAAATATATTTTAAAAATGCCATTACTATTTGAATAAGGAATAAAGAATTTTCACTTGTGCTCAAACCGTCAGATAGTTCGATAAATTCATTGCTAGGTGTACCAAACTGCGCGTTTTCCGCCTTTTGACATCCTGGCGGAGATGGATGCGTGGGTCTACGATCAGACACGCTCCCGGGGCGTTGGACAAGCTGCGGCGGCTAGCTCGGCGGCGCGCACTTGTAAAGTGGCGTCATCGCCTGCGGATGCAGTTTGCAACTAAGCGCGTCGTCGAGGCCGTCCTGCCGCTCTTTGGAGCCTGGCTCAAAAGGAGCGAGCGCGTCACCTACCGCCTGACGCAGGTGCTCACCGGGCACGGTTGTTTCGGCGCGTACCTGCACAGGATAGGACGCGAGGCCACGGCACAATGCCACCATTGTGATAGCGACCAGGACACCGCACAGCACACGCTCGAGGCGTGCCCTGCGTGGGCCGCCGAGCGGCGGATCCTGGTCGATCGGATCGGGCAAGATCTCTCTCTGCCAGCAGTAGTGTCGGCTATGTTGGCAGAGCACGAAAACTGGAATGCAGTGGTCTCCTTCTGTGAGAGCGTCATGCTCCAGAAGGAGACCGCAGAGCGGGATCGGGAGAGGGCCGATCCCGCTCGAAGAAGAAGGAGACGGCGCCGGGGTAACAACCGCCCTGGCGCCTAATTCCGATACGCCTGAAAACCCCTGCCGTTGCTATAAGGTGGGGGACCTCTGGGTTCGCGGGTGCGTAGATTGGGGAATCTGCGTGCCCACACCAAGCGACCCAAGAGAAGACGGTAGCACGCATGTGGTCACGCGCTGCCATGGGATGCTTTGGGGGATCCTTTACAATCCCCCTGGGGGGGTGACCGCTTTACAGTCACCCTCTCCGAGATGTGCCAATAGGCGTGGCACCAGTGGGTGGCTCTAGTGTGATCATACGAGGACCTGGAGCCTCCCTTAGGTGCCGAAGATGACCGCTCCAGTGGTTTTAGCCGGTAGGAGTCCGGCATACCCCTTCGTCTTCCCCGGGGCGAAGGAAGTTCATGATGAATTTCCACTGGGCATCAATAAAAAAAAAAAGGTGTACCAAACTATCGTTGACTAAATTGACTTCGACACTAAACAAGACACATCTGTCAGCACAATGTTTAAAAGACAAACTTGTGTAGCTCGCCGTCACAGACGTAATATATTGTCGAAAGTTGCGTAACTGACTTCATACTTATACATAGATCACATATCTACACGCTATGCGTACTGAGTGATGTTTTATTAGTCATTTATCATCATCATCTTAACTTAAGGAAACTCTGACAAGTTAGCTATTAGTTGGTTAGATATTTTTGATGAATTTTCTTAAGTTAGCTATGTGATGAAGTCATCCTCATCTTCATTTCAATCAACCGCTTTCATGACTTCATACTTTTTATCTTCATCACTGTCCACTTCATGATTCATTCTTTATTCAAATTAAAATTCGAATTTAGTATTTCGATAATCATCATTACACATTCGATTCTGAACGCTAGTGGTTCGACACACAGCTGTCGCTCTGACAAATAGTCGGCCTGCAATATTACGATTACTTATTTTAACTAGCTTAAATTGTGATACTTAAATTGATATAGTAAGCTATATTTTAAAATTGAATGAAGTGTTAATTGAAGTTGTGAATAACAATATACCTATATAACAATATACGTATATAACAATATATATGATACATTTCATTCAATATCATTAACTGAACTCCGTTACTTGCTGCGGAGAGAGCCTCCTAGTTGAGCTAACCGGGAAGGAAACACGGAGGGAGGCAGTCCACGACAGCTCTACGTTTTCTGACACCTACCGGCGATGTCACCGAAATATAAAATATTACGACTTATAACATTCGCTTAAAAACTAATTATCATTGACGTGTCAGTCCTCACTAAACTGGAACCACTTAACACAATAGTAGTGTCAAGTATTAATTTGTTGATATTTACGCAAAATCAATCAATGATCAGGTCAATTCCAGGCACGCAAGTATGTACAAAATTAATAGCGCAAAAAATGTATAACTTTATTTCAGTTGACAGTGTCGGGTATCTTTTTCTTGAGACGACAACGTCGGCTGCCTCCGTGCAAATCTACTGTGACCATTGAGCTATTATCTTATAATCACCAGGGCGGTTGTTACCTTGGCACCGTCTCCTCCTTCTTCGAGCAGGATCGGCCCTCTCCTGACCCGTTCTGCGGTCTCCTTCTGGAGCATGACGTTCTCACAGAAGGAGAACACTGTATTCCAGTTTTCGTGTTCTGCGTAGCACATAATAAGTCAATGGCTGAGGCAGATCATTTTGCAAGTCGTATTGCAGTCATTTAGCGATCACGAACGCTGTATAGTGTTCGAAACGTTAGAAGAATAAAAATCCATAATACCACAACACGATGTAATCCGTTAAAAAGTCCTACTGATTAATATATTGGGCCCGTTGAAGCGTGTCTAAATGGATCATTGTGTTTTGAAGTTGTAATTCAGTTACTAGAGCGTATCAGAATAATGTCAGTAAGTAATTGTATAATGTTTTACATTTATTTAACAGTACAGTACCTACGCAATTTGAGCAATGGTCATGCGACATAATTTTAAATTGAGATGAAATGAATTGAATTAAGTTGAATTGAAATTAAATGAATTAGATTGAAATTAATTGAATTAGATTAGATATGTACTTGGGTATATAATTTTTGTACCTATTTTTTCCTCGTAAAATAGCACACATTCTTTACGTCCAGGCAAGGTTGTAAAGGATGCAATTCTCGAACACAGACGTGCGAGTAACTTAACAGCTTTCTTCTAAGCAACCACGCATCATCGTCAACTGCATCATCTACTAAACATCATGAGATAGTGGACAAACGCAAGCCTCCTCAATAATAAGGCGATAAATCTGATCTCCAAACTCATTCAAAGTGTACATATTTTGGTCCTTGTGTTAGGTTATAGGTACACCCCGGGGGGTGACCGCTTTAGTCACCCTCTCAGAGATATGCCTATAGGCGTGGTACCAGTGGGCGGTCTACTGTGATCATACGAGGACCTGGAGCCTCCCTTAGGTGCCGAAGATGACCGCTCCAGAGTTTTTGCCCGTAGGAGTCCGGCATACCCCTTCGCTCTTCCCCGGGGCGAAGGAAGTTCATGAAGAATTTCCACTGGGCAATAAAAAAGAAAGGTTATAGGTACCACTTTTTTTAGAAAATATTCGATGTTTTAAAGTAAATTTTAGTTTGTACCTAATTATTTATAAATATATATTTTGTTTATTAATGTACGCACATATATTTAAAATATAATTTCCTAGGAGAGAAGAATACAAAGGCACTGCTTATCTTTAAGAAATCTCTTCCAGCAGACGTGCGAGAGGGATTTCGAAGATAATAAATGTAGACATGGTGTGTAGAGTATATACGATACATATAAACACAGACATATACTTAAAAAGTTATTGCCCCAAACTAGGATTTCACCTGTGTCGTGGGTGCGTTTACAGACATGAATTCCACACACTATACACCCAGACCCGGAACAACTACCTGCAGATCATACAAATATTTGTTCCGGGCGGGAAACGAACCCACGACCCGGAGCGCAGCAGCCGACTGTATCAACCACTGCACAAACAGTGCCGGTTTTTTTAAAAAAAAAACGTTGAAATACATACATACTATACACATAGTATACATACACTAATATAGGAATGCATAATATGAATAAACAATTAAGTGGATAGAGAAAGATAGTGCTCTTTAACTCGTCTTTTAAAACTATAAACTGGTTTTACAATCTCTTATGTCAGGTGGTAGCGAATTTCACAACCTAACCACATGTACAAGGAGTAGGAGTAAATCCGCTTTGTGGGATGGTAGTTTAAGAAGGGTTTTAAGATGCGACCTGGAAGGCTGCAGGGCGCATCAGGCAGGGTGTAAGAAAAGCGTTCCCGCAGGTAGGATGGGGCCGTAGGATTATGTAGTATATTAAAAAGGAGACAGTATCCAAGTATTCCTGTGTAGACGAATTGGGAGCCACTTGAGAATGTTGCGGAAATAGAAGACATGGTCATATTTTTTAAGATCGAAAATGAAACTAATTTATAAATTTATTTAATACACTCTCAAGTTTATTTAATAGCTCCTCTGTGGCATTCAAATAACAGGCGTCAGCTTTTCAAGGGCAAGAAGTTCTGGAGACATTTCAGAGAATGAAAGGTAAAGTGCACTTTCCTACTAACATCAGCAACATGACCACTCCACGAAAAGTTACAGTCAACAATCACTCCCAGGTTTTTAACGGGCCCCGCCCGACTTCATAGAGATTTTTTTTTTCCTTTTTCAGTGGTTAAAATATTTTAATATCGTGCAGGGTTTTTGAAGTTGGTATTTTTTTTGTTAAAAAGTTTATTTGTTTTTTATAGTGTAAATAAATTTAAGAACTTTTTACAATTTGATGTCAGTATTTAACACTAAAAATAAGAATGACTCAAATCGGTTCTCTGATCTGAAAGGAATCGAAACTATTAAGACATCGTCTAGATAAGCGCAGTCAAATTAACCTGTTTATTGAAGCTGGTTTAAAAACTACTCAATCAAATGTAATGAAATTTATATGGGACCAATTCGAAAGCATTCTGCATCAGTTGAAATATAAATTGCTCAAATAGGTCTACTAATCTCGGAGTAATCGGTGTACATACATTTAAAAAAAAAAAAATGTACGCATCGAATTGAGAACCTCCTCCTTTTCGAAGTCGATAAAAAGTGATGCTTGAGGAGTAAGTCTCAGGCCATTAACAGACTTAATCTAGCATATTACGCTGGTAATCGTAGGCGCGTCTGTAATTTCACCGTGTTGACGTCGTCACATCCTATTCACATCCGAGTGCATCTGCGCAGCTTGATGACCTGCGGTCATTGACTTTAAGACAATGTCTGCAGCTGATAATGACAGAGATGTAGTATGATGTAATACATACACATAGATAACTGATTAAATACCTTGTAAAGAAGAGGTTTTTGTCAGAGGTTATTTTGGTTCACTAACATTTGTATGCACAGACCATACAACATCCACTGCTGAACAAAGGCCTCCCCCATAGATTTCCACAACTGCCATCATATTGGGGGGAATTTGCCAGTACTCACCACGCTTGGCAGGCGGGGTGGTGAGCGCAGAATGGCTACTGTTCCACAGAAAGGACGCTGCTACCCATCACTCGGGCTTAGAGTCACTTAGTCGCCTTTTACGACCTCCACGGGAGGAGATGGTGCTATATACTCAATCCGGACACCACACGGATAATACGGACACCACACGGATAATACGGACACCACACGGATAATACGGACACCACACGGATAATCCGGACGCCACACGGATAATACTTATAGGAAGGTATTATTATCTAAGCCTGGAAAAGGCGTTATTTAAGACCCGTGTCCAACTAACGGAGATTTACACTGAACATGCATTATTCACTGTTGTGTAACCATTTTCTCCGCTGCGTTTCCAACAAATGAATTTGTTTACTGGCAAGCTGGCAAACTCGCTACTTTCTTTAAACTGTTTTTTAATATTCGTACTAATGGTGTCTGTAAAATACTTTGTGTGGTCATTTGAGAAGTATGGAAACGGTTTAGCCATAAATGGAGTTATGTAATTTGTGGTACCGGTAGTTTGGGTTCACGTAAGTCGGCTTCGAAAAAAACATAGGTACCTAAAGTGCAAGACGGAATATCTTCCGTCTTCTTCGCTTCCTATATTGTAGTAACTTAAAGACATATAGGCGAGCCTGTTATAACGTTGGTACCCAAATTAAAACAGAAACACCGGTGAAACGAAAAATTTTAAGATCTCATGAGGGTTTCTAGTTCAAATTGTGAAAATAATGTACAAACCGAACCCCCCATCCCCCACCGGATTAGTGTGATAGTGATTGACCGAAGGGCTGAACAATGAAACAACATTTCTTCTGTATCGAGCACCTCATCATGTCAGCCAAAAGATGTCCACTTCTGAACAAAAGCCCTACATACGAAGGTTACGTGCTGTGTCATTTTAGGGGTATTTTGCCAGTATTAACCACGCTTGACAAGGGTTTGGTGAGCGCAGAATATTGTTCCAAAGAAGGAACGCTGCGGCCCATCCCTTTGATTTAGTCCCTTATTTGCCTATTACGACATCCACAAAAGGACATGGAGTGGTCCTACATTCTAAATCCGGAAACCACACGGATAAGCATCTAGTGATTAAAAACTCCGTGTGGTGTCCGGATATTCCGTGTGGTGTCCGGATTCCGTGTGATGTCCGGATTAAGAATATAGCACCACTCCATCTCCTCCCGTGGATGTCGTAAAGGCGACTAAGGGAATCTAAACCAGAGGGATGGGCAGCAGCGTCCCTTCTGTGAAACGGTAGCCATACTGCGCTCACCAACCCGCCTGCCAAGCGTGGTGAGTATTGGCAAAACTCCCCAAAATTATGACACGGTGTGAAAATCTATGAGGGAGGCCTATGTTCAGCAGTGGACGTATAAATGGCCGATATGATGTTATGATTAAAAACTTTGAGTACGTGTCGTAAAACGAGACACAATTAAAAATCTATTGGGTCTACACGGTTGCAATTGACCCGCGAGAGGCTAACTATGGAATTTTCTAATATTGTTTATTTTTTATGGCAATTGTATAACATTTTGCCAGAGTTTTCTAATTAAATATAGTGCGAAATATGACAGCGAACGTCAGAGTCACATTTCCCGCGCTTTACTTTTTTTTTAACGATGTAATAGACAACATCGATCATATTGCGCGTCGTATCTCGCACTAGATTCGTCTGCCCGTGACGCATCAGCGACAAGAAAGCGCATTCTTGCACACGTCCACGCTCTGCGTTCGCGAGTTAACGCGCCATTTAGCCAACTACTACTAAATATTAGTTTTAATGTCCTTTTATATGGTAGACAGTGTAAATTTGTTGAAAGTAGGTGTTAAGTTGTATTGTGATGCAATGTCTGGCTGCCATTTACATAGCAAAGTCTTCCACCAGCCCCTTCACAGTTCACGGTTTAAAATTATTTTAAAAGAGTGTCTATGGAGTTTCATGCTTGTTCTTCTCCATAGGACCAACTTCTTGGACCCGTGCAACTACATTCTGACCTATTCATAAGCGCCCGTAAATGGTTTCATCATTTCGGCCGAATGGAGTCCACTGCTGGACACAGGCCTCCCCCAAAGATCACCACAATGACCGATATGGATGTGTTGTGCTCATTGGGAGGTCTTGCCATAATCGCCACGCTTGGCAGACGGGTTGGCGATCGCAGTTGAGTTGTTAATGTACTCGATGGACGCTGCTGCCTATCCTCCGGCTAATCCCTTAGTCGACTTTTACGACACCCACGGGATGAAATGGGGTGGTGGCATCCTGAGCCGGCACCACACGGCAAAAACGTAAATGGTTTATATGAATAAAAATCATTTGAATTTGAATTTGATCGTGAGAGAGAGAGATCCTCCATGTAGCACTTTTGTTGATTTCAGGTCATACTCCCCATCTACGCGCCGATCTTCCTCTCTCTCGGACACCATTCAGTGATGACGTCTTTGAGCCATAATTCTATATCACATATTAATTTTTATATTTATTTCTACTACTTACATATTTCTGTAACCTTTTCTTAGTCTTAATGTTCTGGTAGAAGTCATTGTATTTTGGAAATTTTTAATTACATACATCTAATAACTAATTATGCATTCTGCCGGTTAGAAATAGCGCACCAATTGTTTATTGATTTGATAAATCAATGAATAAATTAGTGATATCAAAGGACTTAAAATACCGAGCCGATACTTCGGTATTTTGTCCCACCGAACACCGAAATATCCGTGTGGTGTCCAGATTCAGAATGTAGCACCACTTCATCTTTTTCCGTGAATGTCGTAAAAGGCGACTAAGTGACTCTGAGCCAGAGGGATGGGTAGCAGCGTCCCTCGTGTGGAACAGTGGCCATGCTGCGCTCACCAATCCGTCTGCTAAGCGTGGTTAGTATTGGCAAGTACGCCCCAAAATTGACGACACAATTGGAAGAAGGAATAGGAATCCTTTGTATCCCTTCGCATAAAATGACCACTCGTTTCAACAGCCATAGTTGTCATCATATATCTTGTATAAAAACTTTTTAATAAAAAAAATACCCACTTCAAAATTCAATACGATATTAAAACCATTAAAAAGAAGAGAAATAACTTTATTTATGAAGTCGGGCGGGTTTCTTTTGAGTGTTAATAAATGTAAGAACTTTTTAGAAATTTGGTATCCGTATCTAACACTAAAAATAATTCTAAGAATCCAAACTATTAAAACATCATCTAGGTAAGCGCAGTCAAATTAAACCTGTTTATTGAAGCTGGTTAAAAAAATACTCAATCAAATGTAATGAAATTTCATCATTTCGGCCGAATGAAGTCCACTGTTGGACACAGGCCTCCCCCAAAGATCATCACAACCACCGATATGGATGTGTTTTGAGCTCATTGGGGGGTTTTGCCATAATCGCCACGCTTGGCAGGCGAGTTGGCGATCGCAGTTGAGTTGTTAATGTACTCGAAGGACGCTGCTGCCCATCCTCCGACTAATCCCTTAGTCGACTTTTACGACACCCATGGGAGGAGATGGGGTGGTGGCATTCTGAGCCGGCACCACACGGCAAATGAAATTTATATGGGACCAAATCGAAAGCATTTTTCACCTATTAAAAAAAGAATCGCTCTAATCGGTCTACAAATATCGGAGTAATCGGTGTACATACATACATAAAAAAATATACTCGTCGAATTGAGAACCTCAATTTTGAAGTCGGTAAATATCATCATTAACAATCAGTCCAAAGAGGATGATCCTGCAATTGAAGTCTTTGATTGTTAGTTAGTTAGTTCAATGAGTCTTTACAACTAACATCCTGGAACTAATGGCTCAAATTTATCTTTCACAGGTCTGCATTATGTAACTATCTCTAAAATCCTCAAGACTTCGGCCAGTTAGTGTCTAGCCGCTTATTGTGGCTATTCAGTTCTGAAACCGCTTGCACTTAACTGCACAATATGATAAAATTCATGCAATATTTCACACCAGTTTTGCAACTGGCGCGCTAAACGAATCTTTTGTTCGCAGTCTAGCGTTTGTGACATGTAATTTGCATTAGCTATCTCGCGTAATAAAACAAACATTTCAATTGGAAACGTGTTAAATAAATATGAAATTGATCATTTCGTAACGCAACTTCCGCCTCATAAGTTATGTAATCATTTCATTTTTTATTTTAGCTAGTAACGATACACACTTAAATAAATAGTTATTGTCAGAAGATGCTTGTCGAGTTTCGTATTTTGTAATCTTAATTGCCAGAATTAAATTCTTTTGAAAATATTGCCAGCTTGTTAATATTATTGAGGAAACAATGTAACTTGTAGGTATCTGACATCTTTAGAAAAGGCAATTAAAATTGTACATATAACAATGTTTTCATTTTCTTTATTTCAGGTAGAGAATGACTTCGATAGACGAAGACAGGCCTCGCTACCGCATCCCGGGTTTAACGAGCATCAAACGAGATTCGGCCTGAGCTCGCCCATACAGGGCTTCCAACCACAACAGGGATTAATCACTAGCCCTCCACCTACAGTCCAGTTCCAGCAATCAGTATTCCCCCAACAGCAACAACACCACCAGCAACTTCAACAGCAGCACTCTCAGCAACAGCAACAGTCATACGTGCCACAGTTCAACAACCATCTTCAAAACATCCCCAGTAACTTGCCCTTACAAAACAACAATTACCAATTTAACCCTCAAGCGAGTGGCAACCAGCCTGAGTTGCAAAACAACTTTCAACAGCAACAGAGCATAAGACAAATACCGCAACAGACGCAGAACATCCTACCGCAGTCCATACCTACAATTCCGACCTTTCAGAATGGACATCTACAGCAAAACGCCCCCTCTTTCCAGTCAAGTATTTCCGGAACAGTTAATCTAAATCAGCAAAGACCTACGCAACAAGCCTTCCTCCCAACAGTCTCGACATTACATAATCAGCCTGTAAACCAACCTATTTTCAGTCAGCCTAATCCCATTACTATTCAACCCGCACCGAACCTAGCTCCGCAGAATTTCAACCAGAACCAGAATAACGCACAACTCCCCTTCCAGTCGACTTTAGGTCAGGAACCCATATTCTCCAATGGACATGCATCTCAAATACAAGAAATTTTAGAGCAACAGTCCAAAGAAAACTTGGAGAAACTGAAGGAGTTACAAGAGAGGGCGCGAATCATCCAGAAGCACCAGGAGTTTGTACAGAAACAGCAACAGAAGCAACAAGAAAAAGTAGAAAAACTGCATGAAGAATTTGTGAAGAAGCAAGCCACGAAATCAGTTCCAATTTTTACAACAACCGAAAATTATGAAGACTATTTTAACAGGAATGTTGAAAGACGCCGTCCTATTATGCCGCATGAAACTGATTTATTCAAGAAAGCTATCGAATTGTACGAAAAGGACCATCCTACAACTACCACTACGACAACTACTACAACAACCACAACAACACCGCCCCCACCACCCCCTCCCACTCCGAGGTATAGACCTCGCCCTAAACCAAAAACTCGGAATCCGCCTCAAGACAGAAACAAGCAGAAACTTTACAACGAAATTAAGAATCTTTTGGAAGAAAGCGAAACCAAAGGATTCGACGACAGCCTGAGAGCAAAGAGTGCTGAGTTACTGAAGAAACCAGATATTTTGAAACAATTGAAAGTTGCTCTCGCTGAAAACCCCGAAGATTTCTCCGAAAAGAACTTCTCGTCTCGAGAGATTTCTCTCAACGGCCAAAAATACGAGGTTATTAGGACAACAAATCCAAATCTGATTCCCAAAGGGGCAATCACTGCTGACAGTTCCAATTTGGCACAAATCATGGCTGCTGCTCAAATAGAACCACAAAAAGAGACTAGAGTTTCTATAGAAGATCTGACAAAGGGCATCCTACCACCTGGTGCGAACTTTGAGTTGATTAGACAAGCAGATAACGGTAAACTCGAGGAAGTTAAGGCGCCAAATGAGCTCCAGAATAAGAAAAAAGTTACCTTTGTATTTTTAGAGGAACAAGACGATGGGTCATTTAAAGTGAAGGGTGTCAAAGCTAATGGGCAACAAACTGAGGAAGGTCCTGAAGTTGAAAATATTCTCAAAAAAATAAAGAACGGTGAGATTCAGCTACCCGGACAGACTAAGATCTCTAACGCAATCTTCAGTTCAAGTACTGCCAGCCCAATAACAGAAACGACGGACTACGTCGCAGCATCCTCTCATCATCCGTCAAGCTACTCAACTTATGTCAGTACCTCTAACCACGGATCCACCGGCCATACTATCCCCTTCACTCATACAACACCCACGCCAGTATACCATTCTTCTGTTCAATCATCTAGAAGCACAGCCCAAACCCACTTCCCATCTACCGTAACTGTTTCAAGCACCGAACGATACAACACAAAATCGAGTACCCCATCTTTTGATTTCCCGTCGAGTAGGAATAGCATTAGTCAAACCCCAAGAATTACTTACCCCAGTTCAACTTTATCGACCATCGTAAATACCACTCCATACCGATCCTCTGAGAAAGACTTAGTTGTGATTGGATCCAGCACAATAGCTCCGACCCTAAGTGAAGGTAGCACATTGAGTGTGGTAAGACAGGCACCCTCATCAGGCAACCCAGGGCTCGTGGACATTCTGAAGGAGAATGGACTGTTTGCAACTGCGAAGTACTTGCGTCAGTCAGGCCTGGACACGATCCTGAACGAGACGGGTCCTTACACCATCTTCGCCCCAACTGACAAGGCGTTTAGAACTTTGCTCGTGCAGCTCGGAGGCCCCGATAAGGCTGAGGAAAAGTTCCGTGACAACCCAAGGCTGCTTAGTGGTGTAAGTAAATATTTATTTATTTATACTTTTATGCACAATGTGGACTTAATGCCATATGGCATTCTCTACCAGTCAACCAATGGGTTAAATAGAAATGCATCGAAAAGAGGTACAAAAAAAGCTATATTACAAAAAAAATATAAGATATACATATATAAAAATCTACATACTATAGATACGGTCAAATACACAGGTTTAAAATGTACTACATACAGTACGTACGTATTTATCATTTTAACCATGCCCATAATTGTCAATTAGGATTCTAGCGAATTCAAAAAGTATTCCCGCACTTTATTTGAAATATATATAATTATTTATTTGAAATATTATTGTTAAGTAAATAATCTTTAAAACAGTGAATGTTGCAAAATATTACCCTGCAGATAATGATAACTCTATTTTAATTTAACTTGCCTTGTTAATAGGGGTCCAGTCTTGCAACTGAATTTTAAAACAGTTATCCCCAACTGATCGACCTAAAATTTTTGAAGACACGTTTTAATAAACCACTTTTAAACGGATTCTATCGCGTATATTTTCGATTTTTGTTTTTGCTGACCTTACGTATACTTTTCAGCATTCGTGGTCGCAGGATGACTAAGGTGACAAGCGTCGTTACGGACAGTTTAATAATCAATTTAATCCGAAATCTTTGGATTTTAGATTGAGCATTTGTCTGACTTTGTTTAAATGTGATCTTAACACTAAAAGAGATCAACTTGCGAAAATATAAAAAATACTATACAAGTTTTAGTTTGGATGACAATACATGGTTAGCTAAGTGACGTCATGCTAAATCCAATATGGCGGACCAGTTATTTCTTATGCACCGCCATGATATGGGTATCAAATGAAAGGGTTTGCTAAGAAGAATACGAAAATAATGAACACAAGCGTGGTTTTAAAAAGTTTTTAAAGACTAATAGTTTTATTTTAAATGTAACAGCCGACATATAAACAGACATATAGACAGTTATAAACTGGGTTCAATTCCCAGGTGCATAGAATAACAAAACAAGAACGCAACCGCATTTAACTAGCGAGGCTTCAATGTGCTGTCCTAACCTAACCCAAACGTCACCATTTCCAGCTCCTCCTGCATCATGTGATTCCCGGCGCCTTCGACATTGCTTCTCTCCAGGACGAGATGACGGGTGTGTCTCTCGCCGGCACACAGCTCAGGGTCAACCAGTATGATATGCACGACGTCGAGTGGAATGAGGTCCGAGTCACCACCATCAATGGTGCCAGGGTTCTAGAAGATAAAAAGGATATACATATACCACAGGTATGTCTTAGATTGAAAGCTAGTACAATCTGCTAATGATTTAAAATGGCCAGTGCAGTACGCGTTTTGTTTGGGACAATCCCGCCGTCTCAGCTTCCAAACCACTGCAACTCCTGTAAGCCAGGATCTACAATGGCGACCATCGGCAAGAACACCGATCAATGAAGCTCGGTGTCTTGCAGAGAAATGAATAACTGTCTTGGAACTCTCGACTGGTATAGGTGACGGCCCTTAAAAGATGTGTCCCACCTGCACTGCCATTCGGCCAAGAGGTCTACCCAACCAGTCTGTGGTTTAGACAGTCTGCAGATCCTAATACGATCGCGTTGTAGCAGAAATTGTGCGCCCATGTTTTCTCGCGTTGAGTAGTACATTGCAGCACTTCGCTGTACCACAAGAGCGACTGGCAAAACACCAGCTGACACAGGCAGAGCTTCAGTACTTACCTACTTAATGCAGTACGTCTACCCAAAGTTAGTTTAATCTTGAATTGGAGTAGTCTATAGAAGATACCTTAAGTGTATATCAATAAACAAAACATGGATTACCATCATGTCGATTTGCAGTTCAATGTACATAAGTATATAGCGCCTGTAGATTTTTTGTAAGCAATCTTACAATTTGCTACTTATTGCTATGTCTAATCATAATATCCAGTGAGGAGAGATCGACTTGGAATCTTTGGATTATAGATCGAGCATTTGTCTGCTTTTGTGTTAAATGTGATCTTAACACTAAAATAGATCAAATTCATAGTCTCAAACCTAAATATTATAGATTAGATTATGTATTAATTTCAGCCGTTATTAATTAATCTTCTCACAGTAGAATCATACCCAAAGAAATTGTCACTGTTATAATGTGGTACATAATCTTATCTATACCCACCTAATACTTACACATGTATATGTGTAAGTATTAGGTGGGTATAGATAAGATTATAAATGTATGTATGTATCATATGTATGTATGTATATTGTAAATGAGTATTCATTTCGTTACTTAAATATTGCTTAACCAACTTTGCATAATTTATATAATTATGCAGAGAGAGTATTTGTTAATCTCGGAAACTACCGCACACTCTCTATGCGAGTCTAAAGATGGATTATGTACTCACGTTTATGTGGATCATCCGTCGTTTCGGACTCAATGGGAGGCCTAGTCAAGGGCTTGTCACGAAATATCTACCAGATTAAAACTGGTAAGTTCGATCCAAATTATTTTGTCTCTCCACTTTCAGGGCATCGCGCACTCGGTTGACCGGGTCATGTTCCCGCTGCCGGTCGGCGACGTGGTGCAGACGCTGCAAGCTGACAGGGACCGGCGGTTCACCACATTCTTGAAGGCAATACACGCGAGTGGCTTCGCAGAGACACTTGCAGGTCAGTTTCTATATTTATAACAAAATGGCCATTAACCATCCGCGTAAATCAAAACTTTGTGATATTTGCATTAATAAAATAAAAGGTACTCTATATTCTATCCCACGAAATAGTCCTCCCTCTATGCCAAACTTCATTGGAATCAGTTCAGTCGTTTGAGTGTGATGGAGCCGCAAACATACAATCTTTCACACTTTACTACCAATGACATTATACCATAGATATGTTACGTCCATACTACGAGTAAATGGCGCGCAAAACTCAGTCTCGTTGCATTTAAGCATTAAGCTATTAAACTACACACCTATGCTGTAAGAAAGAAGATACAATAACTACGACAATAAAAGAGATAGCTATCTAAAATGACAACAGGTGTACTCGATATCTTTGTCGCACCTGTGATAGTATATATGTGTTGTCTCTTTTTTTGCTTGGCCTGTGTTTCGTTCGAGAATATAATTCAATAGATAATTTGAATAGTATTTTTATTTAAATATTTTATATAGTTTGTTACTCACGTTTGGTACGAGATCCCTTGTTCTTTATTTATGTTTGCTAGATAGTTTATGCATTTTCTATACGCACGACGGCATTGTTATTACTTAATTAATAAAAACAATACAGATTCTGGCAGTGTGTGCTCGTTGTCTTGTCTTGGGCGAACTGATTGCGAGGTACTACAATTGGGGGAGTTCTGGTTCTTATTTTTGGCGCGCATGTAATATATCTACTTCTTTTAATATATAATATCATTGTTTACTAATATCTATGTCGGCACGGTTGGTGCAGTGGCTGATACAGTCGGCTGCACCTTGACCCGGAGGTCGTGGGTTCGATTTCCGCACGGAACAAATATTTTTACGAACTGCAGGTAGTTGTTCCGGGTCTGGGTGTAGGTATTGTATGTAGAATTTGTGTTTGCAAACGCACCCACGCCACAGGAGAAATCAAACTTTGGGCAGACGCTTAAAAAAAACCCAATATAATAAAATTAAAGTGTCTATGATTTCAAAATAAATGCAATAATTTTAGTGAACACTGCAATTTATTCAAAGCGTCATAAATGATCGTTTTTAGAATTTTGTCTGTCTGTTTGAAAGTTTGTCTCGAATATGCTTCGAAACGGCTAAAGGGATTTCAAACTTAAATTTAAGTGTCTATTCCATTTCGATATCTTCAGGTGTTCAGAAGATATGAATATAAATATAATGTACGCGTAGCGAAGTGGGAAAGTCATGTTGAGGGAAGACTTAGGACCAAATACTGAAACGCCAGTTAATATTAAATTCCGCTTCAACTATTCGAGATACCGGTAGTAAAACGGGTGGCTCAAACAGCTAAAGCGGGACTTAATATTAACTGGCGTTTCAGTATTCGGCCGATAAGAGTATTTTTCTGATCACTGCACAGCACTGATCTCTGAAATTCTTGACATGAGACACCAAGCTTACATACATTTAATGTATGTTTGATATTCATAATTCGTTTTCGTTTTGTATTACATTTAAATATTTATTACTACAGTATCACAGTGCAGTATCAAATCAAATCAAATCAAATCAAATATTTATTTCAAAAGTGCGGTACAGTCTGTTACAGAAATAGAATTTTACAATTTAGGGATCGATCATACAGCTAAAGTGTAACAAATTCAGATTCGGATCTGGCGTCCTAGCTAGGTTACATAGTACCCTGTGTTAAGGTCCGCCAGCCGTTAGTTCCCACAAAAGGAATAAAAAATAATGGAGACTGCAGTAGGACAGTGAGGAGCAAGCTGTGTTTACTATCTTATTATACTAAATATGTGTAGTATGTTATGAGTGTGTAGGGAAGTGTGGGTGTTGTGAGCCTGTGAAGGAGTGATGTGTTTGCATGTGTGAATGGGGGGGAAAAGCTTGAGTTTGGATGCCGAGTGATTAGATAAGTCACTGTGATAGTGCTGTAAGTAAATATTCGGTGTCGTCGTAATTTTTGTTAAACAAAAATTGAGTTATCTGTTTTTTACAAACCTCGTAAGAAGATTGATGTATTGGGCTAAATTTGTTAATTCTATTATATAAAAAAGGTCCTAAATAGTAAAAGAAACGTTTTGTGAAAGTGAAGCGTGGGTGTGGTATATTACATATTTTGTTTTTTCTTCTAGGTGAAGTTAGAATAGGTTTAAAAGGAGTTTTCGTGTGCTGTTGTAGTATAGTGTTGAGTATGAATGTTTGTCGGACCGTAAGGACACGGCAATTTTTGTATAGGTCAGTGGGTAGGGTAGAGCAATGGTTGGAAAGTGGCAACTTTAAGTATGGCTCTCTGCGCTACCTCAAGTGGTTTGAGTATGGTTTTAGCTGCTCCACCCCAACTAGTAATGCAGTAAGAGATGATTGACTGGCACATGGCAAAATATACGGTGCGAATCACAAAGGTATTGGCAACGTGTCTGAGGGTTTTAAATAGATAAATGAGTTTACGAACTCTACCAGTTAGGTTGGTAATATGTGCTTTGAAGTTGAGATACTTGTCGAGAGTGATACCGAGGTATTTAATTGTATCAGTGGAGGTAATTGATGTACAATTGCAAGAGGTTGAATTTATTTGGCAGGAGTGAACTTGTAGAGTAATCGGTGTTCTAGGTTGTGATGTGGAATTTAGAGAGAATGTGATGAGTTTGGTTTTACTAGTGTTAAGTGTGAGTGAGTGAGAGATAAGCCAATTATTTAACATATCAAAACCAGTATGAGCAGTTGCTTGCAACTTAGTCCAGGAGTCATCAAAAAAGGTAATAGCAGTATCATCGGCAAAAGATACAATATTACCAGAGTTTAGGTTAGTGTTGCAGAGGTCATTTATGAACACTAGGAACAATGTGGGGCCCAACACGCTGCCCTGTGGCACTCCATACGAGATAGGCAGCTCATTGCTCAGGTAGCTGTCAATTTTGACTAGCTGTCTACGGTCTGTGAGGTATGATTTAAAAAGCTGAAGCTGTGTATCTCGTATGCCCAAACATTCTAGTTTCGATAAAAGGCAAGGGAGAGGAACGGTATCAAATGCCTTAGCAAGATCAAGGAACACTGTGAGGCATTTTTTGCGCTGATTGAGTTTATCAACTATTCCAGTTATCAATTGCAAGGCTGCATCAGAAGTAGATTTTTTCTTTCTAAATCCAAATTGGTTGGTTGACAATAAATTATTGGATTCGAGATAACCGGTAAGCCTGTTGTTCAAGAGTCGTTCCAAGATCTTGGATAGTGCTGGTAGTACCGCAATAGGTCGATAGTTATTAACAGAAGCACGGTCCCCCCCCCCCTTATATATAGGATGGATTATGGCCTTTTTGAGACAAGAAGGGAAGGTTCCAGTAACAAAGCAAAGGTTAAAGATATGGCAAAGTATGGGCGTCAGGATAGATGAGTACCTTTTTACTATGCTTGTAGGAATGCCATCAAACCCTACTGCAGTACTGGTCTTCATACATCCAACAATAGATGCTATCTCATCAGGGTTAGTTTCCAAAAGCACGAAAGAACTCAAACTATTGGAGCTCTTAAACCGAGAATGCAAGGGGCTACTATCTTGTAGATTTCTGATGTGATCAGCAAGATCTTTACCTACATTCACGAAAAATGAATTAACATCGTTAACAGATTGGGAGGGTGTTTCCGAGGATGAAAGTAACTCGGTGGGGAGATGAGCAGTTTTAATGGTGTTTGTCACTCTCTTAACTGTATCCCACAACAGCTTAGTGTTACGACCCGCTTTGATAATTTCATTTGAGTCGAACTGTCTTTTAACTTTTTTGAGAATCTTATTGCAATAATTCCTGTATCTAATGTAAGTAACTGTGAAAACTCGATTATCCGGCGACTGTTTGTGTTTTTTGTGCAATATGTCTCTGTTCCTCATGCATCGCAGTAGTCCTGGAGTAATCCAGGGCTTTAGGATTCTCTTGCGTTTTGGTATATGCTTTAAAGTTGTACTTTTATTTATCTCCTGAGACAGTGTTTGTATAAGACATTCTGTAGCGGCATTAGGATCAGTCATGGAAAATATTTGTGTGAGATCAAGATTTTGCATAGACAGATCGAGTGAGACGAAGTCAGTCTTTGAGATTGAAGTGACAGAATAATTGCGGAGCGGCTTCAAATTAAGACAAAGAAGGGTTGAAAAGTGATCAGTAATAGTGGAGTCGAAAATGAAGGTAGCAGAGGGTAATTTAGTTTTTAAAATAGTGTGGTCAAGACAGTTATTTCCTCTAGTTGGTAGGTGGTGGGTCGGTAAAAAGCCACGATAAGAGAGAAAATTAAGGTATTCGTGGGATCGAGGATCCATAGTCGACGTTTGGCTATCAATGTTTATATTTATATTTATGTCACCTGTGATCACTACAGTTTGAAAGTTAGTTAGGGAAGATATTATTAAATCTAGAGATTTCAAAAAGACTTCAATACTCTCGTTAGACGGAGATCTGTAAATACAGAGGATGGCGACATTTGACGAAAGTTCAATGATTAAGCCGGAGGCAGAATCATAAAATTCCGGTTCATGTACTTTATATACAATATCTGATTTTATGTATACGACTACGCCGTCATTCTGATTACGGTGCCTGGTAGTGTGGCTTGAGGAGTAAAATTGAAGTTTGGGTAGGTTGGTATTGTTTAGACAGGGGAGCCAGCATTCCGTTAGAACAGCTACATCGCACTCAAGAGACAGACGGGATAAAAGTGTCTCAAAATCATGAAAATTTCTATTAATTGATCTTATATTTTGAGAGAGAACTTTAAGATAGTTATTTGGATTATTAATAGTTGCTGTACAGTCTTCCGGAGTGCATTGATAAATTTTAGATACAGAAAAATCATCTAAGTTATGATTTAATAAGTTTATATGATCGAATGTTTATGTTTAGAGGCAAATAAAGTTTAAGGGGACAGTTCAAAAAAATATTCTGGTGTAACAATAAAATAAGCAGTATTGTGGGATTACAGTTAGGTGTAGTTTGAATAAAATAATGAAATGCAGTGTTGAGAGATGGCATGTTGTTTGTGTTGTGAGTACAAAATAGTGGCGGAAGGGTGTGTAGAGTAAAGTTGTTTTGTAGATAGTTGCGATTGTGTTTTTGAATGTAGATATTAACATGCAATAATAATCTTAAGGGGTTTGCAATACAAATTATCAATGTTCTTAGCCTACGACACAAGTGAATGCAAAGTAAAAAACCGAATACGATGGGTAGTAGATGTAGTCATGCTTCAGGTAATTTGGACAGATTTTGCAGTTGGGCTTCGTTTCTAACTACAATATATGGTGATTCCGTAGCTTTTTTCATCAAATTGCGCGTGGTGTCCGGATTAAAATTATAGCACCCCTCCATCTCCTCCCGTAGATGTCGTAAAACGTAGTCGCTACTAAGGGAATCTAAACCAGAGAGATGGACAGCAACGCCCCTTCTAAGAAACGGTAGCCATACTGCGCTCACCAACCCGCCTGCCAAGCGTGGTGAGCATTGGCAAATACCCCCCAAAATGATGACACAGTAGTGAAAATCTATGGGGGGCCCCCCGCTTTGTTCAGCAGTGGACGTATAAATGGCCGATATGATGATGATGGTACAGTAGTACACCGCACACGGGGAGTCCGTTTCTACACAGTAAAGCAGTGGTCAGGGGTAGGGCTGTTCTAAACCTATCCCTGGTTGAAGCAATAAGCTATTGAGGAAAGCTATTGTGGAATTTGCAGCGCAGCCGAGTCTGTGTCTCGAGTCGTCTCGGCCAAGTCCGAGTAGTTGTAGCCAATCATGGCCAATTGTGTAATACGGCATGTCGCGCCGTCCGGTGGGCATTCAAGCCCTATTATTGTGAGGTCATTGTGACCAGTTGTAATTGCCAGTACGACGGTGATCATTGAACACCACCAACTACATTATCACAAGAAATTGCTTTTAGCGATAACAGCGCCAATTGTAGTTAATATGTTTTATAACATATTTGGTTTCATCATTTCGGCCGAATGAAGTCCACTGCTGGACACAGGCCTCCCCCAAAGATCACCACAACGACCGATATGGCTGTGCTGTGGGCTCAATGGGGGGTTTTGCCATAATCGCCACGCTTGGCGGACGGGTTGGCGATCGCAGTTGAGTTGTTAATGTATTCGAAGGAAGCTGCTGCCCATCCTCCGGCTAATCCCTTAGTCGACTTTTACGACACCCACGGGAGGAGATGGGGTGGTGGTATTCTGAGCCGGCACCACACGGCAATTAATAAATATTTGGTTTGGTGTACAATAAAATATACTCTACTCTACTCTGCTCCACCAATGTCTCTTTATCATTCCAGAAAGCAAAACCTACACAGTATTCGCGCCAACGGATGCGGCGTTCGCTCGTCTCCCGGAGGCCGACCTGGCGTACTACGCGGAGAAGGCGGGCGCTCGGGCCCTGGTGGCGCGCCACGTGCTGCCCGGCACGCTGTACAGCGCCGGCATGAGGTACTACCAGCTGCGGAACTCCATGGAAGACGCTAAGCCGCTGACGCTGCAGAAGAATGCTGGTGAGTTGCTTATTAGGACATCTTGAGAAATTATATATCATTATCTTTATATATGTGTATATGTCACTGAACTCCTCCTAAACGGCTGGACCGATATTGATGAAATTTTGTGTGTATGTTTGAGTGGGTCCCTGGATGGTTTAGATTCAAAATTGGACCCGGTAGGCGGCGCTGCAATCGGGTTTGGCATGTATCTGCCTGCGTGAAGCTGGGGCGGACAGCTAGTTATATTACATATTATTAAAAAGCTATTGACCAAAAAATTTCTCGGTATATGTTTTACAATATTTTCTATTAGACAACATTGTATTCTCAGTTATTTTAAAAGAGTATCCATGGAGTTTCTTGCCGGCTCTTCTCCACGAGATCAACTATTTGGAACCGTGCAACTTAGATTTTGACGTTTCATAAGTGCCAATATTTGGTTTATTTGAAATAAAATACTTTGACTTGACTATGACTTGTAAAAGTGTGCGTAGGACATAATTAATGGATAAATAATTATATTCTATTCCAGATTGAGTATGAGATTATAATATAGATCTACCTATATATTGATGAAATCAGCTTTATTTTCTACTTTACCTACATAATGTCAGGCAAATGAATGACCGAATTTTGTAGTTTTACTATAATACATATTTCATCACTATCAGACTCATTCATTGCTATAGTAGTAGTGAACGCGACTACCAAGTATGGCTCTAGGTTCGATTCCATTGTCGATTTGTTTTTTGGCTTAATTGTTAGGAAATACTGGAATTCTGGAATTATGCTTGTAACTGGGAATTAATACCGTCCATAATTAAAATGCGGATCTCAACAGTAGATCACTAGTTTACCCTTCGAAGAATACAGGTGCATTAAGATAACCACTACTTAAGACTTTCTTTTCAACCCTCAACTTTTGCAGGTCGCATCAAAGTAAACAACGGACAAGTGATAACGCACAACATCCCCGCCACGAACGGCGTGATCCACGCGGTAGACGCGGTCCTGTAGCGTGCGCAGACGCACCCCCCACCAATTAGCTTCAATGAAGCTTAGCGCACACGTCACTTGTCCAGTCGTCACCCGACCGCGTAAGGATACGCACTACAGCGCAGACACTATAACAATAATGTAATGTTAAGACTGTAAATAACGTTAGTATAAGGTAATAATTTATATATGCGTGTTAGATTTTTGTAAATAAAGTTTTTTAACTGATTTATTTGATTGTTTTACGATAAACCACCAATAAAAAATGCACCAGTAAAAAATGTGTCCACTGTTGATGACAGGCCTCCCAATGATCACTATACTGAGCGGTCGCAGAGAATATTGCCATAAGCACCACGCTTAGCAGGCCAATCGCAGTATGTTCTTGCACACGCGAGGATCATCATCATGATATCAACCAAAGGATGTCTGCTGCTGAACAAAGGCATCCCCCATAGACTTCAATAACTGTGTAGTCATCTTGGTGTTAACGCCACGACCCTTTACGTGCCACCCGGAACGAACAACTCCCAGCTACCTTTGGACTTGGGCAACAAATCGTTGGAGGCAGTCCCGTGCTTCATTTTCCGGTGCATGTCCACCGGAGAATCTTGCAGCCCCAGCGGCCACATGATCATGGCTCATGGATTTTTCAGCTTACTAATATTTTCAGCTGTGTCGATAGCAGTAGTTCTTCTACGGATCGCATAATTTCTGATTTGATCTTGTAGAGAAATACCAAACATAGCTCTCACCATAGCTCGTTGAGTGACCTTGAGGTTTCATATGAGACCCATAGCGAGCGACCACGTTTCTGTGCCATACGTCATCAGTGATATCATACACTGATAAAGACATTCGTCTTGAGGCACTCGGTATTGCTGCCAAAAAGACATTGCGAACTTTCTCGAACGCTATCCAGCCGAGTCAGATTCGACGGTTGACTTCTTTTTCGAACTTGAACTAAACTGACGGTTTGCCTCAAGTAGGCATACTATTCAACAACTTCGTGAACAGAGTTACTAACGGATATTGGTATTTGACATGACTTTCGTCTTGCCCATGTTTATTTTAAACTTAAAAATCTGTTGAGAACTTCGGATTATTTTATTCCAAGTTCTTGCAGCGATCCTGCCATGACTACGACGTTGTCTGCCATCAAAGGTGAGTGATATACTCGCCATTGATGTTATTGCCGAATCCTGTCCACTACAGTAGCTTGAAGGCATCCTGTATAACCGCGGTGAACAGTTTCTGGGAATAGCGTCTCCTTGCCCCCGTGCTCTGTTCATGTACTCGGACCGACATGGTGGTGTTTTTGTATAAGCACTTTAACACTTCGATGATTCACCAATAGTTAATGTGGCACCGCTGTAGAGATTGCAGCACCGCCCAGGTGTCGATCAAATCGAAGGATATCTCACAGTCCACAAACGCTAAGCAGGCAGATTATACTCCTCGGGCTACTTATAACCCGCCGCAGCGTACGGATGTGGTCTATGGTACTAAACTTTTTTTGAATACCAGCTTGTTTGGGGGCTTGAAGTCATCAGTCCTGTTCTCCAGGCGATTTGTGATGATCATTGAACACAGTTTATAAACACTGCCCAGAAGCGAGATGGATCTATAGATCTTTTTGATGATAAGCTCCACTACGCTTCTGTCCCATGCTTCCGATGAGGTGCCCTCGAGTAAGACGGAATTGGATAGCTCCTGAAGGACTTTAATTAATTAATTACCGTTGTTCCACCTGCTTTCAGAAGCTCAGTCGTAATTCCACTATCACCGCCCGCCTTTTCGTTTTAAAGCTGATTCAAGGCCATCCTAATCTCGTCTGGATAATTTAGCTTGCGGGTCTTTGCGAGAGTCAATTGTAGGTGTCGTTACAGAGGTGTATAACTGTCAGTAGAACTTCTCGTCCTCTCTTAAAGCCTCCGACCTGGTCGACGCTATGCCGCCGTCCTTAGTAATCAGTTGCGTAATCCAACTTTGCCTAATAGATGTTTTTTGGGAACACTTTGGAGCCCTTGTTATATTCTGTCCTGTCTATATTTTTTTACAGTACAATAAACCTCAAAATGAGACAAAAAATCTCACACCATAATACTTTATTATTATTATCACACACAGAATCTCACTAAGAGTAAGTACACTTTTGATTGTAAGGGCTTACTAAATTTGCTGTCTTCACTATACTATCCAATGTACTAGTCAATCGAATACACTAGACAGGCTTTAGGTCTGATAATTAAACTTGGCCAGCATCATTTTTAATCTCGCAATCTCGTCATCCTTCGAAGCCAGCTCTTCTCTCAAACACTTGATAGTTTCATCTTTATTCTCCGCTAAATTCTTCAGCTCCTCCAAAAGTTGGGCGGTGTCAAGTCTCTTGCCAGGACGTCTCTGAACTAACTTGCCAATAATATGGGCCATTTTTGGGTAGTTAGCGGTCAAATGGGCTGGAATCTGACCTTTTCGGAGATCCGTAATGGTTTTCACGCGTTCCATATCGGTGCTGAATGGTTCTATTAATTCTAGGAGGATTATGCCGAGACTGTACATGTCGCTCTGAAACGGGAAATAATAGTTACAATTAATTACAAATTAAATGCTACCTGTAATAAAAAAAATAAGTTGTGACTAGCTATCATTCGCTTGGTGGTAAGCGTCATGCCTGCCCATTACAATTGTAATGCTACGCAGGACTGGTCCCTACCTAAGGCTGCCTTTACAGCAGAGATGTGCTAAGCTGCGTAGCGAGACATGTGTATGATATCTACCAATAGGATCGTTTGATTTCCATGCTTAGCTTAGATCTGGTGGAAAACGGATTAACGAAGCTAAGCTGTTCCACATATTTGTTGAAGCGAGGAAATACGATCTTTTTTTGTTGTTGTTAAGTGGAATTTTAGGCACACCTTTAGGCACAGCTCGGAGGAGATGACTATAAAGCGGTCACCCTCTTTAGCGGAGGGCAGATGGCTGTAAAAAGACAGCCCCCTTGGCACTTCTCGGGGAGGATCGTAAAGGACCCCCTCAAGTCTCGCTGTGCGCTGTGCACACGGCAGCACGTGACCACGTGCGCGCCACCGTCTACCCGGGGGTCGCTCGGTATGAGAGTGCAGACTCCCCAATCCGCGCGCTCGCGACCCCCGAGGCCACCATGAACTGACGGCAGGGGGCGAGGGATACGACCTAGGTATGCGCGATTGTTCTAGCTGTGTAAAGTACGGAGCAGGTGTACCTCGCGAACCTCGCTCATGGCTTAGCTACTTCGCACATTTCTGGTGGAAAGGCTTAAAATCTATTGATGAAATCATTATCATTTCAGCCGAATTAAATCCACTACGACACAGGCCTTCTCTAAAGATGTCTGGGTGTGTTGTGAACAAATTTGGTGATTTTTCTATTATTGTCAAGCTTGACAGACGGGTTGGCGACCTCAGTTGAGTTGTTAATGTACTCGAAGGTCGCTGCTGCCTATCTTCCGACTAATCCCACAATCACTTTTTACGACACCCACGGTCGCCTTTTACGACACCCGCGGGATGAGATGGGTTGGTGCTATTCGTAGCCGGCACTACACGGCCCGATTGATGAAATGTGGACTTGAAATTTCCAACGTCTGTCTCTAATTTTGGAAATACGAGAAGATAAGAATTCTATCTTATATATGTTTCGCAGTGAAGTATCTACATTATATACTTTAACTCACCTTGGGATTACATTGACCCTCCAATTGCTCAGGCGCTGCATACAAATGCGTTCCCAACGCTAATCCACTATGAGACTGCTGCAATGGACACGCCAGGCCGAAATCACCCAACTGAACCGTGAAACCACCTTCATTCTGCGCCACAAACACGTTACTCGGCTTAACATCATGGTGTATGATCCCCCTCGAGTGTATGTAATGTAATCCTTTCACTAATTGCGTGAACATGTCTATGAGGACGTCTACGTGTGTCCAAGCAACAGGATACGAAGAATCAGTGGATTCAAGACACGTAGAATCTGTTGAATCACAGTGGTGAAGAGTTATGTCTTCGGATCCTTTCCTAGAGATTATCATGTGCTGGTTTCTGTCGTCGAGCCACTGTTTTAAAGTCTGCTGGCAGTAAGTCATCTGTATGTATAATGTCGCCCACTTTAAGTTCACGCGGGAACAGTTCTCGAACTCCGTGCGTGAGAACAAGTTGCATACAGCATTCTTATCTTGAGGCGAGTTTGTGTCTTCTTCAGATTCTGATTCGTCGAAATCCTCATTGGAACTTGCGAAACTATTGGAGTTTTTGAACGATATGATGAAATCGGACAGACTTTTGTGTTTGGTTAGCTCTTTGGAATTGTGAGTTTTGAACGAAGTAATTGTGTTTGGTTGGGCAGACGATATCAGGTTGGAGTTTGGGGAAAAGTCTTCGCTGTCTGTATCCATCTTGAATTTATGTTTCTTTTTAACGGTGGACTCTATCATTGGTTCAAGCCACGCTGCTTTGTAGTTAACTATGTTAGGATGGTTCAGACTGGCAATGGTTTTCACCTCTGCTAAATGTGTCATGATCGAATTGACATCTGAAGACTTGATGTATACTTTTTTCACGGCGTATTCCACACCGTCCAGTCTATGTCTGGCTTTAAAGACGCTTCCAAATCCGCCTCCAGCTATAAAGTATAGCTCTTCAAACTCGCGATGGTATCTGGACCACTCGAGGCCTGATGGTTGGACTATGGGCCATGTTGCTGGAAGGGTTATTGGGATTTCAGAGCCGCTGGCAACTGCGACGAGTTGGTACAATGCTCTTTGGTACTGACTCCGCATTGCCTCGAACTCTCCCATGGCGTAGGAGTCATCTATAAGGTTCATACTGTGTAACTTCTCACATATTGTGTTGTAGAGCTGATTGGCCCTTAGGTTGTCTTTCTCGAGGAGAGAACAGAGTTGTTTCACGAGGGATTGGACGAGCAAGCTGATGGGGGTGGTTGTAGCAGAGTTGATGATGTCGATCTGCTGCATGCTCTGGTGGAACACGGACTCATGGTGACTGTTGCGATTTATACCTGGAATTAAGGAAAAATACGTAATTGGGTAAATTAATTAACACACACTTGTAGGATAAGCGACTTCTAAAAGAACGCAAATCGAGTTTTAACATTTTACTTTCAGGCTAGTAGATTAAACGATTCTGATGAAAGAAACCTGCGATCTAAGTAGCTTCCGTCACTTCAAGCGAAATACTCTTTGGATAAATTGTATGCGACAGTATATTATACTATTTTCGTTCATAGAACCTAATGATAAAACAACCAATTTATACGCCACTTGCTAAGCGGCACACCTTTTTTTTAACGTTGGGAAATACTCTTGGATTTCCTCCGCCTTGGGAAGGGCGGAGGGGCATGCCGGGCTGAAACCGGCTAAAACCCCACGGTGTCCTTCTTCTTACCTCTAGCCGGGGTTGAGGTGTACGTTTTATCTGCATTAGACCGCACCCCGGCAGGTATCGGCCCCTTGTTGGCCGCACCTATCCTTCAGAGATCTTCGCCATCTCGGGCCTGTTTCTGTTCGGGCGACGGACCGCCCCCGGTTCGTCGCCCGCATCTTGCATCACTTCCTCGCAAAAGGAGGCGACGCGCTCTCGCTCCGGACAATGGACTGAACCACGGCCGGAAGCGAGAGGTCACCCCCTTCGAATGCCGCGACGAGGTCACGGCGCTGCGTTGCCCAGCAAATAACAATTGACGATTGTCAATGCTACCCAGGAATAGTCCTACGGTGCCAACACTGCGTTCGTCACCTCGGGACATTACTTATTAGTCTCTAATGCCCAGCAATTTCACTAGCTACAGTGCCCTTCAAACCAGAACAGAGTAATGTTTAGAGTTTAAACACTACTGCTTGGCGACGAATACCGGGCTCTGTGGTGCTAACTACCTTTTTTATCGCCCACTGGATATTCGTCATGAACTTCGTCTCGGGGAAGGGTAAAGGGGTCTCCTACCGGCTAGAACCACGGGAGCGGTGACCTTCCGCACCAAAGGGGGCTCCAGGTCCTCGTACGATCACACTAGTGTGGTGCAACCTACCTAGCCCGACTCTTGTTATAAGAGACCTTCCACCATTGCATGAATTTACAATGTTGATATGATGATTTCCAATTCAATTACCCATTGATCAGTATGGTGTGATGTAAATTATCTCTAACTTTGAATAGTTTTATCATAATGTCGCATCTGACATTGAATGCATGTATATGAAAGCTATTTACGGATGATACGGGATTGAAATCGATTCGATATTATAATGTATGAAGGTTTCATGAATAATTGATGCTGAATATTCTGAAGTGTTGATCACCAGTTGACTTCTGAAACAGGATTTCAGGATGTTCCAGAGTGTTATATAATAAGTATCTATTGAGATTTATATATCTATAGGAAATAGTGTGTAAGTAATGGCAGTTATCTCTACCAACAGGTATATATGTACATGGATAACTATCCATGTAGTGTCCGGATTAAGAATATAGCACCACTCCATCTTCTCCAGTAGATGTTGTAAAAAGCGACTAAGGGGATCTCTAAACCAGAGAGATGGGCAGCAGCGTCCTGTGGAACAGAAGAAATACTGTGCTCACCAACTCACCTGCCAAATGTGGTGAGTACAGGCAAATTGCCCCTAAGTGATGCCACAATTGTGGGTATCTACAGGGGAGGCCTTAGTTCAGCAGTGGACGTACTTTGATTGATATGATCATCATTTCGGCCGAATAAAGTCCACTGCTGGACACAGGCCTTCCTCAAAGATCACCACAACGACCAACATCGGTGTGTTGTGTGCTCATTGGCGGGTTTTGCCATAATCGCCACGCTTGGCGGGCGGGTTGCCGATCGCGGTTGAGTTGTTAATGTATTCTAAGGACGCTGCTTCCCATCCTCTGACTAATCCCTAAGTCGCCTCTTACGAAACCCACGGAATGAGATGGGTTGAAGCTATTCGTAGCCGGCACCACACGGCCGATTGATACAATGATGATGAATGAAAGTTACGTTTTAGATTACTTGACTAAGATCAGCAGCCCAAGCACGATACAATCGGAATTCGTGACGTCAATGTGTCATTAGGTCTACCGAGGGTGATGATTCATCACCTTGATTGACACATTGACGTCACGAATGATGATAGAAAACAAATATGTCTACTAGGCTTCATAAGTAGACAACAACTAATAGTTCGTTCGTTTATTTTAGGTTTCACGAAACGTAAGCCAAAGCTAATTTAAGAACTAGTTCGAGTTTGATAACAAAATGATTGCGTTGGAAAGATTTCTTAAGGCCGAAATTAATAATCGATCTAATCCGAAATCTTCAGATTTAAGATTTTGAAATTCATCCGTTGTTGTGTTACGATAGAGTTGCCAACCGTCCTGTTTTCCCAGGACATGTCCTAGTTTTTGTAGTGTCCTGGGATGTCCTGGATAGTTTTTAAGCAGCGTCCTGGGTTTTTAAAGCGCCCTGATAAGGTCATGTATTTTAAAATTCGCGCGCCACTTTTACAATTCTTACGCCGCGGCCTAACGGCTTGCGAGTGTTCGCGTTGCTGTGCTGTCTTAAAACACAGGCGTAACGTGCTACTCAGTGATATCTCTTTCTCTCTACTATTGTCGCACAGTGCTTTCTCTTTCTTCCCTTGCTTGCATTAGACATACAGAGCTATCCAGCCAGCTTACTATTTAGTTGTAATATGTGAATAGTCTACATGAACGTAAACTATTTAAACTTATTCTTGATTATATTATAGTGTTTATTATTGTATTGTATTATTGGTATTATTTATTCAGAGAATACAGAATAAAATAGAAAGATACGATTTGTAAATGTGTTACATTTTTTATTTACGAATTTTTATTTAAGAAAAGTTTTAGCACTCAATTGAATCCTACTCAAAGACGACAGCTTAAACGTCTTGTGGCTAACATATTTCAAGCAATGCATTTCCGAGGAACAGTATGCAGAACTACGGAAAGTAGCTGAATATGTATTTAGTATACCGGGTCATAACGCTAATGTGGAGAGTATTTTCTCTCATAAATTCACAGTGGTCAAAAGAAAGAAATCTATTACTGCCAAAAACAGTAGCGACAATCATCAAAACTATCTATAATATAGATATGAAGTGTGACCAATTTTATGACTATTTATTAACGCAACCACAGATACTGAAGGAAATAAGTTCGTAATATTAGAATTTGTTAAATACTATAACTAACCTAAGTTTAAAGAATTTGTTACAAACTAAAGTGTTTGTTTTATATTTTAATAACTCGTTTCCAACTCGTATAATTTTATTCAAATACTTTTATTAAAAATATGATTATTATCATTACTTGAAATTCATTTAACCTGTTTTAATACATAATAATTAACTATTGCATCTCTATTACTGCGTCCTGTTTTTAAACTGAATTGTCCTGGCTTTTCCAACTTCAAATCCTAGTTTTTTAAATTTGGGCTTGGCAACCCTATGTTACGATCACATTTAATACAATAACAGACATATCCGTACTGCGAAATCCAAAGATTTTGGATTGGATCGATTAATAATTTCGGCCGTTAGAGCTTAAGCAGTGTTGACGGCCATCTTCATTACGAACGAACAGACAAATCTATACTTATCAAATTAAATAAAAGTTTGTAGAACGCATCCTTGCTTAGTCACTTCATCCGAAATTAATAATTAATCTAATTCAAAATCATTGGATTTTGGATTAAGGATATGTCTGTTTTTTGTTTTAAATGTGATAACTCATAACACATAAACGCACGAAGTTCAAAATCTTAAATCTAAAGATTTTGGATTACATTGATTATTCATTTCGGCCGTGAGTGAGCATAAGAATTGTTATAATTGAACAGCATGCAGCTGCAGGAAACGAGCATAAAAATACATTACAATATGTATTTGGATCTTTCCAGAAGGCAAGAATGTGTATATTGTTTCAGACTGGTTTCTTTAACATGGTGCATATCAATAAACTGGGGTCCGGCGTCACCCTAGCGTAGCCAACCACCGTAGCTAACCCAATGTTATATAAAGCAATTGAACATGAACTTTATTCAATGTAGATAAGATCTAAAATTATTATGAATTTTTATTCGCGTCTTTTAACGAGGTTTAATGTAGTCTTTATTATTACTAAATTTCTTTGTGTTAAACGAAATTATTTGTTAAACAGGATGACAAAAGGTTCATGTTAGCTTCACAAGAAAAATCGGGAATATTCTCGCTGCCCGTGGTTAGTGTTCAATATGTTACAAGTACAACCGCAAAAGATAAAACTACTGAGCCGTGCTAAATGTAAACATAACATTGTTCAATGTCTAGAAGGTATGTTATAAAATAAATAAAAATGTAGGTGCATCGCTGAAAATAGGCCTTGAACCATTGAAAATCCCAATTGATATCAGCCCTTATCACTTTTAGGGTTGATTCCACCGTTCACTTTGAAAAGCGAGTTTAATACATTGAGGTTTAACGTACTACGCGTCTTCTCTAGTACCAGGCCTCAACATGATTCTTTGTTACACGCGTTAGAGCGCCTACACTCGTAACTCACGGCTGAATACTGAAACGCCAGTTAATATTAAGTCCCGCTTTAACCATTTGAGCCGCCCGGTTTCCCTATCGAAAACGTGTTCTCGTATAGTTAAAGCGCATATTAATATTAAGTGGCGTATCAGTGTTCGGCCTTTAGTCTGTGTCAAGCTGTCAAGCCGCTTGCCGCAACGTGATGTGTTTGAGTGCTAAGTTTTATTACTTAGATATGCCTTCATTTGCAGGGAGATAGTTTTAATAACTCAAGAAACATGATGTAAAAGACAAGGAGTGACTTCTCATCAATTTGTATAATATTATCTTTAAAACATGCGTAATCAAATTAAAAACTATCAATATGTTGATACGGGGCGACGCGTTACCGCGGTGACGGCCATATTTCAGTAATACTCAAATAGTAATAATATTTCTTTGCGCAGACGTGACACTCAATGCTTTAATAAAACTAGTTTTGCATAACTGAGTTCAAACGTTTAATTTAATCTCGGTTTACGTCAAAGCGGTTTCAACATCTACATTTATACCGCGTTTACAAAACGTAGTTTACAATCAGCGTGGCTATTTTGTAAGAACTCACTTGTAAATCCGCGGTGAAAATTATAATATTGTACTGTAATTACTACTTTTCACTGTGGACTTATGTGAGTTTGCTTCACTAGCAAAGTAATAAAAACAGTACGATATTACGAGATTTCACCGCGGATTTAGAAGTCAGTTTGCTAGTGAGTTCTTACAGAATAGCCACGCAGGTCATAGGATGTAAATATCATCTCTATCATAGACAATAACGCGATGCGGTTTGTATTTGCAACTTAACAGCGACCAGGTGCTACTACGGCTGTTTAAAAACGAAACATTTCAGTACCTCTAAAGCTATTCGCCAGTGTCAAAATTGTCGTGCTCACATATACGTCGAGATAACAAAATTGCTTGTTTCATTTTGAAAAGCTAAGAGCATCGCTTAGAATGTTTCTTTTTTTGTGAATATTTGTTTTTTTTTTCAAAATTGATTAATGGGACACACGCTGTCATTTCTAGAATTAAGTTAATAATCCATTAGTTACCGGGTTTTATCCGTATGCTAACAATAAATCCATCTTGGCCGACGAATAACAAATTCATCTTCCTAATCACATTTCTAAAAAGCTAAGGCCAATTGCTATTTTCATTGTTGTTATTAGCTAAATAACATAAACAATGCTCCGCAATAAAATGACACAGCTCTTCAAATGCGTTCAAACAGGCTAATCGTTGAGAATCGGGCGTTCAGAAATTAAACCGAGTTAAGCTTTAGCTAATCGCGATTAGTTCCAATGGTAGAATCGGCCATTAACATTTCACAGTTAAATTTCAAGAAGAGTGGCCGTTGATCGAGTAAAAAGTTCCTTTTCAGGCCGGAACCATATTGATTTCATCATTATAATAATTTCAGACGACCTCCACGGGAGGAGATGGAGTGCTATACCTATTCTTAATCCGGACATCACACGGATAGGACCACAGGATATATTAATATTATTATATAATATTTAATTGTGTTCCGTGTGGTGTCCGAATAAATAATAAAGCACCACTCCATCTCTTGAATGTTGTAAAGGCGACTAAGGGACTCTAAACTAGAGGGATGGGCAGCAGCATCCTTTCTGTGGAACAGTGGCCATTCTGTACTCACAAACCCGTCTTCCAAGCATGGTGAGTACTGGTAATTTCCCCCCAATATGATGACACAGTTGTGGAAATCTATGGGGGAGGCTTGTGTCCAGCAGTGGACTTTATTCGGCCGAAATTATGAAATAAATAAAATTTAAGTGTCCGTTTGTAATGTCAAAATAACAGCTTTTTACTAAATGCATGTATATACGGTACAATTTTTTTTTTTACTTTTTTGTCTGTCTGTCTGTTTGTTCCCGCTAATCTCCGAAACGGCTGGACCGATTTCTACGGGACTATTACTGGTAAATAGCTGATGTTATAAGGAATAACTTAAGCTTCTTTTGTTTTAGAAAAATTATTAGGGTTCTGCGCAAAAAAATTAAAACCCTGAAAATCCAATATATGTGCTCTATCTCAAGTGTCTATGCCGAAGTATTCTAAATTATTTATAAATAATCTAATTTATTTTAAATTAAACCGCAGGTGAAACCGTGGCGCCAGCTAGTACTACATAATTCCGATAGGCCATCCGAAACTTTTCCAATTTCCTAGTTCAAAAGATCTCATTAATATTAATTTTCAGCGGAAATTCATCATGAACTTCCTTCGCCCCGGGGAAGGGAGAAGGGGCATGTCGGACTCCGACCGGCTAAAACCACTGGAGTGGTCATCTTCGGCACCAAATGGTGGAGGACCCGGAGACCTCGTAAGATCACACTAGAGCCGCCCATGATGTCATGCTTTTAGGCACATCTCGGAGGGGATACCAGTCAGTCGCTACTGTTCCCCAGAAAGGACGCTGCTGCCCGTCCCTCTGGTTTAGAGTTCGTCGATTTGACTGTTACAATCTCATATGTCATGTATTTTCTTAGTTTATTTAAGACCCCATTGAATTCAACGGTGATGGAAAACACCATGGAGGATCTCGAAAATACGACGAAATCAATTAGTCTGAAATCGCCAACACGCAGTGAGCAAGCTCACCAGACTGTGCTTGTTCCTTCCTTGTATGAGAAGAGAGAGGTCTTTGCCCTGTAATGGGACAGTCTGATATTACTACATGTCTCTCTCTTCACAGGTTTATGTAGGCTTACGCTGGGACATGGGTCCAACATGCAGAGGCCCTTTAGAGAGTTTTAATCTAAAATGTAATAGGACACTAACCAGAGACTCTCCATGGCTGCATTATAAAAATGCAGTCTCAGATTGTCCCCAGAAGTTCTATTATTACTACTTTATAAATAAAACTTTAAAAATGGATTGTTGCTGTTGTATAGCTGAATTAATTTGAACTGTAAATGTATTTAATAGGTTATTCGTCTCAATCAGTTCTTCATACAGAAGTGCGCAAACATTAAACATGTTTACGTTCCAGCCAGCGAGCATAGCAGTCTACTGCATTTTATGAACAAAAAGTACTGAATAATGTTAGTTAACTTTTAATCAAAACTAAAATGAGTTCTCCAAAGGAGGATGTACTTGAAGTACAAATTTTTTTCATTACAAGAAAAAACAAACTATATCACATGAGAACATGTCTAGAGCGACATAATTATGCATATTGATAAATAATAATGTAATGTCTTTATTCCAATTCTATTTTATTTCTTTTTTTATATATTGCTGCTCAACATTAGGATTGCTCCTGTGCCGTGGGTGCGTTTACAGACCCATATTCCACACACAATACGCCCAGACCCGGAATAATTACCTGCAGATCATACAAATATTTGTTTGGTGCAGGAATCTAACCCACAACCCAGAGTGCAGCAGCAGCCAACTGCATCAGCCACTGCACCAACCATTAGCCACCAGCAAATTAGTTATGAGTTATAAAAAACACACTAAGTTAATTACTGAAATATACCCTACCGACGATTGAAACAAAACATGAATGAAGAAATTTACTATGCAAGCGAGCTACTAGTGTTAATGTGTCCAAATTTCCAAATAACTTAGTTTTGGTCATTTATGCGTGTATGCCTGTTTCTAGGTGAAGCTCCTAAGCATATCTTACAGTCTAAATATTATTAGCTATATTTCATCATCAATGTACAAGGTAACTTATGGACCAAAATAGTATATTAGGTAAGTGGAAGATAAAAACATTTGCAAACATATGATAGAGAGCTATGGTATACAGTTATTTATAGAAACACTATGGTTACCAACAAGATTCTCTTTACGTGGTTTAAGACTAGTTGATACGTGAATTTCAAGGCTGACACCAAAGACTTTTTTTTATTAAATTTAAGTTACTTCAGAAAATGCACATACAAGAAAAAAATATCGCAGCTAATTACTCACCTAAATCAAAGGATTTAATCGTCGCCAAAGCTTTCCATTTGTCCTTATTTTGTCCATCCATGGTACTTTTATATTTAAACCTATCCTTTTGAGATCACTGCACACAGTATTGTAGCCAAGACTTTAATTCAATAAAGTCCCGGAAAGCCATTATATTAGATAAAATGCCATTGTTTATTTCAAGTTATACAAATTTTACGAAAAATAATTACAACACAATTGAATTTCACACATACCCACACTGGCTCAATAGATAACAATATCCGAAATGTCAGTCAGTGTCATTGTTTTTCATTGAACAGAATGCTTGAACATTATTCTTTAAACATTTTATATTAAACCCATACATGACGACATAGAGTACGTCAGTGTCATTGTGAACTAATTTAGTGATGGGCGTATTCGATTATAATTTTGTGACAAATTACGTAAGTGATTATAAAATTAGTTGATTATAATTTTTAAACAGAAAGGTTTTGAACGCACCCAATAAAGTAACACTGTCACAGTGTCACTTGTGTCATAATGACTGATTGCACGAGAAAAGGAAGTGGATCCATGATTGATGGAATGCTGAAAGATGACGTTATAGATCATTCAACTAGTCCATGGTGCTCTCCTGTGTTTCTGGTGCGAAAGAAGGACGGCAGCATGCAATTTTGTGTAGACTATCATCGATCGAACGACATAACGAAAAGGACAGCTACCCATTACCAAGGATCGATGATCCACTGGATACGCTGACAGGAATTAAGTTGTTTACCATGCTGGACCTGAAGATTGGCAAAAAAGTGTGCGTAAAGCAACAAATGCTGTAATTGGCCGACGCCACGATACGAGCTCTCTATCGTACGATTTTGTGCATCGCATATACCATATTGATGGTAATATAGGGTGTCGAGCTTGACGTGTAGCCGTGTGTACAACGAATGAAATTTAAAAGTACATTCAAAAAAAGAAATCGAATATGATACTTATTACTCAAAAATTATAGCGATGAATATCGATTACTTTATGTTAAGACACATTGATATATCATATGGATGCCTATGCAACACTACTTTAGAGATAAGCTGTATTAGGTAAATTTGGGATTAGGTGTTCCTACATATTCCTAATCTGTACAAATACATGATCCTCGTGATCCACTTAATCTATTAATACTTATTGATTATGATTCGTGTATAGATAGAATGTAATGGCAAACAGGGCTCACTTTTATACTGGTTTTCATCTTATTTATCCCACAGATCGCAAATTCTTGTAGTTAATGGTTACAAATCTTATTGAACCGGTTCTGTTTTGACTATTCATTAACGATATTACTGCCCAAATCCATAATTGTAAATATTTAATGATTGCCGACGATCTTAAAATATACAGAAGTATAACTTCAAATGAAGATACTACCCCAATCCAAGAAGATTTGGACAGAATGGACAGAATGGAATGAAAATATAAAAGGAATATTATTGGAAATTGTAAATGAGGTTCGTGATCTAGGCATCATCATCATCAAGATCGGCACGGCTACTTCTAAAGAGAAGCACTAAAGGTTTTAAGCTGGTAAGAACAAAAATTGTGCTATATAATGCCTTAGTTCGGAGCCACCTTGAGTTTGCCAGCGTGGTGTGGAACCCACATGACGCTGTACATTCACAGAGAGTAGAAAGCATCCAAAGGTCCTTTACAAAACATCTAGCATAGACCTTCGGGGATATATCTCCCCGGTGTCCATACGAACAACGTATTCAATGTTACAAAATGATAACTCTGCGCGACCGTCGACTGGTACAAGATCTCATGTTCTTTTTCAGATTGGTTAACAATAAGTTAGACTGCGATAATTAACTGAAAAAATTGGAATAAAAGTCCCTATAAAATACACAGATATCCCATTACCCATATATTTCACATTAAAGCATCCAACACAAATATAGGAGAAAACTCACCTCTCAGCAGGCTCAGCAAGGAGATGAATTCTTATATAAAATCCATTCCGGATGTGGACATCGAGTATATCATGACTCCATGAACATCTTTAAGACCCAAATTATGAATTTAAAATTCTAAAGCACTAAACCAAAATAGTCATTCTATTATTATGTTGATATTTAACTGTATTTTGTTTCTTCTTTCTTATGTTATATAATACTACTACTCAACTAATAGAGTTGTTATACTGTTTTTATAGTTTATTACCACACATTTTATAGTACATCTCGTTTTACCTTAAATTATCACTTGTATTTCTGAATGTTGGTTCACCTGTCATTGGCAATTGTATAAGCCCAAAACTTATTGTTACCTACTGTTACTTGATATTTTATATACAGAAGCTGTTGGTGTGGCTTTATTAATAAATAAATTCGTTATTAGTCTCTAATCCTAAGTGAACTTAGTTTTTAATCCTTGTTGGCCTTGCTGGGACTGCATACATATTAGGTTAGGTATTATTGTTAATTTTACATGTAAATATTCATGATTTTTGTCTCGTATTTAGTGGTAATTTTTTGGTAGTAGTTATGGTTGTTACACAGGAATTTTGTTTTTGTTTTAATAAACTATTATTTTGATGATAAAGCAAGCGAGGAGTGGGTTTGGTGGCCACAATTTACTGTAGAATCTGAAGAGAACAAAATAGCATATCGCAATATATTTCAACAAATGCACTTAAAATAAAGAAGCCTTTTAAAAATAAGAAAGAAAATTGAATACCGTCTATGCCTACGAGATTAACGTGCATATACACATGAATCGTGTATTACATATTCATATACTTTTGCGTTCAGAATAGGTACGCTTAATAACAATAATAGATTCGAGTACTGTCATAGTACCTAAATTTCCAATACCTATATAAGCAGAGTGCTAGCGAATTTTATAGCGCGGGCCAACAAGTATGGGTAGGTACTCTGCATAAAGTGTGGACTTCGACCTTGTCGCATGACACCCAGCAAACAAAAACTACCTTAATTGTACTAGAGTAAGCTCTAAGACGACGGAAGCCGCTCAGGCGCGGTAACGCAACTTATGTTCAGAGTAGCAGAGCCCGCCAGATCACGATCATGAGTTCATGATCTTAATGTCTGCCTACAGAGGAATTAAGGCTTTATGCTAACAGAAACATGAATTGTTCAAATTAATTTTGAATATGTATAAAATGAAGGGTGATATTAAGTTTATTTGATTTGCTTAATAGATCATTGCTACCTATAGATTTATCTCCATTATTAAAATAAGACCTTATATTCAATTTCCTAACATTTACATAACATTAGGTATGTAAAACAATATCCTTGCGATGTAGTACATGATGTATTGCGTCATCTCATACTCGTACGGTACCCAAATTTTGTGTCTCGCTTCCTCTGTGATATAGCGAAACATGACTTAGGTTGTGAGTGAGTGAGACAGCGAAGGCAGTGGTGAGGACTGAGGAAGCATTCAAAACACACTGTGTTAACTTAAATTAATCCAACTGTTGTATGGTGTTGTATAGTTGGACTAATTATAAAATTGGAATAGTTGCCACCTAGTACCGTAAAATACCTAATCTTCGGATCTGTTCTAATAAATACGGCTCATCTCTACTAATTACTGAATTTGACATAAAAACAAACGTAGTAAAACCATGTGGGATAACTTATGAATTTAGTCAAAAAAATAGAAAAAGAAACATTTCAAAATGAATCTATTGCCTAAAAGTCACAAGGAATTCAGCGAAAAAGATTATTGGAATAAATTCTTCAAGAATCGTGGGAACAAAGCATTCGAATGGTGGGTTAAATTAATAAATGTTACTGGACATTATATTATGACTACTAACTATAATATAAATAAAACTATAATACTTACTATAATATATTGCGGTGCACATTTTCCAGGTACGGCGAATACTTAGAACTCTGTGGTCAGCTGCATAAGTATATTAAACAAAAAGATTCTATTCTAATAACAGGTTGCGGTAACTCGAGCCTAAGTTCCGATTTATATGATGTTGGTTATCAAAATATCACAAACATCGACGTTTCAGAGGTGGTAATCAAGCAAATGAAGTCAAAAAATGCTCACAGATCAAATATGAAATTCATTTATATGGATGCTTTGAACACATCCTTCAGTAATGAAGAATTCAATGTAGTTTTAGATAAAGGAACACTAGATGCTCTTATGCCAGATGACTCTGAGGAAACGCAACAGATGATCGATAAATATTTTTCTGAAATCAAAAGAGTTTTAAAACTTGGGGGTCGTTATGTGTGTATATCTTTGCTTCAAAGTCATATTCTTAGTAAATTAATGGACACCTTTTGTAATAAGTCTTGGATGTTCCGTGTTGTAAGATGCCATGAGGCTGAAGAAAAGAATGCTGAGGACACAGATGGAACAACATTACCAGTATTTGTTGTTATTGCTACAAAGTTTAAAGAAATGCCACAACTGGTAGGTATTTTTAAGAAGACTTTATTATAAGATAGTTTTAATATTTTTGTTTCTGTAATAAAAACTATAATATATATTTGGGCATAGGTGTACAAATGTTCCATCCCACAGCAAGTTTGAATTGACAATGACTGTTACTACAAATGTGTTATGCTTTGTTTGTTGAAGTAGTAACCAGAGGATGAGTAGAGACAATGATTTTGTAGCTACAACCTTTGTTGGTTGAAGCATGGTAATCATTTAATAGTCATCATCATGATATCAGCTATTTATACGTCCACTGCTGAACAAAGGCCTCCCCCGTGGATTTCCACAATTGTTGTCATTTCGGGGGGAATTTGCCAATACTCACCAAGCTTGGCAGGCGGGTTGGTGAGCGCAGAATGATGCTATTTCACAGAGGGGACACTGCTGCCCATCCCTGTGGGTTAGAGTTCCTTAGTCGCCTTTTACGACATCCACAGGAGGAGATGGAGTGGTGCTATATTCTTAATCCGGACACCACACGGATTATCATTTAATAGTAACTCAACAACTATTTCTTTTTACTAAAGATGAAGAGTACCTTGAAACATTGTCTAGTCCTATTAATTCGCCCTAGTATGATCTTACGAGGAACCGGAGCCCCCCTTTGGTGCCGAAGATGACCGCTCCGTTGGTTTTTGCCAGTAGCAGTCCAGCATGCCCCTTTGCCTTTCACCGGGGTGAAGGAAGTTCATGATGAATTTCCACTGGAGAACAATAAAAAAAATGCTATTAAGAAGTGCAGACTTGTGAGTTGAAACATTTCTGTGTAACTAAATCCAATTAAAATTGTACTGGAAAAACTTGATGTATTGCCCAGCCTAAACGGCATGGTTGGTACAGTGGCTGAAACAGTCGGCTGCTGCGCTCCGGGCCGTAGGTTCGATTCCCGCACGGAACAAATATTTGTATGATCTGCAGGTAGTTGCTCCGGGTCTGGATGTATTGTATGTGAAATTCATGTCTGTAAAACGCACCCACGACACAAGAGAAATTCATATTGTGGGGCAACAGTTTTATTTAAACAAACAAACCTGAGTTGTGGGAACCTGAGCCCATTACAAAATATCCTTCAAGTAATTATTTAATTGTATATGATATTCCAGATATTAGAAGTATGCATGGCAGGTGATAAGATGCTGAGACTTAAGACTCCAGAGGAGATGAAGAGTTATGTGAAGACAGCACAAGATACTGCTTTTGTAACGAATGGACTTGCCAAAACCAGTCTAGATGATGACAATGAAGTAGGTTAACATTGTTTGGAAGAATTGGCGATTAGAATAGAATAGAATAATTTATTCAGTAATTAGGACCAAACAACAATGCAGCAGTCCCAGGAGGAAATGGCGAGACGAGTCAGACTCTTTAATGAAGGATTGGTTCATAACAGCTGGAAGCTATGGTAAGTGGATAAGGTGAAGAGAGGCCTTTGCCCAGCTGTAGGATGGTATGGGTTGATTTAATAATGAACAGGACCTACTTAAGGGTTCAGATTACTCAAGTATGACTTTGGCTAAAATAAAGAAAGAAAGAAAGAAAGAAAAATAAAGAAAGAAAGAAAGAAAGAAAAATTGTTTTATTGGCACAGACAATATACAAAATAAAAATAAACTTAAATATTAAAATCATAAAACTAACTAAAAGGCAACACATATCGTGCACAGTGACAAAATTATAGTGCCAAAGGGCCAACAGCTCAGCATAATGTTAGGTGGCAGTGGTACTGACCACCTAACGCTGGTTTTCAGCTGTAACCCAGCGGTGCCATACGTTCGAATCTAAAACCAATGCATTTGAATGCACTTAAAACGAAATCTTTTTCTTGAAATTTGTACACACACATTGCACATCACAACATTATTTAAGAGTGTGTGTGTGTAATGAAATAAAATAAACAACATAAAATGTATAAACGGTAATTTCGACAAACTTTCAATACCATATTATATAATAGTTACCTACTCAAATTACATAAAATCTACCCCAATAACAAAAACAAAAGCCAACAAATAATATCAACAAAATTATAATCATTCATTCCCACCAGTGCCAATTACTGTAAAACATTAATAATGCGATCTCAAAATATACCCAAATACATCAAATAAGGGTTTAACTGTTAGCAGATTTAGTTATATATATGATATTAAAGGAAAACTACACCATAAACAGTTAATTGAACACCAAGCCTTTTTTCAACAAATTATAGCTACGGCCAGCCATGTGGTAGCTAAGAATACCATCACCCCATCTCATCCCGTGGGTGTCGTAAAAGGCGACTATGGGATTAGCCGGAGGATAGGCAGCAGTGTCCTTTGAGTACATTTATAACGTAACTGCGATCGCCAATCCATATGCTAAGCTTGGCGATTATGGCCAAACGCCCCAATGTGCAAACAACACAAACCCATTCTGATCGTTGTGCCATATTTGGGGGCGGCTTCTGTCCAGCAGTGGATGTTTTTCGGCTGAAATGCTGATACAAATTAAAACAGTGTTCTTACCTTTGTAGTGTCATTTAGAAAATGCAATAACAATTAAATATTAAGTATTTTTCTAAAGCATAACAACATAAATATGTATATATTTAATAATATACCATATTATTAAATGTCAATGTCTAAACATACCTTTGTTAATTTAAAACTGCCATCAGTCTTCACAGAACTGTTATCAATTTGGTGGTGTGACATGTGTGGCCTTTGCTGACCAATCAAAGTCAAAGTATAACTGTGGCAGTTGTGTATTTTACTTTTAAAAGAATCGGAGAGTCAAGATTCTACTTGGTCACCTGACACTGTCTCGTATATTATTTATCTTCTATATACAAGAAGGAGTGTGTGTAAACATTACGTATGATTAAAATTAATCTTTTTGATATTAATATTTATTTTTATTGTTATTAAGTAATTATTAGTATTGAATTATCCCTCCGTGATGTGCCTGTAGGCGTGGCACTAATGGGCGGCTCTAGTGTGATCTTACGAGGATCTGGAACCCCCCTTCGGTGCCGAAGATGACAGCTCCAGTGGTTTTAGCCGGTAGGAGTCGAGGTCGAGGAGATACCCCTTCGCCCTTCCCCAGGGTGAAGGAAGTTCCATGTAGAATTTCCACTGGACATCAATATATATATTTTTTTAAATGTATTGAATTATACAAAAATAGAATATAAGTAAATATAAAAACAAACGGATATAAACATGCCTACGTTTTTAAGTTACGCTTCCCTTAATGCATTTAGTTCCCCCCTCCCATTTTTGTCGTAGAGAAATCCTCATGGACTTCCTCCGCCTTGGAATGGGTGGAGCATCACACCAGCTAAAACTCCACAGTGTCCTTCCACTTACCTCTGGCTGGGGTGAGGTGTTCGCCTTTCAGCATTAGATGCCGCATCGTAGGTATCGGGTATCGGTCCGTCACTGTCTGACGGGCTCTATCTCTGTGCTAGCTGGCCAGAGAGGCGCGCAGACCACACGCGCCGCCGTCTCAGCCCTGTTTCTGTTCGGGCGACAGACTGCCCTAAGTTCGTCGCCCGCAGGCCGCTACTCATGGAAGCCGGAGTTCGTTCAGCGCCCTCCGTCGGCGCTAGCGCCCGGCGCGTTTTCTGCGGCGGGGATCAGAGGAGGTCTCCTCCCGTCCCCTGCTCTGCCGCCTCCTTTGCTTGCATCACGTCCTCGCAAAAGGAGGCGATGGCATCCCACGCGCTCTCGCTCTGGACGACGGACTGAACCACGACCGGAAGCGATGTGTGGTGCGCCGTGCCCTCCGGGCAGTTACCGCAGTGATGACAACCTGGCGTTTCTTCTCGAAACAACCATGGTTTGAGAGTACCTGCGTCATCCGCAAGGTGAGGGCGCCATGCCGCTTCTCCAGCCATTCCTCCATGACGGGTCTTACCCTATTTAGTAGTCTTGTCCTATTTTAGTTTCCCCCTAAATAAGTGATACTTCAATAATATTACAAAGCTGTTAACAATAAAAAATAAAAACAATTGTTAGGTGGATAGAAATGAGGTGTTTAATTTATAAATTAATCACTTCTGCATGCAGTCAGCTAACAGTCAACAAACCATCTTAGTACGGTATAATAATATTCTCAATAGAAATAATATGAACTCGAAATCGACTGGGAACATTTCCTTTAAATTTACTTGATATCTTAAGTGTTCTGCAGATCAGTTATTTACAAAGAGGCTAGAGAATATCTACATTTTTAAACATTTCTTCAATTTCATCTTCAGTTGATGAAATCCACTGCTGGACACAGGCCTCTCCCAAAGATCACCACAACGACCGATATGGTGTCTTGTGGGCTCATTGGGGGGTCTTGCTATAATCGCCACGCTTGGCAAACGGGTTGGCGATCGCGGTTGAGTTGTTAATGTACTCGAAAGACGCTGCTGCCCATCCTCCGGTTAATCCCTTAGTCGACTTTTACGACACCCATGGAATGAAACGGGGTGGTGGCATTCTGAGCCGGCACCACACGGCATTTGAAATACGCTATTCTGAAATACTAATAGTCGTCATAGAGGAGCCCTCGGGATCCATACCGTACCATAATTATGTATGTACCATAAAGCTTCCAGAGATGGGTATATCCCAATTTTCAGATGGAACTATTTGAGATATAATGTCAAATCTTTGTTTAGGTCTCCCTGGACCTGATGCAGCCTGGCGAGGACACGCCCCGGTATACCCTGTACGTGGTAGACCAGAAACGATCGCAGGCCATCAATAAATATGCTGTGTTCATTGTGCCGCAGGGCAGGTAAGATAATTTGCTAACTGTTCTTGATAAAGAAAGAAAGAAAGAAAACTTTTTCTTTCTTTCTTTCTTTCATAAAAGAAATTACTTTTTTAAATAAGCTTTTATTAGCCTATACATATTTATTTCTCAACAAGAGCCTCCCGATGAAGGATTATACATTGCATCACCATGGTTGGTACAGTGCTGTTGTCAAATCTCTTGAATCTCTTTTTACGAAAATATTATTTTATATTATACTTCATTTTTATAGGTACTTCAATGTGGACTTTTGTTTTTATTTATTTTAATTTTAATATTATTATATAGTTTGTAATGTAAAAGCAAATCGCACTGACTTGCAAACGCCCTTACAGGGTGCATGTACCTACCTAAATTTAAATCCTACTAAAGATCTCTGGAAATAATATGATGTGCGTGTATGCAAAATAAATAAATAAATGATATTGTTTAGCAAATTTCTATGAATACAAACTGACCAGATATATACATATATATGTATAAACACCTTTCAGTCTGTTTATTCCATGAAGGAAAAATGGTGTGAATAATAATATGAAACGGTATACTATGAACATAGGTGTTCTGCTAAATGGCTGTCAAAAATAGCGGGAACGCGTCGTAAACATCTCCCACGGATTTACGTTTTATTGCGAAAGTGGATCTTTTTTGTGTATGGATAATGACGGTTTGTCTGTTCATACAGTTTACGGTTCTTAACTTTATACTACTTAACTTGACACTGGCAAAATGGAATACTATTGCCAGGAAAAAAAAAAGAAAAGAAAAAAAAAACTTTATACTACCATGTTTTTTTTTCTGTTGCGCCTTTCGCATACATATCAAGGGACCTCCAGCAAGGCTATATATTAAGTAACTACGCTTAAGGACGTCCCCTGCGGGACACGGACCTCGGCTTAGGGCGTTACTGGGATAACAACAGCACGAAGGGGCTGCTGGATCAATATTCTTTGGGGTTTAAAGGCGATCTTTTATTACTAATCATTTTTTCGGCTCGGGCCGGCGCGAACAACGGTCGCCATTATTTAAATGTGTTAGTTTGTATATTTGAATGTTTGAGGCTTCATCACGCTCGAAAGACTGAACGGTTTCTAAGGAAACTTGGTATAGTGTTCGGTATATAAAAGAAAGACAGGAATATAAAACTAAGTATTTCTATTATTCTAAAAATCTTAGAAGAGCCACTTCAAATTATTTGTCGTAACAGCCTATAGTCTTCGTTCTTTCTCTTTCATATCCCTCAGAGATGCCAGATACCAACGGTTTGTCCTCGTACACATATGTTCTGAAATCTCGTACTTTAGATATACAACCTCATACATACAATTTATTAATTTATAAACGTCCGTTATCGCTTATTTATTCTATGAGCACTGACATCTATCGATTTTTTGTCAACTATTTCATAACCAAGCACTACAAAGCAGTATTGTCGTAGTCCACCAGCCAATCTTAATCACTTTATGGGAGGGGTTACTATCCCTTAATGATATTAGGTATAGTAATAATTACTCTAGTATGATCTTACGAGGACCTAGAGCCCCCCTTAGGTGCCAAAGATGACCGCTCCAGTGGTTTTAGCCAGTAGTTTTAGTAGGAGTCCGGCATGCCCCTTCGCCCTTCCCGGGGGCGGAGTTCATGATTAATTACCACTGGGGACCAATTAACAATTAAAATCAAAAGTATAATAATTAGATAATAATACACCCGTACTTCCGTGAAACTACTGACATTGGCAGAATTATCGACAACGGCATTGCTTGCCAGATTGAAAAAAAATATTTGAAATGAATATATACTAAAATGTTCATTATTTTTTCATTAAATAAACCAACGACGAAAGCAACTCGAAACACGCACTCGATTAGTATTTCAATATTATTTGTAGGCATCGGTTTACGCAGGTGCATACTGACAAACAGACTCAAAAAATTACTTCCGCGCTAGTGAAGTGGCAGAAGATCAGCGGTCAAGATCGGTGCCGCCTACTCTACGATAAACGTCACAATGGGATTAAAATGTGTAAACAAAGTATCAATACCCAGCTTGACCATGCTATCTCACTTTTGAATTTAAGCGCTCACACAAAGGGGCCACAGCCCTTTGCGTATAGAATTAAAATAAGAAAAACATTGAAGTAATAAAAAATTGTGTTATACTTCTTTGGTTCTCGAGTGGAGACTGCGCACCGGAAAACGCAGCGTGGAGCGTACTCCAACGAGGTGGACAGACGACCTGGTGAAGGTCGCTGAGAGCCATTGGATGCAGGTAGCATGCAACCGCTCGTTGTGGAAATCTGTGGGGGAGGCCTTTGTTCAGCAGTGGACGTCCTGTGGCTGATATGATGATGATGATGATACTTCTTTGGGGTAACTAAAAATGTTTTAACTCCCCATCCCAATATTTTACTGAAGTAGGAAAAACGATAACATTATCAAGGAAAATATTATAAAAGCAGTTATTAATACAGTTAGGTGTCATTAAAGAACGAAATTAAAATGATATTTATCTTTATACCGTTAAAAAACGATTACAATATTTAATGTCATATAAACGACTCAAATATTTTAATCAAACATTAGTCAGTAAAATAAATAGGTATCTACGCACTTTTAATTGTCGTTGAACATCTGAAGATTATGAAGTTGCCCCCTTCATTAAGTAATTTTCAGTTGTTCAATCAAACGCGACAAAAGAAACTAAATAATTTGGGATCACTTGACCAGAAAAAAATCTGCTAAATTTTTACCTACAAATTGATAAATCCGAGCCTACGACTGCGCTTAATTTGAAGCAATTGCAATAGTACTCACTCGATGAGCTGTCGTTGTGGCGTGGTTTGGGAGAGCTGCAGGTGGACTGCAATAGGCCGAATTAGTTGATTGTCGGATAGACAACGGAATGATCCGAATACCCCTATCCGAATCTCCTCTGGTATCGGGTATAATTCAATGAGTAAATATTATTCTCATCCTACACGAGTGCACCCGCTCACCCTAACTAGTGCAACCGTCTGATATAAAAGGTGCGTCTCGAAACGAGCCGAGCGCAAGCTGCCTCTGGAAGCGAAAAGTAAACTTGAGACGAACGGACGTGTCGCTAGTGAAATTGTATTGAAATAAAAAAATATATAAACATATTTCGTGTAAAAAATTGTAAGGATTTGACGAATTTTAATTAGGTAGGTATGATATGAAGTTAAATATCTATTATGTAGTACGTGTAACTTTTTTTGAAATAAATATAGTTTAAAAATATTTTTCTAAATAGTAAGTGGATTCGACGGACTAAAAACTAGAGAAATATTAAAATTGTAATAAAACGAGTCTACGTCGTATTTATTTTTGGATTGAGTCTTCTTATTTCGCTAATAATTTCCGTGTGATGTCCGGTTTAAGAATATAGTACCACTCCATTACCCCCGTGGATGTCATAAAAGGCGACTGCAGCGTCCCTTCTGTAGAACAGTAGTCATTCAAGTCAGTCAGCAATCATCCACTTTTGCCAACTGCTGGCCAATAAGATCGACAATCCCTCAGCATTGATGGATATAAACTTATACGCTCCTATGCGAGCGATTCAGGGTGTCGGAGGCCGCAGTCTACGTCGACGGCGGTCCCTGCTGGCCGTGGCAGTCGCTCGCACCCGCGTCACAGCGAACGCACCTACGCGACGTACTCTTGCACTTCTTAACTCACTTATATCTACACAAGATGTGGACCTGTTCTCAGACAAACTCAACAAAATCATATCCGCGGCCCGGATCCACCTCACGTTCTTCTTCCTTACTCCACACTCATAGCGCGTTAGGAGACGAGCATTAAATTTTAACATCAAAATGAATATAGCATGCAAACAGTAGCTTCAGTACGTGTATGTTTAATTGAACTTGTTTGTAGACGTTTTGGGTTGACCTGTTAAGTCTACAAAATGTTTTAACAATAAATAAATATAGAAATATTCTGCGGTCACCAACCCGCCTGCCAGGCGTGGTGAGTACTGGCAAATTCCCCCCAATATGATGACACAGTTGTGGAAATCTATGGGGGAGGCCTTTGTTCAGTGGTGAACGTTGTATGGCCGATATGATGATGAATAATTTAAGTATATTGTATTTGACTAAGTGTGTGGTTCATATGCTGCTTGTCACCTGAAATATTCCTTTTGGCTCTTACTTATTTCTGGGACGAGATGGCCTTCAAATAGAGATGCTGAGCGGCTCGTTGCAGTTAAAAATGTTCTTATTTTAATATGCAAAGCGCAACATCTCTAATCTACTAGAAAATCTCTTTAATAATGTGTTTTTGCACGCGTTTTAACTAGGTTTGTCAAGGACTTTTTCAAATATTGCTTGACACAGATATTTAGTATTAAGCGTTTGGGCTTACAGTCTTAGTCTCAGTCAGATGTAAAGCTATACGACAGCTATGTGGTTTTCGGCAAGAAGGATAAGAGACTACTAGCCCAGATTCGAAACCTGTAGGCCTTGCAAATATTTGTTCCGTGCGAGATACAAATTCGCGACCCTAAGCTCAGACAGCCATCGCTTAGTCACTTCGCCTACTGGGCCTTCATTGCCTGGCCAACGAATTAAAGCAGGTGTTCTATATGACCTATTTCCAAACCGTACTTAGAAATCTCATAAATAATTATAATTGAGGGCCACTTATCGCTGCTGACAGCATTACCACACGTAATATGTGGAACGGATCATTTCTCGGCCAGCAGCCTCCCATACATCATACTAGTTCATAAATATTGGAAGCTGCTATCAATTTTATATCTTTATATATATATTTCGTATGGTTAGTGGCCACCCTTGTGTCAGAGTTGTTCAAGCCGCCCAAAGGCCTCCGACTTGGCATAACGACTGCTGTCTAATGACAACAACCGGGACCGACGATTTAACGTGCCCTCCGAAGCACGGAGACGCTCAGTTGAAATACCACTATGCGGTTACCCATCCAGAGACTGACCGCGCCAAGCGTTGCTTAACCTCGCCAATCGTTTACCGATCAGTGAGTGCAACTGGCTATGCTATTTTATATATGTTACAATATATTACGTCATTCAGTTTTGTGATAATAATTAGTGGTCGGAATTAGGTGATTCAACGACCAAGATGACGTCTTAGCCGTGTGGTGCCGGCTTAGAATATCACCACCCCAATTAATCCCATGGGTGTCGTAAAAGTCGACTAAGGGATTAACCGGAAGATGGGCAGCAACATCCTTCGAGTACATTAACAACTCAACTGCGATCGCCAACCCGTCTGCCAAGCGTGGCGATTATGGCAAGACGATGAGCACACAACACATCCATATCGGTCGTTGTGGTGATCTTTGGGGGAGGCCTGTATCCAGCAGTGGACTCCATTCGCCCGAAATGATGAATGATATCCTTGACATACAGAGATGATTTACTGAGAACTTTTGAACCACTTCTTTCCAGCATGAGACAAGGACTTATTATTGTTTAATACATAATTATACCCCACAACTCCATCCTAGAAAATAGTATAAACATCAACTTGTATTAAATTATTGGTGCATCCATAAATATAACGTTGCTGTATGTACTGTGTTATAATATACATTTTCAAAAAAGAAATTTTCTAATATTTCGGTCGCTAATGTATGAGTCACACTTTATAACATGGAAACACAGTTTAGAAACACTAAAATTAGCAACAACCACGCCCACATTGTTTGGTGCACAGTCGGTTGAAAATAGACGTGTTGATCAACAAGAACACTGCGCAGAGCCGATGAACTTGAACGAAAATATTTATGCGAAACTGAATATTATTTTGTAAACAATTTGTTACGTAGATATACATGAATATTCTTCCTATATTCAAGAATGAAAAGTGCCTTCTAATTGTTTACGTCTGTCAAGTTTTTATTTATTCTATCGCCCTCGTAGCTCGTTTCGTATTGCTGCCATCAAGCGAGTGAACGTGTAGCTTCTTCATCTTTGGCATGGGGATGTAACACCCAAAATGTGAAAAGAGCGGAACGCGGCGATGCAACGCATCTCATTTGAGTAGCACAAATTTTTGCCCATCTGAGTGAGCGATACAGAGTACAAGAGAGTGAAAGTATTCAAAGCTAGAATGTGACAATTACATTTCTATTGAATGTAAATGTTATTCAATTTTATAAACAAATATTATTTTTATATTAGTAAAAACGGCCACATAGTTATGTGCAAAATAAATCTCTATTACATTATTTTAATAATAACAAATTACATTCTTATTAAAACTCCTTTCAATTATAATAAGACGATCGAATGACCAACTGCTCACTATGTGCAAGGTTCTCCGTGGAGGAATAGACACCCCAGATCTCCACAGTGAACTGTTACAGCTCTTCATCATCATTTCGGCCAAATGAAGTCCACTGCTGGACACAGGCCTCCCCCAAATATCACCACAACCACCGATATGGATGTGTTGTGGGCTCATTGGGGGGTTTTGCCATAATCGCCACGCTTGGCAGGCGGGTTGGCGATCGCAGTTGAGTTGTTAATGTACTCGAAGGACGCTGCTGCCCATCCTCCGGCTAATCCCTTAGTCGACTTTTACGACACCCATGGGAGGAGATGGGGTGGTGGCATTCTGAGCCGGCCTCTTCACTCCGAATAATTACCGCCGTAGCAGGAGACACAAACTATTCTCAGTTCCCTCATGCCGAACTGTCGCGCGTGCTCAGTCCCCTATTCCGCGAACCCTCACTGCCCTCAATGCTCTCCTAGACGCAAAACCTGATTGTGATGTGTTTGCGGATGAATGGAAAGTGATTTTGTCAGAGTGTTTGGAGTACTGTGAGAAGAATGTGTGAATGTGTGTGTAGCTGTAATGTTCCGATATTATATTATGTAATTCAGTATTTTTCTGTTTACTAAACCCTATTTATTTTTTATTATCGCGCCTATATTTATTTTTTTGCATCACTTTATAATAATATGCAATCTACTATGTATAATTTTATTTTCTTTGCTGTTATTGTACATACTTAGAAACTAATTATTGTAATTGGCCACGGCCGTGTAATTAATTGTATTTGAATAAATAAATGAATGATCAAAACTAAAATAAATAAATAGATTCACTTCTGGCAGGTATCCCAGGACACCTTTTGTTTTTTGTTTCAGGCCAAGGATTCTGCTGTAGTTGTTGCTCAACCTACAGCAGAATCCTTTAAGGCCCTTTCACAGTTTAACGCTTATACATAATATCGACTGTAAATACTCACACGAATGCCTTAAAGCTGTCTGAGCATTCATTAAAAATTCAATATAAACCTATTAATTAAAGTATGTTTTGGCCTTATCTTTCATTCCGAAATTTGGTTTAAGGACAAACATATTGCGTGGTGCGTTGTACCTTGTTGCCCCAACGGCCATCAGTTCTACGAGCAATGTGCCCCGCCCATTGCCACTTCAGTTTACTAATCCTTTCAGGCTATGTCGACAACTTTAGTTCTTCTACGGATCTCCTCATTTCTGATTCGATCTCTCCATAGCTCCTATGAGGCCCATTGTAAGTGACCACTTCTCTGCTCCATATGTCATCACTGGTAACACACACTGGTTAAAGACTTTCGTCTTGAGGCATTACAGTATTGATTGGTAACCTTCGTTATCCCTTAATTTTTCCAGGGAGTCTGAGTGGTTATTCGGCACGCCCGCAGGTCGTCGTCAACTGCAGGACTCGGCTCGCTTTGGCAGGCTGGTAGTAGCGGTGTTGCGGAGGGGACATAAATTCGATTCTCTAGAAGCCGTGAAGGAAGAGCTCTCACACGCCGCCAAGATGCTTATACCATATGGATTAACCGGACAGGTAGGTACAGCAGTACCTCTATGTAATCTTACGAGGACCTGGAGCTCCCCTTTGGTGCAGAAGATGACCGCTCCAGTGGTTTTAGCCGGTATGAGTCCGGCATGCCCCTTTGCCCTTCCCCGGGGTGAAAGAAGTTCATGGTGAATTTCCACGGGAACCTAAACCAGAGGGATGGAGACTGGAATATTCTTTATTGTACACCATTACAATAACTACTACTAGGAATTGGATTGCTCTAAGAGTACCTGCATCTTCATGTGTTGCAACATAATTACCGCCAACGCGTTGGTCGAGCGTTGGAATTAAGGCAATTTTTCTCCATGAACAGCTCCAATGAAGGCATTGGTCGATAAGGAAACCTTTATAAGTCGCAAATTAGGCCCCAATTAGAGTACTGCTGTCCTTTATGGGCAGGAGCACCTGGATACCAGCTTGAGCCTGATAATCGGTCCAGAAACTACAGCAAAAAACGGTTGGTACAGTCGACTGCTGCGCTCCGGGTTCGATTCCCGCACGGAACAAATATTTGTATGATCAGCAGGTAGTTGTTCCGGTCCTGGGTTTTATTGTGTGTGAAATTTGTGTCTGTAAACGCACCCACGACACATGAAGCCTAGTGTGGGGCAAGTTTTTTTTTAACAACTGTCAGGGAATATTTACGATTTGAAAGAATCGAATTGAAAATAGCTTACGGAAATATATCGTGTTTAATTAATTCATTCTATATACTTACGTACAGCATCTATACGCGCAACGTGCAGCCCTAGCACATACAATTATTACGTCATTAATACACAAATATATGAAATACAAAATAAAACAATATTATATTGAACGCGATATATTTCCGTAAGCTATTTTCAATTCGATGGATACTATTCGCGTAAACTTCAGAAAATATTATGATTTGAAAGAAATCATGACAAATGCTTTTCTCGTTTCAGATTCCTTTCCTGTCTCTAGGCAGCGAAGTTGGCAAAAGAGTGAAAGTGTTCGAAGGTTCCTCGCAGATCTCTGGTGACTTTGTGGTGGAAGACGTGGACGTAGAGGGCGCCACTCATCGCAGGCTCGTGTTCTTGGACAACCAGTTCTTGGTGCAGTCGGAAGCGAAGTTGAAGACACGTAGGTTTTAGGTTTACTTACTTCTCGTTTGGATTTAAAAAGAACAAATTTTGTTATGAGTGCGTGAGGGATTAGGTATTTACATATCTTACTGGTAGTCTCAAGTAATTGGAAAGGTGCCTACGCGATGCGCATACGCAATAGGCGGTTTAATGTAGAAACGAGAGTGCTTGGACCGCGTGCTAGCGTGCATTCAGACTTGGCTCATGGCTGTTTGGGAAGACCAATTAAAACGCATATTCCTGGCAAGTAAATGATTACCTTCATCATCATCATCATTATATCAGAGTTCCTTAGTCGCCCTTTACGACATGAATGGGGTATGGAGTGGTGCTGTATTCTTAATCCAGATACCACACGGAGTTATCATTATGATACCAAAATTGTAAGAGAACCTTAATCTGTTTAAAGAAAATAAAAAGGACTTGCATATTTCAGTAATATATAGGTATATAACCGGCCCATTAATGTCCCACTGCTGGGCACGGGCCTTTTCTCACGATGAGAAAGGTTAGGCCTTAGTCCACCACGCTGGCCTAGTGCGGGTTGGCGGACTACACACACCGTTAAGAACATTTTGCAGCCTTCTCAGTTGTGCAAGTTTCCTCACGATGTTTTCCTTCACCGTTAACGCAAGTGATAATCAACTTCAGATTCTCACATGAGTCTGAAAAGTCAGAGATGCGCGGATCGAATTCAGGAGCCTCCTGTATTGTCTAGTGGTTGAAGTATGTAGGTATAATATCTGATATTTTCGTACCTTTTCAGTGAAAAGAAAAAACAAAACGAAGCTGGTAGTAGACTTCGGCCACATATCCCTGTACCATTCCTTCATGTGCGTCGGCGTTCAGTTATCCAGAACTGCATTCAGCAACGTGGCCGTCCTAGGACTTGGAGGGGGCAGCCTCTGTATGTTCTTGAGGAAATGCTACGACAATGTCAAGGTCACCGCAGTCGACCTGGACCCGGCGATGCTACAAATCGCTAAAGCCCACTTTGAGCTGCAGACTGATGATCGATTGGAAGTCCAGATCAAAGATGGATTGGACTTCTTGAAGGATGAAGTGAAGAATGGTAGGTGTTGGTTTTTTTATCGTCACATCTATCGATTCCGGGCCTTCGGAACTGTGATAGCCTAAGCCATATTGCTTTATCTAAGGTGCTCTCCAGATCATCATCATGATATCAGTCGAATGATGGCCACTGCTGAACAACGGCCTCCCCATAGGTTTCCACAGCGACTGTTAAAGTGCTGCCCATCCAATGACTCCCAGCTACCTTCACCAGATCGTCTGTGTACCTCGTTGGAGGCCGTCCCACTTTTCCATTTTTTTTTTTTTTTTTTTTTTTTTTTTTTCTATTTTTCCAGTACTCACCACTCTTATCGGGCGGGTTGGTGAGCGCAGACTAACTTCTCTTCCACAGAAGGGACGCTGCTGCCCATCCCTCTGGTTTAGAGTCCCTTAGTCGCCTACATTCATGAGAGGAGATAGTGGTGCTAAATCCTTAATGCCCGGATACCATTCGCACTACCCAGCCAGCCAGATATTGTGGCGAAGCGTTCATACTTGTGATCCGGTTTCAATAGGTACTGTAGCAAGTCAAACTGAGCATAAGGGTCTAAATAACGAATGTCTCGAGGTAGCGAGCACAGCATGGTGCTGCGCAGGATTACTCCCGGGTAGTATTACAATGAGGTATCAAAGAGGCGACGAGAGTTATCGGGATCCAAAAAATTGTCTCGGGTAGTTTGAGACGTGCTCCGGCCCCTGGACGTGCTATAACTTTGAAAAATTCGCCATATTGAAATCTCCATCAAAGAAGTTTCGTTATGCCCCGGTTATATCAGCATAGGTGTGGCTGAAATCCAAAATCCAGGCCCTGCTCTCCACCTGACCCCTTAGTCGCCTTCTACACACAATGGGAAGAGAGCAGTAAGTCTTTTCTTTGGAAACCTCATGAGGGTTGTAACTGAAAACCAGCCCTGTCGGTGATGCCTTGTCGCAAAATCGCAGCATCATGCTGAGCTACAACCCTTTTTTGCACAGACTTGACGCACTTGCTCACTAGTGAAACAAATTAACAAAAATAAAAACCATTGGGTTTTTATTAATTTGTTTTGTTTTTTATCTTTTTGTCCTAGCTGGGTAGTGCAATGTGCATGGTACACTCGCATGCTTGCATGTTTCGCGTTCTACCGCCGCGCTGCGCAGTATATATAGCTGGGACAAACCTGTATAACCAATTTGTCCCTTTTTAATTGTTAAATTATGTAATTTTATTGTGTGTATTAGTGTAAAAATAAAATTTCTTTCTTTCTTCTTTCATATTGCAATGTTTAAAAGTATCCTTCAATTCAACAGGTAATCGTTATGAAGCGGTGATGTTTGATATGGACAGCAAGGACCGGACGGTGGGGCTGTCCTGCCCGCCCAAGCAGTTCCTCGACGAACACGTGCTCGACAACGTCAAGAACATAATTACTGATGACGGTCAGTACTTCTTTTATCACTTTACAATAAGCTCATCAGATCTTTTATTTTCTTGAACGCTTGCATTATTTATTTATTTCTCACCACTATAATGAAAAAGTTATAGTATTATACAAATTTACTGCGGGAGACTGGTGCCTGAACTGGGCTGAAGCCTGTATCTCAGGTCACCAAGCCTTCCACCCAAAGCTATCAAAGCCGTAGCAAAAATGCATATTTATTTTTCATTTTGTTGGTTTTGAATCTTGACAATAATTATTACATTCAGCGCGAACAGAATATCTGTTAAGTTCAGGTTATGTGCAAGAACATTTTGTGTGGTACAGAGAGAACTCATACACACGTATACTTCTTTTCATTAACAAAAGACAAAAAGTCTTGTTTTAAGTCTTCTTTATCTTCAGTTAACATGAAGCCAACTGAAATTTATTGTACAGAGCTCGTGATGGTCGATTTTCTTACATGCGTTTCCGCTGTCTTCTAAACTTTACGCATGGTGGGCAGGATCATAAAACGGCGTTATTAGTCCACAGAGTAAAGAACATTGCATGTCAACAAATGTGGGCGCCGAAAATAGTAGGGTGGGCCCTGTTCAAATAGCGCATGCGAACGTGCAGACATAAAACGATTGCCGTGTTTTTGGGACAAAATCACAGTTATATGTTAGCTGTGCGTCTATCTGAAGTATGTGAGCGATGTGTTTACAACCCAATTATTCTTCTTCCGGCCTGAGAATTGAACCTACTACCTCAAGGACGCAGCTACCCTTGCGACTGCTCTATCAATGATGCGTGATAGTTCAGTGATTTTAATTTCCAAACTTGTTTTTAACCACAACCACCTCTAACTCACTCATCTCCCACTTTTCCAGGACACTTCATCCTAAACTTAGTGTGCCGCGACACAGAGCTCCAGCAATCAATAATGGACACTCTAAAGCAGCACTTTAAGCACCTTACCACAGTGAAACTTTATGAAGAGGTAAACGAAATAGTATTTGCAACGAACAGCAACAAACTGTACAGTAATGACGACTTCGATAAGGCGGTGAGGGAGCTGAATGCCGCGGCCCGTCAGAAGAAACTTGTCGACGTGAAATGTGTAGATTTGAAAGACTTTTTGCAATCCGTGACTATTATTTCATAGATTTTGTTTGGTAACGCCTTACAATATTTTTGTGAACTTTATTTCAAGGGACAATACTTTGGTTATAGGGATAAAAAAGAAGCAAAAAAAAGTAAGCAATTTCCATATTTCTTTCTTCTTTTGCAATAATGATTCGGATTGATCTCAAAACCTTCTCAACAAATTGGATCGCCTTCTGAATAACTGTGTTCGCTTCATTTTTGAACTCTGTAAACATGAGCACATCCCTATTTACCGTTCTCAGCTCAAAAGGCTGCCCATCTGTCAGAGATCCCTCGGATCTATTTGTTTCCTTATCTCAATTAGACTAGACGTAGTTCTTATAGCCGTAACCTGCGTGCTGCTGAAAATTTGATTCTTCTGATTCCTTCTCACTGCACAGGTTATCTTTCCAATTCCTTCTCAGTATCGGCAATCAAATTTTCATGTGGTTTAAAAAAAGGATTTTGTAAGTTTGCATTCAAACGAAAAGTGGAATACTATTTGAAATCGCTGCACTCCCCATTTGACAAATTCGGGCATTGTTATTATAATTAATAAGATGTAATATGTACTGTATATAGTATTTCTTATTTCATATTACTGTATTTATAGTAGGAGTGTAAATTTGTATATATGTATAACTTATTATCATTATTGAAATATTTGTTTTTTGTATCTCTTTCAATGTATTCCTTTTTTGGTTTGACTGGTAGAGAATGCCACATGGCATTAAGGCAGCCTTATGTACCACCATTGTACATGAAAATATGAATAAGCAATTAATAAAGCACAAAATACTAAAGCAATAATTCAAATACGAAAAAAAAAATTACAATTTATTACGAAAACGCACACCAATACCGTGGTCTCTTGTTCTGGCTCTTGAAATAAAGTTCATATTTTTTTAAGATTCTACATAATAATGTTATTTGCTCAGTTTAAGTCTACGCAATAATTGTCTCCTTTATAGATAAGAATAATTAGACTGATAAGGACTACGCCATAGCTTTTTGTAGCCTAAGCTCATAAAACTGCAGTTTAACTGAAACTGTTACTGTACTAACTGATATCATGATGTCAGTTTTTACCAAGCAGCTGAATACTTATAGCGTCGGTTAAGTAACATTAAAATATTTGCAATTAGAATATTTTGTTAAATATTCCCAATATTTTTCCCGATATGTTTATAAGTTTTTAAGAATTGGTGAATTTGTTCATATTTATTCGATTATTTTATTTCATCCAGTCATGTTAATGGTTTTGCATATAATACACAGAAGTTGCCTTTTGATCTCTTTTAGTTATATGAACATATTTATATGAAACCTTATTCTATAACATGATACAAAAACATACTAGTGTTGAATTTAAGTATTCATTCGCAACACAAATTTTAGAGCAATATATTTCATAAAACCTTTGATGTTTTCACAGTTAAGGGTTATTTTTTGTGCGAAATTCATAATCAAAGCATCCACTTTGTATTATTTACAAAACCATGCCTTCATTAAAGCATATCAAATTGTACATATTACGAAAATTGATAATTCACCTAAAATATAGGACTGGAAACTAAATTGATTCGAAAATAAAATGTCTATTACGAAGTTAGTTTCTGTGATATACTTTGACTTCACTTTGTGACTTTTGTAAAAATGAAACCACAGAATAAAATTAATGCATTTAATGCCGTTTCTTTGTTTACCGATCGCTCCCCACTCGAGACTAGCACTCGTCTTTCCAATTTCGCATTATTGTCGCCTCTCAACACTCCATCCACAAGCAAACATCATCGCATAAAATTAAAATTTAACACGCTAACAATTAGGCTCCCTAATTTATCACAATTGGCACCTATGAGGTCTAACAACAAATATACAATAATTTAAACATTAATATTCGCAATGAAATAAATTACAATAGCGACACGCTTAATACTTTAAGCGGAATACACAAAACACTGTTAAATTACAAATATGTCCTTCAAAACACTTTCTTCAGTATATTCTTGAAACTTTTCTTTTTTTTGCTACCAGTGCTTTCACTGTCCTGCTGTCCGTTTTGGGATAACTCTGTGGAGTGTGACCACAGACTTCCAGTGGGCGACTCTGAGGCAGCTTTCTTGTTTAAGTTCCCGTTGAAGATGGGCTCAGTTCTCACGACTGGGCTAGGTGTGCTCCTGTTACTCTGCCTGCTCAGCGTCCTTAGGAAAGCTGGTGACGACAGCCGCCTTGTTTTCATCGTTTTCGTCTTCAAGTTGTTAAAGAACGACCCATTTGTTTTTGGGAAGTCCCGTTTGGGCGGAGCGGATGTCTCGGTTTCATTGAACTCCTTCGGTTCGGACACTGGAGCGTAGAATTCCTCTTCATCTAATAGTATGGGATTATCCTGTAGCTTCCCAATGCTGTCCTGACGTAACCACTCTTTGTGGTCAGTCTCCTCTGTTCTGTGCAATATCGAAGTCTTTCTCCTTCGATTTTTTCGAGCCACCTGCCATTCGCCTTCGTCTTCCTCTCTGCTCATCTCTTCTGTAGATTGCCTGGCTATTTGCAGCGCCTCTTCACTAGGCCGCCGCTTCTTTACTGAAGGAGTCTCATGTCCACTGACGCCTTCGACGGATTTCCTTCTAAACTTATCATGTTTCTTTTTGGCCTTTTTTACTACTGGTATGATGACAGGCTCAACTTTCCGTCTTCTGGAGAAGAAGTAAAAAGCGATGGCAATTATAACTGTCTGAAACACGACGAATTTGAAAAAGTTAATATTTCCGAACCAGCTGTCTCGTTCTTCCATGAGTATGTGCATGGCCCCAGCCATCTGTCCGAGCTGTTCCTGAAGGCTTGTCATCTGTTCGAGGTACTTTTGTTCACGCTCGTTACTCTTCCGTCGTTCCTCCGTCATCTGCTGCACTGTTTTCTCGAAGGTTTTCTGCATTTCTTCCACTTGTTTCTTGTAACGCCTGCTCAACTCCTCCAGGTATTGTCCCGAAAGAGACATATTGCGCTCCAGCGTCTGAAAGAGAGAATTCAAAATATCAGAATGAAATCATTGTTATTACCTTGAGGACAGGCCAGAAATGTGCTGCCCGGATTAAGAATATAGCACTACTCCATCTTTGTCGTAAAAGGCGACTAAGGGGCTTTAAAACGGAGGGCGAATTCCGATGACGCGATTGTGGAATTATATGAGGGAGGCCAAAGTTCTGCAGTAGGCGTTATTGGCTCATATGATGAGAAATTAACATTGATATATAATTTTTTTGAGTTCAGTACAGCTCAAATGAGATTTGCTTCTTGATTTGAATTATAGGTTATTTAGATTTATATTATGCAATTTCTTTTGTTAATATACTGAAAAGCAATTACTATTCCAATTTTAGGTGCTTTTGGCATTGAATGTGACATTGTATAACTAACCATTTTTCATAGTGTTGAAAAAAAACATCATTAGATACTTCAATAGTAGTTGTAACCTACTGGTTAGATATATGTTATATTTGTGGCATGCTTAGAAAATATACGACACCCACCTTCACTCTGTTAGATAGCCTAAGAAACACAGATTCCTTCTGTAGCGTCGTTTGAGCTGGATTCTGATTTTGCGATGCTGGAATACCAGCGGGGGTGGGGTCCACCGCTATTTGATCAAAGTCCGATATAAAGTTATCATTGTCTATGATTATCGGATCATTGATTTCTTCAACAACATTATTATCTTTTAACTTATCCATGGTTAATTCGATTTTACCATTTTTTGGTTCCGTTTTTTGGATATCTTTATTTTCATCTGTAATAGTTTCTGTTGTCTTTTCGATATCCGGTGTTATTTCTACTGTTTCTTGCATTTGACTCTCATCAACCGAAGGCGGCTCTTCGATATTATCATCAACTAACTCATTTTTCTCTTTAGGTAGATCCACAGGAAGAGTAGTGCCTTCAGTCACAGTTTCCATCGTTGTTTCCTCTTCCGGTTGGACTGTATCATTTACTTTTTCGTCATCAGACACCGTATTTTTGTCTGGGACTAATTTTATTTCCTGTTCTGAATTCGTCTCACTATTTACAGTTTGTGGCGACTCATCCACAGTTACATTCATGGTAACATTTAACTCTGTTTCATAACTCGTGTTTAAAACAACTTTCTTTTCTTTAATCGCTAAAATATTACATAGGGCGGCTAAATATTTTCGAGGAAACAAAGCATTTATATAATCGACGCGTTCATCACTAAACTCTATAGTCTTTGTACTTTTAAAATCAAGTCCGTACGGCTGGCAAATGCCAGTACGCTTTAACGTATCTCGAAGGAACACCTGGCGAACTAAACTCACTAACCTGTCAGAGCTACAGCTAATCAGTTCATAAACTTCACTGTAAAGAGTCTCACTGCAATTATCACACACAATTATATGGCTGGGCGAGCAACACCGTTTGTACATTTTATCTGTCGACGTATCATTGTGTTCTGATGATACATTTTTAGGAACTTCAGTTTTCACCAGCGCTTGAGCCGCCTTCTTCATGATTGACATCACTGCGTCTCTCGCAGAACCGAACAAGTTCTTGGACGGCTCCGTTTCGGCGGCGGGAATGTCTGGCACATCTATTATTTCATCATCCTCATCCTCGTCAATGTGAGTGGGGTGCTGCGAATTCTCCTTCTCCAAAACTTCGAATTCAGATGTGCCGTACACTTTGAATAGGGATATCGGGCAGTAGTGCTCCGATCCGTGATGAGATAACATCTCCACTTTGATAAATTTCCCAAATAAATGCGGGTACAGATCAAAGGTTTGCACGTCTCTCATATCTCGCGCCGTGAATTGGCCAACACTGGCCCATTCCCGTGTCGGGAACCTGTCGCTGAAGTACACGGCGATATCTTTAGGGGTAGAGGAGAACAATTCGAAGTTGGCTATTTCTATTTTCTGCGCTTGTACAGCCTCGCAGAGCTCCACTACGAACCAGATGCGACTGTTGCACGTGTTGAGCATGTACTCGTCCCTGTTGGGTGACAGGATCGAGCTGGCCGAGCCGGCCTCAGGGTTGACTGCGACGATCTTGGCTCCGCACGCGAGCGAAGCGTAGTTTTTCGACCGCAATTTAGGACTTTTACTACTAAAATTCGTATTACTATGACTAGGTTGACTCGAGTGGTTTAGTACTGTGTCTTTTTTCTCGGCTTCGGCCAGCTGTTTTTGTGCCCACTCCGAGAACGAGGGGATGTCCTCCTGGGGTGTTTCTGGTTTAACTGGAATGTTTTCTATTATTTGCTCTTTCGATTCTTCGATCTGAGATTCTGTAGCGGTTTCCGTTTCCGCTGTGGATGCTTGAAATGCTTCCTCTGCCTGTCTGATCTCGTGCATGGGCTTAGCTTTGACGACGAGGCGGGGTTCAGTGCTTTCCCTCTCCACGTCTTCCAGTGGTTTCTCTGCGTCATCTTCAACGGTGTCGCCGTCAATGATGGAGAATATCTTGGTATCGTTGTGTTCCTCCGAGTCGTTAACGAACAGTAGTTCGTCTGGATGCCTCAATTCCAATTTGGCGTTGTCTGCTAGCGATATGAGCACTGGAGGCTGGCCGGTGTCAGGTAATCTGGAATAGAAGGAAACATCAGATGTCAGTTTTTTTATATTCGTCATCAAATGTCGTTGTATACCCAATTCATACTATCATTTAATAAACAAAAATAATTGACTGCCAGGTATACGAGTACATGTTGCGTAAAGAATCTAACTCGGGAGTTAGATAAATCAAATCATATTAATATAATAATGTATATAACTCAAGCATGGAGATTATGGTAAAACCCCGCAATGGGCCCACAAAACAAAACCATACCGGTCGTTTTGGGAATCTGTGGGAGGCTTATGTCCAGCAGTGGACGTTTTTCGGCTGCAACGACGATAATATATATCAAATATAATATAATACATAAACAATACTTTCTGAAAGTACACTTCTATTAATATTCATATCCATACATCGTGAATATTTAACGAAGAAATTGATTATAGCTTATTGAATAATATTTTTATATGGTTGTGAAAAACTTTAAATGAGTGTAGGTAGTATTGTTAACATAATATTGTGATACGAGCCGACCCCGCATGATTAGCTGGCAAATTTAATGATATTTGTTTTAGTAATGTCTTAGGTTTTCGCGATTGTTACTCATTATAATAAAACATTTTTAAATGGATTACATCGCGTATTAATAGATTTTTGTTTTTCCTTACGTTTCGCACACTTTGTAGCATTTGTGGTCGCAGGATGACTAAGGTGACAGGGGTTGTTATTTTTAGCTTTCCGAACATCCTAAGGAAACGGCGGAGTCCTTATAGGATCACTTGTGTATGTCTGTCTGTCTGTCTATCACAGCCAATTTGCTGCGAATATACTCGACTGATTAAGTAGAAACTTAGAAAGAAAAATACGGTGACCTATATGGGTGTGTTGTGTGCTCATTAGGGGGTTTTGCCATAATCGCCACACTTGGCAGGCGGGTTGGTGATCGCAGTTGAATTGGTAAGGTACTCGAAGGACGCTGCTACCCATCCTTTGGCTAATCCCATAGTCGCCTTTTACGAAACCCACGGGATTAGATGGGTTGGTGATATTCGTAGCCAGCACCACACGGCTGGCAAAATTTACAATAAGTGAGATAAACGTCATAAAAGAAATCTGTACGCGTTTCTAGTTGTAATTAGGAATATAATTGAATAACTAATAAAATATATATATTTTCGTATTCTTCTCAGCAAACCCTTTCATTTGATACCCATGTCTTGGGGGTACAAAAAAATAACTGGTCCAGTATCTTTCGGAATCCGCCTTATTGTATTTAGAATCACTTAACTAACCATGCATTGTCATCCAAACTAAACGTGTATGCAAAATTCAGCTCAAACGGTTGGGGATAACAGTTTTAAAATTCAGTTGCAAGATTTCACCCAGACTTACAAGGCAAGTCAAATAAAAGCTTGTATTAATACATTATTTTTCGGTACAAGTGGTTAAATATAGACGCATTTTTCCCTGATCTCATAGGAGTTCTCTCAATCGTTATCAAGTAATTACATAAACCAGTTAACGAATAAAAAATCTACCGCATTCCGTCAGATCAAGTCGGCAAAACAAGCCCATGTGGCATTTACTGCCAGACAACTTACATGGGACAGACAATGTATCGTTAAGATTTCATTCATTTTATGATCATTGATCTCAATGCATCCCAATTGAAACAATCAGCATAGTTTACGCTTGTACTCTGCGTAGTCGTTATGATGTTGAAGTATGCGACGGGGGTCGATTGACCTATGATTTTGACGAAGCTGTCTTACATATCAGCATTACTGTCCCTGGACACAGGCCTTTTCTCACGATGAGAAAGGTTAGGCCTTAGTCCACCATGCTGGCCTAGTGCGGGTGGCGGACTACATGCATTATTGAGAAAAATTTGGACCGCTCTCAGGTGTGCAGTTTTCCTCACGATGTTTTCCTTCACCGTTAACTCAAGTGATAATCAAACTGTTAACGTCAAGTGTCAATGTGCAACAAAAATATGAAAAATTGAAAATAAATTTTGATAAATTGTCAATAATGGGGTGTATCAAAGCCATAATATACACATTTTAATTTAAACTTGCTTTTTTTTATATATGTACCGTATATACTTTCATATGCATTGAGTAAAATGCTGTTATTTAGACTTTACAAACAGACAATTTTATTTATTTGTATAGATACCTACGTAACAACAATATAGTTGCGCAGACTACACGATTGCTTGTTTACAACCCTTTTTAATGAAAATAAGCCATAAAACTAGGTCGTCATATTGTTATTCATGTAGCTTTGTTTACAATAAAGACAAATTTAACAATAGCATGCAATCCGCAACAAATGGATTAGACAACACATTTTCTGCGATATATTTACGTACAAATAGTAATTAGTCGCGATGCAGAAGCCTTGGGAGTGTACACGCTTCAATGATGTGTAAACTTTGGTCGCCGCATATTCATCATCATCATCATATGGCCGTAGGACGTCCACTGCTATACAAAGGTCTCTCCCATAGATTTCGACAATGACTGGTTACATCCGCCCGCATCCAACGACTCCCGGCGACCTTCACCAGGACGTCTGTCCATCTCGTTGGAGGTCGTCCCACATATTATTTTGAATTAATTTATAGATTAGTGATTTTAAAGGTCCGAAAATACCTACATTTGAGAAATACTAAACAGGCAGTACGAAAAAGCAGTTGGCGGTAGTGACGGGAACTAACCGAATATAGGTAGGTACGTTGGGTTGTATAAGAATGAAATGTTTGACCACAGAGGCCTTCAGCCGCACCTAGTTATTGCTTGTCGAACTGTACTTTATCCTACTGCTCAGGCTGTTTCCATTACACCTCTGTCACCTTATAACCTCAAATCACAGCGCTATAGCCACTTTTCAATATGTAATAACCAAAACGTCAAAACGTCCAAACCTTTATTAAGTTTCAACAAACGGTTGGCGGGTAGCGAAATTAAATAACAGAACCAATCTCGCGTCAATTATATTTAAATACTAGCTGGGACCCGCGGTTTCACGCGCGTTTAATTTAAAATAAATTTAGAGTACTTCGACTTAACAAACTAGAATATATTGTCTCTTACTGGACAAAATGAAACCCCCAAACCTTGGTTTTATGCTATATTTCAATATTATAACTTAATTACAACTTTAACAATGTGTTTTCTTCGATGTTTGTATGACAAGAGAAATTATAAAATTATGTGGGTGACAGAAAATATCACATATATTGGATTCCTGGCAGTGATTTGTAGGACATCACAATGGCACTAACAACAAGTTGCGCTGATAAAACTTGTAGGCGCGAACATCCTCCCGCCCGTTGAAAGCCAAGCTTTTAACCCTTCATCTCTTCTGGGGTAGTTAAAGGGCAGAGGCGAACCAAAGGTCGGCGTACAACTCCTCGTTGAGTGGTTACATCAGCAACACGTGATATTCCGTCTGATCCAGGAAACAATTTCTGAATGCGTCCTAGTCTCCAGCATAAGGGTGGCGCATTGTCTTCTTTTAAAAGAACTAAGTCACCAATGTTCAGCTTGCCCAAATTGGTTCTCCATTTGCAACGTTGTTGTAATTCACCGATATATTCACGCTGCCATCGACGCCAAAAGTGTTGATTAATTTGTTGAATTCGCTCATAGCGTTGTAAATTGTTTGAATTGCAATCCTCCAAAGCAGATGATGGAAGAGCGGTGAGTGCACGACCAATGAGAAAATGACCAGGGGTTAAACAAAGAAGGTCGTCTGGTGAGGATGAGAAAGGACATAGCGGGCGACTATTAAGAATAGCTTCTACATGTGCGAAAAGAGTGGATAGTTCTTCAAATGTCAGATGAGAATTACCCATCACCCGTTTAATATGGTACTTTGCTGATTTTACACCAGCCTCCCAGATTCCACCGAAATGAGGGGCGTAGGACGGCGAAAATATGAAATTGATCCCTTCCCCACTTGCAAAATCAGATAAAGAATCCGCATTAGCCTTAAAGAAAACATTTAGCTCTTTAGCACCTGACACAAAATTGCGTCCATTATCGCAAAATACCTCCGCTGGCCTTCCGCGACGAGACACAAACCGACGAAAAGTAAGAATGAACGCGTCCTTTGTTAGATCACTTACAGCTTCGAGGTGTAAGCATTTGTATCTTAAACAAACAAAAAGACAAAGATAGCCTTTAACTAGCTTTGAACCGCGACCCTTTCTATTTAGTATGAGAAAGGGACCGGCAAAATCTATGCCGACAGTAGTAAATGGGAAATTTGGCGTGACCCTTTGCTAAGGTAAATTACCCATGATAGGCTCTATATTTTTTCCCTGTAATCTTCGGCACTTAACACAGTTACGAACGATTTGTCTAGCAAGATGCCTACCATTGATTGGCCAGATGTAGTCTCGCACTATACCAAGCAATAACTGTGGCCCAGCATGCAAATTACGCTTATGTTCATATTGAAAGATTAATTTTGTAAAATGATGACATGCAATTAATAAAATAGGGTGTTTCTTATCATAACTAAAATCAGATGAATCGATACGGCCACCTACTCGGATTAATTTATCGTTATTAAAGAAAGGTGTTAAAGGTAAAAGCTTTGATTTAGAAGATAATGACTGGCCTCTTGCAAGTATTTCATACTCGTGTGAAAACGACTGCATCTGTGCTAAACGACACAAATGCAGAAATGCATCATTCAATTCGTGCGTTTTTAAAGGACCTTTAAATATAGTTATTTTATTAGATCTTAAATTATTTATAAATCGTAATATATAAGCGAATGATCGTTTTAATTTACTGAAGCTAGAATAATTTTGAAAGTTTATAAATGATTCTGTTGTTGTGCTTAAATTAACACTAGTAAAATTAATTTTGATTTCAGGTAAATCGTCAAAATTAAGGTTATTATTACTTAAAGTAGGCCAAGTGTCTTCAGACTGCAATAAATATTCTGGACCTGACCACCACAACATATTGTCTTTTAATTGATTTGGGCTGATTCCCCGAGATATAAGGTCAGCTGGGTTAAATGACGTAGGAACATGACGCCATGAATGCAAGTCTGTCAAGTCACATATTTCAGAAATTCTATTTGCAACAAAGGTTTATAAATTTTTAAAACTTGAGTGTAGCCATGCCAACACAATACTAGAATCACTCCAATGAATTTCATATGTAACTTTATATTGCAAGGAATCCCTCACAGCCTTGCACAGTCTAGCAGCTAACAGAGCAGCACATAGCTCTAAGCGTGGGATCGTAACGGCTTTAGTAGGTGCAACCTTAGATTTAGAACACAACAATTTTACAGTAACTTGATCATTAGAATTTATTGATCGCATATAGATGCATGCACCATATGCACTCTGGGATGCGTCACAGAAAGAATGAAGCTCTATAGACACTGGCTCATCACAAAGTACATGTCTTGGAATTTTTATTGTATGAAGAGCAGGCAACGTATCAGTAAACTTATGCCAAGTCTTGATAATATTCTTGGGAACTGGATCATCCCAACCTAGTTTTTCTATCCAAAGCTGTTGTATAATTATCTTTATTTGTATCACACAAGGACTTAATAAACCCAATGGATCAAAAATTTTGAACACACTCGATAGTATAGAACGCTTAGTCGGGTGATTATTATTGAATTTTAGTGAGAATTGAATTGGAAAATTCAATGTATCTGTAGATGGTTCCCAACCTAGACCTAGGGTACTGGATGACTCGCTAAGGGCTAATTTTTCATTTGAATTTAAATAAGATGAATCAAAAATAGGTGCATTAGTTTTAAGTTTTCTTAAATGAAAGCAACCCAGCTTAAGAGCTGCGGTAACGCCTTCTAGAATATCTTTTAATCTCTGCTTATTGTTACAACTAGTTATAAGATCATCTACATAGAAGTCGTGCTGAATAATATTTTTGATGGTTTCATCAGGGCATTCTTCGCCAAGTTGCCATAGACAGCGTGTACTCAAATAACTGGAACTTGCCATGCCGTAAGTCACAGTATTAGGCGTCAACGTGTTGAGAGGTAGAGACTCATCTTCTCTCCATAATATAAGTTGAAGGTTACGATCCTCCTCACTAATTTGGACTTCGCGGTAAAACTTTTCAATATCACCTGTTAGGAGGTACTTGTGCTGCCTAGCTCGTACTAGAATAGAGAAAAGTGAGTCTTGCAAATTTTGGCCTGTCATAAGAATGTCGTTGACTGATAACCCAGACGAAGTAGGCGCTGAACCGTCAAAAACAACTCTTATTTTCGTAGATTCACTACTATCTTTAAAAACCGCGTGATGACTCAAGAAATATGACATATGTGGCTTTATAATAGCGGACTGCGAAAGATGGCCTAAGTCTGCATATTCTCGTATAAAGTTAACATATTGCAGTTTAATATGAGGATGTTTTTTAAATCTTTTTTCCAAACTCAAAAATCGCTTTTTTGCCACTGAATAGGATTCAACAAGACAATTAGGTGAATCTGTAAGAGGTAAGCGAACACAAAATCTGCCCGTATCTAATCGAATAGTGTTAGTTAAATAATGTTTTTCGCACAACCTTTCGTCTTGACTTAACGGTGATTTAAGTGGTGTTTCCTCAAGCTCCCAGAACTTAGTTAATTGTAGGTTGAAATTATAGTCAGTTAGTTTATTTAAAGTAACTGAATGATTACATTGAACACTAGAGGTGTTGTTTAAAACATTTATATTCATTGGACCTGAGATAAGCCAACCGAATTGAGAACTTCTTAAAGTAGGATTATTAGGGCCTAACGATCGTTGTTCGCAGCCAAGAACTTCCCAAAACAAATCTGCTCCGATGAGTACCTCAATAGCGGAGGAATGATAAAAACTAGGATCAGCAAGATGTATCTCATTAGGTATATGAAGTTGTTGAATATTTAATGTAACTTTAGGAAGGTCACCTGTTAGTTCTGATAATATTAGGAAAGTTGATGTGACGTTGAACGGCTTACAAAGAGATTTCAATTGCGCCACACAACTCTCTGTGACCTTATTATTAGAGTTATTGCCAATACCAACAATGTTTATAAAATTAGTCAATGAATTACTCGGTAAAGATAACTTGTTCTTAAGAGACTGCGTGATAAAAGATGATTGACTTCCACAGTCTAACAAAGCACGCACTCTTTCAATTTTATTGGTAGTAGGGTTACATACCTCAATCAACGCAGTAGACAACAGAATATGTTTTGAAGTTTGCGTAGAAAAATTAGTTATGGTGTCTGATGAGGACAATGCAGTAGCAATGGTAGAATTTTCTACTGGCGTTGGAATATGTAAAAGTGAGTTATGCCTCTGCTTGCACTCGCGACAGGGTCCTAGATGACATTGTCGAGCCATATGTCCATACCTTAAACAATTTGAACATAACTTCAACCTTTTAGCTTCTTCTATACGTTCTTGCACACTCTTGGACTTAAAAATGGAACAATCATAAATTCTATGGTCACCCTGACAAACTACACAAGATGAATAAGAAAAAGGTTTATTTTGAATAGCAGACTGACCCACAGACTGACTCGCAAAAGATTTAATTTGTGGACGTTCGTTTTTAGTATGGGCTCCCTTATATGTTGGAGACCCTGAAGTCTTATGAGAATTGTTTAATGAGGAATGGTTTAAAGATTCAAGTACATCTGATCGATCAATTAAAAATTTATTAAACTGCTGTAAACTGGGAATATCATCCAAAGTGCCACGCCACTCCTCCCACTTAGCAAGAGTGCGGTTATCTAATTTAGAACTCAATATGTGTATTAATATAATGTCCCACTTATCAGTGGGTTGGTCCAGGCTAGACAACGCCCTTAAGTTTTTAGTAACATGATCTACCAAAAACCGAAGTGATTTGTCTGATTCGCGAGAAATTTGTTGTATGTTTAACAAAGAATTTAAATGATGGTTAATTAATTGTCGCTTGTTGTCATATCTGTCGCACAGTAAGCTCCATGCATTTTTGTAATTGGAACTAGATACCTCTAAGTTGCTTATGACTCGCGCTGCATCACCCTCTAAATATGATATAAGGTAATGGAACTTATGAATTGATGCAATGCGATCATTGTTGTGTATGACAGACAAAAAGGTATCACGGAACTCGAGCCAGCGGAAGTATGTGCCACTAAATTTGGCAATCTGTATCTGTGGTAGCTTGAACCCTATATCGTGATTTTCAGGATGTGAATGAGCGCATGTTATATTGAGCAAATTACCAGATTCATCACTACGAATATTAGGCTGATGACGTTGGATCAAACTCTGAGCACTAGCAATGTTTGAAATGAATAACTGCTCAATATCGTCCCTTTCATCAATCTCGTCGGACATATTACTAGAATTTAATAATTCAATCTGATTTTGCAAGTCTTCGAACCTACTTGAAAGTGACTCAAATCTACTAAGTTTAAGTGTCAACTCCGCAGCTTCGATAGGAGTTAAAGATTCCTTTGATAAGCTCATTAAATAATTCTTAAACTTAGTAATCCGGCCTTTAATTGAACTACGCTTAACAATAAGTTCTTGCAATTCTTGTTTCTCCTTTACACTGCTTTCACCTACACAATCCTTGTCCCTACCCATGTTGTAATAAAAATAAAATAAAGTTAGACAAGCTTGGGATTAGAGTAATTTGTATAAAACAAGTTGTTACAATATTACAACAATTATATGTATGCAGTCTAGTAACAAGGATTTATGGGGCGAGAAACCATGTAAATATTAATGATAATTGTTGTCTTACGTCCCTCATCCGGTGTCATCCGAAGTATAGAAGTACTGGTGCTGAACTCCACTATGTAGTCTGCAGTTAGGGCTCGATTGTAAGATGCCGCAATAGCGAATTATAGGTATGAAATGTAAGCCTGGAATATTCAGCAAAAAATGTTAATGATTTGCAAAAAATATGCTTAATTTAGCCTACTTTTAGTGGAATATAGGTAGGTAATTACTTATATTGAAGATATTATATATATTTGTACCTATTATATTGTCGTAATTGAAACCTAGTAAAATAAATTTAATAAAATTAAAAGTAGGTCACCCTCTGTTTGAAACAAGTAGGTGCCTTTCAACGTATTATAGAAAAATCACTATTAGTTTTGATTGGGAATGTAACTAATATATTGAAATAAGCACTTGTAGCATTAGAAGGGTTTAATGATCACAAGGAGGATTAGGATGAACAGAACTAATAGAAAGGAATAACAAGGGATGGTCACTTAGCTGCATTGGCCAGGTTGCTATTGGTTTCTAGATCGTAATCCAACAGTGGGCTGCAATGGCTTGACTCCAGAATATTCCTCAGTTCCACAGTATATGGTTAGCAGCTCCTTCCATCAAGTATTTAGGGCTGCGTATGTCTCGATTATAAATTTTCTGTTTGCAAGATGTGCTGTCACGGTCGCCAATTTATGTCTCTTACTGGACAAAATGAAACCCCCAAACCTTGGTTTTATGCTATATTTCAATATTATAACTTAATTACAACTTTAACAATGTGTTTTCTTCGATGTTTGTATGACAAGAGAAATTATAAAATTATGTGGGTGACAGAAAATATCACATATATTGGATTCCTGGCAGTGATTTGTAGGACATCACAATGGCACTAACAACAAGTTGCGCTGATAAAACTTGTAGGCGCGAACATATATATATATTGGATTTCAAAAAATTTTTTTTTTTCGCGGAACCCTAGTTTTTTTTCTAAAATAAAATTCAAAAATGTTTCTAGCCTAAGTTATTCCTTATTACATCAGCTATCTGCCAGTGAAAGTCCCGTTTCGGAGATTACCCGAAACAAACAAGAAAAATAAAAAGTGTTTTTCTATATGTACCGTATATACTTTCATATGCATTTAGTAAAAAGCTGTTATTTTGACATTACAAACAGACACTTCAAATATATTTATTTGTATAGATAAGAAAAGGTTAGTTATTCAGAGGTAACGGTACGAGCGGAATCGACAGGAGAGCCGACCCGACCCAGAGGCGGATAGGCTGAGGAGGCAACTCCCGATTTGCTAGCGGGGGCTTTTGGAGTCGCGGACGTTCAGTGGGGACTCTGGACGTCCATCGAGTGACCTAAGAGATGATGAAAGCACGTGGTGGTTGCTTGAAGTCGTAAACCTCGCGAGATGTTTATTGTCAGTACCGGGGGAGAATGTCGTGTCTCCCCGAGACGAGGGGCAGGGCAGCAACGATGCGTTCCACTTGAAATCCCGATGCTCCTCTGTATGTGCTGAAAACGCCAACTTGGGGTTTAGCCGGTAAGAGCCCGGCACGCTAATATTCCCTTATTAATTGGAGTTGTATTAAGTAGCCACTGTACCAGTTGTGGTGGTTACTTAGGGGGCCTACCTCGTGAGGGGCTAGTCACCGTCTGCCACAGAATCTTAAAGGTTGAAAGGCTTTTGACGGCACGGTTGGTGCAGTGGTTGATACAGTCGGCTGCTGCGCTCCGGGTCGTGGGTTCGATTCCCACACGGAACAAATATTTTATCATCTGCAGGTAGTTGTTCCGGGTCTGGGTGTATTACCCAAGACACAGGAGAAATCCAAGCAACATTTATTTAAAAAAAAAAAAAGATTGGTTATTCTTGTATGAATACAGCCCATGATACAGTCGTTGTAATAAACTCTATCGTTGTAGCTTTCATCTAATACAATAAACCTACACCCCCGGAGACGATCGGTGACTGATTTCTTTAGTGCAGCCATGGAGTCCCCAACGAATGTTTCATTCACGACACTTTTGAAGTGAAACTTCTTTTGGGACGGTGTGAATTGGTTTTTATGAAACGAAAATGTAATGTGTAACGAAAGAGAGAACTATAAATGTATTTATAGGGTTTAGGCTGTGAGAGAATGAGATAAAAAATGTTTCTATATAGTTCCCCTATTCCGTATTGTCGATGAATCGCTCTCTCGTTCTCTCTCTCTCTCTCTCTCTCTCTCTCTCTCTCTCTCTCTCTCTCTCTCTCTCTCTCTCTCTCTCTCTCTCTCTGTACTACCTCCATAGCGTTTTCATCTCATTATATTACAAAATAACCAAAATACAAAGTTTCACTTCTACCGCGTGTGAACTCACACGATAAATTTTTATTTAAAGTTTCCAAGAGCCTCTTGCACGTTGGATCACTTTCCTATCAAAAGACTGGGTTCCGCCTTGCAAAGGATATTAAGCCGTGAAGAAAGATTTATATTAATTATTACAATAAATAAAAATTTATAATAGAATACCGTCACTAAAGTTCTAACATACAGAATCGTTATAATCTTAATGCATGATGATATATCGTGTATAATGCTGAATTCATCATGAAAAGAATATTATTTATTATTATTTTATTTTTCTTTTAAAAAAAAAAACGTTGCCCCACACTAGGATTTCCCCTGTGGCGTGGGTGCGTTTACAGACATATATTCCACACACAATACACCCAGACCCGGAACAACTACCTGCAGATCATACAAATATTTGCTCCGTGCGGGAATCGAACCGACCGACCCGGAGCGCAGCAGCCGACTGTATCAGCCACTGCACCAACCGTGCCGTATCAAAGCTTTCCTTGATGTACTTCCTCTTTTCATAAGGATTGAGAAATGGCGCTGCTTTGAAGAGAGAGACTTTTGTCGGGCAGTGTCCTGCGGTTATCAGAACTGATTAAAACAAATCTCTACCGAAACCAAATTCATCATCATCATCATCATATCAGCCACAGGACGTCCACTGCTGAACAAAGGCCTCCCCCTTAGATTTCCACAACGAGCGGTCACATGCCGCTCTCATCCAACGACTCCCAGCGACCTTCACCAGATCGTCTGTCCACCTCGTTGGAGGTCGTCCCACGCTGCGTTTTCCGGTGCGCGGTCTCCATTCGAGAACCTTTATGCCCCAACGGCCATCAGTTCTACGAGCAAACCAAATTAACGTATCGAAATGTGTATGAACTTTTTAGAAACTATTAGAATAAAAAAATACTATAGACAAGGTTATTTGAAAATGTATTTTTACTCTTGTCCATTTTTCACTGACGGCCGCGATGTTTAACTAGGTTTTAAACGTTTTGACATTTATCATGTAACAAAGCTGAAACCATTTTCAAACAGGCCTTGTAACAAAGGTGTTAGTTGTAACGTTCAGAGGAACATTTTTTTAAATGGAGGTCACAGTATTGTTGCATGGAATTGCTGTAAAAATAAATGAACAGTTATGAGACACTATGAAAATTATGCTGAAGAAAATTGAGTGTCTCTAATGTATTGTAATTGCTGACTGTACTTATTAGTTCGAAACAAAACAATGCTTGCAACATCAACTATGCCAAGTGTCCATAAAATATATTCTATGTTTCTTCTTCTATGTTTTTTGTCGTACATTCATTTCGCAAATGCGCTGGAGCATTGGGTATTGTTGGAACTATGATGGGCTTTAGCTTTTAAAAGTAAAAGAGTTGTAATAAGGAGTGCAATAATTTAATAGTCAATAGTAAAATATTTTAGTTTAAATAAACAAATTATTCATCATTTCAGCAATAGGACGTCTACTGCTGGACATAGCCTCCTCCAGATTTCAACAATTGTGTCGTCATTTTGGGGGGAATGACTACTGTTCCATAGAAGGGACGCTGCTGCCCATCCCTCTAGAGTCCCTTAGTCGTCTTTTACGACATCCATGGGAGGAGATGGAGTGGTGCTATATTCTTAATCCGGACACCACACGGAATTGAATTGATTTGATACTCATAAATTATTAATTCACCACGCTTGGCCGGCCTTGGCCTTGGCTTAATCCGGATACCAAACGTACCACGGACATTTCCATTACGAGATTGTACAATGCATTGCATACATAAAAATATTCAATTAACTTACAAAAATTAGAGATTAAGTCATTACATAAAAAATATGTTAAATGCTGCAAATGACTAATCTAAGTAGGTACCAAAGCTAGCCAATCACTTTCTTTTAATTCACAATCTGATTGCTTATCAGTAGTAAGTTGATACGTCACTTGTGATAAGGATTTCTATGGTATCAATGCATTTACCATGCTATTTTAGAATTGAAAATATGTACTGTGAAATATATCTCCGTGTACAAGATGCTTGACATTAGCAAAAATGAAATAAATACGAGTATATGGATATTTATAAAATAATTACAGTCCACATGATTGTGACGGTAGTGGCGTCGAATTACAGAGAATTTGTTTATTTATTAGTACGAATTAAAATAAAATAAAATGTGGTGCCGGCTAAGAATACCACCCCATCTCATCCCGTGGGTGTCGTAAAAAGCGACTATGGGACTAGCCGGACGATGGGCAGCAGCGTCCTTCAAGTACATTTGTAACTCAACTGCGATCGCCCACCCATCTGCCAAGCGTGGCGATTATGGCAAAACCCCCCAATGAGCACGCATCGCAAACCTATACTGGTCGTTGTGTCAATCTTTGGGTGAGGCTTCAGCCCAGCAGTGGACATTTTTTGGCTGAAATGGTGATGATGAAAATACAACATACAGTTAAGAGATTCCAGATCCGTGTGGTGGCCGGATTAATAATATAGCACCTCTCAATCTTCCTCCGTGGGTATCGTAAAAGCCGACTAACATACTCTAAACCAGGGGGATGGGCAGCAGCGTCCCTTCTGTGGAACATTAGCCATACTGCGCTCATAAACCCGCCTGCCAAGCGTGGACACTGACCAAAATGCACCGAAATGTTGACACAATTGTGGAAGTCCCGATAGGGAGGCGTTTTGTTCAGCAGTGGACGTCCTTTGGCTGATATGATGTTAAGAGATTCCAGATAAAACCGCCCTGTTATATCTTATTTTTTGTTAGGTTATAGAATGAGGGACGAGTCTTCGTCGAGGGAATACCAAACTGGGTTGTCACCGTTATTTCAAGACTATATTCAAGGATGTATGGATGTTTGAGATTAAAGAATTGCACCCCTAGTGTTGCGGATGTTTATGCGGCGGTGATCGCTTAGGCGACGCGCATGCTCGTTTGCCCTGGCCTATGTTATTTATAGCAAACCTAGCATGCATCACCATGACAAGGAAGTTGTTGAATCTTGACTTTTAATTTGTTCTATTCCCAATTTATTTAGCAACTAGCTGTGCTCCGCATTTTCACCTTCCGTTTAATTAAAATAAATAGGATTATTTATAATTAATTTAGAGTACTCTTTGGCCGTGTGGTATCGGCTACGGATAGCACCAACCCATCTCATCCCGTGGGTGTCGTAAAAGGCGACTAAGGGATTAGCCGGAGGATGGGCAGCAGCGTCCTTCAATATATTAACTACTCAACTGCGATCGCCACCCGGCTGCCAAGCGTGGCGATTATGGCAAAACCCCACAATGAGCACACAACACACCGATGTCGGTCGTCGTGGTGATCTTGCGAGAGAGGCCTGCGTCCAGCAGTGGACTTTATTCGGCCTAAATGATGATGATAAAGCTTATAATGATAATGACTTTTTATTGATAGGGAGATGATAAAAACCAAGCTAGTTTCCTTTATTTTGACATTTGTTTCCTTTCACACAGCTGCCATCATGAAGATATAAATGAGCTTTTTCTTCTTAATTATATATATTATGCTTACGTGTAGAATATCTTGGTGAGTCCTTGGTGGCCACCGTATGACAGCAGTTGACATATAAGTAGGGCCGCCAGCAACGCCCGCGCCGGCGACATCCTGTAACCGCCGCCGGCGCATTGGCGACGCGCCGATACACCTATCACGACACGACACCACGCCACCTATACGACACGAACGTATGGCACGACGAAATCGCACACTGACAATCGCTTCACTTCCGTGTAATACGCGACAAATTGCACAAATAATCTCTCTTATCTCGTTTCAATTCGTCCGACAAAATCGTACGATACGACAAGTCGGATACGTCACTTTAATTCGCGTTTTTGTTTTAATAGTCAGTTGCGTACTGTATCCGTTGCTGTCCATTCGGTGATATTTGGTGGTAATACCTTTTGAAGGAATCGTTTAATGAATCACGGATGTTTGCAAAACAAGGACTGTGAGAACCTTCATAGACAATAGGTATGTCACAACTACTTTTGTCGTTAATACTGGCTATAGGCATTTGTTTTGTCAATTTGTGGATTGAGAAATAATGTGTGGTTCGGAGTTGGATTATACAATGAGCCGATACCTGGACACGCAGTTTGTATTATCGGCAATGTATACCGTTAAGGAATTTTATATAATTCCTGGGAATCGTATAAACCCAAATGGTTTAGGAAATGTGTAAATTGCAGCAATTGGTCAGCAATTCCTCCCAGTTCCCACAACATTTAGCATGGCACATGGCATGTAACCAGCCATTGTGGAACTCTATGGGGAGGACTCCAATCGATAGACTCTTACAGGAGCTCGTTACGAGAGCCTGTATTTATATGTTTGTTGCTACGTTATTATGTTGTACCAATAACAGTTATTTAAAAAAGCTGAAAAAAAGGCGTTGGTCAAGTCAAATTTACTAAGTAATTAAATTAACGAATTCCCGGTACTGCTATTAGAGGAACCGGAATTCTAATTGTTTAAATAGTACCGGTACAGCATTCCCTACTGGTGACCCGTTGTTGTCAGAGTCACACGAAATTACAATACCAATCGCTGTTTCTTTATTTATTAACCGAGTACAACAACAAATTCTATTTAATTGCGTTTAAACCGCGTTCTAACAGAATTCCTTTCTACCCCGATCAGTTTACAAAATCTACGCAAGCTAAACGATATGCAAATACTGTTCAATATTTTATAGTAGCACCACAGATAACTGTAGTTAGTTAGACGGCTAGAGACACTAGGCAAGCTTTATTTAATCTGTTTATTGCCCTCAGGGCTAGATAAGAATTCGCTCAGTGAGATACGGTTGAATAGTGTTGGGAGTTGTGTAAGAACGTTCGTTCGTAATTCGAATTTAAAACGCTGGTTTCGGATAAATATCCGTAGATGTGCTTTTAAATTGTTGTTTTCTTGTTAAATATAGGTTGTAGTGTGCCTGCAGGAATGTTGTTTCACATTAATTTAGTGTAATTGTTTAGTACTAGAAATTAATTGAAAATGTTTTAGATTGAAATCTTGCTTTGATCTAGATTTAAGGTTACCGAGGTCGGCAGTTAGCTATTATAAATGTGAAAGATTGAGGCTCCATCGCGCTCGGGAAATATGTCATGGATTAGGGACATGGGGATACGCGTTGTTATATATATTTATTTTTTTAAACATGTAAAGCATAGTTAGTTAAACATAAAATAAATTCACTATGAATATAATTCTGCTAAAAGATCGCGGCCTGAGATCGAATCAAAATCGTGCAGAAACGGAACGTGTCAAATTTTCTAGTGACCTTGAACCCTTTAGTGTTCATGTGTCTTACTGTTGTTATTATAAGCACCGGTAAGTAAAAATGAACAGGTATAATATTCAGAACATTGAATAATTCGCACAAACGCGTATTTATCCGCGGCATAACCGCACGTCACTAGTAATTACGTAACATTTTCCCGCGCGTGTTACATACGTCATCTGATATGTAACACGTAATCAATTCATATTATTTTCTACTACACGTGCTTTTGAAATGTGTTATGTGTCAGTCGACGCCCTTAGATATGTAATGTATAGATGACATGAATGTTGTATGAAAGACGAACAAAAAAAAAAAAAAAAAAAGTATATTGTGATTTGACGCTGATGTCATCATCATTTCGGCCGACTGAAATCCACTGCTGGACACAGGCCTCCCCCAAAGAGCACCACAACCACCGATATGGCTGTGTTGTGGGCTCGATGGGGGGTTTTGCCATAATCGCCACGCTTGGCAGACGGGTTGTCGATCGCAGTTGAGCTGTTAATGTATTCGAAGGACGATGACTGATGTGGGCAAAACTATTATACAAAAAACATTATCATCATATATGCCAAAGAATGTCCGCTGGACAAACTCACTGGTCTATTATTATTATTATGGATTGGTGACCGCATCTTTGTATTTGAACTAAGCGTCTTCGTGCTGCAGGGGGCACGTTAGACCATCGATCAGCAACTAATGAAAACAACTGGTTCAAACGGCACGGTTGGTGCATCGGCTGATACAGTCGACTGCTGCGCTCCGGGTCGTGGGTTCGATTCCCGCACGGAACAAATATTTGTATGATCTATAGGTAGTTGTTCCGGGTCTGGGTGTATTGTGTGTGAAATTTGTGTCTGTAAACGCACCCACGACACAGGAGAAATCCTAGTGTGGGGCAATGATTTAAAAAGAAATATAAATATATAAAAAATATAATATAAATATATATATATCTATATAACCATCCTTATCTCCGAAACTACTGATCCAAAATTTTGAAAAATATATAGATGTAGCTCTTTACCTATATATTACAAGAAAACCTATAATAAGTCTATGGTCTTAAAATAACATGGTAAATCTTTCAATATTGTGCGTACAAACTACGTTTTAAAACATGTTTTTCAACTACGATGTTTTGTTCTTGGGATAAGTTATTAGTACAAAATCGAATTCAACAATAGACAATACATTCAGTAATTTCCGAACCCTCACCATGCCGATTTCAACTCGCACTTGTCCGGTGTTGACGGCACGGTTGGTGCAATGGCTGATACAGTCGGCTGCTGTGCTCCGGGTCGTGGGTTCGATTCCCGCACGAAACAAATATTTGTATGATCTGCAGGTAGTTGTTCCGGGTCTGGGTGTACTTATTGTATGTGGGATTCATGTCTGTAAACGCACCTACGACACAGGAGAAATCCTAGTGTGCTTATTCTGTGAACATTGCTAAACTTAACTTTGTTTTAATATATCATCCTAAATACTTTTCATTTAATTTCCATTTGTTACCGCGGCCTATTGCTGGGTTGGAAGACTTTTTAGACTTCAGATTATTTAACTGTCACTACTAACATAGGTAATCGTAAGATAATCGGGCCCTAACGTTGTGTCCACGGGACGGGGTCCTGATGTTAAGGTATCGCATAAGCATTACCGCGGAAAGCGCAGCTTAACCTCGCAGATTAATCGTTCTGCGCGGTTGCCGTTAAGCCTCAAGACATAATGTAAATAATACAATATAAAGCTTAGGTATACACATAAATAACTTATAATGACGCATCGATCACGTACTTTCGATTTCCATCACCGATGTTCGTTCAATATTCGCTAGATCATTTAGTGCGGTATCAATTTATAAGCTACTCGGCTATAGCTTTCGCCGTGCACAGAGCAATGGCCGCAGTGGGCGGGCAGGTTGCATACTCAGCTAGCTGGCGAGGGTGCAGGCATAAACTATGTTTGTACACAGGGGGTACCTACCGATTTATATTAATTGCATTGCAAAAAAATAATTGTAACTCACTTTAATAATACGAAGAATTTATTAATATCATACGATGCGGAGGATTAGGAGAATAAAACAAGAAAAGTTACGTACGAATTTAAATGGCTGTAAAAGAAGAGACAATTAGAAAATAATGAATTAAATAAAAATTAGAATGACGTCGATACAATAAAATGGAATAAGAACAAAGATATTGGAATAAAGGGGATATGCTATGTAGTTCAAAATGTATGCGAGCTTAGAAATACAGTTTTCCCCTACGAGTCTTCATAAAATCACTAATGCACACAGTTACAAGTTCTCATCCAATCAACTGAATTAACACAACATTGGCTGCTCATACTAAAACACACCCACGACTTTGTAGGCAGCCAATCATACCAAGCGTACGAACTGCACACGGCGGCCGTACCACGCAACGCGTAAGTTTACTGGGAGTACCAATCGCTGTTCTATTCACTGCGTTGGTTATTCGCCGATTGCTAGTTAAAAGGGAAATAAGAAGCGTTGTATTTTGTACAAAAATTATAATGTCGTTCTGCTCTATCAATCCAAATGTAACGTAATAAATAAAACAAAAAAATATATATATATATATATCATCATCATCATCATTTCGGCCGAGTGAAGTCCACTGCTGGACACAGGCCTCCCCCAAAGATCACCACAACCACCGATACGGATGTGTTCTCGCTCATTGGGGGGTTTTGCCATAATCGCCACGCTTGGCAGGCGGGTTGGCGATCGCAGTTGAGTTGTTAATGTACTCGAAGGACGCTGCTGCCCATCCTCCGGCTAATCCCTTAGTCGACTTTTACGACACCCGTGGGAGGAGATGGGGTGGTAGAAATCTGAGCCGGCACCACTCGGCATATATATATATATATATATACTTTTTTTATATAGACCAATACAAGAACATTCTTTCACTTGCATATTGTATATGATTCCTTCATTGATAAAGTTATTATTTTCGCTTCGGTTTTTGCATGTTATCGACACTTTAACAAAGTTTCACTTACGCGACCGGACCTCAACTGATGCTATAAAACTCCTCCATACCACTTCTTATTTCCTATTTCTATGGATAAGAACATGAGGACGATGATTTGATGTGAGAGCATATTAATTAGTGAATTTTCAAGTATAGTACTATATACTTTGGTGCCATATAGGCTTGAGGAGTCGACCAATCAATTAGATACAATCGACCTATAACCAATGTTAATGATCCAGCTAGTACGTTGAAACAGATTCAATAATCTCAGCTATAATCAACGCCATGAATAGTCTATTATGGATATTTCCATTCTGCCACAGTGAATTCTGCAATGGTACATCACAATTTCACATCTAGGAAGAAACATTATCATGGATACGATATACGTAGGCAATTCATTTTCAGTCATAAATGTGGGATGATCATAGGTTTTTATTCAAATGTGTTTATGCTATATTGTTGTCCGTATCATGTTTTAGGACATCAGTCTTTTATTATCCAAAAAGCAGTATCCAGTAAAGAAAAAACATTATTTCCCTTTTTAGGTACATTGCGCGCACGGTGGCGCGTGAGATTTGGCATAGTTAAAGTTCATATGGAGGCGGAGTGCAGAAAGTTGAAATGTATGTATAATATCTGTTACACACATTCAATGTTAAATACATTAGAACAAACTTAAGAAAAATATGAATTATTGTAAAATTTCGACCTCTAGGCGAACACTACTAAATAAATCTCAGTGAGAAGAAAAATGGCTAATGAAAATCCTTCGTTAACATAAAACCTATTTCATCTTCCACAACTCTGAATAGAATGCAATATTCAATTTAGACAAGATACAAAATTCAGTCCGTCACTCACACTTTACTTTGAAACAAATTGGTTTCTAGCACATCAAAATAAATTACTAACATTAACATTTTGGTCTATATAAGTTGTCTTTTAAATTAATATTGTCTTAACCAAACTAGGTTACTTCATATCTTATGAAACTGGAACCAACATCAGCAGTACATAAAACTTGGAAAATTAAAACAAACAAACATTTGTGTTTCTAACTTCAGCCACAACACGACAGAAATCAAGCATGAGGGAACTGTTTAAAAATAATAACAAAATAACAACGGCAAAGCGATGCATTAGTCGACAAAACAAGATATTCATTGGACGATCCCTCTCGCATTGTAAGTTACTAGGCAGATATATTATTAGCAGGTTCAGTCGTGCATCCAACGACCTGCATCGGTGGAATGTCGCTAAAGCTAAAAAACTGCGGTATTCTGTCTGAAAAAAGAACTCTCATCTTGTCGCCTCGGTTTTTGGAGTTTGCTGCTATCTAGCTAATTAACGGAAAAGATTTACATCTGTGCATGGATATTTTGTAAATCTGAGTGAAATTGTAACCCTTCACGTTGGATGTCACCAAGCTAAACACGATTTTCCTGGAAACGCATGCATCATCAAATGATTTTACAATTACCGATTTCTTGAGATTTGTAATAAACAAACGAGCTTCATTACAAGTCCATTTTTGTGTCATTTAAGTAAAGTCAGAAAAACAAGATAGGTTAGTTCGCGCCCTGCACACAGTAATATTTACGTTGATTGTAGAATTCCATTTACACATGTTCAAAATATTGAATTTCTAAATGGACCACTTTGTGATTCTAGTTAGGGATATGCAATTTCAAATAATTCTAGAACTAAAACCAAGAGCAATCTCTTAACGAAATGTTGTCTAAGAACTATAAATATTTACGATATTCGGCTGATCGGAGATACAAACAAATTGCTAAGATAAACAGAAAATAAAGAAATTAGTTTTTAAATGTATAAGTATAAATATCATGATATATCTATAACTGAGCTTGAGAAAAGGGGACCAAAGTCGTTTGCAATAATAAATCTATGTAGCAGCCAAACAGTCAGATAATTAATCAAAATCCACAAGCAATTTAATGATACTAACAAATCAAATGGTAGTGAATGCAGTTTCGACATGCAATCCTAGGTGATAACTATGAGAAAGTATGTTAGGAACTTTGTTTCTTATACATATTATCAAAACTTTGATGAAATTTTATAGAAATTCTGTAGCTCAGTTGCGAGGTAGAAAATAATGAGGTGTAAGTATTTGCGTTAAAACTGAAATTAATCTGATATTATTAGATTCGTCAGCCTATTTTGTAGTCCACATGAGAAATTACTGCAATACTGCAATACTTTATAGAAACGAATTAATAAACGGTTTGTAAGCAACCGTATGAGCGGTTTCTACTGCAAAGCTGATTTCCACACAAGGCCTGGAAAAGCTGAACTAAGAAATTATTGACTGCATTTTGCAATGAGTCTTCATTTTGATAGAGGTAAGGTTTCAATCTCTTTTTACATACTTCAATAAACAGAAACTGACTCAACTTTGGTTTGACCTTTCTTTAGCAATGTAATGCAGAAGGACTCGACGACAAAAACGGTCAAACCAGAATATAATAATCACGAAAAGGATACTGAAACGGCACTTGAACGGTGCTAATTCAAATCCCACGTACGCCCACTGGCAGTGGGCGAGTCATTACTGACTGTCGCTGCAAATACTGCAATACTACTGTTTATTAGTGTTTACTACCCATTGTCTTGCAGTGTCGAAATCTGAAGGCAGGTATAATTATTGTGACAGCGGTTGTGGATGACTACGGGGTGCATGGGTCAATCTGGCTAGTTCTAATTGAATATTTTGTTTATGTGTTTCTGTTGATTGCAGAAACTTGACTATTGGCAAATCGGTTAAGGTTATAATATTTGTTATTATAAAGATAGCTTTGCCACCTCAAAGGAACACATTTGCGAAGCATTCAATAACTTACCGTATATGTATATGTATACTATTTACAAAACCAAAAATTAAATTCCAATTCTATTTACTTTCTAAGTAGTACCTTACTATATTTTTGACGAAAAGAGCCCGATTGTTGTTTTATTCTCTTACGCAAAGTAACATTGCAGAATATATTATTAAAATTAACATACTAAATAAAATTATTTCTAAAATTAGTACATTAAACGAGCAATTCGTGTTACATTAGGTATCCTAAAAATATGTTTTTTTAATTTTTCATTTTAACTGTGAATATACGAAACATACGATGACATCATATCCTTAATAAGCATACTCAACCAAATTCTAATATTGGTACTTTACGAGTCGCAGGCGCAGAAACAGCTGACCTACTGAACGAACGAACGAATGAAATATTAAACGGTAATGATTAGTGTAACAATCTGGAAATTATGTTAATCATAATATTTTTTTGTAAACAACGATTTTATTGACTGTAGTGAAAGCCGGTAGATTGATGGGTGAATTGACGTATCTATTTGAATAGTGCTAGCAGTTAGAGCAATTTGATTATGTAAGATTATGTGTACGGTGATTCTTTTAAGCATGGCAATTCTACTACAATTTCAAGCACCAATTTGCACAACCGGGCTAAAGATCGATCGTATAGATACCGAGACGTAACAGGTTTATTTTATAATCCTTAAGATAAAAGGATATGCTTGGTATTTCTCTCGAATATGAGGAGAATAGGAAGAGGAGAAAATGAGGAGATCCGTAGAAGCACCAAAGTTATCGACATAGCTGAAAGGATTAGTAAACTGAAGTGGCAATGGGCAGGGCACGTTGCTCGTAGAACTAATGGCCGCTGGGGCACAAAGGTTCTCGAATGGAGACAGCGCACCGGAAAACGCAGCGTGGGACGACCTACGAGGTGGACAGACGACCTAGTGAAGGTCGCTGGGAGCCATTGGATGCGGGTAGCATGTAACCGCTCGTTGTGGAAATCTGTGGGGAGGCCCTTTGTTCAGCAACGGACGGCTTTTGGCTGATATGATGATTCACTGATGTGTTTATAGACAATATGAGTTAGAGCTAGAGCTAGAGGTGCTGTGTGGTGCCGGCTCAGAATACCACCACCCCATCTCCGCCCGTGGGTGTCGTAAAAGTCGACTAAGGGATTAGGCGGAGGATGGGCAGCAGCACCCTTCGAGTACATTAACAACTCAAATGCGATCGCCAACCCGTCTGCCAAGCGTAGCGATTATGGCAAAACCCCGCGTGAGCCCACAGCACACGGTATCGATCGTTGGTCGGTGATCTTTGCGGGAGGCCTGTGTCCAGCTGTGGACTTCATTCGGCCGAAATGATGAGCTAGAAACCTCACTATAAACGCCATTGCAATAAATAAATATGTACATCGCTTTATTGTCGAACGTCACTTCAAACGGTATCACAACATAGCACCTCACATTGGTACCGTTTAAGCTCACTCATATGGTAGAACGGAAGCCATATTACGATGAAGAATTTTGGTATAACTTGATTCGTATGTGACTCATAGCATTTCTTAATATACAACGATAGAAAGAAAGAAATATTTGTTTCTCTATTGTTATGGAAAAAAAATGTTACTGCCGAACTCGTGACTGATCGTAGATAATTTGTATCAATCAACATTGTATTCTCAACTATTTTAAAAGAGTATCCATGGAGTTTCTTGCCGGTCTTCTATTTTTATTTAACTATTTGGAACCTTGCAACTTAGATTCTGGCGTTTCATAAGTGCCAATATCTGGTTTACTTGAAATAAAAAAACTTTGACTTTGAATAAAAAACTTACGGGTATAAAAATACTAAGCCAGAACTATTGCTAGAAATAAATATTTCGTATAATGCCTATTTGTTGGATAAAATGACAAATAAACAAATTATATGTAGCCGTGTATCGATTCTGGATTTTGCAAAATATCTCCTCCTTTAAAATGTATATAATACGTAATATGTAATAATTTATTAGTTAACAAACATACCACGTAGAAAATTTGGCAAGTTAAATTATAATTACTTATTAGTCTTATAGGCTTAGTAGATGCAATGCATTATTAAGAACATTGTTATTTTAATGGATATGTTATTTTTATGGAAAAACTCCAAGACCTCCCGTGGATGTCGTTAAAGGCAACTAAGGGACACTTAACCAAAGGTATAGGCAGCAGCGTCCCTTCTGTGGAAAAATAGCCAAACTGGGCTACCTTTTTTTTACTGGCGTCCAGTGGAAATTTTACATGGAACTTCCCTCGGCCCGGGGAAGGGCGAAGGGGTATGCCGGACTCCTACCGGCTAAAACTACTTGAGTGCGGCACCGAAGGGGGACTCCAGGTCCTCGTAAGATCGCACTAGAGCCGCCCATTGGTGCCACGCCTTTAGGCACATCACGGAGGGAAAGACTGTAAAAAAGGTCGCCCCCCCAGGCACTTCTCGGGGAGGACCGTAAAGGATCCCCCCAAAATGTCGACACAGTTGTGAAAATAGATGGAGGAGGCCTTTATATTTTTAGCCTGGTGTGATGATGGGAACAGGGGTAGCAATGATATTTCGGGATAATAGTTTGCATTTTGCAACGACTGATTATTTACTAAGGTGGCGTTGATGATTGAAATTCGATGGGCTTTATTATCACGCATGAATTATTACTGACTACTGTATTAGAGACGTGGTCACACAATGGCCTCATAAGAAAGCTCAAGGTCACTCAGCGAGCTATGGACAGAGCTATGCTTGGTATTTCTCTACGAGATCGATTCAGAAATAAGGAGATCCGTAGAAGAACTAAAGTTATCGACATAGCTGAAAGGATTTTAGTAAACTGAATGGCAATGGGCGGGGCACATTGCTCGTAGAACTGATGGCCGTTGGACGGACGACCTCCAACGAGGTGGACAGACGACCTGGGGAAGGTCGCTGGGAGTCGTTGGATGAGGGCAGCATGTAACCGCTCGTTGTGGAAATCTAAGGGGAGGCCTTTGTTCAGCAGTGGACGTCCTGTGGCGGATATGATGACTTTGTTCACCTTTTATATCTCCCATGATAATTGCAGTGACGGCTATACTCTTTTATATTGACGCGCAGGTTCTTATTAATATAAACAACAAATATTGACCTTGTTAAACAATTTGACATTTATGATCACTATTTTATATTGACGCGCAGGTTCTTATTAATATAAACAACAAATATTGACCTTGTTAAACAATTTGACATTTATGATCACTATTTTATATTGACGCGCAGGTTCTTATTAATATAAACAACAAATATTTACCTTGTTAAACAATTTGACATTTATGATCACTATTTTATATTGACGCGCAGGTTCTTATTAATATAAACAACAAATATTTACCTTGTTAAACAATTTGACATTTATGATCACTATTTTATATTGACGCGCAGGTTCTTATTAATATAAACAACAAATATTTACCTTGTTAAACAATTTGACATTTATGATCACTATTTTATATTGACGCGCAGGTTCTTATTAATATAAACAACAAATATTTACCTTGTTAAACAATTTGACATTTATGATCACTATTTTATATTGACGCGCAGGTTCTTATTAATATAAACAACAAATATTTACCTTGTTAAACAATTTGACATTTATGATGAGAACTTAGTTCGACTTCGAATATTTAGTCCATTAAAAGCAGTCGACACAAAGACGTCAATTTGATTGCTAATGATTCATCATCATTTCGGCCGAACGAAGTCCACTGCTGGACACAGGCCTCCCCCAAAGATCACCACAACCACCGATATGGATGTGTTGTGGGCTCATTGGGGGGTTTTGCCATAATCGCCACGCTTGGCAGGCGGGTTGGCGATCGCAGTTGAGTTGTTAATGTACTCGAAGGACGCTGCTGCCCATCCTCCGGCTAATCCCTTAGTCGACTTTTACGACACCCATGGGAGGAGATGGGGTGGTGGCATTCTGAGCCGGCACCACACGGCATTGAGCCGGCACCACACGGCATGAGCCGGCACCACACGGCTAATGATTATGACAAGTCATTAGGTAAACATTATTGATATTGATGATCCTGTTTCAAGTCTATTAAAAATCGTTTAACAGCATATCACACGTACAGATAGGTTCCACGTCTGCAACTACATATTGAAAACAATTGAATATCGGTACAGCATAATCAATAAAAAATTAAATCATAAAGGGCAGCTCTATAAATCACATTTCCTTTAATAACACGATGAGAGAACAGTACAAGAGCTGCCTTTTATAATCCTACTAGTTTAACCATGCCACGCGTTGCTGTGGCTAAATGCACGTAATAACAACATGATATTGATTCTGAATAAAAAAAAAACAATTAAGGTTTTCCTAGTTTAATGAAAACATGGGCGTATGAATACAATGATATGTAAAAATTTGAAAACGATCTGTAAAGAACTCTGGGAGATTTGTGATTTTGAACAAACGTACAATTTTTTTAAATATGTATAGGCTGTGAGTCTGTATGTAAAGTTGAGAACCCTTCAAATGGAGTTTGGTGGATGCGGACGGCATGTATTGGTCGTTGTGGCAACCTATGGGGGAGGCATTTGTTCAGCAGTGGACATCCTTCGGCTGATATGATGATGATCATGAGCACCCTTCATAATGTTTGGTAGTAATCGTGATTAACGCAGTCTTACAGCCAGAGAGACGCTTTCAACACCAGAAAACGATTAAATTACTCAAATTACTTGCTTTATTTTTATAACGGTTTTCCTCAATTTTGACTGGATATGATTATAGAATAAACCACTCCTCCTCAGCCATGGTTGTCATAAAAGCAACTAAGGGTTGGTAACAAGCGGATGGGCAGCAGCATCCTTCCGTCTGCCCATAACAACATACAGCGGTCACTAATCCGCCTGCCAAGTGTGGTGATTTTGGCTATATGACCGCTAACTATAGTGATCGTTGGGAGTCCCATGTTAAACTAGACGTTGATATGGACGATTGCAGGCTGTTGTGTGTGCGAGTGTAGTTAGGGCTAGTAGATTTGTCAGAATAAAAAACCGGTTTGGAACTTTAGTAGGAGTGAGTGGATCATGGAGGGGCGAGGTTTATAGTTGGGACCATCGAGGTGACGGACTGACTGTATACAGCAATCGACGTTACTTAATATACATAGAAATAAGTTTTAAAAACGCTTCTTTATTTTTCCCGCAGAAAAACATAACAAAACCAACCATAAAACATTTCGCAACACGTAGAGCACTTCACATTCAGAGCAACATATCATACCTACAACAGTAGCTAACTTACGAGCTATCAAGGTTTTCTACTGACCCCAATACTGGCTAATCTATATAACTCACATATTACCTATGTAGGCGTACAGATCGTGCGAAGTCTCTCTAAGTTTTACGAGTTTGTTAGTGTAAATTGCATGTGGTAATGACAAACTTTAGGCACGGTGATGTTTGACGTGCTGTGGAATTATGTGGAACACCTTAGCAAGATAATGTTAAAAGAATGTGAACTAAAGTAGAATAACAGTTTTAAGTCATCATATAGTACAAAAAAACGGGATAGCGAACTATCTTTAAAAATCGATGACAGAATTATTTCAGATAAGCTCGAGGTCGCTAAGACATTAGAAAACTTTTTTACGAATATACCGATAGATACTACGAGTGCCCTTTCCTCATCCTCTGTACTGGCTGAATCTCTACTTAAACAGAACTTTTGTAAAGACATACCTAATTTTGAATTTAAGTACATTTCAACTAGTTCAATTATAAAAGCATTTAAAAGTCTTAACATTAAAAACACTGAAGACTTATGGGGTTTGTCTGTTAAACTACTTGGAACTATAATTGATACCATCGCCCCTGCACTTGCAGGTATTTTTAACCAATGTTTAGATAGTGGAACTTTCCCCGATTTGATGAAACATAGCAAAATAATACCAATCTTCAAATCGGGATGCAAGAATAATCCATCAAATTATAGACCTATTTCTGTTCTCCCATCATTGAGTAAAATATTTGAAAAAATTATTCTTGATCAAATGATGTTACATTTTAATTTTAACGGGATTTTACATAGCCGACAGTTTGGATTCACGAAAGGTAGGTCAACTACGGATGCAGGAGTAAAACTAGTGACGCAAATTCTCGAATCCTGGGAGGGTTCTCAAGATGCTATTGGCATTGTTTGTGACCTCTCCAAGGCGTTTGACTGCGTTGACCACAATACGCTGCTCTGTAAATTACGCCACTACGGAATTCGTGGAAGAGCTGCTGATCTTGTTTATTCTTATTTATCTTTAAGACTGCAAAAAGTAGATATAGGTGGGGCTACCTCTTTGGGTTCTACGGTTAAAATGGGCGTGCCCCAGGGCTCTATACTCGACCCATTCTTGTTTCTAGCTTATATAAATGATCTTCCATATATGATGACCAAGTTATCGGATGTGATTTTATTCGCTGACGACACGTCCCTAATTTTTAAAATCAGTAGAAAAGATAGTAATGTTATTTATGTAAACGAGAGCCTAACTGTCCTCTCCAGTTGGTTTGCAGCTAACAACCTGTTACTTAATGCTAATAAAACTAAATGTTTAAAGTTCTCTTTACATAATGCACCCCAATTGGGATTAAAAGTAGTTCTTGATGGCAATCAACTTGTAACTGTTGATGAAACCGCATTTCTAGGTATAACTATCGACTCGAAATTACAGTGGAGTGCCCACATTAAAGCTATATCGGGTAGGCTCAGCTCTGCAGCATATGCAGTTCGTAAAATTAGACAGCTGACTGATGAAGCTACGGCCAGGTTAGTTCACTTTGCATATTTTCACAGCATTATGTCTTATGGTATACTGTTGTGGGGATCGGCAGCCGACGTAGATTCAATTTTTATTCTACAAAAAAGGGCAATCCGCGCTATATATAATATGGGTCCTCGCGAGTCTCTTAGAACTTTGTTTAAAGATATCAATATACTTACATTGCCGTCACTCTATATCTTTGAAAATATTTTATACGTCCGTAAAAATCTGTATAAGTTTTATATAAAAAGCGATTTTCACTATATAAATACACGACATTAACATAAAATTGTAGTGCACATATTTAGATTAGCTAAAACATTCATTACTTGCAAGTCATTCCTTGGAAATTGTGTTCGCTTTTATAATAAGCTGCCCAAATCTGTTACAGACCTTACTGAGGGAAAGTTTAAAGCCCATATTAAACAGATCCTTCTTAAAAAAGCTTATTATAGGGCTAATGACTATGTTGACGACAGAGATGTCTGGTATTGATTCTTTCTGCACATGTGGCTTCCCTGGAACCTTATTGATGAAATATGGATTTATCTAATAACAAATCAAAATTTGATAGTGATAGTAATTATTTTTCGAGTAATTTGAGTAGCTTTTGATATATATTGTCTATATAATATATACTTTGACATATTAATTTTACTCACATATTCAATATGACATTTAAAGCCCTGGCGTTTAAAATGCCTTTCATTTTATATAATTTAGTTTCTTCTACATTTTGTAAATGTGTGAACTTCGTCGACTTTATTAGTGCTATACACTAATTGTTATCAGTTTTCTATTGTGTTAGAGGCAATTGTCTGTTTTGTTATTGTGTGTATTTTACATTTAATTAGTCTACTTTGTTCGCACATACCTAGCTTATTACCATGTAATAACAAAATTGTAGTATAACTCTTTTTTGAAAAGAGTATATCCATGGAGTTTCTTGCCGGCTCTTCTCCATAGGACCGACTTTTCCGAACCGTGCACTTAACTTGACTTTTCGTAAGAGCCTATTAGGGCCTATATGAAATAAAAAATTTGAGTTTGAGTTTGAGTATATCACCATCATACAGGACATACAGCGTCCACTACTGAACAAAAGCCTGGGACCATAGATTTACATAATTGTGTCATCTTAATGGGGGGAATTTGCCAGTACACACCACGCTTGGCAGGCGGGTTGGTGAGCGCAGAATGGTTACTGGGGACGCTGTTGCCCAGCCCTTCGGCTTAGTCGCCTTTACGACATCTAAGGGAGGAGATGGAGTGGTGGCTATATTCTTAATCCGGATACCACACGGATGACGGTTTTAAGTATCTTGATTAGATAAAATCACGATTATGTCTTTTTTGGTCCTTGCGTACATATTGTATTTCCTAAGACTCAAGCAATTTTCAGCATTCGCACAGCACAGTTATCCAACTGTATCATAATGAACCAGGGATGACATATGGAACAGAGATATGGTCACTCACAATGGGCCTCATAGGAAAGCTCAAGGTCACTCAGCGAGCTATGGAGAGAGCTATGCTTGGTATTTCTCTACGAGATCGAATCAGAAATAAGGAGATCCGTAGAAGAACTAAAGTTGACGACATAGCTGAAAGGATTAGTAAACTGAAGTGGCAATGGGCGGGGCACATTGCTAGTAGAACTGATGGCCGTTGGGGTAAAAAGGTTCTCGACTCGAGACCCCGCACCGGAAAACGCAGCGTGGGACGACCTCCCACGAGGTGGACAGACGACCTGCTGAAGGTCGCTGGGAGTCGTTGGATGAGAGCGGCATGTGACCGATCGTTGTGGAAATCTATGGGGAGGCCTTTCTGCAGCAGTGGACGACCTGTGGCTGATATGATGATGATCATAATTAAATTTAAATGGATGGGCGTTGCAGCGTTCTTTGAATATATTTGAAACTCAACTGCGACCGTCAACTCTGCGTGGCGATTATGGTAGCCTCCAATGAGCACACAACATAAACCCAGACGGGTCGTTATGGCGATTTTTAGGGGAGGCCTATGTCTAACAGTGGAAGGTTTTTAGGTGAGATTGTGACGAAGTCATCCTTCATCTTCATTTCAATCAACCTCTTTCATGACTTCATACCTTTTTTATTTCCATCACTGTCCACCTCACGAATCATTCGTTATTCAAATCAAAATTCGAATTTATGTGACGTAGAGTCGCTCTTCATATTTTGATCATCATCATTACACGTTGGATTCTGAACGCTAGTGGTTGGACACACAGCTGTCGCTCTGACAAATAGTCTTAAGTGATAATAATCACAATATTTAAGCTAGTTTAAAAATAAGTTGAATATTGCAGAAGACTATCTGAAATATATAAACCACCAAGAAGATGAAGTGTTGAAGTTGTGAATATCAATATACCTAAATAACATATATGCTACGTTTCATTGAATCACAATAACTGAACTCCGTTACTTGCTGCCGTGAAGAGAGCCTCCTTGTTGAGCTAACCGGGAAGGAACACGGAGGGAGGCACTCCGCGACAAGATAATGATGTCATTATCATAGGCATAACAAGCTGGCCTTCCCGGGGCCCAGAATCGTTCTGGCCTACCTAAGAATTGTATTGAATGACTTCATGTCTTGTCATGAATCACCTTATGTCGGCCTAGTTTCGATCAGAAAAAATGCATTGCTGTGTTCTTGTACATCATCTAGAATTTTGTGTCGGATAATAATTGGTAGATGTAGGAGCTAAGACTACAATCATTTTGATTAATAGTACCCTATCTAGACTTTCACTCTCTTACGATTTAGTAATAAAAATAGTTGAGGCTGTCATTACGTTGTTATATCATTTGTAATTTGTTCGAGAGAATAGTAACAGCTTTAATAACATGTTTAGATTCTTATCTGCAGAAACAACACAAAATATGTTGTGCAGTCGACTCTAAAGGTGAATTCGAAGTTGTGATTGAAATCTCATAATTTCACAAACTAATAATGTTCTGTGTTCGCAGATAAATATTTCCATCAATACTCCTTGTGAAATTAACTTTGCAGTTTCACATGTGAATTAGTCAGCGTGAATTAGAGTTGACTGCACCTATTGGTGTAGATATGTAGAAAAAAAAAAAATACTAAACAAATAAATACACGCGAGCTTTTAAAAATGAAATCAGACTAAAAGCAGGAACAAATTACGTAAACTTCACGTCAATTCGGCACTATTCATTGATTATCCTTTTTATCATTGCCCCACTCTAAGATTTCTCCTGTGTCATGGGTGCGTTTACAGACACAAATTTTATACACTAAACTAACGTGACGTTGTGATTAGCTGTTTCAATGCAGGCTTTAAACATACGCTGTGGAACATTGGCCTCCCATTGATCATTACAACATCATCAGCACAGGACTTGGCAGGCGGATAGGTGATCACAGTACGTTATTATTAGCAGGTGATCACAGTATGTTATTATTAGCACACGGGAGGACGCTGCTGCCCATCCTGATGATATCAACCCTTAGTCACTTTTCACGACACCCATGGTTGTGGAGGGGAGGTATATTTTTTGCATGGACTAATGGTGTCTAGACTAAGAACATAGCACCTCTCCATGTCCTCCCATGGATGTTGTAAACGGCGACAAAGGAGCTCTAAACCAGCTCTAAACCAAAGAGATGGGAAGCAGCGCCCCTTTTGTGGAACAGCATCATTCCGCGCTCACCAACCCACCTGCCAAGCGTGGTGAGTATTGGCAGATACCACCCATAATGATGATACAATTGCGGAAATCGATGAAGGAGACTTTTGTTCAGCAGTGGACGTATAAATGACTGATTAATGATACGGAATAATTGTAGTATGTAGTAGTGGTAGTAGTAACAGTGTGTCATCATATCATCTTCTGGGGGGAAGTGCCAGTACATACCATACTTGGCAGGCTGGTTGGTGAACGAGAAATGGCTGCTGAACCACAGAAGGGACGCTCCGGCCGATCCCTCTAGTTAAGTCTCTTAGCCACCTTATACAATATCCACGGGAGGAGATGGAGTGGTGCTGTATTCTTAGTCTAGACACCACACGGACAAAAGTGTGCGGTGTTTAGCTGTATTCTATCAAAAAGTGACAATTAAACACGCGTGGGCTAAGTATCGTGACGTGTCGATACTGCGGTTCTGCTTTTAGCGTTATCACAAAGTTGTTTTATCGTCGAGTGCCGAGTCATAACCAATTGAACACGCTCCTATGCAACAAGGTCTAAATGAAGATAAGCGCTTTAATACACATTTTTTTTCATTTCATTGCCTACTAAGCGTTTACGCGTGTGTAGGTAGTAAATCATACAGCGCGACTTCGGGGGAATCCTTTACAATCTCCCCGAGATGTGCCTGGGGGCGGCCTTAGGCCTGGATTGTGAACCATTCCCCCGAAGCCTCACTGTAAGTAAATCCCCTCCGAGATGGGCCTGAAGGCGTGGCACGAATGGGTGGCTCTAGATGGAGATTATTCGAATTCCTGGAGCCTCCCTTCGGTGCCGAAGATGACCACTCCGGTGGTTATAGCCGGTAGTTTCCCCCGGGGCGAGGAAGTACATAGTGTATTTCCACCGGATCAATAATAAAAAAAGGTAGTTAATCATATTCCAAAGTTATTTATTTTAGTAAGCTATTAAAAGGTCCGATATTTAAATTGGGAATCGGAGTAAACATTAGTTAAAATCGAACTTCATATAAAATTCAACATAACAATAATGTACAAACTAATTGACAAGGTAAATCAGGTTACGGTACATCGGTTGTGGTGGTTTGCTAAAACCATAGTCGTGACAAGCACGGATGACCAGACATACGGCAATGCGCCACTGTTACATGGTGGATATTCCACTTATACACAAGAAGCGGTTTTGCCAACCGATTTCTTATGCGTATACCGGTAAGGAGTGGAACTTCCTGCCGTTGTATAACCTAGGAATCTTCAAGTCATGAGTGAACAGGGCGAATAAGTTTCTGCTAGTCAAGTGTGCACCATCGGCGACCGCGTCATCGCTTGTCATCAGGGGTACGATTCCCTAAGCTCAGACATCCACACATCCTTGAATACAGAATTGAAGTAACGGTGAAAAACCAATTTGGTATTAGCTAAGACATCATTGAAGCTATTCAAGGACACATTGCAGACTGTGAGCCGAGAGGACCAATCTTAGCGATTACCAAATTGGGTTATCATCGTTATTTCAATTCTGTATTCAAGGATGTATGGATGTTTGAGCTTAGAGAATTGCACCCCACGTGACATAATGGTCAAACGCGAGCCTATACAAATATATATACATGAAAAAGAAAAATCCTTTTTACGATCTTTACGGGTATGCCCGCAAAGTTGCCAATATTTATAATCCAGGCTAAACTGGGGTTTATGGGTCTTGGAATATGTCCAGCTAAACGTTCTTGACCTAAATCGAACATGCTAAAGAAACAAATGTGACGATTGACATGATTGATGACAAAACGATTATAAAACGTGACATTATACGAATAGCGTTTTAAAACACAGTTAACGGGAAAATAACTTATCTAGAATTGTTATCGTTTAGTTGGAGTTTAAAATACGACGTCAAGTGACCTTGCAGAACAACTGTATCACTTCATAGCACCCACGATTGTGTTAGCCGAACCATAGAGAGAACACTCCATCCGTAAATCAAAAAAAATTGTCCAGTCGTATAAGAAATAAGGCAATCTTATTGCCAATTATTGGAATCAGTGTTCGTACTAATTTTATAAAAGCGACATTTATAAAGAAAGACAGCAATAAGTGCTGCACATCTGGATACAATTTGGAACACAGCTAGAATATATCTTGGACATTGGCACACAGGATACTTTTGATTTCGGAAAACAATTTATTTCTACACGGTCTACGCCGCAGGCTATTTTAGTTAGAAATACATAAAACCCACTGGTCTCAGAGCTGTCTTATTAACCTGCATATGCTATCTATGCAGAGTACCAATAACAGACTTTGTATTTACTATGACGAAACACAAATGCAACGCAAATGTTGTCAGTATAAAACATTACAAATGCAGCGTAGGAGCTAGGAGATATGTAATCACTAAAAGGTGAAGGATCCAAAAAGTAATGTTGATGACAAAATAACACCTTCAGGAACTTGATTTGTAAAAACAAAGAAGCGGATTCGGTTATATCCTAATTAAATCCTAACAGATACTTTTACAGATCATCTTGAAACGACGGAGAATATTTTACTACATGGTTATCTCTGATAATTAAATGTATGCATGAATGTTCTCACCAAGTGACTGCATAGCATTCCACATACACCATTAAACGTCGGCAGAGGGAAAGAGGGCTTCATATTGGACTGGAAGGCTCAGACTAGACACCTGGAATCCAGAGTAGGTGTACCGACCACGGTTTCAAATCGCCTAAAAATTGTCGGAGTAGAATGTGGTAGAGATTCAACATTTTCCTAGTTAAAGTTTCTTTTCATTCCAGAAGAACTTTGATACACACTTAGAAATACCTAAGAGTTTATTAATGAGCTTGAAAAGTTGTTCCTTTGGAGAAGTATTGCAGTATACATATCGACATTGTAATGCACAATTTTTTTAAGGAGCCAGAACAACCATTCATTCTGTCTCACATTCATGCTTACCAGTTACCATACAATACCAATAATCGTGTGCTACATAGATTTCTCTAACAATAATTACGAAGCTATGTCCGACACCCACCTGAGCTCAACTACAGCAAGCCTGCGGTGGGCGCAAGCTATGTAAATCGTGCCATGGGGCCTACCGAACAAGTTTTCTATTTCTAGGAGAAAATACAGATTTACAGTGCCCGTGAAACGTCAATTAGGTGACTTTCGCGCCTTTTACAACTATTTCGAGTATTGTATGATTGTCAATCTATTTCGCCTTATGGGGTGAACAGAAGTTTGGGCCTTATCGCTCGAGGTAAGAGAATTGGTTCGCGAAACACCGTTCCTCTAGCTGTTTGAAAGTATGTAGAATTAAGTGCGATAATGTATGAACGCCTGAACTAACCAAAGGTTCGGAGTACTGCTGTACACCGAGGCATTGCCAACGACATGACGGTAGTCAGCACCGTGTTAGTGGGGGAGCAGAGTTATTGCAATTTACCAAGAATTTCCTGACCGAAAATACATACGCTGACCAGAGAATCGAAAGGCAGACTTTACACTTAACGGCCGCTGGCGAACACTACATTACAGTTTACTTTGCTCAAAGAAACTAGTTCTGCACTAATTAGCAAGAACACGACCAGTTCTTCCTGAGGCTGGCTAAGCTGGCTTTTAACTGCAACTCGAAACGTGTTTATTCGAGTTATGACCTTTTAGAAGTACTTTTGAACACCTTAGGTGCATTACAAGATGTGAACAACAGATTTTTGACAGATCATATTTAAAACTTTATGCGCAAAATTTGTACACTTATTAATTTATTCATAATTTAATTGCACTTAATAATTTAATTTTGGACTGACAAGACGATATTAGAGATTTCACTGCGGATTTAGAAGTGAGTTCTTACAGAATAGCCACGCAGCCTCTTCATGTATTATTTCATTGTTTTATTAAATATTATTTTTCTTTCTTACACAATACTTACAGGATTGCAGTTAATCAGTTTTTTTTTTAATACTTCATGCATACATTTTGAACAAAGGCGGACTTGATGTCGTTAGGCATTTTCTACCAGTCGACCGTAGGGTGACGCAGACAAAACATGGTAGATGCACAAACAGTGTAACTGTGGGCAGTCAAATAACGAAAGGCAATTTACGCAAGACGTTTTAAATCCTTAGCATAAATATATACAAATATAAATATACGTACATACAATTACATTTTACATATAGACGCGCCATACATGAAGATTATTGCACTACCAAACGGCGCGCCGGCCACCATTACACCGCGTAATAAAAACAATATCTATACAGGTTACGGATTTATTTATTTATGAAATAAAATATCTTTATCTCTCACAATAGCACTTCTAGCATCGTCTATGAACACAGGACGGCATTATTTTTTCGCAATGTTACTAAATTACGCTTATGATGCACATCGAGCCACGACACTGGTCATGGCATGACTATGTGAACTCCGGGCAATTACCTTGCTTTTATGTAACCTTCGTAGAGCGCGGGCAACGCATCTACACTTATAAAAACATCTTAGCGTACATATATAATAATACATACATAGTCACTTACGAGTATGGTAATTAGTAAGGTGGCTATCCATCCAGATTATCTCACAAAAGCATTTACTCGGTGAATAATTACCACAGAGTAAATATTGTATTACACTGTCAATATACTATCAAAGTTAATCTGCCCAAACGAGTTCATGTTGTCATTTTAAACGGGTAACGGGTAAGATTGCTGCTGCAAAGCAGAATAATATTTTGAGATTAAAATTGAAGATCATGATGCAATACACCTATAGAAAACAAATTTAAATAGGGCACATGTAAATGGATCAATAAAGCGACCAGATGTAATATCAGCAGCTTCAGCAAAAGGACATTAAAATGTACAATACAATACTCTTTATTGTACACCAGACAACAAATAAAAAGAAAATCGAATACATAAAATGACATGTACAAGAGCGGTCTTATCGATAACTTTGGGATGGACAGATTAGCAAGTAAAAAAGAAAGAGTACACAACTAAAATGTCCAGAGTTGCAAGCAGCCGATTGTTGACATATAAGTATTTAACTTCGACCAGCGTCCCAACACTAGTGAAACTTGGGATGACCTTTAAATGTGAGCAAGTAGTGCAACTATAGCATGCATTATTTATTTGTTATGTAACCGCTGTAGACTATTTAAGGAAGCAGATTATTGTGTGCCGGTGGGCGACCCATCGTCGTCGTTTATATACAGTTGTGGAGTTCAAGACCTTCAAGTCCTACGCACGCACGTGGTGTTAAAAGTATGTTTAAAGGACACCAGTGTGAAGAGAAGCTTCTTAAGGCACGTTTGGGATGGGGGTTTTACACACAAAATAGTGGTAAAATGTGAAACGAGCGAACGTGGTGATGCAACGCACCTCATTGGCTGGGCATTGAATATTGTTGCCAATGTGAGTGAGCGAGACTAAGTACAAGCGAGATTATTTAAGAAAATAATGTTTTTGGGGGATTAATCGAGTTAATAGAATGATAAGTAATGTCAATTTCTATTGATATTATTATAAATTTTTTTTTTTGAATAACGTTGCCCCACACTAGGATTTCTCCTGTCGTGGGGGCGTTTCCAGACATGAATTCCACATACAATACACCCAGACCCGGAACAATTATCTGCAGATGATACAAATCGGAGCGGGAATTGAACCCACGCCACGTAGCGCATAAAGTTAATCGATTAGCCACTGCACCAACCGTGCCACTGTGTCCGGTTTCTTTATGTCCAGCATACAAATATCAAAGTTTGTATTGTAAGACTCAAGCGAACTAACTGTTCCAAACGTTCCGATATCATTATTTCACCCGAAAGGTCTTCATATAATAATTTTAATAACCAAAGCACCTGAAGGCTCAATCTCTCACATTGCAGTGGTTGATTATAGGCCTTAATATCCTGATGACAACCACGTTTGTATGCCTTCCGCACTTCGAAGAAAATATGAGATAACGCGGGCGCTATCGCTCAAAGTATTATAATAAAATATCGTTACATAATTCAGTGTGACCATAGTTTCTGCGAAGTATGAAACAATAAACGAAGAATATTTATAAAATAATATGAGTCAAAGTTACACAGTCGCACTTTGATTGTCGTGTTTTGATTCGACACAATTAAACACGCGTATGGCACGTATGTGGCGTGTTGGGCAGAATTTAGAAAATTCGAAGATAAATGTCGATTTTCTTTTTGTTATGCTTCTGGCAGACATTGCCTGAAAATGTCACTGCTCAACCGTGTGGCTTAGAATACCACTACCCCATCTCCTCCCATGGGTGTCGTAAAAAGCGACTAAGGGATTGGCCGGAGGATGGGCAGCAGCGTCCTTCGAGTACATTAACAACTCAACTGCGATCGCCAACCCGTCTGCCAAGCGTGGCGATTTTGGCAAGACCCCCCAATGAACCCACAACACATCCATATCGGTCGTTGTGGTATCTTTCGGGGAGGCCTGTGTCCAGCAGTGGACTTCATTCGGCCGGAATGATGAACCGGACATATCTGGCGAAGCCAAAAGATGCCTCCAGTTAGGATAAACGACGATGTGTTCAAGCGTTTAAATGTATCCACGTCGACGTGGATTTCTGCGTGTATTGTTTAAATTTGAGCGGCTGATTCTGATTCTTAGGCATATTATGTCGGATACTACGCGGCGGTGTGCTGCTCGACTAGCGTTAGCGCACTCGGCGCAACAAAGTCAAAGTCAAAGTTTTCTATTTCAAATAAACCAAATATTGGCACTTATGAAACGTCAGAATCTAAGTTGCACGGTTCCAAATAGTTGATCTCATGGAGAAGAGCCGGCATGAAACTCCATGGATACTCTTTTAAAATAATTGAAATTACAATGTTGATTGATACAAATTATTGTAATACATATACCGAGAAAAATGTAGGACAATGTGTAAAGATGGAACATACCACAATGATATTATAATAATAAATTATTTGCCGTGGCATTTAACGGCTGACCAGTCCCAACAGACGGCACCCGTTCACGAGCATGACGCATGCATCAGCATCGCTTACGACACTGGCGTCACTTCACCCGTAGGTATATTAAGGCCGGCTCCAGTGTGATCATACGAGGACCTGGAGCCTCCCTTAGGTGCCGAAGATGACCGCCTCAGTGGTAGGAGTCCGGCATACCCCTTCGCCCTTCCCCGGGGCGAAGGAAGTTCATGAAGAATTTCCACTGGGCACCAATAAAAAAAAAGGTATATTAAGGCACCCCGAGAAGTGCCTGGGGGGGGGGCGTACTTTTTACAGTCGCCTTCCCTCCGCTAGACGGGTGACCGCTTTACAGTCATCCCCTCCGTGATGTGCCTAAAGCCGTGGCACCAATGGGCGGCTCTAGTGTGATCTTACGAGGACCTGGAGCCCCCCTTCGTTGCCGAAGATGGCCGCTCCAGTGGTTTTAGACGGTAGGAGTCCGGCATACCCCTTTAGCCCTTCCCCGGGGTGAAGGAAGTTCCATGTAGAATTTCCACTGGACATCAATAAAAAAAAAAGGTATATTAAGGCAGATTAGCTGTGCAAGGAACTAAGCTTATTCCGCTGCAGGGTCCGTGTGCACGCCTCTGCAAAACGGCCATAACGCGATCTACGCTCCGCACAACGCGTCGGCCAATGCTCCGCATTTCCATAAACTAGGCCTTAGTAAGAGGTTTCAGAGAATTTTACTTATGGGGAGTTGTTATACTACAGCGCTACGAAGAGATTGTGTGAGGTTGTGGGTGGAGTCATATGCTTATGTGCGAGACAAGTTACATATAGTGTCGCACCTTAGAGACTACTGTAATTAATATGAGTTCATTATAATACATTGTGTGTTGATGCTGTATTTATACTGTATTTATTCCTTTGTATTTATTTACTAGCTGGGACCCGCGGTTTCACACGCGTTTAATTTAAAAGAAATTTAGATTACTTCGACATAGACACTTGACATTGGATTCAAGGGATATTTTTACGCGAACTCCCAAATTATTTTTCTGAAATAAAATTAGCCGTAGTTATTCCTTATAACATCAGCTATCTGCCACTGAAAGTCCCATCAAAATCGGTCCAGCCGTTTTCGAGATAACCCAGAACAAACAGACAGACAGACAGACAAAATATTAAAAAAATGTTTTTTGTTATATGTACCTACCGTATATACTTTCATATGCACACTTCAATTTTATTTATTTGTATAGAAGATTATTTTTCTTTCTTGTATAAGGATTGTACTTACAGGATTGCATTTAATAAGAAATATTTATTTAATATTTCATGCATAAATTTTGTACAAAGGCGGGCTTGATGCCATTAGGCATTTTCTACCAGTCGACCTCAGGGTGATAAAACATGGTAGGTGCATAAACAGTTATTTAACAAAAAGGATAATTACATGCGTAATCGCAAAGCTTTTTAAATGAGTACATAACATAATATAAGTAGATACAAAAATATAACTAGATACAATAAATATATAATAATAAATATATCATCATCATCATATCAGCCACAGGACGTCCACTGCTGAACAAAGGCCTCCCCCTTAGATTTCCACATAATAAATACATACACAATAATAATACATAAACTCATATAATAGGAAAGATCAACGTTGAGATGATTCTGCCAAAGAATTGAGAAAGTATTTTCGCAATTTACTTTTAAAGGAGTACAATTAGAGCTGGCGGAAAGCAAAAAGCAGCGTAGGCTTACTAGAAACCCATTCTATTCACTTCGTTATAAGTTAAATGAGCAACGAGAACTATATGATTTAGGTACATTACCCGCATCAGAAACGAAATTTAAGGAGTCGTCCAATTTATTTTAGCAATTTCGTATAAATCTATCAAATCTCTAGTAAATTTAGTATAATCTATAAATTTCGTAAAAAATTTAGTATAATTTTTGCCGTGTGGTGCCGGCTCAGAATACCACCACCCCAAATCCTCCCGTGGGTGTCGTAAAAGTCGACTAAGGGATTAGCCGGAGGATGGGCAGCAGCGTCCTTCGAGTACATTAACAACTCAACTGCGATCGCCAACCCGTCTGCCAAGCGTGGTGATTATGGCGAAACCTCCTAATAAGCCCACAGCGCACCCATATCGGCCGTTGTGGTGATCTTTGGGGGAGGCCTGTGTCCAGCAGTGGACTTCATGCTGCCGAAGTTATTTAGTATAATCAAACTTAACTCGAAAACCCCTTAATATTTGAAGTGGTTCGAAAGTCGGAAAGTATATAAGTTTACACCTCTCACACACAACCCATTAGCCCATGAATGTCCACTGCTGAACATGACCGTTCACTGTAGTAGACCGTAACATGGGCCTTCCAATGATACGGTCTACTACAATGAGCGGTCATAGAGGATATAGCCATAATCAACGCGCTTGGCAAGCGGATGAAGGTGGACGGTGACCCCAGTATGTTGTTATTAGCAAACAGGAGGGTAGTTCTGCCCATCCTCCTGATACTAGCCCTTAGTCTCCTTTTACGACACCCATGGGTGGAGAGAGGTGATCTCTTCTCAGCCAGGACCCACACGGTTTACACCTCAGTCAAACTAAAATGTGGCGTTAACTAAAATCTGGATAGGCGTGAAAATCTATACAAATAAATAAAATTAAAGAGTATGTTTGTAATGTCAAAATAACAGCTTTATACCAAATTTAAGTAGGTATATACGGCACTAATAGCAAAATATAATTTTTTTAGTTTTAGTCTGTCTGTCTGTCGGTCTATCTGTCTGTTTGTTGTTTGTTTGAAATTTCACTGGCAGATAGCTGATGTTATAAGGAGCACTTTACTTCTATGTTAGAAAAAGAATTAGGGCTCCGCGAAAAATAATTATGCGATGAAGTGCAATATGTACCTATACTAATTATACAATAATATGTAATTCATAAATGATCCGATTTCTTTCAAATTAAACGGTGGGTGAAACCGCAGGTCACAGCTATATTAAATAATGTTAACAATTGAATGGAGCAGAAATTATAAGAGGGTATCAGTAAATAAAACCTCGATCCACAGAAATGAACTAATACTAGTCGTAGTCCGAATTAGTATTCCTGAACCAATAACATAGTTACTGAAATCATAAGCGGAATCCCTATGAATGCATCAAAGGTTACCCCTGTAAGTAAATAATCAATAGCGATGACATCGAGACAATGTATGCAAACAAACAAACAACCATTACAAATTATAATCATAACATGCATTGTTACCAAGTATGTAATAAACTAACGCTGAAACTAGGACATGAACGCACAGCGCACAGACAGTCCTAATATTATGGAGTAACAACTAAAAGAAAATTTGAGATACATTGTTAACATGTAAACTCATGTAATGATAATAGATGCAACGGCACGACAGTTACTAATCTTAAAAAATAATTGTTCAATAAATAAGAGACAATACGCAAAAGGATAGATGGTTCGTGTATTATCAAGAATTTTTGCCCCTTAAGTGACGTCAACAATCATTGTTTTGCAAACACGTAAAGGGTTTACCCCAGATTAACGGGAAACTCACGTTACCGAAGATATACCACAATCCAAATTTTAGATATTCCAAGCACTAAAAACACTCAGGTTGAAAATAAGATAGAAAGCTAAAACACGCTTTCATTCAAAATTTAAACATCGCAAAATTCACGATCGCGTCTGAGAATCAGATTTATTTTTCGTCCAAGTGTGGTGCACACGCCACACGGCTTTCGTGTGCGCGGTCACGCGCCTTACTGAATTATTACTGAGCACTGCGTCGACTGTTGAGAGCGAAATTGGTTTTCGAACGACAAATCCTATCAATACAAAAAGAGGCCTGATCCGCTGCAATTTAAAGTGCAATTTTCAATGGTAAATGACTTTTTTTTCGTCACAATGTGCAAACAGGTTGTACACGAGAAATTCTCTGTCTGCCAGGAGGAAACTTCTTTTGACCGATAGTGACTCGTAATCATTTAAGTTTACGTTCTCATAAAGGACAAATAGTAGCTTGAATTAATGGATCTGGGATTCATCATTTTGACCGAATGAAGTCCACTGCTGGACACAGGCCTCCCCCGTTGATCACCACAACGACCGATATGTGTTGTGGGCTCATTGGGGGGTTTTGCCATAATCGCCACGTTTGGCAGACGGGTTGGCGATCGCAGTTGAGTTGTTAATGTACTCGAAAGACGCTGCTGGCCCATCCTCCGGCTTATCCCTTAGTCGACTTTTACGACACATACGGGAGATGAGGTGATGGTATTCTGAGCCGGCACCACACGGCTGATCTGGGATTATATACGATTAATTAAATTTAATGAACATCTATAAAATCTGTTCACGGCTCTCTATAAAGAAATAGAAAGCTGAAAGTCTCATAATTAGATCCTCCCAAATCTAACGTCAATGTCGTGACCATTTCGAATTCGCCGATTAAATGTAAGTGCACGACGCAAAGGGCAATACATTTTTGACTATTTTTGTGCAATTGAGCGCTTATTACTTCGCTGAAGTCGATTTCACTTCGAGTGGTAGTTAATTAAAGGAAAGATGTTAAAGCGGACTTTATTACCAGCGACAACATTGATATAAAAGCTTCTAAACACTGCTTAAATATATCCAAAATAACAGATACAATACTAGCTAATTGAAGTTTATCGGAGACATGTTCTTTAGAGGTACGGGACGGGAACCGATCCGTTAGAAGCTACTAACAACAATAAAATGCGACGAGTTTAGGGAGGTGGGTAGATTTATATTCTATAAGGTGTTACGACCTAGGACACTTCTAATTCTTTTCCGGCGTAGCTTTGTAATGTTCTACAACGTCCAGGTTGATGATATGATTCCTCAAGTTTGTTAGGATACATTTACGACTTCATTATTTAGTCGGAATGTTTTATTTTTCTGATTATACTTTTATTTAAATTCACTTAATAGACTGTTAGGCAAAATTGCGTTTTTATCGTAGAAGCACTTATCACACTACTTTGCCATTATTATTATAATAATAACGCGATGACGCATGTTATGTCATTGTTGAATGCTGTTTTGAACGCAAAGGCCTCGTTCCCATTATGTCACACCGGCTGCTTTGCTAATCTGTCCCAACTGCCGGAAAAATGCTCAGTTCTCACTTGTACAAAATTGTTCACATTTGGACGGCCCCATTTTTTGTTGTCCGCATCCTGCAGTTGTGAACATATTTTTTATACATTGCATACAGCTAGAGCGAGGTCGGTAGGTCTACCGTCACTTTGCTAAAACATCACCATTTCTTGTGGGTAACGATCCTCCGCAATGAGGTATACAACCACAGAAATAGGAAATAAGGAGAAGTGGTACGGGGGCGTAACCGCGCCACCGCGACTGGATCAATTTGGGCCATCCGGAAAAAATGGCCGTTTTATAACATCAGTTGAGATTCGATCGCGAAGTGAAACTTTGTGAAATTGTCGTGTTGTTCGGGGATAACATGCAAAAACCGAAGCGAAAATAATAACTTTATCAATGAAGGAATCATATACAATATGCAAGTGAAAGAATGTTCTTGTATTGGTCTATATAAAAAAATATATATATATATACATATATATATTGTTTTCTTTATTATGTTACCGTTTATTATGTTAACGACATTATTATTTATGTACAAAATACAATGCTTCTTATCTACCACTTTTAACTAGCAATCGGTGAATAACAAACCCAGTGAATAGAACAGCGAATGGTACTCCCAATATACTTACGCGTTGCGTGGTACGGCTGTCGTTTGCGGTCTGTACGCTCGGTATGATTGGCTACCTACAAAGTCGTGGGTGTGTTTTAGTATGAGAAGCCAATTATAATGTTGTGTTTATTCAGTTCATTGGATGAGAACTGGTAACTGTGTGCATTAGTGTGCTTTTATGAAGAATGGTAGTGGGAAAATGGATTTCTATGCTCGTATACATTTTGATCTACATGGCATATCCCTTTCTTCAAATATCTTTGGATACAACTAAGGAGGGATCCAGAGGAAACGGTTAAATTTTGGTTACTTTAATAAAAATATTATGACTTAATATTCTAACATTTGACGTTAAAAGCTTGCATGTATCAACTCGTGTAAAAGGACTGGGGGACATGGGCTTAATGGAAAACCGGTGTCACACGACAGATCAATATCCATTGAAGCCCCATAAATATGACGTGTTTAATCCTAATGATGATATATCGCGTGATAAAACTCATAGAGCTAATGATTAAAGTAATAACACTTCAACAATTTGCTAATAACGTACTGGGGATACCTAAACGATCGAACGAAGATTAAACGTTGAAATACTAAGTAAAATGGCGTTGTGGACAGTTTTTTTTACTGGAAATCCTCATGGTTTCCCGCCCGGGGAAGGGCGGAGGGGTGTTACAGACTAATACTAGCTAAAACTACTTGGGCAGCCATCTTTGGCACCGATGGAGGGCTCCAGGTTCTCGAGAACAAAGGCACCGGAGCCACGCCTTTCGACGTTCTGGTGGAGGGACCGTGTCTGGTCATAGACCTACTCATACGTCTCCACCAGAATATCCAAAGGTGGAAACCGCGCCAGGAAAGTCATCACCTCGTAGGATACTGTTTGGTAGCCTCGTGCGATCTCTGCGCTGCAGATCGTGAAGTTTGGCTCTGCAGCTCTGGCCGTCTGACAACCGGGATGACCATACAGGCGCCCCGTAGATGGTCGCCGACTCCCTCGTAGAAGCGGCGAACTACCTCTCTTATGAAACAAAAGTAAATTGAGGCGCGCTAAGGAGGTTACCGCTTTACAATCATCCCCTCCGACATGTGCCTAAAGTCGTGGCACTAATGCGTGGCTCTAGTGTAATTGTATCGAGGATCCGGAGCTCCTCGTCGATGCTGAAGGTGACCGGTGGTTAAACCGATAGGTTACCGGCAGGCCCTCCGTCTGGAGCGGGGGAGTACAAAATGTGAGTATTTCCGACAAAGGCCTTTTTCTGACTCTGGCGAAAAATAGAAAAACAAATAACTAAAGTGAAGATTCACTTTCCAAGCGTGGTAATTTGTAGCTCTGTTAGGATTGCTTTGCATTTTAGTGGTTATTGGGAGCCCCATTTTTAACAGAGGACGTTCACGGGCTGACATTGGGATGGACATTATGCGAAGTTGGTCGCACCATATCGCCTATCTACGTATTTATAAGTAAGATTATGCAAAAATAAAAGTTCGGATGCAATTTCTTCGTTTCGAAGGCTGCGCCAAGAGGGATACCTACAGTCGCATTTGAAAGCGATCGTAGAGAAGCGGTCCGTGGTGCGCGTGCGCATTGTGGAGGAGATTGTGTGAGGATCGCAAGTCGTGGCCTGTGGGCGACAAACTAAGGGTAGCCCATCGCCCGAACAGTAACAGGCCCGAGACGGCGGCGCATGTGATTTGCGCGCTCTGAAGATAGGTGCAGCCAGCCAGGTCACACAGAGACGGGGTCCGTCAAACAGCGACGGACCGACACCTGCCGGGGGTGCGTTCTAATGCTGACAAAGCGTGCATCTCAACCCCAGCCAGAGATAAGAGGAAGGACATCGTGGGTTCTAGCCGGTAAGAGTCCAGCATGCCCCTCCGCCTTTCCCAAGGCGGAGGAACTCCATAAGGATTCATTCGCTAGTTGTGCGCGAAGCCTGATTTGGAGTACAGGCTGACAAGAGGGAAAAGCGTCAGCAAGACGGCGTCAGTAAGTTAGCCGCACACTTCTGTTAGGCCTGTGGGGCGTAAAAATCCATTGATGAAACGTAACTACATTTGAATGCTCGTATTATTTGAGATGCCAACCTTATACCGGTATTGTATTATACCGGTCCTGCGCTACATCCAGCGTATTCCCGCTACCTTCACCAGGTCGTCGGTCCATCTCGTGGGGGGTCTCTGTCCACGCTGCGTCTTCCGGTACGCGGTCGCAACACGAGAACTTTTCGGCCCCCTCGCCCCCATATACGGATATATATATATATATATATATATGTACGTAGTCGGCACAATATATAGGTTAAATAATTTCGTACCCTGCATTTACAACGCAGCCGCTGTCATAGAAGTCGATTCATTCGTGTCGCCGGTGTTTCATCGTCCCTTTTCGACCCACATATAAATGTAGTGGGTACTTAAACTAATAACAGTTATTTTTTAATCAGTAATAATAAAGGAATCACCAGAATCATTGTAACCTTATAAGTTAAAAAGACAATTAACACGCGGGTGTGATAAGTGACAGGATTTGTAGACACTTGAGTAAATAATCTTTATATAAATATTATAATCATGTTCACTGCTGAACAAAGGCCTCCCCCATACATTTCCACAACTGTGTCGTAATTTTGGGGGGAGTTTGCCAGTACTCACCACGCTTTGCAGGCGCGTTAGTAAGCGTAGTATAGATACTATTCCACAAGGATGCTGCTAGTGCTGCTACCCATCCCGGACCATAGTCCCTTAGTCGGCTTTACAACATCCACGGCAAGAGATGGAGAGGTGCTTTATTATTTATCCGGACATATCAATCCGGTGTATTATACAATAAATAGTAGTATAGGAGGATGGGCAGCAGCGTCCTTCGAATACACAACTCAACTGCGATCGCCAACCCGTCTGCCAAGCGTGGCGATTATGGCAAAACCCCCCATTGAGCCCACAGCACAGCCATATCAGTCGTTGTGGTGATCATTGGGGGAGGCCTGTGTCCAGCAGTGGACTTCATTCGGCCGAAATGATGATTAAATAGTAATTTAAACTTACGTTTAACTTGTACGTCGTTGTTAACGCAAGTGATGATCAAATTCTGATCCGCTCCGAAGAGACGCAGCTGCCCATCCCTTTGGTTTAGTCCCTTAGTCGCTTTTTACGACATCCACGGGAGGAGATGGAGTGGTGCTTTCTTAATCCGGACACCACACGGATTACATCATCATAATTATCATCTTATAAATACTGAAAACCAGCGTTGACCAGTGCGTGGTTTAATCATTGCGCACTGCCAACATTGATCAGATTGAGTTCGTTCCTTTTACCGTAATACACAATAATTTATGTAACGTTTTTTCTTTTTTATTATGTGTGTGTGGTAATAAACTATCTTTATCTTATCTTAAAATGTTACTTTAATTTTTTTTCAATATTGTCTTGGATCGAAAAATATTTTGATCATATTTTTACAATGGATTTTCATCTACTTATGCATGTAGTCGTCCGAATTTCAAGACCTATAAGTAGGGTATACTAATTCAGTGTAATCTAACAATACACTCAAAAACCTAAACATCCAAGTCTTATTCTCGAAGGTAAGGAACACCATATTTTCCTATCTGGCACTATTTTAAATCTCAAGATTGCATTGGTTTACAATTAAAACGTATTTAAAAGCATCTTTTACCTTATGGGAAACGAGTTTAACAGAAAAAAACACCTAGAATATCCTCATTTCTGACGGCATATTTAATATTTAAACAGGTTTCAAACGCAGACTGTTCTGCGCTAGACTATTCAAACACTATTTACTTGATTAATGAGTCTATTCATTGAAATAAGTATAATCAAAACAATTAAAACTGTTGTTGGCAAATGAAACACAAATGTCAAACTGGATTCGTATTGCATCAGACGTGTATTCGATTTTAAAATGTAGATAATGTTTGACAAATGTTGGATAAGATTGATAAACTTGGCATTGTTTGAAGTAACTGCTGATAGAAAAAATGCCTTGAACTGGTTGAACCCAGATAGACTTGGGGAAGTCCGTCAACCCGTAATGGAGTCGAACGGGCCCGAGGTGCCAAGACGGGATGAGGGCGTAAAAAACAGCTTTTCCTCCTACGAGTGGTCCGGTGAGTCGGACCGGCAATGCTGGGGTCGCAGACGAATGCATGAGTGCCTGGGGTGCAATTCCTTAAGCTCAAACATCCATACATTGACGGCACGGTTGGTGCAGTGGTTGATACAGTCGGCAGCTGCGCTCCGGGTCGTGGGTTCGATTCTCGCACCGATTCAACTACCTGCAAATCATACAAATATTTGTTCCGGGTCTGGGTGTATTGCATGTGAATTCATCTGTAAACGCACCCACGACACATGAGAAATAAAAAATAAATAAAAAAAGCATTGAAATTACGGTGTAAAATCAATTCGGTATTCGCTAAGACATGATTGAAGCTATTCAAGGACACGTTGCAGAAGGACAGCCATGAGGACCAGTCTTAGCGAATACTAAATTGGGTTATCACCGTTATTTCAATTCTATATTCAAGGATGTATGGATGTTTGAGCTTAGAGAATTGCACCCCTAGTGACGCCGCGCCGGCGCAATGTGCACGGAGGAGTTCCGTGGGGTTTTAGTTGGTAAGAGTCAATCAAGAGGAAGGCGACAACAAGTTACCCAGGTAAAAACAAACGTAATTCAAGAAGTTAACAAGCTACTGCGGGTTTGACTAAAACTTTTGACTTCGAAATGAAGAGTATAGAATTTGGAGGAATAGAGCTATATAAGAAGATAATGATGAGATTCTCTGCAGTGGAAATATCAAGACCATTGTTAACCTACACCGAGGAAATACTTAACTGCTTGGGTGCTTGGTAAAGCGCAAACGAATACATGTTTTTTAAATCAACTAATTGTGAATACGTCAACTTTTTCAAGCCATAAGCAGCCTTGATGTGCTTTTGTTTCAATGTCAAAGTTACCAGAAATTCAAGACTATCCCTTTAATGGATCATCGGCATTAGTATTATTGTTAAGTATTTCTGAAATCGGTACATAGCAGCAGTGGCATCACTGACGTATTTATACGTCAAGCAGACAATTTGGTCCGGGTCTATAATAGGTGACGATTATAGCGTCGGTGGGTGCGGCGCGTCTCGTAAAAATACGCAAATACTTGTAGTGAAGGTGATGTATTTTTACACATCAACGTCACAGTGAAATCTCTTCAGATGCTGTGATAGTTTGAGCTGGCTCGGCTCCATCAGTGATAAGACGAAATTTCATGAATTCGAAGGGTTTCAGTTAAGAGAAAAACCTTCTTAAAAACGGCTATTATAGAATACGGTTAAAAGATTTTGACAAGTTCGGTATTTTAAAACAAAGTAGACTTTAAGCATTACTTACTATTATAAGTAAAATTAATACACACAATGAAACATACGATTAATTACTACTTATATCGTAAATTATCATATAATTTAACATGTTATTTAAGGCTTTAATAACTATGATGTGCATTATTTTTAATCGACTTAAGAATGAAGGTTATCTGTTTTCCCTGTATGTTTGCGTAGGCATATTCTGGTGCCGTATTTTACGTAAAAGTGAGTGGTTTATCTTCGCGTTTACTAAACTCCCAAGCTTCCAGCATCCCGAGTGGAATGATAATAACAACATCCATATGACCACATGCGGCCATCGAGTGAAGAGTCTACGGAATTTAGACGGTCTGTGCTATTCTGTTTTTGACGAAATATTATCATTCTGTCAATTGGACAAAACGACAACAATCTGTATGTATTACTAACTAATCTGAGTAGATTGACAAAGTAATATTTCAGTTTTTTTTGAAATCTTGATCCTCTCTGGGATTTCGCCTGTGTCGTGGGTGCGTTTACAGACATAAATTTCACACATAATACACCCAGCCCCGGAACAACTACATGCAGATCATAAAAATATTTGTTCCGTGCGAGAATCGAACCCACGACCAGGAGCGCAGCAGCCGACTGTATCAGCCACTGCGCGAACGTGTGTGAGTGCCGTCAATTACAATTATTTAATTAATTTGAATATAGAAATCGACTTTTTGGTATATGATACGATAAGATACCAATAACAACCAATGAAAAACGTAAAACATATGAAACTACTACAATTAGCGAGTGGCTCTAGTGATCATACGAAGACTTGGAGCCTTCCTTAGGTGCCGAAGATGACCGCCCTAGAGGTTTTAACCGGTAGGAGTCCCTCCTCCAGGGTGGCGGAAGTTCATGATGAATTTCCGTTGAATAAATAAAAAAAATGTTTATTTGAAAAGTAATTTTGTCCAATTTATTATTCATTCTTATTCAGATAAATAAGGTAGTTAGTTACCCTGTGCATTTAAAATAGATTAAAATTGCACTACAATATATTTAAAAGTAATTTATTCTATCCACACTCATTCAAATGAATACTTTATGAGATATCATCGATTCAGATTTACGTGTAACCAAAAAATTCGCTCGCTGCGAAACTGACGACCGGCCCGGCAAACCGCCGCCGCCGTTGCCGTCCGCGCCACGGCCTTTTTTTTATTGGTGACCAGTGGAAATTCTTCGTGAACTTCCTTCGCCCCGGGGCAGGGCGAAGGGGTATGCCGGACTCCTACCGGCTAAAACCACAGAGGCGATCATCTTCGGCACCTAAGGGAGGCTCCAGGTCCTCGTAAGATCACACTAGAGCGGCCCACTCCGCACCACGGCCTATAAAATAAATATGCTTAATACTTTCTTACTAAGCGCAGTCTTCGTTTTATTGATTAGTAAATGCACCCGTGCGAAGCCGGGCCGGGTCGCTAGTGTTACTAATTGGTTTTTCCCATAATGAAGGTCGAAGTGAATAAACCTGTTAAACTTACTGGCTAGCAAAAGGTATAAAAATGGTCTAGGAAAATAAAACGTCGCTTGTATTTTAAAATACAGTGATACTTATGTAAATAACAAGTGAAACACGTTTGTAAAAAGTAAAAATCCAGTCTGCGCAGAAAATAACAACACCATATTTAATATCATATAAGCCACAAGACATCCACTGCTGAACAAAGACCTCCCCCATAGATTTCCACAAGATTGTCGTCATTTTGGGGGGTATTTGCCAGTACTCACCACGCTTGGCAGGCGGGTTGGTGAGCGCAGTATGGCTTATTTTCCAAAGAAGGGACGCTGCTGCCCATCCTTCTGGTTAAGAATCCCTTAGTCGCCTTTGACGACATCCATGGGAGGAGATGGAGTGGTGTTATATTCTTAATTCGGACACGACAAGGATAGTTTATCTTATTACACCCTATATTGTTTATTTATTATACCCAAAATCTATCAAGCAGTAGAGGCTGTCAGTATTAAGTGACGGTAGAGGCTAATCATCAGCCTATATCGGTCCACTGCTGGACGTAGGCCTCTCCCAGCGTGCACCACAACACCCGTTCATCGGCTGTTCGCATCCAGCTGGACCCAGCAACCTTTTACAGGTCGCGCAGGGGTGACTTTTGTCACCGTGACAGTTTCGTCACTCTTATCAAATCCGTGGTATGGACGTGCTCACACGTTACGACGTGACGAGACGTGACATTTCCATACATATCCATAGAGTGACGAAATTGTCACGGTGGCTAAAGTCACCCGTACGCGCTAGCTCTTACTGCGAGCATAAATCGTCAATCAAAAATTATTTCGATGCCATCCAAAATAAGAAATTAATCAATCAATTATGATAAAAAGTAAAATCATTAAGAATGCGATAATCTTAATCATAAGTAATCATTTATTTGCAAGAATACATACAATATTACATATCAATGGAAGGATCATAAAGTCAAAATCAAAATGATATTATTACAAAAATAGCACGCTGTATGGCATGTCCCACCTGCTATGACCTACGGAGCCGAAACGTGGACACTAAGGGTGAGATTCAGAAACGAGTCTAAGCTCGAACTTACGCTTCCATTTGCCAAAATGCACTACTTACGCCCCTAATTTTGACAGATGGAAGCGTAAACTTAGCTTAGACTCGTTTCTGAATCCCACCCTATTTTTTTTTTTATTGGTATCCAGTGGAAATTCTACATGGAACATCCTTCGCCCCGGGGAAGGGCGAAGGGGTATTGACTCCTACCGGCTAAAACCACTGGAGCGGTCATCTTCGGCACCGAAGGGAGTCTCCATGTCCTCGTAAGATCACACTGGAGCTCTGAATCTCACCCTAACAGTCGGACTAGTCCGCATGTTTAAAGTCGTAATAGTTTATGATTTTTTTATTATAAAAATTTCTTCCAGCAAATCTTTGGGTGAAAGCGAGATCAATATGAAAAAGGTAATATAGATATTTACTTTTCATTCGGGAAAATTGTCAAATAGTCTTTTTGTATTGAAGCTGTAACTACTCGTTAGTCGATATATATTAAGAGGATGATGCTGGCCAGTTTAACAGCATCGATCATATCTGGTATATATATATTCGGGAGTCCACAGTATACTCGATATACACAACGAAACACCGCATAACAACAATATTGCACTAAAACAATGATATTATAAATTAAAAGAAGTAGATATGTTACATGCGCGCCAAAAGTAAGAACCAAAACTCCCCCAATTGTAGCACCTCGCAATCGGTTCGCCTAGATAGCTATCTCTTTTACTCTTGTAGTTTTTGTATCTTCTTTCTTACGACATAGGTATGCAGGCGAGACTGTATTTTGCGCGTCATTTAATATGGACGTAACATATCTATGGTATAATATCATTGCACTAAAACAATAACTTCATAACAGTTCATACATTTCCCACTGTTACGTCACTGGTCATAGTTCACACTGGCACCGCTTCGTGACTCACGCGCCTGATAATCAAGACATAAAAGGGGAATTAAAGTACCTAACAGATGGGAGATGTGTACAGATTTGTTCGTACAGAGTTATGGTGCTAACTTTAAGACTCTCTCTTTGTTAGCAAGGACCAAACCATAATTTCAGCAAGCCATCACAAACGCGATATTAAAGGCTAAAGATTGAGAGGTGAGGGATATCGATTGATAAATTGCGGCGTTATTAATTAAACAGTTACAGTAAGATTGGCATTATTCATTGAATAGGGTCTGACAAATAAATAATGGTTTAAAAAACTAATAAAAACACGCTTTTGCAAATAGCCGAACTAGAAAGTAGAATTCTTTTTCAATAAGTTTAAAATAACAATAGTGATAAACAAATAAATAAAATATCAAAAAAGGGGTGCTTGATGTCGATTGTTGTCAATATTTTTGTTAATATTTGTAAAAGTAACGTCATCATTAAAATATCTGATAAGGTACCCCATGGTTTTTTTACAATTTTTTGTCACTTGTTATTTTAAACTTATTGAAAATTATTGCACTACACGGTTGGTGCAGTGGTTCATACAGTCGGCTGCTGCGCTCCGGGTCGTGGGTTCGATTCCCGCACGGAACAAATATTTGTATGATCTGCAGGTAGTTGTTCCGGGTCTGGGTGTATTGTGTGTGGAATTTGTGTATGTAAACGCTCCCACGACACAGGAGAAATCCTAGTGTGGGGCAACGTTTTTAAAAAAAGCTTATTTACAAAAGCGCGTTTTTTGATTTTTTATACTATTATTTATTTTCTATTTTTTAGTGCGACTAACTACAAAATCGCGTTCTTTTTTTTGCGCATGGCTGAATGTCCATGATGCCTGTCTATAGTCCCAATAACTACGGGTGGTAATTATTTACCCAAGCATCTTCCTTTCGACGTTTCATATCGGCCATTTATACGTCCACTGCTGAACAAAGGCCTCCCCCATAGATTTCACAACTGTGTCATCATTTTGGGGGGTTTTTGCCAATACTCACCACGCTTGGCATGCGGGTTGGTAAGCGCAGTATGGCTACCGCTTCACAGAAGGGACGCTGCTGCCCATCCCTCTGGTTTAGATTCCCTTAGTCGCCTTTTACGACATCCACGGGAGGAAATGGAGTGGTGCTATATTCTTAATCCGGACACCACACGTCGGACCTTTCGACGTTTAAGTTAACAAATTCTCCCTCCGTTACGGATAAAATCATCTGAAAAGTGAGACCCTATTCGAGTCTCATCGCACTCTTGCCGTGGAAAATTTAATCGACATCTTATGGGGGTATTACTTTTTGTGCAAGTTTGTGTCTATCGTTGAATTTGTCATTTGTGCAGGATTGTGTATATCGACGACTTTGTCATTTTTTCCGGGTATCAGAAACGAAACAATCGCTAATCCTGAAGAACCTGGCAAGGACAATGGGACAAACTATTTAAATTATTCCATTGTCATTGGTCCTTGATAAGTGTTGCCGTGTGGTGCCGGCTAAGAATACCACCACCCCATCTCCTCCCGTGGGTGTCGTAAAAGTCGACTAAGGGTTTAGCCGGAGGATGGGCAGCAGCGTCCTTCGAGTACATTAACAACTCAACTGCGATCGCCAACCCGTCTGCCAAGCGTGGCGATTATGGCAAAACCCCCCAATGAACCCACAACACATCCTTATCCGTCGTTGTGGTGATCTTTGGGAGAGGCCTGTGTCCAGCAGTGGACTTCATTCGGCCGAAAAAAAAAAAAAAGTGTGCGAAGTTTCAAATCAATCCGACGTTTTGAAGGGGATGAAAATCGAGTTCAAAAATCCCGTTACATAGATACACATCAAGCTAATAAAAGCTTGTTAAAATATAGTGCTTTTTTAATAATAAGGGAGTTATAGAGATCAGAATTATTAAAAAAAACAAGTTGAATTATGTTGCTATTCAAGCTAGAAAAATAATTTTCTTCACCATGCGTAGCTGTACCATTATAGCTGTATTATTATACCATTCACATGTTTCACGCTCTAATGGCTGGCTAATTGTATTTATTAATATTTGCGAAAAACAGAAGGTAATAACAACTTGTTTTTAATAAACACGAGCACTTATAATCTACTGTTTGTCCTCTTGAAATAAATGTTCACTATTTTTATAGGACTATTACATTTAAAGAAGTTGATAAGACTACCTACTGCGTTTATGACAGTGGAGAATTTGATTCGATACATTCTGCAGAGATAAAATATTTTCTAATACCTATGCAGTTTGAACGTTACCCAAAAAATATGTAAACTAAATGGTATTGATATATGGTTCGAAACTTTTCTCCCTATTTCTTTTTTAAAAATTGCTCCTCGCTAATATTTTCTCATATGTCATGGCTGCATTAAACAGACACAAATTCCACACACAGTACACCCAGACCCGGAACGACTACCTGCAGATCATAACATATTTTTTCAGTGCGGGAATAGAACCCGCGACCCAGAGCGCAGCAGCCGACTGTACCAGCCACTGCACAAACCGTGCGGTTATATAGATATAATTAATATAGATTACAAATTATTTACGCATTGTTTAAATTATAAAAAAGTTAGGGCAATTTCTTACTGGTATATTCAGTATCCATCATCATATAAGGCAAACAACGTCCACTACTGAAAAAAGGCCTCCCTCATAGATTTCCCCAACGACGGGTTACATGCCGTGTATTGGGAATGAAATGTGTATATGTCCTTGGATAATATTTTACGAACCAAAATACATGTAATATATATTTGGGAAATGTTAAATAGAATTTAACACTGGCTGGAGGTAGTGTTGAGTAGGACACGATTTAAAAATGAGTTTGTAAGAGTAGCCTCTTTTTTGTACCGAGCCAGTACAATGTCCCACTTCAAATGAGGCGAGGCGTCATAAAGCTTGGCGGTACATTTGAAAGAACGAGTATTTCATGTACTGTTGCTGTATTTGTACTGCCCTGTCTTACAAAGTGGGATTGAGGTAATACTTAAAGCAAAGTAATAAGAAGCGATTGATTATAGATGAATGACGATTGTATCGACGTTTTTACTTATTAGCCACTGTAGAATTATTGTGCAGGCGACTTATTTGTAAAACATGATTTTGATTTAAAATATACCTAATACACAGACATAAATAAGCAAAACAAATAGGTATTTAATAGGCATTCATGAAATCATATTTTTCTAAAACTGTCGCGTCTCGTACTTTGTACTAGTACATTTGTAATAGAGTGATTAAAAACATCATGTTGTCTCTTGCAGTCACGATAATGTCCGTTGAATAAAAAAACGTGCTTTTGAAGCATGTGCCTCATTCTGTCTCTCTCTCACCCTACAGTTCACATGCGAAGAGTAAAGTAAAGGGACATAAAATTTGAAGTGGTACATGTCATAATGTTGAGCCGCTCTTACAATATTGTGTCATGTACGGGACAAATGTACTGCCTCTTGTATGTCCTACTCAACACTAGCTGGAGGCCTCTTTTGGCTTCGCCAGAAATGACCGTTAAGCAACCACATTTCCCAGAAAAGCATGCGAGAAGCCCAACAAAAAAAAAGAATTTAACGAATATTTAATATTTTTTCCATTAAAACGAAAGCCACATTGAGTTCTCAAAGTCAAGCGCAGAGCGAACAATGCAATTTCTACTACAGGCACCCACATTAAACCAGATGAACTTAATTATGAATCATGTACTGCTTTCTAAGACGTGAATAACTTTATAAGGCGCGTATTTAGAATTAATTACGTGGAGCCAATGGTTTACGTAAGTACGCGGTCAAATCCTGACCCCTACATGTTGATCGTGGTAATTATTTATTAATACGTAAAATAGTTTTGGTGTACAATGGTAGGTGAAATTTTTAACGGACTTCGTCGCGTATCTTATATACTTTGGTATTTCCTGACGTTGTGAAACTGATGCCGTGTGGTGCCGGCTACGAATAGCACCACCCTATCTCATTATGTGGGTGTCGTAAAAGGCGACTAAGGGATTAACCGCAGGACGGGCAGCAGCGTCGTTCAAGTACATTTACAAATCAACTGCGATCGCCAACCCGCCTGCCAAGCGTGGCGATTATGGCAAAACCCTCCAATAAGCCCACAACACAACCAGACAGGGCGTTGTGGCGATCTTCGGGGAAGGCTATTGTTCCAGCAGTGGACTTAATACGGCTGAAATGATGATTACAATAAGTAATAACCGCGAAAACCTAAGACATATACGTGAATTGATAGGATTAGATTTTAAAACTTACGACTCGTCATAACCTACATTATTGTTATTATTACAACACTAATAAAAAACATGGTAAATATCCCGTTTTTAGTTCTCATAATAGTGTTAGTGTCCACGTCAGTTTAAAAACTTATACATGAAGCTTTTCTTTATCAGTCTTTCTCTTGTATTTTGCAATAATGTGCTTATCTCTTCGTATCGTTACATGAATAAGGTTACATAACGTATTGTTTTAACATGGATTTTAATTCATAACTTATTGCTTTAATTTCGTCATAACTGATCAATGATTCTATTGCTCTATTCCATAAAGTTATAGCTGATCAGCAGTCCTATTATATGCAAATGTAGAATCTCACAAATGCGTAGGCATATTCATCGACTGCATTTGAGATATGCAAGTCGGATTTTCGCGCACATCAAAGCGAAGAAAGTTGGAAAGCTAATGTTTGGGAGAGCACTATGGTGCAGGGAGCCGCGCGCGAAAGTACTTACAACATTTTTTACATGTTTCGGATCGAGGAGTAATTTACACGGGACGATCGATACATTTGTGCATATTTTTACACATATGGTTTTGAAATCTATAAAAATTAATTGGAGCCTGCTAGGCATGTCTTTCGCGGTGGTGCCGGCTCAGAATACCACAACCCCATCTCCTCCCGTGAGTGTCGTAAAAGTCGACTAAGGGATTGCCGGAGGATGGGCAGCAGCGTATGAAGTCCACTGCTGGACACAGGCCTCCCCCAAAGATCACCACAACGACCTAAACGGTGTGTGCTGTGGGCTCATTGGGGGGTTTTGCCATAATCGCCACGCTTAGCAGACGGGTTGGCGATCGCAGTTGAGTTGTTTATGTACTCGAAGGACACGGCTCATCCTCCGGCTAATCCCTCAGTCGACTCTTACGATACCCACGGGAAGAGAAGGGGTGGTGGTATTCTGAGCCGGCACCACACGGCTAACACAGAGACAGATACCAAGAGCTGAAATATAACCATCTCATAAATACAAATTAGTATTAAATCTTAGATAGGAATAACATAAAGGCAAAATCCTTATGATTAATTTGGCTCACAGATCATTAATAACACCAATTGAGATACCAACGCTAACCGATTCAATTTGTTACTGCTACAAGTAGGTGTAGCTTTACGCTATGTAAACCTACTTTGATTTAGTGCATCCGTCGCCTCATGAAGGGGAAAATCAAGAGAAATACATATTTTACTTAACGAGGCGAGCTATAAATACATTGTATCAAACGGCGAAGGAAAACGTGACCTAACCCACGCGTCAATATATATGTATTATCTGTTCAGCCTACATTCGCAAACAGCTGGCTGTCGAGCATAGGCACGCTGATAACTTTGGTCTTGCAGTAGTCATTTATTGTTGGAGTTTACTCCATAAGAATCGATTTAAATATAATGCCTCCGGTATAAAAAAAGATGGGGAGTGTAATTTTATCGAGCGTTCATCATTTCGGCCGAATAAATTCCACTGCTGGACACAGGCCTCCCCCAAAGATCACCACAACGACCGATATGGGTGTATTGTGGGCTCATTGGGGGGTTTTGCCATAATCGCCACGCTTGGCAGACGGGTTGGCGATCGCAGTTGAGTTGTTAATGTACTCGAAGGACGCTGCTGCCCATCCTCCGGTCAACCCCTTAGTCGACTTTTACGACACCCACGGGAGGAGACGGGGTGGTGGCATTCTGAGCCGGCACCACACGGCAGCGAGCGAGCGTTATTATTATTTCAATTATTAGTTTCAAAAGAACTAATAATTTACTCTATTTTGAATCAATGATTATTTCAGTTCATTATTTCATTTCATTAGTTCTATATAGAATTTCCACTGAACACCAAAAAAAAAAATGTATGCCCTACAGTAGTGTTTACACAAAAGTTACTGTAATCCGGTTTGAAGAGTAGCTAGTGAAATTACAGGGCATAAGACTAAATAACTAATGTCTGTGTCTGTCAGTGGCATTCGCAGGCATCGTCCTGGGTTATGCCTGAAACCCCCTGCCGTTGCTATAAGGCGGGGGACCTCTGGGTTCGCGGGTGCGTAGATTGGGGAATCTGCGTGCCCACACCAAGCGACCCACGGGAAGATGGTGGCGCGCATGTGGCCACGTGCTGCCGTGTGCGCATAGCACAGCGCACAGGGAATCTTCGGGGGATCCTTTACAATCCCCCGGGGGGTGACCGCTTACCGTCACCCTTTCAGAGATGTGCCTATAGGCGTGGCACCAGTGGGCGGCTCTAGTGTGGTCATACGAGGACCTGAAGCCCCCATTGGGTGCCGAAGATAACTGCCCCAGTGGTTTATGACCACCACGTCGATTCTACATCAATAAGGGGTTCACTGCCGTTCGAAAATCATCTCTGCATGAAAAGTCTAAAATGGGGCAAATGAAGAAATTGTAGTACAAATCTGCGTTAAAACAAAAAATCGCTTTGCATCAGATGAGATCGAGGTCAAGAGCGGACATTCATGAAAAACGTATTGCCGCCACCGGATGTCAGCACCCAAATGATTACAAATTGCTTGCACCAGCGGGAAACCTTGCAGGATTTTGTGAAAATCAACCTCTAAGGTTGTGAAGGGTAAGTTTATCTATACAAATAAATAAAATTGAAGTTTCTGTTTGTAATGTCAAAATAACAGCTTTTTACTTAATGCATATGAAAGTACGTATAACAAAAAAAAAACAATTTTTAAATTTTTTGTCTGTCTGTCTGTTTGTTCCGGGTAATCTCCGAAACGGCCGGACCGATTTTGACGGGACTTTCACTGGCAGATGGTGTTGTTCTAAGCTCTAAGTGTTCTAAGGAAGAACTTAGGCTACTTTAATTTTAGAAAAATAATTAGGGTTCCGCGCCAAAAAAACCCTTGAAATCCAAAATATATATTCTATGTCAAGTGTCTATGTCGAAGTACTCTAAATTCCTTTTTAATTAAACGCGGGTGAAACCGCGGGTCCCAGCTAGTATAGAATAAAACATAAACAGGATTGCATTACTTTTCTTCATCACGAGTATCTGAATTCCACGCGGCCACAGCTAGTTTATTATTATTACAATATTCTTTATTGTACACCAGTTATTAAAAAGTAACACTTGAAATATAGAGTACAATGGGCGCCCTTATCGTACACGGCAATTCCTTCCAGGTAACCTTAGGATGGAAAAAATACTAGACAAGATATGGGGTAGTCTATGGTGCACACAAATAAATATCCTTAAACTTAAATAATACTATACTGAATATGTAAATAATGAAGATTATAAATACACTACATACATATATGATAATATATACACATATATAAATATAAGTATAAAGAAAGTTAGGACAACTAATATCAAAGATGTAACATAAGGCAGAGTAAAAGCAAAAAATAATACTAATAATCTTATATCTTTAAATGAGCAATTCTTGTATATATATAATTGGAATCTCGGAATCGGCTCCAACGATTTTCATAAAATTTAGTATATAGGGGGTTTCGGGGGCGATAAATCGATCTAGCTAGGAATCATTTTTAGAAAATGTCATTTTATAGGCGTTTGATTTTATAGGCGTTTGAGTAGTCTCAACTGAAAAATATGACTCTTCCTGACATCTATTGGCGAATAATAATACTATTTTTTGTGAGCAACTAATTGCTTTAACGACACAACAGCAGATGGCGTTGTTAAGTAACACGAAAATACCGAGCAAAGCTCGGTCATCCAGGTACTAATAATTACAGTGACAAGTAATGTTCTCTCACTAGTCTTTTGAATACCGGTAGTGACTGAGCCCGTCTAATTGAGATCGGCAATGCATTCCACAAACGGACGGCCTGAACCGTGAAGGATTTATCAATACTTTAAGCCTTAAGTTTTCTGATGATCTTAGGATTCGCGAATGAGTATCACCGAGGAATTCGAAACGTTAATATAATAAAAGTTTAATACGTGGGTATGAGTGGTTTACATATACGAGTGATGCTAGATAAGACTTACAAACCTTATCATAGACATCTAGGCGCTCTCGTGTGGGAACCTGGTATTTGGTCGCGACATCACATCGTGGCCTTACATAATGCTAGTTTATTAATAATTTCTGATGGATCGATACAAATAAGTAAAATTGAAGTGTCTGTTTGTAATCTATACAAATAAATAAAATTGAAGTGTCTGTTTGTAATGTCAAAAAAACAGCTTTTTACTAAATGCATATGAAAGTATGTACGTAACATATAACAAAAAAACTATTTTAAATTGTTTTGTCTGTCTGTCTGTCTGTTTGTTAGGGTTCCGCGTAAAAATAAAAAAACCCTTGAAATCCAATATATTTATTCTATGACAAGTGTCTATGTCGAAGTACTCTAAATTTCTTTTAAATTAAACGCGGGTGAAACCGCGGGTCCCAGCTAGTTTACGTAATAAAAGTAGAGTTTGTAACCGCTTTTGAATATTACGATTACGTATATCACGGCGGTATACCCGATGACTAATGGACCGTTGCAATGTTTAACGTACCAGTTCTTTTTCAGTTTGCGTTGGCGCATTTCAGTGCGTTTTCAGAGCACACACATTCTATCTATAATAGCGAGTTTAATTTAAAATAGTCTGTGTTTGTAAAGTTGTCACGACTTACTGTTGAATCGATTTCCATGAAATTTGGCAGAGGTAAATTGAAAACTGTACAAGGACGCGTATTCTCATTCAAATTACTTATTGTACATAAAATATTAAGGCAAATCTGACGGCACGGTTGGTGCTGTGGCTGATACAGTCGGCTGCTGCGCACGGAACAAATATTTGTATGATCTGCAGGTAGTTGTTCCGGGTCTGGGTGTATTGTATGTGGAATTCATGTCTGTAAACGCACCCACGAAACAGGAGAAATACTAGTGGGCGGCAAGGTTTTAAAAAAAGAAAACTTCTTTTAGCGGACATACGGAGACCACGTTTAGCAAGACATTTACGGGTGGTATTGTTTTGCTTTATTTGATTAGAACGGGCACCGGCTTACATTTTGGTAGGTAGCAACCGCACCTTGGGTGGATCCTTTACAATCCTCCCCGAGAAGTGCCTGGGGGGCGACCTTTTTACAGTCGCCTTTCCTTCGCTAGAGGGGGTGACCGCTTTACAGTTATCCCCTCCGTGATGTGCCTAAAGGCATGGCACCAATGGACGGCTCTAGTGTGATTTTACGAGGACCTGGAGCCCCCCTTCAGTGCCGAAGACGACCGCTCCAGTTGTTTTAGCCGGTAGGTGTCCAGCATACCCCTTAGCCCTTCCCCGGGGTGAAGGAAGTTCCATGTAGAATTTCCATGGACATCAATAAAAAAAAAGGTAGCAACCGCACGCATAAACATCAGCAACCTAGTGTTTACTGATGCGTTGCGGGCCTAAGGCATAAGTTGGAACACCTTGTTTCGGTAATTTCACTGGCTTGCCACCCTTCACTCGGAATACAACTGCGCTCACACACAGCGGGTGCTGGGCAGATAGTATCGCTCCATGCGAGCCTTCAACATAGAATTCTACCAGGTACCAGTTACAATGCATTGACAATTGTAAAATCAATTTTACCAATCCCAATACTCTTGCTCTATTTATATGTACACGTAAGTACAGTCGCTCACAAATCAGATTTTGCATAAACGAGTCTACGAACGTCCCGTATACAGTTCACGGCTTAACTGGGTTACCGGAACCGGCTGCTGCACCCGATTGTACTTATACATATTTCAGGAACTTAGCACGTATGTGGATTGCGGTCACTACGGCCCATAACTTAAATAGAACTCAAGTCTAAGATTGCGTTAGTTAAATTTAACTCTACTTAATAGTTTCAGCAATAATATTCAATTATTGTAATCTCGACTCAAGTTCAACTTAAGTTTTGATTTTCGTTTTTCTTAAATAGGAGCCTTATTGTTTACTTTCTAGCAGACTGTTGTTTTTATTAGGCCTCAGTAGGCCTTTACCAATCAGGTTTAAAATGTTACTTCTATGGAAATTCAGCAACATCGTCAAAAGCCATTATATTTCAAAAAATTGTTAGACGTGTTTAGAATACACAGTTATAATAACTCTAAAATTTGAACGCAGTATTGTAAGAAATATTATTGATTGAAGATAATATATTATTTACACATGGCTGACAATTGACTGCATAGTGAGTCACTGTTGTGACATTGTGAGACAGCTAGCGACAATTCAAATAAATTTATCAAAATTATCCATGCGGTACTTAGGACCACGGTCCAGATATCATACACTGCAGCACGTCGCGCTATTTTGACATTTAAAGATCAGATAGTATCCGGTTCGCAGTATAATTAGCAGAAAGTGCGTTCTTAGCGGATCATTAGGGCGTATATAACTAGAAATAGATAAAGATTTATTTACAAACAATGGGACGATAGTATAGGAGAAGACTAAATTTAAAAAAAGAATGAGACTGAAGTTATATAGAATAGACAAATTTGTTCTCATAACTTTTTATCAGCATCTTATGACAAAGGACGACAAAGGACGAAGGACAAAGGACGGCCTCTGCTGAAAAAAGGCCTCACCTATAGATTTCCACAATTGTGTCGTCATTTCGGGAAAATTCGCCGGTACTCACTACGCTTGACAAGTGCCTTGGTGAGGGCAGGATGGCTACAGTTCTACTGAAGGGACGCTGCTGTGTCCATACATGACTATTGCATTTAAATTTTAAACAGACTGCTCTTGGGTGTTTAGATTATTCACTTATACGCTAAACATGGTTAAGATGGAGTCATTTACACTATATTGGCCACAAGCTGAACATTGCGAAGTTAAAAGCATATACTAACCAATTACCTATTAACGCAGGTACCCTTAACAACACACGTTTATATTAAATCTAAAAATATATCTAAAATCTACAAAGATTCTAGTTTAAATTTATACAATTAGTTTGTATAGGTTTTTAAAATTTGTTTCAAACTAGTCTAAAACTGTCAAAACCAAAGATATTGGGAGAAAGGAGACATGCCATGTAGTTCAAAATGTATGCGAGTATAGAAACGCAGTTTTCCCCTACCATTCTTCATAAAAATACACAAATGCACACAGTTATAAGTTCACATCCAATGAACTGAATAAACACAACATTATAATTGGGAACTCATCCACTACTTTGTGAATCAAGCCGTGCGTACTGACTGCACACAGTAGCCGTACCACGCAACGCGTAAGTTTATTGGGACTACCATTTGCTGTTATATTCACTGGGTTTGTTATTCACCGATTGCTAGTTAAAAGTGGTAGATAAGAAGCATTGTATTTAGTACAAAAGTAATAATGTCGTTCTGCTCCATCAATCCAAATGTAACATAATAAAGAAAACAATCATTTTTACAGACAAATACAAGAAAATTCCTTCACTTGCATGTTGTATATGTTCCTTCCTTGATAAAGTTTTTATTTTCGCTTCGGTTTTTGCATGTTATCCCCGAACAACACGGCAATTTAACGCATTTTCACTTACGCGATCGAATCTTAACTGATGTTATAAAACGGCCATTTTTTCCGAATAGCCCGGATTGTGCATGTCTCGGTGGCGCGGTTACGCCCCGGTGAAAGTGGTACCACTTCTCCTTATTTCCTATTTCTGTGGTCAAAACTATGTCGTTACATTATTTTACTACGAACTGGGGCAACCGCTGGGGGCGGCGGACGCGCTGAGCGTTAAAGCGGGACCGTTAAACTATTTTCAATATAGTGACAAAGCTTTTTGGAGTTGTCGGTTAACACTTTCAAATTTAATGTCTTGACAACATCTATTTTGTTTTCTATTCCCTACATACAGTTGTAGATTTGTCCGGTTGCAATCCACGCGGTTACTTGCCGTTTGATGCCGGCTACGACTGGCATCAACCCATCTCATCCCGTGGGTGTGGTAAGGGGCGACTATAGGATTAGCCGGAGGATTGGCAGCAGGGTCCTTCAAGTACACTTTTTGGGGGAGGTCCAGCAGTAGAATTTTAACTAATTGAATACACCAGCGATTACTGATACTGTCTTCTTCTTTTATTTACCACCTGAAGGTACATTTATACAGTAATATTTATTTTTGGAATTCTAGTCGTACCAATTTTATCAGGTCTAAGAACAATTAATATGTCAGTGCATTTAGATGGTGCCTTAGAGAATCAGCTCCACGGTCAGCCTCTACAGCTCAATGATGGACAATCATTTGCCCACGACTTTTTCAATGCTAGTGTGGCTCGAAGAAAGTATACATCATCTTTACAATCTCATTACTAAGCTAGACTTGCAATTACAACTATTCAAATCAACTAAAAACAAAAATTGATTTTTACAGCTTTCTAACACAAAACACTATCGAAGCCGACACTGAATTTGTTTACGTGAAAGCAAAGATGGCTACAAAGCGTAACACTCCAAAATCCCGAAGCCTTCAAACAATAATTTTCAAAATGCTTAAATTCCAATTCCCGGAAACAACCACTTTCTTTGCAAACTGTCAAAGAGCCTCAGGTGGCCTACGTGACTGGTGGGTAGGCCACGGTTGCCTCGGGGCAAGCCACGAGGACGGAAGCACGTGAGCTGATCCTATTATGATTTACGTCGTTGCGCTGACACTCGTGAAAATTAAATGTTCTGCCGATCAACAGCATATACTTCCATTCATATTATGGAATGAGCAAAAAGATGTGACTATAGGTGTATAATCATATTAAATTCACTGAATTCTGGGTTTTGGATAGGAGTATATTCGTTGAAATAACGAATACTGGTAAATATTGTACCTAGGATTAGAATACTAATCCTACAAGGTACATAGATGACTCTATCTATCTGATGTAGAGATCTGAGGGCGAATTCTCGTAATTAATTTACACTATGACTGAATAGATACTAGATAATGGTTTAGATATCCTAGTCAATGCCGATTCACGCGAGACAATACTATGTTTTAGAATTTATTAGACTTGATTTGTTGCTACATTATAGTGCTGATATCGCAAACATTTATACTATTGAAATATGAACAGCAAACTGAAACGTAATATTATTACGGTCTATAGAAAGCTAGAATTTAAAAATATTGAGGAGAAATCAATGATGGCATCCAAAACGCTGATTCTCAGTTGATAGAGACCAACATATTAAATAGATATGAGAAAGAACTTCCAAGTAACATTTCATCCCCAACCTGGTTTAAGTTTAATTAGTTTATAGTGGCGAATGCATTGCATCGAAACCAAAATGTATCACACATCGATTTCAGTATCATATTCTAAATATATCATTGACATTTCAAATAATACCTATGTAATATCAAATGCCGTGTGGTGCCGGTTTGCCGTGTGGTGCCGGCTCAGAATGCCACCACCCCATTTCCTCCCATGGGTGTCGTAAAAGTCGACTAAGGGATTAGCTGGAGGATGGGCAGCAGCGTCCTTCGAGTACATTAACAGCTCAACTGCGATCGCCAACCCGCCTGCCAAGCGTGGCGATTATGGCAAAACCCCCCAATGTGCTCACAACACATCCATATCGGTGGTTGTGGTGATCTTTGGGGGAGGCCTGTGTCCAGCAGTGGACTTCATTCGGCCGAAATGATGACTGAAACTTGACCGAACTGAGATTAGATTATGAATTGACGGAAAAAATGGTATTCTGCTACTCTTAAAGTTCAGTCGGATTTCAGTATGATCTCGATCTAGTCTCATTTCAATCTCAAATTTGACGTTTATTTAATGACAATTTAGTACATGTGACAGTTCGAAATGTTAGCAGAATACCGTTTTGACTTCGATCAACTTTCGATCCATTTTCGACTTCATCACAGTGTAAGTTCACGTTTGACGTTGTTTGTTAGTTTAGGAGAATACCATTTGTGACATTTATGACACTGAGACTAGATCGGAACTATATTTTGAACATTTTTAAATTACGAGAATTGGCCTTCCGATGGCTAGTCTTTCTTTAGCCTTATTTAATTAGGCAGGGACAGTTTTCCTTTCTAGGCCTCCCGTTGAAAACCAACGCTGGAATACTGCCTTTGCAGTATTTTAGCAAATAGCAGAATGGGACACCTGTGGTTGGCACAATGTGTAGTTTTGTTGTTGGAACGTTAATATTTTAGGCATCAATGGGTTGACGAGCCAACAACACTTCAATATTACGTTTTTGTTACCTAGTATAAGCATGTATGTATATTATATGCCAATAATAAAATCTTCTTTTCTTTCACAATTTATTACCTTCTCCAAACAGGCAAAGCTTATACATTCACGTATTATTTATTTATTTTGCTTTTACGCACCTATATAGGCAATCCAATTATTTAAACAATCAATCTAGTAAGTATACATGAACCCCGTTAGGGCATTGCAAAATTTGTCAATATAATATCAAATTAATATATCAATCGAATTCAATCAATTCTTTTTAATCAATTATTATACTGAAATTATAAAGATGATAAAACAAAACACAATAGAAATCAGTAAGTTACTATGAAACTTACTGATTTCTATTTTGTATTATAGTGAAATTGTTAGTGATGATCAATCAATACGAAACAAAATCGAAATCAGTAAATCAATAAGATAAATTATTATGATTAATAAAAATAATTGCATTTCAACAAAATTTAATTAATAGTAATAATAATTCAGGTCATCATGTCAAAATAACATATCAATTACTTACGTACAAAGTTTAATTAGTTTAAATTGGTCAAGTGTGTAATATGCTTTACCTATTAAACGTACGTACGTAATAACGATTTCAATTTCTTATGGAACATATTATCTACTCTTTTCTTCTTTATTATATATTGCTGTTATTCTATAATTAGGGCTCTTTTTCGTGATCTCTAAATTAATTGAAGGTGCGAATGTTTTTGTAACGTCGGCTATAGTTTTCATTGGCTTCTATATTTGAAAGGAAGTAATCTCTGTGTTTTTGTACGAAAGTAACTGTTTCCAGTAAGTAAAGTAATGTTAGTTTTTTTTTTTTTTTTAATAATGTTTACAACTTTCTCGTTTTTTTTAATTTATTAAGATCCGGATTAATTTTTATGCATAATAAAAATATTGTTGAATTCAGTTCGTAGTACGTTACCAGCCCACAATATTAAACCGTAATTAAACCACGCATTTCTTTATGCGTATGCATAGTATGTTGTATTAAGGTGTGTCAATGAATTAAACAGTCAAAGGTTGGTCAGATAATCTGACTGTTTTCTATCGGCGACGTCTGGGGAGAGAACGACCACCCAGTTTAAACCCATCTTAATTGAGCCAGTGTATTGAGTTACGGCCGAAATTAATAATCGATCTAATCCAAAATATTTGTATTTCGGATTACGGATATGTCTATTTTGTGTGTTAAATGCGAGCGTAACACGACAACGAATGAATTTTGAAATCTTAAATCTGAAGATTTCGGATTAGATTGGTTATTAATTTCGGCCGTAAATCATAGCATAGCATAATTAAGTTAGGTGTAGGGGTTAAGAAGCTAATTTAAAAGGGTTTTGAACTTAGTCAAATCATTCTAGGTTAGTGACCTGCCTAATTGTAGGCGGTAATCCATAAAGCCAGGACCAAGCTTGTAACATGAAATACGCGGACAACGCGTACATAAACCACATTTCAGCAAGATATTAGTGGTGTAGCGTGACAAATATGTTTCTAGCTTTAATCTTAGAACAATGAAAGAGTTTATACGAAAAAAATGTGTAACAACCACTGACCATTGATCTAGATATAAACAATTAACTACAATAAAAGAATGATTTGCTACCTAAGGCGGTTCAACGCACTTCTGTGTGATAAGAAATCATTCCAGGTCGTTGCCACAATAGATGTTGAAACTAAAGTTTAACGCAGAGGAGTGTGCACACTAGCCGATATGTATCCCACAGTTCACTAATGTTTGACAAAAAACGAATGACAGATGCTCATTTTAAAAATAACATTATAAAAATATCATTTGACAAACATCTCATTTGGCAAACATGTTACTTTATAAGTAAAACATTTGACAAAATATTTCGCAAATGTTTTACTTTGAAAATATTTCAAATGTTAAAATATTATTCCAAAAACATTAATTTGACCAAGTACTTAGTAAGTAAGTACACGCTGCCCTAATCAAGTAAAATAGGTAAAAACTCGGTTGTGGTCGCAGTTCTAACCTAACCTAAACTTTTTTTTTTATTGGTGCCCAGTGGAAATTCTTCATGAACTTCCTTCGCCCTTCCCCGGGGCAGTTCATTCCGGACTCCTACCGGCTAAAACCACTGGGGCGGTCATCTTCGGCACCTAAGGGAGGCTCCAGGTCCTCGTATGATCACACTGGAAACCTAACCTAAGAAAGATTTCTGTTTGTAAAGTAAATTTTGGAAAATTAAGTAAGTAATTTATTTATGCTTTGCGTTGTTTTACTAATTGACATGATTATAATAAAATGTAAAATGTGTGTGTATTAGTGTACACACGCAAGAAGTGAAACTTCTTTATGACATTATTATTCGAAAAATGATCTACTATTTACAACTTTACAGAAAATGGTTAAATAAAAGTAAATTAGATAAAGTTTAAGCAAAAGGCTTTTATTATCATAGACATGGATACAAGTAATACAATTATTTTACCCTATTGCTACTAAGATTATTGTAGCATTTCACTAATTATAATAGAACTATTATTGTTATCGTTATTATACATTTTTGTTATTAATGGCTTATGGTAACTGAAATATGAAATATATGGTTTACATTCCACGGAATTTAGTGACCGAGTAAAAACTCCATCAATTGAAGTGCCGGATCTTGTTGTTGATGTTTGAGGACGGTTTTTCATAGATAAATTAAATTTATCATTCAATTCAAAATGGCGCATAACTAAAAAACGTTACAATTTTAAATTTCTCCCATACGTCGATAAAGAAATTTCACTTCAAAAGATTCGTTTGTTAAATGATGGTTTGATATAATGAAATGTAGCGTTGCAATTATTTGTCAAATGAGTTATTTACAGAAATAATAGTTTGTGAAGTGATAACTTTATCAAGTAGGTATAAATAACGTTATTTTTTAAATGAAAATTTGTGATTCTATTTTTGTCAATTGACAGTAATAATCGTAATCGTAATATTTTATTATCTAAGCTAAGAAAGTACTCGTACTACGAACGGATTGATCAGCCACTTTAATTCTTAAGCCTCTTAATTGCAATCGTTAATGAACGCCTTCTTTTTCACCCCGGTGGAAATCTATCATGTACTGCCACGTGGCTCTCGTGAACTAACGCACCGGAGCCCCGGAGGTGTTACGCCTTTAGACACTCGGAAGTGCATCGCAGCCTTCCCGGGGGTCGCTGGGTATGAGCACGCATATGCTCTAATCCACACGTCCGCGACTCCGGAGGCACCGCGCCATGTAATGACGGCAGGCGGCTCAGGCTATGGACATTCAGCGGTGCGCCTGTGGTCACGTACCGCTGTGTGCGCAGCACAGCGCATAGTGAGGCCTCGGGGAAATCTTTTACAATCCCCTCGAGAGATGCCTGGGGGGGTGGCCTCTTTATAGTCGCATTCCCTCCACTGGAGGGGATGACCACTTTACAGTCATCCCCTCCGAGATGTGCCTAAAGGCGTGGCACCAACGGGTGGCTCTAGATGGAGATTATTCAAGTTCCTGGAGCCTCCCTTCGGTGCGGACGATGATCACTCCGGTGGTTTTAGCCGGTAGGAGTCCGGCATACCCCTTCGCCCTTCCCCGGGGCGAAGGAAGTACATGAGGTATTTCCACCGGATCAATAAAAAAATAAAAAGGCTATGGACATTGGCACCGGGGTGGTTATTACCCCGGACGCCCTCTCCTTCTTCTCCAAGCAGGATCGGCCCTCTCCCAATCCATCTTTGCGGTCTCCTCGAGCATAACACACTCAAAAAAGACCACTGCACTCCAATGTTCATGTTTTGCAAGCATAGCCGATACTACTGCCAGCAGATAGAGATCGTGTCCGATGAACTACTTTTAATTGTTGACATTGTAATTTTACTACTATAAGATTTTGACTTTTTTATATATATTAAGCAATTGATTATATTTGACATACAAAATTGATTATAATTGACATTTAGTTTTTAATACTAAGACATGTAGTGTAATTTACATTTCTTAACTATAAAATAAACTACGTATTTAATAAAAATTGCCAAAAGGCAGAATATACAGGCTCAGCAATATTCGTAACACCTGATGTAACATGTACCTACATTCTAGCAAATAAGAGGATTTGATTTGATTTGATGCGGTCGACCAGGAGTACAACGTATCACTAATTCTACCCAGTCTATAAATCATCATCATATTCTTAGTTTAATACGTTGTATGCAGTCTCCTCTACACGGTTTACCTATTTGGCATACCTATCTACAAAGAGTAGTTGGCACAGTTGCCAGGACGCCAGTCAACAAATGTTATGAATTCGCAAGATATGCCAGATAGATACGCCACCCACGCTTATTGATAGCGATATAAACAATGTAAGATATACACAGTGTTAATAAAAAATCGGTGCTCAAGCCAAAATTATGTTTACAGTCTGTTTAAAATAGAGAAAGCTTTAACGATTCTTTTATTTTCCGTATCGGTTCAGGGAATATTTACAGAAACAGCAGTACTATTCTGTAAGAACTCTATAGCAAACTCACTTCTAAATCCACAGTGAAATGATATTAGATCGTATTGATTTTACTACTTTTCACTACGGATTCTTATGTGACTTTGCTTGACTAACAAGCCTACTTCCGAATTCGCAGTAAAAATTCTCATTTCGTATTGTATTTACTACATTCGACTTCGGATTCAAAAGTTGCTAGCGAGTTCTTACAGAATAGTACTGCTGTTTCTAATTTTCATTCGTATTCTACGTCTGTTTGATTAATTGCTAGCGCATAAAATTATGAAATTCATTTAATGTAAATACACGATGTACTGCAACTGTCTAAATGAAATAATCTAGAACAGTTCTAGATCTTATATATGGATATAACTTACTAAAAATATACAGCCAAAGTAGAAAGGTCTCGGCAACTTACCTGAAAAATAAAAATAATATTAGAACATTTGATAAATATTATTATAACATCTGCCGTGTGATGCCGGCTCAGAATACCACCACCCTATCTCCTCCCGTGGGTGTCTTAAAAGTCGACTAAGGGATTAGCCGGACGATGGGCAGCAGCGTCCTTCGAGTACATTAACAACTCAACTGCGATCGCCAACCCGTCTGCCAAGTGTGGCGATTATGGCAAACCCCTCCAATGAGCCCACAACACAACCATATCGGTTGTTGTGGTGATCTTTGGGGGAGGCCTGTGTCCAGCAGTGGACTTCATTCGGCCGAAATGATGATTTGATAAAATAAGAATGGTGTTATATCTCCGCTAATTAATTTTCTTTTGAAGTTGTTCATAATATACAAATTTATAACCTAAAATTTACAAAGTTTAAAATTTTTGTTCCACATTGGATCGGATTTGTGATTTATCAAACCGTTTATGTTCTGTTAAATGTTACTTAAGTGCAAGAGCAAGAGCAAGAGTACTCATGTAATGTTACATCTTTTCGGCTTACAGATCTAACAACTATAAATCACAATTTAAAATCACATAAATACATTTTAGAGCAGACAAACCCAACACACATCGTCCAAACAGAAGCAAATTAACATACATCAGTGTAGATACTCAAACAGAACCTATTTTATTCAAATCAACCATACAAATATGTAAGGCAAATAAGCTGCATAAAGTAGGCAATATTTTATTTAGCATGGTTCATGGATGACACACACAGCCAGACGCAATGAGGCATGCAAAAGGGCTGGCAAATATAGATTTTTCGATATTCTTATTTAATAAATCTCCCTAAATTTAATCAATTCACTGCAATCCATTTGCCAAGCCTGATATTATGGCGATAGGAATCATGATCGGTCACTGTAGAGGACTATTATCTATAGGACCAGCTTCAGCTATGGACTTGGTCCTTTGATCCTTGGTCTTTTACGAATCGTTTTTATAGGTAGGTTATCTATAAAAACGGTTTATAAAAGACCGTACCGTTCGTAGCAGTCTTTACAGTTCAAGGATTCATCATTCCATGGGTTGCGTATGGACAGGACGTTTCGTATAGCAATCATTTCGAACCGGACTCGTACAAATCAAGTCATAATCGAACTGGATCGAACGGACGCCGTATGCCACCGCTTGCTGGCAACCCTGGAAATACTTATATGTTAAGAAAGAGTGACTATACTTAGTTGTAAGGCGTATGTAAAACCTTTATAGCTTTGTTACTCATATCCTAAGTGATACGTTTATAGCGCGCATTTGTACGTCAAATGATTCCTCTTTGTTTGGAGGCGAATGTCTCTGTTTTATGTCAAACAAGCCAGTTTTCCGTTTTACATCTTTGTTTTAGAATAACAATATATTCTATTTACATATTTCACCTTTAAAAGTATAAATAGACGTAACATTTACCGTTCAAAACAACACCTACCTTCATGTACTGGATACTTGGTTTTCTTTTTTTACATCAGCAAAAATATTTCTATTTGCCTAAATTTAATGCTATCATGTCTGTAGATAATTTAACATTCCCAAGCGTTTATCAGATATAAGTATATACAAACATCTTCACTTGTTAATACAAATTGATGACGCGAATTAATTGATAAAGCTTATTTATAATGAAAAGAGTATCGTGCATGTTTGCGATAGGTCCAATCAAAATAATTAGGTTCATCATATTATTAGATAACAGCGTAATATTAATGGATATTATGGGGTTTAGATTAAGTTTATCAGTTGGAAAGTACACGTTTTCTAGAACAATCTGGACTTCAATTAATGTCACTATCAAGGTTATATCAATTTAGGTACATTTTTTGTATATCAACCGACTTATTAACGTCATTGCGTTGGTAACTTGGAAAGGACTCCGAATATGCCCTGAAGAAATGGCTGGACAAACACGAAGCCTTTGCTATCTTAACTTATCCTTTCCGATCTTGAGGGCTGACTTTAGTGCCTCCATCTGCGCAGAACAGTTTTTGTTTTGTTCTGTTGGCTACTTCTAAAATCAATTCCTATTCTTCTACTGAACGCTCAAGAACCTTGCCAGTCACTGTATGAGACAGCGATAATATCTGGAGGAAGGCCTTTTTCTGAAAATGGGACAGAGTAGGTGAAATAAAAACAGTCCAGCTTATATACAGTTTCACCCCCTATCATTTCTAGATAATGGAACTTTATGCCGTAACTGGCGAACTGAGGGTATAGAGACTGTACGGAACACAGCTCAGGCGAAGCCTTCGGTATTTTCAGGCATGTAGGCTATGTTTGTTCGCCCTGGCGCCTAACTCCGATACGCCTGAAAAACCCTGCCATTGCTATAAGGTGGGGACCTCTGGGTTCGCGGGTGCGTAGATTGGGGAATCTGCGTGCCCACACCAAGCGACCCAAGAGAAGACGGTAGCACGCATGTGGTCACGCGCTGCCGCGGGACGCTTTGGGGGATCCTTTACAATCCCCCTGGGGGGCTGGCCGCTTTGCAGTCACCCTCTCCGAGATGTGCCAATAGGCGTGGCACCAGTGGGCGGCTCTAGCGTGATCATACGAGGACCTGGAGCCACCCTTAGGTGCCGAAGATGACCGCTCCAGTGGTTTTAGCCGGTAGGAGTCCGGCATACCCCTTCGCCCTTCCCCGGGGCGAAGGAAGTTCATGAAGAATTTCCACTGGGCACCAATATAAAAAAAAGGCTATGTTTGTTGCTAGATAATAGAAAATAAGTTAGGTATCTATATCTAAGTAATGCCTCCAGTACACGTCGCTCGTCCAATGACAGGTAGCGCCGGCCGCACTGATCATTAAATTACCATTACGTCTAGGTACCTATTGACACTGACGAGTTGTCGTCAACTGTACAAACCGGGTTAAGGTTGTATACTACAGTGCTTTTATCTCTACATAATTCAAAATAAAAATAAACTGAAACATGCTAGAGAACGCCCTTCGACTATCGATATAACAAGATCATAAGAATAACTCGACATTCTGTTAACTGTCAGTTGACTTCATATTAGAGGTTTAAAATATCAAAAATAAGGTAGTCATTTCACAATTTTGTGTGGTGCCGGCTCAGAATCCCCGTCTGCTAAGCGTGGCGATTATGGCAAAACCCCCCAATGAGGCCACAACACACCCATATCGGTCGTTGTGGTGATCTTTGGGGGAGGCCTGTGTCCTGCAGTGGACTTCATTCGGCCGAAATGAAAGTCATTTACAAAGACGTAAGTACTGAAAAACTGTAGAAAGGTAAGGAAGTTAAAAATACCCCGGTTCTTTTTTCTCACACTTCAGCTTACTGCCCCTGCTGCACTGACCTATATTGCCATAATCACCACAGTCATCATCAGGCGTTTGTTATTACCCGGGGGTATGCTGCTGGCCACCCCCTTGACTTGGTCACCTTGCGACACCCAGGAGCAGAGGGATAGTCTATTCTCGTCGGGAACCACACGGACTATATTTTTGCTCATCATTTCGGCCGAATGAAGTCCACTGCTGAACACAGGCCTCCCCCAAAGATCACCACAACGACCCATATGGGTGTGTCGTCTGCTCATTGGGGGGTCTTGCAATAATCGCTACGCCTGGCAGACGGGTTGGCGATCGCAGTTAATTTGTTAATGTACTCGACGGACGCTGCTGCCCATCCTTGCTCACTCGTTTATAAATAATTCAATTACCATTATGTGTACGATTATGTACGTTATCTTATATCAATTATAAGATTTATACAATGTTATTTCTAATTAATGTCACTCCGTACTACGTAGACCGTGACACTGTTGCATAAAATTGCAAGCTAAAACTGACGCTATAGAATTTCACATTCATTTCATATCGGCCATTTATATGTCCACTGCTGATCAAAGGCCTCCCCCATAGATTTTCACAACTGTGTCATCATTTTGGGGGGTGTTTGCCAATACTCACCATGCTTGGCAGGTGGGTTGGTGAGCACAGTATGGCTACCGTTTCACAGAAGGGACGCTGCTGCCCATCCCTCTGGTTTAGATTCCCTTTGTCGTCATTTACGACATCCACAGAAGATGGAGTGGTGCTATATTCTTAGTCCGGACACCACACGGACATTTTCACATAACTTTAAATAATTTATAATGGAATCTGATAAAACGTGACAGACCACATGAAAATTTCATGGTGTATCATGTTCCACGTGAGTAAAATAACGTGTCGTTAAGTGAACGATTGTATGCGATAGTTATTCAATCATTACATTTGCTCCTCATATGACAGTTTATAAAGAGTTCTCCGAATGTTTATGTGCCTTTTGTCGCGTATGCGGTTTGGGCAGACTCGGGAAGTCGGGAGTAAGTTGAGTGAGATAGTTCTATAGTCAGTCAGAATTTATATTACTCATGCTTGTAATCAATAAAACACTTTATTCTGTAAAATATGAAAGAAAGAATGAAAGAAAGATTTTGTTTTATTTGACAGCAAAGTGAGACATCACAAACGGTAATAAAACTTAATATAAAACTAAAAAAAAATTGGATAGGGTTATAAACAAGACAAAAAAAAACAATATTAGTTCTTATATATTATTATATATTCTTTTAAATATCTTATATATTGTTTTATTTATATTATTGGTTTTTGTTATAATAAACCTGAAATATGTGTATCTAATATATATATATACATAATATGTACGCTGTAAAAATATTTTATTGGCTTACACAATAAAATATTTTTCCATCCTTCTAATTTATGTTGTCTTTAAATACTGGCTCCACTTGCAATATTTCATTCATAAGAACACGCATGTTCTGATAGAACAGAGTTGCAGATAATAAAAACATAGAACTAACGAAAAACATAAACCTAAAATGTATACTGATAATTTTACACAAATAGCTCAAATTCGGGGACAGAGTACCTAAATCAAATTAATAACGTAAGATAAACCAAATTAATAACGAACGAAAAATTAAGATAAACTCGGCAATTCAAACAAGTAAACGATAACCTCTTACACTGTAAGAATATAACAATAATTCACTTATTAAATATATTCAGTACATCTGAATTATATTCATGTTGATCTTTATCCATGTGCTTCAACTGTTTAGCCAACTGCGCAAATACGCAGTTGCAAGAAAATGAGCTGGATAGCTTTGATATTCGAAGTCGAAGTCACGCTTGCGCTGAGGCCTTCTTCATTTCGGCCGAATGAAATCCACTGCTGGACACAGGCCTCCCCCAAAAATCACCGCAACGACCGATATGGTGTGTTGTGTGCCCATTGGGGGGTCTTGCCATAATCGCCACGCTTGGCGACGGGTTGGCGATCGCAGTTGAGTTGTTAATGTACTTGAAGGACGCTGCTGCCCATCCTCCGGTTAATCCCTTAGTCGACTTTTACGACACCCACGGGATGAAATGGGGTGGTGGCATTCTAGCCGGCACCACACGACAACTGAGGCCTTGACCAGCAAAAATGTACAGTAATAAAACCAGTAATTCAACTGGTCTCTTATTGTTGTATGAGACCAGCTCGTGGTACCTGAGTGCTAGATATTCTGCTGCCAAGCATTGGTGTTTAAATTTTAGTAATAGTATTCCGGTTTGTAGAGCACTGTAGCTAGTGAAATTACTGGGCATAAATAACTAATGTCTCGAGGTGACGAGGGCAGTGCATCATATCAGCCACAGGACGTCCACTGCTAAACAAAGGCTTCCCCCTTAGATTTCCACAACGAGCGGTCACATACCGCTCTTATCCAACGACTCCCAGCGACCTTCACCAGTTCGTCTGTCCACCTCGTTGGAGGTCGTCCCACGCTGCGTTTGCGTTGCGCGGTCTCCATTCGAGAACCTTTGTGCCCCAACGGCCATCAGTTCTACGAGCAATGTGCCCTGCCCATTGCCACTTCAGTTTACTAATCCTTTCAGCTATGTCGACAACTTTGGTTCTTCTACGGATCTCCTCATTTCTGATTCGATCTCGTAGAGAAATACCAAGCACAGCTCTCTCCATAGCTCGCTGAGTGACCTTGAGCTTTCTTATGTGGCCCATTGTGAGTGACCACGTCTCTGTTCCATATGTCAGCACTGGTAACACACACTGGTTAAAGACTTTCGTCTTGAGGCATTGCGGTATTGCTGGCAGGCTAATGCTGGGTAGCATTACAATCGTTATGGGCAGGCGCGAAGCATATCACCAGGCTTACTAGTCTCGCCAGCAGATTATTTTTAAAAAGTCAACCCCATAAACTGAACTACTTCATGTACCTTCTTTTTTTTTTATTGATGTCCAGTGGAAATTCTACATGGAACTTCCTTCACCCCGGGGAAGGGTGAAGGGGTATGCCGGACTCCTACCGGCTAAAACCATTGGAGCGGTCATCTTCGGCACCGAAGGGGGGCTCCAGGTCCTCGTAAGATCACACTAGAGCCGCCCATTGGTGCCACGCCTTTAGGCACATCTTGGAAGGGACGACTGTAAAGCGGTCACCCCCTCTAGCGGAGGGAAGGCGACTGTAAAAAGGTCGCCCCCCCCAGGCACTTCTCGGGGAGGATTGTAAAGGATCCCCCCAAGCCTCGGGGTCAAGAAGTACCTAGCTCATTTTGTAAAAAATATTTTAAATCAGAAGTTATAAGAGAATAACAAAACCTGTCAACATTAACTTAAAAAGAAAAGAAAGTGAAACATCAGACGTTTTCCATTGTTCCGAATCCGTAGCTTGACTGCGACAAAGAATTTCCTGTTTACATTCCTCGGGCAGATAGCGCGAATGCTATCTTGTAAACTTCTTATTAATTTGGCGAAGAATGTGATTAGTTGCCTCCATAATTATCTGTCAGATTGAGAAACAGATAAATATGGTACAAGGTTTACGTTGTATCAGTACGTGATACCAGACAGTTCTCCGACGTGGTATTTTACTAATACCCATTATAAATGTGAGCGTTTGTGAAGATGTTTGTTACTCAATCAGACTGAAACCGCTGAACGGATTTGGATGAAAATTGGCAAAAAGATAGACCATAACACGGATTAAAATATAGGCTTTTGTCACAGGAAAATTAACATTTCCCGACGGATGCGCGATATGCCTGTTAAGCCGAATTATACGCGGGCGAAGCCGCGGGCAGTCTAGTTGTAAGATATATTTATACTAGTATTTGCTGTAGCTTTACTCGTTTTATTATTTTATTCATCATATCAGCCACAGGACGTCCACTGCTGACAAAGGCCTCCCCCTTAGATTTCCACAACGAGCGGTTACATGCCGCCCTCATCCAACGACTCCCAGCGACCTTTACCGGGTCGTCTGTCCACCTCGTTGGAGGTCGTCCCACGCTGCGTTTTCCGGTGCGCGGTCTCCATTCTAGAACCTTTGTGCCCCAGCGTCCATCAGTTCTACGAGTATTAATTTATTAATATATATTAAGAAAACCAGAACTGGGTTTTTATAAATTCGGATACTTCCTAGCTCTCATAAACACTAACAGCATACTGTCAAAGTCAACACTTACAGAATATCAAATTAAAATCCGACTATCTTAAATCAATCGTATACACATTACGATCGATAAATTGTCAATCTACAGTCTACTGCTATCTTTCTTTATTTCTTTCTTTCAGATAATGAGAAGACACTTAACGACATTGATGGCGCAATGGCTAAGTAATTGGCTTTCTGCGCTACGTGTCGCAGGTTCGATCCCCATCGATTCCGATCGATCTACAGTTAGTGGTTGCGGGTATGGGTGTTTGAGCATGAGAGATTTATGTCTGTAATCTGTACCCATGACACCTTATTTTAAAGAAAAAAAACACATGTGTATTGTTCGGTGTTATCTAGTCTTCATATTATCCAAAATATGTGTGACAAAATATGTAGATTCGTTCAAGCCAGGCTCCAGAACATGGACATATTTAAAGCAAATCAACTCATAAGGAAGAACCAATAACCGCTGGACGGCAATGACCGAAGGCTGTTTAACATGGCGCATCGCCAGCCTGTATCGACCACCGGATTCGACGAGATCTTGTAATTGGTTCAGGGACGTAAGACCTTGCTTCTATTGAAAGTTAATTATATACACAATAGTTCTTTAGTCATAGTTCCGTGGACAACGTCCGTGCGGTATCTGGATTAAGCATATCTCTAGCCTAGCTCCATTCCATCTCCTCCCGTTGATGTCGTAAAATGCGACTATGGGACTCTAAATCAGAGGGATGGGCAGCAGCGTCCCTTTTGTGGAACAGTAGCCATACTGCGCTCACCAACCCGCCTGACAAGCGTTAAGTATTGGCAATACTCCCCAAAATGACGACACAATTGTGGATGGGGGAGGCCTTTGTTCAACAGTGGACGTATGTATAAACGGCTGATATTATGATGAGGAGTCCTATGGATGAGGATATCCCCTTAGTTTGCATAATAACTGAACTCCTAATATTGAAAATAATAAAATGTTTGGCATAAAGTTCTTCGCATAATAGTTTATATGCATATTAGTTTGTTTCGTGTTAATACTGTTTTCATAGTCATCAATTTTAATAAGAATATTTCAGTTCGGCACTACCCTAATTAACATAAACGTAAAAGACATTATCAAAACGTCTAATAGTGATTTTCTCTAAAATAATTGGACGCTTCGAAGTGCTAATTTTATTTAGGAATTTAGCTTTCCAAGTTGTTTATTATGAAACTAGCTGGGATCCGCGGTTTCACCCGCCTTTTACTTTAGTTTAAAAGTTTATCATTTATAATTTAGAGTACTTCGGCGTAGACACTTGACATAGGGTATGTATATATATTGGATTTCATGAGCTTCATTTGTTTTGCGTGGAACCCTAATTATTTTTCTGAAATTAAAGTAGCCCAAGTTATTCCGTACAACATCAGCTATCTGCCAGTGATAGTCCCGTAGAAATCAATCCAGCCGTTTCGGAGATTAGCGGGAACAAACAGACAGACAAAAATAATAAAAATAGTTTTTGTTGTTGTAGGTACTGTATATACTTTCATATGCATTTAGTAAAAAGCTGTTATTTCGACATTACAAACAGACACTTTAATGTCATTTATTTGTATAGATAAAAAGGAGTCCGCCGTTTGTCCGGACAACTTTTCACAAACATTTAAAACCTTAATGTGGTTTGCACATTAATAAAACTAACATAATTTTGAATAAACATGCAAACAACAACTTATAACAATGTAATAACTTACTCTGTTATTATGTCGCCAATTATTAAACTTAGAGCACCTTTAATTGTCTGGTATAAATTAAGACTTAGTAATCTAATTGAAAGCGAGTTTCCAAAGCAAAGCCATTCAACGAGTAGAATAATTTACTACAGCAATATATTTTACTGTTATTTATATTGTGTGCTTACAAGATGAGCCCGAGTTTCTCCGTAGAGTCGGATTTACGGGCAGTATTAGTTTATAGGTGCTACATGTGTGCACCATCATTAAAACCATGGTACTTTGTAGCGTAACGCAATATATCTATACAAATAAATAAAATTGAAGTGTCTGTTTGTAATGTCAAACTAACAGCTTTTTACTAAATGCATATCTATACAAATAAATAAAATTGAAGTGTCTGTTTGTAATGTCACACTAACAGCTTTTTACTAAATGCATATCTATACAAATAAATAAAATTGAAGTGTCTGTTTGTAATGTCAAACTAACAGCTGTTTACTAAATGCATATGAAAGTATATACGGTACCTATAACAAAAAAAAAACAATTTTTATCTTTTTTGTCTGTCTGTCTGTCTGTTTGTTCCGGGTAATCTCCGAAATGGCTGGACCGATTTTGACGGGACTTTTACTGGCAGATAGCTGATATTATAAGGAATAACTTAGGATACTTTTATTTTAGAAAAATAATTAGGGTTCCGCGCAAAAAAATTAAACCCTTGAAATCCAATATATATACCTATTCTATGTCAAGTGTCTATGTCGAAGTACTCTAAATTTCTTTTAAATTAAACTCGGGTGAAACCGCGGTTCCCAGCTAGTTTGTTAAAATGACTAAACTGATTTCGCACAGTAAAACGGCAATATATAAACACGATAAGAATAACCATTACTTTATCTCAACGCCACTAAGGGTGAGATTCAGAAACGAGTCTAAGCGTGAACTTACGCTTCCATCTGTCAATACGCACTACTTACGCTCATAATTTTGACAGATGGAAGCCTAAGTTCACGCTTAGACTCGTTTCTGAATCTCATCCTTACTGCTTTGCTCAAATTTCAAAACTTTCAACATTTTAGTGTTTCACAAAAGCGTAATTGAGTCTTTCCTTTTTTTGTCGTGGGGATATCATTATGTACTTCCTCCGCCTTGGGCAGGGCGGAGGGGCATGCCGGACTCTTACCGGCTAACCTCACGGTGTCCTTCCACTATCTCTGGCTGGGGGTGAGGTGTAATGCTTCCCTGAAGTACGCACGACTACATATCTAGCAACACATTTCCAGTGTAAGCTGATCGCGCATTATATAGGTTTTCCGTACAATGAGAGATCAGCATAAACTGGATAAATACAGCTTGATATGTAGCCCTTTGTACAATACACACAAACCCCTTGGCATATGACAGACCAACGTGTTGCTGGGGAGTATGTTGCGCCGTTTCTTCTCCACAGCTTAAACACTAGGAAGCGGTGAAGGGTGGGCTTAATGGTCTAATGTTGACGTTCAAAAAGAACTAATAATTTGGTCTATTTTGAATAAATGAATATTTCATTTCATTTCATTTCCTGGATTAAGCTTCATTATCATTCATACATAGCGTTAGCCTAGGCTTGTATCAATTTGTATGTATTCCATTCCTCATTTGCTTGGCAGGCGGGTTGGCGATCGCAGTTGAGTTGGTGATTTATTCGAAGGACGCTGCTGCTCCGTCTAATCCCTTAGTCGCCTTTTACGACACATACTTGTTTTCACTTGTCACTTGTTTTCCATTGAAGGAGTTAAATTCCTCAATCGGAACAAGGTTTCTGAATGAACGGGAAACCAAAAGCTTATTCCCCTTTTCATTTGGTTAGTGACCAATCTAGTGTCAGAGTTGTTCAAGCCGCCGAAAGATCTCCTACTTGGCTTAACGACTGCCGTCTAATGACAACAATCTGGATCGAAGACTTGACGTGCCCTCAGAAGCACAGAGAGGCTCAGTTCAAATACTATGCGTTCACCCATCAATTGACCGACCACGAGCGTTAAGCAACGCTCAGCAAACAGTGATTACAATTGAATAGGAGTGCCTTCGAAAGCCAAACAGATCCAATAAATTGGGAAGCTTCGAAGGCCATCCTGCCGGGCCATCGGAAGCATAGACCAGAATTTAGACAAGCGATTTTGAGCAACGCCAAATTTCCGCTTTCCGCCATATTCATCATCATCATCATCATCATCATATCAGCCACAGGACGTCCACTGCTAAACAAAGGCCTCCCCCTTAGATTTCCACTACGAGCGGTTACATGCCGCCCTCATTCAACGACTCCCAGCGACCTTCACCAGGTCGTCTGTCCACCTCGTTGGAGGTCGTCCCACGCTGCGTTTTCCGGTGCGCGGTCTCCATTCTAGAACCTTTGTGCCCCAGCGGCCATCAGTTCTACGAGCAATGTGCCTATTGCATAAATAAATAAATTGCCATATTGAACCGCACGAACCATATCGCTCAAGTGTGAGAAAGTCTTTATGCAAACACTTCGCTACGGCGATGCACAGCTGCGCAGCACGGCGTGTTTGTCGAAGAATCTTAAGCACGGCAATTGAATGCATACAGCCAACAAAATAAATAAGTATTGCAAACACTTTCCCTGGTCAGATCGAATGCAAAACTAGAAAATCGCTATCTACTAGAGGCGCTATTTACATATATTTTACGAAGTCATGGGTAGGCAACACTAGCAAGTATTTTCCTTTTGATAAATAAAAAGCAGCAAATTTTCTTTATAATTAGTGTTACATTCCGTGTGATGTCCGTATCTACACAAATAAACAAAATTGAAGTGTCTGTTTGTAATGTCAAAATAACAGCTTTATACTAAATGCATATGAAAGTATATACGGTACAATGGTACATATAACAAACGGTACATATAACAAAACAAAAACAATTTTTAAATGTTTTGTCTGTCTGTTTGTTCCGGGTAATCTCCGAAACGGCTGGACCAATTTTGACGGGACTTTCACTGGCTGATAGCTGATGTTATAAGGAATAACTTAGGCTACTTTAATATTAGAAAAATAAAAAAAATGAAATGCAATATACCTACCTATGCTTAAATAATAAAAACAGCGGGTGAAACCGCCGGGCACAGCTAGTTAATAATATAGCACTACTCCATCTCCTCCCGTGGATGTCGTAAAAGGCGACTAAAGAACTCTAAACCAAAGGGATGGGCAACATCAGCAACAACCCGCCTGCCAAGCTTGGTAGGTACTGGCAAATCTTCCCAAAATGACTACACACGACATATACCGTAAACCTTTGTTCAGCAGTGGACTTGGGTACTTCTGGCTGACATGATGATAAAATTCCTATACAAGCTCAAATAAGGACATAGTGGGAACGGAGCATAAGAAGATGTGAAGTTGGGCTTCCTTGGTAACGATTAATACCTTTCTTTTTTTTATTGGTGCCCAGTGGAAATTCTTCATGAACTTCCTTCGCCCCGGGGACGGGCGAAGGGGTATGCCGGACTCCTACCGGCGAAAACCACTGGAGCGGTCATCTTCGGCACGTAAGGGAGGCTCCAGGTCCTCGTATGATCACACTAGAGCTGCCCACTGGTGTCACGCCTATAGGCACATCTCGGAGAGGGTGACTGTAAAGCGATCACCCCCGGGGAACGATTAATACCTAATAGACCAATTTAAGTCAGTAAGTCTTCCGCTGATCATAAGTCTAAAGTATCCAATACTGGCAGCCACCACGCTGGGCAAGCTGATAGGTAAGGTAGGTAGCCGCACAGCCGGCGACTGTGTAGTTCTGACAGTGATCTGGCAATAGATTAGATAAACAATATAATCAGAATCGGAGGAAATATTGCTAATATCTTTATACGGCAAAGCCTAAAGTAGGTCCGGTCCAGATCCAATACATTATGGAGCCATTTAGGTTCTATCACAAACCAATAGGTATGGTTGGCGCAGTGGCTAAGCGGTTGGTTTTCTGAGCTGCGTGTCGCGAATTCGATGCCCGCACGGAACAAATATTTGTATGATCTACTGATAGTTGTGTCGGGTCTGGGTGTTCGTGCATGTGATACTTGTGTCTTTTAACTGTACCCTCGATACAGAAGAAATTCTAGCCGACATTGTTTTAAAAAAAAGTAGACACTTATAAATTGTTGATGTCATAAATATACTCGGAGCGAAACAACGACATTTCTTTCTTGCATTGAATAATGAAGGCGGAGTACATTTAGAGGCCAAGAGAGCACATTTTTCATACAATATAAATACTAACATCTGTACAAACAAGTTTGCAAGAAAATGTTAGTTGGGTGGTTTGATAGCACCAAACAATTATCTTGAAATATGTGAAATGTGAAGTCAGTGAATGTTTTACCCAGGTAGGCAGGGATGAAGAGAAACCCAAACGAGTAAATTGAATTATAGTGATTTTGCGATTGTTACACATTATCATCACGAGACCAAGAGCTCTTGGCAAACGATATTGAAATATCAAACATGCCAGAGACTAATTCTGAGAACCCGGTTCATATTGTTAAGACGATTAGTCTTAAGTTGGGGGTTCATGTCGACGAGCGAGACATAGTTTGCGCAGAAAGAGTCGGTGGACGCCAGTTGAACGCCACGAGCCCTGCAGGTGCGAGAGAAAGCCGCCCGCGTGCTATAGTCGTACGCCTGGCACGTCGAGATCTGCGTGACGAGCTATTAAAGAGCGCGCGAGTACGACGTGGAGCCACAACAGCTGACCTCGACATGACGGGACCACCGACTCGGTTTTACCTTAACGAGCGCTTGACCAGAATTAACCGACAATTGTTTCGGAAGGTGCGGGACGCTGCCGGTCAGTATGGCTGGAAATATGTGTGGACCAAACGGGGCCGCATTCTTGCCAAAAATAAACCCGGGGACTCCACTCGCAGAATACGTTCTGAGCAGGACATATTGGATATCTTTGGACCTGTCAACCAAGCAGCTTAGTTATATGATAAAACATTACATATTAATGTTACACTTGAAAGGCATCCTGTTTATATTGTGGGAGTTGTTGCGTCGTATCTGTTGTACTCAGGGGGACAGTGGGAGTATGGTAGGTGTGCGTGTTAAGAAAATTCTTGCATATTTTTACTTATTCATAGAGTGTACAGTAATAGCACCTAACATACTTATATTAGCTAATTTTATAAATACATTTTATATTATTTACACTATTAACCTATATAATTTAAATCTACTAAATCTATTTACAATTTTGTATAACAATTCTATGATCTTATTTACACATAAGCAAACAATAATACATTTAAAAAATTCTGATGCTTCATACTAAACATTTGAAGTTTGGTCTATTTAATGCGGGCTCCCTAGCAACAAATCATGACGAATTCCTAATAGCCATGGGCCGCCATGCGGTTGATATCATGGCCATAAATGAAACATGGTTACGACCAGGCGAAGAAGGGCGGGCTCCTTGTGTACCAGGTTACACGTTGAGGCATATCCCACGATCGGCATCTATACGAGGAGGACGAGGAGGAGGAGTCGCCTTCTATATTAAAACGGGAATTAGAGCGCGAGTAAGGTCCCATCCTAAGCACCCTGATGTTGAGCAGTTGTGGCTTAGTCTAAGTTTAAATAGTAAGAAGTTACTCATCGGAACAGGGTATCGCCCGCCATGGCTTGATTTGACTAGATTTCTCGAGGGAGTAACTGACAGTATTAGTGCCCTAGCTCCATATGACCACATTATATTCTTGGGTGATTTGAATGTAAATGTATTAGATAAAAACAATATAAAGACAAGAAGTCTGAATGAATTCTTGAACTACATTAACCTAATGCAAGTTGTTAGTACACCAACACACTTTGTAGGAGATAGCAGCACACTCATAGACATTATATGCACTGACACTAAAGTCCGCAATGTAGTGGTTGATCGTATAAGTGAGCTCGGTCATCATTCATTCATCACGTGTGACACAGTTTACAAAAAAGAAAAGATTGTACCACGTCTGGCCATATATCGTCCAATTAAGGATATACTGGAAGATTATTTTGTTAATGACAGGGAATCGATCCCATGGCCAGATATAAGCGATTTGCCTGATGTCAATAACATGGTTGAAACATTCAACTCGTATGTTATTCAGCTATTTGACCTTCATGCTCCGCTTAAAAGGAAAATGTTCAATAGTCGCCACACCCCATGGATAACTGACAACATACGGTTGATGTTCAGATTACGAGATAGAGCTAGGGACAGATTTCGGAAGACCAAAATAGGGCACCATAAACAGTACTACTTAGACCTAAAACATCAGGCCGCCAACGCTCTGGTAAATGAAAAGCGGGCTTACTTTACTAAAAATATTAATAGCAATATTAAGAACCCGAAATTATTATGGAGAAACTTAAAGTCTGACGTGATTCCAGGACATGTGGAGAGTCAGCTACCGGGCCATTTCGATGATCCTGATAAAATTAACGAGGCGTTTTTGGATGTGCCAGGAGAATGTCACTTGAACATCTCACAGCTCACTTTTTTTGAACATCATAGACATAGCTCAACTAAATTTGCTCTAAAAACAGTGAACCAGGAAGCTATATTAAATATCATGAAGACTTTTAAATCAAATGCACAAGGTATAGATGGCATTAATCTGGAAATGATTTCACTTACTTTACCAACCACTTTGCAAGTTATAACTGACATTATTAATAAATCAATTGTTACAAGTACATTCCCAGATTTATGGCAATGTGCTATAGTTCGCCCTATACCTAAAAATAATAACCCCCTGAATTTTAAAGATCTGCGTCCAATAAGCATATTGCCATGTCTATCTAAGGTCTTGGAACGGGTGGTATACTCGCAGGTGATAGACTACTTGGAAGATAACAACATTCTCCCTGATCTTCAATCAGGTTTTAGGAAAGGTCGGGGAACAGCAGGAGCCCTCTCAGACGTCGTGGGTAATATCCTAGAAGCACGTGACCGGGGGGAGGGAACGATCCTCACCTTATTGGACTACTCTCGAGCTTTTGACGCCATAAATGTTACACTACTACTTTCCAAGCTGGCCTACTACGGATTTGGAGTAGAATCAATACATTGGTTTAACAGCTATCTGTCTAACAGGTCACAATGCGTCGAAATTCATAAGGACGACGGAACGACTGTATGTTCCCCCCTCCGCCGTGTGTCAAGAGGGGTCCCTCAAGGATCGATTATCGGGCCGCTGCTGTACATCCTCTATAGTGCGGATGTTATAGAGGCCTTTGTTAATTGCAAATATCACGTCTATGCTGATGACATACAGATGTATATATCTTTTAGATCCCAAGAAACGGTGTCAGCTGTTAGAAAAATTCATGAAGATCTTCATAGATTGGTCACGTGGTCTGAGCAAAACTCATTGGTATTAAATCCACTTAAATCAAAATTTATGGTCCTAGGTAGTAAGAAACAAATAAGTGCAATACTGTCAGCTAATCCAGAGATAGTCATCAAAGGCAAAAATATTGAGAGAGTGGACAAAGTTTGCAATTTAGGGCTGACATTCGACCCAGAGTTGCGCTTTGAAACTCATATAGGTATCATATTGAAAAACTGTTTTTACAGACTTAAAGTCTTATACATGATCCGGGAGTATCTGAGCATACCATTAAGAAAACAACTGACTGATAGTCTTATATTATCTAAACTTAACTACTGCGATACCGTATATGGCCCGTGTCTGCTTTCAAGAACTGAACACCTGATACAACGAATACAAAATGCTTGCACCAGATTCTGTATAAACATTCCAAGAAGAAGCCATGTAACACCTTATATAAACCAAAACAATATCCTTAAAATGGCTGCTAGAAGGAAGTTACATTTGGCTTATCTGTTATTTGGAATTATCAAAACTGAAAAGCCAAACTATCTGTACAATAAACTAAGTTGGAAGAAAAACCGAACCAAATACAGTATACGTTCTACAGCAAACCCACTGTCTATGCCAAAGTACCGGACCACAGCATTCAGGGGTAGTTTCAAATATGCCGCAACGCGCTGTTGGAATGATATTCCACCACCAATAAGGAGCCTGAAATCCAAAAATTCATTAGTGTACAAACTTAAACAATATTATATGAATGAACAACAATTATCCATTTGATCCTATGTATTATTTACAATAATTAGATTATCTAGCATAGTTTGTCCATTATACCTCACGGGTCTCGGCCTGCAGGCATTGGTGTGGGATCTTCAACTGCGCAAGTGGCAATTATAGGCTCTGGGTACGCTTCGGTAACATCTGATCTGTTTCATCTGGTTTTTAGTCTGGGTTACTCAGGCAGATCCGAGTACTAAAATAATATTTTAAATAAAAATAAATGGGTAAATACTTGATTTATTATTTATATATATCACTTTTATAAGTATGTACAATTTATTACAATTTATTATTATAAGTAGGTACAATTGCATAAATGTGCTATTAGAGTAAGTACACTATTATTGTATGATAATATTATTTATTTTATTTATTTTCTATTTATTATATTATATTGTTTTCAAAACCATGTATTATATTATGTCCATCGATATTGTTTACTTATAGTTTAATTCACCATAGCTAACTATGAACTAGCAAACTGTAATACAATATTATAGGTACGTCACTGCCAGTACCGAAATACGCCAACATGTCACCAAGGGGTGTAACTGAAAACCAGCGCTGTCGGTGTTGCCTTGTCGCAAAATCGCAGCTTCATGCTGAGCTACAACCCTTTTTTTGCACAGACGTGGCGCACATGCTCCCGTAACATAGATAAACACCAGTGAACATATTAACATAATGCTTTTTATTTTTAATAACTTGTAATTTTTCTTTTTTCTTTTTGTCCTAGCTGGGTAGTGCAATGTGCACGGTACACTCGCATGCTTGCATGTTTTGCGTTCTACCGCCGCGTTGCGCTTTGATATATAGCTAGGACAAACCTGTACGGCCAATTAGTCTTGTATTTTTTTAATTTTTTTTTTTATTGTTAATTTGATTATGTAATTTTTACTTTTACATTTTATACATTGTTTCTATATTATGTGCGTCCTTGTTTGTGTAAAAATAAAATTTTCTTTCTTTCTTTTCTTTCTTTTCTTTCTTTATCATAAAATACTTTTAAACGGAATACATAGCGTAAAATTATTATAGATTTCTGTTTATCGTGACGTTTCGAGCACTGACGTGTTCGCGGTGGGTGACAGGCGTCATTACACATTTTAAAGTTATTTTATTTACCATACAAAAATAAACGAAATTTGTTTCGATGCACGCCGTAATCAACTATTCACTCACACTTCTATCAAAATAGACGGCACGGTTGGTGCAGTGGTTGAAACAGTCGGCTGCTGCGTTCCGGGTCGTGGGTTCGAGTCCCGCACGGAACAAATATTTGTAGTAGTAGGTAGTTGTTCCGGGTCTGGGTGTATTGTATGTGCAATTCATGTCTGTAAAACGCACCCACGACACAGGGGAAATTCTAGTATCGGGCAACATTTTTTTTTAAAAAAGAAAACAACTTCAAGCCGAATGAAAATATATGCATACGTAGATACTTTCTTCCCAAACCGGTGAAGTGTCACATTCCTTTTACATCTTGTAGGGGTTTACAAGAGTGACTGTGATGTGATTGAGGGTTGTAATACTTAGGGCAAACAAAGCGCAGTATATCTACCAGAATAAAACAACACACCGCTGACGCCAAGCATAGACCGTCCTCAAAGTCTGCAGTGTGAGAATGTACATGTCTTAGACAAACCTTACCGTTTTGATCAACCTCAAGTCTTCCCGAAAGAGAACCGATATGTGCCAAGAATACTTCGTAAAGCTATGGAAATTTAAAAAAAATCCTAATTTCAATATAGAAGATGGTTGGCAGGTACCACCAGTTTGTTGTAATCCGGTTATTAATGTAAGTCCCAAACAACATACCACACTAAAAACACCAAGACACTGTGGATGATTACTGCGTGTATCGAAACAAATTTTGATTCGTTTTGTACGCTAGATAAAATAATTTTAAAATCTTCACCTTAGTAATCCTGCGACCACGATCGCTGCAAAGTGTTCGAAACGTCAGAAATTACAAAAATCTATAATATACGCGATGTAAACCGTTTAAAAGGGTTTTATTATGATTTAATTATATCTAGCAGTAGTAAAAAAATGTATGCCATAAAATAACCTAATTTAACACAAATCATAGGTGAATCAAAAAACAATTCTTTATTCCACATCGCTTTTGTTAAATTTAAATAACCAAATGCGCAACGAACGCATTTTCCTCTGACCTTGCATACCTACATCAATTAACTTACACATATTTTATGATTCAGGTAAATAAACACTGATATACAGCAAATATAACTCTTAAATAATTCGTATTTTAAGGTAAGATGGTGTTCTACAAGACATCTATGCAAATAAATAAAGTTGTAGTTTCTGTTTGTAATGTCAAAATAACAGCTTTTTACTCAATGCATGAAAGTATATACTGTACATAAACAAAAAACATATTATTTGTCGGTCTATTAGTTCCAGCTAATCTCCGAAAAAGCTAGACCGATTTTGACGGGACATTTTCACTGGCAGTTAGCTGATATTATAAGGAGTAACTTGGTCTTACTTTTATTTTAGAAAAGCAAATAAATAGGCCTACGCGCAAAAAAAAAAATAAGCACATGAAATCCAATATATGTAAATACTCTATGTCAACTGTCTATGCCGAAGTACTCTAAATTATTTATAAATAATCCGTTTCTTTTAAAACGGCGAGTGAAACCAGGACATAGCTAGTTAGAAATAAAATTGAGCGCGTGCGACACGGGACAGAATTGAAACTTCTTTTTGACGCCGACAATAGTATGGAAACAATCGCGCATGCGCTTACACCTTTTATTGCCGCGCATGCGCCTACGAAACGTTACACATAAAACGTTGCAATAAAATTTGACCTTGAAATTTTCCTCTCATCGCACCCAAAGTTGTTTCACTTCAATAAACTGTAGATGTCGCGTCATGCACTCGTTAATACGGATCAGCTACACGAAACATTTGGTGATATACTCGTATTAGCATATATAAGGATTTCAAAGTAAAAAAAAAACTTTAAATCAAATTGCCTACTATATTACTTACGAATGGTCAGAATTTAAATAGTTGCACGGTTCCAAGTCGTTGATCCCATGGAGAAGAACTGGCAAGAAACTTCATGGAAATACTTTTTTAAATATGTGAAATGTAAGACTAATACGAGGGCGGCACTGAAAATTTCGGGAATCAAGGAAGTGACACAACATTACTATTTAAAAATGTATTTATTGCTTTTCGAAGTATTCTCCGCAAAATTTGACACATTTTTCCATACGATGGAACCAATCATTGAAGCAACCATTCCATTCGGAAGTTGGAAGTCTCCAAAATGGCCGTTACGTTACATTTAAAATTTAAATAAAAATTGTATTTCTTGAAAACATTTTAGTTTTTAATCGAATAAAGATCTATCAATGAGTAAAGTAACTATTCACAAATAAGTTGAGGTGAAAAAAAAAACTAGAAAAGCAATTTTTCATTACGAGATGTTTAAAAATCTGTGTCAAGGTAGAGATTTTTCGATATTTCGGAAAATTTTGTACTACTGTAAATCCGTAACATTTTGCTGAACATATATTGTGTTTTTTGGTAGGTAGTGACCCAAGCTCTCACCCCCTGCAGTATATCGTGCTATTTACTGGACAGCCTGTATAACCCAGGGACATTGCTATGGTATGGTGAGTATAGACCCATATCGTCTGTCAAGCGCAATAAACACGGTCATAAAGTTGGCGATGGTTTTAAGAGCCAGATAAGATCGCTTTCTAAATATGAGTAGATTAATAATGCATAGTAAATTATATAATGATAAATATTGAGGCGTGGAATGTTGTGCGCCTCGACCGCGCTTTCAATGGTTACGTAGTCAGTCAAGTGTGGAGCCCTCACAACAAACACCAGTCACAATAGATAGCTTAAAATAAACTCGTGATAGTAGTGTCTGCCTGTATGAATTGCCTAATCTCAGTAACAACTAAACAAATTTTCGTCGAGTTTTTACTTAAAGATACTGAAACGCCACTAAATATTTTGGACCCTCTCAACTATTTGAGACGCACGTTGTCCTGCTGAAATGGTTGAATAACGAGCGTCTAAATTCTCACGGTCTAAGAGGTAAGTGGAAGGATACCGTGGGGTTTTAGCCGGTAAGAGTCCGCCATGCCCTTCCCAAGGCGGAGGGGCATGCTGGACGTGCATGAGGATTTCCCCACGACAATAAAATAGTTTAAAAAACTAAAAAAACACGGTTTTGTAGATAACCGAACTAAATAGAAGAAAATAATTTTCAATACCTTTAAAATAACAGTAGAGCGATTAACAATTAACTAACTAACTAATTATTAACTATTAGAGTCTCATCTCTCTTGCCGCGGAAAATTGAATCGACATCTTATGGAGGTATTATTTTTTGTGCAAGTTTGTGTATGTCGATAAATTTGTAATGTTTTCAAAATCCTGAGGATCCTGGCGAGGATAATGGGACAAACTATTTAAATGATTGCATTGTCATCGGTCCTTGGTAAGTGTGCGAAGTTTCAAATCAATCCGACGTTTTGAAGGGGATGAAAATCGGTTTAAAAATATCTGTTACATAGATTCATAGATACATACCAAGCTAATAAAAGCGTGTTAAAAACGGTCTTAAATATTTAGTGGCGACCAACAGTCGGCCGTTATTCTTACGAGAATATAATAACGAGTCCCGGCGACCTTCACCAGGTCCGTCCATCTCGTTGGAGGCCGTCTTACGCTGCGTTTTCCATTGCGCAGTCTCCACTCGAAAACCCTTTAGCCCCAGCAATGTAGATCCAGCATAAAATTAGTTCGTCTATAATTAGGCGCGGTATCACGCCCGCGCTGTTTTGTGCGGGACCAAAGAAACTATAGAAATTTAGTCGTCGACTACTATAGGTCATTGACTGGCCTAAAACAAGTAACACAATGAGCTTCTTTAACCTATTTTCTTTCTGAGAATTATACAACGCGGAAAAGATAAACATCAGTCAGACATTGTTTTCTATTTTCAGTATTGTACACGACCCATTATTTCTAATCACGCTATTAAACAGCTGCATTGTGTTGACATAACATACATTTTTATTGTGTACAGTTGCTTATGTACAATACTAGGAGTAAATGCAATACCTATCGGCGACATGTTGAATTTACCTACAGTTCACGGTCAAAGTGATTTAAATGCATCATTATTTATTACAATAAAACGTTTTAAAATTTGTAACGACGCCGGTCACCTTAATCATTCTGCGACCACGAACTCTGTAGTGTTAGGAAAGTCAGGAAAACCTATAATATAAGCGATGTAATCCGTGTGGAAATCTTTGGGGAGGCCTTTGTTCAGCAGTGGACATATAAATGGCTGATATGATGAATGTCTTAGGATATCGCTATTATTACTCGTTACAATAATAATAAACGGATTCATCATTTCGGCCGAATGAAGTCCACTGCTGGACACAGGCCTCCCCCAAAGATCACCACAACGACCGATATGGGTGTGTTTTGGGCTAATTGGGGGTTTTTTGCCATAATCGCCACGCTTGGCAGACGGGTTGGCGATCGCAGTTGAGTTATAAATGTACTCGAAGGATGCTGCTGCCCATCCTCCGGCTAAGCCCATAGTCGCCTTTTACGACACCCACGGGAGGAGATGGGGTGGTGGTATTCTAAGCCGGCACCACACGGCACTTAGTAGATTACTATCATAAAATTAATAATTGAATAAGGCGATTTATATTGAATGAACTTACAGTGAAAGTTTGTCGATATTGTGTAATTGCACTGATTAATTACTTGCTAGAAATGGGAGCTAATGTACCAAGCTAGACTGATTAGCCGTGCAGGTATGCGTAAGTATAAGGAAAAGTAGTATTTAATGGTGTCTTATTTTCATCATGGGTACAGTTTATAGATATAAATCTTGCATACGATAACACTTAGACACGGATGAACTACCTGTGCATACAAATATTTGTTCCATGCGGATATCGCTCACCCGCTACCCGAAACGCAAAACATCTCTCATTCTCTGCGCCAACTTTGCGTGATGATGACTGGTGGTCATGGTTGGTGCAGTGGCTGACATAGTCTGCTGCGCTCCGGGTGGTGGGTTCGATTCCCGCACGGAACAAATATTTGTATGATCTGCAGGTACTTGTTCCGGGTCTGGGTGTTATTGTATGTGGAATTCATGTCTGTAAACGCACCCACGAAGAAATCCTAGTGTGGGGCAACGTTTTTAAACAAAAAAATTATTGAGTACTTTGTGTAAGTTTTATGATTCATAGATTAAATATGTGTAAGTAAATTATGTTTTTTTAAGTTACCACATTACCACACTAGTCTTTCTCCTGTGTCGTGGGTGCTTTACAGACATGAATTCCACACACAATACACCCAGACCCGGAACAACTATCATGCAAAAAAAAAAACGCGGGCGGGATTATTTTATTATCCTGTCGCTGCAAACCTGACTCACGTTTCAAATTGCAAGTCAATCCTTAATATGTTAAAACTCGGTGTCGAACGAAGTAAACAATATTGCTATGTAAATGAATCATCATCATCATCATTTCGGCCGAATGAAGTCCACTGCTGGACACAGGCCTCCCCTAAAGATGTCCACAACGACCGATATGGATGTGTTGCCATAATCGCCACGCTTGGCAGACGGGTTGGCGATCGCAGTTGAGTTGTTTAATGTACTCGAAGGACGCTGCTGCCCATCCTCCGGCTAATCCCTTAGTCGACTTTTACGACACCCATGGGAGGAGATGGGGTGGTGGCATTCTGTGCCGGCACCACACTGTAAATGAATATACTCTTTTATTCACATGTGTAAAGAAATCTAGACGTTTCAGATAATCAAAAAATGGTATTATTCATGACGACCTCGGTTTTGTTGGTTACTACTATTACATAAAAACTAAAAAAGCCTACTGGGTGCGGGTTTAGTCACCTACAACACTTTAATGCGATAAAGCAATGATCCCATTTGTAAAAATAAAAATCAAACTCATGCCGATAAGAAAACACTCGATAATGTACTTAGTCATGCACCAGTTACAATGAGCGAGCATGAAGATGACTGGTAAATACATCTTTTTTTATTGGTCACCTATTTGAAATTCATCATGATCTTCCTCCGCCCCGGGGAGGGTCCGAATGGGCATGCCGGAGTTCTACCGGCTAAAATAGGAGCGGTCATCTTCGACACAGAAGGTGGTCCACTTACGATCACACCAGAGCCGAGATGTTTGGTACTAGTCGATCATGGTAGCCACGTGAGGCCATTGATCGCCAGCTGATTGGATTAATTCTGTTTTAGATAAATAAACTGATAATTCGGGAAAAATTAAGATACTGTATTTTTACTGATTCTGGTAGAATATCGAGAAGTGATCCACCTCCTAAAAGGTTACAGGTAATTATTTGGACACCCATTATCACCATCATCATTACAGTCGAATAAAATCCACTGCTGGACACAGGCCTCCTCTCACCACACGAAGACGAACGGTCTGGATGTGTGCTCTTTTGGTTGGGTTGCCATAATCGCCACACTTGGCAGGCGGGTTGGCGTACGCAGTTGGGTTGTTAGTGTACTCGAAGGACACTGCTGCCCAATCCTCCGAAAAAACCCACAGTCGCCTTTTACGACACCCACGGATTGAGAGGGGTTGCTGCACCCGTTATAAATCAACTCATAAAAGGAAAACAAAAGTTTAGCTTCCATATTCCATAGAATATTCTTTATAGTACACAATTAGAATAATAATTTGTAGGAAAATAAATCATAATACAAGTAATTGTACAATGGGCGGTCTTATCGCTATTAGCGATTTCTTACAGACAACCTTGGGATGGACAAGAAAAATATGGAAAAGTATTAAGGGTGGTGTACTTATTATACTAAAAAAATCAAATAACTTCTCTAGGCAATCTAATACAATATAGATGGGAATAGGAAATAGCCTATGGTTCATTCAACCCTGAATTGGTTAATCAAGTTACAAAAAAATAACTCGAAAACAATCAATTCTCAATAGAAACCGGAAATCTATCAACAGAAAATTTAAATAAAGTCCTATCTATATAATTGCTACATCCAAAATGAAATAGAAACTCGACCGGTGCATCCCGCACTAGTCTCCGAAGATTGATGATCAGGAAGTGGCTGATTGAAGACCGCACCGTATTATTGCATAAAACCAACATAATTACTTGCAAGGTAAAGTTAAATACCATTAAGCCGTTGAGGCCACAGAGCGTGCTAAAGAAATAGACATACATACATACGCTCAAAAGACATTACTGTCCTACTGTCGGGTGAAAAGCATTTCATTTGATTTCGTAATGCTTTTGTTACCTATGAAGGTGCCAGCACAGTGACGTCCCCGTGAGCATGGGCAGAGGTGTTACGCAGGACAATTCAAAGCTTAGCGAGGCATGGCATTAGGAGGATTCGTTTCGTGCTCTTAAACAGTTTACGGCCGAAATTAATAATCAATCTATTTAAAATTTTGAAATTCATCCTCTGTTGTGTTACGATCACATTCAACACAAAAAATAGACATATCCGTAATCCGAAATCCAAAGTTTCCTTTTTTTTTGTTGGGCTTCTCGCATACATTTCTGGGAAATGTGGTTGCTTAACCGGTCATTTCTGGCGAAGCCTCCAGCCAGGCTTAAAATTGATATTGAAAACTAAGCAACTATCGCTAAGGGCGCCCCCTGCGGGACACGGCCCTCGGCTTAGGGCGTTGCTGGAGATTACAAGCTATTGATTTGAGGACAGCTGGATCGGTTTTAGCGAAATCCAAAGATTTTGCATTAGATCGATTATTAATTTCGGCCGTTAGACGGTTACAACAAATCTGACGGTTATCAATCATAAGTGTGTGTGATCTGTTTAATTATAGTCCGAACTTTTGGAGCGAACACTAGGTTGAGGTTGCTATGAAACTGTCGGTTCACAGTGATTGATCAGTTTGTAGTAATTTAATGCACGTGCTGGAAGTTTGCGAATTATTGGTGAAACGAATCGTGTAATTTGAAACCACATTGTGGAGAAGGCTGTCGCGAATTCAGCCTAGGCACCGACATACTCGTATGATGACGATGATATGCGCGCGCAGTTTCCAATTTTATTCATCTCAAACGCCCTAAAAAAGTATAAGTTCAAAAATGTCGCATTTCAATTCATTCATACATCATCATCAGTCTTCTCGTGACCACGGTCAATGCAACTTGGCCCAAACGTTCAGGTTAGTCAATATATTGTTTTGATTTATCTGTGGTGCGCGAAAAGTCCCGAAAACATAGTCTAATATGAGTGAAATTCGCGATAGTTTTAAAACGTATATCATTCATACATGTTGTGTAGTGCCGATTAAGAATACCACTACCCCACTCCTCCAGTGGATGTCGTAAAAGGCGACTATGGTATTAGCCGGACGATGGGCAGCAGCGTCCTTCGAGTAGGTACATTTATAACACAACTGCGATCGCCATCCTGTCTGCCAAGCGTGGCGGATAATGGCAAACCCCCTCAACGAGCACACAACACAAACATTTACCGGTCGTTGTGGCAACTTTTGAGGGAGGCTGCTGTCCAGCAGTGGACGTTTTCGGCTGAAATGATGTATCATTAGAATGGAATAGAATCATTTATTCAGTAAATAGGTCCTAACATACACTTTTACGCGTCATAATGAAACAACGGAGGGCATTTCGCTAAATGAGACGAAGAAATGCCGAAAGAAACTCAGAGTTGTCTTTTCTAGTCATATTTTTTTAAATTTCTATCAAATCTTAGTCTTAAAACAGGTATCAATACATTGATAAAAGATAAATATGGCAGTTATACAATGCAAATATTACTTCAAATGTATTTGGTTTCCAGGGAAGCCACATGTGCAGAAAAGAGCTAACGCCTTATGTCCCTATCGTCAACATAGTCCTGTAGTGTGTAGTTTAATCCTGTAATATGATTTTATTTCGTGAATTTATTCACTTTCAGATTAGTAACTGCTTTAGGTATCTTATTATAAAACCGAACGCAGTTACCTAAGTATGATTAATTGGTTTTGGACAATTTAAATTCAGATACTACTGTGTTATGTCTATTTCTGGTATTTATACAATGAATGTCGTTATTTATATTAAACATTAGCAAGTTTTCACGGACAATTAGCAATTTGCCGTGTGGTGCCGGCTCAGAATACCACCACCTCATCTCCTTCCGTGGGTGTCGTACAAGTCGACTAAGGGATTAGCCGGAGGATGGGCAGCAGCGTCCTTCGAGTACATTAACAACTGAACTGCGATCGCCAACCCGTCTGCTAAACGTGGCGATTAAGGCAAAACCTCCCAATGAGCCCACATCATACACATATCAGTCGTTGTGGTGATCTTTGGCGGAGGCCTGTGTCCAGCAGTGGGCTTCATTCGGTCGAAATGAAGTTTTCACGGACAATATACTCACTAGTACAAAGAACGTTCGATAGTTAGATTTTTAGGACCGACCGCACACCGCAGTGCCGAATACGTGTGAAATCAGGTTTAACAAATTGCGATATCGTTTTATTGATAATAGCGACGGCAAATTTATCAAGCTTTTATAGCCAACATACGCAGTAAAACGAGCTCATTAACATTCTCAAGCGCTAGATTTAGGTTCTTTCCCTTGGTACTTATTTCGATACAATGTTTATAGCTCCATTAGCATCGAATCGATCAAGCTGTTGAAGGGCAAAATAAAACGACAACGTACTCATTATCGAGACATTAATATGATAATAATCGAAACAATATAGCAGACGTTTCTAAACTTTCTATTATTAATAATCAGAAGACTTTAAACGGCTTTTCGCTTGCATGTGCAAATTGTTCGGGGCTTAGCTTCCTGTGGGGAAAGTGCGCACTTTCTTCTTAAATCACAATATATCTGGTTGTATCATCTATGTAACGTACTATTATGGTAAACGGCCAACACTTAAAACCCCATTTACACATCTCCAATTCAGCACAGTTACATATCTATGGTTCTACAACTATCTCACAGGTAATCTCAGCAATATAGTCCATTGGTTTTAATTTTTGTTTTAATGTCAAGATATTTAGTTGCCGATATTGATACAAACAAAAAACATTGCTTTTACTTCAAAACCGATTCATATTATATACAAACTCAACGTAAACATCTAGCTGGGACCAGCGGTTTTACCCGCCGTTTAATTTTAAAGAAATTGGATTTTTTATAAATAATTTATACTACTTACGGCATAGACACTTGACATAGAGTTTAAATATTTGATTTCATGGGGTTTTTTTTGCGCGGAACAATAACTATTTTTCTAAAATAAAAGTAGCCTCAGTTATTCCTTATAACATCAGCTATCTGCCAGTGAAAATCCTGTAGGAATCGGTCTACACACAGACGGGAACAAACCGACCGATAGACAGACAGACAGACAAAAAATATTTATTCATAAACCTTCTTATTTAAATTATTTATGGGCGCTTATGAATAGTCAGAATGTATTTGCACTGTTCCAAGAAGGACTTTTACTGGTCCTATGGAGAAGAACCGGAAAGAAACTACGTAGACTTATTTTTTAACATAAAAAAAAAACTGCTGATAGTTACAACAGAATTAAGTTATGTGAGACTAATGTACTGCCAGTGTGAAATACATGAAGTAATAAAAATGTGCCATTAAATAAAATTGCATGGCAGTAAGGACTGACCAGTCCTACATGACGGCACCGTTCACGAGCTTGACGCATGCCCCGGCGTCGCTCAGCTCCACCACATTGCAGGGCACTTAACGACCCGATACACAACGCCACCACCGTTAATCTGTCGGTTCCAGCCTATCACAGTCCACTTCTGGACAAAGGCTTCCTTTATATTCAGTTTACCACAGCTACCTTCTTCAGGTGCACATCCGTGTGGTGTCCGGCCTCAGTATATAACACCACTTCATTTCCTCCCGTAGATGTCGTTAAAGGTGACTAAGGGACTAAACCAGAGGGATCGGTAGCAGCATCTTTTTTGGTGAGCACTAGCCATTGTGCACTCACCAATACGCCTGCCAAGCGTGTGAGTAATAATGGCAAATTCCTCCCAAAATGATGGCACAATTGTGAAAATCTGTGGAGGAGCTCTTTGTTCAGTAATGGACGACCTTTGGCCGATATGAATGAATGTCGTCAGACATTCAGGTCGTCGGTCCATCTGGCTGGAGGTCCAATGCGACGTTTACTGATCCCCAGTGGTCCCCATTGCTACTATATAAAATACTAAACCGAGCCAGAATATTTGAGTTTCTGGGAACTGTATAACGATTGAACAGAGGCGATAAACAATTTAATCGATACATCTGTACAAATAAATAAAACTGAAGTGTCTGTTTGTAATGTCAAAATTAAACAAAACAGCTTTTTACTAAATGCATATCAAAGTATATATGGTACTTATAACAAAAACACTATTTTTATTTTTTTGTCTTTCGGTCTGTCTGTTTGTTCCGGGCAATCTCCAAAACGGCTGGACCGATTTTGACGGGACTTTCACTGGCTGATAGCTGATGCTATAAAGAATAACTTAGGCTACTTTTATTTTATAAAAATAATTAGGGTTCCGCGCAAAACAATAAAACCCTCGAAATCCCATATATATATTCTATGTCAAGTGTCTATGTCGAAGTACTCTAAATTTCTTTTAAATTAAACGCGGGTGAAACCACGTGTCCCAGCTAGTAAATAATATAATCATTAAAACGCACCAAGTTAGATAGGACCGCGGCTATATCGCCACTTCCTCCCTATATATGGCAGTCGCTCTGATAATAAGAGCCCGCTTCCTATCAACTGTCCAGCTTCCACCGAGATTAACATTAGAAAGGTCCACAGAGGAGTGATAACATCGGAATTATTTTCTAACCGAGTTGTTTTTTCTAGTAATGAGGTGTTGACTTTCATGCAGCAGGAGTAAAGGAAAGATGGGGTGGGGATGGGGGGGGGTCCAGCCAAGCTTGACATGGTAGTATCAGGAATGGGTTCACGTCAATATAGCCTAAAGCTCATAGCCAGTTACACTCACTGATCTGTCAATGATCGGCAAGGTTAAGCAACGCTTGGCGAGGTCAAACTATGGATGGGTGACCGCATAGTGGTATTTAAACAGAGCGTTGAGGGCACGTTAAATCATCGGTCCCGGTTGTTGTCGGCGGTTAGACGGCAGTAGTTAAGCCAAGTTCGAGGCTTTTGGACTGAAGAACTCTGATTCATGAACATAAGTACTCCATGGTAGTATTGTAACGAACTTCAGATTTCTCACATTCGCGAAAGCGAATGCGAATGTTGATTTTCAAATAAAGCGCGCGCAAAATGTCATACGAGTTTGTCATTTCGTGTCAACCATGTTTAAACCGAACATAGCCGAGCCGGCCCGAGCTTTGCCGACATATTTTTTTGGTTTCTGTAAAAATAAAATTAGTTATCTAATTTAAAAATAGAAGTTATAATCTGCTAAATAAGTACAGTACCTAAAAAAATTATAACGGTTGTACGAGTATTATCTTGCCAGATCGGATCATCATCATCATCATCATATCAGCCACAGGACGTCCACTGCTGAACAAAGGCCTCCCCCTTAGATTTCCACAACGAGCGGTCACATGCCGCTCTCATCCAACGACTCCCAGCGACCTTCACCAGATCGTCTGTCCACCTCGTTGGAGGTCGTCCCACGCTGCGTTTTCCGGTGCGCGGTCTCCATTCGAGAACCTTTGTGCCCCAACGGCCATCAGTTCTACGAGCAATGTGCCCTGCCCATTGCCACTTCAGTTTACTAATCCTTTCAGCTATGTCGACAACTTTAGTTCTTCTACGGATCTCCTCATTTCTGATTCGATCTCGTAGAGAAATACCAAGCATAGCTCTCTCCATAGCTCGCTGAGTGACCTTGAGCTTTCTTATGAGGCCCATTGTGAGTGACCACGTCTCTGTTCCATATGTCATCACTGGTAACACACACTGGTTAAAGACTTGCGTCTTGAGGCATTGCGGTATTGTTGACGAAAAGACGTTGCGAAGTTTCCCGAACGGATGGATCCAATATATAATTTCCTTTTTGTTCGTCAAATAAATTCGCAAAACATTCGCTTCGTTTCTTGCGAATACAAATGCGAATGGCAAAAAGTATGCGAATATTGGTGTATGGTATGGTCGACGAAGGGACTAAGCGACTGTTTTTTTAAAAGACTGAATAAGCTTGTGTTTGACTACCTCGCCTGACGTTAATCGAAATTGCTGTCTACGATGGAGCACGCTTGTCTAGAAATAGTCTATACACTCGTTCCATTCCACTGCTTTGCGCGACGGGAGGCGGGCTCTGTTACACACGGATCTTTTTTTTATGGCTGACGTAGTTGTTTCAGACCTATGTGTTTGTGCATGTGAGATTGACGTCTGTTAACTGTACCAACAGAACGTAGGGGCAACGTTTAAATAAATAATGCAACAGCTGGTAATTTAATTTATGACTTTGCGGGTTCACCGACTTAGCTGGCTATAATGCCGCTCTATCAGAACAATACGTAATTGAATAATAGGATAGAATCACCATCATTTCAGCCGAAAAAGTCCACTGCAGGACATAGGTCCTGTCAAAGATATGCAGGACATAGGTCCCGTCAAAGATAGCCACAACGACCGGTCTGGGTTTGCACTGTATGTTCATTGGGAGGTATTGCCATAATCCCCACGCTTGGCAGGCGGATTGGTGATCGCAGTTGAGATGTAAATGTACTCAAAGGGCGCTGCTGCCCATCCTCCGCCTAATCCCATTGTCGCCTTTTTAACACCCACGGCATGAGATATGATGGTGCTATTGTTAGCCGGCACCACACATAGAATAGAATAGAAGAATTTATTCTGGTATTAGGTCCTCACAGACCCTTTCACACGTCATATTGAAACAACGGAGGGCATGCTACATGGAAACCTCTGAGAAGAAAACTCAGGGCTTTTCTTATTCCTCATTTTTTATACATTGTTTTACAAATCTGGGTTTTGCTTTTTTTCTTTTAGTGCTAGATACGCACTGGGCTGGTAAACGTCTCTGTTTGATGCAATTTTAACAGCTTTGAACCCAATGTGTGCCAGGTGTGAGCAAATAAATGTTTAAAAAGTCAATTTCACCCGTCTGTGATCAGTATGAAAGTTGTGCAACCTGATATATAGGTATGAAGTATCACAAGTTTCAAACAAAACTGAGTCACGTTTGCGTTTTGGTTCAATATTGTAGCGGCCCGGAAGTATGCAGTAAAGCTTTTTTTAAGCACTAGGTTGCGAGTTAGGGCGCTCAGATTGGGGGGTCCGCGTGCATACACCGAGCGACTCCAGGGAAGACGGTGGCGCGCACGTGGACATGTGCCGCCGTGTGCGTAGCACAGCGCACAGCGAGGCTTGGGTGGATCCTTTACATTCCTCCCCAAGAAGTGCCTGGAGGGCGACCTTTTTACAGTAGCCTTCCCTCCGCTAGAGGGAGTGACCGCCTGGCAGTCATCCCCTCCGTGATGTGCCTAAGAGAGTGGCAGAAAGGCTCACATATATAAGGTCTTATTTTATTAGTCCACGATATTTTGCATGGCGCCTTAATGAACGCTAAAGATAATGTAGGTATCACTAAAAAAATTGTAGTGATATATTTGTTTTTATTTTTGTCACATTTTATTTTATAAATCAATAATTTCATTACTTACTTTTTCCCGTAATAGTAATAATATCCACATGCATCTAGTAAAAAAATGGCAGACACGGCCGGCTGACCGAATTAGGCAGTCGGCAACGTCTAACGAAACAGGCGGCGGCAGAAAGAACCGAATTTATACCATCAGATTAATTTATTTGTGGGAGATACATCATCATTTCGGCCGAATGAAGTCCACTGCTGGACACAGGCCTCCCCCAAAGATCCACAACGACCGATATGGATGTGTTGTGGGCTCATTGGGGGGTTTTGCCATAATCGCCACGCTTGGCAGACGGGTTGGCGATCGCAGTTGAGTTGTTAATGTACTCGAAGGACGCTGCTGCCCATCCTCTGGCTAATCCCTTAGTCGACTTTTACGACACCCATGGGAGGAGATGGGGTGGTGGCATTCTGAGCCGGCACCACACAGATACATAATCTTTAGCATTTACTAAGGCAGCATGCACAATATCGTGGATTATTAAAATAAGACCTTGTATATAAATCTTAAACTGCACTGACTTGTTTCTTTGGAAATGGTGGGTAATCATCCATGGAACAATTTCTCATACTTATCTCAAACTAACAGAATTTCAGATTTGTTACACTTTGGAACTGAGGTATCGAAATGATGTATAACATATTTCCAGACACAACTGATTTTAAACGTATCCAAAAAAAATAGGCCTCTAGTTACCGCTTCAAATCTGCTTATAACTAGTTGCGGATGATGAAAGAGATACGCTAATTAGAAAGCGCCATCATATGGTAGTAACTTAATAAGTATGCAATTTTCAACGACCAATTAATATGCAAAATATCATTAACTTACTCCAAAGCAATTAAGTAGTATATAACGGTAAAATCGGTGATATCCAAGGGGTAGAATAACTCGCTTAATAAGTACAACGGAGATATCTTTTCCCGATTACGACATGGTTAAAGTTTCGAATGCACTTTTTACTAGAAAATAACGATAATCAATATAAATAGTAATATTGGTTTTAAGTAGGCTTTTTTTTCGTGGCGAAATCCTCATGGACTTTCTCCGCCTTGGGAAGAGCGGAGAGGCCGGACTCTTACCGGCTAAAACCCCACGGTGTCCTTCCACTCGCCTCTGGCTGGGGGCGAGGCGTTCACCTTGTAAGCATTAAATTGCGACCCCCGGCAGGTGTCAGCTCGTCACTCTGACGGGCCTCGTCTCTGTGCGACCTGGCCGGCCACACATGGCGTGCGCAGAACTAACGCGCCGCCGTCTCGGACCCGTTTCTGTTCGGGCGACGGACTGCCTTCAGTTCGTCGCCCGCAGGCCGCTTCTTATGGTTGCCGGAGATCGTTCAGCGCCCTCCGCCGGCACCCGCACCCGGTGTGTTCTGCAGCGAGGATCAAAGGTGGTCTGCTTCCGTCTCGGCTCTGCCTCGTTTGCTTACATGGCGTCCTCGCAGGTGGCAACGGCATCCCACGCACTCTCGCTTCGGACGATGACTGAACTACGGCCGGAAGGGAGAGGTCACCCTCTTCGACCGCCGCGACGAGATCACGGCGCTGCGTTGACCACTCTCAGCTGGGCACTCCTCCAACATGTGCTGCGCCGTATGCTCCGGACAGGCTCCGCGGTGATGACAAACGGGCGTCTCTTCGCAGCCTATATGGAGGTGACTTCTCGAAACACCCATTGTTCGAGAGTACCTGCGTCATCCGGAAGGTGCGGGCGCCATGCCGCCTCTCCAGCCATTCCTCCATGACGTGTCTTAACGACCCCCGCTATCTCAGCGTGCCCTGGTTTTAAGTAACCTGTCCAGATGCATAGTCTCCAGTTGCAATAGGTAATTATAATAACTTAATTTTAATTGCTTAATATGGGCATCACTCAAAGACAGAATGATCAAAAAAGTAAGTACAATTTAAGTATGCTATTTTCAAATAACCCTACGAACGCTACACTAACCTGCAAACGTGTTTCTCAAATGCATGCGTAAGCGCAGCTTAAGCATTCGAGGAAAAGTTATATTGTCACTAACACACCAACAATCACGCATATACGCGTGTGGGGTAAAATTTCAATTCAGATGACCATAACTACCTGATGACTGCAGTATCGAGAACCCTACAGAAATACTGGTGGTTTTAAAGTCTGTTAGACTGTATAAGTAGATGCATGACGCTCGGTTCAAATACCACTATGCGGTCACCTATCTACACATGTTTATTTATCCTGATTCTTCTCGGCAGCAGCATATTGGTTCCATCCGCGGGTAGATTTCTTCTTGTAGTCACTCTTCTCTAGCGGACGCAAGTGAGCGGCCGCCACGCGATCCGCAAATTCTTCGTATGTTTTGGCGGTGTGTCTAGCGTCACATTTCACGTAATTTACCCTCCAGTACTGCTTATCCTGCTCTACTGACTCCCTCAGCTGATGTTCTATAGCAGTGAAATCCTCTGCTTTAAGTGGCTTGTCCATAGTCCGTAAAAAAGAGTAGGTTTCAGATTACGTTCTGGACTGCTTTGAAAGATCGTATAAAATTATATTTTTTTATAAACGCAATGTATAGTTTGAAATTATGGCATGTTTACATTGCGATGGATGTATGAGATTGTTGGATGATTTGATTAATGATAATGAATGATAACATGACGATGAAATAGCAGGGTGAAATGATCAGAGTATAAGTGCAAAGTGTATTATGTACGATGATTATCTTCTGATCTATAGACTGACCCCGCCAAACGTTGCTTAGCCTCGTAGATCGTGTACTGGTTACTGAGTGCAATGGCTATGAGCGCCTCTAAGTTTTTTGTTTTTTTTTTTTTTTTTGTATGAAGGCCTTCTCGCTTCATCCCAAGAGGGATCTAGATGCTTAACCGGACAATTTGGCGAATTTAATTGGTGTTTATAGTAACCTTTTGTTACTACTCGTATTTCTCGGCACGGGCCGGCGCGAGCAAAGGTCGGGGATTTTAACGTTGATCGGGTAGCGCCTCTAAGTAGTACATTGTACTTTTGTAGTAATGTATTTAAGATTAAGTTGTTCGCCTATTGCGCACGTACATTGATTAAGTAGACAAGAATACCTTGGAATTGGAATTTGTACACCTATGCCATTAGCAACAGTATTATGAATTATTCTTAATAAAAACAAGTTGAGTGACTCTTGTGACATAATACTGGTATATCCGGTTATTCAACAAAATCGGTTTGCTTGCCAATTCCATTAGATATCAGGTTTGCAAAGTACGTGTGAAAAGAACTATATTGATTTTAGAAATTGTTAGACAAATGCGTCTCCACCTTACGAGACATTAAGTGTTGATCTAAGACATTATCATTAACTGTCCACTTTAGTTGTTAGTTGATCCGTAACGTCTACTGTTGGCGATGGCCTTCCCCTTGATCACCATAGCGAACATGCAAACATATAGTTATGTTCGGAGTGACCTTTTGGCGAAAATGCAAAAGTATATACATTATACATTACAGCCGTGTGGTGCCGGCTCAGAATACCACCACCCCATCTCCTCCCATGGGTGTCGTAAAAGTCGACTAAGGGATTAGCCGGAGGATGGGCAGCAGCGTCCTTCGAGTACATTAAAAACTCAACTGCGATCGCCAACCCGTCTGCCAAGCGTGGCGATTATGGCAAAACCCCCCAATGAGCCCACAACACATCCATATCGGTCGTTGTGGACATCTTTGGGGGAGGCCTGTGTCCAGCAGTGGACTTCATTCGGCCGAAATGATGATGATGATGATATACATTACATTTGAGATTAAAATTCTCTAAAGGGCCTCTGCGTGTTGGACCCATGTCCCCGCGTAAGCCTGTCAAAAGACCGGGTTCCCCCTTACAGGGGATATAAACCCGTGAAAAGAGAGACATGTAGATAATAATAATAATAAATAATTTATTGACTTCCAATTAGCGATTTAGATTAGTCCCCAACTCCCAAATTAGGTCATACCTGTGTTTTAGGAGTCAGTTCCTTCCCAATTAGGGTACAGAGTATATGGCTAGCCGTACAAAAAAGCGGAAATAAAATAGTAAGCTTAAAAAACAATGTAACTGTTGTACGGATTTGCGTACAGAGGTAGCACGTAAGGCACGCGCCGTATGACAGAACGATAATCAAAACTGAAATAGAACTCAAGTCCAGATTGCATTAATCAAATATGAACCCTACGTAAATAGGTTGAATGATAGCAATTAGTTAGCTGAAAGGCGCCCGTTATAACAAACACTGTGTGTAGTACGCATAATGTAACATATACATTTTTTCTACAGAGTCAGCCAGTGAGACAGTGATGAGCGTAAATCATCATTTCGGCCGAATTAAGTCCACTGCTGGACACAGGCCTCCCGCAAAGATCACCACAACCACCGATATGGATGTGTTGTGGGCTCATTGGGGGGGGGTTTGCCATAATCGCCACGCTTGGCAGGCGGGTTGGCGATCGCAGTTGAGTTGTTAATGTACTCGAAGGACGCTGCTGCCCATCCTCCGGCTAATCCCTTAGTCGACTTTTACGACACCCATGAGAGGAGATGGGGTGGTGGCATTCTGAGCCGGCACCACACGGCGCATGAGTAAATATAAATATATCTATACAAATAAATAAAATTGAAGTGTCTGTTCGTAATCTCAAACAGCTTCTTATATATTGCATATGAAAGTTTTGACGGTACTCATAACAAAAACAATTTTGAAATATTTTGTCTGTCTGTCTGTTTGTTCCAGCTAGTTTCCGAAACGGCTGGACCGATTTTGACGTGACCTTCACTGGCAGATAGCTGATGTTATAAGGACTATATAAACACCTTAGGCTACTTTGTTTAAAAAGAAAAACATAATTAGGGTTCCGCGAAAAAAACCATCAATTTTTTTTTTTTTTTTTGATAAAACGTTGCCCCACACTAGGATTTCTCCTGTGTCGTGGGTGCGTTTACAGACATGAATTCCACACACAATACGCCCAGACCCGGAACAACTACCTGCAGATCATACAAATATTTGTTCCGTGCGGGAATCGAACCCACGACCCGGGGCGCAGCAGTCGACTGTATCAGCCACTGCACCAACCGTATACAGTTGATATATACTCTATATATCAACTGTATATTACTGTCGAAGTACTCTAAATTATTTATAAATAATCCAATTTCTTTTACAGTATACGGCGGGTGAAGACGTGTAGCCATCTCTTTATAATAATAATTGATGCAATCTCTACTTAAATACTTTGGTTCGGTAATTCGACGTGGATTAGGTAGCACATATATATATGATGCTTTTCATTCCAGAAATCCTGGTATTAGAATGCCTCTGTAAAGTGTAAACGGATCTGAGGGCCAATTCTCGTAATTAATTTACGCTGTGACTGAAACTTGACCGAACTGAGATTAAATTATGAATTGACCGAAAAAATGGTATTCTGCTACACTTTAAGTTCAGTCGAATTACAGTATAATCTCAATCTAGTCTCATTTCAATCTCAGTTTTGACGTTTATTCTATGACAATTTAGTACATGTGACAGTTCAAAATGTTAGCAGAATACCGTTTTCACTTCGATCAACTTTCGATCTATTTTCGATCTCATCACAGTGTATGTTCACGTTTGACGTTGTTTGTTAGTCTAGGAGAATACCATTTGGGACATTTATGACACTGAGACTAGATCGGAACTATATTTTGAACGTTTTTAAATTACGAGAATTGGCCCTCTGATGTAAGTAAAATTCAAACAAAATATTTTTCAACCATCATGAAAGTAACACAAACTGAAGCCATTTACTGATTTCTAAAATAGCAAGAGGAAATCAACTATTACTCAATCAAGCTTCAACTGACGCTAAATCGATCAACCAAGGTCTACATCGCCGGTGAAGACTAATGTCGTAATGCTGTTTAGAAAATTAAAATCGATTATTTTGATTGTAATACTGGCTAAGTAGTAGCGCAAATCATAGTCTTCATCATAATAGCCAAAGACCACCACTATAGATTTCCACAATGACCGGTTAAATGCCGCCCGCATCCAACGACTCCCACCGACCTTCACAGGGTCATCTGTCCATTTCGCTGGAGGGTATTCCGCTGGACGCTTTTCCGATATGTGGTCTCTCCACTCGAAAACCCTCTACCCCAAAGGCCATCAATGTGTGAGAACTGGAGAGAGGCCAATTTCCGAGTCGCGTTTTACAAATATTCCAACTGTCAATAGTCAAATCCGCCAATGAAGCAGTTATTTCTATTATGAAACCAGGTTTTCGCGTATAAATCATTCACCACTTGAACATAGTAATAAATTGTGCGCATGATTCAAAAACTCATCGGTGCACGTCCGGGATCAGATCGCGGCGGCGCAATTTTAGTGCACAGAGTAGAAAGCATATGGAGTGCTCGTACGCAAATTATATCTCCTTGGATCAAATTCTTGAGACTAGGCCCACATTACAATGTAAACCAAATAAACATAGTCGCTAATATATCATATGCGGAAGGACACAGTTTCTAAATGTATCCGCTTGATGGCGTCTACTTAACACTCCTGCACCCAATTAGGTAAAATACCACAAGGTAATTATCGTCTGTACGTGTCTTTTATTGAAATAGATTCAGATATTGAAAAAAGAAATGCCGTAGGTATCGTGTGAATTGAGTCTTAAGTAGAGTAGCCAGGAGTCCCGACTTGCGTCTTAAAAGGTTTCCAAATCTGTTTAAATTATTTTCATCTAGGTTACCTACCTAGATGGAAATTATTTGTAAGAAATTAATTGAATTTGAAGATTATTATCTATTACTGGTTCAAAACACTGCAATATTTTCTTAATCTAATGTGTTCAAAATAAACGTTAACTTATGAAAGCCTACTTTTTTGCCGTCCCGATTTGAAAGCCAGTCTCGATTTTTTTAACCTTCCACTCCGATATTTGGCTTGCTAGCTTTGCAGTCATCGAGTTTTCTACTGACGACTGCTCCAGCATACGCAGTGAATCTGCAAAATGCTCTGGGCGCTCTACATTATCACTCCTTTGCATACTTCTCTGTGTTACAAAACGACCCCCCACCATGTAACTATCATTGCTTATGAGTGAATGAGTGGCGGCTTTAAGTTTCCATATTTCGCTCTGACATTTCCACATTTTACGTCTGCTATGTGAAATATACGCTACTTCTAGCACAGTTACCCAGGTGTCAGATTTCTAAAGCATGATTTGCGCTTAAACTTTACGCGTCTCATAATGAAACTTAACGGCTTGAATAAATTACTTCGGCAATTTTGTAAATTAAATACTTATGTGTCACCATTTAAGTAGACGCCGATTAAATGTCTGAATTTGAGTACCCTCTCGATCAGTATTGGGCGGAAAATTGTTAATGACAGCCTTTGACGAAGGGCTCTTAACTACCAGCAAAATTTCTACTTTCTCGTTCCCTTTCCCATCTGACAAATTTTAAACAACAGTCAACACAAATATAATGAAATGCGAGTGCGAAATTGATCGTAAAGAATTCTTGGCGCAAACCCAAAATGTGGGAGCCTCGGTGAATCCCTTTCATATACTGGGTGTAAAAACACCCCTCGTCAAGCCGAAATCTACTCGTTCTGTACATCTAACTAAGTAACATTGAACCAATAACATAGACGAATTTAAAATCAATAAACATAATGTATTAAATAAATTAAATAACTTTTGCACGGACACGTTTTAAACCTGTCTGGACGCCTCTTTTGGCTTCGCCAGAAATTACCGGTTAAGCAACCACATTTCCCAGAAATGTATGCGAGAAGCCCAACAAAAAAACAAGAAAAAAACACGTGGTTTAAATTTCCATATTCGAAAATACTCATCGAACAATTTCTTCAAAAATGTTATCTAGACCACTTTAGTTCTAGTCTAGCTATTACTGTTTATATGAATCCATTGTGTGATACAGGCCTACTTTATAGTTTTAAATGGTCATCATATCAGCCACGCCCACTACTGAACAAAGGCTTCCCCCATAGATTTCCGCAACTGTGTCAACATTTTAGGGTACTTGCCAATACTCACCACGCTTGGCAGGCGGGTTGTAAAAAAGCTTAGGGTGCTTGATGTCAATTGTGGTGCATATTTTGTGAATATTTGTAAAGGTAGCGTCAACATGAAAATATCTGATAAAGCACCCCACCCACGCTTTTTAACAATAAAATATTTTGTTTTTGTTAAACATTCTATTGTGAGAATTATTTTCTACTTTATAGTTCGGTTATCTACAAAAGCGTGTTTTTAGTTTTTTTTTTTACTATAATTTATTTTCTATTTTTTAGTACGGCTAACTACAAAAATCTTTTTGTTTTGCGCATGGCTGAATGTCCATGTCGCCTGTCCATAGTCTTAATAACTCCGGGTGGTAATTATTTACCCAAGCATCTTCCTTTCGATGTTTAAGTTAGCAAATTCTCCCTCCGTTACGGATAAAATCATCTGATGAATGAGACACTATTCGAGTCTCATCGCACTCTTTCCGTGGAAAATTGAATCAACAACTTATGGAGGTATTTTTTTTGTGCAAGTTTGTGTTGTCGATGAAATGTCATTTGTGCAAGTTTTTGTATGTTGATGAAATTGTAATTTTTCTCGCTAATCCTGAGGGATCCTGGCGAGGATAATGGGACAAACTATTTAAATTATTGCATTGTCATCGGTCCTTGATAAGTGTGCGAAGTCTCAAACCAATCCGACGTTTGGAAGGGGATCAAAATCGTGTTTAAAAATCTGTTACATAGATTCATAAATACATACCAAGCTAATAAAAGCGTGTTAAAAACAGCTGCTTTATGAAGCGCACTGTCATGCACGCTACCGACTTTGTAGTATTGTATGGGACGGGGCCGTGGAGTATAATACTGGACGGTGAAAGATTTTTTTGCAATAACATGAAATTAATGCCGTTTAAAACTTAAAAGAATACGGAGACTTTGACCTTCAATATCTCCATAACCACTCGACTCCCAGGTATGGCGTAGTACTAAATGTAAGTAGGTACTCGTAAACGTAAATATTGTATCTTATTATAATTTAAACAGAGCAACCGTGGAGTTTCTTTCCCGTTCTTTTCCAAAGGAAATCTTTACTCTGTTACTTTTGTTAACGAAAGTTTTGAATATTCATAATTCGTATTCGGTTTATTTTTATGTTAGCTCATCTTCGTCGTCGTCGTTTCAGCCGAATAAAGTCCACTGCTGGACACATGCCTCCCCCAAAGATCGCCACAACGGCTGGGTATGTTGTGTGCTCATTGGGGGTTTTGCCATAGTTGCCACAATTGGCAGGCGGGTCGGCGATCGCATTTGAGTTGTAATGTAATCGAAGGACGCTATTGCCCACACTCCGCCTAATCCCATAGTCGCCTTTTACGACTCCCACGGGATGAGATGAGTTAGTGCTATTGGTAGCCGGCACCACACGCACTGAATTTGCATACAAAATACTAAAAATAAACGAATCCAAACGAAATCGCATCAACTATACACGCACGCCACATTGCGTGGAAACTCTAACATGAAATGGTAAATGTTTGACCAGAGCCTTTCCAAACGATCTTAAGCCGAACGGATACATTGCGTTCAAAGCGAACTGTCTGTAATTACACAGATTATTTATATTTATACGCATTTGTCATTGGATGTGTAGGCGGGGAGAAAGCAACATTTATCTGACGGTTTATGGTACTGGTCGCAATAATAATGCATATAATTCACCCAATGCGTAATAGATTTCCTCTGGCTGTGTGTACAATGGCCTTGCGATCTGTCAATGTTGGTAGATATACGGCAGCACTAAATGTATCAGATTCGGATATTATGTGGTTTTATTGGATTAAATAAATATTCAGAATAAAAAGAGATTTGACTAGTAATTGCTATATTTAAGTAGCACAAAAGTAAGGTCCATATATAATCTGCAGTGAATAGTCTCATATATTTTTTGAAGCGAAATCGTCTTTTAGCGCAGTACGCATATTTTTAGATGAGATAAAATCTCTGAACTCGCGACACCGTTGCGAGACGCAGCTATAGTGTGTGCAATGCATGCATGTGCATATAGCAGACGGCGAACGCGTCTAGATAAATAAATAAAAAAGTTGTCACTTCTGTTCGGCACTCCCGCAGTGCAACCCGTATTTTATTTTTATTACTATTTGGTTCTTTTGCTTAAAGGCTGTCAAGTGACCTCATCACTCTGTCACTATTCAAATAGTTTTAAATAGGCCTGCAGTGGTTTTAGGCGGTAGGAGTACGGCATGCCCCTTCATCCTTCCGGGGCGGAGGATAGTTCATGATAAATTTCGATTAGGACCAATAAAAGAATGAAAAAGGTAGGTACTATCGCAGTGCCAGATATTTGGCTGCCAAACAGGAAACACTTCACACATCACTGTGTCCCGCTTTGAAGGGGACTGTATCTAATTAAATTACAGCGCATAAGTGATTAACAAGCAAAAAATGAAATGCCACTCAATAAGACCTGCTTAATTATCTAAGACGCCCGCTATCCTCTGCCGGGGGCGCGGTCTAGTGCAGATAAAGCGTACTCCTCACTCCCGGCTAGAGGTAAGAGTAAGGACACCGTGGGGTTTTAGCCGGTTTGAGTTCCCAAGACGGAGGAAGCCTTAGAGGGTTTTCTCACGATAAAAAAACGCCAGCTGTCCTGCCGAAAACGGGCGTATTATTTACTTTAGAGTGTCGTTTCAGTATTCGACCGTAAATAACGAATGTCTGGAGTTGATGAGTGCAGTGAGCTACGCCTGTGTAACATTACAACTGTTATCACGCGTGAAGCTTACCACTGATTTGCTAGTCTCTTCAGTAGGCGATAGAAAAAGAAAAACGACGTAATATTCCAACCAACCTTTCCCAATCTGTGAAATGTTTCACATCAATAATTCAACAGGGTCGAAATGGAGGCTCGACCTTTGGACTGGCGGTACACACCCAGAGACCTTTATTTAATTAAACTTAGCCCCCGAGCCCTAGATAACATTTTATCGGACTGACCTCAATTCATCAATGCATATTTTATTTATATATAAGCTATTTAATCTAGCCAGGCAGTTCCATGTTTTTCTACGTAAAACGAAATGGCACAATAATAGAGCCTAATAAAGAATTATTGTTAATGAATAAGGTGATTAAATACATTTTCAAAGCATTGCAGGTAGCGACAGTTATATTCCGGCCGAGAAAACAAATACTAAGCTAGTATGATGAGCATTTAGTAATACAACCAACGGAAATGGAACTTAAATTGTATAACCAGGACCATATTATTATTATTATTTTTTTTGGAACGAAGTTCCTTACGGCAGGCTTGGAGGGGATAGGGATCTTGCTGCGCGACCGAACTGAAAAAAATGTGATAGTAAAACCGTAAGAAAAAATCCGTGGAAAAAAGTGCGTGGAATAAAACCGTTAAATGAGACGTGCGCAGGCGCGACAGTCGCATACACAAGCGAGTAGTGTATAAGTGTCGATTCTACATTAGCCGAAGGAACTTCGTTCCTACCTGGTGTCCCACGACACCACATAATTTTTTTTTATTAGACTTTTTTAGGCACTCCGCCTACTAAAATTGGATTTATAGACTTAAACTTGAACCAAATCGATTATAAACATCTCAACAGCTGGAACACAATCTTTACCACGTGACAGCTGTATCAGCAAACTTGTGCTATTTCAGCATATCTTCCAGTTGGCACAGACCGAACGTGAGAATCAAACAAAACTCGCAATTACCCACTAAGAACTTAGAGATTTATTGCTTTAAACACGTTCATTTCACTTTCGGAATCGTGTACGAGAAAACGCGAACAAGTGGTAGACGGCCCTGTCTGTTAGCCGATTCAACATTAAGTCGATCAGCTTTCCCTACAACAATCGTAAATAACGAATTCATTATGAACAACATAACCGTTTAGTTGTTTTATTGTAGGGAGCGGGATTAGATTTTCATTGCCACTATAAAGCTGAAATCCGGCGTAAACTGAGATTGTTCCAGTTAAATGAGAAAGACGGTACTTAATGATATCGTGTGTAATTGAACGTGTCATTTTGAATCGTTGGACAGACTTGATGCAGGTGATGATAAAGAATAGACCTCCCCCCTCCTCCCGTGGGTATCGTAAAATGCGAAGGGTTGATATCAAGAAGATGGGCAGTAACATGTTCGCGTGTGCTAATAACAAGATACTGCGATCACCAATCCTCTTGCCAAGCGTGGTGATTATGACATCTCCCGACCTCCCAATAGGCCCATGTTCAGCAGTGGACGTTTAGGGGCTATGTGTGTGTGTAAAAAAATCGCTGAAAACACGCAGATTATTAAGATATACTGCAAGTTGTGCGAATGCGCAGGTAGTAGTAGGATATTATTACCCCCGGGAAGACGGTGGCGCGCACGTGCGCAGCACAGCGCACCGCGAGGCTTGGGCGGATCCTTTACAATCCTCCCCGAGAAGTACCTGGGAGGGCGGCCTTTTTACAGCCGCCTTCCATCATAATGTTTGGCCGCTTTATAGTCATCCCCTCCAAAATGTGGCTAAAGGCGTGGCACCAATGGGTGGCTCTAGTATGATCTTACGAGATCCTGAAGCCCCCTTCGGTGCCGAAGATGACAACTCCATGAGTTTTAGCCGGTAGGAGTCCGGCATACCCCTTCGCCCTTCCCCGGGGCGATGGAAGCTCATGTAGAGTTTCCACTGGACACCAATAAAAAAAACCAAAGGATATTATTGATATTTGATGAGGTATTTAAATTCCAATGATGTAATTTTATCATTTCAATGAAATAACAATGTTTTATAGACTCAATTTCCCATGCCATGTCAATGAAATAACAATGTTTTATAGACTCAATTTCCCATGCCATGTTATGGCTAAATAGACTGATCTTTTTTAATTTAAGTTACTATATTTTATGTGACATAAATATAGTTTTATTGCTTGTAATATCAGGTAATTTTTCCACCCATATCAGGGCTATATACAGATTTCTAAATGAGATGGATCAATGGACACGGCTTTATTCGGTATTAAACTTGCATTCTTAAAAATACGATAATAACAAAATAACCACAGATAAATTACAAATCTTCGTCCGACGCCGTCAGTACACTTGTCGAATTCACAATCGAAAATCAACTTTAGGTGTATGCGGAATAGAATGTTTTTGAATTACATCATCATGTACGCTTCAGTTGCTAATGATGGCAAAAAGTCGGTGTTTGTATAACGTTGAAATTTATCACTTTCCCTGTATCGGACACCAGCTGAGCAGGACTAACGGCTGTTAATCGTTCGTCTGACATAACATTACTAAGTTAACTAGAAAGAAACTCGACCGTGAAAACTCTTCTTGATTTATTCAATAGATTTTATACATATTTTTAAGCGGTGTCCCACTTTATTTACCCTTTTATTTTTGTCTCCTATATCGTGGGTATAGTTTAGATATAATCATCATATGCACAAATAAATAGATCATACAAATATTATTATGTACTACTTAATATATTGGTGATGACCGCTTTACAGTCAACCCCTCCGAGATGTGCCTAAAGGCGTGGAAAGTTTTTTTTTTATTAAAACAAATCATAATCGGCATAAATGTATTTAAATACGAGCTGGGACCCGCGGTTTCACCCGCGTTTAATTTAAAAGAAATTTAGAGTACTTCGACATAGACACTCGACATAGAATATATTGGATTTCAAGGGTTTCTTTTGTCCTATAAAATCATAATTTTTTTCTAAAATAAAAATAGCCTCAGTTATATAAGGAATAACTTAGGCAATTTTTTTTTTTCATCAGCTATTTGCCAGTGAATGTCCCGTCAAAATCAGTTCAGCCGTTTCGGATATTACCCGGAACAAACAGACAGAAAGACAATAAATTTAAAAAATGATTTTTTTGTTATATGTGCCTTATAAACTTTCATATGCATTTAGTGAAAAGCTGTTATTTTGACACTACAAACCGACACTTCGATTTTATTTATTTGTATAGATTTAAGTTACCTACATAATTATTAACCTGTGGCAATTCAATACTGTTAGTTAGTCTTGACGTCTGAAGTTTTGACCAATCTGACTGATAAATTCTCTATTCGGTTCGTATAATTTTAAATTCTTTGTGAAATAATCCATGCGGAACATTTTCGCATAATTTTCAATTATGTACTACATTATGCCAATGAAACAATAACATTTAAGCGAGCCTTTTCGATCCTAAATTACTTACAGTTATGCAAATCGTATAGTCAACATAAGTAGAAGGTGAAAATCTTCAGAATAAAACGCCAGTGTTAGTTTATAAAAAAAATTTGCGCCACAATTTATTGGTGAAACGTAAAGTTTCTGCGAAAGTGGGTGAGACTATGCCCAAAGAATAGACAACCCATCTCTGTACGTTTTACGGTACATGGGTACCGTAAAACGTGACTAAGTGTTGATATTTTTTTTTTTTTTTTTGGGACAAGCCCGCCACACATTCCCAACCACTGCAACTCCTGTAAGCCAGGATCTACAATGGCGACCACCGAAAAGAACACCGATCAATGAAGCTCGATGTGTCCCAGAGAAATGAATAACTGTCTTGGAACCCGCACCGAAATTAATCAGAAAAGAAAAAGGAGGAGTAGGAAAGAATATACGTTCCACTTCCCTCCGTTGCAAGCAGGAGACAGAGAAAAACGATAGGCCATAGGCACAATAAATGGGAGTTTACAACAGGGTTAAGCCCAGTTGCCAAGCACCACGGGTACAATTTTTTTTATTTACGGGTCCTATGTTGTGAGTTATTGTGACTGATTTCAATAGTAGGTATGGCAAAAACACTTGAACGCACGGAAATTCGTCCTAGTCGCAACAAGGTCTGTATAGTAAACAACCCCGGATGTAACTTGCATGCTGTCAAACATAATATTGCGTTCATCTTGCCAAAGAATACACTCCCACAGGATATGATGTGCAGACTGTTCATATTCACAGTCCGGTGTTGAACATTTGCAGAATGGTGAGGTGACAAGCTTGAAGCTAAATAATTTACTCTTAAAGTTACCATGACCGGTGAGAAATTGAGCCACGCAATGATCAACTTCCAACCATGCACTTGCCAACCGCTCACGAATGGATGGAAAGTACCGGTATAGGTGACGACCCTTAATAGACGTGTCCCACCTGCATTGCCATTCGGCCAAGAGTTCCTCCCAAACACCAGTCTGTGGTTTAAACAATCTGCAGATCCTAACACGATCGCGTTGTAGCAGAAATTCCGCGTCCATGTTTTCTCTAGTTGAGTAGTACATTGCAGCACGTCGCTGTATCTCAAGATCGACTGGCAAAACACCTGCTAGCACAGGCAGAGCTTCAGTACTTACTGTCCTATATGCCTTGCACAAGAATATCAACGCTAAGCGCTGGCTTTGGAGCAGTTTACGTCTTGCCGCGCCGATAGTAGCCCTATCGGCCCATACAGGTGAACCATAGCAAATACAACCTAAGTAGGTAGCGCCGTAAATAGTTTTCAAAGTATAAAATGAAAGACCCCATGTAGCTGTTGATATCCTTGTCAGGGCATAAAAGTTCCTTTTAGCTTTTTCATCTACAGATTTTATGTGTTCAACGAATGAAAAATTTCTCTCCAATACAAGACCAAGGTAGCACACGGACTCCTTTCTTTTTACGGTAACATTATTGAATTTAATGCTCGGTGATGTCTTAAGATTGCCTTTTAAAATTAGTTGAAAGGTTTTTTGTGGTGCAAACATTAAGCGGTTTCGTTCGCCCCAACTAGAGATTAAACGTAAACAAGTATCCGCCAATTTTTCAAGGCTCGCCCTTGTACTTGACTGAATAAGTAGAAGGCCGTCGTCTGCGTAACCAGTCAATGAACAGCCGGATGGTAATGGAATCGCTAGAAAATCATCGAAACCCATGTTCCATAGATAAGGACTAATAACGGATCCTTGAGGACATCCCATCGTGAGTTCCTTCGACACAGCGTGATGACCAAGTTTAAGTTTTGCAGATCCGTGTGCAAAATATGAGTAAACGAGAGTGTAGATGTTTCTGAAGCAACCGCGGGCTTTCATTTTAAGTAGTAGCATTGGCCACCACGCGTTGTCGAAGGCACCAGAGATATCAAGGAAGATGCCTATCACGTACTTATGTTCAGATGAATTTACTACTTTCCTGACAGAGATTGCCGCGTCAATAGTAGATTTTCCTATTGTGAAGCCGAATTGGTTATTATGAAATTTCGGTCCATCTGGCAGCAAACGTGGAACTATAAGGCGCTCGAGAAGTTTCCCTAAAGATGGTAGTAAAGTTATAGGCCGGTATGATTTAGGATCATCCGGGGGGTTGTCACCACTTTTTGGTATTATGCGTATAAAACCGGAACGCCATATACGAGGGAAAATGCCTTCAGCAATGCAGCGATTAAAAACGGTCAGTATGGAGTCACCCGATATTTTACAAGCTTCTTTAATCATTCTATTCGATATTTTATCTTCTCCAGATGCTTTATTAAGTGGTAGTTTATTGACAACGTTTATGAATTCGTCAGTGGATGGTAAGTCAGACGCTGGGGATTCCGGCGGTTCAGCAGCCCATGATCTGATCTGTTGATGATACTCGTTATCATTTCCAGGTAGATCATCAGGTATAAGAGTATTGAGAAGAGCCTCCGTGGTCTCCTCAATACCAGTGGTATGCATGTTATTAATTTTAATATTTTGGATATAAGCAAGATCGACTGATCTATTGGCTTTAAACTCGTGGTACAGAGGAGACCACCGACCCTCCCTATCTAGTGTTTGCACTACCTTCTGTAACAGATTTCCCTTCGATTTTGCCACCGCGGCTCTATAACTAGATCTGGCAATTCTGAATTTATTTAATGTATCAATAAATATAGGGTTGATATCAAAGAAAAAAGGTTTTCTAGAAATGGATCTTGAAGTAAAAGCCGTGTGGTGCCGGCTCAGAATGCCACCACCCCATCTCCTCCTCCTGGGTGTCGTAAAGTCGACTAAGGAATTAGCCGGAGGATGGGCAGCAGCGTCCTTCGAGTACACTAACAACTCAACTGCGATCGCCAACCCGTCTGCCAAGCGTGGCGATTATGGCAAAACCCCTCAATGAGCACACATCATACCGATGTCGGTCGTTGTGGTGATCTTTGGGGGAGGCCTGTGTACAGCAGTGGACTTCATTCGGCCGAAATGATATAAAAGTTTTCATGTGTTTCATTGGTAGCTCCAACAGTTGCCTTAGTCACTAAGTAGCCTTCGACGGTAATAATCGTAACAGATAATAACAACCATTAAATTATTAGTAGTAGACGTTAATACGTTGGCTTTTTAACGTTCTAGAAACGCTATTACTCTCCGTAATTGCGCTAGCAACCACGAAATTACCATGGTAACCATAGATGCAATAATTTAAAATTTATAGCGCCTTATTAACAGGTGCAGTACCAATTTGATATAGTTAGCACTTAAAGGAAATTAAATTTATTTTGTCAATGCATACTACTACACTGAGTGTATCACACATAACACCAGTACCAAAATGGGTACCTGTCCCTGATTGACATCCGTGGAGCACAAAGGTTCCAGATGAAAACCAGCATAAAGTGCTTGCACTTGCCATTAAGCCGATCTGGACACCTATTTGGTCCAGTTGTGAGATGCATACTTCATCATTTCGGCTGAATGAAGTCCACTGCTGGACACAGGCCTCCCCCAAAGATCACTACAACGATCGATATGGGTGTGTTGTGGGCTCATTGGGGGGTTTTGCCATAATCGCCACGCTTGGCAGACGGGTTGGCGATCGCAGTTGAGTTGTAATATACTCGAAGGACGCTGCTGCCCATCCTTCGGCTAATCCCTTAGTCGACTTTTACGACACCCACGGGAGGAGATGGGGTGGTGGTATTCTGAGCCGGCACCACACGGTGCCGGCATACTATTTTTTTTCTTCTGTTTCTTGTTATCTGTTATGTTTTTTTTTGTACATTGTGTCTCAATGTGCTGTATCCAAATAAAAGGTTCATTCATTTATTCAAATTAGAAATTACCATTTAAACAGCTATTTCCGCTGAGGTCAGTTTTATAAAAAGAACATAGTTACTTTACAAACAAAAATTACCGCTCCAGCAACCTTGAATAATTAGTGATAACTAACAATGTCTACAATGACATAATAACAAAATGCAATGCTTGAAGGTAAATTTGAAATTCTAATTGTCTCTTTCTTCATTAAACACGTACTTTTTATTTATTTGTGATACAAACAGATATAATAATGATTTTAGATAAGTATCATACAGATAATACATAATCCATGAACGGTTTCCATAAGTTACTAATAACATAATAAGATGACTACGGAAGAGAAAGTACCTTGTAGATAAACAAATTATGAAAAATAGTAAGAACAATACACAATATAACAAAATCTACGCACCAGAACATATCACTATACATATTATACTGTGGGTTCCATAATACCGATGCATATTCCAATATAGGTCTTACAAGAGTTTTATATAATAGTAGCAATGCGGACATAAACGCTTAAAATCTTTACTAACCCTCAATATAAATCCTAACATTCGGAAAGCTGTTTTATAATTGATGTAATATGATTATTAAAAACAAGCTTACCATCGAGCTGAACTCCTGGATCTCGCACCTCGGATACCCTAGTGATAGTTTAATTATTTATAGTATAGACAGAATTGGTCATATCTTGAAGTGTGCTTTCATTAAATCCTACTTCAAGCCGCATAAGAAGATCAGTCTCAAACCGGTGAAGTGTCACATTCATTTGCAAGATGCAGGGGTCTACAAGATTGACTGTGAGTAAGGGTGGTCATACATAGGGCAAACAAAGCGTAGTATAGCCACCAGATTAAAAGAACACATAGCTGACGTCAAGCATAGACGCTCCACAAAGTCTGCAGTGTGCGAACATGCCTTAGACAAACCCAACCATTTTCTTCGTTTCGATCAACCTCAAGTACAAATTGAAAAAAAAAAAAAAAAAAAAAAAAACATCAAGACACTGTGAGTGATTACTGCATGCATAGAAATAATTTTTGATTATAACTGTAAGTAGATAAATAACTTTTTTAAATCAATAACGACGCCTGTCACCTTAGTTATCATGCGACCACAAACCCTGCAAAGAGTTCGAAACGTCGGGAAATACACAAATCTAAAATATAAGCGATAGAATCCGTTTAAAAGTGTATTATTATAATATATAATATTATTTATAGTATATATATTTATAGTTTAATATACTATCACATAATATAAAGACAAAAATACTCTTTACTTTCTTCTCTTCTTTCTTTACCGAGTGACAAAAACAATTAGGATTCAATTCTATTCATTGTTTCTACTCGAATGAAACTCGAGAGTGACATACCAATAGTACCATGCCTCACCTCGTAGACAGTTGAATGACCGATTGCAACGTCTGAGGCAATACCTTTTATAAACTACGGAAAGCAACGAACCGCGGGGTACTTTCAAAACCTCTTTGTACAGGATAGGCGAGAATCTAGCATAAGTCAAACACGGCTGCAAAGAGACGATCGTCAGGATAAGATCGGGAGATACATATTGATATCGAGTGAAACTAAAAATATGGCCTTGCGAAGTGAAGATATTTACGAAAACATGATCGTAATCTTGGTACTATATGGCATAGTAAGGATTGAATTTACAGAAACTGTGAGACTATTTTCCGAAGATTCTTAGGTAGATAGCACCAGACTTGATAGTCCTGGAATAAATGAAAAATACAACACATCAAGACTCGAGTAGTCATCGTTCCGCGCAAATTGTAGCAAGCGTGGGAAAGTAGACTGACAGTATGACATGTCATCAGTCGTTTCGTACTTTATAAATATTATAATTATGCCAAACTAAATTTTATAACAGAACTTTATGAAATACACTTTACACTTAGCTATACTTTACTTTGCCGTGTGGTGCCGGCTCAGAATTACACCACCTCATCTCTACTGAGTGTCGTAAAAGTCGATTAAGGGAATAGCCGAGGGACGGGCAGCGGCGTCCTTCGAGTACATTAATAACTCAACTGCGATCGTCAACCGGCGCCAAATGGCGCCAAATGGCGATTATGGCAAAACCCCCCAATGAGCACACAACACGTCCAGACCGGTTGTTGTGGCGATTTTTGGAGAGGCTTGTCCAGCCGTGGACTTTATTGGGCTGAAACGAATAATAAATTCTGCTTGATGAATTTGAAATTGTGCTTTTAGAGATCATAGCTCCGATTTATTGTTGGTCGCGTTCACATTTATTATGATGATTCAGTTTTTATGGCCGCATTCAATAGGCCATTATATGCGTCGGTGCGGGAAATAATTTATGATCAATTTTCTACGTACAAATACAATACTCGTAAGTTACAAATAAATAGGTAAGTATTGCTTTATCACACATAAAATGGGATCACTTAGCTATTGCCGCACATAACAATCTACGTACGATTGGTGCATAGCCAGTCGCACTCACTAATTAAACGATCGGCAAGGTTAAGCAACGCTTGGCGCGGTCAGTCTGTGGATGGGTGACCGCATAGTGGTATTTGAATGAGCGTCGGTCCCGGTGGTTGTCATATTAGATAGTCGTTAATTCAAGTTGCGAGGCCATTTGTCGGTTTGAAGAACTCTGACACACGGTTCGCCAATAACGTAAATGAGCGATTGGCTTCCTTCGCTTCTGGTCGCCCCGGCTCGATTCCTGCACGGAACTAATATTAGTATAGTTTAGTTGTTCCGAGGCATATTACATACTAGCTGGGACCCGCGATTTAATTTATAATAAATTGGATCATTTATAAATATGGGTCTCAATATTTTCGCGCGAAACCCTAAGTTACGAGTATTCCCTATTACATCAGCTATCTTCCAGTGAAAGTCCCGTAGAAATCGGTCCAGCCGTTTCGGAGATTCGCGGGAACAAACAGACAGACAGACCGACAGACAGAGAGACAGACAAAAAAATAAAAATAGTGTTTTTGTTGTAGGTACCGTATGTATATACTTTCATATGCATTTAGTAAAAAGCTATTATTTTGACATTACTAACAGACACTTAAATTTTATTTATTTGTAATTGTGCAACTATTTTAAGTCTAACATAACTCATCTCAGTCTACTTATTCCGACGCGAAGAGAAATTGATTCAATTTCAATCAGACTCCCCCATTAAAATACTACCGTGACTACTTAGTTTCACAAACAATTTTCTTAGCTATTATTCAATTTATTAATAGATCAATCAGTGTTACAGCTCTCAGCAGCTTCATACAAGCCTGAAGCGGTTGATGGCAGGAATATCATTCATTTCGAGTTTTTTGTTTTACATCTCAGTTAAAACAAACAGGTCATCCTTCTGGTGGTAAGCGTCACCGCGTCCGCGCGTTGTCCGTGTGGTGTCCGGATTAAGAATATAGCACCACTCCATCTCCTCCCGTGGATGTCGTGAAAGGCGAGTAAGGGACTCTAAATCAGATGGATGGGCAGCAGCATCCCTTCTGTGGAACAGCATCATACTGCGCTCACCAACCCGCCTCTGCCAAGCGAGGTGAGTATTGGCAAATCCCTCCCAAAATGATAACACAATTGTGGAATTATATTGGAGGCCTTTGTTCAGCAGTGGAGGCTTTTGTTCAGCGTCCATACCGGTCGTTGTGGTCATCTTTGGGGGAGCCCTGTGTCCAGCAGTGGACTTCATTCGGCCGAAATGATGAACCGCATCGCCGAAACGCAGGCTTTTATTAGGCTGGAGGCTATTTAATGCTTCGCCAAATTGTCCGGTTAAGCATCTAGATCCCACTTGGGAAGAGTGCGAGGAGACCTTCATAAAAATAAAAATAAAACGCCGAAACGCAGTAATCCTTTCACACGCGTGTGTAGACAATCAATCGCTAACTATTGGTACAACAATAAACCTTTTCCTTGAGTAGACTTTTATGACTCGCTACAATCCACGATGAGAACTCACAAGATTAACGTGGAATTTAACGATGTTTCACAATGCATAGTTATTAACTTGGTACATCGATTCATTAATTACCATTGGTATCGCATCAAGCAGCTGCTAAAGTAAATTAAATTCTGTTCGAGGGCCTCTTTCAGTCTCGCCTTTAAAAGTTAATTAACGAGTGAAATATATTGACGCGTTCTTAACGTCTTCATATCTGTAGGATTTATGCCAATTCTCAAGCACACTGTAAAAATATGCACTTAGGTATTTTTGTTTTATGCCTTACAAACAAAAGGCAAACGCATCATATCATTCTGCCTTGCGAACTAAATCTATACATCTATACAAATAAATAATTTTGTAATGTCAAAATACCAGTTTTTAACTAAATGCATATATGAAAGTATATATACCTATGGTACTTTTTATTTTTGTTTGTTATGTCCAGTGGAAATTCTGCATGGAAATTCCTTCACCCCGGGGAAGGGCGAAGTGGTTTTAGCCGGTTGGAGTTCAGCAAGCTCCTTTCTCTGAGCGGAGGAAATACATGATGTATTCATACTGGGTGAAAAAAATGGCGCAGAATGGCTACTGTTTCACAGAAAGGACGCTGCTGCCCATCCCTCTTCTTTAGTGTCCCTTAGTCGCCTTTTACGACAACCACGATCTCATGGAGTGGTGCTATATTCTTAATCCGGACACCACGCGGAATCTCATTGATACACTTTACATATAAAAATCGGCAGAAAACACTTTCGAGGAATGTAGTATTTAGATTAACGATAGCTTTCACTGTTATGTATGAGCGAGCTGTCTTTAATGATAAATGAGTTGCTATTACATTGATTGACGTGAAGCTATAAGGTAAAAAACTGATTTGCTTTATTACAAAATGCTATTAAAGAATAACATTGCCTAAAAGCAAAATAGATTTTCTTGCGCTACAATATTTCAGCTGAACGAGGCATTATGTCAGCGTTTATTTATCTTTTACATAACTTTATTATACAACCACTTTTACAATAACTATTACAATTTAATTATAGTTACGATCAGTAATTCGTCGATCAGCTGCCCCAGAGCTATTGAGACAAATATTTATGTATTGCTTGTAATGTTATCTCACAGTGATCTATTTATAAGCACTGAACTTATGCAAGTAATTTGTTTGTATAACGGCTTGTTAAAACAATGGCAGTGATTTAAACCACTCAGTAAGAACCACTTGAAGTTGTCATCAAAGAAAAGCGGATTTATTTCCATGGCTGTTCTAGAAGGCAAATAGTGGATTTTATTCAGAGGATGAGTAGAGGCTGCGTGTGTTATGGGCGAATACCAACAGAATTGCAATAAGCAGCTTTTTTTAAAATAAAATATCGTGTCGGGACGAGCTCGTCATTCGCCTCATTCAAGTCATGCCTTTTTTGTAGTGGGTAAATCCTCATAAACTTCCTCCCCCTTGAAAAGCCTAGCCTTGAAAGAGTCCGGATGCCCCTCCGGCATGCCGGGCTCTTCCCGGCTAAAACCCCACGGTATCGTTCCACTTAGCTTTAGCCGCGGGTAAGCTTTGTCAGCATAAGACCGCGCCTCCGGGATTCAGGTCATGCCTGCCCATAACAATTGTAATGCTACCCAGGACATGAAATTATATAGACGTGCCAATAGGCGTGGCACCAGTGGGCGGCTCTAGTGTGATCATACGAGGACCTGGAGCCTCCCTTACGTGCCGAAGATGACCGCTCCAGTGGTTTTAGCCGGTAGGAGTCCGGCATACCCCTTCGCCCTTCTCCGGGGCGAAGGAAGTTCATGAAGAATTTCCACTGGGCACCAATAGCGACTGTTAGGGTAGCCAGATAATCGGGATTCGTCTGGATTGTTCCGACATTTTATATGATGTCCAGAATCCCGACAAAATACAAAATGTCCCGACAAACAGCTTCTCTTCTCTTTTCAAGTTCTTAACAAATCAAATTATAGAATACCGCACTAACAACAAATACTAGTGTGTATTTGTTGTTGCGATCCGTTCAGTCGGAGTGTAGTGAGGGTGGACTGCGTGCGTGCGGTATGTAATTGTCACCAAAAACAAAGTAAGCACGGCACAGAGTCACAGCAATTTATTTCTTAAGAAGAAAGTTCACAACAGAGTTCACAAATCACAGTACAGTAGCAGAAGAAGTTTTTTTTAGTATAGATAGAATAAGGAAAATAACCAAAGCGGTAGGGTATATGGCAGCATACGATAGCGGAGCAAACGATGTGTACTGTAGGTTGAGGTAAACACGACTTTCTATTATCTCAAATCACTCTATCTATCTATCTAATCGGAACAGTGATGTTTAAAGTTGTCTCTGGCACTGGCGTGGTGGCTTCTACCCAGCCGGCCTCTGGCAACAAGAGACCAACCAGCATGGTGACTATCGCAAGTTTTTTTGAATAATCTTTTTATGCATTTGGTGTTCTTATCCACATGGAAATGACAACCCAACCAAACCTATGACATTTTTGAAATAAATAATAGGTCACTTATTTATTTCATAAGAATGCAATGTACAGATGGGTGGCAAGGGGTGGTCTAGGGGTTGCCGGAACCACACGGAAGATATAGTTACACGTGGAGGATTCATGCACCACTAAATTTGTTTTAGTTTACGTAAGTTAGTTAATAAATGAAAAGAGACCATGCTCCGATGGTTACCGTATTTCGACAATGAAGTCTGAGTCTGAATAAGAGAGATTGAAGTCAATCAACTTGTAACTACAATTTTGGTAATCTTGAACTTTTAATTTGACTGACAGAATACAGTTCCGTTGAAAAGATAAAATAACTAGAACTATCAAATTCATGATAAATAATTGTATATAAAAAATAGATGTAGATATCTAAAGTAAAACAGTTTTAAACGGACTGTATCGCGTACATTATAGATGTTTGTTTTTCCTGACGTTTCGAACAGATTGCAGCATTTAAAGTTGTTTTTATTATGATGAGTAAGAATCGTGAAAACCTAAGACATTACTAAATAGCTGAAGTATAATACCAATTCATTCTTCTCCTGAGAAACCCTCTTTGGCACTTCACCGTCGATTTATGAAACGGTTGTGCATCGTGCATCTTACATAGCCATAATTGTCAGGGTCGATTTATGAAACGGTTGTGCATCGTGCATCTTACATAGACATGATTGTCAGGTGGTATTAAAATTATTGAACAAAAATTTTATCATTATGCACACTTTAATGGAGACATCACGTTTGCGTGTTGCCTCACGCGTCATGCCCATAGATTCCATGAAATACTATTCAACCTACACGGCTGAATAACCATAAATAACAAAAATGCGAGTACTAGTCTCCTTACACACATGTCTGGTGGTATCCATGTGGCCCACAAAAATATCCTGCCGATGGTACCGTTTCGTTGAGTTCTCTAAAATAGGGTGGATCTACACAATGACGGCATCATGTTGGAGGTCTATCACGACATCTCAAAACGACTAGAGATCTTTTTTCAAAACGCCATTCCAGATATTGCCCTAAATTTTTCCGCATAATATTGTAAGGTAAATATGACTAGGCCTTAAAACGAACCTGAGTTTAATTCTATCAAATCGACGGCACAGTTGGTGCAGTGGCTGATACAGTCGGCTGCTGCGCTCCGGACAACAACAATAACGACACGTCTTGGTGTATTGAAGCTCATTGTGTGATTTTGCCATAATCGCCACACTTATCAGGCGGGTTGGCAATCGCAGTTGAGTTCTTAATGTATTCAATCAAAGGACGTTGCTGCCCATCCTCCAACTAATCCCACAGTCGCCTTTTACGACACCCACGGGATAAGACGGGTTGGTGCAATTCGTAGCCGGCACACACCATTTCATAAACGACTATCAACAATTAATTATTGTATAACAAACTAGCTATAACCAATCCTGCGACTAGTCTCATTAATTGCCATTAGCAGTTCTCTAATTGTAATGCAATCATTTATCACCTCTCATTAGTACGTAAACTAATTCCTTCGACTGCCAGTATTGGCAGTAACAATTTCGAATCGACTGTAAAATATTTTAGCTGCTTTGGCTGCCTTAATATGGAACAGACTAAAGTACTAATTAGTAACTGAGCATTTGAGCAAGCTCTACTTTGTATTACTTCGTAAGTCGTTTGGAGTAATTCTCATAAATCTGTGTAGATAAAATAGCTTGAATATGTTATCAATAATCAATCAATTAAAGTTTATTTAAAATGAAATTTCTTTGGTCGCGATGAGAGTACAATTTCAAGGGTGTAACGATGTATATGTTACGTCGTGTGCGGGCGCATGCACGGGCATAAACGATTATTTTCCATTTCCATAGTCGGTAATCCGTTGGGAGCTCTGTTCTCGAAGTTGTTGACGAGTATGTCTACCTGGGACAAACTGTCCAGTTAGGTAGGTCCAACTTATCCGAGTGGTCTCCTTCTGTGAGAGCGTCATGCTCCAGAAGGAGACCGCAGAGCGGGATCGGGAGAGGGCCGATCCCGCTCGAAGAAGAAGGAGACGGCGCCGGGGTAACAACCGCCCTGGCGCCTAATTCCGATACGCTTGAAAACCCCTGCCATTGCTATGAGGTGGGGGACCTCTGGGTTCGCGGGTGCGTAGATTGGGGAATCTGCGTGCCCACACCAAGCGACCCAAGAGAAGACGGTAGCACGCATGTGGTCACGCGCTGCCGTGGGACGCTTTGGGGGATCCTTTACAATCCCCCTGGGGGGGTGACCGCTTTACAGTCACCCTCTCCGAGATGTGCCAATGGGCGTGGCACCAGTGGGTGGCTCTGGTGTGATCATACGAGGACCTGGAGCCTCCCTTAGGTGCCGAAGATGACCGCTCCAGTGGTTTTAGCCGGTAGGAGTCCGGCATACCCCTTCGTCCTTCCCCGGGGCGAAGGAAGTTCATGATGAATTTCCACTGGGCACCAATAAAAAAAAAAAAAAAAAAAAAAAAAAAGGTCCAACTTATCTGGGCAGCGTTTCGGAAACTTCGCAACATCTTTTCGTCAACAATACCGCGATACCTCAAGACGCAACTCTTTAACCAGTGTGTGTTACCAGTGATGACATATGGAACAGAGACGTGGTCACTCACAATAGGCCTCATAAGAAAGCTCAAGGTCACTCAGCGAGCTATGGAGAGAGCTATGCTTGGTATTTCTCTACGAGATCGATTCATAAATGAGGAGATCCGTAGAAGAACTAAAGTTGTCGACATAGCTGAAAGGTTAGTAAACTGAAGTGGCAATGGGCAGGGCACATTGCTCGTAGAACTGATGGCCGCTGGGCCACAAAGGTTCTAGAATGGAGACCGCGCACCGGAAATCGCAGCGTGGGACGACCTCCAACGAGGTGGACAGACGACCTGGTGAAGGTCGCTGGGAGTGGTTGGATGAGGGCGGCATGTAACCGCTCGTTGTGGAAATCTAAGGGGGAGGCCTTTGTTCAGTGGACATCCTGTGGCTGATATGATAGTCGGTAATGTCGGTATCATAAAACAAAGCCAAATAATTGCCAAATAATTGTTATTTGGCGACGACGAAAAAATCGACAGCTGTAACACGAATGTGTACATTGACGTAGTATTGTTTTTTTCGGGAAGGTGAAAGTTTAACCATTGCTGTAGACTAAAATACTATCCACGAAAAAAAGGCACATTATTATATATCTTATTTTCAATAAGTCTTTCAATACAATTTGACCCCCCTATAAAAATCGCCCATCGCTTGGAAACTAAGCACGTCAGTACGTAAATATTCACTGAAAGGAAGTTAAATAAGGCAACTCTTAAACTATGGCCCGTATTACAGAACGAGAATCTAAACTTAAGTAGAATTCAAGTCTAGATTACGTTAATAAAATATGAACCCTACGTTATAGGTCCAGCATTTATATTCAATTGATGCAATCTCGACTCATATTCTACCTAAGCTTTCATTCTTGGTGTGTATTGCGTGCGATAAAGGAAAGCATAGATAAGATTGCAAATTGTTAGATATTTGTAATGTCATTGTTAAGCAATAACAATAAAGCCATGAATTTGTTGAGGAATAAATAGCTTCACACACGCGTTCAAATATTTGACAACGAAATACGTTACAATAGCCACTTACATAGTTTGGTTTTAATTCTCATTGTATGTTAAGTACCCAGATAAGAAAATGTCCTCGAATAAAATAAGAGTACAACCAACGATATTATAAATTAAAAGAAATAGAAATGTTGTTACATGCGCAATAGTAAGAACCAAAACTGCCCCAATTGTAGCACCTCGCTATCAGTTCGCCCAAGACAGGACAACGAGCACACGCTCACAATCTGTATTGTTTTATTAATTAAGTAATAACAATGCCGTCGTGAATATAGAAAATGCACAAACTATCAAACAAAAATAAATAAAGTACAAGGGATCTCATACCACACGTGAGTAACAAACTATATAAATATTTTAATAAAAATACTATTCAAATTATCTATAGAATAAAATTATCGAACAAAACACAGGTCAAGCAAAGAAAAGAGACAACACATAATTCTATCGCAGGTGCATCAAAGACATCGAGTACATGTGTTGCCATTTTAGATAGCTATCTCTCTTACTCACGTAGTTATTGTATCTTCATTTTTACAGCATAGGTGTGAAGTTTATAGCTTTATACCTACATACAGCGAGACTGAGTTTTGCGCGCCATTTAATATGGACGTAACATATCTATAGTAATGGTATAACTATAATATCATTGAGTAAAACATTAACAGTACATCTAGTTACTGCAATATTTATTTCTAGTACGTTCTATATGAAAACACGTGAGTGCTGCCACCGATATCGTCGCATTATGATAGAAGTAGAAATATCACTTCAAATTATCGCAATATTGCATTCTGATAATGTCCAACGAGATCATCATTTCGGCCGAATGAAGTCCACTGCTGGACACAGGCCTCCCCTAAAGATCACCACAACGACCGATATGAGTGTGTTGTGGGCTTATTGGGGGGTTTTGCCATAATCGCCATGCTTGGCAGACGGGTTGGCGATCGCAGTTGCGTTGTTAATGTACTCGAAGGACGCTGCTGCCCATCTTCCGGCTAATCCCTTAGTCGACTTTTCCGGCACCCGCGCGAGGACATGGGGTGGTGGTATTCTGAGCCGGCACCACACGGCTACATCGCGATTATTACCACGCCTGGTGCCGCGCAAATCAAGACAGCCACCACCTGCTCATGCATTGTACAGTGATGTACAGTGACTACATATCAAGTAATGTGCAAATAAACATATATAGTATACTGTTAACGTATGTACGAACTTTCTTCCCTTCCACGGACAATACCAATACCACAGACACGCCACCTACAGATCTCTATTGGGATACCATCCCAACACTTAGTTTGTAAAACTAATCTTTAAAAGAAAATTAATGGAGTTTAGCCACTTGTCTATATATTTGACTGTAGGTACTGTACAGTAATAGCCTAGGGGGAATGCCTTTTTAGTTAAAGTAGCATAGCCTTTTTAATAAGTCATGACCGTTGAATCAAAAACTCTAGTAAATATTAAAATCCGGCTTGTTTAGTATAGATTCTGTAGAACATTGAAAGAAAGAAAGAAAGAAAAAAGTTTTATTAAGGTCTCGCACAGGAAGTTACAAATAACATAAGTAAAAATAAAAATATTATAATTAAATTAAGGCAACCTGGACGAGGCCAAAAAAGGCCCCTATCTCAGCATAATGCTGTGACATTTAAATAAAAAAATGCCACAGCGCTGGTTTTCAGATAGGACCAAGACAGTTGTGATACCACGGGCGGTTACGACATAGGCCAATAAATAAGTTAATAAAAAGACATGCCGAGTAATTAGTCAAATATAAATTTAATAATAAAATATGTAATATTTATAAAATATCCTATATGTGTAGCATACTACTGAATAAACCAATAATTAAATATATAAGTGTTACTTACGTGCATGTACTAGATATGATCAATACTTATTAAATATGCTATGTATGTCATGTTTATACTCTGTCTACGGGAGAGAGTCATTGCACCAATATGATTTAAAAAGAGTACCCATGGAGTTTCTTGCTCATTCTTCTCCATAGGAAATCTACACCTTGGAACGCGGCGACCAGTTTTGACTATTCATAAGTGCTTAAAAAAGGTTTTACATGAATAAAAAATATTTTTATCGTTATCTTATTTATTTACACTGTTCATAACTTCGTATGTTACAATTTTGGTAAGTCTTGATTGTATAAAATATTTTAATTGTCCCGGTATATATACTTTGAATGTAATTAATTAGTGTAAGCGCTATCGTAACTTACACACTAAGTTATGTTTACATGCCAAAATGGTAGAATGTACACGGATTCTTATATGAGATTTGTTATCATCTTATTGTAAACACCTACATTTGCAAACAAGTGAATATTAATATATTATAATATATGGCTGTTCGTCATGTGAAATTAATCACTATGTGAATTGTTCCAAAAAGTAAGTATAGGTGACGAACCTTGCCCCGATACCTGTCCAAAACCACGAAATACACAAATAATTCTGCTTATTCGTGTCATAAAGAATAAAAGCGTCAACGGAACAGTTTAGTAAGGTCATTGGCGCTCGCTACACATTATGACCAGCATTCAAGATAATGCTCGGCTCTTGAGCGGTTATTTTTAGATAACACTTTCGATTTCCATAATTTACGTACCGTTAAAGACCGTTGTCCGACGTCCGTCAATGAGTTATTTATAGCGTGCAGAAAGTTATATTACATCGGAATAGTAAAGCAGTTATCAAAAAAACGCGATAACGTTTTCATTAAACTGTGTTGGCAACGCATAATTTATTTAAATCACTGCAAGGTTATTTTTTTATACTATTTTGTGACGAGACTGGCTTGTCATTTGCCTGGTGGTGAGCATGATACCTGTCCATGACAATTCTAATACTACTTAGATCTATACTGCGCCTTCCCTATGCAAGAGGGGGAGACCGCTTTACAGTCATTCCCTCCGAAATGTGCCAAAAGGCGTGATATCATGGGCGGGGTCTAGTGTGATCATACGAGGACCTGGAGCCTCCATTAGGTGCCAAAGATGACCGCTCACTCCGCTCGCCCCGATACTGGGGAAGTTCATGAAAAAGGTCGTACGATCACACAAGAGCCGCTCATGATATCACGCCTTTTGGCACATTTCGGAGGGAATGACTGTAAAGCGGTCTCCCCCTCTTGCATAGGGAAGGCGACTGTAAAAAGGTCGCCCACCCAGGAACTTCTCACTGCAGTGGACCTACCTAGCCGATCTCTTGTAATAAGAGACTTACCACCAGTACAATAAAATCAATAATGTGGGGCTGGATGTTACATTTTATTTCAAGTCATTGTACTGCTTATCAAAACAATGTTTCGCAGCAACTTATAGAGTATTAACACACTCGTACACACTTAAACGCATCCACAAACTTACAAACAAACGCACCCACACACGAACGCACGCACGCACACACACCAGCCCGTCAAAAGTCCACTGCTGAACATGGGCCTCCTAATGATCACTACAATGAGTGGTCATAGAAAAGGGCGTAGCAATATTTTTTCTAGAAGGAGCCAGATTAATACCAGTGCTGCATACCGACATTACATAATTATTTAATAATTGATTCAATATCATTCTAGGGTTAGACAGACGAATTCTGGGCAGGGCCAGGCCCTCTGCTTGCTATGCCTATGGTCATAGGGGATATTGCCCTAAACACAATATAATTTAGTAAATAACCTAACAAACCCTTTGCCTCTGTTTCTTTTGGTCTGCACATACAAAATCGCGGTCACAGCTATATACAAAAACAAACTTGGTAAACACGTAAAACCGTTTTTGTATACAGATAGAAATGCGGAAGGAGCTCTTAAGCTGAAAAGCGGCACCGTCTTTCACTTTTCAGGTTGAAGAGCCATTGACATGGCGCATAGAACTTGCTTTGAAAGTTTCGAGCGTAGCGAAATATTCGTAAAACGTCTCCGTACATAAATTTTACGGTTGTTTAAGAAGAAAAAACCCGTAGATTTTAAAAGTATCAGATAGGGTATATCCAATTACATCACTTCTTCATGAGCACAATCGCTTTGTCCGCTCTTTAACAAAACTATGGCTGCTGCCATTTATGTGGGCGTTGGGTATTAATGAATCAACGGCAACGGCACGATTTCCGTTTATCATTAGATGATAAATCATAAATTATTTTTACTTTCAGTCTTGTACCAATAACTTATCCCAAGAACAAACTTAACATCGTAGTTGAAAAGCATGTTTTCCCATACATTTCAACCGCAAACGTAAGTTTGTACGCACAATATTGAAAGATATACCATGTTATTTAAATACCATAGACTTCTTATCTGTAATCTATAGGTAAAGGCAATTACCTATACTGTTTTCAGAATTGTGGGCTCTGTTGATTCTCTGTGGTTGAGATACCCCCCTGGGTATGGTAAATTTTCTTCTATTTTCTTAAATAACTTTAAAACTATATATTTTAAAATTATAAAATAAATACCTTTGAGACCCTCACAATAAGCCCTTCCATTTCATATGTTACACGGTACAGTTTGCCAAACTTTATTCTTTAATTTTCTATATTGTCGCCCAAAAAGGAAAATCGCAGTTGAGTTATAAACTTACTTGAAGGACGCTGCTGCCCATCCTCCAGCTAATCCCATAGTCGCCTTTCATGACACCCACGGGATGAGATGGGGTGGTGGTATTCATAGCCGGCACCACACAGTCATGCGTAGTTGGTCTGAATTTATTCATTATTAATATAGCTAAGTGGTCTGCAAAAATAATTATTTGACCGTACGGTTAGCGAACCGGGGCTACGTGTTACGGGTTCGATCCCCGCGGAACTATATTTGTATGGCCTGCAAGTGGTTGTTCCGGGTCTAGGTGTTCGTGTATATGACATGTCATGACACATGACAAGAATGATCACCAGTCTGTTTGCCAAACGAAGTGATTCTGCCAATGTTGCTTCAAGACCATGCACAGCGGTCGATGATTGACCGAGCAGTAGACGTTTAAGGTTCTACAAGAAGTCCGTCATCAGGTATTGAAGTATTGACAACATCAACTTTTATGTATTTTTTTATGTGTTGTACGTACCATAAATGTACTGGAATATGCGTATCCGTTATCAGTCCAACGGATCGTCAGTCACGCGGTATACATAATAATAATATGTTCAAATAAACAAGTGTGGAAAACTATGACAGTTGCTCGGCGCAAATTAATCGTTTTTGATTTATTACAGGTATATACCATACAGATGTCTGTCTTCCTGTGTATATTCATTTTGTTCGCAGCCATTGTAGGTAATAAAAACCCTAGACAAACATAAACTAAACGGTACCGATAGTTATTGTCATTCCAAAAAACGGGAAATGCTATTAAATCTATACGACTGAGAAAACGACCGGGAAGCTGACAAAAAAAAAAATTGCAACAAAGCTCCAAGTTCTTAGAATAGCTGGAAATACTTCTTTAAATATAGCAATAAGTTAACCAAGGAAGTCGGATGAAAGTCGAAGGAAGTAAGCCGTTAACACTGAAATATAATGTGGTATGCTAATGTTTGTCTTCGGAAAAAGTTCAAAGACGAGGATAATAATTTTCAGCGTATATCCTACACTTAATGAGGACCTCATTAAAAGAAAGTCAGGTTTAATAAAAAATACAAGTAATTGATTTCCTGCGACTTGTATGTCTTCAATCGAAACTAAAAGTATAGGCAGACATTTTGTTAGCATCACACATCGCTGCCTATCAAGGCTATATATGTTCTTATTAAGTCAGGTACGGGTTGAGGTTACGGATGCGGTCCAATACGTAACGAACACTGCACCCCCAGCGATATACTATAAGTAGAAGGAACAAGGTGCGGATTAAGCCGTCCAGCACGCCCTTCTACCCTTCCTCCGGGCAGAGGACGTCCATCAGGATTTATACACGACAAAAAAGAAAAAAGTGGTATGTCAGGTTACGGACTTAACGTCAAGTTTTACTGGATACTGTGTAAACTTAGTGGCCTATTATTTCTACGTTCTTACGTCGTACTTTAGTTAGATAAGACAAAGAGAATCTTTTTACCATAGTTGTCAATTTTATCCTATAGGTACTAGCCACCAACTAGCTTCGCTAGGCATACGAGATAATAGATTTTTTAATATTTTAATACATTTGTCTTTATAAGAGTATACTATTTCACGACATAATCTAACCTCTATGCCTAATTTTATTATGAATCTGTCCAGCGTTTGTGCGTGACCGAACCTCAAACATTAAAAATTCAAACAAACTCACATTTATAATAGAAAGTAAGATTGGATAGTGAACTCTAGTATCTAGCTTTTATTGTTAATATAATAGAATTCCATTTGAACAAAAAATACACCTGATTTCATGAAGCGTAAAGTGGACAATCGTAGTCAGAGCATAGTTGCTATTTTCGATCGCAGTCGAAGAATTGACTGGGTCGGCAATAGCCCAGCAACCTCACAAAATTAGCTCTGCTATACTAGTACAATGCGTAGAAAAGAAAAATCCGGAGTATTTCCTTAACCCAAATTCATTGACATTCTATCATCATGGCTACCTCATTCATAATTATTAAAATAACTGTGCTACTGGTACCGCTATGCGGGTGACATCGCGACCTCCTTAACCGACAAAATACATCATTCTCTCACACTGCACAAGGTCAACGCACAATTTTAGTCTTAAGTTATGATGGTTCCAGTCCACGCGGCCACGCCTACCTAGGTCACTGGCGTATTTAACGGGATTATATATGTATATTTCCCCCTCGATTTTTTAACAGCATTAGCGGTTCCTCTTTGGGGGCACTTGTTATATTTTAACACAAAATAATATATAGTATGACAGAATAAAAAAAATAATTAAAAAGTCCCAGGCACAGCTTTGGGGGATTGTAAAGGATCCGACGCTCAGCAGCCCACCTAGGGTACTCCTCGAGCGTGTGCAGTGCGGTATCCTGGTCACTTCCACAGCGGTGGCACTGTGACGTGGCTTCGCGTTCTATCACAGGATAGGGTACATATCACACCAAAACAACAGTGAGCAGCTTGCAGGTGTAGCACTCGCGCCTCTTGGAAGTCATAAGACACCTAGGCTATTATTATTCGAGCATCTTATTTTATGTAATGAATTCGACGGTGTTAAAATCTACTCTTATATTTCGACCGTGACATTGGCCTCTGAATCTAAGGCCATAACTCGAAGGTGATTAAGTTCAATACCGCTTACCATAGCTTTGTTTAGTGGGGAAAAACGCGGTAGTAGATAGTTAATAAGCGCACAAAACTTAGATGACAATTGTAGGTGTGTCTGCACTATTTGAAACTGCGTGTGATTATAAATGTTATTATTACTAATGGTTCTGATAAATAACAGATGGGTTATAAAGATTTGTTACCGAGAAGTCAATATGATAAGAGATATTGTAACATGTACAAATCATCATCATATTATCCATGTTTTATTTGCCCCATAGTTAATAGATTGTTTATTGCTACATAGAATAAATAAACCTGTTCAGACACCTAATAAGGCATAGATGTTAAACTAGACATATTTTTATTGGTTACAACTACAACAAGGAACCCTTCAATAATGCATTATTTACTAATTATACATTAACAACATGGTGTATTGTTACACATGATGCCACAACTTGCATTAACACAAAGCAAAATACATTAAACATATTGTTAAAACAGTATGAAGCCCGCTGGCTTGACTTGACATTATATTCCAGTTAGTTTTAGATTCTCTTTGCAGAATTGGTCAGTAAAAGCTGGTGCCGACTCGTTTTTAAAACTATGACAAATAAAAGTGTTTTGAAAGACTTCAGAAATTAGGGCAATGTACATTTATCCTTTTTTTTTTATTTTTATTGATGTCCACTGGAAATTCTACATGGAACTTCCTTCACCCCGGGGAAGGGTGAAGGGGTATGCCGGACTCCTACCGGCTAAAACCACTGGAGCAGTCATCTTCGGCACCGAAGAGGGGCTCCAGGTCCTCGTAAGATCACACTAGAGCCGCCCATTGGTGCCACGCCTTTAGGCACATCACGGAGGGGATGACTGTAGAGCGGTCACCCCCTCTAGCGGAGGGAAGGCGACTGTAAAATGGTCGCCCCCCAGGCACTTCTCGGGGAGGATTGTAAAGGATCCCTCCAAGCCTCGCTTTGCGCTGTGCTGCGCATACGGCGGCACGTGACCACGTGCGCGCCACCGTCTTCCCGGGGGTCGCTCGATGTGAGAACGCAGACTCCCCAATCTGCGCACCCGCAACCCCAATGTACATTTATCCTACAGCAGCCAATTAGTCACTAGCTGACATGTTTCACTTGAATGCTATGCTTTCACACAATTGTGTTTGTTTACAAATTGTATGCACTATTTCTTAAAACTTTTTAAATTGAATATTTGAAATGAGCAACATATATTATGAACTGTGTCAACTAATTATGCTAAAGGGTTTCAGTGTGTTTTTTTCAAGATAAATAGTTAATGGACAATAATATTTATTCACCAATTACAGGGGAAGCCAGTGGATGTGATTGGAACCTGAATAGACAGATATTTATCTAATAAAATAGCTAAATTAGATAATTGATCAATTCTAATAGGCCTAGAATATAGTTACTAAATCACATCTGATGCTTACATTATTAGTGAAAATAAAAGTAACTTTTGTATAAAACCATTGAGTGGAAAAAATATAACACAGTGAGTACAATACAATGCATGATTATGACCATAAATCAAAGTAAGCACTGAGATTGGTCCTGATTAAGTAAAATAAAGTATTTACCTAATATAATCAACAATAACAAAACAAATCTCTGGAAATAATGAGTAAAAACTGAAGGCCAGTGGAATCAATGCACAGAACCACTCACTTTCACTACATACTGTTGAAATGAAAAGTTTCACTCACCCATCTGTTGTCACAGAATTTAATGACAATGTCTCCGCGAATATCATCTCATGGTTTTCATTCGTCTTCTTGTCTTCAGCCAACTGTGTTTCAGGGAAGATATCAGGTCCTGGGACATGTTGGTCAACAACTTCCTCTTTCTGACTGACATTATGCAGTCCTGATAAGTCGACATTCGTGTCGACGCCACCCTCGGCTTGGAGAGCTTCCGAAACCACCAAAATGAAGAGAGCACAACTGTGAAATACCATATTTGTGAGAATCTTCATAGTCTAATCTGAATGTAAATATCACCAAAAAAAATGCGTTATATACCTGGATAGCACTGAAATTGTCAGCAAAGACGTGTAGATAATACACAATCCACCCTTCATCGTAATATCAGTGAAATATCCACAGTCCATATCATTTTGTGCGTAAAATTAACACATTTTCGCGACGCCTCCAAACTTAACAATGTAAATCGAATATTATCAGTAATCACACTTAACACGAACACAATTAATACATTTTGAAGAGTTGAATTATACTTGAAAAAATAATGCTGCCGTCGCCAAACCGATAAAAATATGGGAACGAACTTTTGCTTGCTTCAATTTTACTAAAATCGAATCGTGTAATTTGACAATTGCCAAATTTTTTGTTCTTGTTGACTTTGGATAAATTAAGTAATGCTATTGGTGAAAAGAAAATACTGAGATCTATTTAAATATATCTACCAATAGCAGTGTAACATTTAATGCAAAAGCCTAGTTTTTATTGGCGTAAAATTTATTTCTTTATTTGCGTTTCTTTTTAAGCAGTATAACCTTGGTTACGGTAGTAAATACATCTTATCTAACTTTTTAACGTAGTTTTAAAATACTACAAAATATTAATTTAAGACGTAACAATCTAATTTTAAACATAATTTTAAATCCAGTCTGGATTTAAAATTATGTTATTTTAATTACCTTATTTTGTCAGATAAAATAGTAATTTATTTACAAATAATATTGAAAGTAGAACGAAATGTTAAAACATCTGTTCAATCTGTTACAATCAACCGCAGTGTTGCTATTTAAAATATTGCTTGTTTATTATCTCTAAGAACAGTCACTCTTTTTGCTATAGTCCCTTCCAGTGAAGCATAGGAACCAGTTCTATATTTGAAAACGGGGTGATTTGCCCGTTTACAAAACTTCAGACTGTACTACGCAGGAGGCGTTAAACGTAGACATGTTTAATTTTAATAGAGCTAGAAGAACAATTAAACATCCATTATATTATCAGTAAGTACTCTGTACTGTATTGCCACGGAAACGTATTGACTAACGGTCGAAATGAATATTCAATCTAACCCCAAATCTTCAGATTTAAGATTTTAAAATTCATCCATCGCTGTGTTACCATCAGAGGTGGTCATTATTTCAATAACGGATAATGTAATGCATTATTCTTACGCAATGTATAACACATTATTGAACAACGAATTATCCTGTTGTCGTGTTTCGTTATTGTTAATTTGTTATTGACTGAACAGCCACTAGCCGGGCAGGGCGCGCACACTCGCAACTAATGTCGCACGGCTACGTGGCGAATAAGAAAGCATTATGCGCAACCAATAGGCGTGAGAGATATGGTGTTATTCAAATATGACGTACTTCACATTGCTAAATAATTACAAATCATACGATTATAGTCCTTAAGTGCACGTGATAAAGTTCACTTTTATTTTTATCGTTGTCTGTTATCTTAATGTAGTGAGTCACAGGTTTTATTTTACGATTTTATGCTTTACTCAATTGGAATAATGTCGAATTTAATATTTAACTGAGGCAATAACTAAACAACGGATAACGAAAATTTGACAACAGTGAGACAATAATGTAATGCGAGTTGCAACTAATGTAAATGTTATCGTTATTGTTGTCATTGCGACCACGAACACGATTGTCATTATCCGCTGTCGCTGTCCGGTGACAGTTGAAAAGTTTAGTTTGGTGTTTTAGATTATTGTAATTACCAAATCATTTTAGTATAGTAGTAGTAGTGTTTTAAATTATTTTAAGTAATTATTAAGTAATTTACTGTATATAAACAAGCTACACATAATTCATTATAATGTTGCAAAACGACTCAACAGCAGGATAACAGGATAACTGAGAGCAGTTTACAATAACAGTTGTTGTAAAATAACACAGCAGTGTAGTTCATTATTGAAATGTAGCCGTTATTGCCATCTCTGGTTACCATCACATATAACACACACAAAAAAAACAGACATATCCGTAATCCGAAGATTTTGGATTAGATTGACTATTAATTTCGGCCGTTAATATACTAAGGTCTGATCGTAAAATGTTATTCATCTGATCATGTTGTTTACATAACGGGGTGGTTACGTACTCTGTGGTTGTTTATTTACAGCATTGATATTTAAATTACTATAGTAACTTACAGCATAATAACCTCTCGTAGCGCTCTTAGCAACAATATCAATCGTTCGATTTTGTCTTGAACTTGTAGACTTACCGCTTGGTTTAGGCGAAGATTGCATTGAAGCCAATAAATATCGTAGATCATAAATTGATAGGTCCTCTAAATTTTATCGATTTAGATCAGAGGGCCAACTCGTAATTAATTTACACTGTGATTGAAACTTGCCGAACTGAGATTAAAAAAAAATGCCTCGCACTAGTACCTCTGAGGTCACTGACGTTGATGACGATGCCATTTTAGATATAAAAGTTAGATTTATAATTAAGAATGTGGCACCACTCCATTTCCTCCCATGGAAGTCGTAAAAGTCGATTAGGGGACTCTATACCAGAGGGATGGGGAACAGCGTCCCCTCTGTTGAACAGTAGCCATTTTGCACTCACTAATCCGTAAGTACTGGCAAATTCCCCGCAAAATGACCACACGGCATGTAAGCGGTCATCTTATGCAGGAGGCTTTTGTTCAGCAGTGGACGTTTTTTGGGCTGACGATGATGATGAAATAATATTGCATAATTATTGTTTATAGTTTTATTTCATGTGCTAAAATAGTTTCTAATATTCTTACTCCCAACATCAATAAAAAGTATTTGTAATCCCAAAGAAACTATACTAGATATAGGTAAACACGACTACGCATCAAGCTACACAAAGTTTACGCTGATTTCTCATCATACCGAAAGCCTCTACAACGCGAGATCAGCTTATACTGGAAATACTAAAAATTCTGTAGGGGTTGGCCACACTGATGTATAAGGCCAAAGGACTTAGACTTCAGGCCAAAATAATAAAAAGAAGTCCACAAATAATAAGTCAACTGTCATCGACGTCAACAGGCGTTTTTGTAAAATTTGTCGGTTCTTGTTTTCAAGTTTCAACTACTTCGAAAGATGGAGGCTTTATTTGCAATCCCGTTCACAGTTCTCGAAATTCCTAACATTAAAATTAAAAAGCCGATATGGCTGCAGCCTCCGTCCGCCATGACAACATTTTCTTTAGTGTTGCTTTCATACTTTTTAGTGACCGGAGGTTAGAAAACTGTTTTTGATTATTGCCAATTATTTTCTTATTGGATTCTGTTGAAGTCTGTTCTAATACATGATTTTTATTAAAGGAATTATATACGACGTGATTGTGGAACCTCCGAGCGTGGGTTCGACGACCGATGAACATGGGCACAGTAGGCCGGTCGCCTTCATGCCAAATCGTGTTAATGGACAATACATTATGGAAGGGCTGGCGTCAAGCTTCCTCTTCTCTCTTGGTGGCCTTGGATTCATAATTCTCGACCGCACACACAATCCTTCAACTCCCAAATTGAACAGAATCTTACTTATCTCAGTAGCTTTTCTGTGTATCCTTGTGTCTTTCTTCACAACTTGGATATTCATGAGGATGAAGCTGCCAGGCTATTTACAGAATTAATTGTTTACTATTGTAGTGTAAGCAAACTAACAAACTGTCTTTACTAAGTTGAATAAATATTTTTTATATTCATTTTAATGTTGTTTTATTGATACAGTGAGTGAAACAATTGCAGTTTTTCTTGTTTTCTACCAACCTTAATTACAATAAAAGGTATCCTAATATTATGTAGCTTCTTTATTTTTATCAAATGTATTTGAACTCAGTTGTACATAGTACAGCATATTTTAACATTAATAACCTATCCAATACATAGATAAAAAAACATTAAGAAATAACAACAGACTTCCCATGAAAAAGGTATAATTTAATACTTCAATATTTGGCATTTCTTTACAAAATTGTTCTAAGAAAATCTAAAAGGCTACAAAAATCTGTTACCACATTGAAGTTATATATTTAAATAGTTAACAAGAGATTCAGAACACATATTTTCACTTAAATAATATAATGAGAGGATGACTTCACAATAAATGCTTATACTAATAATATTAAACAAATTCATTTTCAAACAGAAATTCCTGAACATGCAAAACAAAAACATTTTGTAGCAGACTTCCACGTCTGCTATGAAATATTATATTATATGATAATATTTCAAAATTCTACATAACTGATCACATTAAAATTGAATCAGCAGTGCAATAAACGGTAACAGTAAGATTATTTAGAATTATTTGCAGACATAAGTTGAGAATGTATTTAGTACTTCGTAGCAGAATGTTGAGTATTTGATAAGCCTCCAACTTCAGAGTCTTATGCGAAAGGCACTGAAAAAAAAATGGACTAATAAAAAAACAGGAAAACATTGGCCGAAATTAATAATCAATCTAATCCAAAATCCTTAGATTAATATTTTGAACTTGACCTGTTTTTGTATTTTAAGAGCACACTTAACACAAAAACAGAAATCTTTAATCCCAAATCCAAAGATTTTTGGTAAGAATCATTATTAATTTTGGCCATATATGCAAACGTTGGATTGGATAATGCAGTTGTGCTGTGGCTAAAGAATTAGCTAACAATTCCAAGCCCAGAACAATCCGAATTAACATTTTTTATTTTCTTTTGTCCAGTAGTGGACTTTTGCAGCTGAAATGAAATTCATCATCATGAAAAAGTCTACTGCTGGACAGAAGCCTATCCCAAAGTTTTTTTTTTGTAAAAGGGGCAACCACACTAGGATTTCTCCTGTCATGGGTGCGTTTACTTACATGAATTCCACATACAATACACCCAGACCTGGAACAACTACCTGCAGACCATACAAATATTTGTTCCGAGCGGGAATCAAAACTACGACCCGGAACGTAACAGCCGACTGTATCAGCCACTGCACCAACCGTGCCGTCAAAATTGCCACAATGACCGGTATGGGTTTGGGTTGAGTGCTCATTCAAACCCCCCATTTTGCCATAATCGCCAGGCTAGGCAGACGGGTTGGTGTTCGCAGTTAGGCTATAAATGAAGGCCGCTGCTGCCCATTCTCTGGCTAATCCCATAGTCAACTTTTACAATGCCCACAGGATGAGATGGGTGGTGGTATTCTTAGCAAGCACCACACAGTGATTACTTTTATTACTAGAGCTAAATGCCTGCATCATATAAGCTAAAGACTGATGAACAAAAGCCTCCCCTATAAACAACTGGTTACACTTTGGGGGGAATTTGCCAGTACTCACCACGCTTGGTAGGCGGGTTGGTTGGTAGCGCGGCACGGCTGCTGTTTCACAGAAGGGATACTGCCGCCCATTTCTCTGGCTTAGAGTCCCTTAGTCGCCTTTTAAGACATCCACGGGAGGAGATGGAGTGGTGCTATATTCTTAATCCAGACACCACATGGCCTTGCAGCATTAAAATTACTTAAATAAACTTACTTGCAGAAATCAGAACTCTTATCAATGATATGTTCAAACTCTGCAAATGATAACGCTCCATCGTCATCCAAGTCTGCTTCCTCCAGAACATTCTGGACTAATTGCTGGATCTCGGTATCACTCAGTTTTAGCTCGGCACCACACAAACGCTCAATGACTTCACGCAAATCTGATACACCAATCATGTCATCACCATCGAAATCTGGAAAAACATAATTCTTTAGAATGACAGTTATGTCTTAGGGTTTCGCGATTTAAACAGATTACTAAGATCACTTAGCATCCTGTCACCATAAATGCTGCAAAGTGTTTGAAACGTCAGGAAAAACAAAAACCTATAACAAATGCAATGTAATCATCCATTCAAAAGTGTTCCTTAGGGATAAGTCATGTTCCATATAAAATGGCGACAAAGTAGAATAGCTCAAGTCTAGAAGCTGATCTATGTGACTATGTATCTCAAATACAACAGCATGACATATAGATGACCCATCTGCAGTGGCCATTAAGTTGTAAGGCAAATTATTTTTTATCACTGTACATATGTGTGTATTTATCTCACGCATAATTAGATGGCACAGTTGACACAGCGGCTAAGCGATCGTCTTTCCGCGCTACATGTTGTGGGTTAGATCCCCGTACAGTACAAATATTAGTATGAATTACTGATATTTGTTTCGGGGTCTGGCTGTTTGTGCATATGTATGTCTGTAAACTGTAGCCACGATACAAGAGAAACCCAAGGAGAATTGTTAAAAAAAAGTTGGATTGCAATATACATAACTCTTCACAATTCTATTGTAATAATATGATTATTACTTTGAGATATTTTAAAAAGAGTATCTACAGAGATTGCTGGCTCTTCTCTATAGGACCAACTACGCACTCTACCTAAAAAATTGCCTGTAAATGGCTTAGAGAAAAATACTTATGTTGTACCATAACATATCACCTAAGTAAATAAAATTAAGTATTTATATAATAACTAATCGAGCAATGGTAAAGCAGTACCATACCAAATATCCTGAAAGCATGTTCCGCTTTCACTGCCTTAGGAGCCATTTCACTGAACACTGACATCATATCGAGAAAATCTTCAAAAGTGCAGTCTCCATCATTACTTGAACTAAACACTTTGCATATTCTGTCCCTGAATGGGTTAACTCTTAGTTCTGGGTATTGCAGGATCTTCACCATTGGTAGTTTTGCATTTTTGTTGTGACCTACTTTCTCAGGAGCTAAAGCTTTGAATTTTAGGTGTGCACTGCAAAATAAGAATAAGTATTGTATATTGATTTTATTAATTGCTTTAAATGCTCAGGAGCCTCTATGCTATGATAACACTGACAGTCAATACTTCCAGATAGCAATAATATTTTTTTGCCAGTATTTAATCAAGGGTGCTCCATCGTATCACCACGTACACCAAATATTTGCGTATCATTCGGTATTGCTGCAATTTTTTCAAAAGAAAGCCTCTGTTACCTTATTTGTACAGCCTACATTGTTGACAAACAATAAAATCTTCACATGTTACTAACATCCATCATATTTCGAAAATTGCAAGTAATTTTAAGTAACCGTTTAATTATAGTAACATATTACACTCATAATGAAATCTTACTTTACTTTTTACTACTTAAAGTTTTTATGCTTCAGAATATACCCCAGGTGGATATGTTCCAGCTTAAACAAACAAGTTATTTTAGTACTTACTGTAACACTTCCTTCTTCGTAAAATAAGTGAGATCCTGGAAGTTATAACGAATTTATTAGTCATACACTCAAAATTTCTCTATTCCACATCTTAAAAACAATTTATATATTATGTTACCTCGTAGTCTTGAAGTTCTTCTTCTGTGAACTGACTTTTTCCTTGGCCCATTATATATTTAAGTAAATAACTTATATCATTACCTTAGAAGGATTTTATTTTGTACAATTTCTAATATTATTCCTATTGTAAACAAACAAAATCGCAAGATGGGTGGGAGCTAGTACTGGGCGTTTTGTTCAGAAACGCTTTAGTAAAACACTTTTTAGACGAAAAACGAACGGACGGTTTCTCGGCTAACTGACATTACGTTCCAAAACGAACGAGATTTCTAACCTGAATACTCACATACTGCAAACTTCGTTCTCTCAAAAATCGTTCCATTCGCCGTTTCTTCACAAACGTTCGGTTGGTACAACTACTTTGCACGTTTTTGGAACGAAGCATCTAATTAAATACCTTACGCTGATTGCAATAAGAACTATTATCGTGTGAAGAACAACCAGTTGTTTTTAACCGCCAAGTAACTACTTTTAGTTACAACGCTAAAATGAATCTTATTTGTATTGGTACAAACTACAAATTTGGTGGTAGAAAAACATGATGGAGAAAAACTGTTTCTTTTTGGCTCTCGTTTCAAGGACGGCTAGTCGGACGTTCGTTTTTGTTTGAAATTTGATTCTTGCATAGTGTTGGTTGACGTCATACGTGCATAGTTCCCGCGTTTTTATAAGTCTATAAAAAGTATGATAAATGGTTGCTAAATTTATTATTTTCGTATTAATGAATGCAATTTGTATATTAAATTAAATTAATTTATAATAAAATATACCGGTTTTAATTGATGAATTCATTTTTCAGTAGAACATTTTCGTAGTCTAATTACGCGGAAGCACGGAAGAATAATATAGGTATATTAATATTATAGATAGGGGGGAATGGGAGGGGGAGGCCTTTTTTCAGCAGTGGACGTACTGTGGCTGATATGATGATACATAGGTCATGGTCATGAACAAACAGTTTCTTTAAAATCTGTTTTTGGAAACTCTTTTTTGAGAAAATAAAACTGTTTCGTTTCATTTTCCGAAAAATCTGAAACGACCCAGTACTAGTAATCACATACTGCAAACTTCGTTCTCTCAAAAATCGTTCCAGTCGCAGTTTCTTCACAAACGTTCGGTTGGTACAACTACTTTGCACGTTTTTTGAACGAAGCATCTAATTAAATACCTTACGGCTATTGTAATAAGAACTATTATCGTGTGAAGAACAACCAGTTGTTTTTAACCGCCAAGTAACTACTTTTAGTTACAACGCTAAAATGAATCTTATATGTATTGTCACAAACTACAAATTTGGTGGTAGAAAAACATGATGGAGAAAAACTGTTTCTTTTTGGATCTCGTTTCAAGGACGGCTAGTCGGACGTTCGTTTTTGTTTGAAATTTGATTCTTGCTTATATTGTATAGTGTTGGTTGACGTCATACGTGCATGGTTCCCGCGTTTTTATATGTCTAGAAAAAGTAAGAATGGTTAATAAATTTATTACTTTCGTATTTATGAATGCAATTTATTACAATTTATATATTGAATTACATTAATTTATAATTACGACCTAAGTCACTTTCGAAACCACCCAATATCCGTTAATTGATGAATTCATTTTTCAGTAGAATGTTTTCGTAGTCTAATTACGCGGAAGCACGGAAGAATAATATAGGTATATTATAGATAGGGCGGAATGGGAGGGGGAGGCCTTTGTTCAGCAGTGGACGTACTGTGGCTGATATGATGATACTTAGGTCATGGTCATGGAAAAACAGTTTCTTTAAAATCTGTTTTTGGAAACTCTTTTTTGAGAAAATAAAACTGTTACGTTTCATTTTCCGAAAAATCTGAAACGACCCAGTACTAGTGGGAGCCGGGGATTACGGGAAAGCATGTGGTAGTGGGGGAGGAGATAGGGGATCTGTCAATTTGAAGTTTGCGTTTGGTTATCTACAAACAAAAAAAAACTATTATATTAATACACATAATATTTTTTTCTATAATGTACTTCAGGCAATCAGAACCCTTTAGTTTAGTTAGCAATAATTCTAAATAATCTGAGTAACGACGTCTAAATAGAGTCTAAGGTAACAACACCACGCCCTTTTTCGCCTAGGATCTCTAGAACCCAGCACTACAATTATTACACCCCCCTTTTATTTGTTTTACTTCCACATTAAATTATAGGTACACTGTAGGTAGGTACCATGTATATTACAGACTATTTATTTTTCTTCTAGAATTTACTCTTCATCGCTTTTTTCAGTTATTGTCTCTGTGAAAGGTAGATTATGTAATTATCACATTCAAATCAAGGCGGGTAAAAATAAACATAAGCTAATCCAATTTGAGAACTAACCGTTAACCATTTTAATTCTCGAGGCAAATATAGATCCCCTTCTGTAAGGTCCTCGTGGGATCAATTCACACAGAACTGGAAACTTTTTTTTGCAAGGTGTTGATTGCCATGTCCTATTTTTTGTGATGAGCACGCAATCAAACTTTTTGCGGACCTTTCTCGGGTGACCTGGTGCCCAAGCACGGTAAGTCGTACAGTCTAACGCGTCACCTTTGAAGAACAAAGGTAATGTTATGCACATGAATCGACATGAGATATGGATCACCGATACTTACTTTTAACTTTACATTTACCTAGATGATACCAGCAGGGGGCAATTTTTTGCTGTAAAGTCTTGAGCAAAACTTAAACACTGGTCCCTTGTCACAGTCAGCACTAACCAGCACGCGTTAGATCTTATGTTCGCGTAACCTAATGCGTTCATCATTTTTGTCGTACTTAATTATGTTGAACTGTGAAGAGCGTTAGATTATAATTCAATAATTCTGGCTTTGAGTTTTCCGATTGCCTGTTAGCCTTAGCCCCCGGGGCACCCTGGGCGGTTTTTTTAGCATTATGAGCAAATAATCTTTTTTATGTGTGTGTGTGGGGGGGGGGGGGGATGCCCGAATTGTACCACCCTAAAGGTACCGGAGGATGGGCAGCAGCGTCCTCCAAGTACATTAACAACTCAACTGCGATCGCCAACCCGTCTGCCAAGCGTGGCGATTATGGCAAGACCCCGCAATGAGCACACAACACACCCATTACGGTCATTGTAGTGATCTTTGGGGGAGGCCTGTGTCCAGCAGTGGACTTCATTCTGCCGAAATGATGAAGGTACTTTCCCTATAATTACTAAATCACCTTCTAGAAATTGACCTATCTCCTGCAATGGACCGCAACTTGAACTCACCTGTAACACTAACAAAGGTACTGCCATTCTTGCTTCTCAACCCTACAAAAGCCGCATCTATACTAGCACCTGCTAATAGCTGCGCGAGGGAATCTGTCCGCTGCTCGCTCGTTACGTCAGCCAGTTCTCCACTTATGTTTTTACACTCGCGGAACCCTTGGATATAGTTCAGCTTCTTTGTGACAATAAAGAACATTCCCAACGCTGGGACGCATGTTGAGTTCATGTGAGCTGGAAAACGAGGTAGATATAGAATAATAGGTTTTTAGAATATAAGCTGCAGTGGGTCAGGGTTTAGTGCATCCCTAAGTGCCACAATCATTGATCTGCAGTGGAACACCGTTGGAAGTCGTCTATTATATATTATTATGATAAGTAAAAACAAACAATGTCTTCGGCGGTAACTCAATCTATGCTCAAACGATTTCAGATCGGTTTGGTGCTATATATAGCACACATTGATCGATGTTGAATGGTATTCAATCGTTGTTGATCAATCGGTGTATGTCGATCATCTGGGTGTAATAGTACTATTAAGTTATAGGTATATACATGCACTTACGTATAGGTTTCGCATATAAACTGTAAAAATCATATCTAGAGTCATTTGCCAATGATAATCCACCATCAGCCTCGGCGCACTTGAGGACTTCGCACGTGTACTCAATATTCTTTTTACTTTCTGTCCAGGCTTCTGGAGGGCTATAGTTTATGGCCAGACCCTTCTTCTCGATACCAAGTCGCTGACAGCTAATTAAGGACGTGTAGTTAGCTTTGGCAACTATTCCAATTTTAGACCGGTAACACTTCTCCATTAGAAAATATTTAGGGGACCGTGATTGAGAATCCACTGTACATTTCGAGCCTGAAATGACTGTTGCAAATTCTGATGTTACAAAAACAAAAGCTACTATTGATGTTAAAGACATATTATTGACAGTAAATAATTTTATAACGCCTGGTATATACGTTATAGCAATACTCCCGAAACAACTGCGCGAAGCATGAAAATCAGAAAATAATTTCGACCTGTTTGTCAGTCACAGATTTCATCGCGGCACAAGTTTCCAGTCTGGATACTGGGTACAAAATCACTAGATTTGCTAGCGGACAACTGAACAAGTAACTATGTACCTATATGTAATGGACATACTCACTGTCCCTCCTTTATCATAGTGTGACAGGATGATTATATAATTTGAGGGTCTTTCAAAATTACGTATTTAATCAAAAATGTACAATGAATGTGACCTTGGTTGTTTTGTTGTTAGTTTTGTACGACATAGTGCAGATTTCATAATCATGGTCATGATATTAGTCATTAGTCAACGTCCATGCTCCATTCAGGTTACAAGAGCCTTTCAGTCGATCGCTCCAATTAGGGGTCACGAAGGGAAATTGACTAATTCTGTAATCTTTGCAGTAACGCTTGAAGGTATGTTTATCTATGCGAATCGTTTTCTTTGGTAACACATGTACAAATGTAAATATATAAGATTTTTGAAAGTATTACAAATCGTCTGTTTAGAGATCCCACCGGCGAAGAAAAGTGCACTAGCGGGTAAAAATTGCTACTGTATAGCTATCAGGATTTACAATAAAATTCCAAAAGACATTGGAGAGTTACCACTTAGGTATTTTAGGGCAAAGCTTACGGCAGGGCTCTAAAGTAGGTAATTCATTCTAGTGTAAAATACATGTTAGATTACAAAAATAAGGGAGAAAAGGCATTTTGTTTTTAAATGTGTTATATGGAATGTGATAAATTGGGTTTATAATTTAAGCTAGAAAAGTAAATTTAAAATATTTTGTAATATCCTATAGTTATTCAGTTAAAACTGAGTTTTAAGCTCAGATTTGTATGCCAGTCTATGGCGAAACATGTAGATCTCACGTATTTACTTGTTACCTATTATGTCACCATGTTTCGAACAAATAAATATTATTCTATTCTATATGATGCAGGAGCCACAAAAGCTTTAAATTCGGATCTCTGTTTCGATATAGGTACGCCTGCTTGCCCTAAAGGCGGCCTTCATGCAATAGCACAAAAGTACTTAAAAATGTCAATGACAAATTGCTTCAGGACAATCTCTTTTATGATTTACAGCGAACAGGTTTTTATCAACAATACTGTCTGAAAAGTAAAGTTTATTCGAAAACCGTCGACAATCTAGTTGTCCATTCAAACAACTGTCATTAATTTGGAAATGTCATTTTACTCCAGTTTTATTGAAGATTATAATTATAATTAATTTTACAAAGTAATAAGCTAGCTGATAGCTTGTGATTTATCAATATGGGATGTTTTTACTCCAGGGGCACGGAGGAGGTGAGTACTGACAGTGATTGAACAATGATAAGTGACGTAAGCAATGGCTCTGGCTTGACATGATCTAGAGTACCTACCTATTAAACGGGTAAATAGACATATTCAAGGTAATGTGGTGTGGAGTTACGACCAGGGACTGAAAGCGGTAGACAATACCGGTTAAAACCACCACTATCATACCGGTACAAAAGAGTTGTCAAAATCTGAAGCTGTACCTTTATTCAACCGCTTTGCAATTTCGGTACCGAAAACACACCACAGGCTAGGCACGCGAGAGAAGTCATTTAAAGTTTTATTCACTAAATGTTTTACACACTTATTGCAATTTTGTTATTACTCTGGCTGACATTGCGCGTTTTATTTCTATAATTGTGTGTATGTATGTTCACGCCATGACGCTGCAGTTCTCCGGTGATACTGAAGTATCCGACTGGTGACGTGGTCACTCACAATGGGCCTCATAAGAAAGCTCAAGGACACTCAGCGAGCTATGGAGAGAGCTATGCTTGGTATTTCTCTACGAGATCGAATCAGAAATGAGGAGATTCGTAGGAGAACTAAAGTTGTCGACATAGCTGAAAGGATTAGTAAACTGAAGTGGCAATAGGCAGGGCACATTGCTCGTAGAACTGATGGCCGCTGGGGCACAAAGGTTCTAGAATGGAGACCGCGCACGGACAACGCAGCGTGGGACGACCTCCAACGAGGTGGACACACGATCCGGTGAAGGTCGCTGGGAGTCGTTGTATGAGGGCGGCATGTAACCGCTCGTTGTGGAAATCTAAGGGGGAGGCCTTTGTTCAGCAGTGGACGTCCTGTGGCTGATATGATGATGATGATGTTCATACAAATATGTTCATGTATACACCATTTAAGACCTAAAATCCCATAGCGGTACTTCAATTACATAGGTTAAACATTTATTATAGCAGTAGCGAAATACAACCTATAAATATACCGGTATCGTAATATTTATGTAGGTTTACATAAATGTGAACTTCTATTACGGTAGTGTTATTAAAAGGGTATGACTATTACAGCTTTACAAAACTATCCATATTTTTCAGTTATTCAGTCCCTGATTACGACTCCTGCTTAACACCACTACATTAATTATATATACACTACAGCATGAATATTTTGGGAAGTAAATTAATGTTGATTAGACGAGGGATGTGCCACGATGCCAGTCCAAAACAGAACAATAGTTAATATTAAACATCAGATATATTGTATTGGTATAGTGATGTCCATTGCAATATAGGCAAAAACTACATCCTTCTCTTTTCTTTTATTTTATAAAACTTTGTATTGACGGTAGTTACGTAGGCTTTAATTAATCAAGTAGGAAGATAATGTATACCTACTTGATATACTTACCGTAACGAGACCTCACCCTTACGTTACCCTTGCATTAGCTGGGGTCGTTATGTAACAAACATTTCCTAATTCCTCATGTTACTTTAATTCCCATGAACAGGACTTGGCATACGATATGTCACCTATCCGACATCTACCCGTAATATTCGTTAACGGCGTACCAGGCGCCGGCAACCAGACTGTAGCACAAACGATTTCAAACATCACAGGCTACACGATGATCAGGCCAGGAGAGCTTGTGCGAGCTGAATCAGGGAAAGACACCGCTAGAGGGCGCTTGATCGCGGATAAACTACAAGCACAGGATGATATTCCTGAGGTAAGCCGGAATACTTTCGGTGACCTAGCCCAGCAGATAGAAGTAGACAGTAGATTAAATCAGGGGCTCGGCTCCTCTTATTTCATTGGTGAACAAGGTCGCTTCGAAAAAAAAGATAAGCGCCACAGTCAAAACCTTGGAAAACGTTTAGTGGCGACGCTGTTACCTTCACCGGCTTGTAATATGTAGACGGGCAAGCACTATACAGCAATCCTGATGGGTAAAATGACGACCAGACAGGGACAGCTGGTGGGAGCCTAACAGGGATAAAAGTTAATTTACTCGTAAAGTCTTGTTTGTAGATTATTAATTAAGCTTGGAGGTATCTCATGAAAGAGTAGATTTCTGATCGTGACGATCACGAATAATATGTGCGAGTCATCAGAGATCTGAAGAATTTCGAGAAAAATAGCATTAAAACAGCAGAATAAAATTATAAATATCCTGCCCGTAATACGCAGTAGCTATCTGGCAAATGAAAACAGATGCTCAATGTCAATACCGAATCCATGCCTGAAAGATGAAGATCTTCAATACAACAATTTGGCAACACCTCACTATTATAGTACTTGGTTGTATGTACAAAGAGGAAGTAAAGCGCGAGCATCGACGGCTTATTGCGTGGTAAATTCGGTATCTTAAGAACGCACTAATCAGTTAAGACCTTGTAAATGCAGCTAGAAGTCGTTGCATGCGGTCGGTGTGTGTGAGTGTGTTTGAATCTATGTGGAGGCATTGTTCAGCAGAGGACGTCCTTCGGCTTAAGTGATGATGATGACAACGAATCAATTAAAATTATCAATGGGATGTTGCTGAACTGCGATAGGGTGAATTGATTCACCACTGCTAGTCCAGCAATTAGACAGACCATTTGGATTAAGCAGAGTCGAATAATTAAGTTTTAATTATTCGACTCTGCTTAATCCAAATTAAGTTTTGTTTAATTTTAATTAAGTTTTGTTACCCTATTCGTCTGTGTACGTCTATCGCTAAATATGGGCTACGCACAATAACTCTCACTCCTCAGAAGGCTGTTACTAACTTGCCTAAATGTATAATGGTTTGTCAAATGGATTAGTGGTAACAGTAAGTTGATATTAGTGCAAAAAGAGGTCTTTCCGCCTATTTTCTCTGCCATCTTTCTAAAATAATCCTCTAGTCTCATTTAGAATTCTCACGGGATCCGTGCACCATAAAATAGCCCGCTTTATGGAAAAATCACACTACAAATCTAAATGCCATGAAGTCAATAAGATATATTCTTTACTCACATATGGAGTATTCGTGGAGTTGAAATGAGAACGTGTTTTAAATAAAGAACATTTTAAAATGTTCTCCATTTCCCAGCAATTGACAGTGGACCTGATAAAGGAGGCGATGCTAATGCAACAAGAGGCGAAAGGCTTCATCCTTGTGGGATTCCCCAAGAACCCGCGCATGTCCAACATGTTCAACAGACAGGTCAAGTGGCCCGAGAAGATTGTGGCGCTCGAAGTTGATAATGAGGTACGCACATGAAAAAAGCACAATAATCATACCAAAATTCTGAAACGAAAATAATTATGGTTTTATTCTTCTTAAGCATAGTGTTTAGCGTTTTTTATGAGTGTAGTAGAAGTCATTCCCTTTCTAATTTAGTTTTTTCTTATTTTTATTAATGAATAAGTCACAAATCATTCCCATGGATGCCGTAAAGAGCAAGTATTGGCTAGTTTCAGCTGGATCAGTCATCGATAGATCATTAAATTCGGCCATTAATAAGGTGCAAATGCGCGCGCTAATTAATAAATATTTACATAAATATGTATAAAAATATAAATGTAAAATAAACAGTTTTAGACCACTTGAAAAACAAATCTTAAAGCTGTCTTGTCTCTCAAATTCCCAGGTAGCAGCGACTAGATTACAGAACAAACTATCAGAGTTAGGCAGACCAGAATCGGAGATCAGCGCGGCACGGCAGATCGTCAGGGAAGCTGCGCACAAAGTGAAAAATGTACACAAACGATTTGGTGGACATGTTATTACGGTTAGCCTAAACAATACTGATTGTTTCTTTATAATCAGAGTAATAATCAGGGTTCGGAATAAGAGAGTTTTTAAGTGCAAAATGGCGTCAGATTCACAACGAAATTTAATATGCATATGTCTTTATATCTTTGGAACTCCGGGATTGCTAAAAATAACTTCAAAATTCTTTCTTACCGACGTTAAACACAAAACTTAGTGGCGCAAAACACCCGGTTCCTGGCGTTCCCCCAATAGTAGGCCACCAAACATTTATTATGAATACGTATGAGATTTGGAATAGGCGTTCATTGTATTTAATTAACCCATAGATATTAACCAATTCCAGCGATATTCTCCTATCCAAATCCTATCCAAATCACTATATGGCTGGCCAAGGAAAAATATTTGTGGTCGTTCTAATCCACCTGTAACTGTCTTCATGGCGTTCATGCAGATATTGTAAAAATTTGGTTCTGAACTCTTCGCAGCTCTAGGCTTCTAGGCTGCTTTCTATTCCTGTGTAGAGTGACAATGTAATATATGATATGATAATGATGGCGCACTTCCTAATTTGAGACTAGTGGAGCCTCCGTTGCCAGGGTCACGTCTACCGTTGTAAGTTTCCAACGAGCAGTCGTCCAGAGGACTCCAGATACACCGAGAGATCACTTCTCTGTCGTCCTTTTAGAAAACGACCCCACAGGTGCTTTACGAAAGTTTCCACGGGCAATTACATCGCCGGCAAAAAAGGCTGCCTTAGAGAGCGCCGTTAAGCACGGCTGGCAACGGTTTTAAGCTCTCAAAATAAACTGACATAAGAGTCAACTCTTCTTTTCCGGATCTGGTCACTTTTGCGTCAGCGATATTTTCAGCGACGTGTGTGACTACCTGTGCTTTGACGCCCGACGATGATGTAGGTATTATCCCGATGCCATTTCAATGCGATGTATCTTCAATGCTGACAATATTAGGCTAACAAAACTATAAGCTAACTTATAATCCCATTCCCCACAGTTGGACAGCAGCGGCAATCCAAAAGCATTAGCGTCTACGCTCAAAGAGATTCTATCAGACACTATCGAGAAAGGTCAGAAGCGGCCCGAGTCTCCAGCCCCCCGGCCCCCCACAGCCGTCTCAGCCCCCGCGGTCACCCCAGTCACAATACCGTCACTGCAACCAGAAGTCCCCGTGGAGATTGTAGACGGAGAGAAGTGATAGAGTTACTCGTTTAATTGTGATTTGTTTAAAATTTTACTACAATACATGTTACTGTTTTTATGCAAGTATTTCATTATACAAGAAGGAGTTGTAGTGAAATGGTTAAGCTGAGGTTGACATATTCACTTGGTGCTTAGAACGTTACGAGTGAGTGCACAATAAGGTCATCACTGAAAATATAGGCATCGCACCGGCACTGCTACAGGGTGGCACCGCCGTACGCTAACCGCTCCCCCGAGGTGACCGCGAGATGTCCACGCGCCGACTCCAAGGCGCAAAGGAGTTGTCCACACGCATGAGGAGACAGCATGCTGTCAACGCGACAAGGATTCGGCTAATTATATCATTGTTATAATTCATCCCCCTAGGTCTGACCACTCACTAATGCACACCACCGGGCGAATCCTCTTCGTCGACGTGGTTCCTTGCTGTCGGCTCGCTTACATAACAGTGTCGGCGCGCCATTCTCAAGCAGTGCCGTTATGAGTGATGACCTTCAGTCGTGAATTTCATCTCGTTTTGGGCAGTCCTGAATATCTAACAGCAGATATAATATCGACCCAGTTGTGGTGGATCTCGGTATACGCCAGTAACTGGGTCCCGGAGGTCACTCCATGTAAAATACTAATATTCAGCCATTGATTTATTTGTATATCAATATTTTATTTGCATATCAATGTATTCTACGACTTCTGGTAAGACTGGAAGCCCTCCTTAACATGGTTGAGAATGGTTTATAAGAGCAATGAGAGCGGCAAGAGCACACTTTATCTCGTATCGACGGAGTACTGAGAGGCACCTCGGGGATCATAGATGATATATATATGACGTAAAGGTTGCTGCTATGTAGCGGTTCTTACGGTAGAACTTACTCTAATTCCATCTGTTCCCGAGGTGGTCATAAGTGGTATGTCGGTGTCTGGTATGTATATTTCTTTACATGACTTATATAGAAAACAAATATTTTTTTACTAGAATACAATAACATACCTATGCATTTAAAAGTAGGTTCAAGTACAATTGCTTTAGATGATGCGTTTCGTTTTATCTTCATTACATAATAATGCTGTATCACATAATATTATCTATTGCTCGGTACTGTACCGAGTTTGAACAATATTAACAAAAGATTACTTATATCCAGTGAATATTAATTTGTATTAAGAGGCACGACGCCGTATCTACCTAAGGTAACTAGTTGAACATCGGATACACCCATTTTGGAAGACGGTTGAAAGCCCACGATGGCTTTGGACGTGCGTAAGCAAGCACTCAAAATAAAAATTCTGCGCAAATTTTGGAAGGATTTCCAGTTCTTTTAATGCCCGTGCCGTCAGTATATAACGCACTTTTTTCCGTACCGAGGAACCGTACGTTCTTACGAATTTTGTCCTTCAAGGAGTTTCCATACTTCAGCGACTGGCCGCTTATAAATTCTTTTTACACAAATTTCAAAAATTTAATCACTGTGACAAGTGACAGTGCATGTCGTTGTCAATTGTCACCAAAAGCGCATCGATTTTCGAAACAAAACATAAATAAAACGAATTCATTCCTTACAGAGCGGTCTTTGCCTAACCATCGTCTACTAATTTCATGTAATTTATCATAAATTTTTACAAGATACTTCTGTGATGTCAATTGTAAATTTCATAATTAATTGGCAGCTAATGTCAAAAGCGTGAAGTTTGGTGGCGGGAATTGCACTTTGTTGAATATTTGGTAAATTCGCCACGCTGCCTAGATCCGTGATCAAAGTTATGAAGATCAAACTGCGTAAGTATTCAAAACATACTATGTTTCACATACTATGTGATTAGCCCTATCTGATACATTAGGATATGTACCTAGGTAGTCAATATATGTTAGGAACTATAAGAGTTCAGTTTTGAAAATGAGATACTAATATTATGTTTACATCACAATGGCAAATTTTTAATTCGATGATCGCCACAAGTTTTACTACCAGTAAGTAAAAGCGTTATGCGCAATGTTCGTTCTTTTAACCATAATCAAAGATTGACTGTTCTTAGAAGTAGGGTAGTAACAAACTATTTCAATCATGTCGTATGTACACACCTGTAGATACATAATATTTGATACAATATGCGAACAATTTTATTTCACTTTTCAAAATAGTTTAAAAGTAAAATTTGCATATATTCGTGATCTGGTATGTATTCGTATCAAAACTTTGATGAATGTCGTTCCGCATCATCATGAACAGCTTTTAATTGTTGAAATGAAGTCTAAAACATCGTTTTTTATACTCTCTTAACTAGTCGTAGCTATAATATAAAAGAACTTATTTTATCGTGGTTTTGTAAGAGAATCAATTAAAGCAAATTCTTGGAAGCCACATTACAACAAACATATTTTGTTCTATATATTAAACTCATAAGGCTCAATTCACCTTTTTATTTGTTTTATGGGTCCCATAGTAAACTCAACTTCCTTCACCCCGGGGAAGGGCGAAGGGGCATACCTGACTCCTATCGACTCAGACCACTGGAGCGGTCATCTTCGGCACCGAAGGGGGCTCCAGGTCCTCGTAAGATCACACTAGAGCGAGCGGTCAAAATTATGATGGAAGGCAGCTGTAAAAAAGCCGCCCTCCCAGGCACTTCTCGGGAAGGATTGTAAAGGACCCAAGCCTTGCTGTGCGCTGTGCTGCGCACACGGTGGACCCGTGTCCACGTTCGCGCCACCGTCTTCCCGGGGAAGGCTTGATTCACGTAACGAGCCAAATCCTTGTCCGTGTATTCCATAAGAAATTCGGTCGACTATGGCTTAGCCTTGGCATGGGCTCGTTACAATTTAACTAGCGCCTAGTAGTTCTTTGGATTCGATTTTCTCATTTCCTTCCACAGCCTAACTTCTCATAATATGGCATGTTTTGCTTCACTTGTCCAGCGCGAGACCGTTTCCCGTCGACGTCCTCGACGGAGGATAACGAGAGCGGCACGGACTGGGACACAGAGGGTCGCCATCCCACCATGACGCACCCCCGGCACCCTCCTCCGCCTCAGGTAAGACTGTTGCAACAACAAAGTTGCGTGTCCGCGTCTACAGAATTACTAGAAAGAAAGAAGAAAGAAAATAAATTTATTTGGATAGACAGGGCAACACACATCATTTACAGAAAGCATAAATTGAGTAGATAAAGCAAAATAATATAAAAACAAGCATAACAAACATATTGAGACCTCAACATACAACAAACCATGCAATATGAAGATAGCTGGAAGAATAAATTTATTATAATATAACACTAATATACCTCACATGAAATAAAGTTAATGGTTAGTGGTGTGCGTCGCAATACCGATCAAAAAGAGACATTGCTCAGCCTAAAGCCACATCGCAGTTAGCGGTGCAGCGCTAATTTTCAGCAATACCTCGTGTTGTTGCCTGACGACACTCAATTGGAATAACGTACAATCGCCAAATAATAGTTCTTGCCCCTTTCACCTAACTCACTAATTGTTCTAGCTTCTTGTTGGTGAAAAAGTATTTAGGTAGGTATGTGTACCATCAAAATTTAAGCCGTTGGCCGTGTTCAGCATCATGTTCATGGATATGTTGATGCTGAAGCGGAATCTCTTTACTGTTTTAATAGTTATACATGGTCTTACATTAATAGTCTACGATATTTTGCATGGAGCCTATGTGAATGTTGACGATAATGTAGATATATCTAAAAAATTTATCTGTTGTATTTTTGTCAGCATTTTTAATAATCAATCATTTCATTAATTACTGGTTCTTCTAGTAAGTTATAGTAATATGCACTTGCATCTAGTAAGAAAATTGTGAACGTCGCACAAAAGAAAGAAACTAATTTTTCACCATCAAATTAATTTTGTGTGGTAGGTACATCATCTTTAGCATTTAATACGGCGCCATGCAAAATATCGTGGATAATTAAAAGAAGACCTTATATATAGGTTAACACTGAGTGTCGTAACTGTATATGAGACTCCGTATTTTCAAATCCCATATGGCAGGATCGAAGTTCTTTGTTAATAAATTATTTGACGTAAACTAACACCCAACTTATCGCGCACATTTTCCTTAAGCTAACCACCGCCACATTGCGGTACCTCGTGTGTAGAAGCATCGCGTAGCAAAGCTTTCCACCCCAACTTTACAAGCGATAACTGCCTGATTAGACGCAGGCTTCGTGTGCCAAATACTAGTGATACTCTTACGAAGTAGTGTTATATTAACCCCGCCTTGTTGCCTGTCCTATCAACGCGACCCCGTGTGCCAAAAGCCTTATAATCAATCATTCACAGAGGATAGAGAGCACGGACTGGAACACAGAAGGACGCCATCTCACCATGACGCACCAACGGCACCCTCCACCACCACAGGTAAAACATTAACTGAGCTCTTTATTAATAATTCGGAAGATAATGTAAGCACAGACTGAGACTTGGATGGATGCCACAGGGGTTATGCAGAATAAGGATTTATTTTTCAAATAAGAAGATGCGAAGATCTCTGACGTGCCTCTGTCGGACAATCAATGAACTAAAAACGTTCATTCTTTTTGGTTCCACTGGTGGCTACTGGCGCTAGTAACTACGCATCTTCCACAATAGCGACTGGCGGGCGATACCTTACGTAATACCAATTATTTTGACGCTTTGCCACCGGCAGATCCTTCGCTGCGCGATAGCTGCTATCGCGTCTGCTGTTGCTGTTTTTAGCTAAGCAGCCCGCCGAACTAATAATCAACGTAGTCCAAAATCTTTGGATTTTAGGACTAAGGATTTGTCTGTTCTTGTGTTAAATGTGATCTTAATGCAAAAACGGATGAAGTTCAAAATTTGAAATCTGAAGATTTTGGATTAGATTGATTATAAATTTCTACCGTTAGTCGCACTTTATTGAAAGTCTGAACCGTCTATTTATCCCCATTTGTGAAAGTTAGTTTCACTTCGGCTGTATTAGGTCCATTGTCCATTTAACTATCGAAACCCCCAGGTCATTTATGCCTAAGTGTAAGGCTCTGTGCCGTGCAGTGCCGGCTCAGAATACCAGCACCCCATCTCCTCCCGTGGGTGTCGTAAAAGTCGACTAAGGGATTAGCCGGAGGATGGGCAGCAGCGTCCTTCGAGTACATTAACAACTCAACTGCGATCACCGACCCGTCTGCGAAGCGTGGAGATTATGGCAAAACCCCCCAATGAGCCCACAACACACCCATATCGGTCGTTGTGGTGCTCTTTGGAGGAGGCCTGTGTCCAGCAGTGGACTTCAATCGGCCGAAATGATGAAGGCTCTACGAGTGAGGAAAAAAGAAGGCAGGTGGCTTATATGTTTTTCTCCAGAGATTGCAGTTAGATTTAAAAGTGTGGGTTTCGGCCAGATGCATGATGGTTTATAAGGCACTGTCTTATGATTATATATTGAGTCATCTTCTAGATTTGGTTCCTCTTTTGAAGGCGGAATGCCAGTCAGTTTAAGTTTTGGACGTGATATTCAAATCTACACTTATACCTTATTGGCAATAATAAAGGCATGGTGGGCGCAGTGCTAAGCAATTGGCTTCCTGCGCTACGTGTCGCGGGTTCGATCCCCGTGTGGAAGAAATATTTGTATAATGTACAGATCGTTGTCTCGGGTCTGGCAGTTTGTGCATGTGAGATTCCTTAGCCAAAATCTTGGCATAAACGTTTCTGTTCAGCTTTAGCTGACTACCGTTAAACTGTAAGAGAAGTTACAATGTCATCCTTCCTTAGTACCTACTCTTATCCTTCCTATCAATTATATGAAATCTATCATTAATTCTACATATATTTGTCGTGTACCTAGGCGGTGATAGTCGGCTCGGTACGCAAGCGTCGTGGAAATCTACCCAAGCACTCTGTGAAGATCCTGAAGAGGTGGTTGTATGACCACCGTTATAATGCGTACCCTAGCGATGCTGAGAAACTGGCACTGAGCCAGGAGGCCAACCTCACAGTATTACAGGTGAGCTTAAAGGATTTGAACTGTGGTCAAAGTTAAATCATCTTTATGCAAGTGATTTTTCCACATCACACATCACATCCACATCAATATTTGGTTTCTATGTACCAAAACAACGATGTTTATATAGTGGGAACTTATCCGTACTCATTACCATAATCATTGCGGACCTTATAATATTGTTACGCCATCTGATAAACAATGGCGGAACATGGCGTTACTGGTGTTTAGTAGCGATACTAAGACGTGTAGAAACTCATGGAGCGTTCTGGATAGTTCTTCGTATATAAGGCACGTAGTGCCATCTGTTATCTAGTAGCTGTACTACGGTTTGTAGTAACTTCCAGCATGTTCGGGATTGTTTTATGTGGCGCCATCTGGTGTCTCTCGCTTCCGGCCGTGGTTCAGTCCATCGTTTGGAGCTAGAGCGCATGGGATGCCGTCGCCTCCTCTTGCGAGGACGTGATGCAAGCAAAGAAGGCGGCGGAGCGGGTGCCGGTGGAGGGCGCTAAACGATCTCCGGCCACCATGAGAAGCGGCCTGCGGGCGACGAAATAGGGGCGGTCCGTCGCCCGAACAGAAACAGGCCCGAGATGGCGGCGCGCGTGTTCCGCGCGCGCCTCTATGGGATAGGTGCGGCCAAAAAGGTCGCACAGTAAGTGGCCCGTCAGACAGTGACGGCCGATACCTGCCGGGGCGCGGTCTAATGCAGATGAAGCGTACACCTCACCCCCGGCTAGAGGTAAGAAGGACACTTTTGGGCTTTAGCCGGTTTGAGCCCGGCATGGCCCTCCGTCCTTCAAAGGCGAAGGAAGTCCATGAGGAATTCTCGATGATAAAAAAGCGATATGTTGCTTCGTTGTCCGCGCACAAGCATGCCGTCCGGGTGCAGATGCACTGAGAGGAAGCAATATGCGTAATCTACCGATGCGACTTCGCTGGCGCGGTCAGCTGACTTGCGTATTATTGAGTCGAACTTGCCACATTTTGAACTTATTTTTGGAACAAAATTAAACCCTGTTTAAAAATTATTGCCATCGATTTAATAAAATCGAAGGTTTTGTATAAGCTAACAATAATGTATACCTGACATGATAATTCAAGCCAGCAGCTACTTTTCATGTCACTACGCATCTGTTCCCAATATTTGTAGGTATTTATTTAAGGATGTGTCTATGTCGTGCTAGGTTTGCAACTGGTTCATAAATGCCCGGCGACGTATTCTCCCCGGGATGATCAGGCGTGAGGGTCACGATCCTCTGCACTACACCATATCCCGGCGAGGCAGGAAGCAGCCGGGCGCTATGGCAGGAGTGGGACCCATGGTAGGGCTTGCTGGGGCGTCCACATCGGGTCTTGGAGTGGCCCGAGGGGACAGCGTATCTGTTGCAGCGTGGGATGGGATTGTTGTAGAGGTAGGTCAAAATAACGGTGTCATCTATACAAATAAATATCTATACAAATAAATAAAAAAAGTGTCTGTTTGTAATGTCAAAATAACAGCTTTTTACTAAATGCATATGAAAGTATATACGGTACCTATAACAAAAAATCAATTATTAAATCTGTCTGTCTGTCGGTCTGTCTGTCTGTCTGTCTGTCTGTCTGTCTGTCTGTCTGTCTGTCTGTCTGCCTGCCTGCCTGTTTGTTCCTGGTAATCTCCGAAACGGCTGGACCGATTTTGACGGGACTTTCACTGGCAGATAGCTGACGTTATAAGAAATAGCTTACTTTGATTTTAGAAAAATAATTAGGGTTCCGCGCGAAAACAATAAAACCCTTGAAATCCAATATATATATTCTATGTCAAGTGTCTATGTCGAAGTACTCTAAATTTCTTTTAAATTAAACGCGGGTGAAACCGCGGGTCCCAGCTAGTTATAATAATAAAGTCATACGCTTAAACATTTAGGCCCTTGCATTTATATCTATATAAGCAGTGATAGTCTCTTTTTTTTTTGGTGTCATCTTCGACACCGAAGGGGGGCTCTAGGTCCTCGTAAGAGCACGCTAGAGAAAGTTATTTGGCCTAGAGTGCATTTTCATGAAACAACGCGGAGTCCCGAATCATAGTTATAGTTGGACTTTCAGATTTTGTAATCTCATATTATGACTCCATTTAAATTGGTGCTCTCAGCATTTTTCCTAACCGTTCATCAATTGTTGTCAATACTGAAACGCTCGATTTTGAAACCGATAACAAAGTAGTTAAGACCGCTTTAATTCCCATATTAAAACGAGGTGTAATAGCCCGTGGTAAGCCGTAATTTTTTTTCCACACATTATGACACTTCTTGCCGTGTGGTGCCGGCTCAGAATACCACCACCCCGTCTCCTCCCGTGGGTGTCGTAAAAGTCGACTCAGGGATTAGCCGGAGGATGGGCAGCAGCGTCCTTCGAGTACATTAACAACTCAACTGCGATCGCCAACCCGTCTGCCAAGCGTGGCGATTATGGCAAAACCCCCCAATAGCCCACAAAACACCTATACCGGTCGTTGTGGTGATCTTTTGGGGAGGCCTGTGTCCAGCAGTGGACTTCATTCGGCCGTGATGATGATGACACTTTCCTATTCGCTACTTACTGGCTATTAAAGCCTCCTTAGGGCCTCCTGTTCATGAAAGATAGGCCGATTACTAAAACAGTGGCTATTATTATGTTCATCAACCTTAGCCTTCTGTACCCCTAGTGCGAGTTCTTACGGTCGGTATAAGATTGAAGAGTTTTGAGCGCGGCCAATCGCAGCGCCGAATGCGGTAAACGTGTAGTTTACTCTTACGTTAAGATTGCAAAAAGAAACTCGTATTAGGGGTAGGTACATCGCTTCTAGTGTGATCATACGAGGACCTGGAGCCTCCTTTAGGTGCTGAAGATGGCCGCCCCAGTGGTTTTAGCCGGTAGGAATCCGGCATACCCCTTCACCCTTCCCCGGGGCGAAGGAAGTTCATGAAGAATTTCCAATGGGCACCAATAAAAAAAAAGGTCAACATCGCTTTAGTCACAGATCCATCAGATAACCAAAGTAGTACCAACAGAACGGCCCTGACGGCCGTGCGCACGACTACGGCGACGGTCTTCTGGTGTACCGAAGTGACGGCGACGAGCTCGGTGACGGTGAGGAGGGCTACTCCAGCACCATCAGCGAGGAGGAGGTGAAGTACGACCCCTCTGTCTGGCAATCTGTCATACGATACGGACCGGAGGACCACGATCTTCATCCGGCTGTTAGAGAGTAAGCTTGGTTTTGTAGCTTATTTTTCTGAGAACTTGTATCTTATCTACATATTCTAGTTTATTCTAGCTGCATGAAAATGAGAAAGAGATAACAAATCGATACTATAATACACTTCCATGTCGTGTGGTTCCAGCTAAGGATAGCACCACCCTTCAAATTTAGTGGGTGTCGTAAAAGGTGATGGGATTAGCTGGAGGATGGGCAGCAGCGTCCTTCGAGTACATTCATAACCACTCAACTGCGATCGCCAACCTGCCTGCCAGGCGTGGCGATTATGGCAAAGCCCTCCAATGAGCATACAATAAACCCAGACCGGTCGTTGTGGTGGTTTTAGGGGGAGGACCGTGTGCAGCTGTGGCTGGTTTCCGGCTGAAATGATGATAATACACTCACAGTCAAAGTCAATGCGCCGTTTCCTTTTTCCCCCCACAGCAGAGGAGAATCAATCGTAACAGGGACCACGACCAAAGACATGGTAGAACAAACCACCGAGCCGCAGGAGACTGATTCAGAGCAGTTCTGCTTGAGAGCAGCAAGGGCAATTGTCAAACGCTGGTACTGACGGCAAAAGAGATAAGTATGCAGGCAACTAACATCAGCATTTTAACAGATATTGTGCGTGTGCTTAATGGCCACATCTGACGTTTTACCTGAGTGTCATGTGCGCAACTGTAAGCAACGACAATTGACTGCATCATCATGGAACGTGGGCATCCAAATGATCGGTATACTAGCCATAATCACCACGGTTTGGCAGCTGGATTTATGATTCGCAGTAGCTTTACACCGGCTCACAGACTGTCTTCCGTTTCACAAGAAAGACGCTTCTATTTAGATAAACCCTAAGTCGCCTTTTATGACCTGCAGGTGGAGCTTCGATTACCTATTTTTTGCCATAAAACGCACGCCCAATTGCTATGTAGTAATTGCCTGCATACTTAACTCTTTTGCCGTGTGTTCCATACAATATCACTTCCATAAACTACCAAATCGTTTTGCGTCCTCAGTCCAATACTTGCTTACTTATTGTCTACATCAAAAGATCTGTCGAAATTATGATCCCAAGTGAAAAGCTGGTGAAACGTTTGGAGTGTTGAAAATTAGTACCACAACGTCTCCTTCCTCAGAGATTCTTTCTTTTGCTTACCCAGCAGCACGGCTTCAGTCGTAACAGTCACTACGACCGAAGAAATGGTGGAACACGTCCCTGAACCGGTGTCAAGCAGTGAGGATGGATGGCAAACTCTTGCACATCCGCAGTTGGCCCATCTGCCTCAGTTGCCGCATCCACTGCGCGCGCGCCGGATGCAGGTGAGCCCGCCCCCGCAGCCGGCGCCCCCAGTTGCCGTCGAGCTCGAAGTCGCCACCACCGATATGTGGTGCCACACTTAGAGTGGAGACTTTTGTGCCAATTTTTAAACCTAATATAAATATTCTAATGTTTATAGTTCCGTGTACTCTTGCAAAAAGGAAGAAGATTCATTTGTCAACAAACTCATTTTGAATTGCTTTGCCTCTTTGTTTAAAAATAAATATGTTTGGATTTTACAGTTATACAGGTTGTCCAGTAAATAGCACGACATACTGCAGGGGGTGAGAGCTCGGGTCAATACCTACCAAAAAAACAATATATGTTCAGCAAAATCTTACGGAATTTTTTTTCACCGCTGTAGGTTAAAGTTAAGCGATAAGAAAATTTTATGTAATAATTTGAGGTAAAAAAAATACTAGAAAAGGAATTTTTCATTACGAGATGCTTAAAAATCTGTGTCAAGGTAGAGATTTTTCGATATTTCGGAAAATTTTGTACTACTGTGAATCCGTAAGATTTTGCTGAACATATAATGTGTTTTTTTGGTAGGTATTGATCCAAACTCTCACCCCCTGCAGTATGTCGGCACGGTTGGTGCAGTGGCTGATACAGTCGGCTGCTGCGCTCCGGGTCGTGGGTTCGATTCCCGCACGGAACAAATATTTGTATGATCTGCAGGTAGTTGTTCCGGGTCTGGGTGTATTGTATGTGGAATTCATGTCTGTAAACGCACCCACGACACAGGAGAAATCTTTGTGGGGGGCAAAAAAAAAAACTGCTATTTACTGGACAATCTGTATGTATAATTAGACAGCGCGGCTGTTGTGGCCCCGGTTTGGATAAAACCTTGTATATGTACATATCTAACTGTAGGCGACGTCGGTGTTAAAACACTATAGTTCCCTTTAAAATCAAGTTTTCCTTTTAAGCCAAGAGAACTAGCGTTAGTGTTTTTGTTTTGTTTTTAGCCTAGAGACGAGTTTCTGTTTGTTGTGTAAATAAATTTTATACTAAATATATTGATTTTCATTCAAGTATATAATGTAGCAAAGTTTTGGGTGCGGGGTGTTTTAAAACCGGCATCACCTGACAGTTATTGCTTTCAAAAAAGTTATAGGTCCCCAGTTCAGGGTTATCTTTTGCTTAGCTTTTAATGTCCGAAGATCTAAACATAGACTACAGGGCTAATTTTATTCAAAGCTAAAGATACAGCTAATGTTAAAACTTCATTTGGCCACAGTACTCGACCAGAATTGTGTTTTTGCTTATTCAAAATTGATATGGGACCAAAACTTCAGGTGGTGCCAAGCAGGATGGAGGGTGATCAGGACCAGTTCAAGTGTCTCTACCTCCTAGTGGAGACGGCTGTGGCAGTTCGTCAGAGGGAGAAGGAGCAAGAGGAGGCACTGCTTCCTGTTTAGAGAATCGTGGTTTATATAAACTTAAACTCTTTTGTAAACTTAGTTATAAGATAAAAATAAATCGGCTGTTGAAACCTATAGGAAATTTACATTAGGTACAATAGACATAGTCTAGTGGTATAGAACTGTTGTATTTTTTTTTTGTTTTGACACCTAATGTTCCTTTATTGCGATGTTTGATATGGAAGTAAATATTGTCAGTGATTGCTTCGACTAGCCATGTCCTACCTCATTAATTGAGATCTGGATGGATTTGTAGTTATAGGATCATTCCGTTTGGTGGAGACATAAGGGCCAAATTTTGGAATGGAATACTGGAGAAGGTTAGCTGGCTTGCCTGATTCCTCCAGAGCGTGATTTAATTAGTTTTTGGTTTGTTTTTCAGTACTTTGCAAAATTGAATTGACACAGGTACCTGCTACTCTCATGTTTACTGGTAGTTGCATTTGCCCTTACCAGCACTCCAGACTAGAGGGAAATGATCAAGTTTATTTTCACAAGTAACACACGAGCGAGGGGCATGTAGGCCTGGCCCTGCCTAGAATCCTTCTGGCCCACCCCTAGAATAATATTGAATTCCCATTAATTCCCAGAAAAAAATAACATTGCTGCGCCTTTGGAAATTTCGAGCAGTACCGTAAGATTTAGGCCATTTGAGAATTGGACTAAGGATTACTATACGCTTCTCATGTATATAAAATGATTAGCCAATGATAACTATTACGTACGATTTAAATTAGACAGATTTTTAGTACAGCTTCAAACAGTTCTCAGTGTCAATTAGCCAAAATAGCCCCCCCATCCTACAGGTACCTAATTAAACCAATCAAGAGGGAAATGGTACGGACAAGTGCAACTGCTTCTGTATTCTTTGTCGTAAGGGATATTTTTGTTTAAGCCTACTTAACTAGAAGTTAAGCATATAATAATTTACTTATCATTTATAATATTTTCCCTAGGATAAGATCGAATGTTTTGTTAACGTTAATCGTCAATAAATTGAATTCATAAACTGTCGCTTCATTCCATCAAACCAATCCGTTAAAGATAGAAGCAGTAATAGGCTAAGAAGCAGGGTTAGCCGAAGAATCAGTGCTAGCCTGGTGGTGGAACGCTTGCCTGTGCTTCCATACAGAGTTCGAAGCCCGGCCCACCACACATCTTTTCGGATTCATGTGCGGATCATAATTTGATTATCACTTGCGTTAATACTGAAGGGAAAACATCGTGAGGAAACCTGCACACCTGAGTGAGCTCGAAATTTCTTCTCAATGGCATGTGTAAACCGTCAACCCGCACTAGGCCATGTGGTTTCCAGGCCTAAAATCTGTTTAACGGTTTTCTCAGAATTTCTCTGATAAGTGGTTTTTAGATTGTTTTTTGGCATCCTGGTGGCGAGATTACCACGTCAATCACCCGGTGGTTAGCTTTACGCCTGCCACTTTATTGTGCAATGCTACCAAGGACTAATTATGCGTGGTGAACCCACAAACAATGCGATCGTCACCTAAAGATGGTACTGATTTAGTCTCTTATGCCCAGTAATTTCCCTAGTTACAGAGCCCTTCAAACCGCAACACAGCATGTCTAATGTTGTAACCCTACTGCCTGCCAGCAGAATAAGTGGCACTGCGGTGGTGTCTTTTTTTCTTTTTTTTATTGGTGCCTAGTGGAAATTCTTCATGAACTTTCTTCGCCCCGGGGAAGAGCGAAAGGGTATGCTAGACTCCTATCGGCTAGAACCACTGGAGCGGTCATCTTCGGCACATAAGGGAGGCTCCAGGTCCTCGTATGATCACACTAGAGCCGCCCATTGATGCCACGCCTGTAGGCACACCTCGGAGAGGGTGACTGTAAACGGCAGGAGGTTCCAGGCGTATGGTAATTAGGCGCCAGGGCGGATGTTACCCCGGCGCCGTCTCCTCCTTCTTTGAGCGGGATCGGCCCTCTCCCGATCCCACTCTGCGGTCTCCTTCTGGAGCATGACGCTCTCACAGAAGGAGAGCTGCATTCCAGTTTTCGTGCTCTGCCAACATAGCCGACACTACTGCTGGCAGAGAGAGAGCTCAGCGGCCCACGCACGCACGCACGCAGGTTGGCTCGCTATCACATTGTACCGTGGCCTCACATCCTTTCCTGTGCAGGTACGCACCGAAACAACCGTGCCTGGTGAGTACCTGCGTCAGGCGGTAGGTGACGCGCTTGCCCCTTCTGAGCCAGGCTCCAAAGAGCAGCAGGACGGCCTCCACGATGCGCTTGGTCGCAAACTGCGACCGCAGACGCTGACGCCACTTGCCAAGTGCGCGCCGCCGAGCTAGCCACCTCAGCCTCAGCCTAATAAGGCGACTACCTGAAGAATGAATAAATATCCGTCCCTTTGACGGCCAGATAGAGCGATATCCGAGAGATAACTAAGTATCATTCGACAGATGCGGGACAGATGATGTAAACAATACATTTACTTTTAGGTTAGTTATTCGGTAGGTAGTTATTGACGTCTTATCTGACGATGGAAAAATCGGCCCTTAATGAATAATCATCTTAATGCTAAGCGATGATGTGGTCGACGATAGGGCACACTTGCCTAGAAAAAACCTGTTCACTTGCGACTTGAAGATTCCCAGGTTATAACATTCGAGAAACACGATACACGCGGTATGTACGAAGAAGAAGATCACATCTATGATGTAACGATAGCACAATGCCGTTCGTCTGTTCTTTCGAGGATGGAGGAATTAAATCGCGCAATTTCAAAGCACAGTCGCTGAAACGTATCCGTTAAAAATCGATAAGCTACTCTGCGCCTGTGTTCGAACTCCCTTGCCTTGACTAGTGCATCATTGTAAGCCTCTTGTGCGTCTCTCAGTCACTTCGAGCTCTTCAAGCTGATATTTGGCTGTACGGTCCCAAAGATGCGAGCAGTATTCCACACTCGATCAAACTTCTGCTTGGTATAAGTTGAGCAGCTGTTCCGGTGTGAAATACCGTCTAACCTTCAAAAGGATTCCAAGCTTTTTTGCAGCCCGAAGATCTTCTGACTCGATATAGGAGCCAAAGTTGAGAGTGGCTGTGAGAGTAACGCCAAGAAGCTCGAGGTGGTAAATATTCGGCATGGATACATCTCGGAAAGTCGGAGACGGTTGGAATCGACATCGTTTGACTGAAAACTACCTGAAGTGCTGAGTCTTGACATTATTAAACCTAACCAAGTTGGTATCACCCCATTCTGTGATGGTCTTCACGGGACAGAACAGTTAAAGCGTGCGACCATGGATTCTCTAAGAGATTAGATCTGCGACGCATGGGTTCGTTAATTGCCTATGTATCTATCAACAACGGTACTGACGTATGCGTAACCAAAGATTTTTATGTGTAGCAAAAACAGCGTTGCAGAGAGATAGTCTCTGAGGGATGCCGGCTTCAATTAACACACGTATTGAATGATCCCTCGGACAGTCCGATATCCAATTACACAATACAGCAGGTTGGTCCTATAAAGGAAAGCTAGTTATTAAGGCTATCGTGTCAAACCGTGTCAGTATCAGAATACAATTGTGGTGTCATTCCAATATGTTGCAAAAATAAAATCCGCATAGTATAAAAATACATTTAGAAAATTTTATGTTGAAAATAATAAGGTCATATGTACAGGGGGTAAATTAGATGCAGCATGCTATGGTATAGGTTTTGCAGCCTCGATGTTTTCAGTAATCTTAGCCTTTTCGGCACCGGTTGCTTCTCGAGCTTGCGCAGCAACTGCTTCAGTTTTCTGAGTTTTATCTTTCGCAAGCTTGGCAGTAGCGGCTTGCGCACGCGCTACTATAGGGTCCATGACTTTTTGCACCTCAATGAATATCGCCTCCGGTGTCTGCTCCGCGTTGATCTATACAAATAAATAAAATTGAAGTGTCTGTTTGTAATGTCAAAATAACAGCTTTTTACTAAATGCATATGAAAGTATGTACGGTACCTGTAAAAAAAAACAAATTTTTTGTCTGTCTGTCTGTTTCGGGTAATCTCCGAAACGGCTGGACCGATTTTGGCGAGACTTTCACTGGCAAATAGCTGATGTTATAAGGAACTTAGGCTACTTTTATTTTAGAAAAATAGTTAGGGTTCCGTGCAAAAACAATAAAACCCTTGAAATCCAACATATATATTCTATGTCAAGTGTCTATGTCGAAGTACTCTAAATTTCTTTTAAATTAAACGCGGGTGAAACCACAGGTCCAAGCTAGTCTGGAATAAAATATCACGACACTTATTTCATAGCTGATTAAATAGCATAACGCTAATTGGATCAGCTACATTTCTTAATTAATAGAAGTAACAAAATCGATTTTACTAGTCGTGCAGTTATTGTCAACAGCTGGACGTGTGACTTTCCCAAAATGGACGTGATGAAAATTGATTTAGAAATAATAAGCCATTTTTATTGGTGGCCAGTGGAAATTCTACATGAACTTCCTTTGCCCCGGTCAAGGGCGAAGGGGTATGCCGGACTCCTACTGGCTAAAACACTGGAGCGGTTACAACGGTAACTGCATGTATCTATACAAATAAATAAAATTAAAGTGTCTGTTTTTCATGACAAAATAACAGCTTTTTACTAAATGCATATGAAAGTATATACGGTACCTACTACAAAAACATCTTTTAATTTCATTGTCTGTCTGTCGGTCTGTCTGTATGTCTGTCTGTTTGTTCCTCTAATCTCTGAAATGGCTGGACCGATTACTATGGGACTTCATCACTGGCAGATAGCTGATGATGTAAGGAATAACTTAGGCTACTTTTATTTGGGAGAAATAATTAGGGTTCAGCGCAAAAAACTTTTACCCATGAAATCCAATGTATATACTCTATGTCAAGTGCCTATGCAAGTACTCTAAATTATTAACAAATAATATAATTTATTTTAAATTAAACGCGGGTGAAACCCCGGGTCCCAGCTAGTATTATAATAACACATTACCGAATAAATAAATTACGCCGTTCGCGTTGAGTATATTCCTACAGTGATATTATTTTATTCTTAAGTTTCGTGCAACTTGTTTGTATAACCTTGTGTGGCGAGTAAAAATAAAAGAAAAAGTATTAACAAACCCTGCAAACTCTGTCACCAAAGGATTCGATTACTGCGTCGTTGTGCTTGTGAAAAGTCTCCAGGCGAAGCTTGACGGTGTTTTCATTGTCATCCGACCGGCCTGATGACTCCGCGCGGCTAATCAGCCGTGCTATTAGCGTTTTATCCGACGCCTCAAAGTACAGTACCAACTGAAACAAATTGATTTCTAATTGGACATAGAAAGCTATGTTTGATTTTATTTGCACCAGAAAGGATATATTTTCTTATTATACAAATACCGCCAATCTTAGATAGCAAAGTTTACCCCCAAATTGATTCAGAGCCACACAAATTATAACGCTTACGGCCACACGTCCGATGGATTGCTCGAGTGCTGCGCCTTGTGACTTCTCGCGGGGGTAGCCATCCACTAGGAACCCTCGCGCGTTTGGTGCGGCTGCCTCCATCCCCTCCTTTAATATCTCCAACGTTATGTCGTTTGAGACCAGGCCACCTGCAATGCACAGGATAGCAACAAAGTGACTGTAGAAAATTCATTTCGTCAATATTATACCGCGTTAGTCGGAAAGGGTGTGTAATACTATGGGTGGTAATGAACAATTTTTGTTCTCCGACTTTCCCCAAAAAGTCAATAGTTACAGAGTTATAACTGTTCAAACTTATCATGAAAATTACGCTGACACAACCCTATCATCAGCTGTGTCTTACATTTGTAGTCATATTTGGGTTCAAAGTCCTAGTAGCCTGACGTAGTAGAGTATCTTTAACTACATTTTGATCAATTTGAGATTACTGTCGTAACTTGCGCAATTTAAGGTACAAATTTCAAATTCAAATTTGGAAATTGTTAAAAATGGCCTATGGATCAACACGCATGCGACCTATACTATAATTCGTTTTTTTAATACTTTAATATCAGTTATTACAATCCAACGGACACTTCATAAATATTTTTGAAAGTAGTATCATGACTTCATTTTCTATCTTATTCCCGGCGCCATATTTGGACGAATACAACATTTAGTGCTTTCAGCGCTTGATCTATAGACAATGCTTTTTTGGTTAAAACAGATGCATTTTGGGCCAAAGCGATAGAAAGCGCTGACTCGCTGAATAGGAGAGGTTATTACATTACGAGTGACAATAAATTGACATTACCTAGCCAGTGAGTGTGAGGATCGGTTTAATCCGGCCTCCAGGATTGCATTTGTCCTATAGTGGGATCACGACTGCCCAGTGGGGTATTATTATTACTACGCCTGTCCAGTTTTTCCTTGTATGGTGGCAGGCATAGTTTTATCAGCGGTGCAGACACATAGATGTAAGATTTAGCATAATGGAGAAAAAATGCAATAAGTATAAATAGAACTTCAAAACTTTACCTCGATCCATAACTGAACTGAGGCACTTCGCCCTGGCCGAGCCTTTCATGACCTCAGCCCGCATGAGGTCGCCGACGGATATATGAGCAAACCCATACTTGGCGATGATTCGCTCGCATTGAGTCAATTTGCCCGATCCTGGTCCACCCAAAATACACACGATGGGTGTTGTATCCGTGTGGAAAGCTATCTGAAAATACAAATAAACAGTCTTTAGGTCGGGACGCTCACTGGAAGCTAATTAATAATAAATAATAAATAATACAAACGAGATTTCACTAGCGAGCGAAGCTAGTCGCTCATATTTTAGAAACTTGGGAGGGCTCACAGAATTATTGGTATTTTTTGTCCTATTTCCATGGCCTTCTGTGATTTTCTTGCAATATGCTAGTTTATAAATTGGTTTACTACGGAATTCGTGGACCAGCTTTCGACCTATTAGGTCAAGGGCTGATCCAGGCTTCGAGTCAGGGGGTCACATAGGCAAGGTCCAGCCAGGACAAGCTTCAAAACGTGTACGACGCGCCCGCGCAAGTTAAGTTTTTTATTTCTGATGAAATTGTATGCCGAATCTTTTGAGAAATAAAGTTGTCTGTCATTTTGGATTATTTTGTTTTTTTGTCAAATATAGGTTTTGGTTACAATATTCTCTTCTTATAGTGCTTAATATTTTCTTTTGGTGTACAATAACGTACACTATCGGCAAATACTGGGTTTAAAAAAAAAACACGACATTAACTTACCTTTGTCTGATAAGCTTTGCATTTGTCCGACTTACATTGCAGAGGACAGGGAGGCTTCTTGTCAATAACCGGCTCTTCGCATCCAACACAAAATTTCTCTGCCATTTTTATATCTACAATTTGTGTATTCCTTTTTTCTCATTAAGCTATTATGTACTACGCTCAATGTTTTTTCTTGAATAAGCAAAGCGCTCAGTGGTGCAATCAAATCACGGGTACTATGAGATCAATTAGAACTGTCACTAGTATTATCTACATACTGATATGTTTATTACAGCAGTGAACAGATATTTCTGGTTTTATTTTTGTGATATTGACCGACGGTCATGATTGCCCATATTGACAATTTCAAATGATCTGAATGTCAGACGTAGAAATGAAATTATTACTTCTTTATTATTGAAAGGCACTGACCTCATAAATATACATAAAAGAGGTCATACAAGGATATCACACCTAGCAGAGGTAATTGTGGAGATTTTACAGAAAAAAGGCACATTTGGAAAATCTTATATTGTGCTATTAACTTGAAACAGTTATTTAGGGAAACAATAAGACCGCAACTCCTATCAAAAATAAAAATTGTGTAAAATAAAACTTTATTTAATCAACGATCTTTAAAATTAATGTAGAATAGAGGCATATGTACAGAGCGTATAAAATCAAGAGTTTTGCATTCAGTTGGCGCGCGCTACGATCGGGTCCAGGATCTTTTGCACTTCGTCAAAGATGGCGTCCACGGACGCTTCTGCGTTTATCTGAAAACATTTATAATAAATCAATAATTGTCTTCTTTACATGTTTGTAGATTTCAATATACGGAAATAATCAGGAATATGGTTTTATTTCACATCCCTAATCATATGAATGAAAATGAATTTAATTTTTGGGGTTTTTCGGATGGATCCAAATGCACGAAGCCAGAATAAAGGGTTGCATTCTGTATTTGCCCCATTATAAGCTGCCTAATCTCTAGCAGTGCATTCCATGTGGTGTCTAGATTAAGAATAAAACACCACTCCATCTTCTCCCGTGGATGTCGTAAAAGACGACTAAGGTAATCTAAAGCAAAGGGATGGGCAGCAGTGCATTCTGTGGAAAAATAGCCATTCTGAGCTCACCAACCCGCCTGCCAAGCGTGGTGACCATTTTTTTGGAAAGTTAATGGTTTAGTCTTTAATATTTATGACATTACCTTACTTATTTATGCAACAGTTACACATTATTACAAAAATGGCACTACCTTGTGGGCGCAATTGGTTTAAATACTAATTAGATGTGACTTTTTTACATATACTTTCCGGCAGCGAGATTTGCAAAGATATTTATTTTAGAATTGAATACATTCATTTGCAATAATACTTTTTACTGAGCAACGTGCCCATGTTTAGCCGAGAATGGGGATTGCCTTGCAACGACACAGACACAGCTTTTTTAAATTGTATTCATGTTATATCAGCCTGTAACTGTCCCAGTGCTGGGCAAAGGCCTCTTCTCAAACAGAGAAGGAACGAGCGTTGATACCCACGCTTGCTCACTGCGCTCATGGCATTTCAGACCATTTGATTCAGGTTTGCTGTGAGGTGCCGGCTACGAATAGCACCAACCCATCTCATCCCGTGGGTGTCGTAAAAGGCGACTATGGGTTTAGCCGGAGGATGGGCAGCAGCGTCATTCGAGTACATTAACAGCTCTACTGCGAGCGCCAACCCGCATACCAAGCGTGGCGATTGTGAAAATAAAAATCAAAATTTAGCTGAATCCCCCCTATGAGTACACACACAACACAGCCTGCCCGGTCGTGGTAGAGATCTTATGGGGAGGCCTTGTCCAGCAGTGGACTTTATTCGGCTGAAATAATGAAGATGATCCAGGTTTTCCCCCATGTTTTTCACAATGTTTTCCTTCATCTAGCCATGTCCAAGTCCAAGTCCAATTTTAATTTAATGGCTCCATCGATGTGTCAATGATTTTGTCAATGTCAAGGTTGGATAACACAATATGTAAATAACACTAATATTAATAGCCCTTGAAATCTCTCGATTAATCTCTTATCAACCGATCCTAGTGACAAAACTCATTTTAAGGGTTCCGAACATCTGAAGGAAAAAACGGCGGAACCCTCATAGGATCACTTGTCTGTATGTCTTTCCGTCTGTCACAGCCAATTTGCTCCGAATTTACTGAACCGATTAAGATGAAATTTGGTAGACATATGGACTTCTGCGACCCAAAAACGTGTAACGTAAATAAATGAATTTTAAATATGGAAATCCTTATTGGGGGCAATATAGAAAATAAAAAATAAAGAAAGAAGGGCTTGGTGTGAGGGTCTCAAAGGCATTTATTTTATAATTTTGAAATATAGAGTTTTAAAGTTATTTAAGAAAATAGACTTGCATGAGTGTGATGTGATGTGATGTGAGTGATGAGAGAGAGAGATATGCATAGTCATAAAGATTAACTGCACCTAGGACTGGCTAGATCCACCAATCATTTTTTACGTGAACACACGCTTACCCTGCTGATCTTGGTGGGGTACTGGTCCAGCACCTGCTGGTTGTTGTCGAGGAAGGTCTTCAAACGTAGCTTGATGGTCTCCTCGTTATCGTCAGCACGGCCCGAGCTCGCTGCGCGGCCCAGAAGCCTCGTAGTCAGCGTTTCTGATGAGGCTTCGAAGTAGATTATCACCTGAAATTATGTGGTAATGATTAGCAAAACAGACTGCTTTTCATAACAGAAGCCAGGAAAAAGGTTACTTCTATGATGAAGCAATTTAACTTTATTCTCAAACTAAAAATGCCTTAAAATGCTTAGGTACCAGAACGTAATGATCCGGAAAAGAACGGGAGTCGTCGACATCGGTTGCAAAACTAGAAAGTTGAAGTGACAGTAAGCTGGCCATGTCTGTCTTAGGACTAATGGGTGTTGGAGCAGACACCTTGAGTGGAGACATAGAGTAGAAAACCCCCAGCCAGATGGATTTAGGACCTGAAGAAAGCTGTTGGGCCAGATTAGATGCGGAAAGCAGAGGATCGGGTGTTGTGGCACACCTTGGGAAGTCCAGCAGTGGACTGTGATAGGCTGAGATAAATGAAATTCAAAATTGGTGAAATAGAATCAATCCGTGGTAACGCATATTTCTGATCCAGATGTTTTTTTTAAACGGGTAAATACTGCGTTCCTTAAACCAGCTGGACTATAATAAAGTCCATAAATAAAATAACTCTTAACATTTTTGCCAACGCTTCAGCTAAAATAACTCAAGCACAGTAACGTTCTTTACTATGGATTCATAATAATTATATCTGACAATATATTTCTAGGTACTTACAGAAACAGGTGCGATGGCTTGTTCGAAGGCGATGCCTTGCGACTTCTCACGTGGGTAGCCATCCACGAGGAAGCCCTTTGATTCAGCCGCACGAGCCTCGATGGCTTCCTTCAGCAGTTCCAGCACGACTTCATTGGGGACCAGCCCACCTGGAATTTATACATGCATGATTAATAACAAAGCTCAAGGTCACTCAGCGAGCTATGGAGAGAGTTATGCTCGGTATTTCTCTACGAGATCGAATCAGAAATGAAGAGATCCGTAGAAAAACTAGTTGCCGACATAGCTGAAAGGATTAGTAAACTGCTGTGGCAATGGGCGGGGCACATAGCTCGTAGAACTGAACCGCGCACCGGAAAACGCAGCGTGGGACGACATCCAACGAGGTGGACAGACGACCTGGTGAAGGTCTCTGGGAGTCGTTGGATGAGGGCGGCATGAAACCGATCGTTGTGGAAGTCTAAGGGGGACTGACTTTGAGCCTTTGTTCAGCAGTGGACGTCCAACAAACTCTCGATTGTTACGCGTAAAGTGAGACAATTATCGTTGTAGGCTGATCGTGTCCCTTTTTGCAAGAATCCGGCTATGTAGTCGAAACGTAATAGTAAACTACACGTTTACTGCGTTCGGCTCTGCGATTGGTCCGCTTTAAACTTTTCAACCAAAAAGTAACTCGTACTAGGGGTACAGGCGAATAACATGCTCATCTCATTAAAACAAATTAAGTAGTATACAAAATAAACTTGAAGGATGGAATTAAAGGTCTAGAATAGAGTAGAACTTTATAGTACGCCAAAATAACATGAATGATTATTTACAATAGTCAGCGTGGCACAATGGGCGGTCTTATCGCTAAAAGCGATTTTTACAGATGACCTTTAGTTGGACTTAAAAGTAGGGAAATAATGAAATTCAGGTAGTTTGTGGTGTACTGAATAATGATATCGATATATAGGGTGTCCAGTAAATAGCACGAAATACTGCAGGGGGTGAGAGCTTGGGTCAATACCTTCCAAAAAACACAATATATGTTCAGCAAAATCTTACGGATTTACAGTAGTACAAAATTTTCCGAAATATCGAAAAATCTCTACCTTGACACAGATTTTTAAGCATCTCGTAATGAAAAATTCCTTTTCTTGTTTTTTTTTACCTCAAATTATTTGTGAATAGTTACTTTACTCATTGATAAGTCTTTTTTCTATTAAAAACTAAAATGTTTTCAAGAAATACAATTCTTATTTAAATTTTCACAGTACAATTTTCTTATCGCTTAACTTTGACCTACAGTAGTGAAAAATAAAACCGGAAGATTTTGCTGAACATATATTGTTTTTTGGTAGGTATTGACCCAAGCTCTCACCCCCTGCAGTATGTCGTGCTATTTACTGGACATCCTGTATACAAGAAAATACACGAACTGGCGTAAATAAATAGTATAACTACAAGAATTTGCATATTAATGTCTAGTACGTTTCTGAAACCAGAAACGTACCTAACTTTTATGAAAATGCGCAGCCAGTAAACTAACAGTGACTTGGATCACGCGTCGTTATTTATTATCTTTTTCTAATTTATTGTATTGTATGTAATATCTAGATTTTAGAATACTCTTGTTGGTTAAACTCTATAAAAATGAGAAACAGTCCAAAAAATACTAGCTGGAACCTGTGCTGTTCTCTATTTTCTGTTATGGCTGGCTTCAACAACACGGTCTTCATCAAAAGTAATGAATGGTAGGGTTTTGGACTCACCTTGCTCCATAATAGCCGTGAGACTCTTGGCCCTCTCGGAGCCGCTTTTCACTTCGGCACGCAGGAGGTCACCGGTGGACAGATGCGTGAACCCATACTTGGCGATAATCTTTTCACACTGCGTACCCTTGCCTGAGCCTGGTCCGCCCAGCACCCACACGATAGGCTTCTTCTCGGTGTCGATAGGTGCCTGAAGGAAAATGAAGGACTTTGAGTTTGAAGGTATGAAAAATAATATTTGCAGACATCGACGAGCAGGTTCCCTTGTCTATAGAAAGGAGAAGACTGGGCGATAGTCAACCGCACAGTTGTGGGTAGCATTCATAAAGATGTCAACCCACAAACGTGCACTACTAAACATAGGCTTCCCAATGTTAGCTTAGCACGGAGTTGCTCAGCTTAAATATCACTATACGGTCATCCATCTTTAGACTGACAGCGCCAAGCGTTGCTTAAACTCACCGATCAGTGAGTGCAACTCTACATTCTGCTGTTATTTATATTTGTATACCTACTACTTAATGTCTTCTCATCACCAATAAGTACTGCAGTGCCTCGAGACGAAAGTTTTTATCCAGTATGTGTTACCAGCGATGGCATATGACGCAGACGCTTGGTCGCTCACTATAAGCCTTATAAGGAAGCTCAAGGTCACTCAGCGAAGATGAAAATAGCTATTCTTTGTATTTCTCTACACCAGATAGAAATAAAAAATGAGGTCCGTAGAAGAACCAAAGTTGTTAGTAAGCTGTAGTAACAATGGGCAGGGTATATAGCTCGTACACTTGATGGGCTTTCGCAGAAAGGTTCTCGAGTGGAGACCACGCACTAGGAAGATGAAGTGTGGGACGGCCTCCAACGAGATAGACAGATGACCTGGTAAGGGTGGCAGGGAGACGTTGGGTGCGGGTGGCATGTAACCGTTTCTTGAGGAAATCTACGGGGAAGGTTTTTGCTCAGCAGTGGACGTCCTTCGTCATATAACGATAATGATGATATACTATTCCTTTTGGGATCTAGTTTATCCCTGTCTACTCGCGTTATTAAAACCATAAACTATTGAACTAACCATTAATCTTCGAGCTGTTTAGAAACCAAAAGACCAACACATTTATTTCCTTCAGCAGCGAAGTAGTTTCCAGATTTATGCGGCACATTAACTTTCTAAACTTTAGCTGGTTCACCCAACATTTAAGTGACATGCACAGCGTTGGATAGGTAATCTGCCGGTCTGAGGTTTAATCTTCCCACCCTGCACTGCAATTCTCAGCCATTTGTTCATTCATTCCTCGCAGGGTTTGTAGATGCGTGTGTGACTCATGTAAAGTAATTTTTTCTTGGTTTTGTTTTTATAAAATAAGTACGGCCGTTATCTGATTATCAGGGTGGCCAACGTGATGTTTTTATTTTTTCTAGGTAGTTGCGTCGTTAGTTCGCAAAGGAGTACTACTAGGCCGCGGGAAATTTAAAGTGATAGTGGTGATAGTAATGTCTTGATGACAGTTTTATAGCCATCGTTAAAATAATGGAATACGTTACTGGGTATGGATGGGTTTGCTACGGTAATATTAAGGAGTAGCATCGCTATGGCAAAGGGTGTATGACACCCCATTAAGATTATTCAAGTTATAAGCAGCAGTTATGATTAGCTAAATTTCGAATAAGGATTATACTGTATAATTCCTGACTAAATACTCAGTTAATATTAAAGTATATTGGGTGTTTCATCATATCAGCCACAGGACGTCCACTGCTGAACAAAGGCCTCCCCTCTTAGATTTCCACAACGAGCGGTCACATGTCGCTGTCATCCAACGACTCCCAGCGACCTTCACCAGGTCGTCGTTCCACTGGGATAAAAAAAAAGTTCTCTAATTGGCGAGTCCGGGAATGTAGCACCGCAGTATCAGATATTCTGCCGCCAAACAGCAGTGTTCATACATTAAACTCTACCGTGTTCCAGTTTGAAGGGCACTGTAGCCGGTGAAATTACTGGGCATAAGAGACTACGAGGTTTACACTGATTTTATTCAGAATAGGCCAGTGAGAAAAGATTTCGATGAAAAAGGTATTTAAAATTCTAATTAAGAATGAGATATCTCTTTGGGAAGCTGTAGATGTATATTATTTCATATGTCATTAAAACATTAAAAGAAATAACAAATGCCTCGAGGTGTGGAGCGCAGTGTGGTACACACACCTACACATCAAGCTAGACAAAACCAGTATAAACTGATCTCGCATTAATAATATGATATAATAATCATTGTTTATTTGCGTAGAATGTAGGTACACAAAATAAAGGTGTTAACAAACGTTTCTGATCCTTGTACACTCTACCTTAATTAGGCATGCAAATATTTGGGTAAATTAAATAAAATCGAATTATGAACAATAACAAGAATTAATTAAATTAATTAAATAACATTATTAAAATAGGAAATAATTAAATGTCAAATACAAAAATAATGTCATAATCTAGAATCTATCGTTTCAAAATCATTAATTGAATAATAGCACTTTTCAAGTAAAAGTGTTGTCATTTTCTTTTTAAAGATTCGGATTGTGTCGTTTTTTATAATGTCCGGTATTTTGTTATATATAATAGGGCCCATGCTCAATACATTTTTCTTAAGCAATGCTGTATTGTAACCACCAACATGCAATAGGTTTGTATATTGACTTCTGATAGGTCCTTTTCTAGTTTCAGATATTCCTATATAATAATGCTTGTTTACTTTTACATATACTGACATTTCAAAAATTTGTATGGGCTTTCGGTATGATGAGCGACCAGGGTAAACTGGTCGTGTATAGCTTGATGTGTAGCAGTGTGTACCACGCAGGACTAGTTCTCGATAGCATTACAATGTTAGTGGCAGGAGTGACGCTTACCACCAGGCGAATGACTTGCTTGTTTCGTCACTTGGCAGTATAAAATAACAATCTTCTTCTTCTTTGTCGTTTCCCTCTTGACAGAGCGGCCATGGTCATCATGTAGTACTGTTAGGGGCAGATGTATCTCGCCTCACGAAACATCGCCATCTCTCTCTGTTAGAGCATGTTCTGGTACACTCATCCAAGGGCCGCCCAAGCAAGACTTTATCTGGTCGGTCCATCGCATGGGTGACCTTCCGCGCGGTCTGGTGCCCTCCACTTTACCTTGCACGACAAGACGTTCTATCGAGCCATGCTCACGCCTTGAAACATGCCCAATGCTTGATGCCGAGCTCTTGGAGTATGGAGATATTGGTACGGAACTCAGCATACGCAAAACAACAATTTTTGTTCTTTTTTTTTTTTTTTTTTTAAACCTTGCCCCTCACTAGTATTTCTCCTGTGTCGTGGGTGCGTTTACAGACATGAATTCCACATACAATACACCCAGACCCGGAACAACTACCTGCAGGTCATACAAATATTTGTTCCGTGTGGGAATCGAACCCACGACCCGGAGCGCAGCAGCCGACTGTATCAGCCACTGCACCAACCGTGCCGTCGACAATAGCAAGCTTCAAATAACTCTGATCACAATAGACTATGCGACTACTATACGATATTCTCGCTATGTAAGTGTTCATTGCCGAGTCGGATCTATTTTTGTTTATAGCATTGACAGTGACCGCTTCCTAGTTGCGAGACAGACATGCTGACAATGTCACTCGAGCGTAATGAGTGGAACTGAAGCCATTGTCATTGAATGATGACATTTCATTCATCATCATCATTTCGGCCGAGTGAAGTCCACTGCTGGACACAGGCCTCCCCCAAAGATCACCACAACCACCGGTATGGATGTGTTCTCGCTCATTGGGGGGTTTTGCCATAATCGCCACGCTTGGCAGGCGGGTTGGCGATCGCAGTTGAGTTGTTAATGTACTCGAAGGACGCTGCTGCCCATCCTCCGGCTAATCCCTTAGTCGACTTTTACGACACCCATGGGAGGAGATGGGGTGGTGGCATTCTGAGCCGGCACCACACGGCAGGACATTTCATTACCGTAAAATAATTGATGACTTGCTTATGATTATGTATTTGAGACGTTCTTGGTTTTCGTTTTGAATGCGCAAATATTGGATGTTAAATTGTTCAGCCGTTGGAGCTTCATATCTATTTACGTCAATCACTTGGCCATGACCAGCAATGGACAGCGATAGGCCAAATTGATTGATTGATTGCCTGTTTCGACAACCATGAGTAGAAATGGCTGGTCAGTTATTTTTACTATACAGTGTACTTATTATACGCGTAACAATGATATTATACCATAGATATGTTACGTCCATATTAAATGGCACGCCAAACTCGAGTCTCGCTGTATGTAGGTATAAAGCTATAAAACTACACACCTATGGTGTAAGAAAGAAGATACAAAAGCTACGAGAATAAAAGAGATAGCTATCTAAAATGACAACACGTGTACTCGATGTCTTTGTCGCACCTGAGATAGAATATATGTGTAGCCTCTTTTCTTTGTTTGACCTGTGTTTTGTTCGAGAATATTATTCTATAGACAATTTAAATAGTATTTTTATTAAAATATTTTATTTAGTTTGTTATTCACGTGTGGTATGACATCCCTTCTTATTTAATTATTTTTGCTTCATAGTTTGTGCGTTTTCTATACGCACGACGGCATTGTTATTACTTAATTAATAAAACAATACAGATTGAGACAGTGTGTGCTCGTTGTCTTGGGTGATCTGACTGCGAGGTGCTATAATTGGGGGTGTTTTGGTTCTTACGTTTGGCGCGCATGTAACATATCTACTTCTTTTAATATATAATATCATTGACGCGTAATAACGGGTTAGATTATAATAAAGCTTCTCATACACTAATTTAAGTCTATTATAACACAAACAAGAATACCTAGAGGATCAAGTAATAAACAGATATAATAATCACCAATGATATAATCATTCATCAATCATCAATCATGTTTAATAGACAGAGGTGTTGCTTTAACAGAAATGTGTTGCTTGTTGGGACTTTGTTGCGACATTTCTACTCCCTCAATTTAAAAAAACAAAGTTATTTTTGTGTTGATTTACGATCGAAATTAATAATCAATCTAATCCTATTTCTAGATTAAGGATTTATCAGTTTACTTTGGGTTAAAATCGATAACTTAAAAAAAAAATCTTCTAATTATTTTTATTTTATAAAATTCCCAATTTTAAATCTAGAGATTTTGGATTACCTAGATTCGATTATTAATTTAGGCCGTTAATATATTTCGTCCGTGTAGTAGTACTGGTCGTACAATTGGTACACAAAAACCAATTTAAAAACTTCGCTATGTACCTACGTTTATCAATTTTCCGCTGATAATGATGATAATGAGAAACGAACCGAAAGAAATGTTGGAGGTGCCTTTGCAAAGTACAAGTAACAATGAACTAGCGACCGTTTTGTTCAATTTAATAAAATTTTCATGATCGACAATTGAAGCCATTTATTTCTGTGTGTTTTTTATTATTGTGTTGACGGGTTGGTCTGTATTAATTAACTTGGGTAAAGGGGGGAGGGGTAATTTCTAGAACAGAGGGGAACATTATTTTATTAATATTTAATCTTAGAAACTACTGCTGATTGAAAATATTGAACCGTATCAAGCATTTTTGAAATTTTTTCCATTTTCTGTATGGATAGTGGCCGACTTGGCTTAATGACTGCTGTCTAATAACAACAACCGGGACCGACGATTTTACGTGCCCTACGATGCACAAAGCTTACTTCAAATACCACTATGCGGCCACCCATCCACATACTGACCGCACCGGGTGTTGCTTCACCTCATCGATTGTTTACCGATCAGCGAGTGTAACTGGCTGTGAGCGACTCAACGGATCGTTATTTTTGTGTAAAGGTAAAAATATTTCTGTTATTCTTTCACCTGAAATAGATGCGCCGAACACTTCAAACAACTGTACCCAAGTTTGAATCAATAGTAATAGTCGTTACTGAGATTAAAGGTCAAGCAGAAAAACGGACAAGAGCCCAATGGAATTTCTTTTCATAATATCAGCCAAAGGACGCCCACTGCTGAACAAAGGGCTTCCCTATGGATTTTCAATATTGTGTCCACATTTTGGGGAGAAATTGCCAGTACTCACCACGCCTGGCTCGGTGAGCGAAGAATGGCTGCTGTTCTACAGAAGGAACCGCTGCTCCCATCTCTCTCGTTTCCGTTAGTCGCCTTTTACGACATCCAAGCGAGGAGATGGAGTGGTACTATATTCTTGAACCGGACACCAAATGGTTATTAATTGGTACCCGCTTTATGCACCAAAAAAGCCTCGAAATGTTAACACTACGCTCGAAGAGACAAGAGAAAACCCAGTACCTGAAAGATAATCGAAGAGCTATTCAAATCCTTCTTAAAGTCGAATCTCTTGACGTCCATCCAAAAGGCGAACACTATTGCGAATACAAAACGAAACTTCGACTTCAACCAACACTCGTTCAACAAGCCTTTCATTCCAGTGCTTCAGAAGATTTTCACTACGGACTCTTAAACGTGGTACATACGTGTTTATCTGTGCCAATAAATTGCTTATGTTTTATAATCTATTCCATATTTAAACGTTGTGTCCTCGAAACAATAAATTTCTGTGGTAACACTGTTGCGTTGTCCCTAGCCTTTAAATAAACATGTTTTGGATATTTTGCCAAATTCCCGCCAACCGCCGGCGGTGGCTACGACTGATCTCTCACTGGATTATTTTGGAGAAATGCGTCGTATAAGTCTGTGATGTTAAAGATGAGAAACACCTACGTATGCTGTACTCGACATACGTATTAGTATGAATAGATGAGAATAGTTATGTTAATACAAATTTTTGGAGCTTTGTTCAGCTTGTGTTGCCAAATTTTGAACGATTTGGCTGAATAAACGTATGTGCAGGTCAGTTACTTAGTGAGTGTAATGTAATGCGTTGTATAACCTGAGGTTGTAATTCGTGTGGCTCCCGGCGAAAAGGCGACTAATGGTTGTTTTTTTATATTATTACCAACTATTTTTTCTCTTGTGTTGGTGGCACTGTTTACATACATCGCACATGCACAAACACCCAGACCCGACACACCTATCTGTAGATCATACAAATATTTGTCCCGTGCGGGGATCGAACCCGCGATACGTAGCGCAGAAAACCAAGTAAATGGTCACATCAGCCACTGCGCCATCCATGCCGATCAAGAGGATAGACAGCAGCATTCTCCTATGTGCTAATAACAACATACTGTGATCACCAATGCACCTGTCAAGCGTGGTGATTATGGCAATCTAAGCGCTCATTGTAGTGTTCCTTGGGAGGCCCATCAGCAGTAGACGTTTATGTGACTGTATGTGGATGCCCGAGGGAGATAACGCTATACGACAGAACAATAAAAGAGAGCATACGTTACGACGCTGGCAGTCATGAGTGTCACCGCTAATTAATCTACTAAGCAATGCGATGGGGCTTAGCAACAGTGTCAGATGCCATCAGATGCCATGCCAGTGACTGAGATGCCACTATTTCAAGTGTTTGCAGTACAGCATTGTCACGTCTCTACGAGCTTACGTACAAAACATAATAAACCTGTGGTAGCACCTTAGCAAGGTAACAGCAACGGCGATGACTTTCTTCAATAGATTAGTATGAGCACTCACTGCACGATAAACATTGGTCAGGTTAAGCTACGTTGAGCGTGGTCAGTCTATGGATGGACCGCATAGTGGTATTTGAAGTGGGCCACTACGTACTTCGGAGGGACTTCAACTCGTTGACTCCTGTTGTTGAACATTATACGGCAGTCGTTAAGCCAAGTCGGAGGATATTGGGAGGCTTGAGCAACCCCATCTCCTCCCGTGGGTGTCGTTAAAGTCGACTAAGGGATTACCCGGAGGATGGGCAGCAGCGTCCTTCGATTACATTAACAACTCAACTGCGATCGCCAACCCGTCTGCCAAGCGTGGCGATCATGGCAAAACCCCCCAATGAGCCCACAACACACCCATATCGGTCGTTGTGATAATCTTTGGGGGAGGTCTGTGTCCAGCAGTGGACTTCATTCGGCCGAAATGATGAGCAACTCTGACGCAAAATTGGCCACTATCATATCAGCCAAAGTATGACCACAGCTAAACAATGACTTTCCCCATCGATTTGTACAATACTGTCGTCATTTGAGGGAAATTTGCCAGTACTCACCACGGTTGGCAGGCGGGTTGGTGAGCGCAGTATGGCTACTGTTCTACAGAAGGGACGCTGCTGCCCATCCCTCAGGTTTAGAGTCGCTCAGTCGCCTTTTACAACATCCACAAGAGGAGACGGAGTGGTGCTATATTCTTAATCCGAACTCCGTATACCACATGGACTATAGGCCACTAACAACAAAAGAACCGCTATATGTGCTAGTCTCTGATACATGTCACTGCATTAGAAAGTCCTTTTACGAAGAAAATTCTGGAAAACAAAGGAAATCTAAATCATTGCCGTTAGTGAACGGTAGTTTTAGCCTAACGACAGACACCCCGAAAGACCGAGCGGAAAGTTCTTTAGAATGACCAATGTCATAGAAACGTTGACCTCGACAGTTTCTGATAGTTTGCCAAGTAATCTGGTGTTTGTTTATGATCATCACTATATACGTCAGTTTGCGCGAGCTGATAAACATAATATAAGCATCTCTATCGAGCTGTTTAGCATTATATAGAGTTAAGGTGTTTATTTTACGGTTATGTTTTAACTGTTATTGTTTCAATCGACGTTATCATCCTAACTGTCTATGAATTTCCACTGTTAAACATGTAAGTCAGTTTAGCCCATGGGCTTCAACGAAAGATCTTGGATCGATAGGATAAAGTAACTAGGCTCTTTTGAAAGTGCAGTCGAAAGAAATACTTAATAAGTCCTTTCCTTTTATACCCGTATTTCGTAGAAGTTTCCCTCCTAACTTTGACATTCCACTACATTAAACCATATCCAATATCTGAAAAAAATATAAGCTATGTTATTGTTTTTTTCCTATACATTATGAATGAAGCAGATGCAAGTGCAGCCGTAGCCCAGCCAAATAAAAAAATTACATTTGGACTTCTGAACTAAAAAGGATATGGCAAATGTTCTAATTTTAAACTCAACCTATCTCAGACGCTTTCATAGCTTCGAAGTTTAAAATCCTAAAACATAATCCGTCTTATTACAAAACATGGTTTATCGATAGTCTCGGACTAAAAGAGTGGTTTAATAAAATTTCTTATTACAAAAACTGGTTTAACTGTTAGTCTTGGACTATCTATGGTACTAAAGATAAACCTGATGGGGACCTAGTTTAACTCTATAAACCTTTGGTCTAAGTCACAAATATACGTCAAATTCATTGTTTTGAGGTTAGATTTGGTTTTTTTTGTATGTTTTATTGTAATATTTCCTGAAATAGTTTAAATTTGCGTTGTCCTAAAGATAGTAATGTGCCGTAATTACAGTAATTGTAGGCAAGTACTAACTTTTTCTTCAGAATTCCAGTTTTCACTTCTTCATTTTTTCTATTGTTCTATTTTATTAATATTATTCCCTAACTTCTTATCAATAATCAGTACGAAGAAACGTCCAAATCTCAGAATAGTTGTACCTATGTTTAAAGATTTCCGCGCGATATAGACATTCCGTTACGCATTAATGTTGTTTGAAAGTACATATTTCGGACATGAAATAAATGTCATAAAAGTATTCCTCAGAAAGAAAATAAATGGCATTTATTGAAACAAGAACAACCATTAGTTTCTAATAGTTATCGTCATTAAATACCCTATTATATATGTTAAAATATCAATACCATTCATATAAAAAATTTACAGAAATATTCAGCATTTGGGTAAACGGAACGATGTAACCGAATGCTATCTGATAGAATGAATGTTTCCAAGGAATTCCGTGTATAATCTGTGGAAATAATTTAAGCCAGAACTAAAGTCAGGTACTATCTAGTCCTGACTTATTTTGATATTTGTAATACGGACGGGTTTAAACCACGGTACTAACGTTAGTTCCGTACTAAGTCCAGACTTCATAGTTCTGGTTTAAACCTGAGTCTAACAAGATTTTTGTAATAAGACTGAACGGCTTTATCATTATCAGCATATTATAGCCTGCAGAAATCTCCCTCAAGCAAACAATGTAAAAGATCTACTTCCTGGATATTGCCTCAGGATTGCCTCAACCACAGTTATACACTACAACTGTACAGATTCTGTAAAATGAGATATCTAGTAATTATCTGTACCCTAAAAATGATGATGATGAAAAATGTTTTAGAATAATAACTGCGTTATTATAAGCATATGGTACTTTTCATCCCGTAACTAAACATTGGAAGACGGTGCGACAGTAAATAAACTCACGTATTAGGCATTGCGTTATGGCATCACGTCGACTGCTGAACAAGAGCCACCCTCTACAGATTTCCACAATGACCGACTATAAAATTATAAAAGTTTATACGATTCTTATAACAACATAACTATTTTTTTGTGTCTGTCTTTATGTCTGTTTGTTCCGGCTAATCTCCGAAACGGCTGGACCGATCGATTTTGACGGGACTCTCACCGACAGATAGCTGATGTTATAAGGATAGCTCAGGCTAATTTTACTTGAGATTAAAAAAACTGTGTTCCGCGAAAATAAATTAAATCTAATATAATCCGATTTCTTTTAAACGGCGGGGGAAACCGCGGCACACGGCTGGAATAATAATAAAATTGAAGTGTCTGTCTATGATTCATCATAATGCCAAAGCGAAAAGTGCTATTTATACGCTGCCTAAACATAAATGACTTTTATATTGAATGGGGTTTATTCTGGATTATTTTTGATGATGATTTCGGCCAAAATTTTGTATCTGTCTGTCTAAAAGTATGTCTCGAATAGGCGCAACGCATTTCAATGATACTAAAACAGGAATTTTAACTGCTTGTCTGTATTCTATTTTGATATATTTAGACATAATTATTGTAGGGTTCATCAGAAGATATAAATATAATCCACGGGCGGTGGTAACGGCTAGTCGAAAATAAAGTTCAGGAAATTCATAGCTTTTTTGTGTACGGTCAAAGAGCGCATTACTTTGTTTATTGTAGTATCGTCATCGCCACCTCATTATACGTAAAACTTCATGCGTATGGAGCTGCGACCTTCTTTATACATGAGTGGCTACAGCTAGTCGTGAATAAAACCAAGTCTTTCGCATTTCTTCTCGACTGTTTTTGTAATGTTCCGTTATTTGTTCTGCTCTAAATGTAATGCAATCGATCTTATCGATGCATTTGTTTACGATCAATGAATGTAACTTCTGGTTGAGACATTTGCCAAGATATGCATACCGGAAAATGTTCAATGTTCTTTTATAATAGACTAGGTACTTGTTACCAGCGGCTAGCTCGCACGCACTTGGAAAATGTCGTCACAACCTGCGGATGCGGTTTGCGACAACCTTTGTTTTATTGGGCCCAGTGGAAATTCTACATAAACTTCCTCAACCCCGGGGAAGGACGGAGGGGCATGCCGGACTCCTACCGGGTAAAACCACTGGAGCGGTCATCTTCATCAACTTCTTGATCACACTAGAGCCGCCCACTGATGCCACGTCTATAGGCACTTCTCTAAGAGAGTGACTGTTAAGCGGTTCCCCCCTCGGGGGATTCTAAAGGATCCCCCGAAGCGTCCATGTGCGCTGTGCTATGCACACACGGTTGCGTCACAACCTACGGCTACAGTTTGCGACCAAACGTACGTGTTCACCGGGCACAGTTGTTTCGGTGCATACCTGCACAGGATAGGATGAGAAGCACAATGCCACCATTACGATGGCGACCAGGATACCGCACAGCACACGCTCGAGGCCAATCCTGCGTGGGCGGCTGAGCGGCGGATCCTGGTTCATTGGATCGGGCAAGATCTCTCTCTGCCGGCAGTAATGACTATACTTGCAGAGGACGAAAACTGGAATGCAGTGGTCTCCTGTGGGAGCGTCAAGTTTAAGAAGGAGACCACAGAGCAGGATCGGGAGAGGGCCGATCTTGATCGAAAAAGGAGGAGACGGCGCCGGGGTATCAACCGCCCTGGCACCTAATTCCTATACGCCTGGGACCCCCTGCCGTTGATATAAGGCGGTGGGCCTCTGGATTCGCGGGTGCGCAGATTGGGGAAGGTGCGTGCCTACACCGAGCCACTCGCGAGAAGACGGTGGCGCGCACGCGCTGCTGCGTGCGTAGCATAGCACAACGCACAGTAAGGCTTCGGGGGGAACTTCTACAATTCCCCCGGGGGGTGGTTCGCTTTACAGTAACTCTCTCCGAGATGTGTCTATAGACGTGGTGAGTGGGCGGCTCTAGTGTGATCATACGAGGACCTGGAATCTGTGAACTGTAGTGCTGCACAAACACCCAGACCCGGAATACCTATCTCATCATCATCATATCATATCAGCCATTTATACGTCCACTGCTGATCACAGGCCTCCCCCATAGATTTCTACAATAGTTTCGTCATTTTGGGGGGTATTTGCCAGTACTCACCACGCTTGGCAGGCGGGTTGGTGAGCGCAGTATGGCTACTGTTCCACAGAAGGGACGGTGCTGCTCAGCCCTCTGGTTTAGTTTCCCTTAGTCGCCTTTTACGACATCCACGGGAGGAGACGGAGTGGTGCTACATTCTTAATGCGGACACCACACGAAATATATCGATCTATCTATAGATCATATAAATATTTGTTCCGTGTTGGATTCAAACCAGCGCAGATAGCCAAGCCACTACGCCAAATATTCATTCAGAGGACCACGTCTGTAAATTTGAATATACATTTATACCTATACTTCTACGTCTGTGTCTTATCCGCGTGGTGTAGGGATTCAGAATTGATTACCACTCCATCTTCTCCCATGTATATCGTAAAAGGCGACTAAGGGACTTCAGAAAGAAAAGAAACCAGAGGGATGGGTGGCAATGTTCGTCTGTGGAACAGTAGCCATTCTGCGGTCACCAACCCACCTGCCAAGCGTGAGTATTTTAGGGGACTCAAAATGCATTTAAAGGGTCTTCTATGGGCGCTTTTATTCAGCAGTGGATGACTTCTGGCTGATATGAGATGGTTTGTATAACCATAATGGTTCTTCAACGGAATAGCTATAGTTGCAGTAGCTGCTTCAAATACGAGCTGTGTGATGTTGATGTTGCCACAATAAATATTTTCTCAATCGTTTTGACACGTCCCGCTGCATTGATTCAACAGTAAAATAAACTATGTATTTGGCTTATCGTCTGGGGCTGATCGTAAAAGTTAATTACAAAAGAATTAGTGCTAGTAAGATATATATAATTCTTCTGTACGTGTGTATGTCACTGAACTCCTAAACGGCTGGACTTATGTTAATAGGTAGATACAATTGGAATTTATGATTTACTGTGACAGTCTGCCAAGTAAACAGACATTTTCATTCTATTGTTTAAATGTCAAATTCTGGTCTAGCGGAAGGGTTAAAATCGATCATTGGTTCTCTATCAGAGGGCTTTTGAAAACGCTTTCAAACCCCTAAGGTTCATTCACAACGAGATTTCATTAGGAGTTCTTCTACTTGGGATCTCCTCCTGGCAAGGGTAGTGATTATGGCAATATAAGCTACGACCGTTTATTGTTGTGCTCTCTGTTGATACTGGTCAGTTTTTAACTGCTATAGCAATCTATTGTAAGGCAAATAACTATCATTGTGCATAAATGTGAGTGTATTTATCCCACACATTGGTATGCATTATCCTCAGATAGCTTTTTACGATTAAATTGTAATGTAAATGTAATAAGACTATAATACGTTCAAATATTATTTCAAAAGAGTATAACCATGGAGTTTCTTGCCGGTTCTTCTCCATAGGACCAACGGATTGGAACCGTGCAACTATTTAAATTCTGACTATTCGTAAGAGCAACCTAATGGTTTACAAGATTTTTTTTTTTTTACTTTGACTGTGTTAATTGGTATGCCCATATGCAGTGGATGTGTACAGGATTATATGTGTGTGTGTATTCGTACGATCCCTAATTATAGGGAACAATATATGCAAGAACACGTAAGATCTCTTCATAAACTTTACTTTCTGTACCAAATATCTTTGATTATTTATCTGTGCTATGTTATTTTATTTATTAGATTTAGTGAGAGTAAATTCATGAAGGAACCTTACGTGTTCTAGTACAAATGACGGTGACAATGGACGGTGATATTGCCACAATCACCACGCTTGGTAGGCGGATTGGTGATCGCAGTTTGTTGTTATTAGCACACAGGAGGATGCTGCTGTCGACATGTCAACATGGGCCTCCCAATGGACAGTGATATTGTCACAATCACTACGCTTGGTAGCCGGATTGGTGATCGCAGTAAGTTGTTATTAGCACACGGGAGAATGCTGCTGTCATCCCCTTGATGTCACACCATCTAACAGAGATGGTCTTTACTTTGCTGGAAACGGACAGAACCGCCGTAAGACCAATGAAATTGACAATCATTATGGGCATATATATGAATCATCATCCGCGCCATTTATTTCATCATCACCATCATCGTTTCAGCCGAATAAAGGCAACTTTTGTACGCGGGCCTCCTCCAAAGTTCACCACAACGACCGGTATGGGTTTGTGTTGCGTGCTCATTAGGGGGTTTTACCATAATCGCCACACTTGGCAGGCGAGTTGGCGATCGCTGTTGAGTTGTTAATGTACTCGAAGGACGCTGCTGCCTATACTCCGGCTAATCCCATAGTCGCCTTTTACGACACCCACGGGATGAGATGTGTCGGTGCTATTCGCAGCCGGCACCACACGGCCATTTATTTATGATATTTAAAAAGAGTGTCAATCTATATATACTTCATCCGACATCGTGGTATAGCGAGTGTCGCATAGCTATGTATTTATAGAATACATTTTAAGTAGTATACACGCAAAGTATCTATAGTGAGTGGTATAAAGCTGGCAACACGGGGACGTCTAGTGGTTATAACGGTGGATATCAAATGCCTTGTACCCTTCTGTGCTATGCTCTATCAACAGGTTCAATGACATATACTGCAATACAGTTGAGTATAATAATATGGATAGCAAATACGCTAATATTTTCCCTAAAAGTTTAGGTATTCATTAATACTATATTATAGTAATTTAAATTGAAATAGTTATTTGAATTATTCTAAATGATTTGTTATTTAAAAGGTTGTAGACGAAACGCGAGCAACTGGAGATTATCCCACTTTATATAAATAACGACATTTTTGCGTATTATTTTAATAAACTAGTTGTCGTAAGGAACTATTTCTGCATACAAAACATCTCATGTGATAACCCTCCGCTTTCTATTCTTACGTTGATAGTGACGTAACAACACTGAAATCAGCTGAAATTTCTGAAATATGACCTCGGACTACACTATAGTAATCATTTCAGACGCAACAAACAACCTATTAAAACGATCACTCTGCAATGCCGCATGAATTATAATAATTACGAGATAAGTGACAAAACTCACCATTTTAATTCAAAAGCGGCGCGTAATCCAGTGGACTTATATGTAGAATCGTAAACACGTCCGTACGCCGCGAGCTATGCGGACCAACTGCGGTTTCATGTTCGGTCAAGGGCATGGAAACTGTGCCAGACAGCCAATAATCGACTTCTATCAGCGCGGGAAACAGCCGTGGCGGGAAGCAGCGAGTAAAGCTTACTGTTCCGCCCTAACCTAGAAATGTCGGCCTTCTGAACTTCAATATTATTTCAGTACCTCCTTTTTTTGTTATAATCGACTGCTAGTAACAAGTCGTATCCATACGAAAGCTTGGATAATCTTTAAAATGAAATAACAACATTTCCACTCCAGTACTTACACCAAGCAGAACGCTCGAGTCATGTCTTACTGTGGTCTAATCAAAGCTTTTTTTTTTTAACCTTTGTCCCACACTAGGTTTTCTCCTGCGTCGTGGGTGCGTTTACAGACATGAATTCCACATACAATACACCCAGACCCGGAACAACTACCTGCAGATCATACAAATATTTGCTCCGTGCGGGAATCGAACCCACGACCCGGAGCGCAGCAGCCGACTGTATCAGCCACTGCACCAATCGTGCCGTCTTCGTACACAACTTTCCTTCTTCCACCAGAGTTTATATTTTATGATTTTTTTTTATTTATTAATGGCTTTCTGTATGCATTTCTGGTCCTTGTGGTATCAGCGCCTCTCCACCTCCTCCCGTGGATGCTGCAAAATGCAACTAAGGGACTATTCAATCAGAGGGACGGGCAGCAGCGTCCCATCTGGGTACCATCCTGCACTCGTCAACCCGCCTGCCAAGCGTGGTGAGCCTGGAAAATTCCCCCCTAAATAACGAAACACGGCATCTCACTGGTCTTTTATAGTCGAGGCCTTTGTTTAGCAGCGGATGCCACTTGGCTGATATGATAATGATGATGATTATGCAGCTCAGGGAGATGTCTCTGCTTAACCGGATATCTGGTAAAGCCGAAAAGGCCTCCAGCCAGGCATGCATAAAGTAAGCAACTGCAGCTAAGGGCGCCACCAACGGGAGTCGGTCCTCGGTTTAGGGCGCTGCTGGAGGACCAAAACCGAGGAACACCTAGATCGGTATAATTAAATATACATTAGGGGATATTAATAAGTCGCTGGCTCGGCACGGGCCCCGTCAACCAGGTCAGGGGGGGAGAATAAAAGGGTGTGTAAACATTACCATCTGTAGTAACTTTTATAGGTACATCATAACCATACGCCGATTACCTAAAGTTGTAGCATTAACTATATATATAACTACATATTATTTATTGTTCTATTTGTTTATTTATTTTTTCATCATCATTTCAGCCGAAAAACGTCCACTACTGAAGGAGCCTGCCCCATAGATTGCAACAACGACCGGTATGGGTTTGTGTTGTGTGCTCATTGGGGGGTTTTTGCCATAATCGCCACGTTAGGCAGACGGGGTGGCGATCGCAGTTCAGTTGTGAATGAACTCGAAGGACGCTGCTGCCCATCCTCCAGTTAATTCTATAGTCGCCTTTTACGACACCCACGGGATGAGATAGGGTGGTGTTATTCTTAATCAAATCAAAAAGTTTATTGATGAACAGAGGTACATAAGGTAAAAGATTAAACAGTGACGGGCTAATACCTGCCGGGGATGCGGTCTAATGCTGTCCAAGCAAACAACTCACACCCAGCCAGAGGGAAGTACACCGTGGGGTTTTAGCCGGTGAGAGTGTCGCATGCTCCTCTGCCCGTCCCAAGGCGGAGAAAGGCCATGATGATTTACCCATGACTTAAATAAAGGTACACGACATGAAGTTTATGTTTAAGGGATCACCATCATCATTGTCATCAAATTACATTATTAATGTCAAACACAATACAAGAAACAATGTCAAAAAATTTACAGTTCATAGACTTTGTCATTGACTTTTGTTTTGGATGTAATATAATTTTATCTATATACTTACGTACAACATCTATACGTGCAACGTGCAACCCTAGCACATACAATTATTATATTTATTATTTCATATATTTGTGTATTAATAACATATAATATACGTGCAACGTGCAACCCTAGCAGGGTTGCACGCATAGATGCTGTACGTAAGTATATAGATTGAATTAATTAAACGTGATATATTTCCGTAAGCTATTTTCAATTCGATGGATCCTATTCGCGTAAAGTTCAGAAAATATTATACTATTATCTGTAAATAAACGATTTGATTCCATTTAATTATCATGAACCAACTTTTCCAAATGATTCGACGATTTTTTCAGCAATATAGTGGGTATGCCACACGTCATGCGATACGATATCATGCTATCTATTAGTTTATATGAGAACGTGTGAGAGCTTAGACAGTACATAGTGATAATTATTTATCATAGTACGATACGTCTTGTAGATCTCAACTGCGTTAATGCGATATTTAGTCTTAATACATTTTGTACGCTATCGCAAGCGAGTTATCGTACATACATTGGCGAAATCGAATTCCCGGTACAGAATAGACCATCCCTCTCCAACTGTAAGTAAGTAAGTAAGTAATATATTTAGTAATGTCTTCGCGAGGTTTTCGCGATTATTACACATTATAATAAAACAATTTTAAACGGATTAGATCGCGTATATTATAGATTTTGTTTTTCCTGACGTTTCGAATACTTTGCAGCATTCGTGGTCGCAGGATGACTAAGGTGACAGGCGTCATTACAGATTTTTAAAAAGTTATTTTATTTTATCTACCGTACAATTTTAATCAAAAAATTAGTTTCGATGCACGCAGTAATCACTCACAGTGTCTTGATGTTAACTCGCCTGTTCTAATAAAATATGTATATTATGGCTTTGATACACCCATATTTGAGATTTATCGCAATGCATTTTCAATGTTTCATATCTTTGTTTTACTTTAACACTTGACGTTGACAAAGTCGATAAACTATGGGTGTCGTAAAAGGCGACTAAGGGGAGGATGGGCAGCAGCAATATCCGCTATACCGTGTGGTGCCAGCTAAGAATAGCACCAACCCATCGCATGCCGTGGGTGTCGTAAAAGGCGACTAAGGGATTAGCCGGAGGATGACCAGCAGCGTCCTTCATGTACATTTTACAAATTAAATGCGATGTTTACCCGCCTGCCAAGCGTGGCGAATATGGCATAACCGCCCAATGACCACACAACACAAACCAGTAGTTGTTGATCATTGAGAGAGGCCTCTGTCCAGCAGAGGGCTTTTCTTCTTTCGGCTGAAATGAAGATGATGATTCGCTGTGACTGCTCATTGTGGTGATCATTGGGAGGCCCATGTTCCGCAGCGGACGTTTACGTGCTGATGCGCGTGTGTTTTTTAAGTTTGGAGATCGTATGTAATATTATCGCAACATCTTGTTAATACATCGCCTATATGATTAGAAAAAATAAAATACAATATTAAAAAAGTGTGCTCGTTTATTTCTTGATAGTAAATAAAACTGCTACAAACACATTTGTGTTTATTTAACAAAATGAATATTACATAATAAAGATAAAACTGTACTATTTTGATATAATATAAATGCTAAACAAAATAAAGGAAGTTAATAATACCTCACAGAATGTATTAGATTATTATATAAAAAAATAAAACTTGTCGAGTGTGAGTTCACACGCGGTAGAAGTGAAACTTTGTATGTTGGTTAATTTGTAAGAGAATGAGATGAAAACACTATGAGGTGGGAAACACAGAGAGAGAGAGACAGAGAGCGATTGATCGACAATAGGAAATAGGAGAACTATATAGAAACTTATTTTATCTCATTCTCTCACAGCCTAAACCATATAAACACATTTATAGTTGTCGCTCTTTCGTAACACATTCTCGTTTCATAAAATCCAATTCAACTGTTCCAAAAGAAGTTAGAATAAATAAAAAAATTGGTAACTTTAAACAGCTGAACATCCGATAGGTGGCTTTTGAATGTTGTGTCAATATTGTGGTCTGATTTAGAATGTATCACCTTCATAACTAATATCATTAAATGAGCTAGTTAATTCACGTCAACACGGCCCATACGTGTAGTAACTTAACTATATTCGTTTTATCAAAAAAGGTTACAATTTTAATAAATAAGAATTCATTAAACTTACTTGCATACAGTCGGCGTCAAAATTATGTACACACTAAGAAAAATAAGGGCTTACTGGGCAAAAGAAATAAAAGAAATAATGTTTCAAGGTACTGCCGAACGCAGCGTGCTGCTATGCAGTACAAGATATTGGCAGCATTACAATTCTTACGGCTTGGTGATTACCACCATACGAATGACTTAGTTGTCACGTCTCCGGGGAGTATAAAATAATGCAAAAATAAGAGCGGAATTTCAAAAAGGTCGTGGAAAATTGGCTCCGCCTTAAGGGCCCTACCCTGCCAACAATATCTCTGCCGGATTGTAAAGTATGAATGTTTGCAAGCCGCTTTAGATTAATTTTGATCTTAAAAGTCTGAATTATTGGTCTATTTTTTGATATTGGTATCCCCCGGTGATTAGGTGCGGAGACCAGCACAGTGTAAAATATAAATACTCAAGCCGCATTTTTAAAATATTACTTTTGCTAGTGATTGGCTCCACTCTTACCCTCGATCTCCGGATGGAAAGCGATGGATGAGGTCTACGAAGGATATAGCGCGCCCAGAAGAAGCCTATTGACTCTTACTTTACAGGTTATGATAGCAAGCGCTGGCAGGGAGTTTCAAACTTTGGCTCTGCGAATAATAAAGGTTGAGGAGAAGCACTTAGTACGACATATCGGGATATCAACCAAGTGCGGATGGTAACCTCTAGAAGTTACTAGAAATACAAATAACAGTTTGTATTTCAGTATTTAACTCCTTCAGTGTTAGTTTTTAGTGCCACTAACCATGACCATCGATTTCAGATTTTTTAAATTAAGTTCAGCGCCATCTATTATTTTTTCATTTAAATTTTAATCATCTTAAGTGACAAATACTTAGCTAACCTTTTCACACTCAAGTAAAAAAATTGGATAGTTGGAATAACTAGATATTATCCATATAAATCAAAAGTGTTGCGGGAAGAGTTAAATGTTTAAACTTCAGTAACTTATTATTTATATGTCTTTTCAGATACGGTGTATAAAATTATTATTTAAAAATCACTACGTATACTAAAATTCAACTTTAAGAAAGCCGAGTATGTAATTTTACTTAGTTACATATTTTTGTCGCCGACTGTACGTATACAAAACTCTCTACTTTTTCACGGCCATTTGTCTTCAAATTTCACTTCGCATTTTCGAAGAAAATTATGTTTATTCATATAAAATTTGTGCACAATAAGATTTCGAGTGAAAATGTTAACTATCTACAATAAATATGTACGCTAAATACTATTCTATTAAACTAAGTCTAAATTGGCCTCTTTAGTGATACTCTAGCTACGTGATCTAGTCTAAGTTTTATGTCTAATGCGACATTATTTTCGTGTGTGTGTGATGCATGCTATGTTGAATTAGATAACATTTAGATATCCATTGTGTCAATATTTTGTTAAAGATAAAATCTATACCAGAAATAATGTACTACAGATGTGTCGCAATTACACAATGTTATCTTATTTTGAGTTGAACAATTTATTGATTTGTGGTGTTTGTTATTTATCGTAATTCTTGCACTTAAAAACTATTCGTAGTACATAATTAATTCACTACAGTATTACTCGTTTAAATATTTCTAAAAATAACTACACGTCTTAATCTAAGGCACTTCTTACAATATTTGTGTGTGCGTTGTTCTTACAAAATATTTGATATAAAATATATTATATATTACGTGTTTTATACCAATTTGTGCCGACTATGACTTGGTTTGATTCGTCGACTTCGATGTTATTTAGCTGAAAAGTAGGTAGTCGAGTTGGGCTATTTGTCTAGAGGCCTTGAATTTTTGAAGCTACTTTTATAATAATTTTGTCATTAAGACCTTAGTCAGTTTTATTATAATGAGTAATAATCGCAAAAACCCAAGACATTATGTCAGGTCAGTTTATAAATAAGATTCGCTGCTTTGACTCAAGATTTTGTGTTACCAGTTAGTCGACTAAATCAAACCAAGTCAAGTCAATTTAATATTTTTAACTAGTTATCTTAATTTCCTTATACAAATGTAGATTACAAAACTTATTGTAATTGTTAATATAATTAAATCCCAGTTTTTCATTTGATATTAATTTTATATCTATAACACTAGTTTATTCGGCACTTTCACTGCTCTTATAGAGTCCATCATATTGATATCATATACCAATTGTTAGCTGTTGGTAACTATTTTTTAATAAGTTACAATACAGTAAGGTATTGGCTCGATTTCATATACTTACATAGTTGATAATGTCGATATGACTTCTTGAAATTACTGACTTCATCATTTCGGCCGAATGAAGTCCACTGCTGGACACAGGCCTCCCCCAAAGATCACCACAACCACCGATATGGATGTGTTGTGAGCACATTGGGGGGTTTTGCCATAATCGCCACGCTTGGCAGGCGGGTTGGCGATCGCAGTTGAGCTGTTAATGTACTCGAAGGACGCTGCTGCCCATCCTCCAGCTAATCCCTTAGTCGACTTTTACGATACCCATGGGAGGAAATGGGGTGGTGGCATTCTGAGCCGGCACCACACGGCATTACTGACATTACTGACTTATTAATAAACTAATATTGGTTAAGTATTAATTAGAACTAAGTATAAATCCAACCCGCCTGCCAAGCGTGGCGATTATGGCAAAACCCCCCAATGAGCTCAAAACACATCCATATCGGTGGTTGTGATGATCTTTGGGGGAGGCCTGTGTCCAACAGTGGACTTCATTAGGCCGAAATGAAGTATATAATATACAATTGCACGTAACATCTGACCCAGCAGCTGTATTTTTAAATTACAATCTCGCTGTAATCATTTTTTATTTAATAACGAGAGGTTAGTTTATTTAAGAAATCAATTTAATTGTTTTACTAGATGGACTATATCAAAAGAAAACCGAAATAAGTTAAAGTAATGATATAAGAAGATAAATATTCTCTCACCCTAGCTTGCTTACAGCGGAGGACTGTAAGTTTCAGGATGCAATTGAATGCGTTACACATAATCGTTCAAACCCAGAATTGAGATAATAATTTAATGATCCAAATTGTGGATTGGAACGTTTTGTGTAACCACTTCCAAATCAACTAACCGAACTGAAAAACTTGACTCTCACATATTTTGTGCATATAATCCAGAGAGTAACTATTTTTTTTAATCTATTGTCATTTATGTCCAGTCTGGAGGCCTAGTCAAGATGCAACCTACAATCCATATTGTCATTAAATATATTTCAAAATGTATGGTGTTGGAGTAAGTTAATGTCATATATGCCGTGTGGTGCCGGCGCAGAATACCACCACCCCACCTCCTCCCGTGGGTGTCGTAAAAGTCGACTAAGGGATTAGCCGGTGGATGGGCAGCAGCGTCCTTCGAGTACATTAACGACTTATCTGCGATCGCCAACTCGTCTGCCAAACGTGGCGATTATGGCAAAACCCGCCAATGAGCCAACAACACACCCATATCGGTAGTTGTGGTGGTCTTTGGGGGAGGCCTGTGTCCAGCAGTGGACTTCATTCGGCCGAAATGATGATGAATGACATATTAGTTTCCCGGGTGTGTAGCAAAGAATGAACAACCCCTCCGTTACCAATGGGTGATGTAAAAAGCGAATAAGAGGATGGGTAGCAGCGCTCTGTGATCACTAATCTGACTGCCAAAAGTGGCGATTATGGCAATACAGTGATAGCTCATTGCGTTCATGATTGAGAGCTCCATTTTCAACAGTAGGGGTTTATGATGAGTAATATCGATTGTAGTTTGCATATTGTCCAGGCTTCCAGGAGTGTACTGTGAAGTATCACAAGTAGTAACTAAGGGCGGTTACAAACGGAAGGCATTTTGTCGTCGACATAGGTAAATGCAGTAATGACGTTTTTCGGCGTCAGCTGTCAACTACCTTCAGCGCTGTAAATAGCGTCAGTTTCTCCTGAAAAGTTGGGCAAGAGTTGGTGAGTAGAACTGCGGTATGCTGGAATGAACCTCTGGATATCCACTTTAATATGCCATGATGTGTGCAGAGTAGGTTTAAATATGTGTGTTGATGGTGATCTCGCCCGAGCCGTGCTCGTAGATGGCGCGAACGTCGTCGTGCGTCAGCTGAGACACCGTGGGGATCTTCGATACGTTGTTCAGCATCGGCTTCACCTGGAACAGTGAACAGTATGGTTTATATTGTGATCACTAATGACCGGATTACCGCATTTGTTCTCGAATGGAGACCGCGCACCGGAAAACGCAGCGTGGGTCGACCTCCAACGAGGTGGACAGACGACCTGGTGAAGGTCGCTGGGAGTCGTTGGATGAGAGCGGCATGTGACCGCTCGTTGTGGAAATCTGGGGGGGAGGCCTTTGTTCAGCAGTGGACGACCTGTGGCTGATATGATGAATGATGATGATGATATACATTTGCATATGAATTTAAATATTTTCATAATATGCATATTCGCCGTGTGGTGCCGGCTCAGAATGCCACCACCCCATCTCCTCCCATGGGCGTCGTAAAAGTCGACTAAGGGATTAGTCGGAGGATGGGCAGCAGCGTCCTTCGAGTACATTAACAGCTCAACTGCGATCGCCAACCCGCCTGCCTAGCGTGGCGATTATGGCAAAACCCCCCCAATGAGCACACAACACACCCATATCAGTCGTTGTGGCGATCTATGGGGGAGGCCTGTGTCCAGCAGTGGACTTCATTCGGCCGAAATGATGATGATGATATTTGTATTAGCATGTGCATATTTGCATGATATGCACTAGCATTTTTTTATATTTGCACATTTTCATTGAGTTTTCATATGCCTTTGCTTAAGAATGAACATATTTGCTTATTCGTTCGCATTATGCGTATGAATTTGCATATGCATTCGCATTATGCATATGAATTTGAATATTTGCATATAAGTTCACATGTTGCATATGCGTTCACATGTGTTTGCATATACATCTGCATATTTGGGCTATTCTTTCCGGTTATTGCATATCTTACCTAATATCTACTGGTCGTGCATATTTGAGCATCTTTTCAAAATGACATAATGTATATGTAAGTACATTTTCTCATTTTTGTAGTATACCTAGGTATAATCTTACTACTGACCAATTGGAACAGTACTTGATGGTTAACATTTTACTTGATGGTTAACATTTTCAAGAACAAAAATGATAATATCTCGTTGAAAATGTAGTAAATAAATAAAGTGATATGATTTAATTTAATGTATGACGATTTCTGAAAATAAATTTAAGAAGATTGCATATAATGCCGGCTCAGAATGCCACCACCCCATCTCCTCCCATGGGTGTCGTAAAAGTCGACTAAGGGATTAGCCGGAGGATGGGCAGCAGCGTCCTTCGAGTACATTAACAACTCAACTGCGATCGCCAACCCGCCTGCCAAGCGTGGCGATTATGGCAAAACCCTCCAATGAGCGAGAACACATCCATATCGGTGGTTGTGGTGATCTTTGGGGGAGGCCTGTGTCCAGCAGTGGACTTCATTCGGCCGAAATGATGCATATAATGCAATATTTATTTAAATTTGATGTTGCATATTTTGGCACTTTTTGACGATATTGCATATTACGAGTATTAATGATGCATATTTGCATGCACCTTTTGAGTTGCATATAATCTGGTCTCTTGTGATCACTGAGACCAGAAGAAGAAAAATAATGTAATATTTAAAGGTAAGCAGGTCCGGAATACGAATAGCACCAACCCATCTCATCCCTTGGGTGTCGTAAAAGGCGACTAAGGGATTCACATTAGCCGGAGGATGGGCAGCATCGTCCTTCGAATACATTAACAACTCAACTGCGATCGCCAACCCGCCTGCCAAGTGTGGCGATTGTGGCAAAACCCTTGAGGGGTTTGAGCACACAACATACCGATGTCGGTCGTTGTGGTGATCTTTGAGGGAGGCCTGTGTCCAGCAATGGACTTTATTCGGCCGAAATGATGATGATAATAGGTCCGCTACGTCCTTAGTCCATGTGAGTTCTGGCAAAAATTATACCACCTCTCTCCACCCATGGGTGTCATAGAAGGCGACTTAGGGTTGATATCAAGAGGATGGGCTGCAGCATCTTCTCAGGTGCTAATAACAACTTACTGCGATCACCAATCCGCCTGCCAAGCGTGGTGATCATGGCAATGATGACCGCTAATTGCAGTGATCATTGGCAAGCCCATATTCAGCAGTGAACGTTTACGGATTTATGTGTGTGTGAGATGCTCTATACATAATCGAGAATGAAATCTTTGAAAGAATCTCTTACCTTATTGCCGGCCATGCCAATAAATCCGTTGACAATCCCCCCATTGTGGACGTTGCCATTTGGTAAGGAGCCATTGGCGTGGCCGTTGGCAAGTCCACCACCCATACGCGTCACTGCGGTCGCGAACTGTTGCATGCTGGAGACGTCTGGAATTTTACCCAGTCTTTTATAATGCTGCTTTTATGGTGAACGAAGGTATTAAAGTCGGAACTACCAGTATGGGGAACAAGGTGTGGTAACTCCATAGGAAATGGAGGATCCTCCAACTAGGATGGTCTGCCTGCCAGGCCCAAGCCCAACGGTTGATGTTGGGCGTCTATATATATACAGCGATGTGCGAAATCTCTACATGCGCGATTCAGGATTTTTTGACGTGATCCGAGAGTTGCACTTCATGTTCAAGTAGATGTCGCTGTAAGTTGTTGTTATATGATGGCGATGTAGGTGTCGCCACACTTTTATTTAAAGGAGCCAATATTAAAATAATAAGGCGCGCCGGGTAGTGACGGAACTACGACAGAGCTTCGGAAAGCGGGTGCAACACCGGTACTAAAGACCTTCAGAAGCTATTCAATTCCGTCTTACTCGAGGGCACAACGCCGGAAGCGTGGAACAGAGGTGAGGTGGTGCTCTTCTTCAAAAAGGGTGATAACACCCTATTCAAGAATTACAGACCCATCTCACTTCTGAGCCATGTTAATAAGTTGTTTTCAAGGGTCATCACGAATCGTCTCGAGTGCAGGTGTGGTGACTTCTAGCCTCCCGAGCAAGCCGGTTTCCAAAAAGGTCCTAGTACCATAGACTACTGTGTGTTACCAGTGATGGCATATGGAACAGAGATGTGGTCATTCGCAATGGGCCTCATAAGAAACCTCTAGGTCACACAGCGACTCAGATCCCGCTCGAAGAAGGAGGAGACGGCGCCGGGGTAACAACCGCCCTGGCGCCTAATTCCCACACGCCTGAAACCCCCTGCCGTTGCTGTGAGGCAGGGGACCTCTGGGTTCGCGGGTGCGTAGATTGGGGAATCTGCGTGCCCACACCAAGCGACCCAAGAGAAGACGGTAGCACGCATGTGGTCACGCGCTGCCGTGGGACGCACTGGGGGATCCTTTACAATCCCCCTGGGGGGGTGACCGCTTTACAGTCACCCTCTCCGAGATGTGCCAATAGGCGTGGCACCAGTGGGTGGCTCTATTGTGATCATACGAGGACCTGGAGCCTCCCTTAGGTGCCGAAGATGACCGCTCCAGTGGTTTTAGCCGGTAGGAGTCCGGCATACCCCTTCGTCCTTCCCCGGGGCGAAGGAAGTTCATGATGAATTTCCACTGGGCACCAATAAAAAAAAAAAAAAAAGGTCACTCAGCGAGCTATGGAGAGAGCTATGCTTGATATGCCTCTACGAGATCGAATCAGGAATGAAGAGATCCTTAGAAGAACTTAAATTGCCGACATAGCTGAAAGGATTAGTAAACTGAAGTGGCGATGGGCAGGGCACATTGCTCGTAGATCTGATGGCCGTTGGGTCAAAACGGTTCTCGAATGGATACCGCGCAAATGGAACACGCAGCGTGGGACGGCCTCCAACGAGGTCGACAGACGACCGGGTGAGGGTGGGTCATTGGGACTCGTTGGATGCGGATGGCATGTAGCCGCTCGTTGTGGAAATTTGTGGGGGAGGCCTTGGTTCAGCAGAGGACGTACTTTGGCTGATATGATGATGATGAGCTAATAGGTATTATATATTCCGGTGCCAATGGAAATGAAGGTCGACTTTATAAAGCCTTGTTGTCGTGATTGATCCGTGAACATTTCTTTATCAATGACCAGGACCCTTGGTTACTTTATCAAGAACCCCAGCTGAAAATGTTTTATTTTTAATATATAGTGGTAACGAGACGACCAAGTCATGCGCCTGGTGGTAAGCGTAACGCCTGCCATTGACGATTGTAATGACACCATGGACAAGTCCTGCGTGGTACCACACTGCACTCATCACCTCGAGATATTAGTTATTTAGTCTCTTATGCCCAGTAATTTCACTAGCCGGCTACGAATAGCACCAACCCATCTCACCCCGTGGGTGTCGTAAAAGGCGACTAAGGGATTAGCCGAAGGTCGGGCAGCAGCGTCCTTCGAATACATTAACAACTGATCTGCGATCGCCAACGCGCCTGCCAAGCGTGGCCATTATGGCAAAACCCCCCCAATGAGCACACAACACCGATATCGGTCGTGATGATCTTTGAGGGAGGCCTGTATCCAGCAGTGGACTTTATTCGGCCGAAATAAATAAATATTTATATATTTATTTATAAATCAATAAATAAATAAATGATGATGAAAAAATGACAGTGCTCTTCTAGCCGAAACACAGTGATGTTTAAAGTTTAAACAATAATACTTAGCGGCGAATCTGGCACTGAAGTGGTACCTTTTTCATTCATCACCAATGGAAATTCATGAACTTCCTCCACCCGGGAAAGGGCGGAGGGGCATGCCCGATTGCTACCGGCTAAAACGCCTAGAGTGGCCATCTTCGGCACCGATCGTAAGGTCATACTAGAACCACCCATTGCTGCTACGCCTTTAGGCACAGCTCGGGGAGGATTGTAAAGGAATCCGCCAAGCCTCACTGTGCGCTGCGGCACGTGACCACGTACGCGCCACCATCTTGTTTTTTTTTTAAATATTGCCCCTCACTAGGGTTTCTCCTGTGTCGTGGGTGCGTTTACAGACATGAATTCCACATACAATACACCCAGACCCGGAACAACTACCTGCAGATCATACAAATATTAGTTCCGTGCGGGAATCGAACTCACGACCCGGAGCACAGCAGTCGACTGTATCAGCCACTGCACCAACCATGCTGTCATTAACTTCTTCCTTGGAAGGAACCTCTCACAGCTACGATAAGAACTCAAAAACTTCTACTGCCAATATTTTTTACCTGTGCGTACTGGTGGTAGTTCCTGCGGCTGTGGAATGGCAGCAAGAACTTCGGCCTTCTCCATCTCCTCAAGCAGCACGCGGGTGAATTCCATCTGTACGTCCGAAGAGTCTGTGTCACCATCCACCTGTGATTAAATTTGTTTGTGTCAATCACTGTCTATGATGCTGGGTGTTTCGAGTTATCACTGTAGCAACTAAGGATGTAATACTAGACTGGCGAGTCCCGTTAGAACTGTACATATATTGCGCGAATGTTAACAAATCTTCAGTGTCCATAGTCCGTATGAGCCAAGTACAGTCATGCTGCATACCATGGGAATCACCAATCTAATTATCCTTCAGGACCTTTTTTATTGGACCCCAGTGGATTCTTCATGTACTTCCTCCGCCCTGGGGAAGGGTGAAGGGGCATGTCGGACTCCTACCGGCTAAAACCACTGGAGCAGTCATCTTCGGCATCGAAGGAGTTCAGGTCCCCGTGAGATGATACTAGAGCCGCCCATTGATGTCACGCCTTTAGGCACATCTCGGAGGGAGTCTCTATCATTGCCGCAAGCCACCACTACGCTAAAATTGTTTTATATCATTGAAATATGTCCTTATAATGACCAGCCAATAGCCCTGGACAAAAAGTTCTAAATATAGACATGTTAAACTTTTAGAACATTTCAAGTTGCCTGCAGAACGGAATAGAGCATACCGCTTATTCCCGATAGGGTGTTTGGCATTTATAAGGAATGATATAGCACTTACAATGACCAGCCGATGATCCTGGTCTAAATTCTTGAGCATGGGTAAGCTGAGCTCTCGGAACACTTCGAGTCTTCTACGGAAGGCGGCTACGGAGTCATCACGCCGCCCGCGACCCAGCTGCAGTTTCGAACAGTCCAGAAGCACCATGCGAGGGGATGTGCGGAACTGGAAGGTGCAAAATGTTAGAAGTGTCAGTGTAGATCGGTCATCAGTACAGGAATCAGTTTTTTACTGGAGTTAAGTCCTAACTTGTACATGTGCTGTCCGGATTAAGAATATATTATGAATATATAATTATTTCGTAAAAGGTGACTCTATAGCAGAGGGATGGGCAGCAGTGTCTCATTCTGTGGAATGGTAGCTATTCTGCGCTCACCAACCTGCTCTCCAAGCGTGGTGAGTACTGGCAAATTCCCGCAATATGATGACATAATTACTGTGGAAATATATGGGGGAGGCCTTTGTTCAATACTGGACGTTGTATGGCCGATATGATGAAGTCCAAACTATTAACTAAGGAGTGTATTTCCGTGTGATGTCCGCATTAAGAATAGCACCACGCCATCTACTGCCGTGAATGTCGTAAAACGACTAAGGGACTCTTAACCAGAGGGATGGGCAGCAGCAACCATTCTGCACTCACCCACCCACCTACCAAGCGTGGTGAGTACTGGCAAATTCCCCCCAAAATGGCAATACAAGAGTGCAATTTTTTTGTAAATTACATATTACTTTATACAATTGGCCTCTGATAATGTTATTAAACATTATCGCGCCAGCCGTGTCAGCCACTCCATCCCTAACATTGACTCCTAGAGAATGCCTAAAACTCCACCAATATACAACTGCTGCATAATGCGGAACGCTTGGTAATGGTTGAAAACTATTAAAACTTCATCAAAGTTTGATGTTAACTTAGTTCGTGATTATTTCTATTTACTTAAAAGAACTAGACTAGACTTCAAAACACATTGAACTAGTTTTAACACAGATCCATTTCTCATCCGCATCAGTTTCTATCTTTACCTCAGTCTGGAACTGCTCCATTTGCTCCAAGTCCCTCGGATACCCGTCTAAAACGAGTCCTTGTCCTGTCCTCCCAGCATCGGACACGGCTGCTCTCACTAGCTTGGTGACCAGCTCCTTAGGCGCCAGCTCCCCGCCGCTGATCGCGGATCGGGCGAGCGCACCGTCAGACGCAGGACGACCGCCCGCGTCCGCTAGGCTGCGGAGACGCTGTCCTAGGCTAGAAAAAAACCATTAATACAGTGTATATACTCGGCTTAAATATACAATCCCATCTCAGATGTCGAAAAGTTCTTTATTCTCCCATTTCTCTCTTCGGGACAATTCAATTCCCGCACAGAACAAATGTTCGTATGGCCTATTATAGGTCGTTGTTCCATGTCTGGATATTAATTGTGCATGTGAGATGTATGCCTGGAATCTGACCTCACAATACAGGAAATATTGGTGTGTGAATGGATTGGCCGGAGGATGGGCAGCAGCGTCCTTCGAGTACATTAACAACTGAACTGCGATCGCCAACCCGTCTGCCAAGCGTGGCGATTATGGCAAAACCCCCCAATGAGCCCACAGCACACCCATATCGGTCGTTGTGGACATCTTTGGGGGAGGCCTGTGTCCAGCAGTGGACTTCATTCGGCCGAAATGATGATGATTAGGTAATAAAAGTGAGTCAATAAATGACTTTTAAATGTTCAAGATCAAATGGCTTATATGGTCTTGCTTGGATTTATATGGCGGTGGGCCTTGGGGGTCGTGAACGTGCCTATTGGAGAATCTGTGTACTCATACCGAGCGACCCCCGGGAAGACGATGTTGTGCATCACGTCACGTGCCGCCGTATGCGCAGCACAGCGCTTAGCGAGTCTTCGGGGGAATACTTTACAATGCCCCCGACATGTGCCTGGACGGTTGCCTCTTTACAGTCGCCTTCCCTTCGCTAGAGGGGGTGACCGCTCATGATCCCCTCCGAGATGTGTCTAAAGGCGTGGCACCAATGGGTGGCTGTAGATGGAGATTATTCGAATTACTGGAGTCGAAGACGACCACTCCGGTAGGAGTCATGCCTTTCCTGCTCTTCCCCGGAGCAGAGGAAGTACATGATGTATTTACGCCGGATCAATAAAAAAGGTACAACCGCAGAATATCTGGTTATTCTGCTGCCAAGCAGTAGTGTTTAAACTTTAAACATTACCGGTTTGAAGGGCACTGTAGCAGTAAAATTACTGGGCATAAGAGACTAAATAACTAATATCTCGAGGTAACGAGCGCAGTGTGGTGCCACGCAGTATAGTCCTGGGTAGCATTACAATTTTTATGGACAGGCATAACGCTCTCTACTAGAGGAACGACTTGCTTGTCCTCTTACCAGAGTTGTATAAAAAAAGAGTATGGGTTTTTTTTTTTAAAACGTTGCCCCTCATTAGGTTTTCTCCTGTGTCCTGGGTGCGTTTACAGACATGAATTCCACATACAATACACCCAGACCCAGAACAACTACCTGCAGATCATATTTGTTCCGTGCGGGAATCGAACCCAGGACCCGGAGCGCAGCAGTCAACTGTATCAGCCACTGCACCAACCGTGCCATCAAACTGTAATTAGTAATTTACCTGTAATGCGTCCAACCCTGCCTCTGTACGATTGCTCGCTGGCACAGCGTGGCTTTATTGCTGCCAGGACCACCGACCACCCACAGCAGCGCTGGTATTGTGGTCTCGCCGCGGACTCTTATCACTTCGGGCTGCAGAAGAAGAGATAATTGATTCAACTCTTCATTTATGTGTACCTCCAGAATCACTAACTGTAGATATCTATTTAATAGTAATAATCTATTTGTTTACTACTAGCTTTTACCCGCGGCTTCGCTCGCATCGAAGCGCTTAAATAAGTTTCTTTTTATCTACCGTTTTTTTTTTCTTTTTTAAAGTATCCTATGTTACTTCTCCTACCAGGTACAGGTACAGAGGTAGTCCAAGAATATGTGTACAAAGTTTCATGATGATCGGTTAAGTAGTTTTCGCGTGAAAGCGTAACAAACAAACTTACATTCACATTAATAATATTAGTATGATGTTTTAACAATACATGAATACATAACGTTGTCGACTTCTGAACAAGAGCAACCTATGTGTAAGAAGTAAGTTCATGCTATAATAACACAACTAAATACGAACACAAAAATGTGTAGTTATTAGATTTGTATTTTAATTCATTATTATCACCATCATATCAACCAAGGAGGTCCACTGCTGAACGAAGGCCTCTCCCAAAGAATTCCACAATTGCGTCGTTAGTTTGGCGGGAACTTGCCAGTACTCACCACGCTTGCCAAGCGGATTGGTGGGCGCAGAATGGCCACTGTACCACAGAAGGGACGCTGCTGCCCGTCCGTCTGGTTTAGAGTCCCTTAGTCGCCTTTTACGACATCCACGGAAGAAGATGGAGCGGTGCTATATTCTTGATCCGAACACCATAAGGAATAGCAGGAAATCCATATGTGCAAATCCTGACCTTGACCATGAATGCTGTAAAGAGTTCGATAATTAAGGAATAATATATTGCACGAAAGCATGAGGACGTATGGATTTCATCATCATTTCAGCCAAATGAAGTCCACTGCTGGGCACGTGCGTACCCGAAAGATCACCACAACGACCGATATGGGTGTGTTGTGGGCTCATTGGGGGGTTTTGCCATAATCGCCACGCTTGGCAGAAGGTTTGGCGATAGCATTTGAGTTATTAATGTACTCGAAGGACGCTGCTGCCCATCCTCCGGCTAATCCCTTAGTCGACTTGTACGATACCCACGGGAGGAGATGGGGTGGTGGTATTCTGAGCCGGCACCACACGGCAATTTATTTACGTATGGATTTACTGCGTATAATAATATTTCTGCGTTGGACAGGCTGAGATGGCTAGCTCGGCGACGCGCACCTGGAAAGTGGCATCACCGCCTGCGGATGCGACCAAGCGCGTCGTCAAGGCCGTTCTGCCGCTCTTTGGAGCCTGGCTCAGAAGGAGCGAGCGCGTCACCTACCGCCTGACGCAGTGCTGGTGTTGTTTCGGTGCGTACCTGCACAGGATAGGACGCGAAGCCACGGCACAATGCCACCATTGCGATAGTGACCAGGACACCGCACAGCACGCGCTCGAGGCGTGCCCTGCGTGGGCTGCCGAGCGGCGGATCCTGATCGATCGGATCGGGCAAGATCTCTCTCTGCCAGCAGTAGAGTCGGCTATGTTGGCAGAGCACGAAAACTGGAATACCACTGAATTCCTATCTCCTTCTGTGAGAGCGTCATGCTCCAGAAGGAGACCGCAGAGGGGGATCACGGGTGTGTAGATTGGGGAATCTGCGTGCCCATACCGAGCGACTCAAGACAAGACGGTAGCACGCATGTGGTCACGCGCTGCCGTGGGACGCTTTGGGGGATCCTTTACAATCCCCTTGGGGGGGTGACCACTTTACAGTCACCCTCTCCGAGATGTGTCTATAGGCGTGGCACCAGTGGGCGGCTCTTGTGTGATCATACGTGGACCTGGAGCCTCCCTTAGGTGCCGATGATGACCGCTCCAGTGGTTTTAGCCGGTAGGAGACCGAAGGGGTATCTTTAGCGTTTTCCCGGGGCGAAGGAAGTTCATGAAGAATTTCCACTGGGCACCAATAAAAATAAAAATAAAGGATGACTAAGGTGACAGGCGTCGTTACAGATTTTAAAAAGGTATTTTATTTTATCTACCGTACCATAACCGTTATATAATCTGTCTAAAAGTGTTTTATTAGGATGTGGAATAATCGCGAAAACCTAAGACATTCCTATTACTGTATTTCGTATTGTATCCAAAGAGTAGCAGTAAACAGTGATATACAGGGTGTCCAGTAAATAGCACGACATACTGCAGGGGTGAGAGCTTGGGTCAATACCTACCAAAAAAACACAATTTAAGTTCAGCAAAATCTTACGGATTTACAGTAGAACAACATTTTCCGAAATATCGAAAAATCTCTACCTTGACACAGATTTTTAAGCTACTCGTAATGAAAAATTCCTTTTCTAGTTTTTTTTTACCTCAAATTATTTGTGAAACTTTACTCATTGATAAGTCTTTATTCTATTAAAAACTAAAATGTGTTCAAGAAATACAATTTTATTTAAATTTTCTCAGTACAATTTTCTTATCACTTAACTTTAACCTACAGTGGTGAAAAAAAAGTCCGTAAGATTTTGCTGAACATATATTGTGTTTTTTTGGTAGGTATTGACCCAAGCTCTCACCCCCTGCAGTATGTCGTGCTATTTACTGGACAGCCTGTATATCAACGCGATACCAACGATATTCTATATCGGCACAATATTCGGAAACGGCACTTTCAATTACGCAGTCACAAAAGAAGTCCTTTCTTTAAAAGTAAAGAAAAAATGTATACTTAAAGTCCGCATTAGGTCAAGGCAGCGACGCTTCTCCTGACCTCCTCCGTTCAATGAAAAGCTATTATCAATACACAACACAATGTTTACGTCTAGTCATTGCCTTTTGGTATCTCTTGATAGCGGTTTTAAGTTTTTGTGTGAGGGCTTCCCACACGTTACGTACCTTATGAGGTTGATCGTAAACTTATGAGGTTCGTCGACGAAAAGTCATTAGAGCCAGTAGGCAAACCCGCCTGCCAAGAGTGATGTTGCTAGAAATTTCCACCAATTGATGACACAGTTGCGGAAATCTATGAAGGAGGCTTTTGTTCAGCTGTGGACATCCTAAGGCTGATATGATGATGATAGTTAACGAAACCATTTCTGTTTCGAAAAATTATTGGATACTGACCTTCGGCGTTGCGACTCTCTCGGTCCCTGTCTCTTGAATCGGCATCGACACAGCTGGCAACGCAACCGGCACAACTGGCAATGCAACCGGCACGGCTGGTGGCACCGGTAAGCTCTCTTCTCTCCTCTCCTCTCTATCTCGCTCCTGCACCGGCGCCAGCTCCACTCCCACGATCTCCCCCGGTATTCCGTCAGCTCCAACTCCTACGCCACTGACACCATGCATGGTAGACTGGTCTTCTGTTGTGCCAAGAATCTGCAGAACAGCTGCTCTGAAGTCTTTGTAGACCTCGTCTGGGTTGCGTTCTCCGTTTACCTGTGGAAGTTATGATTTTGAGTACCTCCAAGCTGTAATTGGTGATTTTAAAGGAGAATGGCGAAATTGGACCCTCTAATAATGAAGCTATGTTGCAGTATATTATAAGTACATATTTATAAGTTTAAATGTAATAAAATAATATTGATATTAAAACGCATTGCATTAACAAAACGCAGTGGTTTCGGATTACGTTCCGAATATGAATCTCAATCAATATACGTAACGAACTATAGCCTACCACTTATCGCTCAAATTATACCATATTTATAACACTTAAAAATAATATACACTAAATACCAGTGTAATATAATGAAAATATATGTTATTAAACAAAAACAAATATCTACTATCTATCTATAAATCTTAAAAATGATATCCAAAGTATCATTTTTTTATACAAAGTGTAGTTTTTACGCATGAATCGTGCAGCAGGTGTTGCATATTATAGAAAATATGCGAACCAGTGCACCCCAATATATGCAAAAGCCACGCAGCCTGCGCTGCTGACCCGTAATGTCATTCTTACAGCGTTGTGCAGGATTATCAGTCTAGGGAGATGTAGTGTGCATACAAATTAAATCTAATCAAAATCATTTCGATATTCAAATACATCACAAATGAAACAAAATACATTTATTTATCTTCTAGCTTTCATATATTTTTTCTCCCAGGTCGTTCAAATCACTTTCAATTAACTTTTTGCTTAGTTTCATATAGTTCTACAAGTATTAATAAGTATCCTTAGTCCTCGCTATCCCGAAGGCTGGGTCCCATATTACATGCAATCTCGCCATTCTCCGGTCTCTACGGGATCTTCATTTATATCAAAAGAAGTCTCCTAAATAATAAATTACTAAAATTGACATTTGTTCGTTGCAGGTTCTGTGAAGCACTCGTAAAAAAAACTCAATGTGCTTATGGAATTAGTGATTCAGAAAGCTAGCAACAAAAAATTTTGGGAGACTATTATGGCTACCACTGACAACAAAAACATAAACTATGCGGCTTCTACAGTTATTTCATCTAGGAACTCATTTTTTTGTTAATGTTGGCAAAACGCTTGCGGATATAATAATAACGCAATACTATCGCCAGTTTCCGTGCTTAGAAAATCCAAGTGCTGTTTTTCGGTTTCTTTTTGTTTGCCTATAAATGACGTATCCGACAGATATAACGTATCCGCTATTATTCCGCCTAATGCGCTATTAGACTACATATATTAACCCCTCTCACATACACATTTTCTTTTTTCTTCTTTATTTTTATTAGTGTCCAGCGGACATAGTGGATAATCTAGTCTTTACGAAAAGGGCCTTTCTTAGGGCACTTAAATTAGCACAAAATCATTCGTCACTTAAGACGGATGACACCGCTGTAATCTACAATTATAGGCTTTAAAAATCAAATGCCATTCTTCCTACCTTGCCTAAAATTTAACAAAATGCAGCGTCTCTTCTGTGGATCAGCAGCCATACTGTCCTCACCAACCCGCCTGCCAAGCGGTGTGAGTACTTTCAACTTTTGCCCAAAATGACGATACAAAATGAAATATATGGGGAGACCTTCGTTCAGCCGTGGACGTCCTTTGCCTGAATGATGGTGATGACTGATATAGATGTTATTATCGTTGTTTCTCAGATAACCATAGGTTGTATTAATACTTAGCCGAGAATTACGTGACATGAAATAATAGGTTCGATTTATAAGTCTAAACTAATTACCCAAACTAGACGTTAAATACTTGGAAATTCAAAAGGCCCACTAAGTTGGGAGTATTGTAATTATCGGGACAGTTAAGTTGCACGCCCATTGACACAGATGTTTGGGCCGAGGAATCATACATCATAAATGCGACCCAGAAGTAACGGATACTTTTGCTCAAGAAATATATTTTGGAAACATACGGGCGGTATGTGGTAGCGTGAACGGCTGAAATACTGATATTCAGTAGCATCTGGAAATTTTCTAATGCAATTTGGACTAGGCTAGGATGACGATGACGGGCGGTACTGTGAGCAGGAACCTTAGTGTAGTCCACAGCTTGATGTAGGGTGCTCTATTTCTTGCATTGGGTTCCGCTAGCAATAAGATCGATCAGACTTTCACTGGTGGTAGATCTCTTACTGCAAGTGTACGGCCAGGTAGATACAACCACAGTGCCAGATATTTGCTACCAAACTTGTTTAAACTCTAAACATTTCTCTGTTCCGGTTAGAAAGGCACTGTAGCTAGTGAAATTGCTGGGCATTAGATACTAAATAACTAATGTCTCGAGGTAATGAGTGCAGCGTGGTACCACGCATGACTAGTCCTGGGATTACAACTGTTATGGGCAGGCATGACGCTATAGAGGGGGTGACCGCTTTACAGTCATCCCCTCCGAGATGTGCCTAAAGGCGTGGCACCAATGGGTGGCTTTAGTGTGATCTTCCGAGGACCTGGAGCCCCTTAGGTGCCGAAGATGACCGCTCCAGTGGTTTTCGCCGGTAGGAGTCCGGTATACCCCTTCGCCCTTCCCCGGGGTGAAGGAAGTTCCTTGAAGAATTTCCACTGGACACCAATGAAAAAAGGCATGACGCTTATCATCAGGCAAATGAATTGCTCGTCGCGTCACCAAATTGTATAAAAAAAGGTGAACGTGTAATAATCCGCCCATAAAGATACATTGAGATCATCTGATTGCAGAAACTCTGCGGACTGTGGCGTGGGGAATTCAGATTCTGTGCCTAATACCATATACGCAGAACAATATTCACTACCAGAAAAACTCTTCCATGCTCTGTGGTACAACTTGTTTCTTTAAGAAAATCGAAAGTATCAGCATAGCACAGCGCACAAGGACGCTCTGGGGGACCCTTTACAAACCACTCCCCGGGTAGGGGGAGGCGACCGCTTTACAGTCACCTTCTTCGAGATGGGCCTATAGGCGTCGCACCAATGGGCGGCTCTAGTATCATACGAGAACCTGGGCAATGCATGACATTACCATATTTATTTGCGACAGCTTCAAAGCTCCTGCCTACAAAGTCCCTTACGCATCCAAACAAAAGTGTGTGCGTCAATCAAGGGGGTAGACATCAGCTAATTATTTGTATGCATTAATTAGCTGATGTCTTTACATTATTGAATTTACATTATATCGCTAGAACGATCGAGTGACGTGTTGTCACGTAAACAACCACAAAACAAGTGTGCTGTGAAATTTTCGCTTCAGCAACCAACGATTACGGCCAACTACATCTTCGGTGACCTCATCCGTATATTGTCTACATATCACACATCCCTTTCAATCTTAAAAACGCAGTAAATTTTTCCGTTTAACGAATTAAATAGATTCAGAAAAACCTGCGCCGTTTACGCCAACAATTCCTGCCCGTATAACTCAACAGCACTGCATTAAAACCGACACAAGTTATAATTTAGGTCGTTCAGGTGTCTCACAAAAAATTCATAACCGCCTCTGGGAAAATACGCCGTACGTTAGTTTTTTATTTATTTACCATTAATAAGTACCCAAGTTATGAAGCCATATTGTAAAATATTACAAGGCTGCCGTCGAACATTTCATTTCGTATAGTTTCATTAGTTTTTTACTGGAAGAGTGGAATTAAAGAGTTGTTTATTTATTTCTTAACGACGGACTCGGGCGTTTCTTTCTGTAATGTAACGCCCAGTTCCGTGATGGCGTACTAATGTATGTAATGGGCGGAAACCAGGCAGTTTCAGAGTTAAAAGTTATGCAAGCGTAAGTGCTGCAGCTACCAAATCGGAAAAACGAAATCTGGGCAACATCCATGATGACTATTATGACGTTATTGTCTGGAGAAATATATATAATAATATTCTGAATAAAAATTACACGTTTAATTTTTAAATTCGTCACCTACGTAATAAGGTCTAAAAATTATTCAATCTTGAACAATTTAAAGACCGATTAATGTGCGTGTGTGTGTGAGAATTGTAACACTGCCACTTGTATTTTACAATTGTCAATGCAAAATACATGTCTAATAATAAATCCTTAAAATTGAGTCTGTGTGGTGTCCGGCTTAAGCATATAGCAGCACTCCATCTCCTCCCATGGATGTCGTAAAAGTCGACTAAGGGATTTTAAACCAGAGAAATGGGCAGCAGCATCCCTTCTGTGCTGCGCTCATTAACCCGCCTGCGTGGTAAGTACTAGCAAATTCCTTTATGGGGGAGGCTCTTGTTCAGCAGTGGATGTCTGTTGGCCGATATAATAACTTAAAATTGAGACATTTTACTTATAAATTTTGCATAAAACTTAACGTTAGATTTTGTTTGCCGGGAGATATTTTGGGAGTCTTGACTTCATATGAAATGTCGAGTGAATCCAGACGAATCCCGACCATCTGGCGACGCTAACCGCAGCTTATTACGGCGCCTTTATGGGTCATTCATCATCATCATCAATCAAAGTATGTACCATTGCTATCTATACACTTTTGCCATTCCATAGAGAGTTCATTGATTCCTTTGCTGAAGAAAGCGGCGACTGACTCATCGGAATGAATTTTCCTTGCAGAAGTTGCCCAAATTCCGGAAAAAGTGGTAACGTGTTGGAGCAAGGTCCGGGTGGTAGGATGGGTGACGGAGACATTCCAATCGCAACTCCTCTAATTTAGCGACCGTCTTTCGTGCAGAGTGTGGTCTAGCGTTGTCCTGAAGCAGAAGTGGGCTAGAGAAATTGACCAGCCTCGGTTGTTTAACGGCTAGTTTTTCCATCATGGTTTGCAATTGTTGATAATACGCTTCTGCCGTAATTGTCTGGTCGGATCTTAAGAAGCTGTAGTGGCTGGTGTCATCCACAGGTCCACCAAACTCGCCAGTATCTTTTTCAGAGTCAACTTTCGCTCGAGGCAGGATTTGGCCGGTTCTACTATTTTCCACGTTCCACCATTGTGATGAGCGCTTCCGATTATCGTACAGGATTGTCCGGATTAAGAATATAGCACCACTCCATGTCCTCCCGTGGATGTCGTAAAAGGCGAATAAAGGAATCTGAACCAGAGGCATCCATCGGCAGCAGCGTCCCTTCTGTGAAACGATAGCCACACTGCGCTCACCAACCCGCCTGCCAAGCGTGGTGTAAATACCCCCCAAAATGATGACACAGTTGTGAAAATTTATGGGGGAGGCCTTTGTTCAGCAGTGGACGTATAAATGGCCGATATGTACAGGATCCATTTTTCACCACAAGTAACGATACGATTCAAAATCCCCTCATTATTGTGCCGGTTATGTAACGCAGCACTTGAAGCACACCAAGCTTCATTCTATTCGTGCGGTACCCATTTGTCGAGCTTTATCCCTTTTCCAATTTGTTTTGAGTGAATTAAAACAATTTTATCACTCACACCGAAGCCTGCTGCTAACTCTGACGTGGTTTGTGATAGATCTTCCACGGTCATTTTTAATTGTTCGTTATTAACTTGAATCTCCGGCCGTCCACGGGGCTAGTTTGTTGGTCAAAATTTCCAGAATGTATACGTTGGAACCAAAAACGTATTGTGTTATTTCTTGAGTAGCTGACCCATACACATCATTAATCCTTCGAGCTGTGTCTGCAGCGCTGGTGCTTTGGAACTCGTATTCCTAAATATCGCGTTTTTGTTTTTATTGTTGTTGTTAGATTGGCACAACTGTTTTCCATTTTGGCGCGGAGTTTGAGTTGCATCTGTTATTTATATTAAATACAGTGCTGTTTTTAGTTATATCATATCTAGTGTGTATAGCGAATTTCATTATGGACAAAAACACCGAACAAAGAGTTTGTCTTAAATTATGCATCGCCAATGGAATTTCGTGTTCGGAGTCACTGAAAATGTTACAGAAGGCTTACGGTGAATCGACTTTATCAAAAACATGTGCTTATGAGTGGTACAAAGTGTTCAAAAGCGGTCGAGATGTGATGGAAGATTTGCCTCGCTCTGGTAGGCCATCAACGTCTGCAACTGAAGTTAACATCGCAAAAGTGAAGGAAATAGTGAAAATCCTCATTTAACTTCGAGAGAGATAGCCGCCGAACTTTCTGTATCTCACGAGTCAATCCGTACCATTTTAACTAATCATTTGGGTATGGAACATGTTACCGCTCGGCTAGTCCCAAAAGACCTGAATTTTCTTCAAAAACTCAATCGCATGAGAGTCGCTGTGGACATGCTAGAACGAGTCAATTCCGACCCAACATTCATGAAACGCATTGTTACTGGTGACGAGACGTGGGTTTACGAATTTGACATGCAAACTAGTCAACAAGCTTCGGAGTGGCGCCTTCCAACTGAACCGAAACCGAAAAAACCACGCCAAAGTCGATCAAAAGTCAAAGTCATGTTGACAGTTTTATTTGACTATCGCGGTGTTGTGCACTCGGAATTCTTGCCGGAAGGTCAAACGGTAAATAAAGAATATTGTTTGAGCGTTATGCGGCATTTAAGAGAACAAATTCGAAGAAAAAGGCCCGATTTGTGGAAAAATTCTTGGATTTTGCGCCACGATAATGCGCCTTCACACACGGCCATCATTGTGAACGAAACTAACTACTGTTGTATATCAAAAGACTATCGACGATATCCACGTGTGACGTTAATTCTTTTCTGCTATGTGGCTTCCCTGGAAACCAGCTTTACCTGCATTATTTGTATTGTATAGCTGCAAAATATTTTAAATGCATAAAAAACTGTGTTATATTATTTGTAAACACAGATTGCAAAAAATACTAAAACTGAGTTTCAGTTATAACGGTAATATTTATATTTTAACGATAACTGTTACACATTTATGGATAATTTATGGATAACTGTTGAGATACCTGATGTGTGGCCTGGGGTTTTGAACATGTGAGATTTATGTCTGAATACTGAACCCGCGACACACGAGAAATAATAGACAGGGAATCGTTGTTTTAAACAAAAGGCTGTTAAATGAATACGATTCTAGTACCTAATTCAATATTCTTTAATAATCTGATCCAAACACGAAACATGATCAGCTTACAACTAGATAATCAATTGCAATCCGCATAAGTAAAACATTGCAAATAAAACTGACCCTTACGAATACACATATTTAAATATGCATCATCCATTTGACCACGCTCAGCGATAGGTACCAAGTGCCGCGGGCTGTGTTTAACATGCAATATAGGTAATAGAAAATATGAAATGTACATTATCTTTACACGCACAGTCCTTCATTCCCACGGTAGACTCTTAACATTACTTATGCATTAGAAACGTATTTTGTAGTTGTAAAATACAGCATCAATAATGCTGTAAATTTTATGCGGCGTATGTAAATTGTGGTCTATGCCTATTAAAAATAAAAGAAATAATTTTATTTTTATTTGCATAAATGAAGAATTTAAAAAAAGTACACTGGAACACTGATGATGCCAGTGCAAGTAATAAAGGAAAAATCTACAACAAAATTTTCTAAAATCATCGTCATCGTTTCAGCCGAATTTAATCCACCGCTGGACATAAGCCTCCCCAAAGATCGCCACAATGACTGGTCTGGGTGTGTTGTGTGCTCATAGGGGGGTATTGGCATAATCGCCACGCTTTGCAAACGGGTTGGCGATCGCAGTTGAGTTGTAAATGTACTCGAAGGACGCTGCTGCCCATCCTCCGGCCATTCCCATAGTCGCCTTTTACGGGATGAGATGGGTTGGTGCTATTCGTAGCCGGTACCACAAGGTAACTAAGATACATACTTATCGGTAAACGATCCGTGGGGTTAAGAAACTTTCACCGCTATCAGTCTATGGATGTGCAACTGCACAGTGGCATAAAATCGTAGGCCCGGCTATTATCAATAGGCGGCAGAAATCAAGCCAAGACGGCCATTGTTTGGGCAGCTTGTACAATTCTGACACAAGGTGGGTAACCTTAACTTAACTAGCCACACAAAAAAGAAGGGGGGGAGGGTGAATATGCGTAAAGTTTAAGCATAATTAAGCTCTTCTTAATGTCATCGATCAGTCGCGTCGCTGGAAGTTCCAAGCTCCTTGTACGTCATTGCAGCGATATGTTTTAAATTAACGTTTCACACCTATACCTTCTATTCCTTTGAAAAATCAATGAAAACACTTAAAAGTCGGTGATTCACGTTGGTCTAATTGTTATAAAACGTACCTGTATAGTGATACTCACCTGTCGTTTCTCATGCACGCTACCATTATGGTTTTAATTATTTCTACAAGCTGTCGAAGCGTAAAGTACACCTCTTGATCTATATTATTATGTTCTATGTTACAAATGTCTTTAAGTGAAATGTTGGAAAATATTTTGCCCACATTGCTGGGGTAGACTAATGATATATTTGGAGTACTAAAATATGTGCATACGCACTTACTACACTTACTTACTACAAATTACTGCTGAGCATTTATCCCACGTGTGGACAATTTAACTAACTTAAGATGTCATCATGATGTGGATAAATAGGTATGATAGCCTTCACAAAGAAATATGCCTAAAGGAATCGCCGATGCGTTGCCGTCCTTTTAGAAAAACACGTATTTTTTGGAAGCCACTATAAATCGTATTCGTTCGGTGAAGCTGCGCCTCCATTTCGATCTTAACTTCCATTTCTATCTTAACTTGCCGACTATCAGGCAATTTATGAAACAAGCGTCTAAACGCTATCTCGATTCTGCTCTCTCCCACCCAAATCCCCTTGTGGTAACAGCCGCCGATTACCAACCCTCCCGTTTCAGTAGAGTACGCCGCCCGAGGCACGTTCTGGTCGACCCAGACGACAAAATCACGTTAGATCACATAAAGAGACTCGCGTTGTCTCACTTACTTAACAACCGACCGTTTTACCGCCCTCGCTGCCGAGGATGCCCGCCTCACCGACGTCGCGGAGGCCTATCGCCGCGTCACCTTCCCGTTCAAGTTAGCACTTCTCCCTCCCGTCTCTTGCTCGCTCCGGCCCATGCCGAGCCTATAGTTTTAAATGTACATACATTACCGATCCAGCTGTCCCCAAAACAATAGCTTGTTATCCCCAGCAACGCCCTAAGCCGAGGTCCGTGTCCCGCTGGGGGCACCCTTAGCGAAAGTTGCTTAGTTTTTAATATTAATTTTAAGCCTGGCTGGAGGCCTCTTTTGGCTTCGCCAGAAATGACCGGTTAAGCAACCACATTTCCCAGAAATGTATGCGAGAAGCCCAACATAAAAAAAAGAAATACAAAAAAAGAAGCTGCGGCCAGAATTGACATTTATTATAGACATTGAAGCAACAGACACGTAAAAATTATGTATTAGACTAAAGAACTTATGAATTCCAATGAAAACCTTAATAATAAACGTTCTTGGATTCTCATTTTTAATACATCGTTAGCAGGCACTCATCTATTCTTTATACATTAGTTCTTCAGCTTTCATTTCATAAAATTCCCGACTTATGTAGGTACTATGTGTGTACTGTCTACCTACTTGCGGGCCAAGTTGAGGCGGTTGTAATAATTCGGAACCCAAAATTTAAAAACTATATCTATAACGTAACTGTCTGTCAATGCCAAGATTCACTTACTTACTAAGGACAACGCCGACTTAATAGTTTCCTAACGTTTATTCAGTTCTCGATAATTCACCTAAGCTTACCCTTGAGCCAGTTTTGAGCGTGAGTCTCAATTATATTATATATTTAAAAAAGTAGATATGTTACATTCGCACCAAAAGTAAGAACCAAAACTCACCCAATTGTAGCACCTTGCAATCAGTTCGCCCAAAACACGACAGCGAGCACACACTGTCACAATCTGTATTGTTTTATTAAATAAGTAATAACAATTCCGTCGTGCATATAGAAAATGCACAAACTATCAAGCAAAAATAAATAACGAACAAGGAAACTCATACCACACGCGAGTAACAAACTATATCAAATATTTGAATAAAAATACTATTCAAATTATCTATCGAATAATATTCTCGAAGAAAACACAGGCCAAGCAACGAAAAGAGACAACACATATATTCTATCACAAGTGCGACAAAGACATCGAGTACACGTGTTGTCATTTTAGGTAGCTATCTCTTTTACTCTCGTAGTTCTGTATCTTCTTTCTTACAGCATAGGTCTGCAGTTTTATATCTCTATACAGCGAGACTGAATTTTGTGCGCCATTTCAATCAATCAATCAATCAATCAATCAATCATTTAATTTTGTAAACATAGGTACAAAGGTGAGATGTTTTTGTATAAGTAAAGAAGAATCACTATGTTTGGCCAATAGACGGCGTACAAAGTTTTAGGACACTTACAATTTAAATTAACCAATTAACATGTCACACATAAGATCAGTCATAAAAGAATAAATGTCACAACACATGTAAACATTCACAAGATAAAACGATCACATAATATCAATTAGAGGATATGTCAAAATTATCATATTCTATTATTAATAAAATTACATTCCCTGAGTGATAAGTCAGACATACCAAAGGTTTGCATAAGTTACTTGAGTTTATCAGTTATGTATTCTGTAACAGAGTAATAACACTTATTAACTAAAAATTTGTACAAACATTTTTTGAACGATTCCGTACTTTCCTCAATCCTAATTCCTTTTGGTATATTGTTGTAAATCTTTGGGGCCATACCTAGAATACTATTACTAAATAATGCCGTGTTGTGACGTGTAATACGAATAGTATTTGGATGCCGTCTGGAGCCAAGGGTTTCAAATAAACTAAAGTTACCTTTAACGAAGACCGCTACCTCATAAATGTACATACATGGTAAGGTGAGTAAATTTAACTCTTTGAAGAATGTCTTACAGCTGTCAGTTGGATGGAGTTTACACAAGGCTCGCAAACACTTCTTCTGGGCTTTAAAGGCAATGTCTTTATTAGTCGAATTGCCCCAGTAGATAATACCATATCTAACATTAGATGCCACATATGCATTAAAAGCAGTTAAAACTGTAGGTCGGCTTACTAATTTTGATAACTTATACAATGCATAAGCAAACTTATTAAGCTTTTTACATAACGCTTCTATGTGTTGTTTCCACGTTAGGTGGCTATCTAGAGAAAGGCCTAAAAATGTAGCGCTATCAGTTTCAGCAACAGTTGTATTTTCGTAGGATATATTCATTTTAAGTTTATTTATTTTCTGATTAAATGTCATAACTTTTGTCTTGTCGAGATTTATTTTTAAATTATTATTGATTAACCAATCAATTATATTCTTGAGAGCATTACTTATGTCACTTTCGTAGGAGTCGATGTTTTTTGCAGTGTATAGAAGAGTACTGTCATCGGCAAATAAAATCATCTGATGATTAGTACACTTAGGAATATCATTGATGTAGATGATGAACAGTAGTGGACCAAGTATACTACCCTGCGGAACACCATGAATGTTATTTCTAGCTTGGGACTTATAAGTGGTTTCCATTTGTGACTCCATGCATAATCTGTCAATACATGTGATTTGGGTACGATTGCTTAGATACGATTTCATAAGGTTTAACACATTTCCTCTGACTCCATACCTCTCTAACTTATGCAATAGTATTTTATGGTCTACATAGTCAAACGCCTTAGACATATCCATTAGCACAGCTGCAATAGGGGTTTTAGTATCAACACTGCTAACTATTTTGGTCATAACTTCAAATACTGCCATATTTATAGATCTGCGTTTTCTGAATCCATATTGCTCCTTAGTTAATAAATTATTTGATTCGAAAAAAGAATAGAGACTATTATGAACTACCTTTTCTATTATTTTTGAAAAGATTGGAATGAGTGCTATTGGTCTGTAGTTAGATATACTCTTTTTATCACCTTTTTTGTGTATAGGTTTAACTGTGGTAATTTTTAATCTCTCTGGAAAATGGCCTTGTTCAATACATTCGTTGACGATATAACTTATGACTGGCGCAATTACGAGTGATACTAGTTTAATTATCTTTGCAACGATGCCATCATAGCCACAGCTTTTAGTATTTTTTAATGTGTGTATAATATTGATAATGTCAGAAGGAGATGTAGGTGGCATAAACATAGATTTGGGATTTATGTCAATATACTTTACAGGAATAGCATTATAATTATAATTAGTTGGTTTGATGTCGTCAATAAAATAGTCATTAAATACTTGCGCAATCAGTTGTGGATCACGTATCTCGTTGTCATTAAATATTATACTGTTAGGTATATCTGCTTTGGGATAATTTAACTTCTCTTTATTTATAATTTTCCAAGTAGCTACAGATTTGTTTTCTGCTGTATTTATATAGTAAGCGTTTTGCGATTGTTGAGTCAAAATAATAATTTTTCTTAAGCGGTTAGAGTACTGTTTTAATAGTTGCTTATTTTTTATATTAGGGAAACGTCTGTACTGCCACAGTATTTCTCTTTTTCTCTTACAGCACATCTTAAGTCCTTTAGAAATCCACTTCGGTTTCTTACGTAAAGAGATTCTTATCCTTCTCGTAGGGAAACATAGGTCATAGAATAGTTTAAGTAGGTCATGGAAACAATTAAAGGCATCTTCTGGATGGCAGTTATGATAAACTTCACTAAAGCTAAGATTGTGGATGCAGTCAAGAAACTTGGATATATTTTCAGAGCAATAGTCTCGTTTTAGTATATACCAATGTTTAATGGCATACGTTTTCTTGACAGGACACTTCATTAGTTGGGCAGTATGGTCAGACAATGCTAGATCATGTACTTCGCTTTTACTACCACAAATATTATGTATTATGTTGTCTATACATGTACCGCTAACCAACCGAGTTGGTTGATGGATGCTGAGTTTTAAGTTATAGTTTAGAAGTAAATTGTAAAACTCATTAGAAGATTTTGTTTTCCGCAGTGTGTCGATGTTAAAATCACCGCATAACACAACTTTTTTCCTATGACCTCGACAGCACATTTTTAATATACCATCCAATTTATTAAAGAAAATATCCAAGCTGTCACTAACGGCTTTAGGTGGTCTGTAGATGCAAATTACTATTATTTGGTGTATTGTTAACTCTATTGCGCAGCACTCACAGATATTAGGAATGTGGAATCTCTGGATATCAATTATTTTATATTTATGCATGTTGCCAATTAGTATACAAGAACCACCGTTTCTGGTGTTCCTTGTTGAGAAAGCAGCTAATTTAAAATTCGGTATATGCAGATGCAAGTGGTCTTCATATTTCATGTTATGCTCTGTAATACATAATAAATCTAAATTCTGCCCCTTATTTGAGAGTTCGTCTAAATATATACTTAGTAGGTCCGACTTACCAATCAATCCGTTAATGTTTTGATGAAATATTAAAATACAATTATACACGAAAAAAATGTCTATTTATAGTGTTACTCTCAGTCTCCAAACTCGATGGAAAGTCAGAGCTTTCAATGTTTTCTTCTTGAATGTCAGATGTTTGAGTGGATTGATCCAGTTTGAAAACTGGAATTACGTGTTCTTGTTTTTTATACATTTCAAATTTAGTTTTATAATCTATACATAATATTTCTTTTAATAGGTATCTACAAATATTAATGGTAAAATAATATTTCCATGGTATGAGTTGGCTATAACCCATTTCTACGAATAATGTATCATATCTGAGACACACATGATGCAGTAAATTGTTCAATTTATTTTTATTCATATTATTATTAAAGGGTATTTCGGATAGTATAATGTTGGTATTTTTGGTATTTTTTAGCCATATACTAAGTTCAGCTTGAAAGTCAAAGGGATTTGTATCATTAGTGCCTGCTAGCACTACAACGTAATCATTTCTAGTGAGATCTCTAAGGTTATAGGAATTAAGGACATCCGTTAATTTTGCACCAGGTTTCCAGAAACAGAACACTTGAAACTCTGATCCCAGCAGCTTCTGAAGTGCGTTGCGGACATTTCTACCTTGTTGGTCAGCTAAAACAATGACCTTTTTATGAACATAGTGATCTTTGGAATCTGTCTTTATAGAAGCGGGGCATGTCGGTTCTGGAAGTCATTTAATATGGACGTAACATATCTATGGTATAATATCATCAATCTCAACAACGATCAGTGGGACCAAGCCGTACCTTTTATTTTTATTGGCTCCAGTGGAAATTCTTCATGAATTTCCTCCGCCCCGGTGAAGGACGAAGGGGCATGCCGAACTCCTACCGGCTAAAACCACTGGTTCGTCTGCACCTGAGGGGGGCTCCAGGTACTCGTATTATCACACTAGAGCCGAAGCCGCACTACCAATACACCACAGCGGTCTGGGAATTCGTCGATTGCAGGGTGTTGACCTGCCTACGATTCTAGTGTCCTTACATGGGATGGCGACGGGATCTTGTTGCTTGTATTTATTTATGTATTTGACACTAAATGATTACATAATTTGTTGAAAGCTGTGATCTCTGAACTAGGCTATAATTTAGCCGGTGTGTCAGGAATCAGAAATCAGTAAGGGTGTGTGAGCCTCATAATTAAACATGGAGTGAGTGCCACCCTGCCACCGTAGGCCCAACGGCCTGTTATTTGTTAACGTTATCGCCGTTAAAAATCAAAAGAGGAAAGATTTATTAACCAAAATAAGTGTTACCGAAAATTACAAAATACGTTCAAATAAACTATGTAATATTGAGTCCTAAAAGGAACATTAGGGAGCTGTCATCAATCATAAAGGATTATTAATCAACTTACTTAACGACGGTTAGCGTGGTCTAGCTGGTTAAGAAAAAAAACAATAAGTTCAAATAACTTCATGTATTTTTTATATACAGGCTGTCCAGTAAATAGCACGACATACTACTGGGGGTGAGAGCTTGGGTCAGTACCTACCAAAACGCACAATATATGTTCAGCAAAATCTTACGGATTAACAGTAGTACAAAATTTTCCGAAATATAGAAAAATCTCTACCTTGACACAGATTTCTAAGCTTCTCGTAATGAAAAATTCCTTTTCTAGTTTACCTACCTCAAATTATTTGTGAATAGTTACTTTACTCATTGAGAAGTCTTTATTCTATTAAAAACTAAAATGTTTTCAAGAAATACAATTTTTATTTAAATTTTTATAGTACAATTTTCTTATCTTAAAATTTGTACTACTGTAAATCCGTAAGATTTTGCTGAACATATATTGTGTTCTTTTGGTAGGTACTGACCCAAGCTCTCGCCCCCTGCAGTATGTGGTGCTATTTACTGGACAGCCTGTATATCAACGCGATACTAATGATATTTTATATCGGCACAATATTCGGAAACTACTAGTAATTCTTACTTCAACAAAAGTAATCTTTATGTTGAATATTTATGTACGATGGTCGATGACCACAGCTGGGGTTTCGTTATAGGCTTCTACAACAAACGCTCGTACATCAAAACATCCTCTACAAATGGGGGGAGGGTGTCACCTTCTGGTTTTTGAGTTCAAATCCAGTTACCGGACTGACACACTCAGACCGAGTAATGTTTTATCGGTGTCCTGGAATAGGAAATGCCGGCTGGAAAGGTAAGGCCTTCGATAGTCTTCATCTCCTTTTAAAATGGGTCAGGTTAAGGTAGGAGGGAGGCCTCCGATAGAATGCTAAAAATGCAAACAAATATATGACTCTGATAGTCCCAGTAAAGAAAGGCGACTTATGGCCGAATGCTGAAACGCCAGTTAATATTAAATCCTGCTGTAACTATGATTTCTATATTACCAGCGTTTAGTAAAATATTTGAAAAATTAATTCTTAAACAGCTTCTGAGATACTTTAATCTAAATTGCCTGCTTCACACTGAGCAGTATGGCTTCACGAAAGGTCGTTCAACAACAGATGCAGGTGTAGCTCTAATTAAACATATTTATAATGCATGGGAGAACTCAATGAATGCAATTGGAGTGTTTTGTGATCTTTCGAAAGCGTTTGATTGCGTTCACCATGACACGCTTTTACGGAAATTTTCTCATTATGGTGTTGATAATATTGCACTTAGTGTTATTAAATCTTATCTAGATCATAGGGTTCAGTGCGTTGATATTAATGGAGAAAAATCTTCCGGACTGCCCATTAAATTAGGCGTGCCTCAAGGCTCAATACTGGGGCCGTTCTTGTTCTTGGTATACATTAACGATTTACCGTACTTTCTAAAGGATAGGTGTGACGTTGTACTGTTTGCAGATGACACCTCCCTTATTTTTAAGGTAGAGAGAAATAGACAACACTTTGACGAAGTGAACAGGGCACTGTCACTGGTTACACATTGGTTTACGGTGAATAACTTAGTACTGAATGCCAAGAAAACGAAGTGTATTAAATTCACAATGCCGAATGTAAAGAATCTAGGACCCAACATTCTTCTCAATAACGAGTTACTCGAAAATGTAGATACCACTGTGTTTCTAGGTATTACAATAGATAAAAGACTCCAGTGGGGGGCACAAATGTCATGTCTCGCAGGAAAGCTCAGTTCTGCTGCTTATGCTGTCCGAAAAATTAGACAACTTACCGACGTGGATACAGCTCGGTTAGTATATTTTAGTTATTTTCACAGTATCATGTCCTATGGAATTCTATTATGGGGCAAAGCTGCAGACATTGAAAGTATATTCATTCTGCAGAAACGAGCTGTTCGTGCAATATATCAGTTAGGAGCAAGGGTTTCTCTTAGAGATTATTTCAAGGACATTGGTATTCTCACTGTTGCATCACAATTTATTTTTGCCAACATAATTTATATCAGGCAAAATATAAGTTCATACGCCAAAAATAGTGACGTTCACAACGTCAACACTAGAAATAGGCATAAATTATGCGTTCCCTACCATAGATTACACAGAGTGCATGGCTCGTTTGTGGGGCTTGGTATTCGCTTTTACAATAAACTACCACATCGTTTACTAGAGTTGCCATTTCATTCCTTTAAATCTAATATTAAATCCATACTTGCCCAAAAGGCGTATTACACCATAAACGATTATATAGATGATAAAAGTTGCTGGTCTCTGGGTTCAGCTCAAGATAATCTTAATTAACACGTATGGAGTAAGTTTGGCTGAGTGAATATTATATATTCAATCTTTAATAATTTTGACATTATTGTAATTTGCTACTGTTATTATTATTTCATCATTTTTATGTTCATTACTTGTATTGACATTTGAGTTGACTTATTTAAAATTTCATAAAATTCTATGTTATTTACATCAATTTAATATTATGGCATTGATTGACTATTAGTTAATATTAATATTGTTCTTGTGACATTAATTTATAATATTTATAAAAAACTGTAAATGTGTGAGCATCATGTAGCCATTAATGTTATATGTTAAGTACTTATTTTGATTGTGTCTTTTGCCTGGCTGTATTGGTCTGTCATGCTCACTAAAATGTCTTGCTAACGGTGGCGTTGTGTATCGGGTTGTTCGGTTCCCTACAATATGGTTGAGCTAAGCGATGCTGATGCATGCGTCATGCTCGTGAACGGGTGCCGTCTGTTGGGACTGGTCAGCCGTTACCTGCCACGGCAAATTCATTATTGTAATTTTATTGTGGTATGTTTCATCTTTACACATTAACCTACATTTTTCTCTGTATATGTTTTACAATCATGTGTACCTATACAATTAACATTGTAATCCCCAACTATTTTAAAAGAGTATCCATGGAGTTTCTTGCCGGCTCTTCTCCATGAGATCAACTATTTGGAACCGTGCAACTTAAATTCTGACGTTTCATAAGTGCCAATATTTGGTTTATTTGAAATAAAAAACTTTGACTTTGACTTGACTTGACTTTGACTTGACTTGACTTTGACTTGACTATTTGAGATGCCCGGTTTTGTACCGAAAATAGGTTTCTCGAATGGTTAAAGCGCGAATGAATATTAACTGGCGTTTCAGTATTCGGCCGTAAGAGTTCATATCATTCAGAAGCATTCTAACGTGTACTAAGATCAATATACTGCGATCAGCAATCCAACTGGGAGCGTGGTGATTATAGCAATATCTTATATGACCGCTCATTGTAGTGGTCTTTGAGAAGGTCAGTTCAGCAGTGGACGTTTCCTGGCTGATGGGTGTGTGTGTGTGACTTTAATGTCTTTACAGAAGAACCTTTTTTTTTTTTTTTTTTTTTTTTTTTTTTCGGTCATCTTCGGCACCTAAGTGAGGCTCCAGGTCCTCGTATGATCACACTAGAGCCACCCACTGGTGCCACGCCTATTGGCACATTTCGGATTACAGAAGAACCTAAGCAACACTAAAGTACCCACCTTTCCTTTTTTGATCTGGTTGAAGTACATCATGTACATACGGCTACACGTCAAGCGATACCAAACCAGTTTAAGCTGATCTCTCATCATACCGAAAGCCTATACAATGCCAGATCAGCTTATACTGATTTTGTATAGCTTCATGTGTAGCCGTGTGTACCCGGGAAATGGCGGAGGGGCATGCCTGCCGGCTAAAACCACCGGAGTGGTCACCTTCGGCACCGAGGGGAGGCTCTGGGAACTGTAAAGCGGTCACCCCTCTAGCGGCGGGAAGGTGACAGTAAAAAGGCCCCAGGCACCGCTTAGGGGGATTGTTAAGGATTCCCCCGAAGCCTCGCCATGCGCTGTGCTGCGCACACGGCGGCACGTGACCACATGCACACCGCTGTCTTCCCGGGGGTCGCTCGGTATGAGCACGCAGATTCCTCAATAGGCGCGCTCGCGACCCCCAAAGCCACAACTAAAAACCTACCCACTGCTGGTCATTGCCAAGGTTTCTGCTTATTACATAACCAATGACCACAAAGACACATACATAAAAAATCAGCAGACATTTTCGTTTCAATATCGATAATGTTGTCATTCTTCGTCATACTTAGTCCCAGAATCTTTAAAATATGCATGAAGGTGGTTTGTAATTGGTGGTGTGTTCGCCGAGCGGATTTTCGCCCCTAAAATCCATACGTTACGAGTCAATATCCAATGTAAACGGCGCGTTGATATGTCCTTTTGTAAACAATGGTCTAATAAGTAAATGAATTTCGTAGTTTTTGTACTGGAAGGACGGACAATATTTATTCGATATCTTTTTATCTTTTAACATTGCAAACTATTTGGTCGATGAAAAATGAAGAAGCAATTGAAATTGAAAGAGGATAAGATTGTTTTCCTTTTTTTTTAGTAAAAACTTCTTTTAGCGCGGTACGGTTTTTAGATGAGATAAACTCTCTGGACTCGCGACACAGCTACGCGAGATACTACGAGACGCAGCTATAGTGTGTGCATATATATATATATATATATATATATATATATATATATATATATATATGCATGTACATATAGCAGACCGCGAACGCGTCTAGATAATAAAAAAAATAAGTTTTCACTTCTGTCGGCACTCCCGGAGTGCAACCGTATTATTTTTTCGACCATTGCCCCGCACTAGGATTTCTCCTGTGTTGTGGGTGCGTTTACAGACACGAATTCCACATACAATACACCCAGTCCCGGAACAACTACCAGCAGATCATACAAATTTGTTCCGTGCGGGAATCGGACCCACGGAGCGCAGCAGCCGACTGTATCAGCCACTGCACCAACCGTGCCGTGAATTTATGTTGTCATAGCTTATGTATTTGGTACTTGTAGGTACCACCTGCCAGAGATTCGCCGCTTAGCAGTAGTGTTTAAACTTAAGACATAACTGAGCTCCGGTTAGATGGTCACATGGCTGGCATAAGGGACTAAATGACTTAAATAAAGGTAAAATGCTTCGCAGGACTAGTCCTGGGTAGCATTCTAATTGTTGACGTCCTCGTCTTGTCACCAAGATGTTTAAAATAAACTAAAATGTCAACGTGAAGCTCGCAGATAAATTAGAAATTTTGTAACGAGCTCTCAAGCTTCACCATACATCAATCCGTAAACGATCACTGATGCACTTGGCCCTCCCAATGATCAGTACAATGAGTGGTCAAACTGCCATAATCACCACGGTTGGCAGGCGCATTGGTGATCGCAGTATGTTGTTATTAGCACACGATGCTGGTGCCCATCTTCTTGACATCAACCCTTAGTCTCCTTTTACGACACTCATGGATCGAGAAGGTAATTTTACTTTAGCGAACGTGTGGTGCCGGCTCAGAATACCACCACCCCATCTCCTCCCGTGGGTGTCGTAAAAGTCGACTAAGGGATTAGCCGGAGGATGGGCAGCAGCGTCCTTCGAGTACATTAACAACTCAACTGCGATCGCCAACCCGTCTGCCAAGCGTGGCGATTATGGCAAAACCCCCCAATGAGCCCACAACACACCCATATCGGTCGTTGTGGTGATCTTTGGGGGAGGCCTGTGTCCAGCAGTGGCCGTTCCTAATGGAACGCGAGTTTAAAAACCATGTAAGTACTCATATTTTAGCCTCATGAATCGTTCAAGAATTGCCAGCAGTAGTTGCACCGCCTCCTAGCATATCTTCTTAAGTTGGGATAGTTCCGTGGGACCCGGGACCCCCCGGGTGCTGTGTGGTGTCCGGATAAAAATATAGCACCATTCCACTCCCGTGGATGTCGTTAAAGGAGACTAAGGGAATCTAAACCAGACAGATGGCCAGCAGCGTGCTTTCTGTGGAATAGTAGCCATTCTACGATCATCAACCCAGGCGGGTAAGCATTGTAAGTACTGGCAAATTCCACTCAAAATTACGACATTATTGTGGAATCTATGGGAAGGCCTTTGTTCAGCAGTGGACGACCTTTAACTGGAATGATAATGATGATTATGTTAGGATCTTGGGATCAGCTTTCAGTCCAACAATACACGGCTAACAGCCGTAATTAATAATCAATCTGATCCAAAATCTTTAGATTTAAGATGTTGCAATTCATTCTTCTTTGTGTTGTGATCACATTTAACACAAAAACAGACAAATCTTTAGTTCCAAATCCAAAGATTTTGGATTAGATTGATTATTAATTTCGGCCGTAAATCATTCATTAGCACAGATAGCTATTTTCGCAATTCAAAAGTGAACGCTTTCTGACCGCCGTAGAGATAAGACAGCTAAAATCAAAGCTATTTTTCAATGGAAGTTCACGGGAAAGTTGGAACCAAACAATACGAAAATTTTTGTATTGTCTCGGCATCGCTTGAGCGACATCAACATGAAGCCACAGGTAGTAGTGTCGTGCAGAGGTTAAAGATCAAAATCGTGCATAAATAAACAGGGAGGGGATGAATGCCAGTAACTAATGGACGCGTTATTATGTGAATTCTGTATGAAAAACTCGACTAACTGAACATTGTCGGGTAGATAGGATAAAAATAAAACTAAAGGCGATTGTTTTATGGATACAGGACTTTTCGCGGGTGCGTAGATTGGGGAATATGCGTGCCCACACCAAGCGACCCAAGAGAAGACGGTACGCATGTGGTCACGCGCTGCCGTGGGACACTTTGGAGAATTCTTTACAATCTCGTGACCGCTGTACAGTCACCCTCTCCGAGATGTGCCTATAGGCGTGGTATTAGTGGGCGGCTCTAGTGTGATCATACGAGGACCTGGAGCCTCCCTTAGGTGCCGAAGATGACCGATCCAGTGGTTTTAGCCAGTAGGAGTCTGGCATACCCCTTCGCCCTTCCCCGGGGCGAAGGAAGTTCATCATAAACACATAAAAAGGCAAACTCGAAAAACTAGAACTTTCGAAAATACCAACTCAGTTTACCACTGAATATACGAGCCATGAATATAAAATCATGTCCAGCGAGACACTGACATTGTACATTGACCGTCATAAGTGGATCGATACGCGGCAAGCGACACAAACAGCGCTGAGTGTTTTATTCACGAACATCGATTGTCAATGTCCCGTATAATGATGACCCCTCTATTGCGACTTCTGGAAACATCTCGACTGTTCCTTAATAAAGATGATGTTTTAGGAGAAGATTGCACGATATGACGTTATGTGTAGACAGCGCCTGTGCCTGCGGTATGGTTCTCGAAGACCTGCACCACATGATATAGGTCTGCCCCACAGGTCTGCCCTTGTATGATGGAGAACAGGCGTAAGCTGCTGGATGGGATCTGCCGCGAAGAGGCGGGTTGATTTGCTACGGCGACCTTGTCAACTCAACGGCGAAGAGCTTGATGACCTTGCGGCGGCTAAATAGACAGGCAATAATAATATAGTACTCGGCAACGACGCCCGTTTCCGTGGTTAAGCACAACCAAATGGGGGAGATGCAAATGGGTGTATGCTGTCTACAACTTGTAAAGGAGTCAAAAAGCGCTTGCTGACAATAACATAAAATGGCCAAATAGCTATAGTCCGGAGCCGTGTCCTTGACATTCAGCCCGAATGAAAAGATTGTCGGTGAGGCAACGGGAAGGTGGCAGGAATGTTCCACTTGAGAAAAACGAGAAGATACATTGATGACCGAAGTAGAGCAGAATTAAATTATGTTAGGAACCAGGACTCTGGATAAAATTAAGGTAGTTAGGATATATAGCAAATCCTCCGAGAAGTGCCCTGGGAGGTGGCCTTTTTACAATCTCTCCCCTTTACTAGAGGGGGTGACCACCTTACAGTCATCCCCTCAGATGTGCCTATAGGCGTGGCACCAATGATCAGCTCATGTGTGATCGTACGAGGACCTGAAGCTCCCCTTCGGTGCTGAAGATGATCGCTCCGGTGGTTTAGCCGGTAGGAGTCCGGCATGCCCCTCCACCCTTCCCCGGGATGGACGAAGTACATGATGTATTTCCACCGGGATAGCATAAAAAAGGATATATTGCAAGGATGCATGAGGGCAGATTGACTAAAAATGTGACTTTCTGGCTGTGGCCTACCGGGACCTGGCAGACGACTTTGAAAGATAATTCACCACCCCCTCCATTCGTAGATATCGTTAAAGGTGCCTGAGGCATCATAAAATTAAATCTACATTTATTTTCCTAAATGTACATCATATCACATACAGAATTACTGACATTTATCTACATTTTAATTTCACCGAACAACGTAAACTTCTGCGGCTACCTGTCCGTCAGAGGAGAGCCGTTAGATCACTCTGTTTGCTTTTCACTATTATAAACGATCCTTGTGCTCCTAATTATCTTAAAATTTTCTTTCAACTTTTAAGTGGCTCTCACAGTCATGACCTTCGGGCTTCTGAAAATTTAATTCTTAACATTCCATCCCACCATACAGGGTTTATGTCCAAATCCTTCGCTGTTTCAACAATAAAACTCTGGAATGCGCTTCCTCTTGATATAAAGAAAGCTCCAAATAAATTCGCGTCTAAACGTAAGTGCATCAATACTTCCTGAAATTGTTACAATCCTAATCAGTTTTGTCTTCGTCATTAGAGTTAATATTTATATCAGATATTTTTATGTATCCTATTTAACTATTTATAATTATGTAATATAATATAGTATCTATTTTTATATTAGTGTATGTATGTATTCCTATTTTTAATTCAGTCTTTTTTAACATTAGATATAGCTTTGCTTATATACTTCTTTCGAAGTGCTTTGTTTAACCCAAAGGTTGACTGGTAGAGAATGCCTCATGGCATTAAGTCCGCCTTATGTATACTCTATATACATAAAAGTTTAAATAAATAAATAAACTCCGGCGGCCGTCACAGATCACCCTCTAAGTTTATAGACATATGTAAGTAGTAATGTGTGAAACCCTCCCTCAAAACTGTGGGATATGGTTGACCCTAGACCTAATATCAACAATAATCTCTGAAATTATTCATGAGACACCGAGGGCCCCCAGATTAAAATCCTGGATCCACCCTTCTATTGAGGTCAAGATTCCTTAACCTGTTTTTTAATACTAATAATTTAAAAGCAGAATTGCCGTGTGGTGCCAGCTCAGAATACCACCACCCCATCTCCTTCCGTGGGTGTCGTAAAAGTCGACTAAGGGTTAGCCGGAGGATGAGCAGCAGCGTCGTTCGAGTACATTAACATCTCAACTGCGATCGCCAACCCGTCTGCCAAGCGTGGCGATTATGGTAAAACCCCCCAATGAGCCCACAACACACTCATATCGGTCATTGTGGAGGTCTTTAGGGAAAGCCTGTGGCCAGCAGTGGACTTCATTCGGCCGAAATGATGATGAAACGCAAAAAGAAACAATTCAGTTTTTAAGAACAATATTACCCCGGGAGTGTATTACTTACACTAGATTCACGAAGGATACCTAAAACTTTAACATTGCCAATAAAACATTTAAATTACGTATAAGGCAGCTAACTGGTGATTATCTCATTACGGATGCAAATGGCCAGTATTATAATAACCTACAATTTGGATAATAGATAAGTACCCAGTTTGTAAAGTGAAGTTGCTGGGCCCTGGGCTTACTCATAACACGATGTCGCGTTTTGTTGGTGGAACTACAGTTCGTCAACCATTTCAGCCGAAAAACGTCCACTGATGGACAGAATCAAAATCAGAATAAAAAAAAATCATTTAGAATTCTTGTCTGTTCATTTTATGCATTTAGATTTGATACTGTAATAGTGCGAGTACCATGTGGGCTATTCAATTATTTTGTTTTATTGATGTGATATTTGTTTGGCAGTTTAGGTATGTCATGCTCACTCAAGTGTATTGCTTATGGCGACGTCGTGTATCGGGTCGCTAAGTTTCCCTACAATATGGTTGAGCTGAGCGACGCTGATGCATGCGTCATGCTCATGATGAGTGCCGTCTGTTGGGATTGGTCATCATAATGCTGTCACGATAATTGAATCACAAACTCTAGTAAATATTAAAATCAGGCTTGTTTAGTGTAGACTTTTTAAGAAGTTTAGACTCTTCTCCTCCGGGGGAGCTGTCTAATGCAGAAAAGCGTACAACTCACCCCCGGCTAGAGGTAAGAAGAAGGACACCGTGGGGTTTTAGCCGGCTTGATCCCGGCATGCCCCTCCGCCCTTCCCAAGGCGGAAGAAGTTCAAGAGGATTTCCCCACGTTAAAAAAAACTCTTTTCTCCTGCATTGTCCTCACATTACCTTCATTTCGAGAACATTGTAGTTATAAAAACCACTGTAACCAATATGATTAAAAATGAGTAACCATGGAGTTTCTTGCCCGTTCTTCTCCATAGGAAATCTACACTTTGGAACGCGACAGCTAAAGTCTTGACTATTCGTAAGTGCCTATAAGTAAATGGTTTTACATGAATAAAAAATATTTTGATCTTTATCTTTTATAAACAATGTTTTTAGTAGAGAACGTTGACACATAAATTTACAAAAAATAAACGGAAAAAGATAACGTGGCCCATGAGGGGATCGAACCCGCGACCTTCGCGTTATTAGCACGACGCTCTAACCAACTGAGCTAATGGGCCGATATGTATGTTAACAAAATATGTGTTGCTGTTGCCAAATTTCGTAAATACTTGGTTCAACACAGCTTTCATTGCATAATCTTGGTTTATGTTATCTGTTATTATTAATAAAGAACGTAACGTTTGGATATTAAAGATTGTACATATTTGAAACTATATATGAATAGATGCACCTTTTTCTTTTTTATTGGTGTCCAGTGGAAATTCTACAGGAACTTCCTTCGCTCCGGGGAAGGGCGAAGGGATATGCCGGACTCCTACTAAACATCATCATATATCTTCGGCACCTAAGGGAGGCTCCAGGTCCTCGTAAGATCACACTAGCGCCGCCCACTGGTGCCACGCTTATAGGCACATCTCTGAGAGGGTGACTGTAAAGCAGTCACCACCACGGGGGGATTGTAAAGGATCCTTGCTTTGATTGCTATGCGCACACGGCAGCGCGTGACCACATGCGCGTACCGTCTTCTCGTGGGTCGCTTGGTGTGGTATAGCAACCAAGTGTCTACGAATGTATTGGCTGATCCCTAAGAAAGGAAGGACACATGACTGCTTATTATGCCCGTAAAGTGTTAATGTAGACATAATAAATGTTTCAAGATTATCTTGTAGACATTAAACCTGCTTGTAAATATTATTACTGTGATTAACAAGATATTTTTAGATTTAAATTTAATAACGACTTAGCTACACTCGATATTGTTTAATTATTTGATAACGCATAATCTAGAGTAATAGGTATATAATAATGAGTTTACTTGACTACAATTTTACTATTATTATTATAAAAGTGAAAAAAAAAATGTTTTTGAGGCTCCATAGCTCCCAAACGGCTACGCTGATTCTAATGAAAATTGAGCATTAAGGTCGATTATGTCGTAAAATAGGATACAGGATGCCTTTTGGATGCGTTATCAATTTTCCTTAAAGGCTCGATTATGAAGACGCGGCGGGATGCTAGTCGCATTAAACTTCGCGTCGTGTAGTCAATTCAAACGTATGGATGGCATACACCAGAGTATGAGAGCGTTTATGCAGAAGCATTTGTTTGATATGTGGCGTTGCATACGGTGTACCACGCATCGGGCGACAGTATTTCTATGATCTGCAAATAGTTGTTGAAGGTCCGGGTGTTTGTGCGTGCGTCATTTGTGTTTGTAAACTAGCCACGACGCACGAAATATCCTAGTGTTCAAGATCATTAAAAAAAACGAACATAATTTATGTAGTGTGTTGGAGCCAATCAAACTAAGAATGATTGCATTAGAGGCTGAAGTCATATCGGCCATTTCTACGTCCCCTGCAGAACAAAGGCCTCCCCCATAGATTTTCACAACTGTGTCATCATTTTGGGTGGTATTTGCCAATACTCACCACGCTTGGCAGGCGGGTTGGTGAGCGCAGTATGGCTGCTGTTTCTCAGAAGGGTCGCTGCTGCCCATCCCTCTTTAGTTTAGATTCCCTTAGTCGCCTTTTGCGAAATCCACGGGAAGAGATGGATTGGTGCTATATTCTTAATCCGGACACCACACTGAAGGCTCAGCATCAAATATGAATACTTTCATTACAATTGAATAGTGAGATGCCTAATAAAACATTTTTAGTATTCTGACTCCAAAAACCCTTTCGAAAACCGCTTGATATTCTTGTATGTATTACAATCTTAGCTGTCAATACTACCCCTACCTCGGGCTGCTTGGTGCTCGACCTTGACCTTCGAAAAAGCTTTTATCGAGCCTTGACCAATAAATCTATCAAATACTTGGATACATACTGGACAATTGTGTGTGTCAAGGATAAGAGATAGTTAACATAACAAAATACAGCTCTCATATCGGCCATTTATACGTCCACTGCTGAACAAAGGCCTTCCTCATAGATTTTCACAACTGTGTCATCATTTTGGGGGGTATTTGCCAATACTCACCACGCTTGGCAGGCGGGTTGGTGAGCGCAGTACAGCTACCGTTTCACAGAAGGGACGCTGCTGCCCATCCCACGACTAACGGCCGAAATTAATAATCGATCTATTTCGAAATCCTACACAATACGCGAACGATAATTTATAAAAATAATAACTTAATAAAGTATTTCTACATCTGTCACATTTCGACTTTTTTTGTTTTGGTATGCTACCGACTAACACTAATATGGGTTTAAGCACTATTATTTGTTTGTATTATGCTGCCGTTTTCATCATCAACTCCTTAATAATATTTAATAGTAAGTGCTAAAAGTATTTAAGACAAAATTTTGTAACATGCCATGTACACACTACATATTTACGTACGGGCATCTTGCATGCACGGTAAAAGATCGCCAAGTTCCACTTACCGCTATCAGCATGTTGGTTTGATCGAAGTAGTCGGCGACGGGCATGACGCTCTTGTAGAAGTTGTTCAGCTCCATCCTGGCTAGACTCAGCACGACGTGGCCGAGGCGAGCTCCGTACTCTATCTGACGTTCTAGTACTCTCTGCCTCCAGCTTACGAGTACCACGCCGTTTATTGTTTGGATCTAGGACAAAAAGCAAAAATATACCGGGTGTCATTTAATCACCTGTATGCTTTTAGGTGCTGAATCAGTCCAAGATTCTCTGCCCGAATCATCCTTTATAAAGTCCCGTCGAAACCTCCGTGACAGCACAGTGTGGCGTCATAAGATCTTGTAAAGCTACTAGCTTTGAACGTGAAACTAGTAGGATATTAATTACATTATCGCAATTCTTATTGTTAAGGATTACTATTTTTTTAAATTATTATTAATTGGATTGGTACTCTAGCATTGTGTTGAAGCCCACTAAATATTCATGGTAATAATAATCGATAATACTAACTTACTTAGGTTCTTCTAATTCCGTGCGTTATTTAAATATTTTTTTATCTAGGCACCCTAAGGAACTCACTCAAAGGGACTTACTTATAAATATGTACATTGCGAACAAAATCAATTTTTTATCAGTCATGTTTCGGATATTTTTTCACATCTCACATTCATATACTAGACACTTATACAGGGTGGGCCATAAGGGTGTCGGCGGTTTCAATATTCAATTAAAAAAGAACTACGAAACATAACAAAAATATATTTGTATTTAAAAAAAGTAGAAACCGGAATTTTTAAGACCTAAAAATAATGTTGTCCAAATGACTTCCCTCGGAATTCGAATTTTGGAAAACTCGTTGAAAAGTTGTTGGTTCTGATCCGAGACTAATCCCCGACGCTTGCATGAACGTCCACTTGACAGCCCTAAGCTTGTCGTGTGGGCTGGGATAACGTCAACCGGTATTATTGGGCCATACTCTTTTGAGGACGAAAGAGGGGAAGCGATGACGGTTAGAGCTAACAATTATTGCAACATGATAACAGACTTTTTGGTGCCAGCTTTGCAAGAACTTCAAGGCAATACCTCGAGGATGTGGTTTCAACAGGATGGGGCCACATGTCATACGGCTAGGGTATCCATAGAGCTGCTGAAAAATGTTTTTCCCGGAAAATTCATTTCAAAAAGGGGGGATATTGAATGGCCACCACGTAGCCCCGATCTCTCTCTATGCGATTATTTTCTATGGGGCTACCTGAAATCGGTAGTCTACGAGAATAATCCGACCAATTTAGAGCAGCTGAAGAGGAATATTATTCAGGAAAGTAACAAAATACCGAGAACAACTTTTCAACGAGTTTTCCAAAATTTGCGACTTCGGTTTCCAAGTTCGGTTTCGGTTTCGGTTGTCCAAGAGTGCCAATCAGCCGAGGGAAGTCATTTGGACAACATTATTTTAGGTCTTAAAAATTCCTATGTATCTACTTTTTAAAAATACAAATATATTTTTGTTATGTTTCGTAGTTCTTTTTTAATTGAATATTGAAACCGCCAACACCCTTATGGCCCATCCTGTATTTAGGCCATACAAACGTATGTCTCGGGCGGGGATCGACCGCGCGCGACACGTAGAGCAAAGCCAAGTAATAAGCCACTACGTCAGCCGAGCCTTCTATTAAGCATAGATTTACAGCATAGTATTCCGAGTCTGGATGTTTCTGGCAGCGAGATTTATGTTTGTTAACTTTGGGTACCGGTGTGATCGTAGTGTCCGGCGGGCTGATTAGCTAAAAACAGCAACAGCAGACGCGATAGCAGCTATCGCGCAGCCAAGGTTCCACCGGTGGCAAAGCGTCAAAAAATTGGTATTACGTAAGGCATCGCCCGCCTATCGCTACTTGTGGAAGATGCATAGTTACTAGCGCCAGTAGCCACCGGTGGAACTAAAAAGCATGAACATTTTTAGTTCATAGATTGTCCAATAGACGCGCGGAAGAGATCTTCGCCTGTTTAGTCGCTATCGGCAAATAGGTAATACCAAATTGATGTTTGACAGCGGCTTTGGAGCAATTTATGCATGTTGCAAAGCGTCTGCGACTTAGGTAATCAGCCCGCCGATTAAGAATATATCACCACTCCATCTCCTCCTGTGGACGTCGTAAAAGGCGACTGAGGGATGCACAACTACTACTGTAGGCCATACCAATAATTACCCAGTTCAGGAATCGAGCCTAGTCATCCAATCGCTTAGCCACTGCGCCAACCATGTCTTCACTAACACATCATCGGCACAACGATTACAAACTATTTTTTTAAATTCTCATTTGTAATATTTTATGTCCTGTCTATACTTTGGCCTAATAAATAGTAGCCCGATTAAAAAACATAACTATATTTACGTCATTCAATGCTTTGACCTGCGTTTTAATATGAAAACAACTCGAATTTTACCGCACTGTCATGCCTTCATAAAGTATATGAACATTTGTAAATAAATACATCGAACACGTCATTACGTCCACGTGTTTATCAGTCGATACCAGTGAGTCACGGTACACAGAACACGCGGCGATGCGAATAGGGGTGACAAATTAATATATAATTAGGGGCTGCGGTATACAATTCATTTAGACGGTAAACGTTTTCAATTTTCGTATCGATAAAAATTATAGAATATTAAGAAGATTTTCGATTTAACATATTCTTCATCACTGGTAACACACACTGGTTAAAGACTTGTGTCTTGAGGCATTGCAGTATTGTTGACGAAAATACGTTGCGAAGTTTCCCGAACGCTGCCCATGATGACATATGGAACAGAGACGTGGTCACTCACAATGGGCCTCATAAGAAAGCTCAAGGTCACTCAGCGAGCTATGGAGAGAGCTATGCTTGGTATTTCTCTACGAGATCGAATCAGAAATGAGGAGATCCGTAGAAGAACTAAAATTGTCGACATAGCTGAAAGGATTAGCAAACTGAAGTGGCAATGGGCGGGGCACATTGCTCGTAGAACTGATGGCCGTTGGGGCACAAAGGTTCTCGAATGGAGACCGCGCACCGGAAAACGCAGCGTGGGACGACCTCCAACGAGGTGGACTGACGACCTGGTGAAGGTCGCTGGGAGTCGTTGGATGAGAGCGGCATGTAACCGCTCGTTGTGGAAATCTAAGGGGGAGGCCTTTTTCAGCAGTGGACGTCCTGTGGCTGATATGATGATGATGATGATGATTTTCTTCATTTCAGCCGAATAAAGTCCACTGCTGGACACAAGCCTCCACCAAAGATCGCCTCAACAACCGGTCTGGGTGTGTTGTGTGCTCATTGGGAGGTTTGGCATTATTGCCACGCTTGACAGGCGGGTTGGCGATCACAGTTGAGTTGTTATTGCACTCGAAGGACGCTGCTGCTCATCCTCTGGCTAATCTCATAGTAGCCTTCTACGACATCCACGAGATGAGATGGGATGGTGCTATTCTTAGCCGGCACCAACGGTAAAGTTTGCCATTAGTATTATTAAAAAACCCTTTCGGGGAATACATGCTCGTACGCGTATGTCCCTGTGGTGTCCGGATTAAGAATATAGCACCACTCCATCTCCTCCCGTGGATGTCGTAAAAGGCGACTAAGGGATGCTAAGCCAGAAGGACGGGCAGCAGCGTCCCGCCTGTGTAACAGTAACCATACTGCGCTCACCAACCCGCCTGCCAAGCGTGGTGAGTATTGGCAAATGCCCCCTAAAATGACGACACAGTTGTGGAGGTCAATGAGGGAGGCCAATGTTCAGCAGTGGACATATAAATGGCTGATGTGATGATGATGATGACGCGTAAAGGGTCACAACACCCCCAGCCCTCACTCCGAACTATTACTAAGGACTTTAACCTTTTGCTGACCCGCAATATTGTACTCCAAACGTAACAATAAATTGGTATCACTCAGCAGTAATTCTAGCCTTCCTTTGGGAGTACTTCCATTAAAAGATAGAGATCTAACATCGCGTCATGGTGACCATGCTCTTAGAATACGATGCTCACTGGAACTGCTTAGAAATTATGAGTTTGTCCATTGCGAGGAAAGAATTAAGCCATGTTTTAAATTACCTGTGGTAGTCTTTTTATACAGCATGGTGACGAAACGAGCAAGTCATTCGACCGGTTGTAAGCGTCATGCCTGCCCATGACAATTGTAATGCTAGGCAAGACTGGTCCTGCGTAGCATGACACTGCGCTCGTCACCTCGAGACATTAAGTCATTTAGTCCCTTATGTCCAGTAATTTCACTCATTAGTAATGTGTAAAGTTGCTTGGCAGTGAATATCTGGCTCTGGGGTTGTACCTACCTTTTTTATTGGTGTTCAGTGGAAATTATTCATGAGCTTCATTCGCCCCGGGGAAGGGCGAAGGGGTAGCTCCTACCGGCTAAAACCACTGGAGTGGTCATCTTCGGCACCGAAGCGGAGCTCCATGTCCTCGCGAGATCACACTAGAGCCGCCCATTGGTGCCATGCCTGTAGGCACATCTCGGAGGGGATGACTGTAAAGCGGTCACCCTCTATAGCGGAGGGAAGGCAGCTTTAAAAGGCCGCCCCCCAGGCACTTCTCGGGGAGGATTGTAAAAGATCTTCCCAAGCCTCGCTGTGCGCTGTGCTACGCACACGGCGGCACGAGGCCACGTGCGCGCCACCGTCTTCCCGGGGGTCACTCGGTGTGAGCACGCAGACTCCCCAATATGCGCGCTCGCGAGCCCTGGGCTCAGGCGTGTTGGACCTATGCGCCGGGGCGGTTGTTACCCCGGCGCCGTCTCGTCCTTCTCCGTGCGGTAACGGCCCTCTTCCGATCCCGTTCTGCAGTCTCCATCTGGAGCATGACGCTCTCGCAGAAAGAGACCATTGTACTCCAATTTTCACGCTCTGCCATCGGGGTTGTACCTACCTATGGTCTCTTGAAATATGAGACCTGCCACCAGTTAACTTAGTCACGCTTTTAATCACGTTGTACGGTCTTCTTCTTCTTCCTAGGTTTTTCCTAACTTGTCAGAGTTGACTTGCAGTTTAACCAGATGCGGCTGAATATCAGTAATATGTACGGAGCATAGCATGTGGAGCCCGGATTGAGAATATAGCACCACCCGATCTCCTTCCGTGGATGTCATAAAAGGCGACTAAGAAGCTCTAAACCAGAAGGATGGGCAGCAGTGTCCCTTCTGTGGAACAACAGCCAGTCCACTCTCACCAACTCGCCAGCCACGCGTGGTGAGTCCTGGCTAATTACCTCAAAAATGACGACACACGGCATGTAACCGGTCATGGGAGAAATCTATGAGTAGGCCTTTGTTTCGAGAGACCCACGTTTAGCGGTGAAAATTTAAAGTCTGATATCATGTAGGCTATAAATACCAATGATATTTTACAAATAGATGCGCTATACACGAACATTATGACACTACAGAACGGCGTAAATTTTACTATACCTACTACCACTACAGCTTTAAACATGCGCGAAGGAACGACGAGAAAATGAAAGCCACCATGCGGCATGCCAGTTGTTAGAAAGAGATGAGTATACACCTTTAGTTACGTCAGGTAGCACCTATGCGTATGCTCGTTCGATGTCGTCCTGGCGCCGGCCGCCATTAGACCGCGTAATAAAACAAAATACTGTAATTTTATTTACAATATAGATTCTACACATGGAATTACGTTTTTTCCTCACAGTTATTCTATAATTCGCTCATAACCTTAAATAAATGCAGGAATGCATTTTTTCCGCAATATGTTGCAAGAATTACTTATAGTAATGACGTTTAATTGTGACCAGCAGCGCCACTGGCCGGTGCGTGACTAAGTGAACTCCGGGCAATTACCTTGCTTTCATATGACCATTATAGAGCGCGGGCAACGCATCTACACTTATAAAAACATCTTGGATAGATACAAGTTATCGATTTAACGGTGCCTCCCTTCGGTGTAAGTAGGGTCTTAACAAAATATTGCCAATAAACCAATTATCATCACAAAACTAAATCGATACGTAAAGTCGATTTTATAAATTGTAACGTTAGTCGCTGCCCTTGACACAAATATAACGATTTTCATTCTGCCATCTTCACTCCATCGATCGGCACACTGTTTAAATATACTATTTTATCAAGATGCTGAAGGCTTATTTATATTGTGACCGATTCATCACCTGCCTTCCAATCCAAATGTGATTGAATATCTGTTTTACGAGGATCGTGGATCATCTGAGCTTCGCAACACCGGGTTATACCGATATCCTTAGTTAGATCGATTGACAGTTTATCCGACTTCTGACTATCTATTATAATTATTCCAGGTTATTCTGATCTACATTTCTATAGTTATCAACATGCTATGCCAGGCACGGCAAACGATAGGCCATTTTTTTACCGTGAGAGCTAACGCCCTAAATCCGCACATTTTGCACGCTCCTTTAAGCACATATCTGAGGGGTACTGTAAAGTGTAAACCTCTCTAGCGGAGGGGAGACGACTGCAAAGAAGCCACCCCCAGGCACATCTCGGGGGGAAGTCAATGGCCCATCCGGAACTTTGCTGTCCTGCGCACACGGCGGCACGTGACCAAGTGCGCGTCTCCACTGCCCGCGACCTGCTAGCATGTAGTGACCTCTGGGAGCTGGGGCCGTTGGAAATAGGCGGTTGCTATTCCGGGGTCCTGTCCTCCTTCTTGGAGCGGGATCGGCTCTAGCACTACGTTCTTACAGTAAGAGACCACGCCATCCAGTTTTCATGCCCTGCCAGCATAGCTGACACAAACGGTCTGCGACCTACTTGATGATTAATAGTAGTCGTACCGATGCATGGTCGACGAGGCTTGAGATGGAATGCCTTGTTCTGTTGTTCTGGTAAGTTCACTGGCTGCTGCCGTTGCAGTTGTTAGGGTGGTAGTACCGACCCAATCGAGTCCTTCACATATAACCGTACTGTCACTCGACTCTTACTATTATTATAAACTAGCTGGGACCCGCGGTTTCACCCGCGTTTAATTTAAAAGAAATTTAGAGTACTTCGACATAGACACTTGACATAGAATATATATATTGGATTTCAAGGTTTTTTTTTTTTTGCACGGAACCCTAACTATTTTTCTAAAATAAAAGTAGCCTAAGTTATTCCTTTTAACATCAGCTATCTGCCAGTGAAAGTCCCGTCAAAATCGGTCCAGCCGTTTCGGAGATTACCCGGAACAAACAGACAGACAGACAAAAAAAATGTTTTTTGTTACATGTACCATATATACTTTCATATGCATTTAGTAAAAAGCTGTTATTTTGACGTTACAAACTTCAATTTTATTTATTTGTATAGATAATAAAATCTATGATATAATTTTAGGTTAGGTACGCTCAGCGAAGCGACCGCGGGTACTGGCTGGTATTCTTTGTACCCCACCGATTCTGAAGATTATTTCAGTATTAGAAAGCTATGCTAGCAGTTGATGCATTAAATTATTTTGATTCAGGATCATTTAGTGTGAAGCAATGGCCAAATAATTTTAGTCGAAGTACTTCGTAGGAGGACACACGACTGAGATACATCTACAGACGTGACGAAACTATCTTCTCCTTTCTTCCTTTAAAAATAATAAGAAGGTACTTCGTGGAGTCTTTCAAAGAAAGAAAAAAGACGAAACTATAAAGTTCTGTTATTACGGGATCCTAAAAATAATGTGAGTAATTTATAAAACTCTGCTTACCTTATCGGAGTATTCAGCAACGTCCCTCATAGATCGTGGGTAGCCTGACACGAGGTAGGTCTTCGCTGTAGGCGCCATCTTCATCTCTAGCATCAGCACTTCTGTCACAGTTTTACTTGATAACGTGCCGAAGTCTTGCATGTCTGTGGAAAATGTGTTTAGTTGAGTATTTAGTTACAAAAATGTTGTAGCTCGAATAGTTTGAGGAGCTGGTAGTTGCACTCACTGACCGGTAAAGGATTGACGAGGTTAAGCTACGCTCGGCGCAGTGAGTCTATTGATGGGTGACCGTATAGTGGTATTTGAACAGAACGTATCCGTGTTTTGGACGGCACGTAAAATCGTTGGTCTCGGTTGCTGTCAGTAGACGCAGTCATTAAGCCAAGCTGAAGGCCTTGGATTGGCTTAGTCAAAGTCAAAGTCAAAGTTTTTTATTTCAAATAAACCAAATATTGGCACTTATGAAACGTCAGAATCTAAGTTGCACGGTTCCAAATAGTGGATCTCATGGAGAAGAGCCGGCAAGAAACTCCATGGATACTCTTTTAAAATAATGGAGATTACAATGCTGATTGATACAAAAATGATTGTACAACAAATACCGAGAAAAATGTAGGTCAATGTCTAAAGATGGAACGTACCATAATAATATTTTTTGCTGTGGCAGTTAATGACTGACCAGTCCCAACAGACGGCACCCGTTCACGAGCATAACGCATGCATCAGCATCACTTAGCTCAACCATGTTGAAGGGAACCGAACGACCCGATACACAACGCCACCATCAGCAAGACATTTTAGTGAGCATGACAGACCAATACAGCCAGGCAAAAGACACAATCAAAATTAAGTACTAAATATATATCATCAATGCCTACATAATGCTCACACATTTACGGTTTTGTAAGAATATTATAATTTGATGTCACAAGAACAATATTAACAATAACAAATAGTCAATCAATGTATATAAGTAAATTTACATTTTTTTTAAATGTTTTAAATGAGTCAAGTCAAATGTCAATTTATTAACTATAAGTAAATAACATAAATATTTGCAATTTTAAATGCGATATTAGAAATGTTGTTAACAACTCTGACACAGGGTTTGAACGCAAATCCCACTAAATTGGCAATTTCATCATCACCATTTCAGCCATAGGATGCCCACTGCTGGACATAGGCTATAGTATTTTATATAGGCTATAGTGCTATATTCTTAATCCGGACACTGAACGGAACTGGTAATTAAATGAGTCGAATCACTATAACCTAGTAACAAACTAGGAATTGTAGGTAAATAGAGTTTTATTTTTTAGCGCCAGTCTCTATCTATGGCCAAATATATGATGTCAACAAAGTTCAGTTTAAAGTTTTTATTTCATAGAGGCCCTAATAGGCTCTTCTCTTAAGTTTGTTCTTGGGATAAGTTATTGTTACAAGACCGAATCCAACAATATACAATATACTCGTATTCAGCAATTTCGGAACCTTCTCCACGCGAGTTTAACTCGCACTTGACCGGTTTTTTATTAGAATTTAATTTTAATTTTTCTTAAGAAATAAGCAGTACCTTTGTACATTTTAGTCCTATTTCATTTTTCTTTATTTTTATGTTTCTGTGTGTGCATAAATTATAAAATTAAATAAAATAAAAAGCCGGTTTTCTAGCGGTGGTTCTTAGACATGTTTTATCAAAATCCACCGGTTCAGCCGGTTCAAAGTCATTAGCTCTTTTGTCAGCTGCGGTAGGGCTCTTAAACGTTTAATGAGTAGTACTTTACTTTCATACATACGTGTAACCTAAAATGTGAAACACCCATGTATGCTACATAACTATACAAGATTATTGAATTCTTGGTCTAATGCTGTAGCCAGGATATCCAGCACAAGTATACTCTTGAAAAAATAATAGCAGATATGTCGTGTTCGACAGAAATGACCAGCCGACTGCCACTTAAGCTTGCTAATTCGGTGTGCAATGTCGATCATTATTATTATTATTGATATCATCGTTTCGGATTCTATCCTTTAGAGGGACTCTAAGCATAGCGCGCATAGCCCCTTGAGCTGCTTGAGAGCGGCTTTAAACTCGTGGACTAGTCAGTCCACGTTTCGGCTACGTCATAACGGGTTGGACGCACTGGTTGAAAACTTTCATTTTCAGACATTACGGAATACAAGACTACGAGAAGATCTGATCAGTTGACCTCTACCTTATGAATATTACTAATTAAACTTTGAAGATCATTTTCATGTAAAATTGTGACACACAAAAGCACTTTCATGTGTTAGGTACATACACAATCAAAGTAATCTCTAAAAAATGACAAACTCTACAAATTATCCGATAAAGGTAATAAAATATAGCTAACACCGAACATCACTCAACTAATATTCCACAGATACAAGTGTGACCTTGTCTTTTGTGAACCCTCAACCTTGCTGGAAGACCTCGGTGTACGAAGCTTAACTAGGTGTCATTTTAGACGTTTTAAAATGAGGGCAACGTTTTGGCCGATCGTTTTCTTTTTAACGTTGCCCCACACTATGATTTCTCCTGTGTCGTGGGTGCGTTTACAGACATAAATTCCACACAGTATACTGGGTGTATAGTATTTATGTCCATAGGACCCGGAACAACTACCTGCAGATCATACAAATATTTGTTCCGTGTGGGAATCGAACCCACGACCCGGAGCGCAGCAGCCGACTGTATCAGCCACTGCACCAACCGTGCCGTCTATATAATTATTCTTACATGCTGTATTACTGCGAGTAAGTAATGACGATATTTTGTTAAATAGTTGAACACATTAGACTAATGTAGCCTCCATAGTAAAAAGCTAATTAGAATTATGTCAATCAAAGTAAACAACTTTCTCATATATCCATAGTTCCTGTTGCAAGCACACCTTTGCCGGCTCCGTGGCGCTAGATTCGCCCAAAGTTGTCGATTTTCACTACTTGGCTTAGTACTTAGCTTAGTTTACGCTAAGCTTAACTCGTGTTCCGACCATCTGTGAATATAATTATGAGCGTAAGAAGTGCATTTTGACAGATGGAAGCGTAAGTTCATGCTTAAACTTGTCGCGGAGTGCCTCCCTCCGTGTTCCTTCCCGGTTAGCTCAATTGGGAGGCTCTCTCCACGGCAGCAAGTAACGGAGTTCAGTTATTGTGATTCAATGAAACGTAACACATACATATATATATTGTTATAATGGTATATTGATTCACAACTTCAACACTTCATCTTCATGGTGATATAAATTTTAAAATATAGCTTATTATCACAATTTACGCTAGTTTAAAATAAGTAATTGTAATATTGCAGGAGACTATTCGTCAGAGCGACAGCTGTGTGTCGAACCACTAGCGTTCAGGATCCAATGTGTAATGATGATGATCAAAATATGAAGAGCGACTCTACGTCACATAAATTCGAATTTTGATTTGAATGAAGAATGATTCGTGAGGTGGACAGTGATGGAGATAAAAGGTATGAAGTCATGAAAGAGGTTGATTGAAATGAAGATGAAGGATGACTTCGTCACAAACTCGTTTCTGAATCTCACCCTCAGGGATCAGAAAGCTTAGCGACCAGACCTCATAATTTGACAGAAGATCAAAAACGCCAACGTTTAGATTGGTGCCGCGAAATGCTTGAAAAGTAAAACGGAGGTGACTCGAATGCAGTGTTTGACATCGTCACAGGTGATGGAAGTTGGATATTATTGTTACGAATCCGAAACCAAAAGACAATCTGCCTAATGGATGTTTCCATTCGAAGATATGCCAACAAAAGTAAAGAAGTCAAGGGAAAAAGATGATTCATTCTTTGGACAGACGGATTACTTCACAATAATTGCGCTAGAGGATAAAAGGACGGTTACTGCAGATTGGTATGTTAGTCATTGTTTACCGGTTGTCTTGGAAAATATTCGACAGCCCCGCTCATGGAGCAGGATCCTCCTCCATCACGACAACGCTCCAGCTCACGCCGCCAGACGGATAATCGAGTATTTGTCTATGGATGTGTGGAATTAGTGAATCATCTTTCTTTTAGTCCAGCCCTGGCACCCATATTAACCACTGCCCAAAAAATGATGATCCAAAAAATATGCAAACGGAAAACTGCGAGATTTTTATCACCGCAAATATCTGCCTGAGCTATCAGCTAATCGCTTGGGAATATTAATAAATGATTGTCATCAAACAAATAACACATGTCTACAACCTTCGATTAAAACATGAGTAATCGTTTTACAAATAAATCACTAACATTTATTACAATGAAACTCAATAAAATTTCCATTTCGTAGAATACGACACATATGTCGTTTTATTATTTATGGCTATGACGTTGAAATAAATGGAACGTAAAAATTTAAAAATGTTTCAAATTCGATTTATAATTTTAATACAGCAGGACATCCTTCGTTTTTAGCCGTGGTTTTATTAGAATTTTAAGGCTTATTGATTTAACCAAATTTAATATTTTTTGACACGTATAAGCTTGCTGTGTAAGTAAGAAGATGAATATTGTCCTAAGAATATAGGAATAACCCGGGAGAATTTGCACCCGGTTGTCATCACTGAGGAAGCTGCCGGAGGACATCGCACAGTAGATAGCACATGATACACGCAAAGGAGGCGGCAGAGCGGGGGCGCGAGGAGAATACCTCTGATCTCCACCGCAGAAACGCACCAGGCGTTGTCGCCGGCGGAGAATGCCGAACTCCAGCATTCATGAGTTGCGGCCCGCAGGCGAAGAACTAAGGGCAGTCCGTCACCCGAACAGTAGCAGGCCCAAAACGGCGTAACGTTGTGTTCTGCACGCGCCTCTCTGTAGGAATGTGTGGCTGGCCTGGTTACACAGATACCGGGCCCGTCAAATCAATTGCCGGCCCGTTACTTGCCAGGGGTGTAGCCATATGATGATGATGGTGATTACCTAGTGAAAATAAAACGTCTGTTCTGTAGTAAAAACGCTTGATTACGAAAAAACATCGAGGGTGTTAATTCCTAATCAAGCGTTTATACGTGACAAATTTATAATACGTGAAAACCCTCATATACTTGCATATTTTGTATGGCATTGGCCTCCCAAGCGAACAACGCACCCGCAGCTATAGGTAAATGGAAGGAAAAAGGTATGAGTCTGGCAAACTCTGCCTTCCCTCCCAAGGTGGAGGAATTCCATGAAGATTTCCCTATGATAAACAGGGTGAACTTGCGCAACATCTAGTTGCTCAGCGTAGAGTTATCATTTTATTTATTATTCAGATGAAAAAGCTGGCTGTATTTATGATAATAAGCCCATGACCATTCGTTTTAAACGAAGAAGATACGTTGAGCAAGAAATCACTAGGATGAAGAAATAACTAGTTTTTTATTTACCATCTCGTAGCTCGTAGCGTAACGCTACGGGCCGTAGCACATGTGATTCTACGAAAAGGCGACCTAATAATTCATCAACGTCTAATCATCATCATTTCAGCCAAAAAACGTCCAATGCTGGACAGAAGCCGCCCCAAAAATTGCCACAAAGACCGGTATGAGTTTATGTTGTGTGTTCATTGGAGGGCTTTGCCTTAATCGCCACGTTTGGCAGACGGGTTGGCGATCGCAGTTGTGTTATAAATGTACTCGAAGGACGCTACTGCCCATCCTCCGGCTAATTCCATAGTCGCTTTTTACGACACCCACGGGATGAGATAGGGTGGTGGTATTCATAGCCGGCACCACACGGCACCGTCACCGTTTAATATATATATACTAATAATAATATATAAGGTCTTACTTTAATAATGGAAAATATTTTAAGGCTAGGCTTTCAAATATCAAGTATCGGTTTTACTGATAAGAAATTAATTAAATAGTTAAATACTCGAATAGGAAACGATTTACTGGCTCTGTATTATTTTAGAAAATAAAGGTTGATGTTACGTTTATATTTTTGCTAAGACTTGCAACCTATATCTTTCCTTATCGAAAATGAGACACACATACAATTAATTACACAGTTACAAATCAAAACACAAAAAAAGTTGGTATGTGCCTCAGGGTTCGCCAAAACGGATTTGGTTCAGCATATATCAGACGGCTGCCTGACGCTGGTTTTCAACCAAACCGTTTGTGATTCACGGATGTGAACCAGTGCATTTATTTATATACGTAGGATTTATTTACATATGGGATAAACATAATAAAAATAACAAAACCGATTAATAATAATAGGTATCTAGATAGTAGGTAAGTGTGCATTTATATCAGTAATAGTATAATAAAAATAGTTTGTATATAGCCGTGTGGTGCCGGCTCAGAATGCCACCACCCCATTTTATCCCGTGGGTGTCGTAAAAGTCGACTAAGGGATTAGTCGGAGGATGGGCAGCAGCGTCCTTCGAGTACATTAACAACTCAACTGCGATCGCCAATCCGTCTGCCAAGCGTGGCGATTATGGCAAGACCCCCCAATGAGCACACAACACACCCATATTGGTCATTGTGGTGATCTTTGGGGGAGGCCTGTGTCCAGCAGTGGACTTCATTCGGCCGAAATAATAATAAAAAAAAATAGACAATTAAATTCAAAACTAGTGTGACAATTATAAAAAACAACTGTGACACTTTCGCCTCTTGTTTCGCATGTGAGCGTTAATAAGTTATACGTAAACGTATTCCACCAGCACATGCCACGAGGATACATGCCAGTAGCCACACATGCATTCACGTTCACTGTTCGCCACGTTCGCGTACACCAGCCTTACACAAAGTTATGTAACGTGCACTAAATAAATTATGTGTTGATATTTATCATATCCAGTTTCCGTTGTGCCGTTCCGTTTCAGTCAGGTACCGCCGTATGTGTTTTCTGAATATATGAATTGTATCTCTAAAATCTCCCGGATCTCTACCTCCATTATTTATAATTTTAATTCAACACCGAAAATAGGGCTCCGCCTAGCCGTTATGACATGGTCGCACTGCCGCTAAAGATACAGTGAACCGCATAAAATATTTTAATACTAATTAAAGAAAATATTGTCATCCAGATTTTTGTAGAAATAAAGGCCCGTTCGAAAAAAATGTTTTAAGTCAAATATTCATAAAGTTATGCTATTGTTAATGTACAATAGTGTACAAAGGCGGTCTTATGCCATAGGCATTTTCTGCCAGACGACCTTTCGGTGACATAGAGAAAACAAGGTAGATGTACCAACAAGATAAGAGTGAGAGGTATAGATGCGATGACATTTATTTACACAGAATGAAAAGTTACAATTAAACCTATGTATAAACTTACATAAACATTACATATATATTCAATATATAAATATCCTAAATACACGTACATGCATATATAATAAATAAAAACATCTAGGACAAAAATACATCAAGGCCGAACTGAATCTGCAGTCAGAATTTTGTTCGTCTTCTTTTTAAACTACCGCCTAACACACATGTCCAAAGCAACGACTCCATTCTATTACGAACAAGTTAACACAAGGGCTTAAATAAACGCTGCCTTCTGTGACTTGTGCCTTGTTTGTACTGTAGAATTGTGTGAGTCTTTGTCCCTGTCGATGCCTTCGAAGAAATTCATAACGCATAAATAAAACCGCCAACAAAACGTAGTATTAGTTTTAATAACATACAATTAAAACGAATTTAACGTTTGCCACTAGCCTTAGTTGCGTTGTTTCATATATTATTGTAATGGCAACTGCATTATGCTTTTATATGTAAATGTTTACAGTCACGAAACCCGTGAGCTTGCAACTGACCTGATAACTAAAAGCCCACAATTGTTTTGTAAAGCGATCAAATGTTAAGTGGGTTAAGTATCATCCCCCGGGATGAAGGCGGTGCGCGTTACGCACACCGCCACAGCACAGCACAGCGCATAGCGAGGTTTTTTTATTTAGGAAGTGCCTGGGAAGATGTCCTCTTTACAGTCGCCTTCCCTCCGCTAGATGATGTGCCTAAAGGCATGGCACCAATGGGTGGCTCTAGATGGAGATCTTTTTTCCTGTTCCTTAGTTGTCTTGTTTTGTTTCCTGTATCCCTTAGTTCCTGGTCTTTTGAGTAGCGATTCTGCACTCACCAACCCGCCTGCCAAGCGTGGTGAGTGCTGGCAAATTCCTCCCAAAATGACGACACATATCATGTACCTAACCGTTCGTTTATGGGGGTAAGTGATGATGATGATCATGATAATTATATACCTACATTGATGTAAGGTGCTATTGGTCTGCATGATACTTGACCTTTTTTTTATTAATCCGGTGGAATCTTCATGAACTTCCGGGTATGCCGGGCTCCTTTTTTTTATTATCTATGTCCAGTGGAAATTCTACATGGAACTTCTTTCACCCCGGGGAAGGGTGAAGGGGTATGCCGGACTCCTACCGGCTAAAACCACTGGGGCGGTCATCTTCAGCACCTAAGGGAGGCTCCAGGTCCTCGTATGATCACACTAGAGCCGCCCACTGGTAACACGCCTATAGGCCTTCTCGGAGAGGGTGACTGTAAAGTGGTCACCCCCCCGGGGGATTGTAAAGGATCCCTTCCCCGGGGCGGGGGAAGTTCACGAAGAGTTTCCGTTGGACAAAAAAAAGATACCCATACTTTAACATATTAACTACCGTGATATCTTTACTAAAAAGGCTCCGCCTATGATGGCTTGATGCGCTCAGCTAGAGAGACGGAGACGTACACTTTTTTCTCACAGGTTCCTCAACCACATGTGTTCTGGAAAACCACTGACGGAAAGTGGTTTCACATTGTAGTCTTACGAGGCGAAAAGTGGCAAGTAAATCGTAAAGTTCTAGACCGCCATCAAGCCATCAAGGTTTTGATTCGACGCGGGTATTTTGAAGACGGAAATCATTGGCTGGAAGTGAAGCAACAAACTCTTTAAACTAATTGATATCTACAGTAAAGGCCACACTACAAAGGTGCAAACCGGGATTGGCAGTACCGTTTCCGATGGCGTACTGCTGCAGCAGGTCCGTCATGTTGATGTGGACCACGCCGCGCCTCTCTTGCATCAGGTTGTCGCAATGGGTCACCTTGCCGCTGCCTGGTCCACCTGATGAGAAAAAAAAGTTATTACAGAAACAGATATTCGTTGCGTAAGTTATGATAAAAAAAAATGGGTGTAATTTCGCATGAAGCGATTTTTATGTCTGCAAGTAGTTGCTCGCAGCAAGCTAATCTAAGGGCGTTGTCGTACAGCAAAAGGACATTCCATACTCGTTTGTGCATTGATGTAAGTGTATATGACACTCGCTTACACGCTTTACTGCGCAGCACTATGAGATTAGCCGGAGGATGGGCAGCAGCATCCTGCGAGTGCATTAACAAGTTAACTGCAATCGCAAATCCGCCTGCCAAGCTTAATGATTATGGCAAAACCTCCCAAACACCACACTATACACGCAGACCGGTTCCGTTGTAGCGATTGCGATTATCAGTCCGCCTGCTAAACGTGGTGAGAATCTCATCTATTCCCGTTTATTACAGTGATTATTAGGAGGATTATCATCTATACTCAGTGTAGAGGTCGGAGAGGTTGCGGTAAAATTCGGTAAAAGTGGTAATATTTTTATGTAGGTAGCCACTGACAAAACTGAGCTAAGGAAGCGCGCGGCGTGCGTACTAGTTTTGAGCCGACTGACTTTTACAAAATGGAGGACTATGTCCCCTCCCCTTCAGTTCGCTCCCCGCACGCTTCCTCTTACAAAAGACACATATATTATAAACTAGCTGGGACCCGCGGTTTCACCCGCGTGTAATTTAAAAAGAGATTTAGAGCACTTCGACATATACACTTGACATAGAATACACCACATATTGGATTTCAAGGGTTTTATTTTTTTTGCGCGGAATCCTAATTATTTTTCTAAAATAAAAGTAGCCTTAGTTATTCCTTATAACATCAGCTATCTGCCAGTGAAAATCCAGTCAAAATCGGTCCAGCCGTTTCGGAGATTACCCGGAACAAACAGACAGACAGACAAAAAATTTAAAAAGTGTTTTTAATAAAATTGGTATTAGATCATTTATATCGCGTCGCTAACACTCAGCTTAAGATATGTGAGGGCTGGAATGATTAGGTTCAAAAAGGGGATGTTAGACTGCGGGCAATGGCACTTACCCAGCACAAATATAACAGGCACATTCGGAGGCTCGAACTTGACATGGCTGGAGTTCTGCATGGGGAAGGCGGCAGCTGACGGCGTTGCTCTTCCAGCCCACGCGCTCTCGCCCCGGCTGCGCTCTCCACCCGTCGTCTCCAACTCTTCATTTTTTTGTTCTGGACATCATTAAAATATAAGTCATATGTAACCTGAGTACTTCTACTATTTTATTTGTATTATAATCTAACGTATACAGGTTCAGTAATAAGCCAGAAATTTACAGGCAATGGACAAAAATTCGTTAAAAAACGTTTTTTCTTACATTACTTGTTTTTGGCGTACACGAATGTATCGAATAAACTAAAGTAAAGTTATAGCTTACAGCTTGAGTCGAGGAGGCGATGCTTACGAATTTGCGTTCAGCTCTACAGCTGCCTAATCAAAAGATTGATTATGATGACATTTAGAAAGTTTGTTATATCTCACGACTTATCTATTGGAGAATGATGCTTCAGGAATAGGGATGTCAGATGGTGGTGGAGTATTTTTTGGTTAAATTAAGAAAGATAGCGAAAGCGGTAACGAATACGTTAGTGGAGCGAACGACATGCACTGTGCGTCGGGGTAAACATACGACTTTCTATTGTCTCAAATTATTATTATTAACCTATGCTGATGTTAATTTTAATAATAAAGAGTATGACTTTAATTTACAATTTTATTAGTCCCGACATTTAGAAATTATGCCCAGATATTGTAGCTGCCCATCTGGCAACCCTATTCAGGAACGTTAATAACATTTTTGTCATTATAAGTTATAATACACTTACATTATAATGTATGTAAGTGAAATCATAATGAAAACACATACCATGGTTTCAGCACATGATTCTAGAACCCTGAGCGTTCGAATTTTGCGTCGATCTTTTCATAAAATTTTTGTTTTTTTTTCCAGCTTATTTAACTGATTTCAGTCTAAAATAATCGTTTCCGCCTATCCTTACGCTGTTTTCAATAAAAACACAATAAACTATTTATTTTCACTTAAAACTGTATCGTATGATATTTTCTGGGATAAACTACGTGTCACAAGCTTGCCAAAAGATCTGATTTCCAAAAAGACAAAACGCTATTCAATCTGCACATAAATCGTTTGATTGAGGAACTCGGAAAAACTAAAGGCGGATGTTCAATTAACGGTTCTATTGGAAACAATATCAGCTGCGCGGATGACATGGTTCTACCGAGTCCTTAAGTCAATGCTCTCAGGCGTTTAATGGATATTTGTCAAAGTCATATGCTGTGGCTCAATGGGCTCAAGAACAATGCTAAACAGAGTAAGCTGATGCCAGCCATGCTGCAGTTGGGCTGCAACATCCTCTTTCTTTTTACAGGAACTACATGGCGGGGCGTCACACACATCCATTGAGTATAATTAAAATCACTGACTGTTAATGGTTGATTGTTGGCCCCACGTTGGGCGGCAATAGCAATTTTTATTACACTCTAACAAAAACAAAAACAAAGAAGTGGCTTATTGTTGGAAAACAGATTGCCGAGAGCAGAAATCATCAAAAAAAAAAAGACTAACAAAACATAAAATGGATTGGTCATGTCCATGTTGCTCATCTGCAATTTCTTGCGACGTTTCTTTTCAAGCACTAGGCTACTAGTGGTTGCACGCTTTCCTTCTGTATATAAGGGTGTGAGTTCAATTTCAGTCCACACCTCTGAGTTTTTGGATTCATGTGCGGTTCATGAATTTAATTCCGCTCCACGTATCTATACAAATAAATAAAATTGAAGTGTCTGTTTGTAATGTCAAAATAACAGCTTTTTACTAAATGCATATGAAAGTATGTACGTGACATATAATAAAAACACAAGTTTTTAATTTTTTGTCTGTCTGTTCGTCTGTCTGTCTGTCTGTCTGTTTGTTCCGGGTAATCTCCGAAAAGGGTGGACCGATTTTGACGGGACCTTCACTGGCAGATAGCTGATGTTATAAGGAATAACTTAGCCTACTTTTATATTAGAAAAATAAAAGGAATGAAATCCAATATACCTATATGCTTAAATAATCAAATCTCCAATTTCTTTTAAATTAAACAGCGGGTGAAACCGCGGAGCACAGCTAGTCGTTCATATAATCGCTAATATGTTAGAAACTAATCTTAACAGTATCTATTTGTAGGTTATTAGTCATTGTACCTTTTAATCATTTTAATATATTTTCTTGTGCTTGTGCTAGCCTGTAGAAACGCTGTTAATACACACCATATGCTTATATTGTTGAATAATAGGCGTGTATTGTTCAATATTTGAATAAACAAGAAAATGTCCACTATGAAATACGAAAACGAAACGTTTAGAAATTACACTGCGATGGCATGGCCGCGGGGGCAGAGTGAACTACTGACCGCTCTATACCAGGAATTATTTCCGGCCGTTACCGTGAAATTTATACCGGGTTGCAGGTATGGTCATCTAATTACAATCACAATCTACATGTTCATCTTACTAACATATTCAATATGGCATTTAAAGCTCTGGCATCTACAATATTAACCCTTTATTTTAAATAATTTAGTTTCTTCTACATTTTGTAAATGTGTGAACTTCGTCGACTTTATTAGTGCTATGCATCAATTGTTATCAGTTTCATATTGTATATAGTGCACGTTACAGGCAATTGTCTGTTTTGTTATTGTCTGTATTTTTCATTTAATAAGTCTACTTTGTTCGCACATACCTAGCTTATTACAATGTATTAACAAAATTGTAATATAACTTTTTTTGAAAAGAGTATATTTCCATGGAGTTTCTTACCGGCTCTTTTCCATAGGACCGACTTTTCCGAACCATGCACTTAACTGTTAACTTTTCGTAAGAGCCTATTATACATATTAAAAAAAAAACAAAGAGTTTGAGTTTGGTCATCATATCAGCCTCTTAATGTCTACCGCTGAGCATAAGAGTCATAGGAGATCCCATTGCCATATTGAACAATCTTATCAAACGGATAAGTGTTCGCAGAATCATGTTATTAGCACACAGGAGCTATAACTTAGTTAATCGCTTTTTACTACTTTGTTGGGTAGAGAGAATAAAAATTTATACTCATTCCGCAACATACGGTTATATTTATTACTCGCTTCCTTTATCGACATATATCAAATATATTTACTTTATCATTATGGATGGATCTTAATCGATTATCAGATAGGAAGTAATGTTTTTTTTATAACATTGCAAAATAATCATAAACTTTAATAAATTATACAATCAGGCTTGTTTAGTATAGAATTATTAAGAAGTTTATACCTTCTACTTCTATATAGTCTTCGCATAACCTTAATTTCGAGAACAATGCACTCGTAAATATAGTAACATATTATGATTTAAAATGTGGAACCATGGAGTTTTTATTGCGTTTTTTGCCTATTGGAAATCTATATCTTGGAACGCGGCAACTTAATTCTCGACTATCCATAAGTGCTTTTAAGTAATTTAAATGAATACAAATACTTTTTCTTATCTTATATTGTTTTTAAGTGAAACTTCTTTTGGGTGTGAATTGGACTGTATGTAACAAAAGAGAGACAACTATAAATGTTTTATAAATACAGGGTTTAGGCTGTGAGAGAATGAGATAAAACACTTCTATATAGTTTCCCTATTCCATACTCTCGATCAATCGCTCTTTCTCTCTCTGTGTGTGTTTACCACCTCAATAGTGTATTCATCTCATTCACTTACGATTTTACCAAAATACAAAGTTTCACTTCTACCGTGTGAACTTAAACTTGAGAATTTTTCTTATCTTGTATTGTTTTGACTATATATGTTAACCCTTAAATGGTATCTTATGTTAAAAACTACGCTACATAACTTATGTAACAAGCTAATATAGCTGATTAGCTGCATTAAATTTGTCGGTACAGACAAAATTCTCCGTAATTAAGTAAATACATTTGTAATAAATTATGTTAAGGAAAAAAGGTGGCCAAAGGGTATCCAAAACTACAGTCTAGATAGAGTAGTTTAAAGACTTCTGTAAATATAAATAGAATATTATAGTTACTAATTAATCATGACGTTCTCTAATAGACTTTTTATGCGCTTGGAAAAAATACACGGAGTTAGGATCGAAACATTCAGATGTTTATTTATATTTCTCTTATCATATCTGATATCTCACTTCTTGAATGATTAAACGGTTCATTATTAAAAATAAATTCATAATCAAATTACAAACACACGCACAAATGTTGCCGCTGCGTTACGCGTTTATCAATATTTACCGTGGCGCCCAAACGTGGGGCTACACACCGCGCTGTTTTGATAAACAATCACACTAAATAATGGCGCGCCACATAATGTTATGTACATATGTATACATAATGATGATTAAAATGGTTTCTCATTCCTATTTTTGTTATTGTGATTCGATATCTAAAGAACTATATATTATTACTTGAATGATGCTATTGGCGCGCAACGTGGGACTTGCAAAATTGCAAAATAGTTGTTTTAGAGATTAAAGGGACATACCAGTGTCTAAACAGATGCCCATATTCCATTAAGATGCGAATGAATTCAAAGTCTTTCCACCAAAAACTTTCCGACACAGGCTCCGAAGTAAAAAAATATAACTAATGTTTTTAATTGGCACTTTATAAATAAAATATACATCCAAAAATCACGTGTATAGTTCCGTTGTCTAACGGCCACGGGCAATCACACGCGGCAATTAATAGTTTATCGATTGAAGGACGCGACCTTCGTAGACGAACCTCAAAATGAAACTAAACATAAAATATTTTAAATTGAAAATTATCTCATATTACAAAACTTTTAACTGATTGACTTCGTTTGACTTATTCGAAAGTTATGCCTTCGTGATAGCATTTCTGCGAGTGGTTTGAATCTTATTAGCATCGCGGGCCAACCGCTACGTCGCAGCTCTCACACACGACTGAAAGTAACACCTTTCCTCATTCGTACAACTAACAATACACTGCTCGTCTCGCTCTAACACATCACAATACATGCGTGAGAAGGGGACAAGTCATCAATTGAATAATTAATACTGCACCCCCTCAATGAAACAGTGTAATTACTGTATAAAATGCAAGGCTTGCTCTTGCAAGTGACTTATGACGATGTTTGCTGACTTAGAAATGTTTTCGATTAGGGTCAAGCCATTTTTCCAGATCGACAGCCTCAAGGCGATATAATATTATATTTATGACCGTTACATTTACGATAATTGTCAGGTTCGAAACTTTTGAATTCTATGAAAAGTATGTACCAATTACTAGGTACGATCGGTAAGTAAATATTCGATACATTAGAAGTTTGTGCTGGTATGTAATTATCTTATTATTATTTTATTCATCGACTGTTCACGGCTCGTAGATTTACGGACAAAGTTTCCTTGGCCTTTATGTGTTGATATGGCCAGCAAGCGCCCTAACCTTTATTTTTTAATAACTGAACGCAACAAGCATTTCATCTGCATCGGATGATTTTACTGACATAAATATCTCATATACAAGTATACAACACCCAATCCTGGAAAAACTGTCCGTAGGCCATATTGATATAATCACCCGAAGAACAAGAAAATGGAGCAGAATCTCTTGGTACAGTTTATGAAAGAGCAAAATTGGACTTCTGGGGTGGAAGGCCTGGTGACCTGAGATACAGCCTTCAGCCTAGTTTAGGCACCAATCTCCTACAGTAAATTTGTATAATACTATAACTTTTTCATTATTGTGGTGAGAAAATAAATAATTAAATAAAAAAATTAAATTAAATTTGTTCCGAGTGGGAAACGAATCCGCAATCTGTAAAGCTGAAAGCCAATCGCTTAGCTCCTTGCAAAACATGCTGCAGACAATCCTTTCAGAGTGAATTTGCGCATTATGATTGTTGAATTTAAACCAAGCCCGGTATTCAACTGGTATAAATACCCACACATTATGACTTGATTTCCATTCTGCACATTCTTATAAGCCTCGCGTCTGGTCTAGTGCCAAAGCAAGATAAATTCTCATTATGCCAGTTCTCTCCTGGCCTATTTCTGTAGGCCATTGCAAAATAACAGCGGTTTCGAGAACGGAAATTGACTTCGTGTGAACAATGTCTATTGATTTGGTATCGCTGATTAATACAACCTGATTAACAATCTTTTTGCTATGCCAAGTGAAATAAATCCATTATGCCACGCACCTAATGCGTTTTTACATTTAGGGCCGATTTCACCGTTCGCATTAAAAACCGAGTTCAATAAAACTAAGTTTTGTGTAACTGAGTTCAAACGTTGAGTTTGATCTCGGTTTACGTCAATCTGATTTCACCTGGTACATTTTGATCGCGTTCACGAAAACCAAGTTTTAATGTCATAGAATGTAAATGTCGTCACAATCTCAAACAAAATTGCGGTGCGTGATGCATTGTATGTAATAGCGAACTACTGTGACGTAGTTTATGGGCGGGATAGTGAAATAGGCTTCTTTACTTTACTTACTTTCTTTGATTGAAACATGTACAGTTACATGTACAGAAACATAATTATATGTATATATATATATATGGCCGGGCAAGAATACCACCACCCCTAATCATCACGTGGGTGCCATAATAGGCGATTATGATATTAGCCGGAGGATTGACAGCAGCGTCCTTCGAGCACATGTATAACTCAACTGCGATCGCCAACCCGCCTGCCAAGCGTGGTGATTCAACTGCGATCGCCAACCTGACTGCCAAGCGTGGTGATTATGGCACAAACCCCCAATGAGCACAGAACACAAACCCATTCCGGTCGTTGTGGCAATCTTTAGGGAGGCTTCTGTCCAGCAGTGGACATCTTTCAGCCTCAAATGATGGTTATATGATGTTGGTTATATATATATTTATAGACGCATATTCGTCGAGATAATAATCCAACCAACACTCATAAACAAACAAAGCTCCACAAAATATACGCAGTCATTATTGGGAATTAAAACGAACAATAATCACAGCCCTTTAAACACGTTTAAACTAAACTAAACGAAGAAAATTGGGCGGTCAGAATTTAATCTGACTTATGCTTTAAACGCGTCCAGTTGATGTTGGAGAAATGCATATTAGAGCTCTGAACTCAGTTAAGCGCTCATACTGAGTTTAGCTTCAACTGATCGCGTTTAGTTGCAACGGTGAAATCGGCCCTTAGTCGTACGTGACGGTCGCGTTTGTTGCGTGAAATTATTTATGTAACAATAAGGGCCATGAAGAACAAGGAGCCCGAGGGTCCAGGGGGCTAGCAGATAACATTATGGCAGTTATGTTAGGTTTCCGTCGAGCCGTAATTTGGATGTAGCCAAAAAATGGCGACTATGGGATTAGCAGAACGATGGGCAGCAGCGTCCTTCGAGTACCTACATTTACAACTCAACTGCGAGGTGTGGCGATTATGGCAAACAATCTCAGATAAGCAGCGGCTCAGAATGCCACAACCCCATCTCCTCCCATGGGTGTCGTAAAAGTCGACTAAGGGATTAGCCGGAGGATGGGCAGCAGCATCCTTCGAGTACATTAACAACTCAACTGCGATCGCCAACCCGTCTGCCAAGCGTGGCGATTATGGCAAAACCTCCCAATGAGCCCACAACACACCCATATCTGACGTTGTGGTGATCTTTGGGGGAGGCGTGTGTCCAGCAGTGGACTTCATTCGGCCGAAATGATGATGATGACACCACACAAACTCAGATCGTTCATTGTGGCCAAAGATATTGGAAGAAAGGAGATATGCTATGTAGTTCAAAATGTATGCGAGCCTAGAAGTCCCGTATTCCCCTACCATTCTTCATAAAAACACACTAATGCACACTGCTTTAGTATGACTAAAACACACCCCACGACTTTGTAGGTAGCCAATCATGCCGAGCGTACAGACCGCAAACGACAGCCGTACCACGCAACGCGTATGTTTATTGGGAGTACCATTCGCTGTTCCATTCACTGCGTTTGGTATTCACCCATTGCTAGTTAAAAGTGGTAGATAAAAATATTAATGTCGTTCTGCTCCATCAATCCAAATGTAACATAATAAAGAAAACAATATTTTTTTATTTATTATATTTATAGACAAATACAAGAAAATTCTTTCACTTGCATATGTATGATTCCTTCATTGATAAAGTTATTATTTTCGCTTCGATTTTTGCATGTTATCCCCGAACAACACGGCACTTTAACAAAGTTTCACTTACGCGATCGAATCTCAACTGATGCTATAAAACGACTTCTCCTTATTTCCTATTTCTGTGATTGTGACGATCTTTTGCAGGAGGCGTGTGGTTGGCACCATGGGTGTTTTGGGACGTATCTGCATCGAATAGGCCAATGCAAGGACGCCCGGTTGTCATTACTGCGGCGACTGCCCGAAGGACACGGCGCAGCACGAGTTGGAGCGCCGAGCTTGGGCAACGCAGCACCGCGATGTCGTCGCGGCGGTCGAAGGGGGTGACCTCTCGCTTCCGGCCGTAATTCAGTTCATCGTCCGGAGCGAGAGCGCGTGGGATGCCGTCGCCTCCCACACACAAAGATCATTAATTGCTTAGTTTTTACCTGAAAACATAACAGACTGAAGATGATTAGTAATTTAAATTATTATAATGATTAGTTGTATTTTAAATGTAAAATGTGCATTTCTGCTTATAGAATTTGTAAACAAACTTCTTCTCGGAATTGCATAATATTAATAGCGAATTAATACATCTCATAACATTGTGTAAGTTAGTAGCATAATCGCTTTATGATCGCGATAAAGTTTGAACTTGTAGAAACTTACACATGTTCGTGCTACCTACGCGCGTACGCGATGTAGAAGTGCTGGTCCATTCTTGCCTCAGACGGAACTATTAGTAAGACTGACTCTTGCACCAACTTGTTCAATTCATGAGAAGTTTGGTTAAATTACGGTGTGTTGTTAGTTGGTATAACTACTTACTGTGAACTTGCTTTAGGTTAGATCTTTCTTGAATAAGACGTCCTTACGGCCAATACGGCTCACAAGGCAAAGTATAGCCTGCTAGGTCATATTACTTATCCGCTGCTGAGGAAGCTGTGGAAGCTTTTTATTGCGAATTTTGCTCAGTAAAGCAATACGCAATTCATTGTACGTCGAGGTTTCCAAGTGTACCAACGACTATCCCTCGACATCGACGAACATATATGTTCAACAAAAGCTGTTAAAGGCATGGCACCAATAATTTTTTCTCACCACAATTATGAAAACTTTATACCATTATTCAAATTTATGGAGGGAGACTGGTGCCTAAACTAGGCCTCATGCAGACCAACGAGAAGTTACATTTTGTACCTGGCCCCGCCCGACTTCATAAATAAAGTTATTTTTTCCTTTTCAGTGGTTTTAACATTTTTATCGTGTAGGGTTTTTGAAGTTGGTATTGTTTTTGTTAAAAAAAATTTTTATCATTATAGTGTCGTCATTTTAGGGGGAAATGCCAATACTCACGAGTCTTGGCAGGCGGGTTGGTGAGCGCAGTATGGCTACTGTTCCACAATAGGGACGCTGCTGCCCATCCCTCTGGTTTAGAGTACGTTAGTCGGCTTCTACGACATCTACGGAAGGGGATGGAGAAGTGCTATATTCTTAATCCGGTCACCACATGGAAGATCATATAAAATGACTATCATCATCATAGAAAGAAAGAAAGAAAAAGTTTTTATTTCTACGCGCAATTGACACACACAACACAACACAAGACTTAAAACTAGACTTTCTTCAGCCAAAACAATAATAACATTATAAAAACAGTAATATTAAAAATTGTTGCACGGACTTTAAATAAAACTTATCAGTCCGTAAGAAACTAATCTCTGATAATCCAGTTTATTTAGTTCAATGGATCTGTATTATCTGTGGTTGTGATTTCCCGATGTAATAAAAAAATAAAAAAAGTAGTATGTCTAAGTAATATGTGCAACCAAACAACAACAAATAGGTTACAGTTATACACAACAAATGAAATAAATTATTGATGTACAAAGTTGTGCGTCGTATGTGCGCAGAAGTGTTTCACCATCATTTCGGCCGAATAAAGTACACTGCTGGACACAGGGCTCCCCCAAAGATCGCCACTACGGCCGATATGGCTGTGTGGTGTGTGATGGGCCATTGGGGTGTTCTGCCATAATCGCCACGCTTGGCAGGCGGGTTGGCGATCGCAGCTGAGTTGTTAATGTACTCGAAGGACGCTGCTGTCATCCTCCGGCTAATCCCATGGTCGCCTTTTACAACACCCACGGGATGAGATGGGTTGGTGCTATTCGGAACCGGCACCACACGTCATGACATACAATAAAAGTAAACGTAAAATAACTATACAATATGTATAATTCGCAATGGTTCCACCACACATTGGAATGGAACATGGAACCCTCTCCACTCACACGTAACATCTTTTATATCAACAAAACATTGAAATTTACCGATAAGAATCGATAGTAGTGTAAAGTTTAATTTAGGGAGCCTCTATTGAAAATACTCGATTGAGAGACTGTTATTTGAACGTGGAAAAATAATAACGGACTTACTGCGCTCCGGGCAAGGCGGAGCTGTGCCAGCAGACCAACCTGTTCCTGTGATCTACCTATCCAGAGGTGCGGAATTCGCTTGCGCACTCACTATAGTGATGTAGCCTTACCAGACACACAATTCTCACATTCACACTCTGTCAAGTCTGTCACCCCCAGGCCGCAACTTATGGAGGCCGGTAAAATGTGTCAATGCCCGCCGCCTTCCGGTATGTTTACTGCGACGAAAAGGGAGAGAGGTTATCGCCTCCCACTCCGATTCCGTTGCCTCCTTTGCGTAAATCATGTCTTCGAAAGAGGAGGTCACAACTTACAACGAGCCAGCTTCCCGGACTATGGACAGAGCCACGACCCAAACAGTCGCCGAACTTCGACCACCACAATGAGGTCACGACGCTGCGTGCCCCAATCTCCATCGGCATTTGCTGCGGAATATTCCATATTCGCCTTTTACGATACCCACGGGAAGATATGGGCTGGTGCTATTCTTACGGCATAACACGGTTCCGTGCATAATACCTATCATCAATTAAAAGGGCAAAATAAAATATAAGCTTTTTATGAAAAAACATTTTTTATTTCGTTTAAACACCTTTGCACGATAAACTAGTGAATGTAGAGATTCGGAACAGTATGAAATTAAGAATAAACAGATTCTATAATCACATTGTTTTATAAATTATGTATATATTAATCTTAAAACTAAGTACATAGGTAGCTAGTAAGGAAGGGTCTAAAGTTGTGATTGTTTTCCAAATTAAGTACAACTTTATAAGTTTAAGTAACCAGATAACAGTTGTGTGCCTATTCTAGTGACATATAAAAATTTATTGACATTATTTACAGATTATAAAATAATTTACATTGTGCTAATAATGGCTATGACAACTTAAAGAGAACGGCCTATATGGATATCTTACGAAAAAAAACTTTTAACTAAATATACTTATTTCGGTCTTTTTACTTATAAATTCATAACGTATTTTTATAATGTTAAAAGCTAGTTTACCAAATAACTTTACAAAAAGATAAATGTAGATTTATTTTATTATTTTTATTTATTTATTTATTAACATATGTATTATTACAAAGTTAACACTTTGCCCCACAAAACCGTGTTGTCGGTTTGACTGTGATATTCCATTTCATTGTATATTATCAGTTTTATTAACTCGTCATTTAAGCCGAAATACGTCCACTGCTGGACACAGGCCTCCCCCAAAGATCGCCTCTAGGACCGGTCTGAGTTTGTGATGTATTCTCGTCGAGTGGTTTTGCCATAATCGCCACGCTTGACAAACGGCGGGCTGATTAGCTAAAAACAGCAACAGCAGACGCGATAGCAGCTATCGCGCAGCCAAGGATCCACCGCTGGCAAAGCGTCAACAAAATTGGCATTACGTAAGGCATGTCGCTGTCGCCTGTCGCTACTTGTGGAAGATGCATAGTTACTAGCGCCAGTAGCGATAAAGTAGCCACCAGTGGAACTAAAAAGAATAAATGTTTTTAGTTCACTGATTGTCCGACAGAGGCGCGTCAGAGGTCTTCGCCTGTTTAGTCGCTATCGGCAAATAGGTAATACCAAATTGACGTTTGACAGCGGCGTTGGAGAAATGTACGCCTGTTGCAAAGCGTCTGCGACTTAGGTAATCAACCCGCGGGTTGGCAATCGCAGTTGAGTTGTAAATGTAGTCGAAGGACGCTGCTACTCTTCCTCCCTTTGTCACCTTTTACAACACACATTAGATGGGTTGGGGTGGCGCTGTTCTTAGCCGCACCACATATTTGATTGACTTTGACTGTTATTTTGCAAATGTCTAAATTATGGTTTAATTATATTTATTTACATACCGGACGCGGTAAACGCGCCGAACGCGTTTACCTCTTGATTGTGTAAAGGAACTCGTACTAGACCCTCAGATAACAGAGTTCCAACATATATTAAGACAAAGAGCAACAATATACATTGATTCTAACACAATATTGTAAAACATAACATGTCATAGTAAATTAAAAAAATGCGATTTCAAACAACAGTGATATCTCTATTTGTAGCCACCGGTTTTTCCCTACGGCGGGTATCCCCCCATACTAAATAACTTACATATTTGATTTATTTCATAATAAAAATAAAAATGTCAATAACAAAAAAATATGTTTTTGTGCGCTGCGTAAAATCATACGATATTAGGTCCCGTCGCTATGGTGTTAACCCGATTGGCTCGAGATCGAAAAACGAATTCACAGAAAATAGAAAATTTACAATGCTTCTAGTATATACAAAGTTATATGCTCCGTGTGGTGTCCGGATCAAGAATTCCACCATTCCATCTCCACCTGTCGATGTCTTAAGGGCCTCTAACCAGACCTGAGGGGTGGGCTGCGTGCCCAGCAACTTCTGTCGAACAGCAGTCATACTGCGCTCACTAACCCGCCTGCCAAGCGCGTACTAGCAAATTTACACCAAAATTACGACATAATTATGGAAATGGGGGAGGCCTTTGTTCAGTGGACGTCCTATGCCTGATATGATAAAAGTAATATGTCCCTAACCTTACAACTACACATTTTATTGATTTTAAGGGGGGTGCTTACTCCGTGCGAGTAGTATAATAATTTGAGATGGTTCTATATACACACGAATATAGTCTAACGGCCGAAATTAATAATCAATCTAATCCAAATTCTTTGGATTTGGGATTAAGAATTTGTCTGTTTTTTGTTAAATGTGATCCTAACACAAAAACAAGAATTTCAAAATCTAAATCTAAAGATTTTTTATTAGATTGCTTATTTATTTCGGCCCTAAATCTATACTTCTCGACGAAAGAGTAAACACTTAGCAGATCTAAAATCGTAATATTTCTGTACAGTATGTATATGTTTCTAATATACTGGGTGCTGATTTAGTTATCTTCGTCACTCCAATGTGGTATAGCACTGATCCCATTAATAATAAAAATAATGTTGCCAAACTCATACAAAGCAGCAGCTTACATACACCCGTTTCGAATTCGTACAATGACCGAACGTGGGCATTGCGGAGACGTTTGATACCTACGTCATTTAGGCGCTTGAGGTCATTAACCGCCAGCTGTTTTCGATTGACTCTGTGTTAGAAAATATATGTATATTTTAGTGAACAATTGACGTACTAATTATTACCGATTCAGGTAGAGACCCGTGGACTGATTCGCCACCTTAAAGGTTCATCATCATCATTTCGGCCGAATGAAGTCCACTGCTGGACACAGGCCTCCCCCAAAGATCACCACAACCACCGATATGGATGTGTTGTGAGCACATTGGGGGGTTTTGCCATAATCGCCACGCGTGGCAGGCGGGTTGGCGATCGCAGTTGAGCTGTTAATGTACTCGAAGGACGCTGCTGCCCATCCTCCAGCTAATCCCTTAGTCGACTTTTACGACACCCATGGGAGGAAATGGGGTGGTGGCATTCTGAGCCGGCACCACACGGCTTAAAGGTTAAAGATGATTAAATCGACACCCGATTTATAATAATGTAATAATTATATAGAAGGATTATGTACATCGCAAGATTAGCTAACTAGTATTACACGAATGGAAGAACATGTTTACTTATAACTAAATACATCTGTATTTTATATACAATAACTAATGCTATATGCTACAGAGTAAGTATATTTTTTGACTACGTCCTTAACTAAAACGTAAAAAAAAATCTAGTACGTAAGAAAAATAAAATAAATATTGGTCATCACCCGGTCAATTGAACTTCACTTCTTACTATATAGTTCAAACAAAGAATATAAGTTTTGTTTATTCAATGCATACTAGAGATACGCGCGGGCTGATTACATATGTCGCAGGCGGTTTGCGACAACCGTAAATTGCGCAGACGGTTTGCGACAGGCGTAAATCGCGCAGACGGTTTGCGACAGGCGTCAATCGCGCTGACGTTTGATCGCTGTCAAACGTCATTTTGTTATTACGTATTTGCCGATAGTGATTAAACACGCGATTTCCGACGCACACTCTGTCGGATGATCAATGAACTAAAAATTGCACCGTTTCCTTGAAATTTCAGGCGATATGCCATCGGTAGATGCTTGGATGCGTGATAGAAGCTGTCGCGTCTACTGTCGCTGTTTTAGCGAAACAGGGTGCTGGACTTTACTAACTTATCTTAATGTAACTCGCTTGCACGAGTCACCAGCCACTGGTGATGACTCGTACTTCTTTGTTCACTAACATAGCTCTCATACAACCTACCCTGGTTCGCGATACAAACATCGGTATGCTAATAAAGCGTGCCTTTCCAACGCCACATTTTTTAAAATTTCTTCTATTTAAATTCCGAACACTTGATTGAGTTTTAATTTGAAAATCCAACATGCGGTGGGTATTAAGGCCTAGCCGTATTATATGGATAAGATAAGAGTAAATCATTTTGCTAAATATAATTAGTATTTGTGCTAAAAACAATTTTTATTTCAAATGAAATGCTCTCAACAGCATGTAACAAAAACTATAACTATTAAAAATAATAGTTAATGTCTTAGGTTTTCGCGATTATTACACATTATTAACGAAAAATGTAATGACAAAAGTTACGACAGCAAATCAAAGGATGTTTTTTTTATCTTAATGTTTAGAAAGAAAACAAGATTAATCTTGTTGTAGGTCACGTGAATTCGCCATTGTTGCGTAATTGTTTACATCAGGGATAGGTTACTAAACAACAATAATTCAAAAAGAAACATAACTGGTTAGTATATTATGAAAACCATTTAAAAACAGTCTTGTACAGTTTTCCGATTAAAATTGTTTCTGACGGTAAAGGTATAGACTTTTGTGCAAAAAGTGAAATATTTTCATATTTATATTCCGTTGCAGATGAAGTATCCACTAAAACATATATCATCATGTACATAATGACTGACTAATATAAGTCTAAGTATCAAGTGGCGTTATCTCTCAGACAAAAACGGCAACATTTTTTCATTGAACACACAATACAATAACATATAAAATAATCGCTCATTATTAAACAACATTGAAAAAATAATAGCATCAAATTGAGTTAACAAGTCGTTGGATGGACTTAAAAATATCACAATGTTCATTAAGTAATATAATAATAATTAAATATTTATGGACTTATTTCGTCACCACACAATGAGTTAGGAAAATAAAATTGATTAAAATTTGCTGGTGGTGACGAAATCAGGTCCAACTTTTATTGATCGGAGCCGTACAGAAGTAATCATGCAAATTGTATCATATTAACATTTTTGAAAACAATATTCAGGCATGTATTTCGTATTGTTTTTCAGCTAAATGCCCATAACTCAACCCAAAATAAAACATTTTTTGTTGCATTGTCTATTTACTTCTGCATCTGACTGTACATTCGGTAGTGATAAAGTTTTACAAGTTAATTATCTTAAAAAAATAAACAGTATTTGATAATTATCATCTGTGTACAATAAATGTGAATGTCAGAAGTCAAATAAAACAAATATTTCTCTTAACAATATTAACACATCAAAATGCATGAGAATTAAAATATAATCGTCGTCAACATATCAGTGTAGTGTCCTTTATTTAAAATCTTTTGTAACAAAAGGATTTTATCTCAGTATTCATATTTTAATATTCTCTAATATCTGTGGCCTTATCATGAGCTTTTATATTTCCATCCATTTGCTAGCCGCAAACTGTAATTGTGTAAGAAAAATTACAACTAACGACTAACACTTAGATGCAATTCGGTCGCAAAAAGATTTTCTTCACATTCTAATAAAATGCAACAATTTTTTATGAATGATGTCTTTCCTCATAGTGTGAGCAATGTTAATAACAAAATCATTGTAAATTAACCCTATAATTCGATTTGTTAATATGGAACTAAAGCCAACGATTGTCTATTAAATATTAAGGCCTACTGTTTCTAATTGCTAAACTTCGTTATCTAATTTATTAGAAGGCCTAAGTTTAAGTACCTATAAATATTTATTTCCTATGTAAAGCATCCACTGAGGTAAATTTTTTTTTTTTCTTTTAAATTTTTTTTTTTTTTTTTTTTTTTTTTTTTCTTTTAAAAAACGTTGCCCCACACTAGGATTTCTCCTGTGTCGTGGGTGCGTTTACAGACATGAATTCCACATTTATGAACGTAGTCAAGAGTTTTGGGCGAACTATATATAATATATACGAGACCATTCGGATAGTTATGCGAACATACGTTTTTATGTATGCTATACGGTTGGTTGTTTTCAAGTTCCGAAATACAACTATAAGAAAAAAAATACGAACATTCCAAACTAAAATGTTCCTCCACTTTTTTGTGACCTAAATAGAAATATCGTGTCACAATGAAAACGAACTTGCGTCGTGAACATTATTGTGCGAAAATGCGAATTTTATGATTTAAATGTCACTTAAACCGAAGGTATTGTTTGTTAAGTCAAAATGGCATTTAAGGATAAAAGCCCTTCTAAGGCAACCATGTACTGCTGCTATAACGAATCTAAGTGCGGTCGACTGACTATGGCGGATGCAGAAGGAAGTGGCCGCGCTTTGATCAAAATTACCTTTGACTCGCTTGAAGTTTCGCCAAGGTACTACAATACCATTTACTTTAAAAAAATGTTGACACTTGTTTACAACGAAATCAAATTTAATCATATTAATTGTAGAGAGATAATTAGAAATCTTAACATTCTGGGTGTAAAAAACCGCACACTTACGGGGAAATTCTGGCAATGTGGCCAAGTCTATTATTGACACTGTTTCAGCTGAATAGCCCTTAATAAAAAAAGAGGCTAGTGTGTCTTCTCTGATTTGCGTAAGGTATTTGATTGGGTTCTTCACGAAGTACATAAGGAACTTAAGTTACGTTACATATAACATACATAACTTAACTCAAGGACGGCACTTGATCTTGTGGTTTCATATTTGAGTAACAGATTCAGAAAGAGAGATTTGGGAAAACAGGTCTCGTCAGTACAGGAGTTGGTACTCAGGCCCCGCCCGACTTCATAAATAAGGTTATTTTATAAATAAAGTTTTTTTCCTTTTCAGTGGTTTAAATATTTTTGAAATCGTGTAGGGTTTTTGAAGTCGGTATTTTTTTTTTTGTTAAAAAGGTTCATTTGTTTCTTCTTAGTGTAAAGAAATGTAAGAACGTTTTCCAATTTGGTATCAGTATTTAACACTAAAAATAAGAATGACTCAAATGGGTTTTCTGGTCTGAGAGGATTCGAAACTATTAAGACATCATCTAGATAAGCGCAGTCAAATTAACCTGTTTATTGAAGCTGGTTGAAAAACTACTCAATCAAATGTGATGAAATTCATATGAGACGAACTCGAAAGCATTCTCCACCAATTAAAAAAATATTGCTCAAATCGGTTCACAAATAATGTACATACATAAAAATTAAATATGCCTCGAATTGAGAACCTTTTTGAAGTCGGTCAAAAACTGTAACCTGTAGAACATTTTTTTTCGCAATACTTTCTGAGTGTCCTACGTATATATTACACGTTGGAAGGTTGTTTGTAGGCAAGTTGACTAGTCACTCTTCTCTATAAGGAACAGCTTGATCTAGTACGATAAAACTGTTATAGAGGGGCTGAGTAATGACTCTGCTCTAGATTTTCTACATACCCCAGTACAGAAGAAGGACGTACACTAAGCTATCTCAAATTACGTCAGTTAAGATGCTTTATACAGGGTATGGTTATATCATTGTTTTAATATTGAAATGTTTAATACCGACCTTCCCCATTTGTATTAAGGCTTGAAACCACAGTCAATTTTAGCCATATAATATAATTTTTACATTAATTGTTTACACATAATAAATAGATTAAATGTCTTTACAAACCTTAACTCCTGGAATGATCATTATAAGATAGTTTTGTAAGGAGAGTATGGACATAATATCATGTGACAGCTTAGTGACTCAATAACTTTACAATAACGAAAATATTAGTACACAAAATATATTAATACATATAATAAATCTATCCGGCAGATTTAAGAATCTAAATTAATACAATAAAATATAAGTACCTCAAAAAGGTAAATGTGTCCATACCCTACAACAAAAAATAATTACACCAAAAAAACACTCATTTAGGCCGTATTTTCTCATAGAAATATGTTTGTGCGACATTATTGGCTTCCTTAACTAACAATTTTCTTTTAACAAAATTAAAATGTTCTAAAGCGAACTCGTAAAGTTCGTTTTCCATTTTCCAAACAGCTGACTGTTGGATTTTCTCTACGGTTAGAAGATTAGGTTCTATCTTGGAGCTAGTTTGTCGTAAATGCGACTTGTTGCTGTTCCGGTAGTACTCTGTAGCGCCTCTGAAGAAGCGAGGTAGCGTAGCCTCTAGCACGGTTATGAAATCGAGCATTTGTTCTGTAACGCCCACAAGTAAGTAGTGGTTGACTAGATTGTGTTTCGCTTGCTCTAAGGCCCATTGGTTGCCGGGTTTCCTAGAATACATTATAAATAATGCAGTATATATATTACAAATTATTGCCGTGTGGTGCCGGCTAAACATACCACCACCCCATCTCATCCCGTGGGTGACGTAAAAGCCGACTATGGGATTAGCCGCAGGATGGGCAGCAGCGTCCTTCGAGAACATTTATAACTCAACTGCCACGGCTTACAGGTCTGCCAAGCATGGCGATTATGGCGAAACCCCCCCCAGTAGCATACAACACAAACCCACACCTGTCGTTGGGGCAATCTTTGGGGAGGCTTCTGTCCAGCAGTGGACGTTTTTTGGGCTGAAATGAAGATAATGATGATGATACATTTTTGTTCTGTGTTTGTGAATACGTCTTCACCGTCTCCCTTCGTACAGGGTGGAAACCCAGAAATTACTATTCCAAGAAGTTACGGACACCCCCTAGCCCGAATGAAGGGCGAAGGGGCATGCCGGACTCCTACCGCCTAAAATCACTGGAGCAGTCATCTTCGGCACCGAAGGGGGGCCCCAGGTGGAGGTCATCCCACACTGCGTTTTCCGGTGCTCGGTCTCCACTCGAGAACATTTTTACCCCAACGGCCATCAGTTCTACGAGCAATGTGCCCCGCCCCTTACCACTTCAGTTCACTAATCCTTTCAGCTATGTCGACAACTTTAGTTCTACGGATCTCCTCATTTCTGATTCGATCTCGTAGAGAAATACCAAGCATAGCCCTCTCCATTGCCCTTTCGGTGACCTTGAGCCTTCTTATTATGCCCTTGGTGAGAGACCACGTCTCAGTATCATAAGTCATCACTGGCAACTCACACTAGTCAAAGACTTTCGTCTTGAGACATTGCGGTATTGTTGACGAAACGAAGTTGCGATATTTCCTGAACGCTGCCCAGCCGAGTAGGTTCCGACGATTGACCTCTTTCTCGAAGTTGGACCTACCTAACCGGACAGTTTGTCCCAGGTAGACATATTCGTCAACAATTTCGAGAACTTGCAGCGATTCTGCCATGACTACGATATCATCGCCAAATCGAAGGTGAGACACTGTGGTATTTATATAGATTAAAAATATTATAATATTATAGCAGTGGTATTCTGAGCCGGCTCAGAAGTGCCCATCCTAGTGTGGAGCAACGTTTTAGAAAAAAAACCCAAAATAATGGATTTGGCGTTGAGGATATATCTGTTTTTTGTGTTAAATGTTATCTTAACACAAAAACATATCAATTTTGAAAAACTTAAATATAAAGATTTTGGATTAGATTGATTATTAATTTCGGCCGTTAGCCAGCACCACACCGCAAGTTATCCATCCATCCGTTTATCCATTTATTTTCTCTTCACAATAGGTTCACTGCTAGGTTCGGCTATCGTGCCACAAATATAAAAACCTAACTTTGTGAGAGACTGGTGCTTGAAGTGAGTTTATTATTTAAACCTGTAACACAGGTCAAAAGGGCCCTTCCGCAGCTAGTATTGTTACAATGATTTGGCCTTGTGTGCAAACAATTTTCTTCTAAATAATCCAATTTTTTTTTTTTGTTTTGTCATTTTGTGCGTATGTCAAACTCTTCTTCGTTAAATATCGCTCATAATGAATGGTATTAATATTAATATTATCAGTGTTAGTTATTATACGTTAAGGTTAATAATTAATTCACAATATCTAATGTTTAATTAAATATGTTTACATTTAGGACACTATCTAATTCAATATGTATTTCAATGGCTGTATCAATACTAAGATAACTTAGTTCGTAGATCCCTAACCTAATTCCGATCACTGCTTATAATGTAATTACATTTTAGTGTCTATTATTAACTTTTACTCAGTTTAATGATTACACCATCGGTTGTAGAGCCTGAGGAGCAGGCAGGATTTCATCATATCGGCCATGCAACATCCACTGCTGAACAAAGTTTCCACAAATGTGTCTTTATATTGGGGGAACTTGCATTTGGGGGAATCACCACGCTTGGCAGGCGGGTTGGTGAGCGCAGAATAGCTACTGATCCACAGAAGGGATGCTGCTGCCCAGCCCTCTGATTTAGAGTCCCTTAGTCGCCTTTTAAGTCATCCACGGGAGGAGATGGAGTGGTGCTATATTCTTAATCCAGACACCACACGGATAGGCAGGATTTAGGAAATGCATAATGTAAATTGTTCATCATTAAAATACATACCAGCAGTCTGCAGCATGTCCACAAAAGAAGGGAACTTGCAGCCACATGTTGTTGGGGTCACAGTCCGGTTGACCTCGCTCCACACACTCGTCAAACGTCTGTGGAATTGATAAATGTTTATTATCTACTCCTAGGAACTACATTCGGAATTACTTCATACCACTTAGGTCCAACGCGGGTCTAACGCGAAACTGTGGGATGCACCTGGTGGGTTGAGCTTAGACCTAGCAGCAACAATTTCCTATGAAAATCTTGACATGAGACTTGTGCCCGCTTGACCCTGCCCATCCCACTGGGAGTTCCTTAGTCACCTTATACGTCAGCCACCGAAGGAGATGGAGTGGTGATATATTTTCAACCCGAACACCACGCAGAATCAAAATGGCATCAGGTGGAACAAAAACTATCTATGTTATTGCCTTTTCCAGGTAGTCCGTGGCAAGGACAAAAGCCAGAGATTGAAGGGTGTCGCAAGCCGTTTGCAACATGGCGCTTTAATACACGTTGACGTCAATAAACATCGACCTCTTAGCTTCTCTCTTACAATATTGCATTCTAGCAGTATTGTCAAAAAAACGACGCTTCATAATTGGCCCGTAATACAGAACGAGAATCAAATCTTAAGTTAAACTCGAGTCTAAATTGCGTTAATCAAATATGAACTCTACGTAATAGGTCCAGCATTCATATTCAATTGATGCAATCTAGACTCAAATTCTTGCGTTTTGATTAACGATCTGTGTAATATGAACCTAATGCCGGGGCCACACTAAGGTGTAACGTCTAACGCCCTTAAAAATATTCCACAGAAGAATGCGTTAAATTGAGTGGCCACGCCTGCATTTAACGTCTTAATGTCGATAAATCGCGTTATTGGATAAATTATTTTCAAGACGGCCGTTGCAGCTACTAGACTGTATTATTTGGTGAGTGTCTCGACCATTTTTTCATTTGCGTCTGTAGTCAAAGAATAATTAAAATTCATTACCAGCCATAGTTATCAACGATCCACAGCTGCTTCGGGCGGGAAACAAAGACTACAAACCTCATCGCACCTTCGGTGCATACTGACAAATGCAGGTGAGGCCACTATACGCATTAAATAACGGGGTAAATCTTAGATATGCCAAAAAACACCGTCACCCGAGTTATCGCCTAAAGTCTAACGGCATTATGCATGCCTTTACAAAATTAGCGCATAAAGTAGTGGCTACACCTATGTGTAGTGTCCATTAACAAGATAATTAACGGCGTTAAACCTTAGTGTGGCCCCAGAATAAGAGTATCTAGCGAATTTATCTGAAAACTACTCGCAATATTGTATTTTTTTTAAAAGTGTTTGAAAATAAATTGTGATTTTTATAACCCAGGAGAGGTAATATAGTAAACAGATATAGCTACAACACAAATAAGAATATTAATTACCATTTTATCACCGTGTTTTTTCCGCACCAAATGTGGTCTATAATTGTCACCATTTCTTAGGAAATAATAATATGAAACTAGTCTATCAAGAGGCTTTCTTATTAAATTAATAAATATCGGTTTTGAGATGGCTCCCAACCTGAAAAAGAAAATATTTCTAAATTATTATACACAATATGTCTACACAATGGGTGAGCAGGTAAATAGTTATTATCATCATCATCATCGTTTCAGCTCAATGATGTCCACAGCTGAACAAAGGCAAATAGTAATGGCACATTTCAATTGATGTGCATGGTTAAACAGCTTAACTGAGCGACTGACCATTCCTCAAAAATATCGCTGGCGTAGAGGGCAAGCTACTGCTGTTTCTTGAACGAATTTTTGTTTTTTTTAATAAAACATTGCCCCACACTGGGATTTCTCCTGTGTCGTGGTTGCGTTTACAAACACAAATTCCACACATTATACACCCAGACCCGGAACAAATATTTGTACGATCTGCAGATCGTACAAATATTTGTTCCGTGCGGGAATCGAACCCGTGACCCAGAGCGCAGCAGCCGACTGTATCAGCCACTGCACCACTGCACATCTCAATTACGATATACTTATGTAGGTATAAATAAACTGGACAAGTGAGAGTTGAACTCGCGTGGAGAGGATTCCGTACGACAAATATGTCATCTACCATTCTATTTTTATTTGACACAAATTTGTTTTTGGAAACTAAAAAAAGTATGGACGGTACCGGATTGTAGAGAGAAATTTCTGGATATATTTTCTATTGTTGAAATCCGTTTTGATACCAAGAACAAACTTAACATTGTAGTTAAAAAACATGTGCATGTATATTATACATTCCAATTGCAAATGTAAGTTTGTACACACAATGTTGAAAGATTTACCATGTTATTTTCAGACCTTAGGCTTCTTATAGATTTTTCTACAATCTATGGGTAAATCATTTAAAAAAAAAACATGTCAGCCAAAGAACATCCACTGCTGAACAACGGCGGCCTCTCCCGTAGATTTACATAATTGTGTTGTCATTTTGGGGGGAATTTGCCAGTACTAGTTCTCCATGCTAGGCAGGCGGGTTGGTGAGCGCAGTATGGCTACTGTTCCACAGAAGGGAAACTGCTGCCAATCCCTCTGGTTTAGAGTCCGTTAGTCGTCTTTTACGACATCGGACGGACGGAGGACGAGATGCAGCATGCATTCTTATTCCGGACACCACATCTAAAGAAGTATTAACAGTTTTTTAGACTCGGTAGTTTCGGTGATAAGGAGGGAGTGAATGGTAAATTTTCTTAAGCAATTAAAACGATTTATATTAAAATAAAAAAAATATTAAGGCATTTGTTATTTTACATAGTACAGTTCACAAAACTATTTTGTAAATTTGCCCCGGCAAAGTGTAGCATATACAAAATTCATTTATTTATGTTACATGTCTATGTTTGGGTCACAAAAATTCAAATGTGTACCAAATTACAACTTAATTGGTATGGTAGATTCGGAGCAAATTGGCTGTGACAGATGGACAGACAGACAGATACACAAGTGATCCTATAAGGGTTCCGTTCTTTCATTCGGATTTACGAAACCATAAAATGTACCAATATATATTTTTATATGTTATCTGTCCTTGTAGTTATCGTCTTTTGGGTAAATAATCAAAACATTTATTATCACTCACTGAGAACAAAAATAAACTAATTATGTAATTTTCCTACTAATCAGTTTTTTATTGTTTAAGATGTCAAAATGTATGTTAAAATAAATGATGCAGAATTCTTTGGCCTCTAAAGAAATGCAACAAACATCACAACATCCACATCCTGCAACCACAAACCCCGCAAAGTGTTCAAAATGTCATGAAAAACTAAAATCTATAATATACCTGATGTAATCCATTTAAATGTTTTAGTATACTGTGTAATAATCGTGAAAACCTAAGACATTACTAAATGCAACAAAATCACTTTTGAGAAAAAGATTTTACAGAAAGTTAAGAACAGTTATTTAGTTTTCCCTTTATACCCGCAACATGTACACCCCTCTGTGCTTCGTTGGACATGTTAAGATGTCTCAGTTGTGATACAGATGACAATGATCATTGTTACAGGCAGCCAGGATCCCAAGAGTCAGACCACTAGTCTCATCATTTTAGCCAAAAAACATCCACTGCTGGACACAAGCCGGGAGGCCAAATATTGCCACAACAATCAATTTGAGTTTGAGGGTTTCGCCATACTCACCACGCTTGGCAGGCGGGTTAGGGGTCGCCCTGGCCCATAGTTGGCTCCTATAATCGCTCATTTTAACAATCATTGAGAAGTGTATATTCAGCATTGAACATTTACAGATTGATGTATGTATTATTAACCTTACTGTTAATGTTAATATGTAAAGCATGAATGTGAATAATTGAGAGACATTTATAGCAGGGACTGAATAACCGAAAAATAGCGGTAGTTTTATAAAGCGGCAATTGTCATACCCTTTTAACAACGGTACTAAAATATAAGTCTACATTTATATAAATCTACAGAAATATTTCGGTACCCGAATATTTACAAGTATGATTTCAGGTTGTATTTTACTACCGCTATAATAAAAATTTAATGGATATTATTTAAGTACTCATATAGTGACATTGACCTAGATTGTGTATATACGAACATATATACATACATGTCTATACACTATTGCGCCTATCAAAACCAAAATGCACAAATTCAATTGCAATAATATCGAAATTGCAATTATAAGAGCGAGCAGAAAATATTAAAAAACTTCAATTGGTGGCAATGCTTCCCTCCGCAACGTGCCTGTGGTGTATTTCCAGTACTGAAATCGTAAAGCGGTTCAGATTTGATACCTCTTTTGTATGATAAGTGGTTTAAATCAGTATTGTCTACCGTTTTCAGTCCCTGATTTATAGTCAAATCATGATCGAGTAACTCAGAAACCTTTCCAGTAAACAGTGCAAACAATAAGGATTTAATCAATAATAACAATACTTTAAGTGTGAAATATAGTTTGTAAGTTGATGTACTTGCATGTCATAATAAACTGCTGCTATGTACTTGTTATCTTGATGTGTTATATGGAAATAGTATGTACAGCAGAATGTATATGAATCCACCCATATTGCACAAGTAGGTATTAACTTTCCATTCATGAACTGTTGGACACACATTTATTTAACACTTACATGGAAATAAATGCATAATGAATATAGAGTATAAGAAGAAAATAGTTTATATTGGATGGTGTTATAGGTTACAGCCTACCTGCGATGAGTATTTATTACACCATCACCATTTAATACAATGTTTTTCAGCATGTTTCAATTAAAAGTAGTATTTTAATTTCTCTTAAATGTGAAAGTACCAAGTGCACTTACATTATTAAATGTTTTTTGAAAATCTACACTGAAAAAAGCAAACAAACAGTTCTTATCACTTATAATTTTGCTACAGAGCGTGTATGTAAGAGATTATCTAAAGTTTTAAGAAAACTAATGATACAAAGATCTTTACTTACCTATCAAAGTTCAGGAAAGCCATATGACCGTGATATAGTGCTGGCTTCACATCATACCACTTCGTCACATTCTGAGCAAACTTATACTGGTTGTTCAAAGACATGATATGTCTGTTAGCTGTGATGTTGATATGTAACACTTTAAAATTATTCCTCTTACACAAATCGTATGCTACGCCCACGAAACTCGTCGATCCCGTCTTTGGAACCCTATTGTATATCACTACAGTGTCATCGTCATTCTTTTCTAAACTTTTCGGAAAAAACTGGCGAGATTCCGAGTGACTCTGTACCAGCCTGAATTCTGGAAATTAAACATAAGTATAACAGGCGAACACCACAAAACTTATTTTAAACACTTCGGAGATATTTAAGCTCACCTAGTTTTTGACAATTTTCCTCTAAACGCGCGATTTCTGATTGAAAATAAAGTACAATAACAACAATAATGCAGAGACACGAAAACAGACATAGCTTGTTTATATTGAACATATCTGTATGCGCTCGGACCGTGTAACTTCACGCTGATATCAGCACTGGCATAATAAGACCGCGTACATTATAAATAAACATAATTTGGGACACATGAAATAGAAAAATATTTCCTCAGACGACAAACGCCATGGAATAACATTCCACTATACGTTATAAATTTGTTAATAAATGAACATTTACTTGATTAAAGTCCTTCTATTCCTAATGTGTTAGAAAAGGACAACATAAGATTTGATGCCTTCGATGCCATTGTAGCATTACGAACCGCAGCACAGGCATAAGTCAACACTGGTATGTCACTTACACCAAGATTATTTTGCGGTCTATAAAATGGATAGCTCATAAAAATATTCCGCATATTTTATAAACGGTAAGCATACATAAGATGGTAGAATTTAAGTCATACCATTGACAGGAGAAACGTTTTATTTTATTGTGTGTGTGTGTGTGTGTTTCACTGTGAAATACCTATTATTTCAAAGTAAAAAAAAATAACGTTATAAATATGCAATGCGCGTTGCGTGAGTAATTTTTTTTTGTAGGTCTACATATTTTTGGTCAGTATAAAAGCAATGATTATTACCTAAGAAAATTTGCTCTGAGAATGTTTATACTATTGCGAAGCAGGATAGATCAAATGTATGGATTCTTGATACATTTCTGTGGTACGGATGTACAATCATGTGCCGAGCCTTTGAGCCGAGCTCCGAAGAACGGCAGGACGACCTCGACGACGCGCTTGTTTGCGCACTCCTAGCTAAGGTGCTTTCGCCACTTCTCGAGTGCGCGTCCCTGAGCCAGCAGCCTCAGCCTATCTAACGCTCCTGGAGACGCTCTCTCACCGCTCTGGCGGAGAGACCGTGTCTGATCGTAGATCCACGCATCCGTTTGCACCGCTATATCTAAAAGCAGAAAGCGCGCCAGGAGAGTTGCCGCCTCGTAGGCTACCGTTCGGTAATCTCGTGCGACCAGTATAGGCACCAGTATGTGCAACGCTTGACACCTGACAGTCGAGATGACCAAACAGGCACCCCGTAGAGGGCCACTGACCCCACCACTCTCCCGGAAGAGGCGGTAAACTTCCTCTCTCGGTCCCCCAATATTGGGCAGCAGCCGGTGCAAGGCACCTACTACCCTTTCGATCCGGGGACAAGACGCTTGAAGTGCCTCGAAGCCTCAGCGACCGTCCACGGTCAACCCCAGGTACTTAATGTACCAGCCCTGATTATCGCTTCACCAACGCGTATCCACAAACTGGTGGTCCCAGAGAATGGATTTCGGTCACGATAATTGCCATCACTTGCTCGGCAATCGGGATGGTTCAGGCGGAGGGCGACTGCCACTCTCAGCCCGAACGTCCGCTCCCCTCCAGTAAACTTCGGTGACCACCCGTGCTTCTAGGTCCCACGGGGGCGTTCCCGCGAGCGCACACGCGGCCTCGGAAGACACAGTGCGGTATCCGCGTATGAACATGACTGCCATGACCCTTTGTGGCCTCCGCAATAGAGTCTTGTTCTGGGCAGTTAGAGCTTCCGCCCACACCGGAGCACCGTAGAGTGCCATCGAGCGGATCACCCCCGTGTAGAGATGTCGGCAGCCCGCGCTGGGTCCACCCAGGTTGGGCAGCAGCCGGCTAAGGGCAGACGCAGTGCCAATAAGCTTTGGAGCAAGCTGGCGAAAGTGATCGCCGAAGTCCCACCTCCGGAACTCAGCCATAACCTCACCCAACCTAATATCAGGTCAGTCGGAAATTTGCTATATACAGAGAGGTAGAACCGGGAGCTAACACCGTTTGTTTATCTTATAAAATCGTAGACACGCTTATTATCCAAACTCTGACGAGAATGGGGAAAATTATATTCCAATATACTCCACAATAGTTGCATGCATTCCACTGCATGCAACTGATGATGGTAGGTAAACGAGACGAGTCTTTACCATAGTGTTAGTAAGGAGAGATTATTTCTTGCCACCGAGTTCCACCAAGATAACGTACCAGAAAAAAAAGTACTTTATCATGTATATTGTCTTTTTCCGTGTGGTGTCCGGGCTTAGAATATAACCGCTCCTCTCCTCTCGTGAATATCGTAAAAGGTGACTAAGAGACCCTAACCAGAAGGATGGGCAGCAGCGTCCCTTCTTTGGAATAGTAACCATACTGCGCTCAACAAACCGCCTGCCAAGCGTGGTGAGTACTGGAAAATTCCCTCCAAAACGACGACGCACTTGTGGAAATCTATAGAGGCCTTTGTTCAGCAGTGGACAGCCGTTGATGAAAGCCAATCAAGGCAATAGAGTAATAAATTCAGTTCTTGTTATAACTAAAATGAAAAATATACTGACCTGCTTTGCTTTTATGAGTTTAGCATCTAACTAATACAAACATGAAAGGTAATCGATTCGAAGCGTGCCGTGTTCCTTTATTACAATAATGGTATATTCCTCAGTTCCGAGCGAGTTTCGGAGTAACAAATGATTGAGGTAGCGCAGTGCAATCAATGAGCTATGGTAGGCAGGCTAATTAAATTTTAGCCATGCCACAAGCTTTGTGGTCTCCGACTAAATATATAAAGGACATATAGACAGATACAGTCAGAGACAAAACCAAGTATAAAAATTGCTAAATTAAAAAGTAATTTAAATACTAGTAATTGCTGTCATACAATTTCATGCCGTGTGGTGAGCTCAGAATACCACCACCCCATCTCATCCTATGGGTGTCGTAAAAGTCGACTAAGGGCAATTACATTATATATTAAAAAGAAGTAGGTATGTTATATGCATGCCAAAAGTGAGAACCAAAACTCCCCCAATTGTAGCACCTCGCAATCGGTTCGCCTAGATAGCTATCTCTTTTACTCTTGTTGTTTTTGTATCTTCTTTTCACCACATGGTTGTGCAAGCGAGACTGTGTTTTGAGGCCATTTAAAATATGGACGTAACATATCTATGGTATAATATCATTGACTAAGGGCTAATTCCCGGAGGATGGTCAGTAGCGTCCTTCGAGTACATTAACAACTCAACTACGATTGTCAACCCGTCTGCCAAGCGTGGCGATTTTAGCAAAACCCCCCAATGAGCACACGACACACCCATATTGGTCGTTGTGGTGATCTTTGGGGGAGGCCTGTGTCCAGCAGTGGACTCCATTCGGTCGAAATGAATTTCATAAACAAACCCAAAAACTAATATGCGGGCAAAAAATGTGCCTGCATGAATTTTAATGAAGCTGTTATGTATAATACGAAATTATAAGTAAGGTTAGTATATAATATAATTTTGTACTTACTACCTAACCATTTGCGCACATCCACAGGTGCATATGACAGACTATGACCAATTGACAATGTTACAACATGCACAGGAAATACAGACAGTATTTCAAGGTGAATCCATCACATCATCTCAGTATTCGATGGCGCTTCGCCCCACGCACCCGGGTGCGCGCGAAAAATAGCTCTGAAAAAGAGCTCATTAGTTTTCCCGCCAAATGTGGGTCGCCAAACGGTTGCGTTCCAGTTAACACGAGAAATAATAATATCGTTCCTAATTTAACGATTTAGTTTGTAATTCATGTTAATGTATGACGTGATGTCTCATCTGTGGTAATTTACGATTTTTACTCGTGTTTTCATTGTTTCATTCATGTACCGTGTACTACGATTAGCATCAACCCATCTCATCCCGTGGGTGTCGTAAAAGACGACTATGTGATTAGCCGGAGGATGGGCAGCGGCATCCTTCGAGTACATTAACATCTCAACTGTGATCGCCAACCTGCCTGAGAGACTAGGTGATTTTGGCTCTACATTAAAACTCCCCAATGCACTCACCGGTCGTTGTGACGATCATTGGGGAAGGCCTGCGCCAACTGTGGACTTTATTCGACTGATATGATGATTCACATTTAGACTTCCATTTATCGGGCTACGTACAAGGGAATAATGAAACCTGTAAAAGACGACCTATGTATCCCGTCTATCGATTATTTGAAAATTGCATATCGTCCCCAGTAATTTCCTAGGTAGAAAGAGGATCCGTTTATATGAATATTGTGGGGTATCTTAGGGCTAATTATAATGAGTTATAGAAGATTATAGCTTTGATATGTGCTATTTTCAGATATATAAAATTACCGAAAATGTTACCTAGCATAAAACTAGAGGCCCCATCCATTTTTTTAATGTATCTTGTGGCTATATTATGAGCCTGTCATTCGCCTGGTGGTAAGCATCATACCTGCCCATAATAATTGTTATGTGCAGGAGGTAGTCTTAGTCTGTTATCATCTGTGTTCAGTAATTTTACTAGCTACAGTGTCCTTCAAACCGGTACTTACAAAGTCATGTTTTCTGTCGTTTAAACACTACTGCGTGGTTGTAACATATCTGTCACTGCGGTGGAACCTTATTTATTTTTTATTGGTCCAATTGGAAATTCGTCATGAACTTCCTCCGCCTCGGGGAAAGACGAAGGGGCATGCCGGACTCCTACCGGCTAAAACCACTGGGGTCATCATCAGCACCTAAGGGTCCAGGACGTCCAGGCACAGCAGCGCGTGACAACTACATGCGCGCCACAGCCACCATGAGGTCGCTCGGTGTGGGCATGCAGATTCCCCAATCTACGTACCCGCGAATCCAGAGGCCTTATAGCGACGGCAGGGAGTTTCAGGCTTACAGGAATTAGGCGCCAGGGTGGTTGTTACCCCGGCGCCGTTTCCTCCTTCTTCGCGCAGGATCGGCCCCTCCCGATCCCGCCCTGCGGTCTCCTTCTGCAGCATGACGCTCTCACAGAAAGAGACCAATGCATTCCAGTTTTTGTGCTCTGCCAACATAGCCATATAACCATATACAACCCATAGACACTACTGCCGGCAGAGAGAGATCTTGCCCGATCCGATCGACCAGGATCCGCCGCTCGGATGCCCATGCAGGGCACACTTCGAGCGTGTACTGTGCGGTGTCCTGGTCACTATCACAATGTGCCGTGGCCTCGCGTCCTGTCCTGTGCAAGTATGCACCGAAGCAACTGCGCCCGGTGAACACCTGCGTCAGGCGGTAGGTGACAGGCTCGCTTTTTTTAAGCCAGGCTCCGAAGAGGACGGCCTCGACGACGCGCTTGGTCGGTATCCGCGTGCGATCCAAATAGCCACTCTACGCTGCAGACCGTAAAGTTTAGTTCTGCAGCGCTGAACTACACACCTTGGCCTACAGGAACCATAAATCTGTTTGAATAAACTTTGCAGGAACTCTATAATGAAGGAGAAGAAGAATCTTAATATGAACCCAATAATCAAAAATAATAACTGTCGGTTAAATGAAAGCTTGATGCGCGGAACTCTATCGGCGCAATTCCAGCATCTATTAGAAGAATTTTAATTTTAATTTTACAATTTTTAGTTATAATTTTCGATGAGGAAATAAAAGAAATCCTCCAGAAAAACTCACGTTTCTCTCTCATATCAAAAGAACCTTCAAAATAACAAGTAGGTGATCAGTCTTGCAGAAATTAATACTGCAATGTAGCTTCATTATTAGTGGGTCCAATTTCGACATTCTCCTTTGACTCGATATTTATTTCGCTAATAAGTTTAATTTAATTATAAACCGGAATGGATTTAACCGATATCCTCAATCAAAACTAGACCATACCGCGCACTAATAAGGTTTTATGCCAGAAATAGAATTAAACGTGTATTTGGCCATACAAATGCAGGGTTTATTGGTTCCTTTTCCGGTCATAATGAGATCTCGATTGAGTTTGCACGTGCTATTTAAACAACGTCGATTGGTACTAAAACGATTTGGTATTACATTTCAATAACTTTATGCTACGCTGAACAATTCAGCTAAAAAGGACGGAGTATTAAATGGAAGGCGATATTATGGTTTAAACTCTGGTCATTTATCTAGACAATTGCTAGCAGTTGATTACATAGAACATTCAAATTGTAACTTAATTAAATGTATAATTTATCTACTAAGAGCTAGCGCGCACGGGTGACTTTTGTCACCGCGACATTTTTGTCACATTTGCGCGCTAAGCCTAACCTAATATTTTGCCTAACAGGGGAGTGCTACTCAAATCTTTAGTGATAGCGCGCACTACAGGCTTTCAGTTAGCTGATAGTTGCCCAGTAGTTTGCTCATATAGGAATCGGGGTGCTTTTTATTTATTTATTTATTTATTTATATACTCTTTATTGTACACCACATAATACATACATAGAGATAAAAATTTTAAAAGATACATGTACAATGGGCGGTCTTATCGCACAGGGCGATCTCTTCCAGACAACCTTTGGATGGACAGGAAGAAAGGAGAGAGATATTGGTTTGATTGCCCAATTTTTTATCAGTAAATAACCGCACACAGGCTCACACTAAGTTTGCAATCCAACGTCATTTAAGGCATAAACATTATGTTTTTTTTTTCAGTTCAGTATATATAAGTTTTATCTTTAGTTAAATTTTATGCAGGTAGATATTAGAAATAATTGTCATCAGATAATAAACAACAAAAAATCTAATAAACATTAAAGGAAATGAGAAATGGCGGGGGTTGTTGGACATAAATAGCTGTTCGTTACAAGTCTCATCCCTCAAGGAAATTAGACGGGACATGCATCACGGTTGATTACTACTGCCAGTTATGAAAGGAAGCTAAGGGTGTTCTTCATTCTATTTAAAGGTTTTAGTAAATCGATAATAATAAAGAAAGTAAATTACTTTACGGATGACATCAGTGGAACTGATCATATCTGTGGAACTTGATCTACTCGATACTTCCATGTAAAATCGCAAATCGATTAATCTCTGATGGTCTTTATTCTCAGCCAGAATGAGCACTTTTAATGCATTCGAAAATTAAAAGAATATAATTTTAACAGCTACAAATCACAGAGCACAAGCAACAGAAATTTTGGCAGATTCTTTTGTGTTCTGTAAGGTGAAATTATGAACATTAAACCGACCCGATTAAGTAGCAGAGCCTCTGATTAACAGGGACTCTAGTAAATCGGCTTTACTTTGCCATTAGGTACTCTAAAACACCTGTCAATAGGCTCGCGCTAGTGGGGAGCAGCTGTTACTTTCCTTAAAAAGACAATTGTAGACCAAGTCGATACATAACTATCAATTATCATCACCATCACAGTTATCAATACTATAATAATATACAATATAATATACCGTAGAAACATTGCACATATTTTTGGTGATGCCAATTCTGCAGTCCTCGAACAAAAAGAATATCATAACTAAAGATCTTTGTCATTACCTCTGGTTACTGCCATAATCATCTCACTTAATGACCCTTAATCCCTTAATTCAGTTTCGTTTTCTGAGCCCTTTCTGTAACATTTTGCTCTTTTAATTGCATAAAGATGAAACCAAATGAACCAAACATGGTGTACTTAACATTTGTCGTCGATACATTAATGATTTTACTGGCAAATCTGTCAGAAATATTACAATAAGACAAGGGTACGATTAAACATATTATTCGTTACATATGTTACGTTTGTTGCCCCGAATGTGTTTCAGTCGGATATCGCACGTCTTGATGGGTGCACGTTTATTTATAACAACGCCCTTCACGATCGGGACGCTTTCAAAATATAGATCAAGTTTACAATCACTGGTGTTTTAGTATAAAAGTTTAGAAAACAATCGCAAACAGTACGGGCAGCTTAATGCTTTCGCATTGGTATTTTGCGATAACTTGTAAAATAATTTCAATTTCTGTAAAATAAAGAATAAAATGGAAGTGGATCGTATTTTCTACATTTTCGGCAGCTTTTCGCGCAAAAAACAAGACAAAAGGAAGTCTTTGGAGCAGCTTTCTCTGAGTGCTGGTAGCAGTCCTCTCCATGTCACGGGGTCACGACGTCCAGTCAGCCAGAACCTGAACGTAGCTCCAAGAACTTCGGCGTACAACGATGGGAAGAAGAGTAAGGTGAAAGAGTGGGACTGCGGGATTTGTAAGAAGGAGTTGGTGGAGCCGCGGCTTTTGGGGTGCCTGCATAACTTCTGCACAAGATGTCTTCAGGGGCTGCATCAGGAAGGAGAAGCGGAGGTGTGGAGCGAAATGAATGGTGGTAAGTTTTTCTCTGACTAATAATTCCGTTACAAAACTTCTCCACACTTATCTATGCACATCATATCGGCAATTTATACGTCCACTGCTGAACAAAGGCCTCCCCCATAGATTTTCACAACTGTGTATCATTCTGGGGGGTATATGCCAATACTCACCACGCTTGGCAGGCGGGTTGGTGAGCGCAATATGGCTACCGTTTCACAGAAGGGACGCTGCTGCCCATCCCTCTGGTTTAGTATCCCTTAGTCGCCTTTTACGACATCCACAGGAGGAGATGGAGTGGTGCTATATTCTTAATCCGGACACCACACGGTATCTATGCACAACAGTCGGCAATATTGTATGCCTTGGTTTTCGATCAATATTAGTAGATATATTACGATAGTTAATCATCATTTCGGCCGAATGAAGTCCACTGCTGGACACAGGCCTCCCCCAAAGATATCCACAACGACATATGGATGTGTTGTGGGCTCATTGGGGGGTTTTGCCATAATCGCCACGCTTGGCAGACGGGTTGGCGATCGCAGTTGAGTTGTTAATGTACTCGAAGGACGCTGCTGCCCATCCTCCGGCTAATCCCTTAGTCGACTTTTACGACACCCATGGGAAGAGATGGGGTGGTGGCATTCTGAGCCGGCACCACACGATAGTTAATATTGTCAGTTTAATCAGGCACTTATTAAAAGCCAAAGCCTATTTGGAGAATGTTCTCCCCTATGCCTACGCGCATTTTCCATGATCATGGATCACGTCTGGTCCCAGTAATTTGATGACCAAGATTAAAGGAAATGCGAATATCACAGGGACGAAGAAAGTGGCATGAGCAAAGAGTCAGGTCTTTACTCAACAGTGGTTAGATTTGTGAAGCGAATCATGATGATCCAATACACATTATCAACACAACACATATAGCAAAATTATCTCAAAATCTGCGTCAATAATAGCTCACAGGAGGCCGCAGTTTTTTTTTTACAATGACCCCGTATCGTGCTTTGTACACTCATTTGTCGTATGTAGTAATGATGAATAATGTAAGAGAGTAAATGGCCAATTCTTTGTACCACACTGTTACGATAGCTTCGAAACTGATTGATGATGATGATGATTTTAAATATAGAAAATATGGTAATTCTTTCACAATAAACCTCTAATGTCAGAAATACAAAACAAAACTCCACACTAACTAATCCTATAATCTATACGTAATTTAGTTATTTCTTATGTATCTGTGCGCACCATCAACTGCCACATATATTATCCACTTAAGTATTTCTCCATCCTAAAGTTGCCTGGAAGAAATCGCCAAGCGCGATAAGGCCGTCCATTGTACTCTAAAATATACTTATAAGCACTACTGTTTTCATTACCTTTAACGATTGGTGTACAATAAAGAGTAAAATAAATAATAAAATAAAACCATAAAAGTAGATATAAAACAATAAACCAAAAAAAATACGACAAGAAGTACTTAAACAGTGAAAAATAAAGATACATACATTCAGCAGCCGAACAACATACCATAAACAAGGCGTCCTCTGTACATTTGTATCTACATGTCATAGGAGGATTCGATGTTGTGGTATTGCGTGTCTAAAAGGCTTCAGCTCAGCAAACGCTGCATGTAACTATAGCGATGATTTGTCTGGGTTGAGATTTGACGAAAATCAGTAAGGGCAGCTAATAGAACGTGATACTCGGAAGATGGATCGGTAGTAGTCTTGTTACCTTTTTTTTATTTTATTGATCCGGTGGAAATACCTCATGTACTTCTTTCGTCCCGGGAAAGGGCGAAGGGGCATGCCGGACTCCTACCGGCTAAAACCACCGGAGTGATCATCTTCGGCACCGAAGTTTCGGCATCGAGTTCCTGGAGGCTCCAGGAACTCGAAATTTCTCCATCTTGAGGGGGGGCCCATTGGTGCCACGGTTTTAGGCACATCTCGGAGGGTATGGCTGTAAAGTGATCATCCCCTCTAGCGGAGGGAAGGCGACTGTAAAGAGGCCACCCCCCCCAGGCATCTCTCGAGGGGATTGTAAAAGATTCCCCCGAAGCCACACTGTGCGGTGTGCTGCGCACACAGCGGTACGTGTTCACATGCACACCGCTGTCTTCCCGGGGGTCGCTCGGTATGAGCACGCAGATTTCCCAATAAGCGCACTCGCGACCCCCAAGGCCCCTGCCATATAAAGACGACAGGGGGCTCAGGCGTGTTGGACACGGGCACCGCGGCGGTTTTTACCCCGGCTCCGTGTCCTCCTTCTCCGAGCGGGGTCGGCCCTCTCCCGAGGATGGGCCCTCTCCCGAGTTTGGCCCTCTCCCGAGGATCGGCCCTCTCCAGAGTCTTGTTACCTGCTCACAGAATAATTTTACAGCCCATTCGTGACATGTTCCCCTGGTCGCTTCTTATAACACTCACGGTAAAAGACGGGGCATTCTGGCGAAACAAAGGCTACTTTCAAATAAAAATCTGCTATCGTCTCTTTTATATTTCCACCGTTTCCACTTCATAAACAATATCTATCGTAAAATCCTTTGTTATTAAAATAAGTAAGAATTCACTCTTTAAAACTACCACATTATTGATCTCACGTTAACTGCAGCCCATCAAATAATCGTTATCTGGAGGATGTCTGTTTCTTCAACCACTCCTTTAAGGACCTTTTTGCAACAGGCTTCCCCTTCAAAAACTTTCTGGCTTGTGTTTTTGAGAGGTTATTTAATACTGGTCGTATTATTTACGTTAATAAAACGTATCTTTTAATGGTTTCGCTCTCAGTTAAGTGCCAGTGGTGCATCTGACGAAGCTATCAAAGTTTTGTTATTGCCCGTTAATAGGTCAATACAAATGGCTTGGTTCATTTGCTATAACGCCTATTTGTATTCCAATAAGCGCGTCACGAGCCGACTAAATAGGTTTATCGCGCGTGTTATTGCAGTCAATCTATGTAAAAATAATATATTGAAATGTACGCAAAATACCTTTTTTTAATTTTTTTATTTATGCCCAGTGGAAACTCTTCATGAACTTCCTTCACCCCGGGAAGGGCGAAGGGGTATGCCGGACTCCTACCGGCTAAAACCACTGGAGCGGTCATCTTCTGCACCTAAGGGAGGCTCCAGGTCCTCGTATTATCACACTAGAGCCGCCCACTGGTGCCACGCCTATAGGCACATCTCGGAGAGGGTGACTGTAAAGCGGTCACCACCCGGGGGGATTGTAAAGGATCCCCCAAAGCGTCCTACGGCAGCGCGTGACCACATGCGGGCTACCGCTTTCTCTTGGGTCGCTCGGTGCGGGCACGCAGATTCCCCAATCTACGCACCCGCGAACCCAGAGGTACCCCGCCTTATATTAACGGCAGGGGTTTCAGGCGTATGGGATTAGGCGCTAGGGTGGTTGTTACCCCGGCGCCGTCTCCTCCTTCTTCGAGCGGGATCGGCCCTCTCCCGATCCCGCTCTGCGGTCTCCTTCTGGAGCATGACGCTCTCACAGAAGGAAACCACGGCATTCCAGTTTTCATGCTCTGCCAACATTGCCGACACTACGTGCTGTGCGGTGTGCTGGTCGCTATCACAATGGTGGTATTGTGCCGTGGCCTCGCGTCCTATCCTGTGCAGGTACGCACCGAAACAGCCGTGCCCGGTGAGCACCTGCGTCAGGCGGTAGGTAACGCGCTAGCTCCTTTTGAGCCAGACTCCAAAGAGCGGCAGGACGGCCTCAACGCAAAATACCTATAAAACCATGGGATGAAAACGATATCGCTTAATTAACGCTGTGCCAACAATTTCGATCTTTGGGAAAGTTCGTTTTTTCTTTACTCTGTGAATGCAAAATTTATTTAGTAAAACATACATCAATCGATTTAATGAGAGTTGAATGCCACTCCTCCAATATATGTATCCAATCTACATTTGATCAAAGAAATTAGATGGTTTCATCCAATGTTTTATATTGTTTTTATTCGATCTAAGACTTTGACATTACAATATTTTCAATTAATCACAACTAAATCAGTATGAAAGCAATATTTAATGAGTACCTATGAAAGCAAGTGACCAACGATGACGTATGGTACAGAAAGGTGGTCACTCACTATGGGCCCCATAATAAAGCTCAAGGTCACTCAGCGAGCTATGGAAAGAGCTATTATTCTTGGTATTTCTCTACGAGATCGAATCAGAAATGAGGAGATACGTAGAAGAACTAAAGTTACCGATATAGCTGAAAGGATTAGTAAACTGAAGTGGCAATGGGCGGCACATTGCTCGTAGAACTGATGGCCGTTGGGTAAAAAAGATTCTCTAGCGAAGACCGCGCACGTTAAACCGCAGCGTGAGAGGACCTCCAACGAGGTGGACAGACGACCTGTTGAAGGTCACTGGGGGTCGTTGGATGCGGGTGGCATGTAACCGCTCGTTGTGGAAATCTGTGGGGGAGGCCTTTGTTCAGCAGTGGACGTCCTTTGGCTGATATGATATGAAAGCAACCAATATCTTTACAATACAAGGCACTGATAATAAAAATAAAATTATTAGAATATTGCATAATATGGCACTAGTCAAACACTGTGACATCTTGGACAAAGATATTGCATGACTGTCATGACGCAGTCATCTGAATTTTTTTTGAGCAATTGTATTTTTTCATATTGTATTTGTACTTTTTCAAGGGTAGGATAAATCACGTTTATTAAAAAACGTGATTTATCCTACTTTATTTAGTTCTAATTTCAATTTCAATTTTCCGCAACAATTGACGAGTAAAGTTGCTATTAAATAAAAAAATATAACGCTTGTACTACAGTGGCGGGCGTTCTTTTAGTAGAGTGTATTTTAAAATAAAATAGTGAAATAATACATATTTTAAGGGCTCAAATAGCAATTTCACTATTAAAATTCCCTGCAAAAATAAAAATAGGAAAATACATTTTTTTATATATACACGCCTTCTACTTGTCCTCTTACAATAAAATTCTCAATTTTTGTAGCCACGTATATTTATTTGTATTTTGTACTATTTCTATTGCAAATTGTTTTTTTTTTCATTCAAATAAACATGGCATGCCACATTCCCTTAGCGTATTTTTTTTACTTTTACTAGGTATATACAAACACAGAGTGACAATGTATTGAAGTCACTGAGGCTTGAAGTACGTTTTATACGAAGCCATACAATGTCAGAGAACCTGTCGGCTTCACATAATCCTGTCATTGCGAATCGATTGGCCACATTTACAGGTACCTATGTCAAGTTGGTGTAATTGGGTTTTTAGTTACCTATGTAATAATATCAACAACAACAACAATTTCAACAATTCCGTAACATAGATACATACCAAACTAATAAGAGCGTGTTAAAAAGGGTCTTGGCCTACCGTATGGTTTTCGTCTGCTTTCTTAGTACTTTGTTCCATCTAGATATATAGATCGATGTTGTCAACAAAATGGTTCTTATAAAGATGATACTTGTTTTAAAGGTTGTTCACGCTTTCTTCAATTATACTTTGGGCACGAAATATTTAGCTTGTTAATCGGCTACATTTGAATTTGTATTAAAGTCAAAGTCAAAATCTTTTATTCAAAATAGACTATAAAATAGTTCATTTTGAACGTCAACATAAGACAGCACCAATATAAGCCCACCCTTCACCGCTTCCTAGTGTTTAAGCTGGGGAGAAGAAACGGCGCAACAAACTCCCCAGCAACACGTTAGTCTGTCATACTCATATACATTATCTTATTTTAAATGATTCACATTTAAAAAAAAAAAAAAGGGGATGCTTACTGGTAGTAATGTTTTCATAGCTACTTGTCCGCTAGCACACACCATTATTACATTAGGTTCAGGTGTTCGACAAAGAGGTTAGACAAAAAAGAAGCTATGCTATCATTACACAAGTTATTATTTAGATGGTAACATCCCTACGTTTGGCCTTCCTGCAGTGCCATTCTGTAAGAACTCACTAGCAAACACACTTCTGATCCCGCAGTGAAATCTCTAATTTCGTATTGTTTTTACTATGTTGCACTGCGGATGCAGAAGTGAGTTTGCCAATGAGTTCTTATAGAATAGCACTGCTGTATTCAAAATACCACAAAAAAGTACACTGTATATTATTTCAGAGCATGGCAAACAAACCACACAACATGGTAAAATAATGTATCTTGGCTAGTCTCATTGAATCAAAAACAGGAACTAATGAAGCTAATGTGTTTCTATATATAGTGCTGCCACCCGGCTCGCTATGACAGGACTCACAAACAAACATTTTACAAACTCCTACAATAGTAACATTACCTCTACTTCCTTAGTCCATGTGACGCTATTTATATTTTTTCACATGTAACTTGGAAATTAAAAACTTCAATTGTGGCACTTATGTTGCTTGACTGTTCATAAACGTTAGCTTGAGATTTTTTTAACTAGATTGAGTTCAACCATCTAATGATGTGGTGTCCGGATCAAGAATATAGCACCACTCCAGCTCCTCCAGTGGATGTCGTAAAAGGCGACTAAGGGAATCTAAACCAGAGGGATGGGCAGCAGCGTCCTTTCTGTGAAACGGTAGCCATACTGCGCTCACCAACCCGCCTGCCAAGCGTGGTGAGTATTGGCAAATACCCCCCAAAGGACGACACAGTTGTGAAAATCTATGGAGGAGGCCTTTGTTCAGCTGTGGACGTATAAATGGCCGATATGATATGATGATAGAATTAATCATCAATCTAATCCAAAATCTTTAGATTTAAGATTTTGAACTTGATCTAAGCCAACCATGCCATCGACCGTGAGCGACTTCTGCCCAACGTATCGCGGGTTCGATTCCCGTATAGAAGACATTCGTATGGCCTACAGATATTTCTTCCGGGTCTGGGCGTTTGTGCGTGTGACATTTATTTCTGTGAACTGTACCCACGATACCAGGAGAAATCTGAGAAGATGGCTAGTTTTAAAAGAAAAACCATCATCATCGTCATCATATCAGCGAAAGGACGTCCACTACTGGACAAATGCCTCCCTCATCGATTTCCACAAAGTCCGGGCACATGCCATACGCATCCAACGGCTCCCAGCGACCTTCACCAGGTCATCCGTCCATCTCGTTGGAGGTCGTCCTACGCTGCGTTTTCCGGTGCGCGGTCTCCACTCGAGAACCTTTTTGCCCCAACGGCCATCAGTTCTACGAGCAATGTGGCCCGCCCACTGCCACTTCAGCTTACTTGTCCTTTCAGCTATGTTAGCAGATTTAGTTCTTCTACGGATCTCCTCGTTTCTGATTCGATCTCTTAGAGAATTACTAAGCATAGCTCTCTTATAGCTAATTAGGTCTCTTATGGCTTACATAATTAGGTCTTTTTATAAGTAAGTTTTTTTTCACCATCTGGAAATACATCATATACTACCTCCGCCCTAGGAAAGGGCAGAAGGGCATGCTGGACTCCTACCGGCTAAAACCACCGGAGTGGTCATCTTCGCCATCGGGCGCTCCAGGAGCTCGACAGAATTCCCACTGGAGGCCCCATTGGTGCCACGGTATTAAGCACGTCTCGAAGGAAATGGCTGTAAAGCGGCTACCCCATCTTTTTTTTGTTTTTTATAACGTTGACTAGATTTTCTCCTGTTTCGTGGGTGCGTTCACAGACAGAAATTCCACAACCAATACACCCAGACCCGAAACGACTACCTGCAGATCATACAAATATTTGTGCCGTGTGGGAAACGAACCCGCGACCCAGTGCATAACAGCCGACTGTATCAGCCATTGCACCAACCGTGCATCTATCGAAGGAGAGACAACAGTAAAGAGGCCGATTTATTTATAAGAGCATGATGCACTCACAGAAGGAGACCAGTACACTCTAATGTACATGCTCTTCCAGCATAACCGACACTCCAGATAGCTATCTACTTCAGTCGACGACGAATCGCTACCTCCACATAAAATCAAGAGTAGCTGATTCAAACGTACAACTGCCACAAATCCTCTTGAGTTATCAAACGTTTGAAACTCCGTGTTTCAACCGTAACATTTATGAGCAAAACAATGAGAAGTTAAACAGATGCCGAATTAATAAACAGCGAAAGTTTATTTGTGTTATCATTCATGGAATTATCTTTTTAAAGCCAGTGTATAAAATCAATGTTGTGGTTTATGTAAAGGCACTGCGGCCCAGATCACGGATGGTTTGTTTGATGCTAAAAAGTTTGGTGTCCAACGTTTTAGGGTTATGTACGGCCGAATGAAAAAATAGTAAAGTATTAATACCAGGAACGAACACAAACATAAACTAGTTGTTACTGCGACTAGACTCCAGAAGATAAGCAAATCAATTCACATGCCAATGTGTACGTTTTTACAATAAAATCTCAAGTCATATTCTAAAATTAAGTCTTACTTAATAAATTAAAATTTCTTATAAAGCAGAATCTATGTAGAAACGGTTTGAGCTGCTCCAATGTTCAGAGGGTTATATATTGACATTATTGGTTTTGATTTATCAAATACAATTGACATTTTTTATCTTGACATTTAATTACTCGTTTGCTTATTTTTATATTCACTTTATTATGATTTGTTACTGTATTTGCAGTGCGAGTGCATGTGCATGAGCATGTGGGTTATCTATTATTTTGTTTAATTGACGTGATAGTTGTCTGGCAGTTTAGGTATTTCATGCTCACTCAAGTGTTCTGCTGTTGATGGCGTCGTGTATTGGATCGCTACCTACAATATGGTAGAGCGAAGCGATGGTGATGCATGTGCCATGCTCGTGAACGAGTGCAACACTGTAACATTACAATCTGAGTAATTTATCACAATCTCTAGGCAAATGTGTTTTGTTTTGAGTCTGTTACGTTGGTTTGTCTTATTGATGAGAATCTCCCCTCTACGGCGCCACTTGAATGAGGTAGACTTAATATATACATAATATCGATTGCTGGAGTTTAATCACGGGCTGCAATGACTTTATGCCAGTAGGTTTCAAACTTTTCTAGTTCTGAATCATCAGTCGAAAGATCATTATTATTACTCAATTTCTGTGTCTGTCTGTCTGTCTCATGTTCTGTAAGATTACTTAATCTTGTGAAGTAAGTGAAGTCACTTACGGCCGAAATTAATAATCATTCTAATCCAAAATCTTTGGATTTGGGATTGCGGAATTGTCTGTTTTCACATCGCAGATCACACATAACACAAAAACAAATCAAGATCAATCAAATCAAATCTTAAATTAGATTTTGGATCAGACTGATTATCAATTTTGCCCGTTAGACGTCAAACACTCCTCAGTATCAATCGCTGTATCTATCAATTGCGGCATAGCTACGACCGCCCAGGCGTATCGAACTATGCCTTGCTTATGCAGAAGATAGTTATGACGATTCATCCAACTGCAGGCTGGTTATTATACGTTTATCCTTACAAGATGTTAAGCTATAACTATAGCTCATAGACAGCTGCACTCACTGATCGGTAAATGATCGGTGAGGACGCTTGGCGCGGTACTGTATGGATGGGTGACTTCTAAAATCTATGGACCTTAGTTCAGCAGTGGACTTCCTTTGGCTGAAATGATAATGATTAGATATGAAGATGCCGGAGGATGGGCAGCAGCTTCCTTGGAGTACATTAACTGACCTGTGGTCGCCAACCCGCTTGCCAAGCGTGGCGATGATGGCAAATCAAATGAGCGCACAACACACTCGATCGTTGTGGCGATCTTTGGAAGAGGTACGTGTCCAGCAGTGGACTTTATTCGGCTCAAATGAGATATGATGATGAAACTAAGTCCGTGTGGTGTTCGAACAGTCCATGTGGTGTCCGGATTAAGAATATAGCACCACTCCATCTCCTCCCGTGGATGTCGTAAAAGGCGACTAAGGGAATCTAAACCAGAGGGATGGGCAGCAGCGTCCCTTCTGAGAAACGGTAACCATACTGCGCTCACCAACCCGCCTGCCAAGCGTGGTGAGTATTGGCAATTTCCCCCCAAAATGATGATACAGTTGTGAAAATCTATGGAGAAGGCCTTTGTTCAGCAGTGGACGTATAAATGGCCGATATGATGATGATGATGATGATAAACTAAAGAGAAAAAATGAAAAATACTATGACGTTTTTGCTATTGAACGATTTCTTCATCATCTGAATGAATCTTCTGAAAACGTAGTTACCATGCTCATCTGATGGTCCAGAGTCTCATCGGTGTAATTTCCCTACTCCCATCCGTCCCTGGTAAATTAGTTCATCGACTCGTTAGCACATTTCGCTCTACGATAATAACTAGGTACAATATATTAATAGTGAATGAATCACGCCACTCAATGTCAAACACGCTAAATGAAATCTTTCGGCAAAACGAATAATTCTCTGCCAAACACGTTGACTCACATCTCACGCGTCGTACTGCGAAAACGTAATTTTTCACTCAATGTGTGTTTGTCTACACTCATGTGTTTACGAAAAAGTGTAAAGCATTCTATCACCATTATAACCTGGATGAGTGACGATACCTGAGTAAGTATTAGCGGTGAGCGAATGTTACTAATTAAACAATCCAGTAAATGGACAACGGTGTGCAACAGCTTATTCGATTGTCAGCCTATTCGTCGTCGTTGAATAACAATAGAGTGCAATCGTGCACAGTGCGTGATATGTATTATTTTTTATAATAATAATAACAATTTATTTTATTTGCATAAAACATAGTAGAAAAGATGGTACATTTTAATTATAGGATCACATATTTTGCCATCATAAAATGGCATGCAAATTGTTGTGTTAATTATGTCACAAGTATACTAAATATTATATTAATTAAAAACAAACGATTAAATTCAGGTGCATGTCATGTCAATATAAGGGAATGTCTGAATAAACCACAATTTTATTTCTCGCTGTGGAATTTTTTCTTGAACTTCCTCCGGCCTGGGGAAGGGCGATGGAGCATGTCGGACTCCTACCGGCTCAAACCACTAGGGCGGTCAACTTCAGCACCTTAGGGGAGCCCTGTCTCTTCAGGACTCCGTATGATCACACTGGAGCACAACCGAAACTCGACCAACTTCGCCAATTGTAAGCCGCGCGCAGCGCACTCCTCCAGCCCGTCACACGCTAAGAATAACAATCAACCAACAATCGTTTATCAACTATTTGTTTTTCAATTATTATCGAATAAACGGAACAATCGAGTAATTCGTTTCTTTTTGGTAGCAATCGGTCATCAGTACTGAGTATTGCGCGTACCATGAGCAGTTAGCCCCGTGGCTCATGTTTTTACCACGTCATGAGTAGGAATAACTGACTATCTCATAATATGTGACCTTTTAGCTTCTACCGACATGAGATATATATATCAAGAAGAAGAGGTGGAGAGAAACGGTGTTCTCCGCAGTAGATAGTAGAACAAGAATAAATTTATAGCCTCATTAGTTTTGTTATAACACAATAAATAAACTTCTTTCTTAAACTTGTATCAGCAAAATCATAATAATAAAGCATAAATCTTTGTTCTTTTTATCAGGTTCAGGCTTAGTCCAGTTGGACCCTGGTGGGTCACGGTCAGGCTCCGGCGCCGGGTCCGCTGGCTCGGGATACGAGAGTGACCTCCGTCATTCAGGGTCTGAAGGCAGCTGGGAACCGAAACCACATAAATATGGAATATTTACAAGAAAGGTTGGTGCCGTCCTGCTATATTGGATGATGCTTAGCAGGTGTCGAGAAATAATTGGGTCATATCCTACTATACACTGATAACCCCAGATTAGAAAACTGTAAAAAATACTAGAAAACCTTTTTCCTTGTTGAAAAATTCTTGTTAGCTAGATACAGTCTCATTTTCATTGGCTTTTTTATATCTCCCGGTGTAAATACATAATGTACTTCTTCTAGCCCCGGTAAGGGTCATGCCGGATTCCTACCACCTAAAACCAACGGAGCGGTTACCTTCGACACCGAAGGGGGCTCCAGGATCTCACAAACACACGGCACATCTCGGAGGGGATGACTGTAGAGTGGTCACAGCCGATAGAGAGAAAGCGACTGTAAAAATTTAGATTTAGAAAGAGAGTGAGATTTAGGTTTTTTTGGCGCACGCGTGCATATGGAGGTATCTGCAGAGGCCTGGTGTAACTAGATACCTCATGTGGGATGAAGCTCGCGAGTTGGTTTTCTGAATAGTTGGAGTACAAATAATAGTTCAATAAAACACGCTTTTGTTGATAACCGAACTAAAACGAAGAAAATAATTTTCAATAACTTTAAATTAAGAATAGAGTGATTAACAAAAAAATATTTTATTGTAATAAAGCGTGGGGATATGAATTGTTTTAATATTTTTGTCATCATCATCATCATCATTTCGGCTGAAAAACCTCCACTGCTGGACAGAAGCCTCCCCCAAAGATTGTCACAACGACGGTTCGTTCGTAAGTACGATTCGGTTAGTTCGGTTATCTACAAAAGCGTGTTTTTTCTGTTTTTTAGTGCGGCTAACTACAAAAACGTGTTTTTTTTAACGTCATCGGTCTTTGATAAGTGTGCGAAGTTTCAAACCAATCCGACGTATTGAAGGGGATGAAAATCAAGTTCAAAAATTCTGTTACATAGGTCCATAGATACATATTTATATACCGAGCTAATAAAAGCGTGTTAAAAATAGTGTATCCTTACAGACTCGACTGCAAGTTGAAGGTTAAAAACCGATACCTAAAAACTATTGTTCCAGGTATCAGGCAAAAGTGTCCAGTTTCTCTTATGTCCGACCTGCGGCTACGAGACGCAGCTGCCTCTGGGAGGCATCTCAGCACTGCCTCTCAACTACGTGCTGCTTAGGAAGATGGCAGCAGCCCAGGACAGTGAGGGAGTCAATGTGCTCTGTGATCTATGTAGCAGTGATAATAAAGTACGAAACATAGCCATTTTTTAATCGTAGTTCGTGCCGAGTCAGTCTTTCTGGCTGCCCGTATAATAGACATAACAATGACGTATGGCAACCGGGTCCGATGGCGTGACATGCTCTTCGGGGCACGAGAGGGTGTGATGCGGAAATGTAGAGACACGATTTTCTCAAAAATATTTGTATTTTTCTCCTGTTCGTAGGTGCGTTTCATCATATCGGCCCTTTATACGTCCACTGCTGAACAAAGACCTCCCCCATAGATTTTCATAACTGTGAAAAAAATCCTTTTCCAAACATCATTTTGGGGGGTATTTGCCAATACTCACCACGCTTGGCAGGCGGGTTGGTGAGCGCAGTATGGCTACCGTTTCACAGAAGGGACGCTGCTGCCCATCCCTCTGGTTTAGATTTCCTTAGTCGTCTTTTACGACATCCACGGGAGGAGATGGAGTGCGTTTACAGACACTAATTTCACACACAATCCACCCAGACCCGCAACAACTGCATACAGATCATACAAATATTTGTTCCGTGCGGGAATCGAACTCACGACCCGGAGCGCAGCAGCTGACTGTATCAGCCATTACGTGCAGTCCGTCTAATTAAGTCAAATTTATCAACCATTGCAGCTGGTCCCAGCTTCGCAGTGAGTTTTAGATTTAGGTAGGTATTGTTTACATATTTATTATAGCCCAGTTACTAAAAGTACTCGAGACTGCCTAGGAGGGCGGCCTCTTTAGTCGCCTTCCCTCCGCTAGAGGGGGTGACCACTTCACAGTCATCCCCTCCGAGATGTGCCTAAAGGCGTGCACCAATGGGTGGCTCTAGATGGAGATTATTCGAGTTCCTCGAGTCTCCCTGGGGTGCTGAAGATGACCACTCCGGTGGTTTTAGCCGGTAGGAGTCCTGCATTTCCCGGGGCGGAGGAAGTACAGGATGTATTTCCGCCGTAACATATAAAAAAAGTTACTAAAAGTACTAGCGTAAAGTATTATAATATATGTGCTAAAAGGTACGAAAACAGTAGCGGTTCATATATAGAGTAGGTACAATGTGCGGCTGGTCGATCGGATCGGGCAAGATCTCTCTCTGCCAGCAGTAGTGTTGGCTATATTGGCAGAGCACGAAAACTGGAATGCAGTGGTCTCCTTCTGTGAGAGCGTCATGCTCCAGAAGGAGACCGCAGAGCGGGATCGGGAGAGGGCCGATCCCGCTCGAAGAAGGAGGAACGGCGCTGGGGTAACAGCCGCCCTGGCATCTAATTCCCATACGCCTGAAACCCCTGCGGTTGCTATAAAGCGGGGGACCTCTGCATGCCCACATCGAGCGACCCAAGAGAAGACGGTAGCACGCATGTGGTCACGCGCTACCGTGGGACGTTTTGTACTACAAAAAGTAAACATATTATGTACTGATTTCCAAATCCATTATCCCCAAAACTCTATAAACACTGTGATAGTTTCTTCGGTTAAGGTATTTTAAGATATTGAACACACGTGAAGGATCTCAACCGTAAGATGCACGCCTCAAACGTGTGATTTCAACAAATTACTATTCGTTCCGTTCTGCTACATTTGACTTACAGGATTTTTGTATGGGATTGTATGAGGTTTGTGGCTAATAGAAATGTTTTCTTGTCATTAATAACGCGTTGAATTTAATGGAATAGAGGGTGGACAAAGCATGTTGAGCTATTTGTGTGAACTCGGTATTTATTTTCACAAATCAGCCCGTAAACGTCCACTGCGGAACATAGGCATGCGACGGCACGGTTGGTGCAGTGGCTGACTCAGTCGACTGCTGCGCTCCGGGTCACGGAGCAAATATTTGTATGATCTGCAGGTATTTGTTCCGGATCTGGGTGTATTGTGTGTGGAATTTATGTCTGTAAACGCACCCACGAGACAGAAGAAATCCTAGAGTGGGGCAATGTATTTTAAAAGAAAAAAAAAGTAGGCCTCCTGGTGATCACTACAATCAACAGTCATATTTCCATAATCACCCCCACTTGGCAGGTGGACTGGTTATCGCAGTATGTTGTTGTTAGCACACGGGAGGTGCTGCGGGCCGTCATTGTCGGCACGGTTGGTTTAGTGGTTGATACAGTCAGCTGCTGCGTTCCAGGTCGCAGGTTCGATTCCCGCGCACCCACGACACAGGAGATATCCTAGTGTTGGGCAACGTTTTTATAAAAGAGAAAATAAAATAAAAATATCAACCCTTAGTTACGTTTTCCTTACCACACCCATGGGTGGAGAGTGGTGATCTTTTCTTTACCGGGAACCACACGGAACACTTATGTATCTCAATTAGATATTGTTTGTCAAATTTTAAACTATAGAATGTTACAATTAAGTGTAAACGAACATGTGATCACAAACGCGTGATCTAGTTGTACACCTAATTGTAATATTAGGTGTACAACTAGATCACGCGTTTTTAATTTAAGTCTGTTTTAGGAATATTATGACTTAATTTTAATAGAAATGACACTACGTCGTTTGACCACAGCAAAACATAATACCCATTCATAATAAAAAGTGTAGTAATTGTTTATGTGGCTGTCACCCAATACGCATCCAGTATCAAAATAAATTAAGCGGTAATTGCCTTTTTTTTGTGAGGAAATCATCATGGACGTCCTCGGCCCTGGGGATGGCGTACTCTTATCGGCTAAAAACCATCACGTTGTTTCTCCGACCTACCTTTAGTTGGTAGCGCGGGATTTACTCGTACATTTACCTACTTATCTTTATCCTTACCTTACGCTCAGTATGTCTTCGCCCGCTACCTACACATTTTGCGGGGCCCTGTGGGTCCTGGCCAGCCGCACCATCCTATATCTCGGATTAGGCGACGGACTGAAGCGGCTATTTCTATTTCTATTTCATTCAAGTTACCACACACTCTGATTTAGTTTGTTTTTTCGCCAGAATATTCATAGATTTCATACGCTTTGAGGAAGGCAAGTGGGGGGATGGTTTTGGGCTAAAATCGACAACTCGCCTAGCACAAGCGTGCAAACTGTACTATATATAGTTGGACGAGTTACTGGGAATATTTTGTAAAGGGCAACAAGTGTGGTGCCGGCTTTGCAGTGTGGTGCCGGCTTTGCCATGCAGTGCCGGCACAGAATGCTACCACCCCATTTTATTAGGTGTCGTACAAGTCGACTAATGGATTAACTGGAGGATGGGCAGCAGCGTCCTTCAAGCACAACTGATCGCTAACCCGTCTGCCAAGCGTGGCGATTATGGCAAGACCTGACTGACCACACTACACACCCATATCGGTTGTTGTGGTGATCTTTGGGGGACTCTTTGGACTTTATTCGGCCGAAATGATGAACAAATATTGGTAGTAATATTAAATTTATACTAAATTAAAATAATGACGAGGTCACACTGTTACACACAGGGACAGTTAACAACCTCGTCATTATTTTTTTTGTATTACTTCCAATGTTTATTAATTAAATTAATTTTCCATACCCATTATTCAATTTTCTGTCTAAAACAATTCTTGTCTTGGAGAGCCTAGCTGTAGCGATCAGCTGACTAGAGCTCACTGGGTTGGATGGACTGGGGAAGTACCACGCCGTCATAGAATACCGGCGTGAAAAAGCACTGCTACGTTTCGAACATCATCATCATCATTTCAGCCGAATGAAGTCCGCTGCTGAACACAGGCCTCCCCCAAAGATCACCACAACGACCGATATGGATGTGTTGTGGGCTCATTGGGGGGTTTTGCCATAATCGCCACGCTTGGCAGACGGGTTGGCGATCGCAGTTGAGTTGTTAATGTAATCGAAGGACGCTGCTGCCCATCCTCCGAGTAATCCCTTAGTCAACCTTTACGACACCCACGGGAGGAGATGGGGTGGTGGTATTCTGAGCCGGCACACGACGTTTCGAACAGTAATGAATTCCGAAATCCCAATCCTCACGGATATGACAGACATAAGACATAGGGGCCTTCTTCAAGGCAATAGTCTATGTCAGCTCTAAAGATCGGCACTACTGATGTATCTCCTGATGCTGATGCAACTCCTCTGGTGTTGCAGATGTTTATTTTTACCGACTTCGAAAAGGAGGAGGTTATCAATTCGATGAGTATTTTTTTTTTTATGTATGTACACCGATTACTCTGAGATTAGTAGACCGATATGAGCAATTCATATTTCAACTGATGCAGAATGCTTTCGAATTGGTCCCATATAAATTTCATTACATTTGATTGAGTAGTTTTTAAACCAGCTTCAATAAAGAGGTTAATTGACTGCGCTTATCTAGATGATGTCTTAATAGTTTCGATTCCTTTCCGATCAGAGAACCGATTTGAGTCATTCTTATTTTTAGTGTTAAAACTGGTATCAAATTTTAAAGTTCTTAAATTTATTTACACTAAAAAGAAACAAATAAAACTTTTTAACAAAAAAAATACCGACTTCAAAAACCTTACACGATATAAAAATATTAAAACCACTAAAAAAGGAAAAAAACTTTATGTTTTAGTCGTCTTAAAGTCAACTTTCTTACAGGCAGAAACACGCTGTAGCCAATGCCTGGTCAGCATATGCACATCATGTGGAGAGGCTCACGGCAGACAGAAGGCAACTGCCCGGCACTCTCTACACCCACTGGAACCAACGCCCGTCAAGTATTGCAGCCAACACCCGAAGGCTCAGCTCTGTGTTTACTGCGCCACTTGCCAACTGGTAAGTTCTGTTTCCAAAGATTAATTGCCACAACTGTTTCAGTGGATGTTGTCATAACTAGGATTAATATTAGGTTATGTCATTTGCATTATTATCTTTAATCATATTATGTACTGAGCCGTGGGTGTCCGGATTCAGAATATAGCACCACTCCATCTCCTCCCATGGATATCCTAAAAGGCTACCAGGGGCCTCTAAACCATCCGTGGCACCAATGGGTGGTCTAGATGGAGATCTTTCGAGTTTCTGGAGCCTTCCCTACGGTGCCGAAGATGACCAGTCCACCCTTTCCCGGGATGGAGGAAGTACATGACGTACTTCCACGGGAACAATAAAAAAGAATAAAAAAGGGGCCTCTAAGCCATAGGGATGGGCAGCAGCGTCCCTTCTATGAAACATTAGCTATTCTGCGCTCACCAACCCGCCTACCAAACGCGGTGAGGATTGGCAACTTCCTCCCAAAATGACGACAGTTGTGGAAATCTATGGGGAAGACAATGATGAATATTGTGTATGATGTTTTGTACACTTGACAGCCCAATATTTCTTGCCTTTCTTTCAGTCAAAGATTGTCTGGAAGAGATCGCCTTCTGCGATAAAACCATCCATTGTAAACTTATCTTTGTAAATGTTTGTCCTTTATATATTCATCACCATATCGGCCATACAACGTTCACTACTGAACAAAGGCCTCCCCCATAGATTTCCACAAATTTACTGGGGGGAATTTGCCAATACTCAACACGCTTGGCAGGCGGGTTGGTGAGCGCAGAATGGCTACTGTTCCACCGAAAGGATGCTGCTCACCTCTCTGGTTTAGAGTCCCTTAGTAGCCTTTTACGACCTCCACGGGAGGATATGGAGTGGTGCTATATTCTTAATCCAGACACCAGTGTGTGTTGATACTTGAAATGAATTCTATACCATTCATAGAGCCTTAAAATATTATCCATTGTTAAAGTAAGACCCTATACCTATATAGAAAAAGGTACGGCAGTACAATCTCTTTTTTTTTAGGAAAAGGACAGATTCATAACGTGTTTTCGCTCAGGTTATATGCCGTGATTGCTGCGTAGTCTCTCACAGTGGGCACGCACTAGCCAACGCTTCGCGCACCGCGGCCGAGCGCGCTCGCTTGCTACGCGACGCGTGCGAGCGAGCCAAGCTAGTCCCGGAGAACGTGGAACGAGTGGCTAGGAACCTTAGTTCCAGCGCGTATGAGATTGATGTATGTTATATTTCTACATGACCCACCACAGCTGGACATAAGTCTCTTCGTAATTAAATCATAATAACCGGTCTACCGCGTCCAATTTACCCCAGCTAGAATTTTCAAGGCGTCATTCTACATGTGAAGGAGTGTCATATGCTTCATTATGCTTTTGCGGTCTTCATGCAAACCTGAATTTACGTTGCATGCCACCGTACCTAGCCTGTACCAGTCTAAATCGTCCGGAAAGCATTATTTACAGTGGTACACTGTACAGTCATGTTGTAGATTAAACAATACTAATTTCAATCAAAACCAGCACGTAACAAAATAGATCACTGCACGACTATGCTTAGCAGCGGTATTTGAACCACCCCGTTTGCTTACTCACTTACTTACGCTTACTGTTTTGTGAGCATGATCTGGTTCGCCAGTTGTGTACATGAGGTAAGCCAGGTTTATATTATTTGTATTCAATTAAATAATAGGTACCTAATAATCTTTTTATAGTAATCAAGGCACACTATTCACAATCGCACTCCAATAAAACTTTCAGTGCCAAGCGGCCCGTGTGGAGACTGAGGTCCAAGAATGGGCGATTAAATACCGACGCGCGGTTGATGCGCACACACGTACAATCTGCGCAAGCGCAGCGCGGGCCAGGGAGAGGCATCAACAGAGGCTGGATCAGAAGAACCGTGCGTTAGATGACAGAGCGAGGCATGCGGTAGATGCTGTCAGATTTGCTGAAGAGGTGAGATTATGCGATTCAAATGCATTAAACATTGTGATAAAATTTCTTACTACTGCTGAAACTTGTAAATCAAGATCAGTAGTGGCTTACCATGAAGATAGCGATATAGAACCTGCAACAAAAAAATACATTAAATAATATGAGAGTTGAATCCTAAACTGAAGGATGCGAACCTGTAAGAGCCACTTGTCACCTAACCGACAATGTTTTGTAGTCCAAATAGAACAAATAATTTGTACTTGAAGCGATTCATATTTCTTCTGTTGTGTTGTTTCCAAACCTCCCAGTTCTCAATTCCAGCTCCTAACCGAAGGTAAAGAGGACGAGGTACTATCCCTCAGCGGCTCAGTTCTGCGTCGCTTGGAGCGGCTGACGGAGTTGCAGCCGCTATCAGAAGCCCCACGTCTAGAGCTGCGCTTCGCCCCTCAGGCTCCGGCTACACATGACTCCACTATATTCGGTAGACTACTGACGCAAGCACCAGATCCCGACATGTGTGTGGTCAATACTGACGGTAAGGCTCTTTGAGTGGCAAGTATCTAAATAAAGTCGGGCCCATTTTTTATTGGTGTCCAGTGGAAATTTTACATGGAACTTCCTTCGCCCCGGGGAAGGGCGAAGGGGTATGCCGGACTCCTACCGGCTAAAACCACTGGAGCTGTCATCTTGGGCACCGAAGGGGGGCTTCAGGTCCTCGTAAGATCACATTGGTGCCACACCTTTGGGCACATCACAGAGGGGATGTAAAGCGGTCACCCCCTCTAACGGAGGGAAAGCGACTGTAGAAAGTTCACCCCCCCAGGCACTTCTCGGGGAGGATTGTAAAGGATCCCCCCAAGCCTCACTTTGCACTGTGCTGCGCACACGGCGGCACGTGTCCACGTGCGCAACCACCATCTTTCCGGGGGTCGCTCGGTGTGATCACGCAGACTCCCCATTATGTGCGCCCGCGACCCCCACATAAAGTTAGCCCTGTTACTACCTATTGTCCTGGTAGAATTTTGGAAACGTCGTGTAGGAAAGTGGGATTAGGTACTGTGAACGAAACATATATACGTTAACTATAGATTATTTTTTCTGCCCAGAAAATAAAACATTATTTAACTTAAAGCATTTTACATTTGAAGGTCTTCAAGATCTTCGTGTGGATTGCGAGCATGAAGTGACGTTGGAGCTGCGAGACAGCAGCGGTGAACGCATCTGGAGTGGTGGCGAACAGGTGACGATTTAATCTCACATTTGTAAGATACTTAATATTATTAATAGGTTTTTATGTTTTTTTTATTGGTGCCGAGTGGAAATTCTTCATGAACTTCCTTCGCCCCGGGGAAGGGCGAAGGGGTATAAGGGACTCCTACTGGCTAAAACCATTCGAGCGGTCAACTTCGGCACCTAAGGGAGGCTCTTGGTCCTCGTATGATGACACTAGACCTTTTTTTTTACGTGGGCATCCATCTTGGCCTTCCTCCGCCTTGGGAAGGGCGGGGGGGCATGCCGGGATCAAACCGGCTAAAACCCCACGGTGTCCTTCTTCTTACCTCTGGCCGGGGGTGAGTTGTACGCTTTTCTGCATTTGACTGCTCCCCCGGCAGAATGATGACACTGGAGCTGCCCACTGGTACTGCCTATAGACACATCTCGGAGAGGGTTTCCCCCCGGGGGGATTGTAAAGAATCCTCCAAAGCGTCCCAAATGAGTGCTACCGTAATATTATTAATACCTACATGTATTTATGTTGTAAGTATTAAAAGTGCAAACTTTGAACAAACTAGAATCTACAACCAGTCAAATAAAGAGTCGTAAAATCGTAAATTTTGATAGTTTTTGTCTAGTGTTTGTGAAGTCTTCATTTATACATTTAAGTTCGTAAACGACCACTACTGATTATGGGGATCACAGTAATTATCACAATATTTTCAATGCAAATACGAGATAAGGTTTGAAAACTAAAATATATTTCTTCAAATTTATATCTTTACATTACTCTAATAATCAACAACGGACGGCTATCTCTTTATTAATTAATGAAAATACCTCTAATATAAATGTAAAGAAAAGGTAATAGCGAGCCATCCGAATTAGCGAGCCGCATCGAATCGATCGAATCATGTGATTCGTCGGGATCGATCGAGTTGATTCGAGGTACACGAATCATGACGGCAGAGCGAGTCACCGAGCCGAGCTAGACGCGCTCGAGCCCGCAAGATGTATACGTAATGTAATGTAAAAAATATAAACGAATCAACTCGGTTTAGAAGAAACGCATTTCGAATCAGCAAGTTCAAAGAGTAACTCGAGCTATTCGAATGTAATTAAAGTCTCCCATCGCTAGCCGTAAAGGGGCCTACTCAAAGCCATGCCTGTGGGAATGCCGATATATATCGGCTCTGTAAACATTCACACTATACAATCCGGCATGAATACTGCATGTAGGGCCAGGCAGGCAGGGCATTCCCACACTAGGATTTCTCCTGTGTCGTGGGTGCGTTTACAGACAAATTCCACACACAATATACCCAGACCCGGAACAACTACCTGCAGATCGTACAAATATTTGTTCCGTGCGGGAATCGAACCCACGACCCGGAGCGCAGCAGCCGACTGTATCAGCCACTGCACCAACCGTGCCGTCAGTTTGAGTAGGCCGTTTAGTATAGTGTCGTCGCGCACGCAGGTGGCCGGCTACTTCCGGCGCCGCGACTCGAGCGCGCGACCCAGCGCGGCGCGCGTGGCCAGCGTGGAGGGCGGAGCGTGCTCGCTGGCCGTGACGCCGCGCTCCCCTGGCGCATACCTGCTCGCCATCACCATCAACAACAAGCCCATCAAAGTTAGTGCCGGCTAAGAATACCACCATCGCAGCTCATCCAGTGGGTATCGTAAAAAGCGACTGTGCAATTATCTGGAGGATGGACACTAGCGTTCTTCACGTACATTTACAACTTAACTGCAATCGCATATCCGCCCAGCGTGGCGTAGGTATATGGTGGGACCCACAAAACAGCACACAACATTAACCCAGACCAGTCGTTATAGTGATCTTTGGAGAAGGTCTGTGCCGAACAGTGGACGACTTTCGGCTGAAATGATGATGATGTTAAAAGTTAATACAATTACACTTTATGAACCGCCCCCACAGGCGAGTCTCATAAAGAATTCATTTAATATCGCTGATACAACGATGTCCGTGTGGTGTCCGGATTAAGAATATAGCACCACTCCATCTCCTCCCGTGGATGTCGTAAAAGGCGACTAAGGGACTCTAAACCAGAGGGATGGGCAGCAGCGTCCCTTCTGTGAAACAGTAGATTTTCTGCGCTCGCCAACCCGCCTGCCAAGCGTGGTGAGTACTGGCAATTTCCCCCCAATATGGTGCTACAGTTGTGGAAATCTAGGGGGGAGGCCTGTGTACAGCAGTGGACGATGTATGGCTGATGAGAGATACAACGATTTATTTTTTGGCGCGGTTATATTATATAAGCAAAATTGGAGGCTACGCCGCGCATACCGTCACGAAAATCAGACAGTATGAAGTTAAGTTAGCAGCCAAAGATGTCTGATTACAGTATAATGTCTTCGATCATTTTATCGTTTTTTACGCCAAGGAAGTACCTACCTGTAACTTCTAATACACAAATACCGTTTTGTTTTATACTATACTTTTAGTGACGACACGAGAAAATCATTCATCTGGTGATATTCGTCACGCCTGCCCATGACAACTGTAATGCTCCCAAAACTAGTCTTGCGTGGCACCACACTGCGCTCGGCACCTCTAAACATTTGTTATTTAGTCTTTTATGCCGAGTTATTTCACTAGCTACAGTGCCCTTCTAACCAGAGGTGCAATTCTCTAAGCTCAAACATCCATACGTACTTGAATACAGAATTGAAATAACCGTGATAACCCAACTTGGTGTTCGCTAAGACTGGTCCTCATGGCTTACCTTCTGCATCGTATCCTTAAATAGCTTCAATCATGTGTTAGCAAATACCGAAATTGGTTTTACACCGTTAGTTCGATTCTGTATTTATGGATGTTTGAGCTTAAGGAATTGCACCCCACAACACAGTATGTTTAAACGCTACTGCATGACAACAGAATATCTAGCATTGCGGATGATACCTACATATCCAGCCAAACAAAAATTCCACCACCGGTAAATTACCCAGATTTCGTTGACTCGGCTAGACGCTGGTGGGTCCGTGATGATTTATTCGTGAATTGTTACTCGTCATTTATCTACCGGTGTATACACAGGCCCTTATTCATTGGGCATTCTGGACAAATGCCCAGGGCCCTGCGATCCATGAGGCTCCCTAGTTCTTATTAGATCACCATCCGATAACAGATATTTGCTAGAAGTAAGAAGAGTTACTTTTTTGTTTTTTTTATTTTTTATACGTTTCCCCACACTAGGATTTCTCCTGTGTCGTGGGTGCATTTTACAGACATGAAATACAACACACCCAGACCCGGAATACTACCTGCAGATCATACAAATATTTGTTCCGTGTGGGAATCGAACCCACGACTCGGAGCGCAGCAGCCGACTGTAGCCGCCACTTCACCAACCGTACTGTCGATATATTATAATTACCTCAGCCACAGGACGTCCACTGCTGAACAAAGGCCTCCCCCTTAACTTTCGACATCGAGCGGTCACATGCCGCTCTCATCCAACGACTCCCAGCGACCTTCACCAGGTCGTCTGTCTACCTCGTTGGAGGTCGTCCCACGCTGCTTTTTCCGGTGCGCGGTCTCCATTCAAGAACCTTTGTGCCCCAACGGCCATCAGTTCTACGAGCATGTGCCCTGCCCATTGCCACTTCAGTTTACTAATCCTTTCAGCTATGTCGACAACTTTAATTCTTCTATGGATCTCCTCATTTCTGATTCGATCTCGTAGAGAAATACCAAGCATAGCTCTTTCCATAGCTCGCTGAGTGACCTTGAGCTTTCTTATGAGGCCCATTGTGAGTGACCACGTCTCTGTTCCATATGTCATCATTGGTAACACACACTGGTTAAAGACTTTCGTCTTGAGGCATTACGGTATTGTTGACGAAAATACGTTGCGAAGTTTCCCAAACGCTGCCCAGCCGAGTCGGATTCGACGATTGACCTCTTTTGCGATTTGTTCTCACCGCACATTAAATGTGTCCCGCAACAAGTACTCGCACCTTATCATGAAATGCCAAGGCATTCAGCAGATCTTGGATTGCCATCGTCTGGTATTCCGACATATGTAACTGTGACGACCCGCAGGGCAGCCCGTTCGCGTGCTGCGCCCGCGCCGGCGCGGCCCACTGGGGCACGTTCCACTGCTGCGCGTTCTGCTCGTCCGGCGGCCGGCGCGACGCGCCTTGCGGCTGCGGGGCGCAGATGCCCGGCGGGTACAAAGGTATGACATTCTCATCTAAGATGGATTGCTTGTCAAAGTAGTATGGTATCTTTTTTTTTTTTAAAGAAATTCTCATCTAAGATGAATTGCTTGTCAAAGTAGTATGGTATCTTTTTTTTTTAAAGAAATTCTCATCTAAGATGAATTGCTTGTCAAAGTAGTATGGTATCTTTTTTTTTTTAAAGAAATTCTCATCTAAGATGAATTGCTTGTCAAAGTAGTATGGTATCTTTTTTTTTTTTAAAGAAATTCTCATCTAAGATGAATTGCTTGTCAAAGCAGTATGGTATCTTTTTTTTTTTTAAAGAAATTCTCATCTAAGATGAATTGCTTGTCAAAGTAGTATGGTATCTTTTTTTTTTTTAAAGAAATTCTCATCTAAGATGAATTGCTTGTCAAAGTAGTATGGTATCTTTTTTTTTTTAAAGAAACTTTGCCCCACACTAGGATTTCTCTTGTGTCGTGGGTGCGTTTACAGACATGAATTCCACATACAATACACCCAGACCCGGAACAACTACCTGCAGATCATACAAATATTTGTTGCGTGCGGGAATCGAACCCATGACCCGGTAGCCGACTGTATCAGCCACTGCACCAACCGTGCCGTGATCTGACTTATCGTAACGACTGTGACTATTTCATTTTGAAAACCAGTCTAAGTAACCGCTTGTATTCAGGTTGCGGCCACGGGCACGCGGGCTGGCCGGGCACGCGGCACTGGTCGTGCTGCGGCTGCGCACGGCGCGACGCCTCGTGCACGCGCCCGCGCAGGCCCAACACGCAGCTCTACCAGTTCTCCTTGTAATGTTGCAGTAAATTGTCAAATGTAACCCTGGTTTTATTTATAACATCTTATATACCCAGCTGCGCGTCTAAAGGCGAAAGTATACAGTACTTGCGAAGGGTTAGAAGGATACTTTGGCCTTCCCCATCATCATTTCAGCCGAATGAAGTCCACTGCTGGACACCGGCCTCCCCCAAATATCACAACAACCGATATGGGTGTGTTGTGGGCTCATTAGGGGGTTTTGCCATAATCGCCACGCTTGGCAGACGAGTTGGCGATCGCAGTTGTGTTGTTAATGTACTCGAAGGACGCTGCTGCCCATCCTCCGGCTAATCCCTTAGTCGACTTTTACGACACCCACGGGAGGAAATGGGGTGGTGGTATTCTGAGCCTGCATCACACGGCACCTGCCCCATATATGGTCTGTATTCACGGCGACCGCTTTCAAGCCTACAACATAATGGCACTCTGTTCAGAATGACAGTTTTAAGCGGTAAAAAGAGAGCACATGTCACACGGCCACCTGCCATAAGTGTTATGGCCAGAGGTGGTCATTATTTCAATAACGGATAATGTAATGCATTATTCCTACGCAATGTATAACACATTATTGAACAACGAATTATCCTGTTGTCGTTTTTCGTTATTGTCATTGACAACAGCCAGGCAGTGGGCGCACACTCGCAGCTAATGTCGCACGGCTACGTGGCGAATAAGAAAGCATTATGCGCAACCAATAGGTGTGAGAGATATGGTGTTATTTATGACGTACTTCACATTGCTAAAGAATTACAAATCATACGATTATAGTCCTTAATTGCACGTCATAAAGTTCGCTTTTATTTTTATCGTTGTCTGTTATCTTAATGTAGTGAGTCACATGTTTTATTTTACAATTTTATGCTTTACCCAATTGGAATAATGTCGATTTTAATATTTAACTGAGGCAATAACTAAACAACGGATAACGAAAATTTGACAACAGTGAGACAATAATGTAATGCGAGTTGTGAATAATGTAAATGTTATCGTTATTGTTGTCATTGCGATCGCGAACACGATTGTCATTATCCGCTGTCGCTGTCCGGTGATAGTTGAAAAGTTTAGTTTGGTGTTTTAGATTATTGTAATTACCAAATCATTTTAGTATAGTATATAGTGTTTTAAAGTAATTACTAAGTAATGTACTGTATATAAACAAGCTACACATAATTCATAGTTCATTATAATGTTGCAAAACGACTCAACAGCAGGATAACAGGATAACTGACAGCAGTTTACAATAACAGTTGTAAAATAACACAGCAGTGTAATTCATTATTGAAATGTAGCCGTTATTGCCATCTCTGGTTATGGCTAAATAATCTACCAGCTACCTTTTTTTTTGTTGCAATTTTACATCTTCAGTAAAATTTATTAAAAAGAACAAGATTAAGTTTTAATCTACTTGTTTTTAATTTACTTTATCTTATTTACTTATTTTCTTTATAGATCGAGAGAAACATTTACCTTCTAAGTACTGATTAAGAACTTGTATAAATTATTGGATTCCCACCATTAAAAATAAATAAGTTTGTATGTCTCACTTTTGCCTCTTTTGAGGTACCCAACCTGGATCAGTAGATAATTAATCTAGGACTAATGATTAATAAATAATGTTATTTTATTACCTGTTGTTTTACCCAACCTTGACATTGACAAAATCATCGACGTGGCGATGGAGCCATTAAATTAAAATTGGATCTACCTGCCGCTAATACACGCACACGCATGGACACGTGCACACACTCAAAAACATTCCACATGCCTATCACTCCAATCGGATATACTGCCATAATCACCACACTTAGCAGGCGGATTGGTGATCGCAGTATCTTGTTATTAGCACAAGGGAAGAAGCTACTGCCCATCTTCTTCATATAACCCCTTTCACAACGCCCATGGGTGGAGATGCTGTCTATTATTTGCCGAGAAACACACGGAAGCTGTAGTTTATTAGTGCGATACAGTAAAAAACCTCAAATTACCATTGAGTTACATTTTATTTAAAAATTACAAACAAGAGAATTATTGCTTATCTCGATACACAGTTACAACAATTACAATGTTAAAAACGGGTATCAAAAAGGGACCTACGTGACAAAGTAAAAAAATATGTTAAACATCTTAAGTTTGTGTATGGTCAGCCAAGAAAGTAGTTTACCACTTTTGACAAAATTTCTAATATAATCAAAATATCGGAAATGTTGCCAACGAGATATCAATAATAGTTATTTCCAAGCTAAAATAGATCATATCGCTTAGTCTGGTAAACAAATAAAATTAATTGGCCCACCTTGCACAAAAAATTTCATTCAATTAGTAAGATAAAAACTGATTCTGAATAGGAAAATGGAGTGATTGGAATTACATTGTGTAATAAAACATTAATACATACAGTTCATACCTGGATAGAGAATCAGAAATTCGGCATGCTTGTAAAATTGATTTAAACAATTAAGCACATAGAGGAAATAATTTGTTACTTTTAGAAATATTTGGTATTTATGACCATCTAATTGTATGGATATGTTTAACAATGGTGTCAATTTAAATATGCATTGCATACAACAGTGTTGCTTAAAATTGATAGGCTATCGATAGTCAATCGATAGTGTCGTATAACCCCAAATCACTCATACTATCGATTGCGCTATCGATAGTATCGATGATATCAATAGTATCGGTAGTATTGATTGGCAGCTTTACAACAATACTATCGATAGTGTCGATACTATCGAACTGGGTAGTGAATACTATCGATAGTCAAAAATCATGTAATACTATCGATAGTATCGATACTATTGTATAATTTGTAAAATAAAGTCGATAGTATCGATACTATTGATAATATCAATAGTATCGATACTATTGATAATATCAATAGTATCGATACTATTGATAATATCGACACTATCGGTACTATTGATAATATCGATACTAATGATAGGCCAATAGATAGTATGAATGTTTTAGGGGTAGTCCTATCGATAGATCGATAGTCAATTTTTAAGCAACACTAACTGCTAAGCGGAATATCCAATTCCGTACAGATATATCAATTTAATAGTACATATATTTGCTTAGGGTGTGTACATACATAATTGTAACTGTATTTTTCAAATTATCACAGATAAAATATCACATCTGCAAAATACATACAAAAAAATGGAAGGTCCCTTGATTACATTCACAATTAATTTATTCTTATACTAATTCACATGGAGTATATAGAAACGGGTAAATTATTTATGCACGCTCATAGTTATACATACATATATATTATTAAACTTTTTATGGCTTGTTGCTAATACCATTTCGTACAATACGATAATACTAAATCGTTGCAATTTTGCTCTGTATACAGATAACGGAAGGTAAAATATTGCTTGGCGTGTAAGTAACGCGTAATTGTTTTTATATGCGAGACAAATCATTTCAAATACACATACGTACTGTCTTATTTAATTTCATATAATAGACAAACATTTTCTATATACATAAAATATGCTTATAATCTCTTAAAGGATATGCTAAAATTTGGTGACTAAAACCGTGGTTAAAACCTGTTTAGTAATTAATTGAGTCGTGGTTACAAATGCCTTTTTTTTAAACAAGGTTAATGACTCGCCCACCGTAACTAACGGAGACGTGTAAACGAGAGCCAAATTAACACTTGAGCATAATTATAATGAAAAGGTTGATAAACATTAACTAGCCTCTCTCAACACCAATTATTTAATCTAAAAAAATAAAATTATATAAAACCCCGTCTAAAACAAGTTCCACATCATACGATTTCTATTAAAGAGTAGATGTTTTAGAAAATGGGCAATTCATTCTAATCAGGGCCGGATTTAGATGTCTGGAGGCCTCGGGGCAACAAAGGACTGCAGGCCCCCAAATTATTTTCCAAATAAAAAGAACAATTCGAGTCGAGTTTTTCAATTAATAATTTATTGTGTAACCAATTACATTTTTTTAGTATTTAACAAACATATAAATATAATTGAAAACAAGAATTATCTGAAATTAAATTTTAGCGATAGTGAACGGAACCCCACCGATCTTTTTTCGCCGAAAAATCATTGATGATTTCGCTGAAATCCAGTTCCCGAAGTAAATCACTTTCAATTCAATGCAAAAAATACCAAAGGAAAAGTTGTTTACTAGTGTTTACTAGTCGGCGAATTCTCTATTGTGGGGTCTCTTCTTTTGTGGAGACCCCAGGGCTGGCCGCGGTTGCCCTCCCCATAAATCCGGCCCTGATCCTTATTTGTAGTATCGTTTAATTTCGTATCTTAACAGTCGTCGTCGTTCGTCGAACCGTCAACCGAACCGACGTGGTGGTAGTTGCTAGATATAGTATCATCATATCAGCCACAGGACGTCCACTGCTGAACAAAGGCCTCCCCCTTAGATTTCCACAACGAGCGGTCACATGCCGCTCTCATCCAACGACTCCCAGCGACCTTCACCAGATCGTCTGTCCACCTCGTTGGAGGTCGTCCCACGCTGCGTTTTCCGGTGCGCGGTCTCCATTCGAGAACCTTTGTTATAGTATAAAGATAGTGTATTACGTATAGCATAATCAGGCTACATGGCAGTTTTGCAGGAGGCGATTTTCATACCACCACCTGGCCAGCCAATTCTCGTAATTAATGTATGACCTAAAGTTGAGTACTGAGATTAAGTTGTGAATTGACAAAAAATTGGCATTCTATAAGAATCTGAATCTCTGAATGTTCAGCTCCATTTTGACCTTTGATCAAGGAAGAGAATACCAATTTTATAACTTGTTTTTTACATTTTCAGAATGTTAGCAGAATACCGTTTTGGGTTTCCGACCACTATAGATCACATCACAATATAAGCTCACGTTTAACGTTGTTTGTTCGTTTAGGAGAATACTATTTGTAACATTGAGACTAGATCGGAACTATATTTTGACTTTTTTTTTAAGTGAACTGGCTAAATTTTCAAAATAAACTGATAGAGTTTCTTCATAAAATTGAGTCCTCTTTTATTTTTCTTAAACGATTCAACACGAAAACGTATCTTTAGCAATAAATGTTTCATTCAATTAAATGCAACATGTGTCTTTTGATAATTTATGAGTATAATTGCAATAGCCAAGATGGCGAGGGCAGCCTGTTTTAAAAGTCGATCGAACTTAAATACGCCACTGTATCTACAAAAATAGAATATATAATCTATGGTTTTCTAAATCATAAGGCGAATATTCTCGGAACAGTGGAAGCATCAGTAATAAATAAACGATTACGTAAACAAACCCCCCTCCCTACCACGTGATTTATACAGATATTAGGGATGTGCGGATGTACGTATGCCCATGTCGCGTTATACATCATAATACATTAAATTGTGCTGATCCGATTGATCTGCATGACCCTTTTAAAGTATATCTGGGTCGGCTTTCTCTTTATCTGGATGTGAGGGGTAATATGACGGGTGACACTGACACAATAGGCGCAGGCGCAGTGGCTAAGCTTGCTGTAATATCCATTTACACGTTTCGTCTCAAGTCAAGACCAATCAGCTGATCGCGAGACGCTACAGCTTTCCAGCGTGTTTTCTAGGTTAAATTTGTGTATGTCGCAGGCAAATGACGAAAGCGGAGATTTCATCAAATCCCTAACGTAGAACGTAAAACGTAAAAATTACAACTCGGTGGGGTTTTTTCAAGGGATTTGATCAAATCACTTCTTTAAGGACATCACCTCACTGAGTTGTTATTTATAACATTTTAACAGGGATTTGATCAAATCTCTGGTTACATCGTTTCCCTGCAACATATAGACACACTGTCTGAATGTATATTAATATTTTTTTACAAGGTACAAAGCTACTGCTTCCTTCTTCCAGCAGACGAGAGGAGTTTGTACAATAAGAAATGTAGACACATCTTGTAAATGAGTAAATAAATAAAACTTGTCCCGAGTTTGGTTGTACGAACATGCATGTGGTTTAAATACACGTGGAAATCGTGTAGTGACATCGATTTCTAAATAAAAAGTACTTTAAGCCAGCCCGCCCTGCGTGTACGTGTCATCCACGCAATAAAACGTGACAAACGTTTACGTACGTACTAACAAATTGGGAATTTGATCGTAGGTGCGATTTCCAGTTGTTACTTCTCCGTAGTTATAAACTTCATAAAGTTACATTACTCGATATGTTACTTGAGACAAAATACTGATGTTTACAGTCCTAGGGCTCGAACCGGCGTGTATGTGACGGGAGCGGGTGCGCAAGCTTGTCGAACACTCATCTCCCAAGCGTCGAGGAGCTGACCCACTGAACAGCTCTTGGGTAACCTGTGGGTGAACAAATGCTAAATTTAGACGCACAATCGGAGAGACTGGTCGTGTGTGGTGGCAATGTTGTATCTAAAAATGTGTGGAATTAACAAAAACCTTCGAGTTTGTATCTTTTCTTCTCAGAGGCGGTCAGTAGGATACGGCTTCGTCCAAATTTATTGACGATTGAAAGTATTTCTTGAAACCTACTTCCTTAATTAAAAATCATTTCATTATTTCAGTTCAGACGTCCCAATAATAATATAATAAAAATAATTTATTTCAGGCTTCCATGACCCATAGCTATATACCTTGCAAACTAGCATACATAAAGTAATAAAAAAAAAGTGTTATAGCCTGACCAATACCGCTGTATACCTTATGTATGCGTGGCGAGTTGGGGAGAGGGAAGGAATGAGACAAAATGACAAAACAGAGCGGCTGCTCCCCGAAATAACGAGTCATACCTTTTTTATTATTTAACCCGGTGGAAATACATCATGTACTTCCTCCGCCCCGGGAAAAGCCGAAGGGGCGTCTACCGGAAAAAAATACCGAAGCGGTCCTCTTATGCACCGAAGGGGGGCTCCAGGAACTGGAACTGGAACCTAGAGCCGTGCTGGATGCTTGGTCGAACTAACCATACAGGCGTAACAGGCCACGGACCGCCGACTCGTAGAGGCAGCGAACTTCCTCATTCGATTCCCCGAGACTAGGCAGCTGCCGGTGTAATGCACCCACTACGAGGGTAGTGGCTCGACTCGGGTGACAAGGCACTCGAAGTGCTCTTAGAAGCCCCAACGATTATCCAGGGTTAGCACCAGATTTCGGCCACGAGTATTGCCACCGCTTGCTCAGCAAGCCGGATGGTTCCCTCGAAGGTCTCCCCGCTGGCCAACATAAGAGTGTCGTCAGAGTAACAGACTAAACTGACCCCAGCGCGTAAAACGACTCCCATTACCGCGTCGTAGGCGAGGTTCCATAAGAGAGGGCAGAGATCTCTGCCCACGTAGCGAATATGACAATCGCGCAGATGGGATGACCTATGATATACTGGAGGTGGGGGGCAGGGGAGCGCACTGATGGTGGACTAGCGTCTCCCTGACCACGCCACAAGGGGTGGAGCTTTTGTGGACCACCGCTGCCGGAAGCCACAACGACCAGGAGGACCAAAGGACCAACTCTCGGTAGGTGCTTAACGGGCCTTCGGGTAATTATTCTTTTGAACATTTTCGAAGCCGTCGAGCAAGCAAATGGGACGGTACGCAGAGGGAGACTCCAAGGTACTTTTTTTCTTCCTCAACTAAACTAATCCGACTTTCTTCCAGCCGGACGGGAAGACTATGACGAGGCAGTTGATGAACAGCCGTTAATACGGTTCCAAAGAGACTGTAGTTCAAACACCCATGCGTGGCTTGGAATGCCATCCGCGCCTGATGAAGTGCTGCGAGTTTTCAGGCGGCCAATACCTAGGCCTAGGTCCATTTCTGAAACCCCAACTCCCACTCCGAAGTAGTCGGGGATAGAGAGGGACTGGGACGATCCCAAACTGTCGGTAAGATAAACTCATACCCAGTGACCGCTAGTATTATACCTTACATATAGGTTTATTTTGGCGCATGTGCTCCATCCAAAACGTGTAAATCGCGTTTCAACCTTAAGAGCGTCCTTTTTTAAATTTAACATGATATTGTCATTTTTTAACAATCATATTGGTTGTGGAATCAACTGGATTTTTCAAGTCTACAACTTTAGGAACTCGGCATCGTGAAGATGATGCCTGGTGTTGCGAGCGTTCAATTTATTTACGGAACGTGTTTCATTGCCACCTTAATATTAGATAGAAAAGTTAAGCAGGCATGCACGCGTTCGTGTGGTGTCCGGATTAAGAGTGAAGTGCCACTTCATCTCCTTTTGAGGATGTCGTAAAAGGCGACTCACTTATTAAGAAGAATCCCTTATTCTTCCGAAGTGTACGTTCTATAGAAAGGTAACCATACTGCGCTCACGAACCAGCCTGTCAAGCGTGGCGAGTAATGGCAAATTCTCCCAAAATGAGGACACAATTGTGGTATAAGGGGGAGGCCTCTGGGAGCGACCTTTTTACAGTCGCCTTCCTTCCGCTAGAGGAGGTGACCGCTTTACAGTCATCCCCTCTGTGATGTGCCTAAAGCCGTGGCACCAATGGGCGGCTCTAGTGTGATCTTACGCGGACTTGAAGCCCCCCTTTGGTGCCGAAGATGACCGCTCCAGTGGTTTTAACCGGTAGGAGTCCGGCATACCCTTCGCCCTTCTCCGGGGTGAAGGATGTTCCATGTAGAATTTCAATAAAAAAATTCAGCAGTGGCAGTATTTCAGTAGTTTTTTTTTTAACATTGCCCCCACACTAGGATTTGTCCTGTGTCGTGGGTGCGTTTACAGACATATATTCCATACACAAAATACCCAGACCCGGAACAACTACCTGCAGATCCTACAAATATTTGTTCCGTGCGGGATCGAACCCACGACCCGGAGCGCAGCAGCCGACTGTATCAGCCACTGCACCAACTGTGCTGTCAAATGATATGATGATGGTGAGAGCACTGACCTGGCACAGCGCGCGTCCATGGCTCGCTCGAGCCTGGCCAGGAAGGAGTCGGGCGCCAGGTCCTTGGCGGCGCGCGGGCGCAGCCGCTCGGGGGGGCGGCGGGGGTAGTCCCGCGGGACCCGCACGTGCACGCCCGCCACGCACGGCAGGCGCGGCTCGTCTAACGCCGCCACCAGCGTGATGGCGCCCGAGCCGCCCCCGCCGCCCCCTCCGCTCCACGACATCGGCTCCAGCGACACCTAGGTAGCGGGTAGTCACGTTGTCACTCCAACGTTTCACAGGAAGGCGATTTAATCACCCGCAATACGCCAATGCGGCTGAGTACTGATAATATTTATTCATACCAATAAATGTGCCGTGTGGTGCCGGCTACGAATAGTATACCAACCCATCTCATCCCGTGGGTGTCGTAAAAGGCGACTAAGGGATTAGCCGGAGGATGGGCAGCAGCGTCCTTCGAGTACATTGACAACTCAACTGCGATCGCCAACCCGCCTGCTAAGCGTGGCAATTATGGCAAAACCGCCCAATGAGCACATACCCCACCGATACCGGTCGTTGCGGTGATCTTTGAGGGAGGCCTGTGTCCAGCAGTGGACTTCATTCGGCCGAAATGATGGTGAACAAGAAAAAATAAACGCGCGATAACGGCAATATCTATCCGAAACACTTGCAGCTTACGTACGCACCCGTTTCGTGCAACAACAAGTGCGAGGCAGACACTACGGAGATGTTTGGTACCTAGCAACCGATCATATGATAGGTGCATGAGGCCATTGACCGCCAGCCGTTTTGGATTGACTCAGTGTAAATGGATATTTAGTGAAAAATAACATACAATTTTTTTTACTGATTCGCTTAGAGAATCGTGGAATGATTCACCTACCAAAAGGGTACAGGTGATTAAATCGACATCTTGTATAACGAGATATATGCCAAACCTAACTTAGAAAAGATTTTTTCGATTATTGAACATTTTGAATATCATGGATATGCTTTTTATCAAATTACAATAACGATGATAAGCTCACCTTAAACCTTGAATCTAATCTGGCTATTTCACCCTGCAAAACATCTGGTATTTCGAGCGGAGGCTCCTCCAGTTTTGGAAGTTTTTGCGGCGTTGGCAGGTTTCTAAGAAAAGAAAGAAAACAATTAACGAATAAACAACAACGCATGTTTTCGCGTTAGTATTTATAGTTTTGACATAAGATATAACCGAACTTTAACGTATTTATAAGAGTTAGCCGAATGAAGGGGCGGGGCCACGCCGTCGAGCTTAAATACAATTGGTCGAAAACCTGTACAAACATTAAACAACTTGTGTTGTCGTGAACAAAGATCATGACTTATCGCAAAACCTTAATATAAAAGCCGCGGCAGCTGTAACCTTTATTTCAAATCAATGCAAGTTCAGGATGTTTCGTTGAAGCCAAGACACCGCCATCAGTTAGACGCACCATTAGATTGTGATTCGATCACATCCGCAACGTCGCTTTCATTTTGACATTTTCAGTAACATATTATAAATATCTCCATTGATAACTGAATGTAACATTGTTGTTAGATTCTGTGATTCTTCGTCTTCGTCTTGATTCTGTGTCTGACATTATCTATGTAAGGTCAAGGGTCAAAAGTCTTGGAGGGCAAGCACTTCTCGGGGGACTGTAAAGGATCCCCCAAGCCTTGCTGCGAACTCGGCGGTACGTGGCTACGAGCGCGCCACCGTCTTCCCGGGGGTCACTTGGTATGAGCACGCAGACTCCACAATCTGCGCACCCGCGACCCCCAAGACCATTAAGCGAAAGCAGGGGGCTCAGGCGTGTTGGACCTGGGCGCCGGGGCGGTTGTTACCCCGTCGCCGTCTCGTTGAATATTTAAAGTACCTACCTAGCCGCACTCTTGCAATAAGAGTCCTAACACCGGTGGTATTCTTATAACATTTCGTATTTAATGGCGGAACTACGGAACATGGCGCTATCTGGTGCCTTGTGGCAGAGGAGCCTAGAAACATCAAAATGGCGCGTTTTTTGGATAATGTCCAAAGTTTTGGTAAGTCTATATAAAGCGGCCGCGAAGGATGTAGTGTTAGTAGAAGGAAGAAGAATCTGTGTCCTCTAGGATACAACAAAGTGGGGGTCACGGGTGCGCAGATTGGGGAGTCTGCGTGTTCACATCGAGCGACCCCCGGGAAGACGGTGGTGCACACGTAGTTACGTACCGCCGTATGCGCAGCACAGCGTAAAGCGAGGTTTGGGGGGATCCTTTACGATCCTCCCCGAGAAGTGCCTGGGGGGGCGACCATTTTACAGTAACCTTCCCTCCGCTAAAGAGGATGACCGCTTCACAGTCATACCCTCCGTGATGTGCCTAAAGGCGTGGCACCAATGGGCGGCTCTAGTGTGATCTTACGAGGACCTGGAGCCCCTTTTCGGTGCCGGTCTGCCATGTCCCTTCGCCCTTCCCCTGGGCGAAGGAAGTTCCATGTAGAATTTCCACTGGACATCAATAAAAAAAAGAATACAACAAAGTGAATGTTGCAAATGAATGAAGATAATGATCATACTAGAATGAATGCAAATGAATGAAGATAATGATCATACTAGAGAATATTCGTGAAAGTGTGTGTGTGCAGACTTTTTGTTTGTTTGGTGAACTTTTCTTTATCTCTCATAACAGTACGTTATTAACTCACCGCATGTCTGGTCCATTGAGTGCGTCGATCGCAGACCCGAAGGTGCGTTTGAGCGTGTGATTCGCAAGCGGTGATTGTAAGCAGTTGTTCACAACTTCGAGTAAGGGGTTGAAGATTTGTTCCTGGAGACAAAATGTTATTATAAGGCGGTACCCTTATGATGACAGAGAAAACGCTAAGAGGGATTTATATTATAAATAACCTCTCCACCGGCAAGAATGCGCCCTTATCAATTTACACACGAAACGTTACACATAAAACGTTGCACTCAAACTTGACCTTGACATTTTACTGTCTGCCTACTGTCTACTGTGTGTAATAGGGATGCAAAATCTTTACTTTATTCATATCATCAAGTTAACATACCTATTTCATATATATAATTCTTCTGTAAGTGTGTACGTCAATGAACTCCTCCTAAACGGCTGGACCGATTGTGATGCAATGTTTAGCGTACGTTTGAGTGGGTCTCAGGATAGTTTAGTTTGGACACGGACGAGATGTAGACGCTTGTCTTTTACTCGTCTATTGCTTGTTAATAAATGGTTTAATTCCTACAAAGAAGACGGGGCGCTCGGGGGCGGCGGGGGAAGGGGCGTAGATGCAGGAAGGGCACGTCAGTTTCCTACTTATTTACGTCTCGCCTTTCTGTGTGTATTGATAAGTATGTTCGTATCACCTCTACGACTCGTTGGCAAGGCTGCCGCAGTGGCTAAGCGATTGGATTTCTACGCTACATGTCACGGGTTCGATCCCCGCACGCAACAAACTTTTGCATGATCTTCAGATAGTAGTTTCGACTCTGGGTATTTGTGCATGTGAGATTTATGTCTATAACCTGTGTCCGCGACATACGAGAAACCCTAATATGAGGCATAATTTTTTAACAAACAAAACCTTCTGGTCCATACCATGTCTCCTCTATGCATTGCGTCTTATATCGTCGCGACTGAAAGGATGGCGGTCACTGATAATAGACGCCGTATAAAAATAATAGGTCAAAACATTTTTTTCTAATGTTTTGAACGAACTTGGGGTAATAATAAGTAATACCTTGCCAGTGCTGGCACTGGGCACGACGACTCCTTCACTGCGCTTGAAGTCCAGCTTTTCCAACACAACCTCGCATTTGATCAGTGTCTCCAACGGCATCCGCTTGTTAGGATTTGACAGTATATCGAGAAGGTTCTTCATCTTCGTCAGTTTTTCCACATCTGTAATCAATGTATAGAATAAATAGGAAGGCTTCGCCTGTCTGAATGCCTTTAACCAGACGAGCCGACGTACCGTGTGGGGCCGGCTACGAATGCCGTGTTGTGCCGGCTACGGATACCGTGTTGTGCCGGCTACGAAAGCCGTGTTGTGCCGGCTACGAATGCATTGTTGTACCGGCTACGAATTCCGTGTTATGCCGGCTACGGATACCGTGTTGTGCCGGCTACGAATGCCGTGTTGTGCTGGCTACGAATGCCGTGTTGTGTCGGCTAAGAATGCCGTGTTGTGCAGGCAACGAATCATTCTCTTATCTAATAGACTTGCACTTGTTACTAAGTTCAGAGCGGCAAAAATGTTTGGTGAGTACTATACGATTTAGAATAGAATACCTTATTCTATATCTAAATTGAAATCGATTATTCGGTTTCTGAGAAATTCCCGGCATTAATATTATATGAATTATATATAATATAATAATTAATTAATATGTAATTTTTATTTTATTTTTAGAAAAGCCTGGCCATTGATCTTAGTCTTATGCAACACAAAGGACCAAATGTAGTACTCACTCTCTCCCTCGCTGACCATGCGGTGCACCATTCTTCTGAGCGGCTCGATGTACTTGGACAGCTGCCGCACCTTTTCACGGTAGGCTGCCTCTTCACCGCCAGGGGACGCCACGCCAGCCCCCACCGGCGTGTTCAGGGACGATGATGGGGACGCTACCATGCCCATGCCTACGCCCCTAGGGGACCAGTTTTGTTTAAACAAAAATAGAGTAATGCAGTACTAAGTCGATGTCGTAGAGATTAACCATGTCGTAAAGAAATTAAAGATATATACACACGCACTTTATATTTTTTAATTATTTGCTGTTTCAATTTCAATTGCCATTGGCTACAAAGAGTCAGAATTAAAATCCTGATAGCTCTTACAATTTCATAATCATAAGTTAAGCTTGTGCCGGCTCAGAATGCCACCACCCCTTCTCCTCCCATGGGTGTCGTAAAAGTCGACTAAGGGATTAGCCGGAGGATGGGCAGCAGCGTCCTTCGTGTACATTAACAACTCAACTGCGATCGCCAACCCGCCTGCCAAGCGTGGCGATTATGGCAAAACCCCCCAATGAGCCCACAACACATCCATATCGGTGGTTGTGGTGATCTTTGGGGGAGGCCTGTGTCCAGTAGTGGACTTCATTCGGCCGAAATGATGATGATGATGATGAAGTTAAGCTTTTACTTATTTTTATTCACTGCAGCGGATTTATTGTTACAAACATTTTACGGGAGCGCTGTTTCCGAATAACTTACAACACCGTTGTCTTTGTGGTGTAGTAATACAATATTATTTGGAACGGAAAAGAATCAATCATTCAATGATTTATTTTTGTATACCGTGTACAGACAGATCTTATGAACATACTAAAGCTCGCTATTTTTACCAATGATTGGCGTACAACAATTTGAAAAACAGTATTTTATAATATTTTCTGAGGTTACGCGAATAGCATCCATTGAATTGAAATAGCTTAAGGAAATATATCGCGTTTAATCCGTTCATTCTATACTTACGTACAGTATTTTATGTCTGTTAATATGTCACATGGAGTATGGAAATCAATAAATAGGTAATTTTTTTTTTTTTAATAAACGTTGCCCCACACAAGGATTTCTCCTGTGTCGTGGGTGCGTTTACAGACATACATGTCACACACAATACACCCAGACCCGGAACAACTACCTGCAGATCATACAAATATTTGTTCCGTGCGGGAATCGAACCCGCGACCCGGAGCGCAGCAGTCGACTGTATCAGCCACTGCACCAACCGTGTCGTCAAAATCACTTATGTCAATATAAATTAGGTATTCACACAATTAGTTCACGAAATAATAGTTACCTATATACTCTATATACCTATATACTCTATATACCCTATATACCTATATACCCTATATACCTATATACTCTATGTCAGGTGTCTATGCCAAAGTACTCTAAATTATTAATAATTAGCCTAATTTCTTTAAAATTAAACGGCGCAGGCTGAGACCTAGTATTAAATATGATTGTATTGTGCTGATTACGGCAATATTTTCCTAACAGCTTTTATGAAGAAAAGGATGCCATGTTGAGTATGGAATGAATAGAATAATTAGAAAGTAATTTAATTAATTACTACTATACCGATATTGAGCTGCCTCTGGTCTGACGGCTTGTTAGGACATTGTTATTAAGGGCTCTGTCAAACAGGGAGCGGGTCGTCGGCGCGAACGCAGCGCGGCGTTGTAATGTATCAAAATGTACGAGGGACGTCAAACAGGCCGACCGCAATGCGACGGGCTCCCTTACAGAGCCTTAAGAAAATAGGTAATATACCGATACTGTACGAATTTGGTGAATTTTACTTACTCAGCTAGTTTAAAAACACTTGCTTTGTCCCTATTAATTACTGATATCGCAATATCCGAAGTAGAGATTAGATACATTTGTTTCTTTGGTCCTTTGTGTCGGATAGTTGGTCTTTGGAACCGGTATTCTCGGTTTAGATCATACATACCTTTGTGGTTGTTGGACGTGGTGTGCTAGATGCGCGGGGTTGGAGGGTGAAGGACTGCCGACGCTGCCGCAGGCTCCCAGGCCGCCTATGGACGACATCGGTGACGTCATAGTAGCGCCCATTACACCTGGCATGAGCAACAGTTTTAGCCAATGTTGAATGCGAAAGATATTTATTTGTGATTCCTGTTTTCTAAGTTTCTATATAAACTAGAATTGCTAGTAGGGCTGTCACTTATTAATATTCAGGGTTTCTCTGGAAAACGGAATCGCCACTCTTGATTTCGAAATTGTTAATTGTCATTAATGACGGCACGGTTGGTGCGGTGGCTGATACAGTCGGCTCCTGCGCTCCAGGTCGTGGGTTCGATTCCGGCACGGAACAAATATTTGTATGATCTGCAGGTAGTTGTTCCGGGTCTGGGTGTATTGTATGTGGAATTCATGTCTGTAAACGCACCCACGACTCCGGAGAAATACTAGTGTGGGGCAATTTAAAAAAAAAAAAGAAAAGACCAGTGTTATTTCGGAATAACAAAATGATTTTCTAATAATAATAACATAAGCGATTACACTATATCAACATTTTTATTTGCCTCGCAGATGGTGACAAGATCAAGCAGGTTAGACGATAATAAAAAATTGTCGTATTGTTCAATCGACTCGGAAATCCAAGTATGCCAGCAATAAAATCGGCTCTTCTCTATGTTTAAGAATCTGAACAAAACATAAAAAAATGGTTTTGGTAATTCTTATTTTTAGAATACTAGTCGAAAATGGGCCGTTTTAGGTCGCACATCACCAAATCTTTACCTTGGATTAGTAAAAATTTCAGGCATAAATCTAAACACCCGCTTTTACATCATTAATGTTCACGTCAATCGCCTTATCTTTACGAGTCAGGCGGAATACAGGTTATCTTACAACAATAACGGCTTTTATTTGTTCAGAATAGAGTTTTGACTAGTGATTACTTTTTTAAACGGGATAGATGGATGCTACGCTGATTGAAACCACTCGAGCAGTTGAGCTCCTTGAAGCAAAGTTCAGCCAACGTGTAGTGGCTGGACGTCTCCGTATGAGCCGCTTAGCTGAGATGTGTTTATCAATTTCACCAGGAGACTGGAGGTATTACGTGGCGAACAGTTTCGGAGAGATTAAGAGTAACATCTGCACGGGATGACCGCTTTATTGTCACAAGCAACGACTAAACGGTACTGAGTGGCATTAAATAGACTATAAGACGAAGGCTTGAAGAAGGTGACCTCATTCCAGCCCATCGGCAAGCACGGCGCAGTTATGCGCGCACTCATACCAACTGGACGTTGGAACAATGACAGAAAATTCTCTTCACAAATGAAACACTTGCAAATATAAACTGCATGGCAATGATGGATGCCGGGGGGTTTACAGAAGAGATGGAGAACGTTATGCTCAAGCCTGTATATAAGAAAGAGGTGCTTTTGGTGGGGGATCATTGACTTTGTAAGAATGATATTGTATTCGTGTCAGGGCCACGGCTTGGAACTCTGCATACCGCTACATGTATCCATATAGGTGCTAGAAAAGTATGTGATACCCTACGCAGGTTTTGGTGGTGAAATTGAGGCATGACAATGCCCGCCCCCATTTCGCGGTCATAGTGGAAGATTATCCGAGGGAAGTCGGTATTGCTGCAATGGAGGGGCCAGCGAAGAGGCCAGCGAGAGCCAGATGAGCTTAAAAGTAGGATTAGAGGGTTCCAGTACCTGAAACAATACTGTAAAAAAATCGCGACAGAAGAGTGGGCGAATATATCTCAAGAGTTTCCAGTGACTGATCAGATCAATGAAAAACAGGATGGCAGATAAAACAAGACCAAAACCCTTTATAAAAAAATGTCTATAATATCATAATTTCTTGCTTAAAATTGTTTTAAATTAACAAAATTGACAATGATCATTTATGGAGCATATAATTTTATGCCATTACTTAAAAAATATGACTCAGATTGTATACTAGGCTGCTTTTAGTTATACCATAGTGCTATTTTTACGTTGGTGTTTTTATTTTGATCCTAAATTCCTAACTTTCTTCACTACCTAACTTTAAACTGAAATGTAGTGTGGGCCGATTATTTTGGTCCTTTGGTTCAAAACGTATATAATGATGTCGTAGGATAAGCTAATTTCTTTGTCTTATCTAGTTTATTTAACAAATATTTATATTATTATTGGACTAAGTATTATTATAGTTTCACTTATCAATTTTTCGACATTGTTCTCTCATCATTACTTTTCTACATGGCGCCTGATCGCCTATAACTTTTTTGGCTCTGTGTTCTAACAAATCGACTGCAGCAAAGCTGGTAGTTTGCTGAGCTGTCCTGTAATGGCTGCACTACTCCATACAAGATCCTGTGCTATGTAAAGATTAAGAAAACTGTCCAGGTGTCAACTGTCCAGTATCGCTTACCTTTATTTAGGAAACTCAACTTTCGGGCTGCAGTTTGTGCTTTTGAATCGATGGTAGCGCCAAAGTTGAGGTTTGAAGTCAGATCCCTGCTCAAAAGCTCCAAGCGGTTAGTAACAGGGACGAATGAATGCATGCCTCGGAAAGTGGGAGTCAATTGAAACAGACTCCTTTTTACAGTGAAAAGACAAGCCTGAGTTTTCGAAACGTTACAATTGACCATATTGTCGTCGCCCCACTGGGAAACGAAATTTTAGGTCGACTTTGTTTGCTCCAGGATAATCAAGAAAACATATATCCACCCACCATATTGGCTTTAAATTCGGGCTATTAGGTGTTGCACTGGACAGATATCTTTCTGAGACTATACTGTCATTTGCGTACCCAACAACTCTTAACCGAAGCAAGTCGTTGATATACAGCAGGAAGAGTCGTAGTAAGACCAGACCCCTGGAGGGCCCCCTGACCGCTTACGGCCAAATAGGCAGCCATCTAGGACTACTCTGATCGACCACTCACTCAAGAAGTCAGATATACAGTTACAAGTCAGTAGGGACACCGTTTTCGAGAAGCTTATTAAGCAGACTAGCGTGCCAGACCCTGTCAAATGCCTTTGAGATATCTAGAGAAGTAAGGGCTTCGCCGTGCTTCTCATGACCTCGCCCTTATAATGCGTCAAACATTCATAAGATCTCCAGTAGGCTGTCTACGGCAGAACCCGTACTGATGGGCACTCAAGCTTGAAGACAATGAGCTCATATATGCTCAGATAATGCTCATTGTCTTCAAGGTATAATATCAGGATATAGTCAAGTTCCCTTTCCATAACTTTACATAGCATGCGAGATTATAGCGATTGGTAGAGTCGGCACGACTTTCTTAGGTGCCGGCTGTACAGTAGCAAGCTTCCACTATATAGGCACTACTTCTTTAAGAGCGTGTCGTCTCTTTCTTAGAGAACTAAGCGAGAGGGGACACAGTCCTAGCACGCCTGTGTCACAGGACAGGAGACAATTCAGGCGATCAGTTCCTGAGGACTCTTAGCTGGTAATCCGGGTCCGCTAGCTTTTTATACATCCAGACGGCAAAAGACTTTACGAACCATTTTGTAATGCGATTTCCTGCATCGTCGAGTCAGTTAAGTATATTAGATGGCAGTTTCGAGCCTGTACTTAAATGTGTGTTTTTCACAGAGGATATAATATAAAGTTACCTTCTCATGTGCGGTATTAGCCGACATTCCATTAATTTGGAGAGGGACCAGAACTGTTAGTTACCCGTCGGGAAGAATGCCAACTTTTCCCCAATTCGTTCAATATGGTCAAAACGTGGCTTCCGTAACACCCACTTTCTTCCATAGCGTCTGACTTGTAGGCTCTCTTCATAGCTAGGACTCTACTATAGCCAAGTTTGCCCAGGCTTGGTATGCGAGCTCTTAACGTGCCTCGGGTTCGGCATAGTCTGTACTATATCAAAGTCGGACTACACAGGTAAGTGGAACATCGGAAAATGGGATAAACTATTCCATTCACTGGCGTATCACGTTGACAATCGTATCAACATCTAGGAGGGTTACTCGAAGAGATGCAATTTTTGCGTTAAGGGTCATACGAAGACTACCGTGCCGCGACTGCAACCATGGAAACAGCTATTTTAGTTCGAGTCCCAGTCGAGAGGCGTAGATGGCATTCTAATGGTGTACGAGTAACTCCCGAGCAGTTTTAATGGCTGTCATGTGTTGCGGTAGTTTTTAGTTGTCGATTTTGTCAAGCCACTAAAGCATATTGTGGATACATATAAACATTACGAAAAAGTGCTGTAAGCAAAACCCAATCTCACTCCAGACTAAGGATTCGAGATGTGTTAACGGAAATAAACGAAAAGAAAACTTATATTCAACACCATACGTGAAAATATGTATTTAGTTAGCAACTATTTGCAAAAAAATACGATATTCTGACTCTGTACTCATTTACAACATTTTATGTTATCTGTTAACGTACTTTCCAGTGCAAACCAAACTTAGTTGCTGTTTTTATTTTCTATAGCGTACAAATGACAGTGCAGGAAAAACAAATAAAAGTAGAAAAAGAAAAATGTAAATTTTAATATAACTTATATACAAAGAGGTATAATCATTATTATAGAAATATTTCAATAAAAAATAATAATTTGCACCTAACCTAATAAGATAATTGTGATTTTAATCGAGGTAAAAGTTATAAATACATCTAAGGTACGACATTTCATACTAATTATAAAAATAATAATTAAACAAAATTGTACAAAAATATCCACCTAAACTATATTGCACTTACTGCGACTTTACCATCATTATTATTAATTATTGCCAGCCTTTATTACCTTTTCGCTGACTTATATTGAGATCTTTGTAACCACACTATTACAAATTAGATTCGTAATGACAGTTTGTCTCTATTCTGTACCATGCTTAGTACATAGTTTGATCGCTAACTTATCCAGATCTTATCCGAAATAAATAGTAGAAAAATCATCCTGTACAAGGAATCTATGGGTCGTACTTGATAGGCGTGTACAGTTTGACCATAAATTCGACCTGCCTCCACATAGCTGTAAGCTTTTCATCGGGAACACCACTGATAAGTTTCTTAAATCTAACTGTCATTGCATTGCGTTGTCGATCCGTTAGGTCTGAAAAATTTAATAGTACGTCAATAATACTATAAGGTAAGCCCAAAAATGGACATGAAGAAATACCGTATATAAAAAGAATCCGACAGCTGAAAAAATTAAATAAGGCAGGCTCTTTAAAAATATCTTACGGATTTTATTATAATAATATATGGAATACTTTTAATACATGTTGAGACATCATATCCGAGTAGATTTGTCTCTGTATAATAAGGAGTTAATATTTTTACCATTATGTATATAAGTTAATTAGAAAGCTAGATGGGTTTGTTTAATTAAAAAACATAACATATAAAAATAAAACTATAAAAGAGGCACTTAGGCGTCAAAGTACTCCTCCGCATCGCTGTCAGATGGTAATGTTCCCAGAAGACTGACAATGTTTTTTTAAATTGAATTGACAATGCGTATTCTCTAGCCAAAGATAAGGTCAGCCCTCTGATCAAGCGAAGTATTGACCAAGCAGTCTGGCAATGTCTTTGAAACTTCTTTTTGTTATAATATGTATTAATTTTATTGTAAGAAAACGGAATGAAACTTATGAGCACCGTATCGGACCGGTAGTCAATTTAACAGTACAGCGAGTCAATTCAATGCGTCATACACCTAACGGGGGACCTGTATCCAACAAATGTTATGTAGTGGTGCCGTTCGTCGGATTTTGCGGTTTAGAGTACTGGCACCAACATGTTATAATCCGACACTTTTTGTAGGGAAGTATCATATAATCCGACAAAAATCCGCGTAAATTCAGGTAGAGCGCTAGCGTGCTTCCTCTTTCTTATTTTTAACCGACTTCAAGAAGGAGGAGGTTCTCAATTCGATGCGTATTGTTTTTTTTTTGTTGTGTGTACACTGATTACTCCGAGATTTGTACACTGATTTGAGCAATTCTTTTTTTTACAGGTGCAGAATGCTTTCGAGTTGGTCCCATATAAATTTCATTACATATTATTGAGTAGTTTTTTAACCAGCTTCAATAAACAGGTCAATTTTACTGCGCTTATCTAGACGATGTCTTAATAGTTTCGATTCCTCTCAGATCAGAGAACCAATTTGAGTAATTCTTATTTTTAGTGTTAAACACTGTACCAAATTGGAAAAAGTTCTTACATTTATTTACACAAAAAAGAAACGAATAAAGCTTTTTTACAAAAAAAAATACCGACTTCAAAAACCCTACACGATATCAAAATATAAAACCACTGAAAAGGAAAAAAAAACTTTATTTATGAAGTCGGGCGGGGCTGTGTATGCCCCAACCATGGTTCATGCAGATCAACGAGAAGTTATATTTTATACCTTGGCCAATTGACAGGGCCGGCTTGTCTGGGGCCTACTGTATGCAGCAAATGCAATCAAAGCATTGGGTATAGAGGCGGATCAAGCACACAACAGGCACGATAACAGATCAATAATCAATTACAGTCATAGATGAGGAGTGATGAGCGATAGTCCACTTATCACTATTCCACTTTGATAAACTTTAGTGACAGTAGTGCCATGGGATCTGCTAGCCTCAATCGAACATTAAACGATTGAAACAATTGACCACTGATGCAATGAACAAGTCTAAATTCAATATTGAATCTACTGTGATGACTTAGCAGATATAATTGGTACGAAGTACATGCACATGATGATCAATGTATTGAGAAGAATGTTTATCCGTAAAGAAATATAGCTTGATTTCTCTATACTATAAGCCAAACAACGCAAAGAGCGTAACAGGTTGGATGTTCTATGCAGGAATAGGAATCACGGACAAAGCCAAAGCTAGACTCACCCATGGGGCTGGGCCCACCGCAGCTGGGCGAGGGGGCGGAAGGCGACGGGCTCTGGCGCAGGAACTGCGCAGGCGGCGGCGCACGGGCTCCCGGGTAGGCACCGCCCATCATGCCGCCCACGTCCTGCTTGCTCTGCACGCGACCCTGCATGTGCAGCATGTTCAGGCCCACTAACTGGCTGTTGCCCATCCCACCCACTGCAACATTCAAAAATAGTATTGCTTGTGTTGCCAAATTAAAATTTTACTAACAGCTATTAAAATAAAATCTAAATCTAATCAAATCTAATACCGCAAAATCCAACAAAAACTAAAACTGGAAACAATAAGGGGTTGACCTATGCATTCCATTGCTATTTTCCTGTGAGAGTCATCAAAGGCAACCAAAAGACTAAATCCAGAGAACATACAACTGCATGCCTTTGTACTAACAACATACTGCAAGGACCAATGCATTTTCTGAGTGTGGTGATTATAGCAATAATCCCTCTTTAATGTGGCGAGATGTAAGCAGGAGATTTTTAAGAGATAATTATAATGGTGATCTGTATCTCAAGGGTACAAAATATTGTAGGTACTTTTGGTTCATTAGCAACCATTTTCATCATATGATAGGTGCAAATTCCAGAATTTCCAGACATAAACAGGCTAGGCCCGGTATTTAGGCGAGGTATTTAGTGTTGAATATGCTTGGAGCGGCGTACAATTGAAAATGACCAATAGATGCATATGAATGTACTCACCCATTTGCCCAGACATCTGTCCTTGCATATTGTTTGGCGCCATCTGACCGCCCATCCCAACCTGGTTGCAAGGCATCTGCCCCACCATAGTGTTAGCCCCACTCATTGGCACCTGCATAGAATTAGGCATTGACATGTTTGGCATCATCTGGCCTTGCATGCCCCCAGCTAGTTGGCTTTGCAACTGACTCCCCATTGGATTACCCATCCCTCCCATCCCCATGTTATTGCCCATTTGTCCCTGGTTGTTAACCATACCCATTGCGCCACCTAACTTATTTTGTAACTGCATATTCATCTGTGGTCTCTGATTGAGTGTTTGTAGTAAATTTGTGGCTGTCTGAGCTTGTGATCCTTGGGAAACTATTGGTCCTTGCTGGCCCATTTGGCTCTGCATGCCTGCCATTCCAGGGTTAGGACCCATGACCCCTTGCTGCTGCATTTGGCCTTGTTGTCCCATGTTCATCATTTGATTCCTTGATCCCTGTGATGCTAAGTTTTGTAGGGCATTGATTGGGTCTGGTGTGAGGCCAGGCTGGCTGTTGGGGCCCTGTTGAGATTGACCTTGTGATCCTTGGACTTGGGAACCGGGGCCAGTCTGGCTCTGACTGGGGCCTTGCATTTGTGGTGCACCTTGATTTTGTTTGGATTGTGCTGAAAATTGTATAATAAACATTTTTATTTTGTTAATTCAGATTGCATTATTTTTATTGTGCATGTCAAGAGCACTCCACTTCGATAAATTCTGTGCAGTTAACATTCACCACCATTTTAATCAAGTACATAAGTATTATTACACTTACACATTTCCCTCACATGCAGTATGAGTTTGGCGACCATGTTCATGTACTCCTCACGAGTCTTAGCCTTCATAAATACATGGTTCTCCATCTCACTGCTGTTGCGTGCCACTTGGACACCTGAACGCTGGATCACCTCTTCACTGATATAGAAAGAGAGAGATTGTAGTGAACTGACTGCTATGATCTATGATATATGATCTGAATGCTGATCATCATTATTATGAAAAAATTAAATCTTGCGAATATCCACTGCTAAACTGCCTTCTCCTTATTGTTACAATTTAACCAACTTTTGGGACGACAAGACAGCCATGTGGTAGCAGCTAAGAACACCACCACCCCCTCTCATCCAATGGGTATCGTAAAAGGCGACTATGGGATTAGCAGGAGGATGGGCAGCAGCATCCTTTGAGTACATTTATAACTCAACTGGATCGATGCATGATGCAATCCGTCTGCCAAGTGTGGCAATTATGGTAAAACTACCCAATGAGCATACAACACAAACCCATGCATGTCTTTGTTGCAGTCTTCGGGAGAGGCTTCTGTCCAGCAGTGGATATTTTTCACCTTACATGGTAATGATGATGAGAAGACAAGGCGAAAAAAATATTCAAAATAGTGGGATATTTTGAATATTTTTTTCCAACCAACTCAAATAGGGATGAAAATGCATAATTTGGTGTCTGTGGGTCTGAATGAACACACAACACAAACCCAAACCAATAGTTACTGCGAATTTTGGGGGAGGCCTGTGACCAGCAGTGGAAGTTTTTAGGCTGAAATGATGATGATGGTCATTGCAAGTTTGTTCCTGAATTATTTTACAATCTATATGATATCACTCATTGACTGAGAAAATATCTGCTGACAAACTTGTGCTGTAAATCAATCAAGTCTTTTCAAGTTTTAAGTGGTAACAAAAGAAATTTAATACTAGTCTCTCCCAAGTTACATTGAACAGACCCAGGAAAACTAAAAAATAATAACCTCTTCAATCGCTGCAATCAAAGAGTGTCAATTGCTGGCAGCCGTGTAGACACAATAGATTTTTAATTGTGTCTCATTCTACAACATGCAATGAGATAATATATGATTTGTGTGCTACAGTGATACATTGCAAAGCAAAACACACAGTAATCTACCTATATATTATGACCATAAATTTAAGAGCAAATTATAAACAAAATGTGGCAGTTATCTTTGAACTAAGCTAATGTGTAAAGCTGTTGTTTGAGAGCCACCAAACATGAGTCATGAAACAGTGAGTAACTTCAGTTAAAATATAATTTCGCTTTAATATAGTCTTTAGGTAATAATTATGTCATTGTGTTGGTGCTATATTGTTATCACACTACAATAACTCAATGGAATCATTTCTTTAAATAAAGACAATTTTAATTCCTGCACATTGTAAAAAAAAATTGTGTTGATAATTGCTGCAAATATTCCATACAGTGTAGTAGTGCCATCCAAGGTCAGCTTTTATGGTCTACTGATTAAGTACATCTATTTCCAATAGAGTTGTAAAACTTACATTTTTGAAACCACACTCTGCCTGAAGGCTTGATTTCTCCAATTATCCTCTGAAGCCATTGCGTTGAATTGTTTCAAATTATCCATACGGTTTACAAACACAATTTTTATCTTTAACAACACATTTGTAATAAAATAAACCCCAAAGATGATTCAACGTAACACAGGTCGCCTGCTAAGCTAACGGTGCACTCCACTCACTATCTATCACATAAATCACTTTAATTATATATACATAAGTGTACGCTTTGTTACTAAACCAATGTAAATCAATCCAGTTAAAAAACGGAGTGGTTACAGTCTAGTCTATGGTGGTTACGTACTCTGTGTCCAGATAGAATATACTTGACGTTTCCTTTCACGGAGCCGATGCCGTAAAGGGTGAATTATACTTCACTTACTTCGCACATTGACTTGACTAGCAACTAAATTATCAAATGCATTGAAGTTGTTATTGCAATGTAAATACCGAAATAGAGTAACTAGCAAGTTGGCAACATTAAACACAGAGGTAGTGATGGATGATTCGATTAATTTGATAAAATTACTCGAGTTACTCTTTGGACTCACTCATTCGAATCACCATTCTTCAAATCAGAGTTAATTCGTTTTATTTTTTCGTCGTGCGGACTCGCGACTTGCGAAATTATTATGATTCGTTTATCTGAATCAACTCGGTTAAGAACATGACTCATTTTCCACAACACAATATTTCTTATAAACTGATTCAGAAGTTTTTATAGTAATCAAGTTAATACAGAAACAAGATTACTTTCTGGCCGAAAGTAGTTGTTTCTGATGTAAGTGGCTATAGTAATGTCTTAGGTTTTCGCGATTATTACACATTAAAATAAAATAATTTTAAACAGACAAATAATAAATAATCACGTGTAATACTGATTTTTGTTTTTTCCTGACGTTCCGAACACTTTGCAGGGTTCGTGGTCGCAGGATGACTAAGGTAACAAGAGTGTATAATCTATGGTGACAATCGTCGTTACAGATTTAAAAATTTATTTTATCTAAACAAAACTAATCAAAAATTGTTTCGATGCACGCAGTGTCACAGTCACAGTGTCTTGATGTTTTTTACTGTGGTGTATTGTTTGGGATTTTATTATTTTAATAACTGGATTCCAAACAGGCGGTAACTGCAAACCATCTTCTCTATTAAAATTACCCTAATTATTAAAAGAACCCTGCAAAGTGTTCGAAACGTCAGGAAAATCAAAAATCAATAATACACGCGATTTAATCCGTTTAAAATTGTTTTATTATAAACAGCTATATATAATTCTTTAGTAGTAATATGAGTGTTACATACTATATAGTGTGAATAGAGGCCTTAGAATTTGAACTAGACGTACTTTTACGACCACCACCATGCTATCCTGTAAGAACTCACTAACAAACTCACTTTCGAATTCGCAGTGAAAAGTAGTAAAAACAATACAAAATTAGAGATTTCACTTCGGATTTAGAAGTGAGTTTGCTAGTGAGTTCTTACAGAATAGCCTTGCTGGTTGTATTACGCGGTGATAACACGCGCCCCCCTCGGCACATCTGAAAGATAAATCATCTCAAAGCTTAAGGAGTTCCCAGAGTGGCGGAAGCAAAATGTGGGCGTCGCTACAGTATCAGAGTCATGCAAAGGAAATCTTTTAAGAAGTTTACTACTGTCGAACTCCGCAATTGTACATACGTATGAAAATATAAATGAGTAGCATTGGGTGGGTACAGCGTAGCACATAGTGGGGGTGAAAATTGAGGAGAAGTGGGTGCATAATGGAATTCCACTGTAGTTCCAAAGTTCCAATATTATTCTGGTAACATTGATGTGTCGATGTTTTTGTGTTTCTCGCAGGTTTGCGCGATACTCACGTGACGTTAAAGTCACACTATTCAAAAGTTATTGCCAAATATAATACATGTGCAATCTGTGGAGTAATTCCAGTATAACAACGCGGTCGGGGGGTTGTTTGGGCTCGCATGGTGGTGCAGTGCCTGCGGCATATTCGCCGACCACAGCACGAAGTTACCAGGTGGTGCTTCGCAAAAGAACGGCCTCCCTGTGGTTTCACGTAAAGGGTAGCACTAACTCAGTTCTGAGCGTCGTGTCGGACAAAGTGAACAGCCAAATCCTGGGCCATTGGTCGCTCATGCATGTCCAAAATAATAATTATTTTAAATTTTATTAACATAGTATTTCTACCTACTAACATAATATGGACTTGTATCAATTACCGTGTGCTTGGTCTGAAATAAATATTTTCAATTTCAAATCACAGGTCTTGTCTTACTTTCCTTGCTTTGCAGTATTCTGTTTATAGAAAGTTTTAAGGGCGAGATTCAGAAACGAGTCTAAGCTAAGTTCACGCTTCCATCTGTCAAAATTAGGGGCGTAAGTAGTACATTTTGACATATGGAAGCGTAAGTTCACGCTTAGACTCGTTTCTGAATCTCACCCTTAGTTCCTTAATGACACATATTCAAGATTCTTGAGATCGTCGGAGAATCTGAGACTCGAGATGCCAATGCATTCTACCAAATTTTGTGATAAACCCTTTACTGTTCAGGCTGTCCGATTATGGACGCACTGCCTGTGTCAATCAAACGTGCCCAGTCATTGGTTACTTTTATAAAACTAGTAAAAGAATATTATTTGTCTGTTTAAATGTTTGTTGTAATTACCAACTTAGTACTTTCTTCTTATTGTGTATTTTCCATATATTTATCATATTTATGTATGATATCCAATATTTTTCTAGATTATTTATATTGTATTGCATAAAGTATAGTATATGGTTGTATATATGTTTAAATGGATTATTTATAATGTATTGCATAAAGTATTATATATGGTTGTATATTATTTAAGTAATTTATTGAATATATACCTATTTGTATGATATTGAATTGTCTAGATACACTACTTGATTATATTAATATAATAAGTACACCAGGGAATACCCCCTTTGTCTTTCTATCTTTTTCTTGTCCATCCAAAGGTTGTCTGTGAGAAATCGCTAATAGCGATAAGACTGCCCATTGTACAATTACTGTTCATAAAATGATTCTTAGTAGTTGATTTTAAAATGGTGTACAATATAGAATATTTTGCAGGGTTCGTGGTCGCAGGATGACTAAGGTGACAAGCGTCGTTACAGATTTAAAAAGTTATTTTATCTACCGTACAAAACTAATCAAATATATAATACACGCGATTTAATCCGTTTAAAATTGTTTTATTATAATGTGTAATAATCGCGAAAACCTAAGACAATACTAATATATAATATACTATTCTATTCGTAACATCGTAGTACAAAATTTATGTTTCTTCGGTAAACATCGGTGTTGAATTTCGATCATCCCTAATTTTGTTTTTTTTTTTTTTTCTCTTCGCCCTTCTCGGGCAGGCTAAGGTCTTGGACCATACCGCCTCGTCTTCAGTACTTATTATCTTTCATGTCTAAAAGTAAGGACAAAGCCTCGTCTTCAGTTACATCCTTCTTGTCCAAAAGTAAGTAAGGCCGTAGCCTCGTCTTCAGTTTCATCCGTGTTGTCCAAAAGTAAATAAGGCCGGAGCCTCGTCATTAGTTTATATCTTGTTTTAAATTTATTTTAGGTCAGAGCCACGTCTAATTAAGGTGTCATATCCGTATATTCGTCATAATCAGGTTGTTAAGTATGGTCATATCCGGGTCATATCCTTCTATCATGTCACCCCGAAGGGTCAAATAGTCCATCCAGTGCTGTCAATAAATTTATACAGTGCTTTATATGTACTGTAATTTTTCAGCAAACCTTGAGTGTCGCGCGGGATGTTTGCTGGCGTTTCATATATTTCCAATAATTTATCAATTAAAGGAATTCTTTGTACGTCAAATGCAGGGCATTCAAAAATTATATGATCTAGGGTCGGATCACTTCTTAAGTCACACTGGATACAAACAGGCGATGTAATCATTTTCATTCTGGCTAAATGTGCATTGAATCTTCCATGTCCAAATCTAAGACGATTTAAAGTAGTATAAAATTTTCTTGCTCTTAGGAAGAACAGATCTGGTGAACCAGGGCGCAGAACCAATGGTTTGTTTTATTTTCGCATACCAATTTCCTTTAGTTCTTAGTGTTTCTTGCCAGTTCTCTTGCCAAATACAGGTGTATTGTTCATGTAATTTGGTAAGCAGGTCGGAGCTTGGTATGGCAACATTTCTCGTATTTGGGATGTCAATGTCAACGATAACTTTTGCAAGATAATCTGCGTTTTCGTTTCCTGCTACTCCTATGTAGGAGGGTGTCCAAATTAAACTTATCGTAAATCCTCTAGAACAAAGATCAGCGTATAATGTACGAATCTCATATAAAATATATCCGGTATTGGCGTCCAGTTTCGGGTTTTGTAAGGCCATGAGAGCACTCATGCAGTCAGTCGCTATTAACCAAGTTGTGTGCCCAAGGTTCTTTTCATGTATATACTGTAGAGCTGATAAAATGGCTAGAGATTCTGCTGTAAATATAGTCATGGCTCCAGGTAACCGAACTCCATGTCCAACAGTAAGATGAGGTAGATATATGGCCATCGAAACATTTGTATTGTTTTTGGATCCATCAGTAAATATCTGCCTGTACCCAGGGAACTCTGCAATTAACTGATAGACATCTTCTTTACTCCTTAAGTCACGGTTAATGGAAATGTCCATGGGCCAGAATTTGCTGATATAATTACCAGTGTAACATGGCCATCTGCCTTTACATTTCTCAATTTGATATTGAGCATCAATACTGATTAGATTAGAAAAGTCATGAAATATATAGGGGACATTTACGGAATTAGAGGGATTGTATACTTTATGGTAAAATAATATTTTCTTTAATAAAGGATGATTTTCAAAGGATAAAAGCTTGAGAATGTATTTAGATTTTAAAAACTGAAATCTTATATTCATAGGAGGAGTGTTACACTCAATTTGAAGTGAATTAATTGGAGTTGTCTTCATTGCACCAGTTACACATCTAAGATTGTGGTTTTGAAGAATCTCCAATTTGTGAACCAATCTCTGATCAGACCCAAAGCATAAAAATCCGTATTCAAAATGTCTACGGACTAAAGATTTATATAGCATAAGCAAAATTTTAGGATCAGCTGTAATTGACAGTGACTTTACAAAATTAAATGCTTTATTAGCTCTACCTAACAGATAATCAACATACTTAGTCCATGAAAGGTTGCTTGTAAAAATTATACCCAGGAACTTCACTTCATTCACTATTGGAAGAACAGTATTATTGTAAAAAATATGTAGGTCTGTTTCACCCTCTCCAAACACTATAACTTTAGATTTTTTTAAACTAATATCCAAGTTTAGATAATGAAAATAGTTCTTTAGCCGAATTAGAGCTGTGTTTAAAATACTTTCAACAGAACTTATCTCTGAGCCTGAAGCATAGATAACTAGATCATCTGCAAACTGCAAATTTGTCACGTCAAGACCAAGTACAATATTTAGTCTATGTAAATAAAGAAGATAAATCAAAGGACTGAGGATGCCGCCTTGACATACCCCTTTGTATGAAAAACGAGGCCCTATTAAACGTTTATTCACTTTGACATACACTTCTCTACCATGTAAAAAGTTAAAAATCCATATTATAATTTTTTCAGGAATACCAAGGGCACGAAGTTCACCACACAATATGTGCAAATTGATGTTGTTGAATGCACCCACTACATCAAAGAAGACCCCAACAAAAAGATTGTCCATTTTATTAGAATTGTATATATCTAATTGCAAATGAGAAATGCTATCTCGAGTGGAGCAACCACGTCGAAACCCAAATTTACTATTACTACTACTACTTCTTTCTATATAAAATTCTAGCCTTTGTTTAATTAGTTGTTCAAAGGTTTTCCCCATGCATGATGTTAACGCTACTGGCCTATATGATTCTGCTTTGTGTCTTACTTTATTAGGTTTAAGTACTGGGATGAGACAATCTGTTTTCCATTCATTAGGGATGATCATTTCCTGCCAGAGTAAATTAAAAAGTCTTAGTATGTCAGAAAGTGCCTTAATTGATACATTTTTCAACATTTTATAAGGTATTCCATCAAGGCCAAAAGCTGAATCACGTCTATATGATATTGCAGATTTTAATTCCTGAAGAGAAAATGGATAAATTAGATATTCATAATGTCCTGAAGCTTTTACTTCATGTGGAATTGATTGAAATGGCCCCTCAACTGTATCAGGAGTATATTTTTTAAGAAAATCAAATACCCAAGGAGAAATATTATTACTTGGTGGAGTAAATGTTTTATTAAATCTTTTTGAAATTTGCCAAATTCTAGATAATGGAGTAGTTCTATTAAATGACTCACATAGAGAAATCCAGCTTAAATATCTTTCTCTTTTTAACACTAACTTTTTAAGAGCTTGTAATTTTTTAAACTTAATATATTTTTCTAATGTGAGATTGTACTTGAATTCTTTATAGGCATTTCTAGAGTCTTCTACTGCTTTAGTACAATTCAAATTCCACCATGGTAATGGGATGTGTTTTTTACGATTATTATTTACTGGAGTTTTATCAAAAGATGTAGCAGGTTTTAAAGTTGATGGTAATGATTTAATGATAGCTAAATTTAACAACTTTATCAAGTCATTATATGACTGTAGTGGGTTATCTTGATTAATTTTAAAATCCACTATCAAACTATCAACACTCTTCTTATATTTTTCCCAATCAACCAAGTTAAAATTAAAATGTTTTGGTAAATTTGAAGTTTCTGTAACATGTAGGATATTATAATTGTTATTAATAAGTACCCTTGTAATTATAGGCAAATGGTAACTACCTAAAGGATCATCATGAACAGACCAGTCACAAGACATTGATATTGAAGTTGATGCTACAGTTAAATCAAGTGCATTTCTTTGCCACCTATCAGAGCCTACAGTAGTCATTTCTCCATCATTTAATAAAACTAAATTATGTTCATTAATGATTTCAAGCACCTCTTGGCCGCGAATGTTCACACTGTTACATCCCCAAGCCGAATGATGTGCATTGAAATCTCCACCCACCAAGAGAGGACCGGGGATACTGCGTATTAAGTTATCAAACTTATACTTAGTAAATGAAGCATTTCCGGGACTATAAAAACTGACTAATGAAATTTCTTTATTATTGCCATATTTTAAACGAATCGCTATATTTTGTATGGAATCATCATATGAAGTATCTATTTTACTAAATTGTAAACTGTTATGTATTAAAATAGCTACTCCATTGTGTGTATTACCTGAGTCTAATCGTACTATATTATATCCTTTAATACTAAATCTCATGTGAGGCTTGAGCCAAGTCTCACACAATAAAGCTACATGTATGTTATACTCATGTAAAAAATACGAAAAAGCATGCTTGTTACTATTGATACTCTGGGCATTCCACTGTACTATATTTAGCTGATCCATAAAATTAAGTTTTATTTATATTATTCTGAATTTTTGATATTAGAACATCTTTTATGCTTTGAGTGCAAATACTCTTTTCATTGTTTTTATTTTGGGAAATTAATGTTACTATTGTCTGTATTAAAATATTTAAAATTGGTTCTGTTTCAATTTTTTAATTGTAATTGTTTAGCAGGACTGGACTTTGAAAGAGATGGAAATGACTTTTCATTGAATAAAGCTGCATAAGATTTTTTATTAATTTTGTTTTTGTTTTCTTCCACTTTTTGTTGTTTGACTGGGCACTGTGACGAAATAGCTACATGTTTGCCTTGACAATGACAGCATGTTGCCTCAGATGATGGTATTTGGCATTCTTTGTAATTATGGTCTTTTGTACATATGGAACATCTTTGGGAGTTCTTACAGAATTTAGCTATATGACCATACCTTAGACACTTCAGGCATTGTTTTACCGGCGGAATGTACGGACGCACTTCGAACCGCCAGCTGTTCAGGTCGACACTATCGGGTATCGCTGCACACGAGAATGTGATGGACACCGTCTTCGTAGGCTGAAAGGACACACCCCCTCCCTCTGAAATAGTACGACGCATAAATCTTCTAATAGAAATAATATTCTTTGTACTAGTTATTGCGTTGTAGATGTGTTCGTTGCTAAGGTCAATGGGAACATGCATGATAACACCTGTATTCTCCGTAGCGGCTGCAGGAATACTGGCTTTCATTTTATGACTATCCAGAAATTTGCGATTCATTAACGCTGCATTGGCTAAACCAGGACGTTCGAAAATAACACCAATTTTGTATCGATTCATGCGTAATAATTGTTTTACGCCTTTATTGTATTTTTTTATGCTGGTTGAAAGGGACATCATGTCTCTATCACCGATTGGAACAGAATCAATACTTTCAAAAAATACGACATATTCAAAATTGCCTCCGTTTTCAGGATATGACCTAATGTAGTCAGGAATCCTGAATTCCCGATACTTATCCTTTTCAACTTCTTCAGAATCCTCTGAAGAGCTCGAGGCTCCACCGTCGTCTTCAGAGGACAACAATGGTAGAGCAGATGACGAACTGTCTTCTTTTTTTCTTTTCTTTGTTTTCCCTTTCTTCCCCATCGTGAGAAAACAAAGCAAATTAACTTATTGATGAGTATAATAATTATTTGAAAATTTGTTTTAAAAAAGGCGCCCTTTCGTTACGAGTTTCCCGCGCTTTTTTTCCCCTAATTTTGACACTTGACACTTTGACAGTGTTGACACTGACATTAACATTACTTGTTAATCTAATTCTATCTTTGCCGCTTGTTCCTGAAAGTTGAAACCTATTTGTATTAAATTATAAATATTGGGAAAGTATCGTCGTACAAATAATTGTATACTCCAGAATGGCTACGTCCACAGTAATAAGGGTAAAACGAAGGCTTGAGGAGAATCCACAAGATGCATTAGTACTTATGTGCAAACGTATTAAAACCGACAAAGAAGAAATATCTCCTTCACTATTCGTTTTCCGGGGAACCGTCGATAATCAGGTAAATCTATAGAAGTACTATGTAGGAATTATAAGAACCTACTAAGAACTAGTTCCCTGTACTCCAGGAAAGACCCCCAATCACGATTTATAGATTTCTGATTTAGGAAATATCACAGGCAGTGTTGATAATCCGCCTGCTCGAACACCCTAAAACAAATCCATATTCGGCCGCTTTCACAATCTGCCGTGACTCTGTGATGTTGAAATTAATTTTAGGAAGGAAACCTCAGTGATACAGATGACTTTTTAATTTATTTATTTCAGACATTACAGCCATATTATTGTTAGTAAAATCTTAAGCTATGTTACCAGGGATATTGATAATATGTAATAATAATATAAAAATCTGGGCAACAATAATGACAATAATAAAATGAAAAATAATACAATAAGATCGCCCAATAATAATATACATGTTTTAATTAATTTAACAATAATTTGACTACTGAGACACTAAATTGGTTAAGGGGATTGGGTGGATAACCAGATAAATATAAACGGTAGGCACTACCGTTTAGCTGATTCTTTATTCATGTTCAGTGTTTGTTTATTTCTCTCTATATATGTATCAAATTTGGACCTGAAGTCTTTGTATTTTTACAAATATACAGGGTGTCCAGTAAATAGAATGACATACTGCAGGGGGTGAGAGCTTGGGTCAATACCTACCAAAAAACAATATATGTTCAGCAAAATCTTATGGTATTTTTTTTTTTTTACCACTAGATTAAAGTTAAGCGATAAGAAAAAGGTATTGTGAAAATTTAAATAAAATTTGTGTTTCTTGAAAACATTTTAGTTTTTAATAGAATAAAGACATCAATGAGTAAAGTGAGTATTCACAAATAATTTGAGGTAAAAAAAAAACTAGAAAAGGAATTTTTCATTACGAGGTGCTTAAAAATCTGTGTCAAGGTAGAGATTTTTCGATATTTCGGAAAATTTGGTACTACTGTAAATCCGTAAGATTTTGCTGAACATATATTGTGTTTTTTTGGTAGGTATTGACCCAAGCTCTCACCCCCTGCAGTATGTCATGCTATTTACTGGACACCCTATAGATGCTATGATAAAATGCATAATGCATCATCAAATACTTAATTAAATTCAGTTTGTATTTAATTTGAGAAAGTTGTTGGCAATTTTGCCAAACAATTAAGTGTACAATGATTCTTTTGCCTTAAAACACCACCACTATTCATTGATTTTTCTTATTTTGATATAAAACATATTAAATGATATAAAACATGAAAATATGCTAAATTTCTTGGAAATGTGATGTTATATATTCAGTTTTTTGCTATTAGAATGATGTTGCTTTATGCATTTGGCTTTTTGATTGTATGTATTACATATTTAATTCTATGTATTTTATTATAAGCTAGTGAAATTTTCTAATCACAAATTAAAAAATATAAAACATCTTTCCATGGTTACAGGAAACTACGCATGTAAATTTACTACCAAAGACAGATATAAAACTTCTAAAAGTGCACAATGTTGACAACATTATTGAAAAGATGAGAAAAGAACGAAAAGAGGTTGCAAACAAAAGTCGCTATGAAATAGTCAACTGCAGCAGAGGTATAAAAGAAAACAATATTGAGGATAGTAATGCAGTCCTGAATTTGATAGATCTCCAGAAGAAGGAAGATGAGGATGCTAACATACAGTATGCCTATGATCTTTATACGAGTTACAAGCAAGAATTTGACATATCAATGATTGATAATTTTATTGGGTAAGTAACTTTAATCTGTGTGGTGTCTAGATGTGTAAAAGGTAACTAAGGGATTCTAAACTAGAGGGATTGGTAGGAGCACCACTTCTGTGGAAAAGAAGCCATTCTGCCCTTATGAACCTGTCTGCCAAGCATGTTGAGTACTGTAAAGCTTCCACAAACTGACAACAAGCATGTAACTGGTTATATTACAGGAGAGTCTTTTGTTCAGCAGTGGTTGTTTTGGCTGATCATCATCATATCAGTCGAAGGACATCCACTGCTGAACAAAGGCTTCCCCCATAGATTCTAACAATTGTCATTTTGGACAGAATTTGCCAGTACTCACCTTGCTTGGCAGGCGAATCAGTGAGAGTAGAATGGCTACTTCTCCGCAAAAGGGACACTGCTAGCTACGAGAGGGATGGGCCTCTGGTTTAGAGTCTATTAGTCGCCTTTTACGACATCCATGGGATGAGATCCATGATCGAGCTATGACAATGATGAAGAATGATTTTTAAAATATCACTGTAAGATGCTGTTCTGTATCTAAGCAAGTCAGTCAGCAATAAGTATCAATACCATCAATAGCCTATCAAGATCCACTGCTAGACTGTTCAAAAAAGGATAATAATTGTAGTCCATAGTCAGGATATTGAGTATGGGAGTTTGTGACCAAGTAGTCAGTCCTCTAATGCTGCTGTCAAGTTGCACCATGTGGAAATTTAAGTATAAACCATTTTTTTATAGAAGTATTGACTTGATTGATTTACTTACCTTTTGTTAATTTCTAAATAGAATAAGGATTGCCTCAGCTGATCCTTCACTGAATTAGTGATAGTGGTTCCATAACCAGAGGTGACGTCACCTTATATTTTCAATTAATGATGATATTATTAATTCCTAATTCTATATTGTTTTTTAACTGCTGTGTCATTACTTTAACTGCTGTGTCATTACGTCGTATTACTCTGTTGGAGTTTAAATTACAATTTTAAAAATGACTGACATAGATCTCAAAGTTGGTTTATTAAATGCGGGTTCCCTTGGTACTAACCTTGACAACTTTGTAGCAGCCATCGAAAGACATTATTTTGATGTAATGGCGGTCAATGAGACATGGCTGCGTCCGGGTGAAGGGGTGCGAGCTCCTGTTGTGCCAGGCTACTGCCTGCGACACACACCGCGACCGCAGACTGTCCATGGGGGTCTGGGTGGGGGCGACGGGCTTTTAACTCAAGCGTGGCCTGGCATTGGTCCACACCCATTGACCTCAGATATGGATCCATAGAACAAATGTGGATAATCATCAATATGAATGAGAAAAAAGTTTCAACTGGCACCGCCACGTTTCGACTTTTTTCTCGACGCTATCACCGGTACCATTAGCTCTTTAGTAGCATGCGATCACTACATTCTACTCGGTGACTTTAACATAAACCTGTTAACCTGTCATGATGGCAAAACAAAGAAAATAAGCGAGTTTGTAAATAGTATTGGTCTAAGGCAGTTAATAAGTTCCGCTACACATTTTACGGAACACAGCGAAATATTAATCAACCTCGTATGCACTGACCTTAACCGTAGATGTGTCTCGAACGGGTTGTTTGGATCAATTAATGATCACTTGCTAATTGTCTGTGAATTTGGAATAAAACGCAATAAGTATAAGCTGCGATTGGTTACATACAGACCTATAAAGGACATGAACAAAGATAGTCTCCAGCATGACATAACTTATATACCATGGGTAAACTTATGTTACCTACCTAACATTAACGACATTTTAGATGAATTTAACCGTAATATTTTAACTATATATGATGCGCACGCCCCAGTCAAGACTTGTTTGATGAAGGAACCGTCGTATCCATGGATATGATGCAATTACAGGATGACGCCTTAGCCAAGTATCGTAAAACGAGATCCGATTCTAAAAAAGCGTACTATAAACAACTTAAATCTTTGGTCATAAGCTCACTATTTTTAATGAGAAAGCTGCATATTACAAACACAACATAAATAATAAAATTAAAAATGCCAAAATAGTGTGGAGAAACCTAAAAACTACGCTATTGTCAGATCAACAAAAGAGTTGAGTAGTTCTCTTTAAGAGCTTTTACTATTTAAGAGATCCAAATAGACTAAGCAGTCACTTTCTGAAGGTTCCTGGAAACCCTGTATGTAGCTTATCACTTCTCACTTTCTTTGAATTTAACCGTTTTAGCGATGCTAGTTTTACGCTGCACCCAGTGAGTGCTGATCAGATTTCACGATTTATTGATCAGCTTAAATCTAATGCTGAAGGCTGTGGTAAAATAACATTGAATATGCTCACTCTAACTCTTCCACAAACATTAAATATTATCACAGTTATAGTCAACCTGCACTGCAACATACCCTGATAATTGAAAGATTGCAACCATTATTCCAGTGCCAGAAAAACCTAATCCAACAGAACTGAAAGACCTTCGGCCTATAAGTATTCTTCCATGTTTGTCGAAGGTGGCGGAAAAGGCCGTTTTTGAATGAATGAAAAACTATAAATTATTGATAATAGCTGATTATAAAGGAGCCACTTGATGATCAGGGTTAGTAGCCTATTTTTGTGGCCCACTGCTGGGGCAGGGCCTCCCCTTTTCCCTTCCACACCTCTCTATGTTTAGCAACTTCTGGCCATGTCTGCCCCATACTCGACCAGTTCGGGCTTATAGATCAGCAATAAATATGTACCTAGAGATTCTGACGTAGCTCAGGTCTGAAATACCTTTTTTTAGAATGTATCTTTAATTACGATGCGCTCCTTAAACTTATCTTCGACTAATGCTGAAAATATTTTAAATATACGCGGCCCAAACCCGTTACAAAATGTACTAAACGAGCTGTATCTGCGTCTGGAAGTTGTATAATTTTCCTGACAGCATAAGTGAGGTGTCATCAGCAAACAATACCACATTACACATGCCCTGTACATAGAAAGGTAAATCATTAATGTAAACTAAGAATAAAAAACGCCGAGAGTTGAACCCTGAGGCACGCCAAATTGAACAGGCATTCCGGAAGACTTTGAACCATTAACATCGACGCATTAAATCCTATTATGCAGATTAGAATTAATTAAGCTAAGTCCTATATTCTGAACACCATACTGGTGTAGTGTACTTAACAGAGGTCATAATGAATGCAATTGAAGGCCTTTGAAAGATCACAGAACACCGCGATAGTATTCTAAGAGTGTTCCCAAGTATCATAAATGTGTTTTAAAAGAGCAACGCCCGCATCAATAAAATTGTGGAACCAACAATATGGTTTCCCAAAAAAATATTAATAATAATCCCAATTAAATAAAAATGTTATTGTCTATTTGCAGTGTAGAAACAGACTTAGTATTAGATTCATACCGCGACCCGCAGCAGGATTCGGACGTCGAAGCTGATGACGATGATGACTCCAATGACGAGAACAACTGGAGGAATGAATACCCAGATTCGGAACCAAGCAGTATAGCTGAAGAAGATATGGCCAGAGCCATGGAGCGGGTGGATATTGGTAAGCAGAACTTCAACAGATTTATTCGTATATATAAGGACTAACCTCATATTTAAAATTATACTTTTACATTGACATTTTGTGGCCGTGTGGTGCCGGCCCAGAATGCCACCACCCCGTCTCCTCCCATGGGTGTCGTAAAAGTCGACCAATGGATTAGCCGGAGGATGGGCAGCAGCGTCCTTCGAGTAAATTAACAACTTAACTGCGATCGCCAACCCGCCTGCCAAGCGTGGTGATTATGGCAAAACCCCCCAATGAGCCCACAACATATCCATATCGGTCGTTGTGGTGATCTTTGGGGGAGGCCTGTGTCCAGCAGTGGACTTCATTCGGCCGAAATGAAAATGAAATGAATTGACATTTTAAAACTCTTAGCTTAAAAGGAGCTGACTTTTATTAGCACTGGGAATATCGGGCATTTTGAAACTCGTGTGTAGTCTTTGGCCAATCACATGACCTAGATATATCTGTAATATGCTGGGCCCTTATACATCGCGATGATATTCGTGCAAGAAAACTTCGTCTTCGGCCTACTATAGGAATTTGCGTGGCCACGTACGTCGTCGTGCTTTTCTATCGAAACGCAAAAAATGAAATGGCCGAAGCGGTCAGTCTGTATCTTATGGAGGCAAATATTAAATAGTTACATATTTCTCTTATCAAAAAATTAAGAGATATATCCGCCTAGAAATATTTACTGCAAGTAAACTCAAAAAAAAACTCGTTCCTCCAATACATATCTTAATTATACGTCGCTTAACCTAATTTACGCTGACAAGCGAAGTTCATCGCGAGAAAATCCTTTGATGTGCCAGAGTTTACCGACAGCGGAGCGAAGTGGCTTCGCCCGAAGCGCCGAACTCTTCGCAAAGGTTTGGCTACAGGTTTAAATAATAAACCTACTTCAGGCACCAGTCTCTCACAAAGTTAGGTTTTTATATTTGTGGCACGATAGCTTCACCTAGCAGTGTAAGATCTATTATGAATAGAAAATAAATGGATTTTATTATTATATTAGTCGCGTAATCGCAGTTTCTTTTTTTTAAACGTTGCCTCCCACCTGGATTTCTCCTGTGTCGTGGGTGCGTTTACAGCCATGAATTCCACATACAATACACCCAGTCCCAGAGCGCAGCAGCTAACTGTATCAGCCACTGCACCAACCGTGCCGTCGAGTTATATGGTTGTACCATGATGTATCATTGGGGATTCGCGGCTAAGAATAGACCACCGCTATCAGCCATGGTTATAGAAAAAGTTGACTTAGGGTTGATATCCAGAGGATGAGCAGCAGCATCCTCCCGTGTGATAATAACAACATACTGCGTTCCCCAATCCTCCACCAAGCGTGGTGATTATGGGAATATCCCTTATGACCGCCTATTGTAGTGATTATTGGGAATTCCATGTTCAGCAGTGGACGTTTACGGGCTGATGTGTGATGATTTGTCATTAAGGTGGCTCATGACCGGGAGAATTCGCGTGTAATCGACCCTGATATCATCGAAACGAGCATTTCAGTAGTGAGTATGGACCGCAGCATTACATTGCGCACCACTTGTAAAACGGTGCCGTGTGGTGCCGGCTAATAATACCACCGCCCTATCTCATCCCGTGCGTGTCGTAAAAGGCGACTACGGGATTTGAACTACGTAAGTTTTTCGTCATCATCATTTCAGTCGAAAAACGTCGATTGGTGGACAGAAGAGCCTCCCTCACCGCACGGCAACGTGACACGCGAATGCTCTCGGTCAATACTTAGACTTTTTTTTTTAAAACGTTGCCCCACACTAAGATTTCTCCTGTGTAGTGGGTGCGCTTACAGACATGAATTCCACATACAATACACCCAGACCCGGAACAACTACCTGCAGATCATACAAATATTTGTTCCGTGCGGGAATCGAACGCACGACCCGGAGCGCAGCAGCCGACTGTATCAGCCACTGCACCAACTGTGCCGTATATGTGTGATGCATTTGCTGATCTAAATAAATAATCTCAATTACTGATGTTCCTTTTTACGCAATATGATGAGGCACACAGAATTTTAAATGACAGGTCCCATATTTTCTACACCTTAGCACATTTGATAAAATTATTCCGTTTTACACCATGTATAATTGAACACTACCATTTACAGAGGATGACCTATCCAGTGACATAGGCGAAGACAAAATCTACGACGATCCACCAGACTTAAATAATGAAGACGTCAAAAGATATGGTGCTGCTTACGCCAAATACAAAACCAAGGTTCTCAAAGAAAACCTAGATCTATCAGACAGCAGGAACCTAGTCCATTGTACGAAAATCGAAGACAAAGAAGGGTACAAAGATGATAGTGACGATGGATTCTATTATGGTGAAGATGGAGATACTAAGCAGTTCAAAGATCAATACAGCGATAACTCCTCAGACGAGTGTAGTCCGGACTGACCTGGTTCGGTCTGCTTTTACTTAGTCAGTTATTAAATGTTTATATGTTTGTATGTCGAGTTTTATTGTAAGCTAAACAAACGTAATTTTTACTTATTCTTTGCATAGCGTTATCTATCCGTTTTTGGTTTATTTTAAAGAAAATGACAACGTAGATGGAAAATATAAATCTTTATTTCAGACAATTTCGACATAAAAAATGTATTTGATTATTTAATACAAAAGCTGCCTAAGTATTTGTTAGGATACTATCAGCGCCACACCAAGTGGCCCACGAGCAGATGGTGGTGCGCATGTGGTCACGCGCCACCGCGTGCGCATCATAGCATAGCGCACAGTGCTTAAATTTAAACATATTTTATGAGAAATAAAATGGTTTATTATAATAATATTGATCACAAATGTGCAACTGACAAATACTTGCAACATTTTGATTTACTTAAGCTTCCTGTTATTGAATTTAATAATATAATTAATTGTCATTCTTATGAACAATTTAAGTAAAAACTCAAGAGGAAAATAATCCAAAGGTTTCACGAACTCTCTTTTTCAGTTTTTCGTTGAAGTCGTTTAAGCTGATTTTTTATCACCAGTGAAAGAACTAAAATATTGTTTTAAATTATCTTCTAAGTTTTTGCAAGGACTAATAAAATTATCTGTGGGTAAAAACAATTTATAAGTTTTTAAACTGACATGGTCACTTACACTATTATTAGAACTGAAAACGGGATATTTACCATGTTTTTTATTTGTGTTGAGTTCCCGATATCCGTGAACATGGCGCTTGCAACAGCGCCGAAATATCGGGAACTCAACACAAATAAAAAACATGGTAAATATCCCGTTTTCAGTTCTAAAAACCATTTATCTAGTATCGCGTCAAATTACGATTATTGGGTGTTGTGCCAGAATGTGCTCAGAATGCCACCACCCCATCTCCTCCCATGGGTGTCGTAAAAGTCGACTAAGGGATTAGCCGGAGGATGGGCAGCAGCGTCCTTCGAGTACATTGGCAACTCAACTGCGATCGCCAACCCGCCTGCCAAGCGTGGCCATTATGGCAAAACCCCGCAATGAGCCCACGACACATCCATATCGGTGGTTGTGGTGATATTTGGGGGAGGCCTATGTCCAGCAGTGGACTTCATTTGGCCGAAATGATGGGTGAAAAATGAGACCCCGCGCCCCATCGCACGATTGACCCTTTACGACCGCCGTATCGAATCACTGTTACACATATTTCTACTGTGCTATCGGTTACGAGCTAATAACACTATATCAGATGCTTGTAGGTACCTACTGTTTTATTTTACAGAATATATTTATATTAGTTTATTCTGACAAGAATGAAGAATTCTTTTTTTTGTTGATTACAAGTTCAGGTTGTGTAGTGAATCCATTGTGTCTGTAATTACACCATCTTGGATGCCAGCTGTTTGAGGAGTCTGGGCTTGAAGCTTGGAGCCAGTTGGAGCTTGCACGGGGCATGTTGTTGCTGGAATAAACAATCCAATTACTTTTTCTTGATATTAACATGTGTATAATGTAGGGAAGCGTACTACAGGTAATTAGGTAATTAATAGATCTACACTTAATAAATTGCTGGTTTTATTATTAGAATTTATACTATATTTTGCAAAAAGTTATGGTTAGGCTAATTATGAATATGTTGATACATATATCTTTTTTATCCATGGAGTTTCTTGCCGGTTCTTCTCCATAAAACCAACGACTTGGAACCGTGCAACTATTTAAATTCTGACTATTCGTAAGTGTCAAACGGTTTACATGAATAAAAAAACAAATTGACTTTGACTTTTGATTTGATGACGGGTATCAGTATGTAAGCTACATTGCTAGGAGCATTTTAGTTACGTAATTTACGATGTTGACATCATAGGCAGTTTACGTTTTATGTAGGTCCGTCGCTATAACTATATATTCTCCATGAATAATAATTATCTGTGATTTTAAATATTATAACCCTGTTTTGTTTGATTGACTTATGATATAAACCGAAGGACATCCACTATTAGGGGTATTTGCCAGTAGGGTTACCACCCTTGAGCGCAGTATAGTTGTTGTTCCACAGAAAAGCGCTGCTACCAATCTCGGATTTAGATTCCCGCGGTCGCTTTTTATGACATCCACGGGAGGAGATGGAGTGGTACTATATTCTTAATCCGGACACCACACGGATTGATTGACAATTACAACTAAATATACAAAAGGTAAAAGTTGTGTAATCATCATACTTAGGTACTATCATGTTTGATATGATGCTACTTTCTACCATCGCACCTCTCGCCATCGGCGGGGAGTTCATCCACATACCCTAGAGCCGCAATGGTCTCGTACCGTACGGTTTCAAAGGAACTTCCTCCCGCGCACGCTCAGGTTGTGGAATCAGCTCCCTCCCGAGATTTTCCTAGGACACTTTACAGTCGCGTTCCCTCCGCTAGAAGGGGTGACCGCTTTACAGTCATCCCTTCTGAGATGTGCCTAAAGGCGTGGCACCAATGGGCGGCTCTAGTGTGATCTTACGAGGACCTGGAGCCCCCCTTCGGTGCCGAAGATGACCGCTCCAGTGGTTTTAGCCGGTAGGAGTCCGGCATACCCCTTCACCCTTCCCCGGGGTGAAGGAAGTTCCATGTAGAATTTCCACTGGACATCAATAAAAAAAAAAAGGACACTGCATGGGACTCTCCAAAAAGGGCGTGAAAAGATTTTTGCAAGGTCGGCAACGACCGAGTGATACCTCTGGTGTTGATAGGTTGCGTTCATAGGTTACGGCAACCACTTACCATCAGGTAGGCCGTATGCTTGTTTGCCACCTTAGTGGTATAAAAAGAAAAGTCTCCAACAAGGAGCATACCGGACTCCACTCGGGGCCGAGTGGAATATCTTCATGAACTTCCTTTGTCCTTCTTTTTATTATTTATTGGTCTCTAGTGGAAATTCTACATGAACTTCCTCCGCCCCGAGGAAGGGTGAAAGGGCCGGACTCCTACCTGCTAAAACCACTAGAGCAGTCATCTTCGGCACCAAAGGGGGGCTCCAGGTCTTCGTAAGATCACACTGGAGCCGCCCATGATGCGACGCCTTTAGGCACATCTCGGAGGGGATAACTGTAAAGCGGTCATCTCCTCTAGCATAGAGAAGGCGACTGTAAAAAGGTCGCCCCCTCAGGCACTTCTCGAGGAGGATTGTACTGTAAAGCCTCGCTGTGCGCTGTGCCGCGCACACGGCGGCACGTGACCACGGCCTTCTACCGATCCCGCTAAGGCTTATACCTACAACTTTGTGATTGCGGACGAGTTAATTCTAAATAATATAAACTCTAAATTAAATATCAGTCTAATCTAAAATCATTACATTTAATTTTAAAACCTTGATAAAATAAGATTACAACTTGGATCTATTTTTGTGTGAAGACCACACTTAACACAAAAACTGATAAATCCTCAATGCCAAGTCCAAAGATTTGGGTTAGATTGATTATTAATTTCAGCCGTTAACTATTAAGTGTATATGTTACCGCTAATGTGCGTAAACCAGTTACAGAGCAGATATACTTGTTAATGTGCAGATTTTCCAGCTGACTCCGTTAAAGTGCAAAAATTATGTATTAACTAATACTTATACTAACTAGTTAACCTGCATACTTTCTAGTTATTCTGCAGACTAATGACCAAGCATTTGTTTAAGTGTATATACGTATATTACGGCAAGGAAGGAAACGCAGTGGAGCTCTCGCCTTGGCCTTCGTGTTTTTTGAAGTGAAAACTTCTTTTAGCGCGGTACGCATATTTTTAGATGAGATCAAATCTCTGGACTCCAGATCTCTCTCATCAGACTCTGGAGTACATATAGCAGACCGCGAACGCATCTAGGTAAATAAAAAAAATAAGTTTTCACTTCTGTCGGCACTCCCGGAGTGGAACCCGTATTTTTTTTTGGCTATACTTAGTTTTTAGACGCCAACTAATTTTGTCTCTTTTCCGCAATTTAACGGTTTAGTATACGTTAATATGCAGAATAACTAGGTAAAGTGCAGATACCTGATACTTAAGGAAAATTGCGCTCTTTAACGGATTGTACCCAGAAATCTACAATTACCTAGTTATTGCGTCATCATTTCGGCCGAATGAAGTCCACTGCTGGACACAGGCCTCCCCCAAAGATCACCACAACCACCGATATGGATGTGTTGTGAACACATTGGGGGGTTTTGCCATAATCGCCACGCTTGGCAGGCGGGTTGGCGATCGCAGTTGAGTTATTAATGTACTCGAAGGACGCTGCTGCCCATCCTCCAGCTAATCCCTTAGTCGACTTTTACGACACCCATGGGGTGGTGGCATTCTGAGCCGGCACCACACGTTATTGCGTATATTAACATATTTCGAATTCTGACAGTAACACATATATGCAAAGTGGCCCGAGCGTAGTCCGTAAGCATGTAGGGCGCGGGCGATGTTCAAACACGTAGACATCGCTTCAACACCTAATGCTAACTACGGTAGAAGTTAATTTTATTTTTTTAACATTGCCACGCTCTAGTATTTCTCGTGTGTCGTAGGTGCGTTTACAGACATGAATTCCACATACAATACACCCAGACCCGGAACAACTACCTGCAGATCATATAAATATTTGATCCGTGCGGTAATCGAACCCACGACCCGGAGCGCAGCAGCCGACTGTATCAGCCATTGCACTAACCGTGCCGTCAGTTACATGGAACACATAACTTACCCATCTCCTGTAAGTGTAGAATAAGTTTAGCGACCAGAATCATGTATTCTTCCTGAGTCTTGGCCTTTTTAAACAAATAGTTCTCCAACTCACTGCTGGTGCGTGTAGTCTGTACTTGCTGGATTGCCCCCTCGCTGGGAAAACATTGTAAAATTAAACACAGTAAAGCAGCGATCCGTTTCAGTTTTCAGTCGCTCCGACATCGTACGGCTGGCACTCAATATGTTGAAAGAAAGAATGATATATCGTTTATTCAAAATATACAAGAAATTGTTCTTTTGAACGTCAACATAATATAGCACCCATACAAGCCCACCCTCTGCCGCTTCCATTACGATAGCGGTGAAGTATGGGCTTATATGTTCTAAGTTCTAACAACTTAGAACATAGAAGCCCATATTTCACCGCGGGAATCTGGGAGGCAATTTCCTAACCTCAAATATCCATACATCCTTAAATACAGAATTGAAATAACGGTGAACCCCCTTCTAACACCAGCTCTTGTGCTTGGAGACCGTCTGTTGTGTAGAATGAGTCGCGCGTTGTCGTGCAGGAGCAGCGGGACGAGCAATTTATTTCATTTATTTCTTACCGCAATCATCATCATCAATTTGCCGTGTGGTGCCGGCTCAGAATGCCACCACCCCATCTCCTCCCGTGGGTGTCGTAAAAGTCGACTAAGGGATTGGCCGGAGGATGGGCAGCAGCGTCCTTCGAGTACATTAACAACTCAACTGCGATCGCCAACCCGTCTGCCAAGCGTGGCGATTATGGCAAAACCCCCCAACGAGCCCACAACAAACCCATATCGGTCGTTGTGGTTATCTTTGGGGGAGGCCTGTGTCCAGCAGTGGACTTTATTCGGCCGAAATGATGAATCATGAATAAGATATAGTATTCATCATTTCGGCCGAATGAAGTCCACTGCTGGACACAGGCCTCCCCCGAAGATCACCACAACGACCGATATGGGTGTGTTGTGGGCTCATTGGGGGGTTTTGCCATAATCGCCACGCTTGGCAGACGGGTTGGCGATCGCAGTTGATTTGTTAATGTAATCGAAGGAAGCTGCTGCCAACCTCCGGCTAATCCCATAGTCGACTTTTACGACACGGGAGGAAATGGGGTGGTGGTATTCTGAACCGGCACCACACGGCTATATATATAGTATTATACAAATTTATTTTGGGAGAGTGGTGCCTGAACTAGGCTGAAGCCTGTATCTCAGGTCACCAAGCCACCCCAGAACTCCAATTTTGCTTTTTCATACACTGCGAAATTTTTCCATTTTCTTGTTCATCGTGTAGGTATGTACGTGACTGTATCAAGTTGTTTCCTCTTGTTAAAATTCTCTTGATGAATACTCTCCAATACGTTGATATAAAAAAAATCTTGTTATGTGTACCGTATAAGCATTAAGTGCTGTTATTTTGACATTACAAACAGACACTTCAATTTTATTTATTCGTATAGATTAATTTAAATAAAGTATAATAATTTACTCTTTTAAAATCCCTTAATGACATAAATCATGCTTACATTATTGTGAATATGAACATTATGTAGCCACTAATGTAATAACATATACACCAGTCTGTTGTCTGGCAGTATGAGTCTGTCATGCTCACTAAAATGTCTTGTTTTAACAATTGCCATATAAAAAAAAGTCTTGTGGTGGGTAGCGTTGTGTGTTGGGTGGTAAAGTTCCCTGCATTATGGTTGAGCTGAACTATGTTGATGCATGCGGTATGCCCTATGCCTCTGTCGGGACTAGTCAGCTTTTGACTGTTATAGCAATCTTATTTTAAGGCAATTAATATCATTGTGCATAGATATGTGGTATTCGTGGTCTTGTGGTATGTGGTCTTCACATAGCTTCTTTACGATTTTATTGTGTTAAGTAAAATATTGTAATAGGTACATCATATATTTTTAAAGAGTAGGTTATCCATGTAGTTTCTGGCCGGTTCTTCTCCATGTGACCAACATCTTGGAACCGTGCAACTATTTAAATTCTAAATATTCGTAAGTGCCAGCAAATGGTTTATATGAATAAAAAACTTTTGACTTTGACTTTGATCAGCTTCCACAATCGTCTTTAATTCGTCATTGCCGACCAAAGTTTTCGGACGACCACGGGGTCCATTTTCCAGATCAAAATTTCCAGAACGGAAGCAGGCAAACCAATAACGGGTTGTGGGTTCGTTCGTAGTGTTCGCTCCGTATACGTCGTCCTTGATGTTGCATGCCGCTTGTGCCGCGTTACTGCCACGCGGTATTCATATTCCATAATTACTCGATTACGTGATGAAAACATAGCACTAGTCAATACACATTAGACTGATTTTGAATAATGAATACTATGTTTATAAAATAAATTAATTTGAAATTAGAATTGATGGCCAAACAAAAAAAATTTTTTCTTCGAAATTGCCAGTACTACAGAACGGCTAGAATGAAATGGATTTAAATGAAATTAAGTACAGAATTGTATTATTGTATTATAGACAATATATAAATAAAATATCATAGATATAAACGGCGTAACAAGTAATTTAGAACAACTTACATTTTGGACACCACAGCCTGCTTAAAGGCTGGAGTTCTCCAAGTTTTATCGTTTGAAAAGTTCAGAGTTTCTATTGCCATCGTATTGAATTGATTCAAATGATAGATAAACACTATTACACACACTGATGTAAAATGACAACACACTAATAAAAACATGAATGAGAACAATTCATGGGCTACTATGTTCGCGATATCGATGCACTTGCCACTAGCTTTATTTTAAAAAGACAGTACCCACCTACTAAGGTGGACTATGAACTTTGATAGCATGCGTTAAAATTTATAACAATTATAGAGCTTATTACATTTTCTTAGAACTATAACACGTTAAGTTTGTAAAGGTACCTAATGTATTTTGTTTTGAATTTTCCTCAAAATCACGTGACTTCGAATCACCAATCAGCGTTCACTGCGCGCGCCGTGCGGCGTTGTTTAAACAAAGCGCGCTAACTTCAACCAATCTAAGGCTACGTACATATCAACAACTCGATGGTTTACACTATGCTCGCAGGCTCGCCAATCCGTAAAACTCATAAATAATGACTTTCATAAATAATGTAAAGTTCTCTGTGATCATAAATTACTACTGCGGCGCACGTCGCTTGATGGATGGAATGCACTTTTACCGCATGGAATTGTAACATTGCCGAAACCATACTTGGTAAGCCAATTGGAGATCTTACTCGTTTTCGGTAGTAAACCGGCGGCTCAAATAGTTAAAGTGGACTTAATATTAAGTGGCGTTTTAGTATTTGGCCGTAAGTATATTGTTTTTAAAACGCCTTTATAAGCTTTACCTGCAAATAACAAAATGAATTTACAAAGTTGACGGCACCCGGTCTCCAGTCTCCAACCACCGATATTCACAATTGTGTCATCATTTTGGGAGGAGTTTGCCAGTACTCACCACGCTTGGCAGGCGGGTTGGTAAGCGCTGTATGTTCCACTGGCGGGACGCTCCTGCCCATCCTTCTGCGTTAGAGTCCCTTAGTCGCCCATCCATGTGAGGAAATAGATTGGTGCTATAATCTCATCCGGACACCAAACGGACCAAACTTCGCACAACGCTGCGTATACAGAGGGCCAACATTAACCGCAATGCTTCGGCCCGCCAGGCATAACACCCGATCTCTGTCTGCCAGCAGTATTATGTACTATGTTGGCAGAGCACGAAAACTGGAATGCAGTGGTCTCCTTCTGTGAGAGAGACCGCAGAGCGGGATCGGGCGAGGGCCTTTTTTAAACAACTTTTTCCTCCTACATTTTCCTCGCATAACCTTCATTTCAAGAAAAATGTAGACAGGTAAATATTGTAGCATATTATGGCTTAAATGAGTAACCATGGAGTTTCTTGCCCACTCTCCATAGGAACTCTACATCTTGGAACGCGGCAATTAAAGTCTGACTATTGGTGCCAAAAATAAACAATATCTTATTTAGCACACGACGACGGCACGGTTGGTGCAGTGGCTGATACAGTCGGCTACTGCGCACCGGGTCGTGGGTTCGATTCCCGCACGGAACAAATATTTGTACGATCTGCAGATAGTTGTTCCGGGTCTGGGTGTATTGTGTGTGGAATTTGTGTCTGTAATCGCACCCACGACACAGGAGAAATATTAGTGTGGGGCGACGTTTAAAAAAAAACGAGGGTTACTACTGCTGAGCAGGATGCTTGTTGTTAACCCTTAGTCTTCTATCACGGCATCCATGGATGGAGAGGGGTGGTCTATTCTTCACTGGGAACCGCACGGGAAGTTAAGCTACTAACATGAAAGTTAAATAAAAATAATTCATAATATGTGATAAATAATTTATTGTCTGGCGGTATTTTTACAATATCATTGTAAGCCTACATCAGTTTACTTTCATTAATTGTTATTATCACTTTACTTCAACGCCTTATTATAACAATGTTGCATTTTAAACATTGGTAAGTGTATGGGTGTCTTAAATAATTTTATAACATAATACGATGATATATCAAGCGAACTACTATCATAAAATTGGCTGCTTAAAGTACAAAAGAATACAGATAAGTGATTGCGATGCAAGTTCGCATCGTACCTACTTTATTTTTTTATTAATAAGAATACCTTGCCCCACATTTGAACGGCTCCTGCATCGTGGGTACAGTTTACGGACAAATCTCACATGCACAAACACCCAGACCCGGAACAACGATCTGTAGATCACACAAATATATGTCCCGTGCGGGGATTGAACCCGCGACGAGTAGCGCAGCAAGCTAGTCGCTTAGCTACTACGCCAACCGTACCGACAACCCGGGTTGCCTTTGTGTTGTGCATTGTCCGCTACCTCGCTTTAAAGAGGGAGGTACACTTACAAATAGTATTCGGTGATCTGTAATAATTTTAAGATAACATAATTTTAAATATATGAGATAATACATTGTTCTGTCGAATTCGGTTTTCTGTATACTCATATATTTTAGTGTATATCAGCTTGCTCATCGGGGGTTCATAATTAGATATTTTAAGCGCCCCATTCTATGCGTATGCTAATAAAATAATTTAAGACATCCATTAAATCATACGAAACAAGTATAAGGATTTAAATTTTTATTCGAGATGACGCCCCTACATTAAAAACTATGTTTTTACTGAGAACACAGTTATGGCACATAACATCAGATGCTGTGTTTCGTTATTTAGTTTTTACAAACAATGTCATGAGTTTAACGTTTATTTTACAATAATTCATGAACAGTCGATTGCAGAAGTGAAGGCAAATACTTTAACTATGTTGTAGAACGCACTAATTATAAGTCATATATGTGCGTATTGAATGTCAAAACTGAAGGTAATGTAATTTATTATATTCTAAATTAAATGGACCAGCATTATTGCAAACAATATCTTACTTTTCATGATAAATTTGAAAACTATTAAAGGAATTACTCAGCATAATGAATTCCTCATTATTGCAGTTTTGAAAACCAGCTTTTTCTACCGACTGTCCATTAAATACGTCATAATATTGGAAGATCGACAACATTTTTGTTTCGTACCTATTTTTTTAATCGCAACACTGATTCGAGACTCATTCCTTTACAGACAGACAAAACAAAGTTACACAAATTACGATAATTATACGTAGGGAACAAGTCTTGTAGTCACTTAATCTACAACTATACATAATGAGATAACTATAAATGCAAATTACGATTAATCTAGCGATGCTTTGGCATTGACAAAACATGGTATTTTTTTATTAACACTTACATTTTGATAATTTTAGTTGGGGGAATGAAAAATACTGTGGTAAGCCAGTTTTAAACACTGTGCTTAAAAAAGGATAAAATTCATGAAAGGATATAATGGAGAGATTGCATTGTTTGTCGCGACTAAACTAAAAATAAAAATTCAAACATAGTTTTTGAATTCGGTTTTTAGCTAATGGAGAACATTTTCTGTTCTCTAGTTAAAATATTATTTAAAAAAAGAACCATTTAAAGCCAGATACGTCATTGCTTTTTTGGGTCTCCTTCCACTGCTGAACAGTATATGAGAAATATTTAACGCATTAGGAAAATTCACTTGACATTTTACAGATGACAATGAAAACTCTAGATTCCATTTCTACCGTGTCTTGGTTCTATGTATTATTTTCTTAATTACATTTATGTCATGTGAGAACGTTTTTCAGATATCCATCTGAAAATCTTTCTCACATGTCGTTCACTCCTATGTACGCATCGCGGACCAAAACACGAGTTCGCATCGACGAACCGTTGGAAGAGCGTCATCCGAAGTAGCGACCCCTCTACGGTATCGGCATTGACTACATAGTAGGGTGGCGCAAAAAAAAGACAATTTTTATATTATTTTTAGTCTCTATTGAAAAACATATATTTTGATGTTTATCGATAAGAAATAAGGAAAATAATTCTGTCGACTTTTGATATATAAAAAAAAAATTGGAGTGCCATCTTAAATTTTTTTTGAGCTTTCCTTTGGAGAGGGCTCTTAAACATCAAAAACAATATTTTTTTCACTCGAGACTAAAACAATTCTGTTTTTTTGCGCCACCCTACTACATAGTTACCATGCGAGCTTGTATTGTTTTAATAGAATTTGCACGCACAACTGGAAAAGCCTCGGTGCGCTGCAGAGCTTAAGCGAAATTACGCACGGTGGTGAACCTCCATTTATCGACAGGGGCGGATTTAATAGCAATGGCGCACTAGGCCTGGTCTGATATCGTATTGACGACGTTTCTTGGTGGTCAATTTTAAATAGATGACATTGTTTCAAGATCATTGGGCCACCGCATCTAACTTCACCGATTTTCCTAGCCTCACCTTCAAATTGTGCCTAGACCAGTGCTTCGCGGCTAAACCCACCTCTGTTTAACAAACTTTAATATTGCAAATCCTAGTAAATCTGTTTGTAAAAATACACTGGTAAATTAAATCGCACAATGAAGTCAGCACCTGCTTTAGGGAGTAGATAAATTCGCCTAATAATTAATTAATATTAACAAAAATTAACAACAAAATCGAACAATCACTTAGAACGAATGGTAATAATATTTAGTAATATCTTTACATTTATTTACAATTTTGGTAATATTTTTTAACCGTATACTAATACAAAGGGGAAGTTTAACTTTTAACTAGGCAATTTACAATAACAGAGTAACAAATATCTTAAATTATTGAGGGCTTGTATGTACATTAGCCAATATTTAGACCTATTTACTTGTTGTCCTCATATAAGTACTAGCTTATGAAGATATAGAAGAGTACTTATTTAAGTACAATAAGTTTTAGAGGATAAAGATAAAACATAGACAATATTAGTTTATGGTACGCCATGTTTTGTATTGAACTTACCAATATTTTATTAATGGAAACTTGCATTCCCTATAGTTACTAATTACTTTAATTATGTATTATTATCGTATGGCGTAACACAAGCCGATTTAATATTGCCTTTCCATATTATACGTATAATATAACATTGAATCGAAAATTTGAAACATCGATTTGGCATTGATATGCAGTATAAGTGTTATTTTAATAATCATTAATTTATTGCACATTTAATTTAATTTTATATCAAAACGAGAGGATACACTCTTATTCTAGAATAATTACATGAAATTCCGGGAAAGCAACTTAAGCAATATATGTTTTTGCGCGCAATAATAACAAAGTACGCGATATCATTAGGGCGGTTATCCGTCAAGATTTCATCAAGAATCAGTAGTTTCCTTTTCAACAAAAAGACGTGCGTATTTATGAAAAACAAAACAGGTTTCTGCATCCACTATTTACTTTTTTCGGGTTCCAATCAGTCTTTGAGACTAGCGCGAAATAATTTCAATAGATCTTTACTATCCATTAGTTGTTATTCAACAGAGAGTCGAGTAACGTGGCGCCAGCCATTAATATTCACTCTAATCCGATCCGAAGATTTTGGATTTCTGTGTCAAAAACGTTCAAAATCTTAAGATCTTGGTTCAGATTGATTATTTATTGCGGCCATTAATGTACTATTGCCAGTAACTCTTGCCGCGCGCAACCCATCGGAACGCCAAATATCACTAAGAGTCAAATTCACAGCACAGGCGTATCAGTGACCCTCGCCGGCGTGGGCACGTTATTGTTGGCGGAGGCCTCCTGGTTGTTTGCAGTACAGTAAAACTGCTTATGAGCTTTATATGTGTTCACGTATTTGAACGATATGTCGCAAGACTTGCAGTAGTTCGGAGTCTCTTCGAGTTCCGTTTCCGGTTCCTTCTTGATGTCGACTGCGGGGACAGGAGAGGTTTGTTCCTCTTCGGGCTCGTCAGTCGCGTGGACAAGGCGTGCGTGTCGTACAACGTTGCCGCGGTACGTGGAGGTGTAGGCGCAGCTGCCGCAGCGGTGGACGCGCTCGCTGCCTGCTGCTGGGCTTGGGGAGGTGGCCTCGCGACTGTCTTCTTCGAGCACACATGCGATGTAGCTCTCCTCCTGGAAATTATAATTCATTATTAGTAAGGATTAATGTTATTAATCCGTGTGGTGTCCGGATTAAGAATATGGCACCACTCCATTTCCTCCCGTTGATGTCGTAAAAGGCGACTAAGGGACTCTAAACCAGAGGGATGGGCAGCAGCGTCCTTTCTGTTAACAGTAGCCATTCTGCGCTCACCAACCCGCCTGCCAAGCATGGTGAGTACTGGCAAATTCCCTCCAATATGATGACACAGTTGTGGAAATCTATGGGGGAGGCTTTTGTCCAGTAGTGGACGTTGTATGGCCGATATGATGAATGTTATTAGATTAAGAGGGCTTCACTCATGGGTGTCGTAAACGACTAACGGTTGTCAAGAAGATGTACGTCAACATCCTCTCTTATGCTGCGACCAGTAATCCACCTGCAAAGCTTAATGATTGTAGCAATATCCCCCCTATGAACACTTGAAAACTTTCCGTGTGAGGCCGGCTAAGAATACCACCACCCCATCTCATCCCGTGGGTGTTACAAAAGGCGACTATGGGATAGGCCGGAGGATGGGCAGCAGCGTCCTTCGAGTACATTTATAACCTAACTGAGATCGCCAACCAAACGTGGCGATTATGGCAAATCCCCCCAATGAGCTCACCACACAAACCAATACCGGTAGTTCTGGCAATCTTTCGGGAGTTTTCTGTCCAGCACTGGACGTTTCTCGGCTGAAATGATGAACACTCATTGGTGTGTGTATGTATTTTGAATTTAATTGTGATTTTGAAAATCTCTAAGTGATTTTTTGTATTGATTGAAATATGTCCATTGCTTTTCTCCCAATGATTCTTGCTGGTAGTTTATAGCATTGCAAAAAAGATGAAAGAAAGAAAGATTTTTTTTATTTGACAGCAAAGAAAGATTAAAGGTTGTATTTAATTATATTAACTTACCTGCAAATCAGCAGGCTTCTTATTATTGAAGTGCATGCGTATATGCGTGCGCATGCCCCGCAAGGTATTCCCCCTGTATCGACAGATAGTACAGCGGAAAGCCTTAACGCCAGCGTGGGCATCCATGTGGCGCTGGGCAGCGGCCGCTGTCGGTGAGACCACGTCACAGCAGGGACATTTCCATCCACCCTCCGATCCCGACGTCGGTCGTGGAGCTTCAGGCAGGCTTCGAGGAGATCGAGTCTCCCGTTTTGTACAGTAAAACGATTGATGAGTCGTCAGGTTGTCCAGCGAACTGAAGTGGATGCCGCATGCCAGGCAGATCAGCTGGCGGTACTGCGGCGGCGGCCCTGGCTCCGGCGGTGCCGGACTTGCGCGCTCCTCCCCACCTCCCGATGAACAATAGTGCCGTTTGTGTATGCGGTAGTTCTCGTACTTACAGAACACAATGTTGCACTCTTTGCATTTAGATACTCCCTGCTTCACCAGCACTTGAGGAGACGCGGTAACTGGCAGTTCTGATGCGAGACGTAACGCTAAAGCCGGAGGTAGAATCGTGGGAGGAACAATAGGCGTAAATTTCTCTTCAGGAGGCGACGGCGCACTTGAGGGTTTTGGAGTAGGTCCCCGAGAGTTACGCCGCCGTCGCTTTGGTGAACTTTCAGCACTTGGTGATGAAGACCGTCGTGAGGGAGACGGCGTTCCTGGAGATCCTGGTAGCGATGGTGCGCACACGATTTGCTCAGGGGTCGCTGAACGTATTCTGTTCTCTTTCTCGTGATCGTCAGTCACCACCGACTCCGGTGTCCGTCGTACGCTAAGATCTAGAGGGGTTGCGCCGTCTCTTGATGGCTCTCGAGGCCGATTGGCTGCTTTTAAAACTTCGGACTCCTTTCCATCCGTGTTCATTTGTGATAAAGCGCGGCTGATCGGCTGGAATGTTCCATTTGGTAACAAGAAGCATGGCGTATCGGGGTCTGGCAGTGTGGTCCCTGGAAGAGTGCTAGCGCTCCTTAACAACGAGTAAGGTACAATGAGAATCGGATTCGTAGGTAACGCAAGAGCGTACTGGTTCTGGTTCTGTGCTGGAGGCGTAGCTCCAGGCGAGGGTGGCGCGGACCCTGATGTCGCAGACCCACCCCTAGCAGCTACTAAAGCCTGTTTTACAACTTGCCTCGTGCTGCAATAGTGTTGTTTATGAGCTCTGTAAGTCTTGATGGAGCTAAAGCGAATATCGCAATCAGCACAATACCTATCCTGTACGGGTGGACCCTCTGTAACTTCACCGTTAGAGGTCGGCGTCGGCGCCGGAGTTCCACTGCTCACCGGGGAAGAGGAATGCATTCTCATGTGTCTGTTTAAACTAACTTTCTTTTCGGCGCTATACGAGCAATAGGTACAAGCATATTGCTTGCCGGCAGGACGTGGAGTCTTTGCATCACTGCTTGACTCATCTGCGGCTGGGTCAGCTGAAGCGTTCGTCCCCTCTGCCGGTTTCGGCAATCTGTTTGAACAGTAATGTTCTTGGTGCGCTTGCAAAGTGCTTAGAGAAGAGTAGCGGATGCCGCAAGGCTTGCACACATAGCTTGGAGCGGCAGATGTAGGAAAAAGTCCCGGGAAAGCGGCCGCTGTCAAGGCGAGGAAGTCTCTCGCTTGCGGCGCAGGTGGTGGTGGCGGTGACGGCGAGGGCGGCTCACGTTTGAGTAAGGTCGCCTGTGGGGCGAGCGCGGGGTCTGTAGCGAGGCTCGTGTTGAGGCGCAGGCGTGGCGGCGACGCGGCAGGTGAGCCGCCTGATGCGGGCGAGACGCCCCCACTGGATGCGGCACGCTCGCCCCCTGAGCTCGGCGTGTGAGGTTCTACAGGCATCGCCTCGCTCTCGTTTCCCCATTCCTCGTCCTCACCTGAAAACACAAATAATACAAATAAGAAACTATTGACCGAGCTCCTATATGCAAAATGTCCAAACAAAAAGAATGCACGCTATCGGTTCCTATTAGTGTTGTTAATAGCTGTGCGATGGTGAGTTGGCAGCGACGTCCCGCGATAGTCGTCACTCGTCACGTTTCATCCCGTATCTGTCGACGTCAGTCAGATGGAGCCCTCGCGAGTCGAGGCATACATTAGCGCTCCTAATTGAGACGTGGCCGCGCTATGTAAATGTCGCCGCGTGGGTGGGGCGCGAGCACCGGCCACTCTCTTAACAAATGCGAGAAATGTGTGCGAGATTAAGTTCGCGCAACCGGGACGGTTGATCCGTCATTACGGCCATTGCTCGTCCATCAATATCGTGAGCAGGCCCGGGGCCAAACAGAATAAAAACATAACGGACCCCGTTGTAATTGGATCTGATTTCCAGAAAACGCTCGCTCACCTTCCTTTTTGAGCGACAACGATCTCTACCGAGCGAGGAATTAACCTATCTTTCGTGCAGCGATCTCGACTCAAAACGCCAATTAATGAGAGGCTCAACTTCATTCTCCTGGCCCTGTGAAGATCATTATATGGGCACGACAGCGAGATGGACGCGACGATTGGTGCGGCCGCGCACCGACCGCCATCTCGTGGTAACGAACACCACTCGGATCGGATTGCGTTCGGGTCACGCTATCCTAGTGAGCGCGCGTTCCGATTGGTCATTACGATTGCTCGGTGACGCGCGATTGGTCGACTAATGCTGCTTTAATCTGGCAGCTTAATGTTAGTGTCATACCGAACGCAAGCTTATCGCGGTTCGTTAGTCGCGCTCCAGCTTCTGTTTTTCGCTAAATAAGTTATAAGCTTGTGATTGTTGGCTTGGCGAAAGGTTGTCCGGACAATCACATAGATGGCGTGACTCGGTGTCGTTTATGCAGCACTCGCAAACTGAGCGTCGATTCGTTAAATGATATACATCTGTGCCCTTTGTCTTTATAAACATGTCATTGCGTACAGAGACAAACATGCGACACATGTATACTTTGAAAACTAGCCCGCATAGTTTTGACTATAACTTCACAATGAGCTGGTTAGATTAGGCCTTTGACTGCGAAGCTGCCTCTCAAATTGCAGGGGAACAATGCATGTTGTGTTCTTATATGAAAATTAATAGAATTAAGCAATGGAATTAAATGTTTATTGTCGAGTAGAACAAGGCCGACAAGCGTCATACACGTGTCTACATACGTAAGGAAAAAAACAAAGCGGCCATCTTGCTGGGGTTTTATCTGTTCTGAGATCAGGGTCCAATTAAAATAGTCGTGCATCGGTGGCGTCACAATCGCAGTGATACAAATCTGTGATTCTGACGCCCGTGAGCGATCACCTAGCTACTCGCGCTACCACGGGCTACTTCGAATGATATCTCGATTGATAACTTACCATAATCGTAATGCACTCATACATATCTCGAGATAATAATATAAATAAATATGGACATTAAATAAATTATTTACTTATGAGTATAAATATAATTTACCTATTACAGTCACGCAGTAGTGAACGGTAGAATAATTTACGTCTGGTATAACGTTGTCACGTCCTTCACATAAAGTAATAAATCTTCACAACGAGAAGTTCATCAAGAATCTTTGTAAAGTTTATAAACTACTTTTGTATTTTTGTACAAGCAGATTTTTTGGTTGTTGTTATAAACAAGTTATCGATAAATCGCCTGTTTTGGAAAATGAGTACATGCTTTTCTGCATAGAAGTTGCCTACTTATAAATAAACCGATCCTGCAAATATAAACTACGTTGTGTCCCATTCTCCTAGGCTTTCACTAAGGAAAGTATGGGTTATTAAGTTATTGCACTGGACTTAAAATCGGTACTGCCAATAAATCTCGTAACTACACTAACAAATGGTAGTGGTCCTCAAAATGTCATGCGACCGACATATACCTTGAACTGAACCGATTGTCTGATAAGTCGAGATAAAAACTTATTCATTGAATATTAATGTCTGTCTTGGTCTACATCCCAACGACTGTCCCTTTCTTTAGAAACTTCAATGAGACGCAAACTCTGTCGTTGAGCTTGTTCCTCCACTATGAAAGTTTTTGTACGAAATTCGAATGACTTTTTATGTAGGTATTTGCGCAGGCAGCTCAGGGAGTGGACAAAGTGGCCAAGCCGAAAGGACCTCCGGAGGTAATTTATATAGGTACTAAGCAACACGGCTAAGGGCTCCACTCAGTACGGCTCAGGCCTCGGCTTGATACAGGCTGGCTCGAGCAATCCTCAATTGGAACGAAATCAAAACTCCATACTTAAGTAATGATCAGCTTGTAGTTTATATGGTAAGATGATGTATCATTTCAGCCGAATGAAGTCCACTGCTGGACACAGGCCTCCTCCAAATATCACCACAACGACCGATATGGTGTGTTGTGGGGTCATTGGGGGGTTTTGCCACAATCGCCACGCTTGGCAGACGGGTTGGCGATCGCAGTTGAGTTGTTAATGTACTCCAAGGACGCTGCTGCCCATCCTCCAGCTAATCCCTTAGTTGACTTTTACGACACCCACGGGAGAAGACTGGGTGGTGGTATTCTGAGCCGACACCACACGGCATGATGTATGTCTCCACCAAAATAAGCATCCCAAAAAAACGAGTTCGATAAGATATTAATATCGAGTTGGTATAGCAAAAGCAGTGAAAACCTTTTCATTTGTCCTTAGCGTAAAAACAAGAACCTTATCGTATCATTGGTCTGGCCAAGCGTTAGCTTAGGAATAAATGCAACACGCAAAAACCAACTACCAAAATCTCTGCAGTTTCTCAATATTCCAACGCAAAGTTACCTTGCCTGCTTTCTTTTTGTGGAAATCATAAGACGCCAATAAAGCTTAATGACGAGAAGATGAACAACAGCATCTCTTTACGCGCTAACAATAACAAACTGCCTTCACTAACTGCCAAGCGGATGGCAATATCCAATGGATGGATATGGCAATTTTCCCTGAAGAAGTGAAAACTGTTTCTTGTAGCGGCGTGATAGAAGATCCATCATCATCACCATATCACCCCAAGAACGTCCATTGCTGAACAAAGGCTTCCCCCATAGATTTCCACAATTATGTTATCATTTTGGGGGGTATTTACCAGTGAGTACACGCTAGACAGACGGGGTGGTGAGTGCATAACTACTGTTCTTCAGAAGAGATACTGCTGCGCATCTCTCTCATTTAGAGTCATTTAGTCGCCTATTACCGGAGATGGAGTGGTGCTATATTCTTAATTCGGACATCAGACGGATATAGACCCATATTCAGTGCAATCTGTTACAACTCACTATAGTACTTTTTTGGACCAATGACTAGTAACCACCGATTTAAATCTTTGCTGGCAACCAGAATCGCTCTGATACGCAACACACACATTCATAAACATGTGGTTCTATACATGAAATAAAAGCTTACATATGATTTAAATGTCAGTCAACTTGGACCAAATCGTAATAAAAGTAATCATGTTATTGATCGAAATATATCTATTAAAATAAACTTTTTTTGAACATGTCATCTTAACGTCACTACAAAACATTATGGAGGCCATTACTAGTGTTGCCAGATTTTAAATAAAAAATGCTACTAAAAACGTACGGACAAAGAGTTGAGTGACAAAGTCGGACGAGATTATCGTTACAGACATCTTGATTTATTTGTGTTTGTTGTACTAGGGAGTGTATACATCTATCATGCGTGTGGACGACCGCACGATAGTATCATAGGTGTTTAATAGTTACAGCAGGAGTTATTTGAATGAGCCTGATATTCTGTAACTGGCTTTGCGATCTAGATAAGTTCCCAAATTGTGTATTGTGGTGAAAATATATGCTATCATGATTAGCACTGAGATAGAATAATGCTTTTGTTTATCTGCAGACTTCTAAAATATTATAAAATCAGCAATAAAGACTCCGCACTGCAGGATTAATTAAAAACAAAACGAAAGAAGCCGAGCAGTGAAGTTCCAGAAATGTTTTCACAAAATAAAGAGGAAAAGTAAAGCCCGTATATCCAATATCTCTCAAAAAGCAAGCAACTGAAAATAGCAAAAGGCTATAAGTAGAAAAAATGGTTTACATCTAGCTATCCTAGTTGCCAAGCTTGTTTTATAAATGTTATATTTTATTTACGGGACCGATGTTGTGAATTCTATTGTATTCAGATACAACAATTCACAATTATAGGCATAGAAAAACCATTTCAATTCATTCTAGTTGTAACAAGCTCCGCATAGTAAACAACGGCGGCTATAATTAAGAAGAGGTGCAATGCAAGTTAGGTTTATAATGAGCAGTGCAATATCTAACTTCATTCCAGTTCATTGCTTATGAAACCCAATAATAAAACCATTGAATACGATTTCCAACGACTCACAGCCACGCTATTTACACATAAAAAATATACTCAAGTACGTATCGAGGTGGTGATCTTCAGCAAGTGTCCGGCAGGATGAACGTCGTGCGTCACGATCGGACGCGCATTAACATATCGCCGGTTCGATTCCGCTATCGTTACGCCTTGCGCTGTGCTAACAGTTGGCCACGTGCCCGTTTGTAAGCGACACGAGATTTTTTGTATATTTTCTTGTGGATTTCATTCTAGGTGATAATGTTGATAACCTTAAAGTAAGTGAATTGATTGGACACATCTTAAGTGGTAGAATGCCGTGTGGTGCCGGCTACTATTAGCACCAATCCATCTCATCCCGTGGGTGTCGTAAAAGGCGACTTAGGGGTTAGCTGGAGGATGGGCAGCAGCGTCCTTCGAATACATTAACAACTCAACTGCCAACCCGCCTGCCAAGCGCCACGCTTATGGAGTTGTTATAGTTATGGAAAAACCCCCCAATGAGCACACAACACACCGATGTGGGTCATTGTGGTGATCTTTGAGGGAGGCCTGTGTCCAGCAGTGGAATTTATTCGGCCAAAATGAAAATGATAAGTGGTAGATGAAAAGAGTGACCTTAGGTGACAGTTTGTTAAACCATCGCCAAATTATCTTACAGTGGCTGATTTATTTTGGTTGTCTTCTAAATATCAGGCAAGTGACAATTTCTAAATATATATACTTAGCAAATTTATAAAAACTCCGAATCATTAAACCGAACAACATTCAATAAGCCCTATCGCTACCACCAATCATTTTCAAGCATAGACTCACAAAAAATACTCTGCATTCGCATTGGAGACGTGTCGAGCAAAAACGTTGGTAAGTAAGCGTAGTACGTAGTAGATAAACATTTCCTCGTGGTGTCCACGTCCTGCTTCATGACGAATAAATCTAGATGTCCACGCGGGCCGCGATAACAGTAACGTACAGCCGCGATGTTGGTATGAGACCGCGATAAATGTTGCCACGCTTAGTTCGTTATCTTCGGTGTTGGTGGCGCAAAAATATGATGTGGTACGGTAGGAATTGACTGACGATTCCTTAGAGCATTTAGTTTGAAATTTCGGATTCGAGTTTTAAACTTACATCATTGAACAATGAAAACGAATGTTTAAATTAAGAATGCTGTATTTAAAGTTTAATTATAGAACTTTCATTAGAGAATAGATATTTTTCAACAGGGGAAACTTTGCCGTGGCGGGAGTATATTTTCATTTCCTTAACTTGACACAGCCAAAATGGAATACAATAGGCACGAAAAAAAAAGAGATCTATTTTAGGCTTCCAAAAAGATCAGTGATTCAAATATACTACCAGAATAACATGGCAAACTGTCTAACACAAAAAAAGCAACCACTCAGAATTCAAGCACGGTACACGTTTACACAAAATTCATTACACACTTTAATTAACCCAGTTTTACGTGCTAACTAAATATCGTCAAAGCAACCCCTTGCCAGTAAACGAGTGGTCGTAATCGTATAGCAAAATCTCAACCTCCGTATATGATTGATGTAGGATTTAATATTCATGAGGTGTTGCCACATGTGTGAGGAGCTAGGTTTTGGTAGATTTGATGCGGTATTAGGAAATACTATCTAAATCTAAACCATAAAAAGCCAATTTAGACATTTTCAGTGCTTAGGTGAGAAATAATTTTTTTAACTTCTCACGACATTTATGTTAAGGTTCATCATATCAGCCATTTATATGTCCACTGCTGAACAAAGGCCTCCTTCATAGATTTCCACAACTGTGTCATCATTTTGGGGGGTATTTGCCAATACTTACTTACGCTTGGCAGGCGGGTTGGTGAGCGCAGTATGGCTAACGTTTCTCAGAAGGGACGCTGCTGCCCATCCCTCTGATTTAGATTTCCTTGGTCGCCTTTTACGCCATCCGCGGGAGGAGATGGAGTGGTGCTATATTCTTAATCCGGACACCACACGGAACATATTAAATGTTAAGGTTAAACATTTAATATTAAGGTTTCAAAATCGGGAGTGCTCACCTTCTTTGGCCTTTAGATAGCCATGGCTGAACATCTTATGACTTCGAAATGAATATCCAAGAGTTTTGGAAGCTAATGAGTACAACCATAATTGTAGCCACATCATGTCAGATGATGCTTTTAATAGCATTTTCCAAAAATTCGATTCTTTCAGAAATCTATACAAACACCATAGATTTCGTGGATGTCTGCTGCCTATCATCATATCAGCCAAAGGACGTCCACTGCAGATTAAAAGCCTCCCCCATAGATTTCCACAACTGTGTCATTTCGGGGGAATTTGCCGGTACTCAACACGCCTAATCCGTGTGGTATCCGGATTAAAAATATAGCACCACTCCATCTCCTCCCGTGGATGTCATAAAAGGCGACTAAGGGACTCTAACCCAGAGGGATGGGCAGCAGCGTCCCTTCTGTGGAATAGCATCATTCTGCGCTCACCAACCCGCCTGCCAAGCGTGGTGAGTATTGGCAAATTCCCCCCAAAATGACGACACAATTGTGTAAATCCACGGGGGAGGCCTCTGTTCAGCACTGGACGTATAAATGGCTGATATGATGATGATGATGATGAACACGCCTGGCAGTCAGTTTGGTGAACGCAGTATGGCTATTATTCCACCTGAGGGAGCTGCCCATCCCTCTGGTTTGAGTCCCTTAGTCGCTAGTGTTTTACGACATTCACGGGAGGAGATGGAGTGGTGCTATATTCTTAATCAGGACACTACACGGAATTACTACCGACTATTGTTCTTTTTTATTCACAGTCCATGCGGAAGAGCAGCATTTTTTGATATGATATTTGAGTCGTTTAATAAATGTTTTATCTTCATATTTATTTATTTATACTTTAATGTACAATGGTTGTACACAAGGGGGACATAATGCCATATGGCATTCTCTACCGCTCAACCTTTGGGTTAAAAAAGAAAAGCATTGAAAGAGGTACAAAAAACAAATAGGAATTTCAAGAATGATAATTATAAGATAAATACAGATATAGATACTAAAAGTACGGTAAAATACGGGGGCGGACGAATCGCAGCGCCGACCGCGGTAAACGCGTTTACGTTTCGACTGTCAATAGAAACTCACACTTGGCCCTCAGGTAAATTTTTAGATATTTATTTCTCACCACAATAACGAAAAAGTTACAGTATTATAGAAATTTACTGTGGGAGACTGGTGCCTAAACTAGGTTGAAGCCTGTATTTCAGGTCACCAGGCCTTCCACCCCAGAAGTCCAATTTCATAGTCCTTTCATTAACTGTGCTAAGTGAAAATTTTCCATTTTCTTGTTCTTCGTGTATCTGATTCTATCAAGTTGTTTTCTCTTGTTAGGGTTCTCTTGATGAATACTCTCCAATACGTTGCTATAACTTTATCAGGCCCGATACTGGTTGATTTTGTCGGTTATTTATTCGTTTTCATCTTGCAATGCGCACTTTCATTGCAAACAACATCTTGATATAACAATAAACTCGCTGTTTTAATAAAATGTGTAAATTACGGCTTATATACAACCATTATTGACGATTTATCAAATTTATATATTTATCTTATCTTAAGAATTTAGCAGCTTGAATTAAGACAATGTGCCATATCCAAACTTATTTCGTAGCTAACTCCATTCATTACCAGTTGTGCGTATTTAAAAACACAAGGTAAGTACACTCGATCGAATGTAGATACGCCTGAGGAAATTAAATATTTCACGAGTAATTGCTTCTTTTGCTTTCTTTGTTATTTATCATGAGTATTTTTGACATTTAAATTACCTATAATACATTTATAAATTCGTTAATGTTGCAGTATTACAATAACATTTGCTAATATTTTTTTACTGTCATTTTACCAAGCGTGGTGAGTATTGGCGAATTCTCCAAAAATGTGGGATGTATTTGTTCAGTAGTGGACTTTCTCTGGTTGTTGTGAACAAATGACGACACGTTTGGTGCAGTGGCTGCTGCCCACCGGGTCGAGGATTCGATTCCCGCAGGGAACAAATATTTGTACGATCTGCAGGTAGTTGTTCCGGGTCTAGGTGTATTGTGTGTGGAGTTTGTGATTGTAAACGTACCCACAACACAGGAGAAATCATAGAGTGGGGCAAAGGTGAAAAAAATTAAAAATAATTAATAACTGCGTTCTTCTGCTGAAGCCGTGTGGTGCCGGCTCAGAACACCACCACCCCATTTCCTGACGTGGGTGTTGTAAAATTCGACTAAGGGATTAACCGGAGGATGGGCAGCAGGGTCCTTCGAGTACATTGACAACTCAACTGCGATCCGTCTGCCAAGCGTGGCGATTATGGCAAAACCACCCAATGAGCCCACAACACACCCATATCGATCGTTGTGGTGATCTTTGGGGGAGGCCTGTGTCCAGCAGTGGACTTCATTCGGCTGAAATAATGACTGCTGAATAGCTCAATACTGCCGATCGCGAGGTTGTCATTTGGAACCCCATCCATTCCAATATTAACATGAACTCTTTCCTTTTATTAGTACGTGGAGAAGTCCTCATGGACTTGGGGAAGGCGGTAGGGCATTCTGGATTCTTACCGGCGAAAACCCCACTGTGTCCCTGCGTGCACATTTCGCCAGGATCACGTGCTTTTTTTTATAACGGTGGCTAACTAGCATACGGCCCACCTGATGGTCACCGGTTACCTCAACCTATGAACGCTGGCAACACGAGAGGTATCACTCGCGCGTTCCGACCCTGTAAAAATATTTTCATGCCCTTTTTGAAGAGCCCCGTGCTGTAGTCTCTTAGGAAAACTTCGGTAGGGAGCTGATTCCACAACCTGAGCGTGCGCGGGAGGAAGTTCCTCTGAAACCGTACGGTACGAGACCATTTTGGCTCTTGGGTATGTGGATGAACTTCCCGCCGATAGCGGGAGGTGCGATGGTGGAAAGTAGCCGTTGGCATTATATTGAACAATTCCTCAAGACATTGTCCGTTGTACAAGCGGTAGAACACACAGGGAACCAAAGTCCCTCCTCAGACTTGGAGGTTCTAGGCCGCGTGTGAGCTTGGGATCGTCGACAATCCTAACTGCACGCTTCTGTACCGAAACAAAAGGTTCAAGCTGGTTGCCAGGTGCTCCCTCCATATGAGGCTCTCACCTTCGTACGCAACCCTGGCAGTATCTATCTGCTTTATGCGATCCCTCCCTGTCTCATCGGTGGGGAAAAGGTCCTGGTTCCCCGTTCAACTCATCTTTACGGGGTGAGCGTCAAACACAAATGCGCCGCCACCTCGGTTGTTGCCACCTGTTTAGAGGTGGGCATATGGACATGTAGTAGTGCTCTTATAGCATAGCTCCGGCTAGGTTCGTACCACCGCATTGCCAGATATTCTCCGCCAATTAGAAGGGCACTGTAACTGTGACGAGCGCTGTGTGGATCCACGCAGAACTACCCTGGGTGGCATTACAATCGTTATGGACAAGCATGACGCTAACCACCAGGCGAATCAACGGCTCGTCTTGTCAGCACGTTGTGTAAAAAAAACCTCTCGTCCGCCGTTCATGGACCACGGTTATAGGGCGTTGTTGGTCCATCTTCTTCGCCTCCCAGCTCGTCTGTTGCGGATTGCGAGAGCATTCGCCGCCTCCCGCTCTCTCTCCGCAGCCTATCCTACTACAAGCAACTTTAGCTTATTTGGAGGGATCAACAAACAATATCAGTATTACTAATATGTGCTCTCACAGTGCACAATGCTTATCCTCTTAACTGTCGATTACTATTATCTTGTACTATAGTACCGTAGGTACAGTTTTACAGCCATAAATTTCACATGCAAATGCACCACGAGCTTCAGAAACTATCTGTAAACCATACAAATATTTGTTCCGTGCGTGGATTGAACCCACTACACGTAGCGCAAAAAGCAAGTTACTTTAGGAGACAAGTAGAAAACGGAGACAGCGGATGAGCATGTTTTCAAAAGACGCGGTTGGACGGGAAAGTAATTCATTTCTCAGATTAAAGTGCTTTAGTTAGAAGAGATTTTGTAGTAATGTTTCTAGGAGCTGGTCTTTCCTCCACTGCTGCTCTTTAAAGTAGCACTGCTATGAAAACTAAAAGATAAGACAAGGTGGAGAAGGCTGAATCTAAGGTGGCAGTAAGCGGAACTATTCACCACATATACCTTTTTTTTATTGATCCGGTGGAAATACATCATGTACTTCCTCCGCCCCGGGAAAGGGCAGAGGGGTATGCCGGACTCCTAACGGCTAAAACCACTGGAGTAGTCATCTTTGGCACTGAAAGGAGGTTCCAGAAACTCGAATAATCTCCATCTAGAGCCACCCATTAGTGCCACTCCTTTAGGCACATCTCGGAGGAGATGACTGTAAAGCGGTCACCCCCTCTAGCGGAGAGAAGGTGACTGTAAAAGGGCACCTCCCCAGGCACTTCTCGGGGGGATTGTAAAGTAGTCCCCCGAAGCTCACCTCATATACCTAGGAGAAGAAAAGCTAGGCGCGATGCAGGCAACAGTTTCAGAACAACTGATAAAGTGAACTTTACTGTCCAAGGATCAAGTTAAACGCCGGCACAAATTTGTCTGGAGTTACATCGAATAATAGATACGTCCAAGTTAGACTATAAAATGTAGAAAGACGTAAAAAGGGGATCCGTTTCGATCTACATCAAGGAATAAATAGAAACAATTGAAAATGCAATGATTCGCCCACATGTCCCTTTGTTGCAAAGCACTCATTATCATCATCATCATATCAGCCACAGGACGTCCACTGCTGAACAAAGGCCTCCCCCTTAGATTTCCACAACGAGTGGTTCATGCCGCATTCATCTAAAGAGTTCCAGCGACCTTCACCAGGTCGTCTGTCCACCTCGTTGGAGGTCATCTCACGCTGTGTTTTTCGGTGCGCGGTCTCCACTCGAGAAACTAACCCTTGCAAAGCAATACCAACGTCAAACGTTGTTTGCGATACAACTTACAAGTCTTTCATATTCGTGCTGTGAACAATTTTAATTACCCAATATTAGATTCGTATGTCCCCTCGACATGCAATCTGCAGTCGCAGAAACGTTAAAAACACTTGAACACACCAAAAAGTGTAATTCTGATAGGCGCGGCTCTATTACCGTGGCACGCCGTAACTCAGAAACAAGTAAACACGGCAGTCTCGACATTTGCATAACTATCGAGTTTTTAAATCTATGCAAAACGCGACGATACGTTGCACGGGCTCACGAGTCGACCCCCCCATCGCGACTTCAGTAAAAACACATGCGATTTCATAATACGTCCCCCCATAACTCCACGTGTGCCACGTTTTGATTAATAACCCGGGATTACGGCGGACGAGATTAAAATATAATTTGAATGCACATTTTAAAATAACAATGCCAGTAAATACACCGCGAAATTGATGATAAAGTGATATATACACATAAATAAACAGATTAAAAGTTGCGTCCACGCATCGCTGGAGGCGTGAAAAGTAGGCGGTACTTATGATGAATAACGTGACGGAATCCGACGTCCAATCAGATCGATCTCGATTTTAATTATACGAATCGAGAACATCGAGACGTCTATAGATCGAATATTAATATGTCGATTACGCATGCGGCGATATCAACGGCCTGGCCTTTGATTCAACCGTTCGAATTTCGAATGCGTAATTTGATTTGAGCCGCGACATTCCGCGAACCAGATGCAGACGATAACGGTCTTCCGCAAAAGATTGAAGATAGTTATTGCCAACTAAGCAAAATAAAAGCACAATGTATAAATAGATTTTATTTTGTTTGCATTCCTTGTATGCACTCGACGTGACATTAGAACCGACATATAAGTAATAAAAGAACACAAATTAAATTTAAACTAACAAAGCATTGTTACAGTGAAACGGTCACGTCAAACCGATCCATTTCCTTTTTGTATTACGGCACAATCTCGATAGTCGATAGGATCTAGCAGTCGCAGCACGCCTACGACATGAAAATAATTAACTCGGTCCACCGTCAAACATCATGTTTAACATCGGCTACTCCCATACCAATTACTACCGACAATCGATCCACTCACAAAAACAGGCGCCCAACACTAGCCGAGACGGGTTTGAAAAAAAAAGTCGACCGAGCCTCGTCGCGCCCGAGAACGTGTTAACGAGTGTTTGATGGATCGCGCTACAATCTAATACCGATGTTCTTAACACTACTAGATTTTTCATGAACCTATCCACCGTTTTTATGTCACTTTATTTCTCGACACCCTTCATAACATACGATAGTGTATCCAAGTGCAACTGGACAATAACAGATCCCAGATAAATCGAAAGAAATCAATTCAATTCATGAATAAATCGCATAAACTTGTCTCCCACTGTTATCAACGCGACATAATATTTTTTACAGTTGTTCCATAAATGCGAGAAAGCGATGCACGAGGACGCAGTGGTATTTTTTTGAATAAATTCACGTTTAATCGGTATCCGGTATCTTTGAAATTGCTAGTGAGCACCGAGAGATGGAATCGATATAGGCCCCACAATGTAAATTATATAATTAAAGAAAACTCGCGATTGCGATCGAATACTTACACGATGTTAATCGAATAACGTGACTTTTATCGGCAATTGCGTCAAATTACTGCTCAAATTGCCGTATAAAAATAAAAAGTAGTGTTGTGAGCGGAAAGGGGTAAAGGGATACAAATCGGATTGTTTCTTAAAAATAAAAAGTGTGCAGTGTCGTTTGGATCGCGGGCGGGCGAACGCGTTGGAGATTTGAAAATTAGCATTTTTGTCGAATAACTCTGTGGCGGTGTCTCGCTGAGCACCCGATACCGACGAGCTGGCCGAATCTCAGCTTTTTTATACTTTTTAAAAGGATTGGACTTTAAAATATTTCTCTATTCTTTGGCAATCACTTGTTTTAGGAGCTAGGAATAAAAACCGCGCACATCTCTAAAACGTTCATGGGTTAGAGAGAGAATATCTTTTAGGTGTAGAGAACTGAATTTGTATCAATAAAGCTTTATAAAAAATACTGTTTTTTTATCTTTAAAAAAAACGTTGCCCCTCACTAGGATTTCTCCTGTGTCGTGGGTGCGTTTACAGACATGAATTCCACATACAATACACCCAGACCCGGAACAACTATCTGCCGATCATTCAAATATTTGTTCCGCGTGGGAATCGAACCCACGACCCTCGGCGCAGCAGTCGACTGTATCAGACAATGCACCAACCATGGCAGGATGATGTTGAAACTTCTTAAAATATTATAATTTATAATGATTTTCTTTATAAGTATACTCAGACTGTTTATTATAAGTATCTATATGAATTTATTGTTAGGTTTTGGGTAAGCATACCATCATATCCAACCACCTCAAAACCGCAACAATAAGTTGTAGTAGATGTTACCATAATCGACTTGAACTTGAACTCAACAATCACACTGGGCGGATTGTTGATCTCAACTAGCTAGAAACTTCTTGGAGCTCCTACCCTTTTTCTTGTCATAATCCTAGAGTCACCCTATTCGACCGTCACAAGTTAATAGCACTGGCCTATTTTTTGCTGGGTACTTTACGTCAACGCTATCATCAGTTGTTCACGCTATAGAAAATCACCAATACTCTTCAGTCTTATAAAAAATAAAGCAAAAGCAGCTCTAAAAACCGTTGACCCTTTATCTTTTGTAGCAGCTCTCATTGGGCGAGTAGAAATTTATGTCGCCGAGTAATCCGGGCCCATTTGTATAGATAATTTTTATTATTGCCATCTCCCCGAGCCGGCCGCGGCCGATAAATGCCGAACGAAAGAGTTCGTAATGACAATTTAAATAAGGAAGACGTATTCGTTTCGAACGATAACCGGGATTTGAATTTAGAAAAAAATTAAGTGGTACCTAAGTTTGGAGTTTGACGACCTGGTAAAGATAAATAGTTGGAGAGTCGTTGGATGCGGGGGGCATGTGTGATTGTGGAAATCTATGGGGAATTGTCTCTCTCCTCTATGGCCTTTGTTCAGGAGTGGACGTCCAACGGCCGACATGATGATGATGAAGTTTCGAGTAGGGTTGTACACTGTTGGTATAAACACTTTAATTGGTTGAATTTATTTAACATAATTATAGAAAAAATTGCCCCATGTAATTTTTTCATATTTACGTGTTTTTACTTGACATGTGAGTAATCTCATTGCTCGGCCAATATTAACTGCTCTCTGATATTGCAAAGGAATTTGATCCCCGAATACAAGTACCTTATATTATAAAAATATGAGTAGATATCCATTACAATACTTAGATACTAGTAATAACCCTACACAACAACAAACTAAGCGTGTAAACTATTTTTAACATGGCCACACCGAGTTTATCGGCTCCCGCTCTTATGTCCGCGTTATCTCGGCCAGTGCATTAGTCTTCGATAATACAACGATAAAAACAGATCGGCCGGCGCCATGCTCGATACAGATTGTATTTAGTCGATTTAAAAGAAAAAAGAATCGATTCATCCCCGATAAAGATGTTATGGCGTGTTTTCGTAGTCGAGTGACTTAATTGTGGATTCCTGTGCTATGTTTACGTGGTATAATAAATTTTGTGATTAAAAATGTTTTAAGCAGATGTTTGGTTTTATGTTTAAGTTACCAGTATATGAGATAATACAGGTTAAGTGGAAGCCAGAGGTATGACTAGCATAGTATACCATAGTGTCGATTATAATAAATATTCATGTTTAACTAATTCTATGAGTACGATATCGTTTTAATTATAATGTTATAAATGTAGGTAATTTAAGTTAAGAATATTCTTTATTGTGGACATATATTATAGATATTAAATTATTACAGTATCCAGCGACTCCCAACTATTTGTCTAATTACAGTATTATTCAAGTTTATTGGGAGAGACTGGTGCCTAAGCTAGGCTGAAGCCTGTGTTTCAGGTCATCAGGCCTCCACCCCAGAAGTCATTTTTTTCTGTTTCATAAACTGCCAAGCGAAATGTGTCCATTTTCTTCTTCGTGTGTCTGATTCTATAAAGTTGTATTTTCTTGTTAAAGTTCTCTTGATGAATAACTCTCTAATATTTTGATATAACTTTATTATTATTGAAAACGTAGAATATTGTAAAACATATTTACATGTACACTAACATCTGTATTCAAAATCATACTAACTACTAAGAATAACAGAAAATAAACGGTACTCTTCATCATCATCATCATATCATCCAAAGGTTATCCATAGATTTCCACAACGAGCGGTTACATGCTGCCCGCATCCAACGGGAGGTCGTTCAAGCTTCAACCTTTTTACCCCAACGGTGATCAATTTTTTTTTAAACGTTGCATCACACTAGGATTTCTCCTGTGTCGTGGGTGCGTTTACATACACAAATTTCACACACAATACACCCAGACCCGGAAAAACTACCTGCAGATCATACAAATACTTGTTCCGTGCGGGAATCGAACCCGCGACCCGGAGCGCAGCAGTCGACTGTATCAGCCACTGCCCCAACCGTGCCTACGAGCAATGTGCCAATTGCCACTTCAGTTTACTAATCCTTTCAGCTATGTTAGCAACTTAAGCTCTTCTACGGATCTCCTCATTCCTCGTTCAATCTCGTAGAGAAATACCAAGCATAGCTCTCTTCATATTTCGCTGAGTGACCTTGAGCTTTCTTATTAAATGGTACTCGCATAATATGAATTAAATGAACAATTTTTATTACATATCTAATTTTAAATTCTGGGGCTAGGTAGGTAGGCAACTTGTAATGTCATAAAAGGTATGCATTTGCAATGAAGTTAATAAGTAACTGAAGGCAGCCAATGTTCAATAAGAGGCATTCCTGCAATTTCACACGGAAAACAGAAATAATCTATTAATTTAAAAAAACAAATATTCGCCCACCTTGTGGTTCCGTTTATTTTATTTTATTAAACGTTATGTAACAGTTATACATATGCAGATTTAATGCCTCGGGCATTCTCTACCAGTTAACCTTAGGGTGATGCAGAGATGACATGGCTACTCTGATCTCGAGTGCAATTGTTATCGACCTAGACAAAAAGTAATTCTAAAGGAGTAATAGTTTGCAATGACTTGTCTCTAAAATTTTATATCGTTCATAATTATTATCATTCTACTATTGGGTCACTTCACTACCTTTCACTACCCTAACAAAATGGCGGTCTAATTTCCCTCCAAAATTAATAACCCGCATCGCTCGTGTCGTTTTTCATCAACCTCATTTTAGTGGGTTTATTATTTATCGTGTTTTCCTCAAAACATCATTTACATCGCTTTCATAACGCCGACGCACGTTGAAAGAATGAAAATTTTGTCTATTCGACAAAATAGTGCGATAACTGTGCTAATGACGCCATCACGGTTGCCATTTGCCGCGGCCATTTTGAATTTCTAACGTTTTGTTTGTCAAGTTTTGTTGTGTTGTGTGTAATAGTATGAAAAGGTTTAGGGTCCTAGATAATGGGTTGAACACATAAGATTTTGTTTATAGACCCAACTATTTAATCACCATGTCCCCCCACCAAATGTATAAAAATAGATGATATTTTTCGTTCACGTTTAAATGAATTTAAAGCAAAAAGATCGAAGCATCGATACAGTTTATGATTTACAAGACAGTAGACATTAAAAAACAATGCTTATTCAACATTCGAAAAAATAAACAATGAGATAGCACGGGCTGAGGTTGAGCGCCGAAAGTTGAATACAATCCCTTGCACAGTGGGCCGAAAGAGATCCAGATCTGGCTATCGGGATCTCAGTTTGTTCTCACATCATTACCCGCGCCGACGGCTACAAATTTACATCCAACACAATGGCTATCCACCATCGAGACATCATTAAGGTGATGCCGATAGCGCCAGCTCAACTACGGAACAAATGGCTTATAGAACCTCAAGCTTCCAGCCAAATATGAACCTTATGAGGAAGGCATCTAAAATTCTATTCGTATCTGGTTAAACTGGCGTTTACGGGGCAAAAGACGGCCGGCCATAATGACGGAACGTCATATAAGTTAGAATGGAGCGAGCGATTATGAGCGCAAGAATAAACGCTCGTAGAGTTGAATTTGAATTGTTAGTCTGGGATTACAAGGCTAGAGGGACGGTTTAGGAAAGGATCAGTTTGAGCCGAAGCCTGCGGCTATCGCGACCGCACAATGGAACTTATAATATGGGTGATCGCGGAAAAATTGATAATAAGAATTTTGTACGCAAATCGTGGATTTTGTTAAACTTATTTTTGCCTTTGATGCTTCTGATGATGGTTTATGCCAATATGACACAGGTTCTTAATCCTTTTGATCAAGCATGTGTTATATAAATAGGTAATATGTAAATTTATTTTGAAGAATATTCGATATATAGAAACTGCACAAACAATGCAAATAATAAATAAACGTCACATTATTATCGTATGTAAAAGATTCTATATCAGCTGAGTTAGGACATATCAACGCTGGCGTTTGCATACAATACTCAGTTCGTTACGCGACACGATTGACGCGCGATCGACGCGCGATTTGTGTCGCCGCTGTGACGCGCGACCGACGCCTTATCGCGTCATCTCGCCCGCCCTAATTTGCTTCGTGCTTTATTCAGCACCTGTTTAGTTATTGTCTACATTTCGAAATATAACTAGGGTTTTACTAAAATCGTCTTTATATTGATCTGACCATAAAATAGTGTGAGCTGCTTACTAGTATCCTTCTAACCGATTGTAAGTGTTGTGTGCTAACAGGCGATGAGCTACAGACTTAATATTGTTATGATCTTTACCCCTTAACACGCAATAACTCCCATTTAGGGAGATACTAACAATCTTTGGTAACACTATTCCTACTCACCTCTGAGGAGAAATTAAATTTGATGTTAATAACCTTTTAATTTATCTGTACCGTTAAGCTGAATTAATTATGGTAATGACCATTTGTTTAAAATCCCATATCGCGATCAAACGTATTAAAACAATCCAAATAATTACACAGCCATCCAAAACCTACATTGATTAATATCAAAGAATCGCGAAACAATAACGAGATCGCGCTGACGAAAAACAGGGGGAACAATCGACGAACATCGTATACGAATGTATAGAGATAAGTGAAACATGGCTACCGTACAAAAATAGCTGAGATAACACTGCGATCGCATCTGTAAACAATGGTACTGGTATCCACGCTCTCATTAGCCAGCCTTGTCGACTCGACGCGGGAAATTGTGCAATTCCGCGGGAATCCGCCGCATCGAGTATCGATAGGCGATTTGTAATCGATCGATTCTTGTGCGATCGCCCATCACTACCAATTTTTTAAAGGTCTTTTAAAATCCGTGGAACGGTGAATTTGCTATTGTTCCTATTAAGTGCTTGGGGTTTCGTTTAAGGATAATTATGACTTTAGTATCTGCGAGCTAGTAATAACTTTTGTATGGTGAGCGAGTTTATAACAATATTTGAAACCTGGGGCATTCTTATATCGACTCGTAAACTTCCACTGGTGAAAATCAGAGAATCTTATGTCCGCTACAATGATCGGCCATCTATATAGGATATTGCAATAATCACCACGCTTGGCAGGCGGTTGGTGATTGCAATATGTTGTTTTATAATATAACACTGCTTATGTACACAGGAGGAGACTGCTGTCCATACTCTTCATTTTTTTGATGTCTCTCACAAGTCATCATTTCAGCCTAAATACGTCCACTGCTGGACAGAAGCCTCCCCCAAAGATTGCCACAACGACGGTGTGGGTTTTTGTTGTGTGCTTATTGGGGGGTTTTGCCATAATCGCCACACTTGGCAGACGGGTTGGCGATCGCAGCCGTTTCGGATATTACCCGGAACAAACAGACAGACAAAAAAAAAAAAGTTGTTTTTTAGTTATAGGTACCGTATATACTTTCATATGCATTTAGTAAAAAGCTGTTATTTTGACATTACAAACAGACACTTCAATTTTATTTATTTGTATAGATAAACCCAGTATTATATTATTTTACATTATTATTCAGTTCAATAATTAAATAAGCCACTGATTAATATAAAATACTTCCACACCTGATTATTATTAACAATTAATTAAAATAATGAATATAAATAGCCCAAGAAACGTCAAAAATACCTTTTTATGTTGATCGTGACATTTGATACGTCAATAATTCGTTATGATGTCTTAAGAAATAAGTTTGTAGACAGGTCACAGTTGTGCTATGTGACACTTATCTCGCCCGATTAATATTAAGATAAGATAATTTATGTTTAATTAAATAATTGTAATTTATGTCACTTTTAACTGTTAGACTTATAAATATATTAACATAGGTAGGTATCGGTTTTGAATTATTTAACAAGTTTAGTGTTAAAATGGATAGTGATTTGGCTTCATAAACTTGTATTTTTTGTTGTTTTAGTTAGTGGCATTGAAGTCTTCGCCGTGTGGTGCCGGCTCAGAATGTCACCACCCCATTTCATCCCGTGGGTGTCGTAAAAGTCGACTAAGGGATTAGCCGGAGGATGGGCAGCAGCGTCCTTCGAGTACATTAATAACTCAACTGCAATCGCCAACCCGTCTGCCAAGCGTGGCGATTATGGCAAAACCCCCCGATGAGCCCTCAGCACACCCATATCGGTCGTTGTGGTGATCTTTAGGGGAGGCCTGTCCAGCAGCGGACTTCATTCGGCCGAAATGATGAAACTAACTTCCAAAAAGAAAGAAACTATGTTACCAACAGCTAATTTAAAAAAAAAATGCTTTATTCAATTTATGTATTATTGTTTAGGGTCATCACTCGTTCACTTTATTATAACAATATTACGTAGGGTGTAATGTTCATGTCGAAGTGTTGTATGGTCCATGTTGCTAAGGAGTTTGTTGTTCTTACCCTGATTTCAATAACTAAGTTACCAGGTAATTTAACCATAATGTTATGTATAGATGTATCCATAATAGGAATGTCACGCCGCGACTTATCGCGCGTCGTCAGTGAAATTTATTAATTAAACAAATGTTAATTATGTTAATTATTATGGTAATTATGTTTGTAATGTCAAAATAACAACTTTTTACTACATGCATGTGAAAGTATACGCACGGTACTGACAATCAAAACAGTTCTTAAATTTGTTGTGTGTCTCTATTTCTTCCAACTAATCGGCTGGACCGATTTTAACAAGACTTTCACTGGCAGATAGCTGATGTTATAAGGAGTAACTTAGGCTTTTTAAAAATAGAAAAAGAAACATGTTTATAAAAAAATAACTTATGAAATCTAATAAATACTCTATATGTCAGCTGTCTATGCCGAAGTACTCTTAACTTAAGCGTGGGTGAAACCGCGGGGCTAGTTAGTTTATAAGTTCAGTTTACTACACTTTTATAACTTATTTGAACATTTGCATCCCTGTATGTATTCTTTATTAGTTTATTTGCATAAAGATTGCAAGGAAAATATTTCATACATTAGGGATTTCAACTAAGACGGTAAACTTCTCGTAAGTAAACATTTCTCTTTCATCATCATCATCATATCAGCCACAGGACGTCCACTGCTGAACAAAGGCCTTGCCCTTAGATTTCCACAACGAGCGGTCACATGCCGCTCTCATCCAACGACTGCCAGCGACCCTCACCAGGTCGTCTGTCCGTTGGAGGTCGTCCCACGCTGCGTTTTCCGGTGCGCGGTCTCCATTCGAGAACCTTTGTGCCCCAACGGCCATCAGTTCTACGAGCAATGTGCCCCCGCCCATTGCCACTTCAGTTTCCTAATCCTTTCAGCTATGTCGACAACTTCAGTTCTTCTACGGTTCTTCTCATTTCTGATTCGATCTCGTAGAGAAGCTCTCTCCATAGCTCGCTGAGTGACCTTGAGCTTTCTTATGAGGCCCATTATGATTGACCACGTCTCTGTTCCATATGTCATCACTGGTAACATTTCTCTTTAATCAACGTTTAATCAACTTTAAAATTGTGCTATCGCTGTCAACTCAATCAGTGCCAAATGCTTGGTATCTAATTGGTCTGTCTCTCCAATTCATGTCCAACCATACGTGATAGATCCATTTATTGAATAAACACGACCCGTTTCACAATGATAACTTGCTCCAACATTCGTAGATATCTTTAAATTATCCGCAACGGCAATATACAAACATCTCAGCTTATAATAAATCGCACAACAACAAATGGCTTTTAAAAACGCACAAAGCTAGCAAATCGACTACAAATCGGCTCAATGCCACCTCACTATAAATATCTTAGGCCATACAACGGATAAATCTCCAGAAAGGCGCGTGGACATACTTTAAACTTTTCATGCTATAGAATGGAACTTTATAGTTGCACTATAAGGTTTAAAGTCACCTGGCCGGGTTTCTGTTTGTTGATATAGGGATGTCAGCGATATTTCGCGGGGGCAATTAGGAGCATCCATGTTGAATCGTGGCAAAGAGATTGCTGGCAAATGTATTGGTCGTCGTGAGTGACGGTTGATGTGTCGTATTTAAATCAGGAATGTCTTAGGTTTTCGCGATTATTACTTACTAGCTGGGACCCAAGGTTTCACCCACGTTTAATTTAAAAGAAATTTAGAGTACTTCGACATAGACACTTGACATAGAATAAATATATTGGATTTCAAGGGTATTTTTTGCGCGGAATCCTAATTATTTTTCCAAAAAAAAAGTAGCCTAAGCATAACATCAGCTATCTGCCAGTGAAAGTCCCGTCAAAATCGGTCCCGCCGTTTCAGAGATTACCCGGAACAAACAAAATAATTAAATTGTTTTTTTTTGTTATTTGTACCGTATATACTCTCATATGCATTTAGTAAAAAGCTGTTATTTTGATATTACAAACAGACACTTCAATTTTATTTATTTGTATAGATTATAATAAAACACTTTTAAGCGGATTACATCACATATATAGATTTTGGTTTTTCTTGACGTTTCGAAGAGTTTGCAGAGTTCGTGGTCGCAAGATGACTCAGGTCGGGGACGCGATCTAATGAACACAAAGCGCACACCGCACCCCCGGCTAAAGGTAAGAAGAAGGACACCGTGGGGTTTAAGCCAGTTTGAGCCCGGCATACCCCTCCGCCCTTTCCAAGGCGGAGGAAGTCCAAGAGCTTTTCCCCACGTTAAAAAAGTAAAATAAAAGGATGACTAAGGTGACATGATTTTAAAAGTTGTTTAATCTACCTTACAATTGCAATAAAAAGTGTTTCGAGGCACGCAGTAATCACTGACAGCGTCTTGGTGTTTTTAGTGTGGTATAAAGTTAGGGACTTTATTATTTTAATAACCAGATTCCAAACTGGTAGTACCTGCCAACCATCTTCTCTATAAAACTAGGATGTTTTTTTATTTTTAACACTGCAAAGTGTTCCAAACGTCAGGAAAAACTAAAATCTATAATATACGCGATGTATTTCGTTTAAAGCTGTTTTATTGTATTTATTTGTTTCAAAATCTATACAAATAAATAAAATTGAAGTGTCTTTTTGTAATATCAAAATAACTGCTTTTTACTAAATGCACATGAAAGTATATACGTTACCTATAACAAAAAAGCAATTTTTAAATTTTTGTCTGTCTGTCTGTTTGTTCCGGGTAATCTCCGAAACGGCTGAACGGATTTTGACGGGACTTTCACTGGCAGATAGCTGATGTTACAAGGAATAACTTAGGCTACTTTTATTTTAGAAATATAATTAGTGTTCCGGGCAAAAAAAACAAAAAAACCCTTGAAATCCAATATATATATTCTATGTCAAGTGTCTATGTCGAAATACTCTAAATTTCTTTTAAATTAAACGCGGGTGAAACCGCGGTTCCCAGCTAGTTAGTAATAAATGTCATTGGAGACAGCTATAGTGGATATAATTTATGGACCTTATGTGTTTATGAATAAATTCACTTTGCACGTACTGATAGGTAAACGATCGGCGAGGTAAAGCAACGCTCGGCGTGGTCGGTGGTGGTGGATGGGTGACCGCATAGTGGTACTTAAACTGAGCGTCTCCGTGCTTTGGAGGGTATACACGGCTACACATCAAGCTATATTAAACCAGTATAAGCGGATCTCGCATTGTATAGGCTTTCGGTATGATGAGAGATCAGGGTAGACTGGTTTTGTATAGCTTGATGTGTAGCCGTACATATAACCGCCAGGTTCTTGTCCTTAGACGGTAGTCGTGAAGCCAAGTCGGAGGCCTTCGGGCGGCTTCAACAACTCTGACACGTGGTTGGCCACTAAACAAACATACAAACAATAGGATTACAGTATCCGTACAGTACAGTACAGTATTTACATAAGCGTAGCGATTATGGTTAAACCACACACACACATATACACCCAGACAGATCGTTGTGGCGATCTTTGGGAGAGGCCTGTGACCAGCAGTGGACTTTTTTGGACCGAAATGATGATATTTACATAAAGGTCTGATTACAACAACAAAGTTATTTTAAGACTTACTATAGTGCGAGGCCACGAATATTGAGCGCTAATGAAAGAGTGGGGATCGGTTTGCGCAACAGCATACCACCAAACCAAAGATATTTATTTATTTATTTATTCAAGTACAGCCATATCACTTACATTACAGTTATCGCCACTCAATTTAAAACAGTATTTTGTCTGATGTAAATGACAATAACGGCGTACATAACACTTAATAATTAGTTGGCTATGTTAGTAACAAAACAATAAACAACGAGAATACAAAAATAACAAAATAATAATATTGAAAATTTGGATAGTTGTCAAAATAACGAATTAAGTAATGAATTAATAAAGAAAAATAAATAAACAAGAATAAAATCAAATCAAGGCGAGCCTTCAAGCTGCAAATATTTGATCTTTTTTTTGAAACTATAGAGTTTATCATGGAATACGTCCAAATCAGGCATTTTTGAGACTAAAGTATGATATTCATTGATTATTCTATGAAATGGTGACTGTAGACCTAAATTTGTTTTAACAGTTGGGGAGTAAAAAAGTTTTTCGATTCTGCTTCGAGGATAGTTGACGGGGATTTTAATTGAAAAATTCTGCAAGAAGTAGCTGCATTGATTTTGACCACTCAGGACTTTGTGAAAAAAACATAGATCCAGCAGAATTCGCCGATCGCGGAGACTACACATTTGAAATTTTTTAAGTCGCGTGTCGTATGTATTCCTGTGCGAAAATCCAATTGATATATAAGCTAAATGTCTAGTGAACGCCCTTTGTATGTTCTCTATTCGTTGTGACTGTACCGCGTGGAAAGGGTTCCATACAGCGCTAGCATATTCGAGTTGGCTGCGTACTAACGTATTATAGAGTAGTATTTTGGTTCGTACGTGTTTAAAGATATTGGAAGAAAGGAGATATGCTATGTAGTTCAAAATGTATGCGAGCCTAGAAGTCCAGTTTTCCCCTACCATTCTGCATAAAAACACACTTATGCACACAGTTACAAGTTCTCATCCAATGAACTGAATAAACACAACATTATAATTGGCTACTCATACTAAAACACACCCACGACTATGTAGGCAGCCAATCATACCGAGCGTACAGACTGCAACACAGCAGCTCTACCACACAACGCGTAAGTTTATTGGGAGTGCCGTTCGCTGTTCTATTCACTGCGTTTGTTATTCACCGATTGCTAGTTAAAAGTGGTAGATAAGAAGCATTGTATTTTGTATAAAATAATAATGTCGTTCTGCTCCATCAATCCAAATGTAGCATAATAAAGAAAACAATAATATCTAATTTATTATTTTTATAGATAAATACAAGAAAATTCTTTCACTTGCACATGGTATATGATTCCTTCATTAATAAAGTTATTATTTTCGCTTACGTTTTTCCATATTATCCCCGAACAACACGACACTAACCCCCCACTTACGCGATCGAATGTCAACTGATGTTATAAATCGGCCATTTTTTACGAATGGTCCGGATTGTGCATGTCGCGGTGGCGCGGTTACGCCCTCGTACCACTTCTCCTTATTTCCTATTTGTGTGCCCCAAACGGACCCTAACTATCATTTCTGCGCATATGTAGGGGGGAAGGTCAGCACTCAAGATCGGTGCCGGCTACGGTATTCGCAGATTTCTGGACGTTAAAGTGACTTCAGTTTGAGCGAGTGACCATAAATTCGGCGCATGAAGTTGGTGCAGTGGCTGCACAGTCGGCTGCTGCGCTCCGGGTCGAGAGTTCGATTCCCGCAGGGAACAAATATTTGTATGATCGCAACGCACCCACGACACAGGAGAAATATTAGGGTGGGGCAAAAAAAAAAAAAACGGGATTACATCTTCTGGATCGAAATGAATATGTAGCCTAGTAGTATTACAAGGAAATCGGGAATAGTCCCCAAACTAGTTACACTTAATTGTCACTATAGCGTCTATTTACGTATTTCTTTATTGCCTTACAAATTTATATGAAGAACAATTTATGATGCAGATCGTCTTGTGTGCGATTTGATTTAAGATCATTATGAGGTTAATCTTAAAATGTGTTAAGTTTATGTTATACTCCTATTGTCGTGTCGGAAAGATAGTTTTATTTTTATTGCATTATACATTTATTTATTTATACATTATACATATACTCGCCGTGTGGTGCCGGCTCAGAATGCCACCACCCCATCTCCTCCCGTGGGTGTCGTAAAAGTCGACTAAGGGATTGGCCGGAGGATGGGCAGCAGCGTCCTTCGAGTACATTAACAACTCAACTGCTATCGCCAACCCGCCTGCCAAGCGTGGCGATTATGGCAAAACCCCCCAATGAGCCCACATCACATCCATATCGGTTGTTGTGGTGATCTTTGGGGGAGGCCTGTGTCCAGCAGTGGACTTCATTCGGCCGTTAGATAGATACATTTACATTTACTGTTTATAAAATGTGCAACGTGTGTGTGAATGAGAATTCAAAATAATCAAATTTCCTTTCCTTTTATTCTTCTTTTTATGCTTTATTCTTTAATGCTGTGCAAGTACGAAATCAATCAAATCAATATTGAGAACCGAAGTCTAGTTTGTTGACTTCATGGATCCCGACAAAGTCCACCACTTTTTATCCATGGATGTCGTTATGTGCGACTACGGGCATATCAAAAGCGTGAACAATAGTATCCCCCTCTTTGGGGGGGCTCTAGTGTGATCTTACGAGGACCTGGACCTGGACCTCCTTCGGTGCTGAACATGACCGCTGCAGTCGTTTTAGCCGAGAACACTTATTATTTTTAGGCTTTCTTTTTTATCATCCCTACTTAATATTATACATTTGAATGAAAGTTTGTTTGTTACGCTTTCACGCGAAAACTACTAAACCGATCATCATGAAACTTTGTACACATATTCTTGGAGGTATTAGAAGTAACAAAGGATACACATAATTGAAAAAAAAAATAGGAAAGAAAAAAAAATTTGAAAAAATCTCAAAATCTGGCTACTTTAACGCCATCTAGCACTCCAGTAATGAAGTTCCTACCCTGAGTACTGTAATACCGTTGCACTGTATTATCGACGGTCACGTCAATATCCAATCCAATTGACTATAGTTTTAGCTGTTTGAATTTTTGAGGTTAGGTGTCATTTTTATGGTTAGATGCTATTCATTATTTTAGATCTTACCCGCTGGTTTATTATAATTCCACGCGTTCGCACGCCGCGGGCAAAAGCTAGTTACATAATAAAAAAACAATCAACTTAGCCTGTTGCTGCTATTATATTATCATTTATGCCCAAAATGCTACCCATCCTCCGGCTAATCCCATAGTCATCTTTTACTACACCCACGGGACGAGATGTGGTGTTGCTATTCTTAGCCGGCACCACACGTCGATCAGTTATTTCATACCATACATCAAAATTGAAAATTCGTTGCAGGTATGTACATGTGAAACGCCAAGCAGAACAATGTCGTATAAGATTTAGTTCCTCCACTAATCCATTTAATTTCGTACTTTATACGACAGCTTTCATATTTTTATTCCGCCTGCCGAAGCCGCGTTTTGACTGATGGTATCATTACAGTCCGCGTTGACCTGTCTTCGCATACGAATCGAAATTCGTGATCGCAGCCGCGATACGGCGAATGACAATAAACGGACAGCGGCGCGATATTCGCCCGCGATACACGATGTGTGGCCACCCTTACTTTTTACTCGATTCCAGATTGTATTGTGTTATGAATAGGGTTATCCGATTATTGTATTGATTTATTTTCGTATAAGATGTAAGACGATAAAAATATTTAACATTATTTGTGTAATGTTTTGCATTAATTTGTTATTACGGATATTTGCAAAAGGATTATTATATTACATATTTTTTTAAATTTGTCCATGGATTGTATGTTAATAAAAAAACTTATATTTTTACAGTTTACATAAGATTACAACGATTAAGTACGGATTTTATACTTATACCTATACTAATCCTAAACATGAAAGCCCATAGGTTTGATAGCCCTCTAGTGTGGAATCTCATCCAAAGGACTAAATCACTCTTAGTTATTAAATACTAATATAGTTTTCAGTTATTACTAATAATTTAATTATGTAACGGACCTAAGGTTGTACAAATACAGATTTTTTTTAAATGAAACTTTTTTTGGGCCTGTTTAAATTGGATTTTATGAAACGAAAATGTGTAACGAAAGAGAGACAACTATAAATGTATTTATAGTGTTTAGGCTGTGGGAGAATGAGATAAAACACATTTCTATATAGTTTCCCTATTCCCTATTGTCAATAAATCGCTCTCTCTGTTTACCACCTCCATAGCGTTTTCATCTCATTCTCTTACAAATTAACCAAAATACAAAGATTCACTTCTACCGCATGTGAACTCACACTCGACATTTCTTTTTAAATTATAGCTTACACCTCATGGAGTTCAAAAAATAATCTTTTTTTAAATTATTTATAAGTTTAAAAAAATAGAATCTCTTTAAATACAATCATTCTATTGGTAACCCTAGTTATGAATCGATATTTATTTCGGCATGTTTCCCATCCTGTGTTTCTATGCGTCTGTTTTATGGTTAAAATTGAATGGACTCTTTGTAGGATTAATGGTACATTATGCTGTAAGGAGTAGTCTCGACTGTTGGCCGAAGTGAATTTAAAACGCATTTTGCGGTCGTTAGGAACTTGTCCAGTTCGGCCGCATTATGCAGAACGGGTGTTTAATATGCACGTTACCTTACATGGTGTTGTTTATCTCGTCCGTTTGTTTGTGTACTTACCTGAAAACAAAATGGATGGTTAGTTTGATGGTTGTAAAATTTGGTTTAAACTTATTTATTGGAGTGTAATACTGCTACACCGTAGTCACAGATGTTCTTAATATGAAAAGTCGTAAAACTAAACCGTTATTTGTCACCAGCCAGTATGTGTGGCCAGTCATTTTTAGGTGCGTAGGCACCGAAGGGACTCTTCGGGGCGGAGGAAGTTCATGAGGGTTTAAATGTGGTTAAAAAAGGTGCATAGCTTAGGTATATGGCCGTCACCATGCATCGCCACGCGTCACATGTTGATAATATTTTAATTTATATATGCATGTTTTAAACAACTGTGACTTTTCATTAGTTAGTTTAAAATATTATATTTTAAACTAACTAATGAAAGTCAAGTCAAAAAGTTTTCCGTGTGGTGTCCGGATTAAGAATATAGCACCACTCCATCTCCTCCCGTGGACGTCGTAAAAGGCGACTAAGGGAATCTAAACCAGAGGGATGGGCAGCGTCCCTTCTGTGAAACGGTAGCCATACTGCGCTCACCAACCCGCCTGCCAAGCGTGGTGTGTACTGGCAAATACCCCCCAAAATGATGACGCAGTTGTGAAAATCTATGGGGGAGGCCTTTGTTCAGCAGTGGACGTATAAATGGCCGATATGATGAATGAAAGTCACTCTATGCCTACACTTTTCCATGTTTCTCGAGTTATTAAAACAATATCCCACTGCACATGAAGGCATATCTAAGTAATAAAAAAATCCATAGAAATGAAATAAAATTAAATAAATAAACTTAGCACTCAAACACGTCACAGACTAAGTTAGAGTGTATGAGCTCTACCGCGTGTATGAAAGAATCAAGTTGAGGCGTCTTCTCTAGTACGCTATACCTCTATTATATCTATTATAGCTATATCTATATTTTCTTTCTTTCTTTCTTCTTTCTTTCAGATTTTTCTATGTGATTACCCTAAGAAGCTGAGGCTTTCTTTACTACATGCCACCTTGCCCAGGATCCTTACAGCCCCAAAAAGCAAGGTACCAAGTCGACTTGACCCACTTCGAAACTTTAAACAAGCCTAAAAACACCTAAACAATGCGACACACTCACACGAAATATGTCAAAGTTTGCGACCTATCATATAATGCCAGCTTTACATTATCCAGTAACCCCATAGGGGGTATTAGGAAGTGGAAGCAGATCTTTATCTACACGCACTGCGCCTTATGTCAATAAAAGTACCTGTTTTTGTCAACACACTGTTCATGACAGTTTATAGGTTTGTTATGTGAAATATTTTATTATAAGACTAGCTGGGGCCCGCGGTTTCACCCGCCGTTTAATTTAAAAGAAGGTTTCAGTTTTTTTGCGCGGCACCCTAATTATTTTTCTAAAATAAAAGTAGCCTAAGTTATGCCTTATAACATCAGCTTTCACTGGCCGTAGAAATCGGTCCAGCCGTTTCGGAGATTAGCGGGAACAAAAATTGTTTTTTTGTTGTAGGTACCGTATATACTTTCATATGCATTCAGTAAAAAACTGTTATTTTGACATTACAAACAACACTTCAATTTTATTTATTTGTATAGATAGGCTATCTATGGAACGGTATGTTTATTGATTTTATTTGGCAGTTGGAGTCTATGCGTTGTGTGCAAGCGTGAAAGTCAGTTCAGGAAAAATTGATAAATAAAGGGTTACGGTTAGCAGCGGCAGGTTAAAATGTTGTCTCGAGAGTTGCCTGGGGGGTGGCCTCTTTACAGGATGGCCACTTTATAGGATGACCACTTTACAGTCATCCCCTCCGAGATGTGCCTAAACGCGTGGCACCAACAGGTGGCTCTAGATGGAGATTATTCGAGTTCCTGGAGCCTCCCTTCGGTGCCGATGATGATCACTCTGGTGGTTTTAGCCGGTAAGAGTCCGGCATGCCCCTTCGCCCTTTCCCGGGGCGAAGGAAGTACATGAGGTATTTCCACCAGATGAATAAAATAAAAAAAGGTTAAAATGTTGTACCAAAAAACATCAAGGCATTAAATGTCGTCCTCACAATCAACGTGTTACTGTCCCACTGCTGGGCACGGGCCTTTTCATACGATGAAAAAGGTTATGCCATAATCCACCACGCTGCCACGTGCGGGTTTGGCAGACTACACACACCATTGAGAACATTTTGGAGCCCTCTCAGATGTGCAGGTTTCCTCACGGTGTTTACCTTCACCGTTAGCGTAAGTGATAATCAAATTCTGATCCGCACATGAATCCGAAAAGTAAGAGGTGCGGGCCGGGATCGAACTTAGACCCTCCTGTAGGAAAGTTCAACCACAATACTATCACGGATCTACAAATATCGTCCTACTTATATTAAAATAACCATTTAACCTTCTAGAAAGAAAGAAAGAAAGAAAGCATTTATTTAGCGACAAAATGAGACATCGCAACAATAACATACTAAACAGAGAAATAAGAAGCAACATTTTGATTAAAGTGTATGCCCCACAGTTGCGCTAAATGGGTATCTAGTGCCTGGCGCTGGTTTTCAACTAGACCCCCTAGTGGCTCACAGAAGCGAAAACAGCTTTCGTATTTATTTTAAATTTAAAGTTATACTAATATATAAAGAAATATATAATTAGTATGTATACATTATAAACAAACAACACAATTATATATAATGAGTAAATATGTGTAATATGAAATAATTATAAATAAATAAATAACCCACACAATTGTCCTATATATGGCAAACTAAACAATAAAATAGAATAGTGAACAAACAAACGCAAATATATCCACCATTATTACAGTCATCAGTTCCTTGCTTACAATTTTTGCTTTACAAATTTCAGGTTTGGTTGCATAGTGTACTCAATACCAAAAGCTGAACGCGAGAGACTTTTCCAGTAGGCCACAAACGAGAGGTTGCCTATCCATGCAATAACAATCTTGAATAAAACTGTAATAGTATTTATTACATGCATTCGTAGGTGTGTGGTGTCAGCTACGAATAGCACCAACCCATCTCATCCCGTGGGTGTCGTAAAAACCGACTAAGGGATTAGACTTAAACTTCTACACACACACACATCCGCCCGGAAACGTCCACTGCTGAACATAGGCCTCCCAATGATCACTACAATGGGCGGTCATTATTGCCATAATCACCACGCTTGGCAGGCGGCTTGGTGATCGCAGTATGTTGTCATTATCACACGGGAGGACGCTGCTCATCCTCTTGATATCAACCCTTAGTGGCCATTACGATGCCCATGGCTGAAGAGGGGTGATACATTATTTTCTGGTAACCATACGGATATCAGAATACCACCACACCATCTCGTGCCGTGGGTGTCGTAAAAGGCGACGATGGAATTACCCGGAGGATGGGCAGCAGCATCCTTCGAGTAAATTTATAATACAACTGCGATCGCCCGGCGTGGTAATTATGACAAAATCCCCCAAATGAGCACACAACACAAACCCATGCCGGTCGTTGTGGCAATCTTTGTGGAGGTTTCTGTCCAGCAGTGGACGTTTTTCAGCTGAGATGATGAATCACACGGAACTGACTAATACAAGAATTTACTTATTCGTTTTCAGTTTCAGGTATAAAATCTAAATGTTAAATAGTAATGTCTTAGGTTCTAAATCTAAATGATAATCCTAAATGTTAAAGATTAGAAGACACCCATCAGCACGACTTGACGTCGATGGAACTCGGCAATGTTTTGCTCAAGATATTAACAATTTATTATATTATGACCTCTACAAAAATAATAACCGTCATATTAATGTTAATATAATAACAAAACGAATATTATAACCAAATTAAGCTGTCATCGCGGCGTATAATATCAGAACTGGAAATTTAATACTGCTGATGCCATATTATAACTAATGTTATAGCGTGATGAAACTAAAAACTATTCGCGTATTTACATCTGAAACTCGTTTAATAAGATTTCTTGACGACAGAGAAATATGAGCGCTTTTCCGCATGGCTTAAGTTATGAGATATGAGTGGGGGATCACATAGCCTACCTTTATTTTTAGTATATTTTTCTGTAGTGGGTTAATCCTCATGGACTTTGTCCCCCTTGGGAGGGGCGGAGGGGCATACCGGCTAAAACCCCACAGAGTTTCTTCCAATTACCTATGGCTGGAGGAAAGGTGTTTGTCGTGTAGAGATTGGTAGGGTGAGGACCCTTGGCGGTATCGGCTCGTTACTTGGTCTGAGGAGCCCCGTCTTTGTGCGACCTGGCCGGCCGCACATTCCTTTAGAACGGCCTACTTAACCCTTCAATAAGTTAAGTTTTTAGAGTGAAAATTCTTTGGGTTGAATTTCTAACGAGTGCAACAATTAATGTGTAACGTTGTGTGGGCGCATGCGCGGCCAAGTTTCGCATCTGTCATCTGTGCTCTTATTTCTATTGATTCGTTTTTTTTATATCTCAGAATAGCTAATAGGTTGATACCCATCTCATCCCGTGGGTGGCGTACGACGACAGGGATTAACCGAAGGATGGGTAGCAACGTCCTTCGAGTACATTTGCACCTCAACTGCGATCGCCAACCCGCCTGGCAAGCGTAGCGATTATGGCATAATGGCCCCAACACAACACAAACCCAAACCGGTCGTTGTTCGTTCTTTGGGGAGGCTCATGTTCAGCAGTGGACGTCTTTCGGCTGAAACGATGATAGCAGTTCACTGCAGGTTGGAAGGGGTCTCCGCATTCGCACCACAACACTAACAACATACAATAACTAATGGAGGACTTATGGAGTTTCTTGCCGGCTCTTCTCCATAGGACCGATTTTTCCGAACCGTGCACTTAACTTGACTTTTTATAAGAGCCTATTAGGGCCTATATGAAATTTAGAAAAAGAGTTTGAGTCTAACTAACATTCCTCAGACCGAAGGATTATTTCGGGACCTAAAATTCAGCACCAACCTGGTTTTATTTTGAAAAAAGAAAAACTGTTTTGGATCTACGACATAATAGGAATGATACAAAAACTCTCTCAGCTCATCGCTTCTGCCAATCTCAAAGGGCCCACTATCACTTTCTCAGCAGTAAGGTTGTACGCATCGCGTGCGGACTATCACGCTTATCACGCCATCAGCGCACGCGACTGACACGCATTGTCATGCGTGACGCGTGACGCGTATGTGGCGTGTCAACGCACCTTATTTTCGGGCATTTTACATACTTGATGGGTATGTGTGACGATCAATCACTTGGGAGTTGAGTCGTCATGTCCTGTGCGATGTTGAAATTATTTGTTTTCTAATATTATATTGAGTGGAGAGAGACACTATAACAGCATACTTTGTTATGTTTGAACTGAGCGTCTACGTGCTTCGGAGTGCACATATAAAGTCGGTCCCAGATCTTGCCCTTAGGCGGCAGCCGTTAAGCCAAGTCGGAGTCCTTTGGGTGGCTTAAACACTTTTTCTTCACTTTTTGTCTATCTGTCCGTCTGTTTGTTCCAGATTATTTCCGAAACGGCTGGACAAATTTAGACGGTAGGTACTTTACTGGCAGACAGCTAATGGTATAAGGAGTAACTGAGGCTACTATTATTTTAGAAAAAGAATAAAGCTTCCGCGCATAAAAGTTAAACCCATGAAACACAATATACATACTCTATATGTCAACTGTCTATGCCGAAGTACACTAAATTATTTATAAATAATCCGATTTCTTTTAAACGACGGGTGAAACTGCGGGGCTCAGGTAGTTATTAATAACATTATTAATTTTAAATACTTTTAAAAATCAGTCTTTTATTCATGATTTTCGTATTTTCTCCACAAATCCCTTAAATATACCTGGTCCGCCATTTTTGGAAGTCCGCCATATTGGATTTAGAAAGTCGTCACTTAGCATGCACATGCACAGTCATCCAAACTAAACGTGTATGCAAAATTTCAGCTCAATCGGTAGGGGATACCGTTTTAAAATTCACTTGCAAGATTTGTTCAAAAGCTTGTAAAAGAAAGTAATAGAACACAAAAAACCTTTCCTTTATTTTTTCTCCATCTTCAACAGCGACGCAAAATGTACGCATTTTTATAAAAAAATGGTGAGGCGCTCGTTGCTAATTGCACTCATTGATCGGTGAAAGACCAAGAAGTTAAGCTACGCATAGAGCAGCTAGTCTATGAAGGGGTGACCGCATAGTGGTATTTCAACAGAGCATCTCCGCACTTCAGAGGGCATGTAAAATCGTCAGTCCTGGCCGTTGTCATTAGACGGCAGTTGTTCCCAGTCGATCTTTCTTCGTTCGAATATCAAAATTCAATTTCAAAACAAGAATTTCTAAAGTTTTTTTTAAACATGTACCTTACTGATTTTCCCATTGAAATAAGTATTGACACTATTGTCTTTAGACATTTTTCTGAAGTATAAACTTCTTTACCACGCGTACGCATATTTCTAGGTGAGATAAAATCTCTGGACTCGCGACACCGTTACGAGACGCAGCTGTGTGCATGCATGCATGCATGTACATATAGCAGACCGCGAACGAAGAAGAATATTAAATGTATTTTAAGTTTTTCTAATAATTAATAAAATGCAATTCATAAATAAAATGCAATTCATAACCCAATAACCCTAGTACCCATCTAAAAAATGTCTAACGCGCCAAAATAAGTTTTCACTTCTGTCGGCACTCCCGGAGTGCAACCCGTATTTTTTTTTAATAGTAGTTACTATTCTTTTGTTTTGTTAATAAACGCTATCCCTACAACCTACTGATTGTCCTCATGTATGTTCACTTTTGCTGTATACGGGCGTTATATACAACATCCCAGCCGCCACAATATTTAGTACATGGGATCGTATTAAAGCTTACGAGTTGGTTACAAAGCGAGACGTGGGTGCCAGATACAAATCTAGGCATTGTCAACGTCTGGACACAGGTCCTGGCTTCAGTTAATAGATTTGCGTATCACCCGAGCTGCCTGTCCAATTTATATGTCCGTACAAGTTTACTTGACCAAATTAAATGACATATTGTGTATTGACCAAAATTTCAAACTCAAATTGGTACATTCCGAGGGCTCTTAATTTGGTTGAAAAATTATTATTAATAAAAAAATAACTGAAAGTACTAATTCCGTGTGGTGTCCGGGTTAAGAATATAGCACCACTCTATCCCCTACCGTGGATGTCGCAAAAGACGACTAAGAGACTCTAAATCAGAGGGATCGGCAGCAGCGTCTCTTCTGTGCAACAGTAGCCATTCTGTGCTCACCAACCCGTCTGCCAAGCGTGGTGAGTACTGGCAAATTCTGGCCTTTGATCAGCAGTGGACGTCTTTCGGTTGATATGATGATGATGACAATCACTCTAAAATAATTACACCTTAAAGGATACCAGTACACGCAATGCGTAACCATTTCAACGGTGACGGGTATGACACCGTTCGCTGGGCTCGCGGCTCGTAGGTGCCCTTTTATTTTCTTGTGTACCCAGCCCTTTTATTTTCTTATGAACCCAGCCCTTATATTTTCTTGTGAAAGATTATGACGATTGCGTGATGCGACGAAAATGGCTGACTTTAGCAACATAATGTATGCGCTTGTGAGTCAAAACACATAACATACGCACACATGGATAATGTTCAGGTTAAGCGTTTGTGGAAATCTATGAGGGAGGCCTTTCTTCAGCAGTGGACGTCTTTTGGCCGATATGATGGTGATGATATTAACCGCACTAGTCATTGTTCCTCGTTTTTGAGATATAAATGATCATATGTAAAAACTTGTTTTTTACCGGGCTACTTTGTTCAAACATTAGTCGAATGTAAACAAAGTAGGCTTGTATTAATTAAGTATGCATTCATATCGCTAGCACGATATAAACAGGCTTGCCAGGCACACCCAATACTTATCTGCTTGATAATAAACTGTGTGGTAACTAAATTACCATATTACTGGGTGCTGTCACATTTTTCAGCTGAGTAACTCTTTGAATTATTTGAATTTAGAATAATGTTGTTTATATGGTTAGAGGAATAAAAAAAGGGATTAAGCCAGCTATTTTATGGCTTCTACTTTTAAATGTCATGTTGGCGACGTTTTACATCAATCGCTCCTTTCCTATTGGTCAACTCAGACAGAGGTTCGAGAATAATGATGATGATAATATTAAGGCATCTATTTGTAGGTACCAAAGATATAGTATTACCAACGTACATAGATAGAGCCTATTAGGTTGAACAGTTATAAAGATCTGTCATCCTAATGCGAGCATTACGTGTGATAAAAAGAGAAAGCACTAACCGTTCGCACAATGGACCCAATAGGCTCGAAGTGCGTTCGGCTGATGCTAAGCCCGCGGGAGCCAACAATAGAATAGAACCGTTCGCGCACGTCTTGAAGTGTGTGGCGTCTACAGCTCTATTTACCTGAAACCATCTGGTTAACACACGACGCTAACAGTTTTAACAGAAAGTTGATTGTTACTTTAGTACGAAACGGTGCCACTTGATTATTTTGCTGTAACCAAAGCTCTATAGACATCTCTTTCTTTCATCTGACGTTGCGCATATGCTCGTAAGAGGTGGTAATAAATTTTTTGTTTATTCTTAATACTATCTGCCTATAGATACTTGGTCTTAGGTAGGTACCTATGCAATAAGTCGTCATATCATTTTATTACATCGGAAAGCTCTATAGATCTTAGAAAACATACATCGATGGCAATTATAACGAGCCACTGCCTCCATGTAACATAGACGTTACTTTGACTTCGTTTACATGAAAGCAGTGGCTCGTTATAATTTTAATGTAAAGCCACTACGGCTTTCAAGACCTCATTTTCGGCCGAATGAAGCCCACTGCTGGACACAGGCCTCCCCCAAAGATCACCACAACCACCGATATGGATGTGTTGTGAGCACATTGGGGGGTTTTGCCATAATCGCCACGCTTGGCAGGCGGGTTGGCGATCGCAGTTGAGTTGTTAATGTACTCGAAGGACGCTGCTGCCCATCCTCCAGCTAATCCCTTAGTCGACTTTTACGACACCCATGGGAGGAAATGGGGTGGTGGCATTCTGAGCCGGCACCACACGGGAAGACCTCGAGACATCAAGACCTCGGATGATTTAAATCTTTGCTCGAAATGACACAAATGAAGCTACAATTTGAGGTAAACTTTTCAGTGTCTCAATTTAAATTTGGGACAATGTATTTATTTATTTATTTATACTTTCATGTACAACAATGATACACAAGGCGGACTTAATGCCATATGGCATTCTCTACCAGTCAACCTTTGGGTTAAAAAAGAAAAGCATTGAAGGAGGTACAAAAAACAGATACTTTAAGAATGATAATTATAAGATGCATACAGATATAGATACTAAAAGTACGGTAAAATACATAATACATATTACATATATATTAATTAAAATATACTACATATAATACGTTATTATATTCTAATAATCATTATAACGATGCCCATAAGTGTCGATTAGGAATGCTGCGATTTCAAATAGTATTCCCGAACTTTTCGTTTGAATGAAGATTTACTTGTAGCTTTTTTTATGTGTAGGGGAAGCACGTTCCAGAGTTTGATTGCTGAGACAGCGAAGGAGTTAGAAATAAAACCTGTGTGGTGAGAAGGAATCTGGAGAATTAAATTTTCGGCAGCACGCAGGTTACGGCTGTGAGAGCTACCCAACACATGGAAACATTCTTTAAGATAACCAGGAGCACAGGAATCGTTAATAACGGAGAAGAGGAGACAAACGTATGTAATGTATTGCGTACAAACATAAAATATCTAGGTTCCTAGCTCATCTATATTTCTGTGCATCATAAACCATCTACATTACTACAATTTAAAAGCAAACCGATCAAATATAAGCTTAAATGATTGCAGATAGCAATAAGTTATTGAGTTTTAATGTAGCAATACCGCATAATAGGTTAGCGCTATCATAAAAGATCGGATTCCGATCCCCCCCACTAGAGCGTTACAAATAACATGGAGAAAGCAGTTTAGTTCACAGAATTCCGTATTTTACATACCGTTTTTTATTTACTGTTAACGAATATCTATATATAAAAATCGACCTGTGTGTGTATGTTCCCTATGGACTCCAAAACGGCTAGACCGTTTTTTTTTTTTTTGGGTATTTTGGCAATTGTGTCATATTTTCCATAATTAGTGCTACCTGTGCGAAGCCGTGGCGGGTCGCTAGTATATAATAAGATGGTATAGACTGTCGAAACGTCATCGAATGAGATATTTGGTAATTTCTTTGAAACGTTAAAACAAAGGTTGAAAGCAACGATTGTTTTGCGGTTTGGTAAACCAATTGTGTCGATTATGGCAAACCCCGTAATAAGCACACAAAACACCCATGTCGGTCGTTGTGGCGATCTTTTGGGGGAAACCTGTGTCCAGCAGTGGAATTTATTCGGCCGAAATGATAAAACCAGTTGAAGTAATAATATACAACGATTGCTTTTATAATACAAATTACGAAATTAATTATGAAGGACATAAAGTAACTTCAACACAACAAAAATTTTACATTTTAAATTAATCAAGTTCCTACTTATATAAAATAAAGGGGATATAGCCACCAGAGCTTTAAATAATGTCATATTAATTTAACATGTCACAATATTATATGCCTTTTATTTAGCCTAACTATACTAAAGTAAGTGAAAGGTAAAAAGACCTTTATTAGAAATATAATTCAGAAAATGGTCTAAGGCCAAAACATCTATCCGAACGTATTTTAACATAAATTGCAAAACCTACCTAAAATGCTTCGTCATAAACGACGTTTAAAATCTATTGATATCTTGTAGTTCTGCTCACAGCCTATCTGACAACAAGCTTGAACATATAGAGCTTGTAAATGGCCCAACATATCGCTCCCACTCGCGTTTATTTTTAACGAGTACAAGATTGAGTGTGATGGTTGCCGAGTGGCTGCTATCTGCAACTAAAAGCATCGTATCTAAGGCATCTGGAACGAGCAACACGTGTTGAAGATAAGAGGGTCTAGACTGGTTTGGTAGAATGAGTCTAGGTTATGTTCGATTTGTTTGTTGAGGAATGTTTGAATGGAGGACAAGGAAATCGGTTAGAAGCGAGAAGATTCTTGGTGCGATCAAAATGTTTAAATTATAGTGGTAAGAGGTTGAGAGAATGTCTATATACGGATTCACAATTAAGATTTACAATATTAAAATTGTGTGCCGTTTCAGTATTTGCCTAGTTTGTCTAATAAGTGGAGTACTTAGTAAATTATGTCAACTATGAGTTGAGAGTAAATGTCCTAAGTGTAACAGAAAACATCTGAGGTCTGACATCGGTTGCTATCATGCAGAATATTCTCTGCGACATATTTTGCAAGAAAGCAGAGAACACATTTGGCTAAACATAGAAAACTAAGATGTTTACAAACCCACTAAAACTTTAACCAAACCCTGGCCATGTATAGATTTAGTTAAAATCTATACAAATAAATAAAATTGAAGTGTCTGTGTGTAATGTCAAAATAACAGCTTTTTACTAAATGCATATGAAAGTATATACGATACCTACAACAAAAAAACAATTTTTAAATTTTTTGTCTGTCTGTCTGTCTGTCTGTTTGTTCCGGGTAATCTCCGAAACGGCTGGACCGATTTTGACGGGACTTTCACAGGCAGATAGCTGATGTTATAAGGAATAACTTAGGCTACTTTTATTTTAGAAAAATACTTAGGGTTCCGCGCAAAAAAAAAACCCTTGAAATCCAATATATATATATATATATTCTATGTCAAGTGTATATGTCGAAGTACTCTAAATTTCTTTTAAATTCTACGCGGGTGAAACCGCGGGTCCCAGCTAGTGTTAAAATAAAAGATAAAATGATCTACACTAAAATCCAAGTCTCGTAAACAGTGCAGATAGTCCGCATAAATCTGGTGTATCGGCCAATAGGCGATCGGTATCGACCCCCTATTCTACCCCTACTTACCCCCAGTGGTGGCGAGCTTCGTTATCCTGCACACGTACTGCAGCTGACAATTAATATTCGGAAGTTTGTTAGAGATAACTGTTAGAATGCTTGGAAATGCAAGTTGGTGAAAAATGTGTTTTGTAAGTAAATAATGTAAATATACCTTCCTTTTTTTTATTGGTCACCCATTGGAAATTCTTGATGAATTTCCTTCGCCCCGGGGTAGGGCGAAAGAGCATGCCGGATGCCAACCGGATCAAACTACTGGAGCGGTCGTCTTCAGCACCAGGTCCTCGTAAGACCACAGTAGAGCCGCCTATTGGTGCCACGCCTTTAGGCACGTCTCGGAGGGCGTGACTGTAAAGTGGTCCTCTAGCATAGGGGAGGCGACAGTAAAAAGGTCGCCCTCCATACACATCTCGGGGACGATTGTAAGAAGCCTTGCTGTGCGCTGTGCCGCGCACACGGGGCACATGGACACGTGCGCGCCACCGTCTTCCCCGGTCGCTCGGTATAAGCACGCAAACTCAATTATTTTACAAGGATTTGTAACCGCAAAATCAATTTTTAGTTAACTGTGTGTCACCGTAGCCACAAATTCATATCAAGAAACATTGTCTCTATTAATATTATCTCCAAAACAATATTCGCAAACAATTCGCCATAACTTGTCCGTATCGCGTATCTAAATCTCTGAATATGACAAAGCAACAAATTTCCACACTTCAATCTGTGTGCGCGTGGGCATAATCGCGAACATCTACGAACGGAGCCGAAGCCGCCCGAAGCGACCCGAGCGCGCCCGAACCTATCGCCGAGTGTGTCCTGTGCTATCTGACGGACGTGGGTGGCCGATCTATCTGAAATGCCAAGTTGAAGGGAATGTGAATTTGACGGTCAAATGGCTGGCTTGATAACTTGCGGCTATTTATTTAAGGCTAGCAACCCGTGAGCCACTTCAACTAAACAGGACGTAGACCGATGAAAGTACTTGAGGAGTACCGTCTCATTTAAGAAAAAATATTACTTATAGGTACTACAAAGTGCTGTACTTTGTAATAACATACACAAATAAAATACACAGGATGACATACCTTACATTAAAATATTCTTTTTGGGATTTCTTCCATGCTACAGACTACAGAAGGAAATCCGTCAATAACCGTTATCGAATAAACGAGCGATGATGTTGAAACTTTCGGTATAATGTAAACTTTATTTAGTTCAAAGACAAACTTATTTTTCTTTTTGGCGAAACAGTGCGTATCCAGAGAGAGCCTAGCAGTTCCTATTTAATATATTAGCACAGTAGATAAAGAAACCGGCCGGAAATGGTGCCGGCTTGGGCGTGTGGTGCCGGCTCAGAATAACAACACCCCTTCTCCTCCCGTGGGTGTCGTAAAAGTCGACTAAGGGATTAGCCGTAGGATGGGCAGCAGCATCCTTCGAGTACATTAACAACTCAACTGTGATCGCCAACCCGTCTGCCAAGCGTGGCGATTATGACAAAACCCCCCAATGAGCCCACAACACACCCATATCGGTCGTTGTGGTGATCTTTGGGGTGGGCTGGACACAGTGGACTTCATTCGGCCGAAATTAATGAAATAAAGAAAATATTTCGCAACAATAAAATGCTGCATGTTTTTTACTCTAAGAGGATGAACAGCCAGATAGGCATCGTTTGTTAGAGTAACCTAATCGATTCGCAGCCAGGCCCTTATCTCACAGTAAATATAAAACTGAATGCGGTCTTATCGCATGATTTCGGGGTCGGAATTTTCACTGTGAGATACGACACGGTTTAGATGCAAGCTTTTATGTAGATATTTATTTGAGAGCTTATAAAGATGTTAAATTAATTATTTTTACCTATTATGTTTCTGAATTATGCAGTTTTTTGCAATGACGTGGTAGACCAAGCAGTGCTCGATTAGGTTTAAGAGCAACAAGCAACCTGCCTTTTCTTTATTTAAGATTTATTTGCATAAAATGTACCGGTTTTAGATATTTTCTGGAGATCGTTAAAGCGGATTAAAAAAATTGTAATATAATTTATTTATACTTCGAATTTGAAGAACAGTCCACTTACGAGCGCTTGTGCACGATACTTGCAGCGCGCCTGCGCCCGCTCGGACTCGGCCGAATAGCGCGAAACGGTTTTGAATTACTTGTCAAATATGGGGGCTTTTTTACTACGTATTTTATTTTCGCAATAACGTGATTACGTGCTATCATATACTTAAAAACGAGGTATCCTGTAAAACAAGAGGCATTTGGAAACCTTGCATGTCTTTCAGATTGTGATTTCTAATAATGTAACAAGCGTTAAACTGCAAATACGTTTATTGTTCCATGAAGGAGGCCTATCTTAAGTTTTATTTCTTACAATGTAACGTCCACACGCCTACACAGTTATGTTTGTTTAACAAAATCGGCCTTATCAGAAATGACGTACAGAAATCGTATCGTACCAACATACGGACACCCACAATACATAGTCAGCCACAAACAAATCAAACGTTGCCCTTTTCTTAATATCTCTCATATCTGCTTGAAGAATTTATTGCCTAATTACCAGTCGTTATTGTTCTGTGTATTATTATTTATATATTGGACCGGTCCACGTTTTTATTGACCAAGATAAGTTCCGATTTTAATGGTAATGGGAGACACGTATATGGGATAAGGATTGCCTTAAGAGCGCCGATTACAGAGATATGGTGGAGGTCTCGTGAAAAAAGCATTCGTTCCTTTTTCAAACATTTCAACTGCCTTTTGTAAAATGGAGAAACTGGGTTGTAACTTGGTGATGGAAGTATTAAACCTATCATTACGTCCACATCCTATATTTTCTATATTCATCATTTGAAAAGTAAATCTCAAATATTATTCATCTACGCTTAGGACACGTTTGCTACCCAGTGTTTATAGGTAAACTCCGTATTCGTAACAATTCTCCCTGTGAATGTGGCATGGCAGAACGTACTTTCATCATATCAGCCACAGGACGTCCACTGCTGAACAAAGGCCTCCCCTTAGATTTCCATAACGAGCGGTCACATACCGCTCTCTTCCAACGACTCCCAGCGACCTCCACCAGGTCGTCTGTCCACCTCGTTGGAGGTCGTCCCACGCTGCGTCTTCCGGTGCGCGATCTCCATTCGAGAAACTTTGTGCCCCAACGGCCATCAGTTCTACGAGCAATGTGCCACGCCCATTGCCACTTTACACACAGTTTACTAATCCTTTCAGCTATGTCGACATTCCTTATTACCTTTGACGAAACATCTTCAATTAAAATATTTTTTAATATAATAATATTAAGCTTTACTCTACTTATTCTGAATCTATTTGTCTTACATTTTTGTATTGTTTATAGAACGGGAGTTACATTTACCTTCTCCACGTCCTACTGATATTGAATATTGTGAATGAAACAAAAATAAATGTTTATTATCCTACTTTTGGTTACCCGACCAGATCGGTAGATATTAAAGGGCTATTTTAATTATTGCTGTTATTTTATTACATTGTTGTTGTACCTAACCTCACTGACAGAATGCTCATCAATCAAGCATTAAATTAAACTTAGATTTGGATAACTTGCTGATTGATATTGCTAAGATCAAACAAGCGAAAAACGAAAGGCCCATAAAAGATTTTTTGTACTGTTGCTAAACTTATAAAAATATCATAAGATAGCATCACTTTATTCTATTGAGTTGTAAAAGCACAAAAATAAATATAATATATTATTATTGATGTAAAATATTTGAAAGCTATCGTTAGATAAGATCAAATTAATAAGCTAATTACTATTCAAATAGTCTATCATTTTATTATTTTTCTGTAGCGACTAAGATCTGCAAGTAGATTGTGTTGGTTCCTTTTAGCCATAACGATAGATAGTGCTAAATGTCGTCTCGTCTCTCAAGATAAGAATATTTACTATTTAATTAGGGCCCATCTCATGCTATAAGTGGCATTTTATGCTGCAATTTGCTCCCCACCATACATGACAGAACCCTTATTTATAATCTGTGGTTGTATAAAAGCCGAGATTATTGTGGGATGACGTGTCTATGGGTAGCATGCTTAATAGTCTGTGTGATCGTAATTGTTACGATTAGATGACAGTTATATAAAAGGGATTATATTATGTTTGTAGACAAAAAAAAAACAATTGAACCGTACGACCTTACACATATTTTATAGATTTTTTTTTCTATTTTGAGAAATATTTTATAAACATGTAAAGATTCATTATTCTAAACACCGTATGACGTTGCCTTATACTCGACATTGGCGAAATTGTGGAAGATACTCTATAGAAGCCATAATCTAAGAGAAGAAGAAAAATTATGATTGTAGATAATTAAAGTTTTAAATAAGCAATACTTATCCATAAGCCACATTTACTTTCTGGAAGATTAAATAATTTTAAAATTCCTCCTCCTTGTGGTGTACGGATTCCTCCGTGTGGTGTCCGGATTAAGAATGAAGCCATACTGCGCTCACCAACCCGCTTGCCAAGCGTGGTGAGTATTGGCAAATACCGCCCAATACAGTTGTGGAAATCTATGGGGGAGGCTTTTGTTCAGCAGTGGACGTATAAATGGCCGATATGATGCAATTAAATATATAATGCGTTCTCGTCCGTGCATGAATGACCATTGTTTGAATGTCCTTAAATCTTTTTATTAAATCATGAATTATAAATTCAATGAAATCTTAATTTAAATTGCTTTTTTATGTATGTGTAGTGTGTATGTATGAGCACTCTCCGTGTTCGGCCAACTGATCCGTTGGTAATCGCATGCTGAATACATAGGAATTATTTTTGAGTAAAACGTATCCTTTCGAGAGCACACAAAGACGGTGTGCGCCCGCGCCTCCTTTGCAATTGGTCGTCTTCGCTGTCTCCTAAAAGCAAGTAGTAAATTGTCCCTTAGAAATAAGATTTACGTCACGTGCATTCACCCGTCATGGCCTATGCCAGCTTTCACACACAGCCTCCCAAAATCGATGAATGCGTTAAAGTCACGGTCATCGCCCTGGTACCCTCGTAATAAACACCTCCAATCGATTTGAACCCGACCATCAAACAGTTCATGAAACAAGTGTTGAAGTGTAATTTCGTCTATGCCGCGCACCATCCGAAGCCCCTTGTGGTATCGGCAGCCAGGTGCAGATCTTCCCTCATCAACGATCGTTACCATCCGAGGCAAGTTTTCCTCGGCCAGGATAATGAAATCAACCTGTATCAACTAGCACAGAAAAAGAGACTCGTAGTCCCGTTCAGACAGATTACTGTACTGTCCTCGCCGCCGAGCCCCGTTGTGACGACGCATTCAATCCAACTCCGACCCTTACTCGCGTCCGCCCGTGGCGAATCATTAGTCCTAAAAATTCCCTAAACATCTTTAAATTATATATAGATACAGCTGTCTCTAGTTTGGACAGCCCCAGCAATGGCATAAGTGTGTGACGAAGTCATCCTTCATCTTCATTTCAATCAACCTCTTTCATAACTTCATACCCTTTATCTCCATCGCTGTCCACCTCATGATTCATTCTTTATTCAAATCAAAATTCAAATTTAATTTTGTGACGTCGAGTCGTTCTTCGTATTTCGATCATTACATATTCGATTCTGAACGCTAGCGGTTCGACACACAGCTGTCGCTCTGACAAATAGTCCGCCTGCAATATTACAATTACTTATTTTTAACTAGCTTAAATTGTGATAGTAAGCTACATAAAAAAAAACATTACCAAGTGTTAATTGAAGTTGTGAATAACAATATACCTATTATAACAATATATATGATACGTTTCATTGATCTCGTTAACTGATCTCCGTTACTTGTTGCCGTGGAGAGAGCCTCCTAGTTGAGCTAACCGGGAAGGAAACACGGAGGGAGGCACTCCGCGACAAGTGGAGATCCAAGTCCCGCATGGGCGCCCTCAGCGGTGTAACTTAGTTAATAAGCTCGTTCGCCGGCTTGAGGCCGTTTTGCCATGTCTAGGTTTTCCAGTTAAGCAGCAATATCTCCCTGGACAGTGTGCGAGAAGTCGTATAATAAAAAAAAGGTATGGACATGCTGCCACAAGTGCGTTCAAATTTTGTTCGTTCAAGTTGTTTAAATTTAAGTACTAGTTTTTCAGTTTATTGGAACATATTGGTTGTCAACTCTCGTATACTGTAGTTACAAAGAACGTTATGATGGCGTAGGTAAGTAGTATGTGCTGTTGTTGCCTATAGAATTTAAGATTAAATTGCACAAGAAACCTAGCCTTCGACTCTGTTGGAGCACTCAACGGGCTAAGCCACTTCTTCCCATCTTAAACACCAGAAAGCGGTGAAGAGTTATGCCTTTTAAGGGCTGTCTTATATTATGTGAAATTAAAAAATACTGAATTTTAGTCTATTTTCTACAACAACACTATTTCATGTATTTAGATAGGTAAGCCTCCTTCAATCCCATCAGTCTACACGTAAAAGAAAAAAAAGTAAACCTTAAAGTACCATAAACAATTCAGAACACACACAGATAACCCAAAAATCTAAAGCGTCATAAAACATGCGAATCGCGTCACTTTTCGAAAACATGTACAAAGCATGTTGACTTGACCTCAAGCATTAAAAGGCTTGGGAGTGTGAAGTTTAAACAGGCTATAGGTAGTCTGAAATAAAACGCGACAAACGCCGGGTGGTGGGTGCTGATAACGGGAGGCGAGCGCCGAGCCGCGTCGCGCGTCGCCGTGCCGCGTCGCGTTGTGTTGCTACATACAACATTTTTATGTGGCTCTATGGATTTTGATTTTGGCTTAGAATGTTTAGATTTTGTTTGTTTATTGTTAGACGATATACAGTGATAGGATAAATTAGTAGAAACGTCTTGAAAAATGGTAGAATGGAAACAAGACCGTTAGTGATTTTTGTACTTACTTAATCTGATTTTAGAACCGAAGTACATGCTTAAAACTAATTGTCCTATACAATTGTTATGAAGTTGTTATTGTACATTATCCAATTATATTACAATAATTTAAAGTATTTAAAGTCTCTCAAATAGATGGCATTTTCTACACTGGCAATTTGTCCGCTAGCCTTAACTTTTTTAAACGGTCAAAAGGTAAACCATGGAATAACTCCACATGTTATAATCTGACTTTATAAATAATTTCTAAGATAGTAAGCATTTTAAGTTACAGTTATATAGTTACACATATTTTTTACTTAAATATAAAATGCTAAACTAACTTAAACTAACTCATTGCCGTTTCGTTTTAATAATGGAGCAATGAACAGTAAAAGTAGTAAAGCGGCCAACATTGTCCATTTTGTCTGTACAACAGAACATGATAGTCAATTTCTCTAGCATCAATAGGTATAATAGTTGTTCATGAACTAGAAATTCTATGATTTGCTTCAGGAATTGTAAGTAATGCATTTCGAAAACACTATTGAATAAAATATCTACAGATTTGAATCAAATAAAGAGTTTTTCAATTTTGAACGAAAATTGTTTTATCGCAAATATTAGAAGCGAAAAAATACCTACATTATTTTGCGACTTATTTAGCGGAATATTAAAACCAAACATTCCACCAAAGCCAACTCCCATGTAACAGTACCACCACTTAAACAAGCACACACATAAAATTTTACACAACTTAATATTTGCACAAGTTCACGTGGTGTGTAGTAAAATAACGAGTCGGCGGCGTGTGGCGGCGTGATAAGGGCGGGCGGCGCCCCAGTGATGTATAGAGCGATAGACTGCTGCTGGGCGCCAAGATAACCTGCCATTGACGCAGTGCGTGATTGACTGTAGCCTCCAGAAATTATACTAGGATTTACGAGCACTTGGCTGTATTGAAAGTAAAGACCTACGGTAAAAATGCTTTGAGGTGGCAACCTAAATTCATTGTACGCCAGTTACATAATATAGGTTTAAATAACATTGTTGTGAAGTGACAGATTATTCCTCATAACTCAGTATCTATATACAGGATGTCCAGTAAATAGCACGACATACTGCAGGGGGTGAGAGCTTGGGTCAATACCTACCAAAAAAACACAATATATGTTCAGCAAAATCTTACCGATTTACACTAGTACAACATTTTCCGAAATATCGAAAAGTCTCTACCTTGACACAGATTTTTAAGCATCTCATAATGAAAAATTCCTTTTCTAGTTATTTTTACCTAAATTTAATTTTAAAAAAGGCAATAGAGACTTATAGCTTTTAAGCGTAAAGACTTAAAAGCTATAAGTCTCTGATACCTTTTTTAAAATTAAATTTTTTATTGGTGCCCAGTGAAAATTCTTCACGAACTTCCTTCGCCCCGGGGAAGAGCGAAGGGGTATGCCGGTCTCCTACCGGCTAAAACCACTGGAGCGGTCATCTTCGGCACCTAAGGGAGGCTCCAGGTCCTCGTATGATCACACTAGAGCCGCCTACTGGTGCCACGCCAATAGGCTCATCTCGGAGAGGGTGACTGTAAAGCTACAGTGCCCTTCTAATCGAAACACAGTAATACTTTTGTTGGCGGCGGATATCTAGCCTTGCTGTATCACCTACCTAGCCGTTAAATAAATGTTTCTTTCTTTCTTTCTTTCTTAGCCGGACTCTTGCAATAGGAGATCTACCACCAGTAAAATTATTTTCGACTAACTTACGACTTGGGTTGTCTAACACCAACATTCATCAAATAAGATACAAATACTGTTACGAATCATTCAGCATCATCATTTCAGCCATTTATACATCCACTGCTGAACAAAGGCCTCCCCCATTTACAAACACAATCGTTTCATCATTTTGGGGGGTATTTGCCGAGACTCATCGCGCTTGGCAGGCGGGTTGGTGATCGTACAATGGCTACTGTTCCACAGAAGAGACGCTGTTGCCAGCCCTCTGGTTTATAGTCCCTTAGTCGCCTTTTACAACATCCACGGGAGGAGATGGAGTGGTGCTATATTCTTAAACCGGACACCACACTAAGAATAAGAATAATCTTGTTTAATCTTAATCTTACACGTGCCACTTTCTAGGTGAATGTAGAAAGAATGCAGAAAATCTGACCTTCAAAAACCTGGCGAGTCAAATATTTATTTTTTAAACGATATTGTTTCGTCGACTTCTATTATCACAAGATCTTAAATTAACATAAGTTCGGCCATTATATAGATCCAATGATAGCGTTCTGAATTGAAAATACGTATGATTACTTTGAAAAAAGCCGCGGCTCAGGGAAGTAAATTTATCATTAATAAGCACACCAGTTCAGAAATTGACTACAATATGTGTCTGCCGACGGATTTAAAGCTTCAATAATGTCTATCAGATTTATCGAATAATATTAAATCATATTTATTATACGAGATCGAATCAGAGATGTGGAGATCAGTAGAGGAATTAAATGCCGACATAGCTAGGAGGATTTTTAAGCTGAAAAGGCAATGGGCGGGGCGCATAGCTCAGGCCGTCGGGGCAGAACGGTCCTCGAGTGGAGACCATGCACCGGAAAACGCAGCGTGGGAACGGTTCCAATGAGAGGATAGACGATCTGGTAAAAGTATTTTATTAATACATTATAGTATTAGGGGGCATTTAAAGCTATAGGCTCGGCACGGGCCGGCGCGAGCGAGAGACGGGAGGGAGAAGTGCTAACTTGAACGGGAAGGTGACGCGGCGATAGGCCCCTGCGACGTCGGTGAGGCGGGCATCCTCGGCGGCAAAGGGCGGTAAAACGGTCGGGTGTTAATTGAATGAGACAACGCGAGTCTCTTTATGTGATATAACATGATTTTGTCGTCTGGGTCGACCAGAACGTGCCTCGGGCGGCGTACTCTACTGATACGGGAGGGTTGGTAATCGGCGGCTTATACCACAAGGGGATTTGTGTGAGACAGGGCACAATCGAAATAGCGTTTGGACATTTCGGAAATTGCCTGATGGTCGGCAAGTGCTTAGCAGTGAGCTTCCTTGGCTGATATAACGATGATGATTTATTCTCATGACTTGGGTCAGACAGCTATTACGTGCGGTTTTAAATCCGTCGGTAGTTACACATTGCTCGTGGTTCTACATCCACCATTTCCCGTAAACCTCCACCGCTGAACATGCCTCCTGCTACTGCTAAGGAACGGACGTGAAATTCTTCCGTCATCACCACATTTGGAAAACAGATTTGAACGCAGTATGTAGTTATAAGCACTCTTAAGAACATCCAGGAAAATCTCTTAGTCCAAGAGAGGCGGTTGTCTTTACTGGCGATATGCCAAATCTGAACTTCCAAGTCCGGAAGGTGATATCAGCCATTTATACGTCCACTGCTGAACAAAGGCCTCCCCCATAGATTTTTACAACTGTGTCATCATTTTGGGGGGGTATTTGCCAATACTCACCACGCTTGGCAGGCGGGTTGGTGAGCGCAGCATGGCTACCGTTTCACAGAAGGGACGCTGCTGCCCATCCCTCTGGTTTAGATTCCCTTAGCCGCCTTTTACGACATCCACGGGAGGAGCTGGAGTGGTGCTATATTCTTAATCCGGACACCACACGGATCTACCAGTCAACCTTTGGGTTAAAAAAGGCACTTCGATAGAGGTACAAAAACAAAGCTATAGATAATGTAAAAAAAGATCGAATAAATATAGGAATACATACATATATTAATATAAAAATTTATACTATATTATATTACATAATTATAAATAGTTAAATAGAATACATAAAAATATCTGATAAAAATATGAACTCTAATGACGAAGACAAAACTGATCAGGATTGTAACAATTTCAGGAAATATTGATGCACTTTACGTTTAAACGCTTTAGTCTCTTATGCCTTTTTTTTATTTAATTTTTCGGAAAACTATTCTATACCCCCAAAACGCCGACATATCTGTGGAAATCTATGGCGGAGATTTTTGTTCAGCAGTGGACGTCCTAGGGCTGATATGATTCTAATACCCTATTACTTAACCACATCACAGATGGGGATTTTCGACAAATTTTCCTTGAGTTGAAGATCGAATCCAGGACATACTAGCTTCGCGACCATCGGACTACAGACGCGTCATTTAAATTATACGAATTAAATCTTTCCAATCTCATCATTACGATCTCACACGTATATGTAGCGGCCCTCTTAGATTGTAAACTAATCTATTAAAATTAAGAAGATAAAATGGAGATTAGCACAATTTCATTGAGATGCTGGCTGCTCGTTAAATATTTTAATACAGCCATTCCAATGCTGATTCAGTTCTAGGTAAGTTACGTCAGCTGTTCGTTATGCCGCAAATATAGTTTGACCCATGTGAATACCATGAAAGCGAGTGGGAAAAAACGTAGGCTTGGTTAAAATATGTCGATATATCGAAATATCAATATTTTATCATACAATAATCGATATTTTTAATCTCGACATATCGTTAAGCGGTATTTTTATTCGAGTATCAAAATTGCCGTGTGGTGCCGGCTCAGAATGCCACCACCCCATCTCCTCCCATGGGTGTCGTAAAAGTCGATTAAGGGATTAGCCGGAGGATGGGCAGCAGCGCCCTTCGAGTACATTAACAACTCAACTGCGATCGCCAACCCGCCTGCCAAGCGTGGCGATTATGGCAAAACCCCCCAATGAGCCCACAACACATCCATATCGGTGGTTGTGGTGATCTTTGGGGGAGGCCTGTGTCCAGCAGTGGACTTCATTCGGCCGAAATGATGATCAAAATAGGTACCAAATTCGATATTTTTTTTCGCGCTGCTCAGTGTTCATTTTCATGCGTTGCATTTATTATATTTTGGGAACACTTTTAGATAATTACATTTAGATATTAATGCCATATCGCTATGGTCAAAAATTAAGTTTTTTTTTTTAATAGCACGTTGCGCCACTCTAGGGTTTCTCCTGTGTCGTGGGTGCGTTTACAAACATACATTTCACACACAATACACCCAGACCCGGAACAACTACCTGCAGATTATACAAGTATTTGTTCCGTGCGGGAATCGAAATCGCGACCCAGAGCGCAGCAGCCAATTGTATCTGCCACTGATACAGTACATGCAGTTTAATGCGAGGAATCGTAATCTAACTACATCACAAAAAGCAGATTCTCCTCCGTGATTCATTTCGGCGTCGATTAGCAAGATGCAGATCATACAAATATTTGTTCCGTGCGGGAATCGAACCCGCGACCCGGAGCGCAGCAGTCGACTGTATCAACCACTGCACCAACCGTGTCGTAATATATCGATACTATAATTAAATAAAGATATTTTTTTTCATTTGCCCATGCCTAGAGAAATGCCAGCAGTCTGCCAATAGCGTGGTGAATACTGGCCAATGTTAGCCAGATCTTCGTTCAGCAATGGACGTCCTTCGGTTGATATAATGCGTGGTGAGAAATGCAGGACGCAAAGCAACGCGATGGATAGACGACAAAAAAACTATCCTTAACACAGCAAAAAAACTGACAAACGTTGGTGAAAAATGAAAATAAGAACAAGAAAAATTTAGTTAACATATGCCCTGAGTATATTGGACTAAGGTATTTTTTATGCAGCAGAAAACCAATAATGTTTTATTTTAATAAAACAATATTCTCGGCAACCACTCTAATTAACGTTAAACTCCCTTACCTTAACTTAGAGAACCCTGTATCGCCATTACCACACATGTTTACTATGACAAAGATATGCACCAATACTTGGATCAAATGTTTGTGCAACAATTTTTTTTTAAAGATTGCTCCACACTATGATTTCTCCTGTATAGTAGGTGCGTTTATAGACAGACATTCCACACACAATACACCCAGACCCGGAACAACTACCTGCAGATCCCACAAATATTTGTACCGCGCGGGAATCGAAATCGCGACCCGTAGCGCAGCAGCCAACTGTATCAGCCACTGATACAGTACATGCAGTTTAATGCGAGGAATCGAAATCTGACTACATCACAAAAAGTAGATTCTCCTCCGTGATTAATTTCGGCGTCGATTGGCAATAATATGTTAATAACATTTAGGACACGCGTCTAACGTAATCTTATAACGAAGCTTTGACATTTTTGCGGGAGATAATCATACGTCACTGATATATATTTAAATCATGCACGGTTTTTCGTCTCTCACGAAGAGCTGTTATCTTTAAAAGCACTCCCAGTTATCTGGTCAGGCGCAATCTCACGTATTATGTGCCTATATCATTGGTAAAGGCTGAGGCACATGGGCGAAGGTTCTGGACGGCTTTAGGCATGATGTGATTTTATTTGTATTGTTTATCCTTGCTCAGTAACAAAACAGTTTTAACAAGTGATACGTTATATAGGAATTACTACATAAAACAGCGCTTGCTGAGCAGTGGCACTAGCATCTTCTAATTGCTGCAACATTTGAGCGCCTCTTTACAAAAGGTGAGGGCAGCCTAGGTGTTTACCCTAAATAGATGTTAATACGGTAACTAACAATGGTAACAGAAATAAGAAAAACATTGTAACTAGAACCTCCTCCTTTTTGAAGTCGGTTAATTCGTTTTTTTTATATTAGCCATTAGTTTCGCTTGCTAAAAGTTCTTAAAAAAACAATTATACATTTATGATATTAATAATTTGCTACCTTTAAAATTAAACGGACTAGATTTTACATAACTAGACAGTTAAACTGCAAATGACCAATCAACTTAATTTAAGACTCAAATAACTCTAATCACAGTCCCATATTAGCTAATTCAACTCACGGTTATCTGAAGGAAATTTAAGTTTACTGCCTTCATAACGACGATTTTTTAAGATATGTGGTAGATACTATAAACAAAAAAATCATTGCATAAACATTACGAGCTTTAAATTAATTTAATTAAAATTAAAATTTTAACGGGCCATGCCGTAATTTTAAATCGCTAGGAATTACAAATTGACTTCAATCGTTTATTCAAAGTCGCAAACTCCGATCACTTACATACATTTACACTGTACACACCAGGCCATAATGGCGAAGTGATTCATTTGTCTCGCGGCTATCCGAATGTTTTAAGTTTTCACAGATAACTCTGGATGGGGGCACTAAATTAATGCTTCGGCGTTAGGCGACTATCGCATAGATAAAATATATGTCGCTATTAGGTGCTGAGGAATGTAGGGTAATTAAGTAGGCGCGTAGGTATAGGGTATTCTTTGTTTACAATTTGACTGTTAATGTCAAATCATTACGCCGGATGTTTGACAAATCTCTTCAGTTGATAATGAACTAAACGCGGTCCGTTTAGTGCATATATTAAGAATACAGCACCACTCCATCTCCTCCCGTGGATGTCGTGGCTACTAAGGGACTCTAAGCCTGATGGGCAGCAGCGTCCCTTGTGGAACAGTAGCCATTCTGCGTTCATCAAACCGCCAACCAAGCGTGGCGAGAACTGCCAAATTCCCCCCAAAATGGCGACACAGCTGTTGTGAAAGACTTTTTTTGGGCTGATATGATGATGAAACGCAATGATCATTGTTAAATGTCAAATTGAAAGCGATTTACGTTTCATAAACGACTTTACAGTCATTGTCATCATATTAACCGAAGGATGTCCATAGCTGAACAAAGGCCTCCCTCTTAATTTTCTCAATTGTGTCGACATTTTTAGGGGACCTGCCGACCCCAGATTATAGTTTGGCTGTAAAGTGGATCTAATTCCAATTCTAATTTTAGTTTAATGACTGTCGATGACTCTACCAATGTCAAGGTTGAATAAATAATGTATTCTAAGCAAGACCAAATTAAATAGCTCTTCATAGCATTAAAAACGATTTGTGTAAAGTCGTTTATAAAACTAAACATGATGTTTCAACGACCTATCAGTTGGCATCGGTATTGTAAATAGTGGAACAGTGAAAGGAGGGTGGCATTCACCACTCTCAAAATGGCGGCCGGTGGTATAGCTGCCCGTTTTGCTCTCCTCGACAATACCTCAACCCAAGGATGCCAGATATCGTCTTACCAGAACAATTTCATTTTCTTAAGTAAAATTGTGGCTCTAAATCAGGAATGAGGAAATCCGTAGGTGAACTAAAGTTGTCGACATAACTGAAAGGATAAGCAAGCTAAAGTGGCAATGGGCGGGGCACATTGCTCGTAGAACTGATGGCCGTTGGGGCAAAAAGGTTCTCGAGTGGAGACCGCGCACTGGAAAACGCAGCGTAGGACGAGCTCCAACGAGATGGACGGATGTCCTGGTCAAGGTCGCTGAGAGCCGTTAGATGCGTCTGGCATGTGGCCGGACTTGGTGGAAATCTATGGGGGAGGCCTTTGTTTAGCAGTGGATGATTGACCGCGGGATACCACCACCGATATTTAAAGGAGACAAAAGATTTAACATTTATCTCGAATATCGACCTGTACAATGTCACCAAGTTTGAAGTTCAACTTACGAAAGAAGCCCTATTGATATATATTCTGAGTGCTCTACCCATGGTAAGTAATATTCCTTACAGTACCCACATGAAATCGACACCCGACCACGACTGCAAATAGCCCCAAAGTGTCTCGGTGTAAAACAATGTTATCTCACGTACAGTTAGCGCAACGTTCGCGCGACATTCCCGCGACATTAGACACACAAACTAACATAACAGTTTAATTAGAAGTGCATCTAAACCGTATTAGTTGCAATGTAGGCGGAATGGGGTCCGAAGCGTAAGAATAAGCAGAACCACCCCTGAGTCAAAGTCAACAGATTTTTTAACAGGCATTAATCAAGATAGATGTCTTATGATTCATTTATAAAGTCTACAGTTGAGCCTGAAATTAACTGTAGTTTAAGTTGAATATTAGTTACTTGTAAGAGGTTTTCAATTCCAACTAGGAAGTAATTTATATGTTTATGAGCTCTTTTAAGCTCTTATCGCTTGAGCTCTCACCACTGCTCTCTATCATCCGGCTGCTTTTTTTGCTGGGTTTCTCCAGGAAATGTGCCTCTCTCTTCGAAATGTGGCTCCATAACCAGACGATTTCTGGCGAAGCCAAAAGAGGCCTCCAGCCAGGCTAAATTTAATTATATAAATAAAGCAACTGCTGCTAAGGGCTCTGCAGGAATCGAACCTCGCCTTAGAGCGTCGCTGATGGATAAAAGCTATTTAGGAGACCGCTGGATCGGTATGATTTTTAAATATATTCTGGAATATTTAAGACCACAGGCTCGGCACGTGCCGGCGCGAGCAAGGCACTGGGGGAGAAGTTAATTGAACGGGATAGCGTCGATTTTTGTTGGGCTTCTCGCATACATTTCTGGGAAATGTGGTTGCTTAACCGGTCATTTCTGGCGAAGCCAAAAGAGGCCTCCAGCCAGATAGATCTGTCTTCTTTTTGACCTGGTGATATTTATATTTGGCTCAACTCCCACTTTCTAAGTTTTCCTCTTCCCCTCTGTCGTTTATTTTTCTTTCTTATATTGTCTTATATTTATATAAGATGCCGTGTCGTATCAAATGGCCTTCGTCGTTGTCTTTCCTCTTCTGTTATTTATGATTCAAAACAACTATCTTAACTCGTATGTTTTCCTTTCCGTCAAACTGATCTTCTCCACCCTCCTCCGACACCACAATTCAAATCCCTAATCTTTCGCCGATTCTTTGGTTCAACGTCGTCGTTTTGCAGCCGTATAATGCTTTGCTCCAGACATAGGTTCTATTAAGCAGTTTTATAATATTAGTATTAATATTATACATTTCGGTGATGTCTTCTAGACAATTGTGTTATACAGAGTCAACTGTCCTCCGCTACCGTCTTACAGTTACGCCAAAAGCAGTAAGAACAACTTTTGGTGGTTCGTATTGGATCTTGCGAAGTTGGTCGTATCTGCAAACGTATCGTTGTCGATGTCTTGAGCATTACAAACGCTTGCAAATACAATGTACATACCACATTATGAAGCTAAGAGCTTTCGTATATTTATACGAATAATAAAATTGAATTGTCTGTTTGTAATGTCAAAATAACAGTTATTTACTAAATGCATATGGAGGTATATACGGTACTCATACTAAAAAAAAACTTTATTTTTGTATGTCTGTGTGTTTGTTCCGAATCTCGGAAATGGCTGGACCGACTTTGAAGGGACTTTCACCGGCAGATAGCTGATGTTATAAGGAGTAACTTAGGCCACTTTTATTTTAGAAAAAGAGTCAGAGTTCTGCGCAATAAAAATCAAACCCAAATCCAATATATGTATTATCAACTGTCTATAATCCAAATCCAAATAATCCGATTTCTTTTGAATTAAAAAAACAGTACGTGAAATCGTGGGGCAGTTAGTTACTTACTATATTTTAGTAGTCATACTTTCTTTTGGTAAGATATTGGTAATGTTTTATTTGATTGAAATAAGCATGTTTTTATTATAAAATGTGCATATAATAAAATATATTTGTTAAACATTTTGGGAGAGATAACTTTTTGAACCGTGTGGTGCCGGCTCAGAATGCCACCACCCCATCTCTTCCCATGGGTGTCGTAAAAGTCGACTAAGGGATTAGCCGGAGGATGGGCAGCAGCGTCCTTCGAGTACATTAACAACTCAACTGCGATCGCCAACCCGCCTGCCAAGCGTGGCGATTATGGCAAAACCCCCCAATGAGCCCACAACACATCCATATCGGTGGTTGTGGTGATCCTTGAGGGAGGCCTGTGTCCAGCAGTGGACTTCATTCGGCCGAAATGATGATGATGATGAACTTTTTGAACTTATCCGGAAATTGATTACGAATATATTTATTTTGGATATAGGCTGCCTCAAAGATCGCCGCAACGACCGGTCTGGGTTTGTGTTGTATACTCATTGGGGGGTGTTGCCATAATCGACACGTTTGGCAGACGAGTTGATGATCGCAGTTGAGTTATAAATGTACTAGAAAGACGTTGCTACCCATCCCCGGCTAATCCCATAGTTGCCTATCACGACAACCACATGATGAGGTGGTATGGTGCTATTCTTAGTTATGGATAAGCGATGCCACACAAAAAAAAATTATAACTGAATTAATTAGTGTAATTAGTGTAGTGGTTAGCTTTAGTGTTGTTTTTCCATACGGAATTTCTATTTCTAATTTATCTTTATCACGCAGCCATTTATAGTAACTTTATAAAGCAGTTTTATAAATGTTTGGGTTAAACTCAAAAATTATTACCGTAAGTTGCAATATATACCTATTACAAAATAGTAAATTAAGAACATTATATTTTGCTAATATATCATTTGAAAATAGAAACACTTAAAAAAAACATTCTAGCACAGATACGCTACACAAGTTCGACATTCAAATAAATACCTCTCTCTAAAGCCACCGTTCCCGTTTAAAACAAGCAAAAAGCGAAAATTACTGATCGTAATCTTAACACAGCCCGATGTATCATAGCTAGGCTTTATCTCCTGGGCTTATCCGGGACAATGTGGATGAAAAATGTTGAGCAGCTTAGAGTGCAGTTTAAAATTTTATACGTCCGAAATCTGGGCGTATATCTCGATGCACTGCACTTCCCTCCAAAACTTTTACTTTGAGACTAGTGTTGCTAGCTCCAGGGTTTTAGATGTCCCGGAAAGGTGGGACTTTACACCACGACGTTTTGCCAATTTATTGTTACTTATTACCAGAAGTCATTAATCAGTGTTCGCTATATTATGACAAGTGTATAACTTATATTATTAAAGTAGCTAATATATAAAACGGTAGATGTATTATTATTTAACCATAAAAAAAATGCTTAAATAAATAGTCTTACGCACAGACGTCAGCTCGTATACGTCCGCTGCTGGACAGAGGACTCCCAATTATTTCTACGATGAGAATGAGGTCATGAGGGGTGGGGGGATATGGCCATAATCTCAACTCTTACCAGGCTGAGTGGTGATCAGTACGTTGTTATTAGCACGTGGGAGAATGTTGCTCACCTTAATCCTCTTGTTAACTACGCTTAGTCGCCTTTGCGGCACCCATTGGTGTAGGATGGTGGTCTATTCGTTACCTACTGGGAGCCACACGGAACATATAAAATAAAAATCATCATCATCATTTCGGCCGAATGAAGTCCACTGCTGGACACAGGCCTCTCCCAAAGATCACCACATCAATCGATATGGGTGTGTTGTGGGCACATTGGGGGGTTTTGCCATAATCGCCACGCTTGGCAGGCGGGTTGGCTATCGCAGTTGAGTTGTTAATATATTCGAAGGACGCTGCTGCCCATCCTCCGGCTAATCCCTTAGTCGACTTTTACGACACCCACGGGAGGAGATGGGGTGGTGGTATTCTGAGCCGGCACCACACGGCACCAGACGAATTATTATTATTTATTTATTATTATATGAATTGTTCTTACAAAGTACATTGGACCACAAAACCGTGTTGTCGGTGTTAGCTAACCATGCATTGTGATCCAAACTAAACATGTGCGCACATATCCGCTCTATCGGTTGGAGATAACAGTTTTAAAATTCAAAAAAGGTAAGATTTGACCCATACTAACAAGGCAAGGTAAATAAAAGCTTGTACAATGCAAATAGTTTTAAATAATCTATAACTAACATACCAAAAACACTTAAACTGCTATTGCCACTACAACAATAACTATTTTTTATAATGACCACCTGGAATCCTTTGCGCTCTGACTGGCAACACTGTGGTAAGATACTGTGCTCTGATATATTCGAACGCGATACCAACTTACGAACTCGGATGCTTCAGATTTCGCCGAATTGTTCTGAATTTTAAAGTAAATAAGCTAGTTTGATAGATAACGTAACAAGATACTAGATAGTTTGTGGAGATTAGCATTAGTTTCTGAAAGTATTTAAATTGTTGTAGTATTTTTATTACAGTTAAGTTCTTGTTTTGATAGAACACGACTGAACTAGTTTCATTTAAATCTACTTATAGACTGAATAAATGTCATTCATTCATTTATTCTTGTCATTCATTCGTTTATTTATATAGTTACATATACAATAATTAAAATTGAGTTCAACTTCAATTCAAACGCCACATTTTAGACGATCTAGAAATATGAGCAGGCCTATATGATAATAACATTCTAGCAGTGCAGGGTTATTATTAAGAATTAAGAATATAGCAGCGCTCCGTCTCCTCCCGTTGGTGTCATAAAAGACGACTTACGGTCGAAATTAATAATCAATCTAATCCAAAAGCTTTGGACTTCGGATTAAGGATTGGTCTGTTTTTTGTGTTAAATGTGATCCTTACACAAAGATAGATGAATCTTAAATCTAAAGATTTTGGATTATATTGATTGTTAATTTCACCCGTAAGGGACTCTAACCCAGAGGGAGGGCAGACGCGTCCTTTTTATTGAACAGTAGCCATTCTGCGCTCACCAACCCGACTACCAAGCGTGGTGAGTACTGGCAAAGTCCCCTCAAAATGACAACACGGCATGTGACAGGTGTGTGTATGTGACTTTTGTTCAGCAGTGGACCTTTTCGGCTGATCTCATAATAAATGCCTGAATATTACTGATAAATAAATAAATTCTATAAAAAATATGGCATATGGTGCCCGGCTAAAAAATACCACCACCCCATCTCATCCCGTGGGTGTCGTAAAAAGCAACTATACGATTTGCCGGAGGATGAGCAGCAGCATCCTTCGAGTACATTTATAACTCAACTGCGATCACCAACCCGTCTGCCAAGTGTGGCGATTATAGCGAAAACCAATGAGCCACAACAAAACCTATACCGGTCGGTGTGGCAATCGATGGGGGAGGCTCCTGACCAGCAGTGGAAGATTTCCGGCTCAAATGATGATGATAAAAAATATGTTGGTACTGAAATATGAAAAATAATATTTTGTATCGAGCGACGCATGCATTTTAATACCGATTTGAAGTTCATTCTATTCAATTAACTAAAACGTATCTTGTATGCGTTCTATGGTCTTTCCGTATCATAAAAGTCGTATATATCTGAAGTCAATTTACGAACTGTATTTTGAATTAGTTTTTAATGAGCACAATAGCTGTAAAAGCTATAAAGCTAATAACTTTAGCTACTGCTCGTAAACTTCGATATGAGCATCTTTATTAAGGTGAAGCGCATCGTCTCCGGTCTATATTAACATATAATACGCCTCAAACTTTAATACGGATACGTTTTTTTAAACGATAGTTCGTATGAGATATTCTTTGGTGCATATTATAAATAAGCAGTTTTGTTATACTGAGATTCTGATTTAATATGGTGTAATGTTAAACGTTAATTTTATACGTTATCTAAACTAGAAATCTATATATTTATACGTGAAGGGAAAACTGTGTAGGTACTATGACCTGAATGCAGATCATCTCAATAAACTTGACCGGCTTCTAAATAACTGTATTCGATTCGTTTTTAATCTTCGTAAATATGATCATGTGTCAGCGTATCGCTCACATTTAAATTGGTTGACGATTCGTCAACGTAGAGCCCTGCGAGCATTGACTACACTATTCTCTTTACTAGACTCTCCTTCTGCGCCCTCTTATCTAACTTCTCAATTCCAATATCTAAGCTCCAATCATGTCAGAAATCTTCGCTCCTCAAACAATCGTCTCTTACAATGCCCTACTCACCGCTCTGACTTTATTCACTCTTCCTTCTTCGTACAGTCTATTCTTCTGTGGAATGCGCTTCCTCTGGATATCAGAATGGCTACCAGTCGCTACTCTTTTAAAATAAAAGTGCGTAAGCACCTTTTCAATACATTGATAGAATCCTCTCAGCGGTGATTTGTCTATTAGTTAGTGTTTATATATACATAATATAAATGTAATTATGTACACATATGTATGTATTTAATTATATATTCTTACCTTTTTATTTTAACCTATTGTATATTGCTAATAATATCGCATTAAATCAAGTTGCAACAGTATTGTTAATGCACCTACCATATCTTCTTTCTGCATCACCCTAAGGTAGACTGGTAGAAAATGCCTATGGCATTAAGTCCGCCTCTGTACGTGTTTGTGCATAAAGAATAAATAAATAAATACCCCTGTTTAAGCATAATTGCGCGCACAGAGGAATGTGAGATTTATCATCATTTGTCGTCCACTGCTGGACAGAAGGCTACCCAAATATTGCTTCAACGACCGGTATGGGTTTATGTTGTGTGCTTATTGGGGGTTTTTGCCATAATCACCACGCTTGGCAGACGGGTGGGCGATAGCAGCTGAGTTATAGATTTACTCGAAGGACGCTGCTGCCCATCCTCCGGATAATCCCAGTCGACTTTTACGATACCCACGGGATGAGATGGGGTGGTCTTAGCCGGCACCACACGGTCAATTACTACGAAAGTGTAAGTATGTAGGTAGGTATGTAACTAATAAGATGGCATGGCACAACCCTGTTCTGATAAGGGCTCAATTCCAACTGCGCGGAGACAGCGCGACCAACGGGTCTAAAAGATTGCTGTCAGCATTACAATAAAAACAAATAACTTTAATTCCCAAAAGTTCAGTTTAATGTTGCCAGCAAATAAAAACAGTTTATTTTCTTGCAAATAATAAAGACATTCACATAAATTATTACTATCGTGTACATAGGGGCATATAGTTGAAATGTATCATTTTAATGGACGTTGTCTTATATTAATATCTAGATACGATCTAAATCACAATATCTGGCAATTTTGAACGCCTGTATAATTACGCCTGACATTGAGTATTCCCAATTCATTACTGTATAACTTAATCTATTTTTAATACGAGATTAAATACGAAATAAGTTGGATTAAAATACAGGCAATGTACCGAAAACTTTGGGAAGAAGTTACACTTATGGCTATAATAAAAATAGGAAAGCCATTAGTGAGTTTTTGTCAATTTGAGCGCGCAATGTATCGTAAACAACGCGATCAAAACGCTACGTGATTATTGCACTATTATGCTACTGTGAGCGATGCCCTAATCCTGTTCTGTAAACTGTGGGAAAATAACAGCCGTTTATTATTTTAATTACATTGCAATTTTGAGTGTAATTTTATTTTTGGGCTACTCGAATGCTTCTTGTAAATGTGGTAGCTTATCCGGTCGTTTCTGGCAAAGCTAAAGGCCAGGCTCTAGCCAGGCTTAAAACTAATATTAAAATCTAAGCCACTTGCTTTTCGTATACATTCCAACCGCAAACTTAAGTTTGTACACACAATATTGAAAGATTTGCTATGTTATTTTAGGACATAGACTTCTTATAGGTTTGCCTGTAATCTATAGGTAAAGTAAAGGTAGTCTATAATTTTCTATATTCCCTAAACTGACCCCATATTCTAAATTCATTTATTTACGTTACACGTACGTGTTTGGGTCGCAGATATCCATATGCGTACTAAATTTCAACGTAATAAGTTCAGTAGATTCGGAGCAAATTGGCTGTGACAGACGGACAGATACATAAGTGATCCTATAAGGGTACCGCCGTTTTTTCCTTCGGATGTTCGGAACCCCAAAAACCACAACTTATCAATTATCAGCGCATAAAACTGCTTGACCTGTGCAGTATATATGTACAGTGTACAGGCGACAGCGATATCCGCACAGTGGGCCGAAATCGTACTTCCATTTCATAGACATATCAACATTTTTTCCCAAAATAACGACTTTTATCCTTGAAAGTGTTTCGGAAGACTAATGTAGCCTATAAATATCAACATTCTGGAATAGAATCGCAAACAGAGCACATAGTTTTTTTTTTCAAAACAAGCGCCGTTTTTTGTTTGCCAGCTTTTTCATCAAATCTTGGAATAACTGCTTCTGGATTCTTCATCATATAATCAACCACAGAAGAAATGGGATCCCGTCTATCTTATTTCAATTTGGATACAGCTGCTTAAACAATTAAACGTTAAAAAGTGTTTGAAAAATCATAATTTGTTGCTGAATAAAGATAAATGTGTTAAAATTTAATGAAAAACAAATCTTATGCAATCATCACTTAGTTTTTCTGACCCTACTAAGTACATAAAATGTGTCATCGACCACTATCATCTTACATGTACTTAAAATACTACAGCATCAAAGATAACAGAAATTTTACATAGTCCCGATCTGAGAACAAATTTACGACGCGCACCAAGCGGCCATTTTAGAAAGTTCGACCACTCCATACAATGGCGGAGGAAGTAACCTCTACTAACAGCGTCGTTACGCCCGCTAACGCCCGTTAACAGCCGTTAACGTACGTTATCAGCGATACAGGGCGGGCGGAAGATCACCTGAGGCTAACGCCCCGCCCGCCCTAATGCATCCGCACTTGTTTATTCTCCTGTTAGGAACCCCGATATGTTTCCTGAGATTTTAATCTACGGAACCCAGGGTGGGTCAGCTGGAGTTCCGTAATATTGTTTTTCTGGATTTTAAATGTGTTGTAAATGTTTATTATCTGTGCTTCCGGAGGGATGACTTTAAGTGTCTTTAATTAAATTTGACGAGCTTCGTATGTGCACATTAATCCCATTTTTGTTTGAGGATGGAAGAGAAGGCGAAGCTTATTTTTGGTATTTGTAAAATGGTCAGAACTGTGTGTGGTGCCGGCTACGAATACCACCACCTGGCCTCATTCTGTGGGTATCGTTAAAGGCGACTATGGGATTAGCCGGAGGATGGGCATCAGCGTCCTTCGATTACATTTATAACCTAACTGCGATCGCCAACCCGTCTGCCGAGCGTGGCGATTACGGCAAAACCCCCCCAATGACCGCAGAACACAAAACCGGTCGATGTGGAAATCTTTTGGGAGGGCTTCTGTCTAACAGTAGACCTTCTTCAGTTGAAATGATGATGATGATGATGATTTTCATCCTTGCACATTAACCTAAATTTTTCTGGTAAGGTTTTTACCATCATTTGCATCCACCCACATTATACTCTCAATTACTTTAAAAGGGAATTATCCTTTGAGTTTCTTACCGGCTCTTTTCCATAAGATCAACTAATTGGAACCCTGCAACTTAAATTTGGACGTTTCACAAGTGCCAGTAACTTTGACTTTGAATAGTTCAAACGTCCGGAAGAATCGTAGTACACTATTCAGTGCAAACACGACCTATATTTCTGTAACGCACTATCACGAAAAGACTATTGCGATTTGGTAAATTCACACAATTACAATTGTATAAAAATTACATAAATTGTTATGTGTTCGCACTGACTGTTAGGCGCCATTTTTATTTTTTGGATGAGCAACACTTTGAAGCCTCATTAAGTTGTGTAAAGCTCTGGTCTGGTCTGCACTTATTTCCTTTTTTGCTATAAGACAATTTTGTCCTAATTAAAAACTGGTAACAAAGCTGTTCAAGCAATTCCTTTGCTTGAAACTACAAGCCCAATTCAAAACACATTCCCATAACGAAACTATCTCACATAATTCCCACAAAACTAGTAACTACATTGAAGATAAAACAGGCACTATCGGACCATTAGTGAGCGTACCTGAGTCGATATATATTCAATTAGAGCTGGGCGGGCGGCGATAGTATCAGGGCGGGCGGATGCTAACACCTTTTAATTTCGTGTTAACTGTAGGCTTTGTTTTGATTTGAATTATGTTTGTATTGTAGTTAGTGGGAATAAGAAACTTCATTAGCAAAGAGAGTTTGAGGTACTTGTAAAAGTTAAGAGCATAAACAAAAACAATACAAGTACACGTATTTTTTTAACTTTTTATCGCTACTAATTCGGTTAATAATTATAATTATATTTATAAACAAACCTTAAAAGTCGTATATAGTAGGTAGACAATACTTGTCTGAAAGTTTTGGAAGCAGTATCTAAGGGATGCGCAACTAATCAAAAATGCGCAAAAAATCTTACCAGAGCCCATTTAAGGCACTATATAGGTGCAATGACAGGCCACTTCGGCACCAAGGAGCACCTCCATAGAATGAAGCTCAGCACAACGGATACATGCAGATTCTGTATGGACAATCAAGAGTCAATGCAGCACATCCTGTGCAGCTGTGACGCTCTGGGAAGACGTAGGGCAAAACATCTAGGAGTGGCTTATCCATTGCCTGATGATTTTGCACGGCTCCAGGCAGGTATGATTGCGAAGTACCTACAGGGACTTCTTGATTTGCCAGCGGAGGAGTAGTGCAGGGCTTTGGGCAGCACAATGGACCCAATAGGGTCGAAGTGCGTTCGGCTAATGCTGAGCCCGTGGGAGCCAACAATAGAATAGAATAGAAGGGATGCGCAAGGATGCATTACTTACTGCCCAACATTTTGATCCACTTATACGCTGACAACATCCACTCAATAGTGATGTTAATCTCCGGTTGAGTACTTACCTGTAAAACAAAGAATATTCGTTAGATTCATGAACATATCATCATCATATTATCCCAAAGACATCCACTGCTGAGCAAAGGCATGTACCATTTTTTTTCTTTCAAAAAATGTTGTTATAAATGTTGTAGGATTTCTCCTGTGTCGTGGGTGCTTTTACAAACACAATACACCCAGATTCGGAACAACTACCTGCAGATCGTACAAATCTTTGTTCCGTGCGGGATTCGAACCCACAACCCGGTGCGCAGCAGCCGACTGTATCAGCCACTGCACCAACCATGCCGTCAATTATCATCCGCCATGCCATATGTCGTCATTTTGGGGGGAATTTACCAATACCCATAACGCTTGGCAGGCGGGTTAAAGAGCGCAGAATAGGAACGCTGCTGCTCATTTTTCTGGTCTAGAGTCCCTTAGTCATCATGGAGGGACTGGGATGGGGTGCTATATTATTAATTTGGTGTCCGTCCAGGAGAACATATTAACGGCCTAAACTGTTCTCAAGAACGCAAACGATGTCGGTAGTACAAGGCGCAAGAAATAAACACTCGCCATTCTTTGGATGCGCAATGTAGATCTTATCCAATGCGGCGTCTTTCATAACTCCAGAGAAACCATATACTGTACGTCCACGTTGACGTCGATCAAACACACTTCTTTGCCTCTCGTAAGTATAGTATATACCTATCTGGTTTTAAAGATTATTTCATTATTATATGTAGTAGTACAAGGTGTAGTGCTGTGTGGTGCCTGCTACGAATAGCACCAACCCATCTCATCTCTTGGGTGTCGTAAAAGGCGACTATGGGATTAGCCGGAGGATGGGCAGCTGCGTCCTTCGAGTACATTAACAACTCAACTGCGATCGCCAGCCCGCCTGCCAAGCGTGGCGATTATGGCAAATCCCCCCAATGAGCACACAACACACCGATATTGATCTTTGTGGTGATCTTTGGGGGAGGCCTGTGTCCAGCAGTGAAGTTTATTCGGCCGAAATGATCACAAGGTAGGTACTGTTAAATCTGAATCATTTTCTTTATATTACCCGACAGCTTTCAAAGTTTACTGAACGCCAGCATCGGCTATCACTGACAGTCCTCACAAGTTTTAATAACTAATCAAAATAGTAAGTGATTCTCAAAACTATTACAAAGCCGAGTACCAAATAACGAAACCCTAGCCGGTTAGATTAGAACAAAAATATAAAACTGAATTCAAAAATGGAATTAAGAAATCAATCGCCTTTGCCTTTACAGCTGTCGGTGCAAAAAGCGAAAAGAAAGTGAAGACGAACAAATTGCGATGAATCCGAACACGACACTCACCCTCATTACCATTAAGTGATTAAACAGAATTCTTATGTTAATGCTGATAACGAACGAACTGCTAAATGCGTGCAGTCTGTCAAACTGAGTGGTTTTACTGTTAATTGCCTGTTATGTGGTGTGGGTTTAGCAGGGAATTGACAAGGTGGACGAATAAATGATTATCGTGTACATCTTTTTTGTTTGTTTAGTTTCTTTGCTGTCTTATTTCCGAACCGATTTTGGGTCCCCATACGGTTGGTAGAGGCGCTTTGTTATTGCCTTTGTGGACTACGTTCGCCCTGAATCCGAGAAATAACGCAGTAAAAGAGCGAAAGAGCAGAAGAAGAGAAAATGTATGGTCCACAGTTTTAGGTCTAGGAAAAAAGAAAAATATAGCACCCGGTCCTCCAACATCAGATAACCCAAGCCACCTTTTTCATATCGTCGGTCTATCTGGCTGGAGTGCTTCCCATGCTGCGTTTGATCCGCGGTCTCTACTCAAGGACACGTCACCTCCAAAGAGCAATGCGGTTGGTGTAGTGGCTGATACAAAAAAAAACATAAAAACCATTGTCACACACTATAAAAACGTTAGTCTACCCTGGCCAAGTTATTGAGTTATATAACTTTATTTAAAAGGCATGTCTTAAGTTAATGTTTGTCTTCCCAAAGCGTTCAAAGTCGGAACCGTGACTAGGAGCCAGACTTGACGATTACGGCAGCTAATTTATTTTTTTATACACTTTGAAAATAATAAATGTATTTTATGGATTTGAGATTCAGATTGAATGTTTAAGGATGAATAAATTATGGCTTAATTTAAAAACAGGAGCTGCAATGTTGTTATGAACTGGCTTTTTCTTTTATGTTTTTTTAAATCTGTGGTCTCTAACTTTGATGATAACTTCTTACATATAATTCCAAGACCGTACTGTTAGCAATAATATCTATAAGGTTTATCGGCCAGTGAATATTTGAAATTTCGTAATGTTTTGGCATATACTTACTAATATTCGTAACCTTTGCCTTTTAGACCAAGAAATACTTTTTTGTCGGATTTGACAGTAACCAGATGGTTTTGTCTAACGCTAGGTGCATAACACAGTCAATCTTCATCGCATGTGTACTACTCCTAAGAAAGCGGGCTATAATATTCATAAAAATTAACCCTGGAAAGCGAACGCTGACATATAACAAACCCCCGGTTATCAGCGCGATAAAAACGCAACTACGGCGTGACGTGTGGCGCTGGCAGAACAAACGTCGTTACTGCGTTACTAAATAAATCGTTAGCAGCGCGTGAGCTAACCTCGAGATACGGCACGTAACTGTACGGAGGTAGCGCCGCTGGATGTGGCACGAAATGTGTTCAGTATCGGCTTATTGGGTGAATAGAAAGCAGCATCTTTTTTTGGTTTAATTACTACCATCCAGATTGATTAATTTGAGTAATTTTGTAACGCTACCACGGTTATGTTTACGTCGGATGACATTGATGGCCTTCCATGTCTCGTTAAGTTGTCAGTCCGAGCAGACTTGAAAATGTCTGTGTAATGAAACGTCGCGATGTGCCATTCGGCCTCGTGACTCATCGGCTCTCTCAGCCTGACCGCCTCGACCCTAATCTCCACGGTCGCCACTTAATTTGCGTGTATCGTTGTTTTGGAAATATATATAATTATTGTTAATACATAGATTTCTGTAATATATTTCAGGAGTACGAGTTTTTATAAAAAACAAAAAAAATACGGGTTGGACTCCGGGAGTGCCGACAAAAGTGAAAATTTTATAGCAATAAATGTTTTTATTTTTCTAGACGCGTTCGCGGTCTGCTATATGTACATGCATATACGCACACACTATAGCTGCGTCTCGTAACGGTGTCGCGAGTCCAGAGATTTTATCTCATCTAAAATATGCGTACCGCACTAAAATATTTTTTTACTTCAAAATATTATTATTTTACTAACGATGTTTCACAACTGCCAGGCGTACCGCTACGCATATTTTTTTAGGTAGACATTAGGCTGAAGTTTGATAGGAGGCTTATCGTAGCCTGTTTGACTCTGTCAATTTAATATACTGTATTTTAATACTCGTATTCAAAATATATTCGGATACGCAGATTGAAAGAAACTGTTTTCAACATACTTTAATAAAGTATGAGCGTACTTGCATTAAACAGACACTTCTCGCTCGCTTGTGTATCCGTGTTCAACCTAAAGCCGTCTCGGTTTACCAAACAAACTAAAACTCGGAATTATTAGTGTTTTTCGTATTGTAGATTGTCTAAAGTCGCTTTTGTGTGGCTGTGTGTACACTTGTTGAGTTACCGGGATTTAATGTATTGCTCCAATTTGTACTGGCGTTAGAGGAAATGAAATAGTATTCTGAAACTCGGTTTATATACTGGAGTTAGTGCGTATAATGTCGGAGTTTAACTCTTGGTTTATGTTATGCATTTGCTACGTTACGTCATCGGCGAATTTGCGTATTAACGTTTTGAACCATCATTTCGGCCGAATGAAGTCCACTGCTGGACACAGGCCTCCCCCAAAGATCACCACAACGACCGATATGGGTGTGTTGTATGCTCATTGGAGGGTTTTGCGATAATCGCCACGCTTGGCAGACGGGTTGGCGATCGCAGTTGAGTTGTTAATATACTCGAAGGATGCTGCTGCCCATCCTCCGGCTAATCTCTTAGTCGACTTTTACGACACCCACGGGAGGAGATGGGGTAGTGGTATTCTGATCCGACACCACACGGCACACACACGTTTCGAACCAAAATATAGTAACTTAGTTATGGGAGACACATAGTTAATATTTTTTTAAATAAAATATGCGTCTTATGTTTTTGAACATACTAAAAAGCCACGGTGTATACCGGTATATCCAACACAATATGACTGGTCCCTGCTTACCCTATAATAGAACGAGCGCAATAGTGTTATCTTTGTAACACAATATCGTATGCCCGCGGGTGCATTTCTAAGAAATATAATTACAATGAACACAGAGATAACATGAGAACCCAAGTAATTTGCACTATCAAACGATACCATTTCTTGCAGTAGGTACCTACTACACATACGTATTATCAATATTTCTTGGCAATTTTGTGCACTAGAGATAGAGACGGCGTGGTAAGCATAGCTGCTTCTATCTGCGTATGGTACACAGGGCCTTTTTTCTGATTTCCATTGGTAATTCTTCAGGAACTTCCTTCACCCCGGGGAAGGGCGAAGGGGTATTCCGGACTCCTACCGGCTAAAACCACTGGAGCGGTCATCTTCGACACCTAAGGGAGGCTTCAGGTCCTCGTATGATCACACTAGAGCATGGTACTGAGGGCCTAGCACGAATATTTTGACGTATAGTGAATTTTGATTTGAAAATTAAAACTATCCTATAGCATTTTCGTTTAAATTTATACGACAAACACAATTCGTATTTATATATAGGTATGAATAAAGTCTTAAGTTTAAATAAAAAATATGTGTGAATCAAGTATTTTCAGCCGTGTGGTGCCGGCTCAGAATACCACCACCCCATCTCCTCCCGTGGGTGTCGTAAAATTCGACTAAGGGATTAGCCGGAGGATGGCAGCAGCGTCCTTCGAGTACATTTATAACACAACTGCGATCGCCAACCCGTCTGTCAAGCGTGGCGATTATGGCAAAACCCACAATGAGCACACAACACATATGCATATCGGTCGTTGTGGCAAATTTTAGGGGAGGTTGCTGTCCAGCACTGGAAGTCTGAAGTGATTATCTACTGTTTATAGATTTAATCGTAAATAGTAAAAATACCACTATCCAGATCCGAAATAACAACCTGTAGGCCATAGAAGCGCCTTTTACGGCACCCACGGGATGATGGATTGGTTTCACCCATGGGTTTGTGTTAGTCTTACGGCCGAAATTAATAATCAATCCAGTCGGAAATCTTTAGATGGAACATGTTGAATTTATCAATTTTTGTCTTAGAATCACATTTAACACAATCATCATTTCGGCCGAATAAAGTCCATTGCTGGACACAGGCCTCCCCCAAAGATCACTACAACGACCGATATGGGTGTGTTCAGCAGTGGACGTCCTGTGGCTGATATGATGATGATGATGATATGATGTGTGCTCATTGGGGGGTTTTGCCATAAACGCCACGCTTGGCAGGCGGGTTGGCGATCGCAGTTGAGTTGTTAGTGTACTCGAAGGACGCTGCTGCCCATCCTCCGGCTAATCCCATACTCGCCTTTTACGACACCCAATCGATGAGATGGGTTGGTGCTATTCGAAGCCGGCACCACACAGCATAGCCGGCACCTCATAGCATACTTAACACAAAAAACAGACTAAACCATAAATACGGCACAGATAGATAGACATCACGGCAAAAATTATCGCTAAATAGTTCAGCATACAGGTAACAAAACAAACAAACAGCTATGCACTAGGCAGCAACTGTTTTTCTTTGCGTATTATTATTTTTTGACGACATAAGGCACACTTTGGTTTGCTAGTAGCCAATTTGTTTCAATGTTTTTCAAGCCGGCCATAGGCCTCCGTCTTGGTTTGACGACTGCCGTGTAATGACTGCAACCAGAACCGAAGAATTTACGCTTCTCGAAAGCACAGAGGCGCTCCGTTCAAACACCAAATTGCGGTCACCCATCCATATGCTGACCGCGCCGAGCATTGCTTAACTTCGCCGAACGGGCTGTGAACGCCTCAGGGCACAAACAGATGAGTGACGACCACGACTTGTTACTCAGCAAATACATAATGTATTGAAAATGCAGTTTTAGTTAGTACATTCATACAGAGGCTTTAAAGTACTCGCCCGAAGGCAACTTTTACACGTATTTAGCTTGCCTAATACAGATAATTTCCTAGCCTGCAAGCTCTCGAACTTTGTGAGGGCGTATTTACACTGTTGTCTAATATATATCTGCGTGAACTACCCATGCTATATCCAACCGTACAATTCAGCATTAAAATTCAATTTAGATTTTAAAATCATTGTTCTTACGTCACATTGGTTTGACGTTTGGGATTGTTATTTAAAACAATTGCTGTCTATTGTAGACCTAGTAGCAATTGTCATTTGGTTGGTTTTTGCTAGGCGGGTAGCATTCAAGTTTTGTTGCAATAGATAACATTGTTTCCCAATTGAGATGTGAGCAGAGATGCTGGGTTGCAATAAGTATTCTTAGTTTGTTCGATCTCTGATCAGTTGTTATGATTCTGTTTATAATTTGTTATATGATGGCGATTCAATTTAAGAAAGAGTAGAAAGGAGGTTTTGAAATCTCTGGCGGAGGGAGCGTGTGTGGTCGTAGACCCAGGCATCCATCTCCGCCCGGATGTCGAAAGGCCGAAAACGCGCCAGGAGAGTTGCCGCCTCGTAGGACACTTTCTGGTATCCTTGTGCGATCCATTAATCCTTTTACCTATATACATATGTTACTATTATATAATTTATGATACTAAGACTTGTTGGGAAATATTGATGTTTAACGCAAGCTTAAGAGTCAAACATAAACTCAATATTACAACCAAATATAAAAAGCTTATTTAAATATAAGATGTTTTTATGAGTGTAGATGCGTTGTCCGCGCTCAACGATGGTCACATGAAAGCAAGGTAATTGCCCGGAGTTCACTTAGTCATGCACCGACCAGTGTCGTGGCTCAACGTGAATCATAAGCATAATTCAGTAACATATTGCGGAAAAATAATGCCATCCTGTGTTTATAGATGATGTACGAAGTACCTATACTGCCATTGTGAGAGATAAAGACGTTTTATTTCATAACCGCATACGTAACGTAAATCGATATTGTAAATAAAACATAGTATTTTGTTTTATTTTTTATTACGCGGTATAATGGCGGCCGGCACGCTGTTTTGTAGTGCTATGATGTTCGTGTATGGCGCGTCTATATGTAAAATTTAATTGATTTAAACACACACAATATGTGTGAAGTTGATATTATACTTCGAGTTAACTCTTACTTTGCCTACGAAGAATTATAAAATAAGCATCAAAACATTCACACATCGCGTTAGAAAAGTTAAAGCGGCTGGGGCGGGCTGATAGAACGCGATACCGGCTGGGCGAGAGCGATAACTCCCGCCCGCCCTGCGACGCAAGACACTGCATCTGTTAGACGCAGCCGTCCGCTATATAGTGACATCACTTTAAGACATTTACTGGGACATATTTTACAAGGCATTAATTATAATACAAAATTGAATTTAATTGTGGATTTTCGACGGCTGTAATGCATGTAAAAATACGGTTATACAATCAAGTTTGGTTAGACCGGAAGGTTAAACCAATTAAAGAAGAAAATACTAATGGTGACAAATGGTGATAGATTAAGATCTTATCATAACCTTAGTATATCCACGATATAAATATAGAATTCAGATAAATAATGCAGTTATAGTAGTTGTGGCGGGCTAATAGGACGCGATACCGGCTGAATGCTCGCGATAACTCCCGCCCGCCCTGCAGAGCAAGACACTGCATCTGTTAGACGCAGACGTCTGCTTGATAGTGACACCAACTAGTCAGATTTATGGAGACATTACTCACTTATGGCAAGAACGTAAAGATACATGTTGAAACTATGTAAATTACGCATTATGCTTTAAACTCATCGAGTTTATGTTATAAGTTTAAATATAACAATGAACAAAAAGACCTAATGGTTGTTTAGTACTAGCTTTCATAAAACGCTGAAAAAAAACAATACAGAAGCAAACGTTTGTTTATAGAAATACGGGGAGTATTATTGCAAATTAAACGTACTTTTTATGGATTAACTTGCAACAACATATTATACAATGCATTTTCGATGTTTGTAAGTCCTCCGTGTTGTACCAAAAATCAAACATCTTTATTTCTTTCTTTCTATTGCCATAATCACAATCGTGGAAGGCCCCATTTTTGTGGTTGCATAATTACTTTGTTACTTTACTGTTGTTGTTTGTTACTTTAATAACGGATCTTATTACACACACGATTACTATTTATACGAGTCACATACAATTAACACTACAATGAACGGTCATATAGCGGTCAGATTTTGCCATAATCACCACACTTTTCTGTCGGATTGGTGACCGCAGTACGTTGTTATTAGCACGGGAGCATGCTACTCCCCATCCTTTTGATATCAACCCTTAGTCGCATTTTACGCTACCCATAGGTACCCCAAGGGTAGGTCTATGGTACCACACGAAACAAATTTTAAATCACACCGGCGTAAGTTAGTAAACAAATCTTAGGGTGAGATTCAGAAACGAGTCTAAGCTAAGTTCACGCTTCCATCTGTCAAAATTAGGGGCGTTAGTAATGCATTTTGACAGATGGAAGCGTAAGTTCAGGCTTAGACTCGTTTCTGAATCTCACCCTTATAATCATGTCTCATGTTTTCCCGCAATGTGGCAACACTACAAGGGGGGCGAGGCGTCCGAGCGGGGCAGGCGACCCGTTATCGCCTTCAAACACCCGCCGTATCGCCGGCGAACATTGTATCGCCCGGGTTTTGTGATTTTGTGCACTACTTTATGAATTTTGATAAAGATTTGTATGTAGTGCTACCTATGAGATAATGGTATCTATTAGTGTTGACTTAGAAGTTGTTCTAGGTTAGCAGTATGCAGGCATGTGTGATTTGTACTTTTACATTAGTGCTGAAACACATATGTAACATTGATTTTAGTATATTCCAGAACCGAGACATGTCAAAAGATTTTATCAAGAACTAGCTGTACCCTGCGCGCGTTGCTACGCTACTTACTAAAATAAATTTGAAGGAAAGGCATTACACAAATATTCATTGGACTGATAGTGGCGCCATCTGTCAAAGATTGGTCGTACCAACTCAGAGCCATTGTGGGCTCATGCACAACACTTTGCTGAAGATCATGACATGATCAAATGCATAGTTTACGATTCTATAAAGGACATACAGACAAACATTCATTTTTATATATATAGATCGGAGGATGGGCAGCAGCGTCCTTCGAGTACATTAACAACTCAACTGCGATCGCCAACCCGTCTGCCAAGCGTGGCGATTATGGCAAAACCTCCCAATGAGCCCACAACACACCCATATCGGTCGTTGTGGTGATCTTTGGGGGAGGCCTGTGTCCAGCAGTGGACTTCATTCGGCCGAGATGATGAGATCTGTGTCAAAAAAAACAACAGAAGAATAATGAAAACTCATAAAGTTATAAGCTTATCATATTGCCCCGTTATTTGCGCATAATCTTGTCACACGGGTGCACGCACGGGGAGGTTACATAAGGGGGGGTAACATGTCCGAACTGCCAATGCGGCCAAAACCGAATGCCAGCCGGCGTGGTCAGGTGACTTGCGTAATAATTTGTCAAACTTGAAACACTCTAACTTACTTTAGGAATAAAAAGCATGGTTAAAAAAACTACTGCAATTGATTCTTTTTTTTATGCAACTTAGTGACCAGACGATCAAGTCATTCGTCTGTTGGTAGGGACATGGCTGCCCCTAACAATTGTAATGCTACCCAGGAGGAGTCCTGCGTAGCATGACACTGCGCTCGTCACCTCGAGACGTAATCATTTAGTCTCTTTTACTCACAGGCTTTGTATATGACAAAGTAAAAGAGACTAAGAACAATATTATTGTCTAAATAGAGTATCGTTTTTGTCTATATTGTCTGTACATTATCATACAGCTTTGAGCACGATATCGACACAGTAATAATTTTGAATCGTCTAAATAAATTGACCTAACCTATACTTTAGAAAACCGCCAGCCGATTTTACCGAAAACCGCATACAACCAAACATGGAATCAAAAACATTTATTTGGTTTATTTTCGCGGGTGCAGCCCTATTCGCGTGATATCACGAGTGCAGCGACGAGATAACGCGCGACACCGCGCTATATGTCGCGCCGCGCCGGTCCGATTCACACAGATAATGTACGTGCCGTAAACGGATCGGAGCGTTTGAAAGAAATTAATATGGAGTGCTAGTTTTAAAGTCCGCTGAAGGGGTTTGTAGTTGAGTGGTAGTGGAATCCTTTTTATATCACTGTCGAAATATCGACGCTCTGTGACAAATTTAAATAACGAAGAGATTATGAAGATTTAAAATGATAATGAGTGTTTAGAAATGTTAAGAATTATGTTAGGGTATCAATCCCTCGATAAAGTAGACCGATTCTTTTAGCTAAAGCTAATATGAGTATTGAATGCACGATAGTGGATGGTAAGATTAGTTGGTGGTAGATATAGTAGTTAGGGGGTCGCGGGCGCGCAGATTGGGCAGTATGTGTGCTCACACCAAGCGACCCTCGGAAAGACGGTGGCGCGCACGTGGTCACGTGCCGCTATGTGCGTAGCACAGCGCACAGCGAGGCTTAGGGGATCCTTTACAATTCTCCCCGAGAAGTGCCTGAGGGCCGGCCTTTTTACAGTCGCCTGCCCTCCGCTAAAGGGGGTGACTGCTTTAGTGTCATCCCCTCCGAGATGTGCCTAAAGGCGTGGCACCAAAGAGCGGCTCTAGTGTGATCTTACGTGGACATGGAGCTTCTTTCGGTAGCGAAGATGACCGCTCCAGTGGTTTTAGTCGGTAGGAGTCCGGCAAACCCCTTCGCCCTTCCCCGGGGCGAAGGAAGTTCATGTAGAATTTCCACTGGACATCAATAAAAAAAATACCTTCCGGTTGGCGCAGGTACTCTCGAACCATGGGTGTTTTCGGAAGTACATGTGTCAATAGACCGAGAAGAGATGCCCGGCTGTCATCACTGCGAAGACTGCCTGAAGGACACGGCGCAGCACACGGAGGAGTGCCCAGCAGGGCAACGCAGCGCCGTGTCCTCGTCGCGGCGGTCGAAGAGGATGACCTCTCGCTTCCGGCCGCGGTTCAGCCATCGTCCGGAGCGAGAGCGCGTGGGGATGCCGTCGCCTCCTTTTGCGAGGACAGAGCGGGGACGGGATACCACCTATGATCCCTGTCGTAGAAAATCAGCGGGCGAGGACGCCGGCGGAGGGCGCTGAACGATTTCCGGCTACCATGAGAAGCGGCCTAGATCTGTGAGGTAGGACTGAAGACATTTATACAATAATATAGAACCTCCTTATCAGGCTATTCCATACTTACAATCGGCAGCTGTTGTTCCTATTTGTGTTCCTTTCACTGTTTATACCAGAGGCACCTTAGTGGCGGGAGGTCCCAAGAAGGATATAGATACTTGAAAGTCACTTCCATTTTGATTTTGATATATTTGTACGGAGTTGGTACACGGTCATGCATCATGTATTTTGTATTTATTCAACTTCTTTGGTTGACTTACAGATAAAAAAAACAAAATAATGACAGTAAGTTAGACTAACATCCTATTATCTTCACGCATCGAGTAAAACAATAGTAAATTAACGGCGGTTGGTGCAGTGGCTGATACAGTCGGCTGCTGCGCTCCGGGTCGTGGGTTCGATTCCCACACGGAACAAATATTTGTATGATCTGCAGGTAGTTGTTCCGGGTCTGAGTGTATTGTATGTGGAATTTATGTCCGTAAACGCACCCACGACACAGGAGCAATCCTAGTGTGGGGCAACGTTTTATAAAAATAAAAAAAAGTAAAAAATAATAATATATATATATATGTCAATGTCTTCACATATAAAATTGAGTAATCTATAAAAGAACTGTGTACAATATTAACAAATTCCTACACATTGCACATGATAACCGAACTACATAGGTGGGTAATTAAAATACAGAGCCAAAGTATGACATAATACACGTAGGTATTTCCTAATTATTTAAAAAAGTTAAGGCTTATGCACTTTCTGGCCGAGGACACACTAGTTCTAAAAGGATCAAAGTCATGCTGTTTACACACCCTATTAAAGTTTCTACTTGCACGCACGATGTACGAATTTTGTCTGTAGTTCGAAACAAATGGCACACGTAACGGTGAACGAGCGAGACTGCCCTTTGAATGGAATGAACCATTGATGATTGGGTGGTGTGAATGAGTAAGCATTATTACGCGGAATTACAATTGTGAATGAATCGAAATAGAGGCCCAATCAGAATCAGCATAAACTGCTGGGTTAGGGACCTTTTTTGGCCTCGCACAGCACTGCTAAGCCATATACTTTTATATATTCTTAATATTTCGTTTTCATTGTCATTATATTGCGAGACCAAAATAAAACGTTTTCTTTCTATTTGGAACCGTGCAACTTAGATTCTGACGTTTCATAAGTGCCAATATAATTTTATAATTTTTTTTTATATTATTTTATTTAAATTTTAATTATGATATAATTATGTATGTATTTATTTATTTATTTCTAATAGATATGTACGTATGTATATTATTATTCATAAATTTAGTTTTGTTTAATGTAACATTTGTTACATTTCATGTTTGTTTTAAACATGTTGCGCCTGCCTTGTTATCTCTATATCACCCTATGGTTGACTGGTAGAGAATGCTTACGGCATTAAGTCCGCCTATGTACTGTTGCTGCATAAAGTTTAAATAAATATTTGGTTTATCTGAAATAAAATACTTTGACTGTGACTTCGTACATGATACATATAACTTAAACTCGCATATCGCTCCCGATCGTAAGAGCTTATTTAAATGTGGTTATTAATTTTATAGCCTAAGTAGTGGACCGTTAGGTTTACGATGCAGAGTGCACAGAGCGTTCGGAAGTGGATATTAAATCGTTTTATTAGTCGTCGCCGTCGCGTTGTGTGGTCCAAGGCAGCAGCGAGAGAGACGAGCGTTTTCGCAAAACACGTTTCTCCCTGTTTTGCCGTTGTGAGGAAGAAGACTGGAAGAAGTTATTTCATTTTGTAATGAAGAGGTAAAATTGCAAACTAAGATCATCCAATATGGTTCTATTTTTGAAGCCTACGCCTTTATAGGTGAAATGAATGATTTCGAGATCACAAACTCAATTTTGAGGCTAAAAAATAGATTTATAATCCTTAGTGGCAACGTAATCTGACGTAAAAATCTCTCAATGAAATACGAATCATTTTTATTTTCTTTAATTTTTAATTCATAGTATAATATTTCATAATATATTAATAATTATATTTTATAAAATATTACTCTGTCGAGCTGTTGTTACTTTAACCGTACAATTTGGCGAAGCCATGATCTTCCAGCCTGGCAAAAATTTAAGCTAAGGGCGTCCGCTAGTGAACCTCGGGCCACGGCTTAGGGCGTTGCCGGGGGAAGGACTGTGTAAGGAGCTGGATCAAGAATTATCTTTGATTTAGGGATATATTGGCTATACTGGCTCGGTACATGTCGAGGAAGAATCGTTCCAGTTTCTATTAGAACATTCTTCTACAACTTGGGCCAACCGTTCAGTGTGGTGTGAAATATAGGCGAGTCGAGCGAACGTTATCGCACGGGCGCACGCCGCACTATCGGAGCAGCCGCCGATAACCGCCGATCTATGTGCGTGATGCATGTGGTTCTGCATTACTTACAACTGCTAGAAGCTCTCGGTAGCTACAGAACAAATTGTTAACGTGTACTGGAGCAAATACTGTTGTGATTTGCTAGATGCCGGAAAAGAGAAGCAATATTAGGTCTCTCATATCTCCTTATTATATGATCTCTACGTGTGATGCATTTGATTATGTATTCTCTTACCTAAACCAGCTTCTTGGAAACTCGGAAGCTGCAGAAAAATCACTGACGTGAAACTGTACGAAGGAATAGAGAGAGGAATTAATTCATTTGGATAGGAGTTGTAAGCTGGCTACGAATAGCACCAACCTATCTCGTCCCTTGGGTGTCGAAGGCGACTATGGGATTAGACGGAGGATGGGCAGGAGCGTCCTTCGAGTACATTAACAACTCAACTGCGATCGTCAACCCGCCTGCCAAGCGTGGCGATTATGACAAAACCCCCCAATGAGCACACAACATATCGGTCGTTGTAGTCATCTTTGGGGGAGGCCTGTGTCCAGCAGTGGACTTTATTGATGCCAAAATGATGATGATGATGATGGATAGGAGTAACGGACATCTGCGTAGTGTTTCTTGTGTGTGATACCCGCCAGTGAAAAGACCACTCCTTTCCAACAATGGGTCTCGTAAAAAGCAACTAAGGGTTCATATTGAGAGGTTGAACAGCATCATCCTCTCGTGTGCTTGTGGTGCAGTGGCTGTTACAGACAGCGGCTGCGCTCTGGATCGCGGGTTCGAGTCCCGAACGGAACAAATATTTATATGATCTGCAGGTGGTTGTTCCGGGTTTGGGGTGTATTGTGTGTGGAGTTTATGTCTATAAGCCCACCCACGACACAGGGGAAATCATAGGGAGTGGCAACGTTGTGATATATAAAAAAAACAAAAACGGGTTGCACTCCGGAACTGCCAACAGAAGTGAAAATATTTTTTTTAATTTATCTAGACGCGTTCGCGGTCTGCTATTTGTACATGCATATATGCACACACTATAGCTGCGTCTCGTAACGGTGTCGCGAGTCGAGAGATTTTATGTCATCTAAAAATATGCGTACCGCGCTAAAAGAAGTTTTCACTTCAAAAATCTCCATATCTGACAAGCGTGTTCTATATGGCAATATTATGACCTCTCAAGTGTGTGTGTGTGGCTGTTTCCGCTGCAATTGTTGTTGTTTATGCTTCATTCAAGGCACAAGATCTACTCATCACTGCGGAAAACAGCGCAACGATAATTGTCTCAACCGTGGTTTAGAGTGATCACGTGAACCCCAACGGTTACGATGCAGTTCCCTAATTTAACCCATCGAACGCGTGCTAAACCCGGTCTAATGAGACGTGGTATCTAGCGGGGTCGCTTCGCTGCGCATACTATCGCTAAATTGTTAGCTAACAAGAGCTTTGTACGGTTAACCGGCTCTATGATCCGGTTTCCGATTTGAGCATTGAGGTAAGGTTACAAAATTTCTATAAACCTCGGTAGTGCGATATCCGCTAGAAGAATCATGGATTAATCATTCCTAAATTAAAACATGAGGCCTTAAAAGAACAAAAAAGAGCTAGTAAGTACCGGAGAAGGCACGTTGGCGCAGTGGGTAGTTGCTTGGCTTTATGCGCTACGCGTGCGGGGTTCGATTCCCGCATGGAACAAATATTTGTATGCCATACAGATAGTCGTTCCGGGTCTAGATGATTTTGTATATGAGATGCATGTTTGTAAACTATAGGCATAACACAAGAGAAACACAAGTGTGGGGGCAATGTTTATAAAAAAGAGCAAAATTCAAGTTAGTATAGTAATCAAAACATAGTTATCTGAAACCACTCCTGCGCGTACATATAATTTTCATAATAGAGTTTAAAAAATAATAATATAAGGATCATAGGATTCTATTTTACGACACACAGTCGGCTGCTGCGCTCTGGGTCGTGGGTTCGATTCCCGCACGGAACAAATATTTGTATGATCTGCAGTTAGTTGTTCCGGGTCTGGGTGTATTGTGTGTGGAATTTATGTCTGTAAACGTACCCACGACACAGGAGACCTGCTAGAGTGGGACAAAGTTAAAAAAAAAACCGGTTTGCACTCCGGGAGTGCCGACAGAAGTGAAAACTTATTTTGGCGCGTTAGACATTTTTTAGATGGGTACTAGGATTAATGCGATTCCGATGGCGTAACGCCACACTAAACGTCTAGCGTCTCGTAACGGTGTCGCAAGTCCAGAGATTTTATCTCATCTGAAAATATGCGTACCGCGCTAAAAGAAGGTTACACTTAAAAAAATTGCACTCCAGGAGTGCCGACAGAAGTGAAAACTTATTTGGCGCGTTAGGAGATTTTATCTCATCTATAAATATGCGTAAAGAGTTAAAGAAGTTGTCACTTAAAAAAAAATGCTTTAGAATTCAACTACGTTGACGTTATTATGTTTGTCTTAGTCTTTTGATAAAATACCAATATTACCTCTAAGGCCAGAGCCCGCCCATTCACCGCCTCAATACATAAGAATATAAATACACATTTTATGTAAATATAACGTATGTATCTGTTACGATCGCCACAAAGATTGCGATGTTGATCGCAATCACATAGAATTTCTTTAAATTAAATATTCAGATATAGAATTACGTTCTAATTTCATAAATTAAATCTTGAATTCGAATTAAGTGTAGAATACCAGACTCGATATTATCTATACTTTTGAAACGTGATATTATAATATTATAATAGTTATAACGTGATAGTATGATTAAGTAATATTATTGTGATGGTTGGTTTATATTTCTTATTTGTCGACGGCAAAAAATACGATATTCTTTAAAATATTTAACACCTTTTAATTTAAATATATTTAATGATTCTTGAATAATTTTATTTACGCTTCGTAGGTATCTGGCCATCAAAACAGGTTCATTAATTTTTATACGAGATATATTATACTGTTTCAAAGTCCTTGATAATAATTCTTGGTGTAAGTAGAATCAAATGCTGTTTGTTTAAATCCAAACCAGGATATATGTAATTCTTAACAAACTTGCATTTAATATCACAAAAACACTTCATTCATACATAATATTATTTACGATATATTCAACGCAAGTATACGATATAAGGCCGTCCATTCACGACACAATAAACAGCTACCCACGACGCGACATTGTCGTGTCATTCCGCTAAATATCGCGCGCGTACCGCGTGTAATCGCGTCGCTGGATCGCGCGACGCGCGGCCACCCCGCGCGGCGATATCGCGATAACGGACGCGCGTTGCACCGAAGTGAATGTTCTTCATCGTGTAACAATGAAAGAAATGTTTGGAAAACTTTAATGTATTGATGGTATGTATTGGAGAAGGCAACCGAAAAAGGCTTAAAATTCTTTTAAAGCTTGCACATAGCAACCGAAAAAGCTTAAATTCTTTTAAAGCTTGCACATATCAACCGAAAAAGCTTAAAATTCTTTTAAAGCTTGCACATACTTTGCCTAGTAATGATATAAAGGAAGTTTTAGTAAGCCAGTAACAATTAACTAGTTCTTCCTAGCTTAAACACAGAAGCGATTAAATATGTCGGTTTTCAAAAAGTTTTTTATTTTCTATTTTTGGAACGAAGTTCCTTACGGCAGGCTTGGAGGGGATAGGGATTTTGCTGCGCGACCGAACTGAAAAAAACGTGATAGTAAAACCGTAAGAAATCCGTGGAAAAAAGTGCGTGGAATAAAACCGTTAAATGAGACGTGCGCAGGCGCGACAGTCGCATACACAAGCGAGTAGTGTATAAGTGTCGATTCTACATTAGCCGAAGGAACTTCGTTCCTACCTGGTGTCCCACGACACCACATAATTTTTTACTTTTCTGAACGATAGTTGTGGGTCACAAAACCATTGGAGTAAATGATTGGATGTCGTAAAAGGTGACTCTAAAGCAGAGGAATGGGCAGCTGTGTCCCCTTCTTTGGAACAGCTCATCAACGCGCCTGTCAAGCGTGGTGAGTACGGCAAATTACCCCCAAAATTACGATACAATTGTGGAAATTATGGGGGAGGCCTTTGTTCAGCAGTGGATATCTTATGGCTGATATGATGATGAGGAAATTAATTTAACTTATCTTCCACCGTTAATGTCACATGCTGTTAATTTCTTCAAGTGTACTAAGCTACTGTGTAACATACGGTCGTTGCACACAAACATTGCTAACAAAGATGCTAAATTAACCCTTATTGCACGGGTCTAAAGTTTCTTTTTCCCATACAAACGTCCAAGGCAGTCTGTAGGATTGGGAGCCTGAAGATTTGTTCGTTCCTAGAACCGAGGCCTCTCCGCACGACCTCGTGATAAGACCAAGCAGAATATTATTATATAGAATTTCACTAAACGTGTTTGAAATTGAGTAATAAGTGTATGTTAGGAAAGGTTGTGTCTGCTTCGTGAAAATACGTTTTTGATAGGTACATTGATATTTCAAATTCAGCAAGATATTTCATGTGTATATATAGCAGTAGATATATAGATAGTCCGTGTGGTGTCCGGATTAAGAATATAGCACCACTCCATCTCATCTCGTGGATGTCGTAAAAGGCGACTAAGGGACTCTAAACCAGAGGGATGGGCAGCAGCGTCCTTTCTGTGGAACAGTAGCCATTCTGCGCTCACCAACCCGCCTGCCAAGCGTGGTGAGTACTGGCATATTCCCCCCAGTTGTGGAAATCTATGCGGGAGGCCTTTGTTCAGTAGTGGACTTTGTATGGCCGATATGATCGATATTTCAAATTCAAAAAGATACGATTATTTCATCGTGCCGACCCCGACATAATCTGGAAACCCGTCAGGATGGGATCAGGTGAGGATAACGTGAGGGTCACACAGGCTGTTTTTGAGACACTTCACGAAAACCATCCAGTGTTTCTTTCTTTTTTGTATGGGGAGTAGGCAGCCTTGTGTCACAGCAACTCTGTGACGACTTCATGCTGTGGTTCAAGGCACCCAAAAGTCACCCTGTTGGCTTAACGATGACATCAAGTAAGACCGACGATTTGATATGCAATCCAAAGCAGGGAGACGCTCAGTTTAAAATTATATTAATATATATTATTTTTTTAAACGTTGCCCCACATTTGGATTTCTCCTGTGTCGGGGGTGCGTTTACAGACATAAACTCCACACACAATACACCCAGACCCGGAACAACTACCTGCAGATGTTTGTTCCGTGCAGGAATCGAACCCTCGACCTCCGGTGCAGCAGTCGACTGTATCAGCCACTGCACCAACCGTGCCGTCATATGAACCAGAGCTGAACTGGCCTCGTAGTTCCGGATCATCATCATTATCATCATCATATCAGCTAAGGATCTCCATTGCTAAACATAGGAGGTCTTTGCCAAAGAATTCAACAATTGTGTTATCATTTTGGCGGGGACTCGCCAATACTCACCACACTTGGCAGGCGGGTTGGTGAGCGTAAAATGATGCTGTGCCAGAGAAGGGTCGTCGGTAAAGGTCGCTACTGCCCCTCCCTTTAGTTTATAGTACCTTAGCCACCTTTAACGGCATCCACGGGAGGAGATAGAGTGGTACTATATTCTTAATCCGGATGCAACACGGATGTTCCGAATAAGCTGGCTTGCTGGCGTCGGTGATAAATGAAGCAGTAGATTTCCCCCGTTAATGAACATCGGACTTTACCGGTTGACACTGATAGGTACTAATGCGAATGAGGTATTTTATCGATAAGTTGATCAGCTCATAACAGTTTGATGAGTATATCGACCTCACACCCAAATGATTAAACAAAATATGCGATATTTTTTACTGCATTTTATTTTATGGATACTTTTAGAACCATATATTAGTGATCGAAAACGTAGTGCTGAGAGTGTACACAGAGGTTGGAAGTTTGGAAGTGTTTAATGAAATTCAATGGTGGGGATAGAATTTTATTTTTTATATTTTAAGAAAGACTTGTTGGCAATATACGTTACATAATACTTTCTGGCAACGTTTCGGTGCTGAAGATGATGCCCAGGTGGTTTTAACAGGTTCCCTTACTTGTCCAGCACACTCCTCCGCCCACCACAGGAGAACAAAGACCATGAATTGTGCACTGCATTATTTTTCTATACGAATTAATAAAATTGAACTGTCTGTTTGTAATGTCAAAATAACAGCTTTTTACCAAAAACAAGTTTAAACGGTACCTATAACAAAATATTTTTCATTTTTTTGTCTGTCTGTCTGTTTATCTCTCTGTTTGTTTCTGCTAATCTCCGAAACGGCTGGATCGATTTTGACGGGACTTTCAAAGGCAGACACCTGATGTTATAAGGAGTAACTTACGCTACTTTTATTTTAGAAAATAAATAGGGTTCCGAGAAAATAAATTAAAACCCATGAAATCTAATATTCATAATAATAATTCATAAATAATCCAATTTATTTTAAATTAAACGGCGGGTGAAACCGCGGGACACAGCTAGTTTAAAATAATAACAATATAGGTTACACGTTTAGTTCCATGTTCTCTTCCAGGCGCTCATAGCCAGTTGCACTCACGGCGTGGTTAAGCAACGATCGGCGAGGTTAAGCAACGCTTGGCGAGGTCAGTCTATAGATGAGCGACCGCATAGTGGTATTTGAATTCGGCGACTTCGAGCTTTGGAGGGCGTGTAAAATCGGTCCCGGTTGTTGTCATTAGATGGCAAACGTTAAGCCAAGCTGGAGGTCTTGGGCGGCTTGGAAAATTCTTACACCAGGTTGGCCACAACTACACGAAAGAAGAAGAAGTTAGCTTTCTACTAAGTTATGAAAGCTCGTATGTGAAAATTTCGAGCTCACCACCTCTCTATCGGAAGCCCTTACCCAATTTGGTTGAGCTGAGCGACGCTGATGCAGCGTCATGCTCGTAAACCAGTGCGGTCTGTTGGGATTGGTCATATTAATGCTGTCATGACAATTGAATCAAATATTCTGGTGAATATTGAAATCAGGCTTGTTTAATGTAGAATTTTTTATAAGTTTAGACTCTTTTCTCCTGCATTGTCCTCGCATTGCGGTCATTTCGAGAACATTGTAGTAAAAAAAAAAACATTGTACCAATATGGTTGAAAGCGTAACCATGGAGTTTCTTGCCCGTTCTTCTCCATAGGAAATCTACACCTGGGAACGCGCCAACTAAAGTCTTGACTATTCATAAGTGCCTATAAATGGTTTTACATTAATTAAAAAATATTTTTATCTTTTAATAGCTATCGCCGCTTAATTGCACTCGTAAATGGCAAGAGGCTTGCTGACTGTATATGGACTTAAAGAATTTGTGAGTGAACCATAAACCTCTGCGGCTCTGCTTTTTTTTTTATTGGTGCCCAGTGGAAATTCTTCATGAACTTCCTTCGCCCCGGGGAAGGGCGAAGGGGTATGCCGGACTCCTACCGGCTAAAACCACTGGAGCGGTCATCTTCGGCACCAAAGGGGGGCTCCAGGTCTTCGTATGATCACACTAGAGCCGCCCACTGGTGCCACGCCTATAGGCACATCCCTGAGAGGGTGACTGTAAGGCGGTCACCCTCTCGGGGGATTGTAAAGGATCCCCCAAAGCGTCCCACGGCAGCGCGTGACCACATGCGTGCTATCGTCTTCTCTTGGGGCGCTCGGTGTGGGCACGCAGATTCCCCAATCTACGCACCCGCGAACCCAGAAGTCCCCTGCCTCACAGCAACGGCAGGGGGTTTCAGGCGTGTGGGAATTAGGCCCCAGGGCGGTTGTTACCCCGGTGCCGTCTCCTCCTTCTTCGAGCGGGGTCGGCCCTCTCCCGATCCCGCTCTGCGGTCTCCTTCTGGAGCATGACGCTCTCACAGAAGGAGACCACTGCATTCCAGTTTTCGTGCTCTGCCAACATAGCATAGCAACACTACTGCTGGCAGAGAGAGATCTTGCCCGATCCGGTCGACCAGGATCCGCCGCTCGGCGGCCCACGCAGGGCACGCCTCGAGCGTGTGCTGTGTGGTGTCCTGGTCCGCTATCACAATGATGGCATTGTGCCGTGGCCTCGCGTCCTATCCTGTGCAGGTACGCACCGAAACAACATTGCCCGGTGAGCACCTGCGTCAGGCGGTAGGTGACGCGCTCGCTCCTTCTGAGCCCTGCGGCTCTGCCTACCACTTATGTGATATTATTATAATTGAAGACGACGGCACGGTTGGTGCAGTGGCTGATACAGTCGGCTGCTGCGCACCCGGTCGTGGGTTCGATTCCCGCACGGAACAAATATGTGTACGATCTGCAGGTGCTTGTTCCGGGTCTGGGTGTATTGTGTGTGGAATTTGTGTTTGTATGTGAGTGCGTTACCCACAACACAAGAGAAAAATTAGGTCCGTATTACAGAACGATCCTCAAGTCCAGTTTGATCTTTAATCACCTGATCACTGTTTATGTATAGAATCTGTACTTGAGTATCGGTCATATTCCAGAACGGTAATCAATCGAAACTCAGTTGAGACGAGATTCAAATCACGCCTCAAGCACATATTACTCATTGTCTATGCATCAGCCTGTTTTCAATTACGATTTATTTCCATTACCAACTTTGTTCCGATCTGCGCAGAATATGAAGTAATGAAATGTACCTCAATAACCCTATTAATTAAGAAATATAGATATTCACAAAGTAGTTCCTCTTTACATACAAGGTTCATTTTAAAAGAATTATTTTACATACTAGTTACCTACGTAAAATATTTTTATATACTTTAACGAGATGAATGTTGTTGAAGTGTAAACTAAAAGGAACGTGTATTGGTGTTGGCGCCTATTGTCATTGAACACAGGAACAGATGTTATGTTGATAAATAAATATTTTTTAATTAATTTGATGTACATATTAACATAATAACCTGTAGCAAAATCGTGTTGGCTCCTCCAGAAAGTTAAAGAAAATAAATTACGACGTTTTTCACCACATATTGGGGAAACATGAAACTACCTCTTTTAAAAATAATACAATTATATAAGTCCTGTACATCTCATATACATCTGAGAGGAACACTAAAGACCAAACTTCTTTTCGAATGATTGTTAAATAAATCATTGTAATAGTCAACTTCTCCAAAAATATCCATTTTGTGATAAATATATACTTCCATTCAATGACATTTTACAGATACATTAATATATAATATCATTGCAGAGACACTTATAAAAACATCTTAGCTTGTATTCAATCAAAACCAAATAACCAAAAATCAATGTGCAAGAAGCGACAAACATTAAAACTGTGCTCAAGCGCTATCCGGACCACACTCACATGATCATAGTTAAAATATCTGCTCAAGTACAGACCTATAACTGAGAGCGATTTAGAATAAAGCCACGACTCAGTTGAACTATGTTCAATAAATCTATGCTTGAGGGACGTTTTAAAATTAATGCTCAACTCAAAACTAGTTTGAAACTGAGATCAATGCTTGAGTTTCGTTCTGTAATACGGACCTTAGTGTGGGCAAATCTTAAAAAATAAAAAATGCTACATTTCATATATTTTATTTCAATATACAGATACCGTACTGCAATGTGCACTGCCCATTACATGCGGCCAAGGGGCCGCGCTGTAATGAGCGTAGATAGCGCACAATGTACGTGGAACAACCATCTGATTGTCGCAACAGGTGTCTAATGTACTGATGGCTACTGCATGCCTTTCAACAGTTTGTGGAACATTAAAGTTCGTTACGGTTTCGTAGGTAAGCAGAACATACAAATTTTCTTAAGAACATGGATATGGTTTCTTTTCTTTAACTTTCTGGAGGAGCCAACACGATTTTGCTACAGGTTATTATGTTAATATGTACATCAAATTAATTAAACAATATTTATTTATCAACATAACATCTGTTCCTGTGTTCAATGACAATAGGCGCCAACACCAATACACGTTCCTTTTAGTTTACACTTCAACAACATTCATCTCGTTAAAGTATATAAAAATATTTTACGTAGGTAACTAGTATGTAAAATAATTCTTTTAAAATGAACCTTGTATGTAAAGAGGAACTACTTTGTGAATATCTATATTTCTTAATTAATAGGGTTATTGAGGTACATTTCATGTATATGGATTTCTCCCTTATTGAATTCTTCATAAAACGTAAGCTTAAGGTACTTGCCAGCCAAGCTTATGACTCAAAAACCTATGGTTAAAATAACGTTATTCTTGACATAACGTAAGTTAAATTGCACGGTTATATGATTGGGCTTCTTCGCTACGTGTCATGGGTTCGATTCAACTTTGTTCAAACCATCTTTAGTAAAAATATGTTTGTCCTTATTTTTCATTGCGACGATAAAGATATAATTTTGAAAGAGAAGGACAAAACATATCTATACAAATAAATTAAATTGAAGTGTCTGTTTGTAATGTCAAAATAACAGCGTTTTACTAAATACATATAAAAGTATATACGGTACTTATAACAAAATAACAATTTTTAATTTTTAGTCTGCCTTTCTGTCTGTTTGTTCCGGCTAATCTCCGAAACAGCTGGACCGATTTAGACGGGACTTTTACTGGTAGATAGCTGATGTTATAAGGAGTAACATGGGCTACTTTTATTTTAGGAAAAAGAATTAGGGTACCGCGAAAAACACGACATCCACGTGACGAAATGGAGTGGTGTTATATTCTTAATCAGGACACCACGTGGACTGCCTGTGCACCACTCATTATCTAGACTTTTCGAGACCTGTTTTTCCTTCATCCTCCAATGGAGGATCCATTCTAGCTGGATTTGGGCAGTTGCTAAAGTATTGGCTTCGATTCCTGAACGGAAAATAAAACCTATATATATGGTTATATGTAGGTCATTATATTCATTCCGTGTCTGACGCTCGCCGCAGACGGTCGTGCAGTGCTCGCGCTCCCCGATCAGTGTGCTGTGTAGTGTTTGTTCGCAATCTGTCCCGTCGGATTGCAGTCACTTCAATTAAATCACGCGTTGCCTTTTTCAAGGCGACTACTGATTTTTGTTTCTTTGACCGATTAAATTCATCGAGTTATTGTGCCCCTTCAGGGAAAAACCACTGTTTGGTGGTCCTCGGCGGATACCTTACGGTGCCAACGAAGCCGAGTGGGGTGTTGACCCGGCACACCCGCCTAGCCCCATCAGGGCAAAGCAGTTAGTCGGCAGCGGACTAGGACCACCGGCCTTGGGGGCTACCCTAGTCGACCCTAGTTCGACTCTACATTTTCAGATTATACAGTCTCTTGCGGGCGATACCTTATCGCCCCTTGCAAAAGAGCTGTTAGGGACCCGTTTGCCCATTAAGACTGGCCACGGATGGTACTAGCTTAGGGCTCACCACAGGTACTCACACCTCCCTGCCTATACCCGGCAGGGAGGGTTTGTTACACACCCCCGGGCCCATCCAACCCGGGAGGTTAGGGACCGCGTAAATCGCGTTTGTTCCTCCGCGCTTATAGCGTATTTTTGTTTTCGTCCCCCCGTCCGCCATTTTGTTTTATAAACAAAATGGCCGACGACGCCACGCTGTGGAAAAATATTAGGGAGATCCTCCTAAAGGACCCCTACTTTGTTGCCAAGTATGGCAACCTTCTCTCCCCACTAGAGCCAGGCACAAAAGTGCAGCCCCCCTATCCCGAACCCAAAAAAAGGGGCACAACCCCCGAACTAGATGCCGGCATATCATCCGCCCCTCAGGCAAAAGCCCCCCTCCCCACCGCCAGCACGAACGCCTCCACGTCCCCCGAAGCCGACATGCCCATACTCTCTGACGTGTCGGACATGTCAGAGACCGAGGACTCTCCCCCTCCCCCCCAAATCCCCTCCTCCGATTCGGCCTCTGACGAGTTCCAACTCGTCAGCGGTAGCCGTAAAAAGCGGGCCCGCAAGGCCAAGTCCTCTGCTCAAGCAGCGCCCGCTAAAGCCCCGAAAACGGACGAGGCTTCGTCCTCCGCTCCGCCCTCTGCCCCTGTCCCCACAACGGCCTCTTCTCAGGCCAGTCTTCCCCCTACCCCTACCCCCGCTAACTCCCAATCCCAGCCCGCCAAGGTCCCTAAAAAGGACAAAAAACCGCCTGCTATATACATTCAGGCCAAGGACAAGTGGAATGACGTGTCCAAAATGTGTATAGAGCTAGGTATTAACTACCTAAGTGCCCGCACCACAGCCGTCGGGGTCAAAGTGGCAGTTCCCACTGCCCAAGACTTCAGGTCTTTGACCCGGGCCCTCCAAGACAGGAACGTGTACTTTCACACGTACTCTCTCGCTGAGGAACGCCCACTCCGGGTAGTCCTTAAAGGCATCCCCAAGGAGATCGACACCGACTCCATCAAAGACGACCTTCTGTCGCAAAGTATCCCCGTCCTCGAAGTTCATCGCATGCACGCTGGTCGCAGCGGTGAAGCTTATGATATGGTCCTCGCCATATGCGAAAAGACCGCCGATAATGATCGGAAGATTTTTAATATCAAGACTGTATGCCACCTCTCAGGCATCAAAATCGAACCTCCCCATCGTTATGGTCCTCCCGGGCAGTGTCACCGCTGCCAACTCTATGGTCACGCGCAGCGACACTGCTACGCCAAACCTAGGTGCGTTAAGTGCCTAGGTGACCACAGCACCTCCGACTGCGATCGCCCCAAAGATCGCACGCAATGCACAGAGCCTCCGAGTTGTGTGCTTTGCGGTGAGTCGGGTCATCCCGCGAATTATCGCGGATGCCCCAAAGCACCGCGCGCTAACAACAAGGCAGCAAAGCGCAAAGCGGCTACCCAAGCCTTCGCGGCCGCCCATTACGCCTCTCAGGCCCCTCCCACGTCCCAACGACTCAGCCCTCAAAGGCCATCGCCGTGGAACGCGCTGAATCACCAGCAAGCGTTCCCCGCCCTGAGGCCTAGTTTACTGACCCAACAGGCGACCCAAGCGTCAGCGATTCCCTCGCTGATGACCGCCCCCCATACGGCACCGTACCTTCCCGTGCCGTACAACCAACCCGCACCACAAGTGCACTCTCAGAGGGCCGCCCCTCCCTCACCCCTTCTCAAAACTGACGACCTCTCAGTTTGCCTCGGTCTTCTCAACTCTGTCGACCCGAACAGAGTCGCCCAAATGGCCGCAGCCATTAGGGCAAACCAGGGCCAATACGGCCTCATGCTAGTTCTCAGCGACTTCGCTGATGTTTCATCCGCCCTCCTCTCCTACCGCGTTCATCCGTAATGGATTCACAAAGCAGGTGCAGAATAAAACCCCGATCCCTTAAAATAGGCATCTTCAATGCCAACAGCATTAATGGCCAAAAAGACGAAATCGCCTTATTCCTCCGCGACCACCTTATTGACATTATGTTGATACAAGAGTCCTTTTTGAAACCCTCTCACAGGAACCCTAGAATTGCAAACTATGATATAGTGCGCAACGATAGGACCCACTCCCGTGGAGGAGGCACTCTTATCTACTATAAGAGATCCCTTTATTGCATGCCCCTAGATACCCCGTCCCTTTCCAATCTAGAGGCATCTGTGTGCAGAATAGGCATGACAGGTCATCAACCGATCACTATAGTGTCGGCTTACCAATCCCCCAATGCCCAAGACGATCCAATCCAATCGGATCTCGAAGCACTCTTCGATCTAGGCGACTCCGTCATAGTGGCGGGAGATCTCAATGCCAAACATGAGTCTTGGAACTGTCTCACCCACAACCACAGAGGAAGTAAATTATACTCCCTCAGTAACCTCCTCAATTTTGACATCATCGCCCCGATGTATCCCACTCACTACCCCAGCAATGTTAATCATCGCCCGGATATACTCGACATAGCACTTCTAATGAATGTCAACCTCAAGTTGCATTCCATTGAAGTACTACAAGAGCTAGACTCCGATCACCGTCCTGTGATCCTTCACCTCACCTCCCGCTTTGGCCCCACGGACACAGGGCTACCCCCTCAGACCATTGTGACGACGGACTGGAGGAAAGTTAGGCAACGCCTCAACGACCCCTCGTCCGCTCAGTTAGATAGAATTCCCGAATGCATAACGTCAGTCGCAGACACGCTAGGCGCGATCGACTCCCTCACCGGGCATGTACAGTCCGTCGTGGACGAGTGTTCACGGCGAGTTCCTGCGATGGAAGACCATCGCATGAAACTCCCTGACGATGTACGTGCACTGATGACGGAGAAGAACGCAGCCCTTAGAGCGTACTCATCTTTTCCCAGCGAACCCAATCGCCTCTTTATGCGCCACCTGCAGCGTGCTGTCAAGGAACGTATCAAGGAGTGCCGAGAGGCTAACTGGGATAAGATGTTGGGCGACTTAGAGCCAACCCACCTTGCGTTCTGGCATCTGCAACGGAAACTCAAATCCGAAACATCCAATGCTGTCCCCCCCCTAAACCGTCCCAACCAAAGGCCGGCCTTTGATGACGACGAAAAATCCGAATGCCTAGCTGACAGTCTAGAAGCGCAATGTTCCCCAAGCACTCTACCTGTAGACCAAGCTCACCTCAAAAAGGTTGACGCTGAAGTCGAACGTAGAGCAGCTATTCCGCCTGCCGAGGACCCTGACGACCCCCTCCCTCCGGTCACGGCAGACGAGGTCAGAAATCTCGTGAAAAAGATTCACCCTCGCAAAGCCCCCGGCTCTGACGGTATCACCAACAAGGTGATTAAACTCTTCCCCGAACGTCTTATCGCCTTAATGACCGTCATCTTCAATGCGGCATTAAACAATAACCTATTTCCGCATACGTGGAAACAGGCCACCGTTATCGGTATTCCCAAACCCGGTAAGCCCAAGTGCGAGCCTTCCAGCTATCGCCCCATAAGCCTTCTCAATTCTCTTGCGAAGATTTATGAGCGGATTATCTATTCCCGATTAAAGGATTATGCCGATTCCAAGAAACTCATTCCCGACGAACAGTTTGGTTTTAGAACCAAACACTCGTGTGTACAACAAGTCCACCGACTAGTTGAACACATCACGTTCGGATTCTCACGCGGCCTGATGACGGGAGTCCTCTTTTTCGATGTTGCGAAAGCATTTGACAAAGTCTGGCACAATGGCTTATTATATAAGTTGTACCAACTCGGAGTGCCTGACCGTCTCGTTCTCATCATACGAGACTTCTTGTCAAATCGCAGTTTCCGATATCGAATCACGGGCGCTCTCTCTTCCCCCCACCCCATTAGAGCCGGAGTCCCACAAGGATCCGTGCTAGCCCCATTATTGTTCACACTGTACACCAGTGACCTCCCCAAAAGACCTGCTAATACGACCCAATTAGCACTGTTCGCAGATGACACGGCCATATTCTACTCTGGTAGCAGTCCCGATAGTATAACTAAGATCCTCCAAACCACAGCCAACGTCTACGGTAAATGGTTTAGGAAATGGCGGATCGAAGTTAACCCTATCAAAAGTAAAGCCGTCCTATTTTGCAAATTAGGCGACGACCACCCACGCTTCAGGGAGATCTCGATGCTGGGCCAATCGGTTCCTTGGGAACCGCACGCCAAGTATCTTGGAGTCACCCTAGACAAAAAACTGACCTTCATTCCCCACACAAAGATGGTGCGTGCCCGCGCTGCCTTTGTGCTCGGTCGCCTTCACTATATTCTGAACGCTCGTAGTAAATTATCCCTTAGAAATAAGGTGAGAATTTACACCACATGCATTCGACCCATCATGACCTATGCCAGCCCAGTGTTCGCACACGCCGAATCATACCCACTCCGTAGATTAGAAACCCTCCAAACCCGTTTCATGCGCAAGGCCACCGGAGCGCCTCTGTACATGCGAAACGACCAACTCCATTTCGACCTTAACTTGCCGACCATCAGGCAATTTATGAAACAAGCGTCCAAACGCTATCTCGATTCTGCCCTGTCCCACCCAAATCCCCTTGTGGTATCAGCCGCCGACTACGAACCCTCCCGTATCAGTAGAGTACGCCGCCCGAGGCACGTTCTGGTCGATCCAGACGATAAAATCACGTTAGATCACATGAAGAGACTCGCGTTGTCTCGTTCACTGAACACCCGACCGTTGTACCGCCCTCGCCGCCGAGGATGCCCGCCTCACCGACGTCGCGGAGGCCTATCGCCGCGTCACCTTCCCGTTCAAGTTAGCACTTCTCCCTCCCGTCTCTTGCTCGCGCCGGCCCGTGCCGAGCCTGTAGCTTTAAATGTCCCTTAATACAATTTAAATAATACCGATCCAGCTGTCCCCAAAACAATAGCTTGATATCCCCAGCAACGCCCTAAGCCGAGGTCCGTGTCCCGCAGGGGGCGCCCTTAGCGAAAGTTGCTTAGTTTTTAATAATTAATTTAAGCCTGGCTGGAGGCCTCTTTTGGCTTCGCCAGCAAATGACCGGTTGAGCAACCACATTTCCCAGAAATGTATGCGAGAAGCCCAACAAAAAAAAAAAAAAAAAAAAAAAAAAAAAAAAAAAAAAAAAAAAAAAGTCATTATATTCAGAAATGGGAATTAATGTGAAATTATCTTTGAATGGCTTGACGTTTCGACCGGGTTGCACCGATCGTGGTCATAAGCAGACTGATAGAATTTCGCGTTAATTCCTGTTTCTTAATGTAATAAATAAGTAAGTAGTAAGTATGTGTAGGTGTCCGGATTAAGAATATAGCACCACTCCATCTCCTCCCATGGAGGTCGTAAATGGTGACTAAGGGACTATAAACCAGAGGGTTGGGCGGCAGCATCCCTTCTGTAGAACAGTAGCCATACTGCGCTCACCAACCCGCCTGCCAAGCGTGGTGAGTTCTGGCAAATCCCCCCCAAAATGACGACACAATTGTGTGATTCTATGGGGGAGTTTTGTTCAGTGTTCCATGGCCGATATGGTAATGGTGATTTTTTTCATGCGTCGATTTATGTCTATTAACTGTAGGTACCCTGTTTTATCCTGGCGACACAGGGCACATCGCAGTCTGATGCATCGTAAAAAATATGCTCGGTACCAATTTATAGTATTTTTCCAACACATTGCATCTAAATAATCGATATCACATGTCAAAAAAGTCTCATTTCGCTAGTCGCGCCACAGTGGGGCGACGATCTCGCGATACTGTATGACGGACGGGCAAGATATGCGCAAACGCATGCAGGGTGGCCATGGACTCACCGCATACTTTTTCACAATAAAGAGTGGGATTTGTTGTGTGTGGGACTAGTGGCAGTGAATATGGTGACTCATTGAGATCGTGGAATCTCAGATCTGGAAATAAATATTATTCTATGGTGGAAAGTGATTAAACTACGCCATAAGAATGACTTAAACGTGTGGATGGGAGGTGGGTATTAGTTTCAAAAAAACCAGTTGAGCTGATCTCGCATTGTAAAGGCTTTCGGTATGATGAGAGATCAGCGTAAACTGGTATTGTATAGCTTGACGTGTAGCCGTGTACCTACTACAGATAATGAAAAATGTAGTAAGAATGTAAAAAAAATATAAAATAAGACTGCAGTGGCTGTGATTGGTATGGATAATTCTAGTGCCTTCCTTGTATCCGTAACCCGTTTGTTCAGTTCGATTCAGCAAGATTCTTAAACACAAAATATTTAATTCATTCTCACTAATTAGCGGAACCAAAACGTTTTGATTTAAAACAGTGACAGAATGCGAAGGGCGGGCAAAGTCAACACTCACAAGTTTTTTTGCGATGGTAGCTTATTAATATTATACTGGCCACCCTATCGGAACAATGACGCGATAAACTCGCGGCAATATTTTAAAATCGATGTTTTTATGAATCGATAATTTGTTCGGTGCGTTTCGGCGCGACGTTTCGCGAGCCTATCGATTCTTATCTTGTTGTCACAGCGCTTTGTTTCGATTCGACCCCAACATCGTCCATGTTTCGCTTGAAATGTGTTTCTTGCTAACGTACGAAATGATACTATCTCAGGTACTGCCGCTACCTCGTTTGTACAGTTGTGAAATTCAATTAGAGTGCAAAATTGAGTCTTATATCTTACAAATAGAGGTCATGCTATATTTTTGGGTGTGTTTTGGTATGTTTGTGAGCGTGTATCTGTCCTTTTCATATGCATGCCAGGCTGTCTGGCTTCAGGTGTGTCCGATGGTTAATATTTGATACTTTCTTGTTCGAGAGAGGTCCCAAGAATGCGGTGTGCCGTCATTATTCGAAGGGTGTAGTATGTTCGTTACATTTTAAGGCTTTTTTCTTGTAGGAATGCAGGGTGTTAATTGATGTTTTGACATTGAAGCACAGTGGCAGTGCAACAGTAGGTAAAGTTTGAACCAAGTTGGTATTTCGTTTTCTGGGTGATCTTTAGACATTAACATTTATAGATTTTACGGGTTTATAATTTAATTAATTAATTATTTTTGTTATCATTTCGGCCGAACAAAGTCCACTGCTGGACACAGGCCTCCCTCAAAGATCACCACAACGACCGACATCGGTATGTTGTGTGCTCATTGGGGTGTTTTACCTTAATCGCCACGCTTGGCAGACGGGTTGGCGACTGCAGTTGAGCTGCTAATGTCAATGCTGCCCATCCTCCGGCTAATGCCTTAGTCGCCTTTTACGACACCCACGGGATGATAGGGTTGGTGCGTTTACGACACCACACGGCATTAATGATGTTTGTACTAGCCCCTGAAATTATCAATACAAATAAAAAGGAACATTAACAAAAATCATATAGAATTTAAAAATTCTAGGCATTCCTTCCGAGAATTTCGAAATTACTCCCCATGACGTGGGAGACTCTAGTTCGAATAAATAAACCAGTATCGTGCCATCAAGATACGCAAGATAAAATAGATATTGAATAGCTTATTCGAAAATAGAAACGCGAATATCAGGCGGGACGAATAAATAAAAATCGAGACAGATGGCCATCGTTCTGATGCCGAAATTGGACGCGTTGTGCGCTTCCTCCTTCGATAAGCGCACTCCGTATACGGTATGTTTTAATGTTTCAAGAACATATGGTAGGAATTATTATCTTAGTATTGGACGAACTGAGTATTCAACTCGGAAGTGATATTCGGTGAATGTTATACTTCGACGGCACGCTTGGGGCAGTGGCTGATACAGTCGACTGCTGCGCCGGGGGTCGTGGGTTCGATACCCGCACGGAACAAATATTTGTATGATCTGCAGGTAGTTGTTTCGGGTCTGGGTGTATTGTATGTGGAATTCATGTCTGTAAACGCACCCACGACACAGGAGAGATCCTAGTGTGGGGCAGCAGCCGACTGTATCAGCCACTGCACCAACCGACATTTATATATATTATATGTTGCTCTTATTTGGTTACCAGTCGTACCACCAACGTTTTGTAAAATTAAGAATATTACCGATTTGAAAAAATAATAATGTTCGGCGTTTTTTTTTTAATACTTTGCCTCACACTTGGATTTTATCCTGTGTCGTGGGTGCGTTTACAGACATAAATTCTACAATAGAAAAATATGCTTTGTTTATAGTTAGCCTGTGGGGCATATTAATTAAAGCATCTGTATACGAAGCTCTCTTCTAAGCCCTAATTCCGTTAGTAGTTGTTTCACATAGACTCGTTCTAAAGACGATTATAATTTCCTTTTTTTTCTTGTTCTCCCATTCGATAAACTCAATAAATAATGCCTGTAGAGGGTTGATCATTCATACATGCCGATCTTAGAGATAACCAATATCCGTTAAAAGATTACTGTGTGCGCGTGCGTGCATATGTGTGGGCGTATCATGACAGGATCTTAATTTACAATGGCGCTGTTTGTACAATGTGTGCTGATGACAGATGTGGTGAGTGATTGAAGTGTGGATTGTGAATTATAGTGATTTGATGCACTCGAACGCTTGTTAGTGTCTCATTATCATCACATCAGCCAAAAAGCGGCCACTGCTGAATAAAGGCCTCTCCCATAATCAACCGGTTACATTCCGTGTGGTGCCGGCTCAGAATACCACCACCCTATCTCCTCCCGTGGGTGTCGTACAATTCGACTAAGGGATTGGCCGGAGGATGGGCAGCAGCGTCCTTCGAGTACATTTACAACTCAACTGCGATCGCCAACCGGTCTGCCAAGCGTGGCGATTATGGAAGAACCCCCAATGAGCCCACAACACACCCATATCTGTCACTGTGGTGATCTTTGGGGGAGGCCTGTGTCCAGCAGTAGACTTCATTTGGCCGAAATGATGATTCCGTGTGTCGTCATTTTGAGGGGAATTTGCTAGTACTCACCTCGCTTGACAGGCGGGTTGGTGAGCGCAGTATAGCTACTGTTTAACATAAGGGGTGGTCCTTCCGATCCCTCTAGTTCAGAGTCCTTTAGACACCATTTACGAGATCCACAGGAGGAAATGGAGTAGTAGGATGGCTATATTCTTAATTCGGACATCACAAAGAACTCCTTTTTTGCGTAGGGAAATCCTCATAGACTTCAAAGGAAAGGTGGAGAATCAGATATCTCTGCTATGTAGTTACCTACATACCGTTACCGTAGATATCCAATTTCAATCTTCATTCATCGTCCTTAAGCCAAAATAGTTTTGATTTTTTACTACACCTTGGCAGTAGATTTTACTTCGGACATTGCTTACTCAAAAAGTTTCATCAAGGCGTTAACTCCACTGACATTATAACCCGGTATACCTTTACAGATAAAAACCAACTTCCTCTTAAAAAGAAATGCAAAAACGTCCGACTCTACCACACGGCTAACTAACGTTTAACAAAGATTAATGCTGCCCGATATATCATTTGCGACACGGCGAGGTGCGCGAACTTTCAACGATAAACTTTTTAAAGACTCAACTTGCTACAGCTTTTATATCGCCCTGAAAAATTGTGTATCTGAGGCCGTGCCCTGCGGCGACGAGATAAAAGGAAAAAATCGCCCGAACCGTATTTGTTAAAGTGGAGTAGATATTTGTCATGGGGATGCGCAAACTTTAGTAATTGCTCTCTGGGAACCTGATTGTCGGATCGGTGATACGGACTAGATGCTTTTTATTGCTTATTCAAAACGTGTATTTAGGTCGTCAAAAATGTAGGTATTTGTACAGTACATGTTGCACTGTAATTGAGCCTTGAAGAAAGTAAGTCTCAATTTTCATTTTGTTTTTAGTTACTTCTCTGGGGACTGGGGACGAATATGGTACTGTTTCTTCCATGACATTCACATATTATAGAAAGTATTATTGTCGGATGATGAAAATCATAAAAGTTTAACTGGACGTTGTTTTAATGAAAGTAGTTACAAAGACATAATTATTTATGTACATAGTAACATCTTGGCATATACATAGTAACATGACATAAAAGTATGTCGGAGACAGACTTCAGACTATGACCACTTTTATACCTTTTCAGTTTTTTACAAAAAGTATCGCAAGAACGCTGTATTTACTTCCCCAAATTACACAATTAAATATGCCCAAAAGCTCGTCATATCTCCGCGATATGTCTCGACAGAATGACTTTATTAAACTTTTTTTACAATTTTTTGCGAGTTCTGAGTACGTTCCCCGGATAAATTGTCGTGCGATAAGTCACCCGCCTAAACGAGGTTAATACATTAAACTGAGTTTAAGCACAGTTCAGGTTAACTTGTTGGTGCCTCCGGGCGGGTCTCAATGATGGACTGGTTATAACAGTAAAGAAATGTGAGTTGACACAGTTGGACAGTTTGGGTTTAAAATGCACTTGAATGAAGGGTTCTTTTTGTAAAGACGTTTTTGTGTGCAATGAGCTTTACCGATTCGGATTCATTCACAAATATGAATGAATTATATTGACAAGTGTGAAAAAGTAATTTTATTGAAATAGGTGCCATCTATTTTAATTAAATCCGGAGAACCATTTGATTCATTAATTCTTTTAAGAACGTTGTAGAGTTTCACTATTGTTCAGAAAATGTTATTATCAAATATACACTTATATACTTTATGTATCATAAAACTCGAAGATGATTTTTTTACATTAAATTATTTTCCGAAATTCTAATTATATTATGGTGCCATAGCCATAATCGTGTGGTGCCGGCTTAGAATGTCACCACCCCATCTCCTCCCATGGGTGTCGTAAAAGTCGACTAAGGGATTAACCGGAGGATGGGCAGCAGCGTCCTTCGAGTACATTAACAACTCAACTGCGATCGCCAACCCGCCTGCCAAGCGTGGCGATTATGGCAAAACCCCCCAATGAGCCCACAACACATCCGTATCGGTGGTTGTGGTGATATTTGGGGGAGGCTTGTATCCAGCAGTGGACTTCATTCGGCCGAAATGATGATGATGACTAATCATATCAGCCAAAGGACGAAAACGGATTTCTCGAATAGTTAAAGCGGGACTTAATATTAAGTGGCGTTTCAGTGTTCCCTAAGTAGTATCACGACCAAATCACGATGTTTTGATTAAAAATGCCATTTTTAAGAAATGTGTGAAACATTGGGCCTGATACTGAAACGCCAGTTAAGATTTAATCCCGCTTAAACCATTCGAGAAACCTGTTTCCCATAAGATCGTATTCCACCTTCTTTTTGTATATCAACTCTTCTTCTGCCTTCCCTGGTCCCTAGTTACTTGCGGTTGGTGTTATTTTTGTTTTTTAAATCGTTGCCCCGCATTAGGATTACTCATGTGTGGGTGCGTTTGCAGACACAAATGCGACACACAATACACCCAAACCCGGAACATCTGCCTGCCTGCAGATCATACAAATATTTGTTCCACGCGGGATTCGAACTGAGTCACTCACGACTGTGTCAGCCGCTGCACCAACCGTGCCGTTGATATCGAATATGTTAGTCATGTTGCAAATATTTTGGTAAAAGCGCTTTACATCCTCCTTGAGTATGAAAGTGTTGGTGGTTTACCCACCACCTGCACTGGACCCAAAGTGTTTAATGGTAGTAACTGGGTTTTTATATTAATAATAATTCATTTAGATAGGGTAGCTCTATTCGTGACCAGAGCTACACGAAACTAGCTGGTATAGAGGGTGTCCAGTAAATAACACGACATACTGCAGGGGGTGAGAGCTTGGGTTCGAAAAATCTCTACCTTGACACAGATTTTTAAGCATCTCGTAATGAAAAATTCCTTTTCTAGTTTTTTTTTACCTCAAATTATTGGTGAATAGTTACTTTACTCATTGATAAATCTTTATTCTATTAAAAATGTTACGAGATACTTAAAAATCTGTGTCGAGGTAGAGATTTTTCGATATTACGGAAAATTTTGTACTACTGTAAATCCGTAAGATTTTTCTGAACATATATTATGTTTTTTTGGTAGGTATAGGTATTGACCCAAGCTCTCACCCCCTGCAGTATGTCGTGCTATTTACTGGACACCCTGTATAAATTAATTGCAATAAAAACTAAAACAGAAGGGTGGCAAAGAATATTTATTCAGGGAAGAAGAAATCACAAAACGCTCGTTAATTTAAAAAAATACATCACAAGAAAAATCGGCGAAAACCCGAAGAAATCCTTTCGGCGGTTATCTAAAAATATGAAAATCTATGTAAAGCCGACCACCGATGTGGCGACAATAAATCGTGCCACATCGGTATCGGCGTCATTAGCGCCAGAAGTAATTGTTCAGATTTGTCTTGCGGTCGCCGTGGAGTGGGAAGCTTTATCTGAGCTTTTGACAAGATGTGGGCTGGGAAGATTAGCGGGTTCACGTTCTTTACGAAACGGGATAGGCACATTTTCAGGGTAGATATAATATGTATTTATATAACGAGTTAGTATCACACGAATATTGTTTAAGAACCTAGCCGCTTGAGGCGTAATTGAAAGATTTTAGTATTTATCTAACTCCTAACACGAACGTCATTAGCCACAAGACGTCCACTGCTGAGCAAAGGCTTCCCCATAAACAACAGGTTGTATTATTTGGGGGGAATTTGACGGCAATTGTATATGGAATTTGTGTCTGTAAACGCACCCACGACACAGGAGAAATTCCGTGAGGGGCAATGCGGGGCAATGCGTTTAAAACAAAATGTCAGTACTCACCACGCTTGGCAGGTGGGATGGTGAGCACAGAATGGCTGTTCTTTCACAGAAGGAACGCTGCTGCCTTTCCCTACCAACCAGAGGGATGGGCAGCAGCGTTCGTTTTGCGGAACCATAGCCATACTGCGCTCACCTACCCGCCTGTTAAGCGTGGTAAGTATTTACAAAATCCCCCAATATAACGATACAGTTGTGGAGATCTATGGGGCAAGCCTTGGTTCAGCAGTGGACGTCCTTTGGCTGATATGTTTCGACTTTTGATCGGCTAAACCGACAATCCAATACACGATGGCACAATTGTCGATTTATTCGTTGGAAAGTTCAGATGGGTTGTTTATTTGTTTACACGATTACAGGAAGGAAACACACTATTTGAACTTTGCTGTACCTAATAAGGGATTACCGCATTAGGAGGGCAGTGAGATGTCCCCCGAGTCGAGAGGGTAGTGGGTGCTCTACACCGGCTGCTGCCCAATCTCGGGGGACCATGTGAGGAAGTTCGCCGTCTCTACGGAGGAGTCGTGCGGTCCGTGGTCCTATACGGGGCGCCTGTATGGTCAGCTCGAATATCAGGCGCCCAGCGCTGCAGAACCAAAATTCACGGTCTGCAGCGCAGAGTGGCTATCCGGATCGCACGAGGATACCGAACGGTGTCCTACGAGGCGGCAACTCTCCTGGCGCGTTTTCCGCCTTTTGACATCCTGGCGGAGATGGATGCGTGGGTCTACGATCAGACACGCTCCCTCCGCCAGAGCGGCGAAGGCGCGCCTCGAGGGGCGTTGGACAAGCTGCGGCGGCTAGCTCGGCGGCGCGCACTTGTAAAGTGGCGTCATCGCCTGCGGATGCAGTTTGCAACCAAGCGCGTCGTCGAGGCCGTCCTGCCGCTCTTTGGAGCCTGGCTCAAAAGGAGCGAGCGCGTCACCTACCGCCTGACGCAGGTGCTCACCGGGCACGGTTGTTTCGGCGCGTACCTGCACAGGATAGGACGCGAGGCCACGGCACAATGCCACCATTGTGATAGCGACCAGGACACCGCACAGCACACGCTCGAGGCGTGCCCTGTGTGGGCCGCCGAGCGGCGGATCCTGGTCGATCGGATCGGGCAAGATCTCTCTCTGCCAGCAGTAGTGTCGGCTATGTTGGCAGAGCACGAAAATTGGAATGCAGTGGTCTCCTTCTGTGAGAGCGTCATGCTCCAGAAGGAGACCGCAGAGCGGGATCGGGAGAGGGCCGATCCCGCTCGAAGAAGAAGGAGACGGCGCGTGGGTAACAACCGCCCTGGCGCCTAATTCCGATACGCCTGAAAACCCCTGCCGTTGCTATAAGGTGGGGGACCTCTGGGTTCGCGGGTGCGTAGATTGGGGAATCTGCGTGCCCACACCAAGCGACCCAAGAGAAGACGGTAGCACGCATGTCGGTCACGCGCTGCCGTGGGACGCACTAGGGGATCCTTTACAATCCCCCTGGGGGGGTAACCGCCTCACAGTCACCCTCTCCGAGATGTGCCAATAGGCGTGGCACCAGTGGGTGGCTCTAGTGTGATCATACGAGGACCTGGAGCCTCCCTTACGTGCCGAAGATGACCGCTCCAGTGGTTTTAGCCGGTAGGAGTCCGGCATACCCCTTCGTCCTTCCCCGGGGCGAAGGAAGTTCATGATGAATTTCCACTGGGCACCAATAAAAAAAATAAAAATAAGGAGGGCAGTGAGATGTCGTTCGCGATTCGCGGCGTGTCGCTATCTGAACGCTCTATAATCTTACAGAATTAACTTGTCTTGAAGACGATACATTTGGGACTCTAGGATAAAAGTAGAAAATCTGTGCATCTTATTTAACTCGTATTTTTATAATTAACAGCAGTATTCAATAGTATAATAATGAACAGAAACAGTTAAAAACGTAGTTATCAATATCGATAAAGATTTTAATATATTAGATATTGATAACTACTACTATATTTCGGTCGGAAAACGCAGCGTGGGACGGCCTTCGACGAGATGGACGGACAGCCGGTGAACGTAGCTTTGAGTTGTTGGATGTGGGCAGTATGTAATCGGTCGTTGTAGAAATTTATGGAGGAGGCCTTGTTCAGCACTAAACCTACTTATACTTCGGCTTATATGATGATGATGACAATTCAAACTTTTTTTGGTGTCGGGAAATGTACTTCCTCCGCCTTTGGGAAGGGCGGAGATGCTGCCAGACTCTTTTTGTTAACAATTAAAAGCTGAACAAATGGGGTGGGTATGAGTCTATGGTAATCCAAAGAAACTTCGAAAGAGGTTAAATTACCGTAAAAAAGAAAAAATCTCATTATACATCCTAAAATCATAAGCACACACATTCACAAATTACAGTAATTCACACAAACATTTTAAATATAAAAAAAATAATAAACGACTTACACGGCTAATGTTTCCTGCCATACATCTTGTTTGGCACTGGCTTACTCGTAATGTATGACATAACATACACTAATGACGTCTGTGTCAATGATGAATGTGTATTTGAACTTACCTGAAAAAAAAAACACATTTCAGTATATTTTTATTTGTGTGAAGAAATTATTTATGAGGTACAACATAGAATTGTTATTCCAGCTATTAATGTAGAAGCCCTTGCTACACTTGATTTTGATATAGAAATATATATTGCCTTTTTAGTATATAGGAATGCTTTTATAGTTTTAGGGATATGCTCACTGCTTATATAGCAAGGCTGGCCAACATAGAGTACGCCGCGATAGGAGGAATGGCTGGAGAGGCGGGCTTCGGGAAGTATCTGCGTCGATTAGGCCGAGAAAGGACACGTTAGAAAAGTGCCCAGCTTGGGCAACGCAGCGCTAATCTCGGCGCGTTGGTCGAAGCCACCGTCTTCGCGTTCAGTTCAACCTCCGGAGCGAGAGCGCGTGGGATACCGTTGCCTCCTTTTGCGAAGACGTGATGTAAGCAAAGGAGGCGGCAGAGCGGGGACGGGACCACCTCAGAAAAGCCGCAGAAAACGCACCGGGCGTGGGCACCGGTGCCGGAGGAGGGCGCTGAACGATCTCCGGCCACCATGGGTAGCGGCCTGCGGGCGACGAACTAGGGGCGGTCCGTCGCCCGAACAGAAACTGACGAACGAGATGGCGGCGCGTGTTCCGCGCGCGCCTCCCGGTAGCATAGGTGCGGCCAGCAAGGTCCCACAGAGAAGGGGCCTGTCAAACAGTAACGGGCCGATACCTGCCGGGACGCGGTCTAATGCAGGCAAAGCTTACACCTCACCCCCGGCGAGGTAAGAGAAAGGACACCGTAGGGTTTTAGCCGGTTTGAGGCCGGCATGCCCCTCCGCTTTTCCCAAGGCGGAGGAAGCCCATGAAGATTTCCCTAAGAAAAAAACACCTGGCCCTCATGTCTAGGGCTGTGATCAACATAAAAACTTCCTGACCTCTTAGTATGGACTTGACTGTGTTTGGGTTAATTGGATGAATAAAATAATAATTAAACAGATTGTAGTATTTTTAATTATTAAAAAGATTAATGGGAGGTTTGTTATCATTTCAAATTAATTTTAATTTCAAATTAACAATATCAGGTGTGTAATTAGATAACGCCAGAGGTGACTAACAGCCGAAATTAATAATCAATCTAATCCAAAATGTTCAGGTTTATTATTTTGAAATTCATTCGTTGTTGTGTTACGATCACATTCAACACAAAAAAGAGACATATCCGTAATCCGAAATCCAAAGATTTTGGATTAGATCAATTATTAATTTCAGCCGCATGAGTATTACGTAGGTATGCTAATTCAAAATCTTTGGATTACTTGAGCTGTTTTTGTGTAAAATTACATTTAACACAAAAATACTGATAAATTCTCAATACCAAATTCTAAGATGTTGGATAAATCGATTATGAATTTCGGCCGTTAGAGTTTATCCAGAGATTGGTAGCAGCATCATTCTGTGTGCTAAACAAGAAACCGTGTTTAACAAACCTTCTTCCAAGTGTGGTGATTAGGCCAATATCGTACGACAGGTCATGGAGACCCATTTTCAGCAGGGGACATTTAATGGTACATATGATTGATTGTGATGATATATGGGACAGAGGTGGTCACTCACTGTGGGCCTCATTAGCAAGCTCAAGGTCACACGGCGAGCTATGGAGAGAGCTATGCTTGGTATTTCACTACGAGATCGAATCAGCTATTAGGAGATCCGTAGAACTAGTTGCCGACATAGCTGAAAGGATTAGTAAGCTGAAATGGCAATGGGCAGGGCACATTGCTCGTGCGAGGCTTGGGGAGGCGTGCGAGGATCCTTTACAATCCTCCCCGAGAAGTGCCTGGGGGGGCGACCTTTTTACAGTCGCCTTCCCTCCGCTAGAGGGGGTGACCGCTTGACAGTCATTCCTTCCGAGATGTGCCTAAAGGCGTGGCACCAATGGGTGGCTCTAGTGTGATCTTACGAGGACCTGGAGCCCCCCTTCGGTGCCGAAGATGAGCGCTCCAGTGGTTTTAGCCGGCATACCCCTTCGCTCTTCCCCGGGGTGAAGGAAGTTTCATGTAGAATTTCCACTGGACATCAATAAAAAAAAAAGGGCACATTGCTCGTAGAACTGATGGCCGTTGAGGCAAAAAGGTTCTCGAGTGGAGACCGCGCACCGGGAAACGCAGCGTGGGACGAGCTCAAACGAGGTGGACAGACGACCTGGTGAAGGTCGCTGGAAGTCGTTGAATGAGGGCGGCATGTTAACGCTCGTTGTAGGAAGTCTAAGGGGACGCCTTTGTTTAGCAGTGGACGTCCTATGATATGATGATGATGATGATAATGATACAAATGATTACTTACATTAAATATTATAAAAAGAGAGTTTGAGGTTATTTTTATATAGGGAATGAGGTAATCTCGGAATCTATCAAGAGTTATTTGGTTTTTATCTCTCATAACTTTGTCACAGACTAAAATGTCTTCTGGGTCGAGGGAACAGTTTACAGACATACATTCTACATGCACAAACACCCAGATAACAACTACAACTTCCTTGTAGGCAGTAGGTACAAATGTTTGTTCTTTGCGGGAGTCAAACCATAAACCTTTGTAACAAACAAATAAAAGTATATATAAATACATTGCTCGTAGAACGGATGGCCGTTGCAGCAAAAAGGTTCTCGAGTGGAGACCGCGCACCGGAAAAGGTAACGCGGGACGACCTCAAATGAGGAGGACAGACGACCTGGTGAAGGTTGCGGGGGGTCGTTGGACGAGGGCGGCATGTAACCGCTCGTTGTGGAAATCTACTAGGAGGCCTTTGTTCAGCAGTGGACCCTAACACATATACGTGTAATATAAATAAATGAATTTTGAATATACGGGTCACTTTAGGGGGCAATATAAAAAATTAAGAATAAAGTTTTGCGAACTGTACCGTGTAACTTACGAAACGGAAGGGCTTGTTGTTAGGGTCTCAACCTTACAATATTGTGCGTTTGCGGTTGGAATGTATGGGAAACATGTTTTTCAACTACGATGTTAAGTTTGTTCTTGGGATAAGTTATTGGTATAAGACCGAATTCAACAATAGACAATATATTCAGCAATTTCGGAACAGAGGGTTCAAGGAGTTCAACTCGCACTTAACCGGTTTTTTCATATTGTATTACTACCTAACATGATCACTCAGCGAGCTATGGAGAGAGCTATGCTTGGTATTTCTCTACGAGATCGAATCAGAAATGAGGAGATCCGTAGAAGAACTAAAGTTATCGACATAGCTGCAAGGATTAGTAAACTGAAGTGGCAATGGGCAGGGCACATTGCTCGTAGAACTGATGGCCGTTGGGGCAAAAAGGTTCTCGAATGGAGAACGCGCACCGGAAAACGCAGCGTGGGACGACCTCCAACGAGGTGGACAGACGACCTGGTGAAGGTCGCTGGGAGTCGTTGGATGAGAGCGGCATGTGACCGCTCGTTGTGGAAATCTAAGGGGGAGGCCTTTGTTCAGCAGTGGACGACCTGTGGCTGATATGATGATGACCTAACATGATCTCTTATCACATATCCGCCCGTAAACGTCCACTGCTGAACATGAGCCTCCCAGTGTTCACTACAACGAGCGGTCATGGTGATATTGCCATAGTCACCACGTTTGCAGGCGGATTGGTGATCGAAGTATTGCTATTCTGCTCATTTTCTTGATATCTTAGTTGGATTTTGCAATATATACCCAAGGATGTCGTGGTCTTTTTTGGGAGGAATCCGTTAAACATCATAACACAAAAATCACTAAAACATGCTCAATTAACTATCTGAAGCCATCTTAAACACGTGTCAGTTGTTATGGATAATATCCAGGATATAGTTGATATAAAAGCGCTTCAGATTGTCGAGTAGCAACAATCGCACGCGTCGATACTCAGCGCTTCCTGCTTTTATTATAATAATATCTACATTAGCCATAGTTCTTTTTTGGCGTATGGCGTATTTGATACTTGATATTCAATTATTAAGACAACACTATCTATTATGATAAGCGTAGAAGAATCTGGTTATCTATTTTGCATTTTGGGCTTGGTATTGCGTGGGTTGAATTAATGATGCTGTTATTTTTATTGTTTTTTTGTGTTTATTCATCGGCGTCGTGGTTAACGGACTCGTTTCCTGAGCACTCGGTTGCGGACTCAAAACCTGGTATGTAAAAATTTGGCTTTTTCGATGTTATATTTACTTTCTTAGATAATCACCACTGGGTTCGGAATATCGATCTAATACTCTGAAATCGCCAACAGGATTTCCTTTCTCTGTATGTGAAGTGGCTTTTGCTCTGTAGGGTGAAAGCTTCAAGCTAATATAATCTTCTTAATATATATAAATTACGTGTCACGTTGTTTGTCCGCTATGGACTCCTAAACTACGGAACCGATTTTATAAAATTTTTGAAACTGTGTGCAATTTTATCTAACTTAAAAGATAGGATAGTTTATATCTCATTTTATATTAGCAATATTATTTTTTTGCGAATTATTTGTTTACTATCTGACAAAGAGTCATAATAATCTGTTAGTTCGATACGATTCTAACAAATGGCGGTATACCCGGTAGGTGTCACACAATCGGGTTTGCATGTACCTGCCCGTGCGAAGCCGGGGCGGGCAGCTAGTATATATATATATATATATATATATATATTTGTTGGCACAGGTGGTGCAGTGGCTGATACAGTCGGCTGCTGCGCTCCGGGTCGCGGGTGCGATTCCCGCACGGAACAAATATTTGTCTGACCGGCAGGTAGTTGTCCCGGGTCTTGGTGTATTGTGTGTGGAGTTTGTGTCTGTAAATGCACCCACGACACAGGAGAAAGCCTAGTGTAGAGGCAACGTATTCAAAAACAAAAAACACAATGAAAATAATTGAAAATATGGTTATCCTTTTATTATTATAAATTTAATATATTTTAGACATCGTTGTATGTGTTTCTATAATACGGAATTACTCCTATATCTCAAACGATACCATCTAGGACAGAATAAACTAATTATTTCAATAAGTATTCAACAGATCACAAAAAATCTATACGAAAACAAATAACTTACGTTTATCGATTAGTAATAAATCGCGTCGGGAGCTTTAATGATATTTAACGAGAGTAGATCATGACGATAAATCTATGTAGTATTTTTCGAATTTCTCATTCGAGAATCGATTTTCCTCATCGATTAGTAAGTATTCGGGTGGGCCCGTTACGAAGTTGTAAGTGACAGACATATTGTTGCTCGTTTGTTAGGCATTCCAATCGAATTCTATCCGATTAGAAACAAATATGTAGATTTTTCAAGTTGGATATAACATTTTTTTTACATTATTATAGGTGTACGTTATTGTAATAAATTTATTGCTAAGTATCAAGGTACGCTACTGTTTGAAGTTCATGTTAATAAATCAAATGTTATAAAATGTTATCGTAATGAACGAGTCATTTCCATTTCAAGTAGTATTAACTAAAGCAGCTTTCGTATATGAATTATATATATCTACTAACATAAAATGTAAACACAAAAAATCATTCATATTCATTCACGAAATTTTTTAACAACCTTCATATGGTAATTAAGTTTCGATGAATTTGATATCCTTTATCTAGACCTAAGTATTGGTCAAGCTAAAATAAAGAACATCCTGTATCTTTATTTATAAGTTATGTACAATGGTAGCACACACACAGCACTCTGGCAGTCAACTTTTGGGATTTATTTTTATTTTTTCCTAGTTTATTAATATACTGCGACCACAAACGCTTCAGTATTCGAAAGGTTATAAAAACTAAAATCTACGTATAATATACGCGATCATCATCATCATCATCATATCAGCCAAATAACGTACACAACTGAGCAAAGGCCTACCCATCAACAACCGGTTACATGCCGTGTGACATTTGGGGGAATTTGTCAGTATTCACCACGCTTGGCAGGCGTTGGTGAGAGCAGAATGGCTGCTGTTCCACAGAAGGGCTGCTGCTGCTCATGCCTCTGGTTTACAGTCCCAGTCGCCTTTTACGACATCCACGGGAGGAGATGCGAGTGGTGCTTATATTCTTAAATCTCCGAAATTACTGTACTGAGACAAATTAATTTTTAAATAAATGAGCTCTTTACCTATAAATTACAGGAAAACCTATAAGAAGTCTATGGTCTTAAAATAACATGGTAAATCTTTCAATATTGTGCGTACAAACTTACGTTTTCGGTTGGAATGTATGGGAAAACATGTTTTCCAGCTACGATGTTAAGTTTGTTCTTGGGATAAATTATTGGTACAAGGCCGTATTCAACAATAGACAACATATTCAGCAATTTCGGAGCCCTCTCCACGCGAGTGCAACTCGCACTTGCCCGGTTTTTTTGTGTTAAATGTGATCCCAAAACAAACATGGATGAAGTTCAAAATCTTAAATCTAAAGATCTTGGATTAGATGATTATGAATTTCGGCTGTTAAAGAACTCGTTAGATAATAAGGCTTAATGGCCTATTTACTACCAAAGCCGAGCAGCCAGTAACGAACTACCCATCTTGTGAGATGTCTATTCCATTAACTTTATTAGTGTTTATTACTCGTATTTGTTTTACGAAGTAATTACCGTAAATTTCTCCGCTTAAATTAATATTTTTGGGACCTTTGACCTCACTAAAGCATTCGTAATACTTCAGCTACACACTGACTTTTAACTCTCGGATACGCATTTGAAATACACAGCTCTTCTCAAAGATTTGAACGATAACACACGAAGACTCATGTGAATTGGAACGGTGACATTTTATGCTTTTATCTTTGAAGCACGAATTACAGGTTAATTGGTATACATCGGTTTTATTCAATTAGATACAATTGATTTAATCTGAACTGAGTAAAGACGAGCATACGTGAATTGTAGCTGCGGTTTATTCTTTAAGAAAATTGGATTAATGTTCTTGTACTTGAGGGATACCACTTCAGCAGACGGTATATATGATTATGAGTTTGGAGACCTCATTATGGGCCTCACCGACGTCGCGGAGGCCTATCGCCGCTTCACCTTCCCGTTCAAGTTGGTACTTCTCCCTCCCGTCTCTTGCTCGCGCCGGCCCGCGTCGAGCCTGTAGTTTTAAATATCCCCTAATACATTATAAATAATACCGATCCAGCTGTCCCCAAAACAATAGCTTGTTATCTCCAGCAACGCCCTAAGCCGAGGTCCGTGTCCCGCAGGGGGCGCCCTTAGCGCCAGTTGCTTAGTTTTTAATATTAATTTTAAGCCTGGCTGGAGGCCTCTTTTGGCTTCGCCTAGAAATGACCGGTTAAGCAACCACATTTCCCAGCAATGTATGCGAGAAGCCCAACAAAAAAGAACCTCATTATGAGTTCTTTTTGCCCGTGATACTAAATTAGAGTTTGCGACTTTGGGGATTTACGGGTGAGCAGAGCGAATATGAAGTAGTGTAAATTTGGTTAACAACCAATTTGCACCGTATAGACTATAGAAGATACCTTCGACAAGTGCCGACAGGTTCTAATGTGTAAGTGAAGGTGCTAAAGAAGAATATTTTCATTATGTCGCACATCAATAAAGTCCGCTTAAATAAAACACATTCAATTTGGGATGCGTGGAAGGTGAAAAAAATTTAACGGCATTTTAATTTCCTGTGTTTAATAGATATGTTTATTAATCAAATGAACATTTCAAAAGATGTCTAAAGTAATAATATAGATTGATCTCAAACATAAGCGTGGGTTATTAGTAAGGGGCGAACATTAAAAAAGTATTGAGAGGGACATTACGTCACCCACATCAAAATCCAAACGGGAAACCCACACTAATTTCGAAAACTGACGAGAAACCCTAGATTTGTCGTGATTTTATCAACGTCATTCGATATTGTACAAGTATCTCTACAGATCTGATCTCAACCAGTTTGAGTGTTAATAACCTCGGAGGTGTCAAATTAACCCAACTTTGTGTTAATATCATTAATTTTAAAACTGTTAAACACCCCCATTGAGAACAAAATTACCAAAAGAGTAAGGATTACTATCGTTGGGATTTACTAATCGGTACAACATCTTCTTCACGTTTTATTTCTAGTGCTGTGACTTGTAATCGATATTTGAAAATTACAATCGAATAACTTAACAATTATTAATCGATTGGGAAACTGACTTTTTATCGAATTGAAAATAGTTTACGGAAATATATCGCGTTTAATTAATTCATTTTATATACTTACGGACAGCATCTATACGTGCACGTGCAGACAGTTGCTCATAATAATACCTAACTGACTTTTTAAATAAGAATTGAAGTTTTGATCGAAGCAATAGGGTACAGAATTTAGTTTTAAATTACTGGTCTCTTTCCGTGGTTGTTATAAGAGGCGATAGATGACTAAAACTTGGGGTTAAAGGGTTTGATATCGAGAGGATACGAAGTAGTATCTTCCCGTGTAGTAATTAAATAGGTACAACGATCACCGATTGGCCTGCCAAGCGTGGTGATTATGCAATATCTCGTACGACCGGTTATTGTTGTGAACATTGGGAGGTCCGTGTTCAGCAGTGGACGTATACGGGCTGTCTGTAAGTATGTATGTGTGGACAAATTTGTGTTTCAATAATTTCATATCGTGCAAGTGGAGGTTGATTTATATTTAGGTCGTATGGCACTTTTTTTTAACGCATGACACTGACATTTCTCCACTTTCGTAGGTACAGTTTACAGACATTAATTCTACATACAAAAACAACCAGACCTGGAACAATTAGGTACCTGTGGGCACACAAATGTTTGTTCCGTTCAAGAGTCGAACCGGCGACCGCGTATCGCGAAAAGCCAACCACATAGCTACTGCGCGATCTGTGCCGTCTACATTGCGAACGTTTGGAATGATCTCTTTTATTCAATTGCGCTTATGAGTCAGCTCCAAATTTTTTTAAAACTTTGCCTCGCACTAATATTTCTCCAGTGTCGTGGGTGCGTTTAAAAACACAAATTCCACACACAATACACCCAGACCCGGAACAAACCTACCTGCTGCTACCTGCAGATCGTACAAATATTTGTTCCATGCGGGAATCGAACCCGCGACCCGGAGCGCAGCAGCCGACTGTCTCAGTTGGATGAAATAAGTACAAAAGTACATTACACGTTCCATCCCGGAAAACAGGGTTGTTAATCATGACTTGGCCGTAAATCAGCCCTTCTTTTTTTGCCGTGGGGAAATCCTCATATACTTCCTATCTCTTACCGGCTAAAACCCCACGGTGTCATTCCAGAGACAATGGGGGGGGTAAGGTGTTCGCCTTGTCAGCACTAGACCGCACCCCCGACAAGTATCTGCCCAAAGATATTGGAAGAAAGGAGATATGCCATGTAGATCAAAATGTATGCGAGCCTAGAAATCCATTTTTCCACTACAATTATTTATAGATGCACACTAATACACACAGTTACAAGTTCTCATCCAATGAACTGAATAAACACAACATCATAATTGGCTTCTCATACTAAAACACACCCACGACTTTGTAGGTAGCCAATCATACCTAGCGTACAGACCGCAAACGACAGCTTTACCACGCAACGCGTAAGTTTATTGGGAGTACCATTCGCTGTTCTATTACACTGCGTTTGTTATTCACCGATTGCTAGTTAAAAGTGGTAGATAAGAAGCATTGTATTTTGTTCAAAAATAATAATGTCGTAGTGCTCCATCAATCCAAATGTAACATAATAAAGAAAACAATAATTTTTAATTTATTCTTTTTATAGACAAATACAACAAATACAACAAAACAACGAAAACTTCACTTGCATATTTTATATAATTCCTTCCTTGATAAAGTTATTATTTTCGCTTCGGTTTTTGCATGTTATCCCCGAACAACACGACAATTTAACAAAGTTTCACGTAGCGATCGAATCTCAACTGATGTTATAAAACGGCCATTTTTTCCGGATGGCCCAAATTGATCCAGTCGCGGTGGTCCTAGTTCTGTGTATCTGCTCGTCACTCTGACGGGCAAGGCCCGGGAAGAAACCTAACAATGCAATAATGTAGTTATAAATAATTCGTCACAATTACTTTTGGTATCCGACGGAAAACTATTTTCATGTAACGTAGAGAAAAACGTATTCATTGCAAGTCCGATAAGATTATTTTTACAATATTATAGTCAATATTAACCACAAAGGTTACATAATTTTTGATAAGAGTAATTTGATTATAATTACATTTTTTATTACAATACAATATCATTGATTACAAGATACTGAATGCAATTAATTACGATAACGGTGTTATCTTTGGCGGTATGATATCAAATTATTCTTGAAATTGTTTGTTTCGGAACCTCACCTGTTTTCAGACTTCCTGTCGAAGGTGACTTGAATTACAAAATATAGAGATCAAGCAGGAAGCAGCCAACGTTAATAAAATGCTTGCAGTCACTGATGGGTAAAAATAAATAATCCCCCCCGTCTCTTGCTCGTGCCGAGCCTGTAGTTTTAAATGTCCCCTAATACATATTAAATAATACCGACCCAGCTGTCCCCAAAACAATAGCTTGTTATCCCCAGCAAAGCCCTAAGCCGAGGTCCGTATCCCGCAGGGGGCGCCCTTAGCGCAAGTTGCTTAGTTCATAATATTAATTTTAAGCCTGCCTGGAGGCCTGTTTTGGCTTCGCCAGAAATTACCGGATAAGCAACCACACTTCTCAGAAGAGTATGCGAGAAGCCCAACAATAGAAAAAGAAAAAATAAACTTTATTATGCCAAAAAACATAAACAATTTGTTGAAGCCCTAGACCTCACACTAGGATTCCCTGCGTCGTGAAGCCTAGTCCTAATAACAAAATACTGCTATCACCAGTCTGCCTGCCAACCGTGGCGATTATGGTTGAACGATCGCTCATTGTAGTGATTCAGAGGGCATGTGAAATCGTCGGTCCTGATTATTGTCATCAGACAGTAGTCGTTAAGCCAAGTTTGCCTTTGGACGGCTTGAATAACTCTGCAACAAGACTGGCCACAAAAAAAAAAACGGAAAAAAAGAGGGTTGCACTCCGGGAGTGCCAACAGAAGTAAAAACTTATTTTATTTTATTTATCTAGACGCGTTCGCGGTCTCCTATATGTACATGCAGATATGGACACACTAAAGCTGCGTCTCGTAACGGTGTCGCGAGTCCAGAGATTTTATTTCGTCTAAAAATATGCGTACCGCGTTAAAATAAGTTTTCACTTCAAGCGTCTCGTAGCGGTGTCGCGAGTCCAGAGATTTTATCTCATCTAAAAATATGCGTAGCGCGCTAAAAGAAGTTTTCACTTCAAAAATTGAAAGTTACGTATCAACGTCAAATTAGTATTCTCTTTCGGAGATTTCTGATGACTTGAACGGTGATTCTGATGTGATGTCCGGATTAAGAATATAGATGGGATGGGATCTTCTCCCGTGGATGTCGGAAACTGAAGGGACTCTAAACCAGAGGAATGGGCAGCAGCGTCCCCTCTGTGGAAAAGTAGCCATGCTGCGCTCACCAAACCGCCTGCCAAGCGTGGTGAGTACTGGAAAACGCCCCCCAAAATGACGACACAGTTGTGAAAATCGATATGTTCAGTAATTGACGTCTTTTGGCTGATATGATAATGATGATGAAATTTACGACACGTGGAATCCTAGTGCGATTATATAATTTATATAAAAACCTTATCCGCTCATTAAATTTACCAACTACCCATATTACCGTGCCCTTAAAGTACCAAGCAGACAAAATCAAACAGAATAAACGCGAATCTTCAAGTCTACAACTAGAAATAACTCATAACTCAAGTTATTGATTGAAAACAAAACATCGCGTAACCAGTAACGCGTTGGTTATCGGAAAAGGGGGTGAAGTGGGAGGCAGCGTTGCGAGGGGGGAGCTAGAGATAAGAAAGAAATCGACCTTATCGTGCGGTAACACGCGAAAATCGGTAAAGTGCACGCTGCGGGCGGTTGGTACAAAAGTTGGTGACAAACGTTTGTGCAGTTATTCGATTATAATTATGTAGTAACCAACACTCGATATGTTTCTAATACTAGTGTTCACCCACCGGGCGTTGATTCGAATCCGACTCAGCCTACTTCCGACAAGGCTAATTTGGAGAATTGCTAAGCTTTGCCGCGTTCGGCACGTTGTCGATTTAGCTTGCTTCATCATCATCATCATATCATCCAAAAGACATCCACTGATGAACAAAGGCCTTCTCATAAAGTCAGTATTCATATTCATCTTTGTCAGTAGGTACTTACCACGCTAGACGTTAGCAGGGGGGTGGTGATTTGCCATTTTTCCAAGCGGTTTGGCGAGTCTATATCTAGGATTAGATATTTATATAAAATTCAATAACAAATTATTTCATTTAAATATTTTTTGTGTCGGTATTAAACTTTATGGCATTATGTCCGCTTTATGTTAGTGTTGCAAAGGACTCGAGTCCTCGAGTCGTAATTTAAAAGACTCGACTCAATTATGCAAGACTCGAAAAAGGCTCGGAGTCTAGAGTCAAGCAGAGCCAGAATCATTTAACTGCCACTTGAGTCTTACAAAGGATTAGAGTCTTAAAATGGAGTCTTCTAGAAAAATTACCAATTTTTTATGATATTTGTAAATGATTATATATAATACTGTTATTGTTTTATCTGAGCCTTTCTCCCCGTCTTGTAAATGTAACAATTTAATTGCTAGACTCATACACGAAGAGGACTTGAGTGCGACTCAACACATAAAAAGAACTCGAGCGCACAAAGAGACTCGAGCTCTCATGTAACATTCGAGTATTGTAATTCATGATCCGAGTTCTTTGCAACACTACTCTATGTTCCACCATTGTATATACATGAGGTATAAATAAAGAACTAAAATAGATTTATCTTTAGTGTATACTTATTTATAGATATATGAATAATTAAATTTAAATAAAAATACTTAATTTAAAAGTGTAATCTATTAAGTATAATTATTTATTTAATAGTCTCGAATGTTAACATAAATTCACAAGATTATTCTGAATAATATAATATTTGACAGTATTGTATTTAAATTTTAATTCCATTATCTTAATAATTTATTGATACAGAATCGATGTAGCTGAATGCATCCTATTTAAAAAAACAATGTCAATTTAAAATTAAATCAGCACGAGCGTTATCAAATCTTGAATCCTAACTTTATTAGAATATCTTCTACATAAAACAACGCGATAAAGGCCATTTGAAAACGTAAATTTAGCTCAAATGTTTGCACTAATATTTATTCCACTGTTTGTCCAAACATATGCGATTTGTTTGCCGATAAGAGCCCGTACATCTGTTATCTATTGCCACTGAAACAATTTTACATGCCAAGATAAAAATAAACTATAAATATACAATTAATTGTTCGATATAGCGTATCTATACACCATATCTAAGCGTAGAATAGAAACTTACTTTACTTATTTTTCGTTATTGGACAACCTTGTATCAGAGTTGTTCAAGCCGCCCAAAGGCCTCTGTTTTTTTTTTGTTTTTTTTTTTTGGTTAGTCACACGTACTATACACCTTGGCTTAACGACTGCCGTCTAATGACAATAACCGGGACCGACGATTTTAGATGCACTCCAAAGCTCGAAGTCGCTCAGTTCAAATACCGTTTTGCGGTCACCCATGTATAACCTGACCGCTGCTTAACCTCACCAATCGTAAACCGATCATCTAATGCAGTTGCATTAGAGCTTCTTGATTTCGATACACACAAATGAAATAAAGACTAAGTGCTGATGACTAAGTGACTAGCGATGATAAATAAACCTACGAACGTAACTATGCGCGCTTTGGCTGTACACAACAAATCTATGAATTTACTGAGCTTCACTTTCGTTCGCTTTTTTTGCATTTATTTTAAATGTGAAGTTACGTGAAAGTGGCAACGAACTCTCTGTGTTATTTGTGTGTGAAGGAGGACAATTTTGGTAGAAACAGTTATACACATACGTTTTATCGGAAATGATTAATATAGGAATGTCATGCATCATCATCATCATCATCATTTGAGCCAAAGGACGTCCACTACTGAACAAAAGCCTGCCCCATAGTTTAACACAATTGTGTCATCATTTAGGAGAGAATTTGCAACTCACCACGCTTGGCAGACGGGTTGGTGAGCGCAGTTACCGTTCCACAGAAGGGATGCTGCCCATCCCTCTGGTTTAGAGTCCCTTAGTCACCTTTTACGACATCCACGGGAGGAGATGGAGTGGTGCTATATTCTTAATCCGGACACCACACGGTTAGAACTAAGTTAATTAAAACTAGTTTCATATATTATGCAATTCCTAGAAATTGTATAAAATATGTAACTAGTTTTAAGAAACGTGTAAAATATTTTTAATAGTTTAATTAATAAGTACACACAATTCCTATGAAGATTTTAATACATTTCCGTTAAGATAACAGACTTTTTGCTTCTGTGTTTGTTAGAGACATAATCTGCCCTAAAAGCGGCATCGGCGACTCCGCTGGTGTTGCGGTCATTTGTGGGCGAGGCGGAAATCGCTTAGACTACGCTTGTTTGCCCTCAGATATAATGTAACTAATACAATAAAGAATTAAAAATCACTTCCACAAACACCCAAATCCGGAACAACTATCAATAGTCTATGCAATTATTTGTGCGGTGTGGGAATCGAACCCACGACCCTTGGCGCAGAAACCCAACCACTTCGCCACAGCGCCAACCGTACCGTCAATTATTTACTTTTGCGCCAATATTAGTAATAAAGAGGCAAACAGTACAAAAGAAAGCTGAATAATCAACAAGAAAATCGTTAGTCAGGTTTACTACAAAAAGCAAGCTGTGTACTCATGTTCATAGTATTGTGTATACATATTCGCGGTTGAGATGATCCCTGGGTCACCCCAGACGCACCTTAGCCTACTGTGAGTTATGGATATTACTTTTGTCTAAACCAATTATTGTATTCTAATCATGCTGGCTAGTTGCTGCAATTTATTCTATATCTGTTTCTGTTTCATACAATTCCTAGGAATTATGTATATATTTCCGATAACATACCTTAAATAAAAATAAATTCTGTAAACTGTGATTGGGTTGTTTTTATTAGTCTTACGGCCTAAATTAATAATCTAAGATCTTTAGATTTAAGAATTTGAACTTGATCTGGTTTTGTGCAGATCACATTTAACAAAAAATAAAAAACAGACAAATACTCAACTTAAATCCGAAGATTTCGGATCAGATTGATTATTAATTTCGCCCGTTAGATAAGATGCAAATCTCCGATCACGTAGGAATAAAAACGACAAGTAACCGATCGACAACTTATGTCATTCCAATACCTAGAACCGGTTTCTATCTAATGGAGACCACGCACCGGAAAACGCAGCGTGGGAATCCGCGCTCCAACGATATGGTCAGACGACCTGGTAAAGGTGGCTGGGAGCCGTTGGACGCAGGTGGCATGTAACCGGTAGTTTCATGCATCTATAGAGGAGGATTTTTTCAGCAGTGGTCCTCTTTCAGCTGTTATGCTGATGGTATTATAACAACGCAATGTTTTTCTTACCAATAGTAGAAATTAATGCCAAACTGGTTAGACAGTATTGACAAAAATATAAACGAATTTTACCTACTAATAATATGTTAGGGACCGACAGGCTGAATACGTATATCGCAGACGGTTTGCGACAGGCGTAAATCGCGCAGACGCCGCTGTCAAACCTTATTTTGGTATTACGTATTTGCCGATAGCGAAAGGGGGAAAAAATATTAAATCCGTACGACGTCGCCGACATTTTTCGAATTTTTTGTAAAATATTTTATGAGTAAAAGATTGTTTAATCTGAACAACAAACAACGTAGCCTTTATATATGACATTGGCGAAATTGTGGTAAATACTCTACATAATCAATAATCTAAGAGTTGAAGTTGCGATTAAACAGGCGAACATCGCTGATGCACACTCTGTCGGACGATCAATGAACTAAAAGTTGCATCCTCGCCTTTCAATTTTAGGCGATTTGCCATCGGTGGATCCTTCGCTGCGCGATAGCTGCTGTCGTGTCTGCTGTTGCGTCTGCTAACGCTGTTTTTAGATAATCAGGGTGCGGGTCTAATACTACGCCGAGGAGACTGCTTCATTATTGATTGATAAAGATGTAAGAGTAAGCAGGTTTCAGCTATAACAGTTTGTATAATATACAATTTGTATCTTAAACCCTGTTCGACCCGAAAGGAGCGTGTATACATTTTGATAATAATACTCTATAAAATGAATTTAATTACGAATTTAGCATATTTTAATGTTATACTACTTACAGCAAATAGCGAAAATGTATTTATTTTGTATAAAATGGCCTAATCAGCTTATTGGAACACGTTTGCACCAGCGCAGTACAACGGGGGTCGCGTGACGCAATCGGTGAAGTCGTGGTAAGATTCAGCCCATCTTTTAAGAAATTAAACTCATTTTTATAGTCTTAATTGTAGAAAAGGATTCAATATTCACCTTCACGGATCGGACCGACTTTTTGGAACATATTGTACAATGAACAAAGAAATATTCATGATTTCGTACACGTAATTTAAAGTTAATATAAGGAATCTCGGTTTGTCCAAGTATGTAGCCACCATACATAAAACTACTGCCCATTTCGCTGTACTTTTCCATCATTTACCTTATTACACTCCAGTATTTAGGAATTGTGGGCTAAGCATGTCTTTCTTTTCACTATGGTGGAAATCCCCATAGATTTCCTCCGCCCCGGGGAGGGCGGAGAGCACCGCATGGCCAGACTCACACAACCTCAATCTGTTCGGTCATCGTTGGCACCGAAGGGGATCCAGACAGGATCTCGAGAACAAAGACTCTGGAGCCTCCCATTGGTGCTACGCTTATAGGCACATCTCGGATGAGGTGACTGTAAAGCAGTCACCCCCTCTATTAGAGGTGTATATAAGCCGCGCCATCGCATCTCGGGGAAGATTGAAAAGGGAGGCCTACCCGTGCCAACGATTTAGATGTTGGCACATATTATAGCAGCATACAGCATTACCCGTTGTTATCATTTAACTAGCTAATAGTTACAGTTTACCATACTCAAAGAAACGCCTTAGGTTTGGAACCTATAAAAAAAACGTTAATTAGTATAACAAAAACGATATAACTGTAAACCTAAATACCGGTAAAAACATGGTATCGATAACACAAGTTATTCTTAGAAATACCAATACACTTATATACCGGCAAATTATGAGTAACGGTATCTTAAAGGAGAAAAATTGGATAAATATCGTTAATGGATCATCAATGCCAGCCGCTGGATAGTTTGGACGAGTAGGGTTATTAAATTTTTTATGACTTTTAGTATCGATACAACATTATCGTTATTAATTTTAACGGTAAACGTTCTTACGTTAACGTTACTTTTGGTAGTGCCAGTCCCTAAAATAAATGTTTAATTCGTAATTATGTGATATCTTTAACACGCTTTTTTAAAGACCAATATCGGATGCATAATAAAAAATATGCAAATTCAACTTTACAATTAGTGGTGACAAGAAATTTAATTTAAAAAACCTGCATGTGCTACGGTATAAAGTAGATTGCGTAATTAGCAATCAGATAAGAATTGTAGACAAAAACGTATCTTGTAATATAACATTCTGATAATATCCTAAGATTATAGCTTAATAAATATAAAATAAAGGGCGTTTAACCTTGCTCTAAGCTTCTGATAAGTTCTAAACAAGTCGAAGATATTCTTTTTTTTACAATATGCTTAGATTGTGATAAAATATTGATTTCCTATATTATCTATTCGATTTTTCGTTAACGTATATTTATATCTTACACATTATCAGCGAATTAGTTAGCCTACCTTGCCATATACGTTGTACCTGAAGTTATTGCTAATACTTCTCATTATTTTCTTATATTAGGTATTTCTCCCAACCAAGACGATTGTTGCAGAAGTTAGCATAATTAAAGTCGTTAAAAGCAAATCTGCACCGTATAAACTTATTGACAATTTCGCGGACAACTTTTTTAACATTTCTCTGTTATTGTTATTTTGTGTTACACCCCAGAATATTGTATTATTATATTAAATGAAAAGAAAAAAAGGAAAAATTACACAAACCGATAGTAACTGTTGTCCATATCACACAGTTTTTCAAACTCTAATCACATGCACGGTGTTCTGCCTCGACAATCTAGCGCGCACTAACTGCTTTCGTCCAAGCGCGACTCTTATCGTTGAAAAAACCGATAAAAACTTAATCGAGCGCGATTTTTACGATTTTTATCGAACGACATGCTGGATTACATACTCTGATAGTAATCAGAATTATTGTAGGAGCGCTGTGTAGATTTTAATCTTTACACTCAATAGTTGGATGGCTAATATTTTTTTATGATTACAGAAATCTGATACTGTGGTGACACTTAAGCGTCATTGATATACTGTGTACTTAAATTTGTTTTTATTTAACTAAGTAACTTTATAATTTTAAATGTTCAAACATCATATTTATGAAACGGATTTATTTTTTAATATATCGGTACATCTTATAATATGTAGGTATATACACATTAAAACTAAATACATACAGACTATTTACCAACAAACTAAATAATAATAAAAAAACAAAAGTATATACTCGAAGTACTCCTCTTCATCGCTATCAGCTAATAATGTTCCCAGAAGACTGGCAGCATTGCCATGTTGAATGGCAATTCTTATTTAGCTTATTCTTTTAACTTTGCCGTTTTGTTGATTTAGTTTTTATGCACAGTGCGGGGTAATTATAGAAAGACTTGTCGCTTGTGACTTTTGGTATACTATAAACAGCGTAAGTTTATTTATTAAGTTAGTGCAAAAGCAATAATTTGATTAATAATACTAATTAGTACAAGTCGATATTATCGCACTACGTGGCTGATAACCAGATGCCAGCCCATATATTTTATCTCCATAGGCTCAATAATAACCTTATCCTTCAATGTTTGTTATGAGCAGTATGATGAGCAGTAACATTTACGCCTTTTTCTAATAAAAAAATAGATTTTCAGTGTTAAGAAGAAGGAAGAGGAGGTTCTTAATTCGACTGTGTGTGTGGTGCCGGCTCAGAATACCACCACCCCATCTCCTTCCGTGGGTGTCGTAAAAGTCGACTAAGGGATTAGTCGGAGGATGGGCAGCAGCGTCCTTCGAGTACATTATCAACTCAACTGCGATCGCCAACCCGCCTGTCAAGCGTGGCGATTATGGCAAAACCCCCCAGTGAGCCCACAACACACTCATATCGGTCGTTGTGGTGATCTTTGCGGGAGGCCTGTGTCCAGCAGTGGACTTCATTCGGCCGAAATGATGAAAAAAATGATGATATTTTATTTTGTACTTTATAATTATGCATAGAATCATCCAGGTTAGTCACTTTCAGGTAGTTGTAGTGTAAATTTACCCTCAGTTCAGTCAAAAACGGAAATAACAAGCACACCGTTTGATGGAAACGAAAAAATAACGAAGTATGCAGTCAGTGGCGAGCAACTAAATGATCATCATCTCATCATACATCTTATAGATTTCGATTCTTCTTTAGTTAGTTATTTACTTTTATCAGTGGTCATATAATATGCATCTGTCTATATCTTTATCTTCTTTTACCTGGCAATACGAGCGTAATTATAGCATTTCCATCGGTTTTAATTGTAGCTGTGACGCAATGTGTGGGAATAATTATGTTGTTAGCCGTAAGTAGTAAAGACAAATAGGGTTTCTTTATTTTCTATAACGCATTAAACGTGGCTGCGTTAGATTATCAATTCTTGTAAAAGTAGTCAACTGGCATAGATATAAGAACTATTATCACCTAGCAACAATACCAGCAAACGCCGATAATTTCTAAACGAAATTAGCAACTGAATAAAACAACAAGGTTGACATTAATTAATACGATAGTACAATTGGTTAAAAGTAATTCAATTGGTTAATTTTTGGTTTTGACGGAACGGTTGGTGCAGTGGCTGATACAGTCGGCTGCTGCGCTCTGTGTCGTGGGTTCGATTCCCGCACGGAACAAATATTTGTATGATCTGCAGGTAGTTGTTCCGGGTCTGGGTGTATTGTATGTGTGTAATTCATGTCTGTAAACGCACCTACGACACAGGAGAAATCCAAGTGTGGTGCAAAGCTTTTTAAAAAAAAAAGAATAATAATTGGTACCGGCTAAGAATACCACCACCTCATCGCATGCCGTTGGTGTCGTAAAAGGCGACTATGGGATCAGCCGGAGGATGGGCGGCATATTTATATGCCTTCGAGTATATTTATAACTCAATTGCGATCGCCAACTAGTCTGCCAAGCATGGCGATTATGGCAATATCCCCCAATAAGCACACAACACAAAGCCATATCGGTCGTTGTGGCAATCTTTTGGGGAGGCTACTGTCCCTCAATGTCCCTTGTACCTGTCAATGATGAATTCACCAAAGTGTGTGCTCTGCAGAAAATGTATATTTTTATTAATTAAATCGATATTTTAATCATCATTTCGGCCGAATGAAGTCCACTGCTGGACACAGGCCTCCCACAAAGATGTCCACAACGACCGATATGGATGTGTTGTGGGCTCATTGGGGGGTTTTGCCATAATCGCCACGCTTGGCAGACGGGTTGGCGATCGCAGTTGAGTTGGTAATGTACTCGAAGGACGCTGCTGCCCATCCTCCGGCTAATCCCTTAGTCGACTTTTACGACACCCATGGGAGGACATGGGGTGGTGGCATTCTGAGCCGGCACCACATTTTATACATTAACATATTTTAATACTAAATATTAAATTCTATTGCATAATTTAACTGCCTATTGGCTTGATATAAAAATATTAATAAAATAATCGTTTTAATCGTATAAAAGGTCTTAGAGATAAAAAGAATAAAGCATAAAATATAGTCAAACAGAAAAACCTGTTAATAACCCACATTACTCGAAGCCGATACGCAACATTAGTTTAAAAAATTGCACGACTATAGCTACATAGTGTCACACAGTGGCGCGAAGCTTATCTCGTGGGGACAAAAGAATTTTTGACGACTGAGCAAACATAATGTCGCGCGGATCGCGATCGGAATCTGTTCGGACAGGTGACGTGTGACGATACAGTGCCCGCAGAAAAACACATAATATATTTTCTACCTCAAAATATTCGTGAGATTACTCCGTGATCCATTTTATGATGTAAAAAAATGTCATTTCTTCAGAATTTAATGGAGAACTATTATAGTTTCTGAGCTAAATAAATCATCTCAAACAACGTAATTTGTTAAACAATAAAGTTTGTGTCCAAAGTGTACAAATTTCGACTACTCGGTGGCTTTTCAATAAAGCTTCTTTATTTTGTTCTGAACTAGTGCGAATGATGCCGCTATCACACATAACAGCCAAAAAGTTTTTCAACTCTGCACAGAGTGGAGCGGGCTTAGCCCGACGCGACGCGGCGACGGTGACGAGACGACGACAGGTACGTACGTAAATACGTGGATATCTCACAGCCGCCTGCCGCACACTGATACGTCACTCATGTAAGTTTTCTTCGCGTTTCCGCGAATTATCGAATTGAAGTTGAAATTGGAATTTTACGTGGTTTTTGCTAGGTCGGAGCGCGGTCGCAGCATTGTGCGATGTCTTTCAGCGATACTGTCATTCAAGTTTTGGATGAATTTTAATATACAGTGGGTGACATCCTTTACTTCCTTTGCTGTATAAGTTGATACTTAATCGAGTGTCACTCATCTTATTGAATGTATTGGTTAGGGGTTAGGTGATATATTTACACAGGTAGTCATACATTACTAATGCGAGCGATACACGGGTGTTATTCATTTTAAAAAAATGTTAGTATAACATAAGTACTAAATGATAAAGGGATTCTTAAAACGAAATATTGAATATTAGAGGGTGCTTATCATTTCATAGAAATTATAATTTGGCCTGCAATAACAGATTAATTATTAACAGATCCAATCTGGCATTGCATTTCCGACTTTAACTTTCTGTCATGTTAATAACGCGAGGATATTAAGAAGAAGAAAGGTTCCAGCATCGCTTCAAAGAACACCTATTCCCGCGTAAATTACCGTTAATTTGCACCGTACAACGCTCTCATATAATATGCGATACGATAATAGACTCGTCTACTCGATGGACTTTCATTTCCGCGCGCACGTCCCGCGATAACAAAGAAGTGTTGACATATTTAGAACAAGCCTGAAATCGAACTGGATGGCAGCTCGGCCGGCGGCTGCAGACAGCCGTCACCACTGCCAACATTGCCAACTAACGCGAGATTTTAATTTTCGAATCCATCGTCGCTGACGCGCGCCCTTTTGTTGCCGACGTCACAGCCAGATTGGTTCCTTCGAATTTTTTAAACTGTCAAAGCTGGATGACGTATGTCGGAGGATTGAGTTGATTGATTTCGAATTAGAGTTTCGACAGGTTTCCCGATGATATTCGTCAGCTTTTAGACGGACCTTTTTGGATGTCAATTTACTGTTTTTATAGCGTATTAAAATTTATATCCAAATCGTAGTATACGTATATTTACACTACCTAGTGTGCACTAAAATCACAAATATTTTTATCTATACTATACCGCTATACCAGGCTAAAAATCTAAATATACTTATAGCTTTCAGCTGCGTTTAAAACTTACCAAATATTGAAAAATATGAATAGATTTCTCGAATGGCGCGCCTTGTATCGTATCGGTGGTTGCCGTCCACCGTCCGTCACTATCTATATTCCACACGAGCGCTCTCGTTACTCGCTTCTTCGATACACCTACTCGATTAAAATAAGAATATTTCAAGGCACAACACTATTGTGAGGCGCGCGGACTTTCCGACAAAGGTTGTAAGCTGATATCGCATTGAAAAAGCAGTGAATACCTACTTAACACGTGTTTTAAAATTGTACAAAATTATTCTGTTATTTTCTTTTCGAAACCACAAGTTTGTGGACCACAACCAATACATGTAATGATTAACATAATGAAATATGGATATCATAAAATTCATTTGTTGTATATCACAACAAAAACATAGAACTGGATACAAACTCGGGACGGAAAACTAAAACAAAGCCGTCGAGACACTTAATCGAAATAGAGGTGTGCAATAATCCAACATGGCGTCTGCAATTTGACTGCAGATGCAATTGTCACGGGCCGATGGGCTCGCTCCCGCTCCTTCTGTTTTTACTCGATTGCTCGATTACTCTATTCTCGTTTTTCGTCGTGCTCGACTAGCGATACCGTTCCTACACTGAGACCTGTCATATCGCCTTTGTTCGACGTGTACTGAAAAAAATGCAAAAAATACAAGATAAAAAGCGTCCCTAGCAAATTGGGCGTCTCTGTTATAAACAACAGAGGTGGAATGTAACGATAGCGAACAATAAATGTCCGATCCGTTGGTACGATGTGAATTTGTTGATTGTTTCGGCTCACCGGTGCTTTGTCAACGCTAGTTTTAGCGCGCTCTCCAACTGTCAGTTTGACGTTTCTACTTTTTTTTATATATTTTTCCGGTGGACAATTATATAAGGTAAAGTTAGTAGAATTGGTAGCCATTTGATTGAATTTAATTCTTTTCTTTAGGCACAATTATTATTTGTACCAGTAATATTCTTAATTGCGAGATTATTACAGCACGAACCTAAAATTATTGTTTAAAGTAATCAACACACTACACGAGTAAGTTTCTGCTTTTTGTATTCAGGTTCAATTTTAATAGGTATATTGGGCGGTTCGTTATCTCAGGGAGCCCGGGTGTTGGCTGTGTCAGGGTGTGCCGGGGGTGTCGGGGTGTTCGATATGAATCACCACGAGTAATGGCTGCAATATCACGTAGTGCAGTTTGTCAACTGGTTGTAGCCTCCCGGTCGCATAGATAATACCGAGATTGTGCTCGCAAGAGATACGGTAGCTAGATAGACTCCTAACGTCTAGTCTGCTTTGCCCAATAACATGTTAAATCATGAAGACAAAAGACGGCTTGTTTCACAATTTCAAAATGACTAAATGTCAAATGGCCCATTCCCGTTTGAAACCGATTGGTCGAAATTTGCTTGTACTCATACAAGCGTAAGGCTCATTCTCATTCATCTTTTTTTTTTCCTTTGGTTCAAGCCGATACTGTGTTTTTATTTTTTATTAAATATAAATAAAACTCCGTGTGGTGTCCGGATTAAGATTATAGCACCACTCCATCTCTTCCCGTGGATGTCGCAGAAGCCGACTGAGGGACTCTAAACCAGAGACATGGGCAGCAGCGTCCCTCCTGTGGAACAGTAGCAATACTGCACTCACCAACCCGCTTGCCAAGCGTGGTGAGTACTGGCAAATTTCCCCCACAATGAGGACATAATTGTGGAAATCTATGGGGGAGGCCTTTGGCTGATGTGATGAAAAATAAAACTAAAACCATTACATTCTAATGCGATTTCTGTTTGCCCAGTTATTAACTTACATTTCCATTTGAACATTATATTTTTGTTGAATAAATCATAAATTCCATTTGAATATAAAGCCCACGAGTGTACCAGGGAGGTTAACTGCTGTCAGATGGCTTTTTAAGAACGTTTTTGCAAAAAGATTTCTCCCACTTTTGCCTGTATCAATAACTCCTTGAAGCCCGGCTAGGAAAGAGCAAAATCCGATACGATCATATTCAAGTATCATCAGACAACTGGTTCGAGGGGCTGAGCGCGCCTAATCTGCGTTCGGGGGACGATCAGCTTGAGAGCCTGTTCGACAATTAGTATTGGGAGGAATTAGATCGATGTGGGAACCTCACGTTTCGCGCTGTTAGGTGAATAGATACGGGTACAAGTGCATTTTTGTTTTGTTTAATAGGTATTTTTGATATAAAAACCTCTGATAAGTGTTGTGCACTGACCCTAAAACAATAACACACCTATTGTCTTGCCAGAATCTTCTTGTCCTAACACCTGCACTTTGAGCGACTTTAGAATTATAATATTATTTAATAACAACACTATTCTTAATAAGATTCAAGAGCTCGTAATTCTACTTTCTCTTTTAAGGGGTCGTCGCAAATAGCGTGATTTCATCATTTCGGCCGAATGAAGTCCACTGCTGGACACAGGCCTCCCCCAAAGATCACCACAACCACCGATATGGATGTATTGTGAGCACATTGGGGGGTTTTGCCATAATCGCCACGCTTGGCAGGCGGGTTGGCGATCGCAGTTGAGTTGTTAATGTACTCGAAGGACGCCGCTGCCCATCCTCCGGCTAATCCCTTAGTCGACTTTTACGACACCCATGGGAGGAAATGGGGTGGTGGCATTCTGAGCCGGCATCACACGGCAAAGCCGGCACCACACGGCGTGATTTGGGTATTGAAAAATACCGGCTCATAGCTGCACGGTTAAGTTTCCTTTGCTTTATTGGCTTACAAGGAGAAACCTACATCAGAATTACCCGCGGGCTAATTACGTATGTTGCAGACGGTTTGCGACAGGCGTAAATCGGGCAGACGCCGCTGTCAAACGTCATTTTGGTATAACGTAATTAAATAGCGATTAAACAGGCGAAGATCTCTGACGCACACTCTCTCTCTAATGAACTAAAACATACATCCTCGCCTTTCAATTTTAGGCGATTTGCCACCGGTGGATCCATTGCTGCACGATAGCTGCTATCGCGTCTGCTGTTGCTGTTTTTAGCTAACTAGGGTGCCGTTTAATGGTGTAAAACTCTGTTATTACCTGTTGTGACACTGATAACACCGTAGACTTAGCAAAATGTTAGAGTAGTCAAATTAAATAATCACAAGGGCGTCAGCATCCTTCAAGTATATTTCCAAATCAACTGCGATCGCCAACCTGTCTGCCAAGTGTGGCTATTATAGCAAAATCAACCAATGAACACACAACACAGACCCAAACCGGTCGTTGTTGTGATTTTTGGGAGAGGCTTAGCTTCCAGTCTTTCGGCTGAAATGTTGATAATGATGATGAAAATTCCATATTCGGTACGAACAAGAAGGGAAAACATACATGAATAAGTCTTAAATATTATCATCTTATTTAAAATAACTATAAGTGTACAAACAAAATATAATTAATTTACTTATTTAATTAATGCATGGAAGACTTACAGCTAAATAAATAAAAAATAACACTAAATTAGTAAAAGGAAAGCCAATAACAAGTAATAATACGCTGTAATATGTCACTAATGAAGTGACATACAAAATTGTCATTTTAAACAAACACCACATAGGATAAATATTTTATAGGTAGAGCCCTATCAACATCTCACTGCAAAAAAGCCAACATTTACTTAATTTAACAAAATTTGAGTTCTACATCGATTTTAGTGACCATATAAAAAGTCTCACTACATTCAACTGTAAATAGCGACTATTTACAGTCCAGTCCAGGATGAAAGGTTCCACAAAGCATAAATAATGTACCTTCGTCAACCTGTAATTGCTTGTAATGTAACATTTATTCTACAATCGATAACGTGCAATGGAGTAACTCGCTAACTCGATTACTATCTCGATTAGATCCTGCGCTTGGGCAACGGTCGGAACAAATGTTAGGATATTCCCACGGTGAGTTTTCATTGTAGATAACTTGAGAACTACAATATTACTAAATAACAACGGTATTTTATTATGAAAATAATAAGATTTCAGAGCTCGTAATTCTACTACTAAGGGGTCGTCGGAAATTGTGTGATTTGGGTATTGAAAAGTACCGGCTCATGGCTGCATGGTTAAATTTCCCTTGCTTTATTGGCTTAGAAAGAAAACCTACATCAGAGTTACCCACGGGCTGATTACGTATGTCGCAGACGGTTTTCGACAGGCGTAAATCGCGCAGACACCGCTGTCAAACGTCATTTGTCATCATATTACGTATTTGCCGATAGCGATTACACACGCGAAAATCTCTGACGCACGCTCTCTCGGACAATTAATTAACTAAAATATACATCCTCGCCTTTCAATTTTAGGCGATTTGCCATCGATGGATCCATTGCTGCGCGATAGCTGCTGTCGCGTCCGCTATCACTGTTTTTAGCTAATTAGGGTACCGTTCAATAGTGTAAAATTCTGTTATTGCTAATAGTATAACCACAGACCAGAAGACAAGTGGTGAAAAAAGCTCTATCTCGATACTGAATAAATAATCATAAATACCAATTCCTGCCGACATTCTTAAACAAACAAGCCTGAAGATTACTTTGAACAATATATGAGTATCATAAATCCATCTCTCTTCTTTATTCAAGTGCGAGCGGGAGGCCGCAAGAGCGCGTGAGTGGCTAATCAACCATCACGGGCGCCTCGATGGGCCTTCAACGCTTTTGAAAAGTACGCCTTTTGCCATATCTATGAGAACATGGAAGCACGTAGCTATATAACTTGTACTTGCACGCCCTTTTTTCTGATGTATCAGCATCGATTTACCAAACTGCGTAAGAGCAACTGAAATCCCCAATTCTTTAGGACAAGAGCTACGCATTTTTTTAAATTCTATTTGTTTGATCGTAATATTCCGACGGGTTGGAATTATGAGGCCGTTTGGAAAAATTACTACTACCTACTTTATTACTTACTTCCCGAGGTTTAAACGTTAGTATCGAGGTTCTAAAGCTCGAGAATTTCGGAGACATACCACTGGTCAGCGTACTTACCTGTAAAGACAAAATATATTTATTAAAACAAGAAACGTGTATATATATTTTTTTTTTTTTAGAACGTTGCCCCTCACTAGGATTTGTCCTGTGTCGTGGGTGCGTTTACAGAGTTTTTAGTAACGGTTCATATAATAATAGATCTAATATAATTTACTGAGCACCCATTGGTTTTATATGTCGTAGACTTCTCCTTGGATACTCCTGTTTTCTACTTATACATGATCAGCCTTTATTATATTTATGAATGAACTAATTTGACGGCACGGTTGGTGCAGTGGCTGATACAGTCGCTGCGCTTCGGGTCGTGGGTTCGATTCCCGCACGGAACAAATATTTGTATGATCTGCAGGTAGTTGTTCTGGGTCTGGGTGTATTGTATGTGGAATCCATGTCTGTAAAAGCACCCACGACACAGAAGAAATCCTAGTGTAGAGAAACGTATTTTAAAAAAGATAAAAAAAACTAGTAAATCCAATCCCCTTGTCGAGTGTTTTTATTAAGATAATGTGTTAACGCTCATTGTGAGGCCCGTGCCCAGCGGTGGACATTACACGTTAATGTGATAATAATTTTGTATGGTGTCCGGATTAAGTATATACCACTCCATCTCCTCCCGTGAGTTTTGTAAAAGACTAGGGACTCTAAACCAGCGGGATGGACAGCAGCAGTCGTTTGATATATGAATTGTTTATCTCTGAGTTATTCACAAAAAGTTAGTGAATAATTGTAATTATTGCAGTCGGCAATTTCTTCCCTTCCCCTGCTAGCGCAACTGCAGACAGCGTCTGTAGAAGAGCAGCCATACTGCGCTCACCAACCCGCCTGCCGAGCGTATTTCCCCCCAAAACGACAGCCTTTGTTCAACAGTGGACGTCTTTCGGCTGATATGATGATGATGATGAAAGATCTCACCTAATACTGCGAACTATCCAGAAATAGCAGCCATTTTAAGGCCACGTGTTTATACCTATGCTACCGTTCTTGTGAAGTGTGTAAATAAATATACCTACAATTATTCACCAACTTTTTGTGAATAACTCAAAGATAAACAATTCGTAAATCAAACTAACGGTAAATGAGAACATGGAAATATCCGATCGGTGCAAGAAACGTAATAAATACAAAGTTTACGAGAACAAATGCAATGAATCAAAAACAAAACAATGCGATTATCCTCTGCGTTGTAGTGTTAGTGTGTGGTCGAAGTGATGAGCTACGAGCGGGTTGTGACTAGTAATGGAAGCGACGTTCGATGAAGGCAAGGGGTTACTTAACTTCTACTGGCGTGTAACGCTGAACTAAATTGTTTACACTATAGAAACGTCAACGAGCGATGTCCCTAATTGATGGTAAATACTATAACCATCGAGATGCTTATAATAGTAACAGATACACAAACATTTAAATCGCTAGATTGGCCCCGACCATACATTGTAACGCTCCAAATTGTCATCACTCGAACGAGTGAAAGGGTGAAAGACATGTTTGCCAAGCGTGGCGACTATAACAACACCATGAGCACGTAACACAAACTCAGAGCGGTAGTTGTGGCGATCTTCAGGGGAGATTGACTTATCAAAAATAACCTAATCTCGGTCTACAGTAATTACTGCAAATCAGCCCAGGAAAAAAGCATTGCTACGCCCATGCAGAGTTTATTATTGGAATAATGTACAAAGGACTGGATTATTACCGAACTTCTTCATTTCAAGTAGTTAGTTGTAGTTAATAAAACAGAAGTTTCTCCCGCTGTCGCTTATGCGTTGCATCGCGTGTAAGTTCGACAAGAGGCGAGCTCAGGAAATGAAGCGGGCCCGGGAGAAGCCGATAAATCCAACACCACACAAAGAACTTGCCACTTCTTGCGTCTTTATTTACTTGCGACAAATTGTCAAGCTGTAATTATACTACATGTTAAGAAGTGCAATAAAATCCAGTTTAAATATTGTTTAAAATAACATATTTCATAATAGGTACCTTGCTTTTTTGCCTTAGAAAAAGCCGATTAATCTAACACCACACATATACTTGCGGTGTATGAAGTTGACTTCCTATATACTGAGATACAACTTGCAATTTTCGGATCGGTCCTATTCGAGAAGCCTACTGAGCTGAGACTGGCCACTTCTTGCTACTTTAATAATTTGCGACAAATTCTGTTTAAGTAAGACTGCATATTGAAGAGTTGACGTTTTGAGCTGGTATATGGCGAGGGTTGACAACTTAAACTATCCTTTAATGTGCTTAATACTATAAAGTACCTGTCTCAAGACTGAAAATGTTTCCTATATATTTTCCATCGAATGTTGCAAGCAAAGTAAATTTATAAGTTCATCATCATCATATCAGCCATTTATACATCTATGCTGAACCAAGTCTTGTCACCAGATTTTTACAATTGTGTCGTCATTTTGGGGAGGAATTCGCCAATACTCACCGTCTCACTACCCTTCGCCAGCGGATTGGTGAGCGCAGTATGGCCATTTTTCTGGTATAGAGTCCGTCAGTTTCTTTTTACGACATCCGCAGGAGGAGATGGAGTGGTGCTATATTCTTAATCCGGACACACAAAGAGTTTCTTAATAGCCACTTCATATTTAAGAAATCTGTTCAGTCAATTTACAAGTGAAGTATAAAGTTTACTGAAGCGTAGCGTAGACATCTTTTAATTGAATAAAACAGCTGATTGAACAGTAAGTAAACAAAGTTATTCGAATGTGATTAATACAAAACGGGGTTCTTTATAATAAATGATGTTGCGCCTAGCGCTATTCGCACCGGCTTACATTAACTTGGTAATTCATGCTTGGTAATTTTGTTTTAAATTAAACTTTCAAGTCACTGAGGAATACGAGAAGATTATAGCTAGCCTTGTTTCTACGCATCTATTTAAATATGGAAGAAAACCATAAAAATGAGATTTGTGGCGCCAAGAAATATTTTGATATTTTATACGTCTTTTTGCTCTACAATAGGTATTAAAATAACTGAAATTAATATATAACCTCCCTAATCTCATACATGTTTTCCCATACATTCCAACTGCAAACGTAGGTTTGTACGCACAATATTGAAAGATTTACCACGTTATTTTAAAACCATAGACTAGGTACTTATAAGTTTTCCTGTAATCTAGAGGTAAAGAACTATTACATTTTTTATTTTAAAATTTTAGGCTCGTTAGATTTGGAGTTAAGGGCGGGGGGGAGGGACTTTTTCCTTTAATTTTTTACATTGCCCCCCAAAAGTGACCCCATATTCAAAATTCATTTATTTTCGTTACGTGTTGGGTTGAAGAAATCCATATGTGTACCAAATTTCAAGTTAATCGGTCCAGTAGATTCGGGGCAAATTGGCTGTAACAGACGGACAGACACACGAGTGAGCTATAAGGGTTCCGCCGGTTTTCCTTCGGGCGTTCGGAACCCTGAAAAGAAAACATCTAGCCAGTGACTACGTTATCCAAATACATCCTGTTTTGTATTCAGAAACGATCGCTTATTGTAAACATTTGAGTTTAAAATGGTACTGTCGACGTTGTTTCATCTCTTTCAGGAAATTACCACAGTTCCTAACGGATTATTGCAAAATAAGATATTGTTCACTCAATCTGTTCACCCGTTCGTTGCTTGTTCACTTCATTCGTTTGAACGATGCTCCATTGTTTCGAAATTTGAATTTGTAAGTTCTGATCCGTTATTAGGTTGCTAAAAGTTGGTTTCAATTTTGTTTATCTATTTTGTGTTTAATCAATTGTAATGGGAATAATGTTTTTGATATCAAATATCCTATAATCCTTGCTGTTTATTATGTTTTGAGGCATCCTGATTGAGTCTTATAAGTAGATTGTGTTCATTTAATTAGTTAAATTGTAGCAGGGTTTAAATAAAGGAGTATATTAATATTTAACCTCAAATGTAACTATTTATAATACACAGGAATTAAACGTATTTAGATATATCGACGAAGACTAAAGTCTTCAATCAGTGCGTTCTACCCGTCATAACATACGGTGCCGAGACGGGGACACTCACGGTAGGGCTGGTCCACAAGTTTAAAGTCGCTCAGCGAGCAATGGAGAGGGCTATGCTCGGAGTCTCTCTGAAGGATAAAATCAGAAATGAAGTGATCCGACAGAGAACCAAAGTTATCGACATAGCTCATAGGATTAGTAAGCTGAAGTGGCAGTGGGCTGGCCATATCAGTCGTAGAACCGACAACCGTTGGGGAAAACGTGTTCTTGAGTGGAGACCGCGTCTTGGTAAACGTAGTGTAGGACGCCCCCAAGCTCGGTGGAGTGATGACCTGCGCAAGGTGGCTGGCAGTAGCTGGATGAGAGTAGCCGAGGGTCGCGATCAGTGGCATGCACTTGAAGAGGCCTATGTCCAGCAGTGGACTGCGATAGGCTGATGATGAGATATATCGACTTATACAGAACGCTCCATCTTCTTAAATCATCCATCAGTCAACACATTCTTGACACAAAATATTCGCAAAATATAGACCTCTAAGAATATTTAGGTATACATTTTTACATAAAACGATACCAAAGATAAATAGTCATAAAATGTTAGAAGGAAATAAATAAACATCGTTGGCATACTGACGGACGGACGGACGGAATAGGAAATTGCGGAGTCAGATCGCGGGATCTTGTCAACGCGTCAATACTAACGTTATTCAATATTTCGTTACGTTTCACACACCACATACATTTTTCATACTGTACCTATTTTAGCTTATAAATTATTAGTGTTTTTGTTTTAATATAAAAATGTGTGCTATTTAATTAATAATATTAATTAATATTACGTTTCCTGTGGGTTTTGTTTATATTGTCGTCCTGGTAACGACGGTTAATGTATCTTTATCATTCATTGGTTTCTGCACTTCTTTCACTGCATTTCTTTTCGTAGTGATTCCATCATCGTGTATAAAGAGATATAGCAGGAAGATAACTAACAACGACCACCCGTGTAACAGGTGGGAGCTGGGTAGTTACTTATAAATTCTTATAAAGATCACCATAATTGTAAATGATTGACTTATGATCTTGCTGGCGGTTAGCAGGGTGTATATGTATATTTATATTATGTTTCTTTATTAAAAATATTACTTGCACTTAAATAGCAACATTGTTTTATAACTAGTGGTTGTAAGCAGTGTTATCAACCCTACAGTTTTACTGCAGATCTACAGTTTTTTAGAATTCTCCCTGTGTAGCGGATTGGGAAGACCCGTAAATAACTGTAGATTATAGTTTTACATTTTTATTGCACGAAGTTAGTGTCTTTGTGGAAATTTGATAACGTTAAACTCTAAACACCGTGTATATGTAATCTTAATATATCTAAATTCCGTGTCACGTTGTTTGTCCGCTATGGATTCCTAAACTACTGAACCAATTTTAATAAAATTTTGCACTCCGTGTGCAGTTTTATCCAACTTAAAAGATAGGATAGTTTATATCTCAATTTATAATCGTAATATTATTTTATACAAATTATTTGTTTATTATCTGACAAAGAGCCATAATTATCTGTTAGTTCGATAAGGTTCTAACAGATGGCGGTATATGGTAATTAGTTGACTGGATTTATTGGACCCAGTAGGTGTCACTGCAATCGGGTTTGCATGTACCTGCCCGTGCAAAGCCGGGGCGGGCAGCTAGTAACTTATAAAATTAAGAAAAATTTATGGTGTTTTATTTCTATAACGTGTTTCTTACGATCATATACAGTTTTACTGCCTGGTGAAGGTCGCTGGGGGTCGTTGCATGCGGGCGGTATGTAACTGGTCATTTGAGTAATTCAGTGGGGAGGCCTTTGTGCAGCAGTGATCCATTGGCTCATATGATGATGATGGTGATGGTGATAATCCATTTCACCAAGTTTTTTTTTGCCAGGAATAAAGTATGAAGGGAAAATCGATTAATTCTTTAACTAGCTTTAATTACAATTAGGTAAATATTGTAATATTGTATGGTATAAGTTTATCGCGAAGATTGCTAAGAAGGTCGGCAGTCCGGCCGGACGCAAGGGCGACCACGTTTTGCGAATCTGTTTCCTGTTGTATTATCATTTTTACCTTCATGATTTTTTGTGTTTTCTTTGAATTACTTTTTATCTCGTAAGGTGTAGCTATAGTGCTTGAATATCTCTCATCTCTCATCTCTCATCAGATACTCATTTAACAAGTAATTCTGTTTGAAAGATATAATCCACTAACACTAATTTACGCGAAGAGTCGGCGTCATGTACCGCCCAAAATCCGGTACTCGGTAATCAGCGAACATTCACTTTTCAGCCAAAATTCTTCCTTCATTAGGTTCGACAGATGTTCGGATGTTCGGCGCCCTCAACTAATCATAAAGGAATTGAAAGATTTACATAAGTATAAGCCAACAGATATTCTTTGACAAAAAAACAATCGGATAAACATCACTCAAGGCCGAAATTAATAATCGATCTAACCCAAAATCTTTGGATTTCGGATTACGGATGCCGGCTCAGAATACCACCACCCCATCTCCTCCCGAGGGTGTCGTAAAAGTCAACTAAAGGATTAGCCGGAGGATGGGCAACAGCGTCCTTCGAGTACATTAACAACTCAACTGCGATCGCCAACCCGTCTGCCAAGCGTGGCGATTATGGCAAAACCTCCCAATGGGCCCACAACACACCCATATCGGTCGTTGTGGTGATCTTTGGGGGAGGCGTGTGTCCAGCAGTGGACTTCATTCGGCCGAAATGATGATGATATGTCTGTTTTTGTGTGAAATGTGATCGTAACACAACAACGAATGAACTTCAAAATCTTTAATCTGAATATTTTGGATAAGATTATTAATTTTGGCCGTTAGTTAGTAAACGTTTAATGCTGAACACAAATTAAAGCCAATTTTATATAGTTGGTACTTGTTTAACAAAAGGATTGTTCAAAAACTAGACAGCTTAACCAATAACTCCAATCCCCTCAAAAAAAGGCAATATATTTGCATCCCAAACATCCGTAGTACCTACATAAAAGCAACCCGTCATAACTTACATTGCACACACAAGATTTTAATATTACGATAAGGCGGGGCCGATCGCAGATGTATGCGTTGTCACGACACCCGCCAATATCCGACGGAGAATTGAAATATCTGACCCATCCCCGAGTCACCCTCGAGTAGCTAGCTTGGGATGTGTGGCTATTTAATTATTTTACATATGTGTATATGTAGGTAAGTTTGGAGACGAGAATCTTGGTGTTTAAGAATTGCGGTAGAGTTCTATCTTAATAGACACAAGTTTAAACTTACATTGGAACTGAGTTCCGTTTCCTGCTCCAATCTGTTTTACGGTGATGTCAGTTTTGTCTAATGCATAAGTCTTTTATCTGAATTTCAGTGGCATTTCGTAGAGGCAGTCACAAGGAGCAGAAACGCCGAAACATACTCGAAGGTTTCTGTTTTAAAGTCCAGATATATTTGGCTACAATGTTGTTGAGAAACATGAAGAGGGCAACGTCAGGAATGGTCTTTTGAAGACAGATCCAAAGCCGTTTTGGAGGACCTGTCCTGACAGAAGGTAAGTATGAATCAGTTATCGTAAAACTCAGCCCTATTTTAGGGAGCTCAGCGATCCGGCGCATAACAATCAAGGTTTTTTTTTAAAAAAACCTTGGTTGCACAACAATACATGATTAAAAGTATTTTTTTATTTTTTATTTATTGGTTAATGGCCAACTTAGTGGAATGTGTTCTGTGTCGTGGGTGCGTTTACAGACACATATGTCGCACAAATATATGTACACTAAAATGATAACAATAATTAAATGTCTCTTATTGAGCTTTGTGAAATATTGCAACATAATTTCTCATTTCAAAGTAGTGGAGCTGTTCAAGCTGCCTAAAGGGCTTTGACTTGGCTTAACGGATGGTCATGAAAAATTCTTCTTCTTCTTCTCTTAGATGGGTCATGAAAACAACCGAAATTCACGATTTTACATGCCCAAGGCTTTGAGTTGGCTTAATAGCTGGTCATGAAAAATTCTTCTTCTTCTTCTCTTAGATGGGTCATGCGAACAACCGAGATTGACGATTTTACATGCCCTCTGAAGCATGGAGACTCTCAATTCAAATATCACTATGCAGTCACCCATCCATAGTCGCACCGAGCATTGCTTAACCTCACTAATCGTTTGCCAATCAACTGGCTATGAACGATAAACTGTACCCTGTACCCATCACAACGACAACGACAGGTAACCGAGAAGGCACCAAAGAGCCGTACTGACCCGGTTTCAACGTATCCCAAACTCCAGACTCAAGTGCCTCTGAGAATTTGTAGCCTGATAATATAAATAATACTAAAAAAGAAAATTTATATCGCTTATATCTAGCAGGCTCTAGTCTATGGGGAGAATAACTCCGTCGGTGTTACAAATATCGCACATTGATGTGACCTACACACGTTTGTATCATCGATATCTTTGTTTGGCTATGCGCATGGTCGTCGCTATCAACGCATCGCTGATTCACAGCCACACTGACTCACATCTGACAGTATCACGACACTTAGTCACCTAAAATGGTGTGCATTTTGCTTTCCTTCTGAAGTTTTTGAGCTATGAACTCTATATTGCTCTTTATTGCTTTAGTACAGGCTACAGACTGTAACTCACTGGAAATAGGATCTCAAAATAAGCCGCCAGGGCGTTAACAAAAGCTTAACAACGGAACATTGAAGGATATATGAAATGAAACGTGGCTTCGGAGTCCTTTAAACTACTCAGCTCTATGCTGAACCCGTTAAGAGATTAAAAGCCTAATTATATTATGTATTGCGTTGATTTAGCCCCGTTTTCAGCATACAAAGACTCGTGGAGTAGACTGACGCCTTTTTTTTATTGGATCCAGTGGAAATTCTACATGAACTTCCTCCGCCCCGACGAAGGACGAAGGGGCACGCCGGACTCCTACCGGCTAAAAATGTGTAAAATCAACTATATGTCATAAATGGTATTCTTCAATCCAGCTACCTAACTTAGCATTTCGGAGCCCACTATCGCATTGACAAACTGACAAATATTGCTCAAACAATGACATAACTCCTAATAATTATTCCCTCCTGGTATATGAAACAGTGAAAGATACCGCATTCCGATGACATGCACCGTCTGTACACCGTCTAGCCGCTTCGCAATGGCTATCAGCGCGCACGCAGCCTGCTTACGCGCCAGCATACCTTTTTACTACCAAAACACTACAAAATCCACGAACATTCCATTGGATTTTCAACCTTAGGCTACAAATTTTAGAGTAAAACATTGAATGGAGGGTTGGAACAATATTTAAACGAATAACGAACTTAAGTGCATGTTATTCGAAATTGAATCGAATGCAGATCAGGCATGTAAGGTTTTTGAGAAATCAGTGCAAGTAGTTATATACTCGATTTCATCAACTTTAAGGTTGTTTTTTCTTTGAATTAGATGTTGGATGTGTTATTTTGGTGTTAGTTATATTGGGGTTGCAAAAGGCAAGTTCACACGTGCGCCGACTTGGCAATTCTACAAATCGATGCGATCGGCGATCGGTAACGGAACCAGATGCGTGTGAGTGGACTTTTTATATGATTCATAGAGGTTTTTAAAGAAAGCCGAAGGAAAACAGGTCATAATGTACGTAAAACATATAAATCCATGAAAGAAAAGTCGCCTATGGAATATTTAATTCAGAATCATTCATCAAAAGATTTAATCGTCATCGTTTCGGCCAAATGAATTCCACCGCTGGACACATGCCTCCTCCAAAGATCACCACAATAACCGATATGGGTGTGGTGTGGGCTCATTAGGTTTTGCCATAATCGCCACGCTTGGCAGACGGGTTGGCGATCGCAGTTCAGCTGTTAATGTACTCGAAGGACGCTGCTGCCCATCCTTCGGCTAATCCCTTAGTCGACTTTTACGACACCCACGGGAGGAGATGGGGTGGTGGTATTCTGAGCCCGGCATCTGAAATAATAGGTACTTATAAATTTTTAAACTGACATGGTCACTGAAACTATTGGAACGGGACACTGGAACGGGATATTTACCATGTTTTTTATTTCTTTTGAGTTCCCGATATTTCGGTTATCGTTGGTTCATCCGTGACCTATCGTGAATTTGCCGTGTGGTGCCGGCTCAGAATGCCACCACCCCATCTCCTCCCATGGGTGTCGTAAAAGTCGACTAAGGGATTAGCCAGAGGATGGGCAGCAGCATTCTTCAAGTACATTAACAACTCAACTGCGATCGCCAACCCGTCTGCCAAGCGTGGCGATTATGGCAAAACTCCCCAATGAGCCCACAACACATCCATATCGGTCGTTGTGGATCTTTGGGGGAGGCCTGTGTCCAGCAGTGGACTTCATTCGGCCGAAATGATGAAATATCCCGTTCCAGTTCTAATAATAATAGGTACTTAATTTGAAAATAGCTATTCTAATTTACTGAATTAAATTAACAGACGTTATAATTTAATTTAATTTTAAACTATAGTTATTTTTTCAAATAAAAATGTTTTTATGGCGGTGGCCTGGTGGCTTGCCTGTACGCGGTATGTACCAATGTTATTTTCAATCTAATATGTACTTTAGTGACTAAGACACTACGGTCAGAAACCACTAACATGCTCTATTCTTATATTGATGATGTCTTTGCTCTACAATGGAATAGTTACATAAAATTATATATTGTATTTAAGCTTTGTGACTATATGTGATAATAGCTTTTTACTAAAAAGCATTTGTTTTTTTGATGGGCTTCTCGCATACATTTCAAGGAAATGTGGTAGCTTAACCGGTCATTTCAGACGAAGCCAAAAGAGGCCTCCAGTCAGCTAAATGCATATGAAAGTTTGCCGGTACATATAACAAAAACACAATTTTAAATTTTTTGTCTATCTGTTTGTTCCGGGTAATCTCCGAAACGGCTGGACGTATTTTGACGGGACTTTCATTGGCTGATAGCTGATGTTATAAGGAATAACTTAGGCGTCTTTTAGATCAGAAAAATAAAAATGATTAAATCTAATATACCTATGTGCTTAAATAATCAAATATCCGATTTCTTTTAAATTAAACAGAGGGTGAAACCGCGGGGCACAGCTAATATACTATAAATACACAGTTTTTTTGAACTTCACGCTTTAATAAAAAACGAAACCCTCCAAAATAACACTATGGCTGTGATAGCCCAAATTTAACGTCTGTTGCTCCATCAGTATTTCAAACATCAATTTAATTTGCTTTGTAATATATCTATTAAATCAAATATATGCCACATAGATCTACCACCGAAGTATTGCAACTATGACTATGAACAAGCTAAACGGTTTCAAACAAAGTTGATTTACAACACAACTGACAAACAGCTTGAAACATCTAAACGGACTGTCTCAATTATTTTTCCGTCTATACATCACTATATAGCCGCTATATTTCAAATAGTAACAGGCAGTTTCACAGACCAACTTTCCACAATGAATAAGGAAGGGGAATAATTTTAATTGGCACACAATAAAATATGGAGAGTCCGTTGTCGTATCGATTACGGGCCGCAAACTGTCGATGGCTTCGCTAGTGATGTGAATAAGTCGGTAATTTAGTTTTTTAGTCGATTTGCTTTAGATGTTATCTCAAGTATTGTGACTGTCGCTGTTTTTTGTGAGTGTAGTGATGTGGTGTTATCGATAATATGGCTCTTTTATATTATTTTTGACAAATAATACTGTCGTTGTTTAGTAGTAATTTGAAAAGAATATTAGGTAAAGCTACTCCAAAATAAACGACAAAAAAACAAATATCAAACTTATTTTTTTCTTTTAAACACACATGAATAATATGAATTAGACCGAAAATAAATAACATGCTTTAATTCCACTAACAATGGTCAACAATTAATAAAAAATAATACAGGCGAAAAAGAAAAATCCTACCGAATATTGCGTATTATGAAATTAAAATACTCAATAATTCCCAAAACAAAAAATCCCCCTCCCCGTCAAGTTAGCGTGCGCGCGCGCCGATGGCAATACCGATTGCGCTCGCAGGTGCGACCACGATCGCCACATTCGTGACAATATAATTGTACCGCATACCTCACTCCCCGTCCCTTAATTTATACCTAATAGAGAGATAATCTTATACTTTTTCAACACGTCTCATTTACATTTTAAACCTTTATCTTTCGGTACAGTCGGTTGTAAAACGTATAAAGCAGTTTTACTGGTGCATAAGTGTTCTTATTTTGCAGTTATAAGATGCCTTTGAGGGGATGAATCAATATTAAAATGTATGGCATTTTCTCGTTAAGATTATCTCTAGCCCACAGGTCATCAAAAATCTTAAAATAATATTTAGTAAAACAAGCAGAAAAGTGCCGCCGGCTCAGAATGCCACCACACCATCTCCTCCCGTGGGTGTCGTAAAGGTCGACTAAGGGATTGGCCGGAGGATGGGCAGCAGCGTCCTTCGAGTACATTAACAACTCAACTGCGATCGCCAACCCGCCTGCCAAGCGTGGCGATTATGGTAAACCCCCCAATGAGCCCACATCACATCCATATCGAACGTTGTGATGATCTTTGGGGGAGGCCTGTGTCCAGCAGTGGACTTCATTCGGCCGTTAGAAGCAGAAAAGGTTTAGAAGAATAGAGTTTAATCATCGGGCTCTGAAGTGATAATGAGCGTGCCACAGGGTTCGATACTAGGTCCTTTCTTATTTTTAGTGTATGTAAGTAACCAGTCTTATATGCTCCAGGATCGAAGATTGTGTTATTTGCTGACGGTGTTCCGCTACTACTTACTGGGCAGAAAACTAAACACGTAAAGTTTACTTTGCCAAATCTCTACAAATAAATAAAATTGAAGTGTCTGTTTGTAATGTCGAAATAACAGCTTTTTTTTTGTCTGTCTGTCTGTCTGTTTGTTTCGGGTAATCTCGGAAACTGATGGACCGAGTTCTACAGGACTTTCACTGGCAGATAACTCATGTTATAAGGAATAAATTAGGCTACTTTATTTTAGAAAAATAATTAGCGTTCCGCGCAAAAAGAAACCTTGAAATCCAATATATATATTCTATGTCAAGTGTCTATGTCGAAGTACTCTAAATTTCTTTTAAATTATACGCGGGTGAAACCGCGGGTCACAGCTAGTGTATAATAAATAGGAATTGTGACGATATAATGAATAAAACCGGTTCAAAATGCCACCACCCCATCTCCTCCCATGGGTGTCGTAAAAGTCGACTAAGTGATTAGCCGGAGGATGGGCAGCAGCGTCCTTCGAGTACATTAACAACTCAACTGCGATCGCCAACCCGCCTGCCAACCATGGCGATTATGGCAAAACCCCCCAATGAGCCCACGACACATCCATATCGGTGGTTGTGGTGATCTTTGGGGGAGGCCTGTGTCCAGCAGTGGACTTCATTCGGCCGAAATGATGAATGAATAAAAAATTGTCGATCAAGCATTTTTCTCAAGAATCACGTTTATTTTAAAGTTTCTATGGGCTATATATATAACATCTTTACCAGGACGGCTGTGTCCAGCTGCTTTTGCTGTTAGATAAATAACATTAGCCACATTTGAATTCATGTCTGTAAACGCACCCACGACACAGGAGAAATCCTAGGGTGGGGCAACGTTTTTAAACAAAAAAATAATAACAAAAAAAAAACAAACCAACAAAAAAAAAATTATAGCGTAATGTGTTATGACATTTTTTAAAACGGGGCCGGACTGGAAATATACAATACATTTTATATATTACAGAAAAGTGCTATAAGAGCAATTTACTACTTTGATTGTCGTGAATCCCTGAGAGAACAATAAAAACATATACACAGCGCTTTATCAATACGACGGCACGGTTGGTGCAGTGGCTGATACAGTCGACTGCTGCGCTTCGGGTCGTGGGTTCGATTCCCGCACGGAACAAATATTTGTATGATCTGCAGGTAGTTGTTCCGGGTCTGGGTGTATTGTACGTGGAATTCATGTCTGTAAACGCACCTACGACACAGGAGAAATCCTAGTGTGGGGCACCGTTTTTTCAAAAAAAAAAACCGAGTTTTTAAAAATGTAAATTGTAAATATGACTTACACCAACCCGGCACCAAGCGTGATGAGTATTGGCAAGTACTCCCCAAAATAACGACACAGTTGTGGAAATCTATGGGGGGAGGCCTTTGTTCAGCAGTGGACGTATTAATGGCCGATATATATAACTATAATACTGGATATAAAACTAAATTAGTATATAGTACAATTGCATGACTATAACGCATGATATGATTTCATTAGGTAAACTTTTTTACGAAAATCTTTCGTAAAAAAGTTTACCTAATGAAATCACATCTTGATGTTCTATCTAATCTTATTTTGCGACATTCAGTTTTATTTATTTTTATTAATATTATCGACTAGCTGGGACCCGCGGTTTCACCCGCCATTTAATTTATAAGAAATTTGATTTGTTATAAATAATTCAGAGTACTTCGCATAGACAATTGACATAGAGTATATATATATATTGGATTTTATGGGTTTTAATTTTTTGCGAAGATCTCTAATTATTTTTTTAAAATAAAAGTAGCCTAATTTATTCCCTATAACTTGTTGTAGGTACCGCATATATTTTCATACGCATTTAGTAAAAAGCTGTTATTTTGACATTACAAACAGACAATTTAATTTTATTTATTTGTATATATTAAGTATTTATGTTTGCAATTTATTGTTACATATAAATTTACTTATTTTCCTTACAGGTATGGGTATGATTAATTAAAATATACACTAAAATTTGGCAGTTGTCTGTTAGTATAGATTGTCTTTATCTAGACTGGACTCACATAAAAGTGTCATATATTTAATTGATATATATATACTAACATTTGGCAGTTGTCTGTTAGTATCGATTGTCTTTATGTAGACTGGATTCACATAAAAGTGTGATAAAACAATGTGTTCAACAAAACTGTTAAAATACACAACTAATATAAAATTTAAAAAACTAGCCCCGCCTTTCATACAGCACTTCTTCTCAATGGTTGGCATGTTGTCTTAAGCTCTCCGTCGGTTCAGTATGATTTGTACAAATGTTTGCTAGGTCGTGGCCTTCGTCATTTCAGCCGAATAAAGTCAGTCCACTGCAGGACACAGGCCTCCCCCAAAGATCACCACATCGACCTGTCTGGGTATGCTGTGTGTTCAATAGGGCGGTTTTTCATAATCGCCACGCTTGGCAGGCGGGTTGGCGATCGCAGTTGAGTTGTTAATGTACTCGAAGGACGCTGCTGCCCATCCTCCAGCTAATCCCCTAGTCGCCTTTTACGACACCCACGGGATGAGATGGGTTGGTGCTATTAACCTGTGCTCCGGCTCTGTGGCCTCCATAGCCATTAAACCAAGACTTAATTGTTTATATTCCAGGCTATTCATAGAGTGAACATATTTAAAACGTTACAGGTGGTTGTATTTCTATGCTGCTTACTTACTTAGATCATAATACAAACCTCCTTATAAGATTTCTTCGTGTGACCTTTAAAACTAAAATCGTTTCAAACTCAAGCCATTTGCCTGCAATACCGTAATATATTATAGACTTTAAAGTCACTGCCTCACTTCAATCCGTGTTAACGCCTCCTGAGCAAATTTCTCATGAATTTCTGTCAGTTCCGTGTAGAGTCAGTTTGTACTAGTGTATTTATATTCCATATATCAACCCGTTGACGGCGAGTAGTATAGCAATATATTTCTCTTACTTAACCCTTACCTGGGCGCAGTTGCGCTCCGCGATAAAAAGCGATCCAATAAATATGTTTTTGTTGAGTGACTGTAAAATACTCAATAATCGAGCATTAAGGTATTTCGAATAACGAAGTGAAGGCGCCGATCGTATTCAATAACCAGCTCTATCTCTAAATTGGTCCGGCAGTTTAGAAACGTGTTGCGCTTGTATTTCAAAGCGCCTCATAGGTGTTTACTGTAAGTTTTAACTAAATGTCTGTTAGCTATTAAAGATTTTATTACTCTTTTAAAACATAATCACATTATGAATGTAGATAATCGGTGGGTAAATTACAACATACTGATCGCGTTATCTGGGTTTTAATAGGACTAGATACAAATATGTATGTAAATGAGTATAGTGATAATTATTTTATTGATTAAATGACATTTAACGAAAATATGACGAGACAAGTTCTGCTTGCTGTTTACTTGCCGTGTGGTGCCGGCTCAGAATACCACCACCCCATCTCCTCCCGTGGGTGTCGTAAAAGTCGACTAAGGGATTAGCCGGAGGATGGCAGCAGCACCGTCCTTCGTGTACATTAACAACTCAACTGCGATCGCCAACCAGTCTGCCAAGCGTGGCGATTATGGCAAACCCCCCATTGATAATAATAATAACTTTTATTAACAACATCCAAATACAACCTTATAAATTTCAAATACAATGTTTCGGTGACTTATTTTAAGTGAATAGTTACATAAACAGTATCTTAGTTATAAACTATACGAATTGAGCCCACAACACACCCATATCGTTCGTTGTGGTGATCTTTGGGGGAGGTCGCCTGTGTCCAGCAGTGGACTGCATTCGGCCGAAATTATGAAGTTCTCCTTTTTCAGAGTTAACGGTTAACCACACAGGTTTTAATATTTAAGAAAATGTATGTGTGTAAAATTAAACGCAAGATCATAAGTGTATTAGTTTTTGATCGGTTTTGGAAATTAATGAATGTGATTTTTGATGTTTTAGATTTCAGTGACCATCTGATTAACACTGTTATTTACTGCATTAAATGTTTGGACATCAACATTCTATAAAAGGCCTCCAAATGTCAGACTGGTCTTGTCAATAATTCCTTATAAATACACTGACCCATCGTGGCGCTATATTCTTAATTCATGTGGTGTCCGGCTTAAGAATATAGCACCACTCCATCTCCTCCCGTGGATGTCGTAAAAGCCTCACAGCTGCTGAAGGAGAGTTACTCGAAGAAGACTTCGCGCCACAGCCCGGTTGGCGCAGTGGCGGATGCAGTCGGCTGACGCGCTCTGGGTCGTGACAAATATTTGTAATATCTGCAGGTTAGGTTCTTGGTGTGGGTGTAATGTGTGTGGAATTTATATCTGTAAACGCATCCACGACACAGAAGAAACCCTAGTGTGGGGGATGTTTTAAAAACAACCGCCCAAGGACTAAGGCGTCCGCCCCTAAAGCCGGTAAAGTGGATGGGGACGACTTTACACTTGTGGAAGGGAAGAAAAGTCAGTCTCGGCGCTACCGTAACATACGCGGTACCGCTCCTGCAAGCGAGGATATAAAAGCTGCAGCGTCTGTCATGCTCTATTATATCTCTCGTTTGGACACACAGACAGCGGGAGATAAGCTCCTTCAGTACGTTATCAGAAGGACTCAAGGCAGAATCGGTGCCGAAGGAAGGGCGATACTGAAGCTGTCGTGGATGGAGTCGAGTAAAACTACAAACAATGAAATCTTATCTGAAATAAATAAGAAAACGGCGATTAAAGAACTCGAACTCAAAAGAGGGAGAGAGCCAGTGGGATGAGCAGCAGCATCCCTTCTGTGGAACAGTAGCCACACTGAGCTCACCAACTCGCCTGCCAAGCTTGATGACAAAGCCCCCCCAAAATAACGACACATTTGTGGAAATCAATTATGGAAGCCTGTATTTAGAAGTGGAGGTCATTTGGCTGATATGCTGTCAACGACCGGTCTATAAGGCAGTGACCGGAACGGTATTAAAGGACGAATTCTTAAAATAATAGTCACTAGATATTGAGACTACCAAAAATTCAAGAACTATTTCCATTTTTCGTTACACTTCAACTGTCCTTGATAGTCCAGTACTGGCAAAGCTCCCCCAAAATGACGGCACATTTCTGGAAATCAATGATGGAGGTCTGTATTTAGCAGTAGTCGTTTGGCTAATATGCTGTTACCAACCGGTCTATAAGTCAGTGACCGGAAAGGTTTTTAAGGACGAATTTTTAAAATAATATTATATAGTAACTCTAATTGGGTAGACGTATTGGTATAGGTACGGGAAGGAACTTGTGTATGAACTTGGTATTAATAAACGCTAGTTACTTCTATATACATTTATTTATATAGAAGATAATACAATTCGCTTTTTCTACAATCGACAACCGTACTGACGGCAGCCCGAATTCATTCTCCTCTTTTCATTTTCTCTGTCAAAATGTTCTCATACAATTATTTCAAATAATGTTTTTTTATTCTATGTGGCTAGGATTTTTCTCCCAAAGAGTTTGAACTCTATTATAATATAGAGACTACCAAAAATTCAAGAACTATTTCCATTTTTCGTTACACGACAACTGTCCTCGATAGTCCCATGCCCGGGGTGGGGGGCACAATAATGATATTGCGCGGCGCGATTGCAGCCGCTGATAGCCGCGCCGTGTGCCGATAGATCGACTCACGCGCACCTTAACGTTTATATTTCACTCTCCACAGGCGTGAGCGTTGCGCTTGTAAACCCAACAGATTTAATTGGCGGAAATGGTCGTTGTTTCAGAGGAATTGTTCAAAGTATTGTATTTTGTGGTTGAGGTTTTGTTATGTGGTTAACATGTGGTTTGTGGTGGTTGTCTGAATAGACAAGATAATTTAGGCGATGATTGATTCTGAAGAAAAAACGGCGCTACAAGGTGTACATTTTTTGTTTAATTAAATATTTTATGGACACATTCTTCTTGCAAATGAATGAGTATAATACAATGATACCTGTATTATTAGCTGAGGACCTATCAAGGGGTGAATGCCCCTAAAAAGGTCTTCAGCTGATCATGTTATCTATACAAATAAATAAAATTGAAGTGTCTGTTTGTAATCTCAAAATAACAGCTTTTTACTAAATGCAAATGAAAGTATGTACGGTACATATTACAAAAAAAAAAAACATTTTTTTGTCTGTCTGTTTGTTCCGGGTAATCTCCGAAACGGCTGGTCCGGTGACGGGACTTTCACTGGCAGATAGCTGATGTTATAAGGAATAACTTAGGCTACTTTTATTTTAGAAAAATAATTAGGGTTCCGCACAAAAGAAAAACCTTGAAATCCAATATATATTCTACGTCAAGTGTCTGTGTCGAAGTAGTCTAAATTTCTTTTAAATTAAACGCGGGTGAAACCACGGGACCCAGCTAGTACCTTATATAGGTACAACGTATGATAAGTTAACTTCTCAATAACGACATCGTGCATCAAACCCTTTTAAACAACAAAGTATATTTAGACACTATTGTAGATGAATACCAGCACAGCATTGTCTCTGCCAGCGACAACAGTAGTGCAATTCTTTAAGCTCAAACATCCATACATCTTTGAATATAGAATTGAAATAACCGTGCAAAACGAGTATGGTATTCGCTAAGACTCGTGCTCATGGCTCACAGTCTGCAACGTGTCCTTGAATAGCTTCAATCATGTCTTAGCTAATACCAAATTGGTTTTTCACCGTTACTTCAATTCTGGGGTGCAATTCCTTAAGCTCAAACATCCATACATCCTTAAATACAGATTTGAAATAACGGTATAAAACCAATTTGGTATTCGCAAAGACATGATTGAAGCTATTCAAAGACACGTTGAAGAAAGGTAAGCCATGAGGACCAGTCTTTGCGTTTACCAAATTGGGTTATCACCGTTATTTCAATTCTGTATTCAAGGATGTATGGATGTTTGAGCTCAGGGAATTGCACTACAGCACTGTACACAGGCAACCCACCTAATCCCTGCACCAGACAGGGCCACCTATGAGTGGCCTATCCTATCTAGCAATGAGCGCTCCTCGCGTGCCCAATAAATCGTAACCGAGGACGTGCGTACAAATTGGCGCGATGCGATCGCGACAACGGGACGACGCGCTTGTCTACCAGCCCGCTTGTTAACGCCTCTGGGAGATCGCATGCGATTTTATTGTCGCACTTTAGAACGTGAGCGCGCCCACGTTTTGTTGCGCCGTGTATTATAAAGTCGTCGGTCTGTGGCTTCTAAATGTTTGGCATTGAGAGAAATGTTTGCGGATAGAATATCGGTTGTTACGTCGAGATACCTGACTGTACTGTAAATCTGCAGTTTCTGTTCTTATTTTGCGGGGCGAACAGAACGAGCTGGCGATATAGAAATGGCGGAACCCTTATAGGATCACTAGTGTGTCAGTCTATCTGTCACAGCTAACTTGCTCCGAATCTACTGGACCGATTAAGTTGAAATTTGGTACACATATAATAGCTATTTACTTATAGATTACAGGAGAACCTATAAGAAGTCTATGGTCTTAAAATAACATGGTAAATCTTACAATATTGTGCGTACAAACTTACTTTTGCGGTATAAATGTATGTGTCAGCGATCGACACTATAGACGATTAGAAAGGTAACAAGTGCTAAGCCATAATAACCCTGTTAACAGACATCTATTAGTATTTGAGCGTTATTTGTATCCAACATTTGCAATTCGAGCCAATTATAAGCATTTGCGTAAGAAAAGTATAAGGAATTAGCTTAAAAACATCGATACTTGTGTTATCACTGGTGATAAGGATAGATTAGATAACAGATAACTGATAACGTGAAATTCTTAGCGTTGATTGGCTTACAATATATTTAATAGTAAAAAGGGGAGCCAATCAGGGAATATTAAGTTAATCCTTCCTATGACGAAACTTTACCTTTACTAGAGCCGAAGGCCAAATTTGAATTAATTTCACTCTAAAATATGGCAAATATTGTGATAGAGGTTTTCGTAATTTGAATGTGCATAACGGTTTTTTCCCTATGTAATATATACTTATGTGTTGGATGTAAATAACAGTAAGGTGTGTAAAAAATGATTGCTAAGGTAAAAATATATTGATTTAGACTTGATTTATATTGTTATGAATAGTTTTAGAATGCTATCTTATCAGAGCAATTATTTTAAATATGGCAAGTATATAAGTGAAATAAGGATATAGAAATATGAAAGGATACCTAATTAACAGATTAAACCACTTCTGATAAGAATAGCATACACAATAGTATAAGTTTTTAATATATAAGTATAATGATGTATTTTTGTGTTTTAAAATATTAAATAAATGAGTAAAATTCTTTAATTAAAGCTATTAAGGTTATGTAATAAATAAAGATAAGTTTTATGCTCTATTTTATGCAAGCAGAAGTGTAGATTAGTAAGGTAAATGACAAGTTGATGTTCTGGAAACTTCTATGTATATGCTTACACATAAATGTCCTTATGTATGATAATAATGTGTGTCATGGTGCATGTTTTGATGCTGTGTATATAGTATATAAGAAAGGTTTTATATAAATAAATGAGATTTGAAGGGTTCGACGATAGTACAAAAATTGTAGAAATAACGCGCGAATTTTGTGTTAAATTTAGTGGTTTCTGATTGGTCGGATTCGGATTGGATAAAAAATATATAAATCCGAGCAATTTGGAAACCAGTCGTCAGTAGTCAGTAGTCAGTCGTCAGTCGACCCGGTGTCATTCAGGAGTCGGTCATTCAGTCAGTCATCATCAGTCAATTCATCAAGGCGCAAGTAGTCAGTAAGGAAGTCGAACCCCGAGAAACCTTCACGGAAGTCTTCTGCATTTTTGTTTGGAAGTTTCCCTACAGTCTCTCTCCGTGGCGGCTTATTGCGCAAGCAGGTGCGCAGGGACGGACGTCACCAGTGCAATCCAGGGTCTTGGGAGTACCTAGTACACCCCAACGTCCCTCTCCACGTCACGTTCGTCATTTGTGGGAGATTGTCCCAGGTGCGGTTGGTGCAACCCCCGCCACCGAAACAGTTGGTCCTTCGAGCCGGATCCTGCTATAATAAGGAAGAAGATGCCCGTGACCAGGTCACAGAAAGACGCATTCCTGCACCTACCGTCGACAGCGGAACAACCTACCGGTGGGAGCAGATCTGAGGGAGTGTCGTCAGCAGCAACATCTTCGGGAACAGCCAACACAGAAGAGACATCAGGAACGACGTCTACAGAAGAAACTTCACGTACTACGACGACGGGTACGACAGAAATGACTGCGACTACGACCGCATCAAGGGCCTCAGCACAAGAAGCTGTGCAGAAGCAGACGACAGATCTGAAGCGTCCAGAAGAAGCATCGGCAAGTAAGGAAGAAAAGTCAGCTATGACAACAATACCGGTGGGGACGAGTCGTCGGGCCAGATCGACGAAGACCACGAGTTCCTCGGCCAGAAGACGTGAACTAGTAGCCAGGGAAGAACTGGCTCGCCTAGAATTGGAAAAAACGGAGGCAGCAATGAAACTAGCTCGCGTCAGGTTGGAGCTGGCACAGTATGAAGATGAGGACTCGGTATATGAAGATCAGCAAGATCAAGAAGAAAGAACAGCACAAGTTCAGAAGTGGATTCAAACGTCGATAATTGAAGAAGTGAACGCTGACAAACCCGAAATACGAAGTCAGCAGCCACCAGAAGAGCCGCCAGCGATCAAGCCTGAACATAATTCGGGAAATAAAAGCACTACGGTCGAAGTTCAAGTTTTGGCAGACGCGTTGAAGGAAGCCTTTTCTACGAGAGGAAGAACAGCCTCGCCACCCAAGTATATCCACGAGCTACCTTTCTTCGATGGGAATAGCAGCGAATGGTTGGCGTTCAAAGTAGTGTATGAAGATACGGCACCAATGTTCACTGAATCACAGAATATGGCTCGTCTTAGAAGAGCGATTAAGGGCAACGCAAGAGAAACGATCAAGAGTTTGTTATATTCGGAAGCGCCGCCAACAGAAGTAATGCAAGCACTCTGCAGAAGATATGGAAGACCGGATGCACTGGTATTAGCGGAGTTAGAAAAAGTGAAGGCGCTCCACAAGATAAGCGATAGCCCGAAGGATATATGTGTTTTCGCCAGTCAAGTTAACAACAGCGTAGCGGCCATCAAAGGATTGAAGAAACCTCAATACCTACATTCTCCGGAGATAGTGAAGCAAATTATAGACAAGTTACCATCAATTCTTAAGTTCCGTTGGTATGACTTCACATCGGCAACAATGGACGGCGAGTTTTCCGACTTATCACTAGTCTGCAAGTTCTTGAACCAAGAAGCTGATAAGTGTGGGGCCTTCGCAACAATTGAAGAAAAGAGTGGCTTCAAGCGGACCTATCGTCATGGAACACACTCTACAAAAGAACACGAAGCAAATCAGAGGGAACAGACATGTCCGCATTGTCAAGGCGAACATTTTCTATTAGAGTGTCCACGATTCCAGAAGACATCAGTACAAGATCGATGGGATATAGTAAAGAAGAGCCGCATCTGCTTCAAGTGCCTACAAGGGAGGCACAGGAAAGAAAGTTGTAGAAGACCACCATGCAAGACTTGCAGAAGATGGCACCATCACCTGTTGCACATTGAACCTATCGCCGAGAAGAGGATTTCCGAAGAAGGCAGCAAAAAAGAAACACCACATGGGGTAGCTACGAATATTACGGCGCCAGTGAACGCGGTGAAAACTACAAGAGCGTATTTGAAAATGGCTCCAGTAGAAGTATATGGCAAGAAGGGCTCCAAGAAAATAATGGCTCTTCTGGATGAAGGTTCCACTGTGTCCTTGTTGGACTCAGAGGTGGCAGAAGAAGAGGAACTGGTGATTGAAACAGTTGGGGGAAGACTTATTAAGAAGAAGGACTCCAAGAGACTGGACCTCACAATCAAAGGGGTCCACCACGATAAGAAAAAGAAGCTCGAACGAGTCAGAACGATCGACGATCTGAAGCTTACTCCACAGTTCCTAGATAAGGAAAGGATAGAAAAATGCCCGCACCTCAAGAAGATAACCGACGTGTTATATTATGAAGCAGAATCCCCCCGATTACTTATCGGGCAAGATAATTGGGAGCTGATAGTCTCCAAAGAAGTAAGGAAAGGAAAACCCGGGCAACCAGTCGCCTCAAGAACAGAATTGGGCTGGGTGCTGCACGGGTCTGATTCAGGAAGCACGAAGCCAATACACTTCCTAAATAGTTGCCTACATGTCAACACTATTGAAGAAGAAATGCATCAGGCGATTAAGGAGCATTTCGCTATTGAAGCTTTGGGCGTACAGCCGAGAAGACCGACAACCGACTCAGAAGGAAGAGCTCTTGCCATCTTAGAGAAGACATGTAAGAGATTGGAAGATGGCCGATTTGAGGTCGGATTGCTATGGAAAAAGGAAGACGAACAGATGCCGGAAAGTTATACATCAGCTGTGAACAGATTGAGAAATATTGAAAGGAAGATGGATAAGGATCCCCAGCTGAAACAAGAATACAGCAAACAAATACAGCATCTGCTCGACAATCAGTACGCAGAAGAAGCGCCTAAGAATAGTAACTCAGAAAGAAGATGGTACCTCCCTTACTTCTCAGTGGTGCATCCGCTCAAGAAAAAGATCAGAATTGTCTTCGATGCCGCAGCCAAGTCAAAAGGAAAAAGTTTAAACGACGCGCTCCTGCCGGGACCAGATCTGTTGCAGTCGCTCTTTGGGGTATTACTGCGGTTCCGACAAGGGCCGATCGCAGTGGCGGCGGACATAAAAGAAATGTTTCTACGCGTGAAAATAAGGCCAGAAGACAGAGATAGTCTGAGATTTTTATGGCGGGGAGACAGGCGTGACATACCACCGAAGGAATATAGAATGACTTCAGTTATATTCGGTGCCACTTCATCTCCGAGTACGGCGATCTATGTGAAGAATCGGAACGCCGCCGATTATGAGGAACAATATCCCGAAGCAGCAAGAGCCATCGAACTTAACCACTACATGGACGACTACCTACATAGCTTCCATACAGAAGAAAGGTTCAAGAAGATAACGGAAGAGGTAGACTTTATCCACAAGAAGGCTGGTTTTGAGTTAAGAGGATGGGCTTCAAATCAACCCGAACTTCTTCAGAAGATTAAGAAGGAAACCACCGACAAGAAGGAAATTGAGCTCGGTGAAAAAGAAGAAAAGACACTCGGGTTACGCTGGCTCACGGAGAGAGACGCAATAGGGTTCCGAGCTAACCTTCGCAACACACCAGAAGAGGTGATTAATAGCTACAGAGTACCTACGAAACGAGAAGTTACTAGCGCGGTCATGTCGACGTTCGACCCGCTAGGACTAGCATCACCAGTACTCATTCAAGGAAAGAAACTTCTGCAAGGTATATGGAGAAGCGGTATAGGTTGGGACGAAGATATAAAAGAAAAGGAATACGAAGCATGGAAGTCTTATTTGGGAAACATAAAAATATTACAAGATCTTCAAGTACCAAGATGCATCGCACCACGCTGCACCGAGGGGGAGCTGCACATATTTACGGACGCGAGCGAAATGGCATATGCAGCCGCAGTATATTGGCGTACAGAAGATCAAGACGGGCGCTACTGTACTCACTTGATAGCAGCAAAGGCACGTGTTACGCCATTAAAACCGGTCTCCATACCGAGACTAGAACTGCAGGCGGCCCTCCTAGGTAGCAGATTGGCACAATCAGTTGAACAAGAACTCGACTTAAAAGTACACAAGAAGACTTATTGGACAGACTCCAGCATAGTATTGTCGTGGATCAAGACAGACCCAAGAACCTTCAAGACCTTCGTGGCACATCGACTGGCTGAGATCGAAGATCTCACTACGCCGCAGCAATGGAGATGGGTACCTACATCACAGAACCCAGCAGATGACGCCACCCGCAATGTACCAGAGAACTTCACTCACGATCACCGATGGTTCACTGGGCCAGAATTCCTGAGTCGAGACGAAACTCACTGGCCAGCAGATAGAAGTTTCAAGAAGGAAGTTACTGGAGAAGAAAAGTCAACCGACACCGTAGCAGTTGCGACAGAAGAAAGGAAATACGTCTCTCCTGACCCATCACGTTTTTCGAGTTGGAAACGACTTTGGCGAGCTACAGCGAGAGTGTTACAGTTTATACAGCGCTGCCGCAATAAGGAAAGGGTTAAAATTTGCAAAAACGACAGCGATCCGACATGGAAGAATCAAAGGGAAAGGAAGCTTCGCGACAGACATCAATGGGCGCCGCGAACTAACAACATAATATTCATTCCGATAGACGCCGAGTTATTAGAACGTGCGGAATTACTACTGCTACAAATATGCCAAAAGGAAAGCTTCCAAGTAGAAATACAGCTATTACAAGAAGGGAAGCCACTATTTACCGGTAGCAAGTTAAAAAAGCTCGACGTGGAAATTGATGACAATATTGTACGCCTAAAGGGAAGAATCGACGCAGTACAAGGAATGACACGTGCATACAAGCGACCAATAGTCCTCGACAGCAAGCATAAAATCACTCAACTCATTATAGAAGACTACCACAGAAGATTTAATCATGGGAATCACGCCACGGTGATAAATGAGTTAAGGCAACGATTTTGGATATTGGGACTACGATCAGCTGTTCGAGCAACGCAGCATCGATGTCAGTGGTGCCGAATAAATAAAGCGAAACCACAAGAAATACCTATTGGTAATCTGCCTGCGGAACGATTACGTCACGGAGTGTCACCCTTTACATGCACCGGGGTGGACTACTTCGGACCCATGAGCGTCACAGTTGGAAGGCGCCACGAGAAGAGATGGGGAGCACTCTTTACCTGTCTCACTACCAGAGCGGTACACATCGAACTCGCTCCTTCATTATCTACAGACTCCATGATAATGGCGCTTCGAAGATTTGCTGCAAGAAGAGGAATGCCGCAAGTCATGTACAGCGATAACGGCACAAATTTCGTCGGAGCCAATAAAGAACTGAAGGAAGCCATAGAAGCAATAAAGAAAGGAGAGCTCTCAGCAGAGTCAGAGAAGATTGGTGTGCAGTGGAAGTTCATACCACCAGGAGCACCGAATATGGGCGGCGCGTGGGAACGTCTGGTGCGATCTATCAAAACCGCACTAGAAGCAACATTACGAGAAAGGCACCCACGAGAGGCGGTACTCCATACCCTCCTACTAGAAGCGGAACATATAGTAAATTCCCGTCCGCTAACTCACTTGTCAGAAAACCTAGAAGAAGAAGCACTCACCCCAAACCACTTCTTAATCGGGAGGTCGTGTGGCGCAGCGAGAATCGGCATCTTTTAAGATGATGAACTAGTAGGCCGAGAGACGTGGAAGGCAACCCAAAGACTAGCCGACCACTTCTGGCAACGGTGGATACGTGAATATCTGCCCACCCTACTACCTAGAAAGATCAACGGGCGAACCGACACAGCTGACCTCAAGATTGGCGACGTCGTGATGATCGTGGACCCTATCTTACCACGATGCACCTGGCCACGCGGGAAGATCATAGAAATACACCCTGGTTCTGATGGCAGGACGAGAATCGTCAACGTCGAGACCAAAGGCGGTGTGCTACGGCGGCCAAGTTCAAGAATAGTGTTATTAGTGCCCAGTGTTAGTGACAAGTGAATCGCTGAGTGCAAAGTGTAGTGCGTCGCGAGTGCAGTGCGTCGCACGAGGGGGAGACTGTCAGCGATCGACACTATAGACGATTAGAAAGGTAACAAGTGCTAAGCCATAATAACCCTGTTAACAGACATCTATTAGTATTTGAGCGTTATTTGTATCCAACATTTGCAATTCGAGCCAATTATAAGCATTTGCGTAAGAAAAGTATAAGGAATTAGCTTAAAAACATCGATACTTGTGTTATCACTGGTGATAAGGATAGATTAGATAACAGATAACTGATAACGTGAAATTCTTAGCGTTGATTGGCTTACAATATATTTAATAGTAAAAAGGGGAGCCAATCAGGGAATATTAAGTTAATCCTTCCTATGACGAAACTTTACCTTTACTAGAGCCGAAGGCCAAATTTGAATTAATTTCACTCTAAAATATGGCAAATATTGTGATAGAGGTTTTCGTAATTTGAATGTGCATAACGGTTTTTTCCCTATGTAATATATACTTATGTGTTGGATGTAAATAACAGTAAGGTGTGTAAAAAATGATTGCTAAGGTAAAAATATATTGATTTAGACTTGATTTATATTGTTATGAATAGTTTTAGAATGCTATCTTATCAGAGCAATTATTTTAAATATGGCAAGTATATAAGTGAAATAAGGATATAGAAATATGAAAGGATACCTAATTAACAGATTAAACCACTTCTGATAAGAATAGCATACACAATAGTATAAGTTTTTAATATATAAGTATAATGATGTATTTTTGTGTTTTAAAATATTAAATAAATGAGTAAAATTCTTTAATTAAAGCTATTAAGGTTATGTAATAAATAAAGATAAGTTTTATGCTCTATTTTATGCAAGCAGAAGTGTAGATTAGTAAGGTAAATGACAAGTTAATGTTCTGGAAACTTCTATGTATATGCTTACACATAAATGTCCTTATGTATGATAATAATGTGTGTCATGGTGCATGTTTTGATGCTGTGTATATAGTATATAAGAAAGGTTTTATATAAATAAATGAGATTTGAAGGGTTCGACGATAGTACAAAAATTGTAGAAATAACGCGCGAATTTTGTGTTAAATTTAGTGGTTTCTGATTGGTCGGATTCGGATTGGATAAAAAATATATAAATCCGAGCAATTTGGAAACCAGTCGTCAGTAGTCAGTAGTCAGTCGTCAGTCGACCAGGTGTCATTCAGGAGTCGGTCATTCAGTCAGTCATCATCAGTCAATTCATCAAGGCGCAAGTAGTCAGTAAGGAAGTCGAACCCCGAGAAACCTTCACGGAAGTCTTCTGCATTTTTGTTTGGAAGTTTCCCTACAGTCTCTCTCCGTGGCGGCTTATTGCGCAAGCAGGTGCGCAGGGACGGACGTCACCAGTGCAATCCAGGGTCTTGGGAGTACCTAGTACACCCCAACGTCCCTCTCCACGTCACGTTCGTTATTTGTGGGAGATTGTCCCAGGTGCGGTTGGTGCAACCCCCGCCACCGAAACAGTATGGGAGAACATGTTTTTCAACTACAATGTTAAGTTTGTTATAAATTATTGGTACTACTCTTTCACCTTAACTAGGCCAGGCATCTGCCACTTCCCGTACCTAAAGATAACCTATTCATCGTACGGAACCCTCTCTACGCAAGTTCAAGTCGCACTTGTCCGATTTTTTATGAATCACCAAAGCCCAGTAGCTTAATCCATGAAATATGGATTAAGCTACTGGACCGACGGTTATAATAATATTACCAGTAACACGCTTATCACGTTATATGAGACGCCCATACCTTTGCAAGTGAGTATCAGACATTGCTCCAGAATTCATCTCCTTTGAGGCCCACTTTACGCGTTTGAACTATAGACAATTTTCTTTTTTAACCTCGCCCCACGCTAGGATGTCTCCTGTGTCGTGGGTGCGTTTACAGACATGAATTCCACATACAATACACTCAGACCCGGAACAACTACCTGCAGATCATACAAATATTTGTTCCGTGCGGGAATCGAACCCACGACTCCGGGGGGCAGCCTACTGTATCAGACACTGCACCTACAGTGCCGTCAATTTTGTTATGGCTTCGCAGCTTGTTGAGGTGCTGTAATACTGGAAGGGGTGAAATGGTTCTCAGTAGGTCAGAGTGGGAACATGGGACGCTTTGGAGGATCCTTTACAATCCCCCCGTGGGGGTGACCGCTTTACAGTCACCCTCTCCGAGATGTGCCTATAAGCGTGGCACCAGTGGGCGGCTCTAGTGTGATCATACGAGGACCTGGAGCCTTCCTTAGGTGCCGAAGATGACCGCTCCAGTGGTTTTAGCCGGTAGGAGTCCGGCATATCCCTTCGCCCTTCCCCGGGGCGAAGGAAGTTCATGAAGATTGTCCACCGGGCACCAGTAATTGTGGCGATCTTTGGGAGAGTCCTATATTCAGCAGTGGACTGGATGATCCACGTGACTTTAATCTTTCACGAAAGCATATTATCGCTAAATCATGTTTAAAATGATGCCCACCACTACACACCACAATGAGTAACACTCCATCACCTCCAATGGATGTCGTAAAAGGCAACTAAGAGGCTGTAGACCAGTGAGATGGGCAGCAGCGCCCTTCTGTGGAACTCTAGTCATACTGGGCTTACCAACCGGCCAGCCAAGTGAACTGCGTACTAACAAATACCCCCAAAGTGACAACACCATTGTGAAAATCTCAAGGGTAAGCTTGTGTTCAGCAATGGACGTCCTTTATGGTGATGATGATGTTAAAAATGCATATTAGGAAACTCGAATCTTTTTTTTTTTTTTTTTTTTTTTTTCTTCGAAAACGTTGCCCCCACTAGGATTTCTCCTGTGTCGTGGGTGCGTTTACAGACACAAATTCCACACACAATACACCCAGACCCGGAACAAGTACCTGCAACTACCTGCAGATCATATAAATATTTGTTCCGTGCGGGAATCGAACCCACGACCCGGTGCGCAGCAGCCGACTGTATCAGCCACTGCACCAACCGGGCAGCCGGGATCTTATAATACCTACCTACACAAAAAGTTTCCTCGTCCATTCTTAGCCTGGGCAGCATTTTAGTTATTATAAACACACTTCACACAAAAACAATGCATCTTTCATACTATATGCACACGCCCCCTTTTAGCATAATCGTAATGCCAGCGATAAGGCCGGCGACGTTTCCGGGAGCGATGCGATAGCGAGACGATAACGATACGACTCCGGATTGCGAACGTGTGTTGTGGTAATTAAGTGTTGCACAGTGTTTTTAGCCTTATTATTTTACTGTTTGGGCATTTCTGAAATAGAAAAAGAAATAGTAACCATTCGTTAAAACCAGGAGGAAGAAGGAAAGCAGCACTGAGAATGCAGAAGACATAATATGTATTAGTACTTTTTAATTTTTTAAAACTTTTAAAATGTCGATAAAGCATTTCAATGTTGTGTATTGCTGGCTAGAAGAAGCGGTGCAATAACCCATAAAACGTCCGTCCATCCATCCATATCAGTCATAGACGTCCACTTCTTAACTGTGTCATCATTTTGAGGTGAGTTTGCCGGTACTCACAACGCTTGGCAGGCGGGCTGGCGAGCGCAGTTTAGTTGTTAATGTACTCGAAGGACGCTACTGCCCATCCTCCGGTTTATCCCTTAGTCGACTTTTACGACACCCACGAGGTGAAATGGGGAGGTGGCATTCTGAGCCGGCACCACACGGCAAGGGGAAGATTACACAGGTGATTTACTTAGGCCAAAAGAGAATAGGACCTACCACACTCCCCAGGGGAACGCCAAGAATTACAGGAAGGTTACAACTCAGATAATTTTAAAGTTTAACGCGCTGAGGCCTGCTCTTTATTTTATTTTATTTATTTTTATTTTTTAAAAACGTTGCCCCACACTACGATTTCTCCTGTGTGGTGGGTGCGTTTACAGACATGAATTCCACATACAATACACCCAGACCCGGAACAACTACCTGCAGGTCATACAAATATTTGTTCCGTGTGGGAATCAAACCCACGACCCGGAGCGCAGCAGCCGACTGTATCAGCCACTGCACCAACCGTACCGTCTTTCGGTAGGCTGTGAAAATAGACGGTCAGGTATTCCTAGTTCCTCAAGTATCAAAATGTATAATTTAGTGTTGCTCAAACATGTACCTATGTTACTAAGCTGTTTTATTCTTAAACGATGTATTCATGTAATCATGTATAAACTAAACTAAGTGCCGATATTTACTATTGGTGGTATAAAATCAAAAACATTAACATTATTCGCCTAGGCCTAAATGAGCCGTACCTATCTGAACAGTTTCGCTAAATAAAATAAAACTATAAACCTAATGCAAATAAATCTTAAAAAAACATTAAAAATAACTACTAAATAAAATTTTACAAATTAAAAGAGTTGAGACAGTTATTAGATTTATACATTCAGAACGTGATAAGAACCAGTCTAATAATATTTATTCAGCTCTCAATTTAGATAAAATATATCCATGTCAAAAAGGTCGCAAGTTTATATTAAAGAACTAGCTGGGACCCGCGGTTTCACCCGCGTTTAATTTAAAACAAATTTGGAGTATTTCGACATAGACACTTGACATAGAATATGTATTGGATTTCAAGGGCATTTTTTTGCGCGGAACCCTAATTATTTTTCTAAAATAAAAGTAGCCTAAGTTATTCCTTATAACATCAGCTATCTGCCAGTAAAAGTCCCGTCAAAATCGGTCCAGCCATTTCGGAGATTACCCGGAACAAACAGACAGACAGACCGACAGACAGACAGACAAAAATGTTTTTTTGTTATATATACCGTATATACTTGAATATGCATTCAGTAAAAAGCTGTTATTTTGACATTACAAACAGACACTTCAATTTTATTTATTTGTATAGATTAAAATACAAGCGATATTTAACTTTAAACACTTAACATTTGTATTGCAATAAAGTCTATTATTGAATGCATACAAATATGACCCGGATGCGACAGGTGATTCGCAACAACGTAGGCAGACAGATAATGCAATATGTGACATCAGTTGATTGTATATACAACCATTATGCGAGTGGGCACATAAATGAAATTAGCAACACACCGAAAATAGCAAAAAATATATAGAAAAAATATAATCAGATATGCCCATAGAAAACGATAGTGCCATAAGGATATATCCCACATCTGCATTAATTTTAGATTACACATAAACAATAGGCAGTATTTTTTGTATCGTACACGCACCGAATACCAATTAGCTCTTGATTTTATTTCTGACTGTTATTATTTGATGGTACAACTGTAGATTTTGGCTATGTATATATTTTCTACATAAAAATGTGTATCTATGACTTTACCGCCTACCGCAGCTTTATGACTGGTTTCTGTTTTAGGGAAAGACTATGGTTAGTCTCCAGTAGTCTTTCCACTTCAATAAGTAGTGCCGTTTCTTTGACGCTTAATTTTACTTATACTTTCTTATTTATTTATTTTAATCAAAGGAATCACTTATGCAATCGATGCATCTTTGCCAAATCAATGACAGTTTGTGGGTGCCCTTCTTGAAGAAACCAGATCGACGGGAGGCGCTCAACGAAGGCATTTTGTACTGCCTCTCGGATATTGAATTTTTTTTCCACCAAAAAGTTATCCAAATTCTGGAAAAAGTCGAAGTCTATAGGCGTAAGGTCTAGTGAGTACGGCGCATGACGGAGAGCTTCCAACCCCAGCTCTTGTAGCTTGGAGACCGTCTGTTGTGCAGTATGGGGTTGCGCGTTGTCGTGCAGGAGCAGCGGGGACGAGCGATTGATCAAAGCTGGTTGCAGATGTGCGAGCTTCTCCATTATAGTTTTCAAATCTTCACAGTACACATCACACAGAATTAGAATTTATAGCCAAACATAAAATATTTTTATTTGAAATATCCAGTACTGCAGAACGGCTTCATAGGTAAAGACATCTGGTACTTTAGGTATACATAACATCGATGCCCGGTAAAATGAAGAAGGTAGATTGGGTACAGCAGAAGGCGGAGAGCCGAGAAAGTGTCGTAAGCAATGTGTTGCATATTAGCATCTTAAATCGAAGATAAAATTGGCAGTGAAAACCAGCGCTGTTGCCGACCACAAGTTTATGCTGATCGACAACGTGTGTTGGGACTAGGGTTGCCAGATAGGAAGACAATAATATCTGGGCAAAATGTCGGGATTTTAGGATCGTTGTCGGGACAAACAATATTATTTATTAAAATCATACTTTTTATTATTAAAATTAACATCATGACAAAAAGACTTAAAATTTTTGCCACATTATGACATTGGTTAATAATAATAATTTGTGACAATAGAAACTCGAATGTTTACCTCGACACACAGTGCATGTCGTTCACTCCGCTATCGTTTGCTTCCCATTACACCCAACCGTTTTCGTTATCTTTCTTATTCTATAATCCAAAATTCCTTCTGCTACTGTACTCTGATTTGTGAACTCTGTTGTGAGCTTTCTTCTTATGAATAAACTGCTGTGGTTCTGTGCCGTACCGTACTTTGTTTTTGGTGACAATTACAACAAATACACTAAAGCTGTGTAGTGCCGGCTACGAATAGCACCAACCCATCTCATCCCTTGGTTGTCGTAAAAGGCGACTATAGGATTAGCCAGCGTCTTTCGAGTACATTAACAACTCAACTGCGGTCGCCAATCTGCCTGCCAAGCGTGGCGACTATGGCAAAACCCCCCAATGAGCACACAACACACCGATATCGGACGTTGTAGTGATCTTTGGGGGAGGCCAGTGTCCAGCAGTGGACTTTACTTGGCCGAAATGATGAAAATGACACTAAAGTGTGCGATTCGTTCAGTCGGAGTGAAGCGATCGTGAAAGGGCGCGGCTATTTTTGAATTTCTGTTTTGGTAAGAACTTTACGAGAAGCTGTTTGTCGGGACATTTTGTCGGGATTCTGGACATCATATGAAATGTCGGGACAATCCAAAATCCCGACCATCTGGGAACCCCTGGCCACCCTAGTTGGGACTGATGCGACGAAAATTTGTTTCTTTGAAATAATTTATGATGCAAGATTTTGGTTATGGGAACATTTTTAAACTGAGAACTTAGATTTTTAGTGTTGCCAATTAACATTTCATTCTCGCTGTCGTTGTCGGTGGAAGAATAAATGCAGCTAAATACATTCCTTTTTATAAAAAACTGTACCTACCGGTCCATAATTATACTACTTATTCAAGTTACCACCCCATATTTGGCAAACATCATTGTCACATACATATTATGGATAGGCTAATCTGTTAGTTCTAGTCGACACATAGGGGCAAGATGTTATCGTAGCCGCGCGCATCGCTGCGATATCGCCCCTATGGCGCCGAGGAAGATAAAAAAGAAACAATTATACGCTGTGGATTATTGTGTACTGTCTAAGTAACAAGCCAGTTTAGTGAGGCTATCGTAATTATCAAGTAGCACAAACAAGTTGTGGCCGCATTTTATTGAATAACGTTCTGAAACTTTGCTTCATTTGGATTGCTTGTCACTTTAAACTTTTTTGTGGGATGGTCCACCCTTTATTTTGGAGGAAAGGAGGAACAAATGTAGGATTGTGTCATTATCAACAGGTACATACGTTTCGGCTTAAGCCCAGTGGTCATTATTAATAAGTTCATAGGGACATTTATCAAGAGACTTACTGTAAGACGTATACGTACGACACCTGAAGAAAATCTAAAACAAAAAATAACTAATAAATATTCCACCCACGTAAACCTATTATAAAAAGTCATTAAAACTAGATTCTTGCAAGCGATTAGAGACAAAAACCTTTTTGAAAAGATACAGGCATGTTCTGGAGTGGGCTTTTTATCGCGTCGAACAATCGGTCTATATCGCGCGGGCGAATCTCGTTGCGATCGGGAGCATTTTGGGCGATAAAACACCCCCCGCCCCCCTCTCCGAGCCTCGCTAGACGCCTTTTCGACGTAGAATGTAACAGTCGTTGTTATTGTGTCTATTTTTGGTAATAATTTTTGTTGTAAAGTTGAGTACTTTAGTTTGGCATGAAGTTTGGATTGGTAACTTGGTATCGATTGAGTGAGAATAAGCGTGTACCTACTTATAGAGATGCTATGGGGAAAGTTAAAGGCTAGACTAACAAGCCTAGATAACATTTACCACCATAACTAGCGCCATTTACTGTTGGTAGCAGACGTTCGTTTGGTATAAGAAACTACATTTGCTGTATGTATCTCTAGATCTTAGTGTGATATTTATCTTCCTAAATACTATATTATAAAATTAAACTTATCCCGTATGAGAACTTACGGCCGAATACTCAAACGCTATTTAACGTTAAGTCTCCACTTTAACTATTCGAGAATCCGGTTTTTGGTACAAAACCGGGCGCCTCAAATTGTTTAAGCGGGGACTTAACGTTAAATGGTGCTTGTGTATTCGGCCGCTAAGAGTAACGGATTAATTTTTTATTTTAGATCACTTTCTGGTCCTAAATTTGATTTAACTTACTTTAGAATCTGTATCTTATCATGAATAATTTCAGTTTATAACTGCCAACACCAATATTAGAATAAAATAAAAACTAAATTCATTATAAATTTACACACAGCGCTATTTTCATACCAAATAATCTAGTCACTAAATCACAGATGGCCTGATAACATTCTCTCCTATAATTACCGTCCCCCCCTCACACCGAAGCGCGCGACGTCCTACCAGTAACGGCAACACACCCTGCTTATCGCGATGCGGCGTCGCGCGTCGCGGCGTTTCTTATCAGTCGCCCGTTCTCCATCTTAGATTACGATCCGTTGTAATAAATGGAAGGTGGATTCGAGCGTGACGGTGTGATACGCGGACGTGTGATGTTGCGAGCTGTGTTGGGTGGGATGAATTTCACGTATGTTTTTGTTTCAACGGATTTAAGAAAATTGGTGATGTTACTACTGTACTGTTGATTTTTCGGTTTTATACAAGAAAGAAAGAAGAAAGAAAGAAGAAAGAAAGCAGAAAGAAAGAAGAAAGAAAGAAAATAAATTTATTTGGATGGATAGGGCAACGCACATCACTTACAGAAAGCATACATTGAGTAGATAAAGCAAAATAATATAAAAAAACAAACCACTAACAAACATATTGAGACGTCAACATACAACAAACCATGCAATATGAATATAGCTTGAAGAATAAATTTATTATAATATAACACTAATATACCTCACATGAAATAAAGTTAATGGTTAGTGGTGTCCGTCGCAATACCGATCAAAAAGAGACATTGCTCAGCCTAAAGCTACATCGCAGTTAGCGGTGCGGCGCTGATTGGGTTTGTCTTTAACAGAAGCATCATCAAAATCTATTGACGAATTATTAGTAACTGTTTTAGCGAAGCTTTTTACTTTTACGGAGCGAGCGTTCGATGTCGTCGGCCTTTGGGTATATATGAGCCGCAATGGATCTAAGCTATGCAGAGAGCTATGCTTTGTATTTCTCTATGAGATCGAATCAGAAGGGAGGAGATCCGTAGAAGAAATGGGCAGGGCACATTGCTCGTAGAACCGATGGCCGTTGGGGCACAAAGGTTCTCGAATGGAGACCGCGCACCGGAAAACGCAGCGTGGGACGACCTCCAACGAGGTGGACAGACGACCTGGTGAAGGTCGCTGGGAGTCGTTGGATGAGAGCGGCATGTGACCGCTCGTTGTGAAAATCTAAGGGGGACGCCTTCGTTCAGCAGTGGACGTCCTGTGGCTGATATGATGAATGGATCTTAATGTACCCTTCTTCGATATTTTGTTTTTAATTGATAGTAGGTATTCCGTGTGGTGCCGGCTCAGAGTACCACCACCCCATCTCCTCCCGTGGGTGTCGTAAAAGTCGACTAAGGGATTAATCGGGGGATGGGCAGCAGCGTCCTTCGAGTACAGTAACAACACAACTGCGATCGCCAACCCGTCTGCCAAGCGTGGCGATTATGGCAAAACCCCCCAACGAGCCCACGGCACACCCATATCGGTCGTTGTGGTGTACTTTGGGGGAGGCCTGTGTCCAGCAGTGGATTTCATTCGGCTGAAATGATGATGATGATGATGAGGTATTCGATTACTACTTACTAACCGTGTTGTGCCGGCTAAGAACAGCACTACCCTACCTCATCCCGTGGGTGTCGTAAAAAGCCACAATGAGATTATTTGGAGCATGGGCGGCAGCGTCATTCGAGTACATTCACAACTTAACTGCTATCGCCAACTCGCCTACTAAGCGTGGCGATTATGGCATAGTTCCAATGAGCACACTCACCCAGACTGGTCGTTGTGGCGATCTTTAGGGGAGGCCTGTGCCCAGCAGTGGACTCCAATCGGCTGAAACGACGAGTTACTCAATACTTCTCATCGTTTTATCAGTTGGGAGTTCTTGGTATTGTTGTAGCTTAACATAAAAACTATTAAGATGCAAAGATACAGAAAAAGTATAAATAATCACTTACTAATAATTTCATACTTCTTAAACAAAACCTTGCAAAACTTTATCAACCAATATAAAACATTTACAGCTCCGTCAACGTCACCTAGCATCGAACTCGCGACCTTTAAGACGCCCCGCCCCCTCCGATCTGGAATCAATTAGCGAGCGCGTGAGTCGGCCGGCCCACGGCGCGGGCGCATACATTGATGCTAAACGAGATTGACCCCGAAACGGTGACGATGATACGTACGACTTAGAAGAGAGCGAGAATGTTTTAAAATACTTTTCATCTTTAAAATGGGAAATGAAAAAATATGTGGCACCAAAACGGATGTTTTGATAACATTCGAATTCGTTTTCAAAACCACCGTCTTGGTGCTACATTTTTTTTTTATAAAACAATGCAACATACTAGTATTTAGGAGAAGATTGTCTGGCTTCCTTTTCTGCCCATAGCCATTTTTTTTACACGGTAGAGACTTTGTTGCACGTCTCGAAGAAAAATCCGTTCACAATTTAAAGGTGTCTTTACAGTGTTTCTTTATATTTTATTATGTCTCTCTTTTCACGGGTTTATATCCCCTGTGAGGGGGAACCCGGTCTTTTGACAGGCTTACGCGGGGACATAGGTCCAACACGCAGAGGCCCTTTAGAGAATTTTAATCTAAAATGTAATGGGACACCAACCGGGGACTCTCCATAGCTGCACTATAAAATGAAGTCATGGATTGTCCCCGGTGGTGTAAGGCTATTGTATGAGATGGAAACTATAACGATAAGGTCTATTGCAATGGGTGTTACATGGAATAAAAAGACTAATAAATATTTTATTTATTGTTATCATGCTTAAAACATATTGAGTAGATCTACGGTACTTACCGTTTTCTTTACATTGAACTACTAAACATTTGACTCTACTCTTTGTTATACTTATTGGTGGAAGTTCTCTTATTGCAAGAGGCTAGCTGCCGCCAAGCAGTGTTGTTTAAACTTTAGACATTACTGTGCTCCAGTTAGAAGGGCACTGTAGCTAGTGATATTACTGGGCATCATATCGGCCATCCATACGTCCACTGCTGAACAAAGGCCTTCCCCATAGATTTTCACAACTGTGTCATCATTCTGGGGGGTATTTGCCAATACTCACAACGCTTGGCAGGCGGGTTGGTGAGCGCAGTATGGCTATCGTTTCACAGAAGGGACGCTGCTGCCCATCCCTCTGGTTTAGATTCTCTTAGTCGCCTTTTACGACATCCACGAGAGGAGATGGAGTGGTGCTATATTCTTAATCCGGACACCACACGGAACACTGGGCATAAGTGACTCAATTTGACGGCACGGTTGGTGCAGTGGCTGATACAATCGGCTGCTGCGCTCCGGGTCGTGGGTTCGATTCCCGCATGTAACAAATATTAGTATGATCTGCAGGTAGTTCCGGGTCTGGGTACACCCAGTACGTCGTGTATGTGGAATTCATGTCTGTAAACGCACCCACGACACAGGAGAAACATTTGTGTGGGGCAAAGTTTAAAAAAAAAACGAATGTCTTGAGGTGATGATCGCAGTGTGGCGCCGCGCAGGACTGGGCCTGTGTAGCATTACAATTGTTATGGGCAGGCATGTCGCTTACCACCAGGCGAACGACTTGGTCGTCTCGTCCCCAAGTAGTATAAAAAACAGCTATAGTTTTATATTATTATATTTAATAATGTTATTGTACAAAATTATTGTCTACTAGCTGGGACCCGCGGTTTCACCCGCATTTAATTTAAAAGAAATTTAAAGTACTTCGACATAGACACTTGGCATAGAATATATATATTGGATTTCAAGGGTTTTATATTTCTTGCGCGGAACCCTAATTATTTTTCTAAAATAAAAGTAGCCTAAGTTATTCCTTGTAACATCAGCTATCTGCCAGCGAAAATCCCGTCAAAATCGGTCCAGCCGTTTCAGTGATTACCCGGAACAAACAAACAGACAGACATAAAATAGTTTTTTTGTTATATCTACCGTATATAATTTCACATGCATCAGTAAAAAGCTGTTATTTTGACATTACAAACAGACACTTCAATTTTATTTATTTGTATAGATGATCGTCAACAACATTACATAAAAAAATTACTCTGTTATGTTAGATAAACTATACAACAAGATTCCGACTCTAGCGGCCGAAATTAATAATCAATGTAATCCAAAATCTTTAGATTTACGATCTTGACATTCATTCGTTTTTGTGTCAGGGTCGCATTTAACGAAAGAAACAGACAAATCCTTAATCCCAAATCCGAATATTTTGTATTACATTGATTATTAATTTCGGACGTAAGAGAACTTAGTCTTGTGCATTAAAAAAAATACTGGTGAGTGGTTAGTAGACAAATGTTTCTACAACATTAAATAACTTTATAGTGCATGTAGTATATGTATTATGTCATTTTGATAAATCTATAGCATTTTATTATTCTTAGATTAAATATGTTTTAAGTTAATTAATCATATAGGTACAAAACACAAATAAGTTACCAGATAATTATTACATTATTGTAAAATTGCATTAAACCTTTTGCTCACCGACTTACCGGTGAAACTTGTTGTACCATACCAACACCGTAAACTACTTGTAACTATGTTACTGGTAAATGTATATTTCATGTTATTATTATTATTATCTACATGTCTCTATTACACGGCATTATATCCCCTGTAAGGGGGACCCGGTCTTTTGATAGGCTTACGCGGGGACATGGGTCCAACACGCAGAGGCCCTTTAGAGAATTTTAATCTAAAATGTAATGGGACACTAACCGGGAACTCTCCATGGCTACACTATAAAATGCAGTCTCAGATTGTCCCCGGAGGTGTAAAACTATTGTATAAGATGGAAACTACAATTATAAGGTCTATCGTAATGGGTGCTAAATGGAGTATATACTCGTATACTTCTAAAAACGGAAACAACGGCGTCTGCCTTTCTTATTATTATTATTCAAATACAATTAATTATAATGTTGTATCCGGATTAAGAATATAGCACCACCTTCCTCCCGTGGAAGTCGTAAAAGGCGACTAACGGCCGTAATTAATAATCGATCTAATTTAAAATCTTCGGATTCCGGATATGTCCGTTTTTGTGTTAAATGTGATCGTAACACAACAACGATGGATTTCTAAATCTTAAATCTGAATATTACCAGGGAGATGGGCAGCAGCGTCTCTTTTGTGGAACACAGCCATTCTGCCCTCACCAATCTGCCTGCCAAGCGTGTTAGTATTCACAAAATACCCATCAAAACGACAACACACGGCATGTAACCGGTCGTTTATGGAGAGGCCTTTGTCCAGCAGTGGACGTCTGGGCTGATATTATGATTATAACACAATTTGAATCTAAACTTCCGATTCCATGTCACTGCATAATAAATAATACTGTGTACACGTATAATACTGTGTGGACGTACGTGTGTATGTCCCTGAACTCCTTCTAAATGGCAGGCCCGATTTTGATGGAATTTTTGTGTATGTTTGAGTGGGTACCTGGATGGTTTAGATTTACAATTGGACCCAGCAGGTGACGCTGCAATCCGGTTTGCATGAACCCGCCTGTGCGAAGCTGGGGCGGGCATCTAGTGTATTTATAATTTAAAGAAAAATATATGTCAATATTTTTGGTAATCGTATAGGATCGATTCCAACTCCTCCATTTATCTGCATGCGACTAAATGGCAGAAATTTATTGCATAAATAAGTTTACACATAAATGCAGCGTGTGCAGTATGGGGCGAGTCTATAATTCCGACAAGATATCGGATAACATAATGTAGGTCTCGCTTTCAACATCGATGCATGATTTGCGTTCCATAGACCAAGCACTATCGTGTAAGTGTAACTCAAATATTAAGTTCTAATCATTCCCATATCAATCCATAGTATCGGGGCCTAATAAAGTTATATCAAAGTATTGGAGAGTATTCATAAAGAGTACTTTAACAAGAAAATACAACTTATAGAATCAGATACACGAAGAAGAAGAAAATGGACACATTTCACTTGGCAGTTTATGAAAGAGCAAGAAATGACTTCTGGGGTGGAGGCCTGGTGACCTGAAACACAGGCTTCGGCCTAGCTTAGGCACCAGTCTCCCACAATAAACTTGAATAATACTGTAATTAGACAATATAATACTTGATTAGACAATATATAATAGTGACCCAGTGCTGGGCCAAGTCATCGCCAGCCCTTTCCAATGATAGGATAGTTCTTAAGCAAAGTACACTTCTCTCACCACCTCCGTATTCGGCCTCAGACGTGTTCATTTGAGATTTTATGACGTCTATTCCGATGACAATTTTGCCCAGCGATTATCCAACATCCGCCCAATATACAAGGTCTTAATAGTCCACGATATTTTGCATGGCGCTATAGAGAACGATGAATATAATGTAGGTATAAAAAAAAACTTGTAAATTTGCTGTTTAAAAAAATATTTTATCAAATCATTTATTTCATTACATCCTAGTTCTCTTAATTGTGATAATATTTACATGCATCTAGTAAGACAACGGCGGACGGGGCTGGTTGACTGATATAGACAGTCTGTAACGTTAAACAAAACAGACGGCGCACGGTAGCGACATCACACAAAAGAAAGAAATGGATTTTTACCGTGAGTTTTTTTTGTGTTCGGTACATCATCTTAAGCATTTACTGAGGCACCATGCAAAATATCGTGGATTATTAAAATAAGACCTTATATGTTTGGCCGTGTCCCATTACAGTTTAGCGCCAACATCAACAATTTATGTCAGGGAAAACACAATGCTTTATTATTGATCGTGAAATAATCTTCATTATTTTTGTAGGACCCTATAGTATACCGTATGATACATGAGGCGACTTAAGAATACATCGTCTACATCATCATCATCATATCAGCCAAAGGACGTCCACTGCTGAACCAAGGCCTCGCCAACATACGAGTATTTCCACAAAGTCCTGTTACATGCCACATGCATCCAAAGGCTCCCAGCGAACTTCACCAGATCATCGCGACATTCACCAGCTCATAATGAATACGAGTGAACGTAACTTGTTTTAAGTTCTTAACCTAAATTATTCAATCTCGATGATTCCAAAAAGCACAATATAATATCTTTATTTTGAGCCACAGACCTTCAACGTGCTTACTACAGAGATATCACTTAGATAAAAGCACTGTAGATATAAGCTCGTGATAACGGGCTCGGTTCCTCAGCTGGCCGATGTTACGTTCAGATAATTTTATTATTTAAATGTAAAAAAACTATATTTTGACTCAAACAATGGCATTGTTAATAGGTATTAATTTCGGTGATCAATTTTACCTGATGGAGTATTTAATTAAATGACTAAGTAATATTTTTCACTGTCTCATATTGGAGTAAGAAGACATCTATTTTAATAGAAGCAATAATAATTATACCAAGATCTGAATAATTGCTATATTATCTAAATGACTTTTTTTTATGAATAAACATCAAGCAGCGTAGTTGAGACTAATTTGCCGCACAAATCCTTTTTTTTAGCACGGAACAGAACCTTTAATTTTATGTTCTGTGTTCGGCACCGATGGGGGGCTCCGGTATTTCAAGAACGAAAGCTCCGGAGGCCTTTCACGTTAATAGATTTAATCATTTAATTTTAGTATGTAGTTGCGTTTCCCTCACCTGTCAAAATGAACACTATTTCATCTATACAAATAAATAAAATTGAAGTGTCTGTTTGTAATGTCAAAATAACAGCTTTTTACTAAATGCATATGAAAGTATATACGGTACATATAACAAAAAAACAATTTTTAAATATTTTGTCTGTCTGTCTGTTTGTTCCGGGTAAACTCCGAAACGGCTGGACCGATTCGACGGGACTTTCACTGACAGATAGCTGATGTTATAAGGAATAACTTAGGCTGCTTTTATTTTAGAAAAATAATTAGGGTACCGCGCAAAAAACAAACCCTTGACATCCAATATATAAATTGGATGTCAAGTGTCTATGTCGAAGTACCCTAATTTCTTTTAAATTAAACGCGGGTGAAACCCCATTTCCTCCCGTGGGTGTCGTAAAAGTCGACTATGGGATTAGCCGGAGGATGGGCAGCAGCTTCCTTCGATTACATTAACAAATCAACTGCGATCGCCAACCCGTCTGCCAAGCGTGGCGATTATGGCAAAACCCCCCAATGAGCCCACAACACACCCATATCGGTCGTTGTGGTGATCTTTGGGGGAGGCCTGTGTCCAGCAGTGGACTTCATTCGGCCGAAATGATGAAACCGCGGGTCCCAGCTAGTACTTTATCAAATAACAGGATACCTATTTTTTCAATTGGCGTGTGTGCTCATAACGGATGCCAATAGGTAACAATTTTTTATCGATATTCATTAATGATTCGTGATAGTGACCTTTCTACCAAAATAGACATAAGTACCTAATTATTGCTGAATTCCAGTGTTTTTCCTATTAAAAGTAGGTTAGGCGGATATTTGCGGCGGTATTCAGCGGATTAGAGTCTGGATCCCTTTTCTATGGAGGAACACCGCACCGTATTCGCGATATCTGCATTTTACAATAAAAATATCCGCCTAACCTACTTTTAGTAGGAAAAACACTGGGATTCAGCAATAATTAGGTACTTATGTCTTAGTCGATACGTCGGCTAGTCGACGAATTCGACTAGTTGATCGACTGGTCGATAAACGAAAATGGACAGTCTAGTTTCGTTGACGATAAATACGTCGACGACCCATCGCTACTGGGAAATGTGGTTGCTGGACGTTTCTGGCGAAGCCAAAAGTGGCCTCCAGCCAGATACGGTTGATCATTGATGTTAGGCATCGGTATATATGTAACGTTGCGCAAATCTCTACTTGCGTGAATCATAATTCTTTGACGTCATCGGAAAGTTGTACTTCTTCTTCAAGGTCAAGTAGAAGTAGCTGTGAGTTATAGTGATATATATAGTGGCGATGCAGGTGTCGCCAAACAGACAAATGAGTTTATTTGTATCTTTTCTCAACTGCGGTAATTCCCGGGACAATAAAATTGAAACCACAACATTTTCTCGAGATCGAAAAATTATTCTTATCTGCAGAACCGATAAAATTAAATGATACCTACTGGTAGGCATTTTGCTAATTAAAAGTAAACAAAGTTAATATCATTACCAGAACGCTTATCTGAGAGGAAATATAACATACTTCCAGTAGCGATAAGGAATTTGCCTAATTGATATGCTGAGACCAAAAAATTCGGTATCAGTTGCAGTATATTACGGTTGGTGCAGTAGTTGATATAGTCGGCTGCTGCGCACCGGGTCGTGGGTTCGATTCCCGCACGGAACAAATATTTGTACGATCTGCAGGTAGTTGTCCCGGGTCTGGGTGTGTATTGTGTGTGGAATTTGTGTTTGTAAACGCACCCACGACACAGGAGAAATCCTTGTGCGGGGCAACGTTTTTAAAAAAAAAAAAAAAAAAAAAAAGTATAGGGAGCGTCCCTAAAGGTATCACTTTTAGACCTTTTTTTTATTGGTGTCCAGTGGAAATTCTACGTGAACTTCCTTCGCCCCGGGGATGGGCGAAGGGATATACCGGACTATCTGGAGCGGACATCTTCAGCATTGAAGGGGGGCTCCAGGTCCTCGTAAGATCACACTAGAGCTGCCCATTGGTGGCAGGCCTTCAGGCACATCACGGAGGGGATGATTGTACAGCAGTCATCCCCTCTAGCGGAGGAAAGGCGACTGTAAAAAGAAAATTCTTGGATTTTGCACCACGATAATACGCCTTCATACACGGCCATCATTGTGAACGAATTTTTGACCAAACACTCAACAAATACCATCGAGCAACCACCATATTCACCAGATATGGCTCCAGCCGACTTCTTTTTTTTTCCTAAACTCAAATTACCACTTCGTGGCACCCGTTTTCAATCGGTAGAAGACATAAAGGAGAATTCGCGGCGTGAACTGAACTCAATACCGGAAACAGCGTATAAAAAATGTTTTAAGTATTGATGATGATGATTATTCGTTGGCGTAAGTGTATCGTTTCTGAAGGAGGTAAATACTTTGAAGGTGATAAAATAAATTTGGATGAATAACAAACATTTTGTGTATTATTGATCTTTTCCCGTTACCTTCTTGACAGAGTAGTATATTAAATTTACGCCTGGCTAAAGGCCTCTTTTGGCTTCGCCAGAAATGATCGGTTAAGCAACCACATTTCCCTGAAATGTATGCGAAAAGCCCAACAACAAAAAAAAAAGAAAATACTCTTATGCATCACAGTCGTGCTTGATTTTACTATGCATATCCTATTATTATCTCCACGATTGCGAATTGTAACGGCAGATAGTTTGTTTAATAATGTCGAATTATTTTGAACGAATTTAGCGACTTCATATATAAATAATGATGGTCAAACAAAAAGTCGGCAACAAGTCCGTGTGGTGTCCGGATTAAGAATGTATAGCACTTCATCTCCTCCCGTGGATTTCGTAAAGGCGACGAAGGGAGTCTTAAACCAGAGGGATGGGCAGCAGCGTCACTTCTGTGGAACGGCAGATATACCGCGCTCACCAACCCGCCTGCCAAGCATGGTGAATACTGGCAAATTCAAAAAATGACAATCAAAATACACGTACAGTAGTGTTTGGTGAACGCAGTATGGCTACTGTTCCACGGAAGGGACGCTGCTGCCCATCCCCTTGGATTACAGTCCCTTATGGATTGAGTGGTGCTATATTCTTAATTCTATATAAGTAATTATTATATTTTGTCACGAATTCCTCTAAATTCGGTTCACATCGATAACGATATGAAACTATTGCTACTTTTATTCAAAGCGATGTTTCGTTATGCCCTAATATTTATCCTGAGTCGTGAGTACAGCTCACAGACAAATCATACATGCACAAATAACCAGACCCGAAACAGCTATTTGCAGACCAAACCAATATTTTATTCGTTACATCTTCGGATTGCGTAAGTACGACCACATTTCTTCCTACCGATCTAAGCTTAAATGGCTACCTGTCCGTCAGAGGAGAGCCGTTAGATCACTCTGTTGGTTTTCACTATTATAAACGATCCTTTTGCTCCTAATTATCTTAAAATTTTCTTTCAACTTTTAGGTGGATCTCACAGTCATGACCTTCGGGCTTCTGAAAATTTAATTCTTAACATTCCATCCCACCATACAGGGTTTATGTCCAAATCCTTCGCTGTTTCAACAATAAAACTCTGGAATGCGCTTCCTCTTGATATAAAGAAAGCTCCAAATAAATTCGCGTTTAAACGTAAAGTGCGTCAATACTTCCTGAAATTGTTACAATCCTTATCAGTTTTGTCTTCTTCATTAGAGTTAATATTTATATCAGATATTTTTATGTATTCTATTTAACTATTTATAATAATTATTAGAACTGTAAACGGGATATTTACCATGTTTTTTATTTGTGTTGAGTTCCCGATATTTCGGCGCTGTTGCAAGCGCCATGTTCACGGATAAACTAAAGTTTTTGCGGGTGGATGTTTAAGAGCAGACAAAACGATCTACCCTCTTCCTTAAACGTTTTAAATATCCCGTTTACAGTTCTAATAATAGTGTAAGTGACCATGTTAGTTTAAAAACTTATATTTATAATTATGTAATATAATATAGTATCTATTTTTATATTAGTATATGTATGTATTCCTATTTTTAATTCAGTCTTTTTTAACATTAGATATAGCTTGGCTTTTATACTTCTTACGAAGTGCTTTGTTTAACCCAAAGGTTGACTGGTAGAGAATGCCTCATGGCATTAAGTCCGCTTTATGTATACTCAATGTACATAAAAGTTTAAATAAATAAATATTTGTTCAGTGCTGGGATCGAATCTACGACACATAGCATAGAGCTTATCCACTACGCCAACCGTGCGTAAATAATCGATATATTAACTTTTTAATTCTTATGGTACATTGGGAATTACTTCTTAACATCCGCTTTAAGGTACCCATTAAACATAATATAGACTAGCTGGGAACCGCGGTTTCACCCGCGTTTAATTTAAAAGAAGAGTACTTCGACATACGACACTTGACATAGAATATAATATTGGATTGCAAGGGTTTTATTTTTTGCGTGGGACCCTAATTATTTTTCTAAAATATAAGGAGCTTAAGTCACTCCTTATAACATCAGCTATCTACCAGTGAAGTCTCGTCAAAATCGGTCAAGCCGTTTCGGAGATTGCCCGGGACAAACAGACAGACGTACAAAAAAATATTGTTTTTTTTTGTTATACCGTATATACTTTCATATGCATTTAGTAAAAAGCTGTTATTTTGACATTACAAACAGACACTTCAATTTTATTTATTTGTATAGATTACTTCACGTGTTAAAAGGTAAATAAGTCCGTAGTTGCTCAAATTAAACTGGTTAATAATAATGATATTTTAATGAGATACAATTAATTCGGTATTTTTTGTAAAAAAATATAGTTACGATTAGCATTAGAGCTAATTTACATCGATATGGCTTGATAGTTATGATAAAAATAACAGAGGAAGTCATTCATTGTATCTTTATATTTTATGATGAATTTAAACGTTCATGTTTACAAAAATTAATGCTTATGCAAAACCGTTTAGCCTGTGTAGTTCCGGGTCACGAATAGGGCTACCCATCTCATCCCGTGGGTGTCGTAGAAGGTGACTAAGGAAGTTCGGAACCCGGTGCGTACCATTACAGCACTTTGGGTTATCCGCAGGCGGCGAAACTTCGTCCTGAGCATGTTCATTTTAAAGCCGACCTTATTTAAAGCATCATATGGGTATTGTAATAACTAAATAAATAAATAAATTGTCTTTGACATCTTCCCCTTTTTTATTGGTCTGCAGTGGAAATTCTACATGAACTTCCTTCGCCCCGGGGAAGGGCGAAGGGGTACGCCAGGCTCCTACCGGCTACAACCACCGGAGCATTTCAGAGAGTCATTTTCGGCACCGAAGTCTCCAGGTCCTCCTAAGATCACACTAGAGCAGCACATTGGTGTCACGCCTTTAGGCACATCTCGGAGGGGATGACTGGATGAAAAGGTCGCCCCCCAGGCACTTCTCGGGAAGGATTGTAAAGGATCTCCCCAATTCCCGCTGTGCGCTGTGCTGCGCACACGATGGCACGTGACCACGTGCGCGCCACCGTCTTCCCGGTCGAGCTCGGTATGAACACGCAGACTCCCCAACATGCGCGCCCGCGACCTCCGTTGAGATCTCCCCTACGCTAACCGAATTTTCCAAGCATTTTTCAAACTGCTTTAATAAAGTTCATACATTCGCATAGAGCATGAATGTAATTTCAAAATTACCTTGGAGTGTTCAGATTAAGAATACCAATAACCTCTTCATCCCGCGGATATCGTAAAAGGCAACTAGCGGCCGAAATTAATAATCGATCTAACAGAAAATCTTTAGATGTAATAGTTTTATCTAAGTTATCATCTATATAAAACTTTTTAAGAAGAAAAAAACCGACTTCAAAACCCCTACACGACATACAAATATTAAATCTAATGAAAATAAAAATAAAAAAACTTTATGAAGCCGGGCGGGGCCATGCATACATCGGTGTACATACATGAAAAAAATCGCAGAACCTCCTCATTTTTGAAGTCGGTAAAAACTTGGCCGGGATCACGGCAGACGACGCTGGATACATCTTTTAAACGTGCTGGAATTTTGTGAACATGTTTTCTAAAACTGTTAGAAGACAATAAAAAATTTAGTAATTATTTTTATTACTGTTGCCAAATTGCATATCGAGATCGGAACCTAAGCCAGGCGCCTCACATTCCAACACTAGATGCTTATTGAACGTCATCGGTTTTTGTGTTAAGATCGATTTTGGATTAAATTTTTTTACTAATTTCGGCCGTAGGGCAGCAGCATCCCTTCTATGGAACATCGGCCATTCTGCGCTCACCAACTACCTACCAAGCGTAGTACATACATATATCGGCCATTTATACGTCCACTGCTGAACAAAGGCCTCCCCCATAGATTTCCACAACTGTGTCATCATTCTAGGCATTCAGGCGGGTTCGTGAGCGCAGTATGGCTACCGTTTCACAGAAAGGACGCTGCTGCCCATCCCTCTGGTTTAGATTCGCTTTGTCGCCTTTTACGACATCCACGGGGTGGTGCTATATTCTTACGTACTTACGTACTTGAATAAAATTAACTATCTACATTGTTCAGTAGGGAAGAATCTATTCTTTGCCTTTTTATAACTTGACAATAATAACTTTTCCTATCAAGGAATTCCTTAACACTATAAAAATAATTTTCATTTAACCATACATGTAGTTTAGTTTTGAACGAGAACTTTATAATTAAGCTCTTTTACATAGATATTATATTTACATGTAAGATTTTTTATTTATGAACATTTCTGTCTATATTTTTAAAAAATTGGATTACCTATATTACAGAGAAAACTGAAATGAAAGATAAAGTGATAATTGACTATCTAACTACTGTTATTTGTGAGCGAGTAGGTCATTAATAAACATTAATAGCATATCAGTTTATACATAGAATACCAAATGCTTTCTGGATTCGAATCAAAACAAAAGAGCGTAGACCAACAAAAGAACATCTACCAATGCCAATAATTAGAAAAGCCACTGGAAGTTGAACCATCGAACCCCCTTTTAGAATTTAAAAAGACTCACACCCCTCATTAACACATGTACACACGCATTAACATTCTCTTTCTCTCTATTACACACACAGTCTTACAATTTGATAATGAACGGGGAATCAGAATATAGATAACGCTGTTTCTCCCTCGGCTTATCAGCGAGATCGGGAGGCTGAGTCCCAATGAGTGGAACACACGTCATTTTTATCGTAAGCCACGAATGTCTGAGTAATAGGGCTGACAGATAGTACTTTTATTACTTTTACTACAGTAATAATTGATATAAACAGAAGCTACTGCACTACATATGAGAGAAAAAGGAAATAATTATGGCTTCATTAAATTTCAGCAAAATATTTATTATCTACGTTTAATACGATTCTCCGGTTAGGTGTCTGAATTGTTTGATAAAGTTTGGAAAAACTAATCACGGCCGGATTGATCGAAGCAGTCGTGTATGAAGAAACAAAGTTAAAAATACCAATTAAAGTTTAATTTAAAATAAGTTGAGTTGTTACACAAATCCCTTAAATAAAAAAGAATTAAAAATAAGTTGTATTCCACCGATAATGTTAATAATATAAGAAACAGTAATTGAATATTCAATCATTCGACTGGGTGCTGATGTAGCAACTCTAACGAAACATACATATTCAACTATTTAGACATAGTTGACATTGACAGGAGCTGTCAAAATAAGAACATGCCTCACGAGGTTGGTATTTAAAAATGGATTCGACGTCGGTCGTTACAATGTGATTTGGTATCGGCTTAAGATTGGCATCTCAATTTTGTAATGTCACATCACTACTCTGTATTTAAAAGTTTTAGAATTATTTTCATATACAAATAGACAAGATAGATAAGTTAAAGGGACCTAGATAACTTTGTTTACTTTTATCCCTTCAAAACATTGTTGAAATGTAAACAAACCAATATCTACCAAACCGAGCCCACGTTGCAGTTAAAATCGTGAAAATCTGAGTAACTTACAGTAATTACATTTTATCAATGATTTACATTCGTTCATGTTCTGATAATGTATCTACAGGGCAATAAAAATCCTATATAATACATTAGCTCCACTGTTAAGGCTATCAGACAAGAGAGATAAAAACCCACCAATCTTAACGACGGTCTTATCGCGAATTCGGAGAAAACTGGTAACAAACGTACGTTGCGTCCAAAATGTGTTTATTTGTATTCATTTCTGGACGAACTTGGCCCTTTTTGTGTTGACCGACTGTAATCAACATTCTGTACCGACGTTCCCGGCAAAGAATATACCACTTCTGTCTCCCACGGGGATCTTAAAAGGCGACTAAGGGTTGATATCAATCAAGAGGATGGACAGCAGTATCCTCCCGTGTGCTAATAACAACATTCTGTGATCACCAATCCGCCTGCCAAGCGTGGTGATTATATCAATATGACCAATCATTATAGTGATTATTGGGAGGCCCGTGTACAGCAGTGGGCGTTTACGGGTAGATGTGTTACTGCAATTACTGTCAATGCCAACTTGTTTACTTGAACAATCTTGGAATATTTTGGGATCTTTTAGCCTAACTTATTGTTGTTACTTTTTGATGTACACTCAATGTAGTATTTATATAGTGGGTATTGTTTATTGCCCCACAAAATTGCAACAAACATTTGGTACCGAATAGTCATATCAAATTGTTCTTATATTTGTTTGTGTTACCCCTTCACTCAGTTGTCCAACGCGGCCAGAGAACCAATTGAAAAATGCAATCAGGCACTTTTTCAAACCTCAATTTTCTAATGAACTAAGCTTCGCGCATAAACGGTATTTTATCAACTTTCTGGTCAATTTGTTTATGCCAAAATGTTTTTATTGAGGTCTTAGACGCTAATTGACACTCGGATTATCCCGATAAGTGATAAACAAGCTTCATTTTACGCGTTTAATTTCCATGAATGTAGTTTTATCTAATGTCAACAAATCCAAAAAATGAAATCTGTATTCTTTTGAAGTGTTACATAACTTGTACATTTTGTACAAGGTTCTGTAGTACAAATTACCGGTATAGTAGGTGCCTACCTACCTACTAAGATAATTAATAACTATTAATTAACTGCAACAATGTTCTATGTTTTTGTTACCGCATAGCTTAGAAACTGCTAGATCAATCTTGTTGATTTCTTATTATGGTTGAAATTAATTTCTGTGATGCGAATTAAGTTTTGGTAAACTTCACGCTATTAAATTGGTGAGTTGAGCAATGAGAAAAAATGTCAAAGTTGAGAAGATAACGATAGTAATATGGGTTAGTAACAACAAAAGTTCCTATTTGATACAATATTTCATTCAATACACACAAGATAGATGCGTCTAATCGGCTTCGGTATCTGTTTTCGAGATATTTCATTGATTCCGTTCGCAGATTGAATAGACATGCTGGCAACTTTAGAATATACTCGCAAATAAAATGAAACAAAGGTTGGGTATGAAAACTATTGGAAACTCCGTAAAATATGTGAAAAACAAAGCAATATAAACACTGGCCACACCGACCGATACGTAAACAAATCTTACACATTGTTTTGAAGTCGACAGCGCCACCTGGCGGCGAGTCCGAAGCCGCCACCTCCAACTGCTTCAGATACCGCAACCACAATAACATAATATCCACAGCACAGCACTATTTGGTATTTATTTTGTGTATATTTGTGCGCGCGACATTTCAGCCGTCATACTTTTGCCGCGTAAAGTGAGTGACTGGCCCGGCGAGCCGAACGCCCCTCCCCGCACACGAACGCACCGTGTACGTACGTTGGCGCACACAGACGCAGCCGATCCCTTATCAGGTTGGTTTAACTAGCAATGGCTGGCCCCAGATGCTATCACTCGGGGCTCGCGGTAACGTTGCATTGAAAGATAAGAGTCAGCGATATTATCGCTCTTTGAATAAACTTGTATAAAATGTCAAATAAAAAAGTTGCGCGCCATACACGACGGTATAGCGGCGATTTTTTATAGTAACCGCTGTGTTGTCGGAAGTTAAACATGGTTTGAGATTTTGAGAATTTATTGTGATGTCTGCAAAGCTAGGAATTTTCACCATTTTTATTATTAACTATAAATTATAAATGTTTTTTTTTTGTAACGGCATGAATGGGTGAAATGTCTTGGCTATCATTTTTAATTTTTTTTTTGTACTTTGTTTTATTATGATTATTTACTTCGATTTTGTGCTTTTTATTTGCTGATCATACTTACGTGGTCGATGCGTAAAAAAGACATCTATTCAGTAAAGTATCAGGACTTACCTAAAAAGAAAGAAAAAATTATTTCATTAATATAAACAAAGTCGATCTTAAACAATATAGTACTTATACAACAATGGACATAAATAATAATATTTATTAATTGTTTTAAGTTAACTACGCGATGAAATATGGGTCTGACTAAGTCCTTACTGCATCAATATTTTTAAATTTTAAAGAACTCTATAAGTTCTTCCGATTATACATGCTGCAGTAAACACAAAATAAGATTGAAAAATTTTCACGGTCGTAAGAATTGCTGTCTAGAGCTGTGTGTGTTAACGGGCTATATTGAACGAGGTAGTATAGCAGTGGCAGACACTAGACGGACAAAAGGTGACATTGAGGAAAACTGTGCTCGAAGTAGGTCAGTGTGCAGGTCCATATAGTTTTAAATCTGTTTCGTTTGATATTTAGAAGTCTTCACGCGTCGATTTCCTTGTTAGGGTCCGCTGTATGAGTAATTCTGTGTTATCATTGTCAGGTGTCTTGATTATGACATAAATTGTTATTACAAACTATGTTTTAGACATATTTGAGAAATATCTCTACACGGCCCAAGGGTTTTTGGAGGATAGAAAAACATGTATACAAATATCCAAGATTTAAAAACTGTGAGGTGTGTGAAAAATGAGGTTTCATTAATTATTAAAACATAAATAAAAATTTTTATTTAAAAATGCCACTATTCTATATTTGAATAAACCTATTATTCTAACAAAATCATCATCTAATCTACTCAAAGTAAGTATACCATAACATTATCGTGAAACGAACACCGTTTGTCTTTGTTTATTGTACATTAATTCGCATATATGGCACAAGTGCGCGGTTAATAGCAGTCTAAGATTCGGTACTGATCCACCGATAGCTGCCAAGGTTATGATTTACTAGATACCGACGCAGGTGGCTGAACGGTAGTGATGAGAAATAGTGGGAATTAAAACGGTATTCTGTAATAAATATTCGTAGCTATTGTGGACTTTCGTAGGAAAATGTCCAGAGTGCTGATAAATTCAATTGGGCATTTATTTTAGATTCTGTGCTGTTAAGCGTGCATTTCCCAGACCGCGTCAACCGTAAGAATGGCTCCTCTTTGTTGGACAAGCATGTATTTAGTTGAAGTACTGCGTTGAGTTACATACCCAAAATTCTGGAAGTTTTTTCCATTTCACAATCAAGTTATTAAAAGTTCTTTATAAGAAATAATAAGATTTCTAAAAGTTTCTTCTTGCCCACAACAATATTTTCAGGAGCTTGATTTTCCATAATAAAATTTTCTAGCGACTTTCTTCATTCCATCCAAAGTTACTATTTCTACTACTTGATACTTATATTTGTGTTATCTGTGTTCCGTGAAACGCAACGTACTCGCCACCACTACACGCACGCAAGGGCGACGCTTGTGTGTGATCCCCGTCTGAGATTGCGTTTATCTCACATCTCGTATGCAACGTTCATTTACATAAAAACTATTATTTTTTCGACCATGCCTTTATCTTTTATCATCGATTAAGTTTTTGTGATACCGTATGCAATTATATTTTGTTTCGTTATGTCAATAAGGCTTTGTTATTCTTTTATGTTTCTCCATTTTGTATTAATATGTCTACATCTTGTGAATTCCGTAGCAATATCTGCTTGAAAAAGTTGGGGATCTTAGGATGAAGTACCCAATTCATTCAAATCCATTTCAAAACAATCACAGCTCTTACATATTTTGCCTCTCTCTCACTCTTCTGCAATGAATGATCTTCAGAACATACCAAAATCGGCACATTTGGTAGCTCCACTGTCCACTAATGTTTTTCCTTGTGAACCGTGAATGTACGCAAAAATTACTCTTCTCTTAAGTCTATAATATATTCAATGACGTATAACAGGTACGTAACAATGACATAATTTTATTTAATACTAAAAATAACTAAGTGCCGCATTCCAGCCCAATCACCGTCCTAAAAACTTGAAGGTACATTGCCTTGCACCTTGAATTAGTTGGTGAAACTTAAGAAGCGTGAAGGGTATTGAAATCTAACGATAATAAAAATGTAAGTGTTTTTTATAGAAACGTACCGCTGCAATGTTATCAGCTATTGGTTTTTATATTCCGATAACTAATATCGTAATAACTATAACTACCTAATTTACTTTACGAGTTTAAATTTAAATCTCCAAGATGGTCCACAAATCTTGCTCAATTAAGACTTTCGAATGCATCAAGAAAATACCGAAAAGGATTTATTAAATATATAATATATAGGTATAGAAAACAAGAATCGATAGGTACCCGTCTTTAAGCCCATCACTAGAAGATTCGCTATTTCAAAGTAGCGTCGTTTGATCCCAGCCAACTACCAATACAAACTTAAAAACAGAACAAGTTCCAAAACATATCAAACAGCAGCCGCTAAGTACATCATATCTACTCGAAAATTCATAAAAGAAAGCCCAATGTGATACGTCGTCGGCGCCAGCCATATGTGTTGATAAGTCCCGGAATAAATCAACCCGTCTCGGTGTCTAGTGATAAGGGCAGATAAAACATTAATCAGCATTGGTCGAAGTTAATGGATTCTTAATGCGACGGTCGTCATGTGGACGAGGAATTTTTGAGTCCTTGATTTGTGGTGTGAAATTGTTAAGTGTATTCACGCCATTTTTGGATGTTCGTACGTTTTAAATTGTTTTTTAAATGTGGAACCGAAAAATATCAGCGATTGCGACAGTTGCGTCTATTTTGAAGTGAGACTTCTTTGTGTGCGATGAGAAAGTCTATACTTGATATAATAAAATTAAAGTGTCTGTCTGTGATTTCAAAATAAATATCACAATTTAAGTAAAAGCTGCCATTTATACAATCATCATCATCATCATTTCAATCGAATAAAGTCAACTGCTGGACACAAACCTCCCCCAAAGATCGCCACAACGACTGGTCTGGTTGTGTTGTGTGGGTACTGTTGTAATTACGCTTGGCAGGCGAGTTGGCGATCGCAGTTATGTTGTAAATGTACTCGAAGGACGCTGCTGCCCATCCTCCGGGTAATCCCATAGCCACCTTTTACGACATCTAAGGGATGAGATGGGTTAGTGCTATTCCTAGCCGGCACCACACGGGCATCTAAATGACCGTTTTTAGAATATATGTGTGTCTATCTGAAAGTCTGTCTCGAATATTATTTCAGTTTATTTCTTGTTATTGTTTTAATTCACACGGGTTTTATTTTGTGTCATTATTCCAAGTAAGGGACTTCGATCCCGACGGATACCCGACCACACAATTTTTATTTTATTTTATTATTATCTATTTAATAAAAACGACCCACCCCGCTAACGTGACATCATCACTAGTAGATAACCTGTTCAGATTGTCTTCTTTGACTATTTCTCTAATCTTGCCGGCTCAGAATGCCACTACCCCATCTCCTCCCATGGGTGTCGTAAAAGTCGACTAAGGGATTAGACGGAGGATGGGCAGCAGCATCCTTCGAGTACAATAACAACTCAACTGCGATCGCCAACCCGCCTGCCAAGCGTGGCGATTATGGCAAAACCCCCCAATGAGCACACAACACATCCATATCGGTGGTTGTGGTGATCTTTGGGGGAGGCCTGTGTTCAGCAGTGGATTTCATTCGGCCGAAATGATGATGATGATGATGACCACAAACTTTTCGTTTTACTGGTTCCATAAATAGAACGTTTGGCCACATCACTGATATGTATCTGTAAAAGTTTAGTCTTCTTGAAGCATTTTGTATGAGATACAAATAATACTCAGATATTCCGTGTGATTCTCGGCAAAGAGTAGACCACCCGGCTCTACCCATAGGTGTCTTAAAAGGCCACTAACGGTTACTTACGGTTAACGGTTTGATATCCGTGTGCTGTCTGGATTAAGAATTTAGCACCACTCCATCTCCTCCCGTGGATGTCGTAGAATACACTTGATTCGCACTTATTTTTTATTGTACTAAAGACTTTATTCGTAGCTATATATGATACGAATTGTGTTTGTCGAATAAATTTAAACGGAAAATGCTATCATCATTTCGGCTGAATGAAGTCCACTGCTGGACACAGGCCTCCCCCAAAGATTACCACAACGACCGAAACGGTGTGTGTTGTGGGCTCATTGGGGGGTTTGTCATAATCGCCACGCTTGGCAGACGGGTTGGCGATCGCAGTTGAGTTGTAAATGTACTCGAAGGACGATGCTGCCCATCCTCCAGCTAATCCCTTAGTCGACTCTTACTACACCCACGGGAGGAGATGGGGTGGTGGTATTCTGAGCACCACACGGCTGCTATAGGATATTTGTATTTTCGATTCAAACTTCACTCACATTAATGTTACGATTACGACACTAAACGTCAAAATATTCGTGCTGGCCCTCTGATATGTATAAATAAGACCACATTCAAAACTATGCAAGTAGGCTTAGGCTTAGGCTACTTAGGCTGGAGGCTACTTAATGCTTCGCCAATTTACCCGGTTAAGCAGATATATCCCCCTTGGGATGACAGCGAGAAGCCCATCATAAAAAAAAAAAAAACTATGCAAGCATTGATGAGTCACAGTTGTTCTTACATGCAGCCATGTAGTTTTTAAATTTACTTCCCACTTCGGCTGTCCATCGAGATGTTATCCAAAGAGAGCTACTGTGTTCATAATTTTTATCTCCGTATCATTTTTATTACCGGTTACAATTGTGTAAAATTAAATTTACATAATGACTTTTAATTGTAACCTTGTTGGCTGTAATTTTAACTTTCAATGTATTTTATTGTTTTAAAATTACAGCCACATGTACGGAAGATTATATGTTGGAACTGATTAAATTAAAAATAAAGAAACCAAATGGTTTTTAGGCTGGAAACAATTACGGTGGTCACTTAAAACAGGTTTTTTTGAAGAAATGCCAAATACTATTAAGCCACACGGGACTTTTTACTGATGGGCCGCAGTGGTCCGCAGTGAGAGTGTCATGCTCCAGCAGGAGACCGCAGAGCGGGATCGGCAAAGGGCTGATCCTGCTCTAAGAAAGGGAGAAGGGAGACAACCGCCGTGGCACCGAATTCCCATACGCCTGAAATCCCCTGCCGTAGCTGTATGTAAAGAATGCGAGAAGCCCAACAAAAAAAAATAACTTCGTTCTCGTAGGTCTGCATGAACCATGGTTGGGGTATACCTGGCTCCACCCGACTTCATAAATAAAGTTATTTTCCTTTTCAGTGGTTTTAATATTTTTATGTCGTGTAGGGTTTTTGAAGTCGTTATATTTTACATAAAAAGATTTATTTGTTACTTTTTAGTGAAAATAAATGTAAGAACTTCCAATTTGGTATCAGTATTTAACATTAAAAATAAGAATGACTCGAATCGGTTCTCTGATCTCTGAGGAATCGAAACTATTAAGACATCATCTAGATAAGCGCAGCCAAATTAACCTGTTTACTGAAGCTGGCTAAAATACTACGCAATCAAATGTAAATTTATATGGGACCAACTCGAAAGCATTCCGCACTTGTTAAAATAAATTGCTCAAATCGGTCCACAAACATCAGAGTAATCGGTGCACATACAAAAAAAACGCTTCGAATTGAGCCTCCTCCTTTTTGAAGTCGGTTAAAAATGCTGCGATCTCCAATTCGCTTGCCTAGAGTGGTGGTGATCATGGGAGGCCCATGTTCAGCAGTGGACGTTTACGGGCTGATGTGGGCCAAATAGTTTGTTCTTGATAAACATTTTTTTGGAATGACAGAGGTAATGTGTTCATCATTTCGACCAAATGAAGTCCACTGCTGGACACAGGCATCCCCCAAAGATCACCACAATGACCGATCTGGGTGTGTTATGGGCACATTGGAGGGTTTTGCCATAATCGCCACGCTTGGCAGGCGTGTTGGCGATCGCAGTTGAGTTGTTAATATACTTGAAGGATACTGCTGCCCATCGTCCGGCTAATCCCTTAGTAGACTTCTACGACACCCACGGGAGGAGGTGGGGTGGTGGTATTCTGAGCCGGCACCGCACGGCACATTACAATTCACTAACAAGCCTATTCACAGTATTATTCTCATATAAACAACAATTCTCCTTGTGGTGTCCAGATTAAGAATGTAGCATCACTCCGTCTCCTCCCGTGGATGTCGTACAAGGCGACTAAGGGACTCTAAACCAGAAGGATGGGCAGCAGCTTGTATTTATGGAACAGCAACCATACTGCGCTCACTAACAATTCTGCTAAGCGTGGTGAGTATTGGCAAATTCCCCGCAAAATGATGACACAATTGTGGAAGTCTGTGGGGAGGCCTTTGTTCAGTAAGGGGCGTACTGATTACAATGTGGAGCAATGAACGTTGGCTTTAGGGGCCAGCACAATTAATTAACTAGCGAGTTTTTTTTTTACTGAACAGGTAATCGATGTTGGGTAGCTGTAGTATTGCACGCCTCTTAAGCGAAGCGTTGAGGTGGGTATTACTGTCAGTTTACGCACACCGAGTGATTCTCCAACTTAAAATGTCACTTTTTTTATTCTTTATTGCTTTTATCTATACAAATAAATAAAATTGAAGTGTCTGTTTGTAATGTCAAAATAACAGATTTTTACTTAATGCATATGAAAGTATATACGGTACCAACAGCAAAAAAACAATCTTTAAATTTTTTGTCTGTTTGTCTGTCTGTCTGTTTGTTCTGGGTAATCTCCGAAACGGCTGGACCGATTTTGACGGGATTTTCACTGGCAGATAGCTGATGTTATAAGGAATAACTTAGGCTACTTTTATTTTAGAAAAATAATTAGGATTCCGCGTAAAAAAATAAAACCCTTGAAATCCAATACATATATATATTCTATGTCAAGTGTCTATGTCGAAGTAATCTAAATTTCTTTCAAATTAAACGCGGGTGAAACCGCGGGTCCCAGCTAGTAAGTGAATATAAATAGACAAATGTTGAGAAAAAACACTATTTTTAACACTCATGACATTTTAAATCTCTTTTTATTATTTAAACTAATTAAAAAATTGTTTAAAAAAGTTCTGTCTTGGACGTCCGTGTGTCTGTATGTGCGGATCCCGTATCTTGTGGTCACGATAACAAGCGAAATACTTCACTTATCAAGTTGGTTTTTTTTTATAGGCTTCAGTATTTTGAGGAATAGAAGCCTATTACTTTTCACGGTATAATTCGATGTAGTTTAATTGTTATTTAATAAATTAAAGATTATGAGACGTACACTTTTTGATTTTCCAACTATTCTTTAATTCGAGCAATTTAGTATCAATGACTGCTCTTTTTACCCACTGCTAAGTATTAGCCCCCCTTACTTATATATTATGGCAAAACCCCCCAATGAGCCCACAACACATCCATATTGGTTGTTGTAGATCTTTGGGGGAGGCCTGTGTCCAGCAGTGGACTTCATTCGGCCGAAATGATGACTTATATAAAAGTTTACCTTATCATCTTTACACGGTTGGTGCAGTGGCTGATACAGTCGACGGCTGTGCTGTGCTGTTGTGCGTTAGATTCCCGCATGGAGCAAATATTTGTATAATCTGCAGGTATTTGTGACGGGTCTGGGTATATTGTGTGTGGAATTTGTGTCTGTAAACGCACCCACGCCACAGGACAAAGCTTAGTGTTGGACTTTGCCCCATGTTTAAAAAAACAAAAAATCCTTCTTACGTCATCTAAACCCATCCGGCCAAAGTCAAAGTCAAAGTTTTTTATTTCAATTAAACTAAATATTGGCACATATGAAACGGCCGCAAACGATTCCTTTTCTAACCCTTGCTTTGCCAATTAAGATGTATGAGCATTCCATAAACTGCTAATTAAAAACTCAAAGCTTGATAAACTTGCATGTTACATGAACCTGACTCAACTACCTTCATAAAAATGCAAAATATTTTAAATATGGTATAGGCTAAGGTAGGTATCGAGTTTGATGCGTTTCATTTCGTCGATGGAGCGATAGGCGGTCAATCGATACGTTATCAGAACCATCTGGATCCCCTCCCCCCGCGTCTCCCACAGGTGCTGGCTGTAGCGGCAGCAAAATAGGTTGGTGATTCATTTTAATATATTAACTAATTACTTTTTTCCATATGTTGTCTTGCCTGAGCTGAGTAGACACTGGGAATTGGAAACTCTACGGCCCGTATTACAAAACGGGAATCAAAACTTAAGTAGAACTATAGACGAGATGACAATAAAAATATATACATGTTATACTGGACCTATTACATAGGATTCATATTTGATTAAAGCAATCTAGAATTAAATTCTACTCGTTTTGATTTTCGTTCTGTAATATGCGTGTTTCTTATTACAGTCCAACTGTGGGGATGGGAAAATAATCATTCTCATTTATATTTTATCGAATTGTCTACTTGCACTTTGCTTTAAGGTTAAGTAATCAATTCATTTGTCCATTGTACGCTGACTATAATTACTTAAGCTTCAACAGCTGTCTGATCTTCAAAATTCAAAAATAAAGGAAAGTTACTTAAAAAAAGGAACTTAGTAATAAAAAAGCATTTTTGCTAAACCCACTTTTGCTTCTGACGTTACCATATTTATGTGATGGCGAGATGGTGCTGATAATCAGCCGATCAAATTACCGCCAGGGTCACCACGCCTGCAAGCTTCCATGGTATAAGGTGTGATGATTAACAGAGGACAAAGGAAGCCTTGAGGAGGATAAAACAGGCCTTGAGTAAAGACGATTTTGGTGTCATAATTGGGAGAAAATAAACGTTATTGTATTTGACCTTATAGGCCTTTGTTCAGCAGTGGACGTCATTCGGCTGTTATGTTGATGATGATAATGATAATGATATTGAGACCTACTTTAATTTAAAATAATGAAGAATGAAAGTGGATTATTTTGATATTACAACACACACGACTATATACCTATAATAAACAATAAATAGAGATATATAAAAATATAGGTGCCTGACATGTTAATATTTGAAAATTCATATGCGTGTCACTGTCAGAGGGCCAATTTTCGTAATTTAAAAATGTTCAAAATATAGTTCCGATCTAGTCTCAGTGTCATAAATGTCACATATGGTATTCTCCTAAACAAACAAACAACGTCAAACGTGAACTTACACTGTGATGAGATCAAAAATGGATCGAAAGTTGATCGAAGTCAAAACGGTATTCTGCTAACATTTCGAACTGTCACATTTTCATTAAATAAACGTCAAAATTGAGATCGAAATGAGACTAGATCGAGATTATACTGAAATCCGACTGAACTTTAAGAGTAGCAGAATACCATTTTTTTGGTCAATTCATAATTTAATCTCAGTTCGGTCAAGTTTCAGTCATAGTGTAAATTAATTACGAGAATTGGCCCTCTGAGCGTAGTAGAATATCATTCCCTGTTAGCGACACCACGGGAGAAACATAGTGTTACTGTAAGAGACTTTATATTTTTTATTGTACAACTGAAAGGCGTCTCAGCATGTGCTGAAAATTAATTACACCGCTGATTTTCAGCTGAAGACTAAAAGAGAGAGGTCATTTCATCTTAGACTCGTGCCCGTCACCACTTCGAGAATCGCCACAGAGGACGGTGAACTCACATTTCCATAACCACCAAGCTGTGAAAATGTTTTGGTGTGCTCAGTATGTTTCCTTTTACTATACCCACGTACTGAAAAAGGTTGCCTAATCCGTGTCAGGAACTACACGGAACAATTTTTCATTTGGTTTAATATTTTGGGGTCAAAATACATATTAAAAAGATTTTGTATAGCCCTGGCAAGTATTGAGTTCGCAGTGAATCCATAGAATAGAATAGCCCAATAATTTATTTAGTGATTATGTACTTAAAGACATTTATTATACGTTATAATTAAATAACGGAAGCATTTACATTTGCTACATGGCAACCACCGAGAAGAAATTCATATTTCCTTGAAGTTAGCAGATCACACAACAATATTACCGTGAAAACCATAGAACCATTATATCATTATCATTATACATATACTGTCTGTAAACGCACCCACGACACAGGAGAAATCCTAGAGTGGGGCAACGTTAAAAAAAACTAAAGTACTCAGTTGCATGATTAATAGAAAGAAAAATAATAAGCTTTAATCCACCTGTATTTTTTTACTGTCAGTTCTTATATTTATTAATTCTTATATTTGTTTTCTTCATAGATCGGGAGTAACATTTACCTTCTTTAAAGCATTGGATATTAATTTAAGGAAAATATATATAATTCTTTATTAAATCCTATTTTCGGGTTACTCAATCTTAACTAGATCGGTAGATAATCAACGGCTATTTTTGGTGTTATTAACATTATTGTTTTATCCAACCTTGACATTGGCAGAATTATAAACATATCGATGAAGCCTTTGTTTTAAAATTGGAATTCGAGTTGCAACCGCCCAAAGTGGCCAACTTCTTCAATGTAATAATAGTTACCCACGATATGACAGCTTCCAATTCCAAGAAACTGCAAGCTTGTAATAAGTACATTGACTGTGTATTCTGTAAGACACCTTGAATGTGTAATCTGATCTGACCATATTGATTCAAAACAGATATGTATATTTTTTGTTTTGTTTGGGTTCTGATTTAGATCTAAGTAAAGGTTGTCTTTATAAAAAGTTCTTAAAGTCGTTCAACTAACAAGGGCAATGTAACATGGTCATTAACAAGCTGATCTGATTATTTTTATCCTCGTAATCGAATAAGCATTTACTCGAATTTGGTATAAAACCCAAGACTCAACTCAACTTTTCTAAATGTGGCTTTCATTTAGAAAATACTTGAACTAGCATCAAGGCAAATATGGATGTCGAGCCAATAATCTACATTATCAGGTCTTTACCTATAATATTGCCGAAATTTTTATGGTTTGGCATGGAGTTCTAAATTCAAATAGATTTTATTTTTGTGTCTCATATTCTTTTTTCAAAAACATTAAATCATTGTTTTCCCTCTTTTAGTATCATAAAGTCATTTCATAGGCATAGACCATATATTTAAAAGTGTTATTATTAGACCACTATCTATAGTGTACAGCTTGCCTTTCCGACCAATTTATAATCTGTTAATTAGCAATGAATGTATAATAAGCAATTAAGACTCATAGAGAGCCTAACACCTGTTATATAGCGTTCAAGCTATATTTAAGAGTGTATTAATTGCCCAGTGTCATTGGCCTTTTATTACTTCACGGGTTAAATAAGCACTTAAGTAATAATAACCTTAAGTAGGTTCTATTTAAGTAGTTATTTTGGGTTGTCTCGATGATTTCTGCCAGTGACACACAGAAGCTGTTAGAGCCTACAGCCTGCGTAAACGCAGTATTGATCACTGCGAAGACAGCAGTTTGCGTGTCTAAATCACATGCATGATTGGATGAAACAAGCCTTTAGCCGCTTGGCTGTTGCCTCTTTTATATTCCGTCGCAAGCCACTTTCATTCTTCACGTATGTTTTAGGTATATTTTGTTAATTGTACCGTCCATCTTCTTATTTAATTTTTATTTCACCTGGTGGGAATATCTACATGTACTTCCCCCGCCCTGGGGAAATACAAGAGGGGCATGCCGGACTCCTACCACATAAAATCACCGGAGCAGTAATGTTCGACACCTAAAGGAGGCTACAGGTCCTCGATAAAATCACACTAAAGCCGCCTATTGGTGCCACGCCTTTAGGCGCATCTTAGAGGGGATGACTGAAAAATAGTCAACCCCTCTAGCGATGGGGATGAGACTGTAAAAAGGCCACCCCCCAAGGCACATCTCGGGGGACTGTAAAGGATCCCCCCGAACCTTGCTGTGCAAAGTGCTACGCACACGACAGCACGTGATTTCGTGCGCATCGCCGTCTTCCCGGGGGTCACTCGGTATAACAACGTAGACTCCCCAATCTGCGCAGCCGTGACCCTCAATGCCTTCCGCCATATAACGACGGCAGAGAAATCTGGCGTGTTGGATCTGGGCGCTAGGGCGGTTGTGTTATCCCGGCGCCATCTCACCGGCATCAGACGGCCCTCTTCCGATGCTGGAATCACGTGATATAACTGAAGCTGTTAATGACATGATATAAAGGAACTCTATCATCATAACTGCAAAAGAACGTCCATTACTGAACATAGGCCTCCCGGTTGCACAATAGTGTCGTCATTTTTAGGGGGAATTACTCATTACGCTTGTATTGTTTCACAGAAGCGACGCTGCTGCCCATCCCTCTGGCTTAGAGACCCTTAGTCGCGTTTAACAACATCAACGGGAGGAGATGGAATGGTGCTATAGTCTTAATCCCGACAACACACGGTATTTTCTCTGAACTATATGCTTATGATGTATTACAGAAATGATGCTCAACCAGTAAAATGATCTGGTGGTGCGAACGTCTACGGACTCGCTTCTTAAGTGCTGGGTTATAGGTTAAAAACTGGCATGTATTAGTGCGACTTTTTCAATGTCATGTTTTTTTTTTATTTTTTTTTTTTTTTTTTTATTTTTTTTTTTTTTATTTTTTTTTTTTTTTTAAAAAAACGTTGCCCCACACTAGGATTTCTCCTGTGTCGTGGGTGCGTTTACAGACATGAATTCCACATACAATACACCCAGACCCGGAACAACTATCTGCAGATCATACAAATATTTGTTCCGTGTGGGAATCGAACCCACGACCCGGAGCGCAGCAGTCGACTGTATCAGCCACTGCACCAACCGTGCCGTCTTTTACTTTCATAGTTAATCTGACATCGCTAAATGTAACGTTGAAGGAAAACATGAATCCTGAATCTAATGGTGTGAGGTCGAATGGTCGCCAACACGCATTGAACAAGTGCAATGGTTATTAATGCTCGTTACTTCTCTTTGTAAGAAGAGGTCTTTGCCCTCATCATCATCATATCAGCCAAAGGCCGGCCCCTGCTGAACAAAGGCGTCCCCCCATAGTTACTACAAGTTTCCGGTCACATGTTGCCCGCTTCCAACGACTCCCAGCGACCTTCACCAGGTCGTCTGTCCTCCTCGTTGGAGGTCGTCCCACGCTGAGTTTTCCGGTGCGCGGTCTCCATTCGAGAATTTTTTTCCCCCAACGGCCATCAGTTCTACGGACAATGTGCCCCGCGCATTGCCACTTCAGCTTACTTATCCCTTTAGCTATTTCGGCATCTTTAGTTCTTCTACGGATATCCTCGTTTCTGATTCGATCTCGTAGAGAAATACCAAGCATAGCTCTCTCTATAGGTCGCTGAGTGACCTTGAGCTTTCTTACGAGGCCCACAGTGAGTGACCACGTCTTCATGCTATATATCATCGCTGGTAACACACACTAACACACACCTTGGTCTTGAGGCACTACCGGTTGTTGAAGAAAAGATGTTGCGAAGTTTCCCGAATGCTATCCCATCCGAGTCGCATTCGACGATCGCCTTTGACCTGCACTTGGACAACTACAGGCTGATATTATTACTGTTCCGGAGTCCCTCTTCAGTGCCGAAGGTAACCGCCTCGGTGGTTTTATCCGGTAGGAATCCTGCGCCCCTTCGTCCTTCCCCGGGGCGAAGGAATTTCATGGTGAACTTCGACGAGGTAAACTAGAAAAAACGCTGTTATTATTATGCTCTACTAAATCGTTACTGATCTTTAAACATCCTGCCTACCCCAAAAGCACATAAAACTGAAAACACACAGTGCCCATCATAACCGAGCTGCTGAGACGGCCCATATTGCATTGTGAGGCTAATTGGATAGAGATGCTTATCTCGTGAACCGATAAAATGGCGTAGATAACATTCTGTAGTGACTTATTAAGGCCGTTCCCAGAATAATATTAGATCGCACGATACGCGCTGTGTGTGTCGGGTACCGATAGCACCAAAGGAAACAATTTCGGTAAGTTTTTTTGGCAGAAGTACTTGAAGTATTGTTGTATGTTTGTATTTTGGGTGCGGCCAACCCATACATAGAACATTACATTGTGTTGATAACTGTAGTAAAATAAGTGATTTGAAAGTTGAAGTGGAAAGTGCTGGCGATCTAGCCGCAATTTTTATATTTTTTGTATGTATTTCGTTTGAATGTTTGTTTTTACAAACCGGTGGCAAAACGATCAAGTTATTCGTATGGTGGTAAGTGTGACGCCTGCCAATAACAATTTGTAATGCTATCCAGGGGTGCAATTCCTTAAGCTCAAACATCCATACATCTTTAAATACAGAATTGAAATAACGGTGTAAAACCAATTTCGGTATACGCTAAGACATGATTGAAGCTATCCAAGGATACGTTGCAGAAGGTAAGCCATGACGACCTTGTCTTAGCGAATACCAAATTGGTTTTACACCGTTATTTCGATTCTGTATTTAAGGATGTATGGATGTTTGAGCTTAAGGAATTGCACCCCTGGACAAGTCCTGCGTGGCACCACTCCACGCTTGTTACTCCGAGACATTCTAGTATTTTGGTCGGTTATGCCTAGTAATTGCAGTTTAGTTTCAGATGTAAGTATTGTCTGGTAAAACAAACTATAAATCACTACATATTAGAATCTAATAAATATTTACAGGATCATATTTTGTTTCATACCGATATTTGGATGCCAAAATAACGTACGAATAATGTATGAAATGAAATAATCGTATTAGTGGAACCGTTTACCGTAGGCTATGTAGACTCTATATTAAAAAATTGCAGCAATTCATCTTCTGTCGTGGATGTCGTAAAAGGCGACTAAGGGGTAAGAGGGACTCGTCTTCTCTTCAGTGGAGCAGCAGCTATATTGCGCGCACCAACCCACCTGTTAAGCGTGTTGAGTACTGGCAAATTCCCCCCCATAATAACGACACAATTGTGGAAATCTAAGCGGGAGGCCTTTGTTCAGCACTGAACCTCCTTTGACTGATATGCGGATGATGATGATTAATGTAACATGCATCGATGCTCTGTCCTACTGATCAATGTACATTACTATCCACAAATCGTAAGCGTTTTCCCTCTTAAATTAGGTCTCTACGTAACAATTAGGCCACATCTCCCCCACTTATCTGCAAACCCTACTTTGCTATCAGCGATCAGAACAACGGATCGCGTTGTGTAGTTTTTGCGAAATTGGTCCCGATCGAGTGTTATTCGCCCGTGTTGATTCCCTGGAACACTGCATGTATCGGGAACTCAATCTGTGACAAGCTGGCCTCAGACTGCATATTTGAACCATGGACGTAATTCATCAGACTTAAAAATGTTCGCACTTTTGGTTGGAGGTAAGCAAATTCAAATTCAAATTCAAAAGATTTTGAATAGTCAGAATGTAGTTGCATGGTTCCAAGAAGTTGGTCCTATGGAGAAGAACCGGCAAGAAACTCCATAGTCACTCTTTTAGTATAATTTTAAAATGTTACATACATTGCAATATAGTAGCATAAAGTTATGTGAGAATAATGTACTGCCAGTGTGAAATAGATAAAGTAAAACAATAATAAAATAGGTGAAGTAAAATCATTTCATTAAACAAGATTACATGGCAGTAAGGACTGACCAGTCCCACATGACGGCACCCGTTCACGAGCTTGACGCATGCATCGGCGTCGCTCAGGTCAACCATATTGCAGGGAACTTAACAGCCCGATACACGACGCCACCATCAGCAAGACGTTTTAGTGAGCATGACAGACTCATACTGCCAAACAACAGTCAGTTATAATTCATAGATGTAGGCTACATGATACTCACATTTGCCGTATAAAATATTAATGTCACAGAACTATACAAATTTTAAGTCTTGACAATATAGAAGAACAAAGAGATTCCTTAATACAAACACTGCAGGTTACAATCCCCTTTATAGTAGCTTCCCCTCCGCTAGAGGGGGTGATCGCCTTACAGCCATCCTGCTCGAGATGTGCCTAAAGCGTGGCACTAATGGGTGGCTCTCGATGGCGATTATTTGAGTTCCTGGAGGCTCCCTTCGGTGCAGAAGTTGACCACTCCAGTGGTTTTAGCCGGTTGGAGTCTGGCATACCCCTCCGCCCTTCCCCGGGGCCGGGGGAAGTACATGAAGTATTTACACTGGATCATTAAAAAAATTAAAACTGTGTAGGGGACTCAACCTGATAAGCCTGGCCTCAGATTTTGAATGCGATGCATTGTACTCAAAAATGTTTGGACTTTTTACTTTGAGCTTAGCAGACTTGCCAATATCCAAGAACGATATGGTTGGTGCAGTAGCTGATACAGTCGACTGCTGCGCTCCGGTTCGCGGGTTCGATTCCCGCACGGAACAAATATTTGTATGATCTGCAGGTAGTTGTTCCGGGTCTGCTTGTATTGTGTGTGAAATGTTGTCTGTAAACGCACCCACGACACAGGAGAAATCCTAGCGAGGGGCAACGACTAAAAAAATGCGGTCTCCCGTCCACAGACATTGCTTAACCTTGCCGATTATTTGCCGAGCAGTGAGTACTAAGCTTTTGTCATTAAACGGCAGTTGCTAACCCAAGACGGAGGTCTTTGGGCGGCTTCAAGAACCAGGGGCGGATCCTTTTAATCTAGGGGAGAGGTCGAGTGGCGAGAGGCTTTGGGTCTCCTGTCAGTAGATTTTCAAAGATCATTGTTGCTATAAGGTCCAGTGCATCTCACAGTTTTGGTGGTGTCATGGCCCCCTGAGCCCCGCCCCCATGAATCCGCTCTTGTCAAGAACTCCGATACAAGACGGGCCGCTTAGCAAACGAAGAGAAAAAGGAAGTACCTAGTACATATTATTAAAGGATTGTCTCCAATTATTGACAAAGAAAGCTAGTAATAAGACCGTAGACCACACCGGAAACAAAGAGAACACTACATCTTAAAGATACCCTAAGCGGCACCTAACAATATTTACAATGAGAACTCAGTTATTAATAGCGACTCTTTATGAAAATTAATACTATAACGTGACCGCAGCGAGGAGATAACGATCTTTCTGAAAAAAGGTGCATAAACTTTAATTAGAAGTGAGATCCATTCAAACGATATAGCTCGTATCGTTGGGATGCACCTTGTTGCGTTGGCTTTATTACTTATTACTGATATTAAGGCAATAGCACCTGTGTGTATCTTTACTTATTATGATATTCTGATACGTCTGGTGATTCTGATAGCCGATATGATGAGAAAGGAGGCTTGGACGATGATGATAATGGATTATAACTCGTCACGAATGACACACTAATGGCCGACATTAATCAATCTAATCCAAAAGCTTAGGATTTTGGTAAGGTAAGTCAAGACAAGTAAATGAGACAACCGGCGCCTACGACAGATATAAAAAAGAATACTACAGCCAAGAGGTAACCGGCTACTGAGTAGAATTAGGCTAGAAACACACTTTATAGGGCACTACAACACATCATCATATTTTTTTATTTCAGATATACAGGGTGTCCAGTAAATAGCACGACATACTGCAGGGGGTGAGAGCTTGGGTCAATACCTACCAAAAACACAATATATGTTCAGCAAAATCTTACGGATTTACAGTAGTACAATTTTTTATAGATCAGAAAATTGTACTATGAAAGTTTAAATAAAAATTCTTGAAAACATTTTAGTTTTTAATAGAATAAAGACTTAACAATGAGTAAATAACTATACACAAATAATTAGAGTTAAAAAAAAAACTATAAAAGGAGTTTTTCATTACGAGATGCTTAAAAATCTGTGTCAAGTTAGAGATTTTTCGATATTTCGGAAAATTTTGTACTACTGTAAATCCGTAAGATTTTGCTGAACATATATTGTGTTTTTTTGGTAGGTTCAAGCTCTCACCCCCTGCAGTATGTCGTGCTATTTACTTGACACCCTGTATAAAACATCCACAACAAAGGCCTCCCCCACAAATTTACACAATTGTTTCATCATTCTATTTGCCGATACTCACTACGCTTGGTAGGCGGCTTGATGAGCGCAGAATGGCTACTGTTCTACAGAAGGGACGCTGCTGCCCATCCCTCTGGTTAATAGAGTCAAGGAACGGGAAGTCGTCTTTTACGATATCCAACGGGTGGAGATGGAGTGGTGCTATATTCACCACACGGACTACGGACACAACACGGACACACACCTACACACTAGCTATCATTTCGGCCGAATGAAGTCCACTGCTGGACACAGGCCTCCCCCAAAGATCACCACAACCACCGATATGGATGTGTTGTGGGCTCGTTGGGGGGTTTTGCCATAATCGCCACGCTTGGCAGGCGGGTTGGCGATCGCAGTTGAGTTGTTAATGTACTCGAAGGACGCTGCTGCCCATCCTCCGGCTAATCCCTTAGTCGACTTTTACGACACCCATGGGAGGACATGGGGTGGTGGCATTCTGAGCCGGCACCACACGGCACACTAGCTATACATATAGCGTTTTCCAAAATCTGTGAACATTATTGTAAGGGTCAATAGGTTACAGGGATCGCGGTTTTAAAAAAACAAGTTTTAATGAGTATGTATTTGCTGCTCAAGCGCTCAAAGAAGCTGTTTCACAATTTTTGAAGTGAAAACTTCTTTTAGCGCAGTACGCATATTTTTAGATGAGATAAAATCTCTGGAGTCGCGACACCGTTACGAGACGCAGCTATAGTGTGTGCATATATGCATGTACATATAGCAGACCGCGAACGCGTCTAGATAAATAAAATAAAAACATTTATTGCTATAAAAATTTCACTTCTGTCGGCACTCCCGGAGTGCAACCCGTATTTTTTATTATTACAGCGGCGCATGTTCTTTATCTCTGTGCGTTTTCATTATAAAATTGTGAAAAAAAGATTATTTTTGTGCCCAAATAGCGACACTGTTATTAATAACTCAATACAATTGCAAAACAAAAAATTTCGGCGTAATCCAACACCTCATAACCTGAAAATTTACGAAAAAAATTGGTTGCCTGTAAAGTCGGTATACGGGCGAAAGTTTTACGTGACAACGACTTTGAGTGGTCACTCTCTCTCTCTCGCTCTGTCTCTCTCGCTCTTAGGCGGGCTAACTGTGCTCGAGTGGAAGGGACGCGTGCCTTTCACTTTTTATGTCTGTCTCTCTCGCTCTTAGGCGGGCTAACCATGCCCGAGTGGAAGGGACGCGTGCCTCTCACTCGCTCTCATTGTGAGCGCATAACGTGAGCGGAGCGTAACGCAGTTTCTTGAAGTGTCACCCGGCAAACCAATTTATAAGACGTTGTCACGTCAAAATTGATATGACCTACAATTTTTTTTTTTCAATAAACGCTGTCTCCGTAACACTCTATTGTCCCCTTATAATAATGTTCACTATTACTGTAGCTCCCTTTAATTGTAGGCAAATGTAAATTACCGTTGTAGAAAAGTCGACCGGTACCCTGATTAATTAATACACAGATCTCTGTTACATAAATAATCAGGGTCATAACTCGACCGGTCGACTTCCGTCACCAATAACAAACAACAGGTGGAACTATAAAGAATGTCCTTTTTAGCTTTTTTGTCAGTCTGTGGTCTTCATAGTTGGATTGTTTGTTTGACAGCAGCGACTGCGAGATACGCCTTTCGCAAACTGTCTACGGGATATGTAATCAGCCGGGTTCATACTTTTAAAGACTGCTATCATGCCAGCTCCTTACAATAACAATACCCAGAACGATAGTCGACACACGCAATGCGTAATCATTTGAACGGTGACGTATATGACGACACCATTCGCTAAATGTCATTTTCTTGTAAATGCTGCACCAGAGTTTTTTTTTTTGAAGGGAAAACTTCTTTTAGCGCGTTACGCATATTTTTAGATGAGATAAAATCTCTGGACTCGCGACACCGTTACGAGACGCTAGAAGTGAAAACTTCTTTTACCGCGGTACGCATATTTTTAGATGTGATAAAATCTCCTAACGCGCTAAAATAAGTTTTCACTTCTGTCGGCACTCCCGGAGTGCATTTTTTTTTATTTTAATTCTGACGATTTCTGATGTTGGGTAAATGGCTTACTATAATAACGTCATCAACCCACTTGTGTGCTACGGTAAACACAAGCTGCTTACTCACACATTAACAGTGTTTAGGTTACGTGTTTGCGACAGTGGTACGCAACTATCCTTCCAGGTGATTTCAGACTAGCCTGGAAAAGTCCAGTGTTGAACGTGGGACTCCCAATGACTGCAACAGTAAATGGTGGCTGCTGGATAGGCCGCGTGCGTATCTTCTTTATCTTATTACTAATCTATATTACGATCCGTTTGGTGTCTGGATTAACAACATAGCATCACTCCATCTTTCGTGGAAGTCGTTAAAGTCGACTAACATCCAAAATTAATAATAAATCAAATCCAAATTCTTTGGATTTGAGACTGGGGATTTGTCTGTTTTTGTGTTGTATGTAATCGTAACATAAAAACAGATCAATTACAAAATCATAAATCTAGACATTTTTGATTAGATTGATTATTAATTTAGGCCGTAAGGGGGCACACCAAAGTGTTCTCAACGGAAGCCCATTAAAAAAAGGGGGGCTCAGGCGAGCTAGAAATGGACCCAATTGTATCTACGAACGATACTAAGGGATGAACGATTAGGCCCGCCACTACGATTTGCTGTTGAGTCCACACTGCTCTAAACACACACGGTTTAAATTAATAGCGGTAAGTAAGATATAGGAAACCGGCTCAGTTAATTGATTAATTGCAACTAATGAACAGGTTAATTAATTTTTATGGACCAGTAAAACATGAGATTGTGATAGTTTACGATGCGAGATACTAATCACCTTAGTTCGACTTACACTTGACCGATTTTTTCGATAACAATCTGTCGTAATCCGATAGCAACGTAGTAACATAAATTATAAGGTGAGATACCATCAAAAGAGTGTTAAGAACAATAAATCTGTCTTAAACATATGCAAATGAATTGAACTAAGAAATGACAATGAACCCAAAAGCTAAAAAACATTATTATAAATAAGATGGTCTACGATATAACTTATGGATAGACAGATGTACCTATAAAGATTTTTAATTTCGATAGAGAAACATCCAGTAATGAATGATAAAACTTGAATGAATGAATTAATGGAATTCTAAAATGAGTGTTTCCGTTTTTAAGCCGCATTTTCTACCCACAAATACTTTATTCCGTTCTTAATCTAAAACTTATTCTGATTTCGACCCACGATAGTAAATATATTTTATTTTCCATATTCTGCCTCAAATATATTCCGGTTTCAACGCATTGCTAATATTTCACTTTATCTTTAACTATTTTAAATTATTATTTATAATTTGGTTGAAGAGCACCTAAGACGTCACTTGTTGGCACAGGCACAGGTGAAAAAAATAATATTATTAGGTACTAGACATTTTTAAATTTTACGCATCTGTGCATATTTGTAATTCTTGCGAATCTGTGATTATTTAGGTGTTAATATTTATAATTCTTATGAATCAGATTTTTTTAAATATCTTATTAGTTACCTACTTTCATAATAAGTTTGAGTTAGAATAGTGTTTTAGCTGATATCGTGATTTATAAATGTTTATTTATTGATTAATTTTATATTATTTTGTCTCCATGTCATGTTTGAAACAGTTTCCGCCTGTATTAGTTTTATATTTGTTGTCTTCATAGTTGATTTAAATAAGAAATATATCCGAATAAAATATCCGAAAAGGTTTCAGTACCATAGACCACATCCATACACTGCGGCAGGTTATACAAAAGACCGAGGAGTATAATCTGCCACTATGCTTGGCGTTTGTGGACTATGAGAAAGCCTTCGATTCGATTGAAACCTGGGCAGTGCTGCAATCTCTACAGCGGTGCCAGATTGACTATCGGTACATTGAAGTGTTGAAGTGCTTATACAGAAACGCCACCATGTCGGTCCGAGTACATGAACAGAGCACGGGGGCAATTCCATTGCAGAGAGGTGTGAGACAGGGGGACGTTATTTCCCCGAAACTGTTCACCGCTGCAATGGAGGATGCCTTCAAGCTACTGGAGTGGAAAGGATTCGGCATTAACATCAATGGCGAGTATATCACTCACCTTCGATTTGCCGATGACATCGTAGTCATGGCAGAATCGCTGCAAGAGCTCAGCACAATGCTCGATGATCTCAACAGAGTTTCCCAACAGGCGGGCCTTAAAATGAACTTGGGCAAGACAAAAGTCATGTCAAATGCCCATGTCGTGCCCATCCCAATATCCGTTGGGAGCTCTGTTCTCGAAGTTGTTGACGAGTATGTCTACCTAGGACAAACTGTCCAGTTAGGTAGGTCCAACTTCGAGCAAGAGGTCAATCGTCGAATCCGACTCGGCTGGGCAGCGTTAGGGAAACTTCGCAACGTCTTTTCGTCAACAATACCGCATTGCCTCAAGACGCAAGTCTTTAACCAGTGTGTGTTACCAGTGATGACATATGGACAGAGACGTGGTCACTCACAATAGGCCTCATAAGAAAGCTCAAGGTCACTCAGCGAGCTATGGAGAGAGTTATGCTTGGTATTTCTCTACGAGATCGAATCAGAAATGAGGAGATCCGTAGAAGAACTAAAGTTGTCGATATAGCTGAAAGGATTAGTAAACTGAAGTGGCAATGGGCAGGGCACATTGCTCGTAGAACTGATGGCCGTTGGGGCACAAAGGTTCTCGAATGAGACCGCGCACCGGAAAACGCAGCGTGGGACGACCTCCAACGAGGTGGACAGACGACCTGATGAAGGTCGCTGGGAGTCGTTGGATGAGAGCGGCATGTGACCGCTCGTTGTGGAAATCTAAGGGGGAGGCCTTTGTTCAGCAGTGGACGTCCTGTGGCTGATATGATGATGATGATGATGATGCACCTACTGTTGTTTATTATTTCTTGAATTTGTTGATTCTAAGTATTTTTACAAAGTAAAAGAAATACCTTTTTTCTGCGCGCTTTACGTAACCAATTATCCCTCAGGTATAGATTAATAATAGATATATATTATAATATAGACTAGATGCAAAATGCCACAGAATAAGAAGAAATGAAACACAAATTGTTGATGGCATGGTTGGCACAGTAGCTAGGCGATAAGTTTTCAACGCTACGAGTTTCGGGCTTGAACTCCGCACGGAACAATTTTTTAAAGCCTACAGCTACTTGTTCCGTTATTTTTGGTGATTTGATGGGAGATCAGTTTGCTGAGACGGCCCCTTCGACACTCGTAATACTGCGATTGAGGGATACTTGATTTATCTTAGCGACTCAGTATATAACGCAATAGTGGCCATCTACAGAAAGTCGTATAGTCCTTGACGTATGTTGCGAATGCGAGTGCATTCGCACATCTGCCCGTAAACATTCCTTCTGAAGATTGCGCTCCCAATTATCATTAAATGAGCGGTCATAGCTTAACAAGCGGATTGGTGATTGCAGTATGTTGTTATTAGCACACTGGAAGACGTTGCTGCCCTCTTGATATCAACTCTTAGTCGCCTTTTACGACACCCATGGGTGGTGAGTGTGGTCTATTCTTTGCCAGGCCCCACACGACCAGCTCGGATTGCACGTGCTAAAATTCGACTTTCAGGAGGAATATGAGTATTAGCACTCCATACTTATTACTCTTTGCCAATTGCAACAAACTCTGAGTTGTGGCGCAACTAAGTATAGGACTTTTTCCGCCAGACCAGACCAGTTTTGCCGTCAGAGTTATTTCATAAGGATAAATTTTACACACCCAGTGGGTTCTGGTCTTTGAGCAAATGAAACGTTGTGTCGTTAAAATAAAATGATGTAAAAATAAACATTTACATAATTAATAACGTTACTTAGAGTGACTCAATCTTTCATCAATTTAAATTGGATTTTATTTAACACTCGATAATGGCAAGTGCATTTAAATTTGTTATCTACCAGCTATTAACCATACGCAGTCAATGACGTGTTATTTTAAATTTGAATTTGTATATATAAGTTTAAGCAAGTGTAAGCAATGTTTGTAACGTTGTTTGTTTTGTAGTAAATATAAGACTTTATGGGACTGATTGGACATGGGACATTGTTTTAGATTTAAAATACTCAAACATTTTCTTAACAGATTTCTGAACGAACCGAACCGAAACATTTTCCAAATTCAAATTTTAAATACCACGTCATTGACTGCGTATGGTTAATAGCTGGTAGATTATAGATAATATATTTAAATGCACTTGCCATTATCGAAATGTAAAATTAAATGAAAGCAATTTAAATTGATGAAAGATTGAGTCACTCTAAGTAACGTTATTAATTATGTAAATGTTTGTTTGACACTTAATTGCGGTATAACTGCTGTCACATTAGATTAATTATTTATGTACTAGTATATAGAAAATAGAGAAATCATAGAGTAAAGAAAGTTTACAAGTCATGCAATAGGAAAAATAACCTGATGATAAAAGTCATCATCATCATTTCGGTCGAATAAAGTCCACTGCTGGACACAGGCCTCCCTCAAAGATCACCACAACGACCGGGTATGGGTTTATGTTGTGTGCTCATTGGGGGTTTTGCCATAATCGCCACGCTTCGCAAGCGGGATGGCGATCGCAGTTGAGTTGTTAATGTATTGCAAGGACGCTGCTGCCCATCCTCCGGCTAATCTCTTAGTGGCGTTTTACGACACCCACGGGATGAGATGGGTTGGGGCTATTCAGAGTACCACACGGCATATTCAGAGCCGGCACCACAGCATGATGATAAATATGGATTTGGTAAATAAATCATCATGCTTATTGTTCTTCCCTCGGTAATCAGGTATAGCTGACCGACGGCACGGTTGGTGCAGTCGTTGATACAGTCGGCTGCTGCGCTCCGGGTCATGGGTTCGATTTCCGCACGGAACAAATATTTGTATAAGTTAGCTGCAGGTAGTTGTTCCGGGTCTGGGTGTATTGTATGTGGAATTAATGTCTGTAAACGCAGCCACGACACAGGAGAAAAAACTAGTGCGGGGCAAAATTTAAAAAAATAAAGGTAATTTAGTATCGTTACCACGTCATGTGTTTATTTACCTTTTTCTTTGTTCTTAAATCAGGCGTGTACATCAAAACCGCATAACGCTATACAAATTAGAACAAAAGCATTTTTATCACCTTATCTAAATAGTCGGAATATGTATTGTATTGTCCAGTGATCTGCGGTAAAATGAATCATTGCTAAAACCGCTGAACTTTTTTTTTAATTAGCGGCATTGAATAACTATGGTTGATGAGTTCATAGACATGAACACCAATATCCTTTGTTTCCCCCGCGCTGTAAATTTCCATGGACTTCCTCCGACCTGGTGATAGGCGGAAGGGTGTGCCGGATGCCTGCCTGGCTAAACCAGCTGGGCGGTCATTTTTAACGACGAGCCCCTCCAGGTTCTCGAGGACGATCAACGAACCTACGACTGACTGTAAAGCGGTCACCCCCTCTAGCAGAGGGGAGGCGACTGTAATGAAGCCGTCGCCCGAAGGCCCCGAAGCCTCGCTGTGCGCTGTGTTGCGGACACAGCGGGCAGCATGTGACTATATGCGTGCCACCGTCTTCCCGGTGGAGAGACCAACAGCCTAGTGATAACAGATGCGTTGCCTAAGGCTGAAATTAGAATGCACTCAGTGTATTCCTACCTTTACACTAGGTGACAACTACGCTCACACATAGCTGTTATTGTAATAGGCAAGACTGCAGAACCACCCCAGTAGAGTCCTTAGCATAGAACTCTACTACAAAACAAGCTTTATTCATGTTCTATATCTTCCTCACCCACGTCGCGGAGGCCTATCGCCGCGTCACCTTCTAGTTCAAGTTAGCACTTCTCCCTCCCGTCTCTTGCTCGCGCCGGCCCGTGCCGAGCCTGTAGCTTTAAATGACCCTAATACAATTTAAATAATACCGATCCAGCTGTTCCCAAAACAATAGCTTGTTATCCCCAGCAACGCCCTAAGCCGAGGTCCGTGTCCCGCAGGGGGCGCCCTTAGCGAAAGTTGCCTAGTTTTTAATATTAAATTAAAGCCTGGCTGAAGGCCTCTTTTGGCTTCGCCAGCAAATGACCGGTTAAGCAACCACATTTCCCTGAAATATATGCGAGAACCAAAAAAAAAAAAGTTCTATATCTTTTTAGGGTTCCGAACGTCCGAAGGAAAAAATGGCCGAACCCTTATAGGATCACTCGTGTATCTGTCTGTCCGTCTGTCACAGCCAATTTGCTCCGAATCTACTAGACAGATTAAGTTGAAATTTGTTACACGTGTGGATTTCTGTGACCCAAACACGGATGTGCAACGTAAATAAATGAATTTTGAATATGGGAGTAATTTACTTTTTACTTTATTAATTTATATGGGTTCCGCCATTTTCTCATTGGAAACCCTAAAAACTTTATGGGCTGGTATGATATATGAAGTGAGCCTACTATAAGATCTTTATATGAGAAACGAGGCTTGATTTGAAATAATTAATCAAAAGAGTTTTTATTTCATTGTTCAGTTTGTGGTAGAATGGAACCCTATTTATTCTAACAATGAAAAACACTTGCTAGTTTACTACTTTGGCCATAAGTGATCGAGGTATGTACTTTTGCATTTTGTAAATATAACTGGGAATCTTCTCACCTTTGTTCCTATTTCGTATAATAACCAGTAAACTGGGCGATCGAGTGAGTCATTAAACACCCGATAGAGGGCGGAGGTGACGCGTCGCCCACTGCGGCCACACGGACAAATATAAGTTACAAAGGAAGAGCGTTTACAATATTATTGTTTGAAAACAGAATCAGAACAATTGTAGATAGCCTTTATGAAATTTATTTAAAAAGTAATGACTCTTAATGATTATGTGCTCAACTGAAAGTATCTATCTACCAACTATAAAATTCCACGATTTAGGCTGTCAGTTTGCGTGGTGCTCAATAAAGTGTCAAATCCATGCAATAATTGTACTAAATGTGGTTTATCTTTTGTAATAACTCATAAATGTGTTTTTTTATTTAGAATTAAACATATAGGCAGTTACATAGGATTAACATCACGAATACGACACATTAAAAGTCGTGGATTTAATAAAATCTTAATCTATCATGTGATTAAAATGTCAACCGTTAATAGAGATGCTGTATGTGATTTAAAAAAGTGGGTAAGAAGCAGATTTCGTTATGTAATAAGCTAAGAAAAATAATACCTAGAAGTGCACACGCAGTGCGTAATTTTTTGAACGATGACGGATATGCCACTATTCTCTGGAATGCCATTAGTACTCTATCATTTCCTTGTGAATGCTTCTCCTGAAAAATAATTGATGATGTCGAATTGTAATTTGACAATGGCTATCTATAACAAAACTATCTATGAGCTTGTGTGTGACAGATTCTAACCGTGCTGAACTAATTATGAAACTCTGACTTGGACTGTTGATAATAATAATTATTATCAATACAATCTAATTCTCTTTTTTCTTCAACAAAAATTACATTTTTCTTTTCGATTTCATATTTAAAATAATCGGTATTTAGTTAGAGAACTCCAAAAACTGACTATCTATATATTAACAAACACACCCCCTCCACCCTCATACACACTATGTGCGCGTTATTTATTTTCTTTATTCCTTGTTCATTATAAATTTGTAAATTATAAAGTAGTCAATAGCTTAAAATTATTGTAATGCTCTAAAGGGAGGGCGGAATGTCCTAACACAAGCATCTCTTTGCTTAAAAGGACATTCCAAAACTGATATGTAAAATGATTTAAGTTATTGAAATAAACATTATTAATATTACTATTCCTTTTTTCCGCGTTCGCTCATAACTTGAAGGCACGGCTGCACGAGCAACACACGGTCGATTTCATCCTTTGTTATACACAAGAAAAATGGCCGAACACTATCGAGCGACGATACTATTACTTTAAACAAGATCCCCGTTTTTGATTGCGTGGCAGCGACACATACATAACCGTTGGACACTGATGTAAATTGCAGAGAATTAGAATAACTGTATGATTTTACGCTATGTGAAGTTTTTTTGAGCTGGGTATTAGTTTATCACATATTGTGACCACTGTTGTTCCAGTCAAGTACATTAGGACACGTCACAAAGTATAGTCAAGGACAATGACGCAACAGGCGTGGCCCAAGGGGCTGTTTTGGAACCCGCAACGAAATTAATCAGACGCGAAAAATGGGTGATGGAAATGAGACAAAGTAAATGAAACATATATTTCAGGATTATCTTCATCATGGCTTTTCTTGATAGTAAGCAGTACAATAATGGTGAAACTCTATTGAATGACTACCACATTTTTAAGCACAATCGCTGCTCTTCCTATTTTGTAAAGAATAAAGTAATTATAAAGCAAACAAAAATGTAATAAATTTCACCAACTTATTGCTAAGATTTTCGGTAAAAAAATCGGTAAAGCCACACCTCCAAACTATTAAATCCAAGGGCCAAACAATCTTAATTCGAATAACTTAATAGGCGTCTCATAATACAGGCCTCACGTTGGGTGGCCCCAAGCAGTTCTCATTTGTCAAGTGAGCCCGCTACCACGATACGCGTCAGTCCTTTGTATAACACAGATAGACATCGCAAGAACAATGCCAGCTAGTGTTTATACTTCCAAACCGTTTAACACATTTGTTATAAGGTCAGGTATTTTGTTAAGATCGGGTTACCTTTGAATTGAAAGTTGAGCGTATAGATGCTTGTAATTTCTGGATAGATAACGAAGTAAATGTTCGCTGAATAAACTATTTGTAGTTCTTTACACGTAGAAGTTCATATACAATACATAAAAGGTAGATACCAAATAATGTAGTCGAACACCCTATCACCTCACACGTATTTTATCTGCATCTATATTAGTTTCATCATTAAATCTTACAAGAGCAACAATCAAACTAAATGGCTCGGATCCGAACACGTGACCTCCACTTTGCTTCACTTTCTTCACAGTTAAATCAACTACAAACCTGTCTAAACGCATTCCACCAATAAACAAGAAAATAATAGCGACAATCGCCCAGATTGAATGTCGATACGTCGTACCATTTAGTGTTTCAAACGTTAAACAATGAGCTATTTGTTACGACAAATACAACCTCAAACCTCTGCAACAAGCCAAAGTAACAGCCGGCTCAAACATATCTATATCCATCAACCGTTTTGTTCTTATTACAAATACACAACAACTTATGTAGCCGTCAGTGGAACCGATGCAAATCGGTGCCGTCGGATTTATCAGTGTTTATTGGTAGATGCGCTCGCGCCAGTAGTCTCGTTTTTTATCTTCCGTCTTTCTTCCACGCGTTAGTGAGTGTAATATAGTGTTACGCCCTTCTTCCCTGCGATCGATAATATTGTCCTACAAGATTTTATTAGATTACTATCAGTTGGAACTGTCCGTTTATTAAAACTTTCGTGTTTGGTTTTCTAAACAATCATTTTGTTTGTTTAGTTAGTGTTATTTTGTGTGGTTTTATGATAAGTGATAAAGTTTATAACATAATTTAGTGGCAGTGGTTCTAAATTTGATGATTTGGGTACAATTGATCAAGTTACAGGTGTCTTTATAAAAATATGGATATTTCAGACATATCGGGTAAGAACAGAGCTCTCCGTAAAGTCCAGTAAATAATGTTAAAAATAACTAAGAGTTTAAAATACCCGGGATGGTATTGTAGTTAATGTACCTGACTGCGAAATGGTTTAACTCTAGCTAGGACATAAATACCGGTAAAATCGATACTAAGAGTCGAAAATCGAGCCCTTATAAAAACATACAGGTAAAATACTGAGTATTTATTTATAGAAGAAAACTTGGATTTGTATTCTAGCATTGCTTAACAGATTACCAATAACAGTAATTACCAGATAGTGGGCAGGCTGCCTGGCTAAGCTGGCAACATCTGAACAACATACATTTTGTTGTTTACTACAAATTAACATTACTTATGTGGTATCACTCCCACACCTTAAAACCATAAAATCGTGATAAGAAATTCATATAGCCTAAAAGTGGATTTGGTTACCAAAATAGACGCTTCTAACTTTCGCAATAAATGCAACTGATCATCCTGTAAAGCTTTTACTACCTGACCAGATATGCATAACAAGAATTTTTTCATTATCTCTTGTCTAGACAATTTATTTTAAGCTCTCGAACATAAAACGTAAAAATATCTGCCCATACCTATCTTGTAGATACCGTAATAATATATAGCAGCATTAATATACAGGCTAGCGTTATCGCTAGATCTCCTATCTAAGTCGAGTTATCGGCTGTAACGACCGGCTCGCTTATCACAAAACGTGCTTTTAAAGCTTTTTTCGTGAATTAAAATTTCTACACTGAAACTCGTGTGCAGATAGCCTTAGATTAATGACGTCAGATTGCAGATTTTGGATGAGCAAAATATGCGGTGATAGTGATCTAGGTAATAACAGTTTTTGTTGTTGCGAAATAGAAGAGTTTTGGGGCATGGATTTGTGCAACGAGACTGCGTGAAGAGACGAAGGGGCTAGAGTTGCAGAAATAGGTAGACCAGAAGCCAAATGATCATGTGATTCCGCAAGGAAAGCTGAAGTCAGAGCAGCAGACTGAATAGAAAACGAAAGCATATAAGTTTCTATGTTTCACTCAGTGTCAGGAATATAGCTGACGCCTCTAAAGATATGTGTGGCCTGCCAGGTCGTGACGAAATATACAGTCCAAACAGTGACGGGTCAATACCTGCCAGAGGTGCGTTCTAATACTGACAAAGCTAACACGTCACGCCCAGCCGAAGGTAAGTGGAAGGGCACCATGGGGTTTTAACCGGTAAGAGTTTGACATGCCGCTCTGCCCTTCCCAGCCGGAGGAAGTTCACAAGGATTTCCCCACGACATAAAAGAAAAAAAAAAGGTAAGAGCTAATAATAAACATAGATAAAATACAGGTAAGTATTGAGAATGGTATTTTATTGATCCGATGTCGGAGAATAATGATCATTATAAGCCCACATATGCTGCTGAACGTCAGTCATAGATGGATGATGATTAAATTAATTATTCCTGAATGATTTATAACGCGAGCTATAATTACCGAAACTATCCGACCTATTCCATAGATAGCCGACGCGCTGTTCGTATTCCCGGACTACCCCAAATACATTAGGTCGGCGCCAAACCCATCAACTACAGATATACTATCAGAAAATTAAAAATATACGGAGTATTATCTTATCAAATAAAAGCAGATCTCGAGTGCCTATCAGATATTTTCTTAAGTATTATTTTTTATCCATAAGGTTTTGTTATTTTTATCAGATATTGCAATGACTTTAATAATATAGGTTCGATCAATAAGAAAATATTTATTGCATGTTTTGACATCGATGAGTTTTAAAGAATATTATAAGTTTTTATCTTTTATTCAATTTGAGAAAAGGTAATTATTATTTATTGAACTTAAACTTTCCGTGTGGTGCCCGGATTAAGAATATAGCACCACTCCATCTACTCCCGTGAATGTCGTAAAAGGCGACTAAGGGAATCTAAACCAGAGGGATGGGCAGCAGCGTCCCTTCTGTGAAACGGTAGCCATACTGCGCTCACCAACCCGCCTGCCAAGCATGGTGAGTATTGGCAAATACCCCCCAAAATGATGACACAGTTGCGAAAATCTATGGGGGAGGTCTTTGTTCAGCAGTTGACGTATAAATGGCCGATATGATGATGATGATGAACTTAAACTAAACTATTTATGCCTAAACTAACTAATACTCATATTTTTTTATTTTATATACTTGGTTTTATTTGAACGCTATCAGTAAAACTAAAATATTAATAAAATAATCCCCATTTAAACTACAAATATTAATGACAAATATAGTGACATTTTTAGGACCGTTTTTGGAGATGGTCTGCTGAAAAGTCCATGGTTAGCATTCAATTTTCCATCTTTTTTGTGTTTTGGAACAAGCCCGCCACACATCCCCAACCAAAGCAACTCCTGTAAGCCAGGATCTACAATGGCGACCACCAGGAAGAACACAGAATGAAGCTCGGTGTGTCCCAGAGAAATTCGAATCCATGTTCCGTCTACGAATCACGTAGATGGCACGGTTGGTGCAGAGGCTGATACAGTCGACTGCTGCGCTCCTGGTCGTGGTTTCGACTCCCGCACGGAACAAATATTTGTATGGTCTGAAGATAGCTGTTCCGGGTCTGGGTGTATTGTGTGTGAAATTGATATCTGTAAACGCACCCACAACACACGAGAAATCCTAGGGAAAAGTTTATAAAAAGAAAAAAAAAGTTACTTGTGCTAAAGTGCACAAAATTGCATAATTCCCTACAAATATCCGGACACACGTCATCATATCGGCCATTTATACGTCCATTGCTGAACAAAGGCCTCCCCCATAGATTTTCACAACTGTGTCATCATTCTCACCACGCTTGGCAGGCGGGTTGGTGAGCGTAGTATGGCTACCGTTTCACAGAAGGGACGCTGCTGCCCATCCCTCTGGTTTAGATTCCTTTAGTTTACGACATCCACGGGAGGAGATGGAGTGGTGCTATATTCTTAATCTGGACAACACACGGAATATCCGGACACCACAGTATGTTATATATGTTTAACTTATTAGCTTAGATTCTAGAAAACGATAGATGTACATGTACAGTGCACTGTTTTCATATTTTTGAATTATTGTTTGGTTAATCTAGAACATAACGACTTACAGTTTGCTGTCTTAAAGTTTGTTTTAGATACACATAATAAAGGTCTAACAATAATAATAAAAGACCTTATATTCGAAAACGCGTTATACTAGCAAATACTACACATTATTTTTTTCAATTTAATGTACTCGGTATCTATTGTCTAACGCATGTACTATTAATAATTTTTTGATAGAATTAGTACCTATTATTGCCGTGTGGTGCCGGCTCAGAATGCCACCACCCCATCTCCTCCCATGGGTGTCGTAAAAGTCTACTAAGGGATTAGCCGGAGGATGGGCAGCAGCGTCCTTCGAGTACATTAACAACTCAACTTCGATCGCCAACCCGCCTGCCAAGCGTGGCGATCATGGCAAAACCCCCCAATGAACCCACAACACATCCATATCGGTGGTTGTGGTGATCTTTGGGGGAGGCCTGTGTCCAGCAGTGGACTTCATTCGGCCGAAATGATGAGTACCTATTAGTATATAGGGTTACATCACTAATCACAAGTGCCTATTCGAGCACCTTGGGTTATGAAACCAACACAACACGAAACACGTAATTAGTACAAAACGTAAAAAAAAACATTAAGTACTTCGCAACTTTTTTTGGCACAAGTAAATGGGGGCCATACATTGGCGTATTTTGGCAAGCAACCCCTCGATGCAGGCGCGTTAACCCTCAGATGGATATTTTATTGTCCACTATTTACACCCGACGATTATCGTAAAGTTGTCGATTTTGTATTATATCATTTGTTTGTACAGTTAAGTCAGCGGAAGTGCAAGTGTTAAAGTTTGACGCTCAAAGTTTGTAGGACTTCTTGTTTGTTACGGTAAAAAGTGATGAAATGGAATACATTTTTGTTTACTCACAGCCGTGTGGTGCCGGCTCAGAATGCCACCACCCCATTTCATCCCGTGGCTGTCGTAAAAGTCGACTAAGGGATTAACCGGAGGATGGGCAGCAGCGTCTTTCGAGTACATTAACAACTCAACTGCGATCGCCAACCCGTCTGCCAAGCGTGGCGATTATGGCAAGACCCCCCAATGAGTACACAACACACCCATATCAGTCGTTGTGGTGATCTTGGGGGAGGCCTGTGTCCAGCAGTGGACTTCATTCGGCCGAAATGATGATGACAGGACCCCAGTGACCTCACTGCAGCTTCCAGAAAGTGATATTGTATTTTAAATTCTGACATCGAGTTAAGCTACCTTGAAATATTATCTCTAACAATATAAAAAAGCTTTCGCCGCTGTTATACTAAAGTATGAATTCTTAGCTATAGCCTGGTATAAAAGTCCGAAATGTTATAAAAACAAAAAGTACATTAGCATGAACATTAGGGTTATTTTTCTGTGTCGTATCGTGATCGCATCGTAGGCTATGCCCGACTAATGCCTTAGTTTACATGTCACATTTACATAGCAGTTTTCAAGAACACTGCGATCCAATGAACGTTTACTGAATGATGTTTAAGTTGTAAGCATAAGCGATTTAAGATGTTTTAAGTAAGATTGGCGGACAATGCATAAAATCTCTAAATTACAATGGGCTGGAAACTCGGGAAGGCGTAGTGATGTCAAGTGGATTAGAGCTTTAAGCCCCTTACATCAAATATGGCAGTCCTACTATACCCCAATTACCTAAAGTCGTAGCGTTGACATATAGATGTACATATTACTTATTTTTCTATTGTTTATTGTATATTTTATCCTCTGTAATTTTATTTCTGTTTTGGATTCAGTATCTGGAGAATAAACGATTTCATTTCATTTCGTTAACATAACGGTGGTTCAAAGACGACGTATAAAGTGTAGGATGGCCCAGTACCGGCCAGAAAGTGGATGATCTGCAAAAGGACGAGACAAAGAGCAGGCGGCAGTAAGTGGAAAATGCTGACAAGGATGATAAGACGACTTGAAAAAATCGGACAAGTGCAGTTGAACTCGCGTGGAGAGGGTTCCAAAATAGCCGAATATATTGTCTATTGTTGAATCCGATCTTGTACCAATAACTTATCCCAAGAACAAACTTAACATCGTACTTGAATAACATATCTTCTCATACATTCCAACTACAAAAGTAAGTTTGTACGCACTAATATATATATATAGTATAATAACTAAGCTAAATAATACTGTAAATGAAGCATACGCAATATGTTCTAACAATATTGCATACCGCAGTAAAGTAAAGTGTTAAAAGAAATGAGTTTACCACGATAGGTTAACAATGCAAAGTGTATTGATAACTGTAGTCACCGAGTGTAGAATTTAATCAATTATTTAGTAATTAGGTCAGAATAGACACTTTTACACGTCACGTAGAAACAATGGAAGGCATTTCGATAATATAAAATCTGAGAAGAAATGCTGAAAACAAAACTAGGGCTAGGTATAGTCGGGATCATTGTGTGTGGCACAGTCCTTTAGATATAAAACTGTTTAACAAATAAAAATACCGACTTCAAAAACCCTACACGATATAAAAATATTCAAACCACTGAAAAAGAAAACAAAAATTATTTATAAAGTCGGGCGGGGCCAGGTATAAAATATAATTTCTCGTTGGTCTGCACACCATATGCTCCAACCATGGTTGTTGGAGCATATTTGTTTCTTTCTAGTGTAAATAAATATATAAAGAAAAAAACAATTTGGTATCTGTTTTTAACACTAAAAATAAGAATGACTCAAATCGGTTCTCTGATCTGAGAGGAATCGAAACTATTAAGACATCATCTAGATAAGCGCAGTAAAATATACCTGTTTATTCATGCTGGTTAAAAAACTACTCAATCAAATGTAATGAAATTTATATGGCACCAACTCGAAAGCATTCTGCACCTGTTAAAAAAGAATTGCTCACGGGCTACAAATATCGGAGTAATCGGTGTACATACATAAAAAAAACGCATCAAATTGAGAACCTCATCCTTTTTGAAGTCGGTTAAAAATGATGTTTTTTTTCTACAAGACTCCAATTCCAATTTCCAATTTTATGGCTCCATCGATGTGGCGATGATTTTGCCAATGACAAGGTTAGATAAAACAATAAGTATCATCATCACCATCATCATATCAGCCAAAAGACGTCCACTGCTGAACAAAGGCCTCCCCCACAGATTTCCACAGCAAGCGGTGGTAAGTTCTTCATATTTACCATTGACTTAGGCACCATGCTAAATAGCGTAGATATCGTATGATATATTTTGCGATGATTGTTTTCTTTTATAATTCAAATAAAAGTTTATACTCTGTATCTTATTCCACGATTTAATCTACATCTACGCCAAATTTAATAAGAACCTGTTCAGCGGGTTGAGCCTCAAATATTGAAACACACAAACTAATAAAAACTTTTTTAATCATTGCCCCGCAATAGGATTTCTCCTGTCGCACAGCACACGCTCGAGGAGTGCCCTGCGTGGGCGGCCGAGCGGCGGATCCTGGTCGATCGGATCGGGCAAGATCTCTCTCTACCAGCAGTAGTGTCGGCTATGTTGGCAGAGCATGAAAACTGGAATGCAGTGGTCTCCTTCTGTGAGAGCGTCATGCTCCAGAAGGAGACTGCAGAGCGGGATCGGGGGAGGGCTGATCCCACACGGAGAAGGACGAGACGGCGCCGGGGCATCAACCGTCCCGGCTCCCAAGTCCAATACGCCTGAGCCCCCTGCCGTCACTACATGGCAGGGGGCCTCGGCGGTCGCGAGCGCGCATATTGGGGAGTCTGCGTTCTCACACCGAGCAACCCCCAGGAAGACGGTGGTGCGCACGTGGTCACGTGCCGCCGTGTGCGCAGCACAGCGCAAAGCGAGGCTTGGAGGGATCCTTTACAATCCTCCTCGAGAAGTGCCTGGGGGGGCGACCTTTTTACAGTCGCCTTTCCTCCGCTAGAGGGGGTGACCGCTTTACAGTCATCCCCTCCGTGATGTGCCCAAAGGCGTGGCACCAATGGGCGGCTCTAGTGTGATCTTACGAGGACCTGGAGCCCCCCTTCGGTGCCGAAGATGACCGCTTCAGTGGTTTTAGCCGGTAGGAGTCCGGCATACCCCTTCGCCCTTCCCCGGGGTGAAGGAAGTTCCATGTAGAATTTCCACTGGACATCAATAAAAATAAAAAAGGATTTCTCCTGTGTCGTGGGTGCGTTTACAAACACAAATTCCACACACAATATACCCAGACTCGGAACAACTACCTGCAGATCGTACAAATATTTGTTCCGTGCGGCAATCGAACCCACAACCCGGTGCGCAGCAGCCGTCTGTATCAGCCACTGCACCAACCGTGTCGTCATTACGTCGTTCATTATAGAAGTAAGACTTGCATTTGATTGCTAATGATAACGTTAGTGCCGGCTCAGAATACCACCACCCCATCTCCTCCCGTGGGTGTCGTAAAAGTCAACTAAGGGATTAGCCAGAGGATTGGCAGCAGCGTCCTTCGAGTACATTAACAACTCAACTGCGATCGCCTACCCGTCTGCCAAGCATGGCGATTATGGCATATCCCCCAATAAGCCCACACCCACCCATATCGGGCGTTGTGGTGATCTTTGAGGGATCTGTGTCCAGCAGTGGACTTCATTCGGCCGAAATGATGGTGATGATAACGTTGAAGCATCCGCCAACCGCTTAACCCTCACCCCAAACAACCTATAGCGTACTTTAGTGCCCAAATGGCAAATTACATACAAGAAAATTGTGCAGTTGCATTATGGTATTAACATTTTTATGGGCCATATATTCGGTACAAACGTTGCTCTGAAAAATTGATGGCCGAGAAAATACGGACTTAACATATTTTTCCTTCGTAATTGGTCCAACTGGTGATTAGGAGACTATGCCGTTTTAAAATGGGTACTATGTGTTAGAGCATTCGTAAGGCTAGCATTTTTGGGGTGTCTGTGGTATTTTTATTATTCTTTCTTTCCTAAAATAAACTTTGCCCCACACTAGGATTTCTCCTGTGTCTTGGGTGCGTACCAGGTACAACACCCGCAGATCATACAAATATTTGTTCGTGCGGAAATCGAACCCACAACCCGCGGCGCAGCAGCCGACTGTATCAGCCACTGCGCCAACCGTGATCATTATTGTACTAAGTAGTAAGTACTAATATTGATTGTCTTTTGCCTGGCTGTATTGGTCTGTCGTGCTCACTATAATGTCTGGCTGGCGGTGGCGTTGTGTATCGGGTCGTTCGGTTCCCTACAATATGGTTGAGCTAAGCGATGCTGATGCGTGCGTCATGTTCGTGAACGGGTGCCGTCTATTGGGATTGGTCAGCCTTTAACTGCCACGGCATATAATTTATTATTATTATATTATTGTGGTATGTTCCATCTTTACACATTGTCCTAAATTTTTCTCGGTATATGTTTTACAATAATTTGTATCAATCAACATTGTAATCTCAATTATTTTAAAAGAGTATCCATGGAGTTTCTTGCCGGCTCTTCTCCACGAGATCAACTATTCGGAACCGTGCAACTTAGATTCTCACGTTTCATAAGTGCCTTTCATAAGTGCCAATATTTGGTTTATTTGAAATAAAAACTTTGACTTTGACTTTGGATACCTAAAATACAATTTCTTTAGAGGTTTAAGTTGCTTTACTGCCGGGTTAGATGATAAAAGAAATATTGTTGTCATTTATCATCATCATGCCATTTATCATATCAGTCAACGTCCACAGTTGAACAAAGATCTCCCCGTAGACTTCCACAACGACCGATTACTTACCGTGTTGCGTCATTCGGGTGGAATTTGCCAGTACTCACCACTCTTGGTAGGGGGGTTGGTGAGCGCAGAATGGCTACTGTTTCCTTAAGGGACGCTGCTGCCCATCCTTCTGATGAGTTCCTAGGTCACTTTTTATCACGTCCATGGGAGGACTGAAGGATTCTTAATCCAAACACCATGTTTGTATTTATATATACTTTTATTTATTTGTTACATAGGTTTATGGTTTGACTCCCGCAAAGAACAAACATTTGTACCTGCCTACAGGATGTTGTTCCGGTCCGGGTGTTTGTGCATGTAGAATTTATGTCTGTAAACTGTTTCCTCGACACAGAAGACATCTTAATGTATGACAAAGTTATAAAAGATAAACCAAATAATTCTTGATAGATTTCGAGATTACCTCATTCCTTATATAAAAATAACCTCGAACTCTATTTTTATAATCTATACAAATAAATAAAATTGAAGTGTCTGTTTGTAAGTAATATCAAAATAACAGTATTTTACTAAATGCATATGAAAGTATATACGGTACATATAACAAAAAAAACTTTTTTTGTCTGTCTGTTTGTTCCGGGTAATCTCCGAAACGGCTGGACCGATTTTAACGGGACTTTCACTGCCAGATAGCTGATGTTATAAGGAATAACTTAGGCTACTTCAATTTTAGAAAAATAATTAGGGTTCAGCGCAAAAAAATCCCTTGAAATCCAATATACATTTTCAAGTGTCTACGTCGAAGTACTCTAAATTTCTTTTAAATTAAACGCGGGTGAAACCGCGGGTCCCAGCTAGTATTTAATATAAGTAATAATTTGTATCATTATCATCATCACCATATCATCCACAGGACGTCCACAGCTGAAAAAAGGCCTCCTCCTTAGATTTCCACAACGAACGGTTACATGCCACCCTTATCCAACGACTCCCAGCGATCTTCCCTGGTCGTCTATCCACCTCGTTAAAGGTCGTCCCACGTTGCCTTTTCCGGTGCGCGGTCTCCACTCGAAAACCTTTTTGCCTCAACGGCCATCAGTTTTACGAGCTAAGTGCCCCGCCCATTACCACTTCGTTTACTAATCCTTTCAGCTATGTCGGCAACTTTAGTTCTTCTAAGGATCTCCTCATTTCTGATTCGATCTCGTAGAAAAATACCAAGCATAGCTCTCTCCATAGCTCACTGAGTGACCTTAAACTTTCTTATGAGGCCCATAGCGAGTGACCACGTCACTGTTCCATATATCACCACTGGCTTTGACTTTGACTTTGGTAATAATTGTATATTAAAGTAGTAAGTAATGTAATTATAATAGAATTTTGATTTCCCGTAAACTTTTTATGTAATGCGAAAATCTCAAATCCGGCTCGAAATGTAGAATTATGCGTAAAGAAAATATACAGCAATAAAAAATTCACTGATAAACAAAATGTTATGGATAATATCAGATAAAAAGATTTTTATTCATTTAAAGTTTAAACCATTTACGGGCACTGGTCGAGACTTTAGCTGCCGCGTTCCAAGATGTTGATTTCCTATGGAGCAGAACGGGCAAGAAACTCCATGGTTAGGTACTCTTTTTAAATCATATTAAATATTTATAAGTGCATTGTTGCTCGAAATTTAGGATAAGTGAAGACAGTGTCTGTTATATGAGATTAGCTTGCCTTGGACAGAGCGACCAGCAATTCTTATCAATTAAATAATCGTTTACGATTTAGTATGCCTTTTCAATAAGGAAAAGGACTGTGAAAAGTATATATCTGAGTTAAGCTGACTACAGCTAAGATATCCCCGAACCTCATTATACTCAAAAATGTCATCAATTATTCAATAAATGTCATAAAAAAGCAATTTTACATTCAAATGTCACAAGAGTAATGTCCGATCAAATGTACAAATTCAACAACACCATGCAAATAATGAGTATGTTAGATTAGAGCAGCTCAATTCCAAGCATTTCAAGTCATTGCACGATCCGCTACAACCTACTCATTGGTACTGAACTAATAACGGCTGTTCTCGACATTTCTTTTACGAGCATTTTCCGAATCGGTGGTCCTATCAATTCCATTGAATTCCACTTTTATCAGTCAGGTGGGTATATCTAGGACATTAAGTGCCTCGTTGTATATACAAGTAGGTAATTTACTATTATTTATTTTTACATGTCAAGGAAAATGGTGGTATATTACTAAGAAATAAATAGGTATGCATCAGGAGTACACAATATGTTGTTGATGTGTCTGTATCGGACATACAAGAGGATAAGGTGGCCAACAACCTCGTCTTTCATTGTTTCCTGTTGATTGTTGTCGATGTTTGAGGTTTATTTTATTATTATTATTAAAACTATTTACATTATTGTAGAAAAGTATGTAAGCATTATAAGTTTTTAACTAACGCGAATTTCACTCATATTAGGCCGAGTTGCATAGACCGTGGTCGCGAGAAGACACAAAGGCCTAATCGGCGAGGTATTGACTATATATTTATCTGTGCGCGAAAAGTTCCAAAATCATAGTCTAATAGATGTAGGTATGTAGTATTTTTTAATGTTGATAAAGATGAAGTTGCGAAATATTTACATTGCTGACAAATCCATGCCGCTTCAGTTGTTCACTGAACATAGCTGTCATATTATGCAACGAGTTTCTGGAATGGTTGCGTCAATTTTGCGACAGAGCTATCCATAGCCAATTTGGGATGACCTGTCCTGACAGACGGCAAGCATGAATCAGTCATCGTGTAACTCAACTCTATTTTAATGAGCTCAACGACCCGTCGCACATCAATACCATCAGCATGACATTTGGGTAGGCCACATGAATAGTTACCCAGAACCACCAGACAGGTATTAAGTGTAAGTATTTAAAACTAGCCTTCATAGTACTCGCATTCACAAATATTTTATCATCAGAACAATGTTTTTTTTTTAAATATCATCAAATAATCGATAAATGTCATAAAAAGTAATTATACATTAAAATGTCACAAAAGTAATGTCCGATCAAATGTACAAATTCAACAACGCCATGAAAATAATAAGTATGTTAGATTAGAGCAGCTCAATTCTAAGCATTTTTGTCGTTCATATAATCTGTAACTGTATAGAAACCCTTTTTATAGTATATTTTTTATTACGGACTTAAATTTATTAAGACTAAGATTTTTAAAACTACTTAAACAAAACAAAAAGAAGGAAAAGTATTTTATTTGCACTAAATAGACACATACAAAGACAAAAATAAAAACAATTTGATTAAAAAAATAAAGTAAACGTCCTGTTGGGAAGATATTCGCTATGCCGGGGGTTGCGGGTGCGCAGATTGGGGAGTCCGCGTACTCATATGCCGCTGTGTGCGCAGCACAACGCACAGCGAGGCCTGGGGGGCGACTTTTTACAGTCACCTTCCCTCCGCTAGACCGCTTTACAGTCATCCCCCTCCCTGATGTGCGTAAAGGCGTGGCATCAATGGGGGGCTCTAGTGTGATCTTACAAAGACCTGGAGCCCCCCTTCGGTGCCGAAGCTGACCGATCCAGTGGTTTTAGCCGGTAGGAGTCCGGCATGCACCTTCATCCTTTCCCGGGGCGGAGGAAGTTCATGCAGAATTTCTACTGGATACCAAAAGAAAAAGAAAGTACGCCTGTTAAATATTTATTTTTACCTTGCCTGGCGCTTTATTTTGGAATGCTTCTATGTCTTAAGTACAGTTTACAGACATAAATGTCATATACACAAACATGCGTAAGGACTCTCATAAGGAGTCAATTACAAATATTTGTTCCAAGCAGGTATAAAACCCCGACCCGAAGCATAAAAAGCGGACAAAATGCCAGTTCAGGCCTAATTACACACACCAGCTACCCAACCGCTACAGCCGTGTGTCACGCAGTATAAACTTACAACAATGGCTAAACGATAAGCTGAACTTATAAATAATTGGTCTACGATAATTCTAATTAGCGAGCCGATATAATCGACCGTATCTACCACCAGAGTCAACCAACAGGAAACCTGATAGTGGCTTTGTATTTTATTAACACTTTAAAAACACGTTTATGTTACACTTACATATAAACTAAATGAACTAAGGCTTTAACTAAATGCCTCTGACATACACTGTTACACATATTGAAACAATGGAGGGCATTTTGCGGAGAGGGGATCCTCCTAAAGGAACGCAGGACAATTCAAATAAACCAATTGCCTATACAGTACTCCCGCTGATCGATGACGACTGTTTGTATTCCGAGAAAGTACTTACTTGACGGATATAAATGATACTTACCTTTGCTGGGATAACTCTCAGGTAAGGAAATGAATGTACGTGTAAAACGGCACGGTTGGTGCAGTGGCTGATACAGTCGGCTGCTGCGCGCCGGGTCGTGGGTTCGATTCCCGCACGGAACAAATATTTCTACGATCTGCAGGTAGTTGTTCCGGGTCTGGGTGTATTGTGTGTGGAACTTGTGTCTGTAAACGCACCCACGACACAGGAGAAATCCTAGTGCGGGGCAACGTTTAAAAAATATATCAAAAACAACTTTTAATCTTTATAAAAAGTGCCCCGTGAACGGAGGTGCCGACAAAAGCAAATGGTGATAATGATGTGAATCCGTGTGGTGTCAGGATTAAGAATGTAGCATCACTCCATCTCCTCCCGTGGATGTCGTAAAAGGCGACCGAGGGACTCTTAACAAAGCCCCCATTAATAGCAAAGCCGTCCTATTTTGCGAATTAGGTGACGACCACCCACGCTTCAAGGAGATCTCAATGCTCGGCCAATCGGTTCCTTTGAACCCACCGCACGCCAAGCATCTTGGAGTCACCCTAGACAAAAACTGCCCGCGCGGGCACGCATCGTCTTTGTGTGGGGTATCCACACAAAGACGGTGCGTGCCCGCGCCGCCTTTGTGCTCGTTCGCCTTCACTATCTCCTGAACGCTCGCAGTAAATTATCACTCAAGAAATAAGGTGAGAATTTACACCACGCGCATTCGACCCATCATGACCTATGCACAGCGTTCGCACAAGCTGAGTCCGCCCCACTACTTAAATTCCAAACCTTCCAAAACCATTTTATGCGCAAGGCCACCGGAGCGCCTTGGTACATGTGAAATGATCAACTCCATTTCGATCTTAACTTGCCGGCCATTAGGCAATTTATGAAACGAGCGTCCAAACTCTATTTCAATTCTGCCCTGTCCCACCCAAATCCTCTTGTGGTTTCAGCCGCCGATTACCAACCCTTCCGAATTAGTAGAGTACGCCGGCCGAGTCACGTTCTGGTCGATCCAGATGATAAAATCACGTTGGGTCACATAAAGAGACTCGCGTTGTCTCACTTACTTAACACCCGACCATTTTACCACCGTCGCCGCCGAGGATGCCCGCCTCACCGACGTCGCGGAGGCCTATCGCCGCGTCACCTTCCCGTTCAAGTTACTACTTCTCCCTCCCGTCTCTTGCTCGCGCCGGCACGTGCCAAGCCTGTAGTTTTAAATGTCCCCTAATACATTTTAAATAATACCGATCCAGCTGTCCCCAAAACAATAGCTTGTTATCCCCAGCAACGCTCTAAGCCGGGGTCCGTGTCCTGCAGGGGAGCCCTTAGCGCAAGTTGCTTAGTTTTTAACATCAATTTCTGGCTGGAGGCCTCTTTGGCTTCGCAAGAAACGACCGGTTAAACAGCCACACTTCCCAGAAGGGTATGCGAGAAGCCCAATAAAAAATAAACTTAACCAGAGGGATGGACAGCAGCATCCTTTCTGTGCTGTGCAACCCGCTTGTCAAGCGCGGTGAGTACTGGCTAATCCCCTCCTAAAATTAGGGTACATGGCATATGATCGGTCGTCTATGGGGGAGGCCTTTGTTCAGCAGCGGACGCGCTTTGGCTGATATGACGATGATGACATGTGATGGCGCTTACTGTCTGCAACCGTTTACCGGACGATACGACGATACGCAACTTCAGTGCATAAAACTCGACTGCAACGCTGGCTTATTGATAAAATAATAAAAATATTTTTTGTAGTCTTATCAATTTAATGAACTTTATGCCTGTCCAATAATTGTAATATTCTATGGAGTTAGATTTCTCTAAAATCCTGTTCTCAATGCCATAAACCATGAACAAAAACTAAAATATTACTAAACACAGTGAGTTAAAAAAGAGATATTAAACCGAAAGGATAATCAAGTAGGAACCTATAATAATGAGTTCCATATTCAAATTTTCTAAGCATCAATAGTTGTAAAAACAGCTATTATAATTTTTGTTCGTTTGTTGTTGTTAGTTTCATATTCTATTGATGAAGAGACACTTATTTTGGGACGGTGTGAATTGGATTTTATGAAACGAAAATGTAATGTGTAACAAAAGAGAGACAACTAAAAATGTATGGCAGCGAGAGAATGAGATAAAACACGTTTCAATATAGTTTTCATATTCCCTATTGTCGATCAATCGCTCCATCTCTCTCTCTATGTTTACCACCTCCATAGTGTCTCATTCTCTTGCAAATGAACCAAAATACAAAGTTTACCGGTACACAGGCGTTTCTTGTTCAAACATGGCATACAAAATTACACAAGGAAAACCTACCATCAGTTTCGTTTAAAACTGCCGCAAACTTCTCCCAGATCCTAACCAATAATATCTCTTTTAAAATATGTATAAATAAATTATTATGTCATATGAAAAGAAAAATATCGCAAGACAAACATTTGCTTTCAACAGTCATCAGTGATGACTTAAATTCCCCGCGGCTTAGTCCTACCCCGATTAATCTATATATAGCTGTTGACGTTAATAAGGCTTGGTAATCTTCGATCACGTGCGTCAAACTGCGCAATAATTTATTTTGAGATCTAAATAACTAAAACAATAGAATTAAATATATCTGAGCGTCAAGGAAAACTTGGTGCAACCCAATTTGTTTTTGTTACCATCTTTGACACGTGTAAGGATCGCGATATCATCACATTTCAATTAGTTCATTGGTAGTTTAGTGCCGAGAAGGCCAGGAGGTTTACGAATGGCTTCTTAAGCAGTAGATTGCTGGTTCAAAACCTGGGCAAACAATGTGACCTTTTAAATGTCATATACTTTCTTAGTTATTCTAAGACACCAGTGGCTTCATGTAGAGGAAAACATCTCGAGGGAATCTCTTGAACTAACATACATAATTATAAAATAAACACTATAAAAATTAATTTGTATACTTGGACTTGAAAGTTTCGGTCGTGCTTTCCTGTAACGTCTGAACACCACTCCTGGTGGCCAGAAGCCGGCGCTGAGAAAGACGGACTTGTACGTCGCAGGAATATGGATGATGCAGGACTTGAAATTTGTACTCCTACTCGACTCCATCCACAACAATTTCAGTATCGCCCTTCCTTCGGCACCGATTCTACTACTATTCTCGACTCTTTCTGATCATGTATTGAAGAAGCTTATCTCCAGATGTCTGTGTGTCCAACCGAGAGATGTACAGGAGCATGATAGACGCTGCAGCTTTAACATCCTCGCTTGCAGGAGCGGTACCGCATTTGTTACGCCGAGACTGACTTTTCTTCCCTTCCACCAGTGTAAAGCCATCCTCATTTACTTTACCGGCTTTAGGAGCGGGTTCCTTAGTGCTTGGGCATGGCGCGAAGTCTTCTTCTCTGGCTGTGACGTAATTAGGTCACTCACGGAGGACAAGTCACGGTCATGGCGGCTCGCTGGTTGTTGGATGAGAGCGGCATGTAACCGCTCGTTGTGGAAATCTAAGGGGGAGGCCTTTGTTCAGCAGTGGACGTCCTTTGGCTGATATTGTGATGATAAGCTCAGTGGAATTGCTGACGCAGCGCTACCATCGCGCAACGACAAAACTTTTTGCCTTAATTCGGCAATGGCACGTTCAGGAGCCTCTAGCTTCTTGTGCATGTGTGCGACTTCAGACTTCAGTGATGTTATGCCTTTCAACAGCCGTGTGACGTCTACGTGGTCGAATGTCACAAGCGGATAATACCGGACTGATTCAAAAAACAGATTTACATATGTTGAAAGATACGCGATTGAGACGAAACGACTTTTTTGGATGATGCCCGTAATGTATTTACCCCATTTCTGTATTACGGTTAGAAGAGCACTAAATTCATGTCTCGAGGTGACGAGCGCAGTGTGTTGCCACGCAGGAGTAGTCCTGGGTAGCATTACAATTGTTATGGGCAGGCATGACGCTTACCACCAAGTGAATGATTTGCTATGTCATCACCAGGTTGCTTTAAAAAACGAATAATCGGAACAAATTAAAATCAAAGTAAAATTAATTAATAAAGCTGGCAACTGACTCGTTTGAGAATTGTGCCAAATAAAATATTTATACACAATCGGATCATCAACAACTAGACAGATGTAAATGCAAAACTAAATAAAATTGCGCAATAATAAACCTTTTTTTTTATTTAATTTTTTTATTGGGCCCAGTGAAAATTCTAGATGATTCTTCCTGGGCCGCGGGGAAGGCTGGAGGGGTTTGCGGAACTCCTACCGGTTTAAACCACTGTGTCGGTCATCTTCGGAACCTAAGCATCTAGGTCCTCGTATGATCACACTAGAGCCACCCACTGATGCCATCCCTACAGGCACATCTCTGAGAGGCAATAATAAAACTATCTCAAAAAATTTGAAACTGCGTCGCATTTAAACGAGAATAAGTCGTCATAAGAATGGTAAGCGTGCAATTATATTTTTATTAATATAATTTCGAAATGCAAGAACTTATGTTATGTCCTGCCCTGAAGTTAACCTCTTTAGAAAGCGCGCTAGAAAAAGATAAAAACTGTTTATGCTAGCCCCGATACTAGCTGGGAGATAGTGCATTTTTATAGCTCAGCTCCTGACAAACAGATAGCGAACGGAGGTAAACAGTTATTGATCATCGCTAAAATTTGTTATGACTACCCCCTGGTGACCCTTAGCTAGTAGAAAGCCTCTACTTTGTGCATGCATTCATTTATGATATCAGATCGTCAATACGGGGCTCATAACTCACAAACGTATATCTGTAATTGTTCAGATTATTTATATTACTTCAATAAAAGCGTATTACATAAAGGATGTTACAAAATAATAATATGATTTGTTTAAAAGTACATAAAAATACACGTATCGATGCATAGAAGTACAAGAAAACTTTAAAATCAAAACATTAAAAGTTGATGGTTAGGTTGCTGTTTATGTACGTTGTATAGATACAATAAATGCTACTGTATGTATTAATTATACAGCATGCATACCCTGTACTCGGCAGCAGTATACAAATTGCGGCAGCACTTCGTAATACGCAGGCACATAACACACACGTACAAACATACACACACATTCAACATTCAGACCAGAGGTAGTGAACTATGCAGTGAGACTACGAAGCATCGCTCAAAGTGAGTTTACGATTCTATAAAGGACATACAGACAAACATTCATTTTTATATATAGAAGATGAGTGAAGTGTTCCGTTTAGATAAAAAATATGTGCGAATTTATATTTTAATTAAAAAATCACTCACATTAAGGTTACGATTACGATACTATACGTCAAATTATTCGTGCTAGGCCCCCAGAACATTAAGTACAAGACGTTATTTCTTAAATCGATGATGAAGTGATAGGGATGTACTTTTCTGGCATCAAAACTGTGCTGCCCTCACTCACGATACAAACCAGAACTAATGCTATCAACATAAATAATAACGATAAAAAGCTCGGTAAATCGCAACGGAACTGTGATAACAATCACTGCTGGATTTATATGGCACAGATAAGCTCCAGCAGATAGAGCCCGCTCTATGTGGGTAGTTCGTTGTATATTTTTATAGCTACAGCTTTAAGGCGCTTTTTAAAACTAGAAGTATGATCAGATGCTATCACTGACGCAAGTTTCAAAATGGCGGTGTGTTCTTAAAAATATACCAGGATATAGCTAAATAATTGAGATAAAACAGTGTAATAGGATTAAACTTCTGATTATAGAGTAGTTCTAAGTTGATGATGTAAGAGTAAATCTCAAGTCAAGTCATAAACGTCATCATCATCACATCCTACTGATGTACACATAGTCTATTGTCTGGGTCAAAGGTCGCCGAACGCACTTCAACCCTTGTGGATCTTTTGTGATCCCTCTATTCCATTGCTGCCACATTGAAGAGTTTTGGCAGATACCCTGGGATTGTATCAGCATGGCACTGCGCGTAATCATCTGGTACAGGATAACCTATACCCAGGTTATTCGCCCAACGCCTACAAGAGCGTCGCAGTGACACAACATGTGTAGCATCGACTTTTTTTCACCACACATATACACATACACACACGTAATGTCATACAACATGTACATACACGTAACCCAAGAACATATAAAATAAAATAAAAATCTTTATAGTTGTGTACTGACAATATCTTTTAATGTTTTCGTGGTAGAGCTTTGCTGAAGTCAGTTCATGGCTGCAGCTTAAAAATCGGCTGGTTGGACCAGCGGGGCTATACACATTCAGTTTACGCTGATCTCTTATCGTACGTAAAGTAAACGTTCTCTTATCGTACAATGCGAGATCAGCTTAGACTGGAAATGTATAGCTTGATCTGTAGCCGTACGTACTACGCTCTCACAGAATAGTAGTACCATTGTCCTGCTGCGTTTTAAACTGGACATCGCGTACTGGACACCCAACGATTTCTCCTAGCCTAATTTCCATCTAGTTCCAAATCAATGCATCAGCAACTTTTCTAGTGTCACAGATGTTCATTGGTGACGGTGATCGCATACTATTGTGTGATTTACTCGCTCTGGATATCCCTCAGGATTTTATGAGTCGAAAAGCAGGTGCACTATATTAAACTAGATACTAGACAAGTAAAGTCAACGGAAGAAATTATGCAGATGATTTCATTATAAAACCTCTAACAACAAAAAAAGAAACCAAAGATAATTAAATTATCTGATGTTGAGTTTCTTTAGGCATTTGTAGTCAGAGGTATACATGTATAGAAATGGCCCTGTTGTTTCAAAAAGTGTGAGTTAGGACCTAATTACTGAATAAATTATTCTGATTCTGATTGCTTTTATATTACACTTTTGTCCCTATACCACGCAAAGGCTTCACATTATTCACAAAACTATTACCCAGCTGAAAACCTTGGTACTAAATCCATCAATCTTCTAACAAAATACAACAATACAAAATTGAAGTCAACATAAAGAAATAACGGAACGTCCTTGAAACGATTCTGGATAAGAATTTATATACGGGAGCGATAAGGTTGGGCGGGCGGGCGATAAGCGGCCGCGGGCGGTGATAACACGCCGCCCGCCCTACAGATGTTATCTGTGATTAAATAGCTCGCGTTATCAGTAGCGGGAGTCGACGATCTTGGATGCTACAGAGTAGTTTTAGCACACAGAGGTAATGTTTATGAAGCAATATTTTATGCGTTAATTATTTACAAACATACATCTCAAAAGGTGATGACATATGGGATAGAAACGTGGTTACTCAGCGAGCTATGGAGAGAGCTATGCTTGGTGTTTTTCTAATGAGGAGATCCGTAGAAGAACTAAAGTTACCGACATAGCTGAAAGGATAAGTCAGCTGAAGTGGTAGGGCGGGGCACATTGCTCGTAGAACTGGTGGCCGTTGGGGTAAAAAGGTTCGCGAGTGGATACCGCGCACCAAAAAACGCAGCATGGAACCACCTCCAACGAGATGGACGACCTGATGAAGGTTGCTGTAAGTGGTTGGATGCGGATGGCATGTTACCGCTCGTTGTGGAAATCTATGGGGAGGCCTTTGTTCAGTAGTGGACGTCCTTTGGCTGATATGATGATTAAGATCTCAAAAGGATTTTCACAATTTGGCGTGAATATCTTTTGTAGTTTAATTTTTTTGACATAAACATAGATGTTTGAGATGTACGGTGCGGAACGCTGCATTATAATCCAAAGTTATAAAGTAATTACTTATGTGGATGCGCTTGTGTACTCCCCTTCACTTCAATATACTACAAAGAAAAAGACCAGAACCACTTTGTTGAAGTGATACTTCTTTTGGCGCGATCAGAGCAAAATTTCAAGATCAATGTTTGAGTAACGTTTCGTGTGTACCGTTGTGAGCGCGCATACGCAAGCATAAAAGTGGTAGGCGCATGCGTGAGCCAGTTTCATTTCTGTTACGTGGACTGAGTAGCACCCGCTTTTTTATTGTGCATGCCATTATTATTTACCTCTACACACTCGATGGAGAGCCAGACGTTAAAAAGTCCAGATCTATTAAAACGACCATCTTCCAGTAATAATAACAAGTTGCTAGTCTATAGCCATGACTCCTAAAAACTCTACTCTTTTTCTACCAAATAAAATTCCTCGAAACCTCTGTCTCAAACTAATCTACACAAAATATGAATACGCAGCGTTGTCGGTACGAATCCGTCAAACAGATGAGATAAGACGGACGTGAACTTTTGCTGTGTTTGTAACGTGCCACCCCTCCCCCGGACCACCCTCACCCCGCAACCTTCCACCCCTCGACACTTACATATATTCAGAAGTTGGTGTGTGTGATAATGCCTAGAAGCATTTGGTTTTGAAATAAAAATAAGTTTTGGAGAGTTGTCGAGGTAATCTTAGTACTTTCATGATGGCGGAAAGATAAGCTAGTAGTCTGACAGTTTATTTTGAATCTAATGAGGCAAGTATAATGTGGTGTAATAATAAGTCAGTCTCCTAACCTAATGAGTGGTTCGTATATCCTTCTTTTTTTTATTGGTGCCCAGTGGAAATTCTTAATGAACTTCCTTCGCCCCGGGGAAGGGCGAATGGGTATGCCGGACTCCTACCGGCTAAAACCACTGGAGCGGTCATCTTTGGCACCGAAGATTGCCTGGTTGACTGGTAGAGAATGCCATATGGCATTAAGTCTGCCTTGTGTATCATTGTTGTACATGAAAGTATAAATAAATAAATAAGATTGCCCCCCCAGGCACTTCTCGGGGAAGATTGTAAAGGATCCCCCGAAGCCTCGCTTTGCGCCGTGTTGCGCTCACGTGGTCACGTGTCACACCACCGTCTTCCCGGGGGTCGCTCGGTGTGAGCACGCAGACTCCCCAATCTGCGCACCCGCGACCCCCGAGGCCCCCCACCATGAAGTGACGGCAGGCGACCAGACAGACAACTACCGGCTAAAACCACTGGAGCGGTCATCTTCGGCACGTAAGGCAGGCTCCAGGTCCTCGTATGATCACACTAGAGCCGTCCACTGGTGCCACGCCTATTGGCACATCTCGGAGAGGGTGACTGTAAAGCGGTCACCCCCCCAGGGGGATTGTAAAGGATCCCCCAAAGCGTCCCACGGCAGCGCGTGACCACATGCGTGCTACCGTCTTGGACAGACGACCTAGTGAAGATAGCCAGGAGACGTTGTGTGCTGGTGGCATGTAGTGTGTCAATGTGAATTTTCTTGAAAAGGCTTTTGTTCAGCTGTGGACGTCCTTCGGCTGATATGATGATAATAATACGAAAAATACACGTTTTAAGTACCTTATTTTTTTATTGATCCAGTGGAAATTCTTCATGAACTTTCACCGCCCCGGGGAAGAGCGAAGGGGCATGCCGGAGTCTAAGCGGCTAAAACCAAAGAAGCGGTCATCTTCGGCGCCGAAGGGGGGCTCCAAGTCGTCACATGATTACACAAGAGACACACCTATAGGAACATCTCGGAGGGAGTGACTAAAGCGGTTACCCCCAAGGTCGATTGTAAAGGATCCCCCGAAGACTCACTGTGCGCTGTGCTGTACTGCGCACACGTCACTACTTGCGAGCTACCCTCTTCTCGGGGGTCGCTTGGTGTGAGCACGCAGGTTCCCCAATCTGCGCATCTACGACCCCAAAATGTTTTTGGTACCTATTATGATGGTGCAAAGCCATGATAGATTTCACTGAACTTCAAACATTTTCCATATGAAGTAACTTATCGAACCGTCTTTTAAATAAGCTATTTATTTTTATGTAATACCAACCTTCTTTTAACTACCTTTAAAGTTGAATGTTGGTCACTTACTTGTGCAGAACTTAATGGCATCAGATGGCCTACTTACCTGAAAGAAAAAGCGAAATTAAATTACATTATAATATCATTGCGAGGTGACGGAGGGTTGACCTGCAATTGACCCGATAGAGTGAAGGTGTAAGTGGTAGCGGGGATTAAAACGCATTTCAACCACACACGAACAGACAGCATCAGCCGGAAACGTCTTCTGCTGAACACGGGCCTCCAAATGATCATTACAATGAGCGGTCATGGGGATATTGATATCACCATAATCACAACACTTGGTGGTAGTTAGCGCATCCTCTGTAATATCAATCTTAAGTCGTCTTTTACGACACCCTTGCGGTTCTTTGCCGGCCACCACATGAAATGTTTTGTTTAAATTTCAAAGAACAATTATTTTTTAAGTAATCTATAAAATATAATACATTCTGGGTTTCTTCCTTACTGTCTTGTTAACCATTACAATTTAAGCCAGAATTTATGTGAGAATGCTGGACCAATCTCATGTCCATTGTAAGACCTGCTGTCAGATTGTGCTGCACATTTTACATTGCTGTGCTCGCCCTTGTTTGTACACCAGAGCCTTTTTTTTTTATTGGTGCCCAGTGGAAATTCTTCATGAACTTCCTTCACCCCGGGGAAGGGCGAAGGGGTATGCCGGACTCCTACCGGCTAAAACCACTAGAGCGGTCATCTTCGGCACCTAAGGGAGGCTCCAGGTCCTCGTATGATCACACTAGAGCCGCCCACTGGTGCCACGCCTATAGGCACATCTCGGAGAGGGTGACTGTAAAGCGGTCACCCCCCGGGGGATTGTAAAGGATCCCCCAAAGCGTCCCACGGCAGCGCGTGACCACATGCGTGCGTCTCTTGGGTCGCTCGTGTGGGCACGCAGATTCCCCAATCTACGCACCCGCGAACCCAGAGGTCCCCCACCTTATAGCAATGGCAGGGGTTTTCAGGCGTATCGGAATTAGGCGCCAGGGCGGTTGTTACCCCGGCGCCGTCTCCTCCTTCTTCGAGCGGGATCGGCCCTCTCCCGATCCCGCTCTGCGGTCTCCTTCTGGAGCATGACGCTCTCACAGAAGGAGACCACTCTCCTTCTGGAGCATGACGCTCTCACAGAAGGAGACCACTGCATTCCAGTTTTCATGCTCTGCCAACATAGCCGACACTACTGCTGGCAGAGAGAGATCTTGCCCGATCCGATCGACCAGGATCCGCCGCTCGGCGGCCCACGCAGGGCACGCCTGGAGCGTGTGCTGTGCGGTATCCTGGTAGCTATCACAATGGTGGCATTGTGCCGTGGCCTCACGTCCTATCCTGTGCAGGTACGCACCGAAACAGCCGTGCCCGGTGAGCACCTGCGTCAGGCGGTAGGTAACGCGCACGCTCCTTTTGAGCCAGGTTCCAAAGAGCGGCAGGACGGCCTCCACGACGCGCTTGGTCGCAAACTGCATCTGCAGGCGGTGACGCCACTTGCCAAGTGCGCGCCGCCGAGCTAGCCGCCTCAGCCTGTCCAACGCCCCTGGAGGCGCGCCTTCGCCGCTCTGGCGGAGGGAGCGTGTCTGGTCGTAGACCCACGTGTACACCAGAGCCTGGGTGCAATTCTCTAAGCTTAAACATCTATAAATCCTTAAATTCAGAATTGAAATAGCGGTGATAACCCAATTTGGTATCCGCTAAGATTGGTCCTCATAGCCTACCTTCTGCAACGTGTCCTTGAATAGCTTCAATCATGTCTTAGCGAATACCGAATTGATTTTACACCGTTATTTTGATTCTATGTTCAAGGATGTATGGATGTTTGAGCTTAAGGAATTGCACTCCTGAACACCGATTACCTTCAGATGCATAGCCGTAGTAACTATCTGGATCAAACCATCACACCAAAGGCCGGGACATCGAAAGAAAATGAGGCACCAAAAATTAAAAACGGTTGTGATTTTAACGATTAAATAGATAGAATATAATCATTTAATAAGTAATTAGATCTTAGCAGAAATAACAACTGAGCTACTAGCTGAAATAAAGTCAGGGTTAGGATCTGTAAGGTAATTTTTCTTTGTTTTTAAATGTACTTTGCACGTATAAATGCTGCACGTATATACGTATTTTTATACATATATTTGACGGCACGGTTGGTGCAGTGGCTGATACAGTCAGCTGCTGCGCTCCGGGTCGCGGGTTCGAATCTAGCACGGAACTAATATTTGAACTAGTATGATCTGCTGGTAGTTGTTCCGGAACTGGGTGTATTTGTGTGATATTTATATCTGTAAACGCACCCACGACACAGGAGAAGAAGAAAAAGGTTTGATTTTTTTTGCTTTAATGAAATTAGCCCGATATATTTCCGTTAGCTATATCGATCCAATGAATTGATCATTATAATAAAAAGGGTTACATCAACTGCGCGTAAAGATTGCACGCACTCGTTTTTTAACCTAATGTCGTAACGATCTGGTCATTCATTCTGAAACATGCGTTGCTTGAAATTCGAACTCGCTATATTATTATTGGAACTGAAAACGGGATATTTATCATGTTTTTTATTACTTTTGAGTTCAGTTTATCCGTGAACAGTGCGCTTGCAACAGCGCCGAAATATCGGGAACTAAAACGGGAAAAAAAACATGGTAAATATCCCGTTTTCAGTTCCAATAATAGTGTCAGTGACCATGTCAGTTTAAAAACTTATAACTCGCTATATGTCTATCTAAAACAAACTTAATTTCCGCTCCCCGCTCACACCTCACACCACCTCCCCTCATATTAGTGCACAAAGTTTATACAAATGCAATGTAGAAAAAAATCTGCGGCATTATGCAAAGTATTGGTTATCGTAGCATCTAGAGTGGACTGCACACGCGCACATGCGGTGTAGCATGCTCTTGGATTCAAGGAACATGGTTCAACATGGTTTTTTGCTTTAAATGTTTTTGATTGTAGGGTATGATGGAGACTTTGATTGTTCTTTTAAATAAAATAACTATGTATATGATATATATATAAAAGAATAATATGTACTTAGGCGTCAAAGAATACCTCCTCATCGCTGTCAGCTGATAATGTTCCTAGAAGGCTGGCAGCATTGCCACGTTGAATGGCAATGCTTATTCTTTGGCCAAAGAAAAGGCCAGCCCTCTGATCACAATCTTTTAAATTGGGTAAGGTAGTGGCTAACTTTGTGTCAGAGTTGTTCAAGCCGTCCAAAGGCCTTGGACTCGGCTTGACTGCCATGTAATGACAACGACCGGCAAGCTGATTACGTTTGTCGCAGACGGTTTGCGACAGGCGTAAATCGCGCAGACGCAGCTGTCAAATGTCATTTTGGTATTACGTATATACAGGTTGTCCAGTAAATAGCACGACATACTGCAGCGGGTGAGAGCTTGGGTCAATACCTACCAAAAACACACAATATATGTTCAGCAAAATCTTACGGATTTACAGTAGTGCAAAATTTTAAGATAAGAAAATTCACCCCAAAATGACGAAACAATTGTGGAAATCTACGGGGCAGGCGTTTATTCAGCGGTGGAGGAGGAGGATATGATGATGATGATGGTAAACAAATTTTGCACAAACTTAAATTACTTTATCTTCTTGCCTGTCAATTGCCGGCAGCCGGCGAGACACAATAGATTTTTAATTATGTCTGGCTTTGTAACAGTTAATGAGTTATACCATGGTCATGTTGCCGTAGAATAGAATTCTAATACCCAAAATTCTAACTCCAATCGAATAACAATTTCAATAATCCCCCAGAACAAAAAAAAAGCCTTATGCACACTATAACAGGAGCACCATAAACGCAGCACCCCTAGGCGGCGGTATCGCTCGGCCCGCGCGGCCAAAACCCACGTTATCGCGGCCACTTTTCACGTTTTTCACCAATCCAGCCGCGCCAGAATAGGACGGTGCCAGATATAGCGATATGGGCTTTATTGGTGCGGCTTATATAACTACGTCTAGTTATAATTGACCTTTTTAAATCGAAGTCAAAGTTTTTTAATTTCAAATAAACCAAATATTGGCACTCATAAAACGTCAGAATTTAAGTTGCACGGTTCTAAATAGTTGATCTCATGGAGAAGAGCCGGCAAGAAACTCCATGGATATTCTTTTAAAATAGTTATGAATGTTAATTAATTACAATAATAATAACAATAATAAAGACCGGGTTCCCCCTTACAGGGGATATAAACCCGTGAAAAGAGAGACATGTATATAACACACGTGTGTTAATTACAATGTTGATTGTTACAAATGATTGTAAAACATATACAGAGAAAAATGTAGATTAATGTGTAAAGATGGAATATACCACAATAATATTATAATAATGTATTTGCCGTGGCAGTTAATAATACAATACACCCAGACCCGGAACAACTACCTGCAGATCATACGAATATTTGTTCCGTGTGGGAATCGAACCCACGACCCTAAGCGCAGCAGCCGACTGTATCAGCCACTGCACCAAACGTGCCGTCGAAGATTAGGAAGAAGCTTATCCAGCTGTGGGTTATATGCTGTTAGATTTTTGGTAATGTCCACTGCTAAATAACTTTTTTTTATAGCCAAAAGCCATACTGGAGCTTTTGGCCTAAACTAACAACTACAATGGTTGAAATCATGTTTCTAAGCATCAATTGATTGAATTGAATTTGACGGCTCGATTAGAGCACTGGCTAGTTCGCTTGGCTTCTTGCGCTAGCGCTACGGGTCGTGGATACGATTCCCGCACGGAGCTAATATTTTTATGGCCTACACATACCTATCTGTAGACCATAAAAACCGCATAAAAACAGCTACGTAGTTGTTCATCTCTAGTGTGATCATATGAGGTCCTGGAGCCGGAGATGACCACCCCAGTGGTTTTAGCCGGTAGGAGTCCGGCATGCCCCTTCGCCCTTCCCCAGGAAGTTCATGAACAATTTCCACTGAGCCCAATAGTAAAATAAAACAGTTGTTGTTCCGCGCCTGGGCACTGGTACATTTTCAGGCAAAGCTGGCTGGCCTGCTGACATAGCTCTTTAAAAAAAATCACCGCTCCTGTCCTCTGCATTCTATTCTTGATGCGAGTAATCTGATTATCCTTCCTTTGAATACCACTCACAACTTTCGTGATTCCAATCCTTCACTTCTTGACCTGATAATCTAAGTACGTGTCAGAGTTATTAAAGCGGCTCAAAGGCCTCTGACTTCGTTTAATGACTATCCTCTAGTGACAACAACCGGGACCGACGGTTTCAGGTGGCATCCGAAGACTGGAGATAGTCTACAGCTAAGTTCAAATCTCGGGAGGCGGTCACCCATCTATAGACCGACCGTGATTCGGAAATACTGAAACGCCACTTAATATTAAGTGCGCGTTAACTATTTGAGCTACTCGGTTCCCTACCGAAAACGGGTTTATCAAATAGTTAAAGTGGGACTTAATATTAAGTGGCGTTTTAGTATTCGGCTGTTAGGGACCTTTTACGTCACTCACGCGAGGAGATGGAGTGGTACAGATGGCTACATATTAAGCTATCCATTTCTAGTTTAAGCTGATCACGCATTGTATAAGCTTTCCGTAAGATGAGAGTTCAGTGTTAACTGAATTTGTATAGCTTCATATGTAGAAAGAAAGAAAGAAAGAAATTATTTATTTGACAGTAAAGTGAGACATCACAAACGGTAATAAAACTTAATATAAAACTGAAAAAAAAGCACGATAAAAATTTGGATAGGGTTATACAACAAAAAAAAACAATATTAGGTTAGAGTTTGTGTGCCCCACAGTTGCGCCAAACTGGTAACCAGTTCAGCATTTGCCAGACAAGAGCCTGGCGCTGGTTTTCAACTGGACCCTTCGGTGATTCATGGGTGTAAAAACAGTATATAAAATAAATATTGCATATTACTAATAAATCAACAAATACAACTATACAAATTAGAACTACACAAAGCGCAAAAATAAAGAATAAAATCAAACATATTTAACAATAATTTTATAATTGGCATTTAAATAATCTAATGAGTAGGTAAACGAGACCACCCATCACTAAATAAAAATAATCTTATGGTCTGGCAGTGCTCATGGCGTTTATGGTGGTAATGGCAATACGCAACAAACGGCGTCCGTGCCGTAGTCGTGTGTACTATATTATTAATCGTGAATTCGTGATACACAGACAAGTACTTAACAGTAACATTAGCGAACTGTCTGTCACTGTATGACAGACCTCTCTTTACCCTTCTGGACTCACAACCGTGACGTCCTAAATTACAAATTTTATCATCAACCCATTAAGCCAAGGTTTTTAACCAATTCAGCCTCGTTTTAATTGTCACAGGTACGATAACAGTATCGCGCGGGTTCGATCCCGGCGGCTGCTCATTAACCGATAGTTATTCACTTACTTAACAATGCTGGCTACGTGATAACGGCGGCTACAGATAACTTGCACGTGTATACGAGTCTGCAATTAGTTTTATTACTACGTGGTTCAGGGTGCTTACGTATAGATAACGGGTTGCCTGCTTAGGTAGTCGATACTGACCGGTGCAGACAAAGATAAATCCTTATTAAAGTGAACGACAAATGTGGAATTCATGTCTGTAAACGCACCCACGACACAGGAGAAATCCTAGTGTGGGGCACGGTTTTAAAAAAAAAAAATATCAAAAAAATATCAATTATTGAATGGAGTACTAGCTTGCTCGCGGTTACACCCCGCGATAGATATTCTACACAAACTTTCACCCCCTATTTTACCTCTTTAAGGGTAGATTTTACAAAACACTGACACACGTATTTCTTTCTTTTAAACCAAAAAGCCAAACACCAATTATCATAGATCTAACTTATATAATGACTAAGTTTCATACAACCTGTCAATCCTTATTTTACCACCATAGGGGTGGAATTTCTAAATTTCCTTCCTTAGTGGATGCCTACATTATTTAAGGCATCTATATAAGGCATCAGCTGCCAAAATTTCATGTTAGCAGCCCTAGCGGTTTAGGCTCTGCGTTGATGAATCAAAGTTTGATTCATCAACGCAGAGCCTAAATGATGAATCCTGTTGATGAGTCAGGCAGTACAAGTAATTATATGTGTATGTAGTCTACAACATTTATGGGACTGCTCAACAAAGTACTAGTTTGCTGTACTGGATTCGGTAGAAGGCAGAGATAAAAGACTCAAAGGCGAGGAGGCACTGGTGGGCAAGCTGCCACCATCTGGCAAATCGATGAAACGTTGCTTGCCATTGTCTCCCTGCTACCATCAGATATCCAGACGCACTGAAGGTTACCAACCGCATTTGGGTGATATCACGATATGTCCCACTTTGCGCTTTTCCTCAAGCTTTATTACGAGTATACACACAGCAAAAGTGTGGAACTCACTGCGACCGTCTGCTTTTACCAAAAGTAAATAAGCACCTTCTAAGTGCACTCTTTGCACTGTGGACCTCATTCATCGCTTTCCATCAGGCGAGATCAAGACTAGAGCGGACACATTTATAAATGAAAACTAAATAAAAACGTGATCACAGAAAACATGTCATACGTCAATAAAACTACGCTTAGTATGTGATTCTAAAGAAACGTCAAGAATTAAGCTGCACGGTGCGGGAAATTCGGTACTATGGAGAAGAGGCGACAAGAATCTTAAACATAAGTTACTTTATAATTAAGTAGTGCATAAATTGTGTCAAGATTGGTATGTGAAAATAAAGTATACTATAATATGTGAAATAAATACACGCAATAATGAAACACACCATTGCCTCTGTAGTACAAAACAAGATTCTAAGTGGTCAACCGAAATAAGACGCCAGATAGTCAATTTACGAAGCTTATCGCAGTCCCAACGCTGGACAAAGGACTCTGCTAATGATTGATAATGCTATTTATTTTATTATATTGATTTGTTAATAATAAACAAAATGTAATACTAGGCTACTACGACATCAATTAAACATAGTAAATTAATAACTTACACGGTACTCACAGTATCAAAACTTGATAAAATTGTTGAAAATTAAAAGATACATATTTAACAAATCAATAAAATATTATGGCGTATTGTTATTTAAAAGAGTAACCAAGCACTTTCTTGCCCCTTTCTTATCGATAGGAAATCTACATCTTCGAACGCGGCAACTAAATTCAGACAATCCAAAAGTTCCTGTAAATGATTAATAACTTGGTATGAGAGACTAAATCGCAACCCAAAAAATATTTTTGTCTTTTACCAAGCTGCACATGAACACTCAATCGTCCGTTTCCCACCACAATCAAATCAAAATTCGAAATCAACACATTCCGCTTTTAAATTTAGGTACTTATAGATAACCCTTTAGCACCCCAAATAACTGAAAATCTAAACACCATAAATATATGTAAGTGGAAAACTGTGCAAAATCTCGCAAGTATAGCTCGTATTAACTCACACATGAAATATATTCAATCTGCGACTTCGCGATAAGGCCCTCCCTACCCTCCGTCCTCCCGAGAGGAGATCTCCCTCCGAAGCTAAGCCGGATGTGAGGATGATTTTTGACGGTCACTGCGTATGTGCTTTTTATTTATATTTTGTGGTATCTACCTAATAAAAAGTAAAATCCCAGTAAAAAGCTAGCTTGCCATGCATGTGGTGCTGGCTAAGAACAGCACCAACCCATCTCATCCTGTGGGTATCGTCAAAGGCGACTATGTGATTAGCCAGAGGATGGGCAGCAGCGTCCTTCGAGTACACTAACAACTCAACAAGCGTGGCGATTGTGGCAAAACCCACACAATGAGCACACACATTCGAATTTTGGGGTAAGCCTGGGCTCAGCAGTGGACTTTATTCGGCCGAAATGATCATGGCCGAATGGATCCGCCGTTGTCGCTGCCTGAAACTCTTCTGTTAAGTGTTCTTCGTCGCAATATCTGAAATAACTTAAGAACATACTAGACACAAACACACAAAATATTAGTACTTATCAATAAATCTCTTCTTTAGAATCTTCAAATTCATAGACATAAAAAAAACTAAAAGTCGTTTAGAACGCTTATAAAAACTTATGATTTAATAAGTATAAACACTATAATTGACACAAGTTTTTATCACATCATAAGAGCAAACTTCCCACTCCATTACCTCAAAATTCACGGGCGTCACTATTCCAGCAATAACAAAGAGGTGCCAGCCCTGGATCGCGATAATAAAATTATTATTATTCGTACTATCAGGGCTGCCACCCGCCGATGTTATCGGCGCTATCTCGCAGCACCAAGCGACGCTTCACCCCCTTCTGCGAGGTGAAGGGATGGGAATGAGCATCGATATTGTAATAAATTTTATTTTTATGCGGTGATAGTTTTATTGTTGTGAGATTTGTAAAGTTTAGGGATAATGCAAGAATATAATAGTATATGGTATAATTCGTCTGAAATATATTTTTATGTCAATATCACACTGGTTCGCGTACTGATATATTTTCCTACCTTAATTTCATATAAATAAATCAAGTAAACTTCACTGACGACGAAATTAAACGTCAGCTTATTGAAAAAAACCCTGAAGATAATTGAGTTGTTTAAGTAATAAGGAAGTAAACCTAAAAATATATATACATACCGATGTATGTCGAGCAGAACTCAACATGTTTATTTTTAAGAAACTAAACATCGACACGTTTTCTTTTACAGCCCAACACAACTCTTACAAACAAACGCTATCGATATCAGCCCGTCACTAGGGGTGTAACCTGCCTTATTCCGGATAAGAATAAATACAGTGGCTCGCCGGCGGAATGTGCTAATACATCCTTATCGACTGACTCCCCTACACACACACATGCAGACAAGTTACTTGTACACTTACACCAAAATACGTAATTGTGAATTATTTCGGTGTTTAAATAAAATTGAATTTACGATGTAACTATGAAGTAGTCATGTGTGTGTAACACATATTTAATGATAATAATAATAAATTTACGTATTTTATTTAGTTCACATCATTCCGTGTAGTGCCTAGCGAATTAAGAATATATCACCACTCCATCTCCTCCCGTAGACGTCGTAAAAAGCGACAATGGAACTCAAAACCAAAGGGATGGGCAGCAGCTGTCTTTCTGTGGAACCGTAACCTTTCTGTGCTCACCATCCCGCCTGCCAAGCGTAGTGAGTATTGGCAAATTCCCTTCAAAATGTCGACACTACGGTGGAACTCCATGGAGGAGGCTTTTGTTCTGCAGTGGACCTCCTTTTGCTGATATGATGATGAGTTCACATCTACCCACTTAATTTACGATTCATCCATTATCTTCTCGCGATCGTCACGATGTACAACTATCATGGGTAGGGTCTTCCTGGCAGTCGGCGTCCTTTTCTTGGATATTGACTGAGTCTACTTTCCATCTACCCACCTTTGAAGTGCCCTGCCCATATCCACTCTAGCCTCGTGATATGACGATGTGAGGCATATAATTTCGATAGTTCTAACTGCTTAACCTATATAAGATATTGATGAAATTGTATTCTTTATCCTTCCTGTTTCTTATTCATTATCCTTCGCTTAAAAGAACAGCAGCTCATTGGACCGTATGTTTTTTAAATCTCTCCGCTTGAACACTGTGTACCTATGTATAAAAAGTGCCAGCGGTTACTACTTGCGAGTGCAAAGAAATGGCACATCTGAATACCTTGTTATTCTGTAGCCCGAATATGATTCTTTATTAACAATGGTCATTCTTCAATTTTACTTCTTTTTAATTAGCATTACGAAGACAACGTTTCCCAATTTGGTTTCCTTATTAGCGTTCCGATCGTCCGAAGGAAAAAACGGCGGTACCCTTATAGGATCACTCGAGTGTCTGTCTGTCCGTCTGTCACAGCCAATTTGCTCCGAATCTACTGGACCGATTAAGTTGAAGTTTGGTACACATATGGATTTCTGCAACCCAAACACGTACGTAAATAAATGAATTTTGTATATGGGGGTCCCTTTTGGGGGGCAATATAGAAAATTAAATAATAAAGTTTTGCAATTTAAAATAAAATTAAATGGGGTAAATCTTCCAATATTGTGCGTAAAAACTTACGTTTGCGGTTAAAATGTATGGGATAACATGTTTTCAACTACGATCTTAAGTTTTTTCTTTGTTTGTTCTTGATAAGCTGACCGAATTCAACAATAGACAATACATTCAGCAATTTCGGAACCCTCTCCACGCGAGTTCCACTCGTGTTTTTCCGGTTTTTTTTAAGTTGTCGTATAATAGTGCCAGGTACAAGTTTAATCACAAAACAACCTTATTCGCAATGCCTTTCTGAACAATTAAAATATCGATATGTAACGCGGAAACGTTGATCGATAAAAACAGAAAGAACATTTGGAGGTCGACATAATTTCCTGGTGCGATATTGTGTCCTCGTCGCCGTCCTTTGTGATAGGAGAGAGACAACAATTATGTGTTAACTGTATGTATATTTTGACACAAAGTTATATACGATAGTATTCCTGGCAAATAGTAGGTCATCTCCTAACATAACATAGCGTAGACTCTCACTACACAAATGTCATGCTGATGGTATTGTTGTGCGACGGGTCGTTGAGCTCCCTCAAATAGGGTTGAGCTACACTATGACTGATTCATGCTTGCCGTCGGATAAGACAGATCATCCCTAAACGGCTATGGATCTTCTTCAAAAGGCTAATTCCAGACGTCGCCCCACATTTTACTCAAATAACTTTTATATCTAAATATATCTGGACTTTAAAACAGGAACCATTGAGTCTGTTTCGGCGTTTCTTCTCAGGAGTAGGAAATTCCGGCTTCATCTAAAATTACTGACGAGTAAAAGTATTTTGATGTGAACATCGAATGCGGCGGGTCAGACAGCCACTCTATATGATAGTATGAAACATCTAATACGGTGTGGTGACGCGTCGCCATGCGCAAGTGACTGTGCGAATCCCTCCCCTACACAACATGTTTTTTTTTTTTTTGTATTGTATTAATACAAATGATTATTAAATAAACAATCATCTTTTACTTTAAAAATATCTGAATATTTAATTATGATTATGCCATATTTCCTTTCATAAACTATCCTTTTATGCATATTATCTGTACAAACTTATTTCGATGTTTCAGATCTGCCAGGCGGCCCGCGACGTCTCACTTTTTTTAAACCTGCTTGCTAATATAAAGGTCATTTAATTTAATTTTACTAATATGCCAGCCAAGTGCGGTTTAAGTCAAGGTTTCAAGGTCAAGGTTTTTGGAGGCCAATATTGAACTAAGTCGCCAACGGGCTGGAATGGTGATGACATATGGTACAATTTTAGGTTATGTCTTGATGGTTGAGCATTTGAGCGGTATTCCGACACACAAAAAAGGCGTGGTCTAGCAGAGGAGATTCGCTGACCGATACGAGAATTCACTGGAACATTTCTATGAAGGTTTCATCTTTTTTCTTTAGAATGTCCTTAACTTCTTCCAAAACCGATGGAGTCATAAACTAAAATTAGAATTGGAAAAGTGAAAATATTTTTTATGAATCGTCAACATTGGGTGTATTAAAGCCATAATATACACATTTTATTACAACAGTGAGTTTATTGTTATATCAAGATGTGGTCTACAGAGAGAGGGCCTGATAAAGTTATATCAACGTATTGGAGAGTATTCATCGAGAGAATGTTAACAAGAGGAAACAAATCGATTCAATCAAACACCTACACGAAGAACAATAAAATGGAAAAAATTCGCTTGGCACAGTCTATGAAAGAGCAAAATTGAACTTCTAGGGTGGAAGGCTTGGTGACCTGAGATACAGGCTTCAGCCTAGTTCAGGCACCAGTCTCCCACAACAAATTTGTATAATACTATGACTTTTTCTTAATTGTGGTGAGAAATAAATAAATAAATAAACTATACCACAGATATTATAATACACTTTTTTTTTTTTTTTTTTTTTTGTTTTAAAAACGTTGCCCCACACTAGGATTTCTCCTGTGTCGTGGGTGCGTTTACAGACATACATTTCACACACAATACACCCAGACCCGGAACAACTACCTGCAGATCATACAAATATTTGTTCCGTGCGGGAATCGAACCCGCAACCCGGAGCGCAGCAGTCGACTGTATCAACCACTGCACCAACCGTGTCGTCAGTAGTAGTACTATACTAAGTTATCTGAACAATATTATTTATTTACAATATAATTAATTTTACTTTCATCATCATCATCATCATATCAGTCATTTATAAAACCAATGCTGAGTGAAGGCCTTCCCCATAGATTTCCACAATTGTGTCGTCGTTTTGGGGGGTATTTGCCAATACTCACCACGCTTGGCAGGCGGGTTGGTGAGCGCAGTATGGGTACTTTTCCACATAAGGGACGCTGCTGCCCATCCCTCTGGTTTAGAGTCCCTTAGTCGGCTTTTGCGACATCCACGGGAGGAGATGGAGTGTGATATATTCCTAATCCGGACACCACACTGATATTTTACTTTACGAGTATGAATATATAGAAAATATGAGTCTTTCGTTGGTTTATATATGAGGGGATAATCTAAGAAGGTACTGGACATTTAACTGAATTATTTTCTCTTTAAGTGGCGATACTATTTAAGAGGTAAGTAATGACATCATCATCCTTTCGGCCAAACAAAGCCGCCCGTTGCTGGAAACAGTCCTCTCCCAAAGATCACCACTACGACTGGTCTGGGTATGTTGTGTGCTCACTGGGGAGTTTTACCGTAATCGCCACGCTTGGCAGGCGAGTTGGCGATCATAATTGAGTTGTAAATGTATTTGAAGAACACTGCTGCCCACCCTTCGGCTAATCCTATAGACGTTTTCTACGACACCCATGGGACGAGATGGGTTGGTGCTTAGCTGGCACTAAACGCCACGTAAGTTATGTGTAACACCGTTATTTATTATCGCATATAGACTGTATACCGTAACGAAACATACCTGAAGCATTAATATTTCCATCATAACCCAGATCCGAAAAAATCTCATACATAATCATCAGTTACCTGTATAAGGTTTAGGATAATGATATATCTAACACACCTGAATTAATTACAAATGATAAGGGTATGTCTTGATGTGGGTTAGTGAAAGCACACAGTATTTTTACCGCTATGCTTGTGAGTATTAATTAAATTGATAGTATCTGGGCCTGGCTGGGAGCGATAAACTGTTTATAATGTTTAGAGGTGTTATATTTTGCGATTAAAATGGCGCTGTGCTGATGGAGATAAAATTTGCTTTCACTTTGTTGGTTGTTGTTGTTAAAGCATCTCCCCAAGCGTCCCTGTGCGCTGCGCTGTGCTGCTGTGCACACGGCGGCGCGTGATCACATGCGCGCCACCATCTTCTCGTGGGTCGCTCGCCAATCCCAGAGTCGCCTTTTACGGCACCCATAGGATGAGATGGGGTGGTGGTATTTCCATTCTTAACATCTCGGCTTATAAAATAATTAGGGCTCTTATGAATAAAAAAATTGCACTATAGCTACGACGTAGCAGCCGCGTTGTTGACACATTATCTACGTGAGCTACGCTGTCGTAGCAGATAACCAATGCGTTACGTTATTTTTGTGTATCGGACGCGTATTTGGCAGGAACTGGATAAAAGAGTTTTGATCCATTCCAGTTTAATTTAACCAATCATCAGTGGTTTAGTTTACCTTTAGATTTTATCAGTGCGTACACCGGTCGTAGGAAAACAGTTTAATCCATAGCTTCCTGTTAGCTTAACTTCATTAGTACGTGAATACTTTAAAAAACAAGAGATTCCACACACAATCGATTAAAAATCAACAAAACTCAAACACATAACAGACATTTAACAACGAAATTACCCGATAATACATCTCTGATATCAAACCTATTCAAATCTCAACCTTAACAAGCCTGCATAGGGTCGATAATAGCTATAAGGTGAATGTTACTGCCTGTTGCTTCAACGGATATTGCCACGCTCTATCACCTCCCAGCGCCCTCTAGCGGGAATTACCTTGTAATTCGGCAAATTACCCACTGGTCTTTGTAATTAAATACTTTTCTTTGCGTTACTTTGGGACTGATAAGGTTTTTGACCTATTTAAGCTCAATTAACTGGCCAGCTCGAAAGTAGGAAAGAACGTGAATTAGGTAGGAAGGTATTGTATCGTACATGAGAACTTTGGGTGACGTGCTCAGGACTATGAAATGGTAATAACTATATCATTAATAGTTGTATTTATTCTCACAAGTACACAACCACCACGTCTAATCGTTTGGATAATAATTAAATCTTTTTGCGTCATTAATTCTTTTGACCACCGTTCAGTTAGCCATTTTCTATTCTTTTCCAATTCCAATTCCAATTCTTATTTCAAAAATGATGTACAATTTTTTTTAATTCGTTATAATATTACACAGGTTGGCCAGTAAGAAGGTGCCAAGCCACAGGAACTTTAATGTGTTACTTATGGGTGAAAAACCAACGACTACATGGATTAAATAAAAATTTGACAACTTGGCAAATAGGCAGATTATGTACGGGAATAGAACTTAAGATACCTTTATGGATTCCGTGTGGTGTCCGGATTCATATCGGCCATTTATACGTCCACTGCTGAACAAAGGCACCCCCCATAGATTTTCACTACTGTGTCGTCGTTTTGGGGGGTATTTGCCAATACTCACCACGCTTGGCAGGCGGGTTGGTGAGCGCAGTATGACTACTGTTTTACAGAAGGGACGCTGCTGCCCATCCCTCTGGTTTAGATTCCCTTAGTCGCCTTTTACGACATCCACGGGAGGAGATGGAGTGGTGCTATATTCTTAATCCGAACATCACACGGGATATGATGTCGTAAAAGGCGACGTAGGGACTCTAAGCCAGAGGGATAAGCAGCAGCGTTCATTCTGTGTAAGAGCTGCTATTCTTCCCACCTACCTGCCAAGCATGACGAGTACTGGCAAATTCTCATCAAAATGACGACACAATTGTAACAGTCTATCGGGACGATTTTGTTCAGCAGTGGATATCCTTGGCTTATGTGAATGAATGATAGAGGCAAATTATATCACCGAATAGAACATAGTGTATCTTTATACAAAAGCCGCGTAATGCTTAGCGAAGCAGGTGGGTGACGGCAATAATGTATGCATAGGCAGTGGCGTAGTTAGCATTTTTTCTTAAATAACTTGCCCAACACTATTTCTCCTGTGTCGTGGGTGCGATTACAGACACAAATTTCACACACAATACACCCAGACCCGGAACAACCACCTGCAGATCGTACAAATATTTGTTCCGTACGGGAATCGAACCCACGACCCGGAGCGCAGCAGCCGACTGTATCAGCCACTGTACCAACCGTGCCGTCAATGGAAACTGGTGCGGATCTTTATGGTAATACCACGAAAAATGTGAAAATCTTTAAAAAAATCTTAAAGATAATTTAAAATCCGATAAGCGTAGAGTACGATTTGCAAAAATCACGTTGAAGTAAATATGCATCGTAATAAATACACAAATTATTAATTTAATAAATCATTAACAAATGTGTAAGACATTGCCTTCTGTGAGGAAAATAGCCATATTGGGCGCACGGCAAAAATAATTTTCAGGCAAATTATTTCTTAAAGCCGCGTAATGCTTAGTGTAGCAGGTGGGTGACCGGCTAGTAATGTATATGCATAGGCAGTAGCGTAGCTAACATTTGTGGCAGCTGGTGCGGATCTCAATGATAACCCCATGAAAACCGTCAATATCAACGTTAAATTTAAATAAATCCGATAAGTGTAGAGTACGATTTTCATAAATCATGTTGAAGTAAATATTCGTTGTACTATTTAAACTAATCATTTATTTAAAGATACAGTATTAAGACATGTAGGAGACATTGCCTTCTGTGTTGAAGCGTAGCCATATTGTGCTAACCAGCCCGTTTGCTAAACGTGGTGGGTACTGGGAATTTCTCCCCAAACACGACCCAGGGAATACTGGTGTAATGTCATAAATAGACACTCTTTAACTCTACATAATTCTAGAAATTATTAACTATTCTTCCGTGTGGTGTCCGGATTAAGAATATAGCACCACTCCATCTCCTCCCGTGGATGTCGTAAAAGATGACTAAGGGAATCTAAACCAGAGGGATGGGCAGCAGCGTACCTTCTGAGAAACAGTAGCCATACTGCACTCACCAACCCGCCTGCCAAGCATGGTGAGTATTGGCAAATACCCCCCAAAACGACCACAGTTGTGAAAATGCTAAACAAAGGCCTCCTCCATAGGAGGCCTTTGTTTAGCAGTGGACGTATAAATAGCTGATATGATATGATGATGAATTCTAGAAACTTATCCATAACCTAAGAAAAAGTTAAATTGCTCTAAAACCACAACATTTAACTCCAAACCCAAGCAAAACCACGTTGCCAACCTAGTGTGTTATAATAAACAACCCCTACTTCACTTTTAAACGTTATCTCTGCGTTGCAAGGCACCACCCCGCCACCCTCCGCCCTGATAAACAGATATGAATTTTGATGTATGTAATTTCGTATGAAAATTGTCTTGCCTACTATTAATAAATGGGTGTCGGTTGTAAAACTGAGTGACGTTTAGTGAAATAATGTAGACTTAAATGATTTTCGCCATTAACGATATATGAAATGAAAGTCCTTTACGGATTTTATGGGTATTTTGATTGAGAGAGTTTACTGTAATTGGCTCTAGTGCGATTGTAATCGAGATCCTGGATCCGTCCTTTGGTGCGGAAGATGATCTTTGCGGTGGTTTTAGCCGGTAGGAGTCTGGCATGCGTTTCGACCAGGTTGCACCGATCATGGCCACAAGCAGACTGATTCAGCAGGATCACACCGTTTGTGAGGTAGATTTATGTACATTCACCACACATTTTTAAATTTAGGGCCGCAACACATTATACTGCGTCCTTATAATTAACCGACTGCGAATAGCGAGGTTGTGTTATTTTAATCATTGGATTCCATGTCGATGATAACTTGGTACCACCATCACGATTGAAATCTCGTCGTCATCGCGTTGGTGTCGTAAAAGTCAACTGTGGGGTTAGCCGGATGGCTGATGGGCAACAGCGTCCTTCAAGTACATTTATAACTGCGATCGCCAGCTCGTCTGCCAAGCGTGGCCATTATGGCAAAATCCCCCAATGAGCACACAACACAAACCTATACCGGTCGTTGTGGAAATATTTGGGGGAGGCTTCTGTCCAGCAGTGGGCATTTTTCGGCTGAAATGATGATGATGATTGAAATTGTTATGTTTCTTAATATCAATTGCTAAAAAGGTAATTTCGCGTTAATTTCTTTATATATTACTAGTTTTACTCTCCCACGCGTTGCTGTGGGTAAATGCACGTAACTACAACATGAAGTCGATTCTGAATAAAAATAACAATTATGTGTCTCCTGGTTTAATAAAAAACACGCTCGTATATGAATACAACGATGTGCAAAAATTTCAAAACGATCGGTAAAGTTCTTTAAGAGATTTGCGATTTTGTACAAACGAACATTACATTTTTATATTTTATATATATATATATGTTTTGCCATAATCGCCACGCTTGGCAGGCGGGTTGGCGATCGCAGTTGAGTTGTTAATGTACTCGAAGGACGCTGCTGCCCATCCTCCGGTTAATCCCATAGTCACCTTTTACGACACCCACGTTCAAATATTTCTTGCACTACACATGCATGCTGATAAACTTATCCTCTACTGATGCCACAAGGAAACTCCGCAAATAACTTGAGCATACATAGCAACAGCAAGTACCTAGTAATCCTGTTATCAGCCGTCACGCTCAATTGAGCCCTTAACGAGACACCTTTAAACACGTTTGCATAGCCACCCGTACTTTTTATCTGGTAATCGTCCAAACACGGAGATTTTGTTGGTTATTTTACTGTTGATTACGTCATAATAAAGTTGAACTTATGTTGAATGTATTTAATTTTATTATGTACCTACTTTATATAAGTAATGTGATAGTTTCACACTTTGAAATTCGAACGGAATTTCATTTGTTTTTCTACTTTTACGTGACATTTGTGACGTTTCGTTATTTGCCGGAAAATGTTTATGTCGGCTATTTTTGGGTAGATACTGATATTAAAATTGATTAATTAATGGCCGTGTGGTGCCGGCTAAGAATCTCATCCCGTGGGTGTCGTAAGAGGCGAGTATGGGATTAGCCGGAGGATGGGCAGCAGCGTCCTTCGAGTATATTTATAACTCAACTGCGATCGCCAACCCGTCTGCCAAGCGTGGCGATTATGGCAATATGGGGGATATTTATTAAGTAGCACACAACACAAACCTACACCGGTCATAGTGGCAATCTTTTGTGTAAGTCTTCTGTCCAGCAGTGGACGTTTTTACGGCTAAAATGATGGAAAATTTATGACTGATTTTAAATAATTTAATTTAGTTTAGTACTAGAAATATAACAAAAGTCTCAAATGGACGCCCATAGCAAACTGGCTACTTGCAACTGCACTCACTGATCAGTAAAAAATCGGCCCGGATAAGCAACAAACAGCAAGGTCGGTCTATGGATGGGTAACCGCATAGTAGTATTTGAACTGGGCATCTCCGTGCTTCGGAGGACATGTGAAATCGTCAGTCCCAGTGGTTATCAATAGACGGCAGTCGTTAATTCGGAGGTATATGAGCGGCGAGAACAACTCTGCCACAAGACTGGCCACTAACCAAACTGTTAAGAACATCACTACGCCCGGGGTGACCGCCGGCTGAGGTCTGCGGGCGCGGGGGTGCGGTGACATGGCAAGGTCGACCGGCCAGCACTCGGTAAAGACACCATCATCGTCCGCCTTCTGAAGCGCACACCACGTCTCGTATTCATATATTAGAATCGTTCATTGTTATAACCATTCTGTTAACCAATAATAATAATTATTATTATTATTGATGTTACCATTCCACATGATGAGAATCTCGTGAAAGCCGAGAAAGATAAACAAATAAAGTATCTTGACTTGGCACACGAGATTGTCGACATTTGGGGATGTTGACTCGGCAATCATTGTGCCAATAGTCGTTACGGCCAACGGTCTAATGGCCAAGAGCCTCAACCAATATCTTAAGAGGCTCTCGTTAGGCGGCTGGGTCAAGGGCCTGATACAGAAAGTGGTTCTCCTCGACACGGCACGTATTGTTAGGAGGTTCCTCTCTCTGGAGCCCTAGCCACTGGCAGCTTGGACCCTGTTCCCGATGCCGGTGGCTCACTATTTATTTATGTTTTTAAATATATTTCATTTTGTATTATGTATTTAAAAATGTTATTTAATATGTATATTAATCAAATTAAGGAAATAATAATAATAATAATTTTTACCCCTCTGGGCAAACGTTATCTCACCATGGGATAAGGTAATCCTGGAGGGCAGATTAAAGTAGCTGCTTGATTTCTTCATACCTTATGATAAAAAAAAGTATATCATAAGAAAGAAAGAAAAAAAAAAAAAGTATATTAAGTAGCTTACAGAACGCAGGGCAGTTTGTGGCGAGCTGAATGTGAGTGGCGACACAGCGTACCCGAATGCTCCAGAGAGTCGGTCAGGGCCTCGTCTCCGCTTGCCTTTATTGGTTGGTTGGAGTGGAACCCCATGAGTGCCCGCAGGATTTTCAACTCTGGTGTGCCTTAGTTGGCCGATCAGAGGGGGGCCGCCAGAGCTATATGCTCGGGGGTGGAAGTGTCTAATGGCGTAATAACGGGGAAACCCGCTCCGAGTCTTCGAGACGCGCGATGGTCAAACCGGTGCCGCACCTCTCCACACCCCTAGCCGCTCACACCGGTGTTGCTCCTTGTCGCCTGTAGTGGTGGCCATTTAGGGGGCCCATCTTGTGAGTGGCGAGTCACCGTCTGCCACAGAATTTCACGATCAAAGTTGAAAGGCAGACGCCGTTGTTCCCGTATTTATTAGTCTTTTTATTTCATGTAACACCCATTGCAATAGACCTTATCGTTATAGTTTCCATCTCATACAATAGCCTTACACCACCGGGGACAATCCATGACTTCATTTTATAGTGCAGCTATGGAGAGTCCCCGGTTGGTGTCCCATTACATTTTAGATTAAAAATCTCTAAAGGGCCTCTGCGTGTTGGACCCATGTCCCCGCGTAAGCCTGTCAAAAGACCGGGTTCCCCCTTACAGGGGATATAAACCCGTGAAAAGAGAGACATGTAGATAATAATTTATTAATCAACTTTTACACAAAATATTGACATAAATGTTCATATAGTAATGTTTTAGATTTTCGCGCTTAATATACGCGATAGAATCCGTTTAAAAGTGTTTTATTATAATAAATGTTCATAAATAAAAAAATCTTACAAAATTATTTATTATTAACTAAAGTATAATTTATCTGTACATGCATGAAAATATAAGTCAGCTAGACTTAACATAACTATTATCGGCCAATAGTAATAAAAATAATAACATAATAATTACAGTCCACTATTCAAACCACAGTATTTTCTTCCTACTACCACCTGAGGATTATTCACTTCTTTCTACAAACAAAAGGAAGAAAAAAAAAGAACGTATGTAAGTCATGATATCAACCCAGTTGAAATATTTAGCAACGTACTGCAAGAGCTTGTACAATATATTACCAAATATAACAATGTAGAAATTAATTTGTTTTATGTGTAATTTTGTAATCAAAGATTCGTGTAATCCATACTTGGTAATAACAGTTTCAAACTTGCAAGGATCATCATCCTTCGTTTCGGCCGAATGAAATCCACTGCTGGACACAGGCCTCCCCCAAAGAACACCACAACGACAGATATGGATGTGTTGTGTGCTCATTGCGGGGTCTTGCCATAATCGCCACGCTTGGCAGACGGGTTGGCGATCGCAGCTGAGTTGTTAAAGTTCTCGAAGACTTTTACGACACCCACGGGATGAAATGGGGTGGTGGCATTCTGAGCTAGCACTACATTGCAAGGATACTAAAGTAGGAATATTAATTAGGTGTTTATCGTTGGTAGTCTCACTAATGAATCTTGCATTACCTACCGCATGATAAATGTTGGTCAGTGAGTCCCACATATGGTTTTGGGGGAAACCATACATTTTCGGGAAAGATATAAAATACATTCGAAAAATTAAAACAGTAAATTGGTGAACTGACAAATACAAATATCATATCAGTACGGCTACATATGAAGCTAGACAAATTCAGTTTACACTGAACTGTCATCTTACGGAAAGCTTATACAATGCGAGATCAGCTTATACTGGAAATGGATAGCTTGTAACCGTGTGTACCGAGCCAATAGGTAACCTAGAATTCGTCCTCACCAGCTTCTTTACATCAGCCTTTCATTCAGATGCTGCTAAATGTCAGGATTTATTGAACTTGGAGCTCTTTGTTCGACGGAACCTCGTCTAATCGGGATATAGAGGGGGATATACGTGTAAGTAGGTATTAAGGGATCACACCGAGCGAAGAAGACGAGAGAGATTGGGGGGGGTGCCTGGGGGGCGAACTCACGACACAGTCGTGGAAATTTGTTCAGTAACAATAACAACCTCCATTGGCTGATATGATGACCCTGAGCTATTTCCTTTGCAAACATAGCTCGTGCAGACATGACAGAAGAGAAGACGCATGACCATTCTTCACACATTGACACATCTCCGTGCGTGTTTAGAGCACATTAAACTGTTTGGCATCATGAAAGTCGTTATTGATGACCAGTCTTAGATGTGTAAGGGTCGGTCTAGTTTTGGGATATCACATCAGCACCAGTTCCTCAGTATTTGAGTGAAATTGATAGTCTACTACAGATTGTAATTCGCGAAGTGTGCGTGGAGTTACACGTGCTGATCACACCATTTCCATTCTATCATTGGACTTCCAACCGCATTACTGAACACTTGGTTGATATCCCGATATTTTTTTATTAAGTGTTTCTCCTAAAGAAATAGGAAAGAAGAAAGAAGAAAAAAAGAAAGAAAAGCGATTTATTACCACAACAAAACGCGCATCGGTACATTCATACTAATTTAACCTAAATCTACACCAAACTTGCAATAAAAAACCACATGACAAAAAGATCGATCGTAGAATATAAATAAAAAAATGAGATACAAAAAAATCATAACAAAAATAACAGTTTGCCGATGCACGTCCCAACAGTGGCAAAGAGGTGCAACGCTAGCCGCAACACAGAGCTGGTTTTCAGTGCTAACCCTATGTGACGGACGAAGAGATACTTTCTTTCAATATCTTTGGTTTCTCTTCAACCTTCTTTACGCACACAGCCAAATCTTGGAACTCGTTGCCAGCGTCCGTTTTCTCTGCTATGTACCTATAACCCTCATCATTTTGCGTCATGAAGGAATGAAGTCCACTACTGGACACAGGTCTCCCCCAAAGATCGCCACTACGACCGGTCTGGGTGTTGTGAGCTCATTGGGGGGTTTTGCCATAATCGCCTCGCTTGGCAGGCGGGTTGGCGATCGCAGTTGAGTTGTTAATGTACTTGAAGGACGCTGCTGCCCATCCTCCAGTTTATCCTAATGCCCCCCTTCATGACACCCGCGGGATGAGATGGGGTGGTGGTATTCTGAGCCGGCACCACACGGCAGGTAGGTAAGTAAGTATAACCCTACCTTAAAGAAATGTGAATAAGTATTTTGTGGGTGCGCTCCATTCATCGTAGACCTCATCCAGCGCTTTCCATTATACGAGATCAAGGTCAAGAGCAGAGCCATTGACTGCTGTCTGAAGCCGTCCTCAATAGATAGGATAAGGCTGATTATAACTTAAGGGACAATGATATAAAATCGAATCCCAATCGATTCCACTTTCAATTCCGGCAAGCATGACGCCAAAATCTTTACACGATTTTTTCACTTTCACACCACATATTTACCCCAAACACGTAAAAAGACTATTATAAGCGTCCCATAAACCTCCATTCACCTAAGCCTATTCAAAAATTCACTCGAGTGATTTTAAAAACGTCCTTATTCTGGAAAGGTGCGATATAGCCGAGTTTATCGTTACGCGCAATTTGGCGAGCGACCGGCTCGTTCGAACTAACGGCCGGCATCTACATCGCTGATAGCAGGCTTTGTGATCGTAAACTGTTGGTTTTCTGTTTTATAGAATAAGTACGTTTTGTGAAGTTTTGTTGAAGAGTATGTTGTTCAAGGTGAGGTTGGTGAGATTAAGTTTGAAAGGTTTTTATTTTGTGCCGTTATTTTGTTTGCTGGCTCAGAATGCCACCACCCCATCTCCTCCCATGGGTGTCGTAAAAGTCGACTAAGGGATTAGCCGGAGGATGGGCAGCAGCGTCCTTCGAGTACATTAACAACTCAACTGCGATCGCCAACCCGCCTGCCAAGCGTGGCGATTATGGCAAAACCCCCCAATGAGCCCACAACACATCCATATCGGTGGTTGTGGTGATCTTTGGGGGAGGCCTGTGTCCAGCAGTGGACTTCATTCGGCCGAAATGATGATGATGATGATTTGGTTTCGGATGTCGTAAGAGGCGACTAATGCACTCTAAGCCAGAGGGATGGGCAGCAGCGTCTATTTTGTGGAACAGCAACCATTCTGCGCTCACTAACCCACCAAGCGAGGTGAGTACTGGCATATTCCCTCCAAATGACGACACACGGCAAGTTACGGGTCGTCGTGGAACTCTACGGGGAGGCCTTTCTTCAACAGTGGACGTTCTTTGGCTGATATGATGCCTACCCCTGTGTTACCACATTATGATACAAAGCCACCAGCTTATCTGACCCGGTGACTATACTACTATTATAAATGTATGCTTGAATGTTTGAGGCGCCATCACTTTCCAAGAGCTGAACGGATTCTAATGGACTTTGGTATAGAGGTAGATTATGTTGTCGAATAGTATGTATATAGGATAAAATATTTGAACTATAAAGAAACGTTTATCACCTAATTATGTATTTTAATTCATCATCATCATCATACCAGCCACAGGACGTCCACTGCTGAACAAAGGCCTCCCCCGTAGATTTCCACAACAGTTACATGCCGCCCACATCCAACGGCTTCCTTCACCAGGTCGTCTGTCCACTTTGTTGGAGGTCGTCCCACGTTGCGTTTACGGTACGGAAATGAGGAAAATAAAAAATAATTTTAATTTTCAACTATACCTACAGACGTGGATATTTTTCAAAATGATCTACCACTTCAACCCCCTACATTTCACCCTAATCACTTCTAATATTTGACCAACCCTCCATCGATACCGATACAAACCCTATCGCGCTACCTCGCGGAACAAGAAATATTTCATACAAGATTACCTTTGAGAAGGGCCTGCAGATTGATCACATGTGACGTTATCGCCTTGTGATACCTGCGAGGCGCGGTCGCAAGTTGCTGGCGAGAAAACGAGTTCCGATCGAGTAACGATAGTAATTGATACCTGACGCGTGATCGGGAATCGAGAATCGATTCCGACAATCGTTTTGACGTGAAACGGCAGCGTTGAATTTCGGTGTGATTGATTTGTATGTAAATCGATTTAATGGTAGTTGTTTGAAGTGTATTCAAAATTGACGTGATATTATCTTAGAATTGTCACATTGTTCGGAAAAATGTATACGTTTGAAATTAAAGAGCTAATTTATTTTAAAATTCGTACGGAAACTTCCTGCTAAAGTTATCTAAAAGATATACACACTCCCCCTTGAAAAACGTAAATTCAGTACGACATTTCATCTAAGCTCTCAATTCCCCAAAGAGATAGGGATCTTATCTCCGTGTAACGAATAGGCATATATGCTGATTTGTGGATGTTAACGTGAATAATATAACATATGTAGGCATGTAAGACTGAAATAAACTTGATTGATGAAGATATTATTCAATAGGTATTTCATGAAATCATGTGCAGGTATGGCAGGCAAGGCAGTATGTCTACCTAGGACAAACTGTCCAGTTAGGTTGGTCCAACTTCGAGAAAGAGGTCAATCGTCGAATCCGACTCGGCTGGGCAGCGTTCGGGAAACTTCGTAACGTCTTTTCGTCAACAATACGGCAATGAGAAAGCTCAAGGTCAATCAGCGAGCTATGGAGAGAGCTATGCTTGGTATTTCTCTACGAGATCGAATCAGAAATGAGGAGATCCGTAGAAGAACTAAAGTTGCCGACGTAGCTGAAAGGATTAGTAAATTGAAGTGGCAATGGGTGGGGCACATAGCTCGTAGCACTGATGGCCGTTGGAGCAAAAAGGTTCTAGAGTGGAGACCGCGCACCGGAAAACGCAGCGTAGGACGACCTCCAACGAGATGAACGGACCATCGGAGCACCGGAGCACCGGAGGGCTGCATGTAACCGCTCGTTGTGGAAATCTAAGGGGGAGGCTTTTATTCAGCAGTGGACGTCCTGTGGCTCATATGATGATGATGATGTGCAGGTAGGTAGATTCCGTGAGGATTCCGGATTAAGAATACAGCACTACTGCATCTCCTCCGATGTGAATGTCGTAAAAGGCGAGTAGTGGATTCGAAACATGAGAGATAGGCAGCAGCGTCCCTTCTGTGGAATAGCAGCTGTTCTGCACTCACCAACCTACCAGCCAAGCATGGTGAGTGTAAGCAAGTTCCCTCCAAAATGACGACACAGGTGTGGAAATCTGACGGAAAGGCCGTTGTTCAGCAGTGGACGGTATTTAGCTGATAAGATATGTGCAGGTATGAGATTCCTGCACGTATGTTCAAATCAAATATTTTCGTTACATTTACATACATACCTACATCCTCTATATTTAATTACAATAAGTTTTTACAACAATGTAAACACAGGTGTCACTTGCCGTGTGGTGCCGGCTTAGAATGCCACCACCCCATTTCATCTCGTGGGTGTAAAAGTCGACTAAGGGATTAACCGAAAGATGGGCAGCCGCGTCCTTCGAGTACATTAACAACTCAACTGCGATCGCCAACCCGTCTACCAAGCGTGGCGATTATGGCAAGACCCCCCAATGAGCACACAACACACCGATATCGGTCATTGTGGTGATCTTTGGGGGAGGCCTGTGTCCAGCAGTGGACTTCATTCGGCCGAAATGATGATGAAACACAGGTATATTGTCACCTATATTACTTATTATTCTATTAACATTTGAATTTTGTTATAGATATTTGTATTTTTTTTTCATTTTAAAAACGTTGCCCCACACTAGGATTTCTCTTGTGTCGTAGGTGCGTTTACAGACACGATACACTCAGACAAATATTTGTTCCGTGCGGGAATCGAACCCAAGACCCGGTGCGCAGCAACCGACTGTATCAGCCACTGCACCGACCGCATGTCCGGATTAAGAATGCACCACTCTATCTCACCCCGTGGGTGTCATTAAAGCGACTCAGGGACTCTAAACCAAAGGGATGGGCAGCAGCTATTCTGTGGAACAGTAGCAACATTTCGCTCACCTACCCACCTGCGAAGCGAGGTGGGGACTGGCAGATTCTATGGGGGAGGCCTTAGTTCAGTCAGTAGTGGAAGTCATGTGGCTGATACGATGAGCGTTATATTTAGATAGGGTTTGACCCCATATAGTGCCTAAGTAAACATGGAAACATACAATACTGTTTTGTTATTGAAATTGACTACATTGCATATCTATAAAACCACTCGTAGGTACCTACTGTGTATACAATAAACCCATCACCTGCCAAACAAACCTCTGTTTAGTCTGTTTCCTCAATATACCTCTGTTTCCTCAAGTATTGCAACTATCGGCTGTAATATATTTTTATAGTATAGAGTCTTCGCAAATCTGCTTCCTCATCGGCACTTTTCACTTCGTTGGGGGAAAAGGATAAATAATTTAGTATGATCTTCGTGTAGATATTGCGCGTCAGAACAAAGGTAGGGCGCTATCGTGAGCAAAAGAACTTCCGCCCGCCCTCCAAGTGCGGCCACGTTGACATACGGTAGGCGAACTTTTATATATTCCACTGAATCTAGTCGGGAGGTAGAAGCAATATAGTTTAGAAAAGGCTGATTGACATGGACATGGCTCTCGTGGGTTGCAGCTGAAAACATGCGTTAGGTGGCCAGTGCTCCTCTAGTGTGATCTTACGAGGACCTGGAGCCCCCCTTCGTTGCCGAAGATGACCGCTCCAGTGGTTTTAGCCGGTAGGAGACCGGCATACCCCTTCGCCCTTCCCCGGGGTGAAGGAAGTTCCATGCAGAATTTCCATTGGACACCAATAAAAAATAAATTGAATGAAAAGGTAGCCAGTGCTGAACTGTTCGCCCCTTTGGCACTGAAGTATAAAATGCAAGACATGAAAGTTTTTTTTTTACTATCTTTAAAATGTTTTTAACCATTTGTTTAAGTGTTTTGTATGTGCTAATAAACGATATTTTTTTCTATGTTCACACCAGCCCGCAAACATCCACTGTTGAACATGGATCTCCCAATGGTCACTATAATTAGCGGTCATAGGGAGCATTGCCATAATCACCACGCTTGGCAGGCGGATTTGTGATCACAGTACGTAATTATTAGCACAAGAGAGGATGCTGCTGTATCAACACTTAGTCGCCTTTTATGACACCCACAGGTTGTATTTTATTTTCCGGTCACACATGCATAGTCGTGGTCATGGTATGATAATGAAATATTATATGGTGATACTGTAATGTGGGGATTAAGTAGGTACTTGCGGGAATGTGTACTACTGGTGATAGTGGTCATTTACGGATTAATAAGTTGCTAAAACTAAGATCAGCTGTACAACGCTGTCTGTAACCTAACTCACACTACCAATGGGTGACTATTATAAAAACAAACGGACTATTCGATTGTTCCGTTATTCGATTACATTCGAATCACAATCGTTGCAATACGGTTTTAGATCGATTGTTACTTGAAGACTTGCGCACAATATTTGACTGTTTGATTTTCATTTGTTATTCGGCTGCGACCAATTTGTAATCGCGACCAATATTCCGTGTGGTGTCCGGATTAAGAATATAGCACCACTCCATCTCCTCCCGTGGATGTCGTAAAAGGCGACTAAGGGAATCTAAATCAGAGGGATGGGCAGCAGCGTCCCTTCTGTGAAACGGTAGCCATACTGCGCTCACCAACCCGCCTGCCAAGTATGGTGAGTATTGGCAAGTACCCCCCAAAATGATGACACAGTTGTGAAAATCTATGGGGGAGGCCTTTGTTCAGCAGTGGACGTATAAATGACCGATATGACCAATAATCGACAATTGTGCTATCGTGTATTCAATTGTCGATTATTGGTCATATCGGTCATTCATTCAACTGTTTTTTGACTAACTCATCACTATCTCATCATTTCGGCCGAATGAAGTCCACTGCTGGACACAGGCCTCCCCCAAAGATCACCACAACCACCGATATGGATGTGTTGTGAGCACATTGGGGGGTTTTGCCATAATCGCCACGCTCGGCAGGCGGGTTGGCGATCGCAGTTGAGTTGTTAATGTACTCGAAGGACGCTGCTGCCCATCCTCCAGCTAATCCCTTAGTCGACTTTTACGACACCCATGGGAGGAAATGGGGTGGTGGCATTCTGAGCCGTATCTCACACGTATGAAATAGTTTGCTATCGATAAACTTTGTACAAATGACAACAAATTGAATCTCCGTTAACATATGTGTAATGGAAACGCGCCCCACGTCTGAGGGTGTGCAAAGCTCAAAGTAAATGAATCTCTTATGAAAATGTGATACAATGTATTACCTACAGATAGCCGACGAGATAAACGAATGATTGAGCGAACGGAAGACGGGTCGACTGCCACTGAATGGTAAGTAAGCGAGAAGAAGTAGTAGGTATGTATGCATGGCATGATTATTATATTTATTATTTCACAGAAGAGTCATTGATACTATCAGCTGTACCCTGTGCCAATACAATTTCTAAAAGTAAAAAATTTTTAGTCAACAGTTTTATTTCATCATCATCATCATAATCAGTTTGACGGCACGGTTGGTGCAGTAGCTGATACAGTCGACTGCTGCGCGACGGGGCGTGGGTTCAATTCCCGCACGGCCCAAATATTTGTATGATCTGCAGGTAGTTGTTCCGGGTCTGGGTGTATTGTATGTGGAATTCATGTTGTAAACGCACCCACGACACAGGAGAAATCCTAGTGTGGGACAAAGTTTCAAAAAAATTAAATTAAAATTGCACTCACTGATCGGTTAACGATCGGCGAGGTTCGCGTTTCGTCTATAGATGGTTGACCGCATACTGGTATTTGAACTGAGGGTATCCGTGCTTCGGAGGGCACGTACAATCGTAGGTCCCAGATGTCTGTGGACTATAATTAGACGGCAGTCGTTAAGCCAAGCCTGATGCGTTTGGGCGGCTTCGACTCTCACATAACGTGACGGCACGGTTGGTGCAGTGGCTGATACAGTCGGCTGCTGCGCTCCGGGTCGTGGGTATGATTCCCGCACGAAACAAATATTTGTATGATCGGCAGATGGTTTTTCCGGGTCTGGGTGTATTGTGTATGGAATTTGTGTCTGTAAACGCACCCACGACACAGCAGAAATCCTAGTGAGGGGCAATGTTTAAAAAAAAAGTAGCCTTTGCAATAGTGTTTTAAGAAAGAGGTTCAAAGAATAAACAAACGTCAGCCAGTAAACGTCCACTGTTGAACATGGGTCCCACGCTCCCAATGAGCAGTCATAGTGGATATTGCCACAATTCACAATTACTACGCTCGGCTTTTACCAATAAAATTCGCACATTGGAGAATGCTGCTACCCATCCTCTTGATGTCATCGTCAGTCGCCTTTTACGACACCCATAAGTGGAGAGAAGTGGTCTTTTCTTTGACGGGATCCACACAAAGAGTACAATTATTCGAAATAAAATTGATGTGATTTAAAGAACCGTTTGTGCCGTGTGGTGCCGGCTAAGAATACCACTACCCCATCTCATTCCGTGGGTGTCGTAAAAGGCGACTATGGAATAAGCCGGAGGATGGGCAGCAGCGTTCTTTAAGTACATTTATAACTCAACTGTGATCGCCAACCCGTCTGCCAAGCAGGGTGATTATGGGAAACCCCACAATGGGCCCACAACACAAAACTATACCTGTCGTTGAGGCAATCTTTGGGGGAGACTTCTGTCCACCAGTGGACGTTTTGCGGCCGAAATGATGATGATGAGGAATTAGTACCTAACTTTTTATAGCTGTTTCAGCAAGGCTGACTCGGCTTTTTACTTTTTTCAAATTAGATTCAGCAGTTTATAGTAGCAAGGTAACATTTATTTTCTTGATTTTCCCATCAATGTCTATAAATAATTTAATTGATTCTTTCGGTATCTACTGTGTGGTATCCAGTTAACCTTACGCGTGTCAATTGCCGGCAGCCGAGTAGACACAATTTTTAAACTAAGGGACTCTCAACTAGTGGGATAGGCAGCAGCATCCCTTCCTGTGAAACAGCAGCCATTAGACGCTCACCATCCCACCTGCCAATAGTGGTGAGTATTGGCAAATCATCCCCCCCCCCCCCAAATGGTGACACACGATATGTAAACGGTAGTTTAGGGGAGGTCTTTGTTTGGCAGCTGATGCCTTTTGGCTGATATGTTATGATTTTGGTGGTAATTATTAAAGTACTCTAATTATATTGAATGAAATATAGCTCTGTCAGTTCCTGATAACTAAATCCCATAAAGCAATATAGTTATCTCCTATAAACAACTGAAACCTGAACCAAACCCAACCCGATAAATACATCCAAAACCATCTAATCATCTACCCAGCAAATCAAAAATCAACCGCAAAGTCGGAACTATTATCTATTACCAGACAATTACACCGATCGGAGATCTTTAGCCCCCTGATACCGGGGAGGCGTTGGGGTGGTAGAGGGTGAAAGCGAGGTGGAAATAGGGGTGAAAGGGGGGCGTTATCAGTGATTTTCGCGCCATTAACCGTCGCGATACAGTCGGCACTCTATGCACAACGCGTTAAGTTTCAATCTAATTGATGTAGTACAGGTAAGGCTTGACTCAAGTAGCTTTTCATGTCCATCTAAGTTATTTATGATCCTTTAAGCAACGTAGGCTAGTACATATAGTGTTTATGTTTGTATTTATGATTTATATTAAAGATTGGTTTATCGTTTCGGCCGAAGAAAGTCCACTGCTGGACACAGGCCTCCCTCAAAGATCACCACAACGACCGATATCGGTGTGTTGTGTGCTCATTGGGGGATTTTGCCATAATCGGTACGCGTGGCAGGCGGGTTGGCGATCGCAGTTGAGTTGTTAATGTATTAGAAGGACGCTGCTGCCCATCCTCCGGCTAATCCCTTAGTCGCCTTTGCGACACCCACGGGATGAGATGGGTTGGTGCTATTCGTAGCCGGCACCACACGGCCAGTTCATAGCCGGCACCACACGACCAATTCGTAGCCGGCATCACACGGCCAACCTATGGTTATGGTTTGGTAATTGAATATAATAGAGGCACTCATAGCAGGTTGCACTCACTGATCGGTAAACGACCAGCGAGTTCCAGCAACGCTTGGCACGGTCAGTCTACGGATGGTTGACGGCATAGTGGTATTTTAACTGAGCGTCACTGTGCCTCGGAGGGCACGTAAAATCATCGGTCCCGGTTGTTGTCCGTGTGGTGTCTGGTTTATTAATGTAGCACCACTCCATCTCCTCCCGTGGATGTAGTAAAAGCCGACTAAGGGACTTTATGCCACAGGGATGGGTAGCAGCGTCCCTTCTGTAGAACAGCAGCCTTTCTGCACTCACCAACTGGCCTGCCAAGCGTGGCGGATACTGGAAAATTTCCCCCATGACGATGAAATCCATAGGGGCTGCAAAGGCCCAGGGGTCGTAAGTTGGCTACTAACCACAGGAAAGAAGAATTCAATTCAATAATTTTTTCAGTAATTAAGTCCTAAAAGACACTTTTACACCTCAACCTCTGAAAAGAAATGTTGAAAGAAACTCAGGACTAGGTCTTCTTTAAGCGACTTTAAAAAAGGAGGAGGTTTTCAATTCGACTGTGTTTTTTTTGTATGTATGTTACACGATCATTCCGCCAATTATCTATCGATTTTGATGATTCCTTTTTAATAGGTGGAGAATGCTTTCGAATAGGTACCATATAAATTTCATTACATTCGATTGAGCAGTTTCTTAACAGGTTTCAAAAAACAGGTTGACTGCGCTTATCTAGATGATGTCTTAATAGTTTCGATTCCTCCAAGATTAGAGAACCGATTTGAGTTGAGTTTGAGTTTTCGATTTGATTTGATTTTCTTATTTTTAGTGTTAAATACTGATACCAAATTGGAAAAGTTCTTACATTTATTTACACTAAAAAGAAACAAATAAACCTTTTTAACAAAAAATACCGACTTCTAAAACCCTGCACGACATAAAAATATTAAAAGAAAAAAGTAACATTATTTATGAAGTCGGGTTTTTTTTCGCCGGGGAGGCGGTATATTTTTTGTTAAACAGTTTCATTTATTTATGTTTCAAACAAACATTTGCAACAAATCTGTGTTATTGAGACAGCTCAGCTCGCAACAGCTATGCAATACAAATAATGCAGCTAAAATTGATTTCCAGGGAAGCTGATATACAGCTTCCCTGGAAAGAATTAACGCCACACGTTCCTATCGTCAACATCACAGAAATAGGAATAAAGGAGAAGTGGTACGGGGGTGTAACCACCCCACCGCAACATGCACAAGCCGGGCAATTCGGAAAAAATGGTATAACTAGATTTATAAGATATAACTAGATTAGGTACTCAGTATTAAGTGTATAGTCTATGGTTGAGATTCGATCACGTTAGTGAAACTTTGTTAAAGTATCGTGTTATTCGGGGCAAATGTGCAAAAACCGGAGCGAAAATAATAAGTTTATCAAGGAAGGAATCATATACCATATGCAAGTGAAGTCTATAAAAAATATAAATCAAAAGTTATTGCTTTCTTTATTATGTTATATTTGGATTGATGAAGCAGAACGACATTATTATTTTTGTACAAAATACAATGCTTCTTATCTAGTACTGTTACTAGCAATCGGTGAATAACAAACGCAGTGAATAGACCAGCGAATGATACTCCAAATAAACTTACGCGTTGCGTGATACGGCTGCTGTGTTTCAGTCTGTGCGCTCGGCATGATTGGCTGCCTACATAGTCGTGGGCGTATTTTAGTATGAGTAGCCAATTATAATGTTGTGTTTATTCATTTAATTGGATAAAAATGATGAGAACTTGTAACTGTGTGCATTAGTGTTTTTATGCAGAATGGTAGGGGAAAACTGGATTTCTAGGCTCGCATAGATTTTGAACTACATGGCATATCTCCTTTCGTCCAATATCTTTGGTCAACATAGTCTTTGATTTTAGAATGTGGAGCATGAAAGTTTTAGTATATATCCGTGTGGTGTCTGGATTAAGAATATAGCACCACTCCATCTCCTCCCGTGGATGTGTAATGAATGAACTAATCCAGTGGTATGGGCAGCAGAGTTCTGTTGAACAGTAGCCCTACCGCGCTCACCAACCCTGCCAAGTGTGGTGAATACTGGCAATTTCCCCCTAAAATGATGACACAAATGGAAATCTATGGAGGAGGCATTTGTTCAGCAGTGAACATCCTTCCTCGCCGTGTGGTGCCGGCTCGCCGTGTGGTGCCGGCTCAGAATACCACCACCCCATCTCCTCCCGTGGGTGTCGTAAAAGTCGACTAAGGGATTAGCCGGAGGATGGGCAGCAGCGTTCTTCGAGTACATTAACAACTCAACTGCGATCGCCAACCCGTCTGCCAAGCGTGGCGATTATGGCAAAACCCTCCAATGAGCCCACAATACACCCATATCGGTCGTTGTAGTGCTAGTGGTCTTTGGAGGAGGCCTGTGTCCAGCAGTGGACTTCATACGGCTGAAATGATTGATGATTGATGATTGAACATCCTTTGGCTGATGATGATGATAAATATGTATGGCTACCGTACTGATGTAATTTAATATCGAATTTGCATATATCTAGTACAGTAGAAAACTGATTTACAACATAACAGAAAGGTCGACGTCATGCATGTCTTAATTGATAGGAAGACTAAAATTACGTCCACTGCAGAACATTGGCCTCTCAATGATCACCACAGTGAGCGGTCATAGATAATATTGACATGATCACCACAGTTGGCAGGCGCACTGATGATGAATGATATACATAACGTAACAAAATCAGCCCATTACTGTCCCACTGCTGGGCACGAGGCTTTTCTTACAGTGAGTGCGAGTTGGTGAACTCTACCCACCATTAAGAACCTTTTTGGAGCCCTCAGGGTTTCCTCACGATGTGTTCTTTCACCGTTAACGCAATGATAATTAAAATCTGATCCGCACATAAACCTGAAAATTCAGAGGTGCGGGCCGGGATCGAATACAGGTTCCAGTGGAAGACAAGCGTTCAACCACTAGGCTATCACTGTTGCATGATATTACAAAAACAAAACATTTCAAACTATTTGTAATATATCGGCACAAAAGACCGATAGTAACACCTGCTAATCTACCACATTACAGCACAGTAGATTACAGCAGTGCAACTTAGTAATGTAATGCCGATGGCTGCGCGATAGAGCACGCTTGCCTAAATGTGTATAAACTAACTTGTTGATTCACTACGATACTCAACTATGTAAGGTAACGGTTCGTACTTTGTATTGTGTTTCTGTAAGGGGGAGTGTATACAATTCCTGCAGCTCAGTCAAAAATAGCAGAAAATAAGGAAGAAGAGTTACTTCTCATGTTAGAGTGGTTCTGATTGAGTACAAGATCTGTTTTCCGTGGCAGTCAACATAGTTACGATCACTTTGATGATCACGGACTTCTAGTTAGTGTTGCCAATTAGTCGGGATTCATCTGGAATCTCCCGATATTTTATAAGATGTCGAGTCTCCCGAAAAAATATTAAAGATAAATAAACTATAGTCTTAATTTCTCTACATTATAGAGCATCGCATAGCATTTTTCTTTGTAATTTAAATGGTTCATCATTAGACGTGGAATTTTCTGACCAACAGATTTATCATAAGAAAATAAATAGAAGGTTGATAAAAGCATTCTTAAAAAGAGTCTTGCGTAGGCGTTGTGTTCCATGCAAGAGACGTGACTTTGTAGGTCAGAGTCGCACGGCCTATGGTCGAGTTGACACATTTAGGTGGAAATCCATTCTTGAATGATGAACACATTCATCTTTCCCTATCTATTCGCTTTGTGAGGCCGCATAGTGCCGGCTACGAATATTACCAATCCGTCTCATCCCGTGGCTGTTGTAAAAGGCAACTATGGTGTTAGCCGGCAGCGTGTAGCAGCGTCCTTCGAGTACATTAACAACTCAACTGTGATCGCCAACCCGCCTGCCAAGCGTGGCCTATGGCAACATGAGTTCACAACACACCCAGACCGCTCGTTGTAGCTATCTTTGGGGGCGCCCCGTGTCCAGCAGTGGACTTTATTCGGCTAAAATGATGATGATGATCTCTATCTTTGGCCATGCGCGTCGATACAATCGTACATACCCATCCCTGTGACAATATCATCTCACCATCATGGCTGCCCGGCACGATCTTTGCAAATCTCGTACCGTCTCAACTATCAGATAGGTAGATAATGGCCTGGAGGGGCGACTTCTTTACATGTGCCTCCCCTCCGCTAGAGGGGTGATGTTTTTACAGTCACCCCGCACACTCCGAGATATGCCTTTTTCATTTTTTACTTTTTTATTGTTCTCCAGTGGAAATTCTTCATGAACTTCCTCCGCCCCGGAGAAGGGTGAAGAGGCATGCCGGTCTCCTACCGGCTAAAATTACTGGAGCGGTCATCTTCGGCACCGATGGGGGGCTCCAGGTCCTGGTAAGATCACACTAGAGTCCGAGATATGCCTATAGGAGTGGCACCAACTTGCAGATTCGGAGTGATCGTTCTCGAGATCCTGGAGCCCCGAATGTTCGGTGCCGAAGATGGGGTCCAGGTGTTTTTTATTTATTTATTTAAAAAACGATGCCCCTCACTAGGATTTCTCCTGTGTCGTGGGTGCGTTGACAGACATGAATTCCACATACAATACACCCAGACCCGGAACAACTACCTGCAGATCATACAAATATTTGTTCCGTGCGGGAATCGAACCCACAACCCGGAGCGCAGCAGCCGACTGTGCCGTCAAATATAGATTAACAGGTAAGAGTTCGGTAGTTTAGTCTATCCTTCGCCACTCTCCCACGGGTGTCACACAATACATGAGGATTTCCACCGAATGAGAGAAAAGGTAGGAAATGGAAAGTGTTTAGGTAGGTTATGTATAAATAAACCATTCCTTCTTTTCTAGCAAGTATCACAATCACTAATGTATAAAAATATATATATACTTAATTAACTAGTAACCAAATAAAGATTATTATGTAAAACAGAGTTATTTCGATGACTAAGCTACCGCAATGCTTCACAAATTACTTAAAATAGTTATCGAGTATTGTTTATCATATTGACGGGCGTATACGCAGTTCAATATATTGACTCATATCTATATTTGTGTCTCAATATCAATGTCCGACTGTCTGTGAGCTTTTAGTTGCTGTTGGAATGCTGTTGAGATTTTGATATGGCTTAATCTGTTTGAACCGAGTATATTTTTAAGTGGCCAGTGTGAGAATATCACGTTTTATTGAAGTGAAAACTTCTTTTAGCGCGGTACGCGTATTTTTAGATGAGATAAAATCTTTGGACTCGCGACACCGTTACGAGACGCTAGACGTTTAGTTTGGCGTTTCGCCGTCGGGATCGCATTAACTCTAGTACCCATCTAAAAATGTCTAACGCGCCAAAATCAGTTTTCACTTCTGTCGGCACTCCCGGAGTGCAATTAAAAAAAAAATACAAACTAGTGACGAGAACATCTTAACATTCTCCTGGTGGCATGCTCACACCTGGCCATAAAAACTGAAATGTCAGCCAGAACTAGTACTGCGTGGCACCACACTCAAGACATTAGTTATTTCGTCTCATCTGACCAGTAATTTACTAGCTACAGTGCCCTTCATATACACATAATCAGCCCATTACTGTCCCACTGCTGGGCACGGGCCGTTTCTCACGATGAGAAAGGTTTGGCCTTAGTCCACTACGCTGGCCTAGTGCGGGTTAGTGGACTACACACTCCATTGAGGACATTTTCGAGCCCGCTCACGTGTGCAGATTTCCTCATGATGTGTTGCTTCATTGATAACGCAAGTGATAATAAAATTCTGATCCGCACATGAATCCAAAAAGGCTTAGGTGTACGTACGTATCGAATTCAGACTCTCCTGTGTGATACGACAAGCATTTTTTTTTGCACTGTCGTGGGTGCGTTTACAGGCATGAATTCCACACACAATACACCCAGACCCGGAACAACTACCTGCAGATCATACAAATATTTTTTCCGTGCGGGAATCAAACCCACGTCCCGGAGCGCAGCAGCCAACTGTATCAGCCACTGGACCAACCGTGCCGTCGTGCCATTCAACCACTAAGCTAGCATAACATACACAACTAGCAGCACCTGACGTTTTTGTCGCTACATTATGTTGACATCTCGACGGCATTGTTTTGTGACGTCAATTATTAATAAAAAAAATACATGAACATTTTTACATTTGTATAATTGATATTTCTTATTTGACATTATTATGAATGATTACATCTGTAATTTATTATTATATAACTTTATTTATTACTATCGTAAGTGTGAGTGTGATGTAACTATTTGAGTCAGATTTTTGGCACTAGCATATGTATTCACTGTGATTGTTAAAACATAAGTTGGTAGTGCTTAAATGTGTTCCGAATTTGAGATTTCATACATTTTTAGGTCTTTTCATGTGCAAACTATTTATTGAATAATAATAATAATATAATATCTTTATTTTCACAAAAAGTTATACAACTAATTTCTACATATTATTTGGCTATGTGTTAAAATTTTACAAAAATACATGAAGCATCTGTAGCCGAACTAAGCAAAGCCTGTATTTCGGCTATCAGCGCTAATCCCCTCGATTAACAACATTGTCGTAGCCATTCAAACTAATGTTAGCCTGTTAGTTTTAGTTTATCAGTATATTTTAATACACAGCAAGCAGTAAATAATTTTTAAAAGGGGTTGTAATAACTAGAGGCATTTAAGATGCTCGATTAATCTATGTAAACTAAAAAAGATACTATTAAAATACCATACATCTATTAGCAATCATATTATTTCCATAGCTATTCCCGTTTAATATATTCACCTTTATCAAACGTGACACTAGAAAAACCTTTATTATGGTTTGTTTACGTTTTGTCTGAAGGCCTGATACTCATATACTGAGCAACCATTTCTACTCTATATACCTGGCTATACCTACAAGCAATGCTACGTTTAAACTATAATAATTATCTAAATACGTGATACTATCTAGAAACATCTATAAAACGAGAGTGATCCGGTCAACTCCAGTACGAACTGGCTGTAATATAGACTTATCTTGGAGTACAGGTGTTTAATGCAAACGGTCGTGTAGCTGCCATCTTGGTAATGACATGTGCCGACAAATTTTATTGTAATAGATTCTATGTTGTACAAAGAGTAAAACAGATAGGACACTAGATAACATTTATGTGTTCTTACTGAAACTGATTCATGCTGAATGATCATATAAATCGCACACAAATGTCCTGCTGATGGTATTGTTGCACCATAGTATCAGCCACAGGACGGCCACTGCTGAACAAAGTTCCCCCATATATTTCCACAATCGTGTCATCATTTTGGGGGGAATTTGACAGAGAAGGGACATTACTCATCCTGGGTATCATCATCATTTCGGCCGAATGAAGTCCACTGCTGGACACAGGCCTCCCACAAAGATCACCACAACGACCGATATGGGTGTGTTGTGTGCTCAATGGGGGGGTTTTGCCATAATCGCCACGCTTGGCAGACGGGTTGGCGATCGCAGTTGAGTTGTTAATGTAATCGAAGGACGCTGCTACCCATCCTCCGGGTAATCCCTTAGTCGACTTTTACGACACCCACGGGAGGAGATGGGGTGGTGGTATTCTGAGCCGGCACCACACGGCAATCCTGGGTATAGAGCCTATATATAGCAGAGATTATATATATTGGATTTCATGGGCTTAATATTTTTTCGCGGAACCCAATTCGTTTTTCTAAAATAAAAGCCGAAGTTACTCATTATAACACCAGCTATCTGCCAATGAAAGTCCCGACAAAATCGGTCCAGCCGTTTCGGAGATTAGCCGAAAAGCAAACAGACGAATACACAGACAGACAAAAAAAAATATTTTGTTATAAGTACCCCATATATTTTTATACGCTTTTAGTAAAGAGCTGTTTTTTTGACTTTACAAGACACGTCAATTTTATTTTGTGTAGATAAAACTCTAATGTAAACCCATAATTGACTTCCTCTTACATTGCCACATGTATTCTTCATTTGTTTTCATTGAATCCACCATTGGATCTTTTAGGAGTATTAAGAAACACTTATTTTACTTATAAATTGTGCATAAAACTTTACAAGTTGTTTGTCTTATTTTGTACTTTTTCAGGAGTCTGGACATCATAAGAAATATTGGAAGAATCTAGAAGGATCCTGACATGATCCTCAAACTTCGTCATTAGCCCGAATTCTTATGTACCCGATTATGGACTAAAGACTAAATGTTATTGAGCTTTATCGTATGCCCAGTAATTACACCTTCCAATATTACCCATGCACCATGAAGCACACTTAACAATGTCTTTTAATTCAATTTTCCTCTTTTTAACAATTTTGCTGTTTTGTTTTATACAACCTGTTGACGACACTAGTAAGTTGTTCTCCTGGTGGTGAACGACACGACTGCTCATAACAATTGTAATGCTACCCCGACCCAAGAGAAGACGGTAGCACGCATGTGGTCACGCGCTGCCGTGGGACGCTTTGGAGGATCCTTTACCATCCCCCCTGGGGGTGACCGCTTTACAGTCACCCTTTACGAGATGTGCCTATAGGCGTGGCACCAGTGGGCGGCTCTAGTGTGATCATACGAGGACCTGGAGCCTCCCTTAGGTGCCGAAGATGACCGCTCCAGTGGTTTTAGCCGGTAGGAGTCCGGAGGGGTATACCTTCGCCCTTCCCCGGGGTGAAGAAAGTTCATGAAGAATTTCCACTGGGCACCAATAAAAAAAGGACTAGTCACCTCACGACATTAGTCATTTAGTCATTTAGTCGCTTATGCCCAGTAATTTCACTGGAACACAGTAATTGTCTAAAGCAGCACTACTGCATGGTATCCGAATATCTGACACTGCGGTAGCACGTGAAGCGACGGCACGGTTGGTGCAGTGGCTGCTACAGTCGGCTGCTGCGCTCCGGTTCGTGGGTTCGCTTCCCACACGGAACAAATATTTGTATGATCTGCAGGTAGTTGTTCCGGGTCTGGGTGTATTGTGTAAAATTCATGTCCGTAAACGCACCCACGACACAGGAGAAAAAGCGTAGTGTGGGCCCACGATTAAAAAAAAAACCTACGTCGCAGTACTCTGTATGTGCCGTGTTACAATATAAAAAAAATACACTTAAACCACATATGCGTTCTTATGAACAGAAGATGCAAAATGAGAGATATCTGCTTATCGTTGAGAGTATATTAATAGACATTAATATCTTATCTTTATCTTATCACGCTGTACATTCTTAACAGATGGCAGATATGAGGATAAATATTTATATTATGTAGAGATTTCAGTTAAATCTAGCAAGTATTTCAGATAAAAACTCTCGTGTGTGTAAAGTGTGTTAACAGTATATTGAAAGGTTTATCTGTTGGTTTATGCTAAATCATGAATAGAATGAAATAAAAGTATTTAAATCTATACAAATAAATAAAATTGAAGTGTCTGTTTGTAATGTCAAAGTAACAGCTGTTTACTAAATGCATATGAAAGTATGTATGTTACATATAACAAAAACACTATTTTTTAATTTTTTGTCTGTCCGTCTGTCTGTCTGTTTGTTCCGGGTAATCTCCGAAACGGTTGGACCGATTTTGACGGGACCTTCACTGGCAGATAGCTGATGTTATAAGGAATAACTTAGGCTAATTTTATTTTAGAAAAATAATTAGGGTTCCGCGTAAAAAAAGAAAGTCCTTGAAATCCAATATATATATTCTATGTCAAGTGTATGTGTCGAAGTACTCTAAATTTCTTTTAAATTAAACGCGGGTGAAACTGCGGGTCCCAGCTAGTAAAAAATAAGCATACAAGTATCCTAACCTCAAAAAGTTATAAAGTTACTAAACAGCCTAATGAGAACACAATATAATATATATTCTGCCTTTGATTGGCTCCTTTCCCACACTCTCACACTTAACACATCCAAGACGAAATTAATGACCTTTTCTATTTCATCGACGGCACAACCCCATACACCCATTATTTTAAAAGCTCACTCCTGTCACAGTTTACATTCACGCACATCATGTCAATGTCAACATATAACCATAGTTAATGATATCAAATACTTAGGCATAACATTAGATCGCAACCTCAACTATAAGATGCACATTAATTTACTTACAGGTAGGGTCAGGAAGCTTATATACATGTTTAGAACTCTTCGTCACGTCGCTAAGCAGTCGGTTATACGGAACGTCTATTACGCATTATGCCAGTCTATCATTACATATTGTATTAGCTGCTGGGGTGGTGCCACTAAAACTGCTCTTAACCACTGGAAGTGGCTCACAGAGCAGTGCTTAAAGTTGCAACATTTCATCCTATTCTGTATTCAACCACAAAACTATACCTTAACTGTAATGTCCTGAACGTCAGGCAACATTTCATTCTGCAAACCATTCTACTCCAACACTTACAGACCCCTTTTACTGCGATTACCAAACGACGAAAATACATTATTTGTACTGTTCCACAAACTAAATTTACATCCACAAAGAGATTTTTTTACTATCTCGGCCCATACCTCTACAATAAAATTAACGCAGCCCTACCTGTCTATAATTTACAAAACTGACCTTCGTTCCTTCCTCCTTAGTAAAACTTACGACGAAACTGAAAAATATGTATTGACTGTGTCAGAAAAGTTACCGTTATCATTATGAGATTACACTCTCACGAACAAATTCAAAAACACACACAAACACTAACAACAACTACCCTAAATACCCACACCCACATCCAAGCCTGCATGTTTAATTCCTAATTGTATTTTAATTTTTATTATTTTGTGTGTTTTAATATTTATTTTTAAATTTTATACGCAAAAAACATGAACTCAATAATGTTTTGGCCAATAAGGAGTTGAAACTGTCCAACCTAAATACAGATTACTCAGTGATCTAGCTAGGGGAGCAGTGCTTCACCCATTTATTTGTGTGTACATGGTATATGTTTTATTTTTTATCTAAGTTTCCTTGTATCCCTTCCCTTCATGTACTACAAATAACCTTTGTTTGCTATCAAATAAACATTATTTATTATTTATATTTATTATAACCCATTTCCACTGTAGTAATTTTCACTTAGGTGTTCATAATTTCAATAGACCTGTTTTAATCTAAATTGTAATTATGGCGTTATCGAGATGTATGTTCCCAAATCTACGCGAAGACTTCGGCACTTCGGTTGAAGCCGATGACACTTCGCTCCGCTGTCGTTACCTACTCTCGCACGACTTTCTGAAGAATTTTCTCGCAACAAACGTCGGTTGCGTGGCCGAACTTCAGTCAGCCTCGGCGCTCAGTGGTCAGATATTGACGCGTATAATTTCGATATGGACTGGAGTAACGAGCACCGATGCCGCCTTCGCTGCACCGGGTTGGTTATATTCTGCATCTAAATGGTAAACAATAAAAACAACTTGCAACAATCCATCAAGTTGGTAACAAACGTAGAACAATAAGGGCTAAACATCAGTGACCGTACTTCTCCCTTGGTAACTTAACAATTGAAAATGAGTAGCAAAAAATTGAGGCGTCGCGGGACGGCTGACGAGGCATCTGATTTAGTTTTTATTAATGAAGTAGAATAAGAATGTTAAGACATTAATAAAGCCGTACGTATGTAGAGGAAACGACGCTGACACACGGACTCACACAAGTAAAGCGCCGATTAAGGAGCGCCGTGGCGCCGCCGAGGAGACCCGAGGCTGGCTCAATGGCACGTCGCGACGTGCCATAGCAGTCGTTTTTATTCTCGTATATTTGTTTTACACCAAAAGCTCGTTATTCTTATGTACTGCTGGACTCACCCTTCAAAAATATGCAGACTTTTAAACAGTGACACCTCTGTACGAGTTCTTCAACAATATTCTGTGTCCAAGTCGATCGAGAGCACTAAACGTTTATCTTCGAATGCAAATTTATATTTTATCGATGTCAGCTAAAACATCGATGTGTCGATCCCAGCACCACAATGTTGCATTTTAACATCGATGTTACTTGTGTTGTAACATGACTTTAGTATTCGGTTATATTATTATTGACAAAGCAATGCATGGCGCTACGATGGAATATCTGGCTATTGTACTCAATTCAAAAAATCAAGAGCAAATATTTTTAGCTCGCAACCAAAACGCGTAGGTAGGTTATGAATAGTATTGCCAGGTGTAGCAAGCTGCCGTTGCTATAAGGCGAGGAACCTCTGGGTTTGTAGGTGCGTAGATTGGGGAATCTGCGTGCCCACACCGAGCGCCCCAAGAGAAGACGGTAGCACGCATGTGGTCACGCGCTGCCGTGGAAGGCTTTAGGGGATCCTTTACAATTCCCCCGGGGGGGTGACCGCTCCATTAGTTTAAGCCGGTAGGAGTCCGGCATACCCCTTCGCCCTTCCTCGGGGCGGAAGTGTTCATGAAGAATTACCACTAACACTAACTAGTGCCCACTAACAAAAAAAAAAAGGTCTAGCAAGCTAAATATCGGCGGGGAAAGTAAAAAAAAAACAGGTCTTTAGGCTTCAAATGGGGACAGCTAAAAACCGGGCTTTTATAAGTTAACATTTATTTTGAACCTAAAGCACATTTGACTTAGAAAATATCACATTATTTGAGACCGGTAATATGCTATAGGTACACAAAAATAATATGACGAGATTTGCAAGACTGTTAAAGTAAATGTCGTCCCATCTCTGTACTGTACACCTAGTGCGAGTTGCTTTTTACGAAACGTAATAGTAAATAAACTACACGTATAACGCGTTCGGCGCTGCGATTTGATGAAGAGTTTGGAGCGGGCCAATCGCAGCACCGAACGCGGTAAACGTGTAGTTTACTATTGCGTTTCGATTATGAAGTGAAACTCGTACTAGGGGTACTAGGTACAGGTGCTAGTAGGTATCAATAATTATTTCAATTCTGCTTATGTGTAAGTATTGTCTTTTATAGACTCCAACAATTCAATGAACTAAAATTGGGGCATTTGCGTCCCGATTAAGGGTTAATTGGGACGTGTCCACAGACCACTGAAAACTGGCGGGCTGATTACCTAAGTCGCAGACGCTTTGCAACAGCCGTAAATTGCTCCAACGCCGCTGTCCAACGTCAATTTGGTATTACCTATTTGCCGATAGCGACTAAACAGGCGAAGATCTCTGACGCGCCTCTGTCGGACAATCAATGAACTAAAAACGTTCATGCTTTTTAGTTCCACTGGTGGCTACTGGCGCTAGTAATTATGCATCCTCCACAAGTAGCGACAGGCGGGCGATGCCTGACGTAATACCTATTTTTTTAACACTTTGCCACCGGCGGATCCTTGGCTGCGTGATAGCTGCTACCGCGTCTGCTGTTGCTGTTTTTACCTAAGCAGCCCGCGGGACGTCCCGCGCAAATCGGGACATCTAGTAACGCTAGTTATGGGTAACAATTTTTATATTTGTTTTGCTCACACTAGCCCTTTTTCTGTATTGTCAGTGCGTTTACAGACACAAATTCCACACAGAATACACCCAGACCCGGAACAACTACCTGCAGATCATACAAATACTTGCTCCGTGCGGAATTCGAACCCGGAGCACTGCAGCAGACTATATCAGCCACTGCACCAACCATGCCATTTGATCAAAGTTTGATCTGCCAGGTTAAACTGCGTTTTTCGCGGTCGTGGTTGAATACAGTCGACTGTATCAGCCACTGCACCAACCATGCCGTCAAGGTAATGAAACTCATATCTATACATATTTAATTACTTGTCCTGACTGACTGATTCATCAACGTTCCTAAGCCTCTGGGCTACAAATATGAAATTTTGTCAATTGATGCCTTTAATAACGTAGACATCCACTAAAGAAGTACTTTAAATTCCTGTCCTAAGGTGGTAAAATAGGAGTTGAAATTTGTATTGTTGTGAAAGGTTGTATGAATCTACGTCATTTTATGAGTTAGATCTCTGAAAATTGGTATTTGGCTTTTTGGTTCAAAATAAAGAAATACATGTTTCAGTGTTTTTATAAATTTTACCTTTATGAGGGTAAAATAGGGCGTGAAAGTTTGTATGGAGTATCCGTTATTTTTGTAACGTGGATTTCCAGCTAGTTCTTAGGATAAATTCGTAATTTTCAATATGATACTTGGCTCTATTAATAGTACCTTTGCGTGGAAGAGCCTCGCTGTAGTCATTAGTTAACTAGAGCTCGTAAATGGGCTGGCTCAACGGGGGAAATATTGTGTGAAGTAACAATATTGTAGATAGCAGCAGTGTCGCTGTGTTTCGTATGGTGAGTGACGAATACCGTAAGCCCAATCCCCAAAAATATCAGCAGATTTTCTACACGAGGGCCTTCAAGGAAAGGGGCATGTCTGCCCTAAAGGTCGGAGTATAGAAGGATATTCGTATGGTTTGAATATGCAAACCTCTGCCAGCGAAGTGAATAATTACACTCAACTTCTGCTTACCCTGTAAGAGAAAATAAGTATAGTATATCTCGAGGTCAAACCTACACTTTGATATCTGTACTACACAATCCTAAAAATGTTATCATAAAACACGAACAAAATTATCTCGAATCTCCAAGTTATACTGGCACAAAATCCGCCACAGCCGGGAATCGAACCGGCAACAAAAGGCGGCGACACCTCCGCCCTTATATTTATTGCAAATTATGAGCGTTATCCGCCGATCTCCAGCACTCGATAATGGACTTCATACGGACGTTGGAATAGGGTGGATGAGTCGGTTTGTCATACTAATTTTGTTAAAAGCTTAGCTTGTTTAGTAAATGGAAATGTTATTATTTATTTTAATTATTATGACTTTATTTTTCCAATGTATACGGACGTGTGATAGCTGATATTAAGTGGCCAACATGCCAACTTACAGCAGGTAACACTTTTATCGTTCTTAAATTTTATATAAATAATAAATGGAAATTATGGCAAAATCCCCCCAATGAGCATACAACACAAACCTATACATGGTGATCTTTGTGGGAGGCTTATGTCCAGCAATGGACTTTATTCGGCTGAAACGCTACCCATAATACCGACTCACTTCAGATTGATTTAATTAAAGAAGCAGATTTTTTTTTGTAAAGCTTATCGCCTATATTTCTAGGAATTTCTAGGATTTCTGGCGAAGCCAAAAGAGGCCTCCAGCCAGGCTTAAAATTAATATTAAAAACTAAGCAACTTGCGCTAAGGGCGCCCCCTGCGGGACACGGCCCCTCGGCTTAGGGCGTTGCTGGGGATAACAAGCTATTGTTTTGGGACAGCTGGATCGGTATTATTTATAATGTATTAGGGGACATTTAAAACGACAGACGGTACGGGCCGGCGCGATCAAGAGACGGGAGGGAGAAGTACTAACTTGAATGGAAAGTTGAGGCGGCGATAGGCCTCCACGACGTCAGTGAGGCGGGCATCCTCAGCGGCGAGGGCGGTAAAACGGTCGGGTGTTAAATGAATGAGACAACGCGAGTCTCTTTATGTGATCTGAAGTGATTTCATCGTCTGAATCGACCAGAACGTGCCTCGGGCGGCGTACTCTACTGATACGGGAGGGTTGGTAATCGGCGGCTGATATCACAAGAGTATTTGGGTGGGATAGGGCAGAATCGAGATAGCGTTTGGATGCTTGTTTCATCAGTTGCCTGATGGTCAGCATGTTAAGATCGATATGGAGTTGATCATTTCGCATGTACCAAGGCGCTCCGGTGGCCTTGCGCATGAAACCGTTTTGGAGGGTTTGGAATTTACGGAGTGAGCTGCATATTAATCTGGGTGCGGATAGACCCAATACTGTCTTAAAATCATGTATTCTATTCGCGAAAGTTTAAGAATTATTATAAATATACAACATTCAAGATTCCAATAAGTGTTACTTAAAATATGAATCCTAAACTAAAGGTTTGTTAATAATAAAACTAAAAACTTCACCAAAAACCAAACAAATTTAGTTCATTTAAAGCTTGTTTCATTGAAACCATTTTGAAATGAGTGTCCGACAGATCCACTCAAATCGAACAGCGAGGCCACCTCAAAGCTATTGACAGAGGCGGCGTAACGTTGATACCGACTGATTTATTCGCCATTACACCGGCCTTAACTGATCGGTAGATTATAGCGATTTTTATTCAACCCCTAACGACCTTGCTAAATGCCTGTTGTTACAGGTGATTACATTTTGCTCTTTAGTTAACTATGCTTAGTTATATCGATATTTCGAGTCATTGGAAGCCCTATTTAACTGCCACAGATAAAACAAACGGAAGTAATTCGAGAATGGAACAGTGCACAGACTATAAATACTTACGTAATATACTATAGAGTCGATTTTTTTGTTGATATTACATAATGTCTACTCTGCTCATTTCATATTAGTGTATTTTTTAATGTTTCCTTACCTTGTCGATTTTTATTATAATATTCATGTACATGGCATCAGCGGGTGTTTTCGTAAATCTGTACCGCTACGGACCGCGGCAGTCTTGTAACTTATGCTTAGATTGTCGATTTGTCATTTTAGTATTTTTGACCTAGTTTCAAAATATTCACGAGAATTTGTATAAGGCATCAGGACATCATCATCATCATATCATCCAAATGACGTCCACTGCTGAACAAAGGTTACGACACAGTTGTGGTAATCTGTGGGATTGCCACAACTGTACACACAACGTACTGTTAGACAAAAGTGACTAGACTGGGACTTGAGTCAAGACCGCATTAATTGAATATAAATGCTGGACCTATAACGTAGGGTTCATACTTGATTAACGAAATCTAAACTTGAGTTCTACTTAACTTTTGATGCTCGTTCTGTAACACGGGCCGAAGTGTAAGGCGCCCCTAGACAGATGGATTTGATTACTGATGATGTTTTATTATTTTCAATTGACTGCATAGACGAATACCCTTTTTTGGGTGGAAAAAATTTTGCTAGCTAGCTAGCACCCACTAAAAACTGCACCGTGTGACCTGTATAATACTTTCTCGGTCCATCAGCCGTTGGCCCGTGTTTAACTTACCAGCTACGTAGGTAATGCATCCAGGGCATCGCCGCAACTTCAGGGCCTTAAATGCGGACGGCTACTACCTGCTGGTTCCTGTTAGGGTGGCATTACGGTGATGCCTCCTGCGCTGACGTGTCCGCCTGTGGCTGATCGGGTAAGCCAGGGAATAGACGAATAGGTTAAACCAGCGGTCGGCAACCAGAGGCCCTAAAGTCGCTCCAGTGTGGCCCGCAGAATTTAGAAAAAGTGCGATTAAAAAAGTAGAGATTTAAAAATATTTGTATGCAAAGTGACATGGCCCTCTTATTACAAAAAGTTGACGACCCATGCCTTAACCAAGTCAGGGTTGCCACTGTTCCTAAAAATAATTTATAATATTTTTAACGATCACTCACGACCACACGCAAACAATAGTTCTTTTCTACTATCAGTAAATGTGAGTTGCAGACATTTCTCAACTGTCGATAAAAATAAACGAGTCAAAACACGTTATCGATTGCTAGGTAATGGTAATTACGTTCCAAGAACGGGTGCAACTGTTTATTATATGGACGGTTACCATTTTTAGATAAGCAGAGTTTTAATCCGCAATGAATTTACTAACCAGTGTATGTTACCAGCGATGACATGCACAGAGACGAGACTTACTATGGGCCTCATAAGAAACTCAAGATCACTCAGCGAGTTATGCAGAGAGCTATGCTTGACATTTCTCTACCTACGAGATCCAATCAGAAATTAAGAGATCCGTAGAAAAACTAAAGTTGCTGACATTTAGCTGATATAATAAGTAAGCTGAAGTGATTTCCACTTCAGGCGGCAACACAGCGGACAAGCAGGGTGGGGCACATTGCTTGTAGAACTGATGGCTGGATGAGTGGAGACCGCGCACCGGAAAACGCAGCGTGGGACGACCTCCAACGAGGTGGACGGACGACCTGGTGAAGGTCACCGGGAGCCGATGGATGCTGGTGGGATGTTACCGGCCGTTGTGGAAATTTATGGGTGAGGCCTTTGTTCAGCAAACCGTCCTTGGGCTGATATGATGATGATGAATCTACTAGCTGCACGTCTTCCAATTGACACAACACTTGATCCTCCGGCAAACAATAGTTTTTTAAACGTATCTCCTCACTATTTTGTCTCCTGTCGTAGGCATAGTTTACAGAAATAAATCCGTGCGGGAGTGGAATCCGTGACTTAACGCAGAAAGCCAAACGACTAACCACTGCGTCAAACGTGCCTTTAGACAAAAGGCGTAGAATGTACACGAAATGGGTTATCACCGTTCCTGTGGTGATTTCACACGGCCCATGCAATATTGTGAGACTGGTTATGTCACTCTTGCAACTTGCCTCGTACACGCGGTTACAGAAAGCATATACAATGCGAGATCAGCTTACACTGGAAATGCTGCTGATGCTTGATATGTAGCCCTGTGTATTATATGTATAGTCCCACAAACAGTGAAACCTACAAAAAAGCGAACTTAATTTCAAGGCAAACTTATCAGCAAGATAAGGGATCATGTTTATTTAAAAAAACAAGTTATAACGTATATAAGGTCTTACTTTATTAATGGAAAATATTTTAGGAGCTGCAATAATGCGTTTTAGCATAAAACAAAAAACATAACAACTATCTTCATTTTTCAAATATTCAAAATTAATTTAAATAGTTCATGTTTCCACTTGGTTAAAAAGCGCAATTCACCACGTAAAAACTGTAGGTTCTATCACTATTATGTCTTCTAAAAATACTGTGGTACTGTCACCGAACACACAATAGCACTAAAACTTATTTGAAAATGGTCAGGACGAACAACAACTTGGTTGCTTAGTAGCACACCCCACCAGTGTGTGTTGATATTTGAAATGAATTCTATACCATTCATAGAGCCTTCTTTTTTTTTTTTTTTTTATTCATCCGGTGGAAATACCTCATGTACTTCCTTCACCCCGGGAAAGGGCGAAGGGGCATGCCGGACTCCTACCGGCTAAAACCACCGGAGTGATCATCGTCGGCACCGAAGGGAGGCTCCAGGAACTCGAAAGATCTCCATCTAGAGCCACCCATTGGTACCACGCCTTTAGGCACATCTCGGAGGGGATGACTGTAAAGTGGTCATCCCCTCTAGTGGAGGGAAGGCGACTGTAAAGAGGCCAGGCATCTCTCGAGGGGATTGTAAAAGATTCCCCCGAGGCCTCACTATGCGCTGTGCTGCGCACACAGCGGTACGTTACCACATGCGCACCGCTGTCTTCCCGGGGGTCGCTCGGGAAATTTGCGTGCTCATACAGCACGCAAATTTCCCAATAAGCGCGCTCGCGACCCCCAAGGGCCCCCGCCATATAAAGACGACAGGGGGCTCAGGCGTGTTGGACACGGGCACCGCGGCGGTTGTTACCCCGGCCCCGTGTCCTCCTCCTCCGAGCGGGATCGGCCCTCTCCCGATCCCGCTCTGCGACCTCCTTCTGGAGCATTACGTTCTCACAGAAGGAGACCACAGCACTCCAATTTTCATGCTCTGCCAGCATAGCCGACACTACTGCTGGCAAAGAGAGATCTTGGCCGATCCGATCGACCAGGATCCGCCGCTCGGCAGTCCAACCATTCATAGAGCCTAGCCTTAAAATATTTTCCTTTATTAAAGTAAGACACTATATATGTGTGGTGCCGGCTACGAATAGCATCAACCCATAGCATCCCGTGGGTGTCGTAAAAGTCGACTAAGGGATTAGACGGAGGATGGGCAGCAGCGTCCTTCGAGTACATTAACAACTTAACTGCGATCGCCAACCCGTCTGCCAAGCGTGGCGATTATGGCAAAACCCCCCAATGAGCCCACAACACACCGATATCGGTCATTGTCGTGATCTTTGGGGGAGGCCTGTGTCCAGCAGTGGACTTCATTCGGCCGAAATGAATGAATGAAATGAACTATATATGCCCAAGAACACGAAAATGATCCAGATTTTTATACTTATTTTTTTTGGTTATAATTGCTAGCTATAAGAATAAGAAGTAGATTCATATTTATTTACCAACACGTGTTTTATATTTTGCTATACTATTTTCACTATTTTTGTACCATAATTATATGCCCAAAGCGACGTTGACGACCCATTGATAAAAATAACGTTCAAAAATAAAATCTCGTGTCTAATAAATGAAATAGAAACAATATACTAAAAAATCTTGAAAATTGCCGACCTATATATTTTTGGGTATATATGGGATAATTGCCATTATTTTCATTTAATTTAAGTTGCAATTTGATTACTAAAAGCTATATTTCTTCACCATTTTATTACAACGTGTCGGCGCGTGTTCTTAATTGTATGCACTTACATAATAAAATGGAGGAAAAAATTATTTTAGTGCTCGAATAGCAACTCAATCAATTAATTACTTAATTAACTTGTTTTTTAATAAACGCGATCATAATAACCTACCTATTTATCAATTTTTGTAGGACCACATATACATATTGACGGCAAGGTTGGTGCAGGTTGCTGCTGCGCTTCGGATCACGCGTTCGATTCCCGCACGGAACAAATATTTGTATGATCTGCAGGTAGCCCACGACACAGGAGAAATACTAGTGTGGGGCAGCAAAATAAAAATAAACATATCAGCTATAAGCTTTAGGTATAACGGTGACTAGAGAAGGGGTTTTCTAAGTTTACTTCGGTAGCAATGACGATGCGCGCCTGTCCTCGAGTGTTGACAACCCTAGCCCTTTTGTTTGGGTGCAGTCACGAATAATATAATATTCTATTTATTTTCAAAAACCTAGCCATAATATGACACAAAACCACTAACATCTTGATAAGGGCGTGTCACCTTTGTGTAGCTAATTAAGTGGAGTATTTACAATTAAGCTCGGTCGATAGTCACTTTCACTTTATCAAACCAATAACAAGTTTATCGGGGACAATGCACTATCGCCAGCAAGTTGCATCGCCCGTTAGGGTTGTGCCCCCTGTTGGTTTAGTTCGAATGATTGGAGATTTTCCATGACGATACAATAAAAAGAATATTACTAATAACGGTTGTGAGAATCAACTAAAAAGACGATTTAGCTTTTATGTTAAGTAGATAAGTCTTAGGGTACGTTTTGCTTCTTATCGGCAAGGACATAGTCTCTGAACGTGGTCCCTACACCTGATATGGCGTGTTAATGGTTTGTCTTTTCCCCTTCGCAATCCTTAGTATCATGACACCAGGTGTACATGCCCAGTAGCCAGACGAAAATGTCTAAATTCGGTTTAGAGGCATAAGAATAGTGAAACTGGCTGGTGATTCCTTAGTAAATTTAAGATAGACTGCAATCAGAAAATCGGAATTTCCGATTCAGGTCTACCACAGATGCCTTTTTTAGTTAATGCCGACATATCCAGGCTTTATCACTCAGACTGCCAGACTTCGTTTTGTAAACCTATAAAAATATACTCTCAAAAGCCCATTACAAGTCCGCGTCAGCCCTGCGTATCTAGCGAAAGTGCACGTCGTCGATATCGAACAATGTGACTTGACGATAGCGTAACGTGATCGCGGCGTTATCACAGCGTTATCGCAGCGACTCGGATACCGGGCCGTTGTTTTGTACCACTCGCACCGAGAATCGTTGAATACAGTCTAAAAATTTATGCAATTTTGTATTTGTTGCCTTGAAGAAATTGATTGTTCGGAGTTCATATGACTTTATCAGACTGGAACGCAGCAGCTATATTGATAGTCAAGTGAGTAACTAACTCTACAGGATGTGTTTTTGCACAAGGGTGGATTTACGTAGAATTGCTTAAAGGCACGTTTTATTAGCGATAGTGACAGTTTTTTATCACACCCATAATAAAAGTGAACATAGTTTCACATGAGAACGATATATAACATTTATATTGATTATTACGAGCGACAGCCAAGGACAAGGAGGCTCGGATGAAAAAGGACGTTTGCTGGCATCAAATGTTACAACTGGTAAGTATTTTTAAACTGACATGGTCACTGAGACTATTATTGGAACTGAAAACGGGAAACGGGGAAACTAAACATCCGTGAACATGGCGCTTGCAACAGCGCCGAAAGATTGGGAACTCAAAAGAAATAAAAAAACATGGGAAATATCCCGTTTTCAGTTCCAATAATAACTGTTAAGTACTTTTAATTTCTATTTCATGACTTTTTAAATTATTCCACAAGAAATAATTACTTAATATCTGTTGTGAACAAGGGGAGAAGCACTCCCCGCATAATTCTCGCGAAGTAGAGCCTAAGTACAAATTAGCCAAGTTTTTATGCACCATGCATAATTCCTAAGAACTGCCTCATAGTCGCAGCCAAGACCTCAACGATTAACATTTCACCACCGTTTGATATAAGTATCGGCTTATTTATGTCCAAAATAGGCTATTTCCTGAACAGATGTCTGATCCCAATCATTCGCAAGTTTTTGCGCGAACATACGGCAATCGCAATTCATATGCGAAACGCGTGTTGTGTTAATTTCCTCGGCGAGGCAGGCACGCTCCGGGGACGGGACGGGACCGCGACGGGACCGGAACGCTTGGACGATTCGCAGATGGATGATGAAAGACTTGACGGGTACATTTTATTTAGTCATTTATATTTAGAGAAGGCTCAGTTTATGTGAAGTTCCTGGATAAGTAATATAAGTATTTATTTTTCCTTCCCTGTTGTTTAGTATAGTATTTCTCAGTTGTTAGGCTCCGAGTGGTGACCGGATTAAGAATATAGCACCACTCCATCTCCTCCCATGGAGGCCGTAAAAGGCGAGTAAGGGACTCCAAACCAGAGGGATGGGCAGCAGCGTCCTTACTGTGGAACAGTAGCCATTCTGCGCTCACCAACCCGCCTGCCGAGCGTGGTGAGTACTGGCAAATTCTCCTCAATATGATGACACAGTTGTGGAAATCTATGGGGGAGGTCTTTGTTCAGTAGTGGACGTTGTATGGCCGATATGATGAAGTTCCTTAGAATCCATATAATGACTACAGTTCAAGGTACCATCATTTCGGCTGAATAAAGTCCACTGCTGGACACAGGCCTCACCCAAAGGTCACCACAACCACCGATATGGACGTGTTGTGGGCTCATTGGGGGGTTTTGCCATAATCGCCACGCTTGGCAGGTGAGATGGCGATCGCAGTTGAGTTGTTAATGTACTCGAAGGACGCTGCTGCTCATCCTCCGGCTAATCTCTTAGTCGACTTTTACGACACCCATGGGAGGAGACGGGGTGGTGGTATTCTGAGCCGGCACCACACGGCAATTCAAAATATATAGCATGCTTAATAATTTAAAAAAAACACAGCCATGTTGATTTAATTGTAATTGGTAATTAATGTTATGAATTTGTGAAACTTATAACTGCTGGCAGTAGTGTCGGTTATGTTTGGTTTTCATTGGAGTTCTGTGGTCTCCTTCTGTGAGAGCGTAATGCTCCAGAAGGAGGTCGCAGAGCGGGATCGGGAGAGGGCCAATCCCGGTCGGAGGAGGAGGACACGGAGCCGGAGTAACAACCGCCGCAGTGCCCGTGCTCAACACGCCTGAGCCCCCTGTCGTCTTAATATGGCAGGGGCCTTGGGGTCGCGAGCGCGCTTATTGGGAAATCTGCGTGCTCATACCGAGCGATCCCCGGGAAGACAGCGGTTTGCATGTGGTCACGTACCGCTGTGTGCGCAGCACAGCGCATAGTGGAGTTTCGGGGAAATCTTTTACAATCCCCTCGAGATATGCCTGGGGGATGGCCTCTTTACAGTCGCCTTCCCTCTGCTAGAGGGGATGACCACCTTACAGTCATCCCCTCCGAGATGTGCCTAAAGGCGTGGCGCCAATGAGTGGCTCTAGATGGAGATCTTTCGAGTTTCTGGAGCCTCCCTTCGGTGCCGACGATGATCACTCCGGTTTTTAGCCGGTAGGAGTCCGGCATGCCCCTTCGCCTTTTTCCGGGGCGAACGAAGTACATGAGGTATTTCCACCGGGTCAATAAAGAAAAAAAAGGTGAAATTAAAAAACAGTAAATTTATTTTAAAAAACTTGTGTGACGACGAATGACTTAAGTGTTTTGGCTCTACTGAGACTACCTAACCATTGCGCAAAACCAACAGTTCAGATAAAGATCCGAACAAAAAACAAAACCCACAGCACAATTTAACAAACAAATACAAGCAAAATCAATACAGCAAAAGAGCTCACATGTTGCAAACTTTTTAATCTGTTCAGACAATTCAAATGCGGCACATTATGTGCGAGCGACGTCGGGAGTGAACAATAGTTAAGCTCAGCTCGGCTTAAACATACGAAGTGGGGTATCTGCGCATTGTACACTGGCAGAAAGTTTGTTCAGTTTGTTGTTTTTTTAATGATGCTGGGGTATTTTTTTGCATGAAAATCGACATATGAAAGGCATTGATTCATAATTTTCCTTTACTAAAATTAGTTTGTATTCTGTAAGTTATTCAAATTTCATGTTGTTATCTAATTACGGGCACTTAGGAATAGTAGTTTTTGTTGATGTTTCTATCCACAGTTTGAAGGGCTCTGCTGCTAGTAAAAGTGACGGCACGTTTGGTGCAGTGGCTGATACAGTCGGCTGCTGCGCTCCGGGTCGTGGGTTCGATTCTTAGAAGGAATAAATTTGTATGATCTGCAGGTAGTTGTTTCGGGTCTGGGTGTATTGCGTGTGGAACTTACGTCCGTAAACGCACCCACGACACGATAGAAATTCCAGTGGGGCAATGTTTTTTAAATAAACCACGAAATGACTTGTTAAAATACCTACTATGGTGATTAAGTATTTTATGTGTCAACAATATAAAATTGTGGTCTATAATAAAAATCCTCGCAGGTTTGAAATGATCAGTTTTAATAGATGTGATTCGTTTTCTAAACTTATAAGTACACAGACATAGGAAACTGAAGATAAAAATAAGTCAAGATTAAACCTCAATTTCACGCATTCATATAGGACCAAAATAAAAGGTAATATGTCTGTTGTGTTATTTCAATTGCGGAGTGACCACTCACCTTTTATAGACACTTCTATATTCCGCCCCTCGCCTTCACCTTGCTTTGTATGCAGTACTAATACTTGGTGTTGTTAATTGATAGTAGAATGATGTATATTAGTTGTATTTGCTTTAATTTTGTCACAACCCTAGTTATCTGTGCGGCAAAGGTACGCGTCAAGGTCAGATGGGAGTCGATTTTCTCGGTGTGACTCGATATGACCAGTTTCTCGATAAAAGTGGAATGATTGCACTTGGCACTTACCTGAAACAAGGAAAAAGTATTATTAGAATATTTTTATGTAGGCATAATAATTGTAATATACATATTTACTGGCAAAACAGTGTAAATATAGAATGTCTATATTATAAATACAACAAGATAAACGGATAGTAGCGCGCCGCGTCACCTTCCCGTTCAAGTTAGCACTTCTCCCTCCCGTCTCTTGCTCGCGCCGGCCCGTGCCGAGCCTGTAGCTTTAAATGTCCCTTAATACAATTTAAATAATACCGATCCAGCTGTCCCCAAAACAATAGCTTGATATCCCCAGCAACGCCCTAAGCCGAGGTCCGTGTCCCGCAGGGGGCGCCCTTAGCGAAAGTTGCTTAGTTTTTAATAATTAATTTAAGCCTGGCTGGAGGCCTCCTTTGGCTTCGCCAGCAAATGACCGGTTAAGCAACCACATTTCCCAGAAATGTATGCGAGAAGCCCAACAAAAAAGGATAGTAGCGTGTTTACGTCCTTGCAAGCTTGTAGATATCACTCAAAGTTTAACCTCTACATATAATAAAAACTAATTTACATGGCTTCTATTTAACTCCTCATCAAATAATTAAAAAAATATTAAATCTAAATACAGCACTTTTTGTTAAATAATATTAACAAAAAGTTTATGGTTAAACATTTTACTAAAAAAAACAATTAGTTTGCAGCTCAGTGTGTAGTGACAGTTTGTAGACGAACTATCACACAAACATAAATCTCTTTTGGTAACTACGAAGTAGTTTCTTTAGGAATTAGTAGTGTGATCTTACGAGGACCTGGAGCCCCCCTACGGTGCCGAAGATGACCTCTAGTGGTTTTAGCCGGTAGAAGTCCGGCATACCCCTTCGCCCTTCCCCGGGGCGAAGGAAGTTCCATGTAGAATTTCCACTGGACACCAATAAAAAAAAGGAATCAGTAGGCCGTAAACATTGACTGAAACTAGACACTAATTTAAAGAACAGGCATCACTAAATCAGAATAATTGCAATATTTGCAATGCAAATTTACTATTTTTTACTTTTGTAATTTCCTATTTCTGTTTTGTGGTTGGTTTCTAGAAACTGAATATTTCTTTTTATGTAAAAATACATTACTGTTGATCCCAATTAAATTAATGTACCTATTAAATAAGTGGGGACTTTTATCAATCAAATATCAAACCATTCTTACATTAACGTACTGGTAAATGTTCTTATTTCATACTATACCCATAACAGAACAGTTTGAAACTGTAGAAAAAAAAAAATGTTTTTCAGCCAGACTCAAATTGCATAAATGCGCATTTACTCAGTATAAAAAAAAACTGCATTGTGGCCATTAAAATTCCAAGATGAGAACTGCATATTATTATTTAGGATAATGTTACGCAAATATAGAGTAGTTATTTTTTCTTTGAATGAGTTTTTTAATCTTAGGAATTATTTCTGACATAATTAAATTTAACATATCACTGAAATCTAAAAAACTATAATAAATATGAAGGTATTTTATCTAATGATGTTTTTATAATATAAAGGTTTTTTTATTTGGTCATCAGCACATCTGTTTTATAATAAATGCTAGCTTTAACTAATATTTGTATGCCAGTTATTGGTAAAACATGTAGAACAAACTCCTGTATTCACTATAATATCTTACAAACCATGTTTCTAGCAAATAAACTGCTTTTACTTTACTAACATTGGATTTTAGATTCCAAAAATTACAGCGACAAATGTACACACACAACTTACGTAATCAAATTGAACGAAAATTCTGAATTTTTTGTGCCATCTTCACAAAGTCATTAACAAGAATACATTTTTAATTGCAATGTTTTTATTTCTTACATTAGTGGAACATTAACAAAAACAGCGAACGCATTAAGCGGTTATTTATAATGCTTTTTATAACGTTCTTTCCAATTAGCTTAATTATATTTTTTCTCGTTGTTTAGAATTTTCCTGGAGTGTAACCATTTATTTACAAAAATTACGTCGAGATCGTTTTATTTTATTATACGCGAGATTATTATCAGTTAAGCGTGTAGTATTCGAATAAAATAATAAAGCACCACTTCCATCTCCTCCCGTGGGTGTCGTTAACGCTGAATAAGGGAATCTAAGCCAGAGGTATGGGTAACAGCGTCCTTTCTGTGGAACAGTAAGCATACTGCGGTCACGAACAGACTCAAACTCAAATCTTTATTGCGTTCATATGTTCATAAGTTGTCAGAAAATTTGATGCGTATCAATATGAAACCCTGTTAGGGCGCAGCAATAAGCAGCAAACAAAAATACTATTGTTATTGTATAGTAAACTATACAACAACAATAGTATTTTTGTTTGCTTAAAATATTAAAAGGAAGAGATTAATACATACTTATTAAAGATTAAGGCGATTTATTAATCGGTTATTTATATTAATTATTAATTTGGTATGTATGTTGTTTTATTAATTATTAATTTTCCACACAATTGTGAAAGTTTTAGCGAGGCCTTTGTTTGCGTAGACGATCTTTGGCTCGTGATGAATCGTGTATAGTTTGACAATTACTATTCAAAATGTAATTTCCATAGTAATCTCTCATAATATAAAAAGATATAAGCTGGTAGCTTAAAATACGTTTGCCTCTCACTGAGGTGTTTCTAAATGATGTGGCTATTAGCAATAAGTAATAGCATTTGAACATTTAAACCGTTCAATCAGGATTGTATACATCAAATGCACAAAATTAAAATTTAATTATTTAGGAAGACCCCTGGGGGGAAAGGAGAATGGCAAAATTTCATGTATTATGGGACCCAGCTTTCGGGATAGCGTGGACTAATGAAACTTATTAATACTTGTAGAACTATATAAAACTAAGCAAAGAGCTAATTGAAAGTAATTTGAAAGACCTGGGAGAATAAGAGAAAAAGATATGAAAGCCAGAAGATCTATTATAAATAAACACGATAAATGTATTTCATTTCATTTGTGATGTATTTGAATATCAAAATGATTTTGATTAGATTTAATCTGTATGCACACTGCATCTGCCTAAACTGATAATCCTGTACAACGCTGTAAGAATGACTTTACGGGTCAGCAGCGCAGGCTGCGTAGCTTTTGCATATATTGGGGTGCACTGAGTCTAGTATTTAGTGTATAATATTTTTAAGTATTACAAATATGGTATAATTTGAGCAATAAGTGGTAGGCCTACATATATTGGAATTCGTATTCGGAATGTAATCCGAAACTTGTTGCATTTTGTTAATATTAATATTATTTTGTAACATTTCAAGTTCAGAACCCGGGCTTCTAAAAACCCAATGTTTTTTATAATAATGCCTTGTAAATATATACTTATAATTAACGTTAGTTTATATTACAACGTAACTTCATTAGTAGTGGGTCCAATTTTGCCATTCTCCTTTCCAAGTATAAAAAATGGTAATGTTAAAGTTTCTAGAAATAATTCAGTAAAGTTATCCTCGAGACCTACTCTGGTCCAAAGTTATTGGGGTCGGCCCAATATGTTTAATTGCATAGGTTCTAGCAAAAAGTTTTACAGTCGCTCGCTTACCTGACACCAAACCTCCCTGGGTATTCTAGTGTTGGTAGTTTACCGGCCATCTGCGGGTAACCAAAAGTGCTTATTGTGTTCCAAACTCCCTTAGTCGCCTTTTACGACACACATTTCGGTTCTAAAAAAAAAATCGCCATTTCATTTATAATTAAAGAAGAAAGAAAAGAAAAGAAAAAGAAAAATATTTTATTGGCTTGCAGCAGCAACACATAGACACAGGAAATATAAAAAAAAAACATCTAAAATAAATGCAATTAGGTGTCTAACGGAAAAAAATTTAACTAGGAAGTAAAACAATTACTACAGTTATAGTGGGCATTAACCCATAAATCGATTATAGTGTACGTCGCCGTTGTGCCAATAAGGTCCCTCGCTCAGCATTATGCAGCAGCGCATAAATCGCTGCAGCGCTGGTTTTCAGCGAGAGCCTAGATGACGTACAATTTTTGATCACAAAACATTTACTGCATACGTAATAACACTAATAACTTATTATATATATATATATATATATATAAATATACATATAGACATATAGATATAGGTACTTACATATTTTAGGTTTATTATAACAAAAACTAATAATATAAATAAAATAAAAAACAAAATATATGAAATTTAACATTAGAATGAAGTATTTTATTGATTACTGTATAATATAAATTAAATTCTGGCCGACTATAGAACCAACGAACTATCTCAACTATCTAATTGTATTCCGTAAACAAAAAGTCACCAATACCTACATAAACACACAGTGATACAGCAAGATCACACTCCATCACTCCCTCCCGTGCCCTCTCAAAGATGGGAGGTCGAATTTCCGCCGCGGCCTCACCGGACGTGACGTCATGTTTACAAATCGCGCGGGAAACATCATCGCGAATTTTAAGCAGTTAACTTAATGATGTTTTGAGATTGCGTTAAAGGCAAAAGGTATTATATTCAGTGTATAAAGTGACAGTTATTATAAGTCACGTTAAACAAAAAATAAAAGTGATATAAATTAATTGATAATTTGCCGGTGGATAAGGCAAAATATATATTTTATAACATACATACATAACATAATAAAGCCCATGACGGTCCCACTGCTGGGCACGGGCCTCTTCTCACGATGAAGAGCGTTAGGACTTAATCCACCACGCTGGCCTAGTGCGGGTTGACGGACTACAGACACCACTGAGACAATTTTGAAGGCCTATCAAGTGTGCAGGTTTTCTCACGATGTTTTCCTTCACCCTTAATGCAAGTGATAATCAAATTCCAATCCACACATAAATCCGAAAAGTCAGAAGCGCACTTCTATTCGCCGGGATCGAACTCAGACCCTCCTGTATGAAGGCAAGCGTTCAACTACTAGGCTATCACTATAGACGATATATTTTCTATATTTCGTAAAATTATTAATATAATTATAAAAGTTATTCCGTGTGGTGTCCGGATTAAGAATACAGCACCACTCCATTTCCTCCCGTGGATATCGTAAGAGACTCTAAACCAGAGCGATGGGCAGCAGTGTCCCTTCTGTGAAACAATAGCCATACTGCTCTCACAAACCCGCCTTCCAAGCGTGGTGAGAACTGGCAAGTTCCCCCCCAAAATTACGACACAAGGCATGTAACCGGTCGTTCTGTAAATCTATGGCTTTTGTTCAGCAGTGGACGTCCTTTGGCTGATATGATGATGATGAAATATAATTTTATTGATTGATTATTATTAGAAAAAGAAGCAAGACTATGAAAATGAAGACTCAATGTTCCTTAGATGGACGTACACTTTATTAAATTACTTTAATTGTTTCCTGTAATCGTGTTACTTAATAGAAGGGAATTTATTAGCGTATTCTATTTCTCAAATACAAAGCAATGCAGAAATTTAGAACAATTTATTCTGAATCATTTATTTTTCCCGACCGTTTTACCGCTCTCGCCGCCGAGGATGCCTGCCTCACCGACGTCATGGAGGCCGATCGCTGCGTCACCATTTCGTTCAAGTTACTACTTTTCCTCCCCGTGTCTTGCTCGCGCTGACCCATGCCGAGCCTGTAGTTTTAAATGTCCCCTAATACATGTTAAATACCGATTCAGATGTCCCCAAAACAATAGCTTGTTATCCCCAGCAACGCCCTAAGCCGAGGTCCGTGTCCCGCAGGGGGCGCCCTTGGCGCAAGTTACTTAGATTTTAATATTAATTTTAAGCCTGGCTGGAGGCCTCTTTCGACTTCGCCAGAAACGACCGGTTAAGCAACCACACTTCTCAGAAGTGTATGCGAGAAGACAAACAAAAAAAACATTTATTTCTTTAATTCTCAGTGCTACATTGCGCTTAAAAAAACTGAACACCAAACTAAACAAAAAATTCTCAATTTTTACCCCATTTTAATATCGCCACACAAAATCTGGCTGTAAACTCATTACTACCTTATCTTATTGAATATCGTTCATGATCCGTCCAACTGCGTGTCGATGAGCGACATTAACAGACTTGAAAAATGAAACATTATATTGTGTAAATCCTTAATTTATATGCGAAGCCGCGGGCGGCACAGCACTGCGGAATAGGGTTGGAAAAGTTTTTATACATTTTTATAATATAATATTTATTTCTGTGTTAAAATTATTTCGTGATGGTCTCAGAATAAAAGAATAACATGTCACCTAATTAATTAGGTATATTGAGATCATAATGGGATTTAGTTGAGAATAAGACAGCAAAGTTTCTTAGGTAATATTGCCGGATTCCTGGATGCTTCCCTTCGGTGCCGAAGATGACCGCTTCAGTGGTTTTAGCCGGTAGGAGTCCGGAATACCCCTTCGCCCGTCCCCGGGGCGAAGTTCATGATGAAGTTACACTGCGACCCATAAAAAAACGATAGATTAGAATAATATAGAGTTCTGAACAAATACGGAATGTTATTTTAAGAGGAAAATCAGTAGTTTAGTTTATCAAAAGAGATGGCAATTATGAAAAAAAGATTTATAATTTCCATTTTTTTTGTAGAAGAAGTTGCTTTTTGAGCACTATTATTTCTTTTTTCATAATTTTACTACTGAGACGCGCGTTATTTAACTCAGTGCGTCTTTGTAAAAAAATGGAAATAAAGATTTATATATACATCACACACTATCGATACATCACTATTTATGGTCAATTAATGCCGTATGTTAAAGCTACACGTGACTCGCTACATATATAATATTTATATTAGATATTTATATGTATTCTATTTAACTATTTATAATTATGTAACATAATATAGTATCTATTTTTATATTAGTATTTGTATGTATTCCTATTTTTAATTCACTCTTTTTTAACATTAAATATAGCTTTGTTTAACCCAAAGGTTGACTGGTAGAGAATGCCTCATGGCATTAAGTCCGCCTTATGTATACTCAATGTACATAAAAGTTTAAATAAATAAATATACAAATCCAAAAAAATGGATCTTATCATAAATGCAATTATTCAAATTCATTTGATGGCACGTTGTGACTAAGCGTTTGTCTTACTGCGCTACGGGTCGCGGGTTCGATTCTCGTACGGAACAAATATTTGTATGGCCTACAGGTAGTTGTTTCGGATTTGTATTTTTATTGCATGTGACATTTGCGTTAACTGAGCTCACCTGGTCACTCACTGCGGGCCTCACAAGCGCTCAAGTGCTCAAGATCACTCAGCGAACTATGGAGAGAGCTTTGCTTGGTATTTCTCTATAATATCGAATCAGAAATGAGGAAATCCGTAGAAGGACTAATGAAGGGTTGCCGTCATAGCTGAAAGGATTAGTAAACTGAAGTGGCAACGGGCGGGACACATAGCTCGTAGAACTGATGGCCGTTGGAGCAAAAAGGTGGATGGAGACCGCGCACCGGAAAACGGAGCGTGGGACGACCTCCAACGAGGTGGACAGTCACTGGGAGTCATTGGATGAAGGCGGCATGTAACCGCTTGTTGTGGAAATTTATGGGGGAGGTTTTTGTTCAGCAGTGGACGTCCCTTGGCTGATATGATGATGATGAGCTCATGACACAAGGGGTGTGTTACAGTGGGGTAAATGTTAAAAAACGTCGACATGACCAATATGATAAGTTTAGTAAACTGTTGACCCGACGTTTTTTTTTTTTTTTATTTTTTTTTTTATTTAAAGAAAGAAAAAAACTTTGCCCCACACTAGGATTTCTCCTGTGTCGTGGGTGCGTTTACAGACATGAATTCCACACACAATACACCCAGACCCGGAACAACTACCTGCAGATCGTACAAATATTTGTTCCGTGCGGGAATCGAACCCACGACCCGGAGCGCAGCAGTCGACTGTATCAACCACTGCACCACGTAGTTTTGGATGTTCAATTATAATCACATGTTTTACGAAAGTGACAGCCCTAAACGGAAGCCGCGATTCATTTCTTAATAAGAGTGTTGTCAAGTCGCCACCGGAGCTAATTTGTTTGTACAACATCGAACACCATTGATCATTGCTAGGAGGATCACTTTGTTTACAAAAACGGGAAGAGCCGCTTTTTATTTCGGGTATTATATCTAATAGAAAATTGTTTAGGAGTTTTACCCTTAAGTATACATGTATTTAATCCGTATTAAGAACATAGCACCACTCCATCTCCTCCCGTGGATGTAGTAAAGCGACTAACGGCCGAAATTAATAATAATAATAATTTCGGCCAAATGAAGTCCACTGCTGGACACAGGCCTCCCCCAAAGATCACGCAACGACCGATATGGATGTGTTGTGGGCTCATTGGGGGGTTTTGCTATAATCGCCACGCTTGGCAGACGGGTTGACGATCGTTTCGAGTTGTTAATGTACTCGAAGGACGCTGCTTCCCATCCTCAGGCTAATCCCTTAGTCGACTTGTACGACACCCACGAGAGGAGATGAGGTGGTGGTATTCTGAGCTGGGACCACACGAAATTAATAATCGATCTAATACAAAATCTTTGGATTTCGGATTCCAGATATGTCTGTTTTTGTGTTGAATGTGATCGTAACACAACAACCGATAAATTTCAAAATCGTTAATCTGAAGATTACGGTTTTTTTTAAACGTTGCCCCTTACTAGTATTTCTCCTGTGTCGTAGGTGCGTTTATAGACATACATTCTAAACACAATACACCCAGACCCGGAACAAATGGAATGCACGGAACAGCTGCAGATCATACAAATATTTATTCCGGGTGGGAATCGAACCCACGACCCGGAGCGCAGCAGCCGACTGGATCAGCCACTGCAGCAACCGTGCCGACATGTAACTGGTCGCTGTGAAAGGAGACTGGCAATCGCCCATAGAATGCATGGCCCCAAATTTTGTTGGTCGTTACATTAATTAAATTGGTATGGTGTGATAGGGTATTTCATGAGTATTTAAATACAATATTTTATTTTTATATTCTCAATTACGATTATGTAAAATGAAGTGATCCAATAGCTACTATCGTTTAATTTATCCCATAAATAATACATATACGTATCAATGCATGTAATTAAGGAATTGTTCGCAATATTCTAGACAAATTGGTATCTAAGAGAACTTTTTTTTACATAGTTGGCACAGGGCCACAGACAATAGTATGCATTTGATTGAAATGTCACTGGTTTATTCATATTGTTCTTAATTGTTTGCACTTTTTATTTTAATTGTAAATCTCAAAGATAAATCATCATATCAGCCACAGGACGTCCACTGCTGAACAAAAGCCTCCCCTTAGATTTCCACACCAAGCGGTCACATGCCGCTGTCATCCAACGACTCCCAGCGACTTTCACCAGGTCGTCTGTCCACCTCGTTGGACGCCGTCCCACGCTGCGTTTTCGGTGCGCGGTCTCAATTCGAGAACCTTTGTGCCCCAACGGCCATCAGTTCTACGAGCAATGTGCCCTGCCCATTGCCACTTCAGTTTACTAATTCTTTCAGCTATGTCGACAACTTTAGTTCTTCTACGGATCTCCCCATTTCTGTAATTCAAATACCAAGCAAAGATAAATAATGAAACAAAATGTAAAAATATACATTTATTTTAGTTAAGCTTTCATTTCTGTAACAGATCAGGCCCAAAACCACCCATGTCCTTTATGGTGGACGCTTTTGTTCAGCAAGCGACGTCCTTCGACTTAAGGGAGAAATGTATGAAGACATGACGTTTATATTATGACAGCTGCATGATTGAGAAAATAGTCTTAGTCTGGAATGAAAATGCAACGTGCAAGTGCAAACATAATAAAAAAAATACGGGTTGCATTCCGGGAGTGGCGACAGAACTGAAAACTTTTATTTTTATTTATCTAGACGCATTCGCGGTCTGCTATATGTACATGCATATATGCACACACTATAGCTGCGTCTCGTAACGGTGTCACGAGTCCAGAGATTTTATCACATCTAAAAATATGCGTACCGCGCTAAAATAAGCTTTCACTTCAAAAGAACAATGTCACTGATAACAATGTTTTGAAATAAAACATTATTGATAGAATTTTAAAAAAATTTACGATTTCGTCGCGTATATTTTAGATTTTTGTTTTTTCTGACGTTTCGAATACTTTGATAACTGCGTGCATCGAAACTAATTTCTGATTAAAATTGTACGGTAGATAAAATAAAATAACTTTTTTAATCTATAACGACGCCTGTCTCCTTAGTCATCCTGCGACCACGAATGCTGCAAAGTATTCGAAACATCAGCAGAAACAAAAATCTTAAATGTACGCGTTAGAATCCGTTTAAAAGTGATTTATTATAATGTGTAAAAATCGCGAAAACCTAAGACATTACTAATATGTTTAGAGTCGATTTTCTTTTCGGATATAGGTAAGTACTTTTATAATGCATCCATTCGAATCGGTTACGTTAAACTGGTTATTTCTATACTGCTATTTTTAATCTTGAACATAGCAAAATCTTGTACCAAAAGTTTAAACTTTAGATTAGTACGTCATGAAACAGTATCAAGTTTTATACTTCAAGTTGAAGTGCTAGGCCTCAGGGGCGGAGGCACGCGTAGCTCCTCCCACCAGCCATGATGCCCGACTCGTTTGGCGGGAACCTCTCCAGCGACATCTGTATTTTGTGATAGAAACTGCCCGTTGAGCTTTCATGATGTTTTATAATATAACTTCTTATGAATTATCTTTAAACGATGAAACTTTGTTGAAGTTACATATTAAAAATATAGGCGGAATTATCTCGGATTTCGGATATTGTATTTCCGGCACGAGGTTATTTATAAATTACCTACTTTCATTGTAGACTATAAAAAAATACTTATATCAGTAGATCTATGAGTAAAATTTGTCAGTAAAGTCCATGGGTCTAATTAAATAATTCTAAACTAATTACAGAGGTAGACTTCACGAAGTTTCTTAATTAAATTAAAAGTGCAATTGAGGCGGTGAGCTCAAGAGTGGTATATCTTTGACACAATTAAAACCATTTGTGTCTGGAAAAGATAAGCCACTTGCGCTCACCGTAATTAAATCAATATAACCGTTTTTCTTTTGCTCACTGTTAAACACTGGCCGATGCAGATACCGCGGAAGATGAAACATCCATATCTAAATATAAAACAGGACAAGTTATAAATCGAACTCCACAAAAACGACGTCCATAACCCACTCATTAACACGCTATGTAGAGCGGTTTTCCTTCACGTACATTCTGTGAATCAAAATGTTCTAATCACAAGTCCGAAGCAAACAAGCAGGCATGCACACACGATAAAAACAGGAAAAGGTACACGCTTAATTAAAATTACAAAGGATAATAGCACAAATTTTACGGAATATTACAACATGAAACGTTGAATATATCGATAATATTACCTACGTTCAGTTTCCTTATGATTGTTGAAAGGGATTTGTTTTGTAGTTGTTATAAGTCGGGAGTATGCGTGCTACACCGAGCGACCCCCGGGAAGATAGCGGTGCGCACGTGGTCACATGCCACCGTGTGCGCAGCACAGCCCATAGCGAGACTTGGGGGGATCCTTTACAATCCTCCTCGAGAAGTGTTTGGAGGGCGACCTTTTTACAGTCGCCTTCCCTCCGCTAGAGGGGGTGACCGCTTTACAGTCATCCCCACCGTGATGTGCCTAAAGGCGTGGCACCAATGGGCGGCTCTAGTGTAATCTTGCTAGTCTCGTTAACATGTAGTATAAAAAACTCCGAATACAGTAATATTAATAAAGATTAAATGCCTAAAGGCCCGTGCGGTGCAGGCTAAGAATACGGTGGTATTCCTCCACAATCCCATTCCGTGGGTGTCGTAAAAGGCAACTATGGGATTAGCCGGAGGATATGCAGCAGCGTCCTTCGAGTACAATTATAACACAACTGCGATCGCCAAACGTGGCGATAATGGCAAAACTCCCTATGAGCACACAACACAAACCCATACCGGTCGTTGTGGCAATCTTTGAAGGAGGCTTCTGTCCAGCAGTGGACGTTTTTCGGCTGAAATGATGATGATGATGAAATACTAGTGCTTGGCGACAAAATATCTAGCTCTGCGGTAGTACACACGGCTACACATAAAGCTATACAAAACCAGTTTAAGCTGAACTAGAGTTCAGCTTATACTGGTATTGTATAGCTTGATGTGTAGCCTACCTACCTAGCTGGACTTACAATTAGAGACCGGCGGGCTGATTACCTAAGTCGCAGACGCTTTGCAACAGGCGTAAAGTGCTCCAACGCCGCTGTCAAACGTCAATTTGGTATTACCTATTTGCCGATAGCGACTAAACAGGCGAAGGTCTCTGATGCGCCTCTGTCGGACAATCAATTAACTAAAAACGTTCATACTTTTTAGTTCCACTGGTGGCTACTGGCGCTAGTAATTATGCATCTTCCACAATAGCGACAGGCGGGCGATGCCTTACGTAATACCAAATTTTTTGACGCTTTGCCACCGCCGTCCTTAGCTGCGCGATAGCTGCTATCGCCTCTGCTGTTGCTGTTTTTAGCTAATCAGCCCGCGGGAGGTGGAGGGAACCTGCAAATCAATCTGAATCAAACAGAATGGACCTCAGTGGCGGCTCCAGTTCCCCAATTCTGTCAGGTTGGATGAAGCACACTTCACATTCTACGTGAGTATGAGTAGATGAAACAACAAGTCCGCACTGACGGCAAAATAAAGTCGCCAGACAAGATTAAATCTTCTTTAGAACAGAACAGAATATACTTCTTTATACATCATTAAATAATATAACACAAACGCCTTATCACTAATAGCTATCTTTTCTAGACAATCTTAGGATGGACAAGACACTTCTAGAAATAAATAATGGCGTCATCGGTGGTGTACTGATAGATAATAATATATGCACATAACAAACAAATGCTATAACAATAAATTACGCAAATAGGAATAAATACAAAATATCAAACAATAGATATAGGTAATACATATGTCTAAAGAAGTGACATAAAGGTATATAATAGGGATGGGCGAATGTTACGGAACAAAACAAATTAAATGTATAGTTGTTCAATTGATTATCGATTTATTCGTCGTTTCTATATGATAATCGAATGAGAAAATTAACAATTGAATACAATTGCTCGCATGTCTTCAAAATCAATGGTGTCTAAAAAAAGTCATCAAAATATTCGTCCTTTATTTCATCCTATTTCACAGGCAGGGTACTAGAGTTTTTTTTGTAAACCTTGCCCAACACCCGGATTTCTCCTGTGTCGTGGGTGCGTTTACAGACATAAATTCCACATACAATACACCCAGACCCGGAACAACTACCTGCAGTTCATACAAATATTTGTTCAGTACGGGAATCGAACCGATGACCAGGTGCGCAGCAGCCGAGTGTATCAGCCACTGCACCAACCGTGCCATCAGTAGAAGACAAACATTACATCGCCAATGATGGTAAACTGCGCAGAGCGATGATTACTCGAATAACACCGACTGTTATTAGTTTGTAATCGACTAAATGAAAAAATCGAATAATTTAGTTGTTTTTAGTAACAGTCGCCCATCGCTAAATCTGTAAATTAATACATACTTATATCGGTTCGTTCGTCATTCGTTCATTTCGAAAGTCATCTACCGTTGTCTTAACTTAGGTTTCCATTGAGCGAAAGACGTTCATCGATAGTTCGACCCTCAATTTCTCCTGATGACTGATGACATTGTAAGTGGCGTCACTATAGATTTTTACAGGACGCTCTAACCAAGGAATTTCTAACGAGCATGCATCAGTATTTTTTTGTTGGTCTTCTCGCAAACACTTCTGGGGTGTGTGGTTGCCTAACCGGATGTTTTTGGCGAAGCCAAAAGAGGCCTGCGGTTTGCCGTTACGAGAAAGAAAGAAAAATAATGGTATTCTGGACGCACATATACACAAAACCAAAAATTATAATAAACAGATAATTAATATAAAAAATCAAAGATAATTATTATTGTAGCGGGCAACGCCAGAAAACCATATCTCAGCGTTGAGCTGGTCTTCTGATACGGAGATAGATAAACATAGGCAACAAGCATAATCAGACTAGGGAAAATGTAGAGTCTATAGCTATAATCAGTATATGAATCGCACTGAAAAACAGCGATGTGTTGCGGCTAACGTCACAACACAGTATTATGCTGAGTGTTGACCTGTTTGCCACTATTGAGACGTGCATCAGCAAACTGCTATTCTTTTGTATTTAATTTTTTATATCTATTCTACGACCAATCTCTCTGTAATGTGGTTTTTTATAGCAAGTTTAGTGTAGTTTTTAGATTAATTAATATAAATGTACCGATGCGCGTGTTGTTGTTGTAATAAATCGCTTTTATTTGTTCAAAATATTTGTCTATTTGAAAGAGCTTCTTAGCCGGAAATTACCGTTTTGATTGACACTTACACAGTAACCACTTACTTATTTTCAGAATCTCATAGGATCTAGGATTTCTTATTAGTGCTACCTAAAGGCAACGATAGCTTTCGTTTATCGTGAAAGAGAATGTAAATTCGAAAAAAAAATGTAATTCTGTTTCGAATGTCAGATGGCACTGCCTACAACTTAAGCAAACAGAATGAAGAAGGAAGAAGGATAAAATGTATAAAAATACTAAATAACAAAGCTTTAACTAGATGCATACGTTCTTATTTTTATTCTGTAAAATGTTATCCCACACTAGGAGTTCTCCTGTGTCGTGGTTACAGTTTACAGACATAAATCTCATCAGATGCACATACACACAGACCCGAAACAACTATCTGTAGATCTTACAAATATTTGTTCCGTGCGGGGATCAACCCGCGACATCTAGCGCAGAAAGCGCTTCGCCACAGCGCCAACCGTGCCGTTAAATATCACAAGTCAACAAATCAACTACTTTTACTTTTTTGCATTTCCTTTCCTAGGTACTCAGATAAACTATGAAATTAGAAAAGGTTTCACATAATACAGCAAAATAAGCATACAGCCAACTTTCTCAAGCAAGCATCCTTCAATCATTTAAAACGAACCGCTATAAAAATCATAAACCCGTTTCGTTCCGTGCACCATCCCATCAGTGAGCTAACCATCAGAAGAAAATAAAAGCGAACATTGTTCTCGCACATCGCCTCCTCAAGATGTATCTCACTCGTTATTTAGTTAGCAGATCACCCCATTGTTACTCAGGAGAAACCACGAAAAAAGCATGGGCGGGGCCCCTATCTGCACTTGCATCAGGACCGATGAAACATGCTCTCTATCGCGATACATGCCTTACAACACGAGCCTCCATCACCCACAATTTCCAACCCTATATTTTCACTATTAAAGGTGGTTTCTCAGCAGCCCGTTCTATGCAGCTTATTAAAGAAAATTAAATTTGCTGCCACGCGAAATCTGAACGAATCCGCGAAAGGAGAACAGAGTATTGACGATCGAACAATATTGATCCTTATTGCTTTCGAACGAGTTCTTAACGTTCGATAATGAACGTTAAGTTTCAATTTGGTCGTAAAGGTTTACAATCGTTTGCGAGGATGTGTGGTTGTTGAGATGTTTAAAAGGGTCCAGTGAATGTTTATATAGTAAAGGATATTTATATAGAGTGGATTATAGATAAGAGGCGAGCGTATATTTTCATTTTATTACCAAATTACCGATGGTAAGATTGCAAGCTGGTGAACCGATTGTGGAGCTCCGTATCGGTAACATTTGCCAAGAGGTAATTGTCTTATTACTTATTTTGTGCATTCCAACACTCAGTCTCAGTGTGTTTAAGTTTATTGCCTATTTTCTTTTAACAAATGAAGATTTATTTCGATCATCATCATTTCGGCCGGATGAAGTCCACTGCTGGACACAGGCCTCCCCCAAAGATCACCACACACACCGATATGGATGAGTTACGGGCTTATTGGGGGGTTTTGCCATAATCGCCACGCTTGGCAGGCGGGTTGGCGATCGCAGTTGAGTTGTTAATGTACTGAAGGACGCTGCTGCCCATCCTCCGGCTAATCCCTTAGTCGACTTTTACGACACCCATGGGAAGAGATGGGGTGGTGGCATTCTGAGCCGGCACCACACAGCAAATGTTACATTTATTTCCATACGTGATTATTTTAATGGACAAATAATTTCCATTTATAAAATAGGCCTGATAATTTTTTTTTTTTTCTTTTTTAAAAAACGTTGCCCCACACTAGGGTTTCTCCTGTGTCGTGGGTGCGTTTACATACACAAATTCCACACACAATACACCCAGACCCGGAACAACTACCTGCAGATCGTACAAATATTTGTTCCGTGCGGGAATCGTACCCACGACCCGGTGCGCAGCAGCCGACTGTATCAGCCACTGCACCAACCGTGCCGACAATTTAACTAACAACCACTTCAATGAATAGGTAAACTGTATTATATAAATCTTTTCTCATGATCTTTGTCCAGCAGTGGACGTATAAATGGCTGGTATGATGATGATTATATCAATCAGCGTATTATTATTTGATGAGCAAAACAAGTGTTAACTTCGGGCCTGAAACCCCCGAAAGTCACATTGACGGCACGGTTGGTGCAGTGGCTGATACAGTCGGCTGCTGCGCTCCGGGTCGTGGGTTCGATTCCCGCACGGGAAAAATATTTGCATGATCGGCAGGTAGTTGTTCCGGGTCTGTGTGTATTGTGTGTGGAATTTGTCTGTAACGCACCCACGACACAGGATAAATCCTAGTGTGGGCAAAGTTTTCTTTGAAAAAAAAAGGATCAGCAAGTAATTTGTGAAGGCCATAGGAATACCTATAGCGAAGTTTACTTTTGTATAACTGGTCTACATTATACTCGCATTCACTATTTTTTATAACGGTCTGATTAATATCATAAAACAATATAAATAATAATCATTAAAATGTCAGAACATTATTTAAAAGTCCGGATTCAGTTTAATAAAAAAAATACGATATATTTATTTACGCCAGTAGTTTCTTGCTCAATTTATATCCATTACCTATCCCTATTTGGTTCATCGTAAAAGCTAGTGTCCCATGGAAAACATTGTTCCGTAGGATTTAGTTCAAGCAATTCAAAGTTCCTCCTATAGTTGTAAACAATTCATAAACCATTCCTCACCTCTTCTTTTTATTCACACATATAAAACATATAAAATAACAAATAATATCTGAAACAACCAAGCTTTTAAATCAAAGGAGTACCATTTATTAGTTTATAGTTCAAACAAGCGTTCTAACAAAAACAAAAATTAATTATACGCCGAGTGCTGAACTATCCTGAATCGGCACGACCCTTCGCCAGCCCTTAAATCATATGAACGCTTCACAAATTGATCGATCGAACTTCGAACAAAGGGTAAGCAATCACATAAGTCACTTTATATTATATTATTGAATAGAATACAAAATTTTTGTTTAGCGACCTCTGTTGAACGAATAAAAATAATGTACAGAAAATTCTGCTCAACAGATGGCGACATTGTTGTTAAGGCGGGAAGTGGCATGGCATAATTTGTGTTTGACTGTACTGCGGTTTTATTACATAAGTTGTACCTAGTTTATTAATATAATAAAGTACGGTATGAAACAGTATTAAGAACTTGCTGGCTATTAATTTTTTTTTTGCATTAAAACGGAATTAGTTTTTTTAAGACTTATGACCTAGGTAGGTAAAAGAATGTACTCGAAGGCGATTATTTTTTCATTTATAATCATGACCATTGTAACCGGTAGCGGTAGCTCGGTGTAAACATAGCATTACATATAACTAGTACCATTAGATAAAAACACGTCCACTATTTAAATAAACCATCTTTCTATCATCTATTCCATCGCACAGTCGTTTAATAGCGCGATTTTAATCTATGAAAATGTCACACTATGACAGGTTACTGTTATTATGACACAAAGACAGACAAATTTATTATTTGCACCGCATTCAACAAATACCAACCTTATCCCCTTGACACTAAATTGAATACGTTTTTATGTATTACGTATTAAGTTTGTCTTGTCATAAAGCTTTGGTCTGGCATCCGGCGCGAGCGCAGCGTAACGTCGATTACTCGATAATTTCCAAAGATTAAAATCGCGTTTTTGACAACACTGTACTTATTTTGAAATACGTTTGAATAAGTGTTTGTACAACATTGACATGTAAAGGCAAATTGTCTGCCATTTTGATTGATAATGACGTGTAAATACGTATGTAGAACATGCAATAATGACTTGGATAAAAATTGTCTTTTAGCTGTTGCAGCAATGTATTGTCTCATATTTTGAATTGGTATCTACCATTAACTTTAATTATAATCCCAATCCGATTAATAGGTTTTTTTTTAATATTATGAGCTATCGTCATCTCGTCGAGAAATCAATAAAAAAAAATGCTCATACGCATCGCTAGACAGCAAAGTGATGTGAGAACTTACCTTAAGTTCCCCAGCCCTATTAATTAGGACTGTGTCTAAATCCCGTGAGCCATGTGCCGTACCATTTATATGAGCCTGACTTTCTTTCACTATTTCAATATTCTGCATGCTTCCCGCATCTGCCTTCGAAAGACTAATACTACTCCAATATCACCAGTAAGGAAGCTCAGTCCAACCCCACTAAGTCTAATACCGTTTTCAAGCCTACCTACCCACTCCGTACAAAGCTTGAAGATAAATAAATCCAGACCTATCGCATGATATTCGGATCCGTTCACAATCCTTATAAAGCCAGTGCACACTGTTTTTGTCCTCGGTACAAACGATTTTATCGGCGTGTACGCAGCGTTGCGCGTTTTAGACAATAGTGCGTAGGCGCGTATTAAGGCGAACGTATCGAGTTTCCAATCGGTCTGTTATACTGTTAAACACGATTTTGTATTTCTCTAGATTAATTGAGGTTTGTATTTCAGAATTTGAATTCCGTTTCTGCTATGTAGTAAATCAATTTCTGTTTAATTTCAAATGTTAGGTTTCTAAAATAGTTTTTATCCTCTCTTGTAAGTATTCAAGACCACTTTTGTTTAGTTTTACGTGAAGAGGGTGAGATCCACTGCATTATGCAATAAAGCAATTTCATTTGTCGTTATTTACGAGGCGTTAAACCACCGCGCTTTTGCCATGTCATATTGTTTTTCAACTTGAATTCAACAGTTTATATACTTTTTTTATTTTATTTCCAACCGAATCATCATCCCTTAATCACCAAGTAGCCGTACCGCCGAAGTAATAACAACCATTAATAGTTGTATAACACAAACACGTATATAATTAAAGTAAAACATTGTGTTGCGTTATCTTATCAAACATCGAACCATTAACGGGTAGGCACAAAAACACGCCTGGCTAGCCGGACGCGGCGAGCGATGTGTGTTGTACAATTTATGATATACGGATATGAAGACTGGATAACTTAAATAGGTAGGTAGAGTAACGAGCTGATATTTATAACAGCTTACAATAAGTTACCTAAATAAATTTATAATATTTATGCGTATATTTCATTCATTATGTACATCAACGTGCAGCATCTATACGTGCTGTATACATACGTGCAAACAATTATTTTATTATATGTGCTAGGGTTGCACGTTGCCGGTAGCACGCATGTGGTCACGCGCTGCCGTGGGACGCTTTTGGGGATCCTTTACAATCCCCTCGGGGGGGTGACCACTTTACAGTCACCCTCTCCGAGATGTGCCTATAGGCGTGGCACCAATGGGCGGCTCTAGTGTGATCATACGAGCCTGGAGCCTCCTTTAGTTGCCGAAGATGATCGCTCCAGTGGTTTTAGCCGGTGGAAGTCGCCCCTTCCCTTCCCCGGGGCGAAGGAAGTTCATGAAGAATTTCCCCTGGGCACCAATAAAAAAAAAAAGGTTTGCACGTATGTATGCCTAAAGCACGTATGTATGCTGCTCGTAGGTATATATGATGATCGAAATAAACGCAATATATTAACATAAGCAATTTTTATTAAAAAAAACAAATTTAATTAGGCAACTAATAGCATAACATTTTCTTCTCCTTTCCTAGTTATATTTGATATTTATTTGTTTATTTTATCCATCTTTTTATATATAAAATATGTTCCGTACTGCTATGTATAAAATATTATAGTATATATTATTAGGAATATCTAAGTCCGTGTGGTGTCCGGATTAAGAATATAGTACCAATACCAATCTATCTACTCTTGACTTCATACTACTACAGTACATTTCGTAAAAGACGACTGACGGCCAAAATTAATAATCAATCTAATCGAAAATCTTCAGATTTGGGATTACGGATATCCCATTTTTTTGTGTTGAATGTGATACTAACATGAAAACGGATGAATTTCAAAATCCAAAATCTCAAGATTTTGCATTAGACTGATCATTAATTTCGGCTGTAAGGAACTTTATCAAAGTCAAAGTCAAAGTTTTTATTTCTATAAACCAAATATTGGCACTTATGAAACGTCAGAATCTAAGTTGCACGGTTCCAAATAGTTGATCTCGTGGAGAAGAGCCGGCAAGAAACTCCATGGATACTCTTTTAAAATAATTGAGATTGCAATGTTGATTGATACAAATTATTGTAATATATATACCGAGAAAAATGTAGGACAATGTGTAAAGATGGAACATACCACATTAATATTATATAAATAATATAATAAATTATTTGCCGTGGCAGTTAACGGCTGACCAGTCCCAACAGACGGCACCCGTTCACGAGCATGACGCACGCATCAGCATCGCTTAGCTCAACCATATTGTAGGGAACCGAACGACCCGATACACAACGCCACCGCCAGCAAGACATTTAAGTGAGTATGACAGACCAATACAGCCAGGCAAAAGAGAATCAATATTAGTACTAATAATAACATCAATGGCTACATGATTCTCACACATTTACAGTTTCGTATGAATATTATAATATAATGTTACAAGAACAATATTAACAATAACTAATAGTCGATGTCATAATATTAAATATAAGAAACTAGCATTAATAGAAATGAAATTTTTAATATTATATAATTTATACCAGAGGGATGGACGGCAGCTTACCTTTTGTGGAACAATAGGAATACTGCGCTCACCAACCGCCCTACCAAACGTGGTTAGTACGTACTGGCAAATTTCCCTAAAATGACACAATTGTGGAAATCTTTGGGGGAGTCTACGTTTAGCAGTGGACGTCCTTCAGCTGATATGATGATGATGATGTCTGAGTAATATTTTGGATCATGATGTTTAGCATTCTTATTTATTCTTATTCTTTATTGTACAACATAAAACAGAAAGTACAGATTGTTAAATAAAATTAAACGTGATGTACAAAAGCGAGCTTAACTCAACATTGAGTTTTCTTCCAGCAAACCTTTGAATGATTAATAAAAAAATAGAAACAAAAGAGGGCAGTATGAAGTGTACAATCAGGAAGAAAACAACAGTTAAGAATAATGATAAAATAGCCAACTTTACACAGACAATATATACTTAAATAAATACATAATTATATAAATAAATATATACCTTAAACACATACTAATATAATTCAATATGGTAACCTCAATTATTTTAAAAGAGTATCCATGGAGTTTCTTGCCGGTTCTTCTCCATAGGATCAACTAATTGGAACCGTGCAATTTAAATTCTGACGTTTCATAAGTGCCAGTAATTGGTTTATTTGAAATAAAAAATGAACCGTACGACGTTGCCGACATATTTTTTAGATTTTTTTTCATTTTTGAGAAATATTTTATGAATATGTAAAGATTTATTCATCTAAATACCGTACGACGTTGCCTTAAACTTGACATTGGCGAAATTGTGGAAGATAACCTACAGAAGCCATAATCTAAGAGAAGAAGAAGAAGAAATAAAAAATATTTGACTTTGACTTTACTTATAAGTTATACTGAACGGAAATGCGTTTTGAGTCCTTTCTTGAAAACGTCCAGAGAAGAGCTGTCGCGTAGTGAGTGTGGAAGAGAATTCCAGAGACGCACTCCGCGTACTGTAAATGATCCATCATAACGGTTAGAGGTGTGATGAGGAGTACGAAGGAGAACCAATAAAAAAAAATGCTCATACGCATCGCTAGACAGCAAAGTGATGTGAGAACTTACCTTAAGTTCCCCAGCCCTATTAATTAGGACTGTGTCTAAATCCCGTGAGCCATGTGCCGTACCATTTATATGAGCCTGACTTTCTTTCACTATTTCAATATTCTGCATGCTTCCCGCATCTGCCTTCGAAAGACTAATACTACTCCAATATCACCAGTAAGGAAGCTCAGTCCAACCCCACTAAGTCTAATACCGTTTTCAAGCCTACCTACCCACTCCGTACAAAGCTTGAAGATAAATAAATCCAGACCTATCGCATGATATTCGGATCCGTTCACAATCCTTATAAAGCCAGTGCACACTGTTTTTGTCCTCGGTACAAACGATTTTATCGGCGTGTACGCAGCGTTGCGCGTTTTAGACAATAGTGCGTAGGCGCGTATTAAGGCGAACGTATCGAGTTTCCAATCGGTCTGTTATACTGTTAAACACGATTTTGTATTTCTCTAGATTAATTGAGGTTTGTATTTCAGAATTTGAATTCCGTTTCTGCTATGTAGTAAATCAATTTCTGTTTAATTTCAAATGTTAGGTTTCTAAAATAGTTTTTATCCTCTCTTGTAAGTATTCAAGACCACTTTTGTTTAGTTTTACGTGAAGAGGGTGAGATCCACTGCATTATGCAATAAAGCAATTTCATTTGTCGTTATTTACGAGGCGTTAAACCACCGCGCTTTTGCCATGTCATATTGTTTTTCAACTTGAATTCAACAGTTTATATACTTTTTTTATTTTATTTCCAACCGAATCATCATCCCTTAATCACCAAGTAGCCGTACCGCCGAAGTAATAACAACCATTAATAGTTGTATAACACAAACACGTATATAATTAAAGTAAAACATTGTGTTGCGTTATCTTATCAAACATCGAACCATTAACGGGTAGGCACAAAAACACGCCTGGCTAGCCGGACGCGGCGAGCGATGTGTGTTGTACAATTTATGATATACGGATATGAAGACTGGATAACTTAAATAGGTAGGTAGAGTAACGAGCTGATATTTATAACAGCTTACAATAAGTTACCTAAATAAATTTATAATATTTATGCGTATATTTCATTCATTATGTACATCAACGTGCAGCATCTATACGTGCTGTATACATACGTGCAAACAATTATTTTATTATATGTGCTAGGGTTGCACGTTGCCGGTAGCACGCATGTGGTCACGCGCTGCCGTGGGACGCTTTTGGGGATCCTTTACAATCCCCTCGGGGGGGTGACCACTTTACAGTCACCCTCTCCGAGATGTGCCTATAGGCGTGGCACCAATGGGCGGCTCTAGTGTGATCATACGAGCCTGGAGCCTCCTTTAGTTGCCGAAGATGATCGCTCCAGTGGTTTTAGCCGGTGGAAGTCGCCCCTTCCCTTCCCCGGGGCGAAGGAAGTTCATGAAGAATTTCCCCTGGGCACCAATAAAAAAAAAAAGGTTTGCACGTATGTATGCCTAAAGCACGTATGTATGCTGCTCGTAGGTATATATGATGATCGAAATAAACGCAATATATTAACATAAGCAATTTTTATTAAAAAAAACAAATTTAATTAGGCAACTAATAGCATAACATTTTCTTCTCCTTTCCTAGTTATATTTGATATTTATTTGTTTATTTTATCCATCTTTTTATATATAAAATATGTTCCGTACTGCTATGTATAAAATATTATAGTATATATTATTAGGAATATCTAAGTCCGTGTGGTGTCCGGATTAAGAATATAGTACCAATACCAATCTATCTACTCTTGACTTCATACTACTACAGTACATTTCGTAAAAGACGACTGACGGCCAAAATTAATAATCAATCTAATCGAAAATCTTCAGATTTGGGATTACGGATATCCCATTTTTTTGTGTTGAATGTGATACTAACATGAAAACGGATGAATTTCAAAATCCAAAATCTCAAGATTTTGCATTAGACTGATCATTAATTTCGGCTGTAAGGAACTTTATCAAAGTCAAAGTCAAAGTTTTTATTTCTATAAACCAAATATTGGCACTTATGAAACGTCAGAATCTAAGTTGCACGGTTCCAAATAGTTGATCTCGTGGAGAAGAGCCGGCAAGAAACTCCATGGATACTCTTTTAAAATAATTGAGATTGCAATGTTGATTGATACAAATTATTGTAATATATATACCGAGAAAAATGTAGGACAATGTGTAAAGATGGAACATACCACATTAATATTATATAAATAATATAATAAATTATTTGCCGTGGCAGTTAACGGCTGACCAGTCCCAACAGACGGCACCCGTTCACGAGCATGACGCACGCATCAGCATCGCTTAGCTCAACCATATTGTAGGGAACCGAACGACCCGATACACAACGCCACCGCCAGCAAGACATTTAAGTGAGTATGACAGACCAATACAGCCAGGCAAAAGAGAATCAATATTAGTACTAATAATAACATCAATGGCTACATGATTCTCACACATTTACAGTTTCGTATGAATATTATAATATAATGTTACAAGAACAATATTAACAATAACTAATAGTCGATGTCATAATATTAAATATAAGAAACTAGCATTAATAGAAATGAAATTTTTAATATTATATAATTTATACCAGAGGGATGGACGGCAGCTTACCTTTTGTGGAACAATAGGAATACTGCGCTCACCAACCGCCCTACCAAACGTGGTTAGTACGTACTGGCAAATTTCCCTAAAATGACACAATTGTGGAAATCTTTGGGGGAGTCTACGTTTAGCAGTGGACGTCCTTCAGCTGATATGATGATGATGATGTCTGAGTAATATTTTGGATCATGATGTTTAGCATTCTTATTTATTCTTATTCTTTATTGTACAACATAAAACAGAAAGTACAGATTGTTAAATAAAATTAAACGTGATGTACAAAAGCGAGCTTAACTCAACATTGAGTTTTCTTCCAGCAAACCTTTGAATGATTAATAAAAAAATAGAAACAAAAGAGGGCAGTATGAAGTGTACAATCAGGAAGAAAACAACAGTTAAGAATAATGATAAAATAGCCAACTTTACACAGACAATATATACTTAAATAAATACATAATTATATAAATAAATATATACCTTAAACACATACTAATATAATTCAATATGGTAACCTCAATTATTTTAAAAGAGTATCCATGGAGTTTCTTGCCGGTTCTTCTCCATAGGATCAACTAATTGGAACCGTGCAATTTAAATTCTGACGTTTCATAAGTGCCAGTAATTGGTTTATTTGAAATAAAAAATGAACCGTACGACGTTGCCGACATATTTTTTAGATTTTTTTTCATTTTTGAGAAATATTTTATGAATATGTAAAGATTTATTCATCTAAATACCGTACGACGTTGCCTTAAACTTGACATTGGCGAAATTGTGGAAGATAACCTACAGAAGCCATAATCTAAGAGAAGAAGAAGAAGAAATAAAAAATATTTGACTTTGACTTTACTTATAAGTTATACTGAACGGAAATGCGTTTTGAGTCCTTTCTTGAAAACGTCCAGAGAAGAGCTGTCGCGTAGTGAGTGTGGAAGAGAATTCCAGAGACGCACTCCGCGTACTGTAAATGATCCATCATAACGGTTAGAGGTGTGATGAGGAGTACGAAGGAGAAAAGAAGAAGATAGTAGAATTGATAGCTCAATTCTGGTAGGGGATGCTGGACTGATTCACCTTCAAGGGCCTACAGACTTACAGATATTAACACCCAGTATAACGCGGATTGGCATTAGACTATGGATAGAACAGATTACCTTGCGGATTACACGACGGTCTCTTAATTCGTGTCGTGACTTGTACATATAAGTGGATTTAAATCCGTCGGTGGACACATAATTATTTTCTCGTGACTAGAAGAGGATAATATGTTGTATGAAGGATTGACAGATGTTGGTAGTAAATATTAAACACCAATATCGTGTCCATAAATTATAGAACACAAATCTGCAATGTCATGACACTGCGGATTTCATATCGGCCCTTTATACGTCCACTGCCTCCCGCATAGATTTATACAACTGTGTCATCATTCTGGGGGGTATTTTCCAATACTCACCACGCTAGGCAGGCGGGTTAGTGAGCGCAGTATGGCTACCGTTTCACAGAAGGGACGCTGATGCCCATCCTTCTGGTTTAGATTCCCTTAGTCGCCTTTTACGACATCCACGGGAGGAGATCGAGTGGTGCTATATTCTTAATCCGGACACCACACGGAATTGGAACTGCGGATTTGCTTTCTATAATTTCATCTCTCATCAGGATCCATGTCCAGACGTAGGTCCTCCTGTGTCTGCTGTGGGATGCGATTTAATTTCTCTCCACACTTATTACGATGTCAAACACTTCTAACTAATTGCATGGTGATTCTGCTATATTTCAAGACCTTAGTTTGTCTGAATCTCTAATCAGTTTATGTATCATAAAAATGGATATCAGGATCTATGTCCAGACGTAGGTCCTCCTGTGTCTGCTGTGGGATGCGATTTAATTTCTCTCCACACTTATTGCGATGTCAAACACTTCCAACTAATTGCATGATGATTCTGCTATATTTCAGGACCTTGGTTTGTCTGAATCTCTAATCAGTTTAAGTATCATAAAAATGCAGTATAATTTTATATATCTAAATAAATATTCATTAGCTGGGCCCCGCGGCTTCACCCGCCGTTTAATTTCATAGAAATCGGTAGATTTAGAGTACTTCGGCATAGACAGTTGACATAGAGGATAGGTATACATATATTGGATTTTAATATTTTCCGCAAAACCCTGACGGTTTTTCCAAAATAAAAAGCCTCAGTTACTCCTTATAATATCAGCTATCTGTCAGTGAAAGTCCCGTCAAAATCGGCCGAGCCATTTCGTAGATTAGCTGGAACAAAAGGACAGACAGACAAAAGCTTTAAATATAGCTTTTTTGTTATAAGTACCATATATACTTTCATATGCATTTATTAAAAATCTGTTATTGTGACATGACAAACGGACACTTAAATTTTATTTATTTGTAGTGTTGTGTGTTTTTATGGATTAACCATTTTTTTAACCCGTTTAACTATTTAGGTACCCTAAATATTTACCACCAAAAATATTGACAATCGAAATTCAAACATGCTGACCCAACTTGTTGGCGTTTCAAACTATAAAGCCGTGTGTCCACTCTCGTTATCTGTCGATCTAAAACGCTCGACACAATCGCATAATCGTAGTCACCCGTAACCGAACACTGACTGTCAAAACAAACGAACACTGTCCTTAAACAATAAGCCCATAAAAAGTACGCCCACTGACTGGCACACAATAATAAACCGTAAGTTGAATAAATAAAGATCAAAATTTGATTCAACGGTACCTAATGACATCCTTCATATGAGATACATCGATATCGAAGGCAAGTGTCAAAATCCTAACCTCAAAATATTATGTATCGCTTGAGTTGCAGGATAAGTGGCTTCATTCGATTCCACTTACTATTGTTGAACTGTAGAAAAGAATATTAAATTACAATATAGACACTAAGAAGTTATTTTGAATAATTAAAATCACAAAAAAAAAAGAATGCTTTGCTTTAGAAGTCAGTATTGTAATAGATTTTCAAACCCATGGCTAATGATAGTTTAATCGACTATTCATCCTTGATCGTTTCTCTAGAACTTTATCGTCCTGACTGAGATTTTTCACCAGCTCTTATATACTCGTATACACAATTTCCTTATACTTCCAGGCCAGCAAACAAAGCTTAAGTCTTCAATTCCTACTCTAACAAAAATTCTCGACAATCCATAACACTTCAAAAATAATTGTATAGGCATCATATCGTATTTTAATAACGTATGATCTAAAAAAAAAAAAGCCTCGGGGTGGGAATCGAATAAAACAATCGAGTCGCTAGTGCGAGAAAATAAGCGACGTAATCGATACTATCGGTTCACGAGAATCGAAAGGTTGTTAACAATTGACGCCTATAATGTAGTTTATGCTTGGAAGAGATGAAATGGATCGTGAGGCCGTAGGTCGAGAAATAACTAGCCTTCAATCAAAAACAAACCTTTCTAACACTAGAGAGAGTTTAGTTTCAATTGTTTGAAATCATAAGGAACAATTGCTCAGTGCGAGATCATACAAGTGATTGGAATGCTATGGTTTTAGAAATGTTGAAGTAGTGGCAACAGTGTGACGTGCATAGCACACGCGGTTTGTTTATATTCAATCAATTTAAGTTATAAATTGACTTGAAGTCGCAGAAGTGAAGTTTCTAGGACAGTGTGGTGAAAATGCGGCTATGAACTGCTTTGAAAGGCAAAACGATTGAATGTTTCCTCGAATGACTAGATTTCCTGCTTATACATAGTCACGTGCGTTGACTATTGAAGCATTATCTTATACTTTACATTTTTTAGCTCACCTAATGTACCCGTAGTAGGTACGTAGTGCATTCATTTACTTGAAAATTAACGAACTTAAATAATTCCTGTAAACAACGAGTACGTAGTTTACAGGAATTATTTAAGTTCGTTAATTTTACGAGTACGTAGTTTACATGAAATAATTTAGTTCGTTAATTTCCAAGTAAGATAATGCACCACTTCATACGCCTAAAGAAAAAGGCTCTGAGGTATTTCTCCTGCTCTTTTATCACACATACAAAGGGCTGCTTAGGTCTGATCTATTAAATGATATAATAAAATGTTAATCACTCTTCTTTGATTGTCCTTTCTCGCAAAATATGACAACAGACAAAACGAAAAATAGATTTTTAATTTGTTTCAACAAGAATTTCGTATTTGTCAGTACATAGTGTTTAAAAACTCGTAGCTGACAAGAAAAATTAACTCAGAAGTAACTCACCTTTAAGGACTTATAACATTTATTTGATTTTTAGAAGGAGCGAGCGCGACATCTACCAGTTGACGCAGGTGCGTACAAAGACATTGGAAGAAAGGACATATGCCATATAGTACAAAATGTATGCGAGCCTAGAAATCCAGTTTTCCCCTACCATTCTTCATAAATACACACTAATGCACACAGTTACAAGTTCTCATCCAATGAACCGAATAAACACAACATTATAATTGGCTACTCATACTGAAACACACCCACGACTATGTAGGCAGCCAATCATGCCGAGCGTACAGACTTCAAAGCAGCAGCCGTACCACGCAACGCGGAAGTTTATTGGGAATTTTTATCATATTCGCTGTTCTATTCAGTGCGTTTGTTATTCACCGATTGCTAGTTAAAAGTGGTAGATAAGAAGCATTGTATTATGTACAATAATAATAATGTCTTTCTGCTCCATCAATCCAAATGTAACATAATAAAGAAAACAATAATTTTTAATTTATTATTTTTATAGATAAATACAAGAAAATTATTTCACTTGCATATGGTATATGATTCCTTTTCTGATCAGTTATTATTTTCGCTTCGATTTTTGCATATTATCACCGAACAACATGACACTTTAACAAAGTTTCACTTACGCGATCGAATCTCGACTGACGTTAAAAATCGGCCATTTTTTCCGAATGGCCCAGATTGTGCATGTCGCGGTGACGCGGTTACACCCTCGTACCACTTCCCCTTAATTCCTATTTCTGTGAGTGCGCACCTGCATAGAATAAGACGCGAGGTTACAGCACAGTGCCACCATTGTGGAAGCGACCAGGATACCGCACAGCACACGTTCGAGGAGTGCCCTGCATGGGCTGCCGAGCGGCGGATCCTGGTCGATCGGATCGGGCAAGCTCTCTCTCTGCCGGCAGTAGTGTTGGCAGAGTATGTAAATTGGAGTGCAGTGGTCTTCTTCCGCTAGAGCGTCATGCTCCAGAAGAAGACTGAAGAGCGGGTTCGAGCGAGGGCCGAACCCTTACGGAGAAGGACGAGATCGACGAGGTCCTACACGCCTGAGCCCCCTGCTGTCACTACATGGTGGGGGGCCTCGGGAGTTGCAGTCGCGCAGATTGGGGAGTTTGCGAGCTCACACCGAGCGACCCATGGGAAGACGGCAGCGCGCACGTAATAACATGTGCCCCGCACAGCGCACAGCAAGGCGCTCCTTTACAATCCTCCCCGGGAAGTGCCTGGGGGGGACCTTTTTACAGTCTCCTTCCCTCCGCTAGAGGGGGTGACCGCTTTACAGTCATCCCCTCCGTGATGTGCCTAAAGGCGGGGCACCAATGGGCGGCTCTAGTGTGATCTTACGAGTACCTGGAGCCCCCTTCAGTGCCGAAGATGACCGCTCCAGTGGCTTTAGCCGGTAGGAGTTTGGCATGCCCTTTTGCGGGCCCGGGGCGAAGGAAGTTCATGAAGAATTTATACTGGGCCCAATAAAAAAGGCCCTCAATCCGGGATGGAAGTCAGACCCGCCCGCCGTAAAGCAAGCGTTCAACCACAAGGCTATCAAATGTGTAGCGTAACATAATTCTACCTTAGTTGCTTTTTATGAATCAAACGTGCATAATATGTTTCAGATAATATATTTATTATCTCCAACAAGACCTTACTTAATCATAAGCCATCAGATATTATGCGCAAGTGTAACCGAACACTTCACGTGCGGTTCTCGGTAGCTCGCGGGTGGTCGAAACGTCGCTGCAATTACAAGTTGCCGGTTGATACAACCAGTTGCTATCTATTGGGTTGTAATAGGTGCCAGTGGAGCGGTGAAACAGTTATTTTTGAATTTAGAATACGTTGCTCCTGTTTTGATTTTTATGGGAAAATGAGTCAGTTGTAACGGGGCCTAAGGGGATAAATATCGATAAATACCGGCTCTGCAAACATTCACACTATACTATCCGGCAGAGATACTGCATGTTGGGCCCAGCAGGTAGGGCTTTGAGAAGGCCATTTAAGGCGGCACCCGTGAAAAAAAAATGCCTTAATCGCCTTTTACGACATCCACGGGAGGAGATGGAGTGGTGCTATAGTCTTAATCTGGAATTCCGGACATTACACTGATTGTAATATGGCGGTAGGTAGGCATAATTTATTAACGGAGCGTTCATTCTCGAGAACCCGGATCGTTTCGGTACCGAGATTACCGTCCAAGTAGTTTTAGCCGGTCCCCAATGCCCCTACACCAGGGCGGAGGAAGTACATGAGTATTTCCATCGCTATGAAAAAAAAAATTACTGTGAGGAAGGTAGGTATGTATTATTATACTTCGATATTAACTGTATACCTATCTACCTAATTAGTTCACACAGAATAGTTATTCAACTACATAATTATGTACGTTAATTTGGGAAACTTAAAACTGTTATATCTTCCTAAAAAAGTAACAAGAAATTTAAAACCAGCAAATTACCATTAATTACATGCAGTGAAAAAAGAAAACGAAAATAAACATCCTCAACAAATCACTATCACCGCGTTCCGTAATCGAATTATTTCAAAATTCGAACTTTCCTATTGTTCCACGGCGATGGAAGGTTGCGATAACCCGGCTAAAACAAATAGTTCTAATTACGTTTGGTGCGTAGTTAACAATCGGGGCATCTCTATCTGTTGGTATTAATTGGACGGGCATCAGTCAGGCCGTTGGACAAATTGAGCGAATTATTTTTTCGATTACACAGCTATTGTTTAATCACGGGCGGGTAATAGGGGAAGCGATAAAATCTGAAAGTTGAGGTTTTGTGTTGTTTCGCGTTGTGATACGGTAAAAGTATTTAAAGTTGGTGAATTTGGGTTGAACCCACGAAGAACATCTTTATTTCGTTCCGTTTTTCGATACATATATAATCTATACAAATAAATAAAATTGAAGTGTCTGTTTGTAATATCAAAATAACAGCTTTTTAAGAAATGCATATGAAATATATACGGTACATATAACAAAAATCTATTTTGAATTTTTTTGTCTGTCTGTCTGTTTGTTCCGGGTAATCTCCGAAACGGCTGGACCGATTTTGACGGGACTTTCACTGACAAATAGCTGATGTTATAAGGAATAACTTAGGCTACTATTATTTTGGAAAAATAATTAGGGTTCCGCGCAAAAAAATAAAACCCTTGAAATCCAATATATATATTCTATGTCAAGTGTCTATGTCGAAGTACTCTAAATTTCTTTTAAATTAAACGCGGGTGAAACCGCGGGTTCCAGCTAGTTAGTTATAATGTCGTTTGATTTTTTGTAAGACTTAAAAATACAAAATGTAATATAATAAAAAACTGATTTATCAATCAATCAATCTACCTATTACATTAAACGATCAAACCTACCAAAGTCAGGGACTGAACTGGATGCCAGATTGACCGACTGATGTCCGCATATGGTCGTCTTACATTAGATACAACAAATCTAAGGTTGCCATAAATCAAAGAGGTTTTAAAGTCTTCAATAGCCTGAACCAGCAAGAACAATTTGTTTTTTCGGATCGTCCTTAACAACGGAAACCCACCATAATGCCCACGTGCATTTAAGGGAGTTTCACATGAATTTATGAGAGTCAATTTTATGTAAGTTAATCATTGCGTCGACTACCGTTAACAATTTACTTTGTTTTTATGGTAATGAATTTAATTCAGGGTTTTTTTCTGGTGAGACAGGTTTGAATTGCGAAGGGCTTAGGAGTAGAGCTTTGATTCCAGTGGATCCTGATTGAAGTTTTCTGTAATCTCCAATCTAATCGGTCGTCATAACAACAAAGGTCGTCCATTGCGGAACAAAAGCCCCCCCCCCCCCCCCCATGGATTTCCACAACAACCGGTCGCCCTCATCCAACGACTTCCAGCTATCTTCACCAGGTCATTCTGTCCATATCGTTGGAGGTCGTCCCACGCTGCGTTTTCGGTGCGCGGTCTCCACCCGTGACACTTTTTACCCCAACGGCCATCAGTTGTACAAGCAATCTGCCCCGCCCATTGCCACTTCAGCTTACTTATCCTTTCAGCTATGTCGGCAACTTTAGTTCTTCTACGGATCTCCTCATTTTTTATTCTATCTCGTAGAGAAAGCACTAGAGGCGCTCATAGCTAGTTGCTCTCACTGATCGGTGAAGGATCAGTGACGTTAAGCAACACCTGGCGCGGTCAGCCTATGGATGGGTGACCGCGGAACGGTATTTTTAAAATTTTATTCTTTACAAAACTTTGCCCCACACTGTGATTTCTCCTGTGTCGTGGGTGCGTTTACAGACATGAATTCCACATACAATACCAACTACCTGCAGATCGTACAAATATTTGTTCCGTGCGGGAATCGAACCCACGACCCGGAGCGCAGCAGCTGACCGTATCAGCCACTGCACCAACCGTGCCGTCAACTTGAACTGAGCGTCTCCGTACTTCGGAGGGCACGTAAAATCGTTGGTCAAGGCTGGTATCATTAGACGGCAGTCGTTAAGCCAAGGTCTTTGGGCGGCTTGAACAACAACCACATGAAATAAGAAGAACCAACTATAGCTCTCTCCATAGATCGCTGAGTGACCTTGGGCTTTCTTGTGAGGGCCACAGTGAGTGACCTAGTCTTTGCGCCAGAATTATGTCTTCATTTCAGCCGAAAAACGCCACAACGACCAGTATGGGTTTGTGTTGTGTGCTCATTGGGGGGTTTTGCCATAATCGCCACACTTGGCAGACCGGGTTGGCAATCGCAGTTGTGTTATAATTGTACTTGACGGACGCTGCTGCCCATCCTTCGGCTAATCCCATAGTTGCCTTTTACGATACCCACGGGATGAGAGGGGGTGGTGGTATTCTTAGCCGGCACCACACGGCACAATTATGTCTTCACTTCAATATAATACATAGTTTGCAGAGGATTGCCACCGTGCCAGTTAGACGTAGTCCGCGTAGTTTGCATTTACTGGCATGCCATGTCGATGAAATACACATGTTCGCTACACGCACATCAGAAACATTGCGTACACAGTAGCTGTCTGGCACATTGGTTACTAACGCAATTTGGTCGTAGTCAGCATTCACGCAGCGATACAAAAGCTAACTAAAGAAGAATTTATGATTAAAATCTTTAAATTTCACAAACCAAGTGTTCATTTTATGTGATCGCAGATACTGTGTGTATAATATTTGAAGATTCCAATCACCGATTGCCCTTAAATTCATTATTTAATATCGCTGAGTGTATTCATATTTTGTACTGTCCTGTCAAAGAATAAAGGTGTAAGTGACATCGTAACGAGAACTGATACCATGGTTCCGTACGTGATTCTGGAACCCTCAGCGTTAGTTTTTTGAAGTGAAAACTTATTTTAGCGCAATAAAATCTCTGGACTCGCGACACCGTTGCGAGACGCAGCTATAGTGTGCATATATACATGTACGCGTCTAGATAAATAAAAAAAAACATTTATTGCTGTAAAATGTTCACTTCTGTCGGCACTCCCGGAGTGCAACCCGTATTTTTTTTTTTTGGTAGGCTTCTCTCGTATATTTCTTGGAAATGTAGTTGCTTAACCGGTCGTTTCTGGCGAAGCCAAAAGAGGACTCCAGTCAGGCTTAAAATTAATATTAAAAACTAGGCAACTTGCGCTAAGGGCGCCCCCTGCGGGACACGGACCTCGGTTGGATCGGTACTATTTAAAATGTATAAGATGACATTTAAAACTACAGGCCTAGCTCAGGCCGGCGCGATCAAGAGACGGTGGGGAGAAGTAGTAACTTGAACGGGAAGGTGACGCGGCGATAGGCCTCCGCGACGTCGGTGAGGCGGGCATACTCGGTGGCGAGGGCGGTAAAACGGTCGGGTGTTAAGTGAATGAGACAACGTGAGTCTCTTTATGTGATCTAACGTGATTTCATCGTCTGGATCGACCAGAACGTGCCTCGGGCGGCGTACTCTACTAATACGGGAGGGTTGGTAACGGCTGATACCACAAGGGGATTTGGGTGGGACAGGGCAGAATCAAAATGGCGTTTGGACGCTCGTTTCATAAATTGCCTAATGGTAAGCAAGTTAAGATCGAAATGGAGTTGTTCATTGCGCATGTACAAAGGCGCTCTGGTAGCCTTACGCATGAATTGGTCTCAGCGTTAGTTTTGCGTCGGTCTCTTCATATATTTTTTCAATAATTGTTATCCTCCGACCACGAACCCTACAAATTGTTCGAAACGTCAGGAAAAACAAAAATCAATAATACACGCGCGCCCAGGAATTCCAGAATTACAGTTTTCTTCAATCTAGAACACAGTCCTATCTAAAGTTTAACCATTACTGCTTTTGCAGCAGAATATCTGGTACTGCGGTGGTACCTGACTAGCCGGACGTTTACACGTCATAGTCATTACATTAAAACAATGATGGAGGGATTTTACTGATCTTATGGTCGACCAAAGGACTTCATTTCAAGCTTAATTCCTATACCTATGAAGCCACAAAGATGATTTTTTACATAATGTAGTTACACATAATCAAAAAGTTCACAACATCGGGGTAATGATAGCTAAATGTTATCAGCGGCGTCCGATTGCAACATTGTAAAGTTACATGTATTATATCTGAATGTTTTGATCTAAATTAATGTATTTTACACGGAACCAAATTGTTTAAATTAAAAACATTTTGTGTATTCTTTTAAATAATTATTAACATTTCAATATGCGATGGAAACTATTTGTTTCAATTCTCTCTGTGATAGGAATGCAAAATTTCATAGATATCTGCTATTCAAAAGATTCGTATTTTAGAATATTATTTAGAAAGGAACACTGAAGTTTAAGTGGATTAAATGATATCTGGAATTCATGTATATAAACGCACCCACGACACAGGAGAAATCCTAGTGTGGGGCAACGTATAAAAAAAAAAACAAGCAATGTTTCATGCCGTCGCGACAGCTCAAAACGGATTCGGTATCGCGCGTCCGCAAGTTTCGCAAGTCCTTCTAAATCAGCTGAATGCAGCTGAGTCGTCATAGAACCAACATACTTATCACTTGTTAGGAAAACAGGAATTTACACTGGTGTAGCTTCCAGCAAAGTAAAAACCACGCCTATAACGGGTATTGTTAAAGACGACCCATAGATTAAAAGTCAGCAGAATGGTCCTGTACGCTGATAACAACAACGGAATCCCACAATCTGATTGCCAAACTTGGTAATAGATGTAGAGAAGGTTGTGCTACTGTTTAGCAGTCTATAAGGAGGTCCATCTTCGGCTGATGACGAATAATCATCAGTCCATTAATGTCCTATTGCTGAGCATCGGCCTTTCCTCACGATGTGAAAGGCTAGGCCTATGCCCAACATGCTGGCCTAGTGGTGGTTGGCTGACTACACACACCATTAAGAACTTTTTCGAGCCCTCAGGTGTGCAGGTTTCCTCACGGTGCTTTCCTTCACAGTTAACCCAACTGATAATTAAATTCTGTTTAAAAACAGAGCCCAAACCCTCCTGTATGGAAGGCAAGCGTTCAACCATTGGGCTATCGCAGCTGCTATGACGTAGTGGAGCTAATATGAGTATTAAGCATAGAGCAAGAAGAAATGGAAAGTTAGTAATCAGTACAGGCAAATTGCTTTTCTGACGTCACCGTAAGCAGTACACAGCGCAGGCGGGCGCCGCGCCGCCATGACAGTTGTAATTCTGCTGCGACCGACGAATACTATCTCGACGTCTACGTGTTAAGCGTCATACCAACGATTATGACTTAACGGCCATTGTTCAATGACATATGTAAATTTGATTTTGGAACAACTATGCGTACGAGTACTCCATAGTTTTAGGTATAAGCGATGCCATATCAGATCTATCTGAAGCAAGAAATATAACAAACAAATACCACACCAGATTCATTAGTAATATATCTTATCAGTTAGACAGCGAGGTCCATTAAGAGAACTATCTGTCGTTATCAGCAGCTTATCGGGTAGATGAGAGGGACACAAAATGATCGTTACATGACGTCTTTAAATTTGTATTTAATTATTTGAATTAAATTGCGGTCAAAACGTTTGTTTTTACTTTTAGCTGTTGCGAATGGAAAATCACAGGAATGAAAAATTTGTTGATTTAGATGAAATTGATAAATTAATATTGTACCCGCGCCGCCGTTTTGTTCTATCTATTGAATCAATCTAATCCAAAATCTGCAGATTTAAGATTTAGAAATTCATCCTTTGTTCTGTTTTGATCAAATTTAACACAGAAAAGAAACCGGTCAGGTGCGAGTTGAACTCGCGTGGAGAGGGTTCCGAAATTGCTGAATATATTGTCTATTGTTGGATTCGGATTTTTACCATTAACTTATCCTAAGAACAAACTTAACATCTTAGTAGAAAAACATGTTTTCCCATACATTCATTCATACATACCAACCGCAAACGTAAGTTTGTACGCACAATATTGTAAGATTTACCATGTTATTTTAAGACCATAGACTTCTTAAAGATTTTCCTCTAATCTATAGGTAAAGAGCTATTATCTGTATTTTTCCCAAAATTGTAGGCTAATATGTTTCGGAGATAACGGGGGAATGTTCAATTTTTGTCTATTTTCTTAAATAACTATAAAATTTATATTTTAAAATTATAAAATATATACATTTGAGACCCTCACAATAAGTCCTTCCATTTCATATGTTACACGGTACAGTTTGCAATACTTTATTATTTAATTTACTGTATTGTCCCCCAAAAGTGACCCCATATTCAAAATTCATTTATTTTCGTTACACGTACGTGTTTGGGTTGCAGAAATCCATATGTGTACGAAATTTCAACCTAAATGGTTTAGTAGATTCGGAGAAAATTGGTTGAGACAGACGGACGGACAGACAGACACACAAGTGAAGTCCTATAAGGGCTCCGCCGTTTTTTCCTTCGGTCGTTCGGAACCCTAAAAACAAACATATCCCCGAAATCCAAAGGTTTTGGATTAGATTATTATTTTTGGCCGTAAGAAGCACTGGCGACAAAGCTAACACTGACATTTCATATTTAAAAATGTATCATCATTTCGGCCGAATAAAGTCCACTGCTGGACACAAGCCTCCCTCAAAGATCACCACAACGACCGATATCGGTGTGTTGTGTGCTCATTGGGGGGTTTTGCCATAATCGCCACGCTTGGCAGACGGGTTGGCGATCGCAGTTGAGTTGTTAATGTACTCGAAGGACGCTGCTGCCCATCCTCCGGCTAATCCCTTAGTCGGCTTTTACGACACCCGCGGGACGAGATGGGTTGGTGCTATTCGTAGCCGGCACCACACGGCGAATGTATGTACTTTAATTAATTTATATTGCACCTACCTATATTACCGGTTTTGAAGTCTGCCTGTTGATCATTTACCTACTTCTGATGTTTATTATACCTATGTATACATTTGACGATCTGGAACATAGTTAGCGACTTACTTTATCATCACCCGGATTCTAATTACTATGTAACTAATTTTTAACGATAACATAACGATAAGCGGTTTGTGAAGCAAATGCATAGCTTACATCATAAGTTGCTTTGTCTCCGATACTGTTTGTGAGATAAGACACGTACATACACACAACTTAGTTTTAAAAGTAGAAATGGCAGCTTCAAATGGCGTAGAATAATTTGAATTGTATTTTTTTAAGAATACTGATGGCGCTGCATACGATTTCGTCAAGAATTTTATTATACGGGGTTTTTCACGGAACAAGTTCCGTAGGGTTCCCAGCAGAGAATAGACCATCCATCTTCATCTATGGGTGTTATAAAAGGCGATTAAGGTACCAATGTATCAAGAAGGGCAGGAGCATCCTCCCGTATGCAAATAATAACACACTGCGATCACCAATCCGGCTGCCAAGCGTGGTGATTATGGCAATAATCTTTGGGAGGCCTATGTTCAGGAGTTGATGTTGATGCTCTGATGCGTGTATATGAGTTTTATGCCAAACCAAAAAAAAAAACTTAGGAAAATTCTACCTACCTTTTTGGGGATTATAAACGGCACGGTTGGTGCAGTGGCTGATACAGTCGGCTGCTGCGCTCCGGGTCGTGGGTTCGATTCCCGCACGGAACAAATATTTGTATGATCTGCAGGTAGTTGTTCCGGGTCTGGGAGTATTGTATGTGGAATTCATGTCTGTAAACGCACCCACGACACAGGAGAAATCCAAGTGTGGGGAAAAGTTTTAAAAAAAAGAGATACATTTAGCAAATTCGTTTTTAAAAACACAAAGCTTACTAAAATATTTAGGTATCCAGTACAAATGTAACGGTTAGTTCGACGGGGACTAATTGAACCCGCGGCCTCACACTTCACCTTTGTCTCGTGCGTTTATTTTTGCGTTTTAAACGTGAATTATTGCAATCAAAGATTAATAACAGTATGATGAAATTTAACAACAGACCACGGCTACATATCGAGCTACAAACGAGACTGGTAAGCGCCCAAACAACGCTAGGCCCCGGAGTGCGTTGGTCGATAAATATAAGAAATTGGTAGGGTATTCAATTTCATTTTGAAGTGAAAACTCCTTTTAGTGCGGTACGCATATTTTTAGATGAGACTAGCTGGGACCCGCGGTTTCACCCGCGTTGAATTTAAAAGAAATTTAGAGTACTTCGACATATACACTTGACATAGAATATGTATATTGGATTTCAAGGGTTTTATTTTTTACGCGGATCCCTAATTATTTTTCCAAAATAAAAGTAGTTTAAGTTATTCCTTATAACATCAGCTATCTGCCAGTGAAGGTCCCGTCAAAATCGGTCCAGCCGTTTCGGAGATTACCCGAAACAAACAGACAGGCAGACAGACAGACGCGCAGACAGACAGACAACATTTTTAAAAATAGTGTTTTTGTTATATGTAACGTACATACTTTCATATGCATTTAGTAAAAAGCTGTTATTTTGACATTACAAACAGACACTTCAATTTTATTTATTTGTATAGATAAAATCTCTGGACTCGCGACACCGTTACGAGACGCTTGAAGTGAAAACTTCTTTTAGCGCGGTACGCATATTTTTAGATGAGATGAAATCTCCTAACGCGCCAAAATAAGTTTTCACTTCTGTCGGCACTCCCGGAGTGCAACCCTTTTTTTTAATTCTCAATTGAGTTTTAATAACATACTGGTTTTTGTGACAGTGAGGTTAAGTATGGCGGTATGATCCAATAGCTACTTTCGTTTTTTTATCAGATAAATAATATGCGTATCGATACATGTAATTGAGGAATTGTATGCTGTATCAGCCACAGGTTGGTGCAGTGGCTGATACAGTCGGCTACTGCGCTCCGGGTCGTGGGTTCGATTCCCACACGGAGCAAATATTTTGTATGATCTGCAGGTCGTTGTTCCGGGTCTGGGTGTTATTGTGTGTGGAATTTGTGTCTGTAAACGCACCCACGACACAGGAGTAATCCTTGTATGGGGCAACGTTTTTTAATAATTGAAAAAAAAGCCATGGTCGTTGTAACAATCCACGTAAAACTCTTCTATGTTGTAGTTTTATTTTTTCGGTCTTTTTATTTTACTTGTAAATCTCAAGATAAATAGGTAGAGAAACGAAATATACTCTCGTTTGTCATGCTTTCAGTTCTGTAACAGAACAGGAGGCTTACCATGAGCTCTTAATACAAGTCAATTGAAGACCTCAACTGATTTGTTGTGATTATATACATACACGGCGTCATATCAAGCAATAAATTTCCAGTACAGGCTGATCTCGGATTGTACGGAAAACCTATACAATGCGAGGTCAGCTTTTACTGCACAATTACATTTTGGTGTGTAGAAAAGTAGCTCATTAACTGAGTTCTAATATTACACAAAACTGACTATAGACTTTGGGGCGAAAAAATATGGATTTCCCACAATTGTTTTTTTATACAACAGGTCTCATACAACAAGACGAGAACCAAACTCGCTCGTCTCCTTGAGATATTAGTAATTTAGTCTTGAATTTCCAGTAAATTCACTAGCTACAATACCTGAATGGAATCCCAGAACACAGTAATGTCTAAAATTTTAACATTTCTGCTTGACGGCGAATATTTAGCACTGAGGTGGTCACACTGCTACATATCAAGCTATACATTTCCAGTACAAGCTGATCTCGCATTGTATATGCTGTCCTTACGATGAGAGATTAGCTTACACTAGATATATATAAAGCTTGATGAGTAGCCGTGTCTACCTAAATAGCCGGACTCTTGCAATAAGAGACCTATCTCCAGTAATGTTTCCTGTGGGTACACTTTACAAACGTAAATCTCATGTATGCAGCTTATTTTTGTAGTTGAGCTTCACTGACATTCAATCATGATTCTCATAGCGTAAAAAATGGGTGTATCCGTGGTACAAATAAATTTCACGCCAGATAGTCTGATCACGAGACGGCAAGGCCACATAACCGGACCAGTTACAAGCGGAGATGAGTCAATCGGTCTTTGACGTGTCGTCAAACTTTATTGTTAATGGTGAAATAACATAAATCGGACGTGAGAAGTATCGATAGGATTGTTACACATTCTAATAAATCGACAATAATTGTGCAATCGTGTATTCGAATGTCGATTTATTCGTCGTCGCCGAATAACAATCGAATGAAAATGAACAATTGAAACAATTGCCTTAAAATTTCGTCACAGTGATGAATAACAAACAATCATTAATCGAATAACGAATTTTTGCCGGCAAATATTACATCACCAATTTCAAACTGTTCACAGCGATGTATAATAATGGACCAACAATCGAATCATCAAAATTATTTAATAATAGTTTCGCAATGACTTTAAGAAATTTCATCTTCTTACTGGCTCTGCTCCATAGGATCCGGACTCTGCTCAGAAAGGCCAACCAATTGGAACCGTACTGCTTAAATTCTGACGTTCCATAAATCAAGTAACCAGTCCAACTTTGGTGTTGACAATTAATATAACTCATCTGACTGCAAGGAGTATTAAATATGGTTATGTCCCCTACAGTTGTTCGGTAGCTGTCATTCAAGACTCAAATACTGTAGTAAATATGGTAATGTACGGTTGTTCCGTAGCTGTCATTCAAGACTCAATACAGAAGTAGTAGGCAATAACAGCTGGTATGATGTTCTGACTATTTTCAACACGCTTTCATTAGCTTTACTTGTAACTATGTAAACAAATCTTGAAAGTCGATTTAAACCTACTTGTAGTTGTCGTATCGATTTGAAATGTTGCAAGTATATGTAATCCGGATGACAATACAATAATCTGGTACAATTGAACTGATCCGATGAAGAAGCCAGGACATAAATAGTGGAACTAGAACTCTTCAATGGCTACTAGTAAACGCCTTGAGTTTGGGCTCATTTGGTTTCTTTCAACGAACCCATACATTACACTTGGTGACGAGGGTCTGAAAATGTGATGATGTGTAATGTGAGGAGATGGTTAGCATGGAACAAAACGTGTTTTTTACAATTCTATTTTTTAGGATGTCTTCTGACATTCTTCCAGCTCTGTTCACTGCTATTGAATACCGTGTGACTACGTTCATGTAGCCAGTACGATAGCACGGCTACGTGTGTCCGTATCTGATTATCGTAGGAAAGGTTTATCTCGGGTCAGCGGTTATCACAGCGAGATTAAGAGGCAACAGTTAAGGGTCGATTGTATGTGATCAGAAACTTTAAATATTGTTGCTGATAAAAAAATTGTTGAACCAATACTCATATTTGACTGGATACGGGAGGCAGAAGACAGGACTGTGGTACAAGCGGTAGAGGCCCATGTGTAGCAGCCGGAGGTGGTAGAGTTGATTAACTGAAACTGAAATCGCATCCTGCCTGATTGCGTTATGAAAACGGAATTCAATCACCGGTAACGAAAAGAAATGCGCATCTTCGTTGTGCCGTAGCCGGCACAGATCTTGTTAGTTCAGTGAACTAGTGGGGATCGGTACACAGTTACAGACAAAAAAAACTATTCTGCGGAAGCAGGGAAGGTCAACGTTCAAGATCACTGCCAGCTACTATAATACAAGGAAACGCTAGCTTATAAGCCAAACCTTAAAATTGCTAGTTATTTCTTGTCCACCTCTGACTACCTATTTATACAAATCTCACCCTTTAACAACTGAATATGATATAATTAAGATATAACTAACAAAACAGTGAATAAGAATTTTAGAAAAGCTTTCATGACGTCGATTGTCGAAAATAGCTCTCCCAAAAGATCACTTCAACGAATGATGCTATATGATCACGTTATCATTGAAAATGTTTATTTACGTTAATCTCTTGTCGGTAATATCCACTCCTCCAGTGTTTGATCTCTTGGTACGGCTTGACATGAACTTTTTCCTTCACTTCAACAAGGTGACGGCGTCACTCTTTCCCTTCGATCTTTTCTTCAATGATGTTCTTCAAAACACTATCTTGTTGCATCAAGTGTCCCATTCTATTTTCTCTTCTGTAGATACCTACTGTTACAGAAACAGTTTACTGTCCTCTGCAAAAATACCAAAATGGAATTTTATTTCTCTACTCTGAATATCTTTCGTATTGTTTGCATTCGAGAACTCCCCGCCATTGTTACCAAAATATCAGTTAATGTTATAATAGTTGGATGCTCGTACTAAGAATACCGTACGTTATCAACGGATTGTACTCGAAAACTGTTCGACGACTATCTTTTTTGAGAGCTATAACTGAAAATGGACGAACGAGTAGCACCAACCCATCTCACCCCGTGGGTGTCGTAAAAGCCGATTATGGAATTAACCAGAGTTCGAGTACAGTAACAACTCAACTACGATCGCCAACCTACTTTCTAAGTGTGGCGATTATGGAAAAAACCCCCAATACCAGACCGGTCGTTGTGGTGATCTTCGGGGGAGGCTTGTGTCGAGCAGTGAACTTAATTACGCGGAAATGGTGAACTGAAAACCAGTGATGAAAATCCCACTATTTTGTCAGATACTGGTTTCAGGTCTTGATGCATTTGATAAACTAAACTGTTTTGTGGGGCTATCGAAATAAAAATAACACCCTAATTTTAATAGAGAAGATGGTTGGCAGGTACCGCCTGTTTAAAATCCAGTTATTAAAATGATAAAGTCCCAAACAACACACCACACTAAAAAACATCAAGACACTGTGAGTGATTCCTGCGTGCATCGTAATAACTTTTCATTGTACGGTAGATAAAATAAAATAACCTTTTAAAATCTGTAACGACGCCTATCACCTTAGTCATCCTGCGACCACGAATGCTGCAAATTCGAAACGACAGGAAAATCAAAATTCTAAATTATACGCGATAGAATCCGTTCACAAGTGTTTTATTATAATGTGTAACAATCGCTATAACCTAAGATATTACTATTATACACAAATTGTAAATACTTTCTGCACTCGTCCTGCATATGAACTTTAACTATGCCAAGTCTCACACTCTTCCGTGCGTGCAATGTGCTTTAACAGGGGTACAAAGTTTGTCCTTTACGTATTAATTAGATTTATGTAGAGAAACTTCCGAGTTCAGCAATCTCAATTCATTAAACGCCTAGAAAGTTGAAATATATTTTATAAGCTAAAAACAACAGATAATTCATACGCGTGCAAAACATAAGTCGTAATCAGAAATAGAACACAAATCAACGACCATTGACAGAGCAGATGTTATTTTATCATAAACGATACGCTGGCGGATGCTGGCCGATAGTACCAAAAATGATAACGATATCAGTCATTATTTTATTTTTTTAATTTCATAGCTAGCCGATAAGCTTGACGGAGATAAAACATCATTTTAGTACGAGTAAAAGAGACAGGTGATGCGTGATGGACGCATGGCCGATATCGCGGCGATTATCGATGGAAAGTTAATTATAGTCCGACCGTTTTGTGTTTTCTCGTTTTTCCTGATATTTTCTGGTGTTAACATTTGCACATCCCGCTAAGCGTCTCGTTGCGGTTTAGTTTAGTACCAAGTCATTCATTCAAGTTGTGCATTCACTCTCATACTCAAATATATGCTTTTTTTTAAATATTATCCCACACTAGGATTTCTCCTGTGTCGTGGGTGCGTTTACAGACACAAATTCCACACACAATACACCCAGACCCGGAACAACTACCTGCAGATCATAAAAATATTTGTTCCGTGCGGGAATCGAACCCGCGACCCAGAGCGCAGCAGCCGACTGTATCAGCCACTGCACCAACTCTACGTTAAGAAGAATATTCTATGATTAGCATTTATTTCATTGCGGACTTTGAATTTCAATGAAGACTATTTAATGCTATTCAACGTTAACTAAGCTCCGTTTTGAAGTCAGCTTAATTCCTATACTCTGATGCCGTGGAACTTACAGAAGTGTGTACGCACGGCTAAATGTCAAGCAATATATTTCCAGTATAAGCTGATCTCGTATTGTATAGGCTTTCCGTTCAATCTGAGATCAGCCAAGACTGGGAATTTACAGCTTGATATATAGCCGGGTGAACACTGCTGCACGGGTTGTTTATGAGTACAAACGACATTACTGGCGATATTACTTAGTATTGGTAGGTCTCTTATTGCAGGCTCTAGTGTGATCATACGAGGACCTGGAGCTTCCCTTAGGTGCCGAAGATAACCGGTCCAGTGGTTTTAGCCGGTAGGAGCCCGGCATATCCCTTCGCCCTTCCCCGGGGTGAAGTCTTATTGCAAGAGTCCGGCTAGATAGGTCCCACCGTGATGACATTTATCCTCCTGCCAAGTTTTTTTTTTTTTTTTGTTGGGCTTCTCGCATACATTTCTGGGAAATGTGGTTGCTTAACCGGTCATTTGCTGGCGAAGCCAAAAGAGGCCTCCAGCCAGGCTTAAATTAAATATTAAAAACTAAGCAACTTTCGCTAAGGGCGCCCCCTGCGGGACACGGACCTCGGCTTAGGGCGTTGCTGGGGATATCAAGCTATTGTTTTGGGGACAGCTGGATCGGTATTAACCTCCTGCCAAGCAGCAGTGTTTATACTTTATACATTACTGTATTCCGGTTCCAGAAAGAAGCAAGAACCCAAGATCTCAGGAGGAAGGTCTCTAAGTGACGGGCCGATACCTGACAGAGTGCAATGTCTAAGCGGTAAACACCCCACCCCCGCCGTAGGTAATTGGAAGTGCTCCTTCCTTCCTGTCTATGAAAATGGTGAAATTATCAATCGTATAAACATTTTTATTTGTTTTTTATTCTTTCAACTTTCGTATGAACCTTAGGAATCTTTTAATGAATTATTAGAAATGTGCGACCATTAATTACCATGAAAAACACGCTAACGAAGCATAAGCTTGTATATGATTCAGGACCGACTCAACGTCCTCTATTTATTAGCCCTTAGTGGCGAGGGATGCGCTCGCGGCCAAGGTCGTTGGTCAACTAACCAAATATTAATTATCGACCGACGTCAACATGGTAATTTTTTTAAACTCAACCAATATGACTGTGGTTGTGGCTAGTTCTGACCGTGTAGAAGGCCTTTACCGCTTCGAGGAATAAAAGCGAGACGGAGCATTTAGCAAGTACATTTCGTTCGTCAATATTTCTCCTTTAGTGTATTAAGCGATGAGATAACTACTCGCTTAAAGCATGATTATGTCAGCTGGTATTTATAACTGTGATAACCAATTGGTATACACGTTTTAACTGTATTTTTCTCAGTAATTTTGAAGTCATGTCAGATCTGATGAAATATGATTAGCAATTTCGCCTCGTTTTGTGCAATATCAGCTGTTTTAATAGGTTGGTGGTAATTCTTATTTTATCGTCTGGTGTCCGAATATAGCTCCACTCCATCTCCTCCCGTGGATGTCGTAAAGGGCGACTAAGGGACTGTAGACCAAAGGGATGGGCAGCAGCGTTCCTTCTGCGGAACAGCAGCCTCGAACACTTGCTTGCGCCGTCCCATGCCGAGAAATACGAGTATCTGGTAACAAAAGATGCCTTTAAACCCCAATTAGGTATACATTGATCCAGTGATCTCTTGTGATTATTACTGTCCCAGTAACTCCCTGAGCCGAAGTCCGTGTCCCGCAGGTGACGCCCTCAGGCGCAGTTACTTAAATATATAATTAAGCCAGGCTGGAGGCTATTCATGCTTCGCCAATTTTGTCCGGTTAACCAACTACATCCCCCTCAGAACGGGTGCGAGAAGCCCTACATAAAAAAAACGGCTTCGATATTTTGGGGGGGAAATTGCCAGTACTCACCTAAGAACGACAGCCATATAGAAAGAAAAAAAAGATATACGAGTTCATAAAATAATGGACCTTATCTCAGCACATGTTTCATAACAAAGTGTCGCAGCGCTGATTTTCAGACAGGACCCTAGAGTGAAGAAATTTACCAACCAATATAATATTGTTCACACATCTAATTATCAACAAGCCTAAGATTAATCCACCACTGTATTATCGGTGATAGCGAATCGTTGTGCTGAACGCGACGTGAGAATGTATTTATCTCAGCTGCACATCCCGGGCGCCATTACTCAGCGATAAAGCACGAATATTAGCCCACGCTGAAATCTGATCCTGATGATCTAACTTCACTTTGACTTTTAAATTAACGGGATTGGGTACCGTGAGATAGGGCTAGGATAGTGCTTAGTCCGTTAGGAAAAAGCGTGTAAATAAATCGGTGAAGATAAGCTAAACATACGAAACCCCTTTTTACGTGAGTCTGAGTGCAACCTGCCAGGTGCACCACTCATCGATAAACAATCGGCGAGGTTAAACAACACCTGGCACGGTCAGTCTGAGGATGGGTACCGCATAATAGAATTTAAACTAGCGTCTTCGGTGCTTCGGAATACACTTTAACTCGTCAGTCCTGGTTGTTATCATTCATAACACAACTGCGATCGCCAACCCGTCTGTCAAGCGTGGCGATTATGGCAAAACCTCCCAGTGAGTCCACAACATACCCATATCGGTCATTGTGGTGGTCTTTCTCCCGCCTGTGTCCAGCAGTGGACTTCGTTCGGCCGAAATGATGAGCCATCTTAATACATAATCAACCCATTAGCTAGCCAAGAGCCTTTTCTCACTATGAGAAAGGTTAGGCCTTAGTCCACCAGGCTAGCCAAGTACGGGTTGGCGGACTGCACAGCTCATTGAGAACATTCTGGAGCCTTCTCAGTCTTGCAGGTTTCCTCACAATGTTTTCCTTCGCCGTTAACGCAAGTGATAATCAAATGCTGATCCGCACATGAATTCTTAAAAGTCAGAGGTGCAGGCTCATCGAACTCAGACCAGCACGGTTGGTGCAGTAGCTGATACAGTCGGCCACTGCGCTCTGGGTCGTGGGCTCGATTCCCGCACGGAACAAATATTCGTATGATCTTCAGGTAGTGGTTCCGGGTCTGGGTGTTATTGTATGTGGAATTTATGTCTATAAACGCACCCACGACACAGGAGAAATCATAGTGTGGGGCAACGATTTAAAAAAACAACAAGACCTTCCTGCATGGAAGATAACCGTTCAACCATTACACGAACGAGCCATCTAAATTTTGCATAATTTCGCCCTTTATCTATCTATGCTATCTAATTCGATCAGTATCTCTGATTTCCAATTAAATTACAATGTCATTTGTCAATGTCCTTTTCTAACTTACATTTTTTTATCAATACATATATTATTTACAGTAATTTTGTAGTTATTATCATGAAATTATTGTAAACTCATATCGCGACATCGGTAGCAAGCGATCTGCTGATAAGAACTGTTATCATAACGCTGTTATCACGATGGGACCGACAGCAATCGTGAGTACACATTAAACATGTTGATAGCTATTATCATTGTGTTATATTTATTTAAACTCAATGCAACAATTTTACATCATCATCAGTCTGCTAAAGGACTCTACTGAAGAAATACCTCCCCCATAAACGACCGTTTGCATGTCGTGTGTCGTCATTTTGGGGGGAATTTGCCAGTACTCACCACGCTTGGCAGACGGGTTGGTGAACACAGAATGGCTGCTGTTCCATAGAAGGGACGCTACTGCCCATCCTTCTGGTCTAGAGTCCCTTAGTTGTACTTTTACTAAAAGGAAAAAAACGGTCCTCATTTTTTTCCTTTTGGTATCTATACAAATAGATAAAATTGAAGTGTTTGTTTGTAATGTCAAAATAACAGTTTTTTACTGAATGCATATGAAAGTATATACGATACCTACAACAAAAAAAACAATTTTTAAATTTTTTGTCTGTCTGTCTGTCTGTTTGTTCCGGGTAATCTCCGAAACGGCTGGACCGATTTTGACGGGACTTTCACTGGCAGATAGCTGATGTTATAAGGAATAGCTTAGGCTACTTTTATTTTAGAAAAATAATTAGGGTTCCGCGCAAAAAAAATAAAACCCTTAAAATCCAATATATAAATTCTATGTCAAGTGTATATGTCGAAGAACTCTAAATTCCTTTTAAATTAAACGCGGGTGAAACCGCGGGTCCCAGCTAGTACATTATATAGTTTAGTATTTAATACGTACATATATTGATAGGTAAGACAGTAAAAATTGTATGTACTTATCGCATTTTTTAAGCTTTGCGTCATTAATTAAGTAAACCGTCTTGTAGCAATTTACAAAAAAGTCTAACGCGCTTTTCAAAGGATTATCACCCACATTCTCATTCACATAGGACTTGAATTCAGAGTGAAAAATCTTTCTAAGTATTTTTTGCGTCTTTTCCACTAAGAAATATATATTATGGTGGATGCTATATATGACGGCACGATTGGCGCAGTGGCTAAGCGATTGGCTTTCTGCGCTACAGGTCCCGGGTACGATTCCCGTACGGATCAAGTATCGAATGTCGGTAAACTGTACCCACGACACAGGAGAAAGCCTAGTGTCCAACCAAGGGTCAAAATTAGTGTAACACAATTAAAATAAGTGAAACCCGCGTTATATCAAATTCAATGAATCGAGTGCTAAGTCGTCGGTATCCATGGTACCTGACCGTAATGATATCCATTTGGAATAAAAAAATGCTTTTAAATAAATTAATTACATGTCCACGACAGAGCATCAAACTTAGAGCCCCAGCCCGGTGTCATTTCACTACACTAATGAAATAACTATCTATGGGAATCAACGCTGAAGTTCCCATACATATACACCATACATTTTTATCCTCTCACTAACTGCCAGATAATATCTCTGACCCCACATATTTGTTAAGGGTCGTATTACTAAGTTCTTGTGTTTGGTTCATAGATTAAAAAAGAAATTGTCGTCGCGGGACGCCTGGGATATGTAAAACATTGAAATTTAGATATATTAAAACATTTATTAATATTTTTATAAATTATTTGAAAGATCTAATAACAATGTATACGTTACTACAAAATGTACGTTGATACACCGATACACACAAAATGTCGAGGGTGGAGTGCTGAGTCTATGCGGCTAGGCGGAGAGAGCCGACGAGTAACGAGGCTAGCCGAATGGCACGTCGCGACGTGTCATACGAACTATTATTTCCCCCGTATAGGTGTGCCATTAGATGGCTCCAGTGTGATCATACGAGGACCTGGAGCCTCCCTTAAGTGCCGAAGATGACCGCTCCAGTAGTTTTAGCCGGTAGGAGTCCGGCATATCCCTTCGTCCTTCCCCGGGGCGAAGGAAGTTCATGAAGAATTTCCACTGGGCACCAATAAAAAAAAAAGAAAAAAAAAAGGTGTGCCATGAAATATTTCATTAAATCTTATCTAATGGAATGGCTACTCTGTCCCTTTTTTTGGGATTTTGGCCACGACAATTGCCACCGCTTGCTCGGCAAGCCGGATGGTTCCCTCAAAGGACTCCCCGCTGGTCAACACAAGAGTGTCATCAGCGTAGCAGACTAAGCTGACGCCAGCGGGGAGAACGACACGCAGGACCGCATCGTAAGCGAGGTTCCATAAGAGGGGACCGAGAACTGACCCCTGTGGAACCCCGCACGTGATCTCCCTCCGCTTTACGCTACCGTCCCTGCCCACGTAGCGAACATGCCTGTCGCGCAGATATGCCCCGATGATACCCTGCAGATAGGGGGGGCACCGATGGTGGACTAGTGCCCCCCTAATTGCACCCCACGGGATAGAATTAAAGGCGTTGACTATGTCAAGACTGACAGCCAACGCCACCCCACCCCGTCGGGACACTGCCTGTTCCGACAGCGAGCGGACGCGATGAATCGCGTCGATAGTGGAGCGCCGCTGCCGGAAGCCATACTGGCTGTCGGCCAGGTCGGGGCCAACTCGCGACAAGTGCTCAACGAGTCTTCGGGCAATTATTCTTTCGAATAGCTTTGAAGCCTCGTCGAGCAGGCAAATGGGACGGTACGCAGAGGGAGAATCCGCGGCCCTTCCTTCCTTCTTCAAGAGAACCAATCCGGCTTCCTTCCAGCCGGACGGGAACACGCTGCGACGGAGGCAGCTGGTGAACAGCTGTCTCAAGCGGTCCCCAAGAGACTGCAATGCATACACCCACGCACGACCCGGAATGCCATCCGGGCCGGGTGCGGTGTTGCGAGCCTTCAGGCGGCCAACGGCTCGGTCCAACTCTCCTTCTGAAACCGCCAATTCCTCATCCCATTCTAAGGCAATCGGCGGTACAGAAGGACTGGGATAGTCCCGGACCGCTGGAAAGAGCGTAGAGAGCACTCCCTCCAGCAAATCCGGGGCCATTGTTTCGGTCACCGGGGGGACCCACGGGCGCAACTTGCCCACCACCATACGGTAGGGTCTCCCCCACGGATCCCTGTCCAGTCCTTCCAAGAGCTCTCTCCAGGACCGAGCCTTCGCCTCGCGAATGGCGCTTTGGAGCGTCATAGTGGCCGCCCGGTAGGTCCGATACGCCTCGGCAGTCTCTCCGGCTGTAGCACTTCGCCGGCGCCGGCTTCTTGTAGGCTACTCTGTCCCTAGGCTACTTAAAAAAAAAAAAAAAAAAAAAAAAAAAAAAATCGTTGAGCAGTGGCTAAACGATTGGAATTTTATGCAGAATGCACATTCGAGCCCTGCACGGCACAAATAGGTGTATTATGTTCGGCCTACAGACAGTTGTTCCGGTTCTAAGTGCATTTGAGATGTACGTCTTTAAACATTAACCACAATACATGAGAAATCACAGTGTAGTGAATTTTTATTTAAGTAAAACATTAATCGATAAGAAATCGAGCTCAGATCCGAATAATTTCGTTTTAATTTCAAACATAAGCTATTATCCCGATTAAATTAGTTGGGACACTTTCAACAAGGGTGAGGTTATGATTTTGATAAAATGAGGTACAATTTCGTCGGCGTGTTAAAGGTGCTTTTATATTTTTACCGCCAAGCCGGTAGACAATCGCGTACGACACCATTTTTCCAATTGATGTCCTGTCAGTGTCGTGCTTATTAAGCATAAAAAAAATTAAGTTTGTAAAAAAATTAAGTACAGTTATATAATATGACGGATAATCAATGATACTTTAAATTTACTGCGGGTTAGTACAATTCAGACTAATGCGGTAGACGACTGATACACGTCATCCTGCTTCCATTCAAGAAAGTTTCTAAACGCATTTTAAAACTACATACATACACATGCGAGCTCAATTAAACCTAACTTTACCTCATCGGGGTCGATCGCAAAAATAGATAACGTTAATTTATTAACCTCCAGATTGATAAACAGTTAGATGTTATCGGTGGAAAGCGATTTATGCATCGTACATGTGTCCTCAAAGGACGTGGGATGAAGATGTGGTAACACTCGTTTTATTTTTGACAGAAGATGTCACAAGATGGCGGTGTTTAAAAAATCTTCACAAATTTCATTTTTTTTTACGTGTGTTAGAATTCGATCAAATAAAAATTATTGGGTCAAGATATTTTAATAAATCGAGATAAGATAATAACAAAAGCAAAATAGAACACCTCAATTGAACTCAATGGTTTTAAAAGTAAAATAATTAAGTGCCTATATTTCATCTACTGCTCTATATGTACATGAGCCACCTACCGTTACATTATAGGTAATGATAATGTGTTTTATGTGCGTTTGGGAACCAGTCAGTAACAAAGTTCCTTACTTGCAAGAATGAGACAGTATAAATCCCGTGCGAATTAAAACAATAACAAAAAATACGTTTAAATAATATTTACACGTGTTTAGAATTGTGGTTATATAGCTGACCGCCACAATGCTTGCTGCTTGAATCCCGATAATCGCACGCACGCATGCATACACACATATGCAACCGTACATAATAGAAAGAAACAGAGAGAAAGAGAGGGAAAGGTCGCCTACCGTATATAATAAAAAGAGCAAGAGCCTGCTTCGCCTTGAGGGGGCATAACGCTTTTTCGTCACGTTCCAACAATAATGTCAGTCTGTAGCTGTCCAACTGCAGGGCAAGCCTCTTCTCATGCAGAGAAGGAAGAAGCATTAATCACCACGCTTACTCACAGCGTGCTGGCGATTTCAGAGCATTCGATCTGTTTCCTCACGATGTTTTCCTTCACATACCAGTCAGTGGTAGAAAGAACATACTCAGAAGGTTACGTTGGTACATGTCAGGTTTTGAACCCACATCCTTGTACTTGAGAGTAGAGTCCGTAAACCTTGCGGGCCACCACGACGATTCATCATCATCAGCATCATCATCATCATATTAGCCAACGGACGTCCACTGCTGAACAAACGCCTCCTCCACAGAATTCCACAATTGTGACATCATTTTGGGGGGAAATTTGCCAATAATCACCACGCTTGGCAGGCGGATTTGTGACCGCAGAATGATGCTGTTCCTCATAACACGTTCCTTTCCTTTAGTTTAGAGTTCCTAAGTCACCTTTTACGATATCCACGGGAGGAAATGAAGTGGTGCTATATTCTTAATCCGGATACCACACGGACAGTTACAACTAATTATTAAAATTGCTGTTAATTTAAAGTAAAAATTGATGCAACTCATAGTAGTTGTGTCTGTATGAAATTATCTACTTATATCAATTCCAATGCTAAGCTTATAGGATTAGATCCATATCTGACATAATAATATGATGCTCTAAGCCCACTAAAACTGTGGGTAAATAAACTTTTTAATACATAAAAAAGTGCCTTTCTAAATATGCCACCCTCCCTGCCCAACTAACTCCTGACACAAAAACAATAAAACAAACATATCAAACCACTAAATCATCGGAGTCCGGAATTTCTAAGCCGAGTAATGAAGGTAAAAATTATAAATCTCCCTTTATCGATAAAAATCGTTATCTTAATGTATAATCTGGAAATGATCGATCAAGCAGTTATCGATAAAACCGGGCTCATGCGATTACTGGACGAGATATAGATCAAATTACATGGATGTTGTGTGTTTACCAAGGGTACACGTGAAAGACATACTGGGTTGAATTGTCCCTACACTGTAGTTAAAAGGTGAAAGGGTTATCATCAGCACGTTTTTTTAAGAATATTATGTAAGTTTATCAATTATAGGTAAGGTAATGCTTTGGGAACTGCGTTCGGTTTGATAATAAGATACCTAAAGAACTTACTGATCTGACAGTTGGGTAGTTTAAATCGCACGTCAAATCAATTCTTATAAAAAAGGCATATTATAGGATTAAAGGCTATGTTGACGAGAGGAACATAATATGGCGTTAGTCCTTTTCTGCACATGTGGCTTCCCTGGAAACCAAATATATCTGAAGTGATATTTATATTGTATAGCTGCTATATATATCTTTTATTAATGTATAGATAACTAATTTAAATACTTTGTAACGAAGAGATTTGTAAAAGTAATTTAAAATCAAAATTACAAAAAAGACGGACCCCTGAGTTTCTTTCGACATTTCTTCTCAGAGGTTGTCATGTAGCGAAATGCCTTCCGTTGTTTCAATATGATGGGTAAAAGTGTCTGTTAGGATCTATTTACTGAATAAATTATTCTATTCTATCATTAATAAGTCTTCTGCATGACTGGCAACTACAACAGATACATCTATACAAATAAATAAAATTTTAGTCATCATTCATTATTTCGGCCGAATGAAGTCCACTGCTGGGCACAGGCCTCCCCCAAAGATCACCACAATGACCGATATGGATGTGTTGTGTGCTCATTAGGGGGTTTGAAAAATTGAAGTATATGTTTGTAATGCCAAAATGCATATAACAGTATGTACAGTATTGGTAACAAAATTTGCAATTATTTTTAACTGTTTTGTGTATCTACGAGTATCTGTCTCTCTGTTTGTTCCAGCTAATCTCCAAAATGGCTCGACCGATTTTAGCGGGACTTTCACGGGCAGATAGATGATGTTATTTTAGAAAACGAAAATTAATTAGGGGACCGCGCAAAAAATAAATGACATTTATTATATACTAGCTGGGACCCGCGGTTTCACCCGCGCGCAATTTCTTTTAATTTAAAAGAAATTTAGAATACTTCGACATAGACACTGCCGTGTGGTGCCGGCTCAGAATGCCACCACCCCATTTCCTCCCATGGGTGTCGTAAAAGTCGACTAAGGGATTGGCTGGAGGATGGGCAGCAGCGTCCTTCGAGTACATTAATAACTCAACTGCGAGCGCCAACCCGCCTGCCAAGCGTGGCGATTATGGCAAAACCCCCCAATGTGTTCACAACACATCCATATCGGTGGGTGTGGTGATCTTTGGGGGAGGCCTGTGTCCAGCAGTGGACTTCATTCGGCCGAAATGATGAATGATGAGACACTTGACATAGAATATATATATTGGATTTCAAGGGTTTTTTTTTCGCGGAACCCTAATTATTTTTCTAAATTAAGTTATTCCTTATAACATCAGCTACCTGCCAGTGAAAGTCCCGTCAAAATCCGTCCAGCCGTTTCGGAGATTACCCGGAACAAACAGACAGACAGACAGACAGACAGACAGACAAAAAAAATAAAAATTGCTTTTTTGTTATAGGTAACGTATATACTTTCATCTGCATTTAGTAAATAGCTGTTATTTTGACATTACAAACAGACACTTCAATTTTATTTATTTGTATGTATAGATGTATAGATACTCTATGACTACTATCTACACCGAGGTACTCTAAATTATTTATCAGCGGATGAAACCGCTGGGCTCAGTAGTTCTTAATAAAAAAAGGTAAGATGCATATCTAATTGATCATCATCATATCAGCCAAAGGAACTACTGAACAGAGAATACCCTTATAGATTTCTACAATGACTGGTTACATGGTAGCATCCATTGATCTGCATCACGTGTGTCCATCTCGTGGTTTCTAATTGAGAACCTTTCTGCCCCAGCAGCCATCCGTTCTACGAGGAATGTTCCCCGCCTATTGCCACTACAGCTTACTAAGCCTTTCAACTATGGCAGCAACACTAGTTCATCTAAGTATCTGCTCATTTATTTCGTCCTCGTAGATAAATACGAAGTATAGATCTCTTCATAGCTCGCAGAGTGACCTGGAGCTTTTTGTGAGGTCCATAGTGAGTGACCACGTCTCTATGCCACATGTCATCGCTGGTACCTAATTACATTATCAATATTAAGTAATCAAAGGTTTTTCCAAAATGGAACGAACTTCCGTATAGCTTCCAGTGGTGTTTATCACAACTACCATATTAAAACAAACAGATGTGAAAGGGTACAAGGTAAAGGTACAAGACCTACCTATCTATACAGTTTTTCGCAGTCTACTGTTAGTCCCCACTTCACTAAAATAACGTCGGAAACGGAGAGCAAGTGAATCAGTGTGCGTATAATCAACTCATTTGCTATAGTGACGTTGTGCCCATCAACAATCTATTATTTTTGCGTCGATTCTACAGTGTCACCAACTTATGTGACACCAAGAAGTGTTCGCGTCGCAATTTATCTTTGCGTATACCTGCCGATACTGTCAGTAGTTTGTTATGACGGTGCACTGCAAGACCAAGTGCGGGTAGTTGCTAGCAGCTCCCGCCCATCTCGACGCCGATACCCGCTACTCTAGTCTAATCGTGTCACTGCAACTTAATCAAACGTCGAGGTTAGTCAAAATATTATTTTTATATTAGTCTGTGCACGAATAGACTCGATACTGACTTAAAATCACTTATGTGACCTCGTGGAGCGCATCGCTGCAGTGAGTGCTGACCATTTTATCGACATTGTTGTTCTGTAGCGATGTTTTTTCCTATTTGAAATGTCAGGTAATGTAACAACTTACATTGGCACTGTGGACACTAATTTATATATAATTATGTCATTATCAATGATCATATAATAGAACAAAAGAGTTTTCAGTCCGCGACTATGAATTTACAGTGTTTATCAGATTGTTCAATTTATAATCCTAATCCCATTTCTTCTTCATGTGTACATAGCTAGTAGCCTATCTAGACTTCATTAGTGTGGGTTTGTATCGACATGCCCTTATCTATAGATCGATATCATGTAGCCAAGCGATTTTAATCCTTCATCGATAAAATATTGTTACTTGCTTAATTTTTATCAAGATAATTTTTTTCTTTGGAATATATGTTTTTATCCTTTACAATGCTAATTTTATTAGATTACTTTTGATTTGGAGATTATAAAGACGTAACAGGTACTTAAACTACCCTACCCTACCCTGCCCAACCCTACTCTACCCTACCCTGCCCTACCCTTAGTATTTTTTATTTTTTTAAGGCGGAGAAAATGCCTGACGCATACCACGCCATCCGGGGGCATGGCGTGGTTATGTGGGGTTTGCACCCACTAAAAACTCCGCCGTTTCACCTGCGTCCGCCTTTTGATGGACCGCGAGTACTGCGTATGTACCCTGCCCTACCCTACCCTAACTTAATGCAAGTTTTTTAGCTGCTTTTGACCGGCTGTTCATATCGATTTGATTTTATCGTCGGATATTATTTTTACGGTATAGTGCGTATTCAATCGGTATGTGCCTCGTAAGAAAGCTCAAGGTCACTCGGTGAGCTATGGAGAGAGCTAAACTCTACGAGATCCAATCAGGAATGAAGAGTATCCGTAAAATAATTATCGTTGCGAAACATAGCTGAAAGGATAAGTAAGCTGAAGTGGCAATAGGCAGGGCACATTGCTCGTAGGACTGACGGCCGTTGGGGCAAAAGGGTTCTCGAGTACTTCTTTCTCGAGGACGGCCTCCAACGAGATGTACGGACGACCCGGTGAAGGTCTTTGGAAGTCGTTGGATGCGAGTGGCATGCGACCGGGCGTTGTGGAAATCTATGGGGGAGGCCTTTGTTCAGCAGTGGACGTCCTTTGGCCGTTATGATGATGAATCGGTTCGTGTGGCTTCCGGCAAAGAGTAAACTTAAGTAGAAGACTTCGCCGTGCAGTGGAACTGTTCAAAAACAAATCAAATCAGTCAAAAGACGTCCACTGCTGAACAAAAGCCTCCCACATAGACGACGGGTCACATTCCGTGTCGTCATTTCCGGGGAATTTTCCAGTGGGTACTCGCCCCGCTTGGCAAGTGGTTTGGTAAGCGCAGAATGGCTGCTGTTCCACAGGAGGGACGCTACCGCCCATCCCTATGGTTTATAGTTCCGTAGTCGCCTTTTACGATATGGACGGCAGGAGCTAGAGTGATACCATATTCTTCATCCGGACACTACACGGATAGGAATGTAACAGTTGCAGGCTATTTATTATACAAGATTATTCCCCTTTATACGTTGAATCCAAACAGCAATAGAATATAGTGCGCAAATAGCATGGTCTTTCATAATGTACAAAGCCGTCTTTAGATTTCCTGGTGATATTATTATTAAATGTAGGTGTAAACTACAATCATTTTACATTCGTAAGATGCTGTTGATAGATTTTTAGCACATCTTTTGTTTTGTTTAAAAAAACGTTGTCCCACACTAGGATTTCTCCTATGTCGTGGTTACAGTTTAGACATACATTTCACATGCACAAACAACAAGACTCGAAATTTTTATATGTAGACCACACAAATATTTGTTCCGTGCGGGTATCGAACCCGCAACACGTTGCGCAGAAAGCCAATCGCTTAGCCTCTGCGCCAACCATGTGCCGTCAGTCGGTGCACTTAATCGTGCGACCTAGTAGCCTATGTGTGGCCACTCTTATACCAGCAGGTGTTTTGTTTATTTATGATCTCCACGGCGTCATCTGTATCGTGGGTACAGTTTACAGACAAATCGAACATGCATAGACACCCGCAGACCCGGAATAATTATATGCCAGCCAATTTTTTTTTTCTGTTCTGAGATTTTTATTGATAAACCCAGTTCTTAGGAACTGATAAAATTGTAGATTTAACTGCTTTATTAAATCGTTAAAAATTAAAATCAAGTTTAGTCAGTCGTGTGTGTAGACAGCACAGCCTATCCTTTCATTAATAACAAAAACTTGTTTTATAAATTAATTGTGTCTTAATCAGTAAATTCTACCTCGTTTGGTCTTTAGATGTGCCAAATGTGAAGTATTTCACCATTAGGGTCTCGCTTCATCAATATATATAGGTATACTTAAGATAATTCAATTATTTTTATCTATAGAATGACAGGTATTAATCTAATCTACAATTTACACCCATAATATAATTAATTCCGAAAATAAAGTAATTTTTTAATATTATTTCGTACCATTTCGTGGAACTTACGATAAAAAAGAATCTGTTTTGCCCACTGTACTGTACTTACTATCTCCTTTTTCTTCGTGTATTATAATATAAAATTGTAAACCGGGCACAGTGATGAATAACAATCGACTAACAACACTATTTGTAATCGATTTAACGAAACCTTTTGAAAATTCTAATCTTTTTAGTAGTTAGTAGTAGAATCGTTGAGGTGCAACTAAGGAAATGCGAAAGGTCATCATCATTTCAGCCAAATAACATCCATTGGTGGACACGAGCCTCCCCCAAAAATGCCCACAATACAACAACACACGACAACACTATACTACACATCATAATATCATATCATAGTACAATAATCATGTAGCGTTTTGATCGCGGTGTTTACGATACATTGCGCGCTCAAAACTGACAATAACCGTAACCTGTCATTTCCGAGCTAAATGGCTATCGTATTTTTATTATAGGCCTAAGTGTAACCTATTCCCAAAGTTTTCGGTACGTTGTCATTTACATGAAGGATGTATCGACGAATCGTTCATTCGTGTTTACAATTTTAATATACTATTTTTTTACTTGTCCGGGTGAAAAGTCTTCTTGCCTTCTTGTCTTCTCCGCCCTAGGAAAGGGCGACGGAGCATGCCGGACTCCTAACGACTAAAACCACTGGGGAGGTCATCTTTGGCAGGACAGGCATCTCCAGGACCTCATATGAGCACAATAGAGTCACACAATACACATAATACACCTACTTGGTGTATTAAAATCCTCGACTCTATTGTATTGCGTGTCTGGCATATTTAATTCTAAAAAAGCTTTTGGAATTCTACAACGGCTTCTTCTTTATCATCTTTTTTTTTTCATCATTTCGGCCAAATGAAGTCCACTGCTCGACACAGGCCTCCCCAAAGATCACCACAACGATCGATATGGGTGTGTTGCGGGCTCATTAGGGGGTTTTGCCATAATCGCCACGCTTGGTAGACGGGTTGGCGATCGCAGTTGCGTTTTTAATGTACTCGAAGGACGCTGCTGCCCATCCTCCGGCTAATCCCTTCATCGACTTTTACAACACCCACGGGAGGAAATGGGGTGCTGGTATTCTGAGCCGGCACCACACGGTTATATATATTCTTCTTTATAGCTGTTCCCAATTACGTTGAGGTCGGGTTCCAGTCTAACCAGATTCTTTGTTTTCGTGTGGTTAGTGGCCAATATTGTGTTATAGTCATTCAAGCCGCTCAAAGGCCTCAGACTTAGCTTAACGACTGCTATCCGAAGACAACAACCGGGATCGACGATTTAGGTGCCCTGTAAAAACGAAGACTTTCAGTTCAAATACCACCATGCGGTCCCCATCTATAGACCGAATGCGCCGAGCGTCGCTTAACCGCTCCGATTACGGATATAAGATATCCGTGTGGTATCCGGATTAAGAATATAGCACCACTCCATCTCCTCCCGTGGGTGTCGCAAAAGGCGATTAAAGGACTCTCAATGAGAGGAATGGGCAGTAGCGTCCCTTCTGTGAAACAGTAGTCATTCTACGCTCACCAACCCCTCTGCCGAGCGTGGTGAGTACTGGCAAGTTCCCCCCAAAATGACGACAAAGCTATTGTGGACATCTATGCGGGAGGCCTTTGTTCAGCAGTGGACGTCCTTTGGCTGATATGATGACGACGATAAAATATATCCTTACATTAAGACCGATTTTCAGAATTTCTGGCTGAACTTCTTGTAACGACTGTCATAGATATTTCAATTACAGCCGAGACCGACAGCTTGACACGGAGGGTTCTTAATATGAAAATAATGGTCACCCATCCAAAACCAGACCGCGGCAAATGCAGCTTAACCTGCCAAATTAATTCACTGTGCTGCGTAGCAGCCACTTAACCACTAGCTCCTCAAAAAATCTATCATTGCTTATATAATACAGTAAAATTATCCGTTAACATTGTATGTATCGCATTACTATTTCCTCATAAAATATAAGGAAATAACATAATATGTACATAGGTATACATTATATAATCAACAAATCTACGAATAACTACAGTTCATCATGTCAGCCAATTGTCTACTGCTGAACAAAGGCCTCCCCCATAGATTCCCAAAATCGTGTCATAATTTTGGGGGGAATTTGCGCGTACTCACCAGGCCTGGCAGGCGGATGGTGAGGGCAATATGACTACTGTTCCACAGGGACGCTGCTGCTCTTCCCTCGAGTTTAGAATCCCTTAGTCGCCTTTAAAACAACCCCGGGAGGCGATGGAGTGGTGCTATGTTCTTAGTCCTGACGCCACTCAGAATGGAAAGGACAGTTAAACAATTAAGGATAAAAGTGAGACAGCCGTTAAAATTTGCATCAAGGAAAATACGAGGTAACTGTGCATACATACACATACTTGTTGATACGAGGCATAATATATGTACGAGTATATTATAATGAAATATTAACTTTATTGGCTTGAACCTGAAACGACTTTTCCTTATAAAGTACATACATGGCGTGGTGCTTAAACGGTAGTTACAGGTGGTAGGTCTATTATTGCCCTGGCGGAGATGGATGCGTGGGTCTACGATCAGACACGCTCCCTCTGCCAGAGCGGCGAAGACGCGCCTCCAGGGGCGTTGGACAGGCTGAGGCGGCTAGCTCGGCGACGCGCACTTGGAAAGTGGCGTCACCGCCTGCGGATGCAATTTTCGACCAAGCGCGTCGTCGAGGCCGTCCTGCCGCTTTTTGGAGCCTGGCTCAGAAGGAGCGAGCGCGTCACCTACCGCCTGACCAGGTGCTCACAAGCAAGATCTCTCTGTGCTGGCAGTAGTGTCGGCTATGATGGCAGAGCATGAAAACTGGAATGCAGTGCTCTCCTTGAGCGTGATGCTCCAGAAAGAGAACGCAGAGCGGGATCGGGAGAGGGCCGATCCTGCTCGAAGAAGGAGACGGCGCCGGGGTTACAACCACCCTGGCGCCTAATTCCTATACGCCTGAAACCTCCTGCCAGCGCTATAAGGCGGAAGACCTCTAGGTTCACGAGTGCGTAGATTGGGGGGTCTGCTTGCTAATACCAAGTGACCCCTGGTAAGACCCCGGTCACGTGCCACCACGTGTGCAGCATAGTGCACAGCGAGGCTTTAGGGGATCCTTTACAATCCTCCCCAAACTGCCTGGGTGGCAACCTTTTTACAGTCGCCTTCCCTATGCTAGAGGGGGTGACTTCATAGTCATTGCCTCCGATCCTCCTAAAGGCGTGGCATCATGGGTGGCTCCAGTGTCTTACGAGGACCTGAAGGTCCGCTAGGTACATACCGCCGGGAGCAGATTTGGAAATGTTTTCTGTGTGCGACGTCATTTTGCTGCCAAACCAATGCTTAGCGCGGTCAGTCTATGGATGGTTGAGCGCATAGTAGTCAGACCGTTTCCGTGCTTTGAAATTCAAATTCTTGAAATTCATTCGTTGTTGTGTTACGATCACATTTAACACAAAAATTGGCATATCCGGAATCCGAAATCCTAAATTTTGGATTAGATTGATTATTAATTTCGGCCGTTACTCAATAATAAACGTTAACGAACTCGGGTACCCGTTACCCCCTAAACAGGTTTCAGGAAAATTGGAGACCAAGAGTTTGTTATCTACTGACAGTCAGAGTTGCGGCCAAAAGACAGGACATGATTTTATATTTTAGATATCAGGATCATGCTTTTTCCAAATGTGCATTTTTCACGTGAGCCCTTTAATTCTTGCAGTATCCTGATCAAGAATATAGCACCACTCCATCTCCTCCCGTGGATGTCGTAAAGGCCACTGAGGGACTCTATACCAGAGGGATGGGTCGCAGCGTCTCTTCTGTGGAATACGAGCCATATTCCGCTGACCAGCCCACCTGCCAAGTGAACTGAGTACTGGCAAATTGTCCCTGGAAAGTCCACACAATTGTGGAATTCTTGGGAAGCCTTTGATCAGAAAAGCACAAAGTAAGAAATATAAAATAACTCATTGCCTATCGTAAAACGAGACAAAATTAAAAATCTACTGTGTCTACACGGCTGCCGACAATTGACACGCAGTGGCAACTGACACGCCGGAATAATGTTTGCAAATCACAAAGATATGACGAAAATGGTAAGCAGATAAGTAAAAACAATTGTCTGAAGTATGGTATAAATTACAGATAGGTTGATACGATAAACATATTTTAATCTCTTATACTTACTTTGTCGGAAAAAGCAATATGCCCGACATACATACAAAATCCTCTTATCCATTTCCCATAATTTCAAAAAAATACATTCAATATTTATAGGATTATCTTACTAGGCTACTTAGGCTATAGAAAATGTCTCGTAAAACATATTATTTAACTAGAAATTAAAATAAACAAATTGTCAAAATACAATTAAATATAATTACAATTAAATTATTAATGACAAAAAGTAATCATTTATATTGTTAAATAATTTTTCGTGAATCCACGTTTTGTTTTAGAAACTGACTTCGTACTCTGGCAAATAATATTTCAAGGCAATACAATCATCAAAATCAACTTTTGTGATCAAAATAATAATAAAAACTCACTCATCTCCAGAAGTCAAACTCCCAACCCTAATTGAAATGTAACCCTTCACGGACACTCGGAGTCATCCCTTTATTTTAACGCCATCAACCCTCAGAAGTTAAAACGGGCCACGCGCTCACCATGGGAACCGAGGGTGGGTAGAAAAATCACGGAGGGTTGACTCCCTAACCGCTAACATATGGTCATAAAGACCCGTTGCGATTACGGGTTTTAGAGACAATTTGTTACTACTTCTTGTTACTTTAAGTTGAGAGGACCTATTCCCAGATTTCATACAGTGGCGTATTGTTTTTATTTTAATGTACCTTTTTATAGATCTACGTTTAGAAATTTCAGTTTACCAATGCATAATAGAGCAAGAAATTGCTTACTGTATAGGTACTGGCAGTAATGCATTCAACAGATAAATTGATCTGAGGTTAAGCTCCTTACGAGGTTCGTCCTAGGATGGGTGACCATAGTCATCAAGACCTCTACGTGCTATGAGCTAAGCTGTTAGTCCTAAGTTTCTGATTCGAATACCTTTATCATGCGAGTTTTTTGTCGGTTCTTCTCCATAAGAAATCTACATCTTGGAACGCGGCAACTAAAGCCTCGACTAGTTATAAGTGCTTGTAAATGGTTTAAATTAATCCCGACCGTTTTACCGCCCTCGCCGCTGAGGATGCCCGCCTCACCGACGTCGCGGAGGCCTACCGCCGCGTCACCTTCCCGTTCAAGTTACTGCTTCTCCCCCCGTCGCTTGCTCGCGCCGGCCCGTACCGAGCCAGTAGTTTTAAATGTCGTCTAATACATCTTAAATAATACCGATCCAGCTGTCCCCAAAACAGTAGCTTGCTTTCCCCAGCAACGCTCTAAGTTGAGGTCGGGGCGCCCTTAGCGCAAGTTGCTTAGATTTTAATTTTACGTCTGGCTGGAGGCCTCTTTTGGCTTCGCCAGAAACGACCGGATAAGAAACCAGAAAAAAAATCTTAGAAGATTTAAAGTCTGACCAACAGTATAACCTTCAGATTAACTGGCTAGTGGTTTGCGGGATCCCGTATAAGAAATTTTGCAGTAATAACAGCTATTGAAGTCCTTGTTCAAGCAGTGATAGCCTAATGGTTGGATGCTTGCCTTTCATACATGAAGGTCTGAGATCTGACTTTTCGGATCCAAGTACGGATCAGAATTTGATTATCACCTGCGTTAACAGTGAATGTAAACATCGTGAGGAAACCTGCACACCCGAGAGGGCTCCAAAATGTTCTCAGTGCGGTGTGTAGTCCGCCAACCCGCTCTTGGCCAGCGTAGTGGACTAAGGCCTGACTTATCATCACCACATTATCATCACATCGTGAGCCCGTGCCCCACAGTGGGACAGTAATGGGCGGATTATGTATTTATGTGAGTAAGTACATTTTCACTTAACCCATTTATAATAATGTCTTAGGTTTTCGCGAGTATTACACATTATAATAAAACACTTTTAAACGGATTCTATCGCGTATATTTTAGATGTTTGTGTTTCCTGACGTTTCGAATGTCAGACAGTCATCCTGCGACCACTAATGCTGCAAAGCATTCGAAACGTCAGGAAAAACAAAAATCTAAAATATACGCGATGAAATCCGTTTAAAAGTGTTTTATTATAACCCATTTATATTTGTCCTCTATACATTTGATGGCCGTCCTTCATGAAGATATAATTTTGTTTCCGACTACCTCCAGACTGATATATATATATATATATATATATATAACTATACTCGAAATGTCATTTTTTATGTTTAAGAAAAATGTAAAAATAATACTTATTCAAAAACGTTACTACTCTATTACAGAATATCTGACAGATAAATTATTGTAGTACTAAATTGTATTTATTTCCTGATAATGTGAATGTAGAATTGACCTCTAGTTTCGTTATCTATGACATTTCTATAAATTGCCTATATTTTTAATGTGATTATTACATTATAGGTTGACATTTTAAATCTGCTATATGTAATACGAGCAAAATGACTAATATTGTACTTGTATTTGCATTGTATTTAATGTAATCTAATGATCTTTGCATGCTGAAAGGCTGATTATAGTGATACTTATTTAAATTATGTAACAACTTATGTAAAACCCAAATTCGAAAATTAATGAATGAATAAATTGAAATGTATCTATTTGTTTTTTTTCATCATGGGTTTCTCGCATAGATGCATTTCGCGGGAAATGTGTTGGCGAAGCTTGAAGAGCAAAGCATATACTAAGTATCTGCGCCTGATCTTAACAACTCGTTCGTTTCGGCCAAATGAAGTCCACTGCTGGACACAGGCCTCCCCCAAAGATCACCACAACCACCGATATGGATGTGTTGTGGGCTCATTGGGGGGTTTTGCCATAATCGCCACGCTTGGCAGGCGGGTTGGCGATCGCAGTTGAGTTGTTAATGTACTCGAAGGGCGCTGCTGCCCATCCTCCGGCTAATCCCTTAGTCGACTTTTACGACACCCATGGGAGGAGATGGGGTGGTGGCATTCTGAGCCGGCACCACACGGCAACTATATATAGCAAACTTATTAGGGATTCGTGTGTTGACAAATAAATTATTTTATTTTATTTCCAAATCACTAATAAAACAAATTGGAAGTGAATGAAATACGAAACAGTAAATAAATCAACACCTTATCTTATAGTTAGTCCAAAGTGATTTATACAAAATAACACATAATAAAATATACTTATAATTAATAAAATAACACTAAATTATATCAATAATTAACTTGAATAGGATCTTTGATATCAATGAAGCGATTATGGTATTTATTTACATACAAAATGAAGATCATGTATCATATTACTGCATAAGTTCTCAAACTATTTTGATTTAATGTGTTGTTAAAACCTGTTATGGTCAATTTTGCTGCTACCGTGTATTGTAACTTTAGTAAACTTGGCCCAATTACCACGCTTGACCAAAATTGTAAACAGTTATTTTAGTATTTAGTAACGAGTTTTTCGTGCGTATCGCTGGAACTCCTCAGACTGTTTCCAGACTCATATAAACTTTTTTTTATTGGTGTCCAGTGGAAATTCTACATGAACTTCCTTCGCCCTGGGGAAGAGCGAAGGGGTATGCCGGACTCCTACTGGCTAAAACCACTGGAACGGTCATCTTCAGCACCGAAGGGGGGTGCCAGGTCTATGTAAGATCACACTGGGAATCTTAAAGTCACGAGGCTTCTTCTAGGCAAGCGTACACCATCGTCAATCGCACAGTCACTTAACATCATGTGAGATAGCGGTCAAATGAAAGCTCATTCAATTAAAAAAAGTTGATATTCCAGAGACATTATATTACCAGTTCCAATCGGAAATAAGGTAGCGGTATAATCGATGTGAAAGTTATCGCCTACTGTCCGCATATACCTAAGGTTTATAGATTGTCACGTCACGCGCTGCGATGTCGTACGTTAGCGTAAAAATCACTAATCTTCTAGGTTCTTCTTTATACGAGATGTGCCTATAGGCGTGGCACCAGTGGGGGGCTCTAGTGTGATCATACGAGGACCTGGAGCCTCCCTTAGGTGCCGAAGATGACCGCTCTAGTGGTTTTAGCCGGTAGGAGTCCGGACCCCTTCGCCCGTCCCCGGGGTGAAGGAAGTTCATGAAGAATTTCCACTAGGAACCAATAAAAAAAAATAGGTTCTTCTTTATACCACCTATAAAGTGGCAAACAAGCATACAGCCATCCTGATGGTTAGCGGTTATCGTAACAGTTATAACTCACGTGTTGCCGACTCTACAAAAATATTTTCACGCCGTTTTTGAGGATCCTTAAGCTGAAGTCTCTTGGGAAAACCTCGATGTGGAGCTGCTTCCACAACCTGAACGTGCGCGGGAAGAAGTTTATCTCTAACCATACGGTACAAGACCATTTTAGCTGCTTATGGTGAGAGGTGCGGTGGTAGGCAGGAGCCGTTGATATCATATCGAAGAATTCTTTAGAACACTGTTCTATGTACAAACGGTATAACGGCGGCAGACAGGGACGCAACGTCTGTCCTCAGTCTTGACTGCTTGTGAGGTGTGGTGTGTGTGGTGAGATGTTGTTTAATGTCATAAATCCAAGCTGGTATCCAGGTGCTCCCACAGATAATGACAGAACTAAAACCAAACTCTCTCTCGACTAGGGACTCGAAACTGGACTGAAAAATGGTCATCTTAACTTATAATATTAATGTAGATGGAGAACTAAATGCCTAGCGTTTTTTTTCGACTTAACTGTTATATTTGTCTCATATCATAATAAATATCTGGTCATTCTTTTTTAAGTCATGTAGTATTGTACTACATGACTTAAAAAAGAAATGTCTCATCCCGTGGGTGTCGTAGAAGGTGACTCGGCGACTTTGGAGCTCGTTGAGTACCACTAAGCACTTTGGGTTACACGCTGGTGGGGGGTAAACCACCAACACTATACCTAAGGTGTTAGGCAGACGACCGACTGGAAATCCCTTTTGCCCAAGTCATTGCAATATGACTAATACATACACACTAATACGACACCAGGTAACCTGAGACCAGGGCAGGAAGAAGAAGTATTGCCATTGACAGAAACTTGTCCTTTGTCCAATATCAGCTATTGGACAAAGGACCGGAACCGGGCTGAGTAGATGGTGACATACACCACTTAAAACGTCCGTGAACTATAGTGAAGACACTCGATTAAGAAATATAGATAAGGTGTCGATAATTGCAATAATTTTTAGAACACTCGATATTGAGGCGTAACACGCTGATAACATTATCAGTGATATCTGATGTGTTCTACCAATATAGCTATCGGTACTAACCGATAAAATATAGTATAATACAAAGTATGCAAGAGGATGGACAGCAGCGTCCTTCAAGTGCATTCACTACTCAACTGCGACCGTTAACCTGCCTGTCAAGTGTAGCGATTATGGCAGAACCCCCCAATTAGCACACCCAAACCCAGAACGCTCGTTGTGGTGGTATTTTAGGGAGGCTTGCCCAGCAGTGAAATTGAATTGAATTGATGGCACAGTTGGTGCAGTGGCTGATACAGTCGGCTGCTGCGCTCTGGGTCGTGGGTTCGATTCCCACACGGAACAATTAATTGTATGACCTGCAGGTAGCTGTTCCGGGTCTGGGTGTATTGTGTGTGGAATATATGTCTGTAAACGCACCCACGACACTGGAGAAATCCTAGAGTGGGACAAATTTAAATAAAAAAATAATAAAAAAATGATGATGAAGTATGAAGTATAAGTCCCGAGAGTAATTAAGCCACCTCTCTACTCGGAGTCGATAAAGAGCGACAAAGGGTGGTCCATCCTCCAACTCATGCACACACTGTAAAACTGTAAAACGGTGCACTGTAGAAAATTGGAATTTATATAGAACTACAATGAGCTATCGACGAAAAAATTTGCACAGCAATTTATGTGTGTGCGCATGACCAGTATTTTATTTTCAAAGTCAAAGTCAAAAAGTTTTTATTTCAAATAAACCAATTACTGGCACTTATGAAACATCAGAATTTAAGTTGCACGGTTCCAATTGGGAACCTATGGAGGAGAGTAGGCAATAAACTCCATGGATACTTGAGGTTACAATATTGAATTAGATAGGTATCACACAAATTATTAGTTATTAGATATCACGTAAATGTGTTTAAGACTTTATCAACACATTGCTGAAATATAAATACAGCAGCTTTACAGTACAAAGAACCTCACATATAATTGGTTACCAGGGAAGCCACATGTGCAGAAAGTAGCTAACGCCATATGTCCCTATCGTCAACATAGTCCCTAACCCTATAGTAGGCATTTTTTATGAGCTTCGATGCCTCGGTTCGATTCTTGCACGGAAAAAATATTTGTATGATCTACAGATAGTTGTTTCGGATCTGGGCATTTGTGCGTGTGAAATATATGTGTGTAGTACCCACGACACGAGACATCCTAGTGGGGGGCAAAGTAGATATATGTAAAAAAGAGGTAGTTGTTTCAGGGTCTGGGTAAACACCCACAAAAATAAACCGGACAAGTGCGAGTTGAACTCGCGTGGAGAGGGTTCCGTTCGATGAATATTTTACCGTTAGGTACGAGAAGTGACGGATGCCTGGCCTAGTTAAGGCGAACGAGTAGTACCAATAACTTAGACCAAGAACAAACTTAACATTGTAGTTGAAAAAGATGTTCTCCCATACATAACAACGGCAAACGTAAGTTTGTACGCACAATATTGAAAGATTTACCTTGGTTTTTTAAGTCCATAGTACTAGACTTCTTATAGTACTTTTTCACAATTTAAGTATCACAATTTACGCTACTTAAAAATAAGTAATTGTAATATTGCAGGCAGACTACTCGTATTTGTCAGAGCGACAGCTGTGTGTCGAATGTGTAATGATGATGATCAAAATATGAACGATTCGACACCACAGTACTAAATTCGAATGTTGATTTGAATAAAGAATGAATCATAAAGTGGACTTCTTCTTCTCTTAGATTATGGCTTCTGTAGGTTATAAAGTGGACAGTGATGGAGATAAAAGTTATGAAGTCATGAAAGAGGTTGATTGAAATGAAGATGAAGATGGCTTCGTCACAAGGTTATACTACTAACAATTGTCAACGTCTCAACATAACGTCCCGCGACGGAGAGGAACGCTTTTTCGGTGCATGAGAATAAGTCAATTGTTGAGTCATAAGTTAAAATCTCATTAACATAACAGAGTATGCTTACATAGTCATGTTGTCGTTTTTTAATCTTGTTTAATATATGATATTAATGTATGGAGTAGTAAGGCTAACTAGACTAGTGAGGGTACATTACTTGTCGCTTTAACAATTCTATGAACTTAATAATGTACTGTAATAATCTTACATTGGGAGGTCTTATTGGTGTTAGCGATTTCTTACAGACGGCCTTTGGACAAGAAAAAGACAGTGAATGGTTTAAGTATTAATTATAAAAAATCGATGAAACAATACACACAAATTAACGATTGCCCCGATAAGGTAAAGATGTCGTGAGATAATATGGGAATATAAGCAACTTGCGCTAAGGGCGCCCCCTGCGGGCCTCGGACCTCGGCTTAGGGCGTTGCTAATAATATAATAATAACTTTTATTAACAACATCCAAATACAACCTTATAAATTTAAAATACAATGTTTCGGTGACTTATTTTAAGTGAATAGTTACATAAACAGTATCTTAGTTATAAACTATACGAATTGTACGGTTGTTTGAGCTAGATTCACACTGTCCTCCGTACTAGTGTAAACTGTATCACGGTAGGACCGTCTTCCTCGCCCTCAAAAACAAAGTAACAGCAAAAATGGGATATTATGGGTGGATGGGGGTAGCAAGCTATTGTTTTGGGGACAGCTGGATCGATATTATTTAAAATGTACTATGGAAAATTTAAAACTACAGGCTCGTCACGGGCCGGCACGAGCAAGAGATGGGGGGGAGAAATAGTAACTTGAAAGGGATGGTGATGCGGCAACGTCGGTGAGGCGGGCATCATCGGCGGTGAGGGCGGTAAAATGGTTGGGTGTTTAGTGCATGAGACAACGCGAGTCTATGTGATTGATATTATCCGAATATTATACCTAGCAGCAGCGCGTGATAACTATGGTAATATTTAACTCACTACCTGTTAGAAAGCCAGACATAATTAAAAATCTATCAACAAGCGCCGCAAACTAATGTGTTACTTAAACGTATGTATACATTGTTTTTTAAACGTTGCCCCACACTAGTATTTTTTTTTTGGCTTAACGACTGCCTTCTAATGGCAACCGGGACCGACGATTTTACGTGCCCTCCAAAACACGGAGACGCGCCGTTCAAAGACCACTATGCGGTCACCCATCCACAGACTGACCGCACCGACTGTTGCTTAACTTCACCAATGGTTTACCAACCCGTATGTTTAACTGGCTACGAGCGTCTCGATAGGTATTGCTGTTGTTGTTATTAGTGCAAAAATATGCCATAAATGACTAAAACTGAATATTTATCCTCCATAATATTTTGCCCTGGACCAGCTATTTTTCTTACTCTCAAAAACAATATCTTAAGGAAAACTATGGATATTATTTGCGTGTACCAACCACATTATCATGTGATGTAGTGTGTCATAGTCGGGAGTTCACAACCCGAGAATTGAACCGGCAACTCCGCTATAAACAGTGATGACCTGGATCATAATCATTGGCACGTGACGCACCGTGATTCACGCTAACCAAAGTTTAGTCATCATTTAACTATCTAGTTTACGAGGAATATTGATTCTTTGAATTTTTTTCTATCTGAAAGTAGAATTCCGTGATGATGGGAAACAGAGGAGGAAAAAGTCTGGAAAAATCAACATCATATAATAGTATTAGCCTGTGACTGGAGTTACCATCTATGTAAGGGACGATGCCTGACTAGGATGTACCTTTTTTTTTTTATTGATGTCCAGTGGAAATTCTACATGGAACTTCCTTCACCCCGGGGAAGGGCGAAGGGGTATGCCGGACTCCTACCGGCTAAAACCACTGGAGCGGTCATCTTCGGCACCGAAGGGGGGGCTCCAGGTCCTCGTAAGATCACACTAGAGCCGCCCATTGGTGCCACGCCTTTAGGCACATCTCGGAAGGGATGACTGTAAAGCGTTCACCCCCTCTACCGGAGGGAAGGCGACTGTAAAAAGGTCGCCCCCCCAGGCACTTCTCGGGGAGGATTGTAAAGGATCCCCCTAAGCCTCGCTTTGCGCTGTGCTGCGCACACGGCGGCACGTGACCACGTGCGCGCCACCGTCTTCCCGGGGGTCGCTCGGTGTGGGCACGCAGATTCCCCAATCTACGCACCCGCGACCCCCGAGGACTAGGATGTACCTACAGTTATCCTGATTTTTCAGAAAAATGCCTGTCTATTGTAAAATGAATGAAGCGATTTTAATGTCAGTTTTATACGGCCGGGCTTGCGTGAGATACCGCGGAATTCAAAAATGCCTGTCTCAGCTTAGCGCCGGCCGCACAAACCGTAAAATGCTTGTCAAATGCGGTAAATGCCTGTCAGATGGTAACCCTACCTGTAACTAGCCCACTACAAGGCAAAAGCTCATTTCGTGCATAGAAGTAACGAGCATTGATTACTACGCCTGCGCACTGTATGCTGGAGATTTTTTTTGTGTATGTAATAGCTATAATGCCTTTTTAACACGCTTTTATTAGCTTCACCTGTATGTATGTATGTATGTTTGTTTGTAACCGACTCCTTTGAGCTCGATTTTGCCCTACTTTGAACGATCAGATTTGATTCAAACTTTGCACACCTGTCAAAGGTCGATGACAATGCAATAATCCTATCAAAATATCCGATTATCCTAATTAGATTCGCCAGGATTAATTAATTTCTTTCCGCATCCTTTGCATGCGAGTAAGAGAGACAGAGCTAGTGCGCGAACTACGCATGCGTGCAGTTCCAGACTTGCTCTTTCGGGCACTCAGTTCAGCACAACCTAGCGTGTTTTTTTAGTTTTTTTAAACTAATTTTATTGTTATTTAAGTTGCGCTACGCTAGGGTTTCTCCTGTGTCGTGGGTGCTTTTATAGACACAAATTCCACACACAATACACCCAGACCCGAACAACTACTTTCAGATCATACAAATATTTGTTTCGTGCGGGAATCTAATCCGCGACCGGGAGCGCAGCAGCCGGCTGCACCAACCGTCATCATTTCGGCCAAATGAAGTCCACTGCTGGACACAGGCCTCCCCCAAAGATCACCACAATCACCGATATGGATGTGTTGTGGGCTCATTGGGGGGTTTTGCCATAATCGCCACGCTTGGCAGGCGGGTTGGCGATCGCAGTTGAGTTGTTAATGTACTCGAAGGACGCTGCTGCCCGTCCTCCGGCTAATCCCTTAGTCGACTTTTACGACACCCATGGGAGGAGATGGGGTGGTGGCATTCTGAGCCGGCACCACACGGCAACCAACCAACCGTACCGTCACTTAATTCGTAGTTTAGTATCTTCTACATTTTGTAAATGTGAGAATTTCGTTGACTCGTAATAGTGTAACCTGTGCGTTAATAATTCTCCATTTCTGATTGTGTATTACAGGAAGAACTTTGGAAGGTTTTCTCTTGATGTTTTGCTTCACCCGAATCCAATGCTGTCTCAGATGGTTAACACAGTTCTCTTTTGTTTGCTGGGCTTCTCGCATGCATTTCTGGGAAATGTGGTTACTTAACCGGTCATTTCTGGCGAATTATGACTCAATGAAATAAAACGCTTACTCAGCCATCCTCCGACGACGAACTCTTCTAAGTGTTAGAATGTTAGGAAAAACAAAAATCGATAAGATACGCGATGTCTCAATTTATAGAACAAGATCTGAGCTCAATGTAATCTGTTAAAAAATGTTTTATTGTAATGCTCAGTAAACGTTGATATATTACAAACTTAACTGGACTTACCTCCTACCTCCGAAGAGGGAAAAGCAGAAGGAATTTAATATACTATAAGCATAGTAATGTCTTAGGTTTTCGCGATTATTACTCACTAGCTGTACCCCGCGGTTTCACCCGCTGTTTAATTTAAAAGAAATCGGATATTTGATTATTTAAGCGTATAGGTTACTGGGTTTCATTGTTTTTATTTTTCTAATATAATTATTCCTTATAACATCAGCTATCTGCCAGTGAAAGTCCCGTCAAAATTGATCCAGCCGTTTCGGAGATTACCAGGTACAAACAGACAGACAGACAGACGGACAGACTGACAGATAAAAATTAAAATAATTGTTGATTTGTTATATGTGTCATATATACTTTCATATGCCTTTAGTAAAAAGCTGTTATTTTGACATTACTAACACACTTCAATTTTATTTATTTGTATAGATTATAAAACACTTTTAAACAGAATACATCGCGTATATTATAGATTTTTGTTTTTCCTGAGTCCTCGCGAAAGGGAACCGATATGTAGGTACCTAGAATGTTTCGTGAAGCTATTGAAATTAAAAAACATCCTTATTACATAATTTTAATAGAGATAATGGTTGGCAGGTACCACCTGAATTCTAGTGTGATCATACGAGGACCTGGAGCCTCCCTTAGGTGCCGAAGATGACCGTCCCAGTGGTTTTAGCCGGTAGCCAGGCGAAGGAAGTTCATGAAGAATTTCCATTGGGCACCAATAAAAAAAAGGTACCACCTGAATGGAATCCAGATATACCTCACTAAAAGACCTCAAAAAATCGTGAGTGATTACTGCGTGCATCGAAACGAATTTTTGAATAAAATTGTACGGTAGATAAACTAAAATAACTTTTTGAAATCTGTAAGGAAGCCTGTCCCCTTAGTCATCCTGCGACCACGAACCCTGCAAAGTGTTTGAAACCTCAGGAAAAACAAAAATCTATAATATACGCGATATAAGCCGTTTAAAAGTGTTTTATTATAATAATATAAGCAGCCAGAAGTACTAATGATAGGAAGGAAGTCTATGCGAGTGGTTCACAACTACGTAAACATTTTTTATCATCGCAAGCTTCAGTTCACATTTAAGCTGCTGCAGTGCTTTCAAAAGCTTCCGATTCTTTACTACTTACAGTCGATCTGTCCTCCGATACGTTCGGAAATCATAAGTAAACTATACATCTGTTAACATCCATTTACGATTGTTTCTGTAACATACGAGGGTATTAGCCGTCCACCTGACTGGGAATTATACCGCGCGGCGAGACCAAAGGGTATTGTGCGTCAAGCAAACGGGCTTGTACGCAAATGGCCGTCATTTGCGTACAAGCCCGTTTGTTGTGCGTAGGCGCACCAACTGTGACAGAATTACGCTGCGCCCGCCTTGTTCCTGGTTCATTGTTTTTTATCGTGTACTTGTATGTTGAGGATGGGAAGACGCGATTAAAGCATTTAAATTTAGAAAAGCAATGGAACTGGCAGTCATATTTTTTATAAATATTTTTACTTTTTTAAATTTACAAATACAGAACACCAACCGTGTGATATAATTGCTGTATATGGTTTTTAAGATATAGGTTTTAAATATCCAACTTATTAACCCCACAGTGTGGCAAAGATTGTATTAGTGGCGAAGCACCTTTTTGAACTCCTTACATCTATATTTCAATATGTGAGGAATAAACTTTGTAGCCCTTTTTCAGCACATTGCGGGCACGGACGACTGTGAGATTTGGCATAGTTAAGGTTCATATGGACGAGGAGTGCAGAAAGTTAAAATATATGCATAAAAATGAATTACAGTCGAATTTCTAGCATTGTGCAACCACAAGTAAACATAGTATTAACACCTTTCCATACATTTATTAATTTTCCTCAATTATTAGTTAACCTTTTTCTGATAATCAAACGCTTCATAATGATATCGGTCAAACGTCGTCCACTGCTGAAAAAGGGGTCGCAATTGGGTCTACGGGTATGGGGGGAACTTGCCAATACTCACCAATACTACGCTTGGCAGGCGGATTGGTTCGCGCAGAATAGCCGGCGTTCTACAGAAAGGATGATGCTGCCCATCCCTCCAGCTTATAGTCTGTTAGTCGCCTTTTACGACAACCACGGCAGGAGCCGGGGTGGAGCTTTATTCTTAATTGGGACACGGACTTAAACGGCGTAAATCCAACTAAATCTTACTTCCAATCAGCTAAGATTTTTTTTAAAAGTTAGCATTCTGTAAAGGGACACGATGACATTAATATCAATGATTCTTTTTTTAAATCACTTAACACTCAAAAAAGTTATGCTCACTCACAGTTTACAAAGATGGCGGACGTCATAAGATAAACTGTTTCGCTAAAGTGCACCACGTTTTCATGTTTCAATCCCGCATACCAAGGGGCTGGGCAGCTATCGAGATGTAATTGGTACGTGTAATACAGATTTTATTCAGTATTGATAGCGTCAAGTGCTAGCATACCACTCCAGTGTAATGGTGTTGATAACAGCATTGGGCCACTCCTGATAAAGTCTAGTGTCGCTTGGATATTTTTAGAGGGGAATGTGAACTATTCACGTTTAACTAGCTTCTGGAATGAATCTTCAACATGGTTACTGATATATTTCTGGATACGATGCGATGCGGAAATAGCTTGAGGACTGATGTAGAGATCTAATCTAATCTTTTGTCAGCTACATGTCGTATAACTATAAGTTCTTGCAGATATCCTGAAATTGTGTCGGCATGAAACGGCGCGTAATAATCTGGTACAGGATAACCTATACCCAGGTTATTCGCCCTACGCCTACAAGGGCGTCGCAATCACACAGTATGTGTAACATCGACTCTTTTTCACCCCTGCAGAATTCGCTGTGTGGTGCCGGCTACGAATAGTACCTTATAGGCGTGGCACCAGTGGGCGGCTCTAGTGTGATCATACGAGCACCAAGAGCCTCCCTTAGGTGCCGGCTACCAACCCATCTCATCCCGTGGGTGTCGTAAAAGGCGACTAAGGGATTAGCCGGAGGATGGGCAGCAGCGTCCTTCGAATACATTAACAACTCAACTGCGATTGCCAACCCGCCTGCCAAGCGTGGCGATTATGGCAAACCCCCCAATGAGCAGATCACCCACCGATACCGGTCGTTGTGGTGATCTTTGGGGGAGGCCTGTGTCTAGCAGTGGACTTTATTCGGCTCATTTGCACGGCTCCATTGTACTCATTTTGATTCTGCGGAGGTGCTCATTAGTACCGATGTGCCCGGTGAGTGCAGCAGGTGTCTCATTTGTGACCTGTTTAAGTTTAGTCATTTCACTCTACAGTCTCTTCTTGTGCTGGAGAAGGTCTTGGAGTATATAAGGTCTACTGCCTCCCTCCACTCTTTCCCAGCATGTGCACATAATGCATGATAATAGGTTCCGTGAGGAATACCTATGAAGGGTTCAGGCTTAACTCACTGCATTTTTGAGTTAGCCCTTGCTAATTCATCAGCCTTCTCATTTCCCTCTACACCTTCGTGTCCAGGTACCCAGATAAGGCCGACATTGTTGTAGAGATAAGATCTTCTAGATTTATTTCGTTAGTTTCGTCACGGAGGCATCCACAATTTTTACATACGAAGGGGATCCCTAGGATTTCACATGTGTCGTGGATACAGTTTCATATCGGCCATTTATACGTCCACTGCTGAACAAAGGCCTCCCCATAGATTTCCACAACTGTATCATTTTGGGGGAGATTTGCCAATACTCACCACGCTTGGTAGGAGGGCTGGTAAGCGCAGTATGGCTACCGTTTCAAAGAAGAGACGCTGCTGCCCGTCCCTCTGGTTTAGATTCCCTTAGTCGCCTTTTACGACATCCACGGGATGAGATGCAGTGGTGCTACTTTTTAATTCGGACACCGCACAGACTTTAATCCGGACACCACACAGACTACAGACACAATACAGATATAAATCACACATGCACTGTTAGTTAGTTAGTTAGTCTCACAGACCCGAAACAACTATCTGTAGATCATACAAATATTTGTTCCGTGCGGGGATCGAAACCACGACACGGAGCACAGGATACCAATTGCTTAGCCACTGCGCCAACCTTGTCGTCAAGGTAGGATTATTGTAGGTGACATTAAATATCCGTGTGCGCAACATAGCACAGCGCACAGAGAGGCTTCAGGGGGATCATTTACAAACTCCCCGGGGGTGGGTGACTGCTTTACTGGCACCATCCCTGAGATGTGCCCTATAGGCGTGGCACTAGTGGGCGGCTCTAGTAGGCTACCTTACGAAGACCTGGTGTTCGGAATACATTGTTTTTATATTATATACATATTACAATTATATTAAATACTAATTTAGATGTAGGTAATATTATCTTACTTTTGTTAAAATATACCCGCAACTTTTGGCCGGCCGGGCTGAGTATCGTCACCGCGGGTCGAAGAGTTGTAAGTTGGAACGTATTGAGTGCGGTCGATAGTACATCCAAGTGTGGTTATTGCGCCCGCGTTGGTAGTTGAAATTGAATATTCATCTCGCGAAGTTCTCATTGCGCATACCTAACCCACGGGATAGTGAGAATATTTGAACAGAAATAGTTTCCGTGTAGTGTACTGGTGAAACGTGGTGTGAGACCCCGGTGATCGCCACGCGGTGGTATGTGGCGCTGGGTCCAGTGGACAAGTATACATTCTTGAATACCCCTTAGCCCTTATTGATTTTACTATAGTTTATTAGATTCTGTCCACTCAGGGGAACCCCAAATCCCTACCTACACCTGACCTTGACAGACTTACATGTGACCCTCGCCCTAAATCTGCACCCGCACGTTGCACTGGTAAGTTACCTAGGCTATCTTACCGAATCTATAGGATTTGTGTCGCCGAGCCGCCGATCCCGTTGCGTACGATACACCTAGAGTCTCCTTCGGTGCCCAGGGCCTTAAATTTCCACTGGGACCAAAAATAAAGCTTCCAAGTTTCACGCTACGGATCTAACTTCACTGCTTATTTACATCTAGAAATATAAAGTATATTTTGTCGTCGTGCTATTTAAATTTTTTATTATATATATTGTATATTAATTAAGATAAACTAATTAGTTGCCACTTAAAACGCAAAACTCAATCATTTCCATATTAAGTTGAAAGTTTAATCTGAGAAATATTAGCTAATAAAATAAAAACTGTCCATTGATTACGAAACGAAACATAAAATACTTGTTTTATAATTTAAATGTTTATTAAAAAAATTAACCTCGTTTGTTAAAATTTAAATACCGATTCACCGTGACTTAATCAACATTTATACCAATTGAATATTATTTAATGTAGGTTTTTTCCTTTCTGGTTTACGGGGTAAGGACACGTAAACAGCAAATTAGAGTCCGAGATCCCCCATTTAGGGACCTCAAAGTGGGGCGAAGTGCACTAAACGATTACACGTATACGATACGATAGTTTTGAAGCAGTAACACCAACATTTAAGCTTTATTTCAATCAAAACCTGCACCAATCAATCAAATTCAATCAAAGCATGCACCGTATAAGAGTATTATATATCTAAAACATGCAAGTTTATATACTGTGTAAATGGACACGAGAACACTCACCAATTCCGTGTTAATTTTTCTGCGGTGTAGAATGAATAATGACTCTAGCTGTTTTCTGTACTGTTTTTAAAAAAAACGTTGCCCCATAGTACGATTTCCCCTGTGTCATGGGTGCGTTTACAGACATGAATTCCACACACAATACACCCAGACCCGGAACAATTACCTACAGATCATACAAATATTTGTTCCGTGCGGGAATCGAACCCACGACCCGGAGCGCAGCAGCCGACTGTATTAGCCACTGCACTAACCGTGCCGTCATAATAAATAACTAGTAGCTATTTAAGCTGTCGGGATGAAAAGCATCCGACTAGTTTATCCAAGACGCATTCAGTTCGTACCATCTAGAACGGTGCAGCCGGTGCGGCTTGAGTAAGTAACAAATATACAAACTTTCGTTATTCAAACATTCGTGTGATTACACTGTTCTTCTCCATACCCGGATCAGCATACTATCATACACCTTTCAAGTAACAATATGATAACTATAATCGTTTGAAAGTATACATTGACTTTTGGTCGCAGATAACATTCTAATTAAGTATATTTTATTATCTTTTAATTTTGTAGTTTTGTGTGTTGTAACTGTGATGCAATATAGAGGTCCGTTGTCTGTGATAAGGGGTCGAAACTATCGGCAGATAGAAATTATATTTAGAAAGATTTTAATATAACTTACATATGTGTCTTTATTACTCACATAGAGGTTTATATATTAATTTACTTGCAGTAATTCGATCAAAGGCCTTACTACGGTGAGTTCTAATATCCAAGCAGCTTGCAATAGTAATTTTTTTTACCTTACCTTCAACGTGATTAATATGTAAATTAAATCATTTCAATACGTTTTAATTAATAATGTTGATGATATTAGTTTTCATTTATAATTTAAATTATAGTAGATACTTAGATTGATTGTGTTAGAATAAGATAATTTTTACTTAATGTTCTTGTTGTTGTAAATTCTGCTGTAAATTCCCGTAAGTCAGGGAAGCTGAAGCATTAAAAAATACAGTCTGCTTTATGTGTAGTTTTGTTAAAGATAATTTAAAAACTGGAGAGACAAGTCATCCCTTTACATTCAATATTTCTGTTCGAATTGTTTATTGTATATATTTATCCTCACATCAACAAAAAGGTCCAACTCTAGAAATGGGTCTCTTCGCAGACCGTCCCCATTAAAGGAACTATTTAAAATCAAATAAGGAGCTCTTGTAAAATATATAGATTGATAGGGTAGGCAGAAAAGTAGCTTTTCAGATAATACGTGGGCAATTGTAGGTCTTAAAGTTTCACAGCTTATCTCAACAATTTAAAGAGTAATATTTATTGCTAATGGTAATTATTTCTGTCAGTAAGAACAAACTGGCAACTATTTGAGCTAATTAAAAAATCGAACATTTACACGACTCGATACAAGCGAAAGCAAAGTCCAACGTGCGATTCGAAAATCGAACTGCCAATGACAGGTCACCTTTAAAGTACAACATTACAGCCAGTGATGTGATAAAGATAATAACTCACAGTAAAAGTATTAAAAATAACGATCAAATCTCTGTTTACTTTCGCAGCACGATAACAGGTCACCGAAGATATTGTATCAGTCCTACATTAATCATTTACTTTCTTCTTGTACGTACTTGTTAAGTATAAAATTCTTTATAGATTACGTCATCGACATGTGTTTGTTCTTTTGTGTAGATTGTCTATCCGAATGTTCTCGCTTGTTGTAGATTTTAGTGTCAGTAGATAGTGCTTTAAGCAATATAACACAGAACTTCATTGTTTTTTTTTTGGGTTAATGATGTGTTCCGTTTTTGTCTCATTATTTAGGCCAATATATGTCTTACTTTAAAAATAATATTCAATTCTATATCTGTTACACACACGTCAGCCTGTAAACGTCCCCTGCAGAACGTGTGCCTCCCAGTGATCACTACCATGAGCGATCGTAGTGGTTATTGCCATAATCACCACGCTGGACAGGCGATGATCACAGTATGTTGTTATTAGCACGCAGGAAGATGCTGCTTCCAGTTCTCTTTATACCGATTACTTAGTCACCTTTTAATTCCATGTAGTGTCTAGATTAAGAATACAGCACCACTCCACCTCTTCCCGTGGCTGTAGTAGAAGGCGACTAAGGGGCTCTAACCCAGGGGATGGGCAGCAGCGTCCCTCCTGTGGAACAGTAGCCATACTGTGCTCACCAACCCACCTGCCAAGCGTGGTGAGGACTGGCAAATTCCCCCCAAAATGACGACACTATTGTGGAAATCGATGTGGGAGGCTTTTGTTCAGTGGTGGACTAACTTTGGCTGATATGATGATGATGAGTCGCCTTTTACGACATCCATGAGTGGTATTTCATTTGCCGGGAACGGCACCGAACCGAATTTGTTATAATATAAAAAGAAAACATGTACCTATTTTTAATGTGGCAGATATGTCATTATTCCATTACAAGTAGTAAGAATTATAGACGAACACAGTATTTAAAAATTACTTCAACAGCAAAAGCAAGTATCAAAATTAAAAATAAATTACAATTCCAATTCAATGTTTTTGTTATGCTGATAAACTTAATTCATATCATTGCATAAGTACTTTTTTTGTAAGACAACCTCATTAAATTAATTTAATGATCTTATAATGTTATTCATGTCGAGTCTTAAAAAATAAACTGTGATCAAACAACGAATTAATCAAAACACGCAAAACTCCTGTCTGACTATCAAAATTATATAGGTAATGAATATTTTAATAAGCTAAAATAATGTGTCAGTGGAGTTGGTCATTTATAGTATTTTTATTACTTGTATGAATCGCATATTTTACCACTTTGGAAACACTAAATCACCTTGAAAGGAATTTCAGTCAAGCAACAGTAGTCATAGACATGTTATAAAAAGTTTCATTTTAGTCATAAAATAAAATTAAAGTAATTTATTTTCTTTGGCTTCCTATTAATTTATAGTCTGTTGTATGGCAGATATTTTCCACCCCGTTTAAGACTTTAAAAACCTCAAAATGTCTTACCAAATGGTAAGATGAAAACCAAATGAAATTAAGGCATAATTTTGCCATTCGAGTCATACATTCCCCACGGCCCATTTACCCCAACCCTATGAAATTCTTACCGCGCCCACCGCAACGTGATCACTCAGTTTATCAGAACGTTTCCACAATAATTAAAGTTATAACTTTAAGTTATCTTCGGCAGAGAGATAAGTAAACAATCAAAGAATATTAATATAAGAGATAACGGTTTAACGAACTCAAATGCTCTTTGGTACGGCAGTACAAACAAAAAAATAATTGTATATATGATGGTTATGGTAACTGAGGCGAATAGGGAATTGTTTATAAATATATACTATACGTTACACAAGTGACGATTTCTTATAACACAAACAGATTACATCGCGTATATTATAGATTTTATTTATTACTAGCTGGGACCCGCGGTTTCACCCGCGTTTAATTTAAAAAGCATTTAGAGTACTTCGACATAGACACTTGACATAGAATATATTTATTGGGTTTCAAAGGTTTGATTTTTTTGCGCGGAACCCAAAATATTTTGCTAAAATAAAAGTAGCCTAAGTTATTCCTTATAACATCAGCTATCTGCCAGAGAAAGTCCCGTCAAAATCGGTCCAGCCATTTCGGAGACCCCGATAAACAGACAGACAGACAAAAAAATTAAGTTGTTTTTTTGTTACATGTACCGTATATACTTTCATATGCATTTAGTAAAAAGCTGTTATTTTGACATTACAAACAGACACTTCAATTTTATTTATTTGTGTAGATGTATAGACTAGTTGCGTCGCGCGGTTTCACCCGCGTAGATCCGGGTAAAAAGTAAAGTCTGTGTGTTAATCCAGGGTATAAGTTATCTACATACCAAATTTCATCCAAATCGGTCGAGACGTTTGAGCGTGAAAGAGTAACAAACATCCGCACATACATCCATACAAACTTTCGCATTTATAATATTAGTGGGATTGTAAAAGGTTTTTATTATAATGTGTAATAATCGCGATAACCTAAGACATTACTATGTTTTTTTATAAATGTGTTGTATTAACCACACACTGGCCCGTCCGCTGATGTACCTGGACCTCCCAATAATCACTACAACGAGTGTTCATAGGGGATATTGCCATAATCACCGCGGTTGGCAGGTAGATCTGTTATCGCAGTATCTTGTTATTAGCACATTGCATGCTGCTTCCATCCCCTTGACCACAGATTCTCCTGTAAACGGTGACTAGGGGCATCGGGGGTCGCGGACGCGCAGATTGGGGAGTCCACGTGCTCACAACGAGCGACCCCCGGGAAGACGGTGGCGCGCACGTGTTCTCGTGCCGCCGTGTGCGTGGCAAAGCGCACAGGGAGGCTTGGGTGGATCCTTTCCAATCCTCCCCGAGAAGTGCTTAGGGGGCGATTTTTTACAGTCTCCTTTCCTCCGCTAGAGGGGTTGAACGCTTTACAGTTATCCCTGCCGTGATGTGCCTAAAGGCGTGGCACCAATGGGCGCCTCTAGTGTGATCTTACGAGGACCTGGAGCTCCTCTTTGACTAGAACCACATGGAACTAAAATTTACCGTCGATTATTAATACAGTTCGCGTTGAATGATTTGCCAAGCTTCATTCACATCAGCCAGAAAACGCCCACTGCTGAACAAAAGCCTCCCCCACTAACGACCAGGCATGCCGTGTGTCGTCATTTTGAGGGGAATTTGTCAGTACTGACCACACTTGGCAGGCGGGTTGGTGAGCGCAGAATAGCTACTGTTTCACAGAGTGGACGCTGCTGCTTACCCCTCGGGTTTAGAAATCATTAGTCGCCTTTTACGACATCCATGGGAGGAGATAGAGTGGTGCTATATTCCAATTCGGACACCAAACGGACAACCAACCTTTTGGAAAAGAAATAAAAAAAATCCTTATTCAATTGCTAACACAATAGTTTCGGTTTAGTTTAGCAATTAATGAGGATCCTGAAGGGAGTTGGAAGGGTTGCCTTATGGCTCAGATGTTATTGACATTGATAGGTATTATTATAATATTTCCGTTGATCTAAAATTATTTTGCAAGATAATGCGTTACAAAGTTAGTCTTTGATAAGGGGCGTGCGAGCTTCTACAGCTTGTAGAATCTAGTCGAGCAAAATTACTAGTATACATTAATTCAAACATATACCCACCAATGTATATAGTGTTTTAAAGAAATATCAAATAGGCCATCAGTTTAGTAGTAGTAGTTCCTGTTTACCTGCTTGTGAAACAAGCGTGATGTTTTGTACATAAGAAATTGACGTAAATGTAGATTTCATAACAATATGTTAGTTTCTTTTATGTGCCGTGCGGCGCCGGCTACGAATCGCACCAACCTGTCCCATCCTGTGGGCGTCGTAAAAGGCGACTATGGGATTAATCGGAGGATGGGCGTCCTTCGAGTACATTAAGAACTTCCAACCCGCCTGCCAAGCGTGGCGTTTATGGCAAAACCCCCCAAAGAGAACACAAAACACCCAGAACGGTCGTTGTGGCGATTTTTGGGGGAGGCTTGTGTCCAGCAGTGGACTTTATTAGGCTGAAACGATGTTTAATTTTGTCGAACTACGGGCAATTTCTACTTAGGCCAACATAAAAATGTTTGTATGTATTTACACGTGTAGGCTACCTAGACGCCAAAAGAGCACAAGTAAGGCATTTTAAGAAATAAATATCTATGAATGACCGTCGCAAACTACAATATTTTTCTTAAATAGGTAGGTAGGTAGTGTATGATATCTTTGGTTAATGTAATTTTAAAGTAAATATTAATCTTTTGAAGACAAACTTGTATTATATAATTAAAACGAAAGTACCTATACTTAGTAAAAAAGTTATTTCGGTCGACATTATCTAATATTTTAGGTCAATTTTATTTTTGATGTTATTATGAATTCTATTGCAGTACCAAATAAATAAATAAGTACAGACTGAAAAATAAATGTAGGTACTAAAATCGCGTGCCTAAAATTATGAATCAATTAAGTGACGAACGAAATTTACATTGTATGTTTCAGTTTTCAGTTTTGCATAGAGATCATGTAATATTTATACATGGTAACATTGTTTATACAAAGTTGAATCCCAAATGAATACTTTCAAAAGTTTGCAAGTTTACTTATGTAAAGTCTTTGTTAACGACCAGCAATTGACCCCGTCATTCCATTTAAGATAAATTTCTATTAAAAATCTGTATATAATATATAAACAACAAGATTCAAATAAGAACCCGCCAAAAATACAAGTTCCATTTTCAAAGTAACAGTAAAACTTCAGTGTCATCATTTTTTATCTTCCCAATTTGAAAACTATAGATAACTTACGTTTCAGCGGTTTGGGGTTGCTCTGCTTCCTTCGTGACATGACCTAGCACGGGGCTCCAGCGATTCCCAACATGACACACACAATCACTACACACGATACGAGTTTGTATTCACTGACACGCGACCGGCTCCGACTGTGATCGGAACGCGACTGGCTCTTCGGAGGCGTACTCGGCCACGCTGGTGCCAATTCGCGAGTCTCTCGAGGGCTGGGTTTGGCACCGCCCCCTTTAAGCCCCCCCGCCCCGCCGTAGCGCGTAGACCCGTAGCAGCGTAGACTGTGGTTTGCTGAAACTTTTTTGAGTTTGGGGTTTTTTTGTATTTTCTTTCAGATTTATTTGTGATTGAATTTTATACAATTTGTTTGTTTCGATGACTCCAAATATTTCAATGGTCATTAATTCATAATTATTTATTTTATGTAAAATAGTGTCTTGATGTTTCTTAGTGCGGTATCTTAGAATTGGACGTGAAAACACTAATTCCATCTTGCGCAAAACCACCAAAGCTGTGTATGGGTTGCCGAAAATCCACAAAAGCAATGTTCCCCTACGACCAATAGTAAGCCAGATTGATACACCAACTTACAAACTGGCACAACATCTAGCGAAGGTACTCTCAAAACTTCGTGGAACGTCTAGCACATATGTGAAGAATTCCTATCACTTTGTCAGCCAAATAAAAGACCTTCAACTGGCTGAAAGCGAAGTGATGGTCAGTTTTTATGTGCAGTCCTTATTCACCAACTTACCAATAAAGGACTGCATGGATGTTGTTAAGAAAAGGTTAAGTGAGCATGACATGCCTCTTCAGTATGCAGAGTTACTTGAGCACTGCCTTACCAAGTGGGTTGTATCTCGATATCTTCATAAACAGTGTGTTGTCTGGATTAAGAAAATAGCACCACTCCAGTTCCTTACGTGGATGTTGTAAAAGGCGACTAAGGGTCTATAAACCAGAGGGATGGGCAGCAGCGTCTCTTCTGCGGAACAGTAGCCATACTTCGCTCACCAACTCGCCTGCCAAGCATGGTGGGTACTGGCAAATCCACCCAATATGCACGGCATGTAATCTGTCGTTTTATGGGGGAGGCTTTTGTTCAGCAGTGGACGTTTTTTCGGCTAGTATTATGATGACGTAATCTCAAAAACAGTGCAAAATTTAAAAATATATTTTACCTTTAGGAAGGTACTCCAGGATTTAAGCTATGTTTATCTCGTGAGATGAAATCCTTAAGCAAACATGTATTAAGCCCATTACGAGCATTTTGTGCTGCTAAAATTGCAAACATGTTAATTTGTATCTAGAGGTCATCCACCAGCTAGATGGTCGGATGACCTGAAAAAGGTTGCTGGATCCGGCTGGATGCGGAAAGCTGATGACCGGGCGTTGTGGCGTACGCTGGAAGAGGCCTACGTCCAGCAGTGGACCGATATAGGCTGATGATGAAGGAATTAGCGACACCGATAATATAAGACTCTAATCTATACTACATACTACAAATAAATAAAATTAAAGTGTCTGTTGTAATGTCAAAATAGCAGCTTTTTACTAAATGCATATAAAAGTATATACGGTACATAAAACAAAAAAAACAATTTTGACATTTTTTGTGTCTGTCTGTCTGTCTGTTTGTTCCGGGTAATCTCCGAAACGGCTGAACCGATTTTGACGGGACTTTCACTGGTAGATAGCTGATGTTATAAGGAATAACTCAGGCTACTTTTACCTTTTTTTTACAGGCTAAAAAAACCCTTGAATTCCAATAGGTACCTATATATTCTATGTCAAGTGTCATGTCGAAGTACTCTAAATTACTTTTAAATTAAACGCGGGTGAAACCGCGGGTCCCAGCTGGTAGTAAATATATTTAGTAATTCAATTTAGACTGACTGCCCTACATTATATCTTATAGTTCATATCAGCCAAAGGACGTAAACTGCTGAACAAAATCCTCCCCTATAGATTTCCACCGTGGTTTGATCGTTTTGTGAGGAATTTGGAATGAAATAAATCTCATCATCTTCCTGCCCTGGTGCCAAGTTACTTGGGGTTAGCGCAATATATTTTTCTCTATCATATCAGCAGTCACCTCATCATTAACTACCCTTTATATCCTTCCTCACACAATCCGTCCAACGTTTCTTTGGTCTCCCTCTCCCCTCCGTCCATTAACATTCATATTCATCACTATCTTAGTCACATGAGTTTCATCCCTCCTCATCACATGCCCATACCCAGATAAACGCTTTCCTTTCAACTTTTCCGTCACCGGTGCCACTTTCAAACTCCCTTTAATATTTTATTTTTTATAATCTTTATTTAGTAAAGGGATTTGATCAGGCATGATCATGTCATCCCCATAGTTACATACAAATATTATTACAAATCCCCTTTAATATTGCAGTAACAAATACTTATTTCTAACTTGACGGCACAAAGGTTCTCGAATGGAGACCGCGCACCGGAAAACGCAGCGTGGGACGACCTCCAACGAGGTGGACAGATGACCTGGTGAAGGTCGCTGGGAGTCGTTGGATGAGAGCGGCATGTGACCGCTCGTTGTGGAAATCTAAGGGGAGGCCTTTGTTCAGCAGTGGACGTCCTGTGGCTGATATGATGAACTTGACGGCGCGGTTGGTGCAGTGGCTGATGCAGTCGGCTGATGCGCTCCGGGTCGTCGCTTCGATTCCCGCACGGAACATATATTTGTATGATCGGCAGGTTCCGGGTCTGCGTGTATTGTGTGTGGAATTTATGTCTGTAAACGCACCCACGACACAGGAGAAATCCTAGGGTGGGGCAACGTTTTTAAAAAAAAGAAACTTAATCCATTCGTGTCACTCCGCACATCCGTCCAATTTTCAACTTCTGCAGGTTCCGGGTCCGGGCTGGTTTCGGATTTCATACATATCAGATCCCTTTCCTCATCTAAGTCCTACAAGTACTTGGGTATGTCGGAGGGGTTGGGTATCAACGGAGCTGACATGAAACAATCGTTACGGGGGCGCTTCCTTGGCCGCCTGAAAAAAGTACTGAAAAGTCTTTTGTCAGGCGGTAACAAGGTGCGCGTCTTTAACGGTTGGGTCATGCCAGTTCTGATATACTCCTTTGGCATACTCAAGTGGACTCAGTCTGAATTGGACGCCCTGGATGGAAGAGTTCATATATTGCTGACCACATATCAGATTCATCAGTCATGTTCATCGGTGATGAGGCTGTACATCTCGTGAAAGTGTCGGGATCGTGGCTTTTTAAATACTAAGACCTTCCACAATGAGGTGTGCATCCTCAGGGAGTACTTTCTCCAAGCCGATGTGGGGATGCACCGAGATGTGGTTGCGATGGACAAGGGACTCACCCCGCTCTCCTTGGCTAAAGAGAACTGGCATAAACCTGTAGTGCTTGACACTAATGACCGCAGGGAGAGGTATGGCAGAACAAGGAGCTTCAAGGACGCTTTTATTGGCCCGATGTTAACTTTTTAGCGTCCGTGTCTTGGCTACGCTTCGGTGACCTCTTCGGGGAAACCGAAGGTTTTATCTGTGCAATTATGGGTGAAGTTATCATGATGAATAACTTTATTTATTTATTCCTCAAACTTACCACTATCATTACAGGTTTTTTTTTATACCTAATGCGATAGTGTAGCATACAATATTTTCATCTACTTGTTAAAAAGTTAATTGTAACAAATTTACTTTACTTCTTACTTAATCTTATAACAAATAATAAACAGTGCTACCTTTGTTGAATCACTCAGAGTACAATGGAATACGTCAGTCTCACTAACTACGAGGTTGAGAGTGCGGAGTGCTCGCGCCAGCGGCGCCTCACTTAAGAGGATGAACCAACCACGCGGCTCCACCAGAAAATATATCGGAAATATATTGTGAAGGACGGCACGGTTGACATCTGTCGGGCATGCCACCGTCCGGGTGAGTCTATCCGTCACATTATCTCCAGTTGGTCTCGTCTTGCTAACAGCGAGTACTTGCACAGGCATAACCAAGTGGCCAGGATTATCCACCAGCAACTTGCACTGTAATACAACCTTGTGAGTTCAGAAGTGCCATACTACAAGTATGTGCCCGACCCAGTTCTCGAGAATTACCATGTCACATTGTACTGGGATCGATCCAGCATCACTGACAGGACTATTGTAGCCAATAAGCCTGATATAGTAGTGATAGATCGAGTAGAGCGCCGCACAATGATTGTGGATATAACTATCCCGCATGACGAGAATCTCGTGAAGGCCGAGAAAGATAAGCAAATTAAGTATCTTGACATGGCGCAAGAGGTTGTCGATAGTTGTTACGGCCAATGGCCTAATGGCCATGAGCCTCGACCAATACCTGAAGAGGCTCTCGTTAGGCGGCTGGGTCAAAGGCTTGATGCAGAAAGCGGTACTCCTAGGCACGGCTCGTATTGTTAGGAGGTTCCTCTCTCTGGAGCTCTGACCACCGGCAGCTTGGACCTTGTGCCCGATGCCGGTGGGCTACTATGTTTTATATTTTTAAATGTAGGTATATTTTAATATGATGTATATTTAAATATTTAATTTATATGTATTCATTTTAAATAAAGGAAATAATAATAATTTCTTTATTTGCATAAAATATGGTAGAAAAGATGGTACATTTTAATTGTAGGATCACATATTTTGCCATCATAAAATAGCATGCAAATTGTTGTGTTAATCATGTCACACGAATACTAAATATTATATTCATTAAAAACAAACTATTAAATTCAGGTGCATGTACAAGTTATATTATTTTAAATTGAGTTAAATAATATGTTTTTTGTTACCTGTGATGACATATGGAGACGTGATCACTCACAATAGGTCTCATAAAAAACTCAATGTCACTCAGCGAGCTATGGAGAGAGCTAAGCTTGGTATTTCTCAACGAGATCGAATCAGAAATGAGGAGATCTGTAGAAGAACTAAAGTTGTCGACATAGCTAAAAGGATTAGTAAACTGAAGTGGCAACGGACGGGGCACATTGCTCGTAGAACTGATGGCCGTTGAGGCAAAAAGGTTCTCGAATGGAGACCGCGCACCGGAAAACGCAACGTGGGACGACCTCCAACGAGGTGGACATACGACTTGGTGAAGGTCGCTGGCTGGACCGATTTCTACGGGACTTTCACTGACAGATAGCTGATGTTATAAGGAACAACATAGGTTACGTTTATTTAAAAAAAAATATTAGGTTTCCGCACAAAAAAATTAAAACCCATGAAATCCAATATACATACATGTGCATACAAATAATCCAACTTCTTTACATTAAACGGCGGGTGAAACCGCGGGTCCCATCTAGTTATAAATATGGGTGTGTAACTTTACGCTTGTTTGTATTATTATTGTTTTCAAAAAGCTAACTGATATTCTTCACAAATTTAGCCACCTCATAAATATACATGCTGGGTTCTATTCTATATCCATCCAATTCTGCCATACCTATACCAATAACCGCATTAGAAAGTTTGAAGATCCCCATCATATCATCCAAAAGACACATTTTTTTTTTAACTTGGGGAAATCCTCTTGGACTTCCTCCGCCTTGGGAAGGGCGGAGGGGCATGCCGGGATCAAACCGGCTAAAACCCCACGGTGTCCTTCTTCTTACCTCTAGCCGGGGGTGAGTTGTACGCTTTTCTGAATTAGACCGCTCCCCCGGCAGAGCCAAAAGACACTTCTGACAACAAAAGCTGTAGGCCAGAGATTTTCACCATTTTCACCATATGTCGTGTGTCGTCATTATAAGAAGAATTTACCAGCTAATCCTCACCATGCTTGACAGGCGGGTTGGTGATTGATGGATTGGTGGCTACAGGTATTCTAAATCCCTAGCGCCACGTTCTCACGGTCTGCAGCGCAGAGTAGCTATCCGCTTTGCACGAGGATACCGAACATTGTCCTACGAGGCGGCAACATTATTATTATTATTTTGCATCCTGGTGGAGATGGAGGCGTGGGTCTGCGATCAGACATGCTCTTCAGGGGCGTTGGACAGGCTGAAGCGCCAAAATAAGTTTTCACTTCTGTCGGCACTCCTGGAGTGCAATTTTTATTCAATTAAACCATTTGCTGGTACTTACGAATAGTAAAAATTTTAATAATTGAACGGTTCCAAGTCATTGGTCCTATGGAGAGCAGCCATATGTCAAGTTTTTTATATATAGACGATACAATTTTTTTGGGTTTTTTAAAATACCAGGTTTCAAAAATATGAATACGGGTTGTATCAAGGATTAATTTTCCAAAAACACTGAAACGCGTATTGCTTTATTTTCAATGACAAACCCAAATATATTTTTTTTGTTGATTAACTTCAAAGCTGATTTATTTAAATACAAACTCATCTCCTTTTTGACCCCCTTAAAGATTGACTTATCAAAAACGCTAAAATTGCTATCGTATTTTATTATTGAGAAGCTAAATTCAATTTTATCAAAAATAAGATTTTCTATAAAAACATTCTGCCCTGTTTAACAACGTAAATTAAGTGATGATTCTACAAAAAAAACTGAAACCTGTATTTATTTATTTTCCACCAGAAATCCAATTTTTTTTTTCATAGTACTAACTTTCTTCCCCTCAAGGGTTAATTTTTCAAAATCACTGAAATACGGCTTTCGCTATTAATTAATGAGAATTTTTTTTTTTCAACATACTATGCGGTTTACATACACACTTCCACACCCCAGTTTTACGCACTTAAGGGTTGAATTTACAAAACCACTGAAATACGTATTTCTTTAATTTTGAACCATAAAGCCAAATACACGATTTCATAGATCTAACTTCAACTTGCCGTGTGGTGCCGGCTCAGAATGCCACCACCCCATCTCCTCCCATGGGTGTCGTAAAAGTCGACTAAGGAATTAGCCGGAGGATGGGCAGCAGCGTCCTTCGAGTACATTAACAACTCAACTGCGATCGCCAACCCGCCTGCCAAGCGTGGCGATTATGGCAAAACCCCCCAATGAGCCCACAACACATCCATATCGGTGGTTATGGTGATCTTTGGGGGAGGCCTGTGTCCAGCAGTGGACTTGATTCGGCCGAAATGATGAACTTCAAAAATGACGCATTTTAGTACAACATTTATAATTCTATTTTGTCCCCTTAGAGGTGAAATTGCCTAAAATCCAACCTTAGTGAATGCCTACGGTTTAAAAGGTATTTCCTATGAAAATTTCAAGTTTCTAGCCCCAGTGGTGTAAGCTGTGCGTTAATGTTAGTCAGTCGGTTTCTCCTTGTATATATTTAGGTGCCGGCTACGAATAGCAACAACCCATCTCACCCCATGAGTATCGTAAAAAGCGACTATGGGATTAGCCGTGGCCTAAGTTACTCCTTATAAAATCAGCTATCTGCCAGTGAAAGTCCCGTCAAAATCGGTCCAGCCGTTTCGGTGATTAGCTGGAACAAAGGCACACTACCTCACGACTAAAACTTTATTATAATGCATAGAATTGTGAGTTTTATGTCAGTAGAAATTGCTTTTATTTTTATATGAAATTAAAAAATTACTTTTAAGGATGCACAGAATTATAGTTTTATTTGAATAGAAATAGCTTTTAATCTACACAAATTAAGTTAAATTTAAGTGTCTGTTTGTAATGTCAAAATAACAGCTTTTTACTAAATGCATATGAAAGTATGTACGTTACATATAACAAAAAAACTATTTTAATTTCTTTTTGTCTGTCTGTCCGTCTGTCTGTCTCTGTGTCTGTTTGTTCCGGGTAATCTCCGAAACGGCTGAACCGATTTTGACGGGACCTTCGCTGGCAGATAGCTGATGTTATAAGGCATAACTTAGGCTACTTTTGTTTTAGAAAAATAATTAGGGTTCCCCGTAAAAAAAACCCTTAAAATCCAATATATTTATTCTATGTCAAGTGTCTATGTCGAAGTACTCTAAATTTCTTTTAAATCAAACGCGGGTGAAACCGCGGGTCCCAGCTAGTTTATTTATAAAATTCAAAAATAACTTGTTTGATGGATCATAGATGTAAACAAAATATAACGATAATATTTCTGGTGCTGGCTCGGTGTTCATCATTTCAGCAGAGTAAAGTCCACTGCTGGATATAGGCTTCCCTCAAAGATCGCCACAACCTCCGGTCTGGGTGTGTTGTGTGCTCATTGGGGAGTCTTGCCATAATCGCCACGCTTGGCAGGCGGGTTGGTGATCGCAGTTGAGTTGTTAATGTACTCGAAAGACGCTGCTACCCATCCTCCGGCCAATCCCACAATCGCCTTTTACGACACCCGGGGGATGAGATGGGTTGGTCTATTCGTAGCCGGCACCACACGACAAAAATGGATATCTTGTTAAATATATATGTTAAATATATACTATTACTGGTAATAAATTTTTTAATGAATATAAAAATTATAACATTTAATTCAACTGTTTGACTTATAATTAAAAAAAACCATTGAAAAATATTCATTAAGATTTAACCCTTTCTTTTTATTGACGTCCAGTGGAAATTCTACATTGAACTTTCTTCACCCCGGGGAAGGGCGAAGGGGTATGCCGGGCTCCTACCGGCTAAAACCACTGGAGCGGTCATCTTCGGCACCGAAGGGGGGCTCCAGGTCCTCGTAAGATCACACTAGAGCCGCCCATTGGAGCCACGCCTTTAGGCACATCACGGAGGAGTAACATTTAACCCTAGTAAAAATAACAAAACGAGCATGTGAGTAACTAACCTCATCCGTTATATTTATAACTTGTAATTTAACGTGTTTATTTTAGCTTAGCCGTTATAACATTTTTTTTTAAATTTAATCACTGCTAAGTATGGCTACTGTCCCACAGAAGGGACGCTGCTGTGCACCACCTCCACGGAAAGAGATAAAGTGGTGCACATATTCTTCTTAATACAAACACATTTTGCTATAGCGCGTTTTCGCATGATAATGAAAGATGGACTGGTGCTAAAGGTAATCTTAATCTGGACACCACACGGAACTTGTTGCGATGTTTGATTGTAACAAACATATACCTACAGAATGACAGCAAAATCGGCTCCTTCGAAATCCGTCCCGTATTCCGCGCGAGATGCCCGTCTGGTCGACCAGTGTTTAGTAATGAAAACAAAACCTATTATAGATATTATCATGAAGTAAAATTAGCTTCATGGATATTACTACCTTCAAACACTGATTACATTATGCTGTCGTGTTAGTAAATTAGTAATTTCGATCAAACATTACCGATAATTTAAACACAAAGATTCGGATCGGATTCGTAACTGAAAGCCTAGCACGAATATTTTGACGCATAGTGTCGTAATTGTAATGTTAATGTGAGTGAATTTTGAATTTTAAAATACTTTATTCGCATACAGTTTTTATTTATACTGTAGACCAGTCTTTCCCAACGTGGGCGATAACGCCCCCTTGTGGGCGCTGCAGGCCTAAAGGGGGGCGGTAAGAGACCCAGAAAAAAAAGGGGGCATTGTGTAGGGCTTTGGGGTCGATTTATAATTTCATCTACCTAGCTAGGAAGACTCTTAGACACCGACTGAGCTCTCGACTACATCTTGTGAACATCAACTAATATTAATTAAGATATAGCTCAAACTCGGTTCGATATAAAAGACCGCGGGGAATCATGTTTTAACAAGTTTTTGTTAAATAATCCGAATTGTACATTCCTATACCAATCGGCTGGTTCTATAATACTTGTTCTTGCTTGTCGAGTACGATTGGGCGTCGAATGAGATAAACGAGTTTATGCACGTTTGTCTTATTCCTGTTGGTGCGTGCTGCTTATGCAATCCTATATAAACGACGTAAATTTATTTTATTTTCATTTGCGGTTTCGCGCATAATAGATAAGCGGTACTTGATTTCAACACTTACGTATTTCTTAAAACAAAACAATGTCGGAAGTAAAAAAGAAGAGACGGCAATACTCTGCGGAATATATTAAATTCGGATTTATTGAAAATCCCACAAACCCGTCGTCGCCTTTGTGTCTTCTATGTCTAAAAACATTTTCGAACGAAGCAATGAAGCCTTCAAGACTGCAAGATCATTTGAATAAAATGCATCCAGATAAGACAGAAAAGAATGTAGCATATTTTCAAGACCTAGAGAAGAAGCATAATACTCAGCCAAGTGTATCAAAACTATTTTCGGCGGCTGCTAAGCAAGATGACGACGGACTTCGAGCTTCGTACAATATCTCTTTGTTAATTGCTCAAAAAGGCAAACCACACAACATCGGAGAAGAGTTAATTTTGCCAGCAATAAAGGAAGTAATAACTACTGTGCTTCATAAACCGGCCGCAGATATTATCCGAAAAATTCCTTTGAATAATAATTCTGTGCAAAGACGAATTGATGAAATGGCTGAAAACATTGAAGAATCATTGTGCAATCATCTGAGGACTAGTCAATTCTCAATTCAGCTCGATGAGTCCACTTTACCAACTAATGAAGCGTTGTTGCTATCTTACGTGAGGTTTATTAAAGATGAGAAAATACGTGAAGAACTATTGTTTGCCAGAAATTTGGAGACAGATACAAAAGGCGAAACCATATTCAATACATTGGAAACGTTTTGTGAAGAGAAAGAGATTCCTTTGAAAAATATTATATCAGTTGCTACGGATGGCGCTCCGGCTATGACAGGGCGCCATAAAGGCTTCATAGCATACTTAAAGAATAAAATTCCAGATGTCCTTGCTATACATTGCGTTATTCATAGACAACATTTGGTTGCTAGAAACTTAAGTGAACGACTATTTCAATCACTGCAATATGTCATCAAAGCAGTCAATAAAATCCGTAGCAGCTCTTTGAATGATAGATTATTTTATCAGCTTTGTGTTACTAATGACGAAGATTTCAACCGTTTGTTGCTTCATACTGAAGTTCGTTGGCTGTCAAGAGGCAATTGTCTGATTCGATTTTACAACCTGTTTGACTCTATGATAGAGTTCTTGGAAACTAAAGATACAGAACTGCGCAACAAGCTCATAACATCAAAGAATGATATAGCTTACATGACAGACCTGTATAAAATGTTCAACGACATGAACCTCCAACTGCAAGGCGATGAACTAAATTTAATTAAAACAAAAAATGTCGTTGCTACTTACGCAGCCAAACTGCTTCTGCACAAAAAGAATATGGGCAGACGTGAGTTTCACAATTTTCCGAATTTATCAGTATACTGCAGTAACGACGACTCGTTTGCCTACTGCCAACATTTGGAAAACCTCCACATTGACTTCACCGAACGATACCAGGACATTTTAAACTTGGAAATACCAGACTTGGTGTTGGATCCCTTTTCAAATGTCAACACAGCAATGTCACCTCAGCTGGGAGAAGAACTTATAGAATTGACAACAAACGAAGAAATAAAAATCAAGTTCAAAAATGGATATCAAGAATTTTGGCTACAAAAACCGATCCCGCAATTGTACCCTGGATTGTGGTCAATTGTTCAACGATTTTTGATAGCATTCCCATCGTCATATTTGTGTGAACGTGGATTTAGTGCTGTGGCAACGCTGCTTACTAAAAAGAGAAATCGTTTGCGTGTTACCGAACGTGGCGACTTGCGGCTGTTTTTGAGTAAATTGGAACCTGATATCAACAAACTTATTGAACAGCATCAGATTCAACCTTCACATTAGTTTTTATATAAGAATTGATTATGTTTGTTTTATTTTCAATAAAAGATACTCTGTCCGAATACTATAAATTTGCGTTTCAATAATCAGTTATAAGTACTTAGCGGTTTTTAAGTATGTTTAAAAAGGGGGGCGTTAAAAAATAATTTATTCTTAAAGTGGGCAGTAGACAAAAAAGGTTGGGAACCCCTGCTGTAGACGGTTGGTGCAATGGCTGATACGGCTGTATCAGCCACTGCACCAACCGGCTGCTGCGCTCCGGGTCGTGGGTTCGATTCCCGCACGGGACAAACATTAGTATGATCTGCAGGTAGTTATTCCGGGTCTGGGTGTATTGTATGTGGAATTCATGTTTGTAAACGCACCCACGACACAGGAGAAATCCTAGTGTGGAGCAATGTATTAAAAAAATATATGTATTTATATATTTTTTATACATTGAATTTAAATGAAAATTCTATAGAATAGTTGTATTTTCGATTCACTCGCATTACATTACGATTACGATACTATACGTCAAAATATTCGTGCTAGGTCCTCTGGTTGATAACTAGTGAGTAGTGAACTCTCTCGTAGAGCGCTTAGTATAAAAAATTCCCTAGGGTGAATATTTTAGTGAAATCAAAAGCATATTTGTTGGGATTTCAAATCAAAACAACGTAGATCGCTCTTAAATATTTGTAAGAAGTATGAAGGAATCGTAACAAACACACACTACAATATGATTTAAAATAATATTAATACCAGTTACTCATTTCAATAAGAATGGTTAAACCGTTAAGAATCGTTAAAATTATGTTGTGCAGTCTTTAACAGTAAAGAAACTTACTAGTGGCGCCACCTATGTGATTTATAGTAATTTGTGTACTTGTTCAGTACTTGATACTAGTTGTCAAGATATAATTTATCGGTATGGTGGCATAATCGGTGTGAAACATGATGTGTAGGTATGAAAATAGTTTACGTTTATTTTAATAGATGGCGTTATCCTAAATAAATAATACACTGTTTTGATCACTTATCTTGCTGTGTATACAGCCAGGTTACTGCTTCCTTTGTCATTTAATTAATAACTTATTTTCTATATCAATATTCAATATCTGATAAGTTACTTACAACTTGGTGTAGTTCCCTATTGTTCAAACTGCCAGAAGCCTTGACGTATTGTAGGTATTTATATTGAATTCTAAAATTTGATAACAAAAAATATAAAAACAAAATTGGTAGTAAAATTTTTCATTTATCACATCTACGTTTATGATATTGTTATTTCATGAACTAAGAACTCAGCAAGGTATCCATGTTGAAGTCTGATGCTGCTAATCCTAAACTGCTCTAACAGATGTCACTGTGCATTTCGGGTCTTTTCTGAATAGCGGTGTTAAAAGTTTCCGGCATTTGGTTTTGGTTGGGTCGCCTCGAATCCGCTTACACGTTACTCTGGTTTCCCTTCAACACGTACAGATCTTTCGCCTTTTACTAAAGATTTCCGTGGAGGGGAACACTCAAATGAGTCTAACTCTATTTTTTAAAAGCTTCGCTTTGACGGAGCTTATAACACTATATTAGTAGTATTAATACAGATAACATTACAAATATAAACATTAGGATTTAGGATGTTGTGTTCTGTTACCACAATAGTGTAAGATATGATGCTCTTTTCGTATCTTGTTCCTCCAATGTTAAATCATTATTATTGCTCATCAGAGTGTCAATCAAGGCAGTAATTATAAGGCTACCTATCTAAGTTAGATTTCCTTTCTTGATTTACTTTTAGTCGCATGCCAAATTACTTTCAAATAGAGCAATATATTATACAGAACCAGTTAAAGGTAAACCGTTTTCCCCGACTCGCAAATCCGTAACAATATGTAAAAGAAACATTTAGTTACTTTTAATAATCATAATGGAGCTTTCGTAATTTATTGCTAAGCTTCACTTTCAGCTATTATAAATGAAAATATTTGTCTAGGAATGCAACAAAGTCTTCTTCTTTCTAGAAGAATGATTAAATATACACAACTGTGAGAATATAGTCCTATCCTAAGAAAAGAAGCGCATTGTAAAAATAGGACAAGCGTTTATTGTGTTTTGTTGAATGAATTTAATGTGCTTTGAATATGTGTAAATCAGTAATATTGATTGGTTCTGAATTTAATTTTTAATGTATTTGTAATGTGCTTCAAAATCACAAAAAGTCTTCCCCAGTAAAGTAGGGCTTTTCTTTTTGCAAGACTTTATGATGTTACGTATAAAAATTTATAGATGGCGGTGCTGTGTACTTCTATATTATAATGTCAACGTGCAAAAATATGGTTTTAGCTTGGGTTTTAGAGAAGCCGAAAGAAATGGTTATTTCCTTCATCTAGATCTTAATACATGTTACTATGTTGAATTTGAGTGTAGGTACCCACCACAATATGTAATAATTTTCTCCCTTGTATAAAGATTCACTTTGGTCGTCTGAATTATACGACATTCGTGTAATCTGCGGTGGCTCGGAGGAGTTTCGATTTCAAAGTCTGGCATGCACCCGGTGTACATCATTCTTATCATTAGTCTACACGGAACATAATTTTATAAGCCGAGTAAATCTATCTGGGGAAATAGAATGAATAAAGTATACATTAACGGTTAATTATGAATTCTAGTTCATACTGCAAATTAAATAGAAAAGAAAAGAAAAGAAAAAGAATTTACCTGTCGTGTTTGAAAATATAACAAGACACAACATAGAACTTCATAGAACCACAATTGTCGGCTTTGATGCTTCTTAGGTTCCCATTGCAGTACATAGATGGCGTTAGGCGTATCATAAAAGTGCCTGTTCGTTTGGTTCTACACAATCCATTACAAGATTTTCCGTCCCACAAATAAAGAAAAAGAAACGAATATGTGCTTTGGGAGGTTTTCACTGCAGGCAAATGCGTATGTAATAGCAGTTGTTGTTTTCAATGGGATTGTTTTCCAATGTTTTTTAAAAGTAGCAATCCGTATTCTAAGTTGCGGGACGGTAAGGTAGGTACCACCTATACTTACGACAGCAGTTGACACTTTACAGCAAGTCTTGCGAATTGTGAATAATTCCTGTATTGGATTTTCCTTTAAAATTACTTGGGATTTTATAATGAAAGATTGTAACAGTCGTCAATTTATAGATGGGAAACTAATTATTAGAAACTTCAGATGAGGTCATTCGTTAAGGTAATTGACACCAGACAATTTCATGAAGCAAATCTTTGTACTTTGCTTCATGGACAATTTACACAAATTTCAGTAACACCGCCCATCCAATTTAGTCCCTAGTTCTCCCTAGAATGGCTTCTTAAGTTCTTACACCCATATTAAGAACGACGTATTAGTGGCGACCCATAAAGTAATACGAATTTAATAATTAACTATGCCTAACCTCCACTCCCGTCAAAATATACTTCATCATCATCATCATTTCGGCCGAATGAAGTCCACTCCTGGACACAGGCAAAGATCACCACAACGGCCGATATGAGTGTGTTGTGGGCTCATTGGGGGGTTTTGCCATAATCGCCACGCTTGGCAGACGGGTTGGCGATCGCAGTTGAGTTGTTAATGTACTCGAAGGACGCTGCTGCCCATCCTCCGGCTAATCCCTTAGTCGACTTTTACGACACCCACGGGAGGAGATGGGGTGGTGGTATTCTGAGCCGGCACTTTATACTTACTCCACATAAAGTTGCTACAAATCACAAAATCCAGTTTCTGCGCTCGTAACAAAGAGGTGACCGGTCAACGGACACACCCGCGCGCACACACACTAGCATACACATGCGGCATGTGCAGTCGCACACACACACTCACAGTAGGTATGCGCAAACGCACGTATCACGAACGCATCGCGTGCAGCCATGCATGTTAAGTTGCTACTTGCGAGTAGTTTCCAGCGTTTTCCTTGTTCGATGCTAAATTAAGTAACAATATAATTGAATATCGACACAAAACGTAAATTAACAGTATAAACAAAATGAAAAAATACGGGTTGCACTCCGGGAGTGCCGACAGAAGTGAAAACTTCTTTTTTTTTTAATTATCTAAACGCGTTCGCGGTATGCTTATGTACACACTATGGCTGCGTCTCGTAACGGTGTCGCGAGTCCAGTGATTTTATCTCATTTAAAAATATGCGTACCGCGCTAAAAGAAGTTTTCACTTCAAAAATGTACAGAATAACGACAATTTATTTGAATTTCGATTAAACAAATGGAATATAGGAGTAGAATAAATAAAAAACAAAAGATTGTGGACTGATAGCAGTGATAGCCTAGTGGTTGAACGCTTGCGTTCTAAACAGAAGGGTCCGAGTCCGATCCCGGCCCACACCTCAGACTTTTCGGATTCATGTGCGGATCAGAATTTGATTATCACTTGCGTTAACGGTGAAGGAAAACATCGTGAGAAAATCTGCTCACCTGAGACTTGAGAGGGTTCCAAAACTGTTCTTAGTGTATGTAGTCCGCCAACACGCACTAGGCCAGCGTGGTGGACTTAAGGCCCAACCTTTCCCATCGTGAGAAAAGGCTGATTATGATAAAACAATTTTGGTCCCCGCAGAAGTTGATTAATTCTAATATGTAGCCAAAATCAAGCATCGTAATACATACCATACCAATTATTTTCTCTTTCTTTATCAAATCAGGCAATAAATCTTAGATTATTTAATAAAAACAACATCCGTTTTCATCATTTTATTGGTTACATTTAACTTCGAGTCACTCTTATACATCGTGACAGATTTTCATCGCACCACTATTGCATCAGTCGCAAAGTACCAAATAGTAATATGATAGCACTTTGACACTACACTGACACTACATGTTGAATCAACGCAAAACATTGATAGTAAGAAATCTATACATCTATACTACAAATAAATAAAATTGAAGTGTCTGTTTGTAATGTCAAAATAACAGCTTTTTACTAAATGCATATGAAAGTATATACGGTACGTACCAATTTCTTTTATATTAAACGGCGGGTGAAACCGCGGGTCCCAGCTAGTAAAGAATATAACTATCTTTTAATAAGCTGCCCGTCATGAGGGGGAGTAGTAATTCCTGTTGGGGGTAAGCAGTAGTGTATTTTAGTACACATAGTCTATCGAGCACAGGACAGTAATATCAGAACTACATAATAGCCAGCTACTTAATACTTTTTAGATAAATTTGTGGTGCCGGCTCAGAATACCACCACCCCATCTCTTCCCGTGGGTGTCTTAAAAGTCGACTAAGGGATTAGCCGGAGGATGGGCAGCAGCGTCCTTCGAGTACACTGACAACTCAACTGCGATCGCCAACCCGTCTGCCAAGCGTGGCGATTATGGCAAAACCCCCCCAATGAGCCCACAACGCACCCATATCGGTCGTTGTCGTGATATTTGCGGGAGGCCTGTGTCCAGCAGTGGACTTCATTCGGCCGAAATGATGACGATGATGAAATATAACTAAAATTAATTTCAACATTAGAGTACTCCTTTTTGCACCATGATAAAAATTCTAGGTCTGGGATGTGACGTCATCTAAGGAAAACCATTCAGTTATTAGAAACCATCTACCGAATACCTGGAAGTAAAAAAACTCTTAATTTTTTCGTAACTAATCGATACCTTTACCTCCATGATGTTCAAGTCCGGGATTTCTGACGTCATCTCAGGGCCTCGCTGGGTAAATTGACCTGCTACCGGTTACCACCCTGTTCATGTTAGCGATGATCGCCTTATCGTGGGTACGTCACCGCCCGACAACGTGGTTTCCCCAAACAACACCCACACATATACAAATACGTGTTTGTTTACATCGCACAATTGAATTAGGTGTGTGGTTCAAGTGGCAAGAAGATAGCGGCGGGCCGATTACGTATGTTGCAGATGGTTTGCGACAGGCGTAAATCGCGCAGACGCCGCTGTCAAACGTCAGTATGGTATTACGTATTTGTCGATAGCGATTAAACAGGCGAAGATCTCTGACGCAGACTCTGTCGGACGATCAATGATCTAAAAATTGCATCCTCGCCTTTCAATTTCAGGCGATTTGCTACCGGCGGATGTCGTCGCGTCTGCTGTCGCTGTTTTCTTTAGTCAGACCTAGAGTCTAGACCAAAATTCAGATCATCATACTTAATGACGGCACGGTTGGTGCAGTGACTGATACAGTCGGCTGCTGCGCTCCGGGTCGTCGGTTCGATTCCCGTACGGAACAGTCTTTGTATGATCTGCAGGTAGTTGTTCCGGTCTGGGTGTATTGTATGTGGAATTCATGTCAGTAGAATTTCTCGGAAAAAAGGAGAAATCCTAGTGTGGGGCAACGTTTTTATAAGTTTTTTTTTTAAATGTGAATGTAAGTTATGCTTTCACGCGAAAACTACTTAACCGATCATCATGAAACTTTGTACACATATCCTTGAAGAGGTATCAGAAGTAACATAGGAAATAAAAAAAAACTTATTTAATAGCTTCAATGCGAGCGAGTTCAAGTTCTGTTTAAAGACATTCAGACTTGAGTTGTCTCAAACGAAACAGTGATCTCATTGTTTCAACCGAAAGCCGTCCCCTGCTGAACGAAGGCCTCCCCATAGATTTTCACAACAACCAGTTACTCTGGGGGCCGGTTGTTTGCTTGCGTCGTTTTGGGGGAAATTTGCATATACTCACAACGCTTGGCTGGCGATTTGGTAAGCGCAGAATGTAAGACATTCTACAGTCTGTGTGAAGACTGTTACACAGAAGGGGTGCTGCCGCCCATCACTCCAGTTACGAGTCACTTATGGGTGGTGAGTGGTGCTATATTCTAAATCAGGAGATCACATAGAAACGTATGTAGCCGTGTGGCAAAGAAATTACCACCATTTCTCTGCCCCCGAAGAATGGGGGAAGCGTCCCTGTGTGCTAAAAAGAAGATAGGCACCTAATGCAGTTACCAATACATCCCCTAATCCTGGTGATTACGATTAAATAAATAAATAAAATAAATAAATATTCAGCAGTGCTAATATCTTCATATCAGCCAAGCCTCTTCCACAGATTTACATAACTCATTAATCCTGTGTGTCGTAATTTTGGGGCGAACTTGTACTCACCACGCTTGGAAGGCGAGTCGGTGAGCGCAGAAGGGCTGCTGTTCCGCTGGACGCTGCTGCCAATCCCTCGAGAGGCTGATTTCGGATTGTACAAAATCTATACAATGCGAGGACAGCTTTTATACTGGGAATTTGTAGCTTGATATGGAGCCGTGTGTACATATAATCAAAACAAAACTGTTGAGGTCTTCAATTGACTCGTATTAAGAGCTCATGGTAAGCCTCCTGTGCAGTACGAATAGTAGTTTAGATACCTAATTATATTTTGTTTCCAGGGAAGCCATATGTGCAAAAATGAACTAACGCCATGCGTCCACATCGCCAACATAGACTGTAATCCTATAATATGCTTCCCAACTGTGAGAGATAAGTAATTGCTTTAAGTATAACAATATATAATCGAACACAATTACCTAAAAAATATTTATTGATTTTGGACGATCCAAATCCAATCAGATTTATTCTCGTGTTCACTGAGCGAGTTTGCAAAAGTAACATTACATATATTCTGTTATTTGTAACATGGTACATAAGATTAATTGCTATATTTTATTGTGAACTGTTGATTTTTTCCTATTTTATTTCATTGTTATTTAAGTTAGTAACTACACTATCGTATTAGGATTTTCCTGTAATGCTAGCTGTATGTGTGTAAATGTAAATAAATAAATAAAATAAAAAATTAAGTATTTTATGTTTATTTCTGTCTTCTGTGCAACCCCTTCTTACATAAAAAGGGAAAGACATTTCTCGATAACAATAAAATGTCTCTTCGGTTTCTTAAGTGACCTCGCTCCCTCTTATAACTTACACCTCGCGCACCACCCGATCACTCGGCCGCCGCGTGCACTTCACTTTCACGATACAGCGATGCGTCGGTGCGCAGACACACATGCGCAATACTCACACATGTACAAGTAATTACTCACGTAGCCATTGCCGTAACCGTTACTACAGAGTAGGAAATTAGCATATGAGTAACGTTTCTTAAAGGAAATGTAGAAAAATGTATGGACTTGTATTACAATAAAGAGGTAACACACAACTGGATCGGCAGGTCGTTGACCTTTCCCTTACGGCATTATAAATATAGCCCGCATGATGCTGGGTTTGTGTATTCCAAAAATATAAAATAAATAAGTTAATAAAAACTCGATTTTATTACTCGCTTTCAAATGTGTCCAATACGATTTGTGAATACAAACTATGTCCTCGCTTATTTTCTTGTATGAATATGCTGTATCTAATGTGTAATGTATCCTTATGCAAAAAAAGATTATTTCTGACGTTCCGACCTATTCAGAAAGCTTCTAAGTGGTTAATTGTTATAGTATTGACATCCCATTGTTCCTTATTAACTTAGGGTTTGTAATAGAGTATTTTATTTGGTGCGTGTGTGTCCTCGTCTAACTAGAAGCTGGTTATTTTACTATTGTTTGTTCACTGAACATAGGTACTTGAATATTTAAAAAAAAAACATCACATGGGTTGGAAACTCACAAATTTATTTCCATACATACCTCAAAAGCGGTAATTACCGCTATTCATAAATAAGCCATCCTCCAACTACAGAATACCGTAATTCAAGCAAAAAATATTTAAAATCATGCGGCCCAATTTAAAAACACGATGTTTTTTTTATGTATTGCTTCTCGCTCTAAAACACGAAGTGTAAACTCCAGTTTAAGAACTAAAAGGCTGTTTCTTAATTGAGTCTAATTTTAGACGGCTTTAATGTTTTAAATGTTTTTGATACACACACACACGCACGCATCAGGCGAATAACGTGTGCTGAACACGGCCTCCCAATGATTACAATGAGCCGTTTTAAGTTGTTTTTTTTTTATATTTCCCCACACTAGGATGTCTCCTGTGTCGTGGGTGCCGTTTACAGACACAAAACACCCAGACCCGGAACATCTACCTGCAGATCATACAAATATTTGTTCCGTGCGGGAATCGAACCCACGACCCGGGGCGCAGCAGTCGACTGTATCAGCCAATGTACCAACCAATATTGCAGGGGTTATTCCCATAATCACCACGCTTGGCGGGCGGATTGGTGATCGCAATATGTCGTTATTCGCATACGTGAAGTCGCACATAACATCCATGAGAAAGGTTAAGTCTATTTGTTTCCGGGAACCACACAGACAACAACAATTTGATACAAAGTGACCTCAACTGAAACCGGAAGATTTTTAACTGTTCAAACGTTCTTGAGAATTTATAAAGACCCACATTAAATTAATTCTCGAAACAGCGAAGTCTCTTGACCCGCTGCCAAAGCTCAGTCCAATCAATAAAAACTGATAACAGACTAAAATAAACTATAAAGTTACAAATAGATACCTCATTCCTGAAAATGGTACCAGCAGTACTAGATCAAAGCGTGCCTGAAATGGCGAAATAACGTTTCCCAAAGAGAAACTAGGATTTAATATGAAACTGACCTACGCCATCCCAGTATTTTACAATGTTTTAGTGAAGTGATTGTTTGCGAAGTTCGTTAACTTGTGGCTTGTAGCGACAACAGATTAAAGCATAGTGTGACTTAAAGAATGATATTTTTGGTTAACAATGATCGTAATAACCAAGAGAAAATACAAAGGGATATCGAAGGGTGAAGGGCTCTCTGTTTAAAGCGACATTTTTGAGGCTATCGATCTTTTATATATCTATTTGAAACCAGCTAATATTTATGTTCTTTTTTCAAAATGTCGCTAACATTTTTATTAATTTATTAGCGAAACGTCACAAATTTCACACACTATTTTTATAAATGGGTGCATGAAAATAAAAGCTGTTTATTTCAGAATGTTAATGACGCATCTTAGTTTGTTAAGTTATTAGTACTATTGCACTAGGAACACAAGTTATCTAATCATCTTAGTGATACATAAACAACAACAGCCATGTAAAACAATTCACTTGTTACGCTGATAACATTTATCTCGACATCTTATTTAAAGATACAGACTCATTACTTTTCATAGAGATATAGAGACGAGTACAAAAATCCTAAAGTATTTAGTAACGGGACTGTATTGACGCCATTTGACGTGGAAGTTGTAGAAAGTTGCGAATGTCGAGCGCGGGTCATTGAACGACAACTGTCAAAATACTAGAGCTAGATGCAAACGAGTGTCATTGATTGCGCGCGATGCAAGCGGCAAGCGGCGACCTTGTCGCGCCCGCGCCCCTCCGCCGACGTCATGCGGGGGCGCGCCGGTGACGTCACGCCGACCTCGCCGTCACACCACGTGCACGTGAATACCACGCGCCGACACGCGCCGGCTGCGTGATCGCTTCCCTGCCATTGGCCCGCGCAGCCAAGCCGCCCGCTCCCATTGGGCACCCGCCCCCCCCTCATCCCACAATCGCATGCCTCGTACCTCGAACACTCACCGAACGGTTTATTCGTCCGCCGCTCGCTAACTGAACCACACGGCTCCCAACAGCGGAAGCGCGGAGCGAAAACACAAGTTTTGTGAATTAAAAAAGAAAGTTTTATAACGTTGAATGTTCCTATTATAATCAGAATGTCGACTCTGCTCGAAGTTTGTGGACCCCTGTCACCGCCGTCAACGCCGCCGTTGATGGAAAACAAAGTGAGTTTCTTTAAAAATTGGACTAAAAAAGCTACAATTTTTTTTAAATTAATATTATTGTGCCCAATTTTTTTTTCGTGTCTTAAAAACCTCAGTGCCGTTTGTGCAATCGAAACTATGGTAAGAGCGCACGGCGCGGTCACGCAGCGCCCGCGTGCTCGCTCACCCAGCGACCGCTCACTAACGTGCATCTGTCTTTGTCTCGCAGGTCGAGTTACCATACAAGAAGGCTGCAGTGAAACGCGCCCGAGAATCGCCGCCGCCCACCGGACTGGTCACTCCTCAGCCCTCTGACTCGGAGGGCGAGGAGGAATTCAGCAAGAGGTCCCGGTGTGAGCTGGCGCGGCTCTTACTCACCACACCGCCGCCCGAGCCATGCTGCCGGCCCTCTGTCATCATGCGTGCGCATAAGGACGGCACCTGCAGCCCAGAACCACTTCTTCTACCCCCTCCACCCCAAGATATGAATATGAATATCCTCAAAACGCTCAAATTTAAAATGAATAGAGGACACAGTTACTCACAAGTGAAGTACATCGCTACACAAGCTCAAATCGTGCCACCAATCACAGTTGTTCCCCCAAGTCCACCTCCAAAGGTGGAGGAGGCTCGCGTGCCGTCCCCTCACCCCGAGTGTCAGCCGAAGCACGAGGTGCGCGACGAACAAAGAGTGCCTCACCCGCCATCACCAGCAGCTACCCCGGGCTGGGTACCGCTGGCGCCGCGACCGGCACCCGCTGTCATCGTGCCCGGGACATTACTGCCAACGACCGCGTTATGGCTTGTAGCACCGGCCCCGGCCGCGCGACGTCGCCTCTACGAATGTTCTTACCCCGGCTGCGGGAAAAATTACTTCAAATCGTCACACCTGAAAGCACACGCAAGAACACATACTGGCGAGCGCCCGTTCAGGTGCGCGTGGGCCGGCTGCGAGCGCCGGTTTTCCCGCTCGGATGAGCTGTCCCGCCATAAGCGCACACACACTGGAGAGAAGAAGTTCGGCTGCCGCGTCTGTAACCGCCGCTTCATGCGCTCCGACCACCTCGCCAAGCATGTCAAGAGGCACGCCAAAGAACGCATCCCGCCGACGCCAGTCCTCAAACTCCTGCCATCACCCCCCCTCGCTATACCTATCCCGGTACAGCACTCCGTCGCGCCGGCACAGTAGGACACTGTGCGGCCCGACACCTCGACTGTGATCCAGATCTCATGATCGTTACCTAGTTATAGCTCTACTCATCTCTAAGACTGTCCTATGACTACTTAAGTAGCATCTAGATATAAGAATATGTTATTGTTAGAGACGTTAAGCTTCCAAAAGATTAAACAGAATGATTTATACAAGTATGTTGTTTGTTTTGCACCTCACTGATTGCATCGCACTACCACTTCACACACTGACACGTCCTGAATTTGTTAAAGCGTAGGAACTTGTTGCGAGTAGAGTAGGTTAGGTGGCATGACTGACAATCACGATATACTTGAGCGGTTGTCGGTCGGGCCGCCGGAGCTCAGCGAGCAGGGCCGGACGGCGACCGCCAGCCGACTGCCAGCCGCACTGCCGCAAACACAAGCTGATAACTAACACAGACACGCTTATCTCTGTTGATATCACACCGAAAAACGTTTCCAATAGAAAAGACATGACTAATTAGCACACAGCCAGATAAACGAAATATTGAATTATGAATTAAACGTCAATGATTTATATGTCATTATTATTATTGATAATATTCACCAGTTCCGTCAGCGATATCGATAAGTTGTCTATAAATAAAAAACTGACGATAAACAGGGGGTTTTGTCTGGTTTCCGGCTCCTCGACTAAATAATACAACTTGATTCATAATTACAATAAAACATTAACGTAGCGTTTAACATCACCATTATTTGTAAACTCTCAGCTCTAGTACAAAATTATAATTATTGCTAGTACAATATTATCTTTAAAAAATACTGCAAAAAGTATGTTTAAGCGGAGCAAAATTACGAGGACTAAGTGAAAATGGGCGTGCCTCAAGGCTCAATTCAGGGCCCCTCCATGTTCCTTGCATGTATTATAAATAATTATAATACATGATCTACCATGCAAAATGTGTAAATTATCTATTTGTGGACACATCACTTTATTTTTTATGAATAGTAAAGATTGATACATTTCACATGTAAATGATAGTAACTTATCTTCTCATCTTACTGGTTTGCTGCAAACAATGTTTTACTCAAACATTTAAAGTTTTACATAAATCAAATTATTTACTGGGTATCACCATTGATTCAAAGTTATAATGGGGAGTTAACACTCCACCATCAGGAGGTTAAGTTCGAATTTCCATTGGGATAAATAAAATAGGACCGAACTACTGAACAAATGATTGAAGTTAGATAAAATAAAACAAAGCAACTACCAAATTTCTGAACTTGGTTAAGTTCTAAATAATCTAATATGATATGAGAAAAAAACTACAAGTTCTTGGAATTAGAATCTAACCGCAGTCAGTTGGCCAACATCTCGATTCGTAGGAAGATCTACAGTAATAACAAAAATTACGCAATGAATCCAACCAACGTAAGTTATTACATGCGAATTCCCAAATAACATAACATGTTGGATCAGACATTTCCACATAAAACGAAACCTTGTTTACTAATCTTTTCTCAAAACAAATCGACGAATCGAAAGACAACAGTTTAAAACTTATCGGGGAATAAAAGAAATTACTAAAATGATTTTTATTCATATAAAATATTTTCCTTCCAGTCTAATCGAGACACGTAACATCGATGACTCAGCTAATTTGCGGTCAGTTGCGACAGTTGATTTGTCGATTGCTTGATTCTCGAATCTGTTTTGCGCGGGAGGGCTTTTTTTGTTGTTGTGGGGAAATCCTCATGGACTTCCTCCGCCTTGGGGCATGTCGGGCTCTTACCGGTTAAAACCTGTGCCTGGGGGGTGCGGTGTTCGTCGGGTAGGCATTGGGCCACACCCCTGGCATCGACTCTTCACCTGGTCTGATAGACCCCGTCTCTCTGCGACGAGGCGCGAACAGAAAACAACTCGCCGCCGTCTCGGGCTGCGTGGGAGAGCCTTGCTGAAGTCATTTGTGAACTAAGGCTTGCAAATGAGTTGGTTTGACCGGGGAAGTACCATATCGTCACGGAATACTGGCGACTTCTATTCCTCTGGATGAAGATTGAATGATTTACAGACATGTTTAAAGGCTCGGCACGGGCCGGGTCGAGCATGGGTCGGGTACAGTATTGAATGGGTCAACGTAAAGGTTTGCCGAGGACGGTATGACGGTCGGTTTGGTGTATAGCGAGTCTGGGGTAATCATTATAATGCAAGTATTCATATTTTTATTTCAAGTTGAAAGCTTGGCCTAAGATAACCTTCCAATATCCAATTCCTACATCACTCCTCAATTTCTCGCCAAGAAGCCCTATTTCAATTTCATCAACTTTTAATCTATTAGTATTTATGCCAAGCTATTGTATACGAGTATATGCATGTACATAACTTTGCAGACGATAAAAATTTACCATTAATTGAATTTTTGAATAGAGAATTTGATTTTACTATGTCCAATCAACGCAATATTAGCACAATAAGATATAAAAGTACAATTGATGCGGTATTCACGAGACATTTAAATAACTTCGAATCATAATTGTTTATTCCCTATTTTAGTTAAGTACCATGAACCTATAGTTTCTATTTAAATTGTAATAATTTTAATGATAATGATGATGATACAAGGGTTGTCGAAATTGTTAACGATGATTCATAAAAGAATATTAAATGTATTTTAAAGTTTCTAATAATTAATAAAATACAATTAATAAATAAAATGCAATTCATAACCCAATAACCCTGGTACCCATCTAAAAAATGTCTAACGCGCCAAAATAAGTTTTCACTTCGGTCGGCACTCCCGGAGTGCAATTTTTTTAGATTCTTTTGTCGTAGTACGGTCGTTTGTCGGTAGTTGGTGATAAGGTAACAAATACTATTACAGAGACCAAATCATCAAGGTCATTGGGCAATGTAATGCCCTTAAATCCAAAACTTGTAATAAACCGCCGGTAGACTTTAAACTAAAATCGCTTCTCTATGTGTCTAAATTAATCCATTAATTCCAACAAGTCCTTTTGATGCGTCCACGATTGGACCTAGAATGGGCATTCCTCTTTATGCAATAATAAATAAAGAGAATTTCCAGACAGAAATATAAAATCTCACTTTGCCTCACCTGGGCATCGAACCCGACCAATTCACAGCGGTACCTGCAGCTAAGTCCGTGATGCTTTCAGTCGCTTCAATTAAACGTAGGCAACTTAAAGTTCATCATATGAAGAGATGACTAATAGTAAAGTTTTAAATTGCTAAACAGAAGTGCAATAAAACTTCAACTTTATTTAACTTTAAATAAAGTCCGTAATCTAAATTAAGCACTTAACCGTTATTTCCGTCACCGTACTTCCCAGGATATAAGCGGCTGCTATTGGTCGACATGAATAGAACATACGAAATAACTACAAGCAAAAATCTTTGATTTACTGACACAAACCTTAGAAAAAGACATAACCGCATTAGACAGAAGAAATATCTTAACATTTTGACATAATAACATGACTTGAAAAGTTAACAATTAAAGAGAAAAGTCGATTCAAAGTTTCAGTCCTGAATCGCGCAAGTGAAGTTTTCTGAGCATTGTAGCATATATACAGACACCGATGATTAACTGTCGATCTTCCCCTGGGGTCTCTTCACTGACCGACCCACTTGCCGAGGCCACCTTATACGGGAGGACCTGTCCACTCCGGACCCATTGAACACGGCTAGATTTTAATAATATTCTCTGTCGTGTTTAAGAAGGTGGAAATTAATATCATTCTCTCCCTGGGTAAAGTGACACGTCCGGAGTTCGACTTGGTCACCTGCTATGCGGGGGCTTAAAACCGGCCAGAAGGGGGCTTACAAAAGCCAGCGGTAGCGTAATAAAGCGGGGCCTTTTACTAACTTCACCACAGAAATGCCCCGCCATTACGACACTGCGATTGGAAGGCGAAGATCCCCAGGGGAGGCATCCGCTGACAAACAGCGTTAACAAATAAAATAAATGTGTACGCTGCTGAACAAACAGCGTTAAAAATTGTTCAAACAAACCTTTTGTTTATAAAATGAGGGTTTATTTTATATTTCCACATTGGTAATTAGCACTACAAGTTTTTTTATTACGCCATTCTCATTAACTTGTCATGTGTTGTAGGTACAGTTTACAGACATAAATCCAACATGTACAATCATCCAGACCCGGAACAACTATTTCATCCTCATCATCAACATTTCGGCCAAATGAAGTCCACTGCTGGACACAGGCCTCCCCCAAAGATCACCACAACGACCGGTATGGGTGTGTTGTGTGCTGTCTGTAGCGGTATCGTAGTCCTTATCACGGGAAACTGCGACATGTGACGATCAATTTGTTTGCTTAACGTTATTGTTTTTCGCTAAAGTATTCTTGAGTTGTGCATAAACTTCATTTTTGTTTGTGCAGCTAAATAAATATACACATAGCGTTGTGTTGTTCCGATTAAGAATATAGCACCACTCCGTCTCCTCCCGTGGATGTCCATAAAGGCCCCAAAGGGCAGCAGCGTTGATTCTGTAGAACACCAGTGATTCTGCCATTCTGCGCTCACCAACCCGTGTACCAGGCCTTAATATGTATTGGCAAATTCCCGCCTAAATGAAGAGGAGAGTTGTGTGCTCATTGGGAGGTTTTGCCATAATCGCCACGCTTGGCAGACGAGTTGGCGGTCACAGTTGAGTTGTTAATGTACTCGAAGGACGCAGCTGCCCATCTTCCGGTTAATCCCTTAGTCGACTTTTACGACACCCACGGGATGAAATGGGGTGGTGGCATTCTAAGCCGGCACCACACGGCAAATATTATTAAATATTCATTTGTAATATAATTTATGTATTTACAATAATCAAACCATTCAGTAAGATCATAGTAAACCTACACTAATACGTTTATAAATAAACACTCAATTTTAAAAATGAAGCTTGAGTGATTTAGCCTGTCTTTTATATGGTGTAATTAAATTTAAATCATGTTTGTATATGAGACTTTGTTGGGTCTCAAGTAGGAGCGAATGTTCGATCAGGCTATGCACCCAGCAGCTATCAATCCAGCAGCACAGAACTGCAGCGTTTAGGGAATGCTTCCGGTATGCTGCAACTAAATGTTAGAATAACATTCCCCCTCCGATTATAAACTCTAACACCCTGTTTAGCTTTCGATACCGCTTACGGAAACATCTAATTGATGCTCAGATGGAGCTGGGTGGTATAAATGTTAATGTTTCTCTAATATAGTAATAAAACATATATGCAAAAACGCGATATATGCTCCACTAATCTGGAGTCCCTCGAAGTTCCTCAAACACGCATGATGACGTTCCGAAAAGCTTGTATTAAACGCGCCAGGAGATTGGCCGCCTCGTAGGACACTGTTCGGTATCCTCGTGCGTACCTTCCTTCTTCAAGAGAACCAATCCAGCTTCCTTCCAGCCGGACGAGAACACGCTACTTCGGAGGCAACTGGTGAACAGCCGCCTCAAGCGGTCCCCAAGAGACTGTAGTGCATACACCCACGCACGGCCCGGAATGCCGTCTGGACCCAGTGCGGTGTTGCGAGAGTCCATCAAGACATTTTTTTTTTATTGGTGCCCTGTGGATATTCTTCACGAACTTCCTTCACCCCGGGGAAGGGCGAAGGGGTATGCCGGATTCCTACCGGCTAAAATTACCGGAGCGGTCATCTTCGGCACCTAAGGGAGGCTCCAGGTCCTCGTATGATCACACTAGAGCCGCCCATTGGTGCCACGCCTATAGGCACATCTCGTAGAGGGTGACTGTAAAGCGGTCACCCCCAGGGGGGATTGTAAAGGATCCCCCAAAGCGTCCCACGGCAGCGCGTGACCACATGCGTGCTACCGGTCCATCAAGACCTAGAACTTAAACTTGCAGAAGCTGAGTTACGCATACCGTATCGTGACTAACATCATAACCAAATCAAGTACACAAAGACGCAAGCTGCTACCAAACATACCCATGTAAATTACACAAAGAAATAACACCAGTTAAGTAGTTTATCAAATAAATTAATTTAATTCACCAATACTTAACAACCACAAATAAATGAATAACGACAACTTCACGCTTTGCTAAGTAATGGTGATATATTTTACAAATAATGTCCCAATTTAGGAATCTTTCCAACATGGAGACCGTAGCAGGTGGTAAAGTTACTGCTCTATTTGGAACTTGTGATTGCGTAAATTTCATGAAAGGTCGATTTTATTTACCTCAAAAGTATCGCAATACATTTATGAACGAATGTATCTTCCAACAGGCATTGTCTGTAGGCTTTTTTTATTGATCTCCAGTGGAAATTTATCATGAAATTCCGGAAGGACAGGAAGGGCGAAGGGGCATGCCGGACTCCTACCCGCTACAACCACTAGAGCGGTCATCTTCGGCACAGGAGGGGGACTCCAGGTCCTCGTAAGATCACACTAGAGCCGCCCATGGTGCCACGCCTTTGACACAACTCGGAACGAGTCACTGTTAAGCGGCCACCCCCTCTAGCATGGAATGCGACTGTAAAAAGGTCGGCCCCCAAGCACTTCTCGGCGAGGATTGTAGAGGATCACCCCAAGGTTTGCTGTGCGTTGTGCTGCGCACACAGCGGCACTTGACCACATTCGCGCCACCGTCTTCCCGGTGGTCGCTTGGTATGCTCACAAGGCTCCCCAATCTTCGCACCCGACATCCCCGAGACCCCCTGCTATTAAGCAACGGCAGGGGGTTCAGGTGTCTTGGACGTGGACGCCGGAGCGATTGTTACCACGGTGCCGGTTCGTCTTTCTCCGTGCGGGATCGGCCCTCCCCCGATCCCGCTCTGCAATCTCCTTCTGCAGCAGACGCTATCGCAGAAGTAGACCAAATTTCCATGCTCTGCCAACATAGCCGACACAACTGCCGACAGAGAGAGTTCTTGCCCGATCCAATCGACCAGGATCCGCCGCTCGGTCGCCCATGCAGGGCACTCCTCGAGCGTATGCTGTGCAGTTTCCTGGTCGCTTCCACAGTGGTGCCACTGTGCCGAGACCTCACGTCCTATCCTGTGTATGTCCGCACCGAAAAAGGCGGCAGTAAGTGACGCACTCGCTCCTTCTGAGCCAAGTTCCAAAGAGCAGCACGAGGGCCTCAACCTCGCGCTTGGTTGTGAACTGCAACCTTACGCGTCACCACATCTTCAGTGCGCGCCTTCGAGCAAGCCGCCTCAGCCTGTCGAACGCCCCTGAACGCACGCGTTCGCCTCTCTGGCGGCGGGATCATATCATAGAAAGAAAACGAAGAAAGGAAGAATGTTCTTTTTATTGGACAGCAACAACAATACTTATGATAGTTATACTTTTTTTTGGCGAAGGGGTATGCCGGACTCCTACCGGTTCTTAGATGTGTTTTATCAAAATCGGTTCTGCCGTTTCTAGGTCATCAGCTCTTTTGTTAGCTGCGGTAGGGATCTTAAACGCATAATGGGTATGTACTTTACTTTCAAACATATGTGTGTGTGTAGGTTCAATTTGAAACACCCATGTATGCTACATGACTATACAAGATTATGGAATTCTTGGTCTGATGTTGCAGCCAGGATATGCAGCACTAGTACACTCTTGACAAAATAATAGCAGATATGTCGTGTTTGGATTAATTTTGATCAGTCATCATTTCATCATTTCGGCCGAATGAAGTCCACTGCTGGACACAGGCCCTCCCCAAAGATCACCACAACGATCGATATGGGTGTGTTGTGGGCTCATTGGGGGGTTTTGCCATAATCGCCACGCTTGGCAGACGGGTTGGCGATCGCAGTTGAGTTGTTAATGTACTCGAAGGACGCTGCTGCCCATCCTCCGACTAATCTTTAGTCGACTTTTACGACACCCACGGGAGGAGATGGGATGGTGGTATTCTGAGCCGGCACCACATGGTTCTTTTTTTATTTTTGATCAGTATTTTTATTGTATTGTTATTGTATCGGGGGTTTTTATATTTTAAATATTATCTACAAATTATATTATTTAACCCAAAGGTTAACTGGAAAATGCTACATGGCATTAAGTCTGCCTTGTACACCAACACTGTACATGAAAATATAAATAAATATCATCTCTTTGTCGCCTTTTACGATGCCCATGGGTGATAAGGGGTGGTCAATTATTTGCCGGGATCGCAAAGAAACCGCCGACAGACTGAAATAACATAGTGAAGAGCTAAGAGGTAAAAAAAAAATTCTTTTTGGGATGATCTTTTATTCGTAATTATCTAATTTTTCTCAGCAAACCCTTTCATTTGATACCCATATCATGGGGATGCATACAAAATAACGTGTCCGCCATCTTTGAGAGTCCACCATATTGGATTTAGAATGAAGTCACTTGACTAACCATGCATTGTCATCCAAACTAAACGAGTATGCAAAATTACAGTTTAATCGGTTAGGAATAAACGTTTAAAAATTCTGTTGCAAGATTTTACCCATACTAACAAGGCAAGTTAAATAAGCGCTTGTAAAAAGAGCAAATGTCACGGCCATAACATGATCGCGTACCGCGTGATATATTTAACATAGCCGTGGCAGGCTTGCGGGACTCTCGGGGGTCGCGAGCACGCAGATTGGGGAGTCTGCGTACTCACACCGAGTGACCCCCGGGAAGACGCTGGCGCGCACGTGATCACGTGCCACCGTGTGCGCAGTACAACAAGACTTGGGGGGGTCCTTTACAATGCCCCCTGAGAAGTGCTTGGGGGGCGGCCTTTTTACAGCCGCCTGCCCTCTGCTAGAGGAGGTGACCGCTTTACAGTCAACCCCTCCGAGATGTGCCAAAAGGCGTGGCACCAATGGGGGGCTCTAGTGTGATCTTACGAGGACCTGGAGCCCCCCTTTTGGTGCCGAAGATGACCGCTCTAGTGGTTTTAGCCGGTAGGAGTCCCGGCATACTCTTTTCGTCCTTCCCCGGGGTGAAGGAAGTTCCATGTAGAATTTCCACTGGACATCACAAAATATTTTTTTTTTAATTCGCTTGCGGGACTGTCAATGAAAACAAGACATGTTTTAATGGGATTACTATGAGACATACTTACAAAACAGCTACGACATTCATAAAAACACATCACACATCCTTGCAAAAATAAACAGCGATATTAAAATTATCAATAGGTATTCTATGACATGCGAGCTAAGTCAAAATTTGTTGACGCGTAATCTCGTCACGTCTTCAAAACACGCTCTCCACGCATATTGCACGCATTTCTATCGTGATTTGACGTCACTCCGAGAAAAATTCAGAGGTTACAGATAGCTACTGCATAGTGCAACAAAGTTATGTAGCGGAATTTTTCCGTTGTATGATTGCACTTATTTAAGAGCTAAGCTGTTCTCCGCTCGTGCACAGTCAGCATCCTTTCAGCCAACAGACGTCCACTGCCAAACAAAGTCCTACCCCATAGACTTTCACAATTGCGTCGTCATATTGGGAGGAACTTGTCAGTACTCACCACGCTTGAAAGGCGGGTTGGTGAGTGCGTAGCACAGCCCACAGCGAGCCTTGGGGGGATCTTTTACAATCCTCCCCGAGAAGTGCCTGCTGGGTGGCTCTAGTGTGATCTTACGAGGATCTGGAGCCCCGCTTCGGTGCCGAAGATGACCGGCCCAGTAGTTATAGGGGTATCCCCTTCACCGGGGTGAAGGAAGTTCATGTAGAATTTCCACTGGAGACTATTTTTTTTTAAAGTTGTATTGGGCGCATCGCATTATGGTTGTTGTTACACGAAAAGGACACTGTTGTCCATCCCTCTGGTTTAGAGTCCCTTAGTCACCTTTTACGACATCCAGAGGAGATGAGCAGCAATCTATATTCATAATCCGGACGCCACACGGAGTATAGTGTACAGTCGTTATATCGGAATCGTATTATGTAACGCGTTCAAAAACGTATGCAAAAAATAATTACAGCTTTATTTGAAGGGGGCAGTGGCAGGCATCGTGTTTATTAAAAAATAATTTTAAATGTTCATCTTTTATTTATTTTAATAATTAATTTAATTTATAAATAAAGTAAATTGTTGAACTATTTATTACCGCGTATGTACTTTGCTTGAGTGCGTTTTCGTTACAAAACGGTTTTATTTGTACTTGGATTGCAACATTTCTCTATTAATTATAACAATTTAAATGAAATACAGTGAACTATTTTTGTGGGACCCTTCATCATCATCATCATTTCAACTACACAACAACCCATAGATTTCCACAACGACCCGTAGGATACTTTACTTGTACATATTTACGCTGATGACTATAACAAGACATTAACTATTTACCTTTTGCAGGCCGTCGGGGGAACCTCATGAATTTCCTGCGCCCTAGAGAAAGCGGAAGGGCCGGGATTCGATTCTGATACTGTTTGGGGCGCTCTAATATGATTTTAATTTTTTTATCTTTAACGAAATAGTATCTGATGTTAACATTGGTACATAGGCTAATAACAATTGCCTATAGACTGTCTAATTGCCTCTGGTTATTACTAAGGGGGAAACAGGGCTGGCGTTTCTACAAAGCCACCTGTGACATATACTTTCCATTAGTTGTTGATAAGTCAGTCTTCTGTTCACGGAAACAACAAGCTATACCCATAATCTATTGCCATAATCACCACGCTTTTGAGACGAATTGTTGATTAGTTGATTAAAGTATGTTTTTATTAGCACACGGGAGGATGCTGTGGGCCATCCTTTTGATATCAATCCATAGCCGCTTTTGACAACACCCACGGGTAGAGAGGGGTGGTCTAATCTTTACCAGAAACTACACGGAACACGTTCAAGTCTTCATAAATATATAATATAAACATATTATAAATAGTTCTAGGTGTATTTTCCATTGATTTAAAAAAAGAAAAGACGTTACCTTTGCTTTACTTAAACTTAACAAGTAATACAAATAAATAAATACTCCGCGGTACAATTCGGGGTTAATGCATACATTTATTTTTAAAATAAGTTCGAAGTTCTTGGTGGGTTGATACCGGATCTTAAATGGCGTCATATGTCTTGGTTATTTTTTTAGTCTCCCCGGTTAACAAGGAGCTTACAGCCGACGCAGGGATATATGTTATCAAGATAATATAAAATATGACTACTATATGGCTAGACCCTTTTCGGTGTTACTATCTAAATATGTGTGTTTCCGCAATATGGCTACCGTTTCACAGAAAGGACGCTGCTGCCCATCCCTCTGGTTTAGATTCCCTTAGTCGCATTTTACGACATCCACCGGAAGAGATGGAGTGGTGCTATATTCTTAATCCGGACACCACATATATTATATAGTAAACTGAAAAAAAAAGGGGGAAATACAGGAAAATTTGTGTATGTCTCTTGTATGATGTGTATCCGTGTGGTATCCGCATTAAGAATATAGCACCACTCCATCTCCTCCCATGGATGTCGTAAAAGGCGACTAGGGCACTCCAAGATGGCTGGGAAGCAGCTTCCCTTCTGTAGAACAGCAGCTAATCTCACCAACCCGCTTGCCAAACGTGGTGAGTACCGGAAAACACCCCCCAAAATGTTGACATAATTGTGCAAATCTGTGGGCAGCGTTCAGCAGTGGACGTCTTTTGGCTGATACGATGAGCGTGTATGTTACATAATACATTATGAAACATGTTGTATGCTATACATGAAAGAAGCTGGCGACGTAATTGTTTACCTAATGCCATGAAACCGCGGTTTGAGGAGCGGAATACAGACATAAGACCTGGTTTCGAAGGAAAATCATTGTAATATAAGTTTTTCAGATTTCCTTTTTTTGAATAACGAGTAAGAGGAATTAATTTTTATTTCTTAATTTTAAGATCTTTGCCACTCACTAAACTTGCTCCTGTGTCGTGGGTGCGTTTACAGACATAAATTCCACACACAATACACCCAGACCTGGAACAAATATTTGCTCGAATCGAACTAGCGACCCGGAGTGCAGCAGCCGACTGTATCAGCCACTGTACCAACCGTGCCGTCAAACCGTTTAGGACGCAGCGATCGCACAGATGTCCGCGCTCACCATAAAAACGATTCACGATCATAAAGCTATTTATACCATTAGAACCAAGTTTGCTCCCGAAATTTTACTTCTCTAGTTAAAGCAGTTGTGTCTTAAAATAACTAAGTAAATACATATTATGACATTGAAAACGTCACATTGGTTCATGCTAGGTTTCGAAATGGCCATCCAGTGATTAAGAAGCGAGTCCGTTAACCTCCGGTACATGACGACAAAAACTACTAAACATTTCGATGATTTTATTTAAATTACATTGAATTTCACAATCTTATTAATTTCCGTGAAATTATAACGCCAATTAATGTTCACAAAGCTTTTGGTTGTAACTGTTTCGTCATTTGACGGCACGGTTGGTGCAGTGGCTGATACAGTCGGCTGCCGCGCTCCGGGTCGTGGGTTCGATTCCCGCACGGAACAGATATTTGTGTGATCTGCAGGTAGTTGTTCCGGGTCTGGGTGTATTGTGTGTGGAATTCATGTCTGTAAACGCACCCACGACACAGGAGAAATCCTAGGGTGGCAATATTTGAAAAAAAAAATTGTGTTTGTCATCGTTATTTTATTATTAATGTACTTTAATTTTATAAATATCTGGTATTGCTTCATTCTTGTTGTACACTTTATTAGATCCTCATATGAACATTACTCTGTCACTCAAAGGTTTGCTGTAAGAGAACTCAATAGTGAGTTAAGCTCGCCTATGTACATCAACTTTTCTTTAGTATTGTTTAAATCTGTAAATATTGTGTGCAATAAAGAATAAAAATAAATATTTTCGGTTTTGCTAACGTGAAGAAGATTTCAATTACATAAGTAGTAGGTAACTGAAATAATAAAAATGTTTATGTCTTTATTTAAAACAATTTTTTCCGTAAATAGTACCAAACAGTTTTCTTCGAATCTCAGTTTCTCAGCCACACCTCTATTTAGAACCGCGAATTTTTCCGCTATAGCTTCTGTTATTTACATCCAAACTTTGTACCATTGAAAACAAACTGGAGTAGTAGCGTGTTTAACTCGAGATCGGATCAAAATAACCGTGCGCTAGATATAGTGATGCGGGCAACGGATCGTGGACTTCGAACCGCTTCAGGGTTATTTTAGTTACAAAACAACAACTACTTTATAACATCTGTCTGATCACTCACAATTTCGTATCTAACAAAGCTTTCTAGAAAGGTGAAGAAGTAATCATCATCAGCGGCTAAAGGTTAGGTTTGATCCCGCTGGTGATGACGCTCATCATCACCATCATCGTTACAGTCGAAGGCATCCACTGTTGAACACAAGCCCATAGGTTTCCACAACAACAGATTTACACGCTGTATGTCGTCATTTTGAGGGAATTTCTAAGTAAAGAAAGAAAGAAAGAAATCATCTATTTTAGTAAATAATGAAAATCTATGACAAAAAAATAATTACTCTAAATTAACATATAAACTAACGTTAACACGCTGTATGTCGTCATTTTGAGGGAATTTCTAAGTAAAGAAAGAAAGAAATAAATCATCTATTTTAGTTTCGTATTATATCCCAATGCCACATAAATAAATAATGAAAATATATGACAAAAAAATAATTACTATAAATGAACATATAAACTAACGCTACATTTCTCACTGTCACCTCAAAAACGGCAGCACAAGCTGCAACAAAGTCACAGCTCTGATTTTCTGATGGGACCTTTAAATACGTACCTACGATAAATTTGGTTATAATATGCTTGGTATTTCTCTAAGAGATCGAATCAGAAACGAGGAGATCCGTAGAAGAACTAAAGTTGTCGACATAGCTGAAAGGATAAGTAAACTGAAGTGGCAATGGGCAGGGCACATTGCTCGTAGAACGTATGGCCGTTGGGGCACAAAGGTTCTCGAATGGCGACCGCGCACCGGAAAACGCAGCGTGGGACGACCTCCAACGAGGTGGACAGACGACCTGGTGAGGGTCGCTGGGAGTCGTTGGATGAGAGCGGCATGTGACCGCTCGTTGTGGAAATCTAAGGGGGAGGCCTTTGTTCAGCAGTGGACGTCCTGTGGCTGATATGATGATGTCGTAGAATAGGATACAGAATACTTTTATATGAATTATATAAAGAATCAATTCCTTACGATCATCATCATCATAATTTCAGCCGTAGCACGCCCTAAGCGTGATCACTGTCAAGTGTTACTAAGCAACATTTTGACCGGTAACAAAAAAATTATATTATCAATAGCATAGTTACTATATATTAATATAGATAAAAAAATACGTTCAGGTTGATGAACTGAGACAGAATTCGAATCCACTGTTGAAAGTTTATTAATCAAATATATTCAATGATAGTTAACTCGACGATTCAGAAAGCTTTCGATCTACTGTTATACTGTATGACATAATTCAAGGCATAGTAACAGAATATTCCAAAGGCTGTAAATAAAATTTAAGAAAAAAATCACGCCGATTAGTTCTCTTTTCAAAAAAATTAGCCGCGTGTCCATCACGCACTAAACACACACATCAGCCCATTGACGTCCTGCTGAACATGGGCGTCCCAATGATCACTACAATGAGATGGGATATCGCCATAATCACCATGCTTGGCAGGTGGATCGATGATCGGGTGCCGTCTGTTGGGACTGGTCAGCCGTTACCTGCCACGGCAAATTCATTATCGTATTATTATTGTGGTATGTTTCATCTATACACATTAACCTACACTTTTCTCTGTATACGTTTTACAATCATGTAAACATGTACCTATACAATCAACGTTGTGATCCCCAACTATTTTAAAAGAGTATCCATGGAGTTTCTTGCCGGCTCTTCTCCATGAGCCATCCATCCATCAACTATTTGGAACCGTGCAACTTAAATTCTGACGTTTCATAAGTGCCAATATTTGGTTTATTTGAAATAAAAAACTTTGACTTTGACTTTGATCACAGTATGTTCGTATAAGCACACGTCAGGATGGTGCTGCTCATCCTCTTGATATCAACCTTTAGTCGCCTTTTACGACACTAATGGATAGTCTATTCTATGCGTACACGGAACTCGTATAACGTTCTTATAATAGACTATATTCTATATATATATATTCTTATATAGAATAAGAGACGATTAAGGAATTCCGTGGACCGACAATCACACTAAAAAAACCCGGATATTCTACGAGTTAATACAATCTGACGTCACGTTAGTCGCTCCGCCTGAAAACAGAAATTGTCCATTTGGGACAGTGCTTTGGATAACACTGTTCATTATGAAACAGTACAAAAAAACATAATTTCTGGCAAATGTATTTGGTATGAAATATTATAAGGTAAACCTCCTCGAATTCCCCCCTCCCTTGATCGTGCCGGCCCGTGTCGAGTCTGTAGTCTTAAACATTCCCTAAAATATTTAAATTTTTAATGCCCTAAGCAGGGGTTCTAGTCCCGCAGGGGGCGCCCTTAGCTGCAGGTTTCTTAGTATATAAAATTAATTTTAAGCCTGGCTGATGCCTTTTTTGGCTTCGCAAAAATCGCCCGGTTGAACAGCCACATTTCCCTGAAATGATGATGATAGGTATAGTCCGTGTGGTGTCCGGATTAAGAATATAGCACCACTCCATCTTCTCCCGTGGATGTCGTAAAAGGCGACTAAGGGATTCTAAGCCAGAGGGATGGGCAGCTGCGTCCCTTCTGTGGAACAGTAGCCATTCTGCACTCACCAACCCGATTGCCAAGCGTGGTGAGTACTGGCAAATTCTCCCCAATATGATGACGCAGTTGTGGAAATCTATGGAGGAGGCCTTTGTTCAGCAGTGGACCTTGTATGGCCGATTCGATGAGGTCTCTTATTATAAGAGTCCGGCTAGGCAGATGCCTCTCCAGTGTGATCTTACGAGGACCTGAAGCCCCACTCCGGTGCCGAAGATGACCGCTCCAGTGGTTTTAGCCTGCAGGAGTCCGGCATACCCCTTCGCCCTTCCCTGGGGCGAAGGAAGTTCCATGTAGAATTTCCACGGGTAACCAATAAAAAAAATGTAGATACCACCAGAGTGCCAGATATTATGCCGCCTATAGTAGATTTTAAACTTTAAATATTACTCCAGTTTGAAGGGCTGTATCTAGTGAAGTAACTATAAGAGACTAATATCTCGAGGTGACGAGCGCAGTGTGGTGCCACGCAGCACTTGTCCTGGGACTTCGATAGCATTACAATGCAGGGTACAGGACAAGCATGTGCTCATCAACATAGCCAATAACCAGAGATAATCGCCAATAAGACGGCACGGTTGGTGCAGTGGCTGATAAAGTCGACTGCTGCGCTCCGGGTCGTGGGTTCGATTCCCGCACGGAACAAATATTTGTACGATCTGCAGGTAGTTGTTCCGGGTCTGGGTGTATTGTATGTGGAATTCATGTCTGTAAACGCATCCACGACAGAGGAGAAATCCTAGTGTGGGACAACGTTTAAAAAAAAACACAAATCAAACATTCAAGATTTTACGTAAAGTAGGTGTGATCCAGAGCGTGCAATGGACGCGTTCTTGAATTGAACAAAGACAATGACAACCTTATCCGAGTGGTGTATCATCTAGAAAAGCGCAGTCAAATTTACGTATTTATTGAAGCTGGTTAAAAAACTACACAATCAAATGTAATGAAATCTATATGGTACCAAATCGAAAGTATTTTGCACCAGTTAAAAAACGAATTGCTCAAATCGGTTTACAAATCAAGGGAGTAATCGGTGTATATATAAAAAAAAATACGCATTGAATTGAGATCCTTTTCCTTTTAGAAGTCGGTTAAAAAGCGCGCGGAACTTCCGCCGTTGCGGAAGCAGAAGCAGAGGTCAGTTGCATCACTAGTTCAGATATCATTCATGTGTAACTTGGTCGTAAAGCCTCATGCTTGCCAAGTAAAATTAAGTACAGTAAATATATTATGCTGTGTGGTAGAAATATGTAGAATTGTGGCGACAGCGATATTAACAATTTGCTGTATCATAATATTAAATTTTATATTTTTTGTAATATAATTTGTAGAGTTTTCGGAAAACATTACAATTTGTCTAATCATTTGTGGTGTAACGTGTGGTGCCGACTACGAATAGCACCAACTCATCTCATCCCTTGGGTGTCGTGAAAGGCGACTATGAGATTAGCCAGAGGATGGGCAGCAGCGTCCTTCGAGTACATTGACAACTCAACTGCGATCGCCAACCCGCCTGCCAAGCGTGGCGATTTTGGCAAAACCCCCCCAATGAGCCCAAAACACTCCCATATTGGTCATTGTGTTGATCTATGAGGAGGCCTGTGTCCAGCAGTGGACTTTATTCGGCCGAAATGATGATGATGATGATATTATGGTTAAGAAGACGAGCAGTCACCTGTTCATGAGCTTGACGCAAAGATGCGTACACCAGTGTGACGTCAAACGTATTTTTTCAGCTAATCAAAATCACTACTGACTTTAGCGGTGAAAGAAAACAGTGAGCAAACTTAGATCTAATGGTATAAAATCGCCAAAACGCAATAAAAAAGCATGGTGATCAATGCTCGTTCCTTCCCTCTATGAGAAGAACGTTCCTTCCCTCTTTGCCCAGCAGTGGGACTGTTACATGCTGATATTATTATTCAGCAGTCATATCGGTTGACAGGATACTTCATGGCTTTTCTACTGATCTTCCGTAAGTCAAAAAAGTTTTGCGAACGTGGCTGATGACTCTAGATTATGAAGCCACTGAGAACATTTTAATTAAGACATATTCACTATAGGTAATATGTGAACATACTAAAAGACAACTTACCAAACATACACAAGTACACACACAGAGACACACACATACCACACACACCACATAACACTCACCCACTACATAACACTCACACGCACACAACACATGAAGATTTGAGACTGTTTTCGCTCATAATGTTATTTTCTTTGTCATCTTATTGTTGACATAATATTGTAATCATTTATAAGGGGAAGACACTGGTTCTTGTAACACAGTATAAACTAGTTCAGGATCCAGAGAATTCATGTTAACTGCCACAATTATGTCAATAAAAATATTTGTATTTATTTATTTTGTCCGGATGAAGAATAAAACACCACTCCATCTCCTCCCCTGCATGTCGTGAAGGGCGACTAAGGAACTGTAAACTAGAAGGATGGGCAACAGCGTCCCTTCCACGGAACAGAAACCATTTTGCGTTCACCAACCCGCCTGCCAAGAGTACTGGCAAATTTCCCCCAAAGTGACGACACAATTGTGGAAATCTATGGGGAAGGCCTTTGTTCAGCAATGGGCGTCCTTTGGCTAATATGATAACCTGAGGGCCAATTCTCGTAATAAATTTACACTATGACTGAAACTTGACCGAACTGAGATTAAATTATGAATTGACCGAAAAAATGGTATTCTGCTACTCTTAAAGTTCAGTCAGGTTTCGGTATAATCTCGATCTAGTCCCATTTCAATCTCAATTTTGACGTTTATTTAATGACAATTTAGTATATGTGACAGTTCAAAATGTTAGCAGAATACCGTTTTGGCTTCGATCAACTTCGATCCATTTTCGATCTCATCACAGTGTAAGTTCACGTTTGACGTTGTTTGTTAGTTTAGGAGAATACCATTTGTGACATTTATGACACTGAGACTAGATCGGAACTATATTTTGAACATTTTTAAATTACGAGAATTGGCCTTCAGATACATATTTAAAAAAAAGAAAAAAAGTTGCTTAGAAACCAAGAGAGTATCATCCACCACAGGACATAACATACACGCGTCAAATCAGGTGTTTGCTTACACCCACAGTTTTAAAACTAGCGTAAGCATAATACTATCGTAGCAATTCTCAAGTATAATGTAATAAGTACCTACAGTTCGTGAAACAACACGAGGTGGCCCAACGGAAGGCACATTGTCGGCACGTGATCCTGCGCGCACGCAGCGAAGGCGTGCCACCAGTCCCCTCCATGACGACTCGGTATAGTTGTAGACTGTAGTACACCGGTTCGATTCCGACCTCATGCGCATTGAACTAGCTGGCAACTAAAATAGAAACATTCCGAGTACCTATTTAATTTAACTGCTCTGAGTCATCGTTTATTTGTAAGTTCATTTTGTCGTTCATGCAATACTGTTCAATTTATAGCGGTATCGTAAGCCTTATCACGGGAAACTGCGACATGTGACGATCAATTTGTTTGCATTACGTTTTTGTTTTTCGCTAAAGTATTCTTGAGTTGTGCATAAACTTCGTTTTTGTTTGTGCAGTTAAATAAATATACACATAGCGTTGTGGTGTTCTGATTAAGAATATAGCACCACTCCGTCTCCTCCCGTGGATGTCCATCAAGGCCCCAAAGGGCAGCAGCGTTGATTCTGTAGAACACCAGTGATGCTGCCATTCTGCGCTCACCAACCCGTGTACCAGGCCTTAATATGTATTGGCAAATTCCCGCCTAAATGAAGAGGAGAGTTGTGTGCTCATTGGGAGGTTTTGCCATAATCGCCACGCTTGGCAGACGGGTTGGCGATCGCAGTTGAGTTGTTAATATATACCTACTCGAAGGACGCTGCCCATCCTCCGGTTAATCCCATGGTCGCCTTTTACAACACCCACGGGATGAAATGGTTTGAAATATGATTTTGACGATGATTAAATAAATAAATATAAATGTTTGTTAACATTGCCCAATTAATCTCTGGATATAAATAGTGTGGTAATTGACACGTTTACGTTGACATTGGTCTATAACCAAGCTTGGCTGCCGAGCGTGGGTTTGATTCCTAGCTCGGGTATAGTTTTATTGAGGTTTTCTGGTTTGAAAGTATTTCAGTGGCAGCCAGGACTTTGGAAAAGTGCCAGATAAATGTTAAAAGACTCACGGCTTATTAGCCATAGACGTGGACGTGTCAACAGTACTTACACCTCTGCTTAACTTTTAGGGAATAGAGGCGTGATATTAACTAAATATTAAGCGAAATAGAGAAAGAAAGAAAAAGAAGTATTCATGTTTCCATGCCCATTTGAACTCACAATACTATAAACTAAACACAATACATTATTAATACTAAACAAAGTACATAAAAAATATTTTAAGACCGTGTGGTGCCGGCTCAGAATACCACCACCCCATCTCCTCCCGTGGGTGTCGTAAAAGTCGACTAAGGGATTATCCAGAGGATGGGCAGCAGCGTACTTCGAGTACATTAACAACTCAACTGCGATCGCCAACCCGTCTGCCAAGCGTGGCGATTATGGCAAACCCCCCCAATGAGCCCACAAAACACCCATATCGATCGTTGTGGTAATCTTTGGAGGAGGCCTGTGTCCAGCAGTGGACTTCATTCATCCGAAATGAAGTGACGCACGAACTACCCATTCGCCTGGAGGTAAGTGGTACGCATGCCCATAACAATATTGTTATACTAACTTTTTGTTTTATTTGTGCCCAATAGAAATTCTACATGGAACTTCCTTTGCCCCGGGGAAGGGGAAAGGGGTATGCCGGACACCTACCGGCTAAAACCACTGGAGCGGTCATCTTCGGCACCGAAGGGAGGGTCCAGGTCCTCGTAAGATTACACTAGAGCCGCCCACTGGTGCCATGCCTTTGGGCACATCTCGGAGGGGATGACTGTAAACCGGTCACCCTCTCTAGCGGAGGGCAAGCGGCTGTAAAAAGGCTGCCCCTCAGGCACTTCTTGACGAGGATTGTAAAGGATCCCCCCAAATCTCACTGTGCGCTGTGCTACGCTTACGGTGGCACGTGACTACGTGCGCGCCACCGTCTTCCCGGGAGTCGCTCGGTATGAGCACGCAGACTCCCCAATCTGCGTGCCCGCGACCCCCGAGGTCCCGCAACATGAACTGATGGTAGTGGGCTCAGGATTGTTATGCTGCCCAGGGGTAGTCCCGCGTGGTACCACACTACGCTCATCACGTCGAGACATGAGTTGTTAAGTCTCTAATGCCCAGTAATTTTGCTGGCTACAGAGTTTTTCAAACTGAAGTAATACTTATAGTTTATACCGTGTGGTGCCGGCTTTGCCGTGTGGTGCCGGCTCAGAATACCACCACCCCATCTCCTCTCGTGGGTGTCGTAAAAGTCGACTAAGAGATTAGCTGGAGAATGTGATTTTTGGGGGAGGCCTGTGTCCAGCAGTGGACTTCATTCGGCCGAAACGACGAAAATACCGTTTGACAGCAGAATATCTGGCACAGCGGTGGTCCCTACCTAGCTGGACTCTTGCAATAAGAGACCTACCACCAGTAGCATTGCTAAACAAAGGAATTCGAGAAGGTTCACTTGGTAATATTTTGAATCAAATCCGTTTTCCAGGCATCGTTTACTATTATAGTATTTTATTTCCTTCCACAGTAATGTTTAAAGTATAAACACAACTGCTTGGCAGCGAATACCGATAACACTACAAACAGAAAAACTCAATTCCCTCTGAACGGCGGGCCAGACATTAAGAAAAAAAAATGGCACGTAACTCTAACGAACAAAAATATTATGATACCTGCTTAAAATAAAATCAAGTTAAACATGTCTATGGCTGCGTCGTATGTCGAAACAGGTCAACGGACCGCCGTAAAACAGTGTTCTTCAAGATTAAATTTGATGTTAAAAATGAGTAATTTCGTCTCTTTCATTTCGGTGTGGTTCCAGGCAGTTACGTTGGGTTCACGGCAAAGAAAAGACCACCCTTATCCACTCATTGTGTGGTAAGAGACTAAGGGCATCCCGGGTGCTAATAACGACATACTGTGATCATGAGACCAACTTCTTTAAATTATTTAACCCGCTGGATATACGTCATGTACTTCCTCCCCCCGGGGGATGGCGGAGGGACATCGGACTTTTATCAGCTAAAACCACCGGGACGGTCATCTTCGGTAACTTTGCCCGGTTAAGCAGATATATCCCCCTTGGAATTACTGCGAGAAGCCCTACATAAAAAAATAAAAAAAATAAAAAACATCTTCGGTAACAAAGGAGGGCTCCATGTCCTCGTTAAGGTCACATTAGAGCTGCATCACCAATCCACCTGCCACGCGTGGTGTCTATCAGCCGAAAACATTTAGATTAAAGATTTTGAAGTCCATCCGTTTTTGTATTAGGATCCCATTTAACGCAAAAAACAGATGCTTAATTCCAAACCCAAATATTTTGGATTCGATTGATCATTAATTTCGTCCGTTAGTCGATATCCCTCTATGAGCGCTCATTGTAGTATTTGTAGTGATCATCTGGAGGCCTATATCCAGCTGTGGACATGTGTATGTCATCTCTTTTCATTCTAATTCTTATTGTTGTGGTCTGACTGCAGTCTGACTAAGTACGGCTACATCTCGATATGTCATCTATCCTCCGCTACCCAATATGCGGGAAAAACAGCCACGTATTTCCTATTAATGGATCCGGGGAAAAATCCTCTACCAATTATTGCCAACCTGTTTCTATAATACTTTAATTTGTAAAATAAAACTCTTTTTACTCTTATGAACAAGACTTTTAAGATTAAAAAGGTCTTCGAATCTCTTTGTCTTTGTACGCACGGTTACATATAAAGCTATATTCCCAGTATAACGTGATCTCGCATTGTATAGGCTTTCCGTACGATGAGAGGTTAGCTTATGTTGGAAATTATAGCTGTGTGTACTTCCCCACATAAAATTCCCAGCTAAGTTCAACATACAACTCGTTTAAATAACGTAATGAAGCTTTGTCTTGTTCCGCGGCGGATCAGGTCGAAGGCTAGCAGCGTTGACCTGTGATGAGTAGAATAGACCAGACTGGCGCCTGAAGAGTATTTAGGAAACCCATATTGTTTTTTTTTTTAAAAACGTTACCCCACACTAGTGTTTCTCCTGTGTCGTGGGAGCGTTTACAGACATGAATACCACATACAATACACCCAGATCCGGAACAACTATCTGCAGATCATACAAATATTTGTTCCGTGCGGGAATCGAACCCACGACCCGGAGCGCAGTAGCCGACTGTATCAGTCACAGAATTTCAATGTAAAGTTGAAAGACAGATACTGGTTGTGTTTCCATTATTTTTACCCAAATACACCAGAAGGCCGTGTGGTGTCGGCTCAGAATGCCACCACCCCGTCTCCGCCCGTGGGTGTCGTAAAAGTCGACTAAGGGAGCCGGAGGATGGGCGGCAGCGTCCTTCGAGTACATTAACAACTCAACTGCGATCGCCAACCCGTCTACCAAGCCTGGCGATTATGGCAACACCCCCAATGAGCCCACAACACACCTATATCGGTCATTGTGGTGATCTATGGGGGAGGCCTGTTTCCAGCAGTGGACCTCATTCGGCCGAAATGATGACACCAGAAGGTAATATTTTTCAAGTGTGTGTGTATTTCTTTGGCACGTTCTGTAGCCTGGTGGCTTAATGGATTATAAGTCTTAATTCTAGGAGTGACATAAGACTATATTAAAATATGGCGTATGTTATTATTTAGTATTTACGAAGGTAGTGTTTTTCGCTTTTAACTTGTTAAATTATTTTAAAGTTTTTACTGCTTATCTCCCATTGCAAACTACCTTATTGTTGTAGTTTAAGGGAAACGGGGAAGGACGAAGGGGTATTCCGGACTCCTACCGGCTGAAACCACTGGAGCGGTCATCTTCGGCACCTAAGGGAGGTTCCAGGTCCCCGTATGATCACACTAGAGCCGCCCACTGGTACCACGCCTATTGGCACATCTCGGAGAGGGTGACTGTAGAGCGGTCACCACCCCCCAGGGGGATTGTAAAGGCTCCCCCAAAGCGTCCCACGGCAGCGCGTGACCACATGCGTGCTACTGTCTTTTCTTGGGTCGCTTGGTGTGGGCACGCAGATTCCCCAATCTACGCACCCGCGAACCCAGAGGTCCCCCACCTTATAGCAACGGCAGGGGTTTTCAGGCGTATCGGAATTAGGCGCCAGGGAGGTTGTTACCCCGGCGCCGTCTCCTTCTTCTTCGAGCGGGATCGGCCCTCTCCCGATCCCGCTCTGCAGTCTCCTTCTGGAGCATGACGCTCTCACAGAAGGAGACCACTGCATTCCAGTTTTCGTGCTCTGCCAACATAGCCGACACTACTGCTGGCAGAGAGAGATCTTGCCCGATCCGATCGACCAGGATCCGCCGCTCGGCGGCCCACGCAGGGCACGCCTCGAGCGTGTGCTGTGACTTTCCGATCACCTAGGAGACTAGAACTTTTTCAATCGATTCAGCTTGCCGTCAATTTTAAGAATATGCTTAAATATTTATAAGTTCTAGTACCCTTTTTTATTAATATAAATAATCATTTTCTTTATTCCCATTTATTCACGTTTTATGATTCATTTAATTATTTTATACTGACTCTTATTTATATATTAATTACTTAATACAAACACAGAAAGGATATAGCGAAAGGAACTCCATTCCAACCGGGTGTCCATAAGACACCTCTCATATTTTTAAAGAATTACTCTCATCATATCATGTCAGCCAAAGGACGTCCACTGTTGAACAAAGGCCTCCCCCATAGATTTCCACAATTCAGTCATCATTTAGAGGGGAACCTGTCAGAACCCACCACGCTTGACAGTCGGGTTGGTGAGCGCAGTATGGCTACTATTCCACAGAAGGGACGCTGCTGACCGTCCCTCTGGTTCAGAGTCCCTTGATCGCCTTTTACGACATTCACGGGAGGAGATAGAGTGGTGCTGTATTCTTAATCTGGACACCACACGGACTGATTAACCAACTACTAGGTATTTGGGTTTACTTTTACCGGAACAAATATTCAGTCGATCTACTCAATTCAGTAATATACAGGTTTTGGAAACAAAGACGATGCCACAGATTCTGTATAAGTATTAATATTCATTTCAAAATTAATATTTTACTTAGGTGGTTTAAAAGAAACCCAATGGAAATTCATGTAAGGTAAATATTAGTAAAGTACCAGTATTAGTAGTATCAGGAAATTTCAATTTTCAGCTAAGGAAGATTACGAGCCCAGGTCTATGTACCTTACGCGAGGCCACGGCACAGTGCCAACATTGTGATAGCGTCCAGGACACTGCACAGCACACGCTCGAGGCGTGCCCTGCGTGGGCAGCTGAGCGGCGGATCCTAGTCGATCGGATCGGGCAAGATCTCACTCTCCCAGTGGTAGTGTTAGCTATGTTGGCAGAGCATTGTAACTGGAATGCAGTGGTCTCCTTCTGTGAGAGCGTCATGTTCCAGAAGAAGACCGCAGAGCGGGATCGGGAGAGGACCGATCCTGCTCGAAGAAGGAGGAGACGGCGCCGGGGTAACAACCGCCCTGGCGCCTAAGATTCCGAACATGACCGCCCCAGTGGTTTTAGCCGGTAGGAGTCCGGCATACCCCTTCGCCCTTCCCCGGGGCGAAGGAAGTTCAATTAAAATTTCCACTGGGCACCAATAATATAAAAAAGACGTCTATGTACCTTGCTTTCATTGCCTTCAAAGTCAATGGATTCATGACTAACACCCGTCTACATCATCGTTCCAAAACAAAGGTCCTGACGTCAAGTTACAAGGGAATGTCACAGGCCATCTGATAGATAATGGGTACGTTAGTCATCGACAACGCCTACAATTTACCGTGCCATGATAAATAAACAATTACCCACAGAACAATAAAAAACTGTTATAGTTACGTGCGCTTCATTGCTTTAGTAAAAACACGGGATCAGGCATCGTATCAGTCGAAATATGCCCACCGTTAAACAAAGATCTCCGCCATTGGTTTCCACAGCTGTGACATTGTGGTGGGAAATTGCCCATACTCACCATGCTTGGCATAAGGCTGCTGTTTTACAGAAGGGACGCAGCTGCCCATCCCTCTGATTTATTCCCCTAGTCGCCTTTTGGGACATCCACGGAGGAGATGTATTGATGACTTGTACTGTTTTTCCTGGCCTGCCGCGAAGATTTCCACATCATTTACCGATAAAATGCTGCCCACGTCCAACGACTCCCAGCGACCTGCACCAGGTCGTCTGTCCCTCTTGTTGGAGGTCGTCGTCGTTGCGTTTTACGGTGCGTGGTCTCCATTCGAGAACCTTTTGGCCATCAGTTCTACCATTGCCCTGCCCATTGCCACTTGAACTTACTAATCCTTTCAGCTATGTCTACAATTTTATTTCTTCTACGGATCTCATTTCAGATTCGATCTTGTAGGGAGACACCAAGCATAACTCTCTCCATAGCTCGCTGAATGATCTTGAGCTTTCTAATGAGGCCTATGGTGAGTGATCACGTCTCTGTGCCATATGTTATTGCTGGTATTTTTTTAATATAAATGATATAAAGTATTTTTACCGATAAAAATATACCGCCCCTCCGTGGGTGTCTTTAAAGGCGACTAGGGGATGATTGATATCAAGAGAACGGGCAGCGCAGAGGATCCTCATGGGACGACATGGGAGGTCTTGTGCTAAAAACAAAATATATATCACCTATCCGTCTCCCAAGAGTAATGATTATGGCAATATCCTCTACGGCCGCTCATACTAGTAATCACTGGGAGGCCCATGTTCCGCAGTGGACGTTTACGGGTGGATGCGTGTGTTTTTTTTAACTTCTATTCTTTAACAAGAACATGTCAGCCACGGTATTCCTAATCATTTTGTTTTATAAAACTTAATTCGAATTCAAGAACAGGAAAAGACATCGATGCGCAAGAATTCTTTACAATATATTCTGGCGTAGATTTTTTCTTAGAACTGCATCAATTCGCTCTTAATACTATTTTTTTGTCTAATATCCTGTTTCAATGCAGGTAAAGTTCAGAAGTAACAATACCACGTGAACTGTGTGTATTATGTAGATTGACCTAAATGTTATGAAACTGAACTCCCAATCTATAACATAACAGTCAATGAAAACGTGTTGTAATTTACAGTTCAGTGTTGTTGTGGGCGGTTATTTAGGTTTCTGATAACCTTGTGCCGAATAGGAACCCATAAACTATAAACTACGGCAGAGGGAACTTCGTTCACTTGTATAATGTTATTTTGTAACAGCGTCCATTGATGATGTAATTGTTTTGTGTTCTAGAATGACCTATTTCTCTCATTATCATCATGATGTCCACTGCTGAAACAAGGGCTTCCCCAATATATTGCCAGAATGACCGGTTCCATATCACCTGCATCCCACGACTCCCAGCTACCTTCACCAGGTCGTCTGTCCATCTCTCTGAAGGCTGTTGATATTTCTCCCATATTCCAGTATCTATTGCACTTCCGGGGGAGCGGTCTAATGCAGAAAAGCGTACAACTCACCCCCGGCTAGAGGTAAGAAGAAGGACACCGTGGGGTTTTAGCCGGTGTGATCCCGGCATGCCCCTCCGCCCTTCCCAAGGCGACGGAAGTCCAAGAGGATTTCCCCGCATGTTAAAAATAAAACAAAAATTTTTATCTATTGCACACGTTCATTACTGTTCTCTGTGGCTTCCAGATCAAAATATAGCACCACTCCATGTCCTCCCGTGGATGTCGTAAAAGGTGACTAAAGGACGGAGTGATGGGCAGCAGCGTCCAGCCTGTGGAGTAGCAGATAATCAGCCCTCACCAACTCGCATACCAAGCACGACGAGCACTGACAAGTTCCCCTGAAAATGACGACACAATTGCGAAAATCTATAGAGGAGGCCTTGGTTCAGATGTGGACGTCTTTTGGCTGATATGATGATGATGCAAATGTTTGTACCGATGCCGGATTCGAACCCGCGACTCGTTACACAGGAAGCAATACACCACCAGTGCGCCATTCAAGTCGTTATTTTTATACGTCATTCTCATTATCGCAGTCAATTAGTAAAGAATTCAGTATACGACCTTGAACAAGTTAAAACTGATAGGTATAGGTTTGATGACTCATTGAAGTAATTATAGGTACTTACTATCAGTCCAACTTGACGATACAAATATCCACAATTGTGTGATGTAGACAATGTATGGTGCAGCTCTACTGGTTAAGTTCGATGACAGATGAACAAAAGTATGTATCTTGTATTTTTATATCATTCCGTTGAAAGACGGAAGGAAGAGTTAAATAAACTATATGAAATGTAAGTAGTCTAACTACATACCCCGCCTTTGTACGGGCAGGTACATGAATAAGAAGCATATGTTAAACAATCGAATGAATCGACGATGATGCAACCGTCTATTCAATTATCGGCGTCACCGAAAAATAATCGAATGCTAATTACCAATCGAATATAATTGCGCTCGTCTGTCAACACAGTGCCTAAAAAAATATAATCGACGTCAAATAAACACTATTATTTTATCTATCAGTCTTTACATAGCGGTACCTTAAAAAGTTATACATTAGAAACATACGTAAGTATTTAGATTACATCCGTACATACAAACACAGAACCTTCCTATTATTAAGTCGGTTAAAAATGTTGTCACGTAAAACCATTGGCACCCGTCTTGTCTCGGCCATATGCAGGTAGTGGTGTTAGACTGCAGGCTTCCTGGTACACGTACCAGCTTGTGTGGTTTCATACCATGTTCCAGCTAAATATTGTCTTGGTAAGTAAAAAAATACACTGACCATGAATAAAAAATACTGGCCATGTGTCGCAGAGATAACTGAAGTGACGTTAGAGAGGGGAACAGATGGCGCAAATAAAAATGGCGTCCGTTATGTTTGCCGTCCTTTTGACTACCCTGTACCCTGAACAGAAAAAATACCAGCTATTATTTAGCTTTTGCTGTCCACAGCTGAACATTAGCCTCCCCCAGAGATTTCCATAATTGTGTTGTCATCGTTGGGGGTTGTCAATTTGCCAGTACTCACCACGCGTGGCAGGCGGGTTACCTAGTGATCGCAGAATGGATGATCTGCTGTTCCACAGAAGGGACACTGCTGCCCATCCCTCTGGTTTACAGTCCCATACCTTTTACGACATCCACAGGAGGAGATGGAGTGGTACTATATTCTTGAGGCGGGCGCCACACGGATTGTAAAGCCGGTATACATAGGCTGCACTAAAAGTATCGGGAATGGAATATTTCCACTGTTCCTGTCATATTAAAATCTTTTTAATTGAAAACTCCTTGGTTTTACAAATCGAATACCATTTATTTATTTAAAAAAAGATTCACGGTCTTGTCACAAGGTTTTGTCAAACTTGTTTAGTCGTTGAGAAAATGGAATTGACTCGAGAAAATTCAAGAGCGATGATTTATTATGACTTTCGAAGTGGTTTAACACAAAAACAGTGTGTTGACCGGATGATTTCTGCATTTGGTGATGAAGCCCCATCCAAAACCACAATTTATCGCTGGTTTGCTGAATTTCAACGTGGACGTGTCAAGCTCAGTGATGATCCTCGTCAAGGTCGTCCAAAAACTGCAGTCACCCAAGAAAACGTTGATGCTGTGCGTAAACTGATTGAGGAAGATCGACATGTGACATACCGCGAAATTCAGGCAACTTTAGACATTGGCATGAGTCAAATACAAATAATCTTGCATGAACAATTAGGTGTAAAAAAGTTGTTTTCCCGATGGATACCGTATTTGCTATGTGAAGAGCAAAAAGCGGCTTGCGTTACTTGGTGCGTCAGAACTCTCGAAAGATTCCACGCAGGATCCTCAAATGCTGTATACAACATCGTATCAGGTGACGAATCCTGGATATATGCGTACGAACCCGAAACAAAAAACCAGTCACGAGTTTGGGTGTTCGAAAATGAGTTAAAGCCAACAAAAATTGTTCGTTCACGGAGTGTTGCAAAAAAAATGGTGGCCACGTTTGTCTCCAAAACCGGCCATGTTACGACTATTCCTCTTGAGGGACAAAGAACGGTTAATGCAGAATGGTATGCTAGCATTTGTTTGCCACAGGTCGTTTCTGAACTCCGTAGAGAGAACTGCAACCGCCGCATCATCCTCCATCACGACAATGCGAGTTCTCACACCGCGCACAGAACAAAAGAGTTTTTAGAGCAAGAAAACATAGAATTATTAGACCATCCACCGTACAGCCCCGACCTAAGCCCTAATGATTTCTATACTTTCCCTAAAATAAAGAATAAATTGCGTGGACAGAGATTTTCATCACCTAAAGAAGCTGTGGACGCCTACAAAACGGCCATTTTGGAGACCCCAACTTCCGAATGGAATGGTTGCTTCAATGATTGGTTCCATCGTATGGAAAAATGTGTCAAATTTCGCGGAGAATACTTCGAAAAGCAATAAATACATTTTTAAATAGTAACGTTGTGTCATTTCCTTGATTCCCGAAATTTTCAGTGCCGCCCTCGTACAGTTGTAAAGGTTAAATGTCACATACGTAATTTGTAATACAAAACATGTATGCCTTCCTATAAAAGATTAAACTTAAAACCTCAGCTACGATGCAACCAATTAATGGTATGCTACTATTAGTAGCTTGTCGTGATCGGCAGAAATATTTCGACCATCACGCGTTACCCGAAATCGCAGGCAGAGGCGAACAGAGATCTTCTCGTACTCTTCCCAAGTGGGATCTAGATGCTTATCCGGACAATTTGGCGAAGCATTAAATAGCCTCCAGCCTAGCTTTAATGTATATTTATAGGCGCAGTTGCGCCTGAGGGCGTCACCTGCGGGACACGGACCTCGGCACAGGGAGTTACTGGGACAGTCTGCGTGCTCACACCGAGCGACCCCCGGGAAGACGGTGGCGCGCACGTGGCCACGTGCCGCCGTGTGCGCAGCACAGCGCAAAACGAGGCTTGGGGAATCCTTTACAATCCTCCCCGAGAAGTGCCTGGGGGGGCGACCTTTTTACAGTCGCCTTCCCTCCGCTAGAGGGGGTGACCGCTTTACAGTCATCCCCTCCATGATGTGCCTAAAGGCGTGGCATCAATGGGCGGCTCTAGTGTGATCTTACGAGGAGCCCCCCTTCGGTGCCGAAGATGACCGCTCCAGTGGTTTTAGCCGGTAGGAGTCCCCCTTCGCCCTTCCCCGGGGTGAAGGAAGTTCCATGTAGAATTTCCACTGGAAATCAATAAAAAAAAGGGAGTTACTGGGATAGTAATAATCGCAAGGGACTGCTGGATCTATGATTAATTGACGGCCGCGTGAGTTTCCACCCAAACAACTTGATACTGTTACAACAGCATCTGCCCTCTCCCTGCGACGTGCTGAAGCCTTTCATCTGGTGGGAGCTTGTTACGAATGCATCGGTATCAAAATTATTTTATGTATTTTGAACAAGACGTTAATTATTTTCTATCATGAGTTTCACTTTTTGAATTTAAACTTACTTGCCTCAACAACCTCAAGTAGAAATCACGTTACCATTTTAACTGCAACCACTTTCTGTAATAATAAATATTCTGTAATAAATAAATAAAGATTTGTAATTTTATATCGTACCAGCGCTTTAATTTTACTCTTCTGTACACCTAAGAAGAAACAATACTTTATCATAATTCATCATCATCATATTTGCCGTGTGGTGCCGGCTCAGAATACCACCACCCCATCTCATCATCTCATCATCTCCTCCTGTGGGTGTTGTAAAAGTCGACTAAGGAATTAGCCGGAGGATGGGCAGCAGCGCCCTTCGAATACATTAACAACTCAAAAGCGATCGCCAACCCGTCTGCCAAGCGTGGCAATTATGGCAAAACCCCCCATTGAGCACACAACACAGCCATATCGGACGTTGTGGTATCTTTGGGGGAGACCTGTGTCCAGCAGTGGACTTCATTCGGCCGAAATGATGGTGATGATGATATTTTGGACGTGGACTGCTGCACGAAGGCTTCGCCCAGAGATTTCCACAATTGTGTCGTCATTTTGGGGGAATTTACAGTACTCACCGCGCTTGGCAGACAGATCGGGGAGCGCAGAATAGCTGCTGTTTCACAGATGGGAGCAGCATCCCTCTGGTCAAGAGTATATTACTCGTCTTTTACGACATCCACGGGAGAACATAGAGTGTTGTTACATTTTAATCCGGACACCACGCGGCTACTTCATACTCTTTGATAACCAAAATCGTCGGCACAGCGTCTACCAATGTCATAGAAATCCGACACACAGTTGGCACCATTCTCGTAGCATTTTAATTGCGTGGCGGTGGGCGTGCGCTCCACGCGAACGACGCGTGCGCACATGACGTCAGCGCCGGCCGCGCCCGCACCTGCGCAACGAACATTGACACACAAACTGTGAACACGAAACGAGATGCAGAATTTCAACTGTGTTATTATGTACACTGCTCACTCATTCATCTACTGCTCAGTATGGGCATTTGAGTAGGGTAGTCTTTTCCAGCTAGCTTTACAGTGCACTCTGTTTAAAAGACCGCTGATTGATCACCAATGGACATTATAATACAGATTTGACATCTTCCAAAAAGGGCGTGGCTCCACGACAAAGGCTCGAATCCACTGCCCCGTACAAGCGCAAGGTTGCCGACCGCAAAACCAGCACTTACAAAATGTGCGATATCAAGCTTACGCACACAGACGCCAAACTTAAATCATCGCCAGAGCGCGTGCAATGCGCGTGCGACTGCAATGGTTCGAGATTCTTCCGTTACCTTTCTGTAGCGCCTTTGTTGCGTTGCCGAAGCTGGAACGAATGGGTCTATTGTTTTTTATTGCGTGTTCACACGACAGATCTTATCTCTAGGTATCTGATACCCTTCGCAAAGATATTTTCTTTTGTTTTGTACAGTCACACCCTTTCTTCTACGTGGACGGAACTTTTATTACTTTAAAAACTGTGTCAGAAAGGCGTTACACCCAGTTACGTGTTAAAAAAGAGAGACGTGTATAAACCGTACAGGAAGCCATTTTGTATATGCCAACAGTATGCGAACTGTATCAATTGCTTATCTGGGGAGCACTTATATTACCCAAAACAGGTTTATTTTAATTTTATTAATGAATTATTGCCGTGTGGTGCCGGCTCAGAATACCACCACCCCATCTCCTCCCGTGGGTGTCGTAAAAGTCGACAAAGGGATTAGCCGGAGGATGGGCAGCAACGTCCTTCGAATACATTAACAATTCGACTGCGATCGCCAACCCGTCTGCCAAGCGTGGCGATTATGGCAAAACCGCCATTGAGCCTACAACACGGCCATATCGGTCGTTGTGGTGATCTTGGGGGAGGCCTATGTCTGTGGACTTCATTCGGCCGAAATGATGAATGATTAGATTTCATTGGAAAGTGGAGTATAATGGCACAGCGTATTGCAATCTCTTCTAGCTGACCTGTCAGAGGAGAGTTTGAAGACAAGAAATCTAGACACGGAGTATGTAGAGAATATACGATACATATACACACATACTATAGAATAATATTCCTACATACTACATATAGACTTTATTCCTACATACTAATATATATGCGTAAACATAAGCAATTAAGTGGATGGAGATAAAAAAATAATGGTGACCAAATCACCGCAAACCATTCTAAAGTTCTCCGCAGGTTTAGGCATTTTTTGAAAGGCCTTGATGTAATTGCCCTCAATAAAATGGCGAACGCTTCGAACGTTGTTCTTTGTAGGTTTACTTCTTCATTCTTATTTTATAAAAAAAACGTGTTATGTTTAAGGATATGTATACTTTGTTATTATTTGATTCCAAGACTGTTTTTTTTTTAAAACGTTCCCTCACACTAGGATTTCTGCGTTTACAAACACAAATTCCACACACAATACACCCAGACCCGGAACAACTACCTGCAGATCGTACAAATATTTGTTCCGTGCGGGAATCGAACCCACGACCCGTTGCGCAGCAGCCGACTGTATCAGCCACTGCACCAACCGTGCCGCCTTATCTATTGTTATCGAAATGCTAATGCCCTTCATAAATGTACATCGAATTTTATTATGTTATTTATAAATATACGTTTTACCTACCTATAGACGAAGTGTATTAACATGTTTTCCTTTTATTTAAATTTCCAGACTTTGTTATTCGCCTTGTGATTCTTCTTATGCCATGGAACAATGAAATTCATGCTTTAATATAGAAGAGAGAAAAGAAAGAAAATTGATTTATTGCCACAGAAAACAACTTGCATTGAATACGCTAAACCTAAAATATTAAGATCTAAGTATCTGTATATTAAGTGCTGTACTATAATACAATAATGTATATATACTACTGTAATATATTTACTAAAATAGGATATAAAAACAATCATAATCCAAATAAAATATGTTCTACCATAAAATTCTTTGACAAAATTACAAAATACCTACACTAATGTATCGGATCATATATTGTGTCCAGGCTGAGATCCAGTGACCGTTAACAATGCACGCCGTAGCTGCGGCAACGAGGTTTCCACTCAGCATGATGCTGTGTTGTAACGTGAGCGACATCACAGCGCTGGTTTTCAGTGTTAACCCCAAGTAATAAGTATTTTATGTGTATATGGAGCTATAGATCAACCAATAACATTCATTTGTTTGGTAAAGGAAAAGGGCCTCATGTCATGTCATCATCATCATATCAGCCAAAGGACCTCTACTACTGAACAAAAGCCTCCCCCCACAGATCCCCACAATTGTGTCGTCATTGTAAGGGGAATTTGTCAATACACACGACACTTGACAAGCGGGTTGGTGAGCGCAGTACAGCTACTGTTCCGCAGAAGGAACGCTGCTGCCCATCCCTCGGGTTTGGAGTCCTTTAGTCGCCTTTTACGACATTCACGATATGGGGTGGTGCATATCCTTAATCCGGACACCACACAGAATAGACCTTTATTTTTTACAAACAGCTACAAGACTGAATGACATACAGTGCCGTGTGGTGCCGCCTGAGAATACCACCACCCTATCTCCTTCCGTGGATGTCGTAAACGTCGACTAAGGGATTAGCCAGAGGATGGGCAGCAGCGTCCATCGAGTACACTGACAACTCAACTGCGATCGCCAACCCGTTTGCAAAGTGTGGCGATTATGGCAAATCCCCCCAATGAGCCCACAACACAGCCATATCGTTCGTTGTGGTGATCTTTGGAAGCGGCCTGTGTCCAGCAATGGACTTCATTCGGCCGAAATGACACGACCGACTATGTGATCTTAAACAAACAGATCCATACTATCATATCCACTTTATAAATTTGAGAATATTATCCCTACCTTGTTTATATATTTCTGAGAATAGTAAATTTGTTAGGGGAAATATAGTGCTATTTGTATATCGTACTAGGATCCGCCATCAAGAAAAGAAATTGAGACTGGTGTCAACAAAACTAATTTACAGCACGAAAGCATATATTTCACAGCTCCGCGGATATTCACTAACTTTCCACTAGCTATAAGAAATCTTAAAGATATTCATTTATTCAAAAAGAACCTTTATGTATTGCTTGTTGACAAATGTTACTACATTTTAGATTTTCTAAATTATATTAATGTATGAAATCTATACAAATAAGTAAAATTGAAGTGTCTGTTTGTAATGTCAAAATAACAACTTTTTACTCAATGCATATAAAACCATATACGGTACCTACAACAAATTATCAATTTTTTTTGTCTGTCTGTCTTTCTGTTTGTTTCCGCTAATCTCCGAAACGGCTAGACCGATTTCTACGGGACTTTCACTGGCAGATAGCTGATGTTATAAGGAGTAACTTAGGATACTTTTATTAAATAAAAAAATTGTGTTCAGCGCTAAATAAATTAAACCCAATATATATACTCTATGTCAAGTGTCTATGCCGCCTATAAGTATTCTAAATTATTTATAAATTCAATTTTATTTATTTGTATAGATAATCCAATTTCTTTTAAACGGCGGGTGAAACCGCGGGTCCCAGCTATTTTGATAATATGAATTGAATTGTATGTGCCACGCTGATTGTATAATATAATTTGTATCAGATATTCTGACTATGTATTGTTCTTTATTGTATTTAATTGAATCCTGTATCCTATTTATAAATTTCATCAATATTTTTTTATTTATCCATTTTTAAGTACTTTAATCATCCATTAACATTGTATGCCCGAGAGGCGGGACAGCTGATCATGTTTATTTTTTAAACATCTGCACCTATCACAATAAAGCATTTTGAATTTGAATGTATCGCGTCTGTTATCCAGATGCGATTTAAATATCGAATACGTGACCCTGAGCTTCAAAAATCGAACAATCGAATCGAGGGTTGACTGTTGGAGATAAATATAACATCATCGCTAAATGTTTTGTATTTCAATGGTGCGATTGACATCGATATCCAGACAACATGAGACTTGGTACACAAAAGACAACTGTAAGCTATCAAATTCAAAATATTTTTATTCATATAAACCATTTACAGGCACTTATGAATAGTCAGAATGTAGTTGCGCGGTTCCAAGAAGTAGAAAATCTTTAAAAAAAAAAAAGAAATTACTTTACATTGTTGATTAATTCTGTTTGTAACAACAAACAGAATTGACGTATGTGAGAATCAAGTACTGCCAGTGTGAAATATCTATATCATAAATGTGAAATACACATCAGGAAAATAACTATTAATGATTCTTGCAGGCGAGGAGCCAAAATGTATGCCATAAACATAGGATGTTATTGATAAATTTTGGCTTATAAGAAGACATCTCCAGCGTAAACTCTGAATCATGCCATGACTCGGTGGTGTTCAAACTATACACACTCATAAATGAAGGAGCAAAGCTTTTTTTTAAACGATGACCCGCTCTACCATTTCCTCTGTGTCGTGGGTACAGACATAACTGACTAATACAAACACCCAGACCCAAACCAATTATCTATTGGCCATACAAATATTTGTTCCGTACGGGAATCGAACCCGCAGCGGCGAAAGCCGTATTGTCAATCTGAACTATCAAATTTGGCCTGTGTTCAGGCTGAACTGAAACAATTGAGGACTGTCGTTTCAGTTCTTCATTCGAATAATGTACGGTACAAATTTACGAGTAAGAACACAAACTATATTAACCGACATTTAGACTTTTTGGTTAATATAACCACGTTAATAATACGTATTCAAAATCTTCACATGATGAACATCATCACCATATCAGCCATAAGAAGTCTACTGCTGAAAAAAAGCCTCCTCCATAGATTTCCACAATTGTATCGTCATTTTGGGGGTCAACACGCTTAACAGGCGGGTTGGTGAGCGCAGAATGGCTGCTTTGCCAAAAAGGTACGCTGCTCCACCATCTCTCTGGTTTAGTTTCCCTTACACACTTTTACGACATATAGAGGAAAGAAGATGAAGTTGTGCTATATTCTTAATCCAAACACCACACGGACTATATATATATTTACTTTCGTATTCATAAATATAAATAAACGCGCGCGAAATTGGTTGATTTTGTAAAATCCATGTCAATTGTACAATGTCTCATTAGTCCCAACTGGTCCACGTGCTTAGGTAACACGTCATTATAATGATACATAATGATTAAAGAATGCTATCTCAGGTTTTCGTGAGTACTACACATTATAATTAAACAGTTTTAAACGGATTCTATCGCGTATATTTTGGATTTTTGATTTTCCTGACGTTTCGAACACTTTGCAGGGTTCGTGGTCGCAGGATGACTAAGGGTGACAGGCGTCGTTACAGATTTTAAAAAGTTATTTTATTTTATCTACCGTACAATTATAATCAAAAGTGATTACTGCGTGCATCGAAATAATTTTTCTATTAATTAATCATTAGGTCCTCCAAGTACCTCATGAAGAAGAGAACCTAATGAATTGGGTGGTCTTATTGACAAAGGTAAATAAGACCACTGTCAATGAGCAGGTCAAATGAACATTCGAGCAAGCAATATTTTGTACGTTTCCCTATCAACAAGGTCACAAAGCCAAATAGTCTGTCAACCAGTATAATGTTAGATCATCATTAAGGATAGCGTCATTGAAGATGATGCATTCTAACTTAGGTATGGTTTTGCAAAGGAAAATTTTGTATGAAGGATAACCTTTTCATTAAGTACATGTCTTGAACAACGTATACATCTAGTAAACCTGGATCACCATCATCATATCAACTGAAGGGGATGGGGGAAGGGGGGGAGAACGCTCTCCTGAACAATTACCTCCCCCATAGATTTCCACCTGCATGATTAAATAAAACATTGTAATGACCTGTTTTATGTAGCTTATTTTCATTTTGCAATACGTCATGAATTTCCTCCGACCCGGGAAGGACAGTCTCAAAACTGGTTAAAACCACCGGGATGGTAATCTTCGGCGTTGAAGGAGGGCTCCAGGAATTCGAAAAATCTCCATCTAGAGCTCATCGGTGCCACTTAAGCTACATCTCGGAGGATTTGACTATAAAGAGGCCGCCCCCCAGTAACATCTTGGGGGATTGTAAAGGATCCCCCAGAAGCTGTAACCACGTGCGCACCGCTGTCTTTACGGAGTTGCTCGGTATGAGCACGCGGATTTCCCAATCTACCCCGAGGTAATTCTAGGTACATAACCTTACAAAGTAGCCGGAAAATTATCATTTCAACAGCGCGGGACAATTCCAATGAAATTATTAAAAGTAACATTCTGCTGTCACTGTATTATTGAGTAACAAATATCGAGACTACGGCATAAACTTTTCGCGTTACCAAAATTATTTTGAGATCAGCAATGCTTTTGACACAAGTGTCCAACATTTGTGACGCAACATCAAATGCGTGCGCGTCACTGCAAACCACGCTGTACTAACGTGATGGACGTGAACGATATTACTCATCATAACATCTATATTTTCAGCGTTGTCTCGACCTGCGCGGTATTGCAGTGTTTACAACCGATACGGTAACAAGTGTATAACTGGCCTTGGTTGGTATCAGTAATGTTGTAAGCGCTTGCAACAATAATGCGCATATCTGTATTATGTTCCAGAAGAGTTTCATGTGTTATACTGCAAGTTCTTTTGCTTAAACATTGTCAGCAGTTTCATTAATGAGAAGTATTTCGTCAATAAGTTGTTACTCTAATGAATTATTTGCCTTTCAATATATTTAATGAATACAGTACTCATACAACATATTCGAGAGATCAAAGCAGATGACACATTTAACTGCATCGCTCGCAATTTTAATATTAACCAAACCAAAACTATAGTTGTTTTCAAGTTATATTGCTTCTTTCTCAGTCTTGATTTACATGGGGCAAATCACAATGGACAGATTTTTCGTACAGAATGTGTCTAACAAATTGTCACTGAATAAAAACCAACTATACTTTTGCTTTTACGTACAGCTCAAGGTTGATAACAATATGTTTATAACAAATGCCGAATCTTCGATACCCTGGCTACAAATTGCAGGATTCCAAAAAAAGAACTTGTTAATTTAATTATAAAACCGCTTCGCTGTTTACACTTATAACCCAGTCCCCAGACATTATCTAGACAACGAAATATTGGCCTAAGGTGAATTTCTTATCAGAATAATAATTGCATTTTACAGTTAATTGGCAAATTAAAACAATGGATGACCTCGTCGGATAGAAAATCATAACATACAGTTTTATTTTATATATGGCAATTGTGTAACATTCTGTCAGTGTCAAGTTAAGAACATACAGTTTGCATGAGTTCTGCATGATTTTCGTTGTTAATAATCGTCTGAATCATTCATCCATGACCTATATTTCTAGTTAATTCCTACCCATTCATAGTAATACAATCAATGATTTACACGATTATTTATTTACTATTACTACTATGACATCTGGGTTGATAAGTCAGATAAAACCATTTGCTATGGATACATTTTATTTTATTGTTAGTGTTAATTTTATTGGATTTATTGCACTGAAAGGCTAGCCTTTTGACCTAGGTCAGTAATGGATAATTTTATTCATAGTATTTATTTGTTGATTTAATATCAAAATTCACACACAATTTTCAACCTCATTCGAAATTTAGTACGATTATTGAGCTTTAGTTTTATTGCTTTCAATCTAAGTTCGATCGGTATGGATGAAAATTGTATCAGAGATCAAATGGGTCTTATTTAAAGTTAGTTTGTTTGTCAGTCATGTTCTAAGTGTGCCCGCGCAATCCGCACTGGGCGTGGAGCGACGGCTGCAATCGCTTTTATATCCTCGGTAAGCGCTGATAAAACGACATATTTACATTCCGATGATACATCGACGTTCACATTAATGTTTTTGTTCCGGTAAATGTTCTAATGCAAAACGAGTTCGTTTCGAAATCCGTGTTAATTGCAACGTTAATTTCGCAAAATTCGATGTTTGAATTCTCAAAACTACATTCGATGCGATGACGTAAAACAACACGCGAAGGCGCGAGCTGGACAAAAAAAATTACAACGAACACGTTTCGTGAACCTACGCAAAGAGAACGGAAAACTACGGCTGCACACATAACAACAGAAGAATATTGACACTCTTATTGTAACGTGCTAGGATTTAAAGTTGTTTGCGATGAGATTAGCAGCGTTGTTTTGACGGTGTCGTGACGCGGATGACGTCACCGTGCACGCTTTCAACGCGTGATCATCGGCTGACGAGCCCACAGCGACTTGCCTCGATACAGAACTATTCTCGTCGACATTCAACGTATTTTATGCAACCATTTTATTTTTTAATTAACTTCTAAAATCTGGAGGCTTGTATTGTCCTCGAATTCAACTTATTGTCTGTGTGATACCTCATACCTGGCACATTTTCACTAATCTTGTATGTTTCTGTGATAATGATGCGGTAACATATATAATCGCGAATGGCCGTGTGAATTTAAATTTTATCACAAATATATTTTTAAATTTAAGTGTCATGGTAACAACTTGTACAGCAGATAATGCTAGAAGCTTCACTGATAGTTAACATTGCCAGGCCGTGACATACAATCCTAATATCTATAACGCGTTTTCATCGCGGTTCGTTGTGACTAACGCCTCATGCAGTAGGTTCGTGCCCACAGATAGTTAGTTGTTTATGTGACGCTATCTGTTACGGATATGAAAAATCCCAATCACTATGTCATATTGAACAATTAAACGGTGCTACAAAATATTCATCATATTCAAAGGATGTCCACTGCTGAACAAAGGCCTCCCCCATAGATTTACACAACGGTGTCAACATTTTAGGGGGGGAATTTGCCAATACTCACCACGCTTAGCAGGCGTACATTCAATTTAGTCTACATAGATGATTTGGCCATCCACTCCACGTCATTCAATGCCTGACACAAACAGGAAAACTATTTCTATCTTATTAAAATGTCTATTAATAATATTTTTTGGTGTACAATAAAGAGTAGGTATATAAATAATGAAATATAGATGAACTATAATACATACCATACTAAACCAACACTTTTGAGAACAATGAATATTAATTCGCATGTCAAGTAAATAATCATAAAAAAGAATTGAAAATGACGTTAGGAACATAAATACGTTAGTTTTATTCTTGACTGTAGCTTGCCTGTAGTACTATTTGCATTTTATAGCTGCCATATTCATTTTTTATCAATATATAGATAACTGTTTTAAATACTTTGTAAAGAACAGATTTGTAAGACAAAAAAATAACAATAATAGCCGAAAGAAGATCTAACCCTGAGTTTCTTTCGGCATTTCTCCTCTGAGCTTGTCATGTAGCGAAATGCCCTCCGTTTAGCTTTCTTTAAAAATGTTAGGCATCTTCTACCACCTTATGTTAATTTATGATTGTTCGCCTATTTCCATGTTTAATTCCTAACTGGGTGATATCTGGGTGATATTTACATAAGAGGAAATCTGATAAGAATTTAGAATACGCAGATGTTAGTTTAGGTTAAGGCTAAGACGCTACATATAAATAATTGTCTTGCATTGGAAAAATAACTAATTAAGAGTTGATAATGAAACTGTTTGCGTTCAACATTAAAAACGTCATATCATGAATGTGTTAGACCTAACTGACGTATGATGATGACTATTTCTAAGAATTCCCATTTAAATTTTGAATTCGAATCTTAAATAACAATAACTATTACGAATATGGAATATGAAGACGTCAATTAAACGTCAAAGACACAGGATAAATCAGTTTAGAGAAATAAACAAAATTAAATACAATTAAATGTAATATGGACTTTAAAATGCAATTGACACGCATGAGGACATTTGGCCGTGTGGCTCCCGGCAAAAAATGGACAGCCCCTTTCCGCCTGTTGGTGTTATAAACGGCTAATAAGCTAAGACAGCAGCGTCCTCCAGTGTTATAATAACATGACGTGATCACTAATCCGCCTGCCAAGCTTGATGTTTATGGCAATATCCCCTATAACCACTTATTGTAGTGTTCATATGAAGTCCCATGTTAAGCAGTGGATCTTTATGAGCTAATGTGTGTGCATGAGGACATATAACTAATTAAGACCATATAACATAGAAAAGTTAGAGGACCATTTTTCATAATTAATTTGAAACTTGGCGAACTGTGAAAATTGAAGCCCATTTGCCATGATATTTTTTTTTATTGTTGGAAAATGTCACTTTATCATCATCTATGCCTTCAGAAAGCAAATCGTTTAGCGTTTAATTCCTTTTTCAACTTAAAAATGTCTGTAGGCAAATGGCAGCAATGCGCAATGACTAAAACCTTTATTTATCAAACGTTAAAATAGCACGAGTGAGTAATAAGATACGGAAGTTTTCCCGACATTTTCTTGTAAACAACAATGCTATAGAGCAGCCGTCGGCAACCAGCGGCCCGTGAGTCCCCTCGGAGAGGCCCGCAAAGTTTACAATAAATGCAAATTAAATTTATAATACTGCGTGTTATTTACTTCATTGGTCTTCACCTGTTGCCCTCTTATTACAAAAGGTTGCCAACCTATGTTATATAGCGTATTATCTTCGTCATATTAATGATTATTCGTTCAAATAAAGAGTTTACGATTAGATTGAAACCATTCTGGTATTAAATATTATTATTAAACTAATTAAAAGCAGTACCAAACTCGTATATCGTCTCGTCAATAAAATAAAAAATCAATAAATACATGCGTGAACTTACGCTTCTATCTGTCAATACGCACTACTTACGCTCATAATTTTGACAGATGGAAGCCTAAGTTCACGCTTAGACTCGTTTCTGAATCTCTCCCTTAGTTAGCCAAATAAAAGTAATATTTAAAAAAATCTTGGCTCTTACTACGCTAGCAGTCTGCAACGTTTGATAGAAGAACTTCGCGCAAAAAGGCAACATTTTGCTATTGGTTTATCAAACATTTCTGCGATATCCTATTTTTAACTTCATTACGTAAGTAAATAAAGCATGTAATGATTTATGAACCTTTACCAAGACAAATATGGTCTGAGTCCTTTATTTCGAATTGAACGCCAGGGACCAATCCTTTAAAATGGAGTCTTCCAAACATAAATCGTATCTATACTTGTATGAGCTGCAATATAAGTAAATTCACGGCCATATCCTACAAACATTGAATGGTTTTTCTTGTGTGATTGTATGAAAACGCTTTTCCATTATGAGTAACGAGATATTTAGAGTCCGTTCTTCCTTCATAGATTTTGTCCATAAATGGAGTTCGTATGTTGCAATTGTCTCGTAAAAAGATTCTGACAGATTATGCAATGATTGATTGATTTCAAAGATGTTACTTCGCAATATTATGATACTATTATGTACTGGTGTTCTCCTATTGCAAGAATCCGGCTAACTAGGAAAGTACCACCTCGGTGCTAGATATTCTGCTGCCGTGATAGTCTTTAAACTTTTGACTTTATTGTGTTTCGTATTGAAGGGCACTGTAGTTAGTGAAACTAAGAGACTAAATAATTTATGTATCGAGGTGATCAGCTCAGTGTGGTTCCACCAAAGACTAGTCCTGGGTAGCATTACAATTACATTACATTATAATCTCTCTATCTCTCTCTATTACACGGGTTTATATCCCCTGTAAGGGGGAACCCGGTCTTTTGATAGGCTTACGCGGGGACATGGGTCCAACACGCAGAGGCCCTTTAGAGAGTTTTAATCTAAAATGTAATGGGACACTAACCGGGGACTCTCCATGGCTGCACTATCAAATGCAGTCTCGGATTGTCCCCGGAGGTATAAAACTATTGTATGAAATGGAAACTACAAGTATAAGGTCTCTTGCAATGGGTGCTAAATGGATTTAATACTAAGAAAAACGGCGTCTGCCTTTCAACCTTTAAAGTGAAATTCTGTGGCGGTGCCACTCACAAGATGGGCCCCCTAAATAGCCACCACTACTGGCGACAAGGAGCAACACCGGTGTGAGCGGGTAGGGGTGTAGAGAGGTGCGGCACCGGTTTCACCATCGCGCGTCTCGAAGACTCGGAGCGGGTTTCCCCGTTATTACGGCATTAGACACTTCCACCCCCGAGCATATAGCTCTGGCGGCCCCCCTCTGATCGGCCAACTAAGGCAAGCCATAGTTGAAAATCCTACGGGCACTCATTGGGTACCACTCCAACCAACCAATAAAGGCAAGCCGGAGACGAGGCCCTGACCGACTCTCTGGCGCATTCGGGTACGCAGTGTCGCCACTCACATTCAGCTCGCCACAAACTGCCCTGCGCTCACACATTACAATTATTATTATGGGCAAGTATGACGCTTCATCATTTCGGCCGAATAAAGTGTACTGATGGACACTGACATCCCCCAAATATCACTACATCGACCGATATGGGTGTGTTGTGTGCTCATTGGGGGATTTTGCCATAATCGCCATGCTTGGCAGGCGGGTTGGCGATCGCAGTTGAGTTGTTAATGTACTCGAAGGATGCTGCTGCCCATCCTCCAGGTAACACCAGGCGAATGGCTTGCTCCTCTCGTCACTAAGTGACATAATAAAGCCACCTGACGCCGCTTAAAACATCACCTCGCCACATGATGTAAGTGTTACGCTAATGCCCGGTTCCAATATCCGAAAACGAATCGTCATGCTTAGCTATAGTTAGTAATTATTCTTTATATTTTTACTAGTGGTCACCCAAAGACGAAAATCGAACGTAGTTAAAATAAAATAAAAATTATCATAAATTTAAACTATCTGCACTCCGTCTGTTTCCTTCTAAACATAAACTATGGCAAATCGCAACACCTATGTATACATAGCTAAAAAGGAGTACAAAGTTTTTTCTTCACGTATTAATATATAGATTAGTCTAACTGACGGCACGGTTGGTGCAGTGGTCGATACAGTCGGCTGCTGCGCTCCGGGTCGTGGGTTCGATTCCCACACGGAACAAATATTTGTATGACCTGCAGGTAGTTCTTCCGGGTCTGCGTGTATTGTATGTGGAGTTTATGTCTGTAAACGCACCCACGACACAGGAGAAATCCTAGTGTGGGGCTACGTTTTATATAAAAAATTATGACAAGAACGAGACTTAAGCTAATTTTGGCTACTAATGTTACTAAAGGTCTGTGAGATACACGATCGTGTCGGTGTCGGTAGGTATGATATAAAAAACCGGAGGTCGAAATAAATCTATTTTAAAACGCATTATTTTGCGAGTTACTCGAAACCGTTTCGCGAACGTTCTATAGAATCGTAAATACAGATATCCAGCAAGTAAAAAGATATTATAAAATAAAAGAAAACTACGCATTCTTCATATTGTTTATTAAATACGTCCGGTATACTTTTTACCTTTATTGATATTTCATTTCTTTCGACCGACTCGGAAGAACCGACGGAAGAACATGAACGATCACCAATTAAGGACTACGAGTGTCAAAATATGTATGTACTTGGATCAGGTCTTATAAAGGTTGAGACGAGGAAAACCTTCGTTATTGGTGTGGTTTACCTTTGTAATACACGACGTAAATAATGTAGAAATTATTTACCGTACGTACCGTTTTTAAGCTGAATTAATTGAATTTGTTTGTAAAGATAATATTATTGGACTATCTATCTGTCTTTTTATTTCGTGGGGAAATCTTTGCTAATGGACTTCCTCCGCCCTGGGAATGGTGGAGGGGCATTTTGGACTCTAAACCGACTAAAACACCAAGGTATTACTTTCAGTTAAGTACCTATGGATTGGGATGCGGTGTCTCTCCGTTAGGCATCGGGCCGCGCCTGTATCGGGTCGTTACTTGGCCTGGCAGACCCCGTCTATGTGTGACCTGGCCAGCCACACATTTCTCCAGAGCAGAGAGCGTGCAAGACACAGCGAGCCGCCGTGCCGATGTCTCGAGCTTGCTTCTGTCGAATGCCGCAACGGATTGCCCCAAGCTCATCGCCCTCAGGCCGCTACTTATGGAGCCCGAAGATCAGTCAGCGCCCCCCAACGATGCCTGGCGCATAATTTGACCTGGAACAGACCTACTACCACAGAACTAGATGGACAGAATGGCAGATAAGAACCTAGTGAAAGCCAGACACATTAAATGCAAGCCTAAACTGGTTTTTACGGAAATCAATCAGAAATGCCTCTGAAGATACTAGGATGATTAGCTTCTCGGGGGTCGTGGGTGCGCAGATTGGGGAGTCTGCGTGCTCACACCGAGCGACCCCCGGGAAGACGGTGGCGCGCACGTGGTTACGTGCCGGCGTGAGCGCAGCACAGCGCAAAGCGAGGTTTGGGAGGATCCTTTACAATCCTTCCCGAGAAGTGCCTGGGGGGCGACCTTTTTTACAGTTGCCTTCCCTCCGCTAGAAGGGGTGACCGCTTTACAGTTATCCCCTCCGTGATGTGCCTAAAGGCGTGGCACCAATGGGCGGCTCTAATGTGATCTTACGAGGACCTGGAGCCCCCCTTCGGTGCCGAAGATGACCACTCCAATGGTTTTAGCCGGTAGGAGTCCGGCATACCCCTTCGCCCGTCCCCGGGGTGAAGGAAGTTCCATGTAGAATTTCCACTGGAAATCAATAAAAAAAGAAAAAGGATGATTAGCTTCCTTACTTTGATATTAATTTGGGTGGCGATGTATTGAATTTCCAAGCGGGGATTTGGGATTCCGTAGTAAAACCAGGGACCTAGATAATTTCATGATATTTTTATAAAAATGTAACGTAATAGTGAGTAAAACTGAAGACTAGACGCAAAGTTTACATTCTTGTGGTTCATGGCAAATTTGAAACTAATTTAATACCTCCAATACAATATATCTTCCATAGTTTCTTGACATATCTGAGAGAAAATGTCAACAAGCTATGGAAAAGGCTTCACTTACCTCCGTGTTGCGGGTTCGATTCCCGCACGCAATAAACATTTGTATGATCTGCAGGTAATTGTTCCGGGGCCGGGAGTAGTGTGTGCAGAATATATTGCTCAGCAGTGGATGTCCTTTGGCTGATATGATGATGATGAGTTTGAGACCAAGAGCGGACCCATAATTTATGAAAATACAAATAAAAAATACTTGGTATTTTGGTTGTACCTATACTGCAAGAAGCGATAAATTTAATAGATATTATAGCCATTATAGGTTACCCGCTCGCTCTGCTGGGCGTATATTAATTAATATTTGGCGTTCTTTTTTTTGTAATGCAATAATAAAAAATACCTATTTCACGATATAGGCTACCTGTATCCAAATTTCATTAAAATCCGTTCAGCAGTTATCATATAAAGATCAGATTTATGTCATGAAAATAATAAGTTAATGAAAAAAAAGTAATTTTTTCTATAACAAGCTTTTATTTCTGCCCTCATGAGGATACAATCCTAACTGCAGCATCCGGTTATTTCTATCATTCTAGTATATTGTCATCAGAACTGAACAAACTTGCAAAATTTCATGTCCATGCTACTAACCGTTGAGGAGTGTCCCCATGAGGAAACAATCCTGGCTACAGTATCAGTTCATGTTAGTAATAATGTTTAGCTATAAAAATTAAACATACTCGTATACCGTGTCCGTGCTTCTAACCGTTCAGATTAGAAGACAATCCTGCCGGCATGATTAGGTTATTTCTATCATTGTAGTGTATTGTAATCAGAACTGAAGAAGCATGCACAATTTCAAAGCCCTAAGTCTTGGAACCTTGGAGGAAATGGTTCAAACTTGGCTCGGAACATTCGACCTAAACAAACTTACCTACATCTATTACATTACAAGTAGATGCGCCATACACGAAAGTAAGTCAGGTAGCTGCTATGCGCATGTCATTCGATGTCGTCGTGGCGCCGGCTGCCATTAGACCGCGTAATAAAACAAAGTACAGTAATTTTTACAGTATAGATTCTACGCATGGAATGACGTTTTTTACTCACAGTTGTACTATAATTCGTGCATAAACCTTATATAAACACAGGAATGCATGTTTTCCGCAATATGTTGCAAGAATTACGTATAAGAATGACGTCTAGTTGCGACCAGCAGCGACACTGGTCGGTGCGCGACTAAGTGAACTCCGGGCCATTACCTTACTTTCATGTGACCATCATAGACCGCGGGCAATGCATCTATACTTATAAAAACATCTTAGACCTACATACATCATCATCATCATCATCAGCCTATCGCAGTCCACTGCTGGACATAGGCCTCTTCAAGTGCATGCCACTGATCGCGATCCTCGGCTACTCTCATCCAGCTACTGCCAGCCACCTTGCGCAGGTCATGGCTCCACCGAGCTTGGGGGCGTCCTACACTACGTTTACCAAGACGCGGTCTCCACTCAAGAACACGTTTTCTCCAACGGTTGTCGGTTCTACGACTAATATGGCCAGCCCACTGCCACTTCAGCTTACTAATCCTATGAGCTATGTCGATAACTTTGGTTCTCTGTCGGATCACTTCATTTCTGATTTTATCCTTCAGAGAGACTCAGAGCATAGCCCTCTCCATTGCTCGCTGAGCGACTTTAAACTTGTGGACCAGCCCTACCGTATGTGTCCACGTCTCAGCACCGTGTGTTATGACGGGTAGAACGCACTGGTTGAACACTTTAGTACCTACATACATTGCAAGTTAAATAAAAGTTTGTTAAAAATAAATCGTGTCTTCCAACTGTCAACATTATAAATTTTATACCACTACTGCGCGAGTATCTCAGATGCAAGTGCACGCATTTGTATCCATGTGGGAGCCACATGGTAAACAAGTGTCGTCTGACGCCTTGACCTCTGAATTACACAGCTACTTACATAAATTAGGGGCGTCTGTTTACATTATCTGTGGACCAATGTTTTATTTTGTGGAGTAGAGTCCTACGAAAATAGTGCACATTATTTCAAATCAGTGGGTTTGTTCGCGTTTATTAAATAAAACTATTAAATTTTAAAAACTTTTTGATAACATTATTTTATTTATTACTCTCGTATTCCTGTCAGCAAATCCTTTCATGTGATCATGAGGTTGCATAAAAATAACTGGTCCGCCATCTTTGGAAATCCGCCATATTTTATTTGGAATGACGTCACTTAGCTAAACATGCATTGTCATCCAAACTAAACGTGTATGCAAAATTGCAGATTAATCAGTTGGGCATAACTGTTTCAAAATTCATTTGCAAGATTTGACCCTTACTAAGAAGGTAAGTTAAGTAAAAGCTTGTAAAAACAAAGTTGTAATTTTTCCTTTTCGCAATTTTTATCAAATAATGTTGCTATACAAGTATTGATTGTCTGCGGTTTCGTAATAAATTGGTGAAAATTGCATTTGTTTTCTTATTTTGCAAAGAATATTGAACTTGCTTTTTAATATACGCGATTGTGGCCTCTGTCTCCTGGAAATAAAGTTGACTTCATTTTATTTTGGAGGACCCTATACAAATTTATTTTGGTGCAGTAGCTGATGCAGTCGGCTGCTGTGCACTGGGTCGCCGGTTCGATTCCCACACGGAGTAAATATTTGTATGATATGCAGGTAGTTGTTCCGGGTCTGGGTGTATAGTGTGTGAAATTTGTGTCTGCAAACGCACCCACGACACAGGAGAAATCCGTGTGGGGGCAAAGTTAAAAAAAAACGAAAGTAACTTACTATCATTATTATATTTCTGAGTTCTACATGAAGACAAAAGATATGCTGTGAAAAACCGTACAAGCTGCTTATCCAAATGCAATAGCTCCCCTTGTATTTTTAATTCTGATGAGAGATTTTTGTGTTTTTGTATAAGCTATTAGTAAAGAACTACTTGGAATGGATAATTTATGAGCGTAGACAAATATTAATAACAAGCCAGTTGCATTCGCTGATCAGTAAACATTCGGCGCGGTCAGTCTATAGATGGGTGACCACTTAGTGGGAGGAGGGCCACGTAAAATCGTCGGTCCCGATTGCATTATCTGGACGTTTCTGCACACACGAAATAAGCGCCATCTCGATACGAGCGTTTGTGCCGCACGCGCAGTGCAATTGATGCATTCAAATTACATCCGGATCGGTGCGTGATGGCGTGGAGTGAAAAGAAATCGAAGGCTAATGTATGGACCACTTGAGCATTTAACAACAAAAAAAAACAATAAATATTCCCTAACAAAAAATGCTTGGAATATAGAAGTCGGTAAGTGGCTTTGCTGTATGGCGTCGGCTCAGAATACCACTACCCCATCTCCTCCCGTGGGTGTCGTAAAAGTCGATTGAGGGATTAGCCGGAGGATGAGCAGCAGCGTCCTTCGAATACATTAACAACTCAACTGCGATCGCCAACCCGTCTGCCAAGCGTGGCGATTATGTTAAAACCCCCCAATGAGCCCACACAACACAGCCATGTCTGTCGTAGTTGTGATTTTTGGGGGAGGCCTGTGTCCAACAGTGGAATTCATTCGGCCGAAATGATGAAGTGGCTTTTGTTGTTAGATTACGATACTTGCTGACTGAAAACTTGCTTACCGTTCAGGCCTAAGCCCTAACACCCTCGCACATAGACATATTCAATCCACACATATACACACACGCATGCATACACAACTGCGCATGTACGCATACACAACCATCCACAGGCACCCTCATACACACCCGCACACTCATACACACACTTATTTACGCGAAAATTTTAATTTTAATTCTATTTCCAAATTATTGTATGTTCTGTTACTTACCAAACTTGTCAAACTGTTCAGCCCTGCTTGTTAGTGATTTTAATTATTAGGGGGACTTGTAATATACGTTTTTGCCTAGTTAAGGCACCAGTCTCCCACAATTTAATTATGTACTAATTAAGCACTTTATTTATAACTAGTTGGGACTCGCGGTTTCACCCGCGTTTAATTTAAAAGAAATTTAGAGTGCTTCGACATACACACTTGACATAGAATAAATATATTGGATTTCAAGGGTTTTATTTTTTTACGCGGAGCCCTAATCATTTTTCTAAAATAAATGTAGCCTAAGTTATTCCTTATAACATCAGCTATCTGCCAGTGAAGGTCCCGTCAAAATCGGTTCAGCTGTTTCGGAGATTACCCGGAACAAACAGACAGACAGACAGACAAAAAAATTAAAAATAGTGTTTTTGTTATATGTAACGTACATACTTTCATATGCATTTAGTAAAAAGCTGTTATTTTGACATTACAAACAGACACTTCAATTTTATTTATTTGTATAGACATATTAATAATGTATTTTATATTGTGGAGAAAAAAAAAAGATTAATTAATTGATTAATTTAATGGGCCATGGTATGACGAGCCGCGGGTAAGGATCTGGTGCTCGCAAGATACAATAGATACAAGCAGGTTTGGAAGCTTATTTGATCATTCTTCACAAGTTAGGAACTTTAGATTTGCTGCAAGTTGAGTAAACACTTAAGTTTATTACGCAATAAATGCAAATTGACAGCTTTATTCCAGCCCACGATTCTATTATTAGCTGAATCAAACGAGCGGTCGGTGTATGACACACCTTCTACGACGTACTCATGACTCATGACTTCGTGAGTGACCGGCCTTTGTTGTATTCTTAATTGTGCTAATTATTGTACTATCGGAATGTTGCCAAACGAAAATTTTAAACAATTTTAAAATACAAAGGATTTTCGAATGTACTAATACATCGTGATCATACAGCAGTGCCGTGCCGTGTGGTTACGGTTAGCGCAGTGGCTAAACGACTAGCTTTCTATGCAACGTGTCGCGGGTTCGACCCTGGCACGGTACCTATATTTGTATGATCTACAGATAGCCACGACACCTAGCGGGGCAAAGGTTTAAAAAAAAATTGTCGTGTCGTGGTGCGTTTACATACATAAATTCCACATACAATACACCCAGACCCAGGACAACTACCTGCAGATCATACAAATATTTGTTCCGTGTAGGAATCGAACCCACGACCTCAGCCACTGCACCAACCGTGCCGTCATAGTGGGTGCTCAGTGCTCACCCAAGCGTATTCAGCTCCATTAACTGCTTCATCACTAATTCGAGGACTACGTGTTTACCTAGCACCGGGTTTAAAGATCACGGCTGGAATATTCATTATTTCGACTAATTGAATTCGTCATGCCGTGTGGTGCCGGCTCAGAATACCACCACCCCATCTCCTCCCGTGGGTGTCGTAAAAGTCGACTAAGGGATTAGGCGGAGGATGGGCAGCAGCGTCGTTCGAGTACATTAACAACTCAACTGCGATCGCCAACCCGTCTGCCCACAACACACTCATATCGGTCGTTGTGGTGATCTTTGGGGGAGGCCTGTGTCCAGCAGTGGACTTAATTTGGGCGAAATGATGATGATGATATAGCAGTGAGTTGCCTTCCACTCAGGAGGGTCTGAGTTCGATCCCGACCCGCACCTCTGACTTTTTAGATTCATGTGCGGATCAGAATTTGATTATCACTTGCGTTAACGGTGAAGGAAAACATCGTAAGGAAACCTGCACACCTGAGAGGAATCTAAAATGTTCTCAATGGTGTGTGTAGTCCACCAACCCGCACTAGGCCAGCGTGGTGGACTCAGGCCTAACCTTTCTCATCGTGAGAAAAGGGCCGTGCCCAGCAGCGGGACAGTAATGGGCTGATAGTGTATATTCAAGGACATAAACTTCAAATCTCAGATTTTAATGAGTCTAGATTAAGAATATATTGAAACTGGTGGAGCAGAATACCAATTCATAATCTCAGTTTGGTCATAGTGTAAATGAATTACGTGAATTGACCACCGAGTACTGTGAAGCGTTGTGTGTCATATAATGTATAGAAACCAATCGGATACCCAACGGCCTTGGACCATTAGAATGTAAAAGAACACGATAATAGTCTATGCGAGTCTTTTTCATTCCGCGTGATCTGAATTAAGAATATAGCACCCCTCCATCTCCTCCCGAGGATGTCGTAAAAGGCGACTAAGGGACTCTAAACCAGAGGAACGGGTCCCTTCTGTGAAACAGTAGCCATACTGCGCTCACCGGACTCCTACCGGCTAAAACCACTGAGGCCACACGAGGTCCAAGCGTGTAGTATTGGCAAATTCCCAAAGTTTTAACATAATTGTGGAAATCTATGGGGGAAGCCTTTATTCGGCAATGGATGTCTTTTGGCTGACATGGGTCTCTTTCAAAAACGGTGTTATTTCTTGTTTAGTGACCGTAAAAGCGTAAACCAATCTCGTCTGTCACGTTGCAGTTCACCTTTGGCCAGAGGTATCTATTTGAGCTGGCACGGTGGATGATTTCAATTTTCTGAATTGACCATCATGACCCTTTTTTTATTGGGCCCAGTGGACATTTTACATGAAATTCCTCCGTTGCGGGGAAGGACTGAGGGCCATGCCGGCCTCCTACCAGCTAAAACCACTGGGGCGGTCATCTTCGCCACCTAAGGGGGGCCACAGGTCCTCGTATGATCACACTAAAGCCGCCCACTGGTGCCACGTCTATAGGCACATCTCTGAGAGGGTGAAAGTAAAGCGGTCACCCCCCGGGGGATTGTGAACTATGTGATCATACGAGGACCTGGAGGGTTAGCTGTTAGGTGGTGAAGATGACCGCCCCAGTGGTTTTAGCTGGTAGGAGTCCAGTATGCCCCTTCGCCTTGCCCAGAGGCGGAGGAAGTTCATGTGGAATTGCCACTGCCACAATAAATATTAATTAGGTAAAGCCTTAGTCCACCACGCCGGCCCAGTGCGGGTTGGCGGACTACACACACATACACTGAGAAAAAAATTTTGGAGCTCTCTTTTTTGCAATTTACCTCACGATTTTCTCCTTCACCGTTAACGCTAGTGATAATAAAATTCTGATCCGTACATGAATCCGAAAAGTCAAATGTGCGGGCCGGGACTCAGACCCTCCCTTCCATACAGAAGGCAAGCGTTCAATCACTAGGCTAAACCTATATCGTGTGGTCACGCGCTGCCGTGGGACCCTTTGGGGGATCCTTTACAATCCCCCCTGGGGGTGACCGCTATACAGCCACCCTCTACGAGATGTGCCTATAGGCGTGGCACCAGTGGGCGGCTCTAGTGTGATCATACGAGGACCTGGAGCCTCCCTTAGGTGCCGAAGATGACCGCTCCAGTGGTTTTAGCCGGTAGGAGTCTGGCATACCCCTTCGCCCTTCCCCGGTGCGAAGGAAGTTCATGAAGAATTTCCACCGGGCACCAATAAAAAAGGCTAAACCTATATAAGGTACTTTATATGTTTAAATCACAATTAAAAAGTTTATTTAATGTGTGGCACAACCGAGGTCGCAATCGCACTGCTCGAGCACATGCATTCAAGGACTCGGGTACAGACAGTAAAAACATTCTGATTGCGGGAATTGGATTCACATTTTATAATTCTGAGAATTTAGAATGTGGTTACAATTTACAGAATTGTTAAGGCAATTAACTATGTATGATGCAGGCGGACGGTAACCAACTATGAATTAGAGTACTTTTTTTAATAATTTTTTTTATTGATGTCCAGTGGAAATTCTACATAGAACTTCCTTCACCCCGGGGAAGGGCGAAGGGGTATGCCGGACTCCTACCGGCTAAAACCACTGGAGCGGTCATCTTCGGCACCGAAGGGGGGCTCCAGGTCCTCGTAAGATCACACTAGAGCCGCCCATTGGTGCCACGCCTTTAGGCACATCACGGAGGGGATGACTGTAAAGCGGTCACCCCCTCTAGCGGAGGGAAGGCGACTGTAAAAAGGTCACCCCCCCAGGCACTTCTCGGGGAGGATTGTAAAGGATCCCCCCAAGCCTCGCTTTGCGCTGTGCTGCGTGCTGACCACGTGCGCGCCACCGTCTTCCCGGGGGTCACTCGGTGTGAGCACGCAGACTCCCCAATCTGCGCGCCCGTGACCCCCGGCTTTTTTATACCTTTTCATGGATCATTACAAAATAATTTTGCAGAATTTCATGTGTGTGTCCGTCTGTGTGCCTTGTGCCGGCTAAGAATACCACCACCCCATCTCAACCGTGGGTGTCCTAAAAGGCAACTATGGGATTAGCCGGAGGATGGGCAGCAGCGTAGGTACTTCGAATACATTTATAACTTTTTTTCTTAAAAAAACGTTGCCTCACACTAGGATTTCTCCTGTGTCGTGGGTGCGTTTACAGATATTAATTCCACATACAATACACCCAGACCCGGAACAACTACCTGCAGCTCATACAAATATTTGTTCCGTGCGGGAATCGAACCCACGACCTCAGCCACTGCACCAACCGTGCCGTCATAGTGGGTGCTCAGTGCTCACCCAAGCGGATTTAGCTCCATTAACTGCTTCATCACTAATTCGAGGACTACGTGTTTACCTAGCACCGGGTTTAAAGATCACGGCTGGAATATTCATTATTTTGACTAATTGAATTCGTCATGCCGTGTAGTGCCGGCTCAGAATACCACCCCCCCATCTCCTCCCGTGGGTGCCGTAAAAGTCGACTAAGGGATTAGCCGGAGGTTGGGCAGCAGCGTCCTTCGAGTACATTAACAGCTCTACTGCGATCGCCAACCCGTTTGCCAAGCGTGGCGATTATGGCAAAACCCCCAATGAGCCCACAGCACACCCATATCGGTAGTTGTGGTGATCTTTGGGCTCCGGTAGTTAGTAGTAGTTAACCCGGGTGTGGGTGTATTGCATGTGGAATTTATGTATGTAAACGCACCCACGACACAGGAGAAATCCTAGGGTGAATTATTATTTTTAAGCCTTTGCCCCGCTAGGATTGTGGCTATCTGTAGATCATACAAATATAGGTTCCGTGCCAGGATCGAACCCGCGACACGTTGTACAGAAAGGCAGTCGTTTAGCCACTGCGCCAACCGTAACAATAATAAGAATAACTAACCAACTATTAATGTAACTTACGCGAAGATAACAAGAAATAATTAGAGTAAGCATTGAATTTAGAACTACGCAATACACTTGAAAATCCAGTTGGGTTAGTAGTATAACTTGTTTATAGTTCATTATAATCTGTGGTCCTTTTTTCTGCGATATAGTATGTAATTGTCAACAGAGGTTAGAAACTACGTTGTATTTATTTAATACGCAATATCATGCAAATCATTATATAGGTCATAAGCTATGTAGTATTGTAATCGATTTATACATTTTATTCGCTTCTAAGGAATTGATTCCATGTTTTTTACTAAATCTACTTAAAGCAGCCTTAGCAGATTGGCTTAACGCGTTCCGTGGGGTAACCGATCCCGCGACTATTAGCGTAGTAAGCGAATCGCTTAGCCACTGCGCTTTTCGTACCGTCAATTTAACATACATTGGAATACAATGTCAGAATGTTCACTCTTTCTCTTATGTGGATGCTATAATGCGTAAACCAAAGTTACCCATTATAATAAAACACTTTTAAACGGATTCTGTCGCGTATATTTTAGATTTTTATTGCATTAACACTTTGCAGGGTTCGTGGTCGCAGGATGACTAAGGTGACAGGCGTTGTTACAGATTAAAAAAAAGTTATTTTATTTTATCTACCGTACTATTATAATCAATAATTATTTCGATGCACGCAGTATAATCACTCACAGTGTCTTGATGTTTTTTAGTGTGGTATTTAGTTTGGGACTTTATTATTTTAATAACAGGATTCCAAACTGGTGGCACCTGCCAGACATCTTCTCTATTGAAATTAGGATGTTTTTTAAATTTCAATAGCCACACGAAACATTCTTGGTAGGTATCGGTTCTCTTTCACGAGGACTTGAGGTTGATCGAAACGAAGAAAATGGTTGGGTTTGTCTAAGGCATGTTCGCACACTGCAGACTTTGTGGAGCGTCTATGCTTGACGTCAGCTATATGTTCTTTTAATCTGGTGGCTATATTACGCTTTGTTTGCCCTATGTATGGCAACCCACACTCACAGTCAAACTTGCAGTTTTTAAAAGTGTTTTACTATAATGTGTAATACTCGCGAAAACCTAAGACATTACAAAGTTACCCAGACAAGAAACAGCATAATTATTATGCGCCAACGCGTCCTATCTATAGAAATAAATAAAATTGAAGTGTCTGTTTGTAATGTCAAAATAACAGCTTTTTACTAAATGCATATGAAAGTATGTACGTTACATATAACAAAAAAACTATTTGATTTTTTTTTGTCTGTCAGTTTGTTCCGGGTAATCTCCAAAACGGCTGAACCGATTTTGACGGGACCTTCACTGGCAGATAGCTGATGTTATAAGGAATAACTTTGGCTACTTTTATTTTAGAAAAATTATTAGGGTACCGCGTAAAAAAAACCCTTGAAATCCAATATATTTATTCTATGTCAAGTGTCTATGTCGAAGTACTCTAAATTTCCTTTAAATTAAACGTGGGTGAAACCGCGGGTCCCAGCTAGTGAATCTATAAATACTTTGATCATTAACGACGCATTTAGAATTGGAATTCTGGACCGATGATCTCTAGTTTTTATTGGTCAGACACGCGACAGTATCAAATTCATGGAAATGCAGTTTAGGCATAATACATATTGCGCAATCATGAGATAATGTCAGAAGATAACGAAGTATCGGCTTTAATACAATGTATATTACTCATGTCATACTTTATCAATTTGCAAACATGAATTTATTTGAAATTTATAACTATTTTTCAAATATCACCACTGTCAACTCCACACATTTATGGGACGAAATCTCAAATATAGTATTTGGAATCATTGTGTATTTGTTACTTGTAATTAATGTTATAAATGTAATTTTGTCAGAAAACAATAGTTAAATATATAAACATGTCTGCTGGAAAATCGAGGTTTGTGGATTAAGGCAGATAAAGTTCATCATTCCCATCCTGTCGTACAAATGCTGGGATCCACGCACCGCTGCGTCGTTTAGCACAAAATTATAATACCCTTTCTCTAGATTTAGACGTATTTTCTTTATCACCCATTCGATCTAAAAAATGTCTTCATAAAGCTATAGTGAACATAGGTAGGTATTTGAGGCTTTGTTCCATTTTCTTTAATAGTTTAATTGTTAAATTATACTCGTGAATGAATCTTTTAGTAATATAAGATGGGGATTACGTAGTTAGTTGCACGCTGATGCATCCTTATGTAATTACTTTGATTTAATCATGTAAATTGTTTGTTGTCCCTAACAAATAAAAAACATATTATTCTTATATTATCGAACGTAATATCCGTAACTGTTTTAGAATAGATCTCTTTGTAGCATTAACTAAAAATAACAGTAATAACTTGTAATAAGTGAATAAAATGTTAGCTGCCTTTTCTCCAATCCGCGATTTCATAAACTCTTCGTTTTAAGCAGAGCAAGGCAGGTATGAAACAAACGCGCCAAAATTCCATCTTGCAACAACACGGCCTAGAATTCAGATTTGGAACGAGAGACGCATCGTGCACAAGCAGGGCGTGGTCCTATAAAGTAAGGCGCTAAACACGATGACGGATATGACCAGCCTTATTGACCTGTAACTGTTAGTAGTAAATCCTATATTTCGTCTGTAGCATTAGAATAAAAGCGGGATAAGAAGGTCAGATTATATTGGTGAAGCAGAGTCGAGGCGCTAAAAAGCCACCAGCAGCACTGAGCTGTAGTTTTTAGCACCAAGCGCGCGTCACCGTCTATATTTTTCAGAGTAAGAGCGGAAGGGAAGGTCTGCTTATGTTGGTGAGTCACCGTATTTATTTTTAAAGTGTAATCGTGCGGCCGCCACGCGCTCTCCGCGTGGCATTGTTTTGCTCAGATAATACTGGCTGCTACACCGTTCCCACATATTTACATCGTGTACATTCGTTTTCTGTACTCACATTATCGCTGTAACTATGTGTACTAGAGCGCTTTCCGATTTATCATTTCGGTTGTAAAACGTTAATTGGAGTAGGTACGACAAGTTAATTAAAGTATCGATAAAATAACGATTAATTATTAAACTATTTCTTTATCTGTGACTTTTGCTAATATAGTTCCCACGAAATCAGTTTATAAGAAAACAATAACGGATGTTATTTATCTTGCTTTCGGGTGCAAAAATAAGTAGATAGTGACAACAGGTGCAAACAAATGAAATTTAGGTATAGTCCACCATCTTATTTTGACTCAACATTCAAAATTGAAACCAACGTTGTCACAGATCCATGGGCGCCGGGAGGAACCCGTGCAAATGGGTGCACTTGCATTGTCATGGAAAGAAACACGAGTACCTACGGTCTATAATTAACGATACAATCTACATGATTTGTATTTTTGTATGTTTGTAACGAATAAACTGAAAATCTACGGGTCCGATTTCAAAAATTCTTTCACTATTAGAATGCTACATTATCCCTGAGTAAAGTAGGCTATATTAAAAATATAAATAGTAATTAAAAAAAGATAACTACTTATGACCTGCATAAAGATACTTTTACACTACGTTTAGGCCAAAATGTTTATAAAATTAACGTCCACCCGTGCGAAGCCGGGACGGGCCGCTATTAATAAATAAATTGACATCATGTAATTGACTAGTTTTATATAGGCATGCACTGTTATAATTGTCTCTCTTATATCTGTGCACGTCCCTGAAGTTATTCCTGCATGCGCGGCGCCCATACACAGACCAACAATTAATTAAAAATATGTTTTCCTACAGTGACGAGAGCGACGTGAGCCACACGACCGCAAAAATAGGCGGTTTATTTAATTATTATCATTGTTAGAAATATAATCACTTAGCAGAACAAAACCAGTAAGTTTTGTCTACTTGTTGTCGATTTCATTCATGCAGTCAGCAACAATCGAATTATAGCAACCACAGACTACCTAGAAAAAAACAAACAGCTCATTCGTTTTTAGTAACTTTTTTGCTGAATTGACGCTGGTAACTATGTCAAAAGTTACAACAAGTTACTGTGCATTCCAGTGACAAATAGCGACAGTAAATAAACTTAAAATAGGAATCTCGCAATGGAAGTAATCTGCCGTGGCGTTCTCTTATTTTGAATAGAATATTTGGTAATACTGTAATATCGATGATACTTTTTGGTGGGAGAACTGGCCATTTAGAAAAAAAGATCATATCAAAAATTCGTAATTAGAATGACTTTGACAAAGAAAAGGATTTTCGGCTAATAGCAGCGAGCTTGTCGGGTGGATATTGTATCAGTAATTGAGAAGTAAACACGAGAAAATAATAAAAGTCTTGATTATCATATCCACGGAGTATAATATTCTTTCCCCGAGTGTTCAGTGTAACAGAAATAATAAAAATAAGAGCCAATACAGAAAATGCCCCATTACAAAGGCCAGTCTTATCGCACTTGGCGATTTCAGCGATCCACTGAAATATTTAAAGAATAGTTTTTATTTTTTCTAGTTTTTTGCATAGAAGCCCTACTGTTTTAATACACGCGAAGCATCCCATAAAACTAGTAAACATAAGTACCTTGGAATATTTTCTTAGTGGTGAAATAACTGTTATTTGTGGTTTCCAGCAAATAATAGATCACTGTTACTCACCCAACCAATACGATGGGCAGTAGTAGCCTCCCGTATACTTTTATAACAACATACTACGATCACCAATCCGCTTGCCAAGCGTGGTGATTTTGACAAAATCCCTTATTTACGCTATTGTAATACGCTATATGCTATACGCTATACGCTTGCCGTGTGGTGCCGGCTCAGAATACCACCACCCCATCTCCTCCCGTGGGTGTCGTAAAAGTCGACTAAGGGATTAGCCGGCGGATGGGCAGCAGCGTCCTTCGAGTACTTTAGCAACTCAACTGCGATCGCCAACCCGTTTGCCAAGCGTGGCGATTATGGCAAAACCCCCCAATGAGCCCACAACACACCCATATCGGTCGTTGTGGTGATCTTTGGGGGAGGCCTGTGTCCAGCAGTGGACTTCATTCAGCCGAAATGATGAAATGATGATGAATGATACGCTAATACACTCATTGACCAATGGGAGCCCCATGTTGAGCAGTAGATCTTTACAGGCTTATGTGTATGTGTGTAATAAACGATGTCAAAATCGACCAGCTTATTCTGAACATAATATACAGCCAAACAAGACGTTATCTCACGCGAGACTCTACAAAATAACGCTTTTTAATTCTGTCAGCAGATTTTGCCACTTGTTTCGACATAATTCGTGATACATGTCATGCGTAGGGTAGGTAGGATAGACCGGCGGGCTGATTAGCTAAAAACAGCAACAGCAGACGCGATAGCAGCTATCGCGCAGCCGAGGAGCCACCGGTGGCAAACCGTCAAAAAAATTGGGTTTACGTAAGGCATCGCCCGCCAGTCGCTATTGTGGAAGATGCATATTTACTAGCGCCAGTAGCCACCAGAGGAACTAAAACGAATGAACGTTTTTAATTCATTGATTGTCCGACAGAGGCGCGTCAGAGATCTTCACCTGTTTAGTCGCTATCGGCATATAGGTAATACCAAATTGACGTTTGACAGCGGCGTTGGAGCAATTTACGGCTGTTGCAAAGCGTCTGCGACTTAGGTAATCAGCCCGCCAGACGGTAAAACATTATAGCGTTTGTGTAGACAGATATACTTCGTCCACGCCAGACAAAATTACATGGAGAGACGCCTACACGACTAATAAAATTAAACAAAATATTTACGATGACATTAATTCGTTAATTTATTTAGGTAGCTCTGGGAATTAAACAGAAAGTGTGTTTACATATTGCGCAATTTTTTATATTCCAAGTCATAAGAGAATTAAATTATTGCGCAAATTGGAATGAATGCACGCGTAAGAGTCATTTACGACTGTATCAAAATAGTTTCCCGAAGTTCCACTCGTTGCAAAAGTTTACAGTTTACGACATAGGATAATTTTGCGTCCATTTCTAGAATTTAACGTGTAATTTTCATGAAAATTGTTGACTAACCCAATCAAACATGCGCTAGCGCATCTATACAAATGATAAAATTGAAGTGTCTGTAATATCAAAACAACAGCTTTTTACTAAATGCCTACCCCGGAACCTACAACAAAAACCAATTTTAATTTTATTGTCTGTCTGTCTGTTTGTTCCCGCTAATCTCCGAAATGACTGGACCGATTTCTACGGAATTTTCACTGGCAGATATCTGATGTTATAAGGAATAACTTAGGCTACTTTTAACTTAGAAAAATAATTAGGGTTCCACGCAAAAATATTAAAACCCATGAAAGCCGATATATATACTCTATGTCAAGTGTCTATGCCGAAGTATTCTAAATTATTTATAAATAATCCAATTTCTTCTAAATTAAACGACGGGTGAAACCGCGGGTCCCAGCGAGTATATAATATTAGTAGACAGCCCAGTAGGGGTGGATTTAATTGCAACGGGGCCTAAGCCTGGTCTGATGCTCTAGTGTGATCGTACGAAGACCTGGAGCCCCCCTACGGTGCCGAGGATGACCGCTCCAGTGGTTTTAGCAGGAGGGTACCCTTTCGCCTTTCCTCGGAGCGGAAGTTCATGATGATTTTCACCTGGACACTAATAATAAAATCTGGTCTGATATGCCTTTTTAATTTTTTATTCACTACGACATATTTTTTCGTCTTCAACTTTAAATTGTGATATCATTTGGTGCAAATGTACCAAGATTATCGGGCCACTATATGTAACGTCACTTGCGGCCCCTCAAATTGAGCCCGCTAAAGCTTCATTCCGCACTTGCAGGCCAGTATTTCTGCTTTATTTGATGGTTAACTACAAACATCATTAACGAATTTTATACATATATTATGGTTGGTTAAATTTTACAAGCTGAAGCCATAATGACTATTTATTCATCGTAGTAATACTAGTATATATACCAATGCTTTTATTAGACATCAATTAATATTTATATTTCAAATATTATTTCAAAATAAGAAAATACTCCCCAAGTTGTCCACAGTCGGCGACGATCCACCACCGACTGACTACGTGAAATCTACGATGCCCCCACGTTACCTACTAAACTGATATGACAGACCATCTAGCTTGACCTGCCTCCCTCCCCACTTTATCATAGAATCGGGTATCAGAGACGTATTTGCTTAAGAGGTGGGGCTGAGTTTATATTGGTCTTTGTTCATGATAATGCGCTTACGCAAATACCTCCTGGCATAGCAAGATTGGCAAATGTCAACACAGATAACGTGTCTTGTCTACCAGTCGGGGTCAGGGCACTGTTTGTTTTTAGTGATGTTGCTATAGATCTTATTTTGTTCAGTTCAATGGGAAGACTATTATGAGCTGAATTGCCACGTCACGTCAAATTTTGTAGAATTTTATTATACATGGTTTTTTACACACTGACCTCTTAATTCGCATCCTTGCAGGTAATTTTAATTCCGAGATGACTTCAATATATATATATATATATTTTTTTTTTTTTTATCGTTTCCCCTCACTATGATTTCTAATATATCGTGGGTGCGTTTACAGTCATGAATTTCACATACAATTGACATATTTGTTGCCTAAAGTAAGAAAGGAACGCCTTTTTTGTAGTGGGGAATACCTCACGGCCTTCCTCCGCCGCGGGGGGTGGAGGGGCATGCCGGACTCGTACCGGCTAAATTCCCACGATGTCCTTCCACTTATAGCTTGGGTTGAGGTGTTCGCTTTATCAGCCTTAGACCGCACCAAGAAAGAGGAACGCTGAGAATATTTCTATAGTTTTTCTTTCAATGATCATCTTATTTGCTCAGTCGAAGGAGGTCCACTGCTGAACAAAGGCCTCCCCCATAGATTTCCATAACGATTAGTAATATCATAGGAGGAACTTGCCATTACTCACCATGCTTGACAGGCAGGTTGATGAGCACAATATGGCTACGGCACAGAAGGGGCTTTGCGGCCCACCCCTGATAGAGATGGTGGTATCTTCTTAGCCCGGACACCACACGGACGGTCATGGCGTACTTTTAATGATCATGGAAACCAAACCCTTGGGACTAACAATATAATATCCTCCATTAAGCTGCTTTAGTAAGCGCTTGGTGTGTTTTGACGGCACGGTTGATGTAGTGGCTGATACAGTCGGCTGCTGCGCTCCGGGTAGTGAGTTCGATTCCCGCACGGAATCTGATCTGCTGGTAGTTGTTCCGGGTCTGGGTGTATTGTGTGTGGAATTCATGTCTGTAAACGCACCCACGACACAGGAGAAATTCAGTGTGGGGTAAAAGTTTTTCAAAAAAAAAAAAGAAGCTTACTAAAATAAACGTAAAACCGCAATACATTGAAATAGGAACTATCCCATAGGACGGTCTATCTGTAATGTTTACATTTAAAATAAGAAAACAATGATTTTACTTGATAACCCCCATATCTCGTCGGTGCCTTAATGTGGAGGCGTGATAATATAAGAGGATGTTTATTATTGCAGCACGTGTCGTTTTTTATTGTGTCATTAGTGCTTCCCCCTGGATATTATGTCTCCATAATAGAGAGAGATAGCATAGAGCTGAAAAGAAACAGACAGAAATAAAATTATGTTATTGACAGCAACAAGTGTGGCGTCCGGATTAAGAATATAGCACCACTTCATCTACTGTAAAAGCTCGCAATAAACATACATAAGTATATAAGGTTGTTTTAGATCAAACTGAAGAAGAGAGATTTCGCGCGTGACCTGCAATATCATCGTCTTATTTATTCTTATTTGAAAAAACATTGCCCCACACTAGAATTTCGCCTGTGTCGTGGGTGCGTTTACAGACATGAATTTCACACACAATACACCCAGACCCGGAACAACTACCTGCAGATCATACAAATATTTGTTCAGTGCGGGAATCGAACCCACGACCCGGAGCGCAGCAGCCGACTGTATCAGCCACTGCACCAACCGTGCCGTCATCATCATCATTTCAGCCAAAAGACGTCCACTGCTGAACATAGGCCTCCCCCAAAGATCGTCACAACGACCGGATCTGCGCTACTCGCATCCAGCGGATTTCCGCAACCTTCACCAGGTCGTCGGTCCATCTCGTGGGGAGTCTACCCACGCAGCGTCTTCCGGTACGTGGTCACCACTCAAGAACTTTTCGGTCCCATCGGCCATCCGAGCAGTGTGCCCCGCCCACTGCCACTTAAGGTTAGCTATTCTGCGGGCTATGTCGGTTACCTTGGTCCTTTAGCGGATACCCTAATTTTTTTTATTCGAACTCGCAGGAAACTCCGAGCATAGCCCTCTCCATTGCCCTTTGGGTGACACTGAATTTTCTTAAGAGGCCCATGGTGAGCGACCGACCGTGAGCGAGCAACCTGAAACATGGATGTCCTGAAAAGGCTTACGTAACTTCTTTTGACTTCAGAACCCGAAAAACGTGTATAAGAGGCCACTCCCAACAAAAACTGAAAGCCCGTATCGTCAGAATTTTTAAATTTATTGTTGTAAAGTGACATTACCACGTTAATATTACTGATGATAGCGATAATGAAGAATAAATGCTTTAATAATGAAATGAATTGATAATTTATTCAAAATAGACTAAAAAAAATAGTTCTTTTTGAACGTCAACATAAAACAGCACAGCAAGCCACCCTTTACCGCTTCCTAGTGTGTAAGCTGGGGATAAGAAACGTCGCAAAAAACCTCCCCAGCAGCACGTTAATCTGTATTATACAATATTTTGTTACATGTGCTTCATATTCAAAAGCACAAAGGGATGGTTACTTGTAGTAACTTTGTCATATCTACACGTCCGCTAGCACACACCATTACACAATCGAACTATGGGTGAGATTCAGAAACGAGTCTAAGCGTGAATTTACACTTCCATCTGTCAAAATTATGAGCGTAAGTAGTGCATTTTGACAGATGGAAGCGTAAGTTCACGCTTAGACTCGTTTCTGAATCTCACCCTAAGATAATGAACTATACCTACAAAATTGATATAAAAGACTAGCTATCCATATTAGGTAGCTACTATATTTCTACTTTATGACAAACTAGCTGGGAACCGCGGTTTCACCCGCGTTTAATTTAAAAGAAATTTAGAGTACTTCGACATACTACACTTGACATAGAATATATATGTTGGATTTCAAGGGTTTTATTGTTTTTGCGCGGAACCCTAATTATTTTTCTAAAATAAAAGTAGCCTAAGTTATTCCTTATAACGTCAGCTATCTGCCAGTGAAAGTCCCGTCGAAATCGGTCCAGCCGTTTCGGAGACTACCCGGAACAAACAGACAGACAGACAGACAGACAGACAAAAAAATTAAAAATTGTTTTTTTGTTATAGGTACCGTATATACTTTCATATGCATTTAGTAAAAAGCTGTTATTTTGACATTACAAACAGACACTTCAATTTTATTTATTTGTATAGATTTATGATACATAAGCAACCATTTGAATTGAATTGAATTCAACTGCAAGTCTAAGGAAAATCAATAGGCCTGCCCGCTTACATGTGAAATAAAATAGTATATTCTTTGTAAACTGATGTCACGCAACTTTAACCAGGACCCGAGGAAACATGATGAATGAATGTTGTTTTTAATAATGCTGATGCATGCGTCATGCTCGCGAACGGGTGCCATCTGTTGGAACTGGTCAGCCTAACGCTGGCAATTTAATCATAAAGTTTCATAAATATTACAATCAGGCTTGTTTAGTATAGACTTTTTAAGTAGTTTTGCTCTCTTTATTCCTACAATGACTTCACATAATCTTAATTTCATTAACAATGTATGAACTCATAAATACTCTATTGTATAATCGTGGAGTTTCTTACCCCTTCTTCTCCATAGGAAATCTACACCTTGGAACGCGACAACTAAAATCTTGACTATTCATAAGTGCCTGCAAATGATTTAAATGAAAAAAAATCTTTTTATCTTATATGTATCTTTAAATTATCTAAATAAGTCTTTGTTTTACCATTTATACTAAAATAAAACCTTCATGTGGCCGTTATAAACTTAAGGGTAAAAAATATTTTTGGCCAGGTTTTGGGACAATATACCATACTGTGCAATGGGCGGCTCTATTTTAGTAAACTTATTTTGCTTTCTTCTTTATTTCTTAGTGTGATTGTATCGCAGACCTGGAGCCCCCCTTCGGTGCCAAAGATGATTCCGGTGGCCTACCGATACCCGTCCGCCCTTCCCCTGTGCGGAGGAAGAACATAATGATGTAAACTCATCGTTTTAAGAAAATCAAATATCGAAAATCTTTTTAATAAAAATATATGTATTAAGTACAATAACACGTCACTCACAGACACCAGTGCAAAGAGAACACTCTTCGGAAAAATTTGAAGTATGATTTCGAGGCATAGAGGCGTTGATAGTAAGACAGAAATGAGTAGTAAACTACAATTCGCTAGATTGTGTTTGTTGTTGACGGTGAAGATACCACGCTCTCACAGACTAACAGTATAAAGTGTATATTTTTTAATTTTTAAATTTTACATCCATATTTTTCATCTTCCGCCCCGTTATTCGGTGTTCTATACCTGGCAACACTACCATCGACACATATCTCTGCCTCTGAAGTGCGAGTAGTCATATATGTGGGAGGCCTTTGTTCAGCAGTGGACGTCCTTTGGCTGAAATTATGATAATAATGATTAGCCAAAATTGAATTGTCACTTACAAAACCTACTAAATTTAAAAAATACTGGATTTGTTTTTGCACCTGAGTAGATTATAATAACAGACTGAATAGTCATATCAGAATCGGTTGAAAAATAGGGGTAGGGTTTTATTACACCGTCAACAGCAGACAGACATTAACCTATTTCTTTAATACAATATTATATAACCGTTTTGTTTTTCTTTCCCCGCCTGTTGTTGAAGCCTACAGGAACTAGGTCATCAGCTCTTACAGTACTCGCTAAAACAAGATAAGGACAAACAATTGAGATGCAGTAATAATTTTTATAAAAGGCATACGCAGGATCTGGGCTGGGCAGGCAGGGTAGTGATGCAAGCAAAGGAGGCGGCAGAGCGGGGACGGAGGGAGATCTCCGATCCCCTCCGCAGACGAAACACCGGGCGTGGGCACCTGGGTAGGGCGCTGGACGATCTCCGGCCACCATGAGGAGCGGCCTGCGGGCAACGAACCAGGGGCGGTCCGTCGCCCGAACAGAAACAGGCCCGCGATGGCGGCGCGCGTGTTCCGAAGGGTAAATGCGGCCATCAAGGCCGCACACAGAAGGGGCCCGTCAATCATTGACGGGTCGATACCTGCCGGGGGAGCGGTCTAATGGAGAAAAGCGTACAACTCACCCCCGGCTAGAGGTAAGAAGAAGGACACCGTGGGGTTTTAGCCGGTTTGATCCCGGCATGCCCCTCCGCCCTTCCCAAGGCGGAGGAAAAAAAAAGCGGGTTGGTGAGCACAGTATGATTACTCAAGTCTTTGGCTCAGTTTATATAAATCATTACTATATTTTACTCAATAACTCGTTAATTTGTCATAGTAAATGTTTAAAAATATAAAATCCAGCCCATGGAATATACCTATTCGTAAACATTGTTTTGCCACAATATCGCAAAATACATAGGTCTGTATAGTTTTTTGTATAGAAAAGCACTCTGTGCACTCTAATTTACATACATACAATTCAATAAATAAAATATTTAAATAAAAAAAGAGCGGTGTGGCCCATGAGGGGATCGAACCCGCGACCTTCGCGTTATTAGCACGACGCTCTAACCAACTGAGCTAATGGGCCGATGTGTGGACCATTCGAAATTAAGGTACTTATACTTATCCTCTGAAAGTCTGTAAAAATAGAATGTTTACATTTTCATGCAACTGCGCAAATTGAATAAATGGAAGATTAAGTATCAAACAAAGGAGACTGATTACATATGTGTTAAGTGTGTGTTGTTATTGAATGATATAGAGAGAATAAATAAAGTCGGTAGTTGGATGGTTCCCTTTTGTGTTGTTTTCAAGCATAAAATAAAATGGCATGTTAAATAAATAATGTATTATTATCCTTTAATACGTTATTGGAAACGTTGGAATTTTTATAGAGTAGCTACGTATTGTATAAAACACTAAGTTGATTTAGGAAATATTCAAAATATCTATACAAATAAATAAAATTGAAGTGTGTGTTATTAATCTATACAAATAAATAAAATTAAAGTGTCTGTTTGTAATGTCAAATTAACAGCTTTTTACTAAATGCATATGAAAGTATGTACGTTACATATAACAAAAACACTATTTTTAAAATTTTTGTCTGTCTGTCGGTCTGTCTGTTTGTTCCGGGTAATCTCCGAAACGGCTGGACCGATTTTGACGGGACCTTCACTGGCAGATAGCTGATGTTATAAGGAATAACTTAGGCTACTTTTATTTTAGAAAAATAATTAGGGTTCCGCGTAAAAAAAAAAACCCTTGAAATCCAATATATATGTTCTATGTCAAGTGTCTATGTCTAAGTACTCTGAATTTCTTTTAAATTAAACGCAGGTGAAACCGCGGGTCCCAGCTAGTTTAATATAAAATACACTTTATTTATCGAACGTTTTCAATACATTTCCGTTAATTTGGCTGTCAGTGGTGCCGTAAATAAATAAGCCGGAAACGGTTTTTTTTTTAACTTTGCCCCACACTTGCATTTCTCCTGTGTCGTGGGTGCGTTTACAGACATGAATTCCGCATACAATACACCCAGACCCGGAACAACTACCTGCGGTACATACAAATATTTGTTCCGTGCAGGAATCAAACCCACGACCCGGAGCGCAGCAGCCGATTGTATCAGCCACTGCACCAACCGTGCCGTCGATTAAGATACAGCACCACTCCAGCTCCTCCCGTGGACGTCGTACAAGGCGACTAAGCACTCTAAACATGTCTGCGAGAAGACCAACAAAAAAAACTAAACCAGAGGGATGGGTTGCAGCAGCGTCTCACCTGTGGAACAGCAGCCATTCTACACTCACCAACACGCCCACCAAACGCGGTGAGTACTGGAAAAATCCCCCCAAACTCACGACACATGCCCCCCGCATCTGGACTCCGAGCGACCTTCACCAGTACCCCGATTTACGTAAAAACAAACAATCCAAATATCTTTGTCTGTGCGAATACCAAATTGGGTTATCACCATAATGGTGATTACCCAATTTGGTATTCGCTGAGATTGGTCCTCATCACTCACAGTCTGCAATGTCTGCGTGAATAGCTTCAATCATGTCTTAGCTAATACCAAAAAAAAGGACACCTTGCAGAAGGTACGCCATGAGGACTAGTCTTAGCGAATATCAAATTGGGTTATCACCGTTATTTCAATTCTGTATTCAAGGATGTAGGGATGTTTGAGCTTAAAGAATTACACCCCTGGTCGTTTGTCCATCTCGTTGGAGGGCGTCCCTCGCTGCGTTTTCCGATACGTAGGTATATAGGGTCTTATTTGAATAATGGAAAATATTTTAAGGCTAGGCTCTATAAATGGTATAGAATTCATTTAAATATCGAGTATCGGTTTTACTGATAATAATAAAATTAATATAAAAATACTTGACTAGCGAAAGATTTACTGTCTGTATTATTTTCTAAAAAAAAGTTCAATGTTATGTTTTTTTTTTTACCCCGCATCACTGCAACCTACAGATTCACCTCCTAAAATATTCTCAATTTTTAAAGTAACAACCTATATAGACATAATTATTACAACCTAGGAATATAATTGTACAAAAACTGAAATCGTGTTGTCATTTTAGATTTTTCATACAGCATAAGTGTGTAGTTTTATAGCTTTATACTTACATACAGCGAGACTGAGTTTTGCGCGCCATTTAATATGAATGTAACATATCTTGATATCTGTGGTATAATATCATTGATCGAAAGGGATTAATTCCTACATTTTGGAAATCTTCGAATTTGGATCCATGACAATAAAAAAGAATAAACATACGATTAGCCATGTTTGTTATCTTTTTTATTTGTCCCAGTGAAAATTATTCATGAACTTTTTCCGCCCTGGGGAAGAGCGAATGGGCATGCCGGACTCCTACCGGCTAAACCACTGGGACGGTATCTTCGGCACCTAATGGGGGCGCCATGTAACCTACGCAGTCTTAGAACCGGAATTTAAATATCAATCCATCAAAGTAACAAACCTTAAATCATAATGTTATACAACTCTGCACGTAAACAACAATTGAGTACGGTACCTATTAGCATTTTAAACTTCCGCATTCATTTAAAATTTGCTTAGAATCCATCAAAAATTATTCAACAACACCGAAGTAGGTATATTTAAAATACCATAACCTTTTTTATAACCAACAAAAAAAGTGGGTAAGAATCGGCTTTATTTATCCTAAGATAATCGTGGAAAAGATAAGTTTTTATTTATGCAATTATTTTATACTTAGTTAATTAATCGTTCGTTCGTCATTCATCGTGCCATGTACGAATAGCACCAATCTTATCATGAAACATCTTTGACTTCGACTTTGTGGAGGCTTCACAAAGTCTGCAGTGTGTGAACATGCCTTAGGCACCTAACCATTTTCTTCGTTTTGATCAACCTCTAGTCCTCGCGATAGAGAACCTATATGTACATAATGTTTCGTGAGGCTATTGAAATAAAAAAACATCCTAATTTTAATAGAGAAGATGGTTGGCAGGTACCACCCGTTTCATCATTTTTCATCATTTCGGCCGAATAAAGTCCACTGCTGGACACAGGCCTCCCCCAAAGATCACCACAACCATCGATATGGATGTCTTGTGGGCTCATTGGGGGGTTTTGCCATAATCGCCACGCTTGGCAGGCGGGTTGGCGATCGCAGTTGAGTTGTTAATGTACTCGAAGGACGCTGCTGCCCATCCTCCGGCTAATCCCTTAGTCGACTTTTACGACACCCATGGGAGGAGATGGGGTGGTGGCATTCTGAGCCGGCACCACACGTTTGGAATCCAGTTATTAAAATAATAAAGTCCCAAACATCATACCGCACTAAAACATCAAGATACTGTGAGTGATTACTGCGTGCATCGAAATATTTTTTTATTAGAATTGTATGGTAGATAAAATAAAATAACTTTTTAAAATCTGCAACGACGCCTGTCACCTTAGTCATCCTGTTTTTTTTTCGTACGGAGGGGATCGGAGATATCCCTCCGTACCCGCTCTGCCACCTCCTTTGCTTGCATCACTTCCTCGCAAAAGGAGGCGACGGCATCCCACGCGCTCTCGCTCCGGACGATGGACCGAACTACGGCCGGAGGCGAGAGGTCACCCCCTTCGACCGCCACGACGAGGTCACGGCGCTGCGCTGCCCAAGCTGGGTACTCCTCCAACGTGTGCTGTGCCGTGTCCTCCGGGCAGTCTCCGCAGTGATGACAACCAGGCGTCTCTTCTCGGCCTATTCGACACAGGTACTTCCCGAAACACCCATGGTTCGAGAGTACCTGCGTCATCCGGTAGGTGAGGGCGCCATGCCGCCTCTCCAGCCATTCCTCCATTACTGGTCTTACCGCCGCTACCGCGGCGTGCCCTGCAGTGGGTCGCTCCAGTCGCCCTTTCCACTCCGCCACCAGGATCCGCCGGAGCTCGAACCGACGCATCTCGATCTCACGAGGGCTCGAACCGACGCATCTCGATCTCACGAGGACCTTAGTCATCCTGCGACCACGAACCTGTCAGTATTAATTATAATAATAATAATACTGACATGTTTCATACTCAAGTGGACTCAGTCTGAATTGGACGCCCTGGATAGAAGAGTTCGTATATTGCTGACCACAAATCGGATTCATCATCCACGTTCATCGGTGATGAGGCTGTACATCCCACGAAAGTGTGGGGGTCGAGGCTTTTTAAATGCTAAGACCCTCCACAATCGTGAGGTGTGCAACCTCAGGGAGTACTTTCTCCAAGCCGATGTGGGGATGCACCGAGATGTGGTTGCAATAGACAAGGGACTCACCCCGCTCTCCTTGGCTAAAGAGAACTGGCATAAACCTGTAGTGCTTGACACTAATGACCGTAAGGAAGTATGGCAGAACAAGGAGCTTCACGGACGCTTTTACCGGGCCCTTCATGGGCCTGATGTGAACTTTTTAGCGTCCGTATCTTGGCTACGCTTCGGTGACCTCTTTGGGGAAACCGAAGGTTTTATCTGTGCAATTATGGATGAAGTTATCATGACGAATAACTACCGGAAATATATTGTGAAGGACGGCACGGTTGACATCTGTCGGGCATGCCACCGTCCGGGTGAGTCTATCCGTCACATTATTTCTGGTTGTTCTCGTCTTGCTAACGGCGAGTACTTGCACAGACATAACCAAGTGGCCAAGATTATCCACCAGCAACTTGCACTGCAATACAACCTTGTGAGTTCAGAAGTGCCATACTACAAGTATGTGCCCGACCCAGTTCTCGAAAATGACCATGTCACGTTGTACTGGGATCGATCTATCATCACTGACAGGACTATTGTAGCCAATAAGCCTGATATAGTGGTGATAGATCGAGCAGAACGCCGCACAATGATTGTGGATATAACTATCCCACATGACGAGAATCTCGTGAAAGCCGAGAAAGATAAGCAAATTAAATATCTTGACTTGGCACACGAGATTGTCGATATGTGGGAGGTAGACTCTGCAGTCATTGTGCCGATAGTTGTTACGGCCAATGGCCTTATGGCCAAGAGCCTCGACCAACACCTTAAGAGGCTCTCGTTAGGCAGCTGGGTCAAGGGCTTGATACAGAAAGCGGTACTCCTGGACACGGCTCGTATTGTTAGGAGGTTCCTCTCTCTGGAGCCCTGACCACCGGTGGCTTGGACCTTGTTCCCGATGCCGGTGGGCTACTATTTTTTATATTTTTAAATATATATTGTTTTTTTTTTATATATGTATTTAAAAATGTAATTTATATGTAATCATTTAAAATAAAGGAAAATAATAATAATCTTTCTTTATTTCACAAAAAGTTTTACAATTAATTTCTACATATTATTTGGCTATGTGTTAAAATTTTACAAAAATACATGAAGCATCTGTAGCCGAACTAAGCAAAGCCTGTATTTCGGCTATCAGCGCTAATCCCCTCGATTAACAACATTGTCTAAGCCATTCAAACTAATGTTAGCCTGTTAGTTTTAGTTTAACAGTAAATTTTATTTTTAATATTACTTATGTCTAAGGTGCTAGTGTGTCCTCTCTTTGTGTGGGATGATTGTGTATGTTAATGAAGTGTGAGAGGGGTGTGTAATGTGAGGGAGTATGAGTTAGTAAGTGTTAGTAAGTGTTAGTTGTCATATGATAGTGTTGAGCATTTGGAATGAATTTGTACATGTGCTATGTGTGAATGATTTGTATGCATCCTTTTGTCATAATAATCACTGTGCCATATGCAGTAGAAGTTCAGTCTCCTCATAATTAAGTTTTTGTAGGTATTCACGCACTTTTTTTTTTACTTGAATTTTTGTCATAGGATATATATTTAAGGTTCTATTCATTTTATTGTAAATAAAGGGTCCAATAAAATTCGCAAAACGTTGGCAAAATTTAGTCTTAAAAAGAGTCAGTCTGTCGCAAACCATATCTCTCCTACGTTTTTGTAAGAGCAACGGATCATACGTCTGTTTACTATGCTGTAGAAGAGTCATACTCAGAATAAACAGTTGTCTAACAGTTAGAACTCTACAAATCTGATACAATGTCACGGTAGGGAAGTAAATAGGTTTGAAAAAACTAACCTTCAGTATGGCACGCTGGGTGATCTCAACAGGCTTTAGGATGGTTTTCAATGCGCCTCCCCAAGATGATAAGCAATACGTTACGAGTGATTGGCAAAGTGCATAATATATCTGTTTTAGCAGTTCAGGACCGCAGACGTGCCTAAGATTTTTAAAAATATAGATCAACTTCCGTAGTCTACCGCATAGCAGTCTTATATGCTCTTTGAAGCTAAGGTTGCTATCTATGGTAACTCCAAGATATTTAATAAAGTGTACCCGCTCTAATGGTGGGCACGAACAGTTTTTTCTAGACTGACACTCATGCGATATGATTTCTCGGCAGATACTAGCGCTGTTTGTACTCCTTATACCAAAACAGATATATTTGGTCTTTTCCACATTTAACGTAAGAATGTGGCTCTGAAGCCACTCTCCCACAATACGAAAACCCAATTGCGCAGCATCAAGGACCTCATCCCATGTATCGGCAGAAAAAAATAGAGCAGTATCATCTGCGAAAGATATTATTTCGCCCTGGGTAAGTTTAAGACTTGTGAGTTCGTTAATATAAACGAGAAATAATGTAGGTCCCAGTATGCTGCCCTGCGGAACTCCGTGAGTAACCACAAGATCATTGCTTCTCGTACCATCAATACAGACTGACTGAGTTCTCCCTGTAAGGTAGCTTTTAAAAAGTTTTAGCTGCGTTCCTCTAATTCCCAACCTCTCGAGTTTTTCCAGTAGGATGGAAACAGAAATCGTGTCAAACGCCTTTGCCAAGTCTAAAAAGATAGTAAGACATTTTTTCCGACTGTCTAAGTTTGCTGAAATATAATCTATCAGCTTATTTACGGCTTGCTCAGTTGACTTTCCTTGCCGAAATCCGTACTGGTTATCGGAAAGCAATCTGTTCCTTTCAATGTAGTTAGTTAGTCTAACATTTATTATTCTTTCTAGTATTTTCGATAACGATGGCAGAATAGATATTGGCCGGTAGTTATCGACACGACTTCTGTCACCACTCTTATGGATTGGACATATTACTGCTTTTTTTAGGGAATCAGGGAACTCTCCTTTTTGCAGACAGTCATTGAAAATTTTCGTAAGGGGCGGTACTAAATTATTTTTATATGTTTTAAGAAACCTGGAGCTAATATTGTCCCATCCACTGGCACAATCTGTCTTTAAGTCAAGTATGAGACGTTCTACTTCCTCTTCAGATGTATCAATTAGTACAAACGAGTTGATGACGTTAGCTTTGGTATTGTTGATTTTTTGTGTGTTGTTGTTTAGAGTGTGCGTATTTTTCTGATATATTTTATTTGCTAGTGTACTTCCTACATTTGCAAAGTAACTATTTACTTTGTTCAGTGATTTTTCAGGAGTGTTTGATAGCGTCAGCAGTTCTTTAGGATAACTATTTATTTTAGAAGTGTTTGTTATTTCTTTAATCGCTTTCCACAGTTTTTTATTGTCACGTTTAGCAGCCAGGAGTTGGTTTTTTTCGTACGTCCTTTTTACTTTTTTTAGTATCGTATTGCAGTAATTTCTATAGCGGGTATATGTTAACTTTATTATCTCATTTTCTGGTGAACATGTCGACTTTTTATGCAACCTATCCCTATTTCTGATACATCGCAGCAATCCCTGCGTAATCCATGGCTTTATTATTTTATGGCGTTTAGAGAGAGAAATTTGTTTAGAATTGTTTATAATTGCAGATTGAACAATATGTGTAAAGTAATTCATGGAAAGATTTGGGTCTGCTAAGTTATAAATTGGGCCAAAATCAATTTTTTTAAGGTCTTGTTCTAAGCCTATATGGTCAACTTTAGTTATTGTTGTAACTGCAAATCGTGGGCTTTTTTTAAAATTCATATTCAATAAAACTGGGTAGTGATCTGTTAACGTTGAATATGGTACTACAGTGCTAACGGAGTAGCTTGTTTTTACTAACGCATGATCCAAACAAGTATCACTATTGCTACGAGTAATTAGGGTGTCAAAGTCAAAGTCAAAGTCAAAGTTTTTATTTCATATAGGCCCTAATAGGCACTTAAGAAAAGTCGAAAGTTAACGTGCACGGTTCGGAAAAGTTGATCTTATGGAGAAGAAGCCGGCAAGAAACTCCATAGACACTCTTTTAAAAAAAGTCATATTACAATTTAACACATTGCTCGCTATGTGGAAACAAAGTGGACTACATATGCACGATAATAAACACACTATTGCTTCTGTAGTACACAATCAGAAATTGATAATTATTAACGCACAGGTACGAGTCAACGAAGTTATCACATTTACAAAATGTAGAAGATGCTAAATTATATTAAAATAAAGGGCAATATGGCCATCAAGCTGTAAACAATGTCATATTGTGTACATTAACATGTCAAAAAGGACATATGTAATATGTCCTATATAAAAAAAGTTATCAATTCTAACAAGAATTATATCTTCATTCGTCGCAATTCAGAATAATTAATAGATAAACACATATTTTGTCAAAAGGGTACCAGGGAAGCCACATGTGCAGAAAGAGTCAGTGCCAAACATCCCTGTCATCAACATAATCTATAGCTTTATAATAAGCTTTTCCAATAAGAACGCGTTTAATATAGGCTTTAAACTTTCCCTCAGTAAGATCTGTAATAGATTTGGGCAGCTTGTTATAAAAACGTATACTATTCCCTAGGAATGACCTATTCGTTTTAGCTAATCTAAATTTAGGTACTACTATTTTATGTTTTTGCCGTGTATTGATGTCATGAAAATCGCTTCTTTTATGATACTTGTGCAGATTTTTGCGGACATATAAAATGTTTTCAAAGATATAAAGTGACGGCAGTGTAAGTATGTTAATTTCTTTAAACATGGTTCTAAGAGACTCGCGAGGGCCCATGTTATAGATCGCACGGATGGCCCTTTTTTGTAAAATAAAAATAGAATCTACATCGGCCGCTGATCCCCACAACAGAATGCCATAAGACATAATGCTGTGGAAATATGCAAAGTAAACTAATCGGGCTGTAGCTACATCAGTCAGCTGCCTAATTTTCCGAACTGCAAATGCAGCAGAGCTGAGCCTACTCGATATAGCTTTGATGTGGGCACTCCATTGCAATTTAGAGTCGATGGTTATTCCTAAAAACACAGTTTCATCAACAGTTTCAAGTTGGTTGCCTTCAAGAGTTAATTTTAGTCCTATTTGGGGTGTATTAAGCAATGAAAACTTTAAACATTTGGTTTTATCAGCATTAAGTAGTAGATTGTTAGCCGCAAACCATTTGCAGAGGACTGTTAGACTTTCGTTTACGTGTGGAATATTACTATCATTTCTATTAATTTTAAAAATTAGGGACGGGGTGTGAGCTGGTAAGATGCCATGGGTAGCAGCAAGAGTGAGATAGCGTTCCCCGTTCAAGTTGATTTTGTTGGGGCTTATATCTATATTGATGTCCCCCATTACAATAATATGTTCAAAAGCTGATAGTGTCTGTAGTACTTTATCTAATGATGATAGAAACTGATCAATATTTTGATATGATGGGGAACGATATAAGGAAAGTATAGCAATACGATTCTCAATTTTGGCAATTAAAGAATTGCATTCTTGCATGTCTGGTTCTTCTACAGTTAGGCTAAGGTTTTCTTCATAATAAATTACCACGCCATCATTTTGTTTTAGGTTTATTTTAGTTCCCACATGAGAGTATCCTGCAATGTTTGGGATTACAGAGGAGCGAGAAAGCCAACATTCTGTCAAAATAATTATATCGCATTTAAGTTTTATTCTTGCTAGTAAAACTTCCAACCCTGGCATGTTACAACTGACACTGCGAATATTCTGCGTAAGTAAAAGTAGGTGCTCTGAACACGGGGATAGTATTCTATGGCATTCCTCGATATCTGCTGTTTGCGATTGCGATACTGATACTTTGTCAATGTTTTCTGTTAAATTAATTATATCGTTGAATGTAAATTCAAGTTAGTAATTTTGTCATGAATAGTAGTCCGGTTTAAAAACATGCTATTGTAAGCTTTATAGTATTTAAAATATTCCAAATGAATCATATTTGTATATATGTTTATATAGTATGTGTAGTATAGTAGTATTTGTGTGTTATTCGTATGAGTCATAATGTGTAGGCTGCCTGTGACTGAAAGATTGTCTAGTAGAGGTATTTGGTATGTGCATAACTGATCGTATGTTAGTTTAGCCAGTCTGTCAAAAAAAGAAAAGTTGAAAGTATGCTCCATACAATTCCTGTAGAGTGTGATCCAATATATATAACAAAGTTTTAAATTTTTGTATGAGTAAAGAACATGCAAAATAAAATCAATTAACAGCGTACAGTTTCTGTGTGTGTCATTAAGTGTATAGTCTATGCACGAACCCTGCAAAATGCTTGAAACTTCAGGAAATACATAAATCTATAATACACGCGATGTAATCCATTTAAAAGTATTTTATTATAATGAGTAATAATCGCGAAAACCTAACACATTACTATACTTTAACTTCAGTTAAATACAAAATAGTTGTTTAAAGTAAAAACTTATAATTTTCACGATTATCTCGGGCGGAAAAGGTCAATCTTCAAATCTTCAGCACCCTTTTTACTTCTTTCTTTTCTTCCTACCAAGACCCTTGACATGCGACCTAAACGTAATCGGCAATGAATTCGCTCCACCCACGGGTGTCGGCGACCTAGGGTCTATCTAGAGAATGGGCAGCAGCCTCTTTTTGTCTGGTTAAACCAAGCTTCGGAGCTCTGGCAATATAGCAGACATTGCAATAACCTCCACGTACAGGTTGACCAAGTATACTATTGCTACATGCTTGTCGGAGTGAAGTGGAAACTTCTTCTTTTTCATTCTCTTTGTGCATTTCAAGGATGCTTAATCTAATCCTTGAAACACGCTGAGCGTCTTCGCTCGGGTGTTCTTATCTGTGTCTCTATTTTAGATCCTGGCTTACAATAGCTTATTTCTATGACTAAAACAACAGCTTCTGAATTCAAATTATGAAATAGTTGAATGATAGGTTAGAAACATATTAGTAAGGAAATAAAATATGTTTTTGTACATGCTACGTTCCTTTTGCTACACTCCTTTTTTGTCATGGCATTACCTATCTGTAGCGTTGAACTGTCATCTATCGGGCTGTGCGGCGAAGCCACGACATGTGCGCAATATCACGACTGCCTGGCGCAAACTTGCCCGAGACAAAACACGCAATTTGGACCACGATCCTCAACACTGAGGACCGGCTTAGAAGAACAAGAAGAATATTTTAATTTTAATTTATTAATTTTATTTTAATTTTTATTATAACCATTTAAAACAACCCTTTTAAAATGTACTTTTTTCATATATGTTTTGTTGACCTTGTGTTTCCTGGGAAAAATTTGGCCACCATTTGAGGCCGTAAAAAGCAATGTATAAAAAGAATAGGTTGCAAAATTTGTTTAATATTATTGAAATATTGCAATCGCACAAATATGCGTAGACGCGCCTCACCTTAGCCAGTTGTAACCGCTCCATTATCTTGGGTCCTGAACCCTGGCCCGCGCACCTCCTACTGCGAGCAAAACACTGATAGTGGATAAAAATACATTGCGTTAGACGTATAGAATCTAGACCCCATGGCACGGGTTATCTCTGTGTTACGATAATGCTTTTTCGTCCAAAAAGTTTGACAAATTAAAAACATAGTCTTTAAATATTTACGGTGATGCCTGTGTGTGTTACCAGTTACATACATACAAAGTACATATGGAATAGAGACATGGTCACTAACTATGGGCCTCATAAGAAAGCTCAAGGTCACTCAGCGAGCTATGGAGAGCTATGCTTGGTATTGCATGCATAGCTCTCATGAATAATCAGACTTTACTCATGAATACCAGAATATAAGTACCAACCAAGTACATGTACCATGTTTAGTAAAGTAAATGAGTCGTTCCTGATAATTAAACAAACAACACTACCAATCCAGGTCTTAGTAAGATAACACTGTAAATTATGTGTTATTTAATTTATAAGCAATTGATAAATTGTACGACGTAAATTTGTAATGGGATAAACGTGTGAAGAAGTTGTTGGGTAATAAAGTACCTAATTATGTCAAAGTTGTAATTCGGCGTCCATTGATGTATTTTGATATAATTATAATGGACGTCTCTGGTAACTTCTTGCTTGCTGTGTTCTATAAACATTTTTTTTTTCTTTTTAAGTGAACTATACAGCAGTTTTGTTTATGCAAAATAGACTAAGGACGTTAATTGTTTTTGGAAAAATACAAAATTTTTAGAGCTATGCTTCGACTGGATCGGTGTTGTTTTTACCATTCTTATAAATGCCAAATTATAGTTTGTACCACAGAAAACCTACAGAGGCAACAAAATATTTCTAATTAATTTTTCACATGTATTTTTCCAAAATATAGGTTGTATTTAAATTAAACGAGCGAGATTGCAAGACAGAACCGCTGTTGACTTTCCTCAAGAGGTGGTCAACAACTATACACAGTATTATAATATCTGTGCTTATACTAAATTTGAAAAATTGTGCTGTGAACAAATATTATTACAGATCTGGATCTGCAATTGCAATGCAAAGTGCAATTCCTTAAGCTCAAACATCCATAGAGCCTAGACTTAAAATATTTTCCATTATTCAAATAAGACCCTATATACCTACGTATCTGAAAAGGCAGCAAGGGACGCCCTCCAGCGAGATAGACAAACGACCAGTTCGCTAAGCTCAGAAATCTATACATCCTTAAATACAGAATCGAAATAACGGTGTAAAACCAATTTCGGTATTCGCTAAGACATGACTGAAGCTATTCGAGGACACGTTGCAGAAGGTAAGCCATCAAGACCAGTTTTAGCGATTACCAGATTGGGTCATCATCGTTATTTCAATTCTGTATTCAAGGATGTATGGATGTTTGAGCTTAGAGAATTGCACCCCAGTTCATTCAATCAAATTCATATAGTTCAAGGTCTAGTGCGGTACTATCTTTTACAAAATTGTCATTTTTTTGTCATTTTATTTATTGCTAGTTATTTTTATTTATTTATTTATTTATCATATTAATATTGGTATATTGTTATTGTACAAATTTACTGTGGGAGACTGGTGCCTAAACTAGGTTCAAGCCTGTATTTCAGGTCACCAGGCCTTCTACCCTAGAAGTCCAATTACATAGTCCTTTATTATCATTATTAATGTATTTCTTATCATTTCCTTACATTACTACATTGACAACGTCTATTTATTTATTCAGAAAACCAACAGCGATACAATAATGTGCACATAAGTCATATATAACTGCTAAGTATGGCCAATTATAGGGTTCCCTGGGTAACTATTAGATTATATAATTCGGCTAAAGGACAGACGAAAAATGTTTAATAATATAAAAAAAAGGATATTATGACAATAATCGAGTGCCGCTATATATACCAGAAACGTTACCAAATATCAAACAGATGAAGCACTCTGATGGAGTGAAGTTAAGTGCAGTTGCTTATCTTTTATAATTTTCATAAGTTGAGACTTAAACGATGTTTTAGACAGGCAGAAAAAGTCTACATCATATTATACCGTCTAAGATAGAAAGGCCGAAAGAAAGTTGGAGGTAGGGTTTTTTGATTATTTCATTCATAACACACTTTTATTACCTACACGTGTAACTAATATCTTGCGAACTTTGTAAATAAATTTTGAAAGTAGATTTTAACCTACTTTTTAATGTCGTAAGTATCGAATTGAAAATTTGCAGGTAATATGGATGACAATATAATAATTTGGCACCATCGAACCGGTCTGACGACGAAGCCAATAAGTGGGTGGTGGAACTCTTCAATGGCTACTAGTAAACCCCTACTACTAAAAAGCTTTCTTCTGTATTAAGAAACATAGTTGTTGTTTTATGGACAATATAATGTCACACATCACATACCTTGTTCAACCTTGCGACTGGCCTCCGAACTCGCAATTACCTTAAAACGTTTATGTTCAAAACAATTAATAAACAAAATACATATTATCGGCCTAATTATTTAAATAAGATCAAGTGTCTGATAAATTAATAGTTAATAAATTACTGTCCTTGATCTCGTTTTCCTAAGTGTCAGCAGACTAACGTAAACACTCTACGCATCTATACCAATATAATAAAATTGAAGTGTCTGTCAGATATATTATAAACTAAAATTTTAATGTTTTACCATGTTCTTGCCATATCATCAAGTAACGCGATACCTTATTTCGAATCGATCTCGTAATTTAAAAATGTTCAAAATATAGTTCCGATCTAGTCTGTGTCATAAATGCCACAAATGGTGTTCTCCTAAACTAACAAACAACGTCAAACGTGAACTTACACTGTGATGAGATCGAAAATGGATCGAAAGTTGATCGAAGTCAAAACGGTATTCTGCTAACATTTCGAACTGTCACATGTACTAAATTGTCATCAAATAAACGTCAAAATTGAGATTGAAATGAGACTAGATCGTGATTATACTGAAATTTGACTGAACTTAATGATTAGCAGAATACCATTTTTTCGGTCAATTCATAATTTAATCTCAGTTCGGTCAAGTTTCAGTCATAGTGTAAATTAATTACGAGAACTGGCCCTCAGACCTGTGGAAGTTGCTATCCCTTCCTCAACTAGAAAAGAGCTGATGATGAATTTACGCCTAGCGAAGCGGGCGGGTGACGGCAAGTTTGTAATAAAACTTCACTGCAATAAAGGCTGGTAACTTCTTCCATTTGTATGTTTGTCTTGGATGGTAATCTATTTCTGGATGTAAACCGACATCCCCTGCAAGGAGGATCGCGGTCTCTTGATGCGCTTACACGGAATTATGGGTCCAACATACAACATACTTAAACATGTTTTTTATCAACCCGGTGGCGACACGAGCAAGTCATTCATCGTCATCATTATTTCAGCCTAAAAACGTCCATTGCTGGACAGGATACTTCCCCAAAGATTGCCACAGTGACCGGTATGGGTTAGTGTTGTGCGCTCATTGGCAGATTTTGCCATAAGCACCACGCTTGGCAGACGGGTTGGCGATCGGAGTTGATTTATAAATCTACTCGAAGGACGCCACTGCGCATCCTCCAGATAATCCCATAGTCGCCTTTTACGACACCAACGGGATGAGACGGGGTGGTGGTATTCTTAGCCGGCCGGCACCAGTTATTCGCCTGGTGGTAATTCACACCCGCCAATACCGACTACAATGTTACCCAGGGTTAGCCTGTGTTCATCACCTCGATACATTAGTGATTTAGTCTCTTATGCACAATAATTTTACGACTTCCATTTTATTTTGGACAGTTCGTCGTTTCAGCCCAATAAAGTCCACTGCTGGACACAAGCCTCCCCAAAGATCGCCACAACGACCGGTCTGGGCGTGTTTTGCCATAATCGCCACGCTTGGCAGGCGGATTGGCGATCGCAGTTGAGTTGTTAATGTAATGGACTAGAAGAACGCTGCTGGTCATCCTCCGGTTAATCCCATAGTCACCTTTTACGACACCCACGAGATGAGATGGGTTGGTGCTATTCGTAGCCGGATCCACACGTGGACAGTTCAGTTGTCATCAAGACATCAGATTTCTCTAACCTAGATAAACATGTATACTGTCGTTTGACGTCACACAAGGCTATTAACACAAATAAAGTTCGATTTGGCAAATACATTTACACAGCCATACATATATTTAAGTGTTACCCCCTTTTCGATCGGTCTTTCGGCCCCATTGATGTTAATTTAGGTGTTCGCTACACTTATTTATAGCCATCCTACTTTCCGGTCAATTTACACGCGTAGCCTATTTTTGTGGGGTTGAAAGGGTGTCAATCTGAAGACGGTGCAAAGCAAACACTCTTAAGCTCTGGCATACCAATGAAATAATATTATTAAAGAATTCATTAACAACATATTATCATCATCACAGCTATATTATATTTTTAGGATTAGTGATAAATAGAAGTTTTAAAAAATACAACACTTACAACTTAACTATTTTTAATTTCAAACACAATAACAACTCTAAATATGATTTAACCAAGAAGGGAGTCTATTAGAATCAAATACCGCAATGTCCATTTTCGTGTTCTGGCCATAATTCATATTTTTTATATACATACACCAATGGATAATGCTATATTTGTAGCATACTTTAATTTTTAATGCCAGTTTTCTACATGACATTGCAGCTTTGGTTGCATTTTGAATATTCAAATAGATTCCTTTTAATCTGTAGATTCATACGGCATAGAAAACGCATTTTTGCTTTTTTATGGACATTGCGGTATTTGATTCTAATAGACTCAAGGAACAAAATCACTAACAATCTAATGTACTCACGGTTAATTACCCTTTTTACACGTCTTACACATAATAACACAAAATGGCTCACATGACCTATGTTTCACTGTCGAACGCCAGCAGGCAAATCACTAGTAATGCTACTTGCACGCCGTTATATAGGAAATCAGTTTTTTTTTGTTATGTGGGTAGCGGGTTATGTTAATACGGCCTCTCCTGACACTGGATCGTCCTCGAGCCAAGAATGTGATTCGGTGGCGCAAACAGGATCAGTTGATGGTCCTGCTTCAGCCTCGAGGTCTAGCAGAGGCATCGACAGTGCGGCACCAGAATCCAATGTTGGAGCTGCTGAACCTGTATCTATTTCATCGGTTTCTTCGTCTAAAAGAAAGACAGCATGTTAGAATATGGAATTTCAATCTAAGCATATTTCTACATTTTCCATTCATATACTTTTATTTAATTCATCCATCACACATTTCATACCATCACGTCATTAATTACGTACACGCAGCTAAGTAAATAAATTAATAAAACGGGTCCTTTTTGGTGTGTTTTGTCTTCCTTTTTGTTCTTTAACATCTGCTGCCTCCATTTTACAACTGCCACGAGAGTTTGTTCCAACCTGTAACAAAATACGAACGCGCCACCCAACTATGCGCCTAGCGCAGAAATGGGTCTTCCGACTATGCGTCTAGCGCAGATACGGGTATTCCGACTATGCGTCTAGCGCAGATACGGGTATTCCGACTATGCGTCTAGCGCAGATACGGGTATTCCGACTATGCGTCTAGCGCAGATACGGGTATTCCGACTATGCGTCTAGCGCAGATACGGGTATTCCGACTATGCGTCTAGCGCAGATACGGGTATTCCGACTATGCGTCTAGCGCAGATACGGGTATTCCGACTATGCGTCTAGCGCAGATACGGGTATTCCGACTATGCGTCTAGCGCAGATACGGACTACGACGGATGCAGTTCGTGCATCAGACGCAACGGAGCAATAGCGTGTTTTCACCGATGTCAACCCAACTATGCACCTTGTGCAGAAACGGTTATCTGGATATCAAATAATGGGCAAACATCTCTTTCGACACATCACATACTATCCTGCCGATTACCATCCCCTAATCTGCCTACTATTAAACCTATGGTTAAGTTAAGATTACTGAATTCCTTGTGAGACGTTAATTTTGAACTCATTTACACTGTCTATGGGGATAAGTGGTATGTTTTCCCTAAGCTAGATAGAATGGCAACAAATAGGATTGCATGCGATGTTTAAGTCGAATGAAGATGACATTATAACAGTACTCACAATAAAAAAGCGGTACGCGTCTCTTGGCACCACTCGCTTTGCCATGTACTGTACTGCTAGCATCTACGTGGACTTCTGTGGGGAAACTTGGATCATAAATAGAGAGTATCGGCTCACTCGTCAAATGTCTCATAAGGGCTTGACAAACGTCCTCTTGCTCAGCTCCCCAACAAAATTTGACACGTCCTTTTGCTCAGCTCCCCAACAAAATTGGACAAGTCTTCTTCGGCTCTAGTGACAAATTTGACAAGTCTTCTTCGTCTCTTCTGCGGTTTTAGTGGCATACCCTTTATATACCTGCGAAAATAGCCAACAAAACCAAGAAATTGCCTTACCTGGTCTACGTTTTCTGGTGGTGATGTAGGTATTAGTAAGAGCTTCAACTTTTCGAGAGCTCGGCCTCACCTGACCCTGTCCTACTACCCTGCTGAGGTATTCAACCTCGGTGGTTAAAAGGAAAATTTTCGAAAACTAATGGCAAAACCAGCCTGCGTAAGTGTGAATAACAGATTCCGATACAGAATTACTCAGAAGAAGTACATCACCCACATATACTAGCACGCTTCCTTGATTTATGAGAGTGCGCAAAGTATCATTAATTATACGCTGGTACACTATCGGGGAATTCTAATCTGCATGGCATTTTTATGTACTCAAAATTCTCCTCTGGGGTTCTGAGTCCTCTCAGATGGATACACTCCTCCTTGGTAGGTAATTTGTGAATCCCCGTGGCTATATTAAGGCTAGAAGAACTGATGGCTGCCCCACCCGGTCTGGCCCATTGCAGATGGAACAAAAGTCGGTAACTGTTCAGGACTTCAGTATCTTACGATTGTGGCGATTCTGTTGGCGAGATGCAGCTGAATGGTGACAACAAGTAGTACTCTGCGAGTATACTACGTGCGATATATAAGAACGCGAACGAGAGCGCTTACGGAAAACGCTTGGAGGTCGAGATTCGTAACGCGAAGCCCTATTGCGGCGAGGCGTTCGACAGTGTGAAACACGTAAACGGGATCGCGATTTGCCGATACGCAGACTAACACGAGAATCCGATCGTTCCCGGTCGCAATCGGTCATGCGAGCCATCCTGCGAGCGGCGGCGATCGCGAGATTTATTTCGCGTCGTTATCCAATCAAATCAAATCAAATCAAATCTCTTTTAACAAAGCACAGGAAAATAAAAATAAAGATGTGGGTAACTATTTGTTCCCTCTTAGATAGTGGTTTAGTGATCCTTATCCCACTTCTGATTTTAGGATTAGTGATAAATAGAAGTTTTAAAAAATACAACACTTACAACTTAACTATTTTTAATTTCAAACACAATAACAACTCTAAATATGATTTAACCAAGAAGGAACAAAATCACTAACAATCTAATGTACTCACGGTTAATTACCCTTTTTACACGTCTTACACATAATAACACAAAATGGCTCACATGACCTATGTTTCACTGTCGAACGCCAGCAGGCAAATCACTAGTAATGCTACTTGCACGCCGTTATATAGGAAATCAGTTTTTTTTTGTTATGTGGGTAGCGGGTTATGTTAATAATATAGTAATGTCTTAGGTTTTCCCGATTATTACACATTATAATAAAACAATTTTAAACGGATTAGATCCCGTATATTACGAGTATAGATTTTTGTTTTTCCTGACGTTTCGAACACTTTGCAGGGTTCGTGGTCGCAGGATGACTAAGGTGATAGGAGTCGTTACAGATTTTAAAAGTCATTTTATTTTATATGCCATACAATAAAAATAAAAAGTTTCGATGCACGCAGTTATTTATTATTTATCATAAGAACAAAGCAACGACAATCACTAATTAATGATAAACTGCAACAATTATCCACTGTCCATACGTATAATATATATAATACTTTGATAACAACAGCACAAAAAGTGAGGTGGACCACATTCACATAGGTTCATTATCATCAGCGTATCAGCCACAGGACGTCCACTGCTGACCAAAGGCCTCCCCCAAAGATTTTCACAATTGGGTCGTCATTTGTGAACGACACCCGTGGGTGGAGAGAGGTGGTCTATTATTTGCCGGGAATCACGCAGCTAAAGTCTTGTACATTAGAAACTTTTTGAGATTACAAAATATGTGTTGCGCTGTTTACTTCACGCTTCACCTGCACCGCATCACGCTTACCCTATGGCAACAAAATTCTCATCATCATCATATCAGCCATTCATAGGTCCACTACTGAACAAAGGCCTCCCCTATAGATTTCCACAGTTGTGTCGCCATTTTGGGGGGTATTTGCCAGTACTCACCACGCTTGGCAAGCGGGTTGGTGAGCGCAGAATGGCTGCTGTTCCACAGAAGAAACGCTGCTGCCCATCCCTCTGGCTTAGAATCCCATATTCGCCTTTTACGCCATCCATGGGAGGAGATGCAGTGGTGCTGTATTCTTAATCCGGACCCCACGGAAACATAGGTTCAATGACTTGGATTAACTTTTAATCTGTTACAATATAAGCTATTTTAAGACGATCTCATCATGTTTGTGATATCAATAAATGAATGACCTTATCGTAAAGTTCATTCTAAATGAATGATGATATTTCAAACATGATAATAAAACTGCATATAGTTTGGATATATTTTATTAGTTATGTAGCTTCAGTGATAGCGAACGACGTGGATCGAGATTCTAGATAGAATAACATAAGCTAATCCAAATAATTCGTGTGATGTGATTAAGAATATAGCACCACTACATTTCCTCCAGTGGATGACGTAAAACGCGATTAAGGGACTCTAAGCCGAAGGGTTGGGCAGTAGCGTCCCTTATGTTGAACAGTAGCCATTCTGCGCTCAAAAACCTGCTTGCCAAGCGTGGTGAGTCTACAACTATGAGTTTTACCATTCGTAAATGTAGGTAAGTATTTGTATAGTGAGGCTTTGGAGGGATCCTTTACAATCATATTGTATACATGTCTACATGTCATGTATACATGTCATATTGTATGCATACCATATGACATTGTTTACAGCTTTGATAGCTATATTGCCCTTTATTTTAATATAATTTAGCATGTTCTACATTTTGTAAATGTGAGAACTTCGTTGACTCTTACCAGTGCTACCTGTGCGTTAATGATTATCAGCTTCTGATTGTGTATTACAGAAGCAATGGTGTGTTTATTATTGCGTGTATGTATTTCACGTAAAGTCCTCATTGTTTCCACATACCTGACGTGTTAAATTGTACTAACACTTTTTTAAAGAATGTCTATGGAGTTTCTTGCCGGCTCTTACCTTAACTTTTGACTTTTCTTAAGTACTATTAGGGCCTATATGAAATAAAATCTTTGAGTTTGAGTAAGAAACCCCCCCAGATGTACCTGGGGGGGTCGGTCCGTTGGGTTCAGGCAACGATCGGTGTGGTCAGTCTATGGATTGGTTACCACATTGTGGGTTTGGAACTGAGCGTCTCCGTGCTTCAGAGGGCACGTTAATATCGTCGGTCCTGGTTGTGGTCGTTGGACGGCAGCCGCTAAGCCAAGTCAGATGCCTTTGGGCGGCTTGAACAACTCTAACACTAGGTTGACCACTAACCAACATAAAAAGAAAGTGCTCACTTACGATAAATAAATAACTCCTGAGCAAAATGTCATGCTTCTAGACCCACCAATTTAAGCTGTGCGTTTTCTGTCAGTCAGTCATTGTTAAAGAATTGCTAAGAACCAACTGGCATCGATAAAAATTATGTTTAGTCGATTCTCAAACAGTACAAGATTTATATATGATATATATTCATGATATATTTGTTTCATAGGGTTACTTATTTTCTAACCGCTACAATTTATAATAAAACACTTTTAAACGGATTCTATCGCGTATATTTTAGGTTTTTGTTCTGTAACGACGCCTGTCACCTTAGTCATCCTGCGACCACGAACCCTGCAAAGTGTTCGAAACGTCAGGAAAAACAAAAACCTAAAATATACGCGATAGAATCCGTTTAAAAGTGTTTTATTATAATGTGTAATACTCGCGAAAACTTAAGACATTATTACGCTACAATTTAATTTATGTTTATTTCTTAGGTCGCGGTTGCCCGTAACACCTTTTAAGGTCCTATCAGAAAATCAGCGCTGTTACTACGTTGCAGCATGTGCTGAATAGGGTCCATTTTTGCTTTTGCACTGAGAAATGTCATTGTAATAAATAATAAATTCTGATAATAATTTTAATGTATTTTTTGTTATATTATAATGTTAATTTGTAATTAGTTATTATTTTTATGATTGTATTATTACTTTTTGTTCTATATTTAACTTAATTATTGATTTATGATAATTGGATATAATGCAAAGCCAAAATAAATTATTTCTTTTTTTCTTAAAATTCTATTATGTATTACTTTACATTTCCTTTTTTACTTAAACATGTGAGAAGTGATTTTGTCATACGTAGCAAATAAATATTACAATAAAATTAATGAAGAATTTAAGATAAGAGCATCCGCAATTATGATGTGATAATGTCACCGCTACGTCAGCTACGCTCTCGTAGAGGATAGCTGATACGCTACGGGGAAAGTTATTACGACAGTACCTACATTTAGTTACGAAATTGTTTTACATAAGTAAATTCAAATGCTTGTTTTAACTTATTTTGTTCTACTACAACCATTACATTCATATTTCTTCGAATTGTGTTGTGCCATAGAACCTGTACGAGTATGTGTGTATATTGTATCGTTTACGTTTTGAAGGAGTGCCTTTTTTACTACTCACATTTTATGAAAATTTCAGTCGCGTCGCGAGAAGCGTTTGTCACCTTTGCGTGCATCACGTCCTCGCAAAAAGAAGCGAAGGCATCCCACGCGGTCTCGCTCTGGATGATGGACTGAACCACGACCGGTAGCTAGAGGTCACCAACTTCGACCGCCGCGATGAGATCTCGACACTGCGTCGTCCAAGCTGGGGAGTGCCCTGCTTCTGTGTGTACTTCATCGTGTCCTCCGGGTAGCCTTAGTAGTGATCAACCGGACATCTCTTCGCGGCCTATGTAATACAGATACGTTCCGATAATATTTGCGTAAGCCGGAAGACGAGGGCGTCATGCCACTCTCCAGCCATTCCTCCATGACGGGATTTACTGCCGCTATCGTGACGTGTCCTGACAAGGGCGGCATTGATTCGAATGCATGACTCGCGACAACGGTAATGCAGACACGATACATAAAGGCCTGCGTTAGATTTTATTACATTCAGCAGCATTTCTGTAACGATAACTCTCGTCACTATTTGTCCCATACAACAAACTGTGGAACCAACTTACGTCAACAATAATGTTCTTACTACAGTGTCAAGGGGCCTACCATCATCCCCTAAAGCAATCCTAACCTTACTTAGTGAATTCGTACCACGACGTCCTTTAATAAGCTTTATTACAAATTTGAAACAATGTATAATCTAAGCAGTTTTGGTGACGTCGCCGCTAACTAACCGCTACTGTCGGTTCTAACGACGATTTTTGGCGTTAAGTTTTTATGCAGCTATATTAAAATACTAGCCGCCATTGGACCTATTTTGGTCGTACAACCACTTTGGCAATGTCAGCGATGCTTGTAGTTGAGCTGAACGAAATATTTTCATCTATTTACTGCGCAACTCGTTACGTGCAATGACGTACAATTTTATATTCACTTATCTAAAAAAACGTAAAATAAATTTTGGTGCATTCATTTGTGATTTGTACTGATTAATTTTATAAAAGTGTCATGCCTATCGTTCCGTGTGGCTGGCAATCAATAGACCACAGTCTCTCCACCCATGGGTGTCGTAAAAGGCGACTAAGGGATTATCTGGAGGATGGGCAGTAGCGTCCTTCCAGTACATTAACAACTCAATTAAACCTGGCGATTATGGCAAAACCCCCCAATGAGTACAGGACACACCCAGACTGGTCGTTGTAGCGATCTTTTTGAGCTTAAGTTGCACTTTACTTCACTGTCTGAACTGGAATGATCCAAAAAAGATTTGCTTTGATATCTCTTAGCATCAAGACTGTAACACGAGGATTACCTGTCTATTAACCAATCAACATGTTACATTACAAGTATTTGTTGAACAACATTATCTAATAATCAATGTATTGATAACCACGATAGCTTATCAAGGCCCCGCGTGACGTAGTTGGCAAGCGTGTATATATGTATATAATTTACAAGATTATATATCTGTCATGAGGTTGCAGCGTGATGGAAAAATATAGTTGCTTGTTTGTGTGACGTGACTTTTACCCTCAATGAGATTGTAGTGGCACTACAAGTGATAAAAAGTACCATTACATGATAAAGCGAGAATGTTCTAAAAAGCTAATTCGTGTACTCTTCATGAAGGATGCAGGCAGGGTCGTATTATTTGGAATCTATGTTAGTCAATGAGCAACCCAATGATGATTTTCCTTTTTGGTAAGTCCCATTCGTCATAATGACGTGAATCCAGGGCTACTGTCTGTCTCAATTGAAACTCGCGAAGTCTATGAAAATACATATTTAAACTATTTCTAAGGCCTCCGTGTCAGGAAAGTGGAACGGCCATGAAGCGAATATGTCTCATGAATTGGTATTACAATGACATGAAACTTATTATTTTTAACTAGCCAATGCCGCCTAACGTTGGGCGTTGCAATTTACAATCCCTTTTTATATTGTTTTCATTGAAACGTTCACCCTAGTGCCAACTATGACCGTACAAAGTGTCAATTGTATGTATGGTATAGGAGCACATATATGTAGAACATGGAAATAATTATTTTTATATATAAAGTCTTATTTTATTAGTCCACGATATTTTGCATGACGCCTTATTAAACGCTGAAGAGAATGTATACCTACAATCTTTCATTCATCACAAAAAAAAATCGATTGTATATTTTTTGTAATTATTTTTAATAAATCAATTATTTCATTACTTGTTGGTCTTAGTTGTAATAATATTCACATACATCTAGTAAGATATAAAAATGGCGGACGCGACCGGCTGACTGATTTAGGGATTCCGCAACATCAAACAAAACGAGCGTAGGAGTCGCACAAAAGAAAGAAACAGATTTTTACCATCAGATATTTTTTTCTGTGCTAGGTACAACATCTTTACGGTAGCACGCATGTGGTCACGCGCTGCGATAGGACGCTTCGGGGGATCCTTTACAATCCCCCCGTGGGGGTTGACCGCTTTACAGTCACCCTCTCCGAGATGTGCCTATAGGCGTGGCACCAGTGGGAGGCTCTAGTGTGATCATACGAGGAACTGGAGCCTCCCGTAGGTGCCGACGATAACCGCTCCAAAGGTTTTAGCTGGTTTGAGTCCGCCATACCCCTTCGCCCTTCCCCGGGGCGAAGGAAGTTCATGAAGAATTTCCAATGGCATCAATAAAAAATTAATAAATATATAAAACACAATATCTAGTAGTGCGTGACAAACGCATGATTTCGATAGATTTTCACGCTGGTGACTCAACGCATCCGATCAGATTAATAATTTATACTATCATTAACAATTCTTATCAGAGCAGACGCCAAATGTTGATGTTTATGTTGATAACATAAAGTTATGTGAAATTTGGATTCCCCAGATTGTAGGATTAAAGCGTACAAAGTCTGATTGCCAAGAGTCATCATTCAGTCAGTCATTTTCACCAACGGCCTAAGACAGAAAAATTCGTAGGAGAAAAAAAAAATTGCACACCGGGAGTGCCGACAGATGTGAAAACTTATTTTGGCGCGTTAAAAGATTTTATCTCATCTAAAAATATGCGTACCGCGCTAAAAGAAGTTTTCACTTCAAGGGTCTCGTAACGGTGTCGCGAGTCCAGAGATTTTATCTCATCTAAAAATATGCGTACCGCGCTAAAAGAAGTTTTCACTTCAATTACTTATACCACTATTCCTGAACTGGGAAACGAGCGAACGCCGTCCCTACTTCTCACTTCTCACTCGGTGAAGTTCTGAAAACAGCAGTCCAGCTCTACATGGACCTCTATGAAGACACAAGAGGATGCTGCTGACGATCCTGATAGCATACTCCCTATACTTTCACCACTACCACATACAGGTGACATTTACTTTGCCAGAAACTGCGACAGCCGTAGTTACGGGATAAGTACTTCAAATTCAAACACAAACAAGACACGGATCTAAGTCACGTGCTTATATTTGCATTGCTGTAGCATCGCTACAGTTGTCTTTATCAGATATGAAAGATACAGCGCCCGCGCCGCTCCCACACTTTTGTAAGTTAATCCCACGATGAGAATGCATGCAAAAATGCAGAATTGATGCTGATTTACAGCAGTTATATTACCTATTACTCTCCAAGAAGTAAATCGATCCGGGGACTCCGGGGGGAAATTCCACCATCCGCCTTAAGTTAAAGTTCATGCTCACCACATCGTCAGTTTTTCTCCATAGTGCGATAATGTGCTACCAGCTTCCATCAGCGGTTTTCGCCAACAAAATGACATTGAGATCTTCAAGATCGGAGTGTATGCCTCCCTAAAGGTCGGAACGCATCAGCGACTACTCGATGATGCGGTTGTCCATGAGCGGCAATGATTGCTTACTTTTAGGTGACCCAGGCTCCAGGATCAGCTGATCTCGCATTTCTGTACGATGAGAGATCAGCGTAAATTGGATTTGTATAGCTTGATATGCCAACAGAAAACGTTTTGGGGCATGTCAGATTCCTACAGGCTATAACCACGGGAGCGTATATCTTCGGTACTAAAAGGGCTCCAGGAACTGGACTCTTTACCTCTAGAGCCGCCCATTGCTTACACGTCTTTACGCATATCTTGGGGGGATGACTGTGAAGCGATCACCTCCTCTAGCTGCAATAGGAGACCTCTTTTTATTTATTTTTTATTGGTGTGCAGTGGAAATTCTACTTGAACTTACTTCGCCCGGGTGAAGGGCGAAGGGGTATGTCGGACTCCTATTTTTTTTATTGATGTCCAGTGGAAATTCTACATGGAACTTCCTTCACCCCGGGGAAGGGCGAAGGGGTATGCCGGACTCCTACCGGCTAAAACCACTGGAGCGGTCATCTTCGGCACCGAAGGGGGGCTACAGTCCTCGTAAGATCACACTAGAGCCGCCCATTGGTGCCACGCCTTTAGGCACATCTCGGAAGGGATGACTGTAAAGCGGTCACCCCCTCTAGCGGAGGGAACAGGATAAAACCACTGGAGCGGTCATCTTCGCTACGCACACGGCAGCACGTGACCACATGCGCGCCACCATCTTCCCGGGGGTCGCTCGGTGTGAGCATGCAGACTCCCCAATCAGCGCGCCCGCGACCCCCGAGGTCCCCCACCATGTAACAACGGCAGGGGGCTGAGGCGTGTTGGACCTGGGCGCGGGGCGGTTGTTACCCCAGTGCCGTCTCGTCCTTCTCCGTGCGGCATCGGCCCTCTCCCGATCCCGCTCTGCAGTCTCCTTCTGGAGCATGACGCTCTCGCAGAAGGAGACCACTGCACTCCAATTTTCATGCTCTGCCGACATAGCCGACACTGCTGCCAATAGGAGACTTACCACCATTCAATATAACAAATGCAGCAAGATAGCAATTCGTCGATATTATTATTTTTAGAACCACTTTTAACTAGACTATTCTTTATCTAGCAATACACCGAGATTCGATAGAATATCAGTAGTATCAGTTATGAAACGGATTACAGTTTTACGTCAACTGATAGACCATAAGTATGATTGATAATAAGTACTGAGTGCGAATTCGTGGGAAAATATATTTTTGATATAAATAAGTTGAATTGTCGTATCGTTTCGTTTGCCGCATGGTGCCGGCTAAGAATAGCACCACCCCATCTCATCCTGTGGGTGTCATAAAAGGTGACTACGAGATTAATCGGAGGATGGGCAACCGCTTCCTTCGAGTGGGTAAATTAATTACAATTCAACTGCGATCGCCAGCCCGCCTGCCAAGCGTGGCGATTATGGCAAAACCCCCAATGAGCACACAACACATACCCAGATCGGTCGTTGTGGTGATCTTTGCGGAGGCTTTGTCCAGCAGTGGATTTATTTGGCTGAACTGTTGATGATGAAAGACAAATTTAATATATATTTAGGGTATTAGGAGAACCCTTATAGAATCACTCGTGTATCTGTCTGTGCATCTGTCACAGCCAATTTGCTACTATAATCCACGGGACCGATTAAGTTAAAATTTGATACAAACACGGACTTGTAACGGAAATAAATGCATTTTTAATTTGGGGATTACTTTAAGTGGGAGAATTACATTATTTTAAAATAATGTTTTGCAAACTGTACTTTGAAATGTATCAAATGAAAAGACTTGTTTAATTTTAATTTTGAAAATAAAAGTTTTTAAGGTCAAGTTGTAATACGAAAAAATAATACAGAAAATAGTTATTTATTTATAGATTACAGGAAAACCTATATCAAGCCTATTGTCTTAAAATAACATGGCAAATATTTCAATATTGTTCGTACAAACTTACATTTGCAATTAGGATGTAACGAAGAACGTGTTTTTCAACTATAATGTTACGTTTGTTCTTGGGGTAAATGATTGCAGGAAAACCTATATGAAGTCTTAGTATAGTAGTAGTAGTAATAGTATAAGTCTTAAAATAACATGGCAAATATTTCAATATTGTTCGTACAACCTTACATTTGCAATTAGAATGTAAGGAAGAACATGTTTTTCAACTACAATGAAAATATATATGATTGGTACAAGACATAATTCAACAATAGATAATATATTTAGCAATTTCCCTTTACAATCCGGTACCATAAATACTTTTTAAGTTTCCAGGAAGGAGGAAGGAAAGGAGCCATGAAATCATCCCGCTGTCTGTCTATCTATCCTTCGTGGCTTGCCGCGATCCTGTGTCACTGTTACAGGGCTCTAGTTGTGTGTTATATGGGCCTACAGTTCGTTACAAATAACTCTAATCTTATCAAAATTAAAATATTTACTCTTTCTAATATTTTTTTTTTTAAATATTTTTTTTTAAAAACGTTGCCCCACACTAGGATTTCTCCTGTGTCGTGGGTGCGCTTACAGACATGAATTCCACATACAATACACCGAGACCCGGAACAACTACCTGCAGATCATACAAATATTTGTTCCGTGCGGGAATCGAACCCACGACCCGGAGCGCAGCAGCCGACTGTATCAACCACTGCACCAACCGTGCCGTCAATCCATTTAGTTTCTTGCTAGTTCATCTCCATATCAAGAATAGTAACTATGCAGCTAAATTCTTGAAGTTTCTGTGAAAGTTTACTTATATCTATCTTTTACATATTTATCTTTTCGCTTACTTTCTATTTCGCCGTGTGGTGCCGGCTCAGAATGCCACCACCCCATCTCCTCCCGTGGGTGTCGTAAAAGTCGACTAAGGGATTGGCCGGAGGATGGGCAGCAGCGTCCTTCGAGTACATTAACAACTCAACTGCGATCGCCAACCCGCCTGCCAAGCGTGGCGATTATGGCAAAACTCCCCAATGAGCCAACATCACATCCATATCGGTCGTTGTGGTGATCTTTGGGGGAGGCCTGTGTCCAGCAGTGGACTTCATTCGGCCGTTAGATTAGATTAGATTACTTTCTATTGTTTTCTACTATTATATATCTACTAAATTAATACCATATAAACGCCAAAGTAGAATTTCTGTCACTTCATTACGTGTTCACGTCTAAACGGGGTTAAATTCAGCTGATAGGTATCTAAGCTATAAGGTGTTTCATACATCCGATTTTTTTTTTAAAGCGTGCAAAGCCATTGTCATCTAGTTCTGCAAGTTTTGTACAGCAAAAACCAGCTATAACAAAACAATAGGTCACAAACCATAGTTTGTTACAGTACAATCTAGCATGATTCAATTTAAATTTCAAGAACCACATTAACATGAATTACACTTGAATGTTCTCCTTCGTAAACGGTGATTATTTCTGGATGTTACTACATCTAATTACCTCATTTAGAACTATCGTGGCAAGCGTTTACATATTAACTCCAAGGTTACCCGCTCGCTTCACTGGGCGTAAATTATATTTATATACATATCTTTTGAACCCTGCGAGATATCGAAATGTACAGTATATTTATAAATATTTATATATATATATAGAGGGTCACTGAATATTTTTAGAAATGCCAGTAAGAAAAGTTGCCAATGAAAAATTTATTTCAAATTTCGGATAAAGAACTGTTTAGATAAGTTAGAAAGTTGAATGAGTCTAAACGTGGTCGAAGCAATCTCACGAAAACGTCGTCGTTTGGATTGGTGCCACGAAATGCTTGAAAAGTATAACGGAGGTAACTCTGATGCTGTGTTTGACACCGTCACAGGTGATGAAAGCAGGATACATATTGTTACGAGCTCGAAACCAAAAGACAATCTGCCCAATGGATGTTTCCAGTCGAAGTTTTGCCAACAAAAGTAAAGAAGGGCAGAAGTCAAGGGACAAAGATGATTGCCTCATTCGTTGGACGGACAGGTCATTTCGCAACAATTGCGCTAGAGGACAAATGGACCGTTACTGCAGACTGGTATGGTAGTCATATTTTACCGGTTGTCTTGGAAAATGTTCGACAGCAGCGCTCAAAAAGCAGTATCCTCCTCCATCACTACACTGCTTCAGCTTACTCCGCCAGACGGACAATCGAATATTAGTCCATCGAAGATGTGGAATTAGTGTTTTTTTTTTTTTGTTAAATGTATATGTAGTGACCGACTCTCCTATTTGAAAACCAGCGCTGTAACGTTCCACCATTGCAGCATATGCTGAGATAGGGACCATTTTTGGCCTCGTACAGCATTCTTTTGTTCGTAAAAGTAACTGTCTTTCTTTTATTCTGTTCTGTAACTGTTGTCAGAGTCGAAAATAAATATCTTTCTTTCATTCTTTTCTTTCTTACAGTCCCGACGTGACACACCTTTATTTATTCCCCAAAATAAAAGATAAACTCAGAAGAATTCGCTTTATGAACCTCGAAAATGCCGTGGCTGATTTCCAATAAAACTTGAAAAAGACCCTTTTTTTCTTTTTTTTTTTGATCCGGTGTCCTCATATACTTCCTTCACCCCGGGAAAAGGCAAAGGGGCATGCCGGACTCCTACCGGCTAAAACCACCGGAGTGATCATCGTCGGCACCGAAGAGAGGCTCCAGGAACTCGAAAGATCTCCAAAAAGAGATCCCTAAAGAAGGGTAGGCTCACTGAGTACTTAGAAAGAAACGGAGACTACTTCGAAACACAATAAAAATATTAATTCCTACATCATTGCGTTTTTGATTTTCAATAATATTTTTGTGTGATTTTCGTATACGAGTATACATATAAATGTATGAATAGCGGTTTTCGTCTAAATTGTAGCATTTATTTTGAAATTACAGACACACAATTTGTATTATTTTGGTAATATAATAGATACCTAAATGTAATCAGAATGAAAGTTCGCAACCACGTCAAACAGAATTTCCCTATAGTGATAATTTTCCTTTTGATAATAAAGGTGCCTAATAAATACATACCTAAGACGGGCGGCTTAGTAAAGGCTGGTCAAGTTTACTTATTTATACTTTTACGCACAATTATATTACAAAAGGCGGACTTAATGCCATACGGCATTCATGATTTCGGCCGAATAAAGTCCACTGCTGGACACATGCCTCCCCAAAGATCACTAAAACGACCGATATGGGTGTGTTGCATGCTCATTGGGGGTTTTACCATAATCGCCACGCTTGACAGGCGGGTTGGCGATCGCAGTTGAGTTGTTAATGTACTCGAAGGACGCTGCTGCCCATCCTCCTGTTAATCCGATAGTCGCCTTTTATGACACCCAAGGGATGAGATGGGTTGGTGCTATTCGTAGCCGGCACCAGTAACTCTACCTCTACCAGTCAACCTTTGGGTTAAAAAAGAAATGCATCGAAAAGGGGTACATAAAAGATATATTACAAAAATTTCATAATAATATATTACGCATACATAATAATCTACATACTATACATAGATTTTCACAACGAGCGGTTACATGCCGCCCTCATCCAACGACTACCCATCGACCTTCAGTTTGGTCTGTTCACCTCACAGGAGTTGGTCCCACGCTGCGTTTTCTGGAGTGCGGTCTCCATTCGGGACTCTTAACCAGAGGGATAGGCAGCAGCGTACCTTTTGTTGAACAGTAGCAATTCTGCGCTCACCAACCCGCCTGCCAAGCGTGGTGAGTATCGGCAAATTCCTCCCAAAATTATGACGCAATTATTCGTGTTCACCATATTTTTTATGGACGCAGTAACCTGCGGTTTTGCCTACGTGACTTTTGCGACCTAGACCAACAAGCTACCTACCCATATATGCTTGTAGAAGTGATCCATGTGACATTCAAGTGCGTCCAAAAAATAAATCATACTAATATTATAAATGTAATTGTAAGTTTGTTTGTTACGTTTACACGCGAAAACTACTTAACCGATCATCATGAAACTTTGTACACATAATTTTGGAGATATTAGAAGTAACATAGGCTACCTATTATGGCAAAATTGTTTTTTACTAAAGATAAAAAATACTTATTTAATGGCTTCAATGCGAGCGAAGCCGCGGGTAAAAGCTAATAATTAACAACTTTATAAAAAAACTCAAACTCTACCTGGATCTGGGTTTTTTTTAAATCAAAATTATAGGTACCATCTGATCCCCCGGGAAGACGGTGGCGCGTGCCGCCGTGTGCGTAGCATAGCGCAGCACAGCGCAGCACAGCACAGCGCAGCACAGCGCAGCACAGCGCAGCACAGCGCAGCACAGCGCAGCACAGCGCAGCACAGCGCAGCACAGCGCAGCACAGCGCAGCACAGCGCAAAGCGAGGCTTGGGGGGATCCTTTACAATCCTCCCCGAGAAGTGCCTGGGAGGGCGACCTTTTTACAGTCGCCTTCCCTCCGCTAGAGGGGGTGACCGATTTATAGTCATCCCTTCCGAGATGTGCCTAAAGGCGTGGCACCAATGGGCGGCTCTAGTGTGATCTTACGAGGACCTGGAGCCCCCTTTCGGTGCCGAAGATGACCGCTCCAGTGGTTTTAGCCGGTAGGAGTCCGGCATACCCCTTCGCCCTTCCCCGGGGTGAAGGAAGTTCCATGTAAAATTTCCACAGGACATCAATAAAAAAAAAAAAAATAGGTACCATCTGATCAGCCAATTATCCGAGGCGCATAACCGAAGGGCTTCGCCTACGTGACAGAAGCGACGTGCGCATTGCTATCAGCGCTCGCGCACGCCATATTATGATAAAAAATAACAACAGACTGTGTGCGACAAATAAGTAATGAACTTAGGTTTTGATTTATTTCGCTATGTGTTCGAATCATCATCGTTATCGTCACATCACACCACATCACTAGTCAAAGGACGTCCACAGCTAAACAAATTTGCCAGTACTCACCACGCTTGGCAGGCGGGTTGGTGAGTGCAGAATGGCTACTGTTTACAGCGGTGACGCTGCTGCCCATCCCTCTGAAATCATTAAAAACCATTGTTCCTCACTAGGATTTCTCCTGTGTCGTGGGTGCGTTTACGGACATGAATTCCACACACAATACACCCAGACCCGGAACAACTACCTGCACATCGTACAAATATTTGTTCCGTGCGGGAATTGAACCCGCGACCTGATGCACAGCAGCCTACTGTATCAGCCACTGCACCAACCGTGTTGTCAATTAGAACGATCTAGGTGTAATAATAATTTCGGCCGAATGAAGTCCACTGCTGGACACAGGCCTCCCCCAAAGATCACCACAACCACCGATATGGATGTGTTGTGGGTTCATTGGGGGGTTCTGCCATAATCGCCACGCTTGGCAGGCGAGTTGGCGATCGCAGTTGAGTTGTTAATGTACTCGAAGGACGCTGCTGCCCATCCTCCGGCTAATCCCTTAGTCGACTTTTACGACACCCATGGGAGGAGATGGGGTGGTGGCATTCTGAGCCGGCACCACACGGCTAGGTGTAAGGCTTTTCATAAACTTCTTTGCCACCATTACACACCAAGCGCTTCATTTTCTCATGTACGATACCTTCTCCATCTCATCCCGTGGATGTCGTAAAAGGCAAACTAAGAAACCAGAGGGATGAGCACCAGCTTCCCGTCCGTGGAACAGTAGCCAAACTGCGCTCGCGAACCCGCCTGCCAAGCGTGGTGAGTACTGGCAGACTCAACACAATTGTGGATATCTATGGGGGCTTTGTTCAGCAGTGCACCTCCTTTGGCTGATATGATCACGATGATGATGATGCAGACGATGATTATACGAACTGCTTAGGAGTCCATGCCTCTGGGAGACTTAGGGTGAGATTCAGAAAGCGTCTAAGCGTGAACTTACGCTTCCATCTGTCAAAATTATATTGTTTTTTAAAAAACGTTGCACCACACTAGGGTTTCTCCTGTGTCGTGGGTGCGTTTACAGATATGAATTCCACACACAATACACCCAGACCCGGAACAACTACCTGCAGATTATACATATATTTGTTCCGTGCGGGAATAAACCCACGACCCGGAGCGCAGCAGCCGACTGTATTAGCCACTGCACCAAGCGATATGAGCGTAAGTAGTGCATTTTAACAGATAAAAGCGTAAGTTCACGCTTAGACTCGTTTCTGAATCTCATCCTTAGTCTCGCGAGCAAATCTGAATTTTCTTTGTATTATTGTCGACCACGCCACTTAACATCAGAAGACTTAATCATTTTTTTTTTTCATCATTTCGGCCGAATGAATTCCACTGCTGGACACAGGCCTCCCCCAACGATCACCACAACGACCGATATGGGTGTGTTGTGGGCTCATTGGGGGGTTTTGCCATAATCGCCACGCTTGGCAGACGGGTTGGCGATCGCAGTTGATTTGTTAATGTAATCGAAGGAAGCTGCTGCCCATCCTCCGGCTAATCCCATAGTCGACTTTTACGACACCCACGGGAGGAAATGGGGTGGTGGTATTCTGAACCGGCACCACACGGCTAGAAGACATAATGAAGAAACGCAAATACCTGGAATTTAATGGGTCAATTTGCTCATGGACCGCGCGGCCCATGACGCAGATACAAAGAGTACCTAGTCTTGCGTAGGTGTCGCGTTCCATTTAAAAGGCGTGTCCTTGTTCGCCTACTCTTTTAACTTGTTAACCTTCTATACAGGATGTCCAATAAATAGCACGACATACTGCAGGGGGTGCGAGCTTGGGTCAATACCTACCAAAAAAACACAATATATGTTCAGCAAAATCTTACGGATTTACAGTACATATAGTACAAAATTTTCCGAAATATCGAAAAATCTCTACCTTCACACAGATTTTTAAGCATCTCGTAATTAAAAATTCCTTTTCTAGTTTTTTTTTTTACCTCAAATTATTTGTGAATGTGAGTGTGTGTGTGGACTTTACTCATTGATAAGTCTTCATTATATTAATATCTCCAAATTTTCAATATTATTATTTTGTTATTTTTGTATTCTCGTTGTTTATTGTTTTGTTACTAACATAGCCAACTAATTATTAAGTGTTATGTACGCCGTTATTGTCATTTACATCAGACAAAATACTGTTTTAAATTGAGGGGCGATAACTGTAATGTAAGTGATGTGGCTGTACTTGAATAAATAAATAAATAAATAAAAACTAAAATGTTTTCAAGAAATACAATTTTTATTTAAATTTTCACAGTACAATTTTCTTATCACTTAACTTTAACCTACAGTGGTGAAAAAAAAACCATAAGATTTTGCTGAACATATATTGTATTTTTTTGGTAGGTATTGACCCAAGCTCTCACCCCCTGTAGTATGTCGTGCTATTTACTGGACACCCTGTATATTACCAACTTCAAAAAGGAGGAGGTTCTCAATTCGATGCGATATTTTTTTTTTGTATATACTCCGATTACTCCGAGATTTGTAGACCGATTTGAGCGATTCTTTTTTTAATAGATGCTTTCAAATTGGTCCCGTATAAATTAAATTACATTTTATTGAGTAGTTTTTTAACCAGCTTCAATAAATAGGTGTAATTTGACTGCGCTTACCTAGATGATGTCTTAATAGTTTCGATTCTTAGAATTATTTTTAGTGTTAGAGACGGATACCAAATTGGGATAAGTTCTTACATTTATTTACCCTAAAAAAAAACAAATAAAACTTTTTAAGAAAAAAAATATATACTTAAAAATTCCATAGGATATTAAAACTACTAAAAATAAATAAATGACTTTATTTATGAAGTCGGGCGGGGCCCATAAATATAACTCGTTGATCTGCATGAAACATGTATGGGGCATACCTGGCCCCGCCAGTAAATTTTTTTTGTTAAGTAGTTTTATTTTCTTATGATAATCTGTTGGGTAGAAAATTTTATGTCTAATGATATTAAAAATGTTGTATTCCCGAACAGTATCATCGGTGAGCGCCGTGTGGTATCCAGATTAAGAATATAGCAACACTCCATCTCCTCCCGTGGGTGTCGTAAAAGGCGACTATGGGATTAGACGGAGGATGGGCAGCAGCGTCCTTCGAGTACATAAACAACTCAACCTGCCAACACGCCTGCCAAACGTGGCGGTTATGGCAAATCCCCCAATGAACACAAAACACTCAGGCCGATCGATGTGGCGATCTTTGGGGGAGGCTTGTGTCCAGTAGTGGACTTTATTCGGCAGAAATGATGATTATGATGATGATGATGACAGAACCGGTCATACACTTCAACCTTTCCCGTTCAAGTTCAAGCTGAAGAATAAGAAAAATTGTACCGTCATCCAAAAACCTGGGCCAACGTTTATACTGACGTATTTTCCTTAACAGCAAACATAAAGACGAATAATTAAAATACATAACTTTCCTTGTCACGTTGTCATAACAGGTGACGTGAGTTTTGTCATGCGAATGACGCGACACAAAAATGACGCGGTCGGCCACTCACTGCATGACGAGTTGCGTAGGGTCAATGACGGCGAAGGGATATTTTTACATATTTGTTGTTGTTTGTCTACAGCTGACACAGTTTAGAAATAATTTACGTTGATTTTTACGCGACATCTGCCATGTTTAATAAATGTAACGTAATGAATATGTTTTTTTTTATTTGGGTAGTATTAGGTCTTTACCACAGATGTTATAATACTTTACCTATGAAGTTGCCATTGTATGTAACAAATAAATAAAATTGAAGTGTCTGTTTGTAATGTCAAAATAACAACTTTTTACTAAATGCATAAATATGAATGTGTATACGGAACATGTAACAAAAAATGCATTTTAATTTCTTTTGTCTGTCTGTTTGTTCCGGGTAATCTCCGAAACGGCAGGACCGATTTTGACGGACTTTCACTGGCAGATAGCTGATGTTATAAGGATAACTTAGGCTACTTTTATATTAGAAAAATAATTAGAGTTCCGCGCAAAAAATATAAAACCCTTGAAATTCAATATATACATAGTATTCTATATCTCAAGTGCCTATGTCGAAGTACTCTAAATGTATTTTAAATTAAACGCGGGTGAAACCGCGGGTCCCAGCTAGTACGAAATAAAGTATAGTATTTTCTTTTAACTTTTAATTTATTTTATTCTAAGTAATCACCCATGCAATCGATTCATCTTCGCCAACGCAGTGGCAGTTTATCGATGCACTTCTTGAAGAAACCAGGTGGACAGGAGGCGAACAACTCTTTAAAGGCATTTTGTACCACCTCTCGAGTGTTGAATATTTTTCCCGCCAAAAAGTTATCCAAATACTGGAAAAAGTTGAAGTCTGTAGGCGCAAGGTCTGGTGAGTACGGCGGATGACGGAGTGTTTCCAACCCCAGCTCTTGTAGCTTGGAGACCGTCTGTTGAGCAGTACGGGGTCGCGCGTTGTCGTGCAGGAGCAGGGGAGACGAGCGATTGATCAAAGTTGGTTGCCAGTGTGCGAGCTTCTCCATCATAGTGTTCAATTCTTCTCAGTACACTTCTGCAATAATGCTCATCCCGTTTGGTAAGAAGCTGTGATGAATCACACCGGCACTCGACCACCAAAGAGTGACCATCACTTTTCTAGGGGTAATTTTTCATTTAGGGCATTGATTAGATGGTGAATCAGGATCTAACCAACTTGTTGAGCGCTTGCAATTGTCAATTGTCGCAGGTAAAAATGTGGTCAAAAATTCCTTCGTTTCTGTGCCTGTTGAAAAGCGCAAGGCAGGCCTCAATGCGCACGTTGCGCTGATAATCGTCAAGTTCGTGGGGCACTATTGGTCAAGATTTTTTACAATGCCAATTTGACGCTAGCATCGAAAGCTGCTACTAATTCAGCCAGTTTCCACAATCGCCTTTAGTTCGCTATTGTCGACCAAAGTTTTCGGACGACCACGGAGTTTATTTTTCAGATCTAAATTTCCAGAACGGAAATGGACAAACCAATAACGGGTTGTGCGTTCGTTCGTAGTGTTCGCTCCGTAAACGTCGTCGATGTTGCAAGCCGCTTGTTCCGCGTTGCTGCCACGACGGTACTTATATTCCATAATATTACTCGAATTTTCAACGTACCTATGACGTCGAAAATGTTTCAAACGTGATGAAAACAACACTAATCAATAGCATAAGACTGATTTTGAATAATGAAAACCATGTTTATAAAATAAAATAAATTTGTAATTAGAATTCATAGACAAAAAGAAAACTTTTTTATATGATATGGTCAGAACTGCAGTCCCGGCAATTTCATAGGTAAAGAGTAAGACATATTATTTACAATAGATTTTTAAGTATAGTATTGTAATATTAGAGATTACATCATCATCATCATTTCGGCCGAGTGAAGTCCACTGCTGGACACAGGCCTCCCCCAAAGATCACCACAAAGACCGATATAGGTGTGTTGTGGGCTCATTGGGGGGATTTGCCATAATCGTTACACTTTGCAGACGGGTTGGCGATCGCAGTTGAGTGGTTAATGTACTCGAAAGACGCTGCTGCCCATCCTCCGGTTAATCCCTTAGTCGACTTTTACGACACCCACGAGAGGAGATGGGGTGGTAGTATTCTGAGCCGGCACTACACGTATATATAGTATAGAAACAACTGAGTTATTACCATGATAGGTACAGTCACTTAGTGGTTTTCTTAGCTACGAGTCGGGTGTCCCCGCACGGAATAAATATATCTACCTATAAACAGTTGTGGCGAACCTGAGTGTACCACTTGAGAGCCGAGGACCTGCTTTCTTCTAGGCACACGACTCACTACAGCAGGCCGGGGGACAAAGAAAAATCCGCGACTGTAATTGGCTTATGCATCAATGTCACCGAAAATGCATCGCTCGATGGCGCCCTTAGTACTGTACCTCTCAATATCGATAAAGTCGACTTTATACTAAGAAGGTCATAATAAATTATAGCTGCATACTATACAGTCGATGAAATAAATATGTAGATATATATATGTAAAATTTATTAGTGATTAGTGAAAACTACAATAAAGTACGATGCATAGTAATAGGTCGAATTGAGAACCTCCTTAAAATCGGCATACACATTTTTTCCCACTTAGAATTGAATTAAAGACGTGATTGTTGTTTTGTTTTATAATTTAGTGTGGTTTAGAAGCAATCTATCTATTCCGTGTGGTGTCCGGATTAAGAATATAGCACCACTCCATCTCCTCCCGTGGATGTCGTAAAAGGCGACTAAGGGAAGCTAAACCAGAGGGATGTAGCAGCGTCCCTTCTGTGAAACGGTAGCCATACTGCGCTCACCAACCCACCTGCCAAGCGTGTCGAGTATTGGCAAATACCCCCCAAAATGATGACACAGTTGTAAAAATCTATGGAGGAGGCCTTTGTTTAGCAGTGGACGTATAAATGGCCGATATGATGAGAAGCAATCTGAATCACGAATTTTCCACTTACACTTACGTCATTAATATTTTTGCTCCGAATGAGCCACCGAACGAACCCCGGACCCCGTTCAGTGTCGTTCAAGTGCAGGGTTTAAATCGATGCAGCAAGTTCAAGGCTGCACCCCCGACATTGCCGCCATCCACGAACCCCCCCAGCCTCGCGCACCCCACCGGTGACGTCAACGCCATTCATGCTTACACTGGGTCGATAAATCTGCCGAGCTCAGTAGGGTCCAAGTTATATGAGTTCAAGTTATTAGTGTTGTCTTACGTCACGTCAACTATTGACTTGATTGAATATTAATTATATCTGTTAATTATGATAAAAATGATAATTGATTTCCTCACTATATAAATGCATTGATTTTTGTTGCATACTCAAAACACGACTGTCTATGACTTCAATCTTCAATCTTTTTTCACATCTATACAAATAAATACAATTGAAGTGTCTGTTTGTAATGTCAAAATAACAGCTTTTTACTTAATGCATATGAAAGTATATACGGTACCTATAACAAGAAAGCAATTTTTTATTTTTTTGTCTGTCTGTCTGTTTGTTCTGGGTAATCTCCGAAACGGCTGGACCGATTTTGATGGGACGTTCACTGGCAGATAGCTGATGTTATAAGGAATAACTTAGGCTACTTTAATTTTAGAAAAATAATTAGGGTTCCGCGCAAAAAAAATAAAACCCTTGAAATCCAATATATATATTCTATGTCAAGTGTCTATGTTGAAGTACTCTAAATTTCTTTTAAATTAAACGCGGGTGAAGCCGCGGGTCCCAGCTAGTGTACAATAATAAGGATATGTCAGAAATAGTCTCTATTCACACAGTTTTCCCATTAAATTTCACGCTTCAACGCTCCACGCGTATAACTTTAGGATTTATGATTTATCTCCTGCAAAAGTAAAGTAACAGCTCTGAATTTCAGAATTTCAGAGAAGAAAATGTATGATAGTAACGTTCTAGTCAATCAAAAATTACTGATATATTTTTTCTTCACTAGGCTAAAGAAAGATCTGGCCGTAAATATATATCGGAGCTTTTCTAGTTAATTTTATACAAATTTATAGCTATTATTTAACAGCATTGTATGTATTATGTAAAGAAACATAGTAAAAATGTGACTTGCCTTATAATTTAATTATGTAACTATATCTCAAAAATACATATCATTGAGTGTCCCATGTCCGCCTCAAACTGGTATCCAGCTCAGCATAATGCCAAGCAGCAGTGATGCCCGGCGCTGATTTTCAGCTGGAGCCCTTAGTGACATACGGATGCCAACCATTAAAAAATATATTATATGTAATTAGATGTTATAAATTTAAATTGATATTGACATTGTAATTTGGTTTTACTCTGTTTGATTAATATCATAATTAAATATTAGTATATTGTTTATTATTTTCTAAGATTAAGAGTATAATGTAATGAGCAGTGCCTGTATATATGCTACACTGCTCAGAAAACTTAACTTGCGCGATTCATGACTGAAACTTTGAATCGACTTTTCCTTTCATAGTAACTTTTTCAAGTCATGTTATTATGTCAAAATGTTAAGATTTTTCTTCTATATAACGCGACTATGTCTTTTTCTAAAGTTTGTGTCAGTAAATCAAAGATTTTTTGCTTGTAATTATTTCGAATGTTCTATTCATGTCAACCAATAGCAGCGCGTTTTTAGATTACGGACTTTATTTCAAGTTTGATAAAGTTGTGGTTTTATTGCACTTCTGTTTAACAGTTTAAAACTTTACTATTAGTCATCTCTTCACATGATGAACGTTGTGTTAACAACATTCCATTGTTTACTAAACTTTTTTGAATTATGGATTAATTTAGAAAAATAGAAATGCGATTTTAACCCTAGTTTAAAGTCTGCCAGCGGTTTGTTACAAGTTTTGGATTTAAATGGGATTCAGATTGATTGAGTCACGAATTATCATAAATATTATTACTGGCAATAATGCTTTAAGCGATTCTCGTTCTTGTTATTATATTAATCCATTGCAACAGTCAAAACTTCTTGCAGTTTATTGAATAAATAATGATTTTACTTATAGCACAGATATTATAATACCACCAATTTACTGTATGTATCTTATCTAATACGCTTAAAAAGCAGATTTTTAAGTGTATTAGTTATTAAGTGGAACAGAGCTAAAAAAAGTCATAAGGAACGCTAACTGAATAGTTCGTAAGCGCGGGCGGGGGATGCGACATGGTGGGTCGGGAGCATTACCGAGAAGAGCGGAACTATGTATGACTACATCAAGAAAACCAGGATATACTTATACCACAGGAAAATATGACTGAGTACTGTCAATTATTTACAAATAATCCGATATCTTTTAAATTAAACGGCGGGTAAAACCGCGGGGCACGGCTAGTGATAGTCAAAGTAAAATAATTTTTATTTCAAACTAGCTGGGAACCCCGGTTTCACCCGCGTTTACTTTAAAAGAAATTTAGAGTACTTCTACATAGATACTTGACACAGAATATATACATATTGGATTTCAAGGGTTTTATATTTTTTGCGCGGAACCCTAATTATTTTTCTAAAATAAAAGTAACCTAAGTTATTCCTTATAACAGCAGCATCTGACAATGAAAGTCCCGTCAAAATCGGTCCAGCCGTTTAGGTGATTATCCGGAACAAACAGACAGACAGTCAGATAGATAAAAAAATTAAAAAATTGGTTTTTATTGTATGTACCGTATATACTTTCATATGCATTTAGTAAAAAGCTGTTGTTTTGACATTACAAACAGACACTTCAATTTTATTTATTTCAAATAAACCAATTGCTGGCACTTATGAAACGTCAGAATTTAAATTGCTCGGTTCCAATTAGTTGATCCTATGGAGAAGAACCGGCGAGAAACTCCATGGATACTCTTTTAAAATACTTGAAAATAAGTAAAGTTAATTATAATATAAATGGCGAGGATGCTTCTATCCTAGGACTTGCGTCACCAACACGCAGTGACCAAGCGTGCTGATCAGTGCTCGTGCCATTTCTTTATATGAAAAAGTTTTTTGCTCTTCAGTGGGACAATTTAAATAGGCTTATATTATTATGATTTTAACCGCAAAACGCCCGTAGAATCATCATTTCGGCCAAATGAAGTCCACTGCTGGACACAGGCCTCCCGCAAAGATCACCACAACGACCGATATGGGTGTGTTGTGGGCTCATTGTGGGGTTTTGCCATAATCGCCACGCATGGCAGACGGGTTGGCGATCGCAGTTGAGTTGTTAATGTACTCGAAGGACGCTGCTGCCCATCCTCCGGCTAATCCCTTAGTCGACTTTTACGACACCCACGGGAGGAGATGGGGTGGTGGTATTCTTAGCCGGCACCACAGAATAAAAAAAGAAAATTTAAAAAAAACCCGCTACATGAGTTTTTGTTTTATGGATGAGATTTTTTTTTTCTTTATTTAATTTTAGGAACTTTTGAACACAGTTCATGCCAGTTCCATCTTGAATTTATTTATGCGAGTATTTATTTTGATAAATGTTCACACAATGAAACAGCTCATAAAAACCTAGAATAACGAATTAACGGAGTTAGCATTTCGACACACTGTTTTCAACGAAGTTATCGGGTAAGACGTTCGACCACCTGCAGTCTTAGAACATCTTGATTTTCCAGAATTTAAGTCTGTACTGCTGCCTATCTACCTGATAAATGTCATCCCTTCGCCCCGTTTTAATATACACACTGGCTGGGATATAGAGTAGCGTATGAACCAAGTGATGAAACTATTCGTTACTCAATTCAAGTCCAAGGATGTTCATCTTTCGCATCGCCGCCGCACCACCCGCGCCCTAACTCCACGCCCTGCTTTAGCGGGTGTAGCGTGGGCGTATGACGTCATTCGCTCTCACCCGCCCTCGTTCCTCCTTCACCGCCGGCCCCCTTCAACTTGACATTCGGCCGGCTGTATCGATTCGCGAGACTCCGCAATGCCGAGGCCCCTACTGTTTACTTTCCGACGCAGTTTGTGAATGGAAGTCTGATCATTAATAGTTTGGGAATTTTAGATATTGAATACGGTGTTTGTTTAGTGTATGGTGTTTCAGCTCATGATAGCTTGTGGAGTGGGAGTGAGCGAAACAATGGGAGAAAAAATTGCACTCGGAGAGTTTGCACGGGCGTCGCTAGGTTTTATTTCGGGATTCTATTGTGGCTCTCACGGGGTCAGCATCAGCCGAACGCACTTCGACCCTATTGGATCCATTGTGCTGCCCAAAGCCGTGCACTACTTCTCCCCTGACAAATCAAGAAGTCCCTGTAGGTACTTCGCAATCGTACCTGCCTGGAGCCGTGCAAAATCATCAGGCAAAGGATAAGCCATTCATAGATGTTTTGCCCTACGTCTTATTTCGGGATGGTACGGGCGGTCCACTTGAGTCAAGTAGGGTTAGCGTGATTAACTTAGAGTTAAGTAGACCGTGTGCCGGCTAAGAATACTACCACCCCATCTCATCCCGTGGGTGAAGTAAAAGGCGGTATGGGATTAGCCGGAGGATAGGCAGCAGCGTCCTTTGAGTACATTTATAACCTAACTGCGATCACCAACCCTGTCGCGGAGTGCCTCCCTCCGTGTTTCCTTCCCGGTTAACTTAATTGGGAGGCTCTCTCCACAGCAGCAAGTAACGGAGTTCAGTTATTGTGATTCAATGAAACGTATCATCTATATTGTTATATAGGTATATTGATATTCACAACTTCAACATTTCATGCTGATGATTATATGTATTTACAATATAGCTTTATTATCACAACATTTAAGCTTGTTAACAATAAGTAATTGGAATATTGCAGGAGGCTATTTGTGAGAGCGACAGCTGTGTGTTGAACCACTAGCGTTCAGGATCGAATGTGTAATGATAATGATCAAAATATGAACGATTCGACACCACAATACTAAATTCGAATTTTGATTTGAATAAAGAATTAATCATGAGGTGGACAGTGATGGAGATAAAAGGTATGAAGTCATGAAAGAGGTTGATTGAAATGAAGATGAAGGATGACTTCGTCACAACCCGACTGCCAAGTTTGGCGATTATGTCAAAACCCCCCAATGCGGACACAACACAAACCCATACCGGTCGTTGTGGCAATCTTTGGGGAGGCGTTTGTCCAGCAGTGGATACTTTCTGGATGAAATGATGAAGTAGTAACCGAGCCCGTGTGGTGTCCAGATTAAGAATATAGCACCACTCCATAGGATGTCCTAAAAGGTAACTATGGGGCTCTAAACTAGAGGGATAGGCAGCAACGTCGCTTCTGTGGAACAGTAGCCATACTGCGCTCGCTGACCCGTCTGCTAAGCGTGGTAAGTATTTACAAATACCCTCCAAAATTACGAAACAATTGTGGAAATATAGGGGGTACTGTGTGTAAGTGTAAAAACGTACAGGGCTTTATTTAAAAAATCTACACTAATACCTAAAGCCGATCGACCACATTCGACAGTAACTTGTGACAAAACAAGGCTCTAAATCAGAACACCAAATTATAAGAAACCGGACAAGCGTGGGTTGAATTCGCGTGGAGTTCCGTACGATGATTATGTCGTTCACCATGTCTTTTTTTAATCTGGCCGATATTTGTTTCATCATTTCAGCCGAATAACGTCAACTGCTGGACAGAAGCCTCCCCCAAAGATTGTGTGCTCATTGGGGGGTTTTGCCATAATCGCCACGCTTGGCAGACGGGTTGGCGATCGCAGTTGTTATAATTGTACTTGAAGGACGCTGCTGCCCATTCCTTTGGCTAATCCCATAGTCGCCTTTCACGACACCCACGGGATGAGATAGGGTGGTGGCATCCTTAGCCGGCACCACACGGCATATTTGTTTGTCGTAACTGTATTGTCTATTGTTGAATTTGGTGTTGTACGAATAAGTTATCCCAAGAACAAACTTATCATAGTAGTTGAAACACATTGTCTCCCATACATTCCAACTGCGTAAGTTTGTACGCACAATATTAAAAGATTCACATTGTTATTTTAAGACCACAGACTTTTTATAGGTTTTCTTGTAATCTATAGGTAAGGAATTATTATCTATTACTATATAATATACTATATAATTATCTATTTTTATTTTGGCTCAGTAGGAGTTCGGCGATATGGGGGAATGGTCAATTTTCATATATTTTCTTAAATAACTTTAAAACTATATACATATTTTATTCTGTGTGGTGTCCGGGTATTCTGTGTGGAATTAGATTAAGAATAAGAATATAGTATATATAGAATATAGTCCGGATTAAGAATATAGCACCACTCCATCTCCTCCCGTGGATGTCGTAAAAGGCGACTAAGGGAATCTAAACCAGAGGGATGGGCAGCAGCGTCCCTTCTGTGAAACGGTAGCCATACTGCGCTCACCAACCCGCCTGCCAAGCGTGGTGAGTATTGGCAAATACCCCCCAGAATGATGACACAGTTGTGAAAATCTATGGGGGAGGCCTTTGTTCAGCAGTGGACGTATAAATGGCCGATATGATGATGATGACATATTTAAAATTAATATTATAAATATATTTGAGACCCTCACAACAAGCCCTATTATTTCAACTTTATTCTTTAATTATCTCTATTATCCCCCAAAAGTGAGCCCCATATTCAAAATTCGTTTATTTACGTTACACGTCCGTGTTTGGGTCGCAGAAATCCACCTGTGTACCAAATTTTTACTTAATCAGTCCAGTAGGTTCGGAGCAAATTGGCTGTGACAGACGGACAGACAGACACACGAGTGATCCTATAAGGGCGCCGCCGTTTTTTCCTTCGGACGTTCGGAACCCTAAAAAGGAAGTCTACTCTGACTACCCCTTTAGGTATTACCGGCGTTATACCCACCCTTTATAAGGATAATGTGACATCAAGCGTGCGGGTCCCGTGACGTCAGCCCGTGACCTTTACTCGCGTAGGAAGGGCACCGCTGTATCATACAAACACAGCTTGAAATGATCGTTTGTTTTCTCGCACTGTTCGAATTTTCGTCTCTAGTTATTCTCTTAATTAGACGAGGGGGGAAATCCTCGTGGACTTCCGATCTGGGCAAGGCAGGAGTCTACGACTCTAACTAACTTAACGTAAAGGGAAATTAATTGTTTATTATAAATTTATTATAAAAAATCCGTTCAATGGTTGTCATTGAACGGATTTTTTTATTTTTTTATGATTTTTATGAATAATTACTATGAACTTCTAGAAGTTCATGATTTCGTAGTCATCCGGATCGCTGTCGTCATCAATTAAACCGTTTTTGAGGGTTTCATATAAAAACTTACAATTTCACGGAGAGCACTTTTTCATCCACAAAAAATCTTGTTTAGGTATATCTGGGATCAAGCCAATTTGCCAGTGTGAATAATTTATCATTTTCCAATTTAAATCGACTTGCCAACTCTTCGTGAACCTTCATTAGCACCACTTTTAAGATTCTGACTTGATCGACATCAGAATTACTGACATTGCCGACTAGTCGGCTGATTAAATCGACAACTTTCTAACCGATTAGTCTGCTAATCGACAAATTCCATAGCCCATCTCTAATATTACCTAATGCGTTTTAAATCCTTAAGTGGGCAGTAGTTCGGATTTCTATGGCAGTAGCATAGGCACTCTATATTACAACTACGGTTGGTGCAGTGGCTAAAACAGTCGACTGCTGCGCCCCGGGTCGTGGGTTCGATTCCCGCACGGAACAAATATTTGTATGATCTGCAGGTAGTTGTTCCGGGTCTGGGAGTATTGTGTGTGGAATTCATGTCTGTAAACGCACCCACGACACAAAATAAATCCTAGGGTGGGGCAACGTTTTATAAAAGAAAAAAAAAGAAGAAAAATGTATGTAAATTTCCCACACACGGAATTCTCTTGAAGTCTGGTTATAACACCAAGAACAACTATGGAGATCGTACAAGTTTAATATCTGTTCCATGTTCTTGAGCCCGCGACCGGGAGCGCAGAGTCGCAGTCGATATAAAACCAAGCCAGCCGTACAAAGAAAAACTTGCTCAGACCCATACAAACCAAGTTTTATAACTTACAGTAATCAATGCGTAGCGAGTTGTCGACTGACGGCAGTACACGTAATAATATTATGAAGTAAAGGAATCGAAATAATGTAATAAAAGGTAAATAGGTAAGAAAAGGGAAAGCGAAGAGAATATGTAATACAAACACGTGGGGTGTGTCGCCGGCAGGCCGGTCACCTGGCGCCCCATGGCGACACGTGACGACGATGACGTCAAACAGAGCCAGGAAAGAGACGGTGACATGAACTCGTGTAACCACTTAAACGTTCAATAAGAATTGTAAAAGTTTTTACATAACTAAAACGATTAGTAAGCTGGAGTGGCAATGGGCGGGGCACATTGCTCGTTGGGACAAATAGATTCTCGAGTGGAGTCCGCGCACCGGAAGACTCAGTGTGTGACAATCTCCAACGAGATGGACGGACGACCTAATGAAAGTCGCTGGCAGTCGTTGGATCTGGGCGGCATGTAATCGGTCGATGTGAGGGGGGGAGGCCTTTGTTCAGCAGTGGACGCCCTTAGGCTGATATGATGATGATGATGAATCCAAGTTTCCTCAAGACGTTCTCCTTTAACTGAAGACATGGTGGCTTTGATAAACTAAGAAATAGCATATGACATAGAAAATGACGCATTGGTACGTGCCATATTTTGAACCCATAAAGCCGCGCTAAAGAAGCGAATACGTAAACCGCTGGGCTACCGTGGTGACAGTAATGATATTCAATATGTAGCGCTAAAGGAGAGAATACGTAAACCGCTGGGCCACCACGACAGTAATGATGTTTAATATGTACTAAAATCCGTTGTTGCCGGGTGGTGCCGGCTACGAATAGCACCAACCCATCTCATCCCGCAGGTGTCGTAAAAGCCGACTAAAGCGACTAAAGCGTCCTTCGAATACATTAACAACTCAACTGCGATCGCCAACCCGTCTGCCAAGCGTGGCGATTATGGCAAAACCCCCCAATGACCACACAACAAACCGATATCGGTCGTTGTGGTGATCTTTGAGGGAGGCCTGTGTCCAGCAGTGGACTTTATTCGGCCGAAATTATGACTAAAATCCCTATCCAATTCGTGAAGGTGATATTAAGCATTTATTTCTGTAATAATAAATACTTGTGAAATACTTTCCTGAAATTAACGACCATAATAAAATATTGAAATCACATTTCATTACCATCATTACAACCGGAAAACGTCCACTGGCCACAGGCCTCTCCAGATGACCGCAACGACCGGTGTGTTTGTGTTATGTGCTCATTGTAAGGTTTTGCCATAATCGCCACGCTTCGTAGGGTTGGCGTCAATCGTCAAGCGTCAATAGATTTAGTACTCGAAGGATGCTACTGCCCATCCTTCGACTAGTCCCGATCGCCTTTTACGACACCCATAGCATGGGATAAGGGGTACTCTACTTTGCCAATTTTGAAGTGAAAACTTCTTTTAGCGCGGTATAATCTCTGGGCTCGCGACACCGTTACGAGACGCAGCTATAGTGTGTATGTACATATAGTAGACCGCGAACGCGTCTAGATAAATAAAAGAATAGTAAATGTATTTTAAAGTTTCTCATAGTTAATAAAATACAATTAATAAATAAAATGCAATTCATAACCCAATAACTCTAGTACCCATCTAAAAAATGTCTAATGCGCCAAAACAAGTTTTCACTTCTGTCGGCTCTCCCGGAGTGCACTCACACCCATATTTTTAATTACCAAATAAACGATTTACTTAGTGATTCAGGAAATGCATTCAACATATACGAATACGAACACAGATTCTGCTTTTGAATATACTATTCGAAGATACACTTCTACATATGCTGAACGTATACCTAGCCTTATCGTTTAAGAACAGACCGTGTCTGTAAATCCTTCAGGGGTTATGCAGACGAAATAACAGTCTTCCGAAGTTATGTATTAAGGTCAAAGACCTCATGCTATGTTCAAAAGTAGTAGCAAGATACACTCATCGACCGGTAAACGATAAGGTTAAGCTACGTTGGACGCGGTCAGACTATGGCTGGGTGGAAAGAAAGAAAGAAATAATTTTATTCTGAGCACACAACATTTTTTTTTCTTTATAAATAACAACACAATATTGCAAAAACATAAAAATAAAATAAAAGACATGCAAACAATTTTTTGTGTGAGACATCTGAAAAGGCATTGTACTGGTCTTCTGATAGGACCTTAGATAAAAAAGTCAAATCATGGACAGTTACCAATATATTATTAATATGAATTAGTAGATTGTTATACAAGGGGCTAAAATGATCCCGAGGTAGTTTTTTTTTTCAGTCCACTGTGAAGATGAATATTGAGATGTCTGTGGGGTAAACGTGGGAGATACACGTAGTTCCAGGTTTGAGGGTCCCTCGTTCGGATGTTCTGGATAGAGAATCAGCTGAGTTGATCTCTTGATGTCGATGGTCGTGGTCTAGTTGGGTGATATCAAATTTGTTTTGAATGCAATTCTCGATATAGCCTTCCGCCACTTGATCGGATCTCCATCCACCGTGGCGTTTTAACGTTCTTATATTTGCACCAGAATCCGCTAAGAGAGTGGCGCTCGGATGTTCTACGGAAACAGTGGCCAGTGTACTGTGCCGGATTAGGCAAATTTAGATAGGTGGCGATCTCTTTTTGTATGTAGCTTAATTTATTTTTGCCTATAACTTGCCTTGTGCATTTTCCGTTTTGATAGTGGAGAAAAAATCTTGACGTGCCCACTCCACTCGCCGTAAATCTTGGTAGGCTTTGACAACTTTTAGAAATTCTCCACTTATAACGAATTTCCTCTCCTTATTTGTCTTTGTATTGGGCAGATTTATGGCTTGAAAATGGGTTCAGTTTCGACATCTTCCACTGTTAACCAGTTCTATCCCTCTGCAGGCACCGCTGCTCCCAAAAATAAAAGCAACCTGTAAAACAAAAAATAAGTGTGTTAAAACTGTATTTTGGTTGGTATCTCTACCGAGCAATTTAGTTTGATGAAAATAATAGAAACAAATGTAAACCTTTGTTGCTAAGTATTTTTCATTTGGTGCCTTATTTACGAAATTCTCGATATCTGTCCTCGTGAAATCTTTGGATTTCTTGGCCTTGTAGCCGGTGGATAGTTTCTTGAGAAAAGCTGTAAAATTTACATATCTCCATATATTTATTTTTGTCATTATGTCTATCTGTATAGTTGTTCGTAACATCGTTCGTAATATGTGCTCCAAAGCGTTGAACTTTGATATTTTTTGGAAAGTTGTTCAAAATACATAAGAAAAACTCCTTCCGTAAGCGAATCCACTTGTTTTTCTGTCCTCCACTTCATAAACTTTTCGTAAGTATTTAAATAAATGCTTTGTGACCTAGACGGCAACAGATTGAAAATGATTTCTTTTCCTTTCTCTTCTATTTTCAAATTAGGGTCTCCATTATCACTAGATGACGGCATTTTCACTATTGTAAAATTAATTACGGTCACTATTATTTCAATTTGCAATTGAATAATTCTAAACATTTCGCGCCAGTCTTTTTTTTATTTCTTCTGTAGCCGCAACGCAATCATGCATTCTACCAAAGAGACCGATTTTAGATCCATTTTCAAAAATAAAATGATGTTCTTTTTTTATGAAACAGTAATAAGTCGAGTCTTTATTCACAATTATTCTACTTATGACTAAAGACTTTTTCGTTTTTCTAGGCTCATTGCCATTTGACAAACAAAAATTTAAAAAAAAAACTTTATCCTCCGAGGGGATGCTATTTTTTCTTCGCTCTGGTATGCCACAATGACGGTCTTTTTGAACAAAAGGAGTGATAAAAGTATTTATATCATATAGTCACCATATAGACATAAAAATTGTAGCCAAAGCGGAAGTTTGTTAATCATCCCACTTCAATCTCGTTTCCTTCCCAACATTCTTTCTCAAACACAAGAAAATAGTATTAATTAGTCAGACAAAGTAGTATTTAGACATCAATTAGAATAACATATTTTGTTCTTTGTTATATCAGTGAACAAAGTTAAATAACCTGTGACGGGCGAAGGATGAAGGTGTGAAGGTGCATGAGGATTTCTCCACTATAAAAAGATATATAGAAGATCTTTAGAGACCTCCCTAAATCATTGCGACTGTAAATGCCCAAGGGATTAAATCGGAAAAAAAAATCTTCTGAAAGTTATTCTGTTACAATAAGGTCAACTGTAATAAAGTAGTAAATCTATACAATTATATAATCTATACAATTCCAACCTAAGGCAATAACAATTTCCTGACCAAAAATACAATCACACTTTGCCCTACCTGGGCATCAAACCCGAATATAATTTGTATCTTATCCACAGCTCTACATATAACTATTTAACCCACCTTACATTCTTAATTCGCTCCAATAAAAGAAACCCAAGTAACGCAATTGTGCAACAAACCATTATAATTGAATACAGATTAAGTACTCACTCCAAGTGATGAGTGAAACATGATTGAACTTTTTTACACCTTAAATAAAGACAGAAATCGAAAAGTCGTATGTATGTTAGTGATACAACAGGTTCTTCCCCTAATGTAGCGCGTTGCTATTGGTCGATATAAATGTGAACATCCAAAAGATTTGCAAGCAAAAATCTTTGATTTACTGACACAAACCTTGGCAAAAATCACAACCAAATCATACAGAAGAACGAAATTAATATTTTGACATCAAAACATAACCTGAAAAGGGTACCATTTAGAGAGAAAACCTATTTAAAGTTTCAGTCCTGAATCGCGCAAGCGATTTTTTCTGAGCATTGTAGCATATATACAAACACCGATAGTTAACTGTCGATCTTCCCTTGGGTCTCTTCGTTGACCGACCCTCTAACCGTGGGTATCGTGCACTGGAAAGACTAAGTCGGTTTCGGAAGTCTTGCTGATGATAATTCTTAGTAAGTCCTTCTTCGGGTACAGTGTGACTTTCGAGGCGCTTCTTGGTCCCCTGGTAAGCGGAGGCTTTGTAAAACGGCTAGAAGGGGGCAGTCCCGCTGTGCCGTACTTGGCTCGGGGGCTTCACCATGAGTAACCCTGTCTCATTGCAACATAGTGCTTGGAAGATGAAGATCCTCAGGGGAGGCATCCGCTGAGAACTCGCAGCGTTATCAAAGCGTTCAAATCACAACACAAACAACCTTTTGTTGTTCAAAACTACTTTGTTTCCACCTTTGTTTTCCGCATGTTATCCAACAACAACAACAACAGCGGCAAAAAGGTTCTCGAATGGAGACCGTGCACCGGACGACAACGTTCTATTAAATAAATAAATAAATAAGAGCGGCATGTGACCGCTCGTTGTGGAAATCTAAGGGAGAGGCTTTTGTTCAACGCATGCATTCAACTAAACAGATCGCCGATTTTAGTTCTATATTCAAAAATAAAATGATGTTCTTTTTTTATAAAACAGTAATAAGTTGAGTCTTTATTCATGATTATTCTACTTATGACTAAAGACTTTTTCGTTTATATAGGCTCATTGTCATTTGACGGACAAAAATAAAAATAAAAAAACTTTTTCCCCTAGAGGAAGAAATACTATTTTTTCTTCGCTCTGGTATGCCACAATGACGGTCTTTTTGAGCTAGAGATGTGAAAATAATATTTGGTTTTTACCTATGAAATTGTCGTATTGTACGAAATAAAGAACAATAATCTTTTTTTTATTTTAATCAACCACCCATGCAATCGATCCATCTTTGCCAACGCAGTGGCAGATAATCGATGCCCTTCTTGGGGAATCTGCGGGCCCACACCGAGCTTCCCACAAGGAGACGGTGGCGCGTGTGTGGGTACGTAAGAAGTATATTCACCGATGTGGGTATGAGCCGCCGTGTGCGCAACACAGCACAGCGCACAGTGAGGATTCGGGGGCATCCTTTACAATCTCCGCGGGGAGGGTGACCGCTTTACAGTCCGAATGAAGCCCGCGAAGCTATGTTTCGGCCTCGGCTCGGTACGGTTCAACGCCTTTTTTTCATATTATTAGCTAGCTTTTTTGTGGGTTGCTGCCCTAGCGTGCGGCTCCCTCTTAGCTCTGGCACCCCGGAATACCACACGCTCAAGCAGGTACCTAATGCTTACGAACGAACTTTGACATATAAATACAAACAAACTTTTCCGTGTGATGTCCAGATTAAAAATATAACATCACTCGTTCTCCTCCCGTGGACAGCAAAAGGCGACTAAAGGACTCCATTCCATGTGCAGTAGTGTCCCTTCTGTGGAAAAGCAGCCATTCTGCGCTCACCAACCCGCCCGTCAAGCGTGGCGAGTACTAACTGGCAAATCCCCCAAAATGACGATACTATTATGAAAATCTATGGGGGAGCCTATTGTTCAGCAGTGGACTTTCATTGGCCTTTATGATAATGATATTTACAAACATAGGTACATGCGATAACAATAATATTGATAAATTATGTTAAGCTAGACTTAATAATTAAACTCTTAAAATGATCGACTATAATTTTGTAATGAAACATTCGTTGAAAAATATTATAGTTTTCTGTTTATTTTTATAAAGTTAAGAAGCATTTCATTCCGCTACCCCCAGCGCCATCTTTTAACGATTATCAAGAACAAGAGACTGCAATAACGTTATATTTTCAGATTATTATCATTTGAATTCTTCTCACTTTTTGACCAGTAATAAAAGAAAGAATAAATCTTTATTATTGTTATTTATTGTAACGCGCAAGACGTGAATTAACTTATATTATTCAATTTATTGAACGTTTGAATGTTTAGAAAAACACGCATAATATTTCGAAAAAAGTACAGATTATAATATTATAAACCTATAAGAAGTCCTTTTAGTCTATACGCTTAAAATAACATGGTAATCTTACAATGATATTTATGCGTAGAAACTTACATTTTCAGTTGGAATGTATGGGAGAACATGTATTTCAACTAGAACGCCAAGCTTGTTAATCGGAAATTTATTGGCACATGACGGAATTCTACAATAGACAATATATTTAACAATTTCCCTCTGCAATCGGTACCATACATACTTTTTTTAGTTACCACAAACAAATTTAGGTCGCATTTCAAACATGGTAGATAACATATTCATCGTACGGAATCCTGTTCACGCGAGTTCGACTCACACTTGTACGGTTTTTTTAAAGACCATGTCCTACAAGATCCAACGGAAACCACTCAAAACCAGTTACCAGACACGATATGACTAGGGACTCTATAATGTAGTGTTCAATAACTGCGGCTGAGTCAATATTTGTACACAGCGGTCAGCGCTACATGTTAATGCTTTGTACAAATAAAATCATGGAAATGTTCTGGTAAGAACCGATTTCTTCGTGAATCCCTTGTGATCAGTATATTAGTAAAGCCCCTGTTCATGAGTCTTTTTGCTTTGTCGAATAATTGTCAATTACTCTTAAGTGCTTTAGTCGTGGGGTACCAAGGCATGGTGTTGTCCTATGTATATAATTATTACTGTTAAATTTAAATGTTTTATAAATACATTATCAGACACTGCAGGAAAGTGTATGTAGGACTACTAAAGTTACAACAAATAAGTTATGAAACTACAAAAAAAGGTGTGGCCCATGAGGGGATCGAACCCGCGACCTTCGCGTTATTAGCACGACGCTCTAACCAACTGAGCTAATGGGCCAGTTGACGTAAACGGTGAAAATACAAAGTGGTTTCAAGTTTTGTATACGTAATGATAAGTGTGTCCACAAAAAACATTATTTGTCTTCTGTTGGTAGACTCTTACGTCATACATGCGAAAAGTATATTCGACTTTATTGATAAGGTTACCGGTATGAAAAACACCGCGCTTATAATATAAATAAGCATAATATAAAAATATATATATGCTTTGCTGTCTCAACAATGAAAATATGGAACGAGCTTGCCTGCGAGCGAGCCTGGACATAAAGAAAGCGCCAAGTAAATTTTCTTTCAAACGCAAAGTTCGGGGTTACTTAAATTTACTTAATTTTTACTTTGAATTCGATGGAATCCTAACTGACAATTACGGGCATGGTTAAAATGATAAATAGTACGTATTGTATGTAGTATATATTAAACCTATGTATTAGACCGTATCTATTGTATGTAGATTTTTATGTATGTATATGTTATTATAAAATTTATGTCTCTGTTTTCGACGCATTTCTTTTTAACCCAAAGGTTGACTGGTAGAGAATGCCATATGGCATTAAGTACGCCTAGTGTACCATTATTGTGCATATAAGTATAAATAAACCAATAGTTGGAAAACAATGTGCAAAATATTACGGAGAAATAAAACTTAGCTAAAATTAAATACTAAAGGTAAACCAAGGTGGTCAATTTTCATCTATTTACTTAAATAACTTTAAAACTGTTTAGTAGATCCTCAATCCCAGATCCAAAGATAATGAATTAGATTGATTATTTCGGCCGTAAGTTTATAACCGATTATATTCGGATGAATGCATAGGTACCTCATAGTAAGTCGATAGCCTTGACTTTGATACGATACATGGCAGGAAGTTGCATTTACATAATCAATAATGTATGAAAGTCGGCTATTATCGATAATAACAAACATATTTTTACATCTTGTTTCATGTAGCTTCAAGGACTTTTTTGATATCAAAATCGAAGCATGATGCATGCCGTAAGACGAGGTTTTTTTCCAGTGGAAATTATTCATGAACTTCCTTCGCCCCGGGAAAGGGCGACGAGGTATGTTGTACTTCTACCGGCTAAAAACAACTGAAATTACTGGGACTTGTATTGACGTGACTTTGTCAAACTAGTCCAGTATTGAATCATAGGTACAAATTCAACGAAAAATATGTAGATGGCGCTGAACTTAATATCTAAAAACAAATGAGTAGTGTCGCTGACCACTAGGGGCAACAGTGAACTTCGAAGGGGAGATGATATGGATATACGCAACAACTAGATCTTCAGCATAAGTTTACCTCTATCTGCTAAATATACTTATACCAAACGAGAGAGAGAGACCTTGAACAAGTTGGCAATAAAAACGATATACACAAAATAAACACAAACGACCAAACAGATCTTTAATAATTACATTTATTAACATACACATAATCCATAATTTACAATAATAAGTGTAATTATATTTATCAAATAGTCACCGATTCGTTTAGCATATAGGCTTGGCTTATACGGTTAATAATATTTCCTGAAAACGGCACCTAAAACAGTGTAAGAATTTTAGCACAGTCTTCATATCTCACTAATAACTCATAACTCAATAAATACTTTAAAATCAAGCGTTTTGTGACGGAAATAGACGTGGCTTATGTCCACTATAAATACAAGATTCGTGTGTTGCACATCTGGAACGCGACCATTATTATGTGGACTGTATTATCACAAGAAAAAAATAACATGGGATTCACTTGGCTTAATTAATCACCACCAACTTGTATTAACTAAACAAACACAGAAACAAACAGCGACAGATATCGCGACAGCTATCCGCAGCTAAGGAAACACCGGTGCTTGAAACGGAGGGAAGTGGAACGTATATTCTTTCCTACGCCTCCTATTTCTTTTCTGATTAATTTCGTTGCGGGTCCCAAGACAGTTATTCATTTCTCTGGGACACACCGAGCTTCATTGGTCGGTGTTCTTTTCGGTGGTCGCCATTGTAGATCCTGGATTACAGGAGTTGCAGTGGTTGGGAATGTGTGGCGGGCTTGTACCTATGGCCTATGTCCAGCAGTGGACTGCGAATGGCAGTTGATTGATAGATTGATTGATTGTAATATATACAGCCTTATATGGTAAAAATAGTACTCAAATGTCAATGAGTCATCATTGCCGTGTGGTGCCGGCTCAGAATACCACCACCCCATCTCCTCCCCTAGGTGTCGTAAAAGTCGACTAAGGGTATAGCCAGAGGACGGGGCAGCGTTCTTCGAGTATATTAACAACTCAACTGCGATCGCCAACCCGCCTGCCAAGTCTGGCGATTATGGCAATACCCCCCAATGGGCCCACAACACACCCATATCGGTCGTTTTAGTGTACTTTGGGGGAGGCCTGTTTCCAGCAGTGGACTTCATTCGGCCATAAATTTGTAAGATCCTTTATCCAGCTAACATAAATACTATGTCCAATGTCAAAAATCTCTTAAAAAACTTTACTCAACACTCTTGCTTTTTAAATTGCTTCAGATATTGGTAGCATCACGGGCGAATATTGAAACCTCAATGTTTAAAACCTTCGTCAACAATTTTGAGACGCCCGTTATCCTGCCGAAATTGTAGGTACGTTAAGGCCGAATACTGAAACGACACTTAATATTTAAAACCCACTTAACGATCCATCTCCTCAATAACTCCATCTCCTCCCGTGGATGTCGTAAGAGGCGACTAAAGGACTCCAGAGGGATGGGCCGCAGCATCCCTTCTATGGAATAGTGGCCTTAATGCACTCACCAACCCGCCTGCCAAGCGTGGTATAAAATGACGACACAATTGAGGAAATCTATGGGCTTTTGTTCAGCATTAACGATTTGAGAAGCCCGACTTGCTACCGAAAACAGACATCTCTAATAGTTAAGCGGGATTTAAATATTAAGTGACGGTACAGTATTGGGCCGTTGAGTCTATTGAATATCACTACTGTACTGTAATCCTTCTCATTCACTTAAAACTGTATAATACTGAATACTGGTGATGTCTGTTAATACGAAACAGCCATTTTTATCAGTAGTACCAAATCATTGTGCTATCGGGTTTGTTGAGTTTCAAATTCAATAAATTCTACAGTAATCATCAATCAAATCAACAATTTTATTGATGTTAATCACAACATGAGCGTCCGAGGTGTGCAATATTTGAATTTCCAATTTTTATTTACATATTCATACAAAAATTAAAAAGTAACTTAAGTTCAAAAGCAAACTTTAAAGACAAGGTGTGATACAGATAAAAATGACTATACTGAGCATTGATTAGGTATAGCATTGTGTGCACTACTTTGTATTTACGATCTTTCAATTAAAACAAATTAAAATCGATGGACGTGAATATTACGTGAGATTTTCTTATATTAAATATAATATGAGGCTATAGAATAGCTTCCACACATATATCCAACCATATAATCAAGTAGCCTGATTAGAGCACAAATATTAAGCATATTTACATAAAAATTACATAAAATTCCCTTTAACACGCCTTCCATATAACAATTCCTTTCTACAGCCACGTGCGACTATGGGCGTCAACTTACAAAATGCCCCTTAATCTGACGTGATATAACGTCACAATATTATAAATCAATACGATGTTCTAAAAACGGTTTATTATTTCACATTTTTATATATTATATTTCTTATATAAAAGAGATTAATTTGATTATTTATGTGTATCAAAAATCCTCTAAAACATTGACTAAAACTGACGACAGTGACAAAACGAAAACTGATTTGTTTTAGGTTTGAGTAACCAGGTTGGTTTAACCCGTCTGCCAAGCGTGGCGATTATGGTAAAACCCCCCAATGAGCCCACAACACAGCCATATCAGGCGTTGCGATAATCTTTGGGGGAGGCCTGTGTCCAGCAGTGGACTTCATTCGGCCGAAATGATGAACCAGGTTGGATCTAAGGCCATCTATTACAGATTGAGAATCAAAACTCAAGCAGAACTTGAGTCGAGATTGCATCAATTGAATATAAATGCTGTGCCTATTACGTAGGGTTCATATTTGATTAACGCAATCTCGGCTCAAATTCTACTTGAGTTTTGATCTCCTATCTGTAATAGGGGTATCGGTTAGAGGTTGAAAACACGATATGTGTACCATTTTAACAATATTATCACAATGAAAGGCCCTCTTCGTAGTCTGAATATCGATCAATAACATAAAATTGTACATCAAACTCTTTGCTTAATGCTGGCGACACTCAATGTAGCATTATAACGATATTATTGAGCAGGATTTTGCTTCAAAAGTTACAATAAAAATTAAATTAGTCATATTTGGATAGTAGGCTGTAAGTTGAGTACATCTTTCAACTGTATTGAAATATAGTAATATCTACAATACCGCTATGAAGACATTGAGATAGGACTTTTCGGATCTAGCAGCCCGCAACGTCTCTTTACGTCACATTTATTAAAGATCTTTACTAAACACTGTCATGCTACGTAGTTCCAAAAGGTCCAATTTTGACGGCATCTTAATTAAATAGTGTTTCGAGATCCATTGCTGCATATCTTAAGCCATTTCAACGTCATCTATAACGAGCCAGCGATGTTTGGTGGTCTTGACCTTTTCTTGTTCTAGTGGCGTGCGTACGCGCAGTTTGATTTCCAACGCGCCCCCGGCAGGTCGACGACCATCCATTAACTGTGGACATTTTACATAAATATATTATGTAATTTATACAAAGCTTCTCAGAACGAAAACAAATATTTTATAAAAGTGTAGGAACGTTTACGTCATAGTAAAGATTATGTAGATGACGTAATTCAATTTTAAGCAGGAAATATAAAATGTCAAGATTTTTTTTTATTGAATTCGGAGATCGACGAATTGTTATTTTACCCCGCCCCGAGCCTTGCCCAAACCGGCTCATGCCGACCCAACAGCTTTAAACCTAACCTAAAAACCTAAATCATTCCGATCTATCCCAAGCTTGATCTCCAGCATTTTTATTTTCCTGAACCCCATTGTTTGGGAGTTCTTAAGTTACTTTGAATCTGGTTACAGCTCCTGACGTCGTTAATAATGTATCCTCTTACTTGCCGAACACATAATTAAAAGTCACAAAGAATATAAAGATAAGTAGACTTCATAAATGCTTTCAAAGAGATCAAATTCGAACAAGACATCATTATTCATCATAATATGAGCCGAAATACAACAACCAACATTTGAACCAAAGACCAGCATGGCTATCTTAGACTAATGCTACTGTATACCCGACGTTTGGAGCAACGACCCATGTTAAGTGTAACATCCCATCATATTTTGTTCATCATCAACATCATTATATTAGCCAAACGATACGGTTGGTGCTGTGACTGATACAGTCGGCTGCTGCGCTCCGGGTCGTGGGTTCGATTCCCGCACGGAACAAATATTTGTATGATCTGCAGGTAGTTGTTCCGGGTCTGGGTGTATTGTATGTGGAATTCATGTCTGTAAACGCACCCACGACACAGGAGAAATCCTAGAGAGTGGCAACGTTTTAAAAAACAAGATTAGAGTAGCCAAAGGATGTCCACTACTGAACGAAGGCCTCCCCAATAGATTCCCATAACGACCGGTTAGATGCCGTGTGTCGTTATTTTGGGGGGAATTTTCCAGGTGTCACCACGCTTGGCAGGCAGGTTGGTCAGCGCGGTATGGCGACCGAGGCCAAAAACACGCCTTGTAACTTAAATTGATCATTTTCACAGTCAATCTTAATTTATTATTATCACGCCATCGAGTCAATAATAACGAAATGTGGCGCCATCTGTTATTCAGTAGTGTTCTGAACAATTCTGCGATACTAAGACACGTGGTACCATCTATTGTTTAGAAACTGTACTACGTGTGTAGTAGCGTAGGGAATGTATGGGTTATTTCTTGTAGCGCCATCGGGTGTCTAGTTGCGGTACTACATAGAAACTGCGAGAAAGCGAACATGCAAAAAAGTTCTACTCAGTATCGATCGGCCCATATATATAGCGGTCACGAAGTAAGTAACTCAAGATAATGGATTCAAGCAAGTCTCACAGACAAAGGGCATTTGATACTATACCATTCAGGGTTTACCATGTTTTGGGCCGTGGTTTGACTGTGCTAAACTCTTCAGGGAGACATTGGTTGTAGCTCTCAGAGTGCGTTCCGGTCACGTTCCATTAAATAAATTTTACCATATGATGGGTATAAAGCCGTCACCTCTGTGTGATTTATGTCAGCGGCCTGAAGACATACTACATGTCATAATGGAATGTGATCGGTATCGGGACTAGAGGCTGAGAATGATATCTGATATGAGTTTACACAATGGCCAGTTAAATGTACTCTTAGGCCAGCCATTGTCTGACGAATGTAAGCATATTTGATTTTTCCTGAAAATGTGTTTAAAGGTGAGGCAAGAAAGGATAGGGTAGACCAATGATATTATATATTAAAAGAAGTAGATATGTTACATGCGCGCCAAAATTAAGAACCAAAACTCCCCCAATTGTAGCACCTTGCAATCAGTTCGCCCAAGACAGGACAACGAGCACACACTGTCACAATCTGTATTGTTTTATTAATTAAGTAATAAAAATGCCGTCGTGCGTATAGAAAGTGCACAAACTATCAAGCAAAAATAAATAAAGAACAAGGGATCGCATACCACACGTGAGTAACAAACTATATAAAATATTTTTAAAAATTAGTATTCAAATTATCTATAGAATAGTACTCTCGAACAAAACACAGGCCAAGCAAAGAAAAGAGACAACACATATATTCTATCACAGGTGCGACAGAGGCATTGATTACACGTGTTGTCATTTTAGATAGCTATCTCTTTTACTCTCGTAGTTTTTGTATATTCTATCTTACAGCATAGGTGTTTAGTTTTATAGCTTTATACCTTCATACAGCGAGACTGAGTTTTGCGCGCCATTTAATATGGACTAACATATCTATGATATAATATCATTGGGGTAGACAGAATTGCATTATATTTGAGTAAGTGCTGGTATAGTGTGATGTGTGACATGTGTGTTGCTACTGCGACTTGCGTGTCACACATCATATTGCATTGTGAATGATCCCATGAGGCTGGCATAGCCACCAAGAGTGTACTGAAGCCTCATAAATTAGACAAAAAGGAAGTAACTCGTATGAAGTAGCCCGCGAAGGAAGTAATAACTCCACTCCTCAATCATGACTGTCGATAATTAAAAACTCACCGGGAAAGAGTCGTGTAGTGTAACGTGTTCGCGGAGAGGCGCCAGCTTAACGTTGGCGGTGCCCAGCAGCACGTCGCTTCGGAACCAGCCGCTGCAACAGAGTAGGGCTTCAGCGCACCACCCGCACCTGCGCGGAGGACCACTGGCTACTACACAACCACCATGCCAGGGGATGCTAACGGACCGGGCGAAACGATGGAGATGATGTCTTTGACCGAACAACGCCCCTCGAACTTTCCCCTTATCAGGTTTACCGTGAACACTTTTTGCCCAGACAGTTAGCGTTTGGCGCAGTTGTTAGGCGCTTTATGCGCTCCGTGTCAGGGGTTCGATTCCCGCACGGAACAAATATTTGTGTGATTTTTTTTTTATTGGTGTCCAGTGGAAATTCTACATGGAAGTTGGCGCAGGGGTATGGCCGGACTCCTACCGGCTAAAACCACTGGAGCGGTCATCTTCGTCACCGAAGGGCTCCAGGTCCTCGTAAGATCACACTAGAGCGGCCCATTGGTGCCACACCTTTAGGCACATTTCAGAGGAGATGACTGTAAAGCGGTCACCCCCTCTAGCGGAGGGCAGGCGGCTGTAAAAAGGCCGCCCCCCAGGCACTTTTCGGGGAGGATTGTAAAGGATCCCCCCAAACCTCGCTGTGCGCTGTGCTGCACACACGGCGGTACGTGTCCACGTGCGCGCCACCGTCTTCCCGGGGGTACGCTATGAGCAATATTTGTGTGACCTACCGATAGTTATCAGAGTAGTTACAATAAAACAATTTAAAACGGATTACATCGCGTATATTATAGATTCTTATATTTTTCTGACGTTTGCACACTTTGCAGTGTTCGTTGTCGCAGGATTAAAGAAAATATTTGTTTCGATCGAGTGCATCGGAACTATTTTTTTATTAGAATTCTACGGTAGATAAAATAAAATAACTTTAAAAAGATTGTAACGACGCCTTAGTCATCCTGCGACCACGGACGCTGCAAAGTGTTCGAAACGTCAGTAAAAACAAAAATCTATAATATACGCCATGTAATCCGTTTAAACGGGTAAATATATTATATATTAATGAGTAATAATCGCGAAAATCTAAAACATTATTATCCGGGTTGCTTCGCGCATGCGCCAACCTTACCACACCAATTGTCAAATAAATTACTTGTTAAAATAATAAAAGTTATGGTGGGACGGTCAAAAACATAATCTGCAATGTACCCTGTACATAATTGTTCATGTTGGACAAGTAACCACCATTGATTGTAAAACTATATTACTTAAAAGTTTGTATTACAAATAAGAAGCGATGGATTTTAAAGTGTGCTAACATTAGCTTTCATGTACAGGAACAATGAAATAATGACAAATAGTTAATAAGCGATGTTATACCAATATATTAGTATTGCTTGGCGACAAACAAGGCGTACATCCCAACAAACAACATTTGAACCAAAGACCAGCCCAACGTTTGGAGCAATGACCCATGTCAAGTGTAACATCCCATCCCATCATATTTAGTATTTCATCATCGTCATCATATCAGCCAAAGGACGTCCATTACTGAACAAAGGCCTCTCCCCCATAGATTTCTATAGTGTCATCATTTTGGAGGGAATTTGCCTGTACTAACCAATTCACCATGCTTGGCAGATATGTTGGTGAGCGCAATATGGCTAATATTTCACAGAAAGGACGCTGCTGCCATCCCTCTGATTTAGAGTCCTTTAGTCGCCTTTTAAGACACTTTTACTTTCATAACATCTATAAGAAAAATATGGTATCTGAAAACGTGGAATCAAAACGGTTGTAATAAGTATAAGGGTCAATAAAAAAATTCATATAATTATGTAAAACCTAAAATTAATTTAAATTGAAGTTTAAAATAATTTTATAAAACAAATATGTCACATATGAGGTGGTCATAGATAAAATGTAGATTTAAGTAAATCCCTAGTGATTTGATTAAACTAACTGTGCGAAATGATAGCATTATCAGTACGGAGTTAGATGAACTTTCCTGCCGCGACATACAAAGTAGACGAAATAAAAAAGCGGAACACCAAATGTACACAATAATTCAGCTTATTTTTTAATAAAAACCTTGCCCCACACTAGGATTTCTCCTGTGTCGTGGGTGCGTTTACAGACGTGAATTTCACACACAATACACACAGACCCGGAACAACTACCTGCACATCATACAAATATTTGTACCGTGCGGGAATCTAACCCGCGCCCCGGTGCGCAGCAGCCGACTGTATCAGCCACTGCACCAACCGTTGTTGTCATGATATACTTATCGCATGCTAAGAACAAAAGTGGCATTAAATAGAAAGCAGAAAAGAAAATGAAGAATACCTCAAACGAAACTCTCAAAGGTAAAGCTATTATCGAAATGTAAGTTGCAAACTTTCTTTCGACAATCTTTGTGGTTTATACAAGGTCTTAATTTAATAGTCCACGATATTTTGCATGGCGCTATAGTGAACGATGAAGATAATGTAGGTATAAAAAAAACTTGTAAATCTGCTGTTTAAAAATATATTTTATTAAATCATTTCTTTCTTTACTTCCTAGTTCTCTTAGTTGTGATAATATTCACATGCATCTAGTAAGACAATGGCGGACGGGGCTGGTTGACTGATTTAGATAGTCTGTAACGTTAAACGAAACAGACGGCGCACGGTAGCGACATCACGCAAAAGAAAGAAATTGATTGATTTTTACCATGATTTTTTTTTTGTGTTTGGTACATCATCTTAAGCATTTACTGAGGCACCATGCAAAATATCGTGGATTATTAAAATAAGACCTTATATATCTAAATTATTATTTAAATTAGTTAATTCAAACATTAACTCCTAAACTACAACAAATATGGAATATTTGAAACTTCCGGTAAAAATCAACAGTTCCCGAAGCTGAATTATAAGCGTGCAAACGCCGCGGGCAAAGTGTAGTACCGAATATTTTTGTTTTAAATTGAAAAGTACTATTCAAATCGCCGCGTGGGACGACCTCCAGCGAGGTGGACAGACGACCTGGTGATGGTCGCGGAGTCGTTGAATGCGGGCGGCATACTGTTTGTTGCGGATATCTACGGGCGAGGCTTTTGTTCAGCAGTGGACGTTTTTTTTTGATGACACTATAATTTTTAATTTAATGAATTATTTAAGTACTTTATTTTTTATTACACATTTATTCACGAACACAAAATAATATATTATGTACATGGGTACTGCAACAGCATTGACGTCTGTCGAGCACAAGGTTCCAGATGAAAATCAGCGCCAAGCACGTAAGGGTTTGGCATTAAGCTGATCTGGACACCTTTTTGGGCAGCCATGAGACACATTATACCTATTAATGTTTTACAAACCTCTTCTGTTTATTCTTGTCATATAAATTGTTTTTGTTTATTTTAAATTGTTTAATATTCTTATTGTGTTGCATCTTGCTGTCCAAATAAAAGTTTATTCTATTCTATTCTATTCTTCTATTCTTTGCCTGATATAATTATTATTTTATGAAGTATTTCGATAGTCGATAATTAACCCTAATTTATGCAAAATATTTGTTTTAATTATATCAGTAAAAGGACGCCCACAGCTGAGCAAAAGCCTCCCCTAGAGATGTCCACTATGACCGGCACACCGCCCGCATTCAGCGACCTTCACCACGTCTATCTCGTTGGTGGTCTCCACCCAAGACTCCTTCTGCCCCAACGGCCATCAGTTCTATAAGCTTTGCTCCCCGCCCATGCCACTTGCAAGTTAGCTCGATTTGGCGTTCGAGTGCTCAGAAAATTGCGCGACTGTGGACTATATAAATGGTTAAATGGTTTTCGGAAACTTGTCTAAACAGTTGGGCTACTCTAAAACCCATCGTAAAGGTAGAGTAAGTTTTCCGATCACAGCCTCAACCTCATGGCAGAAAGTCGTGCCATGAGGCTCCAGTGCTCTGGTGATTCTGAATGCTGGAAGCATGGAGCAGAAGTATGGTGGTGCTCGCCTTACAAAAGGATGACAACACCCAGGTAAAGTACTATACACCCATCTCGCTTGTAAGCCATACTTAAAAGCTGTTGAAAACAGCTTTTAAATACCGCCATCACATGATACTTAAATAACGAAAAATCACATATACAATAGCATTTATATTCGGGCCTTGTGCGACTTTGAGTTAGTGTTCAACCCAACTTACCCTTTGGACCAGACTTCGAACTTGATGCCGTGCCGTTTGAAGACACGCACGCAGGCCCTGGAGCGGTTTATATTGAGCACGAAGTCTGCGTTATACTCGGGACTGTTGGTGTCTTTGACTACAGCAGTCCGGTCCCAGACGGGGGCCTCCTGGAAGGGAGAAGAAACTGGTTAAAAAAGGGAGATTGGAAGGAAGATCATGCAATACGAACTATGGTATCGACTTTCCGACATAAGGCAGTACAACTACAAAAGTAAACCTATAACTCCCTTAAACGACACACGAAAACGATCAAGGAATTTTGACCTCATGAAAGATAAACGTATAAATATGCTTGGATTCGACCGTGGGATCCACATTTCCGCGTTCTGGTATCATCATATCAGACAAAAAACGTCCACTGCTGAATACAGTTTCCTCAGAGATAGCCAGTTACATTCCGTGTGTCATCATTTTGGGGGTAATTTGGCAGTACTCTCCACGCTTGACGGGTTGGTCAGTGCAGAATGTCTGCTGTACCACACCAAGGGACGCTGCAGCCCATCCCTCTGGTTTAGAGGTTTAGTCGCCTTTTACGGCATCCATGGGAATATATATATTATATTCTAAATCAGGGCTTTTTTTGTGTATTGATCCGGTTGAAACACCTCACGTACTTCTTCCACCTCGGGGAAGAGCGGAGGAACTTCTACATGCTAAAACCACTGGAGTGGTCAGCTTCGGCACCAAAGGCTGGCTCCAGGAACTCAAATAATCTTCATCTAAAGCCACCCATGGCTGCCACGCCTTTAAGCACATCTCGGAGGGAAGGCGACTAAAGAGGTTACCCCCCAGGCACCTCTCAGGGGGATTGTGAGGGATTCCCCTGAAGCCTCGCTATGTGCTGTGCTGCGATTACCGCCGTCTTCCTGGGGTTCGCTCGGTATGAACATGCAGTTTTCCCAATAGGCACGCTCGCGACCCCCATCTAAATCCGGATCTACCACATGCAACTTTCCGGCACACCAAAGCTTAAATAACAGACCAATACCTGGCCGAAGGCATAGAGCATTTGTAAAACATAAAAAGCCCGATAAAGCAGATCCTATATACACATCGCGTCCACTGCTGGACGTGGGCCTCCCAATGATGACTACAGAAAATACCTTTGATGGTGGTTATTATGGCAATATCCCCTGATATTGCCATAATAACCACGCTTAATTCCGTGTAAAGTCCGGACTAAGAATAAAGCACCACTCCACCTCCTCCCTTAGATGTATTCAAAGGCGGCTAAGAGACTCGAAACCAGAGGGATGAGCAGCAACGACCCAGCTGTGGAACAGCAACCATACTGCGCTTACGAACCCGCCTGCCAAGCGTGGTGAGTAATGGCAAATTCCCCCCAAAATGACGACACAACTGTAGAAATCTAAGGGGGAGGCCTTTGTTCAGTAGTGGACGTCCTTTGGCTGATATGATGAACCACACTTGGCAGGATTAGACATCACAGTATATTGTTATAAGCACACAGAATAATGCTGCTTCCCATCCCCTTGATATCAACCCTTAGCCTAGTTTTCCAGACCCATGGATAGAGAGGGGCGGTCTATTTTTTGCCGGGAACAAAAAGCAGAACAAATAACCAACCTGGGGGAAGGGAAACTCGAATTTAACGTAAGTGTCGACTTCCTTAGGATTGGGCACGTTGTACGCGATGCCGCGAATGATCGTCAACCCTAACTCGCTCGGGCTAAGCTCCGAATTGCATTGCAACATTGCGAATTCACGCATCACATAATGAAACTTTGGCACTTCTTGATTGTTCCTGAAAAATTAAAATGACTGTTTAGAATGTTATAGTGATGTGATTGTTGTGACTTTTGGGGTCCTAACTGAAGTTCTGATCAAATAAGTTTAAAATTACAAAACTGGTGATACCGAAGGGGAGTAGGAAATAACGTGGGTGTCGTAAAAGTCGATTAAGGGATTAGCCGGAGGATGGGCAGCAGCGTCCTTCGAGTACATTAACAACTCAACTGCGATCGCCAACCCGTCTGCTAAGCGTGGCGATTATGGCAAAACCCCCCAATGAGCCCACAACACACTCATGTCGGTCGTTGTGGTGATCTTTGGGGGAGGCCTGTGTCCAGCAGTGAACTTCATTCGGCCAAATGATGAACCTCCAGGTTAGCACAGCGGGTGATCTTGTGAAGCTTGGTAGCGATCGGACCACTGTTTTTTTTCGGCCGGTTGGGTCGCTAGTAACTTATAAAATAAAGTTACAGAAATATGGTCTTACATTTTGGCAACAGTGATGACATCATAGTCCTCTTTAACACGTGAATAAAGTTTTTCAAACTTTAACCCTTCACTGACATTCCCAGCTTTCCTGCAATATTCGATGTACGTCTTGCAGAGGTTGCATTGTGTTTCGAGCTGGCGTAGCATGCGGGTGTAGATGTCCTCGCCTGGTGCTGCAGCGTCAATAGGAACGTTGTCGAAATCGCCTTTGACCTGAGCCACGTCGACCCATTCGCTGTCGCTGGATGTGAGGCTGGTCGTGTCACTGTATTTTGATGTTCGAACGGAGGATGCGCCCGCGCGTTCGGTTACTGCGTCATCGGTCACCACCAAGGTCTTGGCACTGGATTTTAAAATTAATGCGTGAAACGATAAGAGTAGGTACATAAAAAACTAAGCAAAAGTGATACCAGTAATAAAAAACGGTCAAGTGCGAGTTGAACTGGTGGTGAGGGTTCCGAAATTGCTGAATTTATTGTCTATTGTTGGATTCGGTCTTGTACAATAACTTATCCAAAGAACAAACTTGACATCGTAGTTGAAAAACATGTTTTCCAATACATTCCAACCGCAAACGTAAGTTTGTACGCACTATATTTTTTTTATTAAAAAACGTTGCCCTACACTAGGATTTCTCCTGTGTCGTGGGTGCGTTTACAAACACAAATTCCACAATTTCCTCCGCCACAATTATTGTTGACGGCACGGTTGGTGCAGTGGCTGTTACAGTCGGCTGCTGCGCCGCGGGTCGTGGGTTCGATTCCCGCACGGAACAAATATTTGTATGATCTGCAGGTACTTGTTCCGGGTCTGGGTGTATTGTGTGTGGAATTTGTGTCTGTAAACGTACCCCCGACACAGGAGAAATCCTAGTGTGGGGCAATGTTTAAAAAACATATTTAATCCATATATATAAACCCAACCGAAAATAATTTCCAGAATTGGCCCAGTAGATTTAGAGGTTATACACACTCTATATGTATTATATATAATTATATTATAAAATTATCAGTGCTTACGCCTCTTCGATTTTTCTGAGGGCAGACGGCGTTGGCGGCAGTTTGCTCATGTCGACGACTTCTCCTGCCCGCGCCTGCGCTATGAACGGGTCGTATACTTTCGAACCCCTGAGATAATTCCGTGCAGAATCTAAATCACCTGAGTTAAAACAAAAAATGATAATATTAAACCAATCAGATTATGAATCTGAAAATAAACGATATACAAACAATACGTTTTTTTGTCGTGTGGTGCCGGCTCAGAATGCCACCACCCCATTTCATCCCGTGGGTGTCGTAAAAGTCGACTAAGGGATTAACCGGAAGATCGGCAGCAGCGTCCTTCCAGTACATTAACAACTCAACTGCGATCGCCAACCCGTCTGCCAAGCGTGGCGATTATGGCAAAACCCCCCAATGAGCACACAATACACCCATATCGGTCGTTGTGCTGATCTTTGGGGGAGGCCTGTCCATCAGTGGACTTTATTCGGCCGAGACGATGAAACAATACGTACGTTAGACCCTGTCCGGTAGATTTCTCCTGTGTCGTGGGTACAATTTAAAGACATACATCTCACATGCACAAACAGCCAGACCCGAATCAACGATTGTACATCGTATTTGGTCCGTGCGAGGATCGAACCCATGACACGTACCGAAGAAAGCTAATTGTTAAGCCACTGCGCCAATTGTACCGTAATTAGATACTTATATATTATGTAATATATCAGGATTTACAAAATGTGAAAAATACTTGTAAGGTACCAAATACTATTAAAACAAGTAGCGAAAACATACATATTTCTCACAAAATGGCCTACATTCTAAATTTAACCAGCTGGTTGAAACCCGTTTGTACCATTGAGGTACACGCCCGCGGGCTGAATACATATGTTGCAGAGGGTTTGCGACAGCCGTAAATCGTGCAGACGCCGCTGTCAAACGTCAGTATGGTATTACGTATTTGCCGATAGCGATTGGACAGGCGAACAATGGGGCGGCTACATTGCGGCATACATACATACAAAGCAAGTTGTTTAGAGGAACACAACAGCATGCCATTATCACTGCTCCGGATCGGAACAGTTCCCCGAAACTAATATTACCGTATGGGACAAACCTTTTTTCTTTAAATATAGCGCAGCTTCCTTGAACCGCTTCTGTTGCTGCAACAGGTAAACGAGTTGCTCGTTTTGAGTCTGCTTCTTCGGCGCTTCTTCTCTAGACGATGACGAAACGTTGTTCACCTGAAAGAACATTACTTCATTACTACAATCCTACCAACTTTCCTGTGAAATAGTAAAATTACGAAACTTACGACGTTAAATCCAGCCGGAAAATATTATCTATACAAATAAATAACATTGAAGTGTCGTTTGTCATCAAGTTAACAGATTCACTCACCTTCGATTTGCCGATGACATTGTAGTCATGGCAGAATCGCTGCAAGAGCTCAGCACAATGCTCGATGATCTCAACAGAGTTTCCCAACAGGTGGGTCTTAAAATGAACATGGGCAAGACAAAAGTCATGTCAAATGCCCATCTCGTGCCCATCCCAATATCCGTTGGGAGCTCTGTTCTCGAAGTTGTTGACGAGTATGTCTACCTAGGACAAACTGTCCAGTTAGGTAGGTCCAACTTCGAGAAAGAGGTCAATCGTCGAATCCGACTCGGCTGGGCAGCGTTCGGGAAACTTCGCAACGTCTTTTCGTCAACAATACCGCAATGCCTCAAGACGCAAGTCCTGCCTCAAGCACCAGTGTGTGTTACCAGTGATGACATATGGAACAGAGACATGGTCACTCACAATGGGCCTCATAAGAAAGCTCAAGGTCACTCAGCGAGCTATGGAGAGAGCTATGCTTGGTATTTCTCTACGAGATCGAATCAGAAATGAGGAGATCCGTAGAAGAACTAAAGTTGTCGACATAGCTGAAAGGATTAGTAAACTGAAGTGGCAATGGGCAGGGCACATTGCTCGTAGAACTGATGGCCGTTGGGGCACAAAGGTTCTCGAATGGAGACCGCGCACCGGAAAACGCAGCGTGGGACGACCTCCAACAAGGTGGACAGACGATCTGGTGAAGGTCGCTGGGAGTCGTTGGATGAGAGCGGCATGTGACCGCTCGCTGTGGAAATCTAAGGGAGAGGCCTTTGTTCAGCAGTGGACGTCCTGTGGCTGATATGATGATGATGATGATAATGATATAAAATTATATACGGTACTTATAACATAATATACTATATCTAATAGTAAAACCACACATTTATCGCGTTGGGCGCTGCGATTGGTCCGCTCCAAACTCTTCTACCAATTGGAGCACCGAACGAGGTAAACGTGTGGTTTACTATTTTCGTTTGCGAAAAGAAACTCGTACTATGGGATATATGGATATATTGGTCAAACACTTATAGGGCGCTTTTACGAGTATAATCTATACAAATAAATAAAATTGAAGTGTCTGTTTGTAATGTCAAAATAACAGCTTTTTACTAAATGCATATGAAAGTATATACGGAACGGTATATGTGAAAATATAACAAAAATACTTTTTTTTGTCTGTCTGTTTGTTCCGGGTAATCTCCGAAACGGCTGGACCGATTTTGACGTGACTTTCACTGGCAGATAGCTGATGTTATAAGGAATAACTTAGGCTACTTTTATTTTAGAAAAATAATTAGGGTACCGCGAAAAAAAAATATAACCCTTGAAATTCAATATATATATTCTTTGTCAAGTGCCTATGTCAAAGTACTCTAAATGTATTTTAAATTAAACGCGGGTGAAACCGCGGGTCTCCCCAGCTAGTTTACATAATATAATTTATAGTCACGATACTAAAAGAAAGCAACATAATTAAGGATGTAAACAAGTCTACGCTAATGAACGAAAATAATAAGTTTGTTCGGATCTTCTTTTAGTTGTTCAAACAATTCTTTCCAAGTTTTTTACTTTTAGCAGTGCACGCTGCCAATGACCTCTCGTAATTTGTCTTTTTTACGTCTTACATAGATATATGAGGCGTAGTCGTTGTGTTACAGCGTCCATAATTACGTCCAATGACACAACCCCACAAAATGGCGTTAACGTCAATTACGTCCAATGACACAACCCCACAAAATGGCGTTAACGTCAATTACGTCCAATGACACAACCCCACAAAATGGCGTTAACGTCAATTACGTCCAATGACACAACCCCACAAAATGGCGTTAACGTCTGCGATATGTAAATTAATTTAAAAATTAAATTATTAAGATATGCCTGGTAGAAATCGCCGTGTGCGATAAGGCCGCCCATTGTACTCTATATACTAGGCCTCACTGTTTTTATTTTTTGTATAGTAATTGGTTTACAATAAAGTGTTTAGTAAATAAATAATTACATCGTAGGTAAACTACCCATAGATATAAACAACGTTCTATCTATCTCGCGACTGCTGCTGTCACTGCTTCCGTCGTTGTTTCATGTATCAGCCAGCCGGTGTACTTACGTCAGAGGGCAGAGGTCCGAGTCCTGCCGGAGTAGGGAGCGCATCGGCATCGATCGGAAGTCCGCGCTCGTGCTGTTTAATGGCGTCCACGTATTGTTTTACGATCCTGTTCATGCGACGCGCTTTGGATGTGTTGTTTTCTTCTTTTGCTTTGGCTTCCAGTGTCTGTAATGCAATCAAATAATAAGGTCACGATCAACTTTACTTTTTATTGCATCGAAAAGAAAATATGCTGTTATACATCCATCCATAGATCCACTAATATATCCAATATGTAATGTATAAAAAGAAAATATATCATTTAATTTTATAGATACTACGCCGGAAAGTATCAAAAATAAATTTTCTGGCGTATTTATTACTACTATGTAGGTACTTTCAATTTATCATCATTTTCATTTTGGCCACTGGCCTCCCCCAAATATCACTACAACGACCGATATGGGTATGTTGTGGGCTTATTGGGGGTTTTGCCATAATCGCCACGCTTGGCAGACGGGTTGGCGATCGCAGTTGAGTTGTTAATGTACTCGAAGGATGCTGCTGCTCATCCTCCGGCTAATCCCATAATCTACTTTTACGACACCCACGGGAGGAAACGGGGTGGTGGTATTCTGAGAATTCATAAATGAAAAATAACACAAATTCAATTTATGAATTCTTGTAAATATTGTCACGAGTCTAGGACTAGACATTTTAAAAAATACAAATGTCTGAACTTTTAGAGGGTTGGTCAATTTACAGCCGCCCGATAATGTGCCTATAGGCATACATACTAATGGGCAACTCCGGAACGTTCATTATACGATCCCAAGATTTACGGCCGAAATTAACAATCAAACTGATCCGAAATATTTGGATTTAGTATGGATGGAGGATCTCGGTTTTTGTTTTAAATGTGATCTTATCACATAAACAGATTGAGTTCAATATCTTAAATCTGAAGATTTTAGATTACATTGGCTATTAATTTGGGCCGTTAGTATGTACGAGTCCGGCATAGAGTTCGCTGTCACCTCCCTGAGACAACGCAAGAGCATTTCGATAAAAGACGGTGTCTGAGACTTAATTATGTATTATTTTCATTCCTTTTAGTGTAAGATTCTTGCTAAAAACATTTAATACCTCTGATAAACAAAAAACTTGACACCTGTTAAAAAAGTTACAATGAAAATCACAATGTTCATTGTGCCAGTAATTTATATTATTTTTCATAAATAAGATTAAACATTATTTTAAATCAGACATGAAAAGTATTGTTTTAGGTTATGTGGCGTATGGCTAAAGCTTTGCCGGGAACACAGCCTAGTGGTGGCAACCGAGTAAAGTCAGCACAAAAAAACCCACAAGGGTCGAGATGCAATTCGGCGACAGCTGAGCCCAACATTTTAGCCGACAAATAGATAAGATAAACATTGGGCATTACTGTGCTCCGGTTTAGAAGGGCAATGTTGCTAACTTCCTAGTGAAATTACTGGGCATAAGAGACAAAACTGTCTCGAGGTAACGAGCGCTGTGTGGTATTACGCAGGACTAGTCCCGGGTAGCATTACAATTGTTATGCTGCCCATAACAATTGCACGACGCTGAAGGTTCGCGAGTGGAGACCATGCACCGGAAAATATAGCGTGGGAAGGCATCCAACGAGGAGAAAAGACGACCTGGTGGTAATTGGGATACACCGGATGCGCGCAGCATGTAACCGATCGTAGTAGAAATCTATATTGGAGGCCTTTGTTCAGCAGCGGACGTCTATCGACTGATATGATGAAAACAAATAATTGTCGTAATTAAAGGTAATTAAATTTTCGACAGTCAAATAATGTCCGGATTAAGAATATAGCAATATCCTCCCGTGGAGGTCGTAAAAGGCGACTCAGGGACTGTAACCCAGGGGGATGGTCAGCAACGTCCTTTCTGTGGAACAGTAGCCATTCTGCCCTCACCAACCCGCCTGCCGAGCATGGTGAGTACTGGCAAATTGCCCCCAATATGATGACACAGTTGTTGAAATCTGTGTGGGAGGCCTTTGTTCAGTAGTGGACGTTGCATGGCCGATATGATGATGATGATGAAATGTTTTATAATACTAGTTTATGAAACTGTTGCCTAATGAGGGGTATTAAACCACGAATGTGTGTTTAGTAGTATCACATGAGGGCTTTAATACCTAGTTATGAGCAGTTTCATAAACTACTTTATCTAATCTCATACACTGCGATTGAGCCTACTAAACAAAAGATCAAAGTTAAAAGAGTAAGAAATATAAAGCGGGCGCTGCCACAGATAAGTAATAATTGGAATCGAAACTTTTTTGTAATGCTATAAAAATAGCGAACTCCGATTATGCGTTCCATTAGAATAAAATATTGATGTACTTCTCCTTGGTAATATTAACTTCTTGGATTTGCCTCTTCGTAATGGACTTTTTTTTATTATAATATTACTTTGTTCGAGATAAACTGTTAAACCTTTAAATATATTTTTAAATTTTGGTATTATGTTTATAAAGCATAAACTGGTTTTGAAGTTTGTAATACGAATTTTACGATATGATACAACTATAAATAAATAGGTACTTACACGAAAAACTTCGAGCCGCTGCTGTAACCCCTCTTTTAAGGTGGTAGCTGTCACAAGAACTTCTTCCGGTGCTATCGGTAAAAATAAATTCATTTACATAAGTCCCTTTAGAATTTACACATTGTTGGGAGATGGCAGATGTTAAAATCATGAGAGCTATTATTGAATTCAATTAAAACGACTATCGCGCGAGTGAGATCCCTGGCAACCAACAATTTTACAGTTTCAATTTATTATTATTTTTAATTGATTACTATTTAATTTATTATAATTTTTAATCTATTATTATTCTTAATTTATTTTATTTTTTAATTTATTACTATTTTTTATTTATCATACTTGATTAACAATTTGAATGCTCTATAATGCCTCTAATACATACAATTAAACTAATAATCTAGTACATACAGCATAATTATATAAATATATTACAAACACAATAACTGATGGTGAATCGGTAATTATAGGGAAAATATAATTAATAGACTGTTTACTATTTCTATCTTTTCTACGCCTATTTAATATTTAATACACCGTAGCATGTATTTATTATTACTGTTTACTATACAAATATCATTATACTTATTTATTATATCACATACTTACTTTTAACCACATTATATACATACAGAATTATTAAATCTTATTCTATTACTTTCGAGCATATGGCACTCGTGGGTTGCAGCTGAAAATCAGCGTTAGGTAGTGGTACTTGGTACTGCCACCTGACATAATGCTGAGCTGTTGGCTCATTTGGCACTTTTGTTTTAATATTATGTTTTTGTTTGTCTGTGTAATTGTTTATGCCGATAAATACTTTTCTTTCTTTATTTCTTTCAACCGCTGGCAACCCCTGGCCTAGCGGGGTGGGGTTGTCGCGGAGAGCCTCCCTCCGTGTTCCTTCCCGGTTAGCTCAACTGGGAGGCTCTCTCCACGGCAGCAAGTAACGGAGTTCAGTTAACGAGAATAATGAAACGTAGCATATATGTTACATAGGTATATTGATATTCACAACTTCAACACTTCATCTTCATGGTGATGTTTATATATTTCAAATATAGCTTAATATCACAATATTAAGCTAGTTAAAAATAAGTAATTGTTATATTGTAGGAGACTATTTGTCAGAGCGACAGCTGTGTGTTGAACCACTAGCGTTCAGAATTCAATGTGTAATGATAATAATCAAAATATCAAGAGCGACTCTACGTCACAAATTCAAATTTTGATTTGAATAAAGAATGAATCGTGAAAAATGAAGATGACGGATGACTTCGTCGCAGGGTGAATGGGTAGTCCGGATCCTGGCCCAGATTTTAAATCAGACAACGCAATGTTGGTCTGCATAGGTTTCAATTCTTGTCTGTCTCAGTAAAAACCATTGCTACGCCCTTGAACCCTAGTGTTGGCGGGTCGAAGTTTGCCACCACGGTGGATTAAAAAAATTACGTTGCGAGACAAATATACCACGCGCAAATTTTGACACTATAACAATGAATATGATTATTGTGTTCAGTCAGTTGTCGAGAGGTGAATAAAACAGTACAGTAAACATTCTTCAATTGGCGAAATAAAGCATTCGCAAGAGCGCAACGCAGTAAGCAACGCAGTAAGTGGACTGATTCTTCATCTACATACAAATGTCTATGGTATCAATATCCTATGGACAAATCTGCATATGCTTATCAGCAAACTGGGTTCTTTCTTTGTATGGCTTCTCACATACATCTTGAGAGAGATGTGGATGCACAACCAGACAATTGGCGAAGCGAAATAGCTTCCAGCCTGGCTTTTATTAATAAACTAAGTAACTGCGCCTAAGGGCATCCCCTGAGGGACGCGAACCTCGGCTTAGGGCATTACTGAAATAACAATTCACAAAAGGGACTGCTGGATCTGTACATTATTATTGGGTTATTTATGGGGGATTTTTTAAGTACTGGGTACTTTTTTTAGTCTGTCACGGGCCTGCGCGAAGCAAGGGTCGGGGGGAAGCATCCTGGCTTTCATATAAACTGGGTTCAAGCCACTCTGATAAAATTATGAATTGACATATAATTGGTATTGTTTCTCTTAAAGTTTAGTCAGATTTTAGGATGATCTCATTTCAATGTAAATTTTAATGTTAATTTCACGACGATTTTAGTACCTATGTCAGTTCAAAATGTTAGCAGAATATAGTTTTGGCTTCGATCGAGAATTGGTTCTCTGGAGTATGCTTAAATAGAGGACGGGCGCCGGGCCGAACACTGAAGCTGTTTTGAACCATCGACCCGAAAAGGGGGCAATTCAGAATAAGAGGCTCATCTACCCCGGAACGGGGGAAACACTTAAGGTGCTTAGTAGAACTTGTAGTCGACCACCAACTGTAAATACAAAAAACCCTACCAGCTACTTGCGCACGCATCTATAGTACACAATGAGAAGTATATCGGTCCGTCTGTCAGTCTGTTGGGCTACAGAATCTTCTAAAAGCTAAATAACGTTAAGCTTACCTGCAGAGTTCTGCGTGCTCTCCTCCTGTTTTTCGTTCTTTATCGCAGTAGTAATCATTGCAACTGTCGGTAATTCGTCGAGGTTCATACTTTCTCCTTTGTTGTAAGCTTCGATTACTAGATCGAACTGCTTGGACACTTTTAATAACCCCAGAGCCAAATTTTTATCCCCACATTTTTTGGCATCGAGTGCTGCTAATTTAAACTCAGTTTTCCTATCTGAAAAATAAATTAGGGTTTGGTCTATGGATTTAGAAGGCCTGGGTTCCTATGAATGGAAACAAAAGTAAAACTTTTCCGTCATTAAAATCTTCTTTCTGTTTTAAATTCTAGACGGATTTTTTTATGATTTAACTTGGCCTAAGGCATACAAAAGCCAAATTCGGTGATTCGCAGAGTAGGAGTATACTTAAAGGGGCTTGAAACATTTTATGTGGGGCTGAAAGCGTCTTCAGCTTGCTCCATTTTAGTGTTGAACATAAAACTGGCCTCAAATATAGTGTTCTCCCAAAAAACTCATGACAAATTTATTGATAGTCAACCTTTTTTTTTCGCGTGACCACATACGCGCCACTGTCATCTCGTGGGCGCTTGGGGTGGGTACGCAGAGGCGAAATAACCTCCATCCTGGATTTTATTTATAAACTAAGTAACTGCGCCTAAAGGCATCCCCTGCGGGACATGAACCTCGGTTTAGGGCATTACTGGAATAGCAACAATTCTCAAAAGGGACTGCTGGATCTATAGATTATTATTGGGGTTTATCGGGGATTTTTTAAGTACTACCAAGTCACGGCGTAGGCCGGCGGGAGCAATGGTCGGGGGGGGCTTGCTGTATGTGAACAACCATTAATATATACAAGCCACAACACTTTAAACGAGATGACTATTTGTCACGGCACAGTGGGAACGCGCCCTTATTCATCGGCATTATTTTTCTTGTCTAATCTAAAGTCAAAGAGGTTTTCTTAACCAGATGCATACAATTGGTTTCGATCTTTCTGCATCCATCTTTCCTTTATATACTATCTATTAACAAATGAACCACAATAACAACTCACCCATAATAATCTTCAAATCATTTTGTTTCAATTCTTCTTTAAGTAAATTCTGCCCAGGCAGGAGAGGTTCACTTGAACCCGAATCTGGGGCTCCAAAATCTATCAGGGGATTTTGATTAGCCTCAACTGGAGGAGGTGACTCAGGGGCCTCTGGTTGCGGCGCCTCCGGTTGAGGTGCCTCCGGCTGAGGCGCCTCCGGCTGAGGTATAGCTGGTGCGTCCGCAGGCCTACCCACGCCCACTGGAGGAGGAATATCTTCATATTTAACTGGCTTGCCCGCTTTTGCTTGCTTCAGAAGATCCATGAGAGTTTTGAGACCTCGGCTGAACCTGGAGGTGTGATGATTGTTTCAATTTTACTACACGGTTAAATTTTCGCAGATTGATCTGTGGACCCCTGATGCGAATATCAATGACGGACGTTATCACCAGTTAAAATCTTATTTAGCCATGAAAATAGACAAGTTGTTATCAAACACAAAGGAGGTGGCGCAACCTCGTCTCGCCTCGTCACTCCCCAACAGAAGACGCACCGGGTCCCGGAGGGCGATTCCCAATCTCTGGAATCCATGAGCAGCCGTTTGCGGACTGCGGACTTGGGTCATTCCGTCACCCGTTCAGAGTGGCACGAGACGGCGGCTTGTCGTGTTCTACGCGCGCCTCTCGAGCTTTCTACGGCTGGCCAGGCCGCACAGAGGTATGGGATCCGTCAAAATGATGGCCGCAACAAGCTTAGAATAGTTATTCTAAACCCGTAAAGTTTCCGTTTCGAGAACGTGTCTACAGAGATTGGTATTAAAAATCTAAGAATTATGATTGATGCTTACGAAAATATATTTTTTATAATCAACGTGTAAAATTATTAATTTTTATCTTTTAGTATTTTGTGTCCCTTTTTTTGTTAGTAGGTTTCAATACCGTATCTGTGTAGGCATGTTCTCGACACTGAAAGTTTTCACGCGTTTAGAATACCTCCACCTCCTCCTTTCTTACCTTCTAGCCCGACTGGTTTCCCCATTTGCTTTAGCATTCTTTTCAGCGACTGTGTAGTTAGTAATCCTGTCTTGCAGCATACTAATGGTGCTGCTGTCAGTGCTAAGCGACACGCCAGGGATAGGGGGCGCGGGGCGAACTGAGCGCGGAAGAGGACTGGGCGCCTCTTCGTCTTCTATGGCTAAGGCTTGGAGCTCATTCAGCAGGTCTGGATCCTCGTCATCCCCTAAATCAAAATTGTTTATTTTAATCAAGATATATTTATGCATCGAAATTTTGATAAAATGTACAATAATACATATATATCAAATTCATTTGAAGGATGCCACGTATTACTCGAGAAATATGCCAACGTACCGAGCGTCGCGCGGTAAAAAAATTGCTATTCCACTGTGAGCCCGACAGGGCGCGTACTGAGCGAGAGAGCATCCAGTGAATTTTGTAGCTCGCTCTCCGCCTCCACTACCGTATCCGGCGAGAGACATAGGCGTCAGAAACTTATACGTACTATTATTATAAAATTATGTTATGACATGTACTGATATTTTTATTACGTTTGGAATGTACAGTAGCCACTTCAATTATTATTTGTTATTTCTTAAGTTGACTACATTACTAAAGTTTGCCCTGAATTCCGTTTTTCGTTTTTTGAATAAACTTATTTATCATGTGAATAAAATCGGCAAAAATGTGTCGTTTTACACGTTGTATTTGCTTGTATTTCTTTTTATCTAATGAACCTGGGCCCTTTTTACTTTTTATCTGATTATACGTAAAACAATTCATTCAAATCGGACTTTGTTTATATGAAGACCTATTCTATATAATCGAAATTCCCTATTTTCTTCAAAATTAACTACAAGTAGGTATGTCTATTTAGTTTATTTTTACATAAGAGCCTGTACGTGGTCTCTTATGTACAGGCAAACAGAAAATGAATGTCTCAAATGTGTTTCCGGCGTGAAAACGTATCCAATGTACACATTAAGCCCTCAGATATGAGAAGACGCAAAACGGCGTAAGAAACTCTTCATAATTAGAATGAACAGTGGCGGCCAAAAGTATTAGCCACATATATGAAACAGTCAGCTTTCGAAAAATAATGTGATAATCTTAATATATATAAATAACGTGTCACGTTGTTTGTCCGCTATGGACTCCTAAACTACTGAACCGACTTTAATAAAATTTTGCACACTGTGTGCAGTTTCATCCAACTTAAAAGATAGGATAGTTTAAATCTGAATTTATAATCACAATATTATTTTATTGCGAATGATTTGTTTATTATTTGACAAAGAATTATAATTATCTGTTAGTTCGATAAGATTCTTACAGATGGCGGTATAAGGTAATTAGTTGACTGGATTGATTGGACCCGGTAGGTGTCACTGCAATCGGGTTTGCATGTACCTGCCTGTAGTTTTTTCCAGGATTACAGAAACCGGTCGTTGCCATCCAGATTGCATGATGCCCATCGTTAAGCATGGATGAGACAGCATTATGATCTAGGGATGCATGGTGCAGTGGCTGACACAGTCGGCTGCTGCGCAAATATTTGTATGATCTGAGGTAGTTGTTCCGGGTCTGGGTGTATTGTGTGTGGAATTTGTGTCTGTAAATGCACCCACGACACAGGAGAAATCCTAGTGTGGGGCAACATTTCTTAAAGAAAAAGAAAAAAAAAGTCTGTGAAATATTCAAAGGCCGCCTGAACAGTAAAACACATTACATAGATTAATATGCTAGAAACTGCGCTACGATCTTAGTTTAATACGGACTATTCATTTCGTTTTCATTCATCATTTCGGCCTAATGAAGTCCACTGTTGGACACAGGCCTCCCCCAAAGATCATCACAACCACCGATATGGATGTGTTTTGAGCTCATTGGGGGGTTTTGCCATAATCGCCACGCTTGGCAGGCGGGTTGGCGATCGCAGTTGAGTTGTTAATGTACTCGAAGGACGCTGCTGCCCATCCTCCGACTAATCCCTTAGTCGACTTTTACGACACCCATGGGAGGAGATGGGGTGGTGGCATTCTGAGCCGGCACCACACGGCAAATTATACGTATACACCATACGGACTATTGCCAACACTAAATTAAATGGCGTCAGATTCCATTGTCAAAACAAGACAATGCTACATGTCACAAATCTGCGCCCACAATTAGAAACATTGATGGACAATTAGACATTGTATTGTTTGAATTCCTAGCCAGCGCAGTCACCAGATCTGAAATCCATCGAGCGGTTTTGGAGTATTCTGAAGCACAAAATCAGCAAGCATAGTATCAGCCTCAAACTAGCTTAAAACGCTTTAGTTATAGTTTAGTATGTATTGGAAGTTTGTATTTTTGTAAATAAAACCCTAAATTCCTCCCACGGCTATCATATTTTGTAAATCGCACAAGCGCTCCTATCCTAGCGCTAGGACAGCTCTTATCTTCTAGTGTGATCATACGAGGACCTGGAGCCTCCCTTAGGTGCCGAAGATGACCACTCCAGTGGTTTTAGCCGGTAGGAGACCAGCATACCCCTTCATAAAGAATTTCCATTGGGCACCAATAAAAAAAGGACAGCTCTTATCCGGAAAAGCATTTTTTGGACCTAAAATCTACAACAAAATACCAAACACTTATAAAGAATGGAAAGCATTTAAAATAATATAAATATTTGGACCGTTTATTTTGAAAGTGGTGTAAGTCCATTTTTGAGAAAAATGAGCTATCACGTAATTCATGCTTAATTTAATGTAATTTTTTTATATATAACTAGTCTATAACTAGTGTTTAATTTCTCAAAAAAATCCCATGTTTTGTACAACTTAAAATCGGTCGGTAAATGAAATTGCATAATCATCGATTATGAAAGTGGTGTAAGTCCAATTGACAGAGGTAGGTGGCATAGCAGATGGATGCCGATCAGTGTTTTGATTTTGGCATCATAGAAATGGCATTGAGAAAAATGAATTTTGTGTACACACCACAAGATTACTATAATGTAATAGCGCAATGTAGAAAACAGGATAAATTCATTTTATATGAAATGAAACGGGAGAATTTCATTTCAACAAAAAATCTCCAAAATGCAATTAAAAAACAGATAAAATAAATTCTAATGGGGAACAGGTCAATTGGTTGCAAATATGTTGGTTGAGGTTCCTCAAAATTGCACCATATACCATTTTTTATATAACAACGATGACGGACACAGAATTTAAAATTATCAATTTATTACCTCTACGTCCTGGAAGACCATTAAAATTTGAAAAAATCGCCCTGGAGCCTTTGTACCAAAATGCCAGACCTATTACGTACGAAAAATATAAAGACATGAAGCAGCTACTACCCTATATACCTCCGGTGCATCATGCATATTTTGAAACACTACCACATGCAGAGAATAAGAGTAAATTCTTGTAATCAGTATCTTGTAATGACAATGTAATTGCTGTCTAAAATAAAATTTGATGTGTTGTTATGCGTATTTGTAAACAAAATTATATTAAAATGAAGTATATTTTAAGCGGTATTTGATTTTTCAAAATTGAAATTAAACGATTTTTACAATTGTCTAATTTTGAAAGTGGTGTAAGTCCATTCCACACATAAATAATATGTGTTATCGTAGTCTAATTAGCCACAAACAAATTTATATAAACAAATTAAATGTTGATAAAACAATAGAAACAATGCCAGACCTCATATGATTTGCCTGTATTTTTAAATCAACAAATATAGTAACCTTTAATTTTCTCGAAACAAAAGAAAAATGGACTTACACCACTTTCAAAATAAACGGTCCATTTATTGAATTGTAAACGTAATTATAGTATTAATACTTTTTGAACAACACTTACATTTACATAATCTATGAGACATTAATACAAAATTTACCTAATCTAATAGTTGCATTATGAATATAAAATTTATGTTTATATTTAATAATTAATTTGCTTAAATAATAACTATTTTGGACATCTCAATTATAGTAGGCATTATAAAGTGTAATGTTTTAATGCAATGTGTGTCGTAATTTTAATTTTATTGATAGTTAATTTGCACGCAACAAATGGCAGAATATGACGGAACTGTAACTTCTAATTTTAAGACCTGTAATAACCATATTCAGACAAATAAAGATATTGTATTCTATAGTATTGTATTGGTACGCAATGACACAGGGTAAATCTGCCAATAATATTGATTACTGCAATAAATTTTAGGGTGCGTAATACTTTTGGCCAAGACTGTATATTTAATAAAAAATCACTGTAATTAGAGCTTTGCCTACATAGGGCATACAATTATAGAAATCATATGTTTCATAATACCCACCAGAACCCTCATCATCTGAAGGCAAATCCTTCAAGCTCTCTGCTACCATCACATCTAAGTTTACCGCAGGTATTGGTGGGGGTTTCCTGGGCCTGCGTCTCAGTTCACCACCACTGATAGCTGCCAGCTCTGCTTCCAAGTCCATGTCGTCATCCGATAAGTCCAAGAGCTCGTCATCATTATCGTTTATATCAGGTATATCTAGAAGGCCATACTGCGACAAAAAAAGATGTAAATTTTAATGACTGGCATGTAATAAAAAATTTGGTCCCTACTACATATGACCACAGTTTCCTGTTGAAATTTTCAATTCTCTGTCTCCCTGTTTTTTTTAGATTACAGACCAGACAAGTATAGGCACTTACGATGTAGGTACTTCAGAATCATGGCTATGACGTAGTCTTATTCTAAAACATGGATAACTGATTTTTAACCTTCAAGAAAGTTGGCCCTCCATATGACTTTTGTGTTGTTTTTTAGGGTTCCGAACGTCCGAAGGAAAAAACGGCCGGAACCCTACCAACCAACCACTCAACCCTACTCCATCTTATTCTTTTGCACGTTCAATCCTACAGATATATATGTTTGTCTCTTTCTACGTAACGCCTCTATTTTCCGAGTGTTACACTTGATTTTATGCATGCCGCTCTCATCCAACGAGTCCCAGCGACCTTCACCGGATCGTATGTCCACCTCGTTGGAGGTCGTCCCACACTGCGTCTTCCGGTGCGCGGTCTCCATTCGAGAAACTTTTTTTCCCCAACGGCCATCAGTTCTACGAGCAATGTGCCCCGCCCACTTCACTTCAGCTTACTAATCCCTTGAGCGATGTTGGCAACTTTATTTCTTCTCATCATATCAGCCACAGGACGTCCCCTACTGAACAAAAGCATCCCCCTCAGATTTCCACAACGACCGGTCACATGCCGCTCTCAGCCAACGACTCCCAGCGGCCTTCACCAGGTCGTCTGTCCACGAATCGAAGGCTTTCTCATAGTCCACAAACGCCAAGCATAGTGGCAGATTATACTCCTCGGTCTTCTGTATAACCTGCCGCAGCGTATGGATGTGGTCTATGGTACTGAAACCTTTTCGGAAACCGGCTTGTTCGGGAGGCTGGAAGTCATCAAACCTGCACTCGAGGCGATTCTTGATGACCCTTGCAAACAGCTTATAAACATGGCTCAGAAGTGAGATGGGTCTATAATTCTTCAATAGGGTGTTATCACCCTTTTTGAAGAAGAGCACCACCTCACCTCTGTTCCACGCTTCCGGCGTAGTGCCCTCGAGTAAGACGAAATTGAATAGCTTCTGAAGGACTTTAAGCACCGGTGTGCCACCCGCTTTCAGAAGCTCTGTCGTAATTCCGTCCCCACCCGGCGCCTTGTTATTTTTAAGCTGTTTCAAGGCCATCCTAATCTCGTACAGGCTGATGTCCAGTATATCCTCGGTATAATGTCGGGTTAGTTTGGCTCGCGGGTCTTTGTCAGAGCCAATGGTAGGTATAATCACCGCGGTGTATAACTGCCGGTAGAAGTTCTCAATCTCTCTCAAAACCACTGGATTAGTCGACGCTACACTGCCGTCCTCGGTCTTCAGCTTCATAATACGACATTGCTCAATAGACTTGTCTCTTGCGAACACTTTGGAGCCTAGATTCCGCTCAATCGCCTCTTTAACACCGTTGATGTTAAAGGTGCGGATATCGTGACGCAAGGACTTCCATATCCGTCTATTGAGCAGTCTGTGTGCTTCAGCATCACCGGAGGACTGCAGCGTCATGGCGCGTCTATCTGCCATGAGGTCAAGAGTGTGATAGGAGAACTTTTATGGTCTACCTTTACGGTGGGTTTTAAAGTATTTAAAATAATATTATTAAGTATGCTAATCTATACAAATAAATAAAATTGAAGTGTATGTTTGTAATCTCAAAATAACAGCGTTTTACTAAATGCATATGAAAGTATATACGGTACATATAAGAAAAAACAATTTTTAATTTTTTTGTCTGTCTGTTTGTTCCAGGTAATCTCCGAAACAGCTGGACCGATTTTGACGGGACTTTCACTGGCAGATAGCTGATGTTATAAGGCATAACTTAGGCTACTTTTAATTAAGAAAAATAATGAAGGTTCCGCGGAACAAAATATAAAACCCTTGAAATCTAACATATATATTCTATGTCAAGTATCTATGTCGAAATACTCTAAATTTCTTTTAAATAAATGCGGGTGAAACCGCGGGTCCCAGCTAGTCTAATATATAATAATGAAAACAATGGCATTTCTTGAATTATAGTGTTATTTTAAGTTGGTATCTAAAAGCAACTGGGTTAGTGACAGGCCAGGCTGTCTACCCTGGCCCATCGCTATGTACTTTTACAAAGGTATGGCGTAATTTAGAGAAAACAAAAAATATACAAAAGTTTAATTTTATGACTATAAAGCAGCCAATTTTCTCAAGATTACTTAACACCACTCCATGTGGGCCCAATAGGGGGTTTTGCCATAATCGCCATGCTTGGCAGATAGGTCGCAATTGAGTAAAAAATGTACTCGAAGGATAGACAGCACATTTGTTACTTTTAAACAGAAATAAAAATCATGAGCTATCTCAGCCATAACATACAAATCACAATAATCCTCATTTAATCTTGAGCATCCTACACAAATCATTCTCGTAATAACCTACATACTGCAACCATTTTACAGGAAGTATCTAATAGCAAGTGTGAATGTATGTAATCCTATTACATACACACAATAATTAGTAGGTACAAAAAGTATTTGTCAAATAAAACAAGTCCAATTATATTTATAACTCAATGCTTAACTTGTATGAAAGTAGCAGTGTTTACTTTAACAAAGACAAATGTGGGTTTCACTGAACAACACTTTTTTTTTATAAATAAAATACACATAACAACCCTTTGTTTACAAAACCCGCATCAGCTGTTAAGGGACTTCTCAAATTAAGGACGAAACAAGATTTATTGTTTATCCACAACAATGTATTGCTCCTATATATAAACTATCATTAAATGCACAAATGGAACCGGATGAGATCTTAAGAACAAGCAAATAATGTAATGCATGACTCACCTGAGACAAATTAGTCTTTTTACCGGAGATCGGCCTTCTAGACATTTTAATTTTTTTTATTAGCAAAGTACACTGTTTTCTAAAACTATTTCTGCGATATCACGATTATTTTACGACGTTATCAATTTTTATTTGGCTAAGAAAATAAATCCGCGACTACTATGTATTGTTGTCCGAGAAATGACACTTGACACTCTTGACAGCAAGGAATATAGTACTCAGAGGAGCTTGACAGTGACATGCATGAAAGTGACTAAAAATTAAAAAAGAAGTGGTTAGAGAAGGGAAGTACTGAACAATTTCGCTATGGTAGGTTACTTTTATAGAGTAATGGTGCAATCAGTTGATTTACTAATAAATTTAGTTGATTATACAATTTATCTGAATATATGCTTGAAATGAATTTCGTGTATTTTCTTATTTGTAAAAATAAGAAACTCCTACATAGGTGGAAACCCTCTAGTTCAGGACTGTCCAACAATACGCGGGCCACAAGGTGGCCCGCAGAGGCTTTTAATACGGCCTGTGAGACAGAAAAACATTAGGTCACCGTTTAAAAAATATGCATTTGATGACAATATTACAAGTTTAAAATTCCTCGTTTGCTGTATTTTTAGTTTGCATGGGCAAGCCTTTAAGATAAACTCACTTTATTATGATAAACGTTATTATATGTATGTAACAACGTCACCATATCTGAGTAAAATAAATCAAATAAAATAGCAGCCAAAGGACGTCCAATGCTGAACAAAGGCTTCCTCCTCTTAAAATTCCACAACGAGCGGTTACATGCCGCCTGCATCCAACAATTCCCAGTGACCTTCACCAGGTCATCTGTCCACCTCGTTGCAGGTCGTCCCATGCTGCGTTTTCCGGTGCGCGGTTTTCTCCACTCGTGAACCTTTTTGCCCTAATGGCCATCAATTCTACCAGCAATGTACCCCGCCTATTGCCACTTGAGTTTACTTATCCTTTCCGCTATGCCGGCAACTTTAGTTCTTCTACGGATCTCCTCACTTTTGATTTGATATCGTAGAGAAATATCAAGTATAGTTTTCTCCATAGCTCATCTTGAGCTTTCTTATGAGGCCACGAGTGACGACATCTCTGTTCCATATGTCATTAGTGGTAAAGTGGTAACACACTTTCGTCTTGAGACATTGCGGGTATTGTTGACGAAAAGACGTTGCGAAGTTTCCTAAGCGCTGCCTACCCGAGTCGGATTCGAGGAACGACCTCCTTCTCGAAGTTGGACCCACCTAATTTGACAGTTTGTCCCAGGTAGATATACTCGTCAACAACTTGGGATGGGCATTTGACATTACTTTCGTCTTGCCCATGTTCATTTTAAGGCCCACTGGTTGGGATACATACAGGGTGTCCAGTAAATAGCACGACATACTGCAGGGGGTGAGAGCTTGGGTACTGTAAATCCGTAAGATTTTGCTGAACATATATTGTGGTTTTTTTGGTAGGTATTGACCCGTATATAAGGTTTATAAAAAATGCTGAAAAAAATACAACTGTTTTTTTTTTTGGTGATACCTACATGATCGTCAGCATTCACATAGGCTGCATGCAAAATATCGTGGACTATTAAAGTAAGACCTTGTATACAACAGAATTCGTTATTTCAGCTGCCTTGAGGTAATTCTCTAGTGGATATTTGCTCTGACAGCTTCAACTACAGTTCTGTTCTCACCGTTATTTTAGGTTTGTTGTGGCGTATACGGCATAGTATATCTGTATGTGATGCCTTCCTTTTTTAGAGGATTCTTTTTACATCATTAATTATGAATTCGCCTCCGTTGTTGGTGAAGAATTGTTTAATAAACACAATAGTAGTTATTTTTTACGTGATCGTAGATGGAGTATTGTATGGGATAGTCAGTCGTAACGTGTCATTTTGTGTTTAAAACGACAGCCTGCGATTGCTTTGCGATAGCAATTACTGATCTCTGGTATAAACTTTGTATTATAACCTGAATTGATGGAAATTAAAAGTAACTCTAAAAATACGTTTAAGCACAGAAGGTGTTTTTTCGTAATTCAACAACTATCTACGCCAGTGATTATTTTACTCGTTGTAGTCGATATTTTACGTTACTACTTTACGTCTAGCAACGTCATGTTGTCTTGTCTGACAATTTTTATTTTTACTTTTTACGCCCTAGAATCTAGTCCTTTAGAGCCTAGTCTAGACAAAAGCATATAGTGTTGTTAGTTTAGTAATAAAGTAAAATACATCCTAATATCCAAATGACTTTCCTTTGTGCAATATATACTTGTTAGGATAATAATATCCTAAATCAGGTTAATAATTACTCTACAGTCACTTTGCGAAATGGGTAAAATATTAAAAGATTTTATATTTACACGTTGAACGGTATGATTAATGAGTGACTAAATATTTGCTTCTTGCAACACACGCGTCATCGCGAGAGTGACGTATGAACGGCAGAAGAGACGAAAACGAAAGAAAAGCCTTTCTGTGCCGTTGTTATCTTCTATCGTACCTGAAGAATGGAGACAAACGGCCAGGTTAATGGGCTTAAATCAAAAAAGAAAGAAAACGGAGACGCCAAGGACAACTTATGGTAACGGTTCACTGTTAATATTGCGGGTAACATGCACTCCCCATATAGGGATCCAATGTGTCACACCTACGTGATGTGAAGCTACGAAGCTGAGAAATATATGACCTAGCTGCGTTGTCTTACCTTTGTATGTAAAATAACAGCGAAACATTTTCACATGGCGACAAATCCATACATTTGTGTACACTTTCCCATAATAGTACCAACCTCGCGATACTGATGACAACGAATACTGTATGCTCGAAATTTTCAGGTCTTCAATATTAGAAGAGGTCCAAAACCAAGGGAACACAAAACTACCTTCAAATAAAAATGTTTTAGTTTTGGGTGATAATGAGACTGGTAAAACTACTTTGGTAGCGAAATTACAAGGTGTTGAAGACCCGAAGAAAGGCTCGGCCCTCGAATACGCGTACATAGACGTTAGAGATGAATACCGAGATGGTAAGTCTGTTTTTTTCACATAACAAGCTATATTTTATAAATAAAAGGGTATAACCTACATTCCCATATTTTGTAATACTTTTTAGACTTAATTCAAACTGATGCATATTCACTGTACCACGAATGAATAATATCTACTAAATACAGAAAATCAGCGATAAACAGCAAACCATTCTTATTAGAATCTGGCCTTACTAAATGTCAAGTGTATTTTTTGATTCTGTTAGGTGAATCATCAGTTATATGCATGTCACACACATAAATAAACAGTAATACCAAGTTTTGCATTTTCATATTTCACATATTTCTGTTTTATATGCCACAATACATCACAGATGTATTTCCCATCAGATTACATTATTATTTGGTTTAACAGAGATTAGGAGTCAGATGGCAGGTCTTATATGAATAAGGAACTACTTACTGATTTCTTTTACTTTCTACTGCATTATTTTACTTTAATAATGAGAATGTAACCATTATGTAAAGTAGTGTTACTTTTATCGCCTTATTAAAACAAAACATTATATGATAATTCAGAATGCATTAATTTTATTTCGATAGGATAATATACCATCTTATTAATCAACTAAAACATACAATGGAATACAATTCATAATGACTTTGCTAGTAAAACCATCTGTGTTAGGTATGATAGGTATATAAATGAAGGGTATAGTCCTACATTTCTTTAACTTTAGTGCACTAATTTCGAATATAGCTGAATACCTACCTGATGCTTATATCAAATTCCATTTATTAAGACTAAATTCCCCAGTTCTGAGAGAATTTCTGTTGTATAGAACACATCAACCTGTAAATATCTACTGTTGAACAAAGGTCACCCAAAGCCTTATGGGTACCAATAATATACCCATAATCACCACACTTGGCAGGTGGTAGAATGCAGAATGTTGTTACTAACACATGGGAGGCTGCTGCTGCCCATCCTCTTGATATCAACCCTGAATTACTTTTTACAACACCCGTGGATGGAGACCTGTCTAATCTTTGCAGAAAACTTAAGAAAAACTAACTTTCACCAAAGAATAATTGACAAGAAAGTATTGGGTTTCCGCATTAAGGTGCGTATTACAGATTGAGAAAACAAAACTCAATTAGAACTTGAGTCGAGATTGTCATTTATATAAAATTGACGCTATCTTGACTCAAGTATTTTTTTTTAACCTTTGCCCCAATTCTGCTTGAGTTCTGATTCTCAATTTGTAATATGGGCCTAAGTGTTGTGGGTTCAATGAATGGAACTCCTATTTTGATGGACTACAGACCTACCTCCGGTTGTTAGTGCAAGTGTGAATTTTATGTTCTTAATCAATTTAAACTACTATGTTTTTTTACTGTTAAAGTTTACATATTTTATCATCATCATTTCGGCCGAATGAAGTGCACTGCTGGACGCAGGCCTCCCCCAAAATCACCACAACGACCAATATGGGGGGTTTTGCCATAATCGCCACGCTTGGCAGATGTGATGGCGATCGCAGTTAAGTTCTTAATGTACTTGAAGGACGCTGCTGCCCATTCTCTGGCTAATCCCTTAGTTGACTTTGACGACACCCACGGGAGGAAATGGGGTGGTGGTATTCTACATGCAAACTAGCCAAAGGCATGTTTTATATTATCTGTGCAGTTTTAGACAAAATCCTTATTGTGATTAAATTATTTTAAGTATAAATCGTTTTAAAATTTTATCAAGTAGCATAAAACTATGTAGTCTTTCATTTGAGAGTAAAATCTAGAAAAATTTTAGACTACATAGTTTTAAAATCACAGATTACTAACACCTGTCCCTTGGCTGTGCATTTAAATTCAGTACTAATTAATGTATTCACTTTTAAAAGTGACCATACATAACATTTGAAGAAAGAAAGCCACTACCAGTATATATAAATCAGTAAAATAATTATTTTCTTACACAGATCAAACACGTCTCAGTGTATGGGTGCTGGATGGAGATCCAGGACACACAAACCTCCTCAAGTTTGCTCTTAGTGAGGATACATTCCCCCACACGCTGGTCCTCCTCACGGTCGCCATGACCACGCCATGGGGTATACTAGACCAGTTGCAGAGCTGGGCATCCGTGCTCGGCGACCACATAGACAAATTAGATCTCACACCTGGTAAGTAAAAATCCATTATTATGATAAGTAATTTAGTAAAAAATATTCAAGTCGCTGAAGCCCGTGGCCAAACTCAATATTGGACTAGTTATGAATTTGAATGCCACCTGTTGCACCAAAAGTGTCAGCATCCAAAATACAAGTAAAATTGGAGGGATTTATTTGCAGGATCACAATTAATATAAAAATTACATTTTAAGTTCAACAGTACACACTATAAGGTCTTATTTTAATAATCCACGATATTTTGCATGGTGCCTCAGTAAATGCTTAAGATGATGTACCGAACACAAAAAAAAACTCATGGTAAAAATCCACTTCTTTCTTTTGTATGATGTCGCTACCGTGCGCAGTCTGTTTTGTTTAACGTTACAGACTATCTAAACCAGTCAACCAGCCCCATCCGCCATTGTCTTACTAGATGCATGTGAATATTATCACAACTAAGAGAACTAGGAAGTAATGAAATAAATGATTTAATAAAATATTTTTTTAAACAGCAGATTTACAACTTTTTTTTATACCTACATTATCTTCATCGTTCACTATAGCGCCATGCAAAATATCGTGGACTATTAAATTAAGACCTTGTATAACAGAACTTACATTTTGCAGTGTTCATGATCGCAAGATGACATGTATGCTGCTAAAGTGTTTGTAATGTTAGAAAAACAAAATATATCATATACATGCTGTAATCCGTTACAATGTGTGTTATTATAATTAGTAATTATGAAAACCAAAGACATTACTATACAACAGTACACCCAACTCTTCAGCAACCACAAATGTAATGGTTATGCAGATAACAAAATAATAAATAAATGGTTCACATTTAATTTCATATTATCAAACCTGGGATATAGGTTCTTATACATATTTGTATAGGATTTTAGTTTAGTCTTAAAACAAATGTGTATAGGTCATATTTTTTTGTAATTAATTGAATTGAATTGAACCCTGGAATTGAGCACAAAGTTATAGATTTGGCACTTTGCTTTAAGTTTAACTTAGCTTTAACAACAGAAGTGTTAGATCTCCATAACTAACCATTGTAAATTGACGGAACACAAATCAATTAACATATATACAAATCGTACTTCTGTTTATTAATAATCAATTTTATCCAACACATTGTGTTAAACCAGTACAATACATGTTCTATTTCAAGTCAGAAAAAGTTAAATATAATCTCACTTCAAACAAATAGTCCAGTAATAAAATTAGATTATAAAACTGGTACAATGCTCAGTATTAACAGCTAGCATGTTCTGATTTTTCTGGCTACCTGCATGAGAGAGTGGCCTGATATGCAATACTTAGGACGATTATAAAACTAGCGTAGATGCGCATATGAACGCCGCATCTCTCATTATCTCTGTGAGAATGACTCACACAGTTGCATCCTTATTAAAGATTCAAGGTGTATGCACTGTGCATTGAAATAACTATTCTTATCTGTTTCCTCGGTTTAGTTTTGTAAAGGAAATGTGAGTGGTAGGCACAATTTAACAGTTCCTAATAGGCATCCATTTTTTCAATAAAAGATCCAAATATTCGCCATTAACCAAACTTTTCGCGATCTGAATTCTAACAGTACAGGCGTCTGTTCGCGCACTAGTTATAGCTTTATAGCCTCATCAATACCTTACTTTAGCTGACTACGCGGAAATAAGGACCATTCATATTTCAAGTAAAATTTGAGACATTTGGGGTTTTACATAATCAACCCATTACTGTCCCACTGCTGGGCACGAGCCTCTTCTAAGGATGAGAAAAGTTAAGCCTCATTCCACCATTTCTTTCTCGGTGGACTACATACACCATTGAGAATATTTTGGAGCCTGCTCAATTGTGCAAGTTTCCTCACGATGTTTTCTTTCACCGTTAACGCAAGTGATAATCAAATTGTGATCCGCACATGAATCCGAAAAGTCAGAGGTGCGGCCGAGATCGAACTCAGGCCCTCCTGTTTGGAAGGCAAGCGTTCCACCACTAGGCTATCACTACTGCTCTAGTGTGATCTTACGAGGACCTGGAGCCCCCCTTCGGTGCCGAAGATGACCGCACCAGTGGTTTTAGCCGGTAGGATACGCCAAGATGCAAATGTTGTGAGGCATCTGTGGCTTAACGAGACTGGACTAGATAAGCAATGAGTATGTTAGAGGAACCATGAAAGTGGCACCGATGATAACTGTTAAGAAGTAACCATTGGACGTGGTATGAGCATGAGAAGTAAAGGGATGTGAAGCTTATCTTGTCCTTCCCCCTTAAGTAAAAATGAAAAAATATCTATTGACAGTGACATAAAAGTTACCATACTCACTGAGTTCTCAAGCACTCATTCAAAAACAATCACACAGACCCACTACTACCACTCACTCACCAACACCCACATTCAAACCTTCATGTTAAATACCTAATTGTTTTTAATTTTAATTTTCTGTAAACGAATTTTGATACCATACTAGGGAGTCCAAACTGTCTCTCCTAAATACAGATTACATACTACCGAATACTGAAATGCCAGTTAATATTAAGTCCTGCTTTAACTATTTGAGCGGCACGGTTTTTTACCGTAAACAGGTTTTTCAACTATTCAAGCGTATATGCGTTAAAGCTGGATTTTGTTTTAACTGGCGTTTCGGTATTCGGCCGTCAGTAATCTAGCTATGGGAGCAGTGCTTCACCCAACGATTTGTGTGCCCTTCATGTACAACAAAAACCTTTTTGTGCTGTTAAATAAATAATTATTATATTACAAGAAGAATTTTAATGATGAATGTTAATGGCTATACATGAAGAGGCATACCATAGAAAAGATAAAAGTGAGATGGTAGTGAACCGAGATGTTGTTGAATGTTGGAGGTTATTGGATGAGAAGATGAACTTTTAAACGTTGCTACACTAGGATTTCTCCTGTGTCGTGGCTGCGTTTACAGACACAATACACCCAGACCCGAAACAACTACCTGCAGATCATACAAATATTTGTTCCGTGCGGGAATCGAACCCGCGACTCGGTGCGCAGCAGCCGACAGTATCAGCCACTGCACCAACCGTGCCGTCTGCCGATGTGTTTTTCCATAACCCTGTCTGATGCTTTGAGATTCGTTTTTATGCCTTGATTGTACCGAATGGACCCGACGAAAAGAACTCTCGTCGTTATGCATTAGGCGCGTTAGTACGTGCGCTATCTAACCGATGACTAGAAAACATTGGCGTGGCGACGTAGACGCTTTCAAAAGGGATTGCCTCGCAAAGTCTATAAAATAGAAAAAACAGAAAGTACCTTTATCTTTACATGATTAACGCTGTTATTCAGTGTGGTGTACAGATTAAGTATATAGTACTCCTCTATCTCCTCCCGTAAATGTCGTAAAAGGCGACTAAGGTACACTAAACCAGGGGGATGGGCAACAGCAGCACCTTCTACAGAACAGCAGTCATACTGCGCTCATCAACCCGGCTATTTTTTTTTTGTTGGTGCCCAGTTGAAATTCTTCATGAACTTCCTTCGCCCCGGGGAAGGGCGAAGGGGTATGCCGGACTCCTACCGGCTAAAACCACTGGGGCGGTAATCTTCGGGCACCTATGGGAGGCTCCAGGTCCTCGTATGATCACACTGGTGCAATGCCTATAGGCACATCTCGGAGAGGGTGACTGTAAAGTGGTCACCCCTCCCGGGATTGTAAAGGAACCCCCAAAGCGTCCAACGGCAGCGCCTAACCACATGCGTGCTACCGTCTTCTCTTGGGTCGCTTGGTGAGCACGCAGATTCCCCAATCTACGCATCCGCGAACCAGACGCAGAGGTCCCAGGTTTTCAGGCGTATGGGAATTAGGCGCCAGTGCGGTTGTTACCCCGGCGCCGTGTCCTCCTTCTTCGAGCGGGATCGGCCCTCTCCCGATCCCGCTCTGCGGTCTCCTTCTGTCATCAACCCACCTGCCAAGCGTGATGAGTACAGTAAATCCCCCCAAAATTGTTCGAATCTATGGGGGGAGCTTCTATTCCGCAGTGGACGTTCTTCGGCTAATTTGATCAGTAACGCTGCCAAAACCACCCTTAAGATTCCTTCCTTAAAACGTGAGTCGCCACTCCAATCAGTGCAAGAAAGCTCTTACACTGATTGGAGTGGCGACTCTAACCAAGAACTGCGCGATAATTTTGACAATAAACCGGAAACACGCGAAGAACCAAACAACGGTACAAATTAGATCCTTATTAACAGATAGCGAGAGTCGTGACGAAGAAATCTTTTAAGGAACTTAATGGTATCCCCGCAATGTCTATTTCTCGATCGTGAGTCACAAATTACGTCACACGGCTGTCTCGTGTGGTACGGTGTGAATACAAAGCGGTTAGGTCAGCTCGTATCTTTAGTTTATTAGTTTACAAGTATTTTTGTTTATTATGTCGCAACACCTGAGGTCCAAGAACCGGTTCGATTAGAATCTGCGATACTTCGCTTTAAAATTAATAGATTGGTAGAATGATTTTGTTTCATATTCAATAAATATAAATGATCGAAAGAAACTGGAAATTGCATAGTACGTATAAATATATAATGAGTGCAGGCAATGCATCATCTTATCTGATTGACGAGTCTAATAGTTATCTTTCTTCCATAATATAATAGATATATTAATCATCTTCATCATTTCAACCGAAAAAACGTCCAATGCTGGACAGAGGCCTCTCCTAAAGATCACAACTACCGGTTTGGGTTTGTGTGCTCATTGGAACCGTCTAATTGCCATAATCACCACACTTGGCAGGCAGGTTGGCGATTGCAGTTAATTTGTAAATGTACTCGAAGAACGCTGCTGCCCCTCCTCCGGCTAATCCCATAGTCTCCTACGAAACCCACAGGATGAGATGGGTTGGTGCTATTCTTAGCCGGCACCACACGAACAATATATTAATAAGTGAAAAAAAAAATTGACCCCCTTTTTAAGCACAGTGCGTGCACGGAGGGGTGTGAGAAATGGCATAAAGTTCATATGAGGAGTGTAGAAAGTTCAAATTTATGTATAATATTTCTAAAAAATTCAATGAATTACGGTCGAATATCGACCTTAGGGCGACCATTAGTTCTATCAAATGGCACGGGGACCCAAAAGAAAAGAGTTTACGTCTCCTTAAAATCGGCAACGCGTCAGCGACTCTGGTTTTGCGGATGTTCACGGGCGGCGGTGACTACTTACATTTAGGTGACGAGATTGCTTCTTTGGCCGCTCTGTTATAAAAAAAAACCTACTGCGATAAAGTTAGCACATTTTGCATTCAATTATTATAACAGGCTTCCCCAAAAATGTTTACGTAATCTTTGAGGGGGTAGGGGGCGAATTTAAGCGATTGATGGTCGTAGTATGATGTTGCTAATGTAATATAAGTAGTGAGAAATGGGAGTTATAAAGTGCGGCTGGTCTGCGTAAATCGCTGCGACACTCGCCCATACCGAAACACGCCGTGTTACTCGACACCGTGCGATGAATATGCTATCTACCATGTTTTAAATCTGACCCTGATTCTGTCTTGTACCAATAATTATCCCAAGAACAAACTTAACTCTAGTTGAAAAACATTTTTCTCCATACATTCCAACTGCAATGTACATAAGTTTGTACGCACAATATTGAAAGATTTACCATGTTATTTTAAGACCATAGACATCTTAAATGTTTTCCTGTAATCTATAAGTTAACTAATGGTCAATTTTCATTAATTTTGTTAAATAACTTTAAATCGATTTTAAAATAAAAATGCCATCTTCATAACAAGCTTTTCTTCCATTTGATATGTCACACGGTACAGGTCGCAAAACTTATTTATTAAGTTTTATAATACACCCGAAAATGTGACATATATATTCAAAATTTATTTATTTATGTTACACGTCCATGTTTGAATCGCAGAAACTCATATGTGTACCAAATTTCAACTTAATCGATCCAGTAGATTCGGAGCAAATTGACTGTGACAGACGGATAGACAGTCAGACACACGAGCTTCGCCGTTTTCTCATTTGAACCTTAAAAATTATACAAGCCCTAATTAATAAGGTTTTTAATTTTAATCGTTAAAACAGTGGCGGAGTTATTAAACTAATTTCGGTACAATAAAGTATTCACCATTGATTTTTTTGTTTATTGTGGTGACGATGCATTTAATCTATGTCAAGGTAGCTCGTGGCCAATGTAGTCATTTATGTATATTATTGAATGGATAAATATGTTAGTGACGTCATTATTAAGCAATGGCGTTCCTTAACTTAATAAATAAAAAAATATGGGACCTTCAAAAAGCGAACCTTATTTCAAGAGCAAAAGTTATAGGGACCGCGTTTATAAAAAAAAAACTAGCTGTTATTAAATTTATTTTGTAATAATTGATGAGTTACGTTACTATTTTAGTGGTATAACTACACTTACTACATAAATATACTTGTTTCACTTTTTATTACAACGGAACGTGTTTCTTCATCCGTGAGCGTGGAAATAAAGTAGAAATAAAATATGAAAAAATATTTTTATTTCATTTTTATTTTTTTATTCAAACACATTTTTATAAACGCCAATTAGTCTGTACGTATGTACAAATCTATCGCAATGTTTAATGGATGTAGTTAATTTTCTTTAATCATTCGGTTTGTGGTAAGCATAGAACCCTATTGATTTTCGGCACTGTAATCTGTTTTTGAGTTTAAGTCCGTTTTGATGCCGTGCGGTGACTGACGTGGCTGTAGCACCAACCTATCTCATCCTTTGAGTGTCGTAAAAAACGACTGCGGGATTAACCGGAGGACAGGCAGCAGTGTCCTTCGAGTGCATTTACAACTTAGTTATATTGCGTAATTGTGTGTATATATTTCTTAGTTATAATGTGTAATTGTGTGTGCTAGCGGACATGTAGCTATGACAAAGTTACCAAAAGTAACCGTTCACTTTGTTGTTTTGTATATGAAGCATATGTACCTATTTTAAAATATTGTACCTTTATGACAGACTTTATGTTGCTGGGGAGTTTGTTGCGCCGTTTCTTCTCCCCAGCTTAAACACTAGGAAGCGGTGAAGGGTGGGCTTATGGGGCGCTGTCTTTTGTTGACGTTCAAAAAGAACTTATGTCTCAGAGTGAGATTCAGAAACAAGTCTAAGCGTGAACTTACGCGTCCACCTGTGAAAATTAAGCGTAAGTAGTGCGTTTTGACAGTAAAAAGTTGCCGTTTGGAGTGTGAACTTTTGCGTATTCCCTTGTTATTTTTTGTCTTCAATGATACATATTATTGTCGTCGATTATCACACGGCTACATTAAATATCGGAATATTTTATTATTCCATATATTACCTTTTCATACAATACTTAATAAAATCCCAAACACGTGGTGTACACGTAGTGTGGTGTCACACTAAAAAACATCAAGACACTGTGAGTGATTACTGCGTGCATCGAAACTATTTTTGATTAGTTTTGTACGGTAGATAAAATAACTTTTTAAATCTGTAACGACGCTTGTCACCTTAGTCATCCTCAAAGAGTATAATAACTATTTATAAGAAAAGAGAGCCCTCTCGAGCGAAAATGTTGTCCCTGTAGCAAAGCCGCCATCTATCATTGGCGGCTTTAACTAATCTTTATATATGAATGTAGGTAGGTATATACTTTTATTATACTAATGAATAAACATAAGACAACACATTCAATTTCAGCAAGTATTTTCATCATTGGTAATTAGCATTATTGTATTTATATTTTTTATATATTATACACGAATAAAAGCAACGATAGGAAAATACTAACAGAATTTGAAAGTGTAATCAAAACAACCAAATTATGACAAGGGAACACTATTATAAACAAAATTGCTGTCATTAATAATTATTTATGGTGGTTACAATTTTTCTTAAAATAAAATTGTGCAGCTTGCTTTAACTTGTCATCCCCATCCAAAATAGTCACTCGTAACAGAACACTCAACAATACTTAAATTATCAATAAATAATAACAAGATGGAGAAATGTAAATTTAATGTTAATTTAGTGACTAAATCTAATGTAAATTTGGTAACTAAATCTCCACAAGAACTCGGAAATGCGCGGTATCGAAATTAATTTACACAATTATTTGAAATAACCGCAATAGTTGTACTCTGTTGTAATAAACAAGAAGGCTACGTTCCATTCATCAATCTTTATGTGTACTCTGTGCTCTATACATTCAACATTGCAAAATTAAATCAGGCATATACGTAGAAAAATGAAATATTAGTAAAATGATTAACATTATTATTCATTTGCTTTTTGCTTTTTGCTTTTTTTAAAACGTTGCCCCACACTAGGATTTCTCCTGTGTCGTGGGTGCGTTTACAGACATGAATTTCACATACAATACACCCAGACCCGGAACAACTACCTGCAGATCATACAAATATTTGTTCCGTGCGGGAATCGAACCCACGACCCGGAGCGCAGCAGTCGACTGTATCAGCCACTGCACCAACCGTGCCGTGCGATTAAACAGAATGGTATGAAAATATGACGATTCAAACTCAGAAATAACTTGAAGGATTAACATATAAGCCAAACCAAATTTCTGCTACGCATGAAATGTAACGTCAAAAATACTAGCTTTCTCCTAGTGGCATCTAGTGTGTAAGACAATATGCGCCTGTTTTATCGACAATGTCATAAAAATATGAATCCAACGCTAAGGGATGGCGTAACCTTCTTTGCAATGTAGCGTCTGAACTAAGACCCCCCCCTGGTCATCCTGCGACCACGAACCCTGCAAAGTGTTCGAAACGTCAGGAAAAACAAAAATCATTAATACACGCGATTTAATCCGTTTAAAATTATAATGTGTAATAATCGCGAAAACCTAAGACAATACTATAAATAATACATTTTTAAATATGATATAAAAAACAAATTATATGCATTTAAAAATATAAAGCATAGTGTATTTTCAACATTGGAATATTTATTATTATATTAGCTATTGGGTCAGAACGCACTACGGTTGGTAATATATGATTATTCTTGACCTCTGATAAAACCTTCGACCTTGGACTTACGAGTAAAAATTCTAGAGCGCTGTTTGCCGTGCAGTCGTAAACATTAGGGTGTGGGCAAATTGATTGTGGTTTTACGCTTCACTTTTATTAGAGAGGGACTTACATAACGATATTAAGTTAAAATAAGTATCGTTGTATTATTTTATATTCATAACTAGCTGGGTTCCCGCGGTTTCACTCGCCGTTTAATTTTAAAGATATTGGATTATTAATAGTTAATTTAGAGTACTTGCTGCATATACACTTGAAATAGAGTACATTTATTTGATTTCATGGGTTTTATTTTTTTTGCGCGGAACCTTAATTATTTTTCTAAAATAAAAGTAGCCGTCGTTGTTCCTTATAACATCACCTATCTGTCAGTGAAAGTCCCGTAGAAATCGGTCTAGCCGTTTCCGAGATTAGCGGGAACAAACAGACAGACAGACAGACAAAAAAAACCAGTTTTTTTGTGGTACCTCCGTATGTACTTTCATATGCATTTAGTAAAAAGCAGTTATTTTGACATTACAAACGGACACTTCAATTTTATAATAAAACACTTTTAAACGGATTCTATCGCGTATATTTTGATTTTTGATTTTCCTGACGTTTCGAATACTTTGCAGCATTCGTGGTCGCAGGATGACTAAGGTGACAGGCGTCGTTACAGATTTTAAAAAGTGATTTTATTTTATCTACCCTACAATTTTAATCAAAAAATTAGTTTCGATGCACGCAGTAATCACTCACAGTGTCTTGATGTTTCTTAGTGCGGTATCTTGTTTGGGACTTTATTATTTTAATGACTGGATTCCAAACAGGTGGTACCTGCCAACCATCTTCTCTATTAAAATTAGGATGTTTTTTAATTTCAATAGCCTCACGAAACATTCTAGGTACATATACCGCACTAAGCAACATAAAGACACTGTGAGTGATTACTGCGTGCATCGAAACTAATTTTTTGATTAAAATTGTACGGTAGATAAAATAAAATAACTTTTTAAAATCTGTAACGACGCCTGTCACCTTAGTCATCCTGCGACCACGAATGCTGCAAAGTATTCGAAACGTCAGGAAAATCAAAAATCAAAATATACGCGATAGAATCCGTTTAAAAGTGTTTTATTATAATGTGTAATAATCGCGAAAATCTAAGACATTACTTAAATTTTATTTATTTATGTAGAATATAGATTTGAAAGCCTCTGTCCGTTAAGCGAATTCACCAGGTCTACTTAACTTGAGGAACTTATCATAAATGATGTTTGGCATTGGAAGCATGTACTATCTCTAATACGGCACGGTTGGTGCAGTGGTCGGCTGCTGCGCACCGGGTCGTGGGTTTGATTCCCGCACGGAACAAATATTTGTACGATCTGCAGGTAGTTGTTCCGGGTCTGGGTGTATTGTGTGTGGAATTTGTGTTTGTAAACGACCCTCGACACAGGAGAAATAGTAATAGTGTACGGCAACGTTTTTAAAAAAAAACAATAAATAGGTCCTAAATTTTCGCAATAATTCAGTTGGAAGTTTTATTTTCGTAGATTTGATAGGCCCTTGACGGTCTGTAGATTAGTAGAAAAGATAAATAACCAACTTGCTCGACGACGTTCTCATCTTACTCATTCGGACACAAAACGAGTCGATAGACAATCAACATGAGCTTGTGTCGTGATTCTCGTAATGTTTAACCGTAACCAATATTATTTAACATTCTATTAATAAATAGCGACTACTTTGTTTTCTAGTTTCGTTGAACTGGATACACACAACTGTCTTTTATTATTTGACTTTGTGCGCTTTGATGTTTATATATGCAAACTAGCTGCAGGCCTACGCTTCGCACAGGCTACAGTCATCCCCTCCAAGATGTGCCTAAAGGCGTGGCATCAATAGGGGCTCTAGTGTGATGTTACGAGGACCTGGAGCCACCCTTCGGTGCCGAAGGTGACCGCTCCAGTGGTTTTAGCCGGTAGGAGACCGGCATGCCCCTTCGTCCTTCACCGGGGTGGAGGAAGTTCATGTAGAATTTCCACTGGATACCAATAAAAAAAGGTACATACACATCCGATTGCAGCGCCACCTTTTTTCTTTTGTTTTTTGGTGTCCAGTGGAAATTCTACACAATTGTGAAGCTAAACCATCCAGGGACCTACTAAAATATACACAAAAAGATTCATCAAAATCGGTCCAGGCGTTTAGGACTTCAGTGACATACAGAAGAATTATATATAAGACTATATTAGGGTCTAATTTCTTATGGCATGTGACGCCATGTGAAACAATTTCACGCACGAAACGCCTTATTTTTTTTTGTAAGATTCCGTAACTCATAATGGCAATACCGGAACCGTTATAAGATTACTTTGTTCTCCGTCCGTCTTGTGTGGCTATCCGTATGTCAAGGCCCCTTTTTCTAGAATCCTTGAGCTTAGCTCACCTTACACTACTAATTTGATTAATGTGTGTTCTCTATTCCCTAAAGTTAATATTATCTGGGAAGGGCGGAGGGGCATGCCGGGCTCAAACCGGCTAAAACCTAGCCGGGGGTGAGGTGTACGCTTTATCTGCATTCATCCGCGCCCTCGGCAAGTATCGGCCCGTCAATGATTCAAGGGCCCCTTCTCTGTGCGATTTTGTTGGCCGCACTTATCCTTCAGTGAGGCGCGCGCGGAACGAAGGCGCTGCCACCTCGGGCCTGTTTCTGTTGGCCCGCAGGCCGCTCCTTATGGCGGCCGGAGATCGTTCAACGTCCTCCCCCGGCGCCCACGCCCGGTGCGTCTTCTACGGCGGGGATCAGAGGCAATACTATCCTGAGGTTTACGAGTTGACAATAACTAGACAGTCCCATTTGAGCCACCCATGTCTCTGGTGTAACTTTGCCTCGTACTATAACTAGTACATTTTTGTCTTATCGCTTTGTCTGCATTAGACCGCGCCCCCGGCCACTGACACAGTACCATACTGTGACAGTAAGGGTAATATACAGTCGACGAAATGTACTATCGATGACATGGGAGCTTGTACATGTTCAATGCAATTCAGAAAGAAAGAAGAAAGAAAAACAGTTTATTTATGCGGCGAACGTCCACGCACAAGTACAGATTCAAACGTAAAAATTCTACATAAGGCATTACTAACGACATAGCTAAAATCGATACTACATACTACAATAATTATACGCTTAAAAACTAACACTTCATGAAACCAAACGCGTATCCGCGCTGGCAGCACCTTTATAATACAATGAAATGCCCCATCGCTTAAATACTCTTCGGAAATTTTACGTTGTAGAAAAAGGCTTCGTAAAGCCCTCTTTCGAAAATGAGTACCTTTACGCTTCTGGATATATCTCTCTCCCAAGTTAGGCAATAACATTCTTCTCATAATACACGCGATTTAATCCGTTTAAAATTGTTTTATTATAATAACATTCTTCTCAAACTGTTTTACCAGACGGATGCGGGCGTTAATATAAATGTACAACAACAATCTCTCCGAGACATCCGATGTCAAAAGCTTAAAATAAGTTGAGCCAGCGCGCGATCGATAACGAATTGCCACGTGGTGTTTCAAGTTTTGACACTGATTGTAGATGTCTAAAGTTATTAAGTTATCTTAAGAAAAAGTACCAATGTAGTGCCGAAAATAAAAACTTATATTAATACCGGGTTAGTACTCGTATTATGGTTACTGGGTATGTTAAAAAACCTGGTAAACACATCACGTAAAACACCTATACCTTAAAGCTGATGTGTCCTTTGTTGTTATTAATCATTAATCACATGAAATATCTGCCCGTAAACGACCACTGCTGACCATGGGTCTCCCAATGAGGGGATATTGCCATAATCACCACGCTGGAAAACTTGGAATGCTGTTAATTTCAGTGAGGGTCTAGTTGAAAACCAGCGCCAGACGCTTGCCTGGCACATGCTGAACTAGATACCCATTTAGCGCAACTGTGGAGCATTTACTTTGATCAAAATTTTGCTTCATATTTCTCTATTATTGTTTGTGATGTCTTACTTTGTAGCTGAATAAATGCTTTCTTTCTTTCTTTTCTGTTGCCCATCTTCTTAATATCAATTTTTAGTCGCCTCATACGACAGCCACGAGTGGAGAGAGGAGGTCTATGTTTGCTAGAAGCCACACGGAACACTGCCATTAATCATTAATAGTAGCTGCAAATATAGTCTCGACATCTGAACATGAACGCAGACAAAAAGCAATTAATGAAAACAAATTGAGTCCTATACATATTTATATTGGTAACCGACCCCTTTGTCCACCCTGATTGCTTTGGGCCCCGCTTACGAATAGCACATACATCTCCCCACCCCATTCTCACCCTCTTTGTCATTCTAGAGATGTCGTAGGGTGCTATTGGATTATATCGCGCCAAGAAGCAACAGCATCCAATTTTACACGGATAGAGCCACATTGCGACGAAATTCAAAAACTCGTCGTTTCGCGACTTTAAACAATGTAAAGCTAGCAACATAATAAGTGTTGTGTAAACTGGACAACCCTGTGGGTGAAGTCGTGGTGGATTTACCCGGTTAAAGTCCGACTAGGGGTTTTCAGATGGTATCCAAGTTCATGTCCTCCCATGGATGTCCTAAAAGGCGGCTAAGGGGCTGGATGGGCAGCAGCGTCCCTTCGTGGAACAATAGTTATACTGCACTCACTAACCCGCCTGCCAAGCGTCGTGTGTAACTGGCAAATTCCCCCGAATATGACGCCACATTTGTGGAAATCTGTGGGCCAGGCCTTTGTTCAGCAGTGGACATCCTTTGGCTGATATAGTAACCCAAATGGAGAATTAGCCCTCCTTTTCCATAAATTGCCCTCTCCCGTCATCCGTCATCCACCGAATATTAATTTTCAAATTGCGCGCGTTACCGCGATCTTTGTCCTAATGGTAACACGAACGATTCTGTACGAGCGCTTCATCATCATCATCATCATCATTTCGGCCGAAAAACATTCTCTGCTGGACGGAAACTTCCTCAAAGATTGCCACAACGACCGGTATGGTTTTGTGTTGTGAGCCCATTGAGGGGGTTGTGCTATAATCGCCACGCTCGGCAGACTGGTTGGCGATCGCAGTTGAGTTATTAATATACTCGAAGGACGCTGCTGCCCATCCTCCAGCTAATCCCATAGTCGTCTTATACGAAACCCACGGGATGAGATGGGGTGGTGGTATTCTTGGGTGTCTTATATCAACGCAATACAGGATGTGAAATTTTTTTTTACTACAATCCTAGTAAAAAATAACGATCTCCTATTTAAAATAAGAAGTGCTGACAATATATGTTACAAATAAAACATAAAATATATTCGTAACGTTTTATTCATGTTAGTTAGAAAAAAGGAGGCCCTTTTTTCTGAAATCCTCCTTTTTACGAAATAGCACTAATCTGCTCTCTATTTTCATTTGTCCTGCTGGCAACCTTATGTCCGTCTTCCGGGGGACGACGTCCATAAGTATTTCCACAGAAAAAGGATGAAGCAGATATCAGCTGCCACATTTTCACAATTTACACTACAAGTAAAAAATACAAACGTGAAAGAAATCACCTAATATTTCACAGTTTACCAACGATATTGTAATGTTCCTTTTCTCTAAGATTAACTACCTGCACACTCGTCTGCCTACTCTGTAATGTTAATTGCACGAAATACCGTTCTCAGAGATAACTTAATAAGTGCGAATGTGTTTGTATTGAATTAATTTCCTAGTCTTTTTTTTTGCGTATATTGCGCTTTTTTATTAGCGAATTCATCGAAATTGCTGTATCATGCGAATGGAGTATGGGTTTTGTCCGAGATGCTGGATCAAATGTAGCAATGTTTCTTGAGATCTGTTTAATGGATTTAGGTACTTTTTTAAGTTGTTTGATCTTAACGTTTCTGTATTATTCTGACAGGAAATACAAAGATCTCGATTAAGTTCGTGGACCGCGATAAATAATTTCGTGTAACTTATATTTGAGCCCTAATTGAAACCGTCCCATTCAGAATATTCGTTTTCACATTGTAGATATTTTCCTGAAACTGCCATAAATAGTTTTTTCATCTTGTTACAGAACAAAGGTTACAAAGTAAAAAGCAACAAGTACAGAAATGGCAGAGGTATACAGAGCCCGGGGACGAGTTGGAGCCCACGGCGTCATCCCCTATGAAGCGTTCCTCAAGGAACCTCTCAGATGACTTTGAGAATGGCGATGATGACGACAGCCCCCTGCCCGAGGCCGTACTTACTACCAACCTAGGACTTGATATTGTAGTTGTAGCAACTAAGGTAAGGGACAACAGTTTTTAGCTCTATTATGGATAGATCATCTCTGATATACTTGTTGGTTGGCCGTGCTTCGGAGGAGTTCTCGTAAAGACGTCGGTCCCGGTTTTTGTCAATAGATGGCAGTCGTTAAGCTAAGTTAGAGGCTTTTGGGCGGCTTGAACAACTCTGAAACAGGGTTCGCCAGTAACAAACCGAAAAAGAATGAAAAACTCGTAACTGACGAGACTGAAAGGGCTAAGGTCTTAAAGATGGGAAGACGGCGGTGTGCATGTGGGCACGTGTCGCTGTGTACTCAGCAGCGCATAGCGAGGCTTCAGGGGAATCCTTTATCCCCTCCGAGAGGTACCTGGGGGGTGGCTTCTTTACAGTCGCGGCTCTATTCGGTGCCGAAGATGACCACTCGGTTTTAGCTGGTAGGAGTCCGGCATGCCCCTTCGCCCTTTCCCGGGGCGGAGGAAATACATGATGTATTTCCACCGGATCAATAAAAATAAAGTCTTAAAGATGTCCTGCATTATTCGATCTTTGAAGTAATCTCGGAAGTATCACAGCTTACCGTACAGATAAAAAACTGGCGCAGGCGTGTAAACAGCTTTTTGAAATAGTATATAATCATGCGACTACATTAACAATTATGCAACAACATATGAACAACTACCTGCGCGTTCAGATGCGCGTGCGCTTGCGCTCAAAACTCGGATTTTGAGCACCACATATCCTTGTGTTGGAGTTAAGCAGAATACTAAATGCCTTCCATCTGAACATCTTTTGATTATTAAGCAAATAATATTATTATTGTAATGTAACATCCAGGTAACCTAACCCTCTCCCCCAGACTGACTACATGAGCACCCTGGAGAAGGAACACGATTACCGCGATGAGCATTTCGACTTCATGCAGCAATGGATCAGACGGTTCTGCCTCCAGTATGGTGCCGCTCTCTTCTACACTAGTGCGAAAGAAGACAAAAACTGTGACTTATTGTACAAGTATTTGACGCACAGGATATATGCGTTGCCGTTCAGGACACCCGCGCTAATTGTGGAAAAGGATGCAGTTTTGATGTAAGTTTTCATCATCATACCAGCGAAAAACCGTCCACTGCTGAACAAAGGACTCCCCCATAGATTTCCACAATTGTGTTGCCATTTTGGGGATAGTTTGCCAATACTCACTACGCTTGGCAGGCGTGTTTGTTACCGCAGAAGGACTGCTGTCCCATAAATGCTACGCTACTGCCCATCCCCCTGATTTAGTCCTTTAGTCCCTTAGTCGATTATTACGACATCCACGGAAGGAGACGGAGTGGGGTATTCTAAATCCGGACACCATTTCATTCATAGTAACATCATTTTTGACACTTTTATTATCAGAAGTACAAATAATGTTAGTAAAAAAGATTTTGAATCATGAAGTCTGCTTAACTAGATAATAACTCGATCATACGCTTATCTACTTAGAGATGGAGTCCTATAGACCTATTCTCCTTCTATAAGCCTTACAGTTACTGGATCCGAAACGAGCGCATTTAATCTTGAAACTACATAAAATTTTGTTCGGATGCGAAACAGCGGACTCGTAAAAGAAGACAAGGCAGAACCTCAGCATTCCAAAGTTCTTCAGCTTATGTCTCTATTAGAATCGGCAATAGCTCGCAGTCAGGCTGGCGATCGAGAAGATTCTGAAGTCGACTCCGACATGTTGCACCATTCACGTGTACTCCTATTACAAGTATTAGCTTAGGCCTCATTCATACTAGCGTCTGTTATGTGTGAGCGTTCCTCTGGCGTTTAGTCGTCGCAGACGCAGTGCACCGTGTGGCTCCAAAACGGTGCGTGCGAGGCCTTAGAGGGGTTAACAGTAGTGTACAACAAAAATAGTTCGTTTCTTTTTATATATAATATACATAATATATTATTTGTTACTTGCCGTGTGGTGCTCAAAATCAGAATACCACCACCCCTTCTCCTCCCGTGGGTGTCGTAAAAGTCGACTAAGGAATTAGACGGAGGATGGGCAGCGTCCTTCGAGTACATTAACAACTCAACTGCGATCGCCAACCCGTCTGCCAAGCGTGGCGATTATGGCAAAACCCCCCAATGAGTCCACAACACACCCATATCGGTTGTTGTGGTGTACCAGCAGTGGACTTCATTTGGCCGAAATGATGAATGAAGATGATTATTTGTTACAGACCCGCTGGCTGGGACAGCATGAAGAAAATTAGTATATTATACGAGAACATGCAGTCGTGTAAGCCAGACGACTACTACAGAGATGTCATTGTGCAGCCAGTTATACGGAAAGTAAGTCACGTTACCTGTCTCTCTTTCATATGACGGCATGGTTGGCCGCTCTTCCACCGATCTCCGCATCAGTTATTTAGTCTCTTATGCTCGATCATTTCACTAGCGACAGTGCCCTTCATTTGAATATGGTTATGTTAATGTTTAAGCATAACTGCTTGGCAGCAGAATCTTTAGCACGCTGGTGTCCTGCAATAAGAGACCTATCTATACCAATAAATAAAATTTGTCTGTTTGTAATGTCAAAATAACTGCCTTTTTACTCAATGCATATGAAAGTATAAACGTCAAACAAAAAAAAACTTTGCATTTTTTGTCTTTCTTTCTGTCTGTCTGTTTGTTCGAGCTAATCTCCCGAAACGGCTAGACCGATTTTCACGGGACTTTCACTGGCAGATAGCTTATATTAAGGAGTATTTTTATTTTAGAAAAAGAATTAGGAAATTGGGATACCTCGCAAAAAAGTTTAAACCATTGAAATCCAATATATGTACTAACTACATAATAATTATTTATAAATAAACCGATTTATTTTTCAATTAAACAGCGGGCAAAATCGCGGGGCCTATCATATCGGCCATTTATACGTCCACTGCTGAACAAAGGCCTCCCCCATTGATTTTCACAACTGTGTCATCATTTTGGGGGGTATTTGCCAATACTCACTACGGTTGGCAGGCGGGTTGGTGATCGCAGTATGGCTACCGTTTCACAGAAGGGACGCTGCTGCCCATCCCTCTGGTTTAGAATCCCTTAGTCGCCTTTTACGACATCCACGGGAGGAGATGGAGTGGTGCTATATTCTTAATCCGGACACCACACGGACATAATCCGGACACCACACGGACGGGGCCTAGCTAGTTAGCAATAAAAGTGATGTATTAAGGCAATATCTCGCATTGGGATGGCAACATGCAGCAGTGTGTCTGATGTGCTGCTTGTCCGTACAGAGCGGTGCGAGCCGCGAGGCCGAGGTGCAGGCGGAGGACGAGCAGGCCTTCCTGCAGCGGCAGCAGGCCGCACTGCAGGCGGGCGCGCCCGCGCCCCGCGCCGACTCGCCGCTGCGGGCCACGCAGAGGGCCAGCGCGCAGGTCACGGTACACACATACTTACTTCTAACTTCTATTTTAAAAGAGTATCTATGGAGTTTCTTGCCGGCTCTTCTCCATAGATCAACTATTTGGAACCGTGCAACTTGGATTCTGACGTTTCATAAGTGCCAATATTTGGTTTATTTGAAATAAAAATATTTGACTTTGACTTTGAACGAACCACTTTTCTCAAATCGGATGCATCCTCCGTTTTCTCCATACAAATCAATATACTTCAAATCTCGATCAATACGTTTTTTTGTTAGTTTTCCCTTTTTAGAGTAAACGTTCTTGCATATGATAGACATAACATATAAGAAAATTGTATAACTTAACTATATACATTTTGGCAAGCTATAGAAACATTTTGGTAAGCGTGCCGTGTGGTGCCGGCTCAGAATGCCACCACCCCCATCTCCTCCCATGGGTGTCGTAAAAGTCGACTAAGGGATTAGCCGGAGGATGGGCAGCAGCGTCCTTCGAGTACATTAACAACTCAACTGCGATCGCCAACCCGTCTGCCATCATTTCGGCCGAATGAAGTCCACTGCTGGACACAGGCCTCCCCCAAAGATCACCACAACGACCCATATGGGTGTGTCGTCTGCTCATTGGGGGGGTCTTGCCATAATCGCCACGCTTGGCAAAACCCCCCAATGAGCCCACAACAACACACAACAACTTTGGGGGAGGCCTGTGTCCAGCAGTGGACTTCATTCGGCCGAAATGATGATGATGATGATGAAGCTATAGAAATGCCTATGCTTGGTATTTCCCTACGAAATCGAATCAGAAATGAGGAGATACGTAGAAGAACTAAAGTTGTCGACATAACTGAAAGGATTAGTAAACTGAAGTGGCAATGGGTGTGGCACATTGCTCATAGAACTTGATGGCTGTTGGGGTAAATAGGTTCTCGAATAGATACCGCTCACTGGAAAACGCAGCGTGGGACGACCTCCAACGAGGTGGACAGACGACCTGGTGAAGGTCGATGGGGGTCGTTTGATATGGGTGACATGTGACCGCTCGTTGTGGCTGATATGATGATGATGATGATGATATATGTTTTGCTCTGACGTACAATAATATGTAAGATGATTTTTTGTAACAATAATAAATTACTATAAAAGTCAGCTTATGGGTGGGGTGACGCGGGCAGTTGCCCGAGACGCTCGAGTAGCCAAGACTGCTACTGATAGAAACCAGATCATATCCGGCTCCAAGGATCACAATATAATGATCGGGCTGTGGATATTTATAAGCGCGTTTGATTAAAAATACTATTGATGCAAGATATTGTAACAAATTAAACCCAGTTGGACTCCCTCCGGAGCTCCAGAACTCCAGTTCAAATGTAGCACCGGAGTTTCGAAAGATTACAGGGTCTTTTGTAAAACCGTAGCTGCAGTGATCATACCGGGGTTTTGATTTTCACAAGTTGTTGTGATAGAAGAGAAGACGAATCGTGGAGGCGCTCTGCCCGGGGGAGGTGAATTTGATGATACTGCTGCTTGCTGACACGGTTCTAAAATTCATGTTGAAATCATTGGGTGGCCAAAACCACATCACATCAGCCACAATCTGACACAGGACCTAAGGCAGCATATTAAAGAAAGGCGTTTACTTCTAGAACACTATCATGAAGGCTTTGATCCCGACATATTGGATTTTAGGGAAGGTGGCGAAATGCTTATGCAGATTATAACAGTTTTCAAAAGATTGGTTAAGTCATTTACGGTGAGAGAAGAGCAGGAACAGGTGGGGAATTGTGGTGTTGGATAAAACCAACTCAAACTGAATTTAATGACGAAGAAACTGAGAAAGATTTTACAAGATGGTATAAAAGAAGATGACAAGTCGAAAAGGAAGAGTAGAAATGGCTGTATTTGAAAGCAGTGGTTGTGGTGACAGAGCTTCGATCAACAATACTACTAGATTAAGGATCAGGAACACATCGCTCAAGTGGCCGCGATTGCATTACTTGATACTTGAAAAAAATATGTTGACATTTGGTACTGCCTCTATTTTAAAACTAGACGCAGTTACAGGTTCCACATTTCAACACTTAGAACAGAGTTAATATAGAAAGACATAGAGTGGTAGAATTTGTTGTTTTAGGTCGAACGCACATTGTCGGCACTTTTCTGTCAGAAAATTTCTAACGCTCGTCGGACGGCCCCTCCGCACACCCCGCACACTATTAGAACTTTCGTTCCGGTGATCCTACACCCAGTTCGCGGCTCCAATCGAATTCGTGGGTGTTCCTGTCCAGCCAGTTTCGCTTCGCACCCTGAAACGCAATGTTTGACGGAGACTTATTTTTGGCGCTATTGTTCTACTGCGGGAATGAAAAAATAACTCGATACTAAACTATACACCGGCTTTAATTGGAGATGGCTGGATGCCAGTGCTGGAGGCAAGACCTGGACGCCAGCTTATATTTATGTCTTCAACTATTTCAAAATAATCATATAAACTTCAACCATAGTTTAGTCATAGCGTTGAAATACATTTTGCTAAGTGTAACAAATGTTATCTTTATTTTCTGACAATGGTGACAAGTTTCATATCATGAAATAATACATACGTAAAATGAATCTTTACTTTATCGGCGTATCAGAAAAGTGTCCACTGTTGGACATAAGCGTCCGCCAAAAATCGCTACAATAGCTGATTTAGGGTTTATGTTGTGTGCTTATTGGGGGGCTTCGTCATAATGGCCACGCAGTTCTTGTAAATGTACTTTAAGGATGGTGTTGCGGATCCTCCATCTAAGCCCATAAGTTCTCTTTTACGACTCCCTCGGGAACCACTCCATCCTTTTTCATGATATGTGTCTCGGGTTCGTTCCACAAATATTTGTATCGTTGCGGCCGAATGAATTCCACTGCTGGACAAAGGGCTCCCCCAAAGATCACCACAACGACCGATATAGGTGTGTTGTGGGCTCATTGGGGGGATTTGCCATAATCGCCACGCTTGGCAGACGGGTTGGTGATCGCAGTTGAGTTGTTAATATACTCGAAGGGCGCAGTTGCCCATCCTCCGGCTAATCTCTTAGTCGACTTTTACAACATGGGGTGGTGGTATTCTGAACCGGCACCACACGATATTTGTATGATCTACAGATAATATTTCTTTCGGGTCTAGCTGTTTGTGCATGTAAGATTTATGTCTGTAGACTGTACCAACGGCCGAAGTTACCTAACGAGTGGGACATCGATAGGGAAAATGGGGATACGTTGCTTACTTTTAAATTTGGTCCCACAGCTGGATGGCGCAAAAATCGGCATGGGTCCAGGCACGCCCGGCAACGAGGGCGTGCTGGCGAACTTCTTCAACTCGCTGCTGTACAAGAAGACGGGCTCGCCGGCGGGCCGGCCCGAGGCGTCGCCCGCAGCGGCCGCGGCGCGATCGGACGCGGCGGCCGAGCTGGACCGCCTCACGCGCAGCAAGGCCCGCCCCGCCGCGCCGCCGCCGCTCGACCTCAACTCCTCCTCCGAGTGCTAGCCGCGCCAGGTGAGACCCGCGCAGCTCTGATATCACAAACCGCACTGTGCTGACCGCGTTGGGTGTTCAACGCGTCATATAACGTTCGATCCTGTCTTTAACTTTTGGGGTCTCGCAGACTTTAACGGGAAATATTTAATTCTATAAAAAAAACAATACTAGTAGCTACAACAAATAATATTCCAATCATATATCAAAAACTGGGTCATAATTTATTTCACAGCACACCGCTGATATGATTGATGATTTCGAATGAAAAAAATTGTTGCACATAAAATAAAATACTTCGTCACTGTCGTAGTTAAGGTACGGCTAGTGTGACCCTCGCGACACCTCAACCCTGCTGTCATAAATCCTTGGAGTTTTAATTATCAATATTAATTTATTTCATGTGCAATCACAATTTTTGTTATGAAATTGACATTTTGCGGTACATACCCCGATTTTTTTATGAGCTGCTAAATACCACCCATTTATAATTACACCACTCCAGCTACAGCTTTTCAAGACTAATCAATCAGCTTGAATGACTAAACAATATCAGACCTGCTCTGTTTTACCTACCCGCAATTCCAGACTATTAAAGCCAATCTTAATTTAAAAATCTGAAATCGCGACTGTTCAAGTAATGGAGAATTAAACTCAACAGTAGGTTCAGAACACTGAACTCTGACAAGATGCATTCCGTGTGGTGTCCAAATTAAGAATATAGCACCACTCCATCTCCTCCCGAGGATGTCGTAATACGCGACTCTTAACCATAGGCATGGGGACAGCAGCGACCTTTCTGAGAAATAGCAGACATTCTGCGCTCACCAACCTGCCTACAAAGCGTGGCGTGTTCGGGCAATTACGGCCTCCCAATGACACAATTGTGTAAATCTATAGGTAGGACGCCCTTTGCCGGACATGATGACGACAGACTGAGTGGAAGTACTCTGCCCATATCACACTGTGATATTACTTTTACCTCGTCATGAGATATTTAAGTTGGTAATGGTATGACATTTATTCAGCCATCAGTACAAAGTACAAAAAACAAACCATTGTATGACAGTGTTGTTCTCCTTACTGCTGACACCAAAAAATTAAGCATCTAATATCCCTTTCCAGGTACATAGTAGTGCGGCGGGCATACGTACACACACTCGCCCCGCGACGTACGGGAGCGACGCTTGCGCACCGCGCTACATGAGCGTTTATTTACTAAATACATTGCTGGCTTGTACTTTATCGTCGACGAGCCGGTCGCAACGCGCGCGGCTATGGTAAGCGTTGCCATCCATACGAACGTTCCGCTTGTACGCTGACGCGACCCAAGAGATTCTTTTAATACGTGGCTTACATTGGCGTCAAACGTATTCGGTTTATACTTAAATGGCGAATGAGAAAAGTAATAGATTCCGCCACGCGGTGTTTTGAAAGATTGGCTATTTAATTTTAGAGAATTTTAGATAAGAACTATCCCAATGGCAACAGAGTATAATCGTACTTCATAGGACTTTCCACAACGCATAATAAATAATAATAAGGTTATACTTCCTAAACATTACTAATATCCTAACAACATTTGCACATGCTATGGTATTCCGGTAGTTTAAAGAACTTACGTCGTATTTATTGTTTAATAGTTTGTCCATTACCCACCATAAAGAGAATCTCTGAATAATATCTCAGATACATCGAAACCGCTCCAGCATTTCGTGCCACACATACACAGATAGTGAGAATATTTAATCGATAAAACAGGCTGTTGCTATGTTAAGGCAGCTTTGAATTGTCAGTCTTTCAAAAACCGTACTAAATATCGTCGAGGAAGAGCTTGCTGTGTAAAAAGAATTTTGATTATTACCAATGCATTCATTCAAATCTTCACGTTGCATATTGTTGGTATTAAAGTTTTATTTTCATCATGCAGACACTTAGAAATGTCAGTAATTATGGTGCACCCTTCATAACTGTTGGTTCTACGGAGACGACAAGAACATCTATGGATAATTTAAATAAATGATACCAATCTAAATTGGGACATAGTGACAAATTAGTGTAAAAACTATATTTATGTAGCTATGTGTGAAATAAATACACTAAAACACATGATTTCGCTTATAATTCACAATTAGAATCTTAACCAGTTTGAGATAACCAAAAATATCTCTAATAATCTTGAATGAAAATCTCATCTGTTTGACTTTTTGGAATTACCAAACGCACAACTGCTGTAGATAAAATAGTAATCATGCTGATCTTAAAGAAAATGTTTCTAACCCTATATATAATATTTTTATCATAACACCTTCTAAGAAATAGATGTCATTACCAGTGTCTGTAGTGTCACAACTCTCTAGGATTCCAGAAGGCCAAAATGAATAGGCATTGTTTTGGCAATCATTTTATAGATCGTCTATGTTATCTGCATTACTCAAATATTTTTTTAAACGAAACTCGCTATATTCTAGTATTACTTACACAGTATTGGGCTTCCCGTCGGTATGCCACGACATTGAATCGCCACGATTACTGTATCAGCGGCGATGAGTGATTGTATTATGTAAAGAGAATTTAAATTTTATATTAATTGTAAAATTAAATTGAAAAGGTCAGGGACATTTTGGGTAGATGATGTTACTCTATATATATAGCTGAAAACGAATATAGACCTTCTTATTTTAAAATATGTTTAGAAAATTGATGATTAAATATGAAAAATACACCAAGTACATACGTTAAATAAATAAAATAATAGTTACAGCAAGTGTTTCTGGGTTGTTTGCATTTTTTTGTTTGACTCTCTTTTAATTTCTTATTGAAATATTAGTGACAACTTAAAATTACTAAATAAAAACTTTACATAACGCACGTCGATATTTGGTTTAAATAATGTAATCTTTAAATAACCATGACTAAGGCATATGTAACAAACACCGTTCGTTGCGCCACCCAATGCGAACTAACTAGTGCATTGTAGACAATTGGCTGGCGCCGATTGTCTCACTCATATAACAACGGAGCTTGGCAGCATATTATGTATGTATATAGTCTCCTACAAAACAGTGAAATTCGTTCGCGTTTATAAAAAAAACAAGTTGTAATGTCGACTTTCTTTTTTGCAGTAATAAATAAAAAAGGTTGCTATGCAAAAAAATCATGCTCTAACCATTTTATTACATCAGTGCTTTTTCTTAAGATGCGTGCATTTTCGTAATAATGTGTTGAAAAATCATTTATTGTGCTCGAAAAGCAACTTCATTCTTAAGTACTGCAAAAAATAAAATGTGACAGTTTTTTTTATAAACGCGATAATAAAGTGATTGTTTTCCATTTAAGTAACTATTTTTGTTGAGCGCACCAAAACATCTGTACAAACAGGCCTCAAAACCTATATAGGTATTCATAATTTATATAAAATGGAATTTTATGTAGTCGAACTTAAAAAAGAACTTGCATATATGTATTGTTTTAACAAATATATGTTGTAAATAGTATTTTTACAATCTACTACTCAATGATGTCCCTGTCCAAGGTGTAGGAACAATGTTATTCATACATTTCCTATCGAAACTAAATGCGAGTTTGATGTACTTTCCTAATTAAAACGCAACGTTTATTTGTAATATTGTTTAATGATATTAAAATAAGTATTTATTTAAAGATAGTCTAGGAATAAGTGCTGGTATACACGAAACGGCGTGAGCGGTGTTTAGACTTTAATTAAATATCCATTTTTTTTTTTGCATACTTGTTTTATGAACGATCGGCGTTTATCTTCAAATGTCACTGCTGTCTCCCACAGAAAGGGAAGGTACTTTTAGTTTTATATTCGCTGCATTATAAAAAAATGGCCGTTTGACGTGAACTATCAAATAACAATAAGCAAACAGAACAATCTTTGTTATCAAAACAAAGATGTTTACTGTTTGACAGAGGGTCCGTATTAATGTAACAGAAAGTCTACCATTGTCGAATTGCGGTTGTAATGGCTACCTGAAACTTTGCAACTACATAAAAAATAATTCTTCGGCTCCAAGCCCTCGTAGTTAAAAGTTCCGAATGATTCGTATGCCCCAGCACTTACTTGGAATACGACACGAAAACATTATCCTAGTGAAAGGTTTTGTTATCATCTGAGATTAAGGAAGTTCAATATACGTGATCTTCTATGAAGACTGGCGGTGCAATGGTACATGGTTTTATGCACAATGAAGTCACTATTTGTACAAACCATTCAACAGTGTATGGCTCATAATTATGTACGTTGTAAAACATAATTTTTATTATTTGCTCATAATTCTGTATTTTAGATTCGCTTTCTCAATTGGACTCAGTGGTGACCTTTATTGTGTAGTGGTAACCGAATTTATTTATTATGGAAATATATTAATTACTTGCAAATTTTTTTTTACTTTCCCGAACCTTATGTATTGTCTTTTTACATTGTGACTAATGTGTAATTAAATTGGATTTTGTACACATGTGGTGCAATACTGAACATTCCAAACCTGGTTTGGTGCTTACTGTAATAGTAAAATTATTATTAATTATTATGGAGTTTCATTTAACTTATCTTGCCTGCGCTCTCTGTTAAATTCGTTCTGGTTAGTAAAGCGTACTTTAACATTAAAGGTCACTATTATTCCAATAAAACATTCTAATTTTAACCTAAAATATATTCTGCAACCGAATATTTAATCTAAAGTACGAAATCATATCTTAGAGTACTTAACCATTTAGCAAATCCAAATGATAATAATCATTACAAAAGTAAGAAACATTGCTTATCCTAAACTTAAAAGTATTTAAATCGATTAATAAAATATCTTTCAACTTATAACTTATTAACGTAAATAGCTTAGGTATTAATTAATTTTAGCGACGTGTTTTATGACAAACTTATGTGCAACATGCCCAGGTATTGATCTCTGTTCTTGAAGTTAAGAAAGGGTTTTGGCAGCTACGAGTGTAGGAAATTATAACTTCGTTGATTTGATATTTTCAGATTAATACTTGCAAGAACATGCGTAATAAACATAAAACGATTAGGGTCTTATTTTCATGTTTAAATTTAAAATTCTGATGTTAAAACTAATAGAACATCTTAGCTTTCATTTATGTGGATGACATCATATTTTTTCAATATAATGACTGGGCCTATTCTAAGGATAGAAAGAAAAACTGTTACTAATTTATTCTTTTCTACAATAGTGCTGTGGGAAGTAAAAACTAAGTTTGTCAACAAACAACTTAATATAATAAACTCATTGTAATATAATGGAGAAGTATTGGCAAGTTTTGATATGAAATATTTGTACAAGTAAGAGATGTGGTTAAAAGCTAAAAGGCTGGATTATTGTCTATTTTTATAAAGGGGATAAAATGTTAAGTGGCTAAAATGCATAATTTAATAAACATAGACATATTCGTGAGCTGTGAGGAGTTTCTTCGACCACTTTAATCGAACTATTCACAGAAATGTTGGTCTAAAGTGTTTTAACATTGATATGATGCCGAGTTAATGTGATCGTCTATTTATACGTATAATATTTATTATTGATAGTAATCAAGTATTTTTATATAACTGCAATGTAACCCTATGTAACTGAAACAAACACTTGTAAAAAAATTGTCTACCAACCATAATTAATTGGCAAAAATTCTCGAACGCAGATAATTGTTTGCTCATTTATTTTCTATTTATAACATTTATGTACTAGTCAATCATCAGTTGGTTTTATATTGATTAACGACTACCTACATCTCTTTCTGTGATATATTTTTATGTAGAACAAAATAATTTCCTTGTAATCTGTCAATGATGTATTAGCCACATAACATCCTCATATAGGTATAGATTTTTTATTTCCTGCTCAACTATTATGAGAAAGACAAATTCTTTTTATTGCGTTGAATTATTTTAGTTCATTAAAAAAGATAAGATATACATTATTTTCCGATATAAATTAAAAGTATTTATTTAAAACTAGACTAAATAGTTGGCTGTTTAAAAAAGCAATGCCATGTCGGTTGTAATAATACAGTTGAAGCTATAAGGCTTAGTGATTAGTTAGATTCTCAACAGATTTTTTTTGTTACGCTTTGCAATAGGGTAGATTCCAATATTTAATAGCAAAACATTTTAGTTGAAATATGTTATTTAAAGAAAAAAATATTACTAATCTATAAGCGATGCGCGATAGTCTAATGGACAGTATGGAACGATTTAATTGTATTGAGTGTATAAAAGTATTCATGATATGGAATTTAAAAAATGTAATAAAAGGCAGACAGTTTGCATCCATATGTACTGGTGACATTTTCGTTATGTTTTCCATCTCACTATTTGGGTGTAATTTTATTGTTAAAAGGAGGTATGCGGGCCAAAGCTGCAGAATATATCTATATATTTTTCTGTAAACATCTTCATTATAAGTAACAACTAGGTACAGTACGCGTCAAATCGGGAATGCGTGCGACGTATCAGGTGTGACTCGGGTGCGCAACACGCCCGCATTCCCCGTATAGGGCGATGATCGATCAGTCCCGATTATAGCAATGCGCTTGACCTTGTCAGGCGGAAGCTTGCTGTACTCAACTTATCTACTTGTCAACAGCTATTTTATTCCATAATGTCTTATTACTGAGTTGGTGTTTATAATTGCGTTGATTAAACTACTGAAAGTACGTCGTTATTTGTAATTCTTTTAATATTACTTCGAATGAATCAACGGTAAAATATCAAATAATTCACAGTCTAGCACGTAACTTAGTGAAAGATATCATAAACATGTGTACGGAAGAGAAGCAAAATCGAAATAACTCAGATTCTTCTGCAATGTCCATTGATATATTGAATAATTGACATTTAGAGTAAAAATGATTCGTACATAATGAGAAAACATCGATCGATAACTATCTGTCAATATACAAATTTTTTTTACATCCCTAGCAAATTCCTCTAAATCGCACTTCAGGACTCGCGTGCAGTAGGTATGTCATGCTAGATACTAAACCATAATAATAACTGGTCGTACACGACCTTTGTAGTGTCGCACGTAAGAAACGCAATCGGTGAAGTCGTTCAGAAGTTACAGGATCACTAACGCACCAACACGACGATTATTATAATATATATATAATGTTGCCAAAAGTTTGACATGTCTATGCTGGATCTAGTCATCATTTTAACATTTTACATGCTGCACACTTTTATATATTACTTATATTGGAAAATGTATATCATTTCTTATTTTTTTATTATCTGTGGCTTTGACTCGCATCCTCCTTAAATCTTATCGCACACTCATCTCTGTAAATATATTTTCTTTACAGAGCTAATGCAGTGAAATAGCATCACTTTTTGATATAGTAGCAGCAGTTGTCTAATTGTAAGCTTATAGGCGATACTGTACATAATTTGAATAAACTAGCACGGGAACTGTTCTGATCAATCATGTATTTTATTTTGCATACCTCCACCTAACCTGATTGTAGGCCCTTTTACACCTAATCTCATCCCGTAGGTGTTGTAAGAGTTGACTATGAGATCGGTCGGTGGATGAGCAGCAGCATCCTTCGAGTATATTTACAACTCACTGCGCTCGGCCAGCCGTCCGGATTTTTATCATAAGTCCTCAATGCAATGTTTCTACTTAAAAAAATTAATAATTTGATTGTGTGCACTGTGATAAACATTTGAAAGAAAAAATATGTCTAAAAAATGTATCTTGATGTCTTTAGTTTTAGACAATGAATTGCCAAAACCTCGTTCTCCAAGCTTTGCTTCAGCTTCTCCACCTTCCACTCTTCTTTAGAGCGCATGAATATTTAAAGCAGAACTTAATGAAATGAACGAAATGAATCCTAGTGTGGGGCAACGTTTAAAAAATAAAAAATAAACTTAGGAAGCGGCTTGTGCAGCACTCAGCAGTGAGTTAGTGTAAGTGAATGTAGTCTTATTGTGTGAGTAACAGCCGATTTCTGAAAGGCGTGTCAAATGCCGAATTAGCTAACAAGCTATCACAATACTCGCAATTATCGGCCCGCTAACAATGTCAACTCCTGTCAACCCTTAGTAGGGAAATGTGACCTACCTAAAATATAGTTTTTGTTGTATTTTTATAATTAAGATTAGGATAAATATTTAAATATATACTTTATATTCATCCAAAGTTCTGTTGGATCTGTATGAATTTGAGTTCTTGTCTCATTAACTGACTTAAAAAGGAGGAGGTTCTCAATTAGATGCGTATTTTTTATGAATGTAAACCTATTGCTCCGGTATTTGTAGATCGATTTGAGCAATTCTTTTTTAACTGGTGCAGAATGCCTTCGAGTTGGTTCCATATAAATTTCGTTACATTTTTAACCAGCGTCAATAAACTGGTTAATTTTACTGCGCTTATCTAGATGATGTCTTAATAGTTTCAATTCCTCTCAGATGAGAGAACCGATTTGTGTCATTCTTATTTTTAGTGTTATATACTGATACCAAATTGGAAAAAAATCTTACATTTATTTATACTAAAAAGATTCAAATGTTTTCACTTATTATTCGATTACCAATGATTATTCGAATTAAAAATCATGCAAATATTAGAAATTCACCGGTCAATGATATATCGTTATCTGATTATCGAATCATTCATAATTTGATTGTATTTTGGGAACAATGACCATTGCTACTAAGGACACTGTTAACGTTTCATTCAATAACATTATTTTTTCATTTATTACGGGCATTGGTCTTAACATCAACCCAACAAAAATTAAACAAATTCTGAATATTTTTACACAAAGGTAACACAGAATGTTTACCCTATACTAACATAAACATTAACTTAAAATTAGGTATTTATAATTATTCAACCACAAAACTAATATCGATACAAAAACTTTTTTAAATAAAAACACCGACTTCAAAAACCCTACACGATATGAACATATTGAAACCAAAAAAAATTTCAAAACTTTATTTATGTATATGTCAGCCGGGCCAGGGCCATCGACTAAGGGTTACTAGACCAAGGGGGTGGTGAGTTGGGTCCTGTGGAACAGTAGTCACACTGCGCTCACCAACCGTCTTGCCAAGCGTGGCGAATAATAGCACCCCCCTCCTCCACCCCCTATTTCGACCTAAGCTTTCAAAACAGCAATAGTTTCGATATGAGCATATAACAACAATATTGTTACATACAGGTTAGAATAAACTGTATCACTTCTTAGTCATTCGATTAGTATATACCGATGTCAATGAGTTTACTCGATTCCTTGCGGCTCTTGCGGACGTAACTATCCGTTATCTTTGATTGTCGTTCTGTCAAATTATTTTCTGTCATTTTATTTTCATTGTTGTGGTAGTGTTGATGACGGGGAGCTGTTGCAGCTATTGTAGTGTTTTTACTAGAGGGCCGTAATTATTTTTATGATTTCTAGGAGATAACTCCCGCGATAAGTGCAACAATAGGTGGTATAGCCGAATACATATACGTGTCCGTTTACAATCTAAGTGCTAGTGAGTAACGTAAGAATCTATTAATAGTATTGTTCATCAATGTCTCCAGTGAAATTTGAAATTAGTGTGTTATGATCGATATTTAATTTCGAAGTGGCGGGTTACGATATGGGGCAAAGTCCGAGCTCGGTGTTTAGCAAGAGCGGCCGGGGTAATTCGTTTCGGAGGTTCGTCAGGAGGAGTAAACTGAACAAATCAAATTTGAGTCATACGTTCAATTTGCCGCCTTCTGAGGATTATCCGGAGCTGATGAACGTGAACACGGCGACGGAAGAGCAGCTGATGACGTTGCCGGGAGTGAACAGGCAGTTGGCGCGCGAAATCGTGCGGCATCGGCAAATGATAGGCCGATTTAAGCGAGTGGATGACCTCGCACTTGTATCAGGTAACCAACAGTGATAACCTCGAGAAGAAAGCAGTCTTACGACAGTTTTCCCCATGAAAGTTGTTAAACTATCGATCTGTATGTTTTCAGTTTAGTGAATTTTTATCCAGTCCCGTGTTTGCCTTTACATGAACATGGCTTTCTAAAAACCAAGTCAAGGACTCAATTCAAGCATGATAATTGATACTTTTTATGCACAAGTGGTTTGGTATTACCTTCAACTTATAACTTGTAGCCTAATTTGTTGTAAACACTTTGAAGATGCATCCTTTTATAGGCATAATTAGTAAAAACAACTACTTACCTACATGCAATGTATGAACTCATGTCAGATCTGCTTTTATTGCAGTAGAATCTGTTATAAAATATTTAAATGTAGTATTCAAAAAGTTACCAAACTTACAATAACATTATTTAAGTTACACCTATCTGTAAACAATTGTATACTTTCAACAAAGATTGTTTCACATTCTGGTCAGTATAAATATCTAAAATAAAATAAAACAGCAAATTTCTGCTCTCTTAAAAAGAAAATTGATAGGTACTTGTTTCAGAAGTGATTACCAAGTGGCCACTTTCTTAACAAATGATAAAAAATTGTTCACTGCTTGATGTGTGTCATACAGGTAATTCGAACAACCTTTGCTGATCTAGCAAAATATTAAGGCTGAGTTGAGAGTGTGCTGACAACAGTGCATATTTAGACAGTAAAAGGGATGCACCATTTTAGCATTTACCCAATCTATGCTTTAGCATATAATCAGCATTTCTTTCTATTTTACTTAATGAAAACGTTGCCCCACACTAGGATTTCTCCTGAGTCATGGGTGCGTTTACAGACATGAGTTCCACATACAATACACCCAGACCCGGAACAACTACCTGCAGGTCATACAAATATTTGTTCCATGTGGGAATCGAACCCACGACCCAGAGCACAGCAGCCGACTGTATCAGCCACTGCACCAACCGAATTTGAAGTAATTTAAGCAATAAATAGTTTAATAGTAGTGTCAAACAGTGTTTTGTATTTAGCTAACATAGCAAAGTCAATACCTTGAGTTGCATCCTAAACACAAGAAGTAAATACTGCTTCAGTTAAATTCTCAGTTAATAATGCCAAATGTTACCATGTTTTTCAACTATGCATCCAAACTTGTTATGTCGACTCTTGGATAAATTGGTAGAATGACTATAAGTAGGGGCAATATTCCCAATCATTACATTACATTCTCCAAATACCAATATTATCCCTAAGACTTTTTATGTCCCCTATAGAGAGATGTGATGGCTTGATCTTAACTTTCGGTCCATCATGCTTTTTTATTAATGCATTGTATCACACATTTTTTAATACTGCAGTTTGTTGCTCATTTGTCATTTTGTCTGAAAACTCAAGAACCGATAACCAAATAAACTTGTATATTTCGGACTATTTTCGTAGCGTATTATTTAAACATAAACTATGACAGTAATCATTATACAAATCATCATTTCGGCCGAATAAAGTCCACTGCTGGACACAGGCCTCCCCCAAAGATCACCACAATGACCGACATCGGTATGTTGTGTACTCATTGAGGGGATTTGCCATAATCGCCACGCTTGGCAGGCGGGTTGGCGATCGCAGTTGAGTTGTAAATGTATTCGAAGGACGCTCCTGCCCATCCTTCGGCTAATGTGAATCCCTTAGTCGCCTTTTACGACACCCACGGGATGAGATGGGTTGGTTTATGCTTACAACTATAACTACTACATTCTTACTATTAGCCAAAACTTTGATAGAAAACCATAGTTTATATTTGTTAATACGTAAAGCATTGGTAGATAGTCAAAAGTAAATGTGTATGACAAATTGTACCAATGTCATAAATCTGTATAAATATAATGTCAAATCTGTTATCAGTAAGATAAATAAGTAATTTGTTTTTTCGCATCCCTATCTCTGCACTGGCTAACAGGTATATAAGTCTATGGTGCTGGCGCGCGAACTAAAGTTAGCGCCGATATGCGCCAAAGTAAAATTAAAGAAGTAAAGTATAGTACTGAAACATGGGGATAGTTTCAATGTATGAATTTTACATATTTGCAACACCTAGGCTTTCAAACACCCCATGCGACGAACCAAAGGTTAACTGGTAGACAGGCATCCCATCCATAATTACGATTTATAATAAACAACAAGACGGCACGGTTGGTGCAGTGGCTGATACAGTCGGCTGCTGCGCTCCGGGTCGTGGGTTCGATTCCCGCACGGAACAAATATTTGTATGATCTGCAGGTAGTTGTTCCGGGTCTGGGTGTATTGTGTGTGCATTCATGTCTGTAAACGCACCCACGACACAAGAAATCCTAGTGGGGGTTTTTAAATAAAAAACGGTTTGCACTCCGGGAGTGTTATCTCATATAAATATATGTGTACCAGGCTAAAAGAAGATTCCACTTAAAAAAAAAAAACAACCATTCAACCATGGTCACTCCTTGTCAGTTTATTAACTTAAACCATTTATATATTACTTAAGATATAGCAAGAACAGTTCACACTTTAAAATCAAAACTTACTGCATATGTATACATATAAGCTGAAACTACTAAATTCATAGTGACCATGGTGAGCAACTTATTGTTTAACAAATCTAAATATGTGTAATCCAACAGTAAATGCCGCTTGCCTTACTATTTGATCAATCTCCATATACTAACCATGCCTAATGCATGATCATCACAGTCCATGCACGCAATGAGCTTAGAAAGGGGCACCAAGGTTTTCTTCTCATATTAATATATGGACTAGCATTTGTGTATTGTATATCTTCAACTGGACAAAATAAATTCCTATAATCGGATATATATATAATTTCGATGATATAATTTCCTTTTAGGTATTGGTGCTGAAAAATTGGAGTTACTCAGGCCAGAAATATGCACAAATATAAATCACGCACACATATTCGATACCGTGCTTCACTTTCGATATCAGTGGCGCGGAGTCCTTCTTCCGTCCATCTTTTTTTTCTAGTCCGTGTCTTTCGACAAGCATTTTGTTCAGGCCCAAAGAGCGTCAATCTTGGCTCTACTTATATATCTTTATTGGCTAAAATAAATGATCTTTGAAATAAATAATTTTCCTATTCAATGAATAATGATAATTTCCTTTTAGGTATTGGTGCTGAAAAATTAGAGTTACTCAGGCCAGAAATATGCACAAATATACGGAAGCAAATTTCAAGGACAAGTTCGCGGACACAATCCTTGGATAGTGTACGGATACATTCCGAAAACAAACTTTGCTCCGTAAACTCCTCAAGTGTATTCCAATTACAATGTGTACCGGGTCTGAACCAAGAAATAGCTGCGAATATAGTAGATTACCGTAACAAAAGAGGTCCTTTCAAGTCCCTAGATGATTTAATCAAAGTTCGTGGTATGGACATTGTTAGGTTAAGTACAGTTAAACATCACTTAAGTTTGGAACTAAGAAAGTGTGAAAGTGTACAGCATTTAACAAATGGACATTTTAACGGATGGGCTAATGTTGAGTGTATGCCAAATGGGGTTTCTAGTACCCCTAAGACACCACATAGGAAGTGTCTGTCAATGCCAACAAATGCCAAGTTCCCTATGACGTTGCCAAATGGTTTTGCCACTGTGCCTGTGAATGACATTTTGGATTTACTGTCTGCATACTCCCATAGACCCATTGTGGAGGAAGTATTCATGTATGAAAGGGACGGAGTGAGATGCTGTCGACTTGCCACGTGGAACCTTCATCAGCTAAGTGTGGAGAAGATCACAAACCCTGGAGTAAGGGAGGTGGTCTGCAGGACTATTTTGGAAAATAAGTGAGTATAACCTTAATATTGTAATAATTTATTACATTTATGTGTGTTAAAATAATATTTCTAAAATAAGAAATGTCTTAGATTTTCGCGATTATTACACTTTATAATAAAACACTTTTAAACGGATTCTATCGCGTATATTTTTGACTTTTGATTTTCCTGACGTTTCGAATACTTTGCAGCATTCGTGGTCGCAGGATGATGAGGAGTCGAGACGATAGGATCCGTTTAAAAGTTTTTAGTTTTTTTTTAAAAAAAAACGTTGCCCCACACTAGGATTTCTCCTGTGTCGTGGGTGCGTTCACAGACATACATTTCACACACAATACACCCAGACCCGGAACAACTACCTGCAGATCATACAAATATTTGTTCCGTGCGGGAATCGAACCCGCAACCCGGAGCGCAGCAGTCGACTGTATCAACCACTGCACCAACCGTGTCGTCGTGTTTTATTATTTCTAAAATGTATAAACCATTTACATAATATTTGTTGTGGGACGGTTCCACGAGCGGCGGCACGAGCCGTCTGTATCTTTTCATGTAAATGATGGACTGCGCACACGCGGATCTCATGGTACGAACTGCGAACGCTTTTAAATGCCTACCCAAATACACCGTCCCGTCGTCGGTGCGTAGATTGCATATGACTGATCTGATCGATGCAGTCTATTGCGAACAGCTGTTAGACATGACCGGAGAGTCCAGTGAAATGAGGTCAATAAGGTAATAGTGTAATTCCTGAATCAACAAGCTTGGCCGCAACCGCAACCGGGTCCGCAACAGTGCATCTTCGTGCTCGATAACAGGAGTTATTAATTATTATTCCTATGAAAAATTACATTTACACAGAGAGCCGGCGTGCCAGCCCTATTAGAACCAACCGGCTTGGTACGTGAAGATTGCAAAAAGCCTGTCAGCCATGGAAGATGGTCAAGCCTCCAGTGTGAGTTGCTAATTGTGCCGACATCCTTGGTCCATGCCACTGTAGTATACTTACGCACACAGAACTTTACCTTTAGGTACTTTGAACCAGTACCTTTATCTCCATTAACCAAATACCTGCAATTACCAATCGTGCCTACTCGTATATACCGGCGTCGTTTTTATGAAGAGTATACGATTCGACACTCCGAAGAAACATGAAACGTGTCTTGAAAAAGACCTTTATTTGTTTCTTCTTACTGATGCGAAGTTCTGTGTCCGTAAGTATGCTACACTATCTTCCAAGCACGATAGGCTGTGCTGGTGCTTCTCCAGCAGAACCCTTATAAAGGCGCAAATATAATAACCTTATTAGTAACTGTAGGTTTAAAGTTTGGAGGCGAAACGCTCGGGACATCGGGTCCGAGAGCACGTCTGCTTTGCATACATATTGCCAGACGGTTGGTCGACACTTGACCAAAAGGCTGGTCTTTTGCCTTTGGCCCAAGAATAAACATTACTGTTTCACTTAGCGATTGCCCCCCAGTCTTCTGGTTACATAACCGATGAGGAGGAGGACTTCGACCCCTATGTGCTCCCTTTCCTATAGTGTTATTATTGTATTTTTTTTGTTGTAAACAGAGTGTACTTTTTTACTTTAAACATTCTGCTTAATGTACCAACAATTCTGTTTAATACCTGCAGTCTCTCGTCAAGCGTTCGATATCATATTCAAATATTGTTATCTTTACAAAAACATTGTAATAATCGTATCGAATAATGAATGGTGTTACTTAGTTGTGTGTCAGATTGATTTATTACTTTGATTGTCTTTAGCTTTCATCATGATACTTCCTAATGAACAACAGAATGATAAATTAATAGATGGTACCTATGATTTTCAAGGCCAGGATCATAACATAGTCAAATAACCGCGGTTATTGTTAAAATATATTATTATTTTAATTCTTCAATTAATAATATTTTTACAAAATCAAGCCTTGTGGAAAACCAATAAGTACCGAATAGTATACAACCATAGTGCACACCACATATTGTATGGTTTTCCTCACATTATGGTCATGCCTTTAAGTCAATTACTTAAGCTAATTACCTACATATAAATGGTAACGTCATTCAATAGTCGATTCGTTCTACTAAATAATGTACTCCTGTAGGAAGTATGCTATCGTGTCTCTGACTGCGGGTTTTGTAAATACAGAGATGTCTTCGTACCAGTGACATCCACCTAAATCCTAATGACATTCTGCGTTCACCAATCCGCCTTCCAAGCGTAGTAATTATGGTTTCTCATTCATCCTACTGCGAACTCTCAACCACGGAGTACCTAGTGAGAAAAGGGACTCTTCCCCGCATGCCACTCACAGTTTGGGCGAGGTGATTCTTGAATTCACTCAATTTCGCTGCAAGAGCTCAGCACAATGTTCGATGATCTCAACAGAGTTTCCCAACAGGTAGGCCTTAAAATGAACATGGGCAAAGTCATGTCAAATGCCCATGTCGTGCCCATCCCTATAACCGGTGGGAACTCACGAAGTTGTGGACGAGTATGTCTACCTGAGACAAACTGTCCCGTTAGGTACGACCAACTTAGAGAGAGAGGTTAATCGTAGAATCCGACTCGGCTGAGGAGCGGTCGGGAAACTTCGCAACGTCTTCTCGTCAACAACACCGCAATGCCTCAAGACGAAAGTCTTTATCTAGTGTGTGTTACCAGTGATGACATATGAAACAGAGACGTGGTCACTCACAATGGGCCTCATAAAAATAAAGCTCAAGGTCACACAACGAGCTATGGAGAGAGCTGTTTCTTCACGAGATCGAATCAGAAATGAGGAGATCCGTAGAAGAACTAAAGTTGCCGAAATAGCTGAAAGGATTTAATTAGTAAACTGAAGTGGCAATGGGCGGGGCACATTGCTCGTAGAACTGGAGAACCGGTCGTTGTGGAAATCTAGGTGGAGGCCTTTGTTCAGCAGTGGACGTCCTTTGGCTGATATGATGGTGATTCTTAATAAGAGGAAACAACTTGATACTACCAGAATCCTACACGAAGAACAAGAAAATGGAAAAATTTCGCTTGGCACAGTCTATGAAAGAGCAAAATTGGACTTCTGGAGTGGAAGGCTTGGTGACCTGAGATACAGGCTTCAGCCTAGTTCAGGCACCAGTCTCCCACAATAAATTTGTATAACACTATAACTTTATCATTATTGTGGTGAGAAAATAAATATTCTTTAAGGGGGAAATGCGTGATTAGCGTCCAATTTAATGCTCCGTGTTCTAACTCATGTTCAACTGTAGTTTTATAGGCTGTTGTTGTGTTATGGTTGTAGCTACTCGTATTTATACTTATTTCCTGTAGGTATAACAAAGACTGTCAGTCATGCTTCACAATGCTTGATGCTCGAACATCGCGCCTTTACTCAAATTACGTAATTATGATCATTAGAGTGAACTTTGATTTACGAATACAATACAACACTAATCAAAACACGGTTTTGTATCTTACAGTCAAACACAATGATATAAATGCACGACTGTGTCTATGTTTCTGGCTACCGAATAAATTATTACTCGTCTCTATTCACGGGTTACAATCCTCTGCAAAGCAGAACCCAGTCTTTTGGTAGGCTAACGCAGTCACGAAAAGAGAGAAGGAGTTGTTCCAGAGTGAAGGAGTACCCGGCCAGGTCCTTGTACACTATACAAACAAATTGCTCGATAAAAATAAAACTGATTTCTGCTATTCATTTTTGGCAAAATGACTTTCTTTTCCGGTACAAAACTAGAATTTCAACTAATAATTGCAATACACAACGTAAAAATCCAACATGGCGCTAACAGACATTTAGGGATTTATGATGGTCGACACTTTTACTCATTACTTGTACCGAAAGAAAGTATCGATACTTGCGCATTGCTAGATCAAACAGTATCGATATTTACTTGTATCGGTCAGTTTCTTTTTGGAATCTTTGGAACCAAATAAAACATGTTACATTTTTTAAACTTACAGATGATGATACAGTTCCCATCCATCTATGGTCCATCGTTATTATTTTTTAACCACAAAGTAGCTGAATCCTTGAATATCCATATTGAAAATTAATTAAATTACTGATTAGAAATGACTTTTGTACCACTAAAGTATGCATTTAAACGAATTATTAGTATTTTTCGGGGTGCGTATGGAATTTTCTCGATTTTTTGAAGTATTGTACATGGACCTAGCCGAAACTGAAACATCTTTCAATGTAAAATGTAATGGGAGACTTACCGGGCAATCGCCATGGCTGCGCTATAGAAGTACATACAGTCACGAATGTCCCCGTTGCTGTAGGTATTATTATTAACTGAATAACAACATTAACCTAAATTTTAACGAAACATCAACAGCTAATCGCTATATATATTTTCCTGTAAAGTTATGCCGAACTTTAGGCAAGTGGGCTGGCGAGCACAAAGCTAGTCTTCCCGGGCCGGTGGCGCTGGAGCTCGTCACAGGCCTTGGCTATTTAGGATGGCCTGTAATACAATGGTATCAGCTCCCTGTCTGGATGACAACAGGAATAGATACGTCACTGATATTAACGGAAATTACATAAACGGATCACGTGACTAATAGACAAGGCACTATACAGCGGCATTAGCTCAATGCTAAACTTGACGGCACGGTTGGCGCAGTGGCCAACCGATTGGCTTTTCTTCATATAGTAGGTTTGATCCGTACAGGACAAATATTTGTTTGGCCTACAGGTTGTTCCGTGTCTCGCGGTTTGTGTATCTGGAATTTATGTCTGAAGACTGTACCCACGAGAAATGAGAAATACCAGTTTGGGGGCGTCGTAATAATATATATCATAGTAATAATAAATGTAAAAAAGAAATCGCTGTTGCGTCTCTCTGTCGATCACGAACTCCAATCATTAGACTGCTGACATAAACCCACTCCTAGCACAAACATTATTAGCTTAGTTAAATGGGCTAACAATATTATCAGTACTTTCTTCGTTTGTTTTTATTTATTTATTTTATTAACAACCACTTACTGTACTTACACTTGCCCAACGCGTACAGTTAGTCAAGTAATGATGCAACTCGTAAATACATGTTTATTTTTAAGACAATAACTAACAAACTAATAGGTTAGTGCTATTGCTGAAAATATCGACCTATGGCTGCTGAGCAATCGTTCTTTCCTTTTTTTTTTGTTGTTTTTTTGTTTTTCATTTTTTAAAAAACGTTGCCCCACACTAGGTTTTCTCCTGTGTCGTGGGTGCGTTTACAGACACAAATTCCACACACAATACACCCAAACCCGGAACAACTACCTGCAGATCATACAAATATTTGTTCGGTGCGGGAATCGAACCCACGACCCGATGCGCAGCAGCCGACTGTATCAACCACTGCACCAACCGTGCCGTCGAACGTTCAGCAGAACATTTAGCAATGAAGCAGCATGACTCGTGGGAGCATACTGGTGCATACATGTGCATACCGGTGGTATCGGGAGTAGACGGCGCGTGTACTAGTTAGGCGCGGATAGTTGTGGGGTTGTCGATCTTGCTGTTTAAAGTAAGATAATAATGGACCATTAAAGCACATTTCCGTCCTAACACCGTGTTAAGCCCACCATACCAGACAAACAGAGACTGATACAAAAAGGTTAGTTGTTAGTTGTTGTAGTTGTAGTTAGTTGTGCAGTGGCTGATACAGTCGGCTGCTGCGCTCTGGGTCGTGGGTTCGATTCCCGCACGGAACAAATATTTGTACGATCTGCAGGTAGTTGTTCCGGGTCTGGGTGTATTGTGTGAGGAATTTATGTCTGTAAACGCACCCACGACACAAGAGCAATCCTAGTGTGGGGCAACGTTTAAAATAAAAAGTCGCCAAATACTTTTTTATAAAGATAACGGGCGAATTTCCGTTGAACACGTTCAACCAATGTCTTATACATACTTCTCATCGGCGGGCTCCACACCAAATAATCGAGCTATACTCTAAAATATTACAGAAAAATCAGCCAAAAGCGTGTCACCGAAACCTGTGTTTCGGTGACACGCTCAAGCAAAACATCAGCATTCCTGTATGTATAGGCGCTGGGGGATAGAGATCACGTAAACGTTATTGTTTTATTGTTAGAAGCAAGTGGTTAGTGGCCGAGAAGGCCTTCGACTTCGCTTTACAACTGTCGTCCAGAGATAACAACCGGAACCGACTATTTGACGTTCCCTCTGCACGGGACGATCGGTCCAAATGCCACTAACTCTAAACCAGAGGAATGGGCAGCAGTGTCCCTTCTGGGAAACAGCAGCGTCCCTTCTGTGAAACAGCAGCGTCCCTTCTGTGAAACAGCAGCGTCCCTTCTGTGAAACAGCAGTGTCCCTTTTGTGAAACAGCAGCGTCCCTTCTGTGAAACAGCAGCGTCCCTTCTGTGAAACAACAGTGTCCCTTCTGTGAAACAGCAGCGTCCCTTCTGTGAAACAGCAGCGTCCCTTCTGTGAAACAGCACTGTCCCTTCTGTGAAACAGCAGCGTCCCTTCTGTGAAACAGCAGCGTCCCTTCTGTGAAATAGCATCCATTCTGCGCTTACCAACTCGCCTGCCAAGCGTGGTGCGTACTTGCAAATTCCCCCCAAAAAGACACAGTATGGAAATCTATAGCGGAGGCATTTGTCAGCAGTGGACGTCATGATGAACCATTTTTAACTCAGACTGTTGCATTTTTTCAATTATACTATATTATGTGGTGCCGGCTCAGAAGCCGTGTGGTGCCGGCTCAGAATGCCACCACCCCATCTCCTCCCATGGGTGTCGTAAAAGTCGACTAAGGGATTAGCCGGAGGATGGGCAGCAGCGTCCTTCGAGTACATTAACAACTCAACTGCGATCGCCAACCCGCCTGCCAAGCGTGGCGATTATGGCAAAACCCCCCAATGAGCCCACAACACATCCATATCGGTGGTTGTGGTGACCTTTGGGGGAGGCCTGTGTCCAGCACTGGACTTCATTCGGCCGAAATGATGTGTAGCTATTCCCTTGGCTTTGCGCTACGTGGCGCGGATTTGACCCCCACACGGAACAAATTAGTTGTTATTCTTTGTTCCAGGTCTTGTTGTTAGTTGTTTCGGGTCTGGATGTTTGTGCATGTGAGATCTATGTATAAATTGTACCCACAATATAGGAGACTTTTTTGTGCCAAAAGAAGAAATAGATTTCATCATCATCATATCAGCCAAAGGATGTTCACTGCTGAACAAAGGCCTCCCCCTTTAGGGGCGATTTGCCAGTACTCAACACGCTTGGCAGGCGGGTTGGTGAGCGAATAGCTACTGTTCAACAGGGGGGACGCTGCTGCCCATCCCTCTGTTTTAGAATCCCTTAGTCGGCTTTTACGACTTCCATGAGGAAATGGAGTGGTGATATATTCTTAATCCGGACATCACATTGCATGAAATATATTTGTAATACACAAATATTTTGCAGGTTATCATTAATAGCCGTACAAGATGTGCTGGAGGAGGCCGCGTTGAAGATAATATGTGATGAATTAAACTCGCCTGTCCTAAAGCGAGTCAGAGAATGGAAGTGCAACAGCCAGCGGTGGGAGTACTGCTTATCCGAACGAATAGAAAGGTACGTTGTTGAACATATTTTTTTTATTTTATTTATATTACATCTTCTGTTTGTCTATGACAATATAGTCTCGTGATGATCGATACCTGGTGATACCTTTTTTTTATTGGTGCCCAGTGGAAATTCTTCATGAACTTCCTTCGCCCCGGGCAAGGGCGAAGGGGTATGCCGGACTCCTACCGGCTAAAACCACTGGAGCGGTCATCTTCGGCACCTAAGGGAGGCTCCAGGCCCTCGTATGATCACACTAGAGCCGCCCGCTGGTGCCACGCCTATAGGCACATCTCGGAGAGGGTGACTGTAAAGTGGTCACCCTCCCGGGGGATTGTAAAGGATCCCCTAAAGTGTCCCACGGCAGCGCGTGACCACGTGCGTGCTACCGTCTTCTCTTGGGTCGCTTGGTATGAGCACGCAGATTCCCCAATCTACGCACCCGCGAACCCAGAGGTCCCCCGCCTTATAGCAACGGCAGGGGGTTTCAGGTATATGGGAATTAGGCGCCCGGGCGGTTGTTACTCCGGCGCCGTCTCCTCCTTCTTCGAGCGGGATCGGCCCTCTCCCGATCCCGCTCTGCGGCCTCCTTCTGGAGCATGACGCTCTCACCTGGCGATACCTAACTGATATTTTTACTGGTATATTATACAATGGTTACTATAGAATACATTTTATGTGGTATGTTTGTTGTAATAAGTATAACAGCAATATTTCAAGTTGTAGAGGAAAAAAAATATGGTTGTCAATATGGTTGCGCTATATTATCTACTAGCTGCAACCCGCGGTTTCACCCGCCGTTTAGTTTAAAAGAAATTAAATTATTTATAAATAATATACAAAGTCAAAGTTTTTTATTTCAAATAAACCAAATATTGGCACTTATGAAACGTCAGAATTTACAGTACTTCGGCATAGACACTTGACATAGAGTATATATATTGGATTTAATGGGTCTTAATTTTTTGCGCGGAACCCTATTTATTGTTCTCAAATAAAAGTAGCTTAAGTTATTCCTTATAACATAAGCTATCTGCCAGTGAAAGTCCCGTAGTAATCGATCCAGTCGTTTTGGAGATTAGCGGGAACAAACAGACGGACAAAAAAAATAGTTTTCACACTTTATTTTTTTTACATTTGTAAACATACAAATAAATAAAATTGAAGTATTGAATCTGTTTGTGATGTCAAAATAACAGCTTTTTAATAAATGCATATGCAATTATATACGGTACCTATATACCGGTATAAAAAACTGTTTTAAAATGTTTTGTTACCTCAGTAGCGTGAGTAACCGTGGTATCTGTGGTAGCAAAGCCTTAATTAATAAAACATTTTTTATCCTTAAGCAAATTACGAGGTACCATTGACTATCATTATTATTAAATCGATTCCTTGTTCACCTACTTTAATATCGATTTACCAACAAGTAAGATATAAGTAATTCAATACTAAATCGAATCAGTCAGTGGTAAAATTGTTTGCGTGTCAAGAATCGCTGTGATCACAACGTGACGGTAGAGTACACGTGTTTCTAAGTATTTATTTCAGATAAGACGGTAACAATCGAGATAATGTACCCAGAATGACAAGTGTTTGAAGCGATTAGATTGTATTATTAATTGGAACAGATGTGGTTCTTAATGAGACGTGAAGTCATCAGACAAAGGGATATATTGAGTGCCGATTTAGTGACCCGCACCACTTCCGTGCAAAACATTTGCTCACCGTTCAGGACGAAGCCCTTAAACTCTCACGCTTAAAAAAAAAAAAAACATACACTCGCACAAACGCGCGCACACTTAGACGCGCGCGCACACTAATGCGCTCACACAAACTTACACACGCACTCACAGACACACATTAACATTTTTAAATTTTGATCTATATTATTATATGTCCTTTTACTAACTGATGGTTAGGATCAAATTGTTTAGCCGTGGTTTGTGCACTAGTGTCCCAAAGTATAATTGTGTACTTAAGTAAAGTAATATTTAAAGAGTTAAGTGATGTAAGCACTGTATTTATAACAATGTATATTGTGGAGAGAAAATGATTGATTTATTGAATGCGGTACAGCACTAATCTAATGTAAATAAAGTGGTTTCAATCTCATACCAAAAAAATTACGCGAATAGTTGGTGTCCAACCAAAACACTTGCAGCTTACAAATGCACCCCTCTCGTACAGTTACCGCGTGCGAGGCGCGTTCTTAAATGTTTGGTACCTTTTTTTTTTTTTTTTTATTGATGTCCAGTGGAAATTCTACATGGAACTTCCTTCACCCCGGGGAAGGGCGAAGGGGTATGCCGGACTCCTACCGGCTAAAACCACTGGAGCGGTCATCTTCGGCACCGAAGGGGGGCTCCAGGTCCTCGTAAGATCACACTAGAAAATGTTTGGTACCTACCACCCGATCATATAGTGCAATGGGGTCATTGACCGCCAACTGTTTTAGGTATTTTGGTAATAACATAAGGTACCCATAGGTAAGAGAATCATGGACTGATTGACCTCCTAATAAAAAACAGGTGATTAAGTCGGCACCCACAAAATCTCCTTATTTTGGCATATTTGTGGCGTACTCTGTAGTATACGACTATCAGAGGTTCTAGCTACCGGTTCTGTTGCGCGATGTCACTATGGACTCGCAGCACGGAAGGTTTCAGTTAATGAGCCGTCAACATGCTACTGAATATAGGCATTGAAGGCATTAATACCACCTTTGTACACTTGTACAATAAGCATAAATATATGAATAGATATAGCATTGCTAATATCGTATTTGGTAGCCATGCTGCGAGGTCTGGAGCATCGAAGACTACAGTTCGGCTGTGGTGGTACCTCTACCAAGGCTGAGCTACGATTTAATTTTGGATTGTGAATAGAATATAATAAAATCAGTTATTCAATAAATAGGTCCTACAGACACTTTTACACGTCATATTGAAACAACGGAGGGCATTTCGATATATGACAACCTCTGAGAAGAAATGCCGAAAGAAATTCAGGGTTAGGTCTTTTATGTAATTTTGTTTTTAAATGTTTTTTTACAAATCTGCTCGTTACAAAGTATTACATTAGTTATCTATACATAGATAAAAGATAAATATGGCAGATATACAATGCAAATATCTTCTTCTTCTTCTCTTAGATTATGGCTACTGTAGAGTATCTTCCACAATTTCGCCAATATCAAGTATAAGGCAACGTCGTACGGTGTTTAGAATAATGAATATTTACAAATTTATAAAATATTTCTCAAAAATAATGCAAATATCACTTCAGTTATATTTGGTTTCCAGGGAAGCCACATGTGCAGAAAAGTACTAACGCCATATTATGTCCCTATCGTCAACATAGTCTTTAAACGGCCTGTTCAAAGCCCTGCTTGCAGGGCCCTGCACGCTGTATCTCTGCCGGACTGTATAGTGTGTATGTTGGCAGAGCTGATAAATATCGATAAAAGTTGATGTACCTCACTCAATTAATTGTAAGTGCAAATTAGGAAATTTAAATAAGAGGTTATGGCAGGAAGTTTTTTGTAAAAATATTCTGCAACGCAGACCTTAAAATGGATTCTCGCTTCCGGCCGTAAAGTGTAAAGCCTTAAGTGCCGAAGATGACTGCTCCGGTGGTTTTAGCCGGTAGGAGTCTGGCATGGGCTTCCACCCATCCTCCTGGCGAAAGAAATACATGACTGATGATAATATTTCCACATGGTTTAATAAAATAAATTAATAAGGTACACAATAATACATTTTAATCAATTAACTGCCTGTCCCTACACTTCACACTAAATGAATATAGTTGAATGTAGCGTTCGTTGAGTCTCCTGAAAGTGCGTGGTCGAAGCCGCGCGAATGGGATGTTAAGTAAACTCTTCGTTCTCAATCGTGCAAAAAGAACGTCGTTTGTTAGAGGCCGAAGAGACCTTTTTTGAAGGAAGAAGGGGTATGCCGGGTCCTACCGGCTAAAACCACTGGATCGATCATCTTCGGCAACTAAAGGACGCTCTAGGTCCTCGTATGATCACACTAGAGCCGCCCACTGGTGCCACGCCTATAGACACATCTCTGAGAGGGTGACTGTCAAGCGGTCACCCCCTCGGGGAGAGGCCGAAGAGACCTACCAGCTGTAGAAATCCATGAATAAAACAGCGACTCTGTAAGCACCTTCAGTCTAATAAGTTTGTTCATCATTTCGGCCGAATGAAGTCCACTGCTGGACACAGGCCTCCCCCAAAGATCACCACAACCAACGATATGGATGTGTTGTGGGCTCATTGGGGGGTTTTGCCATAATCGCCACGCTTGGCAGGCGGGTTGGCGATCGCAGTTGAGTTGTTAATGTACTCGAAGGACGCTGCTGCCCATCCTCCGGCTAATCCCTTAGTCGACACGACACCCATGGGAGGAGATGGGGTGGTGGAATTCTGAGCCGGCACCACACGGCAAGTTTGTTCTATGTTACCTTAATCGAAACACACTTGTTGCATACTAAAACCGTTTAGAATACTAAAAGTAAATCGGGTACTTTTTATTCATGAACTCGATGTTAAAGAAAACGTAATGCTTGTAATAAAAAAAACGAATACAAAGGGTATTGCTCATTTTGCGTAGGACCGTGGGGTGAGAAGTGGACGGTCAAATATTGTAAATGTGTTTCAATTTTTGGTTTCGTAAATGTGTAATATATGAGAAAAATCCATCAAAAAGTATGCCACGCTATCACAATGAATTAATAAAAAAAATTGCATGATCTGCATTGATTTGTGTTTATTGTTTTTATTTATTAGTTAGGATTAAAACTGGACTTAGAAATCGATAAAGAAATCTAAATACACACAGAAATCACTTCTTCTTCTTCTCTTAAATTATGGCTTCTGCACAGAAATCACATTTATGGCCGAACAACAGAGCAATTAAATAATAATGACTGAGTGACAGGTGACAAATGCCAATAGTGACGGCATACTTCAGAAAACAAAAGTCTGAAAATCTAAACTGAATAAACTATATCGCAGTGATAGAAAATATGATTTTAAGTGTAATATATAAGCTACTTACAGTTAATTTATATAATACTATGAGTAACATGTTTTTTCTTTAATAACCTGCTAAAAGTTTTTACTGTTGGAACGGATTTATATAATAAAAAGAACGAGAATCGATTAAAGTATTATTGCCAGTAACAATATTTGTTTTGATTCATGGCTTATCAATTTAAATCCAATTTAAATCTAAAACTTGTAATAAACCGCTGGCGAACTTTTAACTAGGAAAAAAAATCGCATTTCTATTTGTCTAAATTAATCCATAATTCAAACAAGTCCTATTGGTGTGACCACGATTGGGCCCAGAAAGTGCATTCCCCTTTAAGCACCGCTATACAGCTCATCACGGGACAAGTGTATTATATACTCATGTCACAGAAACTAATTAACATAGTTATTGAGTCAGGAAGTTCAAATATGGAGCATTAAAAAAGTTATAGGTAAATGCTGACTATTTTAATAATATGTTCGTAAATAACTGTTTGTTCGTGTGGTGTCCGGAATTAGAATATAGCACCACTCCATCACCTCCCGTTGATGTCGTAAAAGGCAACTAAGGGATTCTAAACCAGAGGGATGGGCTGCAGCGTCCCTTCTGTAGAAGAGTGAATACTGCGCTCACCAACCCGCCTGCCAAGCGTGATCAGTATTGGCAAGTTCCCTCCAAAATAACAAGACAATTGTGGAAATCTATGGGGGAGGCCTTTGTCCAGCAGTGGATGTCTTATGGCTGATATGATGAATATGAAATAACTGTTACACCCGAATAGGCCAATAATGTACTGTGTACGTCACCAATGTATCGGGTTCGTAACAACAAAGATGAGAGGAAAAGTAGGGGCATTTCAGCAGTCAATGCAATAGACCTTATCGTTGTACACACAGCTACATATCAAGCTATATAATCCAGTTTACGCTGAGTTCTCATCGTAAGGAAAACCTATACAATGCGAGATCAGCTTATAGCCGTGCCCTGGAGACAATCCATAACTGTATTTCTTAAGTGCAACTATGGAGAGTCCCAGGTTAGTATCACAGTGTAGATTTTAGATTAAATTTCTCTAAGGAGCCTCTGCTGGTTGGAACAATGTCCCCGGATAAGCCTGTCAAAAGACAGGATTCCTCTTAGCAGAGAAAAGTTAATTTGCGAAGACACGCAGGGTACCTATAGCAATTAAATCTTCAAATTCAATAACCTACTTTTGTCACGTTGTGCACGTCTTTCATTCAAACCAAATGCGGTTTAATAGTAAATTACTGATAATCTCTCGCACATTATTCATCGAACACTTTGTATTCTAGCTGTATCAAATACACAGGCTCAACAAAGTCAGCGTACATTAAAATCTTGTACCAAACTGAACTCACAAATCACAATATGATTGTTCACGGCAATAACATGGCTTGCCGGGCGACACAAATCGGAGTCACGTGCGTTTGCACGTTGCTCGTTGGCAACAATGTTCTGGTAGTCGTACAGTATGATCACAGAATTTATGGGTCGGTTGACACAATAAGGTGGGCTATTCGTATTTAAACGTCTATCACTGTGTTGAAGTGAAATGGGATTGTTTTGAGGCTACGAAGATTCCGTGTGAGTCAAAAGGGTGTTATGTTTTGAGATGTTTACATAATTTTCGTGAACTCGTAAGATGTTGTCTCGTGACCGTATGAGAAAGTACACTTGTTATTCAAATCGGATGCTGAGTGGTGAGGCTACGAATAACACCAACCCATCTCATCCCGTGGGTGTCTTAAAAGATAACTATGGCATTAACGATAGGAAGAGCAGCAGCGTCCTGCGAGTACATTAACAAATCAACTGCGATCGCCAACCCGCCTGCCAAGCGTGGCGATTATGGCAAATCCCATTGAACACACCAGTCCGGTCCTTGTAGCGATCTTTGGGGGAGGTTTGTGCACAGCAGTGGACTTCGGCTGAAACGATTCAAATCGGAGGTCGTCGGTTTATCTAGCTGGGTCAGCCTGACGCTGCGTTTGCCGAGTTTTGCCGCTAATGAATTATGCAACCTTTAATGACCAGGTTTTGCCAGTGTGTGATGTTGTCTACTAGTTAGTACTCCCAGACAAAAGCACCAACCGGTTCAGTCTAAAAATAAACTGTATTTTGATTTGATAAAATATAAAACAGATTTACTATCTTGACACAATGACATATTACATATAAACACGCCATACACGGACATTATTGCACTACAAAACCGCGCGCCGGCCGCCATAAGACCGCGTAATAAAAAATATAACAAAATACTATTTTACTATTTACATTTTACAATATCGATTTACGTTATATATTTATTTATTTAAGAAGAAATAAAACGACATTTTCTCACACGATAGCTATTATTATATATACTTCGTGCATTGTCTATAAACACAGGATGGAATTATTTTTTTGCAATATGTTACTGATATACGCTTATGATTTACGTCGAGCCATGACACTTGTCGGTGCCCGACTAAGTGAGCTCCGGGCAATTACCTTGCTTTCATGTGACGATCGTAGAGCGCGGGCAACGCATCTACACTTACAAAAACATCTTAGGCTTGACATGATAATATACTAAAAGGAGCAACAGTTGTCTATTCCTGGCGGGAAAATTAGTTCTTCGATACTTAGCAACCACGATATAATAATTAGCATTCCTTCCAATATCTGCATAGAAATAATGCATCTAATGAGTCACGTGGAATACACAGTGTAGCGTCCTTTCATTTCTAAATAAAGACGCCCTTGTAACTCCCTTGCTAGGGAACTCCGTCTGCGAACCTCCATGCATCGTAGCGTTTTATTGCATTTCGCATAATACATAAGCGAAGAACTCAGTGTCGGTATTTGAATTCATTCTATTATGAGTATTTATGAGTTGCGCATGAAAGATAAATTTGTCAATTCGCGTTCAATTGCCTGTCGTCTGCCCAACTGAACTAATCCGTTCGCCAATCCATCGGTGATGTGGTAATAGCGAAGAATTATAAGGTACTAGATCCTGATATAGTGGAATTTATATTTACAATAGGGGTTTTTATAAAGAACTCACCCCGAGCCATCCGGAACGAAAGAGAAAGGAAACATCATAAACAGTACATATTTCTTCATATATTTCTGCAGTTTTCCTTATCCTATTGAGGAAACTGCTCAGTAAACTCCTCAATATACTCTTGAATGTCAGTAAAATAAGCCTTAAAAGAGAACAAATGATAATGCTATTTGAATTAAATGTTTTAGATGTCGGTGCTTTTCATAGCATTCTAGCAGAACCAAACTCGGTTGCGGCTAGAATGCTATATTTTGATACACAGTAGACACAGGAGTCAATTTACAATCACCGTTATTATTAGAATAAGGTACGATGGGATTGTCATCGTCATTCCAATGTACAAAAATACCTTGTAATAAAAATAAAAAAAGACTAAAAAAAAATAAGCCTGTAAGAAGGGATGCTTTGTGATAATCAAGGTTTTTACTTATCACCAGTCAAAACTGATGGTGGTCTAAACTCAAGAAATTGGATAAAAGTATCTTCTATCCTTATTACTTTTAATAAAAATGCAAAAGTCTAGCAAGTATATCATCCGACCTTCATTGAAAACACTTCCGTTCATGCCCTTTGTACTATTATCAGTGTCACCTTAATTAACTATTGTTGACATTGTAAAATAACTAGCGACTACAATAGTGGGCCATTGAAATTATTACTTTGTAATCAAATTCTCTATCAGAAACACAGAGTGGTAGTTAAATGGAGTGATTATTAGGCCGACAGCGAGAAGTCATAAGCATAACAATACGATTTATACTTGAAGTCCTAGGTAATACAATGTGTTTGAAGGACGCGAAACTGTGGGGCCATTTATTGGCAGTCCATGTTCGCGTCCACCCGAGCCTGTTGCGAGGGAGCTCCGGTCCCGCTGCAGCTTTTTTAGGGCCCGTCGGTTTCGCAGGGCAGGCCTTTGTGCCCTCCCAATTTCCGCGATAATATTCAATAAAAAATACTTCGCATGGCGGGGACACTGACGACCATCCAGTGTACAAAGTGTCGATTTAGTCATCTGCATACTTTTAGGAGGTATATAAGATGATTTTCTCCCCGATTTAGTCATAAAAATAGCAAGTACCTTTATTTTATACCAAAATATCCACTTATTTTCTAATACTGTCAGTCCAAAACAGCTAACGGTTAATAGCCTCATACGCATTCATATGATCTGAATGGTAAGTGCGCTCGGTCATTGTACGAAACTGATGTGTATGAAGGCTGCAATTAGATAGATCTTACTAATTAAATTATTGCGCGTTTTTTAATTGGTATGACTTTTTTAGACTGCTCATCATTTACTTTTAACAAAGTACTTAATTCTTCTTGGTCACTTGTTAACTATTTGGTGAACTTATTAGAATGCTATTAGCGCAAAAGGAGTGTTGCCTAACCCTTTAAAATTATCTTACAATCCGTTAGTGACCTCTAAGGATACCTTCGAGAAAAGTGAAATGACCTATTCCATTATTAGACGTTACATTCCCCGTGTCACTCACAAACTCGGTTAAGGGGTTCAAGTGTCAAAATCTTCTGAGCATTCCATTCACTTACTACTCCGTGCCCATGAGTACAGTACAGTAGTACATTGTTTCGAATCAATTGATTGATGCTTGCACGTGTGCGATTAGATTACAATTCCTAGTTTTAAAATAATTAAAGTTTTCATTTAGTTTTACATTATAACTTTCCATGGCTCTTGTTATAGTACGCGAACGTCACCGATTGGTGACTGTTTCGATAAGCGCTCGGCCCCCGCCTACCCCGAAAACCATTAAGACCTAAAAAGCGACTACCGCGTAGTCACTTGTTGCGTACTTCAGAGCGGCCTTGATAATGCGCGTACTTATTTTATAGATGGGTAACTTGGTTATTTTAAACGAGGATGAGTGTGGGCCTCATTTTGAAATGTTCATTATGTATGTTGATAGTGTTCCAATTTCCAATAAATAAATAAATTAAAATGATTGCGGCAATCGGGTGCTGCCGTTATCACCACGCTCGAATTGATTGTATGCTCATAACAGTTCTTATCATTAAAATCCAATACTCTTTAATAATACGCATGATTTTACCTTTGGCCGTATGCTTAGGTATTTTAAATGCATGCACAGCTCATGTAAAAATGTTACGTAAGTAGAGAAACTATATGAGTATGTTTGTATGTACGAGTTGAACTCGCGTGGAGAGGGTTCCGAAATTGCTGAATATATTGTCTATTGTTGAATTCGGTCTTGTACCAATAACTGATCCGAAGAACAAACTTAACATCGTAGTTGAAAAACATATCTTTCAATACATTCCAACCGCAAACGTAAGTTTGTACGCGCATTATTGAAAGATTTGCCATGTTATTTTAAGACCATAGATTTCTTATAGGTTTTTCTTGTAATCTATAAGTAAAGACCTATTAAAATTATTATGTCTCAGTGGTTTCGGAGATAAAGAAATGATACATTTTCGTCTATTTTCGAAAATAACTTTTAAACTTTGACCCTAATTTAGACCCTCACACCAAGCCCTTCCATTTTATGTTACACGGTACAGTTTGCAAAACTTAATTTTCTATATTGCCCCCCAAAAGTGACTCCCCATATTCAAAATTCATTTATTTACGTTACATACAAGGTCTTATTTTAATAACCCACGATATTTTGCATGCTGCCTTAGTAAATGCTAAAGATTATGTATCTCCCACAAATAAATTAATCTGATGGTATAAATTCGGTTCTTTCTGCCGCCGCCTGTTTCGTTAGACGTTGCCGACTGCCTAATTCGGTCAGCCGGCCGTGTCTGCCATTTCTTACTAGATGCATGTGGATATTATTACTACTACGGGTATTATTACTACTAGGTAAGTAAGTAATGAAATTATTGATTTATAAAATAAAATGTGACAAAAATAAAAACAAATATATCACTACTATTTTTTTAGTGATACCCACATTATCTTTAGCGTTCATTAAGGCGCCATGCAAAATATCGTGGACTATTAAAATAAGACCTTATATACGTGTTTGGCTCGCAGAAACCTATATGTGTACCAATGAATAATAATAATAAATAGTTTATTGACTTCCAATTAGCAATATCCAGTTCCAGTTTAAAAAAAAAAACAACTTATCAGTCCAGTAGATTCGGAACAAATTTGCTGTGACAGACGGACTGACACACGAGTGATCCTATAAGGATCCGTCGTTTTTTCCTTCGGACGTTCGGAACCCTAAAAATAATATTTTATCTAATATTCAACTGATCTACTTGTATAATCTAATCTAAATAAATTTGACGGTACGTTTGGCCAGTTGCTAGTCGATTGGCTTTCTGAACTACGTCTCGGGGTTCGATTCCCGCATAAAACATATTCGTATGTCTTACAGATTGTTGCTACGGCTATTTTGTTGGAGTCTATCCTATATATCTGTAAACTGTGCAAAAAAGAATGGTATTTTCCTAGTATTTTTATAAAATTGAAGTTTCTGTCAGTGATTGCAAAATAAAAGCCAAAAGTTTTTGTGAGGATTGCTATTTATATATATATAAGATGCCTAGTCATAAATAGGTACAAATGCTTAAAATTTTTAGGTGACTGTCCAAAAATGGTCTCGAATAGGCCCCGAAACAGCTCAACGGATTGAAATGAAAATTTTAGGAACTAAAACAGGAGTTTTAACAAAAAAAAGCTGGGTCACACGGTTTCTCCCGCCATTTAATTTAAAAGAAATTGGATTATTTATAAATAATTTACTTACTTACACCTTACCTGCACGGCATAGACAGTTGACATAGAGTATATATGTATTGGATTTTATGCGTTTTAATTTTCTGCGCGGAACCTTAATTCTTATTCTAAAACTAGCTGGGACCCGCGGTTTCACCCGCGTTTAATTTAAAATGAATTAAGAGTACTTCGACATAGACACTTGACATGAATCCAATATATATAATATTGGATTTCAAGGGTTTTATATTTTTGCTCGGAACCCTAATTATCTTTCTAAAATAAAGGTAGCCTAAGTTATTCCTTATAACATCAGCTATCTGCCAGTGAAAATCCCGTCAAAATCGGTTCGGCCGTTTCGGAGATTACCCGGAATAAACAGACAGACAAAAAATGTAATAATAGTTTTTGTGTTATATGTACCGTATATACTTTCATATGCATTTAGTAAAAAGCTGTTATTTTGACATTACAAACAGACACTTCAATTTTATTTATTTGTATAGATAAAAGTAGCCCTAATTACTCCTTATAACATCGGCTATCTGCCAGTGAAAGTCCCGTAGAAATCGGTCCGGCCGTTTCGAAGATTAGCTGGAACAGACAGAAGAAGACAATTTTTTTTTTTATTGTAGATACTGTAGGTATATACTTTCATACGCATTTAGTAGAAAGACATTACAAACAGACACTTCAATTTTATTTATTTGTAGATGGCTGCTATTCTAATTACATTTACTTTATATTTGTTTCGGTTGCGAAAGTCTTTTTCATACAAGGCAATGCCCGCTTATTGTTTAGTAAAGCGCATATTTTTCGCGTTATCAAATGATAATATTATCATACAGTCTAGACAATATGGACAAACAGGCCAACTAAATAACTACCTACCATCTTATAAAGACAACCAGAATTGTTATAAAATTGGCTAAGTTCAAGTCATTGCGACAACATTTCTTATCGGAAAACTGAGTGGGGGAAACTCCCCAGTGCGTGGACCGACGACGAGGTGAAAGCAACTGGCTGTCTGGATACAGATTGTTGAAGGAGAAAGATGGCTCCGCTCTGTAGAGGCATACCCGTATCTTCAGATTAGAATAGATATAAGATAAAGGTATTTGGCAATCAAACCCAAAGGATATTTTTATTAATGTATATCAAATTCACATTAGTACATACACTTACGAATAGTCAGAATTTAAATTATTACACGATTTCAAAACTTGGTCCACCATGGGACGAATGTACTCATACCGAACCACCCCCGGGAAGACAGCGGTGTGTATGTGGTCACGTGCCGCCGTGTGCGCAGCACTGCGCATAGCGAGGGTTTGGCGGAATCCTTTACAATCCCCCCGACAGGTGTCTGCGGAGGTAACATCTTTTCCGTCGCCTTCCCCCGCTAGAGAGGGAGACCGCCTTACAGTCATCCCCTCCGAGATTCGTGGCACCGATGGGAGGCTCTAGATAGAGTTTATTCGAGTTCCTGCCTCTCTTCGGTGCCGAAGATGACGACTTCGGTGATTTTAGCCGGTAGGAGTCCGGCATACCCCTCGCCCTTTCCAGGGGTGGAGGAAATACATGATATATTTCCACTGGATCAATAAAAAAAGGTCTCTTATTGTGAAGATTCCGTAGATATGTATTCACCGAAGTGCCAGATATTCTGTTGCCAAGCAGTAGTATTTGAACTTTAAACATTAATGTGTTCCGATTTGATGGATCTGAAGCCAGTGAAATTGTTGGGCATAAGAGACTAAAACTAACTTATTAATGTCCAGAGGTGACGAGCGCAGCGTGGTGCCACGTAGGAATAGTCAGTTATGGGCAGGCGTCCCGCTTACCACCAGGCGTTGGCTGTATGAAGAGCCTTCTAGTGCAGCTAGTGACAGCTTGTATAAAAAAAAAGTCTGCACGAAATTTGATACTATTTTAAAAATATTGCAATCACAATACTATTGTTAAGCGTCATGCGAGAGTAATGCAGGTCAGGGGGGTTGGCGATCGCAGTTGAGTGGACGATCGTCATGTTCGCGTGTGTTCAAGCAACGTTTTTTGTTTGTTTGGACAGAATAGGTAAGATGGGGCAGAAGTCGCCCTTGAGGAATGCCGCAAACATGTCAAAGCAACGTAATTCGAGATATTAAGCATAGTAACATCGCGACAGTAAAGCATCGATGTAAGGATGTTTCAGTAAACCGTTATCGACGTAACAAGTTTCGAGGCAACGGGTTTCGAACTCACGTAGATATTTGCTTTGTCATTATCCAGTCCATCTTTCAATTTAGTCTTCTATGTTCACTTCGTTTTGTTCGAGAGTAGTCGAGCTTTCATACAGTATCGAGGTCTCTAATTGATCGCTTACGAATGCAGCGGCCATTACACTCAATTAACTTTCATATTGCACGGGTTTGAGCATGTAGATAGTGTGTTAACTTATATGACATTATAAAGTGACACATAGCTGGCTCATCACCGGCTTTACATTACTAATTCTCTTAGGCTTGAAATACACACACCTTTTTCAGTTAAGTATTGACGGTAGAAGTTAAAGTTTATTCAAAGAAACCTTCCCGTGTGGTGTCCGGATTCCCGTGACGTGAAAGGAAACTAAGGGACTCTAGATGGCTGGGCGTAAACTTCGTCCCTTCAGTGGAACAGTATCCATACTGGGTTTACCATCTCGCCTGCCAAGCGTGGTGAGTACTGCTGGAAATTACACACAGAACAGGAACAGCGCTCGTTTACGGACAGAGATAGCGTCGCATAGAGTGAAAAACGCGGGAAGGAGTCTTACAGGAGGAAGAAGATACTGCGCCCTGTAACATTTGATCACCGCAGCTTATTAAATTGTGTCTTTTACATTAACGTTAAGAACGAAGTGTTTTCCTGTATGAAACTATGGACATGTGTTGCTATTATCATCATCAATTAGCCATAGGACGCCGACTGCTGAACAGAGGCCTCCCTCATAGATTTTCAAAATTGTGTCGTCATTTTGGGGGGAATTTTGCCAGTAGTCACCACGCTTGGCTTGAGGGTTGGTGAGCGCAGTTCGGTTACTGATTCACAGAAGCTGCTGCCCATCCCTCTGGTTTAGAGTCCCTTAGTTGCCGTTTACGTCATCCACGAAGGAACTGGAGTGGTGCTATAATTGCTTAATCCAGACATCACAAGGAATTGTACGTATAATATGAGAATCGTTTTTCTAAATACTAAAAATATAAACAATACTATCGGTCATCTTTGATAACACCCGCGAGTGAGTAGGTAGTTTAGTATTAGGGCAGATGCACCATCTTATAAATAGTAACCCTATTGATTTTCTCTATTTTTGTGAAGCCTATTTCTACAACGCTAAATCATCGAAGACTTATTGAATCAATAGATTATTTGATCTATAGGCCATTTTTTTCGAATAGCCACATGTACAAACACGTCACCTATAGTACATTTCTTCGAATTCAGACCCTTACACTGTTATGGTAGGTTATGGTGCGGCTGGGGTGACCTATAGGCACATCACCTACATGTATACACACAGAAGATTTATTCCAGTTCGATGTGACAGGTTCAAGCACCAATGTAGTATCGGTGACATGGGAATTTGTATGTGTGCGTATTCGATCAAATAACCCATCGCTTTTCTTTTTTTCGTGTGGTTAGTGGCCAATCTTGCGCCAGAGTTGTTCAAGCCGCCCAAAAGTCTCCAAAACCGCTTAACGACTGCCGTCTAATGACAACAACCAGGACCAACCATTTTACGTGTCCTCCGAAGCATGGAGACGCTCAGTCTAAATACCACTATGCGGTCATCCAGACAGACTAACCGCGCCAAGCGTTGCTTAGCCTCGTCGATCGTTTACCGATCAGTGAGTGCAACTGGCTATAGGCGTCCGTCGGTTAAATAGCTCTTCGATGATTTGGCTTGTAGAAATGGACTACACAAAATTGTCTTTCGAAAATGAGTACGACATCCCTTATAAGTAATTACTCTTATAATGTTCTCACCTAAGATGTTTTTATAAGTGTAGATGCATTGCCCGCGCTCTATAATGGTCACATGAACCATGAAACAAGGTAATGGCCCGGAGTTCACTTAGTCCCGCATCGACCAGTGTCGCGGCCGGACGCAACAAGACGTCATTCTTATAAGTAATTCTTGCAACATATTGCGGCAAAAATGCATCCCTGTGTTTATATGAGATTTATGCACGAACGAAAAAAACACCTGTGAAAAAAAAAACCTTAATTCTATGCGCAGAATCTACACTGTAAACAAAATTATAGTCTTAACAGCCATTTATACGTCCACTGCTGAACAAAGGCCTCCCCCAAAGATTTCCACGATTGTGTCGTCATTTTGGGGGGTATTTGCCAATACTCACCACGCTTGGCAAGCGGGTTGATGAGCGCAGTATGGCTACCATTTCACAGAAGGGACGCTGCTGCCCATCCCTCTGGTTTAGATTCCCTTAGTCGCCTTTTACGACATCCACGGGAGGAGACGGAGTGGTGCTATATTCTTAATCCGGACACCACACGGAATTATAGTATATTTGTTTTATTACGCGGTCTAATGGCGGCCGGCGCCAGGACGACATCGAACGAGTATTATTTATTACGAGTATTATAGCTGCTACCCGGTATGCCGCATGATGGCTTTCATTTTCTCTCCGTTCCTTCGCGCATGTTTGAGAGCTGTGCTGGTAGTAGGTATAGTAAAATTTACGCCGTTCTGTAGTATATGGTATTATGTTCGTGTATGGTGCATCTATTTGTAAAATATCATTGGTTCTCACAGACAGCTCGGCTATCCGAACGTCCCTGAAAAGATAACCAGAGAATAATATTTTGCACTTTGACACCGACCGTCGTAGTAGTCGGACGATTCGAATATAAATAGGCGTACCGCTAAGATAACAATTTTGTTATCGTTTTAGTTTATTATGTCATTTGGAAGCTAATTGAATGTGTGTAATTAGTTAATTATACTTGTCGTTGATTAATTTATTTTATATATATTTAATGTTCTGATATTAGAACTTTGATAATGAAACCGGCGGTGTTATGGAAAATCACTCTTGACATGAAGACTGGCTCTATTGTCACGATTGCATGCATACTACTGCTCATTCGCCTCGCATTTATCCTTTAGTCTTACTATATTTTAGACTACCTGGGACCCGCGGTTTCACCCGCGTTTAATTTAAAAGAAATTTAGAGTACTTCGACATAGACACTTGACATAGAATATATATATTGGATTTCAAGGGTTTTATTTTTCTACGCGGAACACTAATTATTTTTCTAAAATAAAAGTAGCCTAAGTTATTCCTTATAACATCAGCTATCTGCCAGTGAAAGTCCCGTCAAAATCGGTCCAGCCGTTTCGGAGATTACCCGGAACAAACAGACAGACAGACAGACTTTTTTTTTTTAAATAGTGTTTTTGTTATATGTAACGTACATACTTTCATATGCATTAAGTAAAAAGCTGTTATTTTGACATTACAAACAGACACTTCAGTTTTATTTATTTGTATAGATGGTAAATACCTAGTCAGAGGGGGGAAGTTGGTGGTGGTCCGGAGGTTTACGGACTGTACTGGGTTGCAGGTTCAAAACCTGTCATGTGTCAATGTCGCATTCAATATCATTTTATGTCAGCATCATCAACATATCAGCCAAAGTACGCCCACTGCTGAACAAAGGCCTCCCGCATAAATTTCCACAACGCCCCGGACACATCCAACGACTCCCAGCGACCTTAACCAGGTCGTCTGTCCGACTCGTTGGAGGTCGTCCCACTCTGCGTTTTCCGGTGCGCGGTCTCCACTCGAGAACCTTCTTACCCCACGGCCATCAATTCTACGAGCAATGTGCCCCCCTATTGCCACTTTAGTTATTAACCCTTTCAGCTATGTCGACAACTTTAGTTCTTCTACGGAACTCATCATTTCTGATTCGATCTCGTAGAGATATTATGTAGTTTAGTTATTCCAAGACACCACTGAGGTAAACGAAACATACATCTAATGGTCTGAAATCGCCTACACGCAGTGAGCAAACGTCTTGATCAGTGATCGTTCCTTCTCTATGTGAGAAGAGGGATTTCTCCTGCAGTGGATAAGTTATTTAATTAGTTAAGCATCCATCGATGCAACTATGAGTACAGAATAAGTTGACTACTTTGCAAAGTGTAGCTTGATATGCAATATTCCACTTCAAGACTTGACAGAAGCTGTAAAATAAAATAAAAGTCAAAGTAAAGATAGATAAAAATGACAGTCAATTACAAATATAATTAAATAATGAAATATATCAGTAAATAATGAAATAACGTTTAAATCCATTTTATTAATAATAAAAGATATTATAAAAATATGACGTTAAAATCTATACAAATAAATAAATTGAAGTGTTTGTAATGTCAAAATAACATCTTTTTACTAAATGCATATGAAAGTATATAAGGTACATGTAACAAAAAAAGCTTTTTCAAATTTTAGGCTACCTGTCTGTTTGTTCAGGGTAATCTCCGAAACGGCTGGAACGATTTTCAGGATCGTAGATTTCCAACTTTCACTGGCAGATAGATGATGTTATAAGGAATAAATTAGGCTACTTTTATATTAGAAAAATAAAAGGAATGAAATCCAATACACCTATATGCTTAAATAATGAAAAATCCGATTTCTTTTATATTAAACGGAGGGTGAAACCGCCCTAGTTAAATAATAAAGTTGTTAAAGCTGCGCAAAAGCCTTCGACTTGGCTTAACGACTGCTGTCTAATGACAACAACCGGGACCGACGATTTTCCGTGCCCTCCGAAGCACGGAGACGCTCAATTCAAATGCCACTGTGCATTCATCCTTCCATAGACTGACCGCGCCGAGCATTGCTTAACTTCGCCGGTCGTTTACCGATCGGTCAGGGCCGCTGATGAACCCTCTTTATATATTCTATACAATAGTGGCTGTCACGGGCTCCGCATCATCAGTTCAACCCTATTGGGTCCATTATGCTGAATAATAGATAAGTGATAAACCTCAAACCAGGTACTTTATAACAGCCCTAGACAAGTTGTAAGTACTGAATCCTTAGGGAGTTAGCTAGCTAATTAAGGCTAACTTGTTGAAGGATTGACTTACTTTTTCAAAACAAATTCTCAATATCAATAAAAAAATGTTTGAGATACTAACATTTAAACTTTCGCGTTGCACGATTATAAAGAATCGGTAATTAACGCGAAATTACCCAATTTATAGTACTTTGGATCAGTCTTGCGTCTTAAACCCTTGAATCTAACAGTAACAATTTTGTTGCAGCCAACAACTAGGCTTCATATACGACTCGGTGAACAGGGGCATCACAGTCGAGGACATAGACTTGGACCAGGTGTGTCTTCTGACCGAGGCGACCGATGCTCGGCGCCTCGTCAGCGAGCTGACGGCGTTGCGAAGCGAACGATACATTGCTGCTCCGCAAGGTTAGTGGAGTTTCTTACACTATAATACTGGTAATAGATTTTGAACACGTCGATGTTGTGTGATATTTAGACTTGGCAAAGAGTTCTAGATCTGGCGAGACTATCTATTCGTTTGCCTTGTGGTAAGCGGGCGGCTCCGCATAACAATAGTAATTCTACACGGGACATCCTGCGTGGCACCACATTGCGCTGGTCGGGATATTCGTTATTTGGTCTCTTATGCCCAGTAATTTCACTAGCTACATTTCCCTTCGAACCGGAACACATTTATATTTTTATACGATGGTTTAAAAACTACTGCTCGGCAGCAGAATATCTGGCACTGCAGTGGTACACTACACATCAAACCACACATTTCCAGTATAAACTGATCTCTCATTGTACGCAAAGTCTATACGGTGCGCGATCAGCCTATATTGGAAATGTTTAGCTTGATATGTTAGGCGTATGTTCCTTAGGTACCTAGCTGAGTGTCGACTATGTTGACAGAGCACGAAAACTGGAATGCAGTGGTCTCCTTTTGTGAGAACGTCATGCGCCAGAAGGAGACCGGAGAGCGGGATCGGGAGAGGGCCGATCCCGCTCGAAGAAGGAGGAGACGGCGCCTAATTCTCATACGCCTGTAACCCCTGCCGTCGCTATAAGGCGGGAGACCTCTGGGTTTCGCGGGATGCGTAGATTGGGGAATCTGCGTGCCACACCGAGCGACCCAAGACAAGATAAACCCACGGCGCCAAATAAAAAAAATAAAGAAGTTTGCTATTCGAACTCTTAAAGCAAGAGGCCACCAATGTGAAATATTAGGAGCTCACATAACAATTTCGCACGTAAATTGCTTTACTTTTTTTTTCTCTATAGGTATTACCTACGTACTTACCGTTACTTACGCTTTGGAAAACTGCATTAGCACCAATAAGTACTTTTCTCGACATACAGTTTTCCAGGTTTGATTGAAGTATACGCTTCAATCATCCTCATCAGCATCCGATTTATATGAATCGGTTAACGTCCAAGCTGGTAGTCAGTAATGCGGTATTTTCTTATCACACATCTGACGTACGTGGATAATGATAACATAGCCAAGGTGAACCACTAAACTCGGAGGTTAAAAGATCTTGAGAGGATTTAAAGAGTTTCGATAAAGATATGGTGCATTCCGATATTTTCATGTTTTGAAATGGAATGTAAATGTGCATAGATAAATGGATGAAGAAATGCACTTGTACACCAGAGATTACGAGGTTACGTGTTAATGCATATACGAGAAATACTCGTACAAAATTAATCTTTAAATTAGAAGGATGGGCAGTAGCGTCCCTTCTATAGAACAGTTGCCATACTGCGCTCACCGACCCGCCTGCCAAGCGTGGTAAATACTGGAAAATTCCATTCAATGATTGTCGTTGTGGAAATCTATGGAGAAGGCCTTTGTTCAGCATTAGACGTCCTTCGACTGATAAGTTATAAAAAAACATAAACAATTATGGCCACTCTGCTTATTACATTGAAAAGTCCTCTTGGACAAGACGACATTCTCCAATCGCAGAGATGTATTGTGTCATTAAAATGTATTCAATTGCCATAAGCTGCTGAACCGTCACGTGGCCCGTTTATGTCATTCCCAGACATTAATTCAGTCAGACATTCACTGTCGTATTAATGCTTCCTTGCCGGTGACATAATATTGTCATATTGGCTAAAGGAGCTATTGTTTGTCCTTTTATGTACTACTGCTACTCTACTGGTTCACAAAATTAGGAAGACATGCGCTATATGCTTCTTTATCCTATAATGTCTTCCTAGTTTTCTCAATCAGTGTTAGGTCGTCAGGTCTAACCTACTAACTTCCTGATACACCAGCTTTTAGGGTCTCATACAATGTACCCACTAAATATTGTGTTGGTACGCAAAACTACCTAACATCGATCATAAATACCAAAAAGTGTGTTTTTTATATATTGTCTATTGCCAAGGCGGAAACTGCCGTTGACCATGATGCGAGAAAGAGATATAGTCGAAGTGAAGTTTTGAATCTTGTGTTGTTATGATTTTTTTTTAAATATATCCAATAGTATATGACCTTGATTTCTTAGCTCACTCTTTCTTATAAATAAATCATAGTATAGTACCCATTGTATGGATGTACCTCAATATCAAGACTATACGATAGTCTTATAAAAATATACCTTAAAAAGTACAAGATTCAATAGGATATTTTAGTGACATCACTTCCAAACTTAAAGGTTTATATGAGGTTATACTAGATAAATCGGAAAATGGGTGTTAATGCGCTGGAAATTACAATCAGGAACGGTAATATTACAGGAAAAATAATATGTTACGTTTCATTTGTAAATAATGTGAGTTGACATTGTTTACTTAAGTGGAATATACCAGGTACTTTCGTAAGGAACTTTCGACTTGATTATAACCTTAAACTAAACACAGCTTGAATATTAACATACAATATTAACAACATACCTTTTAACAGCTGCCTGTCGTGCTATTTTTGAGAAAAATTGTGTAACAAAAATTGCTCATTATCATGGGTACTCAAATATCCTTTTTTACAACCTCAACGAGGTGAGCATGTCATTCGCCTATAATAGTTCTAATGCTTTCCAGGACATGTCCTGCATAGCAGCACACTGCGCTCCTCACCTCGAGATCTCTCATGCCCAGTAATTGTAGCCTTTCGGCTGAGTGCTCCCTTTTCTGCTGACCTATTGTATATTTTTGTACTATAGATACCTAATTGTAACTTATTCCCGGCTGTTACTACAAATAAACTGATAAGAAATGATTGATGCATTACAAGAAAGCTATTTTGAAATATATTTTTTCATTTGTAAATCACATTTCCGCAACATTTGGAATGGATAAATTTTGCGACGGTAACTCGAGGCCTTCCACTCATATCGGTATGTAAATATTCTAATAGTAAACTAAGTGTGGTGCCAACTAAGAATAGAGCTTACCCATCTCATCCCGTGGGTGTCGTAAAGCGCGAGTATGCAATTAGCTGGAGGAAGGGCACCGGCGTCCTTCGAGTATATTTATATGCACGTAGTAAATTACCGCTTAACTATAAGGTGCGTATTTACGCAACGTGCATAAGGCCCATTTTCACTTACGCAAGTGTTGTGTTTTCACACGCTGCCCACTCTCATATTAAAAAACTCCAAATCCTCCAAAACCGATTCATGCGCAAAGCCACAGGTAGTCCCTGGTACGTGCGCAATATCCAATTACACACCGACTTGAACTTGCCCACTGTAAAGCAGTTCATGAAACAAGCGAGTAAACGCTTTTTCGACTCTGCCCTTCATCACCCGAATCCCCTAGTAGCAGCGGCCGTAGTCTCAATCAACAAACAAACCGACATATCGACCCCGCCGCCAGGGCCCGCTTCTACGCTGTCGCGGAAGCCTAAATTCGCGACCACCCGATTAACGTTAAAGTCGCCCGAGAAATCGAGTAGTAATAAAAGATCCCTTTAAACCCCAATTAATAATTGATCCAGCAGTCCCTTATGATCATTACTGTCCCAGTAACTCCCTGAGCCGAGGTCCGTGTCCCGCAGGGGACGCCCTCAGGCGCAGTTACTTAAATGTAAACAAAAGCTAGGCTGGAGGCTACTTAATGCTTCGCCAATTTGCCCGGTTAAGCAGCTATATCCCCCTTGCGATGACTGCGAGAAGCCCATCATAAAAAATTGCCAACCCGCCTGCCACGCCTGACGATAGCGGCAAAAACCCTTAATAAGCACACAACACAAACCCATATCAATCGTTGTGATAATTTTTGGAGTAGACTTTCCAGCAGTGGACGTTTTTCGACTGCGATGATGATGATGAAGCACACAACAAACCCCGACCGGTCGTTGTGGTGATCTTTGGGGATGCCTATGTCCAGCAGTGGACGGCTTTCGGCTGAAACTATGATGAAACTAAGTTGGGTTACCGCACGTGATGTGCACGTAACTAGTTGCTATCGCGTTTCCTCGAACCGCGCATGCGTGAATGTTTACATCGTGTTTGGTAAATAACCGAAGAGAATTGCACTGGAACATTGGGTACCTACTTTGCGTTATGTAATCTTTTGTGATATGGAAATGGAAAATTTTGTTGATGCTCGGTGTTTTTTATTTTTTATTTATTTATTATAACAACATTTCCATCAAACAGTTTAGTAACTTACAATCTAAAAACCACGGGGGTTTGTGAGATTAGGTAGGATCGTCGTCAGATGGGCGGCTCTAGTATGATCTTACGAGGACCTGGCCCCGGTGCCGAAGATGACCGCTCCAGTGGTTTTAGCCGGTAGGAGTCCCCCTTCCTTCGAGGCATACCCCTTCGTCCCTCCCCGGGGCGAAGGAAGTTGTATTTCATTCATGTAGAATTTCCATTATACACCTACCTATAAAAATAAAAGAGAAGGATCGTCGTCAGGAGATGGAGTATAGGTTGTTTGTATTTGAACATGATTTTTGTCAGTTAGATAAAGCATCTGTACGGTAATGCTTGTAACTTGATATTGGCAGCAAACATATAAGGAAATGAAATGTTTGGCTAGTAAGGAATCAAGGTAGTAGGAAGTATATGGTAGATACCTACCTAGGTAGGTAACTTGCAATTATGTACAAAATGTGATCACAAAATTTCTATAAAGTCTTCATAATGTATTGACTTTATGGCGGTTTTTTTATTGAGAATAGCTGGACTAATAAAATGGTAAAAAAGTCGAGTGATACAACTTGTGGTCTCTAAACATGTGAGACAGCAGCTGAGTCCCACATTTAATTGAGCATTGATCCGACGACCCAACAATAAACAATTCATCAACATTCGTTCGAATCTGCATAATTGACTCAATTCATATGACCTACGCTATGTGGAAATTTATTTCTTTCTGCTGAGGTATGGATTTAAACGACTCGTAAGACGGACTATGTATGGTTATTCAGTTTAATATATTATTTGTTACTTTTGCTATTCAGCAAGAGACAAAATGAGAGGGAACAAAGTTAAATTAGTTAACTATTATACAAGTGAGCACTATAATTTTGTCGGTAATTGAACGGCGTTGGCTCTCATTACTTACATCAATCAATATTGCACGATTGCTCAGGTATTGGACTTCTCCCAGGAATAACAGAAATATTTAAGAAACTTCCAGTGACTACAACTGCTCTGTCCTAATACCTATTCGTCACTGAATGTCGTTTCGCGTCATTTATTGAACAGCTGTTTTAAATATGTAAACATAAAAAAAATACTTGAAATGTAAATTTAAAGAGAACTTGGCCCTTAAATTGTGCCAATGTTTTCGATTTAGCAATCTAAAATGTCTGCCTTGATATTGTCGCCTGAGAGTGAAGACCTGGTATGCGTGAAAGAGGTAACGATATGAGAAGAAAATACTTCTCCCTGTTAAATTATATTTATTTATTGAAGTATGTGTCTCTTACATAATACATTTATGTTACAAACATCGAAATATTTTTCTAAGTGAAACGAGGCTCTTTTAAAAAATGTAATACAATAAACTTGATGAACCTGTCTAAATTGTTATAATAATTATGTCAAGAACTGAGAATAGTTTTAGATTAATTACTAATCAGAATCTATTCTCATTTCATGACTCTTTTTTTATTGTATTACTGTTTGAAAGTCGTACTATACTTTTTTGTCTTACTTATTCGAATATATTGGTTATAACTATTAGTACTAAAAATTACAAAATTACAGATTGACGAGGTATCCTAATATTAGATAAGGTGGGTTTATATAAAAATATGACTGACCACTGTGACGTGTGTGTGTGTGTGAGTAGTAAGTATTTATTTTTTACCTATAAATACTATTGAACTATTTATCGTATACCGAAGTTTTCACTCTAAGGCTATATTCACTTTGATATGATAAGTATATCCGAGAGAGCATCATCATCATCATTTCGGCCGAATGAAGCCCACTGGCCTCCCCCAAAGATCACCACAACGAGCGATATGGGTGTGTTGTGGGCTCATTGGGAGGATTTGCCATAATCGCCACGCTTGGCAGACGGGTTAGCGATTTGATTTGCAGTTGAGCTGTTTATGTACTCGAAGGACGCTGCTGCCCGTCCTCCGGCTAATCCCTTAGTCGCCTTTTGCGACACCCACGGGAGGAGATGGGGTGGTGGTACTCTGAGCCGGCACCACACGTCAAGAGAGAGCATGGGAAGCGTGACTTTTATGTCACCTGAACAGATGTTTCTCTAAATCTGTTGTTGTGTCAATCAACCTGTTTGATTAACATTGTATATTACATAGGCTGCACTAAAAGTATCGGGAATGGAATATTTCCACTGTTCCTGTCCTATCTTTTTAATTGGAAACTCCTTGGTTTTACAAATCGAATACCATTTATTTATTTAAAAAAAGATTCACGGTCTTGTCACAAGGTTTTGTCAAACTTGTTTAGTCGTTGAGAAAATGGAATTGACTCGAGAAAATTCAAGAGCGATGATTTATTATGACTTTCGAAGTGGTTTAACACAAAAACAGTGTGTTGACCGGATGATTTCTGCATTTGGTGATGAAGCCCCATCCAAAACCACAATTTATCGCTGGTTTGCTGAATTTCAACGTGGACGTGTCAAGCTCAGTGATGATCCTCGTCAAGGTCGTCCAAAAACTGCAGTCACCCAAGAAAACGTTGATGCTGTGCGTAAGCTGATTGAGGAAGATCGACATGTGACATACCGCGAAATTCAGGCAACTTTAGACATTGGCATGAGTCAAATACAAATAATCTTGCATGAACAATTAGGTGTAAAAAAGTTGTTTTCCCGATGGATACCGCATTTGCTATGTGAAGAGCAAAAAGCGGCTCGCGTTACTTGGTGCGTCAGAACTCTCGAAAGATTCCACGCAGGATCCTCAAATGCTGTATACAACATCGTATCAGGTGACGAATCCTGGATATATGCGTACGAACCCGAAACAAAAAACCAGTCACGAGTTTGGGTGTTCGAAAATGAGTTAAAGCCAACAAAAATTGTTCGTTCACGGAGTGTTGCAAAAAAAATAGTGGCCACGTTTGTCTCCAAAACCGGCCATGTTACGACTGTTCCTCTTGAGGGACAAAGAACGGTTAATGCAGAATGGTATGCTAGCATTTGTTTGCCACAGGTCGTTTCTGAACTCCGTAGCGAGAACTGCAACCGCCGCATCATCCTCCATCACGACAATGCGAGTTCTCACACCGCGCACAGAACAAAAGGGTTTTTAGAGCAAGAAAACATAGAATTATTAGACCATCCGCCGTACAGCCCCGACCTAAGCCCTAATAATTTCTATACTTTCCCTAAAATAAAGAATAAATTGCGTGGACAGAGATTTTCATCACCTAAAGAAGCTGTGGACGCCTACAAAACGGCCATTTTGGAGACCCCAACTTCCGAATGGAATGGTTGCTTCAATGATTGGTTCCATCGTATGGAAAAATGTGTCAAATTTCGCGGAGAATACTTCGAAAAGCAATAAATACATTTTTAAATAGTAATGTTGTGTCACTTCCTTGATTCCCGAAATTTTCAGTGCCGCCCTCGTATATGTTTCTTAAGCAGCTATTTATATAATAATGTATTTATTTATTCAGACTACATTATGTAATTTTGGGAGATACAATATTTGCTTGTAACTATTAGAAATGTTTCATGAAACCTGCTTGCTATCTACTATGCTACGCTATCTCTCTTACATCATTTGTACAGTATAATTAACGACCTTTAAATGCAAAATAACAAATGTTTTGTCTTCGTCAGTTCGGTTATGGTTATTGTGCAATTCAGCAATATTTCCAGATATGACTCAGCGGCGTAGGTAAACAATGAAATAAGTGTTGCGATTTTAGGATCGAATTGTATCATCGTATAATTAGAATATATATTAGCATTGTCGGCTGGCACTTAAGTTTCCATCGAGGATCTTTTATAGATGTAATAAAGATGAGTAGTGCTGGCCATGCAGAGCTATGGATTTCTTATCATCACGTACGATTTATAAGCTTTGCTAAGAGTCTCTAGCAATATATTAGGCTAATCATTTCTTATGCTTCGATTTTTATGCTATAAAGCTGCGTCGTTGCTGAGTGAGGGACAGTACTAATGGTATCCTGAAGGTCTTTGTAGATAAGTACTCTCCCATCTTTTAACATTGGGCAAAACAACTCTTAGCGCTAGGATGGATACTGAAGAGGGATGCAGTTGACGTTAGACCTAGTAGCAACAATGGTCTCTGAAAATCTTGACATCCGGCCCATAAGGAAAATCCTCCTGCCTTCCAAATTATTATAGTGTCAGCAACGCGCAATTGCTGGTGTGCCGGCTCAGAATGCCACCACCCCATCTCCTCCCATGGGTGTCGTAAAAGTCGACTAAGGGATTAGCCGGAGGATGGGCAGCAGCGTCCTTCGAGTACATTAACAACTCAACTGCGATCGCCAACCCGCCTGCCAAGCGTGGCGATTATGGCAAAACCCTCAATGAGCCCGCAACACATCCATATCGGTCGTTGTGGACATCTTTGGGGGAGGCCTGTGTCCAGCAGTGGACTTCATTCGGCCGAAATGATGATGATGATGATGAACGCGCAATTTATGTATTAATGTGAAAACTGGCAAATAACCCCTAAAATTGCGACACAGTTTTGGGCATCTATAGGCCTTTGTTCATCGGTGGACGTCCTCTGGCTAATGTGAGGATGATGTTCATGTTGATACATTCTGACTATTCTTAAGAGCTATGAAAATAAACCTTTTAATTTGAACGTAGGGCGTTACGTTTGAAGTTGGCGATCAGAGTTTTTTATCATAGGAAAACGCGGGATGGGGTTTCTCCGTTGAATGGGTGGTTCCCTGATCAGGCAGGTAATATATGGCGGATCGAATCCCAGCGGCTGAAGTTGAGTATCTGTATGTATGCAGGTAACTGAGTGTTGGACTGATTTATGTCACGTGTATGGGGGTTTCTTTGTTTACAGTATGTCTGTTTATCTTTTAAGGTTGACGCGTCTGTTATGCCATTACATCATATATTTTCCTCAGTATATTTTTCCTTGTTTATAAATAATACAATAGCTATAATTGAAGCAAACAGGCCTTACCTTTTCAAAGCAGAATAATGATGTCACTCATTTGCAAGGACATTCGCGCATTCTGCGTTACATAGTGTTTTGAGAGTCTGTATAGTGCACAATTATGTTTTTTGTACTTATTCATATAATCTGTACAGTCCAATTATCTTTTCGCACAATTTATAAACCTACTTTCAGGTATATTTATTCGTTCCTGTTTCAAGAAACGAATTGTGATGCCTTAATGCAGCAGTGTCTGATTTGTCGAAGGCTGTAATCTACCCACTTTAAAATTTTCTGACCTCTTGAGATCAACTTGATTGTACGGGTTTAATTGAATTAATTAAACATTACTTCTTCACGCCCTAGTCTTACTAATTTGGGGTCGACGCAATATGATTTTAGTCGTGTGGCAAAGGTTTCGTAAGAAGGTTTTACAGTCGGCCGCATGCCTAACACCGAGCCTCCTTGGGTATGCTAGTGTTGATGGTTTACTCGCCGCCTGCCCGTAAGCGTACGCACCTGGTGCCAGACTCCCCTAGTCGCCTATCACACCCAGGGGCTATGATGAGGGAGCGCTATTCGTGACCCGGAGCAACACGGGCTAAATACAATAATCAGCCAGTCTGCGCTCACCAACCCGCCTGTCAAGTTTAGTTAGTAGGTACTGGCAAATTTCCGCCAAAATGACGAAGCACGGCATGTAACCGCTCGTTGTGGAAATCTTTGGGGAGGTATTTTAATGTTGTTTATTATTAAAAAGAGGTTAATAAAACAAAAAGGATTGTAATTAGATACACCAGTTTTAAAGAGTCTTCAGTGTGGTGGTTAGCCAAATTAGATCGGTTTTTCCAATGGATCCAAAATGACCGGACAAACCACACACAAAAAACCCTCTACTTAACCGCACATAATATAATATACCAACATACCCACGAATAAAACAGTCAAACACACACACACACACACCTCTTATACACACTGGCATGAAATACTTTATTCTTTTACTATAACATTTTTTCTTTCTATCGGAACTTTTTAATACTAGTGCAGCTGTGAATGTGATGCAAATGAAATTATTAAGTACTTTTATTTAGACTATAAACCTGTTGTTTTGAGACCAATAAACTATTAAATAGTGATTCTATTTTCCCAGTATTGTTTGTTTTGTCCTTATGCAATCGAGTATTCAGTCGCCACCCACGTGTTGGCTACCCACTGCCTTAATTGATAGGTATCTAAATATAGATAAAAATATACCACCATCAAACCAAAGATCAAATTATCTGAGTCCACCGCAGTCCACTCGATATTTCACCATTTGCAACCAATAAATCCACTGCTGAACACGGTCTCTTCCTAAGATCACCACAACGTCAGGTCTGGGTTTGTGTTGTGTGCTCATTGAGATGTTTTACCATAATTGCCAAGCTTGGCCGACGGGTTGGCGATCGCAGTTGATCTGTAATACATCTACTCGAGGGATGCTGCTGCAAATCCTCTGGCTAATCCCACAGTCGGCTTTTACGACTGTAATTTTTAGCCGGCGCCACACGGCACACGTTTTATATATCATCATTTCGGCCGAATGAAGTCCACTGCTGGACACAGGCCTCCCCCAAAGATCACCACAACGATCGATATGGATGTGTTGTGGGCTCATTGGGGGGGTTTTGCCATAATCGCCACGCTTGGCAGACGGGTTGGCGATCGCAGTTGAGTCGTTAATGTACTCGAAGGACACTGCTGCCCATCCTTCGGCTAATCCCTTAGTCGACTTTTACGACACCCACGGGAGGAGATGGGGTGGTGGTATTCTGAGCCGGCACCACACGGCAATATATAATAATATATTATAATAATATATATAATAATTTATATATACTTATGTATAATTCTGTTCTAGACATGTACTCTGTCCCCTTTATCATATTGCTCTCACTTTCACTCAAAGGTTTGCTGGAAGAAAACTCAGCTTTGAGTTAGCTCGCCTTTGCACTAATCCAATATTCTCTTCTTCTTCTCTTATAAATAAAAATGTATGTTTGTATGTTTGTCCTCTATGCGTTCCTAAACCATTAATCAGATTGTAATGAAACTTTATATAGTGGCAGTTGGCAATTGCGTGAAGGTTTCTAAGAAAAATAAAATAAAAGAAGCATTCGAATGCATTTAGGCATTAGCTAGTTTTAGTTTGCCGTGTAGTGCCGGCTAAGAATACCACCACCCCATCTCATCACGTGGGTACCGTTAAAGGCGACTATGGGATGGATTAGCCGGAGGATGGGCAGCAGCGTTCTGCGAGTACATTTATAACTTAACTGCGATCGCTAACCCGTCTGTCAAGCGTGATGATTATGGCAAACCCCCCTATAGGCCCACAACACAAAACCATACCGGTCGGTGTGCCAACATTTGAGGGAGGCTTCTGTCCAGCAGTGGACGTTTATCGGCTGAAATTATGATGACGATTATAGTATAATAGTAAATATGTCCTGTTATAGAACACATAAACCACATAAAGAACTGCAGGACTGACTACTTGTAAACCTACATGTGTATAATAATAAAAAATAAAAAAAGAATATAAATTAAACCATATACCCAGAAGTTTGTAGAAAACCGTCCACATTAAAGTTAGGTTAGGTACAGAAATCATAATACCACATTTTTTTCAACCAACCAAACATTTTACTGTACCTTATTAAAGGTTGTGTAACTGCTGCGTTGACATTTTAACTTCAATTAGCGAGAAAGCACGTTGCAATACACGCATTAAAATTGCAAAAACAATCATTTCTTTATACAAGGCTAGCCATGAACGGTGGATTTTATTGCTATTTCATAATAGGAAAAATGTTATATACCAACATCATTGTGAAAATCGATAATATATAAGGTCTTACTTTATTAATGGAAAATGTTTTAGTAGGTAAATCTATAGGCAAATCTATATGCAATAATAAGTTTTAGCAAAAAAAATAACATCATCTTTATTGTACACATATTCATTAATTAATTTTAAATAATTCATGTTTTCGTTTGCATAAAAAGCGCAATTCACCATGTTACAACTGTAGGTAACTATTATTTCTTTCTAAAATACTGTGATACTGTCACCCTCATTCATACACACGTTGTAAATTTTATAAATACATTAAATTCAATATGATAGTCCGTGGTTGTGAATGCATGAGGCCAAAATTGGTACCTATCTCAGCTAGTGCTACAGCAAACAAAATACTCCAGCGCTGATATTCTGACAGGCTCGTGTGACGATGTCACGAATATCAAAGAATAATAGAGAAGAAAATTTATAAATATAATTATAATATACTAGTTTTACCCTGCCACGCGTGCTGTGGCTAAATGCACGTAATGACAAAACGATTTTGATTCTGAATAAAAAAAACAATTATGGGTCTCCTGGTTAAATAAAAACATGCGCGTATATGAATACAAGGATATGTACAAATTTCAGAACGACCTGTAAAGAACTTTAGGAGATTTACGATTTCGAACAAACGAACATTTTTTTATATATATATTGATTTATATATGTATGATTCAATTTATAAATATATAAATAGGTGTATCTAATAAAAAATAATTAAATACTAGTTTTTGCATCACAATGTAGAAATACATTAAAGGTAAAAACAAATATAGAACTGTCGATGGTGCGTTAAAGTAAGACCTTATATACATATAGGGATAGTGTATATTAAAAAAGTGTAGTTTCCTTTTTGGAATTATAGACATTGAAGGACACATGAATAAGTTTGCTATTTAAGAACAAAATAAACTTACTTTCCTTGTTAATGATTTTCAAGCAAAATATGGGGACACCCCTTGTGGGTTCCGAACGTCCGAAGGAAAAAACGGTGGAACCCTTATAGGACCACTCGTGTCTGTCTGTCATAGCCAATTTGCTCCGAATCTACTGGACCGATTAAGTTACAATTTAGTACATATACTACAGTGTAGAAAATTAATTAAGTTTTCAAACTGTACCGTGTAACGTATGAAATAGAAGGGCTTATTGTGAAGGTCTCAAATATATTTATTTTATCATTTTAAAATATGTCGTTTCAAAGTTCTTAAATAAAATGATGAAAACTGACGCCCCTAACCGTTTCTCCGAAACTACTGAGTCTAAAATTTGGCTCTTTACCTATAGATTACAGGAAAACCTATAAAAAATTGTGCGTATAAACTGATGTTTGCAGTTGGATTGTATGGGAGAAGTTTGTTCTTGGGATAAGCTATTGGTACGAATTCAATCAGTCAATATATTTTAGTTACGTCAAACAAATTTGGGTCAGATTTAAAAAACACCATTGTGGAAAACATGTTCATCGTTCGGAACCCTCAACACCCGATTTCGACTCTCACTTGTGCGGTTAATTTTATGTGATTCCTATAGCTATAACTTACTGTACCCTTAAAATTAAGTTCACTATTTTTCGACCCTACATAGGCTGCACTAAAAGTATCGGGAATGGAATATTTCCACTGTTCCTGTCATATTGAAATCTTTTTAATTGAAAACTGCTTGGTTTTACAAATCGAATACCATTTATATATTTAAAAAAAGATTCACGGCCTTGTCACAAGGTTTTGTCAAACTTGTTTAGTCGTTGAGAAAATGGAATTGACTCGAGAAAATTCAAGAGCGATGATTTATTATGACTTTCGAAGTGGTTTAACACAAAAACAGTGTGTTGACCGGATGATTTCTGCATTTGGTGATGAAGCCCCATCCAAAACCACAATTTATCGCTGGTTTGCTGAATCTCAACGTGGATGTGTCAAGCTCAGTGATGATCCTCGTCAAGGTCGTCCAAAAACTGCAGTCACCCAAGAAAACGTTGATGCTGTGCGTAAGCTGATTGAGGAAGATCGACATGTGACATACCGCGAAATTCAGGCAACTTTAGACATCGGCATGAGTCAAATACAAATAATCTTGCATGAACAATTAGGTGTAAAAAAGTTGTTTTCCTGATGGATACCGCATTTGCTATGTGAAGAGCAAAAAGCGGCTCGCGTTACTTGGTGCGTCAGAACTCTCGAAAGATTCCACGCAGGATCCTCAAATGCTGTATACAACATCGTATCAGGTGACGAATCCTGGATATATGCGTACGAACCCGAAACAAAAAACCAGTCACGAGTTTGGGTGTTCGAAAATGAGTTAAAGCCAACAAAAATTGTTCGTTCACGGAGTGTTGCAAAAAAAATGGTGGCCACGTTTGTCTCCAAAACCGGCCATGTTACGACTATTCCTCTTGAGGGACAAAGAACGGTTAATGCAGAATGGTATGCTAGCATTTGTTTGCCACAGGTCGTTTCTGAACTCCGTAGAGAGAACTGCAACCGCCGCATCAACCTCCATCACGACAATGCGAGTTCTCACACCGCGCACAGAACAAAAGAGTTTTTAGAGCAAGAAAACATAGAATTATTAGACCATCCGCCGTACAGCCCCGACCTAAGCCCTAATGAGTTCTATACTTTCCCTAAAATAAAGAATAAATTGCGTGGACAGAGATTTTCATCACCTAAAGAAGCTGTGGACGCCTACAAAACGGCCATTTTGGAGACCCCAACTTCCGAATGGAATGGTTGCTTCAATGATTGGTTCCATCGTATGGAAAAATGTGTCAAATTTCGCGGAGAATACTTCGAAAAGCAATAAATACATTTTTAAATAGTAATGTTGTGTCACTTCCTTGATTCCCGAAATTTTCAGTGCCGCCCTCGTATATACATTCAGTCAGTGGTAAAAATAAAATAAAATAAGCATCACGTGTTGTTCCCTACTTTCGATAAACAATACCCTGCAGATGCGATGCCGACACAAAAGTCAACACTAGTGAACATGTGCTAGCTGGAACCGGCAAACTCAATGCTGCCAGACTAATTTAGAATTTTGTCCTGTTCGTCCAGACTTTAAGTACAATGTTCCCACTTATAGTTTGTCATTAATATGCCAGACTCATTTATAATTTTGTCCCGTTCGTCGAGACTCACAATGTTCTCACATATGGTTTGTTATAAATACTATGTATTCAGCAGTGTGGTTTTTTATATAGTTTACAATTACTTAGTTTTTTTTGCGTTAAATTAATAGTCAACCTTGATTCAGAGTCGTTCAAGTCGCCAAAAGGTCTTCGACATGGTTTAACGACTTCCGTCTAATGACAACAACCGGGACCGAAGATTTTACGTGTCCTCGGACGGAGATGAACAGTCCATAGACTGACCGCGCCGAGCGTTGCTTAACTTCACCGAACTTTTATCGATCAGTGAGTGCAGCTGGCTATGAGCACCTCGGTTAGTATACCATATTTAAAAAAATACCAAACCCTGAGTTGCTTACGGAATTTCTTAGAGGCTGACATGAAGCGAACCGTCCCCTCGTTTCAAGATGTCGTGTAAAACGGACGATTAGGACCTAAGTAATTAATAAACGATTATATTATATTCTAATCGATTAGTCGTTGGCCGTTGGGGTAAACGGTTCTCGAGTGGAGACCGCGCACCGGAAAACGCAGCGTGGGACGACCTCCAACGAGGTGGACAGACGATCTGGTGAAGGTCGCTGGAAGTCGTTAGATGCGAGCTGCATGTGACCGCTCGTTCTGGAAATCTATGGGGGAGGCCTTTGTGGACGTCGTTTGGCTTCTATGATGATTCGTGTCGCGGTTATTAACCCAATCGTGTCACATCATGATGCTGTTGCAGTGTTATTTATAACTTGTCTCATTATAATACGTTATTGTATATTCAATAGAATAGATAAAAGAGGAGAGCAAGCGTAGAGCAGACTGATAGTCTGCTCTGTTGGCGAAGCCGCTAAGGGTGAGATTCAGAAACGAGTCTAACCGTGAACTAACGCTTCCATCTGTCAAAATTATGAGCGTAAGTAGTGCATTTTGACACATAGAAGCGTAAGTTCACGCTTAGACTCGTTTCTGAATCTCACCCTTAGTGATTAGCTGTGTGCGCTATGGGTCGCAGGTTCGATTCCCGCATGGAACAAATATTTAAAATGAATCTTTATTTAGCAAGTAAGATTCAAGAAACGCTTTCACTCTTCAATACATTTCGATGAAGTCAATTTGTATGGCGTACGACGGTAGTTGTTTCGAGTCTGGTTGTATGTGCATCTCAGATTTTTCTGTAAACTGTACCCATGACACAACCACAACATATATATATATATAACATAACATATCCATATCGGTCGTTGTGGTGATCTTTGGGGGAGGCCTGTGTCCAGCAGTGGACTTCATTCGGCCGAAATGATGACACAGACGAAACACAAGCTTTTAATAAGATAACGGTAACGTAGATATTATTCTATTTTGAGTCGATCATCATTTCAGCCAGAGGACGTCCACTGCTGATCAAAGGCCTTCCTACTACCATTTTTTTCTTCATAAAATGCACTCGTTATTTTCGTAATCAATCATTATTATACTATGACTAGCTCGGACCCGCGGTTTCACTCGCGTTTAATTTAAAAGAAATTTAGAGTACTTCGACATAGAATAAATATATTGGATTTCAAGGGTTTTATTTTTTTACGCGGAACCCTAATTATTTTTCTAAAATAAAAGTAGCCAAGTTGTTCCTTATAACATCAGCTGTCTGCCAGTGAAGGTCCCGTCAAAATCGGTTCAGCCGTTTCGGAGATTACCCGGAACAAACTGACAGACAGACAGACAGACGGACAGACAGACAAAAAAAATTAAAGTAGTTTTTTTTGTTATATGTAACGTACATACTTTCATATGCATTTAGTAAATAGCTGTTATTTTGACATTACAAACAGACACTTCAGTTTTATTTATTTGTATAGATAATGAGCAAGTGAATCAATAAACCAACCTGTAGTGTGGTCTAATTTTAACCTGTCCGAGTTACCCGCAGACCGGTTGCCTGTTGCGACGCGAGGACACGTCATTGTGCTCGGTAATGCCTTTTACACGATACGATTTTTATTAAAATGGTAACTACCCAATGATATTATACATTAAAACAAGTAGATATGTTACATGCGCGCCAAAAGTAAGAACCAAAACTCCCCCAATTGTAGCACCTCGCAATCAGTTCGCCCGACACAAGAAAACGAGCACACACTGTCACAATCTGTATTGTTTTATTAATTAAGTAATAACAATGCCGTCGTGCGTATAGAAAATGCACAAACTATCAAGCAAAAATAAATAAAGAACAAGGGGTGTCATACCACACGTGAGTAACAAACTATATAAATTTTTTATTTAAAATACTATTCAAATTATCTATAAAATAATATTCTCGAACAAAACACAGGCCAAGCAAAGAAAAAAGACAACATATATATTTTACAGGTGCGACAAAGACATCGAGTATACATGTTGTCATTTTAGGTAGGTATCTCTTTTACTCTTGTAGTTATTGTATCTTCTTTCTTACAGCATAGGCGTATGCGTATGCGTAATTTTATAGCTTTATACCTACATACAGTGAGACTGAGTTTTGGGCGCCATTTAATATGGACGTAACATATCAATGGTATAATATCATTGTAGCTACCTAACCAACCCAACTCAGCCTATATAAATTGTAGGATGCTATGAGCAGCGAGTGCCTGGCTGGAGGGCTCTTTTGGCTTCGCCAGAAATGACCGGTTAAGCAACCACTTTTCCCTGAAATGTAGACGAGAAGCCTAACAAAAAAATCAAAAAATAAGCAGTGAGTGCGCTTTACCGTAAAAATAAATGTTACAGGGACTTAATCGGACGTAAATTTATCTTTGTAAGATTCCGGTTGGTAGCTCTCTTATTGAAAAAATCAGTCTAATTACACAGCGGTGCCAAACATTCTGCAAGCAGTGTGGTTAAACTTTAGACATTACTGTGTTCCGGGTGGAAGCGCACTGTAGATGGTATAATAAGGTACCTTTTTCATTTTTTTCTTTTATTGATCCTGTGGAAATACCTCATGTACTTCCTTCACCCCGGGAAAGGGCGAAGGGGCATGCCGGACTCCTACCTGCTAAAACCACCGGAGTGATCATCGTCGGCACCGAAGGGAGGCTCCAGGAACTCGAAAGATCTCCATCTAGAGCCACCCATTGGTGCCACGCCTTTAGGCACATCTCGGAGGGGATAATAAGGTGCCTACTATAAGAGACTAAATAAGTAACGAGTGCAGTGAGGTGCCACGCATTCAAATTGTTATAGGCAGGCGTGTAACCCTTGGCTCTAGTGTGATCATACGAGGACCTGGAGCCCCCTTAGGTGCCTAGAAGATGACCGCCCCAGTGGTTTCAGCCGGTAATAGGCTGATATAATAGCCGGTAATACCCCTTCGCCCTTCCCCGGGGCGAAGAAAGTTCATGTAGAATATCCACAGGACACCAATAAAAAAAAAATTCAACACAGTGTGTCTATTGTAAATGTACGAGAACAAAATAAATCTGTTTACTTTCTTCCTTTCTTTCTACTTTGAAAAACGTAGCATTAAGTATTTTGTTTATTTTAATGTGTTCACTTGACCTTTTGCTGGCATGTGGCACACACAAACGAAAACATATCCAATGTGGCATCGGTATGCTCATTATTTTAAATAATGTAGTTTTCATTGACTTTCTTCGGGAACAATGACATTCAGTGTCTAGTATTTATGTATTTCAATACTTGTACTGATTTACAATGTTAATGTTAGGTTCGCTTTATCCTATTAGGCTGTTCATTTTATCTATTTAAATATCTCAATGTTATCAACATCCTTGTGATATTGTAGATACATAATGTATCGTAATCATAATGTTGTAATCATGCCTAAATTCTACTGTGTTACTATCTATACAAATAAATAAAATTGAAGTGTCTGTTTGTAATGTCAAATAACAGCTTTTTACTAAATGCATATGAAAGTATATAAACTTTTTTTGTTTGGCTGTTTGTTTGTTCCCGCTAATCTCCGAAACATCTTGAACGATTTTGACGGAACTTTCACTGGCAGCTGATGTTATAAGGAATAACATAGGCTACTTTTTTTTGGAAAACAATTAGCGTTCCGCGCAAAAAAGCTAATACCCAAGAAATCCAATGTACAGGTTGTCCTGTAAATAGCACGACATACTGCAGGGGGTGAGAGCTTGGGTCAATACCTACCAAAAAACACTATATGTTCAGCAAAATCTTACGGATTTACAGTAGTACAAAACTTTGCGACAAGAAAATTGTACTGTGAAAATTTAAATAAAAATTGTATTTCTTGAAAACATTTTAGTTTTTAATAGAATAAAGACTTATCGTGAGAAAAGTAACTATTCACAAATAATTTGAGGTAAAAAAAAAACTAGAAAGGAATTTTTCATTACGAGATGCTTAAAAATCTGTGTCAAGGTAGAGATTTTTCGATATTTCGGAAAATTTTGTACTACTGTAAATCCGTAAGATTTTGCTGAACATATATTGTGTTTTTTTGGTAGGTATTGACCCAAGCTCTCACCCCCTGCAGTATGTCGTGCTATTTACTGGACAACCTGTATATAGATAGATATTAATTATCTTATATACATAAATATAAACAGCGGGTAAAACCGCGGGGCACGTCTAGTACTAAATATATTAGTAGTTTAGAAAAGATCACTAGCTATGGTAAATGTGATTACGGAACTAGTGTCGCCGGAAAAAACTGACTATTTGTTTTGAAATAACATCAGACCCCACATCACACAACTCTGGCTGTACAGATCGGTATAATAACCAACTATTAAAAACATAAAGTTACATAAAATAGGAAGTCGAAGGATTAATATTAATCAACACTGCATATCGATACGAAATCGTCGCGTATAAATGCCAATACTAATTACCGTACCATATTCATCGTGTCGACATTCACATTTAACGATACAGGCACAGGTATACGCATACAGCCTTATTGCTATCATCACAAAGGCCAGTTCAGTTCGCCGAAATCGGCGAAGTTGACGGTCGTCGGCCATATTTGTCGACGATCCATTGAACGGTGGCGGTGAAACGGATAGGCTTGCATGTTAATTTGATAATGTCTTACTGGTTGGCTGCTTACTGCTTTGTTTTTAAAAGGGTGTCCTAGATTTCGACCTTGGACTTGCGTAGTTCCTTTCGCAGACTAAGCTACAGTTTACGATTCAATTGCGTCAAACAATTCTTTCGCTTCCGGCCGTGGTACGGTCCATCGTCCGGAGCGAGAGCGCGTGGGATGCCGTCGCCTCCTTTTGCGAGGAAGTGATGCAAGCAAAGGAGGCGGCAGAGCGGGTACGGAGGGATATCTCCGATCCCCTCCGCAGAAGACACACCGGGCGTCGGCGCCGGGGTGGGGCGCTGGACGATCTCCGGCCACCATGAGGAGTGGCCTGCGGGTGACGAACCAGGGGTGGTCCGTCGCCCGAACAGAAACAGGCCCGAGATGGCGGCGCGCGTGTACCGCGCGCGCCTATCCGAAGGATAGGTGCGGCCACCAAGGCCGCACACAGAAGGGGCGCGTCAATCATTGACGGGCCGATACCTGCCGGGGGAGCGGTCCAATGCAGAAAAACAAAAAAGCTTACTATCACGTGATAGATAAAAATGAGATCATACAATTCCCGGCACGGATAATGAGCGCTTAGTTTGGAGATCGGTTCGAGCAGTTACAACCGCCAAACAAAAGCAAAAGTCGATTGGCGAGTATGGAAATATCAAAGGGATTCATGTAAACAATGGAGATGGAAGCAATGACATTTTATAAATAGACCTGCCATACACGAACATTATTGCACCATAGAACGGCGTAAATTTTACTATAGCTACTACCAGGGGTGCAATTCCTTAATCACAAACATCCAAACATACCATAAACCTTAAATACAGAATTGAAATAACGGTGACAACCCAAGTTGGTATTCCCTAAGATTCGTCCCCATGGCTCACTGTCTGCAACCTGTCCTTGAATAGCTTCAATCATGTCTTAGCGTATACCAAATTGGTTTTTCACCGTCATTTTAATTCTGTATTGAAGGATGTATGGATGTTTCACCTTAAGGAATTACAGCCCTGGGGTGCAATTATCTAAGCTCATACATCCTTGAATACAGAATGGATATAACGGCGATAGCCAAATTTGGTATTCCTCATGGCCCTACCTTCTGCAACGTGTCTTTGAATAGCTTCAATAATGTCTTAGCGAATGCCAAATTGGATTTTCACCGTTATTTCAATTCTATTTTCAAGGATGTATGTATTGGAGAATTGCAGTACAGTACATATAACTATACAGCTCTCAAACAATGCGCGAAGAAAGGGAGAGAAAAGTAAAGGCACCATGCGGCATACCGGTTGTTAGAAAGAGATGAGTATACACCTTCAGTTACGTCGCATTAGCAGCTGTATGCTCGTTAGACTGAACGCGCGTCATGTAGCAATCACAATCCTGGCGCCGGCCGCCATTAGACTGCGTAATGAAACAAAATACTGAAATTTTTATTTACAGTACAGATTTACACATGAAATTACGTTTTTTCTCAAGTGCAGTATAATTCGTGCATAAACGTTGTAGAAACACAGGAAGGCATTTTTTCCGCAATAAATATAATAGTTGCAAGAACGTTTAAGATAGACATCTAACCGCGACACTGGCCTGACCGGACCTTTCTTTCATGTGACCATCACAGAGCGCGGGCAACGTATCTACACTTTTAAAAACGTCTAAGAATGGAAGTAATACTTGTAAAAGAGGTTTTGTAATAGAAAAAATAAACAGGTTCAATCGAACGATCTAGACGAGTACGCCAATTACTATAAAATACAAGGTAATTAAAGCAAACTAACCGTAAATGTGCCACTGCAGGGCTAAAAGGTTTCTTGTCATACAGATAAGGAACGAGCATTAATCGCCACGCTGCCGGTTCACTGCGTGTTGGTCTGAAATAGGACCATTACAGATCTAGGTTTCCTCACGATGCTTTCCTTAACCTAAAGTCAATAAGTAAGATTGGTACATGCTAAGTTTAGAACCTGCAACCTAGTGCTGAGTGCCGTGTGGTGCCGGCTACGAATAACACCAACCCATCTAATCCCGTGGGTGTTGTAAAAGGTGACTAAGGGATTAACCGGAGGATGGGCAGCAGCGTCCTTCGAATACATTAACAAATCAACTGCGATCGCCAACCCGCCTGCCAAGCGTGGCTATTATGGCAAAACCCTCTCAATGAGCACACAACACCGATATCGGTCGTTGTGGTGATCTTTGAGAGAGGTCTGTGTTCAGCGGTGGACTTCATTCGGACGAAATGATGAACCTAGTGCTTTAGAAGCGATTACTGTAAACCTCCGAACCACCATGACATGCCATACATACTATGGTATTATTCTTTCTTAAATGTTTATGCCTATTGTCGCCCTCTTTTACATGGGTACTACAAGTGCTGCAACAATGGAGGTGTGACAGTCGATACTGACGGTAGTCTACTTCCACTCCTACTGGTGGTAGGTCTCTTATTGCAAAAGTCCGGCTAGGTAGGTACCACAGCGATACCAGAGGGCCAATTCTCGTAATTGATTTACACTATGACTGAAACTTGACCGAACTGAGATTAAATTATGAATTGACCGAAAAAATAGTATTCTGCTACTCTAGCAGAGTTCAGTCGGATTTCGGTATAATCTCGATGTAGTCTCATATCAATCTCAATTTAGACGTTTAAATAATGACAATTTAGTACATGTGACTTCGATCAACTTTCGATCCATTTTCGATCTCATCACAGTGTAAATTCACGTTTGACGTTGTTTGTTAGTTTAGGAGAATACCATTTGTGACCTTTATGACACTGAGACTAGATTGGAACCATAATTTGAATGCTTTTAAATTACGAGAATTGGCCCTCTGATATTCTGCCGCCAAGCAGTAGTGTTTAAACTTAAGACATTATTGTGCTCCGGTTTAAGGGCACTGTAGCTAATTAGCTAGTGAAGTTACTAGGAATAAGAGACTAAATAACGTAACGAGGCGACAAGCGCAGTGTGGTGCCTCGCAGGACTAGTCCCAGGTAGCATTACAATTGTTATGGGCAGGCATGATGCTCACCACAAGCCGAATGACTTGCTCGTCTCGTCGCCGTATTTTTTGAAAACTCCTTTTAGCGCGGTAAGCATATTTTTAGAGGAGATAAAATCTCTGGACACGCGACACCGTTACGAGACGCAGCTATAGTGTGTGCATATATGCATGTACATATAGCAGACCGCGAACGCGTCTAGATAAATAAATAAAAAAACAGTTATTGCTATAAAATGTTTACTTCTGTCGGCACTCCCGGAGTGCAACCAGTATTTTTTTTTTAACTGACGTAACTGTACAACATAATCGTGACAATCATTACAAGTTTTGAACAAAATCATAGAACAAAACCTAACCTACCACAAAATACAATTAATATTAAATGGTTTGGGCAATCATCATTTATAGGTATAGAGCGCATTTTAAACAGGAAAATAACAATTATGATTAGTATTTTTTGTTGTTACTGATATCCAATATTATTTTCCTATATCGCGGGTGCGTTTTTCGTCTTGAATCTCTAAAACTCCCAGCCTCTAAAACAGGGATTCCCAAAGTGGTCGTAGTGGTCCCAAATGTCGGTTTCCCAGTGGTCAACATAAACGAAAACTGATATTGGGGGTCCACGAGGTCTAAAAATCGACCCCTAGTATTACAACTACAACCTATTAATACAAGTTCTTATTTGAAACATTCAAGATACTGTATATGTTGTGTTGCGTGTACAAACTTGTTATAAGAATGACTAATGTTTTAGTAGGAATAGGAGAATTAGGAATTGGTTAGTCTTTTGTAGCAATAGGAAAAGAACTAGAGATAGGATTTTTAAAGTAATTTGGTCTGTGTGGGGTTTGGTGTATGGGGTTTTACGGTATCAGTTAATTTTGGAAAAGGGGTCTTTTGTCCAAAATAGTTTGGGAATCCATGATCTAAACAAATAGCAGCAAATCATACAAACATTTTGCCGTGTGGTGCCGGCTCAGAATACCACCACCCCATCTCCTCCCGTGGGTGTCGTCGTCGTGGTGATCTTTGGGGGAGGCCTGTGTCCAGCAGTGGACTTCATTCGGCCGAAATGAATACAAACATTTGCATAAAACGCTTTGCCCCTGCACCATTTTAATCGTTAGTCGGTCGTCAATTAGTGTGATGACGATGTTTATATGGCTTGGGGTTCTACTTACGACCTAATAAAAGGCTTCATTTATGTATAAAATACAGCATAAAGTAAAGCCATTGTCTGCTTAAAATTGCGGAAATTCCCTGTTACATGTGTCAAACGATAATCCATTGATGTTAAAATTCGCCTTTCATGCTCTGCATATTACGGCAAGTGGACAGAAATTGGCTACGTCATTTATAAATAACTAGCTGTGCCCACGGTTTCGCCCGCAGTTTAATTTAAAATAAATCGTATTACTTTGGCATCGACAGTTGATCATATATTGGATTTCATAGGTTTAATTTTTTTGCGCGGAACCCTAATTCAATCTTTTTCAAAAAAATTAAGTGCCAGTGAAAATCCCGTCAAAATCAGTTCAGCCGTTTCGGAGATTAGCCGGAAAAAATAGACAAACACACAATTTTTTTTTATTTTACTAAGAGACCGTATATACTTCCATATGCATTTAGTAAAAAGCTGTAATTTCGACATTACAGACAGACACTTCAATTTTATATTTTGTATAGATGTATAGCCTACGTGTGGCTGTCAGCAAAACAATGCCTAAATATTAGCAACTATTAGAACAATTTGTAAAAAATACGAGTATATACTTACGAATATAGCTAGTGATAGCCTAGTGGTTGACCGCTTGCCTACCATACAGGAGGGTCTGAGTTCGATCCCGACCTCTGACTTTTCGTATTCATGTGCGCAGTGTGGATCACATTTTGATTATCACTTGTGTTAACGGTGAAGGAAAAATATCGCGAGGAAACCTACACAGCACAGAGCGCTCAAAAAAAGTTTGCAATGGCGTGTGTAGTCCGCCAACCCGCACTAGTCCAGCCTAAGGCCTAACCTTTCTCAGCATGAGAAAAGGCCCAGAGGCAAGGAGAAAAGGAATTTGTGTACCACGCTTGGCAGATGGGTTGGTGAGCGCAGAATGTGATACAACCCAGTGACGAGCTCAGCAAGTCATTTATTCATTCAGAATACAGAAACGCCACTTAATGTTTAAATCCCGCTTAACTATTTGAGACGTCCCGCCTGTCATTCGAAAATGGGCGTCCAAAATAGCGAAGCGGGATTTAAATATTAAGTGGCGTTCCAGTATTCGGCCGTTAGTATAGTATTTCTGAGTAACCTTCGTACATATCTCTGTGATACTGGGACTCTCCTCTGTGCATTTCTGCTTACCCTTTCGGGAATACAGTGACATGAATGTATGCGAATTGATGAACAATGGAGTATCCACTTCACAGCTGTGTGCTAGTCATCGATGTGTCACCTATTTATCTTAAGCTGCACTTAATTCTATATTTGTATAACTACATATAAAGTACTGACAAAGTATTAACACGTCAGAGTTATTTGAAACAGAACGTATAGAGGAAGTCATTGAACATGTTCGATGATTTAAAAATTGTTGTTTTTTGATCACGTGACTTATGTAAATTGTATACAAATATAGGTAAATAAGTAACAGTGACATTCTATGACATCAGAGGCCCCAGTATATGTTGGTTTATGTCGTTAAAATTACTACCCGTGTTTTGTTTTTTCAGTTCATAATGTATGGAAATCACGTAAATGCGTTAGCAACGCGAGTAGTCTCCACAATCTAAGGCCGTCTGAAACGAATCAATGACGTCCTCCGTTCAGCTTCATGTTGAGACCATAGCGAGGCAAACTGTCGAACTTACGTTCTTTGTGATAGATAAGTGAGTGGCTGAAAAGATGTGTAATTATTATGTTTGATGTTACAATGGTTAAAGTTACACTACTGTTCGGCGGCGAATATCAGGCACTGCTGTGGTTAGTAACTTTTTTCATTGCGCTTCAGTGGAAATTCTCCATGAACTTCCTTCGCCCCTGGGAAGGGCGAAGGGGTATCTCCTACCGGCTAAAACCATTAGAGCGGTCATCTTCGACACCGAACGGGGGGTTCCAGATCCTCGTAAGATCACACTAGAGCCGCCCATGATGCCACGTATCTCGGGAGGATGACTGTAAAGGCCGCCCCCCTAGGCATTTCTCGGGGAAAAAGTAACATTGCTAGTTGCTACGCCCTTTTTTAGGTGTTCCAGGAATTAACCATTACATGTATATTTTCCTCGTATAAGTAATTAAACAATTCCCGTATCGATTTTTCATTCCCAATCAAGACGGTCGTCTCCTAACATTCATTGACAGTGTGTGGTCTGTAAGTCCATCGATAATAAGTCATGTGTCAGTTGTAGACCTTCATACATGTTTTTATACGTGGAAACTAAGCTATAAGCTGTTAATTTTCTGATTATAAATAAATATTTAAGCTACTCTTAAATAGCCCAAGTATATTCAATTATTATACATATTGATCTGTCCATTCATAAATAAATAAAAAAACTCATAAGCAGTTATAATGCTGGTTAACAAACGTCATCGATTTTAAAGTCGGACAATCAATGAATTAAAAACGTTCATTCTTTGTAGTTCCACTGGTGACTACTGGCGCTAGTAACTATGCATCTTCCACAATAGCGACTGGCGGGCGATGCCTTACGTAATACCAATTTTTTTGACGCTTTGCCACCGGTGGATGCTTGGCTGCGCGATAGCTGATATCGCGTCTGCTGTTGCTGTTTTTAGCTAATCAGCCCGCCGATCAGTACTTATTACATAAGTATTATTCTTGGTGTGGAACAGGCTTCGAACATGATGACCAATTATGAAGTATTTACAGACGTTTAATAACTATAAGTCGTATTCCTATCTACTCAATAAAACCGACTGACTGACACTGACTGACTGACAGACAACGCCCAGCTACCGGTGGGCCTAGAAGCATGTAGTCAAATATTGTAATGTAAATATATGATTTAAAAAGAGTAACCATCGAGCTTGCCCGTTCTTCTAAATATTACATCTTGGAACGCGGCATCTAATCATCATAATATCAGCCAAAAGACGTCCACTGCTGAACAAAGGCCTCCCCCACAGATTTCAACAACAAGCGGTCACATGCCACTCTCATCCAACGACTCCCAGCGGCCTTCACCAGGTCGTCTGTCCACCTCGTTGGAGACCTCCCTCGCTGCTGCGTTTTCTGGTGCGCGGTCTCTATTCGAGAACCTTTTTACGGCCATAAATTCTACGAGCAATGTGCCCCGCCCATGCCACTTCAGTTTACTAATCCTTTCAGCTATGTCGGCAACTTTAATTCTTCTACGGAATCTAAATAAGAAATATCTCGTAGACCGTAAATGGTTTCATCATATCGGCCATTTATAGTCTACTGCTGAACAAAGGCCCCCCCATAGATTTTCATGACATGACACATCATTGGGGGGTATTTGCCAATACTCACCACGCTTGGCAGGCGGGTTGGTGAGTCCAGTATGGCTACCGTATCACAGAAGGGACGCTGCTGCTCATCCCTCTGGTTGAAATTCCCTTAGTCGCCTTTTACCACATCCAAGGGAGGAGATGGGAGTGGTGCTATATTCTTAATCCGGACACCACACGGAAAGAAAAAAAATGGTTTACCATGAACAAAAATATTTTTATCTTTATCTTAATGAAATTTTGCGCAGGATTTCCTCACATAACGTAGATAAGCATTAGAAAAGGTACGCGTAAATTTATCCCCTGTGGGGGTTAAATCGGGCACACGGTTAGTTCATAATAAATTTAAACACGAATCGAACATACCATAATTCCCCTGGTCTTTGGTCAGTTAATCAAACATTTTCATATCTTCTCAGCGTTCCTGCTATGCAGTCGACCGATCATCGTCATGAACGTGCACTTCAAAGAGACCCTGTCTGACGATGACGTCACCTGTCTGAGGAGTATAGCGGAGCTGGCGGAGAGCAGCAAACTGGAGCTCGTCTTCATTGGAGAGTTTAGAACCAGGAGTAATGTGCAAAGTGAGTAGAACTCTGTTTATTTGAACTCGGGTAATTTATCCGACTTTACTTTAGTTTACGTACGTGTACGTTTAGCGCAGGGGGTAAGCGATTGGCTTTCCGTGTCATGTGTCGCGGGTTCGATCCCCGCACGGAACAAATATTTATGTGGTCTACCAATAGCTGTTCCAGTACTAGGTGTTTTTATATGTTAAATTCTGTTTGTGTCTGGGATACGATAGAAATCTTAGTGCGAAACATCCCTTATTGAAGAAAGTTCAATAGTGGGCATTGACGAGCTGATACGATTATCATAATTATTTCATGTGTCCGTAACTCATTGTAATCGCAGTCTACTGCTGCGTGGACAAAGACTTCGGTTTAACCCAAGTTGTGTTAAAACAAACGCTACATCGTCCTTAGAATAATACATTATCATCATTTCGGCTGAATAAAGTCCACTGCGGGACACAGGCCTCCCGAAGATCGCCACAATGACCGATCTGGGTGTGTTGTTTGCTCATTGGGGGTTTTTGCCATAATCGCCAGCTTCGCTATCCGCATTGATTTTGATTAAACTCAAAAACATTCAGAAATTCAAGAAATTCAGTTAAGATGATTAAACTTTTTCGTTCAACGAGTGTACCATATGAAATATAAAATAAAAAATGGAACAAAAAACCATACTATATCAGAATATATCGCCTAACATAATTTATCAATTATATTTGGGCGCGAACTATTGCTTTTTTATGTCGTTGTGGAAATCTATGACAGAGACCTTTGATCAGCAGTGGACGTATTTTGACTGATGTAATGATGATGATATTCCTTATAAAATTATGAAGGACCATGTTTTTATACGTTCAAAAAATACATGTGAGTTGTCAAAAACACGTCGAAAGTTTCCACGCCGACAATTTCACTCAATCAAATATTTATTCCCACCCTGAAGGACGTTACCGTGGTGACATATTTAAGTCGCGACAACTGTGACACCAAAAGCTTTTTTGTTTTCTACGTCATGTTATGACAGAAATCTCAGTACAGTAATAACCTCAGTTATATTTATTTATCGATCGCACCAAATTGTAGAAAAGGAAAGATTCTGTGGATATCGTTCGATAGTATTTATTTCTTAAATTGTTTTGCCCGTATAACTTACCGATCCCGCTGTCCCTCAGTTTGGTCCCAGCAACGCCCTAAGCCGGGGTCCGAGTCCCGCAGACGGCGCCCTTAGCTACAGTTGATTAGTTTGTATGTTTCATTGCCTGTCTGAAAGTTGTTTTCGTTTGACATTTTTGCGACATCATTATAAGTCATTTCGGATGGCATTGATTATAGAGTATACTACCTTGATATACGGATTGTATTCGTTTAATCAAAAAACATTGCTGCGAGTTATGGAATGAATATTTGACGGCACGGTTGGTGCAGTGGTTGATACAGTCGGCTGCTGCGCTCCGGGTCGTGGGTTCAATTCCCGCACGTAATCCCTCCCTATTATGTAAGAACTCACCGTCGAACCAACTTCCCGCAGTGAAATATCTAAAATCGTATTGTCTTAACTACTTTTCACTGTGGATCCAGAAAGTGAGCCAGCTAATAAGTTCACACAGAATAGACCTGTTGATCTGTGCAAAGATCAACAGGGCTTTTCTGTATGTATGGCGGCACGGTTGGTGCAGTGGCTGATACAGTCGGCTGCTGCGCTCCGGGTCGTGGGTTCGATTCCCGCACGGAACAAATATTTGTATGATCGGCAGGTAGTTGTTCCGGGTCTGGGTGTATTATATGTGGAATTCATGTCTGTAAACGCACCCACGACACAGGAGAAATACTAGTGAGGGGCAACGACTTAAAAAAAAAAACTTTGATGTACGTTCCAAAGAAAAGGGCATTTGGTATAAAACGATTCAGTCTCAACCCCCTATAATTCCATGGTTTGAAAAACAAATTGTCCAGTAAAGATGCAGTAATGGCAATGAGACTTCGCTCTGGACACATTCCATCTAAGAAGTTTGCGTTTCTAATGGGAAAGGTCTCGTCACCGAACTGCGAACAATGCGCTGTACCAGAGGACTTAATGCATGTCTTGATGGAATGTGCCCGTAATGCCGCCTACCGCATGGTTAAGCGTAAAAATATTCTTCAGGATTTTGCTGACTGTAATATCATACTAGCTACCTCTCATTCAGACGAGACGAAATTGTAAATCAAACTATACAATTTAATTTTTTCCACTGATCATCATTTACTTTAGTGTGGTGTGTATATTTCTCGTTACTACTATAATGGTTTATTATCGGGGCGACATAATCATGTTGTGATTTAGCCCTTAATAAAGAGAAAAATGTATTTATGGCTTTAGATAATTACTATTACCCGTGCGAAGCCGGGGCGGGACGCTAGTATATTATAAAAGTTATAATTTCCATATTTTTTGCGATAGTACTTATAATCAAAGAGCAAACTTGCTACTCGACCTTAAAAAATAACACATTTCACAATTTTATTCCAGCGGCTCGTGCTCTCTATCTGTGTATTCGTAATCAAATGTAGAAAAAAGAAATAATTATAATAACAGATTGTTATTCATTCAAAATAATTAGTGTTATAATTTACTGTGGGAGACTGGTGCCTAAGCTAGGCTGAAGCCTGTGTTTCAGCTCACCAGGCGTCCACCCCAGAAGTCCAATTTTTCTCTTTCATAAACTGTGCCATAAGATTTTTTCCATTTTCTTCTTCTTCGTGTATCTGATTCGATCAAGTTGTTTCCTCTTGTTAACGTTCTCTTGATGTGTACTCTCCACTAAACTGATATAACGTTATCAGGCCTCGATACTGGTTGATTATGATTATCATCTTGCATCCCATGAATGCGCACTTTCGCTGCAGACAACATCTTGATATAACAATACACTCGTTGTTCTAATAAAATGTGTATATTATGGCTTTGTTACACCCAATATTGACGATTTATAAAATACATTTTAAATTTTTTATATTTTCTTCTCTAAGAGCCATAGCTTCTGCAGAGTATCTTCCACAATTTCGCCAATGTCAAGTATAAGGCAACGCTGTACAGTTACAGTGTTTAGATTAATTAAATCTTTACATATCCATAAAATATTTCACAAAAATGAAAAGATTCTAAAAAATATGTCGGTAAAGTTGTACGGTACGGTAAAAAGAAAATTAATTTAGTGAGCAAATAACAACTAACATTTATTAATTACCCAAAATAAATGACTAAAATTGTAATTTTTTTAGAGATCTATCGCTTAATGCCTTCGGATCGTCCCCTTAAATAAACTTCATTATTTTGGTAGAACCAAGAAAATAAGTGTTAAAAAAAGTTACGTATATAAAAATGTATACTTTAAGTAATTCTGAAGGTTTTAGTACATAACACCACAATTAGGACAGGAAAGGTCTGTAGAAATAGATACACTACCGTTAAAACGATGCGTTTGAAATCGTGTTCTTATTCCCGAATAAAAATCTTGAGATGTTCGAAAACTTTTCACCAACATTTGGCCAAGACATGACTGAAAATACAATTGCATATCTATATGATCTATATCTACACCCCGCTTAGCAACAAAAATCAAGCAACAGTGTAAACGATAAAAACAGTAGGATTATACTGATATGCTATTATGTACGCTATCGTTCATGGTAAGTTCATTAAATTGATCAATGTTCTTTATCGAGAGTTATCTGCTTTAGGATACGGTTGTGATACGCAATGGGTAGGCTTGCCAACCGTACTGTGAGAGCGGAGATGTCCCGTTTCTAGAACCTTACGCCCGAACTTTATCAATATAACCCAAAATCTTTGGATTTGAGGTTAGAGTATTTGTCTGTTTTTTGTTTTAACTGTGATCTTAATAGTAAAACAAATAAAATTCAATATGCTTAAATCTAAAGATTTTGGATTGATTATTAATTGCAGTTAGAGGAGGCGTCCCGCGAAGGATGTGTGTGGAACGCCTGTTGTTCCGTTTTTGGTCATTATCACAAGAAAAGTATTATTTCTAGAAGAATCTAGGCCATTTTTAGCCACGTCCCGCATTTTGATCGTCATTTTGACGAAAATCCGTGCACTAAGGTTGGCCTAGTCATGCATCTCTATTTACTATCTATTCTGCATACTCTATTTTGCATTTATCTGAACACTCGCATGGTATGCTTACCAAATTTATTTTCATTTAAGTATGTAGGCACGCCGGTTCTTGCATAATATATGCAAGTAATGTTCAAGTGTATTCAAGTGCTTCTAATTTGTAGTGATTGCGAGTAATATCGTTGCTTGAATGCGTCTATGTGATTCTTCATTTTAGTTTTGTCCAGCTCGAAGGGAGCCCCCCTAGGTTATAGAAGCCGTCTAGGATCATAATGTGAAAGTTTACTGAGCGATTACCTACATTGAATTTTATTATTTACTAGCTGGGACCCGCGGTTTCACCCGCGTTTAATTTAAAAGAAATTTAGAATACTTCGACATAGACATTTGACATAGAATAATTTTTCTTTTTTTGATTTCCAGGGCTTTATTTTTTTGCGCGGAACCCTAATTATTTTTCTAAAATAAAAGTAGCCTAAGTTATTCCTTATAACATCAGCTATCTGCCAGCGAAAGTCCCGTCAAAATCGGTCCAGTCGTTTCGGAGATTACCCGGAACAAACAGACAGACAGACAAAAAATGTAAAAATTGTTGTTTTGTTATATGTACCGTATATACTATCATATGCATTCAGTAAAAAGCTGTTATTTTGACATTACAAACAGACACTTCAATTTTATTTATTTGTATAGATGTATAGATGAGTCAGCCTCGTCGGTGAACGGGATACACTATTGATCACTTTTATTTCTTGTATGCAAGTGGTTATAATAAAACATAGGTAATATAATAACTACCCTATAAATAAAATAATGGATAGTAAACAATAACCACCTTACATACTATCATCCTCTCTGTAATAGTAATGAAGTAGTGATAACTGAACTACCCAACGAAAATATTGTACACCGAAGAGGTATGTGAGAGCGACGCTTTATTATATAATATAAACTCAAAATGTTGTAATAAAATTTGCTAAATTGTGAAATTTAATTAATTGTCATATAATGTCTAAGCATTAGATATGTACACCTATAAGTGACATATTTACACAGAACAATGTACCAGTAAAGTAAATGTGAAATGTATTGTAAATATGTAGTTGGTGTCTCTAATAAATAAATAATATACATTAAAGCGGCACACTAAGTGTTTGGAAAATCAAAAAGGGAATGGTGTAGGAACCTGTTAATATTTTTATTGTTTACCAAAGTAGTCTCCGTTTCTTTTAAAAAGCACACTTTTCACCAGGTAATTTGTGTCTGTAATGACGAGTAGAAACATTAAAAACGCCACGCAAAGTAACCTGTCACTTAAGCATTATTTTATTTTTAAACACGATGACATACGCAGTCCTTTTTCGAATATATTTTTGGATATTCTAATAAACGATCTAATGATAACGCATTTCCGTTCTACTTTTTACCGAAGTACGACTTTTATACCAAAGAATGTTTTCGAATAGCACTAATTGTAACTCACTGCGACCTTCATTTGGGTGGAGAGCCTCATCATCGTCGTATCAACCAAAGGATGTCCACTGCTGAAAAAAGGCCTCCCCCATAGATTTTCACAATGAGCGGTCACATGCCGCCCGCATCCAACGACTCCCAGCGACCTTCACTAGGTCGTCTGTCCACCTCGTTGGAGGTCGTCCCACGCTGCGTTGAGGAGAGCTTCATTGTAGTGATTAGTTAAGTAAAGGTCGTAAATAGGCTGGTTCAACCGTCACAGAGTACCGGCGGGGGGCGTAAAGTAGCAACATTGTTGGAAGCAGCACCAGTGATGCTGCGTTTCGTACAGTAAGTTACGAACACCGAAAGCCCAACCCCCAAAAGTATGGCAGACATACGATCATCATCATTTCAGCCGAATGAAATCCACTGCTGGACACAGGCCTCCCCCAAAGATCACCACAACGACCGATATGGGTGTGTTATGTGCTCATTGGGGGGTTTTGCCATAATCGCCACGATTGGCAGGCGGGTTGGCGATCGCAGTTGAGTTGTTAATGTACTCGAAGGACGCTGCTGCCCATCCTCCGGTTAATCCCATAGTCGCCTTTTACGACACCCACAGGATGAGATGGGTTGGTGCTATTCGTAGCCGGCACCACACAGCACATACGATATAAGGGCATTAAAGGAAAAAGTGTGTATCTGCCCTAAAAGCTCTAATGGTCGCGTAGGTAAACTGTCTGCTCCTTTGCCCTCCTATACAATAAAAACAACAGCCTACCGAAATGCTGACTGTTCAAACGAATTTATTAAATTACAATTTGTCTCTTATTCATCTGTTTCAGCATTCAAAACCTGCCAATCGGTACTGAACGAAAACATAGTTACCACAGTCGATGTCACAGCTACAGGCCAAAGCGGAATTCTATGTCCCGGGATGCTGGACAGAACCAACTTCAACGGATATTCAGGTGCTATAAAGACAGGACTTAGCCATTTAGCAATACCTCGAGGCTGGTCTTGGGGCGGCCCTGCGTCCCCTTACTGCCCAATCTGGGCCGAAATCAAAGTCCCAGATTGACAAAAACAGAAAACAAAGTGTTCCAAAAACAAAAATCTAGCAACTATTGTATTCTCGGCTGTTCTGCTTTCAATACAATGCCTTCTTGTGGTGTTATTGCAGTTCTATTTCAATTGAGGTTAGACGACCATTTTGAAACGTCAAAGTTGGCGCCTATTTTTCTGTCAATTTAAAGGTGTCAAATTGATTTTTGATTTATGTATTCTGTTTTATGGTTTAAGAATAAAGTATTTAATAATAGTTATGAAACAACCAGACTATCTGGAAGTTTGGAATATGTTCAGTCGTGCGGCGTGTCTTTTACATTTCAAATACTTATTTAAAAGAGTGAGAAGGCAAATAATAAAAACGGCGAACGGTGTGAAGTATGTCGGGTTTCAATATATTACTGTAAACGAACTTTTAATCAAGACTTGCTGTGTTTAATGTATACCTATCGCAATAATATCTACCTTAATGTGTTTTCATTAGGAGACAGAGTTAGGACCAAAATATGTAGTCCAATTTAGCAACATTGCCCAATCAAAGGATTACGCGGGCAATACGAACATCAACAGCAAACTACTTGCATATTATATCATGAATTACTACTGTTTAGCTAAATATGTAGTTATGTAAAATAAATGAAATTTTAATATATTTTATGTAAATAAAACGTAGTCTTTGCGGGGCATAGACTGAAAGTGTGCTTTTTAATAATAAGTAGGTAGTAAATTGTTTTACGTAAGTTATTGTTTTCGATTTGTGCAACAACAAATATAGTGGTTTTTGTATGTATTCCTTTCACTTACTTTTAAACACACCTATAGTAAAAGCATAGTAATCTTCCGATATCATCATTATATCAGCCACAGGATGTCCACTGCTGAACAAAGGCCTCCCCTTTAGATTTCCACAACGAGCGGTCACATGTCGCTCTCATCCAATGACTCCCAGCGACCTTCACCAGGTCGTCTGTCCACCTTGTTGGAGGTCGTCCCACGCTGCGTTTTCCGGTGCGCGGGCTACATTCGAGAACCTTTGTGCCCCAAAGGCTATCAGTTTTACGAGCAATTCCGTTTACTAATCCTTTCAGCTATATCGACAACTTTAGTTCTTCTACGTATCTCCTCATTTCTGATTCGATCTCGTAGAGAAATACCAAGCATAGCTCTCTCCATTGCGAAGTTTCCCAAACGCTGCCCAGCCGAATCGGATTCGACAATTGACTCCTTCCTCGACCTACCTAACTGGACAGTTTGTCCCAGGTAGACATACTCGTCAACAACTTCGAGAACAGAGCTCCCAACGGATATTGGGATGGGCACGATATGGGCATTTGATATGACTTTTGTCTTGGCCATGTTCATTTTAAGGCCCACCTGTTGGGAAACTCTGTTGAGATCATCGAGCATTGTGCTGAGCTCTTGCAGCGATTCTGCCATGACTACGAGGTCATCGGCAAATCGAAGGTGAGTGATATACTCGCCATTGATGTTAATGCCAAATCCTTACCACTCCAGTAGCTTGAAGGCATCCTCCATTGCGGCGGTGAACAGTTTCGGGGAAATGACGTCCCCCTATCTCACACCGCTCTGCAATGGAATTGCCCCCGTGCTCTGTTCATGTACTCGGACCGACATGGTGGCGTTTCTGTATAAGCACTTCAACACTTCAATGTACCGATAGTCAATCTGGCACCGCTGCAGAGATTGCAGCACTGCCCAGGTTTCGATCGAATCGAAGGCTTTCTCATAGTCCACAAACGCCAAGCATAGTGGCAGATTATACTCCTCGGTCTTCTGTATAACCTGCCGCAGCGTATGGATGTGGTCTATGGTACTGAAACCTTTTCGGAAACCGGCTTGTTCGGGAGGCTGGAAGTCATCAAACCTGCGCTCGAGACGATTCGTGATGACCCTTGAAAACAGCTTATAAACATGGCTCAGAAGTGAGATGGGTCTATAATTTTTCAATAGGGTGTTATCACCCTTTTTGAAGAAGAGCACCACCTCACTTCTGTTCCGCGCTTCCGGCGTTGTGCCTCGAGTAAGACGGAATTGAATAGCTTCTGAAGGACTTTACGTACCGGTGGGCCACCCGTTTTCAGAATCTCTGTCGTAATTCCGTCTCCACCTTGTTATTTTTAAGCTGTTTCGAGGCCATCCTAATATCGTACAGGCTGATGTCCGGGATATCTTCGGTATAGTGTCGGGTTAGTTTGGCTCGCGGGTCTTTGTCAGAGCCAATGGTAGGCATAGTAACCGAGGTGTATAACTGCCGGTAGAAGTTCTCAATCTCTCTCAAAACCTCTGGCTTAGTCGACGCTACACTGCCGTCCTCGGTCTTCAGCTTCATAATACGAGTTTGCCTAATAGACTTCTCTTGCAAACACTTTGGAGCCTTGATTCCGCTCAATCGCCTCTTTAGCACTGATGGTCTTTCTGGACTACCTTTACGGTGAGTTTGAAAGAATTTAGACCCAACCGTTTGGACAGTTTCTACAAACCTACCATTTAAATCGTCCACAGATACGCAATGTTCTAGGCACTCGAAGCGGTTTTGGAGTTTGAGTTGAAAGCTTTTGGGGTTTTGGATATGAGCACTAGAGGGCCGGAGCGTAGACCTCATCAGACGAGACCTCTCAAATTTGTGATTAATATTCAATGTGCCACTACCATTCGATTATCACTACCGGTTTTCACCCTATGGATCACAGAGACGTCATTGAATATTTGCCTCCTATTGGTCATGATGAAGTCTATCTCATTCCTCGTGGAACCATCGGGACTCATCCAGGTCCATTTCCTGTGAGGCGGCTTATGGAAAAAGGAGTTCATCACGAATCCTTTTCCAAAAAGTCGGCCAGCCTCTGTCCCCTGGGGTTCCGTTGCCCATATCCAAATTGCCCTACTCTCAACTCCAACATCTCATACATACTCTCTGCTTCATCATCTGGGTGTCTCGAGGTCGGTGCGTAGACCTGTATGACCTTCAACGAATCATCATTTCGGCCGAATGAAGTCCACTGCTGGACACAGGCCTCCCCCAAAGATCACCACAACCACCGATATGGATGTGTTGTGGGCTCATTGGGGGGTTTTGCCATAATCGCCACGCTTGGCAGGCGGGTTGGCGATCGCAGTTGAGTTGTTAATGTACTCGAAGGACGCTGCTGCCCATCCTCCGGCTAATCCCTTAGTCGACTTTTACGACACCCATGGGAGGACATGGGGTGGTGGCATTCTGAGCCGGCACCACACCTTCAACGAATACCTCTTGGATATTCTGAGAATAAAGTACGCTACAATGCTCGACACACTTTCGATGGCCACTATGCTGTTAATGAGGGACCTGCGGACGAGAAACCCGACACCACCTTGGGACAGATGTTCGCCTTCCCGGTAGTAGAATAAGTTGCCGGATTTCAGGGTTATCGTGTCCTCCCCCTTTCTTCGGACTTCTGATAGACCCATGATATCCCAGTGCAACTTATCTAGCTCTTCTTCCAGCTCAACAATCTTTTGGTCTGCCCTCAGTGTGCGTGTGTTATACGTTACCAGGGCCAGTTTTCGTTTGGGGTGGTAGCCGGATCCCGACCGGTGATTATTAGCACCCCCTGCCCCGCCGTTACCGTAGCCGCTACCATGACCAGGAATAGCGGGGCTGCCGGGAACCGGGGGCCGGTGCATTAGTCGTGTCGTCATTTTGGGGGGAATTTTCCGATACTCACCACGCTTTGCAGACGGGTTGGTGAGCGCAGAAGTGCTACTGTTCCGCAAAAGGGACGCTGCTGCCCATCCCACTGGTCCCAAGAGACTGGTGCAAGAGTCCCTTAGTCGACTTTTACGACCTCTACGGGAGGAGATGGAGTGGTGCTATATTCTTAATCCGGACACCACACGGACAGTCTTCCGATATGAGTCGTATAAATATTTTAATCGCGGATATTACGACCGACTCGTTTTGCAGAGCAATCTTCAAGGGTTGACAGGAGAGATAGGCTGGGCCTACTTCACTATATCAGCTCGGGACATTAAATTCAGACTGGTGCGTTTACATTTACAATTACGTCGACTATTTTCCGTTCAAAATCATGCTTAGATTCTATACCTATAAATATAGCCACAGCTTGGCCGGTCATGAGCCAGCTATACTTAGTTCCGAATGGCATTCCCTTAGTAAAACCACCTAAATAAGTGCTGTAAAACGTAAGAAGTGGAAAGATGTGAACCATTGAAATTGACTTTTGTATTGCAGTATTTATTTTTATTGAAGTGAAAATAATAGCGTGTATGTAGTATAGAGCAAATACGCTGTCACGACGATACACCCCTGGCGAGCGTGGACCGTTGAGATAAGCAGGCCAGGCGGAGAGAGCCGACTAGTCACAAGGCTGGCCGAATGGCACGTTGTGGTCACTTCGACATATCATAGGGGCCATCCTTACCCCCGTATAGGCGAGCCATTCGATTATTTAACACCAAACATAACAGGAACAGGACAGGAACAATAAATAAACGAGATAATGTGCAAAATGTTTGGCTGACTTTGTAAGTTTATCGTTTTTAGAACCGGCAAATTGCACACTGTAATCCCATACGAACACTTATGTAATTATGCATATTGCCCTAACAGTTCAGAAATCATAGCTCCATCTATTGTTATAACGGTGCAATTCACATAACAAAAACAGATACCATGAATTCAGTGCATGATTCTGGTACCCTCAGCGTTAGAATTTTCCTGTTTATTTAACCGATTTCAGTAAAAATAACGTTATCGTCTATTTTAACACTATTTAGAATCAATTCTTTATTTTCACATAAACTGCAATGTAAATAAAAACTAAACGGCAGGTGTTTCGGTATAGTTCACAGATGAGGTCATCGCTCGCAGTAGCATAATAATATCATATCATAGTACAAAAATCCTGTGGCGTTTTGATCGCGTTGTTTACGATACATTGCGTGCTAATGCGTGCGTAACGAGAAAGCGTTTCCCAAAGTGTTCGGTACGTTGCCACTTACGTATGTATAATCTAAAACTATAAGTTATATGTACGGGGTGACAGTGAGATTACACTATATAATATTTTAGTCGCTATATCATAATCTACCTATAGTAAAATAGAGGTTGTTTCTTATCTTACTTTCTTTGTCTGTAATACCGAAACAATGTACCTGAATGGTATTCCTCCTGATGTGGTTATCTTTTTGGTACTGTACTCAAAGCTGATGTTGGACAAATTAATGTATAAATATAAATTCAGAGATCGATTATACCCAATCGTGCAGATATCCGATTCATTAAAAGTAATTATTGTTGGCGCCGTGTGGTGCCGGCTCAGAATGCCACCACCCCATTACATCCCGCGGTTGTCGTAAAAGTCGACTAAGGGATTAACCGGAGGATGGGCAGCAGCGTCCTTCGAGTACATTGACAACTCAACTGCGATCGCCAACCCGTCTGCCAAGCGTGGCGATTATGGCAAGACCCCCCAATGAGCACACGACACACCCATATGGGTTGTTGTGGTGATCTTTGGGGGAGGCCTGTGTCCAGCAGTGGACTTCATTCGGCCGAAACGATGATGATGAATTATTGTTGTCCAGACCAATAAAAATAAGGTAACCGAAATTATGAACGAGCCTACGTAACTTATTTTTTAGGCTGGAAAAAGGCGTTGCTGGGCTACGGAGAAGGCATTTCATATCTTCTTTGCGTCAGGCTACGCGATCGATATTATTTGGACAACTTTGTGGCGTGATGATCTGGTAATTTGCCTTACGCCTGGTGGTAAGCGTCATGCCTGTCCATAACAATTGTAATGCTACCCAGGACTAGTCCAGCGTGGCACCACACTGCGCTCGCGTGCCACCTCGAGACATTTAGTTATTCAGTCAATTGTACAATAATTGGGCTGCCAAAATAAAAGCGATTACGTTTGTGAGTGTAACTCAATAAGGTTAGCTCGTCGCGGATTAACATGAATGTATATTCAAAGTCTGAAAATTCAAACAATGTCCGTTATAATTGAAGACATCGCTTGATAAAGGCTTCTTCTTATTTGGTTTACTAGATATATGATCCATCCACCCTGGGCCTAGTCAACCGCTGATAATATTTCTTAGTAGTACTTAAGTTTTGAAGCTGGTCCTAGCTGGACCTTGACTATGTGAGGTCCCCTGTCCACATGTGACCATTTGCATATTAACGTTCCTTATGCATAATCATTATACGTTTCAATATCGCGGAATAGTTCCATAGTAACTTAATGCCTTTATCACCGATGTATTTGATTATAAATTTACTAAAGACGTTAATGTGAACCCAACATTTATAGTTCCTGTGTACAGAAGCCATTTTTTGTTACGTGATATATATCCGAACAGTTTACTACCAGGATAGGTTGTTGGGTATTTTACTGCATTGCGATTCAATTTTAACTTAGTAAGCTGAGAATTCATAATATACCTAGAATTTAAATTCAATGTGATTTATATATGATAACTGGATAATGTGATCCGATTTGTACGTAGTATATTTAAAATTAGTTTAATGGAATAAATAGCAATTGGGGACAACTACGTATATTGTGTATAATATAATATATACTAGACTATAATTGTGTTTCATGAACAATACAGTACGAAGTTCTTTCTTGATTTACGATACACATTGTAATATTTTTTTGGAAAAATATTACTGTCCAGTTCCATTTGTAGTAATAAGTATTTACACAATACGCGTCAGCGCGGGAGTGCAGCTGTAGCATGAAGTGCTGAAAGGGAATTTTACTTTTGTGTTGGTCTTGTCGTGCACATCCCGATAGGGATGTAGTTGCTTAACCGGACAAATTGGCGAAGCTTAAATAGCCGACTGGAGGCTATTCAAGCTTCGCCAATTTGGTTTAATTATATAGGTATGCTAAGTAACTGTGCCTGGAGGCGTCCCCTGGGGGACACGGGCCTTGACTCAGGGAGTTACTGGGATAGTAATAATCGCAAGGGACTGCTGGATCAATGTTAATTGGGGTTTAAAGTGATCTCGTGCACACAGGTGTGGCGACAACGGCTCGTATCGCCAACATAATTTGTTTGTGTATATCACCATAATATCGATATCACATGGGTTGCGTCCGCCGCGAGACCGACGCTCCCACTTTGAACTCGCCCTGGTCGCACAAGTTTGGCCGAAGCTTTCATTATCTACCCAACACAAAGATACATAATTTAAACTCATACACAGTAATTATAAATATCACGTGAATATTTAGCAAGGTATCCAGCTCGTCGTTCGTGTGGACACAGCGCTGATTTTCAGCTGGGCCCAACCATTACTATTTTATTTTTAAATTCGTTGAAACTGCAATCCCATGTTGACTATTCTGTGGCACTAATGTATATAATATGATGTGTTCGTAATTTTGATCTACTGCTGCGATTGCTTTTGCACACACGCCAATGCAAACATTTCAGTAGCGTCAGTGAACACAAGTTGATTGGTCTTGTGTATGTGGCTGTACTATCGCGACAATGAATTACTGAATATAAAATGAAAATATATCATAAAAGGAATTAAAAAATCTACTTAATATTTTTGTATTAATGTACTTTGATCTCGTATAGTAAAATGAAAATATTTCTTCAGTAGACTAATAAAGGTTTTGTAATACGCTAATTAAATTCTTTGCTTATTTTTCTCTCTCCCAAACGCCTGAACCAATTTTGATTGCGATGCAACGTCATTTTAAAACAACTAATTAATAGTTTAGGTTTTCTATTTCTAAAACATTATTGTATAAACAGCATTTAAAATAATTAAAACGGAATGTCCTTTAACTATGATAATAATTAAGAACGATATTTAACTATTTATGCTACTTTGGGTATTTAAGGGGTCCACTAACCAGGTGTTACTCTTACTAGAGATTTCCACATTGTCCATGGTTTATCAATTTTGTGATAATAAACTAAATGTTTTATTTTCTGGTTTTATCTGAATAGTTTGAAATGTTTATTAGATAATTGTAAATTATTGATTAATTTAAAATATATTATTTAAATTATGATCTATGCAGTTTCATTTATACCGTGCATTACTTCATAAACAATTCACACACACGCACATATAATCTTTATAAGCAGTCATGTTAATTTTGGAGTGAATAAAGTACAGTCACCTATTTTTATAAAACACTAGCCGTACCCCCCCGCTACGCTAGGCGCCAAATTATATTTACAACTATTCATGTATTCTGGACCCCGCTGCAAGATATAAAATTGGAACACATGAATATTTAAGTTATAATCCCGAAAATGTTCATTGAGAACCGTTGAGCCGTTTCGGCGCCTATTCGAGATAACATTCAGTATAGTAAAATGATAATTGTAAATGTTATTATTACGCTTGACGCATAAATAATAATATAATAACCGAAAACTTTGGAGGGTGTGAGAGAAGGCCTATTGTGTGAGAGAAACAGGAGACCGGCTTCGGTCTCATCCCTACTCCGTGATGTTTACTCGGCGAGAAGTAACACCGGTAGACGCCTGGGGGGGATAACTTACCAAGTGATAATTGATCAGTTATCGAGCGGGATGAAAAATCCCTAAAACAACTATTAAAAAATAGGGGTTTGTGATAGAGGGGTGAAAATTTAGGGTTGTATGTATATTTTAATGCCACAATATAATTAAATATAAAAATTTCTCCAAAAAATAAAAAATAAATGTTATGGACAAACTTAGGGGTATGAAAAATAGATAGTAGCCGATTCTCAGACCTGAATAAATAAAAAAATAAATAAAATTTCATAAAAATCCGTCAAGCCGTTTCAGAGCAGAGCACGAGAATTTTATATATTAAGATTTATTTATTTAATTCTCACTTATATAATACATGTTATCATTTGCTTTAGCTCCACTCCAGTGTATGTAGACTGTTAAATACATTTCAGATCTAGTGCGTAATAGCTGTAGGGCCAAACTTGCCACTTTTTCAAAGTTTGAGATCTTTTTGAATAAGTTGTGTTCGTAGACTCGGAACAACTAAATTCGACTTCATCTCTTAGATTACCTATGGCTTCTGTAATCTCCCACAATTTCGCCAATGCCATGTATATCGGCAACGTTGTTCGGTATTCAGATTAATTAATCTTTACCAAAGAATATAATACTCCCTACATTTTTATTTTTTTATTTTTAAAACAACGTTGCCCCACACTAGGATTTCTCCTGTGTCGGGGGTGCGTTTTACAGACATGAATTCCACATACAATACACCCAGACCCGGAACAACTAACTACCTGCAGATCATACAAATAATTGTTCCGTGCGGGAATCGAACCCACGACCCGGAGCGTAGCAGTCGACTGTTCAGCCACTGCACCAACCGTGCCGTCGAGTCAACTCAAGTGACATCTTTACATATCCATATTTTTTTTATAAAAATTGACATCGTTGCAATCGTCTGTGTAGAGATGCCAAAAGACGCTTCTTTCACGAATCTCTCGACAATCGTAGCTCTTCTGATGTATGGAAATTTCTGAAATCAGCTGGTATTGGCAAATCTCATTTAAACTTCTGTAAGGACATTAATCTGAACGATCTCAATTTAAAATTCTCATTTCCTCCTGTTTCTTTGGATCCCCTTGTCAAATCTCTCACACTGTTAGATCTTTCCAGATTGCCAATACCAACATGTTCTTATTTTAAGTTGAGTGCTGTCTCAGAAGTTGACGTTAAAAAATCTATTCTTGCCATCTCATCTTCAGCTGTTGGTAATGACAATTTGTGTTCGAGAATGATTAGCCTCCTCCTTCCAACATTACTCCCTATCCTAACTCACATTTTTAACCATTCACTAGCTTCCGGCTGTTTTCCCTTTAGCATGGGTTAATTCTTATCTTCGGGGCCGCTCTCAGTGCGTTCGCCTGGAAGAGGCCTCCTCTGACTGGTGTGAACTTACTGCGGGTGTGCCTCAGGGTGGCGTCCTTTCTCCTCTTCTTTTCTCCATTTTCATTAACTCGGTAACAAGAGTGATCTCTTCTAATTTCCATCTCTATGCAGACGATTTGCAGCTTTATCGACATTTTATAGTGGCTGATGCTGGTTCTGCCATTGCAGCTATGAATCGTGACCTGGATTGCATCACCAAGTGGGCTAAGTGTTACGGCCTACAACTCAATCCCACTAAAACCCAGGCCATGATCATAGGCAGTCGGTTTATGCGAAATGCACTTGACATAGCATCCTTGCAACGCTTATGTATAAACGGTGTCCAAATACAATATACTAAAACCGCTAAGGACCTAGGAGTCATAATTGACTCAAATCTCACATGGCGTGCTCATGTCAGCGAGGTCAGCCGAAAGGTGCATTTCTCCATTCATTCACTGAAATGCCTCCAGAGCTTCCTGCCCCTGAAGACTAAAATTTCTGTCGCTCAAACACTAATTCAGCCGATTATCGATTACGCAGACGCCTGCTACTTGACATGAGGAGCTTTTAAACAAGCTTGAGCGCTTGCAAAATCTATGTATTCGCTTTGTTTTTGGTCTTAGGAAGTATGACCATGTCTCTTACTTCCGCAAGCAGCTCAAGTGGCTCCCAATCCGCCTTCGCAGGAACAGTCGAGTTTTATGTATCCCTTTCAAACATCCTGCACCACCCCTTATATCCCTCTTACTTGAGCGAGCGTTTCTCTTACGTTCGCCCATCTGACACTCCGTGCAGATCCCACCTCAAAACCCTTCTTAAATTCCTACCACATAAAACTGATTTTTATTCATATTCTTTCTCCGTGCACGCAGTAAGATTGTGGAACTCACTTCCGCATAACATTCGTGATTTGAAAACTATTTCTGTCTTTAAAAGACGCGTTAAAGAGCATTACCTTTCCTCCTAATTTGTGTTGTATATAAGAATATTTATATTATGTTATTATGTATACATTATTATTTATGTGTATGTATATTTTACTATTTTATTTATCGTATCGTTATTTAACTATGTATTATAGTACTTAAGTTTAAGATATACGCAAAATATTATATTATTTCTCCTCTTCTACCTTTACACACTGCTGTCTACGCTTTAAAACTCTCGTCTCCTATCGCAGGTCTGCTGGCAGAAATTTCTTTTTGAAATAAGCAGTACCTTTGTACTCAAGTGCCATTACATTTTGTAACCTAACCAATTCACTCTGTGTGTACATAAATTATAAAATAAATAAATAAAAATACATTATAATAAAACAATTTTTAAACGGATTAGATCGTTTTTCCTGACGTTTCGAATACTTTGCAGCATTCGTGGTTAGCTACCGTGGCCAAATCTTTGTTGCAGAGAGCACTTGGCATCTGTGACGCCGACCATCTGGCAGGGGAACTTAACCATGTGAAGCAAGTTCTTAAAAATAACAATTTGAAAGCTCCACATCCCCGTAGCAGAAGCCGCCCGAAACCCACCACGGTTGATCGACGATCCGCTGTTTTACCATATATTAAGGGAGTCACCGACAAAATTGGTCACATTTGAAGCGTGCTTCTATAAAAACCTACTTCAAGCCGCATAAGAAGATCAGCCAGCTTTTAAAACCGGTGAAATGTCACATACCTTTACAAGATGCAGGGGTCCACAAGATTGACTGTGATTGTGGCTTGTCATACATAGGGCAAACAAAGCGTAGCATAGCCACCCGAATAAAAGAACATATAGCTGACGTCAAGCATAGACGCTCCACAAAGTCTGCAGTGTGTGAACATGCCTTAGGCAAACCCAACCACTATCTTCGTTTTGATCAACCTCAAGTCCTCGCGAAAGAGCACCGATATGTACCAAGAATGTTTCGTGAGGCTATTGAAATTAAAAAAACATCCTAATTTTAATAGAGAAGATGGTTGGCAGGTACCACCTGTTTGGAATCCAGTTATTAAAATAATAAAGTCCCAAACAACATACCGCACTAAAAAACAAAGACACTGACAAAAAATCAAGACACTGTGAGTGATTACCATAGACTATACACTTAATACTGACATAGATGCGCAACTCTAAGACCACAATTATCAAATATGCGACCTTGACTACCAGATGGCGCTACGTTTTCATTTAGTACCGAAACAATCCTGCAGGTGGCGTGCCTCTCCAGAAGTATTTTTAATAAAATTTGTTCATTGTATGAAAAAATCACTAGATCGATTAAATTGCGCCGCAGACCATAATATAATATATTGAAAAAAGTTTTGCAATTTAAACCGACCTAATAATTTCTCGAAACTGGAATAGTTCTACAAAAAAGAAACAAGGGAAACGTTTCAATGTTTTTTTTATTATTCTTTTCGTATAATAATCATAAGCTTTATAATAAAACACTTTTAAACGGGTTCTATCGCGTATATTTAAGATATTTGTTTTTCCTGATGTTTCGAATACTTTGCGTATATAATCATAAGCTTACTAAAACTAGGTCATTCTTATCATATTTAGAAAATTTTACATTCAAAGTTGTATTCACTTCTTTATACCCTGGATTATAAAATTCAGTGCGAGATTATTAAAAAAATACAAGAAATTCAACGTAAAATGATCACACTCGTAAAATAATCTAATCCAATAGCAAACACGTAAATACCAGCTAAATTAAGTTTACAAACTTGTAAAAGGTAGGTAGGTATCTTTTCTCTTTGACAATTTGTGAAGTGATGATATTTTAATAATAAACATATTGTTTGTCGACATAAAATAACCGAAATCGTGTTTATTTAATATCACAAAAAAGAGATTGTAATTTAAGAACATATTACCAAAAATAAAACATTAAATAAATTTATTTTGGGTACTTCCGGTAAGGCACTACTGCCATCTAGTCATATTTTGAATAAAACTTAATATGAAATGTGCCGACTGTAGGCAGGAGATGGCGCTACTTTCGATGCAACTTTTCGTACCCACTATTTGTATGAGAGTTTCACCCCCCTGGTGATTACTGCGTGCATCGAAACTAATTTTTTGATTAAAATTGTACGGTAGATAAAATAAAATAACTTTTTAAAAATCTGTAACGACGCCTGTCATCCTGCGACCACGAATGCTGCAAAGTATTCGAAACGTCAGGAAAAACAAAATCTATAATATACGCGATCAAATCCGTTTAAAAATTGTTTTATTATAATGTGTAATAATCGCGAAAACCTAAGACATTACTAAATAAAAATACTCTACAAAAATATATCGGCAACGTCGTATGGTATTCAATTCACAACTAAATACTCTTTCAAAAATAAAAAATCAATGGGCAACAATGTCTAACTTTGACATTGACGGCACCAAGTTTAACAAGGAAAATAAACTTGTTATTAGCAATATTAAGTTTATGCCAAGGAAGCTCTGTTTAAAGCCGTTTCTTATAATATTGTAAAATACAACAAAATGCCTGACGCTATAGAACGGGGGGATGCAATGCTTTTCGACTACAAAACAACGTACAGAACAGACTTTCGTGCTTCTGTCATCAAACCTCCAATATTTACTTACTTCAAGAAGAAGCCGACTTGCTTGAGGACTAGGCTTCCGCCCCTCAAGGATATTCACACGCTAACTGATTGGAAGACAGCTTCAATACCGTTTTATTTATTGCACAAACCGCGGGACATTATTGGAATAGACCCTAGAAAAGTACAGGAACCTTATGTAAGTATATTGTGAATCTAGATATACTTATGACGTTGACAGCTTCTGGCTGCCGATTCGTATGTCTTTAATTCCCTTTGTATACTTATATGCATCGAAATCTTTTAAACAGAAGAAGCAACCCGACACAGAAAAGGAAAACGTTATAAAGACACGGCCCCGCCTGGTCATGACGCCCGCAGTCAGTGTTGACGACATAGAAGATCCCCGAGCGCGGGAGATCTTGTGTGATTATGCGTATACAAGTAGCATGACTCGAGGCACAAGGGAAGCAGTAGGAGAGTACTTCAGTGTGAGGGCGCCTTTCCCAGGACTGCCGGCACCTGCTAACCCGGTTAGTTGTAAGGTTTGGTACTGGGTATACCTTGCGCCAAAGTTCTAGTTCCCTCTGAAGTTTAACAACTGAAAAGAGAAAGAAATGAGAGAGAAAGGTTTCCGAAAAGCCAAATTTTTGTCATTGCCAATCGTTTGCGAGTCGATTCAACTTCAAAGGGAACAAGAAGTTTGGCGCAACGTATAAGTTGGAACATTTGTTGGCCTTTTTTTGTAATGTTTGTATCGACATTATGGCTGAAATTGCTTTAATAGATGGACAGTAGGAGCCGAAATCAACAAGACTCACATAATATCGCATTTACAAGTTTTCGTTAAAGCAAGCTAAGTAAGCATCTCACAAACAATAAAAAATCCACAGTGGGAGCGAAACTTGCGACCACTTGGACCACTATTACCAATGTTACTTGGTCCTCTATAATATTTATCATATCATCATATCAGCCAAAAGACGTTCATCATTTCGGCCTAATGAAGTCCACTGTTGGACACAGGCCTCCCCCAAAGATCATCACAACCACCGATATGGATGTGTTTTGAGCTCATTGGGGGGTTTTGCCATAATCGCCACGCTTGGCAGGCGGGTTGGCGATCGCAGTTGAGTTGTTAATGTACTCGAAGGACGCTGCTGCCCATCCTCCGACTAATCCCTTAGTCGACTTTTACGACACCCATGGGAGGAGATGGGGTGGGGGCATTCTGAGCCGGCACCACACGGCATGGCCGGCACCACACGGCATAGCCGGCACCACACGGCTATATACGGCACGGCACACACTATAATATTTATAACCAATTAATACATCATCATCATATCAGCAAAACGACGTCCACTGCTACTGCTGCAACAAAGGCCGGCTGTTTGTTTGTGTCGTCATTGGGGAGAATTTGCCAGTACTCACCACGCTTGGCAGGCGGGTTGGTCAGTGCAGTATGGTTGCCGTTCTACAGAACGGGCGCTGCTGACAATCTCTGCGGTTAATAGTCCGTTAGTCACCTTTTACGACATTATTATATCCATATTTACATATTTTTATGATCTGCAGGTAGTTGTTCCGGGTCTGGGTGTATTGTGTGTGGAATTCATGTCTGTAAACGCTCCCACGACACGAGAAATCCTAGTGTGGGGCAATGTTTATTAAAAAAAGAGAAAGAATTATGATTAATAACATTGTACCAAGCTTATCCAAATAAATTGTATCATGCTTTAATATTTCCAGATAACCTTGCCTAAATGGCAAGTTCCGTATGTGTCTCCGCAGTGGCGGATGGAGACGGTGTCCTGGGACAACAAGCAGTTGAGGTCTCACTGCGACTCCAACAAAGAGTTCTGGCTTGCGCAGGATTTAACTCCGTAGGTTCATGTTTAATTAAACAGAATATATTTTGAGGATAATTATTGGTGAAAAAACTGAAAATTCTGGAATTCATGGCTAGTTTCGTATGGAATGTTTTAGGCTAACAGAATTAGTATTGTATACTTCTATTTTATCATTCTAGATCCATCGATCGTAATCATTAGGTAATTTTGCCATGGTCGAGTCTTAGGCGGCACGTGTGTGTGCCTTTTTTTTTTTTTTTTTTTTTTTTTTTATTGATCCGGTGGAAATACCTCATGTACTTCCTTCGCCCCGGGAAAGGGCGAAGGGGCATGCCGGACTCCTACCGGCTAAAACCACCGGAGTGATCATCGTCGGCACCGAAGGGAGGCTCCAGGAACTCGAAAGATCTCCATCTAGAGCCACCCATTGGCGCCACGCCTTTAGGCACATCTCGGAGGGGATGACTGTAAAGTGGTCATCCCCTCTAGTGGAGGGAAGGCGACTGTAAAGAGGCCACCCCCCCAGGCATCTCTCGAGGGGATTGTAAAAGATTCCCCCGAGGCCTCACTATGCGCTGTGCTGCGCACACAGCGGTACGTGACCACATGCGCACCGCTGTCTTCCCGGGGGTCGCTCGGTATGAGCACGCAGATTTCCCAATAAGCGCGCTCGCAACCCCCAAGGCCCCCTATAAAGACAACAGGGGGCTCAGGCGTGTTGGACACGGTCGCCGCGGCGGTTGTTACCCCGGCCCCGTGTCCTCCGCCTCCGAGCGGGATCAGCCCTCTCCCGATCCCGCTCTGCGAACGTGTGTGTGCCTACCACAAGACTATTTTATGTCTCGGAGTCACGACGACCCACGAGCGGTCATAGAAAATATTCCCTTAATCACGACGCTTAGCAGGAGGATGGGTGATCGCAATATGTTAGTATTATAGCTCACGTAGCCCTTGCTGCCCATGCTCTTGATATTAACTCTTAGCGGCCTTTTACGACACCCAACCAAAGACACACCAAAGAATAGATCACACTCTACACCAATGCAAAGTGGCGATCTATTCTTTGCAGTCGGAATTCTTAAATCTGACAACCAAAAGTAGTGATGGATCATGTAACATGTCACATGATGAGAATCTTGTGAAAGACGAAAAAGTTAAATAAATTGTGTATCTTGACTTGGCACACGGGTTTTCTACATGTGGAAAGCTGACTCTGTAATCATAGTGCCGACTGAATGTTACGGCCAATGGCCTCATTTCCCTAAAGGGATATTCGTTGGGCGGCTGGATCAAAGGTTTGATGTAGAAAGGCTCTCTGAATCCCAACTGTCGGTAGAGCAGAGAAAAGGCAATAAGGGAGAGGGCATAAAATATTACTTAATAACTAAGTATAATTAGTTGTTTCTACAGGTGTAGACCTTGTCAGGAGACAGCTGCAGTGAGAGAAAATAAAAGAATGCTTTACCAGTTGGAGGCTGGAAGACGTTAATATTATACCTACATATATATCTCCATACTCATACCTAACATGCTCACATAGCATCAATCTTTTTCCATTTGAGTGGGCCAGAACTACAGACCGCTACATGCGCGGGCTTAAGACTGATATTACTAAAGAAGTTGCCTTCAATGAGTCCAATATAATTAAATTCAGTGTTTGTTTTTCTAGAATATACCTACTGGTAAGCCCACTTACATTTATTCAATACCTAATTAAATCCCTCAAAAAACTTATACATCGATTTATCCTAATTTTATAATAATTTAATTTAAATAGAAGATAAATATTATTTTAACATGATGTGGATTTCTTTATAGTTAATGTATAACTTTTAGATTACTAGTTTTGTTTGTACTAAGCTCTTAATAAATGTTTTTAATATTTTCGTTTATTTTATTAACTACCTGTTGCCCGCGGTTTCACCCGCGCGCTTATTTTTATCAATATCGATACAAATATAGCAATTTTTTTTATGGTTCATTATTTCGGCCGAATGAAGTCCACTGCTGGACACAGGCCTCCCCCAAAGATCACCACAACGACCGATATGGGTGTGTTGTGGGGGGATTTATGGTTGTCCAGTGGAAATTCTACATGAACTTCCTTCGCCCCGGGGAAGGACGAAGGGGTATGCCGCCGGACTCCTATACAATATAACATCAATTAAACAAATAAATAAATATATATATACATATGTTGGCTTATTATGGGTAATAATATATCTATAACAGAAAAGTTTTTGTAACTCAAAATATGATAAATATGATAACGTAATTAATGAAAATATCAATTACTAACTTTGATTTTTATTGCGCTTTCCGGATAAAATTCAAATTAAAGAGGAACAAAGTGGACTGCCGAAAATTCAAATAAACACAATATACTTACCTCGGATCTCTCTGTCACTCATTTCCACACGCGTTAAAATTTAAACCTTTAAAATTCGCAAACCTCTATTAGGACCGAATTTTTTGCTATATCAACGTGTTCGCAATAAAACAGCGCTTATGTTGTTTTTTTTTCCTATTATCCAATCAAGCGAAAATAACTGGCATCGACATACCTGTTTATACCTGGCAACCCAGTAGTTCGTCCACGTAAATAATAGACAACCCAAAGTCTGCACCGTAGACAGAGGTCTGCACATTCTATATGTTTTATACCTTAAGTCAGGATAAAATGTTCTTATTAACTTGATGCTTGCAACATTCAATGAAAAATCATTTTTTTACAAATTATTAAAAATATTATGTCCACGATTTTTTTAGCAAACCCATTTTTAATACATTTTCTAATCAAATAAGTTTTATTCTATTATCAGCTCGGTGAAGGTCGATTTAGGTTCGGATCTTAGACTATAAGTAAAGACCTAATATTATTTTGGGTGAGTGGTATATACCTGCTATATATACATATAATTTGTAGCTATATTGGGTAACAGTACCTATATGTGTACCTATAATGTAACCATAAACATAGTTATCCTTAGAACTTTATTGGCCCCTAATTATTTCAGCAAAGCCTTATACCATCTAATACCAGAATAAAATAAAAAAACCGGACAAGTGCAAGTTAAACTCGCGTGGAGAGAGTTCCGTACGATACATATGTTATCTACCATATTTTTCTTAATCTGACCCAAATTTGTCTGTGGTAACTAAAAAAAGTTTGTATGGATACCGATTTGATGACGCAAATTGCTGAATATATTGTCTATTGTTGAATTTTGTCTTGTACTAATAATTTAACGCAAGAACAAATTTAACATTGTAACTGCACCATATTGAAAGATTTACTATGTTATTTTATGACCATAGAGTTCTTATAGATTGTTTATCAAAATTTTAGGACCACTTGTTTCGGAGATAGTGTAGTGATAATGGTAAATTTTCATCTATTCTCTTAAATAACAATAACAGAATTTATTAAAAATAAACGTTGGTACCCTCACAACAAGGCGTTCCATTTGATATGTTACGTACGGTATAGTTTGCAAAATTTTATTCCGTAATTCTCTAATTTCCTTTTCACAATTTTGAAATACCCCATATTAAAAATTCTTTGTTTGCCACCAAATTTCAACTTAATCGGTCTAGTAGATTCGGAGCAAATTGGCTGTGGTAGACGGACAGATAGACACACAAGTGATACTTTAAGGATTCGGCCGTTTTTCGTTCGGAGGTACGGAACCCTAATATAAATGACATATAACCTAAACGTAGTGGTTCTATAGTCTTTGAACATTTTTGCAGAATAAAAGGATACATTTTTGAGTGCGTACGTACATTTATTTTAGAGAATATTTACATAATTTGTATGTATTTTTATTTTTTTGTTAGCCAATGGCAGCTGCCAATAAATCTTACGAATCCTTACTGTTTAATTATGAAACTACATCAAAAACCGATTACCGGGGTGGTGAAATAAAGCCTTTGGATATAACAGTGTACAAGACCAAAAAACCTTGCCTACGTGTCCGTCCTCCACCTTTGAAAGACATTCATGCTCTAACTCTCTGGAAGAATCCGATTGTGCCGTTTGATTTGTTTCACAGACCGAAGGCGATAGTCCAAACTAACCCGAGCAAAGTACAAGAGCGATACGTAAGTAGGAGTCGAAGTGCCTATATTTTAAAGACATCTCAAAGTAGCGTAGCCTCAAAATAGACCAAAGGTAGCGCTGGTTATATTGACTCGATTTTTACGAAATTCTGACACCTTGAACAATTATTTTTTCAAGCAAAAGAACTCTCCGAACATGTCATGTCGCTAAACTGATATATTTCCACGATTTTCCGTTTTCCTCTGAGTGATGATGACAGCTTTTCAATGGATCCACAGGAGGCACTAATTGACGGGGAACGCGCAGAAGTCCAGAAGACACGTCCCCGGCTCATCATGACTCCAGCACTGGCCTTAGATGATTTCGAAGAACCGTATGTAACGAGTTGCGGACTTGTCATTTCTTTCTTCGTAACATTCCTCTTCCTACTTTCGCTAGTGATTGTTGGCAGCTTAGCCCGTTCTCTTGACATATTTAAACTCTTAGTACTTTTTTGACCCACCTTTGTCAGAGTTGTCGAAGCCGCCCAAAAGCCTAGATTACCTTTTTTTTTTATTGGTGCCCAGTGGAAATTCTTCATGAACTTCCTTCGCCCCGGGGAAGGACGAAGGGGTATGCCGGACTCCTACCGGCTAAAACCACTGGAGCGGTCATCTTCGGCACTTAAGGGAGGCTCCAGGTCCTCGTATGATCACACTGGAGCCGCCCACTGGTGCCACGCCTATTGGCACATCTCGGAGAGGGTGACTGTAAAGCGGTCACCCCCCCGGGGGGATTGTAAAGGATCCCCCAAAGCGTCCCACGGCAGCGCGTGACCACATGCGTGCTACCGTCTTCTCTTGGGTCGCTTGGTGTGGGCACGCAGATTCCCCAATCTACGCACCCGCGAACCCAGAGGTCCCCACCTTATAGCAATGGCAGGGTTTTTCAGGCGCATCGGAGTTAGGCGCCAGGGCGGTTGTTACCCCGGCGCCGTCTCCTTCTTCTTCGAGCGGGATTGGCCCTCTCCCGATCCCGCTCTGCAGTCTCCTTCTGGAGCATGACACTCTCACAGAAGGAGACCACTGCATTCCAGTTTTCATGCTCTGCCAACATAGCCGACACTATTGCTGGCAGAGAGAGATCTTGCCCGATCCGATCGACCAGGATCCGCCGCTCGGCGGCCCACGCAGGGCACGCCTCGAGCGTGTGCTGTGCGGTGTCCTGGTCGCTATCACAATGGTGGCATTGTGCCGTGGCTTCGCGTCCTATCCTGTGCAGGTACGCACCGAAACAACCGTGTCCGGTGAGCACCTGCGTCAGGCGATAGGTGACGCGCTCGCTCCTGCTGAGCCAGGCTCCGAAGACCGGCAGGACTGCCTCGACGACGCGCTTGGTCGCAAATTGCATCCGCAGGCGGTGACGCCACTTTACAAGTGCGCGTCGCCGAGCCAGCCGCCGCAGCCTGTCCAACGCCCCTGGAGGCGCGTTTTCGCCGCTCTGGCGGAGGGAGCGTGTCTGATCGTAGACCCACGCATCCATCTCCGCCAGGATGTCGAAAGGCGAAGCCTAGATTACCTACCATTTAATGATGTCACAGGGCGCCGACGATTATATTTATTTATACTTTTACTGTGTGGTGCCGGCTACGAATAGCACCAACCCATCTCATTCCTTGGGTGTCGTAAAAGGCGACTATGGGATTAGCCGGAGGATGGGCAGCAGCGTCCTTCGAGTACATTAACAACTCAACTGCGATCGCTAACCCGCCTGCCAAGCGTGGCGATTATGGCAAAACCCCCCAATGAGGACACAACACACTCATATCGGTCGTTGTAGTTATCTTTGGGGGAGGCATATGGCCAGCAGTGGATTTTATTCGGCCGAAATGATGAAAAAAAAAATGATGATAAGACCTCCCCTATTATTTCCAAACCGTTCGGTCTAGTCAGTGTGAATCATTCTCCATATATTTTGTCTACATCGTCTCACCATCTCTTTCGTGGGCGACGCCGGCCGTCTCAATGTATGAGGGCTCCATTTATGCACTTAGTAGTTACTTTGGCCCAGAGCTGGTTTAGTTGCAATTAAATTGACTGGCACAGACGAGACTAGACAGGTAGTCACAACCCGCGATTCAATCGTCAGCGAAAACGGTCTTATATTGTAGCTGTACTACTGAGAGAATCCTGAAATGCACTTTTGGGTGGTTTTAAGTTATAAGATTCGTGCTTCTAAAAATTTAATCCTTAACCTACCTTCCCACGCTGCCTAAACTATACAACTCTGGAACACGCCGATTTGATGTAAAAAAAGCTCCGAATAAATTCAAGTTCAAACGTAAAGTGCGTGAACACTATTTAAAATCGCTGCAATCCTAATCATACAAAACGGTATTCGTCATTCATTCATATGTATAGCAGTTATATTATACCAATATATTTTATTATATAGGTATAATATAACTACTAAACACATATAATGTAACTACATTATATGTTATTGGAACTAAAAACGGGATATTTACAATGTTTTTTATTACTTTTGAGTTCCCGATATTTCGGCGCTGTTGCAAGCGCCATGTTCACGGATAAACTAAAGTTTTTGCGGGTGGATGTTTATGAGCAGACAAAACGATCTTCCGATGCTTAGAAATAGTTTTTTGTCTACGGTGTATGGCCTTCGATGTATTCATCTTATGTATCCTTCCATTCCTCTGTAGGACCCTCTGCACATGCGCTAGTTCTGTAGGTAAATGTTCCTCGTCGCATAAATCATACGCTCGGTTGGTGAGTGATGTCACTACAGAGTTCAGTTGTCTGGGATGGTGATGCGAATTCGCGTGAAGATAACGGTCAGTGTGAGTCAATTTCCTGTAGACTGAGTGGCCTAGCGATCCATCAGTACGAACTCGTATCTTCACGTCCAAGAAAAAGCAGCGGCACCCAGCGCACAAAACGTTTAAGGAAGAGGGTAGATCGTTTTGTCTGCTCATAAACATCCACCCGCAAAAACTTTAGTTTATCCGTGAACATGGCGCTTGCAACAGCGCCGAAATATCGGAAACTCAAAAGTAATAAAAAACATGGTAAATATCCCGTTTTTAGTTCCAATAATAGTGTCAGTGACCATGTCAGTTTAAAAACTTATACATTATATGTGTTTTTATATTATTTAATATAATTTTATCGACTCCGTTTCGCATAATTTTAATGATTTATTATGAATTCAAATTAACATTCTAACAACTCGTAGTTTTTTAACCTCTTTCGAAGTGCTTTCTTTAACCCAAAGGTTGCCTGACAGAGAATGCCTCATGGCATTAAGCTTGCCTTGTGTACTATTAATGTAAATAGAAGTTTAAAATAAATCCCACAAAATTCTTGGAGCAGACAATTCATTCAGGTTTGATTTTAAAGGCGTAACGTGGAGGTTTAGTAAAACCTACACTGATAGCCTAGTGGTCGAACGCTCTATAGGAGCTTCTGCTGAAGCTTAACTCATGAGAAACTCGTGAGAAAAGGCCTGTGCCCAGCTGTGGGACAGTAAAGAGCTGATTAGGTATCTCCACGGTCCGTCTATTGACTGACTCCCGGTTTATTTGGGAACTAAATTTATAATGACTGAATTAAAGCTTTTACCTAACTAACTACACCTTAATCTTTTAATAGGTATCGCCAAATGTTTATGGAAAATATGTATACATCCACGTCTGCTAAAGCATTGAAAGAAGCGCTGGCAGATGTTGACGTCACAGTTGTCAGGGCTCCGCTATCCAGGGTGACAGCGCCGAGTAATCCCGTAAGATGGTGCTTTTTATAGAAACTCTGGTGACCCTTCCTAGATTCACTCAGATGATAAACATGGATGATGTCCATCTGGTTTAAAACGCCAATGCCGGCTCAATACGCAAGCCAATTATGCCAATGTGTAAAACTTCTTTAATGCACCAGAGTTTTTTTGGTATTGCTCCAAGGATTAATAAAATACCTAATCCGTATGGGGTTGCCATAATCGCCACGCTTGGCATGCGGGTTGGCGATCGCAGTTGAGTTGTTATTGTATTCGAAGGACGCTGCTGCCCATCCTCCGTCTAATTTCTTAGTCGCCTTTTACGACACCCACGGGTTGAGATGGGCTTTTACTCATAATATAAGAAATGTGTAACCTTATAACTGATGGAGATGTGTAACCTTGTAACAGATAGTAATAGAACCATTATTGGAGCCCTACGTGTCCCCGGAGTGGCGCAAGGAATCCACGTCGTGGGACAGAAAGCAGCTGCGGACCCATACCGAACCAACTAAGACGTTCTGGCTCTCTAGAACGGCAAAGTAAGCTACAATTTACTGAGAATTATAAAAAATCTGCTCAATAAAACAAATGATTTATTTTTTCCTGTGTCGTGAGAACAGTTCACACATAAATCCTACATGCTCGTATGAACATGTGGGGGGGGGGGGTATTCCCAGACTCGAAACAACTATCTGTAGATCATACAAATATATGTTCCGTGCAGGGATCGAACCCGCCTCACTTAGTGTAGAAAGACAATTGCTTAGCAACTGCGCCAACCGTGCCGTCAACACTACATACCCATTTGCTAAAATGATTTGCACAAATTAAAATGTAAAGCCCCCAGGTTGTAGTATAGAAGCCGGCACCGATCTCGTGCGCTGAAATTCACCAGCGCAGATTTGGTCTGTTTGGCGGTATGCCCTTGCACAAACTAATATCACATTTTCACTGAGCGCTCAAGATCCGTGCCGCACACAGCACACGTGTTACCAATCTCACGCCGTCATCATTTCGACCGAATGAAGTCCACTGCTGGACACAGGCCTCCCCCAAAGATCACCACAACGACTGATATGGGTGTGTTGGGAGGTTTTGCCATAATCACCACGATTGGCAGACGGGTTGGCGATCGCAGTTGAGTTGTTAATGTACTCGAAGGACGCTGCTGCCAATCCGCCGGCTAATCCCTTAGTCGACTTTTACGACACCCACGGGAGAAGATGGGGTGGTGGTATTCTGAGCCGGCACCACACGGCAATCCAACCAATCTCACGCCGTGGTTTGGCTTAATTGTTGAGCAGAGTTTTAAGCAACAAGGAAGACAGGAAACAGCTAATAATTCGACTTTGGCCGCTAAAGGCTGCGCGGCAACAGTGGGAGGCAGCCCGTACGCGCACAAGTTGTGCTGTTGTGTTGTGTTGCTTCAAGTTTTAGGGCTGGGTCAATTAAGCGCGCTCTTAGGGTGAGATTCAGAAACGAGTCTAAGCGTGAACTTACGCTTCCATCTGTCAAAATGAATCTCACCCTTAGAATCCAGGCCTGGGTATAGCAGAAATAAAAAGGTGTACCTACGTCCAGAGCTCCGTGGCCGTCAACTCCGTTACCAACCTTGCTGACTGACTAACCTTTTCACCACCACACGAGCCATTTCTACGTGAAATATAGCTCAGTCCGTCACGAGAGAAGTGGGTTTTTTCATTTCTTTCATATTGTTACTGTCGGTGCAGTTGTCCAGTGTGAACGAGTACGGCCGCTAGACAAGCGATCAAGAAAATGAAAACACGAACTTGACTTCAGCGTAGCTTTATTGTCAACTTAAAAGTATAACATTAGTCGTAGATATATTGTATTTATATTACAGTACCCCTAGTCCGAGTTTCTTTTTACAATCGAAACGTAATAGTAAACTACACGCTTTCTGCGCTCGGCGCTGCGATTGGCCCGTTCCAAATTCTTCAACCAATCGCAGCGCCGAACGCGGTAAACGTGTAGTTTACTATTGCGTTTCGATTATCAAAAGTAACTCGTATTAGGGGTACAGATAGGTGCAGAAGTAACACGGCAAAGGGAACATAAGTAAGGAATAAACATCGTTATGAACTACTTTGATGACTTATAAAACGTTTTATATCTATTTTGGCATTACAATAATTATCTGAAATATATGATTTTTATTTTTTATGATACAAAAAATAATAGTTACTTCTGCATCTAAAAAATGAATGTAACTTCTTTATTAAGGCAGCGGTTAATCACTATTAAAAAGAGACCATGTTTCATATAAATAAAGTTGAAATACCTCGGAAGGTTCTAGAAACATGACCACTTTAAAACTCCTTTGAAGATCCAGCTCATAAAGTCCTAAGTATTACATCAAGATATTTTTTCTTGTAGACGAAGTGTCTTCTAGCCAGAGATCGGAAAAGGTAGAGAATATTTACCTAAACTTCGAGGAAGAGTGGTTTATTATTTCGAAGAATTTTATATTTATTTTAGTCTAGGCACAGATATTATGGTCTAGGGTTCCGTACATACAGGCTAATAAAATCTTAAATATTTGTATGGTTATTATGTGTACCTACACACTGGAATACCTAGCCATTATTTAAAAAAAGCAAATTCTTTGAAACGGTAATTTGTTACGAATATATTCAAAGTCCAATAATAAATTCGTGATTCTTAAATCCGGAGATGAAATCGTTATGATTATTATTCAGAGATCAGAGAGAAGGAGGTATTATATTCTCTGTGTTTCTTCCTTCCTTGAAGTTTAGGTAAATTTACTCTACATATTGCGACCTCTGCACATGTAACAAACTCAAGACGCATGTTAACAAAAAAAAATTGTGATAATGTATCACACGTTTTTTTAATAAATATATATTGTAGGACTTTTGGAACCCAATCTTTTAAGCTCATTTATATCATAGAGTACAAATTTTATAACATGTAACTACCAGCTGGCGTATTTATTTTTTGTATTACATTATTTATTTTAGATAAAGAATATAATTTTGTAAGGAGTTTATAATATTGAGGTCTTGTAGCTTTATATTTAATTATGCAACTAAATACAAATAAATTGACCTAAAAATGTAAGCACTGTTTACTATCAACTAGAGAAGAAAAATAGTCGCTAATAATTATATATGACAAAACTATAATAATGAAACGAGAAAACGCTTAATCTATAAGACTCCTGTACACAGGCCAATCTAGTCCAACTTGAACGAATTGATGGATACACAGATACTATTTATCGATAAAACGAGAAACGCGATGTTGCAATAGTTTCTTTTTTAATATCGCATAAGGTTGCATTGGGCCACTATCTTTCCGAAGAGGCAATTCTCGTAATTTAAAATGTTCATAATATACTTGCGATTTAGGCTCAATGTCGTAAATGTCACAAATGGTATTTTCATAAACTAATAAACAACGTCAAACGTGAACTTGAACGTGATCGAAAATTGATCGAAGCCAAAACGGTATTCTGCTAACATTTATAACGAACACGTACTAAAATTAACATTAAATAAACGTCAAATATAATATTCAAATGAGACTGATTGAGATCATACTTCAACAATTCAAAACCGTACGACGTTGCCGATATATGTTTATAGCTTTTATTCATTTTTGATAATTATTTTATGAATATGTAAAGATTGATTAATCTGAATACCGTACAACGTTGCCTTATACTTGAATTGGCGAAATTGTGGAAGAACTCTACAGAGACCATAACCCAAGAGAAGAAGGAGATCATACTGAAATCGGACTTAAGTTTAAGAGGAGCAGAATACCAATTTTTTGTCACTTCATAATTGACATTTCAGTTTGGTCAACTTTCAGTCATAGTGTGAATTAAGGCGAGGCATTGGTGAACTATTAATCTCAAATCGGGCACCACGCCCCGCATTCCCCTCTCACCCCGGTATTCTTTCGCGGCTAACTACAATAATAATAAAATTATAATAAATTATATTAGCTACGGACTTATTTTTTCTTAACTTTGACTTACTATCTTACATTTTTCAATTAAACAATCTTTTTTCATTCGTTTAGAATCTTTTACAGCTATTTTGCCCGCATTTTTAGTAACAAAATGTTACTCGCAAGATATTTTGATGCTACGACTATCGATGGCGCGTGGGAGTTCGCCTGACACAGAACCATCGCTGACAATGGTCAGTATTAGACTGAGACATTTCGTTTTAAATAAAGACTTGGCTAATTTTATAAAATCCAATTACGAATTTGAAGTGTGTGGTTAGACTAATGTATACACAAAATTTGGAGGCTTAAATCGGTCTCGTTTGCCTGTAGAATTAACATCTCTGTTTTTATAGAGTAATTTTTGATATTTTTTTCTCTGCTGTAAAAGTTAAGCAATCATGTAACGCAATTACAAAAATGAAGAAATATACATGATAAATGAAATACTAAAATATCAACTCCGAATGTTTTATAATTGCTGAGAAATATTGACATTCCTGACGCCAAGATATAAGTAAGCCAAGACATAGTATACGCAATACACAAAAATTGTGCTACGACTAACACGCGATATGCGGTGTTTTATCTTACATTATTATTATTTCTTTTTAGTACACACGACTACATATCACGCTATAATATCCAGTTTACGCTGATCTCTGATCGTAAGAGAAACCTATGCAATGCGAGATCAGCTTATACTGGAACAATATAGCTTGATATGTAGCGTGCGTGTGTGCGTACCATAACCGTCGCTGTGCGTGTGCGGCGGAGCCACTGTGTACAGAACTCGTAAGATTGTAACGTTGAACAAAATTGTTAGCTCCACTATGCCTTACAATTAAAACCTAAATAAACAATATCACATGTATTAACACTAACTTAAATATTCGAAGAAATGTATTTCAAATTAACTTTTTTGGATTGTATCCAGCTACCGCCGCGGTGACATGACAATTTCACCCTTAAAACATTGAACGTTGTTCCTGGGTATCAAGTCTGCGTCGGTCGATGAGGTACATCCTGCGGTTTCCTCTACGGGCGCGTTTTATCGAATGGAAAATTCCATATAGTCCTATGTAGGATAGGGGCGAATTACAAAATAATTATCGATCAGGAGAAGCAATTTTTTTAATGTTACAGATACAAACAAATATTAAAAGCAGAATGCCAATCAATATAAAAATGAAATATGACTAAAATGTACAAAGATCATAAGACAGACATTCACGATTGATGGCCGTTGGGGTAAAAAGGTTTTCGAGTGAAGACCGCGCACCGGTAATCGCAGCGTGGGACGACCTCCAACGAGATGGACAGACGACCTGGTGAAGGTCGCTGGGAGCCGTTGGAAGTGGGCAGCATGTGACCCCTTATTGTGGAAATATCTGGGGGAGGCCTTTGTTCAGCAGTGGACGTTCTATGGCTGATATGATGATGATGATGATGGAATACATACATAGCATTCTTAAAACAAACAAAAATGCCTGTACTGTGAAGTAAGGAATTTGCAATTGCGTCCCTTTTCGTAGCTTAGGGCGATATATCGTTGAGGAATCCACTATCCGGCGTCTCACGAGATACGCACAGAGTGTCGTCGCTAAAAAATCTCTACATTGAAGTGTTGTATTATTATTGATGACACATTGAAACATCCACAAAAGTCACTTGCCCGTAGAGATGATCTCACGCACTAACTGTGAGTTCCTGTAAACCGCAGTAATGTGATTTGGTGCAATTCTTGGAAGGCAACCCAAGACAAAGATTTCGAAAATAACATATAGTTTTTGATGTTTTAAGTGACCTCTCAAAATTTTTTTTAAGACGTAGCTCCTAATTTTTTTAATTATCAAAAATCGTCAAATGTCTATTTTTATTTTTTATCTATTTCTCTTTACGGTATAATTTATATAGACCAAAAAAAATAAGTTTCTGAAAGTTTCAGTTCAAAATTAAGTCAGGAGCATATCCTTTACTTACATCTGAAGCCATATTGCTATGTTCTGCACCTATTTCGAAGATTTGTATGTCCTTCAACAAATTACAAATCACAGTAAATGTCATCAATGTAAAGATATTAACTCAATATTTATAAGCGCTCAAGGAAACAAGAAGTCCCTACGAAGCCCATAACTTTCACTTGTCTAAAATGGCTCAGGCTCGTCTTACGAAAAATTTAGGGAATATAGATCCAATGGGAACTAGTAGACTTAGCATTTAGAAAGCGCAATTTCACTCAGGTGTTCGTATCTTATTTAATGACGGGAAAAAGCGCAATAAATTACAGTACAATATGATCCTATAACAATATGCATTGACGAAACTTAAAGATTCATTGATTGAAGAAAAAAAACAGTGGGAAAGGTTTTGGAAGCAGGAACAAAAGCTAGGGAAGAATTTAAATGCTTCGGTTCTTACCTCATTTGTTCGTGTTGAAGAAAATATTAAATTCTTTGGAATTAATGCATAGGTTGTTTAGTATTCCTCTGGGTTCGCGGGTGCGTACATTGGGGAATCTGCGTGCCCACACCAAGCGACCCAAGAGAAGACGGTAGCACGCATGTGGTCACGCGCTGCCGTGGGACGCTTTGGGAGATCCTTTACAATCCCCCTGGGGGGATGACCGCTTTACAGTCACCCTCTCCGAGATGTGCCAATAGGCGTTGCACCAGTGGGCGGCTCTAGTGTGATCATACGAGGACCTGGAGCCTCCCTTAGGTGCCGAAGATGACCGCTCCAGTGGTTTTAGCCGGTAGGAGTCCGGCATACCCCTTCGTCCTTCCCCGGGGCGAAGGAAGTTCATGAAGAATTTCCACTGGGCACCAATAAAAAAAAAAAGGTTGTTTAGTATTAATTCAATCTTCTTATTGTATTTTTTGTCTTCTATTAATCTGCATGTCACATTTGTATGTGTAAACAACACAGAAGGACAAGCAAAGGGAAATTATCGCTATATTATAAGTCTAGCGAGCCATAGAACGGCGTATGATTGTTATAATTTCATACAGTTTCCGCTGATCTGTGGCGCGGAAGACGCCGTAGTAAATGTATGAAGCGGAACTTATACAGAACTGTAGCCATGTAGCCAACAGTCAAATTGAAAGCACTTTTAGACATCTAATTTAACATACCTAGGAAGGAAGCTAGGAAGCAAATATACTTTGCAAGAAAATAATAACCAGCAGAATATATGTACAAATAAACCTTTACTTAAAATTCATAATTTTGACTGTTTACATCTTTTTCATTCAGTCTCTTAATTTAGTCGAATGGAACGATTATATGGTTTAACATACAGGTTATTCATAATATACTCTAAGACATAACAAGAGAATAACTTACAAGAAAATTAAGCACGACATTTATTGTTCTTTTTATGATATAATAAAACTAAACTTACAAGAAAGACAAGATAACATAAATAAATAGATTTTTGTGTAAGTGACATTAGTAGTCCCGGTCACGGAGCAGAAGCACCAGTTTACAAACTAACGCAAAGCTGATATTTTGTTGGAAGTACTGAAATTACATTTTGAATCACTCAGGTTCGACGCTGCGATTGGCCGGCTCCAAAGTTTTCACCCAATCGGAGCGCCGAACGCGGTAAACGTGTAGTTTACTATTACGTTTCGATTGTGAAAAGAAACTCGTACTAGGGGTACAGATAGATAAGTATGATCGCATCGTTTTCTCGCAGCTCGTTTTCTTGCGACTTTTCTCGAAACTAGTATTTCTATGAATTATAAACCCCGCAAAATACAATAGGAGACATCTACTGAGATTATTTTTCGCGTTCAAACGCATCACCTTTGGCGTGCGTCTACAGCACTTATCAATCAATTAAAATCCTTAAATACAGTTCCATTCCGTACCCCTAGTACGAGTTTCTTTTTGCAATCGAAACGTAACAGTAAACTACACGTTTACTGCGTTCGGCGCTGTGATTGGCTAACGAGTTTGGAACGGGCCAATTACATATTAAACTGGCTCAACGTCGGGAATCATATGAGAAACTGTCCCGCAAATACCTACCATTTACTTGTAGCCGCATAATTCTCGCCGGTCATCCGTCCAAGGCGATCACAAGACAAATGTTAGCTAGAGCCATGGCCGAATTCTGTCTCACCAAAGGATTTGGATCTTTGATCAGCTGTAGCAGGCGAGTACGAGCTGTTCGCGTGATGTCAGGGTCGAGTTCCGTTTCCTCTGGATATTTTTCGCGTATGCGGTATAATTCGGCGTAGAGAAGACCTGAAAAAGGATTAATGTTTAGGGCTTAGCGTTGATATTGAAGGCAGGTGACGCAAGCCTATTTTTACCGCGGTGGAAATGCTTATGTATCGTCCAACGCCCCTGGCAGAGTCAATGGGTATGACAGACTCTTATTGGCTAAAACCCCTTGGACGGTCATTTTCGCCACCGAAAGGGATCTGGAGGGTGACTGTAAAGAGATCCTCCCTCGAGGGTTATCACGGGGGGGATTTTAAACGAACACCCGAAACCTCGCTGTACGCTATGCTGCACACACGGCCCATTACTGCCACGCCTATAGGTACATCTCGAAGGGGATGACTGTATATTATCCTCCTTGTAGTGCCGTGGCTCACAAGCTGTGCTGCGCAACACGGCGGCGCCGCCGTCTAGCCGGGGTCGCTTGGTATGAGCACGCAGACTTCCCAATCTGCGCACCCTAAGGCCCCCCCATGTAGCGATGGGGGCTCAGGCGTGTTGGACCTGGCCGTCGGGGCGGTTGTTGGCGCCGTCTCGTCCGCATCCAATCTGTCTCAGGTACCTTCAGGTCATCGACCCATCAGGATGAGGAGCGTCCCTCACTATGTTGGCCAACTCGCGGTCTACCTTACCAACTGTCAACATTTACTAAGTGTAAAGCTTACATTACGGTAGAATAAACTCATACGCTTCCTCAAGTCAGCTCATAGCCTATTTCAAAGATCACAGCGCCATTTCAAATTGTAGATTTTACTTAATATTTGGAATTTACCAAGATGCGACTTCGCAGATAGTCGACTAGAGTTGAGTCTCATAATACACTCTCATACTATCATAATACACTCTCATACTATCATAATACACTCTCATACTATCATAATACACTCTCATACTATCATAATACACTCTCATACTATCATAATACACTCTCATAATATCATAATACACAACAACCTCCACTAGAGTGACGATATTAAAAGTACGTCAGGCGCAACCTGGGCAGTCAGCCTCATTATACACCTTGCTGACGCTGACTGGCTAATCTTTCCACCATGTCACGACAGAAGCAATTCATCAGCCACTTGTCTCTGTAACGCAGACAGAACTCGAGCCACTTACCAATCAATAGCGGGGGATGTGGCTTCAGCTCTTCCCTGGCACAGTGTAGATAGTTGACAGCAGTCTGCAAGCACTTGACCACGCTGGCAGGCATCTCATCAGCCAACTGTCTTAGCAACGCAGACAGGAACTCGTCCAAATACAGACGACCTTCGTCCAAGAGATGCGCTTGTACGAAGTCGTTGGATTTCTTCACGTTGAATGTTTTGAACACTTGTTTTAGAGTAAATTTGCTGGCCTGTGGAATCGAATGGATATTTTTTTACTTATAAGCAAATATAGCACCAATCCATCTCCTCCCGTGGATGTCGTAAAAGGCGAATAAAGGGAATCTAAGCCAGAGGGATGGGTAGCAGCGTCCTTTTAGTGAACCGGTAGCCATACTGCGCTCACCAACCCGCCTGCTAAGCGTGGTGAGTATTGGCAAATACCCCCCGAAATAATGACACAGTTGTGGAATCTATGGGGAAGGCCTTTGTTCAGCAGTGGACGTATAATTGGCCGATATGATGAAGCAAATATAAAGAACTTATAATGAAAACTATCATCGATGAGTAGGCTTTTCTAGTTTACGAGTGGTAATTGACCAACTTAACCATGTAGTTAAAACTTCATATAACTTCAACATGAATGAACTGCAAAATTAAAGTTGTATTTAAAAAGAAATTCTTAGAAAAACCGCCAATTAGAGTAAGTACTGTGCTAATGTTTGTATCTACTTTTATTTTAAATTTTGTATGGTCTGAAACAATAACGTATTAATTATAATTCTATCGCACAACAAAAATGTTGTTTGCGGTTTGCAAACAACATTTTTAACCATAATCGTTTGTAGTGAAAAAGAAAATGCAATTCAAAATGTCCTGTCAAATGAAGAGTTTAATGCTATATTTGTTTGAGTTAGGGCTGAAAAGTCTCAAAAGTAGTAAAAGCTAAGTACGGAACCTTACCCTGTGCGTTGTCCTACACTTTATATTTTAGAGTCGCTCGAAAGATGGACCGTGGGCGGAGACAATTACAAAACAACCACAAGATTTTAACCAACAAATGTGTATGTCTTGGACTTACCCGCACGACAGCCGAATTATTATCGCACAGGTGCAATAGGAAGCAAGGCAGGGAGCTCACACCCTGATCCACCAACGCATCCGACTTGACCCTTCCGGCAATAATCCCGAATAACTTGATAGAGGTTTCTCTCAGTTGCGCGCAGTCCGTGTTCATGAACGGACGTATTTTTTGGGATATCGACAGAAGTTCTCTGTCGTATTCCTTGTCCAGCTTGTCAAGTTCCATGAGGAGACGACTCAGGCCTTGAATGGCGGCGAGGGGAACATTTTCTGCTGGCGACCTGCAAAAATATGAATCGAATGTACCTACAAAATGTTGTGGGAGGGGGGGGGGGGGGATATACTAATCATCAATCTTCTTTTTGCCACTACTACTACTACTGAGTAAACATCATCATAATATATCAGCCAAAGTACGTCCACTGCTGAGCAAAGGTCTCCCAGAGATTTCCAGAATTGTGTCTTTTTGAGCATTTTGAGCTTGGCAGGCGGGTTGGTGAGCGCAGAATGACTGCTGTTCTACAGAAAAGACGCTTCTACCCATCCACTGTTTTAAAATCCCTTAGTCGCCTTTTACGACTCCCACGGGAGGAAATGGAGTGGTGCTATTTTACTTATCTGGACACCGTTTTACTGACAACGTTGTTAAGCAATTTCTAAGAGGTAACGTGCTTTAGCAGTTTTCATGAGACAACACTCACTGTGTCTTCTGTGCGTCTACGCCTTGGCTGAGAGCTGCCAGAGCAGCCGGTAATGCCTGGTTGCGGTGTTCAGGCTTCAACTGGGCAATATTGGCCGCTCCACGGAGACAAATCGCTCTGACGCGGTCGTCTTCATCCTTCCAACCAGTGTTGAGGGTGGCGAGCACGGTTTCTATAAGGACCGGGTTGTTGTTACATCTGGAACAAAGTAGACAAGCTATTAAACATTTTGGTAGCGCGTTAGGAGGTCCTGGGAGGTTCTCTACATGACAGTGGAGAAGCATAGGTTCGAGAAATTTCATAGTGATATGACAAAATGTTTAGGCATCATTATTTCGGCCGAATGAAGTCCACTGCTGGACACAGGCCTTCCCTAAAGATCACCACAACCACAGATATGGGTGTGCTGTGGGCTCATTGGGGGGTTTTGCTATAATCGCCACGCTTGGCAGACGGGTTGGCGATCGCAGTTGAGTTGTTAATGTACTAGAAGAACGCTGCTGCCCATCCTCCGGCTAATCCCTTGGTCGACTTTTACGACGCCCACGGGAGGAAATGGGGTGGTGGTATGCTGAGCCGGCACCACACGGCAATGTTTAGGTTGGCAGATTTATATGTTTGAGATAATGGACCTCAGCCGTAACACCAAGCTTTCTACACTGATTGCAATCTGGCAATAGCCATAGGTTTTGAGTGATGCGGGACACTATGCGTGACACTTGCTCCGTGATGTGCCTCTAGGCGTGGCACTAATCGAGGGCCGCGGGCGCGCTGATCGCGGAGTCTGCGTGCTCACATCGAGCGACCCCCGGGAAGACGGTGGCGCGCACGAGGTATCGTGCCGCCGTGTGCGTAGCACAGCGCACAGCGAGGCTTGGGGGGATCCTCTACAATCCTCCCCGAGAAGTGCCTGGGGGCGGCCTTTTTACAGCCATCCGTCCTCCGCTAGAGGGGGTGACCGCTTTACAGTCATCCCCTCTGAGATGTGCCAAAAGGCGTGGCACCAATGGGCGGATCTAGTGTGTCTTACGAGAACCTGGAGCCCCCTTTCGGTGCCGAAGATGACCGCTCCAGTGGTTTAAGCCGGTAGGAGTCCGGCATACTCCTTCGCCCTGCCCCGGGGTGACGGAAGTTCCACGTAGAATTTACACAGGACAACAATAAAAAAAGGCGTGGCACTAATGGACGGCTCCGGAGCTTTCGTTTTCGAATTCCGGAACCCCTTTTCGTGCAAAAGATGACCATCCAGGTGGTTTAAGTCGGTACAGTCCGGTATACCCAGCGCCTCTCTTCCCAGGGGCATTGGAGGAAGCATAACGAACCACGCTGAAAATCAGTGACGTCACACATCCATGCATTTCATCCACCTGTAGTTGAGGAGGTCCACCAGCAGCGCCAGCGCGGCGCAGCGCTGCGGCGGCAGCGTGGCGCGCCCGTACTGCGCCACGCGCGCCACCAGCCGCGCCAGCTGCGGCGCGCACGAGCGGCTCAGCGCACCGCTCAAGATCGGCGCCAGGTCCAGTATCGTCGACGAAGAGTCGCCGTGTTCAATGCTCAGGCATAATGAACAGGCTTCGCGAACCTACAAAGCAGACGATATCTAAAGGCAACGAGAAGCGATACCAAAGGTCTATACCTATTACCACATTAGTATCGCATTACAATTGACGGCATGGTTGGGGCGCCAGGTCCAGTATCGTCGACGAAGAGTCGCCGTGTTCAATGCTCAGGCATAATGAACAGGCTTCGCGAACCTACAAAGCAAACGATATCCAAAGTAAGGCCAACGAGAAGCGATACCAAAGGTCTATTACCATATTAGTATCCCATTACAATTGACGGTGCAGTGGCTGATACAGTCGGCTGCTGCGCACCGGGTCGCGGTTTCGATTCGCGCACGGAACAAATATTTGTATGATCTGCATGTAGTTGTGTCTGTAAACGCACCCACGACACAGGAGAAACCCAAGAGTGGGCATTGTTTAAATTTTTAAAAAATACCCATCTCTTCTATCTACTACCCATCTCTTTCCATCTCGTGTATTTGACATAATAGCGCGTGCTCACGGTAACAATGCTGGAAGATAAAGTCGGTCACCGGCTTGCCAGCATTCAGGCTATTTTATAAATTCGTGGTTCATTCGTGGCAGAAAAAGCTCATGGTGATGATACGTGATTTTTACGTTGTTCGGTTGGCGTTATATGTTGAAGTATGGATGTTTGGACTTATTTATTATTAAGGGTTGTTCGTATTGTTATTGATATCATGTATTATTACGGGTTATTATTATTATGCGCCCTTTTTTTCATATATTCTTTTAATCACTCTACTCTCATTTAAAACTTCTTGAAAATTATTTCCTACTTTCAAGTTCGGGTATCTATAAAAGAGTGAGTTTATTATTAACTATTATTTATTTTCTATTTTTTTGTGCGGCTAACTTTTCTGTTTTTTTTCGAACCAAGTTGCATTGTCGTCGGTCCTTGATAAATGTGCGAAGTTTCAAATCAATCCGACGTTTTGAAGGGTATGAAAATCGAGTTCAAAAATTCCGTTACATATATCCATAGATACATACCAAGTTAATAAAAGCGTGTTAAAAAGAGTGCTAAATCACATCTGCACGGTTTTTAGGAACTGGTCAATATTTCAGGTGTTATGCTTGACATAAAATATTTGGTAATTTATCCTATATTCTTTAACATTTAAATACCTTCTGACAATCAGCTTGCTCCAAAAACGAGTTGAAAGTCTGGATAGTGATCTTAGCCGGGGACAGTTTGATTGCTTCTCTGTTCGGAACAAAGCCGAACCTCTCCTGAGTCTTGTTAGAAGGCTGGGAATATGCGGGCGATTCCGCGTTGATGTAGCAAGCGAGCGTTGTGTACAGCACTGAGAACAGGTCGGAGAACTTGGCTATGCAAATCGGTTTCATGGCTTCTTCTTGGAGCATCTCTCCGAGTGCGCTTATAAGCTGCAAAAAGCGGATTAGGTTTTTTATAAGAATATAAACTCTTTTGTGAGTGCGAGAGATGTTCACACACTTACAAAAACACACATTCTGTAGTTCAAATGTATTTTAAGTCTCACTCATTTTGAGATCCTTATCATACAGGAGAACTTGATTGAATTAATATACTTGGAGTAGCCGTTTTTAAATTATAGAGCCATATGTTATGAGCACATAAAAGGACTTAAAAGAGTTTCCTTCAGAAGAACAGCATTCTGCGCATTACAGCGCACTGAGACGATTATGTAATCTTTTTCACCGCCGAAATGTTCCTAGAGGGGCGGCTTCTTTACAGTTGCCTGCCCTCCGCTTGAGAGGATGATTTGTTTACAATTATCCCCTCCGAGATGTTCTTATAGGCATGGCACCATGGGCGGCTGTGGAACGTGCGTTTTTGTGTTCTCGGAGCCACCCTTTGGTGCCAAAGATGACCGGCCACGTAGTATTACCCTGTAAAAGTCCGGCTCTGCACCCATCTTCCCAGGAGCGTTGGACGAAGCATGAGGATTCCCACAGCGCAGAAAATAATATGGTTTCGTCAGTATAGTAAATATTACTCGTAACTTACAGTTAAGGGCTGGAGAGCAGCGATATGGTGCTCAGTGATGTGGTAAGGGTCTTCATAGAGTTCCACTGACGTCATGAGCCGCAGGAAGTTGTCCGTGATAGAAGAACACAGACCTTCGTCGCGGGCCAGGCAACGCCAACAGGACATCACGCTCCTGAAACATTTTAAAACGTTGCCCCACACTAGGATTTCTCCTGTGTCGTGGGTGCGTTTACAGACACAAATTCCACACACAATACACCCAGACCCGGAACAACTAATTGCAGATCGTACAAATATTTGTTCCGTGTTTTCCGTAATTATACTGTTACTGTCTAGATTCTTGGAACTCATTGTTGCTTCGCGAAGCATTTTCTGATTTCTGGACGTTTGAAGCATATGGGCGGCTTAAATTGTAACTTCAAAAATGTAAAATTTTACTGAAGAGCACATAAACGCGTTTTGAAAACTCGTTGACGCTTTTAAGCTCAAGGAAAATAATCATAATCTAAAATTCTTTCTTTCATGGAAGACTTTGTTTCGTTCTTTGTTGAATGGTATCCAAAAGAAGAATGAGACAGAATTTCCTTAGCATGTTTACTCTTTAAACCGGCGATATGCATTTTATGGATAACATTCACAGATACTGCTGTCTTCGCATTACTGTGTGAACTGCAAAAAATCTACCAATCAGCTATGAGAAGCTAGCTGAATTGGATTGAATACATTATCATGATATGGAGTAATTGGCGGGCGAATAGTTCGGTCTGTATTTAAATATTGACGTTAAAAAAATAATATTTAAAATTACATGTGAATAAAAGAATGTTTCTTTATTCTAGCTTTTCAGCTAGCAATTAAAGTCCACATTTTGCTATGTTTTGTCTCTATCAGTCTCCAGGAAGATTTTACTGACGAGACATTTTATAATAGGTCTTTACCTATGAAATTGCTGTTCTGCAGTACTGGCCATTTCAAATTAATGTGATCATTATTGATAAACTGCTTTGGTAAAGATGTATAGATTTCATTGGTGACTTTGATAAAAAAATTAAGAATGTAGAAAAAAGAACCTATACCTTATTTCGTACAAAACGACAATTACACAGGTAAAGACCTGACTTAGACTAGATAAGACTGATTTTAAATAATAAAAGCCACATTCATAAAATAAAATTAATTTTAAATTAAGAGTTCATAGCCAAAGAAAACACATTTTTATTTGAAATGGCCAGTACTGCAGAACGGCAATTTCATAGGCAAAGTCCTATTATAAATGTCCAAATTAGACAATCAAATGATACTCACGGTTTCAACGGCAACTTCTGCGCCAGCAAAACAGCAGTGACAGCGTTCGAGTGATGACGCGTCAATGACGTCATCGGCTTCATCAATTTCCACCTAGCCTCAAGGCCGACCACATCCATCGTCGCCAACATCACTTCCACTATCCTCTCAATACTCTGGTACAAATCCTGACCCTTACTCGTGAAATAAGCATCTAAAATAGAACTGATGCCTACACTCCTGAATTCCTGGTCGTCAAAACCTTCGAGCAGACTCTCAATAAACTGCATATTATGATGATGAGGTATTTTAGAAGATATAGTATCACATAAAGCGGTACAATAATCACTGATCATGTTCAAGTCGTTCGTCAGGATATTGTTTTGAAGGTGACCGAGATTCGACATGCACGCGTCTTCAGGTTCTACTACATGTCCTTCGTACAAATCTTGGATCTGAACTATCACTTTAATACAATCAATAGTCGTCAATCGCACTGGAAAGTTTGTATCAGCAATTCCAGGAATGATAAGCCCTAACAAATACCCCATTTGGCCGAATTTGCTTGGAGTCTCGTAATTCAGTTTCACATTTTTGATGTAGGTATCGAAGATTACCTGCAAGATTAGAACCGATGCTGTTCTGATTTCGTCGTTCTCATGTCGGATCCATTCCATTAAAAGTCCGATGAGGTCATCGATTGTGCTTAAGCATGTAGACTGGATGATCAACTCTTTGATTAGCTGATGGAGAAGAGACAGACTATCGTTTAATGTCTTAGCTAAGTTATCGTTTATATCACCATTTCCTTCAACCTCATACTTTCGTTTAAACGAAGAAAGTTCTCCAAAAATGCTATTGAATAGGACCCTAAGTATGGTGTTTCTTTCTTCAGGTAGGATCCCCTTTTGCAACTTTGTCAGCGCTTTAGAAGCCTTCACAATGATCGGATAAAGTTCTACGTTACGTTTTTCCAAATTAGAATTATAAATTTGCTCAAGGACTGCATTCAACAACTGCCAACGGTTTCTTAGCACTACATTGTGATGCGCAGCAGGATGTAACGCCTTGCTTATCTCGTAAAGAGTTGTTACACTTGCTTTGCAGAGGTCGAAAGGAGGGTTTGATTTTAAAATATCGTACAGTACAGACGTAACATTGTCCCCCAATCTTGCCAAGACGTGAACGTCCAAACAGTCGACCGCTACTTTGCCATAACACGTGATAACTGCATACCTAACAACGCCTAACTCAGACTCACTTTTGGAATGTCTGGATGACAGGAAATTAAATATTTTACTGCCTCTTTTAGATTCATTCTCCTTATAAATCGCATCTAATTCGTTTAGTATAAATTCTCCGTGCTGTCTCGAAGCGATTCCTACGGCTTTGCTAACGTAATTGCTACTTTCCATCGGTATAGACTTCAAAGCAAGTAATATTATCTTTAGTATCTTTTCAACTACTGCAGCATTTGACATGTGGCATGATAGAATCGCTAAGTATTGTAAGGACACACCTTTGATCATTGGTGACTGCTTCTTCGATATAATCTGCTGTGATATCAAAGTGGCAATGAATTCAACCCATTTATTACTGTTCACCTGTTCGACAGCAGATACTAGAAGGTCCAATAACATACTATGCCATTGTTCTGTGGACTCGCTCGTTTCAACAAATTTCAACAGTCTCTGAATCTCCACTGTCCATGACTTCTTGAGGTTCTTATGGACATCTCCAGAATACTCTTCCAGGAACAGTAAAATATTCTTGTTTCTTTCGACTTGGTCCGGTTCTACTACATGTGTTAGGCACCTAACGAAAACCAAGTCCGGAGAGCATTTCATTTCGATCTCTTTGTCAGATTGCCCCTCTGCGATTACGTCGGAATTATTTTGAAGAAGCGATGTCAGGCAATGGCAGACGGTCGCCATAGAAGATGTGAACTCTTCACCAGTTAATGCTATCAGTAACAAATTTCGCAATTGGGATCTTATACTTGTAACAGTGTTGCACATAAGGATAAGAGAGCTCTTGCATGTGTCATGCAACTCCAGAACATCGTGCTTAGCAACGTTTGGGGGCCCCTCGTAACCGCAATGTTTTATAATAAACTCCACCATTGTGAAATCTTCTGGAGTCGTTATACAGTTCCTGTAAACGAGACCAACTATAGCCTTTACTAACAACTTCTTCATTTTCACTCCTTGTTCCATAGCAGTCATAACTTTCAGCAGGGTGATGAATTTGGCTGCATAATTTTCTACGAAAACTTGGGACGATGTCGTCAAATGAGTAAGGATTATAACAGCTTTCATTCTCTCCTTTTCTTGGTTGTTTTTACATAGATGAAGAAGACTTTCTATAGTTTGATCTGAAAACTGACCAGCCATATGGTCGAAGCATCTGAGCACTTCAAAATGATTCTTTACAGTATGCGGCTGGTCATAATCTGGTTCTAAAAGCACCAGGTTGAACAAAACATGATTTATTGAGTTGACTACGCTGTCGCTCAAACTTAATTTCGGGTTCAACGGCGAAGGTGATAGTAGGTACGATATACATTGGCTTATGTAGTAAAAATTGATTGCTGGTTTGCGGTATAGAGACAGCAATGAAATCACAAACTTGTTTACAGTTTCGTTGAACTGTCGTTCTGATATGAGTCTTGTAATAGGTCCGAGGGCTTCAAGAACTGACTCTGATACTTTAGGTTCATAGGAAGAAAGCCATTGATTATATAGCACATCAAATATTATGGAGAACTCTGTGACAAAATTGTCTTTTATAGATGTTATGTTTCCGGTTTCTACGTTGTCACCTATCTGTTCAGAAACGGCGACAGCGAAATGGCCGAAAGCTGAAAAATTAAAGATTATTTTTATTCAATCTGTGGCGTTACCTTCAGGACCCGCAGCATTTCTATGGGAAGACAACAACAAGAAAATCTTTGGAGGCATCTGTGTGGAACCCGGAACAGAGATTACTGGCATAATCGAAAGGTTATGTTAAACTGTGGGTAATTACAATCTAGGATGAAGTGGCATTTTGGTCTTCAAGGATTTATTAGGGTCGGACTCTGCGAAGATCAAATCTTGACTGGTGGTAGGTTTCTTATTGCAGCGAGGCTTGGGGGGATCCTTTACAATCCTCCCCGAGAAGTGCCTGGGGGACAACGGGTCCAACCAATGACTTATCGTATATATAATATCGTAGACGGCGACTACGGGTTTATCAAAAAGACAGACAGCAGCGTGATGATAATGCGAACAAGAAATGTTATAACAAGCATGGTGACTATGGTATCGCCAGTTATCGATTATTACAGCGGTCTTTGGATCATTAGACATGAAATAAACCATTTTTATCGGCCCACCTACTAACTGAGTCAGATCCTGAGGTAGCTACGCAATGCGAGGTGAAATTCTGGCACCCGCTTTTAATGTATTACGACATCCGTCACTTCCCTCGCACCGTTTAGCTACCTTAGGAACTGGCTCAATTAAACAGTGAGTCTTTAGCTATGAGTACATTTTCTGTCTGTACATGGGGTCTCAGTCCTGATGACGATAATGTAAGAATTCTGGAGTTAGCGCATGTGGAATTAATGTATTACGGCACAGGAGAAATACTATTAGGGGAAACGATCTATAAAAAAAGCTCTGTCAAAATACACTGATCTTTGTTGGTTGAAATCATGATCATCATATCAGCCGAAGAACTTCTACTGCGGAACAAAGGCCTCTCCTATGGATTTCAAAACTGAGTTCAAATACAATTTAGTAATAAGTAACATAAAACCAATATGGATGGTACACAGTCATGCCAAACTTGCATAGTTATGAGCGATAAATTGTCGAGTTTAGATAATAAATGAAACATCTGCTTTATAATTTGTTATAACAACGCAAACGTGATATGAATATGGTACCAATACTTGAAACAAGCACTTGACCGTTATTTTTGTAGGTGACCTCTGTTAAGCTTAAAACTATGGTTGAGAGCTTCATGATAGACAAGATTTTGATTCCTCGATAGAGATGGAAAGCCGTGCAGTCCAAGATGGTGGACAGCACGTCCACCAAGTGTGGTGATCATAGAAATATCATGATGATCTCGTACTATACCTAGCCCTGATAGGGAAGACTGGCTTTTCCAACATTTGTCAGACCCACACCATGAAAATATGGCCATATCAACACTGGAAAAACATAGCTCATACAGCGACATTAGGTAAACTATGTAGTCGAGCAAGAAACTGGAAATATATTGTAACTTTTAACCTGTTTGTGGTATTCAATTAAAAATGTTAACATTTTTTTTAGTTTAAGTTTCATTTTTTATATCTAAACAAGATAAGATTACCAAATGTAGTGGTGATTAAAACCAAAGACAAAAAGTCGTTGACCATTAACGTATATGTATAAGGATGTGATGTGTTAGGCACCAATACTTACCATAAGCAAACGCCTGCTTCAGTCCATCAGCCTTGACCAAGGAGAGTAAAGGCAGCATTTTGCTGAGAATCTCCTTAATATGAGGGACGACACCATGTGTGTTGACTGCCGCCAATGTGCCCAGGGTGTGCGCAACCGTGTAGTGCGGGACCGATGCTGGCGAGAGCTGGTTGATCAGTGAACGTAGCACCTGAGATATAAAAATATTCTTTAATGCACACAATTATTCTAACTAATACATTCAATTAACGGCACGGTTGGTGCAGTAGCTGAAACATTCAGGAACAAATATTTGTACGGTCTGCAGGTAGTTGTTCCGGGTCTGGGTGTGCTGTATGTGGAATTTATGTTTGTAAACGCACCTACGACACAGGAGAAACCCTAGTGCGGGACAAAGTTTATATTTGTTTTTAAACCGGCGTGCTCTCGGATTTATTGTTTCTTCCAACAAATACTTCGCGTGACTAAAAGCTCCAGATTAAGAATATAGCACCATACTTTCTCCTCCCGTGGACGTCGTAAAAGGCGAATATAAAAACTCTATGTTAACTCTAACCGCTGCAATGGAGGATGCCTTCAAGCTACTAGAGTAGAAAGGATTCGGCATTAACGTCAATGGCGAGTATATCACTCACCTTCGATTTGCCGACGACATCGTTGTCATGGCAGAATCGCCGCAAGAGCTCAGCGCAATCCTCGATGATCTCAACAGGGATTCCCAACAGCTGGGACTTAAAATGAACATGGGCAAGACGAAGTCATGTCAAATGCCAATGTCGTGCCCACCCCAATATCCGTTGGGAGCTCTGTTTTCGAAGTTGTTGACGAGTATGTCTACCTGATACAAATTGTCCAGTTAGGTAGGTCCAACTTCGAGAAAGAGGACAATCGTCGAATCCGACTCGGCTGGGCAGCGTTCGGGAAACTTCGCAATGTCTTTTCCTCAACAATACCGCAATGCCAGTCTTTAACCAGTGTGTGTTACCAGCGATGATATATGGCACGGAGACTTAATAATAAATAACATCTCAATAATCGTAACTTTTGGGAAATCGCGTTTACATTTGCATATCTGGCACGACTTTATATTACTAGCTACAAACCCAAACATGAATGTTTCTTGTTAATTGAAATGTGTTTACTGTATTGCTAGATGTACATACAACATACAAATATTAATTTATATTTAAAATAATTATTATGAATTGTAGGTATAAAAAATAAAGGTGGTAACTCAATTCATTTTAATATGTTTCAAACTCGGTAGGTAACTAAATAAGTATGATTCATATTCAAAATTATAGCAACATTTAAAACTTAGCTGAGATAAATCCAATTGATTTGTAAATTTAGAGATAACATTTTAAAAAGGAAACATCTGTACAAGTTTATCTTTATTTGCTTTAATTTGAGTATTTTAAATAGTTACCTAATAATAAACCAAAATAAAAAACCAGCAAAATTATTTGTTTTCCCCAGTTTGTTTCCATTATAACCGGTATCGCTTCCATTTCTGCCGGCGCATTATTAATTGATGTCACACTAGAGTATCAATTTTGGCCGACACGGTATTTGGATTCTTACACCAAATGGGCGCCGATTGCATAATACCTATTCTTGCCGCGTAGATAATGAGCTATATTTAAATCTCACCTCACCCATTGAAATGAAATGAAATAGCGTTTACTCAAAATAGACTAAAAATATTTCTTTTTTAACGTCAACTTAAGACAGCACATATAAACCCACCCTTTACCGCTTCCTAGTGTTTAAGCTGGAGAGAAGAAACGGCGCAACAAACTCCCCAGCAACACATTAGTCTGTAATTGTTAGGATTATTAATTTTGAGTTAAGTATATTATGAAGCGCGCGACGTGCCATTATAACAAGAAAAAAATAAAACAGGTCATCTCATAGGCCATGACGGGTACAGCGTCGAGCCCCTAAGGCATGCTGGTATTCATCTAGCTCGCGGGTTCGCAATGAACTCATGTCTGAGCCATGCTTATCTGCCTCCCGAGCTGGTGCGGACTCTGGTGCTTATTCCAAAAACAGGACAGGAGACCTGGCAAACGAGTCCAATAATAATTTCCTTCGCGACCGTCATAGCCAAAGTACTTGGCAGTGTGTCCAACTAACACTTTAACGAGTGTGTACAGTTACTCGACGCGACGCACATTTCAGATTTCGGCCTAGGTTGTCGACTGAGACTGCAAATCTTAGCTTGAAACACACTTCAAGTATTATAGGGATAGACATACTCCTGTTTACGACTGATTCCTGGTTCACGTATGTATATGTTGCTGCACAATGTAGACATGTTTCCTTATATAAATATGTAATTATGAGTTATAAAAGGTTAGCCAGAAAGGGGATACTACACCGAAAGGATACTAAATGACTAATGAAAATAATAGCTTTTGTTAACCGACTTCAAAAAGGAGGAGGTTCTCCATTCAATTCAAAATTCATTTTTTTAAATGTATTGCTCCGAGATTTATGAACCGATTTGAGCCATTCTTTTTTTTAATAGGTGCAGAATGCTTTCGATTTGGTCCCGTATAAATTTCATTACATTTGATTGAGTAGTTTTTTAACCAGTTTCAATAACAGGTATAATTTGACTGCGCTTATCTAGAATTTGTCTTAATAGTTTCGATTCCTCCGAGATTAGAGAACCGATTTGAGTCATTCTCATTTTTAGTGTTCAAATACTCTTGAATTGGTTTTATATAAATATAATTAAGTGTTCTCATAACATCAGCTCTGTCATCCGTAAGTTGTGACTGTCTACTAACTTAGATAAGTAGGTATCTCGGGTTGGTTACGATTTAAACTGATACCTAAATTGGAAAAAAATCTTACTTTTATTTCACTAAAAATAAATAAATAAACTATTTAAACAACAAAAAATCCGACTTCAAAAATCATACACAATATAAAAATAGTAAAACCACTAAAACGAAAGAAGTAACTTCATAAGTTTTTAAACTATCGCGAATTTCACTCACATTAGACTATGATGTCGGGATCGTGTATCGGACAGTTACGTTACCCAAGATCAACCGCGGGTAGATCTAAAAATCACCCGCCGCTCAAGACGATGACACCTACTACCCTACCATACTTTAGTCTTCTCGTGACCACGTTCAACGCAACTTGGCCGAAACGTTGAGGTTAGTCAAAATATTGGTTTGATTTCTCTGTGCGCGAAAAGTCCCAACATCATAGTCTAATAAAAGAACTTCATTTATGAGGTCGGGCGGGGCCAGGTTTGCCCCAACCATGGTTCATGCAGACCAACGAGAAATTATATTTTATACCTGGCCCGGCCGACTTCATGAATAAAGTTATTTCTTTCTTTTTAGTGGTTTTAATATTTTTATATGGTGGTTTTTGAAGCTGGTATTTTATATTTGTTTAAAAACTTTATGTTACAACTTTTCGAAACAAAACAATTTCATCAATAATAATGTTATAATAAATAGGTTTTATTTTAAATCGTTGGGTAATTTAAATCTCTCCAATTTAGTACTCCCTTACCGACATACCGTGTGTACTGAATAGACTGCATCTCACACTAATCTATGACACAATCGCATACAGGAAATGGGCAATGGTAGCATCAATTTAGGTGGTTATAATTCTTTAACTGAACATATTACTGGTGCATCTTAGCTGTTGATGCGCTTGGCATTGACATAATTAAGTCTTGAGTAGTTGAGATTGTGAGATAGTTTTTTTTTATGTCACGATGGCAAACAAGTGTACGGTCGTTTTTTATTGAGACAAGCCCGCCACCGTTTCCCAACCACTGCAACTCTCAGTGAGCCAGGATCTACAATGGCGACCACCGAAAAGAACACCGACCAATGAAGCTCGGTGTGTCCCAGAGAAATGGATAACTGTCTTGGAACACGCACCGAAATTAATCAGAAAAGAAAAAGGAGAAGTAGGAAAGCATATACGTTCCACTTCTCAAGTATACGGTCAGTCTGATGGTAGCGGTTGCCGTAATCTATTAACACTTGTAATACCAGACCGTGTAATATTCTTATCATGCCCTTTTTCAAGAGGCTTCAGACTTCAGCACGGGAAGTCGCGGTCATCAGTCGAGATTCGATCGCGTAAGTCAAACTTTATTAAAGTGTCGTGTTGTTCGGGGATAACATGCAAAAACCGAAGCGAAAATAATAACTTTATCAAGGAAGGAATCATATACTATATGCAAGTGAAAGAATTTTATTGTATTTGTCTATAAAAATAATAAATTTAAAATTATTGTTTTCTTTAATACGTTACATTTGGATTGATGGAGCAGAACGACATTATTATTTTTGTACAAAATGCAATGCTTGTTATCTACCACTTTTAGTAGCAATCGGTGAATAACAAACGCAGTGAATAGAACAGCGAATGGTACTCCCAATAAACATACGCGTTGCGTGGTACGGCTGTCGTGTATGGTCTGTACGCTCGGTATGATTGGCTACCTACAAAGTCGTGGGTGTGTTTTAGTATGAGAAGCCAATTATAATGTTGTGTTTATTCAGTTCATTAGATGAGAACTTGTAACTGTGTGCATTAGTGTGTGTTTTTATGAAGAACGGTAGGTGAAAACTGGATTTCTAGGCTGGCATACATTTTGAACTACATGGCATACCTCTATTCTTCCAATATCTTTGGACTACCCCTAGTTCGTCGCTCACAGGCCGTAGTGGAGGCACAACCTACATTTATCATTATCATCGTGTACAGTTTGCTAACATTAATTTCAGATTCACAAACAGCCAGATCCAGTATAACTGTATGCAGTCCAGACAAGTATACCACGCGCGTTTTCCGCCTTTCGACACCCTGGCGGAGATGGATGCGTGGGTCTACGGTCAGACACGCTCCCTCCGCCAGAGCGGTGAAGACGCGCCTCCAGGGGCGTTGGACAGGCTGAGGCGGCTAGCTCGGCGACGCGCACTTGGGAAGTGGCGTCACCGCCTGCGGATGCAATTTGCGACCAAGCGCGTCGACGAGGCCGTCCTGCCGCTCTTTGGAGCCTGGCTCAGAAGGAGCAAGCGCGTCACCTACCACCTAACGCAGGTGTTCACCGGGCACGGTTGTTTCAGTGCGTACCTGCACAGGATAGGACGCGAGGCCACGGCACAGTGCCACCGTTGTGGAAGCGACTAGGATACCGCACAGATTCGCCCTTCCCCGGGGCGAAGAAAGTTCATGAAGAATTTCGACTGGGCACCAATAAAAATAAAAAAAGACAAGTATACCAATCGCTTAAGTAACTGACGTGTTTCGATGCGTGTAAACAAAACAACAACCAAATGAGACTTTAATGCCCTGTGCCGAATATCAACGATGGTCAAAAAACAATGACGTTACTCAATAAATAAATAAAATGATTACCAAGTCCAAATGTTCATGTCCCACAGCTACCAACACAGCTGAGGCTCCCATCTGTACAGTGGGCTCGTAGGTTACATTCTCCATCATAGCACGCAGCATTGCCGTCACTAGGTTGGACGCCACCGAAGGGTCCAACCTCTTTACTTGATTTACGCATGTCTGTTCTAGAACCCTGCAATTTATTGTTATTATAAGCTGTATGGTTTTAAACTGACCAACACCTATATTATTTGAATAAAACTATACATTTACTACAAAATGCGACTTGTATGATGAAATCCCGCCCAAATGATTGTCAGATGCGACGACAATCATCAATTGAAATCCCCAAGCTGTAAAAAAAAGTTTTCAATTGTCAAAGGGTTAACTATTTTATGTACGTTTTGAATATTGAAATGTTTTCACAGAGAGATTCTAACCAGAGTAAAATTGCCTGTATAATAATGTTTTTCTTTATTCTGCTTTCGTGTCGGATATGCGTTAGTTATACTCTATTTGACCAAAAAGCAGCAATATCAACTGCTTTCTGCTAAAATACTTGACATATAAATATTTTTTTAAACTTAATGTTATACTAACATACGACTTATACTGATATAGACTTATTATAGATATTATGCAAGTAATATTGTGATAAATTAATATCTCATTCTTAGAAAAATAACAACTATAAGATAAGATAAGATAAGATAAGATAAAAAGATTTTTATTCATTTAAACCATTAATAGCACTTATGAATCGTCAAGACTTTAGTTGCCACGTTCCAAGATGTAGATTTCCTATGGAGAAGAACGGGCAAGAAACTCCATGGTTACTCTTTTAAAATCATGTTACAATATTTATGTGTACAATGTTCTCGAAAATTCAGGTTATATAAAGACAATGTTCCTACATTAAACATAGTAAAGTCTAAACCTCTTAAAAGTGTCAATATCAAATCATAAACCAGTTGAATATAAAAAAATTATACAATAATAAATTCAGGTGTAAATAATTAATAATAATAATGTCATGTCAAAAAATAATAATTGAAATGTCAGAAAAGTAAATCTGAATAAATTGATGTCACAAAATATAGGGATTGTTGCACTAAATGCGTAACCACTGGAACGGTGGCGGATATGACACCATTCGCTGGGCGACCCGCTTTGTTTTCTTTCATTTGTTGTGAATACTGCTTCCAAATTGACGGCACGGTTGGTGACAAGTCAAAGTCAAAGTCACAGTCAAAATTTTTTATTTCAAATAAACCAAATATTGGCACTTATGAAACGTCAGAATCTAAGTTGCACGGTTCCAAATAGTTGATCTCGTGGAAAAGAGCCGGCAAGAAACTCCATGGATACTCTTTTAAAATAATTGAGATTACAATGTTGATTGATACAAATTATTGTAATATATATACCGAGAAAAATGTAGGACAATGTGTAAAGATGGAACATACCACAATGAAATTATAATAATAAATTATTTGCCGTGGCAGTTAACGGCTGACCAGTCCCAACAAACGGCACTCGTTCACGAGCATGACGCATGCATCAGCATCGCTTAGCTCAACCATATTGTAGGGAACCGAACGACCCGATACACAACACCACCGCCAGCAAGACATTTTAGTGAGTATGACAGACCAATACAGCCAGGCAAAAGACAATCAATATAAGTACTAAAAATAACATCAATGGCTACATGATTCTCACACATTTACAGTTTCGTATGAATATTATAATATAATGTTACAAGAACAATAACTAATAGTCAATGTGCAGTGGCTGATACAGTCGGCTGCTGCGCTCCGGGTCGTGGGTTCGATTCCCGCACGGAACAAATATTGTCGAATATGTCGAATAAAAAGGTCTATAGCCGCATATCGGTGTAAAAAAATCAAGTTTATAGATTACCGCAATAAAAAGAAATGACCTTTCAAAGCTTGTTTTCATACTAAAAGGCCCACCCTTGGCCCACCCACTGACTGGGCATCATAACCTATAGGGTACTTCCCGGTAATACACTATCATGAAATTTGGCATGAAGGAAGGTCTTGTGGCACAAGTGAAGGAATAAATCCGAAAATCATTAATTTCACATCCCATGTGGAATTATTACGAGACCCGGCTTATATTTGCGGTTACTTTCACACAGTTTACAACGCGAGCGCCAGCACAATCAAAGTTTTGTCACTTAAACATGTACACTTGGGATCCTGAATTTCTGATGATGTACTATCATCCGTTGTCAGGGCGCAAAGCCTGCTCGTACTTGGCCTTTTTTTGTTTTGCATTTTTTAACCTCTAAGTTGGCAAACAAGCATACGGCCCACCTGATGTTAAGTTGTTATCGTAACCTATGAACGCTTGTAACACTCGCGCGTTGCCGACGCCGTAAAAATCTTTTCACGCCCTTTTTGAAGAGCTCCATGCTGCAGTCTCTCGGGAAAACCTTTTGTAGGGAGCTGATTCAACAACCTGAGCGTGCGCGGGAGGAAGTTCCTCTGAAACCGTACGGTACGAGACTATTTTGGCTCTAGGGTATGTGGATGAACTCCCCGCCGATGGCGGGAGGTGCAGTGGTAGGAAGTAACCGCTGGCATCATATCGAACAATTCTGAACAATTGCACAAGCGGTAGAACACACACAGGGAGGCAAAGTCTCTCCTTAGACTTAGGGGTTCTAGATCGTCTTGTGAGCTAAGAGATTGTCTACAATCCTAACTGCACGCTTCTGTGCCGAATCAAAGGGTCCAAGCTGGTATCCAGGTGCTCCCACCCATAAATGACTGCAGTACTCCAAATGAGGTCGGAATTGCGACTTATAAAGCAGCAGTCTTTGGCCCTAAGTGAAGTACCGCCTTGTTATGTGCACACAGTTTTTTTGACGCCAGCTTGACATTATAATTGCAGTAGCATTAGTTATAAAATCTATATTACAAGCTGGGTCAATCGTAGTAGACGCAGAGGTCGAGTCCAGCGAGAGAGTTGAGAGAACCGTTGTGGATATAGAAGAAATAGTAAAGAGAGCCATAATCGCACTTATATCATCGCATCACAAGGGACGCACAGACAGGCACAGACCAAGACTGCAATATTATTAACTCATAAGCACATTTTTCCACTAAAATACAAAAAAACACAATAAATCAAACAGTAGATAATCCTCGATGTCATATCTGGAAGCTATAAAATACTATTTTAAGGTAACGACCATTTACACATAAATGTAATTAAATTTACGACGATGCAAGAAGTGCAATAATAACAGGACAGCTGAAGCTATCGGCCGCTTTGTGGTTAATTAACTAAATACAAACTCTTTGTTGAATCAAACAAAACCTACGTGCATATGTTTTCATTGTTATTATAAGCTGGTAGCAACAGTAGCTAACAAAAATTTCACTTAAAATATTTATTTATTGATTTACTAAGTAACTACAAATGGCATTTTTTTCGTAATTAATTAATTGTAACAACAACAATTAATATCGTTTTTGTATCTGACTTTTGTATTTCCATTAAATTACAACGGGAGTATAAATTCCATTTAAAATAATAACACATTTAAAATGAATTTGTTGAGTAAAATGATGCGTAAAACCATCCAAAATGTAGTTCTTATAAAAGCAAAGCAAATTATTTCTTACCGCAAAAGTATTAAGTTCAGTTCACTATATATGATATCGACTTATGTCGTTGTAATTATTGGCTGCTATACGGACTATACGGTAAGTCTTCAACAGCGCGATGATACACTTGTGCATCATGGTTAAAAACACAGTTATTCTATAATTATATACACTGAGTATATTTAAGAACATAAATCAATACAAAACACGAAATAATTTATATTCATTCTTTGGAATTTTTCAGTAATAATCCAAAGTAAAGTTTCAGTCGACATTATTACGTTATTTAGGACATTTTTATTTCACAATTTTTATGCCAATTCATTATTAAAGGTGTCAGCAACAAATACTAAACATAAAACAATGTTGGAGTCTACTTAAGTTTTTTAACACTTCCCGAGAGTGCGATCCATGATGCATACCTTGCATCATGTGCCGCGGAGGACCATTTTTAAATGATGCACACGTTGCATCATGTTCACTGAATGGGTCAAAAACTCGCCACGTAAACATCTTATAGAAATTTCAATTTAGTACCCAGATACTTGGGGGGGAGGGGGGGATCCGGTACTGTACCAATGCACAGCCTCAACCACTGGGGCTTGACACTTGAAATTTTAAAACAATAGGTACCTCTTATAATGTAAGCATTCACTAAGGTAGGATTTTCAGAAATTACCACGGCCGGCACGGCCACGATTTTAACTGGGGTGGCCCCGGGAGAAACAATATTTAGGCCTGATATTCTAACTATTAACTCCTAGTCACCTCCCACTTAGAGTTAAAAGACTGCAATTCCCTATTTTGATATTCAGAAGTCACAAGGTCAAACTCTTAAGTTCGCAGGTATTGACTTGAGATAAGAGTGTTTCTCCCATGGCCAGTTTTGTGGCGTGCTCACGTGTTAGCTTACTCCGTCATCTGATTACTCTGACGCCACATAATTTTTTATATCTAATTTATGAGGCTTTAGTACACTCTAGGTGACTATGCCAGCCTCATGGGATCATTCACAATGCAATATGATGTGTGACACGCAAGTCGCAGTAACAACACACATGGCACACATCACACTATACCAGCACATACTCACATATAATGCAATTCTGTCTACCCTATCCTTTCCTGCCTCACCATTAAACACATTTTCAGGAAAAACCAAATATGCTTGTTCATGAGAAGGTATCCATTGGAATATCACACATACATTTATGGCCTGCAATTTGTGCACTATGCCCAAGGCTTCATAAGATATCGATATACCTCGGACGCCCGAGGCACACCGAGCTAAATGCTGAAGTGCACTTCTCGAGTCTGATAATATAACTAAATTCTGTTCCTCTACAGAGCTGGCATAAGATAATTCCTATATGATAGCCGTTAACTCGCCTCTCAACACAGAGGCATCATCATGCAACATGAACTGCATATGCAAATTAATTTATGGGTCAAGGAATGCAGCGCCGACCCAGAATAAGCCTTTAGAGCCATCTGTGAATAGTTTATAATATCCACTGTATCTTTGTTGGACCTCAGCTAACACCCTCTGCTGAAGATTTACAACATTATAAACTCGCTTTGGCCTATCTACACTGTCACAAGAGCCACGAATACAGGATCTGATATTTATGTTTGAGACCCTAAGTCTCCAAAGCAAACATCTCCAATAGGGGACTTTGATAAATAGCCTTATTTTGTAGTGTTTCGTGTACATCTATAAGAATTAGCTTATTTTTATCTCTCCAAGGCCTCTTAAACCATGGAGGCTCTCTATTAAAGCAATTGTATTATTGGATTGTGAAGCTGCGCGTAAACAAAACCTGTAACCAAGCTAGAATCTTCTTATATCAAGAGGCTGCACATACATTTCACTCTCCATTACCTGAATAGGAATATACTACGGATAAAATTACCGCATATCCTAAGAGCCCTATTTTGCAAAATTCTTAATTTTTCTAAATGAGTTTTAGCTACCATACATACCATACTACCATTATCTAATCTGCTTCTTATTAAAGAAATATAAATCCTACGAAGATGTTTCGGATGTAATCCCCAAGATTTCCCACCTAATGTTCTTAAAATGTTTAAATACTTGTAAGTTTTTTTCACATGTCTCGTTAATATGTGCTCCCCAGCGTAACTTACTGTCCAACCAAAAACCCAAATATTTAGTTTTATTCTGGTTTTTTATTGGGACAGCATTGAAACCTATAGATATATTTACATTTTTCTTTGTTTTATTAAATATACATAAACTAGTTTTAGATTCTGACACAGATATACCCATATCTCTTTATTTTTTTATCCACGGAATGGTCTCTTTTCAAACAAATTATATACATATTTCTTTTGTTTAAAAAACGTTGCCCCACACTAGGATTTCTCCTGTGTCGTGGATGCGTTTACAGAAAAGTGAAATGTATCACACACAATACACCCAGACCCGGAACAACTACCTGCAGATCATACAAATATTTGTTCCGTGCGGGAATCGAACCCGCGACCCGGAGCGCAACAGTCGACTGTATCAACCACTGCACCAACCATGCCGTCAAATTTCATTGTACATCAGGAAAAGGTACGAGATATGCAAACTCCTGTTCAGTTTTCTTTTGATATTCAGCCCAGTGAACCCTCTTGTAATTCCTCTGTTTCACATGCACATTGGACTTTTCATAACCACACATTGTTTTTGATTATAACGTGATCACTACCCAAGGACTCATTTGTAGTATTCCATGTAACATTAACTGCTATATCACACATGACAAATGTAATATCTGGAGCAGACTGTTGCAAAAAAACCATAAACCATCCTGATCCTCGTGGGTCTGCCGTCATTCATGCACATATAGTCATTTTCGAACATTGCTTTATAAATGCTTTCACCTCTAGTGTCCGTTTTACAGGACCATAATGTATGGTGTGCATTAAAATCCCCAGCCAGTATTGTTCTTGCATTAAAAATATTAAATAATTGGTCCCAGTCAGATTGCCTTGTATTTGTTGATGGCTTACGTATAATCGTACTGCCCAAACGTAAATTATGTTGGATATCCCTGGAACATTCAGAATTTCTACTATGAGTATTTCAATTGCAGAGTTTGACAAAGTATATGTCTTTTGCACCAGTTTGATTGTCTTATGGAATAATATACAAACACCCCCATATTGATCTTCACTGTCTGCTCTAATTGTGTTGTAATTACTTATCTTAACCATGTCATCTTCTGATAACCAAGTCTCACTTATGAGTGCTATATGAATTTTGTATCTCTGAAGAAATAATTCTAGGTCTCTTAATTTATTTTTTAAGCTGTTAGAATTCCACTGTCCGACGTTTATAGTACTATTCTTGCTGTCCATTTTTATTGAGTCCTAATAGCTCCCATATTAACTCCATATTAAAACATCCTCTCAACCAGGATATAACCTCTCTTAATATGTATATCAGCACTACTTCAATCTTCTTCTCTATCTCCATATTTGATAATGTAATCTCCATCAATTGTAATAAAAATTTTCGTATTTCAAAACTTTTCTTTCTTTTTGATGAATCTCCTTCATTGTCCTTCTGTATACTAGCACTACATTCAAACATTGGAATCCAAGTGTATTGTTTATACTTATTATAACACTTTTTCTTTTTCTTTTTACTACTATCATTTTTCTTTTGACTTCCACACTCATTACTATTCTACTGTCCACATGTTTCTGAAGATCTTCTTAATGCGTCTGAATAGGTGTGCTTAGTAGCTGTCTCCAGAATTTCTTGAGTTTTACGTATATTAGGAAGGTAATTTTTCTCCTGAACTGTCCTACCAGCACCATCTTTTATTAGAGCACTGTCAACCTCCTTCATCATAGTTCATTGCCACTTTATATGTGTAGTTATTCTTAGCCATTATTTCCCTTATAAGCCTCTCTTTTGTACACAGGGCATAAACTCTTTACAAGTGACATATGATTTCCCTTACAGTTAACACATTTAAATGTTGTTGGCTCACACTTGTCATAATTACCTCCACACATAGCTGAACTTTTCTGGGACAGTAATTACGAATGTGACCATAACGCCACCATATTGAGCACTGTGTCACAGGGAATATGAATGGTTCCACCTTTATCCTACAACCATATGCTATTACATATGGCGGAGAGGCTGGACCCTTAAAGCATATGCATACTGCTTCACTGTTTACAAAAACTCTATGCGTATCTTTTTCTGTAGTCTTTTAACATTTAGTATCTCAACACTACTTTCTAACCTGCTCATAATACTATCATCAGCCATCTCCATATCTATATCTGTTAGCCCATACGAGTATGATATCTCGCCAATACGTCTGCAGGTACACCCTCTTTCTTTTAAACACAGACACTCCATTTAAACTACTTAATTTTCATAATTATTAAGGCGTACCAGAATTTTAAAAGGATTTTTATAATCCCTTGGAGCCTCCTTGAGAACTTCTGCTATGCCAATTTATTTGTTTTGGCAGAATTTCCTTAGAAGAAATTGTAACTTCACATAACTCAGTCTGATCGAGAATAACAGAACTTCTGCTATCTCTTCTCTTCCCATTCCTCCTTACAGTAACCCAATCTCCTGTTTACTACCCTCACTTTCAATTTGCTCTAAACCTGTACTACTCTGGTCCAATTCCATATCTGAGCCCATAATTACATAGTTTATTTCAGCCCGCGTCATTGAACCCGTAACCAGAAGATTCTCTTCCTCATTATCATCACCCTCCATCATGAACACACACCACTCGTAAAATTATATTATATTATTCAAATTCAAATTCAAAATTCAAAATTCAAATTCATTTATTTCAGGTACCATATAACCCATATTAGAAAACATCTTTAAATTATTCAATAATAAATACATAATCACACATAAATAAATACAAAGGAATAAATACAATATATACATATATACAGCATCAACACACAATGTATTATAATTAACTAATATTAATTACAGTAGTCTCTTACATGTGACACTATATGTAACTTGTCTGTCACAGCAGTGTCGCAAATAAGGACAGTCCAGTCTGTTTGCTATCATACTCAGAACGGTATTGGAGCTGTCCCGCACTCTGCGCACAAGAGACGCGCAGCGCTTCCGCATGGTCGCATGAAAACAGTCCGTGCGCGCCCATGCGAACATACCCGAAGCGCTACAGTAGTGAGGCAGACCCAATATCGCTCTGAAACCGTTGTTAAATTGAATGCGGAGGGTGCTATAGCTTTTCTGCGTGTAATTAGCCCACAGGCTGCAGGTGTACATGGACGTGCAATATGCTCGGAAGAGAGTTATTTTCACGCCATCCGAGCAACGTGCGAACCTGCGGGCAAGCATATTAGCTCTTTTAGATAACGCACTCCGCTCCCGTTCCATGTCAGCATGGTCCCTGAGGTCAGCCGTGACTATATGTCCTAGGTATTTAAACTGATACACCCTGTCTAAGGGTACACTATTTAGACGTATAGGTGGTACATGGTCGTATATATAAATAAAAAGTAGGTAGTTTCATGTTATAAAATTGTATCAAATAGTGACAGTTTCAAGTTCACAATTATCCACTATACTAAAAACTCATTATAGTGTTCAAAACAATGACATCAATAACTGATAGGTATTTTACACAAATATTTAGCTACACACGCTTAACGATACAGTCGATATACAACTATACGCGACGGTACCGCGGGCGTAACTCGATGCCACATAATAAAATGTTTAAAAAATGTGGTGGTACTTGTACAAATAAATTGCCCATTTACTTAACTGGCTTACTATTGGGCATCCTACATATTTTTCGTTGATCCTTTTTGATGATGATGATTTCATATCCATATCATGTAATAGGGGGTATCCTAATTGCAATCCATTGTACACTTCCATATTCTGTCCTGTTACTGATAATTTTCTTACATAAAGCTGCCTTATTATTGCCAGAACAGGAAATCTAACTTCTGCAAACTACTGCAGAAAGTCCAGTGGACCAATGAGATCAATATAAGAAATGTTGTCTGAATCATTAGATCTGCTCATCTATACTAATACTATGAGGAGGTTTTGTTTGTTTTTGTATATAGGGGGTAGTATCTAAAACTACACAAGCAATACTATTTTTTAAATTATTAATTTACTATATATTTCTTGTGACTACATAAACACATTCTTGACACAATAAGTATAGAAGCTATAGTGAGCATACCCCATATGAGTCTTACAAAGAACATTAAAAAATAAACATTTGCAAGTGTATTTCTCTGAGTTCACTGTCAAATTCAATTCATTTGAACAAATTATTGGTATATTAAGCAGATAGAATGGCATTATTCCAATTCCAATATGTTACACTGTGTGTGCAAATCTTTAACAAATTACCAACATCTCTGAAAGCTCTACCTCTAATGGAATTAGAAAATAAATTAACTCATTAACTGTTACAAAGGCAGACATCATTCAAAATCTATTGTCTTGCGGCTGCTGACATTAACAGGTAAGAGGTTAAAGGTGTATAATGATTTACTTGATTCACAAATGACTCTCTGACAGTTATGATGACATTTGTTACAATAACTACTAATATAATAAAAAAAACTGACTTCTTCTTCTCCTTCTCTTAGATTATGGCTTCTGTAGATTATCTTCCACAATTTCGCCAATGTCAAGTATAAGGCAACGTCGTATGGTGTTTAGATTAATAAATTGTTACATTTTCATAAAGTATTTATCAAAAATGAAAATAATTCAAAAAAATATGTCAGCAACGTTGTATGTCAGTTATATATATCTACTAACTGACTTATTACTGACATTATTAAATTGACTTACCACGATATTGACATACCACATTCTTACTTTTACATGATCGAATGATTATGAGTTTGTAATCATTTTGAACTATGACATGTGTGAATTCCAAATTAAAATATGATTAGGCTGTTTCAATAGACTAAGGTAAAAATAAACAGCTAAAATTTACATAAATGAATAGAGTACATTGATAATAATATTTATGGTATAACAAAAAAAAAACTGTTTATTTTTTACCTAAGCTCACTAAGGGAAGTTGGTGATTCAACTTATTTGACAGGGAAATGAGAGTACTATCTGCTGCAAACTTACAGTTTAACAGTATATAAAGTAATAGGGTATATATGAGATGTAATAAATTAAGTACAACTGGGGTCACACATGATACTGTGTGTGACCTGAAAGTACTTGACAATAAACATATAAATCAACCATATTATTTCATGACATTTAGTTCAATCAATAAATTAGGTACTCACTTAACAATGTTTCCAAGTTGCGTAGGGTTTACTTTGACAGTGTTCGTGTAGAACTCACAAAATATATCTATCACTTCATTCGGATAAGTATTCGCTATTTTAGCCAGCGATTTTATAACAACATTGTTTACTGAGTTTTCGTTATCGCCAACAGCGTTTATTAATACTGTTACTGTATCTGAAGAACAAATATAAATTATTTTCTGAACTCCTTGAAGCCGTACAAGTACACAATATAATGTTGTTGTACATACCTTTGAGAGATTCGGATTTTGTTAAAGACATTTTAACAGAATCACATATCCTTGAACTTTAAGAACCCGCAAATTCTCTCTATTTCTTTTCTTTTTAGGCGACGTTATGCTGCAAAATTATTTACGAAAACATGACACAGCTGTGAAGCCAAGTTTGCGTCACAATGACATTAAGTTCAGTGTTGTTAGTCTTTTTTTAATTACTACTAAAGACTATCAGTTTTTAAAAAAAAAAGACCGCGTGTAGCTTATACTGCACACACTATACATTTTCAGTAATTATGTAGGTATACAAAATACGGCATCATGATCATGTATTGATAGCCATTGTGATCACAATAAAGTTATTATTTTTAGCAGAATTCAGAAAAATATTCATTATATGTCAGTTATTAATGAATATTACATTTGATACTTAACATTAATAAATAACTGCTAATAAAGTAGCTATTTACACATCACTTTGTCTATGGTTAAGAATGTTATCTAAAGCTACTGTTACACTAGATGAAACACAAAAGTGGGGCGTATTTTTTATAAATACCAATTTCTTATCATGTGCGTGGCAAGGATCCGTGCTAGCCCCATTATTGTTCACACTGTACACCAGTGACCTCCCCAAAAGACCTGCTAATACGACCCAATTAGCACTGTTCGCGGATGACACGGCCATATTCTACTCTGGTAGCAGTCCCGATAGTATAACTAAGATCCTCCAAACCACAGCCAACGTCTACGGTAAATGGTTTAGGAAATGGCGGATCGAAGTTAACCCTATCAAAAGTAAAGCCGTCCTATTTTGCAAATTAGGCGACGACCACCCACGCTTCAGGGAGATCTCGATGCTGGGCCAATCGGTTCCTTGGGAACCGCACGCCAAGTATCTTGGAGTCACCCTAGACAAAAAACTGACCTTCATTCCCCACACAAAGATGGTGCGTGCCCGCGCTGCCTTTGTGCTCGGTCGCCTTCACTATATTCTGAACGCTCGTAGTAAATTATCCCTTAGAAATAAGGTGAGAATTTACACCACATGCATTCGACCCATCATGACCTATGCCAGCCCAGTGTTCGCACACGCCGAATCATACCCACTCCGTAGATTAGAAACCCTCCAAACCCGTTTCATGCGCAAGGCCACCGGAGCGCCTCTGTACATGCGAAACGACCAACTCCATTTCGACCTTAACTTGCCGACCATCAGGCAATTTATGAAACAAGCGTCCAAACGCTATCTCGATTCTGCCCTGTCCCACCCAAATCCCCTTGTGGTATCAGCCGCCGACTACGAACCCTCCCGTATCAGTAGAGTACGCCGCCCGAGGCACGTTCTGGTCGATCCAGACGATAAAATCACGTTAGATCACATGAAGAGACTCGCGTTGTCTCGTTCACTGAACACCCGACCGTTGTACCGCCCTCGCCGCCGAGGATGCCCGCCTCACCGACGTCGCGGAGGCCTATCGCCGCGTCACCTTCCCGTTCAAGTTAGCACTTCTCCCTCCCGTCTCTTGCTCGCGCCGGCCCGTGCCGAGCCTGTAGCTTTAAATGTCCCTTAATACAATTTAAATAATACCGATCCAGCTGTCCCCAAAACAATAGCTTGATATCCCCAGCAACGCCCTAAGCCGAGGTCCGTGTCCCGCAGGGGGCGCCCTTAGCGAAAGTTGCTTAGTTTTTAATAATTAATTTAAGCCTGGCTGGAGGCCTCTTTTGGCTTCGCCAGCAAATGACGGGTTAAGCAACCACATTTCCCAGAAATGTATGCGAGAAGCCCAACAAAAAAAAAAAAAAAAAAAAAAAAAAAAAAAAAAAAAAAAAAAAAAAAAATGTGCGTGGCAGTCTTAGTTTCTAGTTGAAGATGAAACCATGAAATTAGTTCAATGCTGTGCTGTGTGTACATGAGGAGATAACATTTTTTGTTAATGTTGCCAAATGTAATTATTAAGAAAACAAAGACTTTACGAAATATGATCAAACACGAATAAAATTCAGAGGGCCTCATAGGCATTTATATTAACAGTAACGTATTTCAACTTCAGTTTCAATATGAAATTTTATATAATTAACTAATCTTAACTTAAATTACTTAATTACTTTCAAATATTAGATTTAAATTTTCTAACATAATTTAGGATGGTATCGTCCAGTCTTTCGCCATTGTTACGTACAAAACCAATGGGTTCCAATATAGCAGGCACGGCACGACGGCAGTGACAAGAACACGATTGTATATATAAATACCAATTTATTTTTGAAAGTTGATTTTAAAAACGCTTTCACTTGTCAATAAATCTACATGAAGCCGGCAGTTCCTACTGACTACTTTAAAAGAAAAGCCGAAACAAACTCAAATATTTCTGTTAACCTATATATTAAGTTAACATAGTGCCTATGTTGGCAGAAGAGACCACCTGAAGCCAGAGCCCCGACGCTCATTAACGCAGCAAGTAGGCGAGCTCACTCAACATATTGTGGACATACTGATTAGTTCATTCCGTATGAAACTGACGGCGGCTCGTCGGGTTAAACCGTATTCGGGTAAGTCATTTTCCAAGCGATCACAGCATTAGTTAAATATGGTACCTCAAAATTCACTAGTGTGGATGCTAAGATTTTCCTAGTTAATTTATCAAAACTGTAGACCAAGGATAGGAACACGCGTAAGTTTACACTAGAAATTTTGCGAACGCCGAGATAAGTCCTCCCAAGTGAATGGGATGTGAGAATCCAAGCTCGGTCGTTTAAAACTATTTACCATATACCGATAACGGGGATACCTATATAGTTATATTAAATTTATAATTGTTCATTAGCGTCTAGGAACAGTGTTATCTGAAGTTGAAACTTGAAAAATCTTCTTACTGTTACTGAAACTACTTTTTCCTTATCTTGCGTATTATTTTCTATAAAAATATATATCAGTGACAATTCCATCTATGGGTTAAAGAAGATGGCTGGGGTAGTGGGTCGACTGCATGCGAAGGCCAGATTTCTGGCAGATCAGGTTTTGTGGTGCCAATTGGGGAAGGTTCATGTCCAGTAGCGTACTGCGAAAAGCTAAATCGGTTGATTTAGCCCTTTAGAGTTTAATTTAAATCCCATCGGAATAATTCATGCTCCGTCTTTATGCTGCTTTGAGTAGATAAAGTTCCTGTCTATCATGAACACTATACTATCATATAATTTCAAAAGTAATTTCGATATAAGTCTTAAGCCAACCAAATACTGATTTACCACGTATTTCGTGAACATGTGAAATAAATAAAACATGTTTTCGGTATTCAAATTGCGTTGCCATGCGACATATCTGTATGGAGATATTTTAGTCTATGCTTTTCCTGTTCAATGGTATGGTTTGACGGCGGGTGTGCGACAAGAGGAAGAGAATCGCCTTCTCGACTTCTCACAATTCGTGGTTATCGCGGTCGTGCGATCTCATTCTGCAAACGGGATTTATTCCCCTATACCGTAAATTAAAGTCGTAGGTACCTCACCATTTTCCACGCATTCGCGTATTACCACATAAATACCGAAACGACTTTCACCGGATACATCGATAATTTGATTAACGAAAGCAAGGGGGCTCTCAAATAATTCCACATATCATTGAATTTATCCGACAATGTATCCGTGCGTTTGGTCAGTTACCGATATGTCTGTGTGATGTACTGTGTTGTTCGTTTAAGTGACAAAGCAAAAGCGTTGGCTCCCATTCGAGACTATTATCCTATTCGTGATTACGTTGGGCCGGGAACTGGCCACTTGGTTTAGTCGCCGCGGGGACTCCAAAGCGGTAAATACGGAGGCGCAGATCCTGCTTCGCATCATTTATCGTCAGGATTGCGGTGAGTACGGTGCCGACGCTGTACGGTCACCTTTTCATAGAATTTTACGAGCAGATATCGAGGCGAGTTTAAAATTTTCGTACTTGGCATCTGACATTGAAGTCGGCCCGATCAGGTGCCCGTAAGTCTTAAAATAGCTATAAAATGTCAAGTCTGGCCTGGCACCGTAGCAATCAGCTGATCTGTAGCGTTTTAATTATAACGAATTAGGTAACTAATTGTTTGATGCGAGTCGCTAAGATTTCGTTATCTCTGCGAACATAATCGCTCGATTATTATAATGTTGATAGTGTTATCTCAGAGATAGTGTTACATATATTGGCAGTCTTGACATATATTTAGTGATTTGAACTTACCTTTTTGCAGATTTAAAAATGGTGCAGCAAGATTTGACTTAGGCAAGTCGGACTCATACGTTCAAGTGGTGGTCGGTAATGGCTCGAGGTGGCTCACGAGTGTGAGCTCCAAGAGAGCTACGGACACTCTGCAAGTCAAGTGTAGTGTTGTGCAGTGTCTAGTATTAGTGTGTGTGTGAGAGTGACGGTGGAGCCGGGATGCCCTCCGTGATGTTGTCGGCCGTCTTAGAAGAGGAGCCCGACTTGTATGAGGCTTTCCCACCTCATGTTGACCCCACCGGTATCACTATTCTTACTGACAGCCCTCCAGGTAAGACTTTAAATATTTCTTTTAGTAATAAATTAAACTAAATATATAATTTGATTTACTTTGTGAATTCTAGCACTTAAATACTTTAATTATTTTGCAAGAGATCAATGGTTTCCCTAATTAAACCAAACACACTTTATTATTCATGAATAAAATGCACCTACATTCTTATGTGATCTATTTATAAGAACATCTTATATAATTTATGTGAAGGTCAGAATAACAGTCACATGTTATCATAGTTTTAAATTGAAAATAATCACTTGATTAATACAATAGAGCTTTTTGCTTGTTAAATTTTATTAAACCCTCTACTAAAAATCTGTACAGTTCAATACAATTTAAGAAATTGGATTTAAGTATACTAAATCACTGACAACTGATGAATGGAATTTTACATTTAGCAATATTTAAAATAAGATGCAAATATCAGACATTTGCACAGGATCTAATTGAATGCATCGTTGATATTAATAAACTAGCTGGGAGCCGCGGTTTCACCCGCGTTTAATTTAAAAGAAATTTAGTGTATTTCGACATAGACACTTGACACTGAATATATATATTGGATTTCAAGGGTTTTATTTTTTTGCGCGGATCCCTACTTATTTTTCTAAAATAAATGTAGTCTAAGTTATTCCTTATAACATCAGCTATCTGCCAGTGAAAGTCCCGTCAAAATCGGTCCAGCCGTTTAGGAGATTACACGGAACATTATTGGTTTCAGTCCTAAGTAAAATGATGAAGAAATAAAAACGGATTACGGAATCATACCACACCGTCAAAATGCATTAGAAGGACGCCAATTGTATTACTACATTTAAGACTAGCTGGGACCCACGGTTCCATCCGCGTTTAATTTAAAATAAATTTGGAGTACTTCGACATAGAATATATATATTGGATTTCAAGGGCTTTTTTTGCGCGGAACCCTAATCATTTTTCTAAAATTAAAGTAGCCTAAGTTATTCCTTATAACATCAGCTATCTGCCAGTGAAAGCCCCGTCAAAATCGGTCCAGCCGTTTCGGAGATTACCCGGAACAAACAGACAGACAGACAAAAAATTTAAATATTGTTTGTTATATGTACCGTATATACTTTCATTTTCATTTAGTAAAAAGCTGTTATTTTGACATTACAAACAGACACTTCAATTTTATTTATTTGTATAGATATACTTCTTCAAGTCCTTATATGAGATTCAAAATTGGAATTCTCTTACCATGATGTCTGCCACCTGGTAATACTAAGAATATTGCCAATATTAACTAAGGTCAAAGACTTGAGTAAGTTCTAAAAATGTTTATCAATAATGCTAATGAATATATTATGTTAAAAATTACAATGATTAGAGCCTACTTCAACATCAAATTATTTATGTCTCATGTCCTTTTTGCACAATAATGTTAATTTATGAAACATGAAATACTTATTGTCTATACATTTGGTGTCCTTGAATTATTAATCTTTTTGGTTATAAATTACCAAGGAATTTACAAAATAAAAGTGTCTAGGAACTTTTGCAGTCAAGCAGGTATTTTATATAGAAATTAATGTGTGCAAAATATCTTTTAATTTATGACTCATGCCTACTTACCAAAAGTCTGTCATGACTTTTAGAAGCGCTTACATGCTTGTTCATAACATTATGCTTCTGTAAACTTCTTTGTAAACCGATTTATTTTATAATCATCTTATAAAAAAAAAACAATGTATGAATTAATTACATGTATTCTTAGCCACTGATACTGATTACAGACACTTCAAATTCAAATGAAATATATTTTATTAAATCAAAATAATAATTCATCATGAACATCAACATAGGACGGCATTAGTATAAGCCTGTCCTTGACTGTTTCCAAGTGTTGAAGCTGGGGAGAAAAAACGGTGCGACAATATCCCCAGCAATTGCATACAAGAAATTGTGTTAAAATCTGACCAACAGGAAACCTGAAAGTTTAAACACGCTAAGGAAACTAGAATTTTGTTTTCGGTATTCGTGATTAAGTGACCATGACACAGCCTTTATGTAGACAGAAGGAAGGAATTCCTCTTGGTCTTCTTCCGCATTGAGAGGGGCCGGACTCTTACCGGTTAAAACCCCACGGTATTCTTTCCAGTTGTCTATGGCTGCAGGTGAGGTTTTCCCGTGTGGTTATTGGACCACACCCCTGGCAGGTATCGGCCCGTCACATGGTCTGGCGGGCCCGTGTCTGTGCGACCTAGCCGGCCGCACATCCCTTCAAAGAGGCGCGCGCAGACACAACGTGCCGCTGTCTAATGTAAAGGGACCTTATAAAAACTGAGTGGAAATGAGTCAAACTATGTAATAATAAAATTAAATCATGGTACCAGCGTTCATGTTACCAAACCAGTCATATACACTGGCCATTCAACGCGCCAAATGTAAAGAGCGGTATTTGTTTTTACCCGTCAGACAACGATTTGTCTAGTTAAAGAAGCCAAGTCTGCAATTAGGCAGTTGATGATGAACCACGTTTTCTAACTACCTCATAATGTTGCGTGATAAACCATAATAATAACAGCACTATTAATTACGTGCGTAATTTTTTTTTTCAAGGAATACAAACTTGTGCATACAATACAAACTGATTGAAGTCATGAAAGCAGTTTTTATTGCTACTGTATTTGAATTATTTCTTCAACTACAAGGTATTTCTGAGACATAGTTACCCAAATTGGTGTGCAGTCTGTTCTTCAAGACAAGACAGATTTGATTGAGGCAGACAGATTGATTCTACTACCGGGAAGGCGAACATCTGTCTCAAGGTGGTGTCGGGTTTCTCGTCCGCAGGTCCCTCATTAACAGCATAGTGGCCATCGAAAGTGTGTCGAGCAGGGTAGCGTACCTTATACTCAGAATATCCAAGAGGTATTCGTTGAAGGTCATACAGGTCTACGCACCGACCTCGACACACCCAGATGATGAAGTAGAGAGTATGTATGAGGACGTAAGTAGGGCCATACATACCTCGAAGACACACTTCACTGTTGTGATGGGGGACTTCAACGCGAAGCTGGGCACTCGATGCGATGGTGAGTTGAGAGTGGGGCAATTTGGATATGGGCAACGGAACCCCAGGGGACAGAGGCTGGCCGACTTTTTGGAAAAGGAGGGACTCTTCGTGATGAACTCCTTTTTCCAAAAGCCGCCTCACAGGAAATGGACCTGGATGAGTCCCGATGGTTCCACGAGGAATGAGATTGACTTCATCATGACCAATAGGAGGCAAATATTCAATGATGTCTCTGTGATCCACAGGGTGAAAACCGGTAGTGATCACCGAATGGTAAGAGGCACATTGAATATTATACTCAAAGTTGAGAGGTCTCGTCTGATGAGGTCTACGCTCCGGCCCTCTAGTGCTCATATCCAAAACCCCGAGAGCTTTCAACTCGAACTCCAAAACCGCTTCGAGTGCCTAGAACATTGCGTATCTGTGGACGATTTAAATGGTAGGTTTGTAGAAACTGTCCAAACGGTTGGGTCTAAGTTCTTTAAGGCCCACCGTAAAGGTAGACCAAAAAAGTTCTCCGATCACACTCTCGACCTCATGGCAGAAAGACGCGCCATGACGCTGCAGTCCTCCGGTGATGCTGAAGCATACCGACTGCTCAATAGACGGATATGGAAGTCCTTGCGTCACGATATCCGCACCTTTAACACCAATGGTGTTAAAGAGGCGATTGAGCGGAATCAAGGCTCCAAAGTGTTCGCAAGAGACAAGTCTATTGGGCAAAGTCGTATTATGAAGCTGAAGACCGAGGACGGCAGTGTAGCGTCGACTAAGCCAGAGGTTTTGAGAGACATTGAGAAGTTCTACCGGCAGTTATACACCTCGGTAACTATACCTACCATTGGCTCTGACAAAGACCCGCGAGCCAAACTAACCCGACACTATACCGAGGATATCCCGGACATCAGCCTGTACGAGATTAGGATGGCCTTGAAACAGCTTAAAAATAACAAGGCGCCGGGTGGAGACGGAATTACGACAGAGCTTCTGAAAGCGGGTGGCACACCGGTACTTAAAGTCCTTCAGAAGCTATTCAATTCCGTCTTACTCGAGGGCACAACGCCGGAAGCGTGGAACAGAGGTGAGGTGGTACTCTTCTTCAAAAAGGGTGATAACACCCTATTGAAGAATTACAGACCCATCTCACTTCTGAGCCATGTTTATAAGCTGTTTTCAAGGGTCATCACGAATCGTCTCGAGCGCAGGTTTGATGACTTCCAGCCTCCCGAACAAGCCGGTTTCCGAAAAGGTTTCAGTACCATAGACCACATCCATACGCTGCGGCAGGTTATACAGAAGACCGAGGAGTATAATCTGCCACTATGCTTGGCGTTTGTGGACTATGAGAAAGCCTTCGATTCGATCGAAACCTGGGCAGTGCTGCAATCTCTGCAGCGGTGCCACATTGACTATCGGTACATTGAAGTGTTGAAGTGCTTATACAGAAACGCCACCATGTCGGTCCGAGTACATGAACAGAGCACGGGGGCAATTCCATTGCAGAGAGGTGTGAGACAGGGGGACGTAATTTCCCCGAAACTGTTCACCGCTGCAATGGAGGATGCCTTCGAGCTGCTGGAGTGGAAAGGATTCGGCATTAACATCAATGGCGAGTATATCACTCACCTTCGATTTGCCGACGATATCGTAGTCATGGCAGAATCGCTGCAAGAGCTCAGCACAATGCTCGATGATCTCAACAGGGTTTCCCAACAGGTGGGCCTTAAAATGAACATGGGCAAGACGAAAGTCATGTCAAATGCCCATGTCGTGCCCATCCCAATATCCGTTGGGAGCTCTGTTCTCGAAGTTGTTGACGAGTATGTCTACCTGGGACAAACTGTCCAGTTAGGTAGGTCCAACTTCGAGAAAGAGGTCAATCGTCGAATCCGACTCGGCTGGGCAGCGTTCGGGAAACTTCGCAACGTCTTTTCGTCAACAATACCGCAATGCCTAAAGACGAAAGTCTTTAACCAGTGTGTGTTACCAGTGATGACATATGGAACAGAGACGTGGTCACTCACAATGGGCCTCATAAGAAAGCTCAAGGTCACTCAGCGAGCTATGGAGAGAGCTATGCTTGGTATTTCTCTACGAGATCGAATCAGAAATGAGGAGATCCGTAGAAGAACTAAAGTTATCGACATAGCTGCAAGGATTAGTAAGCTGAAGTGGCAATGGGCAGGGCACATTGCTCGTAGAACTGATGGCCGTTGGGGCAAAAAGGTTCTCGAATGGAGACCGCGCACCGGAAAACGCAGCGTGGGACGACCTCCAACGAGGTGGACAGACGACCTGGTGAAGGTCGCTGGGAGTCGTTGGATGAGAGCGGCATGTGACCGCTCGTTGTGGAGATTTAAGGGGGAGGCCTTTGTTCAGCAGTGGACGACCTGTGGCTGATATGATGATGATATGATGAGTCAATAACAGTGGACTGCCGAGGTTGACGATGGTCAGACTGGGCAGAGTGCAGTAAGTTGCAGTTGAAGTTAGCAAACCCCATTGCGTGCCTCAGTTGAACAACAGTTTCAACTTTAATGGTCTCTTTCGCTCTAATGAGTATCTGAAAGATGAAACGGTCAGAAAAAAAAACTGCATGCATAATTTAAAGTTATTTTTTTCAAAATATCTGTTGCCAATTTAAGTTTTCAACTGACATTGTCACTAACACTATTATTAGAACTGAAAACGGAATATTTCAGAAAATATAGGGAACGCGAAACAAATAAAAAAACATGGTAAATATCCCGTTTTCAGTTCTAATAATATCTATTATAATTTTCTTAACCCATAAGTTTAATAATCACTTACTAGAATATATGATCTTAGGCTTCATACTAGAAAGGATAATGTATGTAAATAAACAAATAGCACAAAATATTAGTAACGGTGCGAAAGATCGGTCGGGTTCATGACTGCTTTCATAAATATGCAAGATGAGGTTGACTGAAAAAGATTCTGAATAGCGATTTGGCTCTGTCCACAAAAGTTATTAGTATTTATTATGAATATACAGTCATACTGATACAGTCGGCTGCCGCGCACCGGGTCGTGGGTTCGATTACCGCACCGAACAAATATTTGTACGATCTGCAGGTAGTTGTTCCGGGTCTGGGTGTATTGTGTGTGGAATTTGTGTTTGTAAACGCACCCACAACACAAGAGAAATCCTAGTGTGGGGTAACGATAAAAAAAAAACAATACACCTGTGTAGTTTTTTTTTTTTGTCGGTTCAGTATCTCTTTTGATTTACTCTCTAATAATGCTTACCGTACTTTACTTGCCTTGAATACCATTTCACTTTTTCATTTCATAACTAAAGGAACTGGTCTCGTACTTTTCATAAGAATTGCACCAGTTTCTTTATCTATAAAATGATCTTTCGTGTTATGTGGCCTGGTATTCATTGGCCGCGATAACGCTGGGAGTTATACAAGTATGCTTTCAGAAATTAAAACAAAAAATACTGGTTGCACTCCGGGAGTGCCGTCAGAAGTGAAAACTTATTTTTTAAAATTTATCTAGACGCGTTCGCGGTCTGCTATATGCACACACTATAGCAGCGTCTCGTAACGGTGTCGCGAGTCCAGAGATTTTATCTCATCTAAAAATATGTGTACCGCGCTAAAAGAAGTGTTCACTTCAAAAATCATGTTAGTACAAGCTATCGTGTCCCATGAAGCATCGAAACTTTTTATTTTATGCGTACAAACTGGCGACGATACTACGGAAGTCATTCACCTGGTTCTATCGCTACTTAGAACTTGTGCTGCGAGGCACTACGCAGCGCACATCACCTCGAGACATTCGTTATTAAGTGTGTAATTCCGAGTACTATAAGTAGAAACTTGAGTACTTTAATCTTGTTAAAAACAAGTAGTTCCCAGGAGATATTACGAAATATGCGTGCTCATACCGAGTGACCCCCAGGAAGACAGCGGTTTGCATGAAGTCACGTACCGCTGTGTGCGCCGCATAGCGCATAGCCGGGCTTCGGGGGAATCCTTTACAATCCCCCCGAAAAGTGCCTGGGGGGAGGTGGCCTCTTTACAGTCACCTTCTCTCCGCTAGGGGGGTGACCGCTTTACAGTCATCCCCTCCGTGATGTGCCTAAAGGCGTGGCACCAATGGGTGCCTTTCATCATTTCGGCCGAATGAAGTCCACTGCTGGACACAGGCCTCCCCCAAAGATCACCACAACCACCGATATGGATGTGTTGTGGGCTCATTGGGGGGGTTTTGCCATAATCGCCACGCTTGGCAGGCGGGTTGGCGATCGCAGTTGAGTTGTTAATGTACTCGAAGGACGCTGCTGCCCATCCTCCGGCTAATCCCTTAGTCGACTTTTACGACACCCATGGGAAGAGATGGGGTGGTGGCATTCTGAGCCGGCACCACATGCCTTTAGATGGAGATTATTCGAGTTTCTGGAGTCTCCCTTCGGTGCCGAGGATGGTTCGGTGGTTTTAGTCTGTAGGGGTCCAACATACTCCCTGCCCTTTTCCGGGGCGGAGGAAGTACATGATGTATTTCCACCGGATCAATAAAAAAAAAGGAGATATTACGAAATGTGTACTCCACACGAGCGAATCCACTGGTACATAATAGTCTTCGTTCGCCTGCCATATCGCATCCTTTCGGCATTGAACGCTACATGTTCATTGACTCCATGTTTCTCCACAGTTGGCGAGTTTCCCTGAATGAGTGTAATGCTCGGATCATTGTTTGTGAAACGGAGGCTTGTTGTGAATTGCGCTGTCTAAACACACTCTTAAGCGTAACAATAGTGACTTAACATTTGCCAATGGAGTTCATGTTAGCAGCATGGTCGGTTCTATGTATTGTCGCAGGTTATTTGTGGGCGTGGACATAACTACGGGCTGTGTAGCGCTGATTTAGAATTGAATTCCAACGTATTAGACATTCTTCGTGCATATAGTTTCATCTGTGTACTGAGCTATGAATCGCGTTTAGGAATCCGCTTGCATGTGAATGCACGATCGGATCATTATATTGCTCAGATGGGTACTGGTTCTCTTACTGAGGACAGCATGCCAAGCGTGGCGATTATGCCATAATCCCCCAATGAGCGCACAACACACCCAGACCGGTCATTGTCGCGAGGTCATTGGGGAGGCTTGTGTCCAGCAGTGGACTTAATTTGGCTGAAATGATTTAGCAAGTAGAAAACCCAAGTTTTTACGCAACATGGTAAAGACACGATTAAGTCATTCGCCTGGTTGTAAGAGTCATGCCTGCCCATAACAATTGTAATGCTACACAGGACTAGTCCTGCATGGCATCACATTGCGCTCATCACCTCGAGACATTAAAGGTGAGATTCAGGGGTGCAATTCCTTAAGGTCACACATCCATCCGTCCTTCAATACAAAATTAAAATAACGGTGGCAACCCAAATTGGTATTTCCTAACACTCGGCCCCATGGTTCATCGTCTGCAACGTGTCCTTGAATAGCTTCAATCATGTCTTAGCGTATACCAAATTGGTTTTTCACCGTCATTTTAATTCTGTATTGAAGGACGGATGGATGTGCAACCTTAAGGAATTGCAACCCAGAAACGAGTCTAAGCGTGAACTTACGCTTCCATCTGTCAAAATTATGAGCGTAAGTAGTGCATTTTGACAGATGGAAGCGTAAGTTCACGCTTAGACTCGTTTCTGAAACTCATCATCATCATCATCATTTCGGCCGAATGAAGTCCACTGCTGGACACAGGCCTCCCCCAAAGATCACCACAATGACCGATATGGGTGTGTTGTGTGCTCATTGGGGGGTCTTGCTAAAATCGCCACGCTTGGCAGACGGGTTGGCGATCGCAGTTGAGTTGTTAATGTACTCGAAGGACGCTGCTGCCCATCCTCCGGTTAATCCCTGTTAGTCGACTTTTACGACACCCACGGGATGAAATGGGGTGGTGACATTCTGAGCCGGCACCACACGGCAAACTCACCCTAAGTTATTTAGTCTATAATGCCTCTAAAAAAAATGCCCGTCAAACCGGAGCACAGTAATGTCTAAGGTTCAAACACTACTGCTAAGCGGCTAATATCTGGCACTAGGGTACCTAACTCGCCTAACTAACCTCTTGCAATAAGAGATCTGTCTGAGCTGTGTGTTGTTTTTAATTAAACACTTGTACCTAATCAGATTTTCGACTGTAGAACTCTCAAACTGTTTGTAAAACTGATTTGGCAACGAATGTGAAAAGGTATAGTGAAAAAATTTTATGTGCTAATTTGCGTATGGACGTACTTATTTCATAGCCAAACCACCGAGCGTTTGATTAGCTAACAGACGGTCGGAGAGATTTTTTTATGTAGGAATATCCTCGTGGACATCCTCTGCCTTAGGCAAGGCGGACTGAGCCCCCTGCCGTCAATTCATGGTGGGGGGCCTCGGGGGTCGCGGGTGCGCAGATTGGGGAGTCTGTGTGCTCACACCGAGCGATCCCCGGGAAGACGGTGGCGCGCACGTGGTCACGTGCCGCCGTGTGCGCAGCACAGCGCAAAGCGAGGCTTGGGGGGATCCTTTACAATCCTCCCCGAGAAGTGCCTGGGGGGCGACCTTTTTACAGTCGCCTTCCCTCCGCCAGAGGGGGTGACCGCTTTACATTCACCCCTTCCAAGATGTGCCTAAAGGCGTGGCACCAATGGGCGGCTCTAGTGTGATCTTACGAGGACCTGGAGCCCCCCTTCGGTGCCGAAGATGACCGCTCCAGTGGTTTTAGCCGGTAGGAGTCCGGCACACCCCTTCGCCCTTCCCCGGGGTGAAGGAAGTTCCATGTAGAATTTCCACTGGACATCAATAAAAAAAAAAAAAAAGGTAAGGCGGACTGGTATGGTAAACTACCATGATGTTATTTATTTTTAATCGTCCCCTGTGGAAATTCATCATGAACATTCTCCGCCCGGGGAAGTACGAAAGGGTATGCCGGTCCCCTACCGGCTAAAACCACTGGAGCGGTCATCTTCTTAAATTAGGTACCGCTTCGCAGGAGAAGGCGACGGCTACCCACTTATTCACGTTCTGAACCATGGATGCAACGCCCGCGACGAGGTCATGCCGCTGCGTCACCCAAGCTGGGCACTCTCGAACGTGTGCTGTGCCGTGTGCTTCGTGAAGTTTCCACATTGGTGACAACCGGGCATTTGCTCCAGGCTTATGCGACACAGATACTTTCCGAAACATCAGTCGGAAGGTGAGGTCGCTATTCCATCCACTCCTCCATGACCTTGCTGCTTGCCCTGCCACATCTTTCTATCAGAATAAACTTCCAGAAAGCATCCGAAATTGGAACGTCCGAAGGCGTTTTAAGAATAAGCAAATAACTATGATTGCGAAACAGTTTTTGTACATGTTGCTGTTTGAGTTTCGCTAGTTGTACATAAGATATGAGGAGAAAGTTCTTTCTAATGAATAATAAGTGCTTAATGACTGTAATTTTCTTAACCACGGATTGAGAATGGATGCAACTGTTTATATATATCTGTGAGTATTGCCGGTACTTAAAAATAAGAACTAGATACGAAATTGTATATTAAAATTAATTCTTAATTGCTTCCAACAAGAAATAAAGCAAGTAGTATTTTTTTGTTGCAATTGATTTTAGGATTCTCATAATTTTAATAAAATTAAATGATTATGTATTCAGAATAGAATTTGTTTTTTCATCGTTAACTTTAGACAGTACCCATATAAGTATATGTAATATACCACCCTTCGCCGCGCCCTAGTATTCAAGCTGGGGAGAAGAAACAGCGCAACACACTTGCCATCAACACGTTAGTCTGTCATAAACATTATTTTTTAATACATGTGGATCATATAAAAATTAACAGAGTGGATGGTTACTTGTAGTATCTTTGTCATAGCAACATGTCCGCTAGCACACCATTCCATTAAGCAATCGAAATCGATTACAAACATTGATATTAAATATAAACATTTAGTTTCATTTGGTTAAGACAGTATTAAAACTAACACCGGGTTAAAATGGTATGAGTATGCTCGGATAGCTACTCGGATTATGGCAACCCATGAATTCGGATGCCATCGGGGGACCACCAAACCGAGCAGCTGTCCGAGTGTAACGTGTCAACTCGGCTGTATGGCTAGTTTACAATGTAATAAGTACATGTGATAAAGCATAAAATGTAAAATAATCTTCTTACGTTTGCTTTAATTACAATGCGCAAAATACTTATCTACTTTTCGTAACCATTTGCGAAAATCAACACGTGAACCGGACCTTTGCATTCATGCAGTTAATACTAGAATATTCTACTCAAAACAATATAGTCTAATTAGTATTCATGTCCTATGTAGGTCACAACACAATGTTTGCTATCAATGGAAGAGGCAAACAATTCTCATCTCAGTAATGAGTGTTATCACTAAAGAAATCTCGGCTGAAACGATAACACCGATATCTAAAGTACCACTCCTGATAAGCCACTAAACTGTGAGAGTTTATAATTTTCTTAGGCATTGTAAACTGGATTATCAGCCGGAAGGAAAATACCTTAATTTATTTAATAATGTATTAAATTAGTGACGTCGGACGTTATCATTCAGTGAATCGTGGTACATATTAGGTATATTGAAGTGACATTTAAATTTCAGTTCTTGGAAAAGATCATCGAAATTAGCAGTGATAGGGTAAATTGCCATGACCACCACGCTTGGCAGGCGGATCGCTGATCGCAGTCATGATTTCAGCCGAAAAACGTCCACTGCTGGACAGAAGCCTCCCGTAAAGATTATGTGCTCATTGGGGGGTTTTGCCATAATCGCCACGCTTGGCAGACGGGTTGGCGATCGCAGTTGTTATAATTGTACTCGAAGGACGCTGTTGCCCATCCTTCGGTTAATCCCATAGTCGCCTTTTATGACACCCACGGGATGAGATGGAGTGGTGGCATTCTTCGCAGTATAATGTTATATTTAAACGGGAGGATACCGCTGCTGCTCTTGATATCCACTCTTTTTACGACGCCCATGGGTTTTTACGATTACTTTCGAAGGCAATGACAGCCGGTTAACCCATCGGAAGTCACCGCTACATTTTCCTTATCCGTTGCTTCAAAGTTTTTGTTATCATGATAAGGTGCCGACGTATATTAAAATTCATGTTTATGGTATTTCTCATGTGTAAATTTCGAATCTCCTCTTATTTTCGACAAAGACCCTTTATGGAGACCTCATAACGCGGCGTTCATTTAATTCAGTTATTCCTAAATCAGTTTTGATTTCCTTCCTATTGAAACTAGTGATAGATCTCTTATTGCAAATGGTCAGCCAGGTAGGTGCCACCCCACTGCCAGATGTTCAGCTAAGCAGTAGTGTTTAAACTTTAGACATAACTGTACTCCGGTTAGAAGGGCACCGTAGCTAGTGAAATTACTGGACATAAGAGATTAAAGGCCAATGATAGCTCGCCTGTAACCAAGAGATATAAAAAATGTAGGAAGTAATATTTACATAAGAATCGGTAATCTACATAATTCAAAATCCCATAAAGCCAAACGATTTTGATATGATTTTGGAAAGTATTAGTAAAACTGTTAGATTTATTTATTTTTAAAACCTTACGTCTATGTAAATCCACATTCTCGCTATGCTTTCCACTAGCCTATAATATGGCCTCCAGCTTGAATAAATCCATTCAAACGTAATCATTTCAAAAACACAAGAACAAAAACATCTCGAGCAGGGCCTATACTTTCGCCAGGTGGCGTGTTCCCCCCACCTTGCGCATACGCATAGCATCGTACCATCGTCACACCTTTATGCCGATCATACAGAGCGCTAATCACGTGATCATAACGTTGTTGCTTCAATTATATATTATAAAACTAGCTTGAATTTATAATTTTAATAATTATTTTCAGGGATTTTATAGCTATTGTCAAGATCCTTTACTCAAAGGAATAGAAGTGATGCATTAATTACGTCATGCCATTATAAAAGATAAATACCTACTTAAGACGCATACCAGGTAAGCTGTGGTTTTGTATTATAAATTGTTTATGGGTCGGTTAGTAACAATGAACTATAAAATGTATAATTCTACTATTCTGTAACGTATTGCATCTATTTAATGATGTTGATGATATCAGCCATAGGACGTCCACTGCTGAACAAAGGCCTCCCTCAATAGATTTGCACAATTGTGTCGTCATTTTAGGGGGAATTTGCCAATACTCACAACGCTTGGCAGGCGGGTTGGTGAGCGCAGTATGGTTACTCTTCTACAGAAGGGACGCTGCTGCCCATCCCTCTGGTTAAGTATCCCTTAGTCGCCTTTTACGACATCCACGGGATGAGATGGAGTGGTGCTTCCACACCTTAGAAAGTCGATGTCATAGGATCCGTAAATATATACAGGATGTCCAGTAAATAGCACGACATACTGCAGGGGGCGAGAGCTTGGGTCAATACCTACCAAAAATATGTTCAGCAAAATCTTACGGATTTACAGTAGTACAAAATTTTCCGAAATATCGAAACATCTCTACCTTGACACAGATTTTTAAGCATCTCGTAATGAAAAATTCCTTTTCTAGTTTTTTTTTACCTCAATTTATTTGTGAATAGTTACTTTACTCATTGATAAGTCTTTATTCTATTAAAAACTAAAATGTTTTCAATAAATACAATTCTTATTTAAATTTTCACAGTACAGTTTTCTCATCTTAAAATTTGAATTATTTAGTATCTAATGCCCAGTAATTTCACTAGCAACAGTGCCCTCTAACCGGAACACAGTAATGTCTGAAGTTTAAAAACTACTGCTTGGCAGCAGAATTAGGGACGCTGCGGTGGTAGGACTATCGCAGTGAAAGTCCCTCACCTACCGACAGTTATAGGCAAAATGCTGATCCGACCACGGACGCTGCAGTGTTCGAAACGTTAGGAAAAAAAAAGTATGATATACGATATGTGAACCGTTTAAAATTGTTGATAATGTTTAAAATTGTTAATGAGTAATAATTGCGAAAACCTAAAGACATCACTATCCTTATATAATCGAATAATATTTTGATTAAACAAAGATTTAAATTGTTAATCATAATTATTTTGCACACCTGTTGGGTAAGAACATGGCGAATAAATGAGTTTGGAAAATGTTTTTCCGTGTAAGGAAAACAAATCGTACGGAGATCGAACTTACGACTTGTAGCGCAAAACAACAATAGCCTCTGCGCAAACTGTGCTGTCAATTATTGATTAGCGCATTCATACAGACATACAGACGCTCTCTGGGGACTCTACTGTTTTGACATAATACAATTGTTTTGTTATTTGAAGCTTCAGGGACAGAACAGCGCACATAATACGCTTTGGCTCTACCGAGGCCTTACTACCTTCCTATTTTACCCGCCAAAATAGCTGAGCGTAGTTTTATTTCGGGTGAAGGGCAGGAACATACAGTGAAATCATCGGAACAAAAGGCATTGCAACTTAAGCCTTAGGTCGGCAACGAATCAGTGTTGTTCTTGCCCCACACTAGAATTTATCTTGTGTCGTAGGTACAGTTTACAGACCCATGTCTACCTTTACATTTCACCCATAATAACGCTGTGTTTCAGGCGAAGGGCATGAACATACAGTGAAGTTATCGGAACAAAAAGCATTGCAACTTAAGCCTTAGGTCGGCAACGAATCAGTGTTGTTCTTGCCCCACACTAGAATTTCTCTTGTGTCGTAGGTACAGTTTACAGACCCATGTCTACCTTTCTAGTTCACCCGTCATAATAGTTAAGCGTAGTTGTGTTTCGGGCTAAGGGCAGGAACATGCAGTGGAATCACCGAAACAAAAGGCACTGTAACTTAAGCCTTAGGTATGCAACGAATCAATGTGTTTTAGATACATTGCCCCACACTAGAATTCCTATGTCGTGGGTACGGACATAGATCTCACATGGGCAAACACCCGGAGCCGAAACAACTATCTGTAGATCATACAAATATTTGTTCCGTCCGGAGATCGAACCCGCGACACGTTGCTCAGAAAGCCAATTGCTTAGCCACTACGCTACTATGCCATCATATTAGTAGGTTGGTGATATCAATCGGTGCGTTTGCTACTTACCATTGGGTTGACAGCAGATCTGCACCTCCTAGGGTCTTTGATTAAGAAACACCGCTGCAAGAAGACAACCTTGTTGTTGTTTTGTAGCTAAATGGGGAACTTTATGGAGGTATATCATCTATACAAATAAATAAAATAGAAGTGTCTGTTTGTAATGTCAAAATAACAGCTTTTTACTAAATGCATATGAATCTATATACGGTACTTATAATAAAATAATGAAACAATAGTTTAAAAAAACTAAAAAAACACGCTGACACAAAAAAAACAACTGAGTGCCCGAAAGATCAAGTCTGGAACTGCACGCATACGTAGTTCGCGCACTAGCTCTGTCTCTCTTACTCGCATGCAAAGGATGCGGAAAGAAATTAATTAATCCTGGCGAATCTAATTAGGATAATCGGATATTTTGATCGGATTATTGCATTGTCATCGACCTTTGACAGGTGTGCAAAGTTTGAATCAAATCTGATCGTTCAAAGTAGGGCAAAATCGAGCTCAAAGGAGTCGGTTACAAACAAACATACATACATACAGGTGAAGCTAATAAAAGCGTGTTAAAAACAATTTTTTGGCTGTCTGTTTGTTCCAGCTAATCTCCGAGACGGCTGGACCGATTTTGAGGCGAGTTTCACTGGCATGGCCCTGATAGCTGATGTTATAAGCAGTTGTTTAGGCTACTTTTATTTTAGAAACTGAAATAGAACTAGAATTACTAGCAAAAAAATTAAAACCCATGAAATCTATGCCGAAGTTCTCTAACTTATTTATTAATAATCCGATTTTTTTTAAATTAAACACTTGGTTAAACAGCTTTGCACAGCTAATATAATTATATAAACATGTTTACAGTATACATTTTGATTTTACTTTGCAAAGATTGATAAGGATGCGTATCACCAGAAAGATTACTAGAAAAGTAAAAATATCCCGCACAGTCATTCTATTTTCGCTATAAAATGCGGATACATTTATGAGATTCTGTGTATTTATCTCGTGTTTTCCGTTGAGAAGAGATTCGTCTGCAGTGGACTACGTGACACTAGACACTAAGCTACAGCTTTTTTTGTTTGGCTCCCCTCATACATTTCTTGGAAATCTGGTTGCTTAACCGGTTGATTCTGGCGAAGCCAAAAGAGGCCTTTAGCCAGGCTTAAAATTAATGTTATAAACTTATAATCTAAGCAACTTTTGCTAAGGGCGCCCGCTGCGGGACACGGACCTCGGCTTAGGGCGTTGCTGGGGATAACAAGCTATTGTTTTGGGGACAGCTGGATCGGTATTATTTAGAACAAGCTGGGACCCGCGGTTTCACCTGCGTTTAATTTAAAAGAAATTTAGATACTTTCGACATAGACACTTGACATAGAATATATATATTGTATTTCAAGGGTTTTATATTTATTGCACGGAACCCTAATTATTTTTCTAAAATAAAAGTAGCCTAAGTTATTCCTTATAACATCAGCTATATAGTGAAAGTCCCGTCAAAATCGGTCCAGCCGTTTCGGAGATTACCCGGAACAAACAGACAAAAAATTAAAAAAAATTTGTTTTGTTTTATGTACCGTATATACTTTCTTATGCATTTAGTAAAAAGCTGTTATTTTGACATTACTTTTATTTATTTATTTATTTATTTTGTTTTGCAGAAAGTACTTGTATCCAGATCATTCGAATTAGAATCAGGTTTCTGAAAAGCAGATTCAAAATAAGAGGCAAATAGCTCAGTGATTCCCTCCCCTGTATCTGCCAATGTGTCCAGATAATGCATTACGTTAGGCAAGGTATTACAACTTTTTTTACTTTTAATATACGACCAGAAAAATTTAGGATTTTTGGCGATAGAAGATTCTACTTTTTCCATATATTCGGAAAAACTTTCACCCTCCAAATGTTTAGCTCGGTTTCGTAACATAGAAAAGGAGAGATAATCGGATAAAATTCCATAATTTTTGTACTTTTTATGATACTTATGTTTTTCTTTCAATATTTTTATTAAAGCACTGCTGTACCAGGGAGGATGTATCGACTTTTTAACTGGTTTAACGGGAATGTATAAATCTCTAAGCTCGTATAACTTATTATAGAAAAGGCTAAGGGCTTGATTTAAGGGCCCTACTGACAACAACACATTCCAATCTACAAGATTTAGTGCAGCTATTATTTCAGTATAATCTCCACGGTGAAATAAATATTTTACGGCACGTTTTTCAACGCATTTGTGGATTTCGACAAAATCAGCGTTTATTAATAATGGTTTGTGGTGCACATCAATAGGCACTAAAGGGTCAGTACATTCGCTTACTTTAATTGTGCCATTGGAGAAAACTAGGTCCAACAACCGTCCGTTGACATTACGCACACCATTTAACTGTGATAAGTTACACGTATTTATAGTGTCAAAGAAATCTAAAATGTACTGGGAAGAAATATTTGTAGGGTATAATTCAGAGCTATGGTTAGATATGTGCCATTCTACATCGCCGCCGAAATTAAAGTCTCCTGTTATGATAAATGTATCTAAAGGGTGGGTGGTTACTAAGTCATTAAGTTTATGATAGAAGTTTTGTAACTGACCTGTATACGAGTTACCAACATTTTGTTTGCATAAGTAAAGGCTGCAGATATGTATGTTATAAGTAACTGCAGGTCTAGACCTCTTCAAAATGATGCTTACCCATATATCCTCAGCGGAGGTACGCCAATCATTCCTCTCCAAAACGGACATATCTATTTTATTTATTTATATAGATGTATTAAGGGACATTTAAAACTACAGGCTCGGCACGGGCAGGCGCGAGCAAGAAACGGGGGAGAGAAGTAGTAATTTGAACGGGAAGGTGACGTGGTGATAGGCCCCCGCGACGTCGGTGGGGAGGGCATCCTCGGCGGTGAGGGCGGTAAAACGGTAAAACGATCGCATCGGGCAAGATCTCTCTCTGCCAGCAGTAGTGTTGGCTATGTTGGCAAAGCACGAAAACTGGAATGCAGTGGTCTTCTGTGAGAGCGTCATGCTCCAGAAGGAGACTGCAGAGCGGGATCGGGAGAGGGCCGATCCCGCTCGAAGAAGGAGGACACGGCGCCGGGGTAATAACCGCCCTGGCGCCTAATTCCCATACGCATGAAACCCCCTGCCGTTGTTATAAGGTGGGGGACCTCTGGGTTTGCGGGTACGTAGATTGGGGAATCAGCGTGTTCACACCAAGCGACCCAAGAGAAGACGGTAGCACGCACTGCCTATCGCCACAGTCTTTTACATAAGTACGGGTGAAAAGTATAAGCAATGACTTTTTTATTTACCTAGTCAAGTCTGTGTTCCCTTGCAGTACGCAGAGATCCCGTAAGAATAAAGCAAACAAATAGTCACATAGGTTTTATTTCTATTAAACAGATTACTGCCACTTATTAAATGTCAGAACTTCAGTTACACGGCTCCAATTGGGGGTCCTAAGGAGAAAAATCATTGTGTCTAGAAAAAAGCTTTCTACTTTCATCAACTTGCAAAGGGAAATATCGCATGATCCAAGATTTTGCATTAACATTTCGATGAACCCATTAAATGGCCTTCCCATTCCCTTGCCTTTGCCTCCTAAAATCATCCCATAGAAATAATGACGTAAAAAGCAGGATTGGTAACGTAATGCGTGAGAACGAAATGCGTCATTTTATTGCGTAACTTGTTGTAAAGACCAGATATTTCATTTTAAAAGAGCTTGGCGTCCCCAATAAATTTGCATATCGAATTACTTATGTATACAATCAATTTTATATGGACGAATTTGTGGTTAAATATCTTCGTAACGGAGCAAGGGTATTACACCAGCTGTGCAAAATATAAAACACAGAATACAATCCACGAACAACTTAGTCACGATTCGGCTTAGAAGCCATCAGTCAGACTTGCACCTCGTCGTTTATACTCATTTGTAATTTATTGTTTAATTAGTCACATCAACGACAGTGACCTAATTCAAGGGACCTGATTTAACAGTGATATTGTAAAAATTTAGTCAAAAAAAATTGGCAATATAACGGTGCTACCTTATGATCTTGATCATAATTTAGTAAGAAGACAATTCGTTTGTACAGTTATTGTTAGTGACAAGATTAAATGTGATTTATTATGGTGAATGTGTTTGAGTCATACTTTGCACGATTAAGTGGTTCATTCATGGTATAATTGAAAACAATGTGAATATTTTTTGGACTGTTTTACGATGATGACGGTTGCTCAAAAATTTGGCATGTCACCTGCGATGGAGGGGGTAGTTGAATGGACCAAGAGTAAGTAAGTTGTTTTGATATTATAAATGGTTTATACGTCATTTTATTTTGTTGTGACTATTTTGATCGCTCGTCATTTAATTTTTATTATCGCCTTCTGAGGTTGAACATTGACCCAAAGCCCTGCAGTTGTATATTTATATAGACCTTTTTTTTTATTGGTGCCCAGTGGAAATTCTTCATGAACTTCCTTCGCCCCGGGGAAGGGCGAAGGGGTATGCCGGACTCATACTGGCTAAAACCACTGGGGCGGTCATCTTCGGCACCTAAGGGAGGCTCCAGGTCCTCGTATGATCACACTGGAGATATTTATATAGACCTACGTAAACGTTTAGTTATTTAGATTCCGTGTAATGTCCGTATTAAGAATATAGTACCACCCCATCTCCCGTGGATGTCGTAAAAGGCGACTAAGGGACTCTAAACCATAGGGACGGGCAGCAGCGTCCCTTCTGTATTCGGCCATTCATCGCTCACCAACCCGCCTGCCAAGCGTGGTGAGTACATACTGGCAAGTTGCCCCGAAAATCACGACACAATTGTGGAAATCAATGGGAGAGGCCTGAGATTTTTTCAGTAGTTAAAGTCTTTCAGCTGATATGATGACGATGATGAAACATTCATTTGTAAAATATGAAAGGAAAATCATGCTGCGACGTGGAAGTCGTACAATAAATCCTAAATTTGTTTCTCTGTGATGCATCGGGATCGGTATTCCGCGTATGAACATGGGTTGATTTTGCTGCGAATTTTGGACGCTTTTCATAATGCGATAACTTCCTTCCTAAATTCAACGAATCGGACCCATAAAGTTTAAAATTTTCCATGAGCAGTTGATTAGTTTGTTAGCAGTGTAGATTTCCTTTTAATAATAATATTATATTTCAAATAAAATGTGTCGGCTTACGCGCCGATAACTGAAACATAGTGTCAATTTTTTTTAACTCTATGTCCCCTGTTCTGCTTCTGCTGTATCGTGGGTACAGTTTACAGACATAAATTTCACCTGCACAAACACCCAGACCCGGAACAACTATCTGTAGGTCATACCAATATTTGTTCCGAGCGGGGATCGAACCCACAACTCGTAGTGCAGAAAGCCAATTGCTTAGCCACTGCGCCACCCGTGCCGTTAAATCTATAAATGCAATCTTTCAATCCTGTACTCCTTACTCGTCTGGAAAGACACTGATAGAATATCTTTATATGGGGTGCGTAAATAGCTGAGAACCACGCGATCTCCTGTCTTGATGTTACTACTAATTATTTAGAACGCAATATTTCTACAAATACGTCGTTGTACATCACACTTCAGTTAGCTGTGGTGTCCGAGTATCAAGAATATAGTTCCATTCCACGACATCTACAGGAGAGGCCGTAAGGGGCTCTAAACCAGACCGCAGTGCCGCTTCTGTGGAACAGTAGCCATTCTGCACTCACCAACCCGCCTGCCAAGCGTGATGAGTACTGGCATATTCCCCGTAAAATGACGACACGCAGCATGTGACAGGTCGCTGTCCATCTTCAAATCTATAGGGAACCCTTAGTTCAGCAGTGGACGTCCTTTGGCTGACATGATGACATCACACTGAGATGCATTGTCTTATTGGCATGCTGTTGTTTAAACTGCGAAGAGTGTTTCAATAATTGCATACGGCTATTAAACGCTACGATAATCGGTAACGTAGATACGGAAAATACGAAAAGAATATTTCGGTCCGGTTTCAAACGGAAATATGAGCAGGAAAATAATACATTTATTTATGTAATAATTTCTCCGTTCAAGTAGTACGATTTGTACAAAAGGCTTTGAGTCATACTGTATATTTGTACATGTTATCTTTCCCACGATTCTTGACAAGCTTCTGAATACTATTTGGCAGAGGATTATAATATTTGGCAATCTCATTTTCAACTCTACATATTTATATGAATAAGGAAACATTATCTTATCTAATGCTTTGTTGATGACACACTGAAAGGCTAGGTTAGCTACTTAAGGTACTATTTATAAAATAGCTTGGTTACTTATAAGCAATGAGTAAGTAGACACCAAAGTAGCTAAAGAGTTAGTAGACACCAAAGTAGCTAAACATTTAGTTATAGGTAACATTTGTAACTAATTACCAAGCATTTTTGAAGTGAAACTTCTTTTGGGTCGGTGTGAATTGGATTTTATGAACTATAAATGTATTTCAGGTTGTAAGAGAATGAGATAAGATTTTAAAACACGTTTCTATATAGTTTCTATGTAGAACTGAAGGTCCAACGGGCAGAAAGGTTCTCGAATGGAGCCCGCGAGGCGTGGATGAGAGCGGCATGTGACCGCTCGTTGTGAAAATCTAATGGGGATGCCTTTGTTCAGCAGTGGTCGTCCTGTGGCTGATATGATGATTGTCGATCAATCGTTCTCTCTCTCTTAAATATTATGATATTACCGTGATCTGTATCAGACACACGAGTGATCCTATAAGGGTTCCGCCGTTTTTCCTTCGAACGTTCGGAACCCTAAAAAGATGTAAATATCATATCTAACTATCTAACGTTTTAATGACATTGAATACTTTGTTCATGGTAGCCGCTGATGTTACTTACGACACGTACGCATGGTCAGCTTCACGATACATTATAATAAATAGCGTGACATTACCGTGATCAGTATCACGTCAAGATAACGATTTAAATATTACTCCGCTGATATGGATTAGTATGGGTGATCCATTAATGTGATTACTTGATTTTGATTTTGGGCTGGCTCTGACCCATTTTGTACTCTTTTTTAAACCAACCTCCAAGCACATTATCGTTTCTTCTGTGGCGTGTAGAAAACTGCACATATATATTCTGTGCGAGGATTAAACCCACGACACATCGCAGAAGCAAAGCGATGAGCCACTGCCCAAAACGTGCTATTATGCAACAGAGACTTTATTTTATTGATACAGCTTATTGGGACGGAGACGTGGTCACTCACCATGGGCCTCATAAGAACGCTCAAGGTCACTCAGCGAGCTATGGAGAGAGCTTGGTATTTCTCTACGAGATCGAATCAGAATTGAGGAGGTCTGTAGAAGAACTCAAGTTGCCGACATAGCTGAAAGGATTAGTAAACTGAAGTGGCACATTGCTCGTAGAACTGATGGTGGTTGTGGTAAAAAGGTTCTCGAGTGGAGACCGCGCACCGGAAAACGCAGCGTGCAGGACCACCTGCAACACCCCCGGGAAGACGGGGGTGCGCACGTGGTCACGTGCCGTCGTGTGCGTAGCAGCGCCAAGCGTGGTTTGAGGGGATCCTTTACAATCGTCCCTGAGAAGTGCCTGGGGGGCGACCTTTTTACAGTCGCTTTCCCTCCGCTAGAGGGCCGACCGCTTTACAGGCATCCCCTCCGTGATGTGCCTAAAGGCGTGGCACCAATGGGCGACTCTAGTGTGATCTTACGAGGACCTGGAGCCCCCCATCGGTGCCGAAGATGGCCACTCCTGTGGTTTTAGCCGGTAGGAGTCCGGCATACCCCTTCGCCCTTCCCCGGGCGAAGGAAGTTCCATGTAGAATTTCCACTGAACACCAATAATAAAAAGGACCACCTGCAACGAAGTGGACAGACGATCTGGGATGGTCGCTGGTAGCCATTGGAATGGGGGTAGCATGCAACCGCTCGTTATGGAAATCTGTGGGGGAGGCCTTTGTTCAGCAGTGGACGTCTATTGGCTGATATGAATGAATGATCTTAGCTTAGCATCGGTCGTAGCCTTAGGATTGTGTCTGTTCGCATACGAAAATTGGCCTTGGCTCGGAAATCAGAAGTCATAAAGATAGTAAAGGTACTTCTTAGTTGGCATTATCATGGAAAGGTGCCAGGATTCGTTTCCCGGCTTAAATAAAATATCATCACTAGTTGTAAACATTATGGCAAAGGTACCATAAAGTGGTAGTCAATTAACAGAAAAAATAATGCAGTTGATTAAATATTAAAACAACAGAGTATGCTGCATTAAAAATAAAACAATAAACATTGGTTAAGTAAGTAGTGCCATCTGTCAACGGTGATGCCAAGTCTCGGTAAACATCGGCTGGATTTAATTGCATTGGATCTCATCCGACCTCTGTAGATGTCAGTCGTGTGTTGCTTACCAGTACGCATGTTATTTTAATGCAGGGTTGCCTCTATTAAAATAATTTGTTTTTAGTAATAGATCTTCTTTCTAAATAAATATAATATATTTTAATAAATTTTCGAATCTATGTTGCTTTTGGAACGAAGTTCCTTACGGCAGGCTTGGAGGGGATAGGGATTTTGCTGCGCGACCGAACTGAAAAAAATGTGATAGTAAAACCGTAAGAAAAAATCCGTGGAAAAAAGTGCGTGGAATAAAACGGTTAAATGAGACGTGCGCAGGCGCGACAGTCGCATACACAAGCGAGTAGTGTATAAGTGTCGATTCTACATTAGCCGAAGGAACTTCGTTCCTACCTGGTGTCCCACGACACCACATAATTTTTTAATTTTCTTATTTTGCGTGAAATGAGCGGTATTGATATAAAATAATAATCTCCGTTGCATTTTAAATGTAAGGCAAAATAAAAATGGAGCAATTGGGGTTTTGTATGATTTCTGTTCTGTTCTGATGTTACCTACCCAAAACATAGAGGAGAATCACATTAGATCACTGTGATCACTAATTCTTTTGCACTTTTGTATGGCTACAAGCAAAGTGGACCCTGCAAATCCTGTAATGTTTCTTAGAGCCTGGACATCAACCGGGATCATCATATAAGGTCTCCCCCTAGTTTTACACAACGACCGTGTCATGGCGATTTGTCAGTCCTGACCACGCTCGGCGAGTTAGTGAGAGCAGATTGGCTATAGTTCCATAGAAGTGACGCTGCTGCCCATTCCTCTGGTCTAAAGTCCCGTAGACGGGAGGAGATGGGGCGGTGCTATATTCTAAATCCGGACACCACACGAAAACCGGAATAAAGAGAAGGAACAGTCGCATTCCGACATCTAAATGTAAAGAATTTCATAACTATTCTCATGAACGCGAATACATTATTCAATTAGTAAATACAGCTACATAATATACTATGAAAGTTGCCAAGTTTGTTAATAAATTAATCCATTGGATGTGCAAGCGTCGCTGCTCGATTTCGTTGACGGAGGTGTCTGTGTCTGTCTGTCTGTGATGTCTTCATACACTAGGATCGGCTTGAGAAAATAAGGAAGTAAATTAATGAGCTTGTCAGATGATATTTTACATTATTTATCCTATGGCCTACGACTATTATTATAGTTGATATATATTACCTATATAATAGCTGCTACCTGTATCTATGGTATGTTTTCTGTGTCTAATACCAAGGTTTTATCTTAAGTGAAAATATGGATTATCGGGTCCAGTTTTTATTGAACTGATCTTTGTTCATATTACTATAAAGTAATATTGCCACAATCCAAATAATAAGTCTTTAACGAAGAATTTTCGCGGATGGAAGTAATAAAACAACACAAATTGTTCGTAATTAAGTATAAACCTGGCTCCTGTAATACAGTTTCACTAGTTTAGGAGGCAGGGAATTCACTAACACGTATGATTCCAATAATGTCAATAAAGACTTATTATTTTTATTATATTTCATATTATTATTAAAGACCCATTGCTCCCAACCTTGGAGAACTGTGGAGGCGAACTCATATTAAGTTCCGAATTAATATAGAAATAACGCTTCTCGCCTCATTTATTCACTATTTGGGTAGCAGTTCACAGATAGTAGATGCTTTAAAAATACTGATAGTCAACTGCATCCGAAACTGACCTCAACATAACTAGCGCTAATAGTTCACCGGCTTCTGTAGATCGTGAGTTCCAACGCCATCGGTTGCTCATTGACGTGAGCCGAACCCTAGTGTAGGGTTAACAGACATGAACATGGAACCAATATAAGTACCTACCTTGTGAATTAAAAAAATAACAATTTTAATTCAGATGCTATAATTCTCGGTAAACAATATCCATCTCACCTTGTCTTTAGGGGTGTCGTAAGCTAAGCTTCTTTCGGGTGAGTGCAAGCAATCCAGTACATCGTGCAGAGCGCAAACAGGTGGCAAAATGAATTGTGCTAATAACAACATTCGATAAACACGGAACCGGTTGCCAAAGATGGCTACTATAAAGCAATTGGCTGACGTATAAAGTAAAGGATTGTAGTCTAATTTGAATAGAATCTTTTATTTGATGTATTTAGCTTTTGTATATATTTTACCGTATTTATAGTATGTACATTTGTATGTATGTATTGTTATTATTGAAATGTTAATTTTTTGTACCTCTTTCAATGTATTTCTTTTTTAACACAAAGGTTGACTGGTAGAGAATGCCACATGGCATTAAGTCCGCCTTGTGTACCACCATTGTACATGAAAGTGTAAATAAATAAATAAAAAAATAGAACAGATTCTAATTTTAAATTTTGAAAATTGATAGTTATTTTAATGCGAGCTCTCCGAATTTCTATTATATAAAGTGACAACCCTGCAAAAGTAGTTATATATTTGTAAACAGACGCACGGTGTGTTTGCACAATCTTTAAAGATAAAAATACACGCTGTATCCACGAGTGTATTAGACACAGGAACATTGGTATATTGTGAGTGAATCATGCGAATTGATGTTCAGAATATAAGAATGCAGACCTCAAACGTTCAATTTACAGGGCCGATCTAGAAATCTTTGTAAAGGTACTGGGGTCGGCTGTAAATACATAAATGAAATGAAATCGTTATTTTCCAGATACCAAATCCAAAACCGAAATAAAATTACAAAAGATAAATATACAAAATAATTAATCTGTACATCTATATGTCAACGCTACGACTTTAGGTAATCGGGGTATGGTAGGACTGCCATATTTGATGTAAGGGGCTATAGTCCCAATCTCGCACTGCGGCCACCAAGGAATTGGCGGAGTGGTATATGGCGGTGCGCGCCACGGCCGTGCGGCTCCTCAACAACGCCTGCCAGCAGGGCGCGCGGCCCGCGGCGAGCATCGCGCTCGCGCTGCAGTGCCGAGGTAGTCGATATAGAGCGCGCCACGCGTCGTTATATTGCACTCGCATGTCGCTCAGTGTGGCTTTCTTGTAGTTTGTCCACAGCTCGACTGTGTAGACACTGGTGCAGTAACTGGTAAACAGCTGTGTCACTACAGCGACTGAACCGTCTGCCTAGCATGTTGCCACACGCTGAGGTGGCGTGTCGCTGTCGCTCTATATCAGCGTGGTCGGATAGGTCGGCTGTTATTATGTGGCCTAAATATTTAATGGTATCGACTTTACTAGTTCGGTGCCGTACAGTTTCAGCGGTGGCAGCTCCGGGCAGCTGTTCTGACTGTCGAATACCATGTACACCGTTTTATCTGCATTGTACTTCATGTTGTGGTATTCTGCGTAGTTTTCACACACTGCTAACAGCTTGCGCATCGCTGATATTGATGGTGCTAAAAGAACCATATCATCTGCATATGAAATATGATTTATAATTTTGCCATTGATCTCACAGCCTATGCCTGTTTGAATAAGCTTATCTGATAGCCATCCATGTAAAGGTTAAATAGGGCAGGGGACATGCTTCCACCTTGTCGTACCCCACATTTAAGGCCAAAGGGCGCTGACAGTTCGTTCTTCCATCGAACTCGATTTTTCTGCTGCTGATACCAGTTTTGCAGCACCCCCACTTTCTGGTCGGGTACCTTACGTTCAGATAGCTTTTGCCATAATAGGTCGTGGTCAACGCGATCAACGAGCAACTTCAGAGTCCTATAAAACTGAATTAGAGTGGGTTAAAAAATAAAATTTTAGTAGTGATAATTTCTAAATACTTACACCATTAACTTATCCGTTTGCTGATTCGAATATGATTATTTGAATAATTACTACCTATATGATTTGCGCGTGATAAGCAGAAAGCCGCCATTATTGATGCAATACAACAGAACTGAAGTATTGCATCGTATTTCCAGATTAGCATGGAACATTGATGTTAATAACATTGTTTGTATATCAATAGCTTGTTACATTTCAGTCTGGTTGAATGCAGATAACACATTAAAAACTCTGATAACAAACCAATTGCTACGGCTGTAGTGCCACTGTTGTTATCCCAGAAAGAGCTGACATCCGCAGTCAAAAAAAAACTTCCGAATTTAAAAAAATACATACGCCATATTGAAATTTTTACGCCCAATGTGACTCCACACGATTAAGACGAATAATATAACGACACCTCTTAAGTTAAAACCCATCAAGCTGTATGCAATAGACATACATACATACACTCGAAAAACATTACCCTCGTTCTGGTGCAGTGGGGTAAAAATAACGCCCAGTATAGCGTCCTATCCTAAGAAAATGGGAATGGCAATTGCAAAAACCCTACTTTACTGGCGGGAGAACCTTTTGTGTTTTGTATTAATGATTATTATATATTTTTCGCATGTGTAAATGTCTGATATTACAGATTGGCCATCTGGATGAAATATGATTGTATTTGTAAGTTTCAAAATACACAGAAATGCTTTTCTTGAAAGTAAGGGTGTTTCTAATTGCGCCCCTTTTCGGATAGGACTATATTAGACCCAGAAAGGTTGGCGGCAAGTTGTGGTTCAACCGCAGTTGGCCAGACTAGTAATATTAGTCTTTAATGCGGTTAGTGCCCGGTACGGATTTTGAGCGCTCAGTGAAAGAGTAGAGATCGGTTTGCGCATACTCACAAAATAACTAAAATATCACTTGAGTAAGTAAAGGCGGAAGATCAGCACTCAAAATCGACGCTGGCTAGTAAATCAATGAGCCTCTTACGGCGAGACATAGCGTCTGCACAATAACAAAAAAAAAACAATTTAAAATCTTTAAGCATAATAAAATCGTCTCTCCCAATGTAGTAATCCTAGAAAGGATTCGAGTCATATTGCCCATCCATCCGCAGTACGAAGCTTCACGGAAATACTTATTAATGTGTATTATTTAGTAGGTGGCATTTATACAGCGTGATGCTGTTAGTAATGTTTAAATGATCTAAGACAGTATTCATCTATACATCTATACAAATAAATAAAATTGAAGTGTCTGTTTGTAATGTCAAAATAACAGCTTTTTACTAAATGCATATGAAAGTATATACGGTACCTATGACAAAAAACATTTTTTTTTTTTTGTCTGTCTGTCTGTTTGTTCCGGGTAATCTCCGAAACGGCTGGACCGATTTTGACGGGGCTTTCACTGGCAGATAGCTGATGTTATAAGGAATAACTTAGGCTACTTTAATTTTAGAAAAATGATTAGGGTTCCGCGCAAAAAAAGCCCTTGAAATCCAATATATATATTCTATGTCGAAGTACTCCAAATTTATTTTAAATTAAACGCGGATGGAACCGTGGGTCCCAGCTAGTCTTAAATGTAGTAATACAATTGGCGTCCTTCTAATGCATTTTGACGGTGTGGTATGATTCCGTAATCCGTTTTTATTTCTTCATCATTTTACTTAGGACTGAAACCAATAATGAATCAAACCAAATCCATGGATTAGGGATTGTGTATTTTTCTGTTTTTTGTGTTGACCAAGTTCAAAATCTTAGGGCATTTGCCAGTACTTACTCACCACGCTTGGCTGGCGGGTTGGTGAGCGCAGAATGGCTACTATTCCACAGAAGGCACGCTGCTGCCCATAGCTAGAGGTTTTAGAGTTATGCTATATTCTGAATCCGTACACTATTGGGATAAGTGGTATTGTGGCAGTATGTAATTAGCTTATAAGCCAATTTGTACTCAATTAGCTGGCACACAGCATGGTGATGATTCATGGCGAATTCTTGTTTTATGCGAAGTGCCTAGGCGATTGTAACATATCAGTCCTGAAGGCACTACCTTACCTGACCACTACTATGACACCTTGACCCACAGTTTGCCGTTTGGGATCGATGCAGTGTATCGGCCTCAATTTCAATCCTGTGACTAACATAGTTTACCAGAAAAACCCTTATTAAGCACCTTGACCTGACCACGGTGACAGACCACAGAGGCGGATCATCATCATTTCAGCCGAAAAACGTCCACTGCTGGACACAAGCCTCCCCCAAAAATCGCCACCACGACCGGTCTGGGTGTGTTGTAAGAGCACTTTGGGGGGTTTTGCCATAATCTCCACGCTTGGCAGGCGGGTTGGCGATCGCAGTTGAATTGTTACTGTACTCGAAGGACGCTTGCTGCCCACCCTTAAGGGTTAATCCCATAGTCGCATTTGACGACACCCAAGGGATGAGATGGGTTGTTGCTGTTCGTAGCCGGCACCACACGGTATACGCGGCAGACGTAGGTGGATACTGTAGGTAATGTAGCCTAAATCAATAGAGAATGTCTATAAAAATAGCAAACTAATGCTTTTATCATGATAAAAACAAGCCGAAAATAGCAGCGAAATTACTCCATCTGATAAAATAAACTGTATCTTAAACCCAATAATAAACTTACCTACTCGTGTGTACATGCTGGACTGACGTCATAATCGGCGTATCAGTTTATGGAAAATTATAATCAATACCAAAATCTATGAGAAAGCTGTGTTGATGCCGTTTTCTAGGGCACCGCTTCTTTGTCTTATGGTATTATATAAAAATGAATGTTTATTTCTTTGTTTGTCTTCTATGCGTTCCTATACCACTCATCCGATTGAGTTAATACTGAAAGATAGAAAGTAAACTCATTTATTGACTCACACTGTAAAATAAAAAATTCCAAATAATAAACACAAATGTGCAAAAAATATTGTGGGCAAAAAAAAAAAAATTATTTACACTTAATAAACGATTCATAAATATAATACAATAACCACTATAAAACTAAACTTGGACACTTACTTGGAAGTTTCGGTCGTGCTTCCCTGTAACGTTTGAACACCACTCCTGATGGCCGAAAGTCGGCGCTAAGAAAGACGGACTTGTACGTCGCCGGAATATGGAGGATGTAGGACTTAAAATTTGTAGTTCTACTCGCCTCCATCCGTGACAGCTTCAGTATCGCCCTTCCTTCAGCACCGATTCTACCTTGACTTCTTCTGATGACGTACTGAAGGAGCTTTTCTCCCTTATTTCCATTCTACGACACCCACGTGATGAGATTGGGTAGCCCTATTCGCAACCGGAGCTACACAGCAGCCTCTGAAAATTACCTAACCCGTACGCTACTCTACCAGCTCTAACAGACATACCAACCATCTAATCAATAAAAGTATGGCGTATAAATATCCAGAAAGCTCTTACAGTAACTAAGTAAAAATAAAGAACGTCTTGGACTGTCAATCGCAGCGCTCGGCCCCGGCCGGCGACTGCATTGTAGATAACCTCGTCTTATCAGAGTTGTTTACTTAACGCGCGCATGTTTACTGTCGGTATAACTGGCCGTGTCGGAAAATTATTTGTTAAGAAAAAATATTTCTTTTTACAAGGAAATCTGTCGTTATCCACTATATAGGCTAAAAAATTATACAGCATATACATAATATATATAAAATAAGGAGTAAAAAGATTCCGTTCAGAAATAATTCTTAGAAGCTGCTATACAGGCTATAACTCAGTTTAATGGTCAGCGTAAAAGTCGTGTCTCCTAAAGGCCAATGAACATACGGCTAAAAATTGCTTTTACGAACCCTTAAAATTAGATCTAATAAAAAATATGGATGTATTTACAGATATTTCTTTTTTTTTTTCTCTACAATCCTCTCGAGGCACTCTGTATTTGATTGTGTTACGTCAAGGCATATGCGTCTTACACGCAGAGGCTCTTGGGGTTTTCTTAGATAGGACCTCTCGCATTGCGCTCAATGGAGCTTCATATATTAATACCAGCCTATAACTGTCCCATTGCATGGCAAGACCTTCTTCTCATACAGAGAAGAAACGACTATTGATCACCACGCTTGCACTGCATGTTGGTGAATCCAGACTATTCGCTCCAGGTTTCTCCGTGATCTTTTCCTTCACTTAAAGTCCGTGATGTCTTCAATTTACTAAGACAGTATATATGACAGAAAAGTCGAAATGGCCGGGTTTTGAACTCGCAACCTAGTGCTTAAGAAGCGAGTCCTTAAAACTCTGAACCACCACGACTTCAGCTTCATACACATATCCAGAAAAGCATAGAATAGAACACTACAAACTTAGCAAAATAACTAAGGACGTTGGACTCCCTAAGCTACCTAAGGATGTCAGCTTAGGCGGTGATTGGGGAAAAGCCTACCTGAGCTAGCAAAGCTAAGCTCTTTGAGCTGGATCTGGGTTTAGTTATTATTATAACACAGTTTGGATGGAGAGGTTAGAGCTCGTGAAGCATTTGATCTAAAAATATGGATTTAAAGTTCCCAGGGACTATTTGGTTGCACTTAAGTAACTACAGTTATAGATTGTCCCGACCGACGGGCATAATTATGCACCCAGCGATGTTTTTTTTTGTTGGGCTTCGCGCATACATTTCTGGGAAATATGGTTGCTTAACCGGTCTTTTCTGGCGAAGCCAAAAGAGGCCTCCAGCCGAAGATCGAAATCACCCAGACTTACGTAGTCTTACGACTATTGTATGATATGGGAGTAAATTATGGACTGACAATTTTAACTAAATGGAAAGACTAGCGCCTGCTTTTCAAACTTTTGTATTAAACCATTTGTTTGTTTTGTTTATTTAAACCATTAAGTATAAAAGTAACATTTACTTTAACATTTACATTAACAATTGATGAATACGATACATTACGTTAAACGATAAAGAGCAATTTCAGTGTCCTTTCAGTGGATGATAGATATATAATCAATGATCGTACATTTTTAATTCCATGCCGTTGCCCCCTTAACGACTTTAGACACTTTGAGACTCATGATATAACTTTGATGATGATGATGATTTAACAACGAATCAACGTGACTAGTGAAGCAACAGAACTCTGCTTCTGCTTCCGCAACTGCGGAAGTTCCGCGCGCTTTTTCACTTCCGTTGCTGCTTTTGTTTCCGCAACTTTTATAACCGATATTAGAGCGGAAGTTTAAGTTTTTTCGCAGTGAATGAGGCGCGTGCGTAGGTTTTATATTTATGAAGAACACCCGAATAAAATATTGGGTGAAAAAGCGGCAAAACTACATATAAATAGTACAAAGTCAATAAATATAACTTTTCTGTGTGGCGTTGGCTCAGAATACCACCACCCCATCTCCTCCCGTGGGTGTCGTAAAAGTCGTCTAAGGGATTAGCCGGAGGATGGGCAGTAGCGTCCTTCGATTACATTAACAACTCAACTGCGATCGCCAACCCGTCTGCCAAGCGTGGTGATTATGGCAAATCCCCCCCAATGAACCCACAATACATCCATATCGGTAGTTGTGGTGATCTTTGTGGGAGGCCTATGTCGCATCCGTTGCTGCAAAAGTTTATTTTTGACATCTGTTTCTCCTTCCGTTATGACATTTCCGTTACATCACTTAACTTGACATAAGAAATGTGAAGCATTTAGAACCCATGATAGGTTGAGCAAAAGAAAAGGTCGTATCTGGAGATGTTCGAACATTTATTTTCGCTCTCCTACTCCACATACGATTACGTATGCAATACGAAAATTTCGTTTTATTGGCGCGTATCCAAGTCATTGCGTTTTGCTTTGATTCTGTTACTATTTATATTTCTGTTCATGCTGTTATCGTGTGATATCTACTGTTGTTTACTTGACGCACGTACTTGGTTTTTTTTTAATATTAACTAGCTGTGACCCGCGTTTTCACCCGCCGTTTAATTGAAAAGAATTCGGATTATTTATAAATAATTATTAGTATATATATTGGATTTCATGGGTTTTTTTTTTCGCGGAGCCCTAGTCCGTGTGATGTCCGGATTAAGAATATAGCACCACTCCATCTCCTCCCGTGGATGTCGTAAAAGGCGACTAAGGGAATCTAAACCAGAGGGATGGGCAGCAGCGTCCCTTCTGTGAAACGGTAGCCATACTGCGCTCACCAACCCGCCTGCCAAGCGTGGTGAGTATTGGCAAATACCCCCTAAAATGATGACACAGTTGTGAAAATCTATGGGGGAGGCCTTTGTTCAGCAGTGGACGTATGAATGGCCGATATGATGGAGCCCTTGTTCTTTTTTTCTATAATAAAAGTAGCCTATGTTACTCTTTATAATATCAGCTATCTGCCAGTGAATCCGATGATCCTGTCAAAATCGATCCAGTCGTTTCGGAGTTTAGCTGGAACTAACAGACAGACAAAAACAATAAAAAAAATGATTTTGTTATAAGTAGGTACCGTGTATACTTCTATATGCATTTTGAAAAAAGTTGTCACTTTAAAATTATAAACAGACACTTCAATTTTATTTATTTTTACAGATAACTCAGAATTATTATAATAAAATATTGGAATATTACGAATAAGCAAGTCGCCGATATCATAAGTCATAACAGTATTATTACATAGCGAATTGTATTGGCTCGTTCGCCACAGAGTAAATAATGTAACATTGTTGTCTCAACAATTATTTATTATAATTGGAAAATTAAGTCAAATTGGTTTTGGCCTGTTGTACCGGCTCGCGCGTCATACGGTCAAATAAACAATGGAAGTGTGACAGTGTTGGGCCGCGCTATCGCATTTTCCGGAGGCTGACGAGCTTGCGGCGGCAGGCGGCAGTGCCGACGGCGCGCGCGCACTGAAAGCATGTGCTCCGCGCTAACAGTGCGATGTACATAGAACCGGCCGCGTTTCGCGCACCCAGCGCGGAGTCCCTCGCCGTCTCCGACCCCTCGCCTATCTGGACGCAGTGCTTACCCACTCCATTATTCGCAGGAAAGAAAGCGCCCCTAAAAACATTCGAGGAGATCCAGCCCCTGATCCAACAAGCCCGCAAGCGCGAGCTCAAGCTACTCATCAGAGAAAACTCCTGGCCGATCAACAGCTCTGTCCGAGCCTCTCTCTGGCCTGCCCTCTGCAGACAACATCAACATGGAAAGTCTATGCTCGACGGATTCTACTGGGACATGGTTACACAGGTCAGTGCTCTTTCAAATTACGCAACGCGATAGCGATAGGTTTTTTCCCAAGGTGTGTGACCAACTTTAATAGCAAGTTTTATACATAAAGAAATTCATTTTGAACTCGCAAGGTAACGTCGGCGAGAACGTTATCTCGCGAAGCCGGCATACACTTAATATTTCCAAGGTCATGTCTATTTACTTTGCACAATAGTGCCCAAATGTTTGAGATATCGCGCCCCCAGATAAGAAGGTGACGTTCCCGCCAAGGTCTCGAAATTTTCGTCGAATATTTATGCAAGTGCTCTCTTTAGATTTAGCAACAACTAGCGCTTCTAAAGTCAAGTCACGTGGCCGTTTGTTGACCACAGAACGCACTCGCACAAGCACAAGTTGTCCTTGTAATTAAAATGGGCGCGAAGTAGTCAATAAAAATCAATCTAACCAACGAGGCTGTGCATTAGTGTCATATCACATATCACTGTTTAGTTAAAACTTTATCGAGTCTTAGGTTTGTCATGTCAGTTATTGGCCCCTTGTGTACGACATCAACGTGCGCTCGCGCATCCACGCGTTATAATAGGAGCTCTCGCGCATCTTAATTAACTGCCAGCGTTCTAACAATGGTAGACTAATTATACGACAGGTGGCTGTAGCTAATTAATACAAGTACCGTGAATACGAGTTTATTGTTTCTAACGTGTTGCGACATTTATTTTGTATCGTCAATGTAAAGTTTGGACTTAAAACTTTTGGTAAATAAGAAAATAGTTACTTATATTTTTTATTTTGTGTAAGAAATGCATCGGTATCATTAAAATGTACGTAAGAGATTGGCACGGGATCAAGCTAGCTCGCTCACCTTCGCCGCTGCGCACGCGTCGTGTACCGAACATATGCATAATTCTCGTATGTGGGTGTACTTAACGATTGTATTGTAAAAGCTTCCAGATCGTATTAGTGCTTTTAATTTTATGATTGAGTAGGTTTGGCACAGCATTTGCTGATTAGACCTGTAAACCTAGATTTGAGTGAGCAATTCCCGATATTTTCAGTTGATCGTAAAAAATACAAATTGACCGAAAAGCATATTTATACACGCGAGTACCTAATACTCTTGTTGTGTCATAGTGTGACCGTCAAACAGTCATAAATGATATCTAAACGTTTATCTAATTACATATTGATTGTTCGAGTCATAGACTACTAATAAAAAACACTTATGTTGCTCAGAGAATAAAACCAAAACATTTTCTTAGAAATATTCCTTTGTAATGAGGCTAATATCTAGGCGCGTATCATTAGCCGTCCCAGGGCTGGGCTTTATGCGCAAGCGAGCCGCGCACCACACTCGAGCGGCGGGTAAAATGGACGTCTCAAATAGTTTAGTGGGACTTAAATATTAAGAGCGTTAGCCACGTCTTATTCCGAGATCCAGGTTATCTCCGGTTATCGACCAGTGTCAAGATTGCCTAAATGAATACAATGTGCAAAACACTCCCATGAGCACGCAACTTACCTGAAAAACCGGTCGTTGTGGCGATCTTTGGGGAGGCCTGTGTCCAGCAGTGGACATTATTTCGCCAGAATCATGATTATAACGTAGCACGATCGAATAATCCCAAAAAAATGGTTGCTACGCCAGCCTTAGCTGAAGTCAATATCGGAATTAACGCACACAGCTAGCTTCTACGCGCCTTTCATCGCTCTCTACATTGGTTCCATTAATAATTTATAAGTCATCAATGAAATTCCAAAAGACGTGTGCCCTGTCTTGGAGCAGAGCCATATACGAGTATTTAGGTAGGTAATTTTGCCTCTAAGTATGAATAATGCAGGGACTTAGTTTAATGTAGAGATCGGCGGTATAGTCGTCTCGAAAAAATATTAGAACCAACTGAAGTGAAAATAATAAAATAGAGAATTATAGTATTTTTTGGAGACAAAACTTGCATGCTTATTTCGGATCCGAATAGATCGGCCGAATGTTCGGTTTAGTACAAGTAAAACTCAGTGTGGTGTCCGGATGAATTCCGTGTAGTGTCCGGATTAAGAATATTGCATCAACCCATCACTCCCGTGCATGTCATAAAAGGCTACTAACGGCCGAAATTAATAATCAATCTAATCCAAAATCTTTAGATTTAAGATTTCGAAATTCATTCGTTGTTGTTTTACGATCACGTTTAACACAAAAATAGACATATCCGTCATCCGAAATCCAAAGGTTTTGGATTAGATTGATTATTAATTTCGACCGTAAGGGACTTAAACCAAAGGAATGTGCAGCAGCGTCCATTCTGTGGCTACTTGTTGTAGCTATTCTGCGTTCACCAACCCACCTTCCAAGCGTGGTGAGTACCTACCTATTGGCAGTTCTCCCCCAAAATGTCAACATATTTGTGGTAATCCATGGGGGAGGCCTTTGTTCAGCAGTGGACGTTTTATTGCTGATATGATGGAGAAAATCGAATAGCATACGGTATTTGGCTACACAATACGATCGGTATTCGTAGAATCTACTATATTAACACCTCTAGTTTTCTCTTAGGGAAAAGAAAACAAACTAAATTCTTATACAACACTGACATCTCAAAGATTTCCCCGAAACCCTCATTGTTGTCAAACACATTAACCCAATTTGATCCAGTAACAAATGAGTACTCTCATTGAAACGTGTTTCAATGCAAGTTACTGGGATGAGTCACTGTCACGCGCCGTTCAAGGTAACATGCCAAGTGTTCCGGTTTTCTCAGAACCTGGGAAGAAATTCCATACCGAACATCTTAGTACGTGTTGTTTGTTGTTATCTCCGTATATGAATATTTGGCAACAGTTTCGATATTATTCACGGTTCGGAAAATTTCGGCGTATTTCGGTTGGTCCTATCAGTTTCATCATCATTTTTGCCGCAAGACGTCCACTGCTGGGCACAAGCCTACCACAAAGATCGCCACCACGACGGATCTGGGTTTGTGTTGTGTACTAATGGTTTTGACATAATCGACACGCTTGGCAGGCGGGTTGGCAGTCGCAATTGAATTGTAAATGTACTCGAAGGAAGCTGGTCCCCATTCTCCGGCTATCCCCATGGTCGCCTTTTACGACACCCATACGACGAGATGGGGTGATGCTATTGCCATCCTTAGGTGAATTTATATAGAGGTGGTTTTAGAGAAGTGATTTTATATCTTTATATTTAATCTGCCATGTTTTGTGTCGATGCCTTCACAAAAGGTAGCGCTGTTGTTCATTATGTTCCAACATGTCATCTAAGGTAAACATACAAAGGGTTCCGATGTTCTTAGAAATCGGGGTGGATTTCTATAACGAATATGTTATAGTCAAATAAAGTCCACTGCTGGACACAAGCCTCCCCTAAATATCGCCACAACGACCGGTATGGGTGTGTTGTGTGCTCATTGGGTTGGGTTTTGCAATAATCGCCACGCTTGGCAGGCGAGTTGGCGATCGCAGTTGAGTTGTTATACTCGAAGGACGCTGCTGCCCATCCTCCGGTTAATCCCTTAGTCCACTTTTACGACACCCACGGGATGAAATGGATTGGTGCTATTTGTAGCCGGCACCACACAGCACAAGCATATTATAGTGTCGGTTGGTATTTCGAAGGTTAAGTTATAGTAATCGTCATAAATAACTGCACGATTTTGCAGCGCATTGGTTAGTATTTGTATCGTCATCATATGGCTCCATTATGGTTTAGTTTGATTTGACACTTAATACTGTATGGTGGAGGTATGTATTGCATTCAATAAATTGTCTATTCAATTCACCAAAGAAAATCTGTAGCAAAATAGGCGTGGTTTTAGACATTGTAGGTTGTCTTCTACTGTTTTTACTGAATAGACTTGGCCGCAGATTGACTTCTGTTCGCACTAATCAAGAAGTCGCAGCTTCGAACATTGCGAACATACACTTATTGTCAAATAGGTCTAAGGGTGACATTCAGAAACGAGTCTAAGCGTGAACTTACGCTTCCGTATGTCAAAATGCACTACTTACGCTCATAATTTTGACAGATGGAAGCGTGAACTTAGCTTAGACTCGTTTCTGAATCTCACCCTAAGGTTGCGACGCAGTGGTACAAAATATTATTTACTGTGTGTAAAAGTATGTAATACTGCCATGGCAAATTAATCATAAGCTTTAATACATATTAAAAGCTGTTTAGTGTAGACTTTATGTAGTTCAGACTCTTTTCTTCTACGCCGTCCTCACAGATTCGTCATTTCAAGAACAATGTAGTCAAATATTGTAACATAAATTATGATTTAAAAAGACTAACCATGGAGCTTCTTCCCGGTTCCTCTCCATAGGAAATCAACATCTTGAAACGCGCCAACTAAAGCCTGACTATTCATACTAATGAATCTTAATATCTTTATGGTAGTCAATTTTGAATTAGTGTTAAATACAAATAGTACTATTTTGTCAACTGTTAACTCACAAAATTCAACCAAAATATGAGGTCGAGTAGTAGTAGTATATTAACAGTTCAACTGCGATCGCCAACCCGTGTGCCAAGCGTGGCGATTATGGCAAAACCCCCCAATGAGCCCACAACACACCCATATCGGTCGTTGTGGTGATCTATGGGGGAGGCCTGTGTCCAGCAGTAGATTTCATTCGGCCGAAATGATGATGGGGTTCATCACCTTCAGCTCTACTCTCGATAACATGCGCAAGTCTTAAGGTATCCGTGAAATTCGTCAAGGGTCGTTCACAAGAACTCGTCGCCTGAACTCTGGTGCAGTGCCAACGACACACGCGCCTTGACCTCGCAATCCGTCACACGCTGTCACCCACCGATAACGGTGGATTTCCAACGATATCGCTATTTGTCATACTATGCGTGCGAGTAGGACGGAGAAAGCCGACGAAAGTATCCGAGTGTTTCGCGTTGTGGTCTCCGTGACCTAGACATTATCGTTGGCGTTGATGTGACTATCAGATTGTAAACACGAGATAAATATAGATGAATACATGGAAGAGAAATTCTAACGTTCCATGATATTGTCTGCACACTGTGTTGTCTTTTACAATTATTTTCACTCGAATTATCTAGTCGTGTGGTGCCGGCTACGACTAGCACCAACCCATCTCATCCCGTGGGTGTCGTAAAAGCCGACTAACGGATGAGCCGGAGGATGGGCAGCAGCGTCCCTCGAATACATTAACAACTCAACTGCGATCGCTAACCCGCCTGCCAAGCGTGGCGATTATGGCAAAACCCCCAATGAGCACACAACACACCGATATCGGTCGTTGTAGTGATCTTTGAGGGAGGCCAGTGTCCAGCATTGGACTTTATTAGGCCGAAATGAACTACAGTCATTGTGAGCCCATACTCCGGGTCTAATTTGCTAAAAGGCCTTTTTGTTTAATCTGCCATCTTTGCTTTATGCCTCTTTTTGATCCCAGGGGGTTCTTTTCAAATTTAAGCGTTCAGCGTATTAAATTCTACTTGCTGAGAAGTCCGGCAACAAGCACTTATACAAACGCAACTCAGACGGCCCGCGTCATTCCGTAATCTCATTACACGAAATCCGATTATGACGGATGAAAGCCCAACGTCCCGAGTACCGCTATTTCATATTAAAATACGACTAATTAAATCTCTGAGGGTGCGGCCTGTAGATATTATTGTGTAAACAGAAACATTCAGACGGGAACAGCCCGGAATTAGTTCCCAGGATCGTCCTTTCTTTCGCGTCTTTTGAGGTTTTTGTGCTAACGAGGAAAATGCTTTACTATTTATCATATGCTTACCCTATGAATGAGCCTTTGGTTCGGTAAATTAATCTACCATTGTGTTAATTAATTAAATTGTATTGTTATGAATATGACTCAACGTCGGATTAAAGACAATTGTGTGATATGATCTCCATATCAGTAGTACAATATTAATTGTTGTGATTATTTTTATCTTTCATTTATTTGGAAATGACCCAATTATATGTCTTTAATCAAGTTTTCGGAAGTTTTGATAAAAGAAATGGTGTTTGCCAGCGCGCAAGAGCTAGCGCAATTTCGTGAGCTCGGTGGTTGAAGTCGGCGCGTGCGCAGAGCGCAGAGAAACGCACGATTAATGATCGTTGATAACGCGAAAGAGGTGTGTCGAAAAGTATTAGGTATTTTTGTTATGCATTCTTGTTTCATGCCGTTTTATTGTGACCATGTTACTATTTCGAGAGGTTATAAACTCTATATCGTTGTCATTCGTGGAAATAGATAAATATTTGATGTTATTTATTGGCAATATTTCTTGCATCATACACATTATTCTTTATGATCTTTCAGGACAGGCCATTTAGGGACATATGGCTATTAATCTTTCTTCAAAAGGCCATTCCAGACGTTGCCCAACGTTTTTCTCACGTAATATTGTGTCTATGTATGTCTGGATTTAAAACAGGAATCTTTGGTATGTTTTCTATTTCTTCTCAGATGCATTATGAGTAAAAAATGCCGGCTACATCTTAATTTATTGACGAGTGAAAGTGCTTCTTGAAACCTACTTACTAAAATAAAGATCATCATCATTCCATTTCAGATCGCCAAAGAGTATCGTTGAAATGCCCAACTTTGATTTAATTTGACATAAAATCATATCGCTAATTGATATACTTACATAGGTAAAGCGGTGCGCACGATGGCCGGGAGCCAACTCTTAAAATAGACAAGCACCATTTTGTGTTTCTCACCTTCTGCTACTTGCATTGTGGTCACATGAGTGAAACATCAATATCTTATTTAACTTTATTTATCTGTTGTATTTCCAATATAAGCTCATGTTTAAAAGAACAATGGCTTACGAAAAAATCGTGACAAGCATAAATATTATTATTCTTACGGATGTTATTGAAACAAAGGCGAGTTTTAGAAACGCTGCATTGAAACTTACTCTAGAGTAATAGAGACTCATAATAGCAAAAATATACGCACTGGATTTTACAAAACAATGGCAAAACATGTGAAAATAAATTCCATTACACGCTCGAAGAGGCACGTCCTTGATCAAGTCAGCTGATCTGACCGACGCGGTGGACCAACGAAATTATTAGCAGTTATGATCAAGTTGAATAGCGATCACAGGAAGTGAACCAAGATACGGACAGACAGAGCCGATTTCCTGCACTTACTAGAGTTCACACGCACTCCTCGACCTTGCTCGTTTATCGAGTTAAATCGCTCGTCTAGTTACTACAAATGGTATTTAAAACGCTCATAGAATTATCGATTTGCGTAACGCCCATTGTTTCGATGTAAACGCAGAAAAACAGGTTCATTTACATATGGAATTTATGTCTGCGCTTAAAATAGAAATTGCAGCAGTCGGAGCAGAAACACTTTTGAGTAACTATGTAAAGTTTTAATTTAATTACTACGTCCAAATACTTGTGGAGTAAAATATTGTGGAAAATTGAATGTGGGTTGCAATAATAATGCCGTGATTGAAAATAGTCCAGCGGAATAGTAATGAATGAATGTGTGAGTAGTTCAATCTTGGCGGTATTTGTGGACACAGATGGAAGCTAAAGAAACAGATAAGATATCGTTGTTCATGAATATAGAGATTAAATTGGAATACATTAAAATAATTTTTACCGACTTCATAAAAGGAACGTTTTCTGGTTCCCCTGTATGTTTGAGCGCGTTTTGTTTAGAAATTACACGAGCGATTTATTAGGGGAGAGAGGCGGAGGGTTAAAATATTAAGGTGTGTATTCTTGTGTACAGACTTGTAGATGATTGTAATAATTGTGTTTACATGAAGTCGCTTGTTATTTACTCTTACTTAAGATACTTTTCTATCTTCAATGGCGACCACCGAAAAGAACATCGACCAATGAAGCTCGGTGTGTCTTAGATAAATAAATAACTGTCTTCGAACCCGGTACGAAATTAATCAGGGAAGAAAATGGAGGAGTAGGAAAGAATATATACATTCCACTTCCCTCCGTAGCAAACAGGAGACAGAGAAAATACTATAGGCCATAGGCACAATAACAGGGAGTGTACAACTAGGAGAAGCCTAGTTGCCAAGCACCACGGTTACAAAAAATGTTTATAAATATTTAATTACGGGTCCTATGTTGTGAGCTATTCTGTCTGATTCCAATATTAAGTATGGTAAAAACCCCTGAACGCACGGAAATTCGTCCTAGTTGCAACAAGGTCTGTATAGTAAACAACTCCGGATGTAATTTGCAAGCTGTCAACAATATTATGTTTACTTAGAGACCAGCAAAACTCCGCTTTACTAAAGAGATTGCCTTCTTTCATTCCTTAAAATTCGTAAAGCATCATACAAGTCGCAGTGTTGCCAAAACCGGCATCAGTATTCATCATTTCGGCCGAATGAAGTCCACTGCTGGACACAGGCCTCCCCCAAAAATCACCACAACGGCCGATATGGGTGTGTTGTGGGCTCATTGGGGGGTTTTTGCCATAATCGCCACGCTTGGCAGACGGGTTGGCGATCGCAGTTGAGTTGTTAATGTACTCGAAGGACGCTGCTGCCCATCCTCCGACTAATCCCTTAGTCGACTTTTACGACACCCATGGGGGGAGATGGGGTGGTGGCATTCTGAGCCGGCACCACACGGCAAATCGCATCAGTATTGCAAATCGCATATTTAATGTCCGTTTCTGGGTTGGAAAGGAAATGCCTACGGCATTAATCGGCACGACTAACAAATGCCATATAGATCGAAGCATAATTAGAATGCTACCTGCGGTTGTGTCCGTCTGAACTTCATTGTGCAATCGCTTCCGATCAATGCTGCAGCTCACATGGGCACCGAATATTGCCCAGATGTTGTCTAATGGCTTTTACAGTTTCCATTGTAGTCGTCATGGTAATACCCTTTTCGCAAGTGCATCGGGATCGGCTTCAAGTGATACTGTTATCGCCTGGCCTGCTTCCACCACTTATCGCTTTTTAATCTTTCAGATGCTATGCTGTCTTGAATTTTTTCAAACCTTGAATCTCTGACTTCGAACGGAGATTAGACTTATTTCTTGTAACAAGAGATGGAAATTCGGCCTTGTATTCTTCCATCCTTGTTATTTGGTGTCGTTTGGTAAATAGATCTGTTTGTGTAATGGATAACAATGTTTTACCTTGATTTCAGTTGATAAATTGGCTTTCTGAACGCAAAACATGAGCTGGCATTAGTAATTATATGTTCTGCTCCATAATGGCGCTCGATAATATACAGAAGCTTTGGCTCGCCCGGTAGTTTATAGCTGTGATTTATTCTTAAGTTGTAATAGTAGTATTAATACTTTAATAGTAATAAATAGTATCAACCATTGATAGTTTTATATAAAAAAACCAGTGCACTAATACTGTATAGATTGCCAAATGCAAAACATTATGTTCTTTCAATTTTGTACTATGACCATTATCATACACACACATCCACACATCGGCCTGTAAACATCCTCTGCCGGCCTTAAGCCTCCCAATATCACTATAATGAGCAGTCATAGCGGTTATTGTCATAATCACTACTCTTGGCAGCCGGATTGGCGATCGCAGTTATTAGGATGCGCAAAGATTACCCTCTTAGACATAACCATTAGTCGCCTTTTACGGCACCCATATGGAGAGGGATGGTTTATTCTTTTCCGGGAACAATAAATTAATTAATAAACATAGATACTATAAAATATACCTATTTCTTTACTACTTGCATCCGCAACGAAGTTAAGTAGTTAACTGACTTGACTGACACGTTTTACGCCAACAATGGGCGCTCATTATGATCGTTTAAGCAATTTAAAAGCAATTATTCTTAACGCCGGGTGTTAATTAAATTAGCTTCAAATATTGTCAACTATAGCTGAGACTAGCAATGCTGTTTATTGCTTAATGTGTTCTGCTTTATTTAAGAAGTTCGATGATATTTAATTCCTATATCTTAGTGCGGTTACACGCGGTGACTTTGCTGCGATTTAAGCGCGCGTTTGTGAAACGCGTGCCTGCATCGCGACACTAGCTTAGCTGAGCCAGCAATTTCGCTAGCTATATGTACTTCAAACCGGAATGTTGGTGGGTCCATCTGACGACTTCTAATGAAATTTTGCAGAGGTAGATTCTTTCATAGAATAGGACATAGGGTAAGTTTTATTGTGTTGTCAAGCTTAAATTAGTTCCCGACGAAGTCGTGGGTAACATTTAGTATGTCATCATATCAGCCACAGGACGTCCTCTGCTGAACAAAGGCCACCCCCTTAGATTTACACAACGAGCGGTCACACGCCGCTCTCACCCAACGACTCCCAGCTACCTTCACCAGGTCGTCTGTCCACCTCGTTGGAGGTCGTCCCACGCTGCGTTTTCCGGTGCGCGGTCTCCATTCGAGAACCTTGGTGCCCCAATGGCCATCAGTTCTACGAGCAATTAGTATGTAACATATCATAATACAGCACCACTCCGTCTCCTCCCGTGGATGTCGTAAAAGGCGAACAAGGAACTCTAAACCAGAGGAATAGGCAGCAGCGTCCCTTCTGTAGAATAGCAGCTATTCTGCGCTCACCAACTCGCCTGCCAAGCGCGATGTGTATTGGCAAGTTACCCCCAAAATGACGACACAGTTGTGGAAATCTATGGGAGAGGCCTTTGTTCAGCAGTGAACGACATTTCGCTGATATGATGGTGATGAAACATCCAGGCTACCACGGCGTAAGTGGCTAATCAATTGGCTTCTGCGTTAAGTGTCGCGGGTTCGATCCCCGCACGGATCAAATATTTTTATTATCTACAGATAGTTGCTTCGGGTCTGCGTGTTTGTGCTGTACCCAACTACGCAGAATAAATCCTAGTGTGGGTAGTATTGTTTAAAAGAAATATACAAAAAAATTATCACTCGTTCAAAAAATTGTGCGTATTACAAGATTCTATTCATCAGATTTATAATCAGCGTATAATGATTTGTCATCATTATATGTGTTTATACGAACTATGATAGTACATGAGTAAAGTTTATTTATACTTCCTATTTATAATAATTGCGATGAGTTTATAAAAACAAAAACGTTCAACTGGTTGACAACAATATGAGGTAATTCTGCCATCATTGAAATTGAAACAGGTAATTTCTGAAATAAATAAGAAGTTCGGTAAATATGGCACAATAACGGTTGCGTAAGAAAATGAACAGGTTTTTCATCATCATCATATTAGCCATAGAACGACCACTTATGAACAAAGCCTCCCCCGTAAATTCCCTCTATTGTGTCGTAGGTAATTTTGGGGGAAATTTTCCAGTAGGTACTCACCACACTTGGTGAGCGGGTTGATGACCACAAAAGGGCTGCTTTTCTACAGAAGCTGCTGCCCATCCCTCTGGGTTAGAGTCCCTTAGTCGCCTTTTACGACATGCATAGGAGACGTGGTGGTGCTATATTCTTAATCCGGACACCACATGGAAAGTTACAGTCACGACCATTTATAGGAAAATACCTATACCTTAACCAGAGGAAAACACATTACCAAACAGTTCGTAAGAAATAGAGCGTTACTGATAGTAGCGTAAATTCTAGAATCATCATCATCGTATCAGCTAAAAGACGTCCACTGTTGAACAAAGGCCTCCCCCATAAACGATCGGTTACCTACGGTGCCGTGTGTCGCCATTTTGGGGGGAATTTGCCAGTACTCACCGCGCTTGACAGGCGGGTTGTTGAGTGCAGTATGGCTGATGTTGCACATACGACGACGAAGGAACGCTGCTGCCCATCCCTCTTGTTTAGGCACCCTTAGTCGCCTTTTGCAACATCCACGGGAGGAGATTGGGTTTTCAATATGGAAACTACACCGAGAAAATTCCAGAATAAGCCCGAGTGTGTGAGTATTGAAGTCTAAGCTGCCTTTTACCTACAGCAATTAATCACAGGAGATACTGGACTCGTAAATATATTTATGTCTTACAAAGAATATGCACGTAAACACAAAATACCGTGTAATAACTAAGAAATTGTTGGAATCGAACTTTGTTCGTATCATTGTAACATTATCGCCAGCCCAGTGTCCACCAAGATGTTTACTGCTGTTTAAATGAATAAATTAATCGTATTGGGTTCGTATCGGGTCCTCGAACCCGGTTGGGTCAGTGTGTTTTGAATCGTATCAAGAGTTATGCGTTGAAGTATCTTGTTTTGCTCTTTATTGATAGTGTTAATTACGTGTTGATATAGACTAGATGCTACTAGATTCAATGCTATAGAGTCTAGTAGAGGAATGTATTTGTTTCTTATTACCTCGGATTACGTTTACGTTTTCATTAGCTTTATGAAATAGAGAGCGCGCGGTTTGAAGAAAAAAAATTACATCCCTCTCCACCCATGGGTGTCTTAAAAGACGACTAAGAGTTGATATTAAAAAAAGAATGGGCAGCATTCTCCCGTATGCTAACAACAACATAACTGCAATCACCAAGACGCTCGCTAAGCGTAAATTATAATGGTCATTGGGAAGATGTTCAGGAACGGTGGTTGCTTACGAGCTGGGGTGCAATTCCTTAAGGTCAAACATCCATACATCCTTCAGCACAGAATTAAAATGACCGTGAAAAACCAATTTGGTATACGCTAAGACATGATTGAAGGTATTCAAGGACCCGTTGCAGACCGTGGGCCATGAGGACGAGTCTTAACGAATACCAAACTGGTTTTACTCTGTTATTTCGATTCTGTATTCAAGGATGTATGGATGTTTGAGCTTAAGGAATTGCACCCCTCATCATTACAGCCGAAAAAACGTCCACTGCTGGATAGAAGCCTCCCCTAAATATTTGCCACAACAACCGGTATTTTGGGTTGTGTGCTCATTGGGGGGTTTTTGCCATAATCGCCACGCTTGGCAGACGGATTGGCGATCGCAGATGAGTTATAAATGTACTCGAAGGACGCTGCTTTCCATCCTCCGGCTAATCCCATAGTCGACTTTTACGATACCCAGGGGACGAGACGGGGTGGTGGTATTCTTAGCCGGCACCACACGGCAAATTACACCCCTGATGTGTGTGAATCAGAGGGAAGACTTGAACTGCCTTTTACATATTAAGAACAAAAAGTATTTTTATTAAAACTTTTTTGTTGGAATATGAAAAGAAAACGCATTTCCACTTGAAAGTTTGAAACGTGGTAAAACAATAGTCATCACCATATAAGCCAAAAAACGTCCACTGCTTACCAAAGGCCTCCCCCGTGGATTTCCCCAAGGGTTTCGTCATTTTGTGGGGAATCTGTCAGTACCCTCACGCTTGGCACGCTGGTTGGTGAGCGCAGTATGGCTACTGTTCCACAAAAGGGGCGCTGCTGCCATTGCCTGCTATTTCGATTAATCTTAAAACCTTAATAAAATTAACGGCCGAATACTCAGACGCCATTCGACGTTAAGTCCCCGCTTTACTATTCGAGAAACCCGTTTTTGGTACAAAACCGGGCGGCTCGAATCGGGAATCGGGGACTTAACGTTAAATGGCGTTTGAGTATTCGGCCGTCTATCTCACTCCGATTAACATGCCTACGTATATAATTAATTGAGTCGTCACCAAACATCTTGTAGTCATTTGAACGTCTACGACAGATCCGACGAATCAGCAAATTGCCCTATATTTGTTATAAACCGCAAGGTAAATCACATCGTTATTATAAATTTCTTTGCATATAGTATTATAAATATCGGCAGTGCTCAGACGATAACGCACAGAAATAGATCGACCTAATAAATAGGAAACGAGTGTGCTCCATTGCGCAATGTTTGCTCTGACACGGACGTGAATGTGCTCAGATTGTTGCACAAATACATCATCATATCAGCCACAGGTCGTCCACTGCTGAACAAAGGCCTCCCCCTTAGATCTCCACAACGAGCGGTCACATGCCGCTCTCATCCAACGACTCCCAGCGACCTTCACCAGGTCGTCTGTCCACCTCGTTGGAGGTCGTCCCACGCTGCGTTTTCCGGTGCGCGGTCTCCATTCGAGAACCTTTTTGCCCCAACGGCCATCAGTTCTACGAGCAATGTGCCCTGCCCATTGCCACTTCAGCTTACTAATCCTTGCAGCTATGTCGATAACTTTAGTTCTTCTACGGATCTCCTCATTTCTGATTCGATCTCGTAGAGAAATACCAAGCATAGCTCTCTCCATAGCTCGCTGAGTGACCTTGAGCTTTCTTATGAGGCCCATTGTGAGTGACCACGTCTCTGTTCCATATGTCATCACTGGTAACACACACAGCACAAATACATGTTATTAGAATAAGTTGTAAGAGCACCTGTTAGCGCCTTGCTTACTTACCATTCCGCATCTAAAAACATGGCTGTTTTTATATAAAACTTATTAAAATACTGTAATAATTAAATTAAAACCAGCCACATCGCAATAGTTAGGTACATAATAGAAAAATACATTTGAGCTGGAATAAAACCTGAGTTTGCAAATATATCCAAAAAGGTTGAATATCTTCTTTAACATGGTTCCAAACAAAAAAAAGAAAAACACGGGAATGGCAGTATAATATTTAGAAAAACGTTGCTAACGTTAGACCCTTTTAATATGTACTTATTCATTTACGAGTCCGGGTTGAAAACATGCACTACTCTCTCTCCTCTTATGGTTACCCTGAAAAGATCGCCTGCTAAGCGTGGCACACATCTCAAACCCAGACCAGTCGTTGTCCCGTTTTTGCGGGATATGTCCTCCCCAGTCCAGCAGTAGACGTTTTACCGGCTGAAATGATGATGATGAATAAAAAGTAACCAATATCGTATTCCGCAATATAATCTACTTGTACGACAAATTTTGATTAGATTCCGATCAGCCGTTTAAACGTTTAGCGTGATGGAGCCTCAAATTCAAACTCACATTTATGCCAAAACTAATAGTATTAAGGCTGTTTATCCACGACACATACAAATCCTTAGATTTACATCTTCCAATAGAGAGTCGTCTTTAAAATTGCAAAGGTATGTAAGTTGTTATAATATGACCTGAATTCACTTTTAATTTATTTTATTGGAATTAGAATCGAATTGAAAATAGCTTACGGAAATTTATCGCGTTGAATTAATTCATTCTATATATTTACGTACAGCATCTATACGAGCGAATCTATATGGAGCGAATTAATATTAGTATTTCATTTTATATATTTATGGTGCATGCATTTATGTTCTATGCAAAGGTGTTGCTTAATTGTGTGTTGCACGTATGGTTTTTTCAGGTATTATTATGAGCAAGTGTGAGTATATAGGATAGAACAATATATTGTTTTATTTTGTATTTCATATATTTGTGTAGGTATTCATAATGCAATAATAGTTTGTGCTAGGGCTGCACGTTGCACGTATAGATGCTGTACGTAAGTATATAGAATGAATTAATTCAACGCGATAAATTTCCGTAAGCTATTATCAATTCGATGGATGCTATTCGCGTAAACATCAGAAAATATTATGGAATTAGAATTTTATAAATTTCACATCATAAACAAGTTCCGTTTTGAACTGTTTATTCAGTTTGCTACACCGGTTTATCAAATCGTCTACGTCTGCTATTTCGGTTTACGTTCAATTTACCGTAGCCTCGGTAAAATGTTTAGCACAGGCAGTCATTTAATTACACCACTTTCCTTCAACCGCGACGTTAGCAGTTTCTGTTTAAGGCGATTTTGGTTAAACACTTCTATTAGATATTCTAAGTTTTTCTAGTATCTCTTTATTGTACGTTAGTACAAGATTTTTACAATTATCAACAGGGTTTTTCCTCCTTGATTGATGATAATGAAATTCATTAGAAAGGTTATCGCAATTCGTGTCATAATCTTTCCCTTGTATCATCAAACTAAAAATATCATAGAAGTAAACAACGGTGACCTTACAGAGTTGGATACGCAAAAATAATTTTGCACCGACTGTATTCGAGAATACAGTCGCGAGATAACCCCGGGTCGTTTGTTAATATCACATTATCAATCAAACTAGGTACTGTAAACATGCTTGACTTGGGGTTATCAAATCAACACTCTTTGCAGCCATTGCAGTAGACACGGAAATTGTCTTCTCTTATGATATGACACATTCGTGTCTAATTGTTGTTATGTGATCTATCAAAATGGGCCAATGGAATTTGCCCACACTACTAGACGCTTGTTTGTGTATTAAAATATTATCTTTACAGTGCCACTCGTTTGATTTAAAATGTTTTGTATGATTGTGATACAGCCAAGTAATCAAGTCAATTACTTATAGCTTATCAACAATATTTAATGTCTACTATGATATATATGTGTTGTAACGCTGGTAGCCACGTTTACAATATTTCTATGATATTTTCGCCATAGCGGATAAAAGACCAGTCGTGATATTGAAACGTCAGCGCATTCATCACATCTTGTACCTGATGTTACTTTTTGTATTTATGCAAATCAATCGCTTCCATCCTAGGCCATTCATGTGTCATTTACATGCCGGCGCATTGCGAGAATGTTCGTCCAGTATATTTGCTTTGTAATAGTTTATGGACTCTTTTATCTAGCGCGCCTGTCTTATATCTCTTTACCTTTGTTTTTCTCGTTATTTGCTGTTATTGCATCACTATATCTTAGATATCATCATAGTATCGACTCCTAAGTGCTTCAGTGTCGTTTCGAGTCAATGCTAATATCTAGTCGTTGATAAAAAAGTGCTTTTCACAATCTCCTTATGGCCAAAAAAGATTTACAGTCGCGCGCAGAGCGATGGTAAAACACGAAGTTATTTCTGACGGAATCCGACTTGTGGATTTGCTTCGCTGAAAATAGTATCATCGATCTTATTCGCACGAGAGAATAACAGTGGCCACGTATTTATTTATACAGCGGCATATAGGAAAAGTTTTGCCTTATTCTTTGAGTTCATTTTCATAATTTTGCTGCTAAAATGGCCCGTGGGTCCTCTTTGTGAGCCTCTTTTGTGAATTTGTTTACGCTTTTATTATCTTCGTTGTAACGAGTGTGGAATTATGAATGGTCTTTTGATGTAATCATAAGATCCTTTAATCATCTGTCATCATGCGTCGTACATAAAGCGCATCAAATTTGCAATTTGGCTCATGTCGGTCTACTTTATTCAATTAAGCGTTGATTGTCGGTGGCAAGAGGTCGCGTCGGGTTGTGGTTGTTATAATTAGGGCCTTAACGCTTCGCCCACACACGTGCCCACTGTAGCATATGTACCCGTAATCCGTGGCCAAATGCAATAAACCTTATTATATTCGTGTCGTATAAACCATTGTATAATAGCCCCCTATGATGGTTCTTGCCATTTTACTCGTAACTGTGTAGGTACTGTTTTAGAATATTTGAAGCTGCAATCGAAGTACATTTTAGATATTAAGAATGTCTATGAAGCTGATATAAATCCAGCCAAAACTGATATAAGTTTTCAAAACAACATTACCAGTGCACAGCTTGGTGGCTGTAATCACCAGACTCGATGTAAGCACTCAATAATTCATTACATTATTCATGTCAAACACCAAGGTTGAATGCAAATATGCATGTTGAAATGTAACAACATAACATATACACAAACAGATTCCACTGGATTTGGTGCGATTCAACGTTAGGCCCGAGTGATGGGCCCGCCAGCCCACATACACCTCGACCTCAATACTATCAACGCATTGGTAATACAAATTGTATATATTTCATCGTATTGTTTGTAGATGTCCGTAAATGAATGCCAAGAAACGCTAGATCCAATTTAATATTGCAAAACTTTTCTGCGTTTCGTCATTATCAAATTTCGCGTCTTCAAACATAACTAATAACTGAGATTACCGTTATCGGCAAAGTCTACGTGACTGACACCAGATTGTTTCTTTTTGCATTTGCATCAATTACGCTTTTTACGTACCATTGTTGCTCATACACGATTTTTAATTATGTAATGATTCCCAGCTGTAAACATGAAAATTAAATGTTTGTAGTGACTGACAGTAATGCTCAATATTGTTTTACCTGGGTGAGCATCACGTGCAATATGTTGTGAAACCAGTTTTGAGGCTTCGTTTATAAACAAAACAGGCTGGGATCAGGTTTTGACGCGATCGTTCTAAGCGCGTGGGCGGCCTTGACTGAGCGAAGGACGGCCGGGTTGGCGCGCGCCTGTGAGCGTGCGCGTGCGCCGGGGGCGTGGCACATACGCCAACCGCGTATGGATGATCTCGGACTTTTTCTTTTACTAGTATTTTCGTTCTGAGTGCAAACACGTTTGAAACTAATACATTACAAAACAATTAATACTATGCGCAATAAATAATTATGTTAATTAATATGATAATATTCATGGTGACAAAATTATCCAGTAAATTAAAAGATAAAGGATAACTACATTTTCTACGTAATAAGATACATTTAAAATTAAGACTAATAGTCAGTAATTAACACAGATCATATAGGATATAGAAATATATTTATATGCTGTAGACAAAACAACTGAGTCACAATATGGCCGTGCAAGATTGTGGAATGCAGATGTTTTCTGATAAAAACGCTCTGCAATCGCAATTCACCAACGTTTGTTTTTAGTTTTCACACGAACTTCATTATAGTTCAATAAATATTTCGCGCCCACACAACCCACAGTTTAGTCGACTTGTCCCATGCACAAATCCTGATGGACGTACAACGACACTTATTATTCAAGACTCCCGGACATGGGGTACGCGACAGAAATAATAAATAGAGCTTTCATACGTAAGCGTTGCCCGCGGGCTTTTCAGACACCCGTATTGTGCCATATTATTGTTGAAGTTGAGTTTTTCATATTCGCAAACTCGAATTCATATTCGCTGTCTGGATTGTGAGATAATCTAAAATTGAGAGTCTATTTTTACGGTTGCTAATTCGGTTCCGTTTAGACTGCGCTTACGCTGTGAACTAAGCTCTCGCATTTTTTTACTATGATTATGTATTCTGTTTCTACGTTGTTATGGAATTAAAGGAAATGGATTAAGTGTGAGTTATTATAAAATACTTTATTTTGGATTTAGATAATATTGTCACCTTTATGAAGCCCATATTAATTTTCCAAGAAAATACTACTTGCTCGCTGATCATAGAAACCCATTTGACATTGGCTCAGTATAGTTTTAAACTTTACCTCTTGAGTAATAAGCATAAATTCGCATGTGGTCGACATAAACCAATTGTGTTTGTAAGCTATGAAATGCAACCTGAGGGCCAATTCTCGTAATTAATTTACACTATTAATATTATTTTAAAAACGTTGCCCCACACTAGGATTTCTCCTGTGTAGTGGGTGCGTTTACTGACATGAATTCCACATACAATACACCCAGACCCGGAACAACTAATAATCAATTAATAATCATTCGTGTGATTGAAAGAAAACAAATGGGTACATACATCACTTATTCGCTTTGTACTCATTACAGTCATTAAAGAACCGTTTGAACATCACTAGTTTAAGTTTAAGCCACTGACTTACAATATCAAAATATAAGTCAATGAGTATTGCTTATATTGATATATTGACTCATGAATTTTCAAAATGTATTGGAGTATCTACGTGTGTAAAAGGCTTGTGGTAGATCAATATTGTTACAGTGAGGCTGGCGAGAGAATGCGTTCCAAACATCTGATAGTTGGTCTAGTTTTAGTTACAATGATGATTTAATTTAGTGCTCAACTATTTCAAGTGTATTGTAACTTAAAGTTACTATATTATTAATAATTTTATATATTAAATTTTGTCTTTAATATAAAAGAAACAAGTCCAACTAAAGGTATCAGGAACGCATTCGCTCACCGGCCGCACTTTGGTTGTGTTATGTTTTACTTGTAGACTTCAAGCATTTTTTGGGTAGTTGCATCTGCATTAGTTTATATGCTTTTTACACCTCAAACATATTTTTCTTTTGTTTTCGTTAAAACTCGTACTTCCATCGAAATATGATCTACACAAAATATCTACTTATCAAAAGTTAGCTATTTTATAGAAAGTAATGAAGTTTAAAAATGTCGATTTATCATACTTGGTTTCTCCATTTTCCCTTTAACGAGAGCTCTTCTCAATTATAGACCCTTGTCTTTACACTTTGAGACTACTTCATCCATTATGATTCACAGCAAAGGTGTTTTCGAGTAAAATATGCTTTGTAAGCATTACATTATAAAGGGCTAGTAGGTGTTTTCGAGTAAAATATGCTTTGTAAGCATTACATTATAAAGGGCTAGTATAGGGTTATGTGAATGGCTTTGCTTGTCCGAGATTCCAAAAACTTGCCGTAGGAAGAATAAAATTTGTTTCCTAAACTGTTAATCTTTAAAATGAATAAAACTATGACACAGATTGTTATTGCACTAAAATTATCACTTTTCGCTGAACCTATATTATTTTTGTTCCGAATCTTTCCGAATGTTATTTTGCCCGAGCTTTGTTGATGTCTAATTTTAGTTAGTTGGCGTCACGTCGCCGGGACCGGCTGTTGTCTCTGTGACAAATGTTTATTGCATGTATTAATTTTATTTATCGTATCGTCCGATTTACAAACATTGGGTTCGTTGGCTTCACGAAATTTACGCAACGGACCTAATTCTTTCGTTCGTTCTATCGTTATCTCCCTTGGATTTATATCGTTCAGTGAACTGTGGTGTTCATTGTTAGCTCAACATTAAATATGTATGCATAAAGCGCCATGCTTGATCGTGCTCCATGAAAGCATTAACGGGATGAAGTTTCTTAGGCTCTATAGTCTGTAATATCGCTCCGATTTACGGATCCCGCACCTTTTTAGAAATTTATATCAGTCGGTGTTAGTTTTCACTCTATGTATCTTCTGTTTTTTGCTTACTAACGACAAAATCCGACCTCGGCAACAGCCTTGGCAAACGCAAGGCTCCTTTCACAAAGCAGAAGTATCCAACCCAAATCTTACCTACTGATAAGAATAAGAATTTGCAGCTGCCATAACAAACGGGAGAAACGGGTAAATTGAAAAAGTTTGTTCATGAGTATTTTAATTGTACAATCCGTCGAAATAGGTGATATTATAAACATTTTAAAATAGATCGCCGAAAGTCATTACCAAAACACCTAATGAATGTTTGCTCTTATCTTCTGCACAAAATATTGATCCAAGGACGTTTGCACAAGTCGTGATAGTAAGAATACGCTGTTTTGTTTATAATTAAGTAGTCAGGAAACTTAACATGAGGCTTCCTGCTTTGCAGCGATGTATAAGGAGACGTATGTAAATCAATTAACATTTACCTCTCTCGACGTTGATTGTACACACGCCTACACATCAAGCAATACAATACCAGTTTACGCTGATCTCTCATCGTACCGAAAGCCTATACAATGCAAGATCAGCTTATACTGGTAAATTATAGCTTGATGTAGCCATGTGTACATTATGTTGAACACTGCTTGTAAAATATTCATTTATTATATAAGTAGAAATAACTGCTAAATACGTATAGAGATCTTGTTAACCAATATCAGACTAGTTTGTCAGATCTCGACAACTCTTCGATATAAGGAATAATTCCTTCTGAATCGATAACGGCGGTGGCGGTAGTGACAACTTGAATCATTGCAGCACAAAGACATCAGCCAAATGATGTCCACTGCTGAACAAAGGCCGCCCTCACAGCTTTCCACAATTGTGTTTTCATTTTGAGGGAATTTTCAAGAACTCACCACGCTTGTGCACGCGGTGAGTGCAGTATGTCCACTGTTCCACAGAAAGTACCCTTTGTATTAATAAACAAAAATAAAACTTAATTTGCGCCTAATCAAATTAATCTACTCGATTGATTTCAAAAGTTTGCCTTTGCATACTGTCACAGGTAGCGTGTATCACCGACACGTAGGCTAAACGAAATATACAATTTGTTCGCCTCGCTTCAACTTGTCCTTGCTACAAAGTGGATAATCACGCATCCACAGAACTTGTCAGCGACAGATTGGATAACAAATTCATATGAGCACTCTAATTTGCGAAGTTCAAACATAAAAACAACTTACTTTTGTTTGGTGATACAATTTGAGGAGCGGTACACGTTTTAGAACTAATGAAATATATGCACTGATAAATAATTTATCGTATTTTCAATTCGTGTGTATATTAAATTAGAATGCTAGTTTGTATTGCGTGTGCATGGAAAAACACTTTCCATAGTTATTGAACATTAAATGTAGGGTTAATGGAGTGGAGAATATAAGAGACCTACTCTTATATTCTCCACTCCATTAAACCTAACGTGTCATGTTCTTATTCAACTCTAAATTGTCGTCGTCCAACTAATACAAGGCGTGGTCACTCAATGTGGGCCTCATAAGAAAGCTCAAGGTCACTCAGCGAGCTATAGAGAGTTATGCTTGATATTTCCCTACGAGATCGAAACAGAAATGAGGCGATCCGTACAAGAACTAAAGTTGCCGACATAGCTGAAAGGATTAGTAAACTGAAGTGGGCAGGGCACATTGCTCGTAGAACTGATGGCCGTTGGGGCAAAAAGGTTTTTCAAGTGGAGACCGCGCACCGGAAAACGCAGCATGGGACGACCTTCAACGAGGTGGACAGACGATCTGGTGAAGGTCGCTGGGAGTCGTTGGATGAGGACGGCATGTAACCGCGCGTTGTGGAAATTTAAGGCGGAGGCCTTTGTTCAGCGGTGGACGTCTTGTGGCTGATATGATGATGATGATGATGATGAACTAATACAGACGTATAGACTTCTGACGACGTTACCAAACCTTTAAATTGGGCATAAAATTAGGACTACTATATTTTATAGGCGCTGATTTAATGTTACTATCCGTTGACTTCGAGACTAGATGGTAAACAACTAATTCATTCAGATTTCCTTTGATTCTAATAACGGCTTGGAAATTATTACGTTATATATCTAGATAAATAAAACTTCGTTTTAGTATAATTTTTGTTAAACCGTGTTTACTGTTGTTTAATCTTGTAAGAATAAGAGGACTTATAAAACAAGCACTCGGCCTGCAAATATTCTTAGAATCCACATTGTGCTTTAATTTCCCTGGGGAAAGGCGGATAGGTATTATTCTGTAATATAAACTCTTACCTACTAAAACCATCTAGGCGGTCATCTTGGCACCATACGGGGATTCAGGAACGTACCAGAGTAGCCCATTGATGCCTCATCTTCCTTCGACCTACCTGCGCCGAGGGGGTTCGCTCACGAATTCACTTCACCCCCGGCAACAAACTATAGTCCTTAATATTAATTTAGGTTTAAAGACATTGTCCTGATTTTTTTCTCTTCCGCAGGTGTTCGGCACAGTTGAGCTGCCGGACAAGCCGATCATGTTGCCGCCTTTTGTGGAGGCGACCCACTGCCTGGGCTATCACCTGACTCGCAAAGGTCGGGCGGTCGCAGACAGGGTGGTGTCAGTCCTTGGGTACGCCTGCCCGGACATCACGTACAGTCCCAGCTTGTACCCCATCACTGCTGCTTTGCTACACTTCATGCCGGGTGAGTACCGTTGTATTTGTTCTATAGCCTTAGAGATTCTTGCCCCTCACTGTATATCAGAATAAAATTCTGCCGAAGACAACCTAGTTAGATTCGTAAAAGAAAGAAAGCAAGAAATAAACTTTATTCCACCCACGTCCTCAAGTAATGAAATGTAAAAAAAGAATAGGTCAAAAAAGAAATACACCCGCCTTCAATTCCAAAATCCGCTATATTAAACGGAGAATAAGGAGAATTCACCGATGCTTGAGGAAAATCCGGTATATTCTAGATACTGCATTATGTTGAATTTGACTCTCTGGAACTATTGGAAATACAAACAGCACATTTGTGCCTCTGAAAACATTTTACCATTACACGAAATACTCCAAGATATTTTTTTCATATCTGCCTGAAACTGTCCCAACTGCATGATAAAGGTCTCGTATATAGAGAGAAGAAACAAGCATTGATCACATGCTCGCTGGCTCCATGTCAGCGATTTCAGACAATTAATTACATCTGGTTTGCTCACGATGTTTACCTTCACCGATAATGACAAGATCAACTAAGAAAGTACAAGTTATGACATTGAAAATGTCACATTAGTACATGCCAGGTTTGAACCCGTAACCCAGTGCTTAAAAGCGAGTCCGTTAACCTCCAGGCCACCACAATCTAATATTCACATTCATAAATTTATTGCGGAAATTAAAATGAAAACATTTGTATATCCGATGTTCTCATCATCTATTTGTATTCTCGTTCACAATTTGAACGATCAATTTCCTCGACCGATGCGAAGGCGGTTTTATTCATTAGTATTAAAGCTGTCTCTTAAAGCTTGAATGGAAGCTGTTAATTTTATTACTATGGCTCGTTCGGCTTATGAACAGTACCGCAAATTTATTGATTGTCATTAGTAGTATTATGACTAAAAAGCAATAATAAAGCCACTATATGGGCAATAAATTGATTATTGGACAGTATAATTCCTGGTTTCTCTAAAAATATATTCTACGCTATCTAGTATAAATAGACGTTGAACTCGCAATGAACCTAAATTTCCAGTAAATATTGACTGAATTTTCCAATAAGTTACAAATGTTGATGTTTGTATTCTTCGTAACGTTTTCTATAATTAATTGTTTCTTTTTTTTGTCGTTGCTCGAATGATACCGTTCAATGAAGTCAGGTAACAACCGGTTATATAAAGTACTCTCAATTCTAGAGCAGAGGCGTCACAAAATTTACAGTCGCTCTCGCCTTAATTCAGTAATGAGTGCGGGGGGCGATAATTGAACTCGGCAATAGGCAAATTGCCGGACCAGTCTCTACCGTTTATGTCTCGATTACCCTTCCACGCTTGAAAGACGAATACGCGCTCTATATCTTTGTATTAAGAATGACAATTCTTTGCTTCTAATGCGTACCCCTGATCTTACTTATCAACATCTAAATTGAACTCTCGTACTTGGTAACAGAGTATGGTATGTGTTTCATATGGATTTGACCGGGTTGACGTTATCAAAACGATAAATGGACGACGCCGGTTCGCCACAGATTTGCATTGCGTCCGTCGTGCCGTCAGTTCCATACGTCTCACTTCCTCCGTAACACGATTTGATATAATTGGCTGGAATGCGAACACTATGCGTTTATGATCGATATGGGATGAGCGTTTTTTAATATCAAATAAAATTATTATACATGGATGCCTGACGTCGTGTTGTAACTTATGTTCAACACGTATGCCTATATATATAATAGTAATTTGTTGTACATATAATAGTATATATAATAGTAAATTGTACCCGCCATTTATCGCAAGTCGAATCATTTAAGTCTTGAGGACACGGAGAGGCAGTGTCAATTTAGCCACCGGAAGACTCTAAAAGTGACTATTTCCTCCATTGCCATATCCCGCTTTATTATGTAATATACTGTTGTATTTCTAGAGGCCGTCTAGAACTTGTTTAACGATGATTCGATTGATAAAACCGTATGAAATATTACAATAGACAAAAGTCACAACTCCTTAAACGTTTGTGGAAACAATGCATTCTATGGGACAAATTTGTGCTGTTTCCTTTAGTCTTCTCGAACTAACCTTCCGATTATGTTTTTTGCTCACTGTTATTAAGCTCAAAACAGTTCGATTCGATCGTTGGCCGCACGTGCATCGCAAACATACCAATCAGTTTGGTCGTGTCCAACATGTGTTTATTGTTGTCCCTCGCCACTCATGTGGCATTGTCGTTCACTTTATTAATTTCGAACTGCCGCACGTCCGTGACACTAGTAGCTCTCACTGTTATCTCTACCCGCTCTGGTTACAACCAGATAGCAGTCGAGTGTTCCACGTCATCAACGCTTTCCAAGTTGTTTTTGCACTAATCCATAAAGTTAGCGATTGTAATTTGCTTTAAAGCATCGACATAAACTCTGGCTTGTCGTATTTTAGTGCCTGGCTCCACGCCAGTGCTTGCTCCCCATGTATCGATCCGAAATCTCAACGTAACCACCGCCTGATGAACAGTGCGGCCGTTAAGGAATACGTTCCAACGGCCTTCCTTAACGTATTTAGTTTATCAACAGTTTGTTTGAGATAAGCCTGTTGAGGTCTAGATCACCGATAAAGCGAATTTGATTTGAATCGAAAGAGTTCACAATGTTCTTCGGATATTCGATTAAATACGCATTGTAATCTAATTTAGTTGTTCACAATGCCGACACAAACGTCTAAAGGGCCTAACAAAAAGCTTGAATGAAACTCTCATTACATGTTCTTTGTTCGTTTTCTGTAAGCATTCGAGCGAGAAGGGGCTTCCTGTTCCGTTTCAGCACTATACAAATGATTTATATTACTCGCGACACGTAGATAAGATCTTATAAACTTTTCCTGCTTCAGTTACAGACACACAGAGTGGTAACAGCGCCTCCGCTAGCAATATCTTGTTTGGATAACTTTCTGAAAAACAAACTTAATACTTGTTTTCTTTGAATATTCCAATACCAAAGTCGGCAATAAGTCCATCTCCCTTTGACAAATAGAAAGATAAGTTAAAGAAAATTTGATTTAAGAAACAATTTACAGGTAACACGAAGCAATTTTATGTTTCTTTGATACTTTGATGCGAAAGTATGGAAAAGCTTGAATGACGAAATATTTTCTCCAAGAAATGCGTGCGTCGAGATTCGTTTTTTTTTATTCAAAGGAACATCCTATCTCCATGTGGTAGTAAACAGAACTTTTTTCTCCAACTACCACAAGATCGTTTACTGTTCCCACTAATACACGTGTGGGCATTTCATGTACAGTAATAAAACTCGTCTTATCTACCGCAACGAAAGCATTTTACTTGAGAAGCTTTTTTTCAATTATGCTGCTGAAATAACCACGCCATATATAAATATATATATATTTGTTATAGAAATCTATTGCGTGAGATCTAATCACAACGTTGTAGTCGACCAAGGCCGTTGCGATTTCCATACGAGTTGAGGTCCACACAATGCCACCAGTTAGTCAGACAAGTGATATCATAGCAATGCTGTGGAGTAGATTGACGATAACAAATAAAAACTTTTATATTATGAACAAAAAGCCGGTGCCGCGTGGCTGAAAGTAAATTATTAGGTAGATCGTGCAATAAAAGACCGTAGCCAAAATATATGCACTACATTGGGTTTTATAACTATCTATATTGAATATAGGACATTGTCCCATTTTTTCCGTAGTGACTAGTAATACCAACTTTCTCTGTTGAGCAGTCGTATATTTTTATTGCTGTAATAATAAAGGTCCTATTATCGTCTGTCATAAAAATATAAGCATGGTACGACTTTATAATGCTTTGGTTAAAGTAATAAAATTCGTCGGTGAAACTAGCCACTACGGTTTACTGGCCCTGGTCTGTGCATTTGGCAACATTACTTTTATATTTCTGTCGATGAGGAGCACTTGTTATTGCGATGGTACTTTTCTATTTTGCAACACATTTTCTTATTTTGAAGAGGTTCACATATATCACTTCATGTAAGATTAAATCGCATGATGACACTTTTTTTGTGTAATCGAAGTTAGCTATTATGATGGCTTTCGCTGTATCCAACTTTAATTCATATACGCTTTGGGTTGGCCCTAGTTCAAATTCGACCCTACATACAGTTCAATTCTCAATTCTCTTAAGCATGTATATCTCCGTAAGAAAAATCTAAATGAATGTGAAGAACAACACTAATAATGCATTGTTACATACATAAAAAACGTTTATGCTATTACAAGCGTCCACGAAGTTCTTAATTGTGCACAAATTATTTTACAACAAACATTAATATTAGTGGAAAATATCCAAGGAAATCCCACGTTCTTATCCAAATTAGCAAATGTTCTGTAATTTCGCGCTCATCCTGCACTTAAGAAATCTATAGTCTGTTTAAAATGTAACAGACACCACTCTGACTAAACTCTTGTCTATTTCTGGACTTCGCCGACGGTCGATATGTTACTCGGTTGAGGTACAGCCCTCACATATTTTCACACGTTTCAATAACAAAACTTTACCGACCGTACAGTGTTCGAGTCAAGAAAATAGAAGACCAAAATCGATATTCGTAGTCTTAAGTTCTACGCTATCCAAATTGATGTGCCTAATTGGAATCCTTCTACCTAGCCTTACTTCGGGTTTCAGGGACAGTAAAAAGAAAATAACATTTTGTTCCTTTTATCCCTGAAGCGTTTAAGCGTTTATATTTGTCTCCAGAGCATTTATAACTGCTCTGAACACTCGAGCGTTCGTTCACTTAGCGTGAATGTAGGTCAATCTATTGTAGAGATAGAAGCCTTTACTGATTTTTACAGTCGGCTACATTCAATGCAGTCAACTTTTCATTCCTGCATCATTTAGATACCCGTAGTAATTAAACCGAGTATTATGTTGTCTTCGTCTCGCATTTGATTTAGTTCGATATTTTAATATGGACAGAATTAACTGTACACCCTGAATAAAGCCTGTGAATGTGTCAATATAAACACAATTCTGCCACTGGAGCAAAATATTTTTGTGGACAATGGACTTCTATCACATCTTATGCAATCAATGTATCAAGTGCTCTCGCCATCTGTCTCGCTGATATTGCTACGAACATGTAGTTTGCAGTACAAAGAAATAAATACATCGTCGTTGCATATTTCTACGGGTATTAAAGTCAGGTTGGATATATTTCAATTACTATATTACATAGTCGTGCATCGCCATTCGCCACTGATGTTTTCATATTGTTTGTTGTTTTTATTTCTTGTAAATTTATTTTGTGTTCGCTTTATTTGTAGCTGCAAAGTTCTTCGAATTAAACTCAATCGGCCTTATTCCAAAACACGGACTAAATATAGTTCTGGGATTAGTACTAGGTTTAAACCATGGACTAAATAAAACGTTATTACAAAACGAAGATTATCACGAATGGATGGATTATCTCTGGTACTAAAGTTAAACCCGAGCGACCCCTAGTTTTACTATAGGACTAACTTTGGTACTACTATATTTGAGGTTGTCGTTGTTTTTACTTTACGTCTTTTATTTACAATTCGTGAAAACAATGGATTTTAACATGATTGACTTGATGGATTTGAAAGATTTGGACTTGCTGGAGACCTCTCGGCAATCGGATAAACGTCACCATCGTGTGAATCCTATTGAATTGACTAAAATATGACGATGATTTTAGATATAAGCAAGATTCACAAAACGATTCGGAGAAAAAATTGTTGGTTATTTACGTGAAGAATCTCACGACCATCGAGTATGCCTATAATACAATAATTTAGATATATCACAAACCTTTTCTTCAATGATCCAATTTTTACCCGGTATTTTCTTTTGTTATTCCATATTTTATAAAGGTCACTATTTAACCACACAATCACCCTAGCCAAACCACATGAACTGTAGTGCCACCAATATTAAGAAGGAACAATGAGTAAAAATAACAAGAGCAATTATTTACGACTATGGATTTAACATAAACATTTCAATCGTCTCTAATTACGCGCGCGAGACGTTTATTCCATTTCACGATAGAGTTGTTAAGAAATATAGCAACTTTATTATAAAAAAGCGCGAGAAAGTATAAGTTGTGTATGTTCTCTATATTCTAACCTAAACAAAGAAGTACTTATGATACATTATTGTACTGATAAATGATTATTTAAGCATTTTAAGTGCGACGATAACATTAATATTTAGAAAAACCGAACGTTGTTTCGAATAAGGCCTGTATGAACGAATGAAAGAATGCATTTTTTTTGCTTATTATCTGTGGATATTATTTAAACCAGTACTAACTTTGGTACTATCTGATCCTCTGATAGTCTTGGTTTTGTAATAAGCACACATTTTAATACCAGGACTAACCTTAATACTGTAACAAACCTAGACCTTTTAGTTCTGGTTTAAACCTGTACTAAAGATGTTTTTTGTAATAAGACTGAATCCGTCTTATTACAAAACAAGGTTTATCGATAGTCTCGGACTAAAAGTGTGGTTTAATAAAATTTCTTATTACAAAAAGTGGTTTAACTCTTAGTCTTGGACTATCTGTGGTACTAAAGATAAACCTGATGGGGACCTAGTTTAACTCTATAAACCTTTGGTCTAAGTCACAAATATACGTCAAATTCATTGTTTTGAGGTTAGATTTGGTTTCTTTTTGTGTGTTGTATTGTAATCTTTCCTGAAATAGTTTAAATTTGCGTTGTCCTAAAGATAGTAATGAGCCGTAATTACAACAATTGTAGGCAAGTACTAACTTTTTCTTCAGAATTCCAATTTTCACTTTTTCGTTTTTTCTGTTGTTCTATATTATTAATATTATTCCATAACTTCTTATCAATAATAAGTACGAAGAAACGTCCAAATCTCAGAATAGTTGTACCTATGTTTAAAGATTTCCGCGCGATATAGACATTTCGTTACGCATTAGTGTTGTTTGAAAGTACATATTTCGGACATGAAATAAATGTCATAAAAGTATTCCTCGTAAAGAAAATAAATGGCATTTATTGAAACAAGAACAACCATTCCTTTCTAATAGTTATCGTCATTAAATACCCTATTCTATATGTTAAAATATCAATACCATTATTATAAAAAAATTACAGAAATATTCAGCATTTGGGTAAACGGAACGATGTAACCGAATGCTATCTGATTGAATGAATGTTTCCAAGGAATTCCGTGTATAATCTGTGGAAATAATTTAAGCCAGAACTAAAGTCAGGTACTATCTAGTCCTGACTTATTTTGATATTTGTAATACGGACGGGTTTAATAATAATAATAATATGTATGATATGAAGGAAGGCTACAGAAGGCTGTACTTCTCGACACGGCACGCATAGTGAGGAGGTTCCTTTCTCTGGAGCCCTAACCACCGGTAGCTTGGACCCTGTTCCCGTTGCTGGTTGGTCTCTATTTTTTATATTTTTAAATGTATATTTTTTGGTGTATATTTAAAAATGTAATTTATATGTGTATATTGAAATAAAGGAATAATAATATTAATAATATTTATTAGTCTTTTTATTAGAAGTATATTATCCATGTAACACCCATTGCAATAAACCTTATCGTTATAGTTTCCATCTCATACAATAGCCTTACACCACCGGGGACAATCCATGACTTCATTTTATAGTGCAGCTATGGAGAGTCCCCGGTTGGTGTCTCATTACATTTTAGATTAAACATCTCTAAAGGGCCTCTGCGTGTTGGACCTATGTCCCCGCGTAAGCCTGTCAAAAGACCGGGTTCCCCCTTACAGGGGATATAAACCCGTGAAAAGAGAGACATGTAGATAATAATAAATAATAAAACGTTTAAACCACGGTACTAACGTTAGTTAGTTAAGTCCAGACTTCATAGTTCTGGTTTAAACCTGAGTCTAACAAGATTTTTGTAATAAGACTGAATTCGTCGTCGCATGTATTCCGACCTAAACATTGTGTTTCACGAATGTCGCGTTGCATTTTAGTTCAGTAACTCATAAGTAGTCTGCCCTAAATTCACGACTACCCTCGGCAAAGGAATATGGGTCACAAACTTTGCTAAGCCCCCAGATTTGTGATTTTATTTTCGTTTTTACTTTTTAAAAGTAGGTAAATCTTGTCATGAAGCATCTCAAATCATTTGTCAACTTTCGGGTCGACGATATTTTGGGGAGTCCGGGAAACGATAATTTTAGTTTGTACATTGATATAATTTATGTCTTTCACATAAATTTGATTTGATTAATGACAATATATCGGAATGGTCTTGAGAGATATGTGTTTTGATAATGTTGCGTTGTATACATTTAATTAACCTTAAAAATTCTGTCGATTATTTCGATGGCGCAATGGTTTTAATAATAAAGCAAAATCGTGATGGATAATATTTATGCCTTGTGGTGCCGGCTCAGAATGCCACCACCCCTTTCATCCCGTGAGTGTCGTAAAAGTCGACTAAGGTATATTAACCGGAGGATGGGCAGCAGCGTCCTTTAAGTACATATCAGTCGTTGTGGTGATCTTTTGGGGGAGGCTTGTGTCCAGCATTATTGGACTTCATTCGGCCGAAATGATGAATATTTATTTATTCATAACATAATAAAGTGGCGTTCAGGTCTGTAAACTTACCACGATTTAGGTTACTTCTGGCAGACTTAGCAGCTTGCTACGGCTGAATATTATGAAAGAAAAAATACCTTGAACACAAACACACATGCACACTTACGGTCATACGTACAGCAATTTGGTGTAAACAAAATTGACGTTCGCGACAGCCGGCGGCAGTATATCAAAGCTACTAGTTTTATGACCATCGTTTGAACCACAAATTGCAACCACACTCGCCGTGTGTTCGCCTAGCTTTTAATTTTTATGAAAGATTACTATGTTTTTATATGATAATATTTGAAGTCGCTAAATACTTTCATAAAACTATATTAGTAATCTCATAGAATATTACCAGATAGCATTAAGTTCTCTAGTTCGTTAAATGTTGTTACGCGATAGCAAACATTTTCCTCGTTCCGTGGGCAGATTTCCTGCTTAGTAGTTTAAATAAAATCATTTTTTACCTTGCATTTAAGGTATTTCCTGAAAAAATATGGTGTTATGATTTGAATCAATCACATCGTTATAGTTATGTATTACCATTTAAAATGAGATAACTGACCAATACCATTCTATACTATCTAGTTACCGTCTGAATGACAGTCTTCAATCGTAGATGATTTAGCTATAAAAATATAGTTTCTGGTTTCGTAAAGATAAAACTGCACTAAAATCGCAAACGTGAACCGGATAAATAATAGAGCATTTCTTATGAGGCAACAGCAAATAATACCTCTAATCTAATGTTTTGGTATAGATTGTAGGTTCTGTTTCAAAGAAGGGTTGAAAAGATCTTAAACCATTGAAGATATGATAAAACGTAATACAATCGCCAATGGCTGTATAATTTGTTTCCCGTACCTAAGTTAAAGTTGTTATCGTTCTTGAATATAGCTCGCTTTTCAAGATATGTATAACATTTAAATAATTAATGTTACAAGATTACATACACTGTTTCTAATATCGTTTGATCTAGTATATTTATTTATTCAATGAATCATAGAAACTCATGTGATATCGTTACACTTTGCAATCGCATAGGTGGTTGGCCTCTATTACAAGTCACAGTATGGTGCAAGGACTTTTACGTATAATATCGGTTTATTATTAAAATGTTTACAATCTATAATTGTGTCAATGCTAATGTTTCTTTTGTTGTACGTTGCATCTATATCTTAATACATGTGACAGTAATTCGCAAATAATATTACCAATGATTAGGAAACATTGTGATGAATTGTTTATATTATAGCTATATTTTTGTTGTGTACTACGAGAATTTAATATGCAGTTTGTTAAATTATTTAGTATCACTAAATAGTTAACGCATTGAATAGTATGTAGTAAATATTCTAAAAACTTACATATATATATATATATATATATATATGTTAGTCAATAGCGCGCTTCTGCTTTATGTATGATGAGAATTGTTACAAAAGCGACTCCTTCGTCCACTATTTTAGTCTTAAGCAAGACGAATCTTTTTTACAAATTGTTGGTCTAACAGCACTTGTACCTTTCGCCACGTGATAATAGCGAGAGCATACACCAATTCTTGTTCCTTATTACCGGTAGGTCGTTGCCATGTGACTGATGTAACACAATACAATTGTCATAGCCTTTGGAAGATGTCAATGTTAGGCTTTTGAGTACGTTCGTGTAAACATGCTGGAATTTGGTATGTTTCTATTTCTAACAATCTTGTAATACAGACCGAACTGAAACGGTAGTGTGGATGTAGTAGAATATTGGTTCTTATATAGCAATCCGCAGCTATGCTTAGGATGAAGCTGATGGTGGTATCCCTCAGGGACTTATATTGGGTGGTTTCAGGAAGAAGAAATCATAATCCCTTATCGAATTATTAAATACAGCCGTTACACCTAAACATAATCTACGGCAGTTGTATTGTAATAAGAAAACAATAAAGGGCACAGGATGATAACCTTGATATGGTATAACCATAGTTTTATCAAATTTGATCTAAACCTTTATTGTTATTTAATTTTTATTTGATAAATTAGCCCGGAAGCGGAAATAACATTGTTATGCAAACTGCACACATGTTCATTATTTAATTAATATAATCTACAGATTTTTGATATCTGCTAGGTCACATTGTTTTTTGAATTGCCAAATGGCATGACAGTTGGCATAACAGTAAGTCGACCGTTTTAATAACTTGTATCATTGAATTTTGAATATGTTGCAATATCGTAGTAGTAAACTGTTTAATATAAATAAACGTAATTTTTTATCATGAAATTTAGTATATCTACTCAGGGCATGATAGATTTGGTAGGTTTGGCATTTGTTATTTTAATTTATGTGATGTGTACCTATTTCGTTGCCTTTGAACTGCGATGTTTTGGATTTGCTGTCAAGCTTATGATGGAACAAGGTTATTAGAAAAACATCAAATATTTATTTATCAATTTAATTGACGGGAAGATATTGTATGTTTAAATTATGTTTATAATGTCTGGCACTTAAAAGCGTACAGTATTCTATGTATTGTTTATCTCGAATCACCGCTTACGTTGAGTATTAATTGATTAAAGAAAATTTGGCCAACGTATTTTTTGGAACTTCCATGTCACTGCAAGTTTTTTTTAATCTTCAGTGTTTTCGCAATGTCTTTGCGTGGTTATTTTAGAGATTATATAAATTATTTATATTCTGTTTAATTATGATCAGAACATAAATAATTTATATAACGAGAGAGCAGGATAGATTGAAATCTTGAACAAAGACATTTGTCTTTGTTGAAGATTTCATTCTAACCTGCTGACAAAATGATTTTTGTACTCAAAAACCACCTTGAACATCCATTCTCTTCGAAATTCTTAACTTATTTAAGTATTTAATAGCCATAACTTGTCTATTACTGTTCGCTTCTACTATAGCTTATTTTTCCTGTGATTATAACGTATAATTTGCAGTCGTGATATGTAACAGTTCAAGATTATACTATATGCCTTTTATTTAAATACTTTTTAACACATGGAACGCGCCAGATATTTTAAAATCATAGTATCAATGTAATGCCTATTACAATAGCTCTAAATTGTGTCACAAAAACTATATCAAATATAATAGCTTAAACATTCAAGAATTAATGTTCTAGAACTGTTGATATTTTCACATTAAACCCAATTAAATAAAGTTTTCAGTCAACATTACGTTATTGAAAATGTTTGTACTAGTAAATGATCAAGACACAATTTCAGTATATTAAATTCTATCTATCTACGCACAAGATTCTTCTTCATGTCTTCAATTTCTGTTCCGTGCATAAACTTACCTACTTGAGTCGATGTTAGGTAAGTCTACTTAATGAGATTTCAAATTCAATCAAGAAGTTTAATCTATCTCCTGGGTGCCGGCGGTAACTGCCTTCTTTGATGAAGTTCTAACTTCGAGGTTAAGTTTTATGTTATCCGTAAGTTCTTGATTGTGGAGTAATGCTTCGAATCAAATTGAGTAAATCTTATGACAGGATTTAAAACATAATAAGTGCGCTGGTTTTAATAATTATTTTAGTCGTTTTTAATGACGCGTCTAATGCAGCTGGATATCGCTTTTCGTTTTTGCCAAACATCTTCCAAAAACCATGGTTTGAGTCACATTAATATCATAATGAAATAAACATTTCTGAATTCATATCGGTTACAACTATTCTGTTACTTCCAGCAAAATATTATTTTTCGTACGATTATGGCGTGGCCTTAAGCTTTTATAACATGTAAACGCGTCAAAAGTCCATTCAGCTTCAGATAAAAAATATTTTTATTCATGTAAAACCATTTATAGGCACTTATGAATATTCAAGACTTTAGTTGCCTCGTTCCAAGGTTTAGATTTCCTATGGAGAAGAACGGGCACGAAACTCCATGGTTACTCTTTTTAAATCATATTGGTACAATGTTCTCGAAATGATGGTAATGTGAGGACAATGCAGGAGGAAAGAGTCTTAACTTTTAAAAAAGTCTACACTAAACAAGCTTGATTTTAATATTCATCGGTCCTTTAAGCTGGCATGCCGGAACTAACAGATCTTCTATTAAATCTTGTCTTAACAAATGTTCTGCTAATACCAGCAAAGTAGGTATAATGTTTATCACGCTAACAGTATACAAGATTATATTTTCGTGCCCTTGGAAGTAAATAACCCGTTAAATTAATATCAACATACATAACACATGTCAGAAGCGTTAATTCCGATCTGGATTATGAATTCACTTCCAGATATGTTTATACTGGGATTTAAAAAAACCTGTAGGTTAGAAGTCAAGTGCGGTTGCCTTGACATCAACCGACCCCCGAGTTAAAAGGGTCGCTGGTATTTCCATTAGCTCTCTGAGTGGAGAAAATTTGCCAACCGTAGTGACAGCTCTTTCTAATATGGAACCCATGTCAGTTTAATATCGAAGTTTGAGTTTGGGTTACAAACGGAATCACGAAATATATTGAACTGACATACCTCAAATTTTTTGAGTATACACTGAAAAAATGCTTAGTCACTAGTTACATTTTATGTTACTCGTGACTAATGTTTAGCTATTGTGGTGACTGCTAAACTATTAAGTTATAAGTTACTAAGCAATTTTACAAAAGCACCTTAAGTAACGGCCCAATACTGAAACTCCACTTAATATTTATTAACAGTTTGAGACGCCCGCCTTCCTACCGAAACCGGCTATCTCAAATAGCCAAGTGGCATTTAAATATTAAGCGTCGTTTCAGTATTTCGCCGTAGGTTTAGCTATATTAACTAAACTGAAGAGTTATAAACTAAAAAGTTTTTTAGTCACTGTTTAGCTAAATAATTTTTTACAGTGTATTGTAAGATCAATGGAAAGTGAAATTTATGTAATTAAAGTTTCTTTAGGTAGCTTTATTTTATTGGATATATATTTATTATTTGAATAAAGATCTATAAATCTCATAGTTACTTCCAGACCATGTCCATACTTTGCAGTAACGAATCATATCCGCCATTTATACGTCCAAGGCTGAACAAAGGCCTCCCACATAGATTTACACCATTTTGGGGGGGTATTTGCTAATACTCACCACGCTTGGCAGGCGGTGAGCGCAGTATGGCTGCTGTTCCACAGAAGGGATGCTGCTGCCCATCCCCCTTGTCGATAGTCGCTTATTCGACTTTTACAACATCCAACAGGAGGAGATCGAGTAGTGCTATATTCTTAATCCGGACACTACACGGACTTACAGAAACGTATACTCCGACTAAATTATATTCGCTAAACTAACTATCTTAACTCAAATGTAACCTTTAACACGTTGAAGTACAACATGGAAATACCAATTTGCTCCCTTATTGATCCTCAAAGCTTGTAACGATATTCAATTTAATTCAGTTATCTCGTGGAAGATTCAATTAACTGAGCGACGGCGGAACTACGGATCCCCCTCGATTAGAATTGGTTGGTAGATAAACGTATCCGTTGGGGCGTCTGTTCCCGTCGATTTAGTAACTACTAGCTGGCACCCGCGTTTTCACCTGCGTTTAATTAAAAGAAATTTAGAGTACTTCGACGTAGACGCTTGACATAGAATATATATATATTGGATTTCAAGGGTTTTATTTTTTTGAGCGGTACCCTAATTATTTTCCTAAAATGAAAGTAGCCTAAGTTATTCCTTATAACATCAGCTCTATGCCAGTGAAAGTCCCGTCAAAATCCGTCCAGCCGTTTCGGAGATTACCCGGAACAAACAGACAAAAAAATTAAAAATTGCTTTTTTGTTATAGGTAACGTATACACTTTCATATGGATTTAGTAAAAAGCTGTGATTTTGACATTACAAACAGACAATTTAATTTTATTTATTTGTATAGATTTGAGAAAGAAAAGGCTAAGGAATAAATACTGATATTGGTTTATCGGGCAGAATTTTCGTATTGGGTTCTTTAGTAAGCGGATTACCTACGATTTGTCCATATGTTTTGGAGCTTGGTTAATATAATAAAACTTTTTAACAAAAAAATACCGACTTCAAAGGACTTTAGGGGTTTTGAAGTCGGTGTTTTTGTGGTAAAATGTTTTATTTGTTTCTGTTTAGTGTCAATAAATTTAAGAACTTTTCCCAATTTGGTATCCGTATCTAAATCTCGAAGTAATCGACAAACGTACATAATAAAAAAACAAATATGCAGAAGAACATAGAACCTCCTTTTAACTCTGTTAAAAAAAGTAAACACAATGAAAATCTCTTAACGTTTATGACCACACGTATCTTACGTCAAAGGGGCAGCATTAACTAGGATCAAATCGTATCAACGACTGATACACTGCGTACGTTCGACACACGTACGGAGTTACCGCGTCACATTAACATTGTATCTATGGCGATAAAATTTACGTAAAACATAGGGCTTACGTCGCGTCTGCTGGTATCGATGTTATTACAGTTTCATTTTTGTTTTTATTGCTTGTGTGTTTTTCTTGTTGAGCAAATTGGATAGTTTTCGGATGGTTGCCAGTATGAGTCAACTGTTGGCAGCTTTCGCTATTATAAAGATGTGTTGTAATGATTATTTCAGACGTGTAGTTCATGATAAATAGACCTATTGATTATCATATCAGCCAAAGGGCGTCCACTACTGAACAAAGACCTCCCCATAGATTTCCACAACGGCCGGTTATATGCCGCCCGCATCCAACTACTCCCAGCTATCTTTACCAGGTCGTCGTTCCATCTCGTTGGAGGCCGTCTCACGCTGCGTGGTCTTCACTTGAGAACTCTTTGTCCCCACGGCCATCAGTTTACGAGCTTTGTCCTGCCACTTTAGCTTACTACTCCTTTATGCTATGTCAGCAACTTTAGTATTTTTACTGATTAGATCTCGTAGAGAAATACTAAGCATAGCTCTCTCCATACCTCGCTAAGTGTCCTTGAGCTTTCTTATGAGACCCATAGTGAGCGACCACTTCTCCGTGCCATGTCATCACTGATAACACTGGATCTCCTATTGATACATGCTTATTATATAGAGCTTATGTAAAATTTCTATATCCTGTCCACCGTTCCACCAGTTTTCAGTCAAGAATGTTTAAACATAAAATATAAAAAACAAAACAAGATACTAAAAATACTCGTCACGCGCCCGATAAAAAATAGATATGAACAACAAATGTTTGCACACCAATCCTTAATTCTCTCTCAAATGTTTTTGCATAACAGTACTAATGTTTGGATACGGAGTGTGGACGATAGAGTGATGTGACATACGTCTGCATTCATTGTATAATTACCTTTTGTGTCCATGCTTGTAGTTTTTGCAATTGCCCGCTCCGGGTCACAAATAGGGCTACCCCATCTCAATCCGTGGGTGAAGGCGACAAAGGGAGTTTCGAGCCCATTAAGCTCTTTGGATTACCCGCAGTTGGCGGCACCAATACTAGCATACCCAAGGAGAGTTGGTGTCAGGTGTAGGCGGCCGTCTATAAAACCTTTAACCAAAACCATTGCAATATGGCACATATTTCGCAGACCCCAACTAACTTGAGAAGTTGAGACCAGCGCAAGAAGAAGAAGCTTTTAGTTTTACAATAGTTTTCTCGCGTACGTGAGCTAGAAGTATTGTGATTATGGTGAGCGCTTAGGCGACCCGCTCAGCTACTATTTTGCCTTCCTATACATTAAAAAATAATATTACGGTTTGTTTGGTGCCTAAAAATTGGCTCGATTGTTATGAATGGATTTTGATTTTGCGCTCAACAAGCTTCATCAGAGCTGATCAGAGCCGATCAACAAGAGCTGAGAGTAGCATGGTTCGTGAAGCTTCTTTCTAAAATAAATGTTATTTAAACCTGAGTAATTATATAACCAATAATCATGTAAAACCTTGAAGTGTCATGAAAATGTTAGCATAAATATTTAAATACAATTTAGTGAATTGTTGACGCGATCATAAACAGAGTCAATATTGAACTGACCTTACGAATGCTCAAAGTCGTGCTAAACATGCAAAAATTATAGCAAGCAAGTAATTTAAAACTATAAACAAATATTTCTCAGTAGTATAGTCAAGAAAAATTGGTGCAGAGAGTAAGGACCACGTTACAAAATATGTTCGATTTCTTGGCTTCTTCACTCGCCTAGACTTGTTCTTACTATTGAATTTATAGTGTCGTAAAAACGGCCACTTCCTTTACCGTCAGAAATAAGGTCTATAAATATTCAATCATCATCATCATATCGGCCATACAACGTCCACTACTGAACAAAGGCCTCTCCAATAGATTTCCACAACTGTGTCATCATATTGGGGGGAATTTGCCAGTACTCACCACGCTCGGCAGGCGGGTTGGTGAGCGCAGAATGGCTACTGTGCCACAGAAAGCTGCTGCCCATGCCTCTGACACCACACGGATTACATAAATAAGAAATAATTAAATAAGGTCTATCATTATCTTAATGGTGCATAATACCGAATGTTTACGAACCGATGCCTTTAGACCATTACCTCATAGGCTCCCACAACTAGAATGGAATGATCAGCAACTGATACACCTCGTCTTTCTTCCTCCCTCAATCAACACAAATACAATTTAAATCAATGATCATTTGAACATATACACCGCGAAAGAAGCAAATCTCTCAACGCTGTTCGTAAAAGTAAATTCTGGGGATACGATACTACGGGATTCGATTAACAAATCTATCACTGTTGCAATCTTTTAAACAGATATGCTATCACAATACTTGGCTTCGAGTGCCAGGAACACGTGTGGGCAACACTTGAAATCTTTTATGTTATATATCATCATAACTGTTACGCCTAATGGATGAGCAGGCACGTTACTGTATCGGACGCCCACGATTCGCCATGAACGATATTTAGAAGGCCTACAATACATCATTTCCTGCATTCCGTAACGATTGTATTAAAACAGAATGAAAGAAGTCTGTAGCTACGTAAAAGTCACTATCTTATATTATAACTAGCTGGGACCCGTGTTTTCACCTGCGTTTAATTTAAAAGAAATTTAGAGTACTTCGACGTAGACGCTTGACATAGAATATATATATATTGAATTTCAAGGGTTTTATTTTTTTGCGCGGAACCCTAATTATTTTCCTAAAATGAAAGTAGCCTAAGTTATGCCTTATAACATCAGCTATGTGCCAGTGAAAGTCCCGTCAAAATCGGTCCAGCCGTCCCGGAGATAAAAAATTAAAAATTGTTTTTTTGTTGTAGGTACCGTATATACTTTCATATGCATTTAGTAAAAAGCTGTTATTTTGACATTACAAACACTTCAATTTTATTCATTTGTAAAGTTTCTTACGGGGAGGTCTAAGGCAGGGATTCCCAAAATGGTCGATATCGGCTTCCCAGGGCACGACATAAACGAAAACTGATTTTGGGGTCGACGAGGTCTAAAAATCGACCCCTATTAATTAACACAAGTTCTTATTTGAAACTTCCAAGATACTGTATAAGTTGTGTTACGTGTACCAACTTGTTATAAGAATGACTAATATTTTAGTAGGAATAGGAGTATTAGGAATTGGAAAGTATTTTGTATCAATAGGAAATAGAGATAGGATTTTTAAAGTCCAAAAGTAATTTGGCTATGCGAGTCTGAGGTATCAGTTCATTTTGGAAAAGGGGTCTCTTGCCCGAAATAGTTTGGGAATCCCTGGTCTAAGGTAACCCAAAAAGTAAGTGCTGCTCTGGGCCTCTATACGGGCCAACACGCGTACCCACAGGCGAGCTCGCGATACTATGGGCCGGATGTTCCCACGGCGAATTAGTGCGAGCTGGCTCAGTGGCGACAGTGACCCGTCATTCAATATGAAGCGCCGTTGCGCTGTGGGATGCTGCCATTACCACTCGCTTGCTCTATTTTTCGCATTCTTCATCCTTATTTATTGAGCACATAGTACTCTTGACCAACCTACAGTTTTCATTCAAGGAATTTATATATTACTAGCTGGGACCCGCGGTTTCACCCGCGTTTAATTTAACAGAAATTTAGAGTACTTCGACAGACATTTGACATAGAATATATATATTGGATTTCAAGGGTTTTATTTTTTTTGTGCGGAACCCTAAATAATTTTCTAAAATTTAAGTTATTCCTTATAACATCAGCTATCTGCCAGTGAAAGTCCCGTCAAAATCGGTCCAGCCGTTTCGGAGATTACCCGGAACAAACAGACAGACAGACGGACAGACAGACAGACAAAAAAATTGTTTTTTTGCTATATGTACCGTATATACTTTCATATGCATTCAGTAAAAAGCTGTTATTTTGATATTACAAACAGACACTTCAATTTTATTTATTTGTATAGATTACCTGAATATAATATTATATACATACAAAAGTGTTGGTTTGTAATGTCAAAACAGCTTTTTAAAAAATGCATATAAAAGTATATACGGTACTTATAACAAAATAACAATTGTTTTTTTGTCTGTCTGTTTGTTCTGGCTAAACTCCGAAACGGCTGAACCGATTTTGACGGGAATTCACTGGCAGATAGCTTATGTTTTAAAAAGGAGTAACTTAGGATACTTTAATGTTCAAAAAATACTTAGGGTTCCGCGAAAAATAATTTAAACCCATGAAATACAATATATACTATTTATAAATAATCTTTTATATTTAAATAAATATTAATTAATGAAATATATAATATATTTTTAAATACATTTACGGTCATCACTGACCGACTCTGTAACGCTGTAAGAAAAAAATATATGTAATGTCAAATTCAAGTATTTGTTATAGCGGGTGTCTTATGCGCCTTACAACCACTAGTACAATATAACATACAAATCGAAAGTATGTCGTTTTTGTTATAACAGAAATCTATATTTTCCTTATCTGAAATAACAGATTGACTTACTTTCATAATCGGTTCGTAAGCGGGCTAGTTACAGCTGTTAATAAGTCAATTGTTGTAAAGTAACCGACTATAGTACCTAAGTACAAAGTACATAAGTGTTTAATTGAGTGGCAAAGTCGTAATAAATCCTTGAAAATCATGCGGAACGTTGTGTAGGTACGGCGTTAAATGACACTATCATACGGCCGCTGCACATTATAAATATGTACATATATTAAGTAAATAGAGGTAATTGTTTGTTTGTATGTTATTGATTGACCGTGTGGTGCCGGCTCAGAATACCACCACCCCATTTCCTCCCGTGGGTGTCGTAAAAGTCGACTAAGGGATTAGCCGGAGGATGGGCAGCAGCGTCCTTCGAGTACATTAACAACTCGACTGCGATCGCAAAAACCCGTCTGCCAAGCTTGGCGATTATGGCAAAACCCCCAATGAACCCACAGCACATCCATATCGGTCGTTGTGGTGATCTTTGAGGGAGGCCTGTGTCCAGCAGTGGACTTCATTCAGCCGAAATGATGAAAAAAAAAAGATACGGAACGGCCGTTAAAGTATATTGAATACTAGATAGGCGCCAAATGATAATGATTCCGTGTAGGATCCGGATAACAAATATAGCATCACTCCATCTCCTCCTGTGGGTGTTGTAAAAGGCGATTAAAGGACTAGAGGGTGAGACCTTTGTTCAGCAGTGGGCGGCTTTCGACTGATATGATAGGCGACATTCATTCATTCTTCATTACAATATCAGAAGCGATTTATAACCTTATCGTCCCGCAGATAAGATGTAAAATTGCGACGTTAGTAGACGTTAGAAGATACGCTCAAGTATCTGGCGGAATTGGTAAAAGATTGGAATCGTTGTATCTAGATAAAATTATATGTAACATAAAATTGATGACGGTCTGTAGGTCTGTGGCCCTCAAGACAAAATATTTATAATCAGGTTGTTCAAGGTTGAATCCAATAGGCTAGGCTAGTCAAGTCCCGGTTTTTAATTCAATTTGCTTGACACACTATCCAGATTCAGGGTTACGTACGGCTTCAGGCCAAAAACAGCGCCCCAGGGCGCGATGGCATACGTGGCCGTGCATGAATTCTGGCTCTGAATGCTCTCGGACCCCGACAGGGAGCGCATGCTGCGAAGAATTAGCGGCTGGCCAGGTCGCACAGAGACGGGGGGTGGAAGAAGTTCATGAGGATTTCCCCACGATAGCAAAAACGATTACGTAGATAGTTATTTTTTCAGCAATTTATCGTCTTGCAACTTTTATTGTATGCCTACGTTTATTTATCCTATTTGATCCGTGTTAATTATCATTATCAGTCTAAATACTTTCCTAAGTATACAGGCCGTTTGTTCTTCAGCTTTTTCTTTGCATATTAGTGAAAGAATGATTTCTTGTGCCGTCCGGATTAAGAATATAGCATCACTCCATCTCATTGATGGGCACAGCGTTTCTACTTTCGAACACTAACTATACTGCGCTCACCAAGCGCGGCGAGCACTGGCCAGGTCCCCCCAAAAAAATTACATAATTGTGGAAATTTATTGGGGGCAAACGATTTTCAATCCAATGTGAAAATTGCATAACTATGAGAGACATTTTAAGTTACCGTGGCTATCGCCCGTTACATGCATTAACTGATGTATAGTATTTTTTCTATTATTATTCTATAAAAGACAGAAGAGTTTCTTCTCAATTCAAAATTCACCCTGTATTGGGGTCGACTGCCGGCTTAAGTAGACGCGGTTGAATTTCAGTATTTAGTTATCTGTAGCTTGTCAATGGTGCAATAAAACTTTAGTATCAGTAACATTAATCCATCCGATGTCTATACAACAAATATATATTATTACATGAATGCATTACATTATCAAGCGCCATGTGGAAATTATTATAATCATTACATTATTATTCTGTAGTTATTTGCATAGGCTGCAATTAATTTTGAATTAGGGACTGTGTAGTTTTTTTTTAAACAAAGGCCCTGAACTCAATTGTATACACGGTGTGCATTACTCCGGATGCCTGCTCTAATATACCTACTATATATATATATATACCATTTCCAATATAGAATTTTTCTCTCATACGGGTGTATTCAGGTGCCGTATGAGGTGTAGGTATACAATAAAAAAATTCAAAATATAAAATTCTATATTGGAAATGGTTTCAATAGATTTATTCAATAGAGGCTAAACAAATGACGGAATAAAAAATATGATCGATTCAATATCTTTAACTTTAAATGGTTTTAACCTAAAGATGGGTAGTTGTATATTGTTTTTGTAATTGATGCGAATGTTGTGCCCTCAACATATGGATTGATTTTAAAACACATTCGATTTTACTAACCTTGCATGTCCTGGGGAAGTTTCGCTTTAAATTAATGACAGGGAAAATCCCTCACAGTAACGTCTTCGTATGAGACACATAAAAGTTATAAAACCCCAGTCCTTGGACCCAACTCATCATTGTTTGAAAAAATATATAATGTTTCTGTCGCGATTTATAAAGATTAACTGCTTTGACCTTTAGATTGAAATAGTTAATTTAATAAATCCATATAAGGCTGTTAAGGTTGCAGTAATGCACTAAATTGGCTAGATCTATTGTAGGCGTGACTGACAATTTGCACGCTCATTATGTTCCGTAATTATCAATGACTAACTCTGATTGTACAAATACGATACTTTGTCGATCAATATACCTGTATTAGCTGCCCGTCTTCCCACAGGCGGGTACATACAAACCCGATTGTACGCCACCTACAGGGTCCAATTGTGAGTCCAAACCATCCAGGGACCCACGCGAACATACACAAAACATTTCACCAAAATCGGTCCAGCCGTTTAAGAGAGGTTCAATTATATACACAGGTACTAAAGAATTTGACGGCACGGTTGGTGCAGTGGTTGGTACAGTCGGCTGCTGCGCTCGGGGTTGTGGGTTCGATTCCCGCACGGAACAAATATTTGTACGATCTGCAGATAGTTATTCCGGGTCTGGGTGTATTGCGTGTGGAATTTGTGTTTGTAAACGCACCCACGGCACAGGAGTAAATCCTATTGGGCAATGTTCTAAAAAACAAAAATATATATATAAGATTCTTCTGTACGTGTGGATGTCAAACGCCAAACTTCTAATTCCCTCTGAAGTTGCTTAGAGTAGCGTCGCAATGACAAAAACAGGAGCTCGGGAAGAACGCGGGGGAGCTGCAGCGGTGCGATTGCGCAGACTATAGCAGCTTCGGAGGGAACTTGAAGTTTGGCGTAAGATATACCATACTTTTATGGTTCGACAAGTGTATGACTATCAATTCATAAAGTATCGTGTGGTTCCCGACAAATAATATACCACCCATCGCCACTCATGGGTGTTTCTATAAAGGCGATTAAGGGTTTTATCATCAAACTCATCATATCAGCAAAAGGACGTCCACTACTGAACAAAAGCCTCCACCATAGATTTCCACAGTGAGCGGTCACATGCTGCCCGCATCCACCGACTCCCAGAGACCTGCACCAGGTCGTCTGTCCACCTCGTTGGAGGTCTTCCCAACGCTGAGTTTTCCGGTGCGCCGTCTCCACTCGAGAACATTTTTACCCCAACAGCGTTCAGCTCTAAGACCAATGTACTCCGCCCATTACCACTTCAGTTTACTAATCCTTTCAGCTATGTCGGCAGGTTTCGTTCGTCTATGGATCTCCTCGTTTATGATTCGCATTTGTAGAGAAATACATAGAGTTTTGTCCATAGCTCCCTGAGTGCCATTGAGCTTTCTTGTGAGGCCTATAGTGAGTGATTAAAGGTTTTATATCCAGAGAGTGGGCACCAGCATACTCCAGTTTTCTAATAACAAAATACCTGGTAAACGTGGCTATTATGGCAGTGTGAAGACACTATAGGAGTATGACCATTCATTGGGAGGACCATATTCTGCAGTGGACGTTTACAGGCTGATGAAATGAGGGAGGATGATGATCGAGCTCCATGAAAATTCAATATATATAACACGCCATATTTTAATATTTTTTGTTGGGATTCTCGCATACATTTCTGGGTGGTGTGGTAACCGGTCATTTCTGGCGAAGCCAAAAGAGGCCTCCAGCCAGCCTTAAAATTGATATTAAAATCTAAGCAACTTGCGCTAAGGGCGCCCCCTGTGGCACACGGACCTCGGCTTAGAGCGTTGCTGGGGTTAACAAGCTATTTATTGTTTTGGGGGGACAGCTGGATCTGTATTATTTAAAATACATTAGGAGACATTTAAAACTACAGATTCGGCACGGGCCGAAGCAAGAGACGGGGGAAAGAAGTAGTAACTTGAACGGGAAGGTGACGCGGCGATAGCCCTCCGCGACGTCGGTGAGGCGAGCATCCTCGGCAGCGAGGGCGGTAAAACGGTCGGGAGATGTAACACGCCAATGTAGTTCGGTCCCAGTATACACAATAGCCAGTTCTAAACATACTTATTTATTGAGGGTGCTCTTGATGCAGTCCACTCGAGCTTGACATATATTCGATGAAACAGATAAGGCACGGATAGCGGATTTTTTAAAATAAAATGCTTCTGTTGTTTATTGCTTGATGGACACTTATCATGCCGCTTAAACCTTTGTCAACATTTGCTACGTTAACAATTATGAAAATTGATACGAGGGAAAGGTGCACTACAGAAATAATAAAAATAATACGGGTTGCACTCCGGGAGTACCGATAGAAGTGAAAATTTTATAGCAATAAATGTTTTTATTTTTATTTATCTAATTCACAAAATATAGTACTATATTATATGGCTGCGTTGCGAGCCGCCTCACAAAAAGCGCGCAAAAAGTTCACTTCAAATAGATGTCAAATAGCGTCTCGTAACGGTGTCGCGAGTTCAGAGATTTTATCTTATCTAAAAATATGCGTACCGCGCTAAAAGAAGTTTTCACTTCAAAAACTTCTGTGAGTACATACTGTATCTAAAGAGGGATGTGCAGCAGCGTCCCTTCTGTGCAACTGTTGGTGAACGCAGCATGGCAACTGTTCCACAGAAGCGAAGCCAATCCCTCTGGTTTAGAGTCCCTTAGTCGCGGGCGGACCTCTTACGACATCTACGGGAGGAGATGGAGTGGTGCTTTTTTCTTAATCCGGAAAAGACTGACTATGCGTACCGACTGTCGATGTTTCTGTAGCTTAACTGCAGCCTCTCCCTGCTAACAATAATTAATTAACTGTGGTCATAATACGGTGTAGCAATGACTCGTGTAACTTAGTCACCTATTGGAAAGAAAAAAAACATTTAATATTACCGGGTCATGTCCAGAGGGCCAATTCTCGTAATTTAAAAACGTTCAAAATATAGTTCCGATCTAGTCTCAGTGTCATAAATGTCACAAATGGTATTCTCCTAAATTAACAAACAACGTCAAACGTGAACTTACACTGTGATGAGATCGAAAATGGATCGAAAGTCAAAACGGTATTCTGCTAACATTTCGAACTGTCACATGTACTAAATTGTCATTGAATAAACGTCAAAACTGAGATTGAAATGAGACTAGATCGAGATTATACTGATATTGGACTGAACTTTAAGAGTAGCAGAATACCATTTTTTCGGTCAATTCATAATTTAATCTCAGTTCGGTCAAGTTTCAGTCACAGTGTAAGTTAATTACGAGAATTGGCCCTCTGATATCAACATAAAACGTGAACAATATATTCTGCTGGCTCATTATGGCTTGCTGAGTAAAAGCCGGCAACTGCAGTTTCCGTTACCTGCCGCTGAGTTTGGATTTTGAAGTCATGACAGATGTTCGAAAGTGTAAAGTCGAATTTTGGGCGTGCAAGTAATTCAATATTTTATTATAATAGCTTTGCGAGTGATATTTATGTTGTATGTAAAGGGTTGCCTTATTTGGTTAGTGTCTCGTCGGGACGGTTCTCTTAGCTGGGAGGCTTTCCTGAAATGTACGCCGAAATCGTTTCAGTTAGTAGGAAATTAGGCTTAAGCATGGAGGGGGGTGTAAGGTGTAATAGTGTATATGCAGGGCCAGACAAGAACCCTTTCCCATGGTGGAGGAAGTACATGATGTATTAGCACAAAGTGAAATAGTTTTATTTTAAATAATAAATTACGCATTCTTTTCTATTACTATGACTGAAGTTGAACATGCTTGCATGCCCGCACCTCAACGACCGCCGCCCACTGTAGGCACTTCCCGGCTACTACTAGCTTAGAGTACTTAAATATTACAGGCGAATTTTGTAAGTGCTGTATTTTGCAGTATGTAATCAGGACAAATATAGGTTTTGTCGGGAAGTCGGGACACATGGCTCGGTGACAGTCCCGATATATCGTGACGGATGGCAACCCTATGTAGGTATGATCTTTTTATTTATTGCATAAGGCACACCATCAACATGTATAAAGTTTATATAGCTTGATACAATAAATAATTCCTATAATAGACTACCCGTTACCCGCCCGCTTCGCTAGGCGTAAATTATATTTGTATCTTCTGAACCCTGCAAGCCCCATTTTATATTCAATTGTAATTGAATCTGCCAGAAAGTTCTGTAAAAATTGTATTGGCCTGTAGTAAAATCGATTGTGCCTTGGTAATGGGCATCTTCAAAGCTGACTGTCATATAATACTTATACCAGTAAATCCAACATCTACGTGTTTTGACACATGTACTTTGTATCGAGTGTGCCATAAAAGAACCAAGTGTTATCTCGCATGTAATTGATAATGGTTGTATTTGTTTTTAGTTCATCGTTGCCGAGTTAGAATTCTCTGCTCTTTTTTTTGGCTTTTATTCTTTGTGATTCTACGAACATATGTGATGAACAATTTGGACTTTAATACGTCTAAAACTGACTCGAAAGATTTTTTGATGTGTAACAACTTTCCTCCCGTGGGAGTGGGAGTGTGGGAGTGATGTCGTGAAAAGGGACGGAAGTGTGTAACAGGAAGCCGGGAGGCGCGCGCTATTTGATTTGACCAATGAGCCGCGCGATGCTAGAGTTGCCCGTCAGATGCTACCGACCCATTTTCCGAGAGGTTGGTACTGTCAGCCATCAGCTGTGCGCTTAACATACAGTGCAGTTATAAATCATTTATATGTGTAAACTATTTTAATAAAAGTATTTACTGTTGATAATAAGTGTATGAAAAAGTGCACATCATTAATAAAAAATGCAAGGGAGTAATAATTAATCGAATAAATATTTCGGTGTTTAGCTTTATTATTAATTGTGAGATTAATTTCTGTCGCTGCTAATTTTTTTTTTTAACTGATTTCGTGATCAAATGCTACTACTGTAAGGCTCGTTCGTTTTCTTTTATTGTACCTAATCAGAATTAAATATTTTTACTGTTAATAAAGTTTTTTAGTAGGTTTTCGCGCTTATTACTTCATAATAAAACACGGATTGCATCGCGTATAAAGATTTTCGATTTTCCTAACGTTTCAAACACTGCAGCGTTCGTAATCAGCAGGATGACTAAAGTTACATGCGTCTACAGATTTTCAAAGCCATTTTTACCTGACGCGCAATTCGACTATTATTTATATATTCGACTGTTTCGATTCATGCAGTAATAAGCAGCACTGCTAAAAAAAGATTTCCTCAATTGCGTGGTCATTTTGGGGGGAAGTTTGCCACTGCTAAACACGCTTGGCAGGTGGGTTGGTGAGCGCATTATTTTCCATTTTTTCTTTTTTGCTGCCCATCCCTCTGGTTTCGAGTCCCTTAGTCAACATTTTACGACATCCACGGGAGGAGATAGAGTGGTGCTATATGCTTATTTCGGACACAAACCAATGAGTAATCACTTACTTAGGCCCTCATTACATCGACAATCAAAACTCCAGTAGAAATTAGTCGAAATTGCGTTAGTCAAATATGAACCCTTCGAAATAGGTTTAGCATTTATATTCAATTGATGGAATCTCCACTCAAGGTCTACTTGAGTTTTGATTCTTGATATGTAAATACGGCCCTAAGGTCCTTAAGTTTTTCAGTGTGAACACTGAAACAACAACGTTAGGGACAACACAAATCTTATGATATACGCGATATAATCCTTTAAAAAGCGTTTCATTATTTCTGCTCTGTCGTTCTTCATTTATATTTTTCCACTCCGAAATGTACGTAGTAGAAGTTTAGAATCATCTCATTAATAGACGAAAATAAACAAGCAAGGTCTCCTTTAATTATTCACTGTTTTTATATTCGTCATGTCATTAACCAATTGTCCATTAGTCCATTCCCATATGAGCTCCATCAAACTATAATCTATCAACGAGCAGTCAATAGTGTTTCATACAATTCGGCACAATTAATGTTGGGTCAATCAAGGTTACTAAGATACTGGTACATACTCGATTCAGAATAATGCGAACCGTGTGAAAAGACGGGCGAATCAACTCTTGCCATAGTGAATAGACGAGCCGTTCATTCCCCATATGGTAAGTGGTACGCCGCCGTGTGGTGCCGGCTTAGAATACCACCACCCCATCTCCTCCCGTAGGTGTCGTAAAAGTCGACAAAGGGATTAGCCGGAGGATGGGCAGCACCGTCCTTCGAGTACAGTAAACAACTAGACTGCGATCGCCAACCCGTCTGCCAAGCGTGGCGATTATGGCAAAACCCCTCAATGAGCCCATAACACATCCATATCGGTCGTTGTGGTGATCTTTGGGGAGACCTGTGTCCAGCAGTGGACTTCATTAGGCCGAAATTATTTAAGCGGTTCGTCTTCCCATAACAACTGTAAAGCTATCCAGAACTGCGTAGCACCACGCTGCGCTGGTCACCTCGAGACATTTTTTTACGTACACTAGGATTTCTCCTGTATCGTGGATACAGTTTCCAGACATACATTTCACATGCACAAACACCCAGACTGGAAACAACTATCTGCAGATCATAAAAATATTTGTTCCGTGCGGGGATCGAATCTGCGACTTGTAGCGCAGAAAGCCAATCGCTTAGCCATTGCGCCAACCGTGCCGTCAATTAGACAATATAAGTTAGTCTCTTCCTAAATTACTGGGCAATTTCACTAGATACAAGCCCTATAAACCGGAACATAGTAATGTCTGAAGTTTAAACACTACTGGCACTTGGCAACAGAATAACTGCCACTGCGATGGCACCTTTTTTTATTTTATTTGTGCCCAGTGGAAATTCTTCATGAACTTCCTTCAGCCCGGGGAAAGGCGAAGTCTGTCGGACTCCTACCTGAGGGAACCTACCACCTAAGGGAGGCTCCAGGTCCTCGTATGATCACACTAGAGCCGCCCACTGCCCACACCTAGCCGAATTCCTGCAAAAAGAGATCTACCACCATTACTATAAAGTTTCTATCTGACATATTCCACATTGGTAATGCGGAAACTCGTCTAAACACGTTTGAGCTTTCGGTTGTCTATACGGGTGACTGTATAACCCAGATTGCGTAATATTCAGGGGGAATTTCGGTTCTCGTGCAAAGGTCAACGGTCAAGTGCCACTGTCTGTGGTCTATAAACGAACGTTAGAGTTCAATTTTCCTGAAATGGACGCATGAAATTTTATAAATATAAAGCACGTGTGTAACAGTCATAGTAAGTATTGGGATTTCCAAATCGTGTGAATTGACATTGATGTAAACTCCTTTACTGGAGACCTTATTTATTTTATAAATACAAAATTTTAGTTTGAACAATAGTCACAGTTTTTTTTGGATTTAAAAACTTCACAAAGTATATCTTTTTTTTTTTGGGCTTCTCGCCTACATTTCTGGGAAATATGGTTGCTTAACCGGTCATTTCCGGCGTAGCCAAAAGAGGCCTACAGCCAGGCTTAAAATTAATATTAAAAATTAAGCAACTTTCGCTAAGGGCGCCATCTGCGGGAAACGGACCTCGGCTTAGGGCGTTTCTGTGGATAACAAGCTATTGTTTTGGGGATAGCTGGATCGGTATTATTTAATATGTATTAAGGGACATTTAAAACTGCAGGCTCGGCGCGTGCAGGAGATGGGGGAAAGTAGTTACTTGAACAGGCACCAACCCGTTCAAGTAACTACTTTCCCCCATCGCCGCGGCGATAGGCCTCCGCGACGTCGGTGAGGCGGGGCATCCTCGAAGGCGAGGGCGGTAAACGGTCGTGTGAAAAAAAACGATATCTATAAAGTCAAAGTGTTTTATTTCAAATAAAACAAATATTGGAACTTATGAAAGGTCACAATCTAAGTTGCACGGTATGCAACATAATAGAAAATAATCACCACGGAAACCAATCCAATTGCTGGCCCGTGGCGCAGCCGCTGTTACAAACAATACAATTTTTACAGTATGAATTACCTGACTAGGTTAAGTAAGTAGGTAAGTAGTCTTTTTTTGTTTTACATTTTTTGTATTATTTACGAGTAGAATACATTTCATGTAGATCTTTGGGTAAATCATTTTCGTTACTACACTTACACAACAGATTTTGTAATCCTTTCCTATTTTCTGTTGGCTTAATCTTTATTATATACCGTTATACTTTTATAACCGTTGTAATTTTTAATTAAGTCCTTATCATCGCAGTAGCTTTATAAAGAAGAGTTCCATTAAAATTTAGATTATCCGCAAAGTTCAGTTCGCTAGCTGAGTTTTTTTTTTTACTTTAATTCGTTCCCGCAGATAATAACATTTAACGTTTCCCCGAGTTATAATGTATACTTATTAAGTATAACATTAGGAAATTCTTTGTATTGTTTTACCAAGTGTTGACGGCACGGTTGGTGCAGTGGCTGATACAGTCGGCTGCTGCGCTCCGGGTCGTGGGTTCGATTCCCGCACGGAACAAATATTTGTATGATCTGCAGGTAGTTGTTCCGGGTCTGGGTGTATTGTATGTGTAATTTATGTCAGTAAACGCACCCACGTCACAGGAGAAATCCTAGTGTTTAAAAAAAAGAAGAGTACCGAGCTGCTAAGAAAACTACACAAATATGTAAATTTTTCAAACTGCTCGTGTTGTTTTCCAAAGCTGTTATCGCGTTATGACTTACGGTGAATGATTTGAATTTGAATATACTGGAACAAACAATGCGATTGTTTTCCCAATTTAATTATACTTTTAATTATATAGTGAATAACGCCTATATAGGTCGATAACGAAACGAATTTGTAGAACGAAAACTAAAAGTATCTATTGATTTTTGTGTACATATAAGTATTGAATTGAATTGTATTGAAGGCGTTGTGTCATTATCATAATATCGGCCAAAAGATGTCCACTGCTGAACAAAGGCCTCCCCCATAAACGACCGGCTACATGCCGTGTGTCGTTATTATGGGGGGTATTTGCCAGAACTCAGCCATGCTCGGTCGGCGGACTGGTGAGCGCAGAACGCTGCTGCCCATCCTTCTGGTTTCAACTCCCTTAGCCGCCTTTTGCGACATCCACGCGAGGAGATGTAGTGGTACTATATTCTTTATCCGGACACCACACGGATAGGAGTAGAACAGTTACAGCCTATTAAGATATGCCACCTATATACGTTGAATGATCGAGAAAGAGATCAATAGTCGAATCCCACTCGGCTGGGCAGCGTTTGGGAAACGTCACAACATCTTTTCGTCAACAAAACCGCAACGCCTCAAGACGCAAGTCTTTAACCAGTGTGTGTTACCAGTGATGACATATGGAACAGAGACGTGGTCACTCACAATTGGCCTCATAAGAAAGCTCAAGGTCACTCAGCGAGCTATGGAGAGAGCTATGCTTGGTATTTCTCTACGAGATCGAATCAGAAATGAGGAGATCCGTAGAAGAACTAAAGTTGTCGACATAGCTGAAAGGATTAGTAAACTGAAGTGGCAATGGGCAGGGCACATTGCTCGTAGAACTGATGGCCGCTGGGGCACAAAGTTTCTAGAATGGAGACCGCGCACCGGAAACCGCAGCGTGGGACGACCTCCAACGAGGTGGACAGACGACCTGGTGAAGGTCGCTGGGAGTCGTTGGATGAGGGCGGCATGTAACCGCTCGTTGTGGAAATCTAAGGGGGAGGCCTTCGTTCAGCAGTGGACGTCCTGTGGCTGATATGATGATACGTTGAATCCAATAGCAATAGAAGATAGTACGCAAATAGCACGATATTTCATACTGTACAACGTAGTCTTTAGATTTTCTCAGGGAATTCTGTTTTCTAAATGTAATTTAACACTCCCAATAATGTCTCGAATAATGTAAAAGAATCGTGGTTTGGTTAATGACTGGTGTTATTAGGAAATATAACAACACAATATTTTTATCTATGTGTTTATTTTGTTATGTAAACTGGTTTACTTCTGTCACGACTTTAACAATGTCTGTTGAAAATTCAGCGTCAGGTACTACCTGTCTGGCAATGCTGAACTGAACCTGTTTGGCTCAGCCACTGGGCACTTAACAGCTTCATTTTGTAATCATTTTAAGGTTTATTTTGTGTTTTTTAAGTTGAGTGTGTGCCCTGGGTTTGTGCCAGTTAAATATATTTTCTTACTAAGTATAAGTATTTCCTTTTCTCTTTCAAATATTAGGTCAAACAAGTCTAGGCGTAGTTATTTACGATCAGCCATTGTGTAATAAAGCCAAAAAAAAATAGAGCCAAAAAAGTGTAATCTATCGTTTGTTTGCTCGTCGAAGTGCTGTTCTAAAGCAACCTCTACATTCATTAGAGAGTGAAAAACAAGAACTAACAAATGTTGCTTTGTCACAGTGAAGGTATCTTGGGAACAAGTTTCTGGAAGAATATTCCATTTTATTTTCAAAGGATTAACTACGTGAATATTATAATATTCAACAAAGATCTATAGATCATTGTTTTTCGAAAATGTAATGTGAATGTGTATGTAGGATGTAACCTATTTCATTATTTCGGCCGAATGAAGTCCACTACTGGACACAGGCCTCCCCAAAGATCACCACAACGACCGAGGTACCGGACCGAGGACCGGGTGTATTGTGGGCTCATTGGGGGTTTTGCTATAATCGCCACGCTTGGCAGACGGGTTGGCGATCGCAGTTGAGTTGTTAATGTACTCGAAGGACGCTGCTGCCGATCCTCCGGCTAATCCCTAAGTCGACTTTTACAACACCCACGGGAGGAGATATGGTGGTGGTATTCTGAGTCGGCACCACACGTCTTACAATCATGGGTAGGCCAATATGCTTACGGCCCGATATGAAGAGAAGACAAACCTTCATTACGGTTAGTCAGCCTCATAAAATTAATATCACAAGTTCACAACTCTTCTAATAAAAAGAAATAACCTTTACTCGTGCCTCACGATGATAAAACAAAATATATCGCGAACCAAGAGTTTAGTGCGGGCGTTAACATTTTATGATTGTCATCAAATTGAGTAATACCTAGGCCAGACGAGTAACGGTTTTCTACTGTAGCTTACAGGTTAATGACCTTAGGCTACATCTAGAATGTTCTAGATATCATTCACCTATGTATTTTCTACGTGGAATTTATTGTTCCTAGTGGTGAAGGTGATCAAGTCTATTTCGATTCGGAATGAAGAATGCAATAGCTGCAAAAAACCTAGTACAAGAGGGATTCATTACGAGAAATTTAGGTTCGTATTAACTGCCGGGGGAGCGGTCCAATGCAGAAAAGCGTACAACTCACCCCCGGCTAGAGGTAAGAAGAAGGACACCGTGGGGTTTTAGCCGGTTTGATCCCGGCATGCCCCTCCGCCCTTCCCAAGGCGGATGAAGTGCAAGAGGATTTCCCCACAAAAATAAAAATGTTCGTATTAACTGGTCAGGAAAAGTCTTTTACAAGGAGAAAACACCAACGCAGACTGTTTGATACCAAGTTATCGTGATCAGGCAGGTTGGCCACGTTTCGAGTTCCACTTATTATTAGACTAACTAACTACTTCGGTAGACCTCTGTTTTACGAATAAAGTAGCAGAGTAATAAGGTCATTTTCATCAAATATTCAGGAGCATACATCTACAACCAGCAACAAACAGGCGGTGCCATCTATCGGTACGGGACCAGTAATCACGTTTAGTTAGTTTATTGTTAAAGTGCCAGTTTCCTTATCCTCCGCTCGGAACTGGTGATAAATTCTAAATATAAACTGCGTGTATGTGTGTTACGCACGATTCTGAAACATATTGCTGTAGGTTTTAAGTCAACGTAAGTTTCATTGAAGTTTTTGAACTCTATACTAATTTAAAACCTAGGCTCGCATTATTCATTCAGTCGCGTAGTAGGATCAGGTCTGGAGTTAGGTTTGAGCCGGCCCTAGGCAGGTATATCCGGGGCGCCACGAAATGCATTTCGTCATCATTATCGAAAAAGAAAAATATTGTTGAAAAACTTTGCTAATGATACTAAATAATACAACACAAAAATAAGAATGACTAATCGCTTCTCTGATCTGAGAGGAATCGAAATTATTAAGACATCATCTATTGCGTGCTTCTGATGACACCCCCTCCTAGCGGCGCCCAGTGCGGTCACACTGCCCTAAGGCCGCCGCTGCTAATTACCATCCAAAGTTTGGATTAGTTGAACATTTCAAAGCTGTAACTCGTCCCGGAGTGAACTGGCACGTCCCTCCTAACCTGAGGGCCAATTTTCGTAATTAATTTACGTTATGACTGAAAGTTGACCGAACTGGGATTAAATTATGAATTAACAAAAAAATTATCACACATTCCCCGCCAAGCAGTAGTGTTTCAGCTTTAAATAAAACTATGTTCTGGTTAGAAGGGCGTTGTAGCAAGTGATATTATTGGACATAAAGAGAAATAAATAAATCTCTCGAGGTAATACGGGCAGTGTGGTGCCACGCAGGACTAATCCAGGGTAGCATTATAATTATTAAGTATGGGCAGCGATGACGCTTACCACTAGCGAATGATGTGCTCGTGCAGGATAAAAAAAACATAGTGAAAGCTATGGAATATTAATATTAGAGATACAATCGTTACTACGTGTGCTTTTACGTCAGAAATAGGGTGAAATGTATTCAACCGAGCTTATAAGCTTTCGTATATGAAAAGTTCGGGGAGCCTTATTGCAAGGGGAAGGCAATATACGGAGCATATTTTTTCGGAGCAACTAAATTACCCAACATATTTTATAGCACTAAAATATTGCTCAAGTCAAACCCTAACCGTAGCAGTTTAATATCCGGAAGAAAGAAAAATACCTTGCATTGGAGAATTTTATTAACAATGGACACGGATTTCAACAATGTTAAATATCACGTTTCACTTTTTTTTCTATTTCTTTAAAACGCTACACCACACTTGTGTTACGCGATTTCTCCTGGTGTCGTGGGTGCGTTTACAGACATGAATTCTACATACAATACACCCAGACCCGGAACAACTACCTGCAGATCATACAAATATTTGTTCCGTACGGGAATCGAACCCACGACCCGGAGCGCAGCAGACGACTGTATCAGCCACTGCACCAACCGTGCCGTCACTTTTATACCATAGAGATTCGTTTTATCACACAATCAACTAACGAGACGAGAGTAGTATCATTAGACTGGTGGTAAACCGCACGCCTGCTTAAAATAATTGTCATGCAACCCAGAACTAGTCCGGCGTGGCACCACACTGCGCTCGTCACCTCGACACATTAGTTGTTTAGTTTCTTATCTATACAAATAAATAAAATTGAAGTGTCTGTTTGTCATGTCAAAATAACAGCTTTTTCTTAATGCATATGAAAGTATATAGGGTACATATAACATAAACACTGTTTTTAATTTTTTTGTCTGTCTGTCTGTTTGTTTGTTCCGGGTAATCTCCGAAACGGCTGGACCGATTTTGACGGGACTTTCACTGTCAGATAGCTGATGTTATAAGGAATAACATAGGCTACTTTTATATTCGAAAAATAATTAGGGCACCGCGCAAAAAAAATGAATCCCTCGAAATCCAATATATATATTCTATTTCAAGTGTCGAAGTACTCTAAATTTCTTTTAAATTAAACGCGGGTGAAACCGCGGGTCCCAGCTAGTGCTCACTAATTTCAATAGCTACAAACAGCGACAGTATTGTCTAAAGCTGTTGTGGCGACACCTACATCGCCAGCATAACTACTTACAACGACATCTACTTGACTATAAAATGCAACTCTCCGATGACGTCAAAGAATCCTGAATCACGCTTGTAAAGTATTCGCGCAACGCTGCATATATACAGTCGCCCAACATCAACAGTTGGGCTTCGGCCCGCCAGGCATACCATCCGCCTGGCTGGAGGATCCTCCCTTTTCTATGGAGGAACACCACACCTTGTTCCCCATACTGTCATTTATATGTTGTCGACATAGCTTAAAGGATTAGTAAGCAGAAGTAGCAATGGGCGAGGTTTATAGAGAAAGGTTCACACTACTGCTTCACCAGCGTCAGCATATTAGAACAAAGGCCCACCCCAACGATTTTCACAGCTGTGTCATCATTTTGTGAGAAATTTGCCGATACTCACCACCCTTGGCAGGCGGGTTGGTGAGCGCAGTATTGCTGCTGTTCCACAGAAAGACACTGCTGCCTATCCTCTTAGAGTCCCTTAGTTACCTTTTACGACATCCACGGGAGGAGATGAAGTGGTACTATATTCTTAATCCGGACACCACACGCAATTGCTACCACACTACTTGGCAGCAGAATACCTGGCACTGCGGTGGTACCTACATTTCTTTTTATTGATGTATAGTGGAAATTCTTCAAGGAACTTCCTTCGCCCCGAAGAAGGGCAAAGAGGTATGCCGCACTCCTACCGGCTAAAACGACTGGAGCGGTCATCTTCGGCACCGAAGGGGGACTCCAGGTCCTCGTAAGATCACACTAGAGGCGGTGGTACCTACCTAGCCGGTTTCTTGCAATAAGAGACCTGCTATCAGTAAAACTGTGCTCAAAATAACCATTGCAGTGATGGACTTCAAAATGTTGTTCGGAATGATAAGCGCCTTATCAGCTTATAAGTATTCTCCGTTAACTTTGTATGGCGTAGAATTTAAATTTAAATTTTCACCTCTACTAACCGAATTACTTCTTGTCCCACATTTTATGTCATAGTCGTAAAGTTTACTCAGTTTAGCAATTTTTATCGCAAGATACCTGAAGACTTTGCATAATTTATGATTCACACACACATCTGCTCATGCACACTGCTACATGGGCCTCATAGATAAGGAGTAGTGACTCTTGGCAGTCGGATGGGTGATTGTTACTCGCACACGGGAGGGTGCTCCCTCTTAGTATTGTAAGAGTATCTGGGTGGGTGAGCTATACCTTGGTAGAGATGTAAAATTATTATACTTTGTTCATTTAATGTTATGTATATTACTCAAAAGCTATTACAATTAATTTACACACCCGACAAACTAGCTGACTACAGCTCGAATTCTATTCTATTTCTATATCCGTCAATATGTTCTCATTTACTTATTTCAAATAATATGTTTAAATTCTGTGTGGCTAGGATTTTTCTATTTTAGAGTTTAAACCCTATTATAGTATCAACCCTTAGTCGGACTTTCTATTCTTAGCCCGAAACCACAGGGAATTTGTGACTCAGTTCTGTCAAATATCCGGAGTATAGTGCGTAGGTCTTTTCGAGATAACCTTATTGTTTTCAAACAAGGTCAGTGCTACGTTATTTTTTTAATATTACGTTATAGTTTAATTTGGCTTAGGCCCGATATCGCCAACAAGTCACTAGTGTTAAGAGATACCTTCGAGTTTACAATCGTTTGCTAGTTTATGATATTTCGTATGTAAAGACTGCATAAAAACTAATTTCTACTCGGCATCTTTTGTAAAATGTAGTATATTTACAGGACCGCGGAAAGAGGCATAAACAAAGAGGTCTAATACCACAGTAGGTATATGTAGACTGTGGATAATGGTAATTACGTACATATCGGGAGTCCATCAAAATAGGACAACATCGTAAATAAGAAAGTAATATGAAAGAACACAACAATATCATGCAATTACAAAGTTAATTAACAAACCCCTTTTTGAGTGACATGTTATAAGTTTTTAAAGTTATAAGTACATATTATTACTATAGCTCCCAGCTGGGATTTGCGAAGTTAAAAATATTGAATCGATTATATTTTATATTTCGTCATTTGTATATTCTCTATTGATATGAATAAATCCATTAAAACCTTTTTCTTAATTTTAATAATTTATATTAATTTTGTAGGTTTTTGCCTCATAAGGATATTGTATTCACGTTATACTCTACTCGTAGCATATTAGAGTTGGTATCTTGTTTATATCATCATTTCGGCCGAATAAAGTCCACTGCTGGACACAGGCCTCCCTCAAAGATCAACATAACGACCGACATCGGTGTGCTGTGTGCTCATTGGCGGGTTTTGCCATAATCGCCACGCTTGGCAGGCGGGTTGGCGATCGCAGTTGAGTTGCTAATGTATTCGAAGGACGCTGCTCCCCATCCACCGGCTAATCCCTTAGTCACCTTTTACGACACCCACGGGAGGAGATGGTGCTATTTGTAGCCGGAACCACACGGCAAGCTTGTTTATATCAATAATATTTAATTAATTTTTACGCTAGGGACCGATGAATTATTTATTATTTAATTACTTATAATAATAATAAATAAATTTTTAATTACTTACTGGCTCGAAATTAATTTATTTTGTTAACAAAAACCAACGCCAATCCGTGGCGTCGATATCGTGATGTTTTTTTTTAATTTCTCGTATGATATTTTTCTACTTGTCTCCTCTCCTTAGGATTTTAAGGCAGAGGATAGAGATCTTATAAGGCATAACAGATTTCATGTCCCGCTTTTAAAACTTGGATCTTATTCTTTCATAATAATATTTATAGAATAACTGAACATAGCTTTTTTTGTTGACTAAATCCTACTATAGTAAAAGCTCTTCAAAATTAAAAAAAAAATTAATAAAGCTTAAGAATCACGCGTGAAATTTTAATTAGGCCACGGTTTGTCGACCAGGTAGGTACGGTACTACATGTATTACCGTCCTGTCAGGCATGTTATGTATTACATAAGTGATTAAATCTTGCCTAACTACATTAACTTTAGGTTTAGGCTATAGATAGACATCACCATGATAGTTCCCCTTGTCACCATTGACGAATTAACTATCTGTAACCGATTTTGTGTGTTGTTTGTGTGTGTGTGGTGCCGGCTCAGAATACCACCACCCCATCTCCTCCTGTGGGTGTCGTAAAAGTCGACTAAGGGATTACCCGGAGGATGGGCAGCAGCGTCCTTCGATTACATTAACAACTCAACTGCGATCGCCAACCCGTCTGCCAAGCGTGGTGATTATGGCAAAACCCCCAATGAGCCCACAACACACCCATATCGGTCGTTGTGATAATATTTGGGGGAGGCCTGTGTCCAGCAGTGGACTTCATTCGGCCGAAATGATGATGATGATGATGATGAACCGATTTTGCCAGCCCAGCTGTCGTATTGTTTTTTCTTTTTTTAAAAGCATTGCCCCACACTATATTATGTATATAAAAAAAATAGTGAAAGCTTTGAAATATTAATATTAGAGATTCAATCGTTACTACGTGTGATTTTACGCCAGAAATAGGGTAGGGATGCAGTGAGAAATATATTCAACCGAGCTTATAAGCTTTCGTATATGAAAAGTTCGGGGAGCCTTATTGCAAGGGGAAGGCAATTTACGGAGCATATTTTTTCGGAGCAACTAAATTACCCAAAGTATTTTATAGCACTAAAATATCGCTCAAGTCAAACCCTAACCGAAGCAGTTTAATATCCGGTAGAAAGAAAAATAGAGCATTAGAGAATTTTATTAACAATGGGCACGGATTTCAAAAGTGTTAAATATCACGTTACACTTCTTTATCTTTTTTTTTAAACCTTGCCACACTATGATCTCTCCTGTGTTATAAGTGCGTTTATGGACACAAATTCCATACACAATACACTCAGACCCGGAACAATTACCTGCAGATCGTACAAATATTTGTTCCGTACGGGAATCGAACCCACGACCCGGTGCGCAGCAGCTAACTGTATTAGCCACCGCATCAACCGTGCCGTCAACGTATGGTTCAAATTATTTATATGTCCCACGTGCCTTTACAAAAGGTGTTCAAGCTGACATCAAAATTGGTGAAATCACCGCTCCTATATAATTTATGAAAACATTTGATTAGTGCGAAATTTTAGGAGTCATCATTAATGACATATGTTTTGTCTACGACTACTTATTGCGACGTAGGAAAATCGGATCTGCTGCCGTTCCCGATAGTATAACTAAGATCCTCCAAACCACAGCCAACGTCTACGGTAAATGGTTTAGAAAATGGCGGATCGAAGTTAACCCTATCAAAAGTAAAGCCGTCCTATTTTGCAAATTAGGCGACGACCACCCACGCTTCAGGGAGATCTCGATGCTGGGCCAATCGGTTCCTTGGGAACCGCACGCCAAGTATCTTGGAGTCACCCTAGACAAAAAACTGACCTTCATTCCCCACACAAAGACGGTGCGTGCCCGCGCTGCCTTTGTGCTCGGTCGCCTTCACTATATTCTGAACGCTCGTAGTAAATTATCCCTTAGAAATAAGGTGAGAATTTACACCACATGCATTCGACCCATCATGACCTATGCCAGCCCAGTGTTCGCACACGCTGAATCATACCCACTCCGTAGATTCGAAATCCTCCAAACCCGTTTCATGCGCAAGGCCACCGGAGCGCCTCTGTACATGCGAAACGACCAACTCCATTTCGACCTTAACTTGCCGACCATCAGGCAATTTATGAAACAAGCGTCTAAACGCTATCTCGATTCTGCCCTGTCCCACCCAAATCCCCTTGTGGTATCAGCCGCCGATTACGAACCCTCCCGTATCAGTAGAGTACGCCGCCCGAGGCACGTTCTGGTCGATCCAGACGATAAAATCACGTTAGATCACATGAAGAGACTCGCGTTGTCTCGTTCACTAAACACCCGACCGTTGTACCGCCCTCGCCGCCGAGGATGCCCGCCTCACCGACGTCGCGGAGGCCTATCGCCGCGTCACCTTCCCGTTCAAGTTAGCACTTCTCCCTCCCGTCTCTTGATCGCGCCGGCCCGTGCCGAGCCTGTAGCTTTAAATGTCCCCTAATACAATTTAAATAATACCGATCCAGCTGTCCCCAAAACAATAGCTTGATATCCCCAGCAACGCCCTAAGCCGAGGTCCATGTCCCGCAGGGGGCGCCCTTAGCGAAAGTTGCTTAGTTTTTAATATTTAATTTAAGCCTGGCTGGAGGCCTCTTTTGGCTTCGCCAGCAAATGGGCTTCTCGCATACATTTCTGGGAAATGTGGTTGCTTAACCGGTCATTTGCTGGCGAAGCCAAAAGAGGCCTCCAGCCAGGCTTAAATTAAATATTAAAAACTAAGCAACTTTCGCTAAGGGCGCCCCCTGCGGGACACGGACCTCGGCTTAGGGCGTTGCTGGGGATATCAAGCTATTGTTTTGGGGACAGCTGGATCGTTATTATTTAAATTGTATTAGGGGACATTTAAAGCTACAGGCTCGGCACGGGCCGGCGCGATCAAGAGACGGGAGGGAGAAGTGCTAACTTGAACGGGAAGGTGACGCGGCGATAGGCCTCCGCGACGTTGGTGAGGCGGGCATCCTCGGCGGCGAGGGCGGTACAACGGTCGGGTGTTTAGTGAACGAGACAACGCGAGTCTCTTCATGTGATCTAACGTGATTTTATCGTCTGGATCGACCAGAACGTGCCTCGGGCGGCGTACTCTACTGATACGGGAGGGTTCGTAATCGGCGGCTGATACCACAAGGGGATTTGGGTGGGACAGGGCAGAATCGAGATAGCGTTTAGACGCTTGTTTCATAAATTGCCTGATGGTCGGCAAGTTAAGGTCGAAATGGAGTTGGTCGTTTCGCATGTACAGAGGCGCTCCGGTGGCCTTGCGCATGAAACGGGTTTGGAGGGTTTCGAATCTACGGAGTGGGTATGATTCAGCGTGTGCGAACACTGGGCTGGCATAGGTCATGATGGGTCGAATGCATGTGGTGTAAATTGTCACCTTATTTCTAAGGGATAATTTACTACGAGCGTTCAGAATATAGTGAAGGCGACCGAGCACAAAGGCAGCGCGGGCACGCACCGTCTTTGATTTGATTTATATTCGCGATAGTTTAAAAACTTATGTTTGTTATCTGCTTAGAAATTTGATTTATATAAAGTTTTCACTAACTTTGCCTGATCATACAAAACCTTAAACAACAAACTTGTTTCAAACAAAATTTCTGGATGTCACGTCAAGGTGTCACTTATTGTCCCCTTAACTGTTCAGCAATATAATTCTTTATGAATATGCTCGTATGTTCTCTGTAACAAGCAATATGTGGGATAGGCAGGCTCGTAAACGTCCAGCTGCGTTATATACCCCAATAAATACAATAAGAAGTTTTATGTATCCAATAATACATTTATTGCTCACTGATGGATCACTTGTTTGTATTGTGAAAACATAAAAAAAGTAATTTGCGGTATCCTATCTTAGCTACAGATGTTACAGTTGAACATGCCGTTTGAAATTGCAAGATGGTATGGGTTGGCTGTCTCGTTTCAAGATAACGATGGGTCAATACCGATGCCACCGCAATATGAATACGAACTATTGAATATGTTAACGAACAGTGCAGTGGCTGATACAGTCGGTGGCTGCTGCGCACCGGGTCGTGGGTTCGATACCCGCACGGAACAAATATTTGTACGATATGCAGGTAGTTGTTCCGGGTCTGGGTGTATTGTGTGTGGAATTTGTGTTTGTAAACGCACCCACGACACAGGATAATCCTAGTGTGGGGCAACGTTTAAAAAATGAAAACAAGAAAGAAACAAAAGCATACCTAATATATATTAGAACATATATTCGACTATGATTTCGGGACTTTTCGCGCACAGAAAAAATCAAAACAATATCTTCTTCAGCCGAGACGTTGAACGTCCAACGTTTCGGCCAAGTTGCATTGTGCCCAAACTAGATTTAAAACAGTGTTTAATCATCCCTTACGTTTTAACTTGACTGTACGGTTGTTCATAATCAACAAACTCGACTTCTTCTTTCATGCGGTTAGTGGCCAACTTTGTGTCTACAGTTGTTCCAGCCGCCTGTTCAGGCCTCCCTCCAACTTGGCTTAACGACTACCGTCGAATGACAACAACCGGGACCGACAGTTATACTAACTCCTCACCGGCGACGCGGAGGCCTATGGCCGCGACACCATCCCGTTCAAGTAACTACTTCTTCCCCCGTCTCTTGCTCGCGCCGGCCAATGCCGAGCCCATAGTTTTAAATGTCCCCTAATATATATTAAATAATACCGATCCAGCTGCCTCTAAAATAATAGCTTGTTATCCCCAGCAACGCCCTAAGCCGAGGTCCGTGTCCCGCAGAGGGCGCCCTTAGAATAGAATAGAAGAAAAAACATTAATAGAACTCGTCGAAGCACAGAGACGCTCACTTCAAATACCACTATGCGGCCACTCATCCATGGACCGACCGCGCTAAGGATTGCTTAACTTCACTGGTCGTTTACAGGTCAGGCTGACAACTGGCTATGAGCGCTTCTGACAATTTAATGAAACATAAATCGACTTTTTGTTCAAATTAATTGATATCTAACGTGAATTCCTGATAATCATCATAAAAATCGGCACGTTAACAACTCCAACATACTGCATATGACATTTCAGAGTTGTATAAAGCATAGGCATATCTCCAAAGCCCATAAATTACTTGACCTTCACATAACAATGTAATCCTTCTAAAACGCTGGCGACAATAACATCTTAGTCAATTTGTATTGACAATGTTTTTTCTTACAAAATCTGAATCAGTTTTGGCACGAAACTCATGCACCTCGACGACCGCAACGTATCACAACGAAAAACCTGGCCAAGTACATATCGCACTGACATAAAATAGGGGTTCTAACTCTCACAATACAAATTTTTCACACGTGAATGTATTTTCAATCATGAGATCAAGTAATTTTGGACTTACCTAGCAACAAAGTGACAAAAACCATAGTGCACCAGGTACACCTCTGAACTGGTGTGATCATACGAGGACCCGGAGCCTCCCTTAGGTGCCGAAGATGACCGCTCCAGTGGTTTTAGTCGGTAGGAGTCCGGCATACCCCTTCGCCCTTCCCCGGGGCGAAGGAAGTTCACGAAGAATGTGCACTGGGCACCAATAAAAAAAAAAAGGTACACCTCTGAAAAGCGCGTCACCTACTGCCCGACGCAGGTACTCACCGGTCACGGTTGTTTCGGTGCGTATCTGCAAAGCATAGGATGGGAGTTGGAGTGGGAGAATTTCACGGTACAGTGCCACCACTCTGAAAGCGACCAGGATACCTCACCGCAAATGCTCGAAGAGTGAGAGCCGTGGGCAGATCCGATTGACGGATCCTGATCGATCGCGGGCTACATATCTCTATGCCCGCCGGATTACTCGAGTTTCTAGGGCCCCTTCGGTGCTAAAGATGACCAATCCAGTGGTTTTACCTCTATGCCTAAGCTGATGCTGGCTATGCCTCCCTACCTTTTCCAGGGGCGGAGGAAGTACAGGATAAATTTACACCGGGACACAATAAAAAAAAAACTGAATTCGTTTCAGAGGGTACCTACGAGTATACCTCTGGAACAAGAACAAATTTGAAATCATAATTGTCAAAACAGTTTTTATCGAAACTTAATATTTTTAAAGTCACAATGATCAACTACCATAGTCACTAGCTTGGCCGATGGATTGGTGATCTTGACTTAATATCAACCTTTGCCTTCTACAACAGGGTGGAGGTCTATTCTTAGGTTTATTCTTTGTCGGAAACATACAGAGCATTTTTTATAAAGCTTTAAAATGTTTAAAGCATTTGTTAGAATGTTGACGGGCGCATATTTCTGTTTCAGACAGACGGACCGATACGAAATGATAAGGGTTCCTTGTACCACAAAAAGAACAAATTGCTGCCAATGGCATTGATGTATCGTCTGCCGGGAACATTCACTTGGGTTCGAGCGTTAAATAAGTTACGGCGGTAAACGTGCGTACTTTACCTCAGTAATGGTCTTCAAGCGTTGATAATGGCCCATTTCGCGGTTCCGTCGTAAGGGGTGCCAAATTCGCGGTTATTTGCGCGCGCGGTGTTTTCCATAGTCGTTTTGTACGATTCGTTGGATTGGGCGGCGCGTAAGATGCGTTTTAAATAGCCCGTTGTTTTGTTCGAGCGTCGGCCAATAGAGGTTGGGCGAAAGTTTGGGATGTAATATTGTTGTTTTTTTACACGCTTTTATTAGCTTGGTATGTATCTGTGTAACGGAATTCTTGAACTCGATTTTCATCCCCTTCAAAACGTCGGATTGATTTGAAACTTCGCACACTTATCAAGGACCGATGACATTGCAACTTTATTAAAAAATTAAAGTAAAAAATAGAAAATAAATAATAGTTTAAAAAATCCGCTTTTGTAGATAACCGAACTAAAAAGTACAAAATAATTTTCAATAAGTTTAAAATAAGAATAGAGTAATTAACAAAAATAAAAATTATGAAAAAGCGCTTGAGGTCAATTGTTGTGAATATTTGTAAAAGTAGCGTCATCATTATTTTCTATTCAATTATTTTCTATTTTTAGTTCGGTCATCTACAAAAGCGTGTTTTTTTAGTTCTTTTTAGTTTCTCTTTATTTATTTAAGTTATTAGACTGGTGGTAAGCGTCATGCGGGCCAATAACAATTGTAATGGTAATCGGGACCAGTCCTGAGACCACACTGCGCTAGCGATCTCGAGACATCGGTTGGCCCAGTAATTTTACTAGCTGCAGTGGTATCTGGAACACAGGTAATGTTCAAAGTTTAAACAGTACTTACTGCTTGGCAGCGAATTTCTAGGCGGACTCTTGCATTAAGAGACCTACCAGTGGAAGTGGTTATAGCATCATATTACTGACTTCGACACTAAAACATAAGATAGCTATGTCGTGATTGACATTGGTTATTTAGTCTCTTACGCCCAGTAATTTTACTAGCTACAGTGGTCTCTGGAACACGAGTAATGTTAAAAGTTTAAACAGTACTTACTGTTTGGTGGTGAGTTTCTAGCCTGACTCTTGCATTAAGAGACCTACCAGTGGAAGTGGTCATAGCATCATAGTACTGACTTCGACACTACAGCATAAGATGGCTATGTCGTGATTTGCCTCACGTTTTTTCCTAGCTATTGGGATCAGATTTCAGTCTATCCAGATGCTAGTGTACGATAGTGTTTTATTTTGAGCACTGCCGTCTGCCCGTGAGTTGTCCAGATTACAGAGCACCAATTCATCTCTTTTTTAATTTTTATCCTCCAAACCAGAGGGATGGACAGCTGCCTCCCTTCCGTGGAACAGCAGCCATTCTGCTCTCACCAAACCGCCTGCCAAAAGTGTTTATGGTGTGGCAAGTTTATAGGACCTTTGTTAAGCTGTAGACATCGTTTGCTTGATGTGCTAATATATATAATGACTGTTATCTGGAGTTAAGGTGATTACTGATTTATACTGATATCCGGGAATGAGAGTTTACAGTCAATTACAGAAATAATGGTAAGCTAGCTATACAAAGTTTTAAATATGTATAAAACTGTAGCATTTCCAATCAAAATACCAACTCAAATTTAAATCCCTTGCACTAAATGACGGCACGGTTGGTGCAGTGGTTGATACAGTCGACTGCTGCGCTCCGTGTCGCGGGTTCGATTCCCGCACGGAACAAATATTTGCATGTTCTGCATGTAGTTGTTCCGGGTCTGGGTGTATTGTGTGCGGAATTTGTGTCTGTTAACGGACCCACACGACACAGGAGAAATCCTAATGTGGGGCAATGTTTTTTTTAAAAAAAACAACGAATCTTCAAAGACGAGCAATCTTAATATTCTTGAAGAAAACGTAGCCATAGAAACTTTTCAATACTTCGATGTTGTTTATTGGCATACACTCCGCAATTTACTATTTCTGTCTACGAAACTAATAAACTTTTAGTTTTGTTGTATCATAAGAGTCGCGAGCGAGAGTATATTATTGTTCTCAGAATAAACAGTACTACGTAATTGGTGTACTGGGTCTGATCGAATCTGTTTGTGTGAATATTTGTTCACTCTTTGTTTTCGTAGTTTCTAAATCAATTATTTCATTTTATTCGTTACTGTGCGAGTTTAATTGTCACGACTTGTTACATATATGTGTTTGGTACAGTTAACCTCTGCTTTGCCGTGCGGTGCCGGCTACGAATAGCTCTAACCCATATCAACCCGTGGGTGTCGTAAAAGGCGACTGTGGGATTATCTGGAGGATAGCCAGCAGCTTCCTTCGACTACATTGACAACTCAATTTCGATCGCCAACCCGCCTGCCAAGCGTGGCGATTACGGAAATCCCCCCAATGCGCACACAACTCACCCAGAACGGTCGTTGTCGGATGTCTATGGGTCGTTGGGGTTTGGGCGAACCCTGTGTCCAGCAGTGGACTTTCATCATCATCATATCAGCCAAAGGACGTCCACTGCTAAACAAAGGCCTCCCCCTTGGAGGGGGGACGCTGCTGCCCATCTCCCTGGTTATGGATTGATGGAGTGGTGCTATATTCTTAGTCCGGACACCACACAGTGTACTTTATTCGGCTGAAATGATGAATAATGACAGTTAACCTCTACGTATTCCTGAAGTTAGTGGAAGTAGTGTTGTGTGGTATCCGGCAACAAAGAGACCACCCCTCTGCATCCATGAGTGTCGTATCAGGATGATGGGTACCAGCATCCTGCCGTGTGCCAACAACAACAACATACTGCGATCACCAATCCGACTTCCAAGCGTGGTGATTATGGCAATATCTAGCTCATTGGGAAGTTTATGTACAGCATGACACTTATGGGCTCATGTGTGTGTACTAAAGCAAAAGTATCAAAGTTAAATTCATCATCATCATTTCAGCCGTAAAAACGTTCACTGCTGGACAGAAGCCTCCCCAAAAGATTGCCACTACGACCGGTACGGGTTTTTGTTGTGTGCTCATTAGGGGATATTGCCATAATCGCCACGCTTGGCGGACGGGTTGGCGATCGCAGTTGAGTTATAAATATACTCAAAGTACGCTGCTACTCATCCTCCTCCCAAGTCGCCTTTTACGACACCCACGGAATGAGATGGGGTGGTGGTATTCTTAGCAAGGCAGCCGGCACCACACGGCAAAGTTAAATTAACACCTCTTAACCCAACAAACACGTACATATGGGATCTCTCAGACTTACATAGAACTTGAATAAACTCGTAAATTACGTAAGTTGTGCGGTCACGGGGTGAACGCGCTGAAACAAGGTAGGTAAATTCATACTGAAATGTTCACTTATTCATGAGTTCAAACTCGGTCTGCGTGGCTTACCTCAGTGAATCGATATTCAACGCTCTTAATATAGATTCTGTGATATATTATGAATTGTATTTGATTGCTGTTTCGTTGAAATGAAGCGTAAGTAGACAATGACTCGTTCACTGAAAAGAGTACATGATGGTGGAATAAAATGTAGGTAATAAAATTACATATGGTTTGTTTATGCAGTTGTTTTTCTGTTAATGGTCTGAGATCAACACTATTTTACTACAGATTAGGACTATTTATGTTCGAATTGCCGTGTGGTGCCGGCTCAGAATACCACCACCCCATCTCCTCCCGTGGGTGTCGTAAAAGTCGACTAAGTGATTAGCCGGAGGATGGGCAGCAGCGTCCTTCGAGCACATTCACAACTCAACTGCGATCGCCAACCCGTCTGCCAAGCGTGGCGATTATGGCAAGACCCCCCAATGAGCCCACAACACACCCATATCGGTCGTTGTGGTGGTCTTTGGGGGAGGCCTGTGTCCAGCAGTGGACTTCATTCGGCTGAAATGATGTTCGAATTTGTCTTAAAAACGAATCAGTGTAACAAGTTTCCTCGACAGCATATAACATTTCTTCAGAAAATATTTCGTGAATTCATAATCAGTATCCATTACTTTTTACATTACACGGGCTTTTTTCACGACGAGAAAGGTTGGACCTGAGTTGTTTTATGGATAATAAGTTAAAGTACATATATTTTATTTCGTAATTTAATTCCCTCAAAGCAACGGTTCGGACGCTGAGCGCTTTGCTCAAAGGAAATTTTATTGACTAAGCCCTTGTTTATGACAACCAATTAATTTCCTTCAGCCGACCTTTCATCGAGAAAAACGCAAAACTGCTTCAGATTCTTGTATAACAAGTATCAAATTAATAAAATCATAATGATCTTGTATTACGTTCTTTTAAATTATGTCGTTGCATCATCATCATATCAGCCAAACAACGTCCACTGCTGAACAAAGTCGTGGGTTCGATCGTCGCACCGAACAAATATTTGTATGCCCCACTGATAGTTACTCCGTGTCTGGATATTGCAGCGCGTCGAACTTAAGTCTGTAATCTTTACCCACAACACTGGATATTGCAGCGCGTCGAACTTAAGTCTGTAATCTTTACCCACAACACTGCCTCCAGTGTGTCTCCAAAGTATATGGTATGGTAAGACTGAGAAATCCTAGTGTGAGATATACTTTGTTTTTGTGCACAAAAAAAATCCAAAACAAAATGTCACAGTAATATTCAACCTTTCTCGTAATTTGCACAATGTTGCCAGCTGGAAGCTTCCCTTTCATAACACAATTTCATTTATTTATCCATCACTTCGGTTAATGCATTTATCCCTGAGCAGGGGCCACTTAACGTTCAGACGTCTCCGGGACATATAATTGTGTTACTCGGTTGGGTATTAAAAGCTTTCTTATGTAGGTTAAGTAACGGCCAAGACTAGCCTCTAAAAGAGCTCGTCGGCTTTGAGTTCTAAAAAGGTTATGAAGAGACATGAAGTCTATATGTTTGTGCTGCTCAGTTTCACCAAACTAATTTAATCACAAATTACAGGCTTTAGAAAGTCCCAAATTGAAAATAAGGCCGTTAGTGAAATTCTTTATTTATTTGAAGAACCTTAAGTCACAATATTTTATTATTATCCTTGTGGTGTCCGCATTAAGAATACAGCACCACTCTATCTCCTCCCGTGGATGTCGTAAAAGGCGCGTAAGGGACTCTAAACCAGAACGATTTTTCAATATCATATATACGTAAACGGTGTTCTATAAACACGATTTCTGCGTATACTTCTCCACTATAATAATGTGATAAATAACAATAAATCACGTCAATGACCATGACGCGGAGACTATTAACAATCCACATTATCACGTGTACTAAGGTCTTTCACTCCGAACAGTTAATTAAATTAATTAGTCGACCGCAGCCACGTCGCTTCATTACCAAACACCTGTGTTGACACGTGGTGTGCACAATAGATCGCAGAATAAGGAGCAGAAGGCCCATTTCTAACGAGTCAAGGAACTCCGTTGTAAGCGCCCAATGCTGAACAACCATGAACAAACGCTAGGAAAATCATTTCAGCCTCTTTCTCTCTTCATATCGGCAACTGAACACGGGCGGACGTCTACAGTATATGACGATGCTACAGTAACCGATCGGGAAACCTTTGACAATGGTGGCCCTAGATCATTTTCTAGGTGGTGCACGATCTCTTGTTTGCAATGATAGATAAATTATAGAAATTAGAACCCTTAGCGGCTAACGGCCGAAATTAATAATCGATCTAATTCAAAATCTTTAGGTTTCGGATTACAAATATGTCTGTTTTTTGCATTGACGTATAATTTATATACGTATACTACGTACTAGAGTAGCTATTACAAACAAATTATATGGTCATGTAGTTGCGACCGCGGGCATACCTCGCCTTGAATTTTACATATGTTTCTCGGGTTATTAAAACAATATCTCACTACACATGAAGGCATATGTAACACAGCACTCAAACACGTTACGTTGCGGTAAGCGGCCTGACACAAACTGAGTTCGAGCATATGCGCTCTAACTCTTGTGACGAAGGATCTAGTTGAGGCGTTTTCTCTAGTACGTAGTACATTATATCTCAATGGTTTTTTGTGTTAATTGTGATCGTAACAACAACGAATGAATTTCAAAATCTTAAATCTGAAGATTTCGGATAAGATTGATTATTAACTTCGGCCGTAAGTCACATTCAGACAGACCAGGAAGAGACACTTTTTTTTCACTTGCATTTATTTTGTAGTACTTGGTAGAAGGAACGTCAAATATTCTGGTTTGATTTGAAGGTTTGTTTAGGATATATCAGCGCCGCTGTCAACTACGCGATTTGCAGACGATCGAATATTTGCTCCGATTTTTTGTTGGTCGTCCTGCTGGCGCACCCTCATGGCGGCGCCTGGTGCGGTCGCACCGCTCGCACCGCCCTAGTGTCACCGCTGACCTTTGATGGTATTAACAAGATCGATGGGATGTCTAACGGTCGAAATTAATAATCAATCTATAATATCATAATAATCTTTCGATTAAAGATGAAATCCTTTTTTTGTATTGTATGTTCAGCTGTGTAACCCCCGATATGGCGGTGGGGGACTTTTTGTAGCTAAACACTTGCAATAGTACTTATTTTTCTTATTACATCTTTTAGCTCGTATATTATTTTATAATGCTTGCATTTAGGTATGCACTAATAGAAAGGACTATACATTAGTTATATTAGTCTCTCTTTTCACGGGTTTATATCCCCTGTAAGGGGGAACCCGGTCTTTTGACAGGCTTACGCGGGGACATGGGTCCAACATGCAGAGGCCCTTTAGTGAATTTTAATTTAAAATGGAATGGGATACCAACCGGGGACTCTCTCCATAGCTGCACTATAAAATGAAGACATGGATTGTCCCCGGCTATTGTATGAGATGGAAACTATAACGATAACGATAAGGTCTATTGCAATGGGTGTTACATGGAATAAAAAGACTATATATTAGTCTAATTAATACTATGGCTTAGTTAATTTATTGCTACACAGATCAACATTTTTAAAATCCATATTTCCTTTTTTAAGTTAAGTACTAAGTTTTCTTTCTTAAGTTGCCTACTTAATATAATTATAAATGCCATTTTTGTGTTAAGATCATGTTTAACACAAAATCAGACATCCATAATACTAAATCCAAAGATTTTGGGATCAGATTGATTGTTAATTTCAGTCGTAAATGGTTTACTAATGACTTCTACAGACAAAATGTTACGAGCAATAATTAATCATTCGGTCAATTATATTAATTACTTCAGTTAGGTATTTTACTTCTCTAATAATTGCCACGTCGAATTACCTTCACCGCCGTCGTTCAATATAAAATATTCTTGTAATAGAAACAAAGGCATAGAACGTTCCCACATTAAACGCACACTGAAACCTAACCATAAAATTTGGACGTTTTCATCTTGATAAATAATTCCAAGCGCTTAGCTCACGAGGCTATTAATTACAATCGCTCGGTCGTTAGTGAAACGATTTGAGCTGGTCCGGCCATTTATATTTTGGGATTTACAACTTAATACAGCAAAAATGATTAAAGAAAGATTTCAGACACGATTGTATGGATATATTGTGTTTAGGAGTGCTCTGTTTAGCTAACTCTGAGTGTTGTTCCTACTTTAAGTAGCGCCACTTGTTTGAAAGAAAGAAAGAAGATAGAAAAGCGTTTAAACGCACACAGTTATCCAGAAATTATAATCTAGACAAATAACTAAAATTGAAGTGTCTGTTTGTAATGTCAAAATACATACATTTAGTCAAAACAGCTTTTTACTAAATGCATTTGAAAGTATATACAACAAAAAAATTGCTTTTATTTTTTTGGCTGTCTGTTGTTTGTTCCCGCTAATCTCCGGAATTTTACGGTACTTTCACTGGCAGATAGCTGATGTCATAAGTAATAATTTGGGCTACTTTTATTTTAAAAATATATTTGGGTCCCGCGCAAAAAAATAAACCCCATGAAATCAAATATATATATACTCTATGTTAAGTGTAAATGCCGTAAGTACTCTAAATTATTTATAAATAATCCAATTTCTTTAAAATTAAACGGCGGGTGAAACCGCGGGTCCCAGCTAGTTATTAATGTAAACTTTAGAGGACGGAACAACACTCGCGACACACCACGCCACATAACACGATAAGGAGTAAATCGAAATTTCCTATTTGGGGTTGCCTTTAGCACTTTGTGTATGTATGGGTTGTCATTGCATGTCACCAGTGAGGATCTTAAAAGGTTAACTTTGTGACGCCAGAAAAAGCCCCTATCTCAGCTATAAGCTGCAACAAAACAATGTTGCGGAGCTGGTCTTCCAAGAGGGCCCAAAGTTAAGCCTAAAACAGCTACTGTATGACAAAATTATACAGATAAATTAATTATGTACACATTAACATCCACATACCTACAGAAATTTGCATCAAAATCATTAGATGATTATGTAGAATCTATAAATAACGTTAAACATTTATAATAATTGAAATTGAATAACAGAACATAAAGATTAAAATAAAATACAATTATAATCGATTCCAAATATTTAGTCGATTTGTGCAGCACTAGTGTCCACCTCTACTTATTGTCTATTACAAAAGAAAGTGTGTAAGCGCGGGGTGCACATTTGAAAACCACAGATTAAACAGCTGTTATGTGAAAACTTCTGAAATAAATACTGGCTGCCTTGTCTGAAAGCGAGTTTGCTGGTAGGCTTGGCTACCAGTGATCTGCAATTAGTTTAGGATAGCTGATTGACAGCCATGTTGTTGAAAAATGTGGTTTCCTTAATAGTCTGGATCAGAACGCATTCAATCCAAGGTATCCGTATCTTGACAAAATGTGAATTGGACTCGTCAATAAATATTCGAAATAGTTATATGTTAATACAACAGTTGAATATTGCTAGCAAAGCAGAACCTACCATGATATTAGGGGGTTCGATTCCCGCACGGAACAAATATTTATTTGATCTGCAGGTAGTTGTTCCGGGTCTGGGTGTATTGTATTTGGAATTCATGTCTGTAAACGCACCCACGACACAAGAGAAATCCTAGTGTGGGGAAAAGTTTAAAAAAGAGCGTCATAATACCTAACATAAAAAAGTACTTTCTTTTTCACATCATACTGAACACAAAATATAAAACGCAATAAATTCTACATTTATTCTAGTTATTGGAAACCGATTCCAGTCTCAATGGTGCTCGTATAACCCAGGGCGTCGATTGCAAATTGGACGTCGCACTCGAATTTATCATGCACTGAGGAACTAGTGACGGGAAAATTGCAGGACATCCTGCGTATATATGGCATTGTTTCATTCGTACGTTATTTAATTTACATCCAAAGAAGCTCAGTTACCCATCTTGTTTGTTTGGATGTGAATTTAATACCATACAAATATGTATGAAAAAAGATTTGATGTTGGTACCTGCTCTATAATTAGGATTATTGTGATGATTCAGAAAATCTTTATTTATTTGTTTCTAAGTTACTTTTATTTCATTCTATCAATGATATTATACCATAGATATGTTACGTCCGTATTAAATGGCGCGCAAAACTCGGTCTCGCTATATGTAGGTATAAAGCTATAAAACTACACACCTATGCTGTAAGAAAGAAGATACAAAAACTACGAGAGTAAAAGAGATAGCTATCTAAAATGACAAGACGTGTACTCGATGTCTTTGTCGCACCTGTGATAGAATATGTGTTGTCTCTTTTTTTTTTTGCTTGGCCTGTGTTTTGTTCGAGAATATTATTCTATAGATAAATAGAATAGTATTTTTATTAAAATATTTTATATTAGTCGTTATTCACGTGTGGTATAACATCCCTTGTTCTTTATTTATTTTTGCTTGATAATTTGTGCATTTTCTATACGTATGACGGCATTGTTATTACTTAATTAATAAAACAATACGGATTGTGACAGTATGTGATCGTTGTCTTGTCTTGAGCGAACTGATTGCGAGTTGCTACAATTGGGGGAGTTTTGGTTCTTACTTTTGGCGCGCATGTAACATATCTACTTTTTATAATATAATTGCATTCTATGTAATGTTTTCAATGCTTACAAAATTAAATCATTGATTCATGTGGTTACTCATCATTCCTATTAATGTAGAATGTAAGGAAATATTAAAGTACTGAGTATTATTATTAGTTCTTCATCGACCGTCATCGACTTCTTGCTTTCACTGTTGTGTATTTTTATCGATTATAACTTCAACATATTTTTATGCTATTGCCGTGTGGTGCCGGCTCAGAATGCCACCACCCCATCTCCTCCCATGGGTGTCGTAAAAGTCGACTAAGGGATTAGCCGGAGGATGGGCAGCAGCGTCCTTCGATTACATTAACAAATCAACTGCGATCGCCAACCCGCCCGCCAAGCGTGGTGATTATGGCAAAACCCCTAAATGAGCACACAACACACCGATATCGGTCGTTGTGGTGATCTTTGAGGGAGGCCTGTGTCCAGCAGTGGACTCCATTCGGCCGAAATGATGATTCTATATAATGTTTTCAATGCTTACAAAATTAAATCATTGATTCATGCGGTTACTCATCAATCCTATTAATGTAGAATGTAAGGAAATATTATTATTAGTTCTTCATCGACTCCTTGGTTTCACTGTTGTGTATTTTTATCGATTATAACTTCAACATATTTTTATGAGTGTGTCCATGAGTAACATATTACCTTTAACAAATATAAACGTTTATGTAATTTAATTAATTTCGCAAAATAAATTTTTCATCTCCGAGGTTTACAACGTCACTAGGGCAAGCGTTCGCATCTCATCGGGATTGGCTCGGAGTTGTCATCGCTTTGTTTTGTTTTATTTCGTAGAAATTGCTCCGTGCATAAATCGAGTTTCAAGCGAGCCTGTGGTGTATGACGTATCAATTAAACCGAACGTTTTAAATTTAGCATTTTTAAAGTACTACAATTTTCTGCTTATTTGTTTTGAATCAAAAGTGTTTATATTGGTCTAAAATCACATTTACAGAACATATTACTTCTGCCAAACTGTAAAGCAGTTTGTTGGCAAACGCATAATTCTTATATTCCCAACGGAAATTATAAAAAAAAGTACAAAGATTTTCCTTGCATTTTTGCATGCATTTTTTGTTACATATTATTAACATATATTTTTACGCATATTCTATGCTAAGATTTTTACGAAAATTATCACGATACTGGCCTATTTTATTTTTGTAATACAGTTGCTTTCTATATCGAATGGAAGGTATTCGTTTTTCAAATCTTTCCCTTACATAAACTATCCATTGATTGTCTAATTTTGTTCCATAATTTTGAATTTTTATCATTATATCAGCTGGGACCCGCGGTTTTACCCGCCGTTTAATTTAAAAGAAATTGGATTATTTATATATAATTTAGAGTACTTCGGAATATACACTTGACATAGAGTAAGTATATATATTTCATTTCGTGGGTTTTAAATTTTTTGCGCGGAACCCTGATTATTTTTCTGAAATAAAAGTAGCCTACGTTATTCCTTATAACATCAGCTATCAGTGAAAATCCCGTAGAAATCGGTCCAGCCGTTTAGGAGATTAGCGGGAACAAACAAACAGACAGACCGACAGACAAAAGAATTAAAAATCATTATTTTTTATGGTCGGTACCGTATATACTTTCATATGCATTTAGTTAAAAGCTGTTATTTTGACATTATAACACACACACTTCAAACTTATTTATTTGTATAGATTTTAATATTTCATTTATTGATTGACATTGATAATTAGTTCTGAGCTTAAATTCTAATGTTAATTGCAACAAATATATACTTTGACATCTAAGTTAATAATTTTATGACGTAATTTTTTATTCATTCATCACTATACCTATTTTTGTACGCCGATCACGGTAAAACATGTTGGACTAGCCAAATTCTTTACACGCATTATGCATTTATATGTATTGTGACTGACACATGTTTAAGCAAATAAATATTTCTTGCTTTCTTATAATGTTAGACGTTAACAGTTGAAATAGTAGTAACATTGTTATCTATAATAGGAACTTGTAAGAATCACTTGAGCTGAAAGTGTGTCAGTAACAAGGTAACAGGTCACTGACCGACCAACCGATTAAGTATATAACGATACACAATGAATATTATTGAATTCTAAATTACAATTTTAAGTGACACAATTCCGTGTGGTTTTTGAGAATATAGCACTCCATCCACTACCGTGGATGTCGTAAAAAGCGGCTAACGGTTTTTTATAATTATTAATATATTATAATTAATAACCGATCTAATCCAACATCTTTGGATTTCGGATTACGGATATGTCTGTTTTTTTGTGTTAAATGTGATCGTAACACAACAACGAATGAATTTCAAAATCTTAAATCTGAAGATTTTGGATTAGATCGATTATTAATTTCGGCCGTAAGTGACTAACGGCCGAATACTGAAACGCCGCTTAATATGTACCTCCGGCTTAACGATTTGAGCCCCGCGCCTTCCTGCCGAAGCCGGGCGTGTCTCAAATCTCTAAGCGGGATTTAAATATTAAGTGGCGTTTCAGTATTCGGTCGTAAACCAGAGGGATGGGCAGCAGCGTCCCGTCTGTAGAACAGGCCATGCTGCGCTCACCTGTGGTGAGTACTAGCAAAGTCTCTCCAAAATGACGACACATTGTAGGCAAATGGAGGCTTACCACGAGCTCTTAATACGAGTCAATTGAAGACCTCAACTGATTTCTTATGATTATATGTACACATAAGCTGACCTGTCATTGTATAGGTTTTCGGTACAATCCGAGATCAGCATATACTAGAAATGTATTGCTTGATATGTCGCCGTGTATATATATAATCAAAACAAATCAGTTGAGGTCTTCAATTAACTCGTATTAAGAGCTCATGGTAAGCCTCCAGGTCGTAATGGAAATCTATGGGGAGGTCTTTGTTTAGTAGTGGACGTCCCTTCACTGATATAATAACAATGAAATGACATAACCAAGTATGCGCTATTTATTTATGTACACACAGAATTTTTTTAAATATAATTACTTTGGAAAGAAAAGTACAAAGGCACTGCATATTTCTTTAAGAAATCTCTTAAAGCAGGCCTACAAAAGGAGAATTCGAAGGCAAGTAATGTAGACATGGTGTGTAGAGAGAATATACGATACATATAAACATTCACACATATATAAAGAGTACTGTGCTTACATACTATAGGTACATAGTATAAATATCCACATAAACATGAATATGAATACATACATAAACAATATAACGCTATCTGTTTTGGCAAGATTAGGAACCATACACGTATATTTTTAAATATTTATCTTTTATGCATTAAGCGGTGTACAATAAAGAGTATATAAATAAATAAATCCTACAGTACTTAACCTATGTCTAAGTTTAGAAATGGATATCTACATATTGAAAGCAATTTCCCGGTTCGAATTTGGTCTATTTTAAATAACTTCCTGGTAGAAACGTCAAGCATTTACCATTCCCTAAAGTGTTACCAAAATAATCACGACACAATTAAACCTGGGACTTTACAGCTATAACTAAACAGAGCCATAACTGCTTTTAGATTCCTTACAGCCAGCCATTTGGCAGAACCGCCAAAATACTAGCACATATATTATTCAACGCTTAACATTATATGTTCTACAGTCCAGTAGATTGAACAAAGAGCTTATTTATTTTGATACGCACCTTGAAATAATGGATTTTGAAATTACTTCGCTCATTGATATTCAGCATTTCGGCCGATGTTACGAAATGTTGACGGGCTCAACGTGTCATTCGCCTGGTGGTGTCATGTCTGCCATAACAATTGTAATGCTACCCAGGACTTGTCCTGCGTGGCCCCACACTGCGCATGTCGCCTCGAGACATGAAGCTATTTAGTCTTTTATGCCCAGTAATTTCACTAGTTACAAAGCCGTGTTCGAAGCTTTAATAATACGAGTGGTCGCCTAATGGCCGAAATTCGACTGGTTTTTTTTTTATACATATGTTTTAATTTTCAACATTCCTCCTCCATATGAACTTTAACTATGCCAAAACCCACACTTCCTCCGTGCACGCATTGTGTTCAAAAAGGGGTACAAAGTTTTCTCTTCACGTAACTAAACAAATAAATAAAATTGAAGTGTCTGTTTGTAATGTCAAAATAACAGCTTTTTACTAAATGCATATGAAAGTATATACGTTACATAAAACAAAAATGCAATTTTAAAATTTTTTGTCTGTCTGTCTGTCTGTTTGTTTGTTCCGGGTAATCTCCGAAACGGCTGGACGGATTTTGACGGGACTTTCACTGGCAGATAGCTGATGTTATAAGGAATAACTTAGGCTACTTTTATTTTAGAAACATAATTAGGGTTCCGCGCAAAAAAATAAAACCCTTGAAATCCAATATATATATTCTATGTCAAGTGTCTATGTCAAAGTACTCTAAATTTCTTTTAAATTAAACGCGGGTGAAACCGCGGGTCCCAGCTAGTTAATATATAGATTTAGAACGCGCTGTATAATATAGTCCGTTGTGTTCATTGATTTCTTTATGTTCGTGCGCCGTTTTATGTAGTGTTTTTTTGTGTTACCTGTGTAAATAGTAGAACGAAGTAGGGGAATATGTTTATTACATTGCTTACAGGAAGTAAACTATCATAAGAGTATTAGTATTCTAAGTAGGTACTCGAATTCCTCTCAGTCGGCTCACGGCTGAAAACTACTACTACTGAAACGCCTGTTAATATTAAGTGACGGCACGGTTGGTGCAGTGGTTGATACAGTCGACTGCTGCGCTCCGGGTCGTAGGTTCGATTCACGCACGGAACAAATATTTGTAGTACGATCTGCAGGTAGTTGTTCCGGGTCTGGGTGTATTGTGTGTGGAAATCATGTCTGTAAACGCACCCATGACACAGGAGAAATCCTAGTGTGGGGCAACGTTTTTAAAATAAAGATAAAAGATAAAGTCCCGCTTCAACCTATTTCAGCCGCCCGGTTTCCTAATGAAAACGATTTTCTCGAATAGTTAAAGCGGGACTTAATATTAACTGGCGTTTCAGTATTCGGCTGTTAGACCCTGTAGACCTAGACCCTAGACATGTAGCAACCTACATTGACTACACAATAGTGAAAATCTATGGTCCCAGGCCTTTGTACAGCAGTGGACATCTTATAGCTGATATGATGATGATGATGATGATAATAATATATCTCTCCTTACACACAATGCGGCAAGTCTTAACGCTGTACAAATTTTGTTGACAATTAATACTTTTTAATTCTCAATTGTGAAGGATCAGTGTAGCATTAATATAATTACTTGAAATGAATAAATAAACAATTAGATCATCATTTCGGCTAATAAAGTCCACTGCTGGCCACAGGCCTCCCTCAAAGATCACCACAACGACCGATATCGATATGTTGTGTGCTCATTGGCGGGTTTTGCCATAATCGCCATAATGCAATTCCTTAAGGTCAAACATCCATACATACTTGAAAATAGAATTGAAATAACGGTGAGAAACCAATTTGGTAACTAAAAATGAAAAAATATTACGGTCTAAGTTTTACAGTGAAAAATCCTAAATTATAGTCACAAAATGAATAAATATCGGTCAGTTATCTCATTATATGGTGAGAAAATTTGTTATTTTGTGGTTTTTTTCCTTTTCATCGTTTCTATTGGAGTTTCTCGGCGAATTGACCAACAGAAATCAGCAAGCATTGCTGCTGACCATTTCCCACTGTAGCGTTTTTCAATCTGCATTATAAAAAAATACATAAACTACACATAAAATACTCAAAACCAATATAGAGAACATGAACTTTATGCAAAACTTACCAAAATATTTAATACAAAATGTAAACAATTAAGAGACAAGTTTTCACTCAACTGTTGTGAAGTCACAGCAAATACTGCGCATGCGCGCATGTACTACCATAAAAATCACCTTCGGCACTTCCCTTCTTTCTCTTACAACTCGCAAAAACTTATTTTGTACATACACTGTTTGTAACATTGACGCGCAAAAAAAAATTAAAATAAACCCAAATTTTTGAAATTTAATACAAAATTCATATAAAAAAATCTAGACGTGATGGAAAAAATTTGGATCGTCATATTTATGACAAATTTTATTAAAGGAGGATTTCCTTGCAGACCAGTGATTGCCAACTAACCCCATTTCTTTCTTTGTTTGCAGAGGAGGAGTGCTACCACTGCATGGCGAGCTTGGTGGCGTCCAAGGAGAAGATGTTCATAACACAAACGAAACTACTCAACGAAGTAACATGGAAGACTGTTATGCAGATAGCTAAGAAGCATGCCGTAAGTTTGCATTTTAATTAATAGTTATAATTGTATCACTCGGCTCGATCTCTTCCAGTAGATGAGAAGTAAGGCGACTTACGGCCGAAATTAATATATGTATAATTATTCTAATCCAAAATAGTTTTAAGTTTTGGAACTTCATCAGTTTTTGTGTTGGGATCACATTTGAAGCTAAAAACCCAAAAATTTGGATTAGATACAGTATTCATTTTGGTCGTAAGAGACTAAACCGGATGGCCAGCAGCGGCTGTATGTAAGCTGTATGCGGTGCTGTGGCCCCCCAAAATGGCACATCTTCTCTCGTGTCTGGATGAGCTATAATTTCGCATGGGCATAGCTCGTGCCCTGGTGATAAGCGAGTCAGCAAGAGTGTTGATCCGCTGTCTGGTACTTGGGCAGCGTCATCTGTGTGGACTTGTAGACTCTTTTCATGACCCACGAACGACGATATTTGGAAGCACGTGGCAAGTACCATATAATAATATGGATATGGATACAAGTTTTACAAAATTCTCTCTAAACGAATCTCTAAATCCTCGCGGATCGTATGTAAATAAAATAAGAAAACAATTATTTATTATGTAAAAATTACATATATATATAAGTATAGTTCAATAAGTTGCGATACCTTTATCAGTCCATACATTTTTCCTTATAGTTATGCATAACCTCGTTAATTGCAGGGCAATATACTGTGGTACTATAAGTGGTAAGTATATTCAGTAAACAAGTTATACATTTTGTAGAGACATAACTGACGAGATACAATCCAAAGACGTTAGTCTTACAAACTAGAACCGTTGCCAGATTAATTTATTTTTAGTCCTTAATGAAATCATAGGCCATTCTCGGACTGAAAGTTTATTATATTATTTATCACCATCATCATCATTGCGGCCGAATGAAGTCCTCTGCTGGACACAGGCCTCCCGCAAAGATCACCGAAATAACCGATATGAGAGTGTTGTGAGCTCATTGGGCGTTTTGCCATAATCGCCACGCTTGGCAGACGAGTTGACGTAGTTGAGTTGTTAATGTATTCGAAAGACGCTGTTACCCATCCTCCGGCTAATCCCATAGTCGCCTTTTAGATGGGTTGGTGCTATTCGTAGCCGGCACACACAGCTTTATTAAATTAGTATATGACAAAAATAATATTTTGTCCATATTAAAGTCCACTCCCACGTCATTATGATCTTAGTCAAGTCTCATTTCAATCACAGTTTTGACGTTCGTTCGTTCGTTGACGAGAATACCAATTTTACAATTTGTGTCAGTTCAGAATGTTAGCAGAATACCTTTTTGAATTCGGTCAACTTTCGATCCATTTTCGATCTCATCACATAAGTAGAAGTAACTTAAAGTTAGCTTTAAGTTGTTTTTTTAGTTTAGGTATAGGCCCATTGCCCCATTAAGCTGATTTAACGTGATGATTATTCCTATTCTTATCAAATCTTATACAATATCTGAAGGCATCAATTCTCAATTTAGTAAATGTCACTAATTTTATCCTCCAAAACTAACTAACAACGTCAAACATGAACTTATACTGTGATGAGATTGAAAATGCATCGAAATTTGTTCCAAGCCAAAACTAAAAATGTCATTAGATATGAAATGAGACGACTATACGATTGAGAAATCCGACTGGACTGTAGGAGAAGCAGAATACCAATTCTTTGTCAATTCATAATTTAATCTCAGTTCGGTAAACTTTCAGTCATGGTATAAATTAATTACGAGAATTGACCTTCAGATATATTATTTAACTGATTCGAATTAACGATCTTTTGATTCAGGTCATGTTTATTTGAACGTAATAGTAGTAAAGAAAACATTTTCATATAAGTGTTGCTTGCGTGCGGGACTGTTTACAATCAATCAAATAAATCTCCCTTTTAAGTTATGCCTTAAGGTCCTTACATACAGTGTTCTATGTAGGTATACGAGTAATATAATGTTACCTACCAAAGATATTGGAAGAAAGGAGATATGCCATGTAGTTCAAAAAGTATGCGAGCCTTGAGATCCAGCCATCCATCCATATTTTGTACAAAAATAATAATGTCGTTCAGCTCTAGTAATCCAAATGTAACATAATGAAGAAAACTTATTTTTGTAGACAAATACAAGAAAATTCTCAAACTGGCATACGTTATATGGTCCCTTGCTTGAAAAAGTTATTATTTTCGCTTTGGTTTTTGCATGTTATTCCCGAACAACACGATACTTTAACAAAGTTTTACTTAAACGGTTTTACATATGCATTCACACTATACAATCCGGCAGAGATACTGCATGTAGAGCCCTGCAGGCAGGGCTTTGAGTATGCCCCTTTACGCGATCGAATCACAACTGATGTTATAAAACGGCCATTTTTTCGGACATGCCCGGATTTTGCATGTCGCGGTGGCGCTGTTACGCCCCCGTACCACTTCTCCTTATTTCCATTTTCTGTGGTACCTTTGTTTTTTTTTTTATTGATGCCCAGTGGAAATTCTTCATGAACTTCCTTCGCCCCGGGGAAGGGCGAAGCGGTATGCCGGACTCCTACTGGCTAAAACCACTGGGGCGGTCATCTTCGGCACCTAAGGGAGGCTCCAGGTCCTCGTATGATCACACTAGTGCCGCCCGCTGGTGCCACGCCTATAGGCACATCTCGGAGAGGGTGACTGTAAAGTGGTCACCCTCCCGTTTCGGTGGTACCTACACTTGCTATATTATGTGACTATCAGTAGATTTGGCGCGAGCTTCAACTGTAGCTGGAGTGGAATAAATATTCAGAACAAAACGTAATCTGTACAAATTTTCAAGCTTTTTAATTTCTCAACTCCCTCGATCGTTTTTTTTTTGTTGGGCTGCTCGCATACATTTCTGGGAATTGTGGTTGCTTAACCGGTCATTTTCTGGCGAAGCCAAAAGAGGCCTCCAGCCAGGCTTAAATTTAATAATAAAAACTAAGCATCTTTCGCTAAGGGCGCCCACTGCGGGACACGGACCTCGGCTTAGGGCGTTGCTGGGGATAACAAGCTATTGTTTTGGGGACAGCTGGATCGGTATTATTTAAATTGCATTATGGGACATTTAAAGCTACAGGCTCCGCACGGGCCGGCGCGAGCAAGAGACGGGAGGGAGAAGTGCTAACTTGAACGGGAAGGTAACGCGGCGATAGGCCTCCGCGACGTCGGTGAGGCGGGTCTCGATCGTTACCAATATGTAATTATTTATATAAACTTGCCCTATTGAGTTCATATTTGCATTAATAATGAGTGGTCGACAAGAGGTGGAGCGTTGTAACCTTTAAACACAAAGATATCGCATGCCACTCGTCCAAAAGTGGGGTGATTTCGAGCACATTACCGAATCGTAACTGTAACACGCAATAAGGGGTCGCTGAGGTATTCACTTTATTTAAATTACGTGAATATATTATGTTGGTGCGTCATGTTCCGACGTTGATAACGTTATTGAAAGAAAGACAATACGATTACTGGATTAAGCAACCGTGTCCACGATCTATAACATAATTTTTAAAATACAAAAAAGGCGAGAAGGGTCTATAAAATCCAAAATTAAATAAAATATTTTTTTAAGATCATTTTTAGTATAGCGATGGATGCGAGCGGCTTGTAGCCGGTCGCTGTAGAAATCTATGGAGAGGCCTTTGTTCAGCAGTGGACGTCTAACGGCAAATATGATAATTAAGTCTGTGATAAAAAATATGATGCCAGCTCACAAAGTTATAGGCTTGTTAAGTTACCTCGTTGTGCACGAACATAATCACCGCGCACGCGCCGCCTGCAGTAGCGCTAGTGACCGCTTACCGCCGCGCGCTTTTCCATAGATAACATAATGAGTAGGTACAACCGTGTCCAGCCAGTATTTGTTTCTATTAATGTAAACAAGTGGTGATATCATTTCCAAGCTCGCTTGGAGGCTTTGGACTGTCATTAATCAACTAAAGATATCTACATAATAGATAAATACATGCAAATAATACGTAAATATTCATCATCACTATTTACAATAATTAGGTACATGGTCTTATCAATCTAATACTATTAAATCAGCATATCTTTACAATGTTTTCGTGATGTGAAGCCACACCTCTATACTGCAGTTGGGGGCTGGAACTGACCGTAGTGAGCCAGGCGTCATATAGCACCAAGGATCGTGTACCACGAAATTCTGATACACCGCTGTGTTCCTACTACCACGGACACATTGTCACAACAGATAGCGAATGTTTGCTTCATTTCGGTATGCATAATTAAAATATTAAAACAATATCAGTAGATTAGACAGCCATTATAAAAATCGCGTAATATTTTGCGGGTCGTGTGCGTGAGCGCAATCGCCATAGGAGGCACGTGCGCACTTCCGGACCGGGCAACTAGAAGACGAAGACATGGATAGATGCACGTGGTAAAGAAGGCAACCCGATCTTTTTTTCGTAATGCTATCTTTATTACTTATTCTGTTATAATTTAATTTACTTGATTCTCATCTTCTCTCTCTATCGCTCTTCATCATGTCCTACCTTAAATATCACAGCTCATAGCCAGTCGCACTCACCGATCGATGAGGTTAAGCAATGATTGACACGGTCAGTTAATGGATGGGTGACCGTATAGTGGTATTTGAACTGAGCGTCGCCATGCATCGGAGGGCACGTAAAATTGTCGGTGCCGGTTGTTAAACCAAGTCGGAGGCCTTAGGGCGGCTAGAACAAACGGACATGGGCATGGAACCATCGTCACACCTGAATCACTCACATGTCTGATACGATTTACACTATAAAGTTCCATTTAAATCCAGACCTATCCTATTTAAAAAGCAAATCAATAGCCAATAGCAGGGTACCATCCGTACATTACTTAAGTGGAAAAACTTTGGAGGGAATGCAAGTTATAAGTACCGAATAGCCTTCATTTTATATTTGAACCATAGATTACAAAATTCCGCCTTTTATCACCCCGTAGGACAATAAGTCCAATAATTGGTTAGGTCACTCCAATGACATTTTACAAATAGACGCGCCATACACGAACATGATTACACTACAGAACGGCGCTTATGGCGCCATTAGACTGAGTAATAAAAAAAAACTTTTTTTATTTACCATATCGATTTACGTTACGTATTTATTTATTTATGAAATAAAACGGCCTTTTGTCTCACAATAGCAGTATACTTCGTACATCATCTATAAACACAGGATGGCATTCTTTTTTCGCAATATGGTACTGAATTACGCTTACGATTCACATCCAGCCACGACAATGCTCAGTGCGCGACTAAATGAACTCCGGGCATTTACCTTGCTTTCCTGTGACCATCGTAGAGTGCGGGCAACGCATCTACACTTATAAAAACATCTTAGGGTCGCTCGCCATTATTGTTATTTCCGTAAATATCAAAGAATTTGAGGCTTACTGTGCGTGTCATGCTCGCTTTTTTTTCGCAAAATAAAGACTTTTAAGGACTTCTTTTCGATCTTACTTCTGCAGTTGAATGAGGTTCGGTTCCGAAACCAGGGACTCGTTAAAAGCCTACTACGTCAATCTTGAAAGCAGCAAAGAGCGGGAGAAACTCGTTCACAAGGGTACTGACGACGTCCCAAGATGAGATTAAAAATAAAACTCTTGACCGTTGAACAGGGCCGGATTTAGGGGAGCGCAATCGGGGCTACAGCCCCGGGGCCTCCACTAAAAAGAATTCGGAAAAAAATCTAATTCCGACTAGTAAACAACTTTTCATTTGCTATTTTTTTCCGGTTTAGATATATTAGGTTCCGTTAATTAACGCTAAAGTTTAATTTCAGATAATTCTTGTTTTCGATTATATTTATATGTTTGTTAAATACTAAAAGAATCTACTTGGTTTCTTGAATGATTTATTGAATATATGATTTATTGAAAAACTCGACTGAGAAAAATTGTTCATTTTATTTGGAAAATAATTTGGGGCCTCCACTCCTTTGTTGCCCCGAGGCCTCCAGACCTCTAAATCCGGCCCTGCCGTTGAAGACACTTCTGTCTCCTCTTGAGGCGTAAGTTCCGATACTGCTGACAAAGACGAAGAGTCGCGTTAGTAAGAGATATTTAAAACGAAGTTGATAGATACCCCAATAACGACATCGTTTAATTACCAGTAAAATGGTTGCGACCACAAAATTGGTATGAATCACAGTGATTTCATTCTAATTTTGTGGCGTATCTAAACAACTGTACTATGTAAGTAATATAGGTAATTATCCCATCTATTTCACACATCACGTGCGACCGTACCAGGGTGATCTAAAAATAAACTATTGATAACGATAACACGAAGGGCACATCACAATTTGTTGGCTTTGAATAATAAACATAGAGGTGAACGACCATGGAGTTAAAAATCGATCGGTGCGATTGTTCCTTTATTTGATTAAGTTAAAGGTAATGTTAATAGAAATTGGAGATTTATTCCAAGAGTTGCAACGCCTTAGTAATAACGAAGGCCTTGTGCCTTGGCTCTAAATGGAGATTATTCGAGTTCCTGGAGCCTCCCTTCGGTGGCGAAGATGACCACTCCGGTGGTTTTCGCCTAGGTGTCCCCTCCTCAGTATTTCCCTCCGCCCGGGAAAGGGCAAGGGAAGTAGAGTGAAGTACATGATGTATTTCCACCAAATCAATATAAAACACAAAAATAATGGGCCTTGTGATTTTTGTTTTTTTTTTTTTTAAACGTTGCCCCACTTTAGTATTTCTCCTGTGTCGTGGGTGCGTTTACAGACATGAATCTTTGTAATTATGACTTATTAATTAATAACCATTCAATAAGTCTTGGTTGTATGTAGCTGAGTAATTTTTACCCAAGCTAATTTGGTACTTTGCTAGTGCTTCGTTTTTTTCTCATCACATATGCTCTTTTCCGATGCGGTTTTTTGTTTTTATTATTTATTATATTCATATAGTTTAAATACGTTATTACTTATTTCGTTTTCATGTACTTAGTATAGTCATAATTTCAGCCGAAAATACGTCCACTGCTGGACAGAAGCCTCCCCCAAAGATTGCAACAACGACCGGTATGGGTTTGTGTCGTGTGCTCATTGGGGGGTTTTGCTATAATCGCCAGGCGTGGCAGACGGGTTGGCGATCACAGTTGTGTTATAATTGTACTCGAAGGACGCTGCTGCCCATCCTTCGGCTAATCCCATAGTCGCCTTTTACGACACCCACGGGATGAGATAGGGTGGTGGTATTCTTAGCCGGCACCACACGGCACAAGTATGTATGTGTATATTTAGTATAATATATAATAATATTTATATTAGTATATATAGTTACACCTCAGACTGCCTCATAATTACTTCTATCTACCATTTTCCATCCTATGGTTGCCCGGATGAAATCGTGGATAGCGATAAGGCCGCCTATTGTTATTTTACTTAATTCAAAACTTACGTGGCAATTTTTTGGTGTACAATAAAGAGTATTTAAATTAATTAATAAACTGTTGCGTCTTTTGCATTGCTATTCCGCCGACCTGATTAATTGAATCCTCAATTAGCTGTAAGACTCAAGGGGCCTGCTCAAAGCCCTACATGCAGTACCTCTTCCGGATTGTACAGTGTGAATGTTTTCAGAGCTGATAAATATCGGCTCTGCATTTTAGAGCGAAAATATGTAATTGCTTACAACGGTTTTAGTTTCACACCTTTGAAATAACCCAGAAGGAAATTAAATCCTTATTCAAGATTTATATACAGTTTCCGTACAGTGTGATGAATTGTTTGCAGAAGTCGGCGGCGCAGCATCTGTCGCGGCTGTCAGGCGCGATCGGCCCCGAGCGGATCTACGCCGACTGGCAGTGGTGGATTCTCGCCGCACTGCCTTTCCCGCACCTCGTGCGCGTCCTCGACTGCTTCTTCCATGAGGGGATCAAGGTAACATAATTATATCAAACAAATAGTCCAGCTGGCTCGAATCTGTTCAAACAGATAGTGAGTCATCACTTCAGCTGAAAAACAGCCACTGCCGGACATACAAGGTCTCGCCCAAAGGCAACAACCGGTCTGGGTTTGCGGTGTGTGCTCTTTGGGAGGTTTTCCATGATCGCCACGCTGTCACGTGGGTTGGCGATCGCAGTTGAGTACTAATTAATGTACTCGAAGGACCGGCCACTCCAGCTATTCCCATAGTCCATGAGATGAGATGGTGCTATTCTTAGACGGCACTTCACAGCAAATGAGTGATCATATCTCATGAATTAATATAAAATTGGTTTGTTTACTGTAAAACCATTTACTTAAAATGTTCTCATATCAGCAATTTAAGGCGTAAGCGCCCTTTTTTAATACGTTACAAAATCACTGAACTGAAAAAAGGCAAATAACAGAGAACCTGTAATATAAAAAGGGTTCCATGTGCCATTCAATCCAAAGTTTTCAAAAAATCTGTAATCTTCAGATGCTCGATGAAAGCATCAACAAATGAACCAGTGTGAAAAGGAAGGATTTTAAGAACCTCTCGAAACGAAAATATTCTTAAAACTTCGCAAATGCTAAATGTAATAATTTTCTTCCATAGGTGTTCTACAGGGTGGCACTATCGATCCTCATTCTGTTCAACAAGCACGCATCGAATCAGAACTCCGAATGGTATGCCGAAGCAACGAAGAACGGCGTCGACCATGCAATAGACAAGTTTTGTAGGAACATGCCTGCATCGCCCACCAAGCTGCTTAGAACAGCTTTCAGTATAAGGGCTTTGAGGTAAGCGAAATTAGTTCTTATCATCATCATCTCAGCAGAATAAAGCCCACTGCTTGACACTTGCCTCGCTTAAAGATCGCTACAATGACTGGCCTGGGTGCGTTGTGTGCTAACGGGGGGTTTTGCCGTAATCGCCACGTTTGGCAGGCGGGTTGGCAATCGCAGTTGAGGTGTTAATGTACTCGACGGACGCTGCTTCCCACCCTCCGGCTAATTCCATAGTTGCTTTTTTACGACACCCACGGGATGAGATTGGTTGGTGCTATTCGTAGCCGGCACCACACGGCACCTGTCCACACGGCGCCTGTCTATTATAAATACGCACACATATTAAGAACACGCGCCTCTGTACTAAACTTGTGACAATTTTTTACGAGAATTACCCTTCTGAGCTTGTTTGTTTAGAGCTTAGAGCTTAGCCGGGACTCGGGAGTTTTATAGTACAGTTTACAGACATAAATCTCACATGAACAAACACCCAGATTCGAAATAACTATGTGTAGATCATAAAAATATTTGTTCCGTGCGGGGATCGAATCTGCGACACGTAGGGTAGCAAGCCAATCGCTTAGCCTCTGCGCCAACCGTGCCGACAAATCCTATGTTCTATTCCACATACCAACTTTCATTAGAATCCGGTCAGCCGTTTGATAGTAATAGAACCCCAAACATTCAAATATTTGTTTACTTTCACATTTATTGTAGTAATATTTTGAATCTGTGAGTACAGTGTTCAAAATCATCCAGTTCTCTGTGCTCGGTTTCCATAACGTTCCAAAGTTATTTCTTTACAAAACTTAGTTCATTAGAGGTTTAGTCTTGGTTCATTAGTGTTTGGGGATGTGTGAGTGGAATGCATAATTAATTCGTCTCAATCTGAGTATGCAAATGAGATGAGTCCTGAATGTTGATTTGGCTTAGATTCATTATGGTAATGTGGGAATTTTGTACCGTTATTAACATTATTCATGCCCTGTTTTCATTTTTAGTACGCTAAATAAAGATAAATGAGCATTTTTATTTGGGTATTTCGAATTTGACGATATAAATCTGTTGAAAACCTTAAGCAGGTCTACATTTGAAAGGATCCTAACATCGATCTTACGAAATAGACATGACGCCTCGAGTCTCTATACTATACTGTATGATACTATATGATGCTCCACTTACTGTCGCATCTTGAAAGAAAGAAAGAAAGAATGTTTTTTTATTGGACAGCAACAACAATACTTATGATAGTTATACCTATTACATATAAAGTTCAAATAACAATATAATAATCACGTAGGTACAGTGGTTACAAATAATTTCTTCTTCTGTATCTCACTCACCGGTGGACTTCTGCCGTTAAGAATCAAGGTGAGGCATTGGCTGTTAGCCTAGACGTTGCAAAGGCGTTCGATTGGGTCTGGCACCGCGGTCTTCTATCGAAGTTACCATCATACGGACTACCCGAGGGATTGTGCAACTGAATTCCCAGGTTTCTGTCCAACAGAAGCATAATAGCCGTTGTCGATGGCAGTTGCTCCGATAGCTTGGACATTAACGCTGGCGTGCCACAAGGCTCCGTGCTGTCCCCAACATTGTTCTTACTGCATGTAAATGATATACTGTCTATCGAACATCGTATCGTACATTGAGTTCATTGTTATGCGGACGATAGTACTGGAGACACTTATTATACGGGCCGTGCTAACATTCCTCATTCCGTAGTGAAGGCAACAACCCGACAACTTGTGTCTGAAATCGAGAGTACTCTAAATATAGTCTCCGATTGGGGATGATTAAACTTAGTCAACTTTAACCACACCAAGGCATAAGTCTTCCATTTCCAGCAGCGTTCAGGTTTCGCAGGCACTTAGTGCATAAATACAAGCTAGCGTCCTGCTACTTTATAAGTCGCAAGTCCGGCCCTCCATATGGGACCTCCTACTGCTGTCATTTATAGGCTCCAGCAGCTAGATCCCAGCTTGGGCTTTTTGACTCGGTCTTGAAACGTGCAGTTAGGATTGTCAACGATCCCAAACTCACATGCAGAACCTTTAAACCTGAGGAGAGACTGTGCCTCCCTATGTGTGTACTATCGCTTGTACACCGGACATTCTTCTTAGGAGTTGTTCGATATGATGCCAACAGCTACTTTTTACCATCGCGCCTCTCACCACTGTCGGAAATATCGTCAGCATACCCTAGAGCCAAATTGGTCTCGTACCGTACGGTTTCAGAGGAATTTCCTCTCACGCATGCCCAAATTGTGGGGCCAGCTCATGGCTTCGTGCATCAATTGTCTATATAGCGCCACACGTTTATCGTTTCAAATCTTATATAAGAGAACTTATTTTATGCTTGAAATTTTTAAACGTGAGTTACAAAAAACTGACCCTGTGGTGTTCGGATTAAAAATAGATGTGATTTATACATAGATGTTGGATGGATGGAAGTTCGTCTTTTAGAATTAAACATCAATTGAAAAATTTGTACCGAACAGGCAACAAAGAAAGCGAGTTAATAAAACCGTGGTAAAATTATAAATTGCTTTTGTAAATGATTCCTTCACTAAACTAATCGATTTCTTCCACAGTTCACAGTACATATCGCGGGTGTTCATCAAGACGGAGATGACGCTCAAGTCCAAGCAAGTCATTACCGGCTCCCGGCTCGTTCGCTCCCGGTCATCCGATAACCTGCCCACCAGCCAGTCACAAGTTAATATTCAGATGATGTCGCACACACTCACTATACGCGAGGTGGGTACCAACCCTTTTAATGTAATTAACTTTTAATGCAATGAATGTGACATTTCTTTGACAGGTGTAATGTTGGTAGGGATATTTTTATACGTCGTTAGTAGCCTTAAATAAAGTATGGATATTATTTTTAAATGCTTTGAAATATGTATGAATTTTATAAGCAACAGAACATCAGATTGAAGCAATTCTTCAGGAATAAATATTGATTTTTTAATCTACTAATATCATATTTACGAATATATTGTATTGTACATTTTTAGAGCCGCCCTTTGCACACTATATTATACCTATATAAGTATTTGTATAGAATCGATATTAATCAGTATCAAGAAATTAAAAGATTAATTTCCAATTAAACAATTTGGGCCTCGAGTAGGTAGGTTTATGTTCCGCTTACGGGTATCTTTGATGCTAACAGTCACGATGATTATATCCTAACTACACACTGCACATTCACAAATATATACAAGAATATATTTGTATATCGGTTTATTTTACTTGTTTCGCAGAGAATGTCTGAGGAAACGTGCAAACAAATGGTATTGTACTACGACGAAGTAGGCGTGGCTTTGGCTTTATTTATCATTAAATTCATTCGATTGCAACCCTAACACGACTAACTTTAAATCGAATTGTTATACAGATTCGATAGTCCAGTCTCTAATATGTCAGATACATATTGTTTCGTTTGTCGAATCCACCGTTATATTATGTTCGGTCTGTGTAGCCAAGATCTGTGAATGATTAATATTGTTGTGTCCGTCGATGTTATCATACGATTCGATTTTTACTCTCATTAGTTAAATATTTGAAACGAATGAAGAATATCGAACGTTCATATCATTCGCTTTGAATGTCTGATTTATTCATGTTCCTCTCATTGTTTTAAGTGTGTCTCTCCTCTATGTAAAAACATTTTCTTTAGATGATAATTGAACATTTATGTCAATGCGTTTGACAGTTGGCATGTGTGTGATATTCGTTTAAGTATCTCAGGAGCCAGAAACAGAAAATGCCATAACAAGTGGACATAGCTTGAGAAATAACAACAGTTGAGAGATTATCGATAATAGTGATGTGAAGGTCGCATGTAATCGATTGTTTTGTGTGAGTGCTAACTGTGTGCCGATTTTCCCGTTAGGGCTCACATTCGCCGGGCCCGCGCGCCCTATCGATGGGCGTTTTCCCAACCCAAGCGATCAGGTCGCAGATTCTAGACCAGAGTGAAGTAAGATACAAGTATTCAGTCACCAAATATAAGTGTCGCCCCTATTGAGAGCTTGCGACATTATATCGATGTTTAGATGCACCGCTTATCACTAGGTGTTTTATTTATTTTATTTTTTCGAAGCTACAAGCTTTGGAAGAGTCGAGATTAAAATTTGAGCTTGTTTTTAATTTGAACATTTTATTTTGCGTTGTTATGGTAAGTAAGTGTAAGCTAGTGTGCATGACGGCTAATGTGCGTCCGAATGTTTATTTGTTTTTTGTATTACATGTTTATTTTGTACAGTGCCAATACAATAACTTCCTTATTTAGGTCAACTTAAACTGGAACGTATTTTGATTCCATATCCATACTGTCCATTGTCGTCATTTATTCACTGTGCTAAAATATGAATTAAAATTTGTAATAAGGCTGGAACAAAAACAAAGATCATCTTCTAGGTGGTCTTTGACTACGTCTTCGCTTCCCATCTGACGAGACAATGGTGAATTTTGACTCTCCGGAAAAAAGTCATTGCCATTAACTCATTACCCATGATCATCACGTTTAAACATTTGATCACTAGTATCATTACCCCACCGTGGTCATCGGTGTTCGCAGAGCCCACGCTCCGCCCATCTGGCCCTGTGGTTCCCATTCCCTAACGCAGTATTCAAGGATCAACATCAACACGCATCAGATCTAAGGCAGAAGGTTTGACAGAACATGTCTGTTCACACCTATCTTATAACAGGGGAAATAGTTGTCGTGGTGGCACTTGTAAGAGTAGAATTTTCTTTCATTTGAGCACTTTGGTAGATATTTTTTAATTAATGGGTTCCGTAGGTAATTATTTTGGTCATTAGATCTAATATTTATGATTAACGTCAAACGTAAAAATAGGCATAGTTTGAATGTAAAATGATGTGTTATTGAATACTGGAAAATTATTATGTAAATTATTATTTGTATAAAAGTTTGAGTCCACTTGCTAATCGATCTCTACTCTTGCATTTGATAAAATGCTTCATACTTTGTAGCAGATGGATACAAATTATATTAAACCGAAGAGTTTTATTAGCTAGTATCTAGCCTGTTTAAAAAAAAAAATTGAGCGTTCCTATAGTCAGATTTCCTCTTTGATATTTAGAGATGTAATGAATTCAAGCCATTAAAATAGACATTCTGCGAGACAAATTATTTTTATTAATTCTAGAATTTTTAGAAACAGAAAATAAAACAGTAAGATTTGCCAACCTACGGAACCCCAGATATATGCATGTCTCTACAAAACTCCATATTGTCACTGTATCTAATTGCACCTGAATTATTGCGATACTTTTAGGTAATTTTTTACATTCGAAGTAGCTACCGTTTGAATACTGACTTGGGAATGTACTAAGTAAGAATCTAACAATTACAGACTGACAAAACAGAGACTGGTATAACTCAAAAAAGCTTTATCCAGTCTAATTGTTATTCCCATGACAACAAGAATGTTAATAACCTTGTCATATTGCGTATCACTAAAATAAAATAAAAAATTGTACATTCAAAATTAGATTTCGTATGAAAGTATGAATTGAATCATTCTCGTGCTTTGCCCGAAGCAAAGAGGATGTCTTATGTAATTCAGTACACGCCCATGTCAATATCTGTTAAACCTCATAATTTCACTATCAAACATTTGTTTCATTGTACATTAATTAGACCAATATTGCAATGTAGAAATAATATGTATACATTTTATCGATATTTGATATCACCATTTTGCTGGCTGCTTCGCAGTCGAACTTTAGAAGTAGCAGTAATTTACAAGACCTAAAAAGCTGGGCCATTTTCACAACCTTCCTGAATAAATTCTGTTGCAAAATAATAACACAAGATCACATTTATTACGAAATTTGAACGTCTGGACGTTGTAGTAACTGAATCAAATAAGTGTTCCCGCAACTTCGTGCAATCTTATTGCTACTACCAATTTAGGTACCTTTTTTTATACTAAAATAGGTACTAATTGATTTTGATAATTATTTAAAACTAATAAGTTTTACTTTTGAGTAATTTGAACATGATTTCGTTTCCCCTTAAGTCGAAAGGCCGGATAAATGTAAATTCTGACAAAGTCTGGACGGTAGGCCAAAAAGCCAGACAAATCCGGACGGATGGCAATAGATGCATATATGGAATATATGCTAGCAAATAGATGGGTATATGGAAAACTTTATTCTAAACCTAACATCACTGGCCACTTCGGCACTAGAAATGGCACGCTAGAAATGGAATTAACGAAAACAAGATATTGAAAAACTAAAAATGTGACCAGAAAGTGTTTTATATGTATAAACATTTATTGAGACCGAGGAAAAGCTAAAAATAAACGACATTAAAAAAGAAACACTACGGTACGGTAATAGGGTACGAAAATAATTGTACGAGAACGGCGTCCTTACAGTTGTAAGTTTGTCCATTATTTTTCTAGGTTTCGTTCTTAATTTCAAATTAATTAATTTTGATTTAGCCAACACCGTCATGAATGTGTAGCCCTTAACATTGTAAAAATATTGCTTATTTCTATATCGATGTTGTGAAATTGGCTCTTACTCGAGCTACTTAACTTTTGTTGTTTAATTGAATATTAAATATTGCATGACATGTCATTATGATAGTGTAATATCACGTTATTACAACGGCATAAAGTTGGGAATCGTCTGCTTGGATTACTATTTTCGTAATTGATTACTGTATTTTATTTTGCATTTGTTGGACCTTGGAATCAGTTCTAATCATTGGCTATTTTAATTTACCAATTTTCGTATCCACATTCCAAAAAAGTAGTCCCTCAATAAAAACAAGTAAATGTAAACGGATAGTATATTAGATATATATAATTATTTATGTGAAAATCTATAGGGGAGGCCTTTGTTCAGAAGTGGACGCCCATCGTCCGTGATGATGATGATGATGAATTAAGACGTGTAATAATTCCTATTTTATATTTACGATGCCATAACGTAATATTGCACGTGTCTCTAATAATAATATAGAACTGTATGTGTTTACATTGTTTACAATACGCACTATAACGCACTAGTCATTTGTACACGTTTACTAATACAACACCACTAACTGTGACGTCATTCAGATGTTGCTAGCTGAAAATATAAAAAGAATAGAATTTTAAAAATCATAATTTGAATAAAGAATATCATTTTGGATATTGTTCTGAAAATATATTTATTAGATATATTTCATAAAATTTGAACGAACTTATTGTTAATTCTGGTCTACTAGCCTGATTGCAGTGCGTGTGTATGACGACATCATTGCGCATATTGCAGATTCAAATTTTGACAATTCAGACCACTCTAAATTCCATGGAAAATATAATTATTATTTTCGAGTTAGAGTAAAATATTTTAATATTTAATTATTATTTTCGAGTTAGAGTAAAATATTTTAATATCTAATTATTATTTTCGAGTTAGAGTAAAAATAATTAGAAAATTCATTAGTAAAAACAACAGTAGATCATCGTATGATTAGCATCCGTAACGATCATCTTCAATAGTTTAGTATTCTCATATACCATCATAACCAAACCCCTTCTAAAACATACTTCAATCTTCCAGCTGTTCACGCTATGGTCGTGGTTGCCAGTGCGTATCACGATGTACCAGCCAGTGTTACTGTATACTACCGAAGAGCACGGTTGCTCATTGACCACTTTCTACGTGCGCGTCGAGCATCACGAACCGACGTTGCTTATGATCAAGACATGTAACAACGAGGTAAGTTTTTATATATAGGGTCTTACTTTAATAATGGAAAATATTTTAGGAGGTAAATCTATCAGATGCAATGTGATGACTTTTAGCAAAAAAAAAACTTCAACCTTTATTTGTCATTTTGGGGGGAATTTTCCGATACTCACCAAGCTTGGCAAGCGGGTTGGTGAGCGCAGAATTGCTACTGTTCAGCAAAAGGGACGCTGCTGCCTATCCCTCTGGTTAAGAGTCCCTTAGTCGATTTTTACGACCTCCACGGGAGGAGATGGAGTGGTGCTATGTTATAGACATGGCAAATGGTTGTTTTATAAAATAATACAGAGTCAGTAAATCTTTCGCTAGTCGAGTATTTAAATATTTATTTATTTATTATCAGTAAAACCGATAATTTTTTTAAATGAATTCTATACCATGCATAGAGCCTAGCCTTAAAATATTATACATTATTAAAGTAAGACCCTATATATATTGTAGTGTTTGGTTGCTCGTTAACCACGGTAGGTAAAATACTGCCTGTAAAGCTAATATAAATGATGTGGGAAAATCACGTTTATAAATGACGGATTATTCAATAACCTATATGACCTTAAATGTTATAATATAATCAACCTTAAACAAGTGTGGCGCCGGCTAAGAATAGCAGCAACCCAACTCATCCCGTGGGTGTCGTAGAAGGCGACTATATTAGACTATATTAGAGAATTATTAGACGAAGGGTCAGCAGCAGCCCCTTTCGAGTACATTAACAACTCAACTGCGATCGCTAACCCGCCTACTAAGCGTGGCGATTTAGGCAAAACCTCCCAATGAGCACACAATATACCCGGAAAACCGGTCATTGTGGTTAACTTTGGGGGAGGCCTGTGTCCAGCACTGGCTTTACAGGGCCGAAATGACGAAAAAAGCGTCATCCATGCTCCTTGAATGCCCCAACCCTTGCTGTAGAGCTTCCTAACCACAAAATACAAGCAATTTCAATTATATTCCAGGTATTTGGAGCATACTGTTCCACGAGGTGGTTCGAGCGCAACCAGAAGGACGAGCGCGGCAACCGCCAAGCATACTTCGGCACCGGAGAGACTTTCCTCTTCAGGTAACCATACACTAGTCATATTTGAAACGGTGTTCTCATACGGAAACAGTCACCGACTTGTTTTACTGGGTTACAGTTTACATACATGAAATCGCACACGCACGAACATCCAGACCCGAAACAACTATCTGTAGATCATACAAATATCTGTTCCGTGCAGGGAGCCATCCCGCGACACGTAGCGCAGCAAGCCAGTTGCTTAGCCACTGTGCCAACCGTGCCCAGAAAAATATAATAGTCTATTGATACTTGAAACATTTCATTTTTTATAAAAGACCCAATTTCCAATGTCCAACTATCATTATCTTGATACTACATCATGACGGTAGATATTATAATAATTTATTTCTATGTATAGCCAAATTGTTATCAGTCGAATGCTTCACTTATTATGTTTATATAAATTCAAAGGTAATTTTTCATTGATCACCATTTTATGATAAACAACGCCTATTCTATATATATTGTTTAATATTTCAAGGTCACATTTGAGTGCAACGTTTTATGCGTTTCGTGTGTAACGTTGGGTGGGCGCATGCGCGGGCAAGTTTCACTTTAGTCGCACTACTGAGATGCACGCCCTCAATTTTTTTGTATTGGACGTCGTGTCGTGGTTTCAGTTGACAAACATAAATTGCTCATGCACAACTACCCAGACTTGGAATATTAGTTGCGTGTGGAGATGGTACCCTTGACACGCACCACAGAAAGCCAAGCGAGCCAATGCGTCAAAGGTGCCGTCTAGTCTCTGTTTTTGACTGATATGACTCATTACACACTTTCCTAGATGGGGGCGTCCTGGTCTCCCCAGCAAGGCTTCGGGGAATCCTTTGCAATCCTCCCCGAGAAGTGCCTGCGGGGTGACCTTTGTTCAGTCGCCTTCCCTCCGCTAGAGGGGTAGACCGCTTTACAGTCATCCCTTCCGAGATGTGCCTAAAGGCGTGGCATCAATGGGGGCCTCAGTGGTTTTAGCCGGTAGGAGTCCGGCATCCCCACCCTTCACCAGAGCGGAAGAAGTTCATGTAGAATTTCCACTGGAGACCAATAAAAAAGGCACCAGTCTCCCATAAATAAGCATTGTGTAAACCTACAACGATAATACGACATTATCGTTGTAGGTTTATCTAAACTACTACTTGCGAGTTCTATTTGCGGATGTTACTTTATGAAGTAACTACATATAATCACTTGACGTTAAAAAATAATAGTATATTCCATCTTTATCCGTCGCAGTAGCGTTTACTTTGACTTTTTATTTTATTACATAAATAATTTAAATTTGTATTTTTAATTACAAGTATTTTATTTTCATAATTTATAATGTATGTATATTGATGCTCTTCGGGTAATCGCTGAACGCTATTTGCTTGTTATGTGAATTATTTAAACCCACATAATACGTGTGGCATACTAATATTTTGGGAGTTCGTTCTTGGTTACAAGTGTTATTACACTAATCCATGGCTAAACTATAAAAAAAAATCCAACAGTACTACTCTGTGTGACCGTAATAATTAGCGCCTTATTAATGTGCTTATGTCGTATTTAATGTTGTGTTTCATATACATTGGTTGTTTTATTTATATAATATCAGACATAGCTATATAAAGAACAAGCAACATTCTTTATATCACGAGAAAATTCTCCATATTTCACGTATTTAACTTTGAGCTCGTATATCCTACTAGCTATTGCCTCTCCTCGGCCCTCGGCATGCGTTGCCAGGACTGCCTCAATGGCACGCGGGTTGGTGAGCGCAGAATGATGCTGTTCCACAAAAGGGACGCTGCTGCCGCTCTCTTTGGTTTAGAGTCCGTTAGTGCTATATTATTTATCCGATGTTTTAGCATGCAGATCAATAATTAGAAATTTCACCAAAATATAATGGGTCGTTAATATGTGCGGAAAACGCAGCATAAAATGCACTATATCGTCAATTGACCACATTAGGACCCCTTGTACATCAACAACATTTTAGTGACCGGCTAGATAGGTACTACCGCAGTGCCAGATATTCGCCGCTGAAAAGTAGTGTTTAAACTTTAGACATTACTGTGTACATTACATTCCGGTTAGAAGGGTAGCTAGTGATTTTTTTTTTAAGATTGGTCTTCTCGCATACATTTCAAGGAAATGTGGTTGCTTAACCGGTCATTTCTGGCGAAGCCAAAAGAGGCCTCCAGCCAGGCTTAAATTTAATATTAAAAACTAAGCAACTTTCGCTAAGGGCGCCCCCTGCGGGACACGGACCTCGGCTTAGGGCGTTGCTGGGGATATCAAGCTATTGTTTTGGGGACAGCTGGATCGGTATTATTTAAATTATGTTAAGGGACATTTAAAGCTACAGGCTCGGCACGGGCCGGCGCGAGCAAGAGACGGGAGGGAGAAGTGCTAACTTGAACGGGAAGGTGACGCGGCGATAGGCCTCCGCGACGTCGGTGAGGCGGCCATCCTCGGCGGCGAGGGCGGTACAACGGTCGGGGGTGTGAAATTTCTGGGCATAAGAGATTAAATAACTAATGTGTTGAGGCACCGTGTTGGGGTTGACTCCTCAAATAAAATTCACTCTCGTTAACTATTTATATAATGAATTATCAATTACACATTTACATACAGATACACGCGACTCTCTTACATCCCGCCAACACCGTGACTGGTGAGGCGATGGGCGATACAAATGTACAATGTTGCAGTTATAATAATAGGGTTCCTTAGGACATATATGTAGTCCCTACAAATGTATCGAGGTGACTAGCGCAACTATTCCTGGGTAGCATTACAATTGTTATGGACAGGCATGACGCTTACCACCAGGCGAATGGCTTGCTCGTCTCGTACCATGATGTATAAATCAATGTATCATCATTCAAACCCGTCACATCTGTTAACCCTGTATAAAAAACATAGCATGTTGCACCAACCCGTGATTCGCTTGCAGCCTTTACCCGGAGCGCGCAAAATACCCCTGGGTGGGATGTACCTCCGGTGCCGACGGCAAAGGGGAAGAACGTGTCGCGCACGGCTCCGAACTCTTCATGGCTGCAGACTCAAAGATGATCACCATCGGCGGAGGGTCAGTTCAGTTCAAAAATATTATAGTAATTAAGTTAATTAAATTGCAGTTTGCATCCCGTGCGAGCCAAGTATCCGTGGGTGGGATGCCTTGAAGACAACAAGGTGGAGGGAGAAGGCGAAACCAGGACCCCCCATGCCAACTCCCTCTTCATGGCCGCTGATAACACTATGGTCACGATCGGTGGAGGGTATGTCGAGTGAGAAGTGTTGTCCCCAGTGTGTACTTGTAAAATAAACATAAAACATATTCTAGAAATTCAGCGACATCCCTTTGTGGAATGTGTGTGTTGTCCTAAAATGAACGTAAGTGTTTTAATACTCCGATTTGCATATGATTTAGTGTTTTACTGTGGAATGATTGTATTGCCCTGTTTTATTTGTTGTTTAAGTTTAAAATGCCCTCTGTTATCACGATCCTGAGAGTTATCGGTAATGTAATTTATTACTGACAAAAATAATCATGAATTTTGATCTAACAGTCGCGATATCAAGGTATAGACCAGTATTTTTTAACCTGTGGGTCGCGGCCCCCGGGAGGTCGCTCAGACTTGCTGGGGGATCGCGGTCGCAAGTCAGGTAAAAGTAAAAAGCATGCACAGTCCACTTGATTCTTCGATCAGTAGGTATAGTCTCTGTCTATTTATCCGTGTGGTGTCCGATTAACGGCCGAAATTAAAAATCGATCTAATCCAAAATCTTTGGATTTCGGATTTGTCTGTTTTTTGTGTTTAATGTGATCGTAACACAACAACGGATGTATTTCAAAATCTTAAATCTAAAGATTTCGGATTAGATTGATTATTAGTTTCGGCTGTAAGAAAACGTACTGTTTTCTTACTCCATCTCCTCCCGTGAATGTCGTAAAAGGCGACTCATCATCTCGGCCGAATGAAGTCCACTGCTGGACACAGGCCTCCCCCAAAGATCACCACAACGACCGATATGGGTGTGTTGTGGGCTCATTGGGAGGTTTTGCCATAATCGCCACGCTTGGCAGACGGGTTGGCGATCGCAGTTGAGTTGTTAATGTACTCGAAGGACGCTGCTGCCCATCCTCCGGCTAATCCCTTAGTCGACTTTTACGACACCCACGGGAGGAAATGGGGTGGTGGTATTCTGAACCGGCACCACACGGCAACTAATGCTAACTTAGGCGACTAATGGCCGCTAAACCAGAAGGCCGGGCAAGGATCACTTTTGTGGAACAGTAGCCATTCTGCGGTCACCAACGCGCCAGCCAAGCGTTGTGAGTATTGGAAAAAAAAAACCCTCAAAATGACGACACTTTTAGAAATCTATGGCGGACGCCTTTGTTCAACAGTGGACGTATAAATAGCTGATATGATGATGAGGTTTCGTCTCAGTAGGAGGAAAATTTAGTAATATATCTTTCAAATCACTGACATTGTTTTACTACGGTACTGGGGGGTCGCCAGAATTTTTCACTTGTAAAGGGGTCGCGTATTCAAGAAGGTTGAGAAACACTGGTATAGAACATATATCTACGCATCGAAGAATCCTTAGACAGTTTTTCTTTCTTTTATTTTTTCTTTTCTTTTCTTTTTAATAAAAACGTTGCCCCACACTAGGATTTCTCCTGTGTCGTGGGTGCGTTTACAGACACAAATTCCACACACAATACACCCAGACCCGGAACAAATACCTGCAGATCGTACAAATATTTGTTCCGTGCGGGAATCGAACCCACGACCCGGTGCGCAGCAGCCGACTGTATCAGCCACTGCACCAACCGTGCCGTCGTCGCAGTTGTGGTACCCTTGCCTATAAATGAACAGCGCACCTTTAGGGATCATATCACTGTATGGCCATAAGAGACTCAAGTTTGGATTGTACCCTTAACTGTTTGAATGTGAAGCTTTAATATCATACCACATGCATAACTCTAAATCTGTTACACGTACTAAATATAACACCCGCTTTCCATCTTAATTCCATCCACTAAACGTAACTTCAATATACCGTTTTTCCCCCCACAGCGAAGGCCAGGCGATCTGGATGGACGAGAACATAAGGTTCGGCAAGACTGACCGCTGCTCGACCTTCAACAACCCGCCGCTGTGTCCGAGCGGCGACTTCGAGATCCGAGTGCTCGAAGTGTACGGCTTCTCCGGGGCGTAGGGCCCCCCCAGGAGTGGAATAATCTCGATATCACCATAGTTTCATATCCCCCGTGTGATAAATGTTGTGATCGTCGCTTCAGGCCTCGCAGCCCAAAGCGCTTACGTGTGTACATGTGTGCGTGCCGGTCGAGGTTATCAATAGATCCCACGCCAAGGATTTTCATTTACGCATCCGACATTATCTCGCCAATCTTTATACTAATCGCTTGTTTTTTTTAAGCGGTATACCACATTGCGTACCCACTTGCCACGCTCACAATATTTCAGTGAAAATCCCCCACAAATGAGATGTATTGATCACCCTTTGCCGTTATAACAGACTGTGTAGATGTATTCCTAATATTTATTCTACAAAGTTAATCTCTGTGTGGACCCCGTAGCTATCCTATTCGATTCAAGCTGTCCGTTCAAGACAACGAAGACGGGGAAATGTAGGTTGTTGAAATATTTACTCGTGTTTAGATTGTGTAAGTACAAAAATTTTGAATGTATCGTACCTACTCTTGATGGATTAAAATAATACGCTTATTATTAAAGCAATATGTATTTGTGGGGCTCAGCCGTGCGGTGGGAACGTCCGGTGTTTCGGGGTCGATGCGAACATTCCAGTGATTTGACGTAATAAGGCGCGATCGGCTACTATCAAAGAACGTCGTTATCTCATTGTGAGGAATAAATTTTAGTTTGTACGACACGTTAGAGGAAATTCGGTCCAAGCAACAGTATTTTGGTATCGTATAGTTGTTCATAATCGCTTGTAAGAATTTATACTCACAGTAATTTTGTCGTTGCTCACAAAAATGTACCAAAGAGTTTTTATCGTAGAATGATTATTTTCTTTTTGCGCGATGCTTTATGTCATAGAAACATGGCGACATGTTTTGCACTTCATATCACAAAAATACCATCAAAATTAATCACAACCTCTCACCTTGATTCTATGATTGTAACATCGTGCTTGCGAACAAATATTAGTAAAGTTCTTAGGAAACTAGGCAGATGGCCTTTAATTTTCGACCGTAACACCTAGAGAAAAGATTCACAACACTGCCATTGTTCGCAGTCAAAATAGTATTATTTATTATGTATTTCGAAGGTGATGTGCCAAAAGCGGACCATATACGAATTGGCTTGATTCTGAACTCCAGATGACAATCTGGACGTATTGCTTTTCTACATAAAATTTATGTAAAAGTATTTTATACATACTGTATTTTTTATCGACGAAACGAAAGTGAATTAGTTTTTAACGATGTGGAATTGTGTCGAAATTATTTTAGTTTGTCTTATGTTTTTTTGTGTTTTGTTGTCGAAAACGTCGAGTCGTATGTTATGCAGACAATGCTGGTGGCTTTAAATAATTTGCCTAATTTATAAAGCTGCTATTAAAGCTTTCGTGTATATTACAATAATACGACACGTCCGACAATCGAACACCAAATGTTCGTTATACAATGCAGGCAATGTGTAGGTACAGTCGATTACATCACCATGTACGCTACAGTGTATGCAAACATATCCCTGATGGTACAAATGGGTAACCTGCGTTCGTATCACCCGCGGCTTTTTCCGCTACGGTTTATTTGTAAATATTATTTTATGCAGTCTCCTAATTATCTGACCATGTTCGACGAAACCTTTGCAATTTAATTGTGAAGCCAAATATACGTCACGAGGCCCGAACGGATTGTTATGTATAAAGAAATGTTCACTTGTACCTGAGTAAGTGTTTATATATTATGTGAAGTTGTGAATGTCGTTAAGTATTGTAGCCCAAACACAAATATTATATCGTTCGGTTAATATAGACATTCTAACTTTTTGAATCATCATTTCGGCCGAATGAAGTCCACTGCTGGACACAGGCCTCCTCCAAAGATCCACAACGACCGATATGGATATGTTGTGGGCTCATTGGGGGGTTTTGCCATAATCGCCACGCTTGGCAGACGGGTTGGCGATCGCAGTTGGGTTGTTAATGTACTCGAAGGACGCTGCTGCCCATCCTCTGGCTAATCCCTTAGTCGACTTTTACGACACCCATGGGAGGAGATGGGGTGGTGGCATTCTGAGCCGGCACCACACGGCACTTTTTGAATATTTATAAGGTATTTGATTTTTGAGGAGGTTATAGTTTAAGATAGCGATTTGAACGACCGTAGAATTTAACATGGTCGGTTCAGTTAAATATGCGCGATGTTGCCTCTCGAGCAAAGTACAGCTCTGTAGTCCTTTAAAAATAAAGGCGAATAAAATATTACAACATTACAAAATAGATTATGGTCATGATTAAATTGTAAAGGTTGACCCCCCTAACCCGATATGGTCGCTACTTAGTTGGCTGTGCGTAGCGAAACTGGGTTTTGTCATGGTACTACATGCTATAATTATGTTATTCAGAAGCCTAAGACTCGTTTTAAATTCAAATTATTTATGTAACTTATTGAGTAGGTAACATGTAACGTTTTATATGTATGTTATGGAGCGTCTCGCTGCGGGCGACAGATCAATGGTCATATGGTTTTGTTTTTATTTTATAAACGATCAGTGTTTTCGATCTGTGCAGTCGAATCTGGACTAATATTATATGGAGCACAATGTAGTAATAATATTGGTAAACTAGTATTGTGTGTAGCGTGTTAGTTTTCAATGTCGACTGTACAGATGACGTGACGGTATATTTATGTTAAGCTGCGTCGCCGCCCGCACAGGGACGCTCCTCGCGATATGTTGCTGTTAGCCAATTGTCGTTGATCAGTGTAAAGTCTAGTCTTTATCCTGTTTTTATTATCTCTAACGATATAATATTATGTAAACTATATACAAATTGATATTTAAAAAAAAGTTCGTGCGTTTTTTGCCCTTTCGTGGGACACGTAGGCTCGTGGTTAGTTAGTATATAAGTACATTTAATATATGTAAATTTATTAATCTCCTTTTTCCTTTTCAGTATTGTGTCGTTTTTTTTTTTATGTGAGGAGCATATCATTGTGTGACAAGTATGTGAGGCATGGATGTAGTGAGCTTTGTTTTGTTACTATGTACTGTTACATTCGAATAGTTTTAGTCCGTCGCACACGCGACGGTGTAAAACTCGTTTATGGTAATGTAAATGTTGCTTCATAATGTGTAAAAAATATATAATCCTATATACATATTGTAGTTTCTTTTCCCCTCTGTTTATTTAGTTAAGGTCAGTATTTATCTGGTGTCTATAAAATGGGACATTTTTTTTTATTGGTGTCCAGGAAATCTACGTGAACTTCCTTCGCCCCGGGGAAGGGCGAAGGGGTATGCCGGACTCTTACCGGCTAAAACCACTGGAGCGGTCATCTTCGGGGCTCCAGGTCCTCATAAGATCACACTAGAGCCGCTCATTGGCGCCACGCCTTTAGGCATAACTCGGAGGGGATGACTGTAAAGCGGTCACCCCATCTAGAAAATGGGACACTTAAATAGATAAGAGGGTAGAACAATAACCTGCAATTTATTAAAAAAAAATGTTTTTTATAAACATTGCCACACACTAGGATATCTCCTGCGTCGTGGGTGCGTTTATAGACACAAATTTCACACACAATACACCCAGACCCGGAACGACCTATTCGATCGATCATACAAATATTTGCTCCGTGCGGGAATCGAACCCACGACCTGGGAAAATATCCCTATCTGTTGTTAAGTTAGAATCGTTTAAAGTTGTTAGTATGTATAAAGTAAAGAGTTATAACCATAATTCCGCATAAAAGATGGGATGTTTAAAGTAAAAGATAATGAGTCAAACATATTTGTAAAGCGATGGGATGTTACACACAAAATGTGAAACTAGCGCACACGAACGCGGCGATGCAACGCACCTCATTGGCTGGGCAGCGTATATTGTTTCCCATGTGAGTGAGCGAGACAGAGTACAACTGAGTGAAAGTATAGAGGCGCATAATGTTCTCAAAGTTGTTGACGACTATGTGGGACAAACAGTCAGTTAGGTAGGTCTAACTTCGGAAAGAGGTCAATCGTCGAATCCAACTCGTTCGGTCTTATCGTCATGAATACCGCAGTGCCTCAAGACCTAAGTTTTCAACCAGTGATGAGATGGCACTGCACGGAGAATGGTCGCTCACTATAGGCCTCATAATAAGGCTCTTTCTCTACGACATCGCATCAGAAATGAGGAGATCCGTAGAAGAACTAAAGTTGCTGACATAACGGAAAGGATTAGTACCTAAGCTGAAGTGGCAATGGGCAGTATAGCTTGTAGAACTGGTGTCTGTTGGGGCAGAAAGGTTCTTGAGTTGAAATTACGCACTGGAAAACTGTGGGACGGCCTCCAATACCAGCTAAAGACAGCTCAGAAGTCATTGGATGCGGGCGGCATGTATCCCTTCGTTGCGAAAATCTATGGGGGAGGCCTTTGTTGGTGGTAGTGGAGTGTATGTAGATCCTCACTGTCATACTTCCAAGCGGTCGTTGATACTAATAAAATAAAGTTATACTACCTATAGCTTATTAGCGTTTAAACCAACCTTGCACATTTACGGGCAAAATTATCAAAGTTGAGTATCTGCAAACGTCAGAATGGCTATAGTGATACAATTTGTTGGTTGTACAAGTCTAGCATTCTGAAGGCCATGGATCATGACAGAATCTCTCCAGATTACATAAATAAGTTCCTGCCCTTCTGCTATGATCCACTTTATAATAAGGTTTGAGGAATGGGTTTATAAAAAATGTTGAAATGCGTACCATATTTCTTGTCACAATGAAAAGAAAGTAAAAATTAGGTAGTTACCTACCCTTCTTCCACTATTTTAGTGGTCTTTCTTTGTGTGCATTGACGTAATAAAATGAAATTCCTAAGATTTTTATTGTGCTTGATTACCTATACACTTTATAAATTAATTATTAAATGTTATTGCACAAAAATATGATGAATGAATGAATGATCACCCATTCATCATACCTTACTTTGTTTCAATTGCCATGCCCATTTTGGAAATGCAAGCACGATCCCCCCCGGATCTGCCTATACTACTTACCTATACGATCCGCTAATCGTCCAATGCAGTTCATTTCATCGCTGAATAACATCTCACGACATCTCACGAGGGGGGGGAGGGAGGGAGAGAAAATTTTAAAAAACACCTCACGTAATTTATGGACGCCCCCATATTGATAGAACGGAATTATTGCAGTGCTCATTTGTGACAATTCCAAAATTACATTTAAAGGAAAACAAATTTCATGAATAATTATTTATTATGAATCCACATTATCTTTCAACCTAGTCCTATAGTTAGCTGCTCTATTGCACACATTTGCTAGCAACTCCTTATCCTTAACCAAGCTAATAATATCCTCATAATCTGCTCCAACATGATCTAATACTTTTAGCAAATTACTATCAGTACATTTTGATAGATAAGTACAAATCAATGTAGCTAAAGGTGGTTGGACCTTTGCTACAAACTCTTTCAATTCTTCTTTGTCGTTCTCTTCAAAAGATGATCCATTCTTGTCAGATTTTATAATAGATGAGGCAGCTTTCCATATGTTGTAGCTTAGTTTTAAATATTATTCAGGTTCACTAGCAACTTCCAGGACTTTTACTATAGTATTTGTAGACTCAACAATATCAACCAAATCTGAATCAATTTCTTTTTGAATTACTAATTTGTTCTCATAATAACTTAATATTAAATTGATCATTGTAGTAACATTATCTTTACTGTTTTTGTAGATTTCTAGTGACTTATCAAACCCAACCAATGTTAATGCTGTCTGAAGACTTATTACTAGTAATCTTTCCAACTCTTCTTTTACACACAACTCTTTTTGATTGACTATTATCTCAGTGAAAGCTATAATTAGTGAATCTAAGGCCTCTGTTATGATGAAATGACTAAAAAACTTAGTTCTGTATTTCTCAGTATTACAATATGAACACACAGTATTAAAATTCTCAAGGGCAGTGACCAAAAGTTCTTTGTTTGAAGAATTTTTTAATATAAAGTACAAGGCAGTCGCAAAATCTATGCTTACAAACAAATCTAACCAAAGAATAATTTCTTCATCGTTTGCTAAAAATAAGCAGGCGCTAATTAAGCGCAACAATTGAACTAAAACTAAACTATCGTCAGTGTTTATGTAATCAATCAGAATAGCTAATAAATTGTCCATCTTCATCAAAACATTTACTACTTCTTTTTGGCAGCACATGTTGCCAATAATGCCAACTATGATTTCAATAATTCTTGGGATTTCAATGACCGGTAGTGCAAAATTGAATAGCTTCAATACATCGTGTTTTTGAAGAAATAATACAACATCTCTTTCAGCTGTCATGTCCCACAGGATGCACAGGTCGTCTTCAAAGGCTTTTTCTGTTATTTCATGTTTCAGAGTGTCTAAATTTGCGAGTTTTAATAGAATTTTGAGGACGAAGCGTTCGCTATAAGCGGTATCACCTATCACGTCGCCGGCTACAGGTATTGGATTTTCAGCATCCTGCACTTGTTCAGGCTTCATTTTGTTACCTCGTTGTGTTACAAAACCTACAAGGCCTCTGAATTTGATAACTGATTGGTAATGAGTTTAAAATATACACAATTATGGTGCAATAGCAATATTAACAATTCCTACAACAATGATGAACACAATTACACTACCAAGTTACCAACACAAACAACTTTATACGTCAAACTGTCAAAAGAAAATGTCAAACAAAACTCGTCGTCAATAACACCACAGAGCAGGATTTTAATTTTCTTCTTCTCTTAGATTACGGCTTCTGTAGAGTATCTTCCACAATTTCGGCAATGTGAAGTACAAGGCAACGCCGTACGGTGTTTGGTGTAATAAATATTTACATCGATTTTAATTTTACAACACAACGAGATAGGTACGAGCCTAGGTTTGGCTTATCACCCCCTGCCGTTGTTGTGAGGCAGGGGACCTCTGGGTTCGCGGGTGCGTAGATTGGGGAATCTGCGTGCCCACACCAAGCGACCCAAGAGAAGACGGTAGCACGCATGTGGTCACGCGCTGCCGTGGGACGCTTTGGGGGATCCTTTACAATCCCCCGGGGGGGGTGACCACTTTACAGTCACCGTCTCCGAGATGTGCCTATAGGCGTGGCACCAGTGGGCGGCTCTAGTGTGATCATACGAGGACCTGGAGCCTCCCTTAGGTGCCGAAGATGACCGCTCCAGTGGTTTCAGCCGGTAGGAGTCCGGCATACCCCTTCGCCCTTCCCCGGAGCGAAGGAAGTTCATGAAGATTTTCCACTGGGCACCAATAAAAAAATAAAAATAAAGGTTTGGCTTATCAAAATTAGGGATGTGTACAAGAAAAAACTAAATACATATTTATAACACCCAATGTTAGAATAAAACCAGTGCATGGTACAGAGTTGGCCCCTGTGGACACTACAGTGTTTTAGGTATCACTTTAGATTCTACGCTACAGCGGCGCCCACACGTACTTAAATGGTCGAAACTCGAAAGGCTTATTTCTGCAGTATACGCGGTCATGAAAATTACATTATAAAGCAGAAGCTGTGTAGAAAGAGTTTCTATAAAGTTACAGAGTATATGGACGACAAAAATTATTGGGATTGAGTTGCTATAATTTTCAGAGGCTTATAGACATTCTTGGTTTTTGTTGGTATCAAAATAATTCTCCTTCTCTTAGCTTAAGGCTTCTGTTGAATATTTTCCACAATTTCGCTAGCGTCAAGTATAAGGTAACGTTGCACGGTGTTTAGATTAATTAATCTTTCAGTATTCATAAAATATTTCACAAAAATGAAAAAAACCTTCTATTGAACCGTACGACGTTGCCGACATATTTTTTAGAATTATTTTCATTGTTGATAAAGATTTTATGAATATGTAACGATTTTTTAATCTAAACACCGTACGACGTTGCCTTATACTTGACATTGGCGAAATTGTGGAGGATACTCTACAGAAGCCAATAACTTACTAAGATACGAAGAAAAATGACTAAAAAATAATTAAACTTTATACCCCTATTTAAGTTCAATGCACGCAAGGAGTGTGAGATTTGGCATGGTTAAAGTTCATATGGAGTGCAGAAAGTTAAAATATATTATAATATATAATAGAAAATACAATATCATCATATCGGCCATTTATACGTCCACTGCTGAACAAAAAACTCCCCCACAGATTCAACTGTGTCATCTTTTAGGGGGTATTTGCCCATACTCACCACGCTTGGCATGTTGGTTGGTGAGCGCAGTATGGCTATCACTTACAGAAGGCACGCTGATGCCCATCCCTCTGGTTCAGATTCCCTTAGGAGCCTTTTACGACACCCAAGGGAGGAGAGGGTGGTGCTATATTCTTATTTCGAACACCACACGGACACTGTAATCCCACCTCGGTATCAATCTACCTTACGTTATTTACAAAACAAGGGCATCCGGTTTTAAAAGTATCTAGTTATTTACTGTTGCGGATTACCAAAGTAAATTTGTTTGAAAATTGATTACCCTCGAATTGCATGATCCCCTCGTTTGCATGCATATTTCTCCACACCAAATCCCATAACGATGTAATTGATGAAAGTTTAAATTACTTTATTGTATTATTTATTTAAATTGCAATTCGCTAGGAACAAACAGTTTCAGCTAAAGTAAATGTAAAGCAGATAGGATATTGCCTGAATTCTCCGCATAAAAAAAAGTAGTGATATAATCTGCCCTCCGGGATTATGGTTTTGTTCTTTAACTTTCTCAGCACATTGCTGGAGGGTTTCCGGCTAGACGTCCAGTTGCGGAGAATTCAGGCAATATCCTATCTGCTTTACATTTAATTTAGCTGAAACTGTTTGTTCCTTGTTGAGTTTTTTGTTACGGTACTTATAACAAAATAACATTTATTTTTATTTTTTGTCTGTTTGTTCCGGCTAATCTCCAAAACGGCGGCGTCGATTTTGACGGGTCTTTCACTGGCAGATAGGTTATGTTATAACGAGTAACTAAGACTACTTTTATTTTACAAAAAGAATTAGGGTTCCGCGAAAAAAATTATAAAAACTTTTAGAAATCTAATGCTTATATATAAATAAACCAATTTCTTTCAAATTAAATGGCGGGTGAAACCGCGGTGCACAGCTGGCGTGTTATAAGGACCAGATATACTTTTATGCATTCAGTAAAAAGCTGTTATTTTGACATTACAAACAGACACTTCAATTTTATTTATTTGTATAGATAATAATTATTTATAAATAATCTAATATCTTTAAATAAATCGGTGGGCGAAACCACGGGACACAGCTAGTACATAATCAATTTGTATGTACTGCTTTCTAAATAAATCAGAAACAAGATTTTCTCAATGATTTTTTCCGAAAAATGGGATATGTGGTATAATATTACTCATCTGAAAACAATGTATAGCATATCGCATAGCCACAACCTGATCAGCACTGGATATCAGTAATAATCTGTAAACTGATAAAACTACAGCTGTTTTTGCACACCAGCCAGGTGAGACTGCCATCACTCACAATATATATGAGCAAAGTTAACAAAATGGCGATTGGTCGTGTTTTCCCACGTGACTCGCATAGTATGTTATATTACTTTCATTGTAAGGAATATAAGGAAAATCAAATATACCCGATTCTTATAAGATAAAATGTAATAGTAAACATTTCAAGTAACAAATGAAACTCCTGTTTAACACACTTACGATTCATCAACAAACAGTATAAACTATTATTAAAGATTATCTTTAATATACTTATAAGCAAAAATGAAAATCTATGGAAAAGCATAGAGCAGTCCGTATGCAGAAGTGCCATCTATAACTAACTGCCGGAAGCCTTAACTTTCTTTGGGTGACCGTTATCCTCATGATCATGCCTTCGTTTCTTCCCATGGTACTTGTTGCCACCTTTCCTGCCTTTATTATTTTTGAAAGTCTTCATATTTTTTCGTCGTTTGGCCATCTCTTCTACAGTTTTCTCTAAGTACAAGGTTTCTTCTTCTCCCTCTAATACTTTGAAGACGACATCTGCTTCAGCAATTTTCATTTTGTTGTCTGTCATCTTCTCTGCTATTTCCTTTGCTGTGTTCTCCTTGGTGAGGCGCACCCAGCCTTCTTTGTCGCCCACTTTGAAGTCTATGTATGCTATATCCGCACCTGAAAATAAAATGTAGTGTAAGATAGTAGTTGTAACATGTTAGATCAACTAGTGGAACAACAGCAGCATAAGACCCTTGGGCTAGATAAAATAAAATATACATAGTTATTCATCAGGCTTGATTTTTCAATGCCAAGGGAAGCACCATCAAACGGTCAATTTTAAATTTGATGTTTTTGTACGAACACATTAGATAAATAGCTTATCCAGGTAAAAGCCACTGATCCAAAATCGGTTCTTAAGCCTCAAACAAATACATTTCTGAAAAATAATAAAAGAAAAACAATAATATTGGATTGCAAATACCATATCCGATATTGTGCAAGATTCAATAAAATTACTTCATGAAGAAAATCGCGATCGCGTGTCTTAGCTCTAATTTGTCTACGCAGGTATTATAATTATATATACTCACACTATCAACACAGAATGCCACATATGTTACATCACAAGCTTATAAGTTTGATATAGCGCGTAGGCACCCCTAAATATATTTATTTGTTTTTAGCCTTAATTCTTACCAATATTTGTGAGAGCTTCCTTTATATCCTCCCTCTTCATCTGGTCTGTGCCTTCACTGAAGTGCAATACTGTGCCTGTAGGTAGTTTCAACTCCTCCTTTTCGACCTGTTTCGGAAAATCACAGTTAGGTTTGTTTGTAAAATCATTGATATTCTGGAGTACAGCCCATTACTGATCACATAGCCGTGTGCCTATCGGCCCCCACGTAATAACAGAGCGCGGGTGGTCCAGGGAATTAGTTCTAGATTTGTTCCATCGGAAGTCACCTGAAATTTAATTAGTTCCGCATCATTTCTTGCGTTAAATGCTATTGATGTTGACCTCCAGCCAGCTACTTCTTTAATAGGCGGTTGATGATTCTTAGGTTCAAACTATGACGATATATTAGTTCTACTAATCTCTATTTTCTATTAATGAAATAATTAATGGAGCAGAACGGAACCTCCAGCCTGTAGACATTTTATTTTAAGACGCGTAGTGTCATGAAGTGTATATTTATCTTTAGTATCTATAACTGGTTATATTTATAGTATCTCTGATATGACGTGGGGGCCGCTAGGTGGTAGGCACACCACATAGCCTGCTGCCAGCTCCCCAGCATCAGTTCTAACACTGAGACACTACATCGCAAGATCGTATGCCTGCCGCAACAAATTGAGGGCATGTTTCGTGCAGTGGTTAGTTTCTTGGCTTTCTGCACTGCCCGTCGCGAATATGATTGCCACACGAAACAAATATCGTAAGTAAGCTTGGGTATAACTGCACCCATGATACAGGAGCAATCAAAGTGTTGTTGTCATCGTACATTTAAAAATGCACCCGGTTTTAATTACGTTATTTCCTTTAAAAGTGGAAATTTCTGGGTGCTATGCAACTAGCATTGACAGTGTAGATATGACACTGTCATGTTGACCTTTCAAAATTATGGTGAACCTTCAAAACCTAGGAGAAAAGATAAATTTCCCTTCTATTCCATTTCTCATATCCATATTTTCCCAGCAAGACCCACATTACCTGTGTTAATACCATAATATGTTAAAGAATACTCACTTCCTTTACCTTCTCCTTTATTTTCTTATCCTTCTGCTCTTTCTTTGCAGCATACTCTTCTTGCTTCTGCACTATGTAGTCATCCTGCCAGTGGATTAGCAGTTCTGTGTCCTCATATTTATGTGGTTTGGCTTCAATGAACTTGTCTGCCTGTGATTGTAAGGAAGAGGGATTATTGCTATGGATAATGTTGAAGCAACTAAGTGTCTATTAAAATGAAAAACTGAAAAAGTTGGGAGCATCCACAGATATATAATATCATTTTGCTATCAACTTTGAATCTGTCCATTTTTAAGGAAATAGTAATGGCAACAAATAGCACAGCTGGTGGCCCACCCTATTCTACTTCAGCAACTGGCAACTGGTACAACAGCTCCTATTATCCTGTCTGCCAGGAACAGTTCAGAGAGTACAGACTCTTCAGAAGTTAATAGAGAAGATCTTAGACCGATTACTATAATGTATGTTAAATATTTCATTTTAATTGATCACAGCTGGAAGGGTATCCTTCATGAGCAAAAATAACTAAACATGCCTGGGGCACCCTGGACAGTCTGCCCTATTACCAACCTTGCTGACATGCAAGCTGATCTTTTTATCGCCACTTCATGTAGGAGAAGCAGTAAGATTTTGGTATTACCTGATCCTTTGTCTTGAATGTGGCAAACACGGATCCTTTGAACACCCTCTTCTTGGTAGACCGGTCTTGGTATTTTCTCATGATGATATTCTCCACTTGCTCAAACTGCTTGAAGTATTTCAGAAGGTCATCCAAAGTGGAATCTTTGGGGAATCCTTTAGCATAAATGGTCCTGCTGCTCAGTTCCTTCCTGCGTTCCTCATTCATCTCTGGTATGGGTACTTCAGGGCTTCTCCTCACTTTTTTGTTGTCTTCAGAAATCTGAAAGTACAAATGAATCATAAGTTTTTTTTATTATAAAACCAATGGCTAACTTAAAAATCACCACACAGATAATTGACTTTCTGTACAGGATTGCAGGTGGAATTTCAGAAACAAAATTGGAATGCAATTTTATTTTTATTGTCTGTTTGTTTGTCCATAAGAGATATGTTATGTATGTTGCCAGTTATTTAGAAATCCAATTCCGAAGTCTATTTTTTAAAACATACAAATAATTTAATGTATTGTTGAGGTTTGTATTGTATACATAAATGTCTATGCTGTACCTCTAACAGTCCGTTAGTGGACTTATTAAGTGCTTTGGCAATAATATCAATGTCTTTAGTCATTTTGGCAAGACGATTGAATCTAGTGAGGATTTCGATCGGCACCCATCCATCATCCAGCAGCACTTGTTCACGGAGGAACTTGTCACGTGGGAGGTTCAGATCACCTGAAAATGGGCAAAATATATTATTTCCAGTTGGCTGAATTAATTAATAATATAGTTAAGATTACGACAATGTATATGTGCAATGGATCATAGTGTACACTACTGAGAGGTCCATGTTTGGAGGCGGGCATTTACTTCTGATATGATAGAAGTAGAAAATTACTGAACATTTTATTATAAATCATTCATACATCAATAATCAATAAATACATAGGCACATTCAGCACAATTTAGGGCAATTTTTGTGTACTATTAAAAATGGAATCCTAAAAACATTTAAAAATCCCTTCCAATTCCAATGTTAGTTTAATGGCTCCATCGTTTTGGTGATGATTCTGCCAAAGTCAACAATAAAAAAAAATAGGTAAAACAATTTATCAATAAAAATTTATAAACGAATTATAATAAATGAAGCAGACCAAAATGAGTATGATAATAATTATACAAGATGCACTGATGTAAATTTTCACTTCTGGTTTGAATAGTGCTCAAATGTCCTTTTCCATAAATCCCTTATTAATAACAGTTACATATTTTAATCCTTAACCATTGACAAGTCACAACCTAACACTAAGACGTCTGGTGCAGTAATCAAGTTTATTTAATGTACTTTTGTTTGTTACACAATAAAACATTTCAAATAGAGATAGCTTCAGAGATAAACAAAAAAAAAACTCTACAGAATCATTATTAATCACCATACTAGGAAACCAAATGAACACAAAACATTTTTAAAAAATTACTTAAAGCCATAGGAACTTCTTTACGACATTTTATAATGCAAATAGGAAGGATAACAGGATTTATAAGATAAAAATCACATTATCAGCAAATCACTTATCTAGCACTTAAAACGGGTTCACCAATGATTCACATAACATTTTATGTCATAATTTACAATGGCATACTTTTGCTTACCCTAAAAATCATTATGCATAATTTTTTAACCATAACCACTGCTAACAAAAATAATGTGAAGCATAATATTACAAACACATAACAATATTAAATCATAATATTCATCGTCATACATAGCTATCGTACTTATGTAAAATAAACACATTCGCAGCTCGCCACACCTTCACCTGCACTCACAATGTAGTACCTAAGTTATATTGGATATAATATCTACTTTTACTTATTAGGATCAAAAAGCCCTCAACAAATGAAAAGATGACGTAGTGACAATTCCTAACAAAGAACAATACAAATCATAGCTGATGTGAAACTTTAACCTCACACGAATAAGTAATATGTGCCTTATAGCTTATAGTATGCAACTCAAAATTAGACTGAAAAAATATAGTCCAAATGATAGCTATGCCTATCTACTAGTATGCAAAAAAACATATTATCATGCCATTAAAAGTTGGGCCTAAATCATTATGCCAAAGTAAATTAGGAATAAAAAATATGCTACTAAAAGGGATCTAGGCACTTTAATGGCAGTTATTGCAAGTTGGTTTTGAGCACTTTATGCAGTTTGGTTGACTGCACATTGTAAACCTAATGTATGGTATGTATATACATAATGGGTTCTATGTCAGAGTGGACTTCCATAATTGTTTCAAAAGCTAATAGTATTGATATACATATCTTTTTCTTCCAAAGAATTTCTGCGATCTGGGTAAATACAAATCTGAGACATCCATGTAGTGTCCAGATAAAGATAGCACCGCACAATCTCCTTCCAAGGATGACGTGAAAGCACACTAAGGGAGACCTAACTAGAGGGATGGGCAGCAGTATCCCCTTCTGTAGCAGCCCACCTGCTAAGCATGGTGAGTACTGGTAAATTCCCCCCAAAATGACAACACAGCGCATGTAACTGGTCCTCACTGCTTACAATTATTAATCTTGTCTAAATGAAAAATAAAAACTCGAGTTAAGCTAACAATGTTCATACATATGTGATATGTTAGGTCTTCAAACTTGGGAGAGGGCCGATCCCGCTAGAAGAAGGAGACGGCGCCGGGGTAACAACCGCCCCGGCGCCTGATTCCCATACACCTGCCGTTGCTATAAGGCGGGGGACCTCTGGGTTCGTGGGTGCGTAGATTGGGGAATCTGCGTGCTCACCAAGCGACCCAAGAGAAGACGGTAGCACGCATGTGGTCACGCGCTGCCGTGGGACACTTTGGGGGATCCTTTACAATCCCCCGGGGGGTGACCACTTTACAGTCACTCTCTCCGAGATGTGCCTATAGGCGTGGCGCCAATGGGCGGCTCTAGTGTGATCATACAAGGACCTGGAGCCTCCCTTAGGTGCCGAAGATGACCGCCCCAGTGGTTTTAGCCGGTAGGAGTCCGGCATATCCCTTCGCCCTTCCCGGGGCGAAGGAAGTTCATGAAGAATTTCCACTGGGGAATTTCCACAGTCTTCAAACTCACCTGTTTAGACAACACCAGGCTTCCGCTTCTCCAGCTGCACACATGTCATTGGCGATTATGAAACTATAAAAAATGGTGAGGATGAACCTACTCCAGTGGAAAACTACATTATAAACCAATAACGGTTTCGGCAACGAATGTGATTCGAACGTCAGTGGTTAAGGTTTACAGATGACTTCAAAGGTGACCTTTTTTCAAGTGTGTACATATTTTAGTCACTGACTTTACTCACACCAGCATGGAAATTAGTTGATGGATGATGTGACCCTACAATTAAATCTATTAAACGTGTTATGTCCGGTGTCATACCAGTCATACTTAGAACTGGGGAACCGTCGAGCTAACTAGATGCACTTGAATCAGTATTTATTTGTTTTGTGTGGTTTGCATGTTGTTTGTAAGCATGTACAAGACCTTGGTGCAACAACGCGCGTTTACGTCAGCCGGTCAAGCATACATAGTAACTATAATAAGGATTAGGTAGGTACTCACCGAAATAGTACTCCACTTGACGGATGATGGAACTCTCAAACTCGGTTTCTTCTTCTGTATTATCATCGTTCTTATTATTCTCCTCTCCATTGCTCTCAACAACAACTTCCTTATTCTCAGTCATTTTCAATGCACTGTAAAATAAGTAGGTACAACAAAGTAAGCCACAACTTCATGTAACGCATTTTTAAAATGGCGCGATCGATCGCGTTTGGCACACTTACATATTCTTCTAATGAAGATAAATACACAGAAATGTAGACAGTGACAGTTAAAGTCGAACCGTTAACGCCAAATCAATTGAATCAAATAATATCTTTACGAAAACACGTGTTTCAACTTTTAATTACACGCGGCCGGCACCTACACGAATAGAAAAATGAAGGGAGGGAGGGAAGGGAAGTTAGCGGCTGCGGGAGGAGAGGAGTATGCGGGGGTGGGAAAAGCGATGACCATAGATGACTTTTGTTGTTTAGTTCTGAAATAGTAATGTAAGCAGATATTACCACAGAGTACGTAAACACTCGATATTACTTAGATCAGCCGTAATGTATGTACACACGGCTACGCATCAACCTAGACTGTTTGGACCAGCATCGCCAGATAATGGTACGTCCAAGTCTCTGAAATAATACACAAACTATAGCATGGTACACAAAAGTAGATATTGAACGGGATTGGTATTCTCGTTCACATATAATGTTTAAATGAAATACAAAACATTATAACATGAATAGAAATTTATTTTGTGACACACATCAGAAAAGACAAAAGACGACAATGAAGAAGTCCCAAAGAAAAACAATATGTGATTATTAAAACCTCTTTGCTTTAATACTCCTCCTTAATCTCATATCTCCTGGCACTCCTCTCATCACTCATCATCATCTCAACCCCATACTACTCACACACCACTCATACTTCTGTCTTAACAACGCCTTGGTCAGAACATCCGCTACCATCCGCGCTGTCTCCTTGTACCTTAATTGTAGATCACCTTTCTCTATTGCCTCTCTGACAAAGTGATATCGCACATCCACGTGCTTCGTACGTTGGTGGTGCACTGGGTTTTTAGCTATCGCCATAGCCGACTGACTATCAGTGAATATAGTAATTGATGGTAGCGTAATTGATTCTCGCCCCATCTCTGCTATAAACCTGCGAAGGAATACCGCTTCCTTTGCAGCCTCAGATAGTGAAATATATTCTGCCTCCGCAGTTGATAAAGCAATTGTTCTTTGTTTCTTGCTCTCCCAAGAAATCGCTCCTCCTTGAGACAAGAACAACCACCCTGAATTAGATTTACGATCATAGTCTCCAGCATGATCTGCATCTGCATATCCTACAACAAGTTCTTGTCGATTACCTCTCGTGTATCTCAATGAATAATGCATGGTTCCTTTTAGATAGCGTAGTACTCTCTTTGCAGCTATCCAATGTTTTTCATCATAACAGTTGTTAAACTGGCTTAGCTGATTTACTGTGTGAGCAATGTCGGGCCTCGTGCACACTGCCAGATACATCAGTGATCCAATTAATGCTCGATATGGAATAGCTTCATTCAATTTATGATCAGGTTGCGGCTTCTCTAGACGCTGTCCTGAACCTGATACAGCCGGAGTGGCGACTGGCTTACAGTCCTCCATTCCGAAAGATCGTAGGATCTTTTCTATGTACCGCTCTTGGTCTAACTTAATCCCTTCACTATCCTGAGTTATACGTATTCCCAACATAAGCTCTGCTTTGCCTAGGTCTTTCATCTCAAATTTGTTGGCGAGATCTATCTTGACCTTCCGCAAGTCTTCAGCATCGTTCCAGAATAATAAAATATCATCAACATATACTGCAATGATGATGATTTTTCCTTCATTAAATCTGGTATAAACACAAGGTTCATTTTCAGATCTCTTGAACTGAAGTTTTATCAGTTCGTCATGAAGTCTTTTGTTCCATGCTCTCGGAGCTTGTTTAAGTCCGTACAGCGACCTCTGCAACAAACAAACGTGATTTTCTTTACCTTTCTCTTCAAAACCTTCAGGTTGCCTCATATAGACAACTTCGTCTAGATTTCCATTAAGAAAAGCTGTTTTCACGTCCATTTGGTCTACTTTTAGATTCATATGGACTGCTAATGCCATCAACGTCCTCAGTGAGCTATGCCTCACTACTGGCGAGAAAGTTTCTAAATAGTCAATGCCCCGCCTTTGACTAAAACCTCTTGCAACAAGACGAGCTTTATATCGCTTCTTTCTCCCCGTCTCTTCTTTTATTCTAAATATCCATTTAGAATCCACAACGTTGCAAGATTGTGGTAGCTCCACCAAAGTCCAAGTTTTATTTCTCTTCAGCGCTTCCAGCTCCTCCTTAATAGCAGCTCTCCACATTTCTTTGTCTCTTCTAGACATTGCCTCTTCGACACTCTGTGGATCATCTTCACCAGCGGTTGTTTGGTAAGTGATATAACCTGGAAAGTCTCTTTTCTTCCTTTCTCTAATAGGATATCTCCTTTCCACATGATGATCATCATCTTCCTTTTCATCAGATGTCATCCACTCTTCATCACTAACAACTTGATTCTCTGCTTCAATGCACTCCTGCACTGGCGGTTGCTCAATCTTCTCTTCTTTATTTTCAGTATCTCCTTGAAAATCTTCTTGAGCTTTTCTCAGGTGCAGACCTTCGTCTACATTCTTAGTCAAATTTTCTTCAAGACTGACTATCACATGCCCTTCATTCTTATTCTCTATAGGCTTCACACTGTTGAATTTTTTATTTTCGAAAAATACAACGTCCCTCGCCTTACTAAGTTGTCCGCTTGCCGGATCGATTAGTCGGTAAGCCTTTGACTCTCCGCAGATACCGACGTGAATAAGCTCTTTCGATTTTGGATCCCATTTCCTCCTTTTAGCGTCGGGGATATGTGCAAATGCTTTACATCCAAAAACTTTGATCATACTCAGATCTTGCTTCTTCCCCGTCCACGCTTCCTCTGGCGTTTTCCCTTTGACTGCGACTGTCGGAGACCTATTCTTTAAATAAACGGCATAATTTACGGCCTCGGCCCAGAAAGTTGTTTCCAATCCTGCCTCTTGAAGCATACTCCTAGCTTTTTCTACAATCGTTCGGTTTGCACGTTCTGCAACACCATTCTGCTCGGGCGTATACTCTACTGTAAGTTGGTGTAGGATTCCACAATCCTTCATCAACTTGTTCATCTGTCGGTTGACATACTCTTTGCCATTATCCGACCGAAGAATCTTCAGAGTCTTCCCAGATTGTTTTTCTACAAAAGTCTTGAACTCGTGAAACTTTTCAAATACTTCACTCTTATTCTTGAGGAAATACACGAAAGTTTTACGCGTGAAATCATCAATGAAAGTCAAGAAGTATTTGTATCCACTGAGTGAATTTTCACCCATTGGTCCACAAACATCAGAATGAACTAATCCGAGAACTTCTTTAGCCCTATTCGCACGACCTCTCTGAAACGGTTGTTTCGTTTGTTTCCCCATTAAACACGCTGTACACTCTAAGTTAGTTGAAGTGTTAGGAAAACTTACTCCTGTGGCTAATTTGTCTCTCAACAATGTAAGGTTACGTATGCCAAGGTGCCCCATACGCCTATGCCACAACTCCATATCTTCACTGATAGTCGAAGCTAGTGCGATTTCCTGTGAACAGAGTTTTAGTTTATAAACACCATTCTCCTCAACACCTGTATGTGCAACATCACCTGTAACCTTACATCCATCTTCTCGCAACAACTGAAAACCTTTCCTTGAAAACACTACCACAAAGCCTCTCTTTACAATAGTGCTCACACTTAATAGGTTGGTTTTTAAATCGGGTACATATATCACATTACTTACGCTCGCATTTTCTTTCTCGCATATCACAGACCCTACTCCTATACCAAACACCTTACCTCCATTTGCACACCCAATCTCTATCTTTCGGCCACACATCCTGAAATCTCTCAGCCACTCTCTATTATTGGTCATGTGGTTAGTTGCTCCTGAATCAAGAATCCATTCTTGGTACTCTCCTGCCGTTGCAAGTCCAAGTGCTACTGAAGCATTCTTCTTGATTTTTGGATTTTCAGGGCAAACTTTTGCTTTATGTGGTCCATTACAGATAAAACATTTTATCATATGTGCCTTTCTTGGCACAGGTTTCTTTGCTTTACGATGTTTATCGGTTAGAAGTGCAGTATCATTGGTGCTGGTACTTAGACCTGAACTGTATGAAGCTTCCATCTGTAACAGCTTGGTCTTCACATAGTCTGTGGTCAACTCTACTCTTGAGTTTTCAATCGCAAGCCTCATCGGTTGAAAAGTTTCAGTCAAACCTTGTAACATCAACGTTGCTAATAACTCATCGTCAACCTCCTTACCGATGTCACTCAATTGCTGCGCTACTGACATCAGCTCGGTGACATAACTCCTAATTGATGTAAACTGTTCAAGCTTTAGGCTTACAAGCTTTGATAAAAGTCGGCATCTGTTATTTAATCCTTTATCCTCAAAAGCTGACCTTAAAGACTCCCACGCCTCCTTTGCCGTTTTTGCATGTCTTACGTGGATCAGGCAATGCGGTTTTATCATCAAGCAAATCTCTCAGCCACTCTCTATTATTGGTCATGTGGTTAGTTGCTCCTGAATCAAGAATCCATTCTTGGTACTCTCCTGCCGTTGCAAGTCCAAGTGCTACTGAAGCATTCTTCTTGATTTTTGGATTTTCAGGGCAAACTTTTGCTTTATGTGGTCCATTACAGATAAAACATTTTATCATATGTGCCTTTCTTGGCACAGGTTTCTTTGCTTTACGATGTTTATCGGTTAGAAGTGCAGTATCATTGGTGCTGGTACTTAGACCTGAACTGTATGAAGCTTCCATCTGTAACAGCTTGGTCTTCACATAGTCTGTGGTCAACTCTACTCTTGAGTTTTCAATCGCAAGCCTCATCGGTTGAAAAGTTTCAGTCAAACCTTGTAACATCAACGTTGCTAATAACTCATCGTCAACCTCCTTACCGATGTCGAATGTCTCGAACCGTTAACGCCAAATCAATTGAATCAAATAATATCTTTACGAAAACACGTGTTTCAACTTTTAATTACACGCGGCCGGCACCTACACGAATAGAAAAATGAAGGGAGGGAGGGAAGGGAAGTTAGCGGCTGCGGGAGGAGAGGAGTATGCGGGGGTGGGAAAAGCGATGACCATAGATGACTTTTGTTGTTTAGTTCTGAAATAGTAATGTAAGCAGATATTACCACAGAGTACGTAAACACTCGATATTACTTAGATCAGCCGTAATGTATGTACACACGGCTACGCATCAACCTAGACTGTTTGGACCAGCATCGCCAGATAATGGTACGTCCAAGTCTCTGAAATAATACACAAACTATAGCATGGTACACAAAAGTAGATATCTTCATAATTTTGTATAGAAGGTACATAACACGAACTACATAGGTACACACGGCTAAGCATCAACCGAGACTGTTTGGACTTTGAAGTTCAAAGGAGTACCGTATGGTGATGTGTGCCGCATGCACAAACTAAACAAGTTTTGTATAGCTTGATGTGTAGCCGATTATGTAATAGAGTGCGACGGAACGACAAAAAGTACTACACCCACACTCGCACGATCCGCAGCGCTCAATTTCTAATAATTAAAAAAAAATCGGCGATACATCAAGCTATACAAAACTTGTATAGTTTGAGCGCGCGGCAAGCCCCACCGTGCGGTGCTCTATCCATAATATACATATAGATGCGTATCATATACGTATATATTTTGTAAGCAAGTTTAGCTAGTCTCGTAATACATTGTTATTGATTTGCGCTGCGCCTGAGCACCTATACATCTGTTATTATTAATTATAAATGATTACACATTTTTAGAATTTAGATAAAAAAGATTTAGATTTTATTTTAAAAATAACAGCATATTACTGTCCAGTAATAGGCAGTAGTAGGCCGGGTCTTTTCTCAGGATGGGAAAGGTTACGCCTTAGTCCACCACACTGGCCCAGTGCGGGTAGGCAGACTATACACACTATTGAGAACACTATTGGAGCCCTCTCAGTTGTGCAGGTTTTCTAAAGATGTTTTCCTTGACCGTTAACGCAAATGATAATCAAATTCTGATCCGCACATGAATCAGAAAAGTCAAGAGGTGCGGGCGGGGATCGAACACAGACCCTCCTCTGTGGAAGGCAAGGGTTCAACTACTATCACTGCTAAATACATTAAAAATTATAAATGCGAATGTGTTTCTTACGTTGTCGCGGCTAAAGCACTGAACCGATTTTGATGCATTTTGTATGGGGTAGCTTGAACCCTGGGGAAGGATATTGGCATAAAAATCATCCCATAAAGAGATTAAGGGTGAGTTTCAGAAATGAGTCTAAGCGTGAACTTACGCTTCCATCTGTCAAAATTAGGGGCGTAAGGGTGAGATTCAGAAACGAGTCTAAGCGTGAACTTACGCTTCCATATGTCAAAATGCATTACTCACGCCCTAATTTTGACAGATGGAAGCGTGAACTTAGAACTCGTTTCTGAATCTCACCCTAAGTAGTGCATTTTGACAGATGGAAGCGTAAGTTCACGCTTAGACTCGTTTCTGAATCTCACTCTAAATGGGGCGTTGAAGTTTGTATGGTAAATTCTTACTTCTAACGCGACTTCGCTCGCGGACAAAGCGCTAGTTATTGAATTAATACATAATTAATTAAATGATAAACGTTATACAGTTTTTTCTTCCATGCTCACTGGCTTAACTATCCACTGCGAAGTTTTTATTTAGGTAGGTAGTTTTCGATAAAACAGGTAGCCGTTTAATAAAAAAATACAGAGAAGGGCTTTCAGTTTTACAATTTAGTCCTTGATTCATGTTAGACAAAATAGTATATCGTATATGCCGTGTGGCACCGGCTACGAATAGCACCAACCCATCAATCCCATGGGAGTCGTAAAAGTTGACTATGGGTTAAGCGGAGGACGGGCAGTAGCGTCCTTCGAGTAAACTAACAGCTCAACTGCTTTTGGTTTTCTTTTTATTTTGCTGCTATCCCGATTGCCAACCCGTCTGCCAAGCGTGGCAATTATGGCAAAACCCTCAATGAGCACACAACATGCCTAGACCGGTCATTGTGGCGATCTTTGGTTCTCCTTGTATCCAGCAGTGGACTTTATTTGGCTGAAACGACGGCGATACAGCAGCTAAGTTATTTTTCAAAACTTCCGATACCAGATTTTTCCCCTTTTGTCATTAGTCAATTCTCCGCAAGTGATGTTAAAAAGAGCATTGTATCGATTACATCCAACGCTGTTGGTTGTGACTGTTTTGGGAATAAAATGATAATTCCTATCCTTGAACTCATTCTGCCTGTTATTGTTTACATCCTCAATTTCTCAGTTACTAGTAATGTCTTTCCACAAGCGTGGAAAGATGCTCAAGATATTCTTTTACCCAAAAAATCTAATCCTTCTTCCTTTTCTGACTACCGACCCATATCCATTCTTCCATTCCTATCCAAAGTTCTTGAAAATCTTATCCACCATCATCTTAGTATGTTCCTTTTCAAACACATTCTGCTTAATCCCTTTCAGTGTGGCCTGGACATAGCACTACCTCAGCCCTTGTGAATATTACAGACGATACAGGTCAGGCATGGAAATGGGTAAGTTAACTGTAGTTGCACTGCTTGACTTTAGCAACGCTTTTAATACCGTCGCTCACGATATTTTGCTTGGAATACTCTGCTCTTTTAACATATCTCCATCGGTACTTGAGTGGTTTCATAGTTACCTGTTTGGCCGCCGGCAGCGTATTTTCATCCAAGCATCTTTCTCTTCTTGGTGCCACAGCTCTACTGGAGTGCCTCAGGGTGGCGTTTTATCCCCACTACTTTTCGCAATTTTTATTAATTCTATCACTCTTCGACTGTCTTCTTCCGTCCACCTTTATGCAGATGATCTCCAAATTTACACTCAGGCCACTCTCGGGGAGCTGTCTGATGTTATTGAGACTATCAATATTGACATGGCTCGTATAGATGAATGGAGCATGAAGTTTGGACTAAAGATCAACCCAACAAAAAATCAAGTGACTGTTGTTGGTGGCTCTCGAACTGTCTCTGAGATTGTCTAGTCGACACTTCGCCAAGTTTCTCTTGATAACTCTGTTATTCCTCTATCCCACAACGTTAAGAACTGGGGGATTTATATCGACAGTACTCTTTCCTGGACTAAACAACTTCAGGAAGTCAGTCGTAAATTATTTGCTGCAGCAGGCTCCTTGAGACTTCCTCGTAATTTTCTCCCGATTAATACCAAAATTGCGTTAGCACAATCTCTTCTACTCCCGATCCTTGACTATGCTGATGCCAGTTATCTCGATCTCACACAAGACCAATTTGACAAGCTTGAGCGACTTCAAAATCTTTGTATCAAATTTATATTTGGCCTCCGCAAATATGATCACGTTTCTGAATTTCGAACTAAGCTCAAATGGCTACCCATCCGCTTTCACCGGAACGCTCATATTCTTTCTTTGCTTTATAATGTGCTCTTTAAACCTTCTACCCCTTTTTATCTTAAAGAACGCTTTCAGTTCATGTGTGAGAGACATTCTAGTTTCTTGAGATCATCAGAAAATCTAAAATTAAGTATACGTATGCATTCCACTTCCTTGTTCGATAATTCATTTACTATTCAAGCAGCTCGCTTGTGGAATGCATTACCTATTAAGACATGCTCAAACACTACCTATTTTTAAGAAAATGGTGAAGGAGCATTACCTTTCTCTCTCATTTTTCTTCTCCTTTCCCAGTTATATTTGACGTTTATTAATATATTTTACCATCGTTTTATATACAAAATATTTATTGTATGTATTGTAATGCATTTTATATTATTATGTCTAAGTAATATTGTGTGTGATATATTGTACACTTGACAGCCCAATATCGCTCTCCTTTCTTCCTGACCATCCAAAGGTTGTCTGGGAGAGATCGCCCTGTGCGATAAGACCGCCCATTGTACATGTATCTTTTTAAATATTTATCTCTATGTATTATATGGTGTACAATAAAGACTATATAAATAAATAAATAAACAATTGTCGTGCTGTAATTATGGCATCGATAAATATGCAGGAGCGTCACGCGTCGTCCGTACGTACCTAACTGCGGAGCACATTATACAAAACCAGTTTGTTTGCTCTCATTATACTGAAAGCAAAAGTATACAATGCGAGATCAGCTTATACTGGTTTTCTATAGCTTGATGTGTAGCCGTATGTACATGTACATATACAAAATACATAATTTAATAATACGGAAATAAATACATTATTTGCTGCAGAGCATTCGTGACCATAGATTACTTACTTAGAACTGGTTCGCGACTGATGGGTATTGATATTTAGATCTACCTAGAATTGGAGGCTCGTAAGTAAGAGACGCGTTTCAGCCGTTTGTAATATGACGAATTCAAATTCAAAAGATTTTATTCATATAAACCATTTACGGGCGCATATGAATAGTCAGAATGTAGTTGCACGGTTCCAAGAAGTTGGTCCTATGGAGAAGAACCGGCAAGAAACTACATAGTCACTTTTTTTAAGTAATTTTAAATTGTTACATATATTGCAATATAGTAGCATAAAGTTACGCGAGAATAATGTACTGCCAGTGTGAAACAGATGAAGTAAAACAATAATAAAATAGATGAAGTAAAATCATTTCATTGAACAAGATTACATGACAGTTAGGACTGACCAGTCCCACATGACGGCACCCGTTCACGAGCTTGACGCATGCATCGGCGTCGCTCAGGTCAACCATATTGCAGGGAACTTAACGGCCCGATACACGACGCCACCATCAGCAAGACATTTTAGTGAGCATGACAGACTCATACTGCCAAACAACAGGCAGTTATAATTCATAGATGTAAACCACACGATGCTCACATTTGCCGTATAAAATATTAATGTCACAGAACTATACAAATTTTAAGAATGTCAAACAATTATTGTATTTGGATGTCAACATAGGTAGTAGATGTAATTTAAAATGTCAATATTGTAATTTAAATAACAATAATTACATTAGTTCATAGATCAAATAATGATCAGTGGTCATTTTAGCCTATGTGGATTCAAATTATGTTAGAGTTGCTCAATCCCAAGCATTATTGTCCTCTATGTAATCTCCGACTTTGTAGTAACCTTTTTTACATAGTTTCTGCTTAATTATAGATTTGAACTTATTTAGACTTAGAGTTTGCATAGTGCTCGGGATCTTGTTGTAAAAACGTACACATTGGCACCTGAATGAATTACTTATTTTCTGGAGCCTGGTCGTCGGTAGTACAAGTTTATTTTTAATTCTAGTGTTAATGCCATGGATATCACAGTACTTAGAGAAAAGATTAATATTCTTTTTAACATAAATCAAGTTTTCGTATATATATAATGTGATGCGACCGTCATTATATTTATTTATCTAAATTTAACTTTTAGTGATTGCCTGATACTTAAATTATAAATTGCTCGAATAGGTCTCTTCTGCAGCACGAATATAGTTTCGATGTCAACAGCATTTCCCCACAGCAAAATGCCGTATGACATCACACTGTGAAAGTAACTAAAATATACCAATCTGGCTGTTTCTTCATCAGTCAACTGAAAAAAACTGATAAATTAAGAACAAAAAAGGGCCGAGAATCGAGCCTTGCGGAACCCCCATTGTGACCACGGATCCCAGAGATCTATTTCCATTGATATCGACTTTCTGAATCATATTACTTAAGTAAGAAATAAGAAGATTCAGAGCATCGTTTCTAATATCATAGTGATACAATTTTCTGATCAATGTTTCGTGATGGACACAATCAAAAGCCTTTGACAAATCACAGAAGACGCCTAAAGCATCTTGTGAACACTGGCATCAGTTGTTGAACGACCCTTTGTGAAACCAAACTGTTGGCGATGCAATAGTTGATTTTTACTAAAGAATACTTGCATTTGACGTAACTCCATTTTTTCGAAAACTTTACTAAACGTAGGTAGCACGGAAGTAGGTCTAAAATTAGAAGGGTCTGCTGTACTACCTCATTTAAACAAAGGTGTTAATTTACTATTTTTCATTTGATCAGGAAATATACCACAGTCAATACATTTATTAAAAATCAGGGCTAATTTAGGTGCAACTAAATCAATTATAGACTTAACAACGTCCATGGAATTGTCCCAAAGATCGGGGGTCTTTTTAACATTAAGAGTATTAAATGTTTTTAAAATAACTCTACAATTGACATAATGAAATTTAAAATCAGTATTAGAGGCATTGACATTGTCTTTAAGGAGAGATTCTGCAAAAGTGGGGGATTTTGGGTAGAAAGACTGAATCAAATTCCTTACAATTCATGTCTAAAAAAGAATTATATAATTTATTTGGGTCTTCTGTAAGAGACAAGTAGGGTAAATTATTTTTTAGTTGCCGTTTTGGGCTTAACAGTAAATTGTTTTTTTTTCTACATTCTTTTCACAATTGTAAACAGTAATAAGTTGTTCACAGTGGTCAGAATCTAAATTATTAATATTTTTTTTGTATGTGGGGACAACATTGGTAAATATATTTATATGATTATATGTTAAAAAATGATTTTTAATTCTCACTGATAAGCATGAGTTTTCTAATAGATTGATGTTAAAGTCACCGCATACAATAACATTTATACTTGATTTACAAACTTTCCGTAGGACATCCATGACTTTTTCAAAGCATTCATACATTGATGAAGGTGACCTGTACACACTTAATACAACATACCACTCTAATTCCACACAGGCTATTTTCACAGTTCGCTCAACAGACAGGCTCACAATATCTTTACGTTCCTTGAATTTAAATAGTTTACTTTTTAAAATTACTGAGCCACCATGTATAGCATTTATTCTATTGAACGAACTACCAACCTGATGATTTTTGAAGTTGAATATGAATTGGTGGTTCTTCGGCCAATGTTCAGTAATACTGAAAATGTCAATGTTACTGCAATTCATAAACAACTCTATTTCTAAGTCTTGCCCATTATTCCTTGTACATTCTGATGCACCAGGTTCAAGGTATTTCTTTTATTCTATATTTGAAAATGGGCTTATTGTATTCTTATTACTTACTACTACAGTATTAATGCAAGAGACTGCCTCTATTGTCCCAGATTCTAATTTAAATTATTCTATATGTCAGTTTGTGTAGCCAAGTTGTTGGCTGTATTAAAATGTTGAAATTACAATGTTGCTCAATAGAAACAACGTGTTTAGCCAAGTTTTTGGCTGTAAAATCTAAAACATATGATAGCGATACAGCTATCTGTCGTTTAAAATAAATAGGAAGATAGTACCTATCTTCAGTCGAATAATATTTTTTACTAACATACCTGTTAGTGTCAATCAAGTGAAATTTGTCGGTATTATTACAATAATTTAAACTATTACAGTAATTTGAATTTGTCATAACATGTAATGACAAAAAAAAAATTAGCCCAGACACAGATACAAAAGATTCAAAGATTTAGTTGCAATGAAAGTGAGCGAGTGAGAGATTCGCTCTTTGAGAAAGATATATATCTTTTATATATCTCGCTCGCGAGTGACTCAACTCTAGTTTACATTTCTTCTATTTCCTATAAGACGCTACTGTTCATGCCTTAAACTGTGTTAATGGTGCCTCCGTGTATACTTTTTTACCAAACTGTATGGAAACTTCTTAAACATAGCCCTTTTGGGCTACCTGAATTTCAATTAGGCGATTGTATGCTCCTGTACTAGAAATGAAATTCGTGAATTTGGGCTACTTACCGCTTTTTTACGACTCAGGCCGGTTTAGATTTGGCAGCTCTGATTAAGGGCACCAACAGAAGACTCTAAAAGACTTGAATCCAGGTTCGTAAAAATATTATTTGAAAAAAGGCAACAAAGCAAAACAGATTTTGACAAGAAATAAAATGTAACCTCGGAAATTGAAGTTACGACGTTGCCGACATACTTTTAAGGTTTTTTCATTTTTGTGAAATATTTTATGGATATGTACAGATTAATTAATCTAAACACCGTACAACGTTGCCTTTATACTTGACATTGGCGAAATTGTAGAATATACTACAGAAGCCATAATCTAAGAGAAGAAGAAGAAATACATTTTGGATTATAATTATATTTTACATTTATAAATATGGGAGTGCGGGGTTTGACTACTTATATAAGTCATAAAGAGCATGCGTTTCTACAAGAATTCTTACTTCATAACTGCTGCCTGGTTATCGATGGCCATAGCCTATGCGCTCAATTGTACAGATTACTGAACTGTTTCTCTGCCTTTGGTGGAGACTACGATAAATTCGGCTCCTATGTTCGAAATTTCTTTAAAAACTTGAGAAAATGCAACATTTCTGCCTATGTTTTGTTCGACGGCAGTTATGAGCGGAGGAAATTGAAGACTGCCTATAACCGACTCAGATCGAAAATATACGGCGCATCTAAACTAGACCCAGTTACTCAAGGAACCATGCAGATATTCCCACTATTACTTCGCGATGTATTCATTGAAGCCCTATCTGACATGAATATTGCATACACTGTCTGTGAATTTGAGGCTGATGACGAAATCGCAGCAATGGCTAGACATCTAAACTGCCCTGTATTAAGCTATGATTCAGACTTTTTTATTTACAATGTTCTGTATATTCCTTTTAATACTCTAGATTTCAAACCTAAGCCAGTAGATATTGATGGCATGAAAACATTTGTTTTGGAATGTAAAATCTATAAAGTGGAATATATGGTTATTAATTTTGGAGGTTTAAAAGAAGAATTGCTGCCTTTACTAGCAACATTACTTGGCAATGACTTTGTTGAGAAAAAGGTATTTAGAAAGTTTTTCTCACAACTGAAATTGCCAAAGACAAGAAAGAAGACAAATGATCAACAAAAATGTATTCATGGTTTATTCCAATGGCTTCAAAATGAAAGTTTAGACACGGCTATAGCAAAAATATTAGGAAGGCTGAAAAAGAAACAAAAAGAAAGAGTTCTTTACATAATCAAGAAAAGTATAGATGGGTACCACAGTAAACATTGTAGGTCAGTGAAATATTTTAATATAAGTGAAGATGAAACACCTGAATCAGACTGGCAATTACCTGAGAACTTTGAAGAGAATATAAATTTGGGAGACGAAGATGATGACAACGATGATAATTCTTCCGACAATGAAGATTTTTGTTCAGATAATGTAGAGCAAGTTGGGGAAAATGAAATAACTGAAATTGGAGATGATGAGTTAAATCTGGGTGTACCAGAATGGTTTGCAGAGAGCATTCGAAAGAACTACATTCCTAAATCTTATATAAATCTTTACACCCACCACCTACAGTTCTGTTCCCCCCAAGCTGAGGATTACAATGAAGAAGACTCATGTCTATGTTGTTTACCTGTATTGAGATTCGCTTTTGATATGTTAACAGATTTTTCTGATGAAAGCTGTGTATATGTAAGCAGACAGGAGAGCACAAGTTATAAAAGGGTAATTGTTGGTAAAGACATAAGTATATCAAGGCCATTTGATATACCATTTAGTGAACTAACTGAAAATCAACTAAAATCATGTTTTAAACATTTTCTTGCAGAACAAATGAAGGAATTAGATTTGAATTTAGTAGAAACACTGCCTTCAAATTTTCAACTATTTTTTATAGCCCTTCTGTGGTGGGTGGCTAAATGTGAAGTGCCTTTGGGCAACATACATAGTCTTCTAATATGCTATGTAATGTTAGAAGCTATAGATGAGAAAACAGGGACTTTCCGAGGTCATTTTCAATTCAATAACAAATACTCTAGTAAGATTGAAGAACTAAAAAGAAATTCAACTACCCTACATTTTGATGAAAGTGATTTATTCCTGAATAAAAATAAAGTGCAATATGAAGACAGTTTGATAGCTGCAAATGTTTTACTAAAACATTTTGAATTAGATGACAAGATTAAGAAAAAGCCAAAAAGTTATGACATTAAGAAAATGCACTCATTTGCTCAATTTCAGTGTTGTTTGCAGCATTTTAACAGTCTAAACATCTTATGTAGGAACCCATTTGAAAGTACAAAATACTCTAAAAGCTTTAATGGTACATTTGTTTATAATATTGCAGTAAAATTGGATAATCAAGACAATCCAAAGACATTTTTTGAACAGTATCTTAGAGGTGCAACAACAGTATTGATGTTTTATATGAGTTTATGTAGTATTTATGAGAAATGTGCAGATCAAATGAGCTTGTCAACATATAAGTGGGTCAGCAAGAAAAAAAGGCGAAGGAATAAGAATAAAGAAGATGATGAAATAAACTTTATTGTAAAAGGATTTGAATCGGAAGTTTATATTTGAAATATACATATATTTATGTTGTAGGTCACATTCTCTTATTTTTAACACAATTTTATCAGCTTGGTATGTATTATGTAACGGAAGTTTTGAACTCGATTTTCATCCCCTTCAAAACGTCGGATTGATTTGAAACTTCGCACACTTATCAAGGACTGATGACAATGCAACAATTTAAATAGTTTTTCCCATCATCCAGGATCCTCAGGATTAGCGGTTTTCATCTCTGATACCTTGAAAAATGACAAATTCATCGACATACACAAACTTGCACAAAAAATAATACCTCCATAATATGTTGATTCAATTTTCCGCAGCAAGAGTGTGATGAGACTCGAAAAGTTTTTCATTCTTCAGATGATTTTATCCGTAATGGAGGGTAATTTGTGTACTTAAACATCGAAAGGTAGATAGATGCTTGTGTAAATAATTACCACCTGGAGTTATTGCGCCTATGGACAGGCAACACTGATATTGAGCCATGTGCAAAACAATAAAAAACACGTTTTTGCAGTTAGCTGCACTAAAAAGTAGAAAATAATTTTACAATTGACATCAAGCACCCCACGCATTTTTAATTTTTTTTTATTCTAGTTGTTTTAAATTTATTGAAAATTATTTTCTACTTTTTAGTTCGGCTATCTACAAAAGCGTGTTTTTTAAAACTATTATTTATGAATATATCATTTAAAAAAAATACAAACATCATATTGTTTTCATTACCTGTTACATGTACCAAGCACTTTATGGTCAGTAACATGCAATGATAACAGTGTTATACAACAGAATTTCCTAATTTGCACTTTGGTTATAATGTTTTAAAATCGCGTTAATGTTCTTGTACGATTGCCACAGGCTACAATTACATTCGAATAAAATAATTGAGCGTACGGATTACATTTTTCGTATGTGACCTACGATTCCTGTATACCGACAACAGCCATGAAATATCCATGTCTATGTCTTTCAAAACCATCGCACGCAATGAAAGTTAAGGACAAAACGTATTTTAACTAAAATATGTTTACAACAATGTTTTATTTTATTATGAATAAGAGGGCAACATTATTTTCTGAGTAAATAATTGTCATTTGAAAACTTAAAGAAATCTAAATTATGTTATTTTAAGGCTTTGTGGTCAACAAAGTATTGACAAAACGACATCTAGTGAAGGAATGCAGGACTAATGTAGAGAATAGGCAGCCCAGTCAGTCCATACTTCTTCAGAGGACGCCGACGCCGAGCTCCCAGCTTTCTTTTCCTTCTTCTGATATTGTTTTCGACAGTCAAGACATACATTTTATACTAGCTGACTTCGGTGAAGGTTATTATTTAATAAATTCGATAACTAAACGTATCTATTTTATATCCTATTTCATGAAACTAAATCCGTTCGGTCGTTTTTTGACTGAAAAACAAACGTCCCGTCCCCTTTGTGGAACATCAGCTGTTCTGTACTCACCAACCCGACTGCCAAGTGTGGTTACTAGGGCAAAACCCCTCAAAATTACGACACACGGCATTTAACCGGTCGTTGTGGAAATCTATGAGGCCTTTGTTCGGGAAATTCTTTGGCCGATGTGATGATGCTGATTAGCCATGGGCTTTTCTTCATAGCTACTGTAAACATTAGAAAGCAGTGAAGCGTAAGGGCCTATACACGGATGGTGGCTTAAGTATGTCGATGTACAAAAACATTATTTACTATTTTTATTTAATATAATACTAATATAATTTCATTATTGTTAATGTTAGTTTCTTATATTTAATATTATGACATTGACTATTAGTTATTGTTAATATTGTTCTTATAACATTAAATTATAATATTCATACGAAACTGTAAATGTGTGAGAATCATGTAGCCATTGATGTTATTTTTAGTACTAATATTGATTCTCTTTTGCCTGGCTGTATTGGTCTGTCATACTCACTGAAATGTCTTGCTGGCGGTGGCATTGTGTATCGGGTCGTTCGGTTCCCTACGATATGGTTGAGCTTAGCGATGCTGATGCATGCGTCATGCTCGGCAGCCGTCAACTGGCACGGCAAATATTTATTATTGGAACGAAGTTCCTTACGGCAGGCTTGGAGGGGACAGGGATTTTGCTGCGCGACCGAACTGAAAAAAATGTGATAGTAAAACCGTAAGAAAAAATCCGTGGAAAAAAGTGCGTGGAATAAAACCGTTAAATGAGACGTGCGCAGGCGCGACAGTCGCATACACAAGCGAGTAGTGTATAAGTGTCGATTCTACATTAGCCCATAGACTCATTAGCCGAAGGAACTTCGTTCCTACCTGGTGTCCCACGACACCACATAATTTTTATTATATTATTGTGGTATGTTCCATCTTTACACAGTGACCTATATTTTTCTCGCTAGATGTTTTATAATAATTTGTATCAATCAACATTGTAATCTCAATTGTTTTAAAAGAGTATCCATGGAGTTTCCTGCCGGCTCTTCTCCACGAGATCAACTATTTGGAACCGTGCAACTTAGATTCTGACGTTTCATAAGTGCCAATACTTGGTTTATTTGTAATAAAAAACTTTGACTCAAAACACAATGCAGTTGGGACATGAAGCCAGGGCGCCCCTTTATGTCTGACGCCCTTGTGCGATCGCCCAACCGCGCCCTGCCCTAACTCCGCGAATGACTGTAGTGTTACCTACCACCAGTAAATATATTCAAATCAGTATTATATTAAATAAAAATAGTAAATAATAAATGAACGCGTTCAAGATAATGTCAAGTTATTAAATATAAGTAAATAACATAAAAAAATGTTATTTCAATAAGCAAGTCAAGGTATATAATGTCAAGGTGTAAATATTTAAGTAAATAACATAAAAAATGCAATTTTAAATGAGTCATGTCAACTTATTTTATATTAATAATACAATCAATTCCAATGTTTTGAACTGTAGTTCTGGCAAATCGGTAATAGGTACTAGAAGGAATTTTGTTGAAGAACCCAACACTGTTTCCGATAAACGACTTGCTGGTTTTACTAAGTCTAAAGCCAGGCAAGACGAGCTTGTTCTTATTGCGAGTATTTAAATTTGAAGTTAACTACTAAAGCCATTAGATTTTTTTTTTATATTCTAAGCTTAAGCTGATAAAACCTTTCCACGATCGACAATATATCAATCGAGGTTGACGAACTTGGCAACTTTGTCAATCGAAAATGAAATTGCAAAAACATAGACTTCGATGCCTCAATAAGAGATTTTGCCAATAGAAAGGCTAGTTTTTTTTTTTTGTAAAATTGTATTTGTGAATAACATAAAATAAAGAAATAAATATTTTCGCGATGTAATCCCCAAAAAAAAAGCCGTTTTAACGGTTCCGCTCATACGCCCCCCGCGACCACCGCCACCCGCGGATGCCCAGCTCGGTTGCGGTCCAGTTCGTAGTAAAATAATGTCAGCTGGTATCATCTGACACTATCTGTCAACATTTATTTTATTAGGTGGACCTTGGGTGGACCGCCCCAATCCTACAAATATTTGTATCGTGCGGGGATCGAACCCGCAACACGTAGCGCATAAAGACAACGTCGAACGTAGCCGCAGCGCCAAGTGCCTTTCATTGTCAAATTTTTTTTTTTAAATAAAACAAAATGAACACGTAAATAATATTTTAATCAATTTCTTTTTTTTGAGTAACCATAGTACTTCTAGACAATAAACTATCTAATTTCTCACCAAACAAATAAAATGACATAGCCAGTACCGCGCTACCGATAAAGTGCATGGTCTTTGTCGTCCAACTGACCACATAAAGGAACGGGTAGGGCCAGATACCGTATGTGAAGTACATAACATGAATGTACGTGGCATATATTGCTGTTAACCAAATAGCTACGGAAAAACCTGTCTTTTTAGATGGATAATTTCTCTTAGTAACGAATAATTCAATGAGAATTACAGGTAAAATTAATGTGTGCATGGTGTGGTTAAGCCATTTTGGAAATTGTTTCTCTGCTTCTTCGTTGGGAAATAGGAGGGTTTTGTCGAAAGTGTAAAATGCCCAAAAAACTAGTACAACGTATAGAGCTGTAGTTAGAGTAATGCTGAAGAGGACGTCTTTGAGTTTCCGGATGAACGGCGGCTTTTTGGATGCTGCGTTTGTTCCGATGACGTCATTCAAGATGGCGACCATGAAGTACAGCGTTTGGAGTATCTGGAAAAATATATATATTATTGTTATTATCATGAATTATGCTACAAACATTTTCCAATTCCGTCTGGTGTCCGGATTAAGAATATAGCACCACTCTATCTCCTCCCGAGGATGTCATAAAAGGCGACTAAGAGAATCGAAACCAGAGATGGGCAGCAGCGTCCCTGCGCTCACCAACCCGCCTGCCAATCGTGGTGAGAGGGCAAATACCCCCCAAAACGATAACACAGTTGTGAAAATCTATTGGGGAGACCTTTGTTCAGCAGTGGATGTATAAATGGCCGATATGATGCTACAAAACGTATCGATGTAGTCTTCTTTCATTACGACTGAATCTATGCAAAGACACCTTTACTTGGTAGTGCATATTATGCTGAGTAATGGTATGTCTTTGCTCATGCCACTCAGTTCGTTTCTGAGCATTTCTTTTTATACTACCTTGTTACGACGTCAACGTCACGCCTGCCCATAACAATTAAAATGCTTCCTAGGACATTATAATATCTGTGCCAGGAGTCCAGGACTAACGACTCGTGCGTGGCACGACACAGCGCTCGTCACCTCGAGACATTAGCTATTTAGTCTCTTATGCCCCAGTAATTTCATGTTTAAACACAAATGTTTGGTGGCAGAATATCGGGCAGTATAATTGAAACCTGTCTCATCTGACCTTGACTCATAAACAGTTATGATGCACGATAAAAGTCTTATAAGCAGATTGTGTTTTACGCACACTATTAGTCGAGCATTTTTTCAACTATGTTCGGGTCTTTTCGTCGGGATTTATCTTTTAGGCCTAGGAAATGCCTGGCTTGCAACCACTAAAAACTCCGCCGTGTTACCTACATCCGCATATTGATGGACCGCGAGTACTGCGTATATACTACTTTCGCGACCCATCGGCTGTTGGGTCACGTATGCGCCTGCAAGTACGGCGATGTATCCAGGACATCGCCGCAACTTGAGAGCCATGCAATGCGGACAGCAGACAGTGGCGGATCCAGGATTTTGGTTTGGGAGGGGCTTGACCCAGCTGATAGTAGGCTTTATCAAGGTAAACACTAAAATGAACATTGAATGATGAAAATTATACTGTTGTACTTATACTGTGATAAGAAGTAGTACAAAGATAATAACTAGAAGAAGGTAAGATAAGTATTACGAATAATTTAAGATTTGTCGAAGGGTAGACCCAGATGCTTGGGGGGGGGGGGGGGGAACCCCCCTGGATCCGCTACTGGGAACTGTTGGTCCTACAACTCCTACACGAACCCTGAAGATCAATGTTATGGTAACCTTCGGTGTATTCGTCTGTCAAAGTAGATCAATTTTTACTTTGTAATATTTTTGCAAGTTTTCTTTAATTTTTTATATTGAACTGTTTGATTAAGATTTGATACTGACACTTTTTAAGAGGTTTAGACTTTACTATGTTTTATGTAGTAACATTGTCCTAACATAAACTAAATTTTCGAGAACAATTTACTCTAAATATTGTAACATAACATGTTTTAAATAGAGTTACCATGGAGTTTCTTTTCCGTTCTTCTCCATAGGAAATCTACACCTTGGATTGTGGCAACTAAAGTCTCGACTATACGTAAGTGCTTGTAAATGGTTTACCTTATTTCATCTTCAAAGCGAAGAGCCGTACGATCGAAATTAGCGAGATGGGTCGATGATATACATATATAGTCTAAATTATCAGCAAGACCTGGACAAGATTAGCACAAAGAGAGAGGAGGCTTATGACCGGAAGTGGGTTGTCATAAGCTGTAAATAATGATGATGATGAAGAAAATTTTCAAGTAGGAGAATGCCGACTAACTTTTTCACTGAAACTTTTTGTTCTCTCTCTTCGTTGTAGACCATTCTCTCTCTGGCGACCGTAAAGTAGATCGTCATCTACATATTGATCACCCCTGATGTTGTGCATTCAGTTAGGTATCTAGTTAGGTATCTTCACATATTAATATCTTAATGGCCAACATAAATGAATGTCCCGATGTAATTGTAATAATCGCAATAATCGTATTTTTTGTCGCACCCATGACCTCTCGTTGTCTCTGAATTGTTTAAAAATGCTGGTGACGCTAGTGCCCCCTGGGGCTCCGTATATACCCAACAATAATCCAATATGGATAAGCAGATGGACTGCCGAGTATTGCGCTCCTTTGGAAAATGCCTTCTGGGAAAGGAACCTCTGCAAAGAGATGCTTTGTCGATCGACATAGCTTATTACCTATGTATATGTATTAGATCAAATTGGCGGCTTGTGCATGGTTCCCTATGCATATAAAGGCAGATGACAGGATTGGTTTGTAAAAACATACAATATGTTAGCTCATTTATTAATATAATGAAATCCTCTACTTTTATTGAATACTAGCTGGGACCCGCGGTTTCACCCGCATTTAATTTAAAACAAATTTAGAGTACTTCGACATAGACACTTGACATAGAATGTATATGTTGGATTTCAAGGGTTTTATTGTTTTCGCGCGGAACCCTAATGATTTTTCTAAAATAAAAGTAGCCTAAGTTATTCCTTATAACATCAGCTATCTGCCAGTGAAAGTCCCGTCAAAATCGGTCCAGCCGTTTCGGAGATTACCCGGAACAAACAGACAAAAAATATTTAAATGCATTTTTTGTTACATGTTCCGTATACACATTCATATGCATTTAGTAAAAAGCTGTTATTTTGACATTACAAACAGACACTTCAATTTTATTTATTTGTATAGATCAATAACTTTATTATTGTATATATATATACTTATTGCCGTGTGGTGCCGGCTCAGAATGCCACCACCCCATCTCCTCCCATGGGTGTCGTAAAAGTCGACTAAGGGATTAGCCGGAGGATGGGCAGCAGCGCCCTTCGAGTACATAAACAACTCAACTGCGATCGCCAACCCGCCTGCTAAGCGTGGCGATTATGGCAAAACCCCCCAATGAGCCCACAACACATCCATATCGGTGGTTGTGGTGATCTTTGGGGGAGGCCTGTGTCCAGCAGTGGACTTCATTCGGCCGAAATGATGAATAACTTTATACAAACGTGAAAATTCGCAAAGATATTAAAAAAATGCCAGAATACGAACGTCGTAACTTTGATTGCGTTTTCCCACAAGTTGTCTTTTTTTACTTAGTGCATTATATTATTGAGGGTGCGAATTATATTGTTCAGTTATTTTACAGCGAGTAATATTTTTGTTAATGCATGTAGATATTTTACATGTAAATTCTAATATATAAGTCTATCGTCTGAACTTATATTATATATATATACACACAATTAAAACTAAACATACCTAGTCTATTACTATGTACCTAAACTACATTTTTTTTATATAAATAGAAACTAATTATATAATTAAAACAAAACATTCACGCTACGACTGTTGGCTTATAGTAAAAATAATAATCCAAGTAGACACAATGTAGCCAATTTTGAATATTTCATTGTTATATCTAAAACATAATAATTATTTTAAAAAAATGGTATGCATTATTCAATTTACTCTGTACGTACACTATGTGTTAGATATCACAGATTGGCATACGCTGTGACGTATTTCACATACCAATCAAGAGTAGATTGGCTTCAATTGCGAGAGTATCAAATAGTTTATTCGCATGTTTATAGATCCATTTATAAAGGTACGGCTTGTACAGCACCCAGCTGTCATATGTTGATATTCAAAAAGAACTATTATGAATACACGATATTTAATTTAATTTCTAAATGTTAAACATGTCCTCTTTCCGGCAGAAAACCCAAAAGTTTGGTCGATCTTACGATTTGAGAACTCAATAAACTACTTATTATTACTAGGTACTTATGTAGTGTACAAGTAGGTGATAAAGCTATCTAAAAACAGGCATCGCTTTAAAGAAAGTAGGTATGTGTGAATAACACTATGACCCACATATTTCAACTTTTTAATTTTTTTAATTTTTTTATTGGTGCCCAGTTGAAATTCTTCATGAACTTCCTTCGCCCCGGGGAAGGGCGAAGGGGTATGCCGGACTCCTACCGGCTAAAACCACTGGAGCGGTCATCTTCGGCACCTAAGAGAGGCTCCACGTCCTCGTATGATCACACTAGAGCCAACCCACATATTTCTCCTGTAGATACAAATACCCAGACCCTAAACAACTCTCTGTAATCCATTTAAAAATATATAAAATCGAACCATTATGGTGCCAATTGACACTACATTATAATAAAAGACTATCATATATTTCAGCCGAAAAATGTCCACTGCTGCACTCCCCCCAAAGATAGCCACAACGACCGGTATGTGTTCGGGTAGTGTGCGCATTGGGGGCTTTTGCCATAATCGCCATGCAGGCGAGTTGGCAGTTGAGGTATAAATGTACTCTAAGGACGCTGCTGCCCATCCTCCGGCAATAAAACACTATAAACAATATAGACTAGTCTGGTAAGTCCAAAAAGTTTTGGAGGCAATATATTTTGTTTATTTATTTATATACTCTTTATTGTATACCACATAATGCTTAGAAGATAAATATTTAAAAAGATACGTTTACAATGGGCAGACAACCTTCGGATGGACTGAAAGAAAGGAGAGAGATAATGAGCTGTCAAGTGTACAAGATATCATTCATACACAGTATTACTTAAGACATAATAATATAAAATACATACAATAAATATAATATATAAAACTACTACTAAAACTATAGAAAAGATATACTAATAAATATCAAATATAACTGCGAACGTAGAAGAAAAAATTGTGAGAACGGTAATCCTACTTCAACATTTTCTTAAAAATAGGTAGTGTTTGAGCACGTCTTACTTCAATAGGTAAATGCATTCCACAAGCGAGCTGCTTGAATAGTAAATGATTTATCAAAGAAGGAAGTGCAATGCATACGTATACCTAATTTTAGATTTTCTGATCATCTCAAGAAACTAGAATGTGTGTTAACTAGTAAACTATTACTTAGTTAGTTAGTAAACTATTAATTACTGAGACAATATTGTACTCAAGGAGTAAACTCCAGCCGGAGCTGACACACACACATTTTTTCTTTTAAAAACGATGGTGCACTCTTTTGTTTGTCTTACGTCGCGGGTACATTTTACAGACATAAATCTCACACTCATAAACACCCAGACACAAACAACTACTATCAGTAGATCGTAACAATATTTGTTCCGTGCGGGGATCGTACCCACGACACGCAGCGCAGAAAGCCAATTACTTGGCACCGCGCAAACCGTGCCGTCAGGACTATCTAATGGCTCAAGATAGCGAGCGCAGTGTGGTTACGATAGTAATATATACATCAATGGGTACTACACTATAATAAAACACTTTTAAACGGATTATATTGCCGTGTGGTGCCGGCTCAGAATGCCACCACCCCATCTCCTCCCATGGGTGTCGTAAAAGTTGACTAAGGGATTAGCCGGAGGATGGGTAGCAGCGTCTTACGAGTACATTAACAACTCAACTGCGATCGCCAACCCGTCTGCCAAGCGTGGCGATTATGGCAAAACCCCCCCAATGAGCCCACAACACAGCCATATCTGTAGTTGTGGTGATCTTTTGGGGAGGCCTGTGTCGAGCAGTGGACTTCTTTCGGCCGAAATGATGATGATGAAACGGATTATATCGCGTATATTATAGATTTTTGTTTTTCCTGACGTTTCGAACACTTTGCAGGGTTCGTGGTCGCAGGATGACTAAGGTGACAGGCGTCGTTACAGATTTAAATAAAAGTTATTTTATTTTATCTACCGTACGATTTTAATAAAAAAATAGTTTCTATGCATGCAGTAATCACTTACAGACTACAGTGTCTTGATGTTTTTTGGTGTGGTATGTTGTTTGGGACTTTATTATTTTAATAATAGATTGCAAACAGGTGGTACCCGCCAACCATCTTCTCTATTTAAATTCAAATTCATTTATTTGCTAGAATGTAGGTCTATTAAAATTAGGATGTTTTTTTAATTTCAATAGCCTCACGAAACATTCTAGGTACATATCGGTTCTCCTCGCGAGGACTTGAGGTTGATTAAAAAGAAGATAATGGTTTATTATAATGAGTAATAATTGCGAAAACCTAAGACATTACTATGGGTACCACACTGGTAACAGAAACCATCTCTACTAATATTATAAATGCGAAAGGGTGTTTATTAGCTTGTCCTTCTTTCACGCAACAACGGACAACAGATCGACATGATTTTTGTATAGATATACGGTCGAAATTAACAATCAATCTAATCCAAAATCTTCAGATTTAAGATTTTGAAATTCATCCATTGTGGTGTTAAATCACGTTTAACACAAAAAACAGAATCTTTGGATTTTGGATTACAGATATGTCAAGATCCAAAGATTTTGGATTACATTGTTTATTAATTTCGGAAGATAGTTTTCACGCCAAGCATGGGTTACGTTTTTTTTCATGGAAAAATATACAGTTACTGTGGGATAGCGGGTGAAACCGCGGGGCGCAGCTGGTTTCATATAATCGTTTATCGATAAATATTACGTAGGGAAAATGAACTAAAAATGTTTACTTACAAGAGTCCAGAATGTGAAGAATATCGCTCGTCCTTTGAAGGGAACGTACTCAAACTCCTTTACCGGGAAAGTAATCTCCACATATTTTTGATCGTACCATATCGCAAACGAATACAAACATACAACTGATATATGAAATATAACTAACATATTTATTAATTTGAAAAACTTATTACTTATTATTAACGTTGTAACGTAGCACTTTACGTCCGTATCAATTGGTGTGTCCCAAAACACTGAATAAGATAAGAATCGACTAGTATGGTCGAATGAACGATATGTGATTAATTTATTGAGATTTCTTAGTCATATTAGCCCATTACTGTCCCGCTGCTGGCTTTGGCCTTAGTCCACCACTGCTCTAGTGCGGGTTAGCGGACTACACACACCATTGCGATTATGTTTAGGGTTCCGTGCGTCCGAATGAAAAAACGCCAGTACCCTCATAGGATGACTCATGCTCTCTGTCTGTCTGCCTGTCTGTCGGCCACAGCTAATTTGCTCCGAATGTACTGGACCGATAAATTTGAAATTTAGTACACATATGAATTTCTGTGATCCATACACGGACGTGTAACGTAAGTAAAGGAGTTTTGAATACGGAGCTCATTTTTGGGGGGCAATATAGAAAAGTACAGAACTAAGTTTTGCAAAATGTATCGTGTAACATATGAAATGGAAGGGAAATAGCCAATATATTTAGCAATTTCCCTCTACAATCTGGTACCATACATACTTTTTTTAGTTACCATAAGCATAGTATGGTCAGATAAAAAATAACATGGTTGATAACATATTCATCGAAAAAAACAATTCAACCGTACGACGTTGCCGACATATTTTTGTAGATTTTTTTATTTATGAGAAATATTTTATGAATATGTAAATATTGATTAATCTGTTCACCGTACAACGTTGCCCTATACTTTACATTGGTGAAATTGTGGAAGACAGTCACAGTACCGAAGCCATAATCTAAGAGAAGAAGAAGAACATATTCATCGTACGGGACCTTTGTCCGGTTCTTTTTTATGTACAATGAAAGCGTGGGGTGCTTGATATCAAAGATAGATTATTTATGTAGAGAGCACCTCACACTTTTGTATTACATTTCAAAATTATTTTCATGAATAGCGTGTTTATTAAAGATTTGTCGCATTCAAATTCATTTATTGCTGTCACAGGTGAAAATGGTACAGATGTTGTGTATAATAAAGTGTCGCTGTAACATACCTCTTAGATGTACAATATTTTAGTTAAGTATACCCATTATAGTAACATATATACATCAATGAGTATACCTATATTTATTTATAACGTCAAACAAATATAGTGTCCACGAATATTTGAATTACGTCTTTTATAAATTTTTCTTCTTCTTCTCTTAGATTATGGCTTCTGTAGAGTATCTTCCACAATTTCACCAATATCAAGTATAAGGCCACGTCGTACGGTGTTTAGATTAATGAATCTTTACATATTCATAAAATATTTCTCAAAAATCAAAATGTTCTACAAAATATGTGGGCAACGTCTTACGGTTTTCAATTGTTTTTTCCTTTATCAATTCTATTATATTGTACTATGAATAATCATTAGACATTTGACTAATATTGTACATATATTTATATTAAAATAGGTTATTGCATCTGCCGCCTTAATATGTCTTTGGCGCCAGATGGCACGATGTCACGTGGGACGTGTCGACCAATCACAAACGCTCGAGTCGGTTTCACCTTCATGGCGGATGCAACCAAAAACGGAACGGTCCGTCTCGCGGTGTAATTTTCGAATATTGATAACGGCTTGTTTTAACGCTGTGATTTATGCATAAACTATTAATTGGAGTGACTACGGTATACTATTCGTGTTAGTGAACTTTTCCACATGGATCCTGAACTTTGGTAGCCGATATCCACGTGCCTGCAAATCTTCAAGGACCACGGCAGAGGTAGGTGGATTTGATTGGGTTGCGTTACGTGCATTTTGGTGTTTAGGTTCGGCCTACTGGCCCTATAGGTAACATACAGTCCACAAATTAATTACGGCTAGTTCACGGCACAAAGGTATTTGTTATTTATAATTATTACCGACGTTTTACTATTATTTTAATTGTAATTTTTAATGCTGCATTAGTTGCTGGTATGATATAATATAATTTATTTCACAAAACTGTATGAATTTTGCATGTCAGATAGCACAATATGTAGTCACATGCCGCCGCGTGCGCAGTACAGCCACAGCAAGGCTTCGGGTGATCCGTTAGAGTCCACCCCGAGAAGTGCCTGAGGAGAGAGGCCTTTTCTTCAGTCACCTCCCCTCCGTAAGTGGGGGTGACCGCCCTGCAGTCATCCCCTTCGAGTTGTGTGTCGTGACACCATTGGGTAGCTCTAGAGTGATCGAGAGGATCTGGACCCCGCTTTGGTGCCGAAGATGAACTCAGGTACTTTTAGCCGGTAGGAGTCGGCACACCCCTCCATCCTACCTCGGGGTGGAGGAAGTACATGATGCATGTCCACCGGGCGATCAGTAAAAAGATACAAGGTTTGAGGTCATCCGCATCCCACAGTTTTGCGGGGAGGGGGGGCATGGCCCTTGCGCCTTGAAGTCTATGAGAACATATCCACAACAAAGAAGGAGTCTAGACTATTAAGTAACAAAATATTGGTCGGTTTCCTAACTCAAGATTAAGTTACTACAACAATCCAATCATGTACAGTAACATTTTATAATTGCCAATTATTATTGCTCCAAAAGCTATGAATGTATTGAGGCACATTATATTTATATTTAGGCATAGATTCCTAGTAATTTTATCTCGCCGTATTATTGTTTTTAACATAAAGTAGATAAATAACTGATAATGATTGCATCTCCGGTTTGAGGATAAAAAGTTCAATATGTCAGCGATAGTGATAGTTGAAATATTTGTAATTCCGTTCATAATTAAAAATAGATAAGATAATGTAGCCGGATGTAGTGGTCTGTGCCGTTACCGTCTCATAGAGATAGATATTATAAGTCTATGAGGCATAAAGTAGGATTAGAACGTTTTGTGTGATTGGTTCGCTTGAATGTTTCCTTGAGAACACAAAAATAACCATTTATATGATATAAAAACACGCATCGAATTGAAAACCTCTACCTTTTGAAGTCGGTTAAAAACGATAAAACTACGTTACGTTTCGTTATGAATTAGATATAATTTAGATTAAACCTTACATATACATTTTCCTGACTGAATAAGAGCCTTTTGATTTACCGTTTAAGAGACCAGTGAAATATGAAGTCATTTCATCATTCAGCTCACAAACGTCCACTACTGGACAGAAGCCTCCCCCAAAGATTGCCACAACGTCCAGTATAAGTTTGTGATGTGTGCTCATTGGGGCGTTTTGCTATAATCACCACGCTTGACAGACGAGTTGGCGATCGTAGTTGAGGTATAAATGTATTTGAATGACGCTGTTGCCCATCCTCCTGCGAATCCCATAGTCGCTTCCTAAACACACACGGAATGAGATGGTAATCTTAGCCGTCAACACACACCCCATAAGTACTCTGTAGCTACCAAAATATATTAATTTTGCTATGACAGTTGGGCCAAACACTGTCGCGTATTATAATGGGCGATGCCACAGACAGTTTCTTTTTAAAAATATCTTATGAGAGTAACAAAAGTTAGGCATTTAGTGAAAAAATATGATAAATATGTTGAATTGTTGGTGATTGATTGTTGTAGGGTTGAAATGTTGGTGAATATCAACAACTTTTGGGAAAACCATGTTTTTTAGTCACTGACTTTATTAGAATAACGAAAAGTTAAAAAAAAGAAAGTCACGGTTGGTGCAGTGGCTGATACATTAGACTGCTGCGCTTCGGGTCGTGGGTTCGATTTCCGCACGGAACAAATATTTGTATGATCTGCAGGTAGTTGTTCCGGGTCTGGGTGTAGGTACTGTACGTGGAATTCACGTCACTAAACGCTACCACGACACAGGAGAAATCCTAGTGTGGTGTCACTTTTTTTTTTTAAACAAACAAAACAACTTTGTTTTTTAGTTTAGGTTAACAAATACTAGTTTTGGGAAGAAAAAGTACTTTTTGTACATCAGCTTTAATTATATTTGTAGTGAGTAATGTGCATTTCACATAGTATGTATACGTACTTACATTTTAAAAAGCTTTTTTACTCCTACATATACATAGATAAAGATAAGAATATTTTAAGAAAATTTCACAAAACAATTGTAACAGACGGTGGGGTAAATTAAAACTCGGTTTGACAATTGTATTGCAGGTGTATTTTAGGGCAGAGTTTCCACCTTACACTACACGTTTACAGAATGATCCTTCATAATGCAATGCTCTTACTTTTATGCAGAATCCGTTACAATACATTTCGAAGATAAAACTTAGGTAGGTATATTTAAAAATGCAACCAGTGTTATTTGAAAAACTAAATATAAACAAACTATTAGTAAAAGCATTAAATATTCAAATGTGAATAATAATGGATTAACTAAATTATTTAAGTGATAATTTTATACTCAAGTTTTTTAATATCCGACAATCTCATATGACGTCACTACTGGTAAACTCAAATAGATGGACAATGAAAGTAAATGATATTAATATATAATAAATAGGAGATACTGATTTAGAACATAAATAATGAAATATTACAGGTCCCAAATAATTATTATCTATAGTCTAAATATAAATAAATATGGGGATGTGACGTATGTTGTGATGGCTTCACAAGGGGCGGTCATTAGTTGCTAACACAATGTTAAACTAATAAATCACTAATTTCGACCGAATGAAGTCCACTGCTGGACACAGGCGTCCCCCAAAGATCACCACAACGATCAGCATGGATGTGTTGTGGGCTCGTTGGGGGGCTTTGCCATAATCGCCACGCTTGGCAGGCGGGTTGGCGATGGCAGTAGAGTTGTTAATGTACTCGAAGGACGCTGCTGCCCATCCTCCGGCTAATCCCTTAGTCGACTTTTACGACACCCATGGGAGGAGCTGGGGTGGTGGTATTCTAAGCCGGCACATAATATATAATATATAATAAACTCATAGTCGAAGGCGGAGGATCGTTAGTTATGCTTTGTGCATCGCGGTTGGGTTGTGCTTTTCCATAGTCTGGTTTTAGATTGTTAATCTTATATTTATTTTAAATTTATTGGGGTTAGAGATCGTTGTTGTAGTAGCACTTAAGCCAAATGAATTGGACATAAAAATTAAAAAGAAAATTGGTTCATGTAAGTGTGTAAAATTCTAGGTAAGCTATGTATTTTTTAAACATACTCGTTAAGATTTATCATTGGATACTAAACACGATATTTTATATATTTTTTTTGGTAGCAGTTTATGTCCGCTATGAACCGCTATGTAGAATTTTATGTGACGTCATAAAGCCCATGACCTGCGGAATAGAACGACGCTTCCAACGACTTCCCATTTTTCTAAATGCAACGAGTAGTTTAGACTATCTGACGGAACAGATGAACATACATACACAACCATATATACCGGACGAAATCATAACCCTCCTTTCTGCTTCGCCGTAGTCGGGTAATAAATGTAGTCACTTTGTAAACGACTTGTTGGAGTAGCTTATCAGATCTGGTAACGTACTCAATAATAATCAGCGAAGGGTTTCGGATTCTAGGCCCTGGAAAAAGTGTCGGCTATGTTGGCGGAGTACGAAAACTGGAATGCAGTGGTCTCCTTCTGTGAGGGCGTCATGCTCCAGAAGGAGACCGCAGAGCGGGATCGGGAGAGGGCCCATCCCGCTCGAAGAAGGAGGAGACGGCGCCAGGGTAACAACCGCCCTGGCGCCTAATGCCCATACGCCTGTAACCCCCTGCCGTTGCTGTAAGGTGGAGGACCTCTGGGTTCGCGGGTGCGTAGATTGGGGAATCTGCGTGCCCACACCGAGCGACCCACGAGAAGACGGTAGCACGCATGTGGTCACGCGCTGCCATGGGACGCTTTGGGGGATCCCTTACAATCCCCCCGGGGTGGTGACCGCTTTACAGTCACCCTCTCAGAGATGTGCCTATAGGCGTGGCACCAGTGGGCGGCTCTAGTGTGATCATACGAGGACCTGGACCCTCCCTTAGGTGCCGAATATGACCGCTCCAGTGGTTTTCGCCGGTAGGAGTCCGGCATACCCCTTCGCCCTTCCCCGGGGCGAAGGAAGTTCATGAAGAATTTCCACTGAGCACCAATAAAAAAAAAAAAAGAAAAAAAAGGAGAAATATGTGGGTCATAGTGTTGTTCACACATACCTACTTTCTTTAAAGCGATGCCTGTTTTTAGATAGCTTTATCACCTACTTGTACACTACATAAGTACCTAGTAATAATAAGTAGTTTAGTGCCCTTCCCCGGGGCGAAGGAAGTTCATGAAGAATTTCCAATGAGCACCAGTAAAATATTAAAAAAAGGCCCTGGAAAAAGTAATTACTTGTAAGAACTGCCAATCTCATAATATGTCGTTGAGAGATGGTTTTCAATTGCTAAGAATATATCAAGTCGAGGTCAAAGTATGTAACATTGCTCAAAAACCATAATGCAATACATCGAAAGTCAACGTCGTCGGTATAAAAACTATGATTATTAATTAAATAACGTCATCTTTAAACTTGGTATCAAAAGGTATGATAACATTTATAAAAATTGGGCTGTTGATACTATATAAGGTACAGGCATTACTAAAATAGAACAATCAAATATTTGCGATACCAATTGATTATTTTTAACCTTTGTGATTTGGTATTGTTATTCTGGTTGAACACCAGTTATTGGTTTTTTATGTCTTATTTTGGTGAGTATATATTTGATCCCGTTAAAATAATCGCTAGCTGAAATGGTTTCACTTCAACAGTTTAAATAGAATTGCCATATGTAAAAGAAAATATAATCGCAGACCCGGATTTTGAGCTTAAAACCTGGACAGTTCTGCAGGTTTTTTTTTCTAACTTGTAATTTAAAATCGCGCGGCTATGGAAGGCAGGTGTAGTGTAGGGGACGAGGAAAGGCTGGTCCAGGCAGAAGGATAGCGCGGGAATCATTAAAATTCAGACTGTATATAAAACCCCGTATACGTTCCTGGACGCCCTACAAACTAGGACAAACCTGGACAGAAGGCAGCCGTTAGGTTATCGCTGCTCCGGATTTGAATTCAAGACCGCCAACAGAACACATTAACCGCCAATCAACGTTTAGCCTTTGGGTTATATATGTACGAGATCAGAGAAGCTACATTCACTGATAAATAATGGGGTGATAAGAAATACAACTCGCGTTATAACGAGGTCGCGCATCGCAACGACACGAGCTATTTATATACGTTAAAATGTGATGTTTTAATCAGTGGTCCTCAACCTTTTTATAAATGCATGCCTTTTAAGTTTTGTCGTTTGAAGAAAAAGAACTAGAACCTTATAGTACTTTTGATTGTTTTTTAAAGTATTCACCACGTAGCTTAATACACTTTTCCATTCGCTCAAACCAGTTATTGTAACATTTATTCCACTCTAAAGTGGGGGTGTTCAAAATGGCTGACTTGAAAGCGTCGACTGCTTCTTCACTGGACTGGAACCTTTGACCACGAAGACTTTTCTTAATTTTATGAAATGTAAAGAAATCGTTAGGTCAGGACTGCATGGAGGATGGTCAAGAATTTCTACTTTTTCCTGCTTCAAATACTCAATCGTTTGACGAGCGTTGTGTGAGCTTGCGTTGTCGTGGTGCAGGATGATGCGTCGCTTTGAGTTAGATTTTCGAAGTTCGGCGATGACTTGTGGTAAACTAAATGTGGTATACCACTCTGCGTTAACCGTTCTACGATCTTCCAGTGCAATAGTCGCAACATGGCCGGTTTTTCTAACGAACGTGGCCACCATCTTCTTTGAAGTGCTTCGAGAACGAACATCTTTAGTCGGCTTTGGCTCGTCTTGAAAGACCCAGATTGTAGATTTTTGTTTGGAATCAGGATTGTAGGCATAGATCCAAGATTCGTCACCACCGATGATGTCGTAGACGTGATTTGACTCTCCTCGGTTGAACCTTTGCAGAGTTTACTTACACCATCTGACGCGGGCCGCCTTGTGATCGTCGGAAAGCAGATGCGGTATCCAACGGGAAACTAGCTTTCGCACACCAAGCGCTTCATGCAAGATCTTCTGAATGGTTGTCCCTGAGATGCCTAATAGAGCCTCTATCTCTCGATACGTCTCATGTCGATCTTCGAGAATTAGTTGTCTCACAGCAATGATGTTATCTTCAGTGAAGGTGGATTTTGGGCGTCCTTCGCAAGATTTGTAACTAACACTAGTATGTCCACGCTGGAATTCTAAATACCAGCGTTCGACAGTCCGCAGACATGGGGCTTCATCACTGAACACAGATGTTAGCTCTTCAAAACATTGAAGCCGTGTCAGGCCTCTTCTAAAGTTGTAAGAAAATTATTGCACAAATAAAATATTTGTGCAATAATTTTAGAAAGATTCATTTTCGTACGTAACCTGACAGATTCCAATCGACGCTGTGACTAAACAATAGCATTAATCCTAATACTTTCAACTGTTTTGAGATTCAAAATTTAAACACATGCGTATATAGAACAGTTCCAAATTCAAAATTGCCGGGAAATATCGAAACGACAGAACTTAAAAGGCATGCCTAGTAGTTTATTCAGTGGTTTTTTTTGTTATTATATTTTAATTCGTCCTTCTTTTTCACTCTGTCGTGTCATCGAGTGTAACGTAGCAGGTTATTTATGTATTATATAATGTCTTACTTTATTAACGGACAATGTTTTAAGAGATAGATCTATAGGACGAAACGATGGGTTTTAGCAAAAAAAAAAAACAACCCCGGCATTTGTTTTATACATATAAAATTAATTTAAATAATTCACGTGTCAGTTTGCATAAAAAGCTTACCTAGTTTTTTATGCAAACTGTCACTATTATGTCTTTCTAAAAATACTGTCACCGAACACGCACACACAGTAACACTAAAACGTCTTTGAAAATGTTCCGGTCGAACAACAACGTGGTTGTTAGTAGCCCACCAGTGTGTGTTGATACTTGAAATGCTTTTATACCATTCATAGAGCCTTGCCTTAAAATATTTTCCATTAATAAAGTGAGACCCTATATAGGCATTACGAAAATATTATTTTTAGCCTCCTGTGTGTTATTTTCCTGCTTGTATTTACCTAAAAAATGCTAAAGCTATGTGACACATCTTTTGTTCATTTGTCCATTGTACCTTTTCATTATAGGCGCCGAAATACGTGCAATTCTGAAACGCCTCCCCATATATTTCCACAATTGTGCCATCGTTTTGGGGGGAATTTGCCAGTACCGCCACGCTTGGCAAAAACGTATGTAACTGCGCTCAGTATGGCTACTGTTCCACAGAACGGACTCTGCAGCCAATCCCTCTGGTTTTGTTACTCACCACGCTTGTCAGGCGGGTTGGTGAGTTCAGTATGGCTACTGCTGCACAGAAGGGACGCTGCTACCATCCGTCTGGTTTAGAGTCCCTTAGTCGCCTTTTCCGACATCCACGGGTGGAGATGGAGTATAGCATATTCATCAATTCTCTCATTCAATCACTATCATGATTTCGGCCGAATGAAGTCCACTGCTGGACACAGGCCTCCCCCAATTATCACCACAATGACCGATATTGGTGTATTGTGGGCTCAGAACCCTCCATTCTGCCATAATCGCCACGCTTGGCAGACGGGTTGGCGATCGCTGTCGAGCTGTTAATGCACTCGAAGAATGCTGCCGCCCATCCTCCGGCTAATCCCTTAGTCGACTTTTACGACACCCACGGGAGGAGATGGGGTGGTGGTATTCTGAGCCGGCACCACACGGCGTCTCTCATTCAATAGCATATTCTTAATCTGGACGCTACACGGATTGCGATAGACTCTACTATGCTTTAAAACTAACATATTCACAGGCCTCCAGTCTGTGCCACTCTGTTTTGCGGCGTGTTGCGGGCAACTGGTAAAAAAGCATTTGTATGTCGTCCGTTTCAAAATGAATTACCCTTTTTGCAATATTATCATACTTACACAGGAAATCATTATGATATCTTGTTAGTTACATATATATACAAGGTAATGTAAGGGACTTTACGGGTCTAGGCAGTAAAATTTAAGTATCGCGATATGTAATAATGTGCAATGCCCATCTTAAGTGTCTAATAAACAATGTTAAGGCGAAGCAAAAACACAATTGAGAATCACGATTGAAAATGATGTTTTATTTTTTTATTTTCTGTACTGCGATTTCTTCTGTATCGTGTGGGTACAACTAACAGACAAATATCACATGCCCAAACCCAGATGTGGCGCGACTACCTGTAGGCAATAGAAATATTTATTCCAAGCGGAAAACGAACTCGCGACCCGTGCGCTTTCTGCGCCTATCAGTGAATATTTTTATTTTTTATTGAATTAACATTTGCATTTGTCTATGTAAGAGTGTGAGTGAGTGAGACAAAGTACTCTCTTGTACTTTGTCTCACTCACTCACACTCTTACATAGACAAATGCAAATGTTAATTCAATAAAAAATAAAAATATTATTACACGTCTCTCTATTCAAGAGTTTATATCTCCTGTAAGAGGGAATCCTATATTTTGATAGACTTACGCGGGGACATGGGTCCAACACGCAGAGGCTCTATAGAGAATTTTAAATTAAAATGTAATGGGTCTCGCCACGGCGGCACTATAAAAATACAGTCTAAGCTTGTCCCCGGAGGTTTAAAACTGTTGTATGAGATGGAAACTAGAATTATAAGGTCTATTGCAGCTGTTATTTTGACATTACAAACAGACACTTCAATTTTATTTATTTGTATAGATATTGTTATGTATCTAAATTGTGAATAGTAAGCAGTCTTAGTATTTTACCTATACGATACGTTAAATCTCGTCTAAACAAAATAGCTTATTTAATTATTTTTTGTTCTAGAGAAATACTGCGAGTCATAATGCGAGAAATAATAATAGAGTAACAAGCTTTATAAGACTCCCATCATTCATATTTCAGTTTACATTGTTTTAGTTATGTTATTATATTATTAATATATTGCGCTATATCCGTTTATTTAAAGATTAATATATGAGGTTTAGTTTCAATGTTCTTTTCGTGAAGAAAATGAATACTTAAGCTATAACCTTAACACATAATAAATATATGTTGCTATGGTAATTATAACGAATAAACATTTTTGTTTTATTATCACTTATTTTTTATTCTCAACCCTTTATTGAAATGAAATGGTCTTTATTTGCTCGAAGCATGGTACATTAAATAAGTTCTTAAAGATAATATATTATCCTAGTTAAGCTCGACATACTTCGCCATAGTTTAGTGGCATACAAAATTTCTACATAATAATTAAAATGTCAGTCAACTTTAATAACCTATGAGAGGTCATTTTATAATTAAATACAATGGATTATAATCAATTGTGAACTAAATTATTATATATTACAATTCTAATAGTTTTATTTTATTTGAATATCATCTAAAAAATTCCTTCATGTCATAAAAACAATGCTCTACTAGCCACTTATAAAGTTTAGTCTTAAATTGATTTACAGGTAATTCTCTAATGCATTTTGGAATTTTATTATATATCCTGATGGTCATTACATAACATTTTTTTTGGAATAGAGCAGATTTACATTTTGGCATTATAAGTCGAGTGGGGTCCCTTTTTTTCACAACGGAATTGAAATCATTTTTCATATGAGAATGTAATTGTTTTGCTCTTTTACAAAAATAGCTGCTTGCAAGATATATAGACCAGTCAAAGTAAGCAGATTTGATTTTTTTTAAAAAGGTTTACACAATTCTAATGTTCCCAATCCACATAATGCCCTTAGGCATTTTAGTTTAGGCATTTAACGTCCGGAGAATTTCCCCATAAAATTAGTCCATATCTTAAAGAAGAGACAACGAAACCATGGTACGCCAAGAGCGCAGTTTTTTGCGACGAGGTTCTTCTCAATTTCTTGAGTGCGTATACAAACTTATTTATATTTTTGCAGATATAACTAGTGTGTGCCTTCCAGTTACAATGACTGTCCTACACAAAGCCTAGAGATTCAATTTCCATTTCTTTTCCGATTGTGTGACTTCGGCATATTAAATCAATGTTATCATTGGCTTTGGATTTATAATTCGAGAAGTTTACATATTTTGTTTTTGACAAATTAACGCATAACTTATTGTTATCGAGCCATGTTAATACATCTTCTACCGCGGATTGCAATAGAGACTCATGAGTCACTATTTTTGGGTCGTGTGCAATAACAATATAAGCAGATTTCAAAATGACCATCTATGTAGGTTATTGCGCACTATATATGACATTGGAAAAGTCACATTGGTACTTGCCAGGTCCGACCGTGTAACCTACTTCGTAAGAAGCTAGTCCATAAAACTCCGGGTCGCGGCGACACTATTCAAAATATAACATGCACAAACAAAACGTAACGCCAAAAGCGTAACCCAAACTATCACTTCCATATCAGCGCACCTTCAAATTACCAAATAGATGTGATATTTACAGAGGACTTATTTACCTTCTCCCCCGTGAACCCGATATGTAATATTAGCGAAAGTAATCCGGTGACGGTGGGATTCCAATGTGGTCAACATAGGGGTTTATCTCGGGCCCACACGGTACTCTAAGCCGGGTGCATCTGGGCTCAGCACGACAGAGTAGTACGACCACGCTTTTGGGATAAAATGGTTAAATTATTTTGTGTTGTGATCAAATACGGATTGAATCTGTGCCTCGATGCATTTTCAGGTACTGTTCATTTTTGTTATATACATCTTCCCTATTCATTGTCATCTTCTATATCAGTTTCAGTATCTGAAATTTAAGTAAAAGATGTATAGAAATGTCCATGACGTTGCTTGGTCCAAATACTACGAGAATAATTCCGATTTTGATTTTCCTTATACCATAGCGTGGTAACACTTACACCGTTTTTTAAGTAAAAACTTCTTTTAGCACGGTACGCATATTTTAGATGAGATAAAATCTCTGGACTCGCGATACCGTTACGAGACGCTTGAAGTGAAAAATGAAAAATCTCCTCACGCCCCAAAATAAGTTTTCACTTCTGTCGGGACTCCCGAAGTGCAATTTTTTTTATTATATAGGAGTACAAGCGATCGCTCCCTAAATATACGCAACACCAGAGGAGTCGCTGATGAGTTGCCATCCTTTAGGGCATACATATTTTTGAGGGGTTCAGCTTCTGTTATTCGTCGCTCACCATACGAAACGTAGCAACACTGTTGCTTACAAATAATGTTGCTACTTCACGCTGGCACTCCGTGCCGACGTGGTACTTCCCTGGTCGAGCCAACCCATTTACGAGCTCAGCTCTAGTCGACTAATTACTACAGCTAGGCTCTCCCACGCAAAAGGTTGGTTCGTTTGGTTAAACTAAGGTTTTGAATTATTAAGGACCGAGTTATTATTATAGATTTTGATGTACTACACTACATATATACATAGGCATTGGGCATTTTGATTGAATCGTCTCTATATAATGCAATTAACGCACCTTTTAGAAGTGCCCGTGGGCCCAACTGATTTCGACGGTCGCCTTTGTCTATGTGCCGTCAAATATTCACGAATAAAACCGATGTCTGAAATTTGTTTTGTTGATTTCCACTTGTCGATCAATATAATATTAAAATTTGTAGACACCTTAATCCATCATGTTAACGAACAAACCTAACGTGGTTTAATTAGAATTTTAAACACATTATATATCGTACACTTCATACTTGATAGTATATTCCTGTATAACAATTTATCATTTATTTAACAAATAACTTATTTCACGTCTAAACAACATTTGTCAATGCTGTAATTGGTTTACATAGGTGAGGTGTAGGCCAGACCATTATCTGATAAGGATTACAGGACAAACGTTACATGGAACAAGCCATATGGTATATGGTTATTTCGATACTACTCTAATATTTTGCCAAGAATTTTTTTTATAACATTTATTTCACGTCGAATTTTTCTCGATGTGTCCCGACTAATGTTATCGTCTGGCCACCATACAATCTACTAAAGCTAAGAAAATAAAGGTATTAAGTTTTCTATTAACCCCTCGCCCAACCGCTGGATATTATTACCAATAATGCCAATCCGGGATTTAGTGCCGTTGTAAATACCCTAGCTCTTTATATATTGTCATTTTCCATTACAGGGTTATTCTGTGAGATATATAGATATATATATCATTGTTTAGTTCTGGATATTTGAAATTGGTCTTACGTGAGGTAAGAAGTGAAAATAGTGTTTGCCCGTGTGATAATTTTCAGGTATTGGATGTCTCAGGTTCTATTTTTATAAATGTTAGGTAAGGGGGTTTTGTGCAAAATTCATCATCAGTATTCCAGCTGTAGGACGTCCATGTGGGTCTTACCGTCATCACCACGCTTAGCAGGTGGGTTTCCGATAGCATTTCAGTTGATAATGCGTTCGAAGGACGCTGCTGCCATGCTTCGACCTATCCCATAGTCCCCTTTTTCAGGTGATAGTATAATAAAGTATAATAATGGCAATAATCCCTTAAATCCTTATTGTAGCGATTTATGACGAGCTCCATCGGCAGTAGAGGATGTTACGATGATCATTTATACACACACACTTACACTTCTTATGTCTGGTGGTTTTGGATATCTCCTGTGGCCTGTACGAATGTTCGACTACTGATGGTTGTGTTTTACGTCAGTTTGGGAGCTACACGATGACTGACTCATAGTTGCCGTCTGTCAAGACAGATCAAGACCTCGTAATAAAACAAAATAGTGTAATTTTATTTACAGTATAGATTTACGTATGAAATGACGATTTTTCTCACAGTCTACTTCGCGCATAAACCTTCTATAAACACAGGAAGGCATTCTTCCGCAATATGTTGCAAGAATTACGTTTAAGATCGACGTTTAGTTGCGACCAGCCGCGACACTGGTCAGTGCCTGACCACAGAACATTAATACTCAATGCATGACTAAGTGAATGCCGGGCAGTTACCTTCCTTTCATGTGACTATCATAGAGCGCAGGCAACGCATCCACACTTAAAATACATCTTAGAACGTCTCCATATTTCTCACGTAATTAATTAATTGAACTATAACATACATCTGGACTTTAAAAACAGAAACCTTTACTTTATTTAGTATTGGTCTCTCTTCTCAGAGGCAATCTCTTTGAAATGTCAGCTTCTTGATTTATTGACGTTTGAAAGTGTGTCTTCAAATATAAATAGCTAAATAAAGTTCATATTTTATCATTTTACGACACTCACGGAAGATATGTCTGTCTGCGTCACAGAAATAGGAAATAAGGAGTGGTACGGAGGCGTAATCGCGCTACCACGACATGCACAATCCGGGCCAATCAGACAAAATGGCAGTTTTATAACATCAGTTGACATTCGATCGCGTAAGGTGAAACTTTGTTAAAGTGTCGTGTTGTTCGGGGATAACATGCAAAAACCGAAGCGAAAATAATAACTTTATTAATGAAGGAATCATATATAATATGCAAGTGAAAGAATTTCCTTGTATTTGTCTATAAAAAAAAAGTTGTTTCCTTTATTATCTTACATTGGGATCGATGGAGCAGAACGACATTATTATTTTAAACAAAATACAATGCTTCTTATCTACCACTTTTAACTAGCAATCGGTGAATAACAAACGCAGTGAATAGAAAAGCGAATGGTACTCCCCGTAAACTTACGCGTTGCGTGGTACGACCACCGTGTGCAGTTTGTACGCTCGGCATGATTGGCAACCTACAAAGTCGTGGGTCTGTTTTAGTATGAGTAGTCAATTAAAATGTTGTGTTTATTCAGTTCATTGGATGAGAACTTTTAACTGTGTGCAGTAGTGGGTTTTTATGAAGAATGGTAGGGAACACTCATTTTCTAGGTTCGCATACATTTTGGACTACATAGCATATCTCCTATCTTCCAATATTTGGTCTACGTATACCCAGTGATCATACACAAATCTTAAAATTTTATACTAAGTACTTTAAATCTTTGAATAGTAGATACTTCATCATCCACCATATCGGTATAAACAACGATTTATATTTATAGCAACACAGCACAGGATAGTTATTTAATATGATTTGCTCAAATAAGTGAAAGTCCCTAGATTTCCCCAGGGTAGGGCAACCTTACATTCCGAATATAGCATTTTTTATGACCTCCTGAAGTTATTAGGTCGAAGTAACTTATTTACTATCGCTAGAACTATTATATTTTGCGGAGTAATAGTATTTTTCGGCATTTGTTTATAGTTGTGTTTCGATTGGTGGTCTGTGTAAAGAAAATGCTTTATTTCAATCAAGTAAAAGAAAATCAAAATAACAATTAGATAAAATGGCCGATATGATGAATCCGTGTGGTGTCCGGATTAAGAATATAGCACCACTCCATCTCCTCCCGTGGATGTGGTAAAAGGCGACTAAGGGACTCTAAACCAGAAGGATGGGCAGCAGTGTCCCTTCTGTGTAACGGTAGCCATACTGCGCTCACCAAGCCGCCTGCCAAACGCGGTGAGTATTGGCAAATACCCCCCAAAATAATGTTAGGGAAAGGTTTTGTAATAATTAGCCCTAGCGATATAACTTCTTCTTGCTCAGACGTCCGAGTGTGAGTTTTCACACTCGAAATGTTAACGCGGGTGACGCGGTAATTGCGTTCAGGGCTGTGATCCGCCCGCTTCAAACTCTTCAGCCAATTGGAGCACCGAACGCGGTAAACGCGTCGCACGCGTTTACGTATTGCATCTAAGTAGACTTATAAAAGTAAAGTCACACTCGGCCCTCAGGTGTCACAGTGAACCATCCGAGAATTTCACCACCCGTTAAAGAATATTGCCGTGTGGTGCCGTCTAAGAATACCAACATCCCATCTCATCCCGCGGGTGTCGTAAAAGGCGACTATGGGATTAGCTGGAGGATGGCACCAGCATCCTTCGAGTATATTTATAACTCAACTGCAGTCGCCAACCCGTCTGCCAAGCTCGGCGATTATGGCAAAACCCTCCCAATGAGCACACAACATAAAATATCGATTGTTGTGCAGGCTAAGGGAGAGGCATCTGTCCAGCAGTGGACCTTTTTCGGCTCTAATGATGATGATGATGATGTTGAGAAATATCGTCATAGGTCAACTCACTTATATTCAGTGGCGATTTAATCACCTATTTCCTCTATGGCGGTGAATCAGTCTACGATTCTCTTCACGAATCTGTAAACATTTCTTCCTTTCCTTCTCCTTAATTTTTCATTAAATATTTCTAACTTAGTCAATCCAAAACTGCTGGCGGTCACTGGCCTCATTTCCCTACCATAATATGATTACCCGATCATATAGTATTTGTATTTTTAGTATTTGTGTTGGGCGATTTTAATGCACATCCTGGTGAACGTTTCTGTGATGAACTTCTAGACTTTGCACGAGAACAAAAGTGGATTTGTGCCGATTTAAATCGCCTACATTCGGCAGGTACCTTCACGTTTATTAGTGATGCACATACCAGTAGGAGGTGGTTAGATCACTGCGTTGTCACCCAGGCAGCTGCCCTATGTATAGCAGACATTTTTGTGAAGCATGACGTATATTGGTCTGACCACTTTCCGCTAGTAATAAGATGCAATCTAAAAATAGTTATACATAAAACGGAGGTAAAGAGCTCACCCCGTAATAAAGTAAGATGGGGAGACAGAAACGCATCTCAGATTAGTGCATATCAAAATGTGTGTAACTCTAAATTAAAATGTATTGATTTTCCCTCAGAGTTACAATTTTGTAGTGGTAAGTATTGTAATGTAGATAAACATAAAAATATTATAAATAATTTGTACATAAATATCGTGAATATTTTGAGTGATGCAGCAAGCACTACGTGTTATGTAAAAAGAGACAGGCATAGGAAATTATTAGCTGGATGGAACAAGCATGTGAGTGAGGCTTACAGGAATGCAAGGTTGAAGTTCAGAACATGGTTAGCGAATGGTAAACCAGGTAACGGTAAACTTTGCGATGACATGATACAGACACGTAAAGTATATAAGGGAAAGCTAAAATGGTGTCAAATACATCAGGAACAAATAAAAATGGATATAATGGCCAAACACCATACAAAATCCGACTTTAAAAACTTTTGGAAAAGTACAAATATCTCAAATACTAAGCCGAGTATTCCTGTTAGCGTCGATGGTGTTTCCAGTCCCAGGGAGATTGCCAATGTCTTCAAGGACTATTTTTCAGTAAAGTCACCGCTGGGTCCACCACATCGGGAGTTTTACGCTGAAACTTCGAGAGAGATTTCAACTGTCATTCTTGCGAAAGATATTAAAATAGTCATTAGAAAAATGACAACAGGCAAATCTCCTGGACATGACGGACTCAGCGTCGAGCACCTAAGACATGCTGGTGTTCATCTACCTCGAGTGCTCGCAATGTTACTTAATTTATGTGTGAGCCATGTGCATCTGCCTCCCGAGCTGGTACGCACTCTGGTTGTACCTATTGCCAAAAACAGGACAGGAAACATGGCAGACAAGTCCAATTATAGACCCATTTCCTTGGCGACCATCGTAGCCAAAGTACTTGACAGTGTGTTTAACTCATATTTTGACAAGTATGTGCAATTACACGACGCACAGTTTGGATTCCGGCATGGATTGTCGGCTGAGACTGCTATCTTTAGCTTGAAACATACTGTTAAGTATTATACCGATAAACATACTCCAGTTTACGCGTGTTTCCTGGACCTGAGTAAGGCCTTCGATTTGGTCTCTTACGACATTCTGTGGCAGAAATTAGCAGAGACAGGTATACCATCGGAGTTGATATCACTTCTGAGGTACTGGTATCTCAACCAAGAGAATCGTGTGAGGTGGGCGGGTGAACTCTCGGATGCAAGCAGGTTGGAGTGCGGGGTTCGGCAGGGGGGGTTGAGCTCACCCTTGCTCTTTAACCTGTACGTTAACGCACTGGTTGAGAGGCTCAGCAGCATGCATGTTGGCTGCTATGTTGATGGTGTTTGTTGCAACAACCTCAGCTACGCGGATGACATGGTGCTGCTGGCCCCCTCAATCGGAGCTCTCCGAAAGCTACTCGCAGTATGCGAATCATACGTTGCTTCACACGGTCTGATGTACAATGTTCAAAAGACTGAATACATGGTCTTTAAATCGGGTCCCATGTGTCCTTCCATCCTTCCAGTTTACCTCAATGGTGTGTCCCTAAAAAGGGTTCACCAGTTCAAATACCTTGGACACTGGGTAACTGACGATCTAAAAGACGATGTTGACATGGAACGAGAACGCAGAGCATTGTCAGTTCGGGCGAACATGCTGGCACGCAGATTTTCTCGATGTACAGACGCAGTTAAAGTTACATTGTTTAAAGCTTTTTGTACGTCGCTGTATACGGGAGGCCTGTGGTTCAACTATACCCAAAGAGCTCACAATGCTCTGCGAGTCCAATTTAACAATGCGTTCAGGGCGCTGTTGCGGCTTCCACGTTTTTGTAGTGCATCAGTGATGTTTGCTGGTGCACGCACAGATGGCTTTGCAGCTATCTGGCGCAAAAATACTGCATCGCTTCTCAGTCGGTTGCGTGGAAGTAGCCACAGCATCCTGAATACTATAGCGGCTAAGCACGACTGTCCACTGGTGTGGAAACTTATACAAAGGACCAAGTCGCTATTTACAATTAGATAAAACATTTTTATAACTGTATTACTACAAATCTGGATCTCTGTTGTCTGAATAAATAAATTATATTATTATATTATTAGTATATAGTAGGCACATGAGGTCATTAGAACAAGGTAGGTACCAAACATTGCCGCACTGTCCGCTTCGTGTTTAGTCATTGTACACACGGCTACACATCAAGCTATAGGTACATATTTAGTGTACGAGCTATGCTGTCCTACGTACGTACACTGTACCTTTTAGAAGTGGGTAATAAAGCTTTTTGCGTGAACCGAACCGAAACTATGTATTGGTATCCGATAAAGTGTTTCAAAACTATGTATTAAAATTATTCGGTAAAATTTTCATGAAGAAAGACGAATCGTCTCAAAGTGTGATCGTTAATAGCCTTGAGAAATTAAAGTTGTTGGTTTAGGTACATCACAACGTTTTAAGCATGATATATTGTTTTAAAATATAAAATTCAATGCCATTAGATGTTATTACCAGAACACTAGGGGACTGCGTAGCAATTTAGCTGAAGTACGTCAACACATACTTAACAGTGATTATGATGTTTATGTCTTGACTGAAACCTGGCTTTGTAGTGGTGTATTTGATGCTGAACTATTCAATAACAGTTATTCAGTTTATAGGAGGGACCGGGAGTCATCAAGTTACAGCAACTGTAAAAAGACGGGAGGTGGGGTACTCATCGCAGTATCTAACACATTAAATTCCTGTCGCAAGCCGGAATGGGAATGCAACTGTGAAGACTTATGGGTCACTATTGAAACGCATCTTAATAATAATCGTAATTTATTTAAATTGTGTGCTGTTTACCTACCTCCACCGATACAAAGTGAAGTTTTTGAACATTTCTTAGAAAACTGCAATACGGTGATAGATACTAATTGTAGTAGCTCCACACTAATAATTGGTGATTTCAACATTAGTTGCATTGACTGGAAACTAAATGATACGGGTGAATTCTGTATAGCCTCTGGTAGTGACACTGGTTATATAAAAAGCCTTCTTCTGAATTTTATTGCTCTTAACAATTTAAATCAGTACAATTGTGTAAAGAACTTCCAGAATAAAACACTTGATTTAATACTTTCCGATATTGATCAAATAAAAATCTGCTGTTGCCTTAACCCTATCAGAGAGTTGGACAGATTTCATCCGGCTTTAAAGTTTTTCCCCAAGTTATCGGTAAAAAGAAAAATTAAACCAAAACTGGTAAATAAGCCAAACTACCGTAAAGCGGACTATGAGGCGATAATCAAAGCACTCGATGGAGTTGATTGGTGTAGTACATTTGTGGCATGTGCCGATGTAAACATTATGGTCGATAAGTTTTACGAAGTAATCGGGAACGTTATAAAAAAACACGTACCTGGTACTGCGTATTTCCGTGGAAAATATCCGCCATGGTACTCCTGTCAACTACTGAAATTGCTGAAACAAAAACTAAAACTTCACAAGAAAATAAAAAAATATAATAACCCACTAGACATAATTGAATTCAACTACCTAAGAAAAGAATGTGGTATACAAATTAAACTATGTTATAAAATCTACATTGAGAAAATAGAAAATGCGATAAAAAGGAATCCCAAATACTTTTGGACCCATATAAAGAACCTCAGAAAGTGTGGTTCTTCATATCCTTCACAAATGATCCTCGGAGACAGTAAGGCTGAAAATACTAAAGACATTTCCAACTTATTTGCAAAACAATTCTCGTCGGTTTATGATCCCCCAAGTAATGACGGAAATGTATTCATTAACAATAATAACATGATGAGTCCAAACAATAATGATTTTGTTATGTCACCGGAAGTTATTAGTAAAAAACTTTCTATACTTGACCAGACAAAGGGTGCTGGACCTGACAATGTACCCTCAATTTTCTTGTCACGATGTGCTCGTTCTTTATCCTATCCATTGGCAAATATTTATAACACTTCTATTGAAACGGGTGTTTTTCCAAAAGTATGGAAACAGGCTAGAATTGTACCAATTCACAAGACTGGAAAACGTGAGCTTATTTCAAACTACCGTCCTATATCAATTCTATCAACTTTGTCGAAGGTCTTTGAGTCACTTGTGTACCCAATGTTCTATGATTACGTAAAAAACTATTTGTCCATTAATCAACATGGTTTTATGATTAAAAGATCAACCAATACTAATCTTGTCACATACATTACTGATTTGACAACTGCAGTTGACCAGGGTTTACAAGTTGATGCAGTCTATACCGATTTTTCGAAGGCCTTCGATAGGGTCAACCATAGCTTGCTGTTGCGGAAACTCAGATCCATGGGTATAACCAATAATATCTTTAGTTGGTGCAGGTCATACCTGGAATCCAGACCATCATCCGTAGTCGTGGACGGTGAGGAGTCGGGGCTTTATATCGCTACTTCCGGTGTGCCTCAGGGCTCTAATCTGGGGCCACTATTTTTCAATGTATTTATTAACGACATACCTAAAATATTCAAATATTCTACACCTTACCTTTTTGCTGATGATTTAAAGCTGACTCGTGTTATACAACATAACTCTGACACACAATTGTTACAAACAGATATAGATAGTTTAAGTCAGTGGTGTCTTGAAAATAAAATGCACCTTAACTGTACTAAATGTTACCATATAAAGTACACCCGAAAACGCATTAAAATCCAATCCATTTACAATATACAAGGGACCGAACTTAGGGAACTTACCGTTATCCGAGATCTTGGTGTTCATTTGGACGGTCAACTGCGCTTCTCAGATCATATTGATAAAATCCTTGCTTCAGCATACCGGGCCCTAGGATTTGTTATTAGGTCCTCTAAAGGTTTCAAAAATCCAATGACTACAATTATATTATATAACAGCTTTGTACGAAGTAGATTAGAATACTGTAGCACCGTTTGGAATCCAACATACCAGGTCCACGTAAATAGAATCGAGAGCATACAGAAGAGGCTGGTCCGCCACTTAGCATTCAGGTTTAGAGCTGAGTACACATTTAGATCTTACGAGGAAAAGCTTAATCACTTTAAGCTCATGTCTCTCAAATCTCGGCGTACCATTTCTGACCTAACATTTCTTTACAAGCTGCTCAATAACGGTGTTGACTGTCCAGATCTACTTAATAGGATCTGTATTAACGTGCCATACAGAATCCCGCGTTATCCGTGCTCATTACTCAAAGCTCCTCGCCACCGTACAAATCTGGGTAAACACTCGCCGATAGTGAGGTTGACGCAACAGTACAATATCATATCTGGTGCGTCAAAAGACATGGACATCTTTAATAACACTCTGGGTAAATTCAAATCTTTAATCTCAAATCACTTAAAATTCCAACAACTTTCAATGTTGACATACTCTTAATATCAAACCATCACTGATAACATAATGTAATGTAATGTCCGATCTTATTTATCACTTTGATTGTATTCGTTATAGCTATCTTTATATTTATAATTGTAATTAGTATTATATTTCTTTATAAATTCATGTTTAATATCATTATTACTAGGTCTAAATGATTTAGTTTGGAATATTAATTAAAACTAAAAAGAAAGTAAAATATAAAATACTTTAGAAACTGTTTGTACCTAACCTGAACTTAGATCTATGTTTAGATTATTTTTAATACGCATGCTGTGGTCTCCTGTAATTGAGGAAGCACAGTGTCTTGTAAAATACTACTATAAGAAAACATTTGTAATGTGTATTCCTTGTTGGAGGTCCTAATAAATAAATAAATAAATAAATAAATGTATTTTCAAAAACTATTTATTGGACGATATGCGTATAAAGTGTTTATGAAATGATAAACGTTTTCGTGTCGGTTCATGTATTTGCTTTGAAACATGCTATCAACACAAAACTATGTATTTACGGTAACTATTTATTGGACGAGATGCGTATAAAGTGTTTATGAAATGATAAACGTTTTCGTGTCGGTTTAGGTATTTGCTTCGAAACTTGTAATCAATAGTAAACAAATTAAAATTCGCTATCAACTGAAAATTTTATACTTTGGTTTTTTGTTCTTTGTCTGTGGTAAATGATTATTATGACTGGTAAAATACAATAATTTGACACAATAAATTATAGTCTTATGCAAAGTTCTAATATGTAATTTATACTCGTGCCAATATAGGATGGATATACCTAAATAACGTGTCAAAGATTTGATAGCAGCATAAAAATGATTCTTAATAAAATAGAATAAAATGTGATTTTTATTATTATTATTTAGAATGACTAAAATTCATAAATGCGCGATCTCGCTTCTTGTTCGTGAGATCGTCGGTATCGGTCGGGTTTACTTCGGAATAACTCGGTCGGAGTCATTCGGCTAGTTTCGGTAACTGTTTATCGACGATCCAATGCTGTGTGAATAAAGTGTTTCGCCCGATAAATAGTTTCAGAAGAGACCAATACATAGTTTTAGGTATTGGACGCGATACATAGTTTCAATAACTGTTTACGGTTTGCAACGCACACCGCTAGTATAAAGTGTTTCAAAACTATGTATTTTCAAAAACTATTTATTGGACGATATGCGTATAAAGTGTTTATGAAATGATAAACGTTTTCGTGTCGGTTCATGTATTTGCTTTGAAACATGCTATCAACACAAAACTATGTATTTACGGTAACTATTTATTGGACGAGATGCGTATAAAGTGTTTATGAAATGATAAACGTTTTCGTGTCGGTTTAGGTATTTGCTTCGAAACTTGTAATCAATAGTAAACAAATTAAAATTCGCTATCAACTGAAAATTTTATACTTTGGTATTTTGTTCTTTGTCTGTGGTAAATGATTATTATGACTGGTAAAATACAATAATTTGACACAATAAATTATAGTCTTATGCAAAGTTCTAATATGTAATTTATACTCGTGCCAATATAGGATGGATATACCTAAATAACGTGTCAAAAATTTGATAGCAGCATAAAAATGATTCCTAATAAAATAGAATAAAATGTGATTTTTATTATTATTATTATTTAGAATGACTAAAATTCATAAATGCGCGATCTCGCTTCTTGTTCGTGCGATCGTCGGTATCGGTCGGGTTTACTTCGGAATAACTCGGTCGGAGTCATTCGGCTAGTTTCGGTAACTGTTTATCGACGATCCAATGCTGTGTGAATAAAGTGTTTCGCCCGATAAATAGTTTCAGAAGAGACCAATACATAGTTTTAGGTATTGGACGCGATACATAGTTTCAATAACTGTTTACGGTTTGCAACGCACACCGCTAGTACCTTTGTCTAACTTACGCTCAAACATTATAATTACTTAGTTCAACATAATAAACAATACATTATAATATTCAGTAGCAACAAAAATCTTTACGGATATCGGTCGTCTACTCATTTGACATAAACATAAATGTTTATTAATATTGAAGTAAACATATTTCTAACAAACAATTTACTGTTGGGCTTACACCCCAACATCTAGTTTAAGATGATCTCTTATTCTAAGGAAAGCCTATACAATGCGAGATCAGCTTATACTCATAATGGTGCATATGTAAGCTGCAAGTGTTTTGGTTGAATACTAATTACATTACCGCATGTTTTAATTGGTCTGAGTTGGTTTTTTATTTTATTATTACTGGGATCAGTGCTCTACAAAACTTTCTTAGAGAATAATCTCGTACATAAAATGTATTATTACAATCGACGACCAACATAATTAAAGTAATAACCTTTTACTTCGTCCAAAGTATTCTACAATTAAAACCACGTATTCAACATCTATCTCACTTATACAAGCGAAGTCTCACAGCGTCGCCTATCTACAGATTAATATTAATATAAAACTTTATGGTGCTGCACCGCTGGAGATTAAAGAGCTCCTTACTACACAGCCTGCGACGTGGATCTGCAAATAATTGTATCATGAGCAAGTGTCAATTGACGCCACGGTTAGCGAAGTTGCAAAGCGATTGGCTTTGTGTTCTTGGATACTGGGGTGTAATTCCTTAAGCTCAAACATCCATACATCCTTGAATACATAATCGAAATAACGGTGTAAAACCAACTCGGTATTCGATAAGACATGATTGAAGCTATTCAAGGACACGTTGCAGTAAGTAAGCCATGAAGATCAGTCTTAGCGAATACCAAATTGGGTTAAGTGTTGAAGTTGTGAATAACAATATATATGATACGTTTCATTGAATCACAATAACTGAACTCCGTTACTTGCTGCCGTGGAGAGAGCCTCCCAATTGAGCTAACCGGGAAGGAAACACGGAGGGAGGCAATCTGCGACAAAGTGCCGGGTAGAAATCCAGACGGGGGATAAAATAAAGTAGTATTTGGACAAAAAAACGTACACCCAGTTTTCAACCGGAATAGAAGTAACATCCTATCCAGTTTATTTTCTAATCTTAAATATAGTTTACAGTTTTTAATATTGTAGTCGGTTCATGGATAAACAAACGAGTTAGTAACTATGTCAATACTGCTACAAGAATGTACTTAATATTATTATTTTCTAAACTATTCAAAACACTTTGCACTGTTCGTGGTCGCACGATGACTAACGGCCGAAATTAATAATCATTCTAATCCAGAATCTGTGGATTTGGGATTACGGAATTGTCTGATTTTGTGTTAAATGTGATCTGAACACAAAAACTGATGGAGTTCAAAATCTTAATACCGAAGATTTTGGATTAGATTGATTATTAATTTCGGCCGTAAAACGATAGGCGTCTTTACAGATTCTTAAAGTTATTTTACTATCGTTTGAAAGTGTTTTATAATGTGAAACAATTGCGAAACCTAAGACAATACTATTACACACATTGTTTATAATATTGTAATTCTTATTTTAACTTGAAATGTTCTTAAATACCTACGTCAAATAAAATGCCCTATCCATTCTCAGTTTCCACATAATCGCGGTCAATAATGAAACACTGGCCACTTTTTATTCAGCCACGTTACAGGCGTGGCGCATTTTTACTACATCTCTCACTTTGCGGAGAGTTTTATACGTGGACGTGACACTTCATGTGGTCCAAATTAGGAAGAATAGGTACGCATAACAGGTATTTTTAAAAGTAGGACGCCAGTTTAAATATTTGATGGAACACAACAATAACATTCAATAACAAAAATGATAAAAAAAGTAAAAAATAAAAAAAGGTTTATTTGCACCATTCAGTTTTCACGCACAACATACAATAGTTTATACAGAAGAGGCTTATAGATAAATTACATACATTCCTATTTTGTGTTGCAACTAATGCCTAAACTAAGATAATTCGACATCCTGTGATGTAGGCATCAGCGCCCACCCTCTGAACCATGATTACAGCCGATGTAGCTATAATATATATAGAATAACAAAAATGATAAAAATAGTCTATGAATTATAACTATAACTTAAAATCGTTTAAAGTAACATTCCATAATTATGCATAAAACTAGCGGGGATGTGTAAACTACAATATATTGAATCAAATGTATTTTTATATTTCCTCATTTGTTTAGTAAGTACCTATTGAATAAATCCATTAAAACCATTTTCGGTGGATATGTAATTTTGATTCCCTAAACGCGTCGTACCATGGTTGCCCTGCATGGTATTTTCGTTGGTTATTTGAACCAAAAGTAGTACACTGAGTTTTAAATGCATGATTTACGTATTTATGTCCGACGCAAGTTACCACCCCCTAATGTACTATGTTAAGGAGAAGCACATATGAAATCTAACTTTGCTTTTGACTACATCTGTTCTTCGAGTATTTTGTTCATCATCATCGTCGTATCAGCCAAAAGACGCCACTGCTATACAAAGATCTCCGCCATAGGGTACCGGTTTCATGCCGAGTGTAATCATATTAGGGTATTTAACAGTACTCACCACGCTTGGCAGGCGGGTTGGTTCCGGGAAGACGGCGGTGCGCACGTGGTCACGGGCCGTTGTGTGCGCAGCATAGCGCAAAGCGAGGCTTGGGGGGATCCTTTACAATCCTCCCCGAGAAGTGCCTGGGGGGCGACCTTTTTACAGACACCTTCCCTCCGCTAGAGGGGGTGATCGCTTTACAGTCATCCCTTCCGTGATGTGCCTAAAGGCGTGGCACCAATGGGCGGCTCTAGTGTGATCTTACGAGGACCTGCAGCCCCCCTTCGATGCCAAAGATGACCGCTCAAGTGGTTTTAGCCGGTAGGAGTCCCCTTCCTCCTTACCACCTCGCCCTTCCCCGGGGCGAAGGAAGTTCCATATAGAATTTCCACTGGACATAAACAAAAAATAAAAAATTAAAGGTAAATAATTGTGTTACAGGCTTTTACTTATATTCTAAACACTGCGCAGTCTAACACATCGTTATATCCACAGGGATTTGAGTTTAAACAGAACACCCGCTCTAATATTTATTTTAAATGAACACTTAGTGTCATTACACGTAATATTTTTGTGTAATGCTTAGTTTATAATTAGTACCTGGATGACCGAGCTTTGCTCGGTATTTTCGTGTTACTTAACAACGCCATCTGCTGTTGTGTCGTTAAAGCAATTAGTTGCTCACAAAAAATAGTATTATTATTCGCCAATAGATGTCAGGAAGAGTCATATTTTTCAGTTCAGACTACTCAAACGCCTATAAAATGACATTTTCTAAAAATGATTCCTAGCTAGATCGATTTATCGCCCCCGAAACCCCCTATATACTAAATTTTATGAAAATTGTTGGAGCCGATTCCGAGATTCCAATTATATATATATATATACAAGAATTGCTCATTTAAAGATATAAGATTATTGTGGATGCTGTGGCCTCCTTTAATTGAAGGAGTACTCGTGTGTACAACTACAAATTTAATTCAGACATCAAAATGCCAAGTGTCAAGTAAAACAAGCTATGAAAATTTTAAAATAATTTATTAATTTATTGGGTATATCAAAGCCATAATATACACATTTTATTAGAACAACGAGTTTATTGTTATCAAGATGGTGTCTGCAGCGATAATGCGCATTCATGGGATGCAAGCAAAGAGCCACCGTCTTTCCGGGGGTCGCTCGGTGCGAGCACGCAGACTCCCCCAATATGCGCACCCGCGACCCCTGTGGCCCCCCACCTTGTAGTGACTGCAGGGGGCACAACTATTTACCTAGCAACTGCTAAAAGTTTATATAAATGGTTGGTATTAACTTGAAATAAAATCCATCCCTCGCTAGTGTACCCATGCGTTTGTGAAAATAAACAATCTGAACAGCCGAGTGCCGCAGTACTTTTTATTAATTAGAGTAATTTGTATGTCAAGAGATTAAGTATGTCATGCTTATTCTGCTGATGGCAGCGTTGCTTATCGAGTCGCAGGGTTTTCCTATATATTTTAAGATTTAAGATTTGTTTGTTTATTTCTCACCACAATAAAAGTTACAGTATTATTCAAATTTAATGTGGGAGACTGTTGCCTGAACTAGGTTGAGGCCTGGTCATCAGGCCTTAACCCCAGAAGTCCAATTTTGCTCTTTCATGAACTGTACCAAACAATTTTTTTCCATTTGCTTGTACTTCGTGTATCTGATTCCATCAAGTTGTTTCCTCTTGTTAAATTTCTGTTGAATACTCTCCAATAGGTTGATATAACTTTATCAGGCCCCGATACTGTTGATTGTGTCCTTTATAATCCAGTTATCATCTTGCATCCAAAAATTTAAATATATGGTTGAGTTGAGCGACGTTGATGCATCATACTTGTACAAGCCTTTATTGGGCAATCCCAACGCGGTAAGCCCAATGCGGCCATGACAATTTATAAAAAATATATATGTTTTATGAAGATGATGTAGGAATCTTTTCTCCTACTCCTCTCTCCTCCTCCTATCTCTATCTCCTACATCATCTTCATAAAACATTCATTTTCAAAATGTGTTGTTGGAGTTTCTTGCCCGTTCTTCTCCACTGGAAATCTACAATTGTAGAACGTAGGAACTTCGGACGGACTATTGATAAGTAAATGGTTTACACGAAAGTAAATATCTTTTTATCTTACTTAATCTTTACTTCCAATATTAAATTTTGGGATAAAAATATGCACGATTGGTGTAAATTCGAAATAATATGAAATATCCACCAAAACGTATAAGTAAATGAAGTCTTACGCTATATCCAAAGAAGGGCAACAGCCTTCTCGTGTGATAGAAACAGAGAAAAATGGCGATTACCAATCGCGGCGATTATAGTAATATCCCGATGACCTATCATTGGGTCAATGGGAAGCCCGAGTTCATTAGTGGGTGTTTACGAACTGATGTTCCGGTTAGAAGGGCACTGTAGCTAGTGACAATACTGCCAGAAGAGATTAAATGACTAATGTCTAAAGGCGACGAGCGCAGTGTGGTGCCACAAACAACTAGCCCTGGGTGGGCTACTATTGGAATCAGTCACAATAGCTCACAACATAGGACGCGTAAATAAAAATAAATAAAAGAATTGTACCCGTGGTGCTTGGCAACTGGGCTTAACCCTGTTGCAAACTCCCATTTATTGTGCCTATGGTCTATCTTTTTTCTCTGTCTTCTGCTTGCTACGGAGGGAAGTGGAACGTATATTCTTTCCTACTCCTCCTTTTTATTTTCTGATTAATTTCGGTGCGGGTTCCAAGACAGTTATTCATCTCTCTGGGACACACTGAGCTTCATTGAGCGGTGCTCTTTTCGGTGGTCGCCATTGTAGATCCTGGCTTACAGGAGTTGCAGTGGTTGGGAAAGTGTGGCGGGCTAGACTCAAAAAAAAAAATTGACCTTGGTAGCATTACAACATGTTATAGACAGACATGTCGCTTACCACCGTGTGTATGATTTGCTCGTCTCGTCAACAGGTTGCATAACAAATAGATGGTGTCCCTACTGTTTATTCTAAGCTTTCGTCCCTACGCTAAAGCCACGCATTTCTTTGGGTGGTTTTAGTAAAAAAGACGTCATTAAAGCCTGGGTTAATGAGAGGAATTTCTATTTGTGGGCAAATTTGCATCGCTCCCTTTTAGAACATTAATAAGGAGGGTGTTTGGGGGCCCGTAGATTTTATTTATCAGAGGACTTACGTTTTTTTGCAGTGGTACACACGTACTCAAAATACCGCCAAGGAACTACTGTACATGGGCCTCTTCACGATGAGCATAGGGCTTGGCAGGTGCTTGGGGGGATCCTTTACAATCCTCCCCGAGAAGTGCCTGGGGGGCGACCTTTTTACAGTCGCCTTCCCTCCGCTAGAGGGGGTGACCGCTTTACAGTCATCCCTTCTGAGATGTGCCTAAAGGCGTGGCACCAATGGGCGGCTCTAGTGTGATCTTACGAGGACCTGGAGCCCCCCTTCGGTGCCGAAGATGACCACTCCAGTGGTTTTAGCCGGTAGGAGTCCGGCATACCCCTTCGCCCTTCCCCGGGGTGAAGGAAGTTCCATGTAGAATTTCCACTGGGCGCCAATAAAGTAATGCTACCATTACAATTCTTACTTTCAGACGAGTGAAAAACTGTTGGGCACGACAATTGATGTTCGCAGACCTTTTTATATGTACAGAACCCCAAGTAATGAATCCAATACGCACCCTGCATATTTTTATTTATAGCGGTCTTAGTAAGGCTTCTTGGTGGAAATGTATTTTAATGTCAGTGACCCCAGGTTTTTCTAATTTGCGGATCAATTTACGGGCACTGGTCCCCGTGTTATGCGGTATGAATTTTCTTTTAAAAACTTGCTTCTTGACTTAGTTGGTATTAACTTTAATGGATTAAGTGGATTGTTATGGTTCTTGTCAGAGGGCTAGCGAATTAGAAAGAAAGGGAAGATAATAAAATATTTTATTTTTACGCGCATCCTGACACATCACAAAACTAGGCTTTCTAACACCGTACATTATTCGACATAGTCGAGTTAAATATAAACATTAATACATTAATTGGTAAAACTGAGTTGATAAATTTACAGTTGGTTAAATAATGTAATCTGTGATGCCATATAATTTGTAATAATCTGTGAGCGCCATGTACCAATTAGTTAAACCAATTAAACTAACTTTATACTAGTATGTTTTATCTGTATCAAAGAGAATACAAATCTGTATTATCTATGATACCAGTGGTCATCCAAATAACAACAGAAGATTATTAATTAGGATAATAAAACGAAAGATAAAAAAATTGTTTCTATTGTAATGATCTCTAATACTTATTTAATGGCTTCAATGCGAGCGAAGACGCGGGGAAAAGTTAGTTATAATATATACTTAAAAAAATATTCATGTTTTCAAAAGTTTCTTTAAAATAATAAATTATTAAAAATATTCCATTTTTAATTATTGGGCCCAGTGGAATTTCTTCATGAACTTCCTTCGCCCCGGGGAAGGGCGAAGGGGTCTGCCGGACTCCTACCGGCTAAAACCACTGGGACGGTCATCTTCGGCACCTAAGGGAGGCTCCAGGTCGTCGTATGATCACACCGGAGCCGCCCACTGGTGCCACGCCTATAGGCACATCTCGGAGAGGGTGACTGTAACGTGGTCACCCCCCCGGGGGGATTGTAAAGGATCCCCCAAAGCGTCCCACGGCAGTGCGTGACCACATACGTGCTACCGTCTTCTCTTGGGTCGCTTGGTGTGAACACGCAGATTCCCCAACCTACGCACCCACGAACCCATAGGTCCCCCGCCTTATAGCAATGGCAGGGGGTTTCAGGCGTATGGGAATTAGGCGCCAGGGTGGTTGTTACCCCGGCGCCGTCTCCTCCTTCTTCGAGCGGGATCGGCCCTCTCCCGATCCCGCTCTGCGGTCTCCTTCTGGAGACACAGAAGGAGACCACTGCATTCCAATTATCTATACTTGTACCTAGTTTTTAAAATAAGTATCATTAGCAAGATACATATATTAGCAAGAATATTTATTTATTTCATATAATTACTTACGCTCGTCCGTGTGTCACTGCGGGGTGCCAACTGAAAACCAGCGCTGGGTATTTCACCCAATACATGCTGAGTTGGTAACCCTTTCGGAAAAGGCTTGTTCGACAGCGCACCTGCGCACTTAATAATGTATTTTGTAGCTTTCATTTCATTTTATGCACCGTCTAAACTTCTTTGCCGAATAAATGTTCTCTATTCTATTCTATTCTAGAAACATATTAGCCAGTTGCACTAACCGATTTAAAATTTAATTTTTAAATTGAAAAAGCAAAAAAAAAAAAGACCGATTGGTCTCTGGATGGGTGACCGCATAGTGGTATTTCAACTGAGCGTCTCCGTGCTTCGGAGGGCACGTTAAATCGTCGGTCCCGGTTGTTGTCATTAGACAGCAGTCGTTAACCCAAGTATGAGGCCTTTGGGCGGCTTGAACAACTCTGACACAAGCGTGGCCACTAACCATACGAAACATATATATTAGAAACTCACAAGTAAAAAATAAGTAAGCACAAAATATTTTTATTTAGTGAATGAGTCAGATAAGACAAAACTTCAATGGGATCCCCATATCAAAACTTCAATGGGGTCCCCATATTACATCGCTAGCAGGACGGTTGAGTTCGGCTGCTTATGCTGTTAGAAAAATCAGACACCTTACAGATGTAGCTACTGCAAGACTGGTTTACTTTAGCTACTTTCATAGCATAATGTCCTATGGTATTTTACTTTGGGGTCGGGCTGCCGATATAGAATTAATTTTTATATTGCAGAAGAGAGCTATCAAGGCTATTTACAACCTTGGTAGTCGTGATTCCTTGAGAGAACTGTTTAAAAACATTAACATAATGACAGTGCCTTGTCAGTATATTTATGAAAATATAATGTACGTTAGGAAAAACATACATCTTTTTACAAAAAAATGTGATCGGCATAACTATAATACAAGATATAAATCTAAACTAGTACAGCCAAAATTTCGCTTAGCTAGTCCATACTTCTTTTATGGGTTATAGAATAAAATTTTATAATAAAATACCGGAGACCGTGCTGCAATTACCGCAAAATAAGTTTAAAATATTTGTAAAAAATACTCTATGCAAACAAGCATATTATACATTAGAGGATTACCTTAGAGATATAAATGTTTGGCAGAGTGCGTGTCCAGCTCCGCAAGACCACTATAAGAAATGATTCAATTTTTCATTTTCATTTTCATTTTATTTTGACTTATTGACATGCCATCTTGTTGTTGCATGTTTTGTGACATCAATTTATTCAGATTTACTTTTCTGACATTTCAATTATTATTTTTTGACATGACATTATTATTAATAATTATTTACACCTGAATTTATTATTTTATAATTTTTTATATTCAACTTGTTTATGATTTGATATTGACACTTTTAAGAGGTTTAGACTTTGCTATGTTTAATGTAGGAACATTGTCTTTATTTAACCTGCATTTTCGAGAACATTGTACACATAAATATTGTAACATGATTTTAAACGAGTAACCATGGAGTTTCTTGCCCGTTCTTCTCCATAAGAAATCTACATCTTGGAACGTGGCAACTAAAGTCATGACGATTCATAAGTGCTATTAATGGTTTAATTAAATGAATAAAAATCTTTTTATCTTATCTAAAAACATGCAAGATTATGAATTATTAACTCCTGTAGTGGAGAGGTGTATTTCTACGCTCTGGGCAAGAAAAATTGGCACGCACTGTATCCGTTGCTGAAGGAAAAAAACAGGAATTAAAATGAAAGTTAAGTTTATTAGTGAATAACGAAAATAAGCTTTATTATACGTCATTTTATAAATATTTTATCTAACGTTGGGGGACACTAGGATTTCTCTTGTATCGTGGGTACAGTTTACAGACATACATTTCACACGCACAAACAACCAGACCCGAAACAGCTATCTGTAGATCATACAAATATTTCTTTCCTGCTGGGATCGAACCCGCGACACGTTGCGCAGAAAGCCAATTGCTTAGTCACTACGCCAATCATGTTGCTCATGCTCTCGAGCAGAATCCGATTCTGAAAATAATTACAAAAAAATATTGATCGATAAATGTGGTGTCCGGATTAAGAATATAGCACCACACGATGTCCTCCCGTGGATGTCGTAAAAGGTGGCTAAGGGACGTAAAAGGTACCAGAGAGATGGGCAGCACCGTCTCTTCAGTGCAACAGCAGCCGTCCTGCGCTCACCAACCCCCTAAATTCCCCCCCAAACACGTGATGACACAATTGTGGTAATATATGGGGCAGGTTTTTGTTCAGCAGTGGACGTCCTATGGCTGATATGATGATGATGTTTATGAGCTAGACTCCTTCCAACGTCACTGGCCCTTAGTAGCAATAGACAGGGAGAAGTGGAATGAGGGTAGGGAGCCCTTTGCCCTGCAGCGGGACACCTCAGGTTTTTAATAATAATAATATTTTTTATAAGTACACTACCATATATCCAAATATATCCAAGTACATCGCTATTTGTTTTGCGAAGTCAGCGACTACACCTTAGAGCAAAGGTACACACAATATTTTTAACATCGGTGACCAGCGATGCTGTATCGTGATTTGGCGACTTGCTGCGTTTGAGCGTGGTATCAAAGTCGTGCGTTTTAGCGATTTTATCGGTGTTACATCGGCTTGCGGAGAGCTGATTCGAGACGGAGAGTGGACGGAATAGTAGCACTCGCTCGGGCTGACTGTTTTTTTGAACAAAGTACGTAATTGATATGGTTTGCGTCCCGGTCTCATACGTAGAAACATGTAATATACTGTGGCTGCATCCCGCTGCCGATTTTTTTTTTTACTTTACCCCACACTAGGATTTCTCCTGTGTCGTGGGTGCGTTTACAAACATATATTCCACACACAATACACCCAGACCCGGAACAACTACCTGCAGATCGTACACATATTTGTTCCATGCGGGAATCGAACCCACGACCCAGAGCGCAGCAGCCGACTGTATCAGGCACTGCACCAACTGTGCCGTCTACTGCACAATCTATCAAACATAAAGAGACAAGTTTAATCGTAGTATCGAGCCTCCGAAAAGCGATGTCGCTGAAGCTGGTGCTGAAAGTATCGTGTCAAGGGCCAAAGCAGTCCTTAATAGTCTCAATTTTTCTTTGTTGTGTCGGCAAGTATATTGTGGCAACATAAGTTCTAAAAAATGAGGCTACGTTGAAATAAATAATAATTTTCGTTGTTGGAAGGCGGCCCGCCTTTAGGAGGGCCGCCCCGGGGAATTGCCCACTTGACCCTATGCTGCTGTAATGACTTTTAGGCTTCCACCTTGTGAATATCAAATTTAATAAGAATAATTATTAGGTCCACATTCCACTATCTATATGTGGTCTGTGAACACAAAGCAGTATCAGTCTACAGGCCATAATGTGGTCTCTTCACCCTCACACATCTATGCTCTCTAGGGCAGTGAACGTGGGGCGATCGCCCTATATGTTAATGCGGACGTGGTGGGTAATGGAAAATGGACAAGGAATAACAGACTATGTACATGTCTGACTGTGTACAAGGCTCTGCTTTTAGTATTCCACAACCGCATCGATCATTGTAAAAGGCTTGATTGTCTAAAGGCTGCAAACATCTGACCACTCGATGGTTGACCTAGAAATTGATAACGATTATGATTGTAATTCTTAAATTTTCGCGAATTGATTTGTAATATGAATTTATTCACTGGTAAAAGGATAGAGACACCATTGCTTAAACTCTGGTTTATGGTAGTAAGTTTAATAAATATGTACAGCTACCCCGAAGTCCAATTATCACATCTCGTTAGCAGTGATTATGTAATCTGTAAATTAAGCCTTAATGAGTACCGTTTAATCTCTGATACTGCGTCAAAGGAATAATTAAGAGGGTATTAATTTCAGTTTGACTTATAATTTGATGTTGTTCAATAAGTTCTGGTGACGGATTTGCTCGGAGTTCCTACAAAGGATTTCCTGTGTGAATGTCAATTGGTTTAAAGATGAAGAAAGAAAGAAAAGAAAATGCCACAGGATACCGAGTAATAAAGAATGTGGGTGTTAACTGGAAGGATTTTGTCAAAGCCTAGGAGTACCATCTTACGGCTGACATAGTCACATACAACTGCGTTGGAGCTGATTGATACTATACTCTTCATAACATCATCATTTCGGCCAAATGAAGTCCACTGCTGGACACAGGCCTCCCCCAAAGATCACCACAACGACAGATATGGGTGTGTTGTGGGCTCATTGGGGGGGTTTTGCCATAATCGCCACGCTTGGCAGACGAGTTGGCGATCGCAGTTAAGTTGTTAATGTACTCGAAGGACGCTGCTGCCCATCCTCCGTCTAATCCCTTAGTCGCCTTTTACGACACCCACGGGATGAGATGGGTTCCATAGAGACCCATGTGGGTGATAGCTGGAAGGATTTCGTCAAGGACTGGGAGTACCATCTTACGACTGCGTTGGAGCTGATTGATACTATGCTCTTCATAACATCACAAGCAGAGAATTGATTAAAGACAAACGTTGAATACCTAATTATTGGAAGGAAATATGGTTGGAAGAGATGAAAGGTAATTTATTGTACCTTTACCTTTGATAGTCCTGTTGCAATTGGGCGAAGAGGAGAAATGTTGATGTAGCAACTAAATATTTAAGTCTTTCGGGATAGAATATTGTCGTGATTTTACAACTCCCATTGATTTAAGAAACTTCTAGACTTTAGCTGGATCTCCGTTTTCAACGGAGTTATAGATATATTGGCGTTGTGCATCTCTACACACCTTATTGTAGTGATTGTTGATAGAAACATATTTTTCCCGATTTAATGGAGTAGGGTTTCATTTCGTTTCCGTCGCAGGCGGCCGACCTAAATGGGTTTCTTTGTCAATACGGAAGCCTTAAAACAATAATTGCATGTTCACGTAGAAGGAATATTTGCCTTGCCATTTTGAAGTGGGGAGGTGGTTTCACGGCTTCATCTCATCGTCATTAGGCTGAAGAATTACGGCTAGCAATTCACAAAACGATTACTAAGCCGGGAAACTAATTTAGCGGATAATTTAATTAAATGTTTCATTGCTGCCGCGTTACTTGACTCAAATCTATACAAATAAATAAAATTGAAGTGTCTGTTTGTAATGTCAAAATAACAGCTTTTTACTAAATGCATATGAAAGTATATACGGGACATATCACAAAAAAACAATTTTTAACTTTTTTGTCTGTCTGTCTGTCTGTCTGTCTGTTTGTTCCGGGTAATCTCCGAAACGGCTGGACCGATTTTGACGGGACTTTGACTGGCAGATAGCTGATGTTCTAAGGAATAACTTAGGCTACTTTAATTTTAGAAAAATAATAAGGGTTCCGCGCAAAAAACATATCCTTGAAATCCAATATATATATATATATATTCTACGTCAAGTGTCTATGTCGAAGTACTCTAAATTGCTTTTAAATTAAACGCGGGTGAAACCGCGGGTTCCAGCTAGTAATAATATATATTACATGCTTAGGTCGTCAACGGGGACAGAGCGAGATCGGGAGAGGGTCAATCCCACTCGAAGAAGGAGGAGACGGTGCCGGGGTAACAACCGCCCTGGCGTCTAATTCCTATACGCCTGAAACCTCCTGCCATAGCCATAAGGCGGGGGACCTCTGGGTTCGCGGGTGCGTAGGTTGGGGAATCTGCGTGTTCACACCAAGCGACCCAAGAGAAGATTGTAGCACGTATGTGGTCACGCACTGCCATGGGACGCTTTGGGGGATCCTTTACAATCCCCCCGGGATGGGTGACCGCTTTATGGTCACCCATTCTGAGGAGTGCCTATAGGCGTGGCACCAGTGGGTGGCTCTAGTATGATCATACGAGGACCTAGAGCCTCCCATAGGTGCCGAAGAAGACCGCCCCAGTGGTTTTAGCCGGTAGAAGTCTGGCATACTCCTTCGCCCTTCCCCGGGATGAAGGAAGTTCATGAAGAATTTCCACTGGGCACCAATATTATTATTTTATGACAATTCTTTCTCCTTCTTTTCGTGTGGTTAGTAACCAACCTTGTTACACAGTTGGTCAAGCCACCCAAAGTCCTTCGACTTGGCTTAACGACTGTCGTCTAAACACAACTGGGACTGAAGCCTATATGTATAGGCGTGTGCTGGGCCATATACAGGTGCACTCGTGATATAAATATCCGTGGGAAGCTACCTTAAGAAGGAATCCACAGGATCTAGATGTGGGTATATTAGCAAATTCAGGCTGCCAGGTCATTCTTGCAAACTCTTAGTCCAATGTACATTTGATCAAAGCAAAAGGATGACTGCATACAATTTTGGATTTGTATGTTTTTGATCATTAATTTTGACATGTCAATATTTTATAGTTGATCACAACTAAATGGGTATAAAAGCAATATCTAACGAGTATGAAAGTAACCAATGTCTATGTATATAATACAAGGCACAGAGATAATAAAAATAAAATATTGCGTTTACAATTGAATATGATACTCGTCAAACGTCACATATTGGGCAAATATATTGGACGAGTGACATGACGCAGTCGTCAAAGAACTTTGATCAAATGTTGGAAAAAGAAATTGGATGTGTGGCATGACGGGTGACCCTCACGAACATTTTCCTAATTCAAGAGTTTCTTGTCGAACACTTGACAGGTGGCATTCTGGCGAGCGCAATTTAAGTGTAACTATCATGTGACAGCCTTGAGAAATGTCAAAGGTCTACAAATATAAAAGGCAATCATATTAATATTTAAATTAAAACTGGTGTACAAATTTCCCGTCATCAAGCCTAAGAAAGGTAGCGTATTGGGCAAACGATTACTAGGATAAGAGCCTCAAACTTGGATCGCGGTCGGGTGTAACTAATCTAGTGGAATGCCAACAATTTGGGCGCACCGCACAATTAATATAAACTTTAGGGCTCGACCAATTTGAAAGCGATTTGTATTGTTACTTCGTTCCGTTCCGTTAAGGGAGATTAAATTTGAATTTTGGATGCAAGTTAGATATGAATTTACTAGAATGACTTGTCTGTTATTCATCCAGGGAATATGTTGTTAGCTTTTACTTATTTTAGTTCTAATATTTAATTGAATAAGATAATTATAAAAACATTGTTATCCACGTATAATAATAAATAGGTACTTTTACGCGTATGTCTGCGTGTCACAGTTGCTGTTTTGATCAATAGTCGTTCAGTACACTTACAATCTTGTTCAGACGTTCAATCTATCGTTCAGTTCATTGTGATGCGACACGCCGACATACACATTCTGATTTTGGCGCTTGACGAGTAAAGACTGGCTTGAAGTATAATTCTAGAAGTACAAATAAAAGTGAATATTTGAAGAACGCCTGCAGTCTAATTTACCGACCTCTCAAAGGTCAGAAGTGGGATTACACCGAAGCTTGATAACTGTTTTGGTGCACAGATCCACGCCCGTTACAGGTACGCAAGAGGCATACCAAAACGCCGGTCCAGAAAAAGAATGAGGATTTCTGATGAAATGTCCAGTGAGTCAGAATCCTCCTCCAAGGATCAGCGTAGCCGCAGGTCACGGCGCAAGCATTCACGACGCAATAAGAAGAAATAAAGAGGTTCACACTCTTCAGCGAAGTCTCCAGAGAAAATTTAATAGTTGCTTATACTGTAGGCTCCGGTATATAAAATGTTCGACGCAGATCGGTCGCGGCTCACAGACGCGTATGTATGAAATGGCAACAGACGTCACGTTGATAGCGAGGCGGTAGCAATGACAAAATGTGTGGTTCCGCCCCGCCAACACACATTCACTGTGACGTCTTTGCCGCTGCTCGGTGGTCAGCGCCACGGACTTCCTTCGCCCTGGGTAAGAATGGGAGGGGCTTGCTTGCTGCCTGCTTAAATCAACTTGGCGATCGTCCCCGGTCCGAAGGAAAGCCCCGGTTCTCGAAAACGAACTCACCGGAGCCGCCCACGGTGCCATGCCATTAGACACATCTCAGAGGACCCGAATGCTTTACAGTCACTCCTCGACTGTGAAGCGGGAAGTGACTATATTGTAGGGAAGCGACTGTAAAGAGCCCCCAGGCACATCTCAGGGGGATTGTCAAGGATCCCTCAGAGGCCTCGCTGTGGGCTTTTCTGCGCAAACGACGGCACGTGACCGCATGTTAGCCGCCATCTTCTCGGGGTGCGCATTCTGTATGATCTCGACCCCTGTGGCTCCCGCCATAGGGGCAGTAGGGATTAGGCAGTCTCCCAGCTCTCAGCTCAGCGTACAACCCCTTAGCTAAAACGCAAATTGAAGCACTACAAAACTAATAAGTACAGATCTTCTATTATATATGATTGTATCGACGCATAGCCACAGATTAATTATTCTGTTCAACGTTACATGAATATTCAGCGGGTACAATTATAACAGCGTCTGGCTTCGGATTTGGTGAAAATTATTACGTCTTCGTCCGTTCGCTAGCTATCTCATTTTATTAGGTTTTCTTTTTAGTTTGAATGATCAAGGAGAAAATCAGAATTCGGAGATTGTTATTATACAAATTCTCGACTCGTAATTCAACAATTAAGATGTGCGGACATACAACACAAAAGTTGGTGTCATAGAGCAAAGAGCTGACAAGAATTGGCTGATATCATGATGATGATGATGATGATTCAAAGATTTGAATTTATAAGAGTAAGTTTATATATGCAATTCGATGTAAGTTCTTCGTTCTTTCTTAAATTCTTTACTTATCTGTGTCTGTAAATACCAGTTTTATTTTAAAGTTATGATGATTTATTTATAAAACAATATATAAATTGTCATAAAATATGATGGCCAACTTGATCCTGCGGCTTCACTCTGTCAAAAGTTCAGAATTATGAAGAAAGGGATGAATGTTGCTTAACATAACAACAAAAATAACACTTATGACTTACACTTCACGGGGTATTAGAGCTCATATTACACCCCCTGAACTTCCAGCTTTGCACATTAGCGCGGGGAGCGGGTGGCAATATGTGTCACCCACTCAGCTATAGGTACATGTCCTCTAAGCTAGTGTTGTTCAAACTTCTTGAATTCGCGACCCTCCGAAAAACTTCTGATGGCCGCAATAAAGTTTGGCTAGTAATTTGAACGACGAAATTTGCTGCGATCCCCCGATCAAGTCTTTCCGACTGTCCTGGGGGTCACGATCCACAGGTTGAAAGACTGCTCTAAGCTATTGATTTGGTATATACTACATAGTCATACGTACATGCACTTACACAGTCATAAACACACTCAAACGGAAATACTAATAATAGTAACCCTAAACATACAATAGCAATTGTATCTTACCGCAGTTATTATTGTACATGTACTGTACAAAATAATTGCAATCAATGCCAAAGAGGTAGAAACTTAAATTACTGTCTTTAAATACAGGCCTTTAACCTAGTTTACACCATCTCCTCCCGTGGAGGTCGTAAAAGGCGACTAAGGGAATCTAAACCAGAGGGGTGGGCAGCAGCGTCCCCTCTGTGAAACGGTAGCCATACTGCGCTCACCAACCCGCCTGCCAAGCGTGGTGAGTATTGGCAAATACCCCCCAAAATGATGAGACAGTTGTGAAAATCTATGGGGGAGGCCTTTGTTCAGCAGTGGACGTATGAATGGCCGATATGATAACCTAGTTTGGCCACAGTAAACTTAACCGTAACACGTAAAGACTTTATATCATGTATATTATGTATATTCTTTTTCAGGTTTCTTTTGTTATTACTAAATAACTTGAAGCAATACTAGCGCTATGCTGTAGTAGATAACTGCGTGAACGGGAACTGTTTAAATCCCCATAGATTTTAGCTGTAACAACTCAAGACTATAACGACGAATTCAATAACGTTTGTTACCTTTTAACGCAGTGCTGCGTTCAACGATGACCACACAGATGTTTCGACGATGAACTTGGCGACGAAACAGCGATAGATTTCACTCTTCGAGAATAGCAGTGCTGTAGTCTACCATCCACTCCACGTGCATATCTCGCCACACTTTGTAACGTTGACGGCTAGAGTACATTTATTTTTTCAACTTTAAAGACAAACGCTTTATGATGCCGCTGCTCAATTCCTTGATTTACTCTTTACCTTATTACCTATAACCGATACCAGCTTTGAAGAGTAATGATTATGAATCTTTAAGCTCTATTTATGGCTGTACGCGGAACGGCTTATTAAAAGCCTTTTAGATTTCACGAAAAATTATAGGTCTATCCGTAGAAGGGTATCAGATTTGGGAACTAATCATTCCTAATATTTAATATAGCCACAAATGATGCCCATTTGCATAAATCTACCGTAAAGGCTAACTTGAAACTTAACTCAGGGATATTTCCACTGCAGAGCACGTAAGAGCTGTCTATACATAAAGGGTGCTATGAAGTCTTTACCTATGTATGTAGTTTGCATTGCGCCTCTACAAGATGCAGAGTAATTTAGAAATCAGAGATTTCAAACTTTAATTGGAGGAACATTATCATAAAGGAGTATTTACATAATTTAACACAAAAGAGTTACAAGAAGCGTTTAGTAGTGCAGATACCGAAACGTGAGCCTTAAGTTCTTGAGCTCGATTCTCTTATTCTTATTCTATATTGTACAACTTAAAACAGAAAACATAGATTGTTGAATAATATAAAACATGATGTACAAATGCGAGCTTAACTCAACATTGAGCTTTTTGCCAGCAAACCGTTGAATGATAAAAAAATAGAAACATAAGAGGACAGTATCGAGTGCACAATTAGGAAGAATACAACAGTTAAGAATAATGATAACAAGAAATTTTGGGGTGCTGTTAATCATAAAATACTCAACTATACAGCATGGACACACTGTATGTTTAAATAAATACATAACTATATAAATAAATATATACCATACATACATACTTATAATTTATACTGAGAGGAAATTATTTTGAGTCCTTTCTTGAAAACGTCCGGAGAAGGGTTGTCGCGTAGTTAGTGTGTAAGACAATTCCAGAGACGCACTCTGAGTACTGTAAATGATCCATCGTAATGGCTGGAGGTATGAGGAGGACTCAGAGGAGTACGAAGGAGAAGAAAATAAGATGTTCGACAAGCCCTAGGCACAAGAAACTTCAAGCATTCACGCAGATAGACAGGAGACTTAGGGTTGTGAAGAATCGAATAAAGAAGGGAAAGAATATGAGAGTCCCGTCGTTTCTGTATTGGTAACCACTTCAGTTTTGCTCGGAATTCCGATCCATGGTCGTATTTCCGAAGGCCGAAAATGAAACGGATAGACGAATTCTGCAAAACGTTCGAGTTTATTAAGGAGTTCCTCAGTTGCATTAAGGAAGCAGACATCAGCATAATCTAGAAGCGGTAAAAGTAAGGACTGAAGTTCAGCCAAAGATACTTGAAAAAGAAATGTTTTTTGCACCTTGGGGATGATAATTTTGGAACTTAGTCAGTCATTGGTGAACTTTGACGGATTACAAGCTTTTTCTTTAGTCTGTGTTTTGTTTAGTCGGTTTGTACACAAATGTCTTGGGAAAATGCCTATAGATATTGCCGTTATCACTGCAAGGTAACTTAGGGATATAGGAAATTTAAGTTTTATCATCATCTTCAGCCTAGGAAAGTCCAGAGCTAAACATCGCTCTTGAATGTGTGCGAAATGAACAAAAAGGTTATTTTCAGAAAAAAAAAGCCATATTTACTACGCATGAGAAACGAATTGGTGACTACACTATTTTGGTCTAAGCTGAGGACCGCTCCATCGTTTCAAACTAAGTGAGTGAGTAAGTAAGAATTCTCTGTCGCAATCTACTCTGAGCGAGAAGATGGTCCCAGTAACGAGGTATTCAGAGCCTGGCTTTCTATTGCCTTTGAATATCGACAAGCCGCGCCACAGACATAATCATGCGACACGTGTACCTGGTTGCAACATGTATATTGTGTTTGCATATTATGTTCAACCCAGTTGTTTGTAGAAAATTATAGGCTATTTCGTAATAGGTAGTTAACTATGTAGGTGTCTTGCAACGGCTGCTGCCCAATCTTGGAGGCCCGAGAAATTAGATCGGCACCCCTACGGTGGAGTGGTCTGGTCCATGGCCCTCTACGGGGCACCTGTTTGGGCATTTCGACTTTCAGGCTTCCACCTGCAGAACCTAGATTCACGGATGCACGGGGCTGCGCTGCCCCGTGCATCGTAGATTGGATTCTCGGATCGCGTGAGAATAAAGATAAAAATATATATACATATTTTATTAATTTAATCCTTTTACAAACGCTAATGAATAAAGTTTAGTTGCCGCGTTCCAAGATGTACATTTCCTTTGTAGAAGAACGGGCACAAAACTCCATGGTTACTCTTTTAAAATCATAGTATGTTACAATATTTATGAGCTACATTGTTCTCGAAATTAAGATTATGTGAAGACAATGTAGGAGAAAAAATGTCTAAACTTCTCAAAGTCTAAACTAGCCTGAATCAATCATTTTCAGTGCATGATTAAATATATACATGGTTATTAAATAATTGTTTTTGTTATTACCCTGGGCGCGCTTTCCGCTTTTTGATATCTTGGCGGAAAGGTTTGAAACAGCAAGCTCTGCGACACGCACTCGAGCTGTGACGCGAGCGGCTCATGCTGCCACAGTATGCGCAATAGCGTGTTGTCGGGGGCTGTCGCTCCAAAGGAAAGAGTACATTACATTCCACTGACGCAGGTTTTAACAGATACGGTTCTATCGGTGCGTACCTGCACAGGATTGGACGCGAGGTCACGGCATTGTGTGGAGACGACTAGGATACCGCACAGCAAATGCTTCTTGAACTGTAGAGTCCGATACGAATACTAGTCGATCGGCGGGCTGATTAGCTAAAAACAGCAACAGCAGACGCGATAGCAGCTATCGCGCAGCCAAGGATCCATCAGTGGCAAAGCGGCTAAAAATTGGTATTACGTAAGGCATCGCCCGCCTGTCGCTATTGTAGAAGATGCATAGTTACTAGCGCCAGTAGCCACTAGTAGAACTAAAAAGAATGAACGAATGAACGTTTTTAATTCATTGATGGTCCGACAGAGGCGCGTCAGAGATCTTCGCCTGTTTAGTCGCTGTCGGCAAATAGGTAATACCAAATTGACGTTTGACAGCGGCGTTGGAGCAATTTACGCCTGTTGCAAAGCGTCTGCGACTTAGGTAATCAGCCCGCCGATCGGGGAAGATATTTCACTGCCAATTATTAAAACATCGCATACGGCCCGCGGGCCGCTGGATGCCGACCACTGTTCTAGAAGAATATTAATTATATTATAAATGAAATGAAAAACAAAACGCAATTTGCACCCATTTCACAGGTTTGCATAACGTAGATAAATTATATATAATTCTGGTCGCTTTTAAAAAAGTACAGGAACAATTTCAATTATAAACATCCACAACATCTCACTTCCATCTCTACGCAGACGACCTGCAGCTGTATAGACCATTCCTTGGTTCTGAAGTGGAACTTGCTATTGCTGCCATGAATCGTGACTTAGAATGTATCAACTTATGGGCTAGGTCTTATGGCCTACACATAAACCCTAGTAAGTCTCAGGCCATTATCATAGGTAGCAGAATCATGCGTAACAGACTTAATTTAGCATCTTTAACACCACTAAGTCTCAATGGTGTTCAGATTGCATATACGGATACGGTTAAAAACCTGGGAGTGATTATTGACTGTAACTTGTCGTGGAGTGCTCATGTTGCTGATGTTAGTAGAAAGGTGCATTTTACCTTTCATTCACTGAAATGTCTCCAGAACTTCTTGCCCTTGAAAACCAAAATTTCCCTTGCTCAATCTCTCATTCAGCCCATTATAGACTACGCTGACGCCTGTTATCTGGATGCCACAGAGGAGCTATTAAATAAACTTGAGAGATTACAGAATTTATGTATCCGTTTCATTTTCAATCTTAAAAAATATGACCATGTCTCCCATTTCCGAAAGATTCTCAAGTGGCTCCCGATTCGTCTTCGCAGGAATACTCGGATATTGTGTCTCCTTTTTAATATCCTACATAATCCTATGGCCCCATCCTACCTGCGGGAACGCTTTTCCTACACCCGCCTGCCTGATGCGCCCTGCAGGTCGCATCTTAAAACCCTACTTAAATTCCCATCCCACAAAACTGATTTCTACTCTTATTCCTTATCTGTACATGCGGTTAGGTTGTGGAATTCGTTACCGCCTGACATAAGAGATTGCAAAACAGTTTATAGTTTCAAAAAACTAGTTAAAGAGCACTATCTCTCTCTATCCACTTAATTGTTTATGTATGTATTAATATTTATGTCTAAGTAGATGTATATACTATGTATAGTATGTAGGTATGTACTCTTTATGTATGTGTGTATATTTATATGTATCGTATATTCTGTCACACCATGTCTGCATTTCTTGTCTTCAAATTCTCCTTTCGCAGGTCTGCTGGAAGAGATTTCTTTAAGAAATAAGCAGTGCCTTTGTACTTTTCTTTCCTATGTAATTATATTGTAAATGTTTCTGTGTGTACATAAATAAATAAATAAAAAAAAAAAAAAAAAAAAAAAAAAAGTTTTCTAAATTATGCACTTACAGTTCACGATCATTTTTAAGGTGGATAGGAGAAAAAAAGCAGATATATAAAATATTACGTAATTTATTATGCCACTTGGTTGTCACCAACGAGATAGACGAAATACGAAGTAAGAGCGCGGGCGGGCGATGCGATGAGGTGGGTTCGGCGTCCAATGAGAACCGAGGATTACCGAGAAGAGCCGAACTGTGCATGCCTATGTCAAGAAAACCAGTACATACTAATACCACACGAAAATATGACTAAGCACTCTCTCCGCACATACGGGAATTATGGCAACCCCAGAAAAAAAATATTCTATCCATCTGTAGGTTGTTCCGGGTCTGGGTGTATCGTGTCTGTAAACGCACCCACGACACAGGAGAAATCGAAGGAGTGGGCAATGCAAAAAAAAAACATGTCTATGTCCAATTTTATATTTTAATTACTTCTGTGTGTACAAATAAAAATAATGAGTTGTATGGAATTCACAAAAGGGCATCGTTTCTTTTCCAACTTTTGCGCTCCATACAAAAAGAAAGAAAGAAAGATTTATTTTGATCACAACATAGAGACACGATTGTAAAAACAGGGACATAGATAACAATATTTAAAAATATAAAAATGTACAAGTCCAAATAAAACTAACGTAAACCTTCGAAGGTACCTAATAATATATGTCTCACGGTTGGACCAAATAGGTGTCCAGATCAGCTTCATGCCAGGCTTAAGTGCCGGACGCTGGTTTTCATCTGGAACCTTATGTACACCATGGATGTCAAAGTCACGTATGACATAATACAAAATGTATTATGATTTATGTTGTGTGTAATGAATGCATGAATGGAATGTGTAATAATTGTGCTGAGTGTCTCTTAGTGAGACACTGGAGCTCTAGGGCGCTCAAATGAAACCAATAGATTGCATAACAAACTGGTTTACTTTTAGTTTTACAATAAATAACTAATTTTAAAGGAAATTAGCGGAGCTATCTTTGTTAGTATAGACTGATAACTCGTATATATAAAATTGAAGGTAAAAATTTTTCACTAATAATTTTGACATTTCAAGACGTTAAAAACAAAATATAAGAGTCATGAGTTGCAACGACTTGCACGCGCGGTGTCATGCTATTAAAATGTTATCAGGCGCGAACATCTTCCCCGCCGTTAAAAGTCCCCGACTTTTAACTCTCCATTAGGTGCTCGGTGACTGGTAGAGGGCAGAGTCGCGTGAAAGGCCTTCGGAAGCTTCCTCGGGTGGTTTCTACATCTGCTACGCGACACACGCCGTCAGGACCAGGAAAGAGTTTACTGACGCGCCCCATACGCCAACACAGTGGTGGCAGATTCTCCTCATGCAATAACACCAGGTCTCCAACTTGAAGCGGAGTGTCCTGAGTGCGCCATTTTGACCTTTGCTGCAGCTCAGCTAAATATTCTTTCTGCCATCTTCCCCAAAAATGCTAACGGATCTGTTCGAGCCTTTCATGGCGTTTTAAATTGCTGATATTGCAGTCGACGAGATGCGGTGAAGGCAGCGCAGTTAGCGGCCGACCAAGCAGGAAGTGCCCTGGGGTGAGGAAAAGGAAGTCATTTGGAGACGAGGACATAGGACACAGTGGACGGCTATTTAAAATGGCTTCCACTTGTGCAAACAATGTGGTTATTTCCTCAAACGTCAAATGCGAATTGCCCATTACACGCCTAATGTGAAATTTAGCTGACTTCACCCCAGCCTCCTAGATACCACCAAAGTGAGGAGCGTAAGCAGGAGAAAACAAAAATTTCATGTCTTCTTCATTTGAGAAATCACTTACTGCCTTACGATTATATTTTAAAAAAGACCCAATATCTTTAGCCGCAGCTACAAAGTTGCGCCCATTGTCACAGAATATTTCAAGGGGTTTGCCACGGCGTGAAATAAATCTACGTAAAGTTAGAATAAAAGCCTCCTTGGAAAGATCGCTTACGGCTTCCAGGTGCACACACTTATACCTTAAATATACAAAAATACACAAATAGCATTTTATGACCCTTGAACCGCGCCCTTTCCTATTTAAGACAAAAAAAGGCCCGGCAAAATCTATACGTACGCTACGAAACGGAAAGTCCACCGTAATACGTTGTGAGGGTAAGTTCCCCATAAATGGCGATAAAGTCTTGCCTTGCACTTTTCTGCACTGAAACCAGTTGTGCACAGTGCGCCTGGCGAGACGTCGGCCATTGATAGGCCAGATGTACTCCCTGACGCTCGCGAGGAGAAGCTGTGGGCCAGCATGCAACATATGCAAGTGTTTTCGTTCAAAAATCAATTTAGTAGGGTGATGTGATGAATGCAGAAGGATAGGATGCTTACTATCGAAGGAAAGTGGTGAAGCCTCTAAGCGGCCTCCTACCCGTATCCCTCGATTTACATACATAAATGGTGCAAGTGCTAAAATACTGGACCTTTAACTGAGACACTTATTTTTGGACAATAAGTTGTACTCAACAGCAAAAGATTCTAGCTGTGCTATACGGCTCAGGAGATAGAAAGACTCTTGTAACTCCTGTATATTTAGAGCGTCTAAACGCTTAAATTTAGAGTTGCGTATGTTATATATAAATCGTAGTACATAGGCATACACTCGCTTCAATTTAATTAGCTTAGAATAAATATTAAATGGAATTGTTACTGAATAATTGTTATCAACATTAGTTACAGTTGATTTTATTTCAGGTAAGTCACTACTTTCATTGAAACTATTAGATAGAACGGGCCAAGAAGACTCGTCTAATAGTAAAAAAGGAGGACTTGACCACCATAGATCAAGATTCTTAAGTTCTTCAGGATAAACTCCACGTGAAATAAGGTCAGCAGGATTATGTGTGGTAGGCACATGACGCCACCATGAAACGCTTGTTAATTCTAATATTTCGGTGAATCTGTTGGCTACAAATGTCTTTAGCTTTCTAGAACTAGTATGCAGCCAAGCAAGAACGACATTAGAGTCACACCAATAAAAAATACGTTCTATAGGGAACCGTAGTAACTGGGTGACGGCCTTACATAATCTAGTAGCTAGTGCAGCAGCACATAACTCTAAACGGGGTATAGTACACGCCTTGACAGGTGGTATCTTCGACTTAGAGCATAATAGATTAACGTGCATGCTGCCTGTTATGTCAAGGGATCTAATATAAATACAAGCTCCATATGTTCTTTGAGAGGCATCACTAACAGAATGCAACTCTGTTACAACAGGAGAATCGCATAGAACTGGCCTCGGTATTTTAACTGATTTTAGATGAGATAAATTATTATAAAAATTATACCAAGCCTTTTGCATCTCGGGTGGAAGCGGATCATCCCAGTCAACCTTATGAAACCATAGTTGCTGCACAATCAATTTAGGAATAATTATACAGGAGCTTACATAACCAAGTGGGTCAAAAACTTTAAAAGACGTTGATAATATGTACCGCTTTGTAATTTTGTTGCTACTAGCAGGAATATTGAAAGAGTAATGTAAACGGCCCACTGATAATTCTGCATACTCTCTTATGAAGTCTACGGGTTGAGTTTTAACTTCAGGTTGTCTCCTGAATCGTCTCTCCAAGTTATAAAATCTTTTCTTGGCCATATTATATGAATCACCAAGACAATCCACTGAGTGTACTAAAGGCAGCTTGACACAAAATCTGTCATTGTCTAAGTGATAGGTGTGTTGCAAGAAATGCGTTTCACATGCCTGCTCACTGTCATTTAGATAGGATTTTGGCGGAATTTCCTCCAACTCCCAAAACCTATTTAACTTGTATTCTATATTATCGTTATTTGAACAATTAGTTAGAATAAAATTACACTTAATAGCGGTCTTAGTTTGTTTGGTAAAACACGGTAACGGACCTCCAAGTAACCAGCCTAACTTTGAGCTGTGTAACTTAGGAAAACTAGGACCTAATGACTGCTGTTCACATCCAATGGTGTCCCAAAATAAATCAGACCCCATGAGTACATCTATCTTAGAGGGTTCAAAAAATTTAGGATCCGCTAAGGTTATACCATTAGGAATTTTAAATGAACTGACATCAATGTATTTATTAGGTAATAAACCTGTAAGCTGTGCCATTACATAAAGATTAGAAATTACGTTAAATGACGTATTTCGTGACTTTATCTGGGCAGTGCAGTATTCAGTAACTGTACCTGAATGATGATTGCCAAAACCGATAACATTTGTTTTAGGATGGACAACTTCTATTAAAGCAGTACATAGTAAGGCTTCGCTAACACTTTGATTGGTAAAGGTGACCAGTGTGTCAAGTGGGCTGTCAACACCACAAGATTTGTCCTCAGTAGTAGCAGGTAGATGCAACATAGTGTTGTGTCTCCTTTTGCATTCGTGGCAAGGGCTAAAACGGCATTGGCGGGAGGCATGCCCGGTTTTTAAACAGTTCTTACATAATCTAAGTTTGGAAGCCTCCGCTATACGTTCACCAATGCTCTTTGCCTTGAATGACGGACAGTCGAAAATTTTATGGTCAGCTGCATAACAACATGGACAACAGTTGAATGAAGATAAAGGTTTTTGATGTTGATTATTATTATGATTATTGGTGCACATATGCGATTTAGTGTGCGGTCGTTCCAATTTAGTAACGGGGGCAGAGCGCTGCTGGCTATAAGAAGGCTTAGATACGTTTTCGGCCTTATTGCGGTACAGTGACTCAAGGACGGCTGCACGATCATTCAAAAATTTATGAAAATCCTTGAGTGCAGGTGCGTCATTTGGCAATGTATTACGGTGCTCTTCCCATTTCACAAAAGTGTTAATGTCTAACTTGGAAGCGACTAAGTAAATTATAATAACATCCCAGTGCTCGGTAGCTTGTCCCAAACTGGTAAGGGCACGCAAATTCTTGGTCACATGGTCAACCAAGAAGCGTAACGATCTTTCCGATTCCTTGGTTATAGAATTTATGGTGAATAATGCACTGAGGTGATGATTAATTAGTAAACGTTTATTATCGTAACGGTCAAGCAGCAGATTCCAAGCCTCCTGATAATTATCGGATGAAATTTCAAGATTGGAAACAGTTCGAGCTGGTTCTCCTTCCAAATATGAAATTAAATAATGGAACTTGTTTACTAAACTAATTCTATTATTTTCATGAACTAAACATCTAAAGGTATCACGAAATTCCATCCACTTGAAGTATGACCCATCAAATTTGGCAATCTGAATTAATGGTAACTTGAAACCCATTTCATTATGATCGTGAGCACAATGAGTTACATTATGGAAACTAGAATCATTGACACTGTCATCCTTGCTATGTTTTTGCAATAAGGTTTGAGCAGTTACAATGTTACTAATAAATTCCGTCTCAATTATTTCTCGTTCCTCAAGTTCCTCCTCCAACCCACCAGAATTGCAAACTTCAATCTGACTTTGTAGGTCATCATATTTAGAAGATAAGGTTTCAAATTTGCTAAGTTTAAGTGTAAGTTCCGTCCTTTGTGTTGCAGAAAATGTTTCAAATCGTGATAATTGATCTAAGTAGTTTTTAAATTTTGTTACTTGGCCTTTTACAGAACTACGCCTAGTATTCAATTCTGCCAAGTTCTTGGCAGCCATTATTAATGTTAATCAATACTTGTAACGAAAACAGCAAGTGAAATTCAACCAAAATCACACGAAGAAGAAATTAAAGTTAAGTACGCAAACAACAAAACAATTTGCAAATATTGATTTATCAACGTAACAAAACGTTAACGTTGCAAAATAAAAGTTAATGAAAGTTCACGCTCACGCCCCTCGTTGGTGGTGCCTGCTGCACAGGAACTAGGGCAGCAGCTCTGGCCTAGCGGGCACGGGCAGCTATAGGCAGCACGGGTACGGGCAGCCGTAGGCAGCGCGGGCACCGAGCGGGCTCAGCAATGAACGAGGAACAGGGACATTGTCTGAAAAGTTCGGCGAAAACAATCACTATACGGAAAACAAACGTAGGTACGTACGGCTACCTATAGTGGGAACTAAGCAAATGAGAAATAATTATATGAGATGGACTAAGTACCCAGCTTAGGTACTTTTATGCAATTATGATTAATATATATAGAAAAGGCGACAATTATATCGCTGTGTGTCATAAATATGACGTTAAATTGGAGGATTTCCAAACTATGCACAAATTAATGTAACAGAAAAACTCAACTTATAAATGACGCAATTTGACAAACGTGTATAACATTATGTTTGCACAAGTAAAACCTATAAAAAAGGATATTGATTACGTAGATTAATGGAAGGCAAAAGGAAGATTAGGGAATAAAGGCACTTAGCTGCAATAATCAGTACTGCTGCGCTGCGGAATGTAGGTATAACGCTGGTAATACGTCAATGTCCGTGCGATACTAAGTGATCCCTGTATCTTCTTGATGTAGTTCGATCCAAAGGCTTGGCTGGTTGAGGCGCGATGCTGACCGGCTGATTGCTGCGGCGCTGTTGCTGGCCAATTCCAGAAGCGGGACTTCGATACTACTCGGTTCTTCTCGGACAGTTCTGTCCTGTCACGGTCGCCAATTATGTCTCTTAGTGAGACACTGGAGCTCTAGGGCGCTCAAATGAAACCAATAGATTGCATAACAAACTGGTTTACTTTTAGTTTTACAATAAATAACTAATTTTAAAGGAAATTAGCGGAGCTATCTTTGTTAGTATAGACTGATAACTCGTATATATAAAATTGAAGGTAAAAATTTTTCACTAATAATTTTGACATTTCAAGACGTTAAAAACAAAATATAAGAGTCATGAGTTGCAACGACTTGCACGCGCGGTGTCATGCTATTAAAATGTTATCAGGCGCGAACACTGAGTATCAGTGTAGTTAATAAGAAATGAAGAAAGTAATTTGTTTATAATGATTTAAAAAGAATACGTACTTATCTAATAATATTAAGGCCGATTTATTATTAATATTCCTTTTACAAAAATGTATATATGTCATCGATAGGGAATGAGAGCATACGTGTAAAAGCAGCTATACAGACGTGACCAACATTTTTTAAAGAAAATCTATTTAGCCTTATTTCTCAATTAGGGCCTGACAATCATATCCCGGACATTTTGGTAGTTACGTATATATCATACAAAGCAAAATTGCCTATAAACCAATGGTTAATGATTACATAAAGTCTAATTTAATTTCCAATAATATTTTACACTAGCGGGGACCTGCGGTTTCACCTGCCGTTTATGTTAAAAGAAATAGGATTATTTATTAATAATTTAGAGTACTTCGGCATAGACACTTGACATCTATATTGGATTTCATGGGTTTTAATATTTTTGCGCGGAACTCTAATTATTTTTCTAAAATAAAAACTAAAGCGTATATTATACCTTATATCATCAGCTATCTGCCAGTGAAAGTCCCGTCAAAATCGGTCTAGCCGTTTCGGAGATTAGCGGGAACACACAGACAGACAGACAAAAATATAAATCGTTTTTTTGTTGTAGGTACCGTATACACTTTCATATGCATTTAGTAAAAAACTGTTATTTTGACATTCCGAACAGACACTTCAATTTTATTTATTTGTATAGATAATTTAATTCCAATTTTCACTTAACAATTGTTGTGGCAGGTGCTTCGTAATTAAACAATTAGATCAATAATCTTGTAACTAATAACAGTCCAGTTCCATGGCAGTAGACGATTACTTTGCTATTTGCAAAGGCTACTATTCCACAGAAGTGCCGCTGCAGCGCATGCCTCTTGTTTAGAGTCCCTAGTCGCCTTTTACGACATCTACATGAGGCGATGGAGTGGGGCTGTATTCTTTATCCAGACACCACACGGTGAGTTTTTATTAGTAAATAATATTAATACTGACTATATAGACTCTATGATAGCAGCTGCGTAACAAACTGCGTTGATTCTACATTTAAATCTCAGAATGTGTCTATATTCTAAGTTTTTAATAATCATCATTTCGGCCGAATAAAGTCCACTGCTAGACAGAAGCCTCCCACAAAGATCGCCACAATGACCGATATGGGAGAGTTGTGTGCTCATTAGGGGTTTTGCTATAATCGCCACGCTTGGCAGGCGGGTTGGCGATCGCAGTTAAGTTGAATTGTTAATGTTATCAAAGGACGCCGCTGCCCATCCGCCGGCTAATCCCTTAGTCGCCTTCTACGACACCCACGGGATGACATGGGCTGGTGCTATTCGTAGGCGGCACCACACAACAATTTTAATAAAACATTACTATTAATACATTATATTAATATTTAAAATTACTATATATAGACGTAGATAGTACAGATAGACGGCACGGTAGCTTGCTGCGCTACGTTTCGTGACTGTAAGTACATTGTAATAGTGTGTAGGTACAATAAAAAATAAAAATAACATAGTATAAAAAGTTTTACGTCAACCGTGCGTAATGGTTACACGTACTAATTTATTAAAGTGATTGTACATATGTATCGGATCGGTAGATTTTTTTTATCATAAAGATTTATGTCTACCAGTTATACAAATAAATGTTGTCAGCCAGATATGCGTACCTAAACAAAATTCTATTGTGCTAAAATGCTTTGGTATCGTGTCGTGACCGTGCCGTTATTTATAAACGACATCAAGCTTGTTCATCTGCTCCCGAGAAACTTTTCTTCGTAGATTTTTATTGTTATTTAAATATATCAAACAAAACTCGCTATAAAAGGGAAACGATGTTCTGTAACTTCGACATGAGAGCAGTTTTTATTAAATCCAATGTTTTTATTATCAATGCTTTCAGGGACGGACTGCTTTACTGGAACAAACGTTATTAATTGTAATATATTTTGTGTTATGATAAAGAAAATAAAATTATATAGAATCCATAATAATGGTCCATAATAATCTTCATTTCTTTTAAGATTCAAGTGTTAGTAATTGTTGGGCGTGGTAAGGAATTCCTGGTGAAGGATGCTACGCGTCATCTTGCGAGATTTGAGGGCCAATACTCCTAATTAACTGAGATTAGATTATCAACTGACATTTGATTAATGATGACGACACGGTTAGTTCAGTGGCTGATACAGTCGGCTGCTGCGCACCGGGTCGTGGGTTCGATTCCCGGACGGAGCAAATATTTGTACGATCTGCAGGTAGTTGTTCCGGGTCTGGGTGTATTGTGTGTGGAATTTGTGTCTGTAAACGCACCCACGACACAGGAGAAAATATAGTGTGGGGCATCGTTTAAAAAAAATAAAAAATAAGGAATGACAAAAAACCGGACAAGTGCGAGTGGACAAGGATTCGTATATGAATATGTAAAATAAAATATCTTTAGGTACGAAAAGTTACGGATGCTTGGCCTAGTTAAGGCAAACGGGTAGTACCAATAATTTATCCAAAGAACAAACTTAACATTGTAGTTGAAAAACCTTTTTAAACGGATTATATTGCGTATATTATAGATATTTTTTTTTTTACGTTTTATAAACTGCAGTGTTGGTGGTCGCGAGATGGCTAAGGTGACGTCGTTACAGATTTTAAATGTTATTTTCTCTACAGTACAATTCAAATGAAAAATAGTTTCGATGCATTCACTCACAGTTTCTTAACACTATAATTTACACCATTTAATACGTTTAAAAGTGTTTAATTTTAAGCTCGAAAGGAAAAATAGTGGCAAAAATGACCGCTCCAGTGGTTTTAGCCGGTAGGACTCCGGCATCCCCGGAGAGTGACCGCTTTACAGTCACCCTCTCAGAGATGTGCCTATAGGCGTGGCACCAGTGTGACCATACTGGGACCTGGAGCCTCCCTTAGGTGCCGAAGATGACCGCTCCAGTGGTTTTAGCCGGTAAGAGTCCGGCATACCCCTTCGCCCTTCCCCGGGGCGAAGGAAGTTCATAAAGAATTTCCATTTTGCCATTCCATTCCATTTTCCATTGGTGCCCAATAAAAAAAAGGAGTCCAGCACCTCCAGATCTCCTCATTTCTGATTTGATCTCGTAGAGAAATACCAAGCATAGCTTTCTCCATAGCTCGCTGAGTGACCTTGAGCTTTCTTATGAGGCATAGTGAGTGACCATGTCTCTGTTTCATGTCATCACTGGTAACACACACTGGTTAACGACTTTCGTCTTGAGGCATTGCGTTATTGTTGACGAAAAGACGTTGCGAAGTTTCCATAACGCTGCCCTAATTTAAGTAGGTATTTATTTTTGCGCCAAAGCATTTTGCTTCTATAGTTCACTACTCAATATTCATGATATGGGTCTAACAACACATTATGATCCATCGTCCTAACTTTACGAGGTGCATTAATGTGCGGGTCTCAACCATAACAGTTTATTTAGGACCTTGGTAATGTACATTAACAACACGCCCTCAATTCTTAACGCGATGCAGAGCTATAGGTACACCTATAAATCTGGTGGGTTTAGAACATTCTTGAAAATGTATACATTCTGAAATCATTTTTGCCGGCTTGTGTGTCGTAGTTATCCCATGGTTTTCTGCGTGACATGTGGGTTCGAATTATGCACCGGATAAATAATATTTGGATGGTCTAAAGGTAGTTTAGTAAAAAAACAAGTACGAGTTGAACTCGCGTGTAGAGGGTTCCGAAATTGCTGAATATATTGTCTATTGTTGAATTCGGTTTTGTACCAATAACTTATCCTAAGAACAAACTTAACATCGTAGTTCACCATTTCGGCCTAATAAAGTCCACTGCTGGACACAAGCCTCCCCCAAAGATCACCACAATGACCGATATGGATGTGTTGTGGGCTCATTGGGGGGATTTGCCATAATCGCCACGCTAGGCAGACGGGTTGGCGATCGCAGTTGAATTGGTAATGTACTCTAAGGACGCTGCTGCCCATCCTCCGGCTAATCCCATAGTTGTCTTTTATGACGGGTATGGTAATGGGCGATTGTTATCAGGGTCATCTGTGGGCACCACACGCCTACGACGCGGAGAGTCTCTGGGCCGAATCACTACCCTGCGACCCGTAGGTGCTAGCGTCATTGTATATTTAGCACGGAGAAGCGCACGGACGGATGGAGTCAATTCGTCATCAGCATTATCACATCAGCCGCTATGCACCCTGTGATGTGCATAAGCTACGCTATTATTTCCCGTCCCGTGTATTCCTCATCCATTGAGACGGCTTCATTGACGATGTTGTCGGACAATCTGACAGGTGTTCTGCCTCTTGGCTGTCTGGCGTCCATAGGCCACCCATGATCGCCTTTGCCTATCTTCCGCCTTCCATGCCATCCAAGTACAGCTCATCACTAGAATAAATTATTAATTTCTAAATATAAAAAATATACATTAGAGAAAAGTAAACATATATCATATCGGACAAAATCCTTTTTATGGTCCTATGAGCATCATTTGGGTGTCTATCCAATGCAATCATTTTTAAACCCAATTCTAATAGCAATGTTAATACCAAACACAAAAAATAAAATTAAGAAAATATGAATACCTCATAACTCAAACAACAAATGTATTCAAACTTTAAAGTCCCTTTTTTATCATTATAATTCCACAGTTCAAAACAGTCATTAACATAAACATTACTTTGTTTTCCCTACTTTTGTTCCATTTAATTCTGAAGGAGTTTATTTATTACTTTTTACACCCTCCGTCCGAGTCCGGACCTGTTCAGCTTATCTCTTCCTAAAACATCTGTTTGAACAAAAGAAACTTTTACCACTAAGTGAATAAATGAAGAAGTTCCACATCAACAGCATATTATTAGGGTATGTGTTAGCTTGGATACTGCTAAGTGGATGGAAGTATACCCCTAGTGCAATCGAAACGTAATAACTAATCGACGACAAGGTTGGTGCAGTGGCTGATACAGTCGGCTGCTGCGCTCCGGGTCGCGGGTTCGATTCCCGCACGGAACAAACATTTGTATGATCTGCAGGTTCCGGGTCCAGGCCCAGGGGTATTGTGTCTGGAATACGTGCTGGTAAACGCAGTCATACCACAGGAGAAATCCTAGTGTGGGGCAACGTTTTTTAAGAACAAAAACAATAGTATACTACACGTTTACCGCGTTCGGGGCTGCGATAGGCCCGTTCCCGTTCTTCAACCAATCGGAGTGCTGAACGCTGTAAACGAGTAGTTTACTATTTATATACGTTTCGATTGAGAAAAGAAACTCGAATACTTTATGAATTGGTGATGATACTTAGTAGAAAGTTGTTACTGGCGTGAAAACGAAATGATGCCATTAAGTAGAATTTTACATTAAACATAAAAAAATTGTTATTTTATTTGTTGATATAAATATTTCATAGCCCCATAAGGTTTGAAACGAAAACGTGGGCCGCATGCGGTAGAAGTTATAGTAATCGTTGAGAAAACTCGCACAGCAGGTCAATATAATTTTGGGGGGGTGACCGCTTTACAGTCACCCTCTCCGAGATGTGCCAATAGGCGTGGCACCAGTGGGTGGCTCTAGTGTGATCATACGAGGACCTGGAGCCTCCCTTAGGTGCCGAAGATGACCGCTCCAGTGGTTTTAGCCGGTAGGAGTCCGGCATACCCCTTCGTCCTTCCCCGGGGCGAAGGAAGTTCATGATGAATTTCCACTGGGCACCAATAAAAAAAGAAAAAAAAAAAAAAAAAAAAAAAGGTCAATATAATTTGTAGTGCAATACGATATTGTTAGTAACTTTGGTGATCTATTTAACATTTTAAAATTATTTTAAAAGAGTGACTATGGAATTTCTTGCCGGTTCTTCTCCATAAGACCAACTTCTTGGAACCGTGCAACTACATTCTGACTATTCATATGCCGTAAATGGTTTATATGAATAAAAATCTTTTGAATTTGAATTTGAATTTACGCGTTTACTATGGTATGTGTTGTTACGTTATTCTTTTTAAATCTTAGCCTGGAGAAATACTTTTAAGTACTTTTTAAAAAAGTGGGAATAAAAAAAAAACTAAAATATTATCTGCTTTGTAGTCATTTGGCATTATCCTTGTAGCCAAGTGCTCAGCTATGTTTAAAATTTAAAGTCTAGCTCATCGGGAAGTTAGTTTAAAATTGATTGTACAGAACAAACAAATAGGCAGACAAGAAAGCGAGTTAATCAAGATGTGGTATAAATGGGGAAGAGAATGTGAAGGTGAGGTGTGGTGCCGGCTCAGAATACCACCACCCCATCTCCTACCGTGGGTGTCGTAAAAGTCGTCTAAGGGATTAGCCAGAGGATGGTCAGCTGTGTCCTTCGAGTACATTAACAACTCAACTGCGATCGCCAACCCGTCGGCCAAGCGTGGCGATTATGGCAAATCTCCCCAATGAGCCCACAACACACCCATATCGGTCGTTGTGGTGATCTTTGGGGGAGGCCTGTGTCCAGTTGTGGACTTCATTCGGCCGAAATGATGATCACAAAATAGTTTAAATTAAAAAACAACATACAAATAAAACACTTCAACTAAAATTCATTGTAGCGGTCAATTCAGAACCTTTATATGTTCAGCAGTTGATGTTAACAACTGCTGCAATGCTGCGTGATATCATCATTATGATGATGAGATGATCAGCTGGGTTTTGTCCAAGATTCGGTGTGTACAGCGCGTCATCGCGCATCGTTCATGGCCAGTGGTCACGCAAGGTGAAACTTCTGTACCCTTTCATTGTATTCTATTACTCTGCAATAAGATTTCAAACAAAGTGTTCACAATTAAAAAGTATCCTGGTTTTGCTCGTTTATACCTTTTTCTACAGTTTTCTGTAAAAACACGCTCCGGTAATGTTGCCTGGAGCACCGCTTCCAACGCTGTTGTATCGAAACAACAAAAGATTTTTATGTTTTAAATCTTTGTCCGGTGCTGTTGCCAGTGCTTATAAAATCAGACTTTTCATTTATAATTCAAGTATATTTTTCCTTGACAAAGACAGTAGTATTTCAGATGTTTTCAAGCAAAAATAAATAAAGAACAAGGGATCTCGTACCAAACGTGAGTAACAAACTATATATTTTTTTTAATATATATACTATTCAAATTATCTATAGAATAACATTCTCGAACAAAACACAGGCCAAGCAAAGAAAAGAGACAATACATATATCCTATCACAGGTGCGGCAAAGACATCGAGTACACATGTTGTCATTTTAGATAGCTATCTCTTTTACACTCGTAGTTTTTGTATCTTTTTTCTTACAGCATAGGTGCGTAGTTTTATAGCTTTATACCTACATACAGTCAGACTGAGTTTTGCGCGCCATTTAATATAGACGTAACATATCTATGGTATAATATCATTGCTTATGTACCTAAGTTTATATTTTGAAGTCTCATATTTTTTAGTTTAACGATCACTATTTATTATTCGATACAAATGAAGAAATGTTGTTATTGGACATCGCATTCAAAATCACGTATTTTAACACAATTCCAACAATTCACCTTTTGTAGTTCGTAAATATCGTTGAACAATTGCACGAATTACGTGCGGCGACCGCATGTGAATTGATGGCAACACCAATATTTGACGCAACGCGGTATTTCGACACTGGAAATTTATTTACACTGTAAGGAAACAACTAGTGCGGACACTGAGAAATGGTAGGACATTTCTTTTTGGAGATGTTGAGAGATAGTACTGGAATATCAGAATGGTAAACAGGGATACAGTGTGTGTGTGTGTATGGCTACCGTTTCACAGAAGGGACGCTACTGCCCATCCCTCTGGATTAGATTCCCTTAGTCACATTTTACGACATCCACGGGATGAGATGGGAGTGATGCTATATTCTTAATCCGGACACCACCCGGACTCGCCTATGACCACTCATTGGCTGGTTCTTAATCATCAGTGAAAGTTTGCGGGTTGATGTGTGTGTGTGGCAAGAATAATCTATTCTCTATGCAAAGGATCTACTCTCACTTGGTAAGCCTTTTTTTGGGAAACTGAATAAAAATAAATATAATAAGATATCTAAACATCCTAATCAAATCGCGGATGAAAGGACCAAAATATAGTATGTCAACCCAGACCCTTGTTTGAAGCCTAAAGGTCTTATCTTCATGCGTCACTGGTCTTTAATACATTAAATTTATTGCTCACGCCTAATAGAGCGTTATTGGTCTTTATCGTCATAAGTAAGCCTTGGTGTATACTGGTCTCGATTATTTACCCTAGTTCATACGGTTAAGCCAAAATAGAACAGTCTGTTTTAGATGAGTCAGCTCGTTAATTTGCATGTAAATTTAGCAGTTAGCTAAATCTTGAAAACATTAAGATAATTAACTAACTCTATTTTTTTAAAGCTGCAGGCAGTGTCTCCCTTGATCCTCTCTGCAGTCATCAGTTGGCTAAAGCAGGTAGGTAAGACGCTTTCTGGCAGAGCATGAAAATTGGAGTGCAGTGGCCTCCTTTTGCGAGAAAGTCATGCTCCAGAAGGCAGAGCGGGATTGGGAGAGGGTCGGTCCCATACGGAGAAGGATAGCACCGGGACACCACACCAGCAACACGCCTGATCTCCCTGCCATCACTAAATAGCGGGGGGCCTCGAGGGTCACGGGCGCACCGACTGGGGAGTCTGCGTGTTCATACCGAGTGAATCCATAGGCGTCCGGCATACCCCATTCGCTATGTTCAGTGGAGACTTATAAAAAAAGGCTCAGCAGCGTGTACTCGAGCTGTGGCTTATGCTGCCGCAGTACGCGCAAAAGCCCGTTGTTGAGGCTGTCTTGCCATTCTTCGGAGCTTGGCTCCAAAGGAGCGAGTGCGACATATTGCGCCTGTAGCAGGTATTCACTGGACACGATTGTTTCGGTTCGTACTTGCACAGGATAGGACGCGAGGTCAAGGCACAGTACCATCACTGTGGAGACGATCAGGATACAGCACAGCACACGCTTGGAGAGTGCCCTGCGTGGACGGGCGAGTGGTGGATCCTGGTCGATTGGATCGGGCAAGATCTCTCTCTGACATAAGGATAGCAAACCTCCAGTAGGATTTCCGCCGGATGTTCTGCTACTCTTCACTTTGCTGATAAATGCATAACAACTTCTGTGAATTGAATATACATCTTATTGGAATCGTCCTGAGATCCGCGAGAAATTGGTTCCTCTGTCCGCCGACCGCGGCGCAATGGCGTAGCATCGGGGAGTCAACGTAGCAGTGAGTCACGACGCAGCGTAGCAATAACACACACAGCGTAGCATTGACTCATAGCGTAGCGGTGACATTAAAGTTGAATAAAAATAATTGAATATAATTTACAACCTATGGACTTATTTTATAAATATTCTTTGGCTTTCAATCAGCCCATCACCTCAGCCAATCGAAGTCTACTGCTGGATATGGGCGTCTCCGAAGTTACTCCAGAACATCTAGTTAAAGTCCTTTTTGGCTTGAGTATCATGTAAATTAACTATCATTTGATCAACCTCACATCGGATTCTTGCTGAAGGAGGGTATCTGGGGTATTTTGGTTTTGGAAGGGAAGGGTCGTGTGTTGTGGGTATGGCATAATGTAGGAGAAGCCTGTGGTATGCTTTATTGTTAACTTTCTGGTTACAAGTAGAAAAAGAGGTGCAATCTTCACCAAAAGAGATATGTGCAGCAGCCGACCTACTATCCATTCTTTCTTTCTAAATTCGAGATGACATATTATAGCTTATTACTAGCCTACAATCATGTATACCTATCCTTAAAAGAAAACCGGCCATTTTGATTAAAGTATTCACTTCAGTTTATAGCGTCAAAGAAATGTGTGTTTTACTTATACGGTGATGTTATTTTACGAGCTACGCCAAAGTTATTGGCTGGTTAATAATGGTTTATGAATAGAAATGATCTAAGCTCGGTGATGCTTTGAGGAGGGACAAATATATCTTCAGCATTTGCTTGTATACTTAAAACGATACAGTACACTTCTATTCACTAACTGTATTATTAATGGTCTTATCCAAAATACCATAATATCTCAAGGCGAAGGTCTTTGACTTTGTGTTGCCGGTGATTACCTACGGTACTGAGACGTGGTCGCTCACCATGGGCCTCATAAGAAGGCTCAAGATCACCCCATCATTCCCTGCGAGGTCGAATAAAAAATGAGAAAAGACCAAGGTAACCGACATAGCCCGAAGAATTGCTTAGCTTAAGTGGCAGTGGGCGGGGCACATTGCTCGTAGAACAGATGACAGATGGGGCAAAAAGATTCTGTGACCGCGTACCGAAAGACGCAGCGTGGGGAGACCCCTCACGAGATGGATCGCCGGCCTGGTAAAGGTTGCGGGAATTCGCTGAATGCGAGTAGCGTAGAACTGGTCGTTGTGGCGATCTTTGGGGAAGGCCTATGTTCAGCAGTGGTCTTCCGACTGAAATAATGATGATGATGATGATGATAATAATTATTAATGGAGATAGGAATGTTTATTAGAGCGATATGCAGGGTCTATTTACCGTAGTTTTTTTTGTTTTGGTTTTCGTAGCGTATATTCTGTATTCCGTATTTCCGTGATGTGCGATAATCAACCCGCCTGCCAAGCGTGGTGAGCACTGGCAAATTTCCACCTAAACCACGACACAGCATGTAGCCGGTCGTTTATGTACTACCACATCATCATTCATTGCAGCCGAATTAAGTCCACTGCTGACCACAAGCCACCCCAAAGATCCCCACAACGACTGGTCTGGGTGTGTTGTGTGCTCATTGGGAGGTTTTGCCATAATCACCACGATTGCCAAGCGATTTGGCAATCGCAATTGAGTTGTAAAACTCGAAACACGCTGCTGCATATTCCAGGTAACTAACTCCATAGTAGAATTTTAAGACACCCACGTGATGAGATGGGGTGGTGAGATTATTCTATATATCACTAGATTACGTGTAAGAAAACGTTAATTATTCGTCTCCTATTGCCAAGGCATTCTAAAGGGAAAGGTTTTGAAATAATAGTTATTTTAATTTTCACACACAAGAAACTTCGTGAGTCAGCGTTTTTGGTATTGCATGTCAGTTGGCTAAGTTCTCAAACCTGATATGATATTTCATGTAAGAGACTTGAACGGGACACACTGACCTGTCTTCAACCATTTACTATACGAATTTGATTCTTTTGACCCTATCCTATTCCAAATAGGTTCACGATCTACTAAAGTCATTGTTGTCCTGTCACAAAGTAAGTTCCAATTTTGTACACTGGATCAAATGGTCGGTGGTAAAAAGCTGTCACAGCTTGTCACATACACTGGAAACCAATATCACCAAGCCAGCGGCTCAAAACAAAACAAGTGACAACAGTTCACGTCATATTATTGTTCCTGTTTCTCAAAACCCAACATTATATCATCTAAATAGAGTTTAAAATACATCTAGCAACATTTTTCAATATTTAACCTGTTGTGGTGTCTTTCATTTTATGGTGTTACCTTTGATTTTCTTTGAAAGGTCTCAGGGGCTTGTCACCGAGTTCACAGACATCTAATCAAAAATCGATGAGCAGTTTTGAGTTTCCATTTTATTCTGTTATTGCTACACTGATTTATACGACACTTTTCTGCACTTTGTTTATACTGCATTTTTTACATAACCACTACCTATTTTAACATGATCACATTAGTGTTAGCGCATTAACACTGACACGATATTATCATTTTGTATCCATAGCTTGGGTGATGGGCGATACCGTGTAGTGCCGGCTACGAATAGCACCAACCCATCTCATCCCGTGGGTTTCGTAAATGGCGACTATGGAATTAGCCGGAGGATGGGCAGTAGCGTTCTTCGAGTAGGTACATTAAGAACTCAACTGCGATCGCCAACCCGCGATTATGGCAAACCCCCCAATGAGCACATACACCCAGACAGCTCGTATTGGCGATCTTTGGAGGAGGCCTGTGTTCAACAGTGGACTTTGTTCGGCAGCTTGGATTATTTGCCTAGGATATCGTCGGAACACTTCTCTTGGCCAGGAGAGACTTCATTAAAATGCACTTTAAAATTATTTGCATTAGTAGGAAACTAGGCTTATGCACGGAGGTAGGTGGTAGATGTCAAGTGTTGCCACGGGGAGTCCTGTGAGAGAATCACCCGGAAAAATCGGGGCTGAAGTCCAGGGTCCGGGTCTGCGGATAGTACCTCATAAAGCAGAAGTACTATGGTTTCACATACTGCTGCGGAGTAGAATACTAGGCAGTTCATGTCCCAGATTTTAGTCGATCGGATCGGGCAAGATATCTCTATGCTGGTAGTAGTGTTGGTTAAGCTGGCAAAGCATGAAAATTGGACTGCATTGATCTCCATCTGTGAGAGCGACATGCTCCAGAAGACCGCAGGGCGGGATCGGGAAAAGACCGATCACGATCGCTCGGACGAGAGGGCGGCGGGGTAACAACAGCCCCGGCGGCAATATACAACATGTTGGAACCGCCTGCCGTAGGAGGTACACGATGTATTTCTACCAGCTAAAATAAAATAAAAGGTGTAAGGTGTTGTAAATAATAAAATAAGCAATTTTATGTTTAATAATTTACTTACTACCTTAGAGTATTATAGGTGAAGTTAGTGCTGTATATTGCAGTTTTTAATAGGGACAAATATAGATTTCGTCGGGACATCGCCGTCGGATACAGGCCTCGACAACGGGAACATTCCCGATATATCAAGACAGATGGCAACCCTAATCAATCCGGATTGCAATTCACTAATTCGTGATACGATACTAGGATCGTATAGAAGCTTCTATCATATCCTCCGACTATAGTGTTGATTCATATGCTTTTGTAGTTCGCGCACATTTGAATTATTGTTAGGTATCCATACGATCAAACTAACATCAAGGTATTGGAGAACTAAACATTTAAAATCTACCCAGCTGCAACAATAATTACTCAAGTTCTCTAGTTCTATGTTGCCGTATTAGTTAAAACACGTCACCATTTTAGTATGAAAGTTCTAGGTAATTATAATATTTAATAAACAATGTTGATAACTTATAATCATGACGTTGTATTGCGATCCATTCATTTCCATATCTTTATACCGATCCAAGCATGTATCAGCTTTGTTTGTATCAATCCAAGCATGTATCGGGTTTGTTTGTATCGATCCATAATATCGAAATATCGTTTGATGAAGGCAACGTTTTTAAAAAATGATGTGGTATCTATACTTGAATAAATATCAATATCGGAAAGTGCAACGCTAACCTTGACACTACCAGGGAACTGCAGTCTCTCCATAGCTATCGCTTTACGACGAAAATCCGTCGCCAAGTCGTAATGATCCCAATATAACGATAATTGGTAGTCTCTACTGTCAAAGCTGTCGATTATTATCGGTATCATACATAATTTTTTCACGAAATTTAACGATTTCTTGTAATGTTTGCGAATCACTTTGCGACCAATTTTGTCAGCTCGCAAAGCATTCGATAGGATTGTAAGTATTGATGTTTTGAGAGATTATACAAAAGTCATTATGAAATTATGGGAGAAGCATATAAAGCGCATGATTGTGCTCGAATACAGGCGCGATATGTAAAACATGTAAATAAATGTAAAAGTGTGGGCTGCTCGATATCAAAGGTAGATAAAATAGTTGTTTTTTATCTAAAGGTAGATAAAATAATTGTTTTTTATCTAAAGGTAGATAAAATAGTTGTTTTTTGAAAAATGTGTATCTACTTATATTTTGTATTCGGTGAGGAGTGTGACCTAGACCTTTTAATTTTAAATCATTAATGCTCGATGGCATCGTGTCTAGCTCCTGAATGACGCAACATTTAGATAATGGGGACCGCCATACATAGTTGCTTGGTAATAATTTAAAGGCCAAGGTTGTCTGAAGGATGGTGCTAATAACACTGAATGTACTTACTAAGTTTAATATAGGTGATGATAGATATTCTATGGAGCCATGACCCCAGGAAGAATCAACACGTTGGGACAACGCAGCGTAGATTTAACATTATAGAAAGATGCTTCGGTAAAATAAAGTCTGTTTTTATTTTTGTCTCTCACCAAAGCCTTTTTATTTATGAGCTACTGCTGAACGCATACACATGCGGTTAATTAATACCATATTTACATAATTATGACTCTAAACTGGCTTTATAAAATTTCTTAATATTTCATTGTTTTATTTATATTATAAAATGTCCCAAAAAGTTGACATTGACACATTATGACTTGACGTGTTGCAAGGGAGCTAAGTTTTATTTCCTTACATATTAAATGAATTTCTAGAAACGGTAAAATCTTACACATTTGTAACAGTGAAAAATGTGTTTCAAAGCTAAAGTCTACATAGTATCTGTAAAATTTTCAAAGAAAAACATTTATTTGTATTATATCTACCGAAATTTACTGTAACTCAAAGAGATTTTTTAATGAAATACCGTACTATGAATACGTTTTTCGTTAGCGTACCAACGCGCGACCTCGGAATGTCAAATTAAAGAACGATTTTGCTCGGTATCTTGGCTTAAAAATCGTTACAGCAACCGAATTTATTCGTTATTATTGAGCGATTGGTAGTTTGCGATGGTATCGTTATCTATGTTGAGACCACAGCTTCAGATATTAATTCATTTATTTATATTGATGTTTGTTAACTAATCATAGTTAATAATAATAATTACATGTAATATACTAATTTTATTAATTTGACATTCTGTAAATGTAATATGCTGATGACACGGTACTGCTGAGCGCATCGGTCTGTGGATTTCAGAAATTCATTCGTGTCTGTAAGGGATACTGTGATCAAAAGTCAGTTCATGCTTTTTGAGGTCGGTATAAAACGCCTACACAGCGTGCCACCGTTATTCATAACGGTGTGCTTCTGAAAAGAGTGGAAAAATTTAAATACCTAGGACACATTGTACCCACCAACCTCAGGGACGATGACAAATGAAATTGAGCGTGAACGGAGGGCATTCAGTGAGGATTAACATGGTAGCACGCAGGTTTGCGCGTTGTTCCAAGGAGGTCAAACTATCGCTCTTGAGAGCATATTGTATACCATTACAAACGTTCACTCTGTGGGCTAAGTTCAAATAGAAGATGTAGACTGACTTCTGAGTATAGTTCAACAACGCATTCAGGGTTATGATGGGGTTGTCCCGCTACTGCAGCACCTCAGGCATGTTCGTAGAGACGAGCTCCGATTTCCATCATACTACCATGCGCAAGCGATGCGCGTCTCTAGTGCGCAAGCGATACGCGTCTCTAGTGCGCAAGCTGCGGGCCAGCCACAACACCGTCCTCATGATGATCGCTGAAAGAACTGATTGCATGTATTTATATCAGGCAATGCTACGGTTATCACGTAGCGAGAGGCGAGATACCGTTTTAGTTTTATGTAAACTTATGACACTGGTACACTTTGTATGGTGTTTATCCATGTGGTTTCCGGATTAAGAATGTAGCACCACTCTATCTCCTCCCGTGGATGTCGTAAAAGGCGACTAAGGGAGTATAGACCAGAGGGATGGGCAGCAGCGTTACTTCTGCGTTCACCAACTCGTTTGCCAAGCATGGTGAGTACTGACATATTCCCCCCGAAATAACGACACAGCGTGGAATCGATCGTATTATGGGCAGGCTTTTGTTCAGCAGTGGACATTTTTTGGGCTGACAGGATGAGGATGATGGTGAAATATTGTTATACTATGACATCTGCTCTGTACCTATACTTAACATATAAAGATTTTGAATTTGAATTTTAATCATTACAGGGGAAAAAGCGATACTTACATTATTATGTCACGGACATCCGGACAAGATACCGATAGACGAACATAGTGGTTATTTATTTTTTGAACGAAAACGATGAAATTATAAGCGTTTCGTTTTTGCCCTTTGGCTATGGAACCCAGTTTTAAAGTTAGTAGAAAGGCCGAAGGAAGAAAAGGTTATTTGAATTCTTAGTTAAAGGATTAGATGGATATATAAAGGATAGCGCATCTATAATATTTTAAATTATAATCTATGACGGAACTCCAAGTAAGATATATAGGCTGTCCATGAATTATTCAACAGGTTGGCGCGGTGTTTACTGTTTCCGGTTTACTACGAAAGTGCCTGCGGAAGTACTGACATCTTGCGATAACATTCGGTACTTGTATTTTGGTAAAATATAGCCACCCTAATTTATTTATAGACATAGTATTTTGGGAATGTAAAAACAAATGAATACAGGTATAAATATGTATTTGTGGTAAAAAACAATCTGACTCGAAGGCTGTATATTTGTTTGTGGTTGATTTATTTTAGTTTTGGTAAAGCTTAAAATGTCAGAAAACACCAGGTTTTCTGAATTGTTAACTGACTAACTCTATGCTACCATATAACTCCATAGCTACTACTAGACACCTTTTTTCACCCCCGTGGAAATCTATATGGACTCCCTCCACTCCAGGAACGGAGGAGTATAGTAGAGTCGAGAGTAGACTTTTACCAGCTAAAAAAACCTGGGTGGTCATCTCCGGCACCGAAGCGGGCTCTAGGTTCTCAAAAACCAACGCACTGGAGCCGCCAGTTGGTGCCACGCCTTTAGCCACATCTCGGCGGGGGTGGCTGTGAAGCGGTAATCCTCTTTAGGAGGCGACTGTGAAGAGGCTGCCCCTCAGGTATATCTGGGGGATGTAAAGGATTCCTCAAAGCCGTGTTATGAGATGTGGTGCGCTGCACTGCCATCTTCCCAGGTGTCAGTACATAGATTATCCTATACACCCGAGGCCCCTCGCCATGACGGCATGGAGGCTCAGGCATGTTGGCATGGGTGCCGAGGCAGTCGGTACACTGTTGCCCTCTCCTTCTTCTCCGAGTGGGATCGGCTCTCTCCCGATCCTGTTCTAGTGTCTCCTTATTATTATTAGCATTACGCTCTCACAGAAGGAAACCACTGCACTACAATTTCCATGGTCTGCCAGCATAGCCGACACTACTGCCGGCAGAGAGAGATCTGGCCCGATACAATCGACCATGATCCGTCGCTCGGCAGCCCACGATGGGCATTCCTCCAGATGCCTCGCATATCTACCGCTATATTATACGGTTCTATAAATTAGAAGTGCTACTAGTTATTTTAAAATATATTGTAACTTTTATGTATCGTTACGTTGAACGTTCGATTTTTACGTGAACCATTTGTATGTGAACTTTATTTTATTTTATTTTTTATTGATCCGGTGGAAATACATCATGTACTTCCTTCGCCCCAGGAAAGGGCGAAGGGGCATGCTGGACTCCTACCGGCTAAAACCACCGGAGTGATCATCGTCGGCACCGAAGGGATGCTCCAGGAACTCGAATAATCTCCATCTAGAGCCACCCGTTTGTGCCACGCCTCACTATGCGCTGTGCTGCGCACACAGCGGTACGTGACCACATGCACACCGCTGTCTTCCCGGGGGTCGCTCGGTATGAGCACGCAAATTTCTCAATAAGCGCGCTCGCGACCCCCAAGGCCCCCTGCCATATAAAAACACCAGGTGGTTGTATGTGTACCTACCGAATCACTTCCACGATACACAAAAACAAAGCTTGGCGTAAACATTGTGAAAAAAAGTAAATTACATCATCTCTGGAAAAAAAATGCCGCAACAATGTAAACTTTCCTGCATAATTACAACATAAAACCTTAAAATTTTCCTCGTATTGTCCGAAGAAAGTTATAAAATATGGGCATCCACGCCAAAGCAAAGCCGGCGAACAAATCGTAGCCATTTACAAAACCTTTTCAACAGACAAACAAACAAAATGCTTAAACGTTATATAGGTTTTTTAATAGCCACGCAGGATAATTTCGAGGAATAAGCCTGCTAAAGTACGAAGTTTTAATACTGCGTAATTGCGTAATACACTTTGTTTTAATGTTTCATAATTGTTAAGTTTGCGTTATGTATGATTATATCAGTCGAAATGGTATGGCCGGCTTTCTATTATGTTAATTGTATGTTCGTTTGATCGCTGTATACATACAGCAGTATATAATAATATACAATTGCCATTATGTATATTAATAATAATAATCAATCATTTATTGCAGGCAAACACCCATAGAAAATTGTCATAATACCTACAATTTTATATACAAAATATATCCGTGTGGTGTCCGGATTAAGAATATACCACCACTCCATCTCCTCCCGTGGATGTCGTAAAAGGCGACTAAGGGAATCTTAACCAGAGGGATGGGCAGCAGCGTCCCTTCTGTGACACGGCAGCCATACTGCGCTCACCAACCCCCCAAAATGATGACACAGTTGCGAAAATCTATAGGGGAGGCCTTTGTTCAGTAGTGGACGTATGAATGGCCGATATGATATATACAAAAAATAATTGAAAAGAAGACAAAGAATAATTGCAATCGGATATATATTTGATTAAATTAAATTAGAATTAGTCAAATTAAAATTGGAACATTAATAGGGAGTGACCGTTATGTAACATGTTTACATATTAACTTACATTTTTCTCATCACTGACATCTTTCATCATCATTTGTATCAATCAATATAGTAATCTCAATAATTTAAATGTATTCAAGGAGTTTCTTGCCGGATGTTCTGTATAGGAACAACCAATCGGATCCGTGCAATTTAGGGTTTCCCACACAGCGACTTTTTGCAGCGGTACAAACGTGCGACAACATCGACACTGGCCTAGCTAGGTAGGCGGTTGCCAACTGTATCGCTACTGCATTGCGACTGAATCGTTGCAGAAGCGCTAAAAAGTGTGTACTCTTACATTTTGACGTTTCTTAAGTGCCTAAGTGGCAGTGTTGCCAACCTGCCGTACAGTGAAACTGCAAAGCTGTACAAAACTTCGAATGTTTAAAACAAAACTTAAATTGTTCAGATTTCGTTTATTTTATAAGTTATGAATGGGGGTGTGCGGTCTGCAAAAATAAAGGGGTTACGTAATCACATTTACACTATGACACTCTTCTTGCAATAAAAATGTAAACAAATAGTGGTAATTTACAGTTCTTTTACAGGCCGGTAAGTTTGCATGGTTGGTGCAGTGTCGCGGGTTCGATCCGCGCATGGAACAAATATTTGTATAATCTACAGATACTTGTATCGGGTCTGGGTGTTTCTGCATGTCAAATTTTTATCTGTAAACTGTACCCAGGACACAGGAGAACTCATAGAGTTTCAACATTAAAATAAAAAAATAAAGCAGTTAAAAGAATATTGTAAACCTGTAAATCTATTAGTTAAAACTGTAGATTTGGTAACATTTATAAAGTAAAATATCAAATATTGCCATGATATTCTTATATATATATAATTCTTCTGTCTGTCTGTCTGTCTGTCCGTCTGTCACAACCAATTTGCTGCGAATCTACTGGACGGAAGCAGTTGAAATTTGGTACACATATGGATATATGCGACCCGAACACGGACATGATACGTGAACAAATGAATTTTGAATATAGGGGTCACTTTTGGGGGGTAGTATAGAAAATTTAAGAATAAAGTTTTGCGAACTGTACCATATAATATATGAAATGGAAACCGCTTGTTATGAGGGTTTCAAATGTATTTCTTTTATAATTTTAACATATAAATTTTTAAAATTATTTAAGAAAATTGACGAAAATTGACCATTCCCCCAACCTACTCCAAAACTACTGAGTCTAATTTAAAAAAAAAAATTGATTATTGCTCTTTACCAATATATTACAGGAAAACCTATAAGAAGTCTATGGTTTCAAAATAATATGATTAATCTTTCAAGATTGTGCGTACAAACTTACGTTTGCGGTTGGAATGTATGGGAAAACATGTTTTTCAACTACGATGTTAAGTTTGTTCTTGGGATAAGTTATTGGTACAAGAACGAATCCAACAATAGACAATATATTCAGCAATTTCGGAACCCTCTACGCGAGTACAACTCGCACTTGACCGGTTTTTTATTTTTGTGTATGTTGGTGTAGGTTAGTTAATTAGGTGGTAGTGGCGCTGCAATCGGGTTTGCATATACCTGTCTGTGCCAAAGAGCTGCTAGTTGGTATATAAAGACGTAGAAATAATATGTAGTAGAAATTATGTTCATGCGATTTAGATAATAAGATATTTTTCTTGCAACGTTGTCTATTTTGTTGATAAACGAGTAAGGAGAAACGACAGAGGTTCTATAAAATATTTATCTTAACAAGGTAACGACCACCGATGAAATGTGAGCTACGCAGTTTTTATTCTTTTCAACAGACAGAACTGTCGGCTAACGCGAGTATTTAAAAATATGTTTTAGAGAATGGTATTTTAATTAAAATTTTCTATTGGAATTTACTCAATATAACATATTTCAAGCACGAATTTTAATTATGTCGGTACTAAAATGTGTATTCAAGGGAAAGTTGTTGATTCTTTTCTAAATAGGGTCTTACTTTAATAATGGAAAATATTTTAAGGCTACACTCTATAGCTCGGTATACAATGTATTTCAAATATTAAGTATCGGTTATACTGATAGTAAATAAATAAATATTTAAAACTCGACTAGTGAAAGATTAACTGAGTCAGTTAATCTTTCACTAGTCGAGTATTTTACATATTTTATAATAAAGGTTGATGTTATGTTTATTTTTTTGCTAAAACGCATCATTGCAACCTATAGATTTACCTCCTAAAATATTCTACTTATTAAAGTAAGACCCGATATAATTATGAAATTTGTATTTCTAAATGTGGATACTAAAGTAGGGATATCTTGACAGAGGTATGAACTAGGGATGTTACAAATATGGAATTTCGGCTAAGGATATTTTAATTATATTTTTCGATTTCGGTTACGGATATAGATATTAAAAATATTTCGGGTATCCGAACAATTTCGGTTATGAATTTTAAAGATTTCCTGTAAAAACGGGATGTTTTAGAAGCATAGAAAAGTTCAAACTATTCTTTAATAATCAATTATTTAAATTAATTTTAGAGGACGAACGCATAAGTTTTTATTGATAAAATAGAAAACCCCAAAAATCCACAATATATATATATATATATATATATGTGGAGCGAGTAAACAATTAATGAAAATGTATCAAGACAATGCATGCAAACCTTTCGTTTGGTTTACAAATTTAGTTAGATTCGGCGTCATGTTATAACCGACTCGTTTTTATTTCGGTTACACTTACGGGATTTTCAATAATTTCTGATATCCGAAACTTTCGGTTACGGATACGGAGCTCCTTAACATCAGTAGTTTGGACCATGTTAAGTTGAACCGAGAGACTTTCTCGGTAAACTAGAGCAAAACGTGCGACGGGTCACAGTTGTGAAAATATATTAAAACCTTCAGGCAAGTACAATGCAACTAGTTCCGTGAAACAGCTGTACCCATCTTTTTGTGTGTCACCGAGTGCGCTTGCAGGCTAACTTTAGTTGAATTAATTATATAATTAGAAGCGCGACGTTTTTGCTATTTTGAACCACCTTGTGTTAAAAATAGTTCCTTTTACTCGACTGCCTGAGAAGGAGGTTAATGACTTTCGAGTGTATGTATGTATGTTTTCATCATTTCAGCCAAATAAACTGCTGAATACACTGCTGGATACAGGCCTCCTCTAAAAACACACCGAGCGATCCCTGAGAAGATAGCGTTGTGCATGTGGTCACGTGCCACCGTGTGCGCAGCACAACGCATAGCGGGGCTTCGGGGGGATCCTTACAATCCCACCGAGATGTGCCTGGTAGGTTGCCTCTTTACATTCGCCTCCCCTCCACCAGGGGGACCGCTTTCAGAGCGGGATCGGGAGAGGGCCGATCCCGCTTGGAGGAGGAGGGCACGGAGCCGGGGTAACAACCGCCGCGGCGCCCGTCCTTTATATGGAGGGGGGCCTTAGGGGTCGCGACCACGCTTATTGTGAAATATGCGTGCTCATACCGAGCAACCCCCGAGAAGACAGCGGTGCTGCATACCTGGGCTTCGGGGGACTCCTTTACAATCCCCCCAAGAAGTGCCTGGGGAGGTGGCCTTTTTACAGTCACCTTCTCTCCGCTAGAGGGGGTGACCGCTTTACGGTCATCCCCTCTGAGATGTGCCCAAAGGCGTGGCACCAGTGGGTGGCTCTAGATCAGGGGTTCCCAACCTTTTTTTGTCAACTGCCCACTTTAAGAATAAATTATTTTTAACGCCCCCCTTTTTAAACATACTTAAAAACCGCTAAGTACTTATAACTGATTATTGAAACGCAAATTTATAGTATTCGGACAGAGTATCTTTTATTGAAAATAAAACAAACATAATCAATTCTTATATAAAAACTAATGTGAAGGTTGAATCTGATGCTGTTCAATAAGTTTGTTGATATCAGGTTCCAATTTACTCAAAAACAGCCGCAAGTCGCCACGTTCGGTAACACGCAAACGATTTCTCTTTTTAGTAAGCAGCGTTGCCACAGCACTAAATCCACGTTCACACAAATATGATGATGGGAATGCTATCAAAAATCGTTGAACAATTGACCACAATCCAGGGTACAATTGCGGGATCGGTTTTTGCAGCCAAAATTCTTGATATCCATTTTTGAACTTGATTTTTATTTCTTCGTTTGTTGTCAATTCTATAAGTTCTTCTTCCAGCTGAGGTGACATTGCTGTGTTGACATTTGAAAACGGATCCAACACCCAGTCTGGTATTTCCAAGTTTAAAATGTCCTGGTATCGTTCGGTGAAGTCAATGTGGAGGTTTTCCAAATGTTGGCAGTAGGCAAACAAGTCGTCGTTACTGCAGTATACTGATAAATTCGGAAAATTGTGAAACTCACGTCTACCCATATTCTTTTAGTGCAGAAGCGGTTTGGCTGCGAAAGCAGCAACGACATTTTTTGTTTTAATTAAATTTAGTTCATCGCCTTGCAGTTGGAGGTTCATGTCGTTGAACATTTTATACAGGTCTGTCATGTAAGCTATATCATTCTTTGATGTTATGAGCTTGTTGCGCAGTTCTGTATCTTTAGTTTCCAAGAACTCTATCATAGAGTCAAACAGGTTGTAAAATCGAATCAGACAATTGCCTCTTGACAGCCAACGAACTTCAGTATGAAGCAACAAACGGTTGAAATCTTCGTCATTAGTAACACAAAGCTGATGAAATAATCTATCATTCAAAGAGCTGCTACGGATTTTATTGACTGCTTTGATGACATATTGCAGTGATTGAAATAGTCGTTCACTTAAGTTTCTAGCAACCGAATGTTGTCTATGAATAACGCAATGTATAGCAAGGACATCTGGAATTTTATTCTTTAAGTATGCTATGAAGCCTTTATGGCGCCCTGTCATAGCCGGAGCGCCATCCGTAGCAACTGATATAATATTTTTCAAAGGAATCTCTTTCTCTTCACAAAACTTTTTCAATGTATTGAATATGGTTTCGCCTTTTGTATCTGTCTCCAAATTTCTGGCAAACAATAGTTCTTCACGTATTTTCTCATCTTTAATAAACCTCACGTAAGATAGCAACAACGCTTCATTAGTTGGTAAAGTGGACTCATCGAGCTGAATTCAGAATTGACTAGTCCTCAGATGATTGCACAATGATTCTTCAATGTTTTCAGCCATTTCATCAATTCGTCTTTGCACAGAATTATTACTCAAAGGAATTTTTCGGATAATATCTGCAGCCGGTTTATGAAGCACAGTAGTTATTACTTCCTTTATTGCTGGCAAAATTAACTCTTCTCCGATGTTGTGTGGTTTGCCTTTTTGGGCAATTAACAAAGAGATATTGTACTAAGCTCGAAGTCCGTCGTCATCTTGCTTAGCAGCCGCCGAAAATAGTTTTGATACACTTGGCTGAGTATTATACTTCTTCTCTAGGTCTTGAAAATATGCTACATTATTTTCTGTCTTATCTGGATGCATTTTATTCAAATGATCTTGCAGTCTTGAAGGCTTCATTGCTTCGTTCAAATCTATTATGCGCGAAACCGCAAATGAAAATAAAATAAATTTACGTCGTTTATATAGGATTGCATAAGCAGCACGCACCAACAGGAATAAGACAAACGTGCATAAACTCGTTTATCTCATTCGACGCCCAATCGTACTCGACAAGCAAGAACAAGTATTATAGAACCAGCCGATTGGTATAGGAATGTACAATTCGGATTATTTAACAAAAACTTGTTAAAACATGATTGCCCGCGGTCTTTTATATCGAACCGAGTTTGAGCTATATCTTAATTAATATTAGTTGATGTTCACAAGATGTAGTCGAGAGTCGAGAGCTCAGTCGGTGTCTAAGAGTCTTCCTAGCTAGGTAGATGAAATTATAAATCGACCCCAAAGCCCTACACAATGCCCCCTTTTTTTTCTGGGTCTCTTACCGCCCCCCTTTAGGCCTGCAGCGCCCACAAGGGGGCGTTATCGCCCACGTTGGGAAAGACTGCTCTAGATGGAAATTATTCGAGTTCCTGGAGCATCCCTTCGGTGCCGAAGATGACCACTCCGGTGGTTTTAGCCGGTAGGAGTCCGGCATACCCCTCTGCCCTTTCCCGGGGTGGAGGAAGTACATGATGTATTTCCACTGGATCGGATCGGACCGATTTTTTCGATGTAGAACATTATATTCGATGAATTTTGAACAGTCAACATTCAAGACTTTTCTCTTAACCCCTGCAATATTATTAACTACATTAATTTGACAATTACTTTGTTTTTGTTAAAATATGGTAGCAAACGTTTTACCACTACGACTTTCTCTGGACTCAGCATCAAGTCTAATTATGTACTATTGAACTATGTATACATATATTTCAGTCACGACAAGAACATACAATCCCACAAGCAACTTGGGACTAGGCCGTACGAAGGAAATGATCACAAACTCTCTCGGTGCAGGCAAAGTTAAATCGACCGCAGTTTGCGCAAACGTATAGTTTACGGATTTAATAGAAATTCACAAATTCCTTTGTTAAATAGTATTCGTAAGTCTGAACTTGGCCAATTACTGGATGCTGTAGGGAGTTTTAGGTTATGATTTTAATGCAGGGATTTAGTTTGAATGCGGTTCGATTTTGTTATAGTTAATTTATTTCTGTTCTACTTTGGGGTTTAGAGTATGTTTCATCATCACCACCATACCTGCCGAACAAAGACCTCCCCTCCATAGATGCCGGTTATATGTCATGTTTATTCATTTTGCGGCGAAATTGCCAGTAGGTACTCACCACGCTTTGCGCAGATTGGGGAGTCTGCGTGCTCACACCGAGCGACCCCCGGGAAGACGGTGGCGCGCACGTGGTCACGTGCCGCCGTGTGCGCAGCACAGCGCAAAGCGAGGCTTGGGGGATCCTTTACAATCCTCCCCGAGAAGTGCCTGAGGGGGCGACCTTTTTACAGTCGCCTCCCTCCGCTAGAGGGGGTGACCGCTTTACAGTCATCCCTTCCGTGATGTGCCTAAAGGCGTGGCACCAATGGGCGGCTCTAGTGTGATCTTACGAGGACCTGGAGACTCCCTTCGGTGCCGAAGATGACCGCTCCAGTGGTTTTAGCCGGTAGGAGTCCGGCATACCCCTTCGCCCTTCCCCGGGGTGAAGGAAGTTCCATGTAGAATTTCCACTGGACATCAATAAAAAAAAAAAAAGGTACTCATCACGCTTGGCAGGGGGGTTGGTGACGCCGCGGCATCCAGGTCCAACACGCCTGAGCCCCCCGCCGTCGCCTTATTGCAGGGGGCCTCGGGGGTCGCGGGTGCGTAGATTGTGGAGTCTACTTACTCATACCAAGCGACCCCCGGGAAGACGATGGCGCTCACGCGGACCTGGTGACCGCCTTCGGTGCCAAAGATGACCGCTCTAGTAGTTTTAGCCGGTAGCAGTCCAGCTTGCCCCTTCGCCCTTCCCCGGGGTGGAGGAAGATAATGAAGAATTTTCACTACCAATAAAAATAAATATGGAAAAGGTGGGTTGGTGAGCGCAGTATGGCTACTGTTCCAAAGAAAGAACGGTTGCCTGCTGCCCACCTCTGGTTTAGTCCGTTAGTTGCCTTTTACGACACCCACGGGAGAACATGGAGTGGTGCTATATTCTTAATCCGGACACCACACGGACTACAGTGACATGTCGAATCGGATGACAGGCATGTATTCAAGTCACTCCGGCTGTAGGTTTACTTTTTGGCATTACACTACTTACTATATACAGTGTTTTGTTTTAAAAAACACGGTGCTCCCTTATTGGGGGCTTTTCTGAATTGTGGGTACAGCGTACAGATATAAATACCACACATGCACAACACCCAGACCATATAAATACCTCTTGATTCAGTGCGGGAATCGTACCTGTGATAAAAAATGCAAAAACCCAATCGCTTAGGCACTGCGCCAACCATGTAATTTAACATCGTCGTGGGTTCGATCGATCGATTTGTCCCATCATGTCAGTCACAAAACGTTCACAGGTGAACAAAAACCTCCCCCATAAGACGACCGTCATCGGTGTGTCGTCATTTCGGGGGGATTTGCTTAACTCACCACGCTTTGCGGGCAGGTTGGTGAGCGTATGGCTACTGTTACACAGAAGGGACGCTGCTGCCCATCCCTTTGCTTTATAGAGTCAGTCGCCTTTTACGACATTCAATGGGAGGAGATAGAGTGGTACTATATTCTAAATACATTCCGACGACCACACGGAAATGTGTGCAGACTCTGGCTCTTACTTGCTTGCATTTTGACCGTTCAAAAAGAGATTTAAGAACGTACGAAATGAATATACTTACCAAATACAAACGATTGAGCGTCTGAGCGTGGTACGGAATTAGGTTCCAAATGTTTATTCTAAAGTGTTTATACACGTTACCATATTTAAAGTAAAATCTGCTAAGCTATACATTAACTAAATAAATCCGACTTGCTGATATTCTTACATTTTATCTCCTCCGCAATTTCCTCGTGAACGATGTTAGCTAGTTTTACACCACTTACTCAGCTTCAAGCCCTCTCGATGCAAGCGCTGTCTCTACTTTGAGTTGTTAAACTTTAGTTTTATAAGACTTTCCATTAGGTTTCAACAAACGAGTTAAACATTTTGTCGATGGTTAAAAAGTATTGTGTAAATACTATACTGTTTAACATAGGGTAAGTGATAAAAGAGATTTTCTTAGTATTAAACGGATCTTCATTGATACCGGAATCCCGGTTAGGGAAGATTAAGAAACATTCGCTTTAAAAGTTTGTGAATACTGATAAGGATGGCTAATGAAATCGATAAATATTGTCTGGAAATTTACAAACAGTATCAACAGTTATCTGGAGCATGACGATCCCACAGAAGGAGACCACCGTATCCCAGTTTTCGTGCTCTGCCAACAGCTCTGTAAACCAGTATCTACCTAGATTAATGATCTGCTCTAAGTAGATGAATATGATGAGCATGACTATGTAACACGACCCGAGTTCATGCTGAAGCCGACATAAATAAAGATGCCCGACGCAGCTCAATTCGTTCTTCTAAATACACTGCTTATAACCAAATAGTCATTTCACTGACTTAACGAAATTCTGGGTTGTAGTCACTAACGTTGGAGAAGCAGTAATGTATATTCCAATGCGGTGACTGGACGAGATCCTTTAGCTTGTTTAATCAGATGCGGCCGTGTAACAGAATTCCTTATGGAGCGACTGCCATGTTGTGGCATATTGTATGCGTGCCATAACATGCATCCATGTTGGATGTGGGTGGCCTGTAACCGGTTACCTACTGTGGAAATCTATGGGGGGACTATGTTCAGCAGTGGACGTCTTTCGCCTGATATGATGATGATGATTGCCATCTGAACTCTGAAATTTCTACAAAGATTTGTTCCGTGTGGGGATCGAATCCGCGACACGTTGCGCAGAAAGCAAATCGCTTAGCCTGTGCGCCAATCATGCCTTCAGATTGTTGGTCCCCATGGAAATGTTATTAATTAGAACTTCTGTGTAATTGTTTCTCGCCGCAACTAGCACGCGAAAATACTATTCGCAAACGAAAAGCTGTAATTCATTTGAATTTTCATTTAAATCCAATCGTTTCTAGGTGTTTGCTGACATAAATCAGGCTATCGGAGTCAGCGCCGCCGCCGTAGTAGCAACCGCGTCCAACAAAGTTTCAATTACTTTATGATTTAAAATTCGAACCTCATTCGATTGGCGGAATAGTGAATTGTGGCCAGAATCGCGACCAATCGCTATTAGCTAATGGATACGGGTCCAATTAAGTGCCAGTCTGTGGGTGACGTCATTTTTTAAAATTGGAACTCTTTAGCTTTTAAATGTCAATGGTTCGGTTGGATATAAGTGTTTTGTCATGTTTTATGTAAGTACCTATTTGTTTAATTAAATGCTAGCTTGGGATTTATTAAAAAGTTTCTACGGAAATGTTAAGACCTTATACTCGTATTTTTACATACGTGATACAAGTACAATTGACGGCTGTACTCAGGAGTATGCATAAGCATGACGTTTTGTTATTATATGGGATGAAGATCCGAAGCTTGAATATAAAAAATGGACACTTCTCCAATGGATTATGAGTTATGGTATATTTATTATAGAGGAGCAATAAATTAACAATAGTATGAAATATGGAGTTGAACTGGAAGGTGTCAAATATGGTTGGACGGAGGTTCAAACACTGTTCGGCTACGAAAAAAGCGACAAATCGATTATAATGTTTAACATGTAGTCATAAATGAAGCGCTAATGTAGGTGAGGGTCTCATCCAACTTGGAATAATTACATAGACTGCTTGCCTAACTTATACTTACGGAGTCTCAAGGGGAGACATTCTCTTCTGAAGCAAACTCTGCACATCTAGCAGTGTTTATGACAGCACAAGACCACCGCGTCCTACCGTCATCATTAGGGTCGCTTGATGCACACCGAAACACCGAAATTCCCCACTTTGGGCATCCAATCGGCCAAAATACATCCACTGCTGAACGAAGGCCTCCCCCTGCATGAACGGCTATATTGCCGCGTGTCGTTATTTTGGGGTAACTTGCCATAATCATTACGCCTGACAGGCTGGTTGGTGAGCGCAGAATTGTTGCTGTTTCACAGAAGGGACGCTGCTGCCCATCCCTTTGGCTTAGGGTCTCTTAGTCGCCTTTTTACGAAATTCACGGGAAGAGATAGAGTGGTGCTAAACTAAACTGATTCTTAATCCGGACACCACACGTATTCTTTATGCGCCCAATACGAATTCTAACCTATTCATCTCGCTTTTTCTATGGCTCCATCGATGTGTCGCTCGCTTCTGACATCGGTTGTGCCCCAATCTTTGGATTATTGGTTGATTTGTAGACTTATGTTGTCATTCGTTAACATGCCTGCGATGTACAGTAGCTACGACCCCGGATTTGTCCGGGCTCAGTTGGGATGAAATGTGCCTTTTGTAATCCGTGACGAGTTATAAGTTAACCTTCAAATGGCGGTGGTATAACATTTTGGTCGAGTTTATTTGGAGAGCGGTTCTCAAACGTTGCATACATTTTCAGTATTCTCCAATATATGATAGTTACTTTACTTTGGTTCTTTAAGTAAAAATACTTGGTCCTTCAGGTTTTTGGACATTTGCTATTAGACCTTCTGAAAGCAATAGGATAATTAAATTCCCCATTTGCAGGGTTCCAGCTGGAAATGAAGAAATAACTCCGTCAACAAAAGTTTACTCCCGAGCAGCAAAAGGTATCGAGTTGAAAGTAGTAACAAATAATCATTTCGGCCGAATGAAGTCCACTGCTGGACACAGGCGTCCCCCAAATATCACCACAACGACCGATATGGATGTGTTGTGGGCTCATTGGGGGCATTTGGCATTCTGAGCCGGCACCACACGGCACGCCGGCACCACACAGCACGCTGGCACCACACGGCATATTACCCGCCGTTATGGAAATCTATGGGGGAGGCGTTTGTTCATCCATGGACGTCCTTAAATAAATCCATAAATTAAGTAAATATCTGTTCAGCATCACCATCGTATCAGCCACAGGACGTCCACTGCTGAACAAAGGCCTCCCCGTAAATTTCCACAACGAGCGGTTACATGCCGCCCTCATTCAAAAACTCCCAGCAACCTTCACCAGGTCGTCTGTCTACCTCGTTGGAGGTGTCTTACGTTGCGTTTTCTGGTGCGCGGTCTCCACTCAAGAACATTTTAACTCCAATGGTCATCAGTTTTACAAGCTATGTGCCCTGCCCATTGCCGCTTCAGTTTACTTATCCTTTCAGCTATGTCGGCAACTTTAGTTCTTCTGCGGATCTCCTCATTTCTAATTCGATCTCGTAGAGAAATATCAAGCACAGCTCTCTCCATAGCTCGCTGAGTGACCTTGAGCCTTCTTATGAGGCCCACAGTGAGAGACCACGTCTCTGTTCCATATGCCATCACTGGTAGCATAAACTGGTTAAAGACCTTGCTTAGCCTTGAGGTATTGCGGTATTGTTGACGAAAAGACAAGAAATATTTGTTGCTATTGATTAATGTCTTAATTCAAATCCGCTTGACTCGTTGCATTGGTTGCAACAGTTAACGCATTCATTTACCAGCCAAAAAGGAATTGATCGCCAATATTTATAGCCAAGGTTGTCACTGAGCAGATTTGATATAATGCTTGATGCAGTAATTTATTATATCATATCGGCCATACAACGTCCACTATTGAACAAAGGCCTCCCCCATAGATTTCCACAACTGTGTCAACTGTGGGGTGTGTGGGAATTTGCCAGTACTCACCACGCTTGGCAGGCGGGTTGGTGAGCGCAGAATGGCTACTGTTCCACAGAAAGGACGCTGCTGCCCATCCCTCTGGTTTAGAGTCCCTTAGTCGCCTTTTACGACTTCCACAGGAGGAGATGGAGTGGTGCTATATTCTTAATCCGAACATCACACGGTTAAGCAGTAATTAAACATTAGTAATCCGATTAGTATTATGATTAAGAGTAGTTAGCCGGAGGATGGGCAGCAGCGTCCTTCGAGTACAATAACAACTCAACTGCGATCGCCAACCCGTCTGCCAAGCGTGGCGATTATGGCAAAACTCCCCAATGAGCCCACAACACATCCATATCGGTCATTGTGGACATCTTAGGGGGAGGCCTGTGTCCAGCAGTGGACTTCATTCGGCCGAAATGATGAATCCGATTAGTGTTTTTTTTTCGCTAAACCTAATAAGTACAACGAGGTACTCAGACGTTTTCTATAACTGAAACGTAGATAGGTATCGTAGTAGGTATAGGTGATAGTGTGTGAATCTTAGGCCTCCCTAAACTAGGGCTTCCTGAACGTGCGCGTTCATCAAACGTGTGATGGTCGAGAATGCGACAGGCTCGCGACCCGTGGGCTCATTACTAATGTGGCAGACGGTTTGCGACAGGCGTAAATCGCGCATGGGTATTAGCCAGAGGATGGGCAGCAGCGTGTTTCGGGTACATTTATAACTCAACTGCGATCACCAACTCGTCTCCTAAGCGAGGCGATTATGGAAAAACCCCCCAATGAGCACACACAGCACAAATCCATACCGGTCCTTGTGGCTATCTTTAGGGGTGGGTCAATCTAGCTGTGGACGTATTTCGACAGAAATTATGATACACACGACATTCAAAATGTGTTGCACAAGCCAAACTATGAATCTTTAAAATAAAATAAAAATGGTATTCAGTGAAAATTCTATATGGTACTTCCATCACCCTGGGGAAGGGCGAAGGGATATCTACCGGGGACTACTACCGGCTAAAACCACTGGAGCGGTCATCTTCGGCACCGTAGAGGGGCTTCAGGTCCTCGTAAGATCACACTAGAGCCGCCCATTGGTGCCACGCCTTTAGGCACATCACGGAGGAGATGACTGTAAAGCGGTCACCCCTTCTTCCCGGGATTCGCTCGGTATGAGCACGCAGACTCCCCAATCTGCGCACTCGCGACCCCCGAGGACTGAACCAGCAACCTAGTGTTTAAGAGGCGAGTTCGTAAATTTCCGGGCCACCACGACACATTTTCAGTAAATATATTCAGTAGAGCTCGTCAAAAGTCTTTCTATGTAAAGATAGAAGTAAGCGCTAGAACAAAAAGCACAATTTCCTCCCGTATTTGCTTGTGAAAATGCGTGTGCAAATCTCGTGAATTTGTTGAGATCACGAGCGGACGCGCTGCAGGAAATCAACAGAAGGATTTATTTAATCACTTTATTAAACTACATAATAACTTTATTTTTACGTTCACTGCTGAACAGTGGCCTCACCCATAGATTTTCACAACTGTGTCATAACTTTGGGGGGTACTAGTATTTGCCAACACTCACCACCCTTGGCAGGCGGGTTGGTGAGCGCAGTATGGCTACCGCTTCACAGAAGGGACCCTGCTGCCCATCCCTCTGGAAAATTACTTAATAATTACTTATTCATTAATATTACTTGCCACATAATCTTCGGCAAAGTATGCGTTCTCGACTTCTACCTGAAAGAGATGAATGTTTTGGGGTAGCATGGGTGTACCGAGGAATCTAGGTTAAGTCTATAGAACACGAGAGACTATTAGAAAAACTTCTCGGTTTACTGTAATTTTTAGGGTGCCGTACCTCATAATGGAAAATTTGAACACTTATTGGATCACTTATTGTCAGTTTGTTCGTCAATATGACGGTTTAGGACATTTTTATGCCTCGGCTTAAGGTATCAAATCGAAATTAATAGTGAATACCAAGGTTTTAATCTTCATACTGCTGTGAACAATCAAGTTTCTGGTTTACCGCAATAGCAAGATACGGCCTTTTAAAGTGTATTTTCATACTAAAAGTGCTATCCTAGACTATAGGGTAGCTACTTCCCGAGAGCTACATTCTTGAAATTTGGTATAAAGGGAGCTCTTCCGGCTCAAATGAAGGAATAAATCCCTAAATCATTCATTTCAAATCCAGTGTGGAATTATTACGAGACAAACCTATAATTTAACTACATAGAGTGTAATACGCGAGTGCCCGCAAATCACCAGGTGCCACCGTCTGCCAGGGGGTCACTCGGTGTGAGTACGCAGACTCCACAAGTTGCGCGCCTGCGACCTCAAAGGTCCCCCGCCATCGCATGGCTGATTCAGGGTGTTGGGCTGGTTGTTACCCCGGCGCAGTCTTGTCCTTCTCCGTGCAGGATCGGCCTTCTCCTGATCCCGCTCTGTGGTCTCCTTCTGGGGCATGACACTCTTACAGAAGGAGACAACTGCACTCCAGTTTTCCTGTCCTGTCAATAAAGCCCGACTCTACTTCCAACAGAGAGAGATCTTGCGGGGCGCGAGACCTGCTCGCACTTGCCTTTCCTTTTTTATACCGAAATCATTATCAATTCAGCCGAAAAACGTCCACTGCTGGACACAGGCCTTCCCCAAAGATCACCACAACGACCGGTCTGGATTTGTGTTATGTGCTCTTGCTATTGAGAGGTTTTGTTTCATATTCGCCAGGCCAGGCAGGCGGGTTGGCGACCACATCATCCACTGCAGAACAAAGACCTCCCCCATAGATTTTTACAATTGCATCGTCATTTTGGGGGGAATTTGCCAGTTCTCTCCACGCTTGGTAGCTCAGTTTAGCTTAGAGCTAGTGAACGCAATATGACTACTGTTCCTCAGAAGGGATGTTGCTACCCATCTAGTTTAGAGTCCTTTAGTCGTCTTTAAGGACACCCACGGGATGAAATGGCAGGGTGCTACTTATAGCCGGCACCACACGGCTGGTAAAAGGCAGTAAAATACGGGGGTTCCGTCAGAGGTCGGACTGCAATTATGCTAAATTAAAAATGTTGATTAATACTAGAGCGAATGTTGGTTATGTCATGTGCTTGCGTTTACTGACAGGAAAGAAGTTTATGCAACAATTATTACAGGTTTCAATGCCTCCTCAGCTTCTCGTTTGACTACTATATGTAGACATCAGTTCTTTAAAAAACAATAATAAAATATATTCAACATAATTTATTGTTTAACAAAAGTGGAGATATACCACCAAGATATTCATTAAATAATGTGTAAAAAAGAAAATTCACTACGTTGTGCTATACACTATGTTGCCCTGCTGTCCGCACATAATCATGCCATACGGGTGCGGATTCACGGTGGGAAGTGCATTGGGGAGTAACATGTCCAATCTACCGATTCGATGTCTCCAGCGCGGGCAGCTGACTTGCGTATCAAATGTGTCGAATTTAAATCATTTTAAATTTATTTTTAAGGCAAAAAAACCTGATTTAAAAGCTATTGCAATCGACTCTATTACTGAATCGGAACAACCTTTTTGATGATTTTGTGTGAGCTTAGAATAATCGTTCAAACTGAATCTTCTGTCTTATTTCTATTGCTCCGGAAGCACCGCCGTCACCCGAAGTATGGCTTCCGATTATAGGCTTCGGCGCCCGCATTCCGGTTTTTCATGTTTTAAACGATGCTAAATTGGTCTTCCTACTTTTAGAGGAGGGTACAGACTCAATCAGTGTTGGATTTTAGATGTCACAGTGATTTAGACCCCTTCGGAAGTGTAGGTGACGTTTATGTAACTAACAATTAAAGACCGGATTAGATGTATATGATCGTGCATATTTGGGCATGTCTTGTGTAATTTTAACTGTATCTAATTGGAAAAATAACGAAAATCTACATACATGAAATGAAACCGCTGGGGCTACAAACATGAAATTTTGGTCTTTCAGTACGTTAGGCATTTATTAAGGAAGGAATTTTGGAAATCCTACCCATAATAAGGTGGTAAAATAGGGGTTGAAAGTTTGTATGAAAATTTGTCATTTTATAAGTTAGATCTATAAAAATTGTCAGTTGGCTTTTTGGTTGAAAATAAAGAAATACGTATTTCCGTCTTTTTGTAACGAAGGTGTAACCGCGGGCGATAGTTAGTACTATTGTATTTATTTGTATTATTAATACAACTGTGAGTGAGACAGGGTGATGTTATATGCCCGAAACTGTGCACAAAGGCGTTGGAAGATATCTTTAAAACTCAGGACTGGAACGGTCGGGGCATAAACAAAACACACCTTCGATTCGCCAACGAAATCGTACCTTTGGCGGAGTCAATGGAAGATCTGAGTGGGAAGTTGAATAGTCTCAACGTAGCCTCAAGGCGTCTTGGCCTTGGTACTAATGAACTTGGAAAAAACCATCATGACATAACAGTGCCGAGGCCGATTAGGACCGAAGGTACGGTGGTTGAAGCTGTGGACAAGTACATCTACCTCGGACAAACGCTCCGGTTAGACTCCGGTAGATTCAACTTTGATAGAGGACCCGATAGAATGATATGTTTAGGGTGGGTAGCAATCAGCAAGCTTCGTTTGATCTTCTCGTCGTCTTATCTCCTGCAGTGTCTGAATTCGAAAGTTTTCAAGCAGAGCCTCCTTCCTGTTATGACCTAAGGAGCCGAAACGTTGACGCTAACAGTCGGATTAGTCCACAAAAGTTGCTCAGCGAGCTATGGAACGTGCTATAGTGGGGTCTCTCTTGAGTATAAGATCCGAAACGAGGATATCAGAAGGAGAACAAAAGTGATCGACATAGGACACCGAATTAACAAGCTGAAGTGGCAGTGGGCTGGTCACGTCTAATGGACATGAAGAAGGTTTCTGGTTCTGGCTGGATGCGGAATGCATCGGCCGCGGCTACTAGTAGTACCGCGCGCGCGCACTAACTTTTTGCAAGCGGCGCCGCTGACCCGCGCGCTCCGCACTCTAAACCTCATAGACGGACATATTAATTTGTGCTCTGAGTGAATTCACAAGGATAGCAGTCTGTAAAATCTGCTATAGTATTTAGTTATACAATTTTATGTTATAGTTAACAATTACATTAAGTATAAGTACTGATAATATTGTTACTAATATTACAATATCGCATTGGGTTTAGCCTGTAAAGATATTTGTATGTATGAAATAAATAAATGCTGATGACCAGATGTTGTGGCACAGGTCGGGAGGGGCCTATATCCAGCAGTGGACAGATATAGGCCGATGATAATTTAAATTTAATGTTACTTATTTTGGCACTTTTTAGAGGTTTTGTTGGATATTACGAGCATTTAAGTTGCATATTTGTATGCTTGTTTCGACCATTTTAACTTGCATATATTTAGGTATCTAGTAGGTTATAATCGATCCGTCTGTTTAGGCTTCGGTACATAGAACACGAGTCAGAATTGGGGTGGCAACGGCAGCGCGGATACGCGATGGCTTTAGATGTATGGACTAGTTATAGTGTAAGCTTGTGTGACCAATGACAGCTTACGACTGACAGTTGACGGACAATTAGAGCTCATACTATGCTGCCTAACCGCCACTAGAGGGTAGGTTCTGCGTAGGTTGTTTAATAAGTGGTAGCGGTGATGTCTGAACTATACAATGCGGTAAATCATTTACCGTGTGATGCCGGCTACGAATAGCACCAATCCATCTCATACAGCGGGTGTCATAAAAGACGACTATGGAATTGGTCGGAGGACGGGCGGTACGGTTCTTCGAGTACATTAACAAACCAACTGCGATCGCCAACCCGCTTGCCAAGCACGTCGATGATTGATTATTACCAAATAATTTTCTTATTTAGGCTGTTTTAATCATGTAGATTTTTTTTTGTGGAATCCGCAGGCATACCGATTTATATTACATAGTTGGGGTGTCATTGGGCGTTTGCCATAATAAAGATAAAAAGATAAAAGGTAATTTATTACCAAAAGAACACACACTATAATTAAGAAGGTTAACCTCCAAATTCTACAAAGATAATGGTGTGATATTATGGTAAAAGAAACGGATTCAGCAATGTTGGCAGCACGCAGTAATTAACCCACGCCCTGGCCAACACTGATTTTCAGTACCCCTAGTACGAGTTGCTTTTCACATCACAAATGTCCATAATTAATTATTATTTTTTGGTACCAAGGTTCACATAGTAATTATAGAGCTCAAAGATCCCAGCGAATGGTGTCATATCTGGCACTGCTTAAATGGTTATGCAATGCCAGTGTCAGCTATCTTTATCTATATTTATTGTGTATCTTTATGGTTGTTATTATCTTAAGTACCTATGGGTATGAGTCACACCTGTTGCTGCCCATACTTTAGAGAGTATTCATTACAACACACACTACCTCTTCTTCTTCCAGCCCTGGTCCCAAGTTACTTGAGATCAGCGTCATATGTTAGTCATATAGAAAAGGTTCAACAGGAACAGGTGGGCCTTAAAATGAACATGGGCAAGACGAAAGTCATGTCAAATGCCCATGTTGTGCCCATCCCAATATCCGTTGGGAGCTCTGTTCTCGAAGTTGTTGACGAGTATGTCTACCTAGGACAAACTGTCCAGTTAGGTAGGTCCAACTTCGAGAAAGAGGTCAATCGTCGAATCCGACTCGGCTGGGCAGCGTTCGGGAAACTTCGCAACGTCTTTTCGTCAACAATACCGCAATGCCTCAAGACGAAAGTCTTTAACCAGTGTGTGTTACCAGTGATGACATATGGAACAGAGACATGGTCACTCACAATGGGCCTCATAAGAAAGCTCAAGGTCACTCAGCGAGCTATGGAGAGAGCTATGCTTGGTATTTCTCTACGAGATCGAATCAGAAATGAGGAGATCCGTAGAAAAACTAAAGTTATCGACATAGCTGCAAGGATTAGTAAACTGAAGTGGCAATGGGCAGGGCACATTGCTCGTAGAACTGATGGCCGTTGGGGCAAAAAGGTTCTCGAATGCAGACCGCGCGCCGGAAAACGCGGCGTGGGACGACCTCCAACGAGGTGGATAGACGACCTGGTGAGGGTCGCTGGAGGTCGTTGGATGGGAGCGGCACGTGACCGTTCGTTGTGGAGATCTAAGGGGGAGGCCTTTGTTCAGCAGTGGACGACCTGTGGCTGATATGATGATGATGATGATAGAAAAGGTTTAGGCAAAACTGATTTACAGTGGGCCGCCTGACACCAAACCTCCTTGGGTATGGTGATTTACCCGCCACTTGTTGTGGGTCACCCACAGTGCTTAATGGTATGCACCGGGATCCAAACTCCCTTAGTTGTCTTCTACGATACCCAGGGGATGAGATGGGGTAGCTTTATCCTTGACTAGTATCACAGAGCAACACACACTACCGTTGTTAGTTATGTACATTATTTTGCTTACCTTTGAGCACTGTATACTTTTGGATCATATGTTTTTATTTCCGTGAACAGAAGCAGTTATTTTTACCAACCAAGACTTGCTGGCAGTCTTTTGATATATTGAAAGGTTTGTAGGCAACAACAAATATTAAATATTCCGATGTTCTAATATAAAAACGTAAAATTGCCAATTTTACTGGCAATAACGCGGCGAATAAAAAATATATAAACCATCAAAGCTGAGTAACAACATAACGGAGAGTTCAAACCTTGCGATTTCCTATGATATTTAATTCAGGATTTTTTATTATTATCTGTTCGATCCTTGTCTAGTTTAAGGTAGATTTTTCAAACTCCATTTAATATTATGGCTTCTACCATTTCTTCTCCTTTCGACGAGCCGCCGTTTTGGTGAGTCATTGAGTTGACGTTCGACTACCGCAGAGGGAGCAGCCATAATGCGCTCACCAACCCAACGCCAAGTGCGGTGGTACTGGCAGATTTCCCCTAAAATGACGACAAACGGCAACTGGTCGTTTATGTAGGATCCTTTTGTTCAACAGTGAACGTCTTTTGGCTGATCTAAAGGAGAAGAAAGAAGAAAAAGATATATTTCTGAACACCATAGAGACGCGCATAATATTAAACACCAAAGTCTTAACTGGAGTACTGTTTTTAGGAATAAGCCTTACAATCGCACACCACCATAGATCAGGAAATATGTGAATGTCAAAAATAAATAAATCGAAACTATAATTACTGACTTCAAGCAAAGGTTTCATCTACATATAACTAAACTTATTTATGCACAATTATTTATTTTGGATTATTTTTATTCATTGTCTAATTCTCCGGTTATACGAAAAGAAAATTGAAAGTGTTAATATGTTTTTGCGATTTTCCCTAAGACTTTTCTAACTGCGACTGTCGCACATCTGTCCCAGCCGTTCATAATAAACATAAACCGTGATGCGAGGGGCGTAGAGATTTCCTGAGTCCCCACAGATTCACCCCAATTGCCCTGCCGCAATCCGATCGGAACAAAATGTTTTATAATAACATGTTTGTAGCGATGTAAATTGAATTAGTTCTGAACATGTGGCAAGTCGTGTTATGCTTAATATTTCAAGGTCAATGGAAGTGAGGTGTTGAGGCAATTAGAAAGAAAGAAAGAAACATTTATTTGTTGCAAAACATGAGACACAATAGATGAGGTAGGTAGTAAGTATTAGTGAAGTTATACAATATTATGTATCTCACGGTTGCACCAAATAGGTGTCCAGTTCAGCATGTGCTAGGCAGCTAGTGCCCTCTAGTGTGATCATAGGAGGACCTGGAGCCTCCCTTAGGTGCCGAAGATGACCACTCCAGTGGTTTTAGTCGGTAGGAGACCGGCATACCCCTTCCCGAAAAGGGCGAAGGAAATTCATGAAGAATTTCCACTGGGCAACAATAAAAAACGTGTGGTGCCGGCTCAGAATGCCACCACCCCGTCTCCTCCCGTGGGTGTCGTAAAAGTCGACTAAGGGATTGGCCGGAGGATGGGCAGCAGCGTCCTTCGAGTACATTAACAACTCAACTGCGATCGCCAACCCGCCTGCCAAGCGTGGCGATTATGGCAAAACCCCCCAATGAGCCCACATCACATCCATATCGGTCGTTGTGGTGATCTTTGGGGGAGGCCTGTGTCCAGCAGTGGACTTCATTCGGCCGTTAGATAGAACAATAAAAATAAAGGCAGCTAGTGCCAGGTACTGGTTTTCAACTGGAACCCGGACGTCCAACAAAGCATACAGCCTTACCGTAGATACGTGCGAATTTTGCGTTGTAATTTGTGTGTTGTGTATCGTATACTGTATAAACTATATTTCACTTTAAGGTTTATCAATTCAGGCTATATTGCTACAACGCCGATTGATTTATCAGCGAGTTATAAACTATGTTGTTGAGTCTTTGATTTTTGACCAGTGCTGCCATATTAGCGGTTTGCGGGCCTAGATCTAGCGCAATTTTAGTGCAATCAACTTCATTCTTGTTGGTTCTTAGCGAAAAACTAGCACTTTATCAAAATTTAAGAAACAAGCAATTCATCCATTCGACACAATATTACACATGGAAGGATTGAAAAAGGAGAAATGAAACAAAAAAAGAAACAAAATACAGTTATTTCAACTTAAATTGACGGTTGTGCCAATTAGCTCAGTATTATGTTAGGTACCATAGGCACCTAAAGCTGGTTTTTATCTGCAACCTGTATTGTATGGTATTAAATTTTTACTATGTCATTCATTTATACATATTTATAAATATCTAATATATAATATAATTATAAATTGGCGTTAGCAAAGTACAATATAGATATCACAAAGTGACATAATCACATTATCCCATCTTATGAATATGGGGACTCTTAATTGCTGGACTTTGACGATGATGATATTTATGGATGATCTTAAGTTACTTTTTGTTCTAAATTAGTATTTTCTATTAAATAATCAACACACATATCCGTAGTAAGCATTTATTATAACCATAATTTGATACCTGACTACTAATACCAAAACTAGCATACACACACACACATACACACGGTAATACCGCTGTTTTTTAAATCATAGACGACTGTTGACATCTACTATCTGACTGTCTTTTCTTGGGCTGAGTAACTTACGCCCAACTCGTTGTTAGACCTGGTAACACTGATATCCGCTACTTTTATGCTACAAGTACCGGATTGCTTTGACTAAACGCATACTTATCTTAGATCGTGTCAGTAAATACTATTTCTTAAAAACTATTATTTCTAATTCGGGTTATGAATGTAAAAGTAATGGGAAAACATCAAATTTTTTTTTTGTTTTGTTTTTTGTTTTTTTTTTAAAAAACGTTGCCCCACACTAGGATTTCTCCTGTGTCATGGGTGCGTTTACAGACACAAATTCCACACACAATACACCCAGACCCGGAACAACTACCTGTAGATCATGCAAATATTTGTTCCGTGCGGGAATCGAACCCACGACCCGGTGCGCAGCAGCCGACTGTATCAGCCACTGCACCAACCGTGCCGTGTTAGAAACCGACTCGTCTTTCCACCCATACGCATACGTGGAAAATTAAAATTGACGTCAATTTTGACGCCACGGCTGTGAAGCGGCAAATGTCGATATGGATAATTGCTGCTCAACAGTAGCCAAAATCATATTCGACGACTGAAGCTAAAATCTGCTTTAAAAAGTGCTCTCGTAACTTATGACTTGTGAGTCAACGGTCATTAAATACTCGAAACATCCTGCTTACTTACTTTTTGAATAAAAGTAAAAAATATATTAAAGTTACGCAGAAATCCCCAAGGAAGAGTACAGCTACTATGTATTAAGCTTTTTCTTCTAGAAAATGTAATAAAACTTCTTTCTTTTTTTGTTATGTTGGAAGCCATTGGTGCAACGAAAGAATGAGATGTTTTTGCCGTTTGTTCATGTTAAGTTTCATTGGCTTTTGCTTTAAGTAGGTCAGCTGTTTCGTTTAAAAAAATGAATTTTACGTTTTTGATTTGATTAAAAACGTAAAATTCATTTTTTTAAACGTTTTCCCACACTAGGATTTCTCCTGTGTCGTGGGTGCGTTTACAGACATGAATTCCACATACAATACACCCAGACTCGGAACAACTCCCTGCAGATCATACAAATATTTGTTGCGTGCGGGAATCGAACCCACGACCGGCGCCGGCACCTCCGGCGGGGGTGACCGCTTCACAGTCACCCTCTCTGAGTTGTGTCTACAGGTGTGGCACCAGTGGGTAACTCTAGTGTGATCATACGAGGACCTGGAGCCTCCTTTAGGTGCCGAAGATGACCGCCCCAGTGGTTTTAGCCGGTAGGAGTCCGGCATGCCCCTTCATCCTTCCCCGGGGTGGAGGAAGTTCATGTAGAATTTCCAATGGGCTCCAATAAAAATAATAATAAAAGCTACATCTGTCAGGTGTCAGATTTTTCGACCAGTATAAGCAGCCGACCTTCTAGTTAGAGATGTTAATATGCGGATCCCATTGCCACCTTGAATCACACGTGATTCCTAAGAAAAACTCAAGTTTCTTATGATTTATTATGACGTCAAAATCCCCGCTTATATACATATACATTTGGCAGAGTAAACTTTATGCTTTTGCCAGTTGAATTGTGTTATTTTATAATCTCGTTTTTGTATTGTTTATTTATGGTATGCGTTGTGGTGTCTGGATTAAGGATATGGCACCACTCCATCTCCCCCCGTGGATATTGTAAAAAGCGACTATGGGACTCTAAATCAGAGGGATGGACAGCAGCGTCTCTTCTGAGGAACAGTAGCCTTACTGCGCTTACCAACCCGCCTGCCAAGCGTGGTGAGTACTGGCGAATTCCCCCCAAAATAATAAATAATAAAAATACACACGGCATGTAACCGGACTTCTTATAGGGAGGATTTTGTTCAGCAGTGGACTTTTTTTGGCTGACACGATGCTTTAATTTCGGCGCTGTCATTTTGGCAAGAATAAATATTCTTTTACTATATATTTATTTTAGTTTACTGCGCATTATGTGTATACCTGTGTGTGGCGACACTTACATCGCGACCATTTATAACTGCAACTTACAGCGACATCTACTTGAATATTAATTGCAACTCTCCGATGTCGTCAAAGAATCCTGAATCACGCTTGTAAAATATTCGCACAACGCTGCATATATACAGACGCTCAACATCAACCATTGGGCTTCGGCCCGCCAGGCATCACACCCGCCTGGTTGGAGGTTCCTCCCCTTTCTATGGAGAAACACCACACCTTGTTCCCCATATTATCTGTGCCTTTAAAGTAAGTAAAAAGTTTAAATCCTTAATGGAACTGTGTGAACATAAATGTAACTGTCTCATTCTGTTAAACAAACATGGTTTCCTTAAATACGACGAGACTTAATTGCCTTTAGTAATCTACATAACCAGGTTGCTATACCGCGTACCCTTACCGAACACGGATGAATATTTAATAAACCATACAGTATGTTAGAGCTTCACTTACAATGCATTTGGCTCGATGTCAACAGCTGTTGGCAGATGGCGCCACTTCCGGGCCGGGCGGATGCGATGTCAGTGTTGCCAGATCGCGTAGATGGATTATCGTTTCATTAAAGCGTTGCTAGCATATAGGATTAAAGGCAATCATGTGAATCAAATGATGATTTTTTAATTATTGTGATTTGTGGTTAGGGGCCAACCTTATGTCAGAGTTATTCAAGCAGCCCAAAGACCTTTGACTTAGCACGACTGTCGTCTACTGACAACAACCGGGACCGACAATGTTACGTGCCTTCCGAAGCACGGAGAGGCTCAGTTTAAATATCACTATGCAGTTACCCATCCATAGACTGACCGCGCCAAACGTTGCTTAACCTCGCTGATCATCATATCAGCCACAAGATGTCCACTGCTGAATAAAGGCCTCCCCCTTAGATTTCCACAACGAGCGGTCACAAGCCGTTCTCATCCAACGACTCCCAGCAACCTTCACCAGGTCTTCTTTCCACCTCATTGGAGGTCGTCCTACACTGCGTTTTCCGGTGCGCGGTCTCCATTCGAGAACCTTTGTGCCCCAACGTCCATCAGTTCTACGAGCAATGTGCCCCGCCCATTGCCACTTCACTTTACTAATCCTTTCAGCTATGTCCACAACTTTAGTTCTTCCACGGATCTCCTCATTTCTGATTCGATCTCGTAGAGAAATACCAAGCATAGCTCTCTCCATAGCTCGCTGAGTGACCTTGAGCTTTCTTATGAGGCCCGTTGTGAGTGACCCAGCGAGGTCACTCACAACGGGTCTCATTATAATTCATTTATTTTGTAATTCATAAAACAACATTTTATACAACCGCTCCGGGTCGTGGGTTCGATTCCCGCACGGAACAAATATTTGTATATAAGAACGCTGATACCCAGACTAGGCCGCAACCTGAACTATAGGCATTAGACTGCCGATCATTGAGTGCAACTGCCTGTTGTGATGCGATACTTGTTCTATAGGTACCATAAAATAAGGTTTTCAAACGATGTTGTAATTATGTGATGTGATTTTGTGATGTAACGAATAAGCAAAGTTTTTCTTTTTTTGAGTATGCCACAATGCCAGTAAGGATTTTGAGTTTCAGTCACCCCCAGGCTGTTATAATCCCCCGGGAAGATGGGGGTGTGCGGGTGGTCACGAGCAGCACAGCGCACAGTGAGTCTTCGGGGGGAACCTTCACAGTCCCCTCCGAGATGAGCCGGGGATGATGACGGATGACTCCGACAAGTTCCTAAATTGTTAGCGAGTTTCTGGAAGTCTAGTGCTTCCAGTTTCTTCGGTAGCGATGAAAACTGGGAAAAAGAAACCGGCATGGCACTCCGCCCTTCCCCCGAGGAAGAAGAAGGACATTATGTTTTTTTTAAAAAGGCTGATTGTAGGGCTATACTTTTTGTCAATAAAAAACAAAACATTTATTGTAAAAACATCACAATAGTACATAGAAGTGTTAGTAATAATCTTAGATTATTTATACTACTAGTATATGACAGTAAATAATCTTCTTTTTCTTCTCTTAGATTATGGCTTCTGTAGAGTATCTTCCACAATTTCGCCAATGTCAAGTATAAGACAACGTCCTACGGTGTTTAGATTATTAAATCATTACATATTCATAAAATATTTCTCAAAAATCTAAAATTAAAAAAATAGGCGACGTCTTACTGTTTTCCTTGATGATAAATAAATAATCTAAGCTAAAAATAATCAATCAGTCTAATTGTTGACAATAATGATATCCAATAAAACAATGATGCCAGAATCAATAATTACTATGGGTTGTAATTTTTTATTTTATATCATATCAGCCACAGGTCGTCCACTGCTGAACAAAGGCCTTTGTTCATTTTATATGGTAATTCTTAAATAAAATAGAGCGGTGCTTTAAAAAAGATATAGGTACAAATGCTCCTATTATTATGAACTTTTATAAATATAATTTCTTCTCGGTTCACTGCAGTTTCGAATAAAGCCCAGTCTCCATACGAAAATATGGCATGTCCTTTTTCTCGCTCGTCCCGGAGAAAAACTGGCAGTCTCCTTCTAAGCTGAAACGATTTTCTGGTTTTCAACAAATCTCGTCACTCCTCCAGTACCTCGCTTATTTAGCCTACATAGTCAGACTCTGGGAGCAATTATATATCGACAAGATTAAGCAGCTTCATCAATCACTCGCACTACTATCCCCGCGGCATGAGAAATCAACCTATAAGGTGGTCTTCCTACATTATTAGGTAGTAAGGTAAGTAGCTAATCTATCATCGATTTCGGCTAAGGATTTCTATAAACGTAATCTAATTGAAAATAATTACTTCTGTAAATACCGTAGGTTTATTAAATATTAGGATGTAAGGGCATCAATATGACACCAAAACTCGTCAACATCTCTTAAATAAAAAGTTTTATTCGAGTAAGTCATTCATAATATTCCAAACACATTTTAAAAAAAATTAATACATTTCTAGTAATACCAGCACAGAAAATAATTTTTATGCATGTTATTTTATATTTATTTTCCTACATAAAACTATGAAAAGGAAATTAAAGCATGATTAATAGACGTTTAATTTGCTTGTAATTATGAACGCGACTCGTAAAATTATAGAGATTACAATCGCGATTGTAATCAAAATTACGCGGTACACCGGGGACACGCATAAAATTAATTTATAAAATATATTGAACGCTTGTAATATTGTGATTGTATTTTCTAATATTACAACATTGTGGTATGGGGAACATGGGTTTTCACTTAGAAATTAATTTGTAAGCGGAGTTTTTATTAGTTATTACACAGTTTTATGGTCTTTGATCACGAAAATGATTAGCCATTGCGCGCCCCCACAAATAATGTGCCACCATATTCCCAAACTCAGGTGACGGCAACAGAACAGGTATAAAAGACTATGCTTAAGGCATGCATGCATGCAAGGCGTAGCACCAACACATCTCATCCCGTGGGTGTTGTAAAAGGGAACTATGGGATTAGTCGGAGGATGGGCAGTAGGGTTCTACGAGCACATTAACAACTCAACTGTGATCGCCAACCCGCTTGCTAAGCGTAGTGATTATGGTAAAATCCCCCAATGAGCACACAACACACCCATATCGATCGGTGCGATAATCTTTGGGGGAGGCCTGTGTGCAGCAGTGGACTTTATTCGGCCGAAATGATGATGCGGAAGGCGGAAGTCAGTGTCGTATTGTCTTAAGGCCGTAATTTCGACGAATTGGCATAAAAATAATAATATTATGGACATAATGTGTCGGACACTATATTATCCAGCCCACTGAACATTTTGCATAAACAAAATAATATTATTCTGCTCTCTGCCCCAGATCCAAGTTCTAGTAACGGGTCGGCAAAATATGTTTTTGTCATATTGCAATGGTTTTGCCAAAAGGTTTTACAGTCGGGCGCCTGCCTGACACCAACCTTCTTTGGCTATGTTAGTGTTGGTGGTTTACTCGCCACCTGCGGGCAACCCAAAGTGTTTAATTGTACGCACCGGGCTAACTACCTCAATCGCCTTCTACGACACCCACGGGATGAGAAGGTGCTTTACTGGTGGTAGGTTTCTTATTACAAGAGGCCAGCTAGGTAGGCATACGAGGACCCGGAGCCGCCCTTAGGTGCCGATGATGACCGCACCAGTAGTTTTAGCCGGTAGGAGTTCGGCATGCCTCTTCGTCCTTCCCCGGGGCGGAGGAAGTTCATGTAGAATTTTCAATGGGACCAATAAAAACCCAAAGAATGGTAGATACCACCTCAAGCCAGATATTCACCGCGAAGCAGTGGTGGCATTACTGTGTTCTGGTTAGACGGGCACTGTAGCTAGTGAAGTTAGTGGGTGATAGACTAAATAACTTATGTCACGGGGTGACGAGCTTAGTGTGGTGCCACGCATGCCCAGTCGGGTGGCGTACAATTGTTATGGGCAGGCGTTTACCACCAGACGAATGACTGGCTCGTCAATAACATTAAATGCTCAACGCCACTGAAAACCAGCGCTGTGATGTAGCTCACGTTACAACACAGCATCATGCTGAGTGGAAACCTCGTTGCTACAGCGTTAATTGTCAATGGATATCAGCCTGGACACAATATACCTACGATACGATGCCATATGTTAGTGTAGTTATTTTATTTGTGTGTAAAAGGATTTTATCGTACCTATAACATATTTTATTTAGATTAAGATTGTCTTAGTAACTATCCTTTTCGTTTAGTACAGAACAAACTTAGTACATCATTTATAAGACAGGTACTTTAACCTTGGTAGCACGCATGTGGTCACGCGCTGCCGTGGGACGCTTTGGGGGATCCTTTACGAGATGTGCCTAAAGGCGTGGCACCAGTGGGCGGCTCTAGTGTGATCATACGAGGACCTGGGGCGAAGGAAGTTCATAAAAAAAAGGTATTTTAATCTTAAGGTATTAGCGTATTTATTTATTTATTTGACACTAAATGATTACATAATTTTGAAACCTCTGATCCCTGAACCAGGCTATAATCTAGCCTGTATGACAGAAATCAGTTTCTTCTCTGTTTAAGTGACACAAAAGATTTTAAAAACGATGTGCTTTATACATTACTATTGTGTTGATGCATGCAAGTATGCAAAATATTCAATGCAAATTGTTATTTTCTGTGGAAATAAATACATTTCAATTATTTATAATAACTCCATATAAAGTATGTTGTACTGGTAAAGAACAGAGTAAATTCCAAAGTGAATAACTACGACATTTACTATCGGTTTTATTATACATTCGTGTTGTTACTTTTGTAGTCTGTCTTAAAATAAAATCGAATACATCTTTAACAAAGTCAAACTTCCTTTATAGATTATTCTGGAATATTATATACGAGTAAGTATTGTTCAGTAACAAGGTTTCATTTCAGACAAACAATGGAGTGATTAATTTGAAGAAAGCTTTCGAATGACCTTGTTTAGAATAAACCACAACATATTTTCGTTTTATATAAATCCCAAATAGAAGAGTCTATTGACAAAACCAAAATGTTACTATTTATCTTCAAAATCCGTTTAGCACACCGAGCCGTAGCAAATATGTACGGTACACAAAAGAACGAAAAAAGGCTGAAAATTACGCGTTTACAAATTTCGACCACAAGCGAGTACCGTTAGCAAAAAAGTTTAAAACCCTCCAAGTACAAACCTTTTGGTCATAAACTTCGTGCTTATCTTGTGTCCCGCAGCTCGTGCCTAGACTAGACTTTCGCTGTTTGTGAAGTTACTAAGGTTCACACTCGATTTTTAAAAGCGTTATCGTACACAATTCGAAAGTGGTTTTAAATTATCTATACAAATAAATAAAATTGAAGTGTCTGTTTGTAATGTCAAAATAACAGTTTTTTACTAAATGCATATGAAAGTATATACGGGACATATAACAAAAAAACAAATTTGTATATTTTTTGTCTGTCTGTCTGTCTGTTTGTTCCGGGTAATCTCCGAAACGGCTGGACCGATTTTGACGGGACTTTCACTGGCAGATAGCTGATGTTATAAGGAATAACTTAGGCTACTTTAATTTAAGAAAAATAATTACGGTTCGCACAAAAAAAAATCCCTTGAAATCCAATATATATATATATATTCTATGTCAAGGGTCTATGTTGAAGTACTCTAAATTCCTTTTAAATTAAACGCGGGTGAAACCGCGGGTCCCAGCTAGTTCGTAATAAAATGGAACTCTTCCAGAAGTACTTGTCCAATGACACCTATGTACTAGCGTACGTATGCACCTCTTAGAAATGTCATTTCACAAGATTGTTTCTTACAAAGAGGTCGTCCTCTACAGTAATTTATACTGAACATACGTATGTTCAGAATAAATTACTGTATTTGCTGTTTGGTGTACAATACCTAAAGTGTTTTGTGTGTTTTCTTTTAATGATAAGCTGGTGAGTTATTGGTGTTCCTTTCCCTCAACTCAATTCAATTTTATTATCCATTGCCGTCCGAGGCATGTGCTCAACTACCCAGATGATGAAAGAATCCTCTTCCAGGAAGTATACAAAAAGAGACTAGCAGTCTCAGACAGTCATATCGTCCTCGCAAGCGAGGCCTCGAACCCATTCCATCTTCATCCCGACCCGTGCTAATGCAGACACATGCCTAGCCAGTAGACATAAATATATATTATAATCGTCTTTTTGAGCCAGCTTCCAAGTTCGGCCGCCTATCGACGCCCTAAGCTGAGGCCCGAGTCTCTAGGGGCACCTTTAGCTGTGTTGCTTAGTATTTAAGTTATCGCCTGTCCGGAGGGACTTGCCGATTGAGATAGACAAAGAACCTGAACCGGTTTCAATTGGTTGTTCCTTTCGAGAAGAGATATCTCACTGAACTCGTCTACGAACTATCGTAGTCCATTACTAAACGTAGGCCTTTTTTTTATTGATCCGCTGGAAATAACTCATGTACTTCCTTCGCCCCGGGAAAGGGTGTAAATAAAAATTTGCCTTTAAAATGTGAAATATTTTAAAGGCGATTTTTTAAAATACTTAATTTTTACCCAGAACATGTAGTACCATCCCTCCTGTTGTGGGGTATCATACGTAACGAGTACGAGTTGTACAACTTGACCGCTCAGTGACGTCACTCTTCTGCTTGGCATATGTGGACAATTGTTAACTTAATGCGACTTACACACGAGAGGAGTGGACAGAGAACTGCTTATTTGGATATTTTAATTTTGGTAGGCTTACAGGGTTTGTGGTCCAAAGTTTATAATAATCTAATCATAGCAAGTAGGTTGAGGTTGGTTGGAAAAAAAAAGAAAATGCAAGTCAACAAATTATTGTCGATTACTGCAAGAATAAGTTGTTTATTATTTATTTATAGTTTACCTTTGGCCTTTTATATTTTTTACTAGATCGACAGATTTTGAACTAAGCTACAATACAACAGTAAATTTAAAATTGTATGTTTATTATGCGCAAGAACGAAGGGCTTTTGTTGGAACAACATTAAAAACACTTAACATTATTAGATTTTTCAATTTCCACAATTGTGTCAACATTTTAGGAGGGGTATTTGTCTATATTCACCACGCTTGGCAGGCGGATAAGTAAGCGCAGTATGGCTGCTATTCCATTGTATTGTTTAGAGTCCATTCGTCCTCTTTTACGACGTTCACGGGAGGAGATGGAGTGCTAAATTCATAATCCGGACATCACACGGAATATTTAGTAGAAGGTTTATTTTTCCATAATTATAAATCATGTGCTTCGTAGCACAGAAAAGGCTATCAAGAAAATAAGAGTTGTAAAAACGATTGAGATATTTTTTTAAATAGAAAATACAATAAAGGAGGACAATAGGTCGATATTATCCTAAAAAATTTAGTATCATTGAACCGACTTTTTTGGTGACACATGCTCATCCTGGCGTTTGCCCCGGCAAGCGATGGACAAAGGACGCCCACTGCTAAACAAAGGTCTCCCCCATAGATTTCCAGTTCGTCGGCATTTTGAGAGAATTTGCTGGTAGGTACTGTAATGTATATGCGTGCAGATGGTAGAACGGGTGCCAAGATCAATTGAAATATATACTTTTGAATTAATGGTCAATTTTATTTTAATAATATATTAAATTCTAAGACCATTTACAAAAGCACTCGACAATCCCTTCTTCTTTTTCTTTTAGATTATGGCTTCTGTAGAGAATCTTCCACAATTTCGCCAATGTCAAGTAATAAGGCAACGTTGTACGGTGTTTAGATTAATTAATCTTTATATATTTTATAAAATATTTCACAAAAATAAAAAATATGTCGGCAACGTCGTACGGTTCAATTGTTTTTTTCCTCGACAATCTCTATCATCAGCCAATTATTTCTTGTGTCAAAATCATTTTCAATCTCTAAAATTCAAAAGATAACGTTTATTTTCTTAGTGGTCAGTACTTTGTACCAAGGAGTATGACCGCTATTACGGTACTCACCACGATTAGCATGCGGGTTGCTGAGCGCAGTATGGCCACTGTTCCATAGAAGGGATGCTGCTGCCCATCCTCCTAGTTTAGAGTCCCTTAGTCGCCTATTACGACATCCACGGGAGGAGATCGAGTGGTGCAATATTTTTATATCGCACGGAATTCAAGCAGCAATATTATACTTGCTAACTAATCCTATTTGTTTCCCTGAAAGACATAAATTGATTATATGTTTTTGTCCGTCGTCGTCCCTCCACTGTCTGCCTAGACAAATTGATATCCTGAAGTTAGCAATTAATTGCCAGGACAGGAGCCAAAATAATTTGTAAAGTGTCACGTACAGGACCAAGAAGGTCCCACTATTTGGTAACCTTTGACAATAATAATTATTTTGGTCTTTAGGAACATTACAGAACACAGGATACTTTACCAGGTGTTCTATAATGTCAATGTTCTCGAATGAGTCCATGAGATCAACTATTTGGAACCGTGCAACTTAAATTCTGACGTTTCATAAGTGCCAATATTTGGTTTATTTGAAATAAAATACTTTGTCTTTGACTTTGATTAGTTTTAACGACCCATCCTCGATTTGTTCAGATGATAGACATAGCCTGTGTATGTGGCATAGTAAAGTTTCCTAACATCAAAAGAAATGTCAATATCGCTGTTTTAATTTTCTCTCGAATTGTTGAAGTGGTTTTTAGTTTCATTGTAAAGCGATAATGAATTTTAATATCAAAATTCTAACTACTCGTAGATGGCGTTAGTGGAAGTATTAGAAGGCGGTATGGTTTCGTTACCACGAATACCGTATAAAGACATTTCACTATCGGTAATAAGAGGCATACAGTTGGGTTTGTCTCAGTTGGTCATTAAACATTCTCGAATTGTCTGGTTGTCTAGTTATCTTATTGACTCACTCATTCGAGGGTGAAAGTTGTGTTTAGTCCAGAAACAAAATAATTGTATTTTTGGTAAGTAGATCAAGGGAAGTTGTTAAATTTATCTTATATATTTATTTAATTAATTAATATATAAAAACAAACAAAATAATAGTAGTAAAGATTTATTTTATTTTATTTATTTAGTATTAAGTCTTGATCATCTTCGCACACGTTTATACGCAAAGAACTCGCTCCTTACAGATTTTTATTCATGTAAACCATTTGCAAGCACTTATGATTAGTCAGAATTTAAACAGTTGGTCCTATAGAGAAGAGCCGGAAAGAATCTCCATGGATACTGTGCTTAAAAAGTAAGTATTACAGTTTTATTTTCACAATAGAATTGTGAAAAGATTTGCGAGGATAATGTTAACTAATTTGCCTGGCATAAAGATTGACATAGCCTACCATTCTTCATAAAAACACACTAATGCACACAGTTACAAGTTCTCGTCCAATGAACTGAATAAACACAACATTATAATTGGCTACTTATACTAACACACGACTGTGTATGTAAGCCAATCATGCCGAGCGTACGAACTGCACACGGTAGCCGTACTACGCAACGCGTAAATTTACTTGGAATACCATTCGTTGTTCTATTCACTGCGTTTGTTATTCACCGATTGCTAGTTGAAAGTGGTAGATAAGAAGCATTGTATTTTGTACAAAAACAATAATGGCGTTCTGCTCCATCAATCCAAATGTAACTTATTAAAGAAAACAATAATTTTTTATCTATTCTTTTTATTGACAAATCCAAGAAAATTCTTTCACTTGCATATTGTATATGATTCCTTCCTTGATAAAGTTATTATTTTCGCTTCGATTTTTGCATGTTATCTCGAACAACACGACACTTTAACAAAGTTTCACTTAAGCGATCGAATCTCAACTGATGTTATAAAACCGCCATTGTTTCGGCGCGGTTACGCCCCCGTACCACTTCTCCTTATTTCCTATTTCTGTAGTATAGAAGTATAGTTATAACTATAGATAATTTTACTGCACATCCTCATGTCTTCATGTCACACCGAGCAACCCCCGGGAAGAGGGTGGCGCGCACGTGGTCACGTGCCGCCGTGTGCGTACAGCCGCCTGCCCTCCGCTAGAGGGGGTGACGGCTTTACTGCCATCCTTTCCGAGATGTGCCTAAAGGCGTGGCACCAAATGGGAGGCTCTAGTGGGATCTTACGAGAACCTGAAGCTCCCCTTCGGTGTCGAAGATGACCGTTCCTGTGGTTTTAGCCGGTTCCTACCGGCATACCCCTTCGCCCTTCCCCGGGACGAAGGAATTTCATGTAGAATTTCCACTGGACACGAATAAAAAAAAGTATACTAATTCAATTATAGCATGTTTTGAACACTCACTTACATGAGCTCCACTTGAAACTAAATTAACAAATCTTAGAAGTAAATTATAACCTACTTTTAATTCCCGGTGCGCGGTCTCCATATATATATATTTTGTACATAGTTTGGTAATTAGTAAAAAATTTAAAAATTGCTGATAATTTTAAAAATGTTGTTGTAATTTTGTAACATATGTATAAATAAGTTCTTTCATAATTTCAGTCATAGGCCATCGACTGCTGAACGAAGGCCTCCCCCATAGATTTGCACAATTGTGTCGTCATTTTGGGGGGAATCTGCCAATACTCACCACGCTTGGCAGGCGGGTTGGTGAGCGCAGTATGGTTACTCTTCTACAGAAGAGACGCTGCTGCCCATTCCTATGGTTTAGAATCCCTTAGTCGGTTTTTACGACATCCATGGGAGGAGATGGATTGGTGCTATATTCTTAATCCGGACACCACACGGATATATATAACTTCTTTCTATGTATTATAAGACATTCAAGATAATATTATAATTTGTGGATGGGTTTGTTGGAGTTGGATAGCCAACATGTTGAAGTAGGATTTCATTTCCAAATCTATAGGTATACCTGTCATCATCATCATCATGATTTCAGCCAAAAATCGTCCACTTCACAAGAGCCGGTCTAGGTTTATGTTGTCTCTCCTCCTTGTCCATAACCGCGACACCGAGCAGGCAGGTTGGCAATTGCAGTTGACTGTAATTAGTGTATTCGAAAGACGCTGCTGCCCATCCTCAGGCTAATCCCATAGTTGCTTTTTACGACACCTTCTGACAGCAGCTGACTGTGTCAGCCACTGCACCAACCGTGCCGTCTTAGCAGGTACCACCCAGCTCACATATAATAAGTATAGTAATGTAATCACAATCACAATAAAATACAACTATTAGTATACAGCAACACAAGTTCATCGCACTTTTCGCGTACATATAAATACTAAAACGTATTCAACCACAAACAAAGGTGCGCGTCGGATTAAACCGCTTTTCGCCGGTTGAAACCAGAAGTTTCGAGTTAATTAGCAGGCTTATTTGAGGCGCATCTATATTTCACACGGTGCTGGTAGGAGCGCATCGTGCTGCATATTTTTTGTTTTGAGCACAGTTAATACTCGACCTTACGTTACACCGCTATGTAACAATTTCGGTATTCGGAGTGGTGTCCGGATTAAGAAAATAGCACAATTCTGCGCTCACCAACCCGCCTGCCAAGTGTGGTGAGTACTGGCAAATTCCTTACAAAATTATGACCTTGTAACTCGTCGGTGGGGGAGGCCTTGTTAGCACGGGACGTTTTATGGCGTATATGATGCCATATATATAGTGTATTCCATCATCATCATTACAGCCAAACGAAATCAACCGCTGAACAAAGGCCTCCCCTATAGATAGGCTGATGAGCCCATAACACAAACCCACGTTAGATCACATAAAGAGACTCGCGTTGTCTCATTAACTTAACACCCGACCGTTTTACCGCCCTCGCCGCCGAGAATGCCCGCCTCACCGATGTCGCCGAGGCCTATCGCCGCGTCGCCTTCCCATTCAAGTTAGCACTTCTCCCCCCGTCTCTTGCTCGCGCCGGCCCGTGCCGAGCCTGTAGTTTTAAATGTCCCCTAATACACTTTAAATAATACTGATCCAACTGTCCCCAAAACAATAGCTTGTTATCTCCAGCAAAGCCCTGAGCCGAGGTCGAGAGGTCGAGTAATAACTGTCTCGCAGGCTAACCCTTGGCGTAAGTTGCTTAGTTTTTGATGTTAATTTTAAGCTTGGTTGGAGGCCTCTTTTGGCTTCGCCGGAAAAGACCGGTTAAGCAACCACATTTCCCAGAAATGGATGCAAGTAGCCCAACAAAAGAAAAAATAATAACACAAACCCATACCGGTCGTTGTGACAATCTTTGGGAGAGGCTTCTGTTCAACAGCGGAAGTTTTTCGGCTGAAGTGATCAAGTTGTCAATTTAAAATCCCAAGTCCTGTTCTGCTGTTTACCTCCAAAAAATTAATAATCCTTATTAAATACAATAATATTTACTTAATAAATCCTTTAAATAAAAACTTCATCACAGTTTAATAAATACATGCAATCTGCCACACAGTGAAACGAGGGTTAAACGCTGCTTCAGTGTCAAAATAATTCCTCACTCGTTATATGGTATGAAACGTGAACCAGAAAAGGGTTAACCGCAGTATTTCAAGCTGAAATACGAGATTAATTCGGGGCGAGCTGTGTGCATACTCCAACCGACGTATTTTCTCAAGTAAACGAGAACGTTACTTGGATTTAATAACTGAAAGACATATTCATGTTGGTGTAATTACATTTTGGAAGTGGTTTTATATCTTGAGAATATTTATGTGAGAAATGAAAGTTAACGTGTGTTTTATAGAGACCGGCAAACATCTTGAACAAAAAGGAGGGTAGTGAGGGAATGTTTGGGAAGATATAAATACACTATATGTATGGTGTCCGGATATATAAGGTGTTTGAAGTCATCGTACTGCAACACCTGACCCCATACATCACACTGAGGGCCGAACAATTCAGTTTTAGGTCGGAATATAGCACGACGCTCCAATTGTTAAGGGTACCGCACCTCTTAACATCGGCTATAAACAAGCGGGAATATGCCGTGGCAGTATTCTTTGACATAAAGAAGGCATTCGACCGGGTCTGGCATACCGGCCTTATTTACAAGCTGGTAACGTCGGAAACGCGCCGTCGCCTTGTACACGTGGAGACTACGTGTACATTCCTCACCAACCGAAAATTTATAGTTGGAGAAGAAGACATTCACTCTACAGCCCACCACATTGCCGCTGGTGTACCACAGGGCAGATGTTTGTCACCAGTCTTATACTCACGTTTAATCGATGACATACCTGCCTCTCACACCTCCACACTCTCACTGTACGCCGATGAGGCCGCATACGTTACGTCATTATTGGTTGGCCAAGATGTAGCGCGTGCTGAACGACCTACCTAATTTACTCAGCAAATGGAGGTTCTCAGTGAACTCGAGTAAGACACAAGCCACCATCACCTCCGGGCGCAGATTGACCCTGCCTCCGAAACTCCACATTCAAGGGCCCGACATCGAGTGTTCGACCACGGCCACTTACCAAGGGGTCACAATCGATCATCGGCTCACTATGCGCCAGCACGTCAATGCGCCAGTACGAGCTACCCGCTATGCCTCTCCGCTCCTCCCAGTCCTCGCCTTACACCTCCCTCAAAAAAACAAAATCACAATTTATAAGATATACATCCGGTCACATTTAACTTACTCAATGCCTGCATGGCTCCAACTTACATGCGAGACATTCCGCAAACGACTACGTGCACAGCAGAACATGTCACTGCGCACGATCGTAAATGCGCCGCGGTATGTCCGTAACGACACCATACACCGCGACTTCCGGCTAGAGGGGAGTAGAAGAATTTGCGGTGCGCATGGCAACAGATATGTATGCCCGCGCCGCCGTCTCAAACGGGCCCTTTATCAAGGACATGGCGCCCTGGCACGCGCACCCGCCGGACGCCAAACGTTACCCGCGCATGCTGCCTACCCACCGGACTTGACGCCTTGAGTAAGTCGTTACACATTACACGCGACTGACTCATACAAAGAAACTTTACACACTTTATATTCACTTACTGTGCATTTGCTCTTAAGTTAATATAAGGCGCTTAATGCACAGTGCACATACTTGCCCATAACTAAATGCACCCATAGCCAGTTGCACTCATTGGTCATCATCATCATATCAGACAAAGAACGTCCACTGCTGAACAAAGGCTCCCCCATAGATTTACCAATGCTCATCACGCATGGCAGGCGGATTGGTGAACGCAGTATAACTACTGTTCAATATAAGAGACGCTGCTGCGCATCCATTTATTTTGAGTCCGTTAGTCGCCTTTTACGACATTCATGGGATGAAATGGAATAGTGCTATTCTTAATCCGGACACCACACAAATATTTGCCATGTTACAATCTGGTGTGATACACGGCTATTTTTAATCTGTTGCAATTATGCGCTGTTGGCAATTCACGTCCTCTAACTGATTCAGTGGTTGCATCCGCGCCAACCTATGAATACGAACACTAAAATGATCGCTTTCGCGTGGGATGCCTACCTTATAACCGCTTATAAGGTAAGAGTTCTTTCCATGTTGAGGTTTTCATGCATTATCGGGTTTCAATATATTAAAATGATAGTCCTGGTTTGTGGAAATCTAAGGGGAAAGCATTTATTCAGCAGTAGACGTCCTTTGGCTGATATGATGTAGATAATGATGATGATGATGAAAAGCATGGAATGTCAAGTTATGCTCCATTTTGACGAACTACGTCGCTACATGTTATTTAGTCCTTGGCAGAGCTTGGCGCATGTTGGATGGTAGTGTAATAACTATTTGCTACTGTTAATTCACAATTACATAAAATACTAATCGCCCTTAAATACGAGGTTTCCAGAACTTTAGAGCCTACAGACGTGGCAGATTAGTTCCATACAAGACTTTTCTTTCGTCCACTGCTGAACAAAGGATATAGATAGAGAAAAATTATATTCGGCTTTTTAATAGAAAATAAAGAATAATGTGTTTCAGTGTTTTTGCAAATACATTCCTTAAAGCGGTAAAACTGAGGGTGAACGTTTTTATTAAAATCCGTCAGTTTTGAAGTTAGTTCTATGAAAAACTCAGACCATTTTGGTTACATGGTCTAAGATGAAAAATGATATTTGACTTTTGGTTGAAAATAAAGATATACGTGTTTTTGTAAATTCAACCCTTAATAAATTACCCCAGGAAATAAGAGACACATTAAGATACAACATTTTTAAAGTAAAATTAAATACATTTCGTATATTTGGTAGGTATGAGAATAGGTCGTAAAGTATTTTTCACCTTCTTACCCCCACCCCCCATTTTTATCGCAATTTTAGTATTTTTGTATGAACAATATCCAAGATGCAGATTTCCAAATTCCACGAGTGCGAAGCCGCGGGCAAAAGCTAGTATTAATGTAATATAATAACAATGTTTAAATTTCGCTTTAATAATAATATAATATTAAAATTACAAAATGTATCAATAAAATTAATAATTAATATAAATAACCGCTGAAAAAATTGCCATAACCATCCCATAGTCGCCTTTTCCGACACCCATGGGATGAGATGGATTAATTACTAGGTGCATGGTTTTAATTTGAGATATTTTTGAAGAAGAATGCTTCGTTCCTATACTATCATAACGGCATATGTGGCCACCCAATCACTTTTTTTTAACTCTTTTTAGGCACGCTTTGCACAATGCTGAAACAGGAGCCTTTTCCGACGTCACACACGAAAAAGAACTGTTGATTATGTTTACTTAATATAATTTTCCGTGTTTGTGTGCGTACAGAGTTAAATAACTTTTTCTTTCTTTCTTGCAACCCATCTCGACATTAGAAGGAGTGGCAAAGTGAATATGGCATTTAAATAACGCGGGTTCGAAACTTGAAATTCGTTTGCAGGCTATGGATGAGCCATCCCAGATATCTCCACCTCCAATGATATTAGGTATATATTAAAAATAAGTAGATATGTTACATGAGTGCCAAAAGTAAGAACCAAAACTCCCCCAATTGGAGCACCTCGCAATCGGTTCGCCTAGATAGCTATCTCTTTTATTCTTGTTGTTTTTGTGTCTTCTTTCTCACGACATGGTTGTGCAAGCGAGACTGTATTTTGTACGCCATTTAAAATGGACGTAACATATCGATGGTATAATATCATTGTCCTTCTCTGTGTAATCCTTTGGGAGCTACCAGCGTGATGTTTATGTTATGCAATCTCCATGTTCTCTCCTAGATAAGGTTTCATAACCCCTTCAATACCACATTAATATAATTTCAGATTACAAAACACTCAACACCTGCTCCCAGAGGTCCCAGTTCCTGAAGTCATATCGCAAGTTAAATTGGCGTCGTTAATTATTCACTGACTCCGACGCCAACGTTGCCCTGTGAACGCCGAATTTTTTGAACATGTTCTGTTAATTGTTGTTTGGTTATTTTTGTAGTGTTACAGGTTTTAAAGATAGGATGCTGGCAAATGGAGATGGTGTGGATGTATACCGAAATTTTGGAGATCTTTTGTATGCGTAAAAGCATGGATGATATATGGAACAGAAACAGGTTGGTTCCACAGAAGGGACTCTTAATCCCTTAATCGCCTTTAACGACATCCACTAGAGGAGATAGAGTGGTGCTATATACTTAACCCAGAAATCACTTGGAATATGCTTTTTTATGTATAGAAATCCTCATTCACGTCCTCTACCCTGGTGAAGCTAGAGGGGTGTGGCTCTTACCGGCTAAAACCACTATGGTGTTCCTTCAATCTACTTTGTGACGTGACCGTGTGTACTCGCGCATTCACTGCGCTCCGGCTCATTATTCGACGTAGTCATCAGCTCGGAAAGCATTTCATAAAGTGTTTCTAGGTTGACTTAAGTCCGAAAGTCAGTATGGCTTCCGGCAGCAGCGGTTCGCCATCGACGCGATTCTTCGCGTCCGCTCGCTGTCGGAACAGGCAGTGTCTCGGCGGGGTGGAGTGGCGTTGGTGGTTAGTCTGGACATCGTCAACGCCTTCAACTGCATCCCGAGGGGAGCTATTAGGGCGGCACTAGTCCATCATCGGTGTGCACCCTACCTGCAGGGCATGACAGGGGCCTATCTGCGCGATAGGCACATCCGCTACGTGGGCAGGGACGGTAGCGTAAAGCGGAGGGAGATTACGTGCGGGGTTCCACATGGGTCAGTTCTCGGCCCCCTTTTATGGAACCTCGCCTACGAAGCGGTCCTGCGTGTCGTTCTCCCTGCTGGCGTTAGCTTAGTCTGTTACGCTGACGACACTCTGGTGTTGGCCAGCAGGGAGTCCTTCGAGGAAACCATCCGGCTTGTGGAGCAAGCGGTGGTAATTGACATAGCCAAAATCCACGCCCTGGGTCTGCGGATAACGCCTCAAAAAACCGAGGCCCTATGGTTCCACAAACTGCCGAGGAGCAGAGAACCATCTAGTTCGTGGATACGCGTTGGTGACGCGTGAATCGGGGTGGGCTGGTACATGAAATATCTGGGGCTCACCCTGGACAGTCGTTGGGGCTTCAAAGAGCACTTTTAGCGCCTCGTCCCCCGTGTCGAGAGAGTAGTGGGTGTACTACACCGGCTGCTGCCCAATCTCGGGGGACCATGTGAGGAAGTTCGCCTTTCTACGGAGGAGTTGTGCGGTCCGTGGCCCTCTACGGGGTGCCTGGATGGTCAGCTTGACTGTCAGGTGCCCAGCGCTGTAGAACCAAACTTCACGGTTTGCAGCGCAGAGTGGCTATCCGGATCGCACGAGGATACCGAACGGTGTCCTACACTGTCTCTTGGCGCGTTTTCTGCCTTTCGACATCCTGGCGGAGATAGATGCGTTGGTCTACGATCGGACACGCTCCCTCCGCCAGAGCAGCGAAGGCGCGCCTTTAGGGCCATTGGACAGGCTGAGGCGGCTAGCTCGGTGGCGCGCGGAACACGAAAATGCAGAAATCCAATTGCTTAGCCACAGCATTACATAATATCTGGTATGCTGCCGTCCTTTAACTAGAAGGCCGTTAAGCCCAAAAAGTATTTATCAAGAAACAGCCAAAAAAGGTGGGACATCGGTAAATCTAAAAACACTATAATACTTAGATTAATGACTGTTAGACACACTATTTACATTTATTTCCGTCCATAATTGGTCTTATTTGTTCAGAAAACTATTTTTGATCATTATTAAGTCTTTTATTTATTTAAATAGCTAATAATTTAAGCTTGTTTTTGGCTCTAATTACTCTACTAAAAGATCGCTAACCTTACCTTAACGGCTTTTATAGTGTTTGTAACTCAGGAACTATTACTAATATAAATATGGTTCTTAGATAGGAAGACAGAGAATTTAAAACTATATCACTTTGCATTAAAAAGTTAAAATCGACCTTCTGAGGGTTAACGGCTTTCTAGTTAAAGGACGACAGTGGCACACTACATTTTGTTATATACAGAATAGCATTAGAATAGATCCACCACGATGACGCAATCATTTGAAGCTCGATTGTGTCGCAGACGTCGCACTTTTCATTTCCTTCTGTTAGTCCCTCGCGGTAATCCCTTTGCCCAAGCTATACGCTTATGGAGGTTAAAAACTATCGTAAATGTTCTATATTTTTAATCTGGACATCAAACGGATTGATAGTAAGTATGTTGTTATTATCAGAGGAAATGCTGCTGCCCATCCTTATGATTTACTATTAGTTAATCCTCTTTTTTTCATGACTTAAGGGCGGGGATGGAAGTCTTTGGAATCGTTTCACTCATTCATTTCAGCCGGTGCAATATACGCTAAGCATGATTGAAGCTATTATTATATTATTATTATATATATTATTATATTATATTAAGGACATGTTGCAGAAGATAAGCCATGAGGACTAGTCTAAGCGAATACCAAAACGCAGAATTGAAAGAATGGTGATAACCCGTTTTGGTAACCTTCTGCAACGTGTCATATAATAGGTTCACTCATAACTTAGCGAATACCGAAATTGGTTTTACACCGTTATTTCAATTCTGTAGTGCAATTCTCTAAGCTACAAACAGCCGTACAGCCATGAATACAGAATTGAAATAACAGTGAAAAAGCAATTTGCTGTTCGCTAAGACATGATTTAAGCTATCGAAGGACACGTTGCAGACGGTGAGCTATGAAGACGATTCTTAGCTAATGCCAAATTGAGTGGTCACCGTTATTACAATTCTGTATTCAATGATGTATAGATGTTTGAGCTTAAGGAATCGCACCCCTAATGTGTGTGTACATAATTCATGTAGACGATGTACTACTGCGACCTACGATTGTCACCTATGATGCTCGCAGATCCGAATGCATGGCTGTCCAAAGGGTGGTGCTACAAAGCAGATTCCCGTTTTCTTCGGTTCAGTGAGATCCTGATATAATCAGATAAAATTCTATCACGTAAAAAGCAACTGCCGGCTGTCTGTGTTCCTGAAGATGACTATATTCGCTTATAGCTTATATCTTACTTAGCACATCTCAGTAATCGACCGCTGATAACTAACTTGATTTCCTCTCCGGATATAACTTTTTCCCGGGGCCAAGGACAATTTTTGATTGATGACAATTTGATTAACATCGGTTTCTTTTCTAATGGCACACTTTTCTGATTAGTATTACAAGTGTCGGTTCGACTGGCAACTCATTTCCTGGCATTTTGAAAGGCCTCCATTTAAAGGGGATGATAATGTGATTAGGCTTATCTGTACAGTTACACTTTTGATATTCCGTAGTGAATCCATTATAATTCCGTCATGTCTGACTGTACATTTACGGTATGCCAATGTTAATATAAAGAAAAAATACGGGTTGCTGACGGAAGTGAAAACTTATTTTTTTTATTTATCTAGACGCGTTCGCGGTCTGCTGTATGTACATGCATATATGCACACACTATAGCTGCGTCTCATAACTTTGTCGCGAGTCCAGAGGTTTTATCTCACCTCAAAATATGCGTACCGCGCTAAAAGAAGTTTTCACTTCAAAAAGTTAATATACGAAGGCACTGTGCAGCACAGCTCACAGTCAGGCCGTTACAACCCCCACCCTAACATATGCTTGGGGGAGGCCTGTTAACAGTTGCCTGCGCACCACTAAAGGGGGTGATCACTTTACAATCACCCCGTGGAGATGCGCCTAAAGGCTCCAGTGTGATTATTCTTGAGATCCTCCTTCAGTGCCGAAGATGACTACTCAGGTGAGTCAATATCAAATCAAATCAATACATTTATTCGCCAAAAGGTATCGTATACAAATATTAATAATAACATATTATAATTTTTAACTAGTCCATCATGTCTTGTTAGTAGGCATGCGAAAAGTCACATTTTTTATATAAATTGCAATTACAAATTAATTACGCAATATCACAATGTTATTGAGTACAATTAATTGAAATAACTATATATTATCATTATTTATCACTGCCATGTCACGATCATATTATTTATATGTCACAATATTATTTACATGTTAATTTTTTTTCATTCGCGGTTTAAATAGCCTCTGCAAAGAAGTACTCGGTCTTTTGATAGGCTTACGCGAGGACTTGGGTCCAACACACAGAGGCCCTTTAAATAATTTTAATCTGAAATGAAATGGGACACTAATCGGGGACTCTCCATTGCTGCGCTATAAAATGCAGTCTCGGATTGTCCGTTCAGGTGTAAAACTATATTATTATTAAACCATTATGATTTGTGTCTAAAAAGGTCAATAGAAAGAACGGTTTGTCAGCCATTTTTTTACTGTCTCTTCATTTATATTAGCGCTAATTCTCTAACGGCTTTGGATACTTTATTCAATTCTTGCAATGCACTTTATGTTTACTGTGTTTTCAAATGCACACTTGATAAGTTATCGGCAATAAGATATACTGATGCTGTGTTACGGAGATGTTATTGCGGAGATCCATTTAAAATACTTTATACCTATCTCCAAAGTACATGATGCATTTAAAAATAGGGAATTGCACGAACAAAGTAAGTAATAATATCATACCTTATAATACATTTAATTTCTTAGTTAACATAAATAACAGTCAAAGCAAGTTTTCCTTTGGAAAGCCTTGAAATCTCAACAGTTTCGTCAAAGTGAACCTCGTTTCGGGCATCTGCTTCTTGTTGTCCATCGCCTTGTTTAGGGGGGTGTAGGTGGTCCTCTCATAGGCCACCTTCCTGTTCATCAAGGTGATCATATGTAGGAGATCCAGGTCTTCGTGGTGCTCGGAAATAATGTGGCAGAGCGCTTGAATCATCCAGGAACCATTTATGTCTCTGTAGGACAGGTAGTCTGGAAGAAATGGTCGTAGTTGTCATCATTTTAGCCGAATAAAGTCCACTGCTGGACACAAGCCTCCCCCCAAAATCGTCATAACGACCGGTTAGGGTGTGTTATGTGCTCGTGGAGTTTTTCCATAATCGCCACGCTTTACAAGCGGGTTGGCGATCGCAGGTGAGTTGTTAATGTATTCGAAGGACGCTGTTGCCCATCTTCCGGCTAATCACATAGTCGCCTTTTACGACACCCACGGGATGAGATGGGTTGGTGCTATTCGCAGCCGGCACCACACGGTCATCGCTTTAATAGCCGCATTAGAAAAAGAAAGAAAGAAATAAAACTCATTTATTTTGCTCTCACACATTAACAATTAGGCAAAAGATACAAACAAGATTAGTCTGATGTTACTTGAGAGACAAAAATGGAACTTAGCATTGTGCTACTTCGTAATGAAGCATCGCTGGTATTCTGCTAAGACCTTTGGTGAGTTCACGGACAGTTATTTAGTCCGGCTAAAACCGCCGGAGTGATCATCGTCGGCACCGAAGGAAGAGCAAATATGTATCTACAGTGAACAGTTGCGATCAATACGCTGCCGTAATACCCACTCACTCACTTTTAGCGCACAGAAGCTAGCTACTAGAATGAATTCTGATACTTCATGGGTGTACAAATGTTTGTTACCTTCAACAGAAGAGCAAATCACCAAAGAATCAGCATGCGTCGGCACGGTAAGGACACAATCACTCTCACTGTCTAAGTACACGGTGTTCCCTGCGTCAACGTTACCACCCCTGCAAGCCTGTAACAAGAGTGTATTAAGATCGGATTTACTTTGGAGCAAGACGTAAGTAGACAAAACCTTTCATATATCTTATTGCTAAGCTAAATTGCAGCCGACATGATGAGATATTTGAACTCTGTGCGTTCCTAGGCAATAACAGCTAATGTTGAGATCGCTGGAGAAAAAAGCCACCTGTTACCACCCAGGACAACCGTCAGTAGCGCACGGTATGGCACTGGATGCTTTGGCATGAATTGAAGATGGAAGAATAAAACCACCCTGATGGTGTGCTTGACAGCGAATGATGGATTTACAATTTTAAATAAAATGGTCTCTGGTCTTCTGAAACTTATAGGCCAGGTGAAATGAGTTTCATGTTCATACTTTTTAAGTGTGCTGTGTGGTGCCAGCTATCTGATCCCGTGGGTGTCGTTAAACATGACTATGGAATTAGCCAGTCCTTCGAGTACCTTCATACTCAACTGCAACCCGAACTCGCCTGCCAAGCGTGGCTATTATGGCAAAACTCCCAAATGAGGCACATAACAGAAAACCAAACTGGTCGTTGTAGCGATTTTTGGGAGGGGCCTATGTCTAACAGTGTGATTCCCTAAGCTTAAATATCCATACATCCTCGAAACAGCATTGAAATACGCTGACAAGAGCATTTGGTATTCGCAAAGACTCATCCTCATCATATCATATCTCATCATTAGCAACATGTCGTTGAGTGGATTCCATCCTATCTTGGCGAATACCAAATGCTCTTGTCACCGTTGTTTTAATGCTGTATTCAAGGATGTATGGATGTTTGGGCTTAGACAATTGCATTGCTGGAGTGGGCGTTTTTCGGAGGGATGATGATGATAATGATACTTTTTCATGAGTCGTTTTGTTTTTTCAAATAACAAGTTTATATATATCATATTGTATATGGCTTTACTTGTACGAAGAATAATTTCGGCTTGTTCACAAGACTTTGTTGCTGCTCAAATATGGTCATAACGTCACTCAGAAGGTAAGGTCTATCCGCTGCATGTACTTCACCCCCTTTGTCACCGTGTGTAAGGATGGTGACACAGACGCAGGAGGTCGTTGAATGTTCCTTCTTGGCAACTGGAATATAAAAATTATATTTGCATAACATCTTGTTTTATCCCGCTTGCCAGGTTAAACAGAACAATGTGTCATCGTAAACCAATGATGGATATCGGATAATTTAAAAAAAGAAAATAAGGCAGTAGTCACTACGCTAATTAAGTGAGTTAGTGACCACGGACTTGGTCATCTAATATGGCACAATTTCTAGTATGATCTGGATCAACTATTTTCAAGATAGAGTAGAGAGGTTTTTATGGCCTGAAAATGGCTGGCTCGGCCAGGGAAGTACTACATTCTCACATAATACTATAGAGAGGCGCTTCAAGTCAGCTCCACTCACTGATAGGTCAACAATCAGTGAGGTTAAGCAACGCTCGGCGCGGTCAGTCTATGGATGACCACATAGTAGTATTTGAACTGAGTGTATCTTCAATTGTCGGTCTCGTTGTTGTCATTGGATAGGTCGTTAACCAAGTCGGTGGCTTTTGGGCGGCTTAAAAAACTGAGACAAGGTTGTCCACTAACCAAAAAAAAGGAAAGAGACAGAATACTAACGTGAACTAACAACATTGTGTTGCTGCGTGTTGAGTAGTGAACGATGAGTACAAACATCCCAAACTGTTCTCTCCCAGCTAAAAGATCTTCAACCCCTCAGTAATATCAGTGTTGTAAAGGCATTTGGGCGGCGGTGATCGGTTACCGTTAGGTGATCTTCAAGATCACTTGATCATATACAGCTAAAGGATGCCCACTGCTGAACAAAGGCCTTCCCCATAGATTCCCACAACTGTATCATCATTTTGAATTTACCAGTACTGACCATGCTGATACTTTAATCTTAAACAAAACCTTACCCCACATTAGGATTTCTCCTGTAACGGTAATAGGTAACAGAAATAATCCCACATGCATAAACACCCAGACCCCAAACAACTGTCTGTAAGCCATACAAATATTTTTCCCGTGCAGGGTGCGTGCGTGCATCCAAGCTGCGACCCTGAAAATTAATACATTATGATGATGCTCGTAGAACTGATGGCTGTTGCAGCAAAAAGGTTCTCGAGTGGAGACCGCGCATCGGAAACGCAGCGTAGGACGACCTCCAACGAGGTGGACAGACGACCTGGTGAAGGCCGCTGGGAGTCATTTGATGAGAGCGGCATGTGACCGCTCGTTGTGGAAATCTAAGGGGGAGGCCTTTGTTCAGCAGTGGACGTCCTTTGGCTTATATGATTATGATTTATTTTATTATAAGTGAAATTTACTTGTTGTAAGATTTTTGATAATGTCTTCGTATTCCAAATCTCTGAAAACGATAACTTCGAATCCAAGGTTTCCGAACAAGGTCTTTAAGCTCTTAACATCTTGGTCAGTACCGTTTCTCGTGGTTGGCTGCTGGTTCCTGTAATTTATTTCACACTAATAAACTTTGATTAATTTCAGGCCATTTATTTCGTTTAGTTGCTAGCGTCGGCGTCGAATACTAGCAATTACACCAAAAAAAAAAGCAATTGTAGCCTTATGATGCACTAGGATTTCTCCTGTATCATGGGTCCAGTTTAGAGAAAAAAACATCGAACCCATGTTCGATGGCCATACAAATACATTTTCCGAGTGAGAGTCGTGCAAAAAGATTTTTTAAATTCAGTTGAAGATACTTACATTTATGGTCTTACTTATGGTCCATTCGGAATGTCTGTTAAGCCATTCGGAAAAATATTGGATCGGTCAAATTCGTATGTGAAATGGTTTTTGCAATAAAAAGCGAGATGTCGCGAGAGCTTGGCAGATGCAGAATATCAAAATTTATTTTTTATAAATGGAACTGCTAAGCTGATGAATAGAGAGAGCACGTCGCGACGTGTCATAGGACCCTTCCATACAGGAACGCATTTTTTTTTATCAATACCATGCCCCACACTAAGGCTTCTCCTGTGTCGTGGGTGCGTTTACAGACATGAATTCCACATACAATACACCCAGACCCGGAACAACTACCTGCAGATAATACAAATATTTGTTCCGTGCGGGAATAGAGCCCACGACCCTGAGCGCAGCAGCCAGCCGACTGTACCAGCCACTACACTAACTGTGCCGTCAATTATTTTAATTAATTGCCGTCTATTAGATATTCCACATCAAAAATAATAAGAAAATAAAAATTAAATACACTATAAAACACGCTTTGGTCCGTTATCTACCTCTCGGCTCCAACATCAGCCGTCATCAGAAAATGTTATGTATGGCAGTTATTAATACAAATCAAATTAGCCTAACCTCGAAGTACCCATTAAAGAGTTCCACTATCCACCTCCTCGCTCCATCATCATTAAATTATTGTATTGTCATCCGGGTTACATATAATTGCAAGTTACATATGAACACGACAATAAGAACATGTTTACACAGTTATTAGTTACATGTGAAGCAAACAAAAGCGTGTTAAAAATAGCTTGTTGTGTAGCAATGATTCATAACATCGATTTGTTTGTTTGTTTGCTTTACATAAAAGGTAGCTGATTATAATAAAACACTTTTAAACGGATTCTATCGCGTATATTTTTGATTATTGATTTTCCTGACGTTTCGAATACTTTGCAGCATTCGTGGTCGCAGGATGACTAAGGTGACAGGCGTCGTTACAGATTTTTAAAAAGTTATTTTATTTTATCTACCGTACAATTTTAATCAAAAAAATTGTTTAAAAAGTGTTTTATTTAATTTAATGTGTAATAATCGCGAAAATCTAACACATTACTATGTAGCTGATTGAAAAAAATGTTACAAGGAAAATAAATAAGATTAACTTAAAATGCACTAACTTAAAATATCTGGTCTTTTTAAATGTGTGCTGGTTCAGTATGATGAGATACTTCCCCCCACTCATGTCGTAGTAGAGGGAGTCTCGGTCGAATCTTGGTCCCTCGTCGTTTGGGATGATGAGCGGGTTACTGAAATAAGTATGAAACATATTAATACTATGACGCCTGTATCGTCAAAGAAGTATGTAGAACTCTTGATGATGACGCGTTGGTACATGTAGTGTTTATATTTCAAGCGTTTTGTTATTATATATACGCCCAAATTCCGTATGGTATCCGGATTAAGAATATAGCACCACTCCATCTCCTCCCGTGGATGTCGTAGAAGGCGACTAAGGTAACCTAAACCAGAGGGATGGGCAGCAGCGTCCCTTCTGTGAAACGGTAGCCATACTGCGCTCGCCTGCCAAGCGTGCTGAGTATTGGCAAATACCCCCCAAAATGATGACACAGTTGTGATAATCTATAGGAGAGGCCTTTGTTCAGCAGTGGACGTATAAATGGCCGATATGATACGCCCAAATACTGAAACGCCAGTTGAGTTAATATTAACTGCGCTTTAAAGCTTTTCAGCCGCCCAGTTATGTACGGAAAACAGGTTTTTCGAATAGTTTAAGCGGGATTTAATGTTAACTGGCGTTTCAGTATTCGGCCCTAAGTCCCAGGGGCGTTTCAGTATTCGGCTGATAGTGTTTAGATTTTAAGCGGTCAGTTGGTCATGCTTTATGTAGTTTTTTTTTAATGTAGTTATAGGAAAGTTGAATTGTTTGATTAATTGATTAAAGCAACCTCGACTCAAGTTCAACTTGTTTTGATTCTGGATCTGTAAATACGGGCCTCAGATTGCCATTGGGAACTTCCTAATATAAAAACCGAAGTACATTTTCATTTCGTGCAATGATTTGTAAACTCCCCTCTATTATTATGTAAAGAGAAGGAACTCTTAACCTAATTATAGCAGCGATTACCATTCCATTCACCGTGGTGATTGCGGCGTCATTCTCTCGCAGCAGTTTATTGTGGCGTTCGTTTTGGATGTATAAAATTATTTATAAGACCTATTAGGTTGTATTTGGCTGGACCCTTGAGAAAACCTGGGTAGAAATTATATAGTCTGTGGGCTCGGGCACTTCCCCTGCCGCTTGCTCAAGACGTACTGTGCTGAATCATGTATAGCTTTAAGCTCTTATGTCCACAAATTAAATAAGTTTATTCCTGATAGTGGCATGGGTAATGGAAGTGCATGCTTTTAGCTTTTTCATGTGTAAAACAATAATTGTTGTTACAATTTTTTTATTTTATTGATTTAGTGGAAGTTCTTTATTAACTTTCTTTGCCCTGGGGAAGGGTGAAGGGACATGCTGGACACCTATCCGCTAAAACCACTGGGGCGGTTATTATCGACACCAAAGAGGGGCTCCAGGTGGCTGGAGGCTCATGTAATCACAAGAGCCGCCCCCTGGTGCCACGCCGATAGGCACATTTTGGAAGGAGTGACTATAATATCAGCCTGTAACTGTCTCACCACTGGCCCAAGGCCTATTCTCATACATAGAAGGAACGAGCATTGATCACCACGCTTGCTGAGGTGCTCATAGCCAGTTGCATTCACTGACCGGTAAATGATCAGTGAGGTTAAGCAACATTCGGTGCGGTTAGTCTATCTATGGGTGACCGCATAGTGGTATTTGAACTGAGCATCTCCGTGCTTCGGAGGACACGTAAAATCGTCGGACGAGGTTCTTGTCATTAGATGGTCGTTAAGTCAAGTCGGAGGCCTTTCATCATATCAGCCAGAAGACACCAAAGAACAAAGACCTCCCCCATAGATTTCCACAACAGCGGTCACATGCCGCTCTCATCCAACGACTCCCAGCGACATTCACCAGGTCGTCTGTCCACCTCCACGTCCCACGCTGCGTTTTCCGGTGCGCGGCCTCCATTCGAGAACCTTTTTGTCTCAACGGCCATCAGTTCTACGAGCAATGTGCCCCGCCCATTGCCACTTCAGTTTACTAATCCTTTTAGCTATGTCGACAACTTTAGTTCTACGGATCTCCTCATTTCTGATTCGATCTCGTAGACCAAGCATAGCGCTCTGAGTGACCTTGAGATTTCTTATGAGGGTCATTGTAAGTGACCACGTCTCTGTTCAATATGTCATCATGTACTGGTTAAAGACTTTCTTCGCAAGGCATTGCGGTATTGTTGACGAAAAGGCGTTGCGAAGTTTCCCAAGCGCTGCCCAGCCGAGTCGGATTCGACGATTAACCTCAATTTAGGGAGGGCAAACTGGGTTACAAACCCGAGGCCATAAGATACCCCTCTCTCTCAAGGCACCCCACAGTAGACATTTTTAGGTATTTTTTTCTAATCATACGCAAAATTATGTTTGGAAAAGGTTACTAAGGTCTTTAGGTAAAGAATTTGTTTGGTCTCACATTCATCATCTCCCCCATGGATTTCCACAATTGTGTCGTCATTTTGGGGGATATTTGGTGATAATCACCACGCTTGGCAGGCGGGTTGGTGGGCGCAGAATGGCTGCCGTTCCACAGAAAGGACTCTGCTGCCCATTACTCTGGTTTAGAGACGCTTAGTCGCATTTTACGACATCCACGTGAGGTGATGGAATAGTGCTATATGCTCAATCCAGTGATATCCATAAATATCAACAAATTAATAATATCTTAGTTTAAAAAACAAACAAAAGAGCTAACCTGGTATTTGAAGGGTTTAGGTTAAAACCCTTGGTGTCCGATGTACTTTCATCCATCTCAAGTCCTTAATTATACACAATAAGTAGATACACAAATCACTTGGAGTAAAGTAATCAGTAGAGTATATTTTTATAGATGCAGCTTGACAATAGGTACAAACTAGTCTATACAAACTCTTTGTATATTTTGAAACAAGTATTCGATTGTTGAAACAGTACAGCGTGATAAGCGGTGATAACCAATTGATAAGTATTGAAGTGCGCAGATAGGCGATGGAGTGCGTTCGATATCACCTGCGCAACACGATCGATTATACCTCATCGAATTGACCGCAAACAGAGATTCATCATTTCGGCCGAATGAAGTCCACTGCTGGACATAGGCCTCCCCCAAAGATCACCACAGCGACCGATATGGGTGTGTCGTGTGCTCATTGGGGGGTCTTGCCATAATCGCCACGCTTGGCAGACGGGTTGGCGATCGCAGTTAATTTGTCAATGTACTCGAAGGACGCTGCTGCCCATCCTTCAGTTAATCCCTTAGTCGACTTTTACGACTCCCACGGGATGAAATGGGGTGGTGGCATATTATGTTATATATAACATAATATAGCAGCACTCCATCTCCTTCCGTGGATGTCATAAAAGGCGAATAAGGGACTAAACCAGAGGGATGGGCAGGATGGTGGAATAGCGGCCATTCTGCGCTCACCAACCTACTTGCCAAGCGTGGCGAGTACGATGAGTAGACGTAGAGGCGGTGCAAATTCCCGCCAAAATGACGACACATGGCATGTAACTGGTTGTTTGTGGGGAGACTTTTGTTCAGCAGTGGACGTCTCTTGGCTGATATCTGATGATGGTAGTTTTTTCTTTAAAAGTGTAAGTCAAATCTTGGTTTTCTTCGGTCCTATACGTGTACTGTACGCAAAAAAATAATGATTGGACATAAATCTCATCTGGGTTCTGAAAAGCAATAGCAATCATCATCATCATGTTGGCCTAATAAAGTCTACTGCAGGACACGGGCCTCACAAAGGTCATTACAACGACCGATATGAGTGTGTTGTGTGCTCATTGGGGAGTTTTGCCATAGTCGCCATGCTTAGCAGGCGGGTTGGTGATCGCAGTTGAGTTGTCCATGTACTCGAAGCTGCTGCCTATCCTCCGGTTTATCCTATAGTCACTTTTTACGACACCCACGGGATAAGATGGGTTAGTGCTATTCGCAACCTGCACCACAAGGTTTCATATTTGTTGTTTACGTTGTTGCCATAAAAATAAAGTGTATTTCTTTCTTTCTTTCTTTGCGGGATTGAAGCCACGACTAAAGATGAAGCGCTCAGCCACATCGCAAAAAAAAAGAATAAAAAAAAGGTTGAAATCTAATTACCACATCCAGATTAAACCGAAAGATTCCACTCTTAACCTAAGCAAGTACAACTAAATACCCAGGTATAATTACTGCCGTCTTGTACACCTCATCCGGCATTGTACCCGGCTCATTTAGCGGCTGATCCGGACGTCCGGCAGCCATTAGTGACCGCTTCATCGACCTCACGCCCGTACCGCCGTGAGACCGGTCTAATTATACGCGCATAATTCGAGGTATGGCACATGGCAGCTTTAATTACTGCTGTAAAATTCAAAGGTAATGCTTTGCTTTCAGTATAAGTACCGAAAATATTGCTAAATTGCTCGTAGAACTGATGGCCGGTGGGGGCAGAAAGGTTCTCAAGTGGAGATCACATCATTATATAGTCAAATCATTGCCGTTCGGTGCCGGCTATGCACTAACCCATATCCCGTGGGTTTCTTTTATTGGGACAAGCCCGCCACACATTCCCAACCACTACAACTCCTGTAAGCCAGGATCTCCAATGGCGACCACTGAAAAGAACACCGACCAATGAAGGTCGGTGTGTCACAGAGAATGAGAATGAATCTTGGATGGATCTTGGAACCCGCAACGAAATTAATCAGAAAAGAAAAAAGGGAGAGTAGGAAAGAATACACGTTCCACTTCCCTCGTAGCAAGCGTAGCGTAGCAGGAGACAGAGAAAATACTATAGGCCATAGGCACAATAATTGGGAGTGTACAACTAGGATAAGCCTAGTTGCCAAGCACCACGGGTACAAAAATGTATGTAAATATTTAAATAATTAATTTTAACAAAAAACCCGTGGGTGTCGTAAATGACGGCTATGGTTATCTGGGGGATGGGCAATAGCATCCTTCGAGCACGTTAACTACTCAACTGCGATCGCCAACCCGCCTGCCAAGCGTGGCGATTATGGCAAAACTGATTACGGCAGATCGGTACTTGTCCAGCAGTGTAGATCGTGCTCGTGTAGATAACGCAACGGTAGACGGCCGCCGACGAGGACAGACGACCTGGTGAAGGTCACTGGGAGTCATTGGATGCGGGTGGCATGTAATCGGTCGTTGTGGAGGTCTTTGTTCAGCAATTGACGTCCTTCGGCTGCTATGAACATCATCAGATGATGAACCAATTAATCGATATGGATGGTGGTTTATGTTCGCTTACGGCACGGTTGGTGCAGTGGCTGATACAGTCGGCTGCTGCGCTCCGGGTCGTGGGTTCGATTCCCGCACGGAACAAATTTTTGTATGATCTGCAGGTAGTTGTTCCGGGTCTGGGTGTATTGTATGTGGAATTCATGTCTGTAAACGCACCCACGACACAGGAGAAATCCTAGTGTGGGGCAACGTTTTTTTAAAAATCAAAAAAAAAAAAACTTAAATAACTTTAAAACTATTTATTCTAAATTATAAAATAAATATATGACCCTCACAACAAGCCCTTCCATTTAATGTGTTACACGGTACAGTTTGAAAACCTTTAATTTATTTTCTATATATTACCTACCCCCCAAGAGTGCCCCTATATTCAAAATTCATTTATTTACGTTATACATCCGTGTTAGGGTCGCAGAAATCCATATGGGTACCAAATTTCAATTTAATCAGTCCAGTAGATTTGGAGCTAATTGGCTGTGACAGACAGACACATGAGTGATCATATAAGGGTCCCACCGATTTTCCTTCGAACGTTCGGAACCCTAAAAAGAAATGTTCCGTGCATAAGAGTCGGAAAGAAACATTATATAAACAAACATGTTATGATTGTACTATGACGTGTTAAGATCAATGCGATATAAAAACTCTAAGTTATTTCACATTTAAGTAGGTACTATTTATTTAGGGTTGATAGCCGTCAGGGCTATGAATTGGCGTTGTAAAATATATTTGAAAATAATTTATATTTGGTATCACCATATTACTTAAAAATATTCGTAGTAGCGCGGTGATTTACACACTCGCTTCATAAGTACAAAGTTGTGAATACAAGACCTGTGACAAGTACCATTGTGGCTTTTTTATGTCATAATTATGTACTTTATTAGTAATTGTAAGACACCATTGATATTTATTGTCCGTGTGGTGTCCGAATTAAGAATACTCCTCCTGCCGTGGATGTCGTAAAAGGCGACTAAGGAAATCTAAACCAGAGGGATGGGCAGCAGCGTCCCTTTTGTGAACCGGTAGCCATATTGCGCTCACCAACCCGCCTGCCAGTATGTGGTGAGTATTGGCAAATACCACCCGAAATGATGACACAGTTATGGAATCTATGGGGGAGGCCTTTATTCGGCAGTGGACGTATAAATGGCCGATATGATGATTTAGGTAAAAAAAACAACTTCAGGGCAATCTGGAACTAATGGTCTGAAATCACCAGTATGCAGCAAGCAAGCGTTGTGATCAATAATTGCTCCTTCTCTGTATGAGAAGAAGCATTTGCCATACAGGGGAACAGTTACAGTTATTATTACATTATAGTTCATGACTGCAATGAATTATTCGCTGATTTGACCTGTGTTAAGTTAAAGAATCCCGGAAAATATAACGAACAAGAGAAGAAGAAAGAAAAGATGTCCATGTGGTGTCCGAATTAAGAATATAGCACCATAGTAATGTCTTAGGTTTTCACGATTATTACACATTATAATAAAACAATTTTAAACGGATTAAATCGCGTGTATTATTGATTTTAGTTTTTCCTGACGTTTCGAACACTTTGCAGGGTTCGTGGTCGCAGGATGACTATGGTGACAAGCATCGTTACAGATTTAAAAAGTTATTTTATCTACCGTACAAAACTAATCAAAAATTGCCTTAGGCAAACCCAACCATTTTTTTCGCTTTGATCATCCTAAAGTCCTCGCGAAAGAGAACCGTTATGTGTAAGAATGTTTCATGAGGCTATTGAAATTAAAAAACATCCTAATTTTAATAGAGAAGATGGTTGGCAGGTACCACCTGTTTGGAATCCGGTTATTAGATTAATAAAATCCCAAACAACATACCGCACTAAAAAACATCAAGACACTGTGAGTGATTACTGCGTGCATCGAAACAATTTTTGATTAGTTATGTACGGTAGATAAAATAACTGTTTTGAATCTGTAACGACGCATTTCACCTTAGTCATCCTGATACCACGAACCCTGCAAAGTGTTCGAAACGTCAGGAAAAACAAAAATCAATAATACACGCGATTTAATCCGTTTAAAATTGTTTTATTATAAAATATAGCACCACTCTATCTCCCGTGGATGTCGTAAAGGCGATTAAACGACTCTAAATCAAAGGGATGGGCAGCAGCGTCGCTTCTGTGGCATCGTTCTGCACTCACCAACCCGCCTGACAAGCGTAGTGAGTATGAAGATGCAATTGTGAAATTCTTTGGAGGAGGCCTTTGTTCAGAAGTGGACGTCCTTTGGCTGATATGATGATAATGATGAAGGTAAAGAATTTGCATCTAAAATAAAGCCCTACCCTGAAGGTAGTGTTTTCAAAAAGTCTTGATATGTAACTACTGGAATGTCTAGTTTACGGTACGACTCTTAGTTCATCTATGGTTTAACAAGCACCTAACGTTAACTTATTTCGTAATTAATTTTTCCTTTTTGTCATACCCATTACAGCACAGAAAAGAGGTCGGTATCAGGTTTTGCCAGCCCTATATAAAATAAAAAGAAAAACATGCATAGTAACTTTAGCGTCATCCATCACGACACTTCCTCTAGGGGGTCGGTCACGCAACCCTTATTACAACCCTTCAGTTGTTAAATTTTTACGCCCCACCACCTTTCATTAATCTCGCTATTTCAGTCCTTTTAAACAAATTACCCGAAAAATATGGCGGCGTTTTTATTTGTTTCAAATTTCTACTTGAGTAGGGTTGACGGGTGACATGGCCCGATAGCATAGGACATCATCTCTCTATCTGAGGTGTCCTTAAGGGTATCAGCATTCAGAATGAAGCGCCCGAATCTCGTGCTTATATATCATTATATATATTTTATTGGTGCCCAGTGGAAATTCTTCATGAACTTCCTTCGCCCCGGGGAAGGGCGAAGGGGTATGCCCGGGCTTCTACCGGCTAAAACCACTGGAGCGGTCATCTTCGGCACCTACGGGAGGCTCCAGGTCCTCGTATGATCACACTAGAGCCGCCCACTGGTGCCACGCCTATAGGAACATCTCGGAGAGGGTGATTGTAAAGCGGTCACCCCCGTGAGGGATTGTAAAGTATCCCCCAAAGCGTCCCAAGGCAGCGCGAGACCACATACGTGCTATCGTCTTCTCTTGGGTGGCTTGGTATGGGCACGCAGATTCCCCAATCTACGCACCCGCGAACCCAGAGGCCCCCCGCCCTATAGCAACGGCAGGGGTCTTCAGGTGTATCGGAATTAGGCGCCAGGGCGGTTGTCACCCCGGCGCCGTCTTCTCGTTCTTCGAGTACCACTGCAGTGCTTTATATTCGCCGCGAAGCAGTAGTGTTTAAACTTTATACATAACTGTATTTTGGTCAGAAGGGCATAAGAGACTAACTAATGTCTCGAGGTGACGAGCGCAATATTGTGCCAGACAGGACAAGTCCCGAATAGTTTTAAAATTGTTAAAGGAAGGTTTACCACCAGGTGAATGAATTGCTTGTCATGTCACCAAATTGTAGACGACGAAAAACTTAATTTCCAGGTTACAACCAGTAGGTCAAAAACATTTGTAATTTGTTAGCATGATAATCTATCCTTTGCATTCGATTACCACTATTATTCATTATAATACTCGTAAAACACTTAAACGGATTACATCGCGTATATTATTAAGTGTATTTAAGTGTTGTAACTTGCAATCAAAGGTTTAATGTTATATTAATAACTAGCTGTGCCCCGCGGTTTCACCCGCAGTTTAATTTAAAAGAAATCGGATATTTGATTATTTAAGTATATATGTAGGTATATTGGATTCCATTATTTTTATTTTTCTAATATAAAAGTAGCCTAAGTTATTCCTTACAATATCAGCTATCTGCCAGTGAAAGTCCCGTCAAAATCGGTCCAGCCGTTTCGGAGATTACCCGGAACAAACAGACAGACTAACAAATCAAAAAAATGTTTTTTTGACATATGTACAACTAGCTGGGACCCGCGGTTTCACCCGCGTTTAATTTAAAAGAAGTTTAGAGTACTTCGACATAGACACTTGACATATATATATATATATATATATATATTGGATTTCAAGGGTTTAATTTTTTTTGCGCGGAACCCTAATTATTTTTCTAAAATAAAAGTAGCCTAAGTTATTCCTTATAACATCAGCTATCTGCCAGTGAAAGTCCCGTCAAAATCGGTCCAGCCGTTTCGGAGATTACCCGGAACAAACAGACAGACAGACAGACAGACAGACAGACAAAAAAATTCAAAATAGTTTTTTTGCTATAGGTACCGTATATACTTTCATATGCATTAAGTAAAAAGCTGTTATTTTGACATTACAAACAGACACTTCAATTTTATTTATTTGTATAGATTTTTGTTATATGTACTGTATATACTTTCATATGCATTTAGTAAAAAGCTGTTATTTTGACATTACAAACAGATAATTAAATTTTATTTATTTGTATAGATTACGAACGGACACTTCAATTTCATTTATTTGTATAGATGAATGAATAAAGCTGTAATTCGAGCACAAAAATATAGACGTTTTTATCATTTTAACGCACACAAATAAAGGTCACTTCGCCGCTGTAATACACTAGTGAAACATGTTTGTGCCTGAATTACATGAAACTCACATGAAGAATTTAATTCAAGAAAGTCGAGAAATTCCAAACAGTCGTCTCCGCTATATCTCATGATGTTAAAAATGTAGGTGACCTAAACTATGAAACGGTCTCTACAAGCTTTTTAAATTCTTTATTACTTTAAACAGTTCCGTGTGATGGCTGATTAAGAATATAGCACAACTCCATCTCCTTTACGACTTTAAACCAGAGGGATAGCAGCTTCTCTCTATGGAACAGCCTGCCTGCCAAGCGTGGTGAGTAGGTACTGGCAAATTCCATCCAAAATGATGACACAATTGTGGAAATCTATTGGGGAGGCCTTTGTTCAGCAGTGGTCATTCTTTGGCCGATATGGTATGTCTATGACTAGTTACACGTTTCGAGTGATTAGCAGAGTGCGTGTTTAATAGATTCAAAAGTTTGGTTACTTAGTCCGTCTAACGGACCAGAAAATACGTGGTATGTCTTTTATATTAGTACCAAAATTATATTTAATTTGACGGTTCTGTACGAAGCCTAAAGTATGGTCACTTACTGCCGCAGGCATTGTCGGGTCCTCTATCTTTGTGATCCTATACCTAGGTTGAAATACAACCTTAATTTCTTCACCCCGACCCGTGCTCGAGCTGATTTGTGCTAAGCCAGCTTTAAGTATTCCTGAAAATCATAATAATCATCTGACTCCTGCAGCAGCACCCAAAGCCCCGATATGCGCCCTTATATGCGTTGCTACTAAGCAATACCAGCAACAATACAGTAAGGGCCTCCAGCCAGATCTAGTATTTAAGTTATTGCCTGGCTGGAAGACGTTACGGCTTCGCGAGTTTGTCTAGCTAAGCAGTCATGGCCGCCTGAGATGCTTGCGAGAAGCCCAGCACAAAATACCTTAATTTATTTTTTATTAACAACCCTTCAACTGGATTCCCCTTACCTACTTAACCTTTCAAAGCTACTTGATATATTTGAGACCACTCGATACGTTAGAGCTCCTTTGCAAGGGTTTAGCGAGGTGTTGGATCAGTTGGAAAAATCTTATCGTCACGGCAGATCTGAAGTGGATTGAATTTTGAAGCGATTGAACTGGTCACTCATATTTAATATACTGACTAGTCAAAGTTAAAGATTTTAATTTATAGAGACTTTTGGCAAGTAGGTAGTCCGAAGAAGTGAAGAATATCTAAGGAAACTCTTTTTTAAATACTTCTTCAAATATTTGGAGGGTCGTCTGTCGTTCGTAGGTTGAGTAGAGGCGCAGTTTTAGTATAATACATTTACCTCAAGTTAACGGATTAAGCATAGTTTCATCACTGCAAAACCAGTTGTCAGTTGTTATTAAGTTGTCAACTCATCATCATTTCGGCCGAATGAAGTCCACTGCTGGACACAGACCTCCCCCTAAGATCACCACAACGACAGATATGGGTACGTTGTGGGCTCATTGGGGGGTTTTGCCATAATCGCCACGCTTGGCAGACGGGTTGGTGATCGCAGTTGAGTTGTTAATGTACTCGAAGGACGCTGCTGCCCATCCTCCGGCTAATCCCTTAGTCGACTTTTACGACACCCACGGGAGAAGATGGGGTGGTTGTATTCTGAGCCGGCACCACACGGCAAGCTAACTCATCACAAACCAAATTGTAGTGGTGTGACTTAATACAGTATGAAAACAAATGTAACCCTCATTCGACTTTTACCACTTATATGATACAGCCTGCCAGATACTTGCAGCAGACAGGTTTTATATCTTCTGCTATTAAAAATCAGCGCGGAAGGGCCTGCTGTTGTCTTTAGCCATTTCTAAAAATAGCCCCAGTAGAAGATAATCATAATAGAAAAAGAAGAAATACATCCTATGCCCTGTGGTGCCGCTTACGAATAACACCAACCGATTTCCCAATCCCGTGGGTGTCCTAAAAGGCGACTATCGGATTAGCCGGAAGATGGGCAGCAGCGTCCTTCGAGTACATTTACAACTCCAGCACTGGACTTTATTCGGCTGAAATAAAGATCTTTATCTGGTACCACACTGGCACATCACTATGTTTTTTTAATAAAATATACATGTGAGTAGTTGTTGAACGGTAATTAAATTTTGCGTGGCTCATAGCCGCTGTAGTCAATTAAAATGCTTATGTGATTGTTTAATGTAAATATTTTGTTAATTTAACTTGCTGTATCAATTTAAATTTATAATTAAAAGTTTGCAGAACTGGGTAATTTTAACATTTCACATATACTGTTTACGTTTGTGCAAAGTGTGGATTCAGGTATTACATGAATAACAAGAGAAAACGCTTTTTTTAAGTTTCAACCATTTATGGCAACGTAAGGTAAAAAGGTAATCTTTATTTGTAGTGACGTAAGCAGCGATATTTTGCTATTGAAACGCGGTTTCAACGTGATATTAGTAACAATAATTTAATGGGGTAAATAGTTTTTTTATTTCAAATATACTAATTACTGGTACCTATGAAATGTCAGTATAATTTTTTCAGTTCACGAGAGCGCGTCACGTGACTTTTATGCACATTGATATGAGGTTCAAATTCAAGTAACTGACGCGCGTTCACGAATTGTAACAACTACATATATGATAATATCTTTATGACGATAGATGACGATTATTCACGGGAACTGTAGATTGTAATTTTTTTTTTTTTATAAAAAACTTTGCCCCACACTAGGATTGCTCCTGTGTCGTGGATGCGTTTACAGACATGAATTTCACATACAATACACCCAGACCCGGAACAAATACCTGCAGATCATACAAATATTTGTTCCGTGCGGGAATCGAACCCACGACCCGGTGCGCAGCAGCCGACTGTATCAGCCACTGCACCAACCGTGCCGTCCATATTCGTCCGTCAAATATTCTTATGAAACCATGTCAGGGTGTACTAAAAATAAGCAACTAAACAAGAACGCTACAAAGGGATCGAAACATTAAAAAAATGAAAATAAATAATATACGCGATACAAAAGAAACAGTACACTATAATTTTATTCTGTCTCTTACTACTTTTATGGTGTATCAAGCAGATCTCTATAGTATGAATATGTCGTTTTTTATTATAATAGCTAGCTTTTGCTCGCGGATCGCGACTTCGTCTGCGAGGGAATTAACCCTTAAGCGGACTCAATAACTAAATAAAAGGTATCCTTTGTCCTGTTTCACTACATAATCTACCGCTATGCCCATTAGAATCCATTCAGCCGTTTGAGCGTGAATGGAGCATCAAACATTGAAACAGTCAAATTTATAATCGTAATAAGATAATGATATAATGATAATTTTAATAATCCACGATATTGAGCATGGTGCCTTAGAAAATGATAATGATGTACCACAAATTAAACCTGATAGTAGAAATTTGTTTCCTTCTCTTATACGACGCCGATGGCCGCCCACTACCTGGGGTGCAATTCTCTAAGCTCCATACATCCTTAAATTCAGAATTGAAATAACGGTGATAACCCGATTTGGTATCCGCAAAGACCTCATGGCTTACCTTCTGCAACGTGTCCTTGAATAGCTTCAATCATGTCTTAGCGAATACCGCATTGATTTTACACCGTTATTTTGTTTCTATATTCAAGGATGTATGGATGTTTGAGCTTAAGGAATTGTACCCCAGTTTCGTTTAACGTTGCCAACTTTCTAAATCGGTCAGCCAGCCACGCCCGACACTTTCTTACCAAATACATGTGAATAAATAAAAAATCTTAGAGAGGCAGTAATGAAAAGATTTGTTTAATAAAATATAGTGACAATAAAAACACTACCGATTTTTTTTTTTTTTTTTACTTTATCTTCAGCATTTAGGGTTTAAGAGACTAATAAATCTTACCAAAACCCAATTAAGGCACTACATAGGTGCAATGACAGGCCACTTCGGCACCAAGGAGCACCTACATAGGATGAAGCTTAGCACAACGGATACATGCAGATTCTGCATGGATTATCAAGAGTCAATGCAGCACATTTTGTGCAGCTGTGACGCTCTGGGAAGACGTAGGGCAAAACATCTAGGAGTGGCTTATCCATTGCCTGATGATTTTGCACGGCTCCAGGCAGGTATGATTGCGAAGTATCTACAGGGACTCACAAACGCGCCATACTAAATATCGTGGACTATTAAAGTAAAATCTTATATATTTTATAATTATATGGTAACGTATTATTGTGTTTTGTAGGTTTATATTTTCTACAGATGTTTTTATTTATATATTTAATATGTTTTATATGCTTTTGCTTTTTTTTAAAAACGTTGCCCCACACTAGGATTGCTCCTGTGTCGTGGGTGCGTTTACAGACATGAATTTCACATACAATACACCCAGACCCGGAACAAATACCTGCAGATTATACAAATATTTGTTCCGTGCGGGAATCGAACCCACGACCCGGTGCGCAGCAGCCGACTGTATCAGCCACTGCACCAACCGTGCCGTCAATTAACTTGTTGTAAATAAAAACCAGCGCTGTCGGTGTTTCCTTGTCGCAAAATCGCATCTTCATGCTGAGCTACAACCCTTTTTTGCACAGACGTGGCTATCATGCTCCCGTAATATAGATAAACACCAGTGAACATTTTACATAAAGCTTTAAATTAATAATAATTTGTTAAAAAAAGGGTCCTGGCTGGGTAGTGCAATATGCACGGTACACTCGCATGCATACTTGCATGTTTTGCATTCTACCGCCGTGCTGCGCTTTGATATATAGCTGGGACAAACCTGTATGGCCAATTAGTCTTTTATATTTTTATTGTTAGTTTAATTATGTCATTTTTAATTATACGTTTTTATATATTGTCTCTTTATTTTGTAAGACCTTGTTTGTGTAAAAATACATTTTCTTTTCTTTCCTATATATTTTACGCTTGTGCCGTGTGGCTAAGAATACTACCACCCCATCTCATCCCATGTGTGTCGTAATCGGCGACTATGGGATTAGCCGGAGGATGGGCAGCAGCGTCCTTCAAGTATATTTATAAAGAACTGCGATCGCCAACCCGCCTGCCAAGCGTGGCAGCGTTCAAGACAAACACATACCACCGGTCATTCAGGCAATCTTTGGGGGAGGCTTCTATCCAGCAGTGTACATTTTACGGCTGAAATGATGATTTTACGCTTAAATTCTGTTGTACACTCGATTCTCTCCTCATATAACACGCAAAGTTCCATCGCTCAAAGGTTTCCTTAAATAACTCTATATTGACAGCCCGCTTACGTATACCTTTTATTAGTTTCAATTATACTTTTTCAATTATTTGACGGCACGGTTGGTGCAGTGGCTGATACAGTCGACTGCTGCGCTCCGGGTCGTGGGTTCGATTCCCGCACGGAACAAATATTTGTATGATCTGCAGGTAGTTGTTCCGGGTCTGGGTGTATTGTATGTGGAATTCATGTCTGTAAACGCACCCACGACACAGGAGAAATCCTAGTGTGGGGCAACGTTTTTATAAAAGAAGAAAAAAAAAGAAGAAGATACTCTGTATATAATAAAAAGCTGTGAATTTTATACGGCCATTGACATTTCCTTTCTTCTTTTTCTTATTCTTCTCTTAGATTATGGCTTCTGTAGGGTATCAATATTCCACAATTTCGCCAATGTCAAGTATAAGGCAACGTCGTACGGTGTTTAGAATAATGAATCTTTACATATTAATAAAATATTTCTCAAAAAATAAATTCTAAAAAATATGTGGGCAACGTCGTACGGTTCAATTGTTTCAAAGCACTATGATTTCCTTTCTAATTTCTTATATATGTATATAGTACCTTAGTGATGTGTAACAAAGGGTGTATTGAATCAGAAATAAATAAGTATGCAGCCAGTAACATTTTTCCTCTATAAACACCAGTGTCATATTCTCATTTCTTCCCGAACTTCCAAGAGATCGTACATTTCTGCCGTACTTGAATCAAAGTGCGCTCTTCAGTTGAACACCTAATTGAAACTTGATCTTAAGGGTTTCGCTCATGTTCTGGCTAGTGTGATTCGACACTGTAGAGTGTCTTGTTAACGTTGCCCTTTTCGCACCTATATTTAGTGAAAAACGCCTTCAAAGAAGGGACATCTAGGACAAACTAGTTACTTTGCAAAATTGTTAGCTAATAGAGTACAAGTAAATACATTTAGAGATCGAATTATAATTAGTGATGCAACAGTTATTGGTTAGCCTTATGCGATGCGACATATATTGCCGTGTGGTACCGGCTTTGCCGTGTGGTGTCGGTTCAGAATACCACCACCCCATCTCCTCCCGTGGGTGTCGTAAAAGTCGACTAAGGGATTAGCCGGAGAATGGGCAGCAGCATCCTTCGAGTACATTAACAACTCAACTGCGATCGCCAACCTGTCTGCCAAGCGTGGCGATTATGGCAAAACTCCCCAATGAGCCCACAACACACCCATATCGGTCATTGTCGCAACCAATGGCGGCAGCCTGTTCAGCAGAGGACATTTTTAGGCTGAAATGACGATGAGTTAGACGTAGTAAAAATAATAACCAACTCGTCTGACAATTGTGGTGATAATGGCAATATTCCTTCATGATCTTTTTATTTTGTTTTAAACCAAGCCCCACACTTGTATTTCTCCTGTGTCGTGGGTGCGTTTACAGACATATTTTCCACACACAATACAGGTCATACAAATATGCAGGAATCAAACCCACGACCCAGAGGGCAGCAGCAGACCGTATCAGCCACTGCACCAACTGTGCCGTCATGACATTAGGGTGTACGGCGCTCTCTCAGAATATCGCTGTAACGTCAAAGATATAATCTTTGTGCAAAGTAGTAACATTGTGTTGCTATCGCTTCGAACGGTGTGAAATGAAATTATCATTTATTCAAAATAGACTAACAAATTAGTTCTTTTTAATTACACCAAAAACCCTACACGATATAAAAAGACCACTGAAAAATAAAAATAAAACTTTTATATGTGAAGTCGGGCGGGGTCAGGTATTCCCCAACCATGGTTAATGTAGACCAACGACAAGTTATATTTTATACAGGGATTTTGAACGTCAACAAAAGACAGCACCCCATAAGCCCATCCTTCACCGCTTCCTAGTGTGACGAGTAATGGATGCTCACCGCTACTTCATCCCTCCCTTCCCTCCTAAAATGGTTGGCTACGCATCAGCGCCACCTCTAATGATAGTAATGTCCATGGACGGAAGAGATTGTTTACCAACAGGACAGCAGAATCGTTTGCCCGCTTAGAAGCGCTTATATTAGAATATAAGATAAAACTTTTAAGCAAATAAAATCGACTTCTTCATTATCATATCAGTCAAAAGCCGTCCACTGCTTAACAAAGTCGTCCCCCATAGATTTCCACTACAACCGATTACATGCCGTGTGTCGTCATTTTGGGGGGAACTTGCCAGTATTCACCACGCTTCGTAGGCGGGTTGGGGAGCGAACCTTAGTAGCCTTTTACGACATCCACGGGAGGAGATGGAGTGGTGCCATATTCATAATCCGGACACCGCACTGACAACGGACAAGACAAAATAGTTATTATTGTATCTGTAAGTCTGTACATAAGAATGGTTTCCATTTTATGTTATATACTACAATACGCAATAGCATATTATATATATATACAAATACATATTATATAAGTATACAAATTTATCATCATCATTATATCAGTCAAAGGACATCCACGGCTGAACAAAGTACTCCCCCATAGATTTCCACAACGAGCGGTTACATCATCCAACGACTCCCAGCGACCTTCACCAGGTCGTCCGTCTATTTCGTTGGAGGCTGTCCCACACTGCGTTTTCCGGTGCGTGGTCTATCGAGAACCCTTTTGCCTCAGCGACTTTCACCTCTACGAGCAATGTGCCCCACCCCTTGCCACTTATATGACGCGCATACAAATTACCTCAATGAAAGATTAGTAAAAATCGGTCTCGTGTAGTTCCTGAAAAAATTGCGCTCATATAAACATATAAAACAAAGAACACTGTTTTTTATGTCGGTTAATAACAGAAACAACCCCAATCAAATTTGTAGACTTCACATTAGCCCGCACGTGTCCACAGTTATAAGGGCGTTCGCGTAGAAGGACATATTAAACTTCTTAATTTATTTGTTTTTTGTTAAAGGGCGTTTAAAATTACAGAATATTCGACTGCTTACTGTTGTGAATAATATAGTATTGATAGTCGTTTCTTGTGGTATGAGGTGGCGCTGAAGGATATACAGAAAATGCAACATTTTATTTTATCGTATTTTGATAATAGAAATAAAACTTCAAATTCAATGATGACTTTTATTCTAATTAAATTTAAGTGGAAACATGAATGCTTATAACACGAATCTAAAGAAGGAAACACTATTATATTCTTAATTACGAAATACTTATTAAATTAACAAATTGTCTTTCATTTCGTCATCGTCAAATAACAATACAACACAACTTGTGTCAACTAATTTGTGAAACGCAAGCCATTTCGTATGGCACACGATATTACGATACCCACAATGACAATATTAAGTATAAAAACCGAAAAAAAACTATTAGAAAATCGTTATAAATTATGCAAATTATAACCACAAACATTATTTTTTTGCAAAATTGTGCCGAAGACAGGCTTTCTCTAAAGCAAAGTAGAGGACAACTTCTTGCAAAAACTGTAAGTGCATATAATGAAATAAATATTTGACTTTATAAACACATTTATTCTACATTACAATCAATAAACGCCGAACTAGGGTAGAGTAGAGTATACTTTATTGTACACCAAAAGAAAATACAAAGTAATTTTACATACATAATAATAGTACAATTGGCGGTCTTATCGCTAAGAGCGATGTCTTCCAGACAACCATTACTAGGTATTAACATTACCAAGATGTTAAACAAGCCTGTTTACTTTACTTTAAAAACATTAATTCAAATACAATATCTTCATGTTTTTTACATTGTCCTCTACCTACATTTTACAACATAGAAGCTCGTCAGTGCCAAATGTAACACTACTTATGTTAAAAGTGTAACAATTATATGTAACTGTAATTAAAAACATTTTACAATTTTATCTTTATTTTTTTACCATTATTTTGAGAAGGCACATGAAAATTTTCTTATAATAAATGAATCGACAGTGCGATAAACAAAAACTTTTAGTTTTCAACTCATCCAATTTTTCACTGAAAAGCGAACATAAATTAATGTAATTTTTTATTTCAAGACCGGGTTTGCGACTGTATATTGTCGCAAAAGTGTTACCTGTAAAACCGCAAACGTGTCGGCAGCCTTATTTCTAGCTCAATTACCGTTCTGTAATTTACTTCATGTGTAACAGAATATATATTATGAACGAGTCTTAAATACTATATAAAAATACAACAATATACTTTCGGGGAAATATTATTTGATAAGTTGACTATGGGCACCAAAATATTTCAGGTTAAAACAATAAAATTAATTCTCAAGTGCTGATTACACTTACTAATATTTTGACATAACATGTGATATTTAGGCATTGTTTACTCAAAAATAGGCATGCTACGAAGCTCCGAATCCGATATGTCGGAATTTCCGGTTCAAATCTTTCCTCTGAATCAGAATCCGGTTCCTAAACTATATAAGCGGAGGTTTAACGGAGCTTAGGGCCGAATACTGAAACGCCAGTTAATATTAAGTCCCGCTTTAATCAGTTGAGTCGCCCGGTTTCCTACCGAACAGATTTCTCGAATAGTCAAACCGGAACTTAGTAATAACTGGCGATTCAGTACTCCGACGTTAGCGGTCAATGATTAAGTGTCGTACGAGTTGTGACAAGTTGCGATTGGACCCGTATTTTGTTGTTTACAAAAACCTGCACCGCGCTGGTAAGTGAGTAAAAGAGATGGAAAATGTGACAGAAAAAGAGAAGAGTTTAAAATTTCGATAATTATTTGGGTTTTACAAATACAACATTCATAAAGTTGGTTTTTGATTACCTAATCCCCTGATCCCCTGATCCCCTAAAGTCCTTTTCTTATCATTATTTATTTATTTAAACTTTTTGCAACAAATGTACATAGGCGGAGTTAATGCCTTAGGCATTCTCTACCAATCAACATTAGGGTAATGCAGAGACGACATGGCAGGTGCAATAAGATTTATGAAAAGAAACTGAGAACAGAATAAACATATTTTATAAAGACAATAAACATACATACATATCTAATAAGAATATATAAATCCATACATATTACTATAACATATACATACATAAAATAGATAAATTGTTACTGAAATGATTTTGCCAAATTATTGTGAAAATACTTACGGATGTTTCGTTTAAATACTACAAATCTCCATAACATGCCTACTCAAAAATACCAAGGCAAGGGCTTAAGTGTCACTTTTCCATACGCTACCTTTTGCCCAGTAACATAATGTCAAATTAAAATAAGTATCTCCATCCGTTTTTGCCCTTAATCAACAAGTCAAACAGCTTTCAGTGGTACCTACATGATATGCCACAGACAATATCTTATTTTGTACACACTACCGTATTTTACAGTATTATTTCTATATTATGTAAAAATTTAAACACGAATATTTGGATTATTGAACTAAAATAGAGGTATTTTGTTTGACTGTGTGTTTTATGTTTTTTTTCTCAAACATTACCTTTCTTAAATATCAATGGTTTTGTTCCCAAAACGATAATGATACGCCAGCATGATTTTAACTTGAATAGCAAGCACAGAGACATTAGCGTATGTACATGTATAGCCGATAGCAATAACAGTGAAATTGCTATGATCTGGAATATAATCTGAATGGGAATTTAAACATTTGTATGAGATAAAAAAAAACTACTACTGATTTAAGAACAATTGAAGACAAAAGGAGATTCTAACGCTGTTGTAACATATATAGCAACATCAAAAGTATTTTTTACCGACTCATATCGAGGGATGCAGCCACATATTCCAATATCATACGCAATTTCATAATAAATAACAAAAAAATAACACAATGCACATCGCTCGCTACCACTACGCTACAAGTAATAAAAATATATATATTTTTTACGTCAAACTATTTTTAAGAAAGCTCGTGAGAATAGATAATATTAGGGGACTTTTAGATGCGATGCTTTTTAAACAGAAACAAACAAACAAACTTTTTAACAGACTTTTGTTAAATCCTGATTGTAAACTTAACTTCAATCAATATTAACCACTGTTCCACAACATAATTTTGGAATTCGTATAAACATTTAAGATATATTTTCGTCTAGTCAAAATATTGTTTTTATCAATTTGTTTTAATTTATTAAAACAAAAGCATCGCATACAAAACCCTGAGTGTTACAAGAATGTCTTTTACATTTTTAATACTACAATACACTAATTGATATACAAACGAACATACACGTTGCCGCGTTTAAGAAGTACCAGAACAATCCAAATTTTGAAAAAAAGTAACGTTGAACCTTGTGTAGGCAAAGACATCGGATTCAAAATAATTTCGATACATTAAAACAGACTAACAAACCAAAGCTGTATACGCTCTTTCATTAAACGCTAAGCACTCGAAACCTTAAAAAGAAAATAAAACAAACGACTTTTTACATGTCTTTAGAATCTGCTGCTTTGAACTTTGAACTGACTGTGAAATATTCTCACACTGTCTTTAGTATTATGTATAAAGTAAAAACCGTTTGGAAAGTTGTCTTTTAAAAGATGGTAAGTTATATAAAATAATGGATACATTAAATGCATATCACAACTGGCTTCTAACGTCAGCAATGAATTTACAATAATTCTTTTTAATGTATGTAAAGTATATTTTTTTTTGGTTTTATCTCCAAATATTAAAATCACTACTTCAAAACTATGGAAGCCAAAAGTGGTAATGTTTCTAGAAACACCACCTACAAAAATGCGACGTAATATGTTTATTGTTTATTTACCTATGCATTTATTTATTATTAAGTTTATTTATAAACGTATGCATCTAATATTACAGAGATAGCTTTTCTATTAAACAGTGGTCCTATTATTTTTCAAAGATGGTAAGTTATATATATATATTTTATTATTGTTATATATATTATTATATAAGAAAATACAGCAGCGGTCCAAGATACCACAGAAATAAAAATGCCTCAACAGTTCCAAACGTTGTTTTATAAAAGTCTTATAGAACATTTTTACACCAAAGGTCTTAAAACATTAAAAATATGCTCATAATATATTTTGTTACTTCCTAATTAATAAAATAACATTTGACCACTAATTAGTAAACACTTCGCCTGAATTCCTTCGTAAGAATAGAAGAGCTATCTCATTAAATGTTCCGTTTTAATAAAATAAAAATGATTATCATTTTAATATAATTCATTTATGATTGTGGTTCTGACCCTGCCTCGTTTAAGCAATATTACTATTTTAATGGTACATATTACAAATTGTTACATTTCCCTTACAATAACTACGTCACTAAAAAGCATGACCAAATAATTTTAGGCCGATAGGAACTAAACAGACAAAATGGTATAACCTAAATAAACCGAAAATATTAATCGCAATGGAGAAAATCAAAATGTGCTCTAAAGTAGACTATATTACTTTCCAAAAGAAATAGCGTTTTTTTTTCAAAACTGTGATTTTAACGCTGATAAAATAACTGTATCCTTACACTAACTCTCACTTATGTTAATTATAAAACTTACCTTAGAGCACTGCAGTAGTAACAGCCAAGTTAGTATGTGCCCTCAGGGCGCCTCGCGATTTGGTATTCGATCGGTATATGGAATCAGCTTTGAATTTAGAAAAAAACTGCTGATTCGGTCCAGAAAGACAGTTGACGAAGATTAAACCAACTTTAAGCCACCTTCAAAGTTGTAGGTTTTGCTTGTATAAACAACATTTGAATAACATATCTTTGCTTATATTATTTTTAGTATACACCAAAGCTTAAGGGTGTCTCAGCTTTAAAGTAAGATGTTCATTAAAAGAATATGTTTAAAAAAATCTACATATAATGAAAACTCTCAAAGTTTGAGTGAAGTTATATCATGACCACTGCAAGAATAATAGGCGCACGTGGCACCGATCGAGCGCGGCGTAGCGGGGTACCTATAGGGAGTAGCCGGGCACCGGCGCAGAAAGCTGATTTGCGTGTTACATATTTTGCAACTCGTAACAAAATAAAATTGGGACAAAATAAAACATGGTTTAAAAATTATTGCAATCGGTTCTATTGCTTATTCTGAAACATCTACTTATAGGTTTAGTATATACTAAAAGTTATGTGGTATATGTGGCATTATCTTGACTTCCACTGCCTAAAAAAATCACATATTGGCATTAACATTTTTGGTAGGGGTACATTTGTTAACTTGGTTGAAATGATGCTATTTAGGCATACTTTGAATTGAAAATAATATACGGATTATTTCGTAGCTTATTTCATATTTGAAGTACGCGGCTACACGTCAAGCTATACAATTCCAGTACAGCTGATCTTGCATTGTATAGGCTTTCCGTACGATGAGAGATCAGTGCAAACTGGTATTTTATAGCTTGGTATGTAACCGTGTGTGTGACAAATAACAACTTGAGTAATCCTAAAACCATAAGGTTCAAAATCCAAACATTAAAGACAGTATAATAAACGAGATAATCCGTATAATTACATTACGTATATTTTGAATGTATTTGCAGTTCGATACAATACATTTTATTTTTTTGTGATAAACAATGTTGAGGCGAGGCGCTTCCTCAGTGGTGTCAATTCCTGTAACTATGAGGTTTCGGTCTCTTCCCAGTCGACGCTCGCCCACTGTGGCAGTTCAGTTTCGTATTCCCAGCCGGGGCCCTGACAACAAGGTAAATTTTTTAGTCAGTGATATTTCTAAAGACAACGATGGAGTATGAATATAAATGAGTTTTGTATTGCACCCCAGATTTTCTTTTTATCTTTTAATACACACTTTTAGTTGGATGTTACACTTATCTATATATGTGGCATATTCCTAATAGTTTCTGAAAAAAGTATAGTATATGAAGACTCTAAAAAGTCGTCTTTGATTACGGAGCACACAAATTTGGCAACTTTGAACATTTAATACTATTTATTTTGTGAGGGTAAGATTTTTGAACGTATTGTATCTATTCTTATCGATGTCATAACGCCCGTTTGTGTGGTGTCCGGATTTTGAATATAGCACTGCTCTATCTTCCCCCGTGGATGTCGTAAAAGACGACTAAGCGGCTGCAAACCAGAGGGATGGGCTGCAGCGTCCCTTCTGTAGAACACCAGCCTTTTGCGGGGTCACCAACTCGCCTGCCAAGCGTGGTGAGTATTGGCATCTTTTGATTATAAAACTAGCAGTTACCTGCAACTACGTCCGCATCCGAGAACTTGATATCCTATATCCTATTCCACGATATGACCTACCTCTACGTCAAATTTTATTAGAATCCGTTTAGCAGTTTGAGCATGATAGAGCCTCAAACATACAGACTTTCACATTATTATTAACAGGTGGGCCGTTTGTTTTGTTGTCTATGCTTGGGTTTAAAACAATGTATTGAGGTGGCCCGCTAATTGCAATGGAAACATTTTTGATCTTAATATTCTAAACACCAAAAAATTACCAAGTACGATTGTTTAAAACTTATCTTTCATATTCATACAAAAAAGAAGCATGTTTTTATTAATTAGAATAACAAAAAAACGTTACTTTCAAAAAAATCATACTCGTGTGGTGCCGGCTCAGAATGCCACCACCCCATTTCATCCCATAGGTGTCGTAAAAGTCGACTAAGGGATTAACCAAAGGATGGGCAGCAGCGTCCTTCGAGCACACAACTCAACTGCGATCGCCAACTCGTCTGTCAAGCGTGGCGATTATGGCAAGACCCCCCACTGAGCACACTACACACCCATATCGGTTGTTGTGGTGATCTTTGGGGGAGGCCTGTCCAGCAGTGGACTTTATCGGCCGAAATGATGAAGGGCAAAAAAGAAGTTTCCATTGCAATCAAAACGTTAATTTAATTATTCACTTGAAAAACCAGTCACCTCAAAATCTAGTTAAAAAAAAAAACTAAGCAACAAATAAGCTAATATTTTATTTTTTAGATAATCCCATTCTGAGCTTCAATTAATAAACGGTACCAATCTCACCTTGTATTTCCAAGCATGCAGGTACATGACGAGGTCCCTGGGCCGCGGGTCCCGGTACCTGACCCGGCACTCGTAGCAGTGCGGGTCCGTCGCCAGCGCGTCGCTCGAGCAGCTCGCCGACATGCTCGCCAAGCCGCTCGCCGAACTTGTTGCGGCGGGTGAGCAGCCCGTTTGCGTTGCGACTGTCACTTTATCCGACTGTTGGGAAAAACTAAAACTTTGAATGGGGAATCGTTGAAAGATTAAAGAATTCAGCTGTCACAATGCTGGGCTCACGAACTAGTAACGACTAAGCTAGACCTTTTTTGTAGGTCTTTATTTTTTGCTTGGATAGTGGGTAGCCTTGTGTCAGAGTTGTTCAAGCCACCTAAATACCTCTGACTTGGCTTAACGACTGCCGTCCAATTACACAAACCGGGACAAACGTGTTTCCGTCCCTCCGACGCGGACACGGAGAGGCTCGGTTCGAGTGCTACTGCGGTCACCCATCCTCAGACTGACCGCACCGAGCGTTGCTTAACCTCGCCGACTATACAGAGCAGTGAGTGCAACTGGCTATGAGTGCCTCGTAGCCAGATTTACATACATAGATTATTAATAAAGTTACTATTCGAGCACAAAAAATATTGGATTTTCTTTTTCACCATTTTGTTGTGAATACGCACACAAATAATGACGATGTGTAAAAAAAGTAAGTGCGTGCAATTCACACACGGAAGAAGTGAAACTTCAGGAAATAATAATATGATTTATTTAAAAGTTATTGGCCAAATTAACACAAATGTGTTTAATAAATTCATCATTTCGGCCGAATGAAGTCCACTGCTGGACACAGGCATCCCCCAATATGGACGTGTTGTGGGCCTTGGGGGACTTTGCCATAATCGCCACGCTAACTAACATAAATTAATTAACCAACGAATTTTAATACCCAAATGCACAAAAACTGGAAATTACAACTAGTTTTGTAATAAATGCAATTCCTGTAACCTACAGATTGTCCCCTTCAAATATAAATCACTATTTTTGCTGGCCCCTAATATCCAAACTACAAAAAAGTTTTCAATCATTTAACGTATAATTTCAACAAAATCACTTTTGTTCGTGATGAAATTCTACTTTATAAAACAATTCACGGGTGTTTCCAAAAGTTTAAATTTAGTTTGTATGTTTAATGGAATCCGACCCAGTTTAGGTTTAAATTTTTAGGCGTTCTAATCCTTCTGACTTACTGTAAAGATAACATTTACGAAGTCTTGTTTTCTGATGTCGATGACCCATCCATGTTTGTCGTATGCGGTAATGGCCAGTACAGTTGGCCCAGTAACCAGTAAGAGATTGGCTGTATGTGCTTCGGTTTGTGGGTTCGATTTCCGCATGGAACAAATATTTTCATGGCATGTAGATTTTTCTGGGTCTGGGGGGTTTTTTATGTGAGATTTATATTTGTAAACTGTAAACGCGATAAAAGAGAAATCGTGGTGTGGGGCAAGGTATATATAAAAATAATTGTCCAAAGCTTGTGTATCCAAATGGAAGTGGGGTAGTTGTTAGCCTCGAAGGTAGATTGGCTATAGAAGAAGTCTAATAGCACACCACCTTAAATCAAGCTCTTAAATCAAGCTTGTATTTTGTTAGTTCAACAAGGTTTTATTTTCATTGTTCATGTCTAGTAACCAACACAGCTGTATTCAGGAATATGAAAGGTCAAACTAATTTAACAAAATCCCGAAAGGATCAGGCCTCAATTAGGTTTGATTAGAACGTTAAAATGGCCATAGGAAGCTCGATTTGTGCTCAAATCTGGTTTATTTGGAAACGCCTATATGTTTTATGTTCCATATGGATAATATTTCAAATGATTTTTGACCCTGCATAACTTAAATCATTGCGTTTGAGAACACATGTGGTGTTATATAATATATATTTGTATAGTCTGCTTGGTATTCGACGAGAATGAATCATAAACGAGGAGCTCCGTAAAACAACGAAAGTTGCCGACATAGCTGAAAGGATTACAAAGCTGAAGTGGCAATGGTCGGGGCACATAGAACGATAGCGGTTGAGGCAGAAAGGTTCTTCAGACCAAGCACCGGAAAACATAACGTGGGACGGGACAAAATAGACAAACTAGCTGGTGAAGCGAGATAGGTCTACTCACCTCCATTGGTTAAACCAAGTTAAAGACAAGACGTTTAGTGAACTATGTCTTCATGCAGTACATACCTTGGCGTCGTTGGAGTCCTCATTAAGGACCGGTGATGCGATAGGCGAGAGGGCCATGCTACACGGCATTGGGGAGTTAACCTCCAATGGGGCCTCCGCAGCGCTTGACGGGCTCGGGAGGGTTGCTGGTAAGATAAACGATGACAATTAACGAAGAACTAATAACACTGATTTCCATAGTATCATCTTTTGTTGGTTTATAACTTTCTACTTTGTCCTTTCCAGCTCTAAACGAAGAAATTGCCTTACGGAAGTATTTTGAACGATTTGGTCTTTACTTCGGTCCAATAGGTAATATTCTTTTCAGGAATTAAGCAACATGTTCAGGAACGTTACAGTGATTGCATTAAGCTAAAATATTTGTTGTTTCCACATAAGGTCGTAAAGATTCAGTTGGTCATAAATACTCACGAGTCATAACAGTAGAAGGCGTAACTCCTGGCGCAGGGGACTCCAGTCTCGGTGACGACTCCCTCGACGCAGGTCCTGTGTCACAGTCGTCCTCGCCAACTGTTGATTTGGACATAGTTAGTTTTAGCGCCACTGCACTGCAATATTGGACTATGTACTTAGAAAGTATACAGAGGGTTCAATAACTACTTAAACGTTCTTTTCTATAAGTATACGTATTGTTGTTTTAGTTGCTTTAGTGAGAAACGAAAATCTATCCACATTGCTAACATTGTATTTAGATTAAAAACACGACTCAATCGGAATGCTGAAATCACTTGTTTGATTCGACCAGTACAGTCTAGAAACTTTACTATTCAAGGCTTCTATTATTACTATATCGCCTACCTTTATCATCTGATGCAGGCTTGGAGAACAGCATATCATCATCAGCGGCATCAACACCAAGCCAGTTCTCAGCATTGTGGATAGCTATGAGGTCTCTAACCAGCTGCTCGTCTGTCTTGCCACCCGTATCACCACCCTTACCGCGGAGAGGCCCGAAGACAGGGTGGTTGTATAAAGGGTCGTTTACTACTGGGTAACCTGACGAAAGAGAAGAAACATGTATTTTGTAACTTGGAAGTCATTTCAAGTATCTAAATCGGTCCAAATCATATGACCACGGTATGGTGTAATATATGGTTTTCGAAATAATGGTTAAGTAAAGTAACGGTTACACAAGGATGAAAAAGGAAACCAGTAAGCAGATGACAAGATCTAATCTGCGATTCTACTTTGAGGGCAATTATTTATAAGCTAAAAAGGCTGCATATAAAAAACGGCAGAAGTTTCAAAAGATACCAGACATTACGAGGACACAAAAGATTTTCCTGCTTATATCTACTTACCCAAGTACTGCAAATGCACTCTGATCTGATGCATCCTGCCAGTTTTTGGTTTACACAGCACTACGCTCGTGTTGCTATTAGTGTTGTAACCCAGCCGCTTGAACACCGTCGAACAGTCCTTGCCTTTCGGTGACACCTTACAGACTCCAATCTTGTAGCTTACCACCTCTATTGGTTCCTGGCATTCGATTTCGTCACTGAAATTGAAAGTTCTAGTTAGTTTTCAAATGAATAGATTTTGTGAGTATCGGTAATGAAATAATTCATGATAAGTGTACAAATTCTAGAAACACGGTCATCTCTATCGTGTTTTGAAAGCCATATTTATTTATTTGGTACACTAAAATTTTTGCTGTATCTATTATAATAAATGGTTTTAAATAAACCGACGTTTCCCCAGATTACTCGTGTACAATATTTTATATAATACTAATTTAAATCATATCATTAAGCAAGAATGCGGCAACTATTGTCAATCGAAGTTCCTACCCGTGTTATTAAAATCACGCACGCTGTAACTTAAAAGTGTAGAAAATCTATCTGTTCCCGCTACCAATGTTGTACATACAGACCGAGCGTGAATTTACACCTCGTTTCTTTGGAACCTGTTGATTGGACTGGAACATTGAAAATCTACAGAAAATGTATCTAGCATTGAGAAAGAAACGAAAGGGAATTTTCGATGGATAGATCTAATTTTAATATTATTTATACTATTCACATTGAATATGTTGAATTATCATAAAAATACGTTTTATGTTTTATTCATAACTGGGTCCGCTCTTGACCTCGATATTGCTTGATGGAAAAGCTGGATGAGATCTAAGATGGAAGGAGCGCACTAAGAAGTTGTCTATTTACTTTTATTTTAAACGTTTATAGGTACCGGAAAAAACGTAGTAGAGAACACAAATGCTGGCAGGGAGTTCCACGCTCGGGAACGGGAGAGGGTCGATCCCGCACGGAGAAGGACGAGACGGCGCCGAGGTAACAACCGTCCGGTACCCAGGTCCAACACGCCTGAACCCCCTGCCGTCACTACATGCTGGGGGACCTCGCGAGTCGCGGGCGCGCAGATTTGGGAGTCTGCGTGCTCACACCCAGCGACCTCCGGGAAGACGGCGGTACGCACGTGGACACGTGCCGCCGTGTGCGCAGCACAGCGCAAAGCGAGGCTTGGGGGGATCCTTTACAATCCTCCCCGAGAAGTGCCTGGGCGGCGACCTTTTTACAGTCGCCTTCCCTTCGCTAGAGCGGTTGACCGCTTTACAGTCATCCCCTCCGTGATGTACCGATGTAAAGTAAAGGCGTGGCACCAATGGGCGGCTCTAGTGTGATCTTACGAGGACCTGGAGCCCCCTTTCGGTGCAGAAGTCCGCTCCAGTGGTTTTAGCCGGTAGGTACCCCTACCACGGGGCGAAGGAAGTTCATGTAGAATTTTCACTGGGCACAATTTAAAAAAAAGGGAGTTCCACACTTTGGAATCAGCTATAAAGCAAGTACTAACTCGTATCTTCGTCATATTAGCCAAAGAATGCTGAACAAAGGCCTCACCCATAAAATACGGTTACGAGGGGGTCTCGTTACTGTGGGGGGAATTTGACAGTACTGCGCTTATCTGGCAGGTAGGTGAGTGCTTTATGGCTGCTGTAACACAGAAGGGACACTGTTGTACATCCTTCTGGTTTAGAGTTCTGAATTCCACATACAATACACCCAGCCCCGGAATCAGATCATACAAATATTTGTTCCGTGTGGGAATCGAACCCACGACCCGGAGCGCAGTAGCCGACTGTATCAGCCACTGCATCAACCGTGCCGTCGCGTAGTTGCCTTTTACAACATTCACGAGAGGAGATGATGCACCACAGGGCAAAGCCGGCACCACACTGCAAAGCCGGCACCACACTTGTTGCCCTTTACAAATTATTCCCGTTAACTCGTCCAACTATATATAATATAGTTTGCACGCTTGTGCTAGGCGAGTTGCCGATTTTAGCCGAAAACCATCCCCCCACTTGCCTTCCTCAAAGCGTAGGAAATCTATGAATATTCTGGCGAAAAAACAAACTAAATCAGAGTGTGTGGTAACGTCAATGGTGCAACGGTTTCCAATTCTCGCTCGCCAGTCCAACACATTTGCTCTTAGGCTATTGCCGCTTCAGTCCATCATCATCATCATATCGGCCATTTATACGTCCACTGCTGAACATAGGCCTCCCCCATAGATTCCACAACTGTGTCAACATTTCGGGGGGTATTTGCCAATACTCACCACGCTTGGCAGGCGGGTTGGTGAGCGCAGTATGGGTATTTCATAAAGGGTCGCTACTGCCCATCCCTCTGGTTTAGATTCCCTTAGTCGCCTTTTACGACATCCACGGGAGGAGACGGAGTGGTGCTATATTCTTAATCCGGACACCACACGGACATGGAAGGTAGTATGCAAGCAGTAACCACAAGTAAATGTGTTAATGTAGTAATAACTTTCAATAACATTGAAAGTTAAGCTTATATTATGAAATACCTAAAATAAAAAACTATATAACGAATCAATATTTCTTCAAATAAATAAACTAACGATCTGGTTAGAACTTGAACATTTCAAACCACAGCTTTATTAACTAACTAAGTAAAGGTACTTTGAGTCAATAAGCAATTTGATTGGCTTGTTAAATAAAGCCGATCATAGTCTGAGAGCGGATATAGAAATAGACTCTATTACAAGGATTTGACGTTCGAATTTCTTTGAGTAACCACAATTGGCAACGTCATCAATATTATTGCAGGCATTTATCAAGATCGATGTTGAGTCGTGCTTCAAAAAGGGTCAACACTCGTAATAATTTCAATTTCACTACACGTCGCAGTGGAATTGTATGGTTACTTCGTGTATTTTCGTAAGTCATTGCGAAGTAACCGAATGTGGCGTAGCCAAGCGAATATTAATAACTAGTTACATCAAGTTGTGTTGCATCCCCTAAAATAATTTTAATTTCGCAATGTTGTGGTAAATGTCACTGAAATTATGACATTAAAGCTTCGGTCAAACCTGAGCGTCAGCTTCGCGGGATACATCGGTGACGCAGAAGCATCTACAACGCGCAACTAGACGTGCACACCTGCGCAAATACGGTGCGAATCGTCAATTTCATTTGTTATGAATTGTTTGACCATTAGATACGTGCCGCCTGTTCTACTGACGCGGCCGTCCCGCGTTAGGGTCGCGTAGATGTGCATGGTGCCATTTGATATCATGGGTAGCGTCCGCTGCGCGGCTGACGCTCCCGCCTTGGTCGCGCTTTGGCCAAAGCTAAGAGGCTAAAAAAAAACGTTTAAAAAAATAATCGCTGTGATTCCTCTTAAAATAAAGGTCAATACATTATTCATACAATCAAAATGTCTCGTTAAAATCGATATTTTATAAGCGAAACTATATTAAAAGGCATATTTATTGCGTTGTAAATTTCAGTTTAATTCAAGAACGATATCTTGTAGCCGGAATTTATTTCGATAATTTATTTATAGAAAACTTAAAGCTGATTACAAAAATAAAAACATAGGTAACAGACAATAAGGCAAATCACAAGTTCTCACTGCTGAAACATATGAAAGAAAAGCCGGACAAGTGCGAGTTTAACTCGCATGGAGAGGGTTCCGTACGACGAATATACTGCCTACCATGTTTTTTTATCTAACACATATTTGTTTGTGGTAGGTGTGCGGGGAAATTGCTGAAGATATTGTCTATTGTTGAATTCTGTCTTGTACCAATAATTAATCCCAAGAACAAACTTAAGATTGTAGTTGAAATACATGTGCTCCCATATATTCCAACTGCAAATGTACGCTTGTACGCACAATATTGAAAGATTTATCATGTTATTTTACGACCATAGACTTCTTATAGGTTTTTCTGTAATCTATAAGTAAAGAACTATTTTATGTTCTTTTTAATAGTTAGTTTATACTGAAATCTGTTAAGTAAAATTCATGCTATCTTATCATATCGACGCAAAATTCTAACGCTGGGAGTTCCAGAATTATGTACTGAATCCATGGTATCAGTTTCCGTTAAGATGTATCTCACACCCGTTATATTTTTCATTTATTTTCTGAAATTACAACAAGCAATAACTATCATCAAAAGTTACTTACTCAGGGAATGCGCCATCTACCCTGCAAACATACTCCTTCTGTACTTGTCTGTTCCTGATCTGATGTTCCATTTGTCTCGCCTTCTTTGGACTCCTTCCGAATAGTAGAAGACCTGATTGTGTCATCAGAACATTAATATTCAATTACAAAGAAACATCTAGGATGATGAAAATAATGGTTTCTAGCTTATGAAATTGCGTGTGAATTGGTAACGTATTTAAGTAATTATCAGTAAATATTTAATTTTACCTATTTTCATTATATAATCTTAGCGTCGTATCTTATCAAATATAAGGTATCCCATTGTAAGCCAGGACCAATATTTAACCATCCACCAATTTAAAATTTCATTCTTCATCACAAAAGCCGAAAGATAGCAAATTTACATTTACGCCGATTAAAAATTCAGCGAGCGTAATTCTTAAAACGGCTTCTTTTAAAGCCGTGAAGAAAGATTTCACAGTTTAGAGCTATCTTACCTGAGGTCAGCCTGTCGAGTCTGTGAATGGTCCTCAAGTTTTTCAAGTTGTACTCTTTTGCGAGTATAAAAACGACTGTGTTGTGCCGGTATCTTCCACATGGATGCACCTAGTCAAATAATTTTCATTACATTTGATTTTAATTTGGAAAAACGCTGAGCTTTTTTTCATATAACAATGTTTGATACAGGGCGGAATGCCTATTACTTTCTTTTTCTTTTAATCAAACTATCTTGTGTTATTTAATAAAATATAATAAATAATGCTATCATGCCATAATCATAACACATGGTACTACTCAAAAAGATAGATTTATTTATCTTTGCATACTCCGCATACTCATCAATTCTATTGGGTTTAAAATGTAAAAATTAACTTATCTAGATATCACATCGCTATATACAGTCTGCTCTTCCAATGATAGAAATAATGGTATAAACGAATAAAGCAACAATTATGAAAGCAAGCCAGTATGAACATAAATGTAAATTATAAGTTGTATGCACACATTCGATGACCAATCCAGCCTTATCTATGCGGTCAAAAAATATACCAATGTAGTGTTAATACAGCAAATTCAATATATTGATATTTACATGCAAAGATGTAGGAAGTATGGGAAAACTGTTTTAGTAAAAATATACATAGAGAATAATAGTAAAGCGAGTACCGAGTCCTATAAGAAAGAATTGGGACCATTCTTAGAAGATTAAATTGCATCCATTTATCTTGGAACATGGTAAATAGAGTTGACAGTGACAATGATGAAAGGTAAGCTCTTAGTTCTGAGGGAAATCAGCCAATTGATTTTTGAATATTAAATATAGTACAAACTGCTTCGTATCGATATAAAACTAATGCTACATAGACTCATGCATAAACTGTATACACAATAGATACAACTCCATTTAACGTGATATTAAGAGGCTTCTAATTAACCCACCAAAATGTAATAAAAATTAAAACTCCATTATATCAAAAATGTTAACTATGACTTAACTATGTTATTCTAATCATGTTTGTAACTCTAACAAAAACTCTGTTTCCCAGCTATGCGTTAACCTCTGGTATGATGGTGTTTGGATCAACTCTCACAGACAAATAAAACTTTTTGGTAGTCACGGAGTAGTTCGCTTAGGAAATAATAGCGCGTTACCTTGTTCCCTTTATAGGTGAAAATTTACTTAATAAAATGGCCCACTAATATTATTTAAAGTACATAACTGAAACAGTATCGGAACCATTGCCATATTTTCAATGCACACTTTTGTGCATTTATTTTAGAATTAGTATATTGTGTCTCAATGTATATATTAATAGGTGTAAAATCCAGCAGCATCCTCAGAATTTGTTACTGTAAACATTCTTAGGGTAAAAAGTTCTCAGAATTGTCAAAAAATAACGTATAAAAACTCCTAATTGAATAAACGTAAGCTTTTGCAACTCAATTTACCAAAATGTGAGGGAAAAATATTGGCGAAGTTATTTATGAACAACAATAATTGGATCATGTAAAAATATTTAGGTTAACACGGTACCCGCTTGAAAGAAATGAAATAAAATGGATATTATTTGGGGCTCGCAATCCTATGTTCGGGAACCACTTTCAAGTGGGATTTCCAACGAGACCGCACATTTTCAACTCTGTTTGTAGTATTATGTTTCAAACTTTTGTGCAGATCACAATCTCTAGTCAGACTCTGAAAGCGTACTTTGTTTGGACCAAGAAAAAAATTTACCCACCGAATTTCAGTGTGCTATCTTTGCGCAGATTTATTTTCTTTTTCATTGTACTTTCGACGGTCTTTCTTTTACGTTACATTTTTCTCTGTTGAACGAAAATAAATTCTTTTCTATTTTGGAGACATCATTACGTACCAAAAAGGTATTACTGAACTGAGCGATTATTTAATTGCCAATGATTTTCGATCGACTGTTTTTTAGTAGCAATGGATTTGTTAGACATTTGCAACGAAAAAAGAATCTAGTATCTAACTCCCTTTCTTTCCAAATCTATATGTAAGCTATACTTCAGGGTCCAAACGCTAATTTCAGAGTCTGACAATGATGACAAAACCGTCCCAACGCATGACTCACCGGCAGCGAGCAAGGCTTGTCTAGCACGAGTAGCTCTTCATCCACGTGTATGATGCGCAAAGGACTAGCGAGCACTGGAGTCTCGTGCCTGGCCCACCATGGACACAACATTGTTTCATTATGGACTTTACATAGTCTTATGATGTTGCAATTGCCTTTGGGAACAACTGTATTCCGTCAAAGTCACTTCCCTTCGACGGAATAAAAAAATATCTTTGGTTTGGAAATGATATTGTATTGTGATCACACCAAACAAAACTCAACGTTGAGTTTCTATAAAAAATCTTTACTGTTACTAACTCAATATTCTCTTTGCACAGTCCGCTCAAGAATTTAATAAAGCAGACAAATCTGCTCGGTAAATAAATCTTATTATTTATTACATTATATCGTGTGGTGCCGGCTCAGAATGCCACCACCCCATCTCCTCCCATGGGTGTCGTAAAAGTCGACTAAGGGATCAGCCGGAGGATGGGCAGCAGCGTCCTTCGAGTACATTAACAACTCAACTGCGATCGCCAACCCGCCTGCCAAGCGTGGCGATTATGGCAAATCCCCCCCAATGAGCCCACAACACATCCATATCGGTGGTTGTGGTGATCTTTGGGGGAGGCCTGTGTCCAGCAGTGGACTTCATTCGGCCGAAATTATAAAAATTATAAATAAATCTTTCGATCGAATACTGGTCTTCAAAGTAATCTCTATTCATATACAGGATATTTATACGGTCGTTAGGCTTACACATCTTGAAATTACAATAGGTATTCTTTGGGACGATGGAGTTCAGTTATGAAAATCAAGTGAGCCCTTACTTACAGCAAAAAATAACGGCAACCCATAAGATGCGTACGTTATGCAACATTAGATATAATTGCTTATCAAAGGTAAGTAACAACGTAAAGAGATTTTTTCACAGTGTTTTGTTTGATAAGGTACAAGTTGTTGAGATATTAAGGGTACAAAACAGTGATACAAAGATGATTTTAATGACTTATTTTAATATGCACGGAGGGGTAGGAACATTAAAATTAATGAGATACTCAAAGTGCATTACAACATCATAGACAATGTAAATACTTAATACACTGGGCGCACGGCCATATACAGGGCCCTTCTTTTATATGCATGACATTTTGCAGAATAATTCTATAGATTTTGTTTATGATTAACACAATAATTGTACGTAACCTCATGTGTAGTTTGTCAGTAAACTTAGCGTGCTATTATAGTGTTGCCAGCATGAAAGATCCAGTTGTTGGTGTTTTGATTAAATTAAACAATACTGAAACAGCGTTTGAATGTAGTGCACAAACAAAATAGGACCTCGTATAATGCCAGCGGTTTAGCTGTTTGCCAGAAGTTTTTCACGACTTTGTAAGGGCAATAATCCCGGTTGATTTGATGGCGGGATTCTCATATCTACTATATAAACTAAAGTATGAGAGTGTTCCGGTTTTGTGATGAAACTTTTGTGTAAAAGGTAAAAATGTAATAAAGTATATTTGAATATTAATTAATTTTGAATTCTATGTAATTATACTATACATAAATACGTATTGTATAGTTGTAATATCATGTATATTAAATATTGTAATGTATGGGAAGGAAAAGTATTAGTACAAAGCAAGAAATATTAAAAATTCAATTATTTATTAAAGTAAAATTAAGTGCATTAATTATAGAGATCAAAGTGAAGTTATCTAAAGGTAAAAACATGTACAGTAAAAATATACTTAAGAACCAATCATTGAATTCTATACTAGATATTAAGGCCAAATGTAAACCAAAGCCAGTGGTAATAAGTGCGATATTTCATTCTGCACCGCTCAGTTTAGGGATCCAACATTGAGCCGTAATATCAATCAGCGTGATGGGAGACGGTCGATCATTTGGACCCTTTTACATTCAAACTGAAGAAATATTTCTTTTCTACGGTATCCGCCTAACAATTACATTGGTATAATCTACATTGATTTCTTTCTTTAAGTATAAAATTTATTGCGTACCGTTGAGTTTAGGATGCGGGGTAGTTTTTATCACAGAAGAAACATATGGAGCACTATTATGTATACAGATATACTTAAACATACATAGAGATCAAAATTTTATTTGATTTCGAAGCTTATATAGCATCGTCCGAACTGCATTTAATTTAGAACTTTTTTCTGACAAAAACAAGATTTTGTGAGATTTTACATTATTATATGTGAAATAATCCATACAATTTATACATAAATTCCAATCAGTGTTTCAAAACACAAACAAAACATACAATGCAATATCCTCCATGAAATTTCCACTTTGCTGAAACAGAACGTGAGGAGAGAACTAAATGCGAATATGTGTTAAGTCTAGATATATATATATATATATATATATATACAGCTTATTGTATTGGTATAACAAGAGGCTTAATGAGGACCTATACAGAAATACGTTGGCTGGAGTAATTGGTTAGTATTGTTGTTTCATTTTGGAAGCTATGTTGGGCTATGTTAAAGGCTAAACATGAAAGGGTTTTTGAATATTTGGGTGTGAAATACTGAGTCTGGAATGTATGAATCGTATTATGAGAAGATGATTATTTAATCATTTAACAATACGTATATCATTCCTCAATGATACATTTCTATTATATTGATGATTACCTTCACGCAGAATATATTATTTGAGGTCGTAAAACAGGAATTCCTACGTAAAGTCAGATATATGTACTTAATAGACGAAAAACTCGCTTCTAATCTAGTATTATGTGGTTAAAAGTAGTGTAAGGTCCTTTGATGGGGCTTTAAATAAGGTTTCATTTTCATTCAAACAGCGTTTTAATGGGCAAAGGGATTTCAAATGACTAACAAAAAGGACTTTTATGGGTGTAAATAAATTGAAAACATGGATTCTCCTCAAAGGTAACAAAGAAACAAATCGTAAAACTACAATTTGCACATTAAATAGAGCTTATTATGGATTTAGTTAAACTATCAAGTATTTTACAGCAGTTTGCCATCGAAAGAAATTGAAAAGCACATATTTATGAGATGAAGTATTTTTTTCTCGAAGCAGCTAAAAAGCCGCACCAAAAAGGTAATATATTGATTCTGACAAGTTTAAATTCCTATAAGAGTCAAGGTGATCTTACACAATGATATGATAGCAATAACTGATACTAATGTTTTGTTATATGATATTAAGAATTGATACATAATTTGTAAGATCTAGCTGATAGTATTATTGACGAAGTATATTTTCAGATATAAAAGCTACATGAGCAAAAAAATAAGAAAACATTAATTTAGTACCTACTAATAAAAATATACACTTTTCTTCGTAAAGGCAAGGTTTTGACTTGGGAGAGTGCTGAAAAATCCAGTTTGCCTCGGCTTTGCCTACTTTGCATGCAAATTCCCGCACCTACCTTCTACATTTCTATTTTACTCTGTAAAAGCCGATATGAAAGTGCTTCATAATATAAGGTGTCCTCCATCACATAGCATTACAGAGTATTTCTTGCAAAAGGGACCGCTTTACGTAAACGCAAAGGACTTTGTGAGAAGCTAGCTTTTAGGAGCAGGAAAGCGGATTTGAGAGAAATGGAAGCCTGTAATATGATAGTAGCACTAAAACTGTGGGACCAACTAAATTAAATTCTAGCCGCCTTAGATATTACATACGAGGTTCTTTATCATGTTTAGTCCCCAATGTATTAATTTACATTTATTTATTGTTTCATTCGACTTTTGGTCTCTTGGTCCAAGAATTCCAAAGAATGGTAGTGGATAAGGTATGTTTTCTAACTTTGTCTGCAATATAAGTGCACCACTAAAACTATATTAACACAACATGCAACACAGAAAGGGCAGCATACAAGTATTTGATGTATGATAAGCGCACACATAACATGGCTGTCTCATTTGCCACTTACGGGGATAGAGGCCGGTTTGTTGACAACCACAATGTCCTCGTCGATATGTACGAGGGTGATCGGTTGGCTGGTGACCGGTACTTCGTGCCTGCAACGATACACACGTCAGGCTAAGGCTTCTGGACAACGGACTCGGAGCAAACCACAACAGAAGTTGAAAATGTTGTATATTTAGATGACATTTTCATTATTATTAGAAAATGTTTAGTAAAAAAAGTATTTAATAGCTGCACTGATATTTGCTCAGAATCCGTTTTAATATCGGTTCTCGTGACGTATGAAATAAAGATTAACGAGAACAAAACAACAAATGAACATGCGTGAGCTAAACTTTAAATTGTGAAGATGCATGCCGTTTTCAGAAAGACATCGTGTCTGACTATTAGCAGATAACATACAAGATATCATGTGATAAAGAACACTCTGTCTTTTTTGGATCACGGCCAATATGCACTCGCATGCTCATTCGGTGCTCAAGATATAGTTATTGGAGATTTTATTTGTGTTACAGTGGACTAAATACAAATTAGACCTGAAATACAAACAAGCTTCGACGCACGTCACATTTTATTAAAAATATTTATAGTTAGAGTAACTCTGATAGTATATAAGGATATTTAGTAAATAAATACATATAAGGCGATAAAAATTAAGATAATATTTACAATACTGAAATTAAAGTTACATTTGAATTTGTATTGTGTAACACGAAAAATGTTGATGTGTTGATTGTGAGTACGGAGAATCGTGTGTAGGTGTAAGTCTAAGGTGCTGTATCTATCATAAGCGAGCTACTAGATACCGTTAACATCGAAAATTAAAACAATAGTTGAATACCTATGAACGACGTTTGCCAAGAGGTCGTTGTGCTTCAATCTGTAGTCAGGGTCAACCCTTTCGTAGTTGACGGTGAGGGTTCCTGCTCTAATGCATCTCTCATATTCAGCCGCAGGATGGGCTCTGAACTCCCGTGCAAAAACATCGAGGATTTTCTCGCCCACCCACCGTCCTTTGGTAAATGTTGTAAACGTGAAGTAGTAGGGGTAGACTTTCCTGAGGCCTGTAATTTGTAAGAGATTTGAGATTATACATTATTTGTTACAATTATTTGGTGTACCTTTAACAATTATCACCTCTTCCACCTATCCTATGTGAAATTTCTAATAAAAACGGATTATATTCTGATCGATCGATCGTTCGATCTGCAGACTGAAATATTTTTTTATTATACTTTCTTTTACGTCATATCGACGGCCGCAGTTACGTACGGTATTAAAAAACCCATACTATGTATTGAATTGAATATATTTGGACATTTTAATTATATTATATTCAATTGAATACTTGACAAACTATTTCATTTAATCTGCAAAAACTTAAATAAAAATTGGCAAACAAACAGAATACATAAACATTTGCAACGTTTTAAAAGCCGGTGGGTATATGAAATTTATAAGTCGTTACCTCGAAATATCTGCAAAGCCGTAAACCGAGGGGGTTGAATGAAGAAAGCGCCATTGCGGTTAGATGGCCATTAGATCATAATGGGCCTTTCTGACATTAGCTATATTGAAAACCAGAGTAGCCGCTGTTTCATCCACTTAATGTCAAAGTGTGAGGTTACGTGACGGGTTGAAATGTTTCTAGCTACTTTTTAATAAAAGTTGAGTGGTATTATATCGAGCTAAAGATTTTTACAGATCTAGATAAATAGTGTTTTTCTACATTTTCAGTTGAATGTCTTAAATCGGCTATTTCCTTATTAGGGCTAGGGTCACATTGGGATGTCTAGTCCAGTCTTACCAGATTTGGCGGAGTAAAAGTCTATTACAAAATAGCTTGTGTTTGTGTGAATGGCAGCCCATTTGACGTCCCTAATATAAAAGTATCTGATGTGTTGGTACTCATGGTCACAATTACTTATTGCAAGTTACAGCACAATGTTATTGTTATGACTACAATCGAAAATTTTCCTCATTCTAGTAATGCGTATAATGTTGGTTTCGCCTTCAGGGAACCAAGCTTAAACGATACAAAAGCAACAATATCACATTACGAAATTACTTTAATTACATTGGAAACTCGATATACCTACAGCCATATAATACAGACTTAGATTCTTGAAAACGGAAACATGGCGAAAATAAGGATAAAAATTGAATTAATGGAGAAAAATGAATTAAAGGAACAGATTCGTTATTGAAGATAGGAACTCATGTAATCCAATATCTACCGAGGTTTACCAAAAACGCCGTACTTTCAGGAATAGAAAAGATATTTCGAGGAGACGATATCGGCGTCGGTTTTGTTCTTGTTGCTAAGAAATAATATTTACAGAAGTGACATATCGTTAGTGTTTAGATAGGTACTTAAACAAATAATTTTGTAGTATTATAACTTTTTAATGAGTGTGAAAACATCATTCGTTATTCATTGTCCTCAAGCTTCTACATTAAAAATGCTAAATTTCCATTTCTTATGAGAGAGAGAGTGAGAACGATATTACCGTCCTGCTTCTACATTGCAAGTGCTTACTTCCTGTATAATGTTTTGGTATTACCTAGTTTGATATATATTTTTTTAATCAAAAATGATTAAATTGCCTTGTACCGTTTACTTATCTATCCGTATCGCTGTATATTATCATGAGCACATATAAAGACACGATTGCCCATCCTGACATGATCCATTAATGATACCCATGGGTAGACATGGAATGGCCTAATCTTTGTCAGGAATCACAATACTATTAATTGCTATACTTAAAATGACCGGGCAGTCTTTTATCCCTTAATCATTTCGGCCGAACGAAGTCCACTGTTGGCCTGCCGCAAAGATCACCACAACGACCGATATGGATGTGTTGCGGGCTCATTGGGGGGTTTTGCCATAATCGCCACGTTTGGCAGACGGGTTGGCGATCACAGTTGAGTTGTTGTGTGCTCGAAGGACGCTGCTGCCCATCCTCCGGTTTATCCCTTAGTCGACTTTTACGACACCCACGGGAGGAGATGAGGTGGTGGTATTCTGAGCCGGCACCACACGGCAAAGCCGGCACCACACCCTTAATAGCTGAACAATATGCTAATTACCATGAAAATCACTCACCATTTTCCATATAATACGACGTTTCGTTGTAACGGTCATCTGTGAAGCCCGGCCTTTTGGCTTTCAAAGCCTTTGTTTCTAACTTTGCCTGGAACAAAAAGGGAAAAAAGAATAAAACCATTGTATTCAACGGGCCTTATAAAGTTGTGTGAATCGTACACAGATAGTCTTCGGTGTAAATGTACAGGGTATAAAAACGTGCGAGGCCTTACGACTAAAGCTTCAGGGAGATATGGGACAAAGTAAAATAATGTCAGCAATTTCTGCTAAGTAGTTATTTTTGTCGGTATAGAGTATAGTCCCTTCTGTGAAACGGTAGCCATACTGCGCTCACCAACCCGCCTGCCAAGCGTGGTGAGTATTGGCAAATACCCCTCAGAATGATGACACAGTTGTGAAAATCTATGGGGGAGGCCTTTGTTCAGCAGTGGATGTATAAATGGCCGATACGATAGAGTATATGTAGTGGTCAATAGTTTGTCGCCGTCTTTATACAGTGAACAGCTTATCTCAGTTCGCTGATCTATCATCATCATCATGTCACCTAAAGGACGTCCACTGCTGAACAAAGGTCTCCCCCCAGAAATTTCCATAATTGTGTCGCTTGGTAGGCAGGCTGGTGATCACAGTATGGCTACTGTTCCACAGAAGAGACGCTGCTATCCCTCTGGTTACGAGTGCCTTAGTCGCCTCGGAAGGAGTTTTTTTTTTTAACGTAGCTCCATACTAGGATTTCTCCTGTATCGTGGGTGCGTTTACAGACATGAATTCCACATACAATACACCCAGACCCGGAACAATTACCTGCAGAACATATAAATATTTGTTCCGTGCAGGAATCGAACCCACGACCCAGAGCGCAGCAGCCGACCGTATCAACCACTGCACCAACCGTGCCGTCAAGTCAAGAGATGGAGTTATGCTTAATCTGGAAACCCCCACTAATAATCTATCTATGCTGAAATGCTTGCCGTTGGTTTTAGTTAGTTGAGTAGCTATAATTTTAGTAGCCAATTTAATAAAAGTGCAACACTCAAATAAGGTGGCGAACTGATTCGTTGATAAAAAAAGTCTTCAATCTTATACCATTTTTTTTTTACTTTTGAAAATCACGCTTTTATAGAATATTTTCGTACTCTTCTTAGAGAAAGGGTTTCCTTTCATTTGACACTAATATCATGAGGGTGCATAAAAATAACTAGCTGGCTATCTTTGGGAGTCCGTCATGTTTAGTTAAAAATGACGTCACTTAGCTAACCATGTATTGTTATCAAAACTAAACGTGTATGCAAAATTTCAGCTCAATCGGTTGGGGATCATCATCATCATCATATCAGCCACAGGTCGTCCACTGCTAAACAAAGGCCTCCCCCCAGATCTCCACAACGAACGGTCACATGCCGCTCTCATCCAACGACTCCCAGCGACCCTCACCAGGTCGTCTGTCCACCTCGTTGGAGGTCGTCCCACGCTGCGTTTTCCGGTGCGCGGTCTCCATTCGAGAACCTTTTTGCCCCAACGGCCATCAGTTCTACGAGCAATGTGCCCTGCCCATTGCCACTTCAGTTTACTAATCCTTGCAGCTTTGTCCACAACTTTAGTTCTTCTACGGATCTCCTCATTTCTGATTCTATCTCGTAGAGAAATACCAAGCATAGTTCTCTCCATAGCTCGCTGAGTGACTTTGAGCCTTCTTATGAGGCCCATTGTGAGTGACCACGTCTCTGTTCCATAATATGTCATCACTGGTAACACACACTGGTTAAAGACTTTCGTCTTGAGGCATTGCGGTATTGTTGACGAAAAGACGTTGCGAAGTTTCCCGAACGCTGCCCAGCCGAGTCGGATTCGACGATTGACCTCCTCCGGTTGGGGATAACCGTTTTAAAAGTCAGTTGCAAGATATAACCCATACTAACAAGGCAAGTTAAATAAAAGCTTGTAAAAACACGCGACATTGTAATTAGTATCTATAGTGGGAGAGCTTAGCTTTAGTTATGGATTGACTAGAGGTCGTCAAGTGGCTGGCTTAACGGGGAACCACTAAGCTGTCACAGAATACCAGCGTGAAGTAGCAACATTGTTAGTAACAATAGTTTTCCTGCGTCTCGGTGAGTGACGGATATCGGAAGCCCAACTCAAAAAATATGGACATACGACATGGGGGCCTTGAAGGGAAAGTGTATGTCTGCCCTAAAGGTCGGCAACACTTCAGTAAGTCTTTTGGTGTTACGGATGCTTTTGGGTGGCGGTGATCATTTAGGCCCACTGGGTGCTCGTTAGTCTCATATCGGCCATTTATACGTCCACTGCTGAACAAAGGCTCCCCCATAGATTTTCACAACTGTGTCATCAGTTTGGGGGGTATTTGCCAATACTCACCACGCTGGGCAGGCGGGTTGGTGAGCACAGTATGGCTACCGTTTCACAGAAGGGACGCTGCTGCCCATCCCTCTGGTTTAGATTCCCTTAGTCGCCTTTTACGACATCCACAGGAAGTAATGGAGTGGTGCTATATTCATAATCCGGACACCACACGGAATCAGACATCACTCGTTAGTCTACTTAAAAAAAATACCGTTGTTCGTTGTTGGGCTTCTCGCAGACATTTCCGAGAAATGTGGCTTTATTGTCCAGTCATTATAGTAAGTTCACCTCGGAATTCGAGATACCCAGCTGTAAGTCTGTAAATACTTGTATATTGACACCCTAAAAGTTGCCTCAAAACCTACATATGATAGGGTGTAAGCAACTATAAAATTTCAAGGTCAAAGGTCACAAAAATCGGTTTTTTGCGCTTTTTTTGGAAATATCTCATTTCCTATGGGTTTTTTGCTATTTGTATTTATTATCAATATTGTAGAATACAAAATTCTCTACAAATTTTGTTGAAAAAATTTTTTATACGGTGAACCGTTTTCGAGATAGAGGGCGGAGAGCACGCGGTCACAGCATCACTTCAGGTCAACCGGTGCCTCCGGTCGAAAACGCGCCATATATAGTTGATGAACTATCGATAAATCAATGATTATAAATATTTGTCAATTTTTATTAACTATTATATTATATTTTATCATTTTTTTCCTAACTTATCCACTTTTTATTCAGTATTAATTTATTTAACAACACTTACCTGCCCATGTAATTGCAGAATTGTTAGTGAAAATATAGGAATTATATTTGAATTTTAACCTAATTAATATTTATAACTTACATGATGAAAAAAAAAAAACAAATAAATTATGAATTAATCTTTTTATTAAAAAATATCATTGAATACATTTATTTTTATTGAAAGTAAAGAAATGGAATAAAGGGTACAAAAACTACAATTTATAATTTTAATCATCTTCTTCCTCTTCATCGTCGTCTTCTGGCTGCTGGTAAATTTCAAACTGGTCTTCATTATCGTCTTCAACGACATTTGTCTCAAGTTCTTCCATAATTTCGGGGTCAAAGGTTCCATCTTCGTTAATGTCGATCTAATATGGTAGAGCATTGAGACAAGCTTGCCCATTACATTGGCCACAAGCTAAAGAGCATTGCAAGTCCGCTTTCCTGCATCCGCATCGCGAACCACAACCACTCTTGCAGTTGCAGAAAATTGTATTTAGCAAATCTTCTGGAGCAGGTGGTAAAATTGTCATGATAGGCTCCAGAAAATCGTTTCGCATTGCCCAACCCCATACCTGGGGTTCCAAATCATGTCCTAACCAAGTTTGAACTTGATAATATACACGGTTGAAATGTTGATGAGCAGCTGCACTTGTTGGTGGAATATTTGAAAGCTGCACAGGTTAATTAAGTTTTGTAGACTTGACGTAATGCATATAACGAAGATGATCGACAATTTTCATAGATTTCGGAGCATTATAGACTGTCAATATGGTTTGAGTTCCACTCTCTAATAATCTCTGGGCCGAACAATTTTCTTCCTCAAATGCTGCAGGTAGTTCATCCAAATAATTTTAAACGGTTCACCGTATAAAAAAAATTTTTAAACAAAATTTGTAGAGAATTTTGTATTCTACAATATTGATTATAAATACAAATAGCAAAAAACCCATAGGAAATGAGATATTTCCAAAAAAAGCGCAAAAAACCGATTTTTGTGACCTTTGACCTTGAAATTAAATAGTTGCTTACACCCTACCATATGTAGGTTTTGAGGCAACTTTTAGGGTGTCAATATACAAGTATTTACAGACTCACAGCTGGGTATCTCGAATTCCGAGATTCTTACCTAATTTAAGCTTAAATGACTGGACTATTATAAGCGGGCGATTTCTGGCGGAAGCCTAAATAGACCACCAGCCAGAATTTTACAAAGTATGCAACAGCAGCTACGCGCTGCCCTTGCGGGACACGAACCTCAGCTTGTTAGGGGATACAAGCTATGTAGGGACAGCTAGACCGGTATTATTAAAATATTTTAGGTAATATTTAAGACTACAGGCTCGCCACGGGACAGCAAGGGGCGGGAGGATATAAAAAACCTAAATAATACGGGTGCGTATATAAGCTTGCAGCTTATATACGCACCCGTTGCCTGCAACGACAGAGCGCGAGGCGGGAAGCAGAGATGTTTGGTTCGTACCATCCGATCATATAATAGGCGCATAAGGCCACTAACCGCAAGCAGGTAAATCAATGCAGGTAGTCACAATAAGGTAAGGTCAATTTACATAAAGTCAATGCAATGCAAAGTCTATCCAATTATAGACTTTGTGTAAAAAAATAATTGATAAAACTAATTTATTACTGATTCGGGTAGAGAATCGTGGGCTGGCTTCACCCCTTCAAAGCTTACAATGGTGGTTAAATCGGCGCCAAGTGTAGTCCACTTCACTCCACTGTTCAACATAACATAGTAACACAGATATAACATATATATATACATGCTCGAGAACGGATGCCGTCTATCGGGATTGGTCAGCCATTAACTGTTATCGCCAAATAAGTTATATATTATTGTAATATGTTCCATCTTTACATATTAACTAAAAAAAATCTCGTTAAATGACAACCATAATTTCTATCAATTGCACACATTGCAATCTTAATTATTTTAAGAGCTTGCCAGCTCTTCTCCATAGGATCAACTATTTGGAACCGTGCAACTTAGATTCTGACGTTTCATAAATGCCAGTTATTGGTTTATTTGAAATATAATACTTTGACTTGACTTTGACTTTAATAGGAAATCACCACGAAGTCCGGCTCCATCAAATGGTTTAATAACGTAATACTGCATTAAATAGACATCCTCTGTTAGCAATATTTTATTATTACAAACATGTATATACTAAAACATATACCTACTCTTTTGTAAAGATACGTTACACAAAAAGGTAACGCAAAATAGAACAATGCCCTATAAAATTAACGTTTCTTATGAAAAACAATTTCATGATTTCCTTCGGAAAGTATTACATATACAGTAAATATTATGTGGAATCGTGGGTTGAAGCAGTTCTATTCTGAACAATTTTATACATATTGGAGAGTGTGTCTTCAATTTACGTTCCAGTATTTGATCCAATTCAAAAGATATGTATTGAGTTGACTGACTGTTTTCACAAACAAAAGCTATCGTGTAGAAAAATACAGAGACACTCTTTAATTGAGGCGTTTTTTGTTGATTTTTATATACTTTCATATAGGCTTCTTGCATATTTCGTTTCTTTGTTCAATCACAATAAATCTATACAAATAAATAAAATTGAAGAGTCTGTTTGTAATGTCAAAATAACAGCTTTTTACTAAATGCATATGAAAGTATATACGGTGCATCTAACAAAGAAACAATTGAAATGAATTGAATTGAATTGAAATGATTTGTCTGTCTGTCTGTCTGCCTGTCTGTCGGTTTGTTCCGGGTAATCTCCGAAATGGCTGAACCGATTTCGACAGGACTTTCACTGGCAGATAGCTGATGTTATAAGGAATAACTTAGGCTACTTTTATTTCAGAAAAACAATTAGGGTTCTGCGCAAAAAAACAAAACCCTTAAAATCCAATACATATATTCTATGTCAAGTGGCTATGTCGAAGTACTTTATTTCTTTTAAATTAAACGCGGGTGAATCCAGCTAGTTACAAATAAACATCATGTAATCAGAAAATAACAGAGTCCTCGTCAAGGTAAAGTATTCACCATACCATACCATCCACAATATCAGCCAAAAGACGTCCACTGCTAAACAAAGGCCTCCCCCGTAGATAACTGGTTAAATGCCTTGATTCGTGGTTTAGGGGGAATTCGCCAATACTCACCACGCTTGGCAGGCGGGTTGGTGAGCACATAATGGCTGCCGTTCCACAGAACTTCTCTCTGGATTAAAGTCACCTTTTACGACATCCACGGGAGGAGTAGTAATGTTGTGTAAAGTATTAAATTCTAAGTTATGATTAGGATCCGTTTCAAACATCACACTACTATATTATAAATGTAAAAGTTTGTATGTTTGATGGAGCCAAACTGTCAAACTGCTGAAAGAATTCTAATGAAATTTGGCATAGAGGTGAATTATTATGTTGTTGTTGTATGAATGTTGTAACATTAAACATATTTTTCTGAAACTATAAACTAACGAAAAATAAGAAATGAAAAGAAAAAAATATAAAAAAAATGCACTCCAGGAGTGCCGACAGAAGAGAAAACTTATTTTGGCGCGTTAGGAGATTTTATCTCATCTAAAAATATGCGTACCGCGCTAAAAGAAGTTTTCACTTCAAGCGTCTCGTAACGGTGTCGCGAGTCCAGAGGTTTTATCTCATCTAAATATATGCGTACCGCACTAAAATAAGTTTTCACTTCAAGCGTCTCGCAACGGTGTCGCTAGTCCAGACATTTTATCGCATCTAAAAATATGCGCACCGCGCTAAAAGAAGTTTTCACTTCAAAAAAATAACAATATTAAACGAAGTTACATACCCTCGATGTGTAATAACGTTGGCCACACATTGGAGCCAAAGTAGACCGATAAAAACTTCAGTCTACAGGGACGCGTCGTCGCGTTGGGGCGACGAGAAAATGAGAAAACTTTCCTTTTTTTAAAGCGAAACAATCGACTATGTTACATCCCTTTTATTGATTCGCTGAATAGGAAATTAAAACTCTCCCGACGTTGTTTGAAATGGAATACATATTACATTTACTTTTCTTTTTATATAACGGAACTCATTATATCACAACATACTACTGCTATGTTATTCTCTGCAAATAGATTTGTTTCGACGCTGACGCAGCGACGTAATATTGAATTGGTATTCACTCAATCACTCAAAGCTATAATGTAATATCCGACCGTGTGATTAAGAATATAACACCACTCAATCTCCTCCCATCGATGTCGTAAAATGCAACTCAAGACTCTACACCAGAGTGATGGGCAGCAGGGTCCCTTCTGTGAAATAGCAGCCATTCTGCACTAACCAACCCACCTGCCAAACGGGGGGAGCGCTGGCAAATTCCTCCCAAAATTACGACACAATTATTGTGCAAATGGGGGTGGTAGGCCTTTGTTGGACGTCCTTTGACTGATGAAATAACGATGTGAATCGGAACCACATAAATGCGCAACGTTTGCCTTTTATAACTTTAGGTAAGCTGACGAGTATAATAGCGTTCCTGAATACCTAATTGAGCAACGATGCGCTCAAAGGTGATCTCAAAAACGTTTCGACGTCGAAATCGTCATAGAAAACAAAATCAAATTTAGTCTTAGATACAAATAGTTAATACTGATTTTCCAGATTCAGATTGTAAAGAGTTCGACACAAACCTACCCAGTGGAGTCTCCTATAAGTCAAATGAAATTACTTCTATAAGTTAAATGAAATACTTTTGAGTTTTCTGCCTGTTTGAATTACACAATACACCGATCCGCCACCGTACTGGAATTACTTTTTAATACAACTTCGTGTCGAGACGACTGCCTTTTATCATTTTAATGCTACCTGAGATTAGTCCTACGTGGAAACACACTGCACTCGTCACCTCGAGACATACCTATGCTTTTTGTCTTTTATTCATATTCATTTCACTATCTACAGTGCCGTTCAAAGTGAAACACTTGTCTAGAGTTTAAACACTACTTCTTGGCAGCAGAATATCTGGCACTACTGTGGTGTCTATACCTAGCTTGACTCATGAAATAAGAGACCTACCACCGTTACCTACTATTTAGCACATAAAACATTTTAAGAAGAAAAAAAAGCAATTTTATCTATAAGTCTATATATAGCAACGAGTACTTAATATTTTATATATCAGAACCTTTCCATAAGATTATAGATTACTTTCGTGAAAGAATTATAAAAATCGGTCGTGTAGTTTCTGAAACAATTGCGCACATACGTACATACGGGAAAAACTCCTTGATTTTCCCGTGTTCACCCTCCTCTTTTTTAAGTCGATAAAAATAAATGAAAGTGAATCAGCAATTCTGTTGTAGTATTGTATTTTACCGGCACAAAATTGTTAAAAGGACACGTCGACGACTCACTATTGATTTTTATAGTCACACAGTGTTTTGTCGTTCGTGTTTCGTGTTTGAAAACTATTCCTTTGTTTGAGGGCCGTAGATAGTTTAGGAGTTTGTACGTTTAGTTTTTAATATCAAAGTTTTGTTGTAACCAATAAGTGTTATATAGATTTGCTTATGCACAACTACATAGTTTCAAACTCGAACGTAAACCCAAACTATTTTTAGGATTAAGTTGTGATTCACTTTTCTCATTATATTGTTTAACTCTTTTGTATTAATTAATATTGTAATATCATATATTTTAAAAGAGTGTCCATGGATTTTATTGGCTGCTCTTCTCCATAGGATGAACTAATTGGAATCATGCAATTTAACGATTGACGATTTAACGTTTTAGAAGTGCAAGTGATTGGTTTCTGTGAAACAAGCGGCACACGGCAACGGTTAAAAAATAAAACGGCCCTGTATTTAGTGAAATTACTGGGCATATGATACTAAATAACTAAGGTATGTTCGAAGTGACGAATGACTTGCTCGCCTCATCATCATGTTATACAAAAAAATCGTTGACTATGAAACAATCCATCTCACTGCCAAGTTTCACGCACATCGGGCCGCAAACCTCGGGCCTTCCAGGATCACTACAGTGAGAGGTCATAGCCCCGTATTGCCATAATTGCTTTGTCAGGCGGATCTTCGCAGTATATCGTTATTAGTACACGAGAGGATGCTGGTGCCCATACTCTTAACTTTTTAATACATCCATGTATGGAAAGGGTTGATTTTATCTGGTTTTATCTTTGCCGAGGATCACATGGAACGCGCTTATTTTGATTTTCTTATTTGTTGGTTATAGCAGATAACGAACAGTCGAAGAAAATAAAGTGAATAAATAATAACAATAAAGAGCCAATCGTTTTCGATAGCTTGAAACCAAGCTGACTCGACCGGGGAAGTACCACGCTCTTACAGAATACCGACGTAAAGTAGCAAATTTGTGTTGATACGTTCAGTACATGTAGTGACGAGTACTAGAACTGCACTTCCCTTCCTTCTCCCCATCCTCGCCCGCTGATTTCCTCTTCCTACCTTCGACCTGATATTGTTTGTTTCTATAATAAAAAATAAAGCTTGTAAAATATTACTTTTTGCATAGTCCGACACATACTAAGTTTCAAAATTATATGCATTGTTGGATGTCCATCAATGAACATCCAACAAAGACCGAACTATAATATTATTTCTTGACACCATTTAAAATGATAGCATTTTTTTTTTAATTATCTCGCAGTCAGTCAACATTTACAATATTATTCACTCTGTCGGTGTCCTGATTAAAACTGAACAGCTGGGGCTTAGCGCCGATTGGTTGATCAACTCTGACGTCATATCACCCAGGATTACCGCCATATTGCTTTTTAATTTGAACATTGTGGAACTTTAATTGAGGGATATTTGTCTGTGCGGCAGACTGTATGTATTTGCACTAACATTTTTATCTTATATAAATATTTTTTCTGTACGTGTGTATGTCACTGACCTCCTCCTAAGCGACTGGACCAATTTTGTTGAAATGTATGTTTGTGGGGGTTCCTGGATGGTTTTAGATTCACAATTGGACTCGGTAGGTGGCGCTGCAATCGGGGTTGAATGTAGGTGCCTGTGCGAAGCTGGAGCGGGCAGCTAGTCTTCTATATATATAAAAATAAATGTTTGTGTGTATGTTCTTTATAGAATCGTAAACTATGCATTTGATCATGCCACGATTTTCAGCAAAGTGTTGTGCATGAGCCCACAAAGGTTTCTGAGTTGGTACGACCAATCTTTGACAGATGGCGCCACTATCATTCCAATGAATTTCATTTCTATAGGTGAAACTGAAACTGCGGGTCCCAGCTAGTAGCTTATAAATATTTACATATAGAATTCACTAGTAATTAATATGCTGTGTTTGTTCTGTGTTGTTCCCGGAACGGAATAGTCCATCTCTCTCCATCCATGGGTGTCGTAAGATGTGACTAAGGGTAGATAACAAAGAGGATGAGCAGCAGCATCCTCCCGTGTGCAAATAACAACATATTGCGACTTCCAAACCGCCTGCCAAGCGTGGTGATTATGGCAATAGTCCACTGTTGAACATGGAACCACCAATGATCACTACAATGATCGGTCATATGGGTCACAATACATATATTTTGCTGATATTGCTATAATCACCATGGCAGGCGGACTGGTGATCACAGCAGGTGATCTTTCGCATATCATATATATATAACAAATCAACTGAAATCGCCAATCCACCTGCCAAGTGTGGTGATTATGAGAAAACCACCCAATGAGCACACAACACGCCCAGACCGGTCGTTGTGGTGATCTTTGCGGGGGCTTGTGTCCAGTAGTGGACTTTATTCGGCTGAAACGGGGGTGAAGAGGGGTGGTCTTTGCCGGTAACCACACGAAAACACGAATGACAACCTGTATCAATATTTCGCATAATAATTTTGCTCAATTTATTCCACATGACGAAGTTAACAAACAAACATACATGAGTTAAATGTTTCGTTTGATTTATTAACGGTATGCGCATAGGAATTCATATGGAAATGTCTACATTTAGCATTCAGTTCTATTGAAACTTTCAATTTATTGCGCGCTGACTTTTGCACGTGCGTGAAGCTCGCAGGGCTTTTATTATTTTGTTCTATAAAGACAGAAGATATGATACGGTTGGTATACACATGATTTGAAATCATAAGTTGGCGGTTCTACATTATTGCTGTTGCATTTCAGGCGAGCTGTACCTATATATAAAACTAGCGGCCCGTCCCGGCTTCTCTGGCTGGAGGCCTCTTTTGGCAGCGCCAGAAATGACCGGTTAAGCAACCGCATTTCCTTGAAATGTATGCGAGAAGCCCAAAAAAAAAACACAAACCCATACCGGTCATTGTGGCAATCTTTGGGGGAGGCTTCTGTTCAGCAGTGGACAACAAAACAAAAATCTATAATATACGCGATCTAATCCGCTTAAAATTGTTCTGCTGAATACCTCCAAAAAATTAATAACCCTTATTAAATTCAATAATATTTACTGAATAAATCCTTTAAAACTGTGATGAACAGTTTAATAAATACATGCAATCTGCCACACAGTGAAACGAGGGTTAAAGGCTTCGCACGGGTGGACATTTATTTTTTAAACTTTTTGGGTTAAACGTAGACTAAATGTAATGATGGTCTGATTTTGTTCGGCGTTTCTATCAACTTTTAAAATGTCATAAAGGAGTTATAGTTACATAACTACAATAGTTGGTTTGTGGTTGGAATGTATGGGAAAACATGTTTTACAACTACGATGTTAAGTTTGTTCTTGGGATAAGTTATTGGTACAAGACCGAATTCAATTAAAGACAATATATTCAGCAATTTCGGAACCCGCTCCACGTAAGTTTAACTCGCACTTGTCTGGTATTTTATTTACTACTGGTTCGGGAGAATCGTGAACTGATTTACCCCCTAAAACGTTATAGGTGATTAAATTCCCACCCATTATGTATCACCATCATCATAATATCAGCCAAAGGACGTCCACTGCCAAATAATTCCTCCTCCGTAGATTTCCATAACGACCTGTCATATGTCGCTCGCATCTAACGACTCCCAGCTACATTTACCAGGTCGTCGTACCCAGTATGTCTGCCGTAATTAAATAGTACCCCTCCAAACAATTCTATTCCAAGCCAAAAACAATACAAAAAGCTTACTCACTTAACCTACTTAAAGTCGCAATTATGCCGCAAATCTTCATCTAGCGGCTTGACAAATGAATTAAGTGGAGATTTCCGTCTGTTACGAGTACAATTATTATCTAGTACCGCAACGTCGTTGGTCAAGTCTTTCAGAACGAGTAATGTATTTAAATTAGGATGGAGTGCAGTCTTTGTCGTAAATTCGCGGCGCCCCTGCACGCCATCCCGTGGAGATAATGAAAACAAAATGACCCTAGACTTAAGGAGTGCCTACAAAAAGTTCGGCTTGGAACATTTTTTGTTTGTTTCGGTCTGTTGTTTGTAGTCCTTGGGTAAAAATAGGCTGTACCACATTTTATTGTTTCATGGAACACAAGTAAGGAAATATGCATACAAAAATATCTCGCGGAGTTTGGAAATATATCAGAGTAGTGGCCCACCCCGCCTTCGTAAGGATCCATTTTTATTAAGTTTATGATAATGTTCCCGTTTTGTAGTTCTCCAGTTTCCATTATTCACTGTAAAGCATAACTTTACGGAAGTGGTTTCAGTCTTCAACTTAATTAGATAAGTAAATTTCATGTTCATTTCAAGTTCAATATTTGAGTATAAAATATGTGACATAAAGCACTTTTTTACTCAAACTTGGAACCACGGAGTCATTATTTACTTAGCACATAAACAGTGGTGTGCTGTGGTCACAATTTATTATTTAGCGCGCTCCACACTTACTGTGTTCGCATTTTATAGCCCACTCGAGGTAATACCGTTCTACCACATCAGATCGCGTGATCGAAGTTATTTTGTCTCGATGTGTAGTAATGCTATCTTTATGTGCTCGGCAGTGTAATGTCTTTATTTATGCACACGACAGTGTTGAAGCGTATTTTATGAGCAACAGAGTTTGTACTGAATTGTGTTATGTTTTGTTAACACCCTGATAAATTAGCAAAATTTCAAAAAGTTATCGCACTGATTAGATTTCGTATTAATCGATCGAGGAGCCTATGGTATTCCACATCGGTATATAGGACTCTTCCAAATTGTGCTACTACACTCCTTCCTTGTCTCTCATCAGAGCTTACTTTTCTTTAGATCTTGCGCAACAAAGAAACGATGCTCGATAGGGTACAGTTTACAAACATTAATCCCATATGTACAAAAACCCAGACCCGAAGCAACTACTGTAGTTCATACAAATATTTGTTCCTTGCGGAGCTCGAACCCGCTACACGTAGCGCAGGAAATTAATCGTATAGCGACTGTGCTAACTGTTCCATTCACCATAGCTTCCAAATACTATATTTATATAGTTTTCCTGATGAATTACAATATTTGTCGTCAAGATAAATAATATGCTGACAGACATGAAATATTACATGACTATTTTATTGTACGGGAGCACCTCTATTTTCAGTTTGTACATTCAGGAACTAACATTTGAAATTCTAAGTAGAATGAACATTACTTTCATGTTTCTTGTATGCCGTGCAGTTTGAGGCAAGAAGGCCAAGGGAAGGTTTTCACCTAAAGGCTGTTGTAAAATCCACCTACGGGTTGTTTGAGATGGATGAGTTCCTAATTTGTATACTGATGAAAGTTTATGGCATCACAAGTCTTGACTATATTTTTATTTAAGCGGACGCCCTGTGGGGTTCTTCCTGTGACTAAGTCATCCTTCATCTTCATTTCAATCAACCTCTTTCATGACTTCATATCTTTTAACTCCATCACTATCCACTTCATGATTCATTCTTTATTCAAATCAAAATTCGAATTTAGTATTGTGGTGTCGAATCGTTCACATTTTGATCATTATCATTACACTTTCGATTCTGAACGCTAGTGGTCGGACACACAGCTGTCGCTCTGACAAATAGTCTGCCTGCAATATTACAATTACACATTTTTAACTAGCTTAAATATTGTGATACTAAGCTATATTTTAAAATACATATAATCATCAGCATGAAGTGTTGAAGTTGTGAATATCAATATACCATTATAACAATATATATGTTACGTTTCATTGAATCACAATAACTGAACTCCGTTACTTGCTGCCGTGGAGAGAGCCTCCTAGTTGAGCTAACCGGGAAGGAACACGGAGTGAGGACTCCGCGACATGCTTACCCAGAAAAAGGCGTAATATTCTGAATAAATATTGCACAAATAGATATACTTTATGGGACGACCTCCAAAGAGGTAAACAGACGACCTGTTGAAGGTCGCTGGGAGTCGTTGGACGAGGGCGGTATGTTACCGCTTGTTGTCAAATCTAAGGGGGAGGCCTTTTGTTCAGTAGTGGACGTTCTTTGGCTGATATGATGATGATGATTATGATGTATGTTGACTGCACGGTTGCCGCAGTGCATTAACAATTGACCTACGCTACGGGTCGCGGGTTCGATTCCACGATTGAATAAACATTAGTATGATCTACAGATACTTGTTGCAGGCACAATTGTGGTGATTATGGTATTAATATATGGTTGTTTTTGTTGTTGTGCACTATAACCAGCAGTGGGCGAACAGATGTATGTGCTCTACTACTGTTTATATATTGTATAAAGCTTATGGTTACACAGGTACATATCAAGTAATACATTTCCATTCTTACGCTGATCTCTCATCTTACTGACAGCCTATACAATGCGAGATCAGCTTATACTGGTATATGTAGCGTGATATGTAGCCGTGCGTTCAAATGGCAGACACCCCGGAAGTGTAAGACATAAAATTTAGTAAACATCTTACCTTTTTCAAATCCTTATTGATGTCCGTGTCATCTGCTTTCCTCTTCTCACAGGATAAGATGCAGTTCTTTCCATTGTCTTTCTCTCCCTGTAAAGAAAGGAAATAAAATGTTAGCATTTTCAAATAAAAGACAATAAAATTAGCGCTTTCATAAAAGGCACCGTAACAAGGGATCAGCTAATAAGTCATACAAGGATAAAATTCAAAGTCATCATCATCATCGTTTCGGCCGAATGAAGTCCACTGCTGGACACAGGCCTCCCCCAAAGATCACCACAACGACCCATATGGGTGTTTCGTCTGCTCATTGGGGCGTCTTGCCATAATCGCCATGCTTGGCAGACGGGTTGGCGATCGCAGTTAATTTGTTAATGTACTCGAAGTACGCTGCTGCCCATCCTCCGGTAAATCCCTTAGTCGACTTTTACGACACCCACAAAAAGCATATTTTTTTGTGGGACACGCAGATGGTGTAACTAAATATAATAATTTGTAGTAAAGGGGACAGACTGAAAATCAGCGTTGGTTAGGGCGCGATTACTGTACACAACCAACATTGCTGAGAATGTTTCTTTAAGTATAATATCAGAAATTATTTTTGTAAGATTTGTTGGATAACCTTCTTAATTATAATGTAATTTTGGTAATAAATTATCTTTTGTCTTTATCTTTTATTAAAGGAAGATAGACGCGTTCAAACACTTTATTTTATTACGTCTCACGATGATCAAATATATAAGGTCTTACTTTATTTATGGAGAATATTTAATCCATATGTTGCAATGCAATATTAGCAAAAAAAACATAACATCGTCATTGTTTTATACATATTCAAAATTAATTTAAATAATTCATGTTTCCGTTTGCATAAAAAGCGCAGTTCACCTCGTTAAAACTGTAGGCAACTATCACTATTATGTCGTTCTAAAAATACTGTGGTACTGTCACCGAACACGCACACACAGTAACACTAAAACGTCTTTGAAAATGGTGCGGTCGAACAACAACGTGGTTGTTAGTAGCCCACCAGTGTGTGTTGATACTTGAAATGAATTCTTTACCATTCATAGACCCTTGCCTTAAAGTATATTCCATTAATAAAGTAAGACCCTATATAGACATGAATATATTTGATAGAATTAATCAAATTGGATTTTCTTTACGTTATACAGGTATGTATACAAAAGTTAATATAAAACTAGAGGACGTAAGAGCGACAGAGGAATGCAGGTAGCCCCTCGCTACGGGGAGTCCAGGTACAATGGAATGTTATATTAATGCAGTGCCCCCTCTGACGCTTATAATGAAATTTTTCATATTTGGCTCTTATTTATTTGCGCTGATCATGTGGAGATAAGGTCTTATGTCATTTGCTTGTGTCAGTCTATATACAGTATCTTATTTAAAAATATATTAAACAGGATTGCGTTTGACTAATATGTCAGCAGATTTTAAGCTATGATGCGGTCGGCGATGTTACGATGCTAAGAAGAAACCTCAGTTTGTCTTCTTAGAATAGAGTATAGTCGTCGTTTGAGGGTATTTTACTTCATGAGAACCACCGAAAGGAATATATGGTTTCTTTTTTTTAAACGTTGCCCCACTCTAGGATTTCTTCTGTGTCGCACCCAACGTTTACAGACACAAATTTCACATACAACACACCCGGACCCAGAACAGCTACCTGCAGATCATACAAATATTTGTTCCGTGCGGGAATCGAACCCACGACCCGGGATGCAGCAGTCGACTATATCAGCCGCTGCACCAAATCGAAATGAATCGGAAATTATGACTAAACATTGTAAGAAACACGACGTATGAGAAGATGATCGGGGTGTGCTCTCATTAGCGTATCCACAATGTACTTTCATGTTTGTGTATGGCGCGTTGTCGATGCCTCAAAGCGACTGCATTCTGGCTACTAGATTTTACTATTGATAGGTCCTTATTGCAAGAGTCAGGCTAGGTAGCCACCGCAGTCACGTGGTCACGTGCCGCTGTGTGCGCAGCACAGCGCAAAGCGAGGCTTGGGGGGATCCTTTACAATCCTACCTGAGAAGTGCCTGGGGGGGCGACCTTTTCTTTTTACAGTCACCTTCCCTCCGCTAGAGGCGGTGACCGTTTTACAGTCATCTCCTCCGTAATGTGCCTAAAGGTGTGGTACCAATGGGCGGCTCTAGTGTGATCTTACGAGGACCTGGAGCCCCCTTTCGGTGCCGAAGATGACCGCTGCAGTGGTTTTATCCGGTAGGAGTCCGGCATACCCCTTCGTCCTTCCCCGGGGCGAAGGAAGTTCATGATGAATTTCCAATGGACACCAAAAAAAAAAAATTTAAAAAAAAGGTACTAGGGTTAATGCGATCCCGACGGCGAAACGCCAAACTAAACGTCAATCGTCTCGTAATGGTGTAGCGAGTCCAGAGATTTTACCTCATCTAAAAATATGCGTACAGCGCTAAAATAAGTTTTCACTTAAATAAAAAAGGTACCACCGCAGTGCCAGATATTCTGTTGCCATACAGTAGTGTTTAAACTTTAAAGGTTACTGCGCTAGCTTAAGTGCCCTACACAGGGGCACGTATAACTAGCGAAATTGCTGGGTATAAGTGGCTAAATTCCAGTTACATATTTGCCGTGTATTCCAGCTACATATTCGCCGTGTGGTGCCGGCTCAGAATGCCACCACCCCATCTCCTCCCATGGGTGTCGTAAAAGTCGACTAAGGGATTAGCCGGAGGATGGGCAGCAGCGTCTTTCGAGTACATTAACAACTCAACTGCGATCGCCAACCCGCCTGCCAAGCGTGGCGATTATGGCAAAACCCCCCAATGAGCACACAACACATCCATATCGATCGTTGTGGTGATCTTTGGGGGAGGCCTGTGTCCAGCAGTGGACTTCATTTGGCCGAAATGATGAATGGAATATTACCAATATCACCCCGTGTATCGGCAGGACGAGTTATTATGCTGTACCACATCGGTAGACGCTCACCCTACTGATGACACGTGAATACCAACAGCACTCTTTATTCGTAGACACAGCAAATACAGTAAAGATACCCCATCCAATTCGTTTTATAAACAAAACATTCAAATTATACAATATCACTTAGTCGACAATTTTCCCCTCAATTTTGTCTGGCGTCAGCCCTAGGTTAGTAATTCAACCAATTGTTTTCGTTCGAACGTTTTGATTGGCGATTCCGATTGGTTTAGAATACACGAATAGGTGTTTTTTGATGTGGATTAAATAGGGTTAGTTGGGTGTTGATAGAGCTGTGTCATTGGTATGGAAAGTTGGAATGTTTTGCAACGTTTCAAGAAATGAGCAATTTTGGGATGGTTAATTGTTAATATTGTTTAAGTCCAGAATTGAGAATAGCACCACTTCATCTCCTCCGGGGATGCCGTAAAAGGCAACTAAGGGAATCTAAACCAGACGGATGGGCAGCAGTGTCCCTTTTTTTGGAACAGTAGCCATTCTGTGCTCCTACCGGAGGGGCGGTCTATTTTTTTCCGGGAATATGGAACACAATGAATGTCAAGTGTTAAGAAAAATTGCCTGTATGTATTATTACATACTTTTAGATGTGTAACATATTTCCTCTCGCTTTCCTGCAATTATTGGGAGTGATTTCATAAAAAGGGACAAAAGTGTGTAACCGAAAGCCGGGGAAGATTTAAAAATAGAATCAAATTACAATACTTTTTTCTAACAAAATAATGTTATAATACATTGTTTTCCACTACGATACAGGGCAACTTCAAGAAGTTATTGTCACCGAGGAGATTCTAATGGAACGCTTAAGCGGAGCGTGCCATTTTTATAGTATTAAAAAAAAAGATTCGAATTATTACTTATCTGTGGCAGCGCCCTCTTAGCATGCGCGGTGATGTGCTAGGTTTTGGCGCCATTCATATATTTTGTTGTACTGAATTTAGATCTTTAATTAATGTTGCTTATTACAAAGGTGAAATATTAAATGTTACATACATGCGACTACTGTAAGGCTCGCTCGTTTTTTTTATTGGTCCCCAGTGGACATTCATAATGAACTGCCTCCGCCCCGGGGAAGGGTGAAGGGGTATGGATTGACCGGCTAAAATCACTGCAGCGGCTATTTTGGGCACGCGAGCCACCCACTGGTGGCACAACTTTAGGCACATTTTGGAGGGGATGACTGTAAAGCGGTCACCCCCTCTCGCAGACGGAAGGCGACTGTAAAAAGGACGCCCGCAGGCATTTCTCAGAAGTATAATAACATACTTAACTTTGAAATGTCAACCTTAACCAACTAGTTTATAAATGCATCGCACAAACCGTGCGTCTCACAATTAGCGAGGTACGAATTCTCTGACTAACAAACAGCCGGTTGATTGCATGCGTGTCAACTGCGGCCGCAGTGTAAGGTTGAGTGAACAATGCGCTGACATTTTGGAGTACATATATCAGATGGGTTAACGATTTGGAATTGTGTATGTAGGTGCAAAATATTTCGTATAGTTCCCGCCACCGAATCTATAGATCTCTCCTCGCTACTCATGCGTAGAGTCTTTCAAGCCACCCCAAGGCCTTCGAATTCGTTTAACGACTGCCCTCTAATGACAACAAACGGGATCGACCATTGTACGTGATGCTCAGTTCAAATACGACGACCTTACCGAGCGTTGCTTAACTTTACCGATCGTTTACTGGGCAATCACTGCAGCTAGTTATGAGCGCTTCACGTCTACGCCTCCCGTGTGCTAATATCAACGTACTGTGAACACCAATCCACCAACCAAGCGTGATGTTTATGACAATATCCCCTAATACCGCTGACTGTAGTGATCATTGGGAGGGCCATGTTCAACAGTGGACATTTACGGGCTGATATTTATTTATTTATTTTAAACAATTTCTCACTACACTTACAGGAGGAACCCTGTACCCTGAACCCAAAAGCGTGCAGTTGACAATATCAATCTAGGTACTTAAGAAAATAACACATAATTCATAGAACCTCTTGGCTTTATTGTGGAAAACATCCACCTCTGGTTGTTGAACGGTCAGAGCATTGAGTAGAGAGATGGCTTGATTTGTAGGAAGCAAATTGTGCTGTTAGTGTACGAACCGCTGGGGCCACTAGAAGACGGCGCGCACGCAGGCGCGTGTACGGGGGCGGATACGTGTGTGTGTGTAAAATTCTACAATTGACATTGTTTTGTTTCTCGATTTCTTTTTTAATTTAAATCTTTGCCCCACACTAGGATTTCTCTAGTGTCGTGGACTCGTGGCTGCGTTGACAGACATAAATTCCACACGAATACACCCAGACCCGGAACAACTACCTGCAGATTATACAAATATTTGTTTCGGGAATCGAGCCCACGACCCCGGGACGCAGCAGCCGACTGTATCAGCCACTGCACCAACCATGCCGTCTAAATAATTGTTACATAAAAGTTCATACCGATACATATTATTTGCCCTTTTTATATGTTGGGGTCGTCTTCCGATCAAACCAGATGCCGTCGACATGATGTCTGGAAATCCAGCATATTATCAAAGTAGTTTCACAAATACATTCTGTAGAGGCCACTTAAATTCGCCATATAAGATGCTTCAAGTAGCAGAATAAGAATCATATTTCATGCCAACAAAGCCAACTGTATAACTACCTACAAAGCTAGGTATCCATCCATCAAGCTCGCATAAGACTCAGAAAGGCGCAATACGTGGGTCAAGCAGAACTGTCAAGTAATACTGTTGTGATTTATTGTCAAGAACATCTCGGAGATTTTCGTATAATTTTATTTTGATAGTGATGTACTGCTACAAATGGGTATCCTAAATTAGGATAGGAATAGATGTGGGAATTCTTAGACGGCTAAATAATGTTCTTTTTCTCTATTCGTTTTCTAAGAAATAAGTAAGAGAAACATTATTTTTGTTTATGCCTTGCCCTTATAATAACCGTTTTCGTTATACGAAATGCTTGCTTTTGGCCGTTATTATCTTTTAATCTTTGTGGTATTCAGTCCCTAAAGATATATAATGATCTAATGATAACTATTAAACCCACGGGAATTTTAAATATCTTGAAATAAAAGAAAACTTCCGGTGTCGTGAGATATACCATAGAGGCGAAGCTAAGGTATTATATTTAAAATCGAATTTATCTAATACATAAGTAACAGAAAAGAAAATATTTTAATAGAAATGTATTTTTTATTAATATATTATAATATCGATTTAATTAGAAATAAATTATTTAGGCCATTTTAAACATTCTATAATAATAATATTAGCCCCTCTGGGGCCGTCGTTATTCCCTATGAGACAAACGCAATCCCGGATGGCAGGTTAGACCAGCTTCCTCAGATTTTGGTACAAAAAAAGTTATTCTAATTTATCAAACCATTTAACACCCATTGCAATAGACCTTACAGTTGTAATTTCCACCTCAAACAACAGTTTTACTCCTCCAGGATTAGGTTAAACTAAGGAAATAATAAGTATGCACTGCTCAGCCAATGAGAGCCGTTGCATCGCCGCGTTGTGTTAGCTTGTTTCATTTTCTGTGTAAAATCTCCATCAGAAAATAGAAAGCATCGCTTTAAAATATTAAGGTATATATTTTCGTGTAAAAGATTGAGCATCTTTTTTACAGTACTGTATGTATTAGTAACTTACTGAAGAACGTACACCTACTTAAGATTAAAGGAAAATATTTTACTTATAAAAACATCCATTCGTGTTACCATAAGTTTTCAATTCAACAAAATATCCCGTCTGCCAACCGTCTGCGTTAATTTACCGTCTGTCCAAATTGATTCCGAGGCAGGCCCTTCACTTTTCACGCTTGATTTATTGTACAGATCCTGGCAAATACCTAAAGGCTCGCTGTATTTAGAAAAAGAGTGTATAATATTTTTTTGGAGGGATGAATTACGTTGGTGCTTATCTATATATAAGAGTAAAAATGGTTTATGACTGCTGCGTTAGTAACCCTCAGCCAGCATTCACGCACACATAATAACTTAACACAATGTCGTGGCAAAACTCACTTCTCTCAAGAAATATATTGCATCTGGATTAACTTTTTTTTTAAAGTAAATCATTTTACATTAACAAACCAAAGAAATCCGCTCTTCAAACGATGTGATCGAAAACTTCGGAGCGTAGCGAAGGCGGCCACGCTACGATCAATACGCTACGAGTCACCCTACGCGCTACAAGCGTAGCCGTGCTACGAACAGCTGATATTTTGGACGAAACACGTGTAGAGCGATGAAAATAGAAAGTGACGTAACTGTCAACCCCATGGGTCCAAAAAGGGAAGGCAGAGTATTGTCATACCCATAGTTAACTGCTCATAGCAACTAAGCAAAACTATTTCATCATCATCATCAGCTAAAAGTCATCAACTACTGGACAAAGGACTCCATCATAGACGATAGGTTACCGATAGCCGTGGTCGTTATTTTGGGTGAAATTGACTAGCACTCGCCACGCTTTGCGGGCTGGTTGGTAAGTGCGAAATGGCTGTTGTACCATTGAAGGGTCGCTGCGGCTCATCCCTCCGATTTAGAGTTCCTTATATTCTTAACCCGGACATCACACGGATACGAATACACATTTAATGGGCATCATTTTAATACTGCCAAGTTATGTAACAGAATATTATATATTATTTTTCGGACCAAAGTTCTCAGCTACCGATATCATGATCTCATAATGATCACACTGGTTTTCAATTACTGTTACTGTTCCTGTTAGCCCACATCATCCCACTACTAGGCGAAGGCCTCTCCCCATGATTTCCAGAGTTTTCGATTTAGAGCCAGTGTGAATCATTCTTTATTAATTTTGTCAACCTCGACTCGCTGTCTTCTTCGTGGTCTGTCGCGACGCCGTCTCGCTGAGTCAGAGCTCCACTTTTGGTAATTTTGGCCCACAGTTCATACGACATACGGTAGACGTAGCCAGCCCAATCCCACTTTAACTGTACGGCTAGTTTTATATTTAGTTTTTGTATACAACTAATTAACGTCTCATAAAATAACCCTTCTCCATCTCATCCCATGGATGTCGTAAAAGGCGACTAAGGGATTCTAAACCAGACGGATGGGCAGCAGCGTCCTTTTTGTGTAACGGTTGCCATACTGCGCACACCAACCCGCCTGCCAAGTGTGGTGAGTATTGGCAAATACCCCCCAAAATGATGACCCAGTTGTGGAAATCTTGGGTGAGGCCTTTGTTCAGCAGTGACGGTATAAATGGCCGATACGAAAATATATAAAATGAAAATATCCCTTATTCAAAATTATCGTTACCACTACGATAACAAACAATAATGGTAGAAGCATAGCTCAAAATAGCGGCTGTCCAAAGTTACTCAAACAATCTGAAACAGTAATTTATTTGTTCACCGGTTTGTTGACAATGTAAACATTCAATAACCGAGTCCGGAAAGTATAACATGATCAATTTAACGAAAGTTTTAATTGAAAGAGTTTGACCTCAGGGTAAAGAATTCGGTGATTGATATTGACGGACGGCGGCTGTCAAAGTTGCAGGCGAATCGTTGGAATGAGTAAAATGATATAGACCTACATATTTATTATGTTGTTAATTTAAGGTATATCATGAACATGATATGCCTTGAGATGATGACGACATTTTTTTTTATTGGTGCCCAGTGGTAATTCGTCATGAACGTCCTTAATTATTATTATATTATTATTCCGCATAATTAGCATGCATATACGTAGTCTTATGCCTAGTATTCTTGTCTGAAGCTAAATCAGACCACTTGACTAAAAAATAACCTCACTCTTCTTGTGGTTTGATATCTTAAATGGCGTTTAAGAAAACATGTTGGAAATACCTGCTGTGCTTTAATAATATCATAGGTACATCAATTTCAATCTGTTTGCCAAGAGCGGTTACTATGGCCAAATTCCCTAACAATCATTCTTTATAGCGGTTTATCAGGATGTTTCATGTTTCATCGTGGGCGTCGATTGGCTGTTGTGATATAACACGCAGTCTTACTATTTAGCAAGCAGTAAAAATTTAACGGGAGCGTAACAATCAATGTTTGAGAAACTCTGCAACAAACTTTGGATATTGACAAATTGGTACCGAAGCAAACAAGTTTAAGTCTTTAGACGTCGAAAGGTTTGTTCAGCTTGATTAATTTTAGCTTCAACACTACATTTTATGTAGACGCGCGCCTTTAGTAATATTAACTGACGGCGGCAAGCGTGTTGCTAATAAAACAAGGTAGGCGCTTTTTAAATGACGAAAAATTGTATTGTGATTATATTAACATTATTAATTTTGGTAAATAGTCGGCACGGTTGGCGCAGTCGGTTGTCATTCTGCGCTACGAATCGCGCGTTCGATTCCCGGGCAGTTTTTTTTGTATGATCTACAGATAGTTGTTTTGAGGCCGGGTTTTTGTGCATGTACGATTTATGTCTATATACTGTAGAGAAATGTCAGAGTGGAGCAATATTTTTAATAATAAAACACCTTAAAGTTCAGAAAATATCACTGTATTTTCACCTTCATCTTATAAGTGTTCTTGTATTCCCAAAACGCTAACCACATCTTGTATGAAAGTAAGTATCATAGTATTTAATTTGAAAGCTGAGAGCATACACCTCAAGTTAACAAACGACAACTTTCTGATATTAATAGCAAATTGATGCTCCTAAAGGAAATATAAAGGCGAGGATAAAACAACAATGAATAACGAGATATTACATGACCACTCAATATTCGACGGCACGGTTGGTGCAGTGGCTGATACAGTCGACTGCTGCGCCGGGGGTCGTGGGTTCGTTTCCCGCACGGAACCAATATTTGTATGATCTGTAGGTAGTTGTTCCGGGTCTGGGTGTATATGCTAAGAAATGCTAGTGTGGGGCAACGATAAAAAATAAATATATATATTAAACAATTAAGAAATAACTTATTTAGTAGTATAATACCTTTTCGGTACAGATGATAAGAGGAGATACAGAGACAGTAAATTCCAAAAATACGGTTAATAGAATTGAATTTTTGAAATACATTTGCTTATTTCAAAAATAGAATACGTTCAAAAGTAAAGTACCTAATCTATTTCTGAAATATTGTGATGCCCAAATATCTTCGAATAACGATAAAAGGATAAGTGTTATTAAAATAAACACAGTATTAGATATTTTTGTATTATTTTCTAGCTATGGATGGATGAAATTGAAATATGTTGCCAGCATCTCTAGATTGAAAGGCGTAGGTTTTGAGGGACATATCAAGTGAAGAAATATAAATTGCTTTTAGTTCATTTTGAGGCACTTGTATGCTAGGCTATAGTCCACCTTCTACTTTATTATTATTACTAGCTGTGCCCCGCGGTTTCACCCGCCGATGATATTAAAATAAATCGGATTATTTATAATAATTTAGTTTACTTCGGCCATACACAGTTAACATATATATAGTGTGTATATATTGGATTTCATGGGTTGTCATTTTCTTGTGCGGAAACCTGACTATTTTTCTAAAATATAAGTAGTCTAAGTTACTCCTTATAACATCAGCTATCTGCCAGTGAAAGTCCCGTCAAAATCGATCTAGCAGTTTCGGAGATTATTCCGAACAAACAGACAAAAAAATAAAAATTGATTTTTGTTATGAATACTATTTATACTATCATATGCATTCAGTAAAAAGCAGAATAACATACTGTGACATTTTATTTATGCCATAAATTGTAAGAACAAGTTTGGTTACGTATTTAGAAATGAATTAAATTCTATTTCATTACATAAAATGTCAATTTTATTTTTTAAATCTATTAAATATTTACCCATGGCACTACTACATTACGCTCGAAACTACACGTGCTTTAATATTATTAGACTGTCATTAAGGGAAATACTGGTTTACATAATATTACAAGTATTGTATTTTTTTCAACGAATAAATTATAAAACCTAAACAAAACCGGTCTCTAATCTAGCCCTATGATTGTTAAAACTCCATGCAAGAAAGAGACAAACACACTGCTGTCTCTTTAGCAACAAGTCGACTCGGCAAGGGCGCCGCCGGTTGCCAAAAATAACAATAGTTTTGGAACACTGTGACATAACAGAAGCTATCGGCTAACCAGGCCGAATGCTCTCAGAATACTTTATGTACGAGTTAACTATAGGTTCGTTTCAGTCGAATAGAATCCAGTGCTGGACATAAGCCTCCCCCAAAGATCTCCACCACGATCTGAGTGTGTTGTGTGCTTATTGGGGGGTTTTGCCTTAAACGCCACCTTGACAGGCGGGTTTGCGATCGCAGTTGTGTTGTTAATGGACTCGAATGAAGCTCTGCCCATGCTCCGATTAATCTCATAGTCGCCTTTTACGACACCCACGGGATGAGATGCGTTGGTGCTATTCGTAGCCGGCACCACGCGGCGGGTGAAAGGCAACTATAGGTATATGTCGGTTGGGGCTTCGAAGAGCACTTTCAGCGCCTCGTTCCCCGAGTCGAGAGGGTAGTGGGTGCACTACACCGGCTGCTGCCCAATCTCGGGGGACCACGTGAGGAAGTTCGCCGTCTCTACGGAGGGGTTGTGCGGTCCGTGGCCCTCTACGGGGCGCCTGTATGGTCAGCTCGACTGTCAGGTACCCAGCGCTGCAGAACCAAAATTCATGGTCTGCAGCGCAGAGTGGCTATCCGGATCGCACGAGGATACCGAACGGTGTCCTACGAGGCGGCAACTCTCCTGGCGCGTTTTCCGCCTTTCGACATCCTGGCGGAGATGGATGCGTGGGTCTACGATCAGACACGCTCCCTCCGTCAGAGCGGCGAAGACGCGTCCCCAGGGGCGTTGGAGAGGCTGAGGCGGCTAGCTCGGCGGCGCGCACTTGGAAAGTGGCGTCACCGCCTGCGGATGCAGTACGCGACCAAGCGCGTCGTGGAGGCCGTCCTGCCGCTCTTTGGAGCCTGGCTCAGAAGGAGCGAGCGCGTCACCTACCGCCTGACGCAGGTGCTCACCGGGCATGGTTGTTTCGGTGCGTACCTGCACAGGATTGGACGTGAGGCCACGGCACAATGCCACCATTGTGAAAGCGACCAAGATACCGCGCAGCACACGCTCGAGGCGTGCCCCGCGTGGGCCGCCGAGCGGCGGATCCTGGTTGATCGGATCGGGCAAGATCTCTCTCTGCCGGCAGTAGTGTCGGCTATGTTGGCAGAGCACGAAAACTGGAATGCAATGGTCTCCTTCTGTGAGAGCGTCATGGTCCAGAAGGAGACCGCAGAGCGGGATCGGGAGAGGGCCGACCCCGCTCGAAGAAGGAGGAGACGGCGCCGGGGTAACAACCGCCCTGGCGCCTAATTCCCACACGCCTGAAACCCCCTGCCGTTGCTGTGAGGCAGGGGACCTCTGGGTTCGCGGGTGCGTAGATTGGGGAATCTGCGTGCCCACACCGAGCGACCCAAGAGAAGACGGTAGCACGCATGTGGTCACGCGCTGCTGTGGGACGCTATGGGGGATCCTTTACAATCCCCCCGAGGGGGTGACCGCTTTACAGTCACCCTCTCAGGGATGTGCCTATAGGCGTGGCACCAGTGGGCGGCTCTAGTGTGATCATACGAGGACCTGGAGCCTCCCTTAGGTGCCGAAGATGACCGCTCCAGTGGTTTTAGCCGGTAGGAGTCCGGCATACCCCTTCGCCCTTCCCCGGGGCGAAGGAAGTTCATGAAGAATTTCCACTGGGCACCAATAAAAAAAATAAATAAAAAAAAAAGGTATATGTCGGTTAACAGTACGGTTGGCACATTGCCTAAGCAATTGGCAATTGGCCCACTGCGCTGCGGGTTCGATTCCTGCACGTAACAGATATTTGTATGACCTACAGGCAGTTGTTCTTTTTTAACAACGGACTGTATTGTTTTAAGTGTTTTAGGTACAGTTTATAGACATAAATCTCACATGCCTAAATACCCAGACCCGAAATAACTGTTTGAAGATGATACAAATATCTGTTCCGTGCGGGGAATGAACTCGTGACCGTCGCGATATGAGGCTATTGCTTAGCCAGTATGCCAACCGAGCCGACAAAGTCTTTCCGGTTCTGGTTGCATCTTCATATCGGCAATACAACGTCCACTACTGAACAAAGGCCTCCCCCATAGATTTCCACAACTGTTTCATCACAAAGGGGGAATTTACCAGGACTCACCACGCTTATGTCTGTAAACGCATCCACGACACAGCAGAAATCCTAGTGTGGGGCAAAGGTTAAAATTAAAACAACACTTCCGAGCATACTTAAGAATACTGTGTGAATTATCCAGAAACCCGGATTAAGAATATAGTACCACACCAACTCCTCCCGTGGATGTCGTAAAAGGCGACTAAGGGACTCTAAGCCAGAGGGATGGGCGGCGTCTCTTCTGTGGGACTGTTGCCATACTTCACTCACCAACCCGCCTGCCATCATGATTGGCAGGTAGGTATTAGCAAATTCTACCCAAAACGTCGACGTAACGATTGTGGAAGTCTATGAGGGAGGCTTTGTTCAGCAGTGAACGTTCTTTGGCTGATATCATGATATTTAAGCAGAAGATAGAAAAGTCGAAATGATCAAGCAGTTCTCCAATACATATTGGATCGAAGCTATTATACGCAGCTTACAGTAGAGTAAACTGGCAGAAATCGTCACGTAAGTAAAACGCGTTATGCCCCCTCCAGGCGACCTTTCCTTCTCTTTCTCTCTAAATTATATACGGTAGACGACCTTTCCCTCTCTTTCTCTCTATATCTTTCTATTATATACGATTGTATGTGGGCGTGTGTGTGCGTGTGCGCGTGCGTGTGCGTGTGTGCGAGCGATTATCGAGCAGCAAGCATTGTGCGCGTAAACACGTGTTAATATTATTTAAACTTATTTAGTTTTTTATTGTTTTAATTCACCCAGGATTGGTTAATGTATTTAAATATTACAGTGTCATTATTGCAGGTAAGGAACCTAGTTCCTGGCGGGGGCCTCCCGACCGCACAATTCTATGACGTGGGCGATACCTATGCTCGTATTGTATGAAATGTGTGGGTATTTACAAACATTTATCGGTTACGGGGAAGTCGCTTGCGGTAATGATTTTATAGCTGTGCTCAACTCTCAAAACTTGGCTCAACAAACAGAGAAAACAAACATAAAACCGCGGTTATTATGCCTTTAGATACGAACAATGACTGCCAAAATACTTGAAACTAAATTAGGTGTGAAAATGGCGGATAAATAGTTGTTAAAATATTAATTTGGCATTAGTTACAGATTAATATAATATTGCGCTTTAAGGTAACTGTTATGTAAACTGTACCGTTATGACGGGTCCGTAACTATTCGTGCAGTGAACCTTTGGAATTCTCTTCGACACCTACGAGATAGCTCTTCTCTGAAAGTCTTTAAGAAAGGAATTAAGGAGTATCTTCTTTCTAAATGACATAATGGATAATTTCGGCTGTATTGTGTGCTCATTGGGGGGTTTTGCTATAATCGCCACGCTTGGCAGGCGGGTTGGCGATCGCAGTTGAGTTGTTAAAGTATTCGAAGGACGCTGCTGCCCATCCTCCGTCTAATCCCTTAGTCGGCTTTTACGACACCCACGGGATGAGATGGATAATGGATATATAAATATTTAAATATGTATAATAAAGCCTATAATAATAAAGCCTTTGAAAAATGGAAAAACAAAAAAATATACATAAAAGTTACTTCGGTCGGTAGAGCATGAGACTCTTAATCTCAGGGTCGTAGGTTCGAGCCCCACGTTGGGCGCAATTCTTTTTACATTTTGTTTTGTTCTTTACTTTCAGGGTGGATTCAGTTTGAGGATATTAGATGAATTGGAAAGACCACTTCTTGATTTGACGCCGAGAGCAGGTGAAACTGAATTTGTTCGGGATGACGTCACGTGAGTCGATTATTTACTGTACCTTAATTTTTCACAATAAACCTATTCACGTTATCCATCACGTAGGCAAATAAATATCTTATCAGTTGTCTCAGGTCAAATTTAGCACTATTCTCCGTACTAGTACAAACTGTGTTACGGTAAATATAGTATTTATTAATATGTATGTGTATGTATATATGTTATCTTTTATTTATTTATAAAACATTTATGTAAGTCAAATTAAGTTGACGTTTCATTTCATATATTTATTTATTGGTACTTTTGTAAGTAATGTACACTCAACTTAAACTTCTAAGTCTTATGCCATCTTTCTATCACTCAAAGGTTTGCTGGTAGAAAACTAAAATTTGATTTAATCTCGCCTTTGTACGTGTAGTTTCCATTTGCGTAATATTTTTGTGTTTGTGTACAATAAAAAATTAAGAATTGTTTTGTAGATATTGTCGCGAATTTAGAATAAGGTGTGTTCGTGTTGTATGAATTAACATAAATATTTATTATTACAATTATTGGATCACGAATTTGATGGTTTTAGTAATTTTATCTTTTCAAGCGTATTCTGAACTGTATTTTGACGATGAGAAGTTAAAGATTGCCAACATGACAATTAGCAACTATTATCATTAATATAAACCCCCCAATGAGCACACAACACACCCGTATAGGTCGTTGTGGAGATCTCTGGGGGAGGCCTGTGTCCAGCAGTGGACTTTGTTCATCCGAAATGATGGCACCTAGTAATGTCTTAGATTATCACGATTATTACTAATCTATATATTAATGAAGAAAAAACTTTGTAATTCTTTTTAATCACATTGCGCGCACCAAGGAGTGTGAGATTTTTTAATTTTTAATTAAAGGAAAGGAGTTCAGAAAGTTACAATATGTGATTATAAAAAAATATGGTCGAATTTAGATCTTTGGCAGACTATTAGTAGTAATATAACACTGTTTTTTTTTAAAACGTTGCGCCACCCTAGGATTTCTCCTGTGTCGAGGGTGCGTTTACAAAAACAAATTCTATACACAATACACCCAGACCCGGAACAACTACCTGCAGATCGTACAAATATTTGTTCCGTGCGGGAATCGAACCCACGACCCGGTGCGCAGCAGCCGACTGTATCAGCCACTGCACCAACCGTGCCGTCCTTTTGAACGGGTTATATCACGTATATTATAAATATTGATTTCTGTTTTTTTTTTCTAATGTTTCTAACACTTCGCAGTGTTCGTGGTCGCAGAATGACATATTCATACTTCTTCGGTAAGTCAATGAAATTCCTCATCATGTAAGTAAACAAAAGCAAAACTTTTCTACAAAGACGTGCTATTTAATGTGGAACAATGAAAACTTTATAGACCGTAAAACGAGTTTTAATCTCGCGGTTTCACAAACCCGCGATTTATAATGGTCGATAAATAATTTAAGAGGTGACAAACCAAGGGCGGACTTACGCACAGACAGCACCTGCTATTTTACACGTTTCGAGACTTCGCGATTTTTCACTTTCTACACAACATAATTGAAGACGAGATGAAAGAATAATAGGGTGTCTGGGTATTTTAATTTCGTCGGAACTTTGGAGAGTCAAGAGGTTTAAGTATTATAGTATATTTAGACAATATATTAAATGTAAAAAAAAAGAGTTGTTAAATAAATGTCCGCATGGTTGGCACAGTGGCTAAGCGATTGGCTTTCAGCGCGGGTTCGATTCCCTCACCGAACAAATATTATTATGTGCTACAGGTTTGTTGTTTATGTCTGGGTGTTTGGGCAAGTGGAATTTATGTCGATAAAATATGTAACACGGGAGAATGAATAGTGTGGGGCATCATTTAAAAAAAGATAGACAAAGAAAGAATGGGATGTACTTCGACCACTAGGAAGTCCCCGACATAATCTTCGGACGACAGTCTAAGATCGCAAGGCGAAAGTAGTTGAGATTGGCTCAGGATCTGGATAAACGAATACAAATCCGGGCTGATTAGATAAAAAAGCTAGTAGTCTTGGATTCGAAACAGAGTTTAAACTTACCAGTGATGACATATGGGACAGAGACGTGGCCGCTCACTACGGGCTTTAGCTTAGAAAGCTCAAGGTCAATCAGCGAGCTGTGGAGAGAGCTGTGCTTGGTATTTCTCTAGGAGATCGAATTAGAAATGAGGAGATCCGTAGAAAAGCTAAAGTTGCCGACATAGCCGAACGGATTAGTAAACTGAAGTGGCAAAAGGCGGGGGGCCGTTGGAGTAGATACTCGAGTGGAGACCGCACACCGGAAAACGCAGCGTGGGACGACTTCCAACGAGGTGGATAAGGTCAATGGGAGTCTTTGGATGCGGGTGGTATGTACGCGCTCATTGTGGAAATCTATGGGGGAGTCCTTTGTTCAGCAGTGGACGTCCTTTGGCTGATATTATGACGATGATGATGATCAAACTTTTACTGTTATATATTGAAAGTGCTAAAAAAGTAACGTAACCAGAACGTAAGGAAATTGGTAGCGGAGTGTAAACCGATACTAAAAGCAGATAGCGTAATAACAAAAAAGATATTAAGGAAAAGAAAATAAACCAAAATGTATTACAGAGAACAAAATTGAAACAAACAAACTTATAGGTAACAGCTGCGTTATTAGATATTCCGAATATGTCTTGAGAATTGGCTCAACGTGAAGGGTTTCTCAGAAACTGGATGGCGTCTCATGAATTATCTATATTATTGCTAACAAATCTGTGGAGAGGCAGTGTCTATATGAAACGAAATTGAAGTTAAAGAAGATAAAGATAGACAAATAAATAATTAAAGGGGTTATTACTATGCATATTATTCTTTTACTAGCTGTGCCCCGTGGTTTCACCCGCCGTTTAATTCAAAATAAATTGGATTCTTTAAGAATAATTTAGAGTAGGTACTTCGGCATAGACAACATTTTTAGTAATATTTCCTTTGGTATTAGTACCGCGTCGTATCGCCTGCCCGCTCTAATGAGGTACTTCGTTTTCAGTTAGCGTTATTTCTGGCTTTTATTGTGAGTGTAAGTGTCGTAGCGTGAAGTTAAATAGCCCATACCCTGCCTCAAGAATTAGGCTACCTAATAGGAAATAGTATTTTTTCAAGTCCAACAGTTAAGCCAGAGATTAGCGCGTTCCAACAAAAAAGCAAGCAAACTCTTCAGCTTTATTATTTTAGTATAGACTAGCTGGGACCCGCGGTTTCACCCGCGTTTAATTTAAAAGAAATTTAGAGTACTTCGACATAGACACTTGACATAGAATATATATGTTGGATTTCAAGGGTTTTATTGTTTTCGCGCGGAACCATAAATATTTTTCTAAAATAAAAGTAGCCTAAGTTATTCCTTATACCATCAGCTACCTGCCAGTGAAATTCCCGTCAAAATCGGTCCAGCCGTTTCGGAGATTACCCGGAACAAACAGACAGACAGACAAAAAATGTAAAAATTGTTTTTTTGTTATAGGTACCGTTATTTTGACATTACAAACAGACACTTCAATTTTATTTATTTGTATAGATAACATGACTAAGTCTCAACTTATATTTAATATGTAAAACTGTATCATCATTTCAGCTTAAAACGTCCACTGCTAGACAGGAGCCTCACCCAAAGATTGCCACAACGACCGGTATGGGTTCGTGTTGTGGGTTCATTAGGGGGTTTTTGCCATAATCGCCACGCTTGGCAGACGGGTTGGCGATCGCAGTTAAGTTATAAATGTAGTCGAAGGGTGATGATGATTCCTCTGGTAAAGTTCCTTCGCTTCCTTTTACGACATCCACGGGAGGAGATGGTCTTGTATTCTTATTTTTTTTCACCTTATCTTACATATTAAAGATACATAATATATACATAATATTATTTATATTATATTATTTACATAATATTAAAGCTAATGGCGAACACAGAGAATTTTTTATTGTATGAGCCTTGCTGTTATTGTTATTGTATGTTATTACTTGGATCAGTAGTCTACTGCATTGGAATGTCAAAGGTGGCTAAATCAGCACCAATTATATGGATAGCAAATATTTAAAATAATAATGGACAACCTATTAATCACCAAAGGTCATCAGCCACTTACTATAGGGCTTTGGTAGTGATGTCAAGTTCTTTGTACAATAACAAAACATATGTCACTGAAAACTTTATTTTTGTAGTTTATTTACAGTCTTTATTTGACTTTGATAACTGGTAGGATTAACGAGATATTTTGATTTACATATTTCATAAAAAGACACCATATACTAGATCCCGCTCTTTTTCTTAGTGGTTCTTTTTCTAGTTTCATAGTGGGTCAGTCACCTTTGGATGGGTTACAGGTGGAGAGGTTATGGAGAAGTTTACCCGGTTTATAATTTTTAAATCATAAATCAGAGTTAATGAAGTAACAATGACAGTTGACACATGATACCAATTTTTATATCTATAGCATCGATTTACTGTTGTGATAAATATAAATAAATGTGATATTTATCTGATTATTTAAGTTAATGCATGACACAAGAGCACTATAGTAGATATCTAGTTAAGTTTTTTCATTAATACAGGAATAATTCTGTATTTATTTATTTTTCTTTTGACAAAATCAATCAACTGAATCGATTCGTATGATGAATATAACAATAAGTTTTGATTAATTTTTTCAGACTTTCTCTACTAAGTACGACTTGCAATTTTGTTGTATATTAATTGTAATATTTAAATCTATGAATGTTCAATTCAGTACCAATTTGGTTGAACTCCTTTATTACTTATTAGCAAAATACGAACACGATTACAACATTGCTTATCTGTGGTATTTATAGTGTTTGTGTCAGTTTCATTACGATGCGAAAAGACAAATATAGGGAAAAAAACAATTGAACCGTACGACGTTGCCGACACATTTTTTAGAATTTTTTTCATTTTTGAGAAATATTTTATGAATATGTAAAGATTTATTCATCTAAATACCGTACGACGTTGCCTTAAACTTGACATTGGCGAAATTGTGGAAGATAACCTACAGAAGCCATAATCTAAGAGAAGAAGAAGAAGACAAATATAGGAATAAATCAGGCAATTTATAGCTTGAATTGAAGTTCGATTTGGTATTTCGCTGGCAAATAAAGGGGTGATCTTGGTGCACACATCGAAGCAACGGACTGGAACTCCAGCATTGTTTACACGTCCGCAGTTCTTAGAGTTCGTGTCGATGTGGATTTTTATACACGTTTGAGAATATATTACGCTAAATAGCACATCTACTCATGCGAACCCGGAGTGGGTAGCTAGTACATTATTATAATAATTTATTTTGTCAATCGCATCATCGGAATCGCACTCAAGTGAACGCTTCACTGAGTCAGGGCATTCCTTACGTTATATGTGAATACGATACTATAGCCTTTGTAGGTCAAGAACTTTGTTGGAGAATGGATAAAATAACTCTAATATTATATACAATTTGCAGGTATGGTCATTATGAATGATCAGCATTTAAATGGGATGATGTTTAATAAATCTTTATTGGGTATTAAAACGTCATATCACATTATGTAATTGAGGGATTCGCTTTAATAACATTTGCGGTAGGAAAACATTTTGATATTTGGGTTTGGTAAGAACGAAGTCAAAACTTGTCAATTTTTACCGATTACTGTCGAATAGATTATAGTCTGTTTTATGTGCTCTAGTGTGATCTTACGAGGGCTCCAGGCCCTCGCTCCGCCACCGCTCCAGTGGTTCGCTCCGCTGCCGGTAGGAGTCCGGCATGCACCTTCACCCTTCCCCGAGGAGGAGGAGTAGAATTTCCACTGGATACCAATAAAAAAAGTCTGTTGTATGTGCGCAGCTTTACGCATACAAAAGAGGGCAAAACAATCATATTCCAGGAGAAGTATTACATTGTGGCCTATTGAACAATTGCAGTCTTTAAGTATGGTTGGTTAATCGGTGGATACCTACTTATCAATGCAGATCTACTTATATCGTTCTATCAATTGACTCTACAATGAATGCAGGAAGAATTATTACAGTGTGGTTTATATTAAGTTGACAGTAACGACCGATATTGTTATACAATCTTCTATAGGTGACTTATTTATAAAATAGCGCGCTGTTCCTATATATTATCATATTAATATAATAATTAATATTATCATATCAAAATGTAAACGTATTGCTTAATTTCGCTTAATTTGCTCTACATTGTAGTTGAAAAAAAAAAGTATTATAACATTATTTTGTTAGAAAAAAGTGCTATAATTTGATTCTATTTTTAAATCTTCTAGTTAATCTTAAAGTAACACACTGTTCCTCTTCACGAAATCAATACCACAGTTTGCAGGAAAGCAAGAGGTATAATAACCGCACACAGAAGGACATCTACGGGTGGAGGTACCAAAATTCTAGTTATCATCATCAAAATCTTGTACAGCCATCAGTTCTACCAGCAATGTACCAACTAAAAACGCAGCGTGGGACGGCCTCCAACGAGAATGACAGATGACCTGGCGGAGGTCGTTGGGAGTCGTTTGATGCGGGCGGCATGTTACCAGTCGTTGTAGAAATCTATGGGGAAGAAATCTATGGAGGAGGCTTTTGTTTAGCACGTCCTTCGGCTTATATGACGAGCGCAGTGTGGTGCAACGCAGGACTAGTCATCATCATCATCATATCAGCCACAGGATGTCCACTGCTGAACAAAGGCCTCCCCCTTAGATTTCCACAACGAGCGGTCACATGCCGCTCTCACCCAACGACTCCCAGCGACCTTCACCAGGTCGTCTGTCCACCTCGTTGGAGGTCGTCCCACACTGCATTTTCCGGTGCGCGGTCTCCATTCGAGAACTTTTGTGCCCCAACGGCCATCAGTTCTACGAGCAATGTGCCCTGCCCATTGCCACTTCAGTTTACTAATCCTTTCAGCTATGTCGACAACTTTAGTTCTTCTACGGATTTCCTGATTTCTGATTCGATCTCGTAGAGATATACCAAACATAGCTCTCTCCATAGCTCGCTGAGTGACCTTGAGCTTTTTTATGAGGCCTATTGTGAGTGACCACGTCTCTGTTCCATATGTCATCACTGGTAACACACACTGGTTAAAGACTTGCGTCTTGAGGCATTGCAGTATTGTTTTATTGGCAGGATTAGTTCTATGTAGCATTACAATTATTATGGGCAGGCATGACACTTATCAAAGTCAAAGTTTTTTATTTCAAACTAGCTGGGAACCGCGGTTTCACCCGGGTTTAATTTAAAATAAACTTAGAGCACTTTGACATTGAACATATATATTGGATTTCAAGGGTTTTATTTTTTTGCGCGGAACTCTAATTAGTTCTCAAAAATAAAAGTAGCCTAGTTATTCCTTATAACATCAGCTAGCTGCCAGTGAAAGTCCTGTCAAAATCGGTCTAGCCGTTTCGGAGATTACCCGGAACAAACAGAAAAAAAAAAAAAATGTCTTTTTATTATATGTACCGTATATACTTTCTTATGCATTTAGTAAAAAGCTGTTATTTTGCCATTACAAACAGACACTTCAATTTTATTTATTTGTATAGATAAACTAAAGATAGCCGCCAGGCGGATGGCATGTCTCATTACCATTTGGTACGAAAAAAACTTGAGTCATTATAGTTAAATACCCGTTGTTTTTTCACGTTTAAAAAAGTGAACAATAAATAAATAGAGCTTCTATTAGTAAGTAACCAAAACGTCAGTATTGACTCTAATACGCCCGAACATGGTCGAGCATGTTCGTGTACGCCTAAGACACGTGATCATAAAATTGCGTGACTCCGTACCTTAAGATATCAGCAAGTCGCTGTGTGGCACAAGTTGGAAGGTTATCCTCATTATAGAAGCATGGCGACTCCCATAGATTGATTTTAAAGAAATAAATAAGTCATGATACCAGCCAAAAACGTTCACTGTTAAATAAAAACCTCCATAAGACCACCAGATGACCTCCATAAGTGTCAACAGGGATCATAATGACATATAATATGAGTAGATATACGAGTACCTATGACAAATGTTGACTTAGTTATTTTGACCCAAAACTATTTCAATAGGCATGATGACAGTAACAAAGAATTCAATTCAATTCAATTCATTTATTTGCTTGAAAATGGGTACATAATAGTTCTTATTTAGTACTAAAATCATGATGTTAAATAATGAAATAGGTCAAAAAGATTGTAAAAAAGAATTTATTATTATAATAAACGCCAGATTATTATATTTTTTGTCAAAATAAATATAAAAAATACAACTATCGTTCGTACTGTTTCGTGGAACACCAATCAGAGCGAATTACGTCACGTTTCTGTAAACATTGTTTTGCTTTGCAAAATTGGTTACAAAAATGTTAATTTTTGCTACTAAACCTTTATTTTCTGCAGAAATAAGTTTTTTGGCCATCGGTGATACCTAAGTACATCCTAGTTAGTAGAATAGTTTTCCAAAATTAGTCATCATGCCTACTGAGGTTGGAGATAGAGATATTTGGAATGAAGAATTGGTACCCCGCATGTACTTTCGGATTTCAAGTTATTTCTCTGCCAAATGCATCAAAATAGGTTCAGCAATTTATTCGAGATGATTTAGCGGTCATCCGGATAGACAAAATCACTTCTTAAGCTCTATGTATAGGTAAGATGGTTCCCAACTTCATCGAGTAGACAAGTGAAAGAGTCAATAGACGATATCGTGGTGCTCACATCATTTGTTAAATTGGGTCAGAATTCAAATAAGGCTAATTTTAATTTATTTAAATTGTATAATATCAAATTCAAACTCGCCAATTTTTTTACATTGGGACATACACCAAGACGCCCGTGATGCGCGCTCATTAAATACACAAAGAGGCAATTCCGACATCCGATGTGCGCAATTTTGGACGCTCAAGTAATTCAATACCTCCTTAGAATGTATGCTATTTTATCATAATCAATTTGTTAGCATTTTTCGCGCTAGGAAACTTTAGTGACATATTTGTTTCAAAACCAAAGAAATGAAGAGTTAATGGACATATAATTCTAATGAATAAATTGATCAGAAAATCTCATTCATCATTATCATATCAGTCAAAGTCCATTGCTGCACAACGGCATACGCTTGACAGGCGGATTGGTGAGCGCAGAATGGCTGCAGTTCCACAAAAGGGACGCTGCTGCTTGCTGCTGATCCCTCTGATTTAGAATCCCTGACTCACCTTATTGACATCCATGGGACAAAATGGAGTGGTACTATATTCTTTAAACGGACATCATTTTGGCCGAACAATGTCCACTGCTGGACTCAGGCTTCCCTCAAAGATCTCCACAACGACCGATATCGGTAAGTTGTGTGCTCATTGGGGGGTTTTGCCATAATCGCCACGCTTGGCAGGCGGGTAGGCGATCACAGTTAAGCTGCTAATGTATTCGAAGGACGCTGCTGCCCATCTTCTGGCTAATCCCTTAATCCACGGGATGAGATGGATTGGTGCTATTCGTAGCCGGCACCACACGGCACAAACGGACATTAAATGGCAAATACTCAATGGCTAGTTATTTGGATTTCGAATAAAAAAAACATGATCATGTAAACAAAACCACGTGCAAAACCTTTCCCTATATATTAATAAAGCCATTAATGCAAAACCGTCGCAGTGCTTTGTGACAGAACGTTTTATGTATCGTATTTACGAGTACGCTTCGTATTTAGATAATCATCGATCGTTTGGTCGTGTAATTTGGTACCATTTGATGTTCATGATATAATGGAGCGAGTAATTAAGTGTTATTTTGTTGTGAATCGCGATTTGTGTAATGATGGGGAGCATGGAGTCAAATTGGTGCATGAACGTCAAAACAGTGGTTGCGATGTGTTATTTTACCTTTACGCTTAAATTTTTTGTTGGTTTGCATTTTTTCTTTTCGGCAATTACTTTTTGTAGGGAATTTTTCGTGGCTCATTTACATGTATTAGTCGGTATGCACATCTTAATGTCTCGACTTTAAAACAGAAGCCCTTGCTTTGTTTCGGCGTTTAAAATAATGTATCGAATGTCGAGCGCAGCGTGGTGCTACAGTAGTGTTCGGACTAGTCCTGGGTGCTCTAGTGTGATTATACGAGGACCTGGAGCCCCCTTAGGTGCCGAAGATGACTGCCCCAGGTTGTTGTTTAATGCCGCATTGAAGATGACGGTCATTAAGGCGATAAGACATAGGGGAATAGTTTAATCACCTTGTTGGTGATACCGTCATATGACCTCGTCTGCCGTGACCGGAGGGAGGGGGTCGTCAGGGTCCTCGGCAGGTGGAATAGCTGCTCTACGTTCGACTTCAGCGTCAACATTTGTGAGGTGAGCTTGGTCAACAGGTCGAGTGCTTGGGGAACATTGCGCTTCTAGACTGTCAGCAAGGCATTCGGATTTTTCGTCGTCATCAAAGGCCGGCCTTTGGTTGGATGTGATGTGTGAATCATTGGATGTTTCGGATTTGAGTTTCCGTTGCAGTTGCCAGCGCCCTACATCTTGTCCCAGCTAGCCTCTTGGCACTCCTTAATACGTTCCTTGACAGCACGCTGTAAGGGGCGCATAAAGAGGCGATTGGGTTCGCTGGGAAAGGATGAGTACGCTCTAAGGGCTGCGTTCTTCTCCGTCATCAGTGCACGTACATCGTCAGGGAGTTTCATGCGATGGTCTTCCATTGCAGGAACTCGCCGTGAACACTCGTCCACGACGGACTGTACATGCCCGGTGAGGGAGTCGATCGCGCCTAGCGTGTCTGCGACTGACGTTACGCATTCGGGAATTCTATCTAACTGGGCGGACGAGGGGTCGTTGAGGCGTTGCCTAACTTTCCTCCAGTCCGTCGTCACAATGGTCTGAGGGGGTAGTCCTGTGTCCGTGGGGCCAAAGCGGGAGGTGAGGTGAAAGATCACAGGACGGTGATCGGAGTCTAGGGCTAATGAGACATCATAATAACTGTTAATATAGCTATAACCTTACGCTGAAATTGCAAGAAAAATGTATGCTCGCGCAATTATCCTTTATTTTAATACTCTAATTGATGTCTCAGCATGGATTTAACAACGGATTCGGTTGGTCATTAACCGTATAAAATAAAAAGGATATAGTTGAGATTCCGCGACAAAAAAGTCGCCGACAAAAAGTCGCCCGTATGCCTGCTACGTTCGTTTAATTGCCGCAGCATTACCGCTTATTTTACGGGCGTGCAAACGTGCTTTGATTCCGATTTATCGTTTCTTGTAATCGGCTATCGAGACAAAGCGACGTGGGTAGTCTTAAAAAGCACACAATTTAAACAATTTATGATGTTTATTTATATATTGTTTAAAGTTTTTTGGCTTGTAATGTTATTCAGATGGAACAGTGGCCTGTACAGTTTATAATAGTATTACTAAAAAATATACATTTCATCTCCCAAAAAAAGAGGCAACTTATGGCCACCGAGGTCACAGTTCAGTATATTAAAGCGAGTATAATACGGTATTATTAAATTTAAAAAACACAACATACTATATAAAGGCTTACTAATGAACGAATGAATGAAAAACCTGAACAGACGAGTAATAAATAATTTCCCATGCGTTGTAAAGTTTAATGTAAACAGGTTACACTAATTGTATTCGTACCCGTTCAGTTTACGATCTGCCAAGGTCTCGTCATTGTGTTATTAACACTGCACTTGCTTTAAAATACGTGTTCTACACATCTGGGTATAGAAATAGCTTTCGCATATAGTACTTAATATACATGTAACCTGCTTAACGTGTGTATAAAAGTTAAAACTGGAAGCAAGTGCTCTTTTTATAGACAGAATATTTTGATTATATAACTCGGTTATAGGCAAGTTTTATACTGAAAAATAATATATAATGAAAGTCCCAGGACCAAAAAAAGGCCAGAACTGGAAAAAAAACACGATTACGTGTGTTCTTATTTACGAGGGTTAGAAGTAGGTAATACTCGTTTCAGCCGAATAAAGTCCACTGCTAAACACAAGCCTCCCCCAAAGATCACCACAACGACCGTTCTGGGTGTTTTGCGTGCTCATTGGGGGGATTTTCCATAATTGCCACGCTTGGCAGACGGGTTGGCGGTCGTAGCCGAGTTGTTAATCTACTCGAAGGACGTTGCTGCCCATCCTGCGGTTAATCCCTTAGTCGCCGTTTACGACACCCTCGGGATGAGATGGGTTGCTATTCGTAGCCGGCACCACATGCCCAAATACTTATGTGGCGTATTAAAAAAAAAACATAGTGATTATATTAAATACAAGTAATAAAGGTTTGAATCAAGAACATAATTTAAACAATATTTATTTATAAAGAGTTGAAAATATCTTTTGCCACTTAAACCAGTTTATTTAAAATTTAAAAAATTCCTTTCTTCTATCTTAGACATATCGCATCTCCCTATTTTACTCTCATCAAAGAGCCCAAGTATGATTACAAAAAGTCCGGCTTTCACACGCTGACCGACGAACGAATCCCTGGACTTGTTGGAGGTACTTACATGTTGTTATAATGTCATAACTGAGACGTGGAATTTCAATAAGTATTTTTATCAAGGATTAGTATTTCCTCGGCTTTCATTAAAGTCTGGCCAGACGCTTGCATCAGTATTGGTATGTGGCGGTCTGAACCGGCTAGTCGTAAGCCAAAGACATTCTTCACGTTCTCCGAAGTCCTTATTGAATGATTTATTGGTACAAGTTGAAAGCGGATAGAAGGAATTGGTTCTCGTGGTTCACACAAGTGAACAAACGATGACCAAACCGGATAAAAATAAATTGATGTGATCTTAAATCCTAGGACGGTACAATGGGGTAATTTCGTACCCCACGCCAATTTCAAAGTTGTGGTAAATGTACGTTCCGAAATGGTCAGGAGACGGCGCCGGGGTAACCACCGCCCTGGTGCCTAACTCCTATACGCCTGAAACCCTCTGCCGTCGCTATTAGGCGGGGGCCTCTGGGTAGGTGCGTAGATTGGGGAATCTGCGCACCGCCGTGTGCGCATGTGGTGACGCGCCGCCGTGTGCGCAGCACAGCACAGCGCACAGAAACGCTTCGGGGGATCCTTTACAATCGCCCCGGTGACCGCTTTACAGTCACACTCTCCAGATGTGCCTATAGGTGTAGCACCAGTGGACGGCTCTAATGTGATCATACGTGGACCTGGTGCCGCCGTTAGGTGCCGAAAATGACCGCCCCGGTGGTTTTAGCCAGTAGGAGTCCGGCAAGCCCCTTTGTCCTTCCCCCGGGTGGAGGAAGTTCATGTAGAATTTCCACTGGGTCCAATAAAAAACAAATTGTTAGGAAGGCATTGTTACTTCTGCTTGTAAACCCTGGATATAGGTACATGAAGTGTGCCAATGTTCAACCCTGTTCCGAATGTTACACTTAAGTTGTTCATCTATACAAATAAATAAAATTGAAGTGTCTATTTGTAATGTCAAAATAACAGCTTTTTACTAAATACATATGAAAGTATATCCGGTACCTACAACAAAAAAGCTATTTGGAATTGTTATGTCTGTTTGTTCCCGCTAATTTTTATTAATAATTAATAATTTAAGATTTCTACGGGACTTTCACTGGAAGATAGCTGATGTTATAAGGAATAACTTAGGCTCGACTTTTATTTTAGAAAAATAATTGATGTTCCGTGCATTATATATAAATAATCCATTTTCTTTCAAATTAAACGGCGGGTGAAACCGCGGGTCCCAGCTAGTGATTTATATAAGTTATACAAAATTGATTGCTCGATTTATCCCAACAGTTTTCTTTGTAGGTAACTAATGGAGTAGGTCAGCGTGATCGTTTGTTACGACGGCAAAAGCTGAAACATTAAAGAGATCTTACGCGGGTAATTCTTGAGCAATTATTTCCCGGTGTCGATCGACGACGACTGAGACCGACCCCTAACATTTCTGCTGTGTCGTGGGTGCAGTTTACAGACATACCTAAATATATCGCGAATAAACACCCACACCCGAAACAACTACAGATCACATTAATATTTGTTCCGTGCGGGGATCGAACCCACGACACGTAGCGCAGAAAGCCAATCGCTTAGCTACTGCGCCTACCCGTGCCATTAATTAGTTGGTCAATCTGGAGCAATATCGCTCAATACAATTTCAGTAACAAGTTCGTGCAACATTGACTCGTATCGATATAAACGTATGTTCGCAGTGACGTCAAAACCGGCGGGCGCTGTCGTAATTCATCTGTTAGAGCAGCTTTAGTACCGCCAATTAAATAAAACATTGTAAAGATTAATTTAAGTGAATGATTAGTAATAAATTTGACGGCAGCGCAGTGGCTAAGCAATTGGCTATCTGCTCTGCGTATGGCGTGTTCGATCTCCGCGCACGGTTCTAGATCTACAGAAAGTTGTTTCGGGTCTGGGTGTTTGAGCATCTGAGATTTATGTATGTAAACTGTACCCATGACACAGGATAAATCCTAGTATGGGACATCGTAAAAAGTCATTTATATTATTGACGGAAATACCAACATATTACCACAGTGGAAATATGTGTACAGTGATTCGACTCCTTTGATGTTGCGCGAAACGCCGACAACACTAACACTTAACATTTTAAATACAAAGGCGTAATCGAGTTGGCTTCGTCCAGGTATTTATGTCGTTTCTAAATCTAACAAGGGCCCGACGACCGTTCTTTCACAAATCATCTGACCTATTGGTTTGGAGTACTGCCAGCAGGATGCCAAATTGATAGGTATACATTTAGTTGAGGAAGTCCCATTCAAACGCATTTTTAATTCAATTGCCAACTTTACAAATATATATAACATTTATGATTTTCTATGTCCCCCCTGTGTTTTGTTTTCGTCCCCGCTACTCCTGCACGACAACGCGCAACCCCATACTGCACAACAGACGGTCTCCAAGCTACAAGAGCTCGGAAGCTCTCCGTCATCCGCCGTACTCACTAGACCTTGCGCCTACAGTCTTCTACTTTTGCCAGAATTTGGATAACGTTTTGGTGGGGAAAAAATCAATACCCAAGAGGCATGCCTTTGAAGAGTTTTTCGCCTCCCGTCCATTTAGTTTCGTAAGATTTTGCTGAACATATATTGTGTTTTTTTGGTAGGTATTGACCCAAGCTCTCGTCCTGCAGTATGTCATGCTATTTACTGGACATCCTGTATATAAAAAAAACGGAATAATTGAAAATGGCATTGCAACCCATGAGACGTTGGCTAGTATACAATAAACATTGCGTAGCATACGTACATACCAGACAGCACACGATTTGTAAAGGTACGCGCCCACTAGCTGGCAGCGGATGAAAAGTACGCACGGAACGATACGAATTTTGTTTCAAACGCAAAGTTCGGGAATACTTTTTGAATTCGATGGAATCCTAATTGACAATTACGGGCGTGGTTAAAATGATAAATAGTACGTTTTACATGTCGTTTCGGAGCCGATTGCGGTACACGACAACACTCTCGAAGTTGCTCAAGAATATGTTTACCTGGGGCAAACCCTGCTAGAAACAGCTTTGAGAGGGAGGCCAATAGAAGAATACAGCTGGGCTGGGCGGCATTTGGGAAATTACGTCGAGTATTCTCGTCATCTATTCCACAGCCTAAAGACTAAAGTCTTCAATCAGTGCGTACTACCAGTCATAACATACGGTGCCGAGACGTGGACACTCACGGTAGGGCTGGTCCACAAGTTTAAAGTCGCTCAGCGAGCAATGGAGAGGGCTATGCTCGGAGTCGCTCTGAAGGATAAAATCAGAAATGAAGTGATCCGACAGAGAACCAAAGTTATCGACATAGCTCATAGGATTAGTAAGCTGAAGTGGCAGTGGGCTGGCCATATTAGTCGTAGAACCGCCAACCGTTGGGGAAAACGTGTTCTTGAGTGGAGACCGCGTCTTGGTAAACGTAGTGTAGGACGCCCCCAAGCTCGGTGGAGTGATGAGCTGTGCAAGGTGGCTGGCAGAAGTTGGATGAGAGTAGCCGAGGATCGCGATCAGTGGCATGCACTTGAAGAGGCCTATGTCCAGCAGTGTACTGCGATAGGCTGATGATGATGATGATTATATGTAGTACATTTTAAACCTATGTATTTTACCGTATCTATAGTATGTAGATTTTTATGTATGTATATCTTATTATTAAATTTTTGTAGTACATCTTTTTTTGTACCTCTTTCAATACATTTCTTTTTAACCCAAAGGTTGATTGGTAGAAAATGCCATATGGCATTAAGTCCGCCTTGTGCATAAAAGGATAAATAAATAAATTGCCAATGCTATGCGTACACTGTATTCTTAGTATCCGGTTGTTTTGTAATCATGATAACCGGGATTTTTCTGTTCTTTCACATAATCAAATAGGTAATTCGTTATCCCGATGTCAGAAGGAGCATTACTGAGAATTATTATTCTGTGTGATTCCTAGCAAAGTATACCCTACCCTGTCCACTCATAGGTGTCGTAAAAGGCAACCAAGGGTTGATGTCAAGACGATGGTCAATAGCATCCTCCGTATGTGTGTATAACAATTATGAGACGAGGTAATTGTCGGTTTTCCGTTCTGGCTACTCGCAGACTTTTCCTGAAAATGTGGCTGCTTAAACATGTGGTGCCGGTTCAGAATCCGTGTGGTGCCGGTTCAGAATACCACTATCCTATTTCCTACCGTGGGTGTCGTAAGAGTCGACTAAGGGATTAGCCGCAGGATGGGCAGCAGCGTCCTTCGAGTACATTAACAACTCAACTGCGATCGCCAACCCGTTTGCCAAGCGTGGCGATTATGGCAAAACCCCCCAATGAGCCCACAACACACCCATATCGGTCATTGTGGTGATCATTGGGGGAGGCCTGTGTCCAGCAGTGGACTTCATTCGGCTGAAATGATGATGATAATGAAACGTTTCGTTTCTTGACTGAAAACTGTAAAAATTGTTGCAATTCCCAAGCGCGCGTGAGCCTTACTTGTGTTATGTTGAGTGTGTGCCCGACGGTACGCGCACGCACACACTTACACGTATATAGATACGACTTGAATACAACTTAAATCCGCGCGCAGTTGTGGAATGCAAGAACAATACATATGGGACCTAATAACACTTTCAATCGGATATGGAGATCGATTCAAAGCCTTCTTCACCACAGGGTCAATGGAGCCGTAATTTTTGATACGTTGCAGTTTAATACATTCTTAATGGAAAAAGAATACATCCCTAATGAAAAAGTAATTACCTATCGGCTAGTTGCTAATTATTGCAGTCTCAGATAGGTATGATAAGTAATTAAGGTGATGTTTAGTGCTCATAATATGATATAGGTACTCCACTAGTAATAACATTTTATTTATGAGTACTGTTAACGATTTTTATTTTATTGCTAGGCTGTTAAACTACCCCACAAAAAATAGGGTTCGATTAAATTCTCTTGTATTTGTACCTACATATGGAATTTATACCAGTTAACTGTATCCATGACACTGAAGACGTTCTTAACATGGTCGTTGCATAAAAAATAATAGTTTTAAAAAACGAATACAAACACATTTTAAATTAAATAATTTTAAAATATTTTACATTACATGATATAAAAGCGCGGGGTGCTTTCTACTTATATTCGCACAATTAATATACCTTTGATATCGAGCACGCTTACCACGCTTTTAATTAAAATAAAAAAAACATTTTTGGTTTGTATTAAAAATAAACTTAATTTTAATTGATTAAAATAGCGTGATTTTATTACAATTATTTTTGTTTTGTTTTAAATAAATTTATTATTTACACTATATTTCTGTTGTTTAATAATAAACCTGTAATTAGGTTTTTCAAATGAGCTGTGAGAGCACCAGATCATAGTCATGTCAAATTATTGTAGTGTCATAGATTCTTAGATGTCTGTAAAATTTTTAGTTCATCGGGCATCTAGAAGGGGGTGCAAATTATATAATAAATTACACAGGTACAAGTCAATTAATTAAGTTGCCTATCGTGGTTTGACTTTCTTGTGTTTTCACAATAGCGACGGATGTAACACATTAATTGCCAGTCAGTATTTGTACGAATAAAATATGAATATCGTATTTAACAAAATACACATAATGACCACAAATAATGTTTCAGCACAACCACACTTTAGTTCAATACAGAAGTAAATATAAAGAAACGGATATAAATTAAACAATCACAATATAAATCAGTTTGCGTTTATGCATTCCGACAGGAACTTAGCTTAATAGCCAATTTTTCTTCGCTATAAGAATTAGCCGTTGGGAATACAGCCGTTTTATAGCCTTCTTTTAATTATTGAAAACCTCAGCCAGCAGATGGTACCTACTTAACACTTTATATTGTTCCATTAGATTTTCCACGGTAATATTTTGTCATAGCATATATTTCTTTACTGTAGTCGTCAATATTTATTACCGTTGTAACATAAAATATTATAGTAATAAAATATTGTATAATATTATAGTTAGATATTTTCTATTACTAGTCTTCGTATAAAGTTCATTTATTAGAGTTTAACTGGAAAGCTTACGTTTTCCGTTTTGTTTTAAATTACAAATATCTATTTGGAAAACACTTATTAATTGCATTATTTTTCATATAAACGGTATCTCGTGTATACGAGCATACGTGCATTTTAAGAGCATGCTATTTTTAGCAATTAAATAAGCACAACAAAAATAACAATAATAAAATGGCCACGAAATCCGACCTAATTATTAATATATTAAACCTGTTTATTGAGATTTAATTATAATTTTATTCAAATGTGTATATCAAACTAGCTTTTTTTATTAATGCGAATAATTCTTATGAATAAAATATATAACACTAGTTTCTCGTAGTCGTATTTCTAGTTCTTTTTTAATAATTTATGCAATATAGCATACTAAAATTTTATACTTAATAATCTCAAGGTTGAATGACGATCGTCGATCGCTAAGATTTGGGAACATAAAGGTCAACTGGACTGTCATAACCTGTGTGAAACGGCCATTAACATTAATTATATTCCTAGCCTACGGATGATTCTCATTTTATTTAGGAAAGCAGAGAAGAGAACCTGGACGTATATGGACTCGATATGGAAAGCGCTTCTAAAATAGTGATAAAAATTAGGGATGTGTTGTCGGATGACATTTCGTTATTTAAAGCACAATCAATGAAATAATGGGTTTATATGGCGGCTTTTGCCATTGTTCTCTTTTTTACCCCGCTTTAGTAGTGGGGCCTGTATTTATAATACCATTATTTTATTAATCATGTAGTACAAGGCTTATCGCTTTAGATTCAAATGCCATTTGCGCAATTGTCACCAACAAATACTTTTGTCAATCGACGGCTGCCTAGTCACGAATAGATTTATTTAGCACACAGACAAAATTCATCGCATACCTAAATGGTACGCGTCGTATTTTGTTTGTGATCTAAATAAGCAAGTGCGCCGGTTGCTTAGAGCTCGTTTAATTGTAGTGTTAGCTCAACAGTAAACATTCTGTCTATCACTTTTGAATAATAAATAAAGGTAAACATGTTATTATTAAATTTAATTCGACATATTTCTTGATTTTATTACCTTTATTTAATGGCAGAGCTTTGGCCAGGCTCATCAGCCCAATTTATGATTTCTATTCTTATACGCATAATCCTTATAATATTTTAATTTGTTGATATTTACGCGAATAATAAACGTAAAACTCAAACAAATATACGGAATTTTTCCAGTTATTAATTATGTAAATGTAAAATAAATAAAATAATGTGATATAAATGTACAAAGTATCTAATTTGAACATGCCTGCAGCAAATCCATATGAGCACATGCTTTCATGCAATACATAATTATTTCTGAATTTTCCGGAATTTCGAATACTTTACAGCGTTCAGGGCAGCCTAACTTTCTTATAATGCTGACGTGAAAAACTTCAATTTTTTTTTCCAATTGATTGAGTCTAAAAGAGCCGTAAAAAGTCATGGGTTATTCAAACCTCTTAAAATAATTTTACCTGATATGGAGAACTATAGTTTAGTTGTATTTATTGTAATTAAAACACTATTACTAGGCGGCGAATATCTGACACTGCGGTGGTTTCTACATAGCCGTAGAAGAAATTTTATAAATAACATATTTATCCCCAGTGAAAATTCATCATCAACTTCCTCCGCCCTGTGGAAGGGACATCGGAAGGGGAGGTCTTCTGTCCAGTGGACATTTATCGGCTGAAACGACGATTACTCGATAGCACTACTAGATTGCAAAGCAACTAACCAATTGTCATAAATATTACAACGCATACTACGTGCTCCGATATAAAATTTTCAAAGCAATTAACACCCCTTCGCGAACAAACAAAAAACGTAAAATAAAACAAATTTCATATAAAAAAATCAACAGTTTTGCGGGCTGACACGGAAAAAATCTGGTGTTGCAACGTGAAACTGGCCGCATGTTAAATCCGATTTTCGTTACGTAAAAATGGATATGCACGGTGGAAGGTTTTTACTGGTGGTAGGTCTCCTATTGCGCCCCCGGGAAGACGGTGGCGCGCACGTGGCCACGTGCTGTCGTGTGCGCAGCACAGCGCACAGCGAGGCTTGGGAGGATCCTTTACAATCCTCCCCGAGAAGTGCCTGGGGGAGCGACCTTTTTACAGTCACCTTCCCTCCGCTAGAGGGGGTGACCGCTTATAGTCAGCAAAAGGGTTCCGCGCGGGAATCAAAACCGCTGCACGTAGTGCAGATAGCCAGCGGACTAGTCACTGAAAGTTTTTGAACAAATTCCTTTTGCTTATTGTTCGTGCGTATTTCAAAAACAGAAGAATAATAAAGACAGAAGAATAGAAACGTATAAACTTCTACTACCTACAAGTAAAATATAATATCTACCTTTAACAACTTGTGCCATAACAGAATTTTACGAGTTACGAAGCTTAAGTCTCCCATAGGTGGAACAATGTGATATTAAACAAAAATCATTATTGTAAGCCGTTGCGGTTCTTTGTCAGACGCCTGAACAATGGGGTTTTTGGCCATGGACACTACCAAGAAACATCCTTTTTGACGGCACGGTTGGTGCAGTGGCTGATACAATCGGCTGTTGCGCTCTGGGTCGTGGGTTCGATTCCCGCACGGAACAAATATTTGTATGATCTGCAAGTAGTTGTTCCGGGTCTGGGTGTATCGTTAAAGTCTCGACGATTCATAAGTGCCTGTATATGGTTTACATGAATAAAAATATTTTTTATCTTTATCTTATCTTATTGTATGTGGAATTCATGTCTGAAAACGCACCCACGACACAGGAGAAATCCTAGTGTGGGGCAACGTATTAAAACAAAAAAAAATGTTTTGTAATTTCTTCAAACATCTGCAATGAGGTATGTTGAGTGTACTTATGACAACTTTATTTTACAGCATCAATTTATTTTATTTATGCTCCAATTAAAAACACAGTGACAAAATCATAAGACATATATGAATGAATGTGTTGTGCTTTTTAAATTACATAAAAACACATCTACTAAATTTAAAATTCCAAACGCCTTTAAATGAAAGTGAAAACTTTTTAAACCTTAACCCTTAACATACTTATGTATTTCATTAAAACGGGAGCTTGAATAATACAGATCTTGGAATAATTTAAAATTATATTGAAGTAAAATTCCTGTGCGATATAAAAAGAAAAGAAAGAAAGAAAGAAAAATATTTTATTGGCTTGCAGCAGCGTACACATAGACACAGGAAATATAAAAAACAAAAAATAACTAAAATAAATGCAATTAGGTGTCTAACGGAAAAAAATAAACTAGGAAGTAAAACAATTACTACAGTTATAGTGGGCATTAACCCATAAATCGATTATAGTGTACGTCGCCGTTGTGCCAATAAGGTCCCTCGCTCAGCATTATGCAGCAGCGCATAAATCGCTGCAAAGCTGGTTTTCAGCGAGAGCCTAGATGACGTACAATTTCTGATCACAAAATATTTACTTTTTGCCGTGTGGTGCCGGCTCAGAATGCCACCACCCCATCTCCTCCCATGGGTGTCGTAAAAGTCGACTAAGGGATTAGTCGGAGGATGGGCAGCAGCGTCCTTCGAGTACATTAACAACTCAACTGCGATCGCCAACCCGCCTGCCAAGCGTGGCGATTATGGCAAAACCCCCCAATGAGCTCAAAACACATCCATATCGGTGGTTGTGATGATCTTTGAGGGAGGCCTGTGTCCAACAGTGGACCTCATTAGGCCGAAATGATGAATAACTTATTTTATATATACGATCTGATTTACATAATAAACCATTCTGATGTTTGTTTCATGCCAAAATTTTGTCATAGAAGCGGACGAGCAGTACAGCAGAAGGCCATAGGAAGAAATAACATCAACACTATCATAAATAACACGATTTCCAATTCAAAAGGACAATAATGTCCGAATATTTTAAGCTTTAATAATAACTTTATGCAAGGCGACCAAAAAGTGAGTTACAAAAGTACGAATCAACTGACAAAAGGCGATAATTTAAAGAAACCAAGAAATCGGTTTTTACGTTTAGCGAGAAAGGGGTTATGACGTATGTGGTACACAAAAACGATATTTTATGGGCTTGGTCTCAGTTTGAATTGGTTTTTGTGTTCTCGTAGCCGCCAATATATGGTGGTGTTTTAGTGAAAATATGTTTTATTTTGTGGCGAAAAAATTAGATGATAAAAGTATTTAAGGTAGAAAAACTCGACAAGTGAATATGTTTTATACCTACTATAATATATTTGATACATATGCACTCATATTTGTAGTATAAGCTAGCATTGGTCGAAGCTATTGAGCAACCCAAATTATTCCGGGTCTGGGTGTTTGACTTTGTGCATATTATGTCTGTACCCATGCACGACACCGGAGAAATCCTGATGGAGCGTTTTTTATAGCAGAAAATAAATTACATTGGTTAGAGATAATTTTGGAATCTAAAAAGCTTTAAATACTATATCCCATACCATGTTAGATGAGCATTAAAACACTTGGTGGTATAAAATTTTATAATCATTTAATTTACCATATTTGTGTTTAACTGTTCTCTACTTTCATTCACTAGCGCTATCGTATTCGTTATATTTAATGATATTGTTGCAATATGCCATATATATACATCTTCTGCCTGAGCAAGGGAAATCACCGGTAGAGATTTTTTAAACTCTAATATGTTCGCCGATTTGTGCAATAAGTACACTATACCGATTCTTCAAAACCACCGAAAGTCACTTACATAGTCAGTAAAAATATACTGCCACGTATTAACCGTGTGAGGCCGGCTAAGTATAGCACCTCCCCATCTCATCCCGTGGGTGTCGTAATATATAGGCATGCAGAACGATGAGTAGCAGCGTCTTTCAAGTATATTTACAACATGACAGCAAAATCAAAGAAATATAAAATAAAAACGTAAAACATTTCATTCACATTTCAATAGCCAATCCACCTGTTAAGCGTGGTGATTTTGGAAAGTCTTCCAATGAGCATACCCCGCAAGCCAGACCGGTTATTGTAGCGTTATTTGGGGGAGGCCGATGCGCAGCCTATCAGCAACGACGTTCGACTGAAATGATGATGATGATAACGTGTTATAATTTTAAACACATCATGAGATAACAGCAATAATACACGCTACGAAAATGTGGTATTTAGTTTTTAAGTGCTCAACTTTGTTCGCATTCGTACCATTCCAAAAATCAACTTAAAAAGCCTAACAAAGGAGAAGAGTATAAAAAGTAAAAAAAAAGCTTTACGGACATACGACACGAAAGTCGACGTCGGCGGACCGCTGCCGCAAAAAAGTAAAAGACGAATTTCGGTGCCTAACGACTTCGGAACCCGAAAAAAGTCAACAATGCTAAACTGTGACGACGGCTGAAGAATTAAAATAAGGTAGTATGTAAACGTCGAGCTTCTGCGAAATTGTGACTGTGTCACTGATTGCGATAGGAGAGTCAACGATTTTTGGTAGTCGTATTTAATTTATAATGAAACTGTTGCTGACTATGGTAATGGAATTGAAGTTGGTTAGAGGTGATCTAATTACAATTATCAATCGATAAGGAGTCGACCAGAAATATTTCGTCCGAAAATGAATGATAGAGCTTTTGGAATAAAGGTTAAATTTAATATGAACGAATAAAATAATGACACATTGTGAGAAGTTTAGTGTTGTGTCTTATTGAAGTAAAAGGAATCTTGACGGAGATTAACGAAGACTTTCCTATTAACCTGGACACTACCTTTAAATTGATACCTTTATAACTTAACACGACTGCTATTACCAATCCTAGAATAAATAAAAGTATTACGCACAGAAAGGTGAAAGGAGAATCCTCTAAGACCAATCAAAAACTTAACTATGAGTCACCAAATTATTATATTTACCTGCCTACAAAGACTGAACTCTAAGACATTCTTGGTAACCATTTTCCTGACTAAATTTGTGTGAGATATTTCACAAGATAGGTGCAATCTTTTTGGCAGTTCCGCCCCACTTGGCCCTAATGACCCTAGACGCGTTTCACGGTTGTTTACTTCAGTTTGGGAGCTAACTTTGTTACCGAACTTTTCTACTTACATTATGGTTTAATTTATCTGACGGTGGTTACCTGGTCCCATGAGATATAGATCTTACGAATGAATCTGAACTCTATTCAGGAATTTATAAAGTTGGAATTTGTTTGGAGCAAAAGGATGAGTTCATGCAATGAAATGAAACGAATTATACTCATCGATACGGATGATGTTATTAAATAAAGAACCAAAATGTATTAATTTTAATACAAATATTAATTATAACACCTTACCAGCTAATGGATTACTTTTAAAATATTGACTGATCATAAATCTGAAATATGACGTGAAGTCAATAGTAGGTATCGAGAGGTAAATTTAATCGATAATTTGATCATGCTAATGTATTTTCACAAGAAAGCGTTACATTGCAAGTTCAAACATGTCTTACTGATATATATGATAGTGGTGATAACTACATACAAGTACGACAAAATTCCGCACTAGAGTATAATATAAATTGCAATTGTACGAAGTAATAAGAAACGAAACGTACAAACGAATATAAATACTCGTCATATACTACGTATGAAGCTGAATATTTCAGGGCGTTTGATCTCGATGTTTTCAAACAATGTTCAGTAGAAAGAATTCACATCGAAACTCCAATTTGGGTGCGTTATTTAACAATCAATGTTTCGTAAGGCCGTTTGATAATAAAGTAAATGAAGAAGAAAGAAAGAAAAATGGCTTATAGTAGCGTGCACATAGACACATAATTCGAATACAAAATGCAATGAATGCCATTATGTGACTAAAATGAAAAAGAAACAAGGCAACAAATAAATTGTAGCACCTATATACAACTATAGTAGGTACAAAAATATACATATATTGTAGTATACGTCACCGTTATGCCAATAAGGTACGACGCTAAGCATAATGCGGCATAATGGCGGTTGAAGCTGTTTTCGCAGTCAGGGTTCGCTTCACGCTATTGTTACATATTTAGTTTTAATGTTATCCAGATTTTTCCAAAAACCAAACAACGTCTTTGACTTTGAGTTTCTGGTTAAACTATGTCTACAACCCTTGATTATGTTAGTGTATCGCTATAGGTGTATTCACCAGGAAAATATATTTAACAGAAGGTTATATCTTTCTGTCGAGTGCTGTACTTCAACAGACCATACCGGCTGATTTCATTGAACTTCATTCGCAACGTCAAGTACAATCACGTATCGATTTGCGAGCCAGTGCAACGGAGACAACTGAATAAAAAATACTCAACGAACGAGAATCGACTAATTGCAGCAGACAAATTAACCGAATTATGAGTGATACAGGAATCGTTGGCAGAACAAAGACACGGTTAGAGAGTCCTGTATGTTTTATTATTTTTTGCAAATTTACCGTCCAAGTGGTCAATTCATGTTCTTATTTTGAAAGTTAAATGTATTTTATTTACACGCTTTACCTCTGGGTGTTGTGGAATGCATGTGGAATTTATTTCTGTGAATCGTACTCACGACTCAGGAGAAATCCTAGAGTCGGGAACGTTTTATAGAACGAAAAATGCCTATTGGTTGTAATTTCACTAATATTACTAATATTGAAAGGTTTAATGGAGTGAAGATAAATATCCACTACGAACGGGATAATCTTATATCTTTAAATGAGCAATTCTTGTATATATATAATTGGAATCTCGGAATCGGCTCCAACGATTTTCATAAAATTTAGTATATAGAGGGTTTCGGGGGCGATAAATCGATCTAGCTAGGAATCATTTACAGAAAATGTCATTTTATAGGCGTTTGAGTAGTCTCAACTGAAAAATATGACTCTTCCTGACATCTATTGGCGAATAATAATACTATTTTTTGTGAGCAACTGATTGCTTTAACGACACAACAGCAGATGGCGTTGTTAAGTAACACGAAAATACCGAGCAAAGCTCGGTCATCCAGGTACTATTATTAAAACAGTGACTGTAAATGGAGACAATTAATATGTTTTGATATCATTGATTCAGACGTACAAGCTGGTACACGCGATGATACTTGATGGCTTGAGTTGTAAAAATGAGTACCATAATATAATATAGTTACGCTGGGTTAAAATTAATCGATTCATTGATACTGCAAAATGATCGGTCCACAGCAACATGAAAATAGCCTATTATTAATAATAGTAATAATGTGTCGTGGTCACCCAGAGGGGTAACCCTACTAGCGTAGCGTAGACTAGCGTCTTAAGCAATGGATTATGGGTTCAAAACCTGGCCTATACCAAGGTCTTTTTTCAATGTCATATCTACTTTTTTAGTAAATCTAAGACAACAACGACTTCTTCTTCCTTTCCTGGTTCCGAGTTACTTTGGTTCGACGCAATATGTTAGTCATCTTTCAAAGATTTTGGCAAACGGGTTTAACAGTGGGCTGCCTGCCTTTTTTTGTTGTTTTTTTTATCATGGGAAATCCTCTTGGGATTTCTCCGCCTTGGAAATGGTGGAGGGGCATGCTGTTATCTCCGGCCTATCTGTTGGGGCGACGGACCACCCCTAGTTCGTCACCCGCAGGCCGCTTCTCATGGTGGCTGGCGATCGTTTAGCACCCTCCTCCGGCGCCCGCGCCCGGTGCGTTTTCTGCAGCGGGGATTTACTAGTATTGGTGGTTTACCCACCACTCGTGCGTTGTTAACCTAAAGTTTAATGGTACGCATCGGGTGCCAAACTCCCTTAAGCGTCTTCTACGAAACCTACGGGATGAGACGGGGTAACCTTATTTGTGACCAGAGCTACACGAACACAACTAACTTTAACGCTGAACGCAAACATCGTGAAGAGACGAATTGGTCTGAAATTGCCAACACGTGGTGAGCTACATGGTGATCAAAGCTCGTTCCTTCCCTGTACGAGAAGAGATATTTGTACTGCGGTGGGTCATATTAAGCAGTTGATACCACAGTCGAATTCTGTTTTACTACAAATGACAATAATATGATTAAACTGACCTGTGTAACTAACCTGACGAATTTGGGAGAAGCCTTTGAGCAGTGTACACTAGTACAAATTCAATTTTAAGTTATAGGAAGAAAGAAGGAAATTACTAAATATTTATCTTAGGCTCGCACCGATCACGAAAATATGAAGGAAAAACAAATCACAAGAATAGAAATCTTGATGACGCCAATAAAGTCCCGACAGGGTATGCCGCAACAGTAGAATGCCGCACCGCTAGTTTGCCGATGGAATATATGTTGATGCCACGGAAATTTAAATAATAAAGGTAAACAAAAATATAAACGAATCGATGAAAAATCGACTATTCGATTATTAATATATTGACTCATTTATAGTAGGCAACATAGCGAACGAGTAAAAAATGGTCATTACATTATTATTTTAAAATGAGTGAACATATTGTTTTATTAACAGTATACATAGTTATATTTATTTGAAGCAGAAATTGCATAATTATAATGTATTTAACAAACTCGGGTTCGTAACCGTTTCACTGTTTCTGTTTAATCAAAACTCCCAACCAATAGGTTATTAATTATTGGAGTAGCACCGACTCAAACAGAAACAGCAAATTGCTTTCATTACATTCAATCAAAAGAAGAACTTTAATTTAATTTCAACAAATCAGCTCAGCCGGCTCAGAATGCCACCACCCCATCTCTTCCCATGGGTGTCGTAAAAGTCGACTAAGGGATTAGCCGGAGGATGGGCAGCAGCGTCCTTCGAGTACATTAACAACTCAACTGCGATCGCCAACCCGCCTGCCAAGCGTGGCGATTATGGCAAAACCCCCCCCAATGAGCCCACAACACATCCATATCGGTGGTTGTGGTGATCTTTGGGGGAGGCCTGTGTCCAGCAGTGGACTTCATTCGGCCGAAATGATGAAATCATACTCCGATCTGTTTCAAACTCTGTTTCCCGCCAAAACCTTTCGCATGCCATTTAGATGTGTTTAAAAACATGGCGGCGTTTCTTAGGCTGGCAGTTTAACATTTCATTAGTTAAAATAAAAGGAAACATCTACTAAAACGTGATTGTAAGTTTGTAATAAAGCAACAAGAAGTGAGTCGGTTGATGTCTATTTGTAGGTAATTAAATGCTGCAAAGTAATCGAAATTATCGGGATTTATGTCAAAATAATAACAACATAAATTCGTTTCATTTCGATGTTTAATAATAATAACTTTAGTCGATTTAGTTTAGTCGACATCTTGAAAGGATGACTGAAAATATTACTAGTTATCGCCAATACTTATTAGGTATCTCACAATTTACGCTCGAGGAGTGCCCTGCGTGGGCGGCCGAGCGGCGGATCCTGGTCGATCGGATCGGGCAGGATCTCTCTCTGCCGGCAGTAGTGTCGGCTATGTTGGCAGAGCATGAAAATTGGAGTGCAGTGGTTTCCTTCTGCGAGAGCGTCATGCTCCAGAAGGAGACTGCAGAGCGGGATCGGGAGAGGGCTGATCCCGCAAGGAGAAGGACGAGACGGCGCCGGGGCAACAACCGTCCCGGCTCCCAAGTCCAACACGCCTGAGCCCCCTGCCGTCACTACATGGTGGGGGGCCTCGGGGGTCGCGGGCGCGCAGATTGGGGAGTCTGCGTGCTCACACCGAGCGACCCCCGGGAAGACGGTGGCGCGCACGTGGTCACGTGCCGCCGTGTGCGCAGCACAGCGCAAAGCGAGGCTTGGGGGGATCCTTTACAATCCTCCCCGGGAAGTGCCTGGGGGGGCGACCTTTTTACAGTCGCCTTCCCTCTGCTAGAGGGGGTGACCGCTTTACAGTCATCCCCTCCGTGATGTGCCTAAAGGCGTGGTACCAATGGGCGGCTCTAGTGTGATCTTACGAGGACCTGGAGCCCCCCTTCGGTGCCGAAGATGACCGCTCCAGTGGTTTTAGCCGGTAGGAGTCCGGCATGCCCCTTCACCCTTCCCCGGGGCGAAGGAAGTTCCATGTAGAATTTCCACTGGACATCAATAAAAAAAAAAAAAAAAAAAAAAAAAAGGGTATCTCACAATTTATGGATGGATACATGATAGAACCTACACTCATACTATATTATTTTGCTCTCGTAACTTGTATCAAATAGGTGTTATTGGCGTTCTTAAATAAGTCAGTCACATATTATTGCTCGTGATTGCACATACCTCACCCATAGATTTTCGACAACTATAACAATTGTTGTTAACTTTTATCAATTAATTATTACCGTTAACGGTATCAGATGTTTTTTAGATCCATATTCGCATTAAGTGCACTTAAAACTAATCGGAGTCAAACGATACTCCTGTCCAAATTCCCATTAGGAACTATGTGGCTGCCATTATTCCGAAAAAAAACAAGGCTGTCCTTGGTTTCGTTACAAAGCGAAATGAAAAAAATGCTAAAGGGCGTATCGTTTGACCCTTATCGGAGAACGCGTCTCTTTGTCGTGATTCTCCGTTTTGTGGTAGTTTTTTGACCAACTTTCAACCGATAAATGTGCGCGAATATACTTTTTGTGAATTTGCAATAACTGTGTTCATCATTTCGGCCGAATGAAGTCCACTGCTGGACACAGGCCTCCCCCAAAGATCACCACAACGACCGATATGGGTGTGTTGTGGGCTCATTGGGGGGTTTTGCCATAATCGCCACGCTTGGCAGACGGGTTGGCGATCGCAGTTGATTTGTTAATGTAATCGAAGGAAGCTGCTGCCCATCCTCCGGCTAATCCCATAGTCGACTTTTACGACACCCACGGGAGGAAATGGGGTGGTGGTATTCTGAACCGGCACCACACATGTGTTGTAACACAACTGTGTTATTTCTCTTCAAATATGTATTTGTGCATTTCGTTATCCATTGTTTTATGAGTTAGTTTTACTTTCCCGTTTTTGCTTTATTTTGCACAAATTCAACACAAGGAAGGCCTTCTTTATCTTCTAGATATACAGCTCAGTTCTATTAGTTATGTTTAATCACAAATTTACTATTATTATAAATGTGAATGTTTGTATGTTTTAAGGCTCCATTAATATAATAAAAATAATAATTTTAATAAAAAAAATTGGCAAAGGGTTGGATTGTGTCGTAGATAGGATATGGGATACTATTTATACAAATAAAAAGAAAACTATAATCAAACACTTTTAAATGGATTACATTGCATAATTATAAGAATTTTGTTTTTTCCTGTCGGTTCGAACATTTTGCAGCGTTCGTGGCGGCAGTATGACTAAGGTGACTACGTCGATAAAAAAAGTTTGATTATAATGAGATTAATGAGTAATCATCGCGAAAACCAAAGACAATACTATGAAATCAATTAATATTACATTTTAATTTACACCTTGCGAAGCAAGTTAGTAGTGATTATTATTTGATAATCCTTCTCTTCTCTTGATTCCGAAGTCGAAACATCAATGTACCGTAACGTAACATACATGAAAAATACCATCTTCTTAGATTCTATTTATAATTAGCGACATGAAAAATGAATTTGGCGACACTATAATTTATTCATTTATTTTTCGTGTCGCATATTATAAATAGGAGGGATACTATAATCGGTACGTATTCACACCGATGCAGATGTAGGTACATTTAAGGCAATTGAAAATAAATATTCGCAATATTACCGACCATGATTGAATTCCAAACAATCGAAGCGGTAAAGAATCGGGGTGAAAACTTGTTTAGAGTGGCGACTAGAGTAGCTGGTACTATTATGTGAACTGACAGTAGTTTGACAGCATTCCTACGGTAATTAGCGTAATTATTTGAAAAAGCCATTCGAGTAACTACGTTTTGCAAGTTGCACAACACACAAGCTTTTTATAACAAGTCTACTATAATCTAATCCCGCCAAATCAAAACTAACCACAGCAATATCGAAAGCCAATTGATAATCTGAACAGAGGGTTATCTGCTGGATGAGATAGACTGAATGATCAAAGGAACAAATTGCCCATCTCAAGTGTATGGGGGCTATATTGAATACATTCCGCAAATTGCCAGGGGCGCAAGATCCTGGTCAAAGTGATTCTGTTGGCCATTCGTTTTTTTTTTATGTAAAGAGATGATTTTGGGTAGATTTATGTACCTACTGTTAATAGAGTTACTATATTAATTATTATTCAAATGTATAAAAAATAATGTGGTTTGATGTTTAATAAAACTACTTGTTTTGTTTGTTTAAGTTGCAGTAGCTATACCCAAGTTACAGTTTTGACAGCTGTCCTACAGTTAATACTAGTTCAGCTGTCAACGTGATCCAAATGAAATTGTTAGCTACTTTTCTTAATTCTTAATTCTTTATTGTACACAAACACAGAAATATTACACAAAAAAACCACCTTCTTAGATCTTCTTACTTTTATTAAGACTATAAGCAGATCTACTGTAAACTTATTGTTTCGAAACCAATAAACTATTATTAGTACATTGACACTTTCAATGTTCATCCTTATATAGTTCATTTTGATATAGGTCCCATCAAAGTATATAATTATTATGTGGGAGTAAAAAATCTGAATAAAAATCAGTAGTAGCCCAGTGGTTGAACGCTTGCCTTCCATACAGGAGGATCTGAATTCAATATGCATATTTGACCTTAGGATACATGTGCGGATAAGAATTTGATTATCACTTGCGTTAAGGAAAACATCATGAGGAAACCTGCACACCTGAGAGAGCTCCAAAATGTTCTCAATAGGGTGTGTAGTCCGCCAACCTGCCCTATGCCAGCGTGGTGGACTCAGGCCTGACCTTTCTCATCATGAGATAAAAGACCCGTGCCTAGCAAGGGGCAGTAATGGGCTGAATATAACGGTCACAATCCCATCATAAATCACGAAGTACGTCACTACGATTTGATATTCCCAAAAATAGATTTACGGGCCGGCCAACAGTACATCTTTACTATTATTAAAAATCTCGGAAGTTTGTATGTTTGTAGCTCCATCACGTTCAAACGGCTGAACTGATTTAATAAAATTTGGCATAGAGGAAGATTACACGGTTGGTGCAGTGGCTGATACATTCGGCTGCTGCGCTCCGGGTCGTGGGTTCGTTTCCCGCACGGAACAAATATTTGTATGATCTGCAAGTAGTTTTTCCGGTTCTGGGTGTATTATATGTGGAATTTATGTATGTAAACGCACGCACGACACAGGAGAAATCCTAGTGTGGGGAAACGTGTTTTTAAAATAAAAAAAATGTTAATGGAATAGGATACAGAATCATCATTATTTCAGCCAAAGGACGTCCACTGCTGAACAAACGCCCCCATAGATTTCCTCAACGAGCGGTCACAGGCCGCCCTCATCCAACGACTCCCAGCGACCTTCACCAAGTCGTCTATCCACCTCGTTGGAAGCGTGAAAACGGTGCGCGATCTCCACTCGAGAACCTTTTCTCCCCAACGGCCATCAGTTCTACGAGCTATCTGCCCCGCCCGTTGCCACTTCAGTTTACTTATCCTTATAGCTGTGTCGGCAAATTTAGTTCTTGTACGGATCTCTCGTGGTAAAATACCAAGCATAGCTCTCCCCGTAGCTCGCTGAGCGACTTTGAGATTTCTTATGAGGCCCACAGTGAGAGCTCTCGCACTCAGTAGATAATAAAAACAAAACAATACATTAATGATATTAATTGACTATCGTATCAACGATTAAAATCACAGTACAAAATAAAGCTAACTAATTAACAATGAAATCAACTATACAAAAGACCTGTCCTTATAAAGAGAAAAATACGTATACAAAACATACACATATTAGTTTGGGAGATAACATCGTCCGAGCACGATCTTATCTACTACACAACCAAATCCTCTGTACAAAGGGGAATCCGTATAAATTGTGCGGTTAATTGTAGCTAAAAGGAATTAACTTATCTTTTGTTATATTTGTCAGCCTGTAAGCTGGCTCCTGGATGAGAATGGACTGTTGTTACACGTTTTGAGGGTATTGTGGCCATTAAGAGAGGGTGTTATGTCTACTGTCGGGTAGTTAGCCAGTTATATTTGCCTGTACATTGATGACTTTATATATAGGCTCCTTTTATTTTATTGATGTCCCGTGGAAATTCTACATGGAACTTCCTTCGCCCCGGGGAAGGGCGAAGGGGTATGCCGGACTCCTACCAGCTAAAACCACTGGAGCGGTCATCTTCGGCACCGAAAGCGGGCTCCAGGTCCTCGTAACATCACACTGGAGCCGCCCATTGGTGCCACGCCTTTAGGCATATCTCGGAGGGGATGACTGTAAAGCGGTAACCCCCTCTAGCGGAGGGAAGGCGACTATAAAAAGGTCGCCCCTCCCAAGGAACTTCTCGGGGAGGATTGTAAAGGATCCCCCCAAGCCTCGCTTTGCGCGGTGCTGCGCACACGGCGGCACGTATCTATTTCCCGTTCAAGTAGTAGATAAAAACCTTTTCTCTATTTCTCATGATTTCAGATTTTGCCATACAATCCCATACACATACGACTCAGTTCTATATATGCAGTGAAGTATGCAGAAAGCGAGTTCAAACATGGTCTTCTATAATCAGCAATTCCGTATGTAATAAGTACAGATTGGATTCTTGTAGGGTTGCCATACCTTCCGATATATCGGGACTGTCACCGTTATCAAGCCCTGTGTCCCGACGTCCCGACAAAACCTATATTTGTCCCTATTAAAAACTACACAATACAGCACTAATAAAATTCGCCCTACGCAGCTTAGATTGATATAGGTACAACAAACAAAAGTTTAGTCAAAGTAGATAAATTATTTTTTATTCTTTATTAATCATGTAGGTTCAAGAAACTTTCATTCGTCAATGATGAAGCCAACATTTCCTACTGAATGCTTCTGGGAAGCAATGGCTAAACAAAATAAAGGTTTCTGTTTAAAAGTCCAGAAATAGAATAGATACAATATTGTATGCCAAAATATAGAGCAACATTTTGAATGGCCGGTTCAAGAAAGATCAATAGCCGTGTTCAGATCACTTGTCCTGACCGACGTCAAGCATGAATCAGTCATCGTGTAGCTCCACCCTATTTTAGGGAGCTCAACGACCCGTCGCACAACAATATCATCAATAGGACATTTGTGTAGGTCACATCAATATCCACAACGACCAGAAAAGTATGTAAGTAGTTGGAGTTAGTTGCGCAGTGAGTCAAACTCAAACTTTTTATTTCATATAGGCCGTAATAGGCACTTAAGAAAAATCTAAAATTGAGGTGCACGGTTCGGAAAAGGAGATTTATGGAGAAGAGCCGGCAAGAAACATAGACACAATGAAAAAGAAAAGTCATATTTGAATTTTACACGTAAGATATGTGAAAACAAAGTGGATTATACGTGAAATACATACACAATAATGAACACACTATTGCTTCTGTAATATACAATCAGAAATTGTTAATTATTAACGCACAGGTAATACTGATACGAGTCAAAGTTCCCACATTTACAAAATGTACAAGATGCTAAATTATATTAAAATAAAGGGCATTATACCCATCAAAGCTGTAAACAATGTGTATACATTATTAACATGTCAAAAATGACATATATAATATGGCCTATAAATAAAAAGTTATAAATTCTAACAAGAATTAAAACATCATATTCATCGCATTCCAGAATAAATAATGGATAAACACATATTTTGTCAATAAGGTATCAGGGAAGCCACATGTGCAGAAAGAATAAATTAAATAAACATCCCTGTTGTGAACGTAATACAAATACTTGGTACAACTTCGTGTTCTGATTTACAAAACAGCACTATTTTAATCCACGTAGTGGAGTTAAGAGTAATGAACGATGCAAGCCTTGCCGCTACAAATCCGCAGCTTCAGATACAGCCTTGTTATTTTCAAACTAATCCATTATGCAGTAAGTAAGACAAGCAAGCAATTGCAATGAAAGTGTCGACAGCTCTAAAGCCAGTCGCGTAGGTCGTGCTTCGTGTACGTTAACTGTGCATAGTTAATAAGGTTTACTAAAAACTAAATTAGAGAATATACTCAGAATTGGGTTCAATTATTATTATATTGTCTGTTTATTCACTGGTTAATAGCCTCTGCAAAGAAGAACCCGGTCTTTTGATAGATTTACGCGAGTACACGCTGAGACCCTTTAGAGATTTTTAATCTAAAATATAATGGGGCACTAACCGAGGACTTTCCATGGCTGCACTATAAAATGAAGTCACAGATTGTCCCCGGTTGTGTAGAACTGCTGTATGAGATGGAAACTACAATTATAAGGTCTATTGCAATGGGTGCGAAAATGGATTGAAAGTGTTGAAAAATGGCACAAATGGCGTCTACCTTTCCATCTTTAAATGAAATTCTGTGGCAGACGGTGACTTGCCATTTACAAGACAGATAGATAGAAAGATTGTTGTAGTATTTATTAGTGATTATTAATTTAACACAACTAATTCTTACAAAACAGCAACTATTGTACACGTTCATTACATGCCAATTATGAATAGATTTACGTTTTCAAACATTTCACCACCCTAACACTCAACGCGCCACATTAAAAACTGAACAGTTAACCCTGCGAATGCGGTCTTGAAAAAGTAGCAAATAAAATCTCGTACCAGGGACGATAAATCCTACATCTGCTGTACGTATTGAAGGGCCCCACTTACATTTCAATATGAAAGGGAACAGGAAATTGGTTTCCAAGCACACGACTCCCATGAATGCTTCCCGCGATTTGTATCGATTGACCGCGATGAACTTGCGCTCAACCAAAAAACGCCCATTCAACATTGACATTTACCACAAAAGAAATAAAGGCGAGGTAGTGAAAAGAATTCGTGTTTTGTTATGCTAAACTAAGTCGGTTTGTTGTGCAGGATGGGTTAGGCCAAGTTCAATGAGATATAATGACAAATTACTAATGTTTTATTGAAAAACCTTTGATGTGTATTACATGGAAATGATGGGAACCGACCATTAAGACCGGTGAAATGAAATTGTTTTTGAAATAGAAACGTAGTAGAAAACTGAATATATACAGTTCAATCTACCAGTGTCAGTTAATGGCTCTTGCGCGCGTTACAATATTTACGACGGAGCGGACCTAACAGTCGGGTAAAATATATAGGAAAATATGTGTAAAGGAACACGACGCAATATTTGAAATCCAATTATTTTTACAACAAGAAATAACAGTTAGAATTCAAATTGCTTCAACAAGTGATGGATAAACCATATTTCATGTTATTAAGAATCCCAATAGCAGTCAAATTTATGAATGAATGAGATACATCATAGAATGAGATACATCATAGTAAATTTACACTGAAACTATTTCATAAATTTTATCGGGAACAGAATATTTGAATATCAATATTACGTGCTTTATACGTTCTATAAACAAAATATTATTTGAGTAAATTGATTCGCAGTATATTTTTTTCAATTCCGAGTACAAATGATATTGTAAACTCAAAAAATGTATTGCATTTGTTTATGAAGTATTTATATATTATTGACGGCACGGTTGGTGCAGTGGCTGATACAGTCGGCTGCTGCGCACCGGGTCGTGGGTTCGATTCCCGCACGGAACAAATATTTGTACGATCTGCAGGTAGTTGTTCCGGGTCTGGTTGTATTGTGTGTGGAATTTGTGTTTGTAAACGCACCCACGACACAGGAGAAATCCTAGTGTGTTATTAAAAAGAAAAAAAAAGTTTTTTTTTTTTATGTTTTTGTATATTTGGTAGCGCCTTTTTTATTCAAGTCCACATGAATCATAAGCTCATAACCCAATGTTGTGGCTGATACAGCTGATATATGCCTTCAGTTATTTATTATGACATTCAAGAATTATGGCTTATACCAAAGCGAAGACCACACGGTATATATTTAGATAGTTCAGTATCTTATCTAGCTTATCACGTTCAGAAATGTGTAGATATAGGCCGCACAGTAAGGCTTGCGGATATCCTTTACAATCCTCCCCGAGAAGTGCCTGGAGAGCGACCTTTTTTCCGCTAGAGGGCGTGACCGCTTTACAGTCATCCTCTCCGAGATGTGCCTAAAGGCGAGGCATCAGTGAGGGGCTCTAGTGTAATCTTACGAGGACCTGGAGCCCCCTTCGGTGCCGAAGATGACCGCTCCAGTGATTTTAGCCGGTAGGAGTCCGGCATGCCCCTTCACCCTTCCCCGGGGTGCAGGAAGTTCATGGTGTAGATTTTTTAAGAAGTTTAGACTCTTTTCTCCTGCATTGTCCTCACATTACCATCAATTCGAGAACATTGTACCAATATGATTTAAAAAGAGTAATCATGGAGTTTCTTGCCCGTTCTTCTCCATAGGAAATCTATACCTTGGAACGAGGCAACTAAAGTCTTGAATATTCATAAGTGCCTATAATTGGTTTAACATAAATAAAAATAGGTATTTTTATCTTATCTTATCTTATCATGTAGAATTACCACTGGATACCAATTTAAAAAAAAGGTGCGGGTATCTTTCATGATTTCTAACTAGATATTGAGACTCAGATATTGATATCGTTCCCTCATAGGCGTAGCTAGAATGGAGTGTTTGAGCTCAACCCCCAGAAATGAATGTTTAGGTATTTAAATCGAGAGCAACGAAATCTTCATTTCTAAAATTACAGACTTATTTTAGTAAGCATGGTCTGTTTTTAGGGGAAATCTAAACTCCTGACCCGTCGCTTCACATATTGTTTAACCCCGCCAAAATCAAATTCTGGCTACGCCTATGCGTCTTGCAATTTCCATCCAAAGCGCCACGATACTTCTTCATGAAACAACGAATGTTGTTGAGTAAACAATAGAGGACCGAAAATTGAATTTCAATTCTAATTAAACATGGTTCTATGCAAATTACGCTGTGTGTATCCATTGATTAACGATTACCGATTCACAATCGTTTCGACACTCGATTCTCGCTTGTTAACCTGTCGCTCGTTTGAGAGAATGTGTTTCGAATTTTAAATAGCCGCCTGTTCCGATTCGGTATTAAAATATCGGATGGATTATTTGTTTTGTTCACTTTAAATACAGATCGGAAATAAAGGGTAGCAAATAAATAAATATGGGTAGCTTTAATGATATAGTTGTAGACCGATCCACCTTTTGTGCAGGGATCACGTTTGTATATGTGTGGCCGGAAACATAATAGTGATCCGAATAAAAAAAAAATGCGTCGTGTTCCGCGCGCGTCTCTAGAGGATTGTGCAAATAGCCAGGCCACATTGGTTCCACCAAAATGATAGGCGGGTGAGACTTGGCGATGAGTGAATCCTAAAACGGTTGGTCGAAGGAATACTGTGGTAGATTTAGCCGGTAAGAGTCCTATACACCTCTCCATCTTCACCAGCTTTGAAGGACGTCCATGGGGATTTCTCATATGAAAACAGCCTTAAGCTTTAGCCAAACTTGTGCGACCAAAGCGACTGTGGGAGCGACAGTCGCGCGTGGATGCGCCGCAGACACTACCCATGATATCTTATGGCGTCATGTACACCTACACGACCTTAACGTGGGATGGCCACGACAGCAGAGAGGGACGCACGCGTCTAGGTCATACGATACTAACAAATTAAGTTGGCGATTCGCGCCGTAGTCGCGCAGGTGCGTCGATGCTTTATCCTCAGAGGCATTTATATTTCTTTACCAAGCAATGCGTGCGTATAAAATTGTATACAAGTTTTACTATATGACAGATAAATAAATAAAAAACGAGTAAACCAATGGAGCAATTAATAATCCACACGCAAGAGTTGCTAAGAACATGCGTGATGTACCAATAAGAACCATTAAGAAATATATATCCATACAGAACAACCCTTAGACGCTAGACGACGCTAGTCTACCGAGTCTAGTGTAGTGTAATCAATATAAGGTCTTACTTTATTAATGGAAAATATTTTAGGAGGTGAATCTATAGGTCGCAATGATGCGTTTTAGCAAAAACGATAAACATAACATAGACCTTTATTTTATAGATATCCAAAATTAATTTAAATAATTATGTTTGTGTTTGGATAAAAAGCGCAATTCACCACGTAAAAACTGCAGGCAACTATCAGTATCACGTCTTTCTAAAAAAACTATGCTACTGTCACCGAATACGCGCACACAATAGCACTAAAACGTGTTTCAAAATGGTCCGGTGGAACAACAGTGTGGCTGTTTAGGTAGCCTACCAGTGTGCGTTGATACTTGAAACGAATTCCATACCATTCATAGAGCCTAGCCTTAAAATATTTTCCGTTATTAAAGTAAGACCCTATATAATATGGCTCTACTATAAACCAAAAAATACATAGTCTTTACGGACGTGTACAAAAGAGTTATTCTGTATGGATATATATTTCTTAATGGTTGGCATCCGTGTTACTATGGGCTCTAGCTGAAAATCAGCGGCCGGCATTATGCTTAGCTAGATACTGATTTGACGCGGACATAGGACCCACCATGATAAGATGTAGTTTTATGATATACACAATTAAATTATAAGGCAAGTTACATTTTTATTTAGATCTATTATGATTTTTAAGCAATATAGTTGTGTCACATGTATCTGTAGTCAAATAAATATTCTTTCTTTATTTCTTACTTTGTATGGATTCCGGCAAAAACCCGTGTATGGAACCCGACATGGGTGTCGTAGAAGGGTTAATATCAAGAGGATTGACATCCACATCTTCCCGTGTGATAATAACAACATACTGCGATAGCATACTGCATACTGCAATCTGCCTCTAAGCGTGGTGATTACGACAATATCCCCCTTTTTTTTTTATTGATGTCCAGTGGAAATTCTACATGGAACTTCCTTCGCCCCGGGGAAGGGTGAAGGGGTATGCCGGACTCCTACCGGCTAAAACCACTGGAACGGTCATCTTCGGCACCGAAGGGGGGCTCCAGGTCCTCGTAAGAACGACAATATCCCCTATGATCGCTCATTGTAGTGATCATTGTTAGCCCCATGTTTAGAAGAATAGTCTTTGTTCTTCTTTTTATTCATGCAGTAAATTCTCGGTCTAATTATTCCATTCGATTCCTAACTAGAACCTCCAAATATATTTTTTCCAAAAATATTGTTGTCGGTGGACTGGATTTTGACATTTAAGCGGTGGACAAAACGACGTAGCAAAATTTAAACAACATTGATATCGCAACAAAATTATTTTCATACAGCAGTGACAAAATGAATCCATTTTAAATTACAAATAAAAGTTTGACATGAATTCAATTTTACCCAAGTACGTGACTTTCCTCTACTTAATATAAGCAGTCGACGTGACTGCAATATATTGATTATTATATCAGCGATAACTCTTAGCGCATCTAAGAACGGGTTCCGACGTAATTAGAATATTCTTCTAATAATTACTTGACTCACAACTTACCAGACTAGAAGGCTTTTAGCGAGCGCTTTTAATATACTGAACACCGCTAATATCCATCGTAAAGTGTCAGATATCAGGATTTATTATAATTCATGTTAAAATTATGAAAATTAATGCGATTCAAGGTATTCATAATACCTATGTATTACCTAAAAATAAGTTACAATATTATTCTTTTGTCCCGGAATCTTTTCAGATCAAAGGTCTCAATTTCTTAATGACAGGGGGTACGTTTGGGTGGCCTACTTTTATTGATTGGGCGCCCACATTTTCATGTCGCTTTCAAAGTCAGACGTGTATCTTAGGAGAGTTGTAAAACAGTATTAAGGAAATGGTTTATTGTAATGAATTTAAATGAGTATTGCGACTGTTTTGCACTTCTCAAGGTGGCATGCAATTATTTTCTATGATCTTAATAAAGGCAGCGCTAATGCGATAACGACTCATTTCCTTTAGTTGATATTACCACTTGTACAATTAAATAAAGAGAAAAAAAAACACTTTTTCAAGACGAAACAAATACGTACACAATAGATGAAGCAGTAACGTCGTGAAACGTATCGTGACGTGAAGATGTATCATGTACACGGCAAGAAAGACTAAATAAAGTGCATGTAACACGAGGTAGGAGTGAAACTGATCCGCGCATGCGCGTCAACCATTTTATGCCCGCGCATACGCTCAGACAACGTTACACATAAAACGTTGCACTCAAATTTGTGTGTTAAATCAACCTTGAAATTTTCTCTTTTACTCTCCCAAAGAAGTAGCGCTTAATAAAATAAAATAAAAGCTTTTTAGATTATGTTTGGATCGGTTGACAGTCTAATTAGAAGTTCCCAGCTCAGAATTACTATTAAATAAAATTAAAATATAAATTCACGAAACGATTCTATTCAGTTATATGCAATGTTGCACCTTCGCTTGAAAAGTAAAATTTAGTACGTAATATAAAAGTAATATTGCAAATTAATGTTTACGGCACTATAAAATATTTCATTACTTTGTCAGTATTTAATTTAGTGTATGTAAGGTATTAAGGGATCAAGTTACAAATGGATAAAGTTAAAAGTTAAGTGAGTTAAGCGCTCAAATATCTTGCGAACAAGACATTAACATTTTCATCTTACCTAATAATAATAAAGATGTAATCAATCGTTATCTTACCATGGGATAAGGTAATCCTGGAGGGCAGATTAAAGAGCGCTGTTGGATTTCTTCCTACATTCTGATATAAAAAAAGTATATTAAGTAGCTTACAGAACACAGGGCAGTTTGTGGCGAGCTGAATGTGAGTGGCGCTGATATCGGGTTTGCATGAACCTGCCTGTGAGAAGCTGGGGCGGGCAGCTAGTTGTATATTACATTTATTTAAGTTACCTTTATATGAGAGAGCATCAACAAGAGCGAAACAAGGGACTCGGTATTTTTATTTTATATGAACTGACACAACGTGAACTGACACTGTGATGAGATCAAAAATGGATCGAAAGTTGATCGAAGTCAAAACGGTATTCAGCTAACATTTGGAACTGTCACATGTACAAACTTGTCATTAAATAAACGTCAAAATTGGGATTGATATTAGACTAGATCGAGATTATACTGAAGTCCGACTGAACTTTAAGAGTAGCAGAATACCATTTTTTCGGTCAATTTATAATTTAATATCAGTTCAGAAGTTTCAGTCATAGTGTAAATTAATTACGACAATTGGCCCTCTGAGCCGAACGTCTGCATAAAACCGAAGAGCAAGCAAGTTTAGATCGCAATTAACTTACATTTACTTATGGTCGATACTTTTTTTTATTAAAACAGGTATATTTCTCCTAATTAGGTCTCGACATCTGAACAATTCATCTCACGATCATTGGCAGACCTAATTAATAGGCAAGTTATTTTTAGAGCTGGACGTATGAGATTTGTGAGGTAGGGGACATTGGAAGAATTCGCAAATTATGCGTATCCGATACTACATATAAATACACGTAGTACAAGTAATAGCTATAATTTTAATATACAAACAATGTATTTTAATCTCGACGTATATTATAGATGTGTTTTATTAACTTATCGCATAGACATTACACAGAATACGCTTTCATCATTTCGGCCGAACGAAGTCCACTGTTGGACACAGGCCTCCCACAAATATCACCACAACGAATGATTTGGGTGTGTTGCGGGCTCATTAGGGGGTTTTGCCATAATCGCCACTTGGCAGACGGGTTGGCGAACGCAGTTGAGTTGTTAATGTGCTCGAACGACGCCGCTACCCATCCTCCGGCTAATCCCTTAGTCGACTTTTACGACACCCACGGGAGGAGATGGTTTGGTGGTGTTCTGAGCCGGCACCACGCGGCATAGTCAGCACCACTACACTTTATAGACATAAATCTCACATGCACAAACAGCCAGGCCCGAAACAAGTATCTGTTGATCATAAAAACATTTATTCCGTGCGGGGATCGAACCGGCGACACGTAGCGCAGAACGCCAATCGCTTAACTACTGTGCTCACCGTGCCGTCAAAAATCTCAGAGCCCGCTAGACCAATTTTGAAAATTGTTTCTCCATTAGGAATCTATACTGTTCCAGATGGACATAGTTAATATCCATCCAATGAGCAAAACCAATTGGTTTGAAACCCTCCCAGGTCAGTGTACATAATATCTACATAAACCCGAAGCCGTTGCAGCTAATAAAGGAGTTGTCTCATATAGCAAGTCGACTTATTCTTAATCCCCTCACTAGCGTAGAGGTAACTTTTTTTTAATAACGCTAAGACGGACAGTAATTGCTCCAAAATTATCCATAGCTGTACAGCGGTATGGGAATGAAACAGATTAAACTTTTGGACTGTAATTTAGTTTAGTTAGTTTTTGTTTTGTTTTAAAAGAACGTTGCCCCACACTAGGATTTCTCCTGTGTGGTGGGTGCGTTTACAGACATGAATTCCACATACAATACACCCAGACCCGGAACAACTGCCTGCAGATTATACAAATATTTGTTCCGTGCGGGAATCGAACCCATGACCCGGAGCGCAGCAGCCGACTGTGTCAGCCACTGCACCAACCATGCCGTCAATATTTGTAGTCGTGCATAATTAAGTCTGGTTGTAAGTCTCTTACTGCAATAGTCCGGCTAGGTAGGCGCACAGCGAGACTTGGGGGGATCCTTTACAATCCTCCCCGAGAAATGCCTGGGGGGCGGCCTTTTTACAGCCGCTAGCCCTCCGCTAGAGGGGGTGACCGCATTACAGTCATCCCCTCCGAGATGTGCCTAAAGGCGCGGCACCAATGGGCGGCTCTAGTGTGATATTACGAGGACCTGGAGCCCCCTTCGGTGTCGGTGTGGGAGTAAGTAAGAGACTAAATAACTAATGACTTGAGGTGACGATGAGCTCAGTGTGATGCCACGCAGGACTACTCCTTGTTGCGAGGCTTGGGGGGATTCTTTACAATCCTCCCCGAGAAGTGTCTGGGGGGCGGTCGCTAGAGGAGGTTACCGGTTACCGATTTACAGTCATCCCGTCCGTGCTGTGCTTCTAAAGGCGTGGCACCAATGGGCGGCTCTAGTATGATCTTACGAGGACCTGGAGCCCCCCTTCGGTGCCGAAGATGACCGCCCCAATTGTTTTAGCTGATAGGAGCCCGGCATACCCCTTCGCCATTCCCCGGGGCGAAGGAAGTTCAGGTAGAATTGCCACTGGAGCAAATAAAAAAAATAAAAAATGACTATTCCTTGTTAGCATTACTATTGTTATAGCGGCCCGTACGGGTTACGTTTCCACGCTGACTCACTCGTCTTTTCATATCGTATAAACCTAAATATAAATCATGATATATAAAAAAAGATTGTATCAGGCGTGGCTTTGTGAGAAAATCGTTAATAATGGCCACGGTGTGAAGGAATATTAAGATTTTTTACACTCTGTTTGGTTTTATTAGCGTACTTCTAGGGAGGCGCAATTTCATGCTTTATACTGCATATAATTTCGCAGGAAATATTAAAATTATATTTTAATTTCATTGAAAAATTTAAGCGTCGGAGAAATGTTTTAATAACGAAGGTTAAAAGTTAAGCTGTTTTCTTGACCATCGTCTGTATTGTTTTGTTTTAAATATTACTAAAGAAAGTTTAAGCTATAAGGGCTTAAGACTTGAGCAGATTTATAGAGAAAGGACTTCAGGCCGAACCACCGTGTCGTACTTTATAAGGCACAAGTCCAGCCGTACATGGAATACGGCTCTTATCTCTGGGCTGAGCACCCGAATACTGGGGTGCAATTCCTTAAGCTCAAACATCCATACATCCTTAAATACAGAATCGAAATAACGGTATAAAACCAATTCAATATTCGCTAACACATGATTAAAGCTATTCAAGGACATGTTGCAGAAGGTAAGTCATGAGGACCAGTCTTAGCGAATACCAAATTGGATTATCACTGTTATTTCAATTCTGTATTCAAGGATGTATGGATGTTTGAGCTTAAGGAATTACACCCCTGCTTCCATTTGACCGTATTCAACGTCGAGCTACTGAAATCGTTAGCGACCTAGCGCTTTCAAATCAGCGCGATCTTCTAGCGTTGCGTTGTATCTTTTACCGCATATATTACATAACATAACATGATTTTCACCATGGCACCATCCGCCTCTAGCCAAAACTCCATCCTAATCGCCTTTATGGCTGGCGGTCTAGCACTACGATTCACTCGTCACTTTTGCCCCGTACCACGAAAAAGTCCAGCTTCCATCAGCGGTTTACCCGAAAGCATGACGATATTATGTCTAATTGAATTAGATTCAATTCGAATTAATGGAATTTAATTTAAAAGTACTAGAATTTCCTTAACCACATGAATTATCCCCTACAATTAGTTCTTCTTAGTTAAAAATCTGTTTACCCCACGAAGGATGAAAACAGTACTGGCGTGAATACATAATATGATTGGTGTACATTTAAAATTCATATAACATTTTATAAGTGACCATCAAGCCCGAAGAAAGTGCTGCCAATTAATTTACAAGTGAGTTGGTAATTATCGTAGTGGAGTCACATGGGGTAATTACCACATGATTTACGATGTAAGCACCGCTGTTATTATAGTGGGTGACAACTGAGATCCAGTAACGCTTTAATTTTAGACCGAGATTTATAAAAGTTTGTTTTGATGTTCGAACGTTGTTCAGATTAAGGATTTTCCATTGCATAATTGATCTTTCATTTGATTCCGTGTAGTTTCCGGCTGAAGAGTATCACTGTATCTCCTCCGACTAAGGGACTGTAATAACTACAATAATCACGTGCGTTTTGACCGCGTTGTTTTCGATACATTGCGTGCTCATAATGACAAAAACTGTAACCTTTTATTTCCGAGATAAATAGCTTTCTTATTTTTATTATAAGTCTAAGTGTGACGTCTTCGCAAAATTACGCTACGGTACGTTGTTACATTCACCTGTATAACATTATAAATTCATAGAATGCATGCAGTGTAAACAGGCAAGTTTGTTCCATAAGCGAAACCGAATTTATTTTGTCAACATTGTGGGACAGTTTTATGCTCGCAATAGAGTCTTGGCTGTATTAAGGGGAAACTGTGTAAAGCAAACGTAGTTAATCCGATGACACGATGGCCGGGACTATTAAACGCCTTACATAGGCTAGACTAGAACCAATTACTTAGCGTTTGGCGTAATTTGTAAGGGATGGTGGTTTGGTTCGCTCATATAATTATGTAATGAGAAAGAAGACATAAGAAATGTCGTCAGATATGTTCACGATTTGGATTAGTTGAAATATATTGTACAGTAGTCGTTGAGGTGTAATGTACTACGTACTAGAGCAGACACCGCGAAGAAAGCTTTTGTCCCACGCTTTGCGGTCCAGTGGACTGCAACTTTTCAGACATATCTGACGCTTGCTGGGCGCACCCGCTCTCCTGCTCCCCGCGTGTGGTGCACGGTATTTGTTTGTCGTGTCGCCTATTTTACGTAGTACATTATACATCAATGACAGTAGTACAATTTTTTATGGCCTACCGATGCAGGTACATCGCAGGTGCGCAGTTGACACAATCAGCGGGAAATTGGTCAACCAACCAACCACTGCGCGCTATAAGGTCTAAAACACAAAACACAGTATATATCGAAAAGTGTGAGCGAAATAGAAAAAGACGGCAAGGCCACTGATTTTTACACCATGAGGGCATAGCATAAGGTTGTTTATTAATTTTTCATCGATCGTTTTTCTCGTCGTGCCTGCGCGAACGAAGATAGATGACGCGCCTTATTTTTTGTGTCGGCCTGTATATATGTGTTTGGGGTTATTAAGTTGTTATCAATACGTTTTATGTTCGATATAAGTATATATATACAGCTCATTTGTACGGGAAACTTGGTCGTGCAACTGACACAAGACAAAAAAAAACGCCCTATCGAAATTAGTTCTCTATTGAAAATGGTAATTATGAATGTATTCAATAGAGACCAAACAAATGGCAAATAAAAAAAAAATGTTCGGTTCAATATATTTTATTTTACACTTACCATGGTGGTTTTATGCGGAATTATAGTTAAAACATTAAACTTTTATAACTCAAACATACTTCACTTTTTTATCTAATGTCATATCTGAATTTTATTTTGATATCACACGTAATAATAATAATAATAAAAACTTTTTTATTTATCTCTTCACACGTAAAAAGAACTGTTTTTGTTTATGTTTTACTATTTCTAATTTTGCGGTTGTTATTTATCATTCTTTGTTTTTGGTCAAAGAGGAATGCCTATCGCGTAAGCTCGTCAATGAACTGAAGACTCCACTCGTTGCTATTATGTAGACGAGAGGGCTTGAAACAAATTTCCTAATCCGGCTGAGAGTCTCATGGGTTTAAAAACATATGTTTATTTTTAAGTATTTTAAGGAATGTAGTAAAATAATAATAATACATGAAGTGTCAATTTGCACGCCGTTAAGTAGTTCCAACTCATAGCGTCACAGCCTTGACTAACGCTCAAGGGAATGTAGCTTTATGTAATTTAGTGAATACCAAACCAAGCGTTTGACGTTGCGACAGCGCTGCACGCAAGGCTGTATCCTTAGAGAACAGCATAGTTGATCATTAGTTACAAGTTTTCTGACTATGTTTTCATGTCTTCTAAATAATATGCATATGGCATTGAAAACATCACATTATTTGGGTTAGGTTTGCGACTTTAGACGTGAAGTATGCATAAGAACGGTCGCTTTTGCGTATGACATACACCACACTAATTTCTGTACAAGTTAAACTAGTCCCACAGATAATAATAGCAAACATGACACCGTTGAAGAAGTGAGACGGGAAATAAAAAGAAAGGGACGACGGCCTGCTATGGGTGCATCATGGGGAGGACATTAGTCTGAACATATCTGTGGATCTTGTGTTGAGATAAAATAATATATTTCTTATAGGTAATAGATGTGATGCTGACTCCATATTGGCAGTTCGTGCTCCTGATTTTGCTTAGGAATTGAATAGAAAATGTACTTGTATAATATAGGTACAACAAAAAATAGTGAACTTAATTTCAAGGAAACAATCAATAGGTTGTTGGATGCGTTTGGCATGTGACCGGCCGATATGATGATGATGATGATGATGATGACAGCGTGCTTTTATAGTTGTGTGCGTTTTTGTAATAGAATGTTGAAAAATATTAGTTTTTACTGCTCCAATACCAAGTTTATCTATTCTTAAAATGGAAACTCGAAAACAACTACTTATTGATTGTAAGAATGAAATGAAAAAAACAATGATTGTACGAGCACATATAGATAAGAAGGCTTTGCAGCTATTCATTTTTGCAATGTGGCGGTTCATCACAACCGAATCCTCACAAAAATATTGACTAAACTTTACCAAGTCTTATAAAACTGCCAGAAATTTTGATGATGGAATCTGAAGACGCCGCGTTATTAGTACTGCTAACTAATGCGCATTTAATACAGTATTTTTTCTTTGTATTTTTAAACGTTGCCCCACACTAGGATTTCTCGTATCGCGTTTACCCAAAATACAAAATACAAATTCCACACACAATACACCCAGACCCGGAACAACTACCTGCAGATCATACAAATATTCGTTCCATGCGGGAATCGAACCCGCGACCCGGTGCGCAGCAGCCGACTGTATCAGCCACTGCATCAACCGTGCCGCCATATTGCTAACACTATCTGCACTCTGACGTTTCAAAACGGTTCAACTTCGAAAACAAATAATTCAATCTAAGTGCTATCTGTTCCATTCCAAGTATAGAGAAGTACCAAAAGGCACAGACAAAATGTTAACATAACATAAATATCGGACTTTGGGATGAAGCGTCCTGCCTATTTACCAAGCCGGAGTGTTTAACCCTTTAGAATCGACAAAAATGACTATTTATATTCCACCCTTCCGGTATCACACCCTTCATAAAGTCTGTAACACACAACCCATATTTTATTTACGTACTAGCTGGGACCCTCAGTTTCACCCGCGATCTTCCTTTTTTTATTTTTTTTATTGGTGTCCAGTGGAAATTCTACATGGAACTTCCTTCGTCCCGGGGAAGGGCGAAGGGGTATGCCGGACTCCTATCGGCTAAAACCACTGGAGCGGTCATGTTCGGCACCGAAGGGAGCTCCAGGTCCTCGTGAGATCACACTGGAGCAACCCGCGATCTTCCTACTGCCCAACAGTCAGATCTCCGGCACGAGGTCTGTGTAATGTTGCATTTAACTTACAAATTCTTCGTAGATAATTTGCAATCTTGGCACGAGCCATAAAGTTACAATTCTATTCTGCAAAATCATCCAATTAATACATTTAAGTGCCGTGTGGTGCCGGCTCAGAATACCACCACTCCATCTCCTCCCGTGGGTGTCGTAAAAGTCGACTAAGGGATTAGCCAGAGGATGGGCAGCAGCATCCATCGAGTACATTAACAACTCAACTGCGATCGCAAACCCGCCTGCCAAGCGTGGCGATTATGGCAAAACCCCCCAGTGAGCCCACAACACACCCTTATCGGTCGTTGTGGTGATCTTTGCGGGAGGCCTGTGTCCAGCAGTGGACCTCATTTGGCCGAAATGATGATGAATGATGACATTTAAGTACCAACTCGTAGGGTAAACACAAAAGCATGGGAGATAATTATTTCCTCAAACTTATCTTTGGTCACTGTTACTTACGTACTAATTCGATTTGTCTTACAATCGCGTCACGAATCTTTAATAATCCATTCATACATACCTTCGTGCAAAGTTCTCCAGCAAAAAAATTGTAAAAAAGAAAAAATAACATGGCGGATACATAATTTAAAAATAAATGACGTAAGCCTTATAGAGTTGGTTCTTAAGCTACAAGTTGCAAGTTGAAAACCTCTACAGATTTACTTTTTTAATGTCACAGGTATGTACTTCATTTGTTAATCTAAGAGACTAATGATTTTACATATAGTCTATTTTGTACGCAAATACCTAACTTACAACAATGTCATTGTTTCAGCCAAATAAAGTCCACTGCTGGATTCAAGCCTCCCCCAAATATCGATAATGACCGGTCTGATTGCGTAGTGTGTGTATTGGGAGGCTTTGCCATAATCGCCACGCTTGGCCGGCTGGTTGGCAATCGCAGTTGAGTTGTTAATGCACTCGAAGGACGCTACTGCCTGTCCTCCGGTTAATTCCATAGTCGGCTGTTACGACTCCCACGGGTAGAAATGGGGCGGTGTTGTTCTTAGGTGGCATCACACGGTAGATCTAATCTAATCAGTGGTAGATCTCTTATTGCACCCGCTTTACAGTCATCCCCTCCAAGATGTGCCTTATGGGCACCTATGGGCGGATCTAATGTGATTTAACGAGGACCTTGAACCTTAGCTATCGAAGATGACCGCTCCAGTGGTTTTAGCCGGTAGGAGTCCGGCATACCCCTTCACCCTTCCCCGGGGCGGAGGACGTTCATGATAAATTTCCACTGAGCGACTAAAACAGGTCTCTTATTGCAAGAGTCAGACTGTTATGCTGCCGAACAAAAACACTAGTGTATACATTTTCGACATTATTGTGTTCCGGATTGAAATGTATTGAAGTTAGGGAAATTGTCATAAGAGACTAAATAAGCAATGTCCAAAATTGAAAAGTACCTCGCAGGGCTAGTTGTGGGTTGCTTTATTATTGTTACGGGCGGGTGCTTAACCACCAGGTGAACGACATGTTCGAACCAGGATGTGCAAAGAACTATAAATAGGGGGGGTACTAAGCGATTTCCATGAATAATAAAATGTAAGTAAAATGCCATATAACCCTAGTAGTAAAAGGGAATATCGTAGCGCTCGTAAAAAGTTGTGACCAGGATTACAGCCATATACTTTCAAATACTGCCAGCGATACCGTGAAATGAACCGTAGGGAAACTATCTGACAATCCAATTAATGTACCAGCTCGTTGAAGTCCATTTTATTGTAAAAAGCGTGGGGTTGTGGATGTCAATTGTTGTAAATATTTGTAAAAGTAGTGTAAAGCACCCCACGTATTCTTACAGCTTCTTCGTTTATCTACAAAAGCGTGTTGTTTTAGTTTCTATTTACTATTATTTATTTTCTATTTTTTAGTGCGGCTAACTACAAAAACGTGTTTATTTTTGTTTTGCGCATGGCTGAATGTCCATGGTGCCTGTCCGTTGTCTCAATAACTTCGGGTGGTATTATTTACCCAAGCATCTTCCTTTAGACGTTTAAGTAAACAAATTCTCCCTCCATTACGGATAAAATCATCTGAAGAATGAGACACTATTCGAGTCTCATCGCACTCTTGCCGCGGAAAATTTAATCGACATCTTATCTAGGTATTATTTTGTGTGCAAGTTTGTGTATGTCGATGAATTTATCATTTTTTCCGCTAATCCTGAGTATCCTGGCGAGGATAATGGGACAAACTATTTAAATAATTGCATTGTCATCAGTCTTTGATAAGTGTGCGAAGTTTCAAATCAATCCGACGTTTAGAAGGGGATGAAAATCGAGTTCAAAAATTATGTTTCAAAGATTTATAGATACATACCAAGCTAATAAAAGCGTGTTAAAAACAATAAAACTTAGGTTTCAAAGAATGTATTATACGTCTTCGACTTCGATTTAGACGATTCGAAATGAAGACGAAATATTCTACCTACCAAGTTTATTTCCAATTCATCCCTAAATAAATATCCATTGTCCGTCGAAGGTCCTAAACTTTAGGTATTGGAGACCTAAATTACCTTGAGTAATTGATAGTAGACCCATGTCAGGCGACGTCTTTTTCTATTAGACGTTCGTATAGAGGCTAGATAATGGATGAAACAGTCTGAAGTATGCCTTTGCCGTTAAAAAAGCGGTGAGTTGTTAGGTGATACGAGTCTTTCAAATCATAAGATACGTGGACAAAGCTGTTGGTTTTTGTTTTAAAGGCAGCAGCACTTTTTTTAACGGAGGTCGTCATCTCTAGCTTTACATGCTTTATAATAGCTTGACCTGTATTTAGGTATGTGAATATGTACGAATGTAATAAATACTTGCAATTCAATTTTCGAATTTCGATTCTGATTGATTTAATTTAAATTACAGAAATTCAATTTAGTTTTAATTTATATTTCTGAGATCAAAATTCCTCATCGAGATGTCCGATTCATGTATCAAGAATCAGGAAAATTACAAAATAAAAACGTGACTATGTTAAACAAATTTTTTTGATTTAAAATAAAAGCAAAAGATATTATTAAGCACTAGACACGTGTAAATAATGTTTTGAATTTATGAGTAATGTTTACAGGTACACAGGGTCAATTTAACACTAAAAAAGCAATAATTAACTTATAGTTAAGAAAACTTATAAACACACTTTCAATTGTAAAATAAAAGCATAGAGTGCTGGATAACAAATGCAGGCAAATTAATTATGAAAATATACAGTAGAGAGCACTCCACGCTTTTGTATTTTTATTTACATTGAAAAGCATGTTTCTATTGCTTTTGTTTTAAGTAGTTTTATTTTATTTACATTGAAAAGCATGTTTCTACTGCTTTTGTTTTAAGTAGTTTTATTTTATTTACATTGAAAAGCATGTTTCTATTGCTTTTGTTTTAAGTAGTTTTATTTTATTTACATTGAAAAGCATGTTTCTATTGCTTTTGTTTTAAGTAGTTTTATTTTATTTACATTGAAAAGCATGTTTCTATTGCTTTTGTTTTAAGTAGTTTTATTTTATGTACTGTGAGAACAGTTTACAGATATAACCACAAGTGCACGTACACCTGAACCGGAACATTGATCTATAGACCATACAAATATTAGTTCCGTGCGAGGATCGATCGTGCGACCCGTAGCATTGAAAACCAATTACTAAATCACTGCGCAAAGCTTACCGTGTGCCCTTTTATAGGTAGAGTGGATATATCTATACAAATAAATAAAATTGAAGTGTCTGTTTGTAATGTCAATATAACAGCTTTTTACTTAATGCAAATGAAAGTATATACGGTACCTATATCAAAAAATCTTTTTTTTTGTCTGTATGTCTGTGTCTGTCTGTCTGTCTGTTTGTTCCGGGTAATCTCCGAAACGGCTGGACTGATTTTGACGGAACTTTCACTGGCAGATAGCTGATGTTATAAGGAATAACTTAGGCTACTTTTATTTGAGAAAATAAATTGAATAAATAAAAATTAGGGTTCCGCGCAATAAAAATAAAACCCATGAAATCCAATATATATATATATTCTATGTCAAGTGTCTATGTCGAAGTACTCTAAATTTATTTTAATTTAAAAGTCAACCAAGGGAAGATCGTTTTCGTAAATCCTTATTCGATTATTATATAATAGATAAATGAGAGAAATTTTGAAACGAAGATGTTCTCTGTAATATTATCTAAACCATTATGATGAAATTAAAGTGTCTGTGTGTGATATAAAAATAAATGCCAAATTTTAAGTGATAATGTTATTTATAGGATGTCTAATCATAAATTACCATTTTTAGAACTTTTGTCTATCTGTCCGTCTAAAAGTTTGTCTCGAAGAGGCTCCGAAACGGCTTAATGGATGCCAATGATTTTTTTTTGCGATTAAGACATGAATTTTACCTATATGTATGTTCCATTTCGATATCTTGCAGGGATCAGAATATATTAATATCAATATAATTTACACCTAGCAAAGCCGATGGGTGATTGCTACTAGTCAACAAAAACAAATTACAAAAAGGTAGAAACGATAATGATGTCATCTAAAACGCTTTTGCAATCATTGAGACTTTAAGCCATACGCTTGGAGAACTAGAGTCATCAATAAAAGCTTAAAGAATTCTGCTCACTTGAGTAATGACGGCGATAATTTAGCTCCTAACTGGTAATACGATTTCAACAAACCGCAAGTCAGCCAATCAAATCCATCAGACTGAATGAGAGAATTTATCGGAACATAATGCTCTGGCGGATTCTGATCTTTAATCTTGCCGTATCGTTAAGACGTCTTAGTACTAAAATTAAGTTCCTTCCAAAGACTGATGACAATTTAATTATTGCTCTATAGAAATTTACTTTGGATCAAAAATGAAGAGATCTTAGAAATTGTCGATATAGCTGAAAAGACGCTGAAGAGCCAGCTATGTGGCTAGCATAGAAGTGATGGCCATAGGGGCAGTAATAATCTGGCGACCGCGCATCCGAAAACGCTGTGTGGGGCGACCTACAACGAGATGGACAGACGACCTGGTGAAGAACTGGCCGAGTTCAGATGAAGAAACTATACCTTTTCAAGGCTATCATCCATTTATTTTCGACACTTGTAGCCGTTTTGATTACAATTCGATTTGATTCGAAGGCTAGTGTGTCAATTAGAGTTAAATTTCCTACAGAATGAAATTACCAGAACGTGTAAGAAAAGCATCAGAGGATGGTTAGTGATGCTTACGCAGACGATAACACATTAGTTACTTTCTTCTTATCTATACTTAATATCTGTTCAGCTGGACTACGACAAAAATGTAACATTATTACCACAAAAACTTGGCTAGGCCAATTTTTTTGTCCTGTTCAGATATTTCTTAGAGCGCATACTATCGTCCACTCGATTAAAGATTCTTTTGTTTCGCATGTATCGTATGTCAGCAAAAAGTACGTCCACTACTGAACAAAGGCCTCCCCCGTAGATTTCCACAACGATCAGTTACATGCCGTGTAAAGTCATTTGGGGGGGGTTTCAGTACTCATCACGCTTGGCAGGCGGGTTGGTGAGCGCAGAATATCTACTGTTCAACAAAAGGGACGTAGCTGCCCGTCCCTCTGCTGTGGAGTCCCTTAATCGCCTTTTACGATATCCACAGAGACAGACAGAGGATGGAGTGGTGCTATATTCTTATTCCGGAAACCACACGGAACGCTTAATATTATGAGTACTGAAATGGTCCATTCGGGCTAGCCGTCAGAGGTTTTTAAATGTTAACTGAACAATTATTTTTTAAAAGAGTCGTTATTAAGCACCGGTACAAATCTTCACATGGCCTTCCATCTCACTTCCACCGAATGATCAGGGTTTAGAAAACCTAGTCCACCATCCGACAATCAAGGTAAAAAGACCGTTACAGCCACTGCAAAATGAACCCTAAAATCTCTAATTAACGAATACTCTAGGTAACTCATACCTTTCTGCCAGGCTGCTGATGCTGTAATTGAGGCGGCGCGATAAGCCTCAGCGGAGGAGGGGCCTGTGGCATAGCAGCCAACAGCGGCGGTACCAACGGCATCACCCCGCCCATGGGCAAGGCCACTGCAAACTTCTGCAGGCCCATCGTCCATGGTAGGAACCACCCCCCTCCCGCCTGCATCGCGCCCCCACCGGGCCCGTACCACGCCAGTGCGATCAGCTACCGACACCCCACATCAACACTAACACTGTTATCGGCAAGATATACTTGCTGGCATGTGATGAAAACACTTCACTGGTACCTGAGGACAAAGAGAAGGTGTCGTTAGTAAAGAGGATAAAAAGAATACTGTGAAAGGATGTATTACTAATTAGGTTTCAATTCATGGTGCGTAGGTTCTGTGAGCACGTGCGCAGCACAGCAAGCCCGCTGCAAGAGGGGGTGACTGCTTTACAGTCATTCCCTCCGAGTTGTGCCTAAAGGCGTTGCACTAATGGGCGGCTCTAGTGTGATCTTACGAGGACCTGGAGCCCCCCTTCATTGCCGAAGATGACCGCTCCAGTGGTTTTAGCCGGTAGTAGTCCAGGCCAGTGGACATTCTACACAAACTCCCTTCGCCCGGGGAAGGGAAGGAAGTTTGTGTAGATTGTCCACTATAAGGTTCTAGTTGTGTTTTTTTCTTCAAACGACACAATTTAAAAGGCATGCCTCGTATCGTTAAAAGAACATAAATCTATAATATACGCGACGTAATCCGTTTAAAAGAATTTTATTATAATACATATAATCACTTATAACCTCTGTCCATATACAGAAAGCAGGTTAAACTCGCATTTTTACAAGTTAGAGGCATATCGCGGCTTTGAGCCCGTTTTTATATAAATACCTCATTCTCGTCGCTAAACTGTCGCCTTCGATATGAATCAGACGATTTATTATGTTCCCGGTTGTTTATAACTTAGTTTTGAAGCGGCAGATGTAAAGGAAGTCGTATTTTGTCACAGAACATATGCATTTCTTATAGAAGTGGTCAACCGTGAATCACCCGCATAATCTATACAAATAAATAAAATTGAAGTGTCTGTTTGTAATGTCAAAATAACAGCGTTTTACAAAACGCATATGAAAGTATATACGGTTCCTACAACAAAAAACTGTTTATTTAAATTCTCATTTTTCTTCTTCTTTCTTCTCAAACAGACAGGAAGATGGAAAGTTTAAAAAATACATTTTTTTATTGGTTCTGTATATACCTGTATATGTATTTAGTAAAGCGCTGATACTTTGACATTACAAACAGACACTTCATTTATTTTTATTTGTATAGATGAACGCAAACCTAAATCTTATGATAAGATATATACGGCCTATATAGTGCTGCTATAAAGAATTTATTTATATCAGCCAAATGACATCTAGTACAGACCAAAAGCCTCTGTCATAGATTTCCACAATTGTTTCGTCATTTTTGGGGGGAATTTGCCAATACAATATACGATAAGCCAATGCAGGTTGGTAAGCGCAGAATGGCTACTGTACCACATAAGGGTCGCTACTGCCCATCCCTCTGGTATAGAGTCCTATAGTCTATAGTCTTAGGCTATATTCGTAATCCGGACACCACACTGAATTGATTCAAAAGCCAGGTCTAAACCCATCTAATACTTACATAAAGTAACATCAAAAACGAAAGCGATTACCGCAGATTACACCTTTTTATTTCACCAGGAAATGGCTAAAAGTTCTAAAAAAGCATTAACCCATTGCGTTTGTTAAGCATATATATTATCGGAAACGTCTATTCGTATACATCAAAGAGATTGCGACTGTCTGCGCGTGCGGTTACTGGAGCGGGAAACTGAAAGAAAACGCCTGAAATACGCACGTCAATGTGTAGGATTGATAGTAGTTCAAATGATTCGTTTAAAGGAAGGAAGGTGATTGAAATAGACTACGTCAGCCCATCTATTCTGATCCGGGAATGTATCGGTGTGAATTTTGTTTCAAGAAAATTTTAAGACTTGGTGTGAAAATTTGACGTTTTACTGCACGCACACTTGTCATCATCATATCAGCCAAAAGACGTTCACTGATGAACAAAGGCTTCTCCCAAAAAATTCCACCATTGTATCATCATTTTGGGGGGATTCGCTAATACTCACCACGCTTGGAAGGTGGGTTGGTGAGCGCAGAAAGGTGCTTTTCCACAGAAGGGACGTTGCTGCCCATCCTTTTGGTTTAAAAACCCTCACCCTTTTACGACATCCATGGGAGAAAATGGAGTGGTGCTATATTCTGTCCGGATGGACATCACACAGACTGCAACAAAAACATTTTTTAGACAAATACAATACATGAGAATTCTTTCACTTGCATATGGTATATGATTCCTTCCTTGACAAAGTTATTATTTTCACTTCGATTTTTGCATATTATCCCCGAACAACACGACATTTTCACAAAGTTTCACTTACGCGATCGAATCTCAACTGATGTTATTAATAGGCCATTTTTTTCCCGGCCCCGATTGTGCATGTTGCGGTGGCGCGGTTACGCCCCCGTACCACTTCTCAGTTCCTATTTTTGTGGGTCAGACATACATTTTCCTCAAAGGCCACCATGTCGTATGTTTGTATGTAAACCTAGGCTCCCCCACGCAAAAAAAGTACTATGTTGTTAATTAGCATGGCCTACAAAAATCCATACTGCTTTTTGAAGCTTAACTTTTGTGAACTGTTTTATTGCGGTCTGGATGGCTTCACATGTCTGCGCTTTAGAGGCGTGAAATTGAAAAGTCCCTAATTAGCAGGGTGACTGAACCGAATTTTTATTTGTCTGACATTTTACAGTATACAAGCAAATTCAATGCTAACTGGTAGCATTAAGTGGGGGGATTGCGCAAATTTTGTGTATATAATGATACCCACGACATAGTTCTTCTGTGGATACTATGTCGTTTGATCTACAGTTAGACATGTGCCAGTACGTAGGTTTGTCTGGGTCTTTGAAAAAGAAGCTTTTATTTGGCTAGGCTAGGCTCTCGCTGACAACCAGCGCTGCAGCGATTTATGCGCTGCTGCATTATGGGACCTTATTGGCACAACGGCGACGTACGCTACAATCTATGTATAAGTTAATGCCTACTAGAACTGTATTAATATACCTGTAGTCATTGTTTTACTCTCTACAAAGTGTGAACATGCCTTAGGCAAACCTAACCATTATCTTCGTTTTGATCAACCTCAAGTACTCGCGAAAGAGAACCGATATGTACCTAGAATGTTTCGTGAGGCTATTGAAATTAAAAAACATCCTAATTTTAATAGAGAAGATGGTTGGCAGGTACCACCTGTTTGGAATCCAGTTATTAAAATAATAAAGTCCCAAACAAGATACCGCACTAAGAAACATCAAGACACTGTGAGTGATTACTGCGTGCATCGAAACTAATTTTTTGATTAAAATTGTACGGTAGATAAAATAAAATAACTTTTTAAAATCTGTAACGAAGCCTGTCACCTTAGTCATCCTGCGACCACGAATGCTGCAAAGTATTCGAAACGTCAGGAAAATCAAAAATCTAAAATATACGCGATAGAATCCGTTTAAAAGTGTTTTATTATAATGTGTAATAATCGCGAAAATCTAAGACATTACTATGTTTTTTATATATCCCGTGTTTATGTGACCATGGGCCTCCCAATTAACACTACAATGAGCGATCGCTGGGGAGGGATATTTAAATAATCACCACGCCTGGCAGGCGATTAGTGATCGCCGTATGTTGTTACTAGCACACGGGAGGATGCTGCTGCCCATCCACTTGACATCGACATTTCGTCGACTTCTACGATACCCATAGATGGAAAAGGGTGGTTTCTTTTTCGCCAAGAACCACATGGAACTTTCTCGTCGCCGTTTAATTATAGAATTTTAAAGCATTTTATGTAACAGTATTATTTTTAAATGGCTTCCAATGAGATCGATGTTTTGAGTCCCGTCCAAGAATTTAACAATGAAAATAATTCAGCGGTGACTAAGACCATGACGATTTTTTTTTAACTATATCGATGTGCCTATTTTTCTGCCTGAGTCGTATTAGTAATTTAAACAGCATAATATATTTCTTGATTTAAGACATTTTAATTGTAATGAGAATTATGGTATCTGCCGGGTAGTGGCTAAAAATAGCGCCACTCTATCTCTTCCCGTGGGCACAGTGGAAATATATACAACAGTGATTTGACTCCTTTGATGTTGTGCGAAACGCCGACGTCTGAATGGTACGATGCCCGTAGTGTTGTTACTTAAAACATATTTTATGAGAAATAAAACGGTTTATTATAATAGTATTGATCACAAATGTGCGACGAACTAATACTTGATTTTGGATTTACTTGATTATAGCTCCCTATTATTAAATTAAATAATATAATGAACGCTCATTCTTGTGAATAGCTTAAGTAAAAACCCAAGAGGAAAACAATCACAAGGTTTTGAAAACTGTACTTTTGCACGTGTCAAGTAAATAAAGAAAGAAATAGTATTTATTTCTGAACACCATAGAATCGCGCATAATATTATACACCAAAGTGTAAAACATGTTTTTGTTTTTCGCCTTTGCAACACTCACGCAATTTACGGTTTTTCTACAGACATAAAAGTATCTTGTGGTAAACGCGGCCTTGGAAAGGCCAGAGAGTAGACCTGTGTGTTCTGGACTCTTACAGGCTAAAACCACCTGGGCATTTTATGCACCGTAAGTCAAATCCGGAATTTCGAGAATGAACGCGCTAGCTAGAGCCACCAATTGGAGTCACATTGATGGGCACACCTCTATGGGGTGACTGAAAAGAGATCACCCCTTCTGGCGAAGGGAAGGTGACTGTAAAAAGACGCTGGCTCAAGGCACATCACTTTGTAAAAGACCCCCACGATGCCTCGCTGCATGCTGTGCTACGAAGGCAGTGACCACATGTGCGCCACTGTCTTGCCAGGAGCCGCTCGGTATGAGCGCGCAGTATTGAGATGGCACGCATGCGATGCTCAAGGGTTAAAATCACCTGGACGACCATCTTCAGCAATTGGAAAGGGGGCTTCGGGATCACGAGAAAATCCACTCCAGAGCCGTAAATTGGTGCTACGCTCCTAAGCACATCCTGGATGTAAACCAATGTATATGCTAGAGATTATTATATAGTGATTGTGATTATAGGACCTGTAATCTCATAATTTGAGATTTCTGCTTACGATTATTGGGGCCCCGAAGATCACGGGTGCCTCCCTATCAATAGAGAGGTTGAGGCTTTATAGTCATCCCCTCCGAGATCAATCTCATCAATGGGCGGCTCTAATGTGATTGAATGAGGACCTGGAATCCCCCTTCGATGCCGAAGATGACCGATCCGGTGGTTTTAGCAGGTAAGAGTCCGATATGCCAGTCCCTTCTTTCCCTGGGTGGAGGAAGTACATGATATGGGCCTCTCCCCGGTTGTACTTCAACACTCGGTCCTCTGCTTTCCACATACTGTTCAACCCAATCTCTTTCAGGTGTGTTTGGTTTATCATTTTTCAATACATAACCAGTTCAATTATTATTTTCATATACACAAAAAACAAACGGGCATCGCACACAATCCTCAAATGACATGATTTGATGGTGCAGAAAAACTTCCAAAGAAGAAAACATCTTGTACCGTACCAAATAAAGTTGGACGTTTAGCCATAAAACAAGAAGATGAAGAAGGTTCGCACCATTCCGCGTTTGATTCAGCGAAGGTAAAAAGTGACTGTCTCAAACCACACTTGCAGGTTACCGCGTTTTAGCAACATTTTCATTTAGGCGTGAGCATGTGGTGTACCGTGTGGTGCCAGCTACGAATAGCACCAACCCATCTCATCCCGTGGGTATCGTAAAAGGCGATTATGGGATTAGCCCGATGATAGGCAGCGGCGTCCTTCAAGTACATTAAAAACTCAACTGCGATAGCCAACCCGCCTGCCAAAAGCGCGGCGATTATGGCAAAACCCCCCAATGAACACACAGCAAATCCATATCAGTCGTTGTGGGATCTTTGGGAGTGCCTATGTCCAACACTGGACTTTATTCAGCTGAAATGATGATGTGACCGTGCAGTTCCCGGCCAAGAACTTGTTGCACGATTGTTGTAAAAGATGACAAAGGGATAATGCATGGATATTAGCTAAGTGGCCATTACATGAATATCCAATTAAAATTAATGATAATAATAAATTATTTTTATTTAGCAAGTAGGTTTCAAGAGATACCGAAATTCCAAAGGATAAGTTCGTGTCAACTTTTTATACTGGATCTTTTGATTATATTTGTGTAGTGGTTTAAGGGTAGTCGCAGTAATGATATTGGCAGTACGCGCCCTTAGTGGAACGTTTTTAAAGGAGATTTTTTTTAAGAAATTGGATCAAGTGTCTCTTTGAATAAACATTACCAGAGCACTCTAGGAACTGTTGAGCGTGGCAGGTGCGACATCAAAAAACTGTCAGGCTTAGTCTTGAAATTAGACTAGGTTTGTGTATATAGGGTCTTACTTTAATAATGGAAAACATTTTAGGAGGTAAATCTATAGGTAGCAATTATGCGTTTTAGCGAAATAAATAAACGTAACATCAACCTTTATTTTATCATATAGTACAGAGTAAGTAAATCTTTCGCTAGTCGAATGTTTGAATATTGATTTATTTATTATCAGTAAAACCGATACTTGATATTTGAAATGAATTCTATACCATTCATAGAGCCTAGCCTTAAAATATTTTCCATTATTAATGTAAGACCCTATATACAAGGTTTGTCTCTCTCAGTAATAGATGTTTAAATTCGATTTAAAAATAAAACGTTGACCCTAATATTTTTTCTGTATCTATCGTAGGTAAGTCCGAGGTTTCCGGATAACGAATAAAGCACCATTCCATCTCCTCCCGTGGATGTTGTAAAAGGCGACTAAGGGACGCTAAACCAGATGGATGGGCAGCAGTATCCCTTCTGTGGAACATTAACCATACTGCGCTCACCAACCCGCCTGCCAAGCGTGGTGAGTGTTGGTAAATACCCCCCAAAATGATGACACAATTGTGGCAATCTATGGGGGATGTATAAATTCGCTGATATGATGATGATGATGATATCGTGGGTACAGTTTATAGACAAATCGTATACGCACAATACTCTGACTTGGAAGAACTAATGTTTCATGCGTAAATCGGACCAGTGTCATGTACCACAAAAAGCGCATTGCTTAGCTGCTGTGCCAACTGTTTAATAGTTTAATGAGATAGAGTAGATAAAAAAACTAGTAAAAAAGAGTTCCATTTCGACAAAAACATCTTGATTAAAAATTGTCTTGTAGTCAGAAATGCGAATGCAGAACTTGAAGTTGTTGATATCAAGTCCGTCATAGTAAAATATTAATTGATAAAATATTGCAGATATACCGCGTTAGTCGGTGTGTCCCTGATGACTGTTTCACAGTAAATGCCTCATCCTATAAAACGTATTTTTATTTAAATTTCAAATTCTTCAAATTGTTGTCAAAGATAGCGGTCAGGGCTTATGTCGGCAGTGGGGAAAAAAGCCTCTTCGAATTGGTATCCTATAAGCTCATCATATCAGCCACAGATCGTCCACTGCTGAACAAAGGCCTCCCCCTTAGATCTCCACAACGAGCGGTCACATGCCGCTCTCATCCAACGACTCCCAGCGACCTTCACCAGGTCGTCTGTCCACCTCGCTGGAGGTCGTCCCGCGCTGCGTTTTCCGGTGCGCGGTCTCCATTCGAGAACCTTTTTGCCCCAACGGCCATCAGTTCTACGAGCAATGTGCCCTGCCCATTGCCACTTCAGCTTACTAATCCTTGTAGCTATGTCGATAACTTTAGTTCTTCTACGGATCTCCTCATTTCTGATTCGATCTCGTAGAGAAATACCAAGCATAGCTCTCTCCATAGCTCGCTGAGTGACCTTGAGCTTTCTTATGAGGCCCATTGTGAGTGACCACGTCTCTGTTCCATATGTCATCACTGGTAACACACACTGGTTAAAGACTTTCGTCTTTAGGCATTGCAGCCTATAAGCTCAGTCCCTGTCAAATAGGTCCTCATACGTATTGTCATTGACAGTCTTTGTGGGTGTTGTAAACTATAAGCTAAGTATTTATTAACCACTCAACACTTCGAAGGTTAGGAACGTGATCAGTATCACCAGCCTATATCGGCCCACAGCTGGAAATAGGCGAAACCCTCCCAGCGAACACCACAATACCCAGTGATCAGCATTCCGCATCCAGCCGGACCCAGTAACTTTCTTCAGGGCATCCGCCCATCTGGCCGGTTGCCGTCCCACACTCCGTTTGTGGTCTCCACTCTAAAACTTGTCTGCTCCATCGACCATCAGGTTTTCGACAGACGTGTCCAGCCCAGAAACGTGATGGATAGTCTGAAATATTTTTGGCTAAAACTTTCTATTTTCTGAAATTGTTCTAGGCGATAGAATAAGATGGATTGCCCGCTTCCGTTACCTTTTTATGTGGACACATACATGTATAGGTTCTAGGACATATGTAGTCTTACACATATGATATGTTAAAGTATCGCTGCTCATTCCCAGGCTTGCGCGGAAATAATTTATAGCAACGACTTGTTACGCTCAGCTGAGTCTTATTGCTTTGCGCACAATTATAAGCAACTTGCAATTTATGTAAGAAAAATATTGCTAGTATATTTTTTATTTAATACCCTAGCTTTTATCTTTGAAAGTAGAAGAGGAAACGCGGCTCGATTTTTTACGAGAACTGCAAGTCTATAATTGTTGATTGTGTGTCGCAGTAGAGATTGGTGCAAATTCGGATTATGCCAAACGTCTTTATTTAATATAGACTTGGTGAATATTAAGGGAATCAGGAATCGTTAACATATGAAAAGATAATAATGTCTTAGGTTTTTGCGAGTATTACACAATAATAAAACACTATTAAACTGATTCTATCGCGTAGATTTTAGATGTTTGTTTTTCCTGACGTTCCTGTCATCCTGCGACCACGAACCCTGCAAAGTGTTCGAAACGTCAGGAAAAACAAAAATCTAAAAGTTACGCGATAGAATCCGTTTAAAAGTGTTTTATTATAATATGAAAAGATGCTAAGTCATCATATCAGCTAAAGAAAGTCCACTGCTAAACAAAGGCCTCCCCCTTAGATTTCTACAAGGAGCGGTTACATGCCACCCTCATCCAACGACTTTCAGCGACCCTCACCAGGTCATCTATCCACCTCGTGCGCGGTCTCCACACAAGCACCTTTTTGCCCCAACGGCCATCAGTTCTACGAGCAATGTGCCCCGCCCATTGCCACTTCAGTTCTTAATTCTTTCAGCTATGTCGGCAACTTTAGTTCTTCTACGGGTCTCCTCATTTCTGATTCGATCTCGTAGAGAAATACCAAGCATAGCTCTCTTCATAGCTCGTTGAGTGACCTTGAGCTTTCTTATGAGACCCATTGTGAGTGACCACGTCTCTGTTCCATATGTCATCACTGGTAAGTAACAGAAGAAAAAACAATCTCCTAAAGTTTTAATTTGCAGCAGTCAAAAGTGATGTCTTTTTTGGCTCAGTGGAAATTTTTCATGAACTTCCTCCGCCCTGGGGAAGGGCAAAGGGGCATGCCGTGGGTCTCCTATGGGGCGGTCATCTGCGGTACCTAAGGGAGGCATCAGGACCTCGAATGATCACACTAGAGCAAAAGTGATACCTATACATGTCCGTGTGGCGTCCGGATTAAGAATAATGAAACCATCTAGAAGGAATTTGCCAGTACTCACTACGCTTGGCAAACGGGTTGGTAAGCGCAATTTGGCTACTGTTCCTCAGGAGGGACGCTGCTGCTGCATCTCTCTGGTTTGGAGTCCCTTAGTCGCCTTTAAGGACATCCACGGGAAGAGTTGGAGTGGTGCTATATTCTTAATCCAGTCACCACACGTTTACAGTTCATTACTCGTATACTTGTAAGTATATGATAGAAAACCTAGACTGCCCGTTATCTCTTTGCTATCTCGCATATATCCATCCAACGGTTGTCTGGAAGAGATCGCTGTGTGCGATAAGACCGAACATTGTGCAGTAGCTATTGTGTGCCTATGTTTTTCCTTATTTTTGTTACCTGGCGTTCAATAAAGTGTATATAAATAAATAAACTTAAAAACAAGTAATGAATAAAAGAAGAAACAGTTTATTTTTAATTTTTAAACGTTGCCCCACACTAGGATTTCTCCTGTGTCGTGGCTGCGTTTACAGACATGAATTCCACATACAATACACCCAGATCCGGAACAACTACCTGCAGATTATACAAATATTTGTTCCATGCGGGAATCGAACCCACGACCCGAACCGCAGCAGCCGACTGTATCAGCCACTGCACCAACCGTGGCAACAGTTATAACAGCCATATAAAAATATGCCACGCTATTGTAACTTTCAATCTAAAATCAAAACGGTTCCACTCAGTTGAAACTCACTGTAAATAATCCTTAAAGTCATAGTTGAGTTAACAAATCGATGGGCTATTAACAGGACAATCGGCGTTTTGTTAGCTTGTCGGGCGTGACGTCAAAACCAAATGTAGGGATGCGATACGCAAATTGTGATACCGATACTTGTGTTGTGGACCTAAAAGTGAGACGTCGCAAGTCCGGGTCCGGGTCGTGGGTTCGATTCCCGCACGGAACAAATATTTGTATGATCTGCAGGTAGTTGTTCCGGGTCTGGGTGTATTGTATGTGGAATTCATGTCCGTAAAACGCACCCACGATACAGGAAAAATACTAGTGTGGAGAAAGGTATAAAAAAAAAGTACTCAATAAATGTGTCAATACATTTCTACAAAATTGACGCCGATACCAGGCGGAAACAGCCAACAAGACACGCATCTGGCTGAATGGTACGTTGCGACGCTTCATAGAAGCCGTTTTTATACCCTTATTAATGCCCCGTTATATGGTTCATATATAATAATAAAAATATCTTTGGACATTCCGAAAGAAAGGTGTTTCCGGGTTTTTCAGGATCCGCTTTGAAGAAAGGAACTGTCGAAAGAAATATGTATTTTTTTAGATTGTAACTTCAAAGAGATTGTTTGTAGAATTATTGTGCGTCGTTGTGGCAATTTTTTCACCTCCAGTTTACGTCAATAATTTTACTCAATATTATGTACTATTGCATACTGCGCTGCACGGCAATCTGAATTTACTTTTCCTAAAAATTGTTAATAGCTTCCCTTTGAAGCCGATTATTTGAGGCATGGGTGGATATTAGATATTCTATAAAGAACATCAACATCTGACTACTTTATTTGACTACGGTGAACCTATGACAAAGAAATATTTCGAATAGACGCGCTGACCTTTTCCTCTTTGTCCGAATACAGATAACTTGAAAAATAACTGTCCGTTATAATTCCGAGGACCCAAGAATTCCATTCGGAAATTATCATCAATTTCGAGACGGGACAATAGAACTGATATTGATGGAAACCAAAAACGGTACCCGATTACTAGGATCATACCTCACATGCCTGATTGGGTCCTTTCATTACGCAATGCTAAATACGCCCAAATGCCACCGGAGATAGATACCGAGCATTGTTCGAGTATCGAGGTATTTGATTCGATATTATTTAATCGATTGTTTGGTATCGTATTGTTTGCATCTCTATTATTTGGTGAGGTTTTGTCTACTGGTATCGTTATGATGCAGTTATTTTTAACCCCTGATGCAAAAAGGACGGGTGTTATAAGATTGACCACTGTGTGTGTGTGGCTGTGGCACCGTAGCTCTTAAACGGGTAAACCCATTTTGGATGCGGTTTTTTTCTATTTGAAAGCAGGTTTTTTGGCGGTGGTTCTTAGAATGTTTTATCAAAATCGGTTCAGCCGTTTCAAGGTCATCAGCTCTCTTTCTCTTTTATTAGTTGCGGTAGGGATCTTAAACTCTCTTTGTCTCCAAGTCTAGTTGTACTCTGAAGAGCTCCTTCTTCTTCTTTTTCTACGTGTCGATGGTTCATACCATGCCAGACTAAAACTTTTCCACACCTATAACACTATCGTTTCGGTTAGGTCCCTAATAGTACTGTGGTTAGGGCTTAGTGAACAGGTCAGTAGGTGAGGCATCGTCTGGGTCATACCTTGGAAAGCGTTGGAGTATCCCCATTTGACTAGATTTTAACTTTAGCAGCCCAGCCACGATTTCCAAGTGAGCCACAGTTGCCGACCTGGTTCCGCTTTTCGAGGTACAATGTAATCAGTTGGGGTAGCATGTTTTAGAAGCCACAGTTTTATTTGAGCCTCGCCAGAAGCTACAAAATAGAACAAATCCATGAACACGGTTCAAATTCGCTACTCTTACACGCCTTGCACATTAGGCGTAAAATTGGGACATCGTGTGTCTGTACTTTAACAGTAAATTGAGGAAAATAGGTCGAAGTATAGTTGTCACTTTGGCACACTGACAAGTTTTGGAAAGAAGTATTAAAACCGAACACTTTACGGTTATGTTTCGACAGCAAATAGGTATTATTTACTAACGTTACGTTATCAACAAAATACTTGGTGCTGGTAACCGATCCTTGTTTCTGTAGCTTTTTTAGAGGGCAAACAAGCATGCAGATGGTTTAAGCGCGATCATTTCCACCTATAAACATCCGCAACACCAGAGGACTCGTTGGTATGTTGCTGACCTTTAGGGAAAACATACACTTTTTCCTTGAACTAACAACTGTGAGGCAGAATCTGCAGCCCTTCTTCGAGAGAATCAATCCGGCTTCCTTCCAACCGGACGGGAACACGCTGTGATGGAGGCAACTGGTGAATAGCCGCCTCAAGCAGTCCTCAGGAGACTGCAGTGCATACACCCACGCACGGCCCGAATTGCCTTCCGGACCCGGTGCGGTGTTGCGACTTTTCAGGTTGCCAATGGCTCGGCCCAGCTCCCCTTCCGAAACCCCCAACACCTCGACCCAGTGAGATGATCCCATTGAGAGCGTTGAAAGTACTCCCTCCAGCAAATCCGGGGCCATAGTTTCGGTTACCGGGGGGACATATGGCCACCACGCTGGCCTAGTGCGGGCTAGTGGACAATATACATCATTGAGAAGATATTGGAGTCATCTCAGGTGTGTAGCTTTAGATGTTTTCTTCATCGTTAATGCAAGTGAGAATCAAATTCTTAATACGCACATGAATCTGGAAACTCAGAGGTGCTGGCCGGGATCAAACTCAGACCTTCCTGTATGGAAGGCAAGCGTCAACCACTAGGTCATTCGTTTACGTTTATTCACGTTTTTCGTGTTATTATGGTCTATTTAAAATAAACTGAAAATAGTTATTTTGAACGTTAACCTTCACACACTGCCTAGTTACTTCGCCACTTAAGAATGAGTTGAAGTTTACTGGTTTAAACTCTATCATCGTGTCGTGAGCAAATACTAACAGTTTTGCGAGTATAAATTTTAAAACTTTTATTATTTCTGTCAATTTAATCAAGTCGTTTAACAACTCTTAACTTATTAACTCAGACGATGAGCTCAACCACCGCCAAGGACCTGAAATACCGTTACCAGCATTAATATATATACAGTTCCTGCAACAAGAGCTTTGCAGCTGTATAAATAGGCGCTGAAAGAGGAAGATCAACAACACACTGCACTAATATGGCATTTCGTGACAGTGCACCTCTGCTTTAGCCTCAAAGATCACTTATGGTGTAACGGTTCTATTATGTCAGTATTCAAATTTATAAAAGGAACCGTCCCCCAAATTCATTCCAAACGTTCGGAATTTAAACACACGCCACGCCTCAATGATTAGTATCACCAAATCGATACATCGCTTTAGAAATTCGACTAATCGGTTACAAATGGGGGATCGGTACAATTACTGGACCGAAATTTATGGCCAGTTCCTCCCACATAACAATGTGGAATAGTGAAACGTTCTTTTAATAATTAAAATTCGTGGGAACGAATCCCATTATTTATTTTATGGGTCAACTCCGATATTTCGATTCGAATTTACGATGTTTTCGTTTTAAAATCGAAGGGCAAAGACCAGATTTAGAGGTGCCCTTGTACGAGCAATTTTCATAAAGATTTTATTGCCTGTCGGTGGGACTTTATTGAGATTATTGAAAGATTAATATGAAAATAATTGACGTTGTTCGTTTTTATTGTGATTCATATTTTTTGCTGTCAATTTAAATACTATTACATGTTGTTAGTGGCGTCTCAATGGGCCGTTTTTTTTAAATTCAATATTCTCTGGGTAACAAACCGAATTGTTAATAAATCGATGGTTACTCAATGAAGCTATAAATATTTCGCAATTGAAAAATAAACAAGATACTTACAAGCTTATTTACGTAAATAGAACCCATAACTCGTAATTGCAGTCATATAGAGGTCAAATTATAATGGAGTCTGTCTGTACTAGCTGATGCGTGAAGCCTTGTTAAAATACCAGGTAGTACCGGAAAGCGTTGCTATATACGTATGGATGTATGTTGCAATACAAATAATATGAGGTTCTTGGTAGCTATTGTGCCAGGGTCTTGTGTTTAGCCGAGGGGAACTTTAGACAAGTATGAAGTTAAGTGATGAATTGCATGGGTACGAGACCCCAAACCCTAGTAAGCATACAATATATTGATAGCTTATACGAACGTGTTTTGATAATACAATGTATTCTTAGCTTATGTGAGCAGTTCATCGGCCCTGAGCCATTTGTAGGAGTACTTCATGGTACCTACCAACAGGCATTACATGCATTTGCTGATAAAGAGCATGTCGGAGAATGGAGGCAAGCAAGAGGCCTAAACTATTCTAAGACTTTCTGCAGCACAAGACTAGATAGTTTAAGAGATTATTAAATCTAACCAAAACCCATTTAAGGCACTATATAGGCGCAATGACAGGACACTGTGGCACCAAGGACCACCTACATAGGATGAAGCTTAGCACAACGGATACATGCAGATTCTGTATGGACAATCAAGAGTCAATTCAGCACATTTTGTGCAAATGCAACGCTCTGGGAAGGTGTAGGGCAAAACATCTAGGAATAGCTTATCCATTGCCTGATAATTTTGCACGGCTCCAGGTAGGTATGATTACGAAGTACCTACAGGGACTTCTTGATTTGCCAGCGGAGGAGTAGTGCAGGGCTTTGGGCAGCACAATGGATCCAATAGGGTCGAAGTGCGTTCGGCTGATGCTGAGCCCGTGAGAGCCACAAAATAGAATAGAATAGCTTATACGAAACTTGATAGTAGTCTGTTCAGAATCAATAATACGAGTAGAATGGGTTTGTAAGTTTTTAAATCATGTCATCACTTTGTTCCATAAATAAGTTTAACATCGAGTTATATGCAAGTCAGCTGACCGTGCCAATAGATTAGGCATGTTACCCTGTTACCCATGTCCCATGTCATGTTACCCATGGATCTACACCCGTGCCATAGTAGACATCGGTTTTCGCCTACCATTCAACATATAAACACACTAAAGCACACAGTTAAAAGTTCTTATCCAATGACTGAATTAACAAAACTTTATAATCCTACTCTCATTCTCTCATTACAGGGTACTCATACTTTTGATTTACAGTGGTACAAATTTTTCCGAAATATCGAAAAATCTCTACCTTGACACAGATTTTTAAGCATCTCGTAATGAAAAGTTCCTTTTCTAGTTTTTTTTTACCTCAAATTATTTGTGAATAGTTACTTTACTCATTGATAAGTCTTTATTCTATTAAAAAATAAAATGTTTTTAAGAAATACAATTTTTATTTAAATTTTCAGAGTACAATTTTCTTATTGAAAATTTATAACTATATTGGTAATTACAATACAATTTATAACTATATTGGTAATTACAACAAACATTTGAACGGACAAGTAATATTCATATACTAGTTTTTTAAAAGTAATCAATGACTGGGCACGTTTGATTGACAAAGGCAGTGTATTCCATAATCGGACAATAATTGAATAATAATATAATTATAGAATACAATACTCTTTATTGTACACCAATATAAAAACAACTACTTTATATAAATTCTATGAACAGTAATCGTACAATACGTACGGTCTTATCGCTATTAGCGATTTATTAGAGACAACCTTTGGGTGGACAAGAAAAAGATACAAGGGGTAGTCCGTCGTGTACTTATTATATTAACATAATCAAATAGCGTAATTAAATAAAATACAATTGGACCCGGTAGGTGGCGCTGCAATCGGGTTTGCATGTACGCGTGTGCCTGTGCGAATCTGGGGCGGGCAGCTAGTATTCCATAAAATACTTGAATAATATACAACGTTTCGTCAAGTTATAACTCATAACCAGTCGCATTCTCTGATCTGAAATCGACCAGAGAGGTTAAGCAGTGCCCCATGCGGTCAGTCTATAGATCGGTGACCATATAGTGGTATTCTATTATGGCATTGGAGAGGCCTGCAGTGGACTGCTATGGATTGATGATGATGATAATATCTAGTATTTGAACTGAGCGTCTCCGTCCCCGTCCTGTGGAGGGCACGCCATATCGTTGGCCACCGTCATTGTCATTAGATAGCAGTCGTAAAGACAGGTTGAAGGCCTTTATGTGGCTTGACCAACTCTGATACAAGGTTGGCCACTAACCACACGAAAGGAAAGAAAGAAGCTGTGTAAGTATATACAAACCATAATCATACTGTAAATATGAAGCTGCTTGCTGAGTGTATTTGTTTCTTTACAACCTTTGGTTGTAATTATCTCCAGGGAATATAGTTGGTAAGATATGTTGTCTAGAGACCTACATTTATTGGTCCACTTGTATTCAAGAGTTTCCTCTAGTTTGAAGCTCTGAACGTATTTAGGAAGTATTCGTTGACCAATACGGCCCGGAGGGTTCAAATCAAAGCCAATGCGATAACTAAAAGTAATTGTAGTATAAGATCTTATTGTGGCAAGTAAATGGAGGCTTATTAATCCCTTCGCCCTTTATCCGGCTTATTAGGTAACATAATGGGTTAAAAAAACAGAACAAATATGGCGTCCGCTCGTAAATCGGAGCGGTGTGATGCATAATGTTTGCAAATTGCGACCGGTCGCAACGACTTTTTGCCTCCAAACTGATTTCGCATTCAATAAATTACAATAAGGATACTTTTTCGAGATAAATTTTAGGTTTGATATTTACTTTTGGTTTGGTTTTAAGGAGATAGCTTGATTATCGAGAGCTGCTGCGTTTTTACGACAGTGTATCGACTCTGTATCGACAATGTTAGCGAGTCGGCAATCGGGTGAATAAATCACATAAAGGAAATAATTGGCATGAAAGAAAATAAGCTTATCTGTGCCGATAAATATAAAAAAAGGTAAGACCGAAGCAGGTTAATAACTCAAATCTACACGCAGCTGTGGCTTGGGTCAGATTAAGGGCCCCCACAGATGATCGTTTGAACAGTAAAGTGTTTTGCTGTATTAATCCACGGTTCCATTAGAGAGCGAAAAGTGATACAGCCATAGTATGTATGTTCGTGTGATGTCCAGATTAAGAATATAGCACCACTCCATCTCCTCCCGTGGATGTCGTACAAGGCGACTAAGGGAATCTATACCAGAGGGATGGGCAGCAGCGTCCTTTCTGTGGAACAGTAGCCATACTACGCTCACCAACCCGCCTGCAGAGGGTGACGAGTATTGGCAAATACCCCCCAAAATGACGACACTATTGTGTCAGCGTTCAAATGGCCGATATGATACGTATGTTCAATGTAAGTTTTTAAACTATCGCGAATTTCACTCATATTAGTCTATGATTCCGGGACTTTTCTAGCATGCAGAGTAAAGAGAAGTAAAGTGAAGAGAACTGGTCTTCTCGTGACCACGGTCAATGCAACTTGGCCGTAACGTCGAGGTTAGTCAAAATGCTGCTTTGATTTATCTGTTCGCGAAAAGTCCCGAAATCACAGTCTAATATCTATGTATGTTCATTTGTTCAACTAAGTAAGGCCTCATTTCTCAGCTATATTATATTGGATCTTAAGAATTTCTTACTCACGAAACTCCGTCTCGTTATGACTCCGAAAATGACGAAAGATATCATTCAACCAATCATAAATACTCGTACAACATCAGTCACAATTTTCACACTCCCGCAACAAAACAAATCAAATCACCGTTGACGAGAATCGCAGCGATTTTAGCCGTCACGTGTATCATCTCCCTAACAAACTCGAACTTTGGAACAACATTAAGGGATTCTGATTAGGGGAACATAAATTTCGAAGTCGCTTTGATGGAACATGTTGGGTCGCGAAATTCATTTTTTTGCAACCAAAGCCAAGGGGTTCGACACGTAAAAATATTTAAATACGTATTTTAATGTGATGAATATGCAGGATTTGTGGGATTGACTGTTATTTTTAAAGCTGTGGTTTGGTCCGTTTGTTTATAAAAAGATAAGATTATTGGTTCATCATCATTTCGGCCGAATAAAGCCCACTGCTGGACACAGGCCTCCCTCAAAGATCACCACAACGACCGATATCGGTGTGTTGGGTGCTCATTGAGGGATTATTGGTTGGATACTGGTTATTGATTTAGAAGGGTCCAGCTGGGTAGGTATCGCTACAGTGCAGGATATTCTGCTGCCACGCAGTAGTTTTAAATTACTTTGTTCTGTTTCGAAGGGCGCTGTAGCTAGTGAAATTACTGGGCATCAGAGACTAAATAACTAATGTCTCGAGGGGACGAGCGCTGTGTGGTGCCACGCAGGACTAGTCCAGGGTAGCATGACAACTTGTATAAGTAGGCGTGTAGCTAACCAACAGGCGAATGACTTGGCTCGTCACTAGGGTGCATAAAAACTCGGGGGCCGCGAGTGCGTAGATTGAGGAGTCTGCGTGCTCGTACCAAGCAACATCCGGGAAGACGGTGACGCGCACGTGGTCCATGCCGTCGTATGCGCAGCACAGCGCACAGCGAGGCTTCACCACGAGAAGTGCTTGGGGGCGGCCTTTTTACAGTAGCCTGGTCCCTTAAAGGTGTGACCGCTTTATAGTCATCCCCTCCGAGATGTGCTTAAAGTCGTGGCATCATTGGGGGCTCTAGTATGATTTTACGAGGAGCTGGAGCCCCCTTGCGGTGCCGAAGATAACCGCTCCAGTTGTTTTATCTGGTAAGAGTACCCCTTCCCCGGGGCGAAGGTAGTTCATGTAGAAATTCCACTGGAGACGAATAAAAAAAAGGTGATTAAAAAAGAGGGGCTTGAGAATCAAAGACTTTCCTCTATCGTCTTTATTCCGCTCCTTTTCCAAGTTTTTCTGCCTTTTTTCCTTTACGTAGAAAGGTTTCTGAGCGACAGTATCTATACTTATTAATATTATTTCAAAGAAAGTGAAGTTGCGAACACAGACCCACATTATTTAATCGTTTTTTAATTATATGATGAATGACGTAATTTGGTGCAGTGGCTAATCACTTAAGTATAATGCGTTTCGGGCCGCAAAGCAAATAAACAAATATTTGTACGGCTTAAACATAGTTGTTCCGGGTCTGGGTATTTTTGGTGCGAGTTTGTTTTGTATTTTTTTAAACTTTGCCCCACACTAGAATTTCTCCTGTGTCGTGGGTGCGTTTACAGACACAAATTTCACACACAATACACCCAGACCCGGAACAACTATCTGCAGATCATACAAATATTTGTTCCGTGCGGGAATCGAGTTTTATGTTTGTAATCATTGCCCGCTATATATGAGGAATATCACTATAAGATAGAGGCATAAAAACCGGTGTGCGTACCTTGTAAGACTTATGTATGCGAGTTAGAGGTTATACTTTTGCGGGGTCATCATCATATCAGCCAAAAAAACGTCCACTACTGAACAAAAGCCTGCCCATATACATCACGCTTGGCAGGCGGCTTGGTGAGCGCAGAATCGCTACAGTTCCACAAAGGGGACGCAGAGAGCTCACCTGTATTGCCCATCATGCTGGTTTAGAGACCCTTAGTCTTACGACATCCACGGAAGGAGATGGAGTGGTGCTACATTCTTAATCCGGACACCACACGGATGCCAATAATTTATGTAAGTAGGAAACACGTTCGAAGAAAGTAAATGTAAAACAATTAATAAAGGTAGGATTAAATAGCTATGGCTAATCCAATAGTTGCCTTTTACGGCACCCACGGGATGTTCTTAGCCGATACTCCTTCGTATTTTAAAAAACAATATTTATTGTATATCATCATCATTTCGGCCAAATGACATCCACTGCTGGACACAGGCCTCCCCCAAAGATCACTACATCGACCAATATGGGTGTGTTGTGTGCTCATTGGGGGGTTTTGCCATAATCGCCACGTTTAGAAAGCGGGTTGGCGATCGCAATTTAGTTGTTAATGCACTCGAAGGACGCTCGCTGCTGCCCATCCTCCGGCTAATCCCATAGTCGCCTTTTACGACACCCAAGGTATGAGATGGGTTGGTGCTATTCGTAGCCGGCACCACACAGCATATTTATTATTTATTGTATATGCTACATCTAAAAAAGGCCGCGATTCTTTTTAGAGTATCTGAAACTAACAGAAATTTTGAAACACTATCTTTTGGCACACGTACTCAAAAACTTATCTCAATACAATTACTATTTCATTACTGGAAAACTAAATACCTAATAATTAACGTATTACTGGAGTTATTTATTAAAACAATCCCCCGACACTGAATTATATTTATGGGCCCATAAGGATTTAAACGCGTATTTAAAAACAATTTATGACCATAAAAGTGGGCCGAGACGACAGTTTATTAAGCGAATCTTATTTATATGATGGTAAGGACCGTATTAGCTACTCTTGCATCTGGCAAGAGTGGGAAAATTTTATTTTCTTAACTTAACTTAACCCGCGGTTTTACCCGAAGTTAATCTAAAAGAAATTGGATAATTTAGAGTACTTCGGCATACACACTTGACAATAGTGTATATACAGGATGTCCAGTAAATAGCAATACCTACCAAAAACACAATATATGTTCAGCAAAATCTTACGGATTTACAGTAGTACAAAATTTTAAGATAAGAAAATTGTACTGTGAAAATTGTATTTCTTGAAAACATTTTAGTTTTTAATAGACTAAAGACTTATCAATGAGTAAAGTAACTATTCACAAATCATTTGAGGTACAAACAAACTAGAAAAGGAATTTTTCTTTACGAGATGCTTAAAAATCTGTGTCAAGGTAGAGATTTTTCGATATTTCGGAAAATTTTCGGAAAATTGACCCAAGCTCTCACCCCCTGCAGAGTGTCGTGCTATTCACCGGACAGCCTGTATATTGGATTTCATGGGTTTTTTTTTTGCGCGGATCCCTAATTATATATCTAAAATAAAAGTAGGCTAAGTTATTCCTTATAACATCAGTTTTCTGCCAGTGAAAGTCCTGTAGAAATAGGTCCAGCCGTGTTGGAGATTAGCGGGAACAAACAGACAGACATACAAAAAAAAGTATTTTTGTAACAACTTAACTAAATGCATATGAAAGTTTAAACGGTACCATCTATAATTTTATATGCATTTAGTAAAAAGCTGTTATTTTGACATTACTGTTATTTGAAGTGTCTGTTACCCTACAATTTTATTAATTTGTGTTGATTATACAATTACAATATCGTTACAGAATATATTATTGTTATTTTTCCGCAGAGTTGAGTGAGTCGTGCGACCATAGTGCCACTGGAGCGGTCTTGTTTTTTTTATTTTTTTATTGATGTCCAGTGGAAATTCTACATGGAAATTCCTTCACCCCGGGGAAGGACGAAGGGGCATGCCGGACTCCTACCGGCTAAAACCACTGGAGCGGTCATCTTCGGCACCGAAGGGGGGCTCCAGGGCCTCGTAAGATCACACTAGAGCCGCCCATTGGTGCCACGCCTTTAGGCACATCCCGGAGGGGATGACTGTAAGGCGGTCACCCCCTCACTGGAGCGGTCTGGCGGCGCCGCCACGGCTGAGAGCTGGGGTGCAATTCTCTAAGCTCAAACATTCATACATCCTTGAATACAGAATTTAAATAACGGTGATAACCCAATTTGGTATTCGCTAAGACTGGTCTTCATGGCTTACCTTCTGCTACGTGTCCTTGAATAGCTTCAATCATGTCTTAGTGAACACCGAATTGATTTTACACCGTTATTTCGATTCTATATTCAAGGATGTATGAATGTTTGAGCTTAAGGAATTGCAACTCAGGGCACGCCTTCCGGCTGCGCGACACGATGGACAGAAATCTCTTTAGAGCTATGCGCCGCATTCACGGTCGTCGCTACCGGGTCGTGGTTGCTGGTTCGCTACTACCTAGATCCAAATGCTACCTTAACATAACATTTAATACAAAACAAAATAACAAACTTAGCATGCGTGCGTACAACGTACAGTACTGGGTATTTCTTTTTCAGTGTGCCTTTGTACAAGGAATGTCGCCATATTATGGTAAAAGATATCTATATCTTTCAAATTATATTATTACTCAAATGTACGGCTCATGACATAGGGGCATAATTGAGAAGGTTGGTCCACGGCACATCTAGCAGACCATGGCGGCCGGCATTGGCAGCGCGCTGTCACGTACCCGTGGCCGCACCTTCCGGTGATGTACCAGTCCTGGCAGCATCCTACCTAAGTACTTTGTGACGAATTGATCCTTCATCTTCACTTCAATCAACCTTTATGACTTCATACCTTTTATCTCCACCACTGTCCACCTCATGATTCATTCTTTATTCAAATCAAAATTCAAATTTAGTATGTGGTGTCTAATCGGTCTTCGTATTTTAATCATTATCACATTCCATTCTGAAAGCTAGTGGTTCGGCACACAGCTGGCGCTTTAACAATTAGTCTGCCTGCAATATTACAAACACTTATTTTTAAGTAGCTTAAATGGTCATAGTACGATATATTTAAAAAATATAATCGTCAACATAAGTGTTAATTCAAGTCGTGAGTAACAATATAACGATATTTCATTTAATCAATTAACTGAACTCCGTTACTTGCTGCCGTGGAGAGAGCCTCCCAGTTGAGCTAACCGAGAAGGAAACATGGAGGGAGGCACTCCGCGACAACTTGACGAGTACTACGTCCCCCTTTACTGCCAGCCTGTCGTAACCGACCAGCCCCATGACGCACAAACTCGGGTACACCAGCGTAAATCCCGTACTGTTTAAGATAAAAAAGAAAACAGTTAATGTGTTCTTCATCATCATCATATCAGCCACAGGACGTCCACTGCTGAACAAAGGTCTCCCCCTTAGATTTCCACAACGAGCGGTCACATGCCGCTCTCATCCAACGACCCCCAGCGACCTTCACCAGGTCGTCTGTCCACCTCGTTAGAGGTCCTCCCACGCTGCGTTTTCGGTGCGCGGTCTCCATTCGAAAACCTTTGTGCCCCAACGGCCATCAGTTCTACGAGCAACGTGCCCAGCCCATTGCCACTTCAGCTTACTAATCCTTTCAGCTATGTCGACAACTTTAGTTCTTCTACGGATCTCCTCATTTCTGATTCGATCTCGTAGAGAAATACCAAGCATAGCTCTCTCCATAGCTCGCTGAGTGACCTTGAGCTTTCTTATGAGGCCCATTGTGAGTGACCACGTCTCTGTTCCATATGTCATCACTGGTAACACACACTGGTTAAAGACTTGCGTCTTGAGGCATTGCGGTATTGTTGACGAAAAGACGTTGCGAAGTTTTCCGAACGCTGCCCAGCCGAGTCGGATTCGACGATTGACCTCTTTCTGGAAGTTGGACCTACCTAACTGGACAGTTTGTCCTAGGTAGACATACTCGTCAACAACTTCGAGAACAGAGCTCCCAACGGATATTGGGGTGGGCACGACATGGACATTAGACATGACTTTTGTCTTGCCCATGTTCATTTTAAGGCCCACCTGTTGGGAAACTCTGTTGAGATCATCGAGCATTGTGCTGAGCTCTTGCAGCGATTCTGCCATGGCTACGACTCTTCTTAATTTTCTTTTAATATGTAAATTAATTACGTTTATATCCTACCACATGACCCATGGTAAAAAGGCGTATTGGTATGTATGTTTCTAGGTAATAATAATATGTATCTATGCGTAAAATATACGGGTCAAATTGACCTCGTTGGGTGAAGTAGGTTAACAAATTACCCACTTATCTTCGCGCCCTGTCGTAAAATCGACTGAGGGGGAACTCGGTCAGTGTTATGGTCGCCATTGGTAGGCTTCAGATTGGCAGCCATACTGGGTACGTATTTTAATAAGGAAGAGAGAACATAGCGAAGCTCCAGAGCCGTACCAACAGAATATACTCTATCAATGCCTTTTGTTCTATGTTTTGAAAATATTATTCATCATATCGGCCATTTATACGTCCACTGCTGAACAAAGGCCTGGCAGGCTGTATCATCATTTTGGGGGGTATTTGCCAATACTCACCACGCTTGGCAGGCGGGTTGGTGAACGCAGTACGGCTACCGTTGCACAGAAGGGACGCTGCTGCCTATCCTTCTGGTATAGATTCCTTTAGTCGCCTTTCACGACATCCATGGGATGAGATGGAGTGGTGCTATATTCTTAATCCGGACACCACACGGACTGAAAAATTGAATGCAATGAAATGAAAATATTATTGTCTACATTAAAATAAAATAAGATTACATCGCGTATGTTATACCTTTTTTTCCTTTGCAGCATTCGTGGTTCCAAGATGACTGACAAAAGTGTTTTATTATAATGAGTAATAATCGCGAAAACCTGAGAAAATGGTAGGGTTGTCTACATTTGTTGTGTTTATGTTTACTCGATATTTATGATTTAGTGCGGTTACATACGGCGATATTTTATGGTTTAAGAACTTTATTTCTCATAAGATTATACAATCACGTCACACGAGAATATATTTTGCAGGTGTACACGCGCGTTTGTACAACTGCTTCGCTGTATCAAATGCAGCTGTTTGAAGACAATCAGCGCCTGTATCGCTATTGCATCGCGACTGCATCGCTGCAGAAACGCTGCAAAAAGTCTCAGTGTGTTACCGCCCTTAGGATTTCGCTACACAGAGCGGTGGACAGTTTTATTTTTAAACTTCGCCCCATTCTAGGATTTCCCTGTGACCACACAGGAGAAATCCTAGAATGGGTGCGTTTACAGACATAAATTCCACATACAATACACCCAGACCCGGAACAACTATCTGCAGATCATACAAATATTTGTTCCGTGCGGGAATCGAACCCGCGACCCGGAGCGCAGCAGCTGACTGTGTCAGCCACTGCTTGTGTCCAGTAGTGGCTGTTTTCCACTGAAATGATGTTGATGTTATAGACAATTGTCTATTATAACAAAAATGACAAAAATATCACCTAGGTACGTATATATTCAAACAACTTGCTATTGCACTGGCAATAAACAAGACAAACATAAAATATACCTAATCGCAACGATCACTCTCAAGGGAAAGGGTGAATGTTCATATTGTCGTCGTGTATTCAATTACAGACGACACGGGACACAGTAATGAGGTGCAATCAACACGTCCCAGTGACGTCAGACAGACACGGAGACGTATAATAAGTGATATTCTTATGAGTATTATTCTTTTTATGTTTATCATCTTTTGTAGTTAATGTTGTTTTGCGAGGGGGTTTACGAGTATTTACTTAGGTGGTATTTTATTTTCTTTGGAATAAAGATGTATACATTATATAAAAAATAAGAGGGAAGATAAGAATTTAAGCGACAATTGTTGTTTATTTTAATTAATATCTAACATATTTACATCTATATTCAGTTACAAATTAATGTAACAATTTACAGCATTACAATATAAGTCATTGAAAAACAGCAAATATGACCAAAAGAATAATTTGACATTGAATTCAACCAATTTAACGTGAGAAATATTCGTAATTTTGATAACAACACGAATAAGAACCACTGAGCAGGTAGGTAATTATAATTTTAAAGTGTTACCAAATTATAATTGCGATCTTAACGCGGTTTTAGTTGCGGTTTTAAGAAGTTGCACGATTAAAACATTTACCGTAAAATATTTCACAATAAAAAAACGCATCGCAAGTGGGTAATTAATTCCAAGTTTACTTCCACGCTGTAATTGAACCTAAATTTAGCTCATACAGCATTGTATTCTTTTATAAGTACCAACATCCGCTTCAAACTAATATTTTATCATCACGTCAACAATACATACCTACGTGAACACAACAGATTATACATAATAGCATCACAAGCAGTCGATCTTCAAGTCGTGAGTTCTACACACGCTCCGCTATTTTACAAGGCAATGATTTATATTCGTAAAGAAGTACTCATACATACCCATTCCGTTTCATCCTTGTTACGCTATGACCGAAAATGACGGGACGTGTGTCGAAAACTGGGGCTTTCACCTCACGGAGTAATGGTAGGGGACGACGGAAGGAGTGAATTAAGTTATTATTTCAAATGATAAGGTTGTGTTGTTTATTTTCAAGTGCAGTGGCATAGAAAGTACTACAGTGTAATGTTCTGGAGTAAACAGACCACTCTTGAATACAAACAACCTTGAATGAGCATTTTTTCGACAACTCTTTTGCATTGTACTCAAGAGATCATCTTCTTACGCGGATAAATTTAAGGAGTAAAGAAAAGCAAACGAGGACTTGTTACTATTTTTTTTTTTTATCATTTAATTCGGACCATGATCCATATGTGTTAGTAATAAAACTTACAAGCTATGTTAGTAACATGATTATATTTACTCATTCATATAGGTTAGGTTAGGTTAGGTTAACACTGTCTGTATCTGTTTCAGCAATAATAATTCATAAAACTGTCTGTATCTGTTTCAGCAAACATGCCTGATGCGCTACAGAAGCGTGGAAGCCCCAACAGCATCCTAAAAGCATTGTTGTACTGTACACGAAGAACATTGTAGGCCCTCTGCGTATGTCTGACCCACAGGCTGCACGTGTACAATTACTGACAATACGCCTTAAAATGGTTGAGATAAGATGAATAAATATTTAACGTATATAGCTCGATACCACCTGCTTGACTAGTGATGAACCAAAACCAAAACCTTGCACTGTCATGGCAATTATTGTAACAAGTATAACTATGGCAGCTTAATTTTTTTTATCATTACACTAGGTAACGTTTAACATCTTTTGACTTCTTACCTGTTAATTGCCGGCAGCCGCGAGATACAATAGATTGTTAATTATGTCTGGCTTTGTAACAGTTAATGGGATAATCGTCACTAATAGTTAAATGGAGTTAGAAATTATAGATGCACATGAAATAGTAGTTTCATTATAACATCTATGTTATAGTTGATCCCTGAGGGTTCCGACTAGGTTCCCAGCAAAATCAAGAGAACTTCTCTCGACTCATGGGACTCTTAAAACACAACTAATGGTTGATATGAAAGATGTCTAAGCGACGCTGATGCATGCGTCATGTTCGTGAATGAGTGCCGTCTGTTGGGACTGGTCAGCCAAATGCTGCCATAACAACTGGATCAAAACTTAAAAAAATACATTCAGACTTGTTTTGTTTTATTCAGATTCAGAAGTTTAGACTCTTTTTTCCTACATTGTTTTCACATAACCTTGATTTTTACTACAATGTGCTCATAAAATTGTAACATTTAATATGATTTAAAAAAAGTAACCATGGAGTTTCTTGCCCGTTCTTCTCCATAGAAAATCCACATCTTAGAACGCGGCAATTAAATTCTCGAGGATTCATAAGTCTGCCTGTATATGGTTTACATGAATAAAAATATTTTTATCTTAATGCTATTATAAATGTGCACGTTTGTGTGTTCGAGGCTCAATCACACTCAAATGGTTGAACAGAGTCTAATGAGTATTTGGCATAGAGTTAGATCATGTTGTGGAATGACTTTGACTTTGATAGTATCAAGTTCCAGAAGAACGCGGACGAAGTCACCAGTAATAGCTAATTTACAGGCGTTATCAATTTATCATATACATATAAATCTCAAAGTCACTCAGCGAGCTGTGCAGAGAGCTATGCTTGCTACGAGATCGAATTAGAAATGTGGAAGTCAGTAGAAGAACTAAAGTTGCCGACATAGCTGAAAGGATAAGTAAGCAGAAGTGGTAATGGGCGAGGCACATTGCTCGAATGGAGACCGCGCACCGGAAATCGCAGCGTGTGACGACCTCCAACGAGGTGGACAGACGACCTGGTAAAGGTCGCTGGGAGTCGTTGGATGAGGGCAACATGTAACCGCTCGTTGTGGAAATTTATGGGGGAGGCCTTTATTCAGCAGTGGACATCCTTTGCCTGACACGATGATGATGATGATATGTTATGTTTACTTATTTGCTTCACATATACAGAATATATGTTTGAATATAGATTGTGAGTCTATAACCTAAATAAAAAATATTTGATAGATTTTGTATGATTGTTTCGTAATGTAAATTGCACGATATAGTAAACGACATTTTCATATCTCGTGTTCAAATTATTCACCAAGTAAAAAAGGCAACGCGTTAGCGCCCGCATATTATTCCTACTCTAGCGTAACTCCAACAAAAGCATGTTAATGTAGACCGACATTCTCAACTATATCAGAAAGGCAATAAGGATTTACTTTTATAATTCAGATTGTTTTTACCGACTTCGAAAAGGAGGAGGTTCTCAATTCGAAGCGTATTTTATGTATGTACACCGATTACTCCGTGATTTATGGACCGATTTGAACAATTCTCTTAAATGGTGCATAATGCTTTCGAGTTGGTGCCATATAAATTTCATTACATTTGATTAAGTTGTTTTTTAACCAGCTTCAATAAACAGGTTAATTTGACTGCGCTTATCTAGATGATGTCTTAATGGTTTCGATTCCTCTCAGATCGGTGAACCGATTGAGTCATTCTTATTTTTAGTGTTAAATACTGAACCAAATTTGAAAAAGTTCATACATATATTTACACTAAAAAGAAACAAATAAAGCTTTTTAACAAAAAAAATACCGACTTTTGAAGTTCTTAAAGTATTTCTTTTTTCAGTATTTTTTTGCTCCCCGACCATGGTTCAAGCAGACCAACGAGAAGTTATATTTTATACCTGGCCCCGCCCGACTTCATAAAGTTTTTTTATCCTTTCCAGTGGCTTTAATATTTGTAAATCGTGCAGGGGTTTTGAAGTCGGTATTTTTTTTGTTAAAAAGTTTTATCTCCTAAATTGTCCTCACATAACCTAAATTTCGAAAATAATGTAGTCAAATATTGTAATATATTACGATTTCAAAATAGTATCCATGGAGTTTCTTGCCCGTTCTTCTTAATAGGAAATCTCTACATCTTGGAACGTGGCAATTAATGCATAACTGCCTGTAAATCAATAAAATAAGTCAATAAAAATATTTAGTATATAACCATTAGTACGATTATGCAGCTCAGTATCATTTGGGTTCGAATGCACATTCTTTGAGTGAAAAACTTTTTTCCTTGTTATTTATTTTCAACTAGCTGGGACCCGCGGTTTCACCCGCTGTTTAATTGAAAATAAATTGGATTATTAATAAATAATTTAGAGTTCTTTGGCATAGACACTTGACATAGAGTATATGTATTGGATTGGTTTGGTATTGGTTCATGGGTTTTAATTTTCTTGCGCGGATCCCTAAATATTTTCTAAAATAATAGTAGCATAAGATAACTTATAAGTTATAACATCAACTGTCTGCCAGTGAAAGTCCCATAGAAATCGGTCCAGCCGTTTGGGAGATTAGCGGGAACAAACAGACAGACAGACCGACAGACGGACAGACAGTCAAAAAATAATAATTAAATATATTTTTTGTTGTAAGGACCGTATATACTTTGATATACATTTAGTAAAAAGCATACAAAATAGCATTTTTTTTTGTCTATCTGTCTGTTTGTGTGCTAATTTCCGAAACGGCTGGACCCCTTTGAGTAACTTAGGCTACTTTTATTTTAGAAAAAAGGAATTAGGGTTTCTGTTTATATTATATACTAATTATATAATAATTATTTATATATAATCATTTATATATAATCCGATTTATTTTAAATTAAACGGCGGGTGAAACCGCGAGCTAGTATAAAAATAAAACTATATAATTATCACAAAAAGAATATATATGCCACGCGAAACGGCCAGTATAAAATATTCTGATTTTACTGCAGACTGTATCATAATACATTGCATCATAATATAGAATTAACTTTAACTTTCTAGAACAGAATATAAACTACAGTTAATGTGATGACATAACGATTATCCTCAGTGTATTAAACTTAAATGCTAGTTTCTGTAATTACGGCTAAGGCTGTAGGAATAGACGTACATCTCACGCCTTTGGTCAATGTTCAACGTATTTCGATGCATATCTATGTTGTAAATAGGACTGGTTTCATGTGTTCACAACTGACACGGACGGCACGGTTGGTGCAGTGGTTGATACAGTCGGCTGCTGCGCTCCGGGTCGTGGGTTCGATTCCCGCATGGAACAAATATTTGTATGATCTGCAGGTAGTTGTTCCGGGTCTGGGTGTATTGTATGTGGAATTCATGTCTGAAAACGCACCCACGACACAGGAGAAATCCTAGGGTGGGGCAACGTTTAAAAAAAAAAACTAGGAATTCTATTCCTTGCCATGTGGTGCCGGCTACGAATAGCACCAACCCATCTCATCCTATGGGTGTCGTAAAAGGCAACTATGGGATTTACCGCAGGATGGGCAGCAGCGTCCTTCGAGTACATTAACAACTCAACTGCGATCGCCAACCCGCCTGCCAAGCGTGGCGATTATGGCAAAACCCCCCAATGAACCCACAACACACCTAGACCGGTCGTTGTGGTCTTTGGGGGAGGCTTGTGTCCAGCAGTGGACTTTTTTGATACAGATGATTAGGGGTTTTTGGACATGTGGAACCCAAAGAATAAACTACTACTCTAGGGGAGGGATTATACCGAGAACATAAACCAGAAACGTTTCACCGTGTGCGAATACTAAGATCACCACTCTAGTATTGTCTTAGGTTTTCGCGATTATTACACATTATAATAAAACAATTTTAAACGGATTAAATCGCGTGTATTATTGATTTTTGTTGTACCCTGTAACCCTGCAAAGTGTTCGAAACGTCAGGAAAAACAAAAATCAATAATACACGCGATTTAATCCGTTTAAAATTGTTTTATTATAATCACCACTCTACCTGCCAAACGTGAGGATTATGGTAATATCACCCAGAAAGTTACTGCTGACCTGCTGACCCTATGGAGCATTAATCGCTAAAGCATTGGCCTCAATGTAATTATTCCTAGACCAGCTTACCTTGGACACCAAGAAACTACGGAAAACATAAAATATCAGATTTTACTTTTATTACCATTAAAACCACATCATTGATAAATTCTTAGACATCATAATGGGCAATTTGCAACTATTTTTAATTCACATGAAAAATCTAGACAAATAAATAAAATTGAAGTGTCTGTTTCTAAAATCAAAATAACAGATTTTTACTAAATTCATATGAAAGTATATACCGTACCGTTTCCGTGTGGTGCCGGCTTAGAATACCACCACCCCATCTCCTCCCGTGGGTGTCGTAAAAGGCGACTAAGGGATTAGCCGGAGGATGGGCAGCAGCGTCCTTCGTGTACATTAACAACTCAACTGCGATCGCCAACCCGTCTGCCAAGCGTGGCGATTATGGCAAAACCCCCCAATGAACCCACAACACAACCATATCGGTCGTTGTGGTGATCTTTGCGGGAGGCCTGTGTCCAGCAGTGGACTTCATTCGGCCGGAATGATGATATACGGTACCTACAATAAAAAACATTTTTTTTTCTATCTGTCTGTCGGTCTGTCTGTCTGTATGTATGTTTGTTCCCGTTAATCTTCGAAACGGCTGGACCGATTTCTACGGGATCACTGGCAGATAGCTGATGTTATAAGGAATAACTTAGGCTACTTTTATTTGAGAAAAACAATTAGGGTTCCGCGCAAAAAAATAAAATCCATGAAATCCAGTATAAATATTCTATGTCAAGTGTCTATGCCGAAGTACTCTAAATTATTGATAAATAATCCAATTTATTTTCCATAAAACCGCGGGTGAAACCGCGGGTCCCAGCTAGTCTTCCATAAGCACGGAGCAAAGCATCAGTATTATAGATAAGATATTATTTATCGATCGGGAAGTCGCCATTTCATGACATACATACTTTTAGCGGAATATTAGGCAAAGTGGGTAATTTCTGTCGAACCCACGACCCGGAGCGCAGCAGCCGACTGTATCAGCCACTGCACCAACCGTGCCGTAAATAGAATACAAAAAATAAATGATATAAATATTAACTCAAATGACTAAGACCCTTTTTGTATGATCAGCATTGCAACGATTTACGAGTCGTAGTTATAACTAACAACGAGCGGTAAGATATAGGAACCCAGAACTATAAGCATGTAATACTTATCGATCATGACTCAATATAGAAGACACCCAATATAATTAACTTATTTGCTTAAGATCATGGAAATGATAAAACACGTAAGTAACGTAAGTAGTTAGCACGATTATGACAATCTATTTTCTGTTTTTCCTTTGCAAAATAATGATTAAAAGCAATTACACTGTTCGTGGTCCGAATGACGCTATCACGAGAACTTTAGCCATGACCTCATGAGTAGCAGGACGCCTGATGAGTGTGCCTTGATTATTTATTTAGTTTTAATGCAAAAACGAAAAGGTGCCACATTATATCCTTCGCTCTCGTAATTGCATACACAAGAGATTTATTTTATTCCATTTATTTTTTATGAGGCAGACTTAGTTCAGTGTTTGTCGGCTCGGTTGGAGCAGTGGATAAGCGACAAACTCATGAATTGTTTGAAAAAAGGAATGTTTTTCTAAACCGAAATAGCATACGGGAATATTTAAACGCAGCATAGACCGGGATTCAACGACCTCACCGACGTCGCGGAGGCCTATCTCCGCGGCAACACCATTCCGTCCAAGTAAATACTTCTCCGCCCCCCCCGTCCCTTGCTCGCACCGAGCATGTAGTATTAAATGTCCCCTACAATATAATAAATAATACTGATCCAGCTGTCCCATAAACAAATAGCTTCTACCCTTCAGCAATGCCTTAAGCCGAGGTTCGTATCCCGCAGGGGGCACCCTCAGCGCAGGCAGCCCCAAATCCAAATAGAGTGTGAGAGGCCTACAAATGTCCCATAATACAATTTAAATAATACCGATCCAGCTGTCCCCAAAACAATAGCTTGTTATCCCCAGCAAACGCCCTAAGCCGAGGTCCGTGTCCCGCAGGGGGCGCCCTTAGCGAAAGTTGCTTAGTTTTTAATATTAAATTTAAGCCTGGCTGGAGGCCTCTTTTGGCTTCGCCAGAAAATGACCGGTTAAGCAACCACATTTCCCTGAAATGTATGCGATAAGCCCAAAAAAAAAAACTGAAATTCCACACATAATACAGCCTACATATAACCAAATATATACATATATATAACCTATCGTTGTGGGACCTGTCTATGGCAGAGACTTTTGTTCAGTAGTGGACGTCAACGTTCAACGTTCACCTATACGCGATGGGAGATTTTTACTAAAGGCAATCGAATTATCCGATCGTTCCATTTATTCAATTAGAATTGAAAACAATAGTTACTATTCGATTTTTAGTTGATTGTTGGTTGATTTGATGTGCAGTGGTTGATAAAGTCGACTGCTGCGCTCCGAGCCACGGATTCGATTCCTGCAACTAATATTTGTGTGATCTGCAGGTAGTTGTTCCGGGTCTGGGTGTATTGTGTGTGGAATTTGTATCTGTAAACGCACTGCACATTTTCAATTTATTCGATTCTTTTTTTAGTAACAATCGGCTACATCTGTTACCTATATGTTCAACTTATACAACGTACGCACGCTTAACCATTTTAGTACTTGTTAAAATTCACAATACTGGCGATAGATTCTGGGCAGAACGCCAAAGAGGCTAGAGAGATTCTTAGTACTCACTGCCAAATAGCTATTTAGTCCTTGAAACTGGTGCTTACCTGCAATAGAAAAACTTAACATTAGTTTGTAAAATATAATTTTATTTGCATATTAATATAACTTTAGTCCGTGTGGTGTCCGGATTAAGACTATAATACCACTCAATCTCCTCCCGTGGGTGCCGTAAAAGGCGACTAAGGGACTCTTAACCAGAGGGATGGGCAGTAGCGTCTTTTCTGTGAAACGGTGGCTATACTGCGCTAACCAACCCGCCTACCAAGCGTAGTGAGTATTGGCAAATACCTTGGGACCCCGCAACGACACAATTGTGGAAATCTATGGGGGAGACCTTTGTTCAGCAGTGGACATATAAATGGCTGATATGATGATGATGACAACTATAATAACACACACACACATCGGCTCGTAAGCGTCTACTGCTGACCATGTGCCTCCCAGTGATCACTACAATGAGCAGTTATTGCCATTATCACCACGCTTTAGGCGGACTGGTGATCGATGTTCTTAATAGCACTAGGGAGGAAGCTGCTGCACATCCTCTTAATAATTACCAATCCTTAGTTGCCTTCTAGAATACCCATGGATGGAGAGAGGTGGTCTATTCTTTGCAGGGAACCACACGGAAATTAAGTTAATAAGTAATGAAAAACAGATTTTAAAACTCGATAGCACACGTTTGCACTCAACACAATAAAGATGTATTAGTTATATACGACATAAACAGTATACATACGTACATACAGAAAGAAAAATACCAAGCAAGAGATGGCAATTTTTTTGGAAAATAATCGCAATTTCAAAAATCGGTGAGCAGTTTCAGAAAATCAATTTAAATCAAAATTTTCACCTCGGTGTCTGTCGATGGTCTAAAATGTATGATCTGGCACAATGTTGAATTATTTGACAATAAAAGTCAATTTGCGTGTGTATATCGCCACAAATTGACTTAATTGTGCTAAAAATCGTTTTATATTAATCACTAGCGGAATATCTTTATTATTAGACGAGAATAAAATAAACAGTTTCACTTATATTGCAGTTTTATTAGATATAGACTAAATAAGATAAAAAAAAATCTTTTGTTGTGCTTCTCGCTTGCTTAACCGGTCATTTTCTGGCGAAGCCCAAAGAGGCCTCCAGCCAGGCTTAAATTTAATATTAAAATCTAAGCAACTTTCGCTAAGGGCGCCCCCTGCGGGACGCGGACCTCGGCTTAGGGCGTTGCTGGGGATAACAAGCTATTGTTTTGGGGACAGCTGGATCGGTATTATTTAAATTGTATTAGGGGACATTTAAAGCTACTGGCTCGGCACGGGCCGGCGCGAGCAAGAGACGGGAGGGAGAAGTGCTAACTTGAACGGGAAGGTGACGCGGCGATAGGCCTCCGCGACGTCGGTGAGGCGGAAAATATTTGTTATTCATGTAAAACCATTTATAGACACTTATGAATAGTCAAGACTTTAGTTGCCGCGTTCCAAGGTGTAGATTTCTTATGGAGAAGAACGGACGACTCTATAAAACGGGCAAGAAACTCCATAATAAGGAGACTTATAACGAAAACGGCTCCGGTCCTTTCGCTTTTATACACATTTCTGAGCCAGAGTGACATGAGGCTGCAATGGTTCTTAATTCCACAGTAGTAAAAAGTCATGAAGATGTAATACAATTTGTTCGACCTAAATCTGCAGCTCCAGTTTCACCTATCTTAACTCAGTCTAGTCCCACTGCAGTGAATTGTTGAACATAGGCTTCTTGAAAGGTGCATCACAATACCTGGTCTTCCGCCTCCTTCTTCTTCTTCTTCAGCAGTCTATCGATCATCCCACACTACGTCTGCCGATTCACGATTTCTACACAAGGACTCGGCTCTTCGAATGGCCATCGGTCCATCTTCAGATCAGGCCAGCTCACAGCCTATTCAACTTGCTTATTCTTCGGATTTCTATGCTAATTGGAACCGTGCAACTTAAATTTTGACGTTTCATAAGTGCCAGTAATTGGTTTATTTGAAATAAAAATTATTTGACTTTGACTTTGAATTCTGCAAGCCATGTTGGTGATTCAATGACTGCGTTTTAAATTTTAGTTTGTGCTGCTATCTACTGAAATCAAAGCACTTAAAACCAGGATACCTGGTCTATGCAAATATGTGCAGCCAACCAAGCAATACATTTGAGCTATTAATTCTAAACGAATGTTTCTACGCAATAATTTTTAAGGTCACAACACACCTAGGAACGTTGCGCCAAGGCTGAACGCTAATTACAACGTCTGCCTGCGATACTCAATTTTTATAGCCAAGATTGTTCAGGCTCCGTTTTCTTCTGTGATGGTCTCTTATTGCAAGAGTCCAGCTTGGTGTGGCACCAGTGGGAAGCTCTAGTGTGATGTTGTATTGCTAGAGTTTGGCATGGCACCAGTGGGCGGCTCTAGTATGATGTTTCATTGCTAGAGTTCGGCATGGCACCAGTGGGCGGCTCTAGTGTGATGTTTTATTGCTAGAGTTCGGGATGGCAACAGTGGGTGGCTCTAGTGTGAACCTGGAGCCCCCTTCGGTGCCGTAGATGAAAGCTTTAGCCGGTAGGTGTATTAGGCTGGGGGCTATTATCCGGTTAAGCATCTATATCCCTTTCGAGAGGAGCGCGAGAAGCCCTTCATAAAAAAAAAATGGTTGCAGTCCGGGAGTGCCGACAGAAGTGAGAACTTATTTTTTATTTATCTAGACGCGTTCGCGGTCTGCTATATGTACATGCATATATGCACACACTATAGCCGCGTCTCGTAACGGTGTCGCGAGTCCAGAGACTTTATCTCATCAAATATGCGTACCCTAAAAGAAGTTTTCACTTCAAAAAGGTGTCATGCCCCTTCGTCCTTCCCCGGGGCGGAGGAAGTTCATGAAGCATTTCCACTGGGCGAACATTAAAAAAGGTCTAACATTACTAAAAAAGGGCGAACATTAAAAAACTACGGCATTGCCAGTTTAGCCATATTTTGCCAGCAGTTAGTAGTTTTAAGCATTACTGTGTTCGAGTTTGAAAGGCTCTGCAGCTAGTGAAGTTACTGGGCATAAGAGACTAAATAACTTGTCTTAAGCTGACGAACGCAGTATGGTGCCACGTAGGGCTAGTCCCGGGTAGCATTAAAATCGTTCCTCTGACGCTTACCACCGGGTGAATTATACTAGCTCGTCTTATTATTAGGTGGTATTAAAAAAAACTTGTTAGTCATTACCTTAGCGTTCATAGCCATACGCTATTATGTTAACTATTCATCATCATTTCGGCTGAATGAAGTCCACTGCTGGACACAGGCCTCCCCCAAAGATCACCACTACGACTATGGGTGTACTGTGTGCTCATTAGGGGGTTTTGCCATAATCGCCACGCTAGGCAGACGGGTTGGCGATCGCAGTTGAGTTGTTAATGTACTAGAAGGACGCTGCTGCCCATCCTCCGGCTAATCCCTTAGTCGACTTTTACGACACCCACGGGAGGAGATGGAGTGGTGGTATTCTGAGCCGGCACCACACGGCATTAACTATTATCCGCAGTTAACTTGAATCCTAGGATAGGATTGAAAATGTAACAAAGAGCCGCGTGTCCTTTGACCGGATAAAAGGGTCAAAGGAAAGGTTAGACTATTTTAAGACTCTCGAACTGCAAGTATGCGTCTCTTTGAATTATATAAAATTCATAACTATTACATAGTACGTATGCAACTCATGCTCTCTTTTTTAACCCGTTCCCCACAGTATTATTTCGCCTTTGCCGTGGGTACAGTTTGTCGCGGAGTGCCTCCCTCCGTGTTTCCTTCCCGGTTAGCTCACTAGGAGGCTCTTACCACGGCAGCAAGTAACGGAGATGAATTAACGAGATTAATGAAACGTAACATATATATAGTTATATTGGTATATTGTTATTCACAACCTCTACACTTCATGCTGATGATTATATGTATTTACAATATAGCTTTATTGTAAAAAAATAATAAGCTAATTAAAAATAAGTAATTGCAATATTGCAGGAGACTATTTGTCAGAGCGACAGCTGTGAGCCGAACCACTAGCGTTCAGAATCGAATGTGTAATGATAATGATCAAAATATGAACGATTCGACACCACAATACTAAATTTAGAATTTTGATTTGAATAAAGGATGAATCATGAAGTAGACAGTAATGGTGATAAAAGGCATGAAGTCATGAAAGAGGTTGATTGAAATGAAGATGAAGTATGTCTTCGTCACAAGTTAACAGACATGAATTCCACAAGATTTCCAAATTTCCAAAATTTGATACAAATGCTTATAATAATGTAAAACTATTTTCACTTTACATGATATTTTGAACAGTTTTATTACATACAGAAATAATGAAGGTCCTCGTTCAAAATACGCAAATAAAATAAGGGTTGTGTGTTACAGACTTTATGAAGGGTGTGATACCGGAAGGGTGGAATATAAATAGTCATTTTTGTCGATTCTAAAGGGTTAAACACTTTGACTTGGTAAATAGGCAGGACGCTTCATCCCAAAGTCCGATTTTTATGTTATGTTTACATTTTGTTTGGGCCTTTTGGTACTTCTCTATACTTGGAATGGAACAGATAGCACTTGGATTGAATTATTTGTTTTCGAAGTTGCACCGTTTTGAAACGTCAGAGTGCAGATTGTGTTAGCAATATGACGGCACGGTTGATGCAGTGGCTGATACAGTCGGCTGCTGCGCTCCGGGTCGCGGGTTTGATTCTCGCACGGGCCAAATATTTGTATGATCTGTAGGTAGCTGTTCCGGGTTTGGGTGTATTGTGTGTGGAATTTATGTTATTTATGGCGAAACGATACAGTAGCAATGCCAGTGTGGGACAACGTTTAAAATAAAAAAAACATTTATTCACACTAGCGTCCATCATAGCCATAATCACCACGCTTGGCAAGCAAACAGTAGACCGCAGTATATTGTTATTCTTAGAATAATAAAAATAAACGTTGCGCCACACTAGGTGCGCTTACACAGACATGAATTCCACATACAATACACCCAGACCCAGAACAACTACTTGCAGATCATACAAATATTTAATCCGTGCGGGTATCGAACCCACGACCCGGAGCGCAGCAGCCGACTGTATCAGCCACTGCACCAACCGTGCCGTCATTATCACTGCTGCCCATCTTCCTAATACCCTTAGTCGGCTTTTACGACACCCATGAGAGGAGAGAGGTGTTAATTTCATTGTCGGGAACCGTACGCTGTACGTATTCCCTTCTAACAAACATATAAATGTACTCCGTGTAGACTGTAGTGTCCGGATTAAGAATACAGCACCACTCATCACCTCACCATCACCATCATTACATGGAGGGAGGAGCAGCAACGTCCTCTCTATGGAAAGCCATACTGCGCTCAACAACCCGCCTGCAGGCGTGGGTACTGGTAAATTTCTCCCAAAATTAAGACATACTTGTGGAAATTGTGCGAGGCCTTTTGATCAGCAGTGAACATATTTTAGCTGATACGATGAAGGTTACTCCTTAATTATTTAGTACAGTGTTTTGCTTTTACTGTCTGCAAGCAAAAACAGGAAGTACACGATACATGAATTCAAAACTTCGTACAAAACAAAACAAAAGCATTCGCTGACTCGTACACTTTATTACCTACTAACACAGCTAAAAATAGTGCAACTAACAAAGCAAACAAAAACCAGTTCTCTAAACATGCCAATTAGCACCATAATTAATCGGCGGCCTTTTTATTGAAGCTATTATATCGTCAATTAAAGTAACACTATGCTAATAGAAATAAACAACAAGAAAAAATGGTGGCCGTGTCCAATTTCCAAAACTGCTTGGTCAATTTGGTTTATGACGGCACAGTTGGCTAACTGGCTGCGCGATACGATGTGCGCTACGTGTCGTTGGTTCGATCTCCACGCGAAACAAATATTTGTATGATAAACAGCCGACCTGATGAAGGTCACTGGGAGTACTTTTTTTTTTTTAAAACGTTGCCCCACACTAGGATTTCTCCTGTGTCGTGGATGCGTTTACAGACATGAATTCCACACACAATACACCCAGACCCGGAACAACTACCTGCAGATCATACAAATATTTGTTCCGTGCGGGAATCGAACCCACGACCCGGAGCGCAGCAGCCGACTGCATCAACTACTGTACCAACCGTGCCGTCTTTGGTTGCGAGTGGTATGTATCGGGTCTTTCTGAAAATCTATAGAGGAGGCCTTTGTTCAGCAGTGAACGTTCTCACTTCTGATAGTTTTTCCGGGTAATGGTGTTAGTCTATGAGTTTTACATCTGTAAACGTAACTGTGTAAGTCGTAAGATTCAAGTTTCCTCGGGATGTAAGTTACAAGAGCTCTTAATTCGTTAATAAATCTGGATGAAACCGGAATATCCAACTACCTGCCTCTGAGAAGAAATCCCGGAACAATCTCGAAGGTTTCTGTTTTAAAGTCCAGACGTATATTACAGTAAAAAATTATGAGACATAAATTGGGCAAACTCTCGAACACTCCATTCTTTTGATGAAAGATTCAAAGCTTTGAGTTTTATTCTGACCGACGACATCAAGCACGAATGAGTTATCGTGTAGCTCAACCATATTTTAGGGAATTCAACGACCCGTCGCATAACAGGAACATTAGTAGGTAAAAACTCTTGTATAGGTCCCATGAATATATATCGAGGTTTGATCCTTTACAATCCTCCCCGAGAATTTAAAACAAAATTCTCATATATTTTGAAACCAATATTAAATTAATACGGGCAATTCTCTTCTTATATACCAAAGTATTTATTAGCCACATTAACAGTATCAAGGTTGTATCGTACAGCATGGTGGTGTTAATTGAACGATAATAAGTCGGTGCATGACGTCATCCATCGATTGGGCGCGGATGGCTTCACCCTATTAAAGTACACTGATTCAATGTTTTTGATTTCATTTGTAAGGCTGCGTACACGTCAAGTGGGATTTTGTGCATTGGTATTGAGTCATATTTCATTCATAGTGTCATTATAATTCCTATTCCATATGATATCATATTTATGTATACGCAAGTTAGCGGAACTAGGGAATTTAGAAGCCTTATCATCATATCACCCAAAGAATGTGCAAAGATTTCCACAATGGCCGGTAACATTGCGCCCGCATCGAGCACCTCCCGCGGGCTGATTACCTAAGTCGCAGACGCTTTGCAACAGGCGTAAATTGCTCCAACGCCGCTGTCAAACGTCTAGTTGGCATTACCTATTTGCCGACAGCGACTAAACAGGCGAAGATCTCTGACGCGCCTCTGTCGGACAATCAGTTAACTAAAAAAGTTTATTCTTTTTAGTTCCACTGGCGGCTGCTGGCGCTAGTAACTATGCATCTTCCACAATAGCGACAGGCGGGCGATGCCTTACGTAGGTTATACCAATTTTTTTGACGCTTTGCCACTCGCGGGTGATCCTTGGCTGCGCGATAGCTGCTATCGCGTCTGCTGTTGCCGTTTTTAGCTAATCAGCCCGCGGGCGTCCTTCACCGGAGCGTCAGTCCATCTCGTTAGAGGTCGTCCGACGCTGCGTTTTCCGGTGTGTGATCTTCACTTGAGAACCTTTCAACCCCAACAGCCTGATGGTACAGAACGGATGTTCTGTGAGTTATGTTCTAGCTACATTGCTATGTTCTTGTGTATGTATTATCACGGTTAAGAAACTAAACAGACTCAAACATATTATCAACAACAACAACAAAAAAACTTTAAAACGTAAATACCCTTTTTTTCTTGATGTCCAGTGGAAATTCTACATGGAACTTCCTTCGCCCCGGGGAAGGGCGAAAATGATGACACATATTGTAGAGATCTATAGCTTTGTTCAGCAATGGACATCCTTTGGCTAATATGATGATGACTGGATCAGCAATTTCGGAACCCTCTCCACGCGAGTTAAACTCGCACTTGACCGGTTTTTAAATACATTTTTGAAACCTTTTCGTAGATAATTCCATAGAAGATTTGTCCTTTGACTGTATTTAGTTATATTAAGCCATGTGGTGCCGGCTACGAATAGCACCAACCCGTCTCATCCTGTGGGTGTCATAAAAGGCGACTATGGGATTAACCTGAGGATGGGCAGCAGCGTCCTTCGAGTACAATAATAACTCAACTGCGATCACCAACCCGCCTGTCAAGCGTAGCGATTATGGCTAAAACCCCCCAATGAGCACACAACACACCCATATCGTTGAGGTGACCTTTGGGGTAGCCTGTGTCCAGCAGTGGACTTCATTCGGCCGAAATGATGAGTTATATTAAACACACTCCAAACAAAACACATGGTACAAATCGTGAGGGAAGGTATCAATTTTTTTTCTATTATCACTTCCCCATAACAATAAAAAGCTATTTATTGAATTAAGTAATTAGATCTTTTTGTTATGCTCCTATCGATCACAATTACATAGCCATAGCTATACTTTTTTGCACAAATTCAAATTACTTTGAATTCCGAATCGAAACACGAATGGTAACGATTGTCGAAATCCACACAATATTAAGTCATATTACTTACTTACTAAGGGTGAGATTTGAGCAAGCTACTATTGCTGTTCGTTAAGTTTTTTGCTTAATGTACATATATTATGTGCTCATTTTATTTGATCGTATCAAGTGTAATTTGATTTTCTACAAGAACCGATACAAAAAGTTCGTGCTGTTGTTAAATAATTACTCCATACTATCTATTATGTAAATGTATTTTGTCAAAAAAAAAATACATTTCCGAAATAACTACAATCATTGGCACCACTGTACACATGTTGGTTATTTGTTTGTAAGTTATTTGTTCTGTAGAACCTATAGTAGGTACCTTTAGAAAGTTCCTGTTCGCTGGCGACTTAGAAATAATGCGCAATATACTGATAAAGTGATTCAGATAATTCAGACTAGAAAAATGTAGACAGACAAAACTATGGCTGGTGAGAACATTGCAAAGATTACCATATGGTACATTAATTTTATTTTTATTCTCATCATCATTTCAGATGAAAAAAAAGTCCACTGCTGGACAGAAGCCTGTCCCAAAAATTACCACAACGACCGGTATGGGTTTGTGTTGTGCGCTCATTAGGAGGTTTTGCCATAAGTTATCGCCACGCTTGGCAGACGGATTACGTTCCCATTAAAACCTTCCCGTTCAAGTAAGCACTTCTCCCTCCCGTCTCTTGCTCACGCCCGTGCCGAGCCTCTAGCTTTAAATGTCCCTTAATTCATTTTAAATAATACCGATTCAGCTATCCCCAAAACAATAGCTTGTTATCCCTGCAACGCCCTAAGCCGAGGTCCGTGTCCCGCAGGGGGCGCCCTTAGCAAAAGTTGATTAGTTTTGAATATTAAATTTAAGCCTGGCTGGAGGCCTCTTTTGGCTTCGCCAGGAATGACAGGTTAAGCAACCACATTTCCCTGAAACGTATGCGAGAAGCCCAAAAAAAAGCAGCCGGATTGGCGAGCGCAGTTGTGGTATAAATGTACTAGAAGGACGCTACTGCCCATCCTCCGGCCAATCCCATAGTTGCCTTTTACCATACCATCACCCACGGGATGAGATGGGATGGTGTTATTCTTAGCTGGCACCACACGGCAACTTAGCCGGCACCACACAGGAATTTTATTAATAAATACAAAAAATAGGGGCCATAAAGTTCGAATTGTAGTGTGCATAACAATATCAGTAGAGATAAAGCTCTATGGAAAAAATTTTAGAAACAAAAGGAGGCGAAATTGCAACAGTAGTATCGTAATTAAAAAGCAATGTGAAGAACTTGAACCTAGTATATCCAGCTGGTCGCTGGAATAAAACAAGTTAAAATATTCAGCGTAGAAGGCTTGATATTATACAAAAAATTCAACCGCAGTCATGGGCGTATCGTAGCGAGATGACTACAAAGATTAACGTCGGCTCTTTAGTTTTTTGTTCCCTCCATTGTTCGATAAGATGCTAATAACTATAGCACCCTAGGGCTGTGCGGGACATTTTCATGTTTATTTCTATCGAATCAAATCGATATTTTTCTATCAATTATAAAGTCAAGTCAAGTAAGTTTCAGAACAAGATCTCTGCCTACCGCATTATATTAATGACCGTCATCTGCAATACGGCATTAAGTAATAATCTCCTCCCACAATCTCGTATGTGGAAAGAATCGGCATTTCAAAACCTGGAAAACCCAAGTCTGAGCCGTCTTTGTATCGCCCCATAAGTGTTCTCAAAGTTCTTCCGACAATCTAGGAGCTTATCTTCACGAGATCAAAGGATTTTGCCGAATCCAGAAAACTTTAAAATCTATTTTTGCCTCGAGAACATCTTTGTATGTATGTATCTTTGCAATAATTACATTTTGATTGTAACTTGCCGGACATGAAGCAGTTCATGAAACATACGTCTAAACGCTACTTCGAGTCGGCCCGGCTCCATCAGAATCTCCCCGTGGTTTCGGCCAACTGCTACAAACCCTTCCCTTATTAACGCCCGTCCATGCCGCCACCCGAAAAATGTAGTCATCGATCCGGACGATGAAATCATCCTATACCCCGTAGAACACAAAACGAGGCTCGCGTAGTGACGTTCAATCACGACCGGTTTACCGTCCTCACCGCCGAGGTCCACCTCACAACTACTGAGGCCCATCGCGACAACCCGTTTAATCACCCCCCGACCCTTGCTCGAACCAGCCCATGCCGAGGAGCTAATAGTTTTAAAACCGAGGCAATGTTTATACATAAAAATTAAACATGCCTTAAAGCTATCAAATAGAAACGATCTAACTGTCCTTAGTTTAGTCCTCCTTTTTTTTATTGTTCCGGTAGAAATACATCATGTATTTCCTCCGCCCCGAGAAAGGGCAGATGCCGGGCGGGGTATGCCCGACTCCTACCGGCTAAAACCACCGGAGTGGTCATCTTCGGCACCGTAGGGAGGAAAGCAAAACTCCAGGAAAGTTTAGTCCTCCTAGTAACGCCCTAAGCCGATGTTCGAGGCCCACAGGGGGCGCGCTTAGCTGCAGTTGCTTAGTTTGTAAGATTTATGTCCAGCTGGAGGCCTTTTCGGCTTCATCAGATCATCTGGTTAAGTAGCGACAGCTCTTTAAGCTTTCTACAAGAAGCCAGACATAAAATTGTATCTGTATTTGTAATGAAAGATAAAGCATAAAATTCAATTATAGCTTAGGAGGAAAATATGCAAGAAAACCAATGTTACCTTGACAAATGAAAACAAAATTGTTTTTCATTCACGGGTTTCAGTTGTTTAATGAAAACATTCGGATTCATAGTTTGAAAAAAAAAGAGACTTGTCAGTTTCACTTTCAAGGACGTACGTATAACATAAACTCTAATGTTGTGTGTATTTAAATCGTATTAAAATTTCGAATCAATTATTGGCAGCCCTAAAAGTCTCATAAAGAAATCCATTGGAACAACATAAAATACATTAAGAGCACGTTAAAACTTCAGCACGTGTGTATCGTTACGTAATAAGCATAGATTACTTCGCAGAATCGACGTAATTGTAAGTTTAAAACCTACCAGTAACCTTACGTGCTAAATTGATGTTGTAAAGTCTAAAATATGAAGTGTTTTAAATCGGAAATCTAAATGATGTAGTGTTGTACAACCTAGATGCTGGGCAATATCGAAAATCTTAGCTTAACCACTTTTTGACAGAATTTTTGGGCTTCTGACTACGACTGTCATAGGTGTTTATCAACGGGGACCAACGGCTTAACATGTTTTCTGAGATACGGAATCTCGATAAGTTAGGAATGGTTTACCCCTTTAAGGACTGACCATGGCACGCGTTGCTTAAACTGCGAGTTTAAGCAACGCGTGCCATGGTGCCACTCTTTCATTCCGCTCGGCTGTAACTTGGCTACGAGCCCCTCAGATATCGATATAAATAGTGTGAATGCGTTTTACACACAATTTATCGACATAATATTATACTTTATTGATCATAATTGTTTGTAATACAGATTGTCGTGTCTCGTAACTTTGTGATTGGGTCGAGTAAGCATCTAGCTATTCAAGCTTCTTGCCTTGCTCTTTTTGATATTAAAGCTTGAGGACAACCATAGCTGCCCCGTACCTTTATGCACCATATTAAATCGTTCCGATCATTTCTACATATTAATTCAGTTTGCGTAGTGCCAAAGCGACTGGCTTTCTGCAAGAGTAATATACGCAGTTTATTTTTTGTAAGTCTTCTCGCAGACATTTTCTGGAAATGTGGTTGCTTAACCGGACATTTCTAGCGAAGCCAAAAGAGGCCTCCAGCCAGGCATAACGTTTACCTTATATTAGACCTTACATTTATACCGCCTATGGGCAGTTGATCCGGGTCTGGAAATAAAACTGAACTGCAAATATCGATTAGGTAATAAACACGCCGCAATTATATCCGATCAAACATAGGTACCTACTACCCATGAGACAATACGAACGATAAAATGTAGGTACTATAAAAAGCCGGATCAATTTAGGTTTTTGTTATTTGACTATAAGTAATACTAGATCACTTAAAACAGTATATAGAGCAAAAACTAGCTCTCTTATCATTAAAATATTTATAAGTACCTATTTCCTATACATCTACTGTTTAAGTTAATTTTCATGTCTGTAGAAATAAACAATGGTAGGTACTTAAAGTATATTTTTTGCAAGACTGCTATTGGGCAAGTAAACATTAGTGATGTATTGTGAACGAAGACGTGAGAAGTAATGGTACGGCTATCGAGGATATTGTACATATAATACTGAACAAATAAGAGACAAATGTGAGTTAAGGACTGTCATGTTAATTAATAATAATTAAATCAATAATTATTATTAATTAACATGAGCAACACTCACCAAATAATTAAATACCTAAAATATATTTATTTTTATTTAAAATATTTATTTTCTTCCACAAATAAAACTTAAAAGTGTTAGTTTAGATAAACCTAAAACAATAGTACCACATGAACAATGCTTATCTGTGGGAGACTGGTGCCTAAACTAAGCCAAGGCCTGTATTTCAGGACCTATCCAATGACATAAAAAAATGTTCTAGAATATTTTTTGTGACAAGTAACAAAAGCTATGAGTTATCACGCCTGGTATGAGATATAAATACAGATATCTTTAAAACTAAAACTATTTTATTTTTCATAATAACATGTTTCTTAAAGTTATAAAAATAATCATCCATAATTTACTCATTTGCCCATCAAACACTGTAAACACTACTTTTATTGTATTCAATACTCTACAAAGTCGATTATCGTAATCGATGAGTTAGTTAGATCATCATCATCACTATGTATCTGCGAGTATGATATTTGTTTTAGCCTCAGTATAAAACGAATGACAAATTTATCTGCAAACGTCTATTTCGTCTTAGCGTAATATCGTATGTCACTGTGTGTGTGTGAACGTCAATTTTTTTTTTATAAGGAATCAGCAAAAATTAACTCACATATTTGGGCAGAATGCGAGCGAGCGTAAAGTTTGGTGTCAACCATATCTTAAACTGCTTCAACTATTCGTAATCGAATCGTATCTGTATTTTATTATACAACTAAGGGATGTCCACTGCTGAATAAAGGAACTTCACGGTAACATACACTGTGTCGTCATTTTGGGGGAATTTGCCAGTATACACTACGCTTGGCAGTCGGGTTGGTAAAAGAAGAATGGCTGCGGTTTCACAGAAGACATGCTGCTGCACATACCTAGGTGCTATATTCTGACACCATTCGGAAATATAACATACTATGTAGAAACTCTGGAGCTATTTATGTTAAATTATTCTACGTTATATTTTTCCATTTTGATACTATGGAATCCCATAGCTTAGCTTTTTTTACAATTTGCTTCAAATTCAAAACAAAACAAGTAAGCTTACAAGAAACCATACAAAATAAAATAATTATATTCATTTACTTTGAAAGTATGACATCACTCGCAGCAAAACATAGTTCCATAGACAAATAAGCTTCTCCATTCCCAGTAGTTTTATAATTGTGTTTGGGTTGCAAGCAATAAAAACAGAATAATTGCATTTTTATATTTTACGAAATCATAACACGATAAATTAACTTAGCCATTACTTTTTTAATTGCATTAAAATCAAAGATACCATCTTACAAATTAATTAATAATCCGGAATCCTTCTTTCACATCGGATTAAGTATGGCAATTTGTTGGATATTTTTATACAGATGATAAAAATAGTGCTTAGGTATTAAAACCTATGCCCGTACTTGCGCTCTATTCAACTACAAGCTTAAAGATAGTAAACATTAATAGAAGAAAGATTATAATAAAACACTTAAACGGATTCTATCGCGTATATCATATACGCGATAGAATCCGTTTAAAAGTGTTTTATTATAATGTGTAATACTCGCGAAAACCTAAGACATTATTATAGAAGAAAGATATTAGAGAAATAATTTTAATCTAAGTAGCTCAGCGATGGTTTTTTATTTAATTGTTTAGTTACTACCCCACTAGGGTGAAGCAAAAAGGAGGGTTATGATTTTGACCAAGAGACCTATGCTTGGTGTTTCTCTGCGAGTTGAATCAGAAATGAGGAGATCCGTAGAAGAACTAAAATTGCCGACAAATCTGAAAGGCTTAATAAACTGAAGTGGCAATGGGCGGGGCACATTGCTCGTAGAACTGATGGTCGTTGGGGTAAAAAGGTTCTCGAGTGGAGATCGCGCACCGGAAAACGCAGCGTGGTAAGACCTCCCACGAGGTGGACAGACGACCTGGTGAAAGTCGCTGGGAGTCGTTGGATGCGGGTGGCATGTAACCTGTCGTTGTGGAAATCTATGATGGAGGGCTTTGTTCAGCAGTGGCCGTTCTTTGGATGATAGAAAACGTCCACTGCTGAATATGGACCTCTCAGTGGTCACTAACAATGAACGGTCATATGGGTTATGGTCTTAATAACCACGCTTGGCAGGCGAATTGGTTATCGCAGTATGTTTTAATTAACACACGTGCGGATACTGCTGCCCATCCTCTTGATATCAACCCTTATGCCTCTTTTACGACACTCACGGGTAGAGAGGGGTCTAGTATTTGCAGGGAACGACACGTAATAAGCAATGCATTAAGAATAATTACATCACACAGCATCAATTCAGAGCACCAAAATAACACAATCCGGTTTTCAATTTACACAAGTTCAGCGAAGTAATCTTGAACTCCCATAAACCGGTATAAAACCCAAATAAATCCGCCATCGTTGCAGTCGAACCTGTTTTAATTACTTAGTATCAATAACCTTGTTTAGTTAGCAATTAAACCAAGGCCAGACTGGTTCGCAGACTTGAATAAGTTTTAGAATTAACGTCCAATATTTGAAATTGGTGTTCGATTCTAATTTAAAAAAATGCATAATGAAAGGAATAAAGATTTTACTTCGTCGATAAAAAATGTTTTTTTTAATGCTATAGGTATACAAATATGTTACCTTTTCCGTAAATACTTTCTCAGCCTCATTCCTTGCGCTCTTTGAAAGTCTATGTGACGGGACACGCTAGGGGGATTCTTGTTCCGGAAAATTTCGCGGTAGGAACATAACTGTAAATATTCAGTATAGTTCTTTTTTCACAACTGGGATTAATTATAGGCTACAACAAAAACAAACAGGTAATCCCCGCAATAAAGATTAAAATTACTAAGATTACAATAGATAATGTACCTGATAATCGCAAAAAACATCAGTACAAATTATTACCTACCTAAACATAACAAATATAGGAAAAACAGATAGGTAATGGTGTACACAAAAGAAAAATCCTTGAGACTGAACGAATACATAAATACATCACACGCAGATGCATATCGCTAAGGACATTATGTATTGTGCCGTAAGAGCGTGTTCTGACGGTACGACTGCGTACAGAAAACGAGAAAACGTGTCTTTTTATGCGACAATATAACAGCGACACGTCGTCGTAGAAAGCATGCGAGTATATTGAAGTACTCACTCGTGTGAAAATTATTGGACCCGGCATTGAGATTTGATTCAATACGAATGACTTCTTATAGGTACAGTAAGTTTAATTTGATTGAAAAACTGTTTTTCAATTACATTGTCAATTTTATGGACTTCAAATGAGCTATTAATTATTTTATATTATGTTATAAATAGTAGTATTTGTCTCTAGAAATGGATAAAAATATTATTTTCATTACGTTGGTGGATTATGAGAGGTAAAAAATAATTACTTCCCCATATTAATGTCCCACAGCATATCAAATGACACGTCGCCACGCATGCATTCTTAAAGATTTAATTTATATTACTTAACTGTAATTTAAGGTGAATTTACGTTATAAGATCGTGTAAAGATGTTAGTGCGACAAATTTATAGTGTCTATTAGTCGCAACATCTAAACAAGACTTAATAGATGCATGCTCCAGATGCAGACAAAAAACTCCGAATAAACAACTCGGTACATTTTCATAATACAAGACTATGAACAAAGACATTTAAATTTATAATTTAGTTAAGATAAAACCGCAAACGTGAAGCTCGCCTTATATTTTAAGAATAACTAAATTTGAATTATTCTTATTAAAATATGCAACATTTTAATTTCACTTTGGATCTTGAGAGTAAATTACTTACATTATTTATGACAGTTATATAATATATTCAAGAATTATATCGAATAGCTGATTAAAATGATTTCATCCGTTCGAAAAGCTTTAATTTATTTTCAAATAAATTAGTTAAATGCTGAAATTCTGATGATACTAAATTCCTTGTAGTGTCTGGATTAAGAATATAGCACTACTCCATTAAATACTGTGGATGCCGTAATAGGCGACTCACGGATTCTAAACCAGGGGGATGGGCAGCAGCGTCCCTTCTGTCTCACAGTGTTCTTACAGCAACCATACTGCACTCACCAACCCACCTGTCAAGCGTGGTGAGTACTGGCAAATTTTCCACCAAACTAACGACGCAATTGTAAAATATGGGGGAGGTCTGTCCAACAGTGGACGTCCTATGGCTGATATGGTGACAATAATGAAATTTCGCGATGCTTTAAAAAATCTATTTTTCTTCTGATATTAATTATGCCATATCCTCCGCAATTTAGAACAAGTTTATAATCCATTAATCTTAAGTGGTAAAGTTGACATTGAACTTAATTAAAACAGTATTAATATTATCCGGTCGAAGCTATTTTGCGTCGCGAGTGTGTGTTTTTCTATCAGAGCTTGACTGAAAACGTAATCATATATTCTAGGTAATGATCATAAAACTTTGATACGAAAAAGCAGACACCTATATCATAAGGAGATCTATTAAGAAGACAAAACGCAGGGCAGCTTCCGGCGGCCAGTATGTGAGTGGTGACACTGCGTATCCGAATGCACCGTCGGTCAGGGCCTCGTCTCCGGCATGCCTTTATTGATCAGCTGGAGTGGAACTCAATGAGTGCCCGCAGGACTTTCAACTGGCTTGCCTTAGTTGGAAGATTGAGGGGGGCCGACAGAGCTATACGCTCGAGAGTGGAAGTGTCTAATGGCGTAATAACGGGAAACCCGCTGCCGCCCGGTGTCGCACCTCTCGACGACACCCTGAGCCGCTCGCGTCGGTGTTGCTTCTTTTCGCATATAGTGGAGGCCATTTAAGGGGCCTATCTTATCAGTGGCAAGTTACCGTCTACCACAGGATTTCACTTTGAAGGTTGAAAGACAGCCGCTGTCCTTCCCGTTTTCTTTAAGTTTTCGTTTCATTGCAGTAAACATTATCCTTCAACCTTATCCTTTAATTTCATACTATAGTTCTACACTCCGGGGGCAATCCGATACTGCATGAATATAGTGCAGCCATGGAGAGTCTTTTCTCATTATATTTTAGACTAGCTGGGACCCGCGTTTCACCCGCGTTTAATTTAAAAGAAATTTAGAGTATTTCGACATAGACACTCGACATAGAATATATATATTGGATTTCAAGGGTATTTTTTTTTGCGCGGAACCCTAATTATTTTTCTAGTATTAAAGTAGCCTAAGTTATTCCTTATAACATCAGCTATCTGCCAGTGAAAGTCCCGTCAAAATCGGTCCAGCCGTTTCGGAGATTACCCGGAACAAACAGACAGACAGACAAAAAAATAAAATTTGTTTTTTTGTTATAGGTACCGTATATACTTTCATATGCATTAAGTAAAAAGCTGTTATATTGACATTACAAACAGACACTTCAATTTAATTTGTTTGTATAGATAAAAAAATCTCTAAAGGGCCTCTGCGTGTCAGGCCATGTCCCGCGTAAGCCTATCAAAAGTCCGGCGGGCTGATTATGCATATCGCAGACGGTTTGCGACAATCGTAAATTGCGCATACGCCGCTGTCAAACGTCATTTTGGTATTACGCATTTGCCGACAGCGATTGAACAGGCGAAGATCTCTGACGTACGTTGTTTCGAACGATCAATGAACAAAAATTGCAATCTCGCATTTCTATTTCAGGCGATCTGCCACCGGTGGATCCTTGGCTACGCGATAGTTGTTGTCGCGTCTGCTGTCGCTGTTTTAGCTAATCAGGGTGCCAGTTCGCTCTTACAGCGGATACAAATTACAAACCCGTGAAAATAGACAATTCAATACTAATATTGCGATGGACATTGTTATATTTATTTATTCTGTGTTTTTACTATTATCTATTTTGTAGTGATATTTTTTTTCTATGTATATATGTAGTATTACGATTGACGGCACGGTTGGTGCAGTGGCTGATACAGTCGGCTGCTGCGCTCCGGGTCGTGGGTTCGATTCCCGCACGGGACAAATATTTGTATGATCTGCAGGTAGTTGTTCCGGGTCTGGGTGTATTGTATGTGGAATTCATGTCTGTAAACGCACCCACGACACAGGAGAAATACCGTATTATATATTTTATCGAGGCAAGGTGTCCAGTAAATAGCACGACATACTGCAGGGGATGACAGCTTGGGTCAATACATAACAAAAAAACATAATATATGTTCAGCAAAATCTTACGGATTTACAGTAGTACAAAATTTTAAGATAAGAAAATTGTACTGTGAAAATTGCAAAATAAAAATTGTATTTCTTGAAAACATTTTAGTTTTTAATAGAATAAAGACTTATCAATGAGTAAAGTAACTATTCACAAATAATTTGAGCTAAAAAAAAAAATTGGAAAGGAATTTTTCATTACGAGATGCTCAAAAATTTGTGTCAAGGTAGAGATTTTTCGATGTTTCGGAAAATTTTGTACTACTGTAAATCCGTAAGGTTTTGCTGAACACATAATGTGTTTTTTTGGTAGGTATTGACCCAAGCTCTCATCCCCTGCAGTATGTCGTGCTATGTACTGGACACCCTGTATCGTATGTATGTAAAATAAATGTTTGTGTGTATGTCCTTTATAGAATCGTAAACTATGCATTTGATCATGTCATGATCTTCAGCAAAGTGTTGTGCCCACAAAGGTTTCTGAGTTGGTACGACAAATCTTTGACAGATGGCGCCACTATCATTCCAATGAATTTCATTTCGATATATATGAAATTAAACGGCGGGTGAAACCGCGGGTCCCAGCTAGTATTAGATAAGAAATAGTGCTATAAGCAAGGCTCAAGGTTGAAACATATGCAGGCACTTATAAAATATAATATCCGTTGGACGGTGTGCGTGTCAATCATGAGTCGACTTATGCTGTAAGTAAACATTTAGGTATAAAATGCACACGTTTCGAGGTATTAAATAATCGAATACTCATCAAATAACCACGATATCTATTAGACATATTTATTTTTATTTTCTCACCACAATAATGAAAATGTTATAGTTATGTTCAAATTTACTGTGGGAGACTGGTGCCTAAACTAGGCTGAAGCATGTATTAATAGGCCTGGTGACTTAGGCCTTCCACCTCATATGTCCAATTTTGCTCTTTCATAAACTGTGCCAAGCGTATTTTTTCCATTTTCTTGTTCTTCGTGTATCTGATGCTATCAAGTTGTTTCCTCTTGTTAAAGTTCTCTTGATGAATACTCTCCAATACGTTGATATCACTATCCAGGCATTTTGAATAATGACTGAAATTGTGAACAGGTACCGATTAATCAGAGTAATGAGCAATCAAAACGGCTAATTGGGGCTCTTGAATGGATTAATCATACAATTTCACGCGTGGAAATTGATCACTCATACTGTCTGTATCGTGGGTGGTTTTACAGACACACAATACACCCAGACCCGGAACAACTACCTGCAAATCATACAAATATTTGTTCCGTACTCCAGGTCGCGGGTTCCCAACCATGCCGTTATTTCGGTGTTGTATTCGCCTAAGAATTTCAACCTCGCGTGTTGCGTGTCGTGTTCATTTTAGTTACGACACACAAATTAGGGTCAGATTAAAAAAAAACATGATGGATAACGTATCCATCGTACTGAACCCTCTCCATGCGAGTTCAACTGGCACTTGTACGGTTTTTAATTTACCTAAACACATTCCGGGTTCCGGAATACGTTGTTTCATTTGTGCTGAAATGAAGTTATTTTCATTGTCCCTGTTCTCCGTGTAATGAGTACATGTAAAAGTTAAGATAAATCCTCTCGTGGGGACGTTTCATGTCGTAGAAACGGAAAACTAGCTTTCGTGCTGCCTTAGAATGTTTCATAATGATTGTCTAAGGGCGCGGAGTTTTAAAAAAACTTTGCCACTGCCACATACTACACCCAGACCCGGAACAACTACCTGCAGATCATACAAATATTTGTCCGTGCGGGAATCAACCCCGCGACCCGGAGCGCAGCAGTCACCTGTATCAGCCACTGCACTAACCGTGTCGTCATTATCATTATCAGCATTACACATTAGCATATTATGTTTTGTTACGTGTTTGTGACTGTAAGCTAATTTGATAATTTCATACATTGCTATTACATATGTATACCGACGTAGGAAAGCATATTTGCTGTAAGTAGACAAAATACCTAAAGTGACTTTTTACTACCATTAGAATCGCATCATAGAAGCCGCATCGAATGAACCGGGTCCTGTGTCTCTACGATGAAAAAAAAATTACATACGCCGTTGAAAACGCCCGTACTTATATTTTTTTAGCAAGATTAAATGCTGTATGTAGACCAAAATCCAGCCATTTTAGACATTTTGTACTTACAGCAAAAGAAAGACTGCATTTTTTGCTTTACAAAAACTTACTTCTTCCCATTTAAAAACTTAACGCTACTTACAGCATTTCTGCGGCGTGTGATTTTTACATTCGTTTACTTACAGCAAGTTTAGGGAACCTACAGTTTTAGTTTTTGTTATTTACAGCAAATCATCACGTATTTGCTTCAAAAGCTCACACCACATAATGCATTTTAAAAAACTGTGATTTTTTAGAAATTTGAGATAATGCATTTTGATAAATCATTTATCATATCATTTTACCGTTACGCCATTGAAAAAATGATAGTACTTTGAAGTTGTGTCGGTGTTACCGCATTTGAAACGTCGTGTGTGCTGAGTGTCCGTAATAAGTGGTGTGATTTAGATTGAACCTTTTAATAATTTTACCACGAAAACGTAAGTAAATTTTCCGAATGATTATTATTAAGTGTCGATAAGTATTTACGTATTGTATCTTAATCGAAACTATCTAATACAAGCAAAGATATTTGTAATCTGCCATAATTAGGTTTAAGCATTTTTTCTAGGTAGTTTCAAAGTATAAAAATGATCAATTTACTTGTCCTTCTACAGATTTTTTAGGAATATCGTCACACCTGTTATCCCTGACGGAGTAGGCATTTCACCGACGTATTTAGTCTCCAATGTGACTGGTGGCCAACCAACCAATATACGAGCACAAACCCGGTTACGTGCTGCAATTGAGGAAGTTTCACAACTGTAAAACCACATATTATACTTTGCCATAGCCGGGAATCGAACCCGGAACCTCATGATCTATAATCAGCAATCACAATCACTAGACCAACGAGAGTAACAAGATGTTTTTTATAAACTGCCTTGCTTATTTTAGATGGCGAAACGCAGGGAATGGATGGACGAATTGAGACCTCTTCAAGAAGTCATTGTTGAAGAGCCTTCAAGAAAGAAACCTAAAATACAAATATTAGGCAACGAACTATACCTACAAGGCAATTTAATTCCTTCGAAATTGAACAACAAAAAAATAAAATCATAGACCGATGAATCTAATAATTTTTCGCAAAATAACTGCAAAACGACACCACGACATGTAAGGAATTTGGAAGAGGACATGACTAGTAGCAAAGAACTGACTCCAACTATTCGAAACCCAGAAAAATACATGACTGCAACCGACCACATACTAAGATAAATTTTACTGCCACCGCGAAAGCAACGTAAAATTGATGGACCCTGAATGTCTACCCTCCGGTCTTAGAGCATGTGCAGCAATAGAGAGCCACGTGCAAACGCAACTTCAATGTCCATCTCAAGTTCTTGATACAACTGTTGCTACTCAAAGTAACGTGTTACATTATAATAAAACACTTTTAAACGGATTCTATCGCGTATATTTTTGTTTTTCCTGACGTTTCGAATACTTTGCAGCATTCGTGGTCGCAGGATGACTAAGGTGACAGGCGTCATTACAGTTTCGGTGTCCATCTCTAGTACCTTCAACGAGTTTTGCAGCAGAAAGTGCTTAATACACCACACGGTGACAACATGGCCCTTTATTATGATGAAAAATATCAGTGTATAATTTCACAGTTTATGAAAGTAACACGCATGTAGGGCTCTGTAATACTCGTATATGGAATGAAACAGATGCCCATCGTGGAGCAAATGAGATTTCGACATGTTTACTTAATTATGTAATGGAAGTTGATTCTCAAGTTAAAGTTAAGATCTTTTTATTGTATTCTGATTCCTGCTACGGACAAAACAAAAATAAGACCGTTTACCGTTAGGTTTTAAGTACAGCTGTAAAACAAATGACTATATCCCTGAAACCGATGAAGATGACTGAAAAAAAAAGTGAATGATTCGCGATAGCATAATTTTAATATCATTGGTTTATTTACTTTTCCTTAAATATATTTTTTATTGGACACAATGTCTTCATGTTAAGTTTCAATTATAATTGCATTTTGTTACATCTTTTCGTTATAAAATAAGGCAAATTGCCACTAAGTTTCTGTTTTTTTACTTTTAAATAAATATTTTTTGATTTGTTACAATGTTTTTATCAACATCTTGCGTTCCTAACTAGGCCTTTAGGGCCTTAGTTTTTATTTTGTATATTTTATTTTTTTATGTTTTATCTCTTATATATAAGAGAAAAATACTTTTGTAATTCATTGTATTGTTGAAACGAAGTTCTGGCAGTATAATTAGAGTTTCAAATTTTGTTTCAACAATTTAAAAGACCATAATTATTTTTTTACTATTTACGACATTTTATTTTAACCAAACATTACATTACCAACTGACCCACTGCATTGCTAGATCTAATCATAATTATAAATTTAATCTTACATCTTGAATTGCAGTACCCAAATAAATAAATTTACTGCATACAGCATATTTACCGCCTGTAAATTGATAATATTTCCATCTTCGCGTACATTTTTCTTCCTTAGTTACAGCGTTTTAAAGGTATGTGATTTAAAAAACTGTTTGCTGTAACTAGCCAAACTCGTACTGATAGTAACTTTGGATAAAAAGTTTACATTGCAAATGGTGACTGGCAGTTAAATAAACCTATGTTCCAAAAATGGTAGCAATATCATGGATAGGTCAGACAATATGAATTTTTTTCCGAAATTAATAAAGTTTTTTGGCTCTGGTGAACAATTGCAATATGTCTACTTACAGCAAATATGCTTTCCTACGTCGATACACTGTTTTTTTGGAAGGGAAATCTACACTGTTAAAACAAAATGATAACACGTTGAATGCCAGAAGAATTCCTATTTAGTTACATTCTGAAAATCCCCTTCAATGAAAAGGTTATTTTAGTTAGAAGCCGTGTGGTGCCGGCACAGAATACCACCACCCCATCTCCTCCCGTGGGTGCCGTAAAAGTCGACTAAGGGATTAGCCGGAGGATGGGCAGCAGCGTCCTTCGAGTGCATTAACAACTCAACTGCGATCGCCAACCCGCTTGCAAAGCGTGGCGATTATGGCAAATCCCCCCAATGAGTCCACAACATACCCATATCGGTCATATCGGTGCATATTGTGGTGATCTTTGGGGGAGGCCTGTGTCCATCAGTGGACTTAATTTTGCCGGATGAGTAAACACCAAAGACCCTAAAGACACCTATCAAATATCACACTATTGCATGATATGAAACACCATTCAAATATGAATTTGAAGACATTTAAAAAGAAATACATAGTCAATTCCACAAGGACGACACATGCTCAATCCAATCTATTTATACCTACTATAAATTGTTCATGACCCCAATAAAGAGACATCAAGACGATTAAATTGTTGGTAGCAAGTGCGAGACTGACAATTGCTCAATAGAGCAATCAGACTGATGCTGCCCGGAGAGGCAAGGCGTGATTTACATTACGAACTTATAACGTTGATTCTTTAATAAAGTGAATTACGAATGTATTTGTGTATTGTCACATCTGTTTATGATAAAAATATATACAAAATATGTATGTATCATTGAATTAACAAACACAAAAACTATAAGATAGTGGACATTAAAACGTCAGAGTTACTCCCCATCGCTATTAGCTGGTAATATTTTTGCAAGACTATCTACAGCATTGCCACGTTGAATGGCAATGCTTATTCCTTGAAAAGGTCAGCCCTCTGATCACCAGAAGGCTGGCTGGAGGCCTCTTTTGGTTTCGCCAGACCGGTTAAGCAACCACATTTCCCTGAAATGTATGCGAGAAGCCCAACAAAAAAAAACGATCATCTGGCATTATAGTTAAATAGCAGACGTGCAGCAAGAGTAATTACCGATGAGGTTATTATATTTAGGCCGTTTCAAAGATTCTGCTGCAGAAGCAGCAGAGCTTGCCGTGCTTGAAATATAAGACGCAGCAAACATAAGTTGTGGCCCACACCATACCGTACGGTTTATTGCCATCGTGACGTGCCAAGCCATTGGGCTTTAATGCCGAATAGGGTCGAAAATTTTGCATGTCATGCTATGCGACCTGCAAGACAGGCCATTGTGTCCGATACCGTCGACAGCTTCAACACAGTGACACCAATCAGAAGCACCTAAACGTAGGCAGCCGTGTACGTAGTCGAAATAGCAGTCTTGTTAAGAAGATATGAATATAATGTTTTCGTAAATAATCGTGCCCATGCCGTGTGGTGCCGGCTCAGAATGCCACTACCCCATCTCCTCCCATGGGTGTCGTAAAAGTCGACTAAGGGATTAGCCGGAGGATGGACAGCAGCGTCCTTCGAGTACATTAACAACTCAACTGCGATCGCCAACCCGCCTGCCAAGCGTGGCGATTATGGCAAAACCCCCCAATGAGCTCACAACACATCCATATCGGTGGTTGTGGTGTTCTTTGGGGGAGGCCTGTGTCCAGCAGTGGACTTCATTCGGCCGAAATGATGATGATGATGAAATAATCGTGAATAAACCATTGAGCACAGTTTCAAAAATCCTGAATAACCCATATAATATTAACATAAAATATTAATAAAGATAAACAAATCTTACAACAATAAGCAATAGGTAATTGAAATATGAAAATAAAATCAAAATAAATAGAAAAAAGATATGCATATATTATAATAACAGACACGAGGACAAACGAACTGAATAATAATTAATAATTACAATAACGAACATGTTTCAAGACTTAATTCTCAAGCTTCGGCGCAGACCGGCAATTTTAGGACCACACGCATGCCATTAAAAAGTCGCTGAATATTTATGGACAGGGCTGAATATGAAATCTCACACGGGCTAAATTACGTCAGAATTTAACGGTATCCGCATTAATATCCTCGTTTTAGTTACTGTTATCGCATATTCAAGATCTGTAGTAGTTGAATGCCTACTAAGATTACTGTACAACATATATGACATTTTATGCGTTTCACAATACTTTTATAATAAGAAACACGTCTTAAAAAATCTGTGTTGTAGCTTCTAACTCCTTGCAAGATGAGATATTTCGCAGATGTTTCATTTGAGTGTAATAAACGAGAGATTCGCCAGTATTCGGCTTTTCAACCAGCAACAACTCAGCCACAAAATATCGTCGATTTGTTGCCCGTTAGTAAAATTATAAAACAAAAAAATTGTTATTTTTCGCCCGACAGGACGTAGCTGTCTCTTCGATAACGAGTGTTATTAACATGATCTTGCAATTAATTTTACTATCTTTTATACTATGCATATGTGGTCGTGGCCTAAGGCACTATGGGGAGCTGTAATAAAGGTATATCAGTCGCATAGAACCTTGATCGGTTAATGTTCAGTATTGTGATAAATATTCAATACTGGTCACCCCCCGTCAATTTGCTCGAACGGACGCCATGTATACTCCATTAAGCATCTGTATTGTATAAGCTATTTTATACTGAAGCTTGGATACTAACCGAATATGTATATTTTTAACGCAATTAAAGTGAGAAGGCTTACTAGCGAGAAAGTTTTCAATTAACGTCGATTTGAAAAAGTTTGGACCTTAATGTAACTGTTATTAATTTCATTTTACGGGGGATAGAAAATAATCTTATCACTAATGATGAATAATAGAAATTAACCACTTGATAGACTTTCAATTATAACGCGTTGTATTCCAAAGGAATAAATTTACTGGTGGTCCGCTTTACAGTCATCCCCTCCGTGATGTTCCTAAAGGCGTGGCATCAATGGGCGGCTCTAGTGTGATCCTACAAGGACCTAGAGCCCCCCTTCGGTGCCGAAGATGATCGTTCCAGTGGCTTTACCCGGTAGGAGTCCGGCATACCCCTTCGCCCTTCCCCGGGGCAAAGGAAGTACCATGTAAAATTTCCACTGGACATCAATGAAAAAAAGGTCTCATATTGCAAGAAGCTGGTTAGGTAGATATCACCCTAGTGAAAGATATTCGCAGCGAAGCAATAGTGTTTAAACTCGAGACATCACTGTGCTCCGGTTAGAAAGGCACTGTAGCTAGTGAAACTATTGGACATAAGGGACTAAATAATTTCACGTCTCGAGGTGAAGAGCACAGAGTGATGCCTCGCAGGACTAGTCCTGGGTAGCATTATAATTGTTATGGGCAGGCATGACGCTTACCACCAGGCGAATGGCTTGCAAGTCTCGTCACCAAGTTGTATAAAAACTTCCTTTTATACATCGAAAATCTATTGTCCGACTGAATGACGTGTGCACCTCTCTTAACCAGAAGATTTCCTTATCGAGTTCCACCACACAGGAGAAGGCAAAGGGTGTGAGCTCTAAACGTTTAAAACTACCACTATGATCCTCCTACATTGCGCTGGGGCACGGAATTTTCACGCATTCAGCATACCCCCAGCAGGTAATGTCCGGTCGTGAGGGCCGGTCCCGTGCGGAGAAGAACGAGATGGCGCCGGAGCAACAACCGCCCCGGCATCCAAGGCCAACACAACACGCCTGAGCACCCTGGCATCACTACATGGTGGGGGGCCTCGGGGATCGCGGGTGCGCAGATTGGGGAGTCTGCGTGCTCACACCGAGCGACCCCCGGGAAGACGGTGGTGCGCACGTGGTCACGTGCCGCCATGTGCCCTAAAAGATATTCCTTAAAGATAATACAGAGCGCGACTCCATTATGTCTATGGTTGTGAGGGTAGAAGGCCATTTATGATGTTGTCTACCAGATCATAAGGGCAATTCATGACAGAGTTTCTTGACATAATTGTCCAATTTCCTTTATAAAAATTCTTAACAAAATTAACACAAATATTTAAACGCCGATATTTCAATCAGTTTATATTCATAGACGGATTCTTCCGTGAGTGAACGGTAAGGGAATACTAATCCCCTGGAGCGCCGGGTATAAAATTGGTTAAGGCGGCACCTTATCGATGAGAATTCGGTTTTATGTGACTGCAAAACTCTGAAGTACGGGGCATTTTTACATTTCCCTCCCGTCATGAAATGCAAGATATGGGTTTTATGGCGAGATTTTTGCTGAGTATGTTTTGAATAATTGAATAATATTAGAACGAAATGGGATTTACAAATTGGAGACATTAAATAATCTGATTTATAATAAATCCCCTATGAATAAAACCTTTATTTTAATCACTGTATCTATTTGAGGTAGTTCTGTGTGTGGTCTTCAAATCGTTCAGTTGTATAAATAAGTCGTACTAAATTCTAAGAGATAGTCGATCTGTTTTTGCTTTATGACGAAGATCGGAGTAGCTAGCAAGCAATGCAAATGTTACAAGATATCATAGTGCTGCGCACGCGATGTCGTTTTGCCTACAATAGAAATTGAAGCCATGTAATGTTTTAAGGAAATAATTTAGTGGGGTTCGTATCTAACGTTTGTTTAAGATGATCTCCATTAATTGCTTATTTAACATCATTTTATTATTATAATAGAATGTTAATCAAGCAAATATTCCGTTGGAAGGAAGTCTATAGCAGTTTTAGCACAAGTAGAAATAATATTTCAAATCATGGAAATACAATAATATAAAAGAGATCCAAGTTTATAAGAGCATCTTCAAAGGTCAAAACTCAGGGGTTAAAAATATTCAAAGCCAAGCCTCCAATACAACCAATACCAACTTTGTATGTGATCCACGTAGACACTTTACGTAATCTATCATCGTACTGTACAAACTAAATGTTTGTCATTCCGATTGAAGGCTTTCTCAAAAACCGTCTTCGATATTGAGGAAGCAATACAGTAAGGAAGTTTTGATGACGCGCATGGATATGGGTATTTTAACGAAATCGATCAAAGTCATTGTAAGAGAAAATTATTCTTTGAATATTTTTGTTGGATGTTCTTTATTCTTGTATGTCTTGGAAATCGATGACGAAATATGTAGTGTCAGTCTCTATTGGTTCTAGCGTATACTGGGCCAATTGCCAGAAATCACTCATAACAATGGGAACTATTCATGCGCACACGCAAGCGCATGGTTTTACAGGGTACTAATGTTGGGTCAGGTATAAGTTAAGCTCAAGATTGGAACGAATGACATATACCTTTATTAAGCATTGGATAGTGTTTGGTTTACGATGAGGATACGCACCTCTCATTATATCACATTGGTAAATAATCCGACTACTATCGACTACATCTTCTCCAAGATGACCAAGGTATTATCAAGAGTATGAGAGCATTTATCTATTGCAATCACCATTATCCACTAAGTGGGGCGATGGTAGTGGTCTAGTTAGGAGACCCATATAAAGCAGTGGACGTTAATTCGTTGATTAGTTCCGATAGCGGAACTTTTCGAAGTCCAAACGGAATATGGAAGCCAGTATTTTTTACGACAAGTGGTCTATTTCATGACGCGCTACAATCGCCAAACAACCATGAAACTTAACATATGTGAACATCCGTAAAATCTTAACGGATTTTGAATTATGTTAAGTATATTAAACACTCCGCATAGAAAATGAAGTCTCATCACACCAGGCTATTTAAAGGAAACTTTGGATAGACGCTAAAGGAAAACTTAGTAATATCGCTGTGAAAGAATCTCGAAAATATTATGTAAGCTGAGAGCTAAGATCTTTAAGATAAACTAATAAGTCGATGAACGAGCGATTATGTGAGCGGAACTTGAGAAACTCGGAGTTTGGAAGAGATTGAGAAACTTATGTGTGTAGTAATGAACCTTATAGTTATTAAAACAGATTATTTTGTTGGTAAAATCTACAAGAACTAGGGAAATATATCTTATGAAAATGTTGGGATATTTTAATCTTTGAAAATTTGTTCTTCGCATTAGGTTACCAAGGTCAGTTTTTCTTAAAGATACTGTTAATAGGCTTATTAGGTGATTATATGTAGAGTTACTGGTTTTAGAATCACCTACTGCTTCGACGTCTGCTTTAGAATTTGATACTGCTTCGACGTCTGCTTTAGAATTTGATACTGCTTCGACGTCTGCTTTAGAATTCAAAGATATAAATAAGCTTTACTAAAGCCAAATGCAGTATAGTTCTTGGTTCCGTCGACAAAAATGCGGCAACATAGGCACCAAATATATTTTGAACCAAAAACGATGCAGCATTTTCCTATCAAATCAAATATGGGTCAAGAGCCTAAAATCAATGATAAATTCATTTTAAATCCATGTCCAAGAATTCAATTCATCCGACCAAATATCCGCTATCAAAATTCAACACACGAATGAAAGAACAAATGTGTAAAATGATCCAACATCAATGAGAACGCCAAACAAATTGCCTGGTCAAAATAAACAGCGGACATTTTCCTCTAAGATACGAGTAAGAAAAATATGGAAGTATTTTTGGCGGTTAAAAGGTGTTGGCAGATATTATTTATATCAAGAAAAAACTAAAATGAAATTGTGTCTCGAACCCAGCAGGTAGTCTACCGATGCTGAATGTATATGATGTTGAAGAAAATCAAAAGAAACTCTTTGAGTCCTTAGTTACCTATAGAATAGGGTAACGGGTTATGTTGAGAATGTTAAAACCATGAAGTATATGAAGACAGTACTAATTGCCATAAGTGTCTTTGAGTCATGGACTCCTCAATAATAGACCTTATTATTAGCTCACGAAATATAGCGCAAAAGTACCTACATGAGATTTCAAGTTTATTTCATACAATTAGTGACGTTTAGATAGTGTTAATGCCGACTGTACATCATCTCAACCATTATAATAACATTATTTTACCTGATAGTCAGACAACATCATCATCATCATCAGCCTATCGCAGTCCACTGCTCGACATAGGCCTCTTCAAATGCATGCCACTGATCGCGATCCTCGGCTACTCTCATCCAGCTACTGCCAGCCACCTTGCGCGGGTCATCACTCCACCGAGCTTGAGGGCGTCCTACACTACGTTTACCAAGACGCGGTCTCCACTCAAGAACACGTTTTCCCCAACGGTTGTCGGTTCTACGACTAATATGGCCAGCCCACTGCCACTTCAGCTTACTAATCCTATGAGCTATGTCGATAACTTTGGTTCTCTGCCGGACCACTTCATTTCTGATTTTATCCTTCAGAGCCGAGCCGAGCATAGCCCTCTCCATTGCTCGCTGAGCGACTTTAAACTTGTAGACCAGCCCTACCGTCGTACCGGTAGACAACAACAGCACAACAAAAGAATATAATACTAAAAAGTAAACATAACTGCAAATATAATTCTGCCCGCTGTTTTCCTTAACAATACACTGCTAAAAGAAACGAACAAGAAACATTCTTCAATTCAATAAATGACATCAACTAGGTTTCATGTATCAATAATAAATCAAATGACGTTCCACATGTAATAAAAACTGATTGTAATGATACTTAATTGAATGTAAGAGACGCTAATTTATGCTCCAGTGCCCATGACCTGACATTACAAAGAATAGCTTTTTACGGTAGTGATTACATCATTTCTCTACTTACTTGTACAAAGGATATAGCTGCTTCATGCTCATTACCGGTCGAAGAATGTCATTACCATACTACAGTTGTTGAACACTTTGTTGTCGGCTTGGACTGACGTTTTATAACACGTTAACCAATATATAAATGTACTCTGTGACGTTAACGAATCTACTTCAGAGTCGTATTAGTTCGTTGAAAATAATTTAAATTTAGAATACATTATTGGAATCGATCGTTTGTATTTTGAATTTGATTTTTAAATTCTATATTGACAGTGTAACACTTTGAATTATTCTGGTCTGTCCCACTATGCATTTATATTTACTTTTGGTTTTAATATACAACAAAATGTTTAAACATTTTCCACATTATCGGTCAGCAAATTATTGAATTATTTTTAAATGACAGTGGCTCAAAGTGGACTTGAATGACCAAGTCACGCACATATAATAGGGTACTTAGCCACTTATGGTGCTTGGCCAACTACACTTTAGGAACCTCGTAATGGGCGAGACAAGGCTAAGACTTCGATATGATACTTGCGCATTTGTACTTTTTTGTGAGAACAAAACGACCGGCATCTATAACAGAAATGAAGTGAGTGGTGGTTAACATCAAAGTGAATTATAGTTTAAGGTGTCAAACGTATTTAACGAATGAAAAATTTGCTATTTTTTATGTTATGTTAAATTAAAAATATTTGTTAATTTAATTAAATAATAAAATGATGAGTCACCAGTCCATCGTTTTTCTTTTTCAAGCGATTATCCCTGTACTATTTCTCCGGTATCGAAAGATAATGTATTCTTTTGGACTTGTACAAAATGATAATAAAAACTAATAACTATATAAATTTGACCAAAAATCTCCATATCAAACTCAATGTTTATTCAAATAGTTTCTTGATAAAACTCAACAGTAAAGTTGCACGGTTTGGGAAAGTCGATTCTTTAGAGAAGAGTCAGCAAGAAACTCCATGGATACCCTAAGTGCTGTTACAATTTTCATTGCAACATTTTACAAGTTAGGTATTTGAAAAACAGAGCTCTACCAACGCAAATTTATCTCAGCATATGCTGCAATAATTAATACTACTAATAGCTTTTTACTGGAATGAAATAAACACTTAGATGATTAGTTATTATTGTATCATGATAAAACCGAAGGGTGACAGATATCTTTCTGAATTTTGATAACTGCACAACGAACAGTGAACCTTCCACAGTCAGTTCTTGAACAGGTGGCCATTTCTTACACATTGAGACCACTCTGTACCTCAAAGAACTCAATGAGCCGTCGATTCAGATTGTCATACGACAAACTAAGAGAGTCATTTATGAGTTGTTAGAAACCCGAAAGTCTGATAACTGGTGTAACCTTAAAATATCGCCCAGTACCTGCAGGAGTTTGACATACTAGTACCCCTAATTGTACTGTTATTATGTGTTAATTACTTTCTTTTTATTTTGGTGTATGCACGGTTACATATGAAGCTATAACTATCCAATATAAGCTGATCTCACATTGTATAGGCTTTCAGTACGATGAGAGATCAGCGTAAACTGGATGTATATAGCTTGATACATCTCTCATCATCATCATCATCACTATCATATCGACCGACGGACGCCCTCTGCTAAAAATGGCCTCCCCTTCGGTTGCCACAATTGTCATATTTTGCCACGCTTGGCAGGCGGGTTGGTTAGCGCTAAATTGCTACTGTTCAATAGTTTAGTCCCCCTTAATCACCTTTTGCGACATCCCCGGGAGGAGATGGAGACTATATACATAATCTAGACACCACACGGATAAAGTCTACTCTACTCTTTTGACACTCACGCACTTAAGACTTCAGACTAACATCCGACAGTTGGGAAAAAGCTGGGCTGCTGATGATAGTAAGTTAAAAAAAGATCTATCTTGGACTAAAATGTATGGCATGTTTAATGTAGTGGCTAATCGCTTGGGTTTCTGCATTGCATAGTGTAAGGTTCAATTCCCGCATCAGGACTAATAATTCCATGGCCTAGTTATTTGTTTCGGGTTCGGATGTTTGTGTGTGTGTGAGATTGATTTCGTACTCACGATATAGGAGAGACACTAATGTTTGTGGGGGTTTATAATAGAAAAAGAAGCACAGGGTCGACTTACATAATGCCTGAGGAAGTACGAATATACGAAGTAGGCAGAGGCTTACAGAACCTTATAATCATTACCATCCGATAAGCACTTATCCTTACTACAAGGCAATATAAACGTGAATATTGCATTATTTTATTCCCGACCTAATAATTTCGAACTTTAACACGGACACACCGCTACACATTAAGCTAATCTAGTTTAATCTGATCTCTCATCGCAAGGAAGGCCTATACAATGCGAGATCAGCATAAACTGGAAATGTATAGCTTAATATTTAGCCGTGCGTACCACATAATTCTGGTCCCCATGTCGGTAATCGATCCGGTGAATTGTACTTAAGCACCGAATAACCCCTTTTTATCAATTTAACATGTATCATGGATGATTATTAGTGGCAATTTGAGACGTTAAGCCTGAAACTAACCATAACTAGTAACTGGTATCTAAGGTTTTATAAGTAAAAGTAGCGTAGAATATAACGAATTATGGCATTCGAAACACATATTTTTTTGGTCATAACTGTTTTATCGGAAATTTGGAAAATGTTCAAAGATACCTGTATTACCGATGGGTAATTGAAAAATACAATCCAATAAATTGACAATTGAGCAATCGAGTATACGTCATCTCCGACTAAGAATCGAATGAAAATGAACAATCGAATACAATTACGTACAGTTTTCAACACGACATATTAAAACGCTTATCATAAAGCGATGTTAGCGTAGGGATGATAAGAGTGAAACAACAATAGAATAAAGGGATTGTTATAGGGTTGTAATCGAATAATTCGATTGTTACTACCAATCACCCATCCCTAGCCCCCTGTATATGTGGGATTAGTTGACAGTTTCCTATCCTATCCTTAATTAATAAATTATATATCAAATCTCTTGGTAAGTTTATTTCATTTCATAATATTTCCTTATGATATTGTACCTGACTTATATATATTTATTACATTATTTTTATGTATTTGTTGCTCTACTCCGTATAAATCCGCCTCCTTATCCATAACCATCCTCTTCAAACTATAGCGCCATGTAAATATGTAAAATTAATATGATAAACGTACTTGACATTGGCAGAATGGCTTGATTTTGATGCCGATTGCCATATTGAAAAAAGAAGAAGAAATAAAAAAAACATAATATATTATTTTATTGTAAAATTATTTTCTACCATTTAGTTCGGTTTTCTACAAAACCGTGTTTTTTAAACTATATTTTTTGGGTTAGTTTAGCGGTATGTAACTGCACAAACTGATCCCCACTCTTTCACTGAGCGTTCAAGATCCGTGCCCCAGCCAATACACTCGGGTTTTTCTGCATGCTAGGCCAACAAGAAATATTTTACTCTAAGAAGCGCTAATGAACCAAACCTGGAGATACAGTTGCACTAGAATTCTATTCACCCCGCAAGGTAATAGTGTGAACGTAATTACATTATACACACTACATTAAGCCCATCTTCGTTTAGCGAAGTGTTAATAAATCTTAATTAATGTACAGCAGAAGTCTCATAAACTGGGTGCGGATTTAATCACCTTGTAACCTTTAAGGAGGTGAATCAGTCCGCGATTCTCCATCCGAATGAGTCTTATTATCATGTGGTTGTTGGCCATCCTGGTCTTGTCATAATTGTTCAAGCCACCCAAAGTCCTCCGACTTGGCTTAACGACTATCGTCTTTTTTGTTTCCTTTTTTTTACACATTACTACTAGGATTTCTCCTGTGTCATGGGTGCGTTTACAGACACAATTTTCACACACAATACACCCAGACCCGGGACAACTACCTGCAGATCATACAAATATTTGGTCCGTGCGGGAATCGAACCCACGAACCGGAGCGAAGCAATCAATCGATCAATTCAAAACAACTGCGCATGCGCCATTTATATGATCGGATGGTAGGCACCAAACATCTCTGTAGTGCTCACCTCGTCCTCAGCCATAGTGTTTCAGATAGAGACCCCCCGACGGTTTTACCGCCCTCGCCGCCGAGGATGCCCGCCTTACCGACGTCGCGGAGGCCTATCGCCGCGTCACCTTCCCGTTTAAGTTAGTACTTCTCCCTCCCGTCTCTTGCACGAGCCGGCTTGTGCCGAGCCTGTAGTTTTAAATGACTCCTAATACATTATAAATAATACCGATCCAGCTGTCCCCAAAACAAAAGCTTGTTATACCCAGCAACGCTCTAAGACAAGGTCCGTGTCCCGCAGGGGGCGCCCTTAGCGCAAGTTGCTTAGATTTTAATATTAATTTTAAGCCTGGCTGGAGGTCTCTTATGGCCTCGCCAGAAATGACCGGTTAAGCAACCACATTTCCCAGAAATGTTGCGAGAAGCCCAACTTATAGATAGAGACTAATGACACACATTATCGCGTGTTTTTGGGTTGGTATGAGTTTACATTTTTATTATTATTATTAATGAGATCGGCACTATACCGCGTTGGAGTGTTGAAGATCGTCACCCAAACTAAAAAAAAAACAAAATAAAAAGATATCGAACAAAATACCTAAAAGCAGTACTATTTAAAAACTGAATATACTGAAAGAAAAAGGAGAGAAGAAGAGAAAAAAAATAAGTTTAATAACTACCATTGGTTTAATATAATCAAACGTTTGATAGCCCAGTCAAATTAATTACGACCAGTCCTAATCATTCCAGGGCTGTCTCTCCCAAGTTTATAGTAACACGTATGGACTTCAAAGCGTTTAATTAATTCATTTATTTTATCTTCGGTTACCTTTGCGTGTTTTTTTATGATCGAAGATCTATGCTCAGAAATATATCTATAAAAGGCTAACATTTTATCAAACGTTTGTCGCGGTGGCTAAACGCTTGGCTTTCTGCACTGCGTGTCGCGGGTTCGATCCCCGCACCGAACAAATATTTGTATTACCTACAGATAGTGGTTCCGGGTCTATTTGGTTGTGCATGGGGCATCCTAGTTTATCTATCTTCTAACAAATAATAAATAGCCAACAATTTTAATAAATCATTGAGATACTGCTTACACTAATATATTTTAACTATTATAATATTACAATGAAAGGTTATAACTATTAAGTTCAATAGTAAATTTATACTACAATTCTTATTTATTATCGATAAAATATTTTGGCAACCCTACTCATCAGTTAAAACGAGTCGAGCACTAGCTGCGAGTATTTGCAACAAGTAGCTTGGAACATTAAATTAAGCCTCGAGAACAGTTAACTGTGATAAATCTATTTAGAACCGGTTCTAATGCAAGTTATATAAATAATAGTGTGTGAGCATGTTATATTTTAAATGCTAGTTAATGTGATTGTAATTTTATGAGGAGAACGACTTGTGTAGATCTTATTTATGGGAACAAGTAAAAGTTTTATTCATGGTTAAATCAATCAATCATTCGACCAAATCGTTTATTAATTGTTTGAAAATACTTTACTAAACTAAACTGTATAAATATGTTTACAAATGACAGTACAGGCTTAAATATTTTTCGAACAAAAACTGTTAGATCGCTATCAAAAAATCTAGTTAATATTCCATTAAATTAGATATTCTAGCAACTGTTTATACGAAAAAAACACTAGGAATGCTATTTTCCAAGTAAATGTGGCATTAAGAAGGTTTTACTGAATCTAAATTTAAATATGCAACTTTTCACGGCGTACTTATCTCTTCTATCATCTCAGCCATTTTTATGTCCACTGTTGATCAAAGACCACCCCCACAGATTTACACAATCATATCGTCATTTGCCAATACTCACCATGCTTGGCAGGCGGGTTAGTGCGCGCTGTATGGCTACCATTTTACAGAAAGGACGCTGCTGCGCATCCCATACTTAGAGTCCCTTAGTCACCTTTAACGACATCCACGGGAGGAGATGGAGTGGTGCTATATTCTTAATCCTTCACCACACGGAAAATACTTCACTTCTCTATAACTGCAGAAAAAATAAAAAGAGGTGTATAGGTTTAAGAAATATTAAAGTATTGATTGCATCGTTGCGAGTCTGAAAATAACTATCGTTCTATGAATATAGCCAAGCCAGAGAGATATGGAGTAGGTCTAAGAAGGAGATTTCGTCCTTTTTTTTACCAAATATAAATTGTGGTATAGTGACACTTGTGACAGAAAGTAGTTTGCCTTAGGGCGAGGCACGATGTTAGCGTGTAAACTCAACTTCAGCACATGCCATCTTTACTTACGCTTTTGTTTAAACGACATCAGCCGAGGCATGAAAGGCTTGACTAAAGTATATATGACAGTTTTAATGACTTTTGTTTGAACCTTATTTGCCTCGACTGAATGCATAGTCTAGGCTCACTGCCTCATTGGAGCCTGGCTAAGAAGGAGATGAAAACTGGAATGCAGTGGTCTCCTTCTGTGAGAGAGTCATGTTCCAGAAGGCAACTGCAGAGCAGAATCAGGACAGGGCCGATCTGCTCGAAGAAGGGGGAGACGGCACCGGGGCGACAACCAGCCTGGTGACTAATTCCTTAATACGCCTGCAACCCCCTGCCGTCGCTATAAGGCGGGGGCCTCTGAGTTCACAGGTGCGTAGATTGAGGAATCTGCGTGCCCACACCGAGCGAGCCACGAGGAGACGGTGGCGCACAGAAATGGTTCGGGGGATCCTTTACAATCACCCAGGTGGGTGTTGACCGCTTTACAGTCACCCTCTCCGAGATGACCACCCCGGTGGTTTTAGCCGGTAGGAGCCCGGTATGCCCTTTCGCCCTTCCCCGGGGCGGAGGAAGTTCAGGTAGAATATCCATTGGGTACAATAAAAAGGCTCACTGCCTCAACTTGAGTACTCACAATGCCGTCTGTATTAACAGTTGTGGTTTAAACTTCGTTTGCCTCAGCCCGAGTCATGCGCAGCGAGGCGTTTCCGCGATATGTGTTTTTACGGCTTTATGTGTGTGTGTGCTTTTTATACCGTAAATACAGGGTTAACCTTCTGTTCAGATGTTATATATTAACTATGTAATAACTGTTCATCTATAAAGATTAAGTGTCAAATGGCTGCTTTTAAATTGAAAGTGTGATGCATGTTATATGCACTCCTTTTATGGAGAAACAAGTAATATCCACCATAAATTCAAAAGGTCCTTTGCACTTATAACTATACTATAGGGCCAGGACGTTTCAGGTATATCAAAATATGCTTTTTTTTTTTTTCTAATATGCTTAGTGCATTTTGAAAATAAAACAATGAACATAGCTAATAGCTGTTCACACCATAGGCATTTCTCAAATAGTGCAACAACTCCTGATCCTCTGTCTTCTGCATGCAGTAAACTCAGTGAAAAACAAAACCATAGGTCAAGTATTCTGACATACAAAATCTTCAATAAATATCTAAGTACTAAAAGCTACGTTATCTACTTATCCTTATTTTCACAATGATCTTCTTGTGATGTAGTAGTTATAGGTGCCTTTCCATTCAGTTAACCCGCCACAATTATTTACGCAAACATAGCCGGTCATTAAACTGAGCTTATTAAAAAGTGAGCAATCAACAAAACAGAATTAATGAACATAAAATATTAAACGTACATACAATATTAGCATAAACGCGAGGAACAGCTGCAGGTTCGCTCCCGTATAAACACGTCCCCAGCCAGTCAGTCGGGTTCGTCTGGACTTACCTGAAAGACAAGAAAAAACCATTGATAGATGAGACTAGTAGACATAACCATACATGGTGAGGCGGTAATAGCGAGATGGTTGAGGTAGGATCGACTAACGAAGTAAAATGCGACGGTTGTGTACAAAATATGAAAAAAAAACCATTTGGTATTTGCTGAATTTATACTGAGAAGATCATAATTACTGATCCCCACACATGAATCCGAAAAGTCAGGAGTACGGGCCAGGATCGAACTTAGACCCTCCTGTATCGTTCAACCATCAGGCTATCACTGATACGTGTTGTTCTTTATTGTACACCATTATATAAACAATGACTAGGAATAATTCTATTAACAGTAAGTAATTGTACAATGGCCTGTCTTATCGCTATTAGCGATTTCTCGCAGACAACCTTTGGATGGACAAAATAAATGTAGAAAAAGACAAAATGTAAAAATACATTATTTAACACGTAAAATGTTTTTTAATAGGCATTTACAGGCACTTATGAATAGTCAGAATTTAAGTAGCTGCACGGTTCCAAGTTGTTGGTACTACGGAGAAGAGCCCATGCACGAAACTCGGTGGACACTTTCAAAATACCTATGTAAAAATGTTACATTTTTACAACAGAATTTTGATAGTTATGTGAAAATGGTACTGTAATGGTAATGGTACCACGGTAAAACTCATAGGATTTTATTCCAGAATTGCTGGCCATGAAGTATCTTTTTATTGAGTAATAGTATTAATCGTTAAAACCAAAAATCGATTATAATAATCATAATAGTAGACCAGCAATTATTTGACAACGTTATTTTATCGTTTTGCGTTAAACGTACTGCGTTTGGCCAACGTTAATCAGAAAAACGTAGGCGTTTTATGACTCCAATCGATACGATCGTTTAGCCCGTCACTAGACGGTAGTCAGCAGAACTATTATTAGCCTTTATCGGATTTATGTACCGATGAAAGCTCACTTTTTGTGCCCTACGAAGACGGTGTTGCTTTTAATTTGTTTTATAGTTATGACGGCACGACCGCCTTTGCTGGTGATGAGTTAATTAGTTTTAAAACTTCGTGACTTTAATATATAATTTCGCATAATTGTATAGCATACGTTTTGCTGTATATCATATATGTATGAAAACAAATGTTTTGTTTGAAGTAAAAACTTCTTTTAGCGGTACGCATATTTTTAGATAAGATAAAATCTCTGGACTCGGGACACCGTTACGAGACGCAGCTATAGTGTGTGCATATATATGCATGTACATATAACAGACCGCGAACGCGCCTAGAAAAAAAAAAGTTTTCCGTTCTATCGTCACCCGTATTTTTTTTATTGTCACGTATGCGTTCTATATACCATCCATCCGATTAACTTGAAACTGCACAGCTGGTGTTGGCATATTCTTACTAAGAAAAAAATCTAAAGTATAATTGAAATGAATATTGCAACGCATTAGCTAGTTATACATAAAAGTAAAGTTCTACTATCAGAAAAAGAAATACAAAAGTATAGAATGTATCAAATGAATTTTCGTTTACAAATGAAAGCATCTATGTTGGGATCGATAATTAGATTTTTTGTAGTGTTTCTCGCAGACATTGCAGGGAAATGTGGCCACGTAACCGGGCGATTTCTGGCGAAGCCAAAAGAGGCCTGAATAAAAAGAGGCCTCCAGCCAGGTTAAAATTAATTTCATAAACTAAGCAACTGGTGCTAAGGGCACCCCCTGCGATACTCGAACCTCGCCTTAGGCGTTGCTGGGGGATAGAAGCTATGTAGGGACAGCTGGATCGGTATTATTTAAGTATTTTAGGGGTATTTGCGACTACAGGCTTGTCACGGGCCGGCGCGAGCAAGAGACGGGGTGGAGATGGTGATTGAATGGGATGATGTCACATACTCAAAGAAGGAACGCTGCTGCCCATCCCTCTCGTTTAGTCCATTTACGACATACACAGAAGGAAATGGAGTGATGCTATATTCATCCGGATGCCACACAGACAACGTTTTTTAATAATTATATCTTCTGCTATACTCTTACTTTCTTAGACTCTACATTTACTCTCCAATTCCAGTATCAAAGATACTTATAGTCTTCCATAAAACAGGATATTCAGAGAATCAATTAAAAACTAGTTGCCGATAAATACATGCGGTCGGATAGCCAATGTTGCTGGCGACGCGGTATTAAATGACCCGAACGACAGATATCGGATGTACTCACAATGTTGCGTATATATAGTCGATTAAACCTATGATTATTGCAGTATTAGGGATGTCGTGCCAGTGTTAGTTGATTTTACGATTATTCGATTGATAATACTCGTTGTTGTTTAGAATCGATTTTAGATTGGTTTGAAATGGTTTTGTAGAATGTTTTATTTCGGAATATACTTTATGTGATCTTAATTAATAATAATGTGAATTTGTTTGTTCAGCTATGTGTGGTGTGACTAAATATGCATCAAAATTTATCGAATTATTTAACAAAAAGTGCCAATATTATGTAACATCAAATTAAAATAAATACTACAAAGTAATTTTTATTTTTTATTTAAATAGTCTGCAAATTATTTTCTCTTTCTTCTTCTTATTTCGAACGATATATTATCATTTCTCTTCTCAAAAACGTTAACAACGAAGTACTGTTTCAAAAGTAGCAGTAAGCCTAGCCCATATTATACTACAAAAATAAGAAAATGTTTCTACGTATTACATTATGCACATATTTCCGTATTTTTCTAGTTTGACACAGTTATAATTACAGAAACAGTAATGTGGGTCTTGGTGTATTTTGTGTGGAATTTGTGCCTGTAAACGAACCCACGACACAAGAGAAATCCTAGGGTTAGGCAACGTTTCAAAAATAAAACTAAATGTGTCTCTCAATCCCGCTGAAACGGCTAAACCCCCCAATGAGCACACAACAGAAACCCATACCGGTCGTTGTGGCAATCTTTGGGGGAGGCTTCTGTCCAGCAGTGGACGTGTTTCGGCTGAAATTATGAGATTATTATCGAGGTTCCTTGAGGGACGTTTCCTATGGAAATGATTGAATTAATACTGACATGAAACTGAAAATTCAATTACTCTCGTAAGTTCAATTCTGCCTTCTGTGGATATTTAATGAGTAACATTTAAATATTTTATTTATACTTAATTTTTTTATTAATAAATGACAATAAATAAGCCTACTACACAACAGCGACTTGACAGATAACAACAACGCCTTATTTCTTGGAATTAGGCTAATGTGCACAGTAGCTGTTATTGCAACTCTCGTCAACTAAACTTTATTTTTATTTTTATAAAACGTTGCCCTACACTAGGGTTTATCCTGTGTTGTGGGTGCGTTTACAGACCTACATTTCACACACAATACACCTAGACCCGGAACAACTACCTGCATATCGTACAAATATTTGCGTGCGTATAAATACGTGCGGGAATCGAACCCGTGACTCGTAGCGCAGAAAGCCAATCGCTTAGCCACTGCACTGATCGTGTCTTTATATCCGAATTGCACGCGAACAGATCAGGCATAGTTAGTACATAAAACCAGAGATAAATTTAAGAGGTAACCGATGTTTACAGAAAACGAATTCCCAAACGGTAGCTACAGGTACATCTACATCATATTTATGATCTGTATCTATATAGTGTGGCGCTGGAACTAAAGCATAATTACGGCGACCGGAAAAAAGACTAGGTAAGATGATATTTTTTTCTAGGATATAATAAACCTTTTCCTTATGGCACAGAGTTATTAATAATGAAGAAATAACCCCAGGGTGATTAAGTGAGGATGGTTGGAAGTCGTGCCTACTGCTTCATTTGTGAGGTAGGTACTAGGAGCATAAAGGTTGATATCATTGTTTAGATACATTCAAGTCTAATGCAAGACTTATGCTAACTAAATTTACTTAGTAATGTCTTAGATTTTCTCGATTATTACACATTATAATAAAACAAGATACCGTACTAAGAAACATCAAGACACATGAGTGATTACTGCGTGCATCGAAACAAATTTTTTGATTAAAATTGTACGGTAGATAAAATAAAATGACTTTTTAAAATCTGTAACGACGCCTGTCACCTTAGTCATTCTGCGACCACGAATGCTGCAAAGTATTCGAAACGTCAGGAAAATCAAAAATCAAAATATACGCGATAGAATCCGTTTAAAAGTGTTTTATTATAAATTTACTTATACACACTTAGACGTCTTAATATTCGTCTGGTGGTTTGAGTATTCATGTGGCCGACACAAATGTCATACTGATGGTATTGTTATGAGCCGGGTCTTTGATCTCCCTAAAATAGGGTTGGGCTACACGATTATTGATTCATGCTTGCCGTCGGGACAGGTCATCCCAAAACGGCAATGAAACTTTCTTCAAAAGGCCATTTCAGGCGTTGTCTTACATTTTTCTTACTTATTATTGTATCTGAATATATTATTATGGAATTTAAAATTGAAAACTTAAAACAGAGTTTGTTGCGTATTTTTTTTCTCGGAAGCAGTCCATGGGAAATTCGCGAAGGCTCATTTAAATTTACTTTTTGCCAAGCCAGAGTTATTTTGAACCTACGTGCTAAAGTAACGATAATTTCATTTCATTACATTGAATTTGTCTCGAGTAAATAAGGGACAGCAGGATAAAAGCATGTCTTATTTGTTAGGCGCTTACATTTGTAATGCACAAACCATAACAAAATCGGATAATTTTTTGGTTACTAGATAAATAAATAACAGAACATCGATGTATATTCACCGTATGCGCAATATCCGAATCGTTGACGAATACGATGCATGAACTCGATATGTTATATGTACACATGTAGTCATAAGTAATGTCAGTATTTTGACAACAAGTTTCCGTATCTCGCACCATTTAAACAGCTACTCGAATTACTATGAATTACAACATTTTAGCAACCAACAAGTAGTAATTTGACACGTGCAATTCTTTAAAAGATCAGATAAAAGATAAAAAGATTTTTATTCATTTAAACCATTAATAAGCACTTATGAATCGTCAAGACTTCAGTTGCCGCGTTCCAAGATGTAGATTTCCTATGGAGAAGAACGGGCAAGAAACTCCATGGTTCATCATTTCGGCCGAATGAAGTCCACTGCTGGACACAGGCCTCCCCCAAAGATCACCACAACCACCGATACGGATGTGTTGTGGGCTCATTGGGGGTTTTGCCATAATCGCCACGCTTGGCAGGCGGGTTGGCGATCGCAGTTGAGTTGTTAATGTACTGGAAGGACGCTCCTGCCCATCCTCCGGCTAATCCCTAAGTCGACTTTTACGACACCCATGGGAGGAGATGGGGTGGTGGCATTCTGAGCCGGCACCACACGGCAATGTAATGCAAAAATCCATGTTTAAAATCGTGGTACAATATTTATGAGTACAACGTTCTCGAAAATTCAGGTTATATAAAGACAATGTTCCTACATTAAAGATAGTAAAGTCTAAACCTCTTAAAAACGTCAATATCACATCATAAACCAGTTGAATATAAAAAAAAATATTACTTTTGTATCCATAAGGAAAAACGAACGTTATATTATATAGCTTATACACAGATATCGATAACCCTACATCAAGTTTTTTCCATATACTGCAGTTTTGCATACATCGACTGTCAGACAGGTTTATCAAGGCCTCACTTAATGTGTACTGAGATAAGCGACACGAGAGTCCTATTCTATGTACCTACAAATAATATTAGAATTATCAGTTGGTTGTGGTGTCCGGATTAAGAATATAGCACTTCTCCATTTCATCCCGTGCATGTCGTAAAAAGCGACTAAAGGAATCTAAACCAGAGGGATGGGCAGCAACGTTCCTTTTGTGAAACGGTAGCCATACTGCGCTTACCAACCCGCCTGTCAAGCGTGGTGAGTATTGGCAAATTCCCCCAAAATGATGGTACAGTTGTGGAAATCTATTGGGGAGGCCTTTGTTCAGCAGTGGACGTATAAATGGCTCGTATGATATATCAGTTATTGAAAGTATTTGCTTGAACAATACGGGATACCAAGACACGACGGCTAGATCCACTCCGTTCAAGTAGTAAGTACTTCTCCGCCCTCCTCCGTCTCTTGCCGAGTCTGTAGATTTAAACGTCCTCTAATACAAATTAAATAATACCGATCCAGCTGTCCCCAAAACAATACCTTGTTATCCGCAGCAACGCCCTAAGCCGAGGTCAGTGTCCCGCAGGGGCGCTCTTAGCGCAAGTTGCTTAGGTTAAACTTACAATATTAATTTTAAGCCTGGCTGGAGGCCTCTTTTGAAATTAAAACAGCGGCACGGTTGGTGCAGTGGATGATACAGTCGACTGCTGCGCCCCGGGTCGTGGGTTCGATTCCTAAAACGATGCCTAGCTAAACCAGCGAGAGCTACATAAATCGCAACTGGCCGGAACGTACTAACTGATTGGTCGATTTTTCGTTTCTTGACTAATGTATAAATGGAAATGTATTAATAACTCTTTAGATTTATATGCATAAACAAAAAAACATGTAAGTAGGTTGGTTAGTCGAGATAGTGAATTCGTCGGGCTTTTCTGTATGTTGACCTAACGAAAGATCGAATTCTCCGTTGCGAAGGATTTGTAACCGTAAAGAAACAAATAAAAGAAAAGTACAGAAGAAATATCTAGGTATTATATCAGCTGAAGGACGTCCTTTGCTGACAAAAGCGCTTCCCCGGGGCGAAGGAAGTTCATGAAGAATTTTCACTGGGAACCAATAAAAAAAAAGTTTTACACTATAATACTGCCACAGAGATATCCCCAAAAAGCGTATAATTAATAAATACAACACTTAAAACAAATTACGATGGTCACCACTTAAAACAGAACCTAATATTTACCTGGACATTACTACCTATACATTTAACATCCAAAAAATTAAAAAGCCTTCAAATTATCATAAAGCTATACTCACACCACTTGTTATCCCGCATGAGTTAGATTTAGCTTGCTTCCGCAATAAACGCGAGAATATAAGAATGAACGAATGTATTATTCATCGTTCACCTACAAATGGGTTCAAGGTTGTTATCTGCTATATGCAGAGGCATGGACTCGGCCCGTATTTTTGATATACAAGTACTTAAGGCATACTATGTAGGGGAGTAGGTGGAAAAGAGCGGTACCAGCCATCTATCACGGCAGTGACCAATATGTATGTACATTATACCCTATCCGGCCATTTCGCTTGGCGTAAATTAAAATTTGGCAATCATTTAAATTTACGCCGCTACGCTGGGCGTTTACTACTTATTATTGAAGTTTACGCGTATAGCATCCTATGAAGTGAAATACTTACGTATATAGGGTAGAATGTAAAATATTGTGTTATTTTATTTATTTAAGTATAATAATTGTACGTTCTAGTGTTGCACGTATATAGGCCGGGAAAGGACGCCCGGTTGTCATCACTGCGGAGACTGCCCGGAGGACACGGCGCAGCACACGATGGAGGAGTGCCCAGCTTGGACAACGCAGTGCCGTGATCTCATCGCGGTCGAAGGGGGTGACTTCTCACTTCCGGCCGTGGTTTAGTCAATCGTCCGGAGCGAGAGCGCGTGGGATGTCGTCGCCTCCTATTGTGAGGACATGATGCAAGCGAAGGAGGCAGCAGAGCGCGAACGGGAGGAGACCACCTCTGATCCCCTTCGCGGAAACGCACCGGGCGCGGGCGCCGGACGGCGCTGAACGATCTCCGGCCACAATGATACGCCTGCGGGCGACGAACTAGGGGTGGTCTGTCACCCAAACAAGAAGCCTGCATGTTTTGTGCGCGCCTCTCAGTAGGATAGGTGCGGCCAGCCAGGTCGCACAGACACGGGGCCCGTCAAACAGTGACGAGCCGATACCGGGCGATCTAGTGAATGCAAAGATTTACCAAGAAACATTTCACCTCGAAAATATTGTGACAAATGTCAAATGACATGCATGTGTCCATTTACGGCCAAATTTTTATAATCAATCTAATCGATTGAGGATTTCTCTGTTTTTGTGATAAGTGTGATATTGCCACAAAAACAGAACAAGTTCAAAATCTTAAATCTAAACATTTTGGATTAAATTGATTACTAGCCGTTACCCAACCGCTTCGCTAGGCATTTATATTCATATCGTCTGAGTCTCGCATGATATCGAAATTAACATACACGAAAATATAAATTAAAAATCCTGTTCTAATCTCAAAAATTTTCATTTAAATCCGTTGAGCCGTTTCGGAGCTTATTCGAGACAAACTTTCAGACATAGACAAAAAAAAAAACAGTCATTTATGGTACAGATTAATTTCGGCCGTTAAACTATCTATGGCAACATTTAGGCTATATCCGTGCCCCATTATTTTATGACGTAAAAAATATTTTCCATCAAGGACATAAACACCTGTGCGGAAATCTCGAACAAAACAGGTTACCGTTGTTTATTTAATTTTTTCATATAAATAGGTCTATCATCTGCTGTCACGTTTTAATTTCCGCATTTGATTACCGCATGCGGAGATTTGACCTTTGTGCGCTAATGTAAATCCTATCATCATAACCTTGATAGTATCGTATACCGAATATCTAGAGATTGTGTGCTACACAAACAAATTAATGTCAAATGTAAAATCAATTCAAAACTAGTATCGCCTGTTGTCGAAATTCGACCAATTGTGTAACGATACTCAACTTGTTTTTTATATAATTAATTTATTTGTATGCAAATTCATAATTCTTACCTTGATGCTATGAGGAAAAGAATGGGAAAGAGGAAGCAGAATGAAAAAATATGTAAACAACAAAATTCTACCAGTTCAACTATTAAACGGTAGAACAGTATAATAAATAAATAAAGTTAAGTGTAATTAGTATTTATTTAGTATGTAGTATTTAATTAGTAGAATTAGTAAGTAATTAAATTTGAAAGAAATAGAAACAACGCTATTTATTTGTTTAGAATATGAGTTAATATTTTATTTGTTTTCACAACTTTATTTTTAAGGTAATATTTTCCCGTGCATAGACGGCAAAGGAATCTTAGTTCATACAGCCTTAAAACAGATGTTTCTATTTTAGATGTTCACGTATTTAATATATTGATAAATATAAAATTATAAAGTTATGTCGTTAATGCTTGAAACACCTAAAATCCGTTGAGCATTTATTTTAAAATTAGAATATTCCCGCATGAACTTTTAATGAAAATAGGATCGATTTAAAAACATTGTTTAGCTGCCAGCAGCTAATCAATCCACACAAGTTAAAATAATTGAAGCAAATGGATTATCTACGGTTTTAAAAGTGTGGATTAATCTTAGCCAGACGAAACCAATCACTTGACTTTTTTTTTAAATTAGGTGCAACTATTTTAATTACGTATACGCATCCCCATAGTACCTACCTGTTGTATTGTTCAGTACCATTCTGACTTGATTTAGTTAATAATTATTTATGATGTACAAATATTTCTAGACTACGATAATGGAACTTACTACGTAAGCCATCACAGACCATATATATTACCTTTACAATTATGACATTTACAAATAAATGATACACATTTCTTCTTAAATTTGAGTCATCTCATCATATCATCATACCAGCCAAAGTACGTCCACTACTGAACAAAGCCCTCGCCCATGGATTTCCACAATTGTGTCGTCATTTTAGGGGGAATTTGCCTATCATAACGCTTGGCAGGCGGGTTGGTGAGCGCAGTATGGCTACGTGCCGTAGAAGTGACGCTGCTATCCATCCCTCTGGTATAGACTCCCTTTAGTCGCCTTATACGACATCCACGGGAAGAGATGGGGTGGTACTATATTTATAATCCGGACACCATACGGTGCCTTCTCAGTGCTGTAATGTATCTGCGTTATAAAATAATACAATTTACAAGGTTTTGAGTATTATTATTGAATCTACACAGGTTTCAGTCGCGTTGTTTTATTTGTAATAGAAGGTGCGCCTTCTTACATAATATATTATACCAGGGGTTCCCAACCTTTTTTTGTCTACTGCCCACTTTAAGAATAAATTATTTTTTAACGCCCCCCTTTTTAAACATACTTAAAAACCGCTAAGTACTTATAACTGATTATTGAAACGCAAATTTATAGTATTCGGACAGAGTATCTTTTATTGAAAATAAAACAAACATAATCAATTCTTATATAAAAACTAATGTGAAGGTTGAATCTGATGCTGTTCAATAAGTTTGTTGATATCAGGTTCCAATTTACTCAAAAACAGCCGCAAGTCGCCACGTTCGGTAACGCGCAAACGATTTCTCTTTTTAGTAAGCAGCGTTGCTACAGCACTAAATCCACGTTCACACAAATATGACGATGTGGAATGCTATCAAAAATCGTTGAACAATCCAGGGTACAATTGCGGGATCGGTTTTTGTAGCCAAAATTCTTGATATCCATTTTTGAACTTGATTTTTATTTCTTCGTTTGTTGTCAATTCTATAAGTTCTTCTTCCAGCTGAGGTGACATTGCTGTGTTGACATTTGAAAACGGATCCAACACCCAGTCTGGTATTTCCAAGTTTAAAATGTCCTGGTATCGTTCGGTGAAGTCAATGTGGAGGTTTTCCAAATGTTGGCAGTAGGCAAACAAGTCGTCGTTACTGCAGTATACTGATAAATTCGGAAAATTGTGAAACTCACGTCTGCCCATATTCTTTTTGTGCAGAAACAGTTTGGCTGCGAAAGCAGCAACGACATTTTTTGTTTTAATTAAATTTAGTTCATCGCCTTGCAGTTGGAGGTTCATGTCGTTGAACATTTTATACAGGTCTGTCATGTAAGCTATATCATGTTATGAGCTTGTTGCGCAGTTCTGTATCTTTAGTTTCCAAGAACTCTATCATAGAGTCAAACAGGTTGTAAAATCGAATCAGACAATTGCCTCTTGACAGCCAACGAACTTCAGTATGAAGCAACAAACGGTTGAAATCTTCGTCATTACTAACACAAAACTGATGAAATAATCTATCATTCAAAGAGCTGCTACGGATTTTATTGACTGCTTTGATGACATATTGCAGTGATTGAAATAGTCGTTCACTTAAGTTTCTAGCAACCAAATGTTGTCTTTGAATAACGCAATGTTTAGCAAGGACATCTGGAATTTTATTCTTTAAGTATGCTATGAAGCCTTTATGGCGCCCTGTCATAGCCGGAGCGCCATCCGTAGCAACTGATATAATATTTTTCAAAGGAATCTCTTTCTCTTCACAAAACTTTTCCAATGTATTGAATATGGTTTCACCTTTTGTATCTGTCTCCAAATTTCTGGCAAACAATAGTTCTTCACGTATTTTCTCATCTTTAATAATAAACCTCACGTAAGATAGCAACAACGCTTCATTAGTTGGTAAAGTGGACTCATCGAGCTGAATTGAGAATTGACTAGTCCTCAGATGATTGCACAATGATTCTTCAATGTTTTCAGCCATTTCATCAATTCGTCTTTGCACAGAATTATTACTCAAAGGAATTTTTCGGATAATATCTGCGGCCGGTTTATGAAGCACAGTAGTTATTACTTCCTTTATTGCTGGCAAAATTAACTCTTCTCCGATGTTGTGTGGTTTGCCTTTTTGAGCAATTAACAAAGAGATATTGTACGAAGCTCGAAGTCCGTCGTCATCTTGCTTAGCAGCCGCCGAAAATAGTTTTGATACACTTGGCTGAGTATTATGCTTATGCTTCTTCTCTAGGTCTTGAAAATATGCTACATTCTTCTCTGTCTTATCTGAAGTAAACAACCAGATAGCTTGATACAGACTGACTTTATTTCCGGACACCCTCAATACATTTTATTAATTACTTATAAATAATCATGCAACATCTTCCTCCTTAATTAATAATGAACATATTATTAATTATATACGGTTAATGAATCTAACATGCGTTTAACAAGAGTAGACATATATTACTTATTTTATTTTGTTGTTTACAATCACCTTGTACTAAAGTATAAGGGAGTAACAAACTATGCATAGTAAAAGTAACATTGTAATTTAACACTTACTTGTACATATACTATTACTACTATCATATATGTTACTACAATAACAACAAAATATATTTTAAACATTACAACAGCTTTTATTAAGAAGGTCCCTATCATTTTGCAAATATTGTTTCTTTTATTAGTAATTTAATTGCTTTAGTTTATCTTTAGCTACCCTTGCAGCTGCCCTTTCAGTACGTGAATGATTTTTGAATTGAGTAAATGGTGAGTTTGTCGTATCCTTGTCATCGCGGTCTGCGCACAAGTCATAGCCATCCAAATTGCAAGAATAGTGATGGTCGGTATCTCCCTGGATCAAGGCGTCTTTACAAGTTATCTGCCTCGGCGAAGGTGCTTGTGCTGGTACAGAGGAGCCGAGCTTGATAAGGTGCCTCCGGTTCCTGCGCAACACTCTGCCAGCATTGTCTACCACAAAGTAGGACCGGGGCTGTGGCGCGCGCTGCACAATACGTGCATGCTGTCGGCGCGCCCCCTCCAGCACCACTACGTCATCGCCCACTTCTAGTTCGGGAAGTGGTCTGGCACGAGAATCGTAACACGCTTTGTTTCTATTTTGATTTCTAATTAAGTTACTATAATCATTTGCGTTGTCTCTTTCCGGTTCCAATTTATTGTCATGGCAAGGAAGCCGAGTATTAACTCTTCGACCCATTAGTAATTGCACGGGGCTTGCTACTCCGTCTCTCGGTGACGCCCTGTAGTTGAGCAAACTTAAGTAAAAATCTTCACTAGACTGGACCGACTTGGACAACAACGTTTTTATCGTTCGAACTGCACGCTCGCTGCGACCATTCGACTGGGCATAGTTAGGTGATGAAGTTAAGTGTTTGAATCCCCACTTATCTGCAAATAGTCTAAATTCTCTTGAAGAGTAAGCGGGACCATTGTCAGAGAATAACTCTTGCGGTATGCCATGCCGGGCAAATTGATCTTTCATGGCTAGTATTACTTTTTTTGAAGTAATATCGGTTAAAGGGCAAACTTCCACAAAATTAGAAAAATAATCCACTAACAGTAAAAAATATTTTTTGTTTATTTCAAATATATCAGAGCCTTTGCCCAAGGCAACGCTGGTATGTGATGCGTGATGAGTGGCTCACGCTGCGGGCGGGGCGCATTCTGCGTGCAAACGTGGCAACGCCGCACGCACTGCTCCATATCGCGTGACATTCCCGGCCAGAACATCACATCGCGCGCGCGACGTTTGCATCTATCAATACCTAGATGACCCTCATGCACTCTTGCTATCATTTCCGAGCGAAGAGTTTTAGGAATAAAAACCAAATTATTGATCAATATTACACCATCAACATATTCTAAAGATTCTCTATAACTCCAATGTAAGCGTGCACATTCCTTCACATTATATTTATTCGAAGGCCATCCATTTATTATATATTGTACTAAAGTTTGACATTCCTCGTCTCGTTCTGTATGTATTTTTACAGTATTTAGTCGATCATTACTAAATCTTAAATTTTGTATGAGGAAGCACGTTTGTTCCTCTAGCTCCTCCGATATCTTATTATGGAATAAATCGGGAAGCGGAGCCCTAGATAACGTGTCCGCAACGAACATGAACTTACCTGGCTTATATGTAACTTGAAAATCATAACGTTGAACTCGCAGCATCATGCGCTGTAATCGGGCCGGCACTGAGTCTAACGGTTTCTTAAAAAGTGCCTCTAATGGCTTATGATCGGTTTCAACAATTATGTCACTTTTCCCAAAGATGTACTGATGAAATCTTTCTACAGCAAATACGATGGCTAACATTTCTTTCTCAATCTGAGCGTACCTTTGTTGGGTGTCTGTCAGTGTCATGGAAGCGAACTCCACGGGGCGGCCGGCCTGTAACAGCACGGCTCCGAGTGCGCGTGCGCTCGCATCCACCGACAGCACGGCAGGCGCGCGCGCTTCGAACAGCGCCAGCACGGGCGCGCCACACAGCGCTCGCTTCAGCTCACCTAGTATGCGGTCCTCGCATGGTCCCCAACACCACTCGCTATTCTTTTTCATTAAATTACGCAATGGGGCTACTTTTTCTGAGTAATTAGGAATAAACTTGCTTACGTAATTTACCATGCCGAGAAATATTTCTAGTGATGGGCGATCTACTGGAGGCGGCATGTTAGTAATCGCATTCAACTTTAATTCGTCTATTTTCATTCCTTCGACGCTAAAAGTATGTCCCAGGTAAGTAACCTCTTTTACGCAAAACTCACACTTTTCAGGATTGAATTTTATACCTACTTCGTTGGCTCTTTCGAGGAGACTTCTCAGATGATTATCATGTTCATCCTCAGTAGACCCCCAAACTATGACGTCATCGACAAAGGAGTCAACGCCTTCCAAATCTTCCAACAATTGCCTTATTCTTGCATGAAACACCTCTGAAGCAGAATTGATACTATACGGCAAACGCAAATATTGGTACCTACCGAATGGTGTACCGAACGTACATAGGTCAGCACTCCTATCATCCAGCTGCACCATCCAAAAGCCAGATTTTGCGTCCAGCTTGCTAAAATACCGCGCACCTTTTAATTTCGTGGCTATTTCAGTAAGTGTAGGCAATGGATAGTGTTGGCGCCTTATGACTCGATTAAGTGGTCGCGGATCCAAGCAGACCCGAATACTACCATCTTTTTTCGCTGCGACCACAATACCATTAACCCACGAAGTTGGGTGATAAACCTTTCTTATGACCCCCAACCTTTGCATTCGAATTAACTCCTCTTTAAGCTGGTCCCTTACCCCCAACGGAACTTTTCGAACAGGGCATATGCAAGGGTTTGCGTTATTTTCTATAGGAATAGTGTATTTTCCCGGTAATTTACCTAGTCCTCTAAATAACTCTTTATAATTACTCAAATTTAAAGAGTAGACCCTTTTAACAAGGCCTAATCGTTCTACTGCATCTTTACCCAAAATACTTTGACAATTTTGTTCTGATATGACAAATTTTAAATTATATTGAACATTTTTATGTGTACAATTAATAACACAAGAACCAGTTATTGACAAGTAATTACCGCAAAATGATTTTGCACAAGTATTGTCATCAACAATATTAGAAAGAGGCAAACCTAATTTTATATAGTCATTTTTCGATAATACATTCAGGTCAGACCCGGTATCCAGTTTAAAACAATGTTTAATACCCTTATCTGATAAATAAAGAGTTTCATACCACTTTGAGTCCTCCGCTTGCACAATCGTATCTACGTACTCTAGCAACGACACATAGTATAAGTCTTTCTCGTCGTCTCCTTCTTCACAATCCGCGTACAGTTCATAGACATTTTTAGATTTACGCACCGGACACATGACTTTATAATGACCCTTGCTACCACAAATAAAACACTTCACTTTACGCGCTGCACAACGATCGCCTCCGTCACAATAGACCGACGCACAGGCCGCGCAGGCGCGCGTGCCGGGCCCGCTCACCGCGCCACCCGCACCGGCGCTGCCGCCCGCTCCACAGCTACGGCCGCCGGCGCTTGCGCCAGCCCTGCGCTGCATTATACGACTCGAACTCGCAACCTCAAACCCACGTTGCAAGCCTCGCCGTCCTCTCCAAACACTATCCACCGAAGCATTTTTCATGGATTCACCTTTAATTCCTTCGATTTGTTTTTCACCGTCGTTGGAGATTTCATTAGCTTGGCATATTTTTATCGCCTTCTCCAGTGATAAATCATCTGTCCGCAGCAATCTATCGCGTACTGCGATGTCTTTAACACCGCATACGATCCGATCGCGCAATAAGCTGTCCTCCAGTTGCTCAAATTCACATCGCTGGCTCAGGAGTTTAAGTACGGTAACATATTCGTCGATGCTTTCTCCGACCTCTTGACATCTTGTAAAAAATTTGAATCTTACCATGGCAGTATTAGATTTCGTACCAAAATGAGCATTGAATTTTTCTATAACTTTTTCAATGTTTTCCTTTTCAGAATCGCTATCAAACTTGAATGTTGTAAAGATATCATATCCCTCCGACCCAATCAAATTGATTAACAAACTAGCTTGCACCTCATTAGATTCCTTGTAAACTCCTGACGCCTTCAAAAATACTTGGAACTGTCGTAACCACTTACGCCACGCGTCAGCCCGGTTAGCCGGCCCTCCTTCTAGACACAATTCTGACGGCGGCCGCGCATGTTCCATTGTATTTTTCGTTATGGAATAGTTTGTGGCGAATATAAAAACACTTTTCACTGTCTTAACACCTCGATATATACGCTAAGTTTAATTAATTCACGCACCGCTGTCACCATGAAGTAAACAACCAGATAGCTTGATACAGACTGACTTTATTTCCGGACACCCTCAATACATTTTATTAATTACTTATAAATAATCATGCAATGGATGCATTTTATTCAAATGATCTTGCAGTCTTGAAGGCTTCATTGCTTCGTTCGAAAATGTTTTAGACATAGAAGACACAAAGGCGACGACGGGTTTGTGGGATTTTCAATAAATCCGAATTTAATATACTCCGCATAGTATTGCCGTCTCTTCTTTTTTACTTCCGACATTGTTTTGTTTTAAGAAATACGTAAGTGTTGAAATCAAGTACTGCTTATCTATTATGCGCGAACCGCAAATGAAAATAAAATAAATTTACGTCGTTTATATAGGATTGCATAAGCAGCACGCACCAACAGGAATAAGACAAACGTGCATAAACTTGTTTATCTCATTCGACGCCCAATCGTACTCGACAAGCAAGAACAAGTATTATAGAACCAGCCGATTGGTATAGGAATGTACAATTCGGATTATTTAACAAAAACTTGTTAAAACATGATTGCCCGCGGTCTTTTATATCGAACCGAGTTTGAGCTATATCTTAATTAATATTAGTTGATGTTCACAAGATGTAGTCGAGAGTCGAGACCTCAGTCGGTGTCTAAGAGTCTTCCTAGCTAGGAAGATGAAATTATAAATCGACCCCAAAGCCCTACACAATGCCCCCTTTTTTTCTGGGTCTCTTACCGCCCCCCTTTAGGCCTGCAGCGCCCACAAGGGGGCGTTATCGCCCACGTTGGGAAAGACTGTATTATACCTACCCAAGCGTAAACACGAGTGTTTTTGCCGTCGCCATTTTAAGCGCCCTATGTTTGTCCCCAATTTCAATACATTATGAGCTAAATTTGAATATGTCAGGTGTGTGATATGACCCCGGATGGTGATTACTCTGTCATGGCTAATGCTATCCGGGGAACGGATTCATCTCGACTTTTACGAGCGACCGTCGTAGGTTGTTTTGCCGACTTGATTTCATTCGTTCAAGCCTTTCTTTATATTTGGTATTTGGTTTCATTGCTTGTTCGGTGTAGTGCCTGTTTTGAAGTGTAATATGCTGTGGGTAATTGAATCGAGTTGTTTGATAAATAAATAAGGTTATTTTTTGGGTGACATTGTGATGTTTAGGGATGAGTTTTACAGGTGGATAGACATCCCTTTACCCGTCATCTGACCAAGTTACGAGTTACTATAATGTACTTGCCGGCTCAGAATACCACCACCCCATCTCCTCCCGTGGGTGTCGTAAAAGTCAACAAAGGGATAAGCTGGAGGATGGGCAGCAGCGTCCTTCGAGTACATTACCAATTCAACTGCGATCGCCAACCCGTCTACCAAGCGTGGCGATTATGGCAAAACCCCCCATTGAGCCCACAACACTCCCATATCGGTCATTGTGGTGATCTTTAGAGGAGGCCTGTGTCCAGCAGTGGACTTAATTCGGCCGATATGATGATAGTGGACTTTATTGATAATCTATATCAGTGCTGGCATATAATAGGATGCTTGGTAACTTGTATTTGAATTTTAATAAAATATTTTTTGCATCATTCTTGACTCTATGCAATATATTTACGGATCGGCATAGAGACATTTGCAAATTATTTTGTAACTTTGCTTCATAACATTTTGTAAGCAATATTTTTACACATATCGATATGGTCATTTCCCAGTGAATTGAGAGGCCACATATGTAATAACACCCCGATTAAATAATAATAATAACTGTTAGTATGTAAAAAATTACTTATAATCTATATTAATGTTTATTAAATCTAATTGAAATATTGACTCTATAACTTAAGCAAATACAGGTAGCATTTGCTTAAGTTTAGTAGGGATTCGATCTCCTGCTGAGACCCTGCAGCAGTCATTTACAATGGAGCAATCCAGTCTTCCAGCTATCATGGAGAGGATACTGTTGGAGCTGGCCCCCGCCCTGCGCACCAGGAATCCGCATCGCTTTCGCATTACTGCATAGAAGTAATCGAAGCGTGCTTCTGCGAACATCCCTGATGCGCTACTGAATCGAGAAAGCCCCATCAGCACCCTGAAGGCATTATTATAGTGGATTCGAAGGGCGCTGTACGATTATTTGGTAAAATTAGCCCACAGGCTTATTGTATAGAAGGCTAAATATAACGGCTTGAACAATGATGTTATATATTGAAAGACGGGCTTGAATGTTTGAATATAACGAAATGTTCACGTTTGATTCCAGATCAGAAGATTGCATGTTCAAATCACTTCGGGGTCAAAGTTTTTATTGAATAAAAATAAAATTGTTGAAATTAAATAAGAGCAATCAAACTTTGGCAATCAGGAACTTTCTACTCAGACAAAAAGTTTGTATATTTGAGATCCACCATTTGTTAGATGGTCATAACACCTGCTTCGCCGTTTTGCCTATCCATTGTACAACCGTTCGTGTTTCATGTGGTTTCCGGAAAAGACCAGCCCTCTCCACCCGAGTCGTAAAAGGCAACAAGGGTTGATATCAAGAGAAGGTGCAGCAGCATGCTCCCATGTGATACTGCGACCACCAACCCGCCTGCCTTTTTTAATTTTATTGATCCAGTGGAAATACATCATGTACTTCCTCCGGCTAAAACCACCGGGGAGTTAACTTCGGTATCGAAGCAGGAATCCAGGAACTCGAAAATTCTTCATCTAGAACCGCCCATTGGTGCCAAACTTTTAGGCACATCTCGGAGAGGATGACTGTAAAGCGTTCACCCCCTTTAGTAGAGGGACATTTTGGGGGGATTGTAAGGGATCGCCCAGAAGCTTCGATGTGCGTAGTGCTGTGCACAAGATGGCGTGCGCGCCGCCTTGTTCACGGGGTTCGCTTGGTATGAGTACGCAGATTCCCCAATATGCGCGCTCAACCCCCGTGGCCCCCGCCACGTAACGATGACACGGCTCAGGCGTATTAGACATGGGCGCCGGGACGTTTGTTACCCTGGCGCCGTGTCCTTGGTCTCCGAGCAGGATCGACTCTCTCCTGATGGCAGTACTCCTGCAACCGCTCATTGTCGTTCATTTGGTGGCTCATATTCAGCAGTAGACATTTACGAGTGTGTGTGTGTGTGTAAACAAAAAACTAACCCAGCAAGTTATTTACGTGTTTTCGATAAAAAAATACCTGCATGAACCGGTCGGAACACTTGCCCATTGACCGAAGATAATGAATTCACGATGCATCAGCTATAGCGCAATATATTCAACAGATGTTTAGTGGTGCTAAACTTGATCGTGGTCCGATTTAAGAACGGAGAGCGAAATCTAGATTTTCTCATTGTTTTACTATATTGGTGATCGATTCATTAATTCGAATTGCACGTTTGGCGCTGTGGCAAAGCAATTAGCTTTCTGCATGGAACAAATATTTGTATGATCTACAGATAGTTGGTTCGGGTCTGAGTGTGTGCATGTGAAATGCATGTCTGTAAACTGTACCCACGATACAGGATTTGTACCGTGCGGGGATCGAACTTGTGGCCCGAGGTGCTGTAAGTCAGTCGCATAGCCACTGCGCCAAACGTGCTGTCAAACTACAGCTGAGTTGATACACTTTTAACTTAAGTTTTACTACGTGCATAAGTTACACAAACGCTCTGTGTCAGGTGACACGGCCTGATAAACTTGAATTTTTCTTTCCCAATGAACTTTAATATTTAAATGAATGCAACAAATGGTGTTTACAGTTCTAAAAGAGTACTTATATGTTTTAACGTATTGATTAGAAGTATCATCATCATATCAGCCAAAAGGCACTGCTGAACAAAGGCCTCCCCCATAAACGACCAGTCACATGCCGTATGTCGTCATTTTTGGGGGGAATTTGCCAGTACTCACCACGCTTGGCAAGTGGGTTGGTGAGCGCAGAATGGCAAATGTTCTACAGAAGAGACGCTGCTGCCCATTCCTCTGGTTTACAATCCCTAAGCTGCCTTCAAGACATCCATAGGACATAGAGTGGTGCTATATTCTTGAATTCGGTCACCACACGGACGCAGAGTAAACAAAGCAAGATTAATACGCATATTTAATATTTATCTACATCATCATATTTTCAATCATCATGAATTAAGTCCACTGCTGGACACAGGCCTCCCCCAAAGATCACCACAATGACCGATATGGGTGTGTTGTGTGCTCATTGGGGGGTTTTGCCATAATCGCCACGCTTGGCAGACGGGTTGGCAATCGCAGTTGAGTTGTAGTTAGTTAGTTTTAGTTACTTGAAGGACGCTGCTGCCCATCCTCCGGCTAATCCCTTAGTCGACTCTTACGAAGCTCCCGGGAGGAGATGGGGTGGTGGTATTCTGAGCCAGCACCACATTGCATATCTACATCACCGACTTCCAAAAGCAAAAACATTGTTCATTCTTTAAACGCTGGTCAACTGCTTTCAACGATAGCACCGAACTGACGGTCTGTAAAAACATTACGCGGTGTATGCACAGTTACCTAATTTTAATGAAATTCAATTACTTTGCAGACCTTTTGTTCTAATTTTTACATTTTTGCATTCTAAGTAGCTGCTATACTGTTAGCTAAGCGAGGAATGTGTTAAGTAGTTAGAAAAGCTGCTTAGGAAAAGAGTATGCAACGGTCTTTTACGTTAAATAAAAGTACGAGCCAGGTATGTACGTGTGTAAGAAGTTATGCTTAAACTAGTTGCCCGCCTCAGCTTCACACAGGCGCCACCTACCGGGTCCAATTGTGAATCTAAACCATCCAGGGACTCACTTAAATATACACACAACATTTAATCAAAATCGGTCCAGCCGTTTAGGAGGAGTTCAGTGACATACACACGTACAGAAGAACTATAAATATAAAGAAGACAATGTTTTATGTATATTTTAGAATATATCATAGAAGTAGATTATGCCGTGGATACTTTTTATTTGAATTTGAATTATAAATAAAATAGAAAAACACTCCATTTTAATTCAGGACCAGCGAAGCGCACTGTTTACGGCTAGTATGAAATAATATAAAATCAATTGGACAATACATTGACAGGTAAAGAATTGACCTGACGTTATCCGTCAAAGAGACTGACACGACTATGAACTAACTTCATGACGCGAAAACTTCCGTTTCACTCTGTTTAATTACTAACATTATGTCGTTTGTGGTTAATTTTGTTGATTTCTTTCATTTCTGAAACCTGTTTTCGTTCTCCTGGAAACATAATTTCTAATATAACACCTACATTATAATTCTAAACATACGTATTTAGAAGTAGCAGCAAGTTTAGATCTGATTACAAGAGCACTTTATTTGAAGTGCGTATTTTAGAGCTGCATGTGTGCCAACGAAACAGTAAATTATAGAAATTTTCTAACATATTTAAATCAATTAGACACTTTTAATTTACCATTTTTCACTTGACCACTTTCTCACTAATTACTTAATTGTTTCTGAGGCAGTTGAAAATATTGCCCAGACTTGTAGCAAAAATATGCATGTACCGTACGCAATTATCGTTTTTCAAGAAGTTAGTACTTATTGTAAAAAATGTAAGTAGCTTCAAGTTATTCCAACTGAATAACTAGTGTCGGTTTGCAGAAACAAAAGTCGAACAGGTTTCATGGGCTACTCCGTTGGCTAGCAAGTTGTTATGGATTTTAAATACCTCGCTTATTATTACAGATATTTTGTTACATTGGTACTTGATTCAGATGTACAGATGTAGCTATCAAGTTCAAGAAGTTCTCATGTATTTCTCCGCCACGATTAAGGCGGAGAAGCGTGGCAGACTTTCACCAGCTAAAACCACTACGATGTTCCTTAGAGCCACTTTTTGCCGAGAATGCGGGATTGTAAGGTCTTGAACTGCCTCTTTTCCTGAAGGGGGCCCGTTCCCCTGTAACGGCTAATCCGCCGCACAACACTTTAGAGAGGTGCGCCCCCTCTTGGACCTGTCTTTGATCCAGCTCGCAGATCGCAGACCCGATCCGAACTATCCTCCAGAGCCCAATGCTTCTACTGCGGGAGAGGAGAGCTAGTCGCCGCTCTCTCCGTTTTCACCATCTCCTTTTTGTATATCACCTCCTCGCAAAAGGCGCATTTTCACTTCGAACTATGTACAGAACCAGGCCCCGAAGCGAGAGTTCACCACTTTCGCCGCAGCAAGATCACGGCTCTGTGTCACCCAAGCTAGGCTAAGCAAGTGTGCAGAGCGGGATCGGGAGAGGGCCGATCCCGCTCGAAGAAGAAGGAGACGGCGCCGGGGTAACAACCGCTCTGGCGCCTAATTCCGATACGCCTGAAAACCCCTGCCATTGCTATAAGGTGGGGGACCTCTGGGTTCGCGGGTGCGTAGATTGGGGAATCTGCGTGCCCACACCAAGCGACCCAAGAGAAGACGGTAGCACGCATGTGGTCACGCGCTGCCGTGGGACGCTTTGGGGGATCCTTTACAATCCCCCTGGGGGGGTGACCGCTTTACAGTCACCCTCTCCGAGATGTGCCAATAGGCGTGGCACCAGTGGGCGGCTCTAGTGTGATCATACGAGGACCTGGAGCCTCCCTTAGGTGCCGAAGATGACCGCCCCAGTGGTTTTAGCCGGTAGGAGTCCGGCATACCCCTTCGTCCTTCCCCGGGGCGAAGGAAGTTCATGAAGAATTTCCACTGGGACCCATAAAAAAAAAAGGCTAAGCAAGTGTGTGCTGTACTGTGGTTCGCCGAGCAGTCTCCGCAGTGATCATTTCCCGAAGCACCCGTTTCCAGGAGTATCTACGTCAACCGAAAGGTGATGACGCCGTGCCGCCTCTCTAGCCACTCCTTCATGACTAAGAAACCTTCTTGATTAAGGAAACCGACACCAAAGTAGTTGTATGCACTATGTACATAAATGCATAGCCGGACGACGATAGCTGCACTCCAGTTTCAAAAGAGATTTTTTTAAACTGTGGGTACGTATTAATTTTATCCAAATATCTCCGCTTGCAGTATAGCCTTGGCCATAACAGTAGCAACAGAATTCACCTTTGTAGTGACAAGCACATTTTTCCTCGTTTTTATACAAACATTATAAATACACGCTATGTTCTTGTCATTCTGACGTAATGCTGTATGTATAGAAATAAGCATAGGTAGGTTTTTATTTCATCATTCGGTTTCTACTAACTTCACATTCCCCGAGAGTATGGAATCATGTAAAATGTTAATACGACAAAATATACGTAATAATATTATGTTATGTATTTTTTCTGCGCGGAGCCGGCTAAGAATAGCATCCCCCATCGTACCCCGAGGGTGTCATAAAATGCGACTGTAGCATTAACCGGAGGATGTGCAGCAGCGTCCTTCGAATACATGAACAACTCAACTGCAATCGGCAATCCAAGCGTGGCGATTATGGCAACACCCCGTAATGAACACACGGTATAAACCCATACCGGTGCTTGTGGTAATCCTTGAGTGAGCCCTGCGTCCAGCAGTGGACTATTTTAAGCTAAACTGACGTAGATATAAAATAAAAGTAATTTAAAAAAGTACTGTGTCTGTGGTAGTGCGCATTATCATTTGAACCGGTTTTACCACTTTACGCTTCAACTTTGAGCCATTTGTAATGATCGGCTTTTTCCATATTCATTTTATTACCTGTAAAACAGTTGTAAATGTTCCTTCTTTTTTGGAAATCAATCCCGAATCGCAAGACAAGTAATTTAAAGACACACAACATTCCAATAAAATGATATCCTTCACAGCCATAGTTTCATCTTTCAGTCGGAAAGACCCGAAATACAGGACGCCTATCAGAACTCGGAAAGATTGTGCGGCTGGTCAGGTCGAACGTAGATCAGGCCCATCAGTCCAAGTGACGGGCCTACCAGGGGTTCGACCTAATGCCTACCCAGCCACAGACAACTGGAAGAAACACCGTGGGGTTTTATATGGTAAGAGTTAGGCGTACCCCCCGCCCTTCCCCAGGGTGGAGAAAGTCCACGAGGATGTCCCCAAGACAAAAAAAACAGCGCGTACTATATCGCCTTTATAGTTTGTATTCAAATTAAGATCACTGACAGCATTACCAAAAATATGCCAATTACATCATCATAATGTTTATCAGTTATTTTACTCAAAGATTTTTACAGGATCGGCAACACGCGAGTGATGCCCGTGGTCTTGCGAGCTTCCATAGGTTACGATAACCGCTTACCATCAGACGGGCCGTATGCTTCTTGACCTTAGCGTTATAAAAAAAAACCTGTAATTCAACCTGCTTGGTAAAGCATAAACGCGAAAAAGAAGGTACGAAAAGTGTATACATTTTTATAATACTCTGACAATATTCCTTATTCGTTTGAGTTCATGCCACATCGAATGTCAAGCTATGTACATGCAAGACGAGTCGTCTGGCTACCGAAACCTATAGAGTTACTGGAAGTGATAATGAATTTACATTTTTTTTTTTATTGAACTGATTATATTTTTAATTCAGGCACAGCTTTCAAGAATTTTCTGAGCGAGCAAAGTTATTATTTGGCATTGCACTATATTATGTTGTTCGGTATCACAAATAACTATATTCACGCATAATATGTAGTTTACCTAAACGAACATGATGTGAATAGATAATTTCAACAATAAAGTTAAATTATAACCCCCATTTCACACGGAATTTTCACACCAATGTGTGAAATAGACGAACATGAATTTACTAACTAATCACTTCCAGTACAACTTGATCTTTTTCTAGCGAAAGTGCTCGCCGCTTCGAGGTCAGTAGAAATGTGTGGAGGGGCTTGCGTACGCGCAGGTTTGCGTAACACCGTGTAATCGGTGACAGCTGACATTGGCCGAATGTGGGTTACGATCGATGTTTATACTCGGAGAATCTTTTGTCGGGGTTTTTGTGAGGCTACCTAGTTGGAATTTAATGTAATTTTTTGCAATATTGATGTTAACTTCTTGGTTTTTTATTATTATTTTGGTGATACTTGCTAGGCATCTTTATCCTAGCTGTTTCTCAACTATGTTTAGGTTGGCTTTCAGTTTTTTATGAATTATGAGTATTTAATTAGGTTCTGTGCGATGTATTTGCCCGAGAGAACGACTCTACAACGACAAGCGCATCAAAAATAAGCGACGCCAGCCAGATGTAGTTGCTAAAAGACATTTTACACATCCATTCATCAGGACGATTGTTTTTGAATTGATCGGACCCATTCTCTTGTTACAGAATGTAGTCAGAGAATATACAAAATGGGCTGATGAAGAGGATTCCTTATAAATTATCATATCGGAATTGAAACTGTCTACTGCTAAATATCTGTTACTCAAAGTGCCCTACAATGAACTTGTTCTACAGTAAACTTGTTACTCATAGAGCACTACAATGAACGTGCAGCAATATCAACTTAATCATCATCACCGTATTCCATTTTCCATAGAAATTTGCCCGTCCTCACCACGCTTGGCAGGCGAATTGGTGAGCGCAGTACGGCTACTGTTTCACCGGATTTAGACTATAGCACCACTCTATCTCCTCCCATAGGTCTCGTAAAAGTCGACTAAGGGATTAGCCGGAGGATGGGCAGCAGCGTCCTTCGAGTACATTAACAACTCAACTGCGATCGCCAACCCGCCTACCAAGCGTGGTGATTATGGCAAAACCTCTCCAATGAGCCCACAACACCTTATCGGTCGTTGTGGTGATCTTTGGCGGAGGCCTGTGTCCAGCAGTGGACTTCATTCGGCCGAACTGATGATCTAGGTAGTGGTTGCGATATCTTTTACACAAATAAAAAGATTCATTCAGAAGAACGTTAAAAATCTCATCAAAAAGCCTGTTTCTGATAGTTATTATAGTTGTTTCTGATTTTTAAAACAATCGGACATACTGTCTTTGCGATAACATTAGCATTTTATTTTAGAAACCAAAATAAGGTCACTATTAATTAACTTCTGTATTATATCAAGACCAGACTATAGATGCGACCCAGATAGGTAGGTATTATGCTACATTTACGTAACTTATAAGATCATTCATAATAACATTACAGGTCATGGTAACTTGTAACATAAGCTTCAAATGTCAAACAGCCCATAAAAACTAGACGTAATGAGTCAAGACCTAATTATTTGAAACAAGCTTATTCATATTTGATATCAAAATGTTTTAATAACATAATACATAATCGTGAGATGCCGTTGACGCCGATCCGTGTGGTGTCTGGATTGAGAATACAGCACCACTCCAACTCCTCCCGTGTAACTTGTAAAAGCGACTCGGGGACTCTAAACCAGAGGGATGGGCAGCAGCGTCCCTTCTATGGTCCGTCACCATTGATTATGATAATTCGCGCTTCGCATTTTTACTTTCAGTTTCTTAACTCCAAGAGCGCGAATTTCACTCTTTTCTCTAATCAGCCCATTGCATTCTCCAGCTCATAAGCCTCTTTTAAACGTACACATCTTTGCTATTGATTCCCGGCTGCCGGGATTGTATATCAGGTTTGATAAATGCCCAATATTAGTGGTGTATGGTCCAAATAGCTAGTATCGGAGTCTCTAAATAACAAAAAGTAATTCCAACCTACTATTTTAGTCTATAGGAACATCTCTAAATATTTGACTTTTCACAAGTCATATTTTTTAAATGTCAGCCGTTGGGTCGTTAGTGAATAACTTAATGAGCGTTTTCATTGTGTTATTATTATATTTTCATAACAATTAGGATGATAATATTTTATTAAGTTTATGTGGAATTTTGTGTAGTTTGTTGAATAGTGTATTCAAGTGTATAACTTCTATTTGGACGACGCGTTCCCGAATTCATGCGTATTAATTACCTTCATTTCGGCCGAATGAAGTCCACTGCTGGACACAGGCCTCCCCCAAAGATCATCACAACCACCGATATGGATGTGTTGTGGGCTCATTGGGGGGTATTGCCATAATCGCCACGCTTGGCAGGCGGGTTGGCGATCGCAGTTGAGTTGTTAATGTACTCGAAGGGCGCTGCTGCCCATCCTCCGGCTAATCCCTTAGTCGACTTTTACGACACCCATGGGAGGAGATGGGGTGGTGGCATTCTGAGCCGGCACCACACGGCAATTAATTACCTTATTTTTCGTATTTTTAATAACGGACGAAGTAATATCATAGTTAGTTCATTAAATAGGGAAATCCCCTTAAGATTGTTTATCAGTAACAACTTCATATAGGTCCCTAACCTAATTTTTGCCCAGACCACACGCCACTATCAGCGAATTGGCCGGAAGAAATCCGGAATACTACAATTTCTAGCAAAAATGCTCCTTAGAAGATCGGCACCGCATCAGCGAATCCCTTGATACTCCTTCCTGAATTCACTTTTTATACAAAGTTACTATTTGAGCAGCCAAATATGTTTTCACGTTTTTATTTGAGTGTTTATCCGTAATAAAATAGTGAAAAAAAGTGCTCAAATAGCAACTTAATTTACTAAATTATTTTTATTGTAATATAATTAAATGTAAATTACAACATACTTTTTATATTTGTAAACTATAATAATTAATGAACAAAGTCGCTAGACGAGAACATTTTCTATCAGAGTTTTATTTCCAAGGCTCGTTTTTTAAGTCCAAAAACCTTTTTTTCTCATATAGTTGTAATTTATTGGTTCTGCAATTATTTTGGATAATTAATTAATGAAGCTTGAGCAACTCTTTTTTTTTTTTTTTTTTTTAATTTTCCCCACACTAGGATTTCTCCTGTGTCGTGGGTGCGTTTACAGACACAAATCCCACACACAATACACCCAGACCCGGAACAACTACCTGCAGATCGTACAAATATTTGTTCCGTGCGGGAATCGAACCCACGACCCGGTGCCTGTATCAGCCTCTGCACCAACCGTGCCGTCAAATCAAAGCTCTAGTTGAGCCTTGTGTTTTACTTTGTTTAAGAACAAACTACAACCTTTTTGCCGTGTGGTGCCGGCTCAGAATGCCACCACCCCATCTCCTCCCATGGGTGTCGTAAAAGTCGACTAAGGGATTAGCCGGAGGATGGGCAGCAGCGTCCTTCGAGTACATTAACAACTCAACTGCGATCGCCAACCCGCCTGCCAAGCGTGGCGATTATGGCAAAACCCCCCAATGAGCCCACAACACATCCATATCGGTGGTTGTGGTGATCTTTGGGGGAGGCCTGTGTCCAGCAGTGGACTTCATTCGGCCGAAATGATGATGATGATGACAACCTTTTTCAAATAATGATCGCTATTATTGAAAGAGCCTATATCCACGAAAATGTTGCTGTCTATTCTATAAGTAGGTATATAGCCCCAAAACGGTTCTATTCCTGTCGATCGTAAAACATTTGTACCGCCACTTCTATGGGTGCACTTCAAAATGATTGAGGCCAGTAATTGTTGGGCTGAAATTTTATAGGATGTATATTTGGACTTCAAAAGCTGTTATTGGTATCATTGATATAGAAGCAAATGATCTACGTCTGGTTACACTTGAAATGTACAGATGTTGCAGTACCTATTCATGTTGGGAGGTAATTTTCGTGAACTGCTTCAGTGCCGCTACTCGATATTATGCCATATGAAATAGCTCCATACACTTACGGTACGTATTTTTTATAAACAAAGTTCTTTTACGCCACTTACAGTACAGTGAACTGATCTGAAATCGTCACGTAAGGAAAAAGCGTTATGCCAGGCGAACTTTCCCTCTCCTTCTCGTTCTCTTTATATAATATACGGTAGGCAACTTTTCCCTCTCTATCTCTTTCTCTCTGTCTCTTTCTATTAAATACGATTGTATGTGTGCAATAATCGAGATTCAAACTGCAAGCATTGTGCGCGGTCAGCTGTATAACCTTAATCTTGTTTAGATTGTAAATATTATTTTATTTAAGCTTATTTTTTGTTGTTGTTTTAATTCACACAGGATTTATATTGTATCATTACTGCAAGTAAGGAACTTCGTTCCTAACGGGGGTCATTCCGGCATCCGACCACTCATTTTTTTTTATTAATGCCTCTTTGGCGGCTATGAGAGTAAAACTCCAAGATAAAATGTTATTATTCTCATTACTTAAACGTAGTACAAGTTAATAATCAATGTACGATTGCTGGAATGTGACCCGTAAAATTGATTATTTCTGATGGCGCGACTAAGGGTCGGCCTGAAAACTAGCGTTGTATGTTGTGCAGCCAATACTGTACTCCAATAAGTTGTACATGATCGGTGAACGATTGGTGAGGTTAAGCAACGCTTAGCGCGGTCAGTCTGTGGATGGGTGACCGCATTGTGGTATTTCAACACAACGTCTCCATGCTTTGGAGGGCACGTTGAATCGTCGGTGCCGGTTGTTGTCATTACAGTCGTTAAGTTAAGTTGGCCTTCGGGTGGTTAGAACAACTCTGTCACAAGGTTGGCCATGAACCACACGAAAGAAAGAAGTTAGAAGAGACATCATTTCATATTGCGAAGTGAGTGACGATAGCGATGATACAATCTTAAAAGGTTAAATAAGCGTAAAGTTAACCTCACATTTAGCTTCCAATAACGAAATTAAACAGCTGAATACATAACCGGAAATTAATGGCAGACAAAAACACTACACGAACAAAAACATCAATGGACACGAAACAAAGCGACTGTATAATACTAGTTATTGACACGTCACTAATAGCTGGATCGCGTGCTACCAACACAAAGGAAATTCTACACAAAGTACAGGGAATGTCAAAATTCAAAAGGTCAGACGGAGCGACCGCGCGCAACACAGCGACAACAAAAAATCGCTCAGAAACAGACATCAGTTGTAATATTTCGCAAAATTATGGCTTTCAAGATCACGCACGTGTATTCGTAGAGACATGCAAATAATAAACATTACGTGACTGGCGGCTTACAATGTAATTATATCTAAATTATTGTTGTTTTTAAACCACGTAGAAACGTTAGTGTCCCACACAATGAGCTTATATGTATTAATTGTTTTTACTCCGGCATCAGGATTGTTGATAAATTTGGCAAGTGTTGCAAACGTGTTTACATGAACATTTTATTCTAAATAGCCGTTGTCTCTTCATCCTCCTTTAAGTCTGCAGACGTCACTAGTGAAGCTAGACTTTACCACGACTGACGGACGAAGTGATCGCAGTAAGTGTGATATTATTGTAGCCCCATCAAACAAGTTTTTCAACCGCATCTTTTAGCGTGCTGGGTGAATTTTTAAGCTTGAGGTACATACATAAAAGATATTTCTTAAAAAAAAAACGACAACCGAGAAACGGTTTCAAATAAAAGTGTTGTTCCAACAACCGGGACCGTGCGGTCACCCATCCTCAGACTGACCGCGCCAAGCGTTGCTTAACCTCGCCGATCGTGTACTGATCGGAGTGCAACTGGCTATGAGCGCCTGACAAATAGTAGGTATATGTGCCTTAAACTTGGTTATATCAAAAATTGAGCCAGCTTTTATATTTAAAGACTTCTTTGGCTTGGCCTATTAGCCAAATAGCCGTATACCGGCAACAAAAAAGTGGCGCTGGCGATAAGTCGCAACTCGACCACAACTAAGACGTTATATAGCTAGTATACATCGAGTTCACCCTCATCTATTGTTAGTACATCATTAATTGTACTAAGTATACGAAAATGGGACAAGAAAAAGAAGAAATACGACTTACTCTATGCATGCTTGTCATCAAAGTCATTTAAAATGGTCGTTAGGAAGTTCTGACAACTTGACGTTTTCACATATATAATTGGTTCAGATTTGTAAAATGGGGTGCCCGACCGGAAAAAGGATACCTAACACATTTTCTGTGACGAAGGTTAAGAATATTATCCATTGGCACTTAGAGGTAGCATATTATGAAGATATGGTACTAAAGAAACCGTGCCGTGTATTTCTCAGCAGAGAATAGACAACCACTCCTATATTATAGAATTAAATTGTGCTATCACGCGAGCTAGACGTGTTATAGGGTTGTCAACTTTATCGATCTGTAGGCGTGACAGGTACTATAAAATAAATAAAATGTACACTGCAAAACAGGTATTTGGACAGCTGTCATAATTTGGCATCTTACTAGCGATGGGAAATCTCGCAAACTCTTTTACTGAAAAACAATACAAAAGATCGACTATTGTGTATTCGATTACTGAATTATTCGTCGTCGCCGAATAACAGTGACAATGAAAACAAACAATCGAATACAATGGTATCAACACGAGATCCGTGTGGTGTCCGGATTAAGAATATAGCACCACTCCATCTCCTCCCGTGGAGGTCGTAAAAATTAACTAACTAAACCAGAGAGATGGGCAGCAGCGTCCCTCCTGTAGAAGGTAGTGGGGTACTGGCAAATTCCCCCCAAAATGACTACACAATTGTGAAAATTTGGCGGCACGGTAGGTGTAGTGGCTGATACAGTCGGCAGCTGCGCACCGGGTCGTGGGTCGGGAATCGATTCCCGCACGGAACAAATATTTGTACGATCTGCAGGTAGTTGTTCCGGGTCTGGGTGTATTGTGTGTGGAATTTGTGTCTGAAACGCACCCACGACACAGAAGAAATCACATCATAAGTACACACGGCTACATATCAAGCTATACAAATGCAGTTTATAACAAATGATTATTATTTATCATTTCGGCCGAATGAAGTCCACTGCTGGACACAGGCCTCCCCCAAAAATCTCCACAACGACCGATATGGGTGTGTTGTGGGCTCATTGGGGGTTTTGCCATAATCGCCACGCTTGGCAGACGGGTTGGCGATCGCAGTTGAGTTGTTAATTTACTCGAAGGACGCTGCTGCCCATCCTCCGGCTAATCTCTTAGTCGACTTTTACGACACCCACGAGAGGAGATGGGGTGGTGGTATTCTGAGCCGGCACCACACGGCATAATAATAATAAATCTTTATTTCAGACATTCATATATGGTGGTATTCTGAGCCGGCACCATACGGCATAAAAATCTTTCTTTCAGACATTCATATAGTCCATAACAGTATCATAGATAAGTTAACCATAGTAAAATAATCATTATAGTATAATAAGCATAATCATCGTACCAAATTAATAAGCAGTAAATAATAATTACGAATTACAATAAAAAATAATAATTACTCTGATCTCTGATCGTACGGAAAGACTATACAATGCGAGATCAGTTTATACTGGAAATTTATAGGTTGTTATGTAGCTGTGTGTGTTTACCTATATTATTCTATAGCATATTAACTATATAATTTCATGTTCGTTATTTATCGATAATGACATAAAAATTAGGACAGTAAGAAATGATTCGTGTACCTTGAAAGAACACAATCGCGTATTGATTGGCGCGTGGCCAGTAGCAAACTCCCGTCTAATAATATATGTACAGCATTGCCATGCTAATCTGGGATTGTAAGAGTTACAGAGTTTTGGATGGTAATCAAGCAGGTCTTGATTAAAATACAAAATCATTTCGACACGCGAAGCCGGATAATAGCGTGTTTTATACAAATTTACGGAATAATTCCTACATTTTAGCATATTGTTTTCCATGTATCCTTGTATTATATATTTTAGTGACATTTTTTATATGATTCCGATTGTCTAAACGAGTTCTAGAGATGAAACTGGTTTATTATGAAACAAGATCGGTTCTAAATAGCCGGCGTTATCATTCCAACTGCACAAATTACGTTTTTGGTCCTTACGTAACTCCGAATTTTTTTGGTCCATATTATATCGTGTGTCAAGCTGTTCTACTTTTTGCCTACTTCATCTACCAGTCCACCCTGATTTGGGCATCACCAACGCTTATCCACGAACAGGGTGATTCTCTGCTCCGCAGCAGTGTTTGAAACCATAGCGACTCCGTTTTGCGAGGCGCTATCCGCAGACCCAGAGCGTCTATTTCGGTCACGAAAATTGCCACCGCTTGCTCGGCAAGCTCCACGAAGGATCTTTTCTCTGCCCTGGTCCTAAGCCACTTGAAGTAGGCGTAATATGTTTCTAGTCATATTTCAAAGGTTTTATACTCTGCCTGCTACGATACGATCCCTCCTTGGAGGAAGGAGGGAGGTATGCTTGGAGGTTGACCCGCCACCTGCGGGTAACCTAAAGTGCTTAACGATACGTACTGGGTTCCAAACTCCCTTAGTCACCTTCTATGTCTCCCGTGGATGAGATGGGGCAGCCCTATTAGTGGTCCGGAGCTACACAGAGAATGGGTATTATGTGTTATAAGTAGTAATTGTTTATTTTAAGGTAAGTATATGAATTCAAGGCGCGGCTTATCAGCATACGACGATGCGATTCTGCAATCCTTTCATGAGCGACATGTCGCGCGCGACTTCGCTACACAGTATAAAAAGTAATAGGAATTAGTATGCACAGATAACGTAGTCTTGTCGTCTTATATGTATAACAATATGTTGCCCTATGTTTAGGATTTTACGTAATCTAATGTAAAATGTACTCGGAGTAATCCGCCGCCAGTCACGCCTGTGTCTTGAGCGTGCATTCGACAGGACAACTTTTCAAAATCACCGCGTAGCTAGGTACGTGGCATCACCATACACGAGTACTCGTATTATCCCACCTGCCCGATTTAGGCCGGGCTCATATTTCCGATTTACCAGTCTGAAGGCCAATTCTCGTAATTTAAAAATGTTCAATATATAGTTCCGATCTAGTCTCGGTGTCATAAATGTCACAAATGGTATTCTCATAAACTAACAAACAACGTCTAACGTGAACTTACACTGTGATGTGATCGAAAATAGATCAAAAGTTGATCGAAGTCAAAACGGTATTCTGCTAACATTTTCAACTGTCACATGTACTGAATTGTCGTTAAATAAACGTCTAAATTGAGATCGAAATGAGACTAGATCGAGATTTGAAATCCGACTGAACTTTAAGAGTAGCAGAATACCATTTTTTCGGTCTATTCATAATTTAATCTCAGTTCGGTCAAGTTTCAGTCATAGTGTAAATTAATTACGAGAATTGGCCCTCTGATAATCTGAATCGATTACTGATGTCTGAAGTTACAAATACTATAAGTTTTGTGATCATGCCCAGAATTACCAATCAGACGGTTATGCTTATCGACAAAGTCAGATAAAGCGGATAAAGTATGAACACGAAAGGTATGAATTAATTCCAATGCAATAGTGGAACTGGTCTAAAGAAGCATCATTGCCATTAAACCGTTTGCCCAGCGTTTTATCGCCGAAGTCTATATCCAGTAGACCGAAATTAGGCTGAGAAGTAACTGTAGTACATAAGTGAGTATAATTAAACCTTAAGAAACTTGAACAAAGCTTTGACCTTGACCAAAAGACCCGTCGAGTGTGTCGGTCACGGTTGGAAACTTCTTCGAGACTGTATGTATGTATTAAATATTTTGTAAAACAAAGGTACGGTATATACCTGTTAATATGAGTTTTAAGGTCATACAGCTCCCCGACCGTCGATCGAGCCAAGCTGCAATAAATGCTCACAGGCCTCCCCATGCTCAGTAAACCACGTATAAAGTTTGGGTCAGTAGACTTATAAATCCCTGAAAAAGACAATAGCCCTGCGACAAAGTACTTTGTGCTGTCAACTAGGAATAATTTGTTGGGAGCGAACTGACTAATAAATTTGTACGTCACTTCGTCTCATGCGACAATTGTATATCACATTCGATGTGATGTGACAGATACTTCTTTGTGACCGGCGATTAAACATGATTTTCTAAGTACGGAACCCTAAAAATGCAAAAATAAATCAGCCATTATTTGAAGATCGGCGTGGTGCCCAGACTAAGAATATAACACCACTCCATCCTCCAGTGGATGTCGTAAAAGTGGGACTTTAAGCCAGAGGGATGGGCAGCTGCGTCTACCCGCCTGACAAGCGTGGTGAGTACTGGCAAATTCCACCTATCTTGTGGAAATCTATTGCATTGTTTAGCAGTGGATGTCCTTTGGCTGATACGATGATGATAATTTGAAATATGGGTATTCATTTAATGAACGTAACAAATATATTATCAAAGCAGTGCAGTCGCATCTATAACCATCATTTCGGCCGAATGAAGTCCACTGCTGGACACAGGCCTCCCCCAAAGAATACCACAATGATCGATATGAGTCTGTTGTGGGCTCATTGGGGGGTATTGCCATAATCGCCACGCTTGGCAGACGGGTTGGCGATCGCAGTTGAGTTGCTAATGTACTCGAAGGACGCTGCTCATCCCCCGGCTAATCCCTTAGTCGAGTTTTACGACACCCACGGGAAGAAATGGGGTGGACTATTAACACAGCATCGTTAATCCTCGTAGGGTTGTTTACAAAGCGCAAATAAAATGACTTGTTTGAATAAGTTAAATAAAATGTACAAATTAAATAGAAAATATCCAAATACATTATTTTAATTTAACTGTTGTGATATCTACATCGACAGCACTTTGTAAAGCAAATTAAATTTATAAAAAGAAATCCCAGTCATACAATTTAAATGCATAAATTCTCAACTTTGTTTTTCCTATAATTATTATTTCTTTTGGCTTTGTATCAACTATTACAACGACTAATTCCGCCACATAATTACAGAAAAATATGTCGGTTGACAAAATAAAATTACATAATAATAAAAGCTAAAGACTCAATTAATGAAATAATTTCGCATTAATGACTGTTATTCCGCTGAAATACAACATTTTAAAATATTAAATTTCATTAGATGCTTTTTAAATTCACACACTGAAACGTACTCAAATAAAACTGTACCTATTTATATTTATATGAAGGTTCAAAATTTGGTCCGTGAACAAATTGAAACAAGTGCCACAAATAATCATGTAAGGTCATAAAAGCAGTGTTAATAAAATGTAACAATAGATTAATTATATTTGAAGAAATTGTCATATTTGATATTCATAACAACAAGGTATTCTATCGATCTACGTATAAATTAACAATAATTCGCAGTCGTTTAAGATTCTGCCTTCATTTATGTCATTAATTAATTCGATAAAAACATGTTTCAGACAGAATTTCTATTTTGGCAATACTTTGTAACTTAATCTTTTATTTGAGCACAATTATTTTTCATCTGTTTGTTTCGGAAAGTTCCACAAATAAAGAACACTGAAACAAAATCGTGAGTAAGAAAATGTGCTAAATAGTTACATTAACAAATTAAATTCATTATTGTTTAAGAAAATGTATCCGTGTGGTGTCCGGATTAAGAATACAGCACCACTCCACCTCCTCCCGTGTAAGTCGTAAAAGCGACTCAGGGACTCTAAAGCAGAGGGATGGGCAGCAGCGTCCCTTCTTTGGCACAGCAACAATTTAGCGCTCACCAACCAGCCTGTCAAGCGTGTTGAGTACTTTCAAATTCTGGCAAAAATGACGACAATGTAACCAGCCTTTGTTCAGCAGTGTACTGTACTGTGAACTGTATTAAAAAAACAAATTAAAAACGATTCCTATAGCCTACCGATTTTTCATCTTAAATAAAGGCAATTATTTTAATTTTAACATTATATACATATATACAGTGATGGTGAAATGGATCACCTTCGTGGACCACCGACTTTCGGCCTTCGGCCCGAGAAGAACTCTCCCACGGCTGACAACGATTTGGAATCGCACATTTGAACAATGGAAAAGTGTTTGAAAATGAAGCAACAATGTTCAACCTCCCTTCGAGCCTGAAATAACTAGTTTTAAAAGCCAGTTGGGCTTTGCTCGAAGCTAGTCATTAATTGTCCATCATTAACGTGAATTAAAACGACGTTTTTAACTTACGATTACAGACGGCTTATCCATGATATATCACGTCTTTTCTACTACAATATTACGAAAGTGACAGAAACAAGAAAAAGGGCAGAGTTTCTTCTGCCAGAACAACAATATACTTTATTTATGGCAGATAAGCCTAATTTCAGCGCTAATAAATAATAAAAATAAAACAAAATATCACCGTGTTTCCTTCGTTTCTTATAAAACAATAGCTTTATAATTGCCAAGGAGATTTTCTAAGAGCCTCAAACAAAACGAAATGTATGGACCCTTATTTTCTGATGAAACACTATATTCACTATCAATCATTCATTACGATAGTAATGCATACAGTTTCTTCGTAACACAAAAACTAAAACCTAAGCCGATTTATGCCCTGCCTTTATTCAAAAGGTCAACTTTCATAAAAGTTCTGTCTATAAAAATCTTGACCCACATATCATCCATTAGTGAAGTTCGGTGGACGAAAAAAAGAAAATATCACTAAAAGTAGCGAGGTACATAATGTAGGGTAGGTGAACAATAAAGCGCACCCTGTGTCGTCGCAGACTGCGCCGGTGACCCAAATAGTGGCATAATGTCGCAAAATGGCCATTACACAGAGATAGCGCGTACTGGAAGTGGTCGAATTCCCAATGTTGTTTTCTTATAAATTCTTTCTTTATCGTATAGTTATTAGACAAACTTGTGTCACAGTTGTTCAAGCTGCCTAAAAGCCTCCAACTTGACTTAACGGCTGCCATTCATCATTTCGGCCGAATGAAGTCCACTGCTGGATACAGGCCTCCCCCAAAGATAACCACAACCACCGATATGGATGTGTTGTGGGCTCATTGGGGGGTTTTGCCATAATCGCCACGCTTGGCAGGCGGGTTGGCGATCGCAGTTGAGTTGTTTATGTACTCGAAGAATGCTGCTGCCCATCCTCCGGCAAATCCCTTAGTCGACTTTTACGACACCCATAGGAGGAGATGGGGTGGTGGCATTCTGAGCCGGCTGCCATTAAATTAGAACAACCGGAATCGACGATTTTACGCACGGAGACGCTCAGCTCAGATACCACTATGATATCCATGCACCGATTGACCGCGCCAAGCTTATTTTAACCTCTCCGGTGTTTTACCGATCAGTTAGTATGACTGTTAAAACAAGCACTCGGACTGAAAGTGAAGATTGCTGCCTACATTTTTGAGGAAGCCGGAGTTATCACTAAATGTCCCTTCAATACAGTGAGTACTGATACCATTAATAATAAAACAAGGTTTTTAAACTAATACCAATAAAAACACGTGATAATGTAATTCGTATGTATAGAAAATGCCAGCTCAGAATACCACCACCCCATCTCCCGTGGGTGTCGTAAAAGTCGACTAAGGGCAGCAGCGTCCTTCGAGTACATAGGCTGCACTAAAAGTATCGGGAATGGAATATTTCCACTGTTCCTCTCATATTAAAATCTTTTTAATTGAAAACTCCTTGGTTTTACAAATTGAATACCATTTATTTATTTGAAAAAAGATTCACGGTCTTGTCACAAGGTTTTGTCAAACTTGTTTAGTCGTTGAGAAAATGGAATTGACTCGAGAAAATTCAAGAGCGATGATTTATTATGACTTTCGAAGTGGTTTAACACAAAAACAGTGTGTTGACCGGATGATTTCTGCATTTGGTGATGAAGCCCCATCCAAAACCACAATTTATCGCTGGTTTGCTGAATTTCAACGTGGAAGTGTCAAGCTCAGTGATGATCCTCGTCAAGGTCGTCCAAAAACTGCAGTCACCCAAGAAAACGTTGATGCTGTGCGTAAGCTGATTGAGGAAGATCGACATGTGACATACCGCGAAATTCAGGCAACTTTAGACATTGGCATGAGTCAAATACAAATAATCTTGCATGAACAATTAGGTGTAAAAAGTTGTTTTCCCGAGGATACCGCATTTGCTATGTGAAGAGCAAAAAGCGGCTCGCGTTACTTGGTGCGTCAGAACTCTCGAAAGATTCCACGCAGGATCCTCAAATGCTGTATACAACATCGTATCAGGTGACGAATCCTGGATATATGCGTACGAACCCGAAACAAAAAACCAGTCACGAGTTTGGGTGTTCGAAAATGAGTTAAAGCCAACAAAAATTGTTCGTTCACAGAGTGTTGCAAAAAAAATGGTGGCCACGTTTGTCTCCAAAACCGGCCATGTTACGACTATTCCTCTTGAGGGACAAAGAACGGTTAATGCAGAATGGTATGCTAGCATTTGTTTGCCACAGGTCGTTTCTGAACTCCGTAGAGAGAACTGCAACCGCCGCATCGTCCTTCATCACGACAATGTGAGTTCTCACACCGCGCACATAACAAAAGAGTTTTTAGAGCAAGAAAACATAGAGTTATTAGACCATCCGCCGTACAGCCCCGACCTAAGCCCTAATGATTTCTATACTTTCCCTAAAATAAAGAATAAATTGCGTGGACAGAGATTTTCATCACCTAAAGAAGCTGTGGACGCCTACAAAACGGCCATTTTGGAGACCCCAACTTCCGAATGGAATGGTTGCTTCAATGATTGGTTCCATCGTATGGAAAAATGTGTCAAATTTCGCGGAGAATACTTCGAAAAGCAATAAATACATTTTTAAATAGTAATATTGTGTCACTTCCTTGATTCCCGAAATTTTCAGTGCCGCCCTCGTACATGCTCAACTGCGATCGCCAACCCATCTGCCAAGCGTGGCGATTATGGCAAAACCCCCCAATCAGGCCACAATACACCCATATCGGTCGTTGTGGTGATCTTTGGAGAAGGCCTGTGTCTAGCTGTGGACTTCATTCGGCCGAAATGATGAAAAAAAATGATGTTGGAAAACACTGGCAAGTACACCCGATTCGTAAAATGACCGAACGCGAGGCGAGCGCTGCGGAAATGTTTGATACCTATTGGTGATGTAACGAATGTTAGATTTCTCACATTCGCGAACGCGAATGCGGATGCGAATATTCATATCCAATATTCGCGAATACGAACACAAATGCGAATGTTGATTTTTAAATAAAGCGCGCTCAAAATGTCATACGAAGTTAACATTTCATGTCAGCCATGTTTAAACCGAGCCGGCCCGAGCTATGACATTTTTTATTTGTTTTTTGTAAAAAGAAATTAGGAACTTAATTCAAAAAAAGTAGTTATAATCTGCTTAATAAGTACATAGGTCTAATAAGTCTTAGAAGTAAATAAAAAACTATTAATCATAACAGTTGTATTATCTTTCCAGATCCATCCAATCGAATACATAATTTCCGTTTTGTTCGTCAAATACATTCGCAAAACATTCGCTTCGTTTCTTGCGACTACGAATATTCGCGAATGCGAATTCGAACATTCGTTACATTACTAATACCTACGACCCGATCATATGGTAGGCGCATGAGGCCATTGACCGCCAGCTGTTTTAAATCTACTATGTGTTAAAATCTAAATGGATATGTTGGTAAAAAATTAAGGCACTAGTTTTACTGATTTGGGTAGAGAATCGTGGACTGATTCGCTTCTGATTCACAGAATCTTTGTTTTTACTGAATACAGTTAGAAATAGGCAGCATTTAACCTACACATGTATTCGTATTTGAAACAGCAATACGAGTACATAATATATATTCACGGTGTTTACTAAACCAATAAAATAATATCAGATTATTGTTAATACATGACCTGCAAGCTATATAACAATTCGTTTCCGTCAATTTAATTTTACAATATGCTTATCGCGTTATAGAACCATATAATAAGTAATATAAAATGTGTACCCGTAATAAAAGTGCAGAGTTTGTTTTCGATAACAAGATAATAAGTTTTGTTCATTTTATATATACACTGGTGGTTTAAACATCATTAGTATTCGACATAAACATGTAAATACAGAGAAATGATGCAATATATTGCATTTTTATCGTCTACCTCCGACAGACTGCACGGCTTCTAAAGTATTCTGCATCAATTTATCGCTCGTTTCATGTGTTTCTACAACATCAAATTAAGATAAAACGTGCAATTCCTAACACATCTAAAAATAAAATCTAGTAATAAGAAGGTATTGCAACGCACAATCACTGACTCAAGTACTGTCATCTGCCAAAAGTCGGCTATCCAATGCTAATGCATTACGTCCACTGCTCCATTACTAGTTGCTTTGTGTCAACCTTTTGTAACGAATGGAGCAACGTATGTCATTATCTATTCACTGATCCGCGTTGGCGACTTACAAAGGGTTCGGGATAAGAACATGTTGGTTTTACGATTATTTATCTATGAATAGGATTTATCCATTGAAAAGAAACACCGAGGTCGAAAATGCAATATTTTGAAGCTAAGCCCCATGACCTTTGTGCCTTTTTGAAATAATGATGTCGTTTGAAAGATAAACGAAGGTCGAGATGCCATTTTTGTGGATTCATGCGTGAATGGAGATCTCATTATTTTGGGATGTCATAATTGGGGAGAAGCTGTATTTTTGTAAGTGAAAACTTCTTTTAGCGCGGTACGCATATTTTTAGATGGGATAAAATCTCTGGACTCGCGACACCGTTATGAGACGCAGCTATAGTGTGTGCATATATGCATGTACATATAGCAGACCGCGAACGCGTCTAGATAAATAAAAAAAATTGTTTTCACTTCTGTCGGCACTCCCGGAGTGCAAACCGTATTTTTTTTTCTTTGATAATTATGGCCTGAGGGTTGCGTAGAGTACTAATGCCAGAATTACTGTTTGAAATTAAATTCTTAATGTATCTGAACGATATGTTAAACCCGAACCGTAGCAGCCAAAGGATGTCCACAGGTAGATGTCCTCAGGTAGATGATTAAATCATGGGAGATGTTAAAATTACAACTCTGTGGGGTGACTTTCCTTTATGTTTCCGTGTGGTGTCCGGATTGAGAATATAGCACCACCCCCCTGCATTATGGTTGAGCTGAACTATGCTGATGCATGCGTTATGCCCGTGAACGAGTGCCCTCGGTCGGGACTGGTCAGCTCTTGACTGCTATAGCAATCTTATTGTAAGGCAATTAATATGATTGTGCATAAATATGTGGTAGTTATCCCGCACATTGGCATGCATTATTCTCACATAGTTTTTTTTTTCTCGAATATTCTGTGTAAAGTAATAAGACTGTAATAAATCATATATTTTAAAAGAGTATATCCATGGAGTTTCTTGCCGGTTCTTCTCCATAGGACCAACGAATTGGAACCGTGCAACTATTTAAATTCTGACTATTCGTAAGTGCCAGCAAATGGTTTACATGAATAAAAAACTTTTGACTTTGACTCCATTTCATCCCGTGGAAGTCGTAAAAGGCGACTCAGGGACTTTAAACCGGAGGGATGGGCAGCGGCATCTCTCTATTGAACAGTAGCCATACTGCGCTCACCAACCCGCCCGCCATGCGTGGAAATCGCTGGGGGAGGCCTTTGTTCAGCAGTGGAAGTCCTTTGGCTGACATGAAAATCTCCTCGGCATAAAAAATTCCGAACAGCATGTGCCGCACAAAAATAGAAAAATATTTTGAGTAGCAACACCGCTATTAACTAATCTTTGACCACAACAAAAAAAAATTGCTAGTATATTTTTGAAAGGATCACTTCGCTTATCAAATGGATTCTATAAGAAGAAATGTAAAAATAAATATATGCTTTGTGCATAGTCGTCGCTTCTAAAAGTTACATTTTGTTAGCGCCCGACTATAACGGGTGTTTGTGACATCGTAACGAAAACTGATACTATAAAATCATTACACGACTTTGAACCCTACGCGTTAGAATTTTGCGTCGGTATTGTCATGTTTATTTTTTTATTCCAAAGCTGATTTCAGTATAAAATAATTATTTTCATCTATTCTACCGCTATTTTGAATAAAAAACGCAATAAACTATTTATTTTCCAATAAAACTGCAATGTAAATAAAAAACAAACGGCTGTTGTTTCGCTTCAGTTAACGCATTAGGTCATTGCTTGCACTAACGTAGTAATATCATATCGTAGTACAATGAATCAGGAAGCGTTTTGATCGCGTTGTTTACAATACATAGCGTGCTCAAAAATTACAAAAACTGTTATCTATTATTTCCGAACTAAATGGTTTTCCTATTTTTATTATAGGCTTAAATGTAACCTCTTTCCAAAGTTTTCAGTACGTTATCATTTAGAACCTGTGTATCATGAAAGGAACGAAAAACATCGACTTCAGTGAAACACTTGAGACTTGAGTCGAATATATTTTTGTGTAGATATTTCTAATATAGTTCTACATGAGGCTATAATTTTATGAATCTATAATGATGTAATAAGGAGGTGTCCTTTCCAGGTACTTTATTTACTTCTGGTGCCAACGAAAAACCAAGCAAGGTACAAAATATGGAACGTAAAAACGTTTTTTGCAATACCGTGTTTGCTTGCTTCTTAAGCACTGAGTTGCGGGTACAACATCTGGGGTCCCAATTTTGTTTTTCTTTGGTGTCGTGGGTGCGTTTACAAACACAAATTCCACACACAATACACCCAGACCCGGAACAACTACCTGCAGATCGAACAAATATTTGTTCCGTGCGGGAATCGAACCCACGACCCGGTGCGCAGCAGCCGACTCTATCAGCCAGTGCACCAACCGTGTCGTCAAAATTGGTACAGCCGTTTCGGAGACAGACAAAAATTTTTAGAATTGTTTTTTTGTTATAAGTACCTACCTACTATATACCTATATACTCTGATATGAATTTAGTAAAAAGCTGTTATTTTGACATTACAAACATACACAGATTTTATTTATTTGTATAGATATGTGGTGGTCCCACTTATATTAACAAAATCACACCGAGAACACCAATCAAACTACCAACTGAAAAGATTTAATATAACGGAACTGAACTAAATATTTTGACCCACGTGAGTTTCTTATTTATTTTACTTTTCACTTCTAATTGCAATAAATAAAACAAAACAAATACATTAGAACCATAATACCAAACAAACGGACATCTGGTTTATAGACATGCGCGTGCGCTCCTGACGTCAGCGAGTAATTTCACATCAATTACTAAGTCATCCGTTGATCATGATTGTGACTAGTGACTTTTCGATTTGTATTATAGTAATAGTATTTTTTCTTTGACTGTCGTATTTACTTTAATAGTGTCTTGAAAAACTGTTCGAAGTCTACTTTGATTTTCATTTTACATAATGACCGGTACACGTCCGCTTCGCTAGGCGTAAATTATAATAATTCATATTATCTTCTGAACCCTGCAAATTATCGAAATGGAATACAAACGAAAATTTAAGTTACAATTCCCGTTTTAACCCCTAATATTTACATTGAAATCCGTTGAGCCGTTCCGGAGCCTATTCGAGACAAACTTTCAGACAGACAGACAAACATTCTAAAAACGGTCATGTAGATTAGGCATCGTATAAGTAGCAGTTATCAGTTAAATTTTATTATATTGGTATAGATTATTTCATCATCATCATTCATTATTTCGGCCGAATAAAGTCCACTGCTGGACACAGGCCTCCCCAAAGATGACTAGAACGACCGATATGGGTGTGTTGTAGGCTCATTGGGGGTTTTGCCATAATCGCCACATTTGGCCGACGGGTTGACGATCGCAGTTGAGTTGTAAATGTACTGGAAGGACGCTGCTGCCCATCCTCCGGCTAATCCCTTAGTCGACTTTTACGACACCTACGATACCACCCCGGTGGTGTTCTGAGCCGGCACCATACGCCATTATTTGAGTCATTAAAATTCAAAATTGGATCATGAGAAAGAAATATTTAGAATTATAATCTAAATATTTCTTTCTCATGATCCAATTTTGAATTTTGTTCGTTGTTTGTTCTGTCTAACTTTTCGGAAATGATTGTTTCTTGGAATCAAAAGTAGAAATACTTTACGATTGTTAAAATAGTATGCAGGCTTTTGTGTAGTGGATATTTTTGAAAAATATAAGTAAATAGAAATAAGAAAAAGAAAACAAAGATAAAAGAAACTTTCTCCATCTTCCTAGCTATGTATTCCACATGGTTGTGGTCCAGGGGTCAGCTTTCCTGGTCTTTCTCTTCCATTTCGCTCTATCCTCGACATCGTCTTCCGATACCTGACACTCTTTTATGCCCTTTATCACTACAGCTTTCCACCTTGTTTTGGGTCTGCCCCTGTGTCTTGGACTGGGAATGAAAAGTTGTAGCGCCATGTTCTCTACGTATTCAGGCGGCCTCCTTTTCACTTGACCATACCATACTCTCTTGCATCTTGTCAGCGATATCGCGCACGCCCAGGTTTCCTCGCACGTATTCGTTATGGGTTTTATCAAGCTTGGTGAGGCCACACATCTACCTCAACATTTTCATTTCAGCAACTTGAATGGTATGCGTGTTCTTTTGGGTCATGGCCCACGTTTCGATGCCATACATAAGGTGGTCTTATATACTATGTCCTTTAGTTTAACAGGTAAGATAAAAAGAAACTAAGGAAGCTTTATCACACATACTCCATGGAATATTATTACCGCTTTGTTTTACATATACTTTGTAGCAACATATGGTTTCACCGTGTGGTGCCGGCTACGAATCGCACCAACCCATCTCATCCCGTGGGTGTCGTAAAAGGCGACTAAGGGATTAGGCGGAGGTTGGGCAGCAGCGTCCTTCGAATACATTAACAACTCTGTCGGCGCGTCGCCACTACAGGCGACACTGGATACGGTGCGGGGGCCGGGGGCCAGGGGTCCAGCCGGACCGGCCGCTTGCGCGCCCCTCCATCGTCCTTCACTCAGCTCATCGACGCGCGGCACTGCGGGCATCTCATAGTTCCATTTATTATAGATTTGTAATACGGCAATAAAAGCCTATATTTTAATACAGTCCACTTCATTTCAATCAAGCCCCGTTGAGGTCTAAACAAACTCAACTGCGATCGCCAACCCGCCTGCCAAGCGTGGCGATTATGGCAAAACCCCCCAATGAGCACACAACACACCGATGTCGGTCCTTGTGGTGATCTTTGAGGAAGGCCTCTGTCCAGCAGTGGACTTTATTCGGCCGAAATGATGAACATATGTTTTTGTATAGTTTGTTAAATAAAATAATGAAGATTATTAGCATCGATAACGGCAACTTACGCACATCTAAATTCTCTATCCAGATAAGCAAATAAATCGCCCACATTGTCATCATTACCCGTTCATACAGACTCGTATATCATCTTCAAGCTTTGTAATTCCAACGTGTTTGTAGATAACTTTATATTATTCTTTGTGAGAGTGTGATTTCCGGTAAAGAGGAGGCCACTCGACTCGTAGGTTTTGGGGTCTACCCGGAGGATGGGCAGCCGCGTTCTTCCGTCAGCCAAGTGAGGTGATCATGGAATTTTGATCGATACTTTGGCGCCCGTGTTTAGTAGTGGATCTTTGCAGGCTTATATATTCGTGTATTTTTTAAGAAATCGCAAATATATATTAAATGCCAGTTTAGATCGGTAACGAGACCTTTTATATATATATACAAGTAAATAAGATTTAATTGTCTGTTTGTAATGTATGCCGAGTGGTGCCGGCTCAGAACACCACCACCCCATCTCCTCCCGTGGGTGACGTAGAAGTCGACTAAGGGATTTGCCGGAGGATGGGCAGCAGCGTCCTTCGAGTATATTAACAACTCAACTGCGATCGCCAACCCGTCTGGCAAGCGTGGTGATTATAGAAAACCCCCCAATGAGCCCACAATACACCCATATCGGTTATTGTGGTGATCTTTCGGGGAGGCCTGTGTCCAGCAGTGGACTTCAGTCGGGCGAAATGATGAATGTAAAAATAACAGCTTTTTACTAAATGCATATGAAAGTATGTACGGTACCTACAACACGAAACCTATTTTAATATTATTTGTCTGTTTGTTTGTTTGTTCCCGCTAATTTCCGAAACGGTTGAACAAATTTCTACGGGACTTTCACTCACAGATAGATAATTTTGTAAGGAATAACTTAGGCTACTTTTATTTTATAGTCTTTAACCAGTGTGTGTTACCAGTGATGACATATGGAACAGAGACGTGGTCACTCACAATGGGCCTCATAAGAAAGCTCAAGGTCACTCAGCGAGCTATGGAGAGAGCTATGCTTGGCATTTCTCTACGAGATCGAATCAGAAATGAGGAGATCCGTAGAAGAACTAAAGTTATCGACATAGCTGCAAGGATAAGTAAGCTGAAGTGGCAATGGGCAGGGCACATTGCTCGTAGAACTGATGGCCGTTGGGGCAAAAAGGTTCTCGAATGGAGACCGCGCACCGGAAAACGCAGCGTGGGACGACCTCCAACGAGGTGGACAGACGACCTGGTGAAGGTCGCTGGGAGTCGTTGGATGAGAGCGGCATGTGACCGCTCGTTGTGGAGATCTAAGGGGGAGGCCTTTGTTCAGCAGTGGACGACCTGTGGCTGATATGATGACTTTTATTTGAGAAAAATAATTATGGTTCCGCGCAAAAAAAACCTTTGAAATCCAATATATATACACACTCTACGAGTATTTCAAGTGTCTATGCCGAAGTACTCTAAATTATACTTTTAAATTAAACGACGGGTGAAACCGCGGGGCCCAGCTTGTTTATATATATTTTTCCAGCAAGTAGGTATCTAATGTATAAATTAAACGAGCTAAATTGTACTGTATATATGTTTAATGGGCGCAAATACCAGAAATGTTATTAAACACACATAAAGATTTGTGCCTATTCGTTTGCTGAATATTTGTTCTTTTACACAACAATTCGGCCTTCCGTGCCTTCCGTGTGGTGCCCGGATTAGGCACATAGCACCAGTCCATCTCCTCTCATGGATGTCGTAAAAGGCGACTAAGGGACTCTAAACCAGAAGGATGGGCAGCAGCGTTCTGAGGAATAGTAGGCATACTGCGCTCTCCAACCCAATGACGACACATTAGTGGAAATATATGGGGAGGCCTTGTTTAGCTATGGACCTCGTTTGGCTGATGTGATGTGCGATGATGTGTAAATATTCGGTCTTTATTTTATGAATTTAATTTGTTTAGATCAATATTAGATCCTCACAATAAATCTAAGATGACATCGTGAGAATATGATTAAAATTACTATGTAGGCGTGTTAAATAGATTGACTCAAGTGAAAAAAGACAACACAAAAAAAGAAGTCAATCTTTGTTAGGTAGGTAAGTCTCCTTCAAACAAATGGATCATCTTTATTTGCTGTTTCACTTTACATTTGTCAACAGTCATTGACAAACGAACATGTTTGACAACCAACTCGTTAACCAAGTCCGCATGCACCTTGCTTGTCAAACATGACCGCGTGTTTTGACGACTTTCATTTTCTTTTTGAGATGTATCACACAACGTACTTTATAGAGGTCGAATTCCAAGAAAAATGTCTATCATAATATTTTCTTACATAATTTTTGTTTTACTTCTTGTTTTAATCTGTTCAAAAAACTATTAAAATCGTTTTTGTTAGAAAAATGCTATTATAATATTTCGGAGTTTCTGACGGAAAAAACATTTGATTAATAATGTATTATGGACATTTTATTGTTTGTAGACATTTTATTATAACTGAACTTTCTGCTGTTCATTAGACATACCTATAATGATTGTGACTTTATATTTTTTATTTCAATGACATTTGTATTCCATTATTATTTTTGTTATTAATTCACAATCCATCGTACTTTTATTTCATCATTGTTCGTGATTATGTTTATTGAATGCATGCATTGAATATCTAGACTCATCATAGTACTTAACATATTTGCACACCAGTTTCTGGTAGAGTATGACGGACTACTTTGTTCACTACTATCTTTCATCAACCACTGTACTCATATTCTGACAAATAAATTATTCTTATTCTTATTCATACACATTGTTACGCTCGTCTTTTGTTTGTCAATTCTAAAGTGTGTTAGACAATAAAACGGCTATTAAAATTATGGACGTGTTTAAAACGAAGCAGCATGATAACTATGAAGTTAATTAGCGGAATATTCTAATACTATTAAAGAATAATCGCGAATACATTAAAATACCTGTCGAATCGCGTGCCAGCCAATGTAGGGCGCGGGGTAATTAAAAGCACGTCAAAACCAAATTAAATAACTAACTATACATAACGTTCAATAGATGAGATGTTTTACAACTATACGGTATAATTTATTTTTGTTTCTGATTTTATTAAAGAATATAAGTCCGTAATGAGCGAAGAGCTTCAATAAATTTGCTGACTTTTTCAAATCGGACGAATTTATTGCTTGTTATGAGTGTCGAAACGAACTTCGATATTAAAGATAAAGTGGCGTGTATAAATAATATATTAGACGCATGTTTAGCTGTTAGCATCTGTCGTTTATGTGCTGAGCAGTGTGTGTATATAAATATTAAAATCGGTCGGTCTGTCGATTGCGGCACCCGTCAGTGCATTGCGAGCGGCGGCCACATGACGCGAGAAACTTTAAAATCCGGACGGCATATAAATCCCCGTCGAGACGCTCCCCTAGGATAAATTCGGCGAAACTCAGACGGATGCAAACCTTACCTTTTTTAAACAGATTAAGAGCTCATAGCACCAGCTAAATAGATGTTGTATTGTAATTTAATACAGTAGGTAGTTTGTGAGTTTTATATTAATAGAAGGAAAATATCGTGAAGAAGACTTCACGCTTGAGAGGGCTCCAAAATGTTCTCAATGGTGTGTGTAGTCCGCCAACCCGCACTAGGCCAGCGTGGTGGACTAAGGCCTTACCTTTCTCATCATGAGAAAAGGCCCGTGCCCAGCAGTGGGACAGTAACGGCACGGTTGGTGCAGTGGCTGATACAGTTGGCTCCGGGTCGTGGGTTCAATTCCCACACGGAACAAATATTTGTTTGATCTGCAGGTAGTTGTTCCGGGTCTGGGTGTATTGTATGTGGAATTCATGTCTGTAAAACGCACCCACGACACATGAGAAATTCTCGTGTGGGGAAATGTTTTAAATAAAAAAAGTAATAAGCTGATTATGACTGATGATGAATAAATGAGAAGAAATTACCACAAAATCCTATATATACATCGCTTCCAACTTCACATAAACTATAAAGAACAGCTAAATATCAATCCATTTGCAGCCAAGCCAGAAGCTACCAGAATTAGCTCCATCACTAACCCATATATTATGACGTGCAAAGTTTTAAATCACACTAGATCCGCAGTTCGTATACAAAGAAACAAACGTCAGGTTGTAAATTCTAACGCCATGCACCGTGGGTTGCTAAATATAAACCATGTGAAATATGTCGGTCGGAGGAAATGTGATGTGTGTTATTCTGTCTTTCTTTACAGGATGTGTAGAATTGCGAGAAATATATTATTAAATTATATATTTACGCTCATCACTGACTGAGTCACTGACAGGCTCACTGACGGGCTCACTGACGGGCTCACTGACGGGCTCACTGACGGGCTCACTGACGGGCTCACTGACGGGCTCACTGACGGGCTCACTGACGGGCTCACTGACGGGCTCACTGGCGGACTCACTGACGGGCTCATTGACGGGCTCACTGACGGGCTCACTGACGGGCTCACTGACGGGCTCACTGACCGGCTCACTGACGGGCTCACCGATGGGCTCACTGACGGGATAACTGACTGACTCACTGACGGGCTCACTGACGGGCTCACCGACGGGCTCACCGACGGGCTCACCGACGGGCTCACCGAGGGGCTCACCGACGGGCTCACCGACGGGCTCACCGAGGGGCTCACCGATGGGCTCACCGACGGGCTCACCAACGGGCTCACCGACAGACTCACCGACGGGCTCACCAACGGGCTCACCGACAGACTCACCGACGGGCTCACCGACGGGCTCACCGACGGGCTCACCGACGGGCTCACCGACGGGCTCACCGACGGGCTCACCGACGGGCTCACCGACAGGCTCACTGACGGACTCAATTGCCGACTCAATGGCGGACTCACTGGCGGACTCACTGACGGACTCACCGAACTCACGACTGACTCTTCACGCTGTGAGATTATTCATTCGTTTACTTTTTGCACCACTCTGCGCTCATCACCTCAGACATCAGTTATTTAGTCTCTTATGTCCAGTAATTTCCGGGGAAGGGCAAACCATACTCCTAACAGCTAAACCACTGGAGCGGTCATCTTCGGCACTGAAGAAGGGCTCCAGGTCTTCTAAGATCACAGGAGGGGAGGATTGTAAAGGATCCCCCAAGCCTCGCCGAGCGCTGCGAACACGGCGGCACGCGACCACGTACGCGCTACTGTCTCCCTGGGGGTCACTTGGTATGAGCCTGCAGACTCCCCAATTTGCGCTTCCGCGGCCCCTGAGACTGTGGTTGTACCTACCTAGCCAGACTTTTGCAAAAAGAGACCAACCACCATTAATAATAGCCGGTCTAAAAGCCGAAACCCCAGCTTTTCTGACGGTGGCCTCTCCAATCGCAAGCGCTTTGAGTGGGTACTCTGGACGATCATCGAGTGACCTCAGAGATGACGGTAACACGCGACTACCGTAGGTGTTCGATATCGGAGATGAATGTCTACCCCGAGATGAGTTGCAGCGAAGCATAGCGCACACACCGGCGAGTTCCACAAGATATCCTGGTTCTCCTCCATCGGTGTTGAAGACGGCCACCGTGAGTAAGAGTCCAGCGGAGGATATTCCCACGTACGAAAAATAAAAAAGGATTGTGATTAAAAAGAGGGGGTAATATTTTAAGGTTTACGGCGTTCACCATAGTGTAGTTATGTATTGACAGAAAATTCTGGATTTGTAATAGAATTCCTTTGCTTATAAAATTCTATCGGTTCTAATGACTTCTTCCACGTTCACGTTAAGACAGCGTTCTAAATTTAAACGGAGCGCCTGTTGTTTTTTCTTAAACCCAACCGCAATGGAGCTGCTTCATTTTCTATAAGCTTCACAAATTAATTACGACTCTCTCTGGTAACGTAAATAAGTACGTTCCCTTTTTTTTAATACACTTGATTAAATTTATTCTAATTATAATGAAATAGTACGTTATCCTACTCGCATTATTATAACCGGATATATTTTAACCAAATTACTAATTAATGTCACAATAATTATTTTAAACTAGCTGCCCGGACAGACTTCGTTCTGTCAAACTATTGTCCACGCAATTTTGTTTTGTTTTTTATTAATAAATCCTTCCGTGGGCTTTAACGAACATACAAAAAAAATTGCCGCATTGGTCGAACCATTCTCGATTTACGCGCTTTCATTTTTATTTATACAGAAAGAAGAAAGATAAACATCACACCCATAAATGTATAATTTTTATTTAAATAATAAATTTAATTCACCAATCCCGTGGGCTTTAAAAGTAAGTATAGTATAATATAAATAAAATTACTGTCTAGTTTGTTGGCAAGTGATTAGTTTTATTTATCGCTTTTTTATATCTTAACAACTGCTTTCGATTTGTCTATCAGCCTAAAAATAATCATGAATTCAGTTGTGTTGATGTTCGCTACAGCGGTTTGTTAGCGGTTACGGATACGTAATTAATATGTTTTACCTAAGAATCGAAACGCTTCGATTTAGCAGTACGCGCTTAGAGTTATTGCGTTGCATTTATTTTCCAAAACAAATACTCATATTAAAGGTTTTTAGTGACGAGATTACAATTTTATACATGCTAGATATGGCACATTTGTGTACTTTCCTGCAACCTTATTATAATATTTAGTTTCTCTTAGATAGGAAAGATTGAAAACGCAAGTTATTTATTATTATAGTTTCTGGTCACATTTAGCCAAAGTAACTCAACAAACTGAGCAATTCGCTTCAGACGTTTAACCATTATAAAATATATTGAGGTATTAAATATTAAAGTAATGTACGCAATAAAATCATCGTCATATCAGCCGTAGGCAGTGGACTTCCGAATACGAATTCCAAAGATTTCCACATTTCTATCGTAATTTTTTTTCAGTATGTACTCATCACGCTTGGCAGGCTTATTGGTTAGCGCAGAATAGCTGCTGTTCCACAGAAGGGACTATGCTGCCTATCTCTCTGGCTTAGAGGCCCGTAGTCGCTTAATACGACATCCACGGGAGGAGATGGGATGGTGCTATATTCTTAATCCGGACAAATAAACATAAACCAATTTAAATTATTACCAGTATCAGTAATGGAAGTTTTAAATATATATTTTATGATCTTGGAAGCATCATAAAATTCATTGAAATACGAGTAATAAATACTGTAACTATTAATATTAAGTACTTATGGTGTTTTAATAGACAGGTTAAAATTAGATATTAGAATTTAAAGTCGTTCTATAAAAAGTGATATTAGAGGCCTATTTACGTCCAATTTAAGCCGATTTCAGTTTCGATACGCCCGAAAAGAGGTCAAGAACTAATCCACATACTAAACATTAGTATGTGGATAAAGTATTAAACAGAGCGTGCTCCTAAGCTACAGCGCGATCTATCTAATTGACAGCCGAATAATGAAACGCGACTCAGGATTTAAGAACCTGTCAAATATTTGAGACGTACATTTTCGGTAGGATAGCAGGTGGTCTATGTTGGCAGAGCATGAAAAATGGAGTGCAGTGGTCTCCTTCTGCGAGAGCGTCATGTTCCAGAAGGAGACTGTAGAGCGGGATCGGGAGAGGGCCGATCCCGCACGGAGAAGGACGAGACGGCGCCGAGGTAACAACCGCTCCGGCGCCCAGGTCCAACACGCCTGAGCCCTCTGCCGTCAGTTCATGGTGGGGGGCCTCGGGGGTCACGGGCGTGCAGATTGGGGAGTCTGCGTGCTCACACCGAGTGACCCCTGCGAGGCGGCCTTTTTACAGTCGCCTTCCCTCCGCTATAGGGGATGACCGCTTTACAGTCGCCCTTTCCGAGATTTGCCTATAGGCGTGGCAACAGTGGGCGGCTCTAGTGTGATCATACGAGGATGCCCCCCTTAGGTACCGAAGATGAGCGCCCCAGTGATTTTAGCCGGTAGTAGTCCGGCATGCCCCTTCGCCCTTCCCCAGGGCGGAGGAAGTTCATGTAGAATTTCCAACGGAGACAAAAAAGGGCGGTGGAAGTTCATGAAGAATTTCCACTGAGACGAATAAGAAAGGCATAATAAGTTTATACGTGGCGAGACGTCTTATGGCAAGAGACCGGTTACGTGGGTACCACTGCAGTGCAAAACATTCTGCCACCAAACAGTAATGTCTAAACATTACTGTGCTCCGGATTAAAGGGCACTGTAGGTAGTACAGTTACTGCGCATAAGAGACTAATCTCTGTCTCTGTCTCGAGGTGCCAAGCGAAGTGTGGCACCATGCACGAGTTTAGGTCGATGCTTCGACCAACCAGCACTAACCTCAAGACTACCAATAAGCGCATTTATATTATTGTGGTATCCTCTTATTTATTTGCCGTGTGGTGCAGGCACCGCACCACCCCATTTCTTCCCCTGGGTGTCGTAAAATGCGACTATGGGATTGGCACGGAGGATGGGCACCAGCATCGTTCGAGTAAATTTTCAACTCAACTGCGATCGCCAACTCGCCTGCCAAGCGTGGCTTTATGGCAAAACGGGTGGTTGGAGCACACAACAGACTGGTCGTTGTGGCGATTTTTGGGGGAATCCTATGTCCAGCAGTGGACGTTTTCAAGCTGAAATCAAGATGATGATGACCCTCGTATTAACAGTGTTTACATTAAACAAACATAGACCAAGTTCACCCATATAAAAAGGGGTCGTGAACCTACAAATACTTGATTAATTACCCATGTTGCCCGCATCATCGAACCGTGACTCGCCTTTTCAACTTTTTTAAACGGGACGTTAAAATGTATGCATTTAAATACGTTTCATTAGAGGGCGGTGTGTTTGATAAATTATATAAAATGTAAGCAGTCACGCTTTTAATTCGTTTTTATGGGATGGGAGTGTTATTGATTTTGTGTTGCTTTAATAATGATTGCTATACTTCCGCGGAATATTACGTGGCAACACGCTCCAGTGAAACACGTCGCCGTCACAACGTGTAAAAGTTGTGTGAAGATAAAGATAAGATAATATTGTATCTTCATGTATAACTATTTTGGTGCCGGCTCAGAATACTACTACTGTCGTAGTTGACTTAGGGATTGGCCAGCGAATGGGCAGCAGCGTCCTTTGAGGACATTGACAACTCAACTACGATCGCCAATCCGTCTGCCAAGCATGACGATTATGACAAAACCCTCCAATGAGCCCACAACACACCCATATCGGTCGTTGTGGTGATCTTTGGAGGAGGCTTGTGTCCAGCAGTGGACTTCATTTAGCCGAAATGATGATGCACCATTAACCGGCTCTTATGAATAGGAAAGACTTTAGATGCTGCGTTCCAAGATGTTGATATCCTATGGAGAAGAATGGAAGAATGAAAAATGGAAAATCCATGGTTACTCTTTTTAAATCATAATGGTACAATCTCTTTTAAGTACATTGTTCTCGAAATGAAGGTAGTGTTAGGACAATGCAGGAGAAAAAAGTTTAAACTTCTTAAAAAAGCAAACAAGCCTGATTTTAATATTTACTAATTATATTGTCATGGCAGCATTAAGATGACAAGACCCAACAGACAGCACTTGTTCACGAGCGTGACGCATACATCAGCGTCGGTCAGCTCAACCATATTGTAAGGAAACTTAGTGACCCGCGGTACATGACACCACCATAAAAGCAAGACACTTAGAGCATGACATAGGTACCTAACCTAAACTGCTAGACAAATATCAGATAAAAAAATCCAAATAATTGAATAGCCCACATGGTACTCGCACTAATACAGTTTCAAATCTAAATGCATAAAATTAATATAAAAATATCATTAATAACAAATAATTAATGTCATGACAAATATAGAGAAATGAAATGTCATTATATGAATTAATCTAATTCATTATAAAATATGATGCAATTTAAATGTCAAATAAGAAATTAAAAACGTAATAACACAATATCAAGAATGTCAATATAAGCCTCTGAAACATTAGAGCAGCTCAATCCAAGCGTTTTTATCGTCCACATAGTCAATAACGTTACAGAAACCTTGTTTTATAATGGACGTTGAATATTTTTATTTGTTTTAAAGATTTTGCTTTTATCCGTAAGGTGCCCGGATCAAGAATATAGCATCACTCCGTCTCCTTCCGTGGATGTCTACGTACTGGTAGTAGGTCCTTTATTCCAAGAGTCCTGCTAGGTAGTCCCAGTGCCGGCTTCCACTAAGCAGAAGACATTACTGTGATCTAGTTAGAAACATACTGTAGCTAGTGAAGGTACTGGGCATATGAGTCTAACTAACTTAATGTCTCCAGGTGACGAGAACAGTGTAGTGCAACGCAGGACTAGGTTAGCATTACAATTGATAAGGGCCAGCGGCCAGCTTACCACCAGGCGAGTGACTTGCTCATGTCGTCACCAATTTGTATTCTTTTTTGTAATGTGCGACTGAGGAGCTCTCATCTTCAGCAGACAGCGTCCCTTCTGTGCTATGAACTTTACTTCGCTCAAAAACCCGTCTGCCAAGCGTGGTAACTACTGCCAAATTACCCCCAGAATGACGAGTCAATTGTTATGGAAATCTAGCTAGCTTTAGCTAACACAATGATTATGTACTAGTATTTGTATTTATAAATCTTTACAAAACAAAATAAGATCCCCGCAACCCTACTCAAACGGCGCAGATAAACCAAAACTAATTAGTCAATAGAATTAACGCAATATTTAATGATTTGATCTAACAACATACGATTCAACTTGGAAGCACATTTATTGCTCACTTTTGCTTGGGCCTGTGCATATTATTATTAGATTAGGGATGGGAGTATTGTGCGTATCGACTTCTGCGACTCATGTAGCTCGACTTCGGTTGATATGGTTTTATCCGTGGTGTTTTTTGTGTTTGATTTGCATGGTATGATTATTAAACAGAGTTCCCGGCAAAGAATAGACTACCCTTCTCCATCTCTGGGTGTCGTAAAAGCCGACTAAGGGTTGATATCAAGAGAGTGGGCAGCAGCGTCTACCCGTGTACGAATAACAATATATTGGAATCACTAAATCCGCCTGCCAAGCATGGTGATTGTGGCAATATTCCCTATGACCATCTTATTGTAGTGATCATTGAGAGGCCCATGTTCAGTAGTGGACGCTAACGAGCTGATGTGTGATAAAGAATATTTAAAAAAGTTTAGACCCTTAAAGGGTTTTTTTATTGGTATTGGCATGCCGTACTCCTACCGGCTAAAACCACTGGAGCGGTCATCTTCAGCACCGACGAGGGGCTCCAGGTCCTCGTAAGATCACACTAGTGCCGCCCATTAGTGCCACGCCTTTAGGCACATCACGAAGGGGATGACTGTAAAGCGGTCACCCCTTCTAGCGGAGGGAAGGCGACTGTAAAAAGGTTGCTCCCCAGGCACTTTTCTCTAGACCCTTTCCTCCTACATTAAGGACAATGTAGGAGGAAAAGCATACATAGCCTTTATTTCGAGAACAATGTGGTCATAATTAATATAACATATTATGATTTGAACAGAGTAAGCGTTGAGTTTCTTAATTGTCCTTCTCCATAGAAAATCTACATCTTGGAACGCGGCAACTAAATTCTGACTATTTAAAAGAGTCTGTAAGTGGTTTGACATGAGTAAAAGATATTTATTTAAAAAATTTATGTGTACTGCATTTTAAAGGACTCAACATACATCCAGTATTGTCATTAAACTGTCAAGTAAATATCTGTTAACATATTCCTTTTTTCTATTCATTGCTGCGGTGAAATGCCAATGTTGAATAAAAACCCAAAAAGTATATATGTACTTGTGTAATTTAACGACTAACCGGCAAGGGCCAATATTTTTACGAACGAGATGGTACCAACGTGTGCGATAAAATCGAGATGGTGAACTCAAAAATATAAATAAAATATCAGCACACATATTGGTTCGCGGAACTGTTAAGCCGAACGTTACCGACGTTGGCTTACACGACTTTTGTCGAGATTTGTCGTGGGTTGTCATATATTTTATTTATAAAACTACCTTTCCGCACCTTTGCGTCTGTCTCTATAAGATGTGACACAAACCACATTATTTAATGATCAGGTTATTGGGGCACCACTGCTTTGAGACGGAAAAAATCTTGTTTAATAATGAATAGTGAAAATCAATTCACAAACATTTTATATTTTATTTATTTATTCGTCATTTACAAATCAGCTATCGATTTAATTTGAATTCTCAGCGCTCAGTTGGCATCACCTTGACATTCAAATAAATCTAACTAGAAAAATGCCGAATCGACTTTACTTTTTAGTTGACTCCCATCTCTACAGTCAACGGTATGCGACTAAGTGCAATTAACCGAAGGAAATGCCCTTAAAGGTATTCTACCACGTTGGATAAAGTATTTTAAAATGTCCGTAAAATATATAGAATAGTTCCTTTAACTCCATATAGGTATTTTATTAATAGACGTTAAGCTTAGTGTATACGAGCGAACGTGGTTAACTCACACAGTTTAGCCGATCACCTGCTTATATACATAACTGGCTTTAGCCGGACCACCTTTTTTCATGCGAGAATTTATTCAGTACAAAAATAGCCTATATTCTATTTCTAAACGAGTTTTCTAGTGGCTATGTAAGCATGGTATCTTGAATGAAAATTAGAAAAAATAATTATGACGGGAAAATAGCTTAGATGTTGTATAGATTGATTGCTTTCTACTTAAAAAATGACTGAATCATTCAAATCAAGTTGGATTTTAATGATTCAGTCATTTTTGCAAATCGTAGACATCGTCTAAGATACCGCATATCGTATAAGACCCAACCATATTCTTAATGCAAAACAAGGCTTCGTGAATTGCTCTATAACTAATTGTGACTTTATTTACCTTGCTTTCTACTGTAGCAATATTTAACTAATTTTAAGAAGCGAGTCTATGAGCTTATTAATTTTTTAAACCAATATTTGAATATAGTTCTTCTGTCAATTAAGACATCCGATAATAACGCCCATAAAATTAATTATGATTTAATCGTCAACTCTTGAATGTGATACGTAAATAAATACTGAAGTCCGAGTTAATCTGTTACTTTTTAGTCCTACAATATAATTCGATACGAATATATTCCGACATGAAGTGGCAATGGGCGGGGCACATTGCTCGTAGAACTGATGGCCGTTGGGGTAAAAAGGTTCTCGAGTGGAGACCGCGCGGTAACGCAGCGTAGGACGACCTCCAACGAGGTGGACAGATGACCTGGTGAAGGTCGCTGGGAGTCGTTGGATGCGGGCGGCATGTATCCGCTCGTTGTGGAAATCTATGGGGGAGGCTTTTGTTCAGCAGTGGACGTCCTTTGGCTGATATTATTATGTAAAAACTTTCAAATACAACAGAGCTTTACTGAGATTACTTTAGAGATATGATTAATTAGTAGAATTCATATATATTGTTATTTACTTTTAATTTCTCGACGTAAACTATAATATAAATAATACTACGGATTAGTTCTTGTTTATATGGCCGTATACCATTTTATTTTCCTTGAAATAAGGAAACTTCATCGTGTACCAAATAATATAAATTTAAAATTCAACTAAACAAACTTTTTATGACCCGCCCCACGTTTACTGTACTGCATGTAACTTTTTAATCGCCTAAACTATTTAACGACCAAAACTAAAATTACTAACCATATTTTAATCGCATTTTCCGTGATGAAGTAAGCAACTTTTAAGCGAATTTAACTTTGGACGACAGAATTTTTAAAATTCATCCATAACAGTGTATTTTAGACATAAAAATGTAATGGAGCGTGATCATTATAGGATTATCTGACAAATCGCCCATTACATGATGACATGACAAGACGGCGCGGTTGGTGCAGTGGCTGATACAGTCGGCTACTGCGCTCCGGGTCGTGGGTTCGATTCCCGCACGGAACAAACATTTGTATGATCTGCAGGTAGTTGTTCCGGGTCTGGGTGTATTGTATGTGAAATTAATGTCAGTAAACGCACCCACGATACAGGAGATAGTGTGAGGCTACGTTTAAAAAAACACATTACACACACGTTTTTAATAAATTGCCTGGTATAGCAATAGTTTAAGTACGATTCCACTCTAGTTAGTAAAGTTTGATTTGGAGCATACTGTCATCAGCTTTCTTTAATATAAAGTACCTCTCTATTTTTCGAATGTTTCGTAGTGAATTTTCTACCAATACCGCTTTTCTTAAAGCTATCACATTACTTCTATTATAAGGTTAGTTTTATCTAAAACCCTGAAGTCCTATGGTATGCACCAACCTTTACATTTTCAAACGCTTTAAATTATATAGAAATAGTTGTCGTTGTTGTACCAACAGTAATAATTGAGCTATAAATAAAGATGGCAAAGGCAAGCAAGTAAAAGTGTTCACCATAAACATCTAAGCAGATATTTATGGAAAATTGTATGTCCATTATAAAGAATTTCAATAAGCTGCGGGTGAACGGAGAGATGTTTCTTTGGTCAAGTTATTTTAAAGACATTAGACTGGATTAAATCGCGTGTATTGAGTTTTTTCTCAATAATACACGCGATTTAATCCGTTTAAAATTGTTTTATTATAATGTGTAATAATCGCGAAAACCTAAGACAATACTAATAGAATGGTTGATAAGGGGAATTTTGTTAACAACCATATCGCCTTCTACCAAAATAATGCAAATATAAAACAACAATTTACCATTATTATGACATTGGTAATACGAGGATGGTAGATATTATAGATTCCAATGTTATATTTTTTCGCCCAATCCAGTTCTACGTTATTTTTCTGACCATGGAAATATTTATTCAATTTCGATTTTAGATTCACCAGCTGTATATTTGTATATGTATACACTAGTAGTGTTTAAGCCTAGATGTAGCCTCTTGGTTGAAGAGTCTGGAGCGGGCCAATCTCTTCTCTTCTCTTCACCTAGCGTGTGAAAAAGCGACTAAGTTTCAGAAATAGCGTCGCAGCCTCCATCTGTGTGCCGAAAAATCTTAAGGTCACCAATCCGTATGCGAAGCGTGGCAATTACAGCGATGTCCCAATGACCTTTATAGCGGTCGTAAGGAGGCCTTAGTACAGCAGTGTAAGTTTGCAGTATCAATGCGTTAATCGTTTTTATCAACATTTTTGTTACACAAATAATAATTACTTTTTTGTGGGGGATTAAGTGTTAATCTCTAGTTTACAAGGTCTTGATAACTTGGATTATGTCAGAATGGATAGTTACGTGTTTGTTCGTTGAAGGTTAAATAAAGTTACATCTATGTTTACGCTCGTGTTTTGTTAATGATGAGCTGATTCAATTCTAAATATAACGGCAGTAAATGATGATATTATATTTATTATGTGTATTGCTAATAATTTAAAACCAATAGACCGAACAGAAAAGATGATATTCAAGGAAAACGAGATTACAACGAGGTTACATGCAAAAAGGGAACATTGATTATTCATTGCTTACAATAAAAAAATACATTTATAAATAAACAATGCGATAATTTTGCAACTGAGGTCGACTTCGGTCTATACATAAACTAACAGAAATTTAAGTATTAAAATGATCCAAAATAAATTTTAAGTAGTTATACTTCATACCCAAAAATAATACTTTATACATAATAAACATAAATCACAGTGACAGTTGATAATAAAACAAAATCCAATAATATCTAAACAAAACCTATTTCGTAAACATTTCCAGTCTTATTACAAAAATCTTGTTAGACTCAGGTTTAAACCAGAACTATGAAGTCTGGACTTAGTACGGAACTAACGTTAGTACCGTGGTTTAAACCCGTCCGTATTACAAATATCAAAATAAGTCAGGACTAGATAGTACCTGACTTTAGTTCTGGCTTAAATTATTTCCACAGATTATACACGGAATTCCTTGGAAACATTCATTCAATCAGATAGCATTCGGTTACATCGTTCCGTTTACCCAAATGCTGAATATTTCTGTAATTTTTTTATATATAATGGTATTGATATTTTAACATATATAATAGGGTATTTAATGACGATAACTATTAGAAACTAATGGTTGTTCTTGTTTCAATAAATGCCATTTATTTTCTTTCTGAGGAATACTTTTATGACATTTATTTCATGTCCGAAATATGTACTTTCAAACAACACTAATGCGTAACGGAATGTCTATATCGCGCGAAAATCTTTAAACATAGGTAAAACTATTCTGAGATTTGGACGTTTCTTCGTACTTATTATTGATAAGAAGTTAGGGAATAATATTAATAAACATAGAACAACAGAAAAAACGAAGAAGTGAAAACTGGAATTCTGAAGAAAAAGTTAGTACTTGCCTAAAATTATTGTAATTACGGCACATTACTATCTTTAGGACGACGCAAATTTAAACTATTTCATGAAATATTACAATACAAAACACAAAAATAAACCAAATCTAACCTCAAAACAATGAATTTGACGTATATTTGTGACTTAGACCAAAGGTTTTAGAGTTAAACTAGGTCCCCATCAGGTTTATCTTTAGTACCATAGATAGTCCAAGACTAAGAGTTAAACCACTTTTTGTAATAAGAAATTTGATTAAACCACACTTTTAGTCCGAGACTATCGATAAACCATGTTTTGTAATAAGACGGTTCAAGTTTAAATGCGTACGCGCACGGTGGACGTGCGTTTATGGGTTGTGATAGATCGTGAAATAAACATGGAACGTATAAAGTACACAGCATCGTGTTATAATAACAATCAACGGCTGGCTGTTAAATGAAAATCAAAATGAACGTTAATGCATTAATTCCTTCAATATTATGACAGGACTAATGGCTATTAAGATTGTTAAAAATAAAGAAGATTTGAGCCAAAAGATGGATCCTGGATAGATAACTAGGATAAATAATGGAATTACTTCAATATAGTATTAACATCGTGGTTTTATTTTTATTAAATAAGCAGAAATACATATCCATGACTTAACAAATGCACTGTATATAGAAGCTCTGTAACCTATCGTGATCTAAGTTATCTATATGATTATAATAACATTGCCTTAAATCGAAGTTAATAAACTAATTCTAATAATAATCTGCTAAAGTATTTTTATGATATGTTTTACTGAAATGAAATGTTGCAAAAGCTAAAATAAAAACCACGGTTAAAATACGTCAATGGAGTAAATAATCGATGGTATCCTAGAATATTTCAAATAATTCGAGAGGATAAACCGATTTATCTGAATCATTAGAGATACATGTACATTAATTTGTTTCGGGTTATATCTGAAATAATTTTAAAGTGATGTAATTTAGGTATGTATCTTTGTTATTTACATAGCAGGAAAATTAAGAATTATCCTCAAAATCAGGTAAAAGGATCAACTTAAATGAATAAAAAAAACAAGAAATAATACAAATAAGTACCGCAGTCCGGTTCCTAAATATTAAACAACTAAAAAACAAAGCAAAATATAAAAGAACAGCTATTCTTCACCGTTTAATGGTTTATTGAGTTCTGCTCGCTCCGTAGTGCCGTATATATCGTAGTTATGATATACGAAATGGACGTAGCTGTTAGCAACTGACACTTCCACTTTTTTCTTACATATACTATAAATTAGTTGGTAATGATAATGAACCCAACATATTTCTACTTTCAGGCTGGATACGAAACAAAAAAATGTGCCAAATCTTTTTTACAGTGGACCAAATCGCAAAAACACAGAGAAGCTATTTCGAAACCTATTACCGTGCAAACTAAAACAAATGTTCAATGAAAAAGCAATGACCTGAACGTATTCGAACTCGACTGGTCTCGTCAAATCATTGGAATTTTTGACATGTGTCAGCACAAACAAACAAACGCTCTTCATAATCCTTTATTTCTAGTTTGTCGTAGCTGATGGGCAGTCAAACACTGATTGTGAAGACAAAAGTGCTATCATCTTTGACTGACGTTTGTTTGAAACGGTTATCAAAAATGCCTATTACTTTTTCAACAAAATAAGGTCACGAGGCGTTCTTCAAATTTTGAGGTTGCCGCAAGCATTTCATTCAGGCTAATATTTTTAATTCGATTATATAGGGCATAGATAATTGCTTGTTTAGTGAATATCGTTGTCGAGTATATTTTATTAGTCTCCGTAATCATATATCAACTTAATTACACTGCGGTGTGTATATCTTAAGGTACAAATTCAAAGAAACACAGTGTTAATTGAAGCTGTATTAAATTGTTAATCATTGTTGGCAGCAGTTTAAGAATGTTTAAAGAGCCCAATCGTGATTTTGCATTATACATTGCTGACACATTTTTTTACATGGATGTATAATCAATATATGTTGAGTAATCTATGAATAGCCTCATTATTTAACCAACTCATGTTGCAGGCCAGGTTATGAACTTACCTTTATCCAGTTTCACTATAACACTAGCTCCTCCGCTATCCATTTATTCAATGATAACTTCTTCAGGTTGCCTGGCAATTCAGTGGGTACCCGAAAACCCACGCTAATTTGCCGAACTCGTCTGTTCCTATGGTTATCATATTTTTTGTTTCCTGAAATGCTCGGTATTACAGAGGATACATTTGTATATTTTACTTTCAGATCGTTCTAAAATCTCATCAATCAACCAATCCCATTCCATCAATATTTGGCTTAGATTTCCAACAAATAATATTACGACATCAAAGTTAAATATTTTATCGTTCGAGCTTTAATTTGCAGTTTGTTTATGTAATAAAAGTAACTTCCGAAATGGTTTGGATCGTTTTCAATGATACGTCAAACTCAAATTAAACAGTCTACTCGGAGTGCAAACAGAAGCAAGCCAAATTATCGGTGATATCTTTTAAACATTTCGTTTTATGTTAACGCTAGTATTGCAGTTTTCGATCGAGTTTCAGTTTAGCGAATTCATACTTCGATCAGCAGTGCTCTGTAAGAATTCACTTCTGAATCCGCAGTGACAGGTAGTAAATACCATATGAAATAAGTGATTTCGTGTGGCTTCAGATTTTAACCCAACAGTGAGTTCCTACAGAATAGCCACGCTGGTGAAAATAAGTAAAAACAATATGAAATTAGAGATTTCACTGCGGATTCAGAAATGAGTTCCACGGTGAATTCTTACAGAATATAGCCACGCAGATCCGTGTTTGCGTTGAAATTCCATTTGTTTGAATATCTGATTTAGGACATGGAAATTGTGTTATGAGTGTAGGTTTTTGGTATTTTTTATTATTCATTTGAATAAACATAATATAGTTGGAAACTGAGTAAATCGTATTTGAGTTAGAACGATAAATAAATGATCAACGAAATTTTCCGAAGCTTTGAATGGATACTTTCATTCATCGAACTAATACAGTTTCTCGGTTTTTGTTAAGGCAATCAGATAAATACAAGAAGCGGAAAAACGCACCATGAGATTTTTTCACTAATAGTATTTGGGTAACAGTCAACAATGATTTTGAATACCACAAAACAAAAAACCCTGGTACCAATGATTTTATTTTCCCAAAAGTCTTCAAACACGCAATTAACTGTTAGGACAAACGTGCTCTTATATATAGATTTACTGTCACAGCATTAACAGAAGCGTTGAGCAATCCAGACCATTAGCGTTTCAAGATAATAATGGGGATAGCAGCTGTACAGCTCACAAATTATATTATAAATCTCACCAACAATTCCGATTTATCTATTACTTGGCAACGTGGCCACATTTAAAAAAATATATAAAGACCGATGCTGTAACAAAGGTTTGTGGACTAAAGAATGTTTTTTTTTTCAACTAAAATAAAATGCGGAAAGTTCGACGACGGCCAACTATCTGTCGTGGTCTAGTCGGATGTGCGTCCAAAATAGACTGAGTTTCTAGTTCGACTTTACAAGTCAAAGCGACAATCGTTAGGCATGCATTAGTATCATTTCGTTTGTCTTTTTGTCCGTCTGCTGCTCGTGTACCGATTGTTATTTATAGTCTAATGAACTCGACAGTACAAACATGTGGTTTGCACGCTGTTTTGTTCTGCGTTTCCGTAATCAATTTTTTGTTGGATCACTCTTGAGACGTTAACGATCGCATTTATACTGCTACTGGATAATCACTGTCTGACTTTTGAATCGGTTTGATTTGCAAATTTAATTATTGAGATGTTCAAGGCCAGAAATCGTCTGCACGATACTACACTGCTACTGTATAATATTAATTTCAAATTTAAAACATTACATGTTGACATATGTATAACGCGTGATGTCAATGAAAACGAAATTGCACTACGTGTAATTATAAACACAGAAGTTATTGTAACACTAACTGTTAACGTAAACTTGTCGGACGAGTAAACGAAGTAAGTAAGCCGATAGCAAGATTCCAGTTTTTTTATAACAAAGAGTGAATAAACTGTAGACGAGAATAGGAATGAAGCACATACTAAGAAAAAATTGCTTCATCGGGTATTCATAATAAGGCGAGAAGTTGAGTACGTATGATTATTCTAATGAATTTAGACGACGTGAAATAAGAATGGAATTTTTCTACTTTACAAGCTTTGTACGTAGACTTGAAAACTTCTCCCCTGGCGGTTTCATACGAGCTTAATTTTACTATTTGATAGTCTATTTCTCTTTGGATAATATACGCTTGGCATCATCATGCAGTACACAATAAGTCTCTCTAGTCTTCACTTTCATGGCTTATTAGCTTGAATGTAATCATTTTTATGCGTCGGAATTATACAGTAGTTTTAATTACGCAATATTTTGTCCAGTCTGACACAATTTTTCAAACGAATATAATTTATCGCTGTAAAGTATTCGATGTGTCATAACTTTCCATTGTTTTATCAATAAAGTGTCTTCAACATTAGTTGAAACGATTACGTTTTCAATTCCAATTACAAAAATTCTACGTAAACATGTAAAGTACTGTAAACTATTGCAGGCAATAAGATGATTCTAATGTGGATTTGGAAAAAGTTTAGAAACAATTTGGCACCCGTCACAAATTTACTTGACTAACAGACAGAATTAAAATAATATGACAACGTCAACAACGGCCACAGAAAAAAATATAAAACAATACGAAATGTATTTTTTATATTACTGAAGCTTTCAATTAAATTTAATAATCGAGTATATAGCATAAAATGAAAACGAAATTGAATTATCTGTCAGTTGAAATGTACGTGTTTGAGTTTGGAATCAGAATTATTCAAATAAGAATTGGTGCGCAACGAGACGGCTCCAAAGTTTGGTATCACAATCAATTCAATTATTTATTGGTACATATTATTGCAAACCTTTACTTTAGATTTCTACTACCTTTATTAAGTCTGGAGCACAAATTTGATCTGACCCTGTGGAGATATAGCGTTAATATTTTATGAACTAAACTTCTGGGTTTACGAATGAATATTATATAGTTATCATTATAAATTCATGTTTGGTTTGGCTAAATAACATAAATTTATATATCGTGTTACGGTTTGCGGATTTATTGTAGATTTCACATTTAATTTGGCTTGATATCACAAGCAACTAGCAGTACAGAAACTTATCCAATACATTTACCATTATTTCATATTTCTTGATAACCAATATTATAGTCGCAAAAAATATGAAAAGCTTAACTAGCTGTCTACTCTTTCCTACTGATTTAAGACAGTGTACAAGTTATTTTATTAACTTCTCTAATTACCGATATAGACACCTTGATAAATTCAACACATACATAAAAACAAGTACTCACTTTTATTAATGTGAACACGAAAAAATGAAATCCGTTCAGCCGCTCCTGCAAGAGCTATCACAAAATTCTCTCAAATCACAGTACAATTTTAAACAAATTAATGAACGCAACACTTCAACTGAACATTAACAATAGCGAAGCGATTTCAATCGCCTTTACCAAGAAAATTGCGGTTTTTAAATGTACGTAAAATTTTCGCGGGAAATGTCGAGCGCGCGACAGCGTACCACCCACGCGATGTTCAGAACACGACTGAGTAAAAATCATCAGTTCACCTGCAATGCGTGCGCTGATCGGTGGCAATAGAAAGAGATGGATAGATCACAGATAGTAAACGCTAGAGCAGGATATATGATACACGTGCTTCCGTTCCTACTAAGGGGGGTGAAGCAGTTTTGAGGAATGGGGCGAGTTTGTACAAAGCTGCGAATGAATAGGGATGTATTTTACATTATGAAGACGAGGACAATAGCTGGAATTATAACTTTTGTTCGTGGGGAAACTCGATGTGACATTTTCGTTGCTACTATCTCGTTTCCTTAATGAACTTAAGGCCTTTTAATGCTAATGGGTACGAACGTCTTTGATTGGTGATTAGTAAGGGAGAATCTGCTATAGAACCAACTTCATGTTAAACCTATTTATACTCGGAAATGCAAAGGAAACAGAAAAATATTGTTTTGCGCTGGCTTGAAAATTAAAGTTCAGAGTATAAAGGTTATATAACATTTTCCGGGTATTCGTGGTAAAATAAAATAGTTTAGAAAAGCTAATGGTCAATTTAGATGCGGTCCGTATGTTACCGGTTATTATGGAAAACTATGAGGAAGCGCTTTGTTGAGCAGTGGACGTCCTTCGACTGACACGATGATGGTGAATGGCCAATTTATTTAAACAAAACGGACGAAAATAAAAATGTAACAAATAACAGTCTGAGTACTTTTTATCGACTTCAAAGCGGAGGAGGTTCTCAATTCGATGCGTATTTTTTTTATGTATGTACACCTACTACTCCGAGATTTGTAGACCGATTTGAGCAATTATTTTTTTAATAGGTGCATAATGCTTTCGAATTGGTCCCAACCATGGTTCACGCAAGGAGTTATATTTTATACCTGGCCCCGCCCGACTTCATAAATAAAGTTTTTATTTCTTTTTAGTGGTTTTAATATCGTATAGTATTTTGAAGTCGGTATTTTTTTGCTAAACAGTTTTATTTATACATATTTTTCTTTTTTACTCATGCATACGTCAGAAGAGTCAAAGTCAAAGTTTTTTATTTCAAATAAATCAAATATTGGCACTTATGAAACGTCAGAAAAAGTTGCACGGTTCCAAATAGTTGATCTCATGGAGAAGAGCCGGCAAGAAACTCCATGGATACTCTTTTAAAATACTTGGGGATTACAATGTTGATTAATACGAATGATTGTAAAACATATACAGAGAAAAATTTAGGTTAATGTGTAAAGTTGGATACACACGTACAGAAGAATTATATACCTTTATATATAAGGTAATCTCACGCTAACTATTATGATCTACTACTACTAACTATGCTGTGTGGTGCCGGCCCGTAGAATACCACCACCCCATCTCATCCCGTATGTGTCGTAAAAGGCGACTATGGGATTAGCCAGAGGATGGGCAGCAGCATCCTTCAAGTACATTTATAACTCTACTGCGATCGCCAACCCGTTTGCCAAGCGTGGCGATTCTATCAAAAAACCCCAATGAGCACACAACATAAAACCATACCGGTAGTTGTGGCAGTCTTTGGGGGAGGATTCTGTTCAGCAGTGGATTTTAGGCTGAAATGGATGTACTTAGAAGTGGTAGCCTTTTTTTTTAAAAAAAATTGGTGCCCAGTGGAAATTCTTCATGAACTGCCTTCGCCCCGGTAAGGGCGAAGGGGTATGCCGGACTCCTACCGGCTAAACCACTGGAGCGGTCATATTCGGCACCTTAGGGAGGCTCCAGGTCCTCGAATGATCACACTAGAGAAGCAGTGGTAGCCTAGTGTTTAAACGCTTGCCTTCCATACAGCAGGGTCTGAGATCGATCCCAGCCCGCACCTCTGACTTTTCAGATGCACGTGCAGGATCGGATTCGGATCAGAATTAAATTATAAATTGCGTTAACGGTGAGTTGGTGTATTAAAGCCATAATTTACACATTTTATTAAAACAGCGAGTTTATTGTTATATCAAGATATTGTCTGCAGTGAAAGTGCGAATTCATGGGGTGCAAGATGATAACTGGGTATAAAGGACAAAATCAACCAGTATCGGGGCCTGATAAAGATAAAGTTATAGCAACGTATTGGAGAGTTAGAACCCTAACAAGAGAAAACAACTTGATAGAATCAGATAGACGAAGAACAAGAAAATGGAAATTTTTCACTTGGCACTGTTTATGAAAGGACTATGAAATTGGACTTGGTGTGGAAGGTGACCTGAAATACAGACTTCAACCTAGTTTAGGCACCAGTCACCCACAGTAAATTTCTATAGTACTGTAACTTTTTCGTTATTGTGGTGAGAAATAAATATCTATCTATATAATTAAAACGTCGCGATGACACCTGAGAGGGCTCCAAAATGTTCTCAATGGTGTGAGTAGTCAGCCACCCCCCAATAGGCTAGCGTGGTGGACAAAGGCCTAACGTCAGGTCAGTAATGGGCTGATTTTGTTACGTACTTCATTTATCACTTAAAAAGTGTTGTTGACTCACAATGTTATTTCGTTGAAATGGATACACGTAGATAATACAAATCATTGTAGATTTTTCTCCGGCTATTGGCATAAAGACTTTCATTCGATGACAAGAACCAAGGGTGCAATTCTCTAAGTTCCGACATCCATACACCCTTGAATACAGAATTGAAATAACGGTGAAAAACCAATTTGTTATTAGTTGAGACTTGATTGAAGCTGTTTAAGGACACATTGGACAGACGGTGAGCCATGAGGACGAATCTTAGCGAACAAATTGGGTGATCACCGTTATTTCAATTCTGTATTCAAGGATGTCTAGCTTAGAGAATTGCACGATTTTACGACTCGGATACGTTCAGTTTAAATACCATTATACAGTATGCATATTTTATGCATGTCGTGTGGTGGCTCAGAATGTCGTGTGGTGCCGGCTCAGAATGCCACCAACCCATCTCATCCCGTGGGCGTCGTAAAAGGCGACTAAGGGATTATCCGGAGTATGGGCAGCAGCGGCCTTCGAATACATTAACAACTCAACTGCGACCGCCAACCCGCCTGCCAAGCGTGGCGATTATGGCAAAACCCCCCAATGAGCACACAACACACTGATGTCGGTCGTTGTGGTGATCTTTGAGGGATTCTTAACTACACCAATCGTTTGCCGATCATTACCTATGATCACCTTGATGAACACTTAGTGATTCGTAGACCAGAATCACTACACCACTGTCTGAACTAAGAAAAAGGGTTGCCCACGAATGCAACAAAAACGTTGACTAAGTTTTTGAAGTGAAAACATCTTTTAGCGCGGTACGCATATTTTTAGATGAGATAAAATCTCTGGACTCGCGACACCGTTACGAGACGCTAGACGTTTAGTTTAGCGTTTCGCTGTCGGGATCGCATTAATCCTAGTACCGATCTTAAAATGTCTAACGCGCCAAAATAAGTTAGTTTTGCAGGACATTCGTGCAATGCGGAAACGGGCCTGAAGAACTGTTGCGTGAGGGTGCATGCGCGGCTTAAGCGATTGTTTACATGCTACAGTCGGTGTCTTGAAATCAAGTTTCACTTCTGTCACGTGTACTGACATGTGCGTGTAGTGTTCATGCATTTAAAAAAAATATAATATGTACACTAAGTTTCAAGTTAAACGGGCTCATCCAATATTCTCCCTTACGAAAATTTGAACCCTATTCAGTGCCTCTATGACTGAATTTTGAAAGATACCGCTATGGACCTATTTACTTTGTATAATAGAACATTAACATTTAGTTTAAGTCTGTATATGTAATGGGTTGCTCATGTTAAAGTGTTTTCTTTATTTTAAAGACAGTGATTTCAAATAATTGGGGCCCATTGTCTTTTATGCTGTACGAATACGACGTTCCATTCCGTGTGATGTACGGATTAAGAATATAGCACCACTCCATCTCCTCCCGTGGATGTCATAAAAGGCGACTAAGGGAATCTAAACCAGAGGGATGGGCAGCAGCGTCCCTTCTGTGAAACGGTAGACATACTGCGCTCATCAATCCGCCTACCAAGCGTGGTGAGTATTGGCAAATACCCTCAGCATGATGACACAGTTGTGAAAATCTATGGGGGAGGCCTTTGTTCAGCAGTGGACATATAAATGGCCGACATGATAATACGACGTTCAACCATCGTTTATAGGCGCATAGCCAGTTACACTCACTGGTTGGTAAATTATCGGTGAGGTTAAGCAATGCTTGGCTCGGTCAGTCTATGGACCGGTGACCGCATTTATTTGAACTGAGCGTCTCCGTGCTTCGGAGGGCACGTAAAATCTTCGGTCACGGTTGATGTCATTAGAGATCAGTCGGTAAGCCAAGTCGGAGGACTTTGGGCGGCTTGAACAAGTCTGTCATGGCCACTAACCACACGCAAAGAAAGAAAGACCTTCGGTTCATCTCTTTAAGAACAAAATTCAGAAAAACTGACACGGCTTTTTTTTTCAAGCTACTGACTTGAAAAATACTGAGTTTTTAGTTTAATAAGCCCATTAAATATATATCTCCGTTTCAAGTTAAATGCCTCAATTCCCTTCTAGAACCAAGCAATTAAAAAATAGATAAGTAAATCTAATCTACCCTAAACCTCATTTTAAACACGTTTTATTTACCAATATCGAATAACTTCAGTCACAAAGCGTTTAAGTTTTACTTAAACTAAATACGGGCGAACAAAAACGGTCCATTGCTTTTTAGTACCATGGAATATCAACTAACTTACGCTGTTTAAAGGTTCCAACTAAAACCAAAGGCGCATATTCACTAGGTCACGAAAGTTACCCCCGGGAAGACGGTGGCGCGCACGCGGTCTCGTGCCGCCGTATGCGCAGCACAGCGCACAAAGAGACTTAGGGGGATCCTTTACAATCCTCCCCGAGAAGTGGCTTTGGGCGGCCTTTTTACAGCCGCCTACCCTCCGCTAGAGGGGGTGACCGCTTTACAGTCATCCCCTCGGAGATCTGCCTAAAGGCGTGACACAAATTGGCGGCTCTAGTGTGATCTTACGAGGACGTGGAGCCCCCCTTCGGTGAAAATGACCGCTCCAGTGGTTTTAGCCGGTAGGAGTCCGGCATACCCCTTCGCTCTTCCCCGGGCGAAGGAAGTTCCATGTAGAATTTCCACGGTCCACAAATAAAAAATAAAAAAACGGTCACGAAAGTTAGAGTTAGAGTCTGTGCTCACATTCCAAAAATAACCCTCGGGAAGACGGTGGCATGCATGTGGTCACGTAACGCCGTCCGCACGAGACGGCGCACAGCAAGGCTTCGGGGAGATCCTCGCAATCATCCCCGAGACGAGCCTAGCGGGGGGGACCTGTTTCAATATCAATATCCGTATGGTGTGCGAATTAAGAATACAGAACTAGTCCACCACCTCCCGTAAAAGTCGTAAAAGGCGACTAAGGGACTCTAAACCAGAGGTATGGACAGCAGCGCCCCTTCTGTGGAACAGTATCCATACTGCGGTTACCAACCCACCTGCCAAGCGTGGTGAGTACTGGCAAGTTCCCCCAAAATGACGACACAATTGTGAAAATCTATGAGGGAGGCCTTTGTTCAGCAGTGGACGTCTTATGGCTGATATAATGCTGAATATCAAAATCTTTTATTCAAAATAGACAAGAAATTGATCTTTTTGAACGGCAACATAAGGCAGTACCCTTATAAGCCCACCCTTTCACCGCTTCCTATTGTTCAAGCTGCGGAGACAAAACGGCGCAACAAACTCCCCAGCAAAACGTTAGTCTGCTGGTCATACTCATAAAACAATGTTTTAAATAATGCTTCATTTTTAAACAAATTAACAAAGAGGATGATTACTAGTAGTAACTTTGTCATAGCTTTGTCTTAGCACGGTTGATGCAGTGGCTGATACAGTCGGCTGCTGCGCACCGGGTCGTGGGTTCGATTCCCGCACGGAACAAATATTTGTATGATCTGCGGGTAGTTGTTCCGGGTCTGGGTGTATTGTGTGTGGAATTTGTGTCTGTAAAACGCACCCACGACACAGGAGAAATCCTATTGTGGGCTAACAATTTTAAACAAAAAAATCTATATGTATATATCGAGCCGTAAATATTTACTCTGTATGTTGCCAAGTGGGTACGTACTTTAGGAGTTCCAAATAAAACAAAAGACGTTCAATGTGCAAGCAAACAAACACAAGGAGTCTATAAAACAGAACTAGCGAGTGATGTAACACTTCGAAGAATCATTGTGCCTTACGCAGAATGATTTGTAAGCGGTTTGCGGTTTAAAACAGCTGTTGTACAAACTTACTAATACTTCCGCGAGCCTTCGAACTTAGACTTAACTACTAATTCCCCCTTGAATAAGGGACATATTCCTACTGCAAAAAACTACTGGGATTCTTAGTGATATAATAAAACCACTATAAAAACCTACTTATATTATTATGTGCAGAACATGCGTACCCAGTGACAGCAAATCAAAAATTATATATATATATATATATATATAAAGGGTCAAAGGCTTCGAACAAGATGAACTGACGACCTGGTGAAGGTGGGAGTCGTTGGATGCGGGCAGCATGTGACTGACTGGTCGTTGTGGAAATCTATGCGAGAGTCCTTTGTTCAGCAGTGGACGTACTTCAGCTGATATGCTGAATAAAGTTCCAGTCATAATTCTTTATTTCATAATAAAACTTTGGGTTGAAAATTTAATTGAGAATGAGCAGTTGTAGATCATACTAATATTATAAACGTGAATGTATGTTTGTTTGTTACGCTTTCACGCGAAAACTACTTAACCGATCATCATGAAACTTTGTACACATATTCTTGGAGGTATTATAAGTAACATAGGATACATTCTAGTGAATTTTTTTTTACGAAAGATAAAAAACTGTTTCTGTCGTAATGATCTCTGATACTTATTTAATGGCTTCAATGCGAGCGAAGCCGCGGGTAATAGCTAGTCACACCATAAACTTAATATCCGAATCACACTAAAATATTCGTCATTACTAAACCCCAATTAATGTAATAAATAAAATAAAATATCTGTTTGTTGTCTGTCGTTTATGAGCTCCTCAAAACAATAATAGCCCTTTTCAAACAAATGTATTTAATTTATTTTTGAATCTGAAACTGTACCCTGTGTCCTCCTATGTTGAACTACATTTAGTTTTGGCTGTTTAATACCTAAGCCTTTCCTACGAGTACTTTATTTAAAACTGCCTGCTCAAAGCACTGCTTGCAGGGTTTTAAGTAGGCCCCTTAACCTGTCTTTCTATTTCGGTCTCATATTTATGTTAGTTTTTAATTAGTAAGCAGTAAGTTTCCGTAAGAGATCTAGAGACAGAGGGTGAGATAAACATGCAACATTCTAATCAAAGGAGTTTTAATTCAATGCCACATCGTAAAATCACATAAAATTAATAAAGAACGTAGAATAATAAACGAACATTACGTGTTCGTATTGATCGGGAAAATCGACGCGTCTATTGGGAGTTTCCCAGTGACTACGCTGTACAGAAATTCAATGACTATTTATATAGCACTTGTGTTATTCATTTATATAGGTACCTTAACCGCTTTATACAAAGGCTCGGTTATATTACTAAATATTATATATTGTAAGTTTGTACGTTTGTCTCTCAATCACGCTGAAAAGCTTGAATGGTTTCAAATGAAATTTGGCGTAGAGCAAGCAGAGCAAAGAGGTAGAGTATGTTATGGATTAAGTGCATAGAATTACAGGTTTTATTGCAAGGTTCCTTTAGGGTTTAAATTAGTTGCCTTGCAGACGAAGTCTCGTTCAACAGCTAGTAGAAATAAGTTATAATATGTGAGTAGAGGTAGCATCATCAGTAATTATTTCGGTATGTACTTCGAGTAATTACTTATTTAGGGGTTTATCGCTCTACTGAATCTATCACAATATCAGCCTTTTAAGGATACTCGATCGAATCCGAAATGAGGAGATCCGTGGAAGAACTAAAGTTGCCGACATAGTGGAAAGGATTAGTAAACTGAATTGGCAATTGGCGGGGCACATTGCTCGTAGAACTGATGGCCGGGTAAAAAGGTTCTCGAGCAGAAACCGTGCACTAGAAAACGCAGCGTGAGACGACCTCCAACGAGGTGGACAGGTGACCTGGCGAGGGTCGCTGGGAGTCGTTAGATGCGGATGGCATGCGACCGCTCGTTGTAGAAATCTATGGCGAAGGCCTTTATTCAGCAGTGGGTGTTCTTTGGCTGTTATGATGATGATGAGCTCAATTTGGGCATTACTTTTATAGTTTTTAATTGAATTTACTGATGGCAGGTCTCTTATTTTAAGAGGCCGGCTAGGAAGGTACTACTCCAGAGCGAGATATTCTCCGCTTACCATGCATGAGAGAATAAATAACTTTATGTGTCAAGGAAACGAGCGCAGTGCGAAACTTGAAATTTTGGTAGTTGATGTCTTTAATAATGTAGTTATCCACTAAGCAAGGAATTTTAGAAATTCTACCCCTAAGGTAATTCCCTCCGTAATTTTATAAGTTGGATTTATGAAAATTGTTATTTGGGTTTTTGGTTCAGAATAAAGAAATACATTTTTGAGTGTTTTTGTAAATTCAACCCTTAAGAGGGCACAGTAGCAAGGTAACAGGGGGTGACAGATTGTATGCAAATGCCGTCAGTTTTGATTGATGATTGATGAAAAATTTAGCTATTTAATAAAAATACAGAAATACGTGTTTCAGTGTTTTGGAAAATGAGTCCTTAAGGGGGTAAGATATGGGATGTTTTTGTAACGCACGTGAAACCGCGGGCGACCGCTTGTACTATGTATATTGAACACAGTTAAAGGATTAATTGAGTAGAATTACCGATAACATTCTGCGTATTACGTAAAATAAGTACTGTTTACATAAATAAGGTCGATAAGTTTTGAACAGACTAATGCATTCGTGAAACCAACTAGTACAAAGTTAGAACAGGTTTAATGTTCTAAGTTGTGGCAAGTTACCATATGTTTTACGAGCATCGTACCTATACGAGCGTAGCGAGGTATTCGGCATTATTATTATTCAATGAAGTATCAAACTATTTTCTATTACAATCTTCTCAACCTAATCGTCCCTATATGGAACTTGCAATGCTTCTGTTTTTGTTCTTAATTTCTACCCCCTACTTTATAAATTTTATACGTTCCGCACTAAGAATATACTAGTAGAATTCAAATTCATAATACACCGATGAACTGCTAATAATCTTTATTACTCTTCATGTATTCACTTCTAAGATATCCACATACAATACATATATATATGCAATATACAAGTCGTCCCTTCTTCTTCTTCTTCTTCTCTTAGATTATGGCTTCTGTAGAGTATCTTCCACAATTTCGCCAATGTCAAGTATTGTAGGCAACGTCGTACGGTATTTAGATTAATAAATCTTTACATATTATTCATAAAATGTTTCTCAAAAATGTTTTTTTTAAATATGTCGGCAACGTCGTACGGTTCAGTTGTTTTTTTCCCAAGTCATCCCGACAAGCTAACCATAACAGCCTAACTAGCACTCAGATGTCAAAGTCACTTTCAAATACAAATTTAAAAATGTACATTCAAATACAAATTTACAAATGCACATTCAAATACAAATTTAAAAATGTACATTCAAATACAAATTTAAAAATGTACATTCAAATACAAATTTAAAAATGTATATTTCTTTTCTAAATGGTTAGTATCTCATACCAAAGAGTATTATAGGTATTACAATAGCACCATTCCATCTCTTCCCTAGGATGTCGTAAAAGGCGACTAAGGAACTCTTAACCAGGTGGAAGGGCAGCAGCGCCTCTTCTGTGGAACAGTAGTGGTACTATGATCAACAACCCGCCTGCCAAACGTGGTGAGTATTGGCTAATTCCACTCAACATGACGCCATAAATAATTGAGGAAATCTATAGGGGAGGCCATTTTTTTATAACTTTGCCCCACACTCGAATTTTTTCTGTGTCGTGGGCGGTTTTACAGACATGAATTCCACATACAAATACACCCAGACCCGAAACAACTTCCTACAGATCATATATTTGTCCCGTGCGGGAATCGAACCCATGACCCGGAGGGCAGCAGCCGACTGTATCAGCCACTGCACCAACCTTGCCGTCGTCGTCGCCACTTTGTTCAGAAGTGGACGTCCTTTGGCTAATATGATGATGAATTTTGATTATATTTGTTGAGAATAAAGAAGCCTTATTACAACATCATTTCGGCCGAATGAAGTCCACTGCTGGACACGGGCCTCCCCCAAAGATCACCACAACGAGCGATATGTGTGCTGTGGGCTCATTGAGGGGATTTGCCGTAATCGCCACGCTTGGCAGACGGGTTGGCGATCGCAGTTGAGTTGTTAATGTACTCGAAGGACGCTGCCATCCTCCAGCTAATCCCTTAGTCGACTTTTACGACACCCACGGGAGGAGATGGGGTGGTGGTATTCTGAGCCGGCACCACACGGCGAATATTACAACATGTTAATAGCATAATCAATATTTCCCACCAGATAGTTTACTGAGGCAGTTTATAAAGAGGCATATAAGCAGCAGTAGACATTCAGCCAGGTCTATTTGCGCATGCACGCCTGTGGACTTCGCCCGTAGAGACTTACACAGCCGCATTCTGACATTAATGACGGATGACAAGAGAATATTGCATCGTTAGTGGAAGGTATACTTTACGTGGGAATTTCATATTTTATAACAATGGGAATAATTTTACAGACCGCTGCGCTTAAACAATTTAACTTCGCTTTTGATTGACGTCGAGGATGAAATTAAAAGTAACGCAATGAAGGTAACATTGTGAATCAACAAAAACAAAATACATTCATTTTCTATGATGATCATATTCGAAGGGAAACATACGAGTATAATGTAGATATTCTGATTTCGTATTTTGGAGCAGCAGATGGCGCGATACACAAAGGTTGCGTTTGCAAATTATACGTTAAAATTACTTACGTAAAAATTGCAAAGTAATTTTAACGTACAATATACGTACGTAAACTCTAATCTTTATTGCATTCATATGTTCATAAGTTGACAGAAAATTGGATGCGTATCAATATGAAACCCTGTTAGGGCGCAGCAATTTTACTATACAATAACAATAGTATTTTTATAATAAAACACTTTTAAACGGATTCTATCGCGTATGTTTTAGATTTTTGGTTTTCCTGACGTTTCGAATACTTTGTAGCATTCGTGGTCGCAGGATGACTAAGGTGACAGGCGTCGTTACAGATTTTAAAAAGTTATTTTATTTTATCTACCGTACAATTTTCATCAAAAAATTAGTTTCGATACACACAGTAATTATTATAATATATATAATATATATATATATATAATAGTAATTAATAATAAATTTTTAAGAATCAAGACACTGTGAGTGATCACAGTGTCTTGATTCTTAAACATTGTTAGTATTAATATTTGAGCTCGTGTTACTTCAATAGGTAATGCATTCCACAGGCGAGCTTAAATTATATTTTATAATAAATACTAAAATGAATGAGATATTACCGACATCACATCCTTATTATACTTCAATCCCCGCCAAGGATCACAAGTTCTTCATGGTATGAAGATCCTTTTTTTTTTTATTGATTCATGGTATGAAGTTCCTGCTAATATTATAAATGTGAAAGTTTGTGAATATATTTAGATGTTTATTACTAATGTAGTAACGCATAATAGGTGAACAGATTTGGATAAAATTTGGCACACAGATAGACCACAATCCGGATAAGAATGTAGACTACTTTATATCTCGGGAAAATAAACAGTACCCGAGGGCTGCGCGATAAGTCGAATTATACGCGGGTAAAGCCGCAGGCAAAGTCTAGTAAAATTCATACGTTAGGTAAGCAACCTACTCGTTAAGTTACAATTATTTTTACCCACTCAAGCGTGACTAATAGTGGAGCCACCCCGCTGTTAATCCATCAACTTCTGACCTCGCGATACGATCTCAACTTGTAAATTGAAGTGTAAATACATATGTATTGGTCACATTGGTCCTAGTTTGAGCTATGCAGTATTTCTTTGTTATATAGGGAAATTATTGCTATATAGAAGTGCTCAGCCAATGACTTGTCATCGTATTAGTGATTGTAGTCTCACCAGATGGCGCTACCGTACATGCATAAGAAATAATCTATAATCAAAAAGGTACATCTTAATCATCTTCGTGGATATTTTTATTTCACCCTCACTCACAGAATCTACAAATTAATATTTGGTAATCGCCACGTACAGTAGCGCATAATTTGGAAGCTCTAAAATGAGGTTTATTTTTCCGAATATCACTAGATATGTTGAACAACTGATAATACATACATTTTTTGAACATCACTACAATATTTATACACACATTTAAATCTAAATATATAGCCCGGTTAAGCAGATATATCCCCCTTGGGATTACTGCGAGAAGCCCTACATAAAAAAAAAAAAAAACTAAATATATATACACTGCTAGCTTTTGCCCTCGGCTTCGCACGCGTGGAATTTGGAAATCTACATCATGGATATTGTTCATACAAAAATACTAAAATCGCGATAAAAAAAATGGGAGTTAAGGGTAGGAGGGTGAAAAATACTTTACGGCCTATTCTCATACCTACGATATACACAAAAAAAAAAACATTAAAATTGGTTGAGCCGTTTCGAAGGAGTGTGACCACAAACACCGTGACACGAGATATTTATAAAGTAGATTTATAATTAAACTAAATACAAACAAAAGAAAGATCTATATGTATAAGTGGCACATTTGTCTGTGGATGGGTGATCGGATAGCGGTATTTCAACTGAGCTGCTACATGCTTCGTAGGGTACGTACAGCCAAGTAGCAGGCTTTAAGGCGGCTAAAACAAATATGACATAATGTAAGCAAACGACAAAAAAATAATAAGAAAAAGGAAGTCGAGAAACGACAAAAAATAATCGGAATGCCACAACACGATGAACAAATGAACGAAATGAACAATCTGCAAACAGAAATATCGCCAAATACGTAAAGGCTATCAGCCAATTCGCATACCGCAATTTTTTTGAAGTGAAAAGTTCTTTTAGCGCTGTACGCATATTTTTAGATGAGATAAAATCTCTGGACTCGCGACACCGTTACGAGACGCTTGAAGTGAAAATCCTTTTAGCGCGGTACGCATATTTTTTATATAGACTAATAATACGTTTTCACTTCTGTCGGCAAGTGAGTGAACCCCGTATTATTTTTTCGGTACGAACAATGTGTATGTTATATAGACGTTTCTTTATAATACTTATTATTATTTTGCTTCGTTGCCCAAGCTCGTAGAACTGATGAACATTGGTGCAGAAAGGTTCTCGAGTGGAGACCACACACCGGGAAAGGTAGCGTAGGACGGCCTCTTACGAGATGAACAGACAGACTGGAGCTGGTGGTAGCATGTAACCGTTCGTTGGGGAAATCTATGGAAGTTTTTTGAAGTGGATGTGTTCGGCTGAAATAATTTTTTTAAACGTTGCCATGTTGGGCATAGGATTTCTCCTGTGTCGTGGGTGCGTTTTACGGACACAAATTCCACACATCATTTATTCCAGCAACCAGAAATCTGTCTCAAGACATGCGCGCATATCATAATAAAAATTCTATATAAATGGCCGCAATGACACTTAAACTAGCATCGTAACAACAAAGCGTGTGATGATTTTCTCGTAGTAGTACTTAGATAAATGCCGTTAAAATAAGTACACGCTTGAAACAGGTCAAGGTTGGCCATTGTTGGATTTTTTCCCATTAATTTTGGCCAGTCAAGGCTTCAGCTTAATGAATATTTAAGAAATTATATTGCTGTGTTTTTGAACATTTTGAATAGACGATGCGTATTTGCATGTTTTTGCGTAAGTATGTTTGCAATTTTGTACTAAGACAATAGCTGCCTCCGCTTTGTTCGCCTTGATCACAATGTTGATTGCCAGTCGTGTTAATTCTGGATAGGATTTTGACTTTATTTCTATTTTATGATCAGAGCAGAATTTCATATACGTTCAAGTTAGAACATCGCGCCGTGTGGTAAAAAAATATATTAAGCGGGATGTGCACACAATACAAAAAACGTAAAGTTGATTTCCAATATTATCTACATGTCAGTAGATAATATTGGAAAGTTTGTGTGTTTCGATTGTCATCTGGTTGTCTGGATGTCTTTTACGGCCGAAATCAATAATCAATATAATCCATAAACTTAAGATTTAAGATTTGAACTTGATATAGTTTTGTGCTATATTAACATTGGACATTTAAATTATTTGAATTTGAACACAAAAACAGTTAAATGCTCAATCAAAAATCAATAGTTTTTTTTTAAACTTTGCCCCACTAGTATTTCTACTGTGTCGTGGGTGCGTTTACAGACATAAATTCCACACACAATACTCCTGGACCAGGAACAACTACCTGCAGATCATACAAATATTTGTTCCGTGCGGGAACAAATATGGGCGCGCCACTACTACACTACTTTCAATGACCAGGTCTCTGCTGGGCGTCGCTCGCATAACCAAGGGTCTCACCTGAACTGGCCCGATCTCACGGGGGACGAGAAACACTTACGGTTGCCATGAAACAAACGCAGTTACTTTTCACAGTGAGACCAAATCTGTCCCAGACGGAAGCATTTAAGAGCATTTGACGCCATCGATTACATGTCAACTTAATGCCTGGTACCCATTTTTGGCATTGCGATTCATTCTTCGCGAAAAGATAGCCCAGGTACAAACACAAAGTTCACCACAATTATTCAAATTGGTCCTTTGTGCCTAATGGGCTAAAATATAAAACTATAAATAATATGGCACTCAGAGCCACTCAAGAATTGTAAGCGATCGGTGAACTTAAGCAATGCTCGGCGCGGTACGTGTTTGGATGGGTGGCCGCATAGCGGTATTTGAAATGAGCGTCACCATGCTTCGGAGACCACGTAAAATCGTTACTCCTGATTGTTATCATTATACGGTAGCTGTTAAGTCAATCGGAGACCTTTGGGCAGCGTTAAGTACTAAAAGCCGTGTGGTGCCGTGTGGTGCCGGCTACGAATAGCACCAACCCATCTCATTCCGTGGGTGTCGTAAAAGGCGACTAAGGGATTAGACGGAGGATGGGCAGCAGCGTCCTTCGAGTACATTAACAACTCAACTGCGATCGCCAACCCACCTGCCAAGCGTGGCGATTATGGCAAAACCCTCCCAATGAGCACACAACACACCGATATCGGTCGTTGTGGTGGTCTTTGAGGGAGGCCTGTGTCCAGCAGTGGACTTTATTCGGCCGGAATGATGATGATGATGAAGTACTAAAAGTAGACCAAAAGAAAATAATCTTGAATCCCAGTTAAATAAACACCATTCACGCGGACGGACCCGCAGCCACAACTATTCCACTTTTAATACACAAATTATAAAGTAAGTAGAACGTCATTGCATCTTATAATAGACATGTATTAACAAAAACAAAGTATAAAATAGAGCTAATAGATAAAAACAAATGGAGTATTTTGATTCTCAGTCGTTAAAAGTTCACCTTGTAAAGTTATTACCTACTTACATTAATGAACTAACCTTCATTGAAGGCTAATTCAAAAAATGAAAACAAAAAAGTAAGATACGGTGCCCAGACTTGGACACTCACGCAAGAGGCAAGAGGAGAGGAGAACCTGTACATAGGTTGAGAGTTGCACAAAGAGCTATGAAGCGTTCCACGCTCGGTATAAAGAGCGAGTTCAAAACGATAAGATCCAAAAATGTACGAAAGTCTATGACATTGAAAAATGAGTTGCGGGACTCAAATGGGCAGGATACATGGCAAGGTGTGATGATAGCTGGAGTAGGACTGTCACCGACTGACACTGACAGCCAATGTCTGGAAAAAGGAATATCGGTCGTCCGGCGGCGAGATGGGCGGACGAATTGGTTGCCATCGCGGGTCGAACTTAAATGTGTGACTTGCACGAGAGCGTGGAGATTGGCACATGACATAAGAAGCCTTTTTAATGTTTTTTTGGTCTCAAGTGGATAGTCTACATGAACATGAGCCAAGGGTGAAGGGGCATGCTGGACTCCTACAGGCTAAAACCATTAGAGTGGAAATCTTCGGCAACAAAGGGGGGCTGCAGGTCCTCGTAAGACCACACTAGAGCCCGAGGGGAAGACTGTAAGCGAAAGAAAAGTAAAGGCGACTGTAAAAAGGTCGCCCGCCAGGCTTCTTGGGGAGGATTATAAGGAGCCCCCCAAGCGTCTCTGCGTCTCTGTGCGCTGTGCTGCGCACACGGTAGCTCATGACTGTGCTACGCCGTGTACTCCGGGCAGTCTCCGCAATGATGATAACCGGGCGATGGCTGCTGTTCCACAGAAGAATCGCTGCTACCTGTCCCCCTGGTTTAGAGCCCCTTAGTCATCTTTAAGACATCCACGGGAGGAGATGGAAAAGTGCTATAATCATAATTCGAACATCAAACGAACAGACATTGGTACATACCAAGTTTTGGACGTGCAACCTAGTGCTTAAAGATGCGAGACTGTTAACCTCTGAGCCACCACGATTTTCAAAATATTAGTATACACATGAAATGTAAAAAAACGAACCATAATAAAATAAATATTGGAATTCGAACATCACGTTAATCCTGAGGATAATTTGATTATAGATAATGAGATAACGCGCCATTTAACTTATATGGGCTTCGAAGTCCCGATAGGACTCGCTACCTAACATTACTTTAATAATAGGATGGGAATTTGATTATTAAAATCTGCGTATTTTTTCAACCTTAGAAGTTTGTAAAACAATATTATCTAACGTCATATATATATATTATACGAGGGCGGCACTGAAAATTTCGGGAATCAAGGAAGTGACACAACATTACTATTTAAAAATGTATTTATTGCTTTTCGAAGTATTCTCCGCGAAATTTGACACATTTTTCCATACGATGGAACCAATCATTGAAGCAACCATTCCATTCGGAAGTTGGGGTCTCCAAAATGGCCGTTTTGTAGGCGTCCACAGCTTCTGTACGTGATGAAAATCTCTGTCCACGCAATTTATTCTTTATTTTAGGGAAAGTATAGAAATCATTAGGGCTTAGGTCGGGGCTGTACGGCGGATGGTCTAATAATTCTATGTTTTCTTGCTCTAAAAACTCTTTTGCTCTGTGCGCGGTGTGAGAACTCGCATTGTCGTGATGGAGGATGATGCGGCGGTTGCAGTTCTCTCTACGGAGTTCAGAAACGACCTGTGGCAAACAAATGCTAGCATACCATTCTGCATTAACCGTTCTTTGTCCCTCAAGAGGAATAGTCGTAACATGGCCGGTTTTGGAGACAAACGTGGCCACCATTTTTTTGCAACACTCCGTGAACGTACAATTTTTGTTGGCTTTAACTCATTTTCGAACACCCAAACTCGTGACTGGTTTTTTGTTTCGGGTTCGTACGCATATATCCAGGATTCGTCACCTGATACGATGTTGTATACAGCATTTGAGGATCCTGCGTGGAATCTTTCGAGAGTTCTGACGCACCAAGTAACGCGAGCCGCTTTTTGCTCTTCACATAGCAAATGCGGTATCCATCGGGAAAACAACTTTTTTACACCTAATTGTTCATGCAAGATTATTTGTATTTGACTCATGTCAATGTCTAAAGTTGCCTGAATTGCGCGGTATGTCACATATCGATCTTCCTCAATCAGCTTACGCACAGCATCAACGTTTTCTTGGGTGACTGCAGTTTTTGGACGACCTTGACGAGGATCATCACTGAGCTTGACACGTCCACGTTGAAATTCAGCAAACCAGCGATAAATTGTGGTTTTGGATGGGGCTTCATCACCAAATGCAGAAATCATCCGGTCAACACACTGTTTTTGTGTTAAACCACTTCGAAAGTCATAATAAATCATCGCTCTTGAATTTTCTCGAGTCAATTCCATTTTCTCAACGACTAAACAAGTTTGACAAAACCTTGTGACAAGACCGTGAATCTTTTTTAAAATAAATAAATGGTATTCGATTTGTAAAACCAAGGAGTTTTCAATTAAAAAGATTTTAATATGACAGGAACAGTGGAAATATTCCATTCCCGATACTTTTAGTGCAGCCTATGTATCACTCGTTATTAATATAAATCAATAATATGAACTATTTTACATTTTGTGAATTTCACCACGTTTTCTTGCTCGCATCGGTTTCTGAATGCTGCAGATGTTGGCTCCTGACTGATTAGAATCAAAAATAGGCTCTCGACATATAGCCTGCAAGGCTGATAGGTTAATCACCGGGTAAGTTGAAGGAAAAAGACCACATGAGCTTGCTCCGATTCGTTATTCTGATCATAAACAGGACACACATTGAACGCAACACTTATAGGGCATTGATGACGGCATCGGGTAGGATCCGCTAGAGGGGGTGACCGCTTTACAATGATCCCCTCCGAAATGTGCCTAAAGACGTGGCATCAATGGGTGGCACTAGATGGAGATATTTCGAGTTCCTGAAGACTCCCTACGGTGCCGAAGATGACCACTCCAGTGGTTTTAGCCGGAAGGAGTCTAGCATACCCTTCTGTCCTTAAAAAGGATACCCGATATATTGGCTCCCCGATGATTTTTACTTTGAGTATATCGGGTATCCTTTTTTTATTTTTATTCATCCGGTGGAAATACATCATGTACTTCCTCCGCCCCGGGAAAGGACAGAGGGGTTTGCTAGACTCCTTCCGGCTAAAACCACTGGAGTGGTCATCTTCGGCACCGTAGGGAGGCTCCAGGAACTCGAAATATCTCCATCTAGAGCCACCCATTGATGCCACGTCTTTAGGCACATTTCGGAGGGGATAATTGTAAAGCGGTCACCCCCTCTAGCGGATCCTACCCGATGCCGTCATCAATGCCCTAAGAGTGGCGTTCAATGTGTGTCCTGTTTATGATCAGAATAACGAATCGGAGCAAACTCATGTGGTCTCTTTCCATTAACTTACCCGGTGGTTAACCTTTCAGCCTTACGGGCTATATGTCGAGAGCCTATTTTTGATTCTAATTTCATAAAACTTATTGACGCCTCTAAAAATCGTCAGCAGCTTTGATACATCTGATTTTAGAAATATTTTCATACCAATTATAATTTCATTCAATTAAAACCTCTGCCCAGATCGCCAGATAGCGAACCTTACGTTACTCGCAACTGAAAGTAAAACCGTGGCGCGTATTAATGTTCCTATTATGCTAATGTTGACCCACCGTGACAGGTCTGAAACGTGTCGTATAAAAATGTAAAAAATTCGGCCCTTGTGTTGTACAGGCACGTGAAAAAGTATAAGGCACCGCTACTATTTTATCTCCAAAATAATGATAACGTGTTATTTAATACAAAGAATTAAAGTTTCCGACATATTTGATAGGATTAGTTAATGAAGTGGCAATGGGCGGCGCACATTGCTCGTAGAACTGATGGCCGTTGGGGCAGAAAGGTTTTCGAGTTGAGACCGCGTACCGGACAATGCAGCGTGGGATGGGCAGTGTATTGCCGAACATTCAGGCGGTACTCTTGCCCAAGAAGACCGAAAAGAAGGCTTAAATGCAACGCTGTGTGTGTGTGTCGTGACGTACGTGATGTGACGTCACGTCACGTCAGACGTCGTCGACTACTCTCGTCGTGCTTCGTGGCGAGCGTGTGTACCAAGTACGCGTATTTAGAATATGATTATAATAATAATCATGAGGTGTGTGATGTGTGTGTTGTCACCCCACCCACCACTTACTGTTGTTGTTATTATTCGTTTTGTCGTAGAACTGACGGCCGTTGGGGGAGAAAGGTTCTCGAGTGGAGACCGAGTACCGGAAAATGCAGCGTGGGATGGGCTCCGACGGAGAGTTGCTGGATACGGGTGGCATGTAGCCGGTCGTTTTGGAAATCTATGGGAGAAGCATTTTTTCAGCATTGCATGTCCTGGTTGGCTAATATGATGATGACAGTAAACTTTGACCAGAGAACAACTCTTAGTATTCTGTTCAATTACGGTTTTCTTTTTATGGAATCACTTGAATGTAAAATGGCGTAAACATACTGGTAATATCAGTGATAATTATCTTGGAAACTACTAGCCTTATTCAGAAAATTATTTCACTGTTAACAGACGAAGAATTGCTAAACTTAACAGTGGGTGGGGCATATTGCTCATAGAACGGATAGCCGATGGGGCTGAAATATTCTCGAGTGACGACCGCTTACCGGAAGACTCAGCATGGGACCCATCCACGAGATGGACCGATGGCCTGGTAAAGGTTGCGGGAATCCGCTGGATGCAGGAAGCGTAGGACAGGTCGTTGTGGCGATCTTTGGGGAAGGCCTATGTTCAGCAATGGACGTCTTTCGGCTGAATGATGATGATGTTAAAAGACTATCCTATTGCAGATGAAAAATAACTTTGACTTTTACCGGCTTTTTTAATAATCGATCTAATCCAAAATCTTTGGATTTCATATTACGGATATTACGGTTTTTTATGTTAAATGTGATCGTAACACAACAACGAATGAATTTCAAAACCTTAAATCTGAAGATTTTTGATTAGATTTCTCTCTTTTCACGGGTTTATATCCCCTGTAAGGGGGAACCCGGTCTTTTGACAGGCTTACGCGGGGACATAGGTCCAACACGCAGAGGCCCTTTAGAGAATTTTAATCTAAAATTTAATGGGACACCAACCGGGGACTCTCCATAGCTGCACTATAAAATGAAGTCATGGATTGTCCCCGGTGGTGTAAGGCTATTGTATGAGATGGAAACTATAACGATAAGGTCTATTGCAATGGGTGTTACATGGAATAAAAAGACTAATAAATACGGGAACAACGGCGTCTGCCTTTCAACTTTGATCGTGAAATTCTGTGGCAGACGGTGACTCGCCACTCACAAGATGGGCCCCCAAAATGGCCACCACTACAGGCGACAAGGAGCAACACCGGTTGATTAGATTGATTATTAATTTCGGCCGTTAGTCAGATACAGATCTATTGAATCAAATTCAACAAACGTATATTGGGCATAATATAAAATAGTTGGGGTATCTAATACTTTTGTTCACAACTGTATTACAAAACTGACGTATTACATTCCTGGCGTATTATAAGTAATTAGAGTAGTGCGTAGGAAATGGGAAATTTGTTATGACGGACATTACGTAATATTATGCGTTGATCGCCAACCCGTCTGCCTAGCGTGGCGATTATGGAAAAACCCCCTAATGAGCCCACAACACACCCATATCGGTCGTTGTGGTGATCTTTGGGGGAGGCCTGTGTCCAGCAGTGGATTTCATTAGGCCGAAATGATGATGCGTTACTTGTTCTAAAACTTTAGTGAAGTATTAGGGATAGATGGAGGATTGCGAACTTAAAGAAAATGGCAACGCATCAGTAGCTCCTTTTGTTTGCGGTTTTAATACAAGGAAAGTCGGAAAGGGTGTACTAAGCCGAAAGGGCAAAAAAAATCCGTGCGGGAGTCGAACCCGCGGCCCGGAGTGCAGCAGTCGACTGTATCAGCCACTGCACCAACCGTGCCGTCAAAGCTACATCTCTATAACTCATTACTTTTTGGGGAAATCCGTAGAATAAAAGCTGCTAATTATTTACATTTATAATAATTACCATCTTTAGTATAATAATACTAAAGATGGTAATTAGCAGCTTTTATCCTACGGCAATTCCGTGTGGTGTCCGGATTAAGAATATAGCACCACTCCATCTCCTCCCGTGGATGTCGTAAAAGGCAACTAAGGGAATCTATACCAGAGGGATGGGCAGCAGCGTCCTTCCGTGGAACGGTAGCCATACTGCGCTCACCAACCCGCCTGCCAAGCGTGGTGAGTATTGGCAAATCCCCCCCAAAATGATGACACAGTTGTGAAAATCTATGGGGGAGGCCTTGTTCAGCAGTGGACGTATAAATGGCCGATATGATGATCCTACGGCATATTATACATTAAACAATATATTAATTATATTTTTATTATTTCCTTCATTATGATTCATCATCACAATGAAGGAAATAATCCGTAATAAGACCTCCTTGAACTCACCTAAGTCTTATATACACCAGCGCTGCTTCATTCAAGTGGCACCATACTGAGTTAAGATCTATTGATAATATATTATAGATAAAAAATCCATGTTATAATTATTTGGTTCAAAAAAGTTTTATCTATAGCTAATGTACTAAAGTCGTAGCGTTGACATATAGATGTACAGATTATTTATTGTTCTATTGTTTATTGTATATTTTATCCTTTGAAATTTTATTTCTGTTTCGGATTCAGTATCTGGAAATAAACGATTTCATTTCATCATATCGGCCATTTATACGTCCACTGCTGAACAAAGGCCTCCCCCGTAGATTTTCACAACTGTGTCATCATTCTGGGGGGTATTTGCCAATACTCACCACGCTTGGCAGGCGGGTTGGTGAGTGCAGTATGGCTACCGTTTCATAGAAGGGACGTTAATTTCTAAAACCGCAACATAATTTGTTCTCTGTGACTCCTATCGCCAAAATAAAAGCTATTTACGTTTTTGGCCAGCATTTGTCCGTTTCCTGTTTCCTTCCCTTTCCCTTATATTCACCGATTCCTATGCTTGAAAGAGAAAGTGCCCGCTAATCTTCAGACTTTTTCGCAAGTGGCACTGTATGCGCTTTCAGATACCAACAAGAATTCGTAGTGCATATACATTTCCATGTGCGTTCCAACTGGTTTCCGTCAACTTTCATAACCGCACATAACAATCCACAAATCATCTAAGTAGTGGAATGTGGGGGGAAACCGGACAGGGGGTGAAACTGGATAGGTACTATTTCACTTGTACCCGTATCGCTGAATCTTTTTAGACACTCGGCCGGTATTCGCTAATGCTTGCGCAGTGCGGTTGCAAAAGGCGACCACGATAGAATGGAAGCGCGGGCGTCGATACGTGTAAAAAGAAAAAATAGGTAAGTAATCTATTATTTTGGATTTTTTGACGTATCCTCTTTGGTTTTGGTTATGTGTTATCACAGTGTAGTATTTTTTTATGAAATCATGAATAAATAAGCCAATAAAACTGCATTAATTGTCACTGTGACTCCAAACATAAAGTGTTAGCAAATAATATTTCAAATATGGCACCTGTGGGGTACAACCGGACGGGGTGATATCGGGTATCCGGTATCACCCTCAATCGAAATATGTTTTGTATGTTTAGGTTAGTTAACTTTTTAAAGTATTTCATATATTTACAGGAGCTCATTATGCCACGGGCATACGTCAAATCTGATAGGCTGCAATGGTCAGAGTCAGACATGATTTTGGCTATAAATTCAGTGATGGAAGGCAGAATCGGATATCTTTTAGCAGCATATACATATAATGATATCATTTACCCAAGACTTTTTAGAAGACCGTGTTAAGAAAATAAAAGGTGGAAAATTAAAGACTGAAGTATTTTGGAAGTGTCTTGCTACTGAAAAATGTATTTTCTTTCTTATGGAGCTGTCGTTTCATCTTTTTTTGATCTCTTAGGATCACCTTATGTAAATCATGAATTCAATCCTGTATTTTATTGGTTTCCAGTAGAAATTCTGCATGAACTTTCTTCACCCCGGGGAAGGGCGAAGGGGTATGCTGGCCTCCTACCGGCGTAAACCACTGGAGCGGTTATCTTCGGCACCGAAGGGGGCTCCAGGTCCTCGTAAGATCAGACTACAATGAATCCTATCCTGCTAAAGTGTATGAAACACGGATGAAACTGGATTGACAGCTGTACCAAAAAATTGGATGAATTATATCAGTAAAAATCAATCAATCAATCGGCTGAACGAGGACCAGCCGCACATTATATCCCACCACTAATGAATTTTCCTCAAGTAAGAATGAAGAGTGAACTTTTGGATGGTGCTCCAGCAGGAACAGTAGCTGTGTGTCATACTAGTGATTGGGTACAACAACAGATTTTCACGGAATGAATGCGTCACTTTATTAGTTGTGTAAGACCAAGCAAAGAAAATCCTGAGTTTGGTAGTTTTAGATGGTCACGCCACAAGAACCTGGAAGCCATCGAGTTAGCTCGTGAGCCCCTTAATGTTGGTTTTATGGAGTCTTTAAGCACTTTTGACTCTCACGAAGTTTAATTATGTTTGCATCCTGGCCGTGTTGTCACTCAATTCCAGATGGCATCTTTATTTGGAACTACTTATAATCGTGCCGCAAGCATGTAAAATGCCGTCTCTGATTTTACTAAAACGGTCATTTGTCCACTGAATAAAAAGTAACAAAACTAATAAAAAAAGAACAATCAAGAGGATTCGGAATGTTTAGTTTGTGGCGAAAAATACAGCCAAACCAAGTCTGATAAGTGGTTCCTATGCACGGCATGCCTTAAATGGGCTCACGAAGGTTGTATTGAATGCTCTGCATCAGAATTATTGTTTTATGTATGCAAACACTGTGAGTGATTGTAATATTTTGTAATTTTGCTAATATCCGTAATCACCCCGTTGGTATAAAATGAGTATCCGCTTTTACCCATAGGTATGGGGTGAATCCGGATATGTGTTTTTTTATAAAATATAAAAAAATATTTTGCCAAAGTAAAGTATTACGTATATTCTTTGATATGTGATGTTGTTTTTTTATATACATAACATTTTTACTGATTTATGGTGCGTTATTCTTAACTGTCCGGTGTCACCCCACTGTCCCCTACATTGCTTTATTCCCATCCGTGAAGCGCATCACTGGGATCCATCACCAGACTAAAATAACATCACTATAAACATCTATGTACTACGTAAGTCCCGAAGAAGTACTTGGTGAGTCTTCTCTTTAACCTTTCTGACTTTTTGGGCGACTGCTCATCAATTTACCCCAATCTTCGAATGTCACCGCTAACAACAATTTATACAAGGTACGAAATGTTCGGTGTGTTATTTCCTCATTTCCTTCTTTCTCTTTCTTTCGTGCAGGAGAGTGACGTATTATTATTGTTATTAGTCAGCCTGGTAAGGCGAAAATAAACATTTAGAAGCATCAACACCGAAATGTAAAGTTTTCCCTCTGCGTATATTGTAGATACGCGATTTTTCAATGACAGAATAATACGTATAACACAAGTATTGACTGCAGTCATCTTTGATGAACTTTTATTTTAGTGCTGGGCAAATCCTCATGGAGTTATTCTGCATTGCAAGGGCTGGACGGTCATGGCTCTTACGGCTAAAACCCCACAGAGTTCTTTCTAATTACCTTTTTTTTTATTATTGTTGTCCAGTGGAAATTCTACATGGAACTTCCTTCGCCCCGGGGAAGGGCGAAGGGGTATGCCGGACTCCTACGGCTAAAACCACTGGAGCGGTCATCTTCGGCACCAAAGGGGGGCTCCAGGTCCTCGTAAGATCACACTGGACTTTCTAATTACCTATGGCTGGGGGTGAGGTTTTCACCTTGTAAGCACTCGACCTCACCCCCGGCAGGAATCGGCTCGTAAATTGGTCCGACAGGCCGCGTCTGTGCGACCCGGCCGGCCGCACATTTCGTCAGAGATCTTTGTCGACCTAATTTACTTCCAATCTCAAAAATATTACAACAGTCAGCTTCACACCTTATATTAGAATACAAAATTCAAACACGACAGCAAATCTAATTACTACGGTAATTATTTGCTTTGCAAACAATAATAATGCTTAATTATTGTGCAATGATACAAATCTGGCTTAGAACAAAGCAAGGACGTTAATAAGGTTTATTTTTATAATCGCAGGAAACCCGTCTTATAATAAATGTTATAATGGTCAGTTACTTTGAGGATTTGAGCAATTAATTTAAATGGTAAAATATGTTGAAAATGTGCAAAGTAATGTTGATTGCTGCAGAGAGTTGAATATGAATGACTTGATTAATAAATGCAGAACTCACACAATGATCTTAATCTATTAGATCACCGTGGTACTTAATTAAATATTATTAGCTATGTATTTGAGGTTCCTTTGTATTTTATTGGTCCCCTGTGAAAAGTCATCTCCGCCCCGGGGAAGGGGCAAAGGGGCATGTCGGACTGCTACTGGCTAAAACCACTGGAGCGGTCATCTTCGGTACCTAAGGGGGGCTCCAGGTCTTCATATGATCAAACATCTCGGAGGCTGCCCGTAAAGCGGTCATCCTCCCCGAAGAGATTATAAAGGATCCCCTCGAAGCCTCACTGTGCGCTGTGCAATTCTGCGCACACGGTGGCGCGTGACTACTTGCGCACCACCGTCTTCTCGTGGGTCGCTCAGTGTGGCTCAGTCTCCCCGATCTGTGCATCCGCGAACCCAGAGGTCTTATAGTAGCGGCAGGGGGTTTCATGCGTGTTGGACCTGGGCGCCAGGGCGTTTGTGCCCTGATCCCCCTTGTACACCGAGAGAATCGCCGAGTGCGCAGCACAGCGCACAGCGAGGCTTGGGGGGATCCTTTACAATCCTCCCCGAGAAGTGCCTGGGGGTGACCTTTTTACAGTTACCGTCCCTCCGCTAGAAAGGGTGACCGCTTTACAGTCATCCCTTCCCTGATGTGCCTAAGGCGTAGCACCAATGAGCGGTTCTAGTGTGATCTTACCTGGAGCCCCTTTCGATGACGAAGATGTCCACTCCAGTGGTTTTAGCCGATAGGAGACCGGCATACCCCTTGCGGGAAAGGCCCCGGGGCAAAGGAAGTTCATGTAGAATTTCCACTGGACATCAATAAAAAAAAAGGTAGGGTTATGTGTGGTATCCGGATTTGGAATATAGCACCACTCCATCTCCTCCTGTGGATGTAAAAGGCGATAAAGGGACTCTTAATCAGAGGGATGGCAGCAGCGTTCCTTCTATGGCACAATAACCACTGAATTCGCCAACTCACCTATCAAGTATCGTGAGTACTCGAAAGTTCCCCCCAATGACGAAACACAACTGGTCTCTAGTGTAAGCATTCGTTTTGGAAATCCATAGGAGAGGCCTTTCTTTAGCAGTGGACATCCTTTGGCTGATATGATGAAGATAATCTAGAATACTTCATCATCATCATCATCATTTCGGCCGAATGAAGTCCACTGCTGGACACAGACCTCCCCCAAAGATCACCACAACCACCGATATGGATGTGTTGTTGGCTCATTGGGGGGTTTTGCCATAATCGCCACGCTTGGCAGGTGGGTTGGCGATCGCAGTTGAGTTGTTAATGTACTCGAAGGATGCTGCTGCCCATCCTCCGGCTAGTCCCTTAGTCGACTTTTACGACACCCATGGGAGGAGATGGGGTGGTGGCATTCTGAGCCGGCACCACACGACAGTTAAGTTTCCAATTAATAAATAAACACAATACTTAAGTTTTTTTTTTTTTTGCTTGAGGAAAAGCTTCACTCTACGTTTGAGACATAATGGCCAATGACATTACTATCTTGGTATCATAAGAATTGTCGCCGAGCCGATGTCACTTCAAAGTGAAAATTACTAGTATCAAACTAATCTAGAGTGTTTTAATCATTTACGACTGTTATAAAACCGATAAAGAGTTATAAAAACGACTCCCGGGCTGATAAAATAAACTTGCACCGTAAATCTTTCGTATCAAAGGGATTTCCGCTTATATTATCTGTGGTGCTAAAAATAAGAATATTATAACATTGACATACATACTTTATTAATATGTATAAACCATTACACCAGTTACGTCATTTGAATTTATTGTCCTGTACATATAAATCATACAAAGTGGTTTTTTAATGATATACAAAAATATTTTTCTATAATTCCAGTTATTATGTAGTTTTATTTGCTTTTGATAACAAATAAGTCTGAAATATCCGTGTGGTGTCCGGTCCATCTCCTCCCGAGGAGATCGTAAAAGGCGACTAAGGGACTGTAAACCAGAGGGATGGGCAGCAGCGTCCTTTCTGTGGAACAGTAGCCATTCTGCGCTCACCAACCCGCCTGCTAAGCGTTGTCAGTACTTACTGGCAAATTGCCCCCAATATGATGACACAGTTGTGGAAATCTATGGAGGAGGCCTTTGTTCAGTAGTGGACGTAGTACGGCCGATGTGATGAAGCCTGAAATAAAAAGAGCGCATCGTAATCATCATCATCATATCAGCTAAAGGACGTCCAATGCAGAAAGAGGCCTCCCCAAAGAATTGCACAATTGTTTCATCATTGTGGGGGGATTTGACGGCACGGTTGGTGCAGTGGCTGATACAGTCGGCTGCTGTCTCGGGTCTCGGGCTCAATTCCCGCACGGAAAAAATATTTGTATGATATGCAGGTAGTTGTTCCGGGTCTGGGTGTTTTGTGCGTGGAATTTATGTCTGTAAACGCACCCACGACACAGGAGAAATCCTAGCGTGAGGCAACGTTTAACTGCTGCTAATCCCTTTGGTCTAGTGTCCCTTAGTCACCTTCTACGATATCCACAGGAGGAGTTGGAGTGACTATATTATTAACCCGGACACCACACGGACGAGGTCACCTCAAAAATATCCTTTATGAGCAAAGTTTGGAGAAGGGAGAATTACTCCTCGTATAATATTTTCAGAACAAAGGTATGCTTGGTATTTATATATTTTTATTATACAGATAAGATAGAACAGCGTGCCCAAATGTTTCGCCAATATTATCACGATCGCAAAAATATTAAAGCTATAAGTTGGAAATTTATTTCACGGTAGATTAAGCATAATAAATGCACATGGCACCCTTAAGCGATATCCAAACAAAAGGGACTGTTCTCCCAACTCAGTTTCCATTATTATCGAGTAAAGTTTCACTTTCATACACACTATAGCTTTCGAAATAAAGTTCAAAATTCAATATATGATTGTTAGTATTGGTTTTGAGATTTCACCAGTTTTCATCTATCGTAGTTAATTATATAAGTTTAGGGTGATGTCAAAACATTTTTAGTATCCGACACGTCTCGTTCCCTTTAATTAAGATAAATGATTCGCACACGAGTAATGAACTGGACTTCAGAACTGTGTCATTCAACATCCATTATTAGAAATACACTGTAGGCCAAAGAAAAGTGTACGCACTGTTACAGTATCGTCATTATTTTCCTTAAAAAGAAGTGAAAGCCAAAAATATGGGTGCACTGCAAAATTTTGCTTTCATTGTCTTAATGTAGTCTGGGCTTTTGTTAGCTTCCATTATGATAGACATCGTTTAATGATTCAGGATGCGGTATCATTTCCTGTTGTATATGTATATGTTTTCACTTATTTTCTCCGTGCGGTGTCCAAGTTAAGAATACCTCCACCCTTTCCAAGGCGGAGGAAGTCAAAGAGAATATCCACACTAAAAAAAAAAGGGTGCCGTGAGATCAGGAATTAGTTTATATCGTTATTCACCAATATCAAACGCAATGTCATTGTCATTGCCGTGTGGTGCCGGCTCAGAATGCTACCACCCCATCTCCTCCCGTGGGTGTCGTAAAAGTCGACTAAGGGATTGGCCGGAGGATGGGCAGCAGCGTCCTTCGAGTACATTAACAACTCAACTGCGATCGCCAACCCGTCTGCCAAGCGTGGCGATTATGGCAAAACTCCCCAACGAGCCCACAACACACCCATATCGGTGGTTGTGGTGGTCTTTGGGGGAGGCCTGTGTCCAGCAGTGGACTTCATTCGGCCGAAATGATGAAACGCAATGTAACAAGTGCGAAGTGTTTAATTTCGATTATAGAAATTATAGCAGGTTTATGAATGGAGTGGATTGTCCTACATTATGTTAAGGTTTACGGTACCTGACCTGGGAACTTCAGCGTTCATTTTAATTTAATTTAATTTTAATTTAATTTTTTTTTTAATTTAAATCATTTATTTCAGATAGGATATCCATATATGTGTTAATAAAATCTTATAACTATGTTAGTAGAAATACAGGTTTTATTTTTATTTTTAAACAGTACCTATTACTATGTCTATCCAATATTTGACTATAGGGCTGTCAGAACGCTCAGCAATCACTTTCAGAATGGTGTTGCGACTCCCACGCACTCGTTGAAGTAATGACGCTACCTTCTTCCGCATAATGGCCTGAAAGCCGGCAGTGTGCGCCTCCGCGAACATTCCCGACGCACTACAGCACCGTGGCAGTCCCAACAACATTCTAAAAGCGTTGTTATACTGAACACGGAGGACGTTGTAGGCTTGGCGCGAATATTTGACCCACAGGCTGCCGGAGTAAAAAGATTGGCAGTATGCTTTAAACAACGTAATTTTTACATCTGTGGTGCAGCGTGCGAACCTGCGGGCCAACATATTGCTCCTCACCGCTAACGACCTCCGCTCTCTTTCTATATCTTCATCATCTTTAAGGTCTGGGGTTATTATATGACCGAGATATTTAAATTTATCCACCAGTTTGAGCACTGAACCGCTTAGTAAAATTGGAGGGACGTCCGTTGGATAATTTTTCCCAGCCCTAAAGATGAGAACTTCGCTCTTCTTACAATTATATTTTAACCCATGTGCCTCCGCATATTTCTCACAGAACCCAACTAGTATTCTAAGAGCGTTAATCGACGGAGCCAGCAGCACCATATCATCAGCATAGCTAATGTTACTGACACAGACTCCGTCAATGTAACAACCGGTATGTATACTGCTGAGTTCGCTGATCAACTGGTCCATATACAAATTAAAAAGTATTGGCGAGGACAGACCACCCTGTCTCACACCAGATTCAAGTCGATATTCCTCAGACATGGTACCAGCCCATCTCACCTGGTTAATTTGGTTTAAGTACCAGTATTTAAGAAGAGAGATGCTTTCCCCGGCCACTCTCGTGCCCTCTAGCTTATCCCAGAGCTTATCATATTCTACGGAATCAAAGGCTCTCGACAAGTCCAGAAAACACGCGTAAATGGGTGTCTTCCTATCTGTATAGTATCGGACAGTGTGCTTAAGGCCCAAAATGGCAGTTTCAGTTGACAGCCCGGCCCTGAAACCGAACTGTGCACTATGTAGGTTGATGTTGTTATTAAGATGACGATTAAGCAGACTGTCCAATACCTTAGCCACTATTGTCGCCAGGGAGATAGGTCTGTAGTTGGTCTTGTCACCTAAATTGCCTGTTTTATTTTTAAGAATAGGCACCACTATTGTCCGCATTAAAGGCTGGGGCAAATAGCTATGACTTACACAAAGCGTCAGTATCATGGCCAACACATGACACAAATGAGATCCAGCATACTTGAGGTGTTCAATGCTGAGACCGTCGTGCCCGGGAGACTTCCCTCTTTGCATCTTGTTGATAATATCAGCAACATCTTTTGCTACAAATTTTAATCTCTGCCCTTCTCTGACGGTCCCAACGTCAGTCACCCCATCCGACGACAGCAATGGTCTAATCCCCGTTGTAAATTAATAGGAAAACTGGCTGCGTGATCGTTAAGCCCAAATGTGAGTTGGACACGCGCGTCTTTTGTATACGTACCTATAAATTGTATGGAATGGAGTTAAATGAAAACTTTTGCTAAAATGTAGAGAGAATTGTATATGTAGGTTTATTATACGAAACCTTCATCCTTTGCGTTAATCGTTTGGTTCCCGGCAAAAATAGGCCACCTCTATGTACCCGTGGGTGTCATTCAAGGTGAATAAATCTTTTATCGAGACGTTTAATTTAAGTCATTTACACAACAACCCATGCAGATCGGGTCACGAATCGGGCTATCCCATCTCATTCCGTGGGTGTCGTAGGCGACTAAGGGCGTGTCGAACCTGGTGCGTACCTTTAAGCCGTGGGCTACCCGCTGGTGGCGGGTAAACCACCGACACTAGCGTACCCAAGGGGGGTTGGAGCCAGGCAGCCGACCGCCTGTAAAACCCTTTTGGCCAAATATTTTGCACTATAACTAACATATTGAGCCGACCCCACGTAGCTTGGGAGCAGCGCAGGAAGAAGAAGAAGGTTAATTTTAAGTTATTTATACAGCAAAGGAGTAACAGCCTACCCGATGGCAAGTACCAACTGCAGCCATAGACATCAGGAACCTATTTTCACTTTCTTTATTAACTCTGCGGAAATACGTCGTGTACTTCCTCAGTACTGGGGAAGGGCGGCGGGGCATGCCGGACTCCTACCGGCTAAAACTACCGGAGCTATCATCTTTGGTACCCAAGGGGTACTCCAGGTCCTCGTTCGTATCAGTGCCACAGGCACATCTCGGAGGGCATGGCAGTAAAGGCGGTCAACTCCAGGTACTGCTGAGAGAACAATCCTGGGGGGATTAAGTCTTAGCCTCTCCAGGAGCATATTGACTACTGATGTGTTGTCAATTTAAGCTTAAATTAGGATTTTTTTTTTCGTTTAATACACTGGCTGTTCCTCCCCTACACCCGGAATACTACACTTACACATACATAGTTATTATGTTTGGTGAAATAGGATGTTTTTCGTACCAAAATAAGCTTATAATTTGTTTTTATCGATTCATTAATTTAAATTCAAATTTGGATTTACTCCTTGAGATGACATGATTTAGGATTTTAATTACTTTAGTAATCATTATATGATATGATCTGGTTTAAGGGCACTTCCTGTTTCCGCCCTATACTTGCTAAGCAATCTTGCTTTACTATTGGCTAGTGCCATGAGGGCATGGTGTCGTCAGCGCCATTTATTGAAAAAAAAAACGTTGAGAAGCTATCGACTCCCGCGCGCCATAAGCGTCCCGTGAAATATGAGAATATCTACCTGAAATCTCATCTTCTATCGTGACTTTGGTGTTGTGATGAACTCTAAGAAATACACCTATTAATCTATGGAATTTCATTTGATGTGAAGAAATATAGGACCTTTACTACCTGGCCAAACACGACGAAGAGCCCTCGGAGCCCTAAGCAGTGGACGGGAGGTTTTCAGGTGAGACCTTAAAGCCCTTCATATCAGGGTCATTGCATATCTTATAAGGATTCATATGTTTCTGTTTGCTAATCGTGCTGATTATTGCAATATCGCCCACGACCCTGCATTAAAGTTGGCTACACAAATTTCCTTAATAGATGCAACGGCAGTGTTCTTCGAAGGCTGAAATAGTACGGTAATTTTTATTCGCTAGATTTTAATAATAACACACTGAATTATAAAGGAGTGCAGTATTAGTGGCATGCTGCCAGTTATTTCTACGATTGCTGTAGCGTATAACCTATTTCCTCTGCATAGCTATAAAACTATAAAAGACAGTTTTAATATTTTAAATAAACATTAAAATTTGACTATTACATATGCACGCTGAATTTATTAAAATTACTGTTGTACTTTTTCATAAAACAACAATACATGTCAACTGTTGAGATTGTCGCCGTGCTAGCAATTTTTCACAGCTTGCACAGGAAACGAAGCGTCAAAAAGTTCATACGTTTTATTATTTTTCATTGCCAGACCAGTGAGATGACTTATGACAAAATAAATATTTTGTGCGTATTAATTTATTCATAAAGAATTCTGCCGAGTGACATAGCATTTAAAACATTGATATAGCAGGAAAGCGATCATTGTCATAACGTCAGGCTAAGGACGTACACTGCTGAACAAAGGCCTCCCCCGTAGACTTCCGCCCACATCCAACGACTCCCAGTGACCTTCACCAGGCCATCCGTCTCGTTGGAAGCCGTCCCTGCATTTTCCGGCGCGCGGTCTCCACTTGAGAACCCTTTTGGCCCAACAGCCATCAGTTCTAGGAGCAATGTGCTCTGCCCACTGCCACTTCAGATTACTAATCGTTTCAGATATTTCGGCAACTTTAGATTCTTTTAAAAAAAGCGTTATTCAGATGTTTGACATAAAATGTAAGAATTTTGTATAATACATACTATCGCGCGTAGTAATAAAGGGAGCTAGCTCCAGCCAGCGAGGCCCTTCGTAACCCTCCATTCCCGTAGCCGTGTCGTCGCTCCACCCGCCTGAACGCCCGCGCGTTCACAACAGTCCCAAATTAGGAACCAGACAAGTAGTGCGCGTGCTTGATAGTGCGCCGATTAGGTCGCAATTGTACACTCTTATTGTTAGTTTAACGTAATAATATTAATTTATTGTTAAGTGATTATACATCGAATATACAAATTTTTGTGACATCGTGGTTTTCCTCGATAATCCTATAATACATACTTAGTCACTAGTACTTATAACTTAACTATATATATACTAATATTATATATTAACTTATAACTACATACAGCGAGACTGAGTATATATACTGTATACATAGGCTGCACTAAAAGTATCGGGAATGGAATATTTCCACTGTTCCTGTCATATTAAAATCTTTTTAATTGAAAACTCCTTGGTTTTACATATCGAATACCATTTATTTATTTAAAAAAAGATTCACGGTCTTGTCACAAGGTTTTGTCAAACTTGTTTAGTCGTTGAGAAAATGGAATTGACTCGAGAAAATTCAAGAGCGAGATTTATTATGACTTTCGAAGTGGTTTAACACAAAAACAGTGTGTTGACCGGATGATTTCTGCATTTGGTGATGAAGCCCCATCCAAAACCACAATTTATCGCTGGTTTGCTGAATTTCAACGTGGACGTGTCAAGCTCAGTGATGATCCTCGTCAAGGTCGTCCAAAAACTGCAGTCACCCAAGAAAACGTTGATGCTGTGTGTAAGCTGATTGAGGAAGATCGACATGTGACATACCGCGAAATTCAGGCAACTTTAGACATTGGCATGAGTCAAATACAAATAATCTTGCATGAACAATTAGGTGTAAAAAAGTTGTTTTCCCGATGGATACCGCATTTGCTATGTGAAGAGCAAAAAGCGGCTCGCGTTACTTGGTGCGTCAGAACTCTCGAAAGATTCCACGCAGGATCCTCAAATGCTGTATACAACATCGTATCAGGTGACGAATCCTGGATATATGCGTACGAACCCGAAACAAAAAACCAGTCACGAGTTTGGGTGTTCGAAAATGAGTTAAAGCCAACAAAAATTGTTCGTTCACGGAGTGTAGCAAAAAAAATGGTGGCCACGTTTGTCTCCAAAACCGGCCATGTTACGACTATTCCTCTTGAGGGACAAAGAACGGTTAATACAGAATGGTATGCTAGCATTTGTTTGCCACAGGTCGTTTCTGAACTCCGTAGAGAGAACTGCAACCGCCGCATCATCCTCCATTACGACAATGCGAGTTATCACACTGCGCACAGAACAAAAGAGTTTTTAGAGCAAGTAAACATAGAATTATTAGACCATCCGCCGTACACCCCGAGCTAAGCCCTAATGATTTCTATACTTTCCCTAAAATAAAGAATAAATTGCGTGGACAGAGGTTTTCATCACCTAAAGAAGCTGTGGACGCCTACAAAACGGCCATTTTGGAGACCCCAACTTCCGAATGGAACGGTTGCTTCAATGATTGGTTCCATCGTATGGAAAAATGTGTCAAATTTCGCGGAGAATACTTCGAAAAGCAATAAATACATTTTTAAATAGTAATGTTGTGCCACTTCCTTGATTCCCGAAATTTTCAGTGCCGCCCTCGTATAGTTATAAGTTATAAAACTACACACCTATTCTGTAAGAAAGAAGATACAAAAACTACGAGTGTGAAAGAGATAGCTATCTAAAATGACAACACGTGTACTAGATGTCTTTGTCGCACCTATGGTAGAATGTATGCGTTGTCTCTTTCCTTTGCTTGGCCTGTTTTGTTCGAGAATAATTATTCTATAGATAATTTGAATAGTATTTTTGACTGAGTTTTGCGCGCCATTTAATATGGACGTAACATATCTGTGGTATAATATCATTGAATAACAAGTAATAAATATGACTTACATTAGTAAATTACTGTTTACGAAAAAAAATGTTTGATGTGCACCCACCTGAAACAAATAGATATAAATAGTTAATATTAACTCTTGTTATATAGCGGTGTGGTTCGCGCCAATGAATAACCACCCTCTTGCCTAATGTGTCGAAATAGGTGATTGAGCAATTCTGGCATTGAGAGGTTCACATTCAGCAAAAAGTAAGAACATTCTGCGATCACCAATCTGGCTGTCAAACGTGGTGATTATAGGCAATTTACGTGGTATACCCATATAAGTGGTCACGTAATACGTGCAATCGGAGGCTCACGTTCAGCGGCGAGCGACAGCATACTGCGATTACCAATCCACCTGCCAAATGTGGTGATTATCGCAATATCGACTTTGATTATGGTTACGTTCACTAGGAGGCTTAAGTTCATCAGCAAGTGACGAAATATTGCGATCCCAAATACCTCTGCCAAGCATGGTGATTATCACATTATAACTATGAGCGTTCATTGCTGCGGTCATTTTTCTTTTTTTTCTTTTTTTAAAAACGTTGCCCCACACCAGGATTTCTCCTGTGTCGTGGGTGCGTTTACAAACACAAATTCCACACATTAATTAAAAGCCTCATGGTCATTGCTCAGCGGTGGATATTTATATTCTTATAATATGCTGGCTATAAACAACTTTAAATTGGCTGTTTCAATGGAAATTACAGAAAACATTAATATTATCACATTCGATATCTAAACAGCCGTAGTTATAGATTCCGCATTGGAATAATATTTTTATGAAGTTGTATTAATTTGGAAATAAGATAATTCTACAAGGTAATATCTATTAATAGAAATATCGACCCGATTTATTATTTTTTATTAGTAGATACCGTTTTTTTTATCGTAGCGGACATTCATCATGAACTTCCTCCACCCCGGGAAACGGTGAAGGGGAATGCCAGACTCCTACCGGCTAAAATCACTGGAGCGGTCATCTTCGGCACCGAAGGGGGGCCCCAGGTCCTCGTATGATCACACTAGAGTCATCCGCTGGTGCCACGCCTATAGGCTCGTCTCGGAGAGGGTGACTGTAAAGCGGTCACCTTCCTCGGGGAGATTGAATAGGACCCCCCGAAGCCTCACTGTGTGTTGTGCTATGCTGCGCAAACGGCGGCGCATCACCACATGCGCGCCACCGTCTTCTCGTGGGTCGGTAACTTTGCTATCTATACTGTTTCAGAGTTCCGTGAGTTCCAGACTTTAGGAAACGGGAACGCGGCAGGCCAAGACCGAGATAGATTAAGAATCGGCCTAATTAGTAATAGGAGGGAGGTAAGCGAGGCATTTCCGTGTGGTGTCCGGATTACGAATTTAGCACCACTCCATCTCCTCCCGTAGATGTCGTAAAAGGCGACTAAGGGAGTCTAAACCAGAGGGATGGGCAGCAGTGTCCCTTCTGTGAAACAGTAGCTATACTGCGCTCACCAACCCGCCAGCCAAGCATGGTGAGTATTGGCAAATACCCCCCAGAATGATGACACAGTTGTGAAAATCTATGGGGGAGGCCTCTGTTCAGCAGTGGACGTATAAATGGCCGATATGAAGCGAGGCCTTTGTCCTGTAGTGGGACACTATATAGGACTCATTATATCAGCCAAAAGACGCCCACTGCTGAACAAAGGACCCCCATAGATTTCCACAATTGTGTCTTCATGTTGGGGGGTACTCACCACTCTTGGCAAGCGGGTTGGTGAGCGCAGTATGGTTGTTGTTCCAATTAACGAATGCTGCAGTCCATCCCTTTGTTTTAGAATCCCTTAATCGCCTTTTACGACATCTACGAGTTCACCCTAAGTGACGGTCGGATATTAAGCCAACATACATAATTTAAATAATACTATAATTTCTGGGTAGTATTAGCGTAGCGTAAGTGGGTATGATCATTGAATGTGTGTGTGTGTATGTGAATATGAGTATAAGAGGGCGAATGGGTTTTTTTGAGTGGATCAATCGCCAGCACCAATTCGTATTTGTATGTGTAACAAGTGAGGTGGTACGTTACCACAAATTGTTTAGTTACATCATAAGCCCGGCACGGTTGGTGCAGTGGCTGATACAGTCGGCTGCTGCGCTCCGGGTCGTGGGTTCGATTCCCGCACAGTACAAATATTTGCATGATCTGCAGGTAGTTATTCCAGGTCTGGGTGTATTGTATGTGGAATTCATGTCTGTAAACGCACCCACGATACAGGAGAAATCCTAGTGTGGGGCAACATTTTATTAAATAAAAATATAATAAAAAGGTGAGCATTTCTTTTTGCATTTATACCTAGTCATGGTCATTTCCGTGTAGTATCCGGATTAAGAATATCATCATCAGCATCATATCAACCAAAGGTTATTAGACTGACAGACAGGCTTGATAGATGAGGATGGCATGTAACCGCTCGTTGTGAAAATCTGTAGGGGAGGCTGTTGATCAGCAGTGGACCTCCGTTGGCTAATATGATGACCTGGACATGGAGTAGAATATTGCCAATAATGTTCATTATTTATTCTTATCAAATTGTCCAGTTAGTCTAAAGAATGTAGACTTCAATATAACATTTTTACATCATCATTCCAGCCAAATTAAGTCCACTGATGGACACAAGCCTGCCCCAAAGATCTCCACAACGACCGGTCTGGGTGTGTTATGTGCTCATTGGGTTGTTTTGCCATAATCGCCACGCTTGGCAGGCGGGTTGGCGATCGCAGTTGCGTTGTTAATGTATTCAAAGGACGCTGCTGTCCATCCTCCGACTAATCCCATAGTCGCCTTTTACGACTCCCAAAGGATGAAGTGGGTTGGTGCTATTCGTAGCCGGCACCACACAGCATTTTTACATCATCATTTCGGCCGAATGAAGTCCACTGCTGGACACAGGCCTCCCCCAAAGATGTCCACAACGACCGATATGGATGTGTTGTGGGCTCATTGGGGTGTTTTGCCATAATCGCCACGTTAGGCAGGCGGGTTGGCGATCGCAGTTGCGTTGTTAATGTATTCAAAGGACGCTGCTGTCCATCCTCCGACTAATCCCATAGTCGCATTTTACGATACCCAAGGGATGAAGTGGGTTGGTGCTATTCGTAGCCGGCACCACTCAGCATTTTTACATAGATTAAAATAAACAAATTCTAAACTGAAAAACGTGTATTATTAGGATTTATTTTCTCACAAACGAGTCTCTTTAATTCATCTGGGGCGTCATAATGAAAGATCTTGTCAAAACAGATTGAACCTTAATCAAAAAGAGTACAATCTTCAATCAGTTAGTAGAAAATTTAAGGGATATTTCAATGGAACATGATTAGATTATGACAGGCGTGTTTGTAAGGCTCTACGATGGCTTGGAAATAAGAGACAAGTCAAAGGTCTTCTCTGTAAAGGAAATTTACAATATTTTTTAAGTGAAAACGTACTTTTATTCAGAATTAATCGCTATTTTTCGTGTCATTCAATACAAGCAACATTGCGAAATAAACCGCTTTATTTTATATACATACGTGCAATACGCCTAATATGTCTAACACTTACACGTTCTTGTTGTACTGCGGAGTCTGGTTTACCTAAAATTATCATCATGTCAGCCAAAATACGTCCACTGCCGAACAAAGGCCTCCCACAAACCGCCTCTTGCAACCTGCAACATCCACGGGAGGTGATGGAGTGGTGCCATATTCTGAATCCAGACGCAACACAAAATAACCTAAAATGGTGAAGATTTATTTTCATTTAATCAAGCTATATCCGTACGGCGGTCACAGGACGACCACGAATGCTGCAAAGTGTTCGAAACACCAGGAAAAACAAAAATCTATAATATACGCTATGTAGTCCGTATATAAGTGTTTTATTTTAATGTGTAATAATCGTGAAACCCTAAGACATTACTAAACATGGTTGATAATTAATAAAATATTAACGAAATTGTAAATTGTCATCAATTGCTTACTAAGTAACAAATTTTATACGCTGAAACCGGACACTATCAACTCAGCGTTCCACGTTACTTTAATTAATATTTAAATTCAGCCGTAAAAACGTCCACTGCTGGACAGACGCCTCCGCAAAAGATTGCCACAACGATCGATATGGGTTTGTGTTGTGTACTCATTAGGGGATATTGCCATAGTCGCCACGCTTGGCAGACGGGTTGGCGATCGCAGTTGAGTTATAAATATACTCGAAGGACGCTGCTGCCCATCCTCCGGCTAATCCCATAATCGCCTTTTACGCCACCCACGGGATGAGATGGGGTGAGGGTATTCTTAGCTGGCACACGGTAAACGATTTATTAGTACACAATTTGCGGTCATCATATGTTCTCCCTTACTCCTTTTATATATTTAAACCTATGGTTTAGTTATAATATTTATTTAGCATTTTAAACAGTGGAATCATTAAGCAGCTTCGATAATTCTACAATTTTTTTATGTTTAGAATTTATATCATACTTGTAGTTGCTCGATCCTTGTCTAGTTTAAGGTAGTTTTAAGCTCTATTTAATATTATGCCTTCTAGCCTCACTTCTGGTGAAGTGACGGAGATGAGCAGCCATTTTGGCACGATTAAGTCGACGTTCGACTACCGCGAAGGAAGCTGTGTTGTGGTGCCGTGCACGCCTATGTGTCTGAAATAACATTGTACAGCTTGACTTTTCTTCACCTAGTGAATAGTGCTTTCTGATCGTATCAGAACAAAACTTAACATTCAAAAGTGTGTGCCTACGATTTGGATTCCGTGAGACTTTTCTAGAAACCTATAGTGACGTCACATCCATCCACGAGGAAGCGAACTGTCTCAGCAAGCCTGATCCAATCCAGGATAAGGGAGAAGCTTAAGGAGATTGCTTTATTCTAGACAAGGATCTAAATTGTAGTCATAATATCGTAATTCTAAAGTCTTCAAAAGTTCTTCATACATTCCACCACCTCTTTAGGTCCACGTGCTACAATAGTGTAAACGAAATATACATCTGCTTGAACTATTAAGGGTAATTTATTTGGAAGCTGAAGAGCGCTATTTTTCATGTTTGTATCAACCCTTGGCCGCGGCACCTTATACTTTGCTAGTTTAACGGTATTTACTGGCGTATCACTTAGTTTTAATGAGCAGCCCTCCAGCCTCATTAGTAAGACGAAGTTAATCATTAAACTTCAGTAGCGTTTTTAATAAATGAGAAAATTCTAATCGGCGCCAATGGTTCAGTCATTGTTTTTAATAAATTAAAAGCTATACCTTACAATCGATACCTAAATCATCATCATCATTTCAGCCATTTATAAGTACACTGCTGAACAAAAGCCTCCCCATATAATTCCATAATATTGTGTCGTCAGTTTCGGGGGAATTTGCCAATACTCACCGTGCTTGGCATGCGCGTTGGTCAGCGCAGTATGGCTGTTCCACAAAAGGGATGCTGCTGCCCGTCCCTCTGGCATTGAGTCCCTTATTTGCATTTTACGACTTTCACGAGAGGAGATGGAGTGTGGTGCTATATCTTTATCCGGACATCACACGGAGAATCAGTGCGAGATATAAATGGAATTTTAATTGTGTCTGGAATTTCATCAGCACATAAGAGGTTCATATTTAAAACGACATAGCAAGTACAACTCGCAAGATACAGACGCAAGATATAGCTGCATAACTGTAAGTAAAATACACGTAAAATATGTATGTATGAGTATCTATGTAAAGCAGAGTAACCTCGTAATAGTTTAATGGAGCATTATAATCCAAAAGCATAATAATATTTCCGGACGAATATACTTCGAAATACATAAACCTTATTCAAATAAAGTTAGGAGCCGTTCTCTAGGTCTAGTAGACAGACATCTGTTTATCTTATCTCCAGTCCAGACTGAAACGGCTTTTAAATGATTTTCACACCGAAATCGGTTTTCATGTTTACAGAGATCATAAATGTATGATGCAAATGGTCTAAATACAGAACGGAGTAGGCAAATATTGTTGTAGTTGTCTAAAGCACTCAGAATCTAATGAATATAGTACAAACATTACTAAGACAACATATATAGTAAGAAACATTTGTCCGTCATAAGCATATAAATTGGTGTTAGGTCTATAAAGTAATGGACTGTTTTTATACTGTCCGGACTCTATTTAACTAGATTATTGGAGTAGAGGAGCTGCGTACCTGATTCAGCGTGTATTTCAAAGAAAACTTCCGTTTCAGTTTTCTTCTTTCAACTGTAATTTGCCTAATAGTTGAACATATTAGCTGACTTCAATGTCTTGTATAAGAAACTAAGAAAAATGTAATTTATTTGGTGCGTGGCTTGTCTCATGCATCTCAGGGAGATGTCGCAGGTTAACCGGGCAATCTGGCCAAGTCGACAAAACATAATAATATATACTTTTAAAATAAGCAGCTGTAGCTAAGGGCGCCCCCTGTGGGACTCGGACTTCAGCTTAGGGTGTTATTCAGGTGACCAAACATAGGGAAATCAGGATCGGTATAATTTAATATATTTTAGGGATATGTAATGTGGATTGAAACGTGGGCAGTGCTGCAATCTTTGCAGCGGTGCCAGATTGATTATCGGTACATTGTTGAAGTGCTTATACAGAAACACCACCATGTCGGTCCGAGTACATGAACAGAGCACGGGGGCAATTCCATTGCAGAGAAGTGTGAGACAGGGGGACGTGATTTCCCCGAAACTGTTCACCACTGCAATAGAGGTTGCCTTCAAGCTACTGGAGTGGAAAGGATTCGGCATTAATATCAATGGCGAGTATATCACTCACCTACGATTTGCCGATGACATCGTAGTCATGCCAGAATCGCTGCAAGAGCTCAGCACAATGTTCGATGATCTCAACACAGTTTCCCAACAGGTGGGCCTTAAAATGAACATGGGCAAGACAAAAGTCATGGCAAATGCCCATGTCATGCACATCCCAATATCCGTTGGGAGCTCTGTTCTCGAAGTTGTTGACGAATATGTCTACCCGGGACAAACTGTCCAGTTAGGTAGGTCCAACTTCGAGAAAGAGGTCAATCGTCGAATCAGACTCGGCTGGGCAGCGTTTGGGAAACTTCGCAACGTCTTTTCGTCAACAATACCGCAATTGAAGCAAACAGAGACCTGGTCACTCACAATGGGCCTCATAAGAATGCTCAAGGTCATTCAGCCAGCTATGGAGAGAGCTATGCTTGGTATTTCAATACAAGATCAAATCAGAAATGAGGAGATCCGTAGAAGAACTAAAGTTGTCGACATAGCTGATAGGATTAGTAAACTGAAGTGGTAATGGGCAGGGCACATTGCTCGTAGAACTGATGGCCGTTGGGGCACAAAGGTGCTCGAATGGAGATCGCGCACCGGAAGACGCGGTGTGGGACGACCTCCAACGAGGTGGACGGACGACCTGGTGAGGGTCGCTGGCAGTCGTTGGATGAGAGCGGCATGTGACCGCTCGTTGTGAAAATCTGAGGGGGAGGCCTTTGTTCAGCAGTGGACGTCCTGTGGCTGATATGATGAATGTTACTGGCTCGGCACAGGCCGGGTCGAGCAAGAGTCGAGGGAGATTGAAAGGGTAGTATAGGCCTCCATGGAGCGTCTGTGGCGAGGACGGTAAACCGATCCACTTAAACGAGTCTGCACTAGTCTCTATGTGAAAAACGGTAATTTCATCCGTCCGGATCGAGGATCGGAGGCGGGTGTTAATAAACAAGAATCTGTATCGAGTGACAAATACCCCGAACGGATCCGGGTGCAGCCGTGTAGAATCGAAGTCGCGTTTAGACGTAAATTCTTACCTTATTTCTAAGGGATAATTTACAGCGTATATTTAAGATGCAATGGAGACTTCTAGAGCAAAGGCGGCGCAGGCGCGCACCGTCTTCGTGTTTTCTCGGAAAGACAATTAATGGTCAAGTGAGATCTGCTTGCAGGAAGAAAAAGACGGCAGCGCTTTTGGTGGGATTAACTTCGACCCTCCATTTCCTGAACCATGTTCCTATGGCGTTGGCTGAGGTTTAGAGAACACTAGTTATTCTATCGGGGCTAAAACTGGAGTAACGGATAACCATGTATGAGTGGGACTAGGATGGATCCTTGAGTAACACCAACTCTGATGGGATAAGAAGACAAAAGTGCGCCCTCGATCAACAGTGGAAGCTGCGATTCGACAAGTAATATCAAATGATAAGCACAAGATAGTATCTTATTGCAAGAGACCGGATAGGTAGGTATCTCCCCAGTTGCGAGGCTTGGGGGGATCCTTTACAATCCTCCCCGATAAGTGCCTGGGGGTCGGCCTTTTTACAGCCGCCTGCCCTCCTCTAGAGGGGGTGACCGCTTTACAGTCATCCCCTCCGAGATGTACCTAAGGCATGGCACCAATGAGTGGCTCTAGATGGAGATTATTCGAGTTCCTGGAGCCTGCCTTCGGCGCCGAAGATGACCACTCCGGTGGTTTTAGCCGGTAGGAGTCCGGCATACCCCTCCGCCCTTTCCCGGGGCGGAGGAAGTATATGATATATTTTACCGGATCAATAAAAAAGATATCTAAATATACCATCAGTGGTCTCAGGTAACAAATTCAGTACTATCTTCCTTTCCAGTAACAACTGTATTACTGTAGGATCGGCCTCTTCTTTCCTAAACACAAGCACTAACATAATTTATAGATGTTCAGTTTATGATTAAACTACAAACATATTACAGGCGAAGGCACCCATATGCGGCCACATGAACTATGTATTGACAATCAATATCCTGATCCTATACCTATAGCGAAACCTTAGTCATTCCGAACATATTGTTTAAAATTGACATCATATGAGACACGTAATCGTATTCGCTTTCATTTTGACATTTAAAAAGATCTTTGTACCGTTTGTGTATAAGTCATCATAAATTAACTGTCAAAATGAAAGCGATCACTGGTTATACCACTATATTTACACTGTACTCTTTTTACTAATATACAGGCGCTGGTACATTCATTTGCTGACTTACCTGTTCCCGGTACTCGGGAGGGTGCCAAATAATGAACTGCCGCTAAACTGACCGACGCACTCGGCTGCCTGTAGCGTATTGTGAGATTTGTGCACGGATTAATGCCCAGCCATCGCTCGAAACGGTTGACGACCCGTATTTTTATTAATTTATAATATTTTTAGTTAATGGTGTTTTTATTTCTACAACACTCAGTATTTCTGTACATAACAACACATACATTTATTTTATTTATTACTGACCTACATACTACTTTCACTATTATTATTTGCTACACGTAGGTATTTTTATTTATCCATGTTCTATAAAACGGATTTACATCCGTAACACGTCACTACTTAAGGTCCAGTTTTATTTTTGCTGAACTGGGCCTGTGGGGCACACAAACAAGTTTTCTTTGTGTTTTTACTTTTTTTTATTCAGTTTATGTGTACCACGTTGTCTGTGTCAAATAAATTTATATTCTTTCTTTTTTAGAATTGGCCATTAAGAAAAGTTGCCGCAAAAAAATTAATTATTTTTCAATAAAAAAAAATGTGGCCTATCTGCTCCATTTAATTATTGCATCGTACGCGACGGTGCTAAAAAGGAACGGAGACTACTTCGAAAAATAATAACAGGTTCCCACATAATTCCGTTTTTGATTTTCTAAACACTTCTAGTGTAACCCTCGTAGATAGAAGAAGCTCGGCTTAAAATCAGGATATCACCATATTATGAAGAAAATGGCTGAGCGCTTGTGAATATAACAACGGCCAGTTCTTTTAATTAAGCAAAGCTGGGACGCCCGTAATAAGCCAAGCGCTAGTTGAGGGAAATGAAATGATCATTAGACTATGAAAATGGTCTGCAAATCACGGTCGCTCTATGTTTAAAGTGAGTGACTTTAAAAAAGTAGAATTTAATTTATTTATTTAATTCGTGCTATTTTATTTGGAAAACTCAGAGTCAAATTCAGAGTTTTCGAAATTTTGAAACATGACTTTTGAAAAAGAGAAAACTGAAATCATTTTCCCAAATTATCAAGTTGACAGGTTTTTTATAGGATTTGCTTTGAATGTCTCATCATCATAATTTCAGCCGAAAAACGCCCACTACTGGACAGAAGACTCCCCCAAAGATTGCCACAACGACCGGTATGTCAGTGTAATCGCCACACCTGGCAAACGGTGGCAACGGCGATAGTAGTTGAGTTATAAATGTACTCGAAGGATGCTGCTGCCCATCTCCGGTTAATCCTATAGTCGCCTTTTACGATACCTACTAGATAGGATGGAGTGGTGGTATTCTTCTTCCACCTGTCTACCTATAGGTAATTCCAAAAGTCAGAGAAAACGCTACCATCAAATTATTGCAAAAAGTAACCTTATACCATGATTTTTAATATCAATCAATCAACTCAGCCTATGGCAGTCCACTGCTGGACATAGGCCACTTTAATCAGTTCCATATCAGAATGTCTTTAGTCTTCCTCCCTTCTAAAATGTTTGATAAACACCTATTATTCACGACTTAACTTCCCAAACAAAAAAGATTTAAAATTCACTCTTTAATCCATCATTGGATGAACGTTTCAATAACAAAACACAATCCAATTATTCATTTCGCCAATATCCACACGCAAAAACTCAATATTGACAGGAGAATCTGTTACACGCGGCTATGACGTCACTGTTCAGCATGTGACGTCATGAATAATGAGTTGGTGCGACGTATAATGTATGAGCGAAACAAAGGATTTGTTTTAACGAGGGATTTATTAAAATGAAATTGTGTTATGAAGTAAGGCGTGATATTGAAGGTGAAAAAGTATGGGATGTTTAATTGCATGCTTGTATCGATGACGTCATTATTTTATAAACGACGCCCCACCCTGTCTCTATCTTTATCGTTGGTACAGTTTATAATGATCTGAAGGTTAGTCAAACATTTGTACCGTTCCGGGATCGAGGCCGATACTTGTAGCGCAGAGCACTAATCGATTAGCAACTTTAAAAACGTTGCCCCACACTAGGATTTCTCCTGTGTCGTGGGTGCGTTTACAGACATGAATTCCACATACAATACACCCAGACCCGGAACAACTACCTACAGATCATACAAATATTTGTTCCGTGCGGGAATCGAACCCACGACCCCCGACGCAGCAGTCGACTGTATTAGCCACTGCACCAACCGTGCCGCCAACTCCACGCCACGTCCACCAACAGTGGCAACTCGTGAGCAAGGGATTCCTATTGTAGTATTTTGTCCTGTATTGTACATACACAATTACTCATACACTGAACCACTCTGTATACCATACAAAATATTTGGACCGTGCGAGGATCGATCGCGTGAACTGTATCTCAGAAAGCCAGAATCATTCTACCATATTTTTCATCAAGCTCTGCTCTGCATTACATGCATTGGTTTGAACTTTACTAATAATCATTATTGAAAGATACATTTGACGTAAGCAAGTGTAAATCCAACTATACTGAATAAAAAATAATCTCTATAACTTTACTGGTGGTCTTTATTACAAGAGTCCGGCTAGGTAGGTACCACTGCAGTTCCAGATATTCTGCTGCTAAGCAGTAGAGTTAGAGAGAGAGAGCCGGAGGACACGGCACAGCACACGTTAGAGGAGTGCCCAGCTTGGGCAGCGCAGCGCGGTGACATCGTCGCGGCGGTCGAAGGGGGTGACCTCTCGCTTCCGGCCGTGGTTCAGTCCATCGTCCGGAGCGAGAGCGAGTGGGATGCCGTCGTCACCTTTTGCGAGGAAGTGATGCAAGCAAAGGAGGCGGCAGAGTAGGGTCGGAGGGAGATCTTTGATCCCCGCCGCAGAAGACGCACCGGGCGCGGGCACCGCGGTAGGGCGCTGAACGATCTCCGGCCGCCATGAGGAGCGGCCTGCGGGCGACGAACCAGGAGGACAGAGTCCGTCGCCCGAACAGAAACAGGCATGAGATGGCGGATGAAGGACGGGTGCGGCCAACAAGGTCGCACAGAGAAGGGGCCCGTCAATCATTGACGGGCCGATACCTGCCGGGGGCACGGTCTAATGCAGATTAAGCGTACACCTCACCCCCGGCTAGAGGTAAGAAGGACACCGTAGGGTTTTAGCCGGTTTGAGCCCGGCATCCAATAGAATTAGGATAATATTTTTAACGTGGGGAAGACCAAGAGGATTTCCCCACGTTAAAAAAACCCTAAATGAATTAAGAAACAATTTTTTTAACAATAAACTGTAAATCCCAACAGCTAAGAAAACTATTCAAGCATACTCAAGTTTTATCTGAACAAGGCGAGCAGATTTCATGTTCATGCAGCATAAACTTTTGCTCTTAATTATATTACTCTAGATAACGGTTGCATTAGCAGAAGCTTAAACAGACTAATTTAAATTGTATTGTGTATTCTTAGTTATACCAGAAGTGGGGAGAAGTTTAGACGAGATTTCATAACGCCATTTTAATTATACGGGCTTTCTTGCAAGGATCCTTTAATATCTTCTATGCGGTAAGAACGAAATATTGCTGAATTTGGTGATAATGGCTAACGCCCGAACCGTCCAATACAGCAGTTTGTTGGGAGGGATACGATCAGCAGTATACTAGTACATTTACGGCTGTTGAAACCTTTTTCTTGTAACTAACGTTCAGACGCATATTCAAGCTGTAGATTGCTCCATTTTATTCTTTCTTTTCAGATCAGTTGATTCTCTCTATCGCTCTGTCGTCAGTGGCTCCGCAGGCAGGTTGTAACTAGACAGGCATAAAGTTACATCATTTGGTGCAGTGGCTGATACAGTCGGCTGCTGCGCTCCGGGTCGTGGGTTCGATTCCCGCACGGAACAAATATTTGTATGATCGGCAGGTAAAAAAGATATGTAGTATGTAGGTACTGATATTGTACATCCGCCTGGGTCACTTACGATTATACGTCAGGTTTTGATGGGGGATCGACTGTCCGTAGTGGACACTGATTGTTCCTTATATCACCATAATATTAGCCAAAGGACGTCCACGTTGAAAAAGGCCTCCCCCATAGATTTCCGCAATTGTTTCGTCAGTTTCGGAGGAAACTACCAGTACTCACCATCCTTGGCAGGTGGGTTGGTGATCGCAGAATGGCTGCTGTTCCACGGAAGGAACGCTGCTGCTCATTCCAGTTATTAGGCCCTAGTCACCTTTTTTGTTATGTACGGGAGGAGGAGATTGAATGGTGCTATATTCTTAATCAGGACACCTCACGGAGAAAAGTTTCCTTACATACAAATCCCATATGAACATTACCTTGCTTACTACAAAAAATACTAAACGCTGTTTAAACCGTGTTCTGGTTAAAATATGTTTTGTTCTTATCTTTCACTGCGACGTTTGGGTTTTGGAAGACAAGGACAAAATTATATTTCAACTAGAACACGGGTTAAACAGCGTTCATTTTTTCTGGTAAGACCTGCAAAGCTAAACTTACTCTTAAAATATAGTTCGCCGAGACAATCAAACCATACATTGCTCTTACCTATACAATGAGGAACCATGAAAACGATTCATAACATCATTCATACAATAACATAATCATCGAAGCGATATACGCTAGGGACGTACGCGGTATCAGAATCGTAAACCTAACACTTTAGAGTGAGAAAGATATATCGAAAGCACCAGGGAGAAAAGGACAGAAAACACCATGGATTTTATTACACGAAACGGAGTTATGGTAATAAGGGCGATTTACAACGTTGATGCACGTTTTTATGGCGTTGAGTCTATTGTTTTGAGAACGACATTATTTTTGCTAAGTCTAAAGACTGGCGTAGTTTTTCGATTTCTCATGGGAATGTTTTCCATGGGTAGACTATTGAGTGCTTTTTTGAGCCAGTTTACTAATCCTTTCAGCTATGTCGACAACTTTAGTTCTTCTACGGATCTCCTCATTTCTGATTCGATCTCGTAGAGAAATTCCAAGCATAGCTCTCTCCATAGCTTGCTGAGTGACCTTGAGCTTTCTTATGATGCCCATTGTGAGATTACACTTATAATCTAATAAAAACATAAACCATTATAAAACTGTTGTGTATAATCTTCAATTCTCTAAATATTAATGTTTATTATATTTATTTATACCAATTTATTTAGCTTTATCCTTTATTACTGGTGGGCAACCCATAGTAGGGTTCCAGCTGAAATTCAGCGCTCAGCATCACTATCCGGAAGTATGCTGAGCTGGATAGCAATTTGTCGCAGACATGGGACACACCGTGATAATATGTAGTTTTAAGATACCCACAATTAAATTATCAGGCAATTTACATTTTCATTTAGATCCATAATGATTTTTTAGCAACAGCTGTTGTGTGTCACATGTGCCTGTAGTGAAATCAATGTTTATTGTTTCTTTCTTCTTACTTTCTTCTTTCTTTCTCAGGTGGATGTAGTAAAAAACTATTGAGGGACTCCAAACCAGGGGGTTGGGCAGTAGCGTCCCTTCCATGTAACGTCACCATACTGCGCTCACCAACCCGACTGCAATGCGCAAAGTAGCTAATTCTCCCAAAATTATGACACAATGAATGTGATGATGATGAAATTTGGTATATTTCTTATAGCTTATTAACCAGTTCGACTTAGTCGGACTTGCCGAGGAAAATAGGCGGCCTATATCACGGGACTTTCATGCCCTTTACTCGATACCGCAATGCTACCAGGCATTTAACGTTAATGCATCGCATCTCTTCAAACTATAATTTTATAAAAAAATTATAATCTATAAATTAAACTCGTTATTGCTGCATAAAGCACACATCAAAATAAAAAACACTTATCCATAATAACGTAAGCTAGATTAGCTGTAGACCAATTTACCATTTTATCAAAATATAACCTTATTATTATAATAGAATACCCTTAAATAAATTACATCTCGTATAATTATTTACACTATACATACACATTTCACACGTGTAGGCCTAGATCCTTTACAATCACCCCGAAAAGTGTTTAGGGGCCTTTACAGGGTTTTTTACAGTCGCTCCCCTCCGCTACAGGGGGTGACCGCCTTACACTCATCCCCTCCGAGATGTGCATATAGGAGTGGCACCAATGGGCGGCTCTAGTGTGATCGTACGAGGACCTGGAGCTCCCCTTCGGTGCCGAAGATGATCGCTCCAGTGGTTTTAGCCGGTAGGAGTCCGGCATGCCCCTCCGCCCTTACCCGGGACGGAAGAAGTACATGACGTATTTCCACCGGGGTAATAAAAAATAAATTAAAAAATAAGGGCGGCGACGTGTTGCTCTGTACCGTGGTGTATCGAACTTCCACGAACTTTCCGGTATAAGACGTTCTTCTCCAAAAGATCTCCTTAATAAAGGTTTCTAGTTGGCCTGTTGAGACCCGCACCACAAACGATTTGAAGTTAAAGTTGTGATGCAGCTCCAATTTCTCGACTCTCAAGGTCCATTGGGTCTTCACCCGTATCTACTCCACGATATCCTCAACTTTCTTGCTGGAGTGGTGAAGACGCGACACATACAGCTGCGTCGAAGGTATTATAATGGATGATGGAATAGGTGGAGGGTGCAAAAGTGTAGTAGTCACATTTGTAACTGAAGTATGTATAGCTAGAAGCTGTTCATTCTTTTTCCTTCCTTCTATTTCTGTCCTAATATATTATTATAGGTATGTATAATACCACAATCCTTAACTCAAGTTCCCCGGAAAAAAAATGGGCAATACCGACTATCATGATTTTATTGGTTAGCCGGTCTCTTATTGCAAGAGTCCGGCTAGGAAGATATTACCGTAGTGCCAGATATTCTACTGCCAAGCACTAGTGTTTGAACTTTAGATATAACTGTGCTCCGGTTTGAATGGCACTGTAGCAAGTGAAACTATTGGGAATAAGAGACTAATTAAGTAATGTCTCGAGGTGACGAGCTCAGTTTGCTGCCACGCAAGACTAGTCTGAGTAGCATTATAATTGTATCTTCCTGACGCTTACCACCAGATGGATGTCCTGCTGGTCTCTGCACCATGTTGTATAAAGAAAGATGTCTAGAAGATGGGCAACAACGTCGTACACATTAAGACAATTATGGGCATTTGTTGCAACATCATAGCATTTTGTAGCAGTCTATTAGAAGGCCTATGTATGTAGTAGACATCTTCAGTGCGCGGTCACTATGGCCATTACCACCAATATCTTTGGTAGATGCACAATGCACAAATATTAACTTTTCTTAGCACATGGCCTTCTTAGTTTTCGCGTAGTTCAGAAAAAGTTGCGCACAGTTCACATTTATACCTTGACCTAGAAAAATTTTTTCACCGAACATCTTATCATCAAAATAACGTACGCGATTGTTTTACGAGCGGGCAAACAAACGCATGTTACGGCCAATTTATGAGTTACACGCGTTTAAATAATAACATACAATGATTTACAGTAAAACAAGCAAATCCAAGACAAACGGGAAATAAAATGTTAACCCCTTTAGGATGATCTAATCTTCCCGATCTTCAAGCATGACCTTGGATGACGTAAAAAGCGACTAAGGTATCCTGAGAAGCGAATAAGCTGTTTGCTGCTAATATATATATATCGGCCATTTATACGTCTGCTTAACAAAGGCCTCCCCATAGATTTCCACAACTGAGTCATCACTTTGGGGGGAAATTGCCAATACTCACCACGCTTGGCAGACGGGTTGTTGAGCGCAGTATGGCTATCATTTCACAGAAGGGACGCTGCTGCCCATCCCTCTCGTTTTGATTCCCTTAGTCGCCTTTTACAACATCCACGGGAGGAGATGGAGTGGTGCTATATTCTTAATCCAGACACCACACAGACAATAATTTTGCTGCTAATAATTACATGGATATGATTGATACAATGACGGTTTTCGCAATCAGAGCTAAGTGATTTGCTTTTTATACTCGGATCACAGGTTCAATCTTCGCACGAAACGAATATTTTAATCTGGGTGCTTGTGCACGTCCGTAAACTGTGCCCGCGATACAGGAGAAATCATAGAGTATCATTTAAAAAGAAAAGAAATGCTTCCGCGATCACTAATTCGATACAGTCGCTTTAAGGCCCACTTCCATAGATGGTTCGTTCATATCTTTTAACATCTTGTGGAGATCCAAAGTTTCTGCGAACTATACGGAGGTCATCCGCAAACTGCGATGGTACGTGTAGACACCGTTGATATTAATGCTTTTATTCCCAATGAAACGTTTTGAACACGTAAGCGTTTTTTATTTTTGGAAGATTGTCTTCTAAGGCATCTGTAAATAATTTGGCGGAAAGTGTGCCTCCTTGTCGTACTCCCTTGCCGATGGTGTTGGTTTAGTCTTCTCCCGAAAGTGGACCTACATTGGCGCCGAACTATATCACTTTCGGAGTACTTCCCCATATTATTAAGCATCCCACAGCGATGGAGTGGTTTAAATACAGCCCAGTGCTCGACATTGTCAAAAGCCTTTCCATATTCGATGAAAGCTATGCATAAAAGCTAGTTGTTAGTAGAAAATAGTTCATAAGCCAATCTTCGATCTCCCCCTGCCCTCCTCCCTAAAAACTCCTCTAGTATTGTGGGTGTTCATAGGCGGCGATAATCGCTTACCATAAGGTGACACGGATGGTCATTTGGCGACTTACATAAAAAAGACGGGTAAAAAATATTGCTTTGAATGCTAGATAACAGAATTAGTAGCTGACTATTTAATAAACAAACTAGAAAGAAATAAAGAAAGAAAAGAAAGAAACAATATTTTATTGGCACAGACAATATACAAAATAAAAATAAACTTAAATATTAAAATCATAAAACTAACTAAAAGGCAACACATATCGTGCACAGTTACAAAATTATAGTGCCAAAGGGCCAACAGCTCAGCATAATGTTAGGTGGCAGTGGTACTGACCACCTAATGCTGGTTTTCAGCTGTAACTAGTATGGAGTCTGATACGAAGACGCAAAAGAAAATTCTCCTACTGTAAATACCTATTATGAACCTATAGTTAATACTGTATTTGTAACAATTGATATCATAGCAGAAAATTTCCTACATAACATGAGACTGTTACGGTTATCGTAAATAGTGTTTGGAATATCGAGAATGGCGATTTCTGTAAATATTTTGACGGATAGAATGAGTGTTATGACAGCCAGCTGTGTGATTAGTTACCGTGGTATATTATGTCAACTAAAAGTTAAAAGGTTTTCTTTTATTACCTGCCTGCCATTCTGTGCAAGTTGTTATGAATGTTTCTACTACAGCGTCTTTTGATGAAATTAATTACCAGTACATAATTAAATTACTGATGTTTTACCATGAGATGATGCTCTTTTTTGGCACTGCCCTTATAGCATTATTTATCCCTCACTTAGACCACGACTTTCACGTTAAAATATGAATTTTAATATTTTAACGTCAACCTACAATAACCTTAAATAGTCTAGCGCTAAATTTTATCTTCAATATAAAAGAAAACAAACCTACTGACCGGTGTCAAGAACTCAATATCTCTGCAATCACACTGTAAATAATTTACTTGTACCAAGTACATATTTTTTACTAAATTTTCTTATATAGTGGACCAGAGTGTAAAAGTTTACTATGGCGCACTTTATTTAAAAACGACTACAAGCGACTGCAATCATATTCTACTGCACAAGTAATTTCGGGGAGTCAAAGAATATTCCCATTGCTTTAAAAAAAAATAGAGGACTAGTTTTACTTCAACCGATGTGTTAATTTCTTGTTTGATTTATGCCTCCAATTTAATAACAGCAAGTCGTAGTTTAACAATTTCAGTCTTTAACAGCCCTCGATTTACACCAAATCTACATTTCGCAACTAATATTTCACTCATATTCTACGCTTTTTAATAAATGGCTGCACTGAGAAATCCCTGAGCTTTGTTTCCTGCTGTAATAGCATTAGCATTAAGATGATTGACTACAAAGCGTATTTGTGGGATTGCGTGTCTTTTGTCTTTACTATTTGTATTTTCACTCGTTTTTAGCAACCTAATGCAGTATGTTTTAGTGTTACTTTAATTTTGTTGTTTTATCAGGTGTGCTTACGGAACTGAGATTCTGAGTTTAATTTTATGTGCTGTTAGTGATTCAATTTATTTGATATATGTCATGTTTGTTTTGTTATTGAATAAACAAATACATTGTCGTGGGAAATTAAATTATTTAGACTTACTTGGGTTTTAAAACTAGAAATGCATTCAACATCTAAAGTGAAAGAAATGTTGATTATTGTATAAGTGAAAATATCAATGTTATTGTTGGATTCAGATCGAAACGATAAAAGATCACGCTGCAATGTTCAAAAAGATTCACCAGAATAAAATATTGACATCTTGAGACTACAAAACCATTAGAAGCAGTCTTCCAAAGAAATGTTTCCCGTGAGATATCGGAAAATGTTGACTTCGAAAATACTACGAAAAGATAGCAAGAAGGTTCATAGATTTTCCTTATACCTGGAAATTTGTAAGAATTTGCCATAAATAGCAAAAAACACATTGTAAGTAGAAAATAAATCGTTGGTTGCTAATTTGCTTTGAGTATAAAAATCGCTTATTATCATTGCTGAATTTATTAGCATTTGGTAAGCGTGGGAGATAAGATGATGATAATGGCATACAAGTTCATAGGTGATGGATTAACATGATATTACTGGAAGCTACATATCAGACACTACATTCAGAAGTTGACGAACGAATGAAGAACCGTGAGAGAATAATTGCTCTAAGTGTCACGCTCAACATAATATTGCTAATCGCTGTATGGTCAAATTACCGCAAAGAAGGTTCTACTGCCCCCCCCGCCCCTGCTCCATCCCATCTTTCAAGCACGGCAGGCTGCTGGCGCTGCCACTTCTGCAGCAGAAGTCCTCAAACGGCGCAAATACAGCAACCTTATTGGCAATTATTGTTTTCAGCCGTTTGGGGTCGAAACGCTTGGGTCATGGGGTCCGAGTGCACGTCAGCTTTTCAAAGATATAGCTAGACGGTTGGTCGACACTTCGTGTGATCAGAGGGCTTGCCTTTTCTTCGGCCAAATAATAAGCATTGCCATTCAACGTGGCAATGCTGCCAGCCTTCTTGGAACATTATCAGCTGACAGCGATGAGGAAGTATACTTTGACGCCTAAGTACATATTATACTTTTATTTAACTATTATATACATAGTTATTTTTTATGTTTAAAGTAATCATACATAGTGTATATATATTTAGTTTTAATGGGTATAAAAGCATAGATATTAATTTAAATCTGAATAAAAACATATTTTAACGGAAGTAAAATTGTAAAGTGATGTTAGAATCGAAGTTGCTTTTTTTGTGTGTTCAATTCTCTAGTGTTACATGTAGCTTGACATTACTTTGTTTTATTATATTTTATCAGTTATCCGGACTGGCGTAAAATTTCTATTATTCTAGTCTCTTTTTAAAATATTGGGGTAATTGGTTTACTTGAAATGAAAAACTTTGAATTTGCAGCATCTATCTAATTAACGTCCATGCTGTACGTCATTCCCGTAATTATCTTGGTGTTTTCCACCCTCTTGAAATTATCCCTTAGTGAGATAACGACGTCGAAGAATATGAGGATGTTTGATAAACAAATTTTTGTAACTTCAGAAAACATTTTTTTGATTACTGCACAAAGTTTTTATTGAAAGCTGGTAATAAACGACAGGTGAAAAACAAATCCTTTCCCGAGGAAAATTATCATTGACGGGGACGAAAATAAAAATGGAACCGACTAACTTCCAAAAATAAAATTTTCTCAAGATTTCTTGTTTCATTTATTTAGTTTGTTGAATGTTAGTAGAAAAGTTCTCCAAAGGATTATTGAACTACACAGAGAAGTACAATGTTTTAGTTTTTTAGTTCTATAGTTAGGGTATACTGTCTCTATAAATATAGAACCATTCTTCTTTTGTCGGGTCTTTCTTCGTCTGTCCAAGCGGCACTGATAATATCGGTAATTAGAGGTACTATTTAATTAGAATTTAAATGATCGTTTAAAATGATTTTAGATAGCTTGTAAAGTCAACTTTTTAATAATAAATGTTGATTTTTGTGAATCAAAACTAGTTTTGAGTGTCGAAAGTAATTTTTACTCATTCTTGTTCGCAATGTTATGGCGAATGGCGAATGTCTTAGTTGACAGATAGAACATATTTAAATATTTTGTCTTTTACATAAAACAGTCTCACTGCCGGTTGGCTATACTAACTCTTTACTTAAAAAGAGGTAACCATTGTTACATTACCTTATTCTTGTTTTCTAATGAATTTCAAATTCCAGCGAAACAGCACTTTGAAAATAGGGTATTGAATCATAAATTTATACAAAAAGCCTTTGACATTGATTGACAGACAGCCGTGAAAGTGTACAACTATAAGTTGGCTTATATTTAGACGTAGACGTAAGCGATATTAACGCCTACGTTACGATTATAAGTATGTTTCTATTAAAGTTCAACACTATACGTCGGCATATTATTTTGGTAATTTAATTGCGCATTTAAAACTTACCAACTGAGAAAAGGCTACTGTCCCACTGCTGGGCACGGAGCCGTGGGTTTATGTTAGGCCAATCTAAAGCCGCTTACATGAATCCTTCAAAACATTAATTACTAATTAGATATACATAGGGAAAAAATTGTTACGCATTATGAACTTGAATTAGTGGAGTAATTATTTTTTTAATGCTCATTTTGTTGTGCAATCGTAATTTTTGTTGCATAGTTTGTTGTGCAAACCACGGGTTTGATGAGCAGTTAAATTATACCCTTTTACTTTCAGGCATCGTAAGTAAAAATGAAGGCTATATAATTCCATCAACGGACATAGGACACGCGAATAAGTATATAGTAATATCGAAGGCTTTTGCAATGATCACTCATTAATAATAAAAACACTTTTAAACGGATTACATCGCATATTATGGGCATACGTGTGTTTTTGTTTTCCTTTATACAGGATGACTAAGGTGACAGGTGTTGTTACAGATTAAAAAAGTTTTTGTATCTACCGTACATTCCAATCAAAACTTTTTTTGAAGTGCGCATTTACAGAGCCTTGTTGCTTTTCAGTGTGGTATGAAGTTTGGGATTTGGCTACGGTAGCTAACTGACAAGAATGGTAGTGGAATTAGCCGTTATAACCTGTCTGTATAGCCGGGGCTGTCATCTTTACTCTGCCCTCCATGGAGGACTTGGAGAAAGTAAGAATAGCCCCGGCATTTTTTTGTTACTGAGAGCACATGCATCAGCACCTCCTACCATCTGCCATGTTTCACCATGTGAAGCAAGATCTTCAACGTAACAATTAGAGAGCGCTACATTCCCATCGCAGAAGCCACACGAATCCCCCCACGTTTGATCGTCGACCTGCTGTTTTACCATTCATCAGGCGAGTCACCGACAGAATTGTTCATATCTTGAAGCATGCTTCCATTAAAACCTACTTTAAGCTGCCTAAGAAGATCAGCCAATTACTCAAACCGATGAACTGTCTCATTCCATTACAAGACGCAGGAGTCTAGAAGACTGACTGTTATTCTGGGTTCTTATACATAGGGCAAAGAAAGCATAGAAAAGCTACCAGAATAAAATCACATACAACATACATACAGCAAACGTCAAAAGTAGCTCCACAAAATTTGCAGTGTGTGAACATGCCTTAGACAAACCTAATCATTTTCATCGTTTTGATCGAACTTAAGTTCTACATCAGCATCGGTTCAGATTCACGAGGACTCAGATTATGTACCAAGAACGTTTCGCGAGGCAATTGAAATTTAAAACACCGTAATTTCAACAGTGAAGATGGTTGTAAGGTGCCACCAATTTGGAACCCGATTATTAAAATAATAATCTCAAACTTCCTTACACACTGAAAAAACATCAAGACACTGCGAGTGATTACTGCGTGCATCCAAACACATTTTGATTAGAATGACTGTACAGCAGATAGAACGTTAGTTAAAAATAAAATAAATCCCCTTAAAAGGTTTAAAAAACATGTATTGGCCCTTGAAGATAAATATAAGTAGTAATCGAAGCGTCGTCGCGTCGACGTACCGCTAAGTAAATAAAATAAAATAAATAGAATATAACAAAAAAAAAGTACAAGTAAGCTACATAGAATTTTTTTTTAAAACATTTCCCAACACTAGGCTTTCCTCTGTGTCGTGGGTGTGTTTACAGACATGAATTTCACGCACAATACAAACAATTGCCTGCAGATCATACAAATATTTGTGCCGTGCGGGAATCGAACTCGCGACCCGGAGCGCAGCAGTCAACTGTATTAGCCACTGCACCAACCGTGCCGTTAAGATAAGATATCAAATACCAAAACAACAATTCAAACAAAAAAAAATCAATCCCATTTAAGCACCTCCTCCTCCACCACCCACATTCGTAGTCCATACCGTAACACCAGCATACATTATTATATTTAGCACCGTTCCATATCAAATCGTATATATTGACTCAAGCTCATTCACCTATTCATTCTTTTATTCGCTTTACATACACTACTTCGCCACAGACGGTACTACATCGTATACCAAAATTTTATATCAATTGAAAGAGTGAAAGTAGCTTAGAATCGCTCACCAATTTATCCTCAGTACTCTTTTCTGCTTCATCATCAGATCCTGATTCATTTAGACTATTCCAATGAGCCTTAACATGATACCTCTGCTGTAAGTTGGTGAGGTGCTGGGTATCTAGCTATCCCGAACGAGCCAGCTCATTTACGAGCTCTATTCAATATATGACTACAGCTAGCCTCTCCCACACATAACCAGTGTAGTATACCAAGTTACTGATTATTTGGCTGCATACTAAATGTATCTTGACATTGCATAAATAACTTTGCTGTATATTTCCTAGACACATTGGGCAGGTTTCTTAATATGATATCCTGTCACGTCATGAAGATATTTTTCACAGGATGACATTCTATTTCTGTGACATGTCACCTTAATTACCTATTCGATCGGTAACGCGTTATCCCTGAGGTAATTTATTATATGCTTTTAATTTTCTGGTGACAGTGCCTAGTATAACTATAGAACATGACATGCCTTTACCGTGTTCGATAAATTAAAAACGTCTTCAAAGAAAATGGTTATTAACCCCACTCCGAAAGCGCCCAATATACCAAAGAGCCTAGCATAGACTAATCCGTAAACAATCGGTGAGGTTAGGTAACGGTCAATCCGGTGGTGGGATGTGTTTTTTTTATTTGGCTTCTTGCATATATTTCTGGGAAATATGGTTGCTTAACCGGTCATTTTTGGCAAAGCCAAAAGAGGCCTCCAGCCAGCGGTGGGATGGGTGACCGCATAGTGGTATTGAATTGAGTGTCTTTATGCTTCGGATATTACGTAAAATTGTGTGTGTAATTATGGCAATGCCCCCCAACGCACCCATATCGGTCGTTGTGGTGATATTTGGGGGAGGCCTGTGTCCAGCAGTGGATTTCATTCGGCCAAAATTATGATGATGACTAAAATTATAAGTACACAGGGTTTGTTTGTTTGTACGGGATTATCTCTGGAACTATTGAAATGATTCTAAAATGTTTTTCCCTAATAGAAAGTTCCACTATCCCTTAGTAATATAGGCAATATTTGTATTTATATTGATAGAAATAAATGCGCGGGTGAAACCGCGGGCAAGAGCTAGTCTGATATAATTTCAGCACTAGCGTTTAAATTTGTCAAAAAAAACAAAAGAATCACCCACAGTTTAATTATTTTGAACATCAAAGTTGGGATGGAAGAGAAGTTAGTGAAACGGTAAATTTTATTATGTTTCATTTTTCTTTGTCATCTGTCACACAATGCCACCCGTCATTAGGAGTACCCGTCAGTTCTAAGTTCCACAAGAATATTCTTAAACCACGTGTCTAAATATAACACGCGAAGCAAGAGCTGTTGTTGGAATTCCGACACTTTAGATACTGAAAGATGGTTCTTTGAGTTGTTCAATAACAATAAACATACATAACGTAATTAACCCATAACTGTCCCACTGCTGGGCATAGGCCTTTTCTCACTATGAAAAGGGTCATGTCTTAGTCCACCACGTTGGCCTTGTGTGTGTTGGCGGACTACATACTCCATTGAGAACACTTTAAAGCCCTCTTAGGTGTGCAGGTTTCCTCACGATGTTTTCCATCACGGTTAACGCAAGTGATAATCAAATTTTGACCTGCACATGAATCCAAAAAATCAGAGGTTCGGGCCGGGGTCGAAGCGTAAAGGCTATCACAATAAATGATAACAATACTATAAATGAAATAATGCCATGCCATGCCATGCCGTGTGGTGCCGGCTACGAATAGCACCAACCCATCTCATCCCGTGGATGTCGTAAAAGGCGACTATAGGATTAGCCGGAGGATGGGTAGCAGCGTCCTTCAAGTACATTAACAACTCAACTGCGATCGCCAAGCGTGGCGATCATGGCAAAAACCCCCAATGAACACACAACACACCCATATCGGTCGTTGTAGTGATCTTTGAGGGAGGCCTGTGTCCAGCAGTGGACTTTATTCGGCCGAAATGATGAAATGTAATAGTGGTTGGTCACCCGCTTACATACGAAAATACGAATAACTCTATATGTGATCTTCGGGTGATGCCAGTCAGGGGACATACTGGTGATAGGCTTGGGCTTGGCTTGTGATCATCACCATACAAGACGTGCCGCCAAGTGGCCTAGCTGTGTTTCAGTACGATGCTCGGTTTAGCCACACGAGAGGATGGGTTGAAATAGTTCGGCCACTGCAGGTCGACCAAGCTAACACGCGCGTGACTAGCTGTGGAGGGTAGCAGGATCCTGGGCATGGTGCACCGCTGGTTAACCGTAGGTAGATGGGGGAATGGATGGAAAAGCTGCTCCGCCAACTGCGAAAAATCTTGGGTTGCGCTATCCTTTTTTTTTTTTTTTATTGGTGCCCAGTGGAAATTCTTCTTGAACTTCCTTCGCCCCGGGGAAGGGCGAAGGGGTATGCCGGACTCCTACCGGCTAAAACCACTGGGGCGGTCATCTTCGGCACCTAAGGGAGGCTCCAGGTCCTCGTATGATCACACTAGAGCGGGTTGCGCTATCCTGTCGGTAAGTGAACGGACGACAGGGCCCGATGGATATCCCCGGAGGCGCTCGGGCGTCCACGCAGATTCCATACTAGTACCCAAACGATGCAGCTATGCAGGGTGTGTCTAAAGAATGGCAGCGTGGAGTCTCATTTCACTGTCATCTTCTCTCCTCCAAAATATCCATGAAAAAGAGCAACAAAAGAAAGGTTAACCAGCGGCTGCACTCCCTTATCGTCGAAAGTGCACCTCAGCAAAAACTCCCAACCTTTTTGCTCTCGGAGTCGCAGTCAGATCAGCTGTGTGTATACCTATACGTCCGGGACCTCATTACTACAGGCGACACCAAAATTTTAATAATCCCGGTTATGATCCCGTTTGTGGTCTTAATTGTATGTATTGACATACAATTCAAGTTCGGTATAGTCAGCGACATAAGTCGCTAAACAAATAAAAAAATTCAAATAGTTAATTCCCTTTATTTTAGAAACGTTGGTGAACATTCTCATAGCCAATTGATAGGAACATATTTAAATAATGACTTGATTAAGAAAAAAATATGGATATGATGCAAAAAGAAGAGGTTGCTAGCGACTTGAAAAAAAAAAGTTATTATACCCTGTACTCGGCAGCAGTATACAAGTTGTGGCAGAACTTCGTAATACGCAGGCACACAACACACACGTACAAACACACGCACGCATTCAACTCGCAGACCAGAGGTAGTGAACTATACAGTGAGACTACGAAGCATCGCACAAAGAGGAGGCCCCGAGAATAAGATGCTATGTAATATATTCCATCTCATTTTTTTGCACGTTTAATCCTACAGATATGTATGTTTGTCTCTTTCTACGTAACGCCTCAACTTTCCGAGTGTTACACTTGATTTTACTCTTCATAAAATTTCCATACCGGGCTTTATAACTCAAATCGTTTCTTAAGGAGTTAACTCCAAAAATATTGTTCAGCGACTTAAGTCGCTGACCGTACAAATATATCTTTTTTAATATGGTCTATACAAAAATATCTCACCTGATCATACACAACATTGAAAAAAATATTCTTTCACCGCCATCGACGTCACAAAACTGAAACATGTTCCGAATCTTGCTCCACGAGTTTCCGATCATAAATACCTTACCAATACCAGTTTTTACGTTCTACGTCATCTCACGTGGTTATGTCATGATCTCACGTGAAGCGTACGTGTACGTTGGAAGCGGTCCATGCGTAAGTATAAAAAACTTTTTAAAATATCATAAATCAAGATCGTCGGTCGTGACGTCAGAACTCCATTCAGACGCCCGGATATTACTTGTTATACTCGAATTGAAATTAGAATGTGATCAACAGTTTTGATTAGAGTTTTGTAATATTGAGTTGATATTCTGCAAAAGATAGTTACTGCAATTTTTGGACTAGATGTACTTACCCAATTAGTGGTAAATAATATCGGAATAATGAAGAATAGACATACGGGTGTCTTCAAAGGTGGACTAAAGACAAAGTATCAACCACCCCTCTCCAACTAGGCTAAGGAATTCCAGTTTGGTAATAAATAACAATATTCTGCAATCACCAGTCCACCAGCCAGGCATGGTGATTATGCTAATGTCTAACCGCTCATAGGAGTGATCATTAGAAGGCCCTGTTCAGCAATGGACGTTCACGGGCTGATCTTAGAAGACAAAAATATGCCTTCTATCTCAGACTGACATAATACAAATCAGATCCAGATTTTCTGACTTTTCGTTAGCATTGAACGTCTGTTTAATTAATCAAGACTGCCAGAACATCTAAGTCCGGTATTTTATGAATTAGGTTACAGGTATACGCAGCTATGTGAATACATTAGGCACGGTTGATGCAGTGGCTGATACAGTCGGATCTGCGCTCTGGGTCGTGGCTCCGATTCCCGCACGAAACAAATATTTGTATGATCTGCAGGTAGTTGTTCCGGGTCTGGATGTACTGTGTGTGCTATTTATGTCTGCAAACGCACCCAGGACACAGGAGAAATCCTATTGTGGGGCAAAGTAAAAGAAAAGAGCAGATGTCTGCAACAAGAAATACGGGTACCCAGGTGGATTTAAAATCGTATTATGTTGGAGTAAGGTTTAAGTTGTTGCCGGCACCCACCGGCAGGTGTTATTGCGAATATTTTATTCATAATATAGGATCATGGTCTTGTGATTTTAAGTAAATCAAATTACGACATGTATTCCATGTGGTGTCCAAATTAAGAATACATCACCACCTCCATCCCCTCCAGTGGATGTCCTAAAAGGCGACTAAGGGACTAAACCAGCAGCGTTCCTCCTGTGGAATAGTAGCCATACAGAGCTTACCAGTCAGACTGCCAAGCGTGGTAAGTATTGGTAAATTCCCCCCTTAAAAAAATTAACACAGTTGTAGAAACCTATGGGCCTTTTTTTTTGTCGTGTGGTCATCCACGTGGACTTCTTCACCTTGGGAAGGGCGGAGGGGTATGCCGGACTCTTACCGGCTAAATCCTATGGTGTAATTCCAGTTACCTCTAGCCGGAGGTGAGGTGCACGCTTTGTCTGCATTAGACCGCGCCACCACCAACCAGACGCCAAGAGCGGCAAGTACAGCCAAAAAATTGACACCTTTGTGGAAATCTATGGGGGAGGCCTTTGTTCAGTAGTGGACGTTCTTTGGCGGATATCATGATCATTCCAGATTGCATCGTTTCGAAAAAACCTTGATATGTTGTATAATGCCAACGCAGTGGGAGGAAGACATGTTTATTGCTCCAGGCACTTTTGTGACAAACGCTGCGTAAATCTATAATAGATACGCTTAAACCATGTATCGAGAATTGTTTATCTATATCTGTTTTTTAATATAGATAAGCCACAGCAGATTTTGAGAGAGATTGAGAACTTCTACCGGCAGTTATACACCTCGGTTACTATACCTACCATTGGCTCTGACAAAGACCCGCGAGCCAAACTAACCCGACACTATACCGAGGATATCCCGGACATCAGCCTGTACGAGATTAGGATGGCCTTGAAACAGCTTAAAAATAACAAGGCGCCGGGTGGAGACGGAATTACGACAGAGCTTCTGAAAGCGGGTGGAACACCGGTACTTAAAGTCCTTCAGAAGCTATTCAATTCCGTCTTACTCGAGGGCACAACGCCGGAAGCGTGGAACAGAGGTGAGGTGGTGCTCTTCTTCAAAAAGGGTGATAACACCCTATTGAAGAATTATAGACCCATCTCACTTCTGAGCCATGTTTATAAGCTGTTTTCAAGGGTCATCACGAATCGTCTCGAGCGCAGGTTTGATGACTTCCAGCCTCCCGAACAAGCCGGTTTCCGAAAAGGTTTCAGTACCATAGACCACATCCATACGCTGCGGCAGGTTATACAGAAGACCGAGGAGTATAATCTGCCACTATGCTTGGCGTTTGTGGACTATGAGTAAGCCTTCGATTCGATCGAAACCTGGGCAGTGCTGCAATCTCTGCAGCGGTGCCAGATTGACTATCGGTACATTGAAGTGTTGAAGTGCTTATACAGAAACGCCACCATGTCGGTCCGAGTACATGAACAGAGCACGGGGGCAATTCCATTGCAGAGAGGTGTGAGACAGGGGGACGTCATTTCCCCGAAACTGTTCACCGCTGCAATGGAGGATGCCTTCAAGCTACTGGAGTGGAAAGGATTCGGCATTAACATCAATGGCGAGTATATCACTCACCTTCGATTTGCCGATGACATCGTAGTCATGGCAGAATCGCTGCAAGAGCTCAGCACAATGCTCGATGATCTCAACAGAGTTTCCCAACAGGTGGGCCTTAAAATGAACATGGGCAAGACAAAAGTCATGTCAAATGTCCATGTCGTGCCCACCCCAATATCCGTTGGGAGCTCTGTTCTCGAAGTTGTTGACGAGTATGTCTACCTAGGACAAACTGTCCAGTTAGGTAGGTCCAACTTCGAGAAAGAGGTCAATCGTCGAATCCGACTCGGCTGGGCAGCGTTCGGGAAACTTCGCAACGTCTTTTCGTCAACAATACCGCAATGCCTCAAGACGCAAGTCTTTAACCAGTGTGTGTTACCAGTGATGACATATGGAACAGAGACGTGGTCACTCACAATGGGCCTCATAAGAAAGCTCAAGGTCACTCAGCGAGCTATGGAGAGAGCTATGCTTGGTATTTCTCTACGAGATCGAATCAGAAATGAGGAGATCCGTAGAAGAACTAAAGTTGTCGACATAGCTGAAAGGATTAGTAAACTGAAGTGGCAATGGGCAGGGCACATTGCTCGTAGAACTGATGGCCGTTGGGGCACAAAGGTTCTCGAATGGAGACCGCGCACCGGAAAACGCAGCGTGGGACGACCTCCAACGAGGTGGACAGACGATCTGGTGAAGGTCGCTGGGAGTCGTTGGATGAGAGCGGCATGTGACCGCTCGTTGTGGAAATCTAAGGGGGAGGCCTTTGTTCAGCAGTGGACGTCCTGTGGCTGATATGATGATGATGATGACAGCAGATTTTATTTTTTAAATCAAATGAAAATTAAAACTGTCACAAACAGAATTAAATCACGAACATTTCGCTTGATTTATTTATTTCTAATAATTAAAGGTCATATAAGCCAAACCCGGAGATAAGAATGAATTCTAACTATTATTTCTTGTTTTTATTTTAAAGTTGCTCCACTCTAGGATTTCTCCTGTGCCGTGGGTGCGTTTACAGACATGAATTCCATATACAATACAGGGTAGACCCGGGACAACTACCTGCAGATCATACAAATATTTGTTCCATGTGGGAATCGAACCCACGACCCGGAGCGCAGCAGCCGATTGTATCAGCCACTGCACCAACCGTGCCGTCAAAAGTCTGTATTATTAATTATTTGGGTTTATAGTTTAAAAGAACATAATCAAAATAAATGATTTTCCATACGATGTATTTGTGCAGGGAGACGGGACGGGAAATAAGCACACCAGCATAAATAATATTAAAAGCGTCAAAATCCTAATGAAATAATAATGGACTAACCTAACGGTACCTGTTCGAAGACACAGGCCACTGGTAAATAATAATTCCAATAAAAAGTATTCAAACTAAAACTAACTTTGACATTGCCTAGCAAGGAGAATTTTTATAAGACAAAGCAAATCCCATTTTCGATCGAGAAACGTTAGTACGGAACATTGAAACGGTTCGCACTAGATGTTTTTATGTGTGAATATTGTTTACATTTTTTATACTAATGCTTTGGTGTAGTTTGTTATTGGGGCAAGACATGCGAAAGTATGACTTCAACGGTTGATGTTCATAAATACCTTACTCGCGTTTTGTCTATGTACACTGACAAAAATCGAGTGAAAGAGTACAACAAAATGTATAAGCGAGGTCCGAATAACGTACTTTAACAGTTGACGATTATCGATGACGATATAGTATGAAATGTCGTAGATTTTATTTATGTAAAAGGTTTTTTAATTTGCTCTGAACATAGCTAGATATAATAGTACTAGCTGCCCGCTCCAGCTTCGCAGGCTGGTACATTCAAACCCGATTGCAGCGCCACCTACCGGGTCCGATTGTCAATGTAAACCATCCAGGGACCCACTCAAACATACACAGCAAATTTTATCAAAATTGGTCCAGCTGTTTAGGAGTTCAGTAATATACACACCTACAGATGAATTATACCTATATATAAGATAAACTTCGCCAGACATCATTCTATCTGTAGTAAAGTTTTTTTCTTTTTTAAAACGTTGCCCCACACTTAGATTTCTCCTGTGTCGTGAGTGCGTTTACAGACATGAATTCCACATAAAATACACCCAGACCCGGAACAACTTCCTGCAGATCATACAAATATTTGTTCCGTGCGGGAATCGAACCCACGACCCGGAGCACAGCAGTCGACTGAATCAGCCCCTGCACCAGCCGTTCCGTCAAATTAACCGTTTGTGAAATCGTATGAAATATCGTAGATTTTATTTATGTAAAAAGATTTTTAATTTGCCCTAAATATAGCTAGATATAATAAACTTCGCAAATCATCAAAGTTACATTACAAAATAATTTATTAATATACAGGCCTTTCTAAGAGACTGAAAATCGATATTCAAAGGTTTGACTACTCATAAAGCATTATTATTCACTCTTCATCATGAAACGAAAAAGATGATGGCGCACGAGCAGACACAAGCACTCGAAGGTAGATCTTACGAGGACCTGGAGCCCCCTTCGTTGCCAAAGATGACCGCTCCAGTGGTTTTAGCCGGCAGGAGTCCGGCATACCCCTTCGCCCTTCCCCGGGGCGAAGGAAGTTCCATGTAGAATTTCCACTGGACACCAATAAAAAAAGGTATGAAATTCAAAACTGAAATCCGCCATTTAAAATAACATGCCGCTCATCCCTAGACTAAAAAATCGCACCGTCGGCCATTCGCCGTCAAATGTAGGTCGGGACGAGTAAATCCTCCTTTTAAACTGTTAATCCTCTGGCTTTTCAATTGTGAAACCTTTTCAGGGGGAGCATTACCCGCACAATACTGAGCGGCGCCAAGTCTTGAACGCACGCATTGTCTGACAAATCGTGAGTTCGCAACGTTTTTGCTTCGATCCTTTTGTTACGTGGTCTTTCATTACAGCAGTGTCGTGACAGATTGAGTTAAACGAATCGGAATGCGTGTTGTGAGGGATTATTTTTCGTATTCAGGTTTACGTTGGTTTTTGTGGTCCTACGGTGTGAATAGGAGTATCGTTATGTAATATTGAATTTCCATCTGTGAAGTAATTTTGGAAGTTCATGGGACAGGGTATTTCACTTTATCAAATCTTTATTAGACGGTCAAAATGTTTTTTCGTAGAATAAGCTGTTGCAACTTAATCTTGGAAAATATCAATCACTTAATTCAAATGTTTCTTTAATTTTTTTTTTTAATTTGCCCCACACTAGGATTTCTCCTGTGTCGTGGGTGCGTTTACAGACATACATTTCACACACAATACACCCAGACCCGGAACAACTACCTGCAGATCATACAAATATTTGATTATATATATATTTGATATATTTTATTACCCAGAGCGCAGCAGTCGACTGTATCAACCACTGCACCAACCTTGTGCAACATTTGTAACCATAGATTGAATGTAAAATACAAGTAGGCAACATTGAATAGAATAGAATTTTAATTTAGTAACTAGGTCATAACAGATACGTTTACACGTTCTATTGAAACAACTTTTCCGACTTATTTTTACAACGGCTTTTCGCTACATAAAATCTTCGGAGAAAACTGCCGAATGAAACTCAGGTCTTCTTTGATTATTTTTCTCTTTTCAATACGTTGTCGTACAAATCCAGATTAAAAAATGATTTAAAACAGCTCTTACATTGAAAACAATGTTGCATATAAAAAAAAACAGCAGGTACAATTGTTTTCCAGCGAAGCAACATCAGACAAACAAAACTAACGCCATAAATCCCTGACATCAACATAATCTTTAATCTTATAGTAACGTTATTTTATGAGTGGATATAACGTGTGATTTAATCTTCTCAACTTGAGATCAATAATTACTTTAGATGACTTGGTATACTCGTAGAATCAAACACAGTTCCTAAGAATGATTTAATAGTTGTCAGATACTACTATTTCATGTTTGTTTCTGGTGAATGAATATCGCTTTTTAGGTTAAACATTAGCAGGTGTTTACAGATAACCAATATTTTTTAAAGTAAAATGTGTTATACATTACTATGTATACGTGTTGCTGGGGTGATTGTTGCGCCGTTTCTTCTCCCCAGCTTAAAAACTAGGAAGTGGTGAAGGGTGGGCTTATATGGGTGCTGTCTAATGTTGATGTTCAAAAAGAATTAATGTTTTAGTCTCATCAGTTATCATTCAGTCAATTTTGAATACATTATCATTTTACTTCTATGTAACTATGATGACCCTCATAACTTGTACATTGGACATGGTTACTTCCAAGAGGCTCATATTTAACATAGTTCTTCGCGAGACGATCATGCTGTGATAATTTTTATGTTCATTACTTATATTGAAATTTGAGTTGATTCACTTAAAATTTCAGAAAATGTTATGTTATTTACATCAATTTAATATTATGGCATTGATTGACTATTAGTTATTATTAATATTGTTCCTGTAACTTATAATATTTATACAAAACTGTAAATGTGTGAGCATCATGTAGCCATTAATGTTATATGTTTAGTACTTATTTTGATTGTCTTTTGCCTGGCTGTATTGGTCTGTCATGCTTACTAAAATGTCTTGCTAATGGTGGCGTTGTGTATCGGGTCGTTCGGTTCCCTACAATATGGTTGAGCTAAGCGATGCTGATGCATACGTCATGCTTGGGAATGGGCGCCGTCTGTTGGGACTGGTCAGCCGTTTACTACCACGGAAAATACATTATTATAATATTATTGCGGTATGTTCCATCTTTACACATTAACCTACATTTTTCTCTGTATATGTTTTAGAATAATTTGTATCAATCAACACTGTAATCCCCAACTACTTTAAAAGAGTATCCATGGAGTTTCTTGCCGGCTCTTCTCTATGAGATCAACTATTTGGAACCGTGCAACTTAAATTCTGACGTGTCATAAGTGCCAATAATTGGTTTATTTGAAATAAAAAACTTTGACTTTGACTTTACGAGTAAGGAAGAAATATAAGGAACACCAATCACGCGAAGGTCAACTTGCATTGTGATGTTTTTTCTTACGAGAAACTTTTGATATTCCAAAAGTACGGCCAAAGAAAATGAACGAAGATGTTATTTCCGTTAATTGTAAAGTCTAAACTGCAGTAGTGGTTAAACTTTTTATGTATTATTAAGAAAATAACTTTTAATACTTAGGGTAGGAAGAAACTAAAAAATCAGAAAACTTCTGCGAATAATTTATGATTAATTCGTCTAAAATCCTCATTTAACAGTAGAAAAATATTAAAAAATAAAATCGATTTCTATCTCTATTGAAAGTGCCGCAATAAAACGTTTATCAATTACATTTACATATTTATTCCTCCAAGGGTGCGATAAATTTATGGCAAATATCTATACCACAGTAACCGATAAGACAACATACAAATATGAAAACAACACACCCAATCCTTTACTCTACACCTTTATATAAAAGCCATACCTTTTAAGATATTAATCCGAGATTTCCTTTTACAAAACCCTTTTCAAATAAACCTGCTCCCTTCACTATTTTCAGGCTTTGAAGATCATGTGTACTGAAACTGGGTTTGAATTGAAAAGGATGTATTGGTTCCTTTGATGATATGGTACGTAATACTGTTTACTTGTTGTCTAAGGTTTTGTTTGTTTTGTCCTGTTTGGACTTTATTCTTTTGAAACGAAGAGATTGTGCGACTTTAGCTAGGTGAAACTGAAAGGCTAGATTGTGGATACAGAAAGAAAGGTCGTGTATTAGAAGCTGATAAGATGAAAATCATGAATTGAAACAGCAATTTCAATTCAAGAAAATTGAAATAGCAATTTCAAGTCAAAAAGAGCAAACACGGGATCCAATAGACTTTATAACTCTGGCAAAACATCTGCCCCCTTAGCATAGGCTGCAGTGGCCGACTCGGAATTCGCTTAATAGACTCCGCACCTGAGTTGGCACCTGCAGAAGCCATTTAACCAACTGGGGTATGAATGACGCGACTAACGTGCAGTGCCACCCCCACACAGAATACTTGCAATTGCCCTGCCACTCATTGTGTACTACCACCTGCATGTAGGAAGAGCTTAACCAGGCGACGGATGAGACCGTGAAAGTGGCTAAATACTGGTCGAAGTCGATGTGGTGAGGAGTCCTAACGACACGAAATTAATTTGAAATTTTATAACTTGACGGCACGGTTGGTGCTGTGGCTGATACAGTCGGCTGCTGCGCTCCGGGTCGTGGGTTCGATTCCCACACGGAACAAATATTTGTATGATCTGCAGGTAGTTGTTCCGGGTCTGGGTGTATTGTTATTGTGGAATTTATGTCTGTAAACGCACCCACGACACAGGAGAAATCCTAGTGTGGGGCAACGTTTTTTAAAAAAAAAGAAATATAATTAAAAAAAAAATGTGTGCAGGTGTAATGCAATCAAAGTTGATTTGAACGGCTTAGCGGTCGTGTTATGTGAAATTATTTCATGATATACAGCAAACAAAGATAAATTTGGTACTCATAGTAGCAAAAGCTACATGCGTGGTTCCCACACCTCAAGCTTATCATGGATCAAAAAGAGAACATAATTTATAAAACAAACATTACAAATACGTTTCACTGAGACCGAACCAACAGACAAACAAAGTCCCTTCATAATAACAATGTAAATAAAGCGAGGAGCTTTGAGGATTTATTTAAATTTAAACCGTTTAAAAAAATTTAATTCGAGTTCTGAATTTAAAAGCTGGCCTTGGAAAGTTTACGCACAATTTGCGGTGTTTCAAGCGAGGGTGCGAGGGTACCTATTGCTTTTTTATTTATTTCTTTGTGATTATACGGTGAAGTCTGTTTTGAAGGTCGAACGCGAAAGGACAAAGAGATTAATCGATATGACTATAACGATTCAGGTGAAAGGCCCTGAATAAAAAATAAAAACTAGTGAAGAAGAAAAAATTCTAGGCAGGTAACTCAAGTCTCAGAGCTTTAACTTTTATAATTTTATCATTAGTGTGGCTACACTTTTTTTAACCATCACCATGAAGTTCATAAAACTATACCTCTCGCTGTGCTTGTGTTAATGGCGTAGAAGCGTTTCTATTTTGCATTTATGGATATTGTGACATTACTTTTAGCGCAGCAGGTAAGCGATTGGCTCTCTGTTCTAAGCCGCAACAGGGTTCAATTCCCGCACGGAATATTTTTTTGTGTGTTTTTGTATGGCCTACAGATACTCGATCTGAGTCTGTGAGATTTGTGTGTGCAACCTATAGTCACGATTCAGGAAAAGTCTTAATGTTTATGGTTATTAATACAAATAAATAAAACAAACTCTTCTCGATATTTCCATTTCGTAGCAGATGCTGTGTTCATATTTTACGTGGAACCGATCGCACGGCTCGCCGCACACGAACGCTAGTGCTTAAGTTTCGTACAAGCCATGTACCTACATTTACCTGTTGCATTTAGTTGAGTTTTATGTTTTTCTAGGCTATCTATATCAGAGTTATTTAATAATATAACAGAATGTGCGATAGAGAGAGATAGAGATCAGACAGAAAAGAGATGACGTATTGTATTAACGCCTTTTTAGTCTTAAATATTATTCGTGTGGTGTCCTGATTAGAGCCATTACTGCGTTTACCATCCCGCGTAAAAAGGATGGTGAGCATTGGAAAATTTTCTCAAAATAATGATACACTTGTGGAAATCTATGAGGGAGGCATTTGTCCAGCAGTGGACGTCCTTTGACTGACATGATGATGATGATGATGAGTCTATAGGGTCACAAGTTAGTATAATATTATAAATATATGAACTTTAGATCTAGCTGCAATTAGCCTGGGCTGGTCATATCTGTGGTACGATCAATGGCCGCTGTATGAGACGAGTCCTTGAATGGAGACCGTGAATCGTTAAAGGCAGCGTAAGCCATCCCCAGCTAGCAGCAACGACTCGTGATGACCTGAAGATATATTTTAGCTTGGGTGGGCTGGCTGCGTACGTTAGACCCGGTGCTGGCGTGCAATTTCTTTTTTGGATGACTATGTTGGCTATTGAGCATACGGTCTGCCTGATAGTAAACGGTAATAGTATCCAATGAACACCAGAGGGGGCACTCGCGCGTTGCCGTCTTTATAAAAATATCTTGGGATAATCTCAATGGGGAGCTGATGCCACAAACTGAGCATGTGTGGTAGGAAGTTCCTCTGAAACCGAATGGTACGACACCGTTTTGGCTCTAGGGTATATGGATGAATCTCCCCGCTGATGGCGAGAGGTACGATGGTGTATGGTGTGGAATGTAGTCGTTGGCATCATATCGAACAATTTCTTACAACACACATAGATTGGCAAAGTCTCTTCTCAGACTTAAAGGTTCTACACTGATTGTGAGCTTGGGATCGTCGACAATCCTAAGTGCGGACCGAGCCAGAATGCTCAAGCAGGTATCCAGGTGCTCCCTTCCATAAATGGCAGCAGTACTCCATATGGGGCCGGACTTGCGACTTATAAAATAGCAGTCTTTGCCCCGATACTTCCGCCGCCCAGTACTTCCCGTACTGCCTTGCCTTGCCTGCAACTTACCTATGTCTCAGTCAGCAGAAAAAAAGTCAGCAAATCCACCCGGATTTCGATAGACTGAGTTGTTGTATTTCTAACTTTGCATATAGCCTTCATGGTTATTTTTCTTATAAGGTCATATTCCTAAATAGTGTTACTGTAAGTACAACGTTCATTGGATGTTCATGATGATCACAGTTGATATGTAGGGCTTGACTGGGGCGTTACTACAGTCCTACCTATTTCACCCGCCATGATAAGTATACGTAGTCGTAGTCGTGTTCCGGGTGAACGGTAGGAATAGCTGGAGAAATTTACCGGAACAATGAATTGGATCACGAACACGCGTCAATCACTTTAATTTGTACCTTATGACTATTTGCATAAAAGTCACGTGACGCGCGCTCGTGAGTTGAAACAACTATACTTAAACTAAGGTAGGTCGTCGATCATTTACCGTACCTGTCACATAAATTTAAAAGCAGAAATATTGTTTCAATTTCAAATGAACCGTCTTTAGACGCACTGAGAGTGAACTTCCAAGGTCAAATTTGAATGCAACGTTTTATGTGTAACGTTGTGTGAGCGTTTGTGCGACCATAAATGGTGTGGCGCCCGCGCATGCGGGCTACGAGTGTACTGAGCAGCATGCATTTTATTTTATCAACTTTCTTGCTGTTCTTCACAGGAATCAGACTCTGCTACATACGTTATATATGCAACAAACCATACAGTATATTATGAGTTGTGTATTAACGATACACCGTCTATCCTCGTCGTCAAACTTCATAGGTTATTAAAATAGCCCACGGTACAGAACTGGCACTACCATCTGTTATTCAGTAGTTTGTTCTGGTTTCGTACAGTTTCAGCTTACGTCAAAACAGGAATCGCTTTTAAATGTCGAACGCGTAGGAAATGGTGTATGAAAATTCTGTTGATCAGCGTTTTTCGTTTGGAATTTATCAATAAATACTAGTGGTCGCCCAGAGGTCGAAATTCAACCGTAATTCATTAGATTTGATTAATGTAGGTATTTGTAACACATATTATATTTAAATTTTAACTTTCTGCACTTCCCCCTGGGTTTGTAAACTTGAAACTTTGACAGTTGATGCCTTTAATATCGCAAGCATCCGTTAAGAAAAGAATTATAGATATTCCACCCCTGCGCTGGCAAAATAGGGATTGAAATGTATGAACTCCGTCATTTTATAAGTTAGATCTATGAAGACCGGTATTAGGCTTACAGGTACAAAATAAAAAAAAAATACGTGTTCCAGTCTTTTTATAAACTGCACCCTTAAGAGGGGTTGAAAGTTTGTACGGATCCGTTATTTTTGTAACGCGTGTGAAACCGCGGGCGACAGCTAGTTTATAAAGCTTCACTTTATCTATACATCTATACAAATAAATAAAATTGAGAGGTACTCGCTGCTTGCTTATAAGGCTGCCGTGTGGTGCCGGCTCAGAACACCACCACCCCATTTCCTCCCGTGGGTGTCGTATTAGTCGACAAAGGGATTAGCTGGAGGATGGGCAGCAGCGTCCTTCAAGTACATTAACAACTCAACTGCGATCGCCAGCCCGTCTGCACGGCGATTATGGCAAATCCCCCCCCCCCCCCCCAGTGAGCCCACAACACACCCATATCGGTCGTTGTGGTGATCTTTGGGAAGGCCTGTGTCCAGCAGTGGACTTCATTCGGCCGGAATGTTGATGATGACTCGCAGGTGACCGCAAAACGCCTAATTGTTTGTCTACCATCAAACATATGCTCCGCGTCAATGCGATCATTTAAACCGTAGAAATTCAAACACCGTCGGTGCGTCAGTCTAAAATAAATCACTGAACAGCAAATAGCGTCTGAAACGACTCATAAAACGCCTTTGAGGTCGGACGTCTTAATGATTGGCATGATAAATAAATATTATTCTCTATTTGAAATTTTTAAAGAGGCTCTAAATTCGACACTTATGTGATTTTGTTTTGAAAATGGAATGTTTGATCTTTAACAGTCTTATTACAAAAATCTTGTTAGACTCAGGTTTAAACCAGAACTATGAAGTCTGGACTTAGTACGGAACTAACGTTAGTACCGTGGTTTAAACCCGTTCGTATTACAAATATCAAAATAGGTCAGGACTAGATAGTACCTGACTTTAGTTCTGGCTTAAATTATTTCCACAGATTATACACGGAATTCCTTGGAAACATTCATTTAATCAGATAGCATTCGGTTACATCGTTCCGTTTACCCAAATGCTGAATATTTCTGTATTTTTTTAAATATTAATGGTATTGATATTTTAACATATATATATTGGGTATTTAATAACGATAACTATTAGAAACGAATGGTTGTTCTTGTTTCAATAAATGCCATTTATTTTCTTTCTGAGGAATACTTTTATGACATTTATTTCATGTCCGAAATATGTACTTTCAAACAACACTAATGCGTAACGGAATGTCTATATCGCGCGGAAATCTTTATACATAGGTTCAACTATTCTGAGATTTGGACGTTTCTTCGTACTTATTATTGATAAGAAGTTAGGGAATAATAAAAAAGTGAAAACTGGAATTCTGAAGAAAAAGTTAGTAAGTTGACTACAATTATTGTAATTACGGCACATTACTATCTTTAGGACAACGCAAATTTAAACTTTTTCAGGAAATATTACGTCAGCTGATTTCTCAATCGATGTATCCCACAATCGTGGGATAAATCCCATTTGAACAGGTCTACTATTTTCATGCCTGTGAACCTGTATTTATATCTAAAGCTTTCGTTACTTAATTCGACGAAAGTATTCACCCGTAGTGTGATCTGATTCTGATCACAAGTCCATATCGTCGATATCCTTAAGATAGATTAAATCAATCATGTCGGTATCCATTTTCGAGTATACAACTGAGATTACAATGTAACACACAAAAAGAAACCAAATCTAACCTCAATACAATGAATTTGACGTATATTTGTGACTTAGACCAAAGGTTTATAGAGTTAAACTAGGTCCCCATCAGGTCTATCTTTAGTACCATAGATAGTCCAAGACTAAGAGTTAAACCACTTTTTGTAATAAGAAATTTTATTAAACCACACTTTTAGTCCGAGACTATCGATAAACCATGTTTTGTAATAAGACGGTAAGAGTTTTGTAGTAAGTACCTAAACCGGTGCCGTGTGGAGCCGGTTAAGAATAGCACCACTCGATCTCATCGTGTGGGTGGCGTAAAAGGTGACTATAGGATTAGCCAGACGATAGGCAGCAGCGTTCCTCCTGCCTTAACATCTTCAACAAAATATACTATAAGCCCTATTTCTCTATGAGCTATTTAACTTTTTTTGTTAATTACTTTAGCATACGTGTTTCCATGACACTACTGACAATGGCAGGATTGTCGTGTATGTCGAATTAAATTGAATCTAGTAGCTACATTAATTATAACTCAACTATGATCGCCAATCCGTCAGCCTAGCATGGATTTGATGGCAAAACTCCCCAATGAGCACAAGAGACACAATATGCGATCATCAGGGAAGGTCTACGTCCAGCCATGACTAATAGTAGGTATCTTATTGCAAGAGGCCGGATAGGTAGGTAACATGGCTCAGGAGAGCACCACCTCACCTCTGTTCCACGCTTCCGGCGTTGTGCCCTCGAGTAAGACGGAATTGAATAGCTTCTGAAGGACTTTAAGTACCGGTGTGCAGCCCGCTTTCAGAAGCTCTGTAACGGTGTTAAAGAGGCGATTGTAGGCGTTGCAGCTATGTAACTATAACTTCTTTTTCACATTTTAAAGGTTGATAGAAATGCCGATCAAATTCTGACCATGTTTAAATTTACTGTACGTTTATGCCAAAATGATTAAAAAAGAAATTTCCATCCGTGCGAAGCCGGGACGGGCCGCTAGTATTGTATAAAAAGGTATTGGATATTTTTTGGCTGAAATATTGAATACCTAAACGTTGTATTGCATACAATTTGCAAACTTCAGGCTTTGCTTTATGTAAAGCGAGTCCGTTAGGGTGGTGGAGCTCGTTTATATGTGTGACACACGAACAGCGTGGCGGCTACTGACGTACAAATGCAAGTACATTACAGAGCCACCGCAAGCTCTCACCAGGCCGCAACACCATAGACCGGTTTTTAATAACAACATGTTTGTGGACTTGGCACACGAGATTGTCTACATGTGAGATGTGGGCTCACCAATAGTTGTGACAGTCAATGGCCGCATTGCCAAGAGCCTCGACCAAAATCTAAATAGGCTCTCGTTAGGCGGTTGGATCAAGGGCCAGCTACAGAAGGCAGTTCTCCTCGAAACGGCACGTATAGTGAGAAGGTTCTTCTTGCTGTAAACTAACTCTTCTCTTCTTTATCTTGGACAGAAGTCCAAATTGCGGCCTACTGGCATCGAGTGCTTCTGCACTTTTTTACTATTGAAATGTATTTTTTACGAGTATATGAATTAAAAGAAAAGCTAATGAATAATAATAAAACTCCTCTGGTGCAGTGGTTTATTTGACATAAAAATATTTGTTACAAATATTTCACTTTAAAATAGTTGACTTTGACTTTAACGTTGATTCCAGCAACGAAAATTGTGTTTCATCATCATCATCATCATCATACCAGCCAAAGGACGTCCACTGCTGAACAAAGGCCTCCCCCTTAGATTTCCACAACGAGCGGTCAATGCCGTCCTCATCCAGTGACTCCCAGTGACCCTCACCAGGTCGTCTGTCCACCTCGTTGGAGGTCGTCCCACGCTGCGTTTTCCGGTGCGCGGTCTCCACTCAAGAACCTTTTTGCCCCAACGGCCATCAGTTCTACGAGCTTACAAATGTTATTTTAAAAAATTGCTACCTACATTTTCTTAATGTTTATCTAGAGTATTAACAAACGAGATCGAATATTAAGGCCTATTGTAAATAAATTATCATCGTGATCATATATCAGCCGAAAGACATCCACTGCTGAATAAAGGCTTCCTTATAGGTTCTACAACAACTCGCAGGCTCTCAGGCGGGTTGGTAAGCGCAGTATGGCACCTGTTCCACAAAACGGACTCGTCTATCCATTGCTATTGTTTAGAGTCCATTAGTCGCCTTTTACGACATCCACGGGAGATTGAGTGGTGCTATATTCTTAATCCGGACACCGCACGGAAATTATTGTTAACAAATAGAAAAGGAAAACCTAAATGTATCACAAAATCCAAATCAAAAATATTTTATCAAAGGAAACAATCACAACCATTTCAAACGAAATTACATACTTTTATGAAAAAAGAATGACTCTGCTATCCCCAGCGTGCGTTAGCAAATGAACGCCGCCATGCTGACCATCCAAACGATACAATACTGCAATATTGGAAACGTTGTATTGACGAACCATCTGTTGAAATAACTATTACTGCTGTTAGGTGAGTGAGAATTTTGTGAGTTTTTGTGTAAGTACTGTTTTATTTAAACGTTTTCCTTTCCGGTCACTCTTTGATTTCTCCTATGTCGTGGGCAGTTACTGAACATAACTCTCACACCCGAACTTGGAACAACTAGATGTAGGTGATACAAACTAGAAATAATTTTAACAAATATTTGTCCCATATGGGATCGTAATAGCAAAGCGATTAACCTCTGGGCCAAAAGAGTCATAAAAGATAGTAGTGCGTATAAAAAAATCACTTACATAGAACATTTTGCATGTAAATGGAAAATAATTCGCAAAAAAACTAGTACTTTCTCTGACAGCCCGCTAAAAAGAAACACAACATTTCATCATTTCGGCCGAGTGAAGTCCACTGCTGGACGCAGGCCTCCCCCAAAGATCACCACAACCACCGATATGGATGTGTTCTCGCTCATTGGGGGGTTTTGCCATAATCGCCACGCTTGGCAGGCGGGTTGGCGATCGCAGTTGAGTTGTTAATGTACTCGAAGGACGCTGCTGCCCATCCTTCGGCTAATCCCTTAGTCGACTTTTACGATACCCATGGGAGGAGATGGGGTGGTGGCATCTGAGTTTTTGTTAAGAAATGGTTATTTTTTCAAGTAAACTTTATATTAGAAGACGGCGCCAAAAACAGCCATACTTTACTCTTGAGCATTTTGGATGTTAGCTCATAAGCTAATGGCGCTAGAAGCTTTCCAGCAGAATATCTTCAAATATTTAAAATACCTGAAACGTTGCCCCACACTAGGATTTCTCCTGTGTCGTGGGTATAGTTTATAGACGTAAATCTCACAAGCATAAACACCCAGACCTGAAACATCTATCTGTAAATCATACAAATTTGTTCCGTGTGGGGATAGAACACGCGACTTGTAGCGCAGAGAGCCAATCGACTGCGCCAACGGTGCCGTTAAAAGTAACCGAGGAAATATATATAAAAGACAATCTCTTCATTGCGTGGATAAGTAAACAAGATGACAATACGCAGAATCCCTGACTTTAGATCAGCCTACTCCTACCGGCTAAAACCACTGGAGCGGTCCGTCCTCGTATGATCACACTAGAGCCGCCCATTGGCGCCACGCCTTTAGGCACATCTCGGAAGGGATGACTGTAAAGCGGTCACCCCCTCTAGCGGAAGGAAGGCGACTGTAAAAAGGTCGCCCCCCCATGCACTTCTCGGGGAGGATTGTAAAGGATCCCCCAAGCCTCGCTTTGCGCTGTGCTGCGCACACGGCGGCACGTGACCACGTGCGCGCCACCGTCTTCCCGGGGGTAGCAGGACTAGACTTAGGTAGCATTACACTTGTTATGGGCAGGCATGACATACTACCAGTGACTTGCTCGTCCCGTCACAAGTTTGTATTTAAGCAAACAGAGGATGAGATAGCAATGGAATGTAAAATAAACTGATTAAAAGCTTTGCCCCATTATTGTCATTATCATCAATACCTTAGGAGGCCAAGCCACTCATTCAATTTCTTTGTGCAAGATTTGATCAAAGTTCTTTGACAATTCCGTCATGTCTACCAAGTTTAAGTAGTGCCATTTTCAATTCTAAACTCACTATAATTATTATTTTTATAATCTCTGCGCCTTATATTAGAAAAACATTGGTTGCTTTCATAGCCAAATGGGTTAATAAATAGTTGTGATTGACTGAAGATATTGAAATGTCATAATCTTTGATCAAATAAAAAACAAAAAATTGACGAAATTATCCAATTTATTTGATCAAATATAAGTACATTAGATAAATAAATTGGTTTAATGGCAGAACACAATCTTCTTTATCGTCATCTACTATCTAACTTTACCATTATGATTTATGAATATAAAGTTCGTGTATATGCACACATTACTTTGAAAAATTGCTCTAGTATTTAAATTCTTCATTTGAAATTACAAGTTTAATATTTACCGCTCTGACCTGCAACTTTGTCTGCATAATAAAAAGTCGGCACGTTCTCCGTGACCTAATCTTCTTTCATGAATATATTTTATTGCAACCGTTACTTGGATGAATATTATATACAAAATAGAATTTACAATTAGTTTACAGACCTCACTGTACTTACTGCTTTGAAGGTGTGGATCCATATTATTAGAAGAATTAGAAAGATGCTTACCTGCAAAAAAAAAAGAACGCATAAATATTTTGATACAAAAAAAAATAATGTGGTGTCGTGGGACATTAGGTAGGAACGAAGTTCCTTCGGCTAATGTAGAATCGACACTTATACACTACTCGCTTGTGTATGCGACTGTCGCGCCTGCGCACGTCTCATTTAACGGTTTTATTCCACGCACTTTTTTCCACGGATTTACGGTTTTACTATCACATTTTTTTCAGTTCGGTCGCGCAGCAAAATCCCTATCCCCTCCAAGCCTGCCGTAAGGAACTTCGTTCCAAAAATTGCAAATGTTTATCGAAAATTATGTCGCAAGAAAATCAGGAGAGCCTGTAAGAACTGGGGAGATGGGTAAACATCCACCAGTACTGCATCGCGATTATTGCATTTTACTCCAAAGTTTATTAAAACTATATCATCATCATCATACCACCCAAAGGACGTGCACTGTTGAACAACGGGGGAGCCATAAATTTCCACAATAATGTCAACATTTTGGGGGAAATTTGCTGCGCAGTATGAATACTGTTTCACAGAAGAGTCGCTGCTGCCCTCTGGTTTAGAGGTCCTTGTTCGCCTTATACGACATCCACGGGAAGAGATGGAGTGGTGCTATATTCTTAATCCGGAGACTACGCAGACAAAACAATGTGTGTAACATACATTTAATTATAAATTATTGGATCACGTGCAAGTCAGTAAACGTGACAGAAGAGAAACTTCCCGCGCATGCGCCTACATAACGTTACACATAAAAAGGTTGCACTCAAATTTGACCTTGAAACTTTACTCTCATCGCACCCAAAGAAGTTTTACTTCAAAAGAAACAAATTTTGCTACTTATGTACCTATTTCCAATGTTGATAACTATTTTCCGATACAATAATTTCATCATTTCAGCCGAAAATCGTCCACTCGACACGAGCCTCTCCCAAAGATTGCGACAACGACCGGGTTTTGCCATAATTAATAATCATATCTTATAACATCGTATTAGTCATTAAAGTACTGTAATGGTGTTGTAATTGTATCATAAATAAATAAATAAATAATCGTCACAATTGGAAGACGGGTTGGCTATCACAGTTGAGTTATAAATGTACTCGAAGGACGCTGCTGCCCACGCTTCAGCCAAATCCATAGTCTCCTTTAACGATACCCACAGGATGAGAAGGGGTGGTGGTATACTTAGCCGGCACCACACGTCAAATTAAGTAATTTAGCAGTTTACAGCATTATAAATAACAAAGCTGGTATCAAAACTTGTTATAACTACATAGATTTATAGTTTTTAATAACGGATTCTAAAAAAAACTCCAAACTTACATCAATAGTAGTCGCCACATGTCCGATAATACAATATGCTTTGATTTATGATATGGAAAACGATTTCTCTTTGTTACGTCCGAAGCATTTTTCGCTGAGTTACACTGTGCGATACATGAGTCGGCCGTTTCGATGGGGCGGGTAAGTCATGTATCACTATAAATTTCTAATATTGGATAAAAGTAAAAAGTAAGTTGGATGGTGTTAAACTTTATATGTATAACTTTTATCAGCCGCAGCAAGTTAAACTAAAAGTTGAGTTAAATGTTGCCGAAACTAACATTTCTGCTGTATCGTGGTTGTGGTTTATAGACATGAACGACACATAGACCAATACCCAGACTTAAAACAACTACCGGGTGTAGACGTTCAATTTTTTTTTAAAACGTTGCCGCTCGCTAGTATTTCTCCTGTGTCGTGGGTGCGATAACAAACATGAATACCACATACAATACACCCAGAACCGGAACAACTACCTGCAGATCATACAAATATTTGTTCCGTGCGGGAATCGAACCCACGACCCGGAGTGCAGCAGCCGACTGTATCAGCCACTGCACTAACCGTGCCGTCAAATATTTGTTCCGTGCGAGAATAGTAAATCAAGTTAAATATCAACAAAAACATTTGAGAGCAATTTCATTATGTTCCGTGTGGTGTCCGAATTAAGAATATAGCACCACTCCATCTCCTCCCGTGGATGTCGTACAAGGCGACTAAGGGAATCTAAACCAGAGGGATGGGCAGCAGCGTCCCTTCTGTGAAACGGTAGCCATACTGCGCTCACCAACCCGCCTACCAAGCGTGGTGAGTATTGGCAAATACCCCCCAGAATGATGACACAGTTGTGAAAATCTACGGGGGAGGCATTTGTTCAGCAGTGGACGTATAAATGGCCGATATGAACTTCAAGATACGAGCGTTACTTTGCCAACGATATGGTAACTGCAGCCGTCGCGGCTATTCGTCGGCTGCAGTTACTTCTGTCATCGGTGATGCGCTGCTCCTTTTTAAGAGCGCTAAAACAAAAATACAAAACAATCAAGTATCCTCAGAATTCTAAACAGACCTATAAACGGCAATATGTTTCAAATAACAAACGCAGCTAGTACACAAATCTAACTGATTGGTGGCCTGTTTATACGTCGCCGCAAATACGTGTGCAATATCCCCCAGTACATGGCAAATAGTTTGCGAAGCTTTGTACTATTCCAACTTTTGACAGAAGAGGTACTGCAAATTTACTTAGCCGTGAAAAGAAAGGAGTTTTGCAGTGTGCTGTGTCACATTCATTTTCATAATTCGACGGCACGGTTGGTGCAGTGGCTGATACAGTCGGCTGCTGCGCTACGGGTCGCGGGTTCGATTCTCGCACGGAACAAATATTTGTACGATCTGCAGGTAGTTGTTCCGGGTCTGGGTGTATTGTGTGTGGAATTTGTGTTTGTAAACGCACCCACCACACAGGAGAAATCCTAGCGAGGGGCAAGGTTTTTTAAAAGAAAGAAAGATAATTCTGTGTTGTCATAATATTTGTGAAAAAAGGAGAAAAGCCTATAGTAAGTACTATAATTAAAATCTTTAATAAACGCGAAGTAATTCGTTTGACAGTGTTTATTGACCACGCGGTTGGCAAAGCAATGGGATTTTTGTGCTACGGGTCACAGGTTCTATTCCCGCACGGAACAAATATTAGTAATGTCTTAGATTTTCGCGGTTATTACACATTATTATAAAACACTTTTAAACGGATTCTATTGCGTATATTTTTGATTTTCCTGACGTTTCGAATACTTTGCAGCATTCGTGGTCGCAGGATGACTAAGGTGACCGGCGTCGTTAAAGATTTTAAAAAGTTATTTTATTTTATCTACCGTACAATTTTAATCAAAAAATTAGTTTCCATGCACGCAGTAATCACTCACAGTGTCTTGATGTTTCTTAGTGCGGTATCCTAACAAATATTGTTATTGCCTACAAATGATTGTTTCGGGTCCGGCTGTTTATACATAAGAGATTTATGTCTGTAAACTGTCCTAAAATACAGAAGAGATATAATGTGTATTGCTTAAAATAACCTTTTACCTTAACTAAATATTGCCGAAACGACGTTAGAAAAACTTCCTGAGCTAAATAACAGTTTGTCGTCCAATAAATAAATGTCTATCACAGAGTTCTGATAGGCATATACTGCCTATTTATTGGGTACACAAAGCTGCTCAATATCCGGTCGATATTGCGTTTATGAAGCCTTCGATAAAACTGTTATTTTCTGGAAATAATTATTTTGTAGGGATCGTCACAATTTTTTTTCTTGTGCTATATATAGGGTCTTCCTTTATTAATGAAAAATATTTTAGGCAGTAAATCTATAGATTGCAATGATGAGTTTTAGCAACAAAAAAAACAAATCATCCACTTATTTTATACATATTTAAAATTAATTTAAATAACTCATGTTTCCGTTTGCATAAAAAGCGAAATTCACCTATAAAACTGTAGGTAACTTTCTTTCTTTTTTCTTTTCTGGATATCTCCCGTGTTATGGGTGCGTTTACAGACATGAATTCCACATACAATACACCCAGACCCAGAAGCGGGAATTAATATTCACTGGCGCTTCAGTATCATCATCATTTCGGCCGAATGAAGTCCACTGCTGGACACAGGCCTCCCCCGTAGATCACCACAACGACCAATATGAGTGTGTTGTGGGCTCATTGGGGGGTTTAGCCATAATCGCCACGCTTGGCAGACGGGTTGGCGATCGCAGTTGAGCTGTTAATGTACTCGAAGGACGCTACTGCCCATCCTCCGGCTAATCCCTTAGTCGAATTTTACGACACCCACGGGAGGAGATGGGGTGGTGGTATTCTGAGCTGGCACCACACGGCTAGCCGGCACCACACGGCGTTTCAGTATACGGCCGTAAATCGGCAGAAATTATGAATGAGTTAAACTTTTTATTCCTTGTGGTGTCCAGATTAAGAAAAAGCATCACTCCATCTCCTCTCGTTGATGACGTAAAAGGCGACTAATGGGTTCTTTACCAGAAGTATGGGCAGCAACGTCCCTTCTTTGTAACAGCGGTCATATTGCGCTCAACGACCCATCTACCATGCGTGGTGAGTACTAGAAAATTCCTCCCAAAATGATGACACAATTATGGAAATCTGTTGCGGAGTCCTTTGTTCAGCTGTGGACGTCCTTTGGCTGCTATGATGACCGATGTCATAACATTTTGGACACGGAGTCCAACGCCTTGACCTTGAGGGTCCTTTTTTTTATATATTATTGATCCGGTGGAAATATCTCATGTACTTCTTTCGCCCTGGGAAAGGGTGAAGGGGCATGCCGGACTCCTACCGGCTAAAACCACCGGAGTGATCATCGTCGGCACCGAAGGGAGGCTCCAGGAACTCGAAAGATCTCCATCTAGAGCCACCCATTGGTGCCACGCCTTTGGGCACATCTCGGAGGGGATGACTGTAAAGCGGTCATCCCCTCTAGTGGCGGGAAGGCGACTGTAAAGAGGCCACCCCCCCAGGCATCTCTCGAGGAGATTGTAAGATTCCCCCGAAGCCTCACTTTGCACTGTGTTGCGCACACAGCGGTACGTGACCACATGCGCACCGCTGTCTTCCCGGGGGTCGCTCGGTATGAGCACGCAGATTTCCCAATAAGGGCGCTCGCGACCCCCAAGGCATAATCCAGGTCCTAAGATTGACCCCACCGGCAACGCCCTGAGCCGAGACCCGACTCTCATTAGGGGGGGCGCCGTTAGATGTGTTGCTTAGTATAAAAATTATTGCTGGCTGCAGATCTCACGGCTTCGCCAATTCGTCTTCAGCAGTTAGTCAACAACAGCTGACTTGCTATTTTTTAAGCAATAAAGACTGTTTATGGTCAGAAAAAAAGACCGACGGCACAATGCCTACCCTAATCTACAACGTAATATTTTAGAAATGCAACCTAAGTATGTGTGTACGGAGATACTAAAACTCGGTGCGAGTTTAAAATTGGTCAAAAATGCATATTTTTCCGGCAACATACCTGCGTCGCACGGCCACCCATTTTGCTTCCAATTTTGCAGTGTCGGTAGGTAGGAGTCCGGCATGCCCCTTCGCCCTTTCCCGGGGCGAAGGAAGTACATGAGGTATTTCCACCGAATCGATAAAAATAAATAAAAAAAAGGACCTGGATTATGAATGATGTTGATTGAAAGAAAGCTACTGGTTCACATGAGCCAGCTCGAGCAAGGGTCGAGTGGAGGTCAAAAACTAAATACTGCACGTCTTCTTAAGTCTGTTAAAAACAAAATACCCCCAAAGCTTAATATAAGCTTTCAAGCTCAGCTAAAATGACGTGTAAAGTGTACTACCCCCAAAATAATTTCACGGAGTGGTCTGAAGAGTGCCAAAAGCTGCACGGTTCCTATGGTATAGTTATAGCTAATAATAAACGTTGGCACAGAGGCTAAGCAATTGACTTTATAAATAAATTAAATTATATTTTATAGTTTTATTTATTATCATATGCATATATTATAATAAAACACTTTTAAACGGATTCTATCGCGTATATTTGACTGTCTGTCATCCTGCGACCACGAATGCTGCAAAGCATTCGAAACGTCAGGAAAATCAAAAATCTTAAATATACGCGATAGAATCCGTTTAAAAGTGTTTTATTATAATGTGTAATAATCGCGAAAATCTAAGACATTACTACATATGCATATAGATAAGGAACAACAAACAAATCAAATTATGATACTATTCTAAGGATACAGGTAACTTATGCACTATGTGGTCTCCACTTTAAACTCACTGTGTACTGAATAAAATAGACGGTAGATCACCGGTACCCATGGTTAGATTAAGCTTGTGTTATGAGCACCGATGACCACAATACTTTAATGAGACATTACAAGAGTTCAAATAAATATACATTAAGGAATTTGTGCATTTAAATATGTACTACCACTACATATTTAAACGCACAAACTTAAACCATCCTTCGAGTACATTAACAACTCAACTGCGATCGCCAACTCGTCTGCCAAGCATGGCGATTATGGCAAGACCCCCCAATTTGAGGAAAGTTTTGTTTAATGGTATAGACTTTCTAAGTCATGAAATGAGTGATGCGTTTCACAAACGCGTGTTTACATCGCTGCAAAAAGTCACCAAGTGCAACCGCTTTAAGCTAAGGCTTTTAATACTAACGCGTAATAAAAAAAATTGCGATCGCTAAGCAGTTCAAATCAGCGAACTTGTTTTCGAAGTGTGTAGATTCCCTATAATTTTTAAGCATGTTGCATAATGGCGGAGTAATTCAAAATGTAAATAAAACATTCTAACAGGCATCTATAAGGCTTTCACCTCTTCAAGACGATTTTCATACTCGCACCTCGAAATCGTCGGAAATTGAAATCACGTTCACTGAATACACGAACTATTCATCCAAAAGCTGTTTGTTACCGTAACGGAAAAGGCAACTAATACTATCATCTCCCTGATATTTATTAGAAGAAAAGTATTTGAGTCTCTTTATTAATCTCGTATGGCGTAGGCAATCACTAATTAATGTATCTTTCAAAACTGTTGCGATTATATAAACTCAATGTCGCTTTCAAATGCTTATTTTACAGATAAAATAAAAACACATAGCAACAATGCAGAGTGTTATTTGTTTGTGTGATAAGGAGTCAGGCAGATTCTAACAATATGGAACAGATTTAAAACGGCTTATGTTTAACTGAAAAAATACAATTGATTGCCGAAAATAGTCAACAGATTACCGAAATTTAGTCTCCATTTTTTTGCTACATAAATAATAGGCACCGATAAAGTTAATTTCAAACTAACGATTAATGTTTGCGACATTGTGTAACCTTTTTTTTTATTGGTGACCAGTGGAAATTCTTTGTGAACTTCCTTCGCCCCGGGGAAGCGCGAAGGGGTATGCCGGACTCCTACCGGCTAAAATCACTGGAGCAGTCATCTTCGGCACCTAAGGGAGGCTCCAGGTCCTCGTATCATCACATTAGAGCCACCCGCTGGTGCCACGCCTATAGGCATATCTCGGAGAGGGTGACTGTAAAGCGGTCACCTTCCAAGACATTGTGTAACCTAACGTGATAATATTTGATCCAGCTTAATTTGATGTGCTGTCAGTATTTTTTGATTTAGGTAGTAATTAAGCGTAAATTTGCTCGCTCAGATTAGATATATATTTATTCGAGAATTCATTTACTGAGTTATGTGGTCATTATATTTGATTCCATTTAAAACTCCAAAGAAGCTTACTTATAGTACGGTACTTATTGTCATTCCACCGATTGAATTTAGTTGGTTAATATCAAGCATTATAATTATGGTACAAGAACGCTTTCGTTGCAGGGGTTGTCAACATTTGGTGCGTACCTCATTAGAACACGTTAGAAATAACAACTTTTATTCTCATTATGAGCCATATCAATACATTGGCAATATTTTTTCCATGTGGTCTTCCGATAAAGAATACAGCACCACTCCATCTCCCGACGTGGATGATGTAAAAGGCAACTAAGGGACTCTTAACTAGAGGCTTGGGCAGCATTGTCGCTCCTGTGGAACGTCATCATTCTGCGCTCACCAACCAGCCTGCCAAGCGTATTGGCAAATCCCCTCCAAAAAGACAACACACGGCATGTAACCGGTCGTTGTGGAAATAAATGGGAAAGCCTTTGTTCAGCAGTGCAAAGTCTTTGGCAGCAACGACCTTTGGCTGATATTATGACGATAATGAAACTCTTATACTCTCAAAACCAAATAAAGATATGAAAAATTAAAAATTCATTTTGCTAAATCGTCAATATTGGGTGTACCAAAGCCATAATATACCATATATATATATGGGGATGTATCAGGATGTTGTCTGGAGTGAAAGTGGGCATTCATGGGTTGCAAGATGATAACCGGGTTATAAAGGACAAAATCAACCAGTATCGGGGCCTGATAAAGTTATATCAATGTATTGGAGAGTATTAATTAAGAAAACTTTAACAATAGGAAACAACTTGATAGAGTCACATACACGAAGGAGAAGAAAATGGAAAATAATAAATGGCACAGTTTATGAAAGAGTAAAATTGGACTTCTAGACTTAAGGAAGGCCTGGTGACCTGAAACACAGACTTGCGTAGCTTAGGCACCAGACTCCCACAGTAAATTTGAATAATACTGTAACTGGGCAATATTGTATTGTGTTGCAACTTTTTTATTATTGTGGTGAGAAAATAAATTACTTACTCTCCAATGACGTCAAAGGTTCTGAATCACGCAAGGAAAATGTTCTCAACAATATACAATGACGCTCAACATCGCACCGGCAATACCTCTGATATTGCATCTGGAACTGCTCAGGATTGCCTGTATGCCACCTAATAATATAAAAAACCGTGTTTCACCTGCCAGAAAAGTCACCTGCCTGGACAGAGGACACTGGCCTCATTCCGCCAGTGCCTTAATTTTTTTACCACTTAGGTGTCTACAATTATACGGTTCGCCTGACGGTAAGCGGTTACTGTAACCTATGAACGCTTGCAACACTAGAGGTTGCACTCGCGCGTTGCCAACCCTGTAAAAATTATACAGTATTATTCAATTAATTATAGTAATGTCTTAGGTTTTCACGACTTTTTGTTATTATAATAAAATACTTTTCAACAATCCAACACAACAAATCCCTAGCCTTCCTTGACTTACTGCTCATCCATAATCCTTATCATTCTGTTAGTCACACCGTGTATAGAAAGCCTACGTACACCGACAGGTACCTTAATGGTGAATCTTACCACCATCCTTGTCAGTTAGCTACCGTGGCTAAATCTTTGTTACAGAGAGCACACGGCATTTGCGACCCTGACCATCTGGCAGTGGCATCAAATCGGTGAAGTGTCACATTCCTTTACGAGAAGCAACGGTATACAAGATTGACTGTGAGTGTGGATTGTCATATATAGGGCAAACATAGCATACTATATCCACCAGAATAAAAGAACACGTAGCTGACATCAATCATAGACGCTCCACAAAGTCTGCAGTGGGCGAACATGCCTTAGAATAATCCAACTATTTTCTTCGTTTTGATCAGCCTCGAGTCCTCGTGAAAGAGAACGGATATGTACCAAGAATGTTTCGTGAGGCTATTGAAATTAAAAAAACATCCTAATTTTAATAGAGAAGATGGTTGGCAGTTACCACTTGTTTGGAATCTGGTTATTAAAATAATAAAGTCCCAAACAACACACTAAGAAATATCAAGACACTGTCAGTGATTAGGTACCGCGTGCATCGAAACTAATTTCTGAGGGCCAATTCTCGTAATTAATTGACACTAAGACTGAAACTTGCCGAACTGAGATTAAATTATGAATTGACCGAAAAAATTGTATTCTGCTACTCTTAAACTTCAGTCGGATTTCAGTATAATCTCGGTCTAGTCTCATTTCGATCTCAATTTTGACGTTTATTTAATGAAAATTTAGTACATGTGACAGTTCGAAATGTTAGCAGAATATGGATAATAAATAATGCATAATGGATCGAAAGTTGATCGAAGTCAAAACGGTGACTTCGATTAACTTTCGATCCATTTTCGATCTCATCACAGTGTAAGCTCACGTTTGACGTTGTTTGTTAGTTTAGGAGAATACCATTTGTGACATTTTTGACACTGAGACTATATCTGAACTACATTTTGAACATTTTTAAATTACGAGAATTGGCCTTTTGATTAAAATTGTACGGTAGATAAAATAAAATGACTTTTTTTATGTCTGTAACGACGCCTGTCACCCTAGTCATCCTGCAACCGCGAACCCTGCAAAGTGTTCGAAACATCAGGAAAAACATAAATCTATAATATACCCTATATAATCCGTTTAATAGTCTTTTATTTTAATAAATTACTTATATAAATTATATTGCGATAATTAGAGTGTCATTTAACTATAATTATCCAGATTGTGATCTACATAATAATTACACATGCAAAGCGTTGCCACCTGAAGTCTACGGTCTAATAATATTCCTCGCAGCAATTTCAAAGTAATTTCAATGGTATAAAATTGTATGTTGAACCAAATGAATATTACGTCCAACTAGGTAAATAAGGTTTTCATTCCCAGATTAAGTTTCCACTGCCAGCTAGTAAATATGAATCCCACTAAATAACCATTGAAAAGCGATTCGATGGGACGTTTTAAAGTAAAAGCGTGGAATGAATTTAATTAACTGTTTCAATTCAATTTCAGTCTGGCCCTTCTTTAAAGGTTTCCTTTGCGAGCAAAATTTCTTTGAGTTCGAAGTTGACAACCCTTGTATTTGCGTAGGGTTGTCTTTACCTGATATACGCATGTAGATAAAGACACATTTGTATTAGAAGGTAGGTATCTCAAAAGTTTGAATGCTGTGGCAGATATTCATCTCCAAACCACACACAGTTTTGCAAAATGTTACACTCTAATTACGCCACGCCAGGAGAGCTGTCGCCTCGTAGGAAACTGTCCTGTATCCCTGTACGATCCGTATAGCCACTCTTCGCTGCAGACCCTGAAGTTTGTTTCTGCAGTGTTGGGTACCTGCCAGCTGGGATGACCTGTATGAGGCGCCCCGTAGAAGGCCACGGACCACACGAACCCCCGTAGAGATGGCGAACTTCCTCGCTCGGTCCCCCGAGATTGGGCAGCACCCGGTGTAATGCTGGGTGCACTGCTACCCTCTTGACTAAAGGGACGAACCCCAACGACTATCCAGGGTGAGCCCCAGGTACTTCGTGTACTGGCCCACCCTGATTCCCGCGTCACCAATACGTATCCACGAACTGGATGGTTCTCTGTTCCGCGGCAGTTTGTAGAACCATAGCGCCTCGGTTTTGTGAGGCGCTATCTGCAGACCCAGAACGTGGATTTTGGCCACGACAATCGCCACTGCTTGCTCGGCAAGCCGGATGGTTCCCTCGAAGGACTCCCCGCTGGCCAACACAAGAGTGTCATCAGCGTAACAGACCAAGCTGACGCCAACGGGGATAACGACACGCATTGTATGATCTATAGATAGTTGTTTCGAGTCTGGGTATTTCTGCACATGAGATTTATATCTGTGAAGTGTACCCACGATACAGGAGAAATCCTAATGGGCGACAACGTTAAAATAAACACATTTTGTACTTGACGCGTATGTAACACGTGCAAATAAATGTGTAACACATGTAAATACATGCAAATAAGTATTGGAAAACATACTCTATGTTCATTTTTAAACCAGCGAGGAAAATATTTTCTAGTGAATAGAACGATACGTTCTAATGAAATCATAACTCTAACATCGTCGAACCCTCAAACATCAACCTTATATGCCTTGCGACGTCAACCCTTCGGATAACAAATTTCTTTTTCAACACTTTGAATGCAAACCACGGGTATTATGTGCTCACAAATCTTCGTGGCCTCATTCGTATGCAGCATTCATCTAATTCACTTTTTTCCTTGACAGAATTGGCAGGGTTTGTGGTTAACAAAATTAAAAATTATTATCTTTGAGATTTATCTAGAGGAGTATTTAGATAGGTCTCGTGTTGTACGGCAGAAAATGCCCAAATTTTCTCTTCTAACTACGTACTCAACGTAATGGCTATGTAGACTGCTTTCTTTATTATCTGTAATTATAATTTTACGTTGACTTCGTAAGGTCGACTTTTAATACCAGATTTCCATATATTTTTTCTCCTTTTGACAACGACGGTTGCCCTGCTTCGTAGGGCATAACATTTCTACTGAACGGTCTCGTAAATCCTACTGCTCAAAACTAGTTCTGGTAGTTGTTCAGGGTGAAAGCGAAAATCGCTTTACTGATCATTATATACTTATGGCAGCAGTGATAGCCTAGTGGTTGAACGCTTGCCTTCCATAGATGAGGGTCTAAGTTCGAACCTCCAACTTTTCGTATTCATGTGCGGATTAGAATTTGATTATCACTTGCGTTGACAGTGAAGGTAAACATCGTGAAAAAACCAGCACACCTGAGAGGGCTCCAAAAAAAAACAAATGTTCTCAATGGTGTGTGTAGTCGGCCAACCCGTCCTGGACAAGCGTGGTGGACTAAGGCCTCTCTCACCGTGAAAAAGGCCCATACTCGGCAGTGGGACAGTAGTGGGCTGATTATGTATGTAATTCCAATGCACACTCACCGTCATGTCAGTCAGTCATCTACTCGGCATTAATTTCAAAAGGAAGGAATTTCAAAGAAATTTCTCTTAAAAAGGTGACAGGTGTTATCTATCTGCCTAGACTTCTTTCAATCTTGTAATATTGGGGTCGGCTTCTTGACTAAATGCGATAGTATATCCCTATTCTCTAGGAGGCGATAGCATCTGACCTCCTAAGCCTATTGACTGGGTTCTTTGTTTCGTTATCTTCAAGTTCGGGTAGTTTTTTTGCTTATCATTAGAGGCCCCATTTGACTGCGCTGTTCTAGCTGCCCAAAGGTCTCCGAGTTAGTTTAACGACCACAACCAAGTCTGGCAATTTTGAGATCCCTTATTGCCAAAGTCCGGCTAGGATTGGAGTGTGGTGGTCTCCTTCTGTGAGAGCTTCATGCTGCAGAGCGAGATCGATTGGAGCACGCACGGAGAAGGAATTAACGGCATTGGGGTAACAACCATTTCGAGGCCCAGGTCTAACACGTCTGAGTTCACCGCTGTCCTTATATGACGGAGGGCCTCGGGAGTCACGCCCGTGACTCCTGAGGCACATATTAGAGAGTCCGTGTGCTCATACCCCCGGGAAGACGGCGGTGCACAGCTGGTCACGTGCCATCGTGTGCGCAGCACAGCTCACAATGAGACTTCGGGGGATCCTTTACAATCTCCCCGAGAAGTGCCCAGGGGCGGTCTTTATTTACAGGCGCTCCCCTCCGCCAGAGGGGGTGACCGCCTTACATTCATCCCCTCTAAGATGTGCCTATAGGCGTGGCCTCAATGGGCGGCTCTAGTGTGATCGTACGAGGATCTGGAGCTCCCCTTCGGTGCCGCAGATGATCGCTTCGGTGGTGTTAGCCAGTGGGAGTCCGGCATGCCCCTCCGCCCTTCCCCGGGACCGGAGGAAGTACAAGATGTATTTTGACCATTGTATAAAAAAGGTAGGTGCACTGCGGTGGTGCCAGATATTCGCTTCCGATTTGAAGGACACAGTAGCAAGTGAAATTCCGGGCATAAATTACTAAATAACTAATGTCTCGAGGTGACGATCGTAGTGAATTGCCACGCAAGATCAGTTCTGGGTAGCATTACAGTTTTGTTCTATTGTCCTGTATCTGCCCAGACGTGAGCCTCACCGCCAGGTGAAGGAAGTGCTCGTCACGTCACCGAGTAGTATAAAAACTACGGAGACGCTCATTCCGCGATCACCCATCAGTAGACTAACCGCGCCAAGCATTGCTTAACCTCACCGGTCGTCTACTGATCATCCAAGATGTCTTTAAGTTCAGACATTTGGGCTTCGGACTGTAATGACTGGCGAAGGTGTTTACAACAACTAAGCCATACTTAGATACTACAGATATGCTAGAGTTGGTTCCAACTAACGCCGGGCAGCAACAGTTGCTGTTCTAGTTCCGAATGAAATAAGTTGTTGCTCGTATTCGTGTCACACGTGTACGAACAAGTCTAACAAGTCATATCTATTTTTTATTGAATTATTCATTTGTTTCCAACACTTACTGTGTATAGGGTTACCGACTTACTTTTTTCTTAGTAGGGTACCTAAACATGCTCTAGTGTGATCTTGCAAGGACCTGGAGCCCCCCTTCGGTGCCGAATATGAGCGCTCCCGTCGTTTTTGCCGGTAGAATCCTAGAGATACCCCTTCGCCCTTCGCCGGGGCGAAGGAAATGTAGTATTTTCACTGGACACTAATAAAAAAGGGTACCTAAACATGTTTCGTTTCAGAGACTTGCCAAATTGTCTTTCCAAAAGGATTTTTTTCTGATGGTTTTATTACCTAACCGATGTTAATGTATTACAAAAACGAAACGATTAAATATTATTAGTGGTTGCGCTACACAGCTAACTGGCACAAATTCCAAATTATCAATCGTTTCGCAAGTACCTTGGTATAGGAGAGGTTGTATATCAAAAGCGTGTATACGATCTCCTTCTCCGCTTACCAAAGCATAGAATAGAACGCCTGTCAGTGTTCAAAAAGGAATTTAACAGAACTTTTAGAAAAAATAAGACTCGACTAGCATCCGCACCTGACTTTCACTCGCAACGCATAGTCATAATAAATCACCGCAAAGTGCTTCAACAAGTCGCAGGCCTGCATGAGAGTACAAATGTTCCGAATTATTTGCCATCAGCAGTAGACGGCGTAGCCAATAAACATGAACTTTAATTTTAGTTCAACATAAGCTAGCCAAATACCTACTCTTGCTGAACAGAAAGATAAATATTAAATAATTCAAACCTTTGCAAAGAAGCTGAATATGGAGAAAATGTGGGTCGTGAATAATAGTTTTGAATATTTTAGAATAGGAAAACCATTATACTTACCTTGGGGACTGACATTGTCGTGTTCTATTGAAACTTAAACAAACGATTTGAAATGCAGATAACACTTCCAAAAAACATGTTTATTATTTTATGTATTCAAGATTATTACCTGTTCCAATGTGTTAAACAAATCTAGCATTTGGATTAACTTTGAGTTGGAGTTGAGCCCCAGAACATTTCTGCCCAGAAACAGAATTCCACAATTGGTAGTCGATTCCTCGTCGGAAATCTATAAATATTATGGCTATAATCTTATTTGACTACGAACAACTTTAAACTCGACCCTTTATTAATAAAAACGTTTGTAGGTACATGTAACATAATACGTATGCTTTACGATTTAATAAACCCTATGGCTTGAAGCCTTGGTGAATAAGTTTGTCCCGATTTTGGTGAAGTAAAGGTTACTCCGAAATGTCAGCCATAAAATTGGGGCAAGAGAGGGGTTTAACGGTACTTAGATATTTGAGTATATTGGCAACAACGCGCTTGGCATTACTGATTTTTATGGAAATCACTGTAGCGCGTCACCTGCGGTCATCGAAACGCTTCCTATCATGAAAGAAAGAAAGAAAGAAAGAAATAATTTTATTCTGATCGCACACAACAATAATATAATTGTAAACAACAACACAGAATATTGCAAAATATCAAATTAAAATAAAAAGCATGCAAACAGATTTTTGTGTGAGACATCAGAATAGGCTCCTATGTCAGCATTGCGCTGGTCTTCCGATAGGACCTTAGATAAAAGAAGTCAAATCACGCACAGTTACCAATATATTATTTATATTAATCATGTATGTATACAGCATATTGTACTTAAAGTAATTATGTAGAAATCAAAGTTACAACGTAACGGAAGAAGGAATATCAAATCTGCATCATGCTTGCTTTTTTCCAAAGGATTCTCACTGAAACTCAAGTTAATACGCAAATACAGTAAGCTAAATGTGTAACATTTTCCGCTATTAGGTTAAGTCAAAATGTATGTAGGTCCAAAGACTGGGCCAAGTAACAAACCGATACTAGTATACAGCTGCGAACTTATACGTACGCCTGTCTGAGAAAGCGAAATGATGGAATTATGCCAAAACAGACGCGAAAAACGCAACACCATAGCAGCTAATGGAATATTCCTAGGTTAATAGATTTTGAAGTCGGAATTCCTTTTCGCGTTGAACAGAAAATATGTACTGATAATGATATTGCACGTTTACATTAAAGACGGTACATACTTGATTATGCCATGACACATGAATCCTATATTGTGTAAGCACCGTCCGCTTGATAGTAACGAAATAAATTATCAAACTAAATCCCGATCTAAGAAATTCAACTACATTGAACCTTTTTTAAATTCAATTCTGTTTTCATTGTGTAAAATACTTATAACCAATTGAATTTAAAGTGATTGTAGGGTCGAAATCTTATTATCTTCGGAATCTAATTTAGAGCTCTAGCTCGTATTTCATCCAATTCCAACCAATGGCGTCTTTAATACTAAAAACGGACTCTATTGGAGCCAAAACGCTATTTGAAACAATTTTGGGTTCATAAAGTCGTACCTCCGCTCAAAGAATTCATTAATGTTATGTTTAAAATAATTTCATACGAAAAACAGCCAACGAGAAAAGGCGCTTTATTTTTATAAAAATAAATTCAGAAACGTGTATTATTAATTTAGGGTTCAGTGTAACAATAAAAACGGCCGCGTTGACATCGCAGACCACAATAATTGCGGATTAAAAGCTTTCTGGTGACATAAAAATGTTACGACCAGTCCAGGGATCATGTGCACTTAGCTTAAGGGCATTTGCCAACTTGTTATGTTTATTAAATGTATTGTGTAATTATTACTGTACGTTTGTTTGCTTATTGAAGTAGAATTTGAGGCAGTATTGGTAATATTGAAGACATTATTTGCAAAAATCGAGGGTTGCAGAGAACAAAAGACAAGCAAACTCAAGAAACTGATATCTAACCTAAAAATGTCCATCCACCGCTCATAGGCAATCATAACAAACATGTGACAGACTAATTAATAATAATAAATAATAATAATACTTAACTAGATCTTATTTATTTTGAGGAACTACGCCAACACAGTTGAAATAAGTACATTAGAAACAAGATCTACCTACACCATAATCAAAGTGTTTATGAAGCTAGTTAATACTTCAAATTATTATTTTAATTCAAGACGAGGGAGTACACTAATTGAGCTTGAAATTAATTTTCAAAGTGTAACGTTCAATATTTTAGGTACTTATACAAAATTGAAAGTTATCTAAAAATAGACAAGGAGAAGACTTGTCAGTTATAAAGCATTATCGAAGGAAGTTCGATTAAATTCAGAAAAGATAAACATGATGATAAATATAATACTTTTTAGGACATAAAATCCGGCCCACTGGTCTAGTGATTGCGGTCGCTGCCACCGATTGTGAGATCCTAAGTTCGATACGCCATGGTTATGGTCGCGCCGAGCAAAATCGTTATTTCTGTAAGGAAATTTAGTGGCAGACCAGGGTTGGAGTTAACGTGTATGTAACTAAATTCTTCTACTTCTTCTCTTAGATTATGGCTTCTGTAGAGTATCTTCCACAATTTCGCCTATGGCATGTACATATATAAGGCAACGTTGTACGGTGTCTTTACAGAATTCGGCAACGTCGTACGGTTCAATTGTTTTATTTTTCGTAACAAAATTCATTATCATGTGACTGAATTTAGAACTACCATTGACAAACTCTGGCTACACAATACACCAAGCCAAGGAGTTTTAAGTTTTATAAAATCTCAATTATGTTCAGTGTAGTTATAGATGAGAATTTGAATGCGAGGTATTTTTTTTTTCGTTGCCCCACACTAGGCTTTCTCCTATGTCATGTGTGCGTTTACAGACATGAATTCCACACACAATACTGCAGATCATACAAATATTTGTTCCGCAGCAGCCGACTGTATCAGCCACTGCACCAACCGTGCAATGATGAAATATTGATCTCTAGCTTTGCTAAGTAATTTTTATGATATAGGAGGACATACGAGCGTGCGTTTTGCTTAAGCACCGCTGCCCATAAACATTTTTAACACCAGAGGTGTCACTAATGTGTTACCGACCTCGAGGGCTGACATAAACTGTCCCCTCGAAAGCCCCCACGTCGTATGTCTGCCATATTCATAGCGGTTGGCCGGTATTGGTCATTCACCGTTCAAAACGCAGCAGCACACTTGTCCGTTCAAGCCGGCCCATTTACAAGCTGTAACCATCTGCTGGTTACCGCTAGACTCTCCCACACGAGATTAATGAAATGGCATATTATGCCGTGTGGTACCGGCTCAGAATACCACTACCCAATTTCCTCCCGTGGGTGTCATACAAGTCGACTAAGAGATTAGCCGGAGGATGGGCAGTAGCGTCCTTCGAGTACATTAACAACTCAACTGCGATCGCCAACCCGTCTGCCAAGCGTGGCGATTATGGCAAAACCCTCTACTATAACTATCTACGGGGGAGGCCTGTGTCCAGCAGTGGACTTCATTCGGCCGAAATGATGATGATACTGAAGCGCCAGTGAATATTAATTCCCGCTTCTGGGTCTGGGTATATTGTATGTGGAAGTCATGTCTGCAAACGCACCCATAACACGGGAGATATCCAGAAAATAAAAAAGAAAGAAAGTTACCTACAGTTTTTATAGGTGAATTTCGCTTTTTATGCAAACGGAAACATGAGTTATTTAAATTAATTTTATATATGTATAAAATAAGTGGATGTTTTTTTTTTTTTTTTTGCTAAAACTCATCATTGCAATCTATAGATTTACTGCCTAAAATATTTTAGAATAAGAATTAAACAGGAAACGTGTGGTGCCGGCTCAGAATACCACCACCCCATCTCCTCACTTGGGTGTCGTAAAAGTCGACTAAGCGATAGCCGGAGGATGGGCAGCAGCGTCCTCCGAGTAAATGAACAACTCAACTGCGATCGCCAACACGTCTGCCAAGCGTGGCGATTATGGCAAAACCCTCCAATGTGGCCACAACACACCCATATCGATCGTTGTGGTGATCTTTGGGGGAGGGCTGTGTCCAGCAGTGGACTTCATTCGGCCGAAATGATGATATTTTGCTTTGATCTACTGCATTTCTTTTTTTATTAGACACTTTGTCCCTACCAATGGATTTCTCCTGTGTCATGGTTACAGTTTACAGACAAACATTTCACACGCACAAAAACCCAGACCCAAAACAACTATCTGTAGGTCATAAAAATATTTGTTCCGAACGGGGGTCGAACCCGTGACCCGTTGTGCAGAAAGCCAATCGCTTAGCCACTGTGCCAACCATGCCATCATAATTGTGCGGGAAATATGTTTCAGGAATATTATTGCTCCCTCCTTTTAATCAGTGTTAGCAATCGTTGTAGCCATAGGCAAATTTAAGTGTAATTAGAATATCAGCTCTTGTATAATGGCCAACGTACTTGAGTAATTAGAACTCTTTTCTACGGAAGGTGCAATGGAAGTTCACTACTTCAACGTTTTCCTAGGACGTCGGAAGCTCTTAGAATAATTTCTCGTCGCTGAAAGGGCATGTTCTGTGGTAGCTATTACAAAAAAGCAGAAAAACAACTCGTTGACTGATTGCGAAAAATATGACAGATTTCGTAGCTATGATTCTTATACTAGGTTAATCGCTACGCTCTAGTGTGATCATACGAGGACCTGGAGCCTCCCTTACGTGCCGAAGATGACCGCTCCAGTGGTTTTAGCCGGTAGGAGTCCGGCATACCCCTTCGCCCTTCCCCGGGGCGAAGGAAGTTCATGATGAATTTCCACTGGGCACCGTAAAAAAAAAAAAAAAAAAGGTTAATCGCTACATCGAGGATTGAAGAAAAGTTCAAGACAAGCCAGGTAACAGGGCAAGGCCTTCACCTACAAACGTATGTTTGTCACAGTAAGCCAAGTTAATCAGTTGCTGCGGCAAAGCTTTATTCTTGGACCACGAGTAGGTAACTGCACTTACCACCTACTACGCTTATGTACATGCGTGAATCAGCTATAGCATTATAATTTGGGGAAATTTGGTATTATGACCCGGTAAAAAAACAAAAATGTTTGTATAGATTAAATAAATATGTGTCTATAATGACTGCGGAGCTTTTTGCAGTGTCAAGGGCTTTGTCATATGTTTCCACCTTAGATGCACGAAAAGTTGTTATCTATACAGACAGCCAAAGTGCTTTACTTCATATTGCTCGATGCGCCTCTGGTATCAGAGGTGTTTCGATAGCATATACAGTTTTAGGGCAAATAAAAAGAGCTGAAAGTAAAAATGTCACCTTGGCACTGCAGCGGGTTCCGTCTCATTCAGGAATTTATGGAAATGAGGAGGCTGACAGGTTAGCGAAAAGAGCTGTAGACGAGGGCATTGAAGCGGATATTCTACCTAACTATTCAGAAGTATTAGGAAAATACAATTCTAAATGTCACATTGCTTTTAAAGAATACTTTGATGAGAGGTCTAAGATCAAAGGGATTTGGTACAAAAGTATTCAATGTGAGCCTCCTCATATTCCATGGTTTTTGCTTTCAAAGTTAAGCCGACAGCAAGTAGTGACCGCTTGTCGATTACGTTCTGGACACATTCCGAGTAGGAAGTTTGCCTTTTTAATGAAAAAAGTAAATTCACCCAATTGTGAACAATGTGGTAAACTGGACGATGTTCATCATCGACTTGTGGAATGCGAGTATAACGTCGAGCGAAGAAATCAAATTGTCAACAAATTTAATATAAATTTAAATAATATAGGTGCTTTTCATAGCATTCTAGCTGAACCAAATTCTGAAGCAGCCATAATGTTATTCTCTTTTAAAATTTAAGGTGTTTAAGGTTAATGTCGATTTAGTTAGAATAAGGTACGATGGGATTGGCATCGTCATTTTATGTACAAAAATCCCTTATAATAAATAAAGATTATAAAAAAAAAAAGGACAGACACGCCTACACTTTTAATCTGCCAAAAGAAACTGATTCGCATTCTTGCAAATATAAAAAACAGAGAATTGTAAGGCTATGTTCATAAAATATAAAATACTTACTTTACCCTGCATGTACATTCTAGAAATATGTACATTTGTTAGAAAGTATATTTTTCGCTACCCGCGGAGACAAGCATAGTAATCCGGATGACTACATTCAAATAGCCCTTCATCATATATCATATCGGCCATTTATACATCCACTGCTGAACAAAGGCCTCCCCCATAGATTTTCACAACTGTATCATCATTCTGGGGGGTATTTGCCAATACTCACCACGCTTGGCAGGCGGGTTGGTGAGCGCAGTATGGCTACCGTTTTACAGAAGGGACGCTGCTGCCCATCCCTCTGGTTTAGATTCCCTCAGTCGCCTTTTACGACATCCACGGGAGGAGATAGAGTGGTGCTATATTCTTAATCCGGACACCACACGGACTCGGACACCACTCATTAGTCTACTTAAAAAAAATACAATATTTTATAAACAAACTTAAAGCAATTCTTGTAAAAAAACGCTTACTACTATAATAATATTAATGAATACATAAATGATAAACAAATAGCAACACAAAACAAATCCATTTATGAATTGAATTATTACTAATGCAGAATTTATTATTTTAAGATACCTATGAAATTTAGTATGTTATGTTGAAGTATTAATATTATAAAATAAAATATTATTAAGCTTAAGTTTTGATCTCACCATGTAATGTTTAATAGATTGATATAAATGTTATGTTTCTATAGTTTGGTTGTAAATTTGTATGTGATCTGATTGTAAGTTTTGTTTGCTTTTTTTTTTAAAAACGTTGCCCCACTCTAGGATTTCTCCTGTGTCGTGAGTGCGTTTACAGGCATAAATTCAACATACAATACACCCAGACCCGGAACAACTACCTGCAGATCATACAAATATTTGTTCCGTGCGGGAATCGAACCCACGACCCGGAGCGCAGCAGCCGACTGTATCAGCCACTGCACCAACAAGTTGTTATTATGTTTATGAATATGTAAGATACTTTATTTTACTGTAATACATTTTGCTGTAGGCCACAGGGCCATAGTTGAGACTAGCTAAGCCATATACGTTATCATGTAATTGTGAAGTTCATTGTGGAATGCAAATAAATGATATGAATATGAATATGTGCCTCTCGAAATTTAAACTTATTTAACAACGCACTCAATATACAGGATGTCCAGTAAATAGCACGACATACTGCAGAGGGTGAGAGCTTGGGTCAATACCTACCAAAAAAACACAATATATGTTCAGCAAAATTTTACGGATTTACAGTAGTACAAAAATTTCCGAAATATCGAAAAATCTCTACCTTGACACAGATTTTTAAGCATCTCGTAATGAAAAATTCCTTTTCTAGTTTTCCTTTTTTACCTCAAATTATTTGTGAATAGTTACTTCACTCATTGATAAGTCTTTATTCTATTAAAAACTAAAATGTTTTCAAGATTTACAATTTTTATTTAAATTTTCACAGTACAATTTTCTTATCGAAAATTTTGTACTACTGTAAATCCGTAAGATTTTGCTGAACATATATTGTGTTTTTTTGGTAGGTATTGACCCAAGCTCTCACCCTCTGCAGTATGTCGTGCTATTTACTGGACATCCTGTATATTCCTGATGTTTCCACGGTTTGAACTAGCTTACACAGAAGTAAGCGAAGAGTTCTTGAGCATATCTGGACTAATGGGTTTGTTGACAGAATTCGCACAAAAGCTCTGGCTACCATAATTTTTGTATTTTTTGAGACTTTGAAAATAATGAATCATTATTATAACAAACTTTAAATTCTGCCATACAATGAAGGTTGAAGTGGCAATGGGCGCAGCACATAGCTCGTAGAGTTGATGGCCATTAGAGCAAAAAGGGGGAGCCTTTGTTCAGCAGTGGACAACCTTCGGCTGATGTTGATGATGATTGGGGATTATTGGAACAGTTTAAGCATTGTTAGGAGCAATTCTCGATGCCGGTTACACCTTGCATCATAGTAGCAACTGCTTGTAGCATCATATTGCAAAGTTGCTTTGAGGAAGGTAATCTCCTTGGCCATTTAATGCCAACAGAAATTAAAATGTGTGAGAGGGTGTGAATGAAAGTTAACTTTTTATGATTCTATATTTAATTTAAATTTTAAAATTGTAGCGTCTTTAGTTTTACCTGCGCCCGTTGTGTAGACAGAACTAGAAAAAACTCTTAGTTTCTTTCCTTTCCTATCGAGCGAATACTCTTGAACACTCATTATTAAAACAGCAAAAGTGAGCTCGTATGTTTGTAATATCTAAACGTCTAGATCACCCACCGAATTTTATAAAATTCGTCTGAGCAGCGAGATCTTCTAACCCGGAAGAGGATATATGTTAATCTTGGAGAAAAGTGCAGGCATCATCGTAGGCACTGCAAGAGTACAGCAACAGCAAGAGCTACAGTAAATAAATAATAGTTTAATTCGATTAAAAAAACACGCTTTTGTAGATAACCGAACTAAACAGTAGAAAAGAATTTTCAATAAGTTTAAAATAAGAGTGGAGTGATTAAAAAAACAATTGTGCTGTTTGGTGCCGGCTACGATTAGCGCCAACCCATCTCATCCCTTGGGTGACGTAAAAGGTGACTATGGGATTAGCCGGAGGATGGGCAGCAGCGTCCTTCGAGTATATTAAGAACTCAACTGCGATCGCCAACCCGCCTGCCAAGCGGGGCGATTATGGAAAAACCCCCCAATGAGCACACAACACACCTATGGGTGTCGGTCGTTGTAGTGATCTTTGGGGGAGGCCTGTGTTCAGCAGTGGACTTTATTCGGCCGAAATGATGATGACATGATGATTAACAAAAACATACATTTCATTGTAAAAAAGCGTGGGCTGTTTGATGTCAATTGTTGTAAATATTTTTGTGAATATTTGTAAAAGTAGTGTCATCATGATATCTGTTAAAGCACCGCAACCTATACATGGATACATACCAAGCAAAATAAAAGCGTGTTAAAATCTTATTAAGTAGTACAATTGCAAAACATTTCCGTTACTACACTTTTAATAGATACGCAAAGCAATAATCGCACTTCATAGAAACTTGTATCCATTTAACGCTATGAGTATTATCAGTAACTTACAAGCATGTAGAAAATTGCCCCTATGAAGATAGTGCAAAAATATGGTAAGTATTAGAAGCACTCGGACCCGAGTATTTGCAAGATGAGCACTGAAAATGAAACTATATAAAATGAGAACTGTAAAGGAAGTTATAGCCTACCTGTTTACTTGAATAAGGTCGGGAGGTCTACAACCTTTCTAGGGAATTAAAGTTTTATGAGACCTTTGAGGGATATTGACGCCTACACTTGTTCTAGAAGTTAGTTCGAATTATTCTGGATGGCCGGTAAACCATTTATTAGCCTGATAGATAGGATTCAATTTCGTTAAAATATTAATAGAGTTAGAAACGCTCAGTTGACATAAATTAGGCCACGGATTAGAAAAAAAAGATCTAAAATTCTTTTTTTTCTAGTCTGTGAATAAGGCATTAGTTTTATTTCATTAGAAATTCTAGAAGCTACTTGGAGATAATAGCGATATATCATCTATGATATCATACTGCATTTTTTTATGATAGAGATATAAAGAAAGCAATAATTGAATAAAAAATAAACACAAACTAAATAAACAAAAAATTATATGTAGAAAATTATAAAAAGTACGCAGAGCCAGTTCTTTTTTATGTGCAACGTCAAAAAAGTATACCTCAGCATTGTGCCAGTCTTCCGATAGAGACATAGAAAAAAAGTTGTAAGTAGACAACCATTTGCCTATACGACATGGTACTCACCACACCTGGCAGCACACGTGGCACTTGATGACACAGCATGGTGCTGTTCAACAGAAGGGACGCTGTCGCCCATCCCTCTGGTAAAGAGTCCCTTAGTCGCCTTTTACTACATCCACGGGAGGAGATGGAGTAGTGGTATATTCTTGATCCAGATACCAAACGCAGAACAGTCGTCAGTCTTTACAAACACATCAAAGTTGTACGAGTAAAACAGAAAGGTGAAAATCGTAACGAATTGTAATACATAAGTAATAAATATATAATTACTAAAATCTAATCGACTACGTGTGGTGTCCAGATTAAGAACACACAGCTCTCTCTCCACTCCATCACTTATCGTTGATGTCTTAAAAGGCGACTAAATAACACTAAACCAGAGGGATGGGCAGCAGCCTCTGTTCTGTGGAACAGCAAACATTCTGCGCTCACCGAGTGCAGACAAATTCCCCCCAAAATAACGATACACGCATGTAATCGTTGTGGAAATCTTTGGGAGACGCTTTTATTCAACAGTGGATACTCTTTGGCTCATATGATGATGATAAATCAACTACGATATCTCCAAGGCTCAAGTTCAGTAAACTGTGAGTGTCAACAGTGCCCTCTTTGCCTGTCGAGAAACGCTTCACTGTCTTGATATTTTACATCTTTTAGATAAAAAATACATTTTACTAATGTCTACTGTTAGCTCCAAAATGTGGCTACAATACAAAGGAAGGTTCACCACAATACCACCCGCGATCCAAGGAATCTAATCGTTTGTCGGACCAAAGCCCGTCCGAGTGGATCGCCATTATTTATGTCATCATTTCGGCCGAATGAAGTCCACTGCTGGACACAGGCCTCCCCCAAAGATGTCCACAACGACCAATATGGATGTGTTGTGGGCTCATTGGGGGGTTTTGCCATAATCGCCACGCTTGGCAGACGGGTTGGCGATCGCAGTTGAGTTGTTAATGTACTCGAAGGACGCTGCTGCCCATCCTCCGGCTAATCCCTTAGTCGACTTTTACGACACCCCTGGGAGGAGATGGGGTGGTGGCATTCTGAGCCGGCACCACACGGTATATTTATTTATGTAAACGGATAAATACTGTAAAAATGATTATGAAAAAGATCTTGAAATATGGGTGAAATATTACGGCAATAATTTATTTGTGGAATTAGTATAGGTAAGATAAGACCACCCCTCTCCACCCATCAGGGTAGAAATCAAGAAGAAGGGCAGAAGTATCCTACAGTGTACTGATAACAACATACTGTGATTACTAATCCACCTGCCAAGCACGGTGATTATGGCAATATCCCCTATGACCACTAATTGTAGTGATGACTGTGGAGCTCATGATCAGCAGTGAACGTTTACGGAATTATGTGTGTTTGTGCGTGTGTGTGCGCGTGTGTGCATGCGCGCGTGTATGTTGATAAATATGTGTGTGTGTATGTGTGTGTGTGTGTTGGTATGTTTGAGAGAGAGTCAACTTCATTAATTTGGATTGACGAATTGTCGGGTACCAAAAGTACCTGCTCTGATAGACACGATTATTTTAAATTACTCATTCTTTACCACATACATAAGGGTTAACCTTATCGCCATTGGTTGAGCCACTGATAGCGTAACACTCAACACAAATATTAATGAAATATTGGATGTCTTGAATTTTTTTTTGAATTCATCATCGTCATTACCATTCACAGAAGCCTCCCCCAAAGATTTCCACAATTGTGTCGTCGTTTTGGGGAGAATTTACCACTACTCACCACGCTTGCAAGGCGGGTTGGTAAGCACATTATGGCTATTGTTCCACAGATGATATGCTGCTGCCCATTCCTCTGGCTCCTTAGTCGTCTTTTACGACAGCCACGGGAGTAGATGGAGCTTTGTAGAACTGCCTAAAGCGATTACGATTGCGAGAGGTTTACACAATCATGATTTAGTCCATGGTTTGGACGGTATTTACCGCAGGCTAAGCGAATACCCCCGGGAAGACGGTGGTGCGCAAGTGGTCACGTGCCGCCGTGTGCGCAGCACAGCGCAAAGCGAGGCTTGGGGGGATCCTTTACAATCCTCCCCGAGAAGTGCCTGAGGGGGCGACCTTTTTACAGTCGCCTTCCCTCCGCTAGAGGGGGTGACCGCTTTACAGTCATCACTTCCGTGATGTGCCTAAAGGCGTGGCACCAATGGGCGGCTCTAGTGTGATCTTACGAGGACCTGGAGCCTCCCTTCGGTGCCGAAGATGACCGCTCCAGTGGTTTTAGCCGGTAGGAGTCCGGCATACCCCTTCGCCCTTCCCTGGGGTGAAGGAAGTTCCATGTAGAATTTCCACTGGACACCAATAAAAAAAAAAGGCTAAGCGAAGAGGCCCAGTGGTGTAATTAATTTTAAATATGAATTTTGAATTAATAATTAATTTTAAATATGAATTTTGAATTAATAATTAATTTTAAATATGAATTTTGAATTAATAATTAATTTTAAATATGAAATAAAAAAGTAGAAGCTACACCGACATAATGAAATTGGTGTCTGTCTGCGATTTTAAAATAAAAGAAAAAAATAAAGTGGTAACTGCAATTTATATGATTCATAATCATATGTGACCTTTTTTTTAAATAAAGTCATTCCTTCCCTTTTTGGGTACAGTTTAGAGACATAAATCTCACATGTACAAAAACCCAGACAACTATCGGTAGATTATATAAATATTTGTACCGTGCAGGGACCCAATCCCAGTCAAATAGCGCAACAGGCCAATTGCATATCACCAACCGTGCGGTCAAAATATTCTTCACATAACCTTCATTAACCTTTTTTTTTTGGGTCCAGTTGAAATTATTCATGAACGTCCTTTGCCCCGGGCAAGGAAGAAGGGGCACGCCGGACTCCTACCGGCTAAAACCACTGGGTGGTCATCTTCGGCACCTAAGGGAGGCGCCAGGTCGTCGTATGATCACACTAAATATGTAATGTTTGGAATGACTTCTAGTTTTTCAAGGTGAGTCAAACGGCGGCAACCCAATAGAATATTTTTTTATTTATTTATATACACTTTATTGTACACCAGGTAACAAAAATAAGGAAGAACATAGGTACACAGTAGCTAATGCACAATAGGCGGTCTTATATACTATAAAATGAAGCCACAGATTATCCCCGGTTGTGTAGGACTATACTGTATGAGATGGAAACTTTAACGATAAGGTCTATTGCAATGGAAAACAGGAACAACGGCGTCTGCCTTTCAACATATAAAGTGAAATTCAGTGGCAAACGGTGACTCACTATTCTCAAGATCAACCACATAATTGGCCTGGTGGCTACAGGCGACAGGAAGCAATAGCATGAGCAGCTCTGGGTGTTGAGAGGTGGGACACCAGTTTCACCATCCCGCATCTCGAAGACTAGGAGCGGGTATCCCTGTTATTACGCCTCTACACACTTCCACCCCGAGCTTATAGCTCTAATCGGCCAACTAAGGCAAGCCAGAGTTGCAAGTCCTCAGGGAGTTTCGCTACAGCTGACCAATAAGCGCGAGATGAGGCCCAGATCGACCCTCTGGGGCATTCGGGTACGCAGTGTCGCCACTCACATACAGCTCACTACAAGCTGCCCTGAGTTCTGTAAGCTTCTAAATAGATCAGCTTCTGATGTGAGGAAGCTGCTTTAATCGTTCTCTAGGATTGTGTTATCCCCGGCTCCAGTGTGATCATACGAGGACCTGGAGCTTCCCTTAGGTGCCGAAGATGACCGCTCCAGTGGTTTTAGCCGGTAGGAGTCCGGCATACCCCTTCGCCCTTCCCCGGGGCGAAGGAAGTTCATGAAGAATTTCCACTGGGCACCAATAAAAAAAAAGTATTGTGTTATCCCATGGTGAGATAACAACTGCTCAGAGGGGTTATTATATATTACTACAGGAGAAATCCTAGCGTTGGGTATAGACAATTAACACAAAAATCATAAATTACCACAGCAGATGCTGCTTGTCTTCGCATATCAACCGTTCTACGGTGCAACGTGCACGTTTTGCATATTATTGAATAAGAGAGCTACATGAAGGGACGATAAAAATACACCTTCTGTGTGTCTCGGAGGACCAATACGATATGTTCATATGGAGACGATAGTATCAAATTAGTGCGAGAGTAATTCAATGACGCAATATCACGTCCCCTTATCGGAAGATATATCAACGGTGGGGGACGGCTTCACGCAAGTGAAGGAACATTTTAAAATATTTCTAAGGCACTCTGAGTACCCTCGACACTGCAAAATTGGAAGCAAAATGGGTGCGCCATGTGACACGGGTATGTTGCCGGGAAAATATGCATTTTTGACCAATCTTAAATTCGCACCGAGTTTTAGTATCTCCGTACATACATACGTAGCTTGCATTTATGTAGTATGCTTTATTTCCATACAGCGGAAATCAAGCCGTCGGTCTTTTTTTCAGACCATAAACAGTCAGTGATTGCTTAAAAAACAGTAAGTCAGCTGTTGTTGATTAACTGCTGAAGACGAACTGGCGAAGCCGTGAGATCTGCAGCCAGCAATAATTTTAATACTAAGCAACACATCTAACGGCGCCCCCCAGTGAGAGTCGGGTCTCGGCTCAGGGCGTTGCCGGTGGGGTCAAACTTAGGACCTGGATTATGCCTTGGGGGTCGCGAGCGCGCTTATTGGGAAATCTGCATGCTCATACCGAGCGACCCCCGGGAAGCCAGCGGTGCGCATGTGGTCACGTACCGCTGTATGCGCAGCACAGCGCATAGTGAGGCCTCGGGGGAATCTTTTACAATCCCCTCGAGAGATGCCTGGGGGGGTGGCCTCTTTACAGTCGCCTTCCCTCCACTAGAGGGGATGACCACTTTACAGTCATCCCCTCCGAGATGTGCCTAAAGGCGTGGCGCCAATGGGTGGCTCTAGATGAAGATCTTTCGAGTTCCTGGAGCCTCCCTTCGGTGCCGACGATGATCACTCCGGTGGTTTTAGCCGGTAGGAGTCCGGCATGCCCCTTCGCCCTTTCCCGGGGCGAAGGAAGTACATGAGGTATTTCCACCGGATCAATAAAAAAAAAAAAAAAAAAAAAAAAAAAAAAAAAAAAAAAAAAAGGCGGTCTTATCGCACACAGCAATCTCTTCCAGACAACCTTTGGATGGATATATGTGAGATAGGAACGAGATAACGGGCAGTCTAGGTGTACATGTACAATGTTATACATACCTACTTAATATTACACGAATATAATAAATAAAATACATAAAAAATTTATATATAAATATTGTATGCAAATCAGAATATTGAAAAGAAATGAGTGAGAAAAAGCAAATTATTATGAAAGATAAAACATCATATTGAAGTAGTTACGTCACAATCCAGTCCATCTATCTTCACCGCATCCCATATCGCACATCGGAGTTAGCCGTTAACTCTACAAAGTCAACAAGCCCACAGCATCCAAAGATAATAGTCGCACTAAAATCAGCACGTTTAACAATAACAAAGCTAACTTTGTACACGTATGAACCGATGCCGAACTTTGACAGCGTGTGTGTCGACGCATGGTTAGTGGCAGATACAGACGATGCGCCCATAATGTCGCACGATACATTTAATAATATGGGATGAATGGATTTAAGCTAGAGAGCTTTAAGCTAAGTAAAATATTTTTAAACGGATTACATCGCGTATAATTATTACAGATTTTTGTTTTTCCTCACGTTTCAAACACTTTGCAGGGTTCGTGGTCGCAGGATGACTAAGGTGACAGGCGTCCTTACAGAATTTAATTTAGCTTTTCGTTCGTAGCTGTTGTTTTATATATATATATGTGTATATATATATATGTCACATATATATGTGTATATATATACATATACACACATATACATATATATATATATATGACTTAATCCGGACACCACACGAAATACGGACACTCCATTTCCGCCTGTAGAAGTAGAAGGCGAGTAAGGGCCGAATACTGAAACGCCATTCAACTCAGTCTGTCAGCTGAGTTCCCTTTAGTTTGGTACAGCCCCCAAATTAAAATGGAATTCTCAAACGCTACTCAAACGTTTTAAGACCATAATCAGCTCAGTGTCTCTTACATGTTTCTAATAGGGCAACATTATCTAGAAACAGTTTGTTCTCGATTACAATTTAATTACTTTTCAGTTTCACGCAGTATTTACTTAAATAGTAACAATTTTAAATTACGCAAATGAATAGAAAAATTAGATAAATCAGTTAAGAATATATTTTCAGACTGAGCTTTACATTTTTTTTTAAGTTATAGCTGCAGCATTACCTGTTCTGTCTGTTTTACTAAAGATATAAATTAAACTGGGATCGTCAGAAACTTTACGTATAATGTAACGATTTTGTAACAGCTGGCAGTAGTTACGTACCTATCACCAGTTTTACAAATATGCAAATATATTTTTTATAAACATACATACATGATTGTGTTGATGAAAATAACGCGATGAACTAATCAAAAGATGCCAAATTAAACATGCGCTTTTAATTTAATGGAATCGTACGACGTTGCCGACATATTTATTAGATATGTTACATTTTTGGGAAATATTTTATGAATATTTAAAGATTGATTCATCTGAGCACCGTACAACGTTGCCTTATACTTGACATTGGCGAAATTGTGAAAGATACTTACAGAATCCATGATCTAAGAAAAGAAGAAGATGAGATGAATGAAAACTTGTGATAATCTTAACATTATCAAGCAAGATGCCTCTCAGGCCCTGTCTAATTACTTTTACAGTTCTTGACTTTAGTGAAGTGTTGTGTGTGTATACACTTTCAATCAATGGTTAATGTTAATAAATGTAATTATGAATTTAATCTAAATAAACCTTTACATAAGTTAATGGTTGATATGTATCATTTCTTGTGACATTAAAGTACAATATTACACAGATATATACAGAACTGTAAATGTGTGAGCAGCATGTAGCCATTAATGTACATAAATTGCTCACTAAAATGGCTTGCTGGTGGTGGCATTGTGTCAGGTCATTGGATTCCCTACAATATGGTTGAGCTAAGCGATGCAGTTGTGTGAATGGGTATCATCTGTTGGGACTGGTCAGCTGTTAACTGCCATGGCAAATAAATTATAATAATGTAATAGTATCTTCTACCTTTAATTCTTTACACATCAAACAATTTTTTCTCATTATATACTTTAACATAATTTGTATCCATCAACACTAATCTCAATTATTAGACATGAATTCGCTTTGTACTGACTCTTCTCCATAGGACTAACCAATTGGCATAATTCAACTTAAAGGTTTAATAATTGCATGTCCTATTTGAAATAAAAACTGACTTGACTATGCATTACTAATTCTTATTTATTATTATTTGTATATTAAATAAAGACTGGTGATATTGTAAACATTACTGTGATTATTGCTATTTCTAGTTTATTCTTTTTTATATAAATCCTATATTGAATAGAAATTGTGATATTGATAACATTAGGTTGACTATTGTTAATTATTGTTAAACAATATAAGCTAGCTATCATTTTAAGCTTTTATATTAAAATAAAACAATTGTTAATTAGAAAAATGTGTTTTAATTAATATTGTCCTCACAATAAGAAAACGAATTTCCTTGATGGGTCTATTATTCAATAAGTTCCTCATCAGCACTGTCTGAAGGAATGTTCAACCTCTAGAGATGTATCCTGATTAGAAAGTGCACCATAAGTTTATAAGCTTCTTCAGCAGGAGTCCTTGTATTTAATAAAGGTGTTACTAAATAGCAGCGGCATGGATAATCACTATCACCAAAAAGCATCATGTTTTCGAAGTCGCAGCACTCTAGTTGTGCACACAAAAGTGAATCATTAAAACTTGTACTGTCATGTACAGAGCCTGGCCATCTTGGAAGCACATTTTTAATGCTCAGTCTTGCTTCACACACCATTTGGACATTCAAAGAAAAGTAACCCTTTGTTATGAAAGGTTTCAGCTTGAACTCCTCCTGCAAACAATTTTTTGTTTCTATTAAGACCTTTCAGTTTTTACTTACTTTCATTATAGAACAAGTAACTTGGTTATAAGATGGAACATACCTGGTGAATTTATTTTAATATGGGTACAGTCCACAGCACCCAATACTCTTGGAAATCCAGCTATTGTGTAAAATCATGTGCAACTTCCAAGCATTCGCTAGGAGTTGGCATGTGAAGATGTACACATTTTAATTCAGCTATTTTAGCTGTAACTCTGTGCACAATTCGGTGAACAGTTCGTTGTTCCACACTAAATACATCTGGTATAAATGTTTGATAAATGCCTGTAGCATAAAACCGCAGAATTATCAGAAGCTGATTGATCTATTGACTGTAAAGCTCGATTGCGCTTAGTCAGAGGCTTGATAGCATCACAGATTACTATATTAGTAGTAGATAGCATTGCCTATCACTGAATCCAAGTCCAACACAGTTTCCTTGGAGATTCGGAACCGCATTCGAAACGATATCGTTGTATTTTTCACAGGCGTTAAGCCTTTTCACGTTTCTACGACTTCTTCTGGTAGTTTCTTCATCAGAAAGTGATGATAAGGACATTTCAATTTCTATTTATATCTTTTTACTGTACTTAAAACTATTTAAGATAGCTCTCGACCACTCTTAAATTCGACAGGTACTCAAGTTATTTAAGACCTCGATTTGACAGCTGTCACGGCTTAAGTAACGTTTCAGTATACGAATTTTACATTGAGTGGCAGTTTAAGCGCAAGTTTAATTGGATCCCAAATTTATTTAAATGATGCTCTTAATAGACGTTTGAGTATACGAAAAACTAAGATAACGGCGCGCCAAACAGTAGAGCAGTGATTAACGAGTTGAATGTCGTTTGAGTATTCGGCCGTAAGAGACTCTAAACCGCTGGGACGGGCAGCAGTGACCCCTTCTGTGGAATGGTAGCGATATTGCGCCCATCAACTCGCCTTCCAAGCGTGTTAAGTATATTCCCCCTAAAATATATATATACATACATTAATATATTTTAATCATGTAACTGTATATGCTAACTTATCTGAACCAGTACGTTTCTATACAAACTTTTGATTTGTAGTATTATTTATTATTAACTAAAAGTCGAGCTTAGATGGTAGTAATGAGAGGGCAGACATAAGATCTTAAAAATAATAATATTGTAAAAGAGTCTCGAGTCCCCACAAAGGTAGAGGGTTTCGTACGTGCGAGTGAAAAAGCGGTAACCTTTTATAGGATCACTCGTATGTCATCTGTCTGTCCGACTGTCACAGCCAATTTGCAGCCAAGGGCATGCTGTAAGGGTCTCGTTTAAGTTTTTTATAATATAATTTCAAAGTTATTAAAAAAAAAAAAATATAAAAAGAATCTTGGATCTTTATTTAGGTATGTCGTCTATTTTAGGTAGTATAAATCTATACACATCCCCATTCATATTGATATTTTCCCCATTCATGTTGATATTTTCCCCAATCTCATACCAGTCGTTTGCTACAAATCTCCTGTCTGCCCGCTGCTTTACGCGTCTCCAACAAAGTGTGTTCACGACAACTGTCTCGCAGCATTGGAGTGGAAACACAGTAATAAGCGTGACAGCGGTATGATGACGTCACATTTACATCAGCAAAGTTTAACATTCGGGTAAAGAATTAGTAATTAAACTACAGTATTTGATTGACAGAACTTTTTGCTAGCTGCAGAATTTAAAGCGAAACCTTAGTATTTCTAGACTTAATAAAAATATATTATATGTTTCACGGCAACACGAATTAACTTTTTAACCAAAGTGTTGATGTGGCATTAAACCACTTTTTTCTGATATAATCAGCCTATTACTGTCCCACTGCTGGGCACGGGCACGGACAAGTTAGACCTTAGTCCACCGCGCTAGCCTAGTGCAGGTTGGCGGACTACATACATAATTGAAAACATTTTGGAGCCCTCTCAGGTGTGCAGGTTTCCCCACAATGTTTTCCTTCACCGTTAACGCAAGTGATAATCAAATTCTGATTCCACACATTAATCAAAAAAGTCAGAGGTACGGGCCGGGATCGAACTCAGACCCTCCTGTATGGAAGGCAAGCGTTCAACCACTAGGCAATCACTGCTGATTTGTAAGAAACTTCATCTTCATATCGGCCATTTATACGTCCACTGCTGAACAAAGGCCTCCCCCATAGATTTTCACAACTGTGTCATCATTTTGGGGGGTATTTGCCAATACTCACCACGCTTTGCAGGCGGGTTGGTGAGCGCAGTATGGCTACCGTTTCACAGAAGGGACGCTGCTGCCCATCCCTCTGGTTTAGATTCCCTTAGTCGCCTTTTACGACATCCACGGGAGGAGATGGAGTGGTGCTATATTCTTAATCCGGACACCACACGGAATAAGAAAGAAACAACAACATAATACTATGATTAGAATATCAGCCTCTACCTGTATCACTGGAGGGCAAACGCTGTCGGTGTCGCCTTGGCGGTGTCTCATTGTATACTGAGAAGGAACGCGCATTGATCGTCACGCTTTGATCATCACACTTTAATTATCACGATTTCATCACCATGCTTGCTTCAAATCATTAAGAAATTCAGGTGTCCTTACAATGTTCTCCTTCACCGATAAAATCAGTGCTGTCTGACGTTGACCAAGAAAATACATTGACAGGTATATAACAGGTATATGACAGGTAAATATACCTAACTTGGAACCCACATCCCAGTGATAAAGAAGCGCATGACACTAGTGGTCAATAATCCCAATATTTTGAAACAAGAACATTCAATGACAACATTAGAAGCGATGTTTCAGTGCATAAATGAATTGGTAATCACATAATAGAGGTACATACGTAGACACTGATATATGTAGAAGTACTTTGCATCACATATAATTCTCAATTTAAAATATTTAGGTCAATCGCTTCCTGTCTACTAGACAAACCTACTAAGATATGTCTACGTCAGTCCATGTTGATGTGAAAAGTCAAACATTGGGTTTTGGTTAAATTACCACAATTTAGTGTAATGCGAGATTTAGGAATCAGATATTCTTAACTCTCTCCATCATCGTAGTCGGCATCCAATTTTAACATATACGGTTGAATATTAGTAGTTTTAATGGAGTTATTTTACCGGTGGTAGATCTCTTACTGCAGCACAGCGTATGCGCGCTATGGCGAGAGGTCGGGAGAATCCTTTACAATTCCCCGGGACGTGCCTGGTGAGGTGGCCTCTTTACAGTCGCCTTCCCTCTTCTAGAGAGGGTGACCGCTTTACAGTCATCCCCTCCGAAATGCGTCTAAAGGCCAATGGCGGCAAATATGCGGCTCTAGATGGAGATTATTCGATTCCTGGAGCCTCAGTAGTTTAGTCGGTAGGAGCCCCGCATACCATTCCGCCCTTTCCCGGGGCGGAGGAAGTATATGAAGTATTTCCACCGGATCAATAAAAACAACGTCTCTTACTGCAAGAATCCGGCTGGGTAGGTAGCTCTGCAGAGCCAAAAATTCCCCGCCAAGCAGTAGTGTTTAAACTCGAAATGTTACTGTGCTCCAGTTAGAAGGGCACTGTAGCTAGTGAAATTTCTTGGCATAAGAGACTTGAAACTAATGTATCAAGGTGACGAGCCGTGTGATGCCGGCTAAGAATATCAACACCCCGTCTCATCCCATGGGTGTCGTAAAAGGCGACTATGGGATTAGCCGGAGGATGGGTAGTAGCGTCCTTCGAGTATAGTATATTTATAACTCAACTGCGATCGCCAACCCGTCTGCCAAGCGTGGTGAATATGGCAATATCCCCCAATGAGCACACAGCACGAACCGCTTGTGGCAATCTTTTCGAGAGGCTTCTGTCCAGCAGTGGACGTTATTACGGCTGAAATGATGAAGGTGACGAGCGAGTGTGGTGCCACGCCGAACTGGTCCTGGATAGCATTACAAATGTTATGGGCAGGCATGACGCTTACCACCAGGTGAACGACTTGCCCGTCTCGTCAATAGGTTGTATAAACAAAAGGTTAAGACAAGTTATCAGAGTTTCAGGCTTCTGATTGCCTTTACCAGATGTCTTGGATTTTCATTTCGACTAAGAACGTCGTGGGAGCTCTCGATGTGTAAATAAAGGTCACCTATCCACGTCTATTATCGCGGCAAGCGTAGTTTTTTATGATTATACGAGATCGTTGATGATAGATTGGTAGAAAGTACTTTTTCTGTATAAAATCCTCACGGAATCGATATCCAACTATGTGATTCACACATCGGCCATTTAAACGTTCACTGCTGAACAAAGGCCTCCCCCACAGATTCCACAACTGCGTTATCATTTTGGGGGGCACTTGCCAATACTCACCACGCTTGGCAGGCGGGTTGGTGAGCGCAGTTTGCATGCACAGAAAGGACGCTGCTGCCCATCCCTCTGGTTTAGATTCCCTTAGTCGCCTTTACGACATCCACGGGAGGAGATGGAGTGGTGCGTAATATTCTTAATCCGGACACCACACGGACTCAAAGTCAAAGTCAAAGTCAAATTGTTTTTATTCATGTAAACCATTTGCTGGCACTTACGAATAGTCAGAATTTAAATAGTTGCACGGTTCCAAGTCGTTGACTAAACGTGATTGCTATTTATTTATACAGCATTTAATTTTCTAATAAAGAAGACAGTAGATATAAAATGTATTAAATGCATTCGGGATATGGACGAATTACTCATTCTGATACCTAAAGGTGTAAACCTAGTTTCGGAATCAGGGGTGAACTTTGCTCTTTTTTACATTGTGCACTAACAAAGTACTTTCATCTTTTAAGCATAAGAGTCAAATGTACTAAATAAATAAAATATTTGGTGTATATTAATAAAATACAGTAGCAAACAGATCGCAATATTAATTTTAAATGCTTAAAACAGTGGCAACATTTGGCATAGTTAAAGTACACATGGAGGAGGATTGCAGAAAGTTTAAATTTATATAATAACTAGCTGGGACCCGCGGTTTCACCCGCGTTTAATTTAAAAGAAATTTAGAGTACTTCGACATACTACACTTGACATAGAATATATATGTTGGATTTCAAGGGTTTTATTGTTTTTGCTCGGAACCCAAATTATTTTTCTAAAATGAAAGTAGCCTATGTTATTCCTTCCGGCCCGTCAAAATCGGTCCAGCCGTTTCGGAGTTTACCCGGAACAAACAGACAGACAGACAGACAAAACATTTAAAAATTGTTTTTTTGTTATAGGTAACGTATATACTTTCATATGCATTTAGTAAAAAGCTGTTATTTTGACATTACAAACAGACACTTCAATTTTATTTATTTGTATAGATAGTTGTCACAAATACGTCAAATTTTTTTTTATGTTTTACCGTAGAATTTTGACTTCTGGGCGACCACTATCTAAATCGCTTCTGGATAAAACAAAAGCTTATTTAACAGCAAGAGCCTATCAAAGGTTTCCAACACGACATATAAAGATAGAACAGATTCTTAAACCAGATAAAGAACCCCACAAAACACACTCTAAACAAAAGCACAAGAATAGTATCGAATGAAGACGGGATTCAGTTATTTTACAAGTATACCATCTCCTACATTAACTTTGTCACATACAAAGCCAAATACGTAAATAAACATGTTACCAATAAAGCAATTTGAGAATCGCTCCCGGATATTTCCCTTAATACTGTTACTGGAGACGGCGTAGGAAAAGCAATAAAACAGGAGATTTGTTCTTAAATGCATAAAATGTTTTGTTTCCTATAAATATCTATGTTATTGCCGTTTTTCTTAGCTTTAAAATACTTGTTGGTATCTACTATGAAGTGTCAATAAGTTCACAGAAATAGGGAATAAGAAGAAACGGTACGGGGGCGTAACCGCGCTAACGCGACATGCACAATCCGGGCCATTCGGAAAAAAATGGCCGATTTACCTATAGCTGCATCGTGGGCAGTTGGGATACGATAGCGTAAGTGAAACTTTGTTAAATTATCGTGTTGTTCGGTGATAACATGCAAAAACCGAAGTGAAAATAATAACTTTAACAACGAAGGAAACATAATTATACAACATGCTTATGTAAGAATTTTCTTGTATTAGTCTATAAAAAAAAACTTGTTTTCTTTATTGTGTTACATTTGGATTGATGGAGCAGAACGACATTATTATTTTTGTACAAAATACAATGCTTCTTCACCACCAGTTTTAACTAGCAATCGGTGAAAAACAAACAGTGATTAGAACGATTGGTACTCCCAATAAACTAACGCGTTACGTGGTACGGCCACAGTGTGCAGTTCGTACGCTTGGTTGTAAGTATGCTTTATTTATTTATTTATTTATAATTTATGTACACACAGCGATAATGTATTAAGATACAGTAGGTATATACAGACACTTGATACTTTAGTATGAATAGCCAATTATAATATTGCGTTTATTCAGTTCATTGGATGAGAACTTGTAAATGTGTGCATTAGTGTGTTTTTATGATGAATTGTAGAGGAAAACTGGATCTCTAGGCTCATATACATTTTGAACTTCATGGCATATCTCCTTTCTTCCAATAGCTTTGGTTCCAATTGACATGTTTGCGATCATGAACTGCTTTCTTTATTTGAAAAAGTAGAGGTCGGACTACGCTTGAAAAGATGATATTATCAGAACCAATATATTAATGATCTCATCATATCGGCCATTTATACTTCCCCTATTGAACAAAGGCCTCCCCCATAGATTTTCACAACTGTGTCATCATTTTGGGGGTATTTGCCAATACTCACCACGCTTGGCAGGCGGGTTGATGAACGCAGTATAGCTACCGTTTTACAGAAGGGATGCTGCTGCCCATTCCTCTGGTTTAGCTTCCCTTAGTCGCCTTTTATGACATCCACGGGAGGAGATGGAGTGGTGCTAAATTCGTAATCTAGACACCATACGGATCATCCGGACACCACACGGATCGTATCTATATTTACAATGATCTGTATTTACGATATTATTGTTTATTGTTATTTATTTACTGTATTATGATATCTGTATTTACAATGATCTAATCATTGTAAATACAATAACAAATCTTTACGTAGAAAAACAAAATATATTTTCTCGCGTACCATTCTTGGGAGAGCGATGTAATTCTAGGGGAGAAACATTTACCTTCTCCAAGTTCTCATCATGAAATTGTCTTAGTCAAAAAAAATCTCCTTTTGCCTTTCAGTCACTTTTGCCTTTTAGGTTACTCAACCAGTGTCGGTAGTCATTCAAGGGCTAATAATAGTATTGTTATTTTATTACATGTTGATTTATCCAACCTTGACATTTTTGCGCTTTGGCTCCATCAATCGATGATTTTGAATTGGCAAAATATCGATCGATGGAGCCAATAAATTAAAATTAGAATTAGATTGGATTGGATATAATTCTAGCCTTTTGAATCCACAATGAAGACGTATTATAATGTCTTATAAAAAATATACTAATTGAGCATTAAAAAAAGAAGTATATTTATTGATTAGAATCCCAGTACGAGCTCCTGCCACAGTACGCATCCCACAATACCGACTTAAACTGAACTTCATAGCAAAATTAAACGATAAATTATTTAAGTTCGATCCCGGCTCATAGCTCTGACTTTTCGGATTTGTGTGCAGTTTAAAATTTGACTATCACATGCGTTAACTGTGAAGGAAAATATCTTGAGGAAACCTGCACACGTGAGAATCCTCAAAATGTTCTTAGTAGTGTGTGTAGTCCGTCTACCCGCACTAGGCCAGCGCGGTGAACAAAGCCTACTGCAGTGGGACAGTAATGGGCTGATTATATATAATTCCACAACTATCTCATCATTTCGGCCAAATGAAGTCCACTGCTGGACACAAGCTTCCCCCAAAGATCACCACAAACACCGATATGGATGTGTTGTGGGCTCATTGGAGGGTTTTGCCATAATAGCCACGCTTGTCAGGCGGGTTGGCGATCGCAGTTGAGTTATTAATGATGTACTCGAAAGACGCTGCTGCCCATCCTCCGGCTAATCCTTTAGTCGACTTTTACGACACCCATGGGAAGAGATGGGTGGTGGCATTCTGAGCAGTCTGGTCCTCTGATAAGCTATAAAATAGCGCCTGCAAAAGGGACAGCCAAAGTCGCGCGATCAACTTATATAAGCCGTATAACGGATGGCGTTCGCGCGCTTGTTGCTATGTACCGCTGGAACGAACTTTGTCATAGTAACCAACGCCAATAGTAAAACAGCAACAGGTACGCCTAAAACATTTATTGTTGTGTTGTTATTAGCAGTCCGTGGTTGCCAACGCCAGATTGTTTGACAACAGCCGCCAGAACTACGCCTGTCATAAACCACCTGCAATATACGTATTCAACTCCCTCATAGCCTACGCTCACACACATGCGTACGCACACTCGCACTCACACTCACACGCATGCTCACACGCATGCTCACACGCACTCGTACACGCACCCGCACGCACATACACACATACACAATACCCCCTTAACGTCCAATGTTGAACATAGGCCTCCCACTTATCACTACACTGAGCGTTCAAACTGTAGCGTTTATATTGTAAAATGCCTTGGTCACCACAATTGGCAGGTGGATTGGTGATCGCAATATATTGCTCCTTAATATTATATTCCTCTTAATATATACTCTTAATCGCCATTTACGACACCATAGGTGGAGAGGGGTGGTCTATGCTTTGCCGAAAACCACACAGAAATCTCATATCCACATCAACATTTCCATAACCACTACGTTTGGCAAACAGATTCTGCTTTGCAGTATTTCTTTATTAGCCCCTACGGGCTTCGGCATCTTCCAAGAGTGCAAGCGGCCTATTTCTTGCCGAAAACCTGTATTTTATTGAAGTGATTGTAGAAGGAAAGAAAAGCCCTTTATTCTAACAGCTGAAAATATATTTCAATACTACTTGTCTTAGTGAGGGATAATACGGCACGCTCATATTTCCTACTGAAGTTTTGATTACTGTGTACAAATAAAAGCATAAAGACTATGATATAGCTCTTCACGTAACAGTATCCTAGCTTAAAAACTTTTCAAACAAAGCAGTGGGTGATCCAGAACTAAAATACATTCACATAATACCCAGATTATCATACACCATTCCGACTGATAGCATTACAAATTGCTTCAGATATAGACAAATTGTTATTCTGCCTGACTGCTGCAAATAGTTTCATTGGCTCGCCAAACGGAATTAGGGCAATCCTTTGTATAAATAGAATGGTTTTCTTTTCTGTTCTATGGGCAAATATTGAAAGATCGTAGGTGTTTACATCATGTTGGCTAAGCCATTTGCTAAGGGTGGTTATTATAGCAATATTCAATATACCGTGCAACCGTGTTGTGCCGGAAACGAATAGCACCAACCCCTCTCATCTCGTGAGTGTCATAAACTAAGGGATTAACCGGAGGATGGGCAGCAACGTCCTTCGAGTATATTATTGTGGCAAAACTCCCCAATGAGCACACAACACACCAAGACCGGTCGATGTGGCGATCTTTGGGGGAGGCCTGTGTCCAGCAGTGGACTTTATTCGGCTGAAATTATGAACGATGATTCAATATACACGCTACAATATGACCATTCATTGTAGTGATAATTGAAACGCCCATGTTCAGCAATAACGCAATCCGTCTATTGATAATCGCAGTATTTTTACTAGCTATACTGGAGGATGCTGCTGCCCATTCTCTTGATATTTAACCTAAGTCAATTTTTACAACGCCTATTCTTTGCTAGGAATCATACGGAAAATCGCACATTCGGTCTAACATTTGCGACAAAAAAACATAATGTCATAATTTAATCTCGACCAAAAGACAAACGTTTGATCGTACAGCTTGTAAGCCGACCCGAAAATAAAAAACATATATGATGTTGACTTAAGGTTTCGATGTGACTTTACAAATGAAAGATGAGGAGACGATTGGCACAGTTACCACATGATTGGCGTTCCGCGCTACGGTCGCGAGTTTGATTCTAGCAAGGATTCATTTGCATGGCCTACACGGTAGTTGTTGTTTTTTCTTTTTTTCCTTGCCCCGCACTAGGATTTCTCCTGTGTGGTGGGTGCGTTTACAGACATGAATTCCACATACAATATACCCAGCCAGACCTGGAACAACTACCTGCAGATCATACAAATATTTGTCCGTGCGGGAATCGAACCCACGACCCTGGCGCAGCAGTCGGATGTATTAGCCACTGTACCAACCGATCCGGGTCTGGGTATTTGTTCATGTAGATTTAGATCTGTAAACTGTACCCACGATTGACGAGCAATAGTAGAGAGGAAACTCGTTTGAAATACAATTGCACGCTTTTGGCATTGTTTTTTGACGACTTTCTTGAAAGCGAAATTACGGTAATTAAACAAATAATAAGCTGGGCTCTTTTCAGATACCAATTTCGATGATCGATCGATATAAGCAGTCAGTTTTGCTTTGCCTAAACTTCTTCAAACTATCCACCGACTTATACTGACACTATGGAAGAAGACGTTCAGTGTATACCGAAGATACCAGATGTTTCAAGAATCGTGTATCCGAGCGAAGAGAACAACATCAGAGTGTGATGACCACTTTCTTGTGACAACGTCTTTGGAAAATGGACAGTTGAACGCGCTTGAGCTGGGACAACAGCTTCAAGAAGTTCGCAATGTCGGTGGACAGTTACAAAAATAAATACCGACGCAGGACTTTTGTTTTGTGAAAGTAAAAACATCTTTTAGCGCGGTACGCATATTTTTAGATTAGATAAAATCTCTGGACTCGTGACACCGTTACGAGACGCTTGAAGTGAAAACTTCTTTTAGCGCGGTACGCATATTTTTAGATGAGATAAAATCTCCTAACACGCCAAAATTAGTTTTCACATCTGTCGGCACTCCCAGAGGGCAAATATTTTTTTAGGACTAACTGCGCATTGACCAGCAAAAGGTTCGAAGTTGACCACAGCCCACCGAGAAACCCGACTTCAATTTTCCAACCATTTGAATTGGACGATTGACCAGTGGAAGGCAGTTGTGCTCTTGGTGAGTGCAAGATGACTTTACAGGGTTAACATATATGGTCTTGACCGTCTATGTTAACCCTGTAAAGTCTATGGAAGGTTATTAGAGAAATTTGCACAATCTGGATCCGGATTAAGACTATAGCACCAGTCTATTTCCTCCTGTGAATGTCGTAGAAGGCGACTAAGGGGGCTCCAAAGGGACGGGCAGCAGCGTCCCTTCTATGGAATAGCAGCTATACTGCACTCACCAACGCGCCTTCCATGCCTGGCGAATATAAATTCTCCTCAAAATGACGACACTATTGTGGAAATCTATGGGGGAGGCCTTCCTTCAGTGGACGTCCTTTGGCTGATGCACAATGTTGCATAAGCGAACGTGTCACTTATGGCGGTGGATCATGTATGTTTTGAACTGGCTTATTGAATGGATACAATTTTTTTTAAATAACCTTTTAATACTGATTCGGAGTTTTTTTATTTTATTTTTGATTTAAAATGCACACAATTGAAATTCTACGTGCAAGTATGATTTTATTCCCCAGAAGTTCCCTACGGCTATATTGTATACTGGTTTGAGATATCATTGAAAGGTAATGTAAACTATAAATTTCGAATTCTTTGTTATTCCTACATCATCTTTGCAGAGTGAAAGTATTTTTTAAATCATGCTAAAATAAAGATAAATTAATTTAATTCCATCATTTCATTTCATAAACGGTACAGACTATTAAAGTCTAAGATTTCATTGCTCATAAAATAATTATTTACTTAAATAATATTAAAGCAAACTGCTGGATTTTTATAAAGTAACTATAATATTAACTTTACATAAATAGAAAAAATAATATATATGAAAAGTAATTGAACTCCAGATAAGTATAAAATAAAACCTTCGGTGAACACTTGCAATTTCAATTTCAGAAAAACAGTTCTTAAGCGAAATAACACCGATCTTTACTCACCTTTTTTGCACACGTAAATTAGCACTGTTTCATTTCAATCGGATTCTGTTTTCACATATTCGATACGTAGCTCTGTATCGAATGTTGGTAGATTTGTTCAGGACTGTTTGTGTTAAGATGTAATGTGATTGAGTGTATTGTTGTGTTCGTATTGAAGTAGGGATTAATGGATATTGACGGCTTGAAGAGATTTTGGTGTATGTGGAAATGGAGTTTTAATTTGTAAAAGGTTTGTTGTTAGGTAGTATTTTTACTGTATATTGATGAAGAGAATTTTATTTAGATTAACCTAAGGACCGGCGTGGTGTCATTATTCCACGTGGTGTCCGAATTAAGAATATAGCACCACTCCATATCCACTCCAGCCTTAAACCCAATTTGGGTATTTACCGGGTTTATCAACCCCTTCTAAACCAGCAGCGACTCTGCTGTAGAACAGGAGACATTCTGCGCTCACCAACCCACCTGTTAAGCGTGTTAAGTACCTTTTTTTATTTTTTTTGATATGGACTTCATTCGGCCGAAAGTAAGATGCGTTAACGGTGAAGGAAAACATCGTGAGGAAACTGCACAACTGAGTAGACTCCAACAAAAAAAAAAAGTAGGTGGTGGACTAAGACCTAACCTTTCTCATCGGCTCAGAATGCCACCACCCCATCTCCTCCCGTGGGTGTCGTAAAAGTTGATTGATTTGATTGGCCGGAGGATGCGCAGCAGCGTCCTTCGAGTACATTAACCACTCAACTGCAATTGCCAACCCGTCTGCCAAGCGTGGCGATTATGGCAGAACCCTCCAATGAGCCCACAACACACCCATATCGGTTGTTGTGGTGATCTTTGGGGGAAGCCTGTGTCCAGCAGTGGACTTCTTTCGGCCGAAATGATGATAGGGTTGTGTCAGCGTATTTTTATTGTGAAGTTTGAACAGCTATAACTCTGTAACTGTTGACATTTTGGGGAAAGTCGTAAACAAAAGTAATAAACCACCCATATTACACCCTTTCGGCTAAGTACACCCTTCCCGACTAACTCAGTATAGTGTGAATTTAAGCGTTTAGTTAGTTAATCTTTTGTAACCTTCTTGTGTGTTTGTGCGTCGATTTTCCGCAAAAATAATGCTTTCTTTTTCTGTTTGTATTTAATTACCTACTCAAAACACATACTTGGAATTAATATAGTCGATTCCATACAAAACATAAAATTCCCGTCCTTTTAGCGAGCAAAATCGAAAAGAAAGATTTCAAGTGGCGAATAAGTCTGCGGTTAGGGCAAAAGTTTTCAGACTGATACCTAATACTGGGGCGCTGGAAGTTTCACAGAAATGTCTCGTATACTTTGATCTTGGACTATGCGATACAGGATAAGAATGTTTGACTTCGCGTGTGGCAAACGTTGCAAATTAAGTTTGTCTTTAGTTTTGATTTACATACCAGAACATACTTTCTGGTTATGAATATGTGACTTTCTTTGCCTCTGTTAGTGACGACTATATTAACTAATATACTTCATCCATGTATGTAATTGACAGATGTTTCAAAAATTAATTTTCCTAGACATAGATTTGGCCTGAGACTCTAGAGTTTTAGACACATAAAAAATCTGTAAACCGTACCAATATCATTTCCATGCGGAAAAGCCACTGCGTTGATAATTATGGCAAACCTCAATTTTACCTTTTTTACCTAGTTTAACCTGATTATAACTGTATATCATCATATCAGTTACAGGACCTCCACTGCCGAACAAAGGCCTCTCCCTTAGATTTCCACAACGAGCGGTTACATACCGCCCTCATCCAACGATTGTCGGTGCCCTTTACCAGGTCGTCTATCCTCCTCGTTGGAGGTCGTCCCACGTTGCGTTTTCCGATGCACGGTCTCCACTCGTGAACCTTTTTGCCCCAACGGCTATCAGTTATCAGTCAGCTATGTGCCCCGCCCATTGCCATCATGTATATATGTATATATATTTTTTTTTATTTTTTTTTAAACCTTGCCCCACACTAGGATTTCTCCTGTGTCGTGGGTGCGTTTACAGACATGAATTCCACATACAATACACCCAGACCCGGAACAACTATCTGCAGATCATACAAATATTTGTTCCGTGTGGGAATCGAACCCACGACCCGGAGCGCAGCAGTCGACTGTATCAGCCACTGCACCAACCGTAAATTACTTAAAATTACTGTAAAGTCAAGTTTACTCATCATCATCATTTCAGCCGATAAACCTCCACTGCTGGACTGACCTGAAATGACCGGTCTGGGTTTTTGTTGTGTACTCACTGGGGAGAGTTTCCATAATCAGTACGCTTGACCGGTGCGAGTTGACCGCAGTTGAGTTGTAAATAGACTCGAAGAACGCTACTGCCCATGCTCCGATTATTCCTGTAGTCACCTTTTATGACATCCACGGGATGAGAAGTGGTGGTACCTGGCACCAGACGGAGTGTAATCGCTGGAAACAAATTATATAGACAACTGTAACATATTTATGACGCTTTCAAAATTAATTAATCATCAGATCTAACTAATTCAAGAAATTTTCGCATCTTGCCAAGCTCTTAACATTATAACATTTATTTATTTACCTTATCCAGTCTTCAACAATCTGCGTACAAAATAAACTTCTGAAAGCGAACGCGAAATCTCCTTACCTAAAACAAAGGACAATTTCGTTAATAATTTTCATAAGTTGCAATTAACTTTTGTCAAAGAAACAGAAGGTGCTATTATGAAAATTTGTCTCAGCACTATTAAAGTAAATTTCAACTGAAAATAAGGTGAGCGAATCGTAATGGAATTACAATTTTGAAATGAAGTTTTGTGTTTTGCACTGTAAAGCGCCGTGCAAAAGAGTTTGATAATCATTATCATTATATCAGGCAAAAGACGTCCACTGCTGAACAAAGGCCTCCCCATAAACACTCTGTCACAAGCCGGATATCGTCACTTTGGGAGGAATTGCCAGTAGTCACCACGCTTGGCAGGCGGGTCGTTGAGCGCAGATTAGATTCCACAAACGGGACGCTCCTGGTCCCTTAGTCGGTGTTCTTACGACATCCACGGCATTAGATGGAGTGCTGCTAGATCCTTAATTCGGACACCAGACCAATAATCCTTTACATGTTACTATTATAAAGTACATCATCTTATACCTACTTGAAGCGCTTACAAAATTGTCTGTGGAATAATATGAGTCAAACCAATTCAACGTGAGATCAAAAATAACTCGTTAGAACATAAAATTTAAATTACAACATTTTTTGCAATATTTTAATATTTAACAATAAAAATAACCCGTAGCGTAACAAAATTAACTAATTTATTTAGTCTATTTTGAATAAATGATCATTTCATTTCATTTTTTCCGCGTGTTTTCGGAAAGGCAGGAACCATTATCTTTTTAGGTCTGTGTGGTGCCGGCTAAGAATGGCACCAACTCATCTCATCCTGTGGGTGTCGTAAATGTTGCTTATGGTGTGACGAAGTCATCCTTCATCTTCATTTCAATCAACCTCTTTCATGACTTCATACCTTTTATCTCCATCACTGTCCACCTCACGATTCATTCTTTATTCAAATCAAAATTTGAATTTGTGACGTAGAGTCGCTCTTGATATTTTGATTATTATCATTACACATTGGATTCTGAACGCTAGTGGTTGGACACACAGCTGTCGCTCTGACAAATAGTCTCCTGCAATATTACAATTACTTATTTTTAAACTAGCTTTTAAATATTGTGATAATAAGCTATATTTGAAATATATAAACATCACCATGAAGATGAAATGTTGAAGTTGTGAATATCAATATACCTATATAACATATATGCTACGTTTCATTGATCTCGTTAACTGAACTCCGTTACTTGCTGCCGTGGAGAGAGCCTCCCTGTTGAGCTAACCGGGAAGGAAACACGGGAGGGAGGCACTCCGCGACTATGGTATTGGCCAGGTGACGGGCAGCAGTATCTTTCAAGTACATTTAGAACTCATCTGCGCTGGACAAACCCAGGCCGGTTGTTGATCGTTAGGGTGTGGCTATATCCAGCAATGGACTTCTTTCGTTAAGATCAAATAAAGTTTTTAAGAGCATTCTTAATAGCTGTGCATAGAAAAATTTTAAGTTATGCAAATCTTTGAATGCAACAAGAAAATGATGTACTAGTTCAAGTTCAGTGCCTCTCAATTAGCTTACGATTTTTACAAGTATTTTGTGTGGGTAAAAGTATAATTTAAACAAAGGTGTAGGGCTGGCGGTGTGATGCTATATTATTAAAATATAGCATCACACCGTCTCCTCCCGTGGATGACTAAGCGACTCTAATCCAGAGAGATGGGTGACAGCGTCCTATCCGTGGAATAGTAGCCATATTGCGCTTACCAACCGCCTGCGAAGCGTAAGCAAAGTCAATGAAAAGTGTATAAAATAAAAGACATCAGTTTATGTATAAAATAAAACTGCAGGCACACATCATCATCATCATATCAGCCACAGGATGTCCACTGATGAACAAAGGTCCTCCCCCTTAGATTTTCACAACGAGCGGTCACAAGCCGCTCTCATCCACCGACACCCAGCGACCTTCACTAGGTCGTCTGTCTACCTCGTTGGAGGTCGTCCTACGCTACTTTTTCCGGTGCGCGGTCTCCATTCGAGAACCTTCTTGTCCCAGGCACACATATAAAGATCCAAAAAGATCTATAGACGCGCACCCTGATTAGCTAAAAACAGCGAGAGCGAATGCATATGCGACAGCAGCTGTCGCACAGTGAACGCAGACGCGACAGCAGCTGTCGCGCAGCCAACAATTCACCGGTGGAAAATTGCCTGATATTGAAAGGCGAGTATGCAATTTTTAGTTAATTGATCGTCCGACGGAGTGTGCGTCAGAGATCTTCGCCTGTTTCATCGCTATAGGCGAATACGTTATACCAAAATGACGTTTGACAGCGGCGTCTGAGCGATTTACGCCTGTCGCAAACCGTCTGCGACATACGTAATCAGCCCGCCGATCCTTGCAGTTCTCTTTTTACATCTGACACTAAAAGCTTAAACTTAAAAGCCATCACATTTCCAAACGACAATCTAAAGCCACACATCATAGAGACATCTTTCATAACTCCACATTACAAAAGCGATACAAAGCTGATTTACTGTGCAACAGTAACTGCGGGTCAAGACGTTAAAACTGCGAATAAATCTTAACTGACGCATTTGAACTATCTTCGTTATGATGTCGTACATCACCAGTGGTTTGTATTATATTTTATGTGATTGCTTACTATCAGTAACGAGTTTTCTTTGTGATTCAGTACCTATTTAATGGAACAGGAATTACCTAAACATGAAGCTATTTTTTTTACAATAATGACAGTATGTTAGCCTGTAAGTGCATGTAAAGGCCAATTCTGATGCAATAAAAGAACTGATGAAGGAACACTGATCTCCACGCTTGCGCATTGCGTGTTAACAATGTCGACCGTGCCGTCTTGGGTGGTTGCATAAAGAAGCAGGTTCCCAGAACATACGTCAAGGGTTAGTATCGATTGTAGCCGTTAAAACAGTACACAAGTTTCAACATGTTTCTTTAAGTGTGAGCGCTTAAGATAACACGGGCCTATTTCACCCGCACCTATAGATACCGACCCGTACCGACTTGTCTGTACCGAGGACCAGCTTCTTTATGCAGGCATAAAATATTTCCGGTGGTAGTGCGTATCTTCATTTATAATTGCACCAAACAAACCTTGGGTTCTCCAAAAAGATACCCGAACGGTAGCCAGGAGACGGGCGACGACAACCAGAAATCCATATCGGGGCGTTGAAATATCTAATAAAACCTCTTTTCTTTCCGCGTGGTCATTGGTACAAAGTAAGTACAGCAGATTTGAGATTGTTCGGTTTAGCCAAACGGAGTGAAAAAAATTAAAGGCGAAGCCGCGAGCAACAGCTAGTCTAATATATATTTGAATATTATTCCGTAATCGTTCGACATTTTTACCTAAAATTTTCTACTGTGGAGGCCCCGGGGCTGTAGCCTCGGTTGCTCTCCCCTATCTCAGGATATTGTGAATTAGTAAAGTAACGTAATCGTAATTTTTATTTTGAGACGAGTTATCTAAGTGCTCCCGAGTTCTGTTTTCTCACAGCTTGTGAATGAATGAAAAATTTATTTTGACACAGCACATTGAGACACAAAATGTACAAAAAAACATTAGAGATAGCAAGAAACAGTAAAAATTAATAGTGTAAAAGTAAAAGACAATGATTTTCCTAAGTATGTGTCTCAAGACTGGACCAAACAGGTGTCCAGATCAGCTTAATGGCAAGTGCAAGCACTTGACGCTGGTTTTCATCTGGAACCTGTGTGCTCCATGGATGTCAATCAGGGACAGGTATCCATTTTAATAATGGTGGTATGTGTGAGTGTATGCAGTAGTATGAATCGACTGGCAAAGAAAGTGATTGAATTAATATGTCATAAAATAAATTGTATTACTTGTTAATTGATTAAATTGATGAATTATTCTATAATGATTTAATTAATAATGAATATTGTAATATATATATCCTATTATATATTAAATATTATTTCAGACACAATTGTAAAATATTGCTAGGGATTAAACGATCTAGGAACTATGATTATAATTATAAGAGTGTGTCTGTAAACAAAAATATCTAAGAAAATATTGTCTAGCAGTATATTCAAAAGATCCCACGTCAAAGTGAAAACTATGACAACATAATAATGAAAACCACTAACGACACCGAATGAAAACGATGAATAAAATGGAACCTGTGCAATCATGTAAACTGGAAGTTCTCGCTTCGATCATGTACTGTCTTGAACTGAAAATGAAAACGAAATCCTTTCCTTTGCCTTTCTCATTCGAGCGGTTATATCTGCCCACCCTCCGACCAGTGCCAGCCTTAGGAGTCTATTCAGTACATTAGTTCTCGCTCCACTGCCTTCGGTTAACGAGCCTGATTTTATTTTCTAGAATTTTCCACTGACGATTCTGACGATGCTTAGAATTTTAGCACTTTACTCGTATCGACCTGACAAACACTTTGAAAGGTGTTGGCCTTTGGAAGGTACTTTTGGCGTAGCCTTAATAGGTGGTGACATTTTATAAATATATAATAAGTAGAATTTGGGCATATAGTTTGTTTAAGAAAGAGTGGCTTAGATTCTGGTCTAAATAATATTATTAATAAATGCTCATACGAGTATATTAATCATAAGACATAAAAAAAGACATAAAGGTGTTGTTTAGGTTGATGAATATATTTACTTATCTCTATCAGATGTCCCAGAAAGGGTTAATCCAGTCGAAAAGTGTCTAGTTATAGTATATATTATTACAAAGCACGTAAACCCAACAGAGCAAAAGAAAAAAATAATTCTGAAATGACTACCGGTCAGCTTGTTGCTCCCTGATCAGCGTGGCTATTCTGTGACAATTCATTAGGAAACTCAATTCTGAATCCGCATTGAAGCTTCTAACATTGTATTATTTTTACTGCTTTTAACTACATGTTCTTGAGTGAGCTAGCTTCACTAGAAAACTCACTTCTGACTCCGCAGTAAAATCACTAATTTCGTATTGTTTTTTCTACTTTTCACTGCGTATTCATAAGTGAATTTGCTAGTGAATTCTCACAGAATAGCACTGCAGGACATTATGTATGCTACCTATGATATTATAAGAGTAATTTTGAAATCCATGCGTGGCCTTAAACAAACAACATACCTGACAGAACAATTGTCTTCAGACTAAATATTTTAATGCTAACAATCTGATGCGACAGATAAATAGTTCACGACAGCACCACCACAAGTTAACCGTCAAAAAGTGCACACTAAAACACAATGCAACTGGGTTGGTTAGCGTAATATTTTCGCTTCCTCTGTCCTCTTTCCGACCTCCATTGAGGGGGCTCGACTTGCCCTGCAAGCTAGGGGTTAATGAGCGCTTTGCTCCATTCCAGTCGTATTTTTTTCGCAAGTAAAATGTTAACCTTTCTGAGTGAGGTTTGTTGTGATATTGGTGTGTTTTTGTGTAAATGTATTTGTATGTTCAAGATTACAAATATGTGAACGTTTTTTTTTTTGGATGTTTGCCTCACAATCATACTCAAATGCCTGAAAGAATTGTATTGTAATTTGGCAAGCAGGTAGATATGTTACTGAATAGGGAAAAGGATTCATTTTATGACGTTCCTTTAAAAGATTTGCGGACTAAGTGGTGGGTAAGAATTAGTGGAATAATAATGGCATTACATACTTTTAATTGGGAAGATGGGCTGTTCAAAGTTCCGTAGTTTGATAGCAAAAATTCTTAGGAGCACAGCTTGAATGCCCATATGACATAAAATATTTACAAATTTAATATAAAAATTTACCTATTATGAACAGTTTTATTTTTAACTGTTTACTTACATATGCAAACTCAAACTCAAAGCTTTAATTCATATTCATTCATATTCACAGTCTCCTACAAAACGGTTTTAATTTAGAATAATGTAGGTTTATTTTATCACCACACTGTTTAGAATCATAACAATAGTCAAGAAAGAAAAAAATAGTGCGTCACCAGCACTAAATTAAAACGACACCCTGAAACAGCTTCTTAAAGGCGCAGTTATGATGCTTGGTACGAAAAAAAAAAATCATAGGACTTCGCACCTGAAACGTGCGTCTAAAAAGTTTATCCACACGTTCATAGCAGAACGTTCACGTTAACATAATTTACACCATTATATAGGCACCATATGGCGACCCAGACCAGATTTGGTTCCATTATACCGCAGACAAATTAGTTAGAAAATTCCAACGAAAATATAACCTGGGTCCATCATTCTCCTAGAATTTTAAAGTAAATGTTCGAATTGAGATTGATTAAACAGGCCTGGTTACACCGATAGCTTTTATCCATTATTCACATTTATTTCTCGTTCGAAATATTATGCTGTATAAAGTTGTGTTCTGATTTTAAACTTTGAGATTCAGGTCATTGATGTTTAATGACGTTTAAGCGTTTCCTTATTTGAACATGTGTTTAAAACTGAATGTTTAGCGTAAACCTCAGCGGAACCGTTTGATTTACAATCTCGTTTGGTTTACGACTTTGCAGAATCGGAAGTGTGGAGAATTAATTGCTGAGTGCGTTTATCGCTAGGCTATTTACATAACTTGTTAGTTTGAACATTGCTGACCTCTTTTTTTTTATTTGTGCCGCAAGTGGTAAATTTTCATGAACTTCTGCTGGATGCTGGACTCCTACCGGCTAAAACCACTGGAGCGGTCATCTTCGGTACCTAAGGGAGGCTCCAGGTCTTGGTATGATCACACTAGAGCCGCCCACTGGTGCCACGCCTATAGGCACATCTCGGAGAGGGTGACTGTAAAGCGGTCACCCCCACGGGGTTATTGTAAAGGATCCCCCAAAGCGTCCACACGGCAGCGCGTGACCACATGCATGCTACCGAACGCTGCTGATCTATGCTTTAAACATAGGTCCATTCTCTGGCAAAATACAATATGCTGTGTAATATAACAATTCGAAAAGGAGTCGCAAATCTGAACGACTCAGCGATCGTGTTATATAAATATGAAAATAGTGAAGAAATTAGAAAACAAAAATCTCGACAATTAAAAAGAATTTTAAAAGTCTACCTTACTGGTGGGAAAGTTTAGAATGATGGAGGGGCCTACGTGTAGGGTCAATTATTAGATAAGGATGCGCAGGAAGTTCATAGCGCACATAATCTTAATATAAAAGATTAAGCGCGACTGATTGTAAATTTGTATGAATGTATGTTGAAATAAATAATTTCAATTTGACTTGAACTAGCAAATGTTACATATCACCAGGAATGCCTAACACAGCACCAATGATTACATTTCACGTTACACACGTGTACACAAAAACGTGTGATAATACCTCCGCTGAAAGTTCAGGGAGACATTTTAGGCAAATCAATGAATTATTCATCAATTTCCGGTTTATGAAAAATGTAATTCGTTTTTCTTGTTCTGTTGAATATGGTAATGGTTATAAAGAGTATTTACTCGAGAGAACAGGACAATAAGATATACCAACTCTGCTGAAATCGGCTAATCTACTTCATCATTTCGGCCGAATGACGTCCACTGCTGGACACAGGCCTCCCCCAAAGGTGACCACAACGACCCATATGGGTGTGTTGTGGGCTCATTGGCTAAAAAGGACGCTGCTGCCCATCCTCCGACTTATCCCTTAGTCGACTTTTACGACACCCACGGGAGGAGATGGGGTGGTGGTATTCTGAGCCGGCACCACACGGCAATCTACTTCACCCTTATGATATCGGCCAAAGTACATCCACTGGTGAACAAGGCCACCCCCGTAGATCCCCACAATTGTGTCGTCATTTTGGAGGTAATTCGCCAGTACTCACCACGCTTGGCAGGCGGGTTGGTGAGCGTAGAATAGCTGCTGTTCCACAGAAGAGACGCAGCTGCCCATCCCTGTGGTTAAGAGTCGCTTTTACGAAACCCACGGAAGGAGATAGAGTGGTGTTGTATTCTTAATGCGGACACTATATGGATTATGGGATATCCATGTACTTGCTCAATTGTGAATCATCGAATCATAGTGTAAACCACAATGTCATCTACTTTTGTGTATATATGTTACATACAAAATGCCATACCATTTAATTAGGCTTTGCCTACTAATAAATTTAAATATATTTTTGAAAAACCGGCTTAGTGTGTGTACACGCATAGGTTAGGGTTCCTTCTTGGTGGGAGTCTTCAGCCCAAACACGCGTAAATATAATATTAAACGCTTCATTTAACGGAACATTTTGAATTGCACTTTGTCTTTTCCACTACAAAAGATTACGGTTATGATTTTTGTTTGCGGTTGTATGCCATAGAATTGGAATTAAAATACTGTATTGTTTGCACACCATACGAAATTAAAAATAAAAGTAAACACAAACATTACCGCAGTACTTACAATTGACAGTTTCATCGCTTCTGCTTCGCGGATATTCCATGATCTTATTTTTAAATAATTTTGCTGTTAATTTCACGAAAGTTCTATAATCTTTTTACAGACGCAATCACATGGTTATAATAAACATTAATGAACTGGTAACCCTCAAAATACTTAATCCTGGTCTATGAACACAATATATGAAGGATCAATGACCAACATCATCAAAACAATAATGTAAAAACGAATTACGTAATTTTAACAATAATCAATAGAAGACATAATATAATAAAACACTTTTAAACGGATTCTATCGCGTATATTTTAGATCTTTGTTTTTCCTGACGTTTCGAATACTTTGCAGCATACGTGGTGGCAGGATGTTACAGATTTTAAGAAGTTATTTAATTTTATTTACCGTACAATTTTAATCAGAAATTAGTTTAGGTGCACGCGGTACCTAATCACTGATAGTGTTTTGAATTCTTAGTGCGGTATGTTGTTTGGGACTTTATTATTTTAATAACTGGATTCCAAACAGGTGGTACCTGCCAACCATCTTCTCTATTAAAATTAGGATGTTTTTTATTTTTAAATAGCCTCACGAAACATTCTAGGTACATATCGGTTCTTTTTCGCGAGGACATGAGGTTGATCGAAACGAAGTAAATGGTTAGGTTTGCCTAAGGCATGTTCACACACTGCAGACTTTGTGGGCCGTCTGTGCTTGACTCAGCTATGTGTTCTTTTATTCGGGTGGCTATACTACGCTTTGTTTGTACAATCACACACACACACACACACACACGCACACACATACACACACGCACACACACACAATCACAGTCAATCTTGTAGACCCCTACATCTTGTAAAGGTATGTGACATTTCATCGGTATGAGAAGTTGGCTGATCTTCTTATCCGGCTTGAAGTAAGTAGGTTTTAATGGAAGCACGCTTCCAGATATGACCAAAATGGTAGAACAGCGGGTCGTCGATCAACCGTGGTGGGTTTCGGGCGGCTACTGCGACGGGGATGTGGTGTTTTCAATTGTTGTTTTTAAGAACTTGTTTCAAATGGCGGCACGGTTGGTGCAGTGACTGATACAGTCGGCTGCTGCGCTCCGGGTCCTGGGTCCGATTCCCGCACGGAAAAAATATTTGTATAATCTGCAGGTAGTTGTTCCGGGTCTGGGTTTATTGTATGTGGAATTCATGTCTATAAACGCACCCACGACACACGATTAATCCTAGTGTGGGGCAACATTCTTTATAAAAAAACGAAAAAAAAAACTGGTTAAGCGCCCCTGCCCCTGTCTGATTTGGCCACGGTAGCTAACTGACAAGGATGGTGGTGAGATTTACCGCTAAGGTACCTGTCTGTATATACGCGGTGTGACTGACAGGATGATCTGAATTATGGACATGGATGGATGGACATTACTAGAAGACATAAGTTACAATCGGAATCATGATAAACATGTCTGTGCTGTGCGTCGTACGTGCGCAGAAATAGTTCCAGCAGCGCTGCTTATCAACAATAACCTCAGAGTGTCGTTAATCATTGATATTTAAAAATAATTAACAAATATTGCTACAAACAATTTTTCTTCTTCTCGCATACATTTCTGGGAAATGTGGTTGCTTAACCGGTCATTTGCTGGCGAAGCCAAAAGAGGCCTCCAGCCAGGCGCTACAAACAATTTATAATTTTTCTTTTTATACTTTGCCCCACACTAGGATTTCTCGTGTCGTGGGTGCGTTTATAGACAAAAATTTCACATACAATACACCCAGACCCGGACCAACTACGTGCAGATCATACAAATATTTTTTTCCGTGCGGGAATCGAACCTGCGACCCAGAGCGCAGCAGTCGACTGATTTTATTAATCAAGGGGTCCGCTATTGAACTCTATCTTGCTGGATGGAATGCGATGGATGAGTCTACAATGAAACAAACGCACCCTGCAGCTGATGCCTGTTCAGTCTTGTAACAGGTTTTAAGGAAACTTCCTTAAGAAATTAAATTAAATTAAACTCCCCAGGGCGGAAGAAGTTCATGAAGAATTTGCACTGGGGACCAATAAAATAAAACCGTGTGCGAGGATAGGGTTCCGAAATTGCTGAATATATTGTCTATTGTTGAATTCGGTCTGTACAATAACTTATCCCAAGAACAAACTTAACATTGTAGTTGAAAAACATATTTTCCCATACATTCCAACCGCAAACGTAAGTTTGTACGCACAATATGGAAAGATTTACCATGTTATTTTAAGAGCATAGTATTCATATAGGTTTTTCCAATATATAGGTTTAAGAAAATTTCAGGCTCAGTATTTTCGAGGGTCAATTTTCGTCTATTTTCTGATATAATTTTAAGACTATTTTAATATATATATATTCTTTAATTTTTTGTATGGGCCTCAAAAGTGACCCCCATTTTCAAAATGTATTTATTTACGTTACACGTTCGTGTTTGGGTCGCAGCATTCCATATGTGTACCAAATTTCAACTTAATCGGTCCAGTAGATTCGGTGCAAATTGGCTGTGACAGACGGACAGACAGACAGACAACCGAGTGATCCTATAAGGGTTCCGCCGTTTTTTCCTTCGGACGTTAGGAACCGTAAACAGGAACCACTGCGCCCGCCGCACCCACTCTAATTGGTCATCACGAATCACGTACGAGTGGCAGCGTTTAAAACCTTATGGCGCTATACCGAGCCCCGTTAATACCGATCCATGTGTCCCCATAACAATAGCTTGTTATCTTCAGTATTGCACTAAGCCGAGGTCCGTGTCCCGCAGGGGCGCCCTTAGTGCAAGTTGTATTTAATATTAATTTTGAGCCTGGCTGGGGGCCTCTTTTCTCTTCGGCAGAAATAACCGGTTGAGCATTTCATTTCCCAGAAATGTCTGCGAGAAGCTCAACAAAAAGACCAAGCCCCGCATTGCTCTCACGTGTCAACGCAGGCAGGTGCACGCCACAAAAGCGAATCTGGGTGTGTTGTGTGCTCATTCGGGGGTTTTGTGCTCATTCGGGGGTTTTGTGCTCATTGGGGAATTTTGCCATAATCCTCACATAGCCAGCATAGTCCGTGTGGTGTCCGGGTTACGAATATTACTACTCCATCTCCTCTAATGGATGTCGTAAAAGGCGAGTACCGAATGATATAGGGTGGTGCTATTCTTAGCCTACCTTAAGCATAAGCATCGTTAGAGTTTGAGAACCATAAGACTGAATAACATACATTACATATCGGCCACTTATACGTCCACTGTTGAACAAAGGCCTCCCCCATAGATTTTCACAACTGTGTCATCATTTTGGGGGGTATTTGCCAATACTCACCACGCTTGGCAGGCGGGCTGGTGAGCGCAGTATGGCTACCGTTTCACAGAAGGGACGCTGCTGACCATCCCTCTGGTTTAGATTCTCTTAGTCGCCTTTTACAACATCTACTCGAGGAGATGGAGTGGTGCTATATTCCTAATCCGGACACCACACGGAATAAGACATAAGACTGAATGAATGTACGAAATAATCGAGATTAGTGTCAAATGTCCAATACCAACATATGCAATTGTACCTTTTACCTATGTATGTGTATTCAGAAAGGGTAAATTGTCTTCGTTAGGCTCAAACACGTCTCTGCTAGTATCCGTTGTTATTTTTTTTATTGTATAGGACAAGGAAACGTACGGAATGTTTATAATTTTACAGCCTGAAATAATTTGGGGTTTTTTTTTTGTATATTGGGAACTAAAATATACAAGAACAGTGGTGTGTAGAGTTTTAGAGTACAGCCTTATCGTACTCGGTCGATTTCCTCCATGTAAGTTTAGAATGGGAAAATTTCAACTGGACAAGATTTGGATCAGTCCATGGTCCAAACAATATATTTACTCCTCCGCGCTGGAAAGGATGGAGGTGTGTAATGTACTCTTACGGCTTACATAAAACATAAAACATCTTTATTTCTCTCAAAAAGGTACAATGGTAACAAATTAATACAAAGTATGCTGAATAAGTTAATGCCTTTATGAGAGCTGGAGTCCGAACTAGATTCGGGACCTGTATGACGGATCTCCAGGCTCCCTCCCTCTAATAGTTATATTAATTTAGCATCTAAAGTATATAAAAAGAATACAAGAGAACTAAAAGTATTCTGTGACTGTGATAAAAAACAAATTAATCTAATACAAAATGTGTCCGTTTGTGTATATATGAGTGTGTCTGTGAATGTGTGATTGTGTGAGTAACATACCCATTTTGGTGTTAACACGTATAAGCATGTGTGTCACCCGTTGAATTTATTTTAGAGGAAGGATGATACTTTCTGTCTGATTGTAATTTAATTCAAGAAGCCACTTAGTGACTCTTCTTTTACATTCATTTTTACGCAGTGAATATATGTTTAGGGTCTTATTAATTTTGTTATACACAAAATTTCCAAGAAAATAGAAACAACGCTGGGCTGCACTGGTACTTACCTGAGTCACTGGACATACAGTATGTTTGCGTCGAAGAGTATTTATTTTTGCCGGCTCATAAGGGGTTTTTGAGTGAGTGGTTAAGGTGAGATTTAAAATGAATAGTTTTCGTACAGAAAGAACATTACAGGTTTTGTATAAATCTGTGTTGGGGAATTGATAGGGTAACTTCCATCCTACTTTTAAGAGAGCTCTCTGGGCGCGTTCCAGCTTTAAAAGATGAGTTTTAGTCGATCCACCCCATGTGACTATAGAATATTGGGTGAGTGATTGGCCGAGCGCCAGATAAACAATTCTGAGCACCTTTGTGTCAGCAACATGGCGAAGACTCTTAAAAACGTATATTAACTTACGCAGTCTGGTGGTAATCATTTCAATGTGAAGGTAGAATGAAAGGCGGTCATCAATTATCAGTCCCAGATATTTGATGGAATTACTGCGGATTAGGTAAGGACAGTTACATGTACTTTGAGCTGGAATATTACAGGAATGGGCGGTTAGAGAATACTGGGAAGATGCCAGATTGCTAGAGGCTGATATAGAGAAATTAAGATAACTGGTTTTGTCAACATTCAAAGTAAGATGATTTTGGGCCAGCCAATTGGTGACAGTATTAAGACCCAATTGGGCATACCTGAAAGCAATCTCCCAGGAGGCACCATAGAATATAAGGGCAGTATCATCAGCGTAGGTAAAGATAGATCCATTTGGAAGCTTTAAATGACAAAGGTCGTTTATATAAATAAGGAATAAGGTCGGAGCGACAATACTGCCCTGGGGCACACCGTGAGATATGGGAAGCTCATTACTAATCCAGTCACCAATCTTTAGGCATTGCCGCCTACCTGTAAGGTAGCTACTAAACAGAGAAAGCTGTGTGCCTCTAATTCCAATTCCTTCGAGTTTATCTATAAGTGAGGGGACAGAGATTGTGTCGAACGCCTTCGCCAAATCTAAGAAGACACCAATAGCTTTTTGCTTTGAATCTAGTTTCCCGATAACTTCATTAGTTAGGTCCAGAACAGCGTTGCTTGTAGAGATTCCAGAACGAAAACCATATTGGGAAGAAGATAAAATGTTATTTTGTTCTAAATATTTGATTAATCTATTGTTCATAAGTCTTTCAAGAAGCTTTGACATTGTAGGCAAAATAGAAATAGGTCTGTAGTTGTTCGGGTTGTCGCTGTCTCCCCCCTTATGAATGGGATGCACTATAGCCAACTTGAAAGCATCTGGGAAAGTGCCGGAGGAGAAAGCCAGGTTACATATAAATGTGAGTGGGGGGACTAAACTATCTTTGAATTTTACAAGAAATGCGGCTTAAACCAGACGCTCACATAACGTTCTTGAGAACGAACGCACCGGATTTGACTATTGGTTCCACGCCCTTAGGCACATCTCGGAGTGGGTGACTGTAAAGCGGTCAGCACAAGGGTCAACTGTAAGGAAGCTACCCCCCATGTACAGTGGTATTTGTAAAGGATCACTCGGCTGCCCGTAACCTCAGGCAAGCGAGAGATTGGCACCGGGGCGGTTCTTACTCCAGCGCCCTCACCTCCTCCTCTGAGCGGGATCGGCCCTCACCCGATCTTCTGCTGCGGTCTCCTTCTGCGGAGCAAGACGCTCTTACCAAAGGAAACTTAGAAAAGTGTTGTACTAAAATGTTCATTGCTCTGCTAGCATTGCTGACCCTGCTGCTGGAAAAGCCGATCCAATCGAACAGGTCACTCGGCAGCCCGTGCAGTGGTGGTGCTGTTCCGCAAACGATGTAGCACTTAAAATCATGTCCTGCGTACACCTGAACGCTAGAAAAACTCTTGAACACGATTAAAAATGCAATACATCATCGACATGCTAACAAGAAGAAAATGAAATTTCCCAAGCAAGATACAAAACGCATCAGCATCACAAAGCAGTGTGGTGCCGGCTTAGAATGCCACCACCCCATCTCCTCCCATTAGTGTCGTAAAAGGCGACTAAGGGATTAGCCGGAGGATGGGCAGCAGCGTTCATCAAGTACGTTAACAACTCAACCGCGATTGCCAACCCGTCTGCCAAGCGTGGCGATTATGGCAGCACCCCCCAATGAGCCCACAACACACCCATATCGGTCATTGTGGTGATCTTTGGGGGAGGCCTGTATCACAAATTAATAACAGTAACGAAATAAATCGATACATCTCAATAATGAACATCTGAAATAGTCTTAAGATAGCGCAGTTTTATCTGTTCGCTGTAGACTAAACATTAATCAGTCAGTCTAATCTAAAATGGGTTTGATTAATATTCACTAGCATTGACCAAGGAGCTATTAGTTTATAAATGGCCTCTGTTCGAAATCAATCGTTTTGAAACACTGTGGTATTGATCTGTTTTGTCTTTATCGTTTTTATTGCTTTTATGGTTTTGCTTATTTTGGTACGGATGTTAGATGATACCGATATTGATTAGTTATCTGACTATAGATCCTTTGGAACCTCCTCTTTTGGAGGTATTTTTGGGGAACCTACTAGAACTTATGCGTTCTGGGATCTACATATAAGGGTTACTCCGTATGGTGTCCGGATTAAGAATATAGCACGTGTGGTGCCGGCTTAGAATGCCACCACCCCATCTCCTCCCATGGGTGTCGTAAAATTCGACTAAGGGATTAGCCGGAGGATGGGCAGCAGTGTCCATCGAGTACATTAACAACTCAACTGCGATCGCCAACCCGCCTGCCAAGCGTGGTGATTATGGCAAAACTCCCCAATGATCCCACAATACATTCACATCGGTCGTTGTGGTGATCTTTGGGGGAGGCCTGTGTCCAGCAGTGGACTTCTTTCGACCGAAATGATGACCTCTACTGCCAAAAAGACCTCAAAAGGATTCTAAGCCAGAAGAATGGGCAACAGCGTCCCTTCTGTGGAACAGTAAATTGACGAAATACAGCATGTAACCGGTTGTCTTTGGGAGGAGGCTTTTGTTCAGCAGTGGGCATTATCGTATAAAGGGTAACCGATTTATAAGCACCTACTCCAAGACGTACCTATACGCGTCGCATCAATCTCCGGAGTGTTCAACCTCGATATCCAGAGCTCCCTTCAGTGCCTAAAATGACTACCCAGATGATTTTAGTCGATAAGAGTCCGCATACCCTTCACTCCGGTGCCCAGGGGCATTTGACGCAGCATGAGCATTTTCAAAGCAGTGAGAAAAAATATCTGGGAAAGATTTTAGGTACAAAAGTACAAATTGGATTCGAACGAAGAACTTTTGGAGCTTAGTGATTTAGTTCAGTAAATTGTTTGCAGCCGAACTTACTTTTCTTGAAGGATTTGTTTATAGGGAACATTTAAAAGTGATTTTATTTAACTCAAATATGCTAAACATCTTGATATGGACGGCTCGGTTGGTGCAGTGGCTGATTAAGTCGACTGCTTCGCTCCGGGTTTCCGGGAATTCGTGTTTGTAAACGTACCCACGATACAGGACAAATACTAGTGAGGGGAAATGTTTTAAACAAAACCCAAATAACGTTATTTCTTCATCCAAAATTACACTCCCTTACCATTTGTCCTAAAATAACATGTCTAGTTAGTAAGCCCTCTGACATCGTAATGGCATTCCAAATCGGTATTACGCAAGTCACATAAATCTTAGTAGTTCATTACGGCATTTAATACCGACGTTCGTTGTAAGTGTTGTAACTGCAAACATTGTTACTGTTTATAGTTTCACAGAAAGTTATTGAACAATAACCGGGACATGTGGTACAGACACGCCTACAGAACGCGCGTCAGCTTGGTCTGAATTAAAATGAATCATTGTTTTACGCGGAACGAGTTTTACATAATATGTAAACTTAACTTTTTCATAACATTGTTGCTTATTTCCTGTGTAGGTCTTCTTGAAGTCTGTCAAGTAAGGCTTTTGGTGTATGTACCACCTTATTTTAAGATCAACACAGTAAGGAAGTTATTCACTGTAAATAGTATTTGTTTAAAGTAATAACAAAGATTGTACCTTTTTGAGAGAAATAAAATAAATTAATTCAATAAAATTCTATATCTATCTCTATCTAAATTCTAGCTTAACGCTGAATCCTGTGATTATCTGTCTTCGAACCAGCTTTAGATGACCCACGGATATGATTCTGAAATTCTATCATATTTAGCATATTAGAGGGGGAAGTTTCTGTCCCTTTCACATCAACAGATATTTTCATAAGAGTAAAAAAGTATTACAAAAAGCCTTTTGTAAAAAGTAGTTTTTGTAGTAGGAACCGACCAATAAGCGGCTCTATTATGATTACATCGTGGACTTGGAGCCCCCTTCAGTGCTGATGACTCCCGTGGTTTTAGCTGGTAGGAGTCCGGCGTACCCCTCCACCATTCCCCGGGGCGGAGGAAGTACAGGACGTATTTCCACAGGATCAATAAAAAATTAAAAGCAGTACTGACGGTCGGTAATCTCATGGCGCGGCATGTGTACGAATAGTCCCGTTAAAGATTCAACACTAAGAACTAAGAACACACACTAAACATATATCATAAAGGTCTCGGCCAACTGCACCGGACCATACTATGATCAAGCTATGAACGTATGGGAAAATAGCACGACAAACGCTACTACGCCCACTAGAACGTATTTCCTGAATTCACTGTCAGTCGGCGGGATGATTACGTATGTCGTAGACGGTTTGCGACAGGCGTAAATCGCGCAGACGACGCTGTCAAACTTCATTTTGCGTTTGCGTTGCTCAGTGACGGAGCGGTCGGCGATCGAGCGGTCTGTGACGGAGCGGTCTGTGACGGAGCGGTCTAGTAGGCATTGTTCCATATTAATTTATACAATAAATATTTTTATGCATGTGCCGATATAGATACGGTCATGGTATGGCCCGGTATAATGGGCAGACATACAAATAAAGCATATCTAATATGATAATGAGGGTTGGTAGCGATGGGAACTCGCACCGGTGCAGGCGCAGCATTGGCATTTGTAATGGCTAATAGACGTCACACCGAACGCTGACGGCGGGGGCCGTATGACGTCACACGAATTTCCAAACAAGTACAACCGTGGTGTCTGGATTTAGAATATCTCATTGCATGTCGTAAAACGAGACACAATTAAAGATCTATTGTGTCTACACGGCTGCCGGCAATTGACACGCGAGAGACGCCACACATGGATGTCGTAAAAAAGTGACTAAGGGAGTTTAAACCAGAGGGATGGAAGCAGCCTCCCTTTTGTGGCACCGTAGCCATACTACGCTCACCACCCCACCTGCCAAGTACTGACGAATTCCACCCAAATGACGATACAATTATGAAATTTATGGGGGAGGCCTTTGTTCAGCAGTGGACGTCCTTTGTCCGATACGATGACAGCCCCCACGGGCTTTTCTCTTGTTTTCCCGTTCCCTTGTTGGAAGAGCCTAATCTCAGCGTTTAATGTATAACATCAAATAAAACTGATCTATAGAAAGCCGAGGCTTTCAACGTGATGGGTTTATCGTTTGATGTGTAATGTTGATCTCGTGTAATAAGTAGTAAATACCGCTAAGAATATGATTTTATTAGCTTTTAGTGAGATTTCTAGACCAGAATTCTTGTGCTAAATGATTTTACTGTTGTTTTATTGCCTTCGCATATCATGTTTTGCGCTTTATATATTTTAAGAACGACGATAAACAGAGTAAATTATTTTTGTATGTTGTTTTAATATAATAGGCTCTCCAGACTGTCTCCACATGCGTTCAAATATTAATTCCACACTCAACATCGTGTCCAAATAGTTGGTTCTTGCTACACTGAATACGAGGCGTACATTAGCGCAATAGTGAATTAATTGATGTTCGCGGCGTGGTGGGTTTCTTGTGTTTGCTTGTGTCAGATAGTGCACGTGTATGCGTATTACGCAGTCTCCAACTTCAGAGCGATCATGACGTTTGGCGCGAATTGAATAAAGGCGCGTGACACTAAATCTGGACAGCTTCTATTACTATAGAAGCTGTCCAGATTGTTGGATAATTCTGCCTTTCGGTAAAGTACTTTACATACATAAATTAATTCTCCAGGTAAACTTCGCGATGCTATGATACCATAACAAAAAATAAATTACTTTCTGAAGAAAATCAAGAGACTTCCAACAAGTCCCGCCGACAGTGTTTTATTTTTGTAACCATCTTACCCCGGTCCTAGTTAAAGTAAAACTCTGGGGTAGCCTTAGCGGTTAAACGCTTGCCTTCCATACCGGGTGGTCTGATTTCGATCCCGGCTCGCACCGCTGACTTATCGAATTCATATGTGGATCAGAAACTGATTATCACTTGCGTTAACGGTGAAGGAAAACATCGTGAGGAAACTTATACATCTGAGAGGGCTCCAAAATGTTCTCAACCGTGAGTGTAGTCAACACTAGGCCAGCGTGGTGCATTAAGGCTTAACCTTTCTCATCGTGAGAAAAGGCCCGTGCCCAGTAGTGGGACAGTAATGAGCTGATTATGTATGTATGTATTGCAATCGTAATAACGGGCTGATCATGCTAGTCGAACTTGCTTTACATCATACATATTTTATCGCACATGTAAGTGGCCACTCGCTTTATTATAAACTTAGAAGAAAGATTAGAAGCTGTAAAATATTATATATGACGTTTGTATTGTTTGACTTGTGTAATATTCTAATAAAATAAATATGGTTCGATCGCGTAATGGTAGTGGACGTTTAGGTCAGATATATTAACTGCAAGTAACCAGCCTGTTTTGAAGGTATCTTTTGGCGCGTTTGATAAGAGTAAAATTGGGAGACGCGCGCGCATACCACCACATTTTTTTTGCGTGTGAGAGCTTAGTTTTAGTGGTCGGTTGACTAGGGCCTATACACGAAGCGAAAACGGAGTTTCCCTGCGGTCCCTACAGAATTCCAAGCTCTTACGAGAAGAAACCATGTCAATCGGAATGTCACTGTGTCCCATAACTGGCTATAACTTCGCCTCCTATTTCGCGGGGACTTAAATTGTTCTTGGCAAAATGTAGATGTATAAAATACCCCAATTTATCCTTTTTTTATTTGTGGTGGGAGTTGCGCCACCGTCTTCTCGTGGGTGGCTCGGTGTGGCTACACAGACTCCCCAATCTACGCGTCTACGAACCCAGAAGCTCTCCATCAAGTGCCGGCAGGGGGTTGCAAGCGTATAGGAATTAGGCCGCCAAGGCGGTTGTTACCCCGACACCGTCTCCTACTTCTTCGAGCAGGATCGGCTATAACGCTTTCACAGAAGGAGACCACGACATTCCAGTTTTCATGCTCTGCCAACATAGCCATACATAGCCACGACTGCTGGCAGAGAGAAATCTTGCCCGATCCGATTGACTAGGATCCGCCGCTCGGCCGCCCACGTAGAGCCTGCATCGAGCGTGTGCTGTGCGGTATCCTTGTCGGTATCACAATGCTGGCATTGTGCCGTGGGTTCGCGTCCTATCGTGTGCAGGTAAGCACCGAAACAACCGTGCCCGGTGAACGCCTGGGTCAGGCGGTAGGTGATCGCTCGCTCCTTCTGAGCAGGCTCAAAAGAACGGCAGGCGGCCTCGACCATACGCTTGGTTACAAAGTGCACCCGCAGGCGGTGACGCCACTTTACAAGTGCGCGCCGCCTCAGCCTGTCGAACGCCCCTGGAACCCCAAATAATCCTATGGGGTAGCAGGCGTGTACGAATGCTACAATTAATATAATAAAACAACAAGCTATAAAACTGTAACGCTGCTGACGATAATCGTGAAATGTCGTCGGTTTTACGCGTAATATTGCGTTTAACGTTGCAGCGTAGGTCTACGTCAGTGGTAGACTTTTATTCCGCAATTGTTATTTTTATTGGACAATAGAAATGTTTGTAGTTATTGCGACGCAAGTAAATGTGCAGGAGATATGTTTTGTTTGGGGGTTTCAATGTTTTTTATCATCATATACATCTTTAGATTTCTATAACGGCCAATTATATGTTACTCGCATCCAACAACTCCCAGCGTCCTTCCCCAGGTCGTCTGTTTATCTCCTAGGCTGTCCCACGCCCCCCTCCGTGATGTGTCTAACCCCTCCGTGATGTGCCTAAAGGCGTGGCACCAATGGGCAACTCTAGTGTGATCTTACGAGGACCTGGAGCCCCCCTTCCGTGCCGAAGATGACCGCTCCAGTGGTTTTAGCCGGTAGGGGTCCGGCATACCCCTTAGTCCTAAAATGAAAAAAACCCTGTCCGATTTTCGATGCACGGTCTCCACTCGAGAACAAATTTGCCCAAACAATTATCAGTTCTACGAGCAATATGCCCCACCCATTGTCACTTCAGCTTACTAATCCTTTTAGCTATGTCGGCAACTTTACTTCTTCTACGGATCTCTTATCTCTGACTGGATCTGGAAGAGAAATACCAAGCATAGCTCTCTCCATGGCTCACTGAGGGATCTTGAGCTTCCTTATGAGGCCTATAGTGAGTGACCACGTCTCTGTGCCATTTCATCGCTGGTATTATATTTTAAAGTAAGATAACCGAACCTGCCGCCTGACCCAAACCTTAACACAAATAAAGTCATTGATACGCAAATAAAGCAAAGGTCTGAATATCATTCGCTGGAATAAAATGGAAATAAAAACATATCCTCAAACACGAGGTCGTAGTACATTTTCATATATATTCGTACGCGTCAAAGTGCGGTGTGCGTAAAAGCGGCATATCCATTCAAATCTTACGCTTTATGTTGTAATTTGCATTAGAGCGGGCGTACGCGGACGATTTATCGTTGCGTTTTTTAACGATGAAATGTACTTTTTCGTAAACATTAATGGTCTATATAGACATATTATTCGATTTCCAAACTGCAGTTAAGAACTTTCTGATATCAATTAATAAAAAAGATTTATAGCCGTAATTGCTTCTTAGTTGGTAGCGATCTGTTTGTGTTTAACTATATTCGTTTGACACAACTGTCGAACGAGTGTTGCCAACTTGATTTCATAATGTTACATTAAATTTATAGCTGGCGATTTTTTTTCTAGTGATGCATATGTAATATTTTTCAAGCTGGCACCATCTGTATTTGGTTGACAGAATCGTAAAGTGAGGGCTGCCAGTTGAATTGGGTGTAATTTTTAATCTATGGTTCTAGAAATGTTTTTTTTTTGTTTTGAACGTTGCCCTATACCAGGATTTCTCCTGTGTCGTGGGTGCGTTTACAAACACAAATTCCACACACAATACACCCAGACCCGGAACAACTATCTGCAGATCGTACAAATATCTGTTCCGTGCGGGAATCGAACCCACGACCCGGTGTGCAACAGCCGACTGTATCAGCCACTGTACCAACTAATAAACTGAAATAAGAATGTTAACTTCAAAACACATATGCTGCTTAGTCATTAAATTGCTAAGTTAAAAAAACGTATTTGCATTGTCTTTATTTCTTTAATACGCGCTGGCATTTTACGCGACGGTATGTATTATTTCTTCCTTCTTTCTGTTTTTAGGGTTCCGAACGTCCAAAGGAAACCCTTTTAGGATCACTAGTGTGTCTGTCTAACTATCCGTCTGTCACAGCCAATTTTCTCGGAATTTACTCGACCGATTAAGTTGAAATTTGGTAAACATATGGATTTCTGTGACCCCAAACACGGATAGATAATACAAATTGGAAATATACAAATTTTGAATATGGGGGTCGCTTTTGGTGGGTAATATAGAAAATTTCAGAATAAAGTTTTGCAAACTGTACCGTGTAACATATTAAATGAAAGGGCTTAATGTCCTTTACATGTTTATTTATATTAATTTATAATTGTAAAATAAACAGTTTTAAAGTAATTTAAGAAAATAGGCGAACATTGACCATTCCCCACCCCTATCTCCGAAACTACTGAGGCTAAAATTATGAAAAAAATATGGAAAATAGCTATTTATTTACAGATTACAGGAAAAGGATTATATGAAGTCTATAGTCTTAAAATAATATGGTAAATCTTTCAATATTGCGCGAACAAACTTACATTTGCAGTTGGAGTTGGAATGCATCGGAGAACATGCTTTTCAACTACATGTTACATTTGTTCTTGGGATAAATTATTAGTACAAGACAGAAGTCAACAATGGGCATTATATTCAGCAATTTCGGAACCCTCGCCACACGAGTTCAACTCGCACTTGTCCGGTTTTTTGTTTTATAGATTTCAGGACCTTGTAGCGAAATTGATATCGTGCAGGTTGATGGATCTGTAAGTCTGGAATCTGGAACGGTGTTTTACCCATGATGATTGCTTCCTGTCTTGTAGAGCATGTAGGAGTACACCTGTGGCAGTCGTATTAAGGAACTCAGAAGCCCAAAAGTCGGTCATTAGTCTAACTTTAAGATATCGGTATTCCCCGGAGTAGTGAAATTGTGATAGTCCTTCCTTGTAAAATATTAACATTCGGCAACTTTTTGGGTGTCTTGTGTTGCCGTCTGGTGCCGGCTTAGAATACCACCACCCCATCTCCTCCAGTGGGTGTCGTAAGTCGACTAAGGGATTAGCCGGAGGATGGGCAGCAGCGTCCTCCGAGTACATTAACAACTCCACTGCGATCGCCAATCCGTCTGCCAAACGTGGCAATTATGGCAAAACCCCCCAATGAGCCCACAACACACCGATATCGGTGGTTGTGGTGATCTTTGGGGGAGGCCTGTGTCCAGCAGTGGACTTCATTTGGCCGAAATGGTGATGATAGTAATATATACCTGTTTAGATCTAGATATATTATTATCAATAACTATACTTTGTAAAAGACTTCATTCATATCAGCCACAGGACGTCCACTGCTGAACAAAGGCCTCCCCTTAGATTTCCACAACGAGCGACACATGCCGTCTTCATCCAACGACTCCCAGCGACCTTCACCAGGTCGTCTGTCCACCTCGTTGGAGGTCGTCCCACGCTGCGTTTTCCGGTGCGCGGTCTCCATTCTAGAACCTTTGTGCCTCAGCGGCCATCAGTTCTACGAGCAATGTGCCCCGCCCATTGCCACTTCAGTTTACTAATCCTTTCAGCTATGTCGACAACTTTAGTTCTTCTACGGATCTCCTTTCTGATTCGATCTCGTAGAGAAATACCAAGCATAGCTCTTTCCATAGCTCGCTGAGTGACCTTGAGCTTTCTTATGAGGCCTATTGTGAGTGACCACGTCTCTGTTCCATATATCAAAGACTTGATTAAAAATAAATTATATAGACGCATACAGCACCGCCTTCTGTTGAATATTTTTTCGCTTTACGAAATCTATACCTTACCATGCTGCACTCTTACCGACTATAACCCTACAGTATCCTTGCGTGCAGATTGAAGATTGAATTCAATCGCAACTCCTACAGAGGATTCCCGTCGGAGGGGGAAAGGTATTGTTTCCCCGCTCGATCCACTAGTTGCTGCCCGAATCGCCTCGATAGTATTGAGGCCATCGTTGGGATGCGTCAGTCTGCACCAATTGCAGCCTTCGTAACAACGCGACGTTGCAAGGCGTTAGGTCATAATGCTTATGCCCCGTAAATAAATATACTCACCATAAACGACGACACGGTTGGTGCAGTGGCTGATGCAGTCGGCTGCTGCGCTCCGGGTCGTGGGTATGATTCCCGCACGGAATATTTGTATGATCTGCAGGTAGTTGTTACGGGTCTGTGTGTATTGTATGTGGAATTGATGTCTGTAAACGCACCCACGACACAGGAGAAATCATAGCGTGGGGCAACGTTTTAAAAAAAAACTATAAACAGTGTATCCATTTACAGTTACTATAGCCTAAACAAAAACAGTAGCATACACTCGTGTAGCTCACCTTCTCTTTATTTGATACGAGACCTGTTTCAAAAATTTCTTTGATAGAAACAACTATGAAAGTTACATCACTATTTCCGTACCTATTGCAATAGACCAGTACCTACTTACATATAGGTACATACATTACATTCGAGTTAAGTGCTCAGCAGTATTCCACCCGATTTTATAAACCGTTACATAACTGAAATAAAAGATCGCAAGTGCGGGGGAAACATAAATTATTATTATGCGACGATCATAAGTTCAAATAGAGCCCAAGATTTGTACACGCCGCTCAAATATTTACGTTACGTACAGTCGTGTCTTTAGTGCGCGCCCCAAATTATGCCCGTGTTTTGTTTATGGCCCTGTTGTTCGCGAGTTGTTATTATAATTGATTGGGATGTAAGGTATCGACATAAAGTCTGGTGGTTCTACGGTCGCGTTTCATGAGCTTTGAAATCCGATTTTCGGGCAGACAAAGTCCGATTAAGTTTTTATGCTGGAGATAGTAAAACACGGCGAACTTTAAATGCATGACAATATTAACCCTGCCGTACTCCGCGACATCGTCCAGGAATATACGCTTCGCATATAAATATAAATATGCCGCGTGGTGCCGGCTACGAATAGCACCAACTTCCTTCGAACACATTAACAACTCAACTGGGATTGCCAAGCGTGGCGATTATGGCAAATCCCCCCAGTGAGCACACAACACAGCCGTTGTGGCGATCTTTGTGGGAGGCTTGTGTCCAGCAGTGGACTTTATTTGGCTCAAACGATATAAATATATATCTCGGTCGGCACGGTTGGTGCAGTGGCTAAGCGATTGGCTTTCTACGCTACGTGTCGCGGGTTCGATCCCCACACGGAACAAATATTCGTATGATCTAAGAGTGAGATATATATCTGTAAACTGTACGTTTTACAAAAACAGTATAATAATAATGTATTAAAATCTCTACTTTACATAATGCAAGAAATCATAGCTTAATCCAATTTATAAAACCAAATAAATGTATTACCCGCCACGCCTTCACACTTTTCCATTGACAGTACGCGTCGTCGAGTAGATGAAGTTAAAATGCATACTAAAACAAACATCGCGAGTAAACGCGTTATGAAATATGCATATCGGCGTTAAGGCTGACACCAATATATTGTGTCGAGATTTCGCGAACGAAAAAATATAAGTGAAGGTTACTCAACGTTTGGAAGGAAATTGTTGAGATAATCTGTTGTAAGCGTAGATATTTTTCAGACTTCAATTTCTTAGTAAGCAGCCCGTGAAAGTTGTTCATCAGCCTCCGCAAGAGACTGCTAAATGAAAAATACTTCTAAGTTGCGTCTTCATTACGCGAGCAAATCCCTCCGTTGGGACGTGAGGCAACCCCGCGTGTCGGAAACGTGGTTACGAAGAGAAAAAAATCGAACATCGGCTCGCTTGAACATGGCACACAGGGAGCCATTCTCGTTAAGATCTTTCGCTGAAGGAGAGTCGGTGCTTGGCTCGCGCGCAGTTTGGTGCGTTTACCATTGTTTGACACGTCTTGAAAACTGGCTCTAAGAACAAATGTGGTGATAAAATATGTGTTTCTTGAAACATTCGCTTTTTTGCATAATAATCTATAATATGGCTGATGGCTGATCGAGACGTGATTGCTAAGGGAAACTCCTCGAACATTGGTTCGCTCAAACATGGTTCGTGGTGAGCCATTCTTAGTTCACTTTCAGTACACTAAAAAGGGTAGGCGTATACACATCCGTGAATTGAGAAAAATAAACTATAATAGTTAAAAACTAAATTTCACACTTTGTTCCTCTATCCACAAGTTTTTTATTGGTCTCCAGTGGAAATTCTACATGAACTTCCTTCGCCGCGAGGAAGGGCAAAGGGGCATGCGGGACTCATACCGGCTAAAACCACTGAGGTCATCTTCGGCACCTAAGGGGGGCTCCATGTCCTTGTAAGATCACACTAGAGCCGCCCATTGATGCCACACCTTTAGGCACATCACGGAGGGGATGACTGTAAAACGGTCTAGTGGAGGGAAGGCCACTGTAAAAAGGTCGCCCACCAGGCACTTCTTGGGGAGGATTGTAAAGGATCCCCCACGCCTCGCCGTGTGTGATACACAAGCGGAGGCACGTGTCCACGTGCGCGCCACCTTCTGTCCGAATAGGGGACTATTCACATATAGGCTCCATTATCAGATCCTCCCACAAAGTGGAACTCGTTAAAATAAACCAAATGAGCCTGAACTCGAGGGGTTTCGTAGCCATTAAAGAGTCCCTCTATCCACCTCCTGGCTCCATCAGCAGATTAGTTCGATGGTATCAGATTATTGTTGTGTCATCCGGATTACCACCTACATATACTTGCAAATTTTCAAATTGATACGGCATTTAGAAGTAGGTCAAAATCGACTTACAAAATTTATTTAAGATAAGATAAAAATATATATTATATAAATATATATTATACTATATTGTAGGGCAACTAAGCGACCCGATACACGACGCCACCATCAGCAGGACACTTAAATAAGCATGACATACCTTATTTTTTTTTATTTTTTTTTTATTGTTGCCCAGTGGAAATTCACCATTAACTTCCTTCGCCCCGGGGAAGGACGAAGGGGTATGCCGGACTCCTACCGGCTAAAACCACTGGAGCGGTCATCTTCGGCACCTAAGGGAGGCTCCAGGTCCTCGTATGATCACACTAGAGCCACCCACTGGTGCCACGCCTATTGGCACATCTCGGAGAGGGTGACTGTAAAGCGGTCACCCCCCCAGGGGGATTGTAAAGGATCCCCCAGTGCGTCCCACGGCAGTGCGTGACCACATGCGTGCTACCGTCTTCTCTTGGGTCGCTTGGTGTGGGCACGCAGATTCCCCAATCTACGCACCCGCGAACCCAGAGGTCCCTCACCTTATAGCAACGGCAGGGGTTTTCAGGCGTATCGGAATTAGGCGCCAGGGCGGTTGTTACCCCGGCGCCGTCTCCTTCTTCTTCGAGCGGGATCCGCCCTCTCCCGATCCCGCTCTGCGGTCTCCTTCTGGAGCATGACGCTCTCACAGAAAGAGACCACTGCATTCCAATTTTCGTGCTCTGCCAACATAGCCGACACTACTGCTGGCAGAGAGAGATCTTGCCCGATCCGATCGACCAGGATCCGCCGCTCGGCGGCCCACGCAGGGCACGCCTCGAGCGTGTGCTGTGCGGTGTCCTGGTCGCTATTACAATGGTGGCATTGTGCCGAGGCCTCGCGTCCTATCCTGTGCAGGTACGCGCCGAAACAGCCGTGCCCGGTGAGCACCTGCGTCAGGCGGTAGGTGACGCCCTCGCTCCTTTTGAGCCAGGCTCCAAAGAGCGGCAGGACGGCCTCGACGACGCGCTTGGTTGCAAACTGCATCCGCAGGCGATGACGCCACTTTACAAGTGCGCGCCGCCGAGCTAGCCGCCGCAGCTTGTCCAACGCCCCTGGAGGCGCGCCTTCGCCGCTCTGGCGGAGGGAGCGTGTCTGATCGTAGACCCACGCATCCATCTCCGCCTGGATGTCAAAAGGCGGAAAACGCGCCAGGAGAGTTGCCGCCTCGTAGGACACCGTTCGGTATCCTCGTGCGATCCGGATAGCCACTCTGCGCTGCAGACCATGAATTTTGGTTCTGCAGCGCTGGGCGTCTGATAGTCGAGCTGACCATACAGGCGCCCCGTATAGGACCACGGACCGCACGACTCCTCCGTAGAGACGGCGAACTTCCTCACATGGTCCCCCGAGATTGGGCAGCAGCCGATGTAGAGCACCCACTACCCTCACGACTCAGGGGACGAGGCGCTGGAAGTGCTCTTCGAAGCCCCAACGACTGTCCAGGGTGAGCCCCAGGTATTTCATGTACCGGCCCACCCCGATTTGCGCGTCACAACGCGTATCCACGAACTGGGTGGTTCTCTGCTTCTCGGCAGTTTGTGGAACCTTAGCGCCTCGGTTTTCTGAGGCGCTATCCGCAGACCCAGGGCGTGGATTTTGGCCACGACAATTGCCACCGCTTGCTCCGCAAGCTGGATGGTTCCCTCGAAGGACTCCCCGCTGGCCAACACCAGAGTGTCATCAGCGTAACAGACTAAGCAAGCATGACATACCTGATATGCCCGACAACTATCACGTCGTTTAGTTTGTTAGTTGTTTGTTACAAGTGAAGTTAAGGCGTCACGTGTCTTGTCTCACTCTCTCTATGTAACCTCTCTTGTCGAGTTGTCGCTGAATAAATGCTTTTTCTTCCTAATGCATTTACACCATTACACTTAACCGTTGACCTTTCGGTGATTATCCGTACAATTCGACGCCATATTCGTCCAAATCACTTACTGTGTAATGGGCATTTCGCGTAATGACCGTTTTTAAACGTGCAGGGATCGTAAACCGTTTCGAGTTAGCCGTAGCTGTGGGAATGCCATCGTAAATCTGTACTGCGGTTTGCTGCAGTGGCGTGCTTGCAATGCCCCGGTGTATGATGCCCTTAAACTGTTTGGTTCCATAATATTTTATTTAAATTTAGATTATATTAATTTAGTTTTTCCGTGTGGTGTCCGGATTAAGAATATAGCACCACTCCATCTCCTCCTGTGGATGTCGTAGAAGGCGACAAAGGAAATCTAAACAGAGGGATGGCAGCAGCATCCCTTCTGTGAAAAGGTAACCATACTGCGCTCACCAACCCGCCTGCCAAGCGTGGTGAGTATTGGCAACTACGCCCTAAAACGATGACACAGTTGTTTAAATCTGTGGGGGAGGCCTTTGTTCAGCAGTGGACGTATAAATGGCCGATATGATGATGAACTTAGTTTTGCTGACGTGTTTCTTTTTATATTCACACAACACAAACTCGAAACAAGCATGTAAGTCATTAAATACTTATCTTTACATGTGAGAATCGAAACTGTGACTCTTAGAAAGCTGCAGCATTCATGTCTTCAATAAGAGTTACTTTGTTGATTGGGTTTTCATTAAAATTGTCTCCGTCTCCGCCTGCTAGCCTGCGTATCGGTCTGACATCGAAGAGGGAAGAAGAGAGCTCTGAACGTAAGGGACTGCTTGGTAATACCGGCACCCGTATTAGCTAAAAACAGCGACAGCAGACGCGACAGCAGCTATCGCGCATCTAAGGATACCCAGTGGAAAAGAGCTTGAAATTGAAAGCCAAACATGCAACTTTTAGTTAATTGATCGTCCAACAGACTGTCCGTCAGCGATCTTCGCCTGCTTAATCGCTATCGGCAAATACGTAATACCAAAATGACGTTCTAGAACGGCGTCTGCGCGATTTACGCCTGTTGCAAAGCGTCTGCGACTTACGTAATCAGCCCGCGGGTTAACGCATTCCAAGCAAAGAGTAGCATTCCATAGCAGTACAAAATCCCAGAATTATTTTCAAACATCATTACTCAAGTTCAATTGACATTTGTTTTGCAATGGCCACTTGTCTATTGAACGCGGCTCTTCAAACGAGCGTGTTCAAAGATTTCTAGAACAAAAGGTGCTAAAATTCTCTGTAAGTTCATAAAGATAGTTTACATTTTCATATCCTTAACACCATCACAAATTGCACAGTTCATGGAAAAATAGAAGCTCTTTGTTATGTTATGCAGGAACTTTTTACAAACAATTGATGATTTCTCACCAAAAGTGTGTTTTATACAATTTGGTGACGAGATGAGCAAGTCATTCGTTTGCTAGTAAGCGACACGGCTGTCCATAACAATTGTAATGCTACCCGGGACTAGCGCTGCGCGTGGTACCACACTGCACTCGAGACGTGAAATGTCACTAGTTATAGTGCCCTTTTAACCGGAGCACAATAATATCTAAAGCTCAAATACTACGCCTTAGCGGTGAATATCTGGCATTGGCTGGTACTGCCTAGCCGGGTCTTGCAATAATAGACCACATTCATAATAAATGGTAGCTGGATAGGGTAAGTCCTCAATAATAATAGTAATATCAGCCTCTAAGTATCCCACAGCTGGGCAAAGGCCTGACTACGAGCACTGATCATCACGCTTACTCCCTGCGTGTTGCAGACTATTACGATCCAGGTTTCCTTACGATGTATTTCTTCACCGTTAAAGTTAGACAAATTTTCTTTATTTTTTTCAAAACGTTGCCCCACACTTATATTTCTCCTGTATCGTGGGTGCGTTTACAAACACAAATTCCACACACAATACACCCAGACCCGGAACAATTACTTGCAGACCGTACAAATATTTGTTCCGTGCGGGAATCGAACCCACAACCCGGTGCGCAGCAGTCGACTGTATCAACCACTGCACCAACCGTGCCGTCAAAGATTTCTACAACAAAATATGGAACAGAGATGTGGTAGGTCACTATTGGCCTGATAAGAAAACTGGAAAAAAGGTCACTCAGAGAGCTATGGTGAGAGCTATGCTTGGTATTTCTCTACGAGATCGAATCACAAGTGAGCAGATCCGTAGAACAACTAAAGTTGCCGATATCGCTGAAAGGATTAGTAAATTGAAGTGGCAATGGGCACGACACATTGACGGCCATTGGGGTACAAGGCTTCTAGAGTGGAGACCGCGCACCGGAACACGCAGTGTTGTACGACCTTCAACGAGGTGAACTGACGTCCTGGTGAAGGTCGCTGGGAATCGTTGGATGTGGGCGGCATGTAACCGCTCGTTGTGGAAATCTGTGGGGGAGGTCTTTGTTCAGCAGTGGACGTTATTTTGCTGATATGATGATGATGATGATGATCTGATGATCTGTTTTTGTGTTAAATGTGATCGTAACACAACGAATAAATGTAAATACTTTAAATCTAGAGATTTTGTCTTTTTTTTTAAACGTTGCCCCACACTGTGATTTCTCCTGTGTCGTGGGTACGTTTACAGACAGGAATTCCACATACAATACACCCAGACCCGGAACAACTACCTCCAGATCATACAAGTATTTGTTCCATGCGGGAATCGAACCCACGACCCGGAGCGCAGCAGCCGACTGTATCAGCCACCGCACCACCGTGCCGTCATTAGATTAGATTGATATTAATTTCGGCCGTCAGTCGTCTTTTACGCCATCCATGGAAAGAGATGAAGTGGTATTATATTGTCAATCCAGACACGACACAGAAAAAGGAATCCTATAACTTTTATTTTTATAAAAATATTGTTTCCTGACCAAAATGCGGACCAAAATTCTGTATTTACATTTTAGCTAATATATGCTTGTTTTAAACAAAAACCTAGTGAGGAAAACAATTTTTTCAATGTAAAATTAAACGAAACATGGCACAAATGTTTACCGCCTGCGAGTAAAGGCTCCCGTGAGAGTAGCGTTATGTGCCGACCTTGTAAAGACCCATATGACTTTTTAAAGAATGGCGTGTCCTATGGGAAAATATAGCCTTTATAAAGTACGTGTTTCCAAAATTTCATTAGTATGTTATTTTATTTACTCTAATATCGTAAAATTTAGATTATAAACTTCAAAACGAGTTTATATTAACATACTTTATAAACACAATACCGAAATTTAAAAATAGATAAAATACTTTTTTTTGTGCGTTTATGCGTGGCAAATCCGAAAAGTTAATATCACCAAGAAGATTCCATCAATTATTTTTTTCTAATGAAGAGCATATGCGGAGCGCGCCATTTTTTTATAGCATTACGGAAATGTTTTTCATATAACTGTAAAGTAAGTAAAGTGTAAGGTATAAAAACACCCCGAAATCATGAATGAATTAATGAATCGGTTAGTTCGTTCAGTGTCTATAGGCGTGGCACCAGTGGGCGGCTTTATTGTGGTCATACGAGGACCTGGAGCAGCCGCAGGTGCCGAAGATGACCGTCCCAGTGATTTTAGCTAGTAGGAGTCCGGCATACCGCTCCATCCTTCCCCGGGGCGAAGGAAGTTCATGTAGAATTACCACTGGGCCAAATAAATAAAAAAAGGTATTAAAACACTCAAGTGATACTATTAAAAACCTCGTCACACAAATTGGTGTTTTAATATACCCCTCTTTATGCAACAGTTTCATAAACTACTATAATTTTGTTGGAATTTTTTTTTTGTTTTGCCCATGCATGTCCTTGGATCGTAGTAATCCTCTTCTTTCGTGGTTGGCTATTACCCATTGGCCAACCTCGTGTCATCTTCGTCATCACCGTGTCTCGTGTAATCCGTGTGGTGTCCGGATTAAGAATATAACAACACTCCATCTCCTCCCGTGGATGAAGTAAAAGACGACTAGGGGACTCTAATCCATAGGGATGGGTAGCAGCGATGCTTCCGTGGAAAAGCACTCATTCTGCGCTCACCAACCCGCCTGCCAAGCGTGGTAAGTACTGACACATACCGCCCAAAATGGGCACGGCATTGCACAGGTCGACTTATGGGGGTGGCTTTTGTTCAGCAGTGGGCGTTTACTGGCTGATATGATGAACCTAATCTCAGAGTTGTTCAAGCCACCCAAAGGTCTCCAACTTAAATTAACGACTGCCGTCTAGTGACTCAACCCGGGATCGATGATTTTACGTGCCAATATATTATTTAAGATATAGACGTTTAGTTGCAGGCACATCTGCTACAGTAACAGCCTAGTTCGATACCCAGGTCGGGAAAATGTTTATCGGGTTTTCTTCTTGGAAAATATCAATACCATAATACATTTAATCATTAAATTCATTCATTAAAAAATGGCGACATGTCGCTTGGCTTTCTGCGCTTTATGTTGTGGATTCGATTCCCACATGGGACACATGATCGTATGATCTATAGATACATAGGCTGCACTAAAAGTATCGGGAATGGAATATTTCCACTGTTCCTGTCATATTAAAATCTTTTTAATTGAAAACTCCTTGGTTTTACAAATCGAATACCATTTATTTATTTAAAAAAAGATTCACGGTCTTGTCACAAGGTTTTGTCAAACTTGTTTAGTCGTTGAGAAAATGGAATTGACTTGAGAAAATTCAAGAGCGATGATTTATTATGACTTTCGAAGTGGTTTAACACAAAAACAGTGTGTTGACCGGATGATTTCTGCATTTGGTGATGAAGCCCCATCCAAAACCACAATTTATCGCTGGTTTGCTGAATTTAAACGTGGACGTGTCAAGCTCAGTGATGATCCTCGTCAAGGTCGTCCAAAAACTGCAGTCACCCAAGAAAACGTTGATGCTGTGCGTAAGCTGATTGAGGAAGATCGACATGTGACATACCGCGAAATTCAGGCAACTTTAGACATTGGCATGAGTCAAATACAAATAATCTTGCATGAACAATTAGGTGTAAAAAAGTTGTTTTCCCGATGGATACCGCATTTGCCGTGTGGTGCCGGTTCAGAATACCACCACCCCATTTCCTCCCGTGGGTGTCGTAAAAGTCGACTATGGGATTAGCTGGAGGATGGGCAGCAGCTTCCTTCGATTACATTAACAAATCAACTGCGATCGCCAACCCGTCTGCCAAGCGTGGCGATTATGGCAAAACCCCCCAATGAGCCCACAACACACCCATATCGGTCGTTGTGGTGATCTTTGGGGGAGGCCTGTGTCCAGCAGTGGACTTCATTCGGCCGAAATGATGATGATGATGATGATGACCGCATTTGCTATGTGAAGAGCAAAAAGCGGCTCGCGTTACTTGGTGCGTCAGAACTCTCGAAAGATTCCACGCAGGATCCTCAAATGCAGTATACAACATCGTATCAGGTGACGAATCCTGGATATATGCGTACGAACCCGAAACAAAAAACCAGTCACGAGTTTGGGTGTTCGAAAATGAGTTAAAGCCAACAAAAATTGTTCGTTCACGGAGTGTTGCAAAAAAAATGGTGGCCACGTTTGTCTCCAAAACCGGCCATGTTACGACTATTCCTCTTGAGGGACAAAGAACGGTTAATGCAGAATGGTATGCTAGCATTTGTTTGCCACAGGTCGTTTCTGAACTCCGTAGAGAGAACTGCAACCGCCGCATCATCCTCCATCACGACAATGTGAGTTCTCACACCGCGCACAGAACAAAAGAGTTTTTAGAGCAAGAAAACATAGAATTATTAGACCATCCGCCGTACAGCCCCGACCTAAGCCCTAATGATTTCTATACTTTCCCTAAAATTAAGAATAAATTGCGTGGACAGAGATTTTCATCACCTAAAGAAGCTGTGGACGCCTACAAAACGGCCATTTTGGAGACCCCAACTTCCGAATGGAATGGTTGCTTCAATGATTGGTTCCATCGTATGGAAAAATGTGTCAAATTTCGCGGAGAATACTTCGAAAAGCAATAAATACATTTTTAAATAGTAATGTTGTGTCACTTCCTTGATTCCCGAAATTTTCAGTGCCGCCCTCGTACTTGTTCCGGGTCTGGGTGCTTGTGCTTGTGCACGTGAAATTTATGTCGTTACCGACATAAATTTCCTCGTCCTTCATCGCCACAACGACCGGTATGGGTTTATGTTGTGTGCTCATTGGGGGGTTTTGCCATAATCGCCACGCTTGGCAGACGGGTTGGCGATCGCAGGTGGCTTATAAATGTACTGGAAGGACGTTGCTGCCCATCCTCCGGCTAATCCCATAGTTGCCATGGGATGAGATGGGGTGGTTGTATTCTAACGGCCGACTAATTAGAATTATTAATTTCGACCGCTAGCGCAAACTTATTATCAGAAAATATTATCTATACGACCAACTCGCACAGAATTTAAAGCGCTTGGCCACGGCAATGATCGGGTTTTATCATTGATCGTTATATGTTGGATTTTAATCGATAGGCTACAAAGCCTGTCTATCAAAGACTACCGCGAAATGAAAGACTAATTAATGAAATATCAAAAGTCAAAATCAAGCTCATTGTATAAATAATGGCAATACTTATTACTTAAACAATTAATCTCAACGACCATTAAAACTACTACTACTAATTTGTAACTGCACGAAAATCTCTAACCATTATATCATTAGCAGCTATAAAAATAATCTCTCATTCATCCATAATACGATATTGAAATAGTACAGAATGTTGTGTCCCAGTTATAGACACGCGCGCACATCGTGTCAAAAGCAATGGCATTAAAAAAACATCCTATACTCCACAACGGACACATATTGATGTCTTTGAGTAAATCTAGTTGGAATAGAAATAGCATATCGAGCGATATAAAATGTCGAATGTTTTCGTAGTGCTTTCATGTTAGGGGACAATGAAAATACAGTCATGTCTTTACATAAATCAATCTCAGAAGCTACATGACTCTTTTAGTGAACAAATATGATGACAAAGTTACGACAGAACATGTCATATGGTAAAGTGATAAGTGATAAAAATCATCATTTACGGCTGACTTCAAGTCCCTGTCGTGTATTTGAAAACAAATATTTGGGAAAATAAAAAAATGTGCGGCTGGAGGACCCCCGTCAGGAACTTGCAATAATGACACAATATTATACCACGTGAATTAAAACAATAACAAAAAATAAGTTTAAATATAATTTACACGTGTTTAGAGAATAGAGGCTATTCAGCTGATCGCGCACAATGCTTGCTGCTCAAATCTCGATAATGGCACGAATATACACACATATAACCGTAGTAACTCTTAAGTAAGAGACAGAGAGAATGAGAAAGAGAGGGAACGGTCGCCTACCGTATATAATATAAAGAGACAGAGAGAAAGAGAGGGAAAGGTCGGCTACCATATATAATATAAAGAGACAAGAGAGAAAGATAAAGACAGGGAAAGGTCGACTGGAGGGGGCATAACACCTTTTCCTTACTTGACGCAATTTCTGCCAGTTCACTCTACCGTAAGCCGCGTAAGCGTAAGTTCTTCATTCCAATAAAGTACACTAATTATTTTTTTAATCTTGTATTGTTACAGCGCGCGGCGTCAACGAATTTGTATGCCAAGTTGGTCGATTTCTGTTACTAAGACCTATACGCAGTAATATACAATCTGGAAGGTATAAAAATCTCATTTGTATATAAATAATGTCTCATAACAAGCTTCAAACCTATGTATTTCTCAATGTATAATATTTTTCTACGACATCCATAAAGGCATATCTACGCGTATAAAAAGAAGTAAACATCGTAAACCTCAAGCGTTTGATCTCGCGACCCTGGCAGGTTATACTCAGCCGAATTACTCCCGCAAGCCTATGCGGTGTTTCCAACTGGTTCAGAAAAATATATGCACACGTGAGTTTTATAGGAGTTTGTGCTGGAGGAATGTACTCGACGTAGAAAGCAAGTATTTTACTGAATGCGAAACGCAATATCAAAGAGGAAAACAAATACATATGAATACTTATATTTTTGCTCTAGTGATGTTTTTTCCACCTCTGTGTATCCGTCGTGATAAAAAAGTACAGAGAATAAATATATTAGGTAACCTAGCCTAAGCCTAACCTATGATTACTTGGGACAAACTGTCCAGTTAGGTAGGTCCAACTTCGAGAAAGAGATCAATCGTCGAATCCGACTCGGCTGGGCAGCGTTTGGGAAACTTCGCACTTCAAGACGCAAGTCTTTAACCAGTGTGTGTTACCAGTGATGACATATGGAACAGAGACGTGGTCACTCACAATAGGTCTCATAAGAAAGCTCAAGGTCACTCAGCGAGCTATGGAGAGAGCTATGCTTGGTATTTCTCTACGAGATCGAATCAGAAATGAGGAGATCCGTAGAAGAACTAAAGTTGTCGACATAGCTGAAAGGATTAGTAAACTGAAGTGGCGATGGGCAGGGCACATTGCTCGTAGAACTGATGGCCGCTGGGGCACAAAGGTTCTAGAATGGAGACCGCGCACCGGAAAACGCAGCGTGGGACGACCTCCAGCGAGGTGTGCAGACGACTTGGCGGAGGTCGCTGGGAGTCGTTGGATGAGGGCGGCATGTAACCGCTCGTTGTGGAAATCTAAGGGGGAGGCCTTTGTTCAGCAGTGGACGTCCTGTGGCTGCTATGATGAGGTAACCTAGTAAATTCTTGCATCGAAAATTATACAGATCTAAATAATAAAAGTACTTACTAGTGAATTGTATTCATTATTATTGAATGTTGTAGAGAATATAAGCCAATTAATCTCCCTTGCTAGCGGCTTGTTAGAATTAGGAATAGGATAATAGGCTTTTTGGGCTGTTACAACAACTGTCACGTATTTTCTATAACAGTAATGGGGCGGTGCTCAGTTTAGTGCTGTAATCAAATTTGTCTAATGATTACCTACATAATTTATTTTATTGCAATTTTATGCATGTAATTGTTATTACGATAAATTATTGCTTAAGTAGTATACTATATTTGGAAAACGTGCATTGGAAATACGCAGTGTAGGATGACCTCCAACGAGATGGACGGATGATCTGGTGAAGGTCGCTGGGAGCCGTTGGATGCGTATGGCATGTAACCGGACTTTGTGGAAATCTGTGGGGGAGGCCTTTCTTTGTTTAGCAGTGGACGTTATTTGGCTGATATGATGATGATGTTGATATTTGGGTAACTTGTGACAAGAGGGCTACCTCGCAAATCGATTGATACATATTGGGTGCCGATTTAATCAGCTGTTACCTTGTAGGGGGTGAACGAGTCCACAATTGTCTACCCAAATCAGTAAAAAGTAGTACTTTAATTTTGAATCAAAACATCAATTTCTTTACTAACACAGAGTCAATTCATAACAGCTGGCGGGCATGTGCCTCCCATATGATCGGGTGGTAGATACCCAACATCTCCGCAGTGGCAGCTTCGCACTCGATCATGGTACGAGACGGGTGCATAAGTTAGCTGCAAGTGTTTATTAGGTAACTAGTTACATTATCGTGTGTTTTTATATTGATATGACTTTGAAAACACTTTAAAATAATTAATGGAATCACCACCGCATTGGAGTGTAACGAACGCTGTGAGTTTGCGGGAATCTAACCCGCGACCCATAGCGTAGAAAGCCAATCACTTATCCACTGCGCCAATTGTGCCGTCGAATGTATATCTTATACCTTGGATTGGTGACCATTCAGTACACCTACCTTGTCTTTGACATTTAGCCGCCAGTCTCTATTGTACCTTGGCCCCGCCTCACCGACGTCGCGGGGGCCCATCGCCGCGTCACCATCCCGTTCAAGTTAGCACTTCTCCCTCCCGTCTCTTGCTCGCGCCGGCCTATGCCAAGCCTGTAGCTTTAAATGTCCCTTATTACATTTTAACTAATACCGATCCAGCTGTCCCCAAAACAATAGCTTGTTATCCCCAGCAACGCCCTAAGCCGAGGTCCGTGACCCGCAGGGGGCGCCCTTAGCGAAAGTTGCTTAGTTTTTAATATTAAATTTAAGCCTGGCTGGAGGCCTCTTTCGGCTTCGCCCGAAATGACCGGTTTAGCAACCACATTTCCCTGGATTGTATGCGAGAAGCCCAACAAAAAAAAAACCCTTGACTACTGTAACTGTATCGTAGTAACGTTCCCTCTAATTAATAATAGCAAATTCACCATCTAGTAATGAATTTGTTATTTGATTAGCTCGCAAAGGTGCTGGCATCAGGTGATAAGCGTGATCTTCATTCGGTAGCGGTCACGGCGCCACCTCGTCGCCTCCATTGCCCGTCCTTATAAATAGTCCACGCAAGGACAGATCGGGCACCCACCTCAAGCAGTTAATTAAAATACTTAACGAATAATGACCGTGCCCACTGCCAACCTTGCGGATTGAACCAGGAGAGTACAGCTGTATAATAGTGCATAGGCATACGACTACCGGGGAGGTGACCACTTTACAGTCACCCTCTCCGAGATGTGCCTATAGGCGTGGCACCAGTGGGCGGCTCTAGTGTGATCATACGAGGACCTGGAGCCTCTCTTAGGTGCCGAAGATGAAATTGCACTTGCTCCGTATAAATACTCTAGTCTATCACAACATAGGCGTGGTTAGGTCAGATAATGACTCACCGGAGGCGATGGAGGCCAATTAAGGGTCCTCCAGGGCAACCTATACCACTGCCGCAACGCGCAGAATCTGTTGCTGCAAACTGTTGCGGCGTCCAGGAACACCCTCGCTGGTTCGGGGGCGCCGGGGACTCCGTCACCATCTATTGGTCTGGAGCCGAAGGTGAGCCGCCCTGCTCCCTGTTGGACAGGGGGCAGGGCTTTGTCGTAGTAGAGTGGGGACCTCTGGCAGTAGTGGGCTGCTATATCTCCCCCAACGTGTCTCTCGCCGACTTCGAGGGATACCTGGACGGGGTGGCACGCAGCATTCGCTGTAAGTGCTCGCCCCGTCCAGTGCTCATCCTGGGGGACTTCAACGCTCACTCTAGAGCTTGGGGCAACCGTCGGGACGGGCCGAGGGGGAGGATAATGGAAGACTGGGCGGCGTCACTTGACCTCCGATTGCTGAATCGGGGGTCCGTTAGCACCTGCGTTCGGTGGCAGGGGGAGTCGGTCGTGGACCTGACATGGGCGGCTCCTTCTGTGGCCCGCATGGTGTCGGGTTGGCGAGTAGCGGAAGAAGGGGTCACACTTTCGGACCACCGCCACATAATGTTCGACGTGGCCCTCCGCACGCCTTGCCCGAGCCGTTCTAGTCCCAGCCCGCGGTCGCGGCGTTGGGCCCTCACATAGCTGGATCGAGAGTTGCTCGTCGCAGCTGCCAACGTCGCGGCCTGGCCAGAGGTCGATCAAGGGATATTGCCCGATCCGGAGGAGGAAGCGTCGTGGTTCCGGAGGACGATGACGTCAATATGCGACGCATCCATGCCCCGGGCCAGGCGCTCCCGGCGTACGGCAGTGTACTGGTGGTCGGATGAGACCGCGCAGCTGCGCGCGGTCTGCCTGGCATCCCGCCGCCGGTACCAACGAAGCCGACGCCGGCACAGCGCTACAGCCGGAGAGACTGAAGAGGCCTATAGGGCCTACCGGGCGGCCACACTGGCGTTTCAGACCGCCATCAGTGAGGCGAAGGCTCGGTCCTAGAGCGAGCTCCTAGAGGGACTAGACAGGGATCCGTGGGGGAGACCCTACCGTATGGTAGTGGGCAAGTTGCGCCCATATGTCCCCCCGGTGACCGAAACCATGGTCCCGGATTTGCTGGAGAGAGTACTTTCAACGCTCTTTCCGGCGGTTCGGGACCATCATGGTCCCTCTCCACCCCCAAATGCCTCGGACTGGGTCGAGGAGTTGGGGGTTTCGGATGGGGAGCTGGGCCGAGCCATTGGCCGCCTGAAGAGTCGCAACACCGCATCGGGTCCGGACGGCATTCCGGGCCGTGCGTGGGTGTATGCGCTACAGTCTCTTGGGGACCGCTTGAGGCGGCTGTTCACCAGTTGCCTCCGTAGTGGCGTGTTCCCGTCCGGCTGGAAGGAAGCCGGATTGGTTCTCTTGAAGAAGGAAGGAAGGGCTGCAGAGTCTCCCTCTGCATACCGTCCCATTTGCCTGCTCGACGAGGCTTCGAAGCTATTCGAAAGAATAATTACCCGAAGACTCGTTGAGCACCTGTCGCGAGTTGGCCCCGACCTGGCCGAAAGTCAGTATGGCTTCCGGCAGCAGCGGTCCACCATTGACGCGATTCTTCGCGTCCGCTCGCTGGCGGAACAGGCAGTGTCCCGGCGGGGTGGGGTGGCGTTGGCGGTCAGTCTAGACATCGTCAACGCCTTCAACTCCATCCCGTGGGGCGCTATTAGGGCGGCACTAGTCCATCATCGGTGTCCGCCCTACCTGCAGGGCATCATAGGGGCCTATCTGCGCGATAGGCGCATTCGCTACGTGGGCAGGGACGGTAGCGTAAAGCGGAGGGAGATTACGTGCGGGGTTCCGCAGGGGTCAGTTCTCGGCCCTCTCTTATGGAACCTCGCCTACGATGCGGTCCTGCGTGTCGTTCTCCCTGCTGGCGTCAGCTTAGTCTGTTACGCTGATGACACTCTGGTGTTGGCCAGCGGGGAGTCCTTCGAGGGAACCATCCGGCTTGCGGAGCAAGCGGTGGCAATTGTCGTGGCCAAAATCCACGCCCTGGGTCTGCGGATAGCGCCTCAGAAAACCGAGGCGCTATGGTTCCACAAACTTCCGAGAAGCAGAGAACCACCCAGTTCGTGGATACGCGTTGGTGACGCGCAAATCGGGGTGGGCCGGTACATGAAATACCTGGGGCTCACCCTGGATAGTCGTTGGGGCTTCGAAGAGCACTTCCAGCGCCTCGTCCCCCGAGTCGAGAGGGTAGTGGGTGCTCTACACCGGCTGCTGCCCAATCTCGGGGGACCATGTGAGGAAGTTCGCCGTCTCTACGGAGGAGTCGTGCGGTCCGTGGTCCTATACGGGGCGCCTCTATGGTCAGCTCGACTATCAGGCGCCCAGCGCTGCAGAACCAAAATTCACGGTCTGCAGCGCAGAGTGGCTATCCGGATCGCACGAGGATACCGAACCGTGTCCTACGAGGCGGCAACTCTCCTGGCGCGTTTTCCGCCTTTTGACATCCTGGCGGAGATGGATGCGTGGGTCTACGATCAGACACGCTCCCTCCGCCAGAGCGGCGAAGGCGCGCCTCCAGGGGCGTTGGACAAGCTGCAGCGGCTAGCTCGGCGGCGCGCACTTGTAAAGTGGCGTCATCGCCTGCGGATGCAGTTTGCAACCAAGCGCGTCGTCGAGGCCGTCCTGCCGCTCTTTGGAGCCTGGCTCAAAAGGAGCGAGCGCGTCACCTACCGCCTGACGCAGGTGCTCACCGGGCACGGTTGTTTCGGCGCGTACCTGCACAGGATAGGACGCGAGGCCACGGCACAATGCCACCATTGTGATAGCGACCAGGACACCGCACAGCACACGCTCGAGGCGTGCCCTGCGTGGGCCGCCGAGCGGCGGATCCTGGTCGATCGGATCGGGCAAGATCTCTCTCTGCCAGCAGTAGTGTCGGCTATGTTGGCAGAGCACGAAAATTGGAATGCAGTGGTCTCCTTCTGTGAGAGCGTCATGGTCCAGAAGGAGACCGCAGAGCGGGATCGGGAGAGGGCCGATCCCGCTCGAAGAAGAAGGAGACGGCGCCGGGGTAACAACCGCCCTGGCGCCTAATTCCGATACGCCTGAAAACCCCTGCCGTTGCTATAAGGTGGGGGACCTAAAAGGTCAGATAATGAATTGAGACTGATCTACTTTTCCTTAGACAAGACTGTTTATCCTATCAAAATAGAGTGAAAAAACATATTCCTAACAAAAATATTATCATATGTATCTTATACATATATTTTACCAATAGATAAAAGCCAAACTAGATCTATACCTACATGCATAGTGCAATTCATAATCTATTTGACTTCTTCTACATAAATCCCGCAACTAACCGATTTCAAAATACATTTTTCATCGACACCATAAAAATGTCTTCAGGTTTCTCATATTCAAACTGAAATGTTCATGTACTATTGTCATCACCACACGATTTTAAACCTTAGCTCTCGTACTTAAAGTTGAGTGTTAATATTTAAGTGTAATAGGAGGATATATCATATACTCGTATTCCTCTCTTGTCGTGTCTATTAAGCATCAAGTATAATCAGTGCCAGAATTAGTTAAAGAATTATGATGTTTATAACATCCAGCAAATTGCAATAATAAGTAAGTACACGGTTGGTGCAGTGGCTGATACAGTCGGCTGCTGCGGTCCAGGTCGTGGGTTCGATTCCCGCACGGAGCAACTAATTGTATGATCAGCAGATAGGTATTCCGGGTCTGTGTGTATGTATGTGGAATTAAATGTCTGTAAACGCACCCACGACACAGGAGAAATTCTAGTGTGGGGCAACGTTTAGAAAACAAAATTGATTGGATTCAGATTATCAACATCATTATATCATCCACTGTGGAACAAAAGCCTCCCCTATGAGACGACGGCTTACAAGCTGTGTGTCGTAATTTTGGTGCAAATATGCCAGTACTCACCATGCTTAGTACACGAGTTAGCGCAGAATGGCTACTGTTCCACAGAAAGGACGCTGTCCCTGATCTCTCTCGATTCATCACCATCATCAACATTTCAGCCGAATTAAGTCCACTGCTGGACACAAGCCTCCCCAAAGATCGCCACAATGACCGGTCTGGGTGTGTTGTATGCTTATTGGAGCGTTTTGCCATAATCGCCACGCTGGACAGGCGGTTTGGCGATCACAGTTGAGTTGTTAATGTACTCAAATGACGCTACTGCCCATCCTCCGGTAAATCCCATACTCGCCTTTTGCGACACCCACGGGATGAGATGGGTTGGTGCTATATTCTTAATCCGAACACCACATAGCTACAATTCAACACACATGACACATTGTGTTAATTTATGCAAACGCAACCAATCTCACATCGTTTATGAGGCGTGCTTTCTTAACAGGCTGTCCATGTGTCTGTGACAGGAACGGTCGCAATTTGAATTCTATACCACTGAATTAAGATCAGTTATTTCCAACTTAACAATCGAACATACAGTTGAAAATTGTGTACAATAACAGCAACCTTCTACCGTGTTATTGATTAATTAATAGCCGACTCTTTCAGAAAATTGTTTCCTTTACGTTTCGAAAAGGTTCTTTATCGCCCCATATTACGAGACTCGCAAAGAACGAAAAAATATTCGTATCAAACTTCAAATAATCCAACCCGCATTTGTAAAGAAGCACACAATTTCCGTAGCCCCACGTATTCCCTTGAGTATCCGCGTCCAGTCCGAATCACTTGACCAGTTTGTTACCCCTGTATCCTCAATTCTTCGAAGCATGAAACTCAATTTTGTTAGAGAAGGAAGCCTTTGCCGTTACGTTGTAAAAGATTTCTCTGTGTTGGAAATTATGTTCTTAGGTTTGAACTGTATCTTTTTAAAAGTTGGAATTCGAGTTACTGATGGGAATAAAGTTTGTTAGCGAACGGCAGCCGATATTATGAGTTCAAAGGTTTGCTTATACAAGTACCAGCGTGTTGTAAGGCGTCGAAATAGTAAAAGAATGAAGTGAAGTGAGTGAGTCAGTGAGTCAGTCAGTTAGTCCTTCAGTAAGTCCGTGATTGAGTCAATGATGAACGTATATACGAATATTGTGAAGCAATGAGGGTGGCGGACTTTAATATCGTGTGAAAATGTTACTACCAAATGAATGCGGCAGCCCCTTGTGATAGAGGTTAGAAAATACTGAATCAGACAGAGATAGCCATCTTTTTAGCTAGATACCATGAATAGAGTTCGAGTTATGTGGGATTTAACATGTCCGTGTGGTGTCCGGATTAAGAATACAGCACCACTCCATCTCCTCCCGTGGAGGTCGTAAAAGGCGACTGGGAATCTACACCAGAGGGATGGGAGCAGCGTCCTTTCTATGGAACAGTAGCCATTCTGCGCTCAACAACCCGCCTGCCAAACGTTATGAGTATTGGCAAATATCCCCCAAAATGATGGCACAGTTGTGGAAATCTATGGGGGAGGCCTTTGTTCAGCAGTGGACGTATAAATGGCCGATATGATGATGATAACATTATTTTTGGCTATCACAGACGTGAAAGTCATTTGCTTTTCGACACAATAATTTATTCCAAGACAACACCTACCTAATATATTTGTAGACCAACCAGCAGTAAGAGCAAGCGCGCTCCATATACCAACTCTTTCTTCGAAACTTTTGTTCTGAAATTAACAACGTTGGAGGGAACGTCGCGGAACTTAGACTACATAATGTAAACAAAGTCTAAACAATCTTAGGCAAGATTCCTCAACTCGTGTAACTAAATCAGACAAGCTCGTGATTCGGAAGCTTTTTCCTGTGTAACTGATGAATCATCCAGGTAACACCTGTGATTTCAGAAAATCCAGTATTATAATAAAACACCTTTAAACGGATTCTATCGCGTATATTTATAATATACGCGATAGAATCCGTTTAAAAGTGTTTTATTATAATGTGTAATACTCGCGAAAACCTAAGACAAATCCAGTATTGAAATTTTTTACGATGATTTTATTTTTATTTTTGTGCTCGTGGCTTTTTGTGACACGAATAAGCAGATATAAGGGACAGGCACAGAATTTATCTAAAAAACGATACAAAGTCCATGTCTTACTTTTTTTGTTCGGCTTCAAGAAGGAGGAGCTTGTTCGACCGTGTTTTTGTAGTTTCTTTTTGCATATTATACCCTACTTCCGGGATTTATATCTGAACCGATTTCAATCTTTCTTTTATTTGAAAGGGTTATACCTTTATAAATTTCGTACAGATCTGATGCAACACTTCAGAGATCGAAAAAAAACTTCTAAACGGATGTAATTATACGAGAAATGCAATATGTTCACAGTTTTTCTGGGCGTGGAACGACTAGAAAATATTAAGACTGAAGAATTCGGAGATCGCCTCAACGAGATGAAGCAGTTGAAGTGGCGATTAAAATCTTCGTTTTCTTCATCTATTATTATATATCTTGTCTTTAGTAGGCCGACTAATATTTTTTTATACAAGAATTTTATCTATTTATATATTTCATCCAGTAGTGTACTATTTGCAGTGGTATTTTACTTTTCCAAATTTAATTTAATAAGTGCGAGTGTGCGGTTTAAAAATCAGTGAAATGTTATTGAAACAAAGTCGTCGCTGTAAATATGATGTTATGAAAATTAGCTAAATCAAGCATCTTATGTAAACATAAAAATCACATTTACTGACGTCTACCCGAAGCTCGCAAAACTTCACTATGTTATATAAACAGTCTAAACAATCATGGACAAGATTACTCAACTCACGTAAGTAAATTAGACAGGCTCATGATTTGAAAGCTTTTTTGCCGTGAAACTTGTGGCTGACTTATTATAAGCTGAATTTCTTGAAAAATTGTATTTTCTGTTTTTTATCTGTACCAACAATGGGCGCATTGCTCGTAGAACTGATGACCGTTGGGGTAAAAAGGTTCTCGAGTGGAGACCGCGCACCGGAAAATGCAGCGTAGGATGACCTCCAAAGAGGTGGACAGACGACCTGGTGGAGGTCGATGGGAGTCGTTTGAAAAGGGCGGCATGTGTCCGCTGGTTGTGGATATTTATGGGGGAGGCCTTTGTTCAGCAGTGGACGTCCTTTGGCTGATATGATGATGATGAACTTAGGTCTCTCTAAGATGACTGAAATGTGTATTTGATTATCGTAAACAAAAATGGTGTGTGCCGGCTCAGAATGCCACCACCTCATTTCATCCCGTGGGTGTCGTAAAAGTCGACTAAGGGATTAACCGGAGGATGGGCAGCAGCGTCCTTCGAATACATTAACAACTCAACTGCGATCGCCAACCCGTCTGCCAAGCGTGGCGATTATGGCAAGACCCCGCAATGAGCACACAACATACCCATATCGGTCGTTGTTGTGATCTTTGGGGGAGGCCTGTGTCCAACAGTGGACTTCGTTCGGCTGAAATGATGATGATGATGAAACAAAAATAAGGACCTAAAAATACAGGTCCTTATTTTTGTTTACAACAGATTAAATACACAATTTTAAGATGTTATAATACCCTAAAACACGAAAAGAGGCATTAAAAGTGGTAGGTGTTTGCAAGAACCTGGCTAGGTAGGTACCACTCTTCGGGTGTCGCGGGCGCGCAGATTGGGGAGTCTGCGTGCTCGTACCGAGCGACCCCGGTATAGAAGGTGGCGCGCACGTGGCCGTGAGCCTTGGGGGATCCTTTACAATCCTCCCCGAGAAGCACCTAGGGGCGACCTTTTTACAGTCACCTTCCCTGCGCTAGAGGGGTTGACCGCTTTACAGTCATCTCCTCCGAGATGTGCCTAAAGGCTGGGGTGTTCTAGTGTGATCTTACGAGGATCTGGAGCCCACTTTCGTTGCCGAAGCTGACCGTTCCGGTGCGCCAGAAGTCCGGCATGCCCCGACGCGCTTCCCTGGGGCGGAGGAAGTTCATGGAGAATTTCCACTAAATACCTATAAAAAATAAAAAAGGTAGGTACCACTGTACTGTCAGATATTCAACACCAGCAGTAGTATTTAAACTTATATTACTGTGTTCGGATAGAAGGGCACTGTAGCTAGAGAAATTATTGGGATAAGAGACTAAATAAATTTTATGTCATGAAGTGACGAGCGCAGTGTAATACCACGCAGAACTAGTCTTGGGTCATGAATCTACCTAACCAACAAGGTCGTCAATCTACGTATAGACGAGCTTTAGTTTTAAAGTTAATCCAAACTTAGATTGAGGTGTAACAGCACTATGCAGTTTCAGATTAACTTCTACTTCGTATGTCAAGTGAAACATACGTGGGTGGAGTGTCGCAATCAAATTCTACGAGCAAACAAGGTGACGTACGTAGTACTATGAATATGTCTCTGATACTATACTATAAAGGGTGCCAACTGAAAATCAGCGGTGTGTACCTAATGCCCTGCAAATGCTGAGCTGGTAACCCTTTCGGCATGATCATGTTAATGGTACATTTGGTTTTATTTATCTAAAAATATTTATATTTTCTTTCTGTCATGTGCTATCAGTTTGTTTGCGCTGAATAAATGTGTTTTATTTCTTTCTTCTTTCTTCTTTCCCGTGGATGTCACAAAAGCCGACTAAGACACTCTAAACTTGAGGGATGGGCAGTAGTGTCCCTCTTGTGGAACAGTAACCATACTGTGCGTATCAACTCGCCTGCCAAGCACGGTGAGTACTAGCAAATTCCCCCCAAAATGTAGACAAATTGTGGAAATCCATAAAGGCCGTTATATGATGATGATGAGTTAAGTAGGGTGTTTCATAAGATCAGGTAAAATACGTCCACTACTGGACACAGGCCTCCCCCAAAGATCACTACAACAACCGACATCGGTGTGTTGTTTGCTCATTGGGGAGTTTTGCCATAATCGCCACGCTTGGCAGGTGGGTTAGCGATCGCAGTTGAGTTGTCAATGTACTCGGAGGACGCTGCTGCCCATCCTCCGGCTAATCCCATAGTCGCCTTTACACCCAAGGGATGAGATGGTTGGTGCTATTCGTAGCCGGCACCACACAGCAGTCTCCCTCATAGACGACTTAATATATGGAAAATAATTGGCCAGTACTCACCACTCTTGGTGAGGGGGTTGGTGAGTGCAGAATAGCTGCCGTACCATAGAAAGGACGCTGCTGCTCTTCCCTCTGGTTTAGAGGCCCTTAGACATCTCTCGCGACATCCTTGGGAGGCGATGGAGTGGTGCTATATTCTTAACCACTCGGAATCCTAGGATCCATATATCCGGAAGTGTTATGAATGTATTACAGTGAAACCTTTCATTTTCTTAGGCGCAGTCACCACACATGTATCAGACAATACACAAACTTCGCAGTGCAATTACCAATTTAGTCCAATTGTGGACATTACAGCAATATCCTCTCAGTATGCTCAATTTGCCAGTGAATGGAAGAAAGACAACTAATTTATTGACCATTAGCGTAAGCATCACCAAAAGGATGTTTCGGCGATTCGTCATCAAGGCAACAAGCTTGGAGGCAACGGGTTTAGAACTTAGTAGGTAGCCCAGTCAATTCCTTTATGATTTATGGCTACAACAAACTATGAGATATGATTTATAATATTGTTAAAGTGTCATATTGTAATAGATAATTATTCAAAATGTGGTAGGTACGTATATTAAACGGAGAATGATGAGACGGCGCCGGGGTAACAACCGCCCCCGGCTCCCAGCTCCAACACGCCTGAGCCCCTTCCCCCCTTCCTTTAGCCTTCGCCATATGGTGAGGGCCTAGGGGGTCACGGACGCGCAGATTGGGGAATCTGCGGGCCCACAGCAAGCATGAAGAGACAATGGTGCGCATGTGGTCACGGGCCAACGTGTACGGGGTGACCGCTTTACTGGTTTGGTGTCACCCTCTCCAAGATGTGCCTATGGGCTTGGCACCGGTTGGTGGCTCTAGTGTGATCATACGAGGTCCTGGAGCCCCCCTACGGTGCCGAAGATGACCGCCCCAGTGGTTTTAGCCGGTAATTCATGCAGAATTTCCACTGGGCCCAATAAAAAATACAGGTGTTAAAGGTCTTATGGGGCAGACATATCCTTGTAGGATAAGAATCCATAATAAAACAAAGAGAAAAACAAATATTTATGGTTAGAATATAATATGTCGCAAGTGCTAAGAATTCCACCACCCCAACTCATCTCGTGGGCGTCGTTAAAGTTGACTAGTGGATTAGCTGTAGGCAGCAGCAGCATCCTTCGAGTACATTTATAACTCAACTGCGATCGACAACCCGTCTGCCAAGCGTGGCGATTATGGCAAAAAACTCCCAATGAGCACTCAACCAACTCAAACCCATACCAGTCGTTGTGGAAATCTTTGGAGGAGACCTGTGTCCAGCAGTGGTCTGTATTCGGCTGAAATGATGATGATATAATATGATGTAACACTCATAGCGAAGTTGAATGGTGACATGATTCTATAAATACCTTCAACGATAGACAGCAGCGATGAATATTTTATTCACTGTTTAAATTTTAAACTGTCTTGGCTGCTAATGTTGAAGCATGTATTCTGATAGGGCTGTGAAACCGAGATACATGGAAATTTTCATAATAATTTTTAACGTCTCACTCTAATTTATTTTAATCAGCTCAACATATTTATTAAAGATAAAAAGAAAAAAAAAATATTCATATAAAACCAATTACAGGCACTCATGAAGAGTCAGACGTTGTCGCGTTCCAAGAAACCTACATGGTTTCCTATGGAGAAGAACGGGCAAGAAACTCCATGGTTACTCTTTTTAAATTAAAATAGTTTTGTTACAATATTTGAATACATTATTATTGAAATTAAGGTTATGTGAGGAAATGTAGGAGAAAAGCGTCTAAATTACATTAAGTCTAACACTAAACAAGCCAGATTTTAATAAGCTTATGATTAAATTGCTATGGCTGTATTAAGCTGACCAGTCCCAACAGACAGCACGCGTTCACATGACGCATGCATCAGCGTCGCTTAACTCAACCATATTATAGGGCAACTCAGCGACCCGATACACGACGCTATTATTTCTATACAATTTTATCTCTAAATAAATTTCGTCAATTTTCCTGACTGTCGTTTGATGTGTTTAAAATATATAATGGAATAATGGAAGGCCAAAGTTCAACATGGTATACCTCCCTAGACATATATTGAACAGTCGTGAAGGACAAATTCTTTGTGGTGATCGTAATTAGGTTTGTTGGTACCGGCACGGAAGAGTGTTGCTGCCTATCCACTTAGCTTATTTCAATATATAAGCCAAGTGGATAGGCAGGGTTTTAGCCGGTAAGAATCCGGCATACCCCTCCACCCTTTCCAAGGCCGAGGAAGTATAGAGGAAGAGTACTTCCCATCGACAAAAAACTTGGTTCAGCTAGAATGAAACACAAATGAAAAATAATGAAACTCCCTACTAGACTCTCGGGACGTTTACTAGCAACCCTAGTTGAGACTTTATATCTCAATTTAACTTCGTCTTGTGTGCACTAACTATTAACGATACTGCACCGGAGTAAAGACGTTATATTTTATGACAGCCCATATGGTGCACATATCGAAGTTGGCTTTCAAATGTTTCAACTTTGTATCTGAAGTAAGTGAATGACTTGTTTTCAGAAAATATCGGTTATTGAAGATTACAAATTGTGGCAAAAACATTTTACCAAATCATCGCATATTTTATTTTATCCAATTTAAAATAAAATATGATTACAAACCATCTAACGCTTCTGAAATTCTGTAAGCCGCATAAAATCAATTCGGAAGTAAGAGATGAACACTTGAAAATTCTATATACCGTAATAATCTATACAAATAAATAAAATTGAAGTGTCTGTTTGTAATGTCAAAATAACAGATTTTTACTAAATGCATATGAAAGTATATACGGAACATATAACAAAAAATGCATTTTAACTTTTTTTGTCTGTCTGTCTGTCTGTCTGTTTGTTCCGGGTAATCTCCGAAACCGCTGGTCCGATTTTGACGGGACTTTCACAGGTAGACAGCTGATGTTATAAGGAATAACTTAGGCTACTTTTATTTTAGAAAAATAATTAGGGTTCCGCACAAAAATAATAAAACCCTTGAAATCCAATATATATATTCTATTTCATGTGTCTATGTCGAAGTACTCTAAATTTCTTTTAAATTAAACGCGGGTGAAACCGCGGGTCCCAGCTAGTCTAAAATAAATTGGAATGTTAGAAATATTACCGTCATGAAGGGACACAGTCATTCTTCATTGAACACTAAAAGGTAATGTAATGTTGAATGAAGAATTAAGTTTTATGGTCAGGAGTGTATCTGAACATCAGTATTGAAAGAGGGCTATACATGAACGGACACAGATATGACAGCGAGATAGCAAAGCGAATAACCTTATGTTTCTGCCAAAACATGCTGAGATTTTTAAAAAACAACCTTTTTTTTAACTTCATATCCATATAGTCTGTGGTTTACATTCGTTGTGAGAACGTCACTATTTGTTTATCCACAACAATAAAGTGCGAGTGTTGCACACTTAGCTAATGCTCTGCTGTCTAAAATTATGGAACTTGATAAGCATGCATCGTTAAATAGAAAATAAATAAATGAACGTGGTGTAGATAGAGTGGTGGCTTATTAAAAGTTGTCTGTAAAAAATCGCTAATAGCGATAAGACCGTACGATAAGATAACGACGAGAGATAAGATTGTACGATTACTGTTCATAGAAATATTCTTAGTAGTTGTTTTTAGAATGGTGTACAATAAAGAATATTCTCATCATATCAGCCACAGGTCGTCCACTGCTGAACAAAGGCCTCCCCCTTAGATCTCCACAACGAGCGGTCACATGCCGCTCTCATCCAACGATTCCCAGCGACCTTCACCAGGTCGTCTGTCCACCTCGTTGGAGGTCGTCCCACGCTGCGTTTTCCGGTGCGCGGTCTCCATTCGAGAACCTTTTTGCCCCAACGGCCATCAGTTCTACGAGCAATGTGCCCTGCCCATTGCCACTTCAGTGGTCAATGCCTAAAGACGAAAGTCTTTAACCAGTGTGTGTTACCAGTGATGACATATGGAACAGAGACGTGGTCACTCACAATGGGCCTCATAAGAAAGCTCAAGGTCACTCAGCGAGCTATGGAGAGAGCTATGCTTGGTATTTCTCTACGAGATCGAATCAGAAATGTGGAGATCCGTAGAAGAACTAAAGTTATCGACATAGCTGCAAGGATTAGTAAAGAATATTCTATTCTATTCTTATTCTTTGCCAGCATTCACACGGCCAAATTTTCTCTAAAGCTATTATAGAAATACAACTGTGGACGTCGAGATATTGTAGTAATTTGATCTGATATGTTTGGCACTACATAACAACCGAATATAAGCTAAATAATAAATTTAAATACTTTTTGAAAACAAGCTTGTATTAACGGCACGGTTGGCGCAGTGGCTGATACAGTCGGCTGCTGCGCTCCGGGTCGTGGGTTCTATTCCCAACGGAACAAATATTTGTATGATCTCCACGTAGTTGTTCCGGGTCTGGGTGTACTGTGTGTGGAATTTATGTCTGTAAACGCACCCACGACAGAGGCGAAATCCTAGTGTGGGGCAAAGTTTTTTAAAAAAGAAAAAAGAAGGAAAAGGGAGTAAGAATTATTTTTGTATTCTTCTCAGCAAAGCCTTTCATTAGATACCAATATCATGGGAGCGCATAAAAAATAACTGGTCCGCCATCTTTGGGAGTCCGCCATATTGGATTTAGAATGACGTCACTTAGCCATGCATTGTCATCAAAACTAAAAGTGTATACAAAACTACAGCTCAATCGATTGGAGATAATCGTTTTAAAATTCGGTTGCAAGATTTGATCCATACTATGTACGAGGCAGTTAAATTATAAGCTTGTAAAAATTGTTCAGTATCTGTTACTCCACAAATATAACCTTTTACACTATGTCCTCGCTGTCTAAACATTCTAATAACAACATAATATGAAATTTTAATATTTACCACATTACCGTCGAAGTTTTAAAATGTTAATATACCACCCGTCATACAAATCAAAACATTTCATACGCTCGAAGCACGGCAATTCGTTATAAATTCTCGTGTTAATTCAAAACTGAAACTCTGTATAAATTTAGTATCCAAACTGACGTCCAAATAATTTTGATTAAAATAGTATAGAGTTTTTGACAGAGTAATTATAATAACAATCTGCAATTAATGAAAATTTGTGATGAAATGAATAAGAATGCCCGGAACAAATATTTATACGATCTGCAGGTAGTTGTTCCGGGTCTGGGTGTATTGTGTGTGGAATTTGTGTTTGTAAACGCACCCACCACACAGAAGAAATCCTAGTGTGGGGCAACGTTTAAAAAAATCACAGTGTTTTGCCGCGATGCGGAATGGTTTATTAGAAAGCTAGTCTTTTTCTTTTCTTTTTGACGTGGTTGGTGGACAACCTTGTGCCAGAATTCAAACCGCCTAAAGGCCTCCGACTTGGCTTAACGACTGCCATCTAAAGACAACAAACGGGATCGTATTTTACGTGCCCTCCAAATCACGGAGACGCTCAGTTCAAATACTACACCATGTCACCCATCCGCAGACTGACCGTGCCAAGCGTTGTTTAACCTCGCCGATATACCGATCAGTGAGTGCAAGGCTATGAGAGCCTTAAATGGCTAGTGATTCGTTACATAAATCCAAAGTAAAAATATTGAAAATGTAAGTAAGTATGAGCCATTTTATAAATTCAATATCTTGCTATCAAGGATGGTTTGTCAAAATGGCCTATATAAATCCACAATGAAAAGTAAAATATCGAAAATAAAACTAAGTATAAGACGTATTTCATAAATTTAATAATTATCTTGAGTCTATAGGTGTAAAAGGCTTGGGTTGAGACCTAAATTCCAATTTTCCCAAAGTTCTGAACGATTTCGGTTCTTTGTAAATGTTATTGAAAATATGAAACTTTCTAATGTACCATTAAAACTTTTGCATGTATTGTTGGTCTTCTTTTTGTAAATATTGAAACAAAAGTATTGTTATAGTAATGTCTTAGGTTTTCGCAATTATTACACATTATAATAAAACCACTACTAAACATCATCATTTCGGCTGAATGAAGTCCACTGCTGGATACAGGCCTCCCCCAAAGATCACCACAACGACCGATATGGCTGTGCTGTGGGCTCAATGGGGGGTTTTGCCATAATCGCCACGCTTGGCAGACGGGTTGGCGATCGCAGTTTAGTTGTTAATGTATTCGAAGGACGCTGCTGCCCATCCTCCGGCCCCTTACTCGACTTTTACGACACCCACAGGAGGAGATGGGGTGGTGGTATTCTGAGCCAGCACCACACGGCGCTATTAAACATATACATCGCGTATTTCATCTATAGATTTTTGGTTTCCCTGACATTTCGAACACTTTTCAGGGTTCATGGTGACAAAATGACTAATGTAACGATGCTTGTGACCTTTTGTACTTCTACCAGGAACCGGGAAATCTATTTGATTATCTGAGAACACGTAGAGCTGCAACAAACGTAATCAGACTTGAAAACTTACTTCTGGTTTTACAATCAGTTTTCACCCGAAACTTTGCTTCTCCTTCTACGTAACAGTATTTACAGTAGATGCTGACGTCCAAGGTGCTGACTATCCAGTTGATGAGTTGTTGTTGAGTTCTTTGGATCCCCCTTATGATCCCAAGTAGAATAGTTAGGTGTTTTATTACAAAAGTATTGTTATTAATAAATTATCATGTTATGTACATATCAGATGTAGATAGAAAGTAGCCGGACATAGTTGAACATAGCAAATAATGATAAGATTTGGAGAAAAAATAACAAATATTAAATACAAGTATGTACATTCCAACTAGGACTTTACTATTTTTTACAAAGTCTTTACCAACATGACCTGCACAATACGTATTACATTAGTTCCCATGGAACAGAAACAATTCCACAATAACATAGTAATTTGCATCAAACGTAACGGAATTTAGCTGTACTACATAAATTCAAACGCCTCCGCCATTATGTATAAAACACTTCCTACGCAACACTAAATTCAGTTGCACAAAGTCCGGAACCGAATTGACTGCCAAATAACTGTATAATCTGACTATTCCGTTCTTATTTGGCGCTTATTCATCTCTATTTGAGCTGCTCCATATAGAAGATAATTCAGCATCGATGTCCCCCTACCACGGCATTCCCATTGTTTTGCGGCACCACCCTTCGTGGTATTTGTTCAAACGTTCTCGACAATCGTTGATCGTTTTTGCTACGTCGCTGTTTGCATTAGAGCTTCATTGTTAAGCATCCCTTCCCTCACGTCGAGGGATTATGTGTTGAACACGATTGTCAGGGCTTTTTGTCACTGTCGCACTTGTTGAATTTGGGTCGGATAAGCGAGATGCCAGATTAAAAATATTTTGAATCGAAAAAATTGTGACACAATCGATGTAAAATGCGCGGGTGCTGAAAGGAGACGAATTGATTGGAACTGCAGCTGTTTTACAGTAATATTAAAGGTTGATTGGTAGATAATGCTTAATGGCAAGTCTGACTTTGTACAATTTTAGTACATAAATGTTATTAAATAAATAAATAAATATTTTATTGAAAAGCTGTATAAAGTTTTAAATAAATATTTTATTGTAACTTTTTATTTTTATTGGTCCCAGTTGAAATTCTTCATGAACTTCCTTCGCCCCGGGGTAGGGCGAAGGGGCATGTCGGTCTCCTACCGGAAAAAACCACTGGAGCGGTCATCTTCAGCACCGAAGGGGGCTCCAGGTTCTTGTAAGATCACACTAGAGTCGCCCATGATGCCACGCTTTTATATAATTATCTAGCGACACTGTTTACTAATCAGGCTAATTTGACATGAATACGAGATTTTAAGTAATGACCATAATATTTTGAGTATACATAGTGTCTCTGCTCCAATTTACTCCGATACGTTCACTTCATAAATATTCACACGAAATGTACTTTCGCCACATTGATTACCTAAATAAGGTCCACTATACAACTGCACAGTAACAACAAGCGCATCTTCATAAACGCTTTCCAAATATATTCCACAATTCGCTCAACATCAGTCAGTGTATTCTTTACTTTGACTGCAACAACTTACGTTATTTTGACTGCAATATTATCAATATTTAGTGCTGTCTGGCTATAACCAGATATAAAACAGAGTGTTTTCATTGAATGTGCATCAAATGAACGATTACTAATGTTTGGATCAATGCTCCTAACAGTTGTGGCTGGTTGCCAATTGGGTGAATGTGGTTTCGGTGAAGACGATTTTCGAGAACCGGTCCCCTGTTATGGCAACAGCTGCATATGGGACATGGATATATTCAGTGTAAAACAAGTATTAACTGGCGACGATTCGGTTGAATAAACCTTACGGCTATTATGAATAATTTGAGGCACTCATAGCCAGCTGCACTCATTGATCGATAAACGATGCGGCGTGGTTAAGCAACCCTTAGTGCGGTCAGTCAATCGATGGTTGACCAAATAGCGGTATTTTTCTCATCACGTAAAATTTTCGGTCCCAGTTGTTGTCATTGGACGACAGTCGTTAAGCTAAGAACTCTGACACAAAGTGAACCACTAACTGCACAAAAAGAAAACAGAGTAATCATGGCTGTTAGTCTAGTAGTAACCAGGAAAAATATTAGTTGTCTTGTCTCCTTATGTAGGCTTTGAGGTGATAAAGGTATTTATTCTGTCAGGCGAATATTCAAGCACAGTGTGAGGATCCAGGGGAGCCCTGGCTGTAACTAGTTTGGATAAGCCCATTTTACGATTAATACAAGACCATTTTTCTATGAATGTCTTCCATAGATGATTGCTGGCTTGTGCAAAAAACGTGAATATTATGTACTAAAACTTGAGTCACTAACTATAATGATTGTACAAAAAAAAATGCACTGGATCTTTCGATCTATTTTATGTTTGGATGCTTGTGTCTTAATCAATTACTGAAGAAATATTTTGCAGCCACATACATAATATTTTAAATGAGCATAATCCGTTAAAAACGGCTTTACATGAGCCACTTGTCACGTTCACTATACAGTATCAAGACGAAGTGTAAACGTTTCCATAAAATTCGTCTTCGATAATTTATTGAATATACTTGTGTATGTTTATGCACAAGTGCCAAACATTTTCATTATGACATCTGATTAATGCAAACACAAGAAACATGCATATTATATGTAAAACTGACCAACGTTATTGTCTAGAATTAGAATCACAGTATGTAACATATTTTAGATTAGGTTTATAAAACCTGTTTTTAAGTACCACTTCCTTAGAAACCAATACTTTAAGTTCAGCCTATGCTGGTTTTTCCTGAAGATCAAGTAAATTATAGAACTACGCGTATACATGACTATACTGAATTCTAGCTGTCAGTTTGGCTTGCGAACTCGTTGCAGGTAAAGTTCACAATTCAATTCGAGACCAAACCTTCTGGAAGTCAATACAGCCATCCTCATTAACCTGAACAAACTAGCTATGCTAATAGATAAAATAGACCATGACAATACGTGGGAAATTTTCAGGGAGAATAATCTGAATACGAGGATTTGTATGTTTGCTACTTCAAAGCGCAAGTGATTTGTAATGATTATGTCCATTACGAAATTTTAGGACACAAGGACACAGAACTTTTCATGCTCAATCTTACACGTACAAAGATGATGATTATGTTTTAGATTTCCCTACATTCATATTGACCTTGAGCCCATAATTTTACGCAATAATTTTGTTCCAACTATTATTTACAGACGTCATAAATAACCTCGCGTTTGTTTATATTTAATTTTCTATTTATTATGACTTAATCTCTCGTGGACGCCAGATTTTCATTACTTTAAAAACTATAAACCTATGATTGTAGTATTTCAACTACTGGCAAAATATTGACCATATAATTTGTTCGGAGCGTGAGTATAATATATATATTATATAATATAATAATAACATACATATTGTATTTTCTTTATTCATGATAAATTGTTTGCTTTCCCATGATTGACTATTCAGCAAGAATCGAAATATGAACTTTTCTTACACGTTGACCAGAATCAAAAGCGATATCACTATTGAGTTTGGTGATGTAATCTTGAAACTTTGCCGGTACTATACAACGCAATCCAATCTTTAATCAGTGTCCACAAATGAATATTAAATTATGTACTACAAGTAAACTTTTGTTTTTTCTTCTTTTTTCGTCCAGCCGCCATATGGTCTGGCAAGTTGCCAAAACGTATCGATCATTTGGCACAGTGCCAGTCAAAGTAGAGAAATGAAAACAAATCCTTATAACGGTGCCTGGTGTTACTTTCAATCAGGAAATTTGGGGAATATTGGCTTTGGTATTAATTGGAACTAAGATCATTAAAGCAAAATTAATCTGATATTTTCACTTGGTACAAAGGGTCAAGTTATTATGAAGGAGTTTCTCGTGAAATACCTTTATTATAGATTTTCCTATTTCAGAGTATAAATTGGGACGACCCTACAAATATTGGTGAAAGCAATTGGTGAAACCACGACCAACTTATATCAAGCGATGGTTTCGTCAAGAAGGACCGGTGCTCTAATAATTGGACGTGGTGCAGACATCATTATTATGCATACATATACACTAAAGAGATCAAATGTAATATATGGTACCAACATTTAATTAAATGTTATAAGTTTGGAAAATCTTTTTGATTATCTAAGAAAGCTTTGGAAGTAAAATATAGGACAAATATAAAGTAAGAATTGGCGCTAAGTTTTATAAATTTTTTGCAAATGTAATGTTGTATAAAACTAAGTTGTAAAATGTCAATTAATTAAATGCGTTATTTAAGAAACAAATGTTTGGCTTTTGTTTGTAAAACTGTATAGTCTTTTCGTATTTACATAGCGAATATTATAAGTTTCAGATGAAACAAAACTAAAGACTACAGATTAGAAGTCGTGTTATTATCTCATAATATTAATAGCAATGGTTATAAATATATATTATTATTTTTACTTAAAAGGCCTCATACATTGGTCAAAAATAATCTATTTCAATATTACTGACAAGTATTTTATGCACTAATTTAATACTTGCTTAATACTTGAGCTCAAACCTTATTGTCGTTTTATTTTCTCATCAAAATCTAACACCACATTTGCAATACCCCCCGTGATCTAAGCAGTCTCTATTTCTGGACCAATCGGTTTACTAACATAAAGACGGACAGTTTTACTGTCATTACGGGTGACATGAGAGGCGCACGTGTTTGTATCTGGGAATTAATTTAGCACGTGTCACGGAAATCTGGCATTTGGATGGCGGAGTAATGGTGATAGGCGGTCGTCTGAGATTAAGCTTAAATTTATTCGTCTGTTTGCCGGTAAGTATTACATCTAAGTTAGCTAGGGAATTATTTTCAATACCATAAAAAATTACCTCTCATATAGTACAGAAAGCTGTTTGTAACCCCTATACCTATTGCAGTTCTTAAGGGGAGATGTGCCCGTAATAACCAAGCTGAGCGTGGAAGGTGATGATCATACTGCAATATCAATAACATTTTATTTTACAAAAGATTTATATCCAAATAAACGACAGGGACTTGTAAGTCAGCCGTAAATTGTTTTTTATCAGTCGATTTCATCATTTATCACTTTACAATATGAAATGTTCTGTCGTAACTTTGTCATCATATTTGTTCACTAAAAGGAGTCGTGTAGCTTCTGAGAGTGATTTATGTAAAAACATGACTGTATTTTCTTTGTCCCCTAACCTGAAAGCACTACGAAAACATTCGACATTTTATATCGCTCGATATGCTATTTCTATTCCAACTAGATTTACTCAAAGACATCAATATGTGTCCGTTGTGGAGTATAGGATGTTTTTTTATTGTCATTGCTTTTGACACGATGTGCGCGCGTGTCTATAACTGGGACACAACATTCTGTACTATTTCAATATCGTATTAAGGATGAATGAGAGATTATTTTTATAGATGACAAAGACTAGGTTAGAGATTTTCGTACAGTTACAAATTAACGTAGTTTTAATGGCTGTTGAGAGTTATTGTTTAACTAATGCCATTTATTCTACAATGGTAATTCGCATTTGCGATTTCATTAATTCGTTTTTCATTTCGTAGTAGTCTTTAATCGATAGGCTACAAATATTATGATTAAAATCCACGCTTATAATGATCAATAATGAAACCCGATTATTGCCGAGGCTAAGCGCTTTGATTTCTGTGCGAGTTTTTCGTAAAGATAATATTTATAAGACTTGTGTTATTGTTCATTTGGTTTCCACTGCGCAAATTCTTCAAGAACTTCCTTCGCCCCGGGGAAGGGCGAAGGGGTGTGCCGACCTCCTAACGGCTAAAACCACTGGAGCGGTCATCTTCGGCACCGGAGGGGAGATCCAGGTCCTCGTAAGATCACCGCCTTTTGGTGCCACGCCTTTAGGCACACCTCGGAGTGGATGACAGTAAAGCGGTCACCCCGTCTAGCGGAGGGCCATATTTGTATGACCTTTTTTTATTTTTTTTATTGATGTCCAGTGGCAATTCTACATGGAACTTCCTTCACCCCGGGGAAGGGCGAAGGGGTGTGCCGGACTCCTACCGGCTAAAACCACTGGAGCGGTCATCTACGGCACCGAAGGGGGGCTCCAGGTCCTCGTAAGATCACACTAGAGCCGACCATTGGTGCCACGCCTTTAGGCACATCTCGGAAGGGATGGCTGTAAAGCGGTCACTCCCTCTAGCGGAGGGCCATATTTGTATGACCTACAAATTGCTGTTCTGGGTCGGGGTCTTCGTGAAATGCAATGATGCAAATATGTGGTACGTGGTGGTTTTTACTTTAATATGTTCCTAGGATACAGTGAACCATGAAGATGAGAGCAGATTACGAACAAATATATGATTTCTATTTTGACCCAACTCTTGAAAACTATGGTTAGCATAAAACCGATATCCGAAAATATTGCTCATGAATACAAGCTATTTATGAACGAATACTTAAAATCATGTACGAGCAGACCCGTACATTTAACTAAACTTTTAGCATTTTATGCTATTACAGTTAAACGCGTGGCATTGCGCGAGACATAAGCGTCAGCATAAAATGCTACAAGTTTAGTTAAATGTACGGGTCTGCTCGTACAATAAGTTATTATCTTAACGATTCCCACAGGCAGTGATTGTTTTTTAAACCTTGCCCGCCCGTTGGTTTCTCATGTGTTATGGGTGCGTTTACAGACACAAATTCCACACACACACTACACCCAAACCCGGTATAACTATCTGCAGATCATACAAATATATGTTCTGTCCGGGAATCGAATCCACGACCCGGAGCGCAGCAGCCGACTGTATCAGCCACTGCGCCAACCGTGCCTTCATATGTATGTGTACTACACATTTTGAAAGACAAGGACTATGTTCTAGACCTTATACAGCTCAGGATTAATGCAGAGGCATTAGCAGTCGACTACTGTCACAAAAAGGGATTTTACAAACGAGAGTGCCTGTTTATTATTTACACACCTTGGGGATCGCGAGTTCGCCTATTGGGAAATTTGCGTGCTCATACCGAGCGATCCCCGGGAAGACAGCGGTGTGTGTGGTCACGTACCGCTGTGTGCGCAGCACAGCGCATAGTGTGGCTTCGGGGGAATCTTTTACAATCCCCTCGAGAGATGCCTGGTGGGGGTGGCCTTACAGCCGCCTTCCCTCCGAGCTGTGCCTTTAGGCACAGCTCGGAGGGAAGGCGGCTGTAAGGTAAAGTGTGGCTCTAGATGGAGATCTTTCAAGTTCCTGGAGCCTCCCTTAAGTGCCGACGATGATCACTCCGGTGGTTTTAGCCGGTAGGAGTCCGGAATGCCTCTTCGCCCTTTAAGAGGTATTTCCACCGGGTAAAGAAATAAAAATAACCAAAATAAAGTTATTCTCATCATGTTAGCCAAACAACGCCTCCCCCATAGAACGACCGTGTGTCGTCATTTTGGGGGGGATTTGTCGTTACTCATCACGCTTGGCAGGCGGGTTGGTAAAGGAAGAATGACTACTGTTCCACAGAAGAGACGCTGCTGCTTATCCTTCTGGTTCAGATTCCCTTCTTATCTGTACGTCGGCTAGACTCTGTTGTAACTGAAAAGCACCTCGACCCTTGTGGATATTTTGTGTTGGGCCTATTTTTTTTATTGGGCCCATTGGAAATTTTACATGAACTTCCTCCACCCCGGGAAAGGACGGATGGGCATGCTGGACTCCAACCGACCAAAACCGCTGGGACCAGGTCCTCCTTTGATCGCACTAGAGCCACCCACTGGTGCCACGCCTATAGGCACATCTCTAAAAGGGTGACTGTAGTGGTCACCCCCCGGAGCATTGTAAAGTATTCCCCAAAGCGTCCCTGTGCACTATGCTATGCGAACACGGTTTGTATTGGCCCTAGCCCTCTACACCGTTGCCGGCTGCCGGCATATTAAAGAGTTCTTGTACATAGCTTAAGATTGTGCTCGCATGGTACTATGCGTAATCATCTGGTACAGCATAAGCTGTTCCCAGATGATTCGCCCTACGCCTAGCAAGGGCGTCGTAGTCACACAATATGTGTGGCATCGACTCTATTTTACCCCTGCAGAATCTGCATGTATCCACCGTGCACATTTTCATTCTGTGAAGGAGCTCGTTGATATAATAAGTGCCTTGTGAATGCACCTAAAACGTGTCTCAGTTGTGATCTGATTAAGTTTAGGAGAGAGTCCTTTAGTCGCCTTTTGCCGTACGGTGCCGGCTACGAATAACACCAACCCATCTCATCCCGTGGGTGTCGTAAAAGGCGACTATAGGATAAGCCGGAGGATGGGCAGCAGCGTCCTTCGAGTACATTAACAACTCAACTGCGATTACCAACCCGCCTGCCAAGCGTGGCGATTATGTGGCCACACAACACCAGCATATCGGTCGTTGCGGTGATCTTTGGAGGAGGCCTGCATCCAGCAGTGGACTTTACTAAGCCGAAATGATGATGATGTGCCTTTTACGACTTTCACGGGAAGAGATAGAGTGGTGGTATATTCTTAATCTGGACACATATTGCGTATAATGAAACGAGAGTATATTTATGCCAGTTTATTATTTACACTCACCAGATTATTCTAGTAATTAGTCGAAAATAGTGTCAGTCTCTAACAGTTGGTGTGATAAGCATCGCGCGCAATTTATAACAGGCAGCTGTTAGTGACCTAAATTTGCTGGACAATGCGCATATACTACGTGAGGAGAGCTAAGAGATGAGGACGCGATGTTTTGAGAAAATAAATCTTTTGTCTCTTCCGTGAATTATTTTTTTAATGTTTCATATCCCTAATAGACGAACCAAGTCTTCTAAATAGGACACGTTATTCACGTGGTATTTTCACAATCTTGAAATGTCTCAGATAAATTAATGATGCATTTGTTTAGAACTAATATATATATTAGATTCAGAATCAAAATTGTTTATTTGCCATCAATGTAGGTACAGGTATAAGATCATCATCGTCATCATCATCTGAGCCAAAGGACGTCCACAGCTGAACAAAGGTCTCCTCTATAGATTTCCACAACGAGCGGTTGCATGCCACCTACGTCCAACGACTCCCAGCAACCTACACCAGGTCGCCTGTCCACCGCGTTGGAGGTCGTCCTACGCTGCGTTTTCTGGCTCGCGGCCCCACTCGAGAACCTTTTTACCCCAACGGCCATCAGTTCTACGAGCAAAGGTATAAGATGTTGGATATTAATAGGTAAGTTCCACTACATTCTACCTTAAGATACGCAATCATTACATTAATAAATTATAAGTTTAAATAATTATACAACGAAACATGTCAACCAAAACAAGCAGAACCATTAACAAATTAATTAAATCCAGGAAGTAACTATATAGTATATCATGTCATCTAATTATATAATATTATGTATATCTACGGACAAAATTTGGTAATCATTATAAATCATTAGCACTTAGGAAGTCTTTTATTGAATAGTAAACAAATTGATTGTTTGTTTTAATTGTTTCCGTGTGGTATCCGGATTAAGAATATAGCACCACTCTATCTCCTCCCGTTGAGGTCGTAAAAGGCGACTAAGGGACTCTAAATCGGCGGGATGGGCGGCAGCGTCCTTTCTGTGGAACAGTAGCCATGCTGCGCTCACCAACCCGCCTGCCAAGCGTGGTAAGTACTGGAAAATTCCCCCCAATATGATGACACAGTTGTGAAAATCTATGGGGGAGGCCTTTGACTTTCCTTATTTCCATTACTTTACTTAACAAAGATTCAGTAGTGGACGTTGTATGGCCGATACGTACCTTTTTAGAATCGTAGAGTAAGATATCTTAGTTTTAAACATGCGTATAGAATGTTCCTTAAAATTGTGAGATAATTTATACGAGGGTATCGTATAAATTGACATAATATTTTTCCTTAACAGTGCCATTTTGTAATTGCCTGTATGTATGTTTATATTTTATATGATAACTATACAAATTATCAGAAAGTTGTATAGCTTTAATAGCTGTCGCATCGCAACGAGAACAAATACAGCTATTTCAGTAGACGAATACAAAATTAAAACATTAGATTGTCAGTGAAGTTTATTTGACATCTCTGTTGTTTGCTCTCGTCCGTATCGCATAACATCACTTCAATTAGTAGCGGTCAGACAATATATTACAACAAAGAATTCGTAAACCTTTATGAACCCGTAAACCCCATTTTTACATATTTCAGAATTTTGTCAACTATTACAAATAGGTTATTTTCAAACAGTTTTCTGCATCTGTTTAAAGATCATTAAAAATGTTGAGTAGATAACTATTTATTAAAATATGTTATGATTTCAGTCAGTCAGTCATTGATGTCAGATGTTATGTAATTCATAGGCTGTTAACTAATATTTTCATCGTCATTACAATTATCCTGATTATTATGGATTGTCTTGAAGTGTCAAAGCAGGCTGTCTCGTCACTATTTCAATTAATATATTGAACAGAAAAGATTAGATTTTTTGTACATTTGTTTGTGATCTATAAACCCAAAAACTGCCTTACCTATTTAAAAAAATATTTCACTTATAGAATAATATATCGCACACATTACATTATACACGAGTGCTACGCTGGACACCTATTTTCAAATAGCTTATAAGATATAATTGCGATAATGCAATATGTACATAATGTGGGTAAAAGTAAGTATATAATATATAATTAGGAAGTGTATACGTGTATGGTATCTAATAAAGTCGTTTAATATAGTTGCTTGTAGAACTAATGGCCGTTGGGGCAAAAAGGTTCTCGAGTGGAGCCTGCGCACCGGAAAAGGCAACGTGGGACGGTACCATCCATCCATCGAGACAGACGGGTGACCTGGTGAAGGTCGCGGGAAGTCGTTGGATGCGTGTGGCATATGACCTTTTTGCGTCGGTCTTTACTTACATTTCCAGTTTATTTAAATAATTTAAGTATAATTGTTTTCCTCTACCCTAACGCTATTTTGAACAAAAACACAATAAACTATTTATTCCCACACAAAATTGCAATGTAAATAAAAACTAGACGGCTGTAGTTTCACGTTAGATCATCGATCGCAGTAGTATAATAATATCATATCATAGTAGTCAATAATCACGTAACGTTTTGATCGCATTGTTTACGATACATTTCGTGTTCAAAAATTACATTATTTTCGAGATAAATGGCTTCCGTATTTTCGTATTTTTGTATGTTCTAAGTGTTCTTCCCAAAGTTTTCGGTACGTTATCACTTACTAAGTATACATCGACTTGTGCTGCTGGATATACGAGTAGAAAATATAAAAATTGTACATTTATTTTCATTTGAAAATAAATGCACAATTTTTACTGAGAATATTCTCAGTTTACATAGAGCACAGTTTTATAACCGCCTGTGTTTAATTGCGGCCAATATTTTACGTCTATATGTATGCTTTATTAGCCGTTTCAAAGTGCAGACTATCAATTTAAACGTTTTATGAAATAGTTGACATGATTTTATCTGCATGTTGCTAACCGATAATATGCGACTGCACTATAATGAAATTTATTTCTGTACCTCGAAAGATAGACACGCAATGTTTAATGTGTCCGTTCACCCGTCTGTCTCAGTCAATCATCTCAGAAACTATTTGATGTAGAGACTTTTATGACATAGTATTAATTCGTATTGACTCTCGTACTTTTTCTAGGAAACAGCTCACTAAATATTAATAGATAAATTGAAAGTCAGATCCATATCTTTATATTATTTTGTAGGTAAAATGCAAAGGGTTAGTTACAAGAACGTTTATTCATCATCAAACTTTTTTTTAAATATAACGTTGCCCCTCTCTGAGATTTCTCCTGTGTCGTGGGTGCGTTTACAGACACAAATTCCACACACAATACACCCAGACCCGGAACAACTACCTGCAGATCGTACAAATATTTGTTCCGTACGGGAATCGAACCCGCGACCCGGAGCGCAGCAGTAGACTGTATCAACCACTGCACTAATCGTGCCGTCTAAATCAGCCAAAAGACGTCCACTGCAGAACAAAGGCCTCCTTCATCATCATTTCGGTCGAATTAGGTCCACTGCTGAAGAGGCCTCCGCAAAGATCACCACCACTACTACTACTACTACTATGATATGGGTGTGTTTGATGCTCATTGGGGGTTTTGCCATAATCACCACACTTGGCAGGCACCCGCCAGACGGATTGGCGATCGCAGTTGGGTTGTTAATGTACTCGAAGGACGCTGCTGCCCATCCTCCGGCTAATCCCATAGTTGCCTTTAACTACACCCACGGGATAAGATGGGTTGGTGACATTCGTAGTCGGCCACACACGGCGAGATAGATTTCCAGAATTGTGACGTCATTTAGAGGAGAATTTGCCAGTGCTCACGGTGATCGCAGTATGGATACTGTTACACTGATGGGACGCGGTTGCTCATTCCTCTGGTTTGGAGACCTTATGGCCAAATACTCAAACGCCATTTAACGTTAAGTCCCCGCTTTAACTATTCGAGAAACCGGTGTTTGGTACAAAACCGGACGGCTCAAATTGTTTAGGCGGGGACGGGGGTTACCGTTAAATGGCGTTTGAGTATTCGGCCGAAAGTCGCCTTTTAAGAAATCCATGGGAGGAGATCGTTTGGTGCCGTATTCTTAATCCGGACACTACACGGAAAGCTTATAATATATAACATTGATAACGACATTTTACGACACATCAACAACATTTTTTTCTGACTGTTATGTTTTGCTTGTGATGAGGAATCCTCTCTGCACGAGCAAAATATATTTGGTCAATATTGTTTTTTCTTCTCCGGTGTAATCTGGCGTTAAATTCAAATTCAAAATATTTTTATCCATGTAAACCATTTGCAGGCACTTATGTCAGATGTCAGAACAATCGTCAGAATGTAGTTGCACGGTTCCAAGAAGTTGGTTCTATAGAGAAGAACCGGAAAGAAACTCCATAGACACTCTTTTAAAATCATTATAAAATGTTACATTACATTGTGGTTGGTTAAAAGCATAATTAACTCACGTGAGAATCATGTACTGCTAGTATGAAATACAGTAAAATAATAATGATGTGCTATTAAACAATATTGCATGGCAGTAAGGACTGACCAGCCCCACACAACAGCACCCGTTCACGAGTATGACGCATGCATCAGCGTCGCTCAACTCAACCACATTGCAGGGAACTCAACAACCCGATTCACAACGCCCCTATCAGCAAGACATTTTAGTGAGCATGACAGACTCAAAGATATAAAAACGCAATCTTCAACAGTTGATATATCCGTTTTGTGCCAAACGAACATTTACCGTGGTCCACTTGCTGTTACGATCATGAACATATCCGGCGGATAGGAAGCAATCTTTAAGCGGATATGACGTCACGAAATTAAATAATTACAACAAACGTCAAAAATAAACAAAGTTTATTGAGATGAGTTCTTTTAATGATTTTTACACATGAAAAAATCTATATACGCCCAATAAATCTGCAGTAAAACACCGCAGAAGCTGGGACGCAATACGTCAATCAAAATAAAGAACCGACTTTACGAGTTTCCGTGCTAGAATAAAAACATAGAAAAACAAAACAATGTCATGATATTTCAGGATGACCATTGCGTCATCGAAATATACTTGACGAACAAGAGCAGCTGAAGCCATAAATTTTCGGGAGACAATGTTCCATGAATGTCCAGAACTAATTAATTATGACTAATCTATTTCTATGTAGTACTGTGACGTTTTTTTCGAACATTAAAGGAAAGAGCGATTATAACGCCTTCATAAATTAAATAATTTTGCTTTTGGTAGGAGTCATAAGCAGAAGCGATATAGCGTTTATCTAGGTGAATTTTTAATAACCGATTTGTTCATAACAAACACTATGTACAAATACAACAACGGTTAAATATGCTTATTAGTAACTATAATGTTTTTCAAAAAGTATTTGGCGCCATCAGCAAAATCCTGCACGGTGTACTGTCCAAAGTTATTAAACAGAAAGTTTTCGACAACATACGAAGCGAAAAACATGACTTACGAAACAATCTGCGGAGAAAGAGCGATATTTGGAATTGCCCTGCGTTACAAAACTAAACTGAGATGCGGTAGTAATAATTTCGGAACGAAAGTGGAGATAGGCTGGGCACATTGCTCGAATGGACAAGGAACAATGGACGTGAAGACTGCTGGAGTTGACACTGTGATAACGATATTCAACAACACGCGGGGCGGGATAGCATGATTCACATCATTATATCACCCAACACCATTAATATCGAAAGCACTTGGAGGAGGCATACGTCAATTAAAAAGAAATGATGAAAAAGCGATCCCTATAACCTACTGATTGTCCCCTTTAAAGGAAGTTAATTTTTTGTTGGACTTTGGGTAAAGGTATAGTAAAAATAGGGAAGATTATCTAGGAAATAATAGGTTACAGGTTTTTACCATGTTTAATCACGCAATGTATCGTAAACAGCGCGATCAAAACACTACGTCATTATTGTATATGATATGATATTGTTATGCCACTGCAAGCGATGCCCTCATCCGTGAACTGTAGCGAAACAAAGCCGTTTAGTTCTTATTTACTTTCCATGAATTTACATCTGTATGTGAAAATAGATAGTTTATTCTGTTTTTATGCAAATAAGCGTAAAACAATTGTTTTATACTGAAATCAGTTAAATTAACTGGAAAAAGTCAGAAAATTCATAATAGCACCAACACAAAATTCTAACACTCAGAGTTCCTGAATAATGTACTGAATCGATCCATGCCTACATTGGTCTACTGGTATTGTATTCCTGGGTTCGACCGGCAAAGAGTTATTGGAAATTTGAAAATGTGCCCCTTTTCGGTTATAAGGTCCTCGTAAATGGGACTTTACAGTCATGAGCGGAGCGGTATACAACAAGACAATTTTGTGTTATACGACTGAGATACTATGCGATATTCTTATTATTCATAATTATGCTATGTCTGATTACCGAAATGATTTATATTTATAAATTTCGCTGATATTATTACGGCTATATTAATGTTACGTTAACTGCTGTTTTTATTTCAATTTATTCGTCCGCGGTGCGTTCTTCACTTAGACATCTATTTAATTATATATATCTATATATATAGCCCCAAGAAAACATAAGAAAGTTTGCTTCCAAAGCTTATTACCGCAGTTTTCTAATTATACGCAAGGGAACGAGTTTTTTAACATCGGAAAATATTCGCTTATCAAGTATTTTAAAAGAAATGGAGCGAATTTCGGAGTTAATTAAATTAGGCGCTACCTTTCTTAGTTAAAATAATAATTAATAATCTGGTTCTTATCTTCATTTTGAAAAGTCTCTGAATCAGCCACTATGATTTGGTAAGGCTTTTTAAAGCCTATTATTTACATTTCGACCGTTACGATTTTGTGAAAAGATCACAAATTGAGAACGCCTGTAGTTGTACATGTACTCATTTTACGCATTAGATAGCTATTTAGATAGATAGATATTGGCTTCAATTTGACGACACAGTTGGCACGATACGCGTGTCCACGCAACAGGAGAAATCCTAGTATGGGACATCATTATCATCATCTTCATCGTATCAGCCACAGGACGTCTACTGCTGAATAAAGGTCTCCTCCATAGAATTCCATAACGAGCGGTCACATGCCGCCTTCATCCAATGACTCTCAGCGACCTTCACCAGGTCGTCTGTTCACCTCGTTGGAGGTCATCCCACATTGTGTTTTCCGGTGCGCGGTCTCCACTTGAGAACCTTTTTGCCCCAACGGCCATTAGTTACGAGTTCTACGAGCTATGTGCCCCGCCCATTGCCGCTACATTGGCATCATTAAAAAAAAATAGAATATAAGATAAGCAATAATAAATTTAATCCAGTTAGTAACATTTTAGTGTGGTATCCGGATTGACAATATAGCACTCCACTCATATCTTCTCTTTGATATCGTTAAATGCATCCGAATATTGAAACGCCAGTTAATTTTAACTCCCGCTTTAACGCTTTTGAGCTGGTTTTGTAGCGAAAACAGGTTTCTCGAATAGTTTAAGCGGGATTTAATATTAACTGGTGGTTCAGTATTCAGCCATAAAGGACGCTAAACCAAGGGGACGATAGCAGCGTCTATTCTGTGAAACAGTAGCTATACTGCTCTCACCAACCCGCCTGCCAAGCTTGTCAACAATTATAGAAATCCATGGGGGAGGCCTTTGTTCAGCAGTTGACATCCTTTTGGCTGATATGATGATTAAAAACTCTAACACTGACTGACAGTCAACGCACAGCTTAAAACGGTGGGTGTAGAAACATGCAATTTTGTACAGGATATGCTTATATAATTATATATATAACTTGATTTGACGGCACGGTTGGTTCAGTGGCTGATACAGTCGGCTGCTGCGCTCCGGGTCGTGGGTTCGATTCCCGCACGGAACAAATATTTGTATGATCTGCAGGTAGTTGTTCCGGGTCTGGGTGTATTGTGTGTGGAATTCATGTCTGTAAACGCACCCACGACACAGGAGACATCCTAGAATGGGGCAACGTTTAAAAAAAATACGGTTGACGGTCGACACTACCTTATAATTAAAGTACCTACGCCCCAAATACCTACTTGACGACGGCAGCTTCATCTCAGCCTCGATTTTTTTTCCTAGTTGTTTATATTTATTTATGTACGTTTATTTAGTATATTTATACATATAATATATACATGTGATGTTTATGCATATATGTGTAATTTTTATTCAGTGTAAATAAATGCCATCGCATCTATACCACACTCATATTTTGTTGGTGCATCTACCTTGTGCCGGCTACGAATAGTACCAACCCATCTCATCCCGTGGGTGTCGTAAAAGGCGACTATGGGATTAACCGGAGGATGGGTAGCAGCGTCCTTCGAGTACATTAACAGCTCAACTGCGATCGCCAACCCGCCTGGCAAGCGTGGCGATTATGGAAAAAAACCCCCAATGAACACACAACAAACCCAGAGCGGTCGTTGTGCCGGGTCCATGGGGAGGTTTGTGGCCAGCAGTGGACTTTATTCGGCTGAAACAAGACGAACGATCTACCTTGTTGTCTCTGCATCACCCAAAGGTCGTCTGGCAGAAAATGACTATGGCATTGAGGCAGCCTTTTTACACTATTATACATCTATATATAAATGAATGTTTGTCTGTATGTCCGTTATAGAATCGTAAACTATGCATTTGATCATGTCATGATCTTCAGCAAAGTGTTGTGCATGAGCCCACAAAGATTTCTAAGTGGGTACGACCAATCTTTGACAGATGACGCCACTATCATTCCAATGAATATTTGTGTAATGTCTTTCCTTCAAATTTATTTTGGTAAGTTGCATAGCAACGTGTGCAGGGTACAGCTAGTTAAGAATAAATAAATAACGTCACGCATGTGGTCACGCGCTGCCGTGGGACGATTTGGGGGATCCTTTACAATCCCCCTGGGGGGTGACCGCTTTACAGTCACCCTCTGCGAGATGTGCCTATAGGCGTGGCACCAGTGGGCGACTCTAGTGTGATCATACGAGGACCTGGAGTCTCCCCTAGGTGCCGAAGATGAGCGCTCCAGTGGTTTTAGCCGGTAGGAGTCCGCGGCATACCCCTTCGCCCTTCCTCGGGGCGAAGGCAGTTCATGAAGAATATCCACTGAGCACCAATAAAAAAAAGGTGATGAATAAGAAAGCTTTTTATAAATTCATCCCCTACACGCGTTAAATAGGGTGTTAAACCGGGCTAGTACTATATACATTTTTCAGAACAATGAAGTTAAAATAATCATGATTCTTCGAAAACAATTGCATAGCGTGAACATTCGTTTTACATAAAACCAAGCATAACAGCGTACTTATTTATTTCTCAGTCAGAACTCACTGCTTTCAGTCATCTTCTCTTGTAACGTTGAGCTTACCTGTAAAAAGAAACGGGAGAATATTATTTTAAATTAAAACTTTCAGTAAATAGAGTCTTAAGTGTACACAAGCAATCAGATGTTTTTTTTTTTTACCAGAAACATGTTTGTTATTGTAAGATCATTGCAGCGCCAAAGCTCAGTAAAAGTTAGTACAAAACAACAAAACACAAAAATACTGGCCACCAAATGCTAATTTTCAGCTGCACGTATCATACGCTTAAAACTTATAAATGCTTAATAGTCATCATTCGTAGAATAATAACAATGATGTAGAATAATAACACAATAGCTAGTACAAATCGGACAAAATAGATTTTATTTTCAATATAAAAATAAATTTCATTTTCAATATAAAAATAAATTTCATTTTTAATACAAATATAAATTTCTTTTTTTTTCAATCTATAAATGGAATAAGATTTATTATTTAAGATTCCCACGCAATGCGCTGAAATGCAGCATATAGCCCTTGAACATTGCTACGCCTATATGCACATTTTGGAAATGGTAATTGTAGCCTCTGGCGGTGAGGTGGCTGTAAAGAGGTTAACTCCCCAAGCTTATCCGGGCAAGGATTGTAAAATTCAACCTTGAACTCTACTACCACTATTTTATAGTATGATGTGACGAGCTCGAGAGAGGACGGTGCTGCCCGATCTCTGGATCTTGGATTCTTTGGTGGCTTGTAAGACAAGAACCCTGACACAAAAACTGACTCGTAAATTTAGAGATAGCCATGTGGTGCCGGCTCAGAATAACCACCACTCCATCTCCTCCCGTGGGTGTCGTAAAAGTCGACTTAGGGATTAGCCGGTGGATGGGCAGCAGCGTCCTTCGAGTACATTAACAACTCAACTGCGATCGCCAACCCGTCTGCCAAGCGTGGCGATTATGGCAATACCCCGCAATGAGCCCACAACACAACCATATCGGTCGTTGTGGTGATATTTGCGGGAGGTCTGTCTCCAGCAGTGGACTTCATTCGGCCGAAATGATGAAATTTAGAGATTCTGGATTAGATTGATTATTAATTTAGGCCGTTAGGGACTCTAAGCCAGAGGGATGGGCAGCAGCGCCCCTTCTATAACAGTAGCCATACTGCGCTCACTAACCCGCCTGCCAAGCGGGTGAGTACTGGCTAATTGCCCATAATGACGAAACAATTGTATAAATAAAAAAATTAAAAAAATGGGTATCGATACGCTGGACGCCTTTGTTGAGCAGTGGACGTATTTTGGCGCTGGTATAATGGTGGCACTCTTTGATTTTTAAAACAAATTAATTTCCCGAAGTGATGAAATGAAGTCACACGTTATCAGCTTCGTATGTTTTATACATGAAAATGAGAATCATTTTTGTATGAACGAGGGTTGTCCAGAACGTTTCATTCTGTTAATTTACAGTAAAATCATCACTACTGTATATAATCATCATCATGAACTGCTTACTGTGTTAAGTCGTCTAAAGTTGGATATTGGCATATACTATCAATATAAACTCTTCAACCAATTGGAGCGTCGAACGCGGTAAACGTGTAGTTTACTGTTACGTTTCAATTGTGAAAAGAAACTCGTACTAGGGATACTGTACCCATCGTAGTTTACCGTTTGAAAGTTCATGTTACGTGTGAGTTTGCAGTAGCGAATTACTATTGCCATTTTAAAATTATGACTTTTCATACCTTTTGTCTTTTTTAGTGGCGGTAATTATCTATTGGAGTAAAAAAAATACTAGTCTTTTCAACGAAATGTAAATTTTGTTAAAAACATTGTAGCAATATAAAATAATCTTCCATTAAAATATTTAAAGGCATTCTATCAATGTTTGCATTTATTCCGCTGCTTCATTTATTGTATAAATCATGTTGATTCTTAATTAAACTAATATTGTGTGATATTGTCAAAACAAAAATAAATCTCTTATAGTCGCTATATCAAGAAGTAAGCACTGCAATGACTAGAAAATACATCATATAGATGTGTTGTTTTATAATAATAACAAACTGTGTGTGTTTTATTTTATAAAAAAATAAAAAATGTAACTTTTAGCGATCACCAATCCGTTCATCTAGTTAGGTGATTATGATATACTGACTCTAGTGGTGCCCATGCAGTGGACGTGTGCAAGGTGATATGATAATGATAATAACATGTAATTTTTCATATGAAACGAGTCCAAAAGCGGTGACTCAAACTATGCTAAAAATCCCAGACGATAATTAGCCCACATGATTGGTCGGACAAAAGCAACGCCTATCGTGAAGGTGTATCGTTGATACGCCCACACGTCGGCAACGCGACATGCTGGCGACAATCCAACGTGTGACAAGTAGAGGTCGACGTCTTTCACAATAGGCGCGAATACATAATACATTTTGTAGTGTGATTGCTATGGTACATCTTCGACTTGCTGGCGCTCCTGTGATCTAGAACCGTTAGGTAAACCTCGGGCAAAATAAAAAAAGACGGCACGGTTGGTGCAGTGGCTGATACAGTCGGCTGCTGCGCTCCGGGTCGTGGGTTCGATTCCCGCACGGAACAAATATTTGTATGATCTGCAGGTAGTTGTACCGGGTCTGGTTGTATTATTTATCAGATTTCGTACAATTTTTTGTTACTTATTAATTCGTTGCCTCTCTCTCCTATTTCTCCTGTATCGTAGGTGCGTTTACAGACAAAATCTATACAAAATACACCCAGGCCCGGTACCACTACCTGCAGATCATACAATTATTTGTTCCGTGCGGGACTCAAACCAGTGACCTGCAGCGCAGCAGCCGACTGTATCAGCTACTGCACCAACCATGTCGTCGTAGTGCTTGCTGAAGCATGCGTTGCAATGCTTCTTTACACGTTGCTTTAAAAAAAAACTTTGCTAGAAACACGCAATTGCCAATAGCTGTTCAAAGTTTCAGCTCAATCGGGTGAATAGTATAGAAACGCATACGGGACAAACAAAGAAAGGAACGTCTTAGGTTTTCGCGATTATTACTCATAAAGATAAGATAAAGATAAAAATATTTTTATTCATGTAGACCTTATACAGGCACTTATGAATCGTCGAGACTTTTATTGCCGCGTTCCAAGATGTGGATTTCCTATGGAGAAGAATGGGCAAGAAACTCCATGGTTACTCTTTTTAAATCATATTAAATGTTACAATATTGTATGAGCACATTGTTGTAAAAATCAAGGTTATGTGAAAACAATGTAAGAAAAAAAGACTCAAAACTTCTTAAAAAGTCTACTAAACAAGCCTGACAGTATTTTTTTAAAAGTTTTGATTCAGTTTTCATGGCAGTATTTGGCTGACCAGTCCCAACAGACGGCACTCGTTCACGAGCATGACGCATGCATCAGCGTCGCTTAGTTCAACCATATTGTAGGGAAACTTAGCGACCCAATACACGACGCCACCATCAGCAGAAAACTTGAGTGAGCATGACATACCTAAACTGCCATAATAAAACACTTTTAAACGGATAATATCGCGTACATTATAGATTTTTGTTTTCCCTGCGAAGTGTTCGAAACGTCAGGAAAAATAAAAATCCATAATATACGCAATATAATCCGTTTAAAAGTGTTTTTATTAAAAGAAAGAAATACTCTTTTTTATAAGAACCTGAAACACGGTGCGTGCTTTCTCAAGTATCTTCAGAAAGCACACAAATCCGTCGGTCCTGGTGCCAGCATAATAATTTTAATATATCAAGAAGGTCACCCATATACACGAACCTTATTTCACTACAAAAAGGCGCGCCGGCCGCGGCTACGTAAATAAATCAAAATATTTTTTTTTACTAACAATATCGATTTACGTTACGTATTTATTTATTTATGAAATTAAACATCTTTTTCTCTCACAGTTGCAGTATACTTCGTGCATCGTCTATAAACACAGGATGGCATTATTTATAAGCAATATGTTACTGAATTACGCTTATGATTCACGTCGAGCCGCGACACTGGTCGGTGCGTGACTAAGTGAACTCCGGGCAATTACCTTGCATTCATGTGCCCATTATAGAGCGCGTGCAAACGCATCTACACTTATAAAAACATCTTAGGCAACCACAACCTAATCTGGCAGATTGATCTATCTAGTAGAACATCATCTCAGAGCCCGTTAAATAAATTTATCGCTATCCTGTCTTCCCAAGCTTAGTTACTCACCTGGGTCTTAGAATGCCTGGAAAAATACTAAAATAGCTGAACTGTCCGAGGGTCAAACGCCATATCCGTTACAATAGCTCCGTTCTTCCAAATTTGGTACGAAACGAAATGTCAACAACCTACCAATTTTAATCACCTTACTGCAATCCCTACTTTATCACTTTTCACCAAGATTTACAATTAATTGAACCGGTATGACTGTCTAGTCTTTAACGAGTTCATGTAAATATAAATCTTGTTGCTATCGCATAAGATATATAATAGATTATTTTGAATAAGAGACTAATATCCTTCAGCTCAACCGAATTGTAGTCTTATGTGTCCCCAGTAAAGTCGGAAATTGTGTATTGTGAATGAGAGACAGACTGGGCTAGGTTGACAGTTGCTGGCTTGTCGCCAGCATCTCACCTGTTGCGTGTGATGTTGCTAGCGACAAGACCCAGGAAACGTTGATAATAATCACATCGTATTAATCACGACTTTATCAATTTGGTAGTTCCGGCAAGGGGTAGGCTACCGCTCACTCGTGGGTGTCGTAAAAGTAGAATCAAGAGAGAAGACAAGAAGCACTCAAAATCAGTTGCAAACACTAGTCGGTAAACCATCGGCGAGGTTAAGCAATGATCGGTGCGGTCAGTTTATGATTGGATGACCACATATTGGTATTTGAACCGAGCTTTTCGGTGCTTGGGTATACGTAAAATTGTTGATCCCGGCTGTTATAATTAGACGGCAGTCGTCAAGCCAAGTCAGAGGCGGTCGGTGCTTTTGCCGCTGACGATGCTGTTGTAGATAATCGTTGTAGGTAAATCCATCCATCTAATCTAAATCAAATTGCGGACGCAGGTGAAACAGCCCCACATAACCACGCAGTGGTATGCATCAGGCATTTCCTACACCTAAAAAACTTCTTTAAAAAAATATTTTAAATACATGATTCACAAGACAGTATTCAGTCTTGTCGTGACCACGGTCAATGCAACTTGGCCGAAACGTTGAGTTTAGTCAAAATTTTGTTTTGATTTATCTGTGCGCGAAAAGTCCCGAAATCATAGTCGATAATCGATAATCATAGATACTATTACATTTAAGAGTTTAATATCACAAATGGTTTCTATCTACGCGTATGCTGAGTTGCACTTTATGCGAGACGGGTTTTTGGTTATAACAAAATTGATTGAATACGTCATATATACCGGGTTAGTCGTGACTAACGCAGTATATCAGTAATGACATACATTAATGTTATATGTTTTATGAATTTATAAGCGCATAAAGCCAATCCGCTGTACGAGCCAATAATGGTCATATAGCGGAGTTCAAGCCGCCCAAGGATCAGTTATGACATATGGAACAGAGATGTGGTCACTCACAATGGGCCCCATAAGAGAGCTCAAGGTCACTCAGCAAGCTTTGGAGAGAGCTATGCTTGGTATTTCTCTACGAGATCGAATCAGAAATGAGGAGATCCGTAGAAGAACTAAAGTTGTCAACATAGCTGAAAGGATTAGTAAACTGAAGTGGCAATGGGTAGGACACATTGCTCGTAGAACTGATGGCCGTTGGGGCAAAAGGTGGACGGACGACCTGGTGAAGGTCGCTGGGAGTCGTTGGATGAGAGCGGCATGTGACCGCTCGTTGTGGAAATCTAAGGGGCAGGCCTTTGTTCAGCAGTGGACGTCCTGTAGCTGATATGATGAAGGCTTGAACAAATATGGCAAATTCGCCAATAAACAAAAACAAAAATCAAAAGAAAGAACAAGACATGTATGAGCGTATATGAGCCTCTTTTTTGTGTTGAAAAGGACATACTACGGTTACCGATCCGATAGAAACGTTTCTAGTACCAAAACCGACACTTCCGTCTTATTCCAACCAATATTAAAAGTACCATACACCCGTCACTTCCCTGCCCATTACAAATATTAAATACTTAAGTAGAAAACACTCTCACACGAGATCGTCTACTCAAAATGTCGGCTCATGTCAAAGGCTGAACACTTAATATATAAATTCTACTGTATTATAGACGAACAAAGTGCTTCTTGGCACGTGACAATTATTGATCCGTCTTATCTGCATTGAAATGTTAATCATCATCATCATCATTTCGGCCGAATAAGTCCACTGCTGGACAGGCCTCCCCCAAAGATCACCACAACAACCGATATGGGTGTGTAGTGTGCTCAGTGGGGGGTCTTGCCATAATCGCCACGCTTGGCAGACGGGTTGGCGATCGCAGTTGAGTTGTTGTGTGCTCGAAGGACGCTGCTGCCCATCCTCCGGTTTATCCCTTAGTCGACTTTTACGACACCCACGGGATGAAATGGGGTGGTGGTGATGTGATTATTTCTCTGGACTATTTCGATACAATTACAAAAATAACAATAATATAACGGACTCTATTAAAATAATTAGCGCAGGAATATCAATGTATCACACTCAGAACATCTGCTCAGGCATAATGCTTAACAGGAACCTGCCGGAAACTACACAAACTATCAGAATCATAAAGACAACAGGAAAACATTATGAAAAAATAATTTGACAAAATAAAATTATTATGATTAGGTACCTTGAAATATACAAGGTACCACTACCTGACGCTGATTTTCAGCTGCAACCCACGAGTGCCATACGCTCGAAATGAGGAGGATCTATGTAGCTGCCGTGTGGGGCCGGCTCAGAATACCACCACCCCATCTCCTCCCGGGGGTGTCGTAAAAGTCGACTAAGGGATTAGCCGGAGGATGAATGAATTGATGGTTGGTCTATTAGCGCATAGCGAGGCTTCTGGGGAGTCCTTTACAATCCCCCCGAGAGGTGCCTGAGGGATGGCCTCTTAACAGCCACCTTTCCTCCGCTAGAGAGGTTGACCGCTTTACAGTCATCCCCTCCGAGATGTGCCTAAAGGCGTGGCACCAATTGGATTAGATAGAGCTTATTCGAGTTTCCTTTGGTGCTGAAGATGACCACTTCGGTGGTTTTTGCTGGTAAGAGTACGGCATACCTCTCCCCCCTTTCCCGGGCGGAGTGGTATGCGGGTATGAAGTACACTGTGTATTTCCACCGGGTCAGTAAAAAAAGGTCTCTTATTGCAAGGGACCAGCTAAGTAAGTACCACCCCAGTGCCAGATGTTCGCCACTAAGCAGTAGTATTTAAACTTTAGAAATGACTGTGCTCCAGTTAGAAGGACAATGTAGGTAATACAATTACTGGGCATAAGAGACTAAATAACTTCTTCACGTCTCGAGATGACGAGCGCATTGTAATGCCGCGCGGCACTTGTCCTGGGAGCATTATTATTGTTATGGGCAGGCATGATGCTTACTACCAGCGGAATTACTTGGTCTCGTTAACAAGTTATAAAAAAAACTAATTACAAATAGAATAAATAACAAATATAAATGAAGGGATCTTCTAAAAACCTTAGGTATGCGAAACCTTGAGGCACAAACTGACATGTAGCATAACAAATGACTCATCTCTGCCGGTACAGAAAACTATAAAACATTTGAGCCCATAAAATTTTCTCAACACTATACGGTTAAATCTCGTCGCTGCAGTGCCGTCTATTCAATTTCTATTATTCAGCGCCCAAGCGGATCCCGTGGAAAAACATATACCTAGCCGGAGTTCAAAACCTTTTGCCTGCGTTAGATATTCCATTCTCTGCAGGGAGGTGTATTCTATAAATAAAGGACTTAGCCACAGTAGAAATGCTGTGCTAAGAAAGTAGATTAATAAGTGTTTGAAGATGGATTTGTACTCCAAATCAAGCTGTCTGATCTAATCTGATGTCTATCTCAAAATCGACACCAAGATTTATAATTTTACCTTCACTATTAAAACTGCACGGTTGGCAAAGTCGGTAAAGCGATTAGCTTTCTGCGCTATGCATCGCGCGTTCGATCCCTGCACGGAACATTCTTTTTTATGATTTACAGATAGTTGTTTCGGGTCTGGGTGTGTGTGCACGTGAGATTTATGTCTGAAAACTATACCCACGAAAAAATAATAGTGTGTAATAGGGTGCTGCCGAGTGTGGTTTAAAAAACTGTTTTAATGAACAAATAAATAGTATAACTTTCAAGACAAACTAATTCACTTCAGAAAAAAAAGAGGAAAATCGTTTCTGAAACAAGACAGGACACATTATAACGAGATAGCAAACAATGGGTGTCCAGCTCAGCATGTCCCAAGTAAGATTAAAATGCCGGAGTAGGTAAGCAGTGGGCGGTTTTTGGACTGGTTGGATAGCGACTTTCACAATGGTTTTTGCTCCCAAAACTTAAGGGTGGGTCTTCCCAAGGGGCGCCTGTATGGTCAACTGAACTATTAGACGTCCAGCGCTGCAGAGTGAAACGGTCACGGTCTGCAGCGCAGAGTGGCAATACGGATCGCACGGGGATACAGAACAGAACTCCGCCGTCCTACGAGGCTGCAACTCTCCTGGTGCGCTTTCCGCCGGGTACCTGCACAGGATAGAAAGCCAGGTCATGGCACAGGGTCACCACTGTGAAAGCGACCAGGATACCGCACAGCACATGCACGCGGAGTGCTCTGCGTGGGCAGCCGAGCGGCGGATCCTGGTCGGTTGTATCGTGCAAGAATCAAGATCTCTCTCTATCGGTAATAGTGTCGGTTATGCTGGCAGAGCATGAAAATTAGAGTGTAGTGGTCTCCTTCTCGGAGAGCTTCATGCTCCAGAAGGAGGAATTGGCAGAGGGCAAATCCATGGAGAACGACTAGACGGCGCACACACACCTGAGCCCCCGACATCGTTATATGGCGGACGGGCCCCCTTCGTCCTTTCCCGGGGTGAAGTACACTAAGTATTTCCACCGGGAAACCAATTAAAAACAAAGTTTGAATACAATATGCTTTGTTGTACATCATTTTACAAATCCTGGCCATTCTCGTTGTGACTCACGGGTCTCGATCAAAAAGACATGCATGAGTGTAGAATGTTAGATTCATCATCATCATTTCAAATAACGTCCACTGCTGGATACAGGCCTCCCTCAAAGGTCACCACAACGACCGATATCGGTATGTTGTGTGCTCATTGGGGGGTTTTGCCATAATCGCCACGCTTGGCAGACGGTTTGGCGATCACAGTTGAGTTGTTAATGTACTCGAAGAACGCTGCCGCCCATTCTCCGGCTAATCCCTTAGTCGCCTTTTACGACACCTACAGGATGAGATGGGTTGGTGCTATTCGTCGCCGGCACACACGGCTAATATAAAGTAGCAATTATTATATATTAAAATTGTTTGGACACCATAACACTTAACGTTGGTATGGAGTTACTTCCATAATTTCTTCTTACCATAATTTACCTACCTACCATAACCAGCACATTTTTAAATTAAACAAAATGCCAGTGATTGCAAAATAGCAAAAGGCGTGTTACTAAACGAGCAAAGGACGGTTAGCGAACGTGAGTTTCCGTGAGAATAGGACAGGGTTCTTAAAATCAACCCCGAATGAGCCTCTAAAGGCTTCGCCTGTAAATATATCGGAAGTACGCTGTGGTTCCGGGCGTGGGAAAACTGAGCGTTGCGTGTGTTTAGAGCATAAAGTATGTGGAAATGGAGCGAACGTGTCATTCGACTTAGTAATAAGCACTGCGTGGTTCTATGTTTGTGTTGGTTGTAATTTTGCCGTTCAGTCGTTAGAGCGTGTGAAGCCTTGATAATTCAAATACAAAAACTTTCACATTCATATGAAAGGAAATAAAAAATCTATCATAATACTTATTTACTGGTGACAGATGATACGGGGGATATTATTGCAAGAGTACATCTATTTTGGTACCAAAGTAGCACCAGATATTCGCCACCAAGCAGTAGTGTTTAAGCTTTACTGTACTCCGCGGGCTGATTACGTATGTCGCAGATGGTTTGCGACAGGCGTAAATCGCGCAGACGCCGCCGTCAAACGTCATTTTGGTCTTACGTATTTGCCGACAGCGATTAAACAGGCGACGATCTCTGACGCTGCTCTACGTCGGACGATCAATGAACAAAAAATTGCATCCTCGCCTTTCTATTTCAGGCTATTTGCAACCGGCGGGCTGATTAGCTAAAAACAGCAACAGCAGACGGGATAGCAGCTATCGCGCAGCCGAGGAGCCGATGGTGGCAAAGCGTCAAAAAAATTGGTATTACGTAAGGCATCGCCCGCCAGTCGCTATTGTGGAAGACGCATAGTTACTAGCGCCAGTAGCCACCAGTGGAACTAAAAAGAATGAACGTTTTTAGTTCATTGATTGTCCGACAGAGGCGCGTCAGAAATCTTCGCCTGTTTAGTCGCTGTCGGCAAATAAGTAATACCAAATTGACGTTTGACAGCGGCGTTGGAGCAATTTACGCCTGTTGCAAAGCGTCTGCGACTTAGGTAATCAGCCCGCGGGAATGCTTGGCTGCACGACAGCTGCTGTCGCCTCTGTTGCTTTTAGCTAATACGGGTGCCGGTCAGAAGGGCACTGTAGTTAGTGAAATTACTGGGCGTAAGAGTCTAAATAACTGTGGTGTAGTGTGGTGCCACGCGGGACTAGTTCTGGATAACATGATTTATTTATAATTTTATGCACAATGGTGGAACATAAGGCGGATTTAAAGTTTTTTTTTTTTAAGAAAACCTTGCCCCACACTGATATTTCTCCTGTGTCGTGAGTGCGTTTACAGACATGAATTCCACATACAATACACCCAGCCCCGGAACAACTACCTGCAGATCATACAAATATTTGTTCCGTGCGGGAATCGAAGCCACGACCCGGAGCGCAGCAGCCGACTGTATCAGCCACTGCACCAACCGTGCCGTCAAATATGGCGTTCTATACCAGTCAACCTTTGGGTTAAAAAGAAATGCATCAAAAAGAGGTACACATTTCCTTCTAAATTATCGCCTTAACAACTGAGCCCTATCGTTGCGCTCATTACCTAAACAAAAACAAAGCTTTCTTTTTGTCTGCTAATGAAACAGAATCAAATGCCATATTCAAATCTATAACGAAAACATTGTCAGAATTTTGTAAATATATTCCTCTGCCTGTTGCGTACCAAGATTTTAACTGTATTTGATACTTATATACTACTTACAGTTTCATCACATGTAGATAGTGAACAAATACCAGTGAGGCGAGCTCAGTTATGCGTAAAAAGGAATCCTATTGAAAGGGATCGAAATTTTGATGAGGTTCTATTTGTATGCTAGGAAAGGATAGCTCCGAATACTTTGAATATTCCGAGATCGAAATGTAATATAAATAGACATCCCTAATCGTTTTCATGAGTTTCCGTGTGAAATTGATTAGTTTTATAAACCATTGGGTCACCGGTTTAAAATATATTTATTTACTGATACCTACATGTTAACATTACTGTACACCCATATTATTAACCGAAGTTCGAATAAAATAATATTGTAGTATACTTGGTGGCTTTACCGCTATCCGCGATCTCATCCATGCAACCTTAGCTTTGATTGGAAAAGCGGAAATAGAAAAAGTTATGAGGCAGTCTGGGGTGTAACTATATATACATTAATAGGCGCTCACAGCCAGGTACGCTCACTGATCGGTAAACGACCAGCGAGTTAAAGCAACGTTTAGCGCCGTCAGTCTATGGATGGGTGACCGTATAGACCACTATACGGTCACCCATCCATAGACTGACCGCGCTAAACGTTGCTTTACCAATAAATAAGTACCAATTTGAACTGAGCGCGTCCGTGCTTTGGACGGTATGTAAAATCATTAGTCCCAGCTGTCGTCAAGCCAAGTTGGAGGCCGGGCCACTAACCACAAGAAAAGAAGAAGAATATTACTATACATGCTAAATACACGATAAATTTAATAATGTACATAATAATATAAACATTTCTCATACCGAACCAAATAAAGCAAAAGCAAATCAAAATATATAAACATTTCTCATACCGAACCAAATAAAGCAAAAGCAAATCAAAATCAGAGGATTAGAATTTTGAGGGACAAGTATGAGCCTAGTACCTGTATTACTTTAAAATTTCTCCTCTAAACACTGTTTTAAATTTTACACTGCTGTTGCAAGTGCCATTATCGTGGGATCCCGTGATGAACAGCGTCGAAATGTCGGGTGCTCAAAATGATTAATAATCACGATAGTCCGTAAGTTATAATTTAAGCAAAATCTCTTCTGTTCTATCTTCCTCTCTTATCATTCCGATCAATTTGTAATCGTTACTGATGAACTGCTCATAGTAGATATTGCCATTGTCCCCATGCTCGTTATGGTGACCCAGAGGTTTTAACATTTCTCATACCGAACCAAATAAAGCAAAAGCAAATCAAAATCAGAGGATTAGAATTTTGAGGGACAAGTATGAGCCTAGTACCTGTATTACTTTAAAATTTCTCCTCTAAACACTGTTTTAAATTTTACACTGCTGTTGCAAGTGCCATTATCGTGGGATCCCGTGATGAACAGCGTCGAAATGTCGGGTGCTCAAAATGATTAATAATCACGATAGTCCGTAAGTTATAATTTAAGCAAAATCTCTTCTGTTCTATCTTCCTCTCTTATCATTCCGATCAATTTGTAATCGTTACTGATGAACTGCTCATAGTAGATATTGCCATTGTCCCCATGCTCGTTATGGTGACCCAGAGGTTTTCGGAACCGCTCCTTAAGCATTGTGCTGTAGTTTCAAAATCAGGCATATTCGGAAGAGACATTTTCAGTCTTATGGACTTTCTTAGTTAATAAGTTCTTGGTTTCTTTTATATTTTTTCTATATATCATTTCAGGATTTCTCCTGTATAGTGGTATTTTATTATTGATATATAAATAAATAAACAGATATTTATAATAATTATACATACATACTTAAACAAAATAAAGAAATAATGATTAGGAAAATCACCATTGGGATGAATCTGCCAGTTTCTTGCGGAGGTGCTCACGTGCTTTAATTTCAAATGAAAACCGACTGGTAGCCATCCATATTCATGGGGAACGCATTCCATAGAAGAATATACTGTACGAAGAAAGAAGAATGTATAAAGTCAGAATGGTGCGTGGGGCAGTAAGAGACGATTATTTGAGAAACGAACATTCTTGATGTGATTGGAGCTTAGATATTGAACGTGAGATGTCAGATAAGTGGGCGGGGTAAGAGAGTCTAGTAAAGAGAACAAGGTAGTCAATGCCATCAGAGATCGGCGCTGGCGAATGAGCAACCAATTTATAGGTAACCGATGCGCTGACACATGATCTTATTTACGGTGATTAAAAACGAATCGAATGCAGTTATTTAGAAGTCAGTCCAGTTTGTTGAGATGAACAGCATTCAGGTCATAGTAACACACAGCACCATAGTTTAATATGGGAAAAACTATGGTCTCCTAAAATTCCAGCATTGCCCATCGTATCCTTCTGAACGTCATACAAACTGTTTTTAGAATCCATAACGCTTAGTTTTAAACGACGATCTTGTCTTATATTGCATATTGTTTACTGATTTCGCAATACAGATACTTCAGAGTAACTAGCTACCTTTTATACTATATTTTCAGCAGATATTGATATTGTTTTTCACCGCATGCCCTAATTCCTTGAACTGGCACGGAGGGGTGTTGAAAGAGGTATAAAATTGTAAGATTTGAATATATCGATATAGTAATTAAAATTTTTAATTAGAATACTCATTTCTTACAGCATCGTTTTAGTTATTCAAGTACTATAATGGTGTTATAATCGTATCATAAATAAATACTACATAATAACATTCAAATACATAGCAACATTCAAATCAATATACCTACATATTCCTTTATACACTGTGCCTACACTTCATTTTTTTCGACTATTCCTCTCGCAGGTCTACTGCAAGAGATTTCTTCATAATACAGGGTGTCCAGCAAATAGCACGACATACTGTAGGGAGTGAGAGCTTGGGTCAATACCTACCAAAAAACACAATATATGTTCAGCAAAATCTTACGGATTTACAGTAGTACAACATTTTCCGACATATCGAAAAATCTCTACCTTGACACAGATTTTTAAGCATCTCGTAATGAAAAATTCCTTTTCTAGTTTTTTTTACCTCAAATTATTTGTGAATAGTTACTTTACTCATTGATAAGTCTTTATTCTATTAAAAACTAAAATGTTTTCAAGAAATACAATTTTTATTTAAATTTTCACAGTACAATTTTCTTATCGTAATTTTTGTACTACTGTGAATCCGTAAGATTTTGCTGAACATATATTGTGTTTTTGGTAGGTATTGACCCAAGCTCTCACCCCCTGCAGTATGTCGTGCTATTTACTGGACAACCTGTATGTAGCAGTGCCTTAAAAAAACTTAATAACCTGATATTTCTGCAGTTCCTAGATTTAAATTTATCGCGAATGCAGAAAAGGTTAATATGAAGTGGTTCCAACGCTGACAGTATGTAAGTGTCATGAAGATAGATTTTATCGAGTTAAATTATATTAGAATTGATGCGAAGACTTGGCGAGTCTTTGCAACTATTCCATGCTAATGGATCGCTATATACGAACCATGTTCTCGTCTATCTATTTTGAAAGGAATTAGCTTTAAACATAACATGAAATTTCGGTTCTTAGTTTCAATCTTTCCACAATAGGTAATTCAATCAATCAATCAATTAAGCTTATTAAAGTTCGCTGTTCGACTTAAGCCTCTCGCAAGCACTACAGAACAAAGCCGCCCCCCATAGATTTCCACAACGACCAGCTACCTTTACCAGGTCACCAGCCAAAGAATTAAGTAGTACAATTATTTTGGAACGAAGTTCCTTACGGCAGGCTTGGAGGGGATAGGGATTTTGCTGCGCGACCGAACTAAAAAAAATGTGATAGTAAAACCGTAAGAAAAAATCCGTGGAAAAAATCCGTGGAAAAAATCCGTGGAAAAAAGTGCGTGGAATAAAACCGTTAAATGAGACGTGCGCAGGCGCGACAGTCGCATACACAAGCGAGTAGTGTATAAGTGTCGATTCTACATTAGCCGAAGGAACTTCGTTCCTACCTAGTGTCCCACGACACCACATAATTTTTTTGAATTAAACATCATTGACCTAATCTACTCTAAGCACTTTTCAACCCTCATAATCATATCATCCGGAGGACGTCCACTGCTGAACAAAGGCCTTCACATAGATTTCCACAACGAGCGGTCACATGCCGCCCGCATCCCACGACTTCCAGCGACCTTCACCAGATCGTCCATCCATCTCGGTGGCCGGCGTCCCAACTTACGTTTTCCAGTGCGTGGTCTCCACTTGAGAACCTTTCTGCGCCAACAGCTAGTAGATATACGAGCTATTCTATTTCACCTACTTCTAAAATCTTTACTTTCATATATATTATTTCTACATATATTTTGTTATCATATTTCAAAACAATATCTCACAAAAGATTACACCCTATCAGATACAACAAAATATCATGTGTTCACCAGAGCGTAGCCCAATTTAAATTATCTCGCGAAGGATCTCATAATTCATAGCAATATCTCATCTCTACATTAGGTGTTTGTGTAAGCTCTTATTTGATATGCTATATTGCTAAGTTTGAAATTGGACTCTTTTACTTTCTAACATATGCTTATCTCTTTAATCCAATGATTCCTCAAAGTGTTGTTCAGTTTATCAGTTAGGATATGGTCAGTGGCAGCCCAGGGTATGGAAATGGGTCCGGTGAATGGCAATACCTTACCTTACCTTCTATTGCTGACATGAGATTTAATACCGTCATCGGATAAATATCGATGGTAATAGGTAGATACAAAGTGAAAGATTAAAAGCAAAGCTACAGAAGGGTGGGTTATTGGACATAAAAGGTTAATGAAAAAAGAGGTTGGACGATTTACTAAATCCGATAACTGATTGAATGGGAAAACGCTGATAATTCTTGAATTTAGTTGACGCAGTGGCTAAGCAATATGCTTTATTCGCTACGTGTCGCTGGTTCGAACGGAACAATTACTCGTAATACTTGTATAATGTTCAGATAGTTTCGGGTCTGACTATTTGTGCATACGAGTTATATGCTTGTAAATAACACCCACGACGATAACGGTAAACAGGAGAAATCCCAATATGGGGGCATCGGAATATTTATTATAAAAACATCAAGATTCGGTTAGAAGGGAGTACTGCGATGAAAGGCATGACAATGAATAACTTTTTTCCTACGATTTTTCCAATAGTATTGTAATAAAAGCACATAAATGGATTACATCGCTTATACCTATCATAGATTTGTGTTTTTCCCGATGTTTCGAACACAGCGGTCGTGGTAGCAGCATGACTGAAAATATTATATTAGCTGTAATTTTAGTTTAAAAAAAACTTTCCCACACTAGGATTTCTCCTGTATCGTGGATGCGTTTACAGACACAAATTCCACACACAATACAACCAGACCCGCAACAACTACCTGCAGACCGTATAAATATTTTTTCGGTGCGGTATTCGAACCCACGACCCGGTGCGCAGCAGCCCACTGTATCAGCCACTGCACCAACCGTGCCATCAAAAAGAGAAAAAGCTAACTATACAAAATTACACTGAGCGTATTTTCACCATCTGTGTGATTAGATTTAGGATATGAATTGAATTGTGCACAGACGGGATTATACAATGAATTATTGGAAAAAAAATGTATGAAAATAATATTAATGAATTATGATATTTGATTGAATTTTGATAAAGTAAAAGAAGAGATCATCAGAACAGTGAATCACCTTACAGCGTGACAGAATCAATTATCGTGTTCGTCAGTGAGTCAGTGAAGAGCGTAATATTTTTAGTAGCATATATTGTAATTTTAATTAGCAGTAAAACGGTTATGCCGACTTTAAAATTCTTGCGAATTGGAAAGATAGAATTTTCTCAGTTTTAGAATAAATAGCAAAAACAAACTTTTCAGGTACTTCTGTTTATACTGAAAAATCAGAAGCTGCCTAACTAATTCACATCTCACCGAATAAACCCATAAAGGAATCACGATATTACCACTGGCATTGAAACAAGCCCACACAACGATCTGACGACCTCTCCAATTTTTCCCTCATAACAGTGCCTATGGGACTGCGGAAATTATCCTGAATACATCCGAGCAATTCTCGTTTTTATCAGCAATGACATAAGAGTGAGAATTGTCTAAGGTTTTGTAGGTTTTAGAAGGATTTGGAGATGTAGAAATATAATCGAGTTAATGAGATACGCTACACGTCGGATGCCATCGTACCATCTCATCTGAAGTGTCAAGAGGGTCCGATTCAATGCGAGAGGTCTTATTTTTGGTTATAGTTGTACCAGGCATTTCTGGGATGCTTAGATTTGGGACAAACTTGTTATTACTGATAGGTACTGAGAAAATTTGGAAAACCTTTTTGTCAGAAGTCATGTTTGGTCCTTCACGGTTCGGTTCGGTTCGATTATAACTATATTTTGTTTGTTAACTGACTTGTAGGCAAACGAATACCTGTAGCTTCTTAGCAAACTTAATTGCAAAGGTTTCGACCTCGCGTCTGCAATGCCTCTATTGTAAATGTTACTCGAAAAATATTTTCAATGTTTTTTTGTTGACTGATATACTGTTTACTAGCAATAGCAGTTTTCATCGAGAATATTCCAATGCTGTTATTTTACTGTCAAACTATACTGACAGGCAAAAGACAAAAAAAATACTAAATATATTGAAGTACGTTAGGGATTACATGGTGCTCTCACATTTACAGTTTTGAATGATTTGATGTCAAAAGAACAATATTAATAATAGATAATAGTATATTAATGTCGTGATATTAAGTACTAGTAAATACTTTTTATCTACTCTCATATCGTAAATAAACTTCAAAACGGGTTTTATGCTACACAATACCGAAATTTAAAAATAGAATCACATTACAACAATATTTCTCTATCAAAATAATGGTATAATACTTTTCTTTTTTCATTACGATACAGGGTAAATCCAGGAAGTTAATATCACTAAGGAGACTTCTGTTTTTTTCCAATGGAACGCATATGCGGAGCGCGTTATTGTTATAGCATTGCAAAAAAGTTTTGATTCCAACTAGTTCTTATTCTTTTAAACTTTGATATTTTATTTAGTATACTCAATCCCATGTATGAGATAAGTAAAGTAGTGTATAAAACTGCACATAACTAGGTATTAAAACTCTGATGTGATACTTATTAAAAACTTCGCCTATGGCTAGGTTTTTAAACACTTATTCGTGTTTCAATACCCCTCATTAAGCAACAGTTTCATAAACTACTAATATCATATTGTATGCAATCTATACAAATAAATAAAATTGAAGTGTCTGTTTGTAATGTCAAAATAACAGCTTTTTAGGAAATGCATATGAAAGTATATACGTTACATATAACAAAAACACTATTTTAATTATTTTTTGTCTGTCTGTCTGTCTGTTTGTTCAGGGTAATCTCTGAAACGACTGGACCGATTTTGACGGGACCTTCACTGGCAAATAGCTGATGTTGTAAGGAATAACTTAGGCTACTTTTATTTTAGAAAAATAATTAGTGTTCCGCGTAAGAAAATAAAACCCTTGAAATCCAATATATTTATTCTATGTCAAGTCTCTATGTCGAAGTACTCTAAATTTCTTTTAAATTAAGCACGGGTGAAACCGCGGGTCCCAGCTAGTTTTAAATAAGTCAAGTCAGATTATTTATTATATATCAAGAAGTCTACTTCACACCTATAGAAACTAGCATTCTGATTATATGTAGCGTCAACCATAATTTCATCTAATCAAAAACAAACAAGCTGATTAATTTTTCCTCATAAAAGCTCCCAAATACGGTCGTGGAATGAAAAAATGGCGCACATTCCTCCTCGCTTTCAATTTCTTGTGTCAACATATACGCGTGCCTCGACGTCTAATTATGTGCCTAATGTCGGATGAAGAGAAATAAAGGCACCTTTGAGAAGGACTACGAATACCTACATAACATAATGTTGGGGACAATTTGACATAATTATGAAGGTGACTTATTCTACTAATGTGGCAGAATTACTAGTCTTTATTTTGAGCCATTTGTGAGTTACAAATAGCTTATCCGCCAGCGTAACTCGAAGGGAAGTAGATACTGTTATAGAGTATCATTAAGTACATTTTAAATACACCATGCTTTTGGCGAGTCGTTCGGTACCGGCTAACAATACCACCACCCCATCGCATGCCGTGGGTGTCGTAAAAGGCGACTATGGGATTAGCCGAAGGATGGGTAGCAGCGTCCTTCGAGTACAATTGTAACACAACTGCGATCGCCAACCCGTCTGCCAAGCGTGACGATTATGGCAAAACCCCCCAATGAGAACACAAACCCATACCGTCGTTGTCAATCTTTGGGGAAGGCTTCTGTCCAGCAGTGAACGTTTTTCCGCTGAAATGAAGAAGATGATGCTTGGCGGACTGTCTTTATGGTTCCGTTTCCTATCGGTGTCGTAAAACGGGACCAAGAGATCGTACCAAATCCACGGGACAGCAAAGCAGCAGTGAGCTAAGCGATCCAGATGTATGCGTCATGCTTATGAACAAGTGCCGTCCGTTGGAATTGGTCAGCCTTTTTTAGACTTGCTCCATCTGCGGCATGCGTGTGGAATATAAGCGCCGAAGCGGTTGTTACCCCAGCACCCTCTTCTCCTTCTCCGATTGGTACCAGCCCTCTCCAAATTCCTCTCTGCGGTCACCTTCTTCTCCAATTTTCATCATCATCATCATCACCATTTCGGCCGAATGAAGTCCACTGCTGGACACAGGCCTCCCCCAAAGATCACCACAACGACCAATATGGCTGTGCTGTGGGCTCAATGGGGGGTTTTGCCATAATCGCCACGCTTGACAGACGGGTTGGCGATCGCAGTTGACTTGTTAATGTACTCGAAGGACGCTGCTGCCCATCCTCCGGCTAATCCCTAGACTTTTGCGACACCCACGGGAGGAGATCACGAGAGGCACCACACGACATATTTTCATACTCTTGCCTAATCTGGCTCGGCGGCCCACGTAGGGCATTCCCGAATGTGTTCTGCGCAATGACATTTTACATATAGACGCGCCATACACGAACATTATTGCACTACAAAACGACGCGCCGGCGGACGGCATTAGACCGCATAATAAAAAAATCAACAAAATACTAGTTTTTATTTACAATATCGATTTACGTTACGTATTTATTTATTTATGAATAAAAACGTCTTTTTCGCTCATAATAGCAGAATATTTCGTGCATCGTCTATAAACACGATGAACGAACGGATGTCGAGCCGACTGGTCGGTGCGCGACTAAGTGAACTCCGGACCTTGCTTTTATGTGGCCATCGTAGAGCGCGGGCAACGTATCTACACTTTTAAAAACATCTTAGGTGCTGCGCGGTATTATGGTCGTGTCCACAAAGGTGGCACTCAGCCGTGACTTTGCGTCCTATCCTGGGTATGTTGACCAACTCTGACACAAGGATGGCCAATAACCACACGAAAGATGAAGAAGTATACAAAGAAAATGTATTACGTTGGTTTATCTTTTTGGGTTAATCACAAATCTTGCCGGGCCGCAAGTTGAGTATGTTAGTTTCATTGTAAATGTTTACTGACGTTTTTGTTTGTATACTTATGCTTCATGTACTTTCAAGAAGAAGTTTCGGCTGTCATTGTCTGCTCATTCTAGTATCTATTATTATGCTTGTTTGTTCTCATTGAATTATTCCCAAAAATTGAAATCCCCAATGGACACTCAACACAAACCCAGATTTGATTGTTGCGGTGATCTTTAGAGGTGTACTATGTCCAACAGTGGACGTCTCACGCCAGATATCATGATGAAAGTATTTTGATTCAGCCCCATCGGGTTAGACCCGAAATCTACTTCAACGAAGCTGCAATACGACTTGGTTAATAAGTTTGCCTGACCATTACTTATATCTATTAAACAATACAATTTAATTCTTCTACAGCTTTGGAAGCAATGTTTAAGCGTGTTAACAATCAAACTTCGTATAATTTGGTGCTGTTGTGGTCATAGTTCTCAACTGTTGAGGTTTTTTAGAACATCTAGAACACACCTGATCAAAGTGCTTTTTTTTACGTTTTGTACGTGTTTGAGCACTATCCACACGAAAGAAGAAGTTTTAAACAGTATGTACAAAGAAAATGTATCGCGTTGCTTTATCTTTTGGGTTACTCAACTCACAAATCTTGCCGGGCCGCAGGTTGAGTATGGTAGTTCCATTGTAAACTTCCACTGACGTTTTTGTTTGTATAAGTATACAAAATCACAAAAGGTTTCATGAGTTTTTAAGAAAAAGTTTCAGCAGCGATTGTCGGCTTTTTCTTTCCGGGTAATAATTCGAATATCTATTATTATGCTTGTTTGTTCTCATTGAATTATTCCCAAACATACCGTAACTATAACGACCGAAACAAAACAGAACCAGTACAGTTCAAACAAAAACCTAATTCTGCCGGTTTGCAATAAATCTTGCGCGTTTGTATGCGTGTGCGCACGTCAACTAGCGTAATGGGGCCACCGTGACATGACAAGAACGTTCGGCATACACCGACGGCTGTAGCGGAACGTATTTGTAGAATGGACAGTCTAAGTATATTTGAAGGACGCTGCTGCCCATCCGCCGGTTATTCCCATAGTCCCCTTTTTACACCCACGGCATGAGATAGGTTGGTGCTATTCGTAGCCGGCACTACACGGCACATACATATAACAGATATTATTCATCATATCAGCCACAGGACCTCCACTGCTGAACAAAGGCCTCCCCCTCAGATTTCCACAACGAGCGGTCACATGCCGCTCTCATGCAATGACTCCCAGCGACCTTCATCAAGTCGTCTGTCCACCTCGTTGGAGGTCGTCCCACGCTACGTTTTCCGGTGCGATATTCTTGATAGAATATAAACCCTGAAATTACATCATTTTCTAACAGCAAACAATCCCACCGTGTAACAGACAAGCGCTAACAAAATCCCATTTATCTACACGTCGAATAGTTCTGAATTTAGTCTATCGTCGTTGCCAAAAGCGTCGGTACACCACGGCCGGACTTGCGCCACTCACATGGCGTTGAATGCACGAAATCGAATTGTCTTCTTTTATTTTACCGATTTTCGGCTTTATGAATTCGGCGCGTATTTGATCAGTTTTATATTTTGGTTGGAATTTATTAATGTCGAATTTGCAGTATTTTGAGGATCTATCTTCTGTGCTGACGTCTATCTGTGTGGTATTCAGATTAAGAATGTATCACCACTCCATCTTCTCCCGTGGATGTCGTAAAAGGCGATTAAGGAACTATAAACTGGAGGGATGCGTAGCGTCCTTTCTGTGAAACATTAGTCTCCTGTACTCATCAATACGCCTGCCAAGCGTGGTTAGGACTGGCAAATTTTCTCCTCAAATGACGACATATGACATATAACCAGTCATTTATGGGGGACGCATAGTAGTGGAAGTCTTTTGATGATGATATCACTAACGTCATTCGCATGTAAACGATGCAAGCCATTTCAGTGTCCAAAATCGTATTAAAAACTAGCGGTTTCACCCGCGTTTAATTTAAAAGAAATTTAGAGTACTTCAACATAGACAGTTGACATAGAATAAAAATATTGTATTTCAGGGGTTTTATTTTTTTCGCGGAACCTTAATAATTTTTCTAAAATAAAAGTAGCCTAAGTTATTCCTTATAGCATCAGCTATCTGCCAGTGAAGGTCCCGTCAAGTTCAGCCGTTCCGGAGATTACCCGGAATAAACAGACAGACAGACGGACGGACAGACAGATGGACAGACAGACAGACAGACAGACAAAAAAATTTAAAATTGTTTGTTTGTTATATGTAACGTACATACTTTCATATGCATTTAGTAAAAAGCTGTTATTTTGACATTACAAACAGACACTTTAATTGTATTTATTCGTATAGATTGTTATAAGCGCTATAGCGATTCTTTTTACATGAACCCTATTTTCACTAAAATCCAAAATCCAATAAACCATTGACAGATGCAGGAATCAAACCCAAGAACACTCACTCCAAACTATTAGATCAAAAAAGCAATATGTCTATAATGTTATAGAATCATAGATTAATACGAAAGTTTTTGTATGTTTGTTTGTGTACGTCGATATGGAGTAGAACCTAACTATTAGGCCCAAAACGTTTTTTAGGGGGCGTCAGAGGTAGAGCTATTCAAAAGTAAGTTATTTCTTTCATTATGCGTTGAAAGAAATCAAGGAATAAATAAATTATCATGTGCTTTTAATTAAGTGAGAAATTCCGTGTGGTTACCTGAAAAAAATTGTTCACCGCTCTCCACCCACGGGTATGGTTAGGCGACCAAGGATGGACATCAGGAGGATGGCAGCAGCATCCTGCCGTATGGTAATACCAATATACTGCGATCACCACTCCGCATTAATTTCATTTATATATTTAGTTACAACGCTTCAACCAATTACACTAAACAATTTATATAGATAATGTTAACGATAAAGGGAGTTAATGAATACATTGAGTGGAACAAGATGGATATAAATATACTATCCCTTAAGACGGCTCAATATAGTGATTACTTTCAGCTGTGTACGTTTACGAGCTTATGTACATATGTGTGTTTGTATAAGTGTGTGTGTCAATCAGGACAGCACACAGCATCATCGCAAACTGACGGCATTATTACTGAGGGTAAGTTTACGTAAAAGTAAAAGTCGCCGTTTCAGAGATTACCCGGAACAAACAGATATGCAGACAGACAGACAAAAAAATTAAAAATAGTTTTTTTGTTATATGTACCGTATATACTTTAACTTTTTAAAGCTGTTACTTTGACAATACAAACAGACACTTAAATTTTATTTATTTGTAAAGATAGATTAAGTAATAATTCATCATCTATCATTATATCATCGTTGCATCCTATGAATAATAATATAATAGGAAGTCATCGGTCATCAGTTCCCGGTATTAAAGAAAATATTATATTAGTTGATAATATTTTCATGATTCTATAAAATCTGTTTGTAGTCTTTTGGCCGTGTGCTATTATTAAAACAGGGTTGTGAGAAGTCAATTTCAAAACTTGTTCATCATCATTTTCATCATTTTCGGCCGAATGAAGTCCACTGCTGGACACAAGCCTCCCCCAAAGATCACGACAACGACCGATATGGGTGTGTTGTGGGATCATTGGGGGTTTTGCCATAATCGCCACGCTTGGCAGACGGGTTGGCGATCGCAGTTGAGTTGTTAATGAAATCGAAGGACGCTGCTGCCCATCCTCCGGCTTATCCCTTAGTCGACTTTTACGACACCCATGGGAGGAGATGGGGTGGTGGTATTCTGAGCCGGCACCACACGGCATAACTTGTTAATAATTATTAATTGGACTAGCTAGATGTATTCGTTTTGCTCTAGTGTGATCATACGAGGACCTGGAGCCTCCCTTAGGTGCCGAAGATGACCGCTCCAGTGGTTTTAGCCGGATGATTCTGGCATATCCCTTCGCCCTTCCCCTGGGTGAAGGCACAGGAGAAACCCTTATTTTGTATTTTTATTTTATTGGTTTCCATTGGAAATTCTTCATGAACTTCCTTCGCCTCGAAGGGGTATGACTCCTACCGGCTTAAACTACTGGAGCGGTCATCTTTGGCACCTAAGGGAGGCCCCAGGTCCTCGTATGATCACACTAGAGCCGCCCACTGGTGCCACGCCTATAGGCATATTTCAGAGAGGGTGACTGTAAAGCGGTCACCCCTCCGGGGGGATTGTAAAGGATCCCCAAAGCGTCCCACGGACAGGAGAAATCCTAGTGTAGGGCAACGTTGTTTTTAAAGAAAGATTTTCTTATTCTTACATAACTAAGTAAAAATCTTCGTTGATTCTCTTTCTCAAATATCATCCCCAATGATCCCTGACGTCATTAATATAATGTAGTGGACAGACTTATGAAACTTGCAATGGTTTTATGTACCAAAATCCAAAATCCCGGTTATAAACCCTTTCCCGGTATTTTGAAGTGTTTGCATGACCCAAATAATGCAGGACAAGCTTTGTTGGCATTTACCGGGTGCGATTTCCGATTTTGGGTTGCTACTAAAAATTACCTGAGACAGTCGCAGCACCATTCCACAATAGGATATCTCCTGTGTCGTGGGTGCGTTTTACAGACATAAACTCCACACACTATACACCCAGACCCGGAACAACTACCTGCAGATCATACAAATATTTGTTCCGTGCGGGAATCGAACCCGCTACCCGCAGCGCAGCAGCCGGCTGTGTCAACCACTGCACCAACCGTGCAGTCATCATTATGAGATTCTTGAGAAAGGTTTATGTAAATCTATATATTAATGCGTGTAGAAAAAAATTTGTAGCCCTTTTTGAGCACATTACGAGCTCGGAGAAGTGGGAGATTTGTCATCGTTAAAGTTCATATGGAGGAGGAGTTCAGAAAGTTAAAATTTATGTATTGTTATTTGTTACAAATACATAAAATCAAATCTAAATTTTTAATAAATTACGGTCTAATTTCGTTTTCTGGGCGACCTCTTGTACGAGTAATATACAGGGTGTCCAGTAAATAGCACGACATATTGCAGGGGGTGAGAGCTTGGGTCAATAACTACCAAACAAAACACAATATATGTTCAGCAAAATCTTACGGATTTACAGTAGTACTAAATTTTCCGAAATATCGAAAAATCTCTAACTTGACACCGATTTTTAAGCATCTCAAAATGAAAAATTCCTTTTATAGTTTTTTTTTTACCTCAAATTATTTGTGAATAGTTACTTTACTCATTGATAAGTTTTTATTCTATTAAAAACTAAAAAATTTTCAAGAAATACAATTTTTATTGAAATTTTCTCAGAACAATTTTCTTCGCTTCGCTTAACTTTAACCTGTGTTTTTTTGGTAAGTATTGACCCAAGCTCTCACCCCCTGCAGTATGTCGTGCTATTTACTGCACAACCTGTATAAATAAGTTGTAAGTAAATGCTGAACATTGCATGGTGATTTTTCACAATGGCATGTGAGCGAAGCAAGGGCGGGCGAGTCTACAAATACAAAAGTGTTATGTAATATTTCGAATTACTTATACAATTCCTTACCTTTCCCGGTTATTGGGACACAGATGTTTTAGAGTATTTTTATTTGATATAACAGCAGTAATGTTATTGGCGTGTACTCTTATAATCATACATTGGAACCATATACTTTTAAGAACATTATCGACGGGCAAAAGTGCAAGGAAACTCGAATAATTAGTGAGACGTTCATGTATTCAATTTGTTTGATAACTAAGGGACTCTTATCCAGAAGAATGGGCAGCAATTTATTATTGAGCTCACCAACCCGCCTGCCAAGCGTGGTGAGTTTTGACCCCAGTCTACTTGAAGGGATCATTTGTATAGATGACAAATCGGAGTGGTAGTGGGTTGACCATGAGTATGGATTGACCGATGCCCTTTGGGGCAGACGAGTCCTTGAGTAGATACTTGACGGCACGGTCGGTGAAGTGGCTGATACAGTCGGCTGCTGCGCTCCAGGTCGCGGGTTTGATCCCGCACGAAACAAATATTTGTATGGTCTGCAGGTAGTCAAATTTGTGTCCGTAAACGCACCCACGACACAGGAGAAATCCCAGTGTAAGGCAACTTTTTTTTAAGAAAACAATAACTATCGACAGGCTCAATGTGGGAGGCCTACGTCCAGCAGTGGATTGTGATAAACTGGGATAATTGAGTTGAACATACTACTACATTATTACACATACTATATTATTATACATTTACAATACACCTTTAAAGGTAGAAGATTACCAGATTACCCAAACAAGATAATCATGCTCCACACGTAGCTCAAACTCTGTCGAAATGTAGGCCTAGTTTTAGAAAATCTAACATTAATTACGTACGAGTGACGTGGCGTTTTACTTATTTGTGTAAGGATTAATGACTAAATACCCACACATTACCAAATAATGCTTCGCCAGAATATTGTGTTAGCGGTAGTTAGTGCTAGTGAAACGATACCTGTTTAAATTTAAGCTGCAGGCATAAAGGGCGCTTGGTTATTTCTACAAAAGTCTAGAATAAATTCTGAAGTTATTTTCAACGATATAGGGGAACAGGGTGTGGGTTTCATCCATAGAAAAGGGAGGATCGTCCACTTTACATGATGACCGCTTTACAGTCATCCCCTCCGAGATGTGCTTAAAGCCGTGGCACCAACGGGTGGCTCTAGATGGAGGTTATTCGAGTTCCTGGAACCTCCCTTCGGTGCCGACGATGATCACTCCAGTGGTTTTAGCCGGTAGGAGTTCAGCATGCCCCTTCGCCCTTTCCCGGGAGGTATTTCCAGCGGATAAAAAAAAGAAATGTCACTGTAAGTTGTTGTTATATGATGTTGATGTAGGTGTTGCCACAGATTACTCATACCTGTTTTTGTTCCATTAATTTCTTTAGATTTTGGATCCTAATTTGCAGGCGAGTTTGCCCAAAGCTTTCGTCCCAGTGGTATCGAGTTGATTACCTTCATGGATATTGCTGTGGTGAGTTGAAATTGTACAAAACTAATCTGATTAATATGTAAAATGACGCTCTTCATCATTTCGGCCGAATGAAGTCCACTGCTGGACACAGGCCTCCCCCAAAGATCACCACAACCACCGATAAGGATGTGTTGTGGGCTCATTGGGGGGTTTTGCCATAATCGCCACGCTTGGCGGGCGGGTTGGCGATCGCAGTTGAGTTGTTAATGTACTCGAAGGACGCTGCTGCCCATCCTCCGGCCAAACCCTTAGTCGACTTTTACGACACCCATGGGAGGAGATGGGATGGTGGCATTCTGAGCCGGCACCACACGGCAAAGCCGGCACCACACCACCACACACCATGACGTTCTTATTACAGCAGTAAATTGTGTACGTAAATTAAAACACGATAACTCTCAATTTTATAGATGTTCAGTTTTATTAAAAGATATAATGGTGCTGCGTCTGAATTTATTTTTAACTTTGAAATTCTGTAGATGCCGTTTTATGAGTGTGTAATTAGCGAGCCGATGGCAAACGCCAATATCTACTCCTATGTACCGCCGAATCGTTAGACGTTTTCCATATTGACGGATTCCTACCTTGGACTACAACGTTCACAAATAACCGTGAATTTATTGTTTCTCACTATATATATAAATCAGTTTAGTGCCAAGCGTTACTTGTTACGGGAATTCAGATTAAACTTTGCAAATGGTACGCCAGCAATTTTTCAAAATTTTTATGTTGACAGGATGATTAGAAACAAAATCGAATTCAGAACTGTATAGGTAATTATTTTTCTTTGTTATTATTTGTGTTGTACAAACGAACGATACGAATTATTGGCATCATTATTCTATAATAATGATGCCTAATGATGAGACTATTCTAAGGAAACAATTTTGTGGTAAAGATTTTGTTTAACGGAGAGTACCCATTTTCTATGAAACTCCGATTTACTGCAGATAAAACAGGATCATAGCAAAAAATGTTAATGTAAATAACAACGAAAATTGTATGACGTATTAAAAATTATCAGTGTTGCCAGCGCGTGTATTTAAATGTAAACGTTTAGTTATTAGGTATATTCATAATTTTAGTGTCTAGATTTTAAGTATCTATTAAGACATAACTTATGTCGAATTTTAACCTTTTTTAATTGCTTGCGGGTTGATTTGAGGCGAAAATTAATTATTTTATTTCTTTCTTTCTTCTTTCTTACGCGTAAAATACTACCGTAAAGGTGAAACGGGAATGGACCCCTATATAATATATATAATCCCCTATTATTGTCTTATTTGCATTATGGTATTGATACTGTATCGTTATTTATTTCATAAAAAGTATACCTGTTTATCATATATCTAGGGTACAAAAATTTATGCACCAGGACCCCCGAGGGTGCTCTAGTGTGATCATACGAGGACCTGGAGCCTCCCTTAGGTGCCGAAGATGACCGCTCCAATGGTTTTAGCCGGTAGGAGTCCGGCACACCCCTTCGTCCTTCCCCGGGGTGAAGGAAGTTCATGAAGAATTTCCACTGGGCACCAATAAAAAAAAAATAAAAAAAAAATAGACCCCCCAGGGTATGATGAGGTCATACACTAATGCGTGACACTTAGGTGTGTTGGACATTGACGCCGGGACGGCTGTCACCCCGGCGCCTTCTCCTTCTTCTCCGAGCAGAATGAGACATCTCTCGATCGTGCTCTGTGGTTTCTTTCTGAAATAGAACGCTCACACAGAAGGAGACTACTGTACTCCAATTTTCTTGCTATGCCAGCATGGGTGACACTATTACCAGCAAAAAGAAATATTGCCTGACCCGAATCGACCAGGATTCGACGCTCGGCAGCCTACGCAGGGCATTTCTCGAGGGTATACTGCGCGGTATTTTGGTCATTTCCACAATGGTGGCACTGCGCGGTGCCCTGAAGTTCTATCCTGTACATATACGGACTGAAACACCTGTGTGAGGCGGTAGGTGACACGCTCGTTCCTCTTGAGCCAGGCTCCGAAGAACATTAAAATGGCCTCGTCATTGCGCTTCTGCGGACTGTAATCGCAGGTGCTTGCGCTACGAATAAGTAAAACCTACAAAAATCACAATCGTGGCAATAAACTAAAACCGATTGTAACAAAACAGCGGAATTCAAACAAAATATCGTTTCGTTTATTATCGTCTGTACTTTCAATACATATGAAAAGCTTTGTTATGTAAACCCGGTGCTACAGTCAAAAGCTATGACTTAGCGCTATTTTATTTTAAAACCTAAGTATTAATGTGTTGGTTACAGAAAAAAGAAGTGCGAGAAAGGCCTTGTAATTATTACATACATAAAAAAGTATTTAAAGTAGAAATATAAATCATTTATTGTTATCACAGGTGCACAAAATATGATAGAAAGATCGGATATAGGATACAGATCGATTTGAATCTAAAATGTAATGGGACACTGATCGGGGGGGACTCTCCACGGCTGGATGAAAGAGGAAATGCAGTCTCAGACTCCCCGGAGGTGTAAAACTACAGTATGAAATGGAAACTATAAATATAAGGTCTAGTGCAATGGGTGCTAAATAAATTTAATACTAGGAGAAACGGAAAAAAAGGTGTCTGCCTTTCCACCTTTAAGTAAAATTATGTGGCAGACGGTGACTCACCACTCACAAGATGGGCCCCCTAAATAGCCACCACTACAGGCGATAGGCAGCAACACCGGTGTGAGCGGCATGGGGTGTCGAGAGGTGTGGCACCGGTTTCACCATCGCGAGTCTCGAAGACTCGGAGTGGGTTTCCCCGTTTTCACGCCATTAGACACTTCCACCCCCGAGCATGTAGGTCTGGCCGCGCGAGCCCGCTTCTGATCAGCCAACTAAGACAAGTCATAGTTGAAAGTCCTGCGGGCATTCATGGGATTCCACTCCAGTCGACCAATAAAGGTAAACCGGAGACGAGGCCCTGATCAACTCTCTGGAGCATTCGGGTACGAGGTGACACCACTCACATTCAGCTCGCCACAAGCTGCCTTGCGTTATTATTGCGTTACATCTTTATTATTACTATGTTTTGTTGAATAACAATAGTTTAAGTTTCTTAAATGTTTTAATATTCTCCTCGCTTCATAAAATTTAAGCCAATTTATTATAAAGTTTAGGCCTTATACAGAAAATACTTTTATGAAGCATGGTTGTTCGTGAAGATACCATACATATCATGTATCGATGTCTTGACCTACTTGTTTTCGTGAAGAGATATTTGTCATTTTTAACAAATAATTTAATTAAGCAAGGTATTCCATAAAATCTAGGTTAATTGTTGGACAAAAGCATTAAGTTCATGATTAGTCTGAAACAGGTTAAAACCGACATGGCCGCCCACTATAGGTATTCTTATCTTCTTTTATCTTATTATCCTTAGGATTTCTCCTAAGTCGTGGATACAGTTTACAGTACAAATGAGATACATTTCAAATGCACAAACATCCAGACCCGAAACAACTATCTGTGGATCATATAATTGTTAGTTCCGTGCGGGGATAGAACCCACGACACATTTCGCAGAAAGTCAATCAGCCACTACTTAGCCACTGCGCCAAACGTGCCGTAGTGTCACATACAAATACCTACATTTCAATAAAACTCATACATCATTTCTTTGAAATTTATATTACATATTGCAAACCAACAATGAATTTAATGTTTTGCATCTCTCGCTAAGCTTTGGAAGCTCAGCCTTAGATAAAAAGCGGTAGTTATGAAATGCAAAATGTTGGCGTAAATCCCTAGCAAAAGTTGGATATCCGGGCGGCTATCAAAGGGGAATGTTATTGAATTTCAGATACCAAACGTGCGTGCAGGTATCTTTGTGTGTGAGTATGAATGGGAATATTTGTTGTAAAAATGTTTGATCAAACTAGAATATCTGTATATTCAGAATAGAGATAGCTCTCTCTATGATTAGAAGCTATTATTAATCGTCGGCACGGTTCAGGCAGTTGATAAGCCAATTCGTCTTCGGCGCTACGTGTTGCGGGTTCTATTCGCGCACGGAACAAATATTTATAGATCTACGAATAGTTGTTTCGGGTCTGGGTATTTGTGAAAGTAATATTTTTGCCTGTAAAGTCTACCTATGAAGGGGAAGTTACCAAAGAATGGATTTATTTTTGGTTTATTAAACAGCAACTTAGCCAATTAACAATGGTCAAGTGACACTGACTGACAATGTTGCTGGTGCTCTGAGGGCCAATTCTCGTAATTTAAAATGTTCAAAATATAGTTCCGATCTAGTCTCAGTGTCATAAATGTCGCAAATGGTATTCTCATAAACTAACAAACAACTTCAAACGTGAACTTACACTGTGATGACATCGAAAATGGATCGAAGTCAAAACGGTGTTCTGTTAACATTTCGAAATGTACTGAATTGTCATTAAATAAAAGTCCAAAATTGAGATTGAAATGAGACTAGATCGAGATTATACTGAAATCCGACTGAACTTTAAGAGTAGCAGAATACCATTTTTTCGGTCTATTCATAATTTAATCTGGGTTCGGTCAACTTTCAGTCATAGTGTTTTAATTAATTAGGAGAATTGGCCCTCTGATCACCAATATACCAACTATGTATGGTGCTTGTGGTTGTGGCATTAGCGCCCCAAACATAATGATAGCAAGATTTTTTGTGATAAGGCTTGCTCGGCTAAATGTTTGGCTTTCTGAGTTGAACGCGGTTTCAATCCCCAATCGATACGAAAATCAATAGTGCATGTCTGCGAGTTTTTGCATGTAAGATTAAAGTAGTAATATACCTATAAATGTGCCCTACTTTGTACATGTACACCTAGACTGCTCGTTATTTCTTTCTTACTTCCCAAATCTATCCAAAGGTTGTCTGGAAGAGATCGCTGTATGTGATAAGACTGTCCATTGTACATTGACTATTGTTAACGTCAGGAAAAACAAAAATCTAAAATATACGCGATAGAATCCGTTTAAAAGTGTTTTATAATATTGTTTTTCTTCTTTTTTTTCCTTGTTTCTGTTATATGGTGTACAATAAAGTGTATATAAATAAGTAAATAAATTAACTATACCCATATACAAACCTGATAGTAAGAGGATTAATTTCAAATAAAAAGGACTAATTATCAGCCTGCTGAATTGACTTCTACGGTTTATTTGTACAACCCAATTCCATGTAAGCAAATATATACGCTATGCCGCACATTGCTCTGTTTTGTTGAGTCCTACCTTTTTCACATTGCACATGATGATGACAACAATGATGACAATAAAACATTCTTTCTTTGCTACGAAAAATATCTCTCACCTATCTTTCCACTTTCGAAAGCCGGGTCGTCATAGTTACAAGTAGCGTCATATGCACAACACCTTACGGATTATCTACCAAAAGGTACCTCTCCACCATGGACTATATATACAATACACCACACGTCAATGGACTTAGGGTATGGTGCAAAATACAAGCGATTGGTTAAGATTTCAATTCTGAAAGCGTTGGTGTATATAATGCCCTTTATTTTGTATAATATAAAATTATGTGATTAGCATTCTAAGCTACGTGTCACGGGTTCAATATTTGTACAATTTATATCGAACGGAACAAATATTTGAATGTTTGTATAGTATATAAGTCCGGCCTAATATAATATTTTGTTAATTTTAATTTGTATGTGAATTCTCACAACTAAATATTTGTACACCTATTATAGTAGGGTATGGTTTAAGAACTTTTGTCATATGAATAACCTCATGTATACCCATATTCAGGCAAATAAATGATTTGAATTTGTATTTGAATCTGTGCATGCGAGATTTATGTCGGTAAACTGTACCGACAATACAACAGATATATAGTTGTATGAGGAATCGTATTTTATACTAGCTGGGACCCGCGGTTTCACCCGCGTTTAATTTAAAAGAAATTTAGAGTACTTCGACATAGACACTTGACATAGAATATATATATTGGATTTCAAGGGTTTTTTTGGCGCGGAACCCTAATTATTTTTCTAAAATAAAAGTAGCCTAAGTTATTCCTTATAACATCAACTATCTGCCAGTGAAAGTCCCGTCAAAATCGGTCCAGCCGTTTCGGAAATTACCCGGAACAAACAGACAGACAGACGGACAGACAAAAAATTGAAAAATTGTTTTTTTGTTATGTGTACCGTGTATAATTTCATATGCATTTAGTAAAAAGTTGTTATTTTGACATTACAAACAGACACTTCAATTTTATTTATTTGTATAGAAAACCAGCTTTGACCCGTGCGTGGTTTAATCACTGCGCACTGCCAACTTCGCTGAGTACGTTCCTTTTACCCTACTACACAAAAAAAACCTATCTGTATTGTTTTGGATTGAACGAATTATGTGTTTAGTTTGGTAATAAATTTATCTTTATCTTTTATCTTTATAAATAAATGAAAAACAATAATCATGAAACAGGCGGACGGATATCACAGAAATATAAATGATTTATGTCATTTTGTATAGAAAGTAAATACAACCATTACTTCCTTCCCTTGGACCACAACGTTCACTTTGAAGACTTAAGCTCGCCGGGGGGGCAGGATTTGTGGTGGAAAAACTTTGTCCATTAAGACTTCTGTCTGGTGATCAGTTTGGGTGTACGTTTGTTTACACAAGTATACTTAACATGCAACTTATACACTCTCTTTGGTATGTTTAAGGGAGCTGTCACAACAAGAATTTGTAGTTAGAAATTCTACTACGCAAGTAACTGAAGTTTAAGGCAAACACCAAGATCTTTGCATGTAGTATAAACCACAACAAATATTTAAACCTAGGTCGGGATCGGGTCTAGGATCACGCTCTAGCAGGAGACCACTGCACTCCAGGCGGACGGTACCCTACCGTGCGACCATTATAAGCTTATTTTATTTTATTTACAAGCAGGAGACCACTGCACTCCAGGCGGACGGTACCCTACCGTGCGACCATTATAAGCTTATTTTATTTTATTTACAAGCAGGAGACCACTGCACTCCAGGCGGACGGTACCCTACCGTGCGACCATTATAAGCTTATTTTATTTTATACAAGCACGGTGGTAACTTCTAGTGTACTTCCTCCACCACAGGGAAGGGCGCAGGAGCATGCTAGGCTCCTGGTGCCTAAAACCACCCCAGTGAATATATTTAGCACCGAACGGAGCTCTAGGAACCAAAAAAAAAAACCATCTAGCGGCGGCGGATGCCTAGCGGAAGGGAGGCAAATGTAAGGAGGCCGCCACCCAGACACATCTTGGGAGGGTTTTTAAATGATCCTCTCAAACCACAGAAATAGGAAATAAGGAGAAGTGGTACGGGGGCGTAACCGCGCCACCGCGATATGCCCAATTTGGGCCATCCGGACAAAATGGCCGTTTTATAACATCAGTTGAGATTCGATCGTGTGAGTGAAACTTTGTTAAATTGTCGTGTTGTTCGGGGATAACATGCAAATACCGAAGCGAAAATAATAACTTTATCAAGGAATGGATCATATTCAATATGCAAGTGCAGGAAGTTTCTTGTATTGTACACACCGTCTGCCCAGAGGTCGCTTGGATAGATCATGCAAGTTCCCTTATCTGCGTGCTTGACTCCCGAGACTTAATAGCCTAAAACATCTAAACTATTCTAGTTGAAAACATACAAACGTTTACTATGCATAAACTCCTTTGATTTAATTAAGTACTTGAAAACTTAAACCTAACATTTTACGTGAAATCTCCAATATGTGCGAATAATTAATTCATGTACGTACTTTGAGCACATGAAAGTCACTAACAGGCCCACTTAAAGATAATTAATTTAGTCGGCAACAGAACGTTTGTGAATAAACTGAATATTTATTAAGTGTAACCGTTTCGGGCTTGACTCATTAGCTCATTTGTGCCAGTAGGGCTGGCAAGCGGTGGGAGGTTGTGGGACAAAGGTTCTCGTTAAAGCTTCGGGTAACCAACTCAAACATTAATCTGTCGCTAATTAGATAAACTGCTGAATATGATAAATGCCTGAAACTGAAACAAACGTCTTTTTTACACTTACAAGTGACGAGCAAGTCATTCGCCTGGTGGAGAGCGTCACGCCTAGGAAATAAACGCACAGGCACATAAACTAGATTAAAATTGCCCATAAGGCATGTCTTACTAAATACTTAAAATCTACACACTAAAACTAACTATGAATATGCAATATGTGGTGCCGACTAAGAAAACCGTGTGGTGCTGGCTAAGAATACCACCACCCTATCTCATCCCGTGGGTGTCGTAAAAGGCGACTATGGGATTAGCCGAAGGATGCGAAGCAGCGTCGTTCGAGCACATTTATAACTGCGATCGCCAACCGGTCTGCCAAGTGTGGCGATTATGGCGAAACCAAGATAAGATAAGCACTCAAGATAAACTGGTCGTTAAGGCAATCTATGCGGGAAGCGTCTGGCCAACAGTGGACGTTTTTCGGCTAAAAGGATGATGATGAAAACTATGAATATATTAAAGTAAACGTTTACATATATTTTATTACTCAATCATCTAAATGTAAATTTTAATAAAGGCGCTGGCAACACTGACAATTTTGTAATGCCTAGCCTACGATTACGTACGTGTTAAAATGTCATACTATCTCGTCATTGTTATGACAACATTTAGGCTGTATGACTCTGACCTTTGCCTGCCTTCTTGCGAATTTATTTTATGACTAGAATGGAAATTGTTGGTCGCAACTGCGCAAAACAAATTGTTCTGCTACCCAGGACTAGTCTAGTATGGAACCACACTGCGCTCGTCACCTGAAGATATTAAATTTTGTCTCTAATACCTTACCCAAAATATTCTGCGGTTATACATTCAGAGCTGAACTGTAGCAATAAGGAACCGTACGATTAGTAAGTTTCAATTTTAATATTTATCACATCTACACCATTTTTGGTCTTTTTCCAGCTACCTTCGGATCGTCTAGCATGGCTTAATAAGACTGAATATCATATTCGATACGGCTACCATCAAATTCAGATATTCTTCGTATTCATTTCATATTCTACATCTGTTATTATGTTAGATAGCTTTAACAATCATTATGCATTCGAACGGCGAATCGTACACTTATAATTTGCACAATGATTATTTAGAGATCATATGACTACATTTTTGGCGAGTGGCTAAGGTTTGGAAATTCTAAACTAAGTACGTATAATTAATTAATCAGTAAAATCAATGCCTAAACGGAACAAAATGTATGTATACTGTTCATTATCATCATCATCTCAGCCGAAAGGCGTCCACAACGACCGGTCCTGCGCTTCTTGCATCCAGCGGATTCTAGCAAGCTTCACCAAGTCGTCGGCCTACCTCATGGGGTTTTGTCGGCCCTCGCTGCGTCTTCCGATACGCGGTCTCCATTAGAGAACTTTTTGGCTCCATCAGCCATCCGTTCTACGAGCAATTCGCTCGGGGCTATGTAGATTACCTTGGTTCTTTTGCGGATCTTCTCATTTTTTATTCAGTCAGGCTGGGAAACTCAGAGCATTGCCCTCTCCATTGCCCTTTGGGTAACCTTGACTATTCTTATGAAGCCCATGGTGAATATATCGTTGGAAATATAGATATTCCAAACCACGATGGTGTTTCTCCAAGCCACCCTTCTCCAGGGGCTCGACATTCACTCGCAAATAGTGATCTGAATTTGATTTGATTATTCGTGTAGTGTTGCACTACTATACAGATAGGTAAGTACATAGTATATACACATTGTATTGGGATTATTTATTTTATTTTCACTTTATTTTCTCGTATCCCGAGGTTAGCAAAGATATTTTATCGAGTTTCAGCCACCGTAACAAACACTCAACATTCAATATATCTTCGCCGCGCCAGTAGGTCGTACATGATATAAGATAAATCGATGCTTGAAATCAGACACAGCGACCGTTCGCCAATCGGAAAGTCTTCTTCTGTGGTAGCATCACGAGCTAAATTTTACATGGGAATAGCTTATGCCGTGGTAAAAAGATTAGGCAGTCAGAAAGCTTGAGGACGGGGCAGACTGACTTGGTGGAAAGATTAGCCAGTTAGAACACTTGATAATGGGGCTGACTGTCCCGGCTCTGGCGGATGATAACTATCGTTTCTCGTGAAGGCTCAATTTGGAAGTGAACAAAATATCTAATATTTCTCTACATTAATTCGTGGATTTCGTACAAGGCATAGATGTCGTAAAAGGCAACTAAGGAAATCTAAGCCAGAGGGATGGGCAGCAGCGTCCCTTCTGTGAAGCGGTAGCCATACTGCGCTCACCCAACCCGCCTGCCAAGCATCGTGAGTATTGGCAAACACCCCCCAAAATGATGAATCTAAAGGCCTTTGTTCAGGAGTCGACTTATAGAACGCTTCTGAAATAGTTGCCTATCCGGCAGCGTAGAGCGCAAAGGGCACTGACCACCTTGTTCTCATTACTTGATTCTCCAACTTCTCCTACTTACTTTGCTTCACAATTTCAGTACATATGCTCTAATCACGACAGAAATCTTCGTTCCTCGTACAATCGTCTCCTGCAATGTCCCTCCCATCGCTCTAACTTTGTACACTCCTCTTTCTTTGTCCAGTCTATTCTTCTGTGGAATGCACTACCACTGGAAATCAGGATGGCCACAAGTCGGTACTCTTTTAAAATTAAACTACGGCAGCACCTCCTCAATCCTTTGGCAGAATCATCTCAGCGTTGATCTTTCCTATTATGTAATTCATATATATATATATATATATATATATATATATATATATATATATATATATATATATATATATATATATGTATATATAATTATGATGTATTTTATATTATTATTATGTACGTACGTATATTTATATGTATGTACCTATTTGTAATATGTTATTGCTTTAAAACGTTATCCAAATAACTTGTTAACTTTGTTAACTTCTTACAGTTATACTATTAGTGCACCTTCCATGTTTTGTCTCTGCATCACCCTAAGGTCGACTGGCAGAAAATGCCTAATGGCATTAAGTCCGCCTCTGTACAAATTGTGCGTAAAGTATTATATAGCCGATATGATAATGATGATATATTAATTAGTTCTAGAATAGAATATACTTTATTGTACAACATTTGGATCTTAAAAAGAAAACTTAAAATATTTTTTAAGTTGTTCTACATTTTTGTGTGCATCGTTGACTGCTCCATTTTGTCACGTTCAGTTTTTTCATCCCAGGGTTGGCTAGAAGAAATCGCTGCATGCGATAAGGCCACCATCACTCTATTGTTTTATTATATCTTTTATTAATAATACGTAACTTGAAGCATATGAGCTCGCCCTGCTACACGGCCACCTGATTTTGTATTAAGAACCTATTATGTTATATTTATTTAAGCAGGAATATCAGAGATAATCTGGTGGTTGAACGTTTGCCTTCCATATAGAAGGTTTTGAGTTCGATCCTGGTCCACACCTCTTACTTTTCAGATTCATGTGCGGATCAAAATTTGATTCTCACATGCGTTAAGGGTGAAGGAAAACATCACGAGAAAACCTGCACACCTGAGAGGTGGCAAAATGTTCTCAATGGTAGGCGTAGTCCGCCAACTTGTGTGGACTAAGGCCTAACCTTCTCATTGTGAGAAAAGGCCCAGCAGTGTGACAAAAATGGACTGATTAAGTTGTTTTTGCCCACGTATGCGAGTTCTGCCCAAAGATTCCCCAGCACTTTATGTATGCAAAATATGCAGCGGCCACAATTCCGCCTGCCAATAATGGCAATAATGGCAACATCCCGATGACCTTATGACTAGTCACTGTTGCCGTAACCGTCGTGAATCTAATGCATATCAATCATTTCGGCCGAATGAAGTCCACTGCTGGACACAGGCCTCCCCCAAAGATCACCATACCACAATGACCGATATGGGTGTGTTATGAGCTCATCGGGGGGTTTTGCCATAATCGCCACGCTTGGCAGACGGATTGCCGATCGCAGTAGAGTTGTTTAATGTACTCGAAGGACGCTGCTGCCCATCCTCCGGCTAATCCCTTAATCGACTTTTACGCCACCCACGGGAGGAGATGGGGTGGTGGTATTCTGAGCCGGCACCACACGGCAAAGCCGGCACCACACGACAAGTAATGCATATATCGAATCTTAAATTTCTACCAACAGATTCGATCAATTGGTTAGGCAGTAGCATTTTCCAATTATTTAATAACATATCGTAATCACGCAAAGCGTAGTCATTGGGTTATGTTGAACTGATCACCAGGTATAGTAAAACATAACTTAAATACTTTTTATTGCCAAAAATAGTAAGTTACCATCATAATTTTACCTCCATTTTAGGTTATATCAAAACAAGAATTCATGTTTACGGCATCGCGGTGGCCCAAGGGGCACCCCGGCAGTACCTTAACCCACTGTGACAAAATTTGGTCCAACTTAAGCAGGGGAATTTATAAGCCGCAAGCCTAATCCAATTCGGAGCCATTATACTTTGCTTGGAGTGTAATTTTGGTCTGCCGATGATTACTTCGGTGGTCATTATATTTGATCCCATAGTTATTATGGTAACATATCCTCATGCGTTTATTGTAGTGGTAAGGAAACCTATGTTTAGCAAAGGTCTGTTAATGACGAGGACGAATTACATTTAGCAATTCTGAAGAAAAAATCACAATGTAGTTTGCAGACTTGTAGGAATCACTGCTGTAAAAATGGTGTCTTATCTTTTCACAAAAAAATCTTACATACACATACCCGTATTCAGTTTAATCGAGTTTCATCACTTGAAACCATTCAACGTATAAAGCCTAATGCTTTGTATAACACAACTTCAGGTGTCGTGAGATACCCGATACAAGCGAAGCTTAATATGCGCTATCAATATGCGCTGGCCAGCCAATATATCGCCACGTTCTCGTTCGCTCGTTTCAAATTTTGCGTAAAACATCCCAATCCCAAATGTGGGCAAAGCAGCTTTGCTTAAAAAATATGAGCCTAAGAAAAGTATTCAATGAATAAGTTTCACTACCAAGCGATTTTTAATTTGCCATCCGGACGGCGTAGTGGTGCAAACTTTTATTGACGCGATCCTGAAAGTGTATCTGGGAGTACGTCATTGGGTATTTGGGAGGCATCTATTATGATTTCGTCAACCGTAAGCTAACAAATACCTGATCAACTGAGGTATGGATTACAAAAATATTTAGTTATCAAAACAAAGACTATATTTTATCATCAAAACAACGACGAACTCGATACAGTTAGTTAGAAAGAGGCTACTAAGCCGAAATTTATTAAAGTACCCATGATATTGAAAAACTTTTCTATTACAACTTTTCCGAAATATAAACAGATTAACATAAACAACTGTTCAGAGATGGTTTAAATAATACGTTGAGGCAGCCCTATTACTAGCTGTATTAGACCTGCATGAGTTGAATTTGACAGACATATTAGACCAATAGATTACTCCTAGGCCGTCCTAGTTCTACTATCTGGTACTATTTCCCACTCACTCTATTGAGATTTTATTAAATTTATTTATTATATTTTGTCATAATATTACTAACTATAAAACTGTTATCATTAATACTAGAAATTACCTGCAGCTTAGTTCCTGTTTCAGTTAACCCTTGTATATGCACTGTTCCGAACAAAAATGTCGTCAAATTAGTCACAAACATGGCACCATAACTGCGTTCAAATATCGAACAATTGTAGACTATTCCTTTTTTTATTTTTTACAATTGACTTTCTATTTTTCCTGTAATCGCAGTGTCCAGATACATAGATGTTGCTGATTTTAGTCAGTATATGACCTAACTTAACGCCAAGAACGTGTTTCGTGTGATGCATGACAATTTTGACAGTGGCACGATATCTTACGGTATAATAGAAGGTTTTGACTATTCAGCTCTAAAACGTCCACTGCTGGACATAGATCTCCCCCAAAGATCGTTACAACGACCGATCTGCATATGTTGTGTGCTTATTGGAGGGTCTTGCCATAAAGCGCTTGGCAGGCGGGTTCACGATCGCAGTTGAGTTGATACTTGAAGGATGCTGCAGCCCATCCTCCGGCTAATTCCAACTATAAGTACTAAATTATTCCTCATTTATTAAAATCGCTTGACATCCCTCATACGTTAAAATTTAAAGCTAAATTAAGTTACATGTTAAATAGTAATGTAGGGAAAATCTCACAGAAATCTATTAGGAGGTTACCCTAGCGCACTGATGGAAAGTGAGAACTCGACAAGTTATCATTTAAAACCTCGAGAGGCCCACCCCTCGCTATCTGGGGGGAAGGAATTATATTTAATTTGTAAGAGTATTTTTGGAACATTTTCGGCAGGATTATCGTAGGCTCTATCTTGAGATTGACTTGTCTGAAGGTCGAAGAATAATATAGTATTGACTAAGACTAAGAGATTACTGCTTTCAGTCGAATCAAACTTATTCATACAGCGTTCATAGTTGACTCTGTATTTTCTAATTTAGTCGAAACGTTTTATTTTATAATGTAAGTAAAGTCAATAGTCAAAATTACTGGCACTTATGAAACGTCAGAATTTACGTTGCACGGTTCCAATTAGTTGATTCTATGGAGACGAGCCGCCAAGAAACTCTTTTAAAATACTTGAGATTACAATACAACCAGATGTTAAGAACATATAAGAGGTGTTTAAAACCTTATCAATACATCGATGAATAATAAAAATAGCACTCCAGATATATTTGGTTACCAGGGAACCCACATGTGCAGAAAAGAGCTAACGCCATAACGTCCCTGTCGTCAACATAGTCTTTAATTCTATCGTGGGTTTTTTTAGGAGAATTGTTGCACGTCGCGCTTTAAACTTCATAAAATAAAAGTTTTAAGGCATATTCCACGACACAACACTTACAAACATGCACATAAAACTAAAATGTGTTAACTAAAAACACCGAAAATAGTACTTTTTGAACGACATCATATTATAAGATAGCCCCATAAACGCCCACCCTTTACCGCCTCATAGTTTAAGTTCGGAAGCAGACAGCAGCGCAACAAACTCCCCAGCAATGTTTATTTCTGTATGTCATTGTCTATTTAATTACTGTATTACACACATTTACATTATCAATTATTTATTTCTATCTATCTATTTTAGTTATTGCTGTATATAAAATCAAATACAAACAAATCATTAAAGAACTAATACGTGTGGTGTCCGGATAAAGAAAATAGCATCACTCTATGTCCTCACGTGGATGTCGTAAAAGGCGGAGAACAGACTCTAAAACTCGAGGAATAGGCAGCGTCCCTTCTGTGGAACAGCAGCCGTATTAAGCTCACCACCCCGCCTGCCAAGCGTAGCGGAAATCTATGCGTGAAGCCTTTGTTCAGCAGTGAACGTTCCTTGGCTGATATGATGATGAAAGAGCTATAAGTTGGTATGCCATTTCTACATATCAGTCAGCACACAACCTTATACATTTGAGTAGTAAAATAATAAAGATAAATAAAAGACATATCCATTAAAAACAATATTAATAATTGTAGCGTGCCCGCTGATATGTAAGCAGCTGGGAATTCAAATAGTATTAAGATAATTTTAGTAAGCATTGGGACGCTTGAAAAGCAGTAGAAGGTTACAAGAAGATACGCCAAAAAAACCGTTTTACTGTCCGACCTATCCCTGAATAGATCAGCCAGTAAAAGTGCCAATTTACTCAGTAAGGCGATCGCATCACTGAGTAGAATAAGAAGCAAGTACTCGTAAAAAAGGAACACTAGTATCATAATGTTTAAAGGGTTCCGTAATAAAGCAAGAACCCAATTTCGCCACGTCTGTCTGAAACAGAAATGCGTCCCTCCTGCCTATAGCTTTCCAACCGTATAATTAAAAAAGTATAAAGTATTACGTAGATTTGAACGGTTTTTATCAATCTTTTATCAGCTGGCTAATTCAATGGAAAATTATTACGAATCCTTTATTTATACGTTGTCTAATACGAATGTGCGTTGTTTTAATTATGATGTGACCGTATCCCAGGTAAGTAGCACTTTTTTGAAGAGGCAATATACACAAAAGCGGTAGCGGAAAGGGAAAGGGAGACGATGACGTCTCTTCCTTTTTCCAGTTGACGTACCGGACGCCGCACTGCTCTTGCTGGTCTCCGCCCTCCATGAGTCGCGGGCTACGGCTGACTTGGGGCAGTCTGTCGCGCGACCGGAGACGGGAGAATAACTAGAAATTCTTCGTTCACAAAATAAGTCGAAACCTTACATAATAATGTGGCATATGAATAAATAAATCAGTTGAAAATAATTATCCTCTTTTACTTCCGAGAGCACTTTCTAACGTATTCATTCAAGATTTCAATATCGCAGTTTATATTCAAATTGCTCTAGTAAATAGTAACTTTATTTCATGCTTCATACTCTCTCTCTCTCTTTCACTCATGTCTATGTTCCATTTCCCATAGTCACTTTCTTTTTGTGTTGATTGTACTAGTGCTGATTCTTGTCTCGAATCTTTCAGGAACCGATATCCTGTGTTCTCTTGCTTTGATGCACTTATGTTATTTAAAGGTTTGTGACACGAATTGGTGAAGATCATTGGGAGTCGTTGGATGAGGGCGGCATGTAACGGCTCGTTATAGAAATCTATGGGGAGGCTTTTGCTCAGCAGAGGACGTCCTTTGGCTAATATGATGATGATAATGATGACACGAATGAATACAGTTGTTTAATTTAGATTTTTAACCAAATTCTAACTGTGTTTAATCATCTACATTAGCGTAATTAGCGTAACATGGGTTGTCTGCTTGACCCATAACAATGAACTGTCCTGAATATTGCCTCAACCACCACACCATATTGCAGCAAGGTGTTTGTTAGCATATACGAGAATGCTGATTCACATTCTCCTAACATAATCCCTTAGTCACCTTTCACGACACCTGGAAGTAGAGGGGGGCGGGGAGAGCACAAAGCACACAAAATTTGACTAATTACAAAAAGAACGATGAAGAAGACTAATAATCTATACTACAAATAAATAAAATTGATGTGTCTGTTTGTAATGTCAAAATAACAGTTTTTTACTAAATGCATATTGAAGTATATACCGTACATATAACCAAAAAACAGTTTTTTCGGGAATTTCACTGGCAGATAGCTGATGTTATAAGGAATAACTTAGGCTACTTGCATTTTAGAAAAGTAATTTGAGTTCCGCGCAAAAAAAACCCCTTGAAATCCAATATATATATTGTATGTCAAGTGTCTATGTCGAAGTAGTCGAAATTTCTTTTAAATCAAACCCGGTGAAACCGCTTGTCCCAGCTAGTGGTAAATAAAAATGTATGTGAAAACACAAACAAACAGAACAGCTCCGAAATATAACACTAAGAAAATCTGACACACTTAACTGCGGAAGTAACACTAATTAATTAAGAACTAACTAGTTAACAAACAAACGTGGCGGTCAAAAACACGAGTCGCATACTGAACGAGAAACTGCCAAAACTTGTGAGTCCACTTCCGTAACGCTTGAGATGGATAAGTGTGGCTACAAAGTCAGCGAGAATGTCAGATAGGCCTTGCAGGTATTTTTTTAAACTTTGCCCCACACTGGGATTTCTCCTGTGTCGTGGGTGCGTTTACAGACACAAATGCCACACACAATACACCCAGACCCGAAACAACTACCTGCAGATTATACAAATATTTGTTCCGTGCGGGAATCGGACCCGCGACCCGGTGCGCAGCAGGCGACTGTATCAGGCACTGCCGTCAAGGTTACATAGCTATTAATCAAAAATCTTTTATTATTTCATAATGTCGTTCATTTTCCTGGTAATATGTCTCTTATTGCAAGAGGCTGGCTAGATAGGTACCACGGCAGTGCCAGATATTCACCGCCAAGTAGTAGTGTTTAAACTTTAGCCCCCTGCCGTCACTTCATGGTGGGGGGCCTCGGGGGTCGCGGGTGCGCAGATTGGGGAGTCTGCGTGCTCACACCGAGCGACCCCCGGGAAGACGGTGGCGCGCACGTGTTCACGTGCCGCCGTGTGCGCAGCACAGCGCAAAGCGAGGCTTGGGGGGATCCTTTACAATCCTCCCCGAGAAGTGCCTGGGGAGGCGACCTTTTTACACTAGCCTTCCCTCCGCTAGAGGGAGTGACCGCTTTACAGTCATCCCTTCCGAGATGTGCCTAAAGCCGTGGCACCAATGGGCGGCTCTAGTGTGATCTTACGAGGACCTGGAGCCCCTACTACTACTTTTTTTCTATTTTTTATTGATGTCCAGTGGGAATTCTACATGGAACTTCCTTCACCCCGGGGAAGGGCGAAGGGGTATGCCGGACTACTACCGGCTAAAACCACTGGAGCGGTCATCTTCGGCACCGAATGGGGGCTCCAGGTCCTCGTAAGATCACACAAGTCAGGTCACCTAGCTATGTAAAATAAAAATACCCCGTCAAGTGCGAGTTGAACTCGCGTGGAGAGGGTTCCGAAATTGCTGAATATATTGTCTATTGTTGGATTCGGTCTTGTACAATAATAAGAACAAACTTAACATCGTAGTTCAAAAACACGATTTCCCATCCATTCGAACCGCAAACGTACGTTTGTACGCGCAATATTGTAAGATTTACCATGTTATTTTAAGACCATAGACTTCTTATATGTTTTCCTGTAATCCATAGGTAAAGAGTAACCCATATTTTTCAGAATTTTAGGCTCAGTAGTTTTGGAGATAAGGGGCGGAATGGTCAATTTTCGTATATTTTCTTAAAGTACTTTAAAACTATATACTTTAAAATTTAAAAATAAATACATTTGAGACCCTTACAACAAGGCCTTCCATTACATATATTACACGGTACAGTTCGCAAAACTTTATTCTTAAATTTTCTATATTGCCCTCCTAAACCGATTTAGGTAATCGGCATCGGCAACGTTACAAGAAACAGGCAGTGCGGCCACGCCCGGTGTCGGCGTCGCACAAAAGAGAAACGGATCTATTCAAATCAGATTTTTTAATTTGTGGTAGATACATCATCTTTACCATTTAATAAGGCTATCTATCTATCTAATAAAAATATCCGTGTGGTGTCCGGATTAATAATATAGCACCACTCCTCCATATCTCCTCCCGTTGAGGTCGTAAAAGGCGACTAAGTGACTAAATTCGACAAAGTGTCAACAGTATTGAGCTGCGCTAGCGCCTGGTCGACCAGCGGCGACTGGCGGCGACGCGGCCTAATGTTGCCAATAATTTACATTATATATTTTTTGTATTTGTTTGTATTTTTATTTTATTTTAACTGCTGTTTTCATATTGCTTTTTATATTTTATATACACTATACACTATTATATCATTAAACACAATAGATATATTATTCTTGAGTATCTTCATGTTATACGCACGTCTTGTTTTATATTGGATTGACTGCACCGAGTGACGTCACTATCGACGCAGGCTGTCGCAGAATATCAGCGCTGTGGGGATGCCTCTCCACAGTAGTATGCTGAGCGACAACCATTTTGCACGGATATGGCGCATATCTTCCCAACAGGATTTTTATTTCATTGTTTTAATCAAATTGTTTTTATTTTTGTCTTTGTTGTAGGTATGTGACCTTATAGTGCAAATAAAATACTTTTCTTTCTTTTCTTTTCTTTCTAAACCAGAGGGATGGGCAGCAGCGTCCTTTCTGTGGAACAGTAGCCATTCTGCGCTCACCAAACCGCCTACCAAGCGTGGTGAGTTCTGGCAAATGCCCAATATGATATCCCCCCAATATGATGACACAGTTGTGGAAATCTATGGGGGAGGCTGTTGTTCAGTAGTGGACGTTGTATGGCCGATATGATGAAGGCACCACGCAACATTTCGTGGATTATTTAAATAAAACCTTACGTAACAAAAAATACACAGTTTCATTTATTTTCGTATGGTTAGTGGCCAACCTTGTGACAGAGTTGCTAAAGGCGTCCAAAGGCCTGAGAAACACGGAGACGCTCAGTTCAAGTTGATACCACTATGCGGTCGCCTACCAATAAAATGACTGAGCCAAGCGTTGCTTAACCTGGGAGCGGTTAGGTACAGGCAAAACACCCAGACTTGAAAAATATATGTAGGCTAAAAGTACATATATTTGTTGCATCCGGAAATAGAATTAATCTGTCTTTAGTAAATTCAGAGAGTTCACTACCTAAAACAGAGCCTCCAAGCATGTAAATAGGTATTCTACTAGCCGTTGCTATAAGATGGGGGACCTCTGGGTTCGCGGGTGCGTAGATTGGGGAATCTGCGTGCCCACACCAACCGACCCAAGAGAAGACGGTAGCACGCATGTGGTCACGCGCTGCCGTGGGACGCTTTGGGGGATCCTTTACAATCCCCCTGGGGGGGTGACCGCTTTACAGTCACCCTCTCCGAGATGTGCCAATAGGCGTGGCACCAGTGGGTGGCTCTAGTGTGATCATACGAGGACCTGGAGCCTCCCTTAGGTGCCGAAGATGACCGCCCCAGTGGTTTTAGCCGGTATGAGTCCGGCATACCCCTTCGTCCTTCCCCGGGGCGAAGGAAGTTCATGATGAATTTCCACTGGGCACCAATAAAAAAGGTATTCTACTAACTGCAAATGACTAAAACTCTTGTTTTCGAAGGTCAATCAAGGTCGGTAAATTTTGGTTAGATACCAAACACGACACGGCTCACATGCCGTGTGGTGCCGGCTCAGAATACCACCACCCCATTTCCTCCCGTGGGTGTCGTAAAAATCGACTAAGGGATTAGCCGGAGGATGTTCAGCAGGGTCCTTCGAGTACATTAACAACTCAACTGATATCGCCAACCCGTCTGCCAAGCGTGGCGATTATGGCAAAACCCCCCAATGAGCCCAGAACATACCCATATCGATCGTTGTGGTGATCTTTGGGGGAGGCCTGTGTCCAGCAGTGGACTTCATTCGGCCTAAATGATGATGACCAAACACGATCTCTACTCAGACTGAATACGAAGGCACGGGCTCAGAAAACCGAAATGACAATGAAGTTATCAATAACATAACTTGTATGCAATTGGTGTCTCGTCTATCATGATCCTAATAGTCTTGGCCGAATACTGCTTTCCTACAGAAAACGGGCGCCTCTAGTAGTTTAGCGGGTCTTAAATATTGAGTGGAAAAAGATAGATAGGTAGATTTTTTTCATTTGTGTCATTTTTTAGGAATATTTTAAGATTGATAAATCTGAATATCGAGCAACGTTATCGACATAGGACATTGGCGAAATTGTTGGAGATTACTCTACAGAAGCCAAAATCTAAGAGTAGAGTTGAAGTTAAAATATTGAGTGGCGTTTTCGTATTAGGTCGTTATTCTAATATTTTCGCCAGGCCAGTGGACATTTGTTAACATAAAATATTTATAAACAGTCATTTACGACTGCAAATGTAGTGAAATGACGATAGAAATAGTGTATTATGACTTTGTTAAACATACATTGTAATAAAAAGGTATTAATTTTGACCGTGTTCGTAATTTCGTAATCCCAAATCTTTGTTGTTTTATAGCTCTTGTATCCTCTCCGACCTTTTCGTAATAGTTTCATGAAACATTTGATACTCTTAATATAAAAACAAGTACCAATATACCTACATAAAAAAACTTCAGTCAATCGGCTTCAGAAGAACTTACCCCTATTATCGGTGGGGAGCCATCGAAGTTTTCCCAAGAGACTGCAGCATGGGGCTCTTCAAAAACGACGTGATAAGATTTTTACAGGGTCGGCAACGCAGTGAAGGTCGCTGGGAGTCGTTGGATGAGAGCGGTATAACCTGCAGTTTTGAAAGTCAAAGGGGCAGGTCTTTGTTCGGCAGTCGGACAAAGACCGTCGAAAAGTCGACAGAAAATCGGACGTCGTACTAGGCGACTAAGGGACTTTAAAGTGTCTCTTCTGTCGAACAGCAAATTCTGCGCTTACTAATACTATGCCAAGCGTGGTGAATACTGGCAAATTCCCCCCAAAATGACGGCACAAGGTATGTAGGTCGTTTATGGGGAGACTTTGTTCAGCAGTGGACATTTTTTGGCAGATATGATGATGATGCGTTAATCGCAGCTTAAGTCACATGCGGACCCGGCGAACCTAGCACTGTTTTTTTCTTTAGACAACACACAACTTATTGTTTGATAGTTGTCTTCAACATTTAAAACAAAAGGTTGTGGATCAGTGTTGGCGGAACGGTTGACGCAGTTTGATTATAAACGTAATCCCTATGACATACATACAGCCACTCTATTGTCATGGGCAACATAGAAATGAACATAATACTGCTGTGGTCCACTATACGATATACAAAATTACGAATCCTATGTAAATGTGACGACACGGTTACTACAGTGGCTGATACAGTCGGCTGCTGTGCACCGGGTCGTGGGTTCGATTCCCGCACGGAACAAATATTTGTACGATCTGCAGGTAATTGTTCCGGGTCTGGTTGTATTGTGTGTGGAATTTGTGTCTGTAAATGCACCCACGACACAGGAGAAATCTTAGTGTGGGGCAACGTTTAAAAAACCAAAAAAAAAAAAAACCTGCAAAGAGTCTAAGATCCATATATCCATACCTATAGCAACAAATTTTAAAGGGCACAATTATAAATAGATCTATCAAAACTTTCAAGGCGGGAAGCCGAAAATATGCAACGCCCTTCATTTTATATCTGGAACATTCTGATGTTGACCTTTCCTCTATATAGGTGCGTTTGTGTATTCTCCTTATCAAAAATTCCAAGGCGGTCGCAATTCCAACAGTTCAAATATTGTTCACAACTTTTATTCGACATCCCTTTCACAGGGCTGGCGGATTCCGACAGGATTCGATGCGGGAATTATGCAGATTTTGGGTCTGTGGTTTGAATAATTGTGCGTATTACAATGCTGGGAAAGATATAAAAGCATGGTTCTATTTCACCATCTGCTGTTTATTTAATTGTAATTGGAGTCGGCATTAATTGATAGATTAGTAAAGTGTTTGCGCGTTTTACGTACATTTACGCTTTTTGGCACGGAGGTAGCTATGAAATGGTTTTCTAGTTAGAAACCCTATAGCTATGAGTACCATTGAATGTTATAAACAGGAGAGTCCTACGTTGTCAAGTTCTTATTTTTTATACAACTTGTTGACGAAATGCACCATTCATTATACAATCATTCGCCTGTTGTTTGGTGTCATACGGCGGTGTGCATGTGGGCACGTACCGTGGTTGCACAGCGCATAGTGAGGCTTCTGGGGAGTCCTTTACGATCCCCCCGAGAGGTGCCTGGGCGGTGGCTTCTTTACACTCGCCTTCCCTCCGCTAGAGGGGATGACCGCCTTACAGTCATCCCTCCAAGATGTGCCTAAAGGCGTGGCACCAATAGATGGCTCTAAATGGAGATCTTTCGAGTTCCTAGTGCCTCCCTTCGGTGCAGAAGATGTCCGCTCCAGTGGTTTTAGCCGGTAGGAGTCCGCATACGCCTTCGCCGTTCCCCGGGGCTAAGGAAGTACATGAGGTATTTCCACCAGATCAATCAAATGAAAAAAGGTGTCATGCCTGCCCATTACAATTGTAATGCTTGCGTGAAACTTTACATGAATAAAAAAAATACATATTTTTTTTTTAAACGTTGCCCCACACTAGCATTTCTCCTGTGTCGTCGGTGCGTTTACAGACATGAATTCCACAGTTTAAAATAATTGTTTTAATATAACCTAATGCTATTTTGAATAAAAATACAATAAACTATTTATTTTCACATAAAACTGCAATGTAAATAAAAACTAAACGGCTATTGTTTCATTTATTGTTCACGGATGAGATCATATCTTGCAGTACCATGATAACATCATAGTACAATAATCACATTGCGTTTTGATCGCGTTGTTTACGATACAATGCGTGCTCAAAAATTACAAGCACCTATTATTACTATGATGTCCTATACTTATTCACTAGCAGTGCCTCGCGGTATCACCCGTGTTTAATTTAAAAGAGATCGGATCAATCTATAAGGTCTTATTTTAATAATCCACGATATTTTGCATGGTGCCTCAGTAAATGCTTAAGATGATGTACCGAACACAAAAAATACTCACGGTAAAAATCCATTTCTTTCCTTTGTGTGATGTCGCTACCGTGCGCCGTCTGTTTTGTTTAACGTTACAGACTATTACTGTCATGTCATTGTCTTACTAGATGCATGTGAATATTATCACAACTAAGAGAACCAGGATGTAATGAAATAAGTGATTTAATAAAATATTTTTTTTAAACAGCAAACGTTTTTTTTTATACCTACATTATCTTCATCGTTCACTATAGCGCCATGCAAAATATCGTGGACTATTAAATTAAGACCTTGTATACAAATGAATGAATTGCCGTGTGGTGCCGGCTCAGAATGCCACCACCCCATCTCCTCCCATGGGTGTCGTAAAAGTCGACTAAGGGATTAGCCGGAGGATGGGCAGCAGCGTCCTTCGAGTATAATAAGAACTAAACTGCGATCGCCAACCCGCCTGCCAAGCGTGGCGATTATGGCAAAACCCCCCAATGAGCCCACAACACATCCATATGGTTGTGGTGATCTTTGGGGGAGGCTTGTGTCCAGCAGTGGACTTCATTCGGCTGAAATGATGATACAAATGAATAAAATTAAAGTGTCTGTTTGTAATGTTAAAATAACAGCTTTTTACTAAATGCATATGAAAGTATATACGGTACATATAACAAAAAAACAATGTTTATTTTTTTTGTCTGTCTGTCTGTTTGTTCCGGCTAATCTCCGAAACGGCTGGACCGATTTTACGGGACTTTCACTGTCAGATAGCTGATGTTATAAGGAATAACTTAGACTACTTTTATTTTACAGAAATAATTAGGGTTCCGCGCAAAAAATATAAAACCCTTGAAATCCAATATATATATTCTATGTCAAGTGTCTATGTCGAAGTACTCTAAATTTCTTTTAAATTAAACGCGAGTGAAACCGCGGGTCCCAGCTAGTTATAAATAATTTAGAGTACTTCGGCATAGCATGCACAGTTCGGCTGTTCTCGGTAATGCTCGGTTCTCGTCGGTGACCCACCGCGTTGCATCGCGCTAGTACTTCGATTTCACTTAGCGTTACGTTGTCACTTACACCTTGTTTACTATTTACGTAATAATAATAATATAAATAAATAATAGTAGGGATAGAGGACTTTCACTGAAATAAAAAAGAAGAATTTGAGCGCGTGCAACTCAGTAATCTAGTACTACTCAACTGCACGCGGCAGAAGTGAAAAATCTTAGTTTCGGGATACCGGCTACAGTATGGAAACAATTGATTATGGCCCCGCATGCGCCCACACACTATGTCACACACAATGTTACAAGAATTTTCAAAATCTCCAAGCATAATATTACTTCTGACCCAAATTCAACAGCCCTATCCTCGATAGACAAAATACACTGAAAACTTTCACTTCATTTCATAAATTGCGTTACACAAACAAACTGACGTATATTCGACGTTATACATATGTGTGTAATTACATATACATATGTCTATAAAGGGATTATCAAACTTGATGTTTCTTTAAAGATATAATTTTGGAAGTTACGATGCCTTGAAGAGATCGTCTGTGCGTCTACTTTGGCATTAATTTATTTTCGTAATGAGGCCTTGATTGGTAATTGTAATGGAAATAATATTAGCCCATATTGCCGGTATTGGCACTAAGAATAACACTACCCGTGCTCATCCTGTGGGTGTCGTATATTCAATTGGCCGAAATGAAAAAAAAAATGAATGGTCACGCAAATATTCAATTTATGAATTCAGGTATTTATCTCCCGATTAGTCATAAATTGCTTCATTATTTAAAAAAAGCAACCCTGACATCAATCGGCTCCTTTCGGTACACAACGAAATAATACGCCAGCAATTTCCAACACGACAATAATAGAAATCGCTGGACAGTTTCTTTTTAATTACTCATGGATGGCATAGGTATATGATATTTATCATTTTAAAGGGGGAATAAGCATTTATTTTCAGAAGTTAAAAATGGCTAGAGACCACGCGTGGTCAACTTATCGTGAATGAAAACTAGATATGGTATTGTGGACGTTTTCATAAGTTTATCACAATTTAAACTATCGCACCTCTAGACATCGGCGGGGAGTTCACCCGCATACTAAAATATGCGGGTGAACTCTAAAGACTCTAAAGAGCCAAAATGGTCTCGTACCGTACGGATTCAGAGGAATTTCCTCTCGCACATGCGCTGGTTGTGGAATCAGCTCCCTAACAAGGTTCTCTACTCCATCCATGCCATGGATGCCGTAAAAGGCAACTGAGGTACTCTAAACCAGAGGGATGGGCAGCTGTATCTCTCCTCTGAAACAGTAGCGCATGGCTACTGTTTCACAGGAGACCACTCACCAGTCCGCTCGCCAAGCGTGGTGATTAGCAGTGGACTTTGTTTGGCTGAAACGAAAAGTTTTCAATTGTTTTAATTGATAATAAAGGTTGTTTTTTTAATACCATTTATGCTATATATATATATTGACGGCATGGTCGGTGCAGTGGCTTACACAGTCGGCTGCTGGGCTCCGGGTCACGGGGTTTGATTCCCGCACGGAACAAATATTTGTATAATCTGCAGGTAGTTGTTCCGGGTCTGGGTGCATTTTACGTGGAATCTATGTCTGTAAACGCATCCACGTCACAGGAGAAATCCTTGTGTGCGGCAACGTTAAAAAAAAACTATATATATATGTATGAGAATCATTCACCATAAAATAACTATTTATTAACATAAAGCGCCAAACAGAAATATCTATACCAAATGAAACTCAAACTATGTTTCGACATTATTAAAAGTAATTCATATAAATACACAAATCGTGTTTGTACGTCGGTCAGGGCGCAGTTTTCCCCCGGGAAGACGGTGTCGCGCACGTGTCCACGTGCCGCCGTGTGCGCAGCACAGCGCAAAGCGGAGGGGGGGTTAGGGGGATCCTTTACAATCCTCCCTGAGAAGTGCCTGGGAGGCGACCTTCTTACAGTCACCTTCCCTCCGCTAGAGGGGGTGACCGATTTACAGTCATCTCTTCCGAGATGTGCCTAAAGGCGTGGCACCAATGGGCGGCTCTAGTGTGATCTTACGAGGACCTGGAGCCTCCCTTCGGTGCCGAAGATGACCGCTCCAGTGGTTTTAGCCGGTAGGAGTCCGGCATACCCCTTCGCCCTTCCCCGGGGTGAAGGAAGTTCCATTTAGAATTTACACTGGACATCAATAAAAAATAATAAAAAAATGGCGCAGTTTTGCCACGACAGGAAATGCCGCTTACGACTTACGTAAATAAATAAGATTTCTTGTACAGAGTGTTCTTTCTTTTTACAAAATAGCCGGCAAATATCCTAATGAAAGTTGCTTTTGCTAGAAAAATAATAGTTACAATAGACAGTATTGATTATCCATCGGTCACAGGACGTCCACTGCTGAACAAACTGTAGCGAATTTGGCAAGTACACATTATGCTTGGCAGACGATTGGCGAGCGCAAAATGGCTGATATTCGACAGAGAGGACGCTGCTGCCCATCATTCTGGTTAGTCACCTTTTACGACATCCAAGGGAGAAGATGGACTGGTCGTATGTTCTTTATCTGGACACCGTATGATGCAGTGTTGTTTTTCAACCACAACATAATACAGCTAACAAATACTCCCCCCGAATACACCTTTATCGCCTTCTAGTGTGTAAGCTAGGGATGAAACATGCGGCGCATCAATATCAGCACCACAATCGTCTTTCATAATAATATCATTAGATACACATTGGGGGATCCTTTACAATCCTCCCGGGATGACCGGTTTACGGTAATCCTCTCCGAGATGTGCCTATGGGCATGGCACCAGTGGGCGAGGACCTGGAGCCTCTCTTAGGTGCCGAAGATGATCGTCCAAGTGGTTTTAACCGGTAGGAGTCCGGCATGCCCCATCATCCTTCCCCGGGGTGAAGGAAGTAAATGAAGAATTTCCACTGGGCCTAATAATAAAAAAAGGGGTGACTGGTTTACAGTCTACACAATCCGAGTTCACTCTCCGAGATGCCGTATAGCCGCATAACCTGGCCCCAGTAGGCGGCTCTAGTGTGATCATACGAGGACCTGGAGCCCCCTTAGTGGCCGAAGATGACCATCCCAGTGGGTTTAGCCAGTAGGAGTCCGGCATACCCCTTCGGTTTTCCCCGGGACGAAAGTTCAGGTAGAATTTCCACTGGGCCAGTAAAAATATAATAATAAAGGAGTCCGGCATGCCCATTCATCCTTCCCCGGGGCGGAGGAAGTTCATGTAGAATTTCCACTGGGCCCAATAAAAAATCGGTAACAAAATCCACAAATCCAACGGTAATTCCTTAATCTCTTTATCATAAACAGTAGGTAGGCAATATTTTCCGAAACAAAGTTCCCAGCCGAATTAAGACGAAGCCGAATACACCGACGAGAAGCACAAAATGGATTTTCTTTGTTCAAACTAACATAAGAATTGGTTGAGACATTTATTCGATGAAGTGGGTTACATTGGCTTTGTAGTCAACTATTTTTGTCTATCTTTCGGTATCTTTGTAAATATTTATATGCCCGTTTTGACAGACACAGTACCCCTAAGATTTTCCTTGCGTGTGATATCTACTTCACTTAACGATTATAAGTAGTGCCTAAGACAGTTGGTATGGAATTTGGATACTCGTGAGCATCATCATCATCATATCGGCCATTTATACGTCCACTGCTGAACAAAGGCGTCTCCCATAGATTCCACAACTGTGTCATCATTTTGGGGGGTATTTGCCAATACTCACCACGCTCGGCAGGCGGGTTGGGAGCGCAGTATGGCTACTGCTACACAGAAGGGACGCTGCTGCCCATCCCTCTGGTTTAGTCCCTTAGTCGCCTTTTACGACATCCACGGGAGGAAATGGAGTGGTACTATATTCTTAATCCGGACACCACACGGACGTTTATTGGAAAACATTCAAGTGACACCGTTCGCGCCACCGTCTTGTCGTGGGTCGCTCGGTGTGGGCAGTTACAAGTACCCCTAGTACAAGTTTCTTTTCACAATCGAAACGTAATAATTAACTACACGATTACCGCGTTCTGCGTTGCGATTGGTTAAACAGTTTGGAGCGGGCCAATCGCCAATCTGTATCCCTAGGCTACAGTCATAAATGTCATATGCGTTACCACCCAGACCCGGGACAGTTGCAAGAAACAAATATTTGTTTGATCTACAGGTACCAGATCATACAAATAGTTGTTTCGTATGTGTCGTGATTCATCGAACCCGCGAATAGAAACAGACAAGTCAAGCACTTGCCTAACTACTGCCCCAACCGTGTCATGATTTATCAATTATTCTTGGATGATAATATCCGCTGGAAGCATTTGTAATCTCCCTTTTATAAGCCTTTAGAATCGCATAAAAGTACCTAAATAGTATTCAGATAATATGTTCTATGGAAGTAATAATTAATTCACTCAACAAAATTGACAAAATGTAACCCAAAAGGCTTGCAAGGTAACGTAAGGGATATCCTCTTCAGAAATACATCTGTTTCTGTTCAACCCTTTCGATCATCCCTGTGGGAAACGTACAAGGAAAACTGACAAAAACTAACTCCGGGAATAGGGTAGGTCGGTCTTAATATACACTTTGGATTTAAGGGATGTTGAGGAATAAAACAGAAAATCTGTTTATGATTTTTGTATTCGTAAATACTTTTTAAAGGGCGAATATAATCGACAATCCGATAATACGACTCAGTTGACAGCAGTGAAGTACATATAAAGATACGGATTTTGTGTTTTTGTCATAAATACAAATAAAAAGTCGGACATTTCTTTTTCCTTAAGATTCTGGCTGAATTAAACTAGACAGTCTGGTCACTTAAAGACAATCGCAACTTAATCAAAAATCAACACAGCGTCATCATATCAACCCAAAGACGTCCACTGTTGAACAAAGGTATCCCCCATTAACGACCGGTTAGAAATAAGTAACAGACACGTGTGAAAAAAAAACTTTTCTTTAAAAAATAAAACATATGTCCTGTTGGAAAGATATGCGCTATATCCTGAGAAAATGGCTGTCGCTCAGCATACTGCTGTGGAGAAGCTTTCCCACAGCGCTGATAGTCTGCGACAGCTTTTACATGTTGTGTTTTTTTACTCGTGCCGTCCAGGGGGCGCCCTTAACAGTGTTGATTAGTTTATAAGTTGTTGCTTGACAGCTTTGCCAGTTTGTCCGGTTCAGCAGCAACAACTTCCAGAGTTAGATGCGAGAAGCTCATCGTAAAAATATAACCATCTGGGAGAGACAATATCCTACGTATTATATATAGTATTTGTGGAGATCAGCTTTGCAGTAAGGACTTGAAAATGATATAAACTAAGAATAGTTAAACGTAAACATAACTTGTATTAACTGAAAATATTAGGTTACAATACATGTCAATAAAAAAACAACTACAAAGGCAGTAGTACGTAGTTCACTTTTTAATATAATAAGAAATAACAACGCTATAAATAACGCGAACATTATCAGTAACAAATTCTTCGCCAAAAATGTACAAAAAGTGAAAATGCATTATAACCCGCTATTTGATATTTTATTTATTTTGTGAAAAGATCACCACCTGTTTGCTACTCTATTGGCATTTTGACATTCCTGCTCCTTTTTATTGAAAAGCAATAGAATAGTGATGTACGGTACTGTGCACAGTAGTCGCAAAGTGAGATATAATGAAAAGTACGGTTTATAGTATTCAATTTCAGTTTTTATTTATTGCGGTGAACACGATAGCAGGATGTTACGTACCAGGAATAATAACAAAATTACATTTATATTTGCGAATTTCTTCACTTCAGCCGAATAAAGTCCACCGCTGGACACAGGCCTGCCCCAAAGATCACCACAACCGATCTGGGTGTGTTGTGACTTGTGTGTGCTCACTGGGGGATTTGCCATAATCGCCATGCTTGGCGGGTTGGCGATCGCAGTAGAGTTGTTAATTTATTCAAAGGACGTTGCTGCCCATCCTCCGACCTATCCCATAGTCGCCTTTTACGACACCCAAGGCATGAGATGGGTTGGTGCTATTCGTAGCCGGTACCACACGGCACGTTTGCGAATTTACTACATGATTACTTATAAACGTAAGTGTATTGTGCAATAAACATACGATGCCGGGTAATAGTTCAGTAAATATAGCAAACTGTTAAACTGCAGTTAAACAGTGGTCATTAGAAAAGCATTTATATAAACGAGGCTATATAAATAATCTTTTTCAGCGATCATATTTTATGTTAATCCAACACAACGGGAAATTTATTCTTCAAGGTACAAATTGCTAGTAATGAAAAGAAGGAAAGATTATACAGGTGATGCGAGTTGTGATCTTACGAGGACCTGGAGCCCCTTTCAGTGCCGAAGATGATCACACAGGTGGTTTAAGCCGGTAGGACTCTGGCATCTCCGGGGGGTGACCGCTTTACAGTCACCCTCTCCGAGATGTGCCTTTAGGCGTGGCACCAGTGGGCGGTTCTAGTCTGATCATACGAGGACCTGAAGCCTCCCTTAAGTGCCGAAGATGACCGCCCTAGTGGTTTTAGCTGGTAGGAGTCCAGCATACCCCTTCGCCCTTCCCCGGGGCGAAGGAACTTTATAAAGAATTTCCACTGGGCACCAATAAAAAAAGGAGTCTGGCATACCCCTTCGCCTTTCCACGGGGCGGAGGAAGTTCATAATGAACCTCCATTGGGGACCGATAAAAAAAAGTTGATTCGATTATTGCTGTGAGCATCACAACGAAACTCTCATTGCCACTCCAAATATCCCAAAAATCGCAAACAATAAACATAAAAACCATGCGGATATAATCCGTACACGATATACGCATCGCACCATCCCTACAAGCACCTGGTAGCCGGATATTAAACGCCCATTCAGAATAGTCGAGGCAATTTATTTGCCACTTAACTCCCAACCATGCGACCACATACCCGTGGTCGTATTCCACTGAATTAGTATTGTGGCGGTACTTGGAAACCACATGCGAGAGCCATAGTAGTGCAATGTTTGTGGTCATGAATCAATAGGAAACTGAATAGTAAAAGATTTAGTGCCGTGCATTAATAAAAGAAAAAAAGAGATGCAATAATTCTCTTAACAATATCAATGTATTTATTTAGTTGGTTTTAATACATTGCGTGAGTTGATGTGGAACCGAGGGCCAATATTTTTTTTAAACATTACCCCACACTTCTGTCTCTCCTGTGTCGTGGGTGCGTTTACAGACATGAATTCCACACACAATACACCCAGGCCCGGAACGGAGCAGTCGACTGTATCAGCCACTGCACCAACCATGCCGTCAATAAATAATTGAGATTATATTACTAAAAATAGGTATTCTGCTCCTCTTAAAGTTAAGTCTAATTTCAGTATGATCTCAATTTAGTCGCATTTCAATGTCAATGTTGACGTTTAGTTAATGAAAATTGGAGTACCCGTGTCATTTCAATATGTTAACAGAGTACCGGTTTGGCTTCGATCAACTATCGATCCATTTACGATCTCATCACAATATAAGTTCCGATTTGACGTTGTTTGTTAGTTTAAGAGAATATCATTTGTGACATTTACGACACAGACTAGATCGGAACTATATTTTGAACATTTTTAATTACGAGAATTGGTCTTCTGATATGTATTGTAGTGGTGTCGCTTTTATTTTGCTACACTGAATACTAGTTTCGTCTACGTACGCCAATTTCTTACTAGCACTTTTTTTTAAAACGTTGCCCCACACTAGTATTTCTTCTGTGTCGCGGGTGCGTTTTACAGAAATGAATTCCACATACAATACACCCAGACCCGAAACACCTACCTGCAGATTATACAAAAATTTGTTCCGTGTGGGAATCGAACCCACGACCCGGAGCGCAGCAGCCGACTGTATCAGCCACTGCACCAACCGTGCCGCATTGTCCGGCCTAAGATTACAGCACCACTCCATCTTTTCCTGTGGATGTCTTTAAAGGCGATTATGGGTCACTAAACCACAGGCATAGGAAGCGTCCCTTCAGCGGATTAGTAGTTATACTCCGCACACTAACCCGCTTGCCAAGCGCGGTGAGAAATGGCAAACTTCCCCTTAAAATTCTGACGCAATCGTGAAATCTTATGGGGGCGATAATCTTTGTTCAGCAGTGGACGTCTTTTGGCGGATGTGATGATGATGATTGCATTTACTGATTGGTCCTCAATACGTAAAATGAATAAAATACCAATGAATTGGTACATACTCATTCATATACACGATATAGTAATACTTTTGCGCAGTAACTTTTAATTGTTTTGCTAATTAATACACACATCGTAAAAAAACTGGAGTCTTTTTTGTTTTAATTCAGAATTAATATTGTATGCCGTGTGGTGCCGGCTACGAATAGCACCAACCCATCTCATCCCGTGGGTGTCGTAAAAGGCGACTATGGGATTAGCCGGAGGATGGGCAGCAGCGTCCTTAGAGTACATTAACAACTCAACTGTGATCGCCAACTTATCTGCCAGCACAACACACCCATATCGGTCGTTGTGATCATCTTTGGGGGAAGCCGGTGTCCAGCAGTGGACTTTATTTATTATAACATATATATATATTTTAAATGAATCCTTCCACTGCGTATTAATAATTTATAATAATGATATTAAATATCAATATTTATATATAAATCAAATGAAATAATATAAAACTTTGGGATCAAACGACATTTGACACATACATATATATATATTTTTTTTTTTTTTTTAAATGAATCCTTCCACTGCGTATTGATAATTTATAATAATGATATTAAATATCAATATTTATATATATATATCAAATGAAATAATAGGTATAAAACTTTGGGATCAAACGACATTTGACACATACATGACTTTAACACAGAAGGTGCGCAAAGTAGGTGCGCAGAAAAACGTAACGCACACAAAACTCGACAAAATTTTACTTATCATAATTTTTTCATACCGCCTTATATAAATAAATCGGCCTTATATATAAATCGTGCCGTGGCTTGCCGTGTGGTGCCGGCTCAGAATGCCACCACCCCATTTCATCCCGTGGGTGTCGTAAAAGTCGACTAAGGGATTAGCCGGAGGATGGGCAGCAGCGCCCTTCGAGTACATTAACAACTCAACTGCGATCGCCAACCCGCCTGCCAAGCGTGGCGATTATGGCAAAACCCCCCAATGAGCCCACAACACATCCATATCGGTGGTTGTGGTGATCTTTGGGGGAGGCCTGTGTCCAGCAGTGGACTTCATTCGGCCGAAATGATGAAAATGATGATATATAAATCGATTCATGAGGAGTATACTCCAAAAAAATCATATCATCATATCGGCCATACAACGTCCACTACTGAACAAAGGCCTCCCCATATATTTCCACAACTGTGTCATCATATTGGGGGGAATTTGCCAGTACTCACCACGCTGGGCAGGCGAGATGGTGGGCGCAGAATGTACTGCTAAATGCTACTGTTCCACAGAAAGGACGCTGCTGCCTATCCCTCTGGTTTAGTCCCTTAGTCCCCTTTACGACCTCCACGGGAGGAGATGGAGTGGTGCTATATACTTAATCCGGACACCACACGGATAAAAAGTCATATAAGAGTAATGAAACCAAATACAATGATATATGACCTGAAGAAGTTTTACTTCATACGCGTGTACACTGAAACACGCACTTTTTTTAAACCTAGTGTTACCAGACAGTGACAGTAGACACCATACATATATACCATAAAAAAAACCAGCACCCGATTTTTTTGTATATATATATGGCCAATGTGGTAAGGTTCTTAAGCATAATAAATAAACCAGAAATACTTTGTGAAATAGAATAGAAAATACTTGTTTATTTAGCAGGTAAGGTCTCATCAAACATTTTTACTCATCATATTGGAATAGCACACACATCATACATTATATTACAACAAGAAATATCGAAAAATATTATAATAAAACACTAACTGATTCATCATCATCATCATATCAGCCAGAGGACGTACACTGCTGAACAAAGTCCTCCCCCATAGATTTCCACAACGAGCGGTTACATGCCGCCCTCATCCAACGACTCCCAGCAACCTTCACCAGGTCGTCTGTTCACCTCGTTGAAGGTCGTCGAAACGCAGCGTGCGTTTACCGGTGCGCAGTCTCCACTCAAGAAACTTTTTTTCCCCAATGGCCATCAGTTCTACGAGCAATCTACCCCGCCCATTACCACTTCGGTTTAATGACCATTTCAGCTATGTCGGCAACTTTAGTTCTTCTACGGATCTCCTCATTCCTGATTCGATCTCGTAGAGAAATACCAAGCATAGCTCTCTAACTGATTACGCCGCGTCTATTTTTATTTTGTTGTTTTTGAAATCATTTGCAGCTTGTGGTCGCAAGAAACGTAATAATATAGGTACGGGTTGAAATCCAATAAAAAGTTTTTACTATAATGAGTAATAATCATCAAAGCCAGGCTACCGAAACTGAGATCTAGGTCATGCTATTTATCTACGAGTGTAAACGTTAATCGTGTACAAACATTTTGGAGCATTAAATAGTTTCTGATTAAAGGTAAATTAGTATTAGTACTACATGCTATTTTGACTTACTGGCGCCAGTGGTATGCCAAATCTAATAAACCCAACTGTAACACGCAGAAGCTTCTTACAGTTTAAATTTTAGGTGTCATATATCTCGTGAGAAATCGTAATTACATTTGACGGCACGTTTGGTGCAGTGGTTGGGTTGTGGTTGTCTGTGCTGCGTGGGCTCGATCTCCACACAGAACAAATATTTGTATGGTCTTCAGGTAGTTGTTCCGGGTCTAGGTGTTCGTGCAGGTGATATTTATGTCTGGAGGAAGCTGTACCTATGATACAGAAGAAATAGTTATGTGAGATTTTTTTTATCAAATTAAAGTTCATTTTGTATGTTGCTCCCAAAATTAGTATGTATTATAGTTTTTTAAATTTTGCCAGTAAGCGAAATAATTATAATTTTACAAGTTTAAATGTAGCAGAAAATAAAAGCACTATCTCATATATAAAAATATATATATTAACCTGTAACTTTCCCCCGCTTTAGAGCAAAAGCTTCTTCTCATATAAAAAGGAATAATCATTGAATCAAAATAGCCTAAGGATATATATTGCGATCATTTAATTCATTCTATATACATGCGTGTAGCATCCATACGAGCAACGTGCAAGTGAATTTGCACGTATGGATATACCGGACCTCCACTGCTGAACAAAGGCCTCCCCATAGATTTCCACAACGACCGGTTACATGCCACCCGCATTTTTGACTCCCAGTGACCCTCACCAGGTTATCTATCCACCTCATTGGAGGTCGTCCTACGCTGCGTTTTCCGGTGCGCAGTCTCCACTCGAGAACCTTTCGCCATTCGCGTCATCATATCAGTCACAGGATGTCCACTGCTAAACAAAGGCCTACCCTTAGATTTCCACAACGAGTGGTCACATGTCGCTCTCATCCAATTACTACTAGCGACCTTGACCAGGTCGTCTGTACACCTCGTTGGAGGTCGTCCCACGCTGCGTTTTCCGGTGCACGGTCTCCATTCGAAAACATTTTTCCCCCAACGGCCATCAGTTCTATGAGCAATGTGCTCCACCCATTGCCACTTTAGTTTACTAATCCTTGCAGCTATGTCGACAACTTTAGTTCTTAGAATAGAATAGAATAGAATAAACTTTTATTTGGACAGCAAGATGCAACACAATAAGAATATTAAACAATTTAAAATAAACAAAAACAATTTATATGACAAAAATAAACAGAAGAGGTTTGTAAAACATTGATAGGTATAATGTGTCTCATGGCTGCCCAAAAAGGTGTCCAGATCAGCTTAATGCCAAACCCTTACGTGCTTGGCGCTGATTTTCATCTGGAACCTTGTGCTTGACAGACGTCAATGCTGTTGCAGTACCCATGTACATAATATATTATTTTGTGTTCGTGAATAAATGTGTAATAAAAAATAAAGTACTTAAATAATTCATTAAATTAAAAATTATAGTGTCATCAAACTCAAGTATAAATTTATATATGTAATTGTAAATATAAAGGTATTAGTTAGTAAAGGCTGCATCGGAAAGTCAGATTATATGACCGGACCGCTCGTATCAGGATTACAGCATGTTCCAAAAAGGTCCTAAAAATGCTCAGGATAGTCTCCAAACTACTACCTATATAATAGAAATGTTTGCGTTCACGTTACCCGATTCTCGTTGCGCATCCAAGAGGTATTTCCGTAGGTATTTCCTAAATGTGAATAAATTATTTATTCGTCGCAAGGGCGGTGGGATATTATTCCAAATCTTGGCTGCCGCATATCGAAAACTACCCCTGAATGCTGCAGAGCTATGTGACGGGATAGATAGTTGCTGTGCACACCACCTACCCTGACATTCCCTCTGACTTGTAACCCAACTAAGCTTATCATATAGATACGATGGTTCTTTGGATGTGATAACACCAAATAGAAGGCATGACAGATGTAACTTACGGCGTAATTCCATTTTAAGCAAAGAATGCTGGATTAGAAATGGTGTAATGTGGTGCCTGGGTGGCACTGAGAAACAAAAACGAGCACAAGCGTTCTGGAGTCTTTGAATGAGCCTATGCGTTCTTATTAATAAACGCGGTCCGTATACAGTGTCAGCATAGTTAAGTTTAGAGAGAACTAGCGATTCGACAAGCTGTACGCGTAGTTCTTCAGATAGATATGGTCTCATTCTATAAAGGATCTTCAAACGGTAAAAACTGTTACGAATTGAGTCGGCTATATGGTTTTCGAATCTAAGCTGGCTATCAAGTCTTAGTCCAAGGTTACGGGCCTCACTCACTCTACTGATTGACTGCCCCATGAGCGTTACATTAAGTGTTGGTGGTAATTTGTCCAGCTGATGTTTTGTACCGAATATAATATATTTTGTCTTAGTCGGGTTGAGTACTAGACAATTGTTTTCTGACCAATCAGTTACCCTCCTAAGATCGTTATTCAGTTCTCTCAGAGCGGATTCGTACATGCATGGTTTGAAAGATACATACACTTGCACGTCATCTGCATATATATGATAGTGACATGTTTGGAGACAGCCCACTATGTCTGCACAGTATAAAGTGAACAAAACAGGACCCAGGATTGAACCCTGTGGAACTCCCCTATTTAGGGAAGCGATTCGAGAAACTCGAGTGCTACCATCACCCAATTGAAGTTCCACGAGCTGCTTTCGATTCTGAAAGTAGCTGTGGAACCATTGCAATGACATTACATCAAAGCCGTAATAATGTAATTTCGATAAAAGCAATGAAACGTCCATGCAGTCAAAAGCGCGGGAAAAATCTAGCAGCACCAAAAGCGTACACATACCTTTATCCTGGGCGGATAAGATGTTGTCAGTCACGTCCAAGAGCGCCGTTGAGGTACTGCGGCGTTTCCTAAAACCCGATTGCAACGCGGGTAGGATCGAGTTTTTTTCCAGATATTCAGTCAATTGGTTACATACAACCTTCTCAATTACTTTGGAGAGGCAGGGGAGGATGCTAATAGGTCGTAAGTCTGATATATTAGCTGGGTTTGGATTCTTAGGAAGCGGTCTGACCGTTGCAATCTTCCAAATATCGGGAAAACTTGATGTCCGGATCGAATGGTTAACAATATGAGTAATAAATGGTAATATGTAGGGTAAAGCCATTGTTACCATATTGAGAGAAACATTATCATACCCCAACGCATTCGATTTTAGACCGCGGATATAACGCGTAATAACCAGCTGATCTACGGGTGCTATTTTAAAGCTTGCTTTGCCATAACTGTGGAACTCGTAGTATGTCAACAGTGAAATAGAGGGTTTCGCCTTACCGGGAACTTTAAGAAATTCACTGTTTATAAGATCTGGGTCCGAAAAGTGCAATGGCAGCTCTTGACCTTTTTTCTGTTGTGATGGGATTAGCGTAGATTTAAGGTTTTTCCACAGGGACTTGGGATCCTTTATTTTATTATTTATACTATGCTTAAAGTATGCGCATTTTTCTCTGTGGATGGAGGTTGTCACTAATGTTTTCAACTGCTTGAAGTATTCTTTTTTAGTTGCACATTTTGTACGCCTGTACGTGTCCAGCGCTCTATCTCTTAACCGCATCATAGTTTTAATCGTGTCTGTTATCCAAGGATATGATCGTTCTTTTATTAGGCAAGTTTTAACCGGCGCGTGTACGTCAAACAATGTCACTAAGCATCTATTAAGAACATTCACCATGTCGCTTACGTTATCGAGAGATAAAACGAGTTCCCAGTTAAATTGTGGTAAGTCGATAAGAAATGTTTGCCTACAAATATCGTTCATAGGCCTAAAATTAACGTAAAAGGGCTTAAAAAGGTCACGTTTTAGATTAAACTCGCAAACGACAAGGCAATGACAAGTTAGTGCCGAGCCAAAGGGTTCAACACATGTATATCTGTCACTTAGATCCGTGCATACTAAATCTATCAGTGTTTGGCTGCTATCCGTGTAGTGCGTTGGAACCGTCACCAGCTGATTGAGACTAAAATTGTGTAGAAATTCGTTTAGTTTCTTAGTTTTGGGCTCATTTTTTTGCAAAATATTGACGTTGAAATCACCCATTAGCAAATAGTGATCACAATTTCCCAGTGTACTTAGAGTATCAGTAACAGCATCTAAGAACAGGTCAATATCGAGCCATGGAGGACGATACGCCGTACCTACCGCAATCCTTTTCCCGTTTAATGTAAGTGTTAACCACATTTGCTCGACTGATTCATATCTGCTATTAGCGGGGATAGACCAAGTACGCGCACTAAAACCGCATCTGATATAAAAACCGACCCCCCCACCACGGCCCGAGCGTATGCTCGCTGGCCGCGGGATATGTCGCAGACGATAGCCGGGTACCACTGGTGCGCGACCGTCCTCTCCCTGCCGCAGCCATGTCTCATTAATGCCAACTATATCGCAAGAACGACTTTCCAGTGCACTGATTAACTCGTCATGTTTTGTACCTAAGGAGCCGGCATTAAGGAAGCCAATTCTTAAATACTTCTCAATTATAGGCATTGCAGATGTATAATATTCTGATCAAGTTTGGACTAACATATATCATTGATATTAAGATTTTATATTGCGTTTCGTAATAAGCACGGTCTGTATAAAATAACGTATGATTTAGCCTCATTGTAGATATCATGTAAATATATAGGCTTAAGTAATAACAATAAATAAAAGTAGTGTATAAAAATATGTTAATATTAGTAAATTGTAAATGTAATGTATCTATTGATTTTATGTTAACAGTACGCGTAAAAAGATAAGTTAAATTCAAAGAACATATATAGTTTAGGCGAGGACAATTTTTTACCGTGAGACACATATTCCATGATGACACATTGGTGTTTACTATTACAACTTTAATACGACTACAACAAATATAACCTATATGACAGGCGAACAAATAAGTAAAAAACATCACAAATGACAACAATAACCGCCAAGAAAATAAGTTTTTTTTATTTATTTTAAGATCAAATAGAAAATTACCCAAAAATTTTTTTTATGTCTTTTTCACATCTGATTATCTCAGCCTTTCGGCCGTCTTCTTTACGTGCCAAGATTTTCCCCTCCTTTGTCCACACGTACTTCCAGTTATGTATGGAGCCGTTCTGTCGAGCTTGATAGAATAGATGGCGATTGATTCGTGTGAGGCGCTCGTTAATATAGACCTTGCTCGACTCACCGGACAAGTCAAGATCAGTTGAGGTAAGACGACTTCTACGTATCTCCTAATTTCTGATACGATCTCGTAGAGAGATACCAAGCATAGCTCTCTCCATAGGTCGCTGAGTGACCTTGAGCTTTCTTATGAGGCTCATTGAGAGTAACCACGTCTCTGTTCCATATGTCATCACTGGTAAGACACACTGGTTAAATTCGCCATTCGCGTAAACTTCAGAAAATAATGCCAATGATCATTGATCACCACGCTTCCTTATTGCGTGTTGCCGATTTCATCAGGAGTTTTTCCTTTGCCTATAAAGCCAGTGGTGTCTTAGATGAACTAAGAAAGTAAATGTCAACCTATTAACTCATACATATTGTTATATAGTACCAATAAAAAGTACCAATACTTACCAGATTTTGAACCGGGTACTAAAGAAGCGAGTTCGTATTTTTTATTTATACTAGATACCCGGTAAGGAAGCGAACTATCATTCGCCTCATGGTACGGGTTATGCCTGCCCAAATTATTTTTAATGCCACCCAAGGCTGTTCTTGCTTGGCAGCCGAATGCGCTCATCACTTTGAGATATTACTACTCTTCTAACTAGAATTGAAATCTAAAAATTAAAAAGTACTGCTTGGCGGCGAATATCTGGTACTGCGGTGGTACCTACATTTTTTTACCCGGTGAAAGGTACTTCTTCCATCATGGAGATGGACGGAAAGATCCACCGGTTAAAATCACCGGAACGGTCGTCTTTGGCGCCGAAGGTGGGCTTCAGGTTCTCGTGAACAATCGTATTGGAGCCGCCCATTGGTATCACATCTTTAGGCACTTCTCGGAGGGGATGACTATACAGTATATACCTAATCTTGTGATGATGTCATCTTTCATCTTCATTTCAATCAACCTCTTTCATGACTTCATACCTTTTATCTCCATCACTGTCCGCTTCATGATTCATTCTTTATTCAAATCAAAATTCGAATTTAGTATTGTGGTGTCGAATCGTTCATATTTTGACGATTATCATTACACATTCGATTCTGAACGCCAGTGATTCGACATACAGCTGTCGCTCTGACAAATAGTCTACTGCAATATTACAATTATTTATTTTTTATTAGCTTACATTGTGATAATAAGCTATTTTTTAAAATTTACATAATCATCAGCATGAATGTTTAAGTTGTGAATATCAATATACCTATATAACAATATATATGATACGTCTCATTGAATCACAATAACTGAACTCCGTTACTTGCTGCCGTGGAGAGAGCCTCCTAGTTGAGCTAACCGGGAAGAAAACGCGGAGGGAGGCACTCCGCGACAACCTAACACCTATGCGGTCTCTTGCAATACGAGACCCCATTTTTTCACCCTGTGTAAGTACATCATTTAAACAGAAAAGGCGGAGGGGACGTCCCGGACTCTTGTCGGTTAAAACCACCGCCACCGCATCGGCGTAGCTACGTATTACCTCCGGGCCGTCACGATATTCATATGAAATACATATAAATAAATATTCCGACTTCTATAATATGTAGCTGTAGTTATATATCTCGGGATTACAGGCGAGAGTCATTATAACTCCTAGCTATGCCTAAAGGTTAAAGGAAAATACACAAACAATCTATAAAGGCTATAGTCGAGTGTCTGGGGAGAAAATTTAATGAAAATGCAGGGTGAACTTTGGAGAGGTCTGTAATAGAGAACATGGAATACAAAATGTGAATAAAGTAGAAAAATAATGGGGTTTCTGAATGCGTTGAAGCAAAATGTAATCTGGAATTTTTTCGTATTCTTATCAAAGTATTGTACCGGCTATAAGCACATCTATAAAATTGGATATTATAGCCTAGTCCACCAGACTGGGATAGCGGACAGGTTTGGAATGGATAAGTTACAAATTGGCTACAAAATCCATTTTCTTTGCTAGACCAAAACCTCCCTTTCTAGATACCAAAATATCATGATCCAGAGTGACATTAAACTAGTTATTTTTTTTAAGTGAAAATTTCTGCGCGGTACGCATATTTTAGATGAGATAAAATCTCTGAACTCGCGACACCGTTACGAGACGCTATTTGACGTCTACCTGAAGTGAAAACATCTTGGTTTCGCAACGCGGCGGGAAGCGCGCGCTATTTGTGAGGCGGCTCGCACAGCAGCCATATAATATAGTATTCTATTTTTTGAATTAGATAAATGAAAATAAAACATTTATTGCTATAAAATTTTCTGTCTTCTGTCGGCACTCCCGGAATGCAACCCGTATCCGTACCCTTCGTCGCCTCTACGACACTCGTGAATGAAGAGCAGTGGTCTATTATTTGCCGTTTGTTATGGCTTGTAGGCTAATGTTTAGCAGTAGAGGGATAATAAGCAGTATATCTTAGTATGTAGGTATCGTAGCTAATCCACTGTTCCATATCCACAGTAAAACTTTTAAGAGTCGAGTATAGTAATGTTATAGCCTTGTTCGCCTCGTGTTCTTTTATGCGTCTTTCACGAATCATTAGCACCGTAATAAGCGAGATGGAATCTTAACTTGAAATAGGACATTAACTCGAAAATAAGCAAAATTCTATGAACAAAGAATATCAAGGAAAAGCATAAGAATCAGAAAGCATAATTCTAAAACTATTTTTGTACTTGGATTTTAAGATTGACATTAGACAGTTGTTCCGTGTGGTTCCCTGATAAGCATAGACGACTCCTGTCCATCCACAGGTGTCGTAAAAGGCGCCTAAGGGTAGATATCAAGAGTATGAGAAGCAGCCTCCTTTCATGTGCTTTAAACAACATGCCGCGATCAACAATCAGCCTGCGAAGCGTGGTGATTATAGCAATATCCTCTATGAAAGAAATAAAGAAAACGAAAAAAAATTATTAATTTTTGCGACCAAAGTCGACGCACTAAGATTAACTATTTATATAGAGGCAATAATTTTTCATATTATTATGAAATGACTAACCAAATGATTAAAATGTAAACACTGCCTAAAGACTAAACACTAAATAACTAACCTGACGCGTTTGGTACCACCAAACGCGTATTCGCGCTACACTAACTATATTACTATTTAAAATCCTGGCCACAGGACTTGGAATCCGGGCCAAACATAATTACAACAATACTAATAAAATGACCAAAAGACTTCAAGTCCAGGTCAAACATTCTACTATTAAAATGTTCTTATCTAAGGTTGAGAACCAGAAAGACATTATCTTTGGAAGTTATTAATGTCGTTGCCTACGAACTCTATCTACGAACGCTCATTTAATAATCATTAGGAGGCCCAAGTCCAGCACTGGACGTCAATGGTCTTATATGTGTGTAGTAGACAGTCAATAAATAGAAGGCTCTAGCAGAAATTACAAAACATAACAATACATAGGCGTTACAAATAAGTTCCCAGCCCTGTCTATCTTTTTGTAAGTTCAGGATCCTGAAAACGACTGGGAGGCTTTTGTTATACTTCTCACAACCACTCAGAACCTTTTCAAGGAAAGTTTTTGTGTATTATTGGTGTGCGTGCGAAACTGCTGACGGGCCGTTCCTAAATTATTATTTTAGGCATTAGCAAATGAATATTATCGTAAATAACGCTGGACGTTATTTCGTCCCTAGGGAGAATAATTAATTTTAATAACATTACTCGTATTACTTTGGTCCTAAAATAACAATAGCAGCCTTTCAACTTTATGTTTTAATATCAAGTTGGGCTTGGGGCTTGGAAGTATTCGGTCAGTGACCGAAATTAAACTTAAATTGGAAATAGTATGATATTGGAACAACTTTCAAACTGTCTCCGCTCTCTCTCTCACTAATTAGCTCGAAAATGTCCACAATTTTATTTAATCCACTATAGTGGCAGACCTGCTTACGGCCCACCTGATGGTAAGCGGTTACCATAGCCTATGAACGCTTGCAACACCAGAAGTATCACTCGCGCGTTGCCGAGGCCGTAAAAATCTTTTCACGCCCTTTTTGAAGAGCCCCATGCTGTAGTCTCTTGGGAAAACCTCGGTAGGGAGCTGATTCCACAACTTGAGCGTACGTGGGAGGAAGTTCCTCTGAAACCTTACGGTATGAGACCATTTGGTTCTAGGGTATGTGGATAAACTCCCCGCCGATGGCGGGAGGTGCGATGGTAGAAAATAGGTAGCCGTTGGCTTGGTGACTACTGAACATGGCCCTCTATTTTTATTTATCCCTGTGGGAATTCATCATGAACTTCCTCCGGTCCGGGAAAGGGCGAAGGGGCATGCCGGATTTATCACTACAACGGTCCTAGGGGATGTTGACATAACTTCCAAACTGCAATGGTGGTATGCTTTATTTAATTGTAAACAAAGTGTTCGAAACGTCAGAAAAAACAAAAATCTATAATATAGAGGGGAGGAGATGGGGTGGTGGTATTCTGAGCCAGCACCACACGGCAGAGTTATTTGTATATACTGTTACCATTAATTGATGAGAAGACATTACAAAACTTTTTACACACCATGGTGAAATAAATTATAAAAGAAAACCTGAATACGCCTGAAAGTAAACCTCCTATAAAATAAAATGTACGTTTGCCTTTAAGTTGAAAAGACATACGCATCCCACATTACTCAGGTTATTGACATCATCATTTCGCAGACGAACCAAACACCCCATGTAAACAAAAAATAGTCAAAATTCCGTACTATCAAAACGCTTGAATGTAAAGACAGAAACGAGAAACACATACCTTTTTGTTGCAACTGACTCACCTAAACCACTCACGAGAAACACAATAACACGGTGTAACACGTTGTTTCACGTCACTAACACGCGGTCGATAATCGGCGGACGTGTGTCCGGGGCGGCGGCGTGACGGTTACTGTTAGGCGGGCGGTGGTGTTGCCAGCCCTAGCCGGGAATTATGTATGTGTCAAACTAAGTAAGTATGGAGGTTAGCTATGTAGAGGGAAAATGCAGGCACAGTTGCGAAACTATGCCTACTGTTATTTTTCTTCTCACTTATTTTTCTGGTCTGGATCTCTTCCGAATTTCGATTAGACCGCCAACTGTACCTTTTCTTTCATATGGCAAATAATGCTTAGTTTGTGTTTTATTATGGTGTGCAACAAACAGGATCCAAATGCTTACAGCTTCAAATATTGCAGGCAGGTCTCTTATAGCAAGAATCCGATTAGGAAGGTACCAACGCAGTGCCAGTTATTCTGCTGCCACGCACGCACGTGTTTACACTTCAGATATGTGTTCCGGTTTAAAGGGCACTGTAGCTGGTGAAATTACTATGCACAAAAAAAAGGGGCCTCGAGGTGACAGTGTGGTAACATGCGGGACTTGTCCTGGATAGCCTCATGATTGTTATGTTGGCAGAGCAGGAAAATGGGAGTGCAGTGGTTTCCGTCTGTGAGACGTCATGCTGCAGAAGGAGACCGCAGAGCGGGATTGGCAGATGGCCGATCCTGAAGAAAGAAAGACTAGACGGCGCCAGGGTAACAACCGCTCTGGCACCCAGATCCAACATGCCTAAGCAGGTATGATGACGCAGACTTCCCAATCAGCAGGCCCGCGACCTCGAGACCTCCGCTATATAACGACGTCCCCTCGCCATCTGCGTGCTCATACCGAACAACCTCCGGAAAGACTGCGGTGCGCAAGTGATCACGGGCCACCATTTGCGTAACACAGCGCACAACGAGGCTTCGAGACATCCTTTACAATCCACTTTACAAGTGCCGGGGGGCGGCCTTTTTACAGTCGCCTTCCCTCCACTCGAGGTGGTGATCGCCTTACAGTCATCCCCTCCGAGATATGCCTATTGGCGTGGCACCAATGGGCGGCTCTAGTGTGATCATACGAGGTGAGGACCTGGAGCCCCCTGGAGTGGTTTTATCCGGTAGGAGTTCCGCATGCCCCTTCGTGCTATCCCAGGATGGAGGAAGCTCATGAAGAATTTCTACTGGGACAGATAAAAAGGTGGGTACCAGAGCAGTGTCAGATATTTTGATGCCAAGCAACAGTGTTTCAACTTTGATAAAAAAACTGATGTGCCAAGGTGACGCGTGCAGCGTGGTACCATGCATGACTGGTTCTGGGTAGCATACCAATAGTTATGAGCCGGCGTCCCGCTTATCACCAAGCAATGAGAAGCTCGTCATGAAAAAAAGTTCAGTTATAAAATTTCCCTAACACTGACTATCTCACTGCTCCCTAGCAACCCCGAAGACGGGAGGCGCGTAGTGACGAAGGGCGGTAAGCGTTCTACGTGTATTCGTATTGGATTGGGGAATTTCGTAGAGGTTTCATTGTGATCGCTTCATAAACATTACTGTGTGGTTATCCAATAATGGATTAGATTTAATGATTTTCTTGTACATATGAAGTAAGAAGTAAGTAAGTTCTACATAGGAAAATTTATGTCTGTTAGATAAAATAATAATGGAATGAGTTTCGATTTTTATTTATTAATACGAGTTTTATAGGACCAAATATGTATAAAATCCTGTACATGCTATTAGACCTGGATTAAATATTTTTTGAACTTCGAAACGAATAATCGGTCAATGTGGTGTCCCGATTAGGCATATAGCACCACTCCATCTGCTTTTGTAGATGTCGTAAAGGACAACTAAGGGTCTCTACACCCGAGGAATGGGCAGAAGCGACCCTTCCGTAGAATAGCAGCCATTCTGCGCTCCCCAGCCCACCTGCCAAGCGTGGTGAGTACTGGAAAATTTCCCTTAATGACGAACCAACACATAATCGGAGCTTAGTGAAACCGGTGGTTTTGGAAATCTAAGGGAGAGGCCTTTGCTGAACAGTGGACGTTCTCTGGCTGACATGGTGATGATGATGGTAACAGTGACAGATTCTTTCCACCCACTGCAAAAAAGTTCTCTAAACAAACAGGTTCATTGTTTCTTAATTTTGCTCACCTTCTTATTCATCAATCATTTTATCAACTATCTAATATTGATCATTTTACTCCTACTAGCAGTTAATTATCAATACCATATAAACTACTATTAGTTCTCTGCCTCTTTCCTTAAAAAAAGGAGTGTAGTCTTTTGTTATCAAAAAGTTTTAATCCGTGCTTTTCTTACACATTCTATTTGACGGCGCCATTGGCGCAGTGCCTAAGCGACTGGCTCTCGGTGCTACAGATCGTAAATTAGATTCCCGCACGGAATAAATGTTTGTATGGTGTAGGCCATGGGGAATGGGTGTTTGTGCCTATGGAGGCCATGTCTGTAAACTGTACCCATGACATAGGACAAATCGAAATATAGACCTCGTCAAAAAAAGACGACAAAGCAGAGCACCTGTGTGGACCCGGAAATCTCATACAAATACTTCCATGCGGGAATCAAATCCGAGACACGTTGACCAGAAAGCTAATCGCTTAGCCACTGCGTCATTTCGCAAAAAACATCTAAAATCAATCAATATAGGTTAACTAAAACGCAAGTAACTACATCCTTTATCGCTCTATCGGGGATATGTTTACTCAGTTCTGCCGGGCCCCGTAGTTGGTCGCCAGGATATCGCCACACGCAACGCCGTAATAAAAATTGATGGACGGCCGCAATTACACCGCTTGTGGTTACGTACGCCACTTTTACGGTGTGAATTATGCCGTGAAACTTGCGCTGATATATCGGTTCGGTAAAGAACTAAAATGAGGTTTCATACGTACGTACATGATAACGCAATTGTTTCTTCAGGCATTAACTTAAGGTCATCCATTTTTTTGTTTTTTTTTTTATTTATCCTGTGGAAATATGTCATGTACTGCCTCAGCCCCGGGCAAGGGCGGAGGGGCATGCCGGACTCATACCGGCTAAAACCATCGGAGTGGTCATCTTCGGCACCGTAGGGAGCCTCTAGGAACTCGAAAGATCTCCATCTAGAGCCACCCATTGCTGCCACACCTTTAGGCACATCTCGGAGGGGATGACTGTAAAGCGGTCATCCCCTCTCGCTGAGGGAAGGCGACTGTAAAGAGGCCACCTCCCCCGGGTATCTCATCCTAATATCCGTTGAGAAGTCTAACCTCGAAGTTGTTGTCGAGTATTTTTTAATTAGGACTAGCCCGCCACACATTCCCAACCACTGCAACTCCTGTAAGCCAGGATCTACAATGGCGACCACCGAAAAGAACACCGATCAATGAAGCTCGGTGTGTCCCAGAGAAATGAATAACTGTCTTGGAACCCGCACCGAAATTAATCAGAAAAGATAAAGGAGGAGTATGAAAGAATATACGTTCCACTTCCCTCCGTTGCAAGCAGGAGACAGAGAAAAACGATAGGCCATAGGCACAATAAATGGGAGTTTACAACAGGGTTAAGCCCAGTTGCCAAGCACCACGGGTACAATTTTTTTATTTACGGGTCCTATGTTGTGAGCTATTGTGACTGATTCCAATAGTAGGTATGGCAAAAACACTTGAACGCACGGAAATTCGTCCTAGTCGCAACAAGATCTGTATAGTAAACAACCCCGGATGTAACTTGCATGCTGTCAAACATAATATTGCGTTCATCTTGCCAAAGAATACACTCCCACAGGATATGATGTGCAGACTGTTCATATTCACAGTCCGGTGTTGAACATTTGCAGAATGGTGAGGTGACAAGCTTGAAGCTAAACAATTTACTCTTAAAGTTACCATGGCCGGTGAGAAATTGAGCCACGCAATGATCAACTTCCAACCATGCACTTGCCAACCGCTCACGAATGGATGGAAAGTACTGGTATAGGTGACGGCCCTTAATAGACGTGTCCCACCTGCATTGCCATTCGGCCAAGAGTTCCTCCCAAACACCAGTCTGTGGTCTAAACAATCTGCAGATCCTAACACGATCGCGTTGTAGCAGAAATTCCGCGTCCATGTTTTCTCTAGTTGAGTAGTACATTGCAGCACGTCGCTGTATCTCAAGATCGACTGGCAAAACACCTGCTAGCACAGGCAGAGCTTCAGTACTTACTGTCCTATAATATGCCTTGTACAAGAATATCAACGCTAAGCGCTGGCTTTGGAGCAGTTTACGTCTTGCCGCGCCGATAGTAGCCCTATCGGCCCATACAGGTGAACCATAGCAAATACAACCTAAGTAGGTAGCGCCGTAAATAGTTGTCGAGTATGTCTACCTGGGACAAACCGCCCAGTTAAGTAGGTCCAACTTCGAGAAAGAGGTCAATCGTCGAATCCGACTCGGCTGGGCAACGTTCGGGAAACTTCGCAGCGTCTTTTCGTCAAAAATACTGCAGTGCCTCAAGACTTTGTGCTCAAGCGCTCTGTGCCTTTCATCACTATGTGATGACATATGGCACAGAGCGCTCAGCAGTGGGAGTGTAATGGGCTGATTAACTATAGCTCCTTGGATGGCATGAACAACTGCGACGCAAGGTTAACTGGTGCGGTCCATCTAAAATAATAGTTGATTTAACGGATCAAAGCTGACATTATTTTACTAAGAACCAGATCGCACCTGCGTGGCCTACGCGTTTCAGTGGAACCGTTCAAATAATTTAAAATCGAAGCAAAGTTTTTAAAATTTACATTAAAATTTAACGTCCTATTGTCGAAACATTTTTTATTCTATTTGCTACAAACCGTTGTAGATTTGTCGGGCTGCAATCCATATAGAACTGATAAAATACACCAGCCATTATTGATATGATAGTCCACTCGTTTTAATTACCACCTAAAGGAACCTTTACATTAGCCACTAACCAAACGAAAGAGAGAGAACGACATTTATTGCTTGTACATTCATACTTGCGTCTTGTTTTAGAGCTTTATACAGGCCTAGTACCATGTAATCCCAGGGGTCTTTCAGAAGCTACAGGTAGCACTGGGGCATAGTTGAACTCTAAACCGATTAGACAACAATCTAAATCAAGTTGGATTATGAATATAGCCATATTAAAAGTCGCTGTAATCCTCGTTCAACTCAAGTTAAAAAAATGCCTAATTGATTACTTAATCGCAACAGACACAGTTATGAACCGGCTTAGTTGGCTGCCAGAAAATTAGACAATGCAGAACGATAGATGACACGGGAATAATATAGAGGTAAGCAGTGTCCGGATTTAGAATTTAGCATCACTCCATCTCCTCCTGTAGATGCCATAATAGGCGATGAAGGGACTCAAAACCAGAGGGCCAGCCAAGCGTGTTGAGTACTGGCAAATGTGTCGGTCGTTGTGGAAATCTATAGGGCAGGCCTTTGTACAGCAGGCCGTTCTTTGGCTCGGGGTAACGGGCGCGCAAATTGGGGAGTCTGCGTGCTCACACCGAACGACCCCCGGGAAGACGGTGGCGCGCACGTGGTCACGTGCCACCGTGTGCGCAGCACAGCGCAAAGCGAGGCTTGGGGGGGATCCCTTACAACCCTCCCCCAGAAATGCCTGGGGGGGCGACATTTTTACAGTCGCCTTCCCTCCGCTAGAGGGGGTGACTGCTTTACAGTCATCCTCTCCGTGATGTGCCTAAAGGCATGGCACCAATGGGCGGCTCTAGTGTGATCTTACGAGGACCTGGAGCCCCCTTTCGGTGCCGAAGATGACCGCTCCAGTGGTTTTAGCCGGTAGGAGTCCGGCATACCCCTTCGGCCTTCCCCGGGGTGAAGGAAGTTCCATGTAGAATTTCCACTGGACATCATTAAAGAAAAGGTCGTTCTCTGGCTGATAAGATGAAACAGAATCTATAAGTGGCTACGTGCTTAAATACTCTTCTGAAATTTTTTATTCAAAATCCTTTACTTTTTATACGATATTCTACCATCACCAAATAAACCAGGCTCGGTCGACTTACGTCCAGATATCTGAGAAGATAAATGACAATAAGTTGGAAAGTGAACTCTAGGATACCTCCCCTCCCCTGACAAGATGGACGGACAATCTAGTGAAGATAGCAGGGAGCTATGAGACGCCAACGGCTACATGCAAACAAGGTATGGCGAATACTACGCCGCTACGCTACGTTATCAGATCTTTACCATAAAATTAATTTTAATGAATATTATAAAACCAAAGACTGTATTGATAATAGGGACGCATGGCGTTGATTCTTTTCTGCACATGTAGCTTCCCTGGGAACCATAGTACCTTCATTTTTTGTAATGCATAGCTGCAAAATGATTTACTATGTATATAGAGGTCATTGATATTATATATTTAAAAAAAGTAGATATGTTACATGCGTGCCAAGAGTAAGAACCAAAACTCCCCCAATTGTAGTACCTCGCAATCGGTTCGCCTAGATAGCTATCTCTTTTACTCTTGTTGTTTTTGTATCTTCTGTCTCACGACGTTGTTGTGCATGCGAGACTGTATTTTGAGCGCCATTTAATATGGATGTAACATATCTATGGTATAATATCATTGTATGGGGTTTAAAAAAATGCATAACTCGATGTGTAAAAACATTTATGCACAACGAAAAGCAAAAATAATCAAAACGTAGACCTAGCACTGAGTTTCTCTCGGTATTTCTTCTCGATGATAATCATGTGACGAAATACCCTACTAATTATAATAAATTATTGATTGATTACGGCTCTAGTGTGATCTTACTAGGACCTGGAGCCCCCTTCAGTGCCGAAGATGACTGCTCCAGTGGTTTTAGCCGGTAGGAGTCCAGCATACCCCTTCGGCTTTCCCCGGGGCGAAGGAAGTTCGTGCAGAATTTCCACTGGACACCAATAAAAATACGTACCATCTACAAGGCGGCTTATATATATCTAGGCATTCCCCTAGTTCCATCATGTCCACCAGAAGATGTCCACTGCTGAACAAGCCTCTGCATAGGTTTCCACAATGACCTGTTACATGTCGCCCGCATCATACGACTCCCAGCGACCTCATCAAATCATCTGTCCATCTCCTAGTTTATACATTCCAAAAACGCTGCAAAACTAAAATATAAGGATTTTTCTACACTTCATAGCCGTAATCCCAAGATCACAAGAGTAACTTCGTTTACAATAAGTAGCAACACACAGATGGTACAATAAGCAGGTATATACAGATGTAACGGCTGCCAGGAGCCGACGGATCTACACAGGTCTCAAGAGGATCGTAACACACGAGTCTAGCTTACCAACGTAAAGCTGGGCATACAGTGGATGTAACACCGAAACTGGAGCTAAATGTATAATGTAATTGAATAACTTACCTCTTAATAAAGATGTGGTATAGGAATCGAATGATTTTTCTGTATGAGATTTTGTAAGAAACGAAATTAAAATAATTTGTCAAGTTTTTCCGTAAGAAAATACAGTATATAATCCATGGTCATATTAGTCAACTAGCGGCCCATCCCGGCTTCACACGGGTGGACATTTATTTTTCGAACATTTTGGGATAAACGTAGAGCAAATGTAAACATGGCCTGATGTGTGGGCGGCATTTCTATCAACTTTTAAAATATAAAAAAGATGTTATATGTACATAACTACAATGGTTGGACATATGGTATTGTGAAGTTTTTTGTAGATATTGATATGTTCTTTAATATTGTGGAACAGTTTTTTGTTCTATCATGAATAGTTTCCGCAGCGCATGCGATGAAAGACATTTTATGGCGAATGTTTTTACACCTTGCACACCACAAATTACTTTTTTTTTTTAAGTAGGGATCCCTAATTTTTTTCTAGTAATACATATAGCCTTGTTACTCAGGAATAATGAACGCGTTCAAATGGTGAAAGAATTTTTGAAATCGGACTAGTAGTTGTTGAGTTTATTTGTTATGAACATACAATAATACAAATCTTTCCTCATTATAATATTAGTATAGAAGGACGTCCACTATTGAACTAAGGCCTCCCCCATAGGTTTCCATGCTGTGTGTCATCATATTGGAGGGAATTTTCCAGTACTCACCGCGCTTGGCAAGTGGGTTGGTAAGCGCAAAACGGCTGCTGTACGGCGCGCTGTAGGACGCTGGTGCCCATTCCTGTGGTTTATAGTAACTTAGTCGCCTTTTCTGACATCCACGGGAGAAAACGAACAAGTGCTGTATTAATCTGGACACCACACATTATATTTTTTTCAAACATAAAATCTATTTTAACTTTCAAAAGTAGTCTGTGTTTTTCTCTTTATATTTTACTAAGTTATTGTTACCTGTAATCCGGTCCAGTAAGAAACTCCTCCCCTCTTCTTGCATCTCTTATTTATATCCATACCTGAAAACAAAAACAAAGATCATAAGAACATCTTCAACGCTCATCAGCCCGTAAACTTTGCTGAATATGGGCCTGCCCAACAGTGGTTTTTTGTTTGTTTTCTTTTTTGACCTGCTTATCATACAAATATTCGAATCGAGCCCACGACCCGCAGCGCAGCAGACGACTGTATTGGCCACTGCGTGCCGGGCGGTTATAGGGGATATTGCCACTATCACCAAGCTTGGCAGGCGGGTGGGGATCGCAGTATGTTGTTAGTAACACGGGAGGATTCTGCTGTCCATCTTTTTTATATCAACCCTTAGTCGCCTTTTATGACACTTACGGGTGGAAGAGGTTGGCCTATTCTTTGCCGGGAATCAAACGGATTATTAATTTTGATTGAAATAATTGATTTTGTGTTTGTCTCTAGCGATGTACCCCAATTAGCACACAACACAAACCCATACCGGTCGTAGTGGCAATCTTTTGGGGAGGCTTCTGTCCAGCAGTGGACCTTGTTACGGCTGAAATGATGATGACGACGATGATCTGCTGAGAACTGATGAACAAGCACCACTGTGGCTACAGTATTATTCCTTATCTTTGCGGTAAAACGTACGGAACATCTAAATAATCCATAATAAAGATACAGCTGGTCAAAGTTGTCATTTCTAACAAAAAATATGCATATGACGAAAATGTTGTTTTATTGGTCTATTTAATAGTTTATTGTTATCTCCCTCAATTTGGTATGTACACCCTAATTCCAAGAGTTGATGGGGTATCTGCGTAAATGATACCTCAAAAGAAAGGGCAATAACCGAGCATATTTAAAAAAAGGGTTAATTAACTGGCTACATTATTATTATTTTTAGATGCAGTATAATAATCATTTTACCGCCCTTTTAATTTTCGTAATATGAGATATCTGGCACAGATGCTTCGCAAATATTTTGGTTGCCTGGTCACGTATTACATAATTATTATTTTAAATTAATAACGTAACAACTTTAACTGAACACCACTAGCAATTAATTGAAAAATAATGGGTTTTATTGTTGAAAACCTTAAAGTTACGAAAAAACAAAGAAGACAGGCTTCACCTATGAATAATTTGACTGTTATAAATGGTCTAAGCTATCATCCCCTTGAAGCTTTGCACCCATCTCCCAATAATTCTGTGTATTTACGCTCATCACTGACTCTGTCACGCTGTATGATGATTTATTCTTTTACTTCTTCAATGCGCCTTACAACTATTAAAATATTTTATAATACTGTAACTTCGCTCAGCGTGACCACACCTTTACAAATAGTGTAGGATTTTTAATATCGAATGGGGGCGTGACAGAGTCGTAGTCTACGTTGCGCCGATGAAATTACACGGTGTTTTTATAACCTATCATAATGTAATAAGATCCGCTAATAGAATCTGTATTCATTTTTTTATCTGTATTCATTATTATCTATTTGAAGATATTAAGATTAAGTTAGGGGTAAAGTTAGTTAACGAACAGTATAGGTCCGTACGCTACCTTTTTATTTTTTTATTGGTGCCCAGTGGAAATTCTTTATGAACTTCTTTCGCCCCGAGGATGGGCGAAGGGGTATGCCGGACTCCTACCGGCTACAATCACTGGAGCGGTCATCGTCGGCACCTAAGGGAGGCTCCAGGTCCTCGTATGATCACACCAGAGCCGCCCACTGGTACCACGCCTATAGGCACATCTCGGAGAGGGTGACTGTAAAGTGGTCACCCCCCCGGGGGGATTTTAAAGGATCCCCCAAAGCGTCCCACGGCAGCGCGTGACCACATGCGTGCTACCGTCTTCTCTTGGGTCGCTTGGTGTGGGCACGCAGATTCCCCAATCTACGCACGCGCGAACCCAGAGGTCCCCTGCCTCACAGCAACGGCAGGGGATAGGTCCGTACGCTACCTACTGACTGGTCTATCATCATGGTTGGGACTGGTCAAACAAATACTGCCATGACAACTGAATCAAAACTTAAAAAAGAACTGTCAGGCTTGTTTAGTAGACTTTTCTTAAGAAGTTTAGACTCTTCTCCTACATTGTTTTCACATAACCTTGATTTTTACAACAATGTACTCATAAAACATTGTAACATTTAATATGATTTAAAAAGAGTAACCATGGAGTTTCTTGCCTGTTCTTCTCCAGAGGAAATCCACATCTTCGAACGCGTCAACTAAAGTCTCGACGATTCATAAGTGCGCCTGTATATGGTTTACATGAATAAAATATATTTTTATCTTTTATCATCATCATCACCATATCAGCCGAAGTACATCCACTGCTGAACTAGGTTTCCCCAATGGATTTCCACAACGATCGGTTACATGCTACCCATTTCCAATCTTTACCAGATCGTTCGTCCATTTCGTTGAAGGCCATTCCACGCCGCGTTTACTGATTTGTAGAAAAAAAAACGATTTGAAGGAGCCTAAGGTTAGGGTGGAAATTTGGACTTTCTTTGAGATGCTACTAAACCGCCGTCTAGGTGTTAGAATATCACCCCGCTGGCATCAGCTTAGTCTGTTACGCTGATGACACTCTTGTGTTGGCCAGCGGGGAGTCCTTCGAGGGAACCATCCGGCTTGCCGAGCAAGCGGTGGCAATTGTCGTGGCCGAAATCCACGCTCTGGGTTTGCAGATAGCGCCTCATAAACAACCGTCGCGGCGCCCGTGTCCAACACGCCTAAGCCCCCTGTCGTCTTTATATGGCGGGGGGCCATGGGGGTCGCGAGCGCGCTTATTGCGAAATCTGCGTGCTCATACCGAGCGACCCCCGGGAAGACAGCGGTGCGCATGTGGTCACGTACCGCTGTGTGCGCAGCACAGCGCATAGTGAGGCCTCTGGGGAATTTTTTGCAATCCCCTCGAGAGATGCCTGGGGTGGTGGCCTCTTTACAGTCGCCTTCCCTCCTCTAGAGGGGATGACCACTTTACAGTCATCCCCTCCGAGATGAGCCTAAAGGCGTGGCACCAACGGGTGGCTCTAGATGGAGATTATTCGAGTTCCTGGAGCCTCCCTTCAGTGCCGACGATGATCACTCCGGTGGTTTTAGCCGGTAGGAGGCCGGCATGCCCCTTCGCCCTTTCCCGGGGCGAAAGAAGTACATGAGTTACTTCCACCGGATCAATAAAAAATAAAAAAGGTGTTAGAATATCAAAAGTAAAAATAGAAGGTGAAGGTAGCTAGGAGTTGTTGGATGCGGTCGGCAATCTATGGAGAAAGGCTTTGTTCAGCAGTGGACGGTTTTCAGTTGAAATGATGAAAAAACTACTTATAACTGCCACACTGCAGGGGAAGGGCCTATTCTCATATAGAGAAGGACCGAGGATTGATCATCACGTGTGCTTATTGCGTGTTAGGGATTAACTAGATCCAGCCAATAACTAGATCCAGCGATGCTGCTCGAAGTAGGAGGAGACGGCGCCGGGCTGAAACCACCTGCCGTCGATAAAAGTCTGGGGTCTTTGGGTCCATCTCCCCGGGAGGATTACCGCTTTACAATCGGGTCGCCAAGATATGACTATAGGCGTGGCTCCAGTGGGCGGCTCTAGTGTGATCATACGACGACCTGGAGCTCCACTTAGGTGCCGAAGATGACCGGCCTTTTATTTTAAGAGTCCGTCATGCCTGTTCCCCGGCGCGGAAGAAGTTTACGATGAATTTCCACTGGGATAAAAAAAGTGAACCTGACAATGTTTTCTTCTACCTAATTTTGTGTTTAAGATATACCAATAAAGTACGTAAGACACTGTGAAAGTTACATTGGCTCATGACATGTTTGGAACCCGAGACCAGAAATCTCCAGGTTACTACGATATTTAAAAAAGAAAACAATATGAAAATAATGAAATATATAATATTAATGTAATCAGCAACTTCACAATAGCGAGTTCAGAAGTTGGAAATGCGAGATCTTGTCGCTAAGTGTTAAAGAACTTGCAGCTTCCTGAAATAAGTAAGGGCCGCTCTTTACTGTGGAGGAACTAAAGAGATACGCCATTTCGTTAAGTAATGTTACTGTTTTAATCTTAAAATTTTATTTCTATTACATTGTGGGTTTGGATTAAAGATGCCTGTGTGAAGCCATTGTTTTACGGTACGGAAAGGAATCTGTGCCCTCAATCAGGTCTAACGATACCGTTTAAAATATAATACAGATAGATCCTCACCTATATACGAGTATAATGATTTGACCTGTACTGGACGTGTCTTTAAGAGTTCATGCTCTTAAAGTAGGTAAGCGACACGTCACTGCAGACGAGCATCATGCATTAGCTGAGTATGCAAAACTTACTTGCATGCCGGAAGTAAGTCGACGGCACGGTTGGTGCAGTGGCTGATACAGTCGGCTGCTGCGCACCGGGTCGCGGGTTCGATTCCCGCACGGAACAAATATGTGTATGATCTGCAGGTAGTTGTTTCGAGTCTGGGTGTATTGTGTGTCTGTAAACGCACCCACGACACAGGAGAAATCCGAGTGGGGTAGCATTTAAAAAAAAATGTTTATTAAATCTGAACCTATAGAACTCCTAGGACATAAAAGATGTTCCAAATAAGCTTAAATATCTAATCCCTCAAATATAACGCGGGCAGCATTGATACACCTTCACGTTATACTGTAAAGCAGAATATTTATTCAGTTGTGAATGAAAATATATTGTCGACACTTACTTCTTACTTTTTATATTCTGTGTTATTTTGTTATACTTTATAAAGTTGTGTATAAGTGCTAAATTATTACCATTATTTTGTTTTGGAGTTTACTGTTTAATTTTGTTAAACAAAACATGTCGTGTTTACCTGTAACTGATAATGCAATTAGCTGTAAGTACTTTAATGTATGTTGTATTTAAGCATGTATTATTGTAATTATCGTCTTTGAACCTAATAAAGAAAATAAAATAAAATTACATTTTGTATCACTTTTAGCTTAACTAGGAGGCAGCTCGTACCTGGATAAATTTTCAGTCGCATTCTAAACAAATATATCATCATCATCATTTCGGCCGAATGCCGGACCACTACTGTACACAGGCCTCCCTCAAAGATCACTACAACGATCGATATCGGTGTATTGTGTGCTCATTGAGGGGTTTTGCCATAATCGCCACGCTTGGCGGGCTGGCGATCACAGTTGAGTTGTTAATGTATTCGAAAGACGCTGCTGCCCATCCTCCGGCTAATCCCTTAGTCGCCTATTACGACACCCACGGGATGAGATGGGTTGGTGCTATTCGTAGCCGGCAAAACAAATATGTACGGAAAACATTTTCATTGAGCATTTCATGTTTCCTGGAAATTTTTCAATATGTACAGATTGTTCCGTGATGTCTGTATTGAAATTGAAAGCTGAAATATACGAAATTGAAAAAGGAGAAGTTACAGTTCTTCTCGGGCATTGAAAGTGTCTTTTGCCGACGCCGTTTTGAGATTTCATCTCGAGTCAATGGAAGCGTGACAGTAGGTATGAAGTACCAAATATATACTTGTTCCTCAACTTGACGTAAGGGCTGGAGCCTCCCTTACGTGCCGAAGATGACCGCTCCAGTGGTTTTAGCCGGTAGGAGTCCGGCATACCCCTTCGTCTTTCCCCGGGGCGAAGGAAGTTCATGAAGAATTTCCACTGGGCACCAAAAAAAAAAAAAGGACTCAACTCAACAACTCGGAAAATTATGAATTATATGAAAAAAAAAAGTTTTCAGCTTTATTATAGTGGGGAAGTCCTCATGGACTTCGTCGACCCTGGGGGTCGTGGAGGGGCGTACTGTTATTGCAAGAGTTAGGCTAGGTAGGTCAAGCAAGCAAGCAATAGTTTTTAAACTTTAGACATTACTGTGTTCCAGTTTAAAGGGCACTGTAGCTAGTAAAATGACTGGGCATAAGAGATTAAAGTACTAATGTCTCGAAGGAACCACCGCAGTGTGGTGACATGCAGTACCAATCCTAGGTAGCATTACAGTTGTTATGGGCAGGCGTTACACTTACCACTAGGTGAATGACTTGTCCGTTTCGTCACCGGGTCGTATGTAAAAAAAAAATATGTAGGTAAAAACTCAAAGAATTTAGAAAGACAGAATCTCCATAATAGGTTTATTTCCAACGCAATTCTCATGATGAAAAGAACGTTGTAATTAATATGTTTGTTTGTGGAAACAGTACCAACTTTTTAAACTTCACAGTCATCAAAGCAAGCAGGTATCGAAATATACAATCTTTAATCTAAATACTGTTTGTATAGGAATCATAAATATAATGCTACCGCACTGCAACAGTCGAAGGTTAATCGACTTGCCTCAACAAGCAATAACATTCTGTGCGATGTTTCCTGTGGATGAACAAATTTCTGGACGTAGAACTATTCCCAAAAGCGAAATACTGCCCGTACTGCTACGAAAATCTGCGTTTGTGTACTGCCTAACGTCTCCTCTGTTTTCAGAATAAGCAGTGCATATTTCACAGCGTATGCCAGTCATAGTTTAAGTGTGGCGCGAACAACTGACATTTTATTTCTAAAGCGACATACCGTCTCATGTTTTCGGTATATCACGGAGGTGATCCTCAACTGGCAGACATTTTGTCTCTATTATGTACCTCTGAAGATACGTAAATTTTATTCCATGGACAGATATCTGTACGAATTTTATTAAGTATTTTAAGGCTGAGCACTGGGCAAGTTGATGTTACCACAAACCGGCACCGGCGTGTGACGGACATAATCGTCACCAATGTTAAGGAGTTGGGTTTATGTTTGTGCCGCATGTTGTACATACCTGTAACCCAATTCCATAATTCCTCGTGTCGTTTACTGGGTAGAATTGCCCACATCAACTTTCTGAGCATAAAAAGCGCGTACAGGATGTCAAGAGGATACAGCAATTCCATTTTGCGCTCATTATCAGACCATAAATCCATTTGCCAACTATGGTTAATAAGCTCAGTTATTGTTAGTCTAGCAGTAAGTATATCCAGATCATCATCATCATCATCATATCAGCCAAAAGAAGTCGACTACTTAAAGGGCTCCCCCATAGACGGCCGGTTACACGCCGTGTGTCGTATTTTTGAGGGCAATTTACCAGTAACGGCGGCACGGTTGGTGCAGTGGCTGATACAGTAGCTGCTGCGGGTCGTGGGTTCGATTCCCGCACGGAACAAATATTTGTACGATCTGCAGGCAGTTGTTCCGTGTATGGGTGTATTGTGTGTGGAATTCGTGTTTGTAAGCGCACCCACGACACAGGAGAAATCTAAGTGTGGGGCAACGTTTAAAAAAAAAAAAAAACTTTGCTTGTCTTGGCCTGCTAAGCATGGTACTGGTAAATAGCCAAGTTAGTGAGCGTAGAATGACAGCTGTTCCACAAAAGGGACGTTTCTGCCCTTCACTCTGTTTTAAAGTCCCTTAGTCTTTTACAACATCTACGGGAGGAAATAGAGTAGTGCTATCCGGATATATCGAGATGCCCACGCTTAATGACGAACGTCTAAGTTTTGATACGAATCTAATCTATTAGAGAGAGAAAAACTGCAATACAGATTCTCCTTCTAACCACTTTATCCTACAGCTCACGACTTGATTACACTCTAGGGAGTTAAACAAGCTTACTTAACCACCTGCAAGTACTCTGTATCAAAATATTGCTGGCTCGCTATGGCCGTCTGCCAAGTAAAATTGCCAAGCGAAGCCTTGTACATTCATCTTCTTGCAATGCTACCGATACAAAGCTGTAATTTAATATTTATTTTAATGTCATCTTGCAATTAAATATCTAAGTTTATATAAATATAAAATGCATGTATTACAAAGAAAGAAATATATTTACTTGCCACAAAAAGAGACACATAAAATAATACTGAAAACTTTAAATTAAATAAAAAGTGTAAAACAAATAAAATTTAAACACAGAGCTACACATCGTGTCTCGAGTTTGCACCAAAAGGGTAACCAGCTCAGCATAAGCCGGACAAATAATGCCCGACGCTGGTTTTCAGCTGGACCGATATACAATGAAACACGGATGCCAAACAGATACAAATACATAGATAAATTATTATAATATATATATATATATATATATATATATATATTATAATAATTTATATACAAATACTACTACGCCGATGCATGCGTCAAGCTCGTGAACGGGTGCCGTCATGTGGGACTGGTCAGTCCTTACTGCCATGTAATCTTGTTTAATGAAATGATTTTACTTCACCAGTTTTATTATTGTTTTACTTCATCTATTTCACACTGGCAGTACATTATTCTCACATAACTTTATGCTACTATATTGCAATGTATGTAAAATTTTAAAATTATTTTAAAAGAGTGACTATGGAGTTTCTTGCCGGTTCTTCTCCATAGGACCAACTTCTTGGAACCGTGCAACTACATTCTGACTATTCATAAGCGCCCGTAAATGGTTTATATGAATAAAAATCTTTTGAATTTGAATTGAATTTGTTTTTAATATCAATACAATAACTGATTTAAGCCAAGTCCACTCTATTATCACGTGATCTAAAACTTGCAACATGAAAAACTAATAAGAGGGCTCGGAATCGATTCCGGAATTCTTTCCGAGCACTCGATTGTCCGGGAATTCGGAATGAGAGAGAAAAAAGAAACATCCAAAGTTGTTTGTGAACTTCGAAGACCAGGTTCCTTTTGTGGGAATTAAATTTCTTATCGATTTCTAGAACTATAAGAATTCCAGCCATTCTGTTATTGTTTCAGTTTCGGTAACCGGTGGTTCTTATTTGTAACTAGCTGGGACCCGCGGTTTCACCCGCGTTTAATTTAAAAGGAATTTAGAGTACTTCGACATAGACACATGACATAGAATATATATATTGGATTTAAAGGTTTATTTTTGCGCGGATCCCTAGTTATTTTTCTAAAATAAAAGTAGCCTACGTTATTCCTTATAACATCAGCTATCTGCCAGCGAAAGTCCCGTCAAAATCGGTCCAGCCGTTTCGGAGATTACCCGGAACAAACAGACAGACAGAAAGACAGACAGACAGACAGACAAAAAATATGTTTTTTTGTTATAGGTACTGTATATACTTTCATATGCATTTAGTAAAAAGCTTTAAAACTTTAACCTTAAGACCATAAAGGCTAAGTAGATAGTGTCAATAATGACCGAAAGGGTATTTAGGTTATTTTGATATATCTTAAATACTGTGTTATTATTCCTATTCATTCTGCGTCCAAATAGAAAGATGTTCTTATTATTTATATACAATAGGCCCTGAGGCTTCAGCTGCAAATCAGCGCTGCAGTTACTCGTAGCATTAGCTAGCCTAGCAATATTATATTTATGTGTACCTACAGTATGTTGGTTTCTACGTTGTTTCATAAATATATTTTTCTTCTCTTTCTTTATATTAGTGTAAGAATAAGAAATCCGTCAAGCCGAGCGAAAATGTAATGAGCACAGAGCAAGTAAACACTACATTTTAAATGAGTAAAACTACCCATTTAATTTCAAAGAAAAATTTTAGTCTATCAATAAACCTTATTTTTAATTTTACACACATAATGTATAAATTTTGGACCCTCTAAATATTCTGTTTTACTTTTTAATATGTACCTATATTTATTTCATGTTATTTGCCACTTCCTTATTGGTATACATTTTTATTTATATTAATATTACGTTCCCTCCGTCCGTGTGTCACTGCAGGGGTGCCAACTGAAAATCAGCGCTGGGAACCTAATGCCCCGCAAATGCTGAGTTGGTAACCCTTTTGACATGATCATGCCAATGGTACATTTGATTTTATTTACCTAAAAATCTGTCGATTTTCTTTCTGATCTGTACTATCAGTATGTTTGTGCTGAATAAATGTGTTTTCTTTCTTTCTTTTCTTTCTTTTAAATTTCGTGATTTAAAGTAAAAGGTGATTATCTAACTGTGCCAAAGTCCTCATGATAACTTTAAACCCACTCACTAGAATAACTCAAATAACCACTGAACTTAATGAAAACTGTCCCTTCTCTATTGCTGGCACCTTATTGAAACTTGGTGGAATTAAACTGCTAGCTAATAACTTCGTTTGGAATAGTATCCCGTATTTTAAAGGGTCGTTAATTGGTAAGGGACTGCTTGGCGGGTAGTTGTGAGGGCAATTTAAAACTGAGGAATGCTTTATCACTTAAGCTGCCGTCCTTCTGGTTTCTTCAAGAAGGGCATCGATAAACTGCCACAGCATTGGCAAAGATGCATCGATTGCATAGGTGATTACTTTGACTAAAATAATTAAAAAATATAATATATTTTACTATACTTTATTTCGTGCAAAACGGCAATTTCATAGGTAAGGACCTAATATTTGCTTTACAGTACACCCAGACTGCCCATTGTATCTTTTCAAAACTTTAATTTCAGCTTGGTTGCCTATAAGAGGTCTCTGTGTGTGATAAGACCACTCATTTTACAATAAAATACTAAATAAATGTTGGCTTTTATGATTCTTGCAGGGCAAGAATAGCATGACAATACAGTAGAACTGGAGTATCCAATATCTCATGAGAGTATTTCCCACAAACGGAACTAAGAAGATTGATTATCTCTAACGATTCTAGGTTAACCAACTGGTTAACAATAATAGTATATTTATTTTTAAACGAGAGTATTTGAAAATGGTTCGTCTCTCAGTTTTGAGATCGCACTAATGTCGGTAAATATTCGCAATTAAAATCTTGTACACTTATAGATGGAGAGAGCTATGCTTGGTATTTCTCTACGAGATCGAATCAGACATAAGGAGATCCGTAGAAGAACTTAAGTTGTCGACATAGCTGAAAGGATTAGTAAACTGAAGTGGCAATGGGCAGGGCACATTGCTCGTTGAACTGATGGCCGCTGGGGCACAAAGGTTCTAGAATGGAGACCGCGCACCGGAAAACGCAGCGTGGGACGACCTCCAACGAGGTGAACAGACGAGCTGGTGAAGGTCGCTGGGAGTCGTTGGATGAGGGCGGCATGTAACCGCTCGTTGTGGAAATCTAAGGGGCAGGCCTTTGTTCAGCAGTGGACGTCCTGTGGCTGATATGATGATGATGATGATGATGACACTTATAGCTTGTGATGAGGTGTCATTGAATTTTCAAACACAATATATACCTAAAAAAGTGAAAAATGTTATTTGAATACACTACCAGCTACGTCGCCCATCCCTGTGTACTTATCTCACAGTACCTTGTAATACTTCTCGCGCATGATGAGACAGTGCGAAAACTAGTGTAGCTGCCAAAACTGTACAAATATTTATTATTCCTCCAGAAATATGTTTAAATTAAAAAAAAATTGCAAGAAATAGGTGAATAAATGGAGCAAAATATCTGGAGTCTGTACTGTTTCTGCTTAACGGAGGCTTCTATCGACTGTAAAGTTTATAAGGTCTAATTGTATTTATTTTATTTCATTAAGTTTAAGAGTCTCAATGAAAACTATTCAGTTTTACAAACGTTGACTAACTACTAGCAGAATTTTAGCACGTAAGTACTGAAACGGTGTACATTTTTTCACTAACTTTGACATTGATATGTATTCATTTTATCGTGTCTAGATTAATCGAGTATCCCTTAATCTCCATCGACTATTCCAGCTCACTCAAATAGAGACTGTAACGCTAAAATAAGCTATACTAACAGACGAGCAATATAAAACTTTCAAATGAAACATTACTCGCACTGTCATTTTAGGTACAAACAAGAAGAACGAACTTTCTCCAACTTAGCTTTTATTTTCACTTGATAATCTTAATTACAAAGTTTTCGCTCAATTCGATCTGAGATAGCACTTAAATGAATACTACCTTTTTTTTTCTTTTTAACGTGGGGAAATCCTCTTGGACTTCCTCCACCTTGGGAAGGGCGGAGGGGCATTGCGGGATCAAACCGGCTAAAACCCCACGGTGTCCTTCTTCTTACCTCTAGCCGGGGGTGAGTTGTACGCTTTTCTGCATTGGACCGCTCCCCCGGCAAAATGAATACTACCTGCGAATATTTCAATTAATCGAACCCTTTCAGGTCACTCGTTACGAAAATGTATGAAATTATTTTGCTGTGTTCTTTGCCTACACCTTTTTTTTTTATTGGTGTCCATTGGAAATTCTACATGAACTTCTTTCGCCCCGGTAAAGGCCGAAGCGATATGCCGGTCTCCTACCGGCTAAAACCACTGGAGCGGTCATCTTCGGCACCGAAGGGAGGCTCTCCAGGTCCTCGTATGATCACACTAGAGCCGCCCACCGGTGCCACGCCTATAGTCATATCTTGGCGACCCGATTGTAAAGGTGAATGTAGTCGGAATACAATTAGAACTGGATAGAAATCATATTATTGCCATTAGTACGGTCTAAATTCTATGTACGCGAGTTCAAATCACACCATTACCAACTACAACCAACAACAAGTTTTTTTTTAAAATATTATTAGAGTTCATAACCAAACTGTTCAAAAGTTCCAATAATTTGATGAGAATCCATAAAAATGGAGCACTCAAATTCTAAACGAACTTTTTAGCCTACGTGTTTAATTCGTAAGTTTTTATACAAGGTATTTTTTTGTACAACCTAGAGCGGCCGAGCTTGTCATTCACCTGGAGGTAAGCATCGGACGCAAGGTCACGGCACAGTGCCACCATTTCGGAAGCGACCAGGATACCGCACAGCACACGCTCGAGGAGTGCCCTGTGTGGGCTGCCGAGCGGCGAATCCTGGTCGATCGGATCGGGCAGGATCTTTCTCTGCCGGCAGTAGTTTCGGCTATGTTGGCAGAGCATGAAAATTGGAACGCGGTAGTCTCCCTCCTTCTGCGAGAGACTTTTTACAGTCAACTTCCCTCCGCTAGAGGTAGTGACTGCTTTACAATCATCCCCTCTGAGATATGCCTAATGGCGTGGCACCAGTGCAGTTCTAGTGCGATGGAGGAATGGAGGCACTTACGAGGACCAAGAGCCCATTTCGGTGCCGAAGATGACCGGTATTAGCTGGTAGGAGTCCGGCATGCCCCTTCGCCCTCCCCTAAGGCGGAGGAAGTACATGACGAATATCCGTTCGGAATCAATACTTCTTTAAACATTGCCATTTGCCCCACATTAAGATTTCTTTCGTGTCTGACCTGTGAAACTGTACCCACCAGTTTACAGACACAAATAACACCCCGACCCGAAACGACAACGACTATCATAAAAATATTTGTTCCGTACGGGGATCGAACCCGCGATACGTGTCGCAGAAAGCCAATCGCTTAGCTACTGCGCCAACCGTGCTGATGATTTTAAATTTTCGAGATTGTATGTTAGGAAGCCTTTGTAGTAGGGGATGTCTTTACTACCTCATACTCAGAATACCACCACCCCATCGCCTCCCGTGGGTGTCGTAAAAGTCGACTAAGGGATTAGCCGGAGGATGGGCAGCAGCGTCCTTCGAATACATTAACAACTGCGATCGCCAACCCGTCTGCCAAGCATGGCGATTATGGCAAAACCCCCCATTGAGCCCACAGCACAGCCGTATCGGTCGTTGTGGTATCTTTCGGGGAGGCCTGTGTCCAGCAGTGGACTTCATTCGGCCGGAATGATGACCCAGCCAAAGGTAGTTCACTGCTGAACCAAGGCCTCTGTCATAGATTTTAACAACGATTTGTTTATTGCCGTGTGTCGTCATTGAAAGGATGAATTTGTCAGTACTCACCACGCTGGGCAGGCGGATTGGTGAGCGCAGAATAGCTGCTGTTTCACAGAAGACATAGCGCGGTCAGCACTCTGGTTTAGTGTCCGTTCGTCGCTTTATACGACATCCACGGGAGGAAATGGAGTGGTGCTATATTCTTAATCCAGACACCACACTGCATAAATCACGACGAGATATTACGTAGTAAAATACCTATCTTCAAAAAATAAAAAAACTGACTCCAAAATTTTGAATCTAATATAACACTTCGTTGATAAGATCTAATGGTAGGGCTGAAACGTTTTGGCCAAGTGCAATAGACGTTTATTGAAATTATGGCGTTATCGGCGACGTGATCTCGAGCGGGTCTTTCCAAAGGGATAGAATTTAATGAGCGGACAAAGACTTGGGTATTTTATGACACTTTATTTTCATGCTATTTTTCTTTATGGGAAGAGGTTATTGGTGAGAGGTTTAAAGTTATATACTTCAGTATTATGGGAACCGCGGTTTCACCCGCCGTTTAATTTAAAATAAATAGGACTATTTATGATTTAGAGTGCTTCGACAGTTGACATAGAGTATATACGTTGGATTGCATGGGTTTTAACTTTTTTGCGCGGTACCCTAATTCGATTCTAAATTTAAAGTACCCTAAGTTACGCCTTATAACATGAGTTCAAACGAGAGGGATGGGCAGCAGCGTCCCTTCTGTGGGACAGTAGCAATACTGCGCTCACCAATCCGCCTGCCCAGCGTGGTGAGTACTGACAAATTCATCCTTTCAATGACGACACACGGCAATAAACAAATCGTTGTTAAAATCTATGACAGAGGCCTTGGTTCAGCAGTGAACTACCTTTGGCTGGGTCATCATTCCGGCCGAATGAAGTCCACTGCTGGACACAGGCCTCCCCGAAAGATACCACAACGACCGATACGGCTGTGCTGTGGGCTCAATGGGGGGTTTTGCCATAATCGCCATGCTTGGCAGACGGGTTGGCGATCGCAGTTGTTAATGTATTCGAAGGACGCTGCTGCCCATCCTCCGGCTAATCCCTTAGTCGACTTTTACGACACCCACGGGAGGCGATGGGGTGGTGGTATTCTGAGTATGAGGTAGTAAAGACATCCCCTACTACAAAGGCTTCCTAACATACAATCTCGAAAATTTAAAATCATCAGCACGGTTGGCGCAGTAGCTAAGCGATTGGCTTTCTGCGACACGTATCGCGGGTTCGATCCCCGTACGGAACAAATATTTTTATGATAGTCGTTGTCGTTTCGGGTCGGGGTGTTATTTGTGTCTGTAAACTGGTGGGTACAGTTTCACAGGTCAGACACGAAAGAAATCTTAATGTGGGGCAAATGGCAATGTTTAAAGAAGTATTGATTCCGAACGGATATTCGTCATGTACTTCCTCCGCCTTAGGGGAGGGCGAAGGGGCATGCCGGACTCCTACCAGCTAATACCGGTCATCTTCGGCACCGAAATGGGCTCTTGGTCCTCGTAAGTGCCTCCATTCCTCCATCGCACTAGAACCGCACTGGTGCCACGCCATTAGGCATATCTCAGAGGGGATGATTGTAAAGCAGTCACTACCTCTAGCGGAGGGAAGTTGACTGTAAAAAGTCTCTCGCAGAAGGAGGGAGACTACCGCGTTCCAATTTTCATGCTATGCCAACATAGCCGAAACTACTGCCGGCAGAGAAAGATCCTGCCCGATCCGATCGACCAGGATTCGCCGCTCGGCAGCCCACACAGGGCACTCCTCGAGCGTGTGCTGTGCGGTATCCTGGTCGCTTCCGAAATGGTGGCACTGTACCGTGACCTTGCGTCCGATGCTTACCCCCAAGTGAATGACAAGCTCGGCCGCTCTAGGTTGTATAAAAAAATACCTTGTATAAAAACTTACGAATTAAACACGTAGGCTAAAAAGTTCGTTTAGAATTTGAGTGCTCCATTTTTATGGATTCTCATCAAATTATTGGAACTTTTGAACAGTTTGGTAATGAACTCTAATAATAGAAAAAAAAACTTGTTGTTGGTTGTAGTTGGTAATGGTGTGATTTGAACTCGCGTACATAGAATTTAGACAGTACTAATGGCAATAATATGATTTCTATCCAGTTCTAATTGTATTCCGACTACATTCACCTTGCGTTGTGCGTGGTATTATCATCATATCAACCTTTGTTCAGCAGTGGACGTGTGTCGTCATTTTGGGAGGTATTTTGTCGATACTCACCACTCTTGGCAGGCGGGTTGGTGAGCACAGTATGTTTACTTTTCCAGAGAAGGGACGCTGCTGCCCATTCCTCTGGCTCGACATCCACGGGGGGAAATGGAGTGGTACTATGCCATGGCCCCCTTAAAACTATTCGATATAGCTGACCTAACACCTAATATCAACAATAATCTCTGAAATTCTTGACATGAGACACCAAGGGCCCCCTTAGATTAAAATCGTGTATCAGAATTCTTGACATGAGACACTGAGGCCCCCTCCAGATTGAAATCCTGGATCCGCCCTTGCATCTGATGATAACAACCGGAACCGGTGATTTTACTTGCTGTCCGACACACTGAGGCGCGCAGTTCAAATATCACTACGATCACCCATCCATCGACTTCCCGCGCCGGGCGTAACTTAACCTCACCGTAGATTTACCGATAAGTGACTGCTACTTATTATGACCGCCATGCTATGTGGTAATGATGATAACAAAAACAATATGCTAACACAATAGCTTGTTAAGCAAAGCATCTCTGTACGGAATCAACTCTGCGCCAATCGTTTAGCGTGCCAAGTCGTTCACATGGCGAGTTAAATAAAATGACAAGTAAATTAGAGTTGTTTATTTATTAAATATTAATTGAGATGGATGTGCTTTGATAATTATACCTTATTAATTCGCTTGATAATGCGGGGTTGACGAGAGGCATGTGTGTTAATGTGCACCGATTAAGGTTATAAAGAGTGTGGTGTATTCATAATGTAATTCATAAATATCAACTGACTGTTTAAATTTAAACCTGACCCTTACACTCAATCTTGGCTAGTGCAGTGGACTGCGGTTGGTAAACAGACGGTACCGTGTCTATCAAGAGGTTAGTCCACTCACGTCAACTGCACTGCGTCGATAACAACACGAGCAGTGGCAAACAGTGGCAAAGTAGCAGATACCAGTTATAATTACGCTCTGGGTTCGCTAGGGGTCACTTTCGACAATGGAACGGTCCATCGAAGACCCACTGTTCAGTTACCGCCCGCTTTAAGCCATATCATATCATTCCACCTCAGTGTTAGTCTTCTCCTTTAGGGTGCAGGGAGCACACGCTTTAAGCTAGATGACTATCACGGATATTTCATACGTGGTACAAAAAAGGCCGTGTAGTGCCGGCTAAGAATGCCACCACCCCATCTCATCCCGTGGGTGTCGTAAAAGGCGACTAAGGGATTAGCCGAAGGATGGGCAGCAGCTTCCTTCAAGTACAATTATAACAACTGCGATCGCCAAACCGTCTACCAAGCGTGGCGATTATGGCAAAACGCCCCAATGAGCACATAATCTTTAATATTTTTTAATCTAATCTTGGGGAGGCTTCTGTCCAGCAGTGGACGTTTTTCGGCTGAAATTATGGTAAAAAAGGAGATCAAGAATGCAATGCCCGCCCTACCAAGCACCTTGTAACATGGACAGTCTGTACCATGAGGACAGGCCTCCTGGACACCTGCAGAGTGCCACATTGTGCACGATGTCCGCACAATACTGCTGTAATCGATGCGCAGCTGAGCAGGCTTCACATCGTAGTCTCAGTTCTGCAAGAGTCTACATTAAACAACGAAGGCTCGATACGTGAGGCTTGTTACATTCTTCTGGAGCTGAACAAACTCTGCTGATGTCCGGGAGCATGATATAGGCTTTGCAATACGTAATGACTTGTCCGCCATTGAGAGTGCTCTTTCTGATTCGAAGCGCATAATGGTCTTGAGAGTAATAGCAAATGCGGCTATGTTGCATTTCTTTTTTTTGTAAACATGACAATGTATATGATTTATTTGTGCTTATGCTTCGACATGTCTTCGGCTGAGTCAAAATAGCATTTCTATTGCCAGTCATTCGAGACGGAGACAGAAGTGTCAGCAGAGGCAATCACCTTTACATCCAAGTGACTTCAACGCTCGGGTTAGCAAAGATGACTTCGCTTAGCCGAAATTTACCACGGTGTAGAAAACCTTAACGAGAATGGTGAGCGCCTTCACGAATTCTGTTCTGAACATGTTCGTGCATTGTGTAACCAATACATATTTTAAGTAACTCATCAAGTGTCCTAGAAATACCCGCGTTCAGGTCGCTGACATCCGCTGGACGCTGGTGAGTTCTACCACCAGAAAAAGGACCTCCTTGAAACTCTACACACGTTCAGTCACAACACCTGACTGAAACACTGATCTCTCCCTCGTGGCAACTCAAGTAGCCATTACTCATAAAAAATGCATTAGTTGGAACACCTGGCAGGAGCAGAACTTATCTTCACAATGCGAGAATCAACGGAAGGTTGCTGAATTTTGAGGTAATAACTCATGATTTGAGTGTCGCTTGGGCTGAAGGATGTCGTCATATACAACGGCAGAATATCAATGAAGTGACCAGAGGTGTCTGTCAGGGCTGCATTTAGGTTCATACCCTATTTGGGATGTACGTCTCACTGATTTTAAAAACAGCATTTGGTGCTGACAGACAGGGTATCCATCTTCACACAAGGGTTGATGGAAATCTTTATAATATTTGATGACATTGACATTGACTGAAACTTGTGGACAAAGTAAGCTACAAAAGCTGAGTCGTTGGCAAACAGAAGGCTTTCGACGAACATCCCTTGGTTTTTTATATTAGAGGAGTACATTCTCGTCTGTAGCTTACTTTGTCCACAAGCTCCAGGCAATGGTCGACAAATTCTCTTGGCTTGTACTCTGTTCACCATATCTGTAAATGCCAAAAAGATGTCGTTTTATCACAAGACTGTGCAGTGCCACCCGTAATCACTAGACGGCACACTGCTGGAAGAGGTCGACCTGCTTAGCTACCTATGACTGATGCGTGTCGAACAGTCTCTTGCTAAATACGGTGATTGATAATCGTATCGACAATGCAGCGACAATATTAGGTCGACTAAGTAAAAGAGTTTAGAAAAGTAAAGACTTGACTACCAAGACGGGGTGATCGTTTTTCAGCCATGCATCCAGAGCATATTCTTGTACCGAGGCCTGGACATCTTACGCAAATTAAGAACGACGTTTTCCATACGACGACCTTCGGCTTAAATACAGGACAGAATAACCAACGAGTGGGTTTTTGATATTGCAACTTCCTAGCCTGACCACGTTCCTTACAGAGGCACCGATGTGTGCGGGCAGCTGGGTCATGTACTCAGGATGGACGCTTCTCGATTCTTCGATTACCACGACATATCTCTCTCAGCGCCATAGCGAATAAAAAAATTTACGTCAGGATGCCGTTCCTTAGTTTCAAGGGCTACATCAAGCGAGACATGATCTCATTTAAAATCGACCATTAAAGAGGCTAAGAATAGTAGAGTCGCAACTTGTGCGGCCAACCTTGTTTTGGAGTGCTGGCTAGCAATAAAGCAAAGCATAACCAAGGCAAAGTACATCCACCGCGTACTTTTTCTGTCAGGCCTGTGTTAAGTTATGCGGGTTACGCCTAAACAGATTGTAAATCAATCCATGGGACAGATAATATAATGGCCATTTTCTAAAATAACAACCTCACAGCACCACAAAATTATAATTCAATTAAAATAAGATCTCATAATCCACTTAATCACTGTACAAATTAGCAATACGTTCTAATTGTGGTATATACATGAAATATGTACTCAGATACTGAAACATACCGAGTTTCAGTTTATTATTCATTCATCGGTATTACCGTGTTATCATGCCATCCCATCTGAAACCTTTTCGGAAAGGGTCGACTGTTTGAACGAGTGAAAACGAAACAGAGATAACCGAATTTCATAATTATAATCTGCACACCATCTTTGAGATATTCTGTTTTATTATTGAGTGTTGTGATTTATTTTGTAACCCATACTGGTTTTTTATGTAACTAAGTATTATTGTTGGATATAGTATGGTATATAACATAAGTCCATGTCCCACGAGTCAGCGCTTTTTCGTTATTCTTGGCTTTTACATCTGTATCTGCGACAGACTGCAAATACTTTTTATTTTAATTTGATATTTTTCAATATTCTGTGTTGTTATTTACAATTATTTTCTTGTTGTGTGCGAAAAGAATAAAATTATTTCTTTCTTTCAAAGATTTCCACAACGACCATAGTTTTGTTTTGTGGGCTCATTGGGGGGTTTTGCCATAATCGCCATGCTTGGCAGACGGGTTGTCGATTGCAGTTGAATTAGAACTCGAAGGGCGCAGCTGCCCATCGTCTGGCTAATCCCATTGTCGCTTTTTACGACAGCCACGGGATGAGATGGGGTGGTGGTATTCTTCGTCGGTACCACACGGCACACAGTACAATAAGTACATTAATTTAATTAATTAAGAACACTTGATTTTAATTTCCGTTTAATAAATATTTCTTTATTCTAGCACTTCTTAATATTTCCACTGAATAATTTATTGATATAGGTACGTTTAATTACTTTCATTAATTAAGAGCTTTCCAGATGTATTCAGTCGTAAAGTACCTACGTAAAGTACTGTGGAGTAAAAGTATTAAGAATTTTCCACTGGAAATATTAACAGTATTGGTTTCTGCGAATTCCTCTATTTAGTGTTTTATCTGTGGCCGGAATTTTCTGAGTAATAGTATGTCCGGATTAAGAATACAGCACCACCGCAGCTCCTCCCGTGGATGTCGTTTAAGGCGATTAAAGGACTATACACTAGGGGATGGGTAGCAGCGTCCCTTCTGTGGAACAGCAGCCATACTGCGCTCACCAAGGCGCCTGCTAAGCGTGGTGAGTAGTGGCACATTCCCTCCAAAATGATGACACAATTGTGGAAATCTATAGGGGACTTAATCTTAATCCGGACACCACACGGAATATTTTTAGAATAGGCAATATATTTCCTCTGCTTTTGCTGTGAAAGTAAGCCTCTTGGAGCTTCCGATAGGGTCAGACGGCCGGCTCAGCGACATGCGCTCGAGAGGTGGCAAGATCCAGTAAGGTTGCAGTGTGCGTGGCCGCTCTTCGGATCCACGTTCAACGGCAGCGAACGAGTCACCTACCGCCTGACGCAGGATTTTACTGATCACAGTCATTTCCATCGGGTACCATAGGTAATAAAACAGGTATTATTTAGAAATGTCTTATCCTGGTAACAAGATAAAACATTACCGGACAAGATTAGTTTATAATGCACTTGAATACAACTCGCATTTTTTTCGTAGTAGAGTCGGCCGGCACACACAAATAAATCCACATCATAACACATTAAATAGGAAAAGAGAAGTATTAGGTACGCTCGCACAGAATTTTCTCTTCCACTTCCTTTAATAGTTCTGCAACAGAATATCAGCGAATCCCCTGGAGCTGTATACATATAGATAACCGACATGACAGATGTCCATGAGAAACGGTTATCGCTTATCAGGTCACCCTCATGCAGGTTAGCACGCCGCCTTGGGGGGATCTTTTACAATCCTCCCCGAGAAGTGCCTGGGGTGGTGACCGCTTTACAGTCATCCCCTCCGTGATGTGCCTAAAGGCGTGGCACCAATAGGCGGCTCTCGTGTGATCTTACAAGAAACCGGTGCCCCTCTTCGGTGCCGCAGTTGACCGCTCCAGTGGTTTTAGCCGGTAGAAGTCCGGCATGCCCCTTCGCCCTTCCCCTGGGTGACGGAAGTTATCAGCCATCATATCACAGAAAAATAAGCGCCTTTTCACCGTTGCACCACGCTAGATTTTCTGCTGTGTCTTGGGTGCATTTTACAGACATAAATCTCACATGCACAAACCCAGACCCAAAGCAGCAGATGTAAATTATATAAATATTTATTTCATGCCCCTTCGCCCTGCCCCGGGGCGAAGGAAGTTCATATAGAATTTCCACTGGACACCAATAAAAAAAGGTTAGCATGCCGCATATAAAAATTACAATAAAAGGAAGTGAAAAAAATAAAAAACGGAGCCTCGATTAAATGACAAGACGAATCATGCGACAAACTACAGACGACACAAATCGCATTCATACAATCTTAGGATTTCCTCGTTCTATTCGGGTACTAATAGCGCTGTCTACAGTTTAATTTATAATAGGCGTAAATTAGGTGCGGCAATCGGTGGAAAAGCGACGCTCGAGGGTGAATCTGGCGTCGTTAATGTAATTAACAGTTTAATGTCGGACTGGAGGGATCGGAAGCGTGTTGTTATGTATTTTTATAAATTGTGACAAAATCACGTAATATTTATAGAACATGGAAGCCTTGCAGCAAAATAAACCATAATAACATTAATTTTGTTACCAGAAAGCCAATATTAAGTATTCACACAAGCGAAATCTTGTTGTTTATCTATATCTATACAAATAAATTAAATTGAAGTGTCTGTTCGTAATGTCAAAATAACAGCTTTTTACTAAATGCATATGAAAGTATTTGGATTGGATGAGAGCGGCATGTGACCGCTCGTTGTGGAAATCTAAGGGGGAGGCCTTTGTTCAGCAGTGGACGTCCTGTGGCTGATATGATGATGATATGAAAGTATATACGGTACCTACAACAAAAAATGTATTTGTAATTTTTTTGTCTGTCTATCTGTCTGTTTGTTCCCGTTAATCTCCGAAACGGCTGGACCGATTTCTACGGGACTTTCACTGAAAGATAGCTGCTGTTATAAGGAATAACTTGGGCTACTATAATATTAGAAAAATAAGGGATTCGTGCAAAAAAATAAAACCCATGAAATCCAATATATATATACATACTCTATGTTAAGTGTCTATGCCGAAGTACTTTAAATTATATATAAATAATTTACTTTCTTTTAAATTAGACGGCAGATGAAACCGCGGGTCCCAGCTAGTCTACATTAAAAACTTAGGGAAAATTGATATACACTAACATAAACCCTGTCCAACCCAAAACCCAAAAGGAGCGTCTATAACGGGTTGAAGTGACATCGAAACCAACACGGATTCAGAACATGACTCTGGAACTCTCAGGGTTATAATTTTACGTCGGTCTTTTCATGTTTTCTATCCAGTAAACTGTTCAGTATAATATAATTGCCTTCGTTAATTAAAACACAATTAACATTTTCACCTGAAACTGCAATGTACATAAAAACTAAACGGCTGAGTTGTTTCGCTACAGTTAACGGATGAAGTCATCGCTCGCAGTAGCATAATAATGTCATAGTAGGTACAATAATCACGTAGCGTTTTGAGCGCGTTGTTTACGATACATCGGGTGCTCAAAAGTGACAAAAACTGTAACCTATTATTTCCGAGATAAATGGCTATCCTGTTTTTATTATAGGTCTAAATATAACCTCTTCGAAAAGGTTTCCGTACGTTGTCACTTACGCGGTCAATTATTTTGACATTGATACTCTATAATCTATACAAATGAATAAAATTGATGTGTCTGTTTGTAATGTCAAAAAAATATGTACTATTACATATAACAAAAAAACTATTTTAATTTCTTTTGTCTGTCTGTCTATCCGTCTGTCTGTCTGTTTGTTCCGGGTAATCTCCGAAACGGCTGAACCGATTTTAACGGGACCTTCACAAGCAGATAGCTGATGTTATAAGGAATATCTTAGGCTAATTTTATTTTAGAAAAATTATTAGGGTTAGGCGTAAAAAAAACAACCCTTGAAATCCAATATATTTATTCTATGTCAAGTGCCTATGTCGAAGTACTCTAAATTTAAACGTAACAAAAACGTTTAAAAGTAAACGCGGCTGAAACCGCGGGTCCCAGCTAGTATTACAATAATTGAGATTGTAAAAATATACAGTACTAGTTTTAAAAGTAAGCAAAGGATGGTACAATTATAATTTTCTTATAAGAACATAACTAAAGCTCTTGGAAAATCTAACACATAAATATCTCGTGTCACGGTGTTTGTGGTTACACTCCTCCGAAACGGGCTAACCGATTATAATGTTTTTTTTTTGTATATTTGGTAGGTATGAAAATAGATCGTAAAGTATTTTTCACCCTCCTACCCCAACCCCCCATTATTTAATCGTGATTTTAGTATTTTTGTATGAACTATATCCATGATGTAGATTTCCAAACTCCACGCGAGCGAAGCAGTTCCAGTATGTAGATATAGTAAAACGCACAAATGAATAACGTGGAAGCGCTTAAAGGAAAAGCAGAACCTAATAGATCTATTCTGAGTTAAACGAAGTTTCACGTTTCTTGGCAACTCAAGGGTGAAATGTAATAAGTACGAACAACAATCAACAGTTCCTGGAGTTACTTTTTCAAAGTGGAGCCCTATCAACCTTTAAAGAAATTTTGTTTTTGAGAAAGAATTAATTTAAATCTGTATACAAGATCCTTATAAGTATGCAAATGCTCAAGTCATCTTTAAACAACGTTAGGGACTATAAACGAAGAATATATTGTTACGGAATTTATTAATTCAAAATCAATTTCTCAATGGCCAACCTAGTCAGAGTTGTTCAAGCCACCCAAAAGACACTATGCAGTCACTTATCCATAGACTGGTCACGCCAAGCGTTGCTTAACCTTGCCGATTGTTTACCGATCAGTAAGTGCAACTGGCTATGCGCGTTTCCACTAACCACTGATTAATGCGTTTAAATCAATCAACAAATAAAACAATTGCGCGGTCCTTTTGTTCCTTCGTCATTTCGGCCGAATGAAGTCCACTGCTGGACCCAGGCCTCCCGCAAAGATCACCACAACGACCGATATGCGTGTGTTGTGGGTACATTGGGGGTTTGCCATAATCGCCACGCTTAAGTTCCTTACTTGAAATAATAACACAATATTAACCCCGTGTGAATTAAAACAATACCAAAAAATAAATGTAAAGATATTTACACGTATTTAGAATTGGGGTTATAGGTACAGCTGACCACGCACAATGCTTCCTGCTCCAAACTCAATAATCGCACGCGCACACACACATACAACCGTATATAATATAATGAGATTGACAGAAAGAGAAAGAGAGGGAAAGGTTGCCTACCTGATATAATAGAAAGAGACAAAGGGAAAGGTCGCTTAGAAGAGGCATAACGCTTTTTCTTACGTGACGATTTCTGCCAGTTCACTCTGCTGTAAGCCGCGTAAAATAATTTGTACCAATAAATACGATACATCAGTCTTGTTGCGGTCGCGTTATTCGTTCTCTTTCGTTGGTAGCCTATAGACTAGCCCGAACAACAAAGGCTAATATAATTAGATCTTGGCACAGCACTCCGTTCAGATTCAATTTATTATCGAACAAGCGACCGAATATATTTGTGTGCTTCTCATTATTGTTAACGTAGTCAATGTTGCGGGAATTCTACGTTGTCTGTCATCAATTAATGTGTTTTAAGTAATTGTGTTTGGGGTGTTAAGATTTCGGTGTTAAAATATGTGATTATAATTACAAAAAAATTAAACTTATAATTACCACGTTAAAGAATTATGTTAGAAGTCCAGTGGTTTTAACCCACATAAGTTGGTATGTAAAAATAGAATCTCATAATTAAGCTACAGAAATCAAATAACACAACACCCAGCCTCTTTAACTTGGACATCATAGCGCTGGTGTTGAGTTCACACTCTTGATGTCTTGGGTTCAGTTTCCAGGTCGGGCAATGTGTATAATACACCACGGCTTTCCCTTTAGGTAATATTATTGAAATGATGAAGTATTTGATGATGTATTTCATCATTTCGGCCGAATGAAGTCCGCTGCTGGACACATGCCTCCCCCAAAGATCACCACAACGACCGATATGGTTGTGTTGTGGGCTCATTGGGGGGTTTTTCCATAATCGCCACGCTTGGCAGACGGGTTGGCGATCGCAGTTGAGTTGTTAATGTTTTCGAAGGACGCTGCTGCCCATCCTCCGGCTAATCCCTTAGTCGACTTTTACTACACCCACGGGAGGAGATGGGGTGGTGGTATTCTGAGCCGGCACCATACGGCAATTTTCAATCGTTCAGTATTTATTAGTATAAAATATATAATAATTTGTAATATTATTTATGTATAATGTATCTCTGGGCCAAAGTAGCATGAGAACAAATGAATATAATAAAAAATAAAAATACTGCTGGCTGTTATTTTTCTTATATATTTTACATTTACTGGTCAGATATTAACTAAAAGCATTTAATTACATGGACCAAGCTTTCTTTTTTCTTTTGTTTTTGGCCTTTTTTTTATTCCTTTGAGTCTAGACCCAATACGATTCTGCCAATGTCAACGTCGTAAGCTAGTACACGCCAGAGATTGGTCAGTTACGAATTCATAGAGAAAGAGATCGTTCAATGGTTAATCCACAAATTAAAACCCATGAAATCGTATATATACTTAATATATATACTTTATGTTAAGTGTCTATTCCGACGTACTTTTAACAATTATAAAATAAAATTTAATTATAAATTTTAGAAATTAAACAGCGGGTAAATCCCTTGGTCCCAGCTAGTCTATACAAATAAATAAAATTAAAGTGTCTGTTTGTAATGTAAAAATAACAGCTTTTTAGTAAATGCATATGTAAGTATATACGGTACATATAACAAAAGAACACTTTTTTTTTGTCTGTCTGTCTGTTTGTTCCGGGTAATCTCCGAAATGGCTGGTCCGATTTTGACGGGACTTTCACTGGTAGATAGCTGATATTATAAGGGATAACTAAGGCTACTTTTATTTTAGTAAAATACTTAGGGTTCCGCGCAAAAATAATAAAACTTTTGAAATTCAATGTTTAAATATATTCTATGTCAAGTGTCTATGTCGAAGTACTCTAAATTTCTTTTAAATTAATCGCGGGTGAAACCGCGGTTCCCAGCTAGTAAACAATAACAATGCCAGCATACAACGCGCTGACATTAATAGGAATACTGTACAATTATTACTGTCACCATTTTCATCGCGCTCAGTGGTTTACAATTTGAAGTCAGCAGGAGCGTAGTAACTTGGTTTTTTTTTGTTAGCTACTATTTTAACTGAAACATTTTGTGCTGCGGTAAAAAAAAAGAGAAAGTTGCCAGAGTATTGTTGTCATGTCATTCATGTGGTGTCCGGATTGAGAATACACCAGCACTATATCTTCTTCCGTGAATTTTGTAAAAGGCAACTAAGGGTACTCTAAACCCGAGAGATGGGCAGCAGTTACCCTTCTGTGGAATAGGAGCCCTTCTACGCTCATCGACCTGCCTCCTAAGCGTCAGGACTGGCAACTTCCCCCACCATGACGACACACGGCATGGAGTCGGTCGTTTATGGATGAGGCCTTTGAGCGGTGGACGTCATTTGCCTGACATGGAGATTGTAATTTTGTTTTCTTTTTTTTTATACGGTGCCTTACACTACAATTTCTCCTGTGTCGTGCGTGCGTTTACAGACGTGAATTCCACATACAATACACCCAGACCCGGAACAACTACCAGCAGATCATACAAATATTTCGAGCCCTAACCGCGGACTTATCGTAAGCGACAATTTTTTGAATTTGAAATTTGTGTCCTAATCAATGGATGCTTACGATAAAAAAGCAAATCAAAAAGTTGTCGCTTACAATAAGTCGGCGGTAAGTTACAATCCTCCCCGAGAAGTGCCTGGGGGGGCGACCTTTTTACAGTCGCCTTCCCTCCGCTAGAGGGGGTGACCGCTTTACAGTCATACCCTCCGTGATGTGCCTAAAGGTGTGGCACCAATGGGCGGCTCTAGTGTCATCTTACGAGGACCTGGAGACCCCCTTCGGTGACAAAGATGGTTTTAGCCGGTAGGAGCCCGGCATACCCCTTAGCCCTTCCCCGAAGTGAAGGAAGTTCCATGCAGAATTTTCACTGGGCATCAAAAAAAAAGGTGTCGTAAAAGATGAATAAGGAATAATCCTTAGTCAGAAGGATTCAATTCTCGTAATTAAAAATGTCCATTAAATAGTTCCGATCTAGTTTCAATGTCATAAATGTCACAAATGGTATTCTCCTAAACTAACAAACAACTTCAAACGTGAACTTATGTTGAGATGAGATCGAAAATGGATCGAAGTTCATCGAAGCCAAAACGGTATTCTATAAACATTCTGAACTGACCCAGGTACTAAAATTTTCATTAAACATTGTATTTGAAAAACATGGTCTCCCATATATTCCAACTGCAAATTTACATTTGTACGCACAATTTTGAAAGATTTACCATGTTATTGTAATACTGCACACATAGGCTTCTAAAGATTTTAAAATTATGAAATATTAATAAATTATATTTGGGCAAAACATTATTCTTATATTTTCTATATTACCCCCCAAAAGGCCTTCTTATTCAAAATTCATTTATTTACGTTACATGTCCGTGTTTGGGTCGTAGAAATCCATATGCGTAATATCCAATTTTAACTTAATCGGTCCACTAGATTCGGAGCAAATTGGCTGTGACAGAAAGATAGACAGACAGATACATGAGTGATATTACAAGGGTTCCGCCGTATTTTCCTTCGGACGTTCGGAACCCTAAAAATAAGCAAAATTTTTACAATCAAAGCACTACACAAAGAATAATTCAAAAATATCTCTAAATTAGCACTACGATTCTAATCTAAAACCGCAAAGTGTTACCGAACTACCCTAAAGCCGGCCATTCACAGCACGACCGCTTATTAATATCCCCAATAGCGTATTGTGCCAAAAGCTTGGATTTATCGCAGTTGTTGTTCGTTCGCGGAACACTGTGCAGACCACATGCGGGTATTATAGAAACGTGGATATGGAATTCTCTAAAAAGGGTGAGATACGAGCAACTTTTTGGGTGCTTTTGTCGTCCAGAATATATAAACTTCATGCACACACATAAATCATTTTTGAGGCAAGGGTTTTGATGTATATAGTGCGAGTCTATTTTCTGAAGTGTTTTTATATGATGACTTTGAGGTAAATATTGCTTCAAACGCGGCATACTATGACAGACCATGGGCAAGTCTCATCGATGAAAAGATAGGATGATAGATTCCTTGTAACAGTACCTACTAACTTTCAAACATCCACGTTGCATGACAATATATATAAGTAAATAAGAACAGGGAATGAACGCGGAGTTACCTTAAATAACACAACCTCCCTATTTGCAGTCGGTTAATTATAAGAACACAACCCATATCATGAGTGGCGGTACTTACAGAACCCTTTTTTTTTAATAATACTTATTGACGAGACGTACAAGTCATTCGCCTGATGCTAAGTGGACATATATTATAATTATTGTCTAATTACAGTATTATTCAAGTTTATTGGGAGAGACTGGTGCCTAAGCTAGGCTGAAGCCTGTGTTTCAGGTCACCAGGCCTCCACCCCAGAAGTCATATTTTGCTCTTTCATAAACTGCCAAGTGAAATGTGTTATGGTACTAAAACAAATAGAGAAACAGCGGGTCTGGATGAACAGGAATCTACATTACGAACTCAGTTATTTTGCTGCATTAGTCTGCTGTGACGGCAATCGAGCCAACCTGGTCGAAACGCCAGGCTATTCAAAACTAATTTTGCATTAATACCCGTTCCTTATTTATATATATCCTATAACAGAAAAATCATTAACAGTTTGTCTAGTTTATCTGTAGGTATTATCACCATACAAATTTTACAAATTCAGTCTGCCGCAGTCCCCATCTGAACATTATCCTATCCGAAAATGTGCAAAAACTACCAAAATAAGGTGTAGAGTGGATCGGGAATGCGGAGGATAGGGTTATCCTCCGCATTCCCGATCCACTCTACACCTTATTTTGGTAATTTTTCTCTGACTCGTGGTCACCTTATGCTACTATTGCCGATCTAAGGCCTCAATTCACGCACTCGCCTACCCAGCGGCACTGCCACTTTAGTTTGCTGATCAAATGCAAACTATGACTCCAATTTTTCAAAGAGTAATATCATTGCAGGTCTAATTATCCTTAAAAGAAACCCAGAGAATGACTTGCTCCTTAGCTCGCTGAGTGACTTTAAAGTTGTGTATTAACATCACTGTCAGCGTCCATGTCTCGATACGAAAGTGACAGGTAGGCTGCACTGGACTTATGACTTTAAGCATTGCGGTATTGGTATCGGTATACGGCTCACGGCTTAATACGTAAACCCCACCTAATTTTAAGTCTCGCTTTAACTATTTGAGCCACCTGGTTTCCTTCCGAAAACGGGTTTCTCAAATAGTTTGGAACTTAATATTTTGTGGCGTTTCAGTATTCGGCGGTTAGTTAAGTTAACCAAATGCCAGCCCAAAAGGATCTTTCTGTCGGTTCGATGTTCTGACTACTAGGCTGTATTACCTGCTCTTATTTTAGTGGGAAAATACTAAGGGATGTTCTCCGCCCAAGGGACGGCAAGTCTTACCAGCTAAAACCTTACCATGGTGTTCCTGCGTCCTACTTCGAACTTAGGGCACATCATTCACTCAGGTATTCACCGTAATCCACCATGTCCCACCGGCAAGTCTCTATTTAGGGCCATTTACTCTCGCAGGCTCCGGCCTACCATCCCTATGCGGACTGATCAGCTGCATAATCCTCTAAGGAGGCGTGCCCGGAACGCAGTGAGCCGCCACCGATCTCGTGAATTACATGCGACCCTTCGAAATATACCATTCTTGCCCCGACATACACATCAAACTTATATTTGGTTTTGTTCATACACATGTCGATAGGCTTTAATCAGGTGCATATCCTGATTTGTAGCCTTGATTGAAGTATTTGACAGAACGATTTCAGCAATTAAGCAGTTATGACGATGTATTTGTTCACATTTATGCTCAATCCATTCCAGTCCATCACAATTAAAAGGACTTAAGCTACTCTATAATTACCAAGCACTAAGGTGGTCGGATTATTCAGCGCTTGAACACAAATAAACACTCAAATACTACTTCATTGATTGAGACGCTAAAATGTCGTGTCTACTGAAGATGGGACGGCACGCGATTTATTGCTAATGGCGAGATATTGTACAAATTTAAATAGCCTGCTGATTGTTTTGCATTGTGTCGTGAATACTTAATCGTCGAATTATACTGCTAATACGTGGTCTCTGCAAGAATTGGCCACGGTCAATATTGTCAGTAAAGATTATAGTGTTTTAGATATTGATTACATAACATTTGCAGTTATGACGCTTAAGGTTGATGTTTCGAATGTCACAGTGGCACTTGATTTTCTGCTTTATGTGTTACGGGCTCGATCCCCATGCAAAACAGATATTGAAATGGTTGGAGAGGCGGTACGGCGCCTTTGCGGAAGGGATATTGGTGTTTCTGGAAGTATTTGTGTTGTATATGCAAGGAGACGTTCCGTTTTCATCATTCCGGAGACTGTCTGGAGGACATGGCGCAGCACATGCTGGAGGAGGGCCCACCTTGTAGTGGCGATACCCACGACAAAGAAAAGGTCTACTGATAAGGAATCCAGTTTTGGGTGATAGTGCATGTGAGATTATTGTACGTAAACTGAATCTACGATCCAACAAGGATCGACACCTGTGTCAATCAGAATAAAAAACATATTGTAGTGATGCAATCTTGAAAGCAAACAAAGAAAGTGTACTTATCCAATGCCGCATTTAAATCGTCAATGACGATGATCGTATGTATTCCTCTCTTTACGAATCACACGAAAACACTTAAAATGGCGCTAAGAGGAAGCACATGATACACCAAATATTTGGCAAGGAAACGTAAACATAACAACGCCTTATCTTGTACTCTCGAATCTTAGTATAACTACAAATGGAATGAACCACTTACGCACTATTTTCACAGAATGTACGAGAAATAAGGAAAAACAATTACCTATACAATTTACGACGTATTGTATAACCATTTATATGAATAATGACTTCGTTTAGTTTCGGGTTTCGGTGTATAAGAACATATTTAATTGTTCGAGAATAAGGTGATTTGTTACGATCTTGTAGAGAAGTTACAGGAAATATTGGGCGTAAGCAAAATTCCGTGTAATGGATGGATTAAGAATATAGTAACGCTTCATCTCCTACTGTAAAAGGCGACTAGGGGACTCTAAACCAGAACGACGGGAAGCAGCGTCTGTTCTATGGAACTGCAGCCATGCTGCTCTCAGAAACATGCTTGCCAAGCATGGTGAGTATCGGTAAGTTCTCTCCAAAATGACGACACAGTTGTGGAAATCCGTGCGGGAGGTCTTTGTTCAGCAGAAGACAACATTTGGCTTATATGATGATGAAGCAAAAAGGGTTAATAAAAGAAAATGACAACAACAAAAATCTTATTTTGTACATCTTAAATACAAGCATTTCCTACATTGTGGGAATCTGCTGGATGTCAGTAGCACAGGACCGATTGTTTTGACGAACTTTGGGGGAAATCGATGTCCAGTAGTGGAATTCTTTCAGCTGAAATGATGATGATGATGTAACTACATTTTTTTATTGTATCTTTTTCCAAATTATATATTATGATCTTTACAATGTTTTCACTGGTAAAGCAGAGAGAAAGACAAGATAGAGACAGATTTACACGACTCCAGAGTCCCGCCCTTTTTTAGCGGTGTGCTTGTGTCTTTAGTTAGTAAAATTAAGTGATTTGAACTCATCTCTTGTGTACAACCATTCAACTCACTATTAATTAGTGTGAAGAAACTAGCGTTAAAAACAGCTTCGTTAACCTTTCCAAACTTTCATAATGCGTATAAAAATAAGGATAGATAAGGATCCTTTGTTCATGTGGTGTCTGGATTCAAAATATATCACCACATCATCTTCTCTCCTGGATATCGTAAAAAGCGACTAAGGAACTCTAAATCCACAGAAGGGAGGTTGCTGCCTTGAGATGGACTTTGAGATAAAGTCCATCTCAAGGCAGCGACCGCCCTTCTCTGGAACACCAGCCATTCTGAGCTCACCAACCCGCCTGCTTAGTTAAATCACGATACACGGCATGTAACCGGTTATTTATGGGGGAAGTCTTTCTTCAGCAGTTGATGTCCTTTGGCTGATATGATGAGGATCAATTATTTTTACGTAACTAAAATAACCCAAATGCCTAAATATAAACACAAATTAGTCAATTTCGTCGCATAAATTACACGGCATAGCCAAACGCGACAAAATTTTCTCCAAATTTAGAACTTTAACCTTTCGCAATAAGGGCCATGGCATTCTCGAACTGATGAGCTGATTACAAACTCCACCCCTTCGTCTACAAATTAATAGTGTCTAATGAAACACACGCTTGAATACACGTGTCTAAGTAATCACTTCATACGTTGAACGATGCATTGTATTTCTCAGAGCTTAAAGTCGATAATCATTTGCATATTATTTCAGAGAGCGCAAATATTTTGTGATGTGTTTGCGGTAGATTTAAGCCGTGTTTGAATTGGTTAAGTACTTGTACGAGTACTTGAACTAGTATAAATGTAGAAGCTATGCTTTATGCCATGGCTATTTCCTCAGAAATTGTTCGTAAACTACTTTAGATTAAGGAAAGTTATAAGTTTCGCCTGCTTAAATTCTGTCTGAAGTAATTCGGGAATTCGGGATTGTGGGTGGTGTAAGGCTTGTTAGAGGACGAGCTTTGAGGTAAGTGTTCATCTATTTTATGCATCGAGGCAATGGAAAACCTCGGTAAATTTATGCTTCGCCGCTCCGGATGACTATCAAGCGCTTCGACAACAGTTCGACGTTCCGACTTAACCCGAAAATGTGTGACATGATTGCGAAACCCACTGGTTTTTTACTATAGACACCTCCAGGCGCACTTGTATGATATATCTTGTATATATATAAGTGATGCGAACGTAGCATGTTTAGTCGTAATTGCTATGACCAAACCATGTCACGATAGCTTTGTATACTGTGTGTGTTTTCTCTCAACACCTTGTTGTATTTTTATTTGTAGTCATATATTTTTTCTGTCATCGTCTGTCACGGTGGGCCACTACTATCTAGACTTCTAGAGGATTGACCTCAGACAGCAGAAGGCATAAATCGACATAGAGCACTGGTGAGTAATAGTAATAAAATAAAGCAAAATTATGAATTTTAATCTTTATAAACATAATCATTGCTGCCGCGTCTGTTAATAATCGTGTCACTTCTGAACGACTTTACCGATTCACGTCATATTCGCACGATATAGTTTTATTAGGACGATGGTTCATAGCTATGCTAGCATCCAATAGGCGACAGCCTACCGGAAAAGGCACAACAACTGCCGAGCCAGCTAGTAATATTATAACTGACTGAGTTGTGTTGCAGCGCTTCTTCCCAGCTTAACTATCAGGAAAGGACAAAGTGCGACCATAATAGGTCAGTATCGTATGTAATACTGAATTTCAAAATAAACAGTTTTAGTCTACTTCGACAAAATAATCTTCAATTAAATTCGAACGCAGCTTCACTAAGACAGCTAGTTATGTTAACAGGTTTTAGACTAGGAACTGACTTTCAGTGAGTAGCTTCGTCGTATGTTTAGTGAACTAAGAAAATTACAATATAAAGGGTGTAAGTCCCATCGTAACGAAAACTGATACGATAGATTCAGTACATTCTATTCTATTCTATTCTATTCTACATGATTCTGGAACCGTTAGCGTTAGAAATTTGCGTCGGTCTCTTCATGAATTTGCAGTCTTTTTTCCAGTTTATATAACCGATTCCAGCATAAAACAATTGATTTGTTCCAGTTATCGAGACACTATTTTGAGTAAAAACATAATGAACTATTTATTATCACATCAAACGGCAATGTAGATTAAAACTAAATGGTTGTTGTATCGCTACAGTTCACGGATGAGGTTTTCGCTCGCAGTAGCATAAAACATCATTTTACAGTACACCAGTCACATAGCGTTTTGGTCGCCTTGTTTACGATACATTGCGTACTCAAAAATGTTAATCTATTGCCGAGATAAATGGCTTTCTATTTTTATTAAAGGCCTAAATTTAACCTTTTCTCAAGGTTTTCGGTACGTTGTCAGCTCATCCTCTATTACTTACATTGTGGTTACTGTACAATTATGATATTGATAATTATGCACTGGATGGCGGCGGATTAACATTTAAAAAAAACCAACTGATATAATTTATTTTTCTCTACATGTGGGTAAACGAGCATGTAGTTCGCTTAATAGTAAGCAATTACCGATATAAAACCAGAAGAATTGTTGATGGGATTGACCTTTAAGGGAGACTTTAATGATTGTATTTTTCCTTGTGGCGGCCTTGTCTTAATATGTTCGGGAAAACCACAGACGGAAATTGGATCCAAATTTTCGTCGTATGACGCTAGACCGCCAGCCATCAAAATTAAAATAAAAGAGGTTAGAATTTCGAATACCTACTTTTATAGTAAGTAGTCATTATTCCAGGTATTTGTAAAAAACAACACGTCAGCCCAGGTATAATTACAAACTCATTATATTGTGAATAATGTCTAAATCTAAATCTCTTATATAAAGCTTTGTGTATGAATGTTGCCGATAAATATGTACAAACTTGTTTTTTTTTAAAACGTTGCCCCGCACTAGTATTTCTCCTGTGTCGTGGGTGCGTTTACAGACATGAATTCCACATACAATAAACCCAGATCCGGAACAACTACCTGCAGACCATACAAATATTTGTTCCGTGCGGGAATCGAACCCACGACACCGAGCGCAGCAGCCGACTGTATCAGCCACTGCACTAACCGTGCCGTCAAAAAACTTACCAATAACACAACACCTGTAATTTTTTGTACTTCTTTTACGTGGAATTCCCCATGCACTTCCTCCGCCCCGAGGAATGTTGAGGGAGGTGTCAGACTCTTATCAGCTTCCATTGCAAGGTGTTTCTCCGATACCTCCGAGACCTACCTATAGCTGGGGGTGCAAATTCACTCGCTTATTTGCCGCACCCCCGGGCAGGTTTCGAACCGTCTCGACATTTGGTGCTTGGACGCGTGCGCAGATAACAGCGCATCACCCCGTCTCGAAACTGCCTCTCCAGCCGCACCTCAATGTCGGCTCTAACCATCTCAATGCCATTTTATTTTTATTGATCCATTGGCACTGCCTCATGTACTTCAGTCGCCCCGAGAAAGGGCGAAGGGGCATGCCGGACTCCTACCGGCTAAAACCACCTGAGTGATCATCGTCGGCACCGAAGGGAGGATCCAGGAACTCGAATAATCTCCATCTAGAGCCACCCGTTGGTGCCACGCCTTTAGGCACATCTCTGAGGGGATGACTGTATGATGCAGTCACCCCCTCTAGCCGAGGGAAGACTGTAAAGAAGCCCACCTCGACGAACCTCCACCGAACTCAGAAATAAGCCAGACTGACAGAGGCGTGATTGGCAAGATGAGCATATCATACGCCTGATGGTAAGCGTCACGTCTGTCCATAACAATTGAAATGCTGGCCAGGATAGCCTTGCGTGGTGCCACACTGGGCTTGTCACCTCGAGACATTGGTTACTTAGTCTCTAATGCCAAGTAATTTTAGCTGCAGTGCCCTTGAACAGAATAATGTTTAAACATTAATGCTTGGCGGAAGGATATCTGGCACTGCTTGCTTGTTGTGAGGTATATATTGATAATAGCTCTTTAAGTCTATGGTCTTAAAATAACATGGTAAATCTTTCAATATTGTGCGTACAAATTTATGTTTGCGGTTAGAATGTATGGGAAAACATGTTTTTCCCGGGGGTCGTCCAGTGTGAGCACGCAGTCTCCCCAATCGGCGCGTTCGCGACCCCCTAGACTACCGTGGTACGTGGTAACTAGTCGGACTTTCGCAATAAATGTCCAGTAACACAGTATATTACATTACGCCTTCACACTTTGAAGAGGTCGACAGAGGAGTAGTTCCATACACCCATATTATGTCTATGACCGTATTAAGTTAAAAAAACGTTGTTCACATCTCCAACATCATCATGTGACCGAGACAGTACATATAACGTTAGAATCATTATGTAAAACCTCAAGTATCAAGTTTACAGCAGATAATAGGTATCCATTATAATAATGATGGGGTTTAGTTAGACTCAATGTAAACTGAAAGCCAGATGCGCTCGGTTCTGTGTTTGTGATAATTAATATCTTTATGTAGACATTTATTGTGTGGTTGTTTATCGTTTCATTTCACTGTGCATTGGTAACTTTATAAGCGATATTTATCTGGTAGTACAAAGCTTCACGTATTTAATTCCCACAGGATGAGAATGGGTGGTGTTATTCTTATTAACATTATTATCTTGAATACATTTTTTATTTTATCATCATATCGGTCATTTATACGTCCACTGCTGAACAAAAGCTAGATTATTAGAAAGATAGATTTCCACAACTGTATCATCATTTTGGGGGGAATTTGCCAATAGTCACCACGCTTGGCTTGACTACCGTTTCACAGAAGGGACGCTGCTGCCCATCCCTCTGGTTTAGATTCGTATTCGTAGTCGCCTTTTACGACCTCCGCGGGATGAGCTGGAGTGTTGTCATATTCTTAATCCGGACACCACACACGGACCGTTTATTTAAACTGATATTACTATTTTATTTATTTAAACTGATATTACTAGTAGTATCAAATACAGGCCATAATAATACTTGGTCACTGCGATATCCATGCCGTCTAATTTCAACCCATGACCAATCACTCAACTTGGATATAAAGGACTAGTAAAAAGGCTTAACCTATCGAGATAATTTAGATTGATTCAATCTGAAAGTATTGACCTTAAGGTGTAGCACGCCTTAGTAATATTAATAAATCTAATACGCAAGCCGTGTGGTGCCGGTTACGAATAGCACCAACCCATTTCATCCCGTGGGTGTCGTAAAAGGCGACTATGGGATTAGCCGGAAGATGGGCAGCAGCGTCCTTAGAGTACACTAAAAACAGCGATCGCCAACCCGCCTGCCAAGCAAGGCGATTGTGGCACAACCCCCAATGAGTACGCTCCCAGACAGCTCTATGTGGCGGTTTGTGGGGGAGGCCTGTGTTCAGCAGTGGAATTTATTCAGCCGAATTTATGAAAAATGATAATGATCAAATATGCAAGATTGTGTGATCCTGAGAATCATAAGGGACGTGACTACGCATGATATCACGACCTGAAACATTATTAGATTATGTGTCGCCTTTGCGCTGTTATAATTTCGCCGTAGGGCAATGACATGACCTAATTGAAAAGTTTAAAGGTGTTCGATTTACATTAGTAATAGAAAATACCGGCCAAAGAATGTCCACTGCTGAACGAAGATTTCGCTCATTCTATACATTTATTGAAGAAAATCACTTCATTTACTTAATCCGATAAACATGGAATTTACGTATTAGGTAAATGTATGAACATTTGCCTTAATGGAGATCGCACACGTCACGACATGGATTGAATATGATACAATTTACAACGAACACGAGAAGTGCCACTCATTACATTTGCAGATAATAATGTTTGATGGATGAAATGAAATTAGATTCTATAACATAATAACGTAACTTCGTATTCATGGATAGTCTCCTAATCCTAGATATTCACAGAACTACTTTAAAATTGCATTTCTAAAATACCTGATTGACAAGACGACGGCAGATTCATCTCGGCCTTAATTTTTCTTTTTTCCTAATGTTTATAATTATTTTATATATATGTACATTTGTATTCATTATTCTGTGTAAATAAATGTCATCGCATCTACACGTCACACTCTTATTTTGTTGGTCTACCTCGTTGTCTCTGCATCACCCAAAGGTCGTCTGGCAGAATGCCTATGGCATTAAGAATGCATTTGTACAGTATTGTACATTAAGAATAAATAAATAAACTAGAAGGATGAATCTGAAAAGAACTAGAAATGAAGCATTTCCTATCAAAGAGTGAGAATGAGTTAATATAAAAATAACTGAAATTTGGAAGTGAGGAGATTATGTCATGACAGAGGATATAATTTCAATTAGTTCCGTCGCAGACAAAGTCTTGAGTAACGGCTAGCACGAAATATTTAAGTTTGATGTTTAGCAATCTTTACAGCGATAATCAAAAAGTAAGTCCAAAAACCCAAAGTCATTCAGCAACCGATGGAACGAGCTATATTCAGAATGTCTTTGAATGATAAGATCAGATATGAGTTTAACTGAAAAATAAGTCATTAACATACCTTGCGGAATAAGCAAGTAAGCTGTCGAATGGTCGCTGGAGCTAACATGGCCTTTGATGGAGACGACAAATCTATAAACGTAGTGTAAGATGTTCTCTAGCCAGGTGAACCGAGAATCAGAATATATGGATCTGGAAGTAGTACATAGGCTGCACTAAAAGTATCGGGAATGGAATATTTCCACTGTTCCTGTCATATTAAAATCTTTTTAATTGAAATCTCCTTGGTTTTACAAATCGAATACCATTTATTTTTATTTAAAAAAAGATTCACGGTCTTGTCACAAGGTTTTGTCAAACTTGTTTAGTCGTTGAGAAAATGGAATTGACTCGAGAAAATTCAAGAGCGATGATTTATTATGACTTTCGAAGTGGTTTAACACAAAAACAGTGTGTTGACCGGATGATTTCTGCATTTGGTGATGAAGCCCCATCCAAAACCACAATTTATCGCTGGTTTGCTGAATTTCAACGTGGACGTGTCAAGCTCAGTGATGATCCTCGTCAAGGTCGTCCAAAAACTGCAGTCACCCAAGAAAACGTTGATGCTGTGCGTAAGCTGATTGAGGAAGATCGACATGTGACATACCGCGAAATTCAGGCAACTTTAGACATTGGCATGAGTCAAATACAAATAATCTTGCATGAACAATTAGGTGTAAAAAAGTTGTTTTCCAGATGGATACCGCATTTGCTATGTGAAGAGCAAAAAGCGGCTCGCGTTACTTGGTGCGTCAGAACTCTCGAAAGATTCCACGCAGGATCCTCAAATGCTGTATACAACATCGTATTAGGTGACGAATCCTGGATATATGCGTACGAACCCGAAACAAAAAACCAGCCATGAGTTTGGGTGTTCGAAAATGAGTTAAAGCCAACAAAAATTGTTCGTTCACGGAGTGTTGCAAAAAAAATGGTGGCCACGTTTGTCTCTAAAACCGGCCATGTTACGACTATTCCTCTTGAGGGACAAAGAACGGTTAATGCAGAATGGTATGCTAGCATTTGTTTGCCACAGGTCGTTTCTGAACTCCGTAGAGAGAACTGCAACCGCCGCATCATCCTCCATCACGACAATGCGAGTTCTCACACCGCGCACAGAACAAAAGAGTTTTTAGAGCAAGAAAACATAGAATTATTAGACCATCCACCGTACAGCCCCGACCTAAGCCCTAATGATTTCTATACTTTCCCTAAAATAAAGAATAAATTGCGTGGACAGAGATTTTCATCACCTAAAGAAGCTGTGGACGCCTACAAAACGGCCATTTTGGAGACCCCAACTTCCGAATGGAATGGTTGCTTCAATGATTGGTTCCATCGTATGGAAAAATGTGTCAAATTTTGCGGAGAATACTTCGAAAAGCAATAAATACATTTTTAAATAGTAATGTTGTGTCACTTCCTTGATTCCCGAAATTTTCAGTGCCGCCCTCGTAGAACAAGGAAAGACTTTACTAGCCGTGAACTGCAATAGAGTTAGTTGAGTTTACAGCACAAAAGTTTGTTCTGTGTAGAAAAATATGGATCTCTGATGACACTTTCAACTTCTTCAAGTGAGGGTTGACCTAAAGACATATTACGAAGTGAAAAGCCGTAAATAGCTCTACAACAATGTAAACCAGAACGGAGTATTAAATGTAGAGCTTTCCTCAAAAAATATCGGTATTTTTACACAATAGAAAGAAAAAAGGTATGTATCATTAAAATTCAGTTATAAAAGGCGAGACACAGATAAGATAAATATTTGAGGGTGGGTTACACAAACGGATTCATAGCGCACTGTGCGACCAACTGAATGGAGAGCGAATGTTTACATTCGAATGATACATTTAGACCGGAGTAGCGTCTAAAAATTAATGACGCTTTCAAATATGTTGAGGTCATGCCAACCAAAAAACGTCCACTGCTGAACAAAGGCTTAGTCCACCACACTGGCCTAGTATTTGTTATTGATTTCTCATAGATTTCCTCAGCGACCGGTTGCCGGTATGCCATTGTCGTGTGTCGTCATTTTGGCGCGAATTCGCCAGTACTTAAGGTACAGTCGCCAAAAATCGCCCCCTTTTTGTAAAAATAATGTAGTTTTTTTTAAATTACATATATCATTATCAATGAAACGTCCAACATTATGCATACTACTCCTATTATTAAAAATAATCAAAACCACATTCACTTCATTACAGACTCTATAAAGATAACTTTAACAAAGAAGTGCAAAATTTAAAAATACATTTTAAGGCACCTAATTTCATCCCGGGGACGATATAGAGATCCCAATAATTAGTACGTGAACATAAAAAGTAATAACAAAAAAATAATTAAAAAAAGTTGTATAGAAAAATTTAGGCCCTGGATTTTAAGCGCAATCCTCATGCATTCATGGGGAACATTTGACACACCTCATCCATTTCCCTCCCTTTTTGACTTGGGAAAAGCTTTTATGAAAAACTGGGTATTCAGCGTCATCATTGTCGCTATCTTCTTCGTCAGTAGTGACCAAAACTGGTTCATCTTCAGATATGTCCTCGCCAGAAGACTGTTTTTTTCGTCATTTGTTGGTTTTATTTTTGATCTTTCCTGATGCTTTGCTTTTATTTACATTTTTTCCTGCCACTCTTTCATCCTTCGCCTTTCGCTTCTTTTCTGCATGTATTATTTCTTGTTTATGTGAAGAAGCCGCGTCTATAGCTTTGCCCCGTCTAGTTGATGTTGAAGGTGCTTCAATGGTTGGACTAGGCTGCACATCAGCAGGAACTATAAATGGGGATGAAGCAGTGACGCCATAGTAATTCTTCTCAATTTGCAAGCAATAGTTTACCAGCTCGTCTTCTAATTCTACCGGTAATACTAGTTTTCTTCCCATTTTCCCAGAAACTCCATTTTCTATAGACTTTTCAGAATGTTTCACATAATCTTTCAAAGTTGGGACATTAAGTATGCATCCAAAGGAGGTTGATATGTTGAGACACTGTTGGGTAATAATTCCTTAGGTTTTCGCGAGTATTACACATTATAATAAAACACTTTTGAACGAATTCTTTCGCGTATATTTGCAGGGTTCAAAACGTCAGGAAAAACAAAAATATACGCGATAGAATCCATTTAAAAGTGTTTTATTATAATACTGTTGGGTATTAAATAGATGAACCTTTAGCATGTCCTAGAATAAGTCTATTCTAAAAAACCTATAAATATTATACCCGAGCGGCAGTTACAGGAACGACCGGATACTCAATCAAGTACCGAGGAACGAGTTTACGAAAAGATTGGTAAATATAGCGATTCTTAACTGAGTATCAAATACGATGTTATAAAAAATTGTTTATGCTGTATTATTCAATATGTATCTTAAACCCTGTCCGACCCGTAAAGATGGTTATCCGTATCATAATATGATTACATTTATGGAATCCTTTTCTGAAATAATGAACATAAAAACTGAATTATAAAAAGAAAAACACCGAATTAAATTTGTACGTGGTGGGCCACAGCTTCACCGATCGCGTTACGCGAACAGGTCAGTGCTAAATGCAGGCCTATGTCCTATGTCGACACAGACTGTCGCGGAATATCAGCGCTGTGGGGAAGCTTCTCCACGTTCGCTAACCCGCCTGCCAAGCGTGACGATTATGGCAAAATCCCCCAATAAGCACATGACACACCCGTATTGATCGTTGTAGTGATGTTTGGGGGAGGCCTGTGTCCAGCAGTGGATTTTATTCACCCGAAATGATGAAAGAACAAAAAAAATATTGTGAAGTTATTTACTCGGTTCAGGAAGGATGGGATCGGTGAGCAACAATGTGCGGTGTTCCACAGGAATCGGTCTTGGGGCCGCTCACTTGAAACATCGTATACGATTCGGCACTGCACGGTGCAGAATCCCGCAGCCTCGGCGTCATTTATTACGGCGACGACATGCTGGTGACGGGGGTAGCGGGGGAGGAGCTCACGGCATAACCTAAAGGTATAAAAGTCATTGGAAGGTGGTAAGATGGAGAAGAGGAAGGAGGTTGGTAACAAGGTGGAGGGTGTATTTTCATGAGCCCCAGCTTCCCAGCAGCCACTTTCGCCATCCCACGTCATGGTGGAAGGCGACTTAGTTGCTACTTAATCTTTTGAAGTCCAAAACTTCAAAAGATTAAGTAGCAACGGTCCCGGCTTATAGCCGTGATAACGGAGGTAAGATCGGTGGAGGAGCAGCTGGAGAGGCAGCTTAATGCCCCCGCCTTCCAGCTGACGTGGATACTCTTGAGAAATGGGGGGTACGGAAAGTATCTACATCGCATAGGCCGGGAAGAGACAGCAGCAAGCAGAAGTTCTCCGCAGAAGATGTTGCCATAATCAACTAAAACAAAAACATTTATATTCCCACACCTCTTGCTAAATTTTAGATTATAATGGCAAATAAAACCACGCTCTGGTTGAACTTTCAAACATTTCCCTTTGTCTTAAAACTTTAAAGTTTCCCGTTTTACCGGATTCCAAATCAAATCCACGGACGGAAATCGTAAAACCAATTTCAAACTAGGGTCACCTGAATACATTAGGAACGTGAGAGATGTTAAACACTTCATCGTATCACAATTTCAAATACGATTGGTTTTCTCATCGTATCAGAATTTCTTGGTTTTGTTAGTTATGACAATTATTTTGCAAACATATATGTCCAAATAAACTATAAAATTAATTTGAGTCTATCTGCTCGGTGTGGTGTGCGGATTAAGAATATAGCACCACCACATGAATGCTGTAAAAGTCAACTAAGGGCTTCTAAGCCAGAGGGATGGGCAGCACCGTTACTTCTGTGGAACCGCAGCCATACTGCGCCCACCAACGCGCCTGCCAAGTGTGGTGAGTACTGGCAAATTCCCCTCAAAATTATATTAATAAAAAAATTAGTTCGACTTTCTAATAAGCACAAATATTATACGTATACATTAGAAGGATACCTTAGTATTTAATATACTACCTTCACCTGTAATAAAACAATTTTAAACGGATTAGATCGCGTATATTATAGATTTTTTGTGGTCGCAGGATGACTAAGGTGACAGGCGTCGTTACAGATTTTAAAAAGTTTTTTTATTTTATCTACCGTACAATTTTAATATAATGTGTAATAATCGCGAAAACCTAAGACATTACTACCTTCACCTATTTAATTATTATTTTTGAGCCCAGTGGAAATCATTCATGATCTTCCTCCGCCCCGGGGAAGGACGAAGGGGCCATGCCGGACACCTACTGGCAAAAACCACTGGGGCAGTCATCTTCGGCACCTAAGAGTGGCTCTAGATCCTCGTATGATCACACTAGAGCTGCCCACTTGTGTCATGCCTATTACCACATCTCAGAGAGGGTAATTATACAGCGGTCAAAGGGGGGATTATAAAGGATCCTCAGAAGCGTCTCTGCGCGCTATGTTGTGCTGCGTACATGGAGGCGCGTGAACACATGCGCGTCACCGTCTTTTCATGGGTCGCTCGGTGTGGGCACGCAGATTCACCAACCTACAAACCCGCGCAAACCCAGAGGTCCCCCGCCTTATAGCGATAGCAGGGGGTTTCGGCTTATAGGAATTTGGCATCTGGGCAGTTGTTACACCGGCACCGTCTCCTCCTTCTTCGAGCAGGATCGTACCTTTTGCCGAACCCGTTCTGTGGTCTCCTTCTGGAGCTTTACGCTCTCACAGAAGGAGACCACTGCATTCCAGCCTTTTTAGTTTCCGGAGCTGGATACACACCACAGAGCACCACGCTTGTTAACTGCATGTTGGGATTTCAGACCATTAGATTTAGGTATTCTCACGATATAAAATAAGAAAGTAGGTACATAGGGCATTTAAAAAGTTACTTTAGAACGTAATTTTTTTTTTTAATAGGATTTTATTTTTAGGATTAACTGCAGAACCCGCAAATTGGTGCATAAGAAGCGAGTTTATAAATCTCCAAGCCACCTTGACATGGACATTGAAAATTACAGTTAACCACTAGCAATTAGAGCTTATATTAAGCACTCTGATCTGACTCGTTATTTTGTTACTCCACACACGATCTGGATTTTTTTATCGATCCGTCATTATTTGCTAACCCAAAGTTGCTCGAGCTATCTCGAAAATTTTTTGGAAATTGGCAACACCGGTGACAGGTCGTGAAAAAACGACTTCGTATGTTTAATAATTTATAAAACTAAATATAGTGATTGTTTATGTTATTTTTATATCACATTATTAAATTTAATTGCCAAGTGATGTATCCATCGCATAAATAGTGTTTTTGTCGCAAGATAATTGTACCTTTATGGAAAATTCTACCGACCGGCTGTCAACAGATGATTTTGATATCACGGATCCCGGGGAGTATTTTGTTTTATACAATATTATTACTATTGTAAATACACACCACACAACACTACTAAACACTGCTCTGGCATGAGCTCCGTCCATTACTCACCGGCAGAGTTTATGTCTCGTTTTGCTTGACAATTTGTGGAAGCAATATTGACGACGAAAACGTTCGCCCCAGTCATAAAACTACAACTTTACTGAACAGTCACACTACTCAAATGCATTGCTCCCATATATAAAAAAATAATAATCTTTGTTTGGTAAAAAATTAACAATCCCTATTTGCTAGCTATTCAAAGTTACCCTCAATAGACTTAAGTAAATTGAAAATCAATTTGTTTTTAAGTCTTCAATACATAAATATATAATAAACATTTATCTGTCTTTTACATATCTTTTCTTGTTTTCTGCACATTAACTGTCTTTTGTATCCATTCTCCCACTTTCTAGATCCACATATTTTCCTTTCGAACACTTAGCTGCTTCATTTCATATTTCAGGTGACTTCTAAGTAGGTAAATTTGAATATGCTGACCCGCAGAGCTGCATCTCGCGAAATGGAGGATAAATTGAGGGCAACGCTAAGGGAATTGGAGTCCTCAAAAACCCTTTGCAAACAGCTGCTGCAGGAAAGGGACGATAGTGAAGTGGAGGTCAAGATAATCATTGACAAAAACACTGAGCTCAAGAACCAGCTGGCTGAACTGCATATCCATCACATGGACATACTCGACCAGCATCAACATCTGCGACAAGTCGTGGCAGACTTTCAACAGTGCAGTGACACTCATGAGTTGGCCCTGAAACGCATATCTCAACTTGAAATTGAACTGAGAGAGGCTCACAAGAATATCTCTGCAATAAATTCCAACAAAGTAAACATGCAGGCTGCTCACACCCACAGTCTCTACAATGAGTTGGTTGGAGGTGCAGCGGGGCTGGTGTGTAGAAAGCCAACTGTAACTATTGATCTGACGGGGGACGATACCATAACTAAACGTCCAATTCTATCTAGTCATAACAAAATTAAGAAATATATTAAGATTAGTAAAATTATTGTAAAGTATCAGAAATTGGTGAAAAAGTCAAATTTGTATAAAACTAATATTAGATTTAGAAAAGAACGGGTTAACTTACTCAACCAGCTAAATTATTACAACAAGGAACTCAATCAATGTAAAGAAAAGTATGATTTTGACACACACAGCCTGCAGGTAGAATTACTACACAGGGAGAATACTCTTAAAGACATATTTTATAAGTATGAAGCAAGCCAACAACAATTAAGTGAGCGCATGCAGGAGGCTAGTGAGTTGATGGATTTGGTCACATACAATGCAGAAAGATATGAGTCTTTGACTAATAATCTTTCCTGTAGCTGTGCCCACTCCTACTCACCTTCTGTGCTCAAAGTCACTCCTTTAGCTTTGCCTGTGGTGCCTCAAGCAGTGGAGAGTGTCAACATCAGGCAAAATAGCACATTAGTATACTCTGATACATTAGGTGTAGGCTTTGGGAAAATATTAAGTAACTGCCTGAACCATAGTGTAATTAACCATTGTTACCGTAACTTACATTTTAATGACATTATTAAAAGAATTTCACATACACAAATAGATGAGCAAACCACCGTGGTTATTCTGATTGGTGACAGCCTAGGTATTAGTAAAAAGGACTTAGTTCATGGTATTGAAACCCTACTAACATTAAAAATAGGGAAAATAATGTTATGTGCCTTGCCATTTTCTGACTCTCTGTCTGAGCAAGAGAATAATTATATTAATAATTTAAATAATTTAATGCATATGTTGACATGTCGTCATAGTGACCATTTATTGTTTTTTGATACTAACAAATTTGTTAGACATTTTATTTTGACACAGGAAACTATGCATCTTCCTAAGAAAAATCGACGTTTATTAGCTATGTTGATAGCTTATAATATAAACTCTGTTATAGGTAGTATAACTGAGCTTAAACTAAGTGACGAATCAGTATTATCTAGTAATTATAGTAATACTGTGATTGATTGTTTAAACTTTCAGAACCGACAATAGAGAAGTGTCATAACAATATTTTGCTTTATCACCAAAATGTTAATCGCTTCTCTGGCAAAACACTAGATGTGGAGATGTTAATAGATAAATACCATATGGATATTTTATGTTTCTGTGAAACATGGCTTAAGCCAGACAAAATGCTTTTTAACATAAATAATTTTGCAGTTGCCAGTGCATTCAACCGATTATCAGCGGAGGGTGGTGGTACTTTGGTCTTATGTAGTAATAATTTGCTCCATAAAGAAAGAAAGGACATCACTTCGTGCTCGGTTGATCGCTTATGTGAGGTAGCATGTGCAGAAATAGAAGGTTATACCTTTTTATGTGTATATAGACCACCTCTGTCAAACTTTTCGTTATTCTTAGTTACAATGGAAGTTATACTAAAAAAACTCTTTAAAAATAACAATCAAATTTTCCTATGTGGTGACTTAAACATTGACCTTTTAATAGATTCAGTAGAAAAGTGCAGGCTGGTCTCTTTATTTAAGTGTTACAATTTGAATTATATTTTTAATAAAGCAACTAGGACCACTGTCACATCAGCCTCATGCATAGACAATGTTTACACAAACTGTTTGATTAAAGATTCTTGTTTAATTAGTGGTGTCAGATCTGACCATACAGGTCAACTAGTTAGCTTCGAATGTAACAGGAAGCTCAAATCTGATAAAAATATTGAATTAAGACCATTAACTAAAAATAAATTACAAAAATTACACACCAGTATTTGTAGTAAACTTTTAAACTCTCGTTTTAGTTCAAAAAATCCCAACAGAAATTACTCTACTTTATTTGCTGTGATATGCCAGGAATTTAATAAAGCGTGTCCAGTTAAGAAAATCAGACTAACTAATAGATCTAAATTTAATGAATGGGCTACTAAAGGCATTAGAAAAAGTAGGGATGTTCTTTATAGTTTATATTATGAAAAATCATTAACGTCTGATCAAGCTGTCCATAATCATGTAAGAAATTATTCCAAGATATTTAAGAGAGTATGTATGCAAGCTAAATCAATGTTAATTAGCAACAAAATTAGTACTTCGGGCAATAAAATTAAAGCAGTGTGGCAGGTAATCAACAAAGAAACTGGCAATACAAAAAAACGGGATAGCGAACTATCTTTAAAAATCGATGACAGAATTATCTCAGATAAGCTCGAGGTCGCTAAGACATTAGAAAACTTTTTTACTAATATACCGATAGATACTACGAGTGTCCTTTCCTCATCCTCTGTACTGGCTGAATCTCTACTTAAACAGAACTTTTGTAAAGACATACCTACTTTTGAATTTAAGTACATTTCAACTAGTTCAATTATAAAAGCATTTAAAAGTCTTAACATTAAAAACACAGAAGACTTATGGGGTTTGTCTGTTAAACTACTTGGAACTATAATTGATACCATCGCCCCTGCACTTGCAGGTATTTTTAACCAATGTTTAGATAGTGGAACTTTCCCCGATTTGATGAAACATAGCAAAATAATACCAATCTTCAAATCGGGATGCAAGAATAATCCATCAAATTATAGACCTATTTCTGTTCTCCCATCATTGAGTAAAATATTTGAAAAAATTATTCTTGATCAAATGATGTTACATTTTAATTTTAACGGGATTTTACATAGCCGACAGTTTGGATTCACGAAAGGTAGGTCAACTACGGATGCAGGAGTAAAACTAGTGACGCAAATTCTCGAATCCTGGGAGGGTTCTCAAGATGCTATTGGCATTTTTTGTGACCTCTCCAAGGCGTTTGACTGCGTTGACCACAATACGCTGCTCTGTAAATTACGCCACTACGGAATTCGTGGAAGAGCTGCTGATCTTGTTTATTCTTATTTATCTTTAAGACTGCAAAAAGTAGATATAGATGGGGCTACCTCTTTGGGTTCTACGGTTAAAATGGGCGTGCCCCAGGGCTCAATACTCGGCCCATTCTTGTTTCTAGCTTATATAAATGATCTTCCATATATGATGACCAAGTTATCGGATGTGATTTTATTCGCTGACGACACGTCCCTAATTTTTAAAATCAGTAGAAAAGATAGTAATGTTATTCATGTAAACGAGAGCCTAACTGTCCTCTCCAGTTGGTTTGCAGCTAACAACCTGTTACTTAATGCTAATAAAACTAAATGTTTAAAGTTCTCCTTACCTAATGCACCCCAATTGGGATTAAAACTAGTTCTTGATGGCAACCAACTTGTAACTGTTGATGAAACCGTATTTCTAGGTATAACTATCGACTCGAAATTACAGTGGAGTGCCCACATTAAAGCTATATCGGGTAGGCTCAGCTCTGCAGCATATGCAGTTCGTAAAATTAGACAGCTGACTGATGAAGCTACGGCCAGGTTAGTTTACTTTGCATATTTTCACAGCATTATGTCTTATGGTATTCTGTTGTGGGGATCGGCAGCCGACGTAGATTCAATTTTTATTCTACAAAAAAGGGCAATCCGCGCAATATATAATATGGGTCCTCGCGAGTCTCTTAGAACTTTGTTTAAAGATATCAATATACTTACATTGCCGTCACTCTATATCTTTGAAAATATTTTATACGTCCGTAAAAATCTGCATAAGTTTTATATAAAAAGCGATTTTCACAATATAAATACACGACATAAACATAAAATTATAGTGCCCAAATTTAGATTAGCTAAAACAAATAAGTCATTCCTTGGAAATTGTGTTCGCTTTTATAATAAGCTGCCCAAATCTGTTACAGACCTTACTGAGGGAAAGTTTAAAGCCCATATTAAACAGATCCTAATTAAAAAAGCTTATTATAGGGCTAATGACTATGTTGACGACAGAGATGTCTGGTATTGATTCTTTCTGCACATGTGGCTTCCCTGGAACCTTATTGATGAAATATGGATTTATCTAATAACAAATCAAAATTTTATAGTGATAGTAATTATTTTTCGAATATATTGATATATATTGTCTATATAATATATACTTTGACATATTAATTTTTTTTACTGACATATTCAATATGACATTCAAAGCTCTGGCGTTTAAAATGCCTTTCATTTTATATAATTTAGTTTCTTCTACATTTTGTAAATGTGTGAACTTCGTCGACTTTATTAGTGCTATACATTAATTGTTATCAGTTTTCTAGTGTGTTAGAGGCAATTGTCTGTTTTGTTATTGTGTGTATTTTACATTTAATTAGTCTACTTTGTTCGCACATACCTAGCTTATTACCATGTAATAACAAAAATGTAGTATAACTTTTTTTGAAAAGAGTATATCCATGGAGTTTCTTGCCGGCTCTTCTCCATAGGACCGACTTTTCCGAACCGTGCACTTAGCTTGACTTTTCGTAAGAGCCTATTAGGGCCTATATGAAATAAAAAATTTGAGTTTGAGTTTGAGTTTGAATTCTAGCTACAATCATCATCATCATTTCAGCCGAAAGACATCCACAGCTGAACAAAAGCCTCCCCTACAGATTTCCACAACGAAAACGAAGCGTGGGACGGCTTCCAACTTCTTCTTTCGTGTGGCTATGGTCAACCCAATGTATGAATTGATCAAGCTGCCCAAAAGCCTCCAAGTTGGTTTAACGACTGCCATCTAATGACAACCGTGACCGAAGATTTTACGTGTCCTCGAAGAAGCACGAACGCTAATTTCAATTACCACTATGCGGTTACCCATCCACTGAGTGACTGCGCTAAGCGTTGCTTAACCTTACCGAACAGCGCTTCAATGAGATGAATAGACGACCAGGTGAACGTCACTGGGAGTCGTATGCGGGCGGCATGTAATTCTAGCCATGCGTAGGTAAAATTGGCAAAATATTTTCATGACACATCTACACCATGATCAAAAACGAATGCACACGATACTATCTCACTCGCCCTTAACTCACAAAGGCCCAGTATTAATCATTCATCTCTGCTGAAGCGTAGCGAGCCTGCATGTATCAATACACACATCACATATCTTGGACACGTTGGCGTTTACGCAATCTGCACAGAATGGAGAATTAATTGCCGTTGATGTGCTGATGGGTGTGCGTCGTCTACATATATAACCTGGGCGTGTGGCAGGACAGTTTCTATATGTTCATAAATGTACTATAGTGGCTGAATTGAATTGGTAAATGCAATTGTGGGTTCACTTTTGTATGGTTTTGTTATGTTGTGCATATATTACCTTTGAATTACTAAAGAAATTGTTAACATTGCATATTACTACACAAAGATAAAAGAAGCATCTAGTATATTACTTCCTGTTCTATTCTTTCAGGTAACCTTTTTTTTTGAATGGTGCCCAGTGGAAATTCTATATGAACTTCCTTCGCCACGGGGAAGTGCGAAGGGGTATGCCGGACTCCTACCGGCTAAAACCACTAGATCGGTCATCTTCGACACCTAAAGGAGGCTCCAGGTCCTCGTATGATCACACTAGAGCCGTCTTTCAGGTAACCTAGTGTATAAAGAAACCATTACTGTCGCAGACTTCACCGTTGTGATTTTCTCGCCTTATTACTTGGAGCTGATCAGACACTACAATATATATTTCTATCTCAAAAGAAACGGTTACGTGGTCATGACGGCACGATGGGTGCAGTTGCTGGTACAGTCGGCAGCTGCGCTCCAGGTCGCGGGTTCGATCCCCGCACTGAATAAATATATGATGATCTGCAGGTAGTTGTTCCTGGGGTCGCGGGTGCGCAGATTGGGGAGTCTGCGTGCTCACACCGAGCGAGCCCAGGAAGACGGCGCTGCGCATGCCGCCGTGTGCGCAGCACAGCGTAAAGCGAGGCTTGGGGGGATCCTTTACAATCCTCCCCGAGAAGTGCCTGGGGGGCGACCTTTTTACAGTCGCCTTCCTTCCGCTAGAGGGGGTGACCGCTTTACAGTCATCCCCTTCGTGATGTGCCTAAAGGCGTGGCACCAATGGGCGGCTCTAGTGTGATCTTACGAGGACCTGGAGCCCCATTTTCAGTGACGAAGATGACGGCTCCAGTAGTTTTAGCCGGTAGGGGTCCGGCATACCCCTTATAAGCCGAAGGCGAAGGAAGTTCCATGTAGAATTTCCATTTGAAACCAATAAAAAAAAAGTTTGTTTTTCTTGGTCTGGGTGTATTGTGCATGGAATATGGGTCAGTAAACGCAACCACGTCACAGGAGAAATCAAAATATGGGGCAACATTTAAAAATAACTCTCTTTGGTTGCTGTCTATGGTGGTAGTGACCACAGAGTCAGGCCGCACATAAGATGAAACTTTTATTTTCGACTTGCTCTGCTGAGCAGCTGACGAATTTAAACATTCTGCTAACCTGACGTGATCCTCGCTACTGAAATGACGCTCTGACCCTCATTCAAGCCAATATGTTCCTACACTAGCTAATTTAAATTTGACTGAAATCCCCTAACATAGGTATGTAAATGGTTAGCTGCGCAAATGGCTGCGAATAACGTACAGAAGTAGGCCACCATCAAACCGACATGCAGTGGAAATTGCAAATAACGTTGCAGGTTCTCCACACGTCATGCATGAACCTGTTTTCACATTGCCTTAGTTTTGCACTAAAGCCAACGGCTTTCCTGGAGAGAAAACATACTACAGTATTGTTTGTATTATATACTGCTCTTTATATATACAGGATGTCCCAAAAATCAAGGTTAGGCCGGAAACAGGCAATAGGCCAAGTCGTGATAGTTATTAGAAAAATATGAAAGTTCTTGGTCATGTACTTATCAAATTATAAGGATTCAAAAATAAATCTAATGTCATCATATCGGCCATTTATACGTCCACTGCTGAACAAAGGCCTCCCTCATAGATTTTCACAACTGCGTCGTCATTCTGGGGGGTATTTGCCAATACTCACCACGCTTGGCAGGCGGGTTGGTGAGCGCAGTATGGCTACCATTTCACAGAAGGGACGCTGCTGCCCATCCCTCTGGTTTAAATTCCCTTAGTCGCCTTTTGCGACATCCACGGGAGGAAATGGAGTGGTGCTCTATTCTTAATCCGGATACCACACGGATTCTAATGTTAAACACATTTCCTTTCTTTCTTTCTTTCTTTAAATTATTAGACAGAACACTAGTAAGATATGATTAAAGAGCACATTAGCTTCATAGTAACTCCATATAAATTCTGCTTTGCAAGAAAATAACAGATAATACCAAATCCTTAAAAAGTAATTTACTGAACCTTCTTCATTTTAGCCAGTATATCTTAATGTTTTGCCTATTTTAAAGTAAATGCAACACGTGTTCTTTATTTTAAGTTTTCTGATATTACTGCAACTTCCTATCAAAAGGAATTGCATTAGTTCTACATGCCGTAGATTACATTGAATGCAATTTATAAGGATCAATTCAAAAAAATTGCCTTGACTTCACAGAGTTTTTTTTAAACTTTGCCCCACTCTAGGATTTATCCTGTGCCATGGGTGCATTTACAGACATAAATTCCACACACAGTTATCATTGGATGTAATTAAAATAGGCTCAATACCGTAACATAGAAAGGTACATACTTTCAAAAATCTACTGGTACTGGTAAGTCAAAATGCCTAAGAATATGTCAAAAGAACTAAGAGTAATATTATTATCACCTTTCATCTCATTAAATTCGCTAAATCTAAGTGACACCAGGAATTAATTGAATTCCGTCGTCATTTTAATTGAATAAATACCGAGACGGGGTGAACAAAACAATAGGGCGTCGGGTTGGTGTTTAAATATTAATTAATCATGTATATTTGCTGATCTGGAACGAAGGCTAAACAATGTTTTGTCAGGGCTTAACCTCGGCACGATTTTGTTAGAATAAACTGACTTATCATCTTAAAAGCAAGTAACAGCCAACAGCAATAACTGCTATAATTTACGATCATACTGCTACCATTACAATGCTTGAAGATGGATTAGTACCTTTAGGCTCTAGGTCCTCATATGATCACACTAGAGACGCCCGCTGGGGGATCGATTAGTACCCATCTAATGAGAAAAAAAATAAACACAATAAGTAAACAAGGGATATCTCGTTAACTTTAGTTCCTTATTTCATCGTTTCTGATTATAAATATTGTACAATTACCTGAGAGAAAGAAAAAAAGAATACTCATTTATTGCCACACCAAACTTAAATTTAAAATATTTTCTAAAAAAAAAACACAAATGTACAAAAAATATTGTTGGAAAACGGAGCGACCTCAGCAAATGCTGCTGGAGTACAGTATTGGTTGTACACCATACAACGCTGGTTTTCAGGCCGATCGGATCGGAATTATACAGTTTTGCGGGTTACATTTCCGCATTCATAGATTGATTATTTACTTGTATTACGTAATGACAATAATATCATGAGCCCTTGGCTCACTGTAGATAAGCCAGCCCCCATGTTAGTCTCATCATAATCATCATCATCATATCAGCCAAAGAAAGTCCACTGCTGAACAAAGGCCTCCCCTATAGATTTCTGCAGTTGTGTCGTCAATTTGGGGGGAATTTGCCTTACTCACCACGCTTGGCAGGCGGAATGGTGAGCGCAGTATGACTACACAGTATTGTTCCTCAGAAGCTGTTGCACTTTCCTCTGGTTAAGAGTCCCTTAGTCGCATTTTACGATTCCCATGGGAGAAGGTGAAGTAGTGCTTTATTCTTAGTATGGACACGACACGGAATGTTAGTCTTAATTAAAAACAAAACGATTGTTTGAAAACATACATTTAAAACTTATTTCTCATTTATTGAGTATGCAGCTCTGCCTGTATGTGATTTTCTAAAAATATTTCTTCATTGTGGTTTAAAAGTAAATTGGGACATGGTTTGTCTATAAGGCGGAGGGAGACCATTCCATATTTTGGCTGCGGAGAACTTAAAACTACCTCTGGAAGAAGCAGTATGGTGTTGCTGTATTGAGATCTTGTTTTGTGATTTACTACGCGTGGTTCGAGAGTGATGTGTCACCACTGATGATGTCGTAGACGTGATTTGACTCTCCTCGGTTGAACCTTTTCTTACACCATCTGACGCGGGCCGACTTGTGATCGTTGGAAAGCAGATGCGGTATCCAACGGCAAACTAGCTTTCTCACACCAAGCGCTTCATGCAAGATCTTCTGAATGGGTGTCCCTGAGATGCCTAATAGAGCCTCTATCTCTCGATACGTCACATGACGATCTTCGAGAATTAGTTGTCTCACAGCAATGATGTTATCTTCAGTGAAGGCGGATTTTGGGCGTCCTTCGTGAGATTTGTCACTAACACTAGTATGTCCACGCTGGAATTCTAAATACCAGCGTTCGACAGTCCGCAGACATGGGGCTTCATCACTGAACACAGATGTTAGCTTTCAAAACACTGAAGCCGTGTCAGGCCTTTTCTAAAGTTGTAGAAAATTATTGCACGAACATTTTCCTTAGAAAAAATCATTTTCGTACGTAACCTGACAGATTCCAATCGACGCTGTGACTAAACAATAGCATTAATCCTAATACTTTCAACTGCACAAAATTGCCGGGAAATATGGAAACGACAGAACTTAAAAAGCATGCCTAGTACGACACCAACGGGATGAGATGGGTTGGTGCTATATGCAGCCATAACCACTCGGTTAAAACTTCCGGTATTTGTCTAACTTTAAAAACATAACAAAATTCACAATCCACATCACCCGTACAACATCTAACTTCCACAATATTATATCACGTTCACACTGCAGCCAAACCCAATTATGGTACGTATAGCCAGCCTTAGATCTTAATTAAGTCAATGCATCTCAGCGAGACTGCATGCGGCACGCGTTCGTCATTTCTCCCTCAAATAGAATTGAGATGGCTGGGGATTTAAGCTGAGTTTACACCAGAATAAAAAGGGTTTGAGTGTCTACTGAGCGAACGACGGGTCCAATGACATCATTTGCCGGGTTTCTGTGGAAACGGTATTGCATTGTTATAAGGGACTTTGATGTTATTGAAATATGATACGTGGGCTCATAACGCCAGTTTTGGGATTGTGATTTCGCTTCTATTTCTTAGCGAATATCCTGGTTTATCCAAGGTTAGTTCTTTGTAGTTTCAAACACACAAATATTTCGTATTATATCTATACGAGTAAAATTAAAGCCTGTCTGTGATTTTAAAATAAATGCCACAATTTAAGTGGAACCTGCCGATACGATGCCGAATCATAAATGATAGTTTTTATCTGAAAATTTGTCTCAATGAGAATTTTAAGGAATTAAACAGGAAACGTGTGGTGCCGGCTCAGAATGCCACCACCCCATCACTTCAGGCACTTGGGTGTCGTAAAAGTCGACTAAGGGATAGCCGGAGGATGGGCAGCAGCGTCCTCCAAGTAAATTAACAACTCAACTACGATCGCCAACACGTCTGCCAAGCGTGGCGATTATGGAAAACCCCCCCAATGAGCCCCCAACACATCCATATCGGTCATTGTGGTGATATTTGGGAGAGGCCTGTGTCCAGCAGTGGACTTCGTTCGGCCGAAGTGATGATGATGAAACATGAATTTTAACTTAAACATTTTTGTATGTTCCAATTATACATCTTGCAGGGTTCAGAAGACATGAATAAAATTACAATTTACGCCTAGCGAAGCGGACGGGTAACAACTAGCAAAGAATATTAGCGATATAATTATAAAAGATTTAGGTAAGCTTAATTTACTTCTGCGCGATTTTGCGATATGTGTCGTCTTCTTCGTTTGTGGTAATGATTTATGTTCAGTAATTCTAAAATTTTCGCGAATTGGATACATGTTCTTTAAGACAGTATAAGAGGGCCTAGCCGGATTATTTTGACGTATAGTATCGTAATCGTAACATTAATGTGAGTAAATTTTGAATTGCACATATTTTTTGCCGTGTGGTGCCGGCTCAGAATGCCACCACCCCATCTCCTCCCATGGGTGTCGTAAAAGTCGACTAAGGGATTAGTCGGAGGATGGGCAGCAGCGTCCTTCGAGTACATTAACAACTCAACTGCGATCGCCAACCCGCCTGCCAAGCGTGGCGATTATGGCAAAACCCCCCAATGAGCTCAAAACACATCCATATCGGTGGTTGTGATGATCTTTGGGGGAGGCCTGTGTCCAACAGTGGACTTCATTAGGCCGAAATGATGATGATATTTTTTATTTAAACTGTATTGTGTGTGTCGTAAAAATTTAAACAAAAATTCTACAGGATTCAATAACGTCAAATCTAGGAACGATGATATTAATGATTATAATTATAAGAGTATGTCTATAAACAAAAATATCTAAGAGATATAATTTAATTAATTAATAAGGAGCGTGTCTATATTCCGATAACGGTATCATATGAAATGACAAGAATAACAAATGTGAAAAAATATCCAAAGTTATACGTAGTATATAGTTAGTATACCCACTACTTACAATGATTAGCGAAAATGTACCTATTATGTATAAAATGGCCTAAATTTAATCAAATTGCTTGAATACGTTTACGGCGCTGTACAACGACGATCATGTGCCGCGATGGACGTGGAGTTTACGTATTTCGGCTGATATGATGATGGTCACATATACACACTGAAATCACCTTCACGGATCAGATAGGGTTTTTGGTACAAAATGTAAAACAAAAAGTTCATCATTTCTCTAATAATTTGTTTATGATTAAAACCAAATAATCTCATAAATCGTATATTTATAATTTAAGTTGTATATCAGAACATAACACGCAACAGCCGGCAATTTCTCTCAAAGCTTCTTTTCATATATCTACTCACATATTAATCTGTCTGTATAGAGCCCACGAGGCGTAATACATGGCATCAGCGGAGTTTAATTAGTGTACAACTGACGTTGTGAAATGCGGAGATGCCCATCCTTCGCGTGTAGATGATTTTGATTGAATTCAGAGGTACTCTTGGCTAAACAGCTTCCAGGAAGATTATTCGATCTGCTAGGTTAAGTGACTCCTGGTCGATCGGATCGGGCAAGATCTCTCTCTGCCAGCAGTAGTGTCGGCTATGTATGTGTATGCAGAGCACGAAAACTGGAATGCAGTGGTCTTCTTCTGTGAGAGCGTCGTGCTCCAGAAGGAGACTGCACTGGGGGGTCGGGAGAGGGCCGATCTCGCTCGAAGAAGGAGGAGACGGCGCCGGGGTTTCAACCGCCCTGGCGCCTAATTCTAATACGCCTGAAACTCCCTGCCATTGCTATAAGGCGGGGGACTTCTGGGCTCGCGGGTGCATAGATTGGTGAATCTGCGTGCCCACACCGAGCGACTCAAGAGAAGACGGTAGCACGCATGTGGTCACACGTTGCCGTGGGACGGTTTCGGGAATCTTTTACAATCCCTCCGGGGTCGACCGCTTTACAGTCGTCTCCGAGATGTGCCTATGAGCGTGGCACCGTTGGGCGGCTCTAGAGTGACGATGCATTGGAAATACATCATGTACTTAACCGAGATAATAAAAATAAGATCGTCTGTCTTTCCCGTTATTGGCCGTTCCATGCTGCGATGTGTGTTTGTTAATAAAACGAAAATAAAATCCGCAGACTAAGGCATACTGCGGACAGAGGGCCTTTTTTTATTGTTGTTTAGTAAAAATTCTACATGAACTTCCTTCGCCCCGGGGAAGGGCGAAGGGGTATGCCAGACTTTTACCGGCTAAAACCACTGGAGCGGTCATCTTCGGCACGGAAGAGGAGCTCCAGTTCCTCGTAAGATCACACTAGAGCCACCCATTGGTGCCACGCTTTCACATCTCGGACTGTAAAAGCGGAGGTACGGCGGCTGTAAAAAGGCCGCCCCCAGGCACTTCTCGGGGAGGATTGTAAAGGGTCCCCCCGCAAGCCTCGCTGTGCGCTGTGCTACGCACACGGCGGCACGTGATCACGTGCGCACCACCGTCTTCCCGGGGGTGGACAGAGAGCCTAGCTGTTGTCTACAGCTTAAAAATGGACTAACTCGATTGGAGAATTAATATACTCTCAGAGAATACGGGCAAAGTAGCAACGCTGTGCGGTGTTTTGTACGATAAGTGCAAGTACCGAAAGCCCATACGCAGATCTCTAGAAGGTTATCTAGAAAATAGCCCTATTACATTATATTTATACATACTTTAATATATTGTGTTTCCAAATGGTGTACAATAAAGTATATTCTATTCTATTCTACATCCATCCTTCATTAACTACTTACATATGAGATTCAGCTATGCTCAGAGGGCTGCAGTCATTAACAAGCGTGTGATTAAGTCAGCCATAGTATGGCTTTGATTCCGACTTGAGCGATTACCATCCAACCTTCGCAGTATAAAGGCTAACATGTAAAGGCCATCGTACATGAATGGGCCAAACCAATTTGGCCTAAACGGATGTGAGGACATATACGGTAGATTTACGTCAGTGACTCGGTCTGACCTATTCTATTTGGTGCGGCCCCCTGATGCGCTTAGTCCTCAAGGCTAAATCTCCCTTATAAGTACGGACGCCATTCGGTCAGATGAATTTCAATATATACGGAATTAAATGTTTCCTTTGGCGTTTCCGTAGTAACATACAAGTTTCAGTGCGAAAACCTCAGACATTTTTATATTCTTTCTTCATAGCCCAGTTAGTGGTATATCTCGTGTCATGGTTGCAATAAATCTTGCTTACCCAAAGTGCACTGTCCAAGGAAGTAAATATATGACAGCAGTGCCATTTTTTACTGAAAAGTTTAGGTTTGTGCGCAGTGGAGCTAGTGTCAAGTGTAGAGTTGGCATGTCTACTTGGTGATATAGGATAGTCCTAAATAAATAAGAAGTATAAACGGTATATTTGTGTATAAATTACAATCACGTTGATTTAAGTAATAATAACTTGATTACCTTAATTTAGAAGATTGAGGGTTGGAGTTAAAGCTGAAGAAAAGGTTTAATTAAAATGAATTGCGTACTTGCTATTATAAAACAAGTTATAATTATACCCAAAAGAGTTATTTATGAAATTATGACTTCAAAACGTCGCGACCCTCGCGAAACATTAATAAATGTCTTATTATATACATAACTGGATTAGTAGTTGAAAATTGAATTAACTTAAGAGTTATCTCCGCGCTTGGACAATTTCGTTTTATAGCCTATACCTTTTTTTAATTTTTTTTATTGATCCGGTGGAAATACCTCATGTACTTCCTTCGCCCCGGGAAAGGGCGAAGGGGCATGCCGGACTCCTACCGGCTAAAACCACCGGAGTGATCATCGTCGGCACCGAAGGGAGGCTCCAGGAACTCGAAAGATCTCCATCTAGAGCCACCCATTGGCGCCACGCCTTTAGCCACATCTCGGAGGGGATGACTGTAAAGTGGTCATCCCCTCTAGTGGAGGGAAGGCGACTGTCGGCCCTCTCCCGATCCCGCTCTGCGACCTCCTTCTGGAGCATTACGCTCTCACAGAAGGAGACCACAGCACTCCAATTTTCCTGCTTTGCCAGCACAGCCGATACTACTGCTGGCAAAGAGAGATCTTGCCCGATCCGATCGACCAGGATCCGCCGCTCGGCAGTCCACGCAGGGCACTCTTCGAGCGTGTGCTGTGCGGTATCCTGATCGTCTCCACAGTGGTGGCACTGTGCCGTGACCTCGCGTCCTATCCTGTGCAAGTACGCACCGAAACAACCGTGTCCGGTGAATACCTGCGTCAGGCGGAATGTGACGCGCTCGCTCCTTTGGAGCCAGGCTCCGAAGAGCGGCAAGACAGCCTCAACGACGCGCTTTGTCGCGTACTGTGGCAGCATGAGCCGCTCGCGCCACAGCTCGAGTGCACGCCGCCGAGCCTGACGCCTTAAACTTTCGAGCGCCCCTGAAGGCACGCCTTCACCGCACTGGCGGAGGGAGCGTGTTTGGTGATACACCCACGCATCCATCTCCGCCAAGATATCAAAAGGTGGAAAGCGCGCCAACAGAGTTGCCGCCTCAAAGCACACCGTTCGGTACCCTCGTGCGATCCGTATAGCCGCTCTACGCTGCAGACCATGAATCTTGGTTCTGCAGCGCTGGACGCCCGAGAGTCGAGATGACCAAACAGGCGCCCCATAGAGGGCCACGGACCGCACGACTCCCCCGTAGAGGCAGCGAACTTCTTCCCTCGGTCCCCCGAGATTGGGCAGTAGTCGGTGCAAGGCACCCACTATCCTTTCGACCCGGGGGACAAGACGCTCGAAGTGCTCCTCGAAGCCCCAACGACTGTCCAGGGTGAGCCCCAGGTACTTCATGTACCGGCCCACCCCGATTCGCGCGTCACCAACGCGTATCCACGAACTGGGAGGCTCCCTGTTCCGCGGCAGTTTGTGGAACCATAGCGCCTCGGTTTTATGAGGCGCTATCCGCAAACCCAGAGCGTGGATTTCGGCCACGACAATTGCCACCGCTTGCTCGGCAAGCCGGATGGTTCCCTCGAAGGTCTCCCCGCTGGCCAACACAAGAGTGTCATCAGCGTAACAGATTAAGCTGACGCCAGCAGGGAGAATGACACGCAGGACCGTATCGTAAGCGAGGTTCCACAACAGGGGACCGAGAACCGATCCCTGTGGAACCCCGCACGTGATCTCCCTCCGCTTTACGCTACCGTGCCTGCCCACGTAGCGAACGTGCCTGTCGCGCACGTATACCCCGATGATACCCTGCAGATAGGGGGGGCACTGATGGTGGACTAGCGCCCCCCTAATCGCACCCCACGGGATAGAGTTAAAGGCGTTGACTATGTCAAGACTGACAGCCAACGCCACCCCACCCCGCGGGGACACTGCCCGTTACGACAGCGAGCGGACGCGAAGAATCGCGTCGATAGTGGACCACCGCTGCCGGAAGCCATACTGGCTGTCAGCCAGGTCGGGGCCAACTCGCGACAAGTGCTCAACGAGTCTTCGGGCAATTATTCTTTCGAATAACTTTGAAGCCTCGTCGAGCAGGCAAATGGGACGGTACGCAGAGGGAGACTCTGCGACCTTTCCTTCCTTCTTCAAGAGAACCAATCCGGCTTCCTTCCAGCCGGACGGGAACACGCTGTGACGGAGGCAGCTTGTGAACAGCCGTCTCAAGCGGTCCCCAGAGACTGCAATGCATACACCCACGCACGACCCGGAATGCCATCTGGGCCGGGTGCGGTGTTGCGAGCCTTCAGGCGGCCAACGGCTCGGTCCAATTCTCCTTCCGAAACCACCAATTCCTCATCCCATTCCAAGGCAATCGGCGGTACAGAAGGACCGGGATAGTCCCGGACTGCCGGAAAGAGCGTAGAGAGCACTCCCTCCAGCAAATCCGGGGCCATTGTTTCGGTCACCGGGGGGACCCACGGGCGCAACTTGCCCACTACCATGCGGTAGAGTCTCCCCCACGGATCCCTGTCCAGTCCTTCCAGGAGCTCTCTCCAGGACCGAGCCTTTGCCTCGCGAATGGCGCTTTGGAGCGTCATAGTGGCCGCCCGGTAGGTCCGATAGGCCTCGGCAGTCTCTCCGGCTGTAGCACTTCGCCGGCGTCGGCTTCTGGTGTACTGGCGGCGGGATGCCAGGCAGACCGCGCGCAGCCGCGCGATCTCCTCCGACCACTAGTACACCGCCCTACGTCGGGAGCGCCTGGCTCGTCGCAAATCGACGTCATCGCCTCCCGAAACCAGGTTATAGCCTATATCTATGAAGTCAAATTCGTACAGTTGGTATGCGTTAACGGAGCATCCCTATATCTTCTTTTACGACAAACACTGGTGGAAAGAGTGTTGCTTGTTCTTTTTGTAACAGAGTGCACGATCCTATTGGCCTCCTAAGTAATCTATATCGGGAGGAACACGTTGCTAATGAACACTAAATGAAAATGACCAAGACAAAGGCGAATAATATTTTGGATGGGTCACCGCTAACTGAAATTGTAAATAGCTCCTCCGTTTATACGAAGAGAGCATAGAGACAAAAAGATTACAAGACGCATTCAGACGGGATGGGTTGCGTTCGGCTCTCGAATGAAACTCGATGACGTGTTTAGGGAACCAATGTGTCCTGCCTATAATTCCTTATAGTGCCAAAACATGAACACTCACTGTAAGTAACAGTGCATAAAATGAAGGTCACAGAATGGGTAATGGAATGGCATTACCATGACCAATCGAGGTCGAAATAAGGATTTCCGAAAAATAGATCACAACTTTAAGTATATCACTATCCGTATAACAAAAAGTAACTTGGTTGGCAGGTGGATTAGATGCTTGACTGTATGGTGGCTGAGAATGTGCAACAGAGCGCCGGAAGACCATCAGTAAGATGGATCAATGATATTGTCAAAAAGACCACGTCAAGAAGACACGTTTGGCATAAAATAAGGATGAATAGCGGAAAAGGGAGGAGGCTTATACAGTAGTTTATTCTACTATTTATGGTCTAATTATTACTAGTAGTATTAATTTGCAAATAATAAAACAGACATTTCCACAGTTGTGTAATGACTTTTGGGTGATTTGCCAGTGCCCATCACTCTGGTTTAGAGTCCCTTACGGCCAAATACTCAAACGCCATTTAACGTTAAGTCCCCGCTTTAACTATTCGAACAAACCTGTTTTTGGCACATCACCAGGCGCCTCAAATTGTTTAAGCGGGGACGTTAAATGTCGTTTGAGTATTCGGCCGTTAGTCGCTTTTTACGACATCCACGGTAAGAAATAGAGTGGTGCTATATTCTTAATCTGGGCACCACACGGAAATTAGAGCACGCGAAGTGCTTATAGAAACAAAGTTAAATTGTATATTAAATAATACTACTGTTAAGAAATACTTTTGATATGTAATGGGAGAAGGAGATGATTTAAAATGAATGTCCTGCAACAAACAAAGTTGAAGCCACCCTACATATACGATACAAGTTTTGATATCTGCCGTACTCAATGTCATTTGGGAAGTTTTTGATTTATGTGCAGAGCCTGTTACAGCTATACCAACATGTGTAGGTACCAGAAGCTCTTCAAAACAGCACCTTAATGGAAAAGTGCCTAAAGTTCACAAAGTACCTGTGTCACGTGAAGATAATTCATCATGTTATGACTTTGCCACAGATTTGTATACTGTGAAATATGTGTACTTATCAATAAGTGAAATCAGAACAGGTCATTGATGGAATTCAGTACAACAAATGCAAGCTCTTGGATAGTCCGGGAGTCAAGAGAAAGTAATTTCTCACTTAACTTCTTTGACCCAACACGGTAAAGTGGCCATGTGTTTAGCTCAGTCACGAACAGTCTTGGGCTGTTACTGGAAGCTTTCTGGATATTACCGGTTTTTCTTATCATCATCATATTAAGGAACGTCCACTGCTGAACAAAGGCCTCCCCCTTATATTTCTACAACTACTGGTTACAAGCCGCTTGTCATTTTGGTGGGAATTTGCCAGTCACTATGCTTGACGGGCACCGATGCTTGACCCGGTGAGCGCAGAATGGATGTTGTTCCCCAGAAGAGACGCTGCTGCGCATCCCTCTGGTTTAGAGTTCCTTAGTCGCCATTTACGACATCCAAGGGGGGAAGTGGTTGGTGCTATATTCTTAATTCGTACACCTCACGGAATTTGGAGAAAATCCATAGGCACGACCTATTGATTATTTACATCAGAAATTAACCACTGAAATGAAAATGAACACAACAGTTATCTGTAATTTTATATCCAATAATACTTTGATGATACCTTTTACAAAATTATATTTCCACGAAATTTAATTTTGGAGAGGTCAATGGGTACTTACAGTTACGTTTTATAGACGTTGTGAATCTTTACCTGAAAATAAAAAAGGAATTATTATTTTACACAATGTAAAATTACACAAAAAGGAAATTTACAGTGGGAGGAAGCAACAGCGTAACGGCTGAGGCTGCCGACTCTTGATCGAGAAGTTTTAAGTTCGAAACCATGACTTTATTTGAGTGAACCGTTACCGTGAGGTGCCAGCTAGGAATAGCACCACCCGATCTCATCCCTTGGGTGCCGTAAAAGGCGACTATGGGATCCTCGATGAGGATGGGTCCTTCGAGTATATTTCATCGAGTATATACTCACAAAGAACTTTATTTTATTGGGTTCAGTGTATACTGCTGAGGGGCGCAGTTGAATCGGGGGAACGCTTCCAATTTTAAATATTATTTTGCTCAGTGTTCTACTGCGTTCTACTAACCGCCACTACGTCACTCACTGAGGTTGTTGCTGAAAATCAGCGCTGATGGCTCGTTGTGATGCCAAAGCATTATGCTGAGCAACAACCTATGTTTTACGAAGATGCGACGCACAATTTCCCTATGACCGTAATTTATTATGTAACCACAGTACTCGTACTGTAGGCCATTGTTTTATTTTGGTAATTCTTTCTGGTTTTCGACCACAATGACACAGAATAAGTATTAATAATAAATATTGTTGTTATATTTGGCCTGAATACTATTACTGTTAGTTTTTATGAGTTTAGTTAACCTATTGTAGTTTCGATTTTAGCTATTTAGTTAGTAATTGTGGAATTTATATCTTTGAATCTGTACTTGTGCGTCGACGTTCGCCGCAAAATAAACAATTTTTCTTTCTTACTTTCTATTTACAACTAAATTGCGATCGCCAACTAGCCTGCGTGGCGATTATGGCAAAATCCCCATTGAACACACAGTACGAACCCAGACTGGCATCTCTGACGATCTTTGAGGAAGCCTTTGTTCAGTAGTGAACGCTTTTCAGATGAAATGATTAATCCACTCCCAGCGCAAGCGTACTTAGTAATGATATAGATACCATGGCCAATAATGGGCGTTCGCTACTATTATAACTTTGATTTTGACGGTCTCTACCGATCGATGTCGCTCTGCCCTTCCCTGGGGCGGAGGAATTTCACGATGGATTCTGACTGACTTTTTTTAATTCAGTATTCTTCTACAAAATATAACCACTTAAGGACTGGCCTAATCTAAGCTAATTCTGCTTGGTAGGCGGGACGGGATTTCCTAGTAGCAGTTTTTCGATCGATGGAGGTAATTAGATGTCGTGGAATAGGATGACACTTTATATTTAAACTATTAATTGAATACAAATCAATTGAAAACATCACGTATATTATAGCCTTTTATTTTTCCTGACGTTTCGAATACTTTTCAGAATGCACAATTAACACTTAATTTTAGTTTACGCACCGCGAAGTTCCGTAGAAGATTCCTCACGGCTAGTTCAAATAAAGCTATAAACCTCTTCAAAAGCTATAAACATTCTAGCAGCAGAAGTAACACATATTATATTCTGCTAGAATCCGAAGGGCCATTAAAGGCTTACAGCGGAGCCACGTCGATCAATTTTAATAGGTATTGACAAAGTCTGATGGTGCATGAACGAGATGACTTTTTTTTTACAATTAATACTAATAGAAAATATAAAAAAATCGTAGCAATATTGTGTTTTGACCTATAGCTACAACAGATTTCGTATTTTTTACGAATTTTATATTATACTAGCTGCCAGCCCCAGCTTCGCACAGGCGCCACCTACCGGGTTCAATTGTGAATCTAAGCCATACAGGGACCCACTACACCATACACAAAAAATTTCATCACAATCGGTCCAGTCGTTTATGGGGAGTTCAATGACATACACATGTACAGTAGACTTTCTTGTCTGACAAAGTTTTTTACCGTCATTCCTATTTCACACCCAGCCGAGAAAGCCGATATGATAAGAATCTTGATCAGACATTTATTTATTCATTTAGGACATTAGATGCAATCGATATCTGAATTAAATTACCCTTTGAAATTGGAAAAGAAATCGCCAAGTTAGTATATCTAAAGGCACATCTTTCTCTCTTTTTCACTCTTACAGAGCTCTTACTACATCTTATCATCCGCAGGATGTCCACTGCTGTACAAAGGCCTCCCCATAGATTTCCACCTCAACCAGTTACATGCCGCCCGCATCCGACGACTCCCAGCTCACTTCACCAGGTCATCTGCCCATCTCGTTGGAGGCCGTCTCTCGCTGCAAATTTAAGTGCATGATTTCCACTAGAGAACCTCTCATACGGTAGTGCCTGGATTTTAAATATAGCGCCATTCCATCTCCTCTCGTGAATGTTGTACAAGGCGACTAAGGGATTCTATACCAGAGGGATAGGCAGCAGCACGCATTCTGGGGAACAGCAGCGTGGTGAGCACTGGCAAATTGCCCCCGATGACGACACTTACTACACAAATCAATAATTGAATGGAGAACAAGAAATCTTTTTAAGCATAATAAGTCCATATTCATATTAAAGTACTAAAACTACTCCAACTGTACGACTGAAAATTGAATCTCACTTCAGTCTCGGGCCTAGACTAACCTATTTCATCCAATATTCAACGCCCATTCGCACTAATATATAAAATATCACGATGTCTGTTTAAGTACGGTCAAGATTCGTAGAAAACTATACTTCCAGAGGTTCAGGAGTGAAATAAATACGAAAACTTGAGTTGATGGGCCGCAACATCTACCAGGGGCCTAATAAAACTGTTGCACGGTTGGTGCAGTGGCTGATACAGTCGATTGCTGCGCTCCGGGTCGTGGGTTCGATTCCCACACGGAACAAATATTTGTATGATCTGCAGATAGTTGTTCCGGGTCTGGGTGTATTGTATGTGGAATTCATGTCTGTAAACGCACCCACGACACAGGAGAAATCCTAGTGTGGGGCAAAGTTTAAAAAAAAAAAATTGCCTTACAGTTGCCATTTCAAAGCTGTAATTTTTCCACTTCTTTTCGAAAGGGAACCGAGCGTTATCGGTTGGATAATATATACACACAGGTTTGCACGTTGTTCAATCTCCGTTAATTAACCTTATTAGAGCGTACCTACAGCTGGAGTTTTCAGACGTGCAGCATGTGGGTCCGGTACAAGCAAAAAGAAATAAAAAGAAATAATAAACTTTATTAACAACAAAAATACATTTGTACAGGCTAAGTTAATAGCCTGTATGTCAGGGATCGGTTCCCTGCTCCTTCGTTTATACAGTGTTAATGAAAATGTATTTAAATTATAATAATTTTAAGACTAAAAGAAATAAAGAATTTTAAAGAATTAACTGAACTTTTGTAAGAGTGTGTGCGAGAGAAACAGTAAGTGGGGTTTGCCTGTTTAGTATGTGTAAATGTGTCTGCAAATACACAACAAAATATTAGGTAATTATGGGGCATGTATGTGTGTTTTGAATTATGTATGTGTGTTTATGTTTTCTTTCGTACGTGTCTCTTGGCGTGTGCTTTTCGCGTGTTTCATTATATTTGGGTTATTAATAGTTTTTCACATGTGTCATAATTATAGTTTAGTAACCAACTTAGTGCAATCTCCTTAAACCTATAGTTATTAGAAAGAAAGAAAGAATGTTTTTTTGAAATTAGCTTCTCTAGTATTTATAACATTGTTAAGAACTTTATATAAGTTGGGTGCTTGGAAGTTGCAATGCCTACGAGCGAACTCAGTCTTAATGGAAAAGCAAAAGGCCCCATAGGTTCAATACAATAACAGTTACAGAGGATTGTTCGGTCTGACTAGCTTCTGTAGCGCATCGTGTGTTTGCAGAGCCCCGGATAGATGAATTTTATGCAGTCATGTGAAAAAGGCTTGCATCCCTGTCACGTTGGGTGAAGGGTAGTTTGGTGGCCGTCATAGCCTAAGATATTGACAGTGAAATCTTGAGACACTATGTAAATACCATGCTAGTCTGAATAAAATAAACACCGATAAATTGTTTGTTATAGGTATATAATTATGTACTTTATGGCTCGAAATAAATGATTTATTATTATTTGTGTTTGTTAATGCGCCTACCTCGTGTCAGGGTTGTTCAAGCCACTTCTCCGCCTTCGCTTAACATGACAACAACCTGGACCGACGATTTGACGTGTGAATAATCCTAGTATACGGTAACCTTAACATCACCAATCGTTCACCGATTAGTGAGAACAACTGGCCTTGCCTTGCTACTGTCATCTTACAATAAGAGTTATTATTGTGCTTTTTTATCATATAAGCATATAAAGGTCTAATGCTGGACCAGGGTAAGCCCAGACACAGCTACAATAATATTCATGCATATCCGATCTACAGTATTATGCATAAGCGCGATGATTGAGGCAACTCTAACCCTAGCTTGAAAATGGGCCGGCTCTCCGGGGAAGTACCACGCCCTTATAGAATGCGCTGTAGCAATATTGTATGGCTGCATTTCGTTTATGATGAGGTATAAGTGTTTTTGTATGTATTTATTAAACTGTTAGTTTTATGCAATTATTTATCTTTTCTTTCTCTAACACACATAAAACTTCATAAAGTGTAAGCGCCCGTATATGATGCTCATAACACTTTCTATCTAGATCCTTAGCTATCTGTTTTGTCACGTCGTTTCAGCCAATAAAGTCCACTGGTGAGTCCAGGAGACGACCGCCCCAGTGGTTTTAGCCGGTAGGAGTCCGGCATGCTCCTTCGTCCTTCCCCGGGGCGAAGAAGTTAAAATATTAAAATGTCTCCAGCCACAAATCCCTTAGTGCGCGTCCCCCACACACAATGAAAGTGAGAACTGTCCCATATAACTGATGTATCTTCTGAAGCCATTCCACAGGAAATTACTGCAAATGAGAACAAAAAATATTGTAACGTTAAAATATCTTGTGTCGACTGTTTAAACAAGGTTACATGCCACAAGAAATTAATAACTTCGTAGCAGTTTTTGTAACATTTCCTACCGAATATAAACAATGATATCTTTATGGTAGAGAACCCCAAATTATGGAGCCACAAAAATACCATGTAATTTCCTAACGGTGAATTCATGGCCCCCAACTATCCATAAGTCTCGTACGACATAAATTCCGATATCCCAAAAAAACGGACCAAATCTCAACATCTTTCTTTGTGTCGTTCTTAAACTGCCTCAGCTGTTGAATAATATAACGAAAGCAACAGTATGGGTACGATTTATTTCCATTTTCCTTTGCTTGTCGAAGAGTTACTCCGTTCTGACTTGAAGTATTGGAAAAACGTGTTATTTCAGTTTGGTTTGGTTCTTTGTTTTTGTTTGAACGCCTTTTTTTTTTATTGATGTCCAGTGGAAATTCTACATGGAACTTCCTTCACCCCGGGGAAGGGCGAAGGGGTATGCCGGACTCCTACCGGCTAAAACCACTGGAGCGGTCATCTTCGGCACCGAAGGGAGGCTCCAGGTCCTCGTAAGATCACACTAGAGCCGCCCATTGGTGCCACGCCTTTAGGCACATCACGGAAGGGATGACTGTAAAGCGGTCACCTCCTCTAGCGGAGGGAGGCGACTGTAAAAAGGTCGCGCCCTCAGGCACTTCTCGGGGAGGATTGTAAAGGATCCCCCCAAGCCTCGCTTTGCGCTGTGCTGCGCACACAGCGGCACGTGACCACGTGCGCGCCACCGTCTTCCCGGGGGTTTGTTTGAACGCCTAGCAAACTGTTGCGTCTGCTATTGGGTTTCATATTTTATGGTGGAGGTTTATATTCTGGACAGACGTGTAGGCGTACTGCTAAATATAATATAACATCTACGGTGCCATGTTTTGAAAATTGGCTTTTTTATTGTATAGGAGTCGCTTAAATCAGTGTTTTTCAAGCTAGTAGACATGCGATCCGATTAGAAGTAAAAAAAATTACTGGCGACCTTTTAAGGAGTATAATAAAACTATGTCAGTGATTTGTAAGACGGAATATTTTATTTTATTTATTTAATTCTAAATGCACTAAAACTGTACTGAGGCGGACTTAATGCCATTAGGCATTTTTTACCAGACAACCTTAGGGTAATGTAGAGACAAAACATGGTAGCTGCACAGACAGTGTCACTGAGTACTCAAATAGCGACAGGCAGTTTACGCAAGTCGTTTTAAATCGTTGACATAGTACAAATATATAAATATACGTACATGTGTAGTAAAAATATGTAATAATAATATATATCATCATATCGGCCATTCATACGTCCACTGGTGAACAAAGGCCTCCCTCATAGATTTTCACAACTGTGTCATCATTTTGGGGGTATTTGCCAATACTCACCACGCTTGGCAGGCGGGTTGGTGAGCGCAGTATGGCTACCGTTTCACAGAAGGGACGCTGCTCCCCATCCCTCTGGTTTAGATTCCCTTAGTCGCCTTTTACGACATCCACGGGAGGAGATGGAGTGGTGCTATATTCTTAATCCAGACACCACACGGACACACAATATATATAATATATATACATAATTTAAATTCCTGTAATAAATTATTTATACATACATATAAATAATTTATTACAGGAATGATAAATATAGAGATTAATTTTCTTTCTATTTAGACTATACCTACTAATCGAGAAATCAAGTGTACTGTGCATGCTTTTAACTTTTAATTGGCTTGCGGCTGCGACACCCTGAGCAAGTCATTATGATCCTCCTGGGGCCACAACCCACAGGTTAAAAATACTGATCAAACGATCACCGCCTCTCATAAACATCCGCTACACCAGGAGAGTTTCTGATGTGTTGCTTTTGTGTTGGTGATCTTTATAGCAGACATACACTTTGTTATCTTCCAAAGATAATAAATCTCTTTCTGGTTCTCAGCCATAGAGGCTACGAGGCCGTGTGGTGCCGGTTACAAATTGCACCAACCGATTTCACCCTGTGCGTGTCATAAAAGGGGACTATAGGATTAGCTGGAGAATGGGCCGCAGCGACCTTAGCGTACATTAACAACAACACAATAATAATCACACAGCACACCGAGACCGCTCGTCGTGGCAAGGGGGAGCTCTGTGTCTTACTGTGTCCGTGAAGTTAGCATTTTTTATGTTCTTGACAAATAATTTGAACGTCTGCTTGATTGTTTCAGTTTCACAAATCACTTGTTTTAGACAAATTTTCACACATTTGACAACAATCACAGAAAAGATACAGCACCAAAACATAGAGGTTTGACAAATATGTTTGCCAGTACTATACGCACGTATTTGTCAAACACGAAAAAATAATTATGTTTGACAAACATGTTTGATACCAATTCAGTAGACTTTTAAAACTGTTGCAGTACGTCAGCAGCTGAAACATAATATATTTTATTCTCTCAGTACATTCTTCTTCTACTTCATGGCTTGGTCCCAAATTACTTGGGGTCGGCGCAATATGAAATGTTGCAAATGTTTTGGCAAAAGGCTTTTACAGTCGACCACCTGCCTTACACCAACCCTCCTTGGATATGCTAGTGTTCGTGCTACAACACGCACGGGATGAGATAGGGTAGCCCTTTTTTTTTTTTTTTTTATTGGTGCCCAGTGGCAATTCTTCATGAACTTCCTTCGCCCCGGGGAAGGACGAAGGGGTGTGCCGGACTCCTACCGGCTAAAACCACTAGAGCGGTCATCTTCGGCACCTAAGGGAGGCTCCAGGTCCTCGTTAGGCGTTAGGCGCCAGGGCGGTTGTTACCCCGGCGCCGTCTCCTTCTTCTTCGAGCGGGATCGGCCCTCTCCCGATCCCGCGCTGCGGTCTCCTTCTGGAGCATGACGCTCTCACAGAAGGAGACCACTGCATTCCAGTTTTCGTGCTCTGCCAACATAGCCGACACTACTGCTGGCAGAGAGAGATCTTGCCCGATCCGATCGACCAGGATCCGCCGCTCGGCGGCCCACGCAGGGCACGCCTCGAGCGTGTGCTGTGCGGTATCCTGGTCGCTATCACAATGGTGGCATTGTGCCGTGGCCTCACGTCCTATCCTGTGCAGGTACGCACCGAAACAACCGTGCCCGGTGAGTACCTGCGTCAGGCGGTAGGTAATGCGCTCGCTCCTTTTGAGCCAGGCTCCAAAGAGCGGCAGGACGGCTTCGACGACGCGTTTGGTCGCAAATTGCATCCGCAGGCGGTGACGCCACTTTACAAGTGCGCGTCGCCAAGCCAGCCGCCTCAGCCTGTCCAACGCCCCTGGAGGCGCGTTTTCGCCGCACTGGCGGAGAGAGCGTGTCTGATCGTAGACCCACGCATCCATCTCCGCCAGGATGTCAAATGGCGGAGATAGGGTAGCCCTATTCGTGAATAAAGCTACACTGAATATTTTTTTTATTTTTTTTTTTCAGCACCTTATCGATAAAATATACAACAATACATTTCAGCATAGAAAAGTGTGAGTAATAAATGAAGCGTACAAAACTTGTTCTCAAACATTGATGTATGGAGTTTCCTAAAGTTTCGTAACAAAACTTTCATCGTGTACACATCAAACAGCGCTGTTTTCATATTTAGGTGGTATAGACGTCATGACAACGGGATGGATTTATGAAGAATTTTATATTTATATTTCAAAAGATTTGAAATGTAAGTGTGACGCAATGTTGGCGTTTTATTGTCTTTTAACTGGATGTGTCTGGGTCGACATATTACCGTCCGTTTGGAAATAGGTGGCCGAAATTGTAGGATTGCTCATAACGTTTAAGATAAGATTTATTGGTACTTGAGATTCTACGTCGCGATAGCTGTTTAGTTTTATTTGTAGGTAAACTTACTCTGACTACTACTTTTCCCGGTGCTCACATTTGCCCAAAGATTGGTGACTGGGTAATAATCATCATCATCATCATGATATCAGCCAAAGGACGTCCTCTGCAGAACAAAGGCATCCCGCAAATTTTTACAAAATTCGGTTACATGCCACATGCATCCAACGGCTCCCAGCGACTTTCAACAGATCATTCATTTCGTTGGAGGTAGTCGTACGCTGTGTTTTCCGGTGCGCGGTATCCACTCAAGAACCTATGTGCCCCAACGGCCATCAGTTCTACGAGCAATGTGACCTGCCCATTGCCACTTCAGCTTACTTTTCCTTTCAGCTAGTCGGCAACTTTAGTTCTTCTACGGATGTCCTCATTGCTGATTCGATCTCGTAGAGAAATACCAAGCATAGCTCTCTCCATAGCTCGCTGAGTGACCTTGAGCTTTCTTACGAGGCCCATTGTGAGTGACCAGTGAGTCTCCGTACCATATATCATCGCTGGTAACACACACTGGTAAAAGACGAAAAAGATTTTTGACAAAAAGACGTTGCGAAATCTTCCGAACGCTGCTGTCGGATTTGACGATTGACCTCTTTCTCGGTGTAACAATACATCATTAACAATAACGACTAACGAGGCACCTGTAGCTTTATTTAAGAAAGATGGGAGCAATCTTGTGAGTAGTATCTACTATGTGTGGCAATCGAGCCGACTTTTACGTTTGAACTAATTACAATTAGATGTAAAGAAACGGCAATTAACGCGAAATTGGTGTAGTGTGCTGCCGCCTTAGTCGCGACAGTTTAAAGTTTCGCGACTACTACTTTGCAACACTAGGGTTTCTCCTGTATCCTGGGTACAATTTATAGACATAAATCTCACATGCACAAACAACCAAACATGAAACAACGATTTGTAGATCATACTAGTATTAGTTCCGTGCGGGGCTCGAACGCGCGACAGGTAGAGCAGAGAACCAACCGCTTAGCCACTGAGCGTTTAAAATTATTCTGTTGGCTAAAAGGCCTATTTACATGGGTCCTGTATCTTTGGCGAGATATGGGTGTAAAATTCATCCATATAAAATTAATGGACGGGCCTTGTCCATACAACTTGCTCAAAAGACGGCACGAAAGTTTAAAGTTAGTATTAATTTATAATTGATTATATTCGAAGCCATTTTCTCCGATAATTCATTAAATTCAAGTCGATAATTGTCTTAGATCTATCAATGCTATACCAATGTATTTCCATAATGCAGAGATTGAGAGCGCCTGACTAGTGAACGAACCCAATTTTGATTAAAACGATTTGGCTCTAACAGGCCTCTGTTGGAGCAATATCTTCACGTAAGCCTACTAAAATACCACGTTTCTACTTGCAGTGGATTTAATCTTTGTGAGACAAACATTACAATGACGAGACAACAACATGGAAACAATGAACATGGTTATTGAGAACGTTAAAAAATAGACCAATTCCAAGACTAAACTGATTTTGGACATACAAGACGGCACGATTGGTGCAGTGGCTGATATTTCGGCTGCTGCACTCTGGGTCGTGGGTACGATTCCCACAAGGAACAAGTATTTGTAAGATCTGCAGGTAGTTGTTCCGGGTCTGGGTGTATTGTATGTGGAGTTCATGTCTGTAAACGCACCCAAGACACAGGAGAAATCCTAGTGTGGCGCAACGTTTTTAAAAAAAAAAGACATACTTCGATTCCAATTGTTCATTCGTTAGTATATACTAATGGTAATGTTCATTGATTCCTCATCCCTATGCTGTTGCCGTGTGGTGCCGGCTCAGAATGCCACCACCCCATCTCCTCCCATGGGTGTCGTAAAAGTCGACTAAAGGATTAGTCGGAGGATGGGCAGCAGCGTCCTTCGAGTACATTAACAACTCAACTGCGATCGCCAACCCGCCTGCCAAGCGTGGCGATTATGGCAAAACCCCCCAATGAGCTCAAAACACATCCATATCGGTGGTTGTGATGATCTTTGGGGGAGGCCTGTGTCCAACAGTGGACTTCATTAGGCCGAAATGATGATGCTGGGGCGCAATTCCATCTAAGCTCAAACATTCATACATCCTTAAACACAAAATTGAAATAACGATAAAAAACCAATTTGGTATGCACTAAGACATGATTGAGAAGCTATTGAAGGACACGTTGCCGACGGTGAGCCATGAGGAGCAGTCTTAGAGAATACTAAATTAGGTTGTCATCGTTATTTCAATTTTATATTCAAGGATGTACGGATGTTTGAGCCTAGAGAATTGCACCCCCGTACCTTATTTTTTTCTTTTTTATTGGTGCCTAGTGGAAATTCTTCATGAACTTCCTTCGCCCCGGGGAAGGGCGAAGGGGTATGCCGGACTCCTACCGGCTAAAACCATTGGAGAGGTCATCTTCGGCACCGAAGGGAGGCTCCAGGTCCTCGTATGATCACACTAGAGCCGCCCACTGGTGTCACGCCTATAGGCACATCCCTGAGAGGATGACTGTAAAGCAGTCACACCCTCGAGGGGATTGTAAAGGATCCCCAAAGCGTCTCACGGCAGCACGTGACCACATGCGTGCTACCATCTTCTCTCGGGTCGCTCGATGTGGGCACGCAGATTCCCCAATCTACGCACCCGCGAACCCAGAGGTCCCCCGCCTTATAGCTACAGCAGGGGGTTTTAGGCGTATGGGAATTAGGCGCCAGGGCGGTTGTTACCCCGGCGCCGTCTCTTCCTTCTTCGAGTGGGATCGGCCCTCTCCCGATCCCGCTCTGCGGTCTCCTTCTGGAGCATGACGCTCTCACAGAAGGAGACCACTGCATTCGAGTTTTCGTGCTCTGCCAACATAGCCGACACTACTGCTGGCAGAGAGAGATCTTGCCCGATCCGATCGACCAGGATCCGCCGCTAGGCGTCCCATCCAGGGACGTCTCGAGCATGTACTCCTGTACCTAACTAACCATCTATTCATATCGTATCATCATATGAGCCAAAGAACTGAATAACAGATTTCCACAATTGTGTCATAGTTTTACGAGGAATTTTTCAGTACTCATCATGCTAGGCAGGCGGGTTAATGAGCGCAGTATGGCTGCTATTCCACAGAAGGGACGCTGCTGCCCACCCCTCTGTCCCATAGTCGCTTTTTACGTCATCCACGGGAGGTGATAGAATGGTTCTATGTTCTTAATCACTAAATGAAAAATTGAGAAACCTATTTAGACTCATCTTAGGAATGAGTATCAGTAATAGTACCAGAGGCCTTCGTTTCGTTTTGTGTATCTTTTTATTTTTCGTTTCGGCCGAATGAATTCCTCTGGTGGACACAAGCCTCCCTCAAAGATCACCACAACGACCGATATGGGTGTGTTGTGTGCTTATTAGGGGTTTTGAAATAATCGCCATGCTTTGCAAGCGGGTTGGCGATCGTAGTTGAGTTGTTAACGTATTCAAAGGACGCTGCTGCCCATCCTCCGGCTAATCCCTTAGTCGCCTTTTACACCCACGAGATTATTATTAACAAATTACGAATACTTTTTAAATAATGTCATATGTTAGCAAACCCATTTTTCTTATGAAATATTGCAAAGGTAGCGTTACGAAGAGGATAGCTGTACTCATAAGATGTGAACGTGAGCCGAAGACCCTCATAATGCATGCATACAGAATAATGTGTCTGCGGATACAGTGATATATAGAGGAAGTAAGAGAAGTGAAGAGGAAGGAGTTGATTAATCGATTTAATATCCAAATTCATCATCATCATGTAAGCTGAAAGACGTCCACTGCTGAACACAGGCCTCCTCCAACGATCACCACAACTACAGGTCTAGGCGAGCATCGTGTGCTTGTGGGTTTACCTTCATGATAATGAAGTCAAATCAAATCAATTAAGCCATAATTTACTTTAGTTTCACCTTAAACGAACTTACCTAAGCTCGCTACATAAAAAACAACAACAACAAATAACCCGAAATATTTAGCAAGAGTAGAACAAACACTCGCCCACGAAACCAATGCAAATATTTATCCCCAGACAATGCATACTAATTATATCAAAACTAAGCGTTCGAATAGAGCCAAATAAATGCCAGCTGGCATTACAATATTTGTACCTTCCCACATACTCCTATCTGAGCAAGATCATTAGAATTTTCTATTGTTTTATTACGCGTTTTTCTCTCTAGAGATGGGTTCAAGGAGCTATAAAACGCAAGACCTAAGGTAACCAGTAATTCTTAATACGTAACATAATAGTTTCCGATAATATACAATCCTTCAAAGTTATGGCTTGCTTGTTGAGCTTCAAGCTTTAAATGAGATTCAATACAAAATTTACATGGGGCCTCAGTGGGTTCGATTTCCAGGTCGCAATGTGTTATAGTATTTCTAAGAAAACGATAACGATTTGCAACACTAGGGTTTCTGCTGTAGCCTGGGTACAATTTATAGACATAAATCTCACATGCACAAACAACCAAATATGAAACAACGATTTGTAGATCATACTAGTATTAGTTCCGTGCGGGGCTCGAACGCGCGACACGTAGAGCAGAGAACCAACCGCTTAGCCACTGGGCGTTTAAAATTATTTCGTTGGCTAGAAGGCCTTCTTAGATGGGTTCTTAGTATCTTTGGCGGGATATGGGTATAAAATTCACCCATATAAATTAATGGACGGTCCTTGTCCATACAACTTGCTCAAAAGACGGCACGGTTGGTGCAGTGGCTGATATAGTCATATCTGCAGGTAGTTGTATCGGGTCTGGGTGTATTGTGTGTGAAATTTCTGTCTGTAAACGCACCCACGACACAGGAGAAATCCTAGTGACGGACAACGTTTTTATAAAAAAAAACTTTCTCCGCCACGGGGAAGGGCGAAGGGGAATGCCAGACTCCTATCAGCTAAAACCACTGGGGCGGCCATCTTCAGTACCTAAGGGGGCTCCAGATCCTCGTATGTTATCACTAGAGCCACCCGGCTGGTGCCACGCCTATAGGCACACCTCGCGACTGTTGGGGATCCCGAGGATATTGTAAAGGATCCCTACGAAGCCTCACAGTGCGCTGTTCTTTGCGCCACCGTCTTCTCGTAGGTCACTCTGTGGGGGCTCCGCGAACCCAGAGGCCCCCCGACTTATATCGACGCCAGGGGGTTTTAGGCATATGGAAATTAGGCGCCAGGGCGATTGTTACCCCGGCGCCGTCTCCTCCTTCTTTGAGCAGGATCGGCACTCTCCCGAAAGGCCGAAAACGCGCCAGGAGAGTTGCACCTCGTAGGACACTGTTCGGTATCCTCGTGCAATCCGTATAGCCACTCTGCGCTGCAGACCGTGAAGTTTGGTTCAGCAGTGCTTGGCGCCTGACAGTCGAGCCGACCATACAGACACACCATAGAGGGCAACGGACCGCACGACACCCCGTAGAGACGGCATACTTTTTCACAAGGTCCCCCGAGCTGCAGCAGCTGGTGTAGTGCAGCCACTACCCTCTTGACTCGGGGGACGAGGCGCTGGAAGTGCTCTTCGAAGCTCCAACGACTGTCCAGGGGTAATAAACTAGGGAAATATTGCCGTGGTTTTGCATGCGACAGACATAATGACTGTCGCACACAGAGTAACTGTATTTGTTTCACAGTAGCGGCGCCCGAAGCTTTACACGGCGCCACGGCGAGCAGACCCTACCAGGCAGGACCCCTGGTCTACCGGGGGAAGCTGGGCGAGGGCTTCAGGTGGCGCTATGTACCGTAAGATGAAGAGGGAGCTCTTTACTTTGTAGATTTAAAAAATCCGTACGTTACGGCCTGTCCAATTACTTTTATATTGGTTCGACCAATAAACAAACATGAGATGTAAACAGTATCTCTTTTCACAAGCTCGATGAAGTGACTTACAATAATTTACTTAATTAAAATTCATGCTTCTATCCATTATACATTTTATATTTACCTTATATGTTCACATGGATACTAAGCTACCAAACCCGCTCCAATCTCAGCACTGATCAAAGCAGTATTGGTGCTTAAACCACATTTTGAACGCTTGTGTTACAGCTCCGAACCCTTTAATTGTTAGTGTTTCATCGGTTTTTGGTGTTCTAAAATTAATTCAAACGTTTACTTAATGTGGAATACCGTGTCGGAAACACAAAGGGCGTGTCGTACGTTTTCAGGGTGCATATCTTTAGAGCGATAGATAAAATAAAAACGCGATTGCGACTTTGTATTCAAGACCTATTTCTTATACTAAGGAGGGATTGTTTTTTGAGCAAAGTAACAGCAAACGCAAAAATATGAACTTTTAAATTGTGGTTGATTTGTTTTGCCAAGCGTGGCGATTATGGCAAAACCCCCCAATGAGCCCACAACACATCCATATCGGTGGTTGTGGTGATCTTTGGGGGAGGCCTGTGTCCAGCAGTGGACTTCATTCGGCCGAAATGATGATTTTGTTTAAAATCGATTTTTTTAGAATAGGACAAATAAAGGCGGCATCCAAAGCCAATTTCCCTTCAGATGTAGATACAGATAATCAATATACTCGAACGACACTAAGTGAATCCTACTTATATATATAATTCTGATATATATATATCACTGAACTCTAAACGTCTGGATCGATTTTAATGATTTTTTGTGTATATTTGAGTGGGTCCCCGAATGTTTTAGATTCACAATTGGACGTGGTAGGTGGCGCTGCAATCGTGTTTGCTAGTTCCACCTGCCTGTGCAAATCTCATTCCTTAATCTATTGGAAGGCACGATTGTTTTTAATTCCGATTTTTTTTAGTGTCTTTTAATCTCTTTGAAACTGCGCTATATAAGCCAATCATAACCTTATCATACCTTTTTTTTATTTTATTTTATATTGGTGCCCAGTGGAAATTCTTCATGAACTTCCTTCGCCCCGGGGAAGGGCGAAGGGGTATGCCGGACTCTTACCGGCTAGTACCACTGAAGTGGTCATCTTCGGCATCTAAGGGAGGCTCCAGGTCCTCGCATGATCACACTAGAGCCGCCCACTGGTGACACGCCTTTTTTTTATTTATTTTTTATTTATGCCCAGTGGAAATTCATCATGAACTTCCTTCGCCCCGGGGAAGGACGAAGGGGTATGCCGGACTCCTACCGGCTAAAACCACTGGAGCGGTCATCTTCGGCACCTAAGGGAGGCTCCAGGTCCTCGTATGATCACACTAGAGCCACCCACTGGTGCCACGCCTATTGGCACATCTCGGAGAGGGTGACTGTAAAGCGGTCACCCCCCCAGGGGGATTGTAAAGGATCCCCCAAAGCGTCCCACGGCAGCGCGTGACCACATGCGTGCTACCGTCTTCTCTTGGGTCGCTTGGTGTGGGCACGCAGATTCCCCAATCTACGCACCCGCGAACCCAGAGGTCCCCCACCTTATAGCAACGGCAGGGGTTTTCAGGCGTATCGGAATTAGGCGCCAGGGCGGTTGTTACCCCGGCGCCGTCTCCTTCTTCTTCGAGCGGGATCGGCCCTCTCCCGATCCTACTCTGCATCCGCAGGCGATGACGCCACTTTACAAGTGCGCGCCGCCGAGCTAGCCGCCGCAGCTTGTCCAGCGCCTCTGGAGGCGCGCCTTCGCCGCTCTGGCGGAGGGAGCGTGTCTGATCGTAGACCCACGCATCCATCTCCGCCAGGATGTCAAAAGGCGGAAAACGCGCCAGGAGAGTTGCCGCCTCGTAGGACACCGTTCGGTATCCTCGTGCGATCCGGATAGCCACTCTGCGCTGCAGACCGTGAATTTTGGTTCTGCAGCGCTGGGCGCCTGATAGTCGAGCTGACCATACAGGCGCCCCGTATAGAACCACGGACCGCACGACTCCTCCGTAGAGACGGCGAACTTCCTCACATGGTCCCCCGAGATTGGGCAGCAGCCGGTGTAGACCACCCACTACCCTCTCGACTCGGGGGACGAGGCGCTGGAAGTGCTCTTCGAAGCCCCAACGACTATCCAGGGTGAGCCCCAGGTATTTCATGTACCGGCCCACCCCGATTTGCGCGTCACCAACGCGTATCCACGAACTGGGTGGTTCTCTGCTTCTCGGCAGTTTGTGGAACCATAGCGCCTCGGTTTTCTGAGGCGCTATCCGCAGACCCAGGGCGTGGATTTTGGCCACGACAATTGCCACCGCTTGCTCCGCAAGCCGGATGGTTCCCTCGAAGGACGCCCCGCTGGCCAACACCAGAGTGTCATCAGCATAACAGACTAAGCTGACGCCAGCAGGGAGAACGACACGCAGGACCGCATCGTAGGCGAGGTTCCATAAGAGAGGGCCGAGAACTGACCCCTGCGGAACCCCGCACGTAATCTCCCTCCGCTTTACGCTACCGTCCCTGCCCACGTAGCGAATGTGCCTATCGCGCAGATAGGCCCCAATGATGCCCTGCAGGTAGGGCGGACACCGATGATAGACTAGTGCCGCCCTAATAGCGCCCCACGGGATGGAGTTGAAGGCGTTGACGATGTCTAGACTGACCGCCAACGCCACCCCACCCCTCCGGGACACTGCCTGTTCCGACAGCGAGCGGACGCGAAGAATCGCGTCGATGGTGGACCGCCGCTGCCGGAAGCCATACTGACTTTCGGCCAGGTCGGGGCCAACTCGCGACAGGTGCTCAACGAGTCTTCGGGTAATTATTCTTTCGAATAGCTTCGAAGCCTCGTCGAGCAGGCAAATGGGACGGTATGCAGAGGGAGACTCTGCAGCCCTTCCTTCCTTCTTCAAGAGAACCAATCCGGCTTCCTTCCAGCCGGACGGGAACACGCCACTACGGAAGCAACTGGTGAACAGCCGCCTCAAGCGGTCCCCAAGAGACTGTAGCGCATACACCCACGCACGGCCCGGAATGCCGTCCGGACCCGGTGCGGTGTTGCGACTCTTCAGGCGGCCAATGGCTCGGCCCAGCTCCCCATCCGAAACCCCCAAATCCTCGGCCCAGTCCGAGGCATTTAGGGGTGGAGAGGGACCAGTATGGTCCCGAACCGCCGGAAAGAGCGTTCAAAGTACTCTCTCCAGCAAATCCGGGGCCATGGTTTCGGTCACCGGGGGGACATACGGGCGCAACTTGCCTACTACCATACGGTAGGGTCTCCCCCACGGATCCCTGTCTAGTCCCTCTAGGAGCTCGCTCCAGGACCGAGCCTTCGCCTCACTGATGGCAGTCAGAAACGCCAGTGTGGCCGCCCGGTAGGCCCTATAGGCCTCGTCAGTCTCTCCGGCTGTAGCGCTGTGCCGGCGTCGGATTCGTTGGTACTGGCGGCGGGATGCCAGGCAGACCGCGCGCAACTGCGCGATCTCATCCGACCACCAGTACACTGCCGTACGCCGGGAGCGCCTGGCCCGGGGCATGGATGCGTCGCATATTGACGTCATCGTCCTCCGGAACCACGACGCTTCCTCCTCCGGATCGGGCAAGATCCCTTGATCGACCTCTGGCCAGGCCGCGACGTTGGCAGCTGCGACGAGCAACTCTCGATCCAGCTGTGTGAGGGCCCAACGCCGCGACCGCGGGCTGGGACTAGAACGGCTCGGGCAAGGCGTGCGGAGGGCCACGTCGAACATTATGTGGCGGTGGTCCGAAAGTGTGACCACCTCCTCCGCTACTCGCCAACCCGACACCATGCGGGCCACAGAAGGAGCCGCCCATGTCAGGTCCACGACCGACTCCCCCTGCCACCGAACGCAGGTGCTAACGGACCCCCGATTCAGCAATCGGAGGTCAAGTGACGCCGCCCAGTCTTCCATTATCCTCCCCCTCGGCCCGTCCCGACGGTTGCCCCAAGCTCTAGAGTGAGCGTTGAAGTCCCCCAGGACAAGCACTGGACGGGGCGAGCACTTACAGCGAATGCTGCGTGCCACCCCGTCCAGGTATCCCTCGAAGTCGGCGAGAGACACGTTGGGGGAGATATAGCAGCCCACTACTGCCAGAGGTCCCCACTCTACTACGACAAAGCCCTGCCCCCTGTCCAACAGGGAGCAGGGCGGACTGGTGCCACGCCTATTGGCACATCTCGGAGAAGGTGACTGTAAAGCGGTCACCCCCCCAGGGGGATTGTAAAGGATCCCCCAAAGCGTCCCACGGCAGCGCGTGACCACATGCGTGCTACCGTCTTCTCTTGGGTCGCTTGGTGTGGGCACGCAGATTCCTCAATCTACGCACCCGCGAACCCAGAGGTCCCCCACCTTATAGCAAGCAGGGGTTTTCAGGCGTATCGGAATTAGGCGCCAGGGCGGTTGTTACCCCGGCGCCGTCTCCTTCTTCTTCGAGCGGGATCGGCCCTCTCCCGATCCCGCTCTGCGGTCTCCTTCTGGAGCATGACGCTCTCATAGAAGGAGACCACTGCATTCCAGTTTTCGTGCTCTGCCAACATACCCGACACTACTGCTGGCAGAGAGAGATCTTGCCCGATCCGATCGACCAGGATCCGCCGCTCGGCGGCCCACGCAGGGCACGCCTCGAGCGTGTGCTGTGCGGTATCCTGGCCGCTATCACAATGGTGCCATTGTGCCGTGACCTCACGTCCTATCCTGTGCAGGTACGCACCGAAACAACCGTGCCCGGTGAGCACCTGCGTCAGGCGGTAGGTGACGCACTCGCTCCTTTTGAGCCAGGCTCCAAAGAGCGGCAGGATGGCCTCGACGACGCGCTTGGTCGCAAATTGCATCCGCAGGCGGTGACGCCACTTTACAAGTGCGCGTCGCCGAGCCAGCCACTTCAGCCTGTCCAATGCCCCTGGAGGCGCGTTTTCGCCGCTCTGGCGGAGGGAGCGTGTCTGATCGTAGACCCACGCATCCATCTCCGCCAGGATGTCAAAAGGCGGAAAACGCGCCAGGAGGGTTGCCGCCTCGTAGGAGACTGTTCGGTAACCTCGTGCGATCCGAATAGCCACTCTGCGCTGCAGACCGTGAATTTTGGTTCTACAGCGCTGGGCGCCTGATAGTCGAGCTGACCATACAGGCGCCCCGTATAGGACCACGGACCGACCTTATCATACCTAGGAATTTCTATTTAGTTTCACTTACTTGAAATTAAAGTACACTAGTTACTAATTGAAACAGGGACTTTATTGTTGCTAATGTAGCATCGAACTTAAATGAATGTAAAACAACGTTCTTAACTTCGAAATTTCGTCGCATATAGTTACGCTGCGTTTATGGGTTGCGACAGTGAAACTCCCCTCTTTTTGAAAGCGTAACACGCAATATTATGTTAAATGTTAATAATTAAAGTGTGTCGCGTCGTCTGAGAGCGGGATAATGGCGAAAATATATTGGTGTTAACGCTACTCCGTGTCATTGTTGTTCTAATCTTGCGATTTTAGGATTGTTACGTAAGAAAGGGTTTAGCTGAGGACGTTTGTTGTGTTCTTAAGTTCTTTTCGTGAAATATTACCGCAATTTTTCGTAATTGTGTAGTGTTTATGTGGTGATCTGGTGATTAAGCATGAACAATGTCAACTGCCTTTCATTTCGCGTGAAATGTTTCTATCAACTAAGAGCAAAAAAAGATTTTTAAGACAAAACAACCGACTTCAAAGAAACACAATTATTATATTGTCCGCATGGTGCTGGTTTAAACAAATAGTACCACTTCATTTCTTCCATGGATATCGTAAAAGACGCCTAAGGGACTCTAAACCAGAGGGATGGCCTTTTATAGAACAGTAGCCACACTGAGCCCACAAACCCACTTTTAAAGCGTAGTGAGTCCTGGCAAATTCCCCCTAAAATGACGACACAATTATGGAAATCTAAGGGGAGACTTTTGTTTTGTAGTGGATGTCCTTTGGCTGATATGATGATAATGATGATATATAACTAGCCTCTTTGGTCTAGTCTGGTAGTCTAGTCACTTAGCTGTTAGTTATATTATTATTTCTAGGCCGGGCGAAATATAATTGGGTTCTACTGATAGGAAATCAGTCTTACCCACTAGCAGCATGAAATTTGAAAATGTATATAAATAACATTATGCAGTCCATGAGTTAGGTCTGTTATTACTAACAACTCCTTAGCGTAAAGATATGATACAGAGAGTAGTTCCGGGTCTGTGTGTATGTGTATATGAGATGTATGTCTGTAAATTGTACCCACGATACAGGAGAAATCATAGAATGGGAACGAAAAAAAATATGGTACACACATGCACAAACTTCTTTGTAAAAAGTATTTAGAATATATTAACGCTAACGGCTCGTTAGTGATTAAGATCATGAGTCATTAGTTGAATAGTATGTAGTGTTGAACAGTAGATACGTCTTTGTCTAATTCTTCGGGGAAATCAGGCGTGATCTCATAATGTTATGCAAGTCTTTAGTAAATTGAAGTAGTGATGTAACCGAGAGCATCTGTCGGTCTGTTTGTAGGCATACTTCTATCCAAAAACACTTAGTAAATAAATATTTACGTAGATACTTAGTTTGTAAATAGTAAAAAATAGAGTAAAAAGAAACAACATACATACATTTTGCTCTCATATATTAGAAATAGACAAAACAAGATTTAAATGCGATGGAATACCTTTTTATTTACATTATTTTTTACCAAGTTTTAATAACCTACTTAAAGTGGAGTGATATGTTGTCACCAAATACGAATACTAAATACTGATGTTGAAAATTGGAACATAGCTCAGCGCTGTGCCCCTTCGATGTGATAAAGCAGCGCTCGTATTCTGCTAAGGCTTTAGGAGAGTTTACTGGCAGTTATCATCACCACAATGGAGGAATTAATAAATATGTAATCAATCATATGTATATATTATCGCAAATATAAATAAAGATATAATTACTTATTATTAGATACTATCCCAGATATTAAAAACGCTAAGTGGAGGTAGGTTATAACATATATTCCTGGGGGGTCGCGGGTGCGCAGATTGCGGAGTCTGTGTGCTAATACCGAGCGATCCCCGAGAAGACGCAGTCACGTGTCGCCGTGTGCGCAGCACAGCGCACAGCGTGGCTTGGCGCTCCTTTACAATCCTTCCCAAGAAGTGCCTGGGGGTCGGCCTATTAACAGTCGTATCCCTCCGCTGGAGGGGGTGACCGCTCTACAGTCATCCCCTCCAAGATGTAGCATCAATGGGCGACTCTAGTGTGATCTTACGAGGACCTAGAGCACCGCTTCGGTGCCGAAGATCACAGCTCCAGTGATATTAGCCGGTTGAAGTCTCCTTCCAAGAAGAATACTCCTTCGCCCTTCCCCGGGGCGGAGGAAATTCATGATGATTTTCTACCAATAAAAATAAAAAAGGTATAACGAACTGAAATCTTTGCATTATAAAATAAACTAACCGAGAGCATCTGTGTGTCTGATGTCGGAATACTTATCTATTGACGGCACAGTTGGTGTAGTGGCTGATGAAGTCGGCTGCTGCGCCCGGGTCGCGGGTTCGATTCCCGCACGGAACTATTATTTGTATAATCTGCAGATAGTTATTCCGGGTCTGGGTGTATTGTCTGTGAAATTCGTGCCTGTAAACGCAAACGCGACACAGGAGAAATCCAAGTGTGGGGCAACGTTTATTTCAACAAAAAAAACAAACTAGTGTTTTGTGTTTGCTTTGCGCGGCTTGAACAACTCTAACACAAAGTTGTTCCACTCATCATCATACCATTACGATGAGTCATATCAGCCAAAGGACGTTCACTGCAGAACAAAGGCATGCCGCCTGAATCTAACATATTTATCTAATTTCCAGCTACCTTAATCATCGTCTATCTCGATGGAGGCCAAGGCATGCTGAGTTTTCCAGTACGTGGTAGAGATCCCATAAGGGTTCTTCAGTAGCGGCTCAGAATGCGTATGTCTCAATGGCCATCAAAGTCAAAGTCAAATATTTCAAATAAACCATATATTGGCACTTATGAAACGTCAAAATCTAAGTTGCATGGTTCCAAATAGTTGATCTATGGATAAGACCCGTCAAGATACTCCAAGGATACTCTTTTAAAATAATTGAGATTACAATGTTGATTGATACAAATTATGGTAAAACATATAACGAGCATTATGTAGGTTAATGTATAAAAAAACATACTACTGTAATAAAATTATTATTTGCCATGGCAGTTAACGGCTGACCAGTCCCAACAGACGGCACCCGTTCACGAGCATGATGCATGCATCAGCATCGCTTAGCTCAACCATATTGTAGGGCACCGAACGACCCGATACACAACGCCACCGCCAGCAAGACATTTTAGTGAGCATGACAGTTAAAGATTCATTCATTTATCAATTCTACGAGCTAAGTAACCAAACGAAAAATAAAGGTACCATTTGGACCGAATCAAATTATACTTTGTATAACACCATTCACCTCGTTTCAACCAAAGTAAAGTTGAACACGATTAGTTTAACAACTACGAGCGAGCGTACAATTTAACATAAGCTAAGGACACCTCCGGGTGCAATGCAATACAAGTTACAAAACATTCGTAACTGTGCTGATGACATGTTTAAATTGAGGTAATTATTGCTCGTTAGTCACTCTGTTGACAAAAACGGATGAGGAATGATGAATTAAAATACAAAAGAATAAGAAAGAAAATTATGCGGGTGGCGGAAGTATCTTACTTGCAATAATGACACAATATAAATCCCGTATGATTTAAAACAATAACAGAAAATAAGATTAAATAGTATTTACACGTGTTTAGAATTGAGGTTATATACAGCTGACCGCGCACAATGCAGCAAGCAGCTCGAATATCGATCATATCGCACGCACACACACACATACAACCGTATATAATATAAAGACGCTTAGAGAAAGAGAAAAAAAAAAAAAAAAAAATCGCCACGCTTGGCAGACGGTTTGGCGATCGCAGTTAAGTTGTTAATGTACTCGAAGGACGCTGCTGCCCATCCTCCGGCTAATCCCTTAGTCGACTTTAACGACACCCATGGGAGGAGAAGGGGTGGTGCCGGTGTGCCGCCTTCCGTATATAATAGAAAGACACAGAGAGTGGGGGAAAGGTCGCGTCGCCGTGTATAACGCTTTTTTCTTACATGACGATTTCTGCCAGTTCACTCTACTGTAAGCCGCGTAAAAGAACTTCGTTCCAGTAATGGTGCAGTGGCTGATACAGTCGGCTGCTGCGCTCCGGGTCGCGGGCTCGATTCCCGCACGGAACAAATATTTATATGATCTGCAGGTAGTTGTTTCGGGTCTGGGTGTCTGTAAACCCAACCACGACACAGGATAAACCCTAGTGTAGGGCAACGTTAAAATAAAAACTGTTTATAAGAGACGAAATAACTAACAACTCGAGATGACATATAGGCTAACCTACTTAATACTACTTCTAGTAACACTACTTTTCCTCCAAAAATGTTATGTTATTGTTTTCTTAGTACGCCGCTTGGTAGATGTTATAATATTACTGTGTTCTCATGTTAGTGAATTAAATTATGAGAATAAAAGCCAGACACGAAAATCAGTGAGTCTACTCGTGCGATAGGTGTGATCAATACAACTTGACCGAAACGTCGAGTTCAGACAAAATGTTTGATATTAATCTGTGAGTGTATAGACCCGATTATCTGAAAATTACGAATACAATATCGCAAATCTTTAATGAAAACCAGTTCATGAAATATCGCAAGTAAATAACACATCTAAAATTGCAATCAAAAATTATGGCTACTCTTCTTCATCAAGATTCACAAATCACATCCACTGTCCTGGCTAACCAAAAACATTGATTTACATTTCCAAGGTTTTACGTTTCCAAGCCAATTAGCATATTTGGTTGTCAACGGCACTTCGGTGACAGATGGGAATTTCCATAGCACAGAATATTCCTATATTTAACCAGCGTAGATCCATCAGGGTAGGGAAATGGCTAGGAGTGGAATCTGGGTGCTAAAATGTGTGTTTGCAAGTTAAAACAACTGTTTGTGTACGTAAAGGTATATTAGAAGAGGAAATATGAAAGGGTATGCACTTCACATCCTCGTGAGAGATCCAATTTCCAGTCAAATCAATTATACGTTAAGACTTCATTGACTGCGGGCGACATGTAACCGGACGTTTTGGACATTTATGGGGGAGGCCTTTGTTGAGCAGTGGACGTCCTTTGGCTGATATGACGATGATGATGCCGCAAAAGTCAAAATCAAAGTGTATTATTACGTTTAATGTAAATAAATGAATTTTGGACATGGGGAACACTTATGCGGGGCAATATATATTGCAAACTGTACCGTGTAACATATGAAATGAAAGGGCTTGTTGTGAGAGTCTCAAATTCTTTAATTTAAAGGAATTCTTCGTTTTAAAGTTATTAAAGAAAATAGGCGAAAATTGACCATTCCCTCCCGATATCTCAAAACATACTGAGCCTAAATTTTTTAAAATATGTATATAATACACTCTTTACATGCTCTTTTATATATTACAGGAAAACCTATCAGAAGTCTATGGTCTTAAAGTAACATGGTAAATCTTTCAATATTGTGCGTAAAAACTTACGTTTGCGGTTGGAATTTATGGAAAAACACGTTTTTCAACTACGGTGTTAAGTTTGTTCTTGGGATAAGTTATTGGTACAAGACCGAATTCAACAATAGACAATATGTTCAGCAATTTCGGAACCCTCTCCGCGCGAGTTCAACTCGCACTTGTCCGCTTTTTTTAATCTTTCTCCCCCTTTACTATTTCCCCTGTATCGTTGGTATAGTTTCACATGCACAAACACCCAGACCCGAAACAACTATCTGCAGATCGTACAAATATTTGTTCCGTGCCAGTATCAAACCTGCGACACGTAGCGCAGGAAGCCAAACGCTTAGCCACGACCGTGCCTTCAAACTGTCGTTTTAATCGCGGTTTTTCCAAAGTTATTTTCATTATCATAAGTGCTTAAATCTTGTATATACGAAGATCCCACCAAATAAAATGGTTGGTCTGCCCGGACAATATCAGTCATGTTTTTAAAGCAATATACTTTGAGCATGACTATTTGAGTCATCGTCATATCAGCCAAAGGACGAAGGTTGTCTCTGAAAACTAGTGCTGTTGTCGATGGATTTATTCAACGTCACAGCATTTTGCAGAGGGACAACCTTTTTTTGCACGGACACGACGCAAAGAGATTATAATTAATTAATCTTAATGTTTAGCTATAAACTGGTAATGTTTTTTACCTATCTGTTTTGTTATTTTTTGTAAAAAAAATTTTTTACTTTATTATTTTTGCCCTAGATTCTGAGGCCATATACCTAAAAATAATTTTACGTTGCCATTTTATTGAAATTATGTACCTTTTTTTTAATTTTAAGAACATTGTGTTCATTTAAGTTGTGTGAGTCGTTAGTGGTGCAAAAATACATGATATTTCTTTCTTCTTCTTTCTTTCACTGCTGAACAAAGGCCTCCCACATAGATTTCTACTACGACCGGTTACATGCCGCGCGAATCCAATTGAATCCTACATTAAAATGTTTATTAGATTTGACAGGCCACTCCAGCCTGTCCAGCCAGACTCAGTAAAAAAAATAAAGTCCACTGCTGGACACAAGCCTCCCCAAAGAACGCCACAACGACTGGTCTGGGTGTGTTGTTTGCTCATTGAGGGATTTTGCCATAATCACCACGCTTGGCAGACGGGTTGGCGATCGCAGTTGATTTGTTATTGTACTCGAAGGATGCTGCTGCCCACCCTCCGGTTAATCCCATAGTCGCCTTTTACGACACCTACGGGATGATGAGATGCGATGAGATGGGGTTAAAACACACGGTTAAAATGCAGTAAATAATGCAGCGCAATAATACAGAATACAAGAATTAAAATAAATAGTTTGTTTTTGAAATTATACACTAAGTGAATCTAAATACCCGAATCTTAGTACCTCCTAACCGTCTAACCTTGTATCCCTCTACACATTGTGAAGTAAATGTAGTGGCAAGCAATTTCAGATTTTATAGTTTCTATTCAGATTGTATTTACCTACCTTCCGACCTAAAATTTATCCGTTGAAAACAGGAAGGAAAACTAAATAGCCTGAATATAACTGAAAAAAGTAGGCACCGGAACCCTTTCGGCAAGAATTACCATACTAACTACAAATTTCTTGCGTTTGCCTTACGGTAGCTTCCCACGGAACTTGATTTCATAGGACGAGCTAGGACAGCTTGCACTAACGCGTCGAAAGGACAGACGGCTCATAGCAGTGCAAATTCGCCTGTAGATCCATTTGCTGACGAGTACCCAATGCGATTACTGGCATAGTGCGATCTCATGTATGGAGATTTTATAATGTTTTCGTTGTGATACCTACACGGAAATAACGAAAAGGGCGATACATGTTGTGAAAAGTCATTTTGAATATTGCTAATATTGCACACCTATTAGTATTCCGTCTTTGTATTGAAACGTAAGTTTAAAGACCGAGTGTACGCTATCTTGACAAATGGTTTTGTGCCGAAGTCATATTTAAATCATAATTGAAGGCAACATTAATCAAAGATAATATGTGGCTTTTCGCTTCAGGCTATGCATATGAAATGGGGTTATTATTAGGTAAGCTAGATATAATTAATTTTAACGGATTTCAGTGATAGTAAAGTAGTAGCCGGCAATATTTTTGCCATTTTTTTATGTTGACATTTAAATTACGTCATTATTACCTATAATGGATTATATTAATTCATATAATGACATTCGATTATTCTATTATTACATATTATGACATTCAATTATTCTACATTTTTTTAAATTACTTTAATTATTTGTTTATTTTTATATATTCAATTTATTTTGATTTGTTACTGTACTGGCAGTGCGAGAACCATGTGTGGGTTGTTTTTTTATTTTGTTTTATTGACGTAATAGTTGTCTGGCAGTTTAGGTATGTCATACTCACTCAAGTGTTCTGCTGATGGTGCCGTCGTGTATTGGGTCGCTAAGTTTCCCTACAATATGGTTGAGCTAAGCGACGCTGATGCATGCGTCATGCTCGTGAACGAGTGCCGTCTGTTGGGACTGGTCAGCCAAATGCTGCCATGACAAATGAATCAAAACTTAAAACAAAATACGTTTAGGCTTGATTAGTAGACTTTTTAAGAAGTTTAGACTCTTCTCCTACATTGTTTTCACATAACCTTGATTTTTCCAACACTGTGCTCATTAAATATTGTAACATTTAATATGATTTAAAAAGAGTAACCATGGAGTTTCTTGCCCGTTCTTCTCCATAGGAAATCCACATCTTGGAACGCGGCAATTAAAGTCTCGACGATTCATAAGTGCCTGTATATGGTTTACATGAATACAAATGTTTTACTCTTATCTTACCTTAAAATAGGAGTCAGGTGACAATAGTGTTCATACTTATAAATTTCGAAAAGAAAGTTCGTAGAAAAACTAACATTAGCCTATAGAGCTTGTTAAATACACCACGAATTCTGCCCTAAAACCTTCTCTATAACTGACAAGCACTCTAAGAAGGTGCATTTTTCGTGTGTACAAAGTACACGGTGAGTTGGTAACTTATATCATTAATAAGCCATTTTTAAGAAACTTGATAAAATGGAAGTCACTGTTTCCTTCGTATGTGTGTATGTGCGCAATTTTTTCAGCAACTACAAGACCGGGTTTTATGTTTATTTTATTAGAGTAGATAATCTATGTACTTATGGGAAGATTCTATCAATACGTACCAAAAACCCTGGCTGATCCTTGAAAGTTGTATTCAGTATCGATATGTGAACATATTTATGTAACACTTTTCTGAAATTTAAGACAAAAATGGGCTTCAATTTGAAACTTACCACGAACACATCGATTTCGTCACGCGACTGTCGTTGCACTGCGTCGGTGCAAACGTGTACCAGCAAGCTGATTAAATTTAGTCCATTTTATGCTCGTAGAACTGATGGCCGTTGGGGCACAAAGGTTCTCGAATGGAGACCGCGCACCGGAAAACGCAGCGTGGGACGACCTCCAACGAGGTGGACAGACGACCTGGTGAAGGTCGCTGGGAGTCGTTGGATGAGAGCGGCATGTGACCGCTCGTTATGGAAATCTAAGGGGGAGGCCTTTGTTCAGCAGTGGACGTCCTGTGGCTGATATGATGATACGAAATAAGTATTAAAATGTATTTTTAGGATTTCGGCTGTCAGGAAATTAGATAAAACACGTTTCTGTATAGTTTCCCTATTCCCTATCGATCAATCACTCTCTCTTTTTCGCTCCTCCATATTATATTAATCTCATACTCTTACAAATCAACCAAAATAAAAAAGTTTTACTTCCACCGCGTGTTCACTACCACTTCCACGATCTTGTTTTCGTATTATATATATTGACAGGGTTTAAAACATATATTGTATAATGTATCAAGGTACCATTCTATCTACAGACTTATCATAATTGTATTTATTTAAACTCCGTATTATTTTTCTTATACAGTTTCTATTGTATGACTACATATTAAAGTCATGTTAAAGAAACATTTGTAGTGATTTAGCAACAAACTCATTTATTAAATTTTTGCATAAGAGAATACTGTATTACCCACTTCTCCCCTAGCACTTTTTTACATTATTTGTAAGCTTCTGCTACCTATCTCCAGGAATTCTCTTCAGGCGTTTCAGGACACGAACTCAGCCTATTTCATTTCCCTACAGCTACAGCGCCTGATATTAAATAAAATGTTGTCATCGGTTAATTTTTGGAGTACGATAGTAGGTACTTAAATCTCTGTTGTGTCTCTGTCGATGGGGTACATCGGCGAAAAAGGCGTGAGATCTAAATAGCTTTTATAAACTAGACTATTAATGTTTAATAGCAGCCAAAAAAGCGAGGCTATTGAGAAAATAGGACTTTTCCTTCCTTCTTGATTTAAATAATTCGATCTCGAGGACGCAAACGAAATACCTCCAGGAACGTCCCTCTACGCTATTTCACTATCACACAGGTGCCATTGAGAAATTGACCGATACCCTTATACCTCAAGCTAACCCAATTCTCTTAACAATCTAATCTGCTAGGACCCAGTTTCCATTAAACACCCGTTACCTACCCTCGCCATATGGTCACAACATCAAAAGGACGTTTGGGAGACTATATAATCTAGGTATTAAATGGTGAGTGCTTGTTCTAACAAAGAGATATTGTTTTAACATTACTCTTTCTGTGTTGAGTTGGTACAATGGGTATACTTACATTTCATTATCTTTTGTATACATGTATTTATATCCTGATTACTAGATATATAATTATATCGGTGTGCTGCTGTGTAGAGTTCGGATTAAGTATAGCACGACTCCATCTCCTCATAATCGACTACGACATTATAGCTAATCAAACATTTAAGATTAAATGTAAAGTATAACGGTGAAGGAAGACATCACGAGGAAACCTGCACACCTGAGAGGCGGCAAAATATTCTCAATTATAGTATATAATTAAGAACATTTTGGTCACAACATAGTAGTCTGCCAATCCACACTAGATAAGTGTGGTGGACTAAGGCCTAATGTTACGGGGCGTGAAAACAGACCCGAGCCCAGGAGTGGGGCAGTAATGTACTGATTATGTAATGTAAAGTATGACAGATCGCTCAAAATGAACGTGCAATGGACGCGTTGTTAAATTTAACAAAGACAGTGAGAATCTTTATCAGTCTTGCATTCAGTGTCCACTTTTTATTCAGGTTTGGACTGCAATAGGTTTCTTTTAGTAATTGATAGATTTTTTATTAAAAGGATTTTCTCAAAAAACAAGCCATTTACACACAGTACTAAAGAAATCATACGAAATGTCCTTTTGAAGCTGATCGAGCAATAAATTTAGTTGGATTTACGAAAAATGTCGATATGCCTCTTTTGTTCATGTAAAGATAAAGATAAGATAAAAATATTTTTATTCATGTAAAACCATTTATAGGCACTTATGAATAGTCAAGACTTTAGTTGCCTCGTTCCAAGGTGTAGATTTCCTATGGAGAAGAACGGGCAAGAAACTCCATGGTTACTCTTTTTAAATCATATTGGTACAATGTTCTCGAAATGATGGTAATGTGAGGACAATGCAGGAAGAAAGAGTCTATCTTAAAAAGTCTACACTAAATAAGCTTGATTTTAATATTCACCAGAATTTTTGATTCAATTGTCATGACAGCATTAAGATGACCAATCCCAACAGACGGCACTCGTTCACGAGCATGACGCATGCATCAGCGTCGCTCAGCTCAACCATATTGTAGGGAAACTTAGCGACCCGACACACAACGCCACCATAAGCAGGACACTTGAGTGAGCATGACATACCTAAACTGCCAGACAAATATCACGTCAATAAAACAAAATAATTGAAAAAAATCTAAATGCATAACATGAACATAAAAATAACATTAAAAATAAATAACATAATGTCATATAGAATAATGAAATGTCATTATATGAATTAATATAATCCATTTTAAGAAATGATGCAATTTAAATGTCAAATTAATTAAAATTACTGGTTTTAGATACATGTACATGGAATGTCAATATAAGCCTATGCATATCAGAGCAGCTCAATCCCAAGCATTTTTGTCGTCCATATAGTCTGTTACATTATAGAAAGCTTTTCTACACAGCTTCTGTTTTATAGTGGACTTGAATTTATTAACGCTTAGTTTTTTAATATGGCTTGGGATTTATTGTAAAAACGTACACATTGACATTTAAATGATTTGCTTATTTTCTGGAGCCTAGTGGCAGGAACAACGAGTTTGTGTTTGTTCCTAGTATTAATACTATGGGTATCACTATTCTTTGCAAAGAGAGAGATATTTTTATGAACATACAAAACATTTTCGTAAATGTATTGAGATGGAACGGTCATTATATTAATCTTTTTAAATTGCTCCCTAAGTGAATATTTAGAGCTTAACTTATAAATTGACCGAATAGCTCGTTTTTGCAGCAAAAAAAAGTTTGAATATCGGCAGCATTCCCCCACAACAGAATACCGTACGACATTACACTATGAAAGTAACCAAAATATACTAATCGGGCTGTTTCTATGTCTGTTAAATAACGAATTTTCATTACCGCGTATGCTGCAGAGCTAAGCTTTTTCGACAATTTAAGAATGTGTGGGCCCCACTGCAGCTTAGAATCTAAAGTAATACCTAAAAACACTGCGGTGTCCACAAGATCCAACTCCGCGCCATTCATTAATACACTGGTGTTCACCGTTTTAACATTAGGTGTTGTGAATTTCATACATTTAGTTTTTGTCTCATTCAAGACTAAATTATTAACATTAAACCAGTGGACCACTCTAGAGATAGCGTTATTTACATCGTCAGATGCCAGATGTTGGCGTTTAAGTTTAAATAAAAGTGATGTGTCATCTGCAAACAACACTATCTCATGATTATCCTTCATGATGTAAGGTAGGTCATTTATGTATATAAGAAACAAAAATGGGCCAAGAATTGAGCCCTGTAGTACTCCCATTTTGACCACAGACCCAGGAGATCGCTTTCCATTAACATCAACTGTCTGAATCCTATTATTCAAATATGAGACCAGAAGTTCCAGTGCAAAATCCGTAATACCATAGTGAAGCAATTTCCTGATCAATATTTCGTGGAGAACACAATCAAATGCCTTAGACAAATCACAGAAGATGCCCAAGGCATCATGTGAATCCTCCCAAGCGCCGAAAACATGTCCTAAGAGTTCAACACCAGCATCAGTTGTTGAACGACCCTTTGTAAATCCAAATTGTTTGCAACCCCTTCAAACATTAGAGAACTTTAAGCCCAGTAACAACGATCTAAATAAAATCTAAAGAAAAATACACAATACAATATACTCACACAATATTTGAGTTCACTTCTGAACTAAAACAGCGGAGCGTGAGTAACCGCCTGACATCGGAATCCTACTATTTATTATTTCTCCCTCTTCCCAATTACAGATATCGAAGTGGATATACTATTCGTTTGGCCACCGATTATGTCAGTTAGCATTCTCTCTTTCTACCGTTCCATCCGAGTAACTGTTAGTGTTGCTTAAAAATCGACAATCGATCAAGCGAGTCCTATACTATCGATTGGCCTATCGATAGTATCGATATTATCAATAGGGTTGATAGTATTTATTGGAATGTTTCTTACACGACGGAAGCGACCACCGGGAAGACGGCGGTGCCCACGTGGTCACGTGCCGCCGTGTGCGCAGCACAGCGCAAAGCGAGGCTTGGGGGGACCCTTTACAATCCTCCTCGAGAAGTGCCTAGGGGGCGACCTTTTTGCAGTCGCCTTCCCTCCGCTAGAGGGGTGACCGCTTTACAGTCATCCCCTCCGTGATGTGCCTAAAACCGTGGAACTAATGGGCGGCTCTAGTGCGATCTTACGAGCACCTGGAGCCTCCTTTCGGTGCCGAAGATGATCGCTCCAGTGGTTTTAGCCGGTAGGAGTCCGGCATACCCCTTCGCCCTTCCCCGGGGCGAAGGCAGTTCATGAAGAATTTCCCCTGGGCACCAATTAAAAAAAAGGAGTCAAGCATACACCTTCGCCCTTCCCCGTGGCGAAGGAAGTTCCATGTAGAATTTCCACTGGGACACCAACAAATAAAAAAATATCTCTTATTGCAACAGGCTGGCTAGCTGGCTAGGTAACACTGCGTGGGCAGGCCTTGTCGCTTACCACCAGGCCAATGACTTGGTCGTCTTGTCAGTAAGATGTATATAAAAAATCATCAGACACGCGCCGTGAGAGACGCATCAAATATTCTTTGTTAAAGTTTGTAAGGAAGGTAATTGAATAAAGTATCCTATAATATTCAATAAATAATATGTGGACTTATGGCCCTACCCCGAGTGTTTAAGATTTAATACGTAATTTTAGGCGTTATCGATTTTCTTTTTTTTTATTCGATCCTGATTTAACACCCATAGTACGGGACACAAGTCATCACGAAGTTTCTACGTAGAATGAGTGAAGTTTAATTTCGAGAAGCGAAGTGAAGGCTTCGAGCGCATCAAATGTTTTCTGTTTTGCACCCGACAGCATCGATACCGACTTATAATTCCTTACTTTGCTGTTCCTTTATTATAATGCACGGAAAAGATCGTTGAAGTAAGTAAGTCGCCAGACATCTACTTACAGTATGTTGCTGATAGAATAACGTCCCAAGTGATTGTGGACGGCACTATTCATGGGGTTCTATTCCGATTGTATGAAATCTATACAAATAAATAAAATTGAAGTGTCTGTTTGTAATGTCAAAATAACAGCTTTTTACTAAATGCATATGAAAGTATATACGGTACCTATAACTAAAAAAAACATATTTAATTTTTTTGTCTGTCTGTCTGTTTGTTCCGGGTAATCTCCGAAACGGCTGAACCGATTTTGACGGGACTTTTACTGGCAGATAGCTGATGTTATAAGGAATAACTTAGGCTACTTTTATTTTAGAAAAATTATTAGGGTTCCGCGCAAAAAATAAAAAACCCTTGAAATCCAATATATATATTCTATGTCAAGTGTCTATGTCGAAGTACTCTAAGCTCCTTTTAAATAAAACGCGGGTGAAACCGCGGGTCCCAGCTATGTATTAATAAATTGCTATGCAACTGAAATAAATTTCGACAAAACTGCAGATGTTGACGTCATATCCAGACTTCATTTTGATGTCAATTTCAATGCGGCCCACATACAACTATTACAGTGAAAAATACAGGTCACGCAACATTTCTAAAACACAATATACTTCCACAAACGTTTACTATATTGATGGAATTCAGAGTTTAAAGATTTGTATTGTTAGTGGCAACATTTGATTACGCTTTTCTCCCTATATAACTCACCCGTTCCTTCGTCTTATCTCATTCCCCACTTTCAATATTTATGCTCTACTCACGGCAGGAATTTACGTTCTTCGAACAATCTTCTCTTATACTGTCCTTCTCACAGTGCTGAATTCGTCCATTCTTCCTTCCACATTTAGTCTATAATGCATTGGAATGCGCTTCCTGTCGATATAAGAATGGCTACTAGTAAATACGTATTTAAACGAAATATCCGTATGTACTTTCACAATAATTTGGCAAAATCATCTCTATCTATATATCTATACCTATGTATACATAGGCTGCACTAAAAGTATCGGGAATGGAATATTTCCACTGTTCCTGTCATATTAAAATCATTTTAATTGAAAACTCCTTGGTTTTACAAATCGAATACCATTTATTTATTTAAAAAAAGATTCACGGTCTTGTCACAAGATTTTGTCAAACTTGTTTAGTCGTTGAGAAAATGGAATTGACTCGAGAAAATTCAAGAGCGATGATTTATTATGACTTTCGAAGTGGTTTAACACAAAAACAGTGTGTTGACCGGATGATTTCTGCATTTGGTGATGAAGCCCCATCCAAAACCACAATTTATCGCTGGTTTGCTGAATTTCAACGTGGACGTGTCAAGCTTAGTGATGATCCTCGTCAAGGTCGTCCAAAAACTGCAGTCACCCAAGAAAACGTTGATGCTGTGCGTAAGCTGATTGAGGAAGATCGACATGTGACATACCGCGAAATTCAGGCAACTTTAGACATTGGCATGAGTCAAATACAAATAATCTTGCATGAACAATTAGGTGTAAAAAAGTTGTTTTCCCGATGGATACCGCATTTGCTATGTGAAGAGCAAAAAGCGGCTCGCGTTACTTGGTGCGTCAGAACTCTCGAAAGATTCCACGCAGGATCCTCAAATGCTGTATACAACATCGTATCAGGTGACGAATACTGGATATATGCGTACGAACCCGAAACAAAAAACCAGTCACGAGTTTGGGTGTTCGAAAATGAGTTAAAGCCAACAAAAATTGTTCGTTCACGGAGTGTTGCAAAAAAAATGGTGGCCACGTTTGTCTCCAAAACCGGCCATGTTACGACTATTCCTCTTGAGGGACAAAGAACGGTTAATGCAGAATGGTATGCTAGCATTTGTTTGCCACAGGTCGTTTCTGAACTCCGTAGAGAGAACTGCAACCGCCGCATCATCCTCCATCACGACAATGCGAGTTCTCACACCGCGCACAGAACAAAAGAGTTTTTAGAGCAAGAAAACATAGAATTATTAGACCATCCGCCGTACAGCCCCGACCTAAGCCCTAATGATTTCTATACTTTCCCTAAAATAAAGAATAAATTGCGTGGACAGAGATTTTCATCACCTAAAGAAGCTGTGGACGCCTACAAAACGGCCATTTTGGAGACCCCAACTTCCGAATGGAATGGTTGCTTCAATGATTGGTTCCATCGTATGGAAAAATGTGTCAAATTTCGCGGAGAATACTTCGAAAAGCAATAAATACATTTTTAAATAGTAATGTTGTGTCACTTCCTTGATTCCCGAAATTTTCAGTGCCGCCCTCGTATTATAGTAATATGTAGGTATGGATTTATATATTCTTCTTAGATATGTATGTATGTAATATTTTCTGAAGTTTAGTCTGCTCGTGACCACAGACGCTGCAAAGTGTTCGAAACGTCGAGCATATTAACATTAGTATTTTATTTTATATATTTATGGTGCATGCATTTATGTTCCACTATACAAAGATGTTGGTTAATTGTGTATTGCACGTATGATTATTTCAGGTATTATTATGAGCAAGTGTGAGTATATAGGGTAGAACAATATAATATTGTTTTATTTTGTATTTCATATATTTGTGTATTAATAATAATAATAATAATAATAAATTCTTTATTCTCAGGCTACTTCGGCCCATAGATATATACCTTACAAACTAACATAGATATTATAATAATACAGATTGTGTTAGTATAAAGAAACCTAATTCTATATTAGTAAAAACTTCACTTCGCATTACGTCACTATGCGTTCTAGTGGCACTTGTCCGCGGAAGCGACGGAACACCACGCCTTGCGGCCAAAAGTCCTCTTCCATGACGAGGTGCAGATAACACGTTGGTACTCGCACCACGAACGCCTTGAAGTTGACGTTGCGGTGCGACTCCAGCAGCTGCACTCTCGGCGTGTACTTAGTCCTTTGACGCACGTACTCCACGATGTCCTCCGCCTTAACGGTGTAGTGTAGGCGAGAGATGTACACCGGAGTGTTCGGCTTCGGTTCGGCTATTAATGACGTAATAATTGTATGTGCTAGGGCTGCACGTTGCATGTATAGATGCTGTACGTAAGTATATAGAATGAATTAACGATATATTTCCGTAAACTATTTTCAATTCGTATGTATGTATGTTTATTGTATTTATAAACTGTGTTTATTCTGTTCTCAGTTTCTTTTCTCATACATTATTGCACCATGACATTTCTGCATCACCCTAAGGTTGACTGATAGAGAATGCCTGTCATTAAGTCCGCCTATGTACACCGGTTGCACAAAGTTTAAATAAATAAATTTGAATTAAGCAACATTTCCTCTCAACATGACGTAATAGTATGTATTACTGTTGTATATATTTGTATGTAAGTATTATTTTGTATTGTATATTTAAATTTACGAAGTATGTTTTTATTTATATACCTAATATGTTATGTATTTTAATGTTAATTTTATACTTATTCATATTTAGTCACACTTCACCTTGCTGTAACCAAATTCAATCCTCATATAACACGTTACTCTATCACTCAAAGGTTTGCTATAAGAGAAGTCAATATTTAGTTAAGCTCGCCAATGTACATCAACTTTTCTTTTGTATTTTGATAATCTGTAATATTGTGTGCAATAAAGAATAAAAAATTTGCTAATGTTGCTTTTTTCACGTACTATTTCTTTACGTTGGGATTATTATAAGCATATTTGACGGCACGGTTGGTGCAGTGGCTGTTACAGTCGACTGCTGCGCTCCGGGTCGTGGGTTCGATTCCCGCACGGAACAAATATTTGTATGATCTGCAGGTAGTTGTTCCGGGTCTGAGCGTACTCGTATTGTACGTGGAATTCATGTCTGTAAACGCACCCACGACACAGGAGAAATCCTAGTGCGGGGCAACGTTTTTATATAAAAACAAAAAAAAAACTACACGAAACCAAAGTACTGGCAAAGCTCTTATGTGTACTATGTTGAAGTGAAGATGGGCAGGTCATATTGCTCGGAGGGCCGTCAAAAGTTGCGGAATGTTCTCGAATGGCGACCACGAATCGAAAGCGACACATGACTTGGTAAAGGTGCAGGAACTCGATGAACGCAAACGGCAAACCCATTAAGTATTGAACCATTTATAGCTAACGGCTACAACGGGGCTAAGGCCATGTACATATATCGACAGTGGACACCTGATAAAAGCATGATGATGGTTATGATAAAATAAAGCCCGAATTATGAAACCTTCCATAATATGAAACGTCCAGAACGTTTTAATTGCACAACAAATGAAGGCTAATTGAAAGAAAGAAAAATGTTTTATCGGCTTACAGCAGCGTACACACATATACAGAAAATGTAAAAAAAAAATTCAAAGGTAAATGCCTAACGGAGGTGTCTAACGGAAAAAAAAGAAACTAGGGAGTAAAACAATTACTACAGTTATATTTATATAGTTATAGTACGCATTAACTTATAAATAGATTGTAGTGAACGTCACCGTTGTGCCAATATGGTCCCACGCTCAGCAACATGCAATGCAGCAGCGCATAAATCGCTGCAGCGCTGGTTTTCAGCGAGAGCCTAGATGACGTATAATTTCAAAATACAAAATAATACTTATTGCATACGTAATAACTTATTATATTTGTATATATATCAGTTTTATTATAACAAAAACTAGTGATATAAATAAAAATAATAAACAAAATAAAGAATATATAAGAAATGTATCATTAGAATAAAGTATTTTATTGATTACAAGCATGGGAGATTAATTGGGAACCGAATTTGGCTCTTCTTACCAAATAATCATGAAATCGTGACCCGATTTTACCTAAAGAAAGATATCCTGACAAATTAAATTAAAACACTGACTGCCCACCCCAATCTCAACGTTTCAATAACATAAGCTAGCACATATATCTAAAATTCCACACGAGCTTGGCACAGCGGCTGAAATAACACACAATTTGACACACATCAGCATTTTAATTACCAAAAGCTGTTCCAGTATGTAAACGAAATGTGGCCGTTATTACCCAGCCTTAGAGAAGCTGGAAGGCAAGACAAAATTATATGAATGTAATTTAATATAGTTTTGTTTTAGTAGGATAGCTTTTTTTATAGCGGTAGAAATACATCATGCACTTCCTCCGCTCCGGGAAAGGACGACTCCTACCGGCTAAAACCACCAGAGTGGTCATCTTCGGCACCAAAGGGAGGCTCCAGGAACTCGAATAATCTTCATCTAGAGCCAACCATTGGTGCCACGCCTTTAGGCACATCTCGGAGGGAATGACTGTAAAGTGGTCACCCCCTCTAGTGGTTGAATGCTTGCCTTCCATACAGGAGGGTCAGAGTTCGATTTCATCCGGCACTTCTGACTTTTTAGATGAATGTATAAATCAGAATTAAATTATCACTTGCGTTAACGGTGAAGAAAAACATCGTGAGGAAAACTGCACAACAGAGAAGGCTCCAAAATGTTCTCAATTGTGTGTATGGGTATTTTAGTAGGATAGAGGATTAAATGTGAAAGTATGAAGCAGATTTGAAGTAGTGTACCTTTTCCTTCTTAATTAGACTTTCTTAGTTGTAGACACTAATGTGGTCGTGGTAGAAAGCTCGTTATGTTAGAGAGAGCGAGGTAGTTTAAAATAAGCAAGCTGAAACATGGGAGTGGGTAGACTATCTCAGACAACTAACAGTCGTCGCTTTACATCTACAGGGTGTCCAGTAAATAGCACGACATACTGCAGGGGGTGAGAGCTTGGGTCAATACCTACCAAAAAGAACACAATATATGTTCAGCAAAATCTTACTGTGAAAATTTAAATAAAAATTGTATTTCTTGGAAACATTTTAGTTTTTAATAGAATAAAGACTTATCAATGAGTAAAGTTCACAAATAATTTGAGGTAAAAAAAAACTAGGAAAGGAATTTTTCATTACGAGATGCTTAAAAATCTGTGTCACGGTAGAGATTATTCGATATTTCGGACAATTTTGTACTACTGTAAATCCGTAAGATTTTGCTGAACATATATTGTGTTTTTTTGGTAGGTATTGACCCAAGCTCTCACCCCCTGCAGTATGTCGTGCTATTTACTGGACACCCTGTATGATCTAATTTTGTGTTATTATCACACTTAACACAAAAACAGACAAACCATCGATCCCAAATCCAAAGATTTTGGACTAGATCTATTATTAATTCCGGCCGATAACTACGTGATATGCTTGATATACAAGTACTTAATTCAGTAGTTTAAATAGAGCTTAGTGTTTCCGTAAATATTACCGCTTATATTAAGGTATATACTATAGGTTATTATAACTTCAAAACAGCGAAAGCTTTTTTCATCAGACATCCTAATTAAATGTTTGCAGTTAATTAAAAGTAACTTTGTTTGAACCCTTGCGTACTGACTCTAAGTCAAGGTTTTCGTTTCAGCAGCGTTCCGTGAGTTTATGATACTTACCATGAAAGTTTATTTTCCTTTTACTTTTCGAAGATTTTTTAGTTTTGTTTACAAGCCTACTACTAGATAACTATTAGTGATTTTGTATAAAATAAATCATCAATAACCAGAAAGAAAAAGTTTTCATTTCTACGCGCAATTGACTCACAGCACTTAAAACTAGACTTTCTTCAGCCAAAATAATAATAACGTCATAAAAACAGAAATATAAAATAAAACGGGTTGCACTCCGGGAGTGCCGACAGAAGTGAAAACTTTGTTTTATCTAGACGCGTTCGCGGTCTGCTATATGTACATGCATATATGCACACACTATAGCTGCGTCTCGTAACGGTTTCGCGAGTCCAGATATTTTATCTCATCTAAAAATATGCGTACCGCGCTAAAAGAAGAATTTTCACTTCAAAATTGTAGTACCTACAGATTTTAAATAAAACTTATTAGTAAGAAGTTCCGTAAGAAACCTGTGATAATCCAGTTTCATTCCATAATGTCCACAACGACCGGTTACATGCCGCCCGCATCCATCGGTTCCTAGCTATTTTCACCAGGTCGTTTGCCCGTCTGAGGCCGTCCCATGCTGCGTTTTTCGGTGCGTGGAGACCACTCGAGAACCTTTCCGCCCCAACGGCCCACAATTCTAATCTAATCTAATTTCTACCAGCTATGTACCCTGCACATTGCCACGTCACCTTACTAATCCTTTCCGCTATGACAGCAACTTCAGTTCCTGTACGGATCTCTTCATTTTTGATTCGATCTCGTAGAGATATGCCAAGCATAACTCTCTCCATAGCTTGCTGAACAAACCTGAGCGTATGAGTGGTGAGCGATTACGTCGCTGTGCCATATGACATCACTGGTAACAGCGAGCAATGGTAGGTTTTTAAAGCTAGTCAGCTAGTGAGCCGGTAACCGCACCGCCCATTAACATCAAAACTACAGGAACCTCTGATGCGTTACTGACCTATTAGAAGGAGAGGTATAGGGAATGCAGTGGGTGAGAGATAGGAGGAGAGGAGTGGACTTCCAGTACTCATTGCTTGCCAAATAACAGCAATATAATATAGCTATTTTATACTGTTCGATGTTGAATCGGCCCATTTTCAATCTACAGTCAATTATTGGCCCCAGCACGGCTCTACTACGAAAAATTATGTTTTCGAACCAAACGAAACCTCCGATCCTATTTTTTGACCAGGGGATTTGTTTTAGTATTTGACTAGCGGCAGGGATGTGTCATCACATCACACCAATCAAAGAATTTCCACTGCTGAACAAAAGCCTCCCGCATAGTTTTCTACAATTGTGTCGTCATTTTGAAGGGACTTTGCCAGTACTCACAACGGTTGGCAGGCGGATTGGAGTGCGCAGTATGACTAGCGCAGAAGGGACCCTGCTGCCTATACCTCTGGTTTAGAGGCCTTCAGCGACACCTTTTACGACATCCACGTGAGAAGTTGGAGTAGTACTATATTCTTCCACATGGATTACGAAAATAACACCACGGACTATGTTTAAAAACGGTTACTTATTACAAAAGTACCAATAAGGTTGTGACGAAGTCATCCTTCATCTTCATTTCAATCACCCTCTTTCATGACTTCATTCCTTTTATTTCCATCACTGTCCACAAGAACAAATCGTGATTAATTCTTTATTCAAATCAAAATTTCAATTTATGTGACGTAGAGTCGCTCTTCATATTTTGATCATCATCACATTACATTCGATCCTGAACGCTAGTGGTTCTGTACATAGATGTCGCTCTGACAAATAGTCCGCCTTCAATATTACAACTACTAATTTTAACTAGCTTAAATTGTGATACTTGAAATAGTGATAGTAAGCTATATTAAAAAAATATAAACATCACCATGAAGTTTTAATTGAAGTTGTAACAATATACCTATATAACAATATATATGATACATTTCATTGAATCACAACAACTTAACTCCATTACTTGCTGCCGTGGAGAGAGCTCACCGGGAAGGAAACGCGGAGGGAGGCACTCCGCAACAAGGTATTTTCGGCAGTATTCAAATTACACTTGCGACCATTTCCAGTGTTCTACATCTTCTACAAAGCCAGTCACCGATGCATGGCGGCTATCTCCCGCGCACACTCTACCCGAATTTGTGACGAAACGTGCCAGAACTACATGCTGTTCATACATAATGTACTTATGCTCCACTAATTAGTTTTTCTGTTATTTATTACTGTTTATAAGTAAGGATGTTTGCTTCCCTGGTGAATACTTGATTGCTGTTAAATCTTAGCTTAGCTTATTGACTAATTAATGCGTCACCACTTCACGCAGTATTGCGTTTATTCCAAAGTCAGATCTCTAACATCCAGCAAACGCTTTCAAGAGTTCCCACTTCAAATGTGAAAAGTTCAGTAGTCGTTATTTCCAATAATCTGACTAACATAATGTAAGTTCCCATAGTACTGTTAATTTCCGGTGAATTTGTCACTTTATAATGATTTAAATCACAACAATATGCAGTATACAACGTGTACCACTGTAATAGCTTCGCTACGAATTCGCATTACATAGCAATAAGGCCGCGAGGCAAGAACTACGTTATAAATGGAAACTGACATCATCATTTCGGCCCAATAAAGTCCACTGCTGGACATAGACCTCCCTCAAAGATCACCACAACGACCGATATCGGTGTATTGTGTGCTCATTGGGGTTTTTGCCATTCATTGGGGGGTTTTGCCATAATCGCCACGCTTGGTAGGCGGGTTGGCGATCGCAGTTGAGCTGTTAATGTATTCGAAGGACGCTGCTGCCCATCCTACGTCTAATCCCTTAGTCGGCTTTTACGACACCCACGGTATGAGATGGGTTGTTGCTATTCGTAGCCGGCACCACACGGCACGAGAAACTGACATACTGTAATCCTTTTACGCGCTTTTTAATACAGAGCGTATACAAGTCTAAATGCAAAGCGTTTTCTTCTTAAGAAGTGTGCACTCGTTTACGGCTGAAATATAGCCTCCTCACATACTACTATTAGATATTGGAGCGAAAATGTCATCACATATCATCGGCAATTCAAACCGCAGTAAAATACACGATTCACTTATCTGATACGTTTACTGAAACCTATAATCGACTTAACACCACTTCAAACCTAGGCCACTACCCTCAAAACTCAAACCTTTATCAAATAATATCGGCACTGAAATCCCTGCGACCACTGAGTGACGGCCACGGAAATCCCGCGCGTGACCGCGGGACTGAGCCCCACACCAACAGGGGGATTTAGCCCGGGCGCGGGATTCACGATGCTGCGTGAAATGACGTGTTTCAATATTTTGTTACGTGAAGAAAATTTAAACGAATTTGAATTGTCTTGCATGATAAATATGTATGCAGCATGCAGCGTTGTCTAGTTCAGGATTATGTGAATGTTTTATATATTTGTAACTAATATTGATTCGAGATAGTATGTTATACGAGGCATGCCTTTTAAGTTTTGTAGTTTAAAGAAAAAACACAACTAGAACCTTACAGTACTTTGTATTGTTTTTCAAAGTATTCACCACGTAGCTTAATACACTTTTACATTCGCTCAAACCAGTTATTATAACATTTATTCCACTCTAAAGTGGGGGTGTTCAAAATGGCTGACTTGAAAGCGTCGACTGCTCCTTCACCGAACTGAAACCTTTGACCACGAAGACTTTTCTTAGTTTTAGGAAATGTAAAGAAATCGTTAGGGCTTAGGTCAGGATTGTATGGAGGATGGTTAAGAATTTCGAAGGTTAAATGCTCATCCTCCGGCTAATCGTATAGTCGCCTTTTACGACACCCACGGGATGAGATGGGTTGGTGCTATTCGTAGCCGGCATTTATTTGTATACTTATGAGATTATGAAGCTACTCCGTTTCTATTAGATAAGGCAGTGTCTTTTTATATCGTTATAAAAGTAGAAGCAAAGCATTTTGTGAGTATGGGTGGAACATAAACCATATACCGGTGGCGCAATGCCGTTCGGCTAGTTATCCGATGATGGAATAGGTTTGAGAAATAAAGTCGTGCAATTCAATTTTCTCGTACAACACTACTGTAGTGATATAAATCGTTTTCATTGTCATCTGTACGAGCACAAAATAAAAAAAATATTTCTTTGTTTCAATTCGAACGCATCACTATCATAGCCAAAGGAAATCTAATTCTGAACAAAGGTCTCCCGCTTAGATTTCCACAACGAGTGGTCACATGCCGCTCTCATCCAACGACTCTCAGCGACCTTCACCAGCTCGTCTATCCACCTCATCGGAGGTCGCCCCGTGCTGCGTTTTCCGCTGTGCGGTCTACATTTGATAACCTTTTTGCCCCAACGACCATCAGTTCTACGAGAAATGTGCCCCGCCCATTGCCACTTCAGTTTACTAATCCTTTGAGCTAAGACGGCAACTTTAGTTTACTACGGATCTCCTCATTTCTGATTGGATCTCGTAGATAAATACCAAGCATAGCTCTCGCCATAGCTCGCTGAGTGGCCTTGGGCTTTCTTATGAGGCCCATTGTGAGTGACCACATCTCTGTTCCATATGTCAACGGTAAGCTGGCAACTTTTCCTCTATGTTCATAATATTACTAAACGACTGGCAGCCTGTTTACATCCTGCCTGTTCACATCATCATCATATCAGCCACAGGACGTCCATTGCTAAACAAAGGCCTCCCCCTTAGATGTCCACAACGCGCGGTCACATGCCTAAAATATTTTGAATACTAGCCGCATCAAAGACGATCCAGCCGTTTTTAGGAGTTCAGTGACACGTACAGAAGAATTATATATATATATACATATATGATAACTATCTGCGACAACGGTTTATACATAGAATTCAATTGATGCAGCGATCGCATTTTCAGCTATTATGGTGCAGCTGCCGCACCAAATGTTTTACTTAAATTATTAATAATAATAAACAATGTATTGCGCATGTTGGATATTGCCTCGACAATCACTGTGCCGGTAGTTGTTACGGCCAACGGCCTAATGGCCAAGAGCCTCGATCAACATCTTATTGTGAGGTAGTTCCTGTCTCTGGATCCCTAACCAACGGCAGCTTGGACCACGTTGCCGATGCCGATGCCGATGGGTCGCAATTTTTGTGTTTTTAGATATATGTTTCTTTTGCTGTTACATATATATGTAAATTTAAAAAATGTAATCTATATGTAAGTTAATAAAATAAAAGGAATAATATATAAATAACTAATAGTAATTTATTTCTCACCACAATAATGAAACAGTTGTAACAAAGTACTTACATTATTATTCAGATTAGTGAGGGACTGATTCCCCAGCTACGGTCATCTAAAATACTATTTTAGGTCACCAGGCTTCCAACCCAGGAATATACGTCCAATTTAAATTTATCGTAAACTAAAACTATACAATTTTTCATGAAAATAAAATTTAAACGCCAACAATTTGTGTTGGTAACACCGAACAAAATACCGTAATCGTAAGCCACGTCAATATTTCATTGGGATAATATGAACTTGAGCACTACGTAAACATCTCATAATGTACATGAAAAATCAAAATAATCGAGCCAAAAACCGAAATATTCTCCCTAATAACAAATTACAATCGGCCTTTTCACGGTTCACAGTTCATTGCGTTTTATTATGATATGAATAAAAGCTGTAGCGATATCTAGCCAGCGATACATCACTCTCAATTACGAGACTTCAACAGCCGGTTGATTATTTTAATGCTACGTCGTATTTCATAGCGAGGGTAGTTCATTAATTGTTTCAACATATATTGTTTGGTGTCCATGATTTGTTTAATAGACAACTATACTATCCCCCGACGGCAGCCTCTTCATGTAAATGTAATTTCGTTATGTATCGATACGTGGTGGAGTGATTTCGTAGTATATCGATTCGGGTAAGTTCTATTCGTGTTAACCTACGGTCGCGGTGGCGTGCTTTCGAGATGTAAATATTCGATTTCTTGGTTGCTTAGCATGCTGCGAAATATGGGGGATATTTCCACAATCACCACGGTTGGCAGGCGGATAGGTAATTGTAGTATATGTTTATTAGTACAAGGTAGGGTGCTGTGGAGCATGCTAAGCAACCAAGAAATCGAATATTTACATCTCGTGACAGCTCATTTTTATGATTATTAAGAGATCCATGTTCAGGAGCTGATGAGATGTATTCTTCATCATTAGAGAGATGATGAAGAATAGAATAGAAAAGAATAAAATAGTCCTAACAGACACTTTTACACTTACCTACATAAGTTCGCAATATCTGTCCAAAAAACTGTTTTCTTAAATCTAATAAAATTCTTAAATATATATCTAGTATTTTTAGTCTAGCACCAACGGCAAAAATGTCAAAAGCCAAGGGGCTAATATTATTGAATATAATATTAGCTCAAAGTTCAAGGAGATCTAATAAAGATAACGGTTATCTGTTTATTAAAGATTCAAAGGATCGTAATGATAAGACTAAGGTATTGACTTGAGACTATCACCTCATAAAGTAATAGTTACGATAGAAGTCAAAGGCGACGGAATTTAGTACCAATTTGTTCTGTAGCCCCGAAAACGACTATTGTTTTACCCTCTGATATTTATGTTGGACACGCATTTATAAACGCACAGTTAGCTTCATCATGTCACCCAAAGAACGTCCACTAGAAAAGAATAGATTTTTTTTATTTTACACCATTTTAAAAACAGCTACCAGTAAACATTTTAAGAAGAGTAGTTGTACAATGAGCGGTCTTATCGCTATTAGCGATTTCTTACAGACAACCTTTGGATGGACCAGAAAAATATGGATACAATAAAATACAATAAAACGAATACAATAGAATACAATAAAAAGAATAAATGGAAAAAGATAAAGTGGGTATTCCGTGGTGTACTTATTACATTAATATAATCAAGTAGTGTATCTAGACAAATATAATTCAATAAATTACTGAAATAATATGCACATTTATACAGCCATATATAATAAATATACTTTATACAACACATTATAAATAATCGATATATACATGTAAACAACCAAATGCTATACTTTATGCAATACAATATAAATAATACATAAGAATATTGGATATCGTACATAGATATAATAAATATAATGGAAAATACATAATAGGAAGAAAGTACTATTTTGGTCCACATCTGAACAAAAACCAAAGGCATTGTATAAAATCGTCTACAACAGACGTATAGGCCCATTGACGATTTAGAAAATGCTGCGTATGTAAGTATAAGAAACATTTTTGATTATTTTATGCTTTGATCCATATTTGGCATCAATAACCCAACTATTCTGTTGGGTGGACGGAATAAGAATACAGCACCACTCCATCTCGACCCGTGGATGTCGTAAAAGGCGACTAAGGGATTCTAAACCATAGGGATGGGTCGCAGCGACCTATCTGTACAGCTATACTGCGCACACCAACCAGCCTGCCTGCCTGCCAAGCGTGGTGACACTGGCGAATTCCCCCCAAAACGTAGACCGTTAGCCGTTAATATCAATTAGATACAAGATGATAGGCAATAGATTATCTAAAATTCTAAGGACATCCATAATAGAACGAAAACTCTATTCTTTTAACTCTACTTTCTCAATAACAAGCAATCCTTTCTACGGGATTCAAACGATAGCGTCTCAATTTCCGAACGGCGTCCGTTGCCCGTCGCAGCTGCTAATTGTTTCAGTAGCAAGAAAACGACCCGAAATGGTGCTCACAAGGTCCAACCCCATTGTTTTAGTAATGAACAGGAATCGTTCCCGGCCTATTTAGGGCGACGAATTTTAAGTATCTCTTGAGATTTTGGCGTGGGAACGGATCGGATATTGAGGATCATATTTTTTGTATCTTTTTCGGTACCGAGCCACTGTAAGAATAATCTTGGGAGAGAAATCAATAAAACTTGTTCCTTAGTTAATCCTTTGAATTTGATGAAGCAACTGTTCGATTGACAGTGTACTATTATGAAGTACTAGAGGTATTTCCGTAACTTAATAAAATGACAATGGGAAAACAACATGACAATACAGACAAAACAGAACAATTTTTTTTAAACAGAAGTCGTTTAACTATGTCGTCATCATCATATCAGCCAAAAGACGTCCATTGCTGAACAAAGGCCCCCCATATATTTCCACACCACCCTCATCTAACGTCTCCCAGTGACATTCATCAGGTCGTGTCCACCTCGTGGGAGGTCGTCCCACGCTGCGTTTTCCTGTGCGCGGTCTCCACTCGAGAACCTTTTTACCCCAACGGCCATCAGTTCTACTAGGAATATGCCCCGTCCATTGCTACCACTACCGTTTTTAATCAAAGTGGGGCAACGCTATAACAGACAAAGAAAAAGTTGGCTCCGGACTTAGGCATTTATTGAGGAAAGCGGATTGTAAGAAGCAATGAACCTTGACTTAAAATGTTTAATAGGGCCCCGTGCGAAGTTCCGCTTGATTAACTTTTAGATTCCCTAATTAGATTAAAACAATTTGGCGAAATTTATATTGCTGTTAAGATTTAGGTCTACCAGAAAATATAACAATGACAAATTAATTGCGGTAGGTACTTATACATATGCCGCAATTTATTTGTAACCTGGTAGGGTCACTTGTCTGTGTCTATTTTATAAATATATTATTTTAAGTTATATTTTTAGTTTTATGGTAATAGTGCACAGTGCTATTGAAAATTGCTCAAACTACTTTCTATACTTTTACAGTAATAAACAGTAATCTGCAGGTAGTTGTTCCGGGTCTGGGTGTATTGTGTGTGGAATTTGTGTTTGTAAACGCACCCACAACACAGGAGAAATCTTAGTGTGGGGCAACATTAAAATAAAAATATTTGGAAGATAACCTTAAAATTTGAGCTTAATCGATCGAGTAGTATGCGTGTCTATAAGTGACATATAGACTAACATCGATTTTAATTTACCGGGCGATTCATAGAAGCTGCAAGAGGCTCAGTATTTAAAGGAAGTTGTCTGGACTTCTCATTAGGAAACGTCGGCCGAAACACTTATACCGTTACACTTTATTACACTTAATACCATTGGTTTAATATTAAAAACACTTTAAAGACAATGTATACATATTTTCCAATTACTAATTTATCTGCTGGTACTTATTCTGTTTCTTTATAGGCAAGTAGTAAAGCAATACTTACACATAGAACAATAGGGATTCCAGCAGTGAAGAAAACGGCTGATAACTTTCCAATCTGTATGCTAATGCCACTTATAAATCGAGGGGCAGACGCGGGGGCACAAGGGGGTGAGAAAGGAGAACTAATTAATTGCCACGATAGTTCCCCCGTATTATTGAAAGAAGATTTTATGAAAGGGTGGCTACGTTCAGAGTTTCTATTAAATCAGGGTTATGGAATTAGAATTAATCTATTGGTTTTAATTATGATGGACACAAGAAAAGGATTTGGAAGAAAAATATGAATTGGCTTCTTGACTTTTGCGTAATGAAGATCACAATGAAAACGTGAACGAATACTATTGGATTTTGTGATTTAATGGAAACGAAACGGTCAGTCCTTCGTCCGTATAACGTCAAGTTGATATATCGTCTGGCTTCTAATTTAATTATAACTAGCTGGGACCCACGGTTTCACCCGCGTTTAACTTATAAGGAATTTAGAGTACTTCGACATTGACACTTGACATATATTAAATATTTTGGATAAAATTTAAAAATTCTTTGTTTGTTATATGTACCTGATATACTTTCATATACATTTAGTAAAAAGCTGTTATTTTGACATTACAAACAGACACTTCAATTTTATTTATTTGTATAGATTATTAGAACACCAACAATGCACTTCAAATCTACTCATTAAGCACAATTTTCACATTCACGTTTCATATTTCACGAAATATCTAACCAAGTAAATTAGTATTTATGTATGTACGTATGGTCAAAATTAATAATCAATCTAATCCAAAATCTATACATTAGGGATCGACAATTTGCCTGTTTTATAAGTGTGCTCTTAACACAAAAACAAATCAAGTACGAAATCTCAAATCTCAAGATTTTGGATTAGATTGACTATTAATTTCGGCCGTAAGTCACTTAAACACTAATTTACTTGGTTTGATATTTCGACTAAAGACTGTTAGGCGTATAAATTGTGCTTCAGGTTTCTTTTTACTTGTTTCAAGTCACACCATTAAACCAACACATATTCTACTGCAATACTGGAAGCGTTTATATCCAGCTTTATTTACCACCTTCGATACCCGCAGAGATTGAGACCACCCAGCTTAAATCCAATGAACAATATCCTCAACTATTTTAATTTAAACGAGATAGCACCTGTTTATCCCCTGATCAACCACCACATTAATGAAAAAAAGTTATAATTGCGTATAATCGGTATAACAAAATCTATATTGACCGACATCAGCGATGCAGCTATAGTCTATGCAACTTGCATTGCGTGCCACACGCCATACTAAAAACACCATGTTATTTTGACGTAACACCACATTTCACAATAATCAAATTTGGATTTTATTACTGTTATATATAGGGTGCAGTTCTTTTTGCAACTTTGGTGGTGTATGTGAGCTTTCTGCTGGAATATTTTTTCCAGTCTTATCAAGTTACTTGTACGATTCGCGAGTCGTGAAGGTGAATTAAAACCCAAACGTGAGTCACCAGATACCGAATATCCATTTCTATTGTTGTTTTATGTTTTATGTTATGTTGTCTCTAATTTATTTTATGGTGTTCTTATAGCACTGGTTACGTCATTGTGAGCTAAAGACCTGGTTCTGTTATTGGATATGGGGTTGTCCGAGCACGCGAGGGGTATTGGAATTGTGTCGATAGAAGCGATAGTTTATAGCTCGGGACTATCAAATAAAACGCAATTGAATGAAGCGTTGGTAACAATATAGTTTCGTCATATAAACGTATAGCTTCTTGCACTAGTTTAGTTTGCTGTTCTTTATTTAATTATATCATCATATCAGCCAAAGAATGTCCACTGTCGAACAAAGACCTTTTTTTTTTTTTTTTATGCCAGGTTCCTACCGGCTAAAACCACCGGAGTGATCATCGTCGGCACCGAAGGGAGGCTCCAGGAACTCGAATAATCTCCATCTAGAGCCACCCGTTGGTGCCACGCCTTTAGGCATATCTCGGAGGGGGTGACTGCAAAGCGTCATCCCCTCTAGTGGAGGGAAGGTGACTGTAAAGAGGCCGACCCCCCCCCCCAGGCATCTCTCGAGGGGATTGTGAAAGATTCCCCCGAGACAATATACCACATAGATTTACACAATTGTATCATCTTTTTGGGGAGAATTTGCCAGTATTCACCACGCTTGGCAGGCGGGTTGGGAGGCGCAGTATGGCTACTGTCCCACAGAAGGGTACATCCCTCTGGTTTAGAGTCCCTTAATCACCATTTACGTCATCCACAGGAGGAGATGGACTGGTGCTATATTCTTAATCCGGTCACCACACGGAAAACTGTATCGCGATAGATTTATTTCTAATGGTAGTGGTAACAAAAGGCATAAAACACAACGCGATATCAGGTTGCCTTAAAGAAGAGATTCTTTAAACAGCCTGCTAAGTTTTTTGTCGTTAACAAAGTTACGGAGTATCATCTGGTTTCTAACCAGCTCCCCAAAAGTCAAACACCGTCAAATATGCTTTTATATTGCAACTCCTATTTTCCACATAAAATTTGCTCTAACAACGTGCCTAGGCTTTCACCTGTCTGCCGTGGCTTTTTAATTTAATAACATGACATGACACGTCGGAGCACCAACTGTTACAGCATGTTATCACTTGACAGAACCTGTATTATGCATAAATACATCCACTGATTGAGGTGTTAATAATTTAATTATTTTCATACAATACTACTAATTGTTGTTTGACATTTGGACACTCACGAGTGTAACTTTGAGGACGTTCATTTAAATTACATCAATGATTTCCCATGCTAATTTGGGTAATGGCGCTGTGTTAATATAGATTAAGTATGGAAAAAACTGCCTTTTTATGGTTGAAGTTTTTCTAATAAAAACTGGAATTTGCTGCACACAAAGATGAATGACAAGGTGAAGACAGGTTGTAGTATCGAAAAAGTATAATATTTCGGGAAATATTATATTTTTTCGTTACGACAACCTGTCTTCAGCAAATTCCAGATTTTATAGTAAAGCTTGGCTTTACTCGAGAAAAGCGTCTCATTCTATTTATAACATTACTAAATGAATCTTGCTAAATTAATGTTAATTTATAATTAATACTTTGTTGCTAAAGAAACTTTTAAAACTTAATTAAACATTGATTCATTGTTCTTAATTATTTTCTTATACTTTCTTTCTTGCAAAACTAAAAATAGGTATTCGCTATTCTACTAATAATGTCGAATATCATATAATGGCGGATAACCACTGTATCTCTAACATATAACAATTTATTTCGGGTTTAGGTGTTTGTGCATGTAAGATTTATGTCAGTATATAGTACCCGTGTGTCCGTGTGGTGTCCAGATTAAGGATATAGCTCCATCTACCGGTGAATGTCATTAAAGGCGACTTAAGCACTCTAATCCAGAGAGATGGGTAGCAACTATTCTACTATCTAACTGCCAAGTGCCAAAAATGAGGACACACGGCATGTAACCGGTCGTTAATGGAGGACGCCTTTGTTCAGCAGTGCACATCTTTTGGCTGGTATAATGGTGATGATAAAATTATATCCATGATCCACGAGAATCGAGATAGAAAAAATATTTCGTTCTTGACAAACGTTTTATTTCATTGACTGGTTTCCATTTATAGCAAAAAATAATATAAAAACTAAAACCCGACTTTGGAATAGCACAAAGTAAGTTTAAAGAAAATCTCACTGAACAAAGTTTAAATAATAAATACGATTCTCGTAGTCGAAGGCCCAAACTCGATGAACAAAGACCATATAACCAACGATTCTCGGCCTTCGACTACGAGAAATGTATTTATTTATTAACATTGTTTTATGAGACATTTTTCAGACTTGTTTTGTGCTTTTCCATAGTCGGGTTTTAGTTTTTCAATCTTATTATTTTGGGGTTTGAGATCGTTGTTGGAAAAGCGTGGTTAGTTTGGTTTGGTTAAACCAAATAGATTGGACTTTATTATTTCGGCCGAATGAAGTCCACTGCTGGACACAGGCCTCCCCCAAAGATCACCACAACGACCGACATGGGTGTGCTCATTTGGGGGTTTTGCCATAAACTTGGTTATAATAAAAAAAATGTAAAAATATAAATAATTATAGCTACTTACTTAATCTAAGTATTTTCGAACATACTCGTTAAGATTTTTAATTGGATATCAAACAAGATATTTCCTACTTTTTTTGGTAGCAGTTTATGTCCGCTTTGTTGATGATTGATGTTGATTTTTATGTGGCGTCATATAACCTATAACCTGCGGAGTAGCACGATGCTTCTAACGACATCTCATTTGTCAAAATACGACGAGTAATGTAGGCATCTCTCAAATACATACATACCAGTCAAAATCATAACCCTCCTTTTTGTGTCGCCGTAGTCGGGTAATGAAACATCGGCGTGGAAGAAAAGCATCATAAGCAACTCATCATCATCATTTCGGCCGAATAAAGTCCACTACTGGACACAGGCCTCTCTCAAAGATCACCACAACGACCGATATCGGTGTTTTGTGTGCTCATTGGGGGGTTTTGCCATAATCGCTACGCTTGGCAGGCGGGTTGGCGATCGCAGTTGAGTTGTTAATGTATTAGAAGGACGCTGCTGCCCATCCATCGGCTAATCCCTTAGTCACCTTTTACGACACCCACGGGATGAGATGGGTTGGTGCTATTCGTAGCCGGCACCACACGGCTAATCATAAGCAACTGCTACAATACTATTTTATTCATTTGTTTGTGTCTCCTGCTAGAATAAATCGCTAATTATTTATGCCCACCGAAATCAGATTAATTCTATTTTCATTCTACGAATACGCTTCACAATCTCTGATAGGTATCGTTGGTGGCACGCAACACCTATTCATTACAAAACGCAGATCAAAAGCATTTGTTGAGGCCAATCGCGATAGCTGGCTCCCTTTTGATGGTAATGAACGGGATGCATCGGCTGTCTTCGGGTATTTTCGTGTTGACTCGCTGAGTGATAAGCGAAATGCGTTTTGGTAAATATACCGAGTTTTGGGTATATTTTTATAGGCCGTTGGCGATCCGCTCACAGATATTCCCATAGCCGTCGTTGTCCATAGCTGGACTCGCCTTACTCAAGAAAATTGCCTAAACATGTACTTACCACCTTGGTATGTTTTTCGGTGACATCAGAACGACGCTGTTACTGTCTCTCAACAATTTTTGGACTTTTTGACTTAGACTTTTATAATCTCTTTGGTAACAGAACGATATAGCGCGTGCAGGCGAGATTAATTCTTTGAAGGCGAAGAGGAGTTTGAGAAGTGGAAACCACATTAAGAACCTACCTTAGTATTCATACTTGAAGATGTTGGACTTCTGTCTAACCTTTAAAGCGCGCCTTAGACAAAATGCAGAACGCCTCAGGCTTTCAAATATACAAGTATTTTACTGAAAGGTCAAGCAATTATAGAATTAAGACATCAGCGTGCTATATTTTACATTAGAGCCTTTTCAATTGTCATTAAATGAGGCCAATATAGGAGTTTACTCCTTAAGAAATGATTTGAGTTATAAGGCCCGGTACGGAAATTTTGTGAGGAGTAAAATCAAGTGTAATACTCGGAAAGTTGAGGCGTTACGTAGAAAGAGACAAACATACATATCTGTAGGATTGAACGTGCAAAAGAATGAGATGGAATACATAACACAGCGTATCTTATTCTCGGGGCCTCCTCTTTGTGCGATGCTTCGTAGTCTCACTGTATAGTTCACTACCTACCTCTGGTCTGAGAGTTGAATGTGTGCGTATGTTTGTACGTGTGTGTTGTGTGCCTGCGTATTACGAAGTTCTGCCACAACTGGTATACTGCTGCCGAGTACAGGGTATGCATGCTATATAACAAATACATATAGTAGCGTTTATTGTATCTATACATCGTACATAAACACCAACCTAACCATCAACTTTTAAAGTTTTGATTTTAAAGTTTTCTTGTACTTCTATGCATTGATACGTGTATTTTTATGTACTATTAAACAAATCATATCATTATTTTGTAACATACTTTATGGAATACGCTTTGATTGAAGTAATATAAATAATCCGAATAATTACAGATATATGTTTGTTTCTCTTATCATTTTAGAAGATGCGTTAATTTACCCTCTTTTTCCATTCGATATTTATCTTATCTCTTTAAATGAGCAATTCTTGTAATTAGAATCTCGGAATCGGCTCCAACGATTTTCATAAAATTTTGTATATAGGGGGTTTCGGGGGCGATAAATCGATCTAGCTAGGAATCATTTTTAGAAAATGTCATTTTATAGGCGTTTGAGTAGTCTCAACTGAAAAATATGACTCTTCCTGACATCTATTGGCGAATAATAATACTATTTTTTGTGAGCAACTAATTGCTTTAACGACACAACAGCAGATGGCGTTGTTAATTAACACGAAAATACCGAGCAAAGCTCGGTCATCCAGGTATATTAATAATCGAGCATAACACCATGTTCATTTTATACTATAATGTCAAGTATTATTTCACATTATAGTATAAAAGTTAATTATAATGGAAGTATTATAATTTTGTTTAGGTGCCACTGACATTCAATATTAAATACTTTGTCCAAAAAAATTAATTTGGAGAAGTAGCATCTGTTACATACTCTAAGAACTATTTTATGAGGTTAGCTATGTAGTCTAATTTTGAGACAATGGAGTGCTTAGTGGTACCACTACTGCCGCATAGATGGCGCTAAACTCAAAATATTGAAGTTGAAGTTTTCTTAATCTTATATCTTTAAATTTGAGTAGTCTCATCTGAAAAATATGACTCTTCCAGACATCTATTGGCGAATAATAATACTATATATATATACTTACGTAATTGATTGATAAACTGTAAAAAATTAAGTATTTGTTTCTAATATAAGATTAAACTAATTGCACTCATGATTTTTTTCTTTAAATAACCAGTTCATATTTTTTATTATTCTATCGGTAAGATCGAAAAATATTATTCATATTTCATTATTTTATTAGTAATTCGTACTTAAATATAATTTCCAGAAAACACAATTTAAAAAAATACCGAGCAAAGCTCGGTCAAACATCTAGTTATAATTATCGTTCGTAAGGAGTAAACTGCAGTCGTGAGTCGGAGCTGACACACACACACACACTTTTTTTTATTAAGCGTTTAGGTTTTTCTGTTACATAACAAAACAGTTTTTTCATCATCCGAATAACTTTAAATCTTTAATTAATTTCAACGTCCCTCAACATTCTCTACTTTGTTCCATTTCGGTAAAGCGCTGAAATACCAATTTCCCCGAGCCATTATATAAATTAGTTTGGGATTAATGTCGTCAACGAATTTATTTGAAGGTATAATGATAAATTGCTATCCACGATTAGGATGTTTTGATATTGAGTCGAAGTCTGTTAAGAAGTCTTAAAGGATAGGTATACCCTATTTCTTATCCCCACCCATTAAAATGGCTTACCAATAATTGATTTACTTTTAATAGAGAAGTAATAAATACTGGCACTTCTATTTTATTCATCTATTGTATCTATATATACAATTTCTGTTTGTGTTCAGGTCGTGGGCGCGTATATTGGGGAGTCGTGATGATACCGACCGACTTCCGAGAAGAAGGCGACGTGCACGTGGTCACGTGCCGCTGTGTGCGCAGCACAGCGCAAAGCGAGTCTTGGGGAGGAACCTCTTCTACAATCCTCCCCGAGAAGTACCTGGGGGGCGTCTATGTACAGTAATCTTCCCTCAGCTAGAGGGGTGACCGCTCTGCGGTCGGCCGATACGGCCGTGATGTGCCTAAAGGCGTGGCACCAATGGGCGGCTCTAGTTTGATCTTACGAGAACCTGTAGAATTTCCACTGGACTTTAATAAAAAAAGGTGACCTTGTACCTTCTTATGAGGCTCATGGTGAGCGACCACGTTTCAGTACCATAGGTCATCACCGGCAACACACTGGTCAAAGACCTTCGTCTTGAGACACTGGTATTTTGTAAAGTTAGTTATGCAAACATAGAATTAATAGAACTATCACGACAAAGACAAACGGCTCTCTAAAAACTAAAAAGAAATAAAACGAACATTACACCTACAAAGTGGCACCAAAAATCATTAAACAATACTGCAGGAAGTGTGTATAGGTGGGCGAGCTTTATATTGGTAGAATGGTACGCGAGAACTTCCCGCTCATAAACTTCGGGATTTCAATTTAAATACTGCGTTTATTACTTTATATTTTTACTGCTCGGAAGCTAATACAACTATTTCACACACCCGACAAACTAGCTGTCTGCAGCACGAATCCTATTCTATGTTTGTCAAAAAAAACGCTCTCTCACTTTCATGATTCAAAATTTTATATTTAAACTAGCTGGGACCCGCGGCTTCACCCGGATTTAATTTAAAAGAAATTTAGAGTACTTCGATATAGACACTTGACATAGAATATATATATATTGGATTTCAAGGGTTTTATTTTTTTACGCGGAACCCTAATTATTTTTCTAAAATAAAAGTAGGCTAAGTTATTCCTTATAATATCAGCTATCTGCCAGTGAAGGTCCCGTCCAAATCGGTCCAGCCGTTTCGGAGATTACCCGGAACAAACAGACAGACAGACAAAAAAATTAAAGATAGTGTTTTTGTTATATGTAACGTACATACTTTCATATGAATTAAGTAAAAAGCTGTCATTTTGACATTACAAACAGACACTTCAATTTTATTTATTTGTATAGATTCTAAGTGTTTGATAGGCTTTTTATCCAAAGAGTTTGAACCATATTATAATACAAGTCATCATCGTTGTTGTACAGACGGCTGCGGTCACACATAAACCAGTTTTACGATTTGCACATTTGTAAAAACGCCCAACAGTTAATGCTGGGACCTTCGTTGTGGAAGCAAGCCACAGAAAACTTTAAGTTTTCCGTTTTAAACAGACAGACGAAAAAAGGGAACAAAGTAATTTGACCTTTTAAATGCTTCGGTTCACGACAATGCCGAAATGGTTCCGGATTTGATGGTTTCTGTTGAGGTCCGTGTGGTGTCCGTGTTTAGACTACAGCACTACTCCATGTCCCCCATAGAGAAGAAGTATCTAAGTAAATAAGTATATGTATATAAACAGTTTGAGAAATTTGTTCTTTCTTGACTACAAAACTAGATACGTATAAGAAACTCTCCAGGGAATACAGGCAAGTAATTTTAGTGTAGTAGAGTGTTATGTGAAGGATTCATCTCGAGCCGTACTACATTTTATCTATTTCACCCACCATAACAACTGCGTGAGTAAAGTTGTGGAAGGAAAGGAATAGCCGGTGAATGAATTAGAACAAAAGGCATTCGAGCTTAAGCTTTAAGGTAGAAATCCGATTTTGGCAGTCGCGATCCGACAGCCGCAACCGAGAGTTCGATATCTCACATTAGAATTTCTCCTATGTCCTGGGTACAATTTAAGGAAATAAATCATACAATACAATAGCACAAATATTGCCGCAGAATGCAATTGAACGCCACTAAACCAACCATACTGACAATTATTTAAATATTTTTTTTTGAAACATGTAGAAAAGCATGAAATAATTTTATTGTAGCGGTATAACTTATAAACAGCCTCGCATTAAAGGCTGTGGTTAAGCTTTTATTTCTTAAGCAATACAGAATAGAAATACATAGCATAAACAGATTTCAAAGGCTTATTTTGTTATACCATCGTTTGAATTCATTTAGTTTGAAACAATTAATTTTACTAACTTCATCATTTCAACAAGTACTGAGACCCAAATTTATTGAATTATAAATGTTGATAAAGTTTACAAAACAATTTAATCTTTCAGAGAAGTCATTATCTTAATTCCTTTACGCTAATTGATTTTTATTTGGGTAAAATTCAATTTAGCCGTGTGGTGCCAGCTCAGAGTACCACCACCCCATCTCCTCCTGTGGGTGTCGAAAAGGCGACAAAGGGATTAGCCGAAATATGGGCAGCAGCATCCTTCGAGTACATTAACAGCTCAACTGCGATCGCCAACCCGTCTGTCAAGCGTGGCGATTATGGCAAAACACCCTAATGAGCCCACAGCACACCCATATCGGTTGTTGTGGTGATCTTTGTAGGAGGCCTGTGTCCAGCAGTGGACTTCATTTGGCCGAAACGAAAATTTCAAGATTCGATTATTTTGTATAGTTCGGTAAAAATGGTTCTTGTACACAATACTAGCTACATTTCAACATTTGATTAAAAATAAATAACTATTTCCACTTCATATATTGTGAGGTCAAGCCCCCGCAGTTTACTGTTGATGTGAACCTACTTTTATGGCTGGTTTACAGAGAGCAGTGCGAGTTGAAGTGTTCAGCCACATGTACTAAGTAAACTCATCATCGATTTACTGTGAAATACAAATCGGTCTGTATCTTGCATCCGAGTTACTACAACATTTTTTATTTTCGATCACTACTCGCCTCGCCACACGACGCCACACCTGACTCTCGGCTACTTATACTGTGTAAACTCATAATCGAATTACTGTGATATGCAAGTCAGTCAGTATGATGCATCCGCGGGCTGATTACCTAAGTCGCAGACGCTTTGCAACAGGCGTAAATTGCTCCAACGCCAGTCAAGTCAAACGTCAATTTGGTATTACCTATTTGCCGATAGCGACTAAACAGGCGAAGATCTCTGACACGCCTCTGTCGGACAATCAGTGAAATAAAAACGTTCATTCTTTTTGGTTCCACTGGTGGCTACTGGCGCTAGTAACTATGCATCTTCCACAATAGCGACAGGCGGGCGATGCCTTACGTAATACCAATTTTTTGACGCTTTGCCACTAACGGATCCTTGGTTGCGCGATAGCTGCTATCGCGTCTAGTGTTGCTGTTTTTAGCTATTCAGCCCGCCAAGTTACTTTTAACAGGTTTCGCTTGCCACTCGCCTTCCGTCACAGGTCACACCTGAGTCGCTCCCATATCACTCGCATCGTTAAAAATATGTCAGCTCAGTCTATCTTATCAAATCTTGTTGACTACACATTTGAAGGTCGCGCTTGACAACTCATCCGCGTCTGCACACTACTCGTAATGCGATTCGCATCTACTTTTATCATGTATACAGGCGGGCAAATCAAACTACTTGCACCTGAGTACACAACGCGAGCATCTGTCTACTGTCTGAGCAGCAATTCCGAGCCATTCCATGTGGTGTCCAGATTTAGAATAGAATACCACTCCATCACCTCCTGTGGATATAATCTAAACCAGTGGGATGAGCAGCAACCTTCTTTCTATAGAACAACGGTGATTTTGCGCTCACCGACCCAGCTGCCAAGCGTGGTGAGTACTGGCAAATTCCATTCAATGACGACGCAAACAAATAAACATTCCCCATTATAAACCAGTCGGTATGGAAAGTTTGGGGGAGGCCTTTGTTCAGCAGTGGATTCCTTCCGCTGATATGATGAAACCAACCATTAGAAATTAGGTATTAAGCTAAGTAAGAGGTTCATCACAATAATGCTTATATTCGTAAAGAGCACAGTAGCAGACATAACATAAGGTACTCCTTTATTTACATTAAAATATTTTTGGGTTTTGCCGGATCCCTCACAAATTTCCTGCCAAAATGTTGAAAATTTGCGTTTCAAATGCTTGATGTTCTGAAAACAATTCTTGTTTTTCATTCAACGATATTAAAGCGAAAATCAAGAGTCCACTTGCCAAAATTTGCAAGTCGATTCGTGAGAAATACCAGTGTCAAAAGGAATTTATTAAGATGAGGTGCGCCGGCCCCAAGTTGGGCGCCAAACTTTAATTCTGCCAGGGGGTAAAAACTGGCAGAATTTTATAAATTACTAAAAGGATTGAACGTTTATTTTTCTTTGGCAGTCACTTCAGGGTTTGGGTTTTCGGATAAACGATTAGCGACACATGGAATAGTTTTGTTGACAAAACCCTTAATTTAAACATTTCTAAAACTGTGTTTGAATGTTTCATGGCCTTTCTCAGGGCTTGTTTCGACAACATAGTCGGTAAGTATTAATATGCACGTTTCGTTATTTCATATATGATATTATAATAACAATGTCAAGTTCCAAGGCAAGTGGTTCCCGGGTAATATAGCCCACCACTTAGTGCAACTGCAGTAGAAGACGTCCACTGCTGAACAAAGGCCTCCGCTGCTGACCCCCACAACGAAAGGTTACATGCCGTCCACATCCAATGACTTCCAGCTACCTCCACCAGGTCCAGATCACTCTACCTCATTGGAGGCCAACCAATCCAGTTTGTCCAAACTTTAACTACACTTATAATAAAACTATTTTAAACGGATTAAATCGCGTGTATTATTGATTTATGTTTTTATTACTGCGTGCATCGAAATAATTTTTGATTCGTTTTGTACGGTAGATGAAATAACTTTTTAAATCTGTAACGACGCTTGTCACCTTCGTCATCCTGCGACCACGAACCCTGCAAAGTGTTTGAAACGTCAGGAAAAACAAAAATCTATTTACACGCGATTTAATCCGTTTAAAATTGTTTTATTATAATGTGTAATAATCGCGAAAACCTAAGACATTACTATTTAACTACACTGTTCATTTACAGGTTGTTATGAAAAAAGAAAATTAAAGTAGTAAAAGATATAGCCGTGTGGTGCCGGCTCAGAATACCACCACCCCATCTCCTCCCGTGGGTGTCGTAAAAGTCGACTAAGGGATTAGCCGGAGGATGGGCAGCAGCGTCCTTCGAGTACATTAACAACTCAACTGCGATCGCCAATCCGTCTGCCAAGGGTGGCGATTATGGCAAAACCCCCCAATGAGCCCACAACACACCCATATCGGTCATTGTGGTCATCTTTGGGGGAGGCCTGTGTCCAGCAGTGGACTTCATTCGGCCGAAATGATGATGATGAAAAGATCTAAACCCTAAATTTCTATAGGCCTTTTTTTTTCCGAGCATAAGCGTGGCGCCGGCTAAGAATACCACCACCTCATCTCATCCCCTGGGTGTCGTAAAAGGCGACTATCGGATTAGCTGGAGGATGGGCAGCAGCGTCCTACGAGTACATTTATAACTTAACTGCAATCGCCAACCCTGCCAAGCAAGGTTTTGTGTTGTCAAAGTAAAACAAAGATTTGAAAAATTGAAAATGAGTTTTGATAAATCGTCAATATTGGGTGTATCGAAGTCATAATAATATACACATTTTATTAGAACAGCAAGTTTATTGTTGTTCCGAGATATTGTCTGCAGCGAAAGTGCGTATTCATGGGATGCACGATGATAACTGGGTTATAAAGGATAAAATCAAGCAGTGTCGGGGCCTGATAAAGTTATATCAAAGTATTGGTGAGTATCCATCACGAGAACTTTAACTAGAGGAAACAACTTAATAGAAACAGATACACGAAGAAGAAGAAAATGAAAATAAAATCGCTTGGCACAGTTTATGAAAGAGCAAAATTGGACTTCTGGGGTGGAGGCCTGGTGACCTGAAACACAGGCTTCATCCTAGCTTAGGCACCAGTCTCCCATAATAAATGAATAATACTATAACTAGGCAATACTGTATTTTGTTACAACTTTTTTATTATTGTGGTGAGAAATAAATTATTATAATTACCTCACGACCAGCAGTCTAAGTTTAACGGGCTGATACGTACAGTATTACTTAACAAGTGCTGTTGTCGTTCTCTTTCACAGTAATTTAAAAAGACAATTCATCATCATCATCATTTCAGCCGAATAAAGTCCACTGCTGGACACAGGCCTCCCTCAAAGATCACAACAAGACCGATATCGGTGTGTGTGTGCTCATTGAGGGGTTTTGCCATAATCGCCACGCTTCGCAGGCGGGTTGGCAATCGCAGTTAAGTTGTTAATGTATTCGAAGGACGCTGCTGCCCATCCTCCGGCTAATCCCTTTGTCGACTTTTACGACACCCATGGGAAGAGATGGGGTGTTGGTATTCTAAGCCGGCACCACACGGTGACAATTACCGAATAGATACTTTACAAATAGCGATACTACTAAAACTGGCAAACTGTACCATTGTAAAGATAGACAATCGAAATGAATTGAATTAATTTTAGCTTTACATGGACATTTCAGTAGTAATCCAATTTTATTAAATGGGTAGGTGAAGTTATGGGTCTTTCAGCTCTCTTTAAGCTGATATCCATTTTATTTATTCAGTAGGCACGGTTGGCGTAGTGGCTAAGCAATTGGCTATCTGCGCTACGTGTCGCGGCTTCGATCCCCGCACGGAACAAATATTCATTCGATCTATAGATAGATGTTTCGGGTCTCAGTATATTTGTTCGAGTGAGATTTATGTCTTTAAATTGTACCCACGACAAAGGAGACATTCTAATGGAATATATAAAAAAAAGATATATTTTTTAATTATTCAGGAGCCAAAATCTTAAGACTTTCAAGATTTACGATTTCAGTGAAGCATAGAGAACAATAACTTTTGAAGTACATAAATCAGAATGTGATGATTTGCGTGGTGCCCAGCAAAAACCACCCTTCTCCACCCAAAGCCATCTAGCCTTGGTATCAACCTGGCATCAATGGGCGGCTCTAGTGTAATCTTACGAGGACCTAGAGCCCCCTTCGGTGCCGAAGATGACCGCTCCAGTGGTTTTAGCCGGTAGGAGTCCGGTATACCCCTTCGCCCTTCCCCGGAGCGATGGAAGTTCAAGTAGAATTTCCACTGGATACTAATAGAAAACAAAAAAGAATTGGTATTAATAGTATGGGCATCTTTCCTTGTGCTACTAACAACATACTCCAACCACCAATCGACCACCAAGCATCGTGATTATGGCTGTGTCCTACAAGACCAATCATTGTAGTGATCATTGGGAGGACCATATAAAGCAGTGGATGATTACGGCCACGGATGTATGTGTGTAGACTTAAAGAAAGAAATGAGAGAAAAATACATTAATTCCTTGCACTTTGTTTAAATGGATAACAGTTGAGATTTTTTTTATTATATATAGTATCTCTTCTCCATATTTATTATGGGAATAAATACACATTAAAAAACAATCTCATCAAATAAATCTAACTAACCCATTAAGCTATATTTTCTCAATACATTAAAAATAAGAATTTATTTTTTAGTTCTGTATTTAAAGGAAAATAACATAATTTTCTAGGAAACTAATAATAACAAGATGTAACGTTAATGTTGAACGGACAACCTTATCGTATTACGCAATAAGAGAATCTGCAAAATCTTATACAGGAAAACCCCGCAGCATATTGTGTACGATAAAATCGCAAAACTTATTCACTTGTAATCCTCTTTATTCATTAGTTACAAGCTAAGAGTCCGGGACTGAAATCTACTCCGTGCTGTGGTCAGATTCTTTTAGGGTTTTCACGGATGTTTGTATACATAGTCGTTGATTTTCCTGCTCATACAACGGGGAAGGCGCGCTGCTTTTACCAAAATCTTATATCATTTCATCTATTCTGATTATCCACGAGTGAGCATTCGTCTTTCGTAAGGTCACTAAAAAGTTACCTTTATTGAGTCGAGTTTCTAACTCAAATAAAAGGTAAACTACGAAACACCCAGCCTCTGCAAATGTTCATCTCACTGAAACATGGTGCAACAGCTACAGAATGACGCGTTTCTGACGACGAAAAGATAGCAAGATAACAATCCAACTTATATCCCGGATTGATGATGGGCACCAGTGAGCATGAGAACGGTGAAGGTGCACGAAATACTTTTTCTAGAAGAGGTGTGTATCCGGCGATGGACATCGACCACAGCGGGGAAGTTTTTATTATGGACAAAGACACACAAGAGAGCAATAGTCTAGACGATAAGTAGACTAACTAGTTTCAAATTGGAAGAGAGCCACAATAATGAACCGCTTACAATTATTATGAGACCGAGAGAGAGACAGATAGATATTTTTATTACCTGAAGTTGATACTTATTTATTTATTATTGCATTCACGTTGTATACCAGATGTTACATAGGTAGTATAAAGTTTCAAACATGAACCCTGCCAGGGCACAGCAATACATTTGTGTAACTAAAACTATATATGACATTAGATAACCAATAAAAATATTATCACATCTAATTTTTTTTACATTAATCAAATTATGCAATCATTATTACAATTGAATTTTTACTTATACATTACATTTCACTTCCATTTAAATAAATTAAATTATAAAATTAATAATACATTACTTCATTTTACATTATCTAAATAAGTAGTCATCTAATATAAGTTTATGCTTAATTTTATAGTGGGGATTTCATAGTATGTTTGCAGATAGTAAAATAGATATTTTATTGACTTTGATTATAATGTGCGTAATCAAATATTTTTGTTAATTAGTTAAGAATTCTTTCAGACTATAATAGAACTTCTGTATAAGGTAGTTTTTAAGAGTGTTTATAAACTTATTTTCATACTCGATAATAGATACTGTAACGAGTTATGATAAAATGTATACATATTTTGACAGCTTATTAACAGCGATATTTCTCAGAAACGTGTGTGTGTGTATAAAACGGCTTGCAAGTTTCTTGATCACAGCAGTCTATTGGCTTTATTTCATGTAGAATTTGCTGTAATAAGTCGCATAACTAATTTGTACCTTGACCATAATGACCACTCAGGCAAAGTCCAGTGAATGTATTAAAACAAAGGCGTAATGTAACAAATATAAATTACTTCAAACACGAAAAAAGGAATTATGGAAATGATTACTAAAGCTTCTTGGAGAAAAAGGAAGTTCGTTTTAAGTCGTAACAATTTCTTTCAAGTACAAATCCAATTATCCAATAGTAGATTTTTTAAACCTGGCTTTAAAACTTAGCAATAGGATTTCAAATGTTTTTTGACAAATCTGTGTTCCATATTCAAAATGCTATGCATATTACTACTTAAGAATACACTAGAAATTTCGCAATAGAATAGCAGAAAAAATGCGCTTTTTATCACGAATTTCATTCATACATTCTAGTTACGAGTTTTAGTGGTGGTCTTGAGGAATAGATTGCAATATGGGGTAAAAATGAATTGACTTATATGAAATCTTTCCACGTTGCTATCATTTTTTGGAATAGCCGTGCTTAGCTATCGTTTTAGAAAAAAGTGTCACCGCCATCCAAGCTTAACAAAATACAAGAGTTCTTCGATAGTAGATTAAATTATTGCACTGGTGCTAATTAATGTACGTTATTAAAATGTCTTACACGTATTTCACACGATGTCCACGTTAATTAAGATAAGAATTTCTCGAAATGTTTCGTCGCATCACGTGTAACACACGATAGTATAAACGTGGAAGCCATATCCAGTGGATTTGTGGCTATATGTGACATAATCATCTTAATAATACTTTGGTTGCCTTTTGTTATTGTTACTACATGTATGTATATATTTTTTTACCTCCCAGGATAATCTGCAATCTACTCCGATAGAGCTACGTGAGGCAAACCCATTTGGTGCTATGGTAAGCAATTAGCAATTTGTGTTTTTTAACCGTATTGTCCAAATTTTGTAGTGGTCGGCATCATCACTTCATCAAGACTAGGGGAGACAACGTGTGGGGTTCCCCAGGGGCTGGCTCTTGGCCCGCTCTACACTAAGGTATACGGCTAGCGTATGCCAGTGATTTTTCAAAGTGAACCTGTAGGCAAAGTATGACTTAAAACTAAAAATAAATAGTTTGTATTACGTGACATCCCTAAAATAGGTAAACGATCTCAGAAGGCTAGACCACTAGTCACTTTGTGTTGAATGATATACTTGGATAGTCTAATTTAGATGATTCACTTAAAAAGTTCTATATCATATGCACATAACTTTGTTTCAGAGTTCGTTGTCCAATGCATACGTCAAGTTTTGATGCATTATGTGTACAGTTCAAAGAAATTTACATTTTTTTTTTAATATATGGTTGAAATTGGGTTGATGGCTTGTGTACGGTTTCGAAGAAAAGGTTGCATGCAAGTAACTTATAGGAGACTAAGTTAGTTATACAAAGAAATATAAGTTCTTTTGGGGCAAGTAAACTAGGATCCTATCGGAATGGTCGGCGAGAGATAGTAGAAATGTTAGCAGATCAGCTGCAGTTCCCAGATGAGTTAACGATATGGAAAATTTGGCGAGTAAAATCGAGAGAGAGAGAGGCAGAGTAGTGTGGTACATAGAAGAGGATGCTGATATTCTGCAGTGTTGTCTATATATAGTTGCCAATAATAATAATAAAAAAGTGTTATGCATTAAAATTGTATGCAATAGTACTGTCATTTTAATAGGTCGTATTTGACAGTTACCGAAATACTCTGTAAGTATAGGGATAGCAACCAAAAAATCTGTTGCCACAAAAACTGATTCTCGAGATATATCGATTTCTTATTCTTATAGTTTGTAATCGTTTAGTTGAACTAAGTTTAAATGTTTTACGTAGTATAGCTTTTTTGTGTTAAGCGCTAGAACAGTATGAACGCAGAGTGATACTGCAAAACATTTATGTCCTTATGTGCAACATTAACACATTATCTTGTCATCAGCCCGTAAGTCCACCACTGAACATGGGCTTCCGAATGAACACTACAATGAGCGATCATAGGGTTCCTATAATCACCACACTTGGCAGGCGGATTGGTGATCGCAGTATGAGTTAGTTATCACTCAAGAAGATGCTGCTGTCTATCCTCTTGATATCTTTATTCGCCTTTTATGACACCAATAGTAAAGAGGAGTGGTGTATTCTTTGAGTAAAACCACTCGGAACTCGTACAGTGTAATTCATTTTGTCATCATGTCCAATATAGAATGGCTGTGTCATTTCTAACAACTTTAAACATCGCAAAAATCACATTGAGGTCAAAGTTTTTTACTGTTATATTCCTACCGGTTTTCAGTTCCACCGAAATTCGATCTGCGTACCGAAACAAAATAAAACAACCGAACGAATGTGAGTTCTAACACTGTCCTCTCTTATATATGGTATATAGCAGGGATTGTAAACCTTGAGTCCTAAGACCGATATGTGTTTTCAGATTATTTTATACCTGCTGTGGCCACGTGGTCACCGTAAAATTTTTGGGTTTTATAATGATGTCAGCAGCTTATCGCAGTCTTTTCGCTGTCACCACGTTGTAATACCAATAAAAAAGAGACCAATAAAAAAGGAGGATTGCGATGAGCTGCATCATTCACTCGAGTCTAACACTACACAGAAAAACTCAGTTAAGCTGGACAAACTACGCATTAGAGCGGCTCGAGGCTCGACTCAATACCCAAGTATGCACCTTGAAACACTAATATGGCACGAGAATGTCAAAAAGTTGGATATCTCTGGTTAAAGCTTTCGTAGGCTAGATGTAACATGTTATACTATTTTACGACCATTTTACTACAAACCGGAGAGGCTACACATGTTTAAAATCCCGCTCCAAATTCGATGTTAAATATGAGATGGATTTGTGATTGGATGGCGCTGTCGTGGGTTCGCGCCAAATTCTTAGTAGGAAGAACCCGATACGAAAATATTAGGGTTTCAGTATATTTTCGTTTTAGTTTACTTTTAGATATGAATCGTGTCGAGAAACATCTAGAGACTCAATCAACGGAGTAGACATACTATTAAATATGACGCATATAGAACACTTTAAGTAGCATTCGTCTGCAACTATGGTATATACGATTACAGATGGTATGGTTTAAAGCCCGTTTCTTTGTGTATGATCTTAGTTACTAATTCTTGTCTGATGACAGCACGAGCTATATTTAACATGGAAATAGCTTATATTTCATGAAAAGATTAGCCATTCTGCAAGGTTGGTAGCGGGGTTGCCTGCCTAGGTTGTGCTAGACGTATTGAGGTATCGTTACTCGAATCAAGTTACACTACACTCAAACAAACTGACAATAGAATAGTAAGATTTAGCCAATACCTACTAAATTTGGAGCCTTATGTTGCAAGCATTATTATGACATACAAATGGCGAGCAATAATGATTTAAAATAGATTGTTAGTACCCCTTCTAAAGCTAGTGCTGCATTAGCTGCTTTAAAAGCAAAACACGTAATACGCTAATACACTGACGTATATAATTCAATCGTACACATTATTTTGGTGCATATCCATTGCTAGAATAGTAACAATGTATTTCCTATTACAAATGAGTCTACTGGAAATCTGTTTGTAACATTTGGATCGGCAGAGCAGCTGCATTTTATCATAACCAAACCTCAGTATATATTATAATGCTGGCATCGAATCGTTGTATAAAAATTAAAAGATAAAGATATTTATTATTCACGTCGAACTATTTACAGGGATTTATGAGTAGTCAAGACTTAAGTTGCCGTTAATAGTTTAACAGGTTCTCAATTCAACTGAACAGATTGAACAGATTAAAATTATTGACGGTTTTATGACCGTACATACATACATACATATAATCACGCCTCTCTCCCGTAGGGGTCGGCAGAGACCACTTCTTTCCACTTGCTGCGATCCTTACATACTTGTTTTGCTTCTTCCACTTTCATTATTCCCTTCATACATGCTCTTCGGTATAGGGTACTCTTGACCTGGCCTTTTTCCAAGACGTCCCTGATTTGGTCTCGAAACGTCCGCTACACTTTTTTCGTCAATCGTTCTTCATTCATTCTCTCAACATGGCCAAACCATCTCAGCATACCTTTCTCAATTTTTGTCACTACATCTTCTTTCAGACCACAACGTTTTCTTATCTCACTATTTCTTATCCTGCCACTCAGTTTAACTCCTATCATACTTCTTAACGCTCTCATCTCAACCGTGTTAGTAGAAAATCATCTGAGCGGTATTTTTAATCTTTGACCGGGACCCCAGCTGTAACTTACCATGATGACTGTTCAAGCAGATGTAATTTGGGCACTCTGTTAAGATAATTTGTGATTGTGCCTGCCTGTACTTCTATTGGTATATTGAATAAAACTTTTTTTAAGTTTTGTTTATTTTTAGTGTTAATAAATGTAAGAACTTTTTCCAATTTGGTATCAGTATTTAACACTAAAAATAAGAATGACTCAAATCATTTCTCTGATCTGAGAGAAATCGAAACTATTAAGACATTATCTAGATAAGCGCAGTCAAATTAATTTGTTTATTGAAGCTGGTTAAAAAACTACACAATCAAATGTAATGAAATATATGTGGTACCAACTCGAAAGCATTTTGCATCAGTTACAAAAATAATTGCTCAAATCGGTCTACAAATCTCGGAGTAATCAGTGTACATACATGAAAAAAATACGCATCGAATTGAGAACCTCCTCCTTTTTGAAGTCGGTTAAAAATAAGTAGTGTAGTAGTGCATGCAAGAATAGATCGGCGACAATGTTATAGCGCCAACTAAACATTTTCGGAAAAATATGCAGTACTTAACTACGAAAAAACATCCAAATTATACTTTGAATACAACGTAAGTTACAAATAATAATAATTAAATAATATTTCATAGCACGTATGTAGTGCGCTGACAGTAATCTCGTGCCGCGAGCAGTATTGCAGACGTCAAACTAAGCCTCGAAGAGAAATCGCTTGAAACATTTAAAGAATTCCAATCCAGGAGCTCTAGATTTTGCCCATCATGTACTTGATGCTAGTGTTTACTGTAGTGTTATAAAGGTATAAGATATTTATGATTTCAGTCAGGGTATGGCACTAATCGCTATGGATTTAAACGAGTCTATCTGGTTGCCAAAACGTGAAGCACATAATGTCAGAACACTTAGGTAGGCTACTAGGTAGCCCGATGTCCTAAAGAATATATGACTAATCTGGATTCGGAAACATAAATTCTGTCGATGGACATTTATACAGATTTTATTAATTGATGCTTAAATCATTTAATGTATCGAAACAGTTTATACTCGTTATGTTTACATTAAGTATTCCTTTAGTTCATGTCCTACTTTACATGATGTTCAGTTTTGAAAGCATTAGGCAGGTTCCATTTTGTAATGAATATTTCGACGTATTCATTCATTCAATCTTTCACGTTTTCATTTTCATTTTCAAACTACTAATTCATTACCACGACAATTCTGTAGTAGGTAATTCATATTAAATTTGAACAGAAATTACATCACAGCGAAGCTAATAACTTATGCAACCAAAACATTAATACCAAATTCCCTTAACCCCACAACAGGAAATCTCCGTCGCAAGTTAATTATTATTTCATCAGTAACACTTAAACAATATGCGTATGAAATGTTTCCACTAATTGTAGCATACTGCCGCTATAAATACAAATTTATAGTTATTATACGGTGTGGGTGAAAGCATATGAAATATCGTGAGTAATCTGAATAAACCGTTTCCTTTAGTGGAATTTTTGTGGGTATTTTCAAAGCGTGTAAATGATTTAGGGGTGAAAATGTACGGTGTTCGATTTTAGGCGTCACAGCTGCGATTGTACGTTAGGATACGAGCCATTTTACCTAGCTAGCCCAAATACCCGAGATCTTTCTACAGAATAAATTCAATATGCTTTGATGGATTCTAGTCGGTCTCACGCTGGGTTTACTGTTTGTATGTGGGGTATTTAGTATTTCTCAACGAGATCGAATCAGAAATGAGGAGATCCGTAGAAGAACTACAGTTGCCGACATAGCTAAAGGATTAGTAAACTGAAGTGGCAATTGGCGGGGCACATAGTTCGTAGAACTGATGGCCATTGGGGCAAAAAGATTCTCAAGTGGAGACCGCGCACCGGAAAACGCACCGTGGGACGACCTGCAATGAGGTGGACAGACGACCTGGTGAAGGTCACCGGGGTTACATCGTTGTGGAAATCTAAGGGGAAGGCCTTTGTTTAGCAGTAGGGAGTCCTGTGGCAGTTTTTTTTTTCAATATACCTTTGCCCCACACTAGGATTTCTCCTGCGTCGTGGGTACATTTACAGACAGAAATTCCACACACTATACACCCATCATATGATGATGATGATGATGTGGAGTGATATAGGAAATTACTTTAAAGCTGAATTTTATGCATTATTCCTTATGTATATAACCATGCCATACAGCATCAACAGCAAATATCAGTCTTTGGAGCCCGATTCAGACGGAAGGTTTGAAATGAATATATTAATTGAATATCCAATGCCACACTCTAGCTTACCCTGTAATGTTGATGAAATAATTATCACATTAGCTAGCTATTTCCCTTTATTTATGATCATTCAAGGAATACGCAAGGAAGTGCATGTGCTTCAAATAAACTAGCCTTAGAAAGTGGCTTTGGATTTGGCATAATCTTCATTACCTAAGTAGTATAGCCAGCAGAACCCTTGAATGGCAGCTCACTTAAGGCAAACATAAACAAAGAAACGTAAGACCAAGGCATTCCGACAACCAGACACTGCGAGACGATCTAAAGACCGCTAAAGAGTCCTAGAACGCTGCTAAGTCAAAGTCATGGAGTAGAAGCACCTCGAAGAGACTTCGTCAATTACCATTTAAACATGTGTATAGTTATGATTTTGAGGCAAGCCCGCCACACATTCCCAACCACTGCAACTCCTGTAAGCCAGGATTTACAATGGCAACCACCGAAAAGAACGCCGATCAATAAAGTTCGGTGCGTCCCAGAGAAATGAATCACTGTCTTGGAACCCGCACCGAAATTAATCAGAAATACAAAGATATGGCAAAAACGCATGAACGCACGGAAATTCATCCTAGTCACAACAAGGTCTGTATAGTAAATAACCCCGGATGTAACTTGCAATCTCTCAAACATATTATTGCGTTCATCTTGCCAAAGAATACACTCCCACAGGATATGATGTGTATATACTTATATTGAACCCACACATCAAAATGTCGTTAAAACTAGAGGAAATATACAGCCCAACCGCGCGGGTGACACCACAATAATTTCCCATATGTTATGAAACATGAATTGTAACGAGCAGCGACGCAGAGCATTAACAAACACACTATATTCACGCAAAATTTATAATCTGTATAAAAGGGGAGAAGCTATGTATTGAACTTTTATTTCTAGAAATGTAGAGGTTTCATCATCATCATCAGCTACACTTTCCCTTCAAAAACGGAAACATCAAAACACATTTTGTAGAAAACTGTAATCAATATGGTCTGATTTATTTGATTGTCTTGTTACGACAAACAGGAAATATCAAAGAATTACTTAATTAGAACATCGATATGTGGAAAAGCCATGTTTTCTACATTATTCGTCATCATCATCATCAACCTAGCTTTTAAAAACTACATTGAAGTCGGTTTTACCCGTGTAGTTTCTGACGGTACGGTACACGACAAACCCAATATAAGTATGGCCAGCAAGAAGTTGTTCCGGGTCCGACTGTGGATGACGTGGAATGTTTGTCTGTAAACAGTACCTACGACACAGGAGAAATCCTGGTGTATACAGCTAAATAACTGAGAAAACACGTACCTACCTAAACGAGAATACCTCCATCCTAAGGTTAGACCGGCAGTCAGTATTAGAGGCTTCTAGATGCCTGTTACATGTATTCGTACATTAATTGTATAGAATTCCAAACGTCACACTTACGTCTCCATGTCGTGTTGTCACCAACGATTACTGGCCGTAATTACTTGTTCGATAATCGTTTTGTACGACGAAACTCTGCCTGAAACATTTTTACTTAGTTTGACCGTTCTAATTTAGCTACCGAAGAAAAATTACTAAACGAAAATGTCACCCGTTTGTGAATTATATGTATTAAAGCTAAATATTCCTTAGTGATATGCTTATTAGAATATAAGTGCGTTTCTACTACTCGCTGCACATGTTCTAGATATGGTTGATAAATTCGGCTCTAGTTTGATCTTACGAGGACCTGGAGACCCCCCTTAAGTGCCCAAGACCGCTCCAGTGGTTTTAGCCGGTAGGAGTCAGGCATGCTCCTTCGCCCTTCCCCGGAGCGGAGGAAGTTCATGAAGAATTTCCACTGAAGACCAATAAAAATAAAATAAAGGCGGGTTGGTGAGCGCAGAATGGCTGCTGTTCTACAGAAGGGAGGCTGCTGACCATCCATCTGGTTGAGAAGCCTGTAGTCGCCTTAACTACATCCACGGGAAGAGATGGAGTGGTGCTAGATTCTTAATCCGGTCACCACACGGACTAAAACTTTAAATGTGACGCATTAAGGCTCCTAACATACCCATAACACAACAACTGTCGACCAAATCAACAGCACGTGGTATTTATGACTCTTGAACATTTGCAGCCGTATACAACAGTTCTGTGAAACTAGTAACTAAACATGATTAATAAATGTGGATACCTTATTGCCGACTTGAGTTATGAAATTGATAAAAAGAAAAATGATCGAGGTATATGAGAAGAGAAGAAACCTCACCGCTCAAAACCAAACAAATAACGCTCTAGTACGCTAGGTACGTAGCAACACAAAATATAAAAATCATATCTATTCATCAAATCCAGAAACAAAATCCCAGCGAAAAGTCTTTGCAAGGAAGAACACTAAAGTTATGCAACCTTCTCGTACAGTAGAACCAGCACTTAGCCGTGATAACGCTTTATACAGAAATACACGAAAAATAATATTAGCTTCAAAAGTTTCCACTTCACCCGTTCGGTTACAGCGCTATTACACTAAAGCGGCACTTGAACCAATATACGATTACAACTTAACATTTGCAATCTTTGAAACCGGGAGACTGGCTAATTATGTTCCGGATCTAACCTATTGGCTAAGTATCCTTGGAGACGGTTGTCTATTTTTCCTCAATGCTTTAGCTTACTTCTTTGTTCTCAAATTTCAGCTTCATTCAGAATATTTGTTGTTATTGATATTGTAAAATCTGTCATAGGCCTGGTAGCTGTTGAAGCTGATGACTCTTGATTGCGATTCAGACAGTGCAGGGCACCTAAAATATAAATAAATCAATTACCTGAAAAAAGTAATTGAGGCAGTCTGGATTTGGAGGACTTAGAATTGGCTCTGTTGGCGCAATATATTAAATATTTTAAGAGTATGTCGATGGTGAACTATCATACATCATTTCGGCCGAATGAAGTCCACTGCTGGACACAGGCCTCCCCCAAAGATCACCACAACCACCGATATGGATGTGTTGTGAGCACATTGGGGGGTTTTGCCATAATCGCCACGCTTGGCAGGCGGGTTGGCGATCGCAGTTGAGTTGTTAATGTACTCGAAGGACGCTGCTGCCCATCCTCCAGCTAATCCCTTAGTCGACTTTTACGACACCCATGGGAGGAAATGGGGTGGTGGCATTCTGAGCCGGCACCACACGGCAATATCATACATTGATACAATATTAACGTTTTGTCCGATTTAATATTGCATCTAGGTACATCACACCACATCAGCCCGTCAACGTCCACTACTGAGCATTGGAGCAAAGATGATGGTCGATGTAGTGTCGAATTCAGTCAGATAAATAATATACCACCACCACCACTCCATCTCCTCTCATTAGATCCAAATTCCCTCAGGCCGTTTTCCTTCACGTGAAGTCAGTCTTAAAACTAAGAGAGTAGGTACATATGATATTGGGCGCCGGCGGAGGACGCTGATCGATCTCCGACTTTTATGATGGACTAAGGGCAGTCCGTCACCCACACAGAAACAGGCTCGAAATGGCGGCGCGTATGTTCTGCCCGCACCTCTCTGAAGGTATGAGCGGCCGGCTAGATCGCACAGATACGGGGCAAACAATGACGGGCCAATACCTGCCGGGGGTGCGGTCTAATGCTGAAAGATAAACACTTCACCCCCAGCTAGAGGTAAGTGGAAGGACACCGTGGGGTTATCGCCCGGCATGCCCCTCCGCCATTTAAAGGCGGAAGAAGTCCATGAAGATTTCCTCACGCCAAAAAAGTTACATATGATATTGGAAAAGTCATATTAGCAAATGCGGTTTGAACTCACAACGCAGTGCTTAAGAAGTAGGAGAAACCCTCAGTTCACTACGACTAAAGATCGTAACAGGTTTAAGTACCAATTATCTGCATTTATCTCTAACCCCTACTTTAAAAATCTGGTCGTTTGCTTCTAACCCTTAATAAAACTTTCATAGTATTACAATATGAACGTAGACGAGGCGAATCCATTAGTGGACGGCAGTACGAACCGCTACATCGAATGTTTAAGTACCGGACCACTCAACCGAATGGTACCATTCGAGACTCGAATAATGTCCCCTCTCTATTCTTTACTTATTAATATCCAGATCAACGGTGCTGCGAGGTCTCCGTCATTCATAATTGATGAATGTTGTAATGAAAGAGAAACAACTGTCGGATCCCATAAGCAAAGGATATTGCTTTGCCAAAGACCGATTTTGTGCAATTTCAATATTGCCAAGTCTTGTCCAAACTTGCTTGCCTTTACTTGTAATATTTATGACAAAATGCCAGTTGAATTATGATTTAAGAAGAAAATGAGTACATTGACCACATTAACATTTTAACTTTTGATTATTCCACTAAACCCATTTGTATCTATTAAAATGGGTTCTCTAATGTTTGGCAAATAACATGTCACATCACAAACAACGTTTCACAAAATTTCATTTCACAAACATTTGTTTTCACATACTACATATTTTTAACAACGTATTATAATGTTTTTGCAAAACGTTTTTTTCAAGTGAAAAAATAACTAGAATTTTATACAAATCAACAGTGTTGCAATTTGACAAATGAGACAAATTATTTACAGGGAAGTACTAATAATTTCACCATTTCAGCATTTGGCTGCGTAAAGAAATATCCCAGCAGTAAAAAAAGGAAAGCCGTTGCCCAGTAAAAGCAGGCACTTGGAATCTGACGCTCGCTGGGCGCTACCGCAGTACGTTACGTTCGATCGCTCAGCTCGCGCATTTTCATTGTTCAAATTTAACCTAACCCAGCGAAATTAATGGGCTCCAATTTAATGAACAATCAATAAAATATGGCAAGTTTATTTAATTTAAAAAAAGAGTATTCTAAAGTGATACTTTTCCAAAAGAATACTATACGACAGATGAATGTGTAAAAAAAATGCTGAAAGAAATTTTGATAAATAAATACTTTTCCAAGAAAATTGTTGTGAAAAGTTGGGTTGTCAAATGATAAATTGATGAATAGTGGTATCTCTATGGATGTTTCTTCTAAATATGAATAATAATAGCTCATATTTAGCAGTTTTCATTAATGTTTACATTTCTAGGCCAAAACCAAGTAGGGAAATATCAAAATCCTAGCATAAAAAGAAACTTGTCTTATTAATCTACATCTACATGTACTTTTATATGCAGCAAAACTTCAGAAGACAATTAAAATGTTATATACTAAAATAATCTTCATAGCGACCACGAAAAGCCAAACTTTTGCTTCTGAGTTCCTTTGAAGTCTTGTGATGGAGTTCGGATGACTGCACTGCACTTACTTGAGCTATGACTGAAATGTATTTCTCATTTTTTAATATTGTTTATGGATTTCAATGTGCCTGTGATGGGAAAGTGTTAAGCTTAAAAATATGCGTTATGACGTAATACATGTGCTTGTTTAAATAATTCAAAAGTTATAAGTACACAAAGGGAACATAAATAACTTTTCTATGTGTAACAAAATCTCTAGGGCTGCTTACATCACAGCGCACAGGGCGATTTACAGTCGCTTTACAGTCACCCTGTCAGAGATGTGCCTTTAGGCGTGGCACCAGTGGGCGGCTCTAGTGTGATCATACGAGGACCTGGAGCCCCACTCAGGTGCCGAAGATGACCGCCCCAGTGCTTTTAACTGGTAGGAGGCCGGCCTGTCCCCCCGTCCTTCCCCGGGGCGAAGGAAGTTCATGTAGAATTTCCACTGGAACCAATAAAAAAAAGGACTGCTTACATAAAGATCGTGCTCTTGGTACTTAATAAATTGTTAAATATATTTGTTATGTCTCAATTAATCCGGGGACTAAGTGCTCAAGTATATGTCCATACCTGACATTTGGATGTGGCTGTGCACCCACCCACAAGATCTGACACAACGAGGGTACCAGACTTCAATAACTATGCAAAGTGAATTATCGATAAGGGGTTAAATGCAACTTAGCCATATTTAATATCAAAGCCCTTGGACACCTAATACTCAACATTATCCGCCCCTACTCAAAGTGTGAAGACTTATTAATCTTCCAAAAAAATTCACTTTGTGGGCGCCACTTATCTGGTGTTCATCAAAATCAAGGGAAACAATAAAAATACCGGTAAGTGATTTGCAAATTAATATTTTATACATAGTCTTAAGCTTTTATTTTTATTGGTCGCCCGATGCAAATTCATCGTGAACTTTCTCCGCCCCGGGGAAGGGCGAAGAGCTTGCCGGAGTCCTACCGGTTAAAACCACGAGGGCTCCAGGTCATCGTAGGATCACACTAGATCCACCTATTGCTGACACGCCTTTAGGCACATCTCGCAAGGGATGATTGCAAAGCGGTCAGCCCGTCTGGGTGTATAGCAGGATCTTCCCAAAGCCTCACTGTGCGTTGTGCTGCGTACACGGCAGCGCGTGATCACAGGTGCGCCACCGTCTTCTCGGGTTATTCGAAAATCTTAACCATATCCACCAGTGACTATAACTCAAAAACGATCTGGGTCAACCGGAAAAACATCACCGTCACAAAATTTTGGCATAAACTGGTAATATTATGTCGTTGGGTTTCGCGCGGTTAGTGACGAATTCCGGTAGCCCTAAGTTCCCGCTTATTACCACATCTTCCACTATCCCACCAGCGACTAGATACCCCACCTCCCTTAAAGATCGGCACCGCTAGTGACAAATTCTGTGCTAACATTGATTAATTACCAGTGGTTTTAAGTTACTTCTGAATTACTTTACAGACAATTAAGTATGAATAAGTAAAGGTATCCACGTACGGTGTCACTATTTGACAAACATTATGCAAATGATTTTGTAAGTAAGGTGAACTAACTGAAACTAGGGTCTATAACAGCCGGTATCTATTCCTGGATCTACCTTGACTTTAAAACGGCTCACCCACAAGAACTGAAACTAAATTGGATCAGGCAGACACCGCCTTGGGAGCTAGGAAATCTAGACTAAACTTAACACACAGGCAATACGTGGGACGATCGTACGATTCAACGTAGCAAGGTTTTATACATTTTATATGAATTTATCTAAGCCGAATGTATTATTATTATTACCTGACGCATCTCGTCAATGCCCACGGACGCTCAATTTCCTATGTAATAAAGTAAATTTAAATGTATCAAGGATAATTATAGTTCATCATTTCGTGATTTGCACATTTGAAAATTCGTCTTGTCGTCTCGTGCGCTTATTTACGGTGCCTCGCCGTATACCTTAGACTGCTATTACTACCTTAGAATGTAGTCACTATACTGGGATCGAGATAAACTTTTCCACCCAAATTATTAGTATTGGCAAGAACGCGCGTACATGCTTGAAAATTCCACAAAGTACCTTTTGCAAGTACATTCAAAAGCATTCGTGAGGTTGCGCATTCATGCTCTGAGCTACTTTTCCAGGTCCTTACACCCGCGATAACTGCCACGTGCTTGAGCACGTAATCTCGGGGAGGATTGTAAAGGATCCCCCCAAGAAGAGATGTGACCTATAATTTTCAATACCAACACGACAATCACCGAACACTGGGACAATTAGCAGACCGATTGGACTGTGGACCGTGTGGTGCCGGCTCAGAATGCCACCACCCCATGTCCTCCCATGGGTGTCGTAAAAGTCGACTAAGGGATTAGCCGGAGGATGGGCAGCAGCGTCCTTCGAGTACATTAACAACTCAACTGCGATCGCCAACCCGCCTGCCAAGCGTGGCGATTATGGCAAAACCCCCCAATGAGCCCACAACACATCCATATCGGTGGTTGTGGTGATCTTTGGGGGAGGCCTGTGTCCAGCAGTGGACTTCATTCGGCCGAAATGATGATGATGATGACAATCGTTTGATACGTCTTTAGCGAATGTTTAAAAAAATTACTCATGTCGCCAAGTGCCATTTGTTTGTCTGATTGATCAGGTGTGAACCCAACCTAAGCTTTCGTTTCCGCTGACGTAAGTAATACTGAGAAACTAGAATATTTATGATTGAAGAAAAGTGTATTTAAAATTTTATTTAGTCCCAAGAGAGGACTGGGGATTAAAGGAAATGGAATGATTAAGTTAACGTCCTACGCAAATGATAGAAGCAAATTGAGGAAACGGTTGAAGATGGTTGTAGTTCCCTATTGAAACATGATGATTTAACGAGTTCGTATTTAGGTATATTCATAAATAACATTTGTTGGTTTCTGATGTGTCATTTTATTCTTGATTCTTGGCCACTTGCAGTGCTTTTTGGTAAGAACTCACTTTCAAACTCACTTCAGAATCCATAGTGAAAAGTAGTAAAAGCAATATGAAATTAGAAATTTCACTGCGGATTCAGAATTGAGCTCGACGGTGAGATCTTAAAGAATAACCGCGCTGTTCGTGTGCTGTGTCGCTGCTGTTGCCGTGAGTTTCTTAAGGAGAGCATTAACCATTATAAACTAACGGCCATTGCTTAATAGCGACATCAACTATGAAAACATGTATACACTTAGTAAATACATAATATTTTGAACCCTGAATAAAATCTAAAAATATCGTACGCATCCTACTTGGGAACATATACTTGGTGTGTGAAACTAAAATAATAGAAGAGAATCATTTATTCAATAGTTAGGTCCAATCAGACACTTTTACACGTTATATTGAAAAAAAAACGGAGGGCATTTCGTTTCATAACAACCTCTGAGAAGAAATGCCGAAAGAAACTCAGGTTAACTACGTTAGGTCTTTTTACATATTATATTATTACAGTCTTTACAAGGAGTTCAAAACAGTTAAGTATACATTGATAAAAATTAATATAGAATACAAACAGTACTTTAGATATATTTGGTTTCCAGGTAAGCCACATGTGTAGAAAAGAACAAACGCCAAATGATGTTCATATCATCGACATAGTCTTTTCGACATACGACTGTTCCTAAATGTGAAATGGGCCTGTAATTGAACCCTGTGGCAAGCCTATTTTCATTGCAGACCCCGAAGACGTTATGCCTAATTTTAGCTGTCTTTTAGAAAGGTATGATAATATAAGTTCGAAGCTCATCCACAAATGTTGTAGTCACTATGTATGTATATAAATAACGTTACCAGATTAATTAAATAAGGTATTTGAAATGTAATAAATGTACGTGCTCTCCGCCCAAAAGCCTATAAGTGAAGCTATCTTTCGGGCTATTCGGTTACCTTGATTATTTTGCGGATATTCTCTTTTCTGATTCGATCTCGAAGGGAAACTCCGAACATAGCTCTCTTCATTGCCCTTTGGGTGACCTTGAGCCTGCATATGCCGAATAGCAACACACACTGATCAAAGACCCCGTTTTCACTAAACTATTAGTTTATACCAACTGTCTGGGAAACTCGGAGATTGTTTGAAATTGTTTGTCAGATAGAAACTAAGGAATGACTTAGGAACTCAATTTTGTGCAAACGAGCATTAATATTATATAAAACGCATAATATTATGATCGAAATCATTATCACACTTCACGTCCCATCTTTTTGTTATGGAAATATGCTGCTAACAGAACTACAGAATGCCACGTGCTACGAGCCTTAAAAATATGGTTCGCTCACGCTTCATATCTAAAAATTTAGTTTTATTCCACCATCAAAGTATACTGTGCACACTTCACTACAGTAAAAATAGAACAGTTACATAGGCTGCACTAAAAGTATCGGGAATGGAATATTTCCACTGTTCCTGTCATATTAAAATCATTTTAATTGAAAACTCCTTGGTTTTACAAATCGAATACCATTTATTTATTTAAAAAAAGATTCACGGTCTTGTCACAAGGTTTTGTCAAACTTGTTTAGTCGTTGAGAAAATGGAATTGACTCGAGAAAATTCAAGAGCGATGATTTATTATGACTTTCGAAGTGGTTTAACACAAAAACAGTGTGTTGACCGGATGATTTCTGCATTTGGTGATGAAGCCCCATCCAAAACCACAATTTATCGCTGGTTTGCTGAATTTCAACGTGGACGTGTCAAGCTTAGTGATGATCCTCGTCAAGGTCGTCCAAAAACTGCAGTCACCCAAGAAAACGTTGATGCTGTGCGTAAGCTGATTGAGGAAGATCGACATGTGACATACCGCGAAATTCAGGGAACTTTAGACATTGGCATGAGTAAAATACAAATAATCTTGCATGAACAATTAGGTGTAAAAAAGTTGTTTTCCCGATGGATACCGCATTTGCTATGTGAAGAGCAAAAAGCGGCTCGCGTTACTTGGTGCGTCAGAACTCTCGAAAGATTCCACGCAGGATCCTCAAATGCTGTATACAACATCGTATCAGGTGACGAATCCTGGATATATGCGTACGAACCCGAAACAAAAAACCAGTCACGAGTTTGGGTGTTCGAAAATGAGTTAAAGCCAACAAAAATTGTTCGTTCACGGAGTGTTGCAAAAAAAATGGTGGCCACGTTTGTCTCCAAAACCGGCCATGTTACGACTATTCCTCTTGAGGGACAAAGAACGGTTAATGCAGAATGGTATGCTAGCATTTGTTTGCCACAGGTCGTTTCTGAACTCCGTAGAGAGAACTGCAACCGCCGCATCATCCTCCATCACGACAATGCGAGTTCTCACACCGCGCACAGAACAAAAGAGTTTTTAGAGCAAGAAAACATAGAATTATTAGACCATCCGCCGTACAGCCCCGACCTAAGCCCTAATGATTTCTATACTTTCCCTAAAATAAAGAATAAATTGCGTGGACAGAGATTTTCATCACCTAAAGAAGCTGTGGACGCCTACAAAACGGCCATTTTGGAGACCCCAACTTCCGAATGGAATGGTTGCTTCAATGATTGGTTCCATCGTATGGAAAAATATGTCAAATTTCGCGGAGAATACTTCGAAAAGCAATAAATATATTTTTAAATAGTAATGTTGTGTCCTTGATTCCCGAAATTTTCAGTGCCGCCCTCGTATTTGCTATTTATTTATTCATTACTGATAAAATCCAACAAAACAATGAAGTCATATCGATAAATAAACATTTCAAGCCAAGATATGAAATCGAAAGCGTGAACATCTAGAATTAACTACACATCTTCCAATGTTTACGTCTCAACTAATGGTAATGGTCATGAAACTTTTGCCAGTGGTCCAAGCATTTGAAACCTAAGATCAACAGACTACACCAACATTATAAAGTTTAGTTACCGTCTCAAAAGTTTGTGGATACCGCACCTAAGGTAGACCGAACACACGGTTAAATTGGACGTAGTTTTTGTTGACCTTAGGTCGTCAGGAACCTTCTGATACGAGAAATACCACTATAGATAGTATAGAGCGACCCGGTGCGCAGCAGCTGACTGTATCAGCCACTGCACCAACTGTGTCGTCAGATCCAGATATCCGTGTGGCATCTGGATTAGGAATATAGCACTACTCCAATTCCTCCTTTGGATATCGTAAGAGAAGAACTCTAAGCCAGAGGGATGGGCAGCAGCGTCTTTTCTGTGAACCAGTAGACATATTGCGGTCACCAACCCGTCTACCAAGCGTGGTGAGTATTGGCTAATTACCCCCAAAATTATTACACTATTGTGGAAATCTATGGGGAGGCTTTTGTTCAACAGTCAGGCGGTCTTTTGGCTGGTGATAATAAATATTTGCCTTCTTTGCTTCTGTCAGGCGATCACGCAATGCTAGAAATCCTAACCTTAGCTCGCACACGCTGATCTCTGTATAATTGGATAAACACAACGCAGATCGCATGCCTGCGCACTGTGTGAGCAATCGATTTGTGGCCATAATTGTTAACCCAATATTTTTGAACTCCCAGAATACATGCAAACCGCCACTATCGTTGTCCCTCAGGTTAATTATTCTGGTGTTGCACAGAAGCGATTGAGGTACTTGCGCACTAAAAAAGTTTGTACATACAATTCAATATAATTGATTGCTTCATATTTAGGTACGCACAAGAATTCATTTACCTTTCCGAGAAAAGTTTGATAACATCCTCTTATATTATGACGAGACGAGACGAGATTTTTTTTTCCAAATTTCCGACAAAGAGAATTCGTTATTTTTTTCTGACGAACCATAGATCTGTTCCAGATAAGTAATATCCAAGGCTTGTTAGTTAGAAATGTCTGACGATAATCATGACTTCAGCTACAATGATTGGTCATACTTTTCCATAATCACATCGCTTGACATGGGTGAATTTATTTTTACCACACAGAAAGATGCTGCCCACCATCTGAACAGCGGCTTAGACGCATTCTACGACATGGATAAATCAAAAGAAAAGCTACAGCTAGGAACTACAGAGCCATACCTGTAACATCGACCTTACAAGCGTTTACTGCTAAACCAGTCTTCGGAAAGGTAGAGGCCGGTACAGCCAATTCTTGTAAAATCAAAATATGTATGATTCTAGAAAGGAACAAGTTATAAAGTTAAGTATATTAAATCAAAACGAAAGCCTTAATAGCCAAAAATGTGGTAATAACAACGAAGAAAAAGTTCATGTTTAATACGAATACTACGAAACACCATACCTTAGAAAACTTAATTAGAATTACGACACAAAACTTGGCCGACTCTGCATCCACCTTTATAAACTCTTCCACAAGAGTTACCTTTTTTTTTTTTTATTGGTGCCCAGTGGAAATTCTTCATGAACTTCCTTCGCCCCGGGGAAGGACGAAGGGGTATGCCGGACTCCTACCGGCTAAAACCACTGGAGCGGTCATCTTCGGCACCTAAGGGAGGCTCCAGGTCCTCGTATGATCACACTAGAGCCGCCCACTGGTGCCACGCCTATTGGCACATCTCGGAGAGGGTGACTGTAAAGCGGTCACCCCCCCAGGGGGATTGTAAAGGATCCCCCAAAGCGTCCCACGGCAGCGCGTGACCACATGCGTGCTACCGTCTTCTCTTGGGTCGCTTGGTGTGGGCACGCAGATTCCCCAATCTACGCACCCGCGAACCCAGAGGTCCCCCACCTTATAGCAACGGCAGGGGTTTTCAGGCGTATCGGAATTAGGCGCCAGGGCGGTTGTTACCCCGGCGCCGTCTCCTTCTTCTTCGAGCGGGATCGGCCCTCTCCCGATCCCGCTCTGCGGTCTCCTTCTGGAGCATGACGCTCTCACAGAAGGAGACCACTGCATTCCAGTTTTCGTGCTCTGCCAACATAGCCGACACTACTGCTGGCAGAGAGAGATCTTGCCCGATCCGATCGACCAGGATCCGCCGCTCGGCGGCCCACGCAGGGCACGCCTCGAGCGTGTGCTGTGCGGTATCCTGGTCGCTATCACAATGGTGGCATTGTGCCGTGGCCTCACGTCCTATCCTGTGCAGGTACGCACCGAAACAACCGTGCCCGGTGAGCACCTGCGTCAGGCGGTAGGTAACGCGCTCACTCCTTTTGAGCCAGGCTCCAAAGAGCGGCAGGACGGCCTCCACGACGCGCTTGGTCGAAAACTGCATCCGCAGGCGGTGACGCCACTTGCCAAGTGCGCGCCGCCGAGCTAGCCGCCTCAGCCTGTCCAACGCCCCTAGAGGCGCGCCTTCGCCGCTCTGGCGGAGGGAGCGTGTCTGATCGTAGACCCACGCATCCATCTCCGCCAGGATGTCGAAAGGCGGAAAACGCGCCAGGAGAGTTGCCGCCTCGTAGGACACTGTTCGGTATCCTCGTGCGATCCGGATAGCCACTCTGCGCTGCAGACCGTGAATTTTAGTTCTGCAGCGCTGGGCGCCTGATAGTCGAGCTGACCATACAGGCGCCCCGTATAGGACCACGGACCGCACGACTCCTCCGTAGAGACGGCGAACTTCCTCACATGGTCCCCCGAGATTGGGCAGCAGCCGGTGTAGAGCACCCACTACCCTCTCGACTCGGGGGACGAGGCGCTGGAAGTGCTCTTCGAAGCCCCAACGACTATCCAGGGTGAGCCCCAGGTATTTCATGTACCGGCCCACCCCGATTTGCGCGTCACCAACGCGTATCCACGAACTGGGTGGTTCTCTGCTTCTCGGCAGTTTGTGGAACCATAGCGCCTCGGTTTTCTGAGGCGCTATCCGCAGACCCAGGGCGTGGATTTTGGCCACGACAATTGCCACCGCTTGCTCCGCAAGCCGGATGGTTCCCTCGAAGGACTCCCCGCTGGCCAACACCAGAGTGTCATCAGCGTAACAGACTAAGCTGACGCCAGCAGGGAGAACGACACGCAGGACCGCATCGTAGGCGAGGTTCCATAGGAGGGGGCCGAGAACTGACCCCTGTGGAACCCCGCACGTAATCTCCCTCCGCTTTACGCTACCGTCCCTGCCCACGTAGCGAATGTGCCTATCGCGCAGATAGGCCCCTATGATACCCTGCAGGTAGGGCGGACACCGGTGATAGACTAGTGCCGCCCTAATAGCGCCCCACGGGATGGAGTTGAAGGCGTTGACGATGTCTAGACTGACCGCCAACGCCACCCCACCCCGCCGAGACACTGCCTGTTCCGACAGCGAGCGGACGCGAAGAATCGCGTCGATGGTGGACCGCCGCTGCCGGAAGCCATACTGACTTTCGGCCAGGTCGGGGCCAACTCGCGACAGGTGCTCAACGAGTCTTCGGGTAATTATTCTTTCGAATAGCTTCGAAGCCTCGTCGAGCAGGCAAATGGGACGGTATGCAGAAGGAGATTCCGCAGCCCTTCCTTCCTTCTTCAAGAGAACCAATCCGGCTTCCTTCCAGCTGGACGGGAACACGCTACTACGGAGGCAACTGGTGAACAGCCGCCTCAAGCGGTCCCCAAGAGACTGCAGTGCATACACCCACGCACGGCCCGGAATACCGTCCGGACCCGGTGCAGTGTTGCGACTCTTCAGGCGGCCAATGGCTCGGCCCAGCTCCCCTACCGAAACCCCCAACTCCTCGGCCCAGCTCGAGGTAATCGGGGGTGAAGAGGGACCAGGATGATCCCGGACCGCCGGAAAGAGCGTTGAAAGTACTCTTTCCAGCAAATCCGGGGCCATGGTTTCGGTCACCGGGGGGACATATGGGCGTAACTTGCCCACTACCATTCGGTAGGGTCTCCCCCACGGATTCCTGTCTAGTCCCTCCAGGAGCTCGTTCCAGGACCGAGCCTTCGCCTCGCGAATTGCGCTATGTAGCGATTTCGTGGCCGCCCGGTAGGCCAGGTAGGCCTCTGCAGTCTCTCCAGCTGTAGCACTGCGTCGGCGTCGGCTTCGTTGGTACCGGCGGCGGGATGCCAGGCAGACCACGCGCAACTGTGCGATCTCATCTGACCACCAGTACACTGCCGTACGCCGGGAACGCCTGGCCCGGGGCATGGATGCGTCGCATATAGACGTCATCGTCTCCCGGAACCAAGACGCTTCCTGTTCCGGATCGGGCAAAATCCCTTGATCGACCTCTGACCACGCCGCGACGTTGGCAGCTGCGACGAGCAGCTCTCGATCGAGCTGTGTGAGAGCCCAACGTCGCGATGGTGGGCTGGGACTTGAGCGGCTCGGGCCAGGCAGGCGGAGGGCCACGTCAAACATAATGTGGCGGTGGTCTGACAATGTGACCACCTCCTCCGCCACCCGCCAACCCGATACCATGCGGACCACAGAAGGAGCCGCCCATGTGAGGTCCACGACCGACTCCCCCTGCCATCTAACGCAGGTGCTAACGGACCCCCGATTCAGCAATCGGAGGTCAAGCGACGCCGCCCAGTCTTCCAACGTCCTCCCCCTTGGCCCGTCCCGGCGGTTGCCCCAAGCTCTGGAGTGAGCGTTGAAGTCCCCTAGGACGAGCACTGGACGGGGCGAGCACTTACAGCGAATGCTGCGTGCTACCGCGTCCAGGTATCCCTCGAAGTCGGCGAGAGACACGTTGGGGGAGACATAGCAGCCCACTACAGCCAGAGGTCCCCACTCTACAACGACGAAGCCCTGCCCCCTGTCCAACAAAGAGCAGGGTGGCCCACCTTCGGCTCCGGCCCAATAAATAGCGACGGAGTCCCCAGTGCCCCCGAACCAGTGAGGGTGTTCCTGGACACTATAGGGCTCCGCCACAACCACCAAGGCAACCGACCACTCCGCAACAGTCTGCAGCAGCAGATTCTGCGCGTTGCGGCAGTGGTTAAGGTTGCCCTGGAGGACCTTTAATTGGCCTCCATCGCCTCCGGTGAGCCGGAGCGTGCGACCGGTGCCTTTGGCGCAGTCCTTGTCGGTGCCTCGGTTGAGGCAGGGGGGGCCTGTTTTCTCCTCCTGCTTTTCTGGGCTGCACACGACTTGCAGCCCAGTCTGTGTTCGGCCGGAAGGCCGAAGTCCGCACACAATGGACAGTTTTTTGACTGCGCCGTGCATTCTCTTATTTTGTGGCCCTGGCTGCCACAACCAAAGCACCGGTCGCTTCGGTCAACTCCCCCGTGTATGGTGCACCGGAGGCGCACATGCCCGAGCTCGAGGCATCGGTAGCATTGCAGCGGCCGTGCCGCCAACACCTCGACTCTAGCCGATGTCCATCCCACGCAAATGCGGCAGGTGGACTCCAGCTTTTTGGCCGCCTCCAGCGGTAACCGGACCCAGACCGTGCCCAAGGACACCTGTGAGCGGCGAATTTCACCCACCTTTATGTCCCCGGGCAAACACGCCGTTGCCGTTATGATGGCTTCTCTGATCTCGGCCTTAGTGACGGCGTCGTCCAGGTCCTTAATCCTCAGCTCCGCCATCTTTATAGGACGCGCAATATGCACGTCGAAGATGGGGGTGAGCACCTCCCGCATTCGGTGTGCCAGGCTATCCGCCTTGGCACCACCGTCCTCGCCAGCGACGGAAAGCACCATCCCGCCGCCGGCTGATCTCCTGATGGTCACGGTGTCCGGACCGATGCCGAGGTCGGCGAGCCTGATGCTTCGCCGTGCCTCGGCCATGATGTCACCCAACTTAGTGTCGGGTGAGCCCTCGGGCACCGTCACCGTAACAGCGGCCAATGCGGGTACTTTGGGGAGGTTGACCTTTCCCCTTTCCCTCTTTCCTCTTCCCCCTCTCCCTCCACGCCTCTTCCCCTTCTTGGGAGAGGACTGTGCATTTTGTGCAGCGGCAGCCTCCGTCTGCACGTTTGGAGGCTTGGGCGCCCGCTTCTTCTTGCCCGCAATGGACCACCCCTCTATGGTCTCCACTGCGGACTGTGTATCTTGACTTTCCTGGGACTCGGTTGATGGTGGCTGCGCCGTTGACGCAGCGGACGATGTAACTCCGGCGGTTGACGCTTGCCGGTCAGCCTTCCCAGCCCCCTTCGCTACACCACGGCCCCCCGTCTTCCCCTTTGCTTGCGCAGCTGGTGCACGAGATTGCGCCTTGTTGGAGGCCGCAGCCGTCAACGCGCTTGTAGTCACCTTGGCGGCCGCCGCATAAGTTTTGGCCTGGGTGGCGGTCTCCGACTGCAACCGCCGCAAATCAGCCGCAAGTGGTGGGCGCAGGCGCTGCTCTGGTAAGAGCCGGCCTTCCAAGGCAGCCAGCCTGGCGCTCACGATGCCCCCGACCTCGAGGGCGATTGAGCGCCGAAGCTCGGCCACCGCATCCGGTGGCATGAACGCCGGAGCCATATCTCTGCGGGGGCTCACTTGTGCGTCCCCCTGACGACGGAGGTGACCCACTTCTGCCGTCAACCTCTCAATTTGTGCCGAGAGGCTGGCGATCTGAGAGCGCAATGCAGCGTTCTCCCTCTCCAACCTCTCAACGTTCGGCTCGTTTCGGGCCGACCTTTTGGCATCAGGGGACGAGCCCACAGACACCTTCGGGAGGGTCCGCTTGCGGCCCTCCCCACCCAATACCATGTTGAGTGAGGCGTGCGAACTCCGAGGGTCCAAGGATTCCTCGGAGTCACTCACCCCACCTGACGGCACGGCGTGCCCGGACGCGACAGCGACGCGACCACGCGCTGCGCACGTGCATTGGCGCGCAAACTACGTGCACTACGCGTCCTGGCACCCGAACTGGACACGGAGCCGACATCCGACCCCACGTCCATCTGAACGCTGTCAGACTCCGACAGCGAACCATTGTTCTCTCCCTTCACCTTCTTAACGTCTGGTTTTGTTTTGATTGTAGATTTATTCATATAGATCCCACGAGTATGGGGGAAATAGACGGTCGACCCGGGCAGTGCCCCCTGTGCCCGGGCAAGCGTATCCCATGTTCAGGTGCCGCCAGTCCTGGGGAATGCGTGCTCGCGACTGAACTTCCCATCAGCCATGCACCCCTCGCCGCACGCAAAGCTTGGGTTCGGGGAATTTTTATAGAGGCCTTCTTCCTCGCGATCCGGGCGATTAAGCCAAGATCCTCGGTCCCGGTCGAAGCCGCGAGACGTGACCACGACACTTCAACCGAGGTTACGATATCGACGGTGGCGGGGAAGGGGAGTCCTCCCACTGCCTGCTCGGGGCAGGGTGAGTGCACACCGAGCCCGCCGCTAGCCCTCCCATACTTCTCCGAAAACGGAGAAGCACGCTAAGGGCCTACCTACAGCCCAAGAACTGGGCCCGACCCTGTCAGAATATTAGCCACCGGGCAATAAGGTCCTCCAAAAAGTGGAGAAGTTATTGTCCGGTGCCCAGGGTGCACCGGCCCGACAACTGCTCTTCCCCCCGGACGTATCAAGAGGGACCAGCAGCCACCGAGCGCACGTGGAGGTTTCCTGACCTAGCACCCCCCACAAGAGTTACCTTGTTGTACAATTCTTACCTTGTGCAAGAAACCATAAAAATACACGAGTCCAAACTTTTGGCGGCCGACCGTCAAAGTTTTATGGACTATAAACTTCAACTTTCCTAATAAAGTTTCGATACAATCATGTGTATGCCACAGATGACTTGTTTCTCGGAAATGATGGGAAATCTGTTCGGGTTTTAATTAGATTTGTTTGAAACTCTTATGATTTTTATGGTCACGTCAATTGAAAGGGCGAATTTCAAAGTGAAGTACATAAATATATTTTCCGAGAAGTAAAGATAGAAATACTCTAGATCTATTCGACACCACCAACAATATAACATCATATCAACCGAAGGTCGTCCTTAGCTGAACAAGGTCTCCCCATAGCTTTCGAGATTCCAAGTTGTGCCTAAAGGCTAGGCGCCAATGGGTGGTTTCGTTAAGTTCATTCTCTAGAACCTGAGGGGGACTTGGTGCCGAAAATGACCGCCAGGTCTCTACCTCTTAGGTACACCCTAATTAAGCAGGTATTTGATTAAAATTTTAGGGAAAGAATAGATAAATTACAAAATTTAAAGTAAAGTTTTTTTTTTATTAGTTATTAACAATGTAAACAATATTAATCAAAACAAACATAATATTTACAGTTTTACTCGAAAATATTGAAGCCATATTGCCATTACGTAATGCAAATCAACATTTGTGTCTGCGCCGCCCGGTTCAGATATCCTCGGCACCCATGGTCTCTTTGAGTATAACGACTGGTTAAGCAATCACACTTCCCAGAAGTAGTGTATACGAGAAGCCCAACAAAAAAAACTCTGAATATATAGAAAAATTATGCAGGTAATGGTATGTAGTATGGAAAGAGTTATTAAGTTTTAAGTGTAGTTTCTAAAAAACCGTGCACATACTAACATACGGTGAAACAGAGAACCTTCCTTTTTGTAACTCGGTTAAAAGCCTATTATACAAATCTATAAGAACACTAAATCTAAGATACGTATGTAATTTAAACAAAAATATGCATTCGTGGTTTGGTCACATGGACAGGACAAATGAGACGCTCAACAAAGAGAATTACAGTCGCGGATGTAAGCGGTAATACCGAATGAGACGCCACCTTTAAGCACCCTTATTACAAGGGCAAGGGCAGCACCTTTAAAAGGGTTAAAAGCGCAGTACTCGGAGTCAGGGCGTGTTTATGGAAAGATGCATCACAAGTTAAAGAAGCAAAAGAAGAATGTAGAGATATAACGAGATCTTCTATGAAAAACAGAATGACCTTTAATTATGTTACCTTTTAAATGTTAACCCGAAGGTAAAACATTGTATATTATAGGCGCGATCAAAAACAGTGCTTTGTAATTTACAAAACAGCCACGGCTCTCAGCCCACCTTATCTACTCTAATAAACTCTCTGTTACAATAAATGTAAACTGTAACGATTGCGCAGATATAAAAAACAAACTTTCATTGCTTTCTTTTCAAAACAAAAGGTAAATTTCCATTACGAAATTACCTCGAGTTTTTTCAAAACTGAAAAGTTGCTAAATGTGCCACGGAATTGTAAGTAGGCTTTATTTATATGTTAGCATTTCTACACTTCTGTTGGATTACGAAAGTGGAGGAAGTTACTTAAAAGATTGAGTTGTCGGAGAGATTATTTTCTTGATTCTTAATACCCAGCTTCGGGTTATGTACAACACCACAACATCACGGTTGGATTTTGAAGTTAACCGTTAACCGCCCGATTCACTAGGCGTAAATATATTTATATTCATTTCTAATGAACCCTGCAAGATATCGAAATGGAAACACACGAAATTTTAGTTATAATTAATTCCTGTTGTAGTCCCTAAAATTTTCTTTGGTGACGCCGTGTCGGACCCTTACCGAGACAAACTTCCCGACAGACGAACCTAAATTCTAAAAACGGTTACATAATATGATTAGGCATCGTATATGTAACAGTTATCACTTAAACTATAGCATGATTCCCAATCACCTACAGACACTGCAGTTTTATAATATTGGTATAGATATAATATGTTCCAAAGTCAAATTTTGTAAATACTTCTTGTTGTGATCCAAAAGTTCCTTTTACGTCAACTATTGATTGAAATGTAACAACGCTATCTCAGTCAGAAGTCACAGATCTGATTTACAATACGATTTGCAATAACGGCACAATTTTTGGTGATGATTCTTAAATTTACTCCAACAAAATCTTTAATAGTTGAATATGCACTTCAAATATGACTTTAATCAACAACAAAAAACAACTAACAACACGAACATCGCAACCTGACCCACTTTCATAGATTAATTTTGCTATAAGATTACGAAGCGAGACTTTCTGATCACGTGCCATGGTTTTTGCTCACTATCAATCTGAAGTTTGCAACGAGACAGAGCGTCTTTAACAGAAGTTTTCAACGCCATGGTGTGCAATGTAAATGGAATTTTAGAGGACTGGATGGATATACTGCCTTTTCAGTATAAGTTTCAGTTTTAGTGTTAAAATTTGCAGTCGATTTGTTTACCACAATATCAGTTGATGCTACAATTTGATGCAGGATAGGGAATGATTCAAACTAGGCAAGGAATAGGACAGTTTTGGATTAAGCGGGTAGTGTCTTTGCCTGATTGGGTTTAATTTACTATTTATGCACGTATTTCATTTACTTATCAAATTTAATGACAGATAAAATAGTAACCAAATAGATTGGACTTCATCATTTCGGCCGAATGAAGTCCACTGCTGGACACAGGCCTCCCCCAAAGATCACCACAACGACCGATATGGGTGTGTCGTGTGCTCATTGGGGGGTCTTGCCATAATCGCCACGCTTGGCAGACGGGTTGGCGATCGCAGTTAATTTGTTAATGTACTCGAAGGACGCTGCTGCCCATCCTCCGGTTAATCCCTTAGTCCCGACTTTTACGACACCCACGGGATGAAATGGGGTGGTGGCATTCTGAGCCGGCACCACACGGCTAAATAGTTATTATGCGTGAACATAAATAAAAATCATGCTATATTTATTACGTTTTATTTATAAAATACTTTCTACTCGTTCATACACACGTGCAACACGCAATCCAAGCACATACAATTATTATATAATGAATGCACGAATATATAAAACATAAAATAAAACAATATGTAATTTTCTACCCTCTATACTCATATCCGTACAAAAATATAATAGGTACCTGTACAAAATCATACATGCAATATACACTCAAGCACACATATTACGTATATAGAACATAAACACATGCACGATAAATATATAAAATAAAATACTACTCATAATTCGCTCAAAACTCCTGTATTTATTTTTCCTCTCATAATATCTATTACAACAATTATGGCTCGATTTACCATTTTCGAGAAAGCTTCAACAAATGTTACCGTTTTGATTTCAGCATTAAATAAAAGCAAGATATAAAGATTATGTTTTCCAGATATACACACTTACATGGATATTAATAGCATAACTGGAACTAAAATTGTGTCCTTTATTTTCGTGCCAATATCCTCTTTAATGGTTATGCTCGTAAAACCCCTATGTGCTTCAGTCCTTATTTACATAATATTACGGCGTTAAACGTGCAAGTTTTATCTGAAAAAAATATTATTTTACGGTATGTCCGTATAGATCATATAACTGTGATGTCGTGTTTTTCGATGCCGACGATCATAAACAACAGATAAGTAAGAAAATATAATGAAAAAGTGAAGAACATGGTTTGACTACCACAAATAATGAGACGATAGAAGTACAAAGGGCTTATTATGAGTTCATAGCTCATATGTCGCGAACTATCATTTTGTATGAAATACTAGACTTAATGTCAGTAAACTGTGCCCACGACACAAGAGAAAACATAATTTGGAGGGGCATCGTATAAAAACATCAAACATGTATCGGAAAGATAATATTTCCGTGTCCGGATTAAGAATATAGCACCAAGTCATCCCCTCCCGTGGATCGACTAACTGTCGAAATTAATAATTAATCTAATCCGAAATCTTTATGTTTGGGATTGAGGATTTGTCTGTTTTGATTTGTGTTGAATGTGATTTTAGCGCAAAAAGAGATCAAGTTCAAAATCTTAAATCTAAAGATTTTGGATTAGGTTGATTATTAATTTCGGCGGTAATGGACTCTACACTAGGGGGGTAGTAGCAGCGTCGCTTCTGTGGAGCAATAGCCGTACTACGCTCACCAACGTGGTGAGTACTGTTAAATTCCCCCAAAATGACAACACAGTCTATTGAGGAGGCCCCTTTTTTTTTTTAAAAACGTTGCCCCACGCTAGGCTTTCTCCTGTGTCGTGGGTGCGTTTACAGACATGAATTCCACATACAATACACCCAGACCCGGAACAACTACCTGCAGGTCATACAAATATTTGTTCCGTGTGGGAATCGAACCCACGACCCGGAGCGCAGCAGCCGACTGTATCAGCCACTGCACCAACCGTGCCGTCTTTGTTCAGCAGTAGACGAACTTTGGCTAGTACGATAAATATTTTATGCTGACAATATCATACTTAGATCACATAAAAACTGTAATCAAGGGTGGTGATAACGGCATGTTTTCCTCAAGACTTCACTCGAGTCTTCTATGGAAATTTCTCTGTATTCAAGGAAATGAAGCTTCAGTATTAAACAATAAACGCGAGTGAGATTTGGGAACCGGGCATCATAATAGTTCTTAATAGCTCATGATCGTTAATTTAAACAATTGAACCATCCAAGCAAGAAATCAAAAGACAAGCTAAAACACCAAAAGTTGCTTTATCGTTATCTAAATTACTTCCAAATTGCTTCGCCATCGAAATTTGTTGTTATTTTAAGTCATTAAAGAGGGTAGATTGTAACATAAACTCTTATTATGAAAGTTGGAAGGCCATTAGCAGTCCGGAGGAGGCTCGGGCTTTTGAAGACTCTAAGCTGTATATATGGAGTAGCGTCTTTCTCAGGTCATACTAGTCTTTATAACCGTGAGCATAGCTTGCGGCGTGGTGTAGAAAGGCGTGCGAGATGAAAATTCTCTTTGGATCTATAATACCCTAACGTTATGAGTTGTGTTTTGATACACTTTTTTATTTTGACGGCTGTTTTACTCAAGCTTTGTCAAAATCGTGTGTTCAGATGAAAAATATAGCACCACTCCTCCTATGGATGTCGTATTAAGCGACTAAAGGCCTCTAAGCCAGAGGGGAGGCCAGCAGCGTCCCTTGCAAAACCCAATGAAGGCACTATAGGCGCAATGACAGGCCACTTCGGCCCCAAGAAGCACCTCCACAGGATGACGGATGCTTGCAAATTCTGTATGGACAATCAAGAGTAAATGCTGCACATTTTGTGCAGCTGTGACGCTTTGGGAAGACCTAGGGCAAATCATCTAGGAACGCCTTATCCTTCACCTGATGCCTTTGCTAGGCTCCTGGCAGGTGTGATTGCGAAGTACCTACAGGGGTTCCTTGATTTACCCGCGGAGTTGTAATGCAGGGATTTGGGCAGCACAACGGACCCAATAGAGTTAAAGCGCGTTCGGCTGATGCTGAGCCCACAGAGCCACGATAGTAAATATGAATATGATAGAATGAATATTTTGAATAAACGATATTTCATTTTTGTTTTCACCAATCCGTCTGCCAAGCATGGTGATTATGACAGTATCGTATGGCTTCTCTTTGTAGCAATCATCAGGATGCCTATACCCAGCAGACCCGTTTACAGACTGTTGTGTGTGCGTGCGTGTGCCTGTCTCTATGCGACATTATTGGTAAATTCCAACCACTTCATTATATTACAGACCTATATCTTTTTTTTTTTTTTTTTTTTTTTATTGGTGCCCAGTGGAAATTCTTCATGAACTTCCTTCGCCCCGGGGAAGGACGAAGGGGTATGCCGGACTCCTACCGGCTAAAACCACTGGAGCGGTCATCTTCGGCACTTAAGGGAGGCTCCAGGTCCTCGTATGATCACACTGGAGCCGCCCACTGGTGCCACGCCTATTGGCACATCTCGGAGAGGGTGACTGTAAAGCGACAGTCCTATATCTTAGTAGTGTGTCAATTGCAAACCGTCTTTTTATAAAACGCATATTTTGTTTGGTTAGGGCTAGATATCTATATCGTAAATCGCTCTTGCGTAGTGTAAGAACCAGCATAGAAGTAAAAAAGTGGCGACTTACTTCGAAGTCGAAATAATGCGTGTTCAATATGTTTTAGTCTGATAATAATAAACTTGCTAAGGAATAATTTATGTGCCAAGTTGTCAGTAGCCAAAATCTATTTAAAAGGTCTTCAAAGGAATACACTTAAAGACCTCAAAAGCAACGTAATCTTAATATGCAGAGAGGTATTTGTTTAAATAAGTTATTAGATTGAATAGGGACAGGGCGGGATTTTGTTTTACACTGAGCAGGCACTTTTGATTTAGAATTATCTTCAAGTCTATTCGGATGTCGTGGTGTCCGGAGGTTTACGGACAGTATTATTAAGAACTATGTCTTGGGTTCAAGGCCTTTTTTATTTTATTTTTTTATTGGTACCCATTGCAAATTCTTCATGAACTTCCTGGTAATCAATGCAACTTTTTTCTCGGTATGACAAGAAGCCTTTGCCCTGCAGTGGGATACTTACAAGCTGATATCTATATATTAATAGTAAAAAAGAAAGGAAAAAATATTTTTATTTCGGTATCGCAAAAACAAAATAAAGTATCAATTAAATAAGATTGTACAAGGTAAACATTACAAGATAAACATAATACGCGAATACAAAACTTTCTACCCCATTTTAAGCATATTGCCCGCACAGAGCAGTGTGATATTTGGTATAGTTCAAGTTTATATGGAGAAGAAACGCAGAAAGTTAAAATTTATGACTAAAAACAAAAATGAAGATTAAATTTAGACCTTTGGGCGACCACTAGTCTATATGTTATTTATTACTTGAAGAAAAAGCTTCATACCCCATTTTTAAGCACATTGCGCGCATGAATATGGTGTAGGAGTGCAGAAAGAATATGTGAAAAAGTATTTATGATATGTGTTACAAATACAATAAATATAATTTAAAAATGTAATGAACTACATTCGAATTTCACATCTGTGCGACCACTAGTAGTAGTGTGACGAAGTCATCCTTCATCTTCATTTCAATCAACCTCTTTCATGACTTCATACATTTTATTTCCATCACTGTCCACTTCATGATTCATTTTTTATTCAAATCAAAATTCGAATTTAGTATTGTGGTAACGAATCGCTCATATTTTGATCATTATCATTACACATTCGATTCTGAACGCTCGTGGTTCGACACACAGCTATCGCTTTGACGAATAGTCTTCTGCAATATTCTAATTACAAAACTAGCTTAAATATTGTGATAATAAGCTATATTTGAAATATATAAACATCACCATGAAGATGAAGTGTTGAAGTTGTGAATATCAATATACCTATATAACATATATGCTACGTTTCATTGATCTCGTTACTGAACTCCGTTACTTGCTGCCGTGGAGAGAGCCTCCTAATTGAGCTAACCGGGAAGGAACACGGAGGGAAGCACTCCGCGACAGTAGTAGTATACAACTATGCCCCACACCGTGTGGTATTTGGATTTAGAATATAGCACCACTTCGTCTCCTCCAGTGGATGGTGTAAAAGGCGATAAAGGGACTCTAAACCAGAGGGATGGGCACCAGTGTCTCTTCACTAGAACAGCAGCCATTCTGAGCTCACCAACTCGCCTTCTAAGCGTGGTGAGTACTGGAAAATTTCCCCCAAAATGACTACACACGGCATGTAACCGATCATCTATGGGGGACGCCTTCGTTCAGCAGTGGACTTGATATGATGATGTCCCCTCTAATCAGCCAAAAGACGTCCACTAAGATGTCTTTGGTATCATGGGAACAGTTTACACACAACATGAATCTCATTTACACTAACACACAGGCCCGATACTACTAACTGTGGGTCATAAAAATATTAGTTCCGTGCGGGGATGGAACCCGAGACACACTGCGCAGAATGTGCGGTCAAAATGGCAACTTACTGGAAACTGAACCACTAATCCGCCTGCCAAGCATGGTTATTATCGCAATATGACCGATCATTGTAGTTATCGTTGGGAAACCCATGTTCAGCAGTGGACGTTTACGGGCTTATATATGTGTGTGTGTAATACATATTTACTTTGTTTAAACAAAAAAAAGGAAAATAAATATGTAATTTTCTTGTTTAAATGACAACACAAAAACCAAAATACAATCATTATTTAACGAAGAATGAAGTAAACAAAAATGCAATTAGCGACAAAAATCTCGACGCTCTGTACATCGATGCCAAAAAGCAATTGCAATTGCTTCACAAATTCATTTTGTCAGTGACAACAGCGAACATGTGCAAACGTCCAGTCCAATTGAAATGTGGTGACAGATGTGTTCGGACTAGGTTCGGACTGCGGGTTTCTTTGTGCCATTGTGATTTAGTCATCGATATTGACACTGCCATATATGTCATGCTCAGCGTCTCAACCTTAATTATGTGCACAGCCAAGGGAGTGGAACCTACCTATAACTTTGTGTACACTGGTACTTTGCCGCAATAGCCTTAGAAAAGGCGATTGGGAGGTCAAGATTGACAACATGGTTGTCAAAGTGGCCAAGCGAGCTTTCTATTCTATACTACTCGTATGTATCGCAGGATTCTCGCACGGAACAAATTAAGTATGATTTACAGATAGTTCTTTCGAGTCTGGAAGTAGTCTGAAGATATTTATGAATACTTTTTTTTTAATATTCCGTGCAGTTCAGTCCCTTAAGACAAAAGTCTTGACTTGTCTTAACCAGTGTGTGTTACCGGTTCTGACATATGGTACAGAGACATGGTCACTCACTATGGGACTTATAAGAAACCTCAAGGTCACTAGGAGAGCTATACTTGGTATTTCTCTCCGGAATCGAATTATAAATGAAGCGATCCGTAGAAGAACTAAAATTGCCGACAGAGCTGAAATGACTGGTAAATTGAAGTGTCTGATTGCTCGTAGAACTGATGGCCGTTGGGGCAAAAGTTTTCGATTGGAGACAGTGCACCGGAAAATGCAGCGTGGGACGTCCTGCAACGAGATGGACAGACAACCTGGTGAAGGTCACTGGGATTCGTTGGATGCGGGCAGCATGTAAGCGGTCTTAGTGGGAATTATGGGAGGCGAGGCCTTTATTCAGCAGGGAACGTCCTTTGACTGATATGATGATGATGAGATATTTCAAAAATCTACAAGATCATCAAGAAAAGTGGCGGAGATTGCCGACGAGACACGAAACTGCCCGAATGGTACGAGGGACGGGCAATAGAAGACAGAACGCGGCGGGTATATATACGGGTGACCGCATGGTGGTATTTGATTTTTTTTCTTATGAATACTTTGTGTATGTATGTAGTTTATATCAGTTCTTAATCCAGACACTACACGGATGACACATTTATGATATTAGTAATATAATCAAACTAGAATATCCCAAGCGCCGTCAAGACTATTACAAAATTCTAATTAAAAATATTTCCGGCTAAACCCAATTTCACGCAAATGTGTCGCAAGAACAGTAATTCTACACTAGAATGCTAAAAGCTAATTGAAATTCTTTAAAAATACACTCCGTTGGAAACAGCATGATGGACACATGGATTGACAGGTTTCTTTGTTAACGACACCGTTGTGTCCTACGGTTGTGAGTTTCTAAATCGAGATACACCGCACGTGGTATACGGGTTTTGTATTCGGACGTGAACGCTGCGGATGGATTTAAATATCGTTTAGCACATGAACATTTTTCGTGATTATACAGTTCTGAATGTGAATTGAACTTGTTTATCATACTTTAGTCGAATGTGTCCGGAACGAAGCTGTAAGAAGACTTATATATAATATATAAATGAAGGCGGTTGTAGCAACATGCTGACTGAATCCATCTCGGATGTTGCTAAAGTTTTATACAAATTAGTCAACTATGACTTCAAAGCTAGACATAGTATAATTAAAGACATCATTATTATAACGTAGTATATAGGTTGTACGACTAGGATAACATAATCGATTCTTTTTGTGATTCAAATAGCGGTCAGACAATTTATGCTGAGGTTAGATGAGTCAAAATGATCGGCAGTAGATCCTTATTTGTGTTGATAAGAACAAAAATACATACATGCATCCATTTGCCAAGCGTTGTAACTATGGCAATATCTCCACACGATGGCGTTGATTCACTGTAGCGATTATTCGGAGGCATACTATATATTAAGCTAAGGCAGGCTAATTTGATACAAGTTAAAAGAACTTAATGTGCACTCGTTTGGTGAAATGCTGTCATGACATGAGTGTATATCTGTCACATATTATGTGATATAGAGAGATAGTCTATCATATGACAGACACACACGATCTGCACTCTTTTAATACTATAGTTACTCTATCGAATAAAGCAAGCCGTCGCAGCACCGCTGGCAATTTTGAATTCCCGTGTGTTTTCATAACGAAACGGAAACTACTTTTCTATTTTATTAGCACTTGCGCGAAGTCAGATGAGTGTCACTTAAAATGTCACATCTAACATTATGAGGAATTTGGAATAAGCTTGTATATATTTTCAACATTTTTTTTCATTGTTCTTAGTATACTCTGTCCCGCTATTCAGCATCCGAAACTATTATACGTTATCGCTCGTAGAACTGAGGGCAAAAAGGTTCTCGAATGGAGACCGCACACCGGAAAACGCATTGTGGGACGACCTCCAACGAGGTGGTACAGACGACCTGGTGAAGGTCGCTGGGTAGTAGTTGGATGAGAGCGGCATGTGACCGCTCGTTGTGGAAATCTAAGGGGAGGCCTTTGTTCAGCAGTCGTCATCCTGCGGCTGATATGATACGTTATCACCACAATATTAAAAGGACATCATCATCATCATATCGGCCATTTATACGTCCACTGCTGAACAAAGGCCTCCCCCATAGATTTACACAACTGTGTCATCATTATGGGGGGTATTTGCCAATACTCACCACGCTTGGCAGGCGGGTTGGTGAGCGCAGTATGGCTACCGTTTCACAGAAGGGACGCTGCTGCCCATCCCTCTGGTTTAGATTCCCTTAGTCGCCTTTTACGACATCCACGGGAGGAGATGGAGTGGTCCTACATTCTTAATCCGGACACCACACGGACAGGAAAAGGACAAATTGTATTATTTATCATCCGTCGTTTTAATGTTCCTCCATAGATATGGGATACGATATTACTTCAGAGCAAGAGCGCGCGTCGATAAATTCAATTTGAACCTTATGACAGTGTAATAAAAGTCAGACGACGTGCACGTTACTAGAAACAACGTAACGACTATCGATTTACTATGCAATTAGATTGCATCAGCATAAACGCTACATTTAGCCCTACTACAATTTGTATATGTCATCATCATTTCGGCCGAGTGAAGTCCACTGCTGGACACAGGCCTCCCTCAAAGATCACCACAACCACCGATATGGATTTGTTCTCGCTCATTGGGGGGTTTTGCCATAATCACCACGCTTGGCAGGCGGGTTGGTGATCGCAGTTGAGTTAATGTACTCGAAGGACGCTGCTGCCCATTCTCTGGCTAATCCCTTAGTCGACTTTTACGACACCCATGGGAGGAGATGGGGTTTTATATATGTATGTCAGATTAATTACTAATTAAAACGCATTTGCAGAATCAATACGCTAAGCTCATATCGGAGGATATTATTGCATCTGTGTGTAGGAATCAGCCTTAGTTCGGCTGGCCTTGCACATCAAGCAGAATTCGCGTAGAACGTAGATCTGTCCGGTTAGTTCTGTAGGTTCGGTAGGTCTGTTTCCATTAGAAAATGGTGTCCAGTAAGAGGAGTTTTGGAGACAGAGCATTCGTGGCACAAGTGGCAAATAAAGAGGAAATAACTGAATATGTAAAGAAACCACTCGAACGCCAAGAACCATTCGTGTGATATCACATCTCAGAAGGAGAGGGGTGGAATTGAACTAGAACAACATACAGATATTTATAGAAATCATGTAACGCATCTTGGGTAAGAGCAATCGCAAGTACCATTCATTCATTCATTTCAGTCGAAAATCGTCAACTACTGGACATATGCCTCCATCAAAGATCGCCACAACGAGCGGTATGGGTTTGTATTGTGTGCTCATTGGGGGGTTTGGTTTTGGTTTTGCCATAACGCCACGCATAAAACATTAACCTATTTGTAGTACCTACATATCAAATACTGAAACAAACAACTTGTTAAACAGCTTTCAAGATTCGAATGTACCGTACAAGTAAAGCTGTGGACGACGTACTTATACCCTTAAAAGGGTTATCACCCTTCTTGGAGGCCTCGATCTAATTTAGGTAATGTTTAACCTTTCACAGTTACCTTCGCTGAATCCAAGATTATCGTCCCCATAACAAAATAATGTAAATATTACGTACATAAAAAATTAGGCAAGTTGAGGGTTAATTCTATTTTATAACAAATATTCTTTATTGTACACCAGAAATAAAAAAGAGAATATCAAATACATAAAACGCCATGAATGAAGGCCGGTCTCATCGCACTCGGCGATTTCTGCCAACTTTGGAAAGGACAGATTTGAAAGTAAAAAAAGTAAGAGAAAATAATAATTATCACTTATTACATAACACTAATATTTAAATATGATAGACGATAAGCGTTATACATTCTGTACAGTACCCTATTTATTGCAAATAACTTTATTATTTTCTTCTTTTTTTTTTGTTTCTCTATTCACGGACTTATGTCCCCTGTCAGGGGGAACCCGGTCTTTTGATAGGCTTACGCGGGGTCATGGGTCCAACACGCAGAGGCCCTTTACAGAATTTTAGTCTTAAATGTAATGGAACACTAACCGGGGACTCTCCATGGCTGCACTATAAAATGTAGTCTCGGATTGCAGGGGGTGTAAAAATATTGTATGAAATGGAAACTACAATTATAAGGTCTATCAATGGGTACTTAATGGATTTAATACTATGCAAAACGAAAAAAAACGGCGTCTGCCTTTCAACCTTTATAGTGAAATTCAGTGGCAGACGGTGACTGCCACTCACAAGATGGGCCCCCTTAATAGCGACTACAGGCGACAGGGAGCAACACCGGTGTGAGCGGCTCGGGGTGTCGAGAGGTGCGGCACCGATTTCACCATTGCGCGTAAGAGTCGGGGCGCGTTTACCCGTTATTACGCCATTAGACACTTCCACGCCCGAGCATATAGCTCGGGCCACCCTCTCTGATCGGCCAACTAAAGCCAGAGTTGAAAATTCTGCGGGCACTCATGGAGTTCCACTCCAGCCGACCAATAAAGGTAAGCTAGAGACCAGGCCCTAGTCGACTCTCTGGGGCGTTCGTGTGCGCAGTCTCCACACTCACATAAAGCTCACCACAAGCTGCCCTGCGTTCTGTAAGCTTCTTAATAGATCTCCTTATGATATACTTTTATGTATCAAAATGGAGGAAGACCTGATGAAGCTCCTTTAAACGCCCTCCGGGATTGCGATATCCCATGGTGAGATAACGAGTGCCTAGAGGGTTCGATATTATTATTATAATAGGTACATGGATATACTCGGTGTGTTTCTGCTCCATGATGGTGAAATCTTATTCTTTACTCTAAAATAACAGGTGTAAGTGATATTGTAACGAAAACTGATACCTTTGATTCAGTACATGATTCTGAAATCGTTAGAATTCTGCTTCAGTCTTTTCATGATATTTTAGATAATTTTTCCAGAGTTTATTTATCTTTTATCAGTTTAAATCATTGTTTACGTCTATCCTAGCACAATTTGCAATAAAGAAACGATTAACTATTTCTTTTCATATAAAACTGCGAGGTAAATAGAAACTAAACATCTATTGTTTCTTTACAGTTCACGGATGATGTCATCACTCGCAGTAGCATAATAATAACATAGCATAGTACAATAATAACGTAGCGTTTTGATCGCGTTGTTTACGATACATTGCGTTCTAGTAATATCAAAACTGTAATTGTTTATTTCCGACATAAATGCCTTGCCTATTTTTATTATAGGCCTAAGTGAAACCTCTTCCCAAAGTTTTCAGTACGCTGTCACTAACAGCCTGTATAAATTTCCCGGATACCTTAGTTAAAAGGTAACCAAATCTTTGCACAACTAACAACTACTACTATAGGTACTGTACTAGCAACAACGAGTTACAAGCATCGGAGCGCCGAGTACGAGATTATTTTGAAAAGAAACTCGCATTCGGCCCGCAGTTATAACCTATGCAATTTTAATTGAAAATGTTGTTGTTTAGGAATTCGAAAGATTTGCCTTAAAATCTCCCATACGGCGGCTTCCAGCGGGTCGGGCCAATCCGCGCCTGTAACGGGCCAGTAGGCGCCTGTAATGGGACAGTACGCGCCTGTAATGGGACAGTACGCGCAGTTATTTGTATGACCTACAGATAGTTGTTTCGGGTCCGGGTATATGTGCGTGAAATTTATGTCTGTAAAATATATCTGGCTGGAGGCCTCTTTTGGCTTCGCCAGAAATGACCGGTTATGCTACCACATTTCCCAGAAATGATTGCGAGAATCCCAAAAAAAAAAACCGTAAAATATATACATGATACAGGAGAAATGCTAGTGTGTGGGGCAAATTACATAATGCACTTACAATAACAATGCAATCAGCTTCCCAGTGGCAATCGTATCGTTAATTGGATGAGTCATTATATTTTACATTGATGTGCTGTTGGTATGCCAAATTATATTGACGTAATAAAAGATGATTGTGTACTTTCTGATTCAGAAAGAGTTTTCGGTCATGAATGTTATAACAAGATATAAATAATATTATCTATGTAAAAACCAAGGCAATTATGAATAGATTTGTTGCCGCATTCCAAGATGTAGTATTCCTATGGAGAAGAACAAGAGCAAACAAGAGACTCCATGGTTTTTTACCCAACTACAGCGAAGCAAAAAGGAGGGTTAAGATTATGACCGGTATGTATGTATGTGGGCTGTACATACTGTATGTATGTATATTCATCCGTTCCCTCAGATCACCTAAACTACTCGTCGCTTTTTGACAAATGAGTTATCGTTGGAAGCTTAAGCAGCAGCAGGTTATAGGCTATATGACGTCACATAAAATCCAACAAAACAACCAAAAAATCTATCAAATATGAGGTTTGGTATCCAATAAAAACGACAAAATCCAAAAAAAACATAGGTAACTATAATGTTTTATACATAGCCCTAATATTATTTTAAATACATGGCTAAAACGCTTATGGCCTTTGCTAAAACGATCTGTTGCCCCAAAATAATTTAAATAAAATAAGTTACTTATTAAATCATAAAAATATTACAATGAAATAAAATATTTACAGATTACTATGTACTAGTTGTGTCCGCGACTTTGGCCACGTTATAATTTTCTGGTTTTATTAAGATATATGCGTGATGTGCCTAAAGGCATGGCACCTATGGGCGGCTCCAGTGTGATCTTACGAGGACCTGGAGCCCCCCTTCAGTGCCAAAGATGACCGATCCAGTGGATTTAGCCGGTAGGAGTCCGACATATCCCTTCGCCCTTCCCCGGAGCGCAGGAAGTTCATGTGGAATTTCCACTGGACACCAATAAAAAAAATGTGGGGAATAATTGAACTATATCTTAACATCTGAACATTCTCAGTGACGCATTTATTCGCATCGTGCTTCATCATCTTTCTGCGATAAAAGAAAAGCTCGCCATTTATTAATACAGGTAAATGTAGTTTCTAAAGAGTAAAAGAAATTCGCCATTAGTTAAGATTAGCATCTACTATTGCCAAAGAAAGTTCTAATTATATAAAAGTGCGTGACGGGGCTACCGGGTGACACGAGCCGAGACTCAGTGACCCATCTAGTAAACACGTGTTCAGTCGTATCGACGCATTTGAAGCGAACGAGTCGCTTTACATATTGAATGGAGTTGCGCCGCAGCTTCGCTGATTTATATGACTGAGAAGCGTCGTGGTCGCGGCCGCTGTATGCCCGTTGGACTGCATTAATTGCCTGATATAACATATGTATTTTTTGTCTCTTAATGGAATTTACAGAATAAAACATCTCGGTATTTCTACGAGGTCCAAACCTTTTGCTGATTGCAAAGTGTAGGCAAAATGTCAGGCTGCAGTATAACGATTGCTCTCTTTACGGCGCTTAGAGCGTTATTAGCATATAGCGTTTTTTTTATTCTTGCAGCCAGAATACTTACGCTTCACACTACGGTCGATACACCTGTGATACATGGCTTGTCATGGTAATGCAACCAGCAGTTGACCAATGCAAACCTGGTCGGTTTACTTATTACGAAAGAGGTTATATAGAGTGGAGAAGGCACTTTTGTTTTAGTTTCTCCCCTCCGATCCTTGCTCGCGTTGGCCCATGCCGAGCCTGTAGTCTTAAATATCCCCGAATATACATTTAAAACATACCGCTCAAGGTGTCCCCTAAATATAGTTTGTACCCTTCATCACCTGGTCTCGTACCGTACGGTTTCAGAGGAACTTCCACCCGCGCACGCTCAAGTTATGGAATCAGCTCCCTACCGAGGTTACCAAGAGACTACAGTGAAAAGATTTTTATGGGGTCCGCAACGCGCGAATGATACCTCTGGTGTTGCAAGCATCCATAGGTTACGATAATCGCTTACCATCAGGCGGGCCGTATGCTTGTCTGTCACCAAGCCGAGGTTCGAGTACCGCAGGGGGCGCCTTAGCAGCAGTTGCTTAGTTTATAATATTAATTATAAGCCTGGCTGGAGGCCTTTTTTAGCTTCGCCAGAATTTGTCCAGTTACGCAGCTACATTTCTAAGAAATGATTGCGAGAAGTCTATTACTCAAAAAAAACTTTTGTTTTGGAATTAGCAGAATAACAAAAAGTACGTAAATTGCCAATTATTTAATTAATTTTTAATTATTGTGTCTTATCACACACATCAGGCTAAAGTCAAAGTTTTTTATTTCAAATAAACCAAATATTGGCACTTATGAAACGTCAGAACTTAAGTTGCACGGTTCCAAATAGTTGATCTCATGGAGAAGAGCCGGCAAAAAACTCCATGGATACTCTTTTAAAATAGTTGGGGATTACAATGTTAATTGTATAGGTAAACATGTTTGTAAAACATATACAGAGAAAAATGTAGGTTAATGTGTAAAGATGAAACATACCACAATAAAATTACAATAATGAATTTGCCGTGGCAGGTAACGGCTGACCAGTCCCAACAGACGGCACCCGTTCACGAGCTAAACATAGGCGTCCAAATTATAACGCCCATGAGCGGTTATACGGGATATTTCCATAATCACTACGCTTGGCAGGCGGATTGGTGATCGCAGTATTTATTGTTATTAGCGGGAGGAGGCTGCTACCCATCCTCTTGATATTTAGGCTAAGTCATCTTTTACGAAACTGATGGCTTGGTGGTGGACTAGACTTTGCCGGAAACCACACAAAAAGTCTTAAATCATCTTACGTAATGAAAATAACGATCCCTTTGAACGATAAGCTGTAAAATATCTATAAAAGGAAAATAGTATTGTATATCGCGGCTTTAGATCATCATTCACCGGAAATTGTAAAAGTCAGTCAAAGGAAACTTGTTATTGTGGCGGGTATAGGAGATTGGCTAGTCAACTCTCACTACATCTACACTAGTGTTATAAAGAGGAAACATTTGTATGTTTGTAACGAATAAACTCAAAAACTATTCGTTCGATTTCAAAAATTCTTTCACCATTAGAATGCTACATTATCTTTGAGTAATATTGTTTGCATTTTGTTATGAAAATGAAATGCATCCGCATTCTGGTAAATATTAAACCGCGAGAAAGCTGTATACCCCATTTCATTGAAAAATACATACTAAGCCTACCTTGCCTCTATATCCTACAAATATGTCAGTTTGTACGCAAATATCGGACCTTCTTTAAATCAAGCTGTGAAATGTATGAAAATCACAATAGACGAAACAAAAATAAACCAGTCCTACCACCGAGTAATTTAAAATTATTATCTAAAAGTCCAAATTTCAGATTAATTTCGATTTATAATAAAGTTCCTGAATACTTGAAAAATGAAACAAAAAATACCATTTTCTACCAAAGACTGAAATCATTTTTAATGAAAAATTGCTACTACTCCGTAGAAGAATTTAACAGACAGAATGTATTAAATAAAATAAATGATTAAATGAATCAATTTTGTGACACAAGCCTAATTTATTGTTTTAAATAGTATTAAGTATAATGTACTGTGACGGATTATATTTCAAGAATCATAAAAAATTGACAAATTGTTTTAATAATTTATGTGTGATATCGAATGATTATTTTATAGGTACTTTAATGTGGACTTTTGATTTTTATTTTAATATTATTATATAGTTTGTAATGTAAAAGCAAATCGCACTGACTTGCAAACGCCCTTACAGGGTGCATGTACCTACTTAAATTTAAATCCTACTAAAGATCTATGGAAATAATATGATGTACATGTATGCAAAATAAATAAATAGATAAATATTGCCGACCGCCACTTAATATTTAAATCGCACTAAGCCCCCATATAGCTACGCCCGGTTTCGGTAGGAAAGCGGACACAAATAATTAAGCGGGATTTAAATATTAAGTAGCGTTTCAGTATTCGGCCGTTAGGGTTTCACTTAGGTATCAACTTATCGTTTAGTGCACAAGGGCGTTAATATTAAATACAACAAAGACTTCCACATCAATTACATAAATTTTAACTTTTGACTACACAACGAAAATAACACATTTTCTAAATCACAACTTCACGCCTACGCTCCTGAATAGAATCGACATTTTTCCACCTAAATAACACAAAGTAATGTCTTCTTCGAAGGTCGTAAGTTCGTCAGCTGTCAATACCAAGGCTCCTTGGGATTGTAGAGTCAATTTATCGTCTAGGGAACACAGGGCCTAGCACGAATATTTTGACGTATAGTATCGTAATCGTAACGTTAATGTGGGTGAATTTTGAATTGAAAATACTTGATTCGCACGTATTTTTTATTTAAACTGAAGACTTTATTCATACCTATATATGAATATACGAATTGTTTTTGTCGTATAAATGTAATTGAAAATTATAAAGGATATTTGTATTTTCGATTCAAAATTCACTCACATTGACGTTACAATTACGATACTATACGTTAAAATATTCGTGCTTTCCCCAGAGGTCAGTTCTCAGCCCCCTCTTATGGAACCTCGCCTACGACGCGGTACTGCATGATGTTCTCCCTACCGGTGTCAGCTTAGTCTGTTACGCTGACGACTTTTTGGTGTTGGCCAGAGAGAAATCTTTCGAAAGAACCATCCGGCTTGCCGAGCAAGCGGTCGCAATTGTCATGGACAAAATCCACGCCCTGGGTCTGCGGATAGCGCCTAAAAGAACCGAGGCGCTATGGTTCCATAAACTACTGAGGAGCAGAGAATCACCCAGTTCGTGTATACGCGTTGGTGACGCGCGAATCGGGGTAGGAACATGAAATACCTGGGGCTCACCATGGACAGACGTTGGAACTTCGAAGAGCACTTCCAGCGCCTCATCCCCCCTTACACAATTCCGTTTATAAACAAGTCGCTATCCGTTTGCTTTTATCCAGCTTGATACGGAAATTATAGTAGCCAAACTATTAACTGGAATTGACTACAACGATATCTATCAACTTCTCGATTAGAACAAATTTCCATCACAGGACAGCGCTGAAAACTTTAAAGGACCATATTAAATAATCGAGATATTTGCATAATGCCACTTTTATTGTGAATTTAATGTTGACACATTCAATTCACAATAACAGTGGCACTATGCAAATAACATGCAATATATCCCGGACCCGCAAACTGATTGATTAATCGATTATTATTAAATATATTTATTAAATATAATTAACCACATGGAAGAAGTTGGTACGTTAAAATGTGCCAACCAAGATTCATGTTAGAAATCACCTTCCACATCTCTTATACTTTCAATCCTGTAAAAGAAACAAAGCACGAAGATAGGCAGAACGTACACGAAGCAGTTTTATTCCTCGATCTAGACGTATTGTTTAGTCTGAATAGGTGCGAACTGGGAGGCCCGCCAAGGATTTTGGGGGCTCTTTTATTCAGACGGCTCCTAGAAATCCCCTACTATGGATTACTTACCTTTTTTTATTGGTCATCATATCAGCCGCAGGATGTCCACTGCTGAACAAAGTCACCCCCCTTAGATTTCCACAGTGAGCGGTCACATGCCGCTCTCATTCAACGACTCCCAGCGACCTTCACCAGGTCGTCTGTCCACCTCGTTCGAGGTTGTGACATGCTGCGTTCTTTCTGCGTTTTTGCGCAGTGTCCATTCGAGAACCTTTGTGCTCCAACGGCCATCAGTTCTACGAGCAATGTGCCCCGCCCATTTCCACTTCAGTTACTTTAGTTCTTCTACGGATCTCCTCATTTGTGATTCGATCTCGTAGAGAAATACCAAGCATAGCTCTCTCCAAAGCTCGCTGAGTGACCTTGAGCTTTCTTATGAGGCCCATTGTGAGTGACCACGTCTCTGTTCCATATGCCATCATTGGTAACACACACTGGTTAACGACTTCCGTCTTGAGGCATTGCGGTATTGTTGACGAAAAGACGTTGCAAAGTTTCCCAAACGCTGCCCAGCCGAGTCGGATTCGACGATTGACCTCTTCCTCGAAGTTAGACTTACCTAACTGGACAGTTTGTCCCAGGTAGACATACTCGTCAACAACTTCGAGAACAGAGCTCCCAACGGATATTGGGATGGGCACGACATGGGCATTTTTATTGGTGTCCAGTAGAAATTCTACATGAATTTCCTTCGCTCCGGGGAAGGGCGAAGGGGTATGCCAGACTCCTACCGGCTAAAACCACTGGAGCGGTCATCTTCGGCACCGAAGAGGCTCCAGGTCCTCGTAAGATCACACCAGAGCCGCCCATTGGTACAACGCCTTTAGGCACATCTCAGAGGGGATGACTGTATGGATTACTTACCTAACTTATTGACTCTAGCAATATGCGATTTCATCATATCGGCCATACAATGTCCACTTCTGAACAAAGGCCTCCCCCATAGATTTCCACAACTGTGTCATCATATTGGGGGGAATTTCCCAGTACTCACCACGCTTGGCAGGCGGGTTGGTGAGCGCAGAATGGCTACTGTTCCACAGAAAGTCCGGACACCACACGGAATTGAGAATATCCAATCCCAATACATTGAGTGTCGGATGACCCAACTTTAAATTCTTGTTCCAAATTCACGAAGATTCCGCACTATTCTAAAACTCATTAACAAAATTCCTTACGACCGCAAACTCACTCGTTTATCACTTGAGACAAATGGTAGGAGCCCCTATCTACGCCGCTTGATGGATAGCGTAAATATATAAACAGTTCGAACAAGGACCTTTACTTTTCGCAGTAACGCTTTTTATATGTTTATGGTGTTTGAAATTCAATGTGGATTTCTTTAGTTGCTAAACGGATTTAAGCAATGTAAAATTTAGGGCAAGTATGAATGTGTTGTGTGGTGTCCGGATCAAGAATAAAGCACCACTCCATCTCCTCCCGTGGATATCGTAGAAGGCGACATAGGGAATCTAAACCAGAGGGATGGGTAGCAGCGTCCCTTCTGAGAAACGGTAGCCATATTGCGCTAGCCAACCCCCCTGCCAAACGTGGTGAGTATTGGCAAATACTCCCCAAAATGATGACACAGTTGTGTTAATCTATATGGGGGAGGCCTTTGTTCAGCAGTGGACGTTTAAATGACCGCTATGATGATGAATGTGTTTGCCTGCCGCGTGGTGCCGGCTAAGAATACCACCACTCCTTATCATCCTGTGGGTATCATAATAAGCGACTATGGGATTAGCCGGAGGATGGGCAGCAGCATCCTTCGAGTACATTTATGATTCATTTTTTTAAAATACGTTGGCCCACACTAGATTTTCTCCTGTGTCGTGGGTGCGTTTACAAACACAAATTCTACACACAATACACCCAGACCCGGAACAACTACCTGCAGATCGTACAAATATTTGTTCCGTGCGGGAATCGAATCCACGACCCGGTGCGCAGCAGCCGACTGTATCAGCCAGTGCACCAACCGTGCCGTCAAAATTTATAACTCAACTGCGAACGCCAACCCGTCTGACAAGCGTAGCAAAACGCCCCAATGAACACATAACACAAACCCATACCGGTCGTTGTGACAACCTTTGGGGAGGCTTCTGTCCAGCAGTGGAGGTTTTTCGGCTGAAATGATTAAGTATGTGTATGAGTAACTTGTTTAATACATATTTGTGGCGAGGGAAGAACCTAAGAGACAGCTGCTTTACCGAACCCCTATATGTAAAATTGATTTTGAGGGGAAGAATGGGGAGAAGACTGTAGATTAGTAGTAGTAGGCTGACTCACCGTACGAAACGCAGCAACACTATGTTGCAAGTTAACACCGGGATCTATAAGAGCATGGTACTTCCTATGGGGAGCCCTGTATTGAGCCGTAGTCACTTACTAGCTACAAAGAGGCTTTACAGTGATTTGGGGCCCTACTAAAATATATAGAGAATTGTATTTCAAGGGGACGGTCAGCAGAGAATGAGGATCGCGTTTATTAAAAAATAAGTAATATATTCGATTTTTTTTGCTACTTCCTTCCTATTCCCCGATCCCTACGGACGAGACTGTAGAATTAGTATGCGCTTGCAAAAAACAAAAAGAGTTCTTCATCATCATCACATCAGCCAAAGGTCGCCCACTGCTAAACAAAGGCCTCCCCCATAGATTTCCACAATAGTGTCATCATTACGGGGGGACTTTGCCAGTACTGACCTCGCTTGGCAGGCGGGTTGGTGAGCGCAGTATGGCTACAGAAGAGACGCTGCTGCCCATCTTTATTGTTTAGAGTCCCTTAGTCGGCTTTGACGACCTCCACGGTAGGAGATGGAGTGGTGCTATATTCTTAACGCGTACACCACATGGATAAAAGAGTTTTTAGTTCACATATACTCTTCGATCAACAATCGAAGTATATACTTGTATACGCACGTTAGAACTGGCTCCAGTAAACATTTTTCATGACCGTTAAATATCTTTCCCACAAATAATGTAACCAACTACTACGTAAGCTGCCGAAGAAGTATAAGGTGTCTGGTGAGTCCTTTGCATTTTTCGACTCCTTAGGCGACGGGCCATCAGTTATAGCTTAAATAAACTCCCACATTCTTATGCTACCACCAATGCAAACAAACTATATTGTTTAAATTAGGCATCGTATCCCAATATTCTTGAGGAAGTATTTGGTGTTGAATTTATTTATGTGTTGTATAAGAGGTGAAATAGTAATACACTGACATCTAAGCGAAATGAGAGGCCGCCGCTGCTGCTTCCCAAAACATTCCAAACCAAGGAACGTTCATCATCGAAACTCTGACAAATTATTTGAAAACTACGAGCTAGGAACAAAACATCGCGTGACTGGCGCCCATTTATTTATTTGGGTGTTCTATCCTGACCTGTCATACATTACCGCAGGACTGAAAGATATTTACTATGCAAAATTCTATATCATATGTATTATATTTTCATTCACCCCGACGTGGTATGTCGTTCACATGGTGGTAAGCGTTATACCTACCCAGCCCACCCAGAACTAGCCCTGGGTGACAACACACTGCGCTCTTCATCTGCAATCATTCGTAATTTATTCTCTTATGCTCAGTAATTCCACAAGATATGTTAGAGGAAAAGGAAGAAACACGCAGAACCTAAGATGATTTATACGTGTAGAGGCATTGCCGTGCTCTATGATGGTCATATGAAAGCAAGGCAATGGCCCGGAGTTGACTTAGTCACGCACCGACCAGTGTCGCGGCTAGTCGCAACTAGATATAATTCTTATACGTAATTCTTGCAATATATTGCGGAAATAATGCATTCCTCTATAAGGTTTATGTACGAATTATAGTATAACTGTGAGTAAAAAACGTCATTCCATGCGTAGAATCTGCACTGTACATAAAATATCAGTGTTTTGTTTTATTACGCGGTCTAATGGCGGCCGGCGCCAGGACGACATCGAACGAGCATGCGCATAGCTGCTACCTGACTTTACTAAAGGTGTATATTCATCTCTTTCTAACAACCGGCATGCCGCATGGTGGCTTTCATTTTGTCTCCGTTCGTTCACGCATGTTTGAGAGCTTTACTGGTAGTAGGTACAGTAAAATTTACGCCGTTCTGTGGTGTCATAATGTTCGTGTATGGAGCATCTATTTGTACAATAACACAGAACGGGTTAGCGATTAATTGATAGAATATTATTGGTGATCTTTGGGGGAGGCCTGTCCATCAGTGCACTTTATTCGGCCGAAATGATGAATACACAAACTCGCCAGCCCCCAAACGTACACTGCTGAACATGGGCCTCCTATTAATCACTACAATTGGCAGTCATCCCCTATATATTGCCATAATCACAAAGCCAGGGTTGGTGATCGCTGTAACTATGTAAGCACAGGGCAGGACGCTGCTGCTAATCAGATTGAAATTAACACTTAGTCGCGTTTGTAGTTGTAGTAATAGGTGTATCATTATTTCTTTCGGTAACCAAACGGGACTTTAGCTAAAGTAGGGTCTATAAGTAGGCACCTACTAATTTATATGCTGAGCGGTTTTGCTGGACAGAATTTAATTGTATGTGGAATTCATGTCTGTAAACGCACCCACGACACAGGAGAAATCCTAGTGTGGGGTAACGTTTAAGAAAAGAAAAAAATCACACCCTTCCTTTTTCAGTGGGTATCTCTTCGTCATCATATCATCCAAAGAACGTCCGCTGATGAACAAAAGCCTCTCTCTCCCCCATAGATTTTCACAACTGTGTCATCATTTTGGGGGGTATTTGCCAATACTCACCCCGCTTGGGAGGCGGGTTGGTAAACGCAGTATAGCTACCGTTTCACGGAAGGGACGCTGCTGCCCGTCCCAATGGTTTAGATTCCCTTTGTCACCTTTTACGACATCCACAGGAGGAGATGGAGTGGTGCTTTATTCTTAATCCGGACACCACAGGGATTGAATATAGGTACCTAATGCATATCTTTTTTTTTTATATTGATAACATTTTTCCCTTGCATTTTTTGATGGAGTGTGGCCTGGTTCTCTACATTTCTTCTGTATCATGGGTGCAGTTTGCAGACATAAATCACACATGCACAAATATCCACAACCGGAACAATAATCATTCAATTATCAGCCTAAATCGGTCCACTGCTGGACACTGGGAGAGGCCCAGCGTGCGCCACAATACCCGCGGGCCAACTATGTAAGTCGCAGACGCTTTGCGACAGGCGTAAATCGCGCAAACGCTCTTCTTAAACGTCATTTTGGTATTACATATTTGTCTAATGTGATTAAGCAGGCGATTTTGCCGATTTTGATTTGCCGTGTGGTACGGCTCAGAATACCACCACTCCATCTCCTCCCGTGGGTGTCGTAAAAGTCGACTAAGGTATTAGCCGGAGGATGGGCAGTAGCGGCCTTCGAGTTTCGAGACATTAACAACTCAACTGCGATCGCCAACCCGTCTGCCAAGCGTGGCGATTATGGCAATACCCCCCAATAACACCCATACCGGTCGTTGTGGTGATTTTTGCGGGAGGCCTGTGTCCAGCAGTGGACTTCATTCAGCCGAAATGATGAAGCAGGTGAAGATCGCTGACGCAGTCTGTTGGACGGTCAATGAACTTAAAATTGCATCCTCGATTTTAAATTTCAGGCATTTTTCCACTGGGAATCCTTAGATGCGCGATAGCTGCTGTCGCTGTTTTTAGCTAATACGGGTGCCGGTCAGTCAGCATTCTGCATCCAGCCGGACCCAGCAACCATTTTCATGTCCCCCGTCCATCTGGCCGGTGGGCGTCCGACACTACGTTTGTGTACGACTATCGCCAATAGAAATATTATTTTAGCGTGGGTATCGAAATTGCGACCTGTGGCGTAGAAATCCAATCGCTAAGCCACTGCGTCAATAAAGTAACAACGGTCTATGACCGCGTTTCAGTCTATACAAATAAATAAAATTGAAGTGTCTGTTTGTAATGTCACAATAACAGCTTTTTACTAAATGAATATGAAAGTATGTACGTTACATACCACAAAAAAACGATTTTCAAATTTTTTGTCTGTCTGTCTGTCCGTCTGTCTGTCTGTCCGTCTGTCCGTCTGTCTGTCTGTTTGTTCCGGGTAATCTCCGAAACGGCTGAACAGATTTTGACGGGACCTTCACTGGCAGATAGCTGATGTTATAAGGAATAACTTAGGCTACTTTCATTTTAGAAAAAGAATTATGTTTCCGCGTAAAAAAAATAAAGCCCTTGCAATCCAATATATTTGTTCTATGTCGAAGTACTCTAAATTTCTTTGAAATTAAACGCGGGTGAAACCGCGGGTCCCAGCTAGTTAAAAATAATAAAGATAATCCTTCAATATTGGCTGAGTTCAGACACACTTTGTCTTTGTGATAAGTAAAATTGGATAATCCTAAGTCCTCTGAAGTAAGCTCGACGTCGCAACTAAGCAACAAGATTATGTCTAAATATAGTCTACGATAGCTTTTCACACTATAAAGTAGGTATTAAGTATGAAACGTAGTTCACCGGTTTCCCGAATTTATGAACGTTGTTTCAACCATATAGTTATAACAATGTATCAAATCGGCCGAATGAAGTCCACTGCTGGACACAGGCCTCCCCCAAAGATCGGCACAATGACCGATATGGGTGTGTTGTGGGCTCATTGGGGGGTTTTGCCATAATCGCCACGCTTGGCAGACGGATTGGCGATCGCAGTAGAGTTGTTTAATGTACTCGAAGGACGCTGCTGCCCATCCTCCGGCTAATCCCTTAGTCGACTTTTACGACACCCACTGGAGGAGATGGGGTGGTGGTATTCTGAGCCGGCACCACACAATGTATGATGTATATATATTATGAAGCTGTCTATTTCCGTGTAGTTTAATTCAATTCAATTATTTATTCAGTAATTAAGTCCTAACAGACACTTTTGCAGGTCATATTGAAACAACGGAGGGCAATTTCACTACATGATCTCTGAGAAGAAATGCCGAAAGAAACTTAGGGCTAGGTCTTTTTAGATTTTAGTTTTTTTAATACTTTGTTTTACAAATACAAAGTCTTACTTTATTAATGGAAAATATTTTAGGAGGTGAATCTATAGGTTGCAATCATGCGTTTTAGTAAAAACCTTTATTTGATACTTATTCAAAATTAATTTAAATAATTAATGTTTCCGTTTGCATGAAAAGCGCAATTCACCACGTAAAAACTGTAGGCAACTATTACTACGAGTATTCTGTCTTTCCAAATAAACTATGGTCCTGTCACCGAACACGCACACACTAACACTAAAACGTGTTTCAAAATGGTCCGGTCGAACAACAGTGTGGCTGTTTAGGTAGCCCACCAGTGTGTGTTGATACTTGAAATGAATTCTATACCATTCATAGAGCCTAGCCTTAAAATATGTTCCGTTATTAAAGTAAGACCCTATATATGTTGACAAACTATTTAGAACAGCTGTTACATACATTGTAACATATTTTGCAGCTATACAATACAAAATCATTGGAAAAAATAGACATGTCCATTCTTTACAAAATGGGTACTTTCTATATCACACTCACATATCACATACTTCATAGTTGACCGAAACGTCGAGGTTAGTCGAAATATTGTTTTGATTTATATTTGCGCTTAAAGTCCCGAAATCAAAGTCTTATTTAAGTAAACGTTGCTGCGTTTGGTACAGCTACGTAACTGGACGCCTAATCCAAAGAAGAGATAGAAAGGCCAAAAGGTCGGCAACACATTAGTGTAAAATTTTGCACATAAACACAGTCGGCTGCTGCGCTCCGGGTCGTTCGATTCCCGCACGGAACAAAATATTTGTATGATCTGCATGTATTTGTTCCGGGTCTGGGTGTATTGTATGTGGAATTCATGTCTGTAAACGCACCCACGATACAGGAGAAATCCTAGTGTAGGGCAACGTTTTTAAAAAAAAAGAAAGATGTCCGTGTGGTGTCCGGATTAAGAATATAGCACCACTCCATCTCCGCCCGTGGATGTCGTAAAAGGCGACTAAGGGACTCTAAACCAGAAGGATGGGCAGCAGCGTCCTTTCTGTGGAACAGTAGCCATTCTGCGGTCAACATTAGTGTTACCGACCTTTTGGCCGTTTTATCTTATTATTTTTATCTTATTTGGATTAGCGACTCCTCTTGTATCATGCTTATTTATTTTGTTTGTGATTGTGCTATTGTATTATACTGCTATATCATAAAAAAACTTGATAAAATAACCTGTGGACTGTTTTACAAAATCATCCAAATTGAGATTGTATGAGGAAACCGGGCAGACGTCTCCGCATTCATACATGCAAATTAGAAATGTCTGGGCACAGAATCAGGTTTTACTTTTTTTTAAATATTCATATGAAAAGCAATTAAAATAAAAAGGCTAACCTGTTTACAGCCTACCATTAAAGCGAAAAAAGAAAACACTTAAACTCACTGCACTTGAAAAATGTACCAAGTCCATTAAGTCAAGCACAGCCAAGTTGCAACCCGTCCGCTGCCATGAAAAATAGCCAAGTGCGTTGTTTTTACACCAAGAGAATGTTAACATAATTAAAATTCCCCCTGGCGGGCTGGGCTGTTTATTTCCCTGGCTGTGGAATTTTTATAAAAAAATATTGTTTCTACTGAAAGTTTTAGAGCTTGCTATTTTTCATGGGGTCGCCATCTAAGCTGTTAAGTTTGTTTAATTTGACGTTAAGTCGATGAGCTTACCTTGGGGAAACATTCTGTATTAACAAACACCGTATTAACCTCAAACTCTGTTTCAGTAACATGAACAGCAGAAGCCGTGTGGTACCGGCTCAGAATACCACCACCCCATCTCCTCCCGTGGGTGTCGTAAAAGTCGACTAAGGGATTAGCCGGAGGATGGGCAGCAGCGTACTTCGAGTACATTAACAGCTCAACTGCGATCGCCAACCCGTCTGCCAAGCGTGGCGATTATGGCAAAACCCCCCAATGAGCCCACAACATACTTATATCGGTCGTTGTGGTGACCTACGGGGGGCCTGTGTCCAGCAGTGGACTTCATTTGGCCGAAATGATGAACAGCAGAGATTGCGTTTCGGGTTTTACGATCATATTAAATTGCATACGTAATTTAAGTCTGCTCACAAATGATCACAAACAGTCAAATTTTATTATTAATATAAGGACATAAAAAATAAGTCGATACATAAAGTCGATGAGCTTACCTTGGGGAAACATTCTGTATTAACAAACACCGTATTAAGCTCATTTTCAGTAACATGAAGGGCAGAGATTGAAGCGTTTCGGGTTTTACGATCATATTAAATTGCATACGTAATTTGAGTCTGCTCACATATTTTTTTTACGTTTCTTAGGGGTAGGCTTGTGTCCATCAGTGGAATTTATTCGGCTGAAACGATGCGCCTAACACGGAATCACACGATGCTCTACAGTAGTACCATGTTCTCCTGTATCATGGGTACAGTTTACAAACATAAATCTCACATGGACAAACACGTATAGAACCCGCGACACGTGGCGCGGAAATCCAATAGCTTAGCTACTACGCGAACCAAACCGTCAATTGTACTTTTAACTCAAAAGACAGGCGTCTTACTTATTACTTTTATGTGACCAAGTGTAGACTTCGAGCAACACGTAAGCTGTATCCCGAATATCCATTTAATGATCTTTAAACCCACTATACTACCTACTAAGGCTTTGACAACCTACGCAAATGTGTCGACATTGTTGAAACCATTAGAAGACCTTCACACGCCACAGGAGTCAACTAATTTATACGTATTATGTGACATTAGGTTAGTGTCGAGAGGCTTACGGCTGAATGACTGCTACGCAAAACAATCAATCTGCGAGGTTATACATACAGCCCTTGCTACGGTTGCTTTTTTTTTGCTTCTATGCTTTGAAAGCACGTGTCGGACCCAGTTGTCGTCTAAATATCTATAACAGACAGAGAAAATATGACAGCCGATCTAAGCTTTCTTTTAACCGTGGTCATACATCGTCCAACAACCCTGGGGAGAAGGGCGAAGAGTATTTGCCGGACTTGTATCTGGCTAAAAGGAGGCTACAAGATCTCGAGAACGAACGCTCCAAAGAAGGCCATCAAACTTAATGTATGTGATGTACGAGGGCGGCACTGAAAATTTCGGGAATCAAGGAAGTGACACAACATTACTATTTAAAAATGTATTTATTGCTTTTCGAAGTATTCTCCGCGAAATTTGACACATTTTTCCATACGATGGAACCAATCATTGAAGCAACCATTCCATTCGGAAGTTGGGGTCTCCAAAATGGCCGTTTTGTAGGCGTCCACAGCTTCTTTAGGTGATGAAAATCTCTATCCACGCAATTTATTCTTTATTTTAGGGAAAGTATAGAAATCATTAGGGCTTAGGTCGGGGCTGTACGGCGGATGGTCTAATAATTCTATGTTTTCTTGCTCTAAAAACACTTTTGTTCTGTGCGCGGTGTGAGAACTCGCATTGTCGTGATGGAGGATGATGCGGCGGTTGCAGTTCTCTCTACGGAGTTCAGAAACGACCTGTGGCAAACAAATGCTAGCATACCATTCTGCATTAACCGTTCTTTGTCCCTCAAAAGGAATAGTCGTAACATGGCCGGTTTTGGAGACAAACGTGGCCACTTTTTTTGCAACACTCCGTGAACGAACAATTTTTGTTGGCTTTAACTCATTTTCGAACACCCAAACTCGTGACTGGTTTTTTGTTTCGGGTTCGTACGCATATATCCAGGATTCGTCACCTGATACGATGTTGTATACAGCATTTGAGGATCCTGCGTGGAATCTTTCGAGAGTTCTGACGCACCAAGTAACGCGAGCCGCTTTTTGCTCTTCACATAGCAAATGCGGTATCCATCGGGAAAACAACTTTTTTACACCTAATTGTTCATGCAAGATTATTTGTATTTGACTCATGCCAATGTCTAAAGTTGCCTGAATTTCGCGGTATGTCACATGTCGATCTTCCTCAATCAGCTTACGCACAGCATCACCGTTTTCTTGGGTGACTGCAGTTTTTGGACGACCTTGACGAGGATCATCACTGAGCTTGACACGTCAACGTTGAAATTCAGCAAACCAGCGATAAATTGTGGCTTTGGATGGGGCTTCATCACCAAATGCAGAAATCATCCGGTCAACACACTGTTTTTGTGTTAAACCACTTCGAAAGTCATAATAAATCATCGCTTTTGATTTTTCTCGAGTCAATTCCATTTTCTCAACGACTAAACAAGTTTGACAAAACCTTGTGACAAGACCGTGAATCTTTTTTAAAATAAATAAATGGTATTCGATTTGTAAAACCAAGGAGTTTTCAATTAAAAAGATTTTAATATGACAGGAACAGTGGAAATATTCCATTCCCGATACTTTTAGTGCAGCCTATGTATACTCTCATCAGAATCAAGAAAAGGTGCAAAATATATACAACTGTGATAACATTGACTAAAGAAATTTGATGAGCCAACTTAAGCCTTAGATCGGCTACGCATCACTAATCACTAGTTTGCTGATGTCAAGTGGATGCAGTTGCTACTTAGCAAGTAGACCATTGCTTGTCTGCCGTACGTATTATCTCAAAAATCATCATCAACAAAAAGATGGCCAAAGCTGGGACTTCGGCAATACAGGCAGGTATGGCGACCCTATGGCACGGGTGTAATTGGTGGCGCGCGATAGGAAATTGTGGGCACGGCGCGATTGACCGCACTACATAAACTAAAAACTGAAATAATTTATTCGATATTGTCAACTAAATATTCCTATAATAATTACCGAACATAAAGTTATAGGAGTAACTATAAACCGCAGTGTAACATATGTATATATATTTATATTTGTTTGCATTGCCTTGCATTGTAAAATGATACATTTAATCAGCTCATTATGCTCTCACTGCAGAGCACGGGCCTTTTCTCACGATAAAAAGTTTAGGCCTTAGTCCACCACGCTGGCGTAGTGCGGGTTGACGGAATATACACACAATTGAGAACATTCTGGATCTTTCTCATGTGTGCCTTTTCTCACGATGTTTTCCTTAACTGTTAACACAAGTGATAATCAAATTCTGATCCGCACATGAATCCAGAAAGTCTGAGGTGTACCCTTCTGTATGTAAGGCAAGCGATTAACTACTATACCATCACTGCTAACTTGTAAAGGATGTCAAGCTTCTAACCTAAATGTACATTTCAATTATGTTAGTGCCACTGGAGTTCTTAGATTGCTCTTTGGCACGTCATGTCTAGATTAACGTCAGATCGATCGAAAACGGTTCGCCATTTCAGCCCCGGTGGTTTTACTAACCCATCTGAAATTTAAGCAAATAGCATCCATTGAATCCAAATAGCTTAAAGGGCGTGCAACGTACGTTTGCACGTATATACTGGATGCCGCACGTGGGTCTATGCATGAACGAAATCAACGAAATATAGTTCCGTAAACTAATTCGATTCGAATCCGAAGTTTACACATAATCTAGAGACGACGAACCTTTAACAACAAGAAGTCTACTCATACAAATCAAACCAAATTAAATAGGTGTTCCATTCTATATATACTGCTGAGAATGCAAGAGGGGCTAGAAGGAATATGGAATATGCGTAGGTACAACTTTTTTCCGCTTAAACGAGCGGGGAAGAATTGCTACCATAACGAACAACGCAATACACACAACAGTATGTGGCTGTAATATCCATGTCGGCCTGTCATATAACTTCATTAAGTTAAACGTACATACATTACTCGGAGGCACTGCATTTATTTCATTTGTAACATTACACTTCGTAATTATTTTACATAAGTCATGAGCTGAAAGCGAACTGATATTGTAAATTGTTTAAAATAGTAAGAGTAGAGAGAGTAAGTCAAGCGGTGTGTAACTAACTGACGTAGCTACGGTCAGAGTTGTATATTTTGCGTATTTTAACAGAACAATGTCATATGGCATTCTATAGTGGGGAGCAGCGGCTAATGTATATTTAATGTTTATATTACAGAAAAAGGGGCCACCCGCGCAATCTATGATATAGGTCCTTGCGAATCACTTAAAGATATCTTTAAAAAAAATCCCTTTAGATTTTTGAAAATATTATTTTTGTCCGTAAAACCTATTAATGTTTAATGTAAAGAGCTACATTCATTTTATAAATACTATAAATAAACATAAAATTGTAGTACCTAAATTTAGATTGTCAAAAACCGATTCGATTTTACAACAAGGTATCCAAAGAAATTGACTGGAAGTTCAAAGTACACGTTAAAACAATCCTCCTGAAAGATTATGTTGACAATAGGGACACATGGCGTTAGCTCTTTTCTGCACATGTGGCTACCCTGGTAACCAAACATATCTGAAGTGCGATTTGTACCGTATAGCAGCTACATATAATCTTCGTTAATGTATTGATAAAGGTTTAAAAAGCTTGTATATGTTCTTAAAATCTTGTTCAATAATATAATCTCAAGTATTTTAAAAGAGTATCCATGGAGTTTCTTGCCGGCTGTTCTCCATAGGATTAACTAATTAGAACCGGAGTCGAATAGGAGGGTAAGGTTTTATGCGTAACGTTGTGTGGGTGCATGCGCGAAACATTTCACCTCTATCGCGTGTACCCTTTGCACGCTTCGTATTTTTGAAGTGAAAACTTATGTTAGCGCGGTACACATATTTTTAGATGAGATAAAATCTCTGGACTCACGACACCGTTACGAGACGCAGCTATAGTGTCATATATATAAATAAAAATATAAGTTTTCACTTCTGTCGGCACTCCCGGAGTGCAACCCGTATTTTTTTTTGGTTGTCTCTGATCTAAAACGTTGTGATAAGTACACACTTTGCGAATGGCGATATTGCTGGCCATGTACCTAATAAACTCTTCTATAGGCCCCTTAAAAGACTTGTGGGAATAGACGATGATAGTTTTTTACCGTAGAAGACCACGGAACTTCAATAAACAACATGAAATTAAACCTTCCCCGCTGCCACTTCTACTTGTACCACATAACAAGTGAACTGCGCTGAAATACAGAGTTTCAGTAATAACCGGCCTCACAAACTCAAATAAAGTGCGTTCATAATGACGTCCGTGTATAGCCAACGTTTTCAGCGCTTTTCACGGTAATTAAACGGCGTCTGGCATCTTTCGTTTCAGTGTACAGGTGAAAGAGATTCGTTCGATTGAACGAAATTAATATTGAGTTCTTGATTGGCCTGTAAAAATGGTCAAGCGCGAATTGGTTTGTGAAATAAAAAAGATTAAACTTATATTTTATAAATAACATAATATTTGTAATAATACATAATGTTGGCGGCAAAGCTGGTACAGGAGCTGCGCGATTGGGAGAGGGAAGGCATTTAGTGTATTTATATTTTATTAGATATCCCTATGTGATACGCGAGGACCCATATTATCGACTACGCAGATGGCCCTCTTGTGTAATGTAAATCAGTGGCTGATACAGTCGACTGCTGCGCTCCGGGTCGCGGGTTCGATTCCCGCACGGAACAAATATTTGTATGATCTGCAGGTAGTTGTTCCGGGTCTGGGTGTATTGTATGTGGAATGTATGTCTGTAAACGCACCCACGACACAGGAGAAATCCTAGTGTGGGGCAACGTTTTTAAAAAAAAAAAAAAAAAAACAAAAAACATCAGGCGCCGTTCCCACATTAGAATTCCAAAGTAATAACATTATGCTGTTCTCAAGACAGAGTCACGATTCCGGCTCAAAAATGTGCGGAAACCGCCGAACCAGATTCATATACTCGTGGCCGTACTTCTAGAAAAACTAATTTAATTCCTGTTATTGAAAAAGTACAGGGGTGCAATTCCTTAAGGTTATATCAATACATCCTTAAATACAGAATCGAAATAAGCTATTCAAGGACACGTTGCGGAAGGTAAACCATGAGGACCAGTCTTAGCGAACACCAAATCGGGTTAGCACCATTATTTCAATTCTGTATTCAAGGATGTATGGATGTTTGAGCTTAGAGAATTGCACCCCAGGCTTTGTCGCATTCAAAGAGGGTGACGTCCATCGTCCGGAGCGAGAGCGCGCCGTCGCATCCTTCTGCAAGGACGTGATGCCAGCAAATTATATATCTAAAGATTATATTTAAATTACTGGTCATAATAATTATAATAACGTCAAGTCATAGTTACTCCAGTCTTCAAAATAGACAATCTGGTCACATACCTGGAAGAAAAAAAACATTTAATTAGTGAAAGGTTTTCATTCATAGTTCATACTACAGAAATAGGAAATAAGGAGAAATGGTACGGGGGCGTAACCGCGCCACCGCGACATGCGCAATCCGGGCCATTCAACAAAAATGGCCGATTTATAACATCAGTTGAGATTCGATCGCGTAAGTGAAACTTTGTTAAAGTGTCGCATCGTTCGGGGATAATATGCAAAAACCGAAGCGAAAATAATAACTTTATCAAGGAAGGAATCACATACCATATGCAAGTGAATTATTTTTCTTGTATTGGCTATTAAAATAATAAATTAAAAATTGTTTTCTTTATTATGTTACATTCATGTTAGTCGGAAAACTAAGTCGATAAAGTGTAATATTATGTATGGTAATGAACAACTTTTGTACAAACTTTTCATGAAAAATACGGTGACACAACCCTACCATCAGCTGTTTCTTACATTTCATCATCATCATTTCGGCCGAATGAAGTCCACTGCTGGACACAGGCCTCCCCCAAAGATCACCACGACGACCGATATGGGTGTGTTGTGGGCTCATTGGGGGGTTTTGCCATAATCGCCACGCTTGGCAGACGGGTTGGCGACTTTTTCTTACATTTAATTTCATATTATTTTAAGGGTTCATAGACCTAGTACTTTCCGACAAAGAAATATTTCGGAATGAAAATAATAAATCAAGCCCTGGCCCCTGACCGCTATCTTTGACTACAATTAGCTGAATTAGTTTTTTTTTTATTACGTTTTTGAAGATTAGGCATGTACTGTGAAACAGTCATCAGTGACAATTTAAATTGGCCCTGGCTTAGTTCACCCTTTCCGACTAACCCGGTATATGGTATATATTATGTCCATTCTACATGTGCTGGGTTCTAACATTTATGGCAGCCCTAGTTAAGGTGAAAGCCATTCCCACATGTTGTGATTTCAAGCTCCATTCATTACACCATATATGTGAACCCACTCCGAGCACAAGAACATTTTAGCTTCATCATTTCAGCCAAAACCGAGCACTGCTGGACAGAAGCCACCCCCAAAGACTGCTACAACGGCCGGTATGGGTATGTGTTGTGTTCTCATTGGGGGGTTTTTTCCATAATCACCACGCTTGGCAGTCGGGTTGGCCGTTAAGTTATAAATGTACTCGAAGGATGCTGCTGCCCATCCTCCGGCTAATCACATAGTCGCCTTTTACGCCCACGGGATGAGATAGAGTGGTAGTATTCTAAGCCGGCACCACACGGCATTTCAGCTTAGTTGGAGACATTTAGGAAGAAAGAAAGAAAGAAAATATTTATTCAGCCACAACAAGACATACAATGTATGTATATACAAACAAAAGGATAAGCGTAATTATACAAACAATAAAATAGTAAAAAGGATTTACAGGACTGCGAGTAATCAAACAATATAAAAATAGATAAAATTATACCTACAGATCTCCAAATCTAACAAATACCTTTTGACAGCTATCAAAGCCAATCAAAGGGTATTCGTGAGATTTGGAGAACTGTAATAAGACCTAGAAATAAACACTGCAAGCAACAACACGCTTTGTCGACTAATTAATTCGGGTCAGGTCACTACTTTACTGAGTAACTTAAACCATGGTTACAACTCATTATTTTCTTGTTATCATTAATAAACTAGCTCAAAACCGATTACAACCGAGCGAAACATTGCAAAATTATACCAAGCCAATTTCAAAAACATTCGTTGCTCTGTTGCTGTTCGAAAATTAAAATAGTAATCAAAGTTTCCACGTTCACGAAACACGAACACTAGATAGAGCAATTTAATGTTAGCAGAAAGGCACTGCATCGAACGCCGAACGAAAAGTTCCCGTGAATCGTAACAGAGTTGAAAAATTATCGGATATCGTTCATAAAGTTCGTGGAATACCGTCAGAGAGTTTGAAATTATTGCAGACGCGATTTTAAATCTAGAATAGAATGCAAAAGTTTTTTAAATTAAGAATACAAATATTATCAATTATATCTACAAAGGGTGATATTTTCAAAGAACAATAAGAAAAACAAGACAGGGTTGTGGTGTAACAATAAAATATTTAAATAAATAGTCAAAATCAACTCAATTTTATTTTCATATATATGATAATAATGGTAATGTCGGAGGTTTTCGCGATGATTATCCATTACAATAAAACACTAATAATATAATATACGCGATGTAATCCGTTTAAAAGTGTTTTGTTATAAATATTATACTTATTAAATATACATTAATACATTATTATTTTTAATTTATTATACGGAACGCGAAGGAGTGTTCCGCCGCAACTTGGAACCTTATTTTCAGCAGTGGATTTGGACAGGTCGCACTGATAGTATAGTTAATACCATGCGCTTTTATGCTAGGTTTTAGGTTAACCTATACTATTCCCCAGAGGTGAACCTGGGAGGTGGCCTTTTTACAGTCGCTTTCCTACCGCCAGAGGGGTTCACCACTGTACAGTCATCGCCTATAAGATATGGCTAAAGGCATGGCACCAATGGGTGGCTAGTGTGATTATATCGAGGACCTGGATCCCCTTCGGTGCCAAAGATGACCGCTCCGGTGGTTTTAGCCAGTGGGTGTCCGGCTTGAGTTGTTAATGTACTCGAAGGACGCTGCTGCCCATCCCCCGCCTAATCCCTTACTCGACTATTACTACACCCACGGGAGGAGATGGGGTGGTGTATTCTGAGCCGGCACCACACGGCACACTCTAGTTACGTCTGACGTAAATTATTATTTGTTATATGGGCTTAGAGAAGCTAGTGAAATTAAGTAAGAGACTAAATAACTTCTCTCGAGGTGACGAGGTGTGGTGGCACGCAGAGCAGATTCGGGGTAGCATTACAATAATTATTGGGCAGGTGTGACGTTAACAACCAGGCGAATGCCTCGCTCTCCTCGGTTGCATGAATAAAAAAAGAAACGCATGAAAAACATTCATTAAAAAAATACCAAACAAGTGCGAATTAAACTCGCGTGGAGAGGGTTCTGAAATTGCTGATATTGTCTATTGTTGGATTCGGTCTTCTACTAATAATTTATCCCAAGAACAAACTTAACATCGTAGTTGAAAAAGATGTTTACCCATACATTCCAACCGCAAACATAAGTTTGTACACACAATATTGAAAGATTTATCATTTAGTCTCGTATATCCCGTAATATTACTAGCTATAATGCCCTTCAAATCGAGCACAGTACTAAGTAAAATAACTGGCACATAAAAGTGAAGCAAATAATCTAAATAACAATATACATAGATCATATCATCATAATATCAGCCAAAGGACGTCAACTGCTGAGCAAAGGCCTCCCCCATAGATTCCATAATTGTGTTGTTATTTTGGGTGGAATTTTCCAGTAGTACTCGTCACGCTTGGCAAGCGGGTTGGTGAGCGCAATATGGCTATTGTTACTGAGAAGGAACATTGCTGCCCTGGTTTAAAGTACCTTAGTCGGCTTTTACGACATCCATGGGAAGAGATAGAGTGGTGCTATATCCTTGATCCGCACACCACACATACAAATTATTACTATTATATACCCACATAGTTTCAAACGATCCTTCATCCCTAACCCATTTATCTAATATTTACTAACCACAATTTCCAAAAAAAGCAGCATAATTTTCCACCAAACATAATTTGCCAATGAAACACGAACGCAACGGCCTCAAAATAAAATACACATTTGGATAATATCAACGTCGCGTCGCTGAAAATATATTTTCATTAGCCAGGAGACAAAGCAATATCACGTTTAGGCAAGAAATCATAGTTATCTAGCATGCGCGTACCATACATATTTTTTGGGATCGTTTACTATAATAGTGAATGTAAGCGTTGTTCTGGCGACAAATAAAATATTCTCGAAGGCTATAAATATGAAATAGCTTTTATTTTATTGATTTTCCGAAAATGTATTCACCTATCTGACTTTGGCTTATAGTATTTGTGTGTAAGTTGCAATAAAAACTAGTGACGTTAGCACGAGAACACAATAAATGCGATGGTATTATTTTACATTTATGAGCATTACTTTGAAGGTTGTATCGATGTGATACTTAAGACTTCGCAAGGGCAGCCAATAACACGTATAATTCGTAAATCGATCATAACTACCAATTTGTCAATTTAACATACAGGGTGTCCAGTAACCCGGGAAGACGGTGGCGCGCACGTGGTCACGTGCCGCCGTGTGCGCAGCACAGCGCAAAGCGAGGCTTGGGGGGATCCTTTACAATCCTCCCCGAGAAGTGCCTGGGGGGCGACCATTTTACAGTCGCCTTCCCTCCGCTAGAGGGGGTGACCGCTCTACAGTCATCCCCTCCGTGATGTGCCTAAAGGCGTGGCACCAATGGGCGGCTCCAGTGTGATCTTACGAGGACCTGGAGCCCCCCTTCGGTGCCGAAGATGACCACTCCAGTGGTTTTAGCCGGTAGGAGTCCGGCATACCCCTTCACCCTTCCCCGGGGTGAAGGAAGTTCCATGTAGAATTTCCACTGGACATCAATAAAAAAAAAAAAAAAAAAAAAGGGTGTCCAGTAAATAGCACGACATACTGCGGGGGGTTGAGAGCTTGGGTCAATACCTACCAAAAAAACACAATATATGCTCAGCAAAAGCTTACGGATTTACAGTAGTACAAAATGTTCCGAAATATCGAAAAATCTCTACCTTGACACAGATTTTTAAGCATCTCGTAATAAATAAAAATTCCTTTTCTAGTTTCTTTTTACCTCAAACTATTTGTGAATAGTTACTTTACTCATTGATAAGTCTTTATTCCATTAAAAACTAAAATGTATTCAAGAAATACATTTTTTATTTAAATTTTCACAGTACATTTTCTTATCGCTTAACTTTAACCTACAGTGGTGAAAAAAATAAATCCGTAAGATTTTGCTGAACATATACTGTGTTTTTTTGGTAGGTATTGACCCTAGCTCTCACCCCATGCAGTATGTCGTGCTATTTACTGGACAACCTGTAGATTTTATAATTAGTGGAGCTTGCATTATTTATTGCATGCTTTGAATCCAAAGGAGGTCCACTGCTGAAGTCCTCCCCCATAAATTACCAGTTACATGCCGTGTGTCGTCATTTTGGGGGGATTTGTCAGTACTCACCACGCTTGCCGGGCGGGTTGGTGAGCGCAAAATGGCTTCTATTCGACACAAGAGGCGCTGCAATCCATCGCTCTAATTCAGAATCCCTTAGTCGCCTTTTACGACACACACGGGAGATGGAGTAGTGCTATATTCTTCTTAATCCTTTGATCTTTGAAATTACTTTAAATTTAAGATAGGAAACTCAATAAACTAAAGGCTAAAATCTTAACTATTTAAATTCCTTAATCTATGTCCATTGTGCTTGGAAAGCGATACACTGGGCGCCGCTGAAGTGGTTCCGTGACAAATGATTATAAAACTGTTGTAGAAACTAATTCCAAATGCGGTTTTCGCAAATAAAGGTGCAAATGCTGAAGTTTGAATAATAACTTCATGTTATATAAGTTTGATAAATGTTTTGATGTACTTTGACACGATATGGTGAGTTATGCTAGCGTAGTTTCAATGTAGTCGTAAACATTTTAAAGTAAAATGACATTAATAAATCAGTAGGTACTTCTTCAGTTCGTTTACGTCAGATGAACATTAGTCTTACTATACTACTTAATGCCTTTGGAAGGATAATTTTACTACTTGGCAGTAGAAATGCTGTTACCTTGAGTAATTATGTTTTAAATTAGCCTATCCTTTGCAATAACAATACTAGATATTTTTCGCAGTGCGATCCGCTGCTCATTGTATGACACATCGCAGACCGCTGCATCATTTCAAGCGATGCAAAACCCTGCCGCGCACGTATCGTCCATTTAGACGGGACAAACTTAAGCATGTCAGCACATCGACGTGCTTGCTCAGTTTCCGCTAGTCGAACCTACGAAAAACAGAAACTGAAGGTGCAAAAGGCTAAGAAAAGGCTTCCGAACCTATTCGCACAGCACAGTGCGTGCGGTAACACGTCAAGTACAGGCCAACCAGGACGCCTTTATCAAAGTTGAGAAGAAGAAGGCGTATAGCCGTAACGAGTGCGGTAGCGCACTGAGAAGACCAAATGTCTCGTCTGCATCATTTTACGAAGGTTGAAGAAATCGTAGTGTACAAACGAATTAAGACGAGTGAACACTGAGGCTCGAAATGTTGGAATCGCACCATAAAATCAACTTTAAGTCGTTAGCGGTTCTTGTTCTAACACAACATCTTGAGACCTTCATGATTGAAGATATTTGGTCGAAGGGTTTCGTGTACGTTTAGTGTACGTAACGTGCCGTGCTTTCTTTCAATTTTCTAGTTATATAACATTTATGAGAGTCATCATATCAGCCACAGGATGTCCTCTGCTGAACAAAGGCCTCCCCCTTAGATTTCCACAACGAGCGGTCACATGCCGCTCTCATCCAACTACTCCCAGCGACCTTCACCAGGTCGTCTGTCCACCTCGTTGGAGGTCGTCCCACGCTGCGTTTTCCGGTGCGTGGTCTCCATTCGAGAACCTTTTTGCCCCAACGGCCATCAGTTCTACGAGCAATATGCCCTGCCCATTGCCACTTCAGTTTACTAATCCTTTCAGCTATGTTGACTACTTTAGTTCTTCTACGGATCTCCTCATTTCTGATTCGATCTCATAGAGAAATACCAAGCATAGCTCTCTCCATAGCTCGCTGAGTGACCTTGAGCTTTCTTATGAGGCCTATTGTGAGTGACCACGTCTCTGTTCCATATGTCATCACTGGTAACACACACACTGGTTAAAGACTTTCGTCTTGAGGCATTGTGATATTGTTGATGAAAAGACGTTGCGAAGTTTCCCGAACGCTGTCCAGCCGAGTCGGATCGTATTAGAGTACCCATTACGTTTAATGTAATGAAAAATATCACATTGTGAGTAAAATATCTGTATGATGAGTTCAGCAGTAGATCGATTAATGTTGATACGAAATAACAGTTTTTTTTTTAACAGCTAACTGTCCGTTATGGACTGGATTTCCAGTTCTAAAAGACTTAACCTAGAATAAAAGAAAACAACAACCATCAACTTAGCCTTTTCACTGAAATAAAAGCAACCAAAAAGAAAAAAACATTTTTACGCATCCATTTCTATCGTGTTTATGAAAGATGTAAAATATTCAAATTTTTACGAGTCTTGTTTCTTTTTACGTATTCTATTTTTGAAATGAACAGAACGTGCCTTAACACGAATCTTGAGATTTTTCGCATAACAGACGTGAGACGTTCGTTATCTTCCCCTTTCATATTAATCAAGCGACATTTGTAAATAAAAAAGTACATGGTTTCACTCTCTTTTGACTTAAGTAGCAGAGAAAATATAAGTATGAGGTAGAAAATATTAATACAGCCCTCTTATTGCAAGAGGTACCTAGGCTAGGTAAGTACCAGATCGCGCTGACTGGGGATTTTGCGTGCACACAACGAGCGACCCTCGCGAAGAAGGTGGCACAGGTCACGTGCCGCCGAGGGACTGAGTATTCATTTTCTTTACGAAAAGAAGTTTTTTTTTTTTTGAAACGTTGCCCCGCCCTAGTATTTCTCCTGTGTCGTGGGTGCGTTTACAGACATACATTTCACACTGAAACTTAACCTCAAACTTTAATCTTCAAATAAAAGGATAAAGCGCATTATTTAAACCCTAAAATGACAGCTATCCTACATAATTTCCCGTGATGTTCACAAGTTTTCTGGCAACTGGTCACAGGTAATACGAGTATACTGTAGCACCGACTAATTCAATTGGCGTTTGTACGCAAAACCACTAATATGACGGCCGACTCTAACAAATTGAATTCCCAAAACGTATACTGATGTCCCTTTGCTAGTTTGGAATGTTTACCACTTTGTTTTATCGTACGCCATACTAAGGTAGTACCCATTCAAGTGCGGTAGCTTTGAATACTTCTCAGCAATAACAAAAGTAAAATGAAGGTAATTGTTGACAAGGACTTAGAACCGAGGTCTGAGTGACATGGCACAACTTGCGAGAAGCCATAATCTAGCACAGGATAGCGATGGGCTGAGTTCCCTTTTTAGAGATAAGGAAATTAGATATCGTTCAGAATTATTGTCACCTCTTAGTAGATGTCTCCAAGAAAGAAAACTTAATTGCCGAGTTAAATATTAATAAATAAGTAATTGGCAATTACTTGATTTTATATAAACCACATAAGTCATAAAGCCATTGAAATTTAATAAATTCCTAGGCAGTACCATGAACAAATAATGTTTATTTTATCGTTTTCAGTGGGCCTGATATGATAAGGCTTTGATCAAAACCCCTCAATGTAAATAATTATAAGATAGACTACTTACTAGTGTTATGATTAACTATTCTAAATATTAAATTAAATAATCCTATTTATTTGAATTGGCGACACTACTGTTATTGTTCGGGCAGTCAGTTTCTGATAATAATTTCATTCGAAAGACGACGTCCTGGATTTGACGCATTGATATTTTTGTGCTAATTATTTAAATAGAGTATGTTGAATTTACTTAAACTAATTGGCAATTCTTGGGTTTAACATTTCCTATCTATGCTAAAACACGAATAGCTCGACAAGTGCATCAATGGTAGGGGCTGCAGGTACAGTTCACAATTCCTGTGTAATTAAAGTTGCTACCTGACAATATTTTTGTACCCTACCATTTTGACTGCAAATTTAGTTTTAAAGTAATTTAGTCAAGCTAACTGTATTACCCAGTGTACTCGTGAAACGGTATATCTTTAACGATATTGTTTTAAACTCTCATTCTATTAAAAAAAAACGTCTACTACCATCTCTCCTCATTGTCATACTTGCCTAATTTATTCTATTAGCGGACATAAGGGATAATGGCATACTCTCCAGGTTTAGCAAGCGGACTGGTGATCGCAGTATCTTGTAGTACACGGGAGGATGCTGATACCCACGGAGTGGTCTACTCTTTGCTGGGAACCACACAGAACCTTTGATTTTATAGGATACGGTTGGCCTTATTTCTCAACGATTGGCTTTCTGCACTAATCCTCTTGCGTGTCAATTTCCGGCAGCCGTGTAGACACAATAGATTTTTAATTGTGTCTCGTTTTTATGCAGTTAATGAGTTATGGTTTCAAAATTAACTCCTCATTAACTAATAAACTTTACCCCCTTTTCTCAAGTAGAAGGTTGCTCTCTGATGAAGGACTCACTTTGCTTCAGAGTAACTTAACCTTGTATATTTCTTTTAGGATTTGACCGTGTGATGTCCTGATAAAGAATATAGCAGCAATCTATCTCCTCCCCTGGATGTCATAAAAGGCGACTAAGGGACTCTAAACCAGAGGGACGGGCAGCAGCGTCCACACTTGGGACACACGGCAACTGTGAACAACCCGCCTGTCAGTGAGTACTGGCAATTTCTGCCCAAAATAACGACATACGTATGTAACTGGTCGTTTATAGGGGAGGCCTTTAATCAACTGATTTTGGCTGACATGGTGACGATGATGAGGATGTGGTAGGTGCGACATTTGTGTTGCTCAGCTTATGTTGGCTTGTAGAATATGTAGACGTTACTTTTCACCCACCGAGCATAACCACTTTATCGCCTTTACGATCCGTATTTCAGTACCGTATCAAAACATATTTTGATCATAAATTCAAATCTCCACCGCGTTTACGATAAGAAACAAACAGTGGAGAAGAGAAAAATAATTAAATTGGACTGCAAACTACGTAGACAAATACAGAGATGAAAACAAGTGGATAATATGAAGATTTGAAGTGATCGAAAACATTTGGCCGCAACGGCTAACTTCAATCTGATATTAATCTATACAAATAAATAAAATTGAAGTGTCTGTTTGTAATGTCAAAATAACAGCTTTTTACTAAATGCATATGAAAGTATATACGGTACATATAACAAAAAAACAATTTTTTAATTTTTTGTCTGTCTGTCTGTCTGTCTGTTTGTTCCGGGTAATCTCCGAAACGGCTGGACCGATTTCGACGGGACTTTCACTGGCAGATAGCTGACGTTATAAGGAATAACTTAGGCTACTTTTATTTTAGAAACATAATTAGGGTTCCGCGCAAAAACAATAAAACCCTTGAAATCCAACATATATACCTATTCTATGTCAAGTGTCTATGCCGAAGTACTCTAAATTTCTTTTAAATTAAATGCGGGTGAAACCGCGGTTCCCAGCTAGTTTTATAATAAATAGTGACTCCATATTTTTCTGTTCTCGAGGATTTACGGTACACAAACAATATATTATACAGTCTGAATATGCACTGGATATAGGTATATATAAATTTAGATAGCTTCTATTCTCCATTGCGTTTCCCCAGTCCATTGTGATCAGGGAAGCTTGTGGATTTTTCGCGGCGCGGGATCTGGTTTTCAAAAAGGTACGTGTTTTTATATGCAGGCTCATAGCCAGTTGCACTCACTGATCGACAAATGATGGGTGAGGTTAAGCAACGCTCGGAGCGGTCAGTCTCTAGATGGATGACTCCATAGTCGTGTTTGAACTGAGCGTCTCCGTGCTTCGTAGGGCACGTAAAATCTCGGTTCCAGTTGTTGTCATTAGACGGCAGTCGTTAAGTAAAGTCGAAGGCCTTTGGGCGTCTTGAACAACTCTGATATAAGGTTGGCCACTAGCCACAAAAAAAGAAAGAAGATGCAGTATCGTTCTAGTATAACGTATAAGTTATATAGTAAAGGTATAAAACGGGGCTTGTTCCAATCCTGTTTTGATTCACCTGAAGAGACTCGTGTAAAGAGTGACTTTTTTTATTGTTCTCCAGGGTTTTTTCTTTTTAAACTTTGCCCCACACTAGTTTTTCTCCTATGTCATGGGTACATTTACAGACATGAATTCCACATACAATACACTCAAACCCGGAACAACTATCTGCAGATCATAAAAATATTTGTTCCGTGTGGGTTCGAATCCACGACCCGGAGCGCAGCAGCCGACTGTATCAGCCACTACACCATCCGTGCCATCGAATTTCTACATGAACTTCCTTCGCCCCGGGGAACATGCCGGATTCCTACCGGCTAAAACAAATGGAGCGGTCATCTTCGGCAATGAATGCCTCCAGGTCCTCGTAAGATCACATTAGAGCCGCCCACTAGTGCCACCCCTATAGGCACATCTCGGAGAGGGTGACTGTATAACGGTCACCCCCCGGGGGTAAAGGGTCCCCCGAAGCGTCCCTGTGCACTGTGCTATTCTGCGCATACGGTGTCGCGTGAGCACATGCGCACCACCGTCTTCTCGTGGATATGAGTGGCCTTTTTTTTTTCTTTTTTTTTTGGTTCCCAGTGGAAATTCTTCATGAACTTCATTCGCCCGGGGGAAGGGCGAAGGTGTATGCCGGACTCCTACCGGCTAAAACCACTGGGGCGGTCATCTTCGGCACCTAAGGGAGGCTCCAGGTCCTCGCATGATCACACCGGAGTGGATATGAGTGGCCTACCTACCATAGAATCACATGCAATAGAAATGTAAACTCAATTACTTCTAATGTCGTTAGTAGAACCAATTAGCGATACAAGTAAACTGAATTACGGGACATTAAATTCATTTTCTGAAAGTAATTTGCAACAGCTAAAGTTTTTCAGGAGTCCCGACTATTGGAGTTTCTGAAAGTTCTTTTGAGTTATCAAGAGGCACTTATATCAACAATATATAACAAAGTTGCAAATTTATTTCACAGATTTGTAGAGAAGCTAGCGACTCGCTCCGACTTCGTAAGGGTACAATTAAGCAGATTGAATAAGTGTTTTTATAAATATATGTATTATGGATGCGCTTGTGATATTCCCAGGCCTATGCCTGGTCTTTCCTTTTCCTGTCCTTTCATCATATCAGCAAAAGGACGTCCACTGCTGAACAAATGTCTCCTCCATCTTTTCACAACGATTATGTGGTAATTTTGGGGGATATTTGCCAATACTAACCACGCTTGGCAGGCCGGTTCACAGCAGGGACGCTGCTGGTTATCCTCTGCTTTAGAGTCCCTTACTTGCATTCTGTGACATCCACGGAAAGAGATGGACTGGTGCTATATTCTTAATCTGGAGCTTTCTTATGAGCCGCATAGTGAGTGACCACATCTCTGAGCCATATGTCATCGCTGGTAAATTATTGGCCTAAATACGCTTTTAACACAATCAAGCATTAAATCAATCAAGATTTCTTTCATTGGAAAATAAATCTCCTACCCTCAAAATAGACTGAGATCATGACATCGTGAAACGTACGTTTTATTATATGATCGGGTCTTGTCAGTGAGTTTGGGACGAAGCCAGAACATGGAAAAATTATGCAAATAATTACTTGCATAAAGGAGTCGTTTAAAAGTTGTGCAGTACAGATATTGTGGGAGTTTATTGCGTTGTAAACGCTGAGAGATTGCGTTCTGATGTAATTGTGTGCATTAAAATTCTCCGCGATGATATCACTGCCACCTACGAGATAAAATCACCTCGTATAAAATCACCGGTAATGCGTGTCACGTAGTCGCTCAGTTCAAATACCACTATGTGGTCACCATCCATAGACTGACCGCACCGAGCGTTACTTAACCTCGCTGATCGTTTTTCGGTCAGTGAGTGCAACTATATATTAGCGTTTCAGGCCCAATCATGCTTTATGTTCAGCAATGTAGAAGAGTATGTTCTTTATATTTTATGGTGAAAATCCTCGTGAATTTCCTCCACCCCGGGGAAAGACGGAGGGGTGGTAATGTCGAACTCTTATGGACTAAAACAACCTGGGTCCTCGAAGACAAACACACCGGACTAATAAATAGTCTACAAATTTACTCAAATAAAACCTAACTACCAACACTTCACAATGAAAAATTAAAGTCGTTCAATTGCATAAATTATAGCCTGATAAAAACAAATACAGAAATAATGTAAGTATAAAAATAAAACCTACAGTTCGATCATATGAATATGTACAGTGACTGTTTGTCGCACGCACAAAAAGGGTTGTCACTCAGTTGACATTGCAACAATTCTAACGTCAACAGCGCTGATTCTGAGTGACAACTTCAAAAACGAATAAGTAAATAGATTTTCCGTGTATAAATTTGAAAATGTATATACAAGTACACGTAGAGAAACCAAACCACCTAGTTTCCTTGCAGATTGTAAGGGTACAGATATGATGTTTTCTTAGCTATGGACTATATTTGTATATTATATATGATGCAGCTACAATAGATAATTTATAATTCCTCATTCATATCTTAGGGTAACATCGACATTTCTTGGCACTAACCAAGACCATGAGTAGACACCAGTAAAATCTGGATTAAAGATGAAAACATACGAATAAAATGCACACCACGAAAAAATCTGAAGTGCCAGTGTTAAGTCGAAGGAATTCCCGTTTACATCTGCGTTTGTCGAGAGCACTCCCGACTATTTAAATGCACGATTAACTAGAGAATTGGCAACGTTCGAAATACGTAGACGGCTACGTCACTGAGAGATCTGGCAACGTCTTGACATTTCCAATTGAATTATACCTGATTGTTTAGCGTATCCATCGGGTAATGTAAGTGCTTGTACGTTTAGTCGCCTTTTATTTGATGTTTATGAATGTTGCTGTTTTTGTGGGATATTATCTGAAGTATTATAATGAACTAACATTATGTGTAATCATTAGCCTGGAAGGATAAAATAACTGGGGACAGAATCTAGCCGTAATATAAAGGAAAGATCGTTTTTAGGTTTAAACCAAGCTCAATCGTAGTATTAGGATTAAAAGGATGGGCGTAAAAGAAAGGTATAAACGCCATGCGAAATGTATAGAATCACTACAAACATCCCCAAAATAGCCAGATTAAATGATGCAACCAATAAGCATACGGATATAAAATAACCACCGACCCAGGTCTAGCCCTGGATGTTTCCTGGATGTTTAAGCTAGCTCAAAGCTGAATGTTTACGCCCACCCCAATCGCACTCACTTTCAGTCACCACCTGTTTTGAAATTGAATGCTAGGCTTGAAAATTATTAAGACTGGGTTCGCTATTAATGCTACAGCTGATCTAATGTCCGGATTAAGAATATAGCACCACTCCATCTCCTCCCGTGGTTGTCGTAAAAGGCGACTAAGGGAATCTAAACCAGAGGGATGGGCAGCAGCGTCCCTTCTGTGAAACGGTAGCCATACTGCGCTAGCCAACCCCCCTGCCAAGCGTGGTGAGTATTGGCAAATACTCCCGAAAATTATGACACAGTTGTAAATCTATATGGGAGAGGCCTTTGTTCAGCAGTGGACGTATAAATGGCCGATATGATGATGATATGATGAACTCCATTTCGATCTTAACTTGCCGACCATCAGGCAATATATGAAACAAGAGTCTAAACGCTATCTCGATTCTGCCCTGTCCCACCCAAATCCCCTTGTGGTATCAGCCGCCGATTACCTACCCTCCCGTATTAGTAGAGTACGCTGCCCGAGGCATGTTCTGGTCTCGCGTTGTCTTATTCACTTAACATTCGACCGTTTTACCGCCCTCGCCGACGAGCATGCCCGCCTCACCGACGTCGCGGAGGCCTATCGCCGCGTCACCTTCCCGTTCAATTTAGCACTTCTCCCTCCCATCTCTTGCTCGCACCGGCCCGTGCCAAGCCTATAGTTTTAAATGTCCTCTAATACATTATAAATAATACCGATCCAGATGTCCCCAAAACAATAGCGTGTTATCCCCAGCAACGCTCTAAACCGAGGTCCGTGTCCCGCAGGAGGCGTTCTTAGCGCAAGTTGCTTAGTTTTTAATATTAATTTAAGCCTGGCTGGAGGCCTCTTTTGGCTTCGTCCAGAAATGACCGGTTCAGCAACCACATTTCCCAGAAATATACACGAGAAGACCAACATAAAGAAATGAGATGATGAGCTTCATTGAGCAAAAAAGCCTCATCATTTCGGCCGAATGAAGTCCACTGCTGGACACAGGCCTCCCCCAAAGATCACCACAACCACCGATATGGATGTGTTGTGAGCACATTGGGGGGGTTTTGCCATAATCGCCACGCTAGGCAGGCGGGTTGGCGATCGCAGTCGAGTTGTTAATGTACTCGAAGGACGCTGCTGCCCATCCTCCAGCTAATCCCTTAGTCGACTTTTACGACACCCATGGGAGGAAATGGGGTGGTGGCATTCTGAGCCGGCACCACACGGCAAGCCGAAAAAGCCTACTATAGGTTCAAAGACTATGTTGACGATAGGGACATATGGCGTTAGCTCTTTTTCGCTTAGCTGGCAACCAGATATATCTGAAGTGCTATTTGTACTGTATAACTGCTACTTATATTTATTTTTCATCAATGTATTGATAAAGTTTTAAACACCTTCTTTCTTGTTCAATATTGTAATCTCAAGTATTTTAAAAGAGTATCCATGGAGTTTCTTGGCGGCTCTTCTCCATATGACCTACTAATTGGACGCGTGCAACTTAAATTCTAACGTTTCATAAGTGCTAGGAATTGGTTTATTTGTAATAAAAATATTTGACTAAGGTATACCTGCAAGGCATTCGCCTGGTAGTATCGATACGTATCGCCTGTCCATTACAATTATAATACTACTCAGAAATATTACTGCGTGCTGCGCTCGACACCACGAGACATTAGTTATTTAGTCTTTCATCACCAGTAATTTCTCTAGCTACAGTCCCCTTCAAACGGGAACACAGTAATGTTTAAAGCTGTTGCTACAGTCGCTTACTGTCTACCCAGCTAAAATATATTCGCGCGCGCAATCGCGGGTTGCACAAACGCGCGTTTGTGTCGCAACAAAAAGTCGCCATGTTTAACCGCCTTTAAAGTTTAAACACTAAATACTGCTTGGCGGGGCAATATCTTGCAGGACTAAGGTGCTACCTACCTATCTGGACTCTTGAAATATGAGACCTTTTCATGTTTTTTTTTAATGGGGGCACCAGTGGAAATTCTTCATGAACTTCCTTCGCCCCTGGGATGGGTCATCTTTGGCACCTAAGGGGGGCTCCAGGTCCTCGTATGATCACACTAGAGCCGCCCACTGGTGCCACGCCTATATGCACATCTCGAAGAGGGCGACTGTAAAGCGGTCACCCCCCGGGGGGATTGTAATGGATCCCCCAAAGCGTCCCACGGCAGCGGCTACCGGTAAAGTACCGGCAAGTGCTACCGTCTTCTCTTGGGTCGCTTGGTGTGAGCACGCAGATTCCCCAAGCTACGCACCCGCGAACCCAGAGGTCCCCCGCCTTGTAGCTACGGCAGGGGGTTTCAGGCGTATGGGAATAAGGCACCAGGGCGGTTGTTACCCCGGCGCCGTCTCCTCCTTCTTCGAGCGGGATCGGCCCTCTCCCGATCCCGCTCTGCGGTCTCCTTCTGGAGCATGACGCTCTCACAGAAGCACCACTATCACACACCACCACTGCATTCCAATTTTCATGCTCTGCCAACATAGCCGACACTACTACTGGCAGAGAGAGATCTTGCCCGATCCGATCGACCAGGATCCGCCGCTCGGCGGCCCACGCAGGGCACGCCTCGAGCGTGTGCTGTGCGGTGTCCTGGTCGCTATCACAATGGTGGCATTGTGCCGTGGCCTCGCGTCCTATCCTGTGCAGGTACGCACCGAAACAACCGTGCCCGGTGAGCACCTGCGTCAGGTGGTAGGTGACGCGCTCGCTCCTTCTGAGCCAGGCTCCAAAGAGCGGCAAGACGGCCTCGACGACGCGCTTGGTTGCAAACTGCATCCGCAGGCGATGACGCCACTTTACAAGTGCGCGCCGCCGAGCCAGCCGCCGCAGCTTGTGCAACGCCCCTGGAGGCGCGCCTTCGCCGCTCTGGCGGAAGGTGCGTGTCTGAAATATGAGACCTTTTTTTTTTTTTTTTTTATTTGTGCCCAGTGGAAATTCTTCATGAACTTCCTTCGCCCCGGGGAAGGACGAAGGGGTATGCCGGACTCCTACCGGCTAAAACCACTGGAGCGGTCATCTTCGGCACGTAAGGGAGGCTCCAGGTCCTCGTATGATCACACTAGAGCCGCCCATTGGTGCCACGCCTATTGGCACATCTCGGAGAAATATGAGACCTACCACCAGCTTATATCATAATCATCGTTATTTTTACACTATACATTAGTGTAATTAACACATTTTATTAGACAAAGAAATTGTTTTTACAATTTGTATTCTTCATTCTTGCAGCACAAAAGTAGATCGGGATCTGTTTTTTAACTGTTCGGTGGAAATGTTTCATATACTGCCTCTGCCCCGGGGAAAGGCGCAGATGCATTGATGACTCCTTGCGGCTGAAACCACCGGAGCGGTCATCTTCGGCACCAAAGGGGGCTCCAATACTCGAAGTCTTCATTTGGAGCCGCCCATTGCTGCCGCGACTTAAGCATATCTCGGAGGAGATTACTCTGCCAATATAAACGATACTAATGCCGGCAGAGCCCTCTTTTATCTTGCCCGATCGAATCAACCAAGACCCGCCGCTCGGTGGACCACGCAGGGCACTCCTCGAGTCACAGCATTGGCACTGTGCCATGACCTCGCATGTTATCCTGTGCAGGTTCACACCGAAACAACCGTGATCGGTGAATACTTGCGTCAGACGGTTGATGACGCGCTTGCTGCTTTTTAGCCTGGCTCCGAATAGCGGCTGGACGGGCTTGACGACGAGACAAACTTCAACTAAGGCACCCTCGCCTCTTATCAAGTGCGCGCCGCTGACCTAGCTGCCTCAGCCTATGGAACACTCTGGAGGCACACAAGATAAGATCAAAAGATTGTTATTCATTTAAACCATTAATTGTACTTAAACGATTAGTCGAGACTTTAGTTGCCTCGTTCCAAGATGTAGATTTCTTATGGAGAAGAACGGGCAGGAAACTCCATGGTACCTCTTTTAAAATCATGTTACAATATTTATTATTACAAAGTTCTCACAATTCAGGTTATGTGAAGACAACAGATCGGGAAACCTAAGAACTGGGATTTCATCACGAATATGAAATACATTGTTAACTTCACACTATTTAGCACATACAACAACAAAAAAACAACACCAACAAACGCAATAAAAAGATGAGACAGCAATTTTAATTGTATTTAATTCCTTCAACACTCAAGTTCAATTACTGCTATATTTTCAAATTCAAACAAAATGTACACTGTCGTGACTTGAATGGGCCGCTTAATTCGAGTGCTTGGATGACATCCAATGACTACACTTTTGAAATATTACGAACACCATTTAAAACTATATCGTTCGGTGCGAGCAATTCTATCATACATTTCAGTAAAAGAGATAATTTTATGTGTTATTATTTAATATTTTAGCTTTTTGACAGTTGTGTCAAATGAAATTAAAAGCCATTGACGCGTTATAACATCACATTTAGTCTGCACAATGCTAGGTGACTGATATGAAATGAAATAGCGTTTATTCAAAATGAACAAAAAAAAAATCTTTTTGAACATCAACCTAAGAGACAGCACCTATATAATTGGATAATGGATCGGACTGATAACGTAACGCCCCACACATACATGTTATCCAAACATAGTAATAGTAGCGGCATTTAATAATTATTCTGACACAAAAATAAACTATCAAAATCAAGCTTAGAGCTCTTATGGCCAAAATTAATAATCAATTTGAGGATTTGTCAAAGATCACATTTAACACAAAAACAGATCCAGTTCAAATCTTAAATCTAAAGATTTTGGATTAGATTCATTACTTATTTCAGCCGTCAGAGAGCATCATCATATTACAAGTACTTTTGAATTATTAAGGCATATAAAGTGATGAGCGAGTATGAGATGTTTATTCCAAATTCATAACTGTGGAGAAGAAACGTAGAAAACACCTCGTAAACTAATAAAACAATGGTTTGCAATCATTTTGATACAATGATGCTGTGACAGATATTAAGTGGAAACAATGTAAGACAGAGTATAAACTATCCAAGCATGTATCGTCGTGACAGCTATAAGCTTCAGCGTTGCTCAATGATAATGTAGAGAACCGAACGACCCACCCGACACAACGCCACCATCAATAAGACATTTGAGTCAGCTATTATATGACTTTGTTAAAGATCTAAATAATGGATGGTTTTAAGTTAAAAGGTTTCGATAGATGCCGTACATACGTCATTATACTGCGAAGTGACACGTTGCTAACTTGTTGATTTCTAAAAGATAATACGTAAAAAGGCCCTTTTCCAAACGATGCAGACTAGAATACACTAGTCTATCTGTGTGGTATCTGTAATGTTAATCGGTAATTTTTATTTTAATAATCTACGATATTTTGCATGGTGCCTTACTAAATGCTAAAGCTGAGGTTACAAAAATATTTGATGGTATAAATCCGTTTTTCTTTTGTACAACGCTGAGGGCGGCGGGCCCTCTGTTTGGTGTGACGTTACCGACAACCTAAATCTAGTCATCCGGCCACGTCCACGATTTTCTCACTAGATGCATGTGCATATTATGAGAAATAAGACAACCGTTGAGTAATGAAATGATTGATTTATTTTAAAAAATACAACCGACTTTTGTTTTTGTGGTACGTACATTATCTTCAGCATTTACTAAGGTGCCATGCAAAATATCGTGGACAATTAAGTAACTTGTATATTATATAAGGGTCTTATGACACCTATATTATTTTAAGGTACAACTGGTTGTCAAAGCGTCGGATTTTGTGTGATTTATGTATTTATTTCATTATTTCACATTAGTCAGAACTTCATTCCGTATGGTGTCCAGATTAAGAATATAGCACCACTCCATCTCATCCTGTGGATACTAAAATGGCAATAAACTCTAAACCAGAGGGATGGCAGCAGCGTACTTTCTGTGCAATAGTAGCCATACTGCGCTCACCAACCCACCTTCCAAGCGTGGTGAGTACTGGCAAATACCCCCCAAAAATTACGACACAATTCTTTAAATCTTCGGGTAGGCCTTTGTCCAGAAGCAGACCTCCTTTGGCCGATTCGAAATTAGAAATGCCGCAGTCCACTTACATTAATTAAAGACAACTATTAAACAGGTGCCTTAAATAAAATACATCAAACACCGACACATTAGTCCACTTACACTAATTAAAGATAGCTATTAAACAGGTGCTCACAATACATCAAGCACACCGACATAATAAGTCTTCCATTCATTCGCAAACGTATCACAATTAGGAATAGCTCCTAAGAAAGCGTTGAGTGCAATAAATGTACGAGGAATGCCTTATTTGACCGCGATTACTAAATCACTATACGAGACAATCAGGAGCCTCGTCTGAAAAAGCCTCACCCAACCCAAGAACGGAGCACTATTGCTGAAACTCTCAAATTGATCGATTTACACAGACTGATTTAGTCAAGAGTCATATTCTATCACATACTTAGTCCATTACGCCAGAAAAGTTTTATGACGCGCCCGATATGAAAATCAAATAACACACAATTCATAGATTATTTGACTTTAGGCGGAAGAGGGAGCTTTCTATTCTAATTTCGTTCAAAAATAAAAATCTCGCATTCATTTTTGGAATACCCAAACACATATCGGCCGACACTTACTAGTAGTTTAAAATAGACGCACCATCGCTTTTTAACAGACAAGTGTCCCAGAAAACAAAATATACATTTAGCAACATTCGCTTAACGGCGCGAGAGTTTGTCGCATAAGATCATTTATCTTCAGCCTTTGTGCTATAAAGGAAGGGCAGAACTCCAAGTGACTAAAGTGAATATTTTTGATATTTTAGGCCTATAGCAATTTTACTTTTTAATATTATATTACCCAACCGTAGTACTTATATTTATATAAGGTCTTATTTTAATAACCGACGACATTTTGCGTAGCGCCTTGGTAAATGCTAAAGAAAACGTACCTACCACAAAAATCTGATGGTATAAATCCGATTCCTTTTTGCGACGCAGATGCCGCCGCCGCTTCATGTTTCGTTTTACGTTGCCGACTACCTAAATCGGTCAACCGGTTACGTCCGCCATTTTCTTACTAGATGCATGTGAATTATTTCTTTCAACTAAGAGATCAAGAAAATTATGAAATTATAGATTTATAAAACACATGAAAAAAATACAACCATTTTCTTTTTGTGATACCTACATCATCTTCAACATTCACTAAAGCGCCATGCAGAATATCGTGAACTGTTAAAGTAAGACCTTATATATGCATTTACTTCTAGTACATATTTGGGCGTCTTTTTCTCTTTACGGGTGGTTCATACTATATTAATAAAACATAATTGGCGTGTTTTGTAGAGTTGTCAGTGTCTTTAGCCAGATTATCCACTACTATGAATGCCAATCAAATATAAATTCTTCTGAAGTCCTTTCCTCATCTTTGTACTCTGTTGTTCGAAACATTATTAAATGTCGGCGCGATTATGTGATTGTATCTGAACAAGTCTACATGTCTCATATAAGACAATGACGACAGTTTTTATTTTAATTATATTCTGTCTTTACTAATAATATCTGATGTTTTCGCGATTATTACTCATTATAATAAAACACTTAAAAAAGATTACATCGCGTATATTATAGATTTTTGTATTTCCTGACGTTTTGAAATCGAATCGTATTAACATTTGATTAGAAATGTACAGTAGATTAAAAATACTTTTTAAAATTTGTAACGACGCCTGCCACCTTAGTCATCCATCCTGCGACACAAATTCTACAAAGTTTTCAAAACCTCAGAAAAACAAAAATCTAAAAGTGTTTTACTATCTCTACTATTTACAAAGTAGTTGAGGTAGGCTTATTATTAGTTGAAATTTACGATAAACCAACATCGATACGTGACGTTAATCAGTGCATTAATCCGCTCAGGATATTGCAGCCCAAAGTCAAAGTCAAATTGTTTTAATTCATGTAAACAATTTGCTGGCACTTACGAATAGTCAGAATTTAAATAGTTGCACGGTTCCAAGTCGTTGGTCCTAAGGAGAAGAACCGGCAAGAAACTCCATGGATATACTCTTTTTAAATAATATATAAATGTATTACAGTCTTCAATATACTCGCATTCACAAATAACAAATATTTGATCATCAGAACAATGTCAAAAATTATTAAAATGTCATAAATTATTCAATAAATGTCACAAAAAAGCATTTCTACATTAAAATGTCATAAAAATAATTTCCAAATTCAACAACAAATAATAAGTACGTTAGATTATAGCATCTCAATCCCAAGCATTTTTGTCCGCTGTTGGTGTTAGTTATTTGCACCGTTGCACTTAGTCCTCTGCCTTTATCAGTGTCTCCTCAAGTGAGGATATCAAAGTACCTTGGCAGTTAGAGCCGTTATCAATCTTTTTGATTGGTTAAGCTTTCCATTACAGCATGAGCTATTTCCATGTAAAATATAGCTAGTAACACGAGATAAATACCTGGTCTTCTTCGTGGCTCAAAGCAAATTCTGAACGCCCGCATAAAACAGCAAACATTAAATCATATACCTTCAAATCTTCAACAAAGAGATAAACCTTTATCACACATAAACGCCCCACATTCGGTATAGGGATTAACTAAAATTCTACCTCATATTTTAAAATGTTAATTTTCGCTTTTTGCGATCCAACATTTTCCGCAGTTATAAATCCTGACAAATGATTATACTTAAACAAGAAAGTGAGTTTGTTTGTTGGATTTCCACGGCTTAACTGATCAACCCATTATTATTTTATAATTTGTGAAGATATACATGGCCAGGGGATGCGTATTATAGAATGCCTTGATTATCAGAAGTAGAAAATTGACCCAGCCTTTCGACACCTAGCTGGGAGTCGTTGGATGCGGGCGAAATGTAACTGGTCGTTGTGGAAATCTATCCTGTTCAACAGTGGACGTCTTTTGGCTGTTATGATGTTGATGATGATGATCCAGCCTTTCAGTGTTCGGTATTACGTATTTGTTTGTGGCCAAGAATGGCTTTCAACGCATTTCAGCACTACTGCATTTACTCGTCATAATGATTTTAGCCGAAAACGTCCATTGTTGGGCATAAGCCTCCTATAAAGATAGCCACAATTACCGCTCTAGGTTTTTGTTGTGTGCTCAGTAGGGGGTTTTACCATAATCACTATGCTTGGCAGGTGGGCTGGCAATCACACTTGAGTTGTAAATGTACTCCAAGCACAGAAGTTTACGGAACTGCCCATTCTGCGGTTAATCCCATAGTTGCATTTTACGATACCCACGGGATGAGATGAGGTGGTGCTATTTTTACCGGCGCATCACTGTATTCATCGGTGAAAACAAATAGTCTCCGAATACGGAAAAATACTCCAAGCGGCAAAATTTGCGGGCAATGTAGTTTTCAATGCTAAAATAATCTTATTCCAACCGTAGCCATTAGGAGAAGCTAGTGAAGTATAATGAAGCAAAGAACCGTCTCTCCATTGCGATCTGCGAATGTTAAAAAAGGGACGGCTAATCCCGGTGAAAATGTGTGACAAGTTAGGACATGCGCGCTCGAAAAAATTTGCTAAAGGATTTTAGAGATATGTAAGCCATGTGGAATCAACATGTTAAAGTCACCAGCTTGTAAATATCCAAATAGGTTTAATTTATGAATTATGATAACCTATAATGTTTATTTTTCTACAACGAGCGGTCACATGCCGCTCTCATCCAACGACTCGTTGTGAAATCTGAGGGGGAGGCCTTTGTTCAGCCGTGGACATCCTGTGGCTGATATGATAACGTTTCTTTAAACCGCATGTTCCAGCTTAAATCTCAAGATCAGATCCTCGCCAAATAAGCGAATTTTACTGCCATTATCTATCTATATAAACAAAAATGAATGTCGCTAAGCGCATAACTCGAGAATGGCTCGACCAATTCGGCTAACTTTTTTTGTAGGTTCCTTAATGCCCACGGAAGGTTTTAATAATAAAAAAAATGCGTGGACAATAGTAAAAACGCGGGTGAAACCGCGGGCGACAGCTAGTAATAAATAAATAATGGTGATCAGTTTTTTCAATAATTCTAATTTTTCAATAATCTATGTACACACACTTAAGTACAAATGTTCTGTTTATTTTTAAAAGAACTATCAGACCTGCTTTAGGAGACGAGAGTTATAAAAGAATAGACATCAGTGTGTAAAGGTAGAAGAGGAGAAATAATTTAATATCTTGAGTGTATCTTAGACTTAAACACGATATATAGTTAAACAACGATATGATAAATAAAATATTACAATGTTATGTATATATGACACATATAATATTATATATAAATAATGCATATATAATAGGTAATGCTCTTTAACGCGTCTTTTAAAGACTTAAAGACTTATCTATATTAACGTATTTATACTACTTTTGATTTAATCTATTTCTAATAGCGCTGCCACACTAACGTTTTCTCAAGCGTAGGCTTCGTCAAACACCCACGTGACATCTATGATTTTAGTCGATTATAATTATTATGATTAATGATTTGGGCCACAATCAAATCATAATAATCGTAAATCAATGTTGTTATCTTTTAATCAATCATCAGGGGAATTATTACCATGTTATGAAATAGCAAAGCATTAAAAATGTTGGGCGCTAGCTATATTCCATGTAAATGAAATGACAATGATGTTTTGAATTGCACAACTTTCTGAAACATGAACAATTGTCTGATTGTTGTCATATACTTACACATGTTGAATCTATACGAATACATGCAATATACATGAGTGCATCGTACTTACATGCACATAAAAATATTAAGCACACCTTTTTTACTTTACCTTATATGATTACTTTTTTGTGTATATATAGGGTCTTACTTTAATAATGGAAAATATTTTAGGAGGTAAATCTATAGGTAGTAATGATGCGTTTTAGCAAAATAAATAAACGTAACATCAACCTTTATTTTATCATATAGTACAGAGTAAGTAAATCTTTCGCTAGTCGAATGTTTGAATATTGATTTATTTATTATCAGTAAAACCGATACTTGATATTTGAAATGAATTCTATACCATTCATAGAGCCTAGCCTTAAAATGTTTTCCATTATTAATGTAAGACCCTATATATATACTACTGTGTATATAGATAAATTATATATATACATATATATTATAACATTTAAACGAAGAAAAGCACCGTGGGATTTTAGCCACTAAGAGGCCGGCGTGCCCGGCCCTCTCAAGGCGGAGGAAGTCAATGAAGATATACTTCACGACATAAAAAAAGATCTCCTCCGGTGGATGTTGTAAAAGGCGACTAGGGCGTACTGTTCTCACCAATCCGTCTTTATACATGAACGGGTTGTGCCTATAAAGACCCACTTAGGACCAGAACCTATTTATTACATAAATATACATATAATGGACGTGGTAACTACAAACGCAAAAATATCTGATTTGCACTTGACGCGGAGTGCCTCCTTCCGTGTTTCCTTCCCGGTTAGCTCAACTAGGAGGCTCTCTCCACGGCAGCAAGTAACGGAGTTCGGTTAACGAGATCAATGAAACGTAACATATATATGGTTATAATGTTATATTGATATTCACAACTTCAACACTTCATCTTCGTGGTGATTATAAACATCACATATTTCAAATATAGCTTATTATCACAATATTTAAGCTAGTAATTGTAATATTGCAGGAGACTATTTGTCAGAGCGACAGCTGTGTGTCGAATCACTAGCGTTCAGGATCGAATGTGTAATGATAATGATCAATATATGAACGATTTGACACCACGATACTTAATTCGAATTTTGATTTGAATAAATAATGAATCATGAAGTGGACAGTGATCGAGATAACAGGTATGAACTCATGAAAGAGGTTGATTGAAATGAAGATGAAGGATGACTTCGTCCCACACTTATCCATTTTAACAGAGTTATTACCTATTCTAAAACACACAACAGAATTAATCTAAAAATGAGCTATCCGATGTATTTACCACTTGCGCTCCTCCACATTCGGCGGTACAGTGAAAGTAAGTAGGACGTGACATCACAGTGCGTCACCAATGATTAACGGTGCGCTTTAACTATTTGGCATAGCATGGCATGGCTTGGCGGGCTAAAAGGCAGGCACGGTACGAGATCAGCATAACACATACGAACCTAAATATAAATATAAATGATAGGAATTATCAATTAAGTTTACAGCTGCAAAATCAATTCAAGCTAATACACTTGAAGACTACAATGTAATCGGATCATACGAATCCTGTTAACTCATAAATGGATTAACGGAATCTCGTCTGACGAAATACACGTCTTTTGCGTAGTGAGCTAGCTCCGAAATGTTACCTACACGATTAGATACTTATCATGATGTACTAAGAATCGGGTACTCATACTGCGGGGCACATTGCTCGTAGAACTGATGACCGTTGGGCAAAAATGTTCTCGAGTCGAAACCGCACACCGCAAAACGCAGCATAGGACGGCCTTTAACGAGATGGACAGACGACCTGTACTCTAGTTCGAGTTAATTTTCACAATTGAAACGTACGATAGACGATAGTAAACTATACGTTTACTGCGTTTGACGCTCCGATTGGTTGATGAGTTTGGAGCGGGCCGAGGCCGTCCGGAGGACTAGTGAAGGTCGCTGGATGTCGTTGGATGCGGACGGCATGTAAACGGCATGAAAATCTCTGGGGGATATTTTTGTTCAGAGACGGGTGATTGGGACTTATTCTTTTAGTGGACTATCACGGTGTCATGCTGCACGATCGTGGAAGGATTACGACTGTCATAGGCGCGGTAAAGTATACACTACTTGTGCCGAAGAACATAAGCGTTTTTAAGCAAAATTATTGCTCCATTTCTTCCTACTCCATGGTGTTTTCGCCATAATCTTTACCACGTGTCTGCAAACATTGACTTTAGAACAATGTTCTCGATTCGATGAATAAATACCAGTGGCGAAGAGTCCATATAACCCGATTCCTACCGGCTTCCCTTAAGGTATTGGTAATGTATAGATCAACCGTGTGGTGGCGGCTACGAATAGCACCAACCCATTTCATCCCGTGGGTGTCGTAAAAGGCGACTATGGGATTAGCCGGAGGATGGGCAGCAGCGGCCTTTGAGTACATTAACAACTCAACTGCGATCGCCAACCCGCTTGCCAAGTGTGGCGATTATGACAAAACCCCCCCAATGAGTACAGACATCGGTGTGGCGATCTTTGGAGGAGGCCTGTTTTCAATAGTAGACTTTATTCAGCCGAAATGATGAGATCAACGTCATTTTGTACTTTTAAACGGACACAAATTTTACATTCTTAGTAGTAATAACGCCTAATAGTTTTAAATAGCAACTAGTTATGAGAAACTGAGAAATCATGGGTTATATGCCCATTCTAAAATGTATTAAACTTATTCTGTACTAGGCACCCGTCTCTTTCATTTGCATTATTGACTGTACGTTTCGTGCAGTGGTTGATACAGTCGGCTGCTGCGCTCCGGGTCCTGGGTTCGATTCCCGCACGGAACAAATATTTGTATGATCTGCAGGTAGTTTTTTCGGGACTGGGTGTATTGTAAGTGGAATTCATGTCTGTAAACGCACCCACGACACAGGATTAATAAGTGGCGTCAGTTTATGACATATCATGTGTGCTCGGCGGAGTGCATGGTTTTATCACATACGTAAGTTCACGGAGTAAGGAATAAATTCGCTTAACCTTTAAATTCGGAAAGAATTATAATCATTTTGTTTGTTTGTTTATTGGGAAGTGAGTGTATTTTATTTTGGTTAGCAAATTATCTAGTTGCTATTAGTTACTTTAAGTTGTCAGTAAGTAATTGGTGAGTTTTGAGTGGAATTTGTTTTTATAAAAATATTAGTGCATTCATTCACATTGGCAATTTTTGGACCAATTTTTCTTTTCCTCTCTCTTCTTTATTTTGGAATATTTTCATCATTTCAGGCGAAAAACGTCCACTGCTGGACAGAAGCCTCCCCAAAGATTGCCTCAACGACCGTTATGAATGGGTTTGTCTTGAATGCTCATTAGAGGGTTTTGCCATAATCGCCATGCTTCGCAGACGGGTTGGCGATCGCAGTTGTGTTATAAATATACTCGACGGTCGCTGCTGCCCATCCTCCAGCTAATCCCATAGTCGCCTCTTACGACACCCACGGGCTGAGGTTGGGTGCTGGTATTCTTAGTCTGCACCACACGTTTACGGTTTACGGTTGGAACGCCTTACCTTCTGCAAATATACTACCTTTATAATATATAATATACTACTCCACTGGTACGTATTTGCATTATATTTATTAAGGATTATTTTCATAGCCTTAAATTGCATGTATAGGTGGGTGATACTGATTAGGGTTTTTTCGTAAACTATTGAAACTGTTTATTTAACTGACAGACAACAAACAATAGCTCGTTTTCATGTTGCATATTCATCTTGTCTCAAAAATAATCAATATTCAAATTCGGTCAACAAGCCGGAATTTCAAATAAATATTTACAATGCATTATGTTATTTTTGTATTGTGTATTGTAGGCATAGATCGTCACGAAATGGCATCCCGCAGGAAGGTTCTGCTTCTCCATGGTCTTCCCGAGCAGAAGGATGAAGACCATGTCGTCCAGGCTATTGCAACTTTCACAGAGAAAATGAGGATGGACAACATTACTTCGTCAGATATCATGGCCTGTCATCGTCTTGGTTCAGGCAAGCTGCGACCTCTATTAATTCGTTTTCGGAACCATAGTCTGCGGAGCGAAGTATGGCGCAATAAAACCCAGTTGAAGGGCTCGGGTCTAGTTTTTTCTGAGTTTTTAACTAAACCTAGGCATGACGCATTCTTGGAAGCACGCAAGCACTTTGGCGTGAGTCAATGTTGGACCTCCGAGGGAAAGATCGTTATACTGCTGCCTGATAAGTCACGCCGTAAGATTGAGAACATAGCGGAATTACGGCTACTTATTACACAGTTCACGGTGGCGAAGTCTACCACTGATGAACTCACCATGGGAGTGTCGCAGGTGATTAGCAAGTCGGCACTGGATAAGAGGTCGCGGAAACTGGCAAAATGATGGTACTATTATTTATTTACTTTTCACAAATTAATATGATTTATGACTGACACTCCAACCAATTTTCATCTTGGCCACAGATAACTTATATCCAATTCCAATGTATTGACGTTTAAGATATTCGCTCGGAAATGTTTCCAGTTAAAATTTTACATTCTTTATAAAAATCATTGTGCTTTGGACTCAAGTCTTTTAGTTATGTATAACCGGCGAGTGCATCGAGGATATAATATATGGTAGCCGTTAGTTGTTTTTGTAAGATATTGGTTTATTAACGTAATATTTATTTAGTTTTATTTATTTATTCGTATTATTATGTTTGATAATAATTTTGATAACAGTTTTGTATCATGTTCTTCTTCTTGTACGTCTGATGGTAGCTATGTAAGTGCGTTTAGTGATGATGATTCTCTTCTTTTGCGTGATGTAATTTCTTCTACGTTTTGTGGCCTCGGCAATTTTTTTAATGCAGTACACATAAATGCTCAAAGCATTCCAGCTCACTACTCTGATTTACTATCTTCTTTCGATTCCGATCTTATTCATGCTGTCCTTGTCTCTGAGACATTTCTTAAACCTGTTCTTCTTTCTACGCAGTATGCGTTGCCTGGCTACAAATTAGTGCGTAATGACAGAATAGGTAAGGGATGTGGAGGGGTCGCCATATACCTCCGTGGAGATATCGCCTGCAACGTCCTTGATCAGTCTCCAAGTGATTCAGCAAATTTGGCTGAGCACCTTTTTATTGAAATTATTTTTAACCACACGAAAATACTTCTTGGGGTTTACTATAGTCCCTCGTGCCATATAGATTATTTTTCTTCATTTGAGTCCAAACTAGAATATCTTTCCTCTCTGTACGACCACACCATTATCCTTGGAGATTTTAACACTTGCCTGCTTAAGGATGATGCGCGCAGCCGTAAACTTCAATCTCTTGTCTCTTCTGTCAACATGCATATTCTTCAGCTTATGGCTACACATCATGCTCCCCACTGTACTCCTTCACTTCTAGATTTAATTCTAGTTTCTGATCCTAGTAAGGTGGCCAGGCATGGTCAACTTACATCTTCCTTCTCTTATCATGACCTTATATATCTTTCGTATAAAATTCGCACTCCAAAACGCAATTCCAAATTTCTTTTCTTTCGCAGTTTCAAGAACATTGATATGGATTGTTTGATCGTGGATGCGGGCAATATTGACTGGTCTCCTGTCTACAGTTGCAATGACTTGGATATGAAAGTGTTTGCATTTAATAAGTTGTTGCTCTATCTTTATGATGTACACGCTCCAGTGAGAAAGGTGAGAGTGAAGCATCTCCCCGCGCCTTGGTTGTCTGACAATATTAAAAAAACAATGTCGACAAGGAATAAGGCTAAAAGGAAGTACAAAACGAGTCCCACTGATGAGAACTGGTCTCAATACAAAAAACTGCGAAATCGTTGCAATCGTATGTGTAGGGATGCTAAAAGGCACCACATACACGAATCCATTAAAAACTTCAACACTGCGCAGGTATGGCAATTTCTTAGATCCCTAGGTATTGGCAAAGCCTCTAGCGACGGTGGAGTCAATATGGACCTTAATGCTATTAATATTTATTTCTCTAAACCACCAGTAACGGTGGATGATCCCATTAAATCTTCTACTCTTAACAATCTCTCTAATCTTCCTCTGCCAACATGTACCTCATTCACATTTCACCACGTTACAGAAGAAGACATTAAAAAGTCCATTTTGTCCATTTCTACGAAAGCGGTAGGTGATGACGGTTTACAGCTCCAAATGCTTCTTCCCATCCTAAATGAGCTTGTCCCTGTCATTCAACATATTACAAATTTCTCTTTAGAGACATGCTTATTTCCATCGGCATGGAAGAGGGCACACGTCTTACCGCTTCCTAAAGTTCCTAATCCCTCTTCCTTATCCCAGTTCCGTCCAATATCTATACTTCCTATCCTGTCCAAAGTTCTTGAGAGTATTGTTCGCAATCAACTGTCTCACTACCTTTCCTCTAACGGCCTGCTAAGTCCGTACCAGTCTGGATTTCGTCCTGGCCATAGCACTGTAACGGCTCTAGTTAAAATAACTGATGACATCCGACTGGCCATGGAGAATAAGCTTCTTACAGTTCTGGTACTATTGGACTTTAGCAGTGCATTTAATTCAGTTGATTTTGATATACTCTTGGGAATCCTGTCCACAATGAATGTTACTCCTTCTGTAATAGCTTGGTTTAATTCTTATCTTCGAGGACGCTCGCAGTCGGTTCGATCTGACGAGGCTTCCTCTGAGTGGTGTGATCTTGCTGCGGGTGTTCCTCAAGGTGGTGTCCTTTCTCCTCTTCTCTTCTCTGTTTTTATAAACGCCGTCACTACAGTTATAGCTTCACATTATCATCTCTATGCAGACGACTTGCAACTTTATCGGCATTTTAAAATTGAAGATCTTCCAAAAGCCATTGATGCTATTAATAATGATCTGCAGAATATCAACCAGTGGGCTAAATCTTTTGGCCTCTTAGTCAATCCAACAAAATCACAAGCAATAATTATTGGCAGCAGATACTTCTACGGTCTGTTGGATCACCAGTCTCTCCCACCAGTGTTGTACAACGATGTCACGATAGCCTACTCGAGAAGTGCAAAAAATTTGGGTGTCTATATAGACTGTCACCTGTCTTGGAATATCCACATTGCAGAGGTTAGCAGGAACCCTCCTATTGTATGTATTGCTCGTTCCAGTCACTCAAGCGTCTCCAGAAGTTCCTGCCGTTTCAAACAAAAATTACTCTTGCCCAATCTCTTCTTCTTCCACTTCTAGACTATGCTGATGTTTGCTTCCTTGATGCAACGGAGGATCTTCTAAATAAACTCGAACGTCTGCAGAATTTGTGTATCCGCTTCATTTTCGGCCTTCGAAAGTACGACCATGTATCCGAATTCCGGACGCGATTGAAGTGGTTACCCGTTCGGCGACGTCGAGATACTCACATACTTTCTTTTCTCTTTTCTGTACTTCATAATCCTAATTCTCCTGCATATCTTCGGGATCGCTTTGAGTACCTTATCCCCAGAGGGAAACCTTGCCGTACGGCCTCTTCACTTCTCCTTCATACTCCTCGTCACACTTCAACTTGTTATGATGAGTCATTCACTGTACGTGCAGTGCGCCTTTGGAATTCAATTCCACATTCCTTGCGTGATAGCCCTTCGTCTGATGTTTTCAAGAAAAGAGTTAAGGAACATTTTCTTTCAATATGACTTAGTAGTATGTATGTATTATTAGATATTGGTATATGTATGTATGTACGTGGGTATGTATATATTTTCTAAGTATGTATTTATTTATATACCTAATATGTTATGCATTTTAATGAACTTTTATATTTATAAATATCTGGTCATGCTTCATTCTTGTTGTACACGTAATTAGATCCTCATATTAACATTACTCTATCACTCAAAGGTTTGCTGTAAGAGAACTCAATATTGAGTTAAGCTCGCCTATGTACATCAACTTTTCTTTAGTATTGTTTTAATCTGTAAATATTGTGTGCAATAAAGAATAATAACTTGAATTAAATCTGAACTAGGGGGCTATAAACCATTGGTCTGATAGATTTGGGTTCTCTGTAAACCCTACAAAAGTCGGGCCATTGTAATTGGAAGCTAACTAATGATGAGTAAAGTGATGGTTACTTTTCTTTTACCAATTATATTTAACGGTTCGTCATCCCATTTAAGCCCAGCCTAAAATATCTCGGCTTACATCTTGACCTGATAAACTCAGGTATCAAATGTAAGTCGGAGAGTCAATGGGATTTTGCACTCTCTTTTTTTTTGATTTTTCTAATAACTAACTCTCCTGCAGTCTTTATCTTGCCTATAACAGACTGCGGTGACGATTGCTTCTTTGACTTGAACGTGGACTTACGGAATAAGCTTGACAGAATCCTTAACAAGTCAGAGAAGATTGCCTGGGTTGACTACGCTTTTCTCATACTTTGCTGTTTTTTATTATTATTTCGGCCGAATGAAATCCACTGCTGGACACAGGCCTCCCAAAAATCACCACAACGACCGATATGGTTGTGTTGTGTGCTCATTGGGGTGTCTTACCATAATCGCCACGCTTGGCAAACGGGTTGGCGATCGCAGTTGAGTTGTTAATGTACTCGAAGGACGCTGCTGCCCATCCTCCGGTTAATCCCTTAGTCGACTTTTACGACACCCACGGGATGAAATAGGGTGGTGGCATTCTGAGCCGGCACCACACTGCTTTGTTGTTTATTATATATATTATTAGCATAAAGTTGCCATTTGATAAACTACCGCACCACTAGCTTATAAAATGAAAGCGCGCGCCTGAATTTGTAATATTGTATATTTAGACTCCATATTATATGCATTAGATTATTCTAGATTATAGTAGTCGCTGTTGTCAGGTGTTCCCAACTAAGTTATGACGCATCTTGACGTAACTTCCTCACGTATATACGTGCAAAACAACGCATTAAATTTAATTCAATTCACATTTTGCTGTGAGTGTAATGGCTCAGATTAATTCACTTTATACTAGTTAGTAAATTATTATTATTATTTAGAAATCTATGGGGGAGGCTTTTTTCCAACAGTGGACTTTCATCGACCGCTGAAGTCATATTTCGACGGTAAAATTTTAAACAATCGTTTTAACCTATTTGAGCCCAATTTACACTTATTTTAATTTATTCATATATAACAGTAGGTACTAATCAAATCAAACTATACACACAATACCGCCTGAATGAAACTACTAAATAGCTAGTATCTAAGACTATGACGTCACGAGGGGTTCAAACGTCATCCATTACCGATCTATTAGATGCTGTTAATAGATAATACGAGTCGCAAACCCACGTCAGGGAGGCATTGACAATGTACGTGTTGGGGCAGAAATTGCCTTTTGCATTAATTAGATGTCTACACTATATCTTAATGAAAGTCGTGGTATACTGTATGTAGCGAAATGTACAGACATTATTAAAGAAAGATAAAGAAGAGATAGATAAATTAAATTTATTTTCTTTTGAACTTCTAAATGTTATTCTTCTACAGAGGGGGAAAAAACAGGTTGTCAGTTTCACTCCACAAGAAATTTTGTTTATGTGAAAGTTATTAAATTTAATTACTAATTAGTGTGTATTCATGTTATATTTATTACAGTACCGTTTCGGTCTAGATACGTTTAAAAATGACAACTCTGTTTTCGAAGCTCGTGAGAAGTGTCCCGGGTAAAGCCGTGTAATTCTTCCTTCGCCGTTCCCCGGGGCAGGGGGGAGGAAGTTCATGACGAATTTGTACTCGACGACTAATATAAATACAAGGTTCCAACTTCGAGGATGAGGTCAATCGTCGAATCCAACTCAGCTGGACAGCGTTCGATAACTTCGCAACGTCTTTTCGTCAACATAACCGCAATGCCTCGAGAGAAAGTCAGCGCAAGCGCAAAGTCAGTGGCAATTATGGCAAAACCCTCCAATGAGCACACAACACACCCATATCGGTCGTTGTGGCGATCTATGGGGGAGGCATGTATACAGCAGTGGACTTCATTCGGCTGAAACGATGACTAACGTTATGACAGTATGGTGCTGTAGTGAAGATTCTTTTGACTTTAGAGCCTTACGTCCATTACAAGAATATATATATTTCAATTTATGGAAATAATATAGAAGATAATATATTTATTTGTTTGATGTACAGTATCATGATCAACATTTCAGCCGAAAAACGTCCACTTCTTGACATAGACCTCTCCCAAATATTGCCACAATGACCGGTCTAGGTTAGTGTTGCGTGGTTATTGAAGGTTTTGCCATAATCGCCATGCTATGCAGACGGGTTTGCGATCGCAGTTGAATGTACTAGAAGGATGCTGCTGCCCATCCTCCGGAGTGTACAGTATACATTATGTAAATCCCTACAGCATCATCCAATTCGAACGCATTTGAAACTTGCAACTACAAATTAAATTTCCAAAATTTAATACTAAAACATGTCTCTAAATTACAAAACCACACAATCATCGATCAAAATGTTACATGGCTATGTCCCTTGACTAATTCAGCTGGCCATGTCGCCATACAGCGGAACGCCACTCTATAACGTGGTTATCAACCTCTGCCTTGAACCTGACACAGTATTTAGACCCATAACTCTCTTTAAATAGAGATGAATTCGGTGTGAATATTATGGCAGTTTGGACGGTAAATGGTTGCAAGACCGTACGGTATGAATAGATGTGTTAATCTAATGCATCATCCAGTAAATATTCCAATGGGATATGTCGGCAATGGATTGATAATAGTAGGTGTAGGTACTGTTCCGGTCAAATTTGAGAAGGTAACATCGGATGGGAAATTAGTGATGGATGGTACCGTACTAATATTATGACGGATAGTACGGCTTATTTGGCTGTCACGCATATTGCTGGGCGTAAACATTGAAGTATTGAAAAATGGACACAAATTTTCCAGCCACAATGGAAAAGCTGATAAGGATGTGAGCTGCAGCTGACATATAACCAATATATCTGGTCTTAGTTTTAATTCTTAGAACCAGGAAATATCACACCTCACATGTATGTTGATACCTAGTTCAAAACGACCAAATGACGATAGACATTATTAAAATACATATTAGGATAGACGTAGCTTCGGTGGATAATAAATTCCAAAGATTCGCTAGATTTAAAGTAATATGTACAAGCTTTGACGTTTATTTATTTGTTTAGGTATTTACCAAAATTTAATTTAACTACATATTACCATATTTTACCTCTGCTCGTTGAAAAATTCATCATCAACACACATCGTACGAAATAGGCAAATCATACGACGCAGATGTAAAATTAACGGATTGCCTGTTGCTACGACGTAGCTGACTCGACGGCTACGTCAGCTACGGTTTCGTAGCGGAAAACTAATAGTCATTGCCCAGTCCGGAGACAATTATACGGCCGAAATTAATATTCGATCTTATCCAAGATCTTTGAATTTGGGATTAAGGATTAAGGATTTGTCTGTTTTTGTGATAAATTGGAATCCAGTGTAAATTCTACATGAACTTCCTCCGTCCTGGGAAAGGGTGAAGCCGGACTTCTACCGGCTAAAACCACTGGAGCACCGGCACCAAAAGGGAGCTCTAGGTCCTCGTAGATCACACTAGCGTTAAATTTGATCCTAACACACAAATGGATGAAGTTCAATATCGTAAATCTACCGATTTTGGATTAGGTTGAGTTTTTATTTCAGCCGATAGGCAGTTGCACTCACATATCGGTAAATGACCGGCGAGGTTACGCAACGGACGCAACGCTGCTTGGCACGGTCTCTCGGTGGATGGGTGAGTTAACAGAAAATACCAAACAGGATTTATTCAAAATAATAAAGGTGATACGAAAATATCTGGTCTTTTTTGGTAATGTTCTTCTTTTCCATACAATTTTGAACGAAATTAATGTTTTTCGTATACAGGGAAGAACAAAATTGCACCATGTGCATAATGTTAATGTTCACGTTGTCTATAAAACAATATGGATGGGGTGATGGATATTTTAAAAGAATAGGTTAGTTTTTTATTTATAAACCTTCATTCATAAAAGATGTTGGTAGCCCATTATTTATTATAAACATATTTTCAATAAATAAGTTCATCGGTGAACCACTGTCTGGATTTTGAGAAGAGCTTATGATTAATAAGATATAATACGTACTGTATGTAGTATCTTTTATTTGATGTATTTAGCTTTTGTATATATTTTACCGTATTTATAGTATGTACATTTGTATGTATGTATTGTTATTATTGAAATGTTAGTTTTTTGTACCTCTTTCAATGTATTTCTTTTTTAACCCAAAGGTTGACTGGTAGAGAATGCCACATGGCATTAAGTCCGCCTTGTGTACCACCATTGTACATGAAAGTGTAAATAAATAAATAAATAAATAAGGCATTAATATAGTGAGCAATATTGTCGATTGCGTTGGCGGCCACTTGTCGGAGCCATGAGTTCCGACAAGTTCCGTTTGCATTTTCTTCTATTTAGAAGCTACGTTTAGTTTCATGTGGAAATTAAAATTCAGAAATTTATTTTTATATTCTGTGTTTATAAAATATGTGAGCTATAAGTCTAACGATGCGCTTTCCTGTACAATTTTAATAAAAGATAATACCGTTGGATTTTTCGAACCGCACCGCAGTTTGAATCTATTAATCATGTAGCTCATTAACAACCTATTTTGTGACCTAACCTCATTGTCTAATGCCATAATCAGCGCAATTTTTAGGACATTGTTATGCATGATGACAGCGTTGGAGACGAGTATTATGATCATCATCATCATCATCATTTCAACCAAAAAAACGTCGACTGCTCGACATAGGCCTTTCCCAAGGATCGACACAACTACCGATTTGGGTTTGTGTTGTGTGCTCATTGGGCGGTTTTTCCATAATCACCATGCTTGGTATGCGGGTTTGTGATTGCATTTAAGTTGTATATGTCGGACTCGTAGAACGCTGCTGCTCATCCTCCGTCTAATCCCTTAGTCCCCTTTACGACACCCACAGAATGAGATAGGTTAGTGCTATTCTTAGCCGGCACCGCACGGACCTTAACGTATGATGTCTAGTTATATATATAATTTTATATTTGTGTATTCATATTTAAACACAACAATGAATATAACGAGTTCAGTAAAGAAAAGAATACTTTATCAGTAATTTGGCTTTCCGTGTGGTGTCCGGATTACGAATATACCACCATTGGATGTCGTAAAAGGCGACTAAGGGACTCTGTTAACCAGAGGGATGGGCAGCAGCGTCCCCTCTGTGGAACAATAGTGTTACTGCGCTCACCAACCCGCCTGCCAAGCGTCACAATACTTACAGTATTGGCGAATACATCCAAAATGACGAAACAAATATGAAAGTCTATGGGGAGCCCTTTGTTCAGCAGTAGACGTATAAATGGCTGATATGACAAGTAATTTATAAATAGGTATGCACATATAATATTTGACGACTGATTTCTGTACACTACGACTTTTACGACACCCATGGGAGGTGATGGGGTGGTGGCATTCTGAGCCGGCACAACTGTAACTTCAGTTTATTTTTATTTTTTTTATACGTTGCCCCACAATAGGATTTCTCCTGTGTCGTGGGTCTTCGTCTTACAGACATGAATTCCAAACACAATACACCCAGACCCGGAACAACTACCTGCAGATCGTACAAATATTTCCGTGCGGGAATCGAACCCACGACCCGGAGCGCAGCAGTCGACTGTATCAACCACTGCACCAACCGTGCCGTATACATATGGATTTTTGCTACCCAAACGCGGAAGTGTAACGTTAATAAATGAATTTTGAATACGGGGGTCACTTTTAGAGGGCCTAATTTAAAAAGTTAAAAATTGAAGTTTTATGAACTGTACCGTTGCCGTGTAACATATGAAACGGAAGGGCTTGTTGTCGGGGTCTCAAATCTATTTATTCTATAATAATTTTAAAATATATAGGTTTAAAGTTAAAGCAAATAAATAAAAATTTACGTTTTTTTCGCGTATATATTAAAATCTCCTAAAAATTTAGATTTTCTTTTATCCTACAATTTATGCGTTTAGTGTATATAAAATTAGAATACAATTGTGCAGGACAATAATACCTAGTTATATATTATTCTTCTCGAGCAAAATTATATGTGAATTCTCAATGTCAGCCATGTTCAAATAAGAAAAATGGCAGTGAAAACTAAAACTAGCACAATATCAAATTAACAACAAATTCGCAAGACGAGCGGTGCAAGAAACGAGTCTTGAACACAATCCCTTTGCGAATCTACAAAATACAGTCTCGTGAAAGTTAGAGCTGATAAAATTGTGTGCGGTACGCCGCAGGAAGCGTTGTGGAAACCGCCGCAGAGTGAAAGGTCATCAACATCGCTTTGTTTATGAAGTTCTGGAATTTTCGCTGACACCGCTTTTTTATTTTGGTAGCGACTTTTTGTCGATTGCGTTCGCCTTCATAACATAAATTATAAAAAATATTTTGATTCATGTAAAACCATTTACAGGCACTTATGAATGGTCAGATTACTGTTGCCGTATTCCAAGATGAAGATTTCCTATGTTAAAAACGAGTAAAAAAACGCCATGGTTACTCTTTTTGAATCATATGTTATAATATTTTTGGTTACATTGTTCATGAAATAATGATTATGTGAGGACTATATAGGAGCTGAAGAGTCTAAATTCTTAAAACGTCTACACTAATCAAGCTTGATTTTAATGTTTATTGAAGTTTATGATTGATAAATTGTCATGGCAGCATTATGCTGACCAATCCCAACAGACAGCAGATCAGCCACGCTCAACTCAACCATAATTTAGAGCAACTTAACGACCCCATAAATGACGTCACCTACTATTCTAGAGTTACTAAAATATATCAACTATTGCAGTTAACCATCTATTCTTTTAAATCAATCAATCAACAATGAACAACAATCACCACCATAGCAGCAATAGCACCACCCCTTCTCGTCCCGTGGGTGTTGTAAATAGCGATTTACCCGGAGGGCCTTTCTTATATATACCTCCTCAAGAAAATCGCCTCCCTTTGTACAGGAGAAGACGCAAGTTATTCTTTACCTGAGCTATAATCTTCTAACATCTCTTACCCTGTAGAGAGATATAACTATTACAATATTAGCCATATCAAAATATTCATACTACAATGTTTTTTACGACAGCAGGTGAGGTAACTGTTTATAGTCTTCAGTATAAAGTTATAGCTGTGGTGTATACGGCTTGGTGAAGACTGACGGTAAGCACTGAGGATACTCTGGCAAATAGTTATGATAGAATTTGTTGTTAGGTTATGATATTATGGTCGCTAGTGATACCAAAGCCGTACATATAGAGAGATATAATGTAACTAGTATTAGGAAAATTAGCCAAACTTGGGCAATACTAAGACCTGTACACAGAATTAGCTGAACCCCGCGGTTTCACCCACCGTTCAATTTAAAATAAATCGGATCAATTATAAATAATATAGAGTACTTCGGTATAGCATGCACAGTTCGGCTGTTCTCGGTAATGCTCGGTTCTCGTCGATGACCCACTGCGTCGCATCGCGTTCTTTCTACGTTAACTAACTATGCAGTGAAAGCACAATTTTGCATGTGACATCTTATGAAGTATATGACGTCGGGTAAGCTCGTTTAGTAATAAAAATAATAGGGCAACATAAATCACCGTTACCTGGTATAATAAATAGTAGGTTTAATGATTATTTTAAATAATAGATTATTTGTATTTATTCTCACAATGCAACCTTACGTTTAATACGTATTAGGAAAAATAGTAGAACCAACTTCTCGAATGAACCGAACAGGAGAATATTTCGTCTCCCACTTAAAGTTTCATGTATTTATAATTTTCAAACATCAACGGAGTCAGTTTTTTTTTAACTGCCGCACAATATCTTCACTATTATTATAAAGAAAAAAGATTTGTATTTTTGTCTGTTTGTAACTAATAAACTCAAAAACTACTGGTACGATTTCAAAAATTCTTTCACCATTATAATGCTACATAATCCTTGAGTAACATAGGGTATATTTATCACTAGAAAATATTTGGGATCCCTACTAAAACTTCAATATTGTAACGCGAGGTGTAAAAAAATCCTCATAAAATGTCTTTCATTGCATGCGCTGCGGAAACTATTCATGATATAACAAAAAAATGTTCTACAATATTAAACAACATATCAACATCTACAAAAAACTTCGTGATACTATGTCCAACTAATGCAGTTATGTAACTATAAGTTATTTTTACATTTTAAAAATTGATAGAAATGCCGAACAAAATCAAACTATGTTTTATACTCTACGTTAATCCCAAAATGTTTATAAAATAAATGTCCACTCGTGCGAAACCGGGACGGGCCGCTAGTTCTTTATAAATGGAATGAAAAGTGGAATAATTTTATGAAGAACTTTGTCTGCGGATTTTTTCCGTCGCTGCAACTGAGAAATGCTATGATTAAATTTCTTAGGAAATTGGCGGCCATGCAATTAAAATGAGCGTCGGCTTCAGGTGATGAGAGTGTATATGCAAGTAAAAGACTCAACATTGTATCGGACGGAAGGACACAGTGTTAATTGGGGGTGGGTTGTTGCCGTGTGCGCAGCACAGCGCATAGCGTGACTTCGGGGGGATCCTTTACAATCCCCCCGACATGTACTTGAGGGCAGCCGTTTTCCGGTCGTCTACCTACCGCTTAACATTCATCCCCTCTATGATGGGTGGCTCTAGTGTGATTGTATCGAGGACCTGGGGCTCCTCTCTAGCGGTTTTAGCCGGGTCCCCGTCCACCTTTTCCCGGGGCGGAGGAAATACATGATGTATTTCCACAAAGTGAAAAAAGGTCTACCACCGCAGTGCCACATATTCACCGCTAAGAAGTGGTGTTTTATCTTTAGACAGTAGCTAGTGAAGTTACTGAGCACAACTGACCAAATTTATAATGCCTCGAGGTCGAGGAGAGTGCTGGACTAATTCTGGGTAGCCTTATATTGTTATGAGCAGGCGTGACGCTTACTAACAGGCGAATGACTTGCTCGTTTCGTCACTGAGCTGAATAAATATACATATCTTATATATCGTCGGTCCGAGACATTATTGGAACATCCCAAGAAATTTTCTTCTTCTCTTAAATTATGGCTTCTGTAGATTATCTTCCACAATTTCGCCTATGTCATGTAATAAGGCAACGATGGGCGATGTTCAACTTATTCAAAACTTAATTTATGACACACAAGGAGAACCACAATTTTTTTTGCCAAATATGCACCTAGTTTCACAGAACATCAAATGCAGAAGTTTGTTCAATATCGATGGGCACATTTTTTTTTTAATGTTATCCAAGCAGAGAAAATACTAAGTTTCAGCAAATCCAACTGTAAACAATACCCAAAAATTATAATTTAATTTTATTAGATTTAATATATTTACCCAATATATATACAAAACAAGTAAATACATAAAAAAGAAGGCATTTAACAGAAGTGGGACGTGGGATGTGAAAAGGGATAATATCATATAATGATGAGCCCATTTTAGGACAACAGAAGAAAATGTGATCCACATTTCCTTCATCTAAACCACAGTCACAGAGAGAGTGCTGTCTAATCCTAAGTTTGGCCACGAAAACAGGGGTGCAAGAATGATTAAGACGTAAACGACAAATCGTTATGGTTGTCGTTTCACGAAATTTTGCTTTTAGATTAATATTAATACTCCATTCCAGATTTTGCCACACGTCAGTCTTTCTAAGAGCGAATACAGACAATACGTCGTCTTTATCACAATTTTATAATTTAAAATTTGTGTAGGTAAAATAGGCAGTTTAGAGATAACTAAACTACTAATTTTGAGATGTTCCAGTAATGTCTATGACCGACGATATATAATTCTTCTGTACGTGTGTATGTCACTGACCTCCTTCGAAACGGCTGGACCAATTTCAAAATTATCATTTTTTTCATTATTATATATAATTTCAATATTATTCATCAATGAAATTTGTTGTGTATGTTTCAGTGAGTCCCTGGATAGTTTTATTCACAATTAGATCCGGTAGGTGGTGCTGCAATCTGGTTTGCGTGTAACTGCCTGTGCGATGCTGGGGCGGGCAGTTAGTCTTTTTTTTTCTTTCCTAGTGCATGTCACTGAACTCCTCTTAAACAGCTGGACTGGTATTTTTTTGTTTATGTTTGGATGGGCCCAACAATGGTTTAGATTCACAATTGGATCCGGTAAGTGGCGCTGCAATCGGGTTTGCATGTAGGTACCTGCCTGTGCGAAGCTGGGGCGAGCAGCAAGTATACATAGAAGTTCCTCTGCAAAATAAATAGTTAATATAGACGTCAACTCCCTACCACCGAAAACCACACGGAATTAATATGAACATTATATCAACACACATTCGAAAGCAGTTTCACTGTATTTACATAAAACGTATTTTGAAACTAGTTGTAACTAAGAGGATAGTTATATTTGCAATATTCATACGTTCGGGATTATCCAACCCAGTAAAAATCCATAGGTATACAAATAATTCTAATCGAAAACCTATTTGCCAGCGAGCAGGTTTAAATCCAGATATTTTATTTTTCAATTGGTCAGCGTTTTCCAGCATAGTGCGCGCAAACAGATTTTGTGATTTAAATTTCTAATGGCATTAACTATTGGTAATATTTATCAAGTATTTCATGTTATAAAATAAAATCATAGGAATCATTTTTAGTTATTGATTAGCATTCTTATTCTTGATGCTCGACTTAAACTATGAAACTGACTATGATTCGGTACTATAATGTTTTTTTGTTTTTTTTTTTTTGAACGTTGCCCCACTCTAGGGTTTCTCCTGTGTCGTGGATGCGTTTACAGACATGAATTCCATATACAATACAACACCCAGACCCGGAACAACTACCTGCAGATCATACAAATATTTGTTCCGTGCGGGAATCGAACCCACGACCCGGAGCGCGGCAACCGACTGTATCAGCCACGGCACCAACCGTGCCGATCTATGTTTGACCTAATTCTGACGTACGTAAATCAAAGGAACTAACTGTGAGTGAGTGAACAGCTGTAGTAGAGCTGTTTACAGGTAGATATAGATAGAAAAAAACGCCAGGAAAAACTACGTCAAGTACCTTTTGCAGGTTTCCCCTATAAATGTAATTGTTTTTAAATTTACATACAATCAAATAAAAACAAAAACATTTCGACCAATAGGTTGATATCTCTCTGCATAAAAGCTAGCACACTTCCTCATACATTTAAATAATACAAATATAATAAAACACAGATACTACAAACAATATAGATATGTGCCTTTACAGAAATTTTATTGGTTATTAAGATCGTACCCGGTGACTTGTTCAATAGCATAGTGTTATCTGCTTAAGTAGTTTTGAAGTTCTGCTGCACTACACTAAAACTAACTAAATTTAAAATAAGAACAATAAATAAATAATGGTCAGTAGGATGACCAGTCGCTTGGGGGGATCCTTTACAATCCTCCCCGAGATGAGCCTGGGGGGGTGACCTTTTTACAGTCGCCTTCCCTCCGCTAGAGGGGGTGACCGCTTTACAGTCATCCCTTCCGAGATGTGCCTAAAGGCGTGGCATCAATGGGCGGCTCTAGTGTGATCTTACGAGGACCTGGAGCCCCTCTTCGGTGCCGAAGATGACTGCTCCAGTGGTTTTAGCCAGTAGGAGTCCGGCATACCCCTTCGCCCTTCACCGGGGTGAAGGAAGTTCCATGTAGAATTTCCACTGGACATCAATAAAAAAATTTAAAAAAGGATGACCAGTCATCGCAAGCAGCACCCATTCACGAGCATGGAGCAAAGATCAGACATCACCTCCCTCGCTATGTTAGAGGGAAGGAGGTGACCCGAAAGCAGATCATACATGATTATATATTATATTACACTATCTTCATAACCTTTTAGAGTTTGCCTAACACGGCTAACTTTAAAAGCAATTGTCTCTTACAAAATGGATTCACGAAAATCGACATTCACGAATTATCTTCATCAATGTTAACTACTGAGCACAAAGGCACAATAAACACTGTCAAATCAGTAAACCACACAGCGTAGTTTGATCAACGCGAGTTTGACTGACGTAGCAATTTGGGAACGACGCACGAGTGACGTCAGCCGGCAAGGCTTTTGACGTTACCTGACGAGTGTTAACGTCTATATATCGTGATGGCAGCTTTTTGTTCGGGATTTCTTTTATTAAAATGAAATACACACTTGCATGCAAATATTTACTTTTGTTGTTATTTCAATACACAATATCCCGCCATTTACATAGATATCATCAAATAAGCTACGGAAGCTACGAACGTGCTACGACCCTTGCCTACATCTTTTCATACATTAAGAGCACTACGATATTACAACCGAAAATTTACAAATCGTATTTGTTTCGTCTTAGGGTCAAACCTAGACAATGCAAGTATGCGATACCTATATTTTCTTACCTTATATAGATGCGTATATAATCTAATTCCTTAATTAATAGAATTAATACATTATAACCTTTTGTATTTAGTACAATGGGGAATGTTCATGGAGTCCTTGAACATACACCGGACTCTTACCGGCTAAAACCCCACGGAGTTTCTTCGTGTTACCTATCACTGGGGGTGTGGCGTTCGCGGGTGCTACGGTCGTAACTAAAACTACATTGTAACAGTAGCTTCAGTACGTGTATATTTAATTGAACTTGTTTGTAGACGTCTTGGTTTGAGCTGTTAAGCCTACAAAATGTTTTAACAATAAATAAATAACAAGAATTACTGTGAGAGTAGGTGAAAGCCCTTTATATGGAAATAATACCATAACAATATATTTTTGCACCAGTAACGATGTACACAGCTAAAATATTAAATACATATTTATCAGAAAAACAAGAACTACTATTGTAAGTGGCATAAACAGGCAACACAAACCAACAATACTAAAACATTTGTTATTATAAATAAATAACAGATTGTGCCTCATGTCCGTCAAATAGGGTTGTGACTCAGCATAATGAAGTGACGCTGTAACAGATTTTTTCTATTTATTTAGATTCATCATTTCGGCCGAATAAAGTCCACTGCTAGACACAGGCCTCCCCCAATGATCACTACAACGACCGATATGGGTGTGTTGTGTGCTCATTGGGGGGTTTTGCCATAATCGACACGCTTGGCAGGCGGGTTGGCGATCGCTGTTGAGTTGTTAATGTACTCGAAGGACGCTGCTGCCCATCCTCCGGTTAAGCCCATAGTCGCCTTTTACGACACCCAAGGGATGAGTTGGGTTGGTGCTATTCGTAGCCGGCACCACACAGATGATTTATTTAGATTGAATGCATGGAAAGCTTAATCTTAAAATTTAATGGTAAAGGCGACATCAACAAGAATATAATATTAAATATTTACAGCAACAAGCAAACAATAGAATGTTTGCGGCGAGCTACTTCCTCCGCAAGATAAACTTTTGGTAGGTAAGAAATGTTGGTTTCATACCGAGCATGTACAGGTTGTTCAAGAAATGTACCGAAAGATTTTCAAACGTTTGATGTGTGATGCTTCTTGTAACAGGAATATCAGTTGAGGCTATTATTTATCTCAATTTAAAATAATTTATTTGCCACGGTATGATGCTTATAAAGGTTACATTAATATTATAGCTTTATAAACTATAATTTTATTATAAATTTATATTTATTTACGCGAATAATACATAAATAACAGAAACAAAATTACGGATTGTTTCGTATTATTAATCTCTAGTTAGTATCATAAAATATTAATTACTCCACTCACCATTCAACAATAGTAATTACGTTTGTATAAGTGCGAAACTACGAGTATACGTTTCAAACTCAGCTAGAAGTTCCTTAAACTAGTCGGCCATATCCAAAATATACACAAAGTATAAACATAGATAAACTCACAAAAGTTGTTTTAAGAAAATGATTTATTAATTACTATATGAATGTAAACCCATGACCCCAATAGCTCTTTAATAAAAGCAGATTATGAGAATTGATTAAAAAGACAGTACTACGTTCGATGGTGTAAGATATGTAGATTTAAATAGGGATGTATACTTCGGTAACCAACAATTCCACCACAGACTTAAATGATAGTTTTGTGCGATGTTATCGACTAAAAGGCTTCTAATGACTGCTGCGTAACTGCGTACTATTAAAAGCTTTTAGTTGATATTATCACAAATCACAAGGGGATAATTAAATTATACATTGTAGCCCGAAAAAAAAAAGACACTGTCAGTTTATGGATGGGTTACCGCATAGTGGTATTTGAACTGAGCATTTTCCGTGTTACGTGAAATCATCGGTCCCGGTTTTGGTCATTAGACGGCAGGCGTTACCCAAGTTGGAGGCCCTTGGGCGACTTGAAAAACTCTGACACAAGTTTGGCCACACGAAAAGATAACGAAGAAGAAAGAATAAAAAGTATAGATTATATTTTTAATACTTTCCCTTTGTTTATCCTGTAATGTCTGCAAACTGTTCATAGATTACCTAGATACGGCTTTAATTTTGAAACATAGTACATCATCATTAAACTATTAGAATAAACAGCCAGAAAGTAATATTGGTAGAATCACCGGGAATTTGAATTAGCATTCACAGGAGCACTGGAGAGGGCTGCCACTAATCCTGAATTGAATTGAAATAGGAGGTGTGACGATGTTTGACGCATAAAGAGAGTGTTGCTTACCACTTCGGCAACAATTAAATATTAGTCTAAAACACTCATAATAATAATCATCATCATGTCATCCCAATGACGTCTACTGAACATAATCTATGGGGAGGCCCCCATACATTTTTACAACAACCATTTGTAGAATCACCGGGAATATGAATTAGCAATCACAGTAGTACTGGAAGAGGCTGCCAATAATCTTAAATTGAATTGAAATACATCTCTTTAACGCAAAAATAGTGTTGCCTACCACTTTCACTTCGGCAACAATTTCATATTAGTCCAAACGACTCAATAATTATCATCATTATACAGCCAAATGACGTCCACTGCTGAACCAAGGCCTCCCCATAGATTTCCACAACAACCGGTTACATGCCATCCGCATCCAACGAATACCAGCTCCAAGGTCATTTATCAATCTGATTGGATGTCGTTCCACCTCTCATCCAAAACGACTTGTGAACAACACAACCAAAATATAACTATCCAAGTTTCAAAAACCAATTAGGCTGAAGACTCCACGCACAGTTGACTTTAAATTGGGACTGGCCACACTAATGGCACCCGGACAATGAAATATAGAGGAAAAATGTCACTGTCATAGAGTAATAAAAATTTACATACTGGCTTGTACCGAGTACTTTGTCCGTTATTCTGGATAACTTGAATTCTGGAAGAGATATCTCCTACTTTTCCGATGTGTCCGGTTAAAGAATATAGCATCACTCCATCTCTTCCCGTGGATGTCGTTAAAGGCAACTAAGGGATTCTAAACCGTCCCTTCTGTAGAACAGTAGCCATACTGCGCTCACCAACCCACCTGCCAAGCGGAGGTGAGAACTACCAAATTCCCCCCAAAATGAGGACACGGTTGTGGAAACTATGGGGCGCTTCTGTTCAGCAGTGGCCATAATTTGGCTTTTTAATTAGTCCTACTTAACATTTAAGTTATATTATTGAATACGGCTAGATATTAGCTATATTTTATCATTGTAAAGATGGGTAGCTTTACCTACAGCACAGTATCTTCTATTATTTATTTTTGGCCACCCACTTGCAATTAAGTAGGCCATAGTCAACAGAAAAAATATAGATATAATTTCGACATCCTACTTCAAGCATTACTCTGTGCCAAATCGCATAACACGTTTCTCTCGTTTTAACAAATCGTTGGCGAATAACTAACCCGCACGGCGCACCCATATCGCATACATATACTGTGGAGTGGGCAAGCATTTACTTAATCTTAGGGAACCAGCGGAGTATGGATAATAAAATATGTGTGGTTTGCATTGGCAATTTTTGGCGACATTATATGGAATTATAGACCCCTCTATAAGACCACGGGTAAATATGACTATGGGCTTATAAGCAATACCAAGGCTCATTTTCTTTTATGGATATTAAAGTTTCAAAACATAAAGTTATTATACGCACAATTGTTATCTTATCCATATCTCTTTTCGAGGGTTCGTCAAATTTCTATCGTTAGCATACCGCACGTTCTATCCATGATAGACCTTTGTGGTAGGTTATTTTACAGATGCGCCATAATAATCCAGGTTTGGCAACTTCAGATAGTTTCGTCAGTAATAAGATGGACTTTAGTATCTATTCTCCTCGAACTTTATCCTTTATGACATCCTTTACGGTACCCATAGGAAGATACGATATAAACAGAGTTTTGTAGCAAAACACGTTCTGTTTCCACATCCACTGCTCCTCGTAAAAAATATATTAGTGAACATTATTTCGACGTAAACGGAGTTCGGAACATATTCATTACACTGTAAGTAAAAAGAAGCTATCTCACGAACTAACACGCTTATTAACACTTTCTTTTACGCGTTACGCATTTTGCTATTACAAAAAGTGGGTACCCGTTTCTCATTTTCTGTGAAACTGATGTGCCACTTTTTTTCTTTGAGCTGTGTACATTAATGTGATGGCGTAATAAAAATACGTGAAGCGGAGTTCAGGTTAAAGAAGTTGGATTAGCTATTGTAAAATTTTGGCTTTGATCTCACAATTTAAAAACATGAGGTTAGATATAGCTTCATATCAACCACAGGATGTCCACTGCTGAACAAAGGCCTCCCCCTTAGATTTCCACAACGAGAGGTCTCATGCCGCTCTCATCCAACGACTATTTTATATATTTTTTTTATCTATATTTTTATTATAGTTTTTCTGTCTTACATGACCGTGTTTGGGTCCCAGAAAGTTATATACATACCAAATTTCAACTTAATCAGTGTAGAAAATTCGGAGCAAATTAGCACACGGACAGATACCGGAGTGATCATAAGGGATCCGCCATTTTTTCATTCGAATGTACGGAACCCTGAGAAGTTACGCCCAGAACAAACAATTCTAAACCGCTTGCATGTAATACAAGACCAGCTCTCCAGTTCGATGGTTTTCACCACGTAAGTCCCTTAGGATTAGTCACTTTGCGAACTATGTAATCCTTTGCTAAGTCACTTTGAACCCGCTTTTCCCTTGCAGTTTCGAAACAATTTCTGTAAGTAATACATACACGAAAAGCGTAGAGTTGAAGAAGAGTCAGTTAAAACATCTGGGGGCACGGTAGACTCGAGTTATCAAGACGTGCAATAAACTTGCTCGGCAAATGATTTCAAATATTTATCAATGTTAACTTAAGTATTTTTATTGATTTGGGTGACGTATTTAAAGTTTTAGCGGCTATATGTCATCATCAACATCAGCCTATATTACTCCACTGCTGAATATAGGTCTCGCCGATCTTCGGCTTTTCTCATTCAGCTCGTGCCAGCCAGATTAGATGTCATTAAGAATTATCATTTTATTTATTACGCTGGTAATGTAGTTATTTCAGTAGGTGACAGTTAACAGATGAGTAATTTATATTCCCAGTAGTATTTAAACAAATAATAAAAGTAAGTTTCAAAAACTAAAACCCGACTATGGAAAAGCGCAAAACAAGTTGGAGGAAAAATTTACTACACTAATAAATACATTTCTCGTAGTCGATGGCCGTACCGCGATGCACAAGGCATAACGATTCTCGGCCTTCATATAGCCTTTATCCTGCGGAATAGCACGACGCTTCTAACGACACCTCACTTGTCAAAATACGACGAGTAGTTCAGGCGATCTGAGGGAACAGATGGACACATACATACATACCGGTGAAAATCATAACCCTCCATTTTGGTTTGCCGTAGTGGGGTAAAATATTTGTGCGCCAACAAAGAATTCAACCTTCACCCACCACTGAGCACAGCTTTTTTCCTTTTATACCAAGCTTTCATATTCAATTTTTATGGCACCCAGGTGATTACAGCGAAGATTTTCAGACATTCGAATATCTACATAGCGATCAAGTTCCAAATCAACATTCCATGGCAACAAATCTCATATCGATCTATGTTTCCTTCAAAGCTTGCGGTGGAAATATCTACGCACGCAATTTGCAATAAAACACCTATAACTTTCTTTTACGACCAGCCTTCTTAACACTCTGTTCAGAACTTGAGACAAAATATCTGCCAACATTTTAAGTGAAAGCTGTTTCCAATATACTTAGCTATCCCCTGTCGCCTGTCTTATGACACGATATTTGCGTCCTTTCAGTGACCGTGATTTTTAATTAGGTACACGACGGTCGTGTCAAGTGATTAATAAATTGCTTGAAAATGTTGCAGGTAGAGATGTGAACGTCCATGAAAAACCGACAAAAAGACGTTATGCAACACGTGCATCATCAGCGACATTTGTGTTGGAACTGAAAGATTTGACCGGTTATTGAAAACGAACGCTATATACAGATGTATATAGCGTTCGCTTTCAATAACCGGCGTGTTGGGCATCTGCCCAACATTAACAGTTGGGTTTCGGCCCAACATTAACAGTTGGGTTTCGGCCCGCCTGGCATAACACTTACCCGTTTGGAGTATTGTCCCTTTTCAATGGAGAAATATCACGTCTTGTTTCTCCTTAAATCATATGATGAAAGAGCATTATTAATGTAAATGACTTTGTAAGCAGTGATAGCTTAGTGGTTGAACGCTTGCCTTCCATACAGGAGTGCTAGCACGCACCTCTGACTCTATGTGCGGATCAGAATTGGATTATCGCTTGCGTGAACGGTGAAGGAAAACATCGTCAGGAAACCTGCACACCTGAGAGGGCTCCAAAATGTTCTCTTCTCAATGGTGAGTGTATTCTGCCAACCCGCACTAGGCCAGCATTGTGGACTAAGGCCTTTTTTTTATTGGTGTCCAGTGGAAATTCTTCATGAACTTCCTTCGCCCCGGGGCTGGGCGAAGGGGTATGTATGCCGGACTCCTACCGCCTAAAATACTGGAGCGGTCATCTTTGGTATCTAAGGGAGGCTTCATGTACTCGTATGATCACACTAAGCCACTCTCATCATGAGGAAAGGCCCGTGCTCAGCAGTAGGACTGGGCTATAAATGACTTTATTTTATATATATATTTACATCGCGGCTATATTCATTATTCACACCAATATTTAATGTAGTTTTGGTTCATTGTAGCCACATCAGCGTCTGTACAAGCCTGTAAAGATTAATCAAATACCAAGTATAATATTCAAAATCGTTCCCTAGATCAAAAGGGATACTTTTATTATTTTTGAGATTCGCTATCATATCGCGACATGCTCTACTAATGTGCCCACCCAAATCTCCATATTAATTTTGGCGATCAGAGTACATTCAGTTCTTATTACTGCAACAGCAATATTAAAAAGAAAGTAATTGCACGAGAAACAATGCATAGATTTAACTCGAATTCGACGTAAATGGATACTAATCGTAATTTATATTTTGAACCGTGTGGTCGTACAAAATCTTTATTTGGAATCTATCTCAAACTTTCAAAGTCTTGAAGTGTATGACTCGTTTAATATCATGAATTATAGATTTCTGGAGAATAGAGGAATGAGTAAACAAAGAGATATTTGTTCAACTTCATTATGGAATTGGATTGGATGCCACTAAACTATCGTACTTGATTTACAAACATAATAGAGTAACTTTGGAATATATACTCGTAATCAAAGCAATTTTGAAAATTAAGTATTGACTGTGCACTTTTTCACGCGTAAATTTATTCAATAAAATGATATATAGGTACTAGCCGTACCTGATATAACCCCATTAGGGGATGAATTATCAAAACTCCTTTCTTAGTGCTCACAAACTGTATTAGGAACTCTTGTGTAAAACATCATGTTTTTAGACCCACCATTTGTGCAATGTCTGTCAGTCAGTGTTAGTTTAAAAGAGTTATTACTTTTATAATGTAGTGTTATATGAGCTCATTTAATCATTCTTATGATATATGGTTATGGGTATGACCTTATCTCACCATGTGGGTGTCTTAAAAAGCGACCATGGGTTTAGCCTGAGGATGGGCGGCAGCGTCCTTCGGGTACATTAACAACTTAACTGCGAAAACGTTCATGGCTGTTTGAGCTAAGATCCCTTTGCCTTTTCTGCACGGTTTTTTTATATACACAAATACATAGCTGTACAAAATACATTGTTTCTATTTCATTCAAATTGAATTACCGCTAATCTTTATGTATTGTTTTTCGTCATCATTTCGGCCATCTATGCGTCCACGGCTGAACAAAGGCCTCCTCCATAGATTTCTAAAATTGTGTCATTTGCCGTTTTGTAACTTTTCTACTTCTAAGGAATATCATGTAAAATTAATTAATTCCCTTAAGCTTCCGCTTACTCACTCTTTTTCTAATAGGTAAGAATCAAGAATATTCAAAGAAAAAAAGCCCGATTAATTATACGAAAAACAAGTTGAATTTCGTTACTTTGCAAACACAATTAGTTGAATGTTGACCACAGGCGATATTCTTATTGCAAGGAATTTGTGTAGAAATTATAAAGCCTATTATTAAAGATAAGATAAGATAAGATAAAAATATTTTTATTCATGTAAAACCATATACAGGCACTTATGAATAGTCAAGGCTTTAGTTGCCGCGTTCCAAGATGTTGATTTCCTATGGAGAAGAACGGGCAAGAAACTCCATGGTTACTCTTTTTAAATCATAATAATTGTTACAGTATTTTTGGTTACATTGCTCTCAAAATAAATAATGTGAGGACAATGTAGCAGAAAAAAGTAAACTTCTTTAAAAGTCCACACTAAACAAGCCTGATATTTATGTTAAATTATGATTAAATTGTCATGGCAGCATTAAGCTGACCAATCCCAACAGACAGCACTCGTTCACGAGCATGACGCATGCATCAGCGTCGCTCGGCTCAACCATATTGTAGGGCAACTAAGCGACCCGATACACGACGCCACCATCAGCAGGACACTTGAGTGAGCATGACATACCTAAACTGCCAGACAACTATCACGTCAATTAAACAAAATAAATTAATAATCCACATGGTCCTCGCACTTACAGTTTCAAATCTAAGTAAAGCGAATATAAAACAAAAACAACCAACACCAAAAAGTAATTGGTGTCACTTAAACAAATTGAGGATGAGGGATTATCAAATGTCATTAAATGAATTAATATAATCCATTATAAAAAAATGTCAAAGTAAATAAAAATTAATGGCAATGGTATTTGATACATCAAACCCAATAATGTCAATATCGGCCTTTGAACATTGGAGCAGCTCAATCCCAAGCATTTTTGTCGTCCATATACTCTGTAACTTTATAGAAACCCTTTCTACACAACTTCTGCTTTATAATGGACTTAAATTTATTAAGGCTTAATTTCTGAATATCACTTGGGATTTTATTGTAAAAACGTACACATTGGCATTTAAACGATTTGCTTATCTTCTGAAGCCTGGTAGCAGGAACAACCAGTTTGTGTTTGTTCCTGGTATTAATATTATGAATATCACTGTTTTTTGTAAAGAGGTTAATATTTTTATGTACATATAAAACATTTTCATAAATGTACTGGGATGGAACGGTCATTATATTAATCTCTTTAAATTTCTGTTGGAGTGAATATTGAGGGCTTAACTTATAAATTGATCGGATGGCTCGTTTCTGCAGCACAAAAATAGTTTGGATATCGGCAGCATTACCCCACAACAGAATAGCATACGACATTACACTATGAAAATAACCAAAATATACTAGTCGCGCTGTTTCTACATCTGTTAAATAACGAATTTTCATTACTGCGTATGCTGCAGCGCTAAGCCTTTTCGACAATTTTAGTATATGCGGTCCCCACTGCAGCTTAGAATCTAAAGTAATACCTAGAAACACTGCGGTGTCCACAAGGTCCAACTCCGCACCATTCATTTGTACAGTGGCTTTTACTGCTTTAACATTAGGTGTTGTAAATTTCATACATTTAGTTTTTTTCTCGTTCAAGAGTAAATTGTTAACATTAAACCAGTTGACCACTCTGGAGATAGCGCTGTTTATATCGTCAGTTGCCAGATGTTGGCGTTTGAGTTTAAATAAAAGCGAAGTGTCATCTGCAAACAACACTATCTCATGATTATCCCCTACAGTATAGGGTAAGTCATTTATATATATAAGAAACAAAAATGGGCCTAGAATTGAGCCCTGTGGTACTCCCATTTTAACTACAGACCCAGGAGATATCTTACCATTAATATCTACTTTCTGAATCCTATTACTCAAATATGAAACAAGAAGAGCCAGCGCAGAGTCCTTAATACCATAGTGTAGTAATTTCCTGATCAAAATTTCGTGAACAACACAATCAAATGCCTTAGACAAATCACAGAAAATGCCCAAGGCATCGTGTGAATCCTCCCACGCACCGAAAATATGTCCTAAAAGTTCAACACCGGCATCAGTTGTTGAACGACCCTTTGTAAAGCCAAATTGCTTGCAATGTAATAAATGATACTTATCAAAAAAGCTTTGCAATTGTACCAAAATCAATTTTTCAAAAATTTTACTAAATGTAGGTAGTACTGAAATAGGTCTAAAATTTGTAGGGTCAGATGTACTACCTGATTTAAACAAAGGAATAATCTTACTATTTTTCATAAGATCAGGAAATTTTCCACGGTCAACACATTCATTAAAAATTATTGCCAACTCAGGTGCAACAATGTCAATAATTGATTTGGCTACTTTAACGGAATTTCCCCACAAGTCAGCGGTTTTTTTATTATTTAGCGTGTTAAAGATTCTTATTATATCTCTGTAATTAACATGATCAAATTTAAATTGATTACTGCAAGTGTTAACATTACTTTTAAGTATAGTTTCCGCAACAGTGGGTGAAGAATTCAGCGACTTTGTAGTCGAAACGGGAATGTCGGTAAAAAACTTTTCAAAAGCTGTAGCAACTTCTAATTCTGATTTAATGATGTTGTCATCTATAATTAAGCTATAGTCACTGTCCCGGCTATTAGCTCTTCCAGTTTCACTACTAATTATATTCCAAGTCATTTTAATTATGTTATCACTACTTTTTATTTTGGAACTCAAATAACGAGATTTTGCTATATGACAAATTCGTTTGAATAATTTGGAGTAATTTTTCACATATAGATTAAAAGTATCACTATTAAAATATGTGCGTTCATTATATAGTTCATATAGTCTCTTTCTACTTATATGAATTCCAATAGTAGCCCATTCACTAAAACTTGCATTTCCATTAACCGAGATTTTCTTGGGGATAAAAGTAGAATTAAATTCTTGACAGTACATATTAAAAAAATCATTATATAAAATGTTTGGATTATCATTATATGGCAAAAAAGTTAATTTATTTCTAAGCTTATTTCTAAATCTTTCCAAGCGAATCGCGGTTTTTGGACAAACAGTGATATCCTTTTTACCCACACTTTTTCTTTGGTTTACAACAGTAATCTGTTGTCCACAATGATCCGAGTCTAATAAATTAATAACTTGTTTGTAGGATGGTATAATATCTGTGTATATATTATCTAAGCATGTGGCTGTGGTCTGAGTAATTCTAGTAGGCTCCAGAAACAAATTAACAAGATTGTATGACTGAAAAAGGCTTTGAATTTTTACACTTAAACTAGAATTTTCCAATAAATTAACATTGAAATCACCGCATGTGATAACCGTTTTGTCCAAATTACTGATTCTATGCAGTACTTCATCCATGACTATTTCAAAACAGTCATACAATGCTGAAGGAGGTCTGTATACGCTTAATACAATGAACCGCTCCAATTCGACGCAGGCTATTTCTATTGTTTGTTCAACAGAGAGGCTCACAAGATCTTTACGTTCTTTAAATTTAATCTGATTATTGACTATAATTAATGAGCCACCGTGTATTGCATTTTCTCTGCTGAACGAACTGCCAACCTGGTGATTATTGAAATTGAACATAAACTGGTGACTTTTTAGCCAATGCTCTGTAATACATAAAATATCAATGTTATTGCAGTTCATGAACAATTCAATTTCTAAATCTTTGCCCATAATACCTTGAATATTTTGATGCACCAGGTTGATAGTGTCTAAGTTCTTACATAAATTACTAAATCTTGGGCTTTTACTTGAACTAAATAGCTTTAAGCAGGAGGTTCCCTCCATTGTCTTACTTTCTAATTTAAATTATTTTCCATGTCATTTTGTATAGCCAAATTACTGGCTGAATAATCAGTAATGTCAAAACTAGAACATTGCTCAATAGAAGCAACTTGTTTAGCCAAATTTTTGGCTGATACACATAAAAAATATGATAGCGACACAGCTATCTGTCTTTTACAATAATTAGAAAGATAGTACATATCTTTTGTCAAATAAAAACTATCACTAACATAATTGTTAGTATCAATTAAATGAAATAAATTATTATTATATGTCATAGTATGCAATGTCATATTCAATTGGTATCTAAAGTCATTTTCTTCCTGTGGCAAGGTTTTGCTATATGGGAATGTGAACATTACAATTTTTCTTAAGTTAACATTGCATAAACTGCTGTAATAATTTTGTAAATCTCTCTTGTTCACATTTCCCCTATTTCCCACAAAAATTAAGAGTGTATTAATACGATATGATCATTTAGGGAAAATAAATGACTACTTAAATTAACTACTACTTAAACAATAGACCAGTATTGTATACTACGCAACTATAAATGTTTTAGAAAGAATTTAACCCAGTTTTATTGATCTGGTGGAAATACATCATGTACTTCCTTCGCCCCAGAAAAGGGCGAAGGGGCATGCCGGTCTCCTACCGGCTAAAGCTAACGGAGTGGTCAACCTCGGCATCGATGGGAAACTCCAGGAACTCGAACAATCTCCATCTAAAGCCACCCATTGATGCCACACCTTTAGGCACATCTTGGAGGGGATGACTGTAAAGAGGCCACTCGCGCCTAAGCTCGAGTGCAGGCCGCCAAGCCTGCCGTCTCAAACTTTCGAGCGCCGAGGGAGCTTGTTTTGTGATACACCCATCCATCTTCGCCGGATATCCGTAAAGCGCGCCAACAGAGTTGCCACCTCAACGGACATTGGTATCCTCGTGCGATCTGTATAGCCGTTCTACGCTGCAGCCCGTGAATCTTGGTTCTGCAGCGCTGGATGCCTGAGAGTCGAGATGACCAAACAGGCGCCCCGTAGAGGCCCACGGACCGCAAGACTCCTCCGTAGAGGCAGCGAACTCCTTCGCTCGGTCCCCCAAGATTGGGCAATAGCCGGTGAAAGGTACCCAACTCGACGCGGGGGACAAGATGCTCTAAGTGCTCCTCGAAGCCCCAGCTGTCCAGGATGAGCCCCAGGTACCTCATGTACCGGCCTACCATTATTTGCGCATCACCAACGCGTATCCACGAACTGGGAGGCTCCCTGCTCCGCGGTAGTTTGTGGAACCATAGCGCAGCGGTTTTGTGAGATGCTATCCACAAACCCAGAGCGTAGATTTCGGCCGTGGACCGTATCGTACGCGAGGTTCACAAGAGGGGACCGAGAACAAACACCTGTGGAACCCCACACGTGATCTCCTTCCGCTTTATGCCAACGTTCCTGCCCACGTAGCGAATGTGCCTGACACACAGGTATGCCCCGATGATATCCTGCAGGTATAGGGCCCTGACGGTGGACTAGCGCCTCCTTAATCGCGCCCCACGGGATAGAGTTAAAGTCGTTACCTATATAAATACTGACAGGCAATCCGATATGAGTATACGCAAAGAATCGCGTCGATAGCCGACCGCCGCTGCTGAAAGTTAAACTGGCTGTCGGCCAGGTCGACACCAACTCGCAGCAAGTGCTCAACGAGTCTTCGGGCAATTATTCTCTCAAATAGCTTTAAAGCCTCGTCGAGCAGGTAAATGGGACGGTACGTAGGAAGCCTCCGCGGCCCTTCCTTCCTTCTTTAAGAGAACTAATCTGGCTTCCTTCCAGCAGGACGGGAATACGCTGCGACGGAGGCAATGGTCTCAAGCGGTCCCCAAGACACCCACGCACGACCTGGAATGCCATCTGGGCCGGGTGCTTTATTAAACGTCTACTGGTTAACACTGTCGTTCTCAAATCTTATGATATTTCTAGAATCTTTACAATCAACCATATAACACGAATCACGTCACAGACCCCGTAAATTTTCTCAATTCTTTTATATATTAACATAATCACCGTGATGTCCTTACAAAAGTGTGTATTTCATGAATTTTTTCAAATGCCTGTTGAATTCCATTCGCAAGCCGTGTAATTGTCCTCAAGACTTGAGCACAAGTGAACCCAGGTGTATGTTACTGTAAAACCTATCAATCGTAAATCCTAAGATATTCTAGGTAAACCATAAAATGTATATATATGAGTAAAAAAAAATTATAAACTATAGTGTTAATATTTAAAACTTTATTTTTATTTCTCATACATGCTGGACACATTACAGACATAAATTTTACATGCACGAACACCAAGATCCACCTAATGATTTAACGATAACCTTCCATATAGGAGGGTATGAGTTCGATCCCGTACCACACCTCTGAGGTTTCGGATTCACGTGAGGGTCAACAATTTGATTATTACTTGCATTAACGGTGAAGGAAAATATCGTGAGGAAACCTGCACACCTGAGGGGGCTCCAAAATGTTCTCAATTGTATGAGTAGTCTGCCAACTAGCGTAGTAATCGAAAGCACTTACCCTTCTCATCATGAAAAAAGGCCCGTGCCCAGCAGTGGGATAGTAATGGGCTGATTATGTAAGCGCTAGCACATAGTTTTAACTAACGCTCAGGGCAGCGAGCGGGTGACGGCTATTATATAGTATTTCCAGCTGTAATCGGCGCTCTTTGGGAAAAATTTGGTTTACGTTTGTTCGGACTTTTGCAGTAACATATAAAAGGCAAAATCGAGCGGTTGCCAAGTCACGACAAGGATATTGTCGGATAAATACGCTGTGAAGTTTTAGAGCAAAGTTTGACGTCGTGTGTTGTACGGAATTTGTTATAATGCATGTATTTAAGGGGAGAATTATAAGCTGTAGCGAAAGAGTTGGAGTGCGTTAGTAGTGCTGGCAGCTTCGATATATACATTTATTTAAAGCACACACATGCAATGCACGATAATTAATGCAAAGTTAATTAAAATATTCATCATCATCATATAGGTCATACAATGTCGTACGTAGATTTCCACAATTGTGTCATCATGTTGGGGGAAATTTGCCAGTACTCACCACGCTTGGCAAGCAGGTTGATGAGCACAGAATGGCTACTGTTCCACAGAAGGGACGCTTCTGCCCATCCCTCTGGTTTAGAGTCCCTTAGTCCCATCATTGACAATCACGGGAGGCGACGGAGTGGTGCTATATTCTTAATCCGGACACCACACGGACGATGTAAAAATATATCAGTCTAACGCAACCTTCAATAAATAGCACTCGGAGTCGCGTCTAACCTGTCCTTTCGCGAGGGCTCGCTTCCCTGGCCCCCGCGCTCCGCCAACGAACGTGGCACCCCGCTCCGCGAAAAACACACAGTCCGCCTACGGCTACGACGTACGCGCCCACGTCATTTATGTTGACTCGCTTATAAGCCATTTTACTATTTTTCAAGTTGTTCTTGTTTTATTTTGTATCTACCTGTGTTTTAACGTCAATATATCTGTTTACCTGGAAGAATCGTGTCCGAATCACTCAACACCCCGTGAGAGACCCATCTACTAGCCTTACATTAGTATTTTTGAAAGTCAACAACTTAAGTTATGTAACAATTTTATGGTGTACAATAAAGAGTATCTAAAGAAATAAATAAACACAGTCCCTTAAATGCTTCTACGAAATACAAAACTATTGTTGTTGAAATACATACGAATACCTAATACTTAAACCAATACATAACTCTAATCAAACTTCAAAGAAAATCAACAATATTTCGCTACTTGTACTTTTTTATAACACGAGGGCAAAGGAGCATGCGGGTTGCCTAAGCGATCACCCACCACGCCACCCATAACGTCCGCAACTGTAGGCCTTTAGGGCTTTCGCAACAAACTCCCCAGCAACACGGTTCTGTCAACCACATGACAATCAATTGCTTTATATAAAATATTTTTGTAACGATGTCCAGCCCTTGGATGTCTCTGGTGTGGTACAGTTTACAAACAAAAAATGTTACATGCACAAACACCCAGACCCGAAACAACTACCTGTAGATCATACAAATATTGGTTCCGTGCGGGGATCGAACCCGCGACACATTGCGTAGAAAGCCAATTGTTTTGCCTCTGCGCCATCTGCTTATAATACTTTCATGTGATGTCCAATTACACTCCATCTCCTCCCGTGGAAGTCGTAAAAACCGGCTAAGAGTTTCTAAACCCAAGGGATGGGCCGCACCCCTTGTGCTACCGTACCGCACTCAGCAACCCAACTGCCAAGCGTGGTGAGTACTGGCAAATTCCCTCCTCTATGGGGGAGGCCTTTGTTTCAGCATTGGATATCCTCCAGCTAATATGATGATGATGATTTCCTTTGCTACGTGTGATCTGACATTTCAACAGCTTTAGCTTCTTTCATATTACATATGAGAACACTGTAGACTTGCAGCTTGAGTATGCCATACTTTCATTGAACGTCCCAATGGTGGTGGTGTTTTGTGTCATTTGGTTAAGTCCCTTACCTAATGTTTGAGGCAATCAACACTTGCGCTCATGTCAAACCAATGGTCAGGTTTCATTTGCGGGAATTGTAATATTCATGCATACATAAATTTGCAAATTTATTTCACATATTACCAAGTCATTTTCACACAGCTTTTATCAATATGTAATAATCAAAATTACATCTATTCTTTAGCATTCTTGGATTTCTTACCTACTCTTTCCATAGAACTGAAAGTTGCGAACCGTATCCCCAAACTCTTGACATTTAATAAGTGCCTGAAAAAGCGTCTTTTTAATAAAAAACTGATTGATTGACTGGTTGATGGATTGGTTTAATAATAGCTACACATCACCACCGAAAACCATGCCTTCGCTATCCATAGTACTGCATAAATCTCGGTCTCATAGAAGTCATGTGTGGCGGGCTTTATGCCACATTAATAAAAGTATAGCGGTTGCCTTTCATAAGCCGGGTGCGTGTTTCAATTTGAGCCTTATGCCACTGGCATAAAATTCATAGAACCTCATCGTGAACTATACTAGTACATAATGGGAAAAGGGCTTTCATCCACCAAATCATACTCCTACTCAAATATCAAGATGAATGTTTGTGCAGATACGGATATAGAAAACAAAACCCTCCGCAAATCGTTGAATGTTAGATACATTTCGGAAACTCATGATTTCCGACAACTCACTACCACGGTAAAGCCTGCATGAAGGCAGGAATTGTTGTAAACCGACAGATGTCACGTGTAACAGTCAAAAATAAATTAAATAATATTTTTTTAGTTTATTTTACATAAAAAACTGATACATATTTATAGTTTTTTATCTAGTGGGGCCACTAGGATTTCACCTGTATCGTGGGTGCGTTCACAGATTCAAATTTCACACACACTAACACTCAGACCCGGAACAACTACCTGCAGATCATCCAAATATTTATTCCGTGTGGGACCCCGGTAAGTAACCCGCGACCCGTTGCGCAGTAATCGACTGTATCAGCAACTGCACCAACCGTGCCGTCAAATAAGGAATACTTGACTTCCAAACAAAGTAAATAAAACTTGTACTATGAAAGTCAAGTCGTTCTCATATTTTAAATGATGGCACGGCTGGCAAAGTGACTAAGCGATTAGTATTCTGCGCTACGTGTCACGGGTACGATCCCGCACGGAACAAATATTTGTATGATCTACAGATAGTCGTTTCGGGTACGACTGTTTGTGCATGTGAGTTCATCATCATCATCATCATCATTTCGGCCGAATGAAGTCCACTGCTGAACACAGGCCTCCCTCAAAGATCACCATAACGACCGATATCGGTGTGTTGTGTGCTCATTGAGGAGTTTTGCCATAATCGCCACGCTTGGCAGGCGGGTTGGCGATCGCAGTTGAGTTGTTAATGTATTCGAAGGATGCTGCTGCCCATCCTCCGGTTATTCCCTTAATCGCCTTTTACGACACCCACGGGATGAGATGGGTTGGTGCTATGCAGGAGAAATCCCTGTATGGTAGCCATCGTTTATACATCGTTTATACATCGTGTCATCCAAGCAGATGCTTCATGCTACTGTGGTGTTTCCCTTTCACCAACAAAATACATGCTTTCACACATCGGAATCATTTTAAAACTCAACAAAGCTCATCTGCCCACCCGCTTTAATAAAACGTGCTTCACACATCCATATTTTAATGCCTCCCCTTTTCCTGTCAAAATTCTGCAACGTCGCCGACTTATTAAAGTGTCGCCGTGTCGTTAATAAGGAGCGGAGAGGAACCTTATATTAAACACGTAAAATGTTAGCTCCTATATGATTTATGTGCGTCCATGGCGAATTTTGAAGATAGATGATTAGGTGACATTGTTTGTTCATTGTTGGTATACAATGATAATATACCATATATATGTTACGTCGATATAAAACGGCGCGCAAAATTCAGTCTCGCTGTACGTATAAACCTACAAAACTGCACATCTACCTATGCTGTAAGAAAGAATATACAAAAACTATGAGAGTAAAAGAGATAGCTATCTAAAATGACAACACTTGTACTCGATGTCTTTGTCGCACCTGTGATAGAATATATATGTTTTCTCTTTTCTTTGCTTGACCTGGGTTTTCTTCGAGAATATTATTCTATGTGTAATTTGAATAGTATTTTTATCCTAATATTTTATTTTATTTGTTACTCACGTGTGGTATGAGATCCCTAGTTCTTTATTGAAGTTTGTTTGTGCATTTTCTATATACGCATGATAGCACTGTTATCACTTAATTAATAAAAAATAGAGATTATGACAGCGTGTGCAAAGTGCTACAATTGGGGGAGTTTAGGTTCTTACGTTTGGCGCGTATGTAACATTTATACCTCTTTTAATATATAATATCATTGTTGGTATATAATATTCCTCTTATAGTATGGATGGTACATACATAACTTCTTGTATCAGTTTTGCTCAACAACAACGTTACTGAGGTCTGGAATGTGCAATATTTTGGTCAGGATACCTTGTTTTTATTTAATCTGGTGGAAGTACATCACGTAGGCATGTCCTCCGCACGGGTGACTCCTACCGGCTTAAACCAACGGAGCGGTCATCTTCCGCACCGAAGGGGGGTTCTAGGCCCTCGATACAATCACACTAGAGCCATACATTGGCGCCACTCCTTTAGGCACATCACGGAGGCGATGACTCTAAAGCAGTCCTGCCCTCTAGCGGAGGGAAGGTAACGCTAAAAAAGCCCATCTCCAGCAAAGGATGCTCCCGAAGCCTCGCTATGAGCTGTGCAGCGTATAACAGGACGTCACTCGGTATGAGCACGCAGACTTTCCAATCTGCAACTTCCGCGACACAAATTCAAATGTATAGCATCGTTAACGCTTCTACTTTTGCTGTGTCACTTCTACATTTATTTAAAATTAAATGGATATTGATTTTTTTTTATATTGCAGGACAGCTTCTTATCATGATACTGAAATTGTAAACCTAATCAATCAACTATTAGACCTAAGGAGGTAGGTACCCTGATTACAAGGTTCAGATCAAAACTGGGTTCTGCCCTTTAGCAATGGAACGTGAAAATGTAACAAACAGACAGATAAATTCATATTCGCATGTCGTTTCAGCCGAAAAATGTCGACTGCTGCTGCTTTGGGGGAGCCCAAAGATTGCCGGCACGACCGGTATCGGTTTGTGTTGTGTACTCATTGCCATAATCAACATACTTGGCAGACGGGTTGGCGATCGCAGTTGAGTTTATACATGTACTTGAAGGACGCTGCTGCCGATCCTCCGGGTAATTTCATAGTGGCCTTTTACGACACCCACGGGATGAGATGGGGTGGTGGTATTCTTAGCCGGCACCACGCAGCATATTCGCATGATATCTTATTTATATAATTGTTCTGTACATGTGTATGTCACGGAGATCTTCCTAAACGACTGGACCAAATTTGTTGATGTTTTTGTGTATGTTTGGGTGGGTTCCTGAATGGATTAGATTCACAATTGGTCCCGGTAGGTGGCGCCGCAATCGGGTTTACATGTACCGGCCTGTGCGAAGCTGGGGCGGCCAGCTAGTTTACTATGATTTTGATGAGCATCCTCTCGTTTTTTGTAAAAGAAGAGATGACTATTTTCCAACCCATCTACTACCGTGAGCGTCCGTAAGAAGAAACCAAACAAACAAAAGACTTGCCTACATCAAGAGGATGCTTAGCTTCACACACTTCACAGCAATTACATATCGATCGCTCATTCACCCGGTGCAATCCGGCGCGCGGATAAATACCACGCGTGGTATATGGCATTTTTCATCCAACATAGTTTAAATTAGCACATGTATTTATGTAGCCGTATGATGATAAAAAGAAGACAACAAGAAAATAATTTAATCTAAAAACATAGCGTCGGAATATTAATCAAAAATTTCACTCGAACAATTCCTGAATCAATTTTCACAGGAAAATATACTCGAAACTCGAAGGCCATCATTAAGTTAACTTCAGTAATAATTTATTTTGATGTTGAGAAATTGTTCGAGAAATTTCGCGAGGCAACCTATAGAAATCCACTTGGGTAGTAACTAGTCAAAGCGAAAGTTGTCGAGTCACGAGTCGAGGGTGCGTTCAACTTCTGAATAAGATAAAATTATAGGCTCGTTAACTGAACAATTTAACCTTTCACGGTATACAGAAATCTTCCTTTTAAGCCTGTATTACACCTTACGACTAGATAAACTTTGCTCTGATGATCAGGGTGACTGAGGGTTAAGTTTGAGTGAGGTCATCAGATTGGAGTCTAGCCTCTTTTAATCATAAAAAGCAATATATTTAAACTAAAATGGATTTGAGCAGCATTTTATATTTTTTATGTATAATAAGAAGGTAAATAATGTTATATCTTAAATAAAAAGTAACGGAGTAATAAATCCACAATTTCATGAGGAGTGAGCTTCCATCGGCGGTTATCCCGAACACATACGACATTAGGACCTTCCAGAAGAGTAAGATTCCCTAAAAGTTAGGCAACGCATCAACGACTCCTCGTTGCTACGGATGTGTACTTTTAGTTAACCCACATGCACGCCCACTCTCTTATAACAAAGCCCTTAAGCCTTGTTTTGACAATATGCCTGTAGATCTATGATAAGATTACGATACTTCTCAAAATTTTCATTTCATTCTCAAAAAACCACTGAGTTACTGTCTAAACACTCTAACATTTCAGAATTAGACTATCCTGCAGGAAACCACCAAAGCTGTATGGGTTGCCGAAAATACACAAAAGCAATGTTTCCCTACGACCAATAGTAATCCATATTGATACATCAACTTACAAAACACCTAGCGAAGATACTCTCAAAACTTCGTGGAAAGTCTAACACATATGTGAAGGATTCCAATCACTTTTTCAGCCAAATAAAAGACCATGAACTGGCTGAAAGTGAAGTGATGATCAGTTTTGATGTGCAGTCTTTAATTACCAACTTACCAAGAAAGGCCTGCCTGGATGTTGTCAAGAAACGGTAAGTTAGCATGCCATGCATCAACAATATGCAGAATTACTTGAACACTGCCTTACAAACGGCTACCTGTCGTAGGACAATGAATTCTACCTGCAAACTGACGATGTTACCAGGGGTTCACCGATTTCTCCTGTAATTGCCAATATTTTCATGAAGGACTTTGAGGAAAGAGCACTGATGACAGACGGGGCTACGTAAATGATACTTTTCCCATCTTGCCTCACAATAGGGTCTCTACAAATTTAAAACATCTAAATTCAATACACAGTAAAATTCAGTTTACTATGGAGTTGGCGGATAACCAATCATTGGCCTTTCTCAACATACTTCTTATCCATAATCCTGATCATTCAGATAATCACACCGTGTATAGAAACCCTACCCATACAGATCGTGAATCTTACCAGCATCCTTGTCAGTTAGCTACCATGGCCAAATCTTTCTTACATAGAGGCACATACACGGCAACTGCGTGTTGTGCATGTGATGCAAGTTCTTCAAAATAACAATATCAGAGCGCCACATCCCCTTCGCAGAAGCCGCCCGAAACCCACCACGGTTGATGGAAGACTTGTTGTTTTGCCATTCATAAAGGGAGTCACGGACAGAGTTGGTGATATCTTGAAGCTGCTTCTTTTAAAACCTACTACAAGCCGCATAAGATGATCAGCCAACTTCTCAAACTGTGTCACATTCCTCTACACGACGCAGGGGTCTACAAGATTGACTAATTTTAATAGAGAAGATGGTTGGTACCACTAGTTTGGAATCCCGTTATTAAAATAATAAAGTTCTAAACAACACACTACACTAAAAATATCAAGACACTGTGAGTGATTACTGCGTGCATCGAAACAATTTTTGATTAAAATTGTACGGTAGATAAAATAAAATCACTTTTTAAAATCTGTAACGACGTCACCTTTATCATCCTGCGACCACGAATGCTGCAAAATAGTAGATACGTTAGGAAAAACAAAAAACACTATAATATACGCGATATAACCCTTTAAAAGTATTTTATTATAATGTGTTATAGATAATGTCAGTTTCAAAGATTTAAATCTTTGGTCAGTTTATAGAAACTAAGCGTTGCGTAGATTTAAACAATCTACATTGAAATGAAAACGATTGGTCGTAACATTTGTAGCAGCCTGTACAATTATATTATACTCCTAAGAGTCTTTTAATCCACAACTTTGACATTATAATGAAATCAGATCCTTACCAATGATGTTTACTTTAGTGAATTATTTTTCGTCCACAAAGGATGTTATATGATACGTAACGAATGGATCTTTACAAAATAAAATGTATTATGTTACTTTTCATGCTGATCTGAGTATAAAAAAGAAATAAGATGTAGATACTTAAGCCAATCTAAATTAAATTACTTAAAACCTTATGTTTTTGGTAACAAATATTTAATGGCGCGCGTATACGGAGGTGAGAACGGCTCCATTGACACATCCCGACGTACCATTCTAACAGCCTCGTGACTGTGTGTATGAGTGTATTGGCGTAGTTTCTTCTATACTACTAGCTCACGGCTTTACTTTATTTATATTTGGTGTATCGGAGCGAATTTGAAATAATCATCATATCAGCCAAAAGACGTCCATTGCTGAACAAAGGCTTCCCACACAAATTTCCACAACAAACGGTTACATGCTACCCGCATCTAATGGCTCCCAGCTACCTTCACCAGGTCATCTGTCCACTTCGTTGGAGGTCGTCCCACGATGCGTTTTCCGATTCGCGGTCTCCACTCGAGAACCTTTTTACCCCAACGGCCATCAGTTCTACGAGCAATGTGCCCCATCCATTGCCCCTTCAGTTTACTAATCCTTTCAGCTATGTCGGCAACTTTAGTTCTTCTACGGATCCCCTCATTTCTGATTCGATCTCGTAGAGAAATATTCTACGGATTTCCTCATTGCTGTTTCGATCTCGACAGATACAAAGGATAGCTCTCTGAATAGCTCACTGAGTAAAGTTGAGCTTTCTTATGAGGCCCATAGAGAGAGAGTACGTCTCTGTGTCATATGCCGTTACTGGTAATGCATGGATATTGGGATTGGCACGACATGGGCGTTTAACCTCACGCGTGTCAATTGCCGGCAGCCGTGTAGACACAACAGATTTTTAATTGTGTGTCGTTTTGTGGCACTCAATGAGATATTTCATCATGATTTTCGTCATACCTCTGTTCATTTTAAGGCCCACATAATTAACTCTGATAATCGAGCATTGTGCTCGTGCAGGATTTTACCATGACTACGATGTCATCGACACATCGGAGGTAAGTGTATTTAATTAACAAATAATTTAATTTTGTGTACAATGAAGAGTATTTAATAAATTTAAAAAATTAACGTGACGTTTTGTTCCATGCGTAGAGCAGAAAGCCAATTACATATCCTCTGCGTCTACCAAAGTCAAAGGTCACGTCCAGATGCAATTCGACACAAACTATAAACAGCTTTACTGCACATTTCATAGCTTATAAAATGTTCATATTCACGACAGTATCAGTTACTGCACACAGGGCTGTATAAAAGCAATCTAATGTGAGTTTTGAATATTAATGTCCCTATGTTTGTTATTCCTTACTGGGAGATCAAAACCTCACTAATTTGAAAGACATACGATATCTGTTGGAAGAAACTGGCAATATGTATGTATGTTTGAACATTTTCGATGCTCCATCACGTTTCAACACCTGAACGCATTCTAATGAAATTGAAAAAGAAGAAAATGAAAAAGAAAACACTTGATGTCATGGAATAGGATACAGTATACGTCTTTTGCAATTATAAAAAACAGTTATCACTCAATTATAATTTACGCCCAGTAAAGCGGGCAAAATGTAACGGTTAATAAATAATAGGTATAACATTTCTTAATGAAAATCATAATATTATAAATGTGAAAGTTTCTAAGTTTAAATATTTTCGTTGCTCCATCGCGTTCAACGGCTGAGCGTATTCTTATGGAATTCTAAAAAGAGAACACGTAAATTATGACATGGAATAGGATACAAGATAAGAAAAAACAATTATACAAAAAAACCAAATTACGCCATTCAAGGCAGGCACGTAGCGGGTGGTAAATAATATCATATTAGTGAAAATCACGTAGACGTACAGTTTGCTTAGGTTTGCAACTTTGAAGACTTGGAACTACCGTTGCCTCCACTCCTAGAATGTGACCTAATTATACGATTTGAGTGAGAGATTATCAAATCTGGCTGCAAGCATAATCCCTCAAATTATAGACCGGTTTCTGTTCTTTCAGCTTTGAGTAAAAATCTTTGAAAGAATAATGCTTGATCAGATTTTGTTTCATTTTACTAAAAATAGGATATTACATTCCCTGTATTTTGGTTTTTCAAAAGGTAGATCGACGACAGACCGGTGCGAAATTAGTCACTCCAATTTTAGAACCCTCCCAACCCTTCATGGGGTGCTGTTTTTTGTTGTATTTTGTGACCTTTCCAAGGCTTTTGATTGCGTGGATGACAATACGCTCATTTGTAAGTTAAGGAATTCGCGGGAGAGCTCTCGAGTTAGTATTATACTATATTTCAGAAAGACAGCAGAAAGTATGTTTAAATGGTGTAAAATCACGAGGATCTCTAGTGAAAATGAGCGTGCCTCAAGGCTCTATTCTGGGTGTTATTTTGTTCCTTGCTTACATTAACGATCTGCCATACATGATGACTGAATTATCTGATATACTTCTATTTGCGGACGACACTTCCCTTATTTTTAAAATCAATAGAAAAGACGGAGTACTTTTACATGTAAATGATAGCTTATCTTCTCTATCTAAATGGTTTGCGGCAAATAATCTCATACTAAAAAGTAATAAAACTAAATGTTTAAAATTTTCGTAATCAAACAAGTCGACCTAAACTTAGCGCTCGAAGGTAACAAACTTGATGTTTTAAATGAAACTGATTTTCTAGGTATCTCACAGTAGGAGCTCACATCACAGCTTTGTCAAGCAAGAAAGATTAGGCAGCTCACTGATGTAGCTACTGCCAGACTAGTGTATTTTGCGTATTTCCACAGCATCATGTCCTATGGTATCCTGCTGTGGGGGGCAGCAGCTGACGTTGACTCAATTTTAATATGACAGAAAAGCGCTCCCTCCCCTCTGGCCATATTCACCAATGTCTCGAAGAAGATGGCTAGGGTAGACAGTATGTAAAACGTCGAGAGCAAGGAGGACCGAGTGTTGTGGGGCAATTATTTTCTGTATACTCCAATATGCTGGAAAAATCCTAGGATATTGATGATATTCACTGCAAAATGAGGATAAATATTCTTCACGTATTATTTACGTGAAAAAGTTCACCTCGACTTCCCGGGGGCAGGCTGAGGGGTCTGTCTCTTACCGTCTAACAGCCAAAATTAACAATCATTTTGGAATTCATTCAAAATCCAATGATTTGGGAATGAGAATTTTTCTGTTTTTGTGTTTAGTGTAATCTTAACACAAAAATAGATTTTAGATCCATGTCATTTTTCATTAACCCTAACCAGACTTACCCGCTCGAAATCCCCACACTAGCACCTTAATCCTACCTTCCAATGCCCACCTCCACTTCCCCGAAACTTTCTTTAAAGAAAATGGTTTCTGTTCATTTTCATTTACCGTACCTTTATCCCGAAAATTAATCCAACAAACATATATTTCTGAGGCAGTCTTAACTCAGTTCCACAATTAAACACGAAAATAGTCTTCGGTAAGAAAATTGCGTAAGAAAAACAGCTCAGAGCAAGATATTAATTTCAAGCTCACAATTTAAACAACCATTATGTACTGGATTCTACTTAATTTTCATCTGGCAAGGCTGCGTGCAGACGGGACGTCTGAAATGCGATTAAACCATAGCGGGTAGGATAATTATTTACGTACGTAATATGATATGGAGATTGAGAGCGATTATTTATGTTAATCGGGGGTTAGGATGTTGTGTCGAATGTATGGGAAAATCTCAATATCCTAAGGGAAGATAAAAGTTGTGATTTGATCCAGATGTGTTTGAAAGTGGTAATAATTGTTGTCAGAATTCATGATCTATTAACATATATACTGTGACATTTGTGACATGTTAATATTATAAAATAATAATAAAACAACATGACATTATCTAAAGCTTTGACGGCCCTTCTTTTTATATAATTTAGTTTCTCATTTGTAAATGTGTGAACTTTGTCGACTTGATTATGAGATTGACTATGCATTAATAATTCTCAATGTCCTGTTGTGCAAAGCGGATGTAGAAGCAATCATCCGTTTTATTATTGTTTGTATTTATTTTACATGTAGTCTACTTTATAACAATACAATTTGAGTCTTCCATATAATACGTCGACAAAACTACAGTCTTCCTTAACAGTCACCAAGCCAACACGCCCTATACCACATGCGGGAGAAACAATCATCTCGCAATGAATCGGGAAAACATATTTTATAATGCAAATACAAATTTTAAGACACAAATAACATCATTATGTTTTAGTTTTGATCCTGAAGATTTTTTCCATCCAACAACAGCCACGGAGTCTTCCATACTCCATAATTCACCACATCATGGATTAAATAACGTCGACAAAGCCACATCCTCTCTTAACTGTTACCAAACCAACACACCCTATACTCAATAGTTATTTAAACTTCATAATACAATACAACATTCACACAGAAACCGTTCATTAAAGCAGTAAAGTAAAGCGGTAATGTATGAACAATGTCAACATTGGTCAATATTGTCCAACATCTTAATGCACGCCGTATCTAGTACATTACTAACATTATTAAGTTTACGAACGGCTGTTAACTTAGTAGTCACAGATAAATACGGATACCGTCAGTCACGGATACTACACTACCTAATTACTTTTTACAACTCATATCCAAGTGTGTCCTCGTGTCAAGTAATGCTCAAATGGCCGAAAATGAGTCTTAATAAAAATTGTACATTACTTTGGCTCCTATTGCTGAGTTATTGAGCAAAATAAATAGGGAAATGTGTGTGATGTCGGCAAAAATTACCACCAGCCCATCTCATCCCGTGGGTGTTGTAAAATGCGACAACGGGATTAGCCGGAGGATGGGCCAGAACATTTACAACTCAACTGCGGTCGCCAACCCGCCAAAAAGAAAACATAATATTATCGATCGGCTTTGTAATTAAGTTGTATATGGTATCCGGCAAAGCATAGACCGACCGCTATCTACTTACGGTTGTTTGCATGGCAGCTTTTAATCAAAAACATAAACCGATGTACATTACGTTATTTTGCGAATAAAACGTGCTTAATAAGCGAGTGGGGGACTCCTCGTGTTTTCATGTCAAACGCAGTGCGAAATGTTAGAGAAAAATGAAAATAGCCAGATAAGACTTTTCATTGTGTTGGAATTGGAGAGATAAAACTTGTGCTTTATATGAGGCCAAGCTTGGAATTTTTTCCGTTACAATATTTTATATAGTGAACAACACAGGAGTAAAAAATAACACGACATATGACAGTAATAAAAAATGGGTTCCTCAATATAATCATCATATCGGGCGTCCACTGGAAAACGAAGGCCTCCATAGATTTCCACGATGACCTTTGAATTATGTCGTCATTTGGGAGTAATATGTCAATAGGACCACGCTTGGCGGGTTGGTGAACGCAGTATGAAAGAAAGAAAGAAAGAAATATCTATTTGCTTAAACATGTGTCAGTCACAATACATATAAATGCATAATGGGTGTAAAGAATTTGTGTGTCCAACATGTTTTACCGTGATCGGCGTACAAAAATAGGAACAGGTGTCATGCCTGGTCATGAATTAATAATTAATATGACTACTGTACCACAGAAGGGACGCTGCTGCCCATCCCTCTGGTTCAGAGACCCTTAGTCACTCTTTACGACATTCACGAGGGGAGCTGCAGTGGTATTATTCTCTAAATCCAGACATCACGTGGACAATCAAAAATAACATAAGATTATATTTATTAAAACAAAAAGACAGACTTATGAAAGAAAGAAAAAAAGAAAGAAAGAAATCATTTATTTGGACAAAACGTGAGAAGATTTACACAGCAAACAAAATTTATATATTAGTAGATAAGAAAGTAAATACATTGCATACACCACACTAGCATAAACATTACTTATTACTATCTCAAATTACATCTCACGGCTGCACCAAAACGGAATCCAGTTCAGCATTCGCTAGACGTGTTTCTAGCACTGATTTTCAACTGGACCCTAACTGTGACACACGGATGTCAATCGGACAAAATGATTATCTAGTAGAAAATAATAAAAATGGTTTGGAATCCTGTCTATGGGATAATTCAAATAATTTTAACAAATAACTTTAAAATTAAATATATTATAAGAAAGCGGTTTTATTTTTATTTTAAGTGTCCATACGGTTTCTTGCCGATTCTTCTCCATAGAACCAAAATCTTAGAAACGTGCAACTTAAATTTAGACTATTGGCTTTCAGTGGATAACACGAGTAAAACTCTTTTAAATATATTTGAAAAAGAGTTTCCAAATAAATCAATTCAAAATAATGCTGTGGTATATTATAATCTGTCAGTTTTACAATCTCATGATAATATTTATTTTTGCAAACTCACACGATTTTCTTAGTGACATGCCACCAAGAAGAGGAGGTGGAGAGGTACTATATTCTAAACCTGGACACCACACAAAATTATTTCAAGTAATGCAATGATATTATATGTTAAAAAAAGTAGATATGATACATGCGTGCCAAAAGTAAGAAACAAAACTCCCCCAATTGTAGCACTTCGCAATCGGTTCGCCTTGATAGCTATCTCTTTTACTCTTGTTGTTCTTGTATCTTCTTTCTCGCGACGTGGTTGTGCAAGCAAGACTGTATTTTGCGCGCCATTTAATATGGAAGTAACATATCTATGGTATAATATAATTGGGTATATTATATTAATAAGTTTATTAATACTTTAGTCACCTTTAAAAGCACCTTTTTTTTTATTGATGTCCAGTGGAAATTCTACATGGAACTTCCTTCACCCCGGGGAAGGGCGAAGGGGTATGCCGGACTCCTACCGGCTAAAACCACTGGAGCGGTCATCTTCGGCACCGAAGGGGGGCTCCAGGTCCTCGTAAGATCACACTAGAGCCGCCCATTGGCGCCACGCCTTTAGGCACATCACGGAGGGGATGACTGTAAAGCGGTCACCCCCTCTAGTGGAGGGAAGGCGACTGTAAAAAGGTCGCCCCCCCCCAGGCACTTCTCGGGGAGGATTGTAAAGGATCCCCCCAAGCCTCGCTTTGCGCTGTGCTGCGCACACGGCGGCACGTGACCACGTGCGCGCCACCGTCTTCCCGGGGGTCGCTCGGTGTGAGCACGCAGACTCCCCAATTTGCGCGCCCGCGACCCCCACCTTTAAAAGCACCTAAAATAAACAGAACAGAGTTTAGTCAGGCTGAACAAATTCATCGACAAAATTATTTCGAAATACAAACTAAACTACTCCAAATAAAGTAAGGTTTCGGAAATAACTTTTAAAAATAAATGGAACGATTCCAAGTGCCGTAAAAGAGAATTTAAGGCTTCATAAGATTCGACTCACGTGGGCAAGCCAATATTAATTTCGCGGAAATGCACAAGAAATGGCAAACCGCTATATATTAGTTAAGTCGGAACGTGCCGAAAACTGCTGTCGTATGTTACGATTACGGTTGATAAAATAAAAATGAAAGATTATTTATAAAAAAAATATGCTTTACTAATGTTTTGCGAACAGGAACTGAGCCTTGAGTTCCTTTTGTGCCAACGAGTATTTATTTAGGTAAGGGAAGGTAGAAATGGGTTTGCCGTTGTTAACAAAATCCGGAACAGTTTCTTTATGAATTCAGAGGATTCAAAATGACAGGAAAACTAGAAGAAAGTAGTGATAAAATATATATATATATAATACCAAAGCTATTAAGCGTCTACTTTTTTTTTATTGGGCCCAGTGGAAATTCTACATGAACTCCCTCCACCGCGGGGAAGGACGGAGGGGCATGCCGGAGTCCTACCGGCAAAAACCACTGGGGCGGTTATCTTCGACACCTAAGGGGGGCTCCAGGTCCTCGTATGATCACACTAGAGCCGACCACTGGTGGTCTACTTCGACCTAATCAAACCAATAGATCCATACATCATAAATATCAGTACCACGTAACATAGAGCAGCCTAAACTTAATATGAACTTATACAGTTCCATTAAGAGTTTCTTGCTATTACTATTTTCGACCAAGCATAACCGTTCAGAAATTTTCATGGCATTTCTATAGTCACCTCCCAACCATCCCCTACGAGATGTGCCTAAAGGCTAAAGGCGAGGCGTGAATGGGCGGCTCTAGTTTCTTTGATGCAGGACGTGCAGCCCCTCTTTGGTGCCGAAGGTGCCGACGATGGAATATTGATTTGAACTAGACTGCACGAGTCCCTTTTTGTGCGTTATATTATGGTGTGTTCATCGTCCAGGTCGATGAAAATGTGGTAAGTGCGAGACACATCGAACTTATGTTGATATTACTTTTAATAATTCGGCTTGCATTATGTAAAGTAAATAAAAACGTGGCATATTTATATTTCATAATATATCCTAATAGGTATTCTTCTTGATGACTTTCTTCTTATGACTGTAATAATGGTGGATATATTTGCGTTTGTTTGTTCACTATTCTATTTTATTGTTTAGTTGCCATATATAGGATAATTGTGTGGGTTATTTATTTATTTATTTTTAATTATTTCATATTACATATATTTACTCGTTATATATAATTGTGTTGTTTGTTTATAATGTATACATACTAATTATATATTTCTTCATATTAATATATAAGTTTAAATTTAAATTAAATACGAATGCTGTTTTCGCTTCTGTGAGCCACTAAGGGGTCTAGTTGAAAACCAGCGCCTGGCGCCTGCCTGGCACATGCTGAACTAGATACCCATTTAGCGCATCTGTGGGGCATACACTTTAATCAAAATGTTGCTTCTTATTTCTCTGTTTAGTATGTTATTGTTTGTGATGTCTCATTTTGTCGCTAAATAAATGCTTTCTTTCTTTCTTTCTTCTCTTAGATTATGGCTTCTGTAAAGTATCTTCCACAATTTCGCCAATGTCAAGTATAAGGCAACGTCGTACGGTGTTTAAGGTCTTATTACTATTCACTCGTACCCATCCAACGTCGTTTGTTTTGTTTGACATATTGAATGGAGGTTATACGTCATAGATATAAAACCTCGACATATAACAGCCCAGTCCGAGTCCAACACTATTGTCGTTTAATCGATGATTCCAGTCGCGTTCATTCATATTTATATTGGAACAGCAAATGTCGTGTGAGGAATTTGGGAATTCATATCGAATTCCCATATAGTAATATCAGGGGGCAGAGTGTTTATTTTCTTATGCCTATTGAGTAAGAATATTAAGTTATGTTTTAGGTATAAGTAAAAAATATATTTTTGATTATGTATTTAATCAAATTCGTTCTGATTCTGGTCTGGTCACACATAAACTGGTTCAGTTGAAAACCAACGCTAGACACCAAATGTGTAGCATATTCCTGAACTGAGTTTTTCTGGCGCAGATGTGGGACACACATAGGGTCGTTTTCTTTTCTTTTAATAATTATTGTTGTTCTTTGTGTTTTCTCATTTTTGTTGCCCAATCAATGTTTTTCTTTCTTTTTTCTTCTCTTTTATTCTTCTAGTTAGTAATCGTTACATAACCTTTTGTTTTCAGCCAAATACAGTCATCTGCTGGACATACGCCTCCCCACAAGATGCCACGGCTTTGCCATAATCGGCACGCTTCATAAGCGGGTAAGTTGTCGCAGTTGAGTTGTAAAAGCACTCAAAGGACGCTGCTGCCAAGCCAGCCCCGGCTTATTCCATATGATAGTTGCCTTTTACGACACCTACGTGATATAATGGGGAGATGATATTCTTAGCCGGTACCACAAAGTAAAATGTGGTATTCGTGAATCTTATGAGGGAGTTTTCTACCTAGCCATATCTCTTTCTGAGGAAAGTTACCCAAAATTACTTAGTTTTTCGCATGAACTCGTTAACGCCATTTGTTGCAATCTTGTGTCACATTCATTGCTCGAGGAACCGAATCGAAGTTATATCATAAGTTTACATCTAGTATCCATCAATTGAGTTTTTATATAAAGTGTATAGGACATTCAGAAGTGGACTTTTATGGCCTGATGACGATTATTATGACAATAATTATAAGGAAAGGGAAAGACGAGCCTTGCGCTCATTCGAAGTGGATTTCTCTTTCATTTTAATTTCATTTGAAGGGAAGGACTCTGAAATAAATATTGCTAAAGTTTTAAAAACACTAGAATGACGACGATTTAAGGAGACATAAATTGCACATACTGGCGGACTCAAAATATTTTGTAGAAACACGTAATTTGCTTTATGATAAAATAAAAATACTAAGGGCGGCTTCACCATTTGCCTTTTACTTGCATGTTTACAAGCGAGAGGGAAATAACGAGAACAAATTATTTTATTGTTCGTGTTATACCTTCACACATCAAACAAATACATTCAAAACACCCAGCTGTTAAACAAAACGTACCATTGAGAATAGACACAGTAACAACTCACATAAAATTAATATTCAATGGCCGACTAAAGCTCAACGTATAAACTTGTTTACGACTGTATCAATTCTAATTTATGCTGAAGTGGTCAGTGAAATGTTTTGCAGCTACAACATAGGTGGTTTTATGAGTCTTTATTTTTACTTCGTTTCGTTTGGGAGATATTTAATTAATGTATTTCATGTATTTTTTTATTTTTCATTTACGGAGATATCAGAGGAAACTATCACAATTCTAAGAACAGTAACAATTCTGAATTGGTCGATGTTGGTAGATTGCCACAGTTTTACTGACGTCTTAGAAGACAAATAAATGGATGTAATACTAATAATATTCTGCACTGTCATTATTGCTAGGATTTATATTCAGGGGCCAATTCTCGTAATTTAAAAATGCCGTAAATGTCACACGTGGTATTCTCCTAAACTAACAAACAACGTCAAACGTGAACTAACACTGTCGAGAGATCGGAAATGGATCGAGAGTTGATCGAAGCCAAAACGGTATTCTGCTAACATTTTGAATTGACACAAGTACTAAAATTGGCATGGAATAAACGTCAAAATTGACATTGGACTGAGACTAAACATCAGATCATACTGAAATACGACTGAACTTTAAGAGAAGCAGATTTCTATTCAGGTCAATTCGTAATTTAATTTCCCTTGGGCCAACTTAACATAATCATCATCAGCATATCAGCCAAAGGACGTCCACTGCTGAACAAAAGCGTCCCCTTTAGATTTCCAAAACGAATGGCTACATGCCACCCTCAACCAACGACTCCCAGCGACCTTCACCAGGTCGCCTGTCCACCTCGTTGGAGGTCGCCCCATGCTGCGTTTTCCGGTGCGCGGTCTCCATTCGATAACTTATCATAGTGTAAATTAATTACGAGAAATTGGTCCTCAGCATCAAATCGATGCTACTCATCAATATCAAAATGTCAGTTCATAAACAAGTCACAGGTGGTTTTAATTTCAATAGCCAATACAAAATACCGTCTATAGATATCCTCTAACCCAGGCTTAAAATTCAACACAATATAATATTTTAATCTTTCCATCTCACCTTCCAACAATATATTCCAAAAGCATTTAATAACATCCAGCCGCATTAACATAAACGCTTTGCGTCCGCCATCTTAATTTGCAAAGGTTTTGTTCCCTATAATTAAAAGCGGGACCAAAAAGAAATGTCTGCGGGGAACTCTCATTAGCAAGGTATCTTTGAATGCCGAGCTTACACAAATATTAGTTTGGTTGAAATTAAGTAGGCGTTTTGTCTCAAGGATATGTGTGGAACGAGTTGAGTTTTTACCAAGTGAGTTGATCTTTTGGACCACTCTTAGAGTGGCTAAATTAAAACAACACCAAACAAATCGGCATATTTCAGCATATTCATAAATAAAGCTGTGTTGACTACTGTTTGTGTGTATCTGTGTGTCGGGCATTATCAGTCCATAGTTACCTTAATTGGACGTCTCAATGACAGGTGTAATGTTAATTTCTTATTCAAGTTAACAGTGAATTCCTAACTAATACCCGGGACCGGCAAAACCAAAGAAGAGTTTTACGCAGATATGAAAATGTTTCAGTATGACATCACTTGAGAGTCATCCATATCTTTCCAGTCTTTACTGTAGAAACTAATAAAGAATAGAAATGTGTAAATGACTCTTGAAAATACGCTAGTACACCAGTTTTGCAGTATTATGATGCATGTCGAGCAGATGCTGCAATCTCCTAATCGGATTTCACGACACTCCCAGTTCGATGTAGTAAATAATGTTTACCACACAGTGCAAAGAAATATTAAGCTTAAAGCAAGAAGCCAAAAAACACGCTAAAACAGTTTAATTTGAAGATGTTCATCGTTCAACCATAAAAACTATCATCAATCGTGCCTCGGCTATCGGGAAGAGGGAACACGAAAATTTTCATGTTCCAAGAAGATTATGATAAACAGTTTTCACTCGACGCTGGCGTGGATTGATCGACCGTGGCCTTCTTCATTGCATATTTATTGGACGCTTTAACTTGAAACATTCCTTCCGATATACACGGTATTTTGGATACTAAATGTGGTTTACTGGGAGAAAATTGAGTTTATAGAAAACAAATATATAATTGATTTCCTTTTCAGTATATTTGACGTTTTTCACAGACGTTTACTTTGTCTTTTAATTTACAAGTTTTGATAGCTAAAATGCGCAACACACCAATTTTTTCTTGATTACAATAAGACATGATATGACTTTTCGAAGATATTAATTACTATTCACTTTTGCACCAAAATAATTTTCGACTCTTGATGTATACATACAGATATTAGATTTTTTATAAATTTGATAGTCAAAGAGAAAGCTTTAATCAGTTGCAAATTTCCTTCTTATCTTAAACTTATGCCGTGTTACGTATCTTTATTGAAAGCAAAAGAAACTCGATTTTTCTCTGGCATTTGGCTTCAGGGGCACTTGCTAAATTCTCATATACCAGCAAACATGTACAAAACGTTTGTGCAACGACCAACTGATGTGTAACAATTCAATACAATAATTGTACCACACGGTCTTTCGCTCCAAAAATCACACAACCCTCAGTAATACTAATGTTAAAATGATTTACATCACCATCCCGGACCTAGCCCAAAATCTTTGAAAATTCCTTAACAACGAACTCATCTGTACAAACTTTCCAGATTCGCAACAAAATCTCAAATCATTCTAACAAAGTTTTAAATGAAAAAGGCAGATGATTCTCCTTAATCGCCCGCTAACCTAAAAGATAATTGTCGCCTAACTTCAACAGTTAGAAGCATCTGTCCATCTTTAGGACTCGCGTAGAAGATCGAAATTTCATCAGTGAACCTGTTTTGGAACATCTTTTCTTTTTAAATTAAATGATCTGTGTGGTGTCCGGATTAAGAATATAGCACCACTACCAGCCAAAATTGATAAGCAATCTAATCCAAAATCTGTTTTTGTGTTAAGTGTAATCCTAAAACATAAACAGATCACGTTCAAAAACATAAATCTAAGGACTTTGGATTATATTTATTATTAACTTTGCCCGTAAATCTCCTACCGTGGATGTCATTAAGGGAACTAAGGAACTCTTAGCCAGAGTAATGGGCAGCAGCGTCCCTTCTGTGGATCAGTAGCCATACTGTGGTCGGCAACCCGCCTGACAAGCCTGGTGAGTAAGAAATTCCCCCCAAAATGAAGTTACAATTGTGAAAATCTACGGTGTAAGCTTTTGGTTGTCTTTCGGCTGATATGAAGATGATGATAAATGTATGAGTCCTCATCTAAATAATATTTAAACTGAGCTCCATCTCGCAGTTTCACTTGCATGGGAATTTAAAAGGTTGCGAATTTCACCTTTAAGAATGCATGGAATGAAGTTATGCATATGAGAGTCGTTATATTTTGTACACTCGATCGTGTGCATAATTTTTGTTGCAGTAATTGAGGCATCTATCCATTTTTTTTTTATTGATGGTGGATGAAGGATCAGTTTCCAGTTTACGATTTGTGTCTGTCTGCAGGAAAACAAGACGAAGTTAGAGTGTCTGTAGTTGATTTTAATTAGTACATAGGCTGCACTAAAAGTATCGGGAATGGAATATTTCCACTGTTCCTGTCATATTAAAATCTTTTTAATTGAAAACTCCTTGGTTTTACAAATCGAATACCATTTATTTATTTAAAAAAAGATTCACGGTCTTGTCACAAGGTTTTGTCAAACTTGTTTAGTCGTTGAGAAAATGGAATTGACTCGAGAAAATTCAAGAGCGATGATTTATTGTGACTTTCGAAGTGGTTTAACACAAAAACAGTGTGTTGACCGGATGATTTCTGCATTTGGTGATGAAGCCCCATCCAAAACCACAATTTATCGCTGGTTTGCTGAATTTCAACGTGGACGTGTCAAGCTCAGTGATGATCCTCGTCAAGGTCGTCCAAAAACTGCAGTCACCCAAGAAAACGTTGATGCTGTGCGTAAGCTGATTGAGGAAGACATGTGACATACCGCGAAATTCAGGCAACTTTAGACATTGGCATGAGTCAAATACAAATAATCTTGCATGAACAATTAGGTGTAAAAAAGTTGTTTTCCCGATGGATACCGCATTTGCTATGTGAAGAGCAAAAAGCGGCTCGCGTTACTTGGTGCGTCAGAACTCTCGAAAGATTCCACGCAGGATCCTCAAATGCTGTATACAACATCGTATCAGGTGACGAATCCTGGATATATGCGTACGAACCCGAAACAAAAAACCAGTCACGAGTTTGGGTGTTCGAAAATGAGTTAAAGCCAACAAAAATTGTTTGTTCACGGAGTGTTGCAAAAAAAATGGTGGCCACGTTTGTCTCCAAAACCGGCCATGTTACGACTATTCCTCTTAAGGGACAAAGAACGGTTAATGCAGAATGGTATGCTAGCATTTGTTTGTCACAGGTCGTTTCTGAACTCCGTAGAGAGAACTGCAACCGCCGCATCATCCTCCATCACGACAATGCGAGGTCTCACACCGCGCACAGAACAAAAGAGTTTTTAGAGCAAGAAAACATAGAATTATTAGACCATCCGCCGTACAGCCCTGATCTAAGCCCTAATGATTTCTATACTTTCCCTAAAATAAAGAATAAATTGCGTGGACAGAGATTTTCATCACCTAAAGAAGCTGGACGCCTACAAAACGGCCATTTTGGAGACCCCAACTTCCGAATGGAATGGTTGCTTCAATGATTGGTTCCATCGTATGGAAAAATGTGTCAAATTTCGCGGAGAATACTTCGAAAAGCAATAAATACATTTTTAAATAGTAATGTTGTGTCACTTCCTTGATTCCCGAAATTTTCAGTGCCGCCCTCGTACTAGTTCGATCAGCTCATATTTACTCTCTAAAGACGTCTTTCTTCTTTATATTTGTTTCCCTCTTCATTGGACCAAACATCCAGTGGTACTTTGTTCTTTTTTTTTATTGTGCTTGTCATATTGTATGCAATATTGACTAGAACAATAAGGTCCAATGCTAGACAAAAAACGGGAAAGGCTACCTTTTAACTTTGGTGCAGTGGTTGATACAGTTGACTGCTGCGCTCCGGGTCGCGGGTTCGATTCCCGAACTGAACAAATATTTGTATGATCTGCAGGTAGTTGTTCCGGGTCTGGGTGTATTGTGTGTGACATGTATGTCTGTAAACGCACCACAGACTAGGTAGTAAGATACTTCGTATCAGACGGTCGACTGGGAACATATTTTCTCGCCAATAGCAGACTGTTATCATAGAAAATGACACTTATTTTTTTAATAATCAGGGCCTTGGTTTAGTCACCGACACAATAGCCACAATGCCAAAAAAAAAGAGTTTCCATAGGTATGTAACAAAACGTTTTTATTATTTTTTATTTTCATATTAGTGATAATGTTTACAGTGAAAAATAAAAAGTAATTAATAAATTATTCATTTATTCAGAGTATCTTCATAAGCATTAGTAACAATTTTAGTTAAAATAAATATATATACTAACGTAGGTTACGTTAAGGAAACTGTTAATGTTTTGATTTTTATAGTTCTAACATTTGAATTCACAGTTTGATGTAACTTTCTTAAGTTCTGAAGCGTAGGAAATTACTGTTTCATCTTCTTATTGTAAACGAGATATGGATTCATCGATTTAATCATGTAGAATCTGAGTAAGCTGTTGAAAACCTATACATAACGGATCTTCAGGAGAACATAAATTGTCGGTACACATTTTCGTAAATTTCAGGAGGAATTGTGCAAAGTAGTACGTAGGCTTTCATCTTGAGATCGGTAATGTTTAGCAAGAAGGAAGCTGTCAAATGATCCCTAAAATTTGAAAATGTTTCTTTATCTTGTAGTGGCTGGAAGTTCATTCTGAAGGTGTTTTTCTTGGCGGGTTTTGTTGGTTGCTGTCGAATAGGTATAAAAATAGTATATCCGCTCCAGTACTTGTACTTGGATGTTTGTTTGAAGAACTGGCATCTCTCTGTAGACATAACAGTTTAGTATTTAATTTGGTATAAAGGTCTTCAATTTCATCTTCGCTTGTTTCAATTACAGTTTCTTTTTGTATATTTTGTAGTTTCTGTAATGTTTCTTGGAGAGTATCCTGGTTTGTATTTCTTCATTTTGTAAATTCATTTCCGTATTTAGGTAGAATTAGTATTCAGTTATTTGTCCGTTCGGATTAAGATGCCTGGTAATGAACCTCGTACTCGTTCATATTTTTACGTTGCGATTCCGACATCCTCGTCACCAATTTGTTAAATAAAATACTTCACAAGGAAAGCATTAGAGTATAATAATTTGACAAGACTGATATTTATTCATTGTCATGGCAACGTCCTATGACAGCCTCTAAAACTAAAAATAACGTACAGGTACGGGGAGTGAGGTAGCTTTCATTTTGCATGTTGACTGTCAACCTAAGCAACATTTTGTATGTTGGTAGTTGACCGCCCGTGAAACGCACCCACAACACAGGAGAAATCATAGTGTGGGGCAACGTTTTATAAAAAAACTTTGTTTATGTTTTAGACCGTTTCCGTCTGTCCGATATAGTATTTCTGTGCACATTATATATACCTACGTACACATTATTTTTATAACTATCAAGTATACATCTTAATAATAACGCCAAAGTAAAAACTAAACAAATAAGTTAAAGAACCCCTCGGAACCCCAAATAGGTTGTATCAAACAAAGAGCTGTTCTCACCTTAAATATATTTTAACCAGGCCAGACCCTTGCAAATTTCTGAAAAAATATACACAACTCCGGCAAAGGGCAATTTGGTTATAAATTTACTTTGGCGTGGGACCTTATTCGACGAACCGAGTTTCTCTTGGGGAATTTTAATTATTTATTATGTACCAACTTGGAGGGTATCTATCAATGTCGGCATTGATGGCTAGGGGGACCCCATCGCGGTTTTCAATGGCACCAACAATTTAGGTTATTGATTCATTCTGTGCTGGATTTAGTTTGGGTCGTAGACACTGGGAATTTAGGGCGGCTTTTCATGGTTCATTCCATGGTAGATACATTCCTGGAAACTAGAGTAAACGGTTAACGCTAATCACTACACACTAGCGAAGCAAAATTATCATTATGTTATCGAACGAATACACGGGACCTTATACGATCGTCAACAAAATGTTTTCAACAGCTTACCTTTACCTTGCCGATTCGAGAATACAGAGCAGAATGTATGAAAAGTAATGCCACTTTTTATGTTTTTGTAGCAATCATCTATACAATTAAATAAAAGTGTCTGTTTGTAACGTCAAAATAACAGCTTTTCACTAAATGCATATGAAATTATATACGATACCTACAACAAAAAAGCTATTTGTAATTTTTTTGTGTGTCTGTCTGTCTGTTTGTTCCCGCTAATCTCCGAAACGGCTGGACCGGTTTCTACGGGACTTTCACTGGAAGATAGCTGATGTTATAATGAATAACTTAAGCTCCTATTATTTTAGAAAAATAATTAGTGTTCCGTGCAAAAAAATAAAACTCGTGAAATCCAATATATATATATACATACTCTATGTCAAGTGTATATGCCGAAGTACTGTAAATGATATATAAATAATCCACTTACTTTGAAATCAAACGGCGGGTGAAACCGCGGGTTCCAGCTAGTTCTCAAATAACAATGAACACCACCTTTCCCATGGCGGTAGGAGCCCAAGAGTATTTACCCATGACACAGTAGTGAGTTGAAATTACATAATTTCATATGTTATTTACTTATATTCAATAACTTGAACTTGAATCTTGAACAAATTCATTTAAAATTTCATTTCTATTAATGTTAGTTTCTTATATTTAATATTATGACATTGACTATTAGTTATTGTTAATATTGTTCTTGTAACATTATATTATAATATTCATACGAAACTGTAAATGTGTGAGAATCATGTAGCCATTGATGTTATTTTTAGTACTTATATTGATTGTCTTTTGCCTGGCTGTATTGGTCTGTCATACTCACTAAAATGTCTTGCTGGCGGTGGTGTTGTGTATCGGGTCGTTCGGTTCGCTACAATATGGTTGAGCTAAGCGATGCTGATGCATGCGTCATGCTCGTGAACGAGTGCCGTTTGTTGGGACTGGTCAGCCGTTAACTGCCACGGCAAATAATTTATTATTATAATTTCATTGTGGTATGTTCCATCTTTACACATTGTCCTACATTTTTCTCGGTATATATATTACAATAATGTGTATCAATCAATATTGTAACCTCAATTATTTTAAAAGAGTATCCATGGAGTTTCTTGCCGGCTCTTCTCCATGAGATCAACTATTTGGAACCGTGCAACTTAGATTCTGACGTTTCATAAGTGCCAATATTTGGTTTATTTGAAATAAAATTTTTTGACTTTGACTTTGACTTTGACACAAAAATGAGTATGAAACAGAAAACCATTAAACAACAAAACCAATTTTAGAGCACAACTATTTGTCTGTTTCCTTCAAAAGCTAAGGGCAAGAGAAGTGAAACAAAAAAAACCAAGCTACATTCATGTTTGGCAATAAAAAATGAGTTTATAGCGGACTCAAAACGATTAAACCGCTCAGAGTTTCAAATTGTTGATCCCTGACATCATGAAATAGTAGTCGACTAGTCGTCAAATACTCGTAACTTCTCCCTGTCTACTAAAGTCTACCTGAAGCTTTGTTTGTCTATAGTGATGTTTTAGTTTGCCTGTACTTATACAGGATATAAGTGACAACGTACCGAAAACTTTGAGAAAAGGTTACACTTGGGCTCATAATAAAAATGGAAAGTCAGTTATCTCGTAAATATTCAGGTTACAGTTTTTGTCATTATTGAGCGCGCAATGTATCGTAAACAATGTGATCAAAACGCTACGTAATAATTGTACTATGATATGATATCATTATGCTACTGCGAGTGATGACCTCATCTGTGAACTGCAGTGCAATTCTGTAAGATCTCGCTACCAAACTCACTTCTGAACACGCAGTGAAAAGTAGTACGAAATTAGAGATTTCACTGCGGATTCAGAAGAGAACCCATCGGTGAGCTCCTACAGAATAGCCACGTTGGTGAAAAGTACTAAAAACAGGACGAAATCAGAGATTTCACTGCGGATTGAAAGGAGAGTTCTATAGCTATAGCGACACAACAGCCGTTTAGTTTTCATCTATATTGCAGTTTTATGTAATAATTAATAGTTTATTGTACTTTTACTCGTATTCAAAACAGCGTTGGGTTTTTTTTTGTTGTGCTTCTCGCAGACGTTTCTGAGTAATGTGGTTACTAACCGGTCGTTTCTGGCGAAGCCAAAAGAGGCCTTCAGCCAGGCTTAAAATTTATATTATATGCTAAGCAACTTGCGTTAAGGGTGCCCCCTGCAGGACACTGACCTCGCCTTAAGGCGTTGCTGGGGATAACAAGCTATTGTTTTGGGGACAGCTGGATCGGTATTACTTAAAATGTATTAAGGGATATTTAAAACTACAGGGTCGGCACGCGCCGGCGCGAGCAAGAGACGGGAGGGAGGAGTAGTAAGTTATATTTGATATCGTTATTTTGATATATATCTGTCCGTTTTTTTATCTGTGGTTTCAATCTTGTTGCTACCGTTTTTTCAGTGCACCTTCTGCTGAATGTCAGTTGTCATAGGGAACTACAACGCATTATCTTCTGTACCAAGTTCATATCCAAAAGAATGATTTAAACTTTACAAAGCATTTTCTTCGGTCTTCGTATTTATTCCTCATTATCGTGGTACCACGAAAGCTGCAGTGTTCAAAACCTTAAAAATAACAAATATCTATCGAATACATCCGATGTAATAAAAAAATAATATTCATAGGTCACAACTACAAGGTCTCTGCGAGGTCAAATAATATATTCAGGTAGGTAATAATTAAACATTGCCCTGCAGAGGACACCGTAGAGGCCATTTTATAGAAATTAATTCCCGTTAAACATAATTAATATTTCGGAAAACGCTCATAGCAGGAGAGGAGTCTTATATAGGTATGAGAAATACGAGGCGTACATATATTTTACTTTTAATTATGCCAAGGGAACATTAAATTTTCAATATACACCTCGAACTTTTTTTTAGTCCAATTTATTGTTAATTCCAACATTCCTGTGTTTAATTATATTTTATTACCATTGGACATACGTTTAAATTATGAAATGTATTTTATCACATATTGTGCACACCTGATGCATTGCAGGACATGATCATCACATCATTTCAGCCGAAAGACGTCCACTGCTAAATATAACCCTCCCCAAAGGACGAAAAACAAACAGTTTGTGTTGTGTGCTCGCCGGGGGGATTTGCCATAATCGCCACGCTTGGCAGACGAGTTTGCGATCGCAGTCGAGTTGTAAATGTACTCGAAGGACGCTGCTGTCCATCCTTCGGTAAGTCCCAGTCAGTTTTTACGACACCCACAGTACGAGATGGGTTGGTGCTATTCTTAGCCGGTACCACATGGCATATAAACAATAGAGATGATACTCTACATTATTACTTTAAATCTTTACATGTGTTCCACAAATAAATTCAATAGATAATATTCGTCTTTATCAAACCCACCACACACTCCCAGTCATTTACATTGCCGACCACCTAAAACACCTGCCTGAAGTTGTTGTGATCCAAGGATATGAATTAATAAAAAAGAATAAGGAGTAGGAAAGTATGGACAGCTCGGTAAGCGCAGTGGCCAAGCGATTGGCTTTCTGTGCTTCCTCCACCCTGCAGAAAGTAAACCGATGTGCTGAAGTTCTACCGGCTAAAACCAATGGAACAGTCAACTTCGGCACCGAAGGGCGGCTCACAGATCACACTAGAGCCAGGGTATTAGGATCTACAACCAAAGTTAAATCAGCAGGAAACATCAATTTCCATAATACTCAAGCCGCAAATCGTACCTAATCTTATTTAGCCACATTTCCATTGTTACACCACTCCAGGGAATCGAAGGTTAGAACACGGAACAGCGAACAGCATTAATATTTACACAGCAACTTAGCAGATTATATAATTTCGGGCTCCCTGCATTGTCTAACAAGTCCCCAATGGCTTACTTCAATGCGGACTCGGATCAAGAGACGAATATTATGATTGAATTGAGGTTAAACGGTTCATGTAATATTGAAGGACTAGAACAATTCTACGTCCTTTCGTCTAAGTAAGGTAAGCTGACCTTTTGTAGGGAACTACTTAAATCTCGCGGACGCAATGAAATGGACTATTTTATGTCTGGAGGTAAGCTTCACGTGTCCATAACAATTGTAATGCTATACAGGAGGAGTCCTGCATGGCACTATACTGCACTAGTCACCTCGACACATTAGTTTCAAGTCTCTTACGCCCAGTAATTTCACTAGCCATTGTGCCCTGCGAACTGAAATACAGTAATCTCTAAAGTTTAAACACTACTTCTTGGTAGGAGAATATCTGACACTGCGGTGGTAACTACCTACCCGGATTCGCCCAATCAGAGACCAGACAACTAAGTAGTAAAGTATGTAGACTCGCTAAAAACGACATTAGGTTCATTCCTTTTGGTTCCAACTGTTGCTTTTGTACTGCTAACGAAGGTAAACAAAACCCGGTTTAAATAAATTATCACATAATCACTCAGTAAAATAAATTAGTAACATATTCATCCGAACATAGAAAGGTTTCGATTCGATACCTCACCACTCTTTCCATCAATATTCTTGTGATTATCATTTTTAAATATTATTTGAAAAAACTTAGACGAAAAGTGAAGTTACTTGCTAGATGAAAAAATTTCTTTAGTAAGGCTTATGATTTTGACCTATTCAATTAATCGAATCTAATCATTCCATTAACAAATTCATTTGTAATTGGCACTACAATTGGACATCACTAAACTGCCTATGGTCGGGTTAGTGACCCGTTGACAGACTTAATACCAGCATAAATAGTGACAGACAAAAACGTAATGCCTATTCCGTACCTGTTATACGAAATTTTATACTCATGGTTGTCGTAAAATGTGTTTGTATCACGTGGATGAGCAATAGCATCCTTTACATACTGTGGTCACCAATCCGGCTTCTAAACTTAGTGATTATGGCAATATCCCTTATGACTGATCAGTCCTATTGGGAGGCCCATGTTCATCAGTGGACGTTTACGGGCGTTTGTATTCATAGTCAACTATTGGTAATAGACATGTTAAAGTAAAATAGAATGGTGTTTATAAAAACATAGCATAAGAATTTAGTTTTAATTTATACATGTATTTTTTGGTTGTAACATTAATAATGTTTGTGTTATAAATATTTGAGGTGGCCACATTGATCTCTTCTCTTCCTGCTACTTGCTACCAAAGTCGTCTTATTGTGCTCTCCAAATAAAAAACATAAAAAGTGAAAGTTTATGTTATTTACTAACAATTTGGTGCCGAAACAAACAGTCAAGTGAAGTCTATCCGGAACTGGAAATGGAATACCTAATTAAAACTATGTATCAATTATCCAAACCTACTCCACCAATCTATCATCCATATAAATAAAGAAACAAAAGTGACGCAAATACACAAACTCTGTCAAAACAAATTCTTCCTAAAACAAAACAGAAGAAAACAAAAGGCAAGATCCAATACATTAACATGACGCGATATTGGCACGAATTTGGCAGCCGATGCCAGTTTACTGGCGAGTCCGCGAAGATTGCTGACAGCTGACAGCGATTGGCACTATGATTGATGCCAAGACTGGCAGGTGAATCCATCGTATATTCATCGGGGCATTTGGCACATGGAGAAAATTGAAACGGACCCGTCGAGTTGGGTGCTTTGATTTGAACAATGCTTTGTGTTTTGCTATCCTAGTTTATGGAGATGAAAATAAACTGGATATGATTTTTACTGGACATTTTAGGGGATTTCAGATACCTACTATATTGTTTATCAATTACACGCAACGTACGAACACAAAAATGTATAATTTCGGAAATCCAAAATATACAAACTACATACACCTCGAGCGTTGATTTTCGGTTACGACAAACACTATACATGAAACGGGTGTAAGTGACATCATAACGAAAGCTGATGCCATGGATTCAGTGCATGATTCTGACCCAGCGTAAAAATTTTGCGTCGGTATTTTCATTAATATTCATTCCAGTTTATATCACTGATTTCAGTACAAAATAATTGTTTTCGTTTCTCCTAACGCTACTTTGAATAAAAACACAATAAACTATTATTTTTAGATAAAACTGTTCACGGTATGGCCAGTCTCGCAGTAGCATAATAATATCATATCATAGTACAATAATCACGTAACGTTTGATCGCGTTGTTTACGATACATCATTATATATATATATATATATATATATGTGTGTGTGAACCGAAAAGTTTTGGGAAGAGGTTACACGTAGGCTTATAATAAAAATAGGAAAGCAATTTATCTTGGAAATACTTGGTTAGTTTTTGTCATTTTCACGCAATGTATAGTAGTTTTAGGTTTTAAATGTACTCGTAATATATTTAAAATGCGAAACTAATAAAAAGAAAAATGCACTCCGGGAGTGCCGACAGAAATGAAGACTTATTTTGGCGCGTTAGGAGATTTTATCTCATCTATCAATATGCGTACCGCGCTAAAATAAGTTTTCACTTCAAGCGTCTCGTAACGGTGTCGCGAGTTCAGCGATTTTATCTCATCTAAAAATATGCGTACCGCGCTAAATGAAGTTTTCACTTCAAAAAAGTCAGCCATTAAGTTTTTCAAGAGATGTCACCCACGTACAGACCTTCTGATGTCCATGTTATTTATTCAATTATCTTTTGTTTAATTAGAGTCTAAATAAATGAACTTATAACTATGTTAGAATTATTTATTCATCATTTCGGCAGAATGAAGTCCACTGCTGGACACAGGCCTCCCCCAAGATCACCACAAAGACCGATATGGGTGTGCTGTGGGCTTGGGGGATTTTGCCATAATCGCCACGCTTGGTAGACGGGTTGGCGATCGCAGTTAAGTTGTTAATGTACTCGAAGGACGCTGCTGCCCATCCTCCGGCTAATCCCTTAATCGACTTTTACGATACCCACGGGAAGAAATGGGGTGGTGGTATTCTGAGCCGGCACCAATTATTATTATTTATTGGATGGTACTTTTTAACCACATTAAGCAATATATGGTGAAAACTGAGCAAATCGCGATTTTTCTCATGATAATAGAAAATTACCAGTCCATTTCGCGTTCATGGTTTGCAATAAGTGTATACATGACGAAAATCATAGCAAACTATACAATAATTCTATAACATACCATAAAAGTGTATAATTAACGCAACGATATTTTTTCAGATCCTTTTATTTCGTAAAAAAAGCATCTATGAAAGTAATGTAACCCATTTTAATGGACATACCCATTAGAAACATCCATTTTCAGTCGTTTGAGTTCATTACTTTCTGTATCTTTAAACAGAACTTAGTCAAACGTTTTTAGCCCCAAAAATAGTCTAGACCGACATTAACAACTCAATATCTTATTTTGACAGTCATCATTAAAGTCTATGACGCGACAGAAATAAGAGACGACTTCATAATTTTTCACTTGTAATAAATTACATTCAGAATAAAATATAAATGAAAGAATAAATTAAAGTACCTAGTTCATTTTTGGAGCTAGATTGAACATCGATTCACGTATTAATCTCGGGCAAGTCAAGGACCTTTAAAATGGCTTTCGAGAGACTATGATCACCGAACGTATATTCCCTATTTCACTACATACAGCTAAGTTAGATTTAAAGTTATTTCAAAGCGCTCACAGCAGATTTTCTATCAAAAGATAAAACTGAAACCTCGCAGTAAAATTGAAAGCTGTTTACACATTTCGCGCATTACCTAGAGTCTTGTCAAGAAAATCGTAACAACTGAGCATAGAAAACTCATACCTAAGGCCTTTCTATCAGTCTTAATCAAAGTAAAGCTCTTTACAAAAACTTTGTTTAAATCCTATCAAGTCCTACAAGGAAAGTTCGAATTGTTAAGACTTTGCTTTCGTCAAAACGCTGCGCCATTCTTGGAAAATAGTATATTCAAGGTACAAAGATTTTGCGGACAAATATTCAAACTAAATTGCTGACTGAAAGCAGACAGTAATATTAAATTGTTCCAAAAATGCTTGTCAGCTAAATTGCTAATTTAAACATGCACGTTTCGGGCTTATTTTGAAAACCTACTATAATTTGTTTAAAATGTTATACCTTTGTATAATTTTCGTATTACCTACATACGTATATAGGGCCCTTTAAAGTTTTTTTTAAGGGGACAATTTGTAGATTTCTTGGCAACTGGTTTCGTGCTTAATAAAAATAAAAAGTAGTAATCTCCATTATTTGTTTTTTGAATTTAATTTACAAATAAAGTCACTATTGGAGTCATATCAGCCAAAGGACGTCCACTGCTGAACAAATGACTTGCCCATAGATTTCCACAAGGCCCGGTCCCATGCCGCCCGCATCCAACGACTCCCAGCGACCTTCGAGCAATGTACCCCGCCCATTGCCGCTTCAGCTTACTTATCCTTTCAGCTATGTCGGCAACTTTAGCACTTCTACGGGTCTCCTCATTTCTAATTCGATCTCGTAGCGAAATACCAAGCATGGCTCTCTCCATAGCTCGCTGAGTGACCTTGAGCTTTCTTCTGAGTAGTTATGAGGCCCATCGTGAGTGACCACGTTTCTGTCCCATATGTCATTACTGGTAATACGCACTGGTTAAAGACTTTCGTCTTGAGGCATTGCGGTATTGTTGACGAAAAGACGTTGCCAAGTATCGCCAATGCTGCCCAGCCGAGTCGGATTCGACGATTTAAGTTTAAATGCAATTAAAAATACTCAGAGAATTAAACCACCCGATTAGCGTAATTGTTACCCCAACCCGAGCCGAGAAAACGAGTACTAACAAAAGAGCATTTTAAATGTTAGATATTATAGATCCAGCAGTCCCTCTGTATTGTATTCCAGTAACGAGGTCCAGGTCCATAGAGGACGCCTTCCGGATCAGTTACTTAGTTTATAGTTTTTGGTTGGCTGGAGGCTCTTCAACCTTCGCCAATCACCTGGTTAAGCATCCACATCTCCCTTGAGAAGAATGCGAGAAGCCAAACAGAAAAAAATAAACTAAATCAAAATTACAATACTTTTTACTAGTAGTAGTTCTCTCATTGCAAGAGTCCGGCTAGGTAGGTATTCGCCGCCAGCGTCCAGGAACATCCTCGCTGGTTCAGGGACGCCGAGGACTCCGTCGCCATTCATTGGGCTGCGGTAGACGGAGGGCCGCCCTGCTCCCTGTTAGATAGGGGGCAAGGATTTGTTGCGGTAGAGTGGGGACCTCTGGCAGTAGTGGGCTGCTACGTCTCCCCCAATGTGTCTCTCGCCGATTACGAGAGATACTTGGACGGGGTGGCGCGCAGCATTCGCTGTAAATGCTCACCCCGTCCAGTGCTCGTCCTGGGGGACTTCAACGCTCACTCCAGAGCTTGGGGCAACCACCGGGATGGGCCGAGGGGGAGGACTTTGCAAGACTGGGCGGCGTCACTTGACCTCCGATTGTTGAATCGGGGGTCCGTCAGCACCTGCGTTCGGTGGCAGGGGGAGTCAGTCGTGGATCTGACATGGGCGACTCCTTCTGTGGCCCGCATGGTATCTGGCTGGAGGGTGGCGGAGGAGGTGGTCACGTTGTCGGACCACCGCCACATAGTATTCGATGTGGCCCTCCACCCTCCCGGCCCAAGCCGTCCAGGTCCTAGCCCACCGTCGCGGCGTTGGGCCCTCACACAGCTCGACCGAGAGATGCTCGTCGCAGCTGCCAACGCCATGGCGTGGTCAGAGGTCGACCAAGGGATCTTGCCCGATCCAGAAGAGGAAGCGTCCTGGTTTCGGGAGGCGATGTCGTCGATTTGCGACGCATCTATGCCCCGAGCCAGGCGCTCCCGGCGTACGGCGGTGTACTGGTGGTCGGAGGAGATCGCGCGGCTGCGCACGGTCTGCCTGGCATCCCGCCGCCAATACACCAGAAGCCGACGCCGGCGAAGTGCTACAGCCGGAGAGACTGCCGAGGCCTATCGGACCTACCGGGCGGCCACTATGACGCTCCAAAGCGCCATTCGCGAGGCGAAGGCTCGGTCCTGGAGAGAGCTCCTGGAAGGACTGGACAGGGATCCGTGGGGGAGACCCTACCGCATGGTAGTGGGCAAGTTGCGCCCGTGGGTCCCCCCGGTGACCGAAACAATGGCCCCGGATTTGCTGGAGGGAGTGCTCTCTACGCTCTTTCCGGCGGTCCGGAACTACCCCAGTCCTTCTGTACCGCCAATTGCCTTGGAATGGGATGAGGAGTTGGCGGTTTCGGAAGGAGAGTTGGACCGAGCCGTTGGCCGCCTGAAGGCGCGCAACACCGCACCCGGCCCGGATGGCATTCCGGGTCGTGCGTGCGTGTATGCACTGCAGTCTCTTGGGGACCGCTTGAGACGGCTGTTCACCAGCTGCCTCCGTCACAGCGTGTTCCCGTCCGGCTGGAAGGAAGCCGGATTGGTTCTCTTGAAGAAGGAAGGAAGGGCCGCGGAGTCTCCCTCTGCGTATCGTCCCATTTGCCTGCTCGACGAGGCTTCGAAGCTATTCGAAAGAATAATTGCCCGAAGACTCGTTGAGCACTTGTCGCGAGTTGGCCCCGACCTGGCCGACAGCCAGTATGGCTTCCGGCAGCGGCGGTCCACTATCGACGCGATACTTCGCGTCCGCTCGCTGTCGGAACAGGCAGTGTCCCACCGGGATGGGGTGGCGTTGGCTGTCAGTCTTGACATAGTCAACGCTTTTAACTCTATCCCGTGGGGTGCGATTAGGGGGGCGCTAGTCCACCATCAGTGCCCCCCCTATCTGCAGGGTATCATCGGGGCATACCTACGCGACAGGCATGTTCGCTACGTGGGCAGGGACGGTAGCGTAAAGCGGAGGGAGATCACGTGCGGGGTTCCACAGGGGTCGGTTCTCGGTCCCCTCTTGTGGAACCTCGCTTACGATACAGTCCTGCGTGTCGTTCTCCCCGCGGGCGTCAGCTTAGTCTGTTATGCTGATGACACTCTTGTGTTGGCCGGCGGGGAGTCCTTCGAGGGAACCATCCGGCTTGCAAAGCAAGCGGTGGCAATTGTCGTGGCCGAAATCCACGCTCTGGGTTTGCGGATAGCGCCTCACAAAACCGAGGCGCTATGGTTCCACAAACTGCCGCGGAGCAGGGAGCCTCCCAGTTCGTGGATACGCGTTGGTGACGCGCAAATCAGGGTGGGCCGGTACATGAAGTACCTAGGGCTCACCCTGGACAGTCGTTGGGGCTTCGAAGAGCACTTCGAGCGTCTTGTCCCCCGGGTTGAAAGGATAGTGGGTGCTTTGCATCGACTGCTACCCAATCTCGGGGGGCCGAGGGAAGAAGTTCGCCGCCTCTACGGGGGAGTCGTGCGGTCCGTGGCCCTCTATGGGGCGCCTGTTTGGTCATCTCGACTTTCGGGCGTCCAGCGCTGCAGAACCAAGATTCACGGTCTGCAGCGTAGAGCGGCTATACGGATCGCACGAGGATACCGAACGGTGTCCTTTGAGGCGGCAACTCTGTTGGCGCGCTTTCCGCCTTTTGATATCTTGGCGGAGATGGATGCGTGGGTGTATCACCAAACACGCTCCCTCCGCCAGAGCGGTGAAGGCGTGCCTTCAGGGGCGTTCGAAATTTTGAGGCGGCAGGCTCGGCGGCGTGCACTCGAGCTATGGCGCGAGCGGCTCATGCTGCCAGAGTACGCGCAAAAGCGCGTCGTCGAGGCTGTCTTGCCGCTCTTCGGAGCCTGGCTCCATAGGAGCGAGCGCGTCACATTCCGCCTGACGCAGGTATTCACCGGACACGGTTGTTTCGGTGCGTACTTGCACAGGATAGGACGCGAGGTCACGGCACAGTGCCACCACTGTGGAAACGATCAGGATACCGCACAGCACACGCTCGGAGAGTGCCCTGCGTGGACTGCCGAGCGGCGGATCCTGGTCGATCGGATCGGGCAAGATCTCTCTTTGCCAGCAGTAGTGTCGGCTATGCTGGCAGAGCATGAAAATTGGAGTGCTGTGGTCTCCTTCTGTGAGAGCGTAATGCTCCAGAAGGAGGTCGCAGAGCGGGATCGGGAGAGGGCCGATCCCGCTCGGAGGAGGAGGACACGGACCCGGGGTAACAGCCGCCGCGGTGCCCGTGTCCAACACGCCTGAGCCCCCTGTCGTCTTTATATGGCAGGGGGCCTTGGGGGTCGCGAGCGCGCTTATTGGGAAATCTGCGCGCTCATACCGAGCGACCCCCGGGAAGACAGCGGTGCGCACGTGATCACGTATCGCTGTGTGCGCAGCACAGCGCATAGTGAGGCCTCGGGGGAATCTTTTACAATCCCCTCGAGAGATGCCTGGGGGGGTGGCCTCTTTACAGTCGCCTTCCCTCCACTAGAGGGGATGACCACTTTACAGTCATCCCCTCCGAGATGTGCATAAAGGCGTGGCACCAACGGGTGGCTCTAGATGGAGATCTTTCGAGTTCCTGGAGCCTCCCTTCGGTGCCGACGATGATCACTCCGGTGGTTTTAGCCGGTAGGAGTCCGGCATGCCCCTTCGCCCTTTCCCGGGGCGAAGGAAGTACATGAGGTATTTCCACCGGATCAATAAAAAAAAAAAAAAAGGTATTCGCCGCCAAGTAGTCTGTAGTGTTTAAACTTTAAGCCCTTGTATGCTGCAATTCCAGACACAATAAAACTTATATTGTTTCGTGTGAGTGCTTAAGCAGACAAGGGGTTAAACATTACTATATTCCAGTTTGTAGAGCATTGTTGCTAGTGAAATGACCGGGCATAAAATACTAAATAACTTAAGTGTCAACTGTCTTGGTCCAGTCTGAAAACCAGCGCTGTGGCATTTTTTGAAGTGAATACTTCTTTTAGCGCGGTACGCATATTTTTTGATGAGATAAAATCTCTGAACTCCCGACACCGTTACGAGACGCAGCTATAGTGTGTGCACATATGCATGTACATATAGCAGACCGCGAACGCGTCTAGATAAATAAATAAAAAATAGTTTTCACTTCTGTCGGCACTCCCAGAGTGCAACCCGTACTTTTATTTAATTTAAATGTCGCAGCATTATACTGAGATAGGGTCTTTTTTAGTCTCGTCTAGGTTGCCTCAATTTTGTATTTTTTTTTTTTTACTTTATGTTATTTGTAACTTCCTGTGCGAGCCCAAAATAAAACATTTTTCTTTCTTTCTTTAAGTGATTCGATGTGACTCGATGCAAAGTGTGGTGCACACAGTACTAGTCCAGAATAGCATTCCAACTGTTATCATCATCATCATCATTTCGGCCTAATGAAGTCCACTGTTGGACACAGGCCTCCCCCAAAGATCATCACAACCACCGATATGGATGTGTTTTGAGCTCATTGGGGGGTTTTGCCATAATCGCCACGCTTGGCAGGCGGGTTGGCGATCGCAGTTGAGTTGTTAATGTACTCGAAGGACGCTGCTGCCCATCCTCCGACTAATCCCTTAGTCGACTTTTACGACACCCATGGGAGGAGATGGGGTGGTGGCATTCTGAGCCGGCACCACACGGCTAACTGTTATGGGACGACTTATTCCTTCTGTCACTATATACCTAGTAGAAAAAGAAAATTAAATCATGGCATATGTTTCGTTACCATAGGAAACACAAGTATTATCTAATTATTACAATAACGATGTTTATGTATTAACTAGCATTAGCAGTATTGAGACACCAATATTTTGGCTGTCATGCACATACGTATCCTTCAAAGCTCAGAGTGAGCGAGAGATAGAAACTCTGTGGTCTCCGATCGCAACGCACGCGCCGCATTATCAATAACCTTAGAAAAAATACGAAACGTACTTTCGCGGGTGATCACCAATTCTGTGTCTCTTGTGAACCCTGACTCCGTATACCACATCATTAGCTCACGGTCAATAAAAAAACAGTGGAAGTACATCGAGTGCCGGTTGCAGTCTAAGGTATTGTATGCTCCATATATCTTTACTGCTGCCTGCTTGATTCTGTATTGTATTTTCTTTATTTTTTTTTAAACATTGCCCCACGCTATGTTTTCTCCTGTGTCGTGGGTGCATTTACAGACATGAATTTCACATACAATACACCCAGACCCGGAAAAACTACCTGCAGATCATACAAATATTTGTTCCGTGCGGAATCGAACCCACGACCCGGAGCGCAGTAGCCGACTGTATCAGCCACTGCACCAACCGTGCCGTCTAATTTAAACATCGCAATTCTCGTCAGACCATTCTCTCGGTCTTCCCAGAGTAGCAGAAAGCCATCAAGCTATTTCGGCCGATGCGTATGCTACAAGCCTATAAGTTAAAAGTTAAAATCAGCGTAGTACCAGTCAGTTAAGTTGCTAATAAGAAACCGTAACACAGTAATGTCTAAAGTTTAAACTCTGCTTGGCGGCAAGTATCTGGCGCTGCGAGTTACAATCCGCACTGATTCGATATCCCGCTATGTCGAACTCAAACTCAGCTTATATTTCATACTAACTGTGCAGGACAGCCAAATTAAATTAATATAGTGACAGTGAGTTAAAGAACAATAATATCAAGTAAGTTCGCGATTATTATTTACATGTTTTATGTTTACCCTTTTTAATAGTTAAAGCCTATCGCGTTCTGCACATGAATACATAAATAAGTTAGGACTTTGAACTGTATAATAAAAAATATGACCGTTTTTATTGATCACTCATCGTGAAAATCAACGTAAATCGAACACTTAATCGGGGCTAGAAATTGCGGCTCTAGTGAACGTAAAGTTTCAAGATAGCTAAGCGACCGCGATTTCTTGGTTTTAAATTATATATTTTCTACAAATCTTCTATTAAATGTAAAAGATAAATTATTGTGAATAAGTGAGAACATAAACATTATGAACAAAAGAACTTGTGTTTGAATTTTCCTCCAAATCGAACAACATTAAACACTAACTGTGCCCGCAGTTTTACACGCCTTTTAATTTAAAATCAATCGGGTTACTTCGGCAATGGCAGTTGACATATAGAGTATATACAGTTATATTGGATTTCATGGCTTTTTTTCGCTGGATCCCCAATACTTCTTCTTTTCTGCAATAAAAGTAGGCTCAGTTACTCCTTATAATATCAGCTATCTGCCAGTGAAAGTCCCGTCAAAACTAAATGCTGTTATTTTGACGTTAAAAATTAAAATTTATTTATTTGTATAGATGATCCCTAACAGCCACTTAGAAAAGTCAGCAGTTAAGGAGCACGATTCGGAAAAGTCGATCTTATGGAGAAGAGCCGGCAAGAAACTATTTCGTACTCAGCGCTTCTCAACAACCTTCATTAAGCTCACAGCCAAGGAGTAGAATTCCTTGCCTATTTTCCCTGCTACCAATAACCTCTTTTTTCATTTTTAATTGGGCCCAGTGGAAATTATTCATGTACTTCCTCTGCCCCGGGGAAGGATGAAGGCGCATGACTCGTACCGGCTAAAACCACTGAGGCGGTCATCTTCGGTACCTTTTTTTTTTTTTTTTTTTTTTTTTTTTATTGGTGCCCCCACTGGTGCAACGCTCATAGGCATATCTCGGAGAGGTAACCGCTCGGGGGGATTGTAAAGGATCCCTCGAAGCGTCCCTATGCGCTGTGCTGTGCAGCGTACACGGCGGCGCGTGACCACCTGCGCGCCACCGTCTTCTCGTAGGTCACTCGGTGTGGGCACGTCGATTCCCCGATCTACGCACCCATGCTACCTGTTAACCTTCAAGAGTGAATAGGCATCTTCTAGGTACGCTGGTTCCATCGTAGACCTGATTCATCGCTTTACAAATAGCGAGATCGACGTCAAAAAACCATAAAGTAATTATTTACTTAAAAACGAACTAAGGTTTTCAAAGGATTAAAATAAAAAACCCAGTCCGCCATACAAGTGTTTTAATCAATACTGTTTTATCATCTACTTTTATTATAAAGGTAGATACTTTGTGCAAAGTATAATTTGGGTTATCAGCAAACATTAGGAACCTAATCCCGGATTAAAGAGCCTCAATTTGCGTCCATTAATGAAATTGAGGAAGTAAAAATTTGTGATTCGACGGGTTGTTTATTAATGTGGTATTTTCTAATAATATGGTCGACCCTTTCTGATTAAAAATATTATATACCGGAAGAGATGTTACAAGAGCTTTGCTACTAATATTTTCATAGATATAAAATATGTTCGAGTTGATAGCTCTATGATGCTATTATGTCGCTAATTCATTTCCTACAATCCCAACACCACAGAACATAAAAGGCACACTATATGTTGCCTTCAAAACTAAGGAGAGAAATGCGAGCCGATGTGCTGACTTTCCTATTAATGCTCTGAATCAAACAAAAGAAATATTTATTAAACCAACCAAAACTATCGCCTAGCTTTCCTTACAAGAAATAGAACATTTCAAGCAAAAAGAAAACAAGTAAAAGAGTTACTGTCGATCAATTCGCGCTAAAATTTGCGCCGAAAGCGACATTTCCAAGTAGATTCGTCACAACGAAATATCAATTTACCTAATTCACGGAGAAGTCATATAGCATCTGTTGCTATTGAATTTCATTTTTTGGCTCAGTTCTTTATGCCATGACATGCAGCGGTGACAATTGTCTTGAAGAGGTGGACTCAATTCTAGCTCGATTTATATTGTTAAGTAGCAATTGTAGCTTGATTTATATTGTTAAGTTTGCTTTGCGCTTTGCCACTTCAGCTTACTGACCCTTACAGCTATGTTGGCAACTTTAATTCTTCTACGGAATCTCCATTAGTGCATTGTAATTTATTATTAAGACTAGCTGAGACCCGCGGTTTCACCCGCGTTTAATTTAAAATACATTTAGAGTACTTCGGCATAGGCACTTGATATAGAATAAATACATTGAATTTCAAGGGGTTTTTTTTTGTGCGGAACCCTAATTATTTTTCTTAAATAAAAGTAGCCTAAGTTATTCCTTATAACATCAGCTATCTGCCAGTGAAAGTCCCGTCAAAATCGGTCCAGCCGTTTCGGAGATTACCCGGAACAAACAGACAGACAGACAGACAGACAGACAAAAATGTTTAAAATGCATTTTTTGTTATATGTTCTGTGTATACTTTCATATGCGTATAAAAAGCTGTTATTTTGACTTTACAAACAGACACTTCAATTTTATTTATTTGTATAGATTATTCTCCTCCCACTCCCCCTAATAGTGAACGTTATAGTTCGGGAACTCATTAGTTCCTTTGTTATGATTTTCTCAACTACCATTTTACAGACACATTACTAAGTAATGAAAACCGACACGGGGACAAAAATACGTAGTGACAAACTTTACTCAAGATAAACTCCGAACACTTTATTATTACAGAGAACAGTGTGAACTCTATGGAAACTTTCTTACAGCCAAGTATCAGTAAAAGCAAAATACTTTCGCAAGGTCGCGACACCGTGGTTTTAAAACCCTATCAATTGTTATGACGAAGACGTAAAATGTCGGCCATAACTTGAATTCCCACAAGAATTAACAATTACCATAAGAAACTTGTGCAAACGACAGTACATTTCTGGATAATTTCGCCACACATCTAAATGAATTATCTGGCTAGAATAGCTCTAGACGCTTGAAGTACACAGGTCTCGTGTTGTAGTGAACCTAAGTTTAGCGTACATTAACAGAATTTCTTTTGTGATAGGCCAGGATAGCTAATATACTTCTTCTTAGCATGTCGACAGTAACGGAAAGGAAGAATATAAGAAATAGAAAAGAGATAACAACTTTGGACAAAATTTCACACTACACTGGCCCAGCTTTTTGCTACACGCACTGCTTTCACTGTAGCGGCCATGAGATCTTGTTGCGTGAAGGTGCAGGGCACGTGGGACATGATACGTAGGATAGCCAATAATAATCTAAAAAGTTTCTTCTTCAGTTCAGTCTTCATACTGGCAATGTTTGTTAAGCTTCCCAGAATTTGCCTGCCGGATGTCGGAAATAACTACTATTCAGTAAGTACGAGAATCTCCCACCAACATGAGTTGCCTAGGCTAACCTGGAAGTCCGTAAACCTAGACTTAAAAGCCAAAAAAATCCTGTTCAGGTGCGGATTCTTAAATAACCCAATAGAAATACAGATGTGGTGCTCTTCGTAAACGAAATAACCCGACATACTTTAAATAGCTAGCGACACGCTAAGGAGAAGGCGTAAGCTTTGAACCACGTATAGGGTTCTAAAAATCTTCATTATTAAAACAAAAATGTGCCCAATCAGCTACCGCAACTCGGGAAAAGAGAGAGGAAATTAGCCTGTCTACAAAGTTAAAGTCGCAATTTTTTGTAACCATATGCACCATTTCTTTCGGCTGCTACTGCCTCTCCATTGAAGTTAAGGGAGCACACGACGATAGCAAATGAGCGTGCCGATAATTTGAGTTTACCAAAGTCATTTTAACTCAAGTAACAACTCCGAAGTTATTTCAAGTAATCATCAGATCACCAAAGGGCATCCACTGCTGAACAAAAGCCGCCTCCATCGATTTCTACAATTGTGTCGTCATTTTAGGGGGGAATTAGCCAGTACTCACCAAGCTTGGCACGCGAGGTCTGTTCCACAGAAGGAAAGCTGCTTCCTATCCCTCTGGTTTAGATTCCCTAAGTCTCCTTTTTTTATCCACGCGAGGAGGTGGAGAGGTACTATATTCTAAACCTGGACACCACACAAAATTATTTCAAGTAATGCAATGATATTATATGTTTAAAAAAGTAGATATGATACATGCGCGCCAAAAGTAAGAACCAAAACACCCCCAATTGTATATAATATAATAGCACCTTGCAATCAGTTTGCCCACAACAGGATAACGAGGACACACTGTCACAATCTGTATTATTTTATTAATTAAGTAATAAAAAAGCCGTCGTGCGTATAGAAAATGCACAAACTATCAAGCAAAAATAAAATAAAGATGAGTGCCGCAAAACGAGGCACAATTAAAAGTCTAAAAAGTTGTCACTCAATAAATAAATAAATAAATAACAATAATACATCTATTAACCAAACAGATTATAAAAGAGAGTTTGGGTTTGTATCGCATCTGGTAGTTTAAAACGCTTCAGCGAAGTGAAAACAGCTTTCACATGTAAATTTTCTCGAAAGTAGCTCCAACTGAGTCCAGACTAGATGCCTACTGAAATAATAGATGACCTTAAAATGAAATGTCGTAGAAATACTGTTGAAAGGCTTAAGGCCTCAGCAAAGCCTTTCTAAAAAATTAAAAAAAATTAAAATATATCTTTCTAAAAAAATTAAATATATCTATTGTGTGACACGGCTGTCGGTAAATGACACGCGAGAGGCTATATAAAATATTTGAACAAAAATACTATTCAAATTATTTATAGAATAATATTCTCTAAGAAAACACAGGCCAAGCAAATAAAAGAGACAACATATATTCTATCACAGGTGCGACAAAGACATCGAGTACACGTGTTGTCATTTTAGATAGCTATCTCTTTTACTCTCGTAATTTTTGAGTCTTCTTTATTGCATGCAGCATAGGTGTACAGTTTTATACTTACATACAGCGAAATTGAATTTTGCGAGACATTTAATATGGACGTAACATATCTATGGTATAATATCATTAAAGTACTGCGTTTATTTTCATACGTACCTATATGAAATGTTGGTTATTTGATGAATTTATTTATAGAATGTACTTGAACATACAAAATTAATATAAGACGACGTGCAGTCAAAAATTCTACAAAGTTTCGTCATCAATCGCATTCCCCGCCAAAAACCAACAGTATGCGCCGATCCTTACAAAACTCAAAGTTGTTTTAAAGAATTTTCGTCGCCGAGTTTCGCGGGAATGTCTGTAATTTTGTACGAAGCACGAAGAGGCGAAGGAATTCGCCTTTGTCATAACATTTTCGTCGACAACGCGTTTTAAATAATGCTTTATGTTCTGCACTACATAATTACATTTTTTGTTCTATAATGAATTTTGCAAGTTTTTAGATATAATTGTTGTTTTTCTGGTTTTATAATGAATGCAAGCGTGGACACAGTTCGGAAATAATTTAGCTTATTTGAATAGCGAATAATTTAATCGAATCATCAAGATTTAATCAAATTTCTTTGATATCTGCGATATGTCTCTCAACCATTATTTATCCTAGATGTGAAGTTTGAAAAGGAAAAACGTACGACGTTGCCGACATATTGTATAATTTTTTTTTTTTTTGAGAAAAAATTATGAATATGTAAAGACTCATTATTCTAAACACCGTACGACGTTGACGTATACTTGCCACTGGCGGAATTGTGGAAGATACTCTGCAGAAGCCATAATCTAAGAGAAGAAGAACTACTGCTTGTAATTTTCGAAGTATACCTACGCTTATAAATCAATCATAACACTAAATAAACTTGCCTCGGTCTTCTGTAAAACTGTTGAGGATCGGCCTTGGAGGACACATTACATAGGCTGCACTAAAAGTATCGGGAATGGAATATTTCTACTGTTCCTGTCATATTAAAATCTTTTTAATTGAAAACTCCTTGGTTTTACAAATCGAATACCATTTATTTATTTAAAAAAAGATTCACGGTCTTGTCACAAGGTTTTGTCAAACTTGTTTAGTCGTTGAGAAAATGGAATTGACTCGAGAAAATTCAAGAGCGATGATTTATTATGACTTTCGAAGTGGTTTAACACAAAAACAGTGTGTTGACCGGATGATTTCTGCATTTGGTGATGAAGCCCCATCCAAAACCACAATTTATCGCTGGTTTGCTGAATTTCAACGTGGACGTGTCAAGCTCAGTGATGATCCTCGTCAAGGTCGTCCAAAAACTGCAGTCACCCAAGAAAACGTTGATGCTGTGCGTAAGCTGATTGAGGAAGATCGACATGTGACATACCGCGAAATTTAGGCAACTTTAGACATTGGCATGAGTCAAATACAAATAATCTTGCATGAACAATTAGGTGTAAAAAAGTTGTTTTCCCGATGGATACCGCATTTGCTATGTGAAGAGCAAAAAGCGGCTCGCGTTACTTGGTGCGTCAGAACTCTCGAAAGATTCCACGCAGGATCCTCAAATGCTGTATACAACATCGTATCAGGTGACGAATCCTGGATATATGCGTACGAACCCGAAACAAAAAACCAGTCACGAGTTTAGGTGTTCGAAAATGAGTTAAAGCCAACAAAAATTGTTCGTTCACGGAGTGTTGCAAAAAAAATGGTGGCCACGTTTGTCTCCAAAACCGGCCATGTTACGACTATTCCTCTTGAGGGACAAAGAACGGTTAGTGCAGAATGGTATGCTAGCATTTATTTGCCACAGGTCGTTTCTGAACTCGTAGAGAGAACTGCAACCGCCGCATCATCCTCCATCACGACAATGCGAGTTCTCACACCGCGCACAGAACAAAAGAGTTTTTAGAGCAAGAAAACATAGAATTATTAGACCATCCGCCGTACAGCCCCGACCTAAGCCCTAATGATTTCTATACTTTCCCTAAAATAAAGAATAAATTGCGTGGACAGAGATTTACATACACATTACATCACCTAAAGAAACTGTGGACGCCTACAAAACGGCCATTTTGGAGACCCCAACTTCCAAATGGAATGGGTGCTTCAATGATTGGTTCCATCGTATGGAAAAATGTGTCAAATTTCGCGGAGAATACTTCGAAAAGCAATAAATACATTTTTAAATAGTAATGTTGTGTCACTTCCTTGATTCCCGAAATTTTCAGTGCCGCCCTCGTATGCTTCAATCCTTGGGCTTCAATTTTATTTTAAGAAAATGGCTGGCTTGTTGCTCATTATAAATGAATTAATTAATTAGTAAATGAACGAACGAATGAAAGAGTGAATGAATTAATGTATGCATTACTCAATTGACCTTTAATTAATTTTGTGTCAACGTATTAAAATTTGTTTTGTGTTGTTTTTTTTTTAATTTAATTTCAACTAATATAAATTGTTTTTGTGGCACAACACAGCCCTATTCGTCAGAGGTTTGCATAATACAGCACCGTATCTCAAACTGATTAGTGGACTGAATGCAACTTAGTAACCGAATCCATGGAATATTTAGCAGAGGAGACTATCAATAAGTCAGGAGTTTGTAAGTGTGATTACATTTTGTAATATGCAGAGGTACTGATATTCAGTCTGCGGCTTGATTCAAAATAAGTTACAAAAGAGGTATAGCGCTCAACGCCCTCCTGGATTCTAATATAAATGTTGGTTTATTTGCATTTGTGGATGCAATGCGATTCTGTTGCACTGTTTTTTTCATGAAACTTCTTTGCACGTGATGATAGTAAAGTTTCAAGGTGACATTTGAGTTAAGGGGCCTAATCAAAGCCTTGCTTGCAGGGCCCTACATGCAGTATCTATGCCGGATTGTATAGCGTAAATGTTTGCAGAGCCGACATTTATTGGCTCTGCAAACAAACACACAATACAATCCGGCAGAGATACTGCATGCAGGGCCCTTTGAGTACCCATGTTACATTCTAATATTTTCTTAATATTTTGACATTATTAAATTAATTATTCATAAATTGTAAATGTGCGAGCATCAAGTAGCCGTTAATGTTAGCATCATGTTGCCGTTAATGTTATATATTTAGTACCTATACTTTGCCTTTTGCCTGGTAGTATCGGTCTGTCATGCTCACTAAAATGTCTTGCTGGCGGTGGCGTTGTGTATCGGATCGTTTGGTTCCCTACAATATGGTTGAGCTAAGCGATGCTGATGCATGCGTCATGCTCGTGAACGGGTGCCGTCTATTGGGATTGGTCAGCCATTAACTGCCATGGCGAATAATAATTACATTACATTAGTATGTTTTTTTTTTATACATTTGCCTACATCATGCTCGTTATATTTTACCATAATTTGTATCAATCAACATTGTAATCTCAATTATTTTAAAGGAGTATCCATGGAGTTTCTTGCCGGCTCTTCTCCATAGATCAACTATTTGGAACCATGCAACTTAGATTCTCACGTTTCATAAGTGCCAATATTTCGTTTATTTGAAATAAAAATATTTGACTTTGACTTTGACATGAGATACTAAATTTAGGCCGTTTTAGCATTGCGATTATTTCCATGCTGCAGTCGGTCCTAAAACAATTAATTCTCACTTCTGTCACGTGTCCCTGCTGAAATGCACGTGCTCAATTTTTATATTCCCGCCTCCCGCGTAAAATAAAGATAAAAGACCGTGTTAAAAATAGTTTATTACCAAACACAATTAGATACCTAATTAGTTCCACAAAAACAAAACAAATAATGTGGACCGTATTATGATTCACCTGAAGCGGCTTTTTTAAGCCCCCTGAAGATTGCAAGGGCAGATTGAATTTGGAAGGCAAGGTACCAAGTCGTTGAATAAATAATGTTGGCATGGTTGGCGCAGTGGCTAAGCGATTGGCTTTCTGCGCAACGTGTTGCGGGTTCGATCCCCGGACAGAACAAATATTTGTATGATTTACAGATAATTATTTTGGGTCTGGGTGTTTGTGCATGTAACATGTCTGTCTGTATCCATGACACTGACGATCTCCGAGTGTGGGGCAAGGATTAAATAAAAGAAAAAAAGTTCAATGATCATCATTTGAGCCGAAAAACGTCCACTGCTGGACATAGGCCGCTAAGACGGCTACAACAACCTATCTGCTGTGCTCATTTGGTGGTTTTGCCATAATGTCCACTCTTGGATTGCGGGTTGGCGATCGCAGTTGAGTTGAACATTCACTCGAATGACGCTGCTGCCCATCCTCCGGCTAATCCCATAGTCACCTTTTACGATACCCACGGAAAGAGACGGGGTGGTGCTATTCTTGGCCAGCACCACACGGTCTATGATTAGGTAGACTCCAATAAGAACACTTGCTCAAAGCAGTTGGAAAGTAAAATCTGTAACAACCTTTTTTCTCCGATAAAAAACGGTTCCCTAAACTTCCTCACTTCTTCTTCTCGACACTCCCCACAATGCAAGGCATTCGTTCACCCACCTAACGACGACACACATTAAGATTAAGCGGCAGATTTCTGTAAGTTTGTATAGTTAATTAGCGCCATTTGTACGTACATGGCTGGCTCATTTCACAATGGGTCGTACCTCATTAATATCAGCGCCGCCAGGAAATGTGCACAGCTTTTCTAATAATGCTGTTTTTGTAACGTTGAATCATGTTTGAGGCTCTTTTGGGTTTCTGCTGTGTCGTGTAGTATTGTGGCTGTGTAGTTAACAGACCCGGAACATTATCTGTAGGCTAAGTATCTTAATATTTGTTAATTGCGCCAAAAGATAATTTACAATAACTTAAAGTATAGTTAGTAGTTATAGAGGAGTTGCTGACAACGAATAGACCTCCTCTAACCAAGGGCGGATTCGGGGGGGAAGGGGTACGTGCTAGCTGTGTGGTGCCGGCGACGAACAGCACCAACCCATCTCATCCCTTGGGTGTCGTAAAAGGCGACTATGGGATTAGCCGGAGGGTGGGCAACAGCGTCCTTCGAGTACATTAACAACTCAACTGCGATCGCCAACCCGCCTGCCAAGCGTGGCGATTAGGGCAAAACCCCCCAATGAGCACACAACACACGGTCGTTGTAGTGATCTTTGGGCGAGGCCTGTGTCCAGCAGTGGACTTTATTCGACCGAAATGATGAGAGGGGTACGTGCCCCGTACCACTTCTCCTTATGTCCTATTTCTGTGGTATTATCCGTTAATAATGACAAACGACGAACCATGCGACGTCCATAATACCTACTTATATGCAATTAATAATTCAATAAACCCCAAATGTAATTAAGTATTGTAAGTTATTAAGATTATACAACCCTAGTGTCTTGCTCAACAAAGACATCAAATATGAAAAGGCATGACCTTTAGCAAAGGTTAATTACTAGAGCGCCAGTAAACTCCCACTGCCGAACATGGGCTTCTGAAACCCCCCTAAAGAATGGTCATATTGTCGAAAACCGCATTGAAGTAAATAAAAGTAGCACATCGTGATGCTTTAAAAATAGCAACATTTAATTAAAGCTGTTTGACTTCATATCGGCCATACAACGTCCACTACTGAACAAAGGCCTCCCCCATAGAATTTCACAATTGTGTCATCATTTTGGGGGGAATTAGCCAGTACTCTCCACGCTTGGCAGGCGGATTGGTGAGCGCACAATGGCTGCTGTTCCACAGAAGGGACGCTGCTGCCCATCCCTCTGGTTTAGATTCCCTTAGTCGCCTTTTACGACATCCACGGGAGGAGATGGAGAGGTGGTATATTCTTAATCCGGACACCACACGGACTGTTTGACTTGTAACGACTTAGTTGTATCAAAATTGTAATGTGTGATACAAGTATTTATTATTCAAAATACCTTACTTTACCAACATCATAAAATCAAATTTACTCCAACAACGATAAAAAGACTAATATGTTAGTACTCTTCCGTCAACAAATTTCACATTCACAAAAATATTTGCTAAATCCTTACTAGTACTCAATAAAACATCTTAGCTAGTAATATTATAAATGCGATGTTAGTTTGTCCTTCTTTCACGGAGCAACGGAACAACAAATGGACGGTCGACGTGATTTTTTTGGTTAGAGGTAGTATAAGGATCTTAGAGTGACATAATGCTACTTTAGAATCCGTTAAAACGCACAGTTTGTTATTTTAGAACTGGTGAAACCGCGGGGCGAAGCTAGTAATAAAATAAGCTTTTATTGTAGGATTGCCGTCTAAGAATGGCCTTCGCAAAAAAGGTGTTGATCGTTCATTCCTTCAAAGCAGTATGTCTTGCTCTCGTGTCTTGTTACGACACTAAATAATTAATGTCGTTGCTGTAATTGTTCCATATTTAACAACTGCGTACCCTATAATAATAATACTATAATACTATATGCACACGCGCACGCACTTACGCACGCACTGGTGATCGTAAAGCAAAACCTTTCACAATATTGTTTAATGTTTTTCATACGATGGGGCACAACCGGATTTCTGACGTGTCGTGCGTAAAGTTTACAGACATAAATCTCACATGCACAAACATCCAGACCCTTAACACCTACCTGTAGATCACACAAATATTTGTTCCGTGTGGGGATCGAACCCGCGACATGTAAAGCAGAAATCTAATCGCTTAGCCACTGCGCCAACCGAGCCATCAATAAGTACACTATAAAATTATATTCAACAAGGATGACCTATTAATAAGTGCCTTCCCGTGTGGTACCGGCTCAGAATACCACCACCCCATCTCCTCCCGTGGGTGTCGTACAAGTCGACTAAGGGATTAGCCGGAGAATGGGCAGCAGCGTCCTTCGAGCACATTAACAATTCAACTGCGATCGCCAACCTGTCTGCCAAGCGTGGCGATTATGGCAAAACCCCCCAATGAGCCCACAACACACCCATATCTGTCGTTGTGGTGATCTTTGGGGGAGGCCTGTGTCCAGCAGTGGACTTCATTTGGCCGAAATGATGATTAATAAGTAGCAACCGTACCTATGGACATTCCCAATCGATTACTTTTCCGTTAAGCCGTTTCTACTCTTCATCCGGAGCACAATGATATTATATAATAAAAGAAGGCAACTATGCTTACGCATTCGTTGTTATGGCGTGTGAAATAGGAGTACCGCCCCTATAGAATCCTTCACATGGAACTGAATTAGCACTAAAGGGTTTATTAGCTAATGCCCGGTATGCTTTGCAATCCCGATTTTTTTAAATCTTCACTTAGGTAAGTGCCCAGAGGGGTTTGTATTGTTATATCTAAGTAATATGGTGTATGATATTTTGTTCACTTGACAGCTCAATATCGCTCTCCTTTCTTCCAGTCCATCCACAACAACCGTACCTACAAAGTTACAATTCAATCGGATGAATAGCATGCACAGACAACAAAGAAACATTCATTTTCATATATTAAAGTTAGGACGGTTGTCCATACGTTTATTGTTACTGCAGACTATACTCAAGATTGAAGAAGGGGGTATCGGATTTAAAATCCAGCGAAACGAATGGTGCGACAAATGAGGGAGTGAATTATGTACCACCAGCGCACCAGCGGCATGTCTATCGAAGGAAGACCATCGGGTTTTAGCCGGTAAGGCTGTTATAGTAATCTAATTGTAACGCATTTGATTATCATTGTGCATAAATATGTGTGTATTTATCCCACACATTGGCATGCATTATCCTCACATAGTTTTTACGATTATATTGAAGACTGTAATACTTTCCAATATTATTTCAAAAGAGTATATCCATGGAGTTTCTTGTCTTGTTTCTTCTCCATAGGATCAACGACTTGGAACCGTGCAACGATTTAAATTCTGACTATTCGTAAGTGCCAGCAAATGGTTTACATGAATAAAAACAATTTGACTTTGACTTTGAAGAGTCCAGCATGCCCCTAAGCCTTTCCCCAGGAGCGAAACATAAAAGAAAATGAGAGTCTACATATATCAGAATTTCGCGTCACGAGTAAACACCCTATTGCTTCATTATAGCGATCTTGAAGGAATGATCGTGATCAGCTCTGGCCATCTACGGGCTGCTTTTATAAATAAATTGGATACGTAGATACAGGCAATAGGATACATAGGTACATGGGCGAAACAATTGAACTACATTATTCCATACCAACTTCGTAGACTTCAGTCAATAATACAAGTCAGATTATATTAAATACGCAGCGGTATGCCCATTACTAAAATAACCTGAACCGAGTACGCACAGCAGGCTTTTAGCTCAATCGCTGTAAACACAACAGAAAAACGTACATAATACCTACTATTATTTGTTTACTCGGGTACTGAATTTACCGAACTCTAACGGAAAATTCAAGTACTGCTAAACAGCTTAAATGTTATACAGCGCCATCTATCCATTTACATGAAAACTTTTAATACACTAGTCGAAATACGTACTACATAGTCAGAACAAAATTTAAGAGATGGCGTTAGTAAGAAAATATTTTGAAAGAATTGCCTTCAATCGTGAGAAAAATAATTTTCATTATTTTTTATGTATTACCTGGACAATGAGGCACATAAAAATATAGTTTAGAAAAATACTCTCCATACCTGTTCATCGTCGCTGGTCTGAAAGGTCGCCTCCCAAAAATCTTGAATATTCTCTGGAAAGTCAGCCTCGTTAGTAGGATCGGGGCTGAGACACAACTCCCTTGTCTTAAATACGAAGATCAACCCCCCGTATTCTTCTTCAGGCCTCCAAGCCCCACACATAGTTGCAACAGTTCTTGTCCCAATGGACTCGTCCTTAACACTGTCCAGCTTCATTTTTTTAGCTGGCTTGTGATCCAAATTTAAATCACACTTATTTTTTATTGCTTCACTTGCCATAGCTAATTTATTTTTTATATTATAATGCGACAAAGGAAATTTTAATCTAATTACTCTACTAGCTAAGGTTTTAATAAAACTTAGCATTTAATTAAAACTTAAACTGCTCATATGTGAGTGATAGCTTTAATAATTGAGAAAGAAAAGGTTATAAAATAGAAAGGATATAATAAACAAAATCGTATTTACACCATGATATAAATAACTTTGACGTCAAACACACACATGCGGGACACAAAGACCCAACAATTGGGTCCTATTCAAAAGTTTAGAATGTACCACACATAAAGCATCTATAATTTAAAGTATTTTCACTTAAGAATCAAAAGATACGTGAGCTTTTAACCTTATAAGCCGACGTTTATAGGTTATGCTGCACCAAGCCACAAAACGTCAAACAAAACAATCAGCTGTACTGTAGTTAGATTTCATTATGATTTGGAATCTAGTCTTTTAAGTAAATATTTTACTTTACGTGGCCTTGGTTTACTTTACTTGGTTTCCATAATTTTAACCATATTTACTCATTATTTTATAATACGTGATTTACTTTGGATTACCATTTTTAAAGTAATTTTGGAATACGTTATGCAGATTGTAGAACTGTTTGGGTAGCCACGCTCTTCAAAAGTTACTTAAGTATTCGCTAGATGTCAGGTCACGATCTTTGGGTCATAGTTTTTTTAATTATAGATTTTCTAAGATTAAGTAACTTCGATGTGGCCTGAGATTAAAATTATAAAGGATAAATGGAGTAACGAGAACACTGACCGATAACATTAACGTTTCTTACGGTTATAACACAGTCAGTTATGACTATTACTAAGCAAACGATTCTATTTTAATCTAATACCTAGGTAGGTACCCCAAGGAGAAAACACTGGATTTGGAAATTTGTGCCTAGGTACCAAATTAATATTAGGTACTTACATTATATAACTTTTATTTTGAGGGCAACATTTTTTATGATATCGCACCGATATTGTTTGTGAATATTGACATAATTAGCATCTTGGCATAGCAAAGATGATAAACGTGCATCAAAAAGGACTACCCTAGTGATGCGAATCGAGTTCACTTTTACTCGAGTAAAACTGAATAAAATGTATTCGGGTGAAATAAATCTGACTTAAGTTCACTCTGACCCGAGTCATTCCCCCATCAATCGTCAGGACTAACAGGTTAATGTAAACTTGCAACCGTAACAACGAAAAATTCGCGAAATCGAGGTCATTTTTCCATTATAACCTGCATGATTTACATTAATACGTTTTTACGTTTATAATATTACTGAGTTGCTGCTGTTGCTGAGCAGTTTCTATTAAATTATTCCATTTTATGTGTGTTATTATTTGGTTTTAGCAATAGCAATTAATTAATTGAATATCACATTATTCATTTCGATTCGTTTTAATTATATTCATGTTTATTGTTGTCGATGTTTACAAATAAATCTTTTAATTAATTAAACTTGCAGTTTTTTACCTGTCTTAATAAAACAATAAAAAATAATTGTCGCGTGTGTGTGTGTTAGAGAGAGAAAGAGAGAGCGCGCGCTTTTGTTACACATTTTCGTTTCATAAAGTCCAATTCACACCGTCCCAAAAGAAGTATTATGACAGGTGAGGTGACTCATCCAGTCCCTCGAGTGGTACTCCATTAAAACTGTGAAATGACTCCAGATCACTAGTCTCACCTAAAAGTCATCTGTTGGTGTGTCGTTAATCGCACAGCCCAAAGAGTATATAAATACTACATAACAGCCCATTATCCAGGTTTTAAGAGTCCCTTTTCTTTATATAGATTTTACACACGAAGGTGGAAGGAAATTCGCTTATTATTTGTTACAAACTAAAATGTATTCCTCTCATCTCGATAACGGGTCGATCCAGTCTTTGAGAAAAAAGTAACCCATTTAGGCTATCATATCATCATATCGGCCATTTATACATCCACTGCTGAACATAGGCCTCCCCCATAGATTTTCACAACTGTGGCATCATTTTGGGGGGTATTTGCCAATACTCACCACGCTTGGCAAGCGGGTTGGTGAGCGCAGTATGGCTACCGTTTCACAGAAGGGACGCTGCTGCCCATCCCTCTGGTTTAGATTCCCTTAGTCGCCTTCTACGACATCCACGGGAGGAAATGGAGTGGTGCTGTATTCTTAATCCGGACACCACACGGAATATTTAGGCATTAACATTTAGGCTAACATATCTGCAAAATGACATCTTGCTGAAAAAAGGCCACAACCGCGAACGAACGACTCGCAGACATCTTCACCAGGTTGTCTGCCCATCTCGTGGTAGGGACGGCCTCCGCTGAGTTTTCCGGTGCGTGGTGGACCCAAGAAGCAATCTTTCTGCCCCAACGGCCATAAGTAGAGACTACGAGTTATGTGTCCCACCTTAATTCTTACAACTGTGTTTGCAACTTTAATTCTTCTACGGATGTCCTCATTTGTGATTCGACGGCATAGAGAAATAACAAGCATACCTGTCTCCTATATAAGTAACGTCTTTTTTATCTTTTAATAATGATGCCCCACACTAGAATTTCTCCTGTGTCTTGGGTACAGTTTACAGACATAAATCTCACATGCACAATCACCCAGATCCGATAGATCTATTGGCAAACCATACAAATAATTGTTCCGTGCCGGGATCGAACCCGAGACACGTAGCACAGCTTAGCCACTGCGCCAACCATGCCTTCATACTTAATCATATTCTGAAACTAGCTGGGAACCGCAGTTTTACCCGCCATTTAATTTAAAAGAAAATTTGGTTTATTTATAAATAATTCAGAGTACTTCGGCATACAGTAAAGGTATATATTGGATTTCATGGGTTTTATTTTTTTGCGCGGACCCTAATTATTTCTCTAAAATAAAAGTAGCCTTAATTATTCCTTATAACATCAGCTATCTGCCAGTGAATGTCCCGTAGAATTCGCTCCAGCCATTTCGGAGATTAGTGGCAACAAACAGACAGATAGACCGACAGACAGGCAGACGGACAAAAAAAATATAAATGGTTTTTTTATTGTAGGTACCGTATATACTTTCATATGCATTTAATAAAAAACAGTTATTTTGACATTACAAACAGACACTACCATTTTATTTATTTGTATAGATAGGCTAATTAGTATGAAAAATCCACTTTCGCTCACTATTTGCTTTTTTTGAAGTACCGTAACCCGCGGTATACATTTATTAATTAAAGGTAACTTATGTCCTTTCCAACGTGATTATTCATCATTTCACGCGAATGACGTCCACCGCTGGACATATCAAATATATACCAAAGATCACAACGACAGTCAAACAAAGACAGTCCTGGTTTGTGTAGTGAGCTGATTGGGGGGATTTGCCATAATCGCCACGCTTGGCGGTTGGCGATTACACTTGACTTGTAAATGTACTCGTACTCGAAGGACGCTACTGCCCATCCTCTAGCTGATCCCATACCTGCCTTTTACAACACCCATGGGATAAGATGGAGTGGTGCTATACTTAGCCGGCACCACAGGATGTCCTATTCTATGGCACAAATTGATCATTCATTTGAATCAGATCAGCCGTTTGAGTGTGTGAGAGGGAAACACTCAACATGCACATTCATCATTTCGGCCGAATGAAGTCCACTGCTGGACATAGGCCTTCCCCAAAGATCACTACAACGACCGATATGGGCGTGTTGTGTGCTCATTGGGGGGTTTTGCCATAATCGCCACGCTTGGCAGACGGGTTGGCGATCGCAGTTGAGTTGTTAATGTACTTAAAGGACGCTGCTGCCCATCCTCCGGTTAATCCCTTAGTCGATTTTTAAGACACCCACGGGATGAAATGGGGTGGTGGCATTCTGAGCCGGCACCACACGGCACATTAATAATACTTAATAGTAAGACAGCCCTAACCCATAAGGGTACTTATTTTTTTTTCTTTTTTTATTGATCCGGTGGAAATACCTCATGTACTTCCTTCGCCCCGGGAAAGGGCGAAGGGGCATGCCGGGCTCCTACTGGCTAAAACCACCGGAGTGGACCGTCGTCGGCATCGTCAAGGGAGGCTCCAGGAACTCGAATAATCTCCATCTAGAGCCACCCGTTGGTGCCACGCCTTTAGGCACATTTCGGAGGGGATGACTAAAGCGGTCATCCCCTCTAGCGGAGGGAAGGTGACTGTAAAGAGCCCCCCCCCCCCCCCCCCAGGCATCTCTCAAGGGGATTGTAAAAGATTCCCCCGAGGCCTCACTATGCGCTGTGCTGCGCACACAACGGTATGTGACCATATGCACACCGCTGTCTTCCCGGGGGTCGTTCGGTATCAGCACGCAGATTTCCCAATATGCGCGCTCGCGACCCCCAAGGCCCCGACCGCCATATGAAGACGACAGGGGGCTCAGGCGTGTTAGACACGGGCGCCGCGGCGGTTGTTCCTCCGGCTCCGTGTCCTCCTTCTCCGAGCGGGATCGGCCCTCTCCCGACTCAGCGACCTCCTTCTGGAGCATGACGCTCTCACAGAAGGAGACTTCAGCACTAATTTTCATGCTCTGCCAGCATAGCCGCCACTACTACTGGCAGAGAGAGATCTTGCCCGATCCGATCGACCAGGATTCGCCGCTCGGCAGCCCACGCTGGGCACTCTCCAAGCGTGTGCTGTGCGGTATCCTGATCGTTTCCACAGTGATGGCACTGTGCCGTGACCTCGCGTCCTATCCTGTGCAAGTATGCACCGAAACAACCGTGTCCGATGAATACCTGCGTCAGGCGGAATAATAATAAGGGTATCTACTAACTAAGTACTATCCCACTAAATATTACCTCATCATTTCGGCCGAATGAAGTCCACTGCTGGACACAGGCCTCCCCCAAAGATCACCACAACCAACGATATGGATGTGTTGTGGGCTCATTGGGGGGTTTTGCCATAATCGCCACGCTTGGCAGACGGGTTGGCGATCGCAGTTGAGTTGTTAATGTACTCGAAGGACGCTGCTGCCCATCCTCCGGCTAATCCCTTAGTCGACTTTTACGACACCCATGGGAAATATTACCTACCTACAGCTAAATATTAAGTACTCAAATGTGCCCCACTACGAACAAGTACCGAAACACGATAATTTAAATAACGCTAACATTAAATGCGCCCGCTAAGTATTTTCGTTTCTTTCATCTCAGCCAGATGATTTAAAAACACAATCAACGAAAAGTAAAAGGTTTTGAACAAAGTAAACATTATTCGCATGTCTCCAATGTTTTCTATGTAAACAGTGGTACGGTGCGGTGACAACCCTATCGGAAACACTTATTTACATCTAAAAAGGGGTTAGAAAAAGTAGAGGTTTGTGTATAGAGCATTTCCATATGTATTTAATTTTAGGAAAGCGCCTCGTTTGACAGCTCTACAGTTTGATGGCAAATCGCAATAACTGCACTAAAGGCTAAAATTGTTACGAGGCCAACCTGCAAGCTCAGCACACCATAGGTACCGACAGCGTGACCAAGTAAATTACCTATACCCCGCGCTTTTGACGTTACCGGGTATTATCCGTGCCTTTTTCATACCTAACTTCGGTGGGAATGAACTCAATTATCAGCCGAAAAACGTCCACAGCTGGACAGAAGTCTCCCCAAAGATCGTCACAACGACCGGTATGGGTTTGTGTTGTGTGCTCATTGGGGGGGGACACAAACGCCGCGCTTAGCAGACGGGTTGGAGATCGCAGTTGAGTTATAAATGTGCTCGAATAATGCTGCCATCCTCCGGCTTATCCCATAGTCGCTTTTTTCGACACCCACGGAATGAGATGGGTTGGTAGTATTATTAGCCGGCACCAAACAGGCTTGAACACATGGACACAATTATAATAACTTTTTTTTATTGTTGCCCTGTGGAAATTCTTCATGCACTTCATTCGCCCCGGGGAAGGGCGAAGGAGTATGTCGGACTCCTACCGGCTAAAACCACTGGAGCGGTCATCTTCGGTACCTAAGGGAGGCTCTAGCTCCTCGTATGATCACACTAGAGCCACCTACTGGTGCCACGCCTACAGGCACATCTCTGATAGGGTGACTGTAAAGCGGTCACCCCCCGGGGGGATTTGTAAGGATTGTAAAGGATCCTCCAAAGCGTCCCACAGCAGCGCGTGACCACATCCGTGCTACCGTCTTCTTTTGGGTCGCTCGGTGTGGGCACGCAGATTCCCCAATCTACGCACCCGCGAACCCAGAGGTCGGGCGCCTACGAAGGAAGTTCATGAAGAATTTCAACTGGGCACCTTTTTTTTTTTTTTTTTTTATTGATGCCCAGTGGAAATTCATCATGAACTTCCTTCGCCCCGGGGAAGGACGAAGGGGTATGCCGGACTCCTACCGGCTAAAACCACTGGAGCGGTCATCTTCGGCACCTACGGGAGGCTCCAGGTCCTCGTATGATCACACTAGAGCCACCCACTGGTGCCACGCCTATTGGCACATCTCGGAGAGGGTGACTGTAATGCGGTCACCCCCCCAGGGGGATTGTAAAGGATCCCCCAAAGCGTCTCACGGCAGCGCGTGACCACATGCGTGCTACCGTCTTCTCTTGGGTCGCTTGGTGTGGGCACGCAGATTCCCCAATCTACGCACCCGCGAACCCAGAGGTCCCCCACCTTATAGCAACGGCAGGGGTTTTCAGGCGTATCGGAATTAGGCGCCAGGGCGGTTGTTACCCCGGCGCCGTCTCCTTCTTCTTCGAGCGGGATCGGCCCTCTCCCGATCCCGCTCTGCGGTCTCCTTCTGGAGCATGACGCTCTCACAGAAGGAGACCACTGCATTCCAGTTTTCGTGCTCTGCCAACATAGCCGACACTACTGCTGGCAGAGAGAGATCTTGCCCTATCCGATCGACCAGGATCCGCCGCTCAGCGGCCCACGCAGGGCACGCCTCGAGCGTGTGCTGTGCGGTGTCCTGGTCGCTATCACAATGGTGGCATTGTGCCGTGGCCTCGCGTCCTATCCTGTGCAGGTACGCGCCGAAACAACCGTGCCCGGTGAGCACCTGCGTCAGGCGGTAGGTGACGCGCTCGCTCCTTTTGAGCCAGGCTCCAAAGAGCGGCAGGACGGCCTCGACGACGCGCTTGGTTGCAAACTGCATCCGCAGACGATGACGCCACTTTACAAGTGCGCGCCGCCGAGCTAGCCGCCGCAGCTTGTCCAGCGCCCCTGAAGGCGCTCAACTGGGCACCTATAAAAAATAAAAAAGTTACAGTCTGTAGACAATATCCACGAACAGACTCCAATTTATAAAATAACTTAACACTAAAACTATTCAAAGTCACTAGTAACTACTCGTAGAGTAGATACAAAACAAAGCTGTCGTTTTAAAGTTACCATAAATGCAACAGATAAGACGTTAAACGACAATAAGCCGCAATTATAGGATAAATAAAACCATTTTGCTCAATTGTGAATCTAGTGACATAACGAAGAATCAATGGTCAGCGACTTTTTATTTGATATTGATAATATCATTTTAATGCGAGGCGATGTATGATGTGATCGTTATCCGCGTGATTATCACGGTGTCCGGATTTATTAATATAGCAACACTGGGCAGCAGCGTCCTTCGAGTACATTAACAACTCAACTGCTATCGCCAACCCCCCTACCAAGCGTGGCGATTATGGTACAACCCCCCAACGAACACACAACACACCCAGACTGGTCGTTGTGGCGATCTTCGGGGGAGGCTTGTGTCCAGCAACTACACTACCACTACACTGCTACCTACACCAGAGGGATAGGTAGCAGTGTCCCTTCTGTGGAACAGCAACCTTTCTGGGCTCACCTACCCGCATGTCAAGCGAAACTGGCAATTTTCCTCCAAAATGACGGCACAATGTGGAAATCTATGGTGAAGGCCTTTGTTGAGCAGATGACGTAGTAATGTTCAGCTATTATGGCTTAACAGAATTCAGTGAATTTTGTTTTGTATTGTCTGTGATGATTTAGCATACAATACATAAACATGATTTTTGGAATATATTTTAGTATGCCCACTCTATTCTAATATAGGTACTCCTATACCTACTTATCGTAAAACCAATTCTCTTTGCCAAATAAAGCTATCCGGCAACGTCACAGCAGCTGGCAGTTCCCACCAAAGATTCCGTCTGATTTATGACTTGTCTGGATGTTGATTGCTTATTGTTTCTCTGCCTCTACCTACAGAGGACGTTCTGTTAGTCAGCTTAATTATATCTCTTGAATGTCCGGTTATAGTACTAATTCATTCGTTTAAAATAAAAGTGGCACAACGCTAAACGCCGACATTTAAATAAATACCAATTTATTTGCTTGTATCCAACTAGTGACTGAAAGCACTGTAGCCAAAATATTAGTTAATATCAAAAATAGTAATTTATTGACAATTATTTGTTTAGATATTAAGCATAGAAAGTGTTATAACTTTAGACCTATACTGTAAGTGTAAACTATAAAGAACGCCGATTTGTTTGCGCTATGATATACATATTATTATGTATTATAATATTGTATTATGCTTAGCCGTGTGATGTCCGGATTAAGCATATAGCAACATCCATCCATTCTTCATCTCCTCACGTGGATGTCGTAAAAGGCGACTAAGAGACTAAACCAGAGGTATTGACATTATTGATTATTTATATTGTATTGGATAAAGTATAGTAGGTTGTATATATGTACATATGGATTATTTATAATGTATTGTATAAAGTATTATATATTGTTGTACATGTATGCATATTATTTAAGTATTTTATGGAATAAATACCTATTTGTATTATATTTAATAGATTCACTATTTGATTATATTAATACAATAAGTATACCTCGGAATACCCCTTTGTCTTTGTCCATCTTTTTCTTATCCATCCAAAGGTTGTCTGTAAGAAATCGCTAATATAGATAAGACCGCCCATTGTACAATTACTGTTCATTAAATTATTCCTAGTAGTTGTTTTTAAAATGGTGTACAATAAAGAATATTCTATTATATTCTATTGACAGAAGCGTCCCTTCTGTAAAACGGTAGCCATACTGCGCTCACCAATCCGCCTGCCAACGTGGTGAATATTGGCAAATGCCCCCTAAATTGATGACACAGTTGTGGAAATCTATAGGGGAGGCCTTTGTTTAGCATTGAACATATAAATGACCGGTATGATGATTATGCTTAAAAGTTGGACGTGTGGATTCTGGCAAGCGTAGGAAAAAAAGGTGATCACCAGCGTCATCCTGCGTACTAATAATAACACTCTGCGATCACCACTCCCCCTGCCACGCTGATGAATACGTCATTTTCCCATGTGATCTTCCATTTTGGCGTTTATCGGCAAACCTATTTTCAATTTGAACAGTGGATACTTATGCTTATAGAATCTCGGCGGGGACGTATAACTCTGCGTTGCAGACTATGGAGTTTTTTTCTGCAGCGCTGGGACGCCTGACAATCGGCCGATGCAAGGCACTACCTCTCGATTCGGGAAACGAGGTGCTCGAAGTGCTGTTCAAATTTCTAAACTTGTGGTCCTACATTAATTTTCGGGTTAGAAAGTGATATGCGACGGTGGTGTTAAAGTTCTCATTAGCTGTAAGGGTAAACAGCAATAGCCTTGCCCTTTAAAAAAAACGAGTTTCATCTAATTTAATCGATGTCGATATTTTGTTTGACTTAATTTCATTTTATCTCATCGCATGTCAGCCAAAGTACGTCGACAGCTGGACAAAGGCCTCCCCATAGAATTCCGCGTTTGTGATTTGGAGGAATTTAACAATACTCATCACACTTGGCAGGCTGCTCATATAGCTGATCACATCGATCACGATCAATGCGTGTGTTAATGCAGGTGGGCTTTGGCAAGGTTTCCCTAGAGGCCGTTTGCATCAAGGTCTTCTAGATGCATCTTCTCGAAGCGATTGCTTTCATCAATTGATCACCTCTCGGCCATTGTAACGAGTGCCTTTCCCGATCATCTATGATACTGAGATAAGTTTATTTGGCGGACATGCGGAGCGTAGTTATTATCTACCAGCTTTACGCTCGCCCTGGTGAAATTCCAATTATTACATACAAGATGGGCGACAAAGCAGTGTTATTTAGGAGGAAATTGATATTGTACAGTGGGTTTCACGCTTTAATTATAATTGTAAGTGTGTTTATTGTTATCTCTACTATACAGGCTCCTTTGTAGTGTGGTGCCAGCTAAGAATAGCATCAACCCATATCATCATAAAAGCAAGGGATTAGCCGGAGGATGGGCAGCAGCGTCCTTCGAGTACATTTACAACTTAACTGCGATCGCCAAACCTTTAACCAAAGGGTTTGAGCACACAACACATTCAGACTGGTCGTTTTGGCTTTGGGGCAGGCTTGTGTCCAACAGTGGACTTTGTTCTGCTGAAACGAGCGAACATATAAACTGACTGTACAGTGGATTTATTTGTGATTTTAATCGACTAAGAACCAACCACGATTTCCTGTTACTGCAAAACAAAATATTCTTCAACAAATGCCAAATTTCACCAACGCTTAATGATATTTTCCTGCTCACGCTTATTGGTCCAGGAAAGTGGTTCATAATCGTACTAGCGACATCTGTTGGACGTCACCTAAACGATCCGCTGACGGGTGACAAATGAATAAACCTTAATAGCTGCCTATGTTAGGTGCTTAGTGGGGCTATGAAGTTAGTGGGGATCAGATAGTGCGGTATATATAACGAATGAGGTATGGACTATATGCCGACCACATATGGCCTAAACTATGACACTCCAGGGATGAGGAGCAGAGCGTAGGCGGGGAGTGAGTGGCATGTACTTGTCCACCTACTTTGCCGCCCACTCCCCTCGTGACATCTCCGTCACCTCAAGAACTCAACCTGGTCTATACTTGGTCTATACAGTTATGGATGAAGTATTATATAAAATGTCTAATTTGAATAAAACCATCATCACATGTGGTGATTTTAATGTTAATTTACTAGAAGATTCAAATTCAAGTGCAAACATCAAAAGCCTTTTTCAGTCATACAATCTTGTTAACTTATTTCTGGAGCCTACCAGAATTACTTCAACTACAGCCACATGCTTAGATAACATTTATACAAATGTTATACCACACTACAAAAAAGTTATTAACCTATTGGACTCTGACCACTGTGGACAGCAGATTACCATAATGAACAAAAGGAATAACGTGGCTAAGAAGCATATTACTGTTAATCCAAAAACCGTGAGTCGCTTGGAAAGATTTAGAAATAGACTCAGTAGTAAAATACCTATTTTACCATACAGCAATAATCCAAATAAACTATATAATGACTTTTTTAATATATACTGTATCTGTTACAGTCCCTCACCTGTAAAACAAAAGAAACAACATTTAAAGCCTTTATTTCAGGTCTTTTTTATATAATATCAAATTTAGAAAATATCTTTAAATAAGTATATTTATTCTTCACTCTCATATATATATAATAGAGTTTATAATTTAATTTGGGATAATAAAATAAAGACGTAATTGCGTTTCTCTGTAAAACAAAAGAAATTTATTTATATGCAATATTATCATTATTTAACTAATTACAGTATCTGTTACAGTCCCTCACCTGTAAAACAAAAGAAACAACATTTAAAGCCTTTATTTCAGGTCTTTTTTATATAATATCAAATTTAGAAAATATCTTTAAATAAGTATATTTATTCTTAACTCTCATATATTTAATTCCATGTCACCACTGTCAGTCGTGACATCTATTAGCTTTGTCGATAACACGGCAAAGACAAGCATAAAGAAAAGAGCTCGTATATGAGTGAAGTCGTTTTCTTTACATCTCCCCCCTCAGAAAGAGACAATTACAAATGACGATGTATGTAATTGTCTATTTGTTAACAAACACCGGAGATAGTTTTGTAATGTGGTATAAGTTGGATTCCGCTTTCTTGTGTCCAGCATCAACTTCATAGATTGAATTGGAAATCTTCTTTAGAATTTTGTATGGTCCAATCTTCAATTCGTCCATTTTCTTTCTATTAAGTCGATTTCCGTTTTCTACGTAGACCCTGTCTCCCGCTTCCAATTTATATTCTTCTCTATACAGGTCGAATATTTTTTTGTTATAATTGTGAGATTTTATTGTGTTTTCAAGAGCTAGTTTCCTATCTCTTTTCAGATCTTCTTTTGTACATCTTGATTTCAATTCAAGTGGCAGAATATCTACATTTTCACCTTCCAAAAGGTATTTTGGAGCAAACTTCGTGACTGTGTGTTCTGTTTCGTTATATTTTTCTACACATTTCTGTGCAATAGTAGACCATGCTATTTTTTTATCACTTTCATTTATTTTACATCTTATCTTATTGATTAAAGTTTGATTTAGCCTTTCATTTAGGCCATTTGAAAATGGTGCATCTACAGCAGTGAAAACCATTTTTATGTTATTATTGGTTAGAAAGTCTTTAAATTCTTTGGAGTTTATGCCAGGGTATTGATCCGTTAAAACCATATCAATATTGTAACTTGGTGTCACATTTTTTATTAATTTAATAAAATCACTGGAGCTTTGATTTCTAGATGTTAAAATATAAGCATATCTTGTGAAATGATCAACCAGAAGATGTAAGTATTTTTTTGTTGACCGTGATCCACCAAAGCCTCCAATAGTATCAATAGATATAATTTCAAATGGGTATGTTGCTGGACCTAAATGTGACATTAAGCCATATTTTGACTTCCTCCTTGATTTATTTTTTATACAAATTTCACATTCATCACAAGTTTGTTTAATGTTTGCGATGATATTCTTTGCTGTGTAGAATGGTGTTATTTTACTTATCATCTGTGTTCTCCCAATGTGGCAGTAAGTATCGTGGACATATTTTATTAAAATTTTGCTAAGATCTTCTGATAGTATGATTTTCTTTCTTCTTTTATTCCTTTTGTAGTATATTTCATTCTCCAATATAAAATTTCCATTTTGTAGGTCTAAATTTGTATGTTGATCATTTTTTATATCTTCTAGATTTAATAAATTTACAACTTTTAAAAAATCGTCAGTATTATCATAAGGTTCTAGAACTGGATTTCTGCTTAAGCAGTCTGCTTCTTGGTTTAATTTCCCTGGGTTATACTTTATTTTAAAATTATATTGGGATAAATAATACGTCAAATCCCCTAATTCCTCATCAGTTCTAGCTTTGATATTCATATTTTCTAATGGTTTATGATCTGAGTATACCACAAATTCTTTTCCCATAAGCCAGTGCTGCCAATATTTTACTGCTTCTTTTATTGCCAGACATTCTAGATATATTGCCTTCTTCTTTTTTTGAACTTCAGTTAACTTTTTTGAAAAATAAGCAACTGGTTTACTGTCCCCGTTTTTATCTTTTTGTTTTAACACCGCTCCCACTCCTTTGATACTAGCATCCGTATAAATGTTTATTGGTAGTTCAGGGTCAAAAATATTCAGAATTGGTTCTGAACATAGCAATGTTTTTATTTTCTCAAATGATTCCTGACATTCTGCGGACCATATGAATTTCACATCTTTCCGTAGTAAATTGTGTAACGGGTCCAGGATAATTGCACTGTGTGGTACAAATTTATGATGAAAATTAATTTTTCCTAGGAACTGACGTATATTTTTTTTTGTTTCTGGAACTGGAAAATTTCTGACAGCTGTTAAATAATCTTTTAGAGGTCTAATAGAATTGTTTTCTATTATGTGACCTAAATATTTGGCGTATTTATTTGCAAAACTACATTTCGAAAATTTTAGTCTAAAGCCTTCTGATAGTATTGCTTCCAGAAGTCTTGATAGATGTAGTAAATGTTCGTTAAAAGTCTTCGAAAAAATTAAAATGTCATCTATAAAATTTACTGCAAAACTAGAAAGTTTGTATTTTCTTATGATGTTGCTTAATATTCTTTGGAAAATGGCCGGAGCAGTCTTTAATCCAAATGGGAGACATGTCCATTGAAAATGGCCTTCTTGTGTAACAAATGCAGTTTTGTATTTATCTTCAATCTTCAAAGGAATAGACCAAAATGCTGAATTTATGTCAAAAGTAGAAAAATATTTGCAGTTTACAGTTTTTACCATTAAATCCTCAATCAATGGAAAAGGTTGTGATTGAGGGACGACAATTTTGTTCAATTCTCTGAAATCTATACATAGCCTTGTTTTTTTGTCATCTTCTTTTTTATATGCCAGAGTTACAGGAGCAGCAAATGGGCTATAAGATTCCTCAATCAAATTCCTCTTTAATAGTTTAGATATTTGATTTTCTATTTCTTTTCTATCTTCAGCTGTGCATCTGTATGGACGTTTATAACAGTATTTATCCACCATTAAATCAATATGAGCTTCATAATCTCGTACAGTACCGACGTCATATTTATCCTTAGCGAAGACTGGTTTGTACTTTTCTATCAACTTATCTATTTCTGATTGTTGATATAAATCTAGATGGTTTACTAACATTTCAAATCCATCCGAGTTTGTATGTTCATTAAAATTTATTTCATATTTGTTCATGTGTTTAGTTTCTTGTTTTAATACTTCAGAGTGTAAAATAAATTCTTCTTCGTTTTTGTCACCTAGTACATCAGGAATTTTGACATTTGTTAAATTGGAAGTATCATTTTTTAAGTAGTTTTTGTTTTTCATATCCTCTTCATTTGAAGTTACCTTTTTTTCATTTGGATTGTGACATTGTATGATCTGCAATTCTTCATTTTGCAATAACTTGAAATTTTTGATACAATCCAAACCAATTAGAAAGTCGTAATTAAAATTTTCATTATCTACTACAAAAACATCCACATTTCTTTCAATGTTGTAGATTTTTATTTTTAATGTTACCATACCTTTTGTTTTCTTCTCACCATTAATAGTTTTCAAGTTTACCATTTGTATATCGCTTTTAATTTCTTTTGGCTGTATCTTCAATAATTTCGCATTAATTAATGAGACATTTGAACCTGAATCATAAATTCCAGAAACTTTTAAAGTATCATTTAATAGTAACTTTACTTGTATTAATGGTGGCACCTCTAGTTTTTTGGATTATTCTCGTTTAGTTCAATTTCCAGTTCTGAATTATTAACAGTTTTCACAACTGCCTTTTGATTTTTTGCTTTAAACCAGCAATTTTCCTCAGGATGGTAACGTTTCCCTTTTTTCTCATTGACACAAATTTGGCATGGTTGTTTTTCTTCAATTTTTTTGGATCTAGTGTTAGAATATATATAACTTTTTTTATCGTATTTATTCTTCCCAACAAGATATTCCAATTTTCCTATTTGATTGTAAAGATCTTCCGTTCCTTGTAAAGTTTCTCTGTCAACTCTATCAGCTACAAAATTAGGTAAGCCAAATGCTATAAGATCTATAAGTGTTCCAGTATCAATTGATTTTCGTACTTCCAATAACAATTTTTCTTTTCTTAAAGCATACTCAAGTAACGTCCCTGTTTGATATTTAAAGGCAAGAGCATATCTGCTGGGTGACCATCCTTTGTTTGCAAACGTCTCACAAAAGTTTTTTTCCCATTTGTTCCATTCCGATTCCACTGTAAGTTTCATTAGCATGCAGTTGTACCAATCAACACAGGAGAACTCAAAAAAAAATTTTAAAATTTCAATTTTCTTTTTATCTTCTATTATTTGGAAACGTTCACATTCCTTATTAAAATCTTTAATCCACTGGTAAGCATTTGAGTTTCTGCCAGTGAATTTTTCAATCATGAAATCCTTTGCAATTTTTCCTAAGGTTTGAGTTTCAGATTTAGTTTTTTTATCTTCAAGCAATTTCTCTAGCAGTTTTTCTAACGTTTGATTTGAGGTACTGGGTATAGATTCAGCACTATTTGTATTTTCAAAAACTTGTTCCAGATAAAAATCATTGAACTGTAAGTTGTGTTCTTCATCCAAATATATTTTTGACAAATCATCTGTCAATGTTATCCATATTTTCCTTGTTTGATGTCTTTTATTTAATGAATTTTTGATTTTGGCATAGTTGGGAGTATTTGCAATTGCTTGGTGTAGATTCGCAGGTTGATATTCGGCTGGTATTATGAAAACCTGTCCATCAGGCGTGGCTATTGAGGTTATGCATATTATGTTGGATTTTCCATCTGCTGCCGGTTTCACAGCAAAATCAAACCTCAATTTTTCCATGCTTGGTGAAATATTTTGCAGAAAATGTTGTTTTATAATAGAGTTTATAATTTAATTTGGGATAATAAAATAAAGACGTAATTGCGTTTCTCTGTAAAACAAAAGAAATTTATTTATATGCAATATTATCATTATTTAACTAATTACAGTATCTGTTACAGTCCCTCACCTGTAAAACAAAAGAAACAACATTTAAAGCCTTTATTTCAGGTCTTTTTTATATAATATCAAATTTAGAAAATATCTTTAAATAAGTATATTTATTCTTCACTCTCATATATTTAATTCCATGTCACCACTGTCAGTCGTGACATCTATTAGCTTTGTCGATAACACGGCAAAGACAAGCATAAAGAAAAGAGCTCGTATATGAGTGAAGTCGTTTTCTTTACATATACTGTAAAGAATTCAATGCAACTTTTATCCCCAAGACGATCACAGTTAATGGCAATGCAACCTTTAGTGAATGGGCTACTGTTGGAATTCATTTAAGTAGAAAGAGACTTTATGAGCTATATGATGAACGAAAATATATTAATACTGATAAATTTAATCTTTACGTTAGAAATTACTCTAAATTATTTAAAAGAATTTGTCATATAGCAAAATCTCGTTATTTGAGTTCAAAAATTAAAAATAGTAATGACATAATTAAAATGACTTGGAATGTTATTAGTAGTGAAACTGGAAAAGTTAGTAGCCGGAACGGTGACTATAGCTTATTTATTGACGATAAAATAATTAAGTCAGATATACAAGTAGCTATGGCTTTCGAACATTTTTTTACTGACATTCCCATTTCAACTACTAAATCATTATACTCTTCCCCTACTGTAGCAGAAACTTTACTTAAACAAAATGTAAATTTTTGCAGTAACGAATTTCAATTCGTTCATGTTAATTCTAGAGATATAATAAGAACCTTTAACACTCTAAATGTTAAAAAAACTGCAGACTTGTGGGGAAATTCTGTTAACGTAGCCAAATCAATTATTGACATTGTTGCACCTGAATTGGCTCTAATTTTTAATAAATGTATTGACTGTGGAAAATTTCCTGATCTTATGAAAAATAGTAAAATAATTCCTTTGTTTAAATCAGGTAGTACATCTGACCCTAGTAATTTTAGACCTATTTCAGTGCTACCTACATTTAGTAAAATTTTTGAAAAATTGATGTTGAATCAATTACAAGCCTTTTTTAATAAGTATCAATTATTACATTGCAAACAATTTGGATTTACAAAGGGTCGTTCAACAACTGATGCTGGTGTTGAACTCTTAGGACATGTTTTCGGCGCTTGGGAGGATTCACATGATGCCTTGGGCATCTTCTGTGATTTGTCTAAGGCATTTGATTGTGTTCTCCACGAAATATTGATCAGGAAATTGCTTCACTATGGTATTACGGATTTTGCACTGGAACTTCTGGTCTCATATTTGAATAATAGGATTCAGACAGTTGATGTTAATGGAAAGCGATCTCCTGGGTCTGTGGTCAAAATGGGAGTACCACAGGGCTCAATTCTTGGCCCATTTTTGTTTCTTATATACATAAATGACCTACCTTACATCATGAAGGATAATCATGAGATAGTGTTGTTTGCAGATGACACATCACTTTTATTTAAACTTAAACGCCAACATCTGGCATCTGACGATGTAAATAACGCTATCTCTAGAGTGGTCCACTGGTTTAATGTTAATAATTTAGTCTTGAATGAGACAAAAACTAAATGTATGAAATTCACAACACCTAATGTTAAAACGGTGAACACCAGTGTATTAATGAATGGCGCGGAGTTGGATCTTGTGGACACCGCAGTGTTTTTAGGTATTACTTTAGATTCTAAGCTGCAGTGGGGCCCACACATTCTTAAATTGTCGAAAAAGCTTAGCTCTGCAGCATACGCGGTAATGAAAATTCGTTATTTAACAGACATAGAAACAGCCCGATTAGTATATTTTGGTTACTTTCATAGTGTAATGTCGTACGGTATTCTGTTGTGGGGGAATGCTGCCGATATTCAAACTATTTTTGTGCTGCAAAAACGAGCTATTCGGTCAATTTATAAGTTAAGCTCTAAATATTCACTTAGGGAGCAATTTTAAAAGATTAATATAATGACCGTTCCATCTCAATACATTTACGAAAATGTTTTGTATGTTCATAAAAATATCTCTCTCTTTGCAAAGAATAGTGATACCCATAGTATTAATACTAGGAACAAACACAAACTCGTTGTTCCTGCCACTAGGCTCCAGAAAATAAGCAAATCATTTAAATGTCAATGTGTACGTTTTTACAATAAAATCCCAAGCCATATTAAAAAACTAAGCGTTAATAATTTCAAGTCCACTATAAAACAGAAGCTGTGTAGAAAAGCTTTCTATAATGTAACAGACTATATGGACGACAAAAATGCTTGGGATTGAGCTGCTCTGATATGCATAGGCTTATATTGACCTTCCATGTACATGTATCTAAAACCAGTACTTTTAATTAATTTGACATTTAAATTGCATCATTTCTTAAAATGGATTATATTAATTCATATAATGACATTTCATTATTCTATATGACATTATGTTATTTATTTTTAATGTTATTTTTATGTTCATGTTATGCATTTAGATTTGATACTGTAATAGTGCGAGTACCATGTGGGCTTTTCAATTATTTTGTTTTATTGACGTGATATTTGTCTGGCAGTTTAGGTATGTCATGCTCACTCAAGTGTCCTGCTTATGGTGGCGTTGTGTGTCGGGTCGCTAAGTTTCCCTACAATATGGTTGAGCTGAGCGACGCTGATGCATGCGTCATGCTCGTGAACGAGTGCCGTCTGTTGGGATTGGTCATCTTAATGCTGTCATGACAATTGAATCAAAAATTCTGGTGAATATTAAAATCAAGCTTATTTAGTGTAGACTTTTTAAGATAGACTCTTTCTTCCTGCATTGTCCTCACATTACCATCATTTCGAGAACATTGTACCAATATGATTTAAAAAGAGTAACCATGGAGTTTCTTGCCCGTTCTTCTCCATAGGAAATCTACACCTTGGAACGAGGCAACTAAAGTCTTGACTATTCATAAGTGCCTATAAATGGTTTTACATGAATAAAAATATTTTTATCTTTATCTTTATCTTGATTGATCGAATCGATTCAGATCCAACAATTTAATTATCTGTCAAAATCCTTTGTTGGAAATAAGCCGCCATTAGCTGCCAGTTTTCGTCAATGTTGTCTAAAATAAAAAATAATTAGCTAATAGATTTAGTATTTTATTATACTTTGAAGATTTCCTGATGTTTCAAGCACTTATAGCGTTTGGTGAGCAACTGGAGTTCGATTAGCTCATAGGCTAAGCGTGTAAATTTCTACAGTACTTAATATAACTAATATAATATTTCATTTATTTGATATGATATTCTATATATCCACTATCCACTTTCCTTAATATAGCACCACACCGTCTCCCCGCGTGAATGTTGAAAAAGGCGACCAAGGACTTGAAACAGAGAGATGAGCACCAACGTCCCTTCTGTGGAACAGTAGCCACACTGTGCTCACTAACCCACCTACCAAGCGTGGTGAATCACTACACGTTACCCTAAAAATGCCAACGCAATTGTGGAAATCTATGAGAGAGGCCCTTGTTCTACAGTGGACTTCCTTTAGCAGCATTTTTTTTAAACAACTATCTCTACTCTATCTATCTATCTATCTCAACTATCAAATTGGCATATTTTTAAAAATAAATGGATGTAGCCGAACTAGGCAATACCTATTTTGTCTCAGTCCCTACGACCACGAATGCCGCAGTGTGCCGCAAAGTGTTCGAAACGACAAGAAAAATACAAATCTACAATATACATGATGTAATCAGTTTAAGTGTTTCATTATTTGAGTTTCTTTAGATGATATTTGATGAGCCTCAATCCCATCGAAGCATTTTACAGTAGTAATGGCCAACACTATGAATTTGATGGGTTGCAACGAAGTATACAATACTCGTTTGCATAGCCTTAGTGATTAATTTTGATTTACTTATTTTACTTTTTAATTAAATTTGTAAAAATATATCTTCGATTCGGTCCCCGCACGGTAATTTATATTCATATAGCTTCCAGATAATGTTACCGATTCTCTGGACTATTGTACATGCGATATGTCTAGAAACTGTCAAAATCTCCAACCAAACGCTTCCTCTCATAATTTGTGGCCCGACAATCCACAAGAAACTCACAAACCGCGAATAGTGTAACAATGGCGGCGCTGGATTCGCACGGATATTTGTCACAGTCAATCCTCGTCGTCCGGAGAGTGTGCAGCCCGGACACCGTCATACGATTAATGTACAGCTTTTTGTGGTCATCTGTTACTTTGATCTGGATGATGTATTTGAAATGGTTGGGTTTGCTAAGGGAAACATGAGTTTTGAGGTTTTATGTGGGCAATATAATCATAGTTTCAGTTTATGTTTTTATTTCACTTCATTTCATTTTACTGTTAGTAGGTGTCTTATTGCACGGGGTAACAACCGCCCTGGCGCCTAATTCCCATACGCCTGGAACCCCCTGCCATTGCTATAAGGCGGGGGACCTCTGGGTTCGCGGGCGCGTACATTGGGGAATCTGCGTGCTCACCAAGCGACCCAAGAGAAGACGGTAGCACGCATGTGGTCACGCGCTGCCGTGGGACGCTTTGGGGGATCCTTTACGTTCCCCCGGGCTGGTGACCACTTTACAGCTGCAGAGATTGACCCAGGTTTCGATCGTATCGAAGGCTTTCTCATAGTCCACAAACGCCAAGCATAGTGGCAGATTATACTCCTCGGTCCTCTGTATAACCTGCCGCAGCGTATGGATGTGGTCTATGGTACTGAAATCTTTTCGGAAACCGGCTTGTCCGTGTGGCTGGAAGTCTTGCTTCTGCTTGCCACACCCTCACTTTTTTTTAAGGCGGAGGAATTGCCTATCGCTTACCACGCCGTCCGGGGAGACTGCGTGGTTATGTGGGGCTTATACCCACTAAAAACTCCGCCATGTTACCTACATCCACTTTTTGATGGGCCACGAGAACAGAGGGCCGGGTGTGAGTTACTTTTCACACACAAAACGTAGACGCGTGCGACGTTCGGCGCTGCAATTCGCCCGCTCAAAACTCTTTAGCCAATTAGAACACCAAACGCGGAAAACGTGTCACACGCGTTTACGTTTCGATTACGTAAAAGAAACTTACACCCGGTCCTCTGCATATATACTACTTTGGCGGCCCATCGGCTGTTGACACACGTATGCGCCTACCTGTACGTACGGCGATGTATCCAGGACGCTCACCTTGGCTCAACCAGTGGGAAGCTGCGTCAATATCAAGCAAAATAAAGCTAATATATTTCCTCATCAATTAGGTTCAGGTTTTTGATCATTGCAGCAGAATTGTCACAAATTATTGTTAACAAAATTTACATACAAGTCAGTTCATAAAAAAAATGTCATTACAACAATAGACACCCCTATTGTTGTATTTACAATATTTTTTATAGTTCTGTAGTCGTATTGTTAGGAAATAGTTAAAGTGTAAAAAAGAACAATATGGATGATAAAAACACCTTATTGAAACTTAATATAGGGAGGGTAATTTTATGTGCCTTTCTTATTCGAACTTTCTATCAGAGATTGACAACTCATTTCACATTTGATACTGTGAATGTGACTATTGTGTGGGTCATTCAATTATAAAGGCGTGGCACCAATGGGCGGCTCTAGTGTGATCTTACGAGGACCTGGAGCCCCCCTTCGGTGCCGAAGATGACCGCTCCAGTGGTTTTAGCCGGTAGGAGTCCGGCATACCCCTTCGCCCTTCCCCGGGGTGAAGGAAGTTCCATGTAGAATTGCCACTGGACATCAATAAAAAAAAAAGGTTAGAGTCGGTAGACTCTTTGAAATTTTTAGGCGCTCCTACATTGTCTTCAAATAGTCTTAATATCGTGATAATGTACCTACTCATAAATATTGTAACATATTAAGATATAAAAACAGAAACCATGGAGCTTCTTATCCGTTCTTCTCCATAGGAAATCTACATCTTGGAAGCGCCAACTAAAGTCTCGCCTACTCATAAGTGCCTGTAAATAGTTTAAATTAATAAAAATCTTGTTTATCTTTATCTGTGCCAAATTTCATTACAATCGTCAGGACAGATTCTATAATGTCTTATAAAGTCTTCTCACGCTTAAACTGTTGGCAGTTTTTAACATGATAGCTCCTGAAATAAACATTTCACATTTATAATAGTACTAGCCACTTTGCCGTGTGGTGCCGGCTCAGAATGCCACCACCCCATGTCCTCCCATGGGTGTCGTAAAAGTCGACTAAGGGATTAGCCGGAGGATGGGCAGCAGCGTCCTTCGAGTACATTAACAACTCAACTGCGATCGCCAACCCGCCTGCCAAGCGTGGCGATTATGGCAAAACCCCCCAATGAGCCCACAACACATCCATATCGGTGGTTGTGGTGATCTTTGGGGGAGGCCTGTGTCCAGCAGTGGACTTCATTCGGCCGAAATGATGATGAAATGATGAATAGTACTAGCTGCGTCCCACGGTTTTACTCGCTATCCAGACATATTCAGAATGCAATTTCACTCTCCGGCTCATAAACTGTATCTATGCAAAAATCCACTCGATTCGTTGCTTCGTATCTGCATGAAAGGAGGACAAACCAACAAACACACTTACGCATTTATAGTATTATTAGAGATAGGCATAAGTATATGAGGTACAAATACCATCATACCCAATCCGTACTCCAACTTCAACCACCTACTTCCTTCAAAGCAATACCTACATATGTAAATTGACTCAAAACGTCCCTAATTAAAAGCTTAACCCTGCGAACGCTTCATGGCGTAACAAACTCCGTGTCTATCTGAATTAGCGTCCGGCAGTAACTATCGGGCCGGGAGCCCACCTCGACCATAAATTAGATGCTGCTTGCTCACTACACGGGTTGAGCGTGGTTCCACTGTAGCACGATATATTCTTTTTGTTTAGTACGAATCTAGTGATGTCTTAGGTATTCGCAATTTTTTTTATAAATGTTTTCTTTTTGGAACCATTCCAATATTATATACAGGGTGACCAGTAAATAGCACGACCTACTGCAGGGGGTCAGAGCTTGGGTCAATACCTACCAAAAAAACACAATATATGTTCAGCAAAACCTTACGGATTTACAGAAGTACAACATTTTTCGAAATATCGAAAAATCTCTACCTTGACATAGATTTTTAAGCATCTCGTAATGAAAAATTCCTTTTCTAGTTTTTTTTGTACCTCAAATTATTTGTGAATAGTTACTTTACTCATTGATAAGTCTTTATTCTATTAAACACTAAAATGTTTCCAAGAAATACAATTTTTATTTAAATTTTCACAGTACAATTTTCTTATCGAAAATTTTGTACTACTGTAAATCCGTAAGATTTTGCTGAATATATATTGTGTTTTTTTGGTACGTATTGACCCAAGCTCTCACCCCTGCACTATGTCGTACTATTACTATACTGGACTGTATTTACGCTAGTAGGTTAACTGGTTCTAGAGGTAGTGGGCACCTGATTTGGAAAAGCGCGTACGTGGACACGGGTCCCCGTATGCACAACGAGGGTTCGGGGGAATCCTTTATTAATTTAAACCATTATAAATACTGTTTTATCGGATTACATCGTAAATATTATAGATTTTTGTTTTTCCTAACGTTTTTAACACTTTGTAGTGTTCATCGCAGATTTACTAATGCGACAGGTCGTTACCGGTTTTAATAAAATTTAAATTTTATCTACCACACAATTCCAATCAAAAATTGTTTCGATGCACCGTATATTTTATACCAAATTAAATGTATGATTATGTACGAAATGAAAGAATAATTAAACAGATCTTACTATTATTTATTATTTAAGTTTCTGTTTGTATTTCTTCAGTCAAATTAACAAAGTTAGGAGTGTTCTTAGATAACGCTACCCTTGAAGAAGATCCGTTGTGCTAGTCTGTCAAAGTTGATCGATTTTTTTTTTCAACATTTTCAAGTCGGAAAACTCAGATTTTTACAGTTTTTTTTTTTCATTTAGTGCTTTCGCGGTTGCTCACTCTGTCTCTAATGACGGACTGCACAATCGTGACCGACGTGTTTGGCGACCTCTGCTATAGACCGTATCTACTGGTCGTTTGCGAGTTATAGGGGTGCGGGGCGAGGTAACACAAGGTTAGGGTGTCGGCCAAACATTGTCACTCAGAGCCAGTTGCACTCACTATCGGTAAACGATCGGAGAGGTGAAGCAACGCTGGGCGCGGTCATTCGATAGACGGGTGACCGCAAAGTGCTAAACTGTGCCTCTCCGCGTTTCGCAGGGTCCGTAAAACCGTTGGATTTAGACGCCAAAGCCTTTGCGGAGCTTGAACAACTGACACAAGGTTGGCGACTAACTCACACGAAAAGAAAGATGTATATATATATATATATATATATATATATATATATATATATACATCTTCATATATATCGGCCATTTATACGTCCTTCACGTGGCTTCCCTGGTACCCTTTTGACAAAATATGTGTTTATCTATTAATTATTCTGAATTGCGATGAATGAAGATATAATTCTTGTTAGAATTGATAACTTTTTTGTATAGGACAGATTATATATGTCCTTTTTGACATGTTAATGTATACAATATGACATTGTTTACAGCTTGATGGCCCTTTAGCATCTTCTACAATTTGTAAATGTGAGAACTTCGTTGACTCGTACCTGTGCGTTAATAATGATCAATTTCTGATTGTGTATTACAGAAGCAATAGTGTGTCTATTATCGTGCATATGTAGTCCACTAGCGAGCAATGTGTTAAATTGTAATATCACTTTTTTTAAGTGTCTATGGAGTTTCTTGCCGGCTTCTTCTCCATAAGATCAACTTTTCCGAACCGCGCACCTTAACTTTCGACTTTTCTTAAGTGCCTATTAGATCTTATATGAAATAAAAACATTGACGTTGACTTTGACTTTGTCCACTGCTGAACAAAGGCCTCCCCCACAGATTTTCACAACTGTGTCATCATTCTGGGGGATATTTGCCAATACTCACCACGCTTGGCAGGCGGGTTGGTGAGCGCAGTATGGCTACCGTTTCACAGAAGGGACGTTGCTGCCCATCTCTCTGGTTTAGATTCCCTTAGTCGCCTTTTACGACATCCACGGGAGGAGATGGAGTGGTGCTATATTCTTAATCCGGACACCACACGGAAAACACAGACAGAAAGAAAGATTGGTATGTATTTTCAAAAGCAAAAGCACCCAGCACAATGGAAACACACTATAAAGCATGGGCCATAGACTTTTAATCAATCTGCACGAGCGGTACGGTGCGCAAAAATGGCGGTCCTACCGGCGGACGCGGCTTAATTAAAGCCATAAGGAAAATACGTTCAGCTCCTCTATGACTTTGTTTTTTTTTGTCATCGGTACATTGTTGGCTTGATTGTTATTGTTATAGTTGGATGGAGGGATATATTTACAAAAATAAATTCCGGTGATATGTAACTGGGTCAGAATAAAAGGCATAAAATAATGAATTTATAATATTAGTCTATAACTGTCCTGCTCTAGGACGAAGGCCTCTTCACATACAGAGAAGGAACGAGCACTGGGGTGCAATTCCTTAAGCTCAAACATCCATACATCCTTGAATACAGAATTGAAATAACGGTGATAACCCTGTTTGGTATTCGCCAAGACTGGTCCTCATGGCTTACCTTCTGCAACATGTCCTTGAATAGCTTCGATCATGTCTTAGCGAATACTGCATTGGTTTTATATCATTATTTTGATCCTGTCTAGGATGTATGGATGTTTGAGCTTAAGAAATTGCACCCCTGATCATCACGCTTACTCACTGCATGTTAGCTATATAATATTATTAGATCCAAGTTTACTCACTATGTCGTCCTTCACCTTTAAAGTAAGTGCTTTAAAAGACATCGGCCAAAATAGGCCCACCAGCGTACAAACATGGAATGTATATGAAAAAATGGCTTATATTTTTGTCTATTTACCGTAATTTATAAATTGCTCAAAACGACGGAATTATGAATCATGAAATAGGAAATTGACCAAAACTGTATTGTCATTTAAGTGAGTTGCCATATGCAAAATATTATGATATTCTTCTATACATAACTCACGAGTACAAATTAATGTTATGATCTATCTCGGTTTATAAACCTCATTTTTTTTTCCTAAACGCAAGACACTTGCGCAATTATTTATATATATATATATATATTTTATCATCATCATTTCAGTCGAAAAACGTCCACTACTGGACAGAAGCCTCCCCCAAAGATTATGTGCTCATTGGGGGGATTTGTCATAATCGCCACGCTTGGCAGACGGGTTGGTGATCGCAGTTATGTTATAATTGTACTCGAAGGACGCAGCTGCCCATCCTTCTTGGTGGCATGCTTAGCTGGCACCACACAATTTATCTTTGGCTAAAAGACTAAATGCCAATTTAAATCAAACGTCACGTCAATTTGTTTGTTAATAAAAGATTATTAAATATACCATTTCAAACAGCAGCTTTAAGATTTAGTTCTAAAATGTGTAATTTATACGTAGTTTTCACTAGCCTTATCTACCCTAGGGAAGAGGTTACTCTTACGGCCGAATACTCAAACGCCATTGAACGTTAAGTCCCCGCTTAAACTATTCGAGAAACTTCTTTTTGGTACAAAACCGGGCGGCTCAAATAGTTTAAGCGGGGACTTAAGGTTAAATGGCGTTCGAGTATTCGAACGTTAGTTGTATAATAAAAGTAAAAAGCCATTTATCTCGGAAATAATAGGTTACAGTTTTTGTCATTTTTGAGCACGCAATGTATCGTATACAACGCGACCAAAACGACCGCGTTGTGTACGATACACATATTTTGAAAAATATGATATTTGATTTAGTTTTTATTTACATTGCGGTTTTATGTGAAAATAAATAGTTTATTGTGTTTTATTCAAAACAACATTAGGATAGACAGAACGAATACATTTTTTTATACTGAAATCAGTTAAATAGACTGAAACAAAATCTAAGCATTCATGAATAAACCGACGCAAAATTCTAACGCTGAGGGCTCCAGAGTCATGTGCTAAATCTATGGTATACTGGTTGTCCAATAAATAGCGCGACATACTGCAGGGGGTGAGATCTTGGGTCAATACCTACCAAAAAAACATTTTATGTTCAGCAAAATCTTACGGATTTTTTTTTTCACCACTGTTAAAGGGTTAAAGTTAAGCGATAAGAAAATTTTAATAAAAATTGTATTCCTTGAAGATGGTAAGCGCAGAATGGCTACTGTTCCACAGAAGGGATGCCTTTTACGACAACCACGGGATGAAGGAGGAGAGCAGAGAGAGAGAGAGAATATAGCATCACTCCAGTGGTGCTATATATAATATTGAAACCGCCAACACCCTTATGGCCCATCCTGTATTTATCCGTGAGGGAATTGAATCTGCGACTCGAAGCGCAGGAAGCAACTGCGCTAAACGTGACATCTGAATTGATCAATTGATAGTATAATCAAAAAGAAAATTAAGAGAGCTTAATCAACTTACAAAAGTAAAAATGTCTTGCCCGTTATGACCTCAGGATAATATACAGTATTAAGTCCACGAGCTTTTCTTCCTCTATATTACCTATTTTCTTTATTTAGGGTAAATTAAGTACTATACTCGTACCTACCAAAGTACTATTATCTCTTATACAAACAAAGGCAAAAAACATTTATTTTTTTGTCAAGACGGTATCCATAATAATTATAATATGTTATATTTAGCAAATGAGAAATTTATTCAGGAATTCTTTTCTACAGTATCTTTTTTAAATATAAAGTTTATAGGTACGATTTAGACGCTTACCCAAATAAACACTGAGTGCAGACTAAAATACATTGACTCTGAATAAATTTTAATTGATTATAAAATAAGGTCCCCTGTATATTAAGTCTCTTAATTGTATTGTAATTATTCTCACCAAATATTGTTTTACCAAAATGGTAAACATTAACACCAAAAGCTATAGTTCCTTTTCAGTAGGTATTGGTGTTGATTTGCTTCTATATGAATATATTATACCCACTGTGATTTGTAGGTACTTCTATGACTCGCTAAATTAGACACTGCAGTTTTAAATTGACTCAAAAGTCGATCCTTTTGTTGCACAAAGCTGTTAAGATAAAATTTCCGTCCTCAAAATACTTATCTTTCTATCTTCACCGTACCCTGAAAAACAATATACCAGAATTCCTATTTTATTCGATCCTAGTCAGACATTAAAAAATTGAGACTCCCCTTCCCGGAGGAATAACACAAAATTTACCAAAAAATAACAATAAATAAAACAAAATATAACGTGTATGTTAATCTTCGGTTTAATCTTCGCAACAAATCGCGATGCCAAGTGTACGTTTCTTGCGAAATGGATTTTATGGTAATATTATTCCCATGCAGAAAGTAATCCTCCACTGTACGTTATATAAGAAAATGTATGAGATTACAGTTTTTATTTCGTATTAAAAATTAATAGCGATTTGGAAATGAAAGAAAAAGAGATACGAGTATTATATCTCGGTATATATCCTTAGTTACGATCGTTAGACCAAGACCATTGGTTCGTGTGGTGTCCGGATTAAGAATATAACACCACTTGATCTCCTCCCGTGGATGTCATGACTAAATCCAAACCAGAGGGACGGGCAGCAGCGTCCCTACTGTGGAAGAGTTGCCATACTACGCTCAACAAACAGCCTGCCAAGCGTCGTGGGTATTGGCAAATTCCCCCCATAATGAGGATACAACTGTGGAAATGTATTGGGAGGCCTTTTTTCAGCAATGGCTGATACTATGATATGAATAGGATACAATAAAAATAGTATTTTATATTTCAGGGGTACAATCAGTAGGTTGTAGGGATCGCGTTTATTAAAAAACAAGTTGTGATTTCTATATATTTTTAAACACATTATTAGAGTTAAAATTCGAGCACTTCAAAAATAATCTTTTTTACAATTTTATAACTGTGGCGTGTGTTCTTTTGACCCCCGGGAAGTCGGTGGCCCGCACGTGATCACGTGCCACCGTGTGCGTCGCACAGCGCACAGCGAGGCTTGGGAGATCCTTTACAATCCTCCCCGAGAAGTGCCTGAGTGGCGGCCTTTTCATAGCCGCCTGTCCTCCGCTAGAGAGGGTGACCGCTTTACAGTCATATTGCTTAAGGGCGTGGCACCCATGGGCAGCTCTAGTCTGTTCTTACGAGGACCTGGAGCGCCCCTTCGGTGCCAAAGATGACCGCTCCAGTGGTTTGGCGCGTGGTATTTGTCTAGTTGCGCAATCGTAAAAAAGTATGGTGATAAAATAATTTTATTTAGTGCTCTTACTAATACAAAATAACTGCAAAAATAAAAAATCTATATTACATACTTTTTTTAACAAACACGTTCCTTGTGGCCAACTGATTGTCCCCTTTAAGTTCACCGTTTTGTAGGACCTTATTCATTTATTTAATTGAAGCATGGATGACTTACAGCTAAACAAATCTAAAATAACACAAATTTACTAAAAGGAAAGCTAATAACAAGTCTTCGGTTATAGAAATGAAGTAAAAATTTAAGCGTGAGCATACAGAGTAGGCCCTGCTACGCTAAATATAGGAATGTACAAATCATCAGCTAATTTGAAAAAGTCAAGGCTTAAGCACCTCCTTGCCGATGACACACTAGTTACAAAGGGGTCGATATCACGCTGCTTACACCAACTATTAAAAGTTCTGCTTGCTCGCACAAAGTAACCGTTCTGCCTGTAATTTGATGAAGCATTTGGTACACTTATGGGTGGATTGAAACGAATTGATTTGGATGGAACATTAAAGTAGATTTTTGCCAAAAGCTCAGGACAGTCAATATCACTATTAAGGATTTTTAGAAGGAACACATAGTCAGCTATCGCACGGCGATTTGTGAGTGGTAGTAGGTGGTAATTTTTACGTAGTTGAAGAACAGACTTATACAATAGAGATGTGTTATACAATGCAGGGTCAACTGCGATGGACTTGTATTCCCCGCTGTGGGAATGCTCATGCATCGTCCATCACCCCTGGCGAGTAGGGCAAAAGGTATAACTCCTTTTTTTATTGTTTTTATTGATGTCCCGTGGAAATTCTACATGGAACTTCCTTCACCCCGGGGAAGAGCGAAGGGGTATGCCGGACTCCTACCGGCTAAAACCACTGGAGCGGTCATCTTCGGCACTGAAAGGGGGCTCCAGGTCCTCGTAAGATCACACTAGAGCCGCCCATTGGTGCCACGCCTTTAGGCACATCTCGGAAGGCACATGTCTGTAAAGCGGTCACCCCTAGCAGAGGGAAGGTGACTGCAAAAAGGTCACCCCCCCAGGCACCTCACGGGGAGGATTGTAAAGGATCCTCCCAAACCTCGCTTTGCGCTGTGCTGCGCACACGGCGGCACGTGAGCACTTGCGCGCCATAGTCTTCCCGGGGGTCGCTCGGTGTGAGCACGCAGACTCCCCAATCTGCGCGCCCGCGACCCCCAAGGTATGACTCCTACCAACTAAAACCACCTGAGCAGTCATCTGTGCGTGTGAACCGTCCATTGGCCGCGCCTTTAGGCAAAACTTGAAGGGGATTATCGTAAAAAGGTCACCCGCACTGTTGTAGAGGAGGCGACTGTAAAGAGGCCGCCTGCCCACGCCCTCTCAATTCGGCATTGTTAAGAATCTCCCGAAGCGTCGATGTGTGCTGCTCACACGGCGTTAATAGGGCACTAACGCGCTTGCTCTGTGTGTAATATTACCCTAATTCTCGCTATAACAAATCAGAATTTTATCATTCAAACACTAATTGTTTTTCTTGTAACAAAAGCATGCGACAACAATTAATATGAACATGGTGAATGAAAGCCTTCAAACCGTATCAATCTTTAGTTTTTTTGGTTTTGTTACGTCTACTACCCTGGGACTATGCTACACTTACACAGTTTACAAATAAATTGCACATGCAAAATTTATATTGTATAGATAACACCGTTTTTATGTATGTCTCTGTAGCCTCCAATGAAGACATGGCGAAGTCCTTTCCTTTTTAAATTTACAGTAACCCAAAAACATACATCATCATCATCATATCAACCACTTAACAAACTGCCGATGACGGTCCTCCACAAAAAGGCCAAACACCGTTTCCAGCTCAATACGGTTCAGGTGTTTAAAAAATGAAAAGCAAACCAAAGGCATACACGCGGCACGTTAGTTTGTGTAGTTGCGTCTTGTACTATGAATTATATATGGTGACTACGTATGGAGTACGCCGATTGCGTGAGGACTGGAACGTAGAAATGTGGATGAGACTGACGATTTCTTGGTAAGTTCGTACTTTTTTTTTTTGGTGCCCAGTGGAAATTCTTCATGAACTTCCTTGCATGCCGTCACATGGTCACGAGTAGACCACGGTCAATGTAACTCAATCGAAACGTCGAGGTTAGCCAGAGGTATTTTTTTTAACATTCCCCCCACTAGGATCTCTCCTGTGTCGTGGGTGCGTTTACAGACATGAATTCCACATACAATACACCCAGAACCGGAACAACTACCTGCCTGGTATGCCGGACTCCTACCGGCTAAAACCACTGTAGCGGTCATCTTCGGCACCGAAGGGGGGCTCCAGGTCCTCGTAAGATCACACTAGAGGCGCCCATGAGTGCCACGCCTTTAGGTACATCTTAGAGGGGATGGCTGTAAAGCGGTTACCCCCTCTATACGCCTTTAGGTACATCTCAGAAGGGATGAAAGGGACGACTGTAAAGCGGTCACCCCCTCTAGCGGAGGTCAGGCAGCTGTAAAAAGGCCGCCCCCCTGGCACTTCTCGAGGAGGATTGTAAAGGATCCCCCCAAGTCTCGCTGTGCGCTGTGCTGCGCACACGGCGGCACGATCGTACTTATCTAGTAGACTCTTGCAGTAAGAGTTCTACCACCAATAATTCTTAGCTCAAAACAACGCATCTATATCACCGCGACGTAGATCCACCTAAGCCTTACGCAGCACGCACAAAATTAATATCTAATCCAGTACACAACCAATCCCACACACTGCCGTATTCAAAACAATCCACAGGCAAATAACCGATTCTCGTCCCCATGGGTGTCGTTCTGTGTCCGCTTTACTTTTTCACATTATTCTGACTGCGGCACGCCGACGGGGCGACAGCGGGACGTCTGCGGGGCGGTAGCGGCACGGGGAAACGTGCGTGCGATTCCCATTACCTAAGTGTTTATTTTTATGAAATGTATACTGTGTGCGCGTCGCTTTATAATACACGTGAGATTTTTCCCTACTTTATAACGATTTTTCAAAATGGTTGGCATTTTTAGGAATGTCTAAGGTTTGTTTGTGGCATATTTATAACTGGTCCCTGGGGACCAGATATGAGCAGGAGGGTAAGGTATGATGATTGTCCGGGTATTTTAAGGTACCGTAAAGTTTAATTGATCTACAGGCGCTAAAGTAAGATTTAACACCGGCCATTCAAATTTAATAGACTACCACATGCAAGACTTTGCCTACTTTTTTTTGTCTAGGGTAATCCTCGTGGACTTTCTCCGCCCAAAAAGATGGAGGGGCATAATGACTCTTGCTGGCTAAACCCCACGATGTTCCTTCTACTTACTTATGACTGGGGGTACCCAACCCCGAGCAGGTATACGGCCCATTGTTTGATCTAACAGGCCCCGTCTTTGTGTGACCTGGCCAGCCACACATTTCTCCAGAGAGGCATGCACTGAAGACTGCGTCCCACGACGTCATCTCGAGCCTCTTCTGTTCGGGTGGCAGACTGCCCTAAGTTTGTCGCCCACAGGCAGCAATTAATGGATCGGCGATCGGAGGCAGTAGCTACTTGGATATGATATCAATATGATACGCTTATGCTTATCTAAATCTAAGATCTTACTCACTGGTTGCATCGTGAGATGCTAAGAATAGCATCACCCTATCCCATACCGTAGGTGTAGTAAAAGGCGACTATGGTATTAGCTGGAGGATGAGCAGCAACGTCCTCCGAGTACATTAAAAACTCAACTGCGATCGCAATCCCGGCTGCCAAGCGTGGTGATTATGGCAAAACCCCTCAACGAGCACAATCCGAACCCAAACCAGTCATTGTGGTGATATTGCTGGCAGGCATGTGTTCAGGAGAGGACGTCTTTGGGCTGAAATTATGATGACACACAGGATTCAAGAAAACCTCTTCTTAGATCACGAACAAGTCATAAGATGCTATTGGTATGGTAGGTAAGATAGTAACCGCATTGCATCTCGCGTAAAGCTTAAACATAACCATCATATAATATCACATCATATCATATAATCATAATTTAGGAACAAGATTATAGACAGGAAATCTTGATATATCGCTCGGAAGTAGAAGTTTCACTTGCACACTGCTGAATAAAAGCCTTCCCAATAAATGGTTAGGTGTCGTGCGTCGTAATTTTGGAAGGAATCTGCTAGTATACACCACGCTTGGCCGGCGTGGTGGTGGGCATATAATGACTACTCTTTCACAAAAGGACGCTGCTGTCTCCCTGGTTTAAAGTCCCTCAGTCGCCTTTTACGCTACACATGGGAGGAGGTTTGTTTATTCAGTAATTATGTCCTTTTTTTTATTGATCGCCCGGTGGAAATTTGTCATGAACTTCCTCTGCCTCGATTCTTTCGTGCAAAGACCGAGCAGAGGTGGGCACTGCGGAGTTGATCGGTACTTTTTAAAATTATTTTTATACTCATCACGTTTGGCAGGTTGGTTAGTGAGCGTAGAATGACTGCTGTTCTACAGAAAGGACGCTGCTGCGCATCCCTCTGGCTTATCTGGTCTTTGCAAAGAGTTGGGTGAGTAATTCCCCCCATGATGACCACACTATTGCTGTGGAAATCTAAAGGCCTTCGTTCAGAAGTTACAGATAATTAAAGATGCACCCAGTGTTATTAAAGAGCATTATAGACATTCATATAGTTCAAGATACCTCTAAATATACAGCCGCTCCTTTGAAATCCTTCCGTCTGGCGCCTTAACAAGGTTTGTGGCGATTTGAATCTCAAAGATTTTGAATTTAAGTTCCGCTACGCTCCCGGCTTCTGGCTGGGACTTAATTTTGTAGCGATAAGCGATATAGATTGCCTGGAAACAAACATCATTTTTTTACGATATAGGAGGTTTTAGTTATTTCTATCATATTTTTACGACACTGAAAACCGCTTTATATTGTTGTAAGTTGTCAATTACATCTTGTACACTTTATGAACTGGTCTACAATAAAGAGTATAATAAATAAATATAATATATTAAATAGCTTAGGTACAATAGTTAAAACTTATTAAAAACGTTCAGTAGTCACAGATAGGCTGACGAATTTTGAAAACAAACAAAGTTTTTTAAACATATATCCTTGCCTAGCTAAACTAAAGGGTTAATGTCACTGAACTATGAAGGCAGTTTGATTAATGAATTCATTTAATCGATTTAATTTTTCATGCTTTGTCCCACACTATGATAACTTCTGTATCGTGGGTATAGCTAACAGGCATAAATCTCACATGCACAAACACTCAGAGCTGGAATAACTGTCTGTAGATCAAAGAAAATATAGATATTTGATTCGTGCGGGGAAAAACCCGCACACGTCGAGTGGGAAGGCCGTCGCTTAGCCGGACGCCGACGATATCGTAACTGGTATGGCTGATTTCATGTCAATGGGAACCTGGAACTCCATACTTCCCCAACGTTATGGAAAAATGTGTTGGCTCTCTCGAACGTCGTAACTTATACCACAAAACGTCTTTTTATGCGCAATATTCAATTCTGATCCTTTGAAGCACCATCTTTATGTATTAGCTAGTCAATCTGCTCGTTGTATCTCCATCTTGAGTATATTTGTAGTCTATATCCATGGGTAGTAGGAAATGGAATGAGTAAGTTTTTTTGCATTGGTGTATCTTTTTTTTTTTTTTTTTTTTTTTATTGATCCGGTGGAAATACCTCATGTACTTCCTTCACCCCGGGAAAGGGCGAAGGGGCATGCCGGACTCCTACCGGCTAAAACCACCGGAGTGATCATCGTCGGCACCGAAGGGAGGCTCCAGGAACTCGAAAGATCTCCATCTAGAGCCACCCATTGGTGCCACGCCTTTAGGCACATCTCGGAGGGGATGACTGTAAAGTGGTCATCCCCTCTAGTGGAGGGAAGGCGACTGTAAAGAGGCCACCCCCCAGGCATCTCTCGAGGGGATTGTAAAAGATTCCCCCGAGGCCTCACTATGCGCTGTGCTGCGCACACAGCGGTACGTGACCACATGCGCACCGCTGTCTTCCCGGGGGTCGCTCGGTATGAGCACGCAAATTTCCCAATAAGCGCGCTCGCGACCCCCAAGGCCCCCCGCCATATAAAGACGACAGGGGGCTCAGGCGTGTTGGACACGGGCACCGCGGCGGTTGTTACCCCGGCCCCGTGTCCTCCTCCTCCGAGCGGGATCGGCCCTCTCCCGATCCCGCTCTGCGACCTCCTTCTGGAGCATTACGTTCTCACAGAAGGAGACCACAGCACTCCAATTTTCATGCTCTGCCAGCATAGCCGATACTACTGCTGGCAAAGAGAGATCTTGCCCGATCCGATCGACCAGGATCCGCCGCTCGGCAGTCCACGCAGGGCACTCTCCGAGCGTGTGCTGTGCGGTATCCTGATCGTCTCCACAGTGGTGGCACTGTGCCGTGACCTCGCGTCCTATCCTGTGCAAGTACGCACCGAAACAACCGTGTCCGGTGAATACCTGCGTCAGGCGGAATGTGACGCGCTCGCTCCTTTGAAGCCAGGCTTCGAAGAGCGGCAAGACAGCCTCGACGACGCGCTTTTGCGCGTACTGTGGCAGCATAAGCCGCTCGCGCCATAACTCGAGGGCACGCCGCCGAGCCTGCCGCCTCAATATTTCGAGCGCCCCTGAAGGCACGCCTTCGCCGCTCTGGCGGAGGGAGCGTGTTTGGTGATACACCCACGCATCCATCTCCGCCAAGATATCAAAAGGCGGAAAGCGCGCCAACAGAGTTGCCGCCTCAAAGGACACCGTTCGATATCCTCGTGCGATCCGTATAGCCGCTCTACGCTGCAGACCGTGGATCTTGGTTCTGCAGCGCTGGACGCCCGAAAGTCGAGATGACCAAACAGGCGCCCCGTAGAGGGCCACGGACCGCACGACTCCCCCGTAGAGGCGGCGAACTTCTTCCCCCGGTCCCCCGAGATTGGGTAGCAGCCGGTGCAAAGCACCCACTATCCTTTCGACCCGGGGGACAAGACGCTCGAAGTGCTCCTCGAAGCCCCAACGACTGTCCAGGGTGAGCCCCAGGTACTTCATGTACCGGCCCACCCTGATTTGCGCGTCACCAACGCGTATCCACGAACTGGGAGGTTCCCTGCTCCGCGGCAGTTTGTGGAACCATAGCGCCTCGGTTTTATGAGGCGCTATCTGCAAACCCAGAGCGTGGATTTCGGCCACGACAATTGCCACCGCTTGCTCGGCAAGCCGGATGGTTCCCTCAAAGGACTCCCCGCTGGCCAACACAAGAGTGTCATCAGCGTAACAGACTAAGCTGACGCCAGCGGGGAGAACGACACGCAGGACCGCATCGTAGGCGAGGTTCCATAGGAGGGGGCCGAGAACCTTTGAAGCACCATCTTTATGTATTAGCTAGTCAATCTGCTCGTTGTATCTCCATCTTGAGTATATTTGTAGTCTATATCCATGGGTAGTAGGAAATGGAATGAGTAAGTTTTTTTGCATTGGTGTATCTAGTCATCAACCAGCTACATGCCGTGTGTCGTCATTTTGGGGGGAATATGCCAGTACTCACCAAGCTTGGCAGGCGGGTTTGTGAGCGCAAAATGGATTCTTTTCCAAAGGAGGTACTGCTACCCATCCTTCTGGTTTAGAGTCACTTGGGCCGAATACTGAAATACCAGTTAATATTAAATCCCGCTTAAACTATTCGATAAACCTGTTTTTGGTACAAAACAGTCAATATTAACTGGCGGTTCAGTATACAGCCGTTAGTCGCCTTTTACGTCAACGGGAGGAGATGTAATGGTGCTATATTCTTAACCCGAACACTACACGGATAAAGTGTAGCTATTCTTACAATACTAGAGAAGCCGCAGATGCATTGCCAACCTATTAATAATTGAATATAAAAAAAGGGGGAGGGGATGTGACGTAAAGGAAAGAGGGAAGAGATGGAGTCGGCGGCTACCTTTTTTTTATAGCTCGGAAATCTCTATGGACTGCCTCCGCCTTGGGAGGGGAGGGCATGCCGACTATTACCCCCCGGTGTTCCTTTCAATTACCTATGGCTGGGGGTGTGGCGTTCACCGTGTAGGCATTGGTCCACACTGTAAGCATTGTATTGCACTCACAATACGGCTACCTGAAATCGGTATTCTTTTGCGACCATTTGCATGTGAACGTCAAACGTCTCATACACAGAACTAAAGCTAAAGTTTTTCTGATCTGTAGTCTCATACGTAGCAGCAGTGCATAGTTTTCAGTTATAATATTACCATCATTGATGAAGTCTTGACTTGTAGACTTTGGTGAGGCACACCTAATCGTTAAACTTTGAAAATCCTTATACATAATTAAGAAAAAAAACAGTACAGCGCGTATATATTGATATTATGTATGCGCAGTGCCTTTTATACCTATTAAGTGTCTTGTTATGGTACGAGTAAAAATAAATGACGGCACGGTTGGTGCAGTGGCTGATACAGTCGACTGCTGCGCTCCGGGTCGTGGGTTCGATTCCCGCACGGCACAAATATTTTTATGATCTGCAGGTAGTTGTTCCGGGTCTGGGTGTATTGTATGTGGAATTTATGTCTGTAATAGCACCCACGACACAGGAGAAATCCTAGTGTGGGGGAAAGTTTAAAAAAAAAAATAGAACATCGTAATATTTCGGTACGGAAAACTCGTTTTTGAAAGCGAAGTTATCTATAATTAATACCAACTTACTACAGTTGTGACAGCTCAAGATGGCACGTGAATTATTAAATTTTTAACCTTATTCCATTGTCTTAAAGGACAAAATATGCGCTATCGTGAACCTATACCTATAAACTATAACTGAAAACTACTAGATGCTCGACCTAAAAATCCTGAAAACAATCCACTACATAATTCCTAATCATAGTTACAACATTGCAAAAAAACATAAAACCCACGTCCAATATCACTTCCTCGCACATAACAATTAGCTGCGCGGGCGCAGTGACGTCATGCGCATTAATGAGGAAGGAACGAACCTCGACCGGGATGCGAACAATTAGCGGGATCATAACAAATCCCCGGGAAGCGGCTGTAATCGGGACGCGAGGACATTAGCAATTGACTCCGTGATCATATCGCGATGGACCTTTTATTCTTTTATGGACCTGAAATGTTACTGATTCCTGAAAAGGAAATCCAGATGATCACATGAATATTGACTAAACTGTGGAGTGTATGTGAGCTATTTTTCACATGAAAATGGCTTATGCTGTGGTGAAAAGATGAGCCAGTCAGCAAGGTTGGTAACGGGGCTGACGTACTTAAGTATCGTCACTCGTGGAGGCATGCACCCACTGGCTGTGGCACAGGTTGGTCATTTTCAGAAGTATCTAAGCCTTTCTAAAAGGAAACTTATCGTCACATTAGCCTTTTTAGCATTTCCACTACAACCAGTTACACTGGGGGCTGAGGTTAGTTTGCGATGTATTTGGGGGAATTGGCTAGTACCCTCCACGCTTGGGGTTGGAGAGTTCAGTGTGGCTGCTGTTGCATATCAGGGACGCTGCTGCCCATGTCACTGGTTTAGAATCCCTTAGTTGCCTTTTACGGGAGGAGATGGAGTGGTGAGTACTGGAAAATTCCCCCCAAAATAACGAAATAAATATGGAAACCTGTAAGAGAGGACTTTGTTAAGCAGTGAACGTCTTTTGACTACTGTGATAAAAAAATATAGCACAAGGACACAACACAACAATTTTTATCCAAAAACACATAAAACCCGAAACAAAATCACACTTTAATCAAATCACCGAATAAGGAAAGCACTAACCCTTCTTAGTAAATTACATATACCTTCCGTTAGAACGCATGTGTGTACGTAAGAGCTAAGAAATTGCTTCCTCGTTCGATCACTTTATCCCAATCCATTGATTAACGAAAATCACGAGTTAACAGCCCCTCCGCACCTGGGCACCCAATTCTGTTAAAAATGTCATATAGGGCTGTGTTGTTTTTCACGACATATTCGTGTGCTTTGAGAACTTTTCATGTTCTAAAAGAGAACCTAAGTATTGTGTTAAAAATCAACGTTTAATTTATCGTTTTGTGTTTTATCTTCATAGATTTAAAATAGTGGCACTTTTATACATTTAAATTAGAAGAGAACAGAATAGAATATTTTTTCTCCAGAGACATGGTTTACATAAGTTAGTAAAATTAATAAATGTGTTTTTGTCTTTTCCAGCACATCTCACAATCTTAAGTGAGTAACTAGTAAATTTATATATATTATTAAGTCATTAGAAGATGTAAGAATAATCTATAATTTATTCATTGATTCTATAGTATAGATTCTTCTATAGTGTAGAAGCAATTTTCAACAGTCCAAAACGCGAGTTGGATTTTCATTGTTTACAATTGTAGCTCTCGCATTTCTTGGAATATGATTATACTATATTGTATCATCCTGTTTTTTTAAATGGTGCATTTGTCTATATTCAACAATTTTTTGTAGGTTTCCTATGCATATATTTACAATCATCACTAGCCCTTGTCTATAGCTGAGGATGGTTTCGAACAAACATAGGCATGCAATTTGCATTTTAACTACGTAAAGTCAACACGCGCAGAAGAGAAAACTACATAAAGAGAGGACTACATGATTCCAAAGCCCCAAAACCGCTTATGGCTCTAATACATTTCTTCTGCACAAGGAATGTTCTGTGTATGTGCGTTGAGTTACCCCATAAGAGAAATAAATAAATAAACAATCACTCATGTATACTAAAAACCAGAGTGGACCAAGAATACTACCTTGTGGGCCTCCTGATGTATTATGATTAAATTGCGGCGTATAAGGTGTTGAGACTTCATTTTTATTGATACGCAAACACTTATCTTCTATACTTTTCATTCTTTCACCTATATAGCGTTGCAGCCAAACTAAAGCGGAACTACGGATACGATAACATTCACATTTATTACGCAGCTTTTTATGATTAACTAGTACAAATGCGTTGCTTATGTCAAGGAAGATAGCTGTGACAGAGCATTTTAACATTGTTTTCTGTAAAAATCTATTTTTTTTAAACTTTGCTCCACGCTAGGATTTCGCCCGTGTCGTGGGTGCGTTTACAAACACAAATTCCACCCATTAATGAATAATTGCTGTGCACTTGCCTTTCTGAAAGCGGTTCTGTTCCTTTTGACTATAATATATTTATGTAAGAATCCAGTGAGTCGTATATACGACTAATATAATAGTAATGCATTACCTTTTCACATATTTTAGAAATTATAGAATACGAAGTGATCAGCCTATAGTTATATCTGCTGTACTATCTTTTGATAAAGAAGTTTTAGAATAGAAAAAAAGGTACACGTAAACGACATTTATCGCCAAGAATGCCTCAGTGGTGTCTCTTGTGGAATTTATTGAAAAAGTTTTCTTGGAAATTTTGCGACTACAGTCTTATCTGAAACTAGTTTGTCATCTATATTTAAATTAATTTCAATGTCACTAAGTCTAATATCACTAGATTCAGCATTAAGTATTTTCCATGTCGATTTTATTTTATTAATCGACTTCTTGATTTACTCTCTTAAATAAAGTAGATTTGCTTGCATACAAACCTTATGCTTATTATCATCATCATCTTCTGGTTGTTTTGTTGATATTAGATCGGTATTCGTCCAGAATATTGAAAGATTTACCACATTGGATCTGGACAGTTAAACTCTTTGACGACGAGGAGTTGGTAGGTAAACGAGAAATGATTTTTTTATGAAGTTTCCTCAGCCACCAATTTTTCCTCACCCACAAATTTTCACAAGCTGTAAAAAACAGTCAAAATAGTTAAGATTTAATTTAACTGAAACTTTGAATGAAGAAGAACAGAATCATCATATCAGCCAAAGGATGTCCAAACGACTTTTCGTCCACTATGCCGCAGTGCCCCAGAACAAAGGTCCTCTACCACGCACCGGAAAACGCAGTGTGGAACTGCCAGTAATGAGATGGATAGACGATCTGGCAAAGGTAGCTGGGAGTCGTTGGATGCGGGTGGCATTTAACCGGTAGAAATTTATGAAGGAGGCCTTGTTTTGCAGAGTAGAACAAAATAGAAAGGATATGTACGAAAGACTGTCTTATCGCAGTCAGACCTTAGGATAGACGACAACAGTTGGCAGAAAGACAGGTAGTGTTTGGTGTATCAGTAATATGCTACTGGCAACGCATTTCACAGGCGAGCAGCCTGCATTCTAAAGATCCCGAATCCTAGGAACTTTGTGGAATGCGTCAGTACTGTCAAAGTCATCAAGATATGTATAGATGTCAAAGACAACTGGGGAGTGGATTGATTAAACAAGATATTAAAAGATAAAGAATATGTGCATTCCGGCGGAGGTGTAATGGAAGATAGTTGGATTAATACGAAATACGGAGATATGATCACTTTTTTGCGAGTTTTTATATATTTGTATTCGATACTGCTGAATATATTCTATTAATTTTGAAATCAGTCTTCCATTTTTTACCTTATTTAATCGCCGACACAACCCTACAAATCTAAAACCTAACGCATTTGTCGTTCCTAGCTCACCCTCATATGTTACGATTTTCGAATGTGATGACTTTCACGAAGCCTTCCTGGTATTCATTTATATGGTGGACATACAATCCTACATGTCTACACAGTATATAGTCGTACAAAAATAGTGAACCCTATTTTATGGGGTCAAACGTATAATTTTTTAAATCAAATACAAGAGCTAACGTTACTGGTCTACACACACAGATACATTGGCCTGAAAACATCCACTGCTAATTCTGTATTGTCATCATCGGGTTTCCCGAAGATATAATAAGCGGTTATGACCATAATCACCACGCTTGGCAGGCGGATTCGTAATCCCAGTATGTTGTTGTTAGAACTGCTTGCTGCAATGCCAATAGTCTTAATATCAAGCTTTAGTCGCGTTTTACGACATCCACCAGTGGAGAGGGGTAGTGTATTCTTTGCCACACATAAATATTGATATACATTATATTATTTATATTACATTGTATTGTAAACATACGAATGGAGATGGAATGGAAATGGTCACTGTGGTGTCTGGATCTGTGTGGTGTCTGGATTAAGAATATAGCACCACTCCATCTCCTCCTGTGGATGTCGTAAAAGGCGACTAAAGGGATTCTAAACCAGAGGGATGGGCAGCAGCGTCCCTTCTTTGGAACATTAGCCATACTGCGCTCACCAACCCGCCTGCCAAGCGTGGTGAGTTCCCCCAAAATGATGACACATTAGTTCATATCTATGGGGGAGGCCTTTGTTCAGCAGTGGATGTCTTATGGCTGATATGATGATGCTGATGATGATATGAATGGAAACAAGGTTAATAGCAGTTACTGTAATGGTTATTGGCCACTAGGAGAAAACAAATATTTACATCAATTTTGAAATAAGACTCCTTTGAAAATGGTACGACTGAACGGTACGAAGTTTGAACTTTTTTATATATACCTAGAAGCGATTGGATGGGGTGGCTGTGTCCTTTGTCATAAGAAGAGAAAACAAATAATATAGCCAAAATGGTCTCGTACCGTACAGTTTCAGAAACACGTCCTCCACGCACGCTCAGGTTGTGGAATCAGCTCCCTACCGAGGTTTTTCCAAGAGACTACAACATAGAGCTCTTCAAAAAAGGCGTGAAAAGATTTTTACAGGGTCGGCAACGCGCGAGTGAGACCTCTCCGTGGCAACTCTCGTAATTAATTTAGACTTTCACTGAAACTTGATCGAACTGAGACTAAATTATGAATTGACCGAAAAAATGGTATTGTGCTAATCTTAAAGTTCAGTCAGATCTCATCACAGTATAAGTTCACATTTGACGTTGTTTGTTAGTTTAGGAGAATACCATTTGTGATATTTAACTATATTTTGAACATTTTTAAATTACGAGAATTAGCCTTCTGTTGCTGCAAGCGTTCATAGGTTACCGCTTGCCACCAGGCGGGCCGTAGGCTTCTTTGCCAACGAAGCGGTATAATTTTTGTTTTTTAAGATAAAAGTATTATGATTAAATATTCCTAAGCGCGCCACCTAAAGATTCTGAGCAGGTTACAGTACCAACTAGTTTATAAACAGCTATGCAGCTTCCGGTGTAACCAGAACGTTAAAACGTATTTCCCACAAAAGCTCCAATTAACCGGATTATACTTTGAAGCACGGTTAACTAGACCCGAAATGAGACAGAACAGAGTTTCTGTTACAACAAATAAGCGCTTTACTCCCAAATTGAATTACGTTCCGAACGGATGGAAACTCACGGGCAGTAACTGGGTGATTAAACGCAGCGGTTGTGTGATATGATTTAATTGAATTTAGGTTAATGTATTAATAAATTATGTATACTTTCGAACGTCATAATTTTTATGTCATACATTTTTTTATATTTGCATACCATAAATGGTTAAATATGGTTAAGGACAAACTTAACATTATTAATTAATAACTTCATAATATCGGCCATACAACGTCCACTACTGAACAAAGGCCTCCCCCATAGATTTCCACAACTGTGTCATCATATTGGGGGGAATTTGCCAGTACTTACCACGCTTGGCAGGCGGGTTGGTGAGCGCAGAATGGCTTCTATTCCACAGAAAGGACGCTGCTGCCCATCCCTCTGGTTTAGATTCCCTTATTCGCCCTTTACGACATCCATGGGTGGAGATGGAGTGGTGCTATATTCTTAATCTGGGCACCACACGGACTAATTAATAACTTGATGTACCCATATTACGAAAATAAACAAATCAATCAATCAATCGATATATGGGAAGTAACAGCATTTCTTCTTATTTCGTGTAGTTACCCCTAACCAAAACCTAAATCTTGGGTCAGGGTTGTTCAAGCCGTAGCCAGCGGGCGGTAGATCGGGGAGTCTGCCGTCCGCATTGCACGGCTCTGGAGTTGCGGCGACGCTCTGGATGCATCGCCGCATGTGACGGGCTGGCCAAAGTGGGCCAACAGCTGGTGGGCCGCGTAGGTAGTATCACACAGTACCTACTTGCGGTCCACCAAAAAGCGGATGCAGTTCAACATAGCGCAGTTTTTAGTGGGTGCAAGTCCCTCATAACCACGCAGTATCCCTGGACGGCGTGGTAATGAATTTTCTACGCGCAAAAAAAAAGAAAAGGGGTTGTTCAAGCCGCCCAATGAGCTCCAACTTGGTTTAAAGACTGCTGTCAAATGACAACAACCGGGGCCGATGATTTTACTTACGTCCTGGAGACGCTCAGTACAAATATCACTATGCGGTCACCCATCTATAGCTGACCGCGCCAAACGATGCTTAACCTCACCGATCAGTGAGTGCTATTGGCTCTATATAAATAATGGTTTTAAAAAACTTAAAAAGCACGCTTTTGTAGATAACCGAACCAAAAAGTAGAAAATTCTTTTCAATAAGTCAAAATTAATATTTTATTGTAAAAAAGCGTGGGGTGCTTGATGTCAATTGTTGTAAACATTTTTGTGAATATTTGTAAAAGTAGCGTCATCATAAAAACATCTGATAAAGCATACATAGATACATACCAAGCTAATAAAAACGTGTTAAAAAGGTACTGATTGTAAATTGCTGATTTCATTTAAATTTAACCGTTTTACACGCTTGCTAACCAAACGGGTAAGGGGTAATAAGTATTTAACATACCATAAAATTATCGGTCCATTACCAGGCCTTAAGGATTTAGGGATGATATTTCTGTTGACTGATTTAGGTCAATTATTAGTATTGTCAACGAAATATAAAAATAATTCCTGCACATGAAGTCATCTTTGATATTTTGTTTTCTCCAATACTCTACTTGTATTTATAAACGGAATTATTCTTTTTACGTGAAGTCACCTTCTAGCCTCGGTGTCCCATAGGAAAACTAAATTCTACCACATTTAGTAGCGATTGGCAATTTTCTCAATGGTATGTGCTGTTCGCCAACCCACACTAAGCCAGCGTGGTGGACTAAGGCCTAACCTTTCTCATCGTGAGAAAAGGCCCGTGACCAGCAGTGGGACAGTAATGGGCTGAATATGTAGCAACCCTTGTGAGACTGGAGAGGGTCGTATAAACATAAGCACGACCAGTTTCCGTTTTATAATCCACTTCTATGTAACCTTCACAGCAGCTATCAAAGAAACCAAACTTTTTATTTTTTACACCGTGCTCCATTTAATCACAGGAATATCTCGGTAGCTCTCATTTGGTAAAATACCAAATGGTTTTTACCAAGTAATTATGGTACTAAAATAACACGCTGACATACACAATCCTACAATACAACCGTGCAATCATAAACTCGCTGCAGGTCCGCCTCAAAATAGCTTCCCGTGTAACCCCAGTCGCCAAGGCACGCGAAACAAAAACAGTGTGTGGCCAGTTTTAAAATTAAGTTCAATTTAGTAGAAATTGCGGCGTGCATTGTGCAAAGAGTTGTGTTTTGGTGCAGAAGATTTTTTTTATTTAAATGAAATACGTCTGTTTTGAGCTATAATCAGCAGGGTCCTATGTACAGTGTGACGAGTGTGACGTTTGAAGGCACGGATGGTGCAGTGGCTGATACAGTCGGCTGCTGCGCACCGGGTCGTGGGTCCGATTCCCGCACGGAACAAATATTTGTACGATCTGCAGGTAGTTGTTCCGGGTCTGGGTGTATTGTGTGTGAAATTTGTGTTTGTAAACGCACCCACGACACAGGAGAAATCCTAGTGAGGGGCAAAGTAAAAAAAAAAAAACTGGTACAAAAAACCGCCGCTCTTTCTATAGGAGCAGCAGATAGCAGAAGATTAAGACTATTATTTAAGTGGATAAGCTGCACTATATGACTATACCGAGCGAACCCCATGAAGTTAGCGGCGCGCACGTGGGCACGTGTCGCTGCCGTGTACGTAGCACAGCGCACAGCGAGACTTCAGGGGGATCCTTTATAATGATCCCCGTGATAGGTCTTTTTTGGAGTTTCATCATTTCGGCCGAATAAAGTCCACTGCTGGACACAGGCCTCCCTCAAAGATCACCACAGCGACCGATTTCGGTGTTTTGTGTGCTCATTGAGGGGTATTGCCATAATCGCCACGCTTGGCGGGTGGGTTGACGATCGCAGTTGAGGTGTTAATGTATTAGAAGGACGCTGCTGCCCATCCTCCGACTAATCCCTTAGTCGCCTTTTACGACCCACGCCCATGGAACGAGATGAGTTGGTGCTATTCGTAGCCGGCACCACAGGGCAAGTTGTTGGAGTTTACTCCTGAAGAATCGATTTATATATAAGGACCCCGGTATGAAAAAATTATGACGAGAAAAATTTTGTCGAGCGTTAACTAAAATGCACTACGTTTTTCTGCACACCTACCTTGCGCACCTTCTGCGTTAAAGTCATGTATGTGTCAAATGTCGTTTGATATTTTTTTATATTATTTCATTTAATATATCTAAATATTTATATTTAATCTAATTATTATTAATTATTATTACGCATTGGAGTGATCAAATAAATAATGATATATATCGTTTATATAAACATCCGTGCTTTTTATTTTTTAACCCTCACTGCCTATTTATTACTGAGACATTTGTGCTTACGGAGTAAACTCCAGTCGTGCTTCGGAGCTGACACACACACTTTTCATTTGTCCCAGTGGAAATTCCATATTTCCTCCGCCTCGGGGGAGGACGAAGGGGCATGCCGGCTCTTACCGGTAAACCACTGGGGCGGCCATCATTGGCACCTAAGGGAGAGCTCCAGGTCCTCGTTTGATCACACTAGAGCCCCCACTGGCGCCACGCGTATAGCCACATCCACGCCACCGTCTTCTCGTGGGTCGCTCGGTGTGGAACCCGAGATGTACCTGGGGGGCGGCCTCTTCACAGTCGCCTTCCCTCCACTAGAGGGGATGACTGCCTCTATGAAGTATTTCTTCTTATTGTAATCACTGTTGTTTAAACTATCCCCGCGGCACCCCATTTTGAGCAGCCGCGCCAGCTCAAGAAGGAGCCTCTCTGAGGCCGCAGAATAAAATGCTGGCAACGCCAATATGTTTATTACCTTTTCATTCATAGAAATTCTGGCCTATGAAAATCAATAGCACCATGCAATGTCAATTAAGCCACACCTGTCAAAAAATCCCATATTGCCCCATAATAACGGGTAATTTAGTCCGTAACAACATTATAAACACTAATCATAGCCTCACATTGCCACCGTTAGTAAAATTTAATAACACGTCCTTGTCAGTCTTCGGACCCCCTCTTTACTTACAACCCTACCAATTTACTTGTACTGTGTAAAAAAGCAATCACACTTTTAATTTCATATCAATAAGGTTGAAAATCTAAAGTATTCAAATTTAATAGCTGAAAATTGTTGTCAGTTTTCGTAATGACGTCACTGAAGGATGTCCCAAGGCACTTTGGGTATTAAAATGACAAACGTAGGTCGCTATCGAGTATGGAAATCTCCCAATTTATTATACGATAGGTAGTTATCCTATTAGGTAAACAGAGCTGGGGGTTAATAGAGTCATCGGGTTTATTAACAAGGGTTGGGTACTATTTTGTGTGAACTTTTTTTAAATAGTTAATATTGTATCAGAGTCCAATTATGGGTCATTCGATGTTATGGTTATTTTTTATGTCGCAAGACTTGAGTGGTGTAGCCATTAGTCACGCTATGATCTTTAGTGGGTGAAGCAGAAATGTAGTGGTGAATAAAGTGGAGGGGCGTAGGTGGAAAGCGTTCAACTAAGTGGTCGATGTCGTGATTCGAAACATCACCTAAAAGAACGGACGTGAAGGTCCATTTTCATAATCACCATGTACGTCAAACTAAGAGGTGATTACAGTATATTGTTATGTTTTTTTTTTCTTATAAAAACTTTGCCTCACACTAGGGCTGGTCCTGTGTCGTGGGTGCGTTTACAGACATAAATTCCAAACACAATACACCCAGACCCGGAACAACTACCTGCAGAACATACAAATATTTGTTCCGTGCGGGAATAGAACCCGCGACCCGGAGCGCAGCAGTCGACTGCACCAAACATGCCATCGAATTAAAAAAACATTAGTAAATATTGGCACATAGAGGCTTTGACAATCTGCTGCGCATCTTCTATCCTTCCCGTAATCACCACCGAAGGACGGGGTGGTACCATTACCTTGGGAGGGGCCTGTCCAGCAGTGGACCGCGATAAGCTGTGTAGATGGTTCAGCGACCATTGAGCTTCCTTATGGATACTGATATGAATAATTGGCTGTCTCGACCGGGGAAGTACCTCGCCGTCAGAGAATACAGTTAAGTTGTTACTGTGGCCGTGCGTACAAAGTGAACCATCACTTGTTTCATCCTTGTTCAATGAGAGAAAAATGTACGGCCGTGGAATGGCTTAATGAATGAGCTATAGCAGTCTTGATCTGTACTTATGAAACAAAGTAATCAACACTCATACATATCGGTAAACATCGTAATCGATTCGGGAATGTCCGGTCAGAGAACATGAGAAAATACTCCCCGTGGTATGTGTTCTTATGACAGTGAGTTGTGAGTTTCATAGAAACAATGACTGCTGAGACAAAGCTCGCTCTATCTAGACGTAAGAAACCCTGAAAATTATTGTTGTTGTGTAAAGAAAGAAAGAAAGAAAATTGATTTTATTGGTTCAAACAGTACACACAATAAAAATAAACTTTAATACAAACTCCATAAAACTAAATAAAAATATATAGTTAGGATGTTGAACCGGTAAAATTTCGGCTCATAAATTGGCCTCTTATTTTTTGGACACTAGGTCCAGGAAATTCTACATGAACTTCCTCCGCCCCGCGGAAGGACGCAGGGACATGCCGGACTCTTACCGGCTAAAACCACTGGGGCGGCATCATCTTCGGCACCTAAGGCGGCCTCCAGGTCCTCGTATGATCACAATCGCTCGCCCACTGGTGCCAAACCTATATATATCGGATATATAATCTATCTATATATATATACTATAGTGGTAATGATGATGATGATTTTTTTGCTACCGTAGTAAATCTAAATGAGTTATACATATATTCTTTATTTTCAAGTACAATTATAGCAAAACATATGAATCTAAAATCATCAAAAACATTTAATTATTTTAATTGTTTAAAGCAAACATCCGTCCAATCATGGACATACACAGTGTGGCCATAAAACAGGCGTGTGCCGACTACACAAATATCGTTCGCTTTAATATTTAATGTCCACGGAAACAATGAGGACATAATAGCCAACATTGAAAAATTAAAACAATTTAGACGCTACTTTTTATTTTAACTCGATGGAAAGTCGACACATTATCTACAAAACGTTACTGACTTATAGAGACCGGGTCATATGCAAATAAAATATGGTCCAAATATGCATTACAAATGCTTGAAATATGCAAAAGAATTGCTACAATATGCAACATCAAATTTAAACAAATCATCATCATTATCATCATCATCGAGGGCTCTTTTGGCTTCGCCGGAAATGACCGGTTAAGCAGCCACATTTCCCAGAAAAGTATGCGAGAAGCCCAAGAAAAAAAAACATCGTCATCATATCAGCCAAAGGACATAGACTCCCCTATAGATTTCCACAAAGTTCGGTCAAATGCCACATGCATCCAACTGCTTCTAGCGACCTTCACCAGGTCATCCGTTCATCACGTTGGAGGTCGTCCTACGCTGCGTTTTCCGGTCCGCGGTCTCCACTCGAGAACCTTTTTGCCCCAACGGCCATCAGTTAAGTCACGTCACGAGCAATGTGCCCCGCCCACTGCCACTTCACTTCTTAAACAAATACCTGCTACAAAATAATGTTATTTAAATTAAAAAAACGCCGCATAAGTTCAAATTAAAACAATTTTATTTATTATCCACATTTTCTACGGGATATTATGATTGTTCTTGAAAACGATAACAATCATGTACGGTTCCAAATGTTCAGTAGTAAGATTATACCTAATAATATACTACAAAAACAAAAAAATGTAACCACGTAATCCTGAAATATGATAATAACTACATAAGTACCGAATATAACATTCATAATCGAAAAAACAAGTGAGTTTTTACTTGTTTCTCTTGAAATATGACACTTGGAAAGAAGACATCATCTCTACGCACATTCGCATATTTCATATTCGATAGCCAAATCCTAATTTTATTGAAGCTGTGCGAAAATCGAGTTCTATGCGACTTTACACCTGAACCGAGAACACCTAGTAGCCAACTTCAAACACCATTCATATCGCACTTAAACGGCATTTCCCTTACAATGTAAACACATTTAAGTCCGATTTTTTACTGTAAAACGTCACTGGCCACCCTTATGACTGTTATTAGGGGCAATACATCAAAATATTGTAAAAATGAGGGTAATTTTACCCTTGTTTGCTGTATCGCGGATAACTTTTTATTTACTCAGCCAAACAGTACAACAACAGTCAGAGTTTATTGGGAATTTTCGTAAAAATAATGATGTAACAGAGCTATTGACCAATTGTACATCGAATTTGGATACTTTACCAGAAAGTCTATTTCTGTATGGTTCTAAGACATATTCGTCTATTTGCAGTCTCATTACATTCGGCATCCTTCGGTTTACGAAAACTTCCGATGGAACCTCACCTTTTATTGTCCAAGGAGGTGTTATGTTAATAGTGTCATGGGCTACAACCACACCAGTTGAAACTTTATGACAATGTTAATTGGCATCGCTATGTTGGCTACACTGAAATGTATTGGAGTATAAATCAATGGATTTATTCATATGGACTAGGTTTTGATCTAACTAAAATGCGGTTAAATATAAGGAGTGTCGTACGCTATAACGAATTCTAAATATTGGATACCATTTGATCAACAACTATTAATCAAATGTCTAAATAATCGAACGTTCAATTTATTGATTGTTTAACAAATGGAAAACTTTTTAAATCGTACAATCTTTATCGCGACTGGTCAAAATATCGACTGTTTAGTAGATCGAGTTCGTGCCATCAATTAATCATTGTATCTAAATATCAACACATTGTCTATATATCAAATTTAAAATTATAGTTATGTCAAAGGAAAAGTCAAATGGACTTCCAGTAACTTGGCTTCCATCAGTATAATAAAGGCAGAATTAAATTGTGTGTATACATGTTCAAGGCACAAGGGCCACCCCAGCTACACCTTAACCGACTGTGGCGGTGTTTTGATTATTTCAATACAGTTAATGTTTGTGAAAGTAGAAAATAGTGAAAATACAACATTTGCTTTACAAATACGCTGTAGAAATAAATGGGTTATAATTTTCTTTTGTGGTTAACATAAATAATTTGATGCGACAAAGTTAGCGTTAATCTAAATCAATGGACTGAACAGAAATTATGTGCAGCAAAATACGACATCATTCCAAAATCAACTCACAAACCATAATCCCCTAAATTAATTATAACTTATTACCAGATTGCACTTAATCCGTGTAAAACACGCAAAATTTACATCAGGGAGGGTACCACTAGTAATCTGGCTTAATGACGAGTGAATTGTCGTGATATAGTGATTACATGTAATATGACTAAGTAATTAAAATGACCGCAACGCATCAACTTAATTTTGGTGTTTTGATAAGATTATTTGGTTACGAAAGTGAAATGACGTTGATGGATATTGCTTTTATGAGGCGTGAAAACTTTTTTATACCGCTTAGTTGGCAAACAAGCATTCGGTCCACCTGCTAGTGGATACCGTAACATTTTTTTTATTTTTTTTATTGGTGCCCAGTGGAAATTCTTCATGAACTTCCTTCGCCCCGGGGAAGGGCGAAGGGGTATGCCGGACTCCTACCGGCTAAAACCACTGGAGCGGTCATCTTCGGCACCTAAGGGAGGCTCCAGGTCCTCGTATGATCACACCAGAGCCGGATACCGTAACCTATGAACGCTTGCAACACCAGAAGTCACACTCGCACTTGCCGATCCTCTAAAAATCTTCTCATATGCTTTTTGAAGACCCCGATGCTGCAGTCTCTTAAGAAAACCTCAAATTCAGATTCAAAAGATATTTATTCATATAAACCTTTTACGGGCGCTTTTGAATAGTCAGAATGTAGTTGCACGGTTCCAAGAAGTTGGTCCTATGGAGAAGAACCGCCAAGAAACTACATAGACACTGTTTTAAAATCATTTTAAAATGTTAGGAGGAGGATCCACAGGAAGAAGTTCCTTTGAAACCGCATGGTACGAGAGCATTTTGGCCCTAGCGTATGTGGATGAACTACCCGCCGATAGCGAGAGGTGTGATGGTTCAAAGTAGTTGTTTGTGCTATATCGCATAATTTTTAGAACACTGTCCATTGTACATGCGGTAGAACGCACATAGGGAGGTAAGACTTAGGGCCTCAGACTTAGGGGTTCTAGATCGCTTTTGCGCTTGTGATCGTCGACAATCCTAATTTCACGTTTCTGTACAGAATTAAAAATCCATACTGGTATCTAGGTGCTCCCGCCTATAAATGGCAGCAGTACTTTATCTGGGATTGGACTTGCGACGTATAAAGTAGCAGTCTTTGCAGTCAATCAGAGGTACCGCCTTGCCCTGTTAAGCACACCGAGCTTTTGGCACGCCAGCTTGACTTTAACATCTAAGTACATACAGTACGTACAGAACTAAACGCTGCTGGAAATGTTGACCCCAAGGATCCCAATACTGGTGGCATTGCTAAGCGACTGACTCTGGAATGAACGTGGAGACTGGTGGTGGCGGTGTATTGGTGGAATTAAAGTGGACTAAGTTTTGTCGTTCCCAATCAGAGATTATATTTAGAATACTCTCGATTTCCGACCCAAGCTGTCTGTGGATTTCCTCTACTACGGGACGAGGGATGTTAGCACGACCCGTATAATAAGTTAGGTAAGTGGACAGGATGAGAAAAAGCTAGGAATTATGCAGATGCTTAATTTATTTTTCAGGAACTACAAAGAAGCTAGCAATTTATATTCTAGACAAATTAGTCTCTCGCTAACTGTTTGGTAATATTGTTCAAAGCGGCAAATAATGGCTCATGACAAAAATCTTTAAAGAGTGTGTGTTACCAGTTGTGTTGCCAGGTCTAGCAACCCAAATATCGAAGCGGAAGGTTAAAAAATCTGGACATTGGCTTACAAATCACGACAGCTAAAAATAGGATTTTAGGTTAATGTTTATTTTAATCCTAAGGCACATTTGATTGAGAAAACATTGCAGTATTTGACACCCATATAAAATAGGTGATGTATGGAAACGCAGAAGGTGCGCAACGTAGGTACGCAGAAACACGTAACGCATTTTAGTTAACGCTCGACAAAATTTCGCTCCTCATAAGTTATTCATACCGGCGGGTTTATATATAAATCGATTCTTAAGGAGTAAACTCCAATAATTTTAAGAAACTTTCAAGTAAGATTAAATTAAACTGACGCATCTCTGTACTAGTGTTATTCGGGTTCAACAGTTGTTTTAAGTCGTCTGTAACATTGAAAAGCAGTGGACGTCCTTCGGCTGATATGATGATTAACATTAATTCATTCAAATACAGTAACTTAGCAATGGACCACAACCAACTGCTAGAAATATAATTAATCTCACGGTGATAGCATGAGAATATTTTTTTACAGGAATATGAGTTACCGAGTTAAAAGAATTATAATATCAAAGAAACAGTCCATCATAATAATACATAATAGGAGCAAGCAAACATTAAAAATATGATATAAAATATTAGGGAACAAATAAATGTAGGTACATATTTATATATATAGAGATATATTTTAATTAATTAATTAATGCTGGCCTAAAGTATGGTGCCAGTTACGAATAGCACCAACCCATCTCATCCCGCGGGTATCGTAAAAGGCGACTATAGCATTAGCTGCAGGATGGGCAGCAGCGTCCTTCGAGTACATTAACAACTCAACTGCGATCGCCAACCCGCCTGCCAAGCGAGGAGATTATGGCAGAAATCCCAATCAGGAACACACAACACTTCCAGACAGCTCATGGTGGCGGTCTTTGGGGGAGGCCTGTGTCCAGCAGTGGACTTTATTCGGCCGAAATGATGATGATTATGAATGCTGGGCATTAATTAATTAAAATATTATTGAGAGTGACAAAAAATTATTAATCGTCATAAATAAAATTGATTTTAATACAATATAAACAAAAATGTCACTACTATAATTATTAAAATTACAATTATAACAAAATCTCAATAAAGTGACACAATAACACCAATCTCAATATAGCGCCGACTTCTAACAAAAAAGGCCACACGAAGATTTAAAAAGAAATCACCCAAAAAACTGACACACCATAACCCAAAAACGACAATTTTATTCATCAGCCATCGCTGTTTGTCAGTCAACAAAAAAAAACCATTCATTAGCCAGTTCTAATGGGAATTGGAGTCGACTTTACTAAAAAACAATAGCTTTTTATTATGCTTCGTTATTCGCTTGAGTGATGGCCCCAAGGGCTTAAGCGACATATTAATTTTGCTGTGAAATATTGCTTTTTATGTTGTTTGTTTTAATGTAAGCTAGTCTATCTAAATGTAGGATGATCGCGGGCTTAGTTAGAACGTCATCATATCAGAACAAAGGCCTCCCCCATAGATTTCAACAATTGTGTCGCCATTTGGGGGTACATTGGGGGGTATCTGCCAATACTGACCACCCTTGGCAGGCGGGTTGGTGAGCGCAGTATGGCTATTGTTCTACAGAAGGGGCGCTGCTGCCCTTCCCTCAGGTTTAGTCCCTTAGTCGCCTTTTACGACATCTGCGGGAGGAGATGGAGTGGTGATATATTAGATAAATTCTTAACCCGGACACCAAACGAACAAGAACGTATGCATTGGCTAATAAAATATGAAGGAATTACTTTAATTTGATCGTTAATATTCTTCTACAAACATCTTATCCTTGAGTAAGCGTCCATTGATTGGCACTAGCACATCAATGCTCATCATTCTTGTCTGTGTGAATAGAGGCCTTTGCGCTGCACTGGGATAGTTTCAGGCTCATAATATTATAAGTATATATTTATTAGAACTATAAAAGCTCTACGTATTAAAAGGGCATATCAGTAATGTAACCTGTACTTCTGTAACAACACTGTATAACAGGCACCAAAATAACTTACAAACCCTAAATTACACCTACATAAAGAATTACGCCTTCCAAAACGCATCCGGACAATACTTGACAGAAATTCTAATATCTAGAAAAGTGTCATGAATGAAACTGAAGATATACGTAGATTGAGCCTTTATAATTTCTCTGCACGTGCTACGTGAGAGCTACCGTTTATATAAGCGTATAAACAAAGCACCCACGAAAACATTGATTGTCTCATCAAGGGCTCTTAATAAGCAATCTGAAGCGTCACTATAATTAATTCTGTAATCAGTTTTAAGTGATAATAACGACATGCGGGTCTCGACGAATGATGTTTGCTTTTTTGTAAACCGTGCATTCACCCTTTTGTCTTTGGCGTGATGGTAATGAGTTAATAAGTGCTTAATGTGAAACTTTTTATTCTCGTTGGGTTCACTTTGCTCTTTGAAGTATGATTAGATCGGTAGACATGTTCGTTCGATCGAAGCAAGGAGGGTACCCCTAGTACGAGTTCTTTTTACTATATGGTTTAACAGTTTGTGGTGTCCGGATTAAGAATATAGCACCACTCAATCTCCTCCCGTGGATGTCGTACCATCGGCCATACAACGTCCACTACTGAACGAAGGCTTCACCATAGATTTCCACAACTGTGTCATCATATTGGGGGGAATTTGCCAGTACTCACCACGCTTGGCAGGCGGGTTGGTGAGCGCAGAATGGCTACTGTTCCACAGAAAGGACGCTGCTGCCCATCCCTCTGGCTTAGAGTTCATTAGTTGCCTTTTACGACCTCCACGGGAGGAGATGGAGTGATGCTATATTCTAAATCCAGACACCACACGGATAATCCGGACACTACACGTATAATCCGGGCACCGCACGGATATAAGTCTCCAAGCCTCAAGGTAATACAAAAAACAGCCTTGCGAATTTTATCCCATCTGGTGAGGGAGAGTCCTCCAAAGCAAATTTATTTTATTTCTTTTTTTTTTCTTTTTAAAAAAACGTTGCCCCACACTAGGATTTCTCCTGTGTCGTGGTTGCGTTTATAGACATGAATTCCACATACAATACACCCAGACCCGGAACAACTACCTGCAGATCATACAAATATTTGCTCCATGCGGGAATCGAACCCACGACCCGGAGCGCATGTATGGTAACTTTATGTGTGGTAACTGTATCACACGCATAAAATATGTATGTGCGTCTTATCTTTCTTACGCCAGAGTCAGCAATTTAAGGTACGGCAGCTGCTGGTTGTACCCCTACATTAGGGATTTAGAAGTATCTCTAATAACACCAATCGAAAGAGTTGGCCTGGTTTAATCAAAGCCAAAACCGTAACAAGATTGACACAAAATGTATTTTTTTATGTGAAACAATTAATTTATTTATTTATCATATTCTTTACTACACCAGTTATTCAAAACACAATAAAAGGTATCACTTAGATTATTGAGAATACCACCACTCCATCTCCTCCCGTGGGTGTCGTAATAGTCGACTAAGGGATTAGCCGGAGGATGGGCAGCAGCGTCCTTCGAGTACATTAACAACTCAACTGCGATCGCCAACAGATGGCAGACGCCAAGCGTGGCGATTATGGTAAAACCCCCCAATAGCACACAACACACCCATATCGGTCGTTGTGGTAATCTTTGTGGGAGGCCTGTGTCCAGCAGCTGACTTCATTCGGCCGAAATGAAGAGATTATTGAGTGCAATGGGCGGCCTTATCGCACACGGCAATTTTTTCCAGGCTACTATGGCACGTCGCGATGTCGTCGTGCAGCATGTCAGCGTCGTGAATCGTCCTCTCACTTCACCTCGCCGCGGCACCGCGTCCTGTGCGCACCACAGCGCACAGCGAGGCTTCAGAGCATCCCTCACAATTCCCCGAGATGTGCTTGGCGGGCGGCCTTTAGACAGTCACTTCCTCACTGCAGGAGGGGGTCACCGCCTTACACTCATCCCCTTCAAGATGTGTCTAAAGGTGTATCACCAATGTTTGCTTATTTGTATTTTTGTGCAGTTCAGTGTAAAATTGTGCGAGACTGGAATAAATGTTTCTTTCTTTCTTTCAATGGGTAACTCTACCATGATTGTATTGAGGACTTGCTGAAGGCTGAAGATGACCGCTCCGGTGATTTTAGGCAGTAGAAGTCGTGCGCATGGCATGCGCCTTCGCCCTTTCCCGGGGTGGAGGAAGTGAAAAAACGATATAATATTATTATGAGTTGCTTTTGCTACACCCACGGGTATAGGTGACTTATTTTTTGCCAGGAAGCACAAAGTGAATCTATTTGCTAGTCTTTATTAGTCGGTAATGCATTACCAATATTATAATTAGCATGTGCCAAACGCACAAGGAGTCAACTGGTCAAAGCTAGCCGCTGTGGGAGCGTTCCCCGCTCCACTTCAACTAATTACATGTTATTCTCACTGATTAAAGCACAGCTTGCGTCTAATGAGTGACTCATGTAACTATCGGTTGCGGTTGACCTTTATAGGGTACGATACGGATACGATTTCGGGAAGTTCAGTGGGAATCCTAAAAGTGAGCCCCATAGTTAAAGATCATCAAGGTCACAAAGATGGCTGCAGCGTCCTAGTCTGCGCTAATAACTATCTGTCCATCACTAATTCGCCTGTCAATCACGGTGATTACGGTAGATATATTTCCTAATGACCGTTCCTATACGATCTATGAGGTGTTTCCTTTTCAGCAGTGGACGTCCAACATCGTGAGATGATACTGGGGAAATAATGGCGGTTACTCCATCTCTTTCACCGGTAAGATTATAAAATGGTAAATGTAGTAACAGCATGTGGACACCCTGCGGTGTCCGGATTAAGAATATAGCACCACTCCATCTCCTCCCGTGGTGAGTACCGGCGAATTCCAGTTCCAGACGCAGTGGTGGAAATCTATGTGGAAGCCTTTGTCTAGTAATAGACGTCCTTTGGCTGATATGATGATGAGGAGCAGAATATTTTGTACACTAATACATTTTACTTTCTCAGCAGTTCGCAAGGTTAAATCCAAGCCAGAGCTAAATATCTCAATTCCCCCGAGAGGTGCCTGGGAGCCTCTTTGGAGGTTAGCCTCTTTGGAGTCGCCTTCCCCTGCTAGAGGGGGTGACAGCTTTACAGTCATCCCCTCCGCGATGTGCCTAAAGGCGCGGTACCAATGGGTGGTTCTAGATGGAGATTATTCGAGTTCCTGGTGCCTCCCTCATGCCCCTCCGCCCGGGGCGGAGGATGTACATGACGTATTTCCACCGGATACATAAAAATATAAGCTAAATATCTGTTGTTGTAGATAACCAAAGATCTTTATAAATATGTTACAAATAAAATTGAATAGCTGTAAACTGAATCAAAGTGCAACCCTAACGCATTCAGTAATATTATAACAAACAAAATCCAATTAAAATTTTAATGACAATCGTAAACACTAAAACGCCCTTATAATCTGACGAGCACCGTTCTCACAGCTAGAAGTCATCTTTCTCAATCAAGAACCCATCGGTCGTCCACGATTTTTATTGTTTTCAAACTAAACGTACGGGTACATATGACCACGAACGCTTTTTTCCCTTTTTCTTAACAACGATTGGCTAATTAATTTTACAACTCCTTTATTAAGCTTAACTATCTTAAAATCTACTAAAATAGTTGGTAACTCGCTTTTATTTTCTGTGTTATTGTTGTTTTTTTATAGCGAATAAATTGACGTTTGTTGTTAGTAGAGTGGTGTCATAAAAAATGTTATTGTTCACTAAATCGAATATTGTCAGGGTTAGTTTTGTAGTTGAAAATTACAATACTTTTTTGACATTAACTCTGGACAAAAGGCCTTTGTTCAGCAGTGGGAGTCCATTGGCATTTGGCTTTGGCCCATGGAAGGGACGCTGATGTCCATCCCTCTCATTTAGAGTCCTTTAGTCGCTTTTTACGACATCCACGGGAGCAGATGGAGTGGTGCTATAGATATATTAGTAATCCGGATACCACACGAAAAATGGTATTACTCTACGAGATAAAATCAGAAATGAGAAGATCTCTAGTAAAACTAAAGCTGCCGTCATAGCAGATGGGGCCTTTTTTTTTTTTTTTTTTTTTATTGGTGCCCAGTGGAAATTCATCATGAACTTCCTTCGCCCCGGGGAAGGGCGAAGTGGTATGCCGGACTCCTACCGGCTAAAACCACTGGAGCGGTCATCTTCGGCACGTAAGGGAGGCTCCAGGTCCTCGTATGATCACACTAGAGCCGCCCACTAGTGCCACGCCTATTGGCACATCTCGGAGAGGGTGACTGTAAAGCGGTCACCCCCCCCGGGGGGATTGTAAAGGATCCCCCAAAGCGTCCCACGGCAGTGCGTGACCACATGCGTGCTACCGCCTTCTCTTGGGTCGCTTGGTGTGGGCACGCAGATTCCCCAATCTACGCACCCGCGAACCCAGAGGTCCCCCACCTTATAGCAACGGCAGGGGTTTTCAGGCGTATCGGAATTAGGCGCCAGGGCGGTTGTTACCCCGGCGCCGTCTCCTTCTTCTTCGAGCGGGATCGGCCCTCTCCCGATCCCGCTCTGCGGTCTCCTTCTGGAGCATGACAGTCTCACAGAAGGAGACCACTGCATTCCAGTTTTCGTGCTCTGCCAACATAGCCGACACTACTGCTGGCAGAGAGAGATCTTGCCCGATCCGATCGACTAGGATCCGCCGCTCGGCGGCCCACGCAGGGCACGCCTCGAGCGTGTGCTGTGCGGTGTCCTGGTCGCTATCACAATGGTGGCATTGTGCCGTGGCCTCGCGTCCTATCCTGTGCAGGTACGCACCGAAACAACCGTGCCCGGTGAGCACCTGCGTCAGGCGATAGGTGACGCGCTCGCTCCTTCTGAGCCAGGCTCCGAAGAGCGGCAGGACGGCCTCGACGACGCGCTTGGTCGCAAATTGCATCCGCAGGCGGTGACGCCACTTTACAAGTGCGCGTCGGCGAGCTAGCCGCCGCAGCCTGTCCAACGCCCCTGGAGGCGCGTTTTCGCCGCTCTGGCGGAGGCCGTTGGGGCCTACCACACTGAATTGCTGCAACTGCATTGCGCATTAACTCATTAATGTAATGATAAATGGCGGCACGCCTGGCAGATTTGAAACATCAATTGACGGCACGGTTGGTGCAGTGGCTGATACAGTCGGCTGCTGCGCACCGGGTCGTGGGTTCGATTCCCGCACGGAACAAATATTTGTACGATCTGCAAGTAGTTGTTCCGGGTCTGGGTGTATTGTGTGTGGGATTTGTGTCTGTAAACGCACCCACGACACAGGAGAAATCCTAGTGTGGGGCAACGTATAAAAAAAAAAAAAAACAATATTAAGTTTTAGCAAATCGACATTCTGCTTTGCAAATTTGTACCAATACCCCGATATACCTACGCAAGTAAAGTGGCCAGTGTGTAGTATAGAGGAAACGAAGCGTACGATAAACGATACACCGACACACACAAGTAAAGTGGCGCGTGTGGAGCGTAGAATCGAAAGTATGTATAATTATTTCTTAAAATATAATTAATAAATAGTTCAAGTGTGCAATCAATACAAATATAAACCTATTTTTATTATATCGTTGTTAACAATCAGTAGCTTCTACGACACATTTCTATACATGTAGAATGGACACCAACATTTATTTTTATCCTCCGCCGAGTTAACAATTATTTCTAAATAATTCCAATGAAGGTACGTAAAATTTTAGTAGGACATAGGTAATTGTGGGATTGTCCATAAACCGCGTATCATACATACGTATATACGCATAACGTATATATAACCACCCTCCCTTCAAGTAACACCATGGAGACATTCAGCCTGAGCCTCTATAACGTTACTTTTCAAATCAAATATGAATAAAATTTGTAAAATTCATATATAGAGAAACGGTGTTCATTTTTTAACCTTCCTCCCTCCTTTATACTCCTTGAAGATCAGTACCTAGTTGCCCCTCACACCCACTCAAAAATGTTACGTGGTTTATGGACTATCCCTAACGAACGTGAAAGAATATTGTTTTATCATAGTTTGTTTTGTTGACTGGTAAGGCTACGAATTAACGTGTGGTGCCGGCTACGAATAGCACCAACCCATATCATCCCGTGGGTGTAGTTAAAGGCGACTATGGGGTTAACTGGAGGATGGGCAGCAGCGTCATCAAAACCCCCCAATGAGCACCATACACGCTCGGTCGTTATGGCGATCTTTGGGGGCGGCTTGTATCTAGCAGTGGACTTTATTCAGCTGTAACGAAGGACAGCACGCAGTGGTAGCCTGCTTTATGAATTTGTGTATCAAGTACGTGATAATTATTTAAATGAAGTCCGTTAAATTAAGTTTTAAGGTTAGTTTTCATTATAACAAGCCTGTGATAGAAGTAGACTAACATCAAATGTACATTATAGGTAGACTTCTTGATCGGCAGCCTGACGCCTTAACCATTTGAACCAAGGTTCCCTTAAACGAAAAGCTACTACCCTATTTCTTCCCTAGAGTGTCTTAGGTGGCGGCTAAGGGATTGTACCAGGGGGACGCTTTCTAGCTGTCAAATGATGCCCACACTGACCGGGGAAATAAATACCAATAAACAGCCAGCGCTTTGTAAACATCACAAAGTATTACGTCAATATGTATAGCATGGCATTTCTGGCCCAGTGGCCAATCGCTTCGCTTTCTGCGCAGAATATAGAAAAGAAAGAAAAAAGAAAAAAAATTTATTAAGGTCTTGCACAGGAAGTTACAAATAACATAAAGTAAAAAAATATTATAATAAAATTGAGGCAACCTGGACGAGGTCAAAAAAGGCCCCTTTCTCAGCATAATGCTGTGACATTAAAATGAAATAATGCCGCAGCGCTGGTTTTCAGATCAGGGGTACAATTCCATACATCCATACATCCTTGAAGACAGAATCGAAATAACGGTGTATAACCAATTCGGTATTGGCTAAGACATGATTGAAGCTATTCAAGGACACGTTGCAGACGGTAAGCCATGAAGATCAGCATTAGCTTAGAGAATTGCACCCCTGGACCAAGACATTTGTGATACCACGGGCGGTTACGACATAAGCCAATAAATAAGTTAATAAAAAGACATACCGAGTAATTAGTCAAATATGTAATATTTTTAAAATATCCTATATCTGTAGTATACTACTGAATAAACCAATAATTAAATATATAAGTGTTACTTACGTGTATGTACTAAATATGATCAATATTTATTATATATGGATGTCATGATGTTTATACTCTGTCTACGGGAGAATGTCAGACCAGGCTGTATGGCTCGGACCTTTGCCTAACTTTTGGCGAAACAAATAACAATAATATTGAGAATTTCAAGTTGTTTACTGGCGACGATAATGCAAACAAAACAAACTCGAAACTCAAACACTGAATTACTTACAGTCTGGATTAAGAATGATACTTTTTTTTTTGTATAGTATAGTGATATTTTTCTATAGTAGTATAGCATAGTTGTTCCGGGTGTGATGTTCATTCGGGTAACAAGCAATGCAGGCTCTTACTGCTTCCTTAGCAGATTTCCAGTCAGTACTAAAGACATACAAACGTGAACTAGAAGAAGGTGCAGAGGTAAGACTTCATCTTGGGGCTTTGAATGACACAATGTTGGAGCATAACTTATGTCTTATTGTTGAACCTTGCATGCGTGTTCAACTTGACCATGTAGCCATGAGAAAACGCAATCTCTTCCACATACCATGCTCCACATCATGATCGGTGATAATTTTGCGGGAATGAAAATAAATCTGGTGTTACAGTTTCTAAAGCACAATAGACAGAAACAGTCCGCATTGACTGACAATAAAAACGAAACAATCCAAAGACGCCTTAAGCACTGAAAAGCGAAACGATTTCAGCATATGACAAGTTCCCCTGCCCCCGCAAAACGCTCCATTAGGGACTCACTCTCTAAACGAATACAATCATAACCGAAATCGAATCAACCATTGCTTATATATTAACTAATAAGGGAATACAGTTAGATATATTATAAAAATAGAAGCAGCAAATGTAAATAAATTACTAGGTACAGTTTTCTTTATTAAAATTCCACGTGTTGGAATTAATACCAAAAATAGAAAGAGTCATAAAAATAAAAAATACCCTTAAAGGACTAGAGAATGGTATTTGTTATCTTTAAATGAACTTAGAACTCACGCAATAAAACATTATATACCAATAAATTCCATGAATTACATTTAATAATCTACTCTCTGTCAAATTTTACTTGAATCCGTTCTCTCGTTTTATCGTGACTGAAAGACAAACAACCAAACTTTCATATTTATATTTAATACTAGTTGGGACGCGCGATTTCACCCGCCGTTTAATTTAAAAGAAATTTGTTTATTTTTAAATCATTTAGAATACTTCGGCATAGACACTTGACATAGAGTATATGGATTTCATGGGTTTTAATTTATTTTGCGCGGAACTCGTAATTATTTTTCTAAAATAAAAGTAGTCTAAGTTATTCCTTATCATATCAGCTATCTACCAGTGAAAGTCCCGTAGAAATCAATCCAGCCGTTTCAGAGATTAGCGGGAACAAACGGACAGACAGACAAAAAAAATCAAAATAGTTTTTTTGTTGAAGGTGCCGTATATATACTTTCATATCCATTTGGTAAAAAGCTGTTATTTTGACATGTGTCCGTGTGGTGTCCGGATATTCAGTGTGGTGTCCGGATTAAGAATATAGCACCACTCCATCTCCTCCCGTGGATGTCGTAAAAGGCGACTAAGGGAATCTAAACCAGAAGGATGGGCAGCAGCATCCCTTCTGTGAAACGGTAGCCATACTGCGCTCACCAACCCGCCTGCCAAGCGTGGTGAGTATTGGCAAATACCCCCCAAAATGATGACACAGTTGTGAAAATCTATGGGGGAGGCCTTTGTTCAGCAGTGGACGTATAAATGGCCGATATGAATGAATGAATTTTGACATGACAAACAGACACTTCGATTTTATTTATTTGTATAGAGTATAGATAATTTCCTACTTTCAGAAGTCATCATGAATTACCTACTTATCCCAACTGTTCACCATAACAGCCCTTGTCTATATACGCCATAAGTTCGTAATATGGTGTTGTCAATAACAATAAATAAATCATAATGCACCTTTACCGATACAGTTGCGCCACCATGAAACAATATACATCTCGATGTTAACGATTTATTAATTACGGAACGACACAAGGCGGAGGGCTCGCGGCAAAGATTATAAATAGTAACAGACATGACACGGGTGAATGATGGTCATATGTTTTGTTTTTGGACACTATGATCGAAAACACTCAATTATAATAGTTTTAAAAAACACGCTTTGTTCCAATATCCACCTCCTTGCTCCATCGCTAGATGCTCTTTACTGTATGGGAAGTAGGTTAAAATCTACTTCCAAGATTTTCTCACATCGTTCTTTCTTTTTTTATTTGTCCCGCACTAGGATTTCTCCTGTGCCGTGGGTGCGTTTACAGACATAAATTCCACACACAATAAACCAAGACCCGGAACAACTACCTGCAGATCGTACAAATATTTGTTCTGTGCGGGAATCGAACTCGCGACCCGAAGCGCAGCAGCCGACAGTATCAGCCACGGCACCAACCGTGCCGTCAAGTTAGTTACAAGTGTAGCCAAGAAAAGCATGCTAAAAATAGACCACAACACGATGTAGTTAGGGCATTGGTAAGTACGAAAATAATTTCCTTAAGCTATAACCGTCAAAGTGCGGAGTGTTCGTTGTCGAGATCCTGGAGCCCCATTAGTGCCGAAGGTGAGTGCACTGGTGGTTTTAGTGGCTAAGTGTCCAGGGGCGTTGGATGGTATAAGACGTTTCCAATGCGACGAAAATAAATAAAAGTAAAATTAAAGTGGTGTGGTGATCGGATTATCCGTGTGGTGTCCGGATTAAGAATATAACACCACTCCATCTCCTCCCGTAGATGTTGTAAAAGGTGACTAAGGGACTCTAAAGCAGAGGCGTGGGCAGCAGTGCCCCACCTGGAACAGTAGCCAAACTGCGCTCACCAACCCGCCTGCCAAACGTGGGGAGTGTTTGCAAACACCCCATAAAAATGACTACACAGTTGTGTAAATCAATGTGGGAGACCTTTGTTCAACAGTGGACGTATAAATGGGTGATATGATGATGTTGAAATTTAGGTTGAACCTGGTGTGTAGAAAAAAGCACTTTGATAGGAAGGACGACCGATTCGAATTATGTACTATCTCGTAAAGCAAATTAATTATCTTGTATACGGACTCACTTTTCTACAAATTCTCACTTGGGAACATACGACATCCCACTATTTACTGATCTATGCCAGTAGTTGCGTGTGCGCACATGCGGGCCCCAATCGTTTATCTGGCGATCTCCTGCTACTTCCAATTGGTAAAAAAGGCCCCCGACACAAAATTCACAGTAAATTGCTAAAACTGTTGAGTTTGATTCGTCCGACGCGTTTACGATTCCATTCAAAGATTAAAAAAGATTGCTCTTTTCAGTAAATGCGGGTTATTGGATTTTTTGTGTTGTTTAACGTATTTTAATTAAGATTATTATTATAGCTGTTACTAACTTTTAAACAATATTGTTTAAACAATATTTGTCGGTTGGTTGGCTTGGTAGAAAAAGAGCGTTAACTTCAGCTGTAAGTATCTAAAACGACTAGGTAAATATGTAAGGTAAGGGATTTTAATCGTTTAATTTTATTTAAATTTAAATGGTATAAACACCTATTACTTATATTTATTTATTTGCCGTGTGGTGCCGGCTCAGAATGCCACCACCCCATCTCCTCCCATGGGTGTCGTAAAAGCCGACTAAGGGATTAGCCGGAGGATGGGCAGCAGCGTCCTTCGAGTACATTAACAACTCAACTGCGATCGCCAACCCGTCTGCCAAGCGTGGCGATTATGGCAAAACCCCCCAATGAGCCCACAACACATCCACATCGGTCGTTGTGGACATCTTTGGGGGAGGCCTGTGTCCAGCAGTGGAATTCATTCGGCCGAAATGAAAAAAAAATGAGACTTATATTTAAAACATAATTTTTGATGAGGCTAACACTGAATTTTCTAGAATTGGTCGGTAAGAAAAGTTGCTCATGAGAAATTTATTTAAATTTCGAATGAAGAACTCTTTGTGAAGCTATAGATATACATTACATTCAAACTTCATTTGTTTTTACTAATTGACGGCAATTTAAAAAGTGCGTGCTATGCGTCGAAATTTATTTGACTAGAGAAAATGTTACTACATGACTTATTACGACTTTAGTTGCGGTCTTAATCAACAACTATCTTACGACAGACTTCGATTGGCATTTCATGATGAATCCCCATCTCGTGCCACTGTTTGTAACTGTTTTAATGAGTTTTAACGTGGTCTAAACAATCTTAGCGATGATTTGCGCGAAGGACGTCCTTCTACAGCGACCACTGAAGATAACGTGAGTGCTGTGCGGCTAATGATAAAAGCTGATAAAAGAGTGACATATCAACAGATCCTGGCAAGTTTAGGTATTGGTATGTGTTCAGTGCTAAAAGTAGTACACGAACATTTAGGCGTTAGGAAGCTTTGCACCAGATGAATACCTCATAATTTGACGGAAGATCAGAAACATTTGGATTGGTGCCGCAAAATGCTTGAAAAGTATAACGGAGGTGACTCGAATGCTGTGTTTTACATCGCCAATAAAAGCTATATATATTCGCCATCTGCGAACATTATTTACAAGCCCAATATTATTCATTTATACAATAATATAAAAATACACAAATTTAATTAAAACATCATCAATAAACAGTATCAATTCAATCTAACCCTACGAATGAAACCGTACAAATTAGAGGCCTCGAAAAAATTCAATAACCCTCCAGTGGGCACCGATCGGCAATATCAATGACGTTTAACCCTAAACATAATCGAGTCTGAATCGAAACTACCTCAGGGACATCGGGTCTGTTGTGCCCGTAAAATTGCCGAGTATTTTTTGCAATAAAATTGCTCCCTAGCTTTAAAGGGGGTCGTTCACGCCCCGAGCGGTTAAGGGTTACGAGAGCTGTGTTGACGTATTCCGAATGATTTCGTGTAAGCAGGGATGATACTGTTGGTTACAGGTAAGCTATGTAAATACGGAGCGTAATCGATATTTTTGTGTAGGTTTTATTTGTGGCTCTATACTGACATAGAAAACATAAAGACTCAAACATTTAAACACTTTTCTGAGAACAATGTAGTCAAAAAGTATTGAATAATCAAGGAGTTTCTTGCCAGTTCTTCTCCATAGGATATCTACATTATGGAATGCGGCAATTAAAGTCTTGACTATTTATAAGTGCCGTTTTGGTTGTGGTGTTATCTTTTTATCTTTTATCTTATCTTAATAAAAATATATTTTATCCTGTCTTAATATTTATATTTTATCTTTTCATTGGAACTGGAATAGGAACGTTAATATTTTAACTAAACAAAAAAATATACTAGTTGTTTTTCTCTTAATGTCATTGTTAGTGTGTTGGTGTAGTGGCTACACCTACCTACGTTTTATGGATGATTTACCAATGGCCTATGTCATCAAGAACTAAAATTTTCGCGCGTAACATTTAAAAGGATTTAAAATAAAATTGTGTGTTACAAATGTAAAATACATACAAAATGTCACATTCAAAACTAACAAAATCTTCAAAGTACAATACTGCTTCAAAACGGTTAACCCTTACAATGCCGGAGCATGTTTTCCGCGGGGCGATCCCGCGTGTCGCCTAAACGACCCCATAATTGATAAGTAAAGGAAAAGAAGAGTACCGCCTTATACATATTTATGAGATCCTAAAATTGCTACGGGACCATGCGAACGGGAGCACTTGCGCCCATCGCCGTCTCATTATGTTTTTAGGGTTCCTTTGTTATCGTCACTTTGATGTGTGTTGCACAGAAATCGGCAGAAGGATTTCCTTTAGTTTGCAGGATTTTGAAGTTGGAGGGTTAAATTGTGTGTAAAAATACGTGTTCCAATTTTGCTTTTGAGTTTAAAAAGTATATGGGCAGATTTTATTACTGTGTCATCAGTGTATTTATACGTATTAAAAAAAATCCGCGTGGTGTCAGGAATAAGAATATAGCACCAATCCATCTCCTCCCATTGGATGTCATAAAAGACGACTAAGACACTCTCTAAACCAGAGAGATGGGCAGCAGCGTCCCTTCTGTGGAACAGTAGCCATAATGCGGTCACCGACCCACCTGCCAAGCGTGGTGAGTATCGGCAAATACCCCCCAAAATTATGAAACATTTGTGTTTGTAAATCTATGAGGGAGGCCTTTGTTCAGCAGTGGATGCATAAATGGCTGAAATGATGAATATTTCACCAACACAAAAGAAATAACTGCAGAAAATGCAGAAATATGGTTTGACTTTTTAAATTTTTTGTAACCTATTTTGCAGTCATGTTTAAGGGGTTACAATATCCATATAAATGTGTCTATAATCACGAATAATATTAATATTCCTAGCGCCAAAATAAAACAACGCGGCATCTTGAAACAGTTCCAACATTCAACCGTTTTCTTTACATAAAAGCGAGTTTATAAACGCTAAAGGCGACGATGCGTTCCAAAAGCACAATAAACGGTAACTTTATAGCTGTAACAGGAACGCGACACTTTCTTTACCCGTACCTTACGACAATAATCCATTGTTGATGCTTTCTTTTCTCTTTTTATAATCTACACTCGTTTCTGAATGTGCTAAATGAAACGTTTAGCGACGTTCTTATTTTGAATTGTTGAGGGGTACAACAGACGAATATGCGATAATGTGTTTCAGGTTTTTCGTCTGTCGCATTGGAGGTATTTTATATTCCCAAAATCGTAGAAAATTAAGAACTATTAGGACAATCACTTATTTTGATTGGTTTGGTTACAAATTACATTGTTTCAACCTCGCCTATTTGGATGAAGTCCCGTTAGCTATTGAAATAAACACTATTTTGGTATTGTCAAGAGAGCCTGTGGAAGCCCTATTTTTATTTGTTTTATAATTTATGCACCCACAGAAACAAAAATAAAGAAAGATGAAATAGGACCAAAAGGTACAAACTTTCTTAAGAAATCTCTTCCAGCAGACCTTAGACCCTACTCGTTTGAGAGCAAAAAAGAGAGGTAATTATCAAAATTTTGAGAATACTTGATAATAACCATCTGAAACATGTTTGCTGGCATTCTATTAGTCGCTTTATATAAATACCAACTACGTAAACATTACAAACATGACCAATTCGTTGAATAAAAATGTTCGAACGTTAATAATAACAGTTGCGCAGTCAGTAATGAATGAACTCATATCAATTCGTGTGAGACGACTTGGCACCACATGTCAATGATTCGCTTCCGTTCGTTTGCTTTGCTTCTTTTACATCATATCCCATAAGATGATTTGTAGAGTCGACAAGTAAATAAAAATTCAAAAGTTTTATACAAATGTTGTGCCGTGTAGTGCCGGCTAGTGCTATAGCACCAACATATTTAATGCTGTGATATTAGCCGGAAGATGGGCAGCAGCGTCCTTCGATTACATTAACAACTCAACTGCGATCGCCAACCCGCCTGCCAAGCATGGCGATTATGGCAAAACCCCCCAATGAGCAGACGACACACCCAGATCGGTTGTTGTGATGATATTTGAGGAAGCCTTTGCCCAGCAGTGGACTTTATTCGGCCGAAATGGCGGGATGGCGATCACAGTTGAGTTGTTAATATACTCGAAGGACGCTGCTGCTATCCTCCGGCTAATCCCTTAGTCGACTTTTACGATACCCATACGTTTTATTAGTGTTACTTTATTTATTATTAATAGAACAGAAACAAATATAACCGTACATAAACCTGACTCCGCTCGCTTCCGATACGCTTACATTATCCAAAGAATACAGTTACCGCTTAGTCGTGCCTAAAAAGTTTTACTTCCACAAATTATAGCAGGTTTTTGCCTCACACGAGAAGAGCCCCACGTGTGACGATACCTAAGTAAGTCCAACGCACCATGTGGGCCTGCCCTGCTACCAACTTCCTGACTGGCTAACTTTCCAGTGCAGTACGAGCTAAGTATTCACATGTAAATAATCATCCGGAGAACAGCATTAGTCAGGGCTGACGCATAAATTCAATAAATGGTTTATACCAAAAGCAGCTCGTTCCATCCCTTTTTCTAAGCACGGCAGCCTTTGCTGTCGCTGCTACTTCTGCAATAGAAGCCCTTAAGCGCCGCAAATCATCATTTTGGCCAAGTAAAGTCCACTGCTGGACACGGGAGGCCCGCCAAAGATCTACATCGACCGATGTGGGATTGTTGTGTGCTCATTGGGGGGTTTGCCATAATCGCCACGCTTGGCAGGCGGATGGCGATCGCAGTTGAGTTGTTAATGTACTCGAAGGAAGCTGCTACACATCCTCCGGCTACTCCCATAGTCGCCTTTTACGACACTCAAGGGATGAGAGCCGTAAATACCGCCTCGGTAATAATTGGATCGTAGGTTACGAGTGCAAATCTGCTTTTCAAAGATATTGGCAGACATTGGTCGATACTACATGTCCTCAGAAGGCTGGTCTTTTCTTTAGTCAAAGAATGAGCATTTCCATACAACGTGGCAATGCTGCCAGTCTTCTAGTAACATTACCTGTTGATACCGATAAGGAGGAGGTTCTTTGATAACTAAGTACCGATGACAATTTTCATAGTTTTATGTTATTTAGATTAATTATAAATAGTGTAGTAATGTCTTAGGTTTTCGCGATTATTACACATTATAATAAAACAATTTTAAAAGGATTACATCGCGTATGTTTTGCAGCATCCATTTAAAATTGTTTCATTATAACATAAATATTCATCATCATCATTTCGGCCGAATGAAGTCCACTGCTGGACGCATGCCTCCCCCAAAGATCCCCACAACGATCGATGTGTTGTGGGCTCATTGGGGGGTTTTGCCATAATCGCCACGCTTGGCGGACGGGTTGGCGATCGCAGTTGAGTTGTTAACGTAATCGAAGGATGCTGCTGCCCATCCTCCGGCTAATCCCTTAGTCGACTTTTACGACACCCAAGGGAGGAGAAGGGGTGGTGGTATTCTGAGCCGGCACCACACGGCATAAATATTGTTTTTTATATATTTAGTTTTAAAGCTATAAGCTAATTGTAACAAAATTATGGGTTGCAGAATTTAAGTGGCACTTATTCGGCTTTATTCAATTCCACGTTTAATAATAAGTGGCGGTTTTGTAGTAATTCGTATTTTAAACTAGTCCGTAGCTTGCACATATTCCAAGTAGGTACTTAATATGTTTTATATCTGTTCAGTCGTTCATTCATGAGCTTCTTTTTAATGACACAAATGTATAGAGTTATGAATAAATAGATAGATCCGTTACTGTAACCGGGAATTTTAATGAAACTGTGAATGGTAATGAATCTGCAGTTCAATGACAACCACCGGTTTTGCCGATTTTACGTGTCTAAAGCACAGAGACGTTCAGTTTAAATACCACTATGTGGTCATCGATCCATAGACTGACCAAAATGAGCGTTGCATACCGACCGTTTAAAAATCAGTGAGTGCAAATGGCTATGAGCTGACAGTCTTTAACTTCTCAACCAGCATTTATCAGTATAGCGCCTGACTTAACTTAAAATACTCTAACGTCGAGACTCGGATATCGCTACTACATGTCAGTGCATTACATTACAGTGTTGCAAGCACGAGCTTGTACCGTACCACTACCTATTTGCCCAGTTAACAAAATTAAAAAAAAATAACGTATACATGTCTAAAACTCAAAACTGAATTAGTTTAAGATTTCGGTCACGTTGAATAAAGAAAAATTCCACACAACAAACAGATTTTTAAATCCAATGTCTCCTCTATCTCTCATTAGATCTACGCGTTATAGTGTGAGACACTTGTGGCAGTTCCAGATCATTAACGTTACGAACATGTGTCGACTTATCGAGACAGACAGACAGACGGGCGCGAATCACTTGTTATGTCATCGTGAATTACTTTGTTTTTGAATATTTAATTATTTTATCATTTATATTTAAAATACGTATACAGCAAAAAGAGCAAGGCCCTACCTACCAACAGTATCTTTTGAAAGTTTACAACAAAATTAACGCATGAATACATAGTCTTATTTTAAAAACACATCTGAATGTCAGCCAAAAGAAACCCGCTGCTGAATAAAGGCCTCCCCATCGATTTTCACAACTTCAAACTAACCACGCCGGGCAGGCGGGTTGGTGAAAGCAGTATGGCTACCGCTCCACAGAAGAACACTCCTCCCTCTAGTGTAGACTCCTTTAGTCCCTTTTTACAACATCCACAGGAGGAGGAAATGTAGTATTTGACGGCACGGTTGGTGCAGTGGCTGATACAGTCGGCTGCTGCGCACCGGGTCGTGGGTTCAATTCCCGCACGGAACAAATATTTGTATGATCTGCAGGTAGTTGTTCCGGGTCTGGGTGTATTGTATGTGGAATTTATGTCTGTAAAACGCACCCACGACACAGGATAAATCCTAGAGCGGGGCAAAGTTAAAAAAAAAATTGGTACCGATTTAGCGAATGATACGGTTATAAGAAAAAAAAAACACTTAAAATTACATATTAATACTGACCAAATTATTATTTTGGGTGTCCGCGTGGTGTCCGGTGTCCGTGTGGTGTCCGGCGTCCGTGTGATGTCCGGATTAAGAATATAGCGCCACTCCATCTCCTCCCGTGGATGTTGTGAAAGGCGACTAAGGGACTCTGAACCAGAGGGATGGGCAGCAGCATGCCTCTTGTGGAACAGCAGCCATTCTGCGCTCACCAACCCGCCTGCCAAGCGTGGTGAGTACTGGCAAGTTCCCATCAAAATGATAACACAATTGTGGAAATCTATGGGGGTGGCCTTTGTTCAGGACTGGACGTCCTTTGGCTGATTGTTAATTTTACCTGTAATTCTAATTACAGTACTCTATGTATCTAACAACGTATGATTCATAAATGGTGAATTAAAAAAGATGAAATAAGAGTTGAGGAATATGATCTGTACAGTCGGCACATGGAAAGTTACCTCTATCTCGCCCTCTGCTACCTGTAACCAGCTTAGGTTATCAGGATAGCGTTATGGGAAGGTTTTTGAGGGTAGAAAGTACAAAAACACGGAAACATGTATTTCTTTATTTTCAACCAAAAAGCCATTTAAAAATGTTCATAGATCTAACTACAAAAATAACTTTTATGTTATTGGACACTCCATACAAATTATCGCCCCCCTCTTTTACCCCCTAAGGGGACAATTTATTAAAACACTGAAACACGTATTTCGAACTTTATTATTAAAACACTGAAACACGTATTTCTAACTAGCTGGGACCTGCGGTTTCACCCGCGACAATTGACATAGAATACCTATATATGTTGGATTTCAAGGGCTTTATAGTTTTCGCGCGGAACCCTAATCATTTTTCTAAAATAAAAGTAGCCTAAGTTATTCCTTATAACGTCAGCTATCTGCCAGTGAAAGTCCCGTCGAAATCGGTCCAGCCGTTTCGGAGATTACCCGGAACAAACAGACAGACAGACAGACAGACAGACAGACAAAAAATGTAAAAATTGTTTTTTTGCTATAGGTACCGTATATACTTCCATATGCAATTAGTAAAAAGCTATTTATTTGTATAGATGTATAGAAAAGCCAAATATCAATTTTCATTTATTTTCTTTTCTATTCCTATTCTACCACCTCAGATGGTTGGATATTCTAAAATTCCTTCCTTTATGGATGCTTACGTTATTATATGCATCAACTAGCAAAATTGCAAGTTTGTAGCCCCAGAGGCTGCTACCCAATGGTATAGGGGGACAGAGGGAAGAACTTCGCCGCCTCTACGGGGGATTCGTGCGGTCCGTGGCCCTCTACGGGGTGACTGTTTGGTCATCTCGACTATCGGGCGTCTAGCGCTACAGAACTAAGGTCTGCAGCGTAGAGCGGCTATACGGATCGCACGAGGATACCGAGCGGTGTCCTTTGAGGCGGCAACACTGTGGGCGCACTTTCCGCCTTTTGATATCTTGGCGGAGATGGATGTGTGGGTGTATTACCAAACACGCTCCCTCTGCCAGAACGGTGAAGCGTGCCTTCAGGGTGCTCGAAAGTTTGATGCGGCAGGCTCGGCGGCGTGAACTCGAGCTGTGGCGCGAGTCGCTCATGCTGCCACAGTACGCGCAGAAGGGCGTCGTTGAGACCGTCTTGCCGCTCTTCGGAGCCTGGCTCCAAAGGAGCGAGTGCGTCACATTCCGCCTGACGCAGGTATTCACCGGACACGGTTGTTTCGGTGCGTACTTGCACAGGATGGGACGCGAGGTCAAGGCACAGTGCCACGACTGTGGAAACGATCAGGATAGCACACGCTCGGAGAGTGCGAGCGGCGAATCCTGGTTGATCGGATCGTGCAAGATCTCTCTTTGCAGTAGTAGTGTCGGCTATACTGGCAGAGCATGAAAATTTGAGTGCTGTGGTCTCCTTGTGTGAGACCGTAACGCTCCAGAAGGCCAGATTTTCTGGAGCCTTCCTTCGGTGTCGAAGATGACCACTTCGGTGGTTTTAGCCGGTAGGAGTCCGACATCCCCCTCCACCTTTTCCCGGGGCAAAGGAAGTACATGAGGTATTTCCATCGGATCAATAAAAAAAGAAGCCCCAGAGGTTTAAGCTCTGCGTTGATGAATCACTCAGTGGGTCAGGATAAGTAATTTATATGTTTAGATTATGTACATGTTGTTTTACCACCATGCAGACCTATTATAGGCTTCTGTTCTGGTCTAAGCCTTAGGCATACCAGGTAATTGCCAGCGTCGTGTCATTATTTTGACGGCGCGGTTGGTGTAGTGGCTGATACAGTCGGCTGCTGCGCTCCGGGTCGTGGGTTCGATTCCCGCACGGAACAAATATTTGTATGATCTGCAGGTAGTTGTCCCGGGTCTGTGTGTATTGTATGTGGAATTCATGTCTGTAAACGCACCCACTACACAGGAGGAATCCTAGTGTAGGACAAAGTTTTCGAAAAAAAAAAAGAAATTAGCCGCCGCTGAGGATTCAATCTTTAGTCGTATCTTACGACACCCAGGCGTGAAATTAAAATGTTTATTCAAGCTAAGGACCACACGGCCAAATGTTCTAATTATAGACACAACAATCTGATATAGCTTAAACCAAAATAAAATAGACGTCGCCATCCCCTGCTGGGTAAACATCTCGTTAAGTAATATTAATCTATCAACATAAATGTTTAATATACAACAGAAACATAATAAAAAATACAGCAAGATGTACACATGTTCTTAACCCTGCAAACGCAACGTGTCCCAAGCTTGGTCCCGAGATTAATTCCATTAAAAGCAATAGAATTATTCGCACATGTAAATAATAAAGCACAGGAAGCTTGTTAGTGACATGTGGTGGGGTGTCGATGAACCCTGCTAGAACATCTAGACTTACTACAATTGCTTTGTATGCATGAAGTTCGATAGCCAAGTAGTTACAGCCAGAATACATTTTTAAATTTAGAATAAAATATTGGTTTTGGTATTGACACTTTAAAAAGCATTTTTTTATACTGTATTTTTTCATGTCTAGTTTTATACACAGATTTGGAATAGGTAACTAAAATTATCTAATGTAACATAATTTAATATAGAAAGAAGAAAGAAAGAAAGAAAAAGTATTTATTTCTGAACACCACAGAGACGCGCATAATATTAACACCAAAGTATAAAACACTTTTTTTTTCCTTGCAACACTCACGCAGTTTAATAAAGTACCTCGCCAAAGGACTTGGAGTCCAGGCTATTCACATACAAAAAAAGAAAAGTAATACAGCATTTCCAGCTCTGTTTAGTGCGTGAATGTTGGCAAGAGATTTAAATTTTTACTAAAGCAAAATAATTATACTATATAAAACTATGATTAAATTAAAATAATTGTGCGCCGCTAGTGTACAGAAAATGGCTGACACTCAGCATTATGCTGCAGCGTTGAGATAAAATCAACATCAACAGCGCTGGTTTTCAGTATCAGCCTCCTAACCTATCTGACGTCATGGCATCAAATCTTGTTTATGTAAATACAAAATACTAATCAATTATAGAAAAAACAAAAAGGACTCTGCTGCTAATTGCTATATCTTTCGCCGGAAGTAAACGACAAAAACATTAATTTTTGCCGTATCGGGCAGCCATGATTGTGCGTTATGCAATATTATTACGTTACCAGAGTCAAATCAAACAGGATATTATAAATGCTTGCGTGAATTAAAAATCTATGATTATTGTGGTGAGAGCAACGATGAAAACCACATGGGCTTACACAGAAAACCTCCGATGCCACGCATGTTGCCTATAGGCCATAACACGAAAGGTAAAAAGAGAATGTATTGTTATTTATAATAAACTGTGTCTTTATTCTAAGTTTCATACTTAATAGGAATAAGGTTATAATTTGTTTGTGTACATGTAATCAGTGACTAATCTATAATACTTTTTTCTTTTTTAGGCTCAGACCATAATCTGTAGGAGAAATCTGGAATACTGGAGCTGCGTAGTCGTGAGATACAAATGAGAGGAAGCCAAGATAAGTTATACTGATTGACTGCGCTGCTGGGGAATCTAATAATATTATTATAATATTATTGATTTATTTAGATCTTTCGGAAACACCATTACTGTCCCACTGGGCCTTTTCTCACGATGAGAAAGTTTAGGCCTTAGTCCACCACGCGGGCCTAGTGCAGGTTGGTGGACTACAGACACCATAAAGAACTTTTTTTCGAGCCCCTCTGGTGTGCAGGTTTCCTCACGATGTTTTCCTTGACCGTTAACGCAAGTGATAATTAAATTCAGGTCCGCACATGAATTTGAAAAGCGCACCTCTGCGGGCTGTGATTGATCGCAGACCTTCCTGTATGGAAAAGGCAAGCGTTCAGCTACAAGGCTATCATTACTAATCTGCTTATCTTATCGTATCTGCATACCATAACCGTGACTAATCTGACAAATAAATACAGCAAAGCAGTTTGCAAAATCTAAGACCTGTATTATCGATCGAGAATCAAAAATTTGCAACCTATAGATTTGCCTCCTAAAATATTTTTCCTTATTAAAGTAAGACCCTACAAAGTTACAAATGGAAGGAAATATTCGTATTTTTCTCGGACAGTTTTATTCCTCAAAGGAAGCCAAGCAGAATCACTAGTCTGTAATTCGTTTAAATTCCAACGTCCAAATGGCACGTCATATTCTGCACATATATTAATCTACTCATCGCACAAAGCCAATAACCCTAAAATGGCTCGCACCAAAAATAACCCTACAAATTCTACGCCGGACAAATTCGTCTCTAATTTGTTCACCTACCCAGTGCAAAAAGATAAAATTGTTCCTACTAATGTCACATCTAGATGCAAATTGTTTCGGCCCGGGGGTATTTATTTTAATTCTAATTTCCCGCGGTAAATACCGCAAGGGCGGCCGCTCAGCGGCTTCTCCGCTTGAACGTTAAAAACTTTTCCTTTTTCGACTTTTATTAAAGTCCTTTTAAAGTGACGTTAGGAGTACGCTCATTTTTGGTTAAATTTGTTGTAAATGTCGTTAGAAAATGATATTTATCGCAGTTTTGTGAAGTATTTAGTATAAAAAACGTCTTGCTTGAAGAAAAAGAAAACAGTTTATTCATTAAAATTCGATTCCCGCACGGAACAAATATTTGTATGATCTGCAGGTAGTTGTTCCGGGTCTGGGTGTATTGTGTGTGAAATTCATGTGTGTAAACGCACCCACGATACAGGAGAAATCCTAGTGTGGGGCAACATTAAAAAAAAAACAAAATAACTACGCCGTTATTAATATTTAAATATCTTGTTTGTATGTCATATAAGACTGATCTGATATATAACACAATATTATTTCACGTTTATTTGTATAAACTGAACTTGTCGTTTTCGTTGCATGCATAAGTCATCATTAAAAGGTGTTATTAGGGATATTAATACCACTTTAGAATACTACTACGAACAAGAAATTAAATCAATGAATTATCAAAAAAAAATCTGTTTTGAATGTATAAAACTGAACGCATAAAATGGAGAAACGAGATAAATGTACCTAGTTAAACAAAGTAAAATTAAATCGCTTAAGGAAGACTGAGTACTCCTTCACTGCATCGCTCTATTTTGAAGTTATAAAAAGAAGTTCGTAGCGACAAAACTTTGTCCTTTACTTTAAACATTGTACAGTTGGAAAAAACTGCAGTTCTAAAGAGAGTAATATTGTTACTTAAGTGACTTGGATGTGAAGGAGTATTTATTTGTTATCATGTCTGATAATCGTTGATTAATGATTCTTCACACCTCACAGTCGTTATTTAGGGTGATATACTACTCATCCAATATCTTAATCCAATGTAAATTTAATCAAATAAAATGTAACGCTTTCATCAAATGGACTAGCAAAACTGTTCATATGATCAAAGATTAATATTTTTAAATTTATACAATAAAATACAATCCAATGGGTATGAAAGCAATATTTCAAGAGTATGTAAGCACCCAATGTATTTTTAATACAAGGCACCGAGATTATAAAAACAAAATAAATTATATTATTATTAGTGAATATTATGGCACTTGTTAAAAATACAAGAATATTGGATCAAGTCTTGGACAAACAGATTGGACATAGATATTGGATGACTAGCATAGCATAGCCATGGATGGATTAAATCTTGGACTAACTGATTGGACAAAGATATTGGATGACTAGCATACCACCCCTTAGTAAAAAAAATTTCGAGTGTGAGTTCACACGCGGTAGAAGTAAATCTTTGTATTTTGGTTAATTCGTACGAGCATGAGATGAATACACCTCCAGGAAATGGAAAATTAAATGGATTACGAGTCTTTTCGCTAGTTAGGCTACACTTTTATATAAAATGAAACTGTCAGTGTCAAGCTGAGCGTCCTTTTTGCCGTCAATAATGGTCTTTCCATTATTTCTTTTCTACAACTTTTATTTGCGTTACGAATTCGTGTCGAGTCGTGTTTCCTTGTTATTTTCCGAAATATTATATCAAATTAATTAATTATAGTATATTACTGGTTCGCTTGTCTGGTCGGTACTGTTTGCCGGTCAAAACTAACCATAAAATCTAATCTATGTACAGGAAAGTCTCACCAACAAAATAATAATTTTTGTTTTATTTTAACGTATGATATATCCTCTAATGTCTACATTTACCATACATTCATACAATTTCATCTGCAGTGAAAAGGAGTTCCCTAGCAAAATGGACCTTCTCATTAATACATAATTATCCTACACAAAATAAAGAGTAAATTAATGAAACAAAAATTTTCCCTAAGATTTCCTCCTAAATTCTGTTGATTAATTTTAGCCGAAATAAAAGCGCTGAACATTACTAAAAGCGCTTAAATTACAGAAAACAGCTGAAATAAAATTTTGACTGTGAATTAAAAGTAAACATCAGAACCGGGTAATTCTGTAAAACGCCTCTCGTAGGCGAAGACCAAATGATTTTTGAGAGAACTACCTGCTTGTAGTTACTTTTGGGGTACCTACTTATGGGGCCATGGTAAACGCGATTTAAATGGAATTATAAAAAATGAAATTATTGATGAGCCTTAAGTATTAGATTCTCTAAAGCGGATGGGCTTTAGGAAATATAATCCCTCATCATCACCATCATATCGGCCATTCATATGTCCACTGCTGAACAAAGGTCTCCCCCATAGATTTCCACAACTATGTCATATTTTTAGCGTATTTGCTAATACTCACCACGCTTGGCAGGCGGGGTGGTGAGTGCAGTACGGCTACCGTTTCACAGAAGGGACGCTGCTGCCCATCCCTCTGGTTTAGAGATCTCCTTAGTAGCCTTTAACGTCATCCACGGGAGGAGATGGAGTGGTGCTTTATTCTTAATCCGGACACCACACGGAATATTAATCCGGACACCACACGAAAGGGAACTAGCTAGTGAAATCCCTGGGCCTAAGAAACTAAATCACCAATGTCTTGAGGTAACGGGCGCAGTTTGGTGCCAGCAGGACTTGTCTGCGTAGAATTACAATTATTATGCGCAGGCATGGCAGTGGCAGTTTTCATCAGGCGAATCAGTCATTTCAAGGCTGAAAATGTATAGATCTGGCTCCTGAGCAAGAAACGACTCACGCTTTACGTAGTCGCTCCCGCTCTTACTCTAATCGCTGTTTTTAAGGCCACAGTCGTAATGTTTCGTATTAATTAACTCAGTATAATTAAAGTGGTATGCGCAACACTGGCCCGGTCGCTCTTCCAACGTTTTTTGATACGGACACCGTGTACGGCCCGTACACAGTTTTATTGTAACCGTATGAACTTTACGAAGTTCGGTTGTAATTAGGTTGAAATAAGAAAGTTGGAATTTAGTTTAATGCGATTAATACTGTTAGTGTTTGCTGGGATTCATGTTAAATGATGTATGTATTCAAAATTCAGGACTACTGATATTTCAGTATTTATAATCACCACGCTTGGCAGGCGGGGTGATGAGCACAGAATCGTTGTTTCCACATTAAGGAAACTGCTGCCCATCCGTTTAAAGTACCTTAGTCACCTTTACGACATCCGTGGGATGAAATGGAAATATCTATATTCTTAATCCGAACACTATACGGACTATTAAACAAAAATAACAATATTGTTTTGTAATTTTTTCAGACGCATATGAAACGATTTAATTGCTTATATGTGTAACACTCATGTTTATTTTAATTTTAAGGCAACTAAAAACATCCTTTCCCAGAAAAAACAGAACGCACACACAAATTCTAGTTGGAAAACACACCGTGTACCCTTCGAAACAGTAGGGTTAATAAGCTTTTCGTCTTTATAGCCCCGTACAAAATTGCTCAGAGTTTCTGACACTCGCTTTTGAGTGGCTATTTGTGTAAATGACCCTCAGATATTTTGAATTTTAAACTGTATTAAAATGAGCCAAGGATTGAGAGACCAGGTTGATGGTTTGCGCAAAATTTTACGAGCGAAATTGCGGTTGTGAATGGTTGATCGTAAAAATCTTATGCTGTTAATTAAAACGTGAAAAAGTATTTTGGTTTCATTTTCTAGTTTTACTTGTAATCCTTATTGCTAAAATGATCTTTGGTGACGGTGCAAAGGAGGAACGGACACGAAAGTCTTGTACTTTACCGCTAGCGAAGCTCCTACTTATGCAGCTCAACGTAAGTCTGCATGCAGCGAAGCCGAACACACTGGTATACATCACCCGTCTGTACGAGACCACTAAGGTGGAGAACATTGAAGAGTCCGTGAGCCAAAAGACGAGGTACGCACCGAAGGTGCAATTGCTGGTCAACTTGAAGACGGCATTAGTACGAGTACCGAACTTCTTTCTGCCCCTCGTTATTGAAAAAGACTTTTCATTCTCATTCATATTTTTCATTCTAAAAAAACGTTGCCCCACACCAGGAGAAATCTCCTGTGTCGTGGGTGCGTTTACAGACAGAAATTCCACACACTATACACTCAGACCCGGAACAACTACCTGCAGATCGTACAAATATTTGTTTCGTGCGGGAATCGAACCCGCGACCCGGAGCGCAACAGTCGACTGTATCAACCACTGCACCAACCGTGCCGCCTGGCCTTAGGGTGTGGTGTTCCTTCGGTCCAACGGATAAGTCCCGTATGACAATATGCAAAGTGCTATTAACACGTTTTTTGGGGCATACCCTCTACACATCCCCAACCACTGGAACTCCTGTAAGCCAGGATGTACAATGGCGACCACTGGAAAGAGAACACCGATCAATGAAGATCGGTGTGTCCCTGAGAAATGATTAACTGTCTTGGAACCCGCAACGAAATTAATCAGAAAAGAAAAAGGAGGAGTAGGAAAGAATATACGTTCCACTTCCCTCCGTAGCAAGCAGGAGACAGAGAAAGTACTATAGGCCATTGGCACAATAAATGGGAGTTGAGAAATGAGATAAGCTGAGTTCCCAATCACCACGGGTACAACAATATTGATATATTTTTTATTTTTATTTACGGGTCCTATGTTGTGAGCTATTGTAACTGGTTCCAATAGTAGGTATGGCAAAAACGCTTGAACGCACAGAAAATTGTCCTAGTTGCAACAAGGTCTGTATAGTAAATAACTCCGGATGTAGCTTGCAAGCTATCAAACATAATATTGCGTTCATCTTGCCAAAGAAAACACTCCCACAGGATAGAATGTGCAGACTGTTCATATTCACGGTTTAGTGTTGAACAATGACAGAATGGTGAGGCAATAAGCTTGAAGCTAAATAATGTACTCTTAAAGTTACCATGACCGATGAGAAATTGAGCCACGCAATGATCAACGTCAAACCATGCACTTATTAGCCGCACACGAACGGATGGAAAGGACCGGTGTAAGTGACGGCCATTAAAAGACGTTTCCTACGAGCAATGCCATTCGGCCAAGAGTTCTTCCCAAACAATATTCTGTGGTTTAAACTATCTGCAGATCCCCCGAACGCGTTGTAGTAGAAATTCCGCGTCCCCCGCCACATACCAATGAAAGGGGGGCTCAGGCGTTTTGGTCCTGGGCACCAGGGTGGTTGAAACCCCGGCGCCGTCTCGCCGATAATAGTCCTATCAGCCCATACAGGTGAACCATAGCGTATACGACCCAAGTAAGTATTTTTTGTATATTTACTTTATATATGTAATGGGACACTTACGGTGGACTCTCCGGGGACTCATGGCAATACAAAATGAAGTTACGGGTTATCTCCGGTGCTGTAGGACTATATCCTTTTTTTTGGTGCCCAGTGGAAATTCTTCATGAACTTCCATCGCCCCGGGGAAGGGCGAAGGGATATGCCGGACCCCTACCAGCTAAAACCACTGCGCCGGTCATCTTCGGCACCTAAGGGAGGCTCCAGATTCCGTATGAACACACTAGAGCCGCCTTTTTTTTTTTTTTTTTTTTTTGATGTCCAGTGGAAATTCTACATGGAACTTCCTTCACCCCGGGGAAGGGTGAAGGGGTATGCCGGACTCCTACTGGCTAAAACCACTGGAGCGGTCATCTTCGGCACCGAAGGGGGGCTCCAGGTCCTCGTAAGATCACACTAGAGCCACACTAGAGCCGCCTACTGGCGCCACGCCTATAGGCACACCTCGCAGAGGGTGACTGTAAAGCGGTCACCCCCCGGGGGGATTGTAAAGGATCCCCAAAGAGTCCCACGGTAGCACTTGACCATATGCGTGCTACCGTCTTCTCTTGGGTCACTTGGTGTGAGCACGTGGATTCCCCAATCTACGCACCCGCGAACACAGAGGTACCCCGCCTTATAGCAACGGCAGGGGGTTTCAGGCGTATGGGAATTAGGCACCAGGGCGGTTGTTACCCCAGCGCCATCTCCTCCTTCTTCGAGCGGGATCGGCCCTCTCCCGATCCCACTCTGCGGTAGGACTACATCGTATATAAGAGATAGATAGACTATATAAGGTCTTGCCACCATGCGTGGTGCAGCACTTGTTTAATCATCACGCGTCTCGAAGACACGGAACGGGTTTGACCGTTATTAAGCCATTAGGCTCTGATCGGCCAACTTAGGCAAGCCAGAGTTGAAGATCTTACCGGCACTCATGGGGTTGTACTCCAGCCGACCAATAAAGGCAAGCTGGAGACGAGGCCCTGACCGACTTTCTAGGACATTCGGGTACGTTGTGTCGCCACTCACATTCAGCTCGCCACAAACGGTCCTGCGTTCTATAAGCTTCTTAATAGATCTCCTTATGATATATATATATATATAAAGGGAGGAAGATGAGAGGATGCCCGTGTGGTGTCGGGATTAAGAATATAGCACCACTCCATTTCCTCTCGTGGATGTCGTATAAGGCGACTAAGAGACTCTAAACCAGAGGGATGGGCAGCAGTGTCCCTTCCGAGGAACAGTAGATTATCTGCGCTCGCCAACCCGCCTGCCAAGCGTGGTGAGTACTGGCAATTTCCCCCCAGTATGATGACACAGTTGTCGAAATCTATGGGGGAGGCCTGTGTTCAGCAGTGGACGATGTATGGCTGATGAGAGAGATTGAGAGAGAGAGAGGAAGCTGATTTAATCTGCCCTCCGGGATTGCGTTATTTCATATTATAGTGAGTTATTCCATACATAGTTGTAGTGACATAACGACTACTCAGATGGGTTTAAATAATAATATTCAGTTTTACATATAATATGTGACCGTCTTTATGAAAATCTATGCCTTTGTTCAGCAGTTGACGTCGTACGGCTGTTAAGATGATGATGATGATGATTTTACGTGTTTGTTTATCATGAGGACACTGCCTTTATCTGAATAGACAAGGTGACAGTCAGAAACAACTTAACATATATTTAAATCCTCAAATATTTTACTCATAGCAACATTTTAAGAGCGACGCTGCGAGTATGACTGGCTAATCATAAAAATATTACGCTGGTAATTAAAAACATGAAAAACTTAATTTTTTAAATGTGCTTCCTCTACTTTTATAATCTTTATTACTTAATCAGTAATTAGGGAGCTAGCGAGCATTTAGGTTTTTTTTTTTTTTGTGCTAAATAAAACGTTGCCCCACACTAGGATTTCTCCTGTGTCGTGGTTTATAAACACAAATTCCACACACAATACACCCGGACCCGGAACAAATACCTGCAGATCATACAAATATTTGTCCCGTGCGGGAATCGAACCCGCGACCCGGAACGCAGCAGCCGACTGTATCAGCCACTGCCCCAAACGTGATTTGCTCATGTCTCCGTATCAATGGGATTAAAGTTTAGATCGATACGAATCGATTTGGAGCAAAAGATATAGCACACGATTGAAAACGGCGCTACAGACGGTGGCAGACCATTTATCTGTGGTCTTTCACATTGTCTTTAAATGATTCACCCGTTTACCCGCCACCAACGGGTAACCCAAAGTACTAAATGGTACGCACCGGGTTCCAAACTTACTTTGTCGCCTTCTACGATACCCACTGATTGAGATGGGGTAGCCCTACTCGTGACTCGGAGCTACCCGATGGTGGTTATTGCAGTGGCTGATACAGTCAGCTGCTGTTATGTATATTATATTTTTAAAAAACGAACACATAATTATGTTATAGTAAATAAAACTGTCGTATCCGGATTGAGAATATAGCACCACTCCATCTCCTCCCGTGGAGGTCGTAAAAGGCGACTAAGGGACTCAAAACCAAAGGGATGGGCAGCAGTGACCTTTCTGTAGAATAGTAGCCATTCTGCGCTCACCAACCTGCCTGCTAAGCGTGGTGAGTACTGGCCAATATGATGACACAGTTGTGGAAATCTGTGAGGGAGGCCTTTGTTCAGTAGTGCACGATGTATGTTGCCGATATCATGAATTAAAAATAAGAAAGGGACACTTTCAAAAGGGGGTTTCCAGAACAATGGCAGCATTTATTTATTTAAACTTTTATGTACATTGTGTATACATAAGTCGAACTTAATGCCATGAGGCATTCTCTACCAGTCAACCTTTGGGTTAAAAAAGCTCTTCGATAGAGGTACAAAAACAAAGCTTTAGGTAATGATAAAAAAGACTGAATTAAAAATAGGAATACATACATATACTAATATAAAAATAGATACTATATTATATTACTTAGTTCAATCATCATTTCGGCCTAATAAAGTCCTGGATACATGCCTTCCCCAAGGATCACTACAACGACCAATATGGGTGTGTTATGTGCTCATTGGGGGGTTTTGCCATAATCGCCATGCTTGGCAGGTGGGTTGGTGATCGCAGTTGAGTTGTTAATGTACTCGAAGGACGCTGCTGCCCATCCTCCGGCTAATCCCATAGTCGCCTGTTACGGCACCCACGGGATGAGATGGGCTGGTGCTATTCGTAGCCGGCATCACACAGCAGCATAGTTAAATAGAATACATAAAATATTTGATATATAAATTGTAACAATTTCAAGAAGTATTGACGCACTTTACCTTTAAACGCGAATTTATTTACGAGTAGAGCTTTCTTTATATCAAGAGGAAGCGCATTCGCATTCGCATTGTCGAAACAGCAAAAGAATTGGACATAAACCCTGTATGGTGGGATTTTGCATAAAGAATAGCGTTGTCATGTTTTATAGCAATGCTATTCTTTGTCCAAAATAGGCCAGCCCTCTGATCACGCGAAGAGTCGATCTATTGTCTAGCATACTTAAGAAGGATATGTGTATTAGGACCCCGTGACCCAACTTTTTCAACCCCAAACGGCTCAACGGATAACTTCCGATATGGTAATTATATTTACGTCGTTTAAGAGTCTCTTCAGCGGCAGCACAGCCCACCAAGCTTAAAAGGTGGAATGGAGCAAAGGTGTCGTCACGAGTTGTATCCACACCAGAGGCCTTCCCAACTTCTTAGCAGTAGCTAGGTATATACCATTTGGTCTGTTTTCGCCATTACGTGCAAAACCAGGTCATCGGTCTATTTCGAAGCCGCCCTACGTTGCGTTTTCCGGTGCACTGTCTCCACTCCAGAACCTTTCTGCCCCAACGGCCATCAGCTCTACGAGAAATCTGCCTCTGACCTTTGTTCAGCAGGTTACATCCTTTGGCTGATATGACAATGACGCAAAAAAAAGTCGAAAAATTCCGGGTCGCAGTTTCGTTTCCCGCACGAAACAAACATTTAATGATCTGCAGGTAGTATATCCGGGTCTGGGTGTATTGTATGTGGAATTTATGTCTGTACCATCACTACCACCCAGGACACAGGAGAAATCCTAGTGTGGGCCAGCGTTTTTTTTAAATTAAATACTTACGTATGAATGAAAAAATTACCTACACAGTCATTTGGCTGTTAATTAAGATGATTTTGAATAAAATTTATCTATGTATCATAATTAAATGGTAGCTTTGAAAATATTTAATGTAAGTACCTATGCTTATTGATCAGGGGGCCAATAGTTATCGCAATATATTCACATTCACAATTTTCGTATGATTGAAGTTGACCGAACCGAGATTATGAATTGGCAAACACATCGTTTTCTGCTCTTCATATATTTCAGTATGATCCCAATCTAGTCTCATTTTAATTTCATTTTTAACGTTTCTTAATGAAAATTTTAGTTCCTACCTGTGTCAGTTCTAAATGTAAGCAGAATACCATTCTGCCTTCAATCAACTTTCGATCCATTTTCGATCTCATCACAGTATACGTTCACGTTTGACGTTGTTTGTTAGCTTAGGAGTATACCTACCTACAATTTGTGACATTTACGACATTGAGACTAGATTGGAACGTTTTTAAATCGCGAGAAATGGCTCTCAGGTACTTATCTATTTTGTGATATCTAAAAATAATGGCGCTATCTAGATAATACTAACAAGTACTTCATTTAAAATTTAAATTGCCTAAAATTACACTTATTATCTCCGCGCGTCGTCACCGAAAATTCTTCATAAGAAAACAAAAGTCATAAAGAAATCATGGATAGCTCCGGTCATAATAAATTCTGATTTCCGACCGCGCCAACTTTTACGCATAAATCCCGAAAATCAAACGTTCGAAGGCCGAATTACGATTACGATTTTCATATTACACGTTTTTTCCGAGCCCAACCCGACTACAATCGAGGGGATGATCAGAATAATGGGATTTAGCTGCGAGATTATGCCAGGATTATTTTTCACTGAGTACGCAGTAAAAATATTTCCATAGCTCAGTCGAAATAAGGGTCGCCGCCAATGTAAAGTTAACCGTAAGTTATTGCTACAAGGTTGAAATTCGTGTTGGCTGGAACGGTGGGGAATTTCATTTTGTCCTGAATAAAAATATCCCATACGACGGCTTTGCTTTATCATTGCGAAGTGGAGGTGTAATTAGTTTTTGCAAAGCAAGCTTCCTTATTCTGGGATTTACGGTGCTCTTTGTCCGACATTGTAATATTTTTGTTAAAAATATTTTATCAGTATTTAAGGAAAATGTAATCAAGCGAGCAAGTCAAACGCAGTCAAAGGTACGCTAACAAGCTGCTACTATAAATAATAGCCTAATTAGACGTAATTAACAACAACTTTAACAACAATTTAATTAAAAAGAAACTTATCTAATATTGTAATGGCAAATGATAATTATTTAACTGAAATATTGCATTTAATAAAAGAATATCTACGGATACAAATATGGCCTTGTTTTTAACACGCTTTTATTAGCTTGGATTGTATCTATGAGTCTATGTATCTATGTAACAAAATTTTTGAACTTCACTTTCATCCCCTTCAAAAGGTCGGAATGATTTGAAACTTCGCACACTTATCAAGGACTGATGACAATGCAATAATTTAGTTTGTCCCATTATCCTTGGCAGGATCCTCAGGATAAGCGATTTTTTCATCTCTGGTACCCGGAAAAAATTATAAATTCATCGACATACACAAACTTATTGTCTCATTCTTCAGATGATTTTATCCGTAATGGAGGGAGAATTTGTTTACTTAAACGTCTAAAGGAAGATGCTTGGGTAAATATTTACCACCCGGAGTTATTGAGACTAACTGATTAGATTAGACGAACTGATGACATGGACATTCAGCATGGCAAAAAAAAAAACCTGTTTGGAGCTAGCCGCACAATAAATTAGAAAATAAATAATAGTTTAAAACCCTAAAAAACACGTTTTTGTAGATAACCGAACTAAAAAGTAGAAAATAATTTTAAATAAGTTTAAAATAAGAATAGAGCGATAAACAAAAAAAATATATTGTAAAACAGTGTGGGGTGCTTGATGTCAATATTTGTAAAAATAGCGTCATCATGAAAATATCTGATAAAGCACCCCACGCTTTTTTACAATTTTTTTTGTTAATCGCTCTATTCTTATTTTAAACTTATTGAAAATTATTTTCTACTTTTTAGTTCGGTTATCTACAAAAGCGTGTTTTTTTGTTTTTTAAACCATTATTTATTGAAAAATACTGACTGTGGTATCTTTTAACCAATTGACAGATAGGAAGAAACGTTTCATGTCACAATGTATAATACTAAATAAGAAAAGTTTAACTTCAACGACAAACTTAATGATATTTTTTCCTTGTTTATTTTTAAACCATGCAAACATTAATTCGTGTTACCTATTTAAAATCATATTCCATACGGAACAGAAATTTATGAATTCTTAAAAAAATTAATAACCGTAAGTTTTATAACCAAATCAGAATACGCGTGCGTACGCGACTGGATTAGCGTACCGTATTCGGGGGCCATCTGCCGTGAAAAATTGAAGCTTTCATTGTTTTAAATGTCGGTACGTGACAACGAGCTTACTGGGCCGTCCGCGGATAATTGTATCATCTTTTGATGGATTCGCGTATTTCCTGCTTTATTAAAACAGTTATGATTGAAGTTTTTTGTGTAGATTGGAAGTATCACAATATTTTATTGCACTCACACACGTAGGTGGGATCAATACGTATGTAGTATGTTCAACATGAGTTTTGACATTGTTTCAATTATGCTTTGAGTTTCTGGCGAAACCAATGCTAGTCTAGTTTCGTGGCATTAAATGTGGGTCATCCCTAAACGGGTTCTTTTTTTAAAATTAGAACTGCCTTAAAATACATCAACGAGCTGCCTGTGCATCATCGAATAATATTGTGTAAGTATGTAAAAAAAAACTGTCATGAAACAAGGGTAGCAATAACTTAAAGTTTTTTTTTCTTCTGAATGGCAAATAACTTAAAGTTGTAAGGTCATTGTTTATGACAACAGTGCTGTCTATATCACTAGAAAACCACATATGAGCACAGCAAACTCTTAACAATTTCGCACATAAGTACCTAAAAGCTTTTACTTAGATACTTATCTTTGTTCACTTCAACCAGACCGACTCATACACGTTGATTATAATATCATGTATTTAAATTTATTACCAAAATAGTTCCGAAAGAATCTAATTAAATACACATTTGTTTTGTAGGTACAATATGTAGGTATAATAATAATGCTCTAGTGTGATCTTACGAGAATCTGGAGCCTCCCTTCGGTGCCGAAGATGACCGCTTCAGTGGTTTTGGCCGGTAGGAGTCCGGCATACCCCCTCACCCTTCCCCGGGGTGAAGGAAGTTCCATGTAGAATTTCCACTGGACATCAATAAAAATAAATAAAAAAAGGAGGCCGGTATACCCCTTCGCCCTTCCCCGGGGCGAAGGCAGTTCCATGTAGAATTTCCACTGGACACCAATAAAAAAAAGGTATAGGTACCTAATAATAATATATTATTTTAACTGCAATATTCATTAGGTAGGTACCTACTTAGTCTTTCAAAAACATGCACACGCAATATTTTATTTTATTTTATAGCAATGTAGTAGGTAGATATTATAAAACCATCTAAATTACCTACTAGAGTTATTTTATGACAATTGTCTATTAATATTTTTCTGTGATTCAAACATCTTCTTATCTACAATATTATTTATGTAACCTACAATAAATAGAATTTATGATATTAATTCGTCTCGACTTAGTTTAAAACATTTTTTTAAATAATAAAAATAATATCTTGTATTTGGGTACAATGCCTACCTACTTCAAACAAATTAGGTACATGCATATATATCTATAATCAATTATTCTCATAAGCGCGAACGCGAAAACATTTTCAGCGAAAAATTGCTCGCGAATAAATGCATCGCTAGCACAATAAAATCCATCACGAATCATATTATTGTGTTACCTATACAAAGTGATTGTCACTCGGGGCACATGGCGGCTTGCGACGCCCGAGGCGGGGCTTACCACACCACGCCCACAGAAAAACGGCTCAAGCGATAAGGTCGAAATCACTATGGAGATTCTAGAGATTTTCGGCTTTACAGAACAGAAAGCCGCGAGAGCGCGCCGCGAGTGTGTGTCTGCCTTAAAACATAGTCGCAACCCGCGCCGGGCGCACGCTCGCCATTCCAAATTCAAACACGAATTTTTTAATTCGGTATTTCTAATTCGGTTTCTAATATCCATCCATAGTCGTTTCTTAAAGTCGGTTCTCAGGTTTTGAGTGTTATGCGTCGAAGGCTGTAATTTTTTGACAATGGAAGTAAGTGCGATGCCTCCGATGCCACTGGACTTCTCTATGGTGAGGAGTGCAAGTGGTTCACCTGGTTCGCTGCGGGAGGGATCCCCGAGGCCTGTCTCCAACAGCGCGTTCAGAGTTGTCACGCCGAAAGGTAGGAAAAAATAAATGTTGGTTGGGAAAAATTGTTATGTTTTGTTTAGATTTTTTTTATGTCATACTCCTGAAAACTGTTGGCTAATCTTGACACAGTTAACAGTAAATACCTTAGAATGATCTTAAGTTTATTCACAGCATGCAAACAGTAGCGATTTTCTAAATATATTGTGTTAAGGTGCTTCCACATCTACAATATTGTGTTCTTGTCACATTTTAACTTTCAAAACATTACCTATTAAGCAAAAAATATCGCTACAATTTATCGGTTAACTTCTGCTGATCTAAGTCAGTTTTATGACAATAATGCCGTTGCAGAAAACAGCTCAATCGTTCCAAAACATTCACAAATACCTACCTATTTTGATAGAAGGAAATTTTTATTTTTTCGTCCAATTGGAACTTTTTTTTATATTTGAATCTGTAGATAAGTACCTTTTAGATTACCTTTAGTACGTTTAGATCCTTGGGCTTTTAAGTAATAAAATATAAAAATGACCTCAAAATAATCCAGAAATTATTTCTAATATATTTTCAACATCATTATAAGTACTGGCTACCAATGTTAGTACCAACCTACCGTTTGCATATTTAGATTATAAGTAATCATGCGTTACTAAAGGAAATAAAGAAATTGTTACCTCTGTGGAGACACTGTTATTAATAATGTTCTTTTTTGTTTATGGCAATTGTATAACATTTTGCCAGTGTCAAGTAAAGATTTAACAAAGTTAAGGATTTGTAATTTTTTTGCTAAGCCTTACCTACTCGTCCGGCCAGTCCACAGTCCAGGTCCAGTTTTATATTTAAAAACATTGTGGCAGTAAAATGGAGTCTAAATACCAATGTTTAAATCATAAAATATATGTTCCGCGTTCTTCCCGGCGAAGAACAGGCTCTTTGTCACTTCACTTCCACTTCTCCCTCTCATAGGCGACTAACTGCTGATATCAAGAGGATGGTCAGCAGCATCCTTCTGCTAATAAAAACATAACGATGACCAATCCGCCAACCAAGCGTGGTAATTATGGCAACCCTATGACCGCTCATGGAAGGGATCATTGCGAGACCAATGTTCAACAGAAGACGTTTAAGGGCTGATGTGATTTTGGAACCTATCACCAGCCTATCCTAGCCACAGAAGTTTGAGCTGATAGTGCTTGCTACTCTAAAGCTTTAGCGTTTCTTAGTAGGTACTCCAGTAGGTAGTCCAGTAGAATTTATAAACACAATACCGAACTTTAAAAATAGAATCAAATTATAACAGTTTGTCTCTCAATAATGTTAGTGTATATTTTTTTCCATTACGATACAGGGCAGATTTAATATCAGCACTTTGATTTCTTTTTTTTTTCTAATGGAACTTTTATGTTGACCGAGCCATTTTTGTAGCATTACAAAAAAGTTTTGCACTAATTATTAAAAGCAATAAACTGTTCTTACTCTTTTAACTTTAATCTTTTATTTAATAGATAGGTTCAATCTCAATGAGATGTATGTAGTATGAGATTAGATAAAGTAGGTAGTGTATGAAACTACACATAACTAGGTATTAAAATACCTACTCATGTAATACTATTTTTTTTAAATACATTCGATTTTTAATTCTTTTAATAATATTATTTACTCGCTTTAACTCGCTTGAAATAATTTAAATATTTAAAATAAAATAGTGAAAGCAAATTTTAAATGGATATTGCGTTTAAAATATCCCAGTTGTGCTACGAGCTATCTGATAACATAATCAATATATCTGTCAAAGGAAACATAATGGTCACCCCTCGACCCTTGACAAATTACACCCGACGACCTATTATTATGCCGTTATTGGCTGCAGCAATACATTTAATTAAGTTATACTTGATCTATTGGGAATTCTCATAATTTTAGGTTTGGGAACTAAGTTTAACAGGACTATTCTCAACGAAAAGAAAAAAACAAAGGTTTTCTGTTATTAATTTGCAACAAAGAGGTTCGTCTTTAAAAATTAGGTACCTATTACATTAAAAACGGATACTTGTAAGAAAAAATATTGTTTTATAAATTTAACATCATCATATCAGCCATAGGACTTCCACTACTGAACAAAGGCCTCCCCCACAAAATCCCACAATAGTGCCATCATTTTCGGGGGGTATTTGTCAATACTCACCACGTTTGGCAGGCGGGTTGATGAGCGCAAAATGATGCTGGTCAACAGAAGGGACGCTGCTGCCCATCCCTTTGGTTTAGTCCCTTTTACGACATCCACGGGAAGAGATAGAGTGGTGCTTTATTATTAAGCCGGACATTACACGGACTATAATATCTTTCATTTGGGATAACTTAGGGTCTAGATTGTATTTTACCTGGCTATAACACGCACGTAGAGATAACCAAATTTTATCAGCCAGCGGACGTCCACCTTTGAACAAAGGCCTCCCCTATACCTAGATTCCAACAGGTTTGTCCCCATATTGGGGGGAACTTGCCAGTACATACTCACCACGCTTGGTAGGCGGGTAGGTGAGAGCAGAATGGTTACTGTTCCACAGAAGGGATGCTGCTGCCTATCCCTCTGGTTTAGAGTCCCTTACAGCCGAAATTAATAATCAATGTAATCCGGAATCTCTAGATGTATGATTTTGAAATTTGTTCGTTGTTGTGTTACGATCACATTTAACACAAAAAATAGACATATCCTTAATCTGAAATCCAAATATTTTGGATTAGATTGATTAATAATATCGGCCGTTAGTCGCCTTTTACGACATCCACGGGAGGAGATGAAGTGGTACTTTATTCTCAATAATCAATAGGTACATAGGTAGGTCTCCATGTGGTGTCCGGATTAAGAATATAGCACCACTCCATCTCCTCCCGTGGATGTCGTAAAAGGCGACTAAGGGAATCTAAACCAGAGGGGTGGGCAGCAGCGTCCCTTCTGTGAAACAGTAGCCATAGTGCGCTCACCAACCCGCCTGCCAAGCGTGGTGAGTATTGGCAAATATCCCCCAAAATGATGACACAGTTGTGAAAATCTATGGGGGAGGCCTTTGTTCAGCAGTGGACTTATAAATGGCCGATATGATGATGATGAATAGGTACAAAGATATCACTAAAAGATTCCCTTCGAGTGAGGATAGTCCATGCGGTGAACCCTGGGCAGTCAGCTACGTTGCCAACTTTTATCAAGAGTATTTCCATGTGTAACTCTGTATATCATTGTGCATAAATATGTAGTATTTATCTCGCACATTGGCATGCATTATCTACGCATAGTTTTCTTTTTTTACGGTTATATTGTGTTAAGTAATAAGATTGTAATACATCATATATTTTAAAAGAGTATATCCATGGAGTTTCTTGCCGGTTCTTCTCCATACGACCAACGACTTGGAACCGTGCAACTATTTAAATTCTGACTCTTCGTAAGTGCCAGTTTACATGAATTAAAAACACTTGACTTTGACTTAACAAAAGTCGTGCGAGCACGAATGCAAAAGAAAAGGTCATTATTTAAATAAATATCTATGTGAGTACCTAGTTAGAGATATAAGCAAAAATTAACTATGCTGTTCGTAAGTTTGCAAAACGAACATAAATGGTGATGCGATGCTTTTTATCAAAAAAAGTTAGTAACCTACATAAAAATAAACTAAAAAGGAAAGAAGTAGTTACTAAATTATATAGTCCGTCAATTTATTTGTATATTGATGTGGCATTAAATTGCTTAAATACCAAAACAAAATGGCTACATTTCTCAGCATGAACCACAAGCTCACTGGCAGAGCCTCTAATTCTGATTGGTCAAAGGAAATTAAAGTTCTCATACGATACCTGGATCCTAGGTACAATACAAAGGAAACGATATCGGATATCCATACTCGATACCTACATTCCAAATACAAATTTTGAATATCCATTTTGCATTCTGATGAAACTGTCTTTATTTTTTGTTTAAGGTTATCTATATTTTAAATGATTCGTTTTTGCATCTCAAATTCTGTCAATTGAAAATATGTCATAATGTAATGTTTGTGAAAATTATTTTTCCTTTGTGTCGCACCATAACGTTTTTTATACTTACTTTAAAAAAATCCTCAGCTTTCCTTTGCCTTATTCTTGATTTTGTGGAAAAAGGTTTTTTCTGCTAAGGGTTGTTTATCCGGGTAAATTAACCTATTAAAAAAAAAAACTTCTATAATAACGAATCGATCAAATCAAAGAATATCATATTCTTATGATTAAAATTCACACGGTTCAAATTATTTACATACCCGTGTGGAATCGTTATGTTATATATATTATTCAGTAGGTAAATATTATAATATCCCATTTATGATATTCCAAGCTAATCTAAATCTTTTTTAAATACTTCTAGTATTTTAACGGAAGCACTACATTTTACGCGTTGGTTTAGTTTAAGGAAAAAACCAGAACTTTATAAAATAATTAAGGTTGCTTTGCGTTTGAAACTCATCATGGTTATGTAAAAAACAATAATCGGCATTTAATAGTAAATCAAATCTAATTGCTAAATATAATATTATGTAATAACAATTAATATTAACAGAAATGAATCAGCCTGGGCACATATTAGATTCGTTTTTAAAATATGTACCTAACATTATTTTTAAAAAAAATACCGGCCTTAATAATTAATTTCGTTACACTGAAAATAATATGATATGTTATTACGAATTATATTTGTTTGTTTACATTAAGAGTCATTCAAATTCAGTACTGTATACACATATTCATACACATCTACGAGTACCTACTTAGTAAAAATATTTTATTACGTCACTAGACCTCTATTCTTCTTCTAAATACAGTATATTTAGAATGAAAACATTACTTACACAAATTGACATAGCCGATAGGCCCTTCTTCGTTCAAAATGACACAAAAATTATTCAAAATTAAAAAGAGATCCCTCAAACAGTACTCCAATCAACCCTGCACTGGCCACGAAAGGGCAAAAAGTACGACGAGCACAATAGCACTGTAACTGTAATCCGGCGGGTCCCTTAGACCCGGCACGCGTCTAACCCTCCGCACTCTAAGTGTTAGCTCGATTGTTAAATTACGTACATTTTTAGAGGATTACTAAATTGTAATTGTTTTACGGTTGTTTAAGCTTTTGATAAGGGAGAAATTAACATAGTACGTTTTGATATTTCATACATACATACATACATATAATCACGCCTCTCTCCCGTAGGGGTAGGCAGAGACCACTTCTTTCCACTTGCTACGATCCTTACATACTTGTTTCGCTTCGTCCACTTTCATTATTCCCTTCATACATGCTCTTCGGTTTAGGGTACTCTTGACCTGGCCTTTTTCCAAGACGTCCCTGATTTGGTCTTGAAACGTCCGCCTAGGTCTACCCCTTCCAGCACTTTCATTCACACTCGCCTTATACACTTTTTTCGTCAATCGTTCTTCATTCATTCTCTCAACATGGCCAAACCATCTCAGCATACCTTTCTCAATTTTTGTCACTACATCTTCTTTCAGACCACAACGTTTTCTTATCTCACTATTCCTTATCCTGTCACTCAGTTTAACTCCTAACATACTTCTTAACGCTCTCATATCACCTGAATTTATTCTGCTTTCATGTTTCTTCTGCCATACCCAACTTTCACTTCCGTACATGAGTGTCGGAACCAACACCCCCTCATGCACAGCCAAACGAGCCTTGTTAGACACCTTCCGACTGTTCATAAAGGAGTGCAAAGCTCCATTCACCATGTTTCCTGCATTCACTCTTCTTTCAATATCACTCTCACACTTTCCATCTCTTGTAAACTTTGAACCCAGATACACAAACTCATTCACCTGTTCAATTTGTTCATCTCCAATCACGATATTGCAGTCTGTCACTGCCTCATCTCTTTCAAACACCATCACTTTCGTCTTCTTTACATTTATCTTCATTCCCTTTCTAACAAGAGCTCCACTCATAGCAGTTACCATCTCCTGCAACTCCTCTGCCGAGGACGCAAGTAATACTTGGTCATCAGCATAGAGAAAACATTTGACGAGTAACTCATTCATTCTCAACCCACTTTCATTCTCTTTTAAATCTGTCAAGCAATTGTTCATGAACAGATTAAACAGCCACGGTGACGCTACACATCCCTGTCTAACACCCTTTTCGATACTAAACCATTCAGTGTACGCCCCGTTTATCCTTACACAAGCACTAGAATCCCTATAAAGAGATTGCAGTGCTCGTATGAGATTACTGCTCACACCGTTCACGGACAATGCTGACCACAATTAAGTAAATAAATTATATAATATTATTACAACGTATTTTTTGCATTTGTATACCTAATGTTTTTATGCGTTTCACGATAATGCATTGACACAAATTATTAATTATTAATTGGTAAACGTAGAAAAATCTAAGTTTAAAATTATAATTTATTTCATTAATATCTTCACAATATTTATAAATTTATTATGTTATGACAATTTCAGAGTTTATTTCCGTAAACTATTAAGTTTATTATACAACAATGAATTAGTATTATGGACTCCCTAAAATGCAGATAAATCATATTGATTTGATATTAATATTTTAATGTACAATATGAATCCAGTAAAAAACTCTACTTAAAATCAAATATGTTATATTTCCGTGTGGAGTCCGGTTACGTATGGTGCTCGGATTAAGAAAATAGCACCACTCCATCTCTTCGTGTGGATGTCGTAAAAACGGAAGTGTCTGTTTGTAATATCAAAATAACAGCTTTTTACTAAATGCATATGAACGTTTATACGGGATCTACAGCAAAAAAACTATTTTTGTCAGTCTGTCTGTCGGTCGGTCTGTCTGTCTGTTTGTTTCCGCTAATCTCCGAAACGGCTGGACCGATTTCTACGGGACTTTCACTGGCAGATAGCTGATCTGAGCAGGAATAACTTGGGCTACTTTTATTTTAGAAAAATAATTAGTCCCTCGCGCAAGAAACTTAAAACCCATGAATACCAGTATATATACCTACTCTATGTCAAGTTTCTATGCCGAAGTACTAACTCTAAATTATTTATAAATAATTCAATTTCTTTTAAAGCGGCGGGTGAAACCGCGGGGTCCAGCTAGTTATAAATAAACAATAATTACTAAATTTAAATTTACTATTAGTATACATAACATGATCATCAGCTGGCTTGTACAAAGTTTAGCTTGTATTAAGTTTGGCTGGGTCAAAGTTTGGCTGGGACGTCCATTGCTCAACCAAGGCCTCCCTCAAAAATGTCTACAATAGTATCGTCATTTTGCGGCTAATATACCACTAATCACAACGCTTGGCAGGCGGGTTGGTGAGCGCAGAATGGCCGCTGTTCCACAGAAAGGACGCTGCGGCGATCCCTCTGGTTTAGAATCACCTAGTCGCCTTTTACGACATCCACGGTAGGAGGCGGACTACACGGGCATCAAATCTTTCACACTTATAATAGTAGTGAGATGTAGACAGGTATATTACCAACCTTTAACAGTCCCATTGCAGAGCAAAGGCCTTTTCTCAAACATAGAAGGAACGAGCATTAATCACCGAGCTGCTCACTGCGTGTTGGCGATTTCAGACCATTTCTTTTTTCATTTTTTAATGCATACATTACATCTTCAGATTTGGTTTAGTACCATTTAACCAGAAATGGTTTGTGTTGGTACGCACACTCACTATCACTTCACGGTTTAAATTAAATATTAAAACTGCTATTAGGCATAAAAGTTTTTGGTATACGAAGTGTGACGCAACTGGTCGTACATTACAAAAAAAATACCTGCCTAGAAGAACTTTGGACAATCTTAAGCACTTAATTTATTATGTAGGCGGCCGCCGACTATCGCAAAACTATCCAGGTTTCCTTTCCTAGTCTTAGATTAACTTGAAAGTACACATGACATTGAAAAAGTCATATTGCGACATGCCAGGTTTTGAACCCGCAATCCAGAGCTTAAGAAGCGAGCCCGTAAACATCTGTGCCACAACTAATAAAAACCGATAAATGATTTGTCTTTATATGATTGGAACGGTAGCTTACCGCTACGCTTACCAACCCGCCTGCCAAGCGCGAGTACTGGCAAATTCCCCCCAAAATGACGGAACACACAAATTGTGGAAATCTATAGGGGAGTTTTTTCAGCAGTGGACGTCCTTTGTCTGATGTGATGTGTTCGCAGAAATTACTAATCAACTATCCTGAAATTAGTGACTATAGAAATTAAGAAGGTGAAAGAATTCTAGTAGGCAAATGAAAAGCGATTTTTGATCCAAAAAATTACCAGGTCGTTATGTGGAGTTATCTGATTAGATTCCTGTTAGACTGATAAAACAACTTGCCCTTGTGATTGAAATGTTTTTAGTAGAAATCTACACAACTTACTAGATTCTAACAACTGAACAGAAATAAAGATACCGAAAAAATAAGAGCACACGCAATCTCATTAAAATCAATGTCTAGTTGCGTGTCGTACAGAAATAATGGCAAACCCAATAACGGCCGGTGTTCGATCAGCCAAATCCGATTATGTCTGGGATCAGATGTCTCGACAACCAACGAACATATTATACACAATCCGGATAATATCCTCTTATATATTAATTGTTTTCTGTAATCTGTTTGTAAGATTTTATATATTATGGTTTATATTGTTGTTGTAGTACCTAAATATTATATGATAGCAGTATTAAGTTAATGCCAGCGCAGAGCGAGGCTTGGGGGGATCCTTTACAATTCTCTCCGAGAAGTGCCTGGGGGGTGACCTTTTTACAGTCGCCTTCCCTCCGCTGGAGTAGGTAACCGCTTTACAGTCATCCCCTCCGTAATGTGGCTAAAATGGGCGCCTCTAGTGTGATCTTAGGAGGACCTGGAGCCCCCCTTCGGTGCCGAATATGACCGCTTCGGTGGTTTTAGCGGGTCCCTGCATACCCCTTCGCCCTTCCCCGGGCGAAGGAAGTTCATCTAGAATTTCCACTGGAGACCAAAAAAAGGAACCTAAGTAAGAAATCTTGAACAGAAGGTGGACTCTGGCATGGGAACGGCGCGCGGCGGGCTGATTACGTATGTCGCAGACGATTTGCGACAGATGTGAATCGCGAAGACGCCGCCGTCAAACCTCACTTTGGTATAACGTATTTGACGACAGCGATTAAACAGGCGAAGATCTCTGACGGACGATCGGCGACGACGACGACGGGCGATCAATGAACTAAAAATTGCATCCTCGCCTTTCAATTTCAGGCGATTTGTCACAGGTGGATCCTTTGCTGCACGATGGCTGCTATTACGGTTGTTAGTTAATCAGGTTGCGGGACTACATTTGTAAGAGGAAGGGTTCAACGGGTCCTCTTATTGCAGGAGTCTGGCTAGGGCACAACCGCAGCTATTCTTCTGCCGAGCAGTAGTGTTTAAACTTTACTGTGTTCATGTTTAAAGGGCATGTCTCGAAGTGGCGAACACAGTGCGGTGCCACGCAGGACAATTTTTTTGAGCAGGCATTATGTTTACCACCAGGCGAAAGACTTGCTCGTCTCGTCACCAGGTTGAAACAAGGAAGAAGTAGATATAATCGAGGTGAAGAATATTTGAGATAATAAGTATGAACATCAGATTCGTACAAGAAAAACCATTTTTTAGTAAAACAGCGACATTATTTATCATTATTAAATAACATGAATATATTTAGTCCCTTAGTCGTCTATTAATAAATACTAAACAATTTATATAACCAATAATAAAATTAAAATAAACTAGTTTCGCAACGCCATAGTGCCATACCATCAACTCTCGTCCGAAATTCGAATATCATGGATATATGAAACAATTTTGGGTTTATTATTGAGTTCGTACTGCGTACTAGTTTCTGGCTAGCTCTAAACATTTCGGGTAAATACCTGCTTCATCATTTAATTAGACATGGTGTAGAATCTATCATTTCTTCATCAAGATATGCGTACCCATTGCCCATTCGTACACAATCTTTTTGAAATAAACATTTTACCATGATCCTTTCTATGTGTTCATCTACTTTTAAAACTGAACCAGTTATAAAATATTTAGCAAAAAATACTTTTGTTCTATCTACAGTGGAAGTCGGTAAATTAAAACGACTGAAACCTGCATAGCACTACTATACTGACACTACGAAGACCTGATTTCTACGCGTGGAAGTGCACACCGCACGGCCGATCCATCATTCTGGATGGAAATCTAATTTGTTACATTTGGCAACTACTAGCAGTTCCCCTAAATGAATTACCGTCGTCACGGAACGTAACGGAGCTTTGCGATTTATTTTTACCAATGTCATATGTGATGTTACACATCTGTGCGATAAAGAAAACTCAAAAAAGAATGCACACGATACATTTGGAAAGGTTTTTGAAGATGATACTGGTTCTACAATGACTGGAAGTTACAAACCAGATGGCTTTCGTCATATTCATTCATATCGGCCATACAATGTCCGCTACTGAACAAAGGCCTCCCCCCTTCCACAACTGGGGGGAATTTGCCATACCTACTATTGGAATCAGTCACAATAGCTCACAAAATAGGACCCGTAAATAAAAAAAATTGTACCCGTGGTGCTTGGCAACTGGGCTTAACCCTGTTGTAAACTCCCATTTATTGTGCCTATGGCCTATCGTTTTTCTCTGTCTCCTGCTTGCAACGGAGGGAAGTGGAACGTATATTCTTTCCTACTCCTCCTTTTTCTTTTCTGATTAATTTCGGTGCGGGTTCCAAGACAGTTATTCATTTCTCTGGGACACACCGAGCTTCATTGATCGGTGTTCTTTTCGGTGGTCGCCGTTGTAGATCCTGGCTTACAGGAGTTGCAGTGGTTGGGAATGTGTGGCGGGCTTGTCCCAATAAAAAAATAAAAAATACTCACCACGCTTGGTAGGCGGGTTGGTGAGCGCAGAATGGCTACTGTTCCACAGAACAGAAGCTGCTGCCCAGCCCTGTGGTTTAGAGTCCCTTAGTCGCCTTTTACGAACTCTACGGGTGGAGATGTGGTGTAGGGAGGGAGTGGTGCTGTATTCTTAATCCTGACAACACACGGATAAATCTGGACACCACACGGATATGACTTTCGTAAAAGAACGTAAATACTTTTGCAAGTTCGAAAATGTATATGAGTAAACTAGAATTTTTTCTTAGCCGTTTGTAATGTGATTACATTTAATGCTCATAAAGAAAATGGTGCTACGTCGATTGAAAATCTGCTGAATGAGTTGCTTAGAAGTAGGTAGCTTCTCTTTAAAGAGGGATATCTGAACTAGTATCTGAATAATAATCATCATCATCATATCAGCCGAAGGACGTCCACTGCTGAACAAAGGTCATAGATTTCCGCAATGATAGGTTACATGCCGCCCGCTTCTAACATCTCCCAGGACCTTTACCAGGTCTATTGATCTGTGTATCTCGTTTAAAGACGTCCCTCTAGGCATTGCTCTCGGGAATTCCCGGTGCTGTTTTTTCTCGGAAATTCCCTAAAATCCTTCGCTTTTGTCTGTTTTTGGTGATTGGTTTATGGGTCTTTATAATTTCTTCACAATTATTTTCCAATATTAGCGCCATTTTGGTTTTCGTTCGAACCGAAGTCATGGCAGATACGAACATACACGATTATGCACCGAGCGCGCCATTCTAGCATTCGGCTGAACGAGTACGAGTCACTCGCACTCGCCATCACATCGCTCGGTGGCGCGATTTACTCAAATCGTCGTACAACTAGCGAGTGTGCCGCCAATGAAGAAACTCATGACACAGACCGTCTCAGTCAACCAGCATCTTTTGGAGCACAGGAGTATCAGGACGATTAATTATGTAAGACAGATAAACTTTATTCTGAAATTAAAAAAGCGTTGCCTGGACCAGAGCCACCTAATGCGGCTGCGACTAATAGAGATCGTCTTGATCTTTTAATAGCTGTAAGAGTTTCATTTCATACTCCATGTGCGCTGTGGTAGTATGGAAGTGAAAGAAGTCGGTATCTTTACTCTGGTCTATAAAACACCTGTCTACTATTCCTCACACCAGTACGGAACCGGAAAGGATAGGATTCGACGGCACGGTGCAGTGGCTGATATATTCAGCTGCTGTGCTCCGGGTCGTGGGTTCGATTCCCGCAGGGAACCAACATTTGTATGATCTGCAGGTAGTTGTTTCGGGTCTGGGTGTATTGTATGTGGAATTTATGCCTATAAACGCACTCACGACATAGGAGAAATCCTAGTAGGGGCAACTTTTTTTTAAGAATACAGAAAACAGATGTTCTCATCTGCTAGTTACATCTGTAACCGTTTAAAAACTAGATTGAGCGACCAAAGTCTTGGTGCCATTAGCTTTTTACGTACACATTACCAACAAATAAGATCTTATAAACACTAACAGTTATAAGTTCAGCTTCCAGTCCTAATAAGAATGGTTATTGGTGCCCAGTGGATAATTCTTCATGAACTTCCTTTGCCCCGGGGAAGGGCGAAGGGGTATGCCGGACTCCTACCGGCTAAAACCACTGGAGCGGTCATCTTCGGCTCCTAAGGGAGGCTCCAGGTCCTCGTATGATCACACTAGAGCCGTCCACTGGTGCCACGCCTATAGGCACATCCCTGAGACGGTGACTGTAAAGCGGTCACCCCCTCGGGGGGATTGTAAAGGATCCCCCAAAGCGTCCCACGGCAGCGCGTGACCACATGCGTGCTACCGTCTTCTCTTGGGTCGCTTGGTGTGGGCACGCAGATTCCCCAATCTACGCACCCGGGTTATAGAGGCCTGGCACCATAATTATTATTTATTCATAATTTCGGCCGAATGAAGCCCACTGCTGGACACAGGCCTCCCCAAAGATCACCACAACGATAGATATGGGAGTGTTGAGTGTAGAGTATGTGAGTGTGCTCATTGGGGGGTTTTGCCATAATCGCCACGCTTGGCAGACGGGTTGGCGATCGCAGTTGAGTTGTTAATGTACTCGAAGGACGCTGCTGCCCATCCTTCGGCTAATCCCTTAGTCGACTTTTACGACACCCACAGGAGGAGATGGGGTGGTGGTATTCTGAGCCGGCACCACACGGCTACTTCCCGAATAACACATACCCTAAACTTCATTAAAATCTAAATTAGCTTGCAAATATCTCAACTAAAATAAGTTATCATCCGGGCATCCATTACACCATTGACATATGACAAAAAAAAACCAGTGAAGCATGAATTGCGGAGCAGACGAACATGTGTTACTCGCGACAAAACGACGACATTAAAATCGCACGTCCTTGGCAACATCCTACATCCGCTTCTCACAGTTAATGTTGCAGACATGAAATCATTGCGTTACGGTAATGAAAATTATAATTCGTGTACAATGTAACGAAGATACAGACATGGACTTGAAACTTTTTACACATATGCAATAAAGTAAGTGATAATTATTCAAGGACTGGATGCAGAAAGCAATACCATCCACACGGCATGCAATGTAAGGAGGTTCCTCTCTCTATGACTTACCACCGTTGGCTTCGCCTCTGTTGGCCCGACTTTGACTACCGTGTTTTTATATATAGGGTCTTACTTTAATAATGGAAAATATTTTAGGAGGTAAATCTATAGGTAGCAATGATGCGTTTTAGCAAAATAAACAAACGTAACATCAACCTTTATTTTATCAAATAGTACAGAGTAAGTCAATCTTTCGCTAGTCGAATGTTTGAATATTTATTTATTTATTATCAGTAAAACCGATACTTGATATTTGAAATGAATTCTATACCATTCATAAAGCCTTAAAATATTTTCCATTATTAATGTAAGACCCTATATATTCAACAAAACATGAATAATACGTTAATATCGAAGGAATAAAAGTATAAGGTAAATAATTCCGTATGGTGGTTGGATAAATAATATAGCACCACTCCATCTCAAAAGGCGTCTAAGATACTCAACCAGAGCGAGCAGCGGCCTATGCAATAGTAGCCATACAGCGCTCACCAAACCGCCTTTGTTTATTTTTAATTATTTTATTGGTGTTTAGTAGAAATTCTACATGAACTTCCTTTGCCCCGGGGAAGGGCGAAGGGGTATGCCGGACTCCTACCGGCTAAAACCACTGGAGCGGTCATCTTCGGCACCGAAGAGGAGCTCCAGGTCCTCGTATGATCACACTCGAGCCGCCCATTGTTGCTACGCCTTTAGGCACATCTCGGAGGGGATGATAAAATGGTCACCCCCTCTAGCGGAGGACACGCGGCTGTAAAAAGGCCGACACTTCTCGGGGAGGATTGTAAAGGATCCCCCCTAAGCCTCGCTGTACGCTGTGCTACGCACGCGGCTGCACGTGACCACCTGCGCGCCACCGTCTTCCCGGAAGTCGCTCGGTGTGAGCACGCAGACTCACAAAACCGCCTACCAACCATAGTGAGTGAGTATACTGGCAGATTCCCCCCAAAATGACGAGGTCTTTGTTTAGCAGTGGACGTCCTTTGGCTGATATTATGATGATGTTGATAAGTAGTTTATTCGTAGTCATTACCATCCCGTTTTTTGACTATTTGTTTATGTATCAGTATTATAAAAATGAAAAAATCGTGTGATATCGGCTCAGAATACCACCACCCCATTTCCTCCTGTGGGTGTCGTAAAAGTCGACAAAGGTATTAGCCGGGGGATATGCAGCAGCGTCCTTCGAGTACATTAACAACTCAATTGCGATCGCCAACCCGTCTGCCAAGCGTGGCGAATATAGTAAAACCCCCCAATAAGCCCACAACAAACCCATATCGATTGTTGTGGTAATTTTTCGGGGAGGCCTGTGTCCAGCAGTGGACTTCATTCGGCCGAAATTATTTATTACAAAATAATATTTTTTATAACTATTAACATTTATCAGGAAGTATCTCTTGTTTTAGGGCTTGCTTTGATTTGCAATTTCTATTAAAAAGCAAAACATATTTCAACTTGGCTTCATCTGACGATTAGATAAACGATAAAGATTCCAGGGTCGCCATTAGGCTAATGGGGTACACGTGGCCGCATCGGCAAATCCCTTCGTCGTGTGAAGGCGATTTAGTGCCCAAATTAATTATTAATGGACCCTTTGATGCGGTTGGCCCAACAAGTAGATGATTAGTTGATTGCGAGAGATTTTTAGACATTCAAGATCTGACACACTTTGATAAACATGAATTTGATTTGTCACTAAAACTGGTAATTAGATAATTAAACAACGGTTTAAAGTTAACAGGGACATTATCGTTCGTTGGCTTAAATTGCAGTAACTGTGTCAATAATATAGCATTCCATCCCTACGGAATGTAGTTCCTTCTACTTTATGTTATAAGTTGCCGTGTGGTGCCCCCCAATGAGCCCACAACACATCCATATCGGTGGTTGTGGTGATCTTTGGGGGAGGCCTGTGTCCAGCAGTGGACTTCGTTCGGCCGAAATGATGACTAGGGGGTACAGTCTTTGCTTCCATCGAACGAACACGTCTACCGATCTTATCGTACCTCAAAAAGCAAAGTGTTCTTAGTTCAGTGGCTGATACAGTCGACTGCTGCGCTCCGGGTCGTGGGTTAGATTCCTGCACGGAACAAATAATTGTATGATCTGCAGGTAGTATTGTGTGTGGAATTCATGTCTGTGAACGCACCCACGACGAAGGAGAAATGCTAGTGTAAGGCAACGTTTAAAAAAAAAAAAAAACTTCATAAAACAATATCACTCATAATATTTAAATAAAGGTGTTAATGAATACACGGAAAATAAGAGAAAATATTTTTAATCTAACTTCAACGTCACATTTACTGTCAGACTTGAAAACAAAATCTTGTACTTTATATCGAACATCAAACATCCGCTTCCTTAGTTCCATCTAGTCCAAACTCCGTTCCTCATTGACCCTAAAGCTTTAAATCTTAACCTTATTAGAATCTTCCTGTGTCCAATTGTTGCGAAACGGGCGGCTTACATCAAACAAGCCACTGTCCAATGAGCGCAATGAATCATAGGCAATGGAATTGATTGAAACTGTTTTTACTGTGCCGACTACTGACGGTTTAGTCAAATTGGTCGACTTTGTACATCGGTTTAGATTGGATGAAACATTTTTAATATGCGGTCAGTTAGTTGAGAAAATTGGTTTAATAAAAATGTTTGTTAAAATTTATTGAGTTGGCATTTTTTTATCTAGCTAGTTTTATTTCTGAATGATGTTAATTTTGACTTTGAATCATCATATCAACCCAGGAACGTCCACTGCTTAAAAAGGCTGCCCCCATAATTTCCACGATTGTTGCCATTTTGGGGGGTATTTGCCAGTACTCACCTTACTTGGCAGGTGGGTTGGTAAGTGCAGTATGGCAACTGTTCCATAGACAGGACACTGCTGCCCATCCTCCTGGCTTAGAGTCCCTTAGTCGCCTTTTACGACATCCATTAGCACGAAATAGAGTGGTGCTATATTCGTAATCCGGAGACATATGGAGGTAACATTTAGTAGGTGATACTGGTTGTTTTGCCTTACAAACTTTTGCTTTATATTCATATAAAATCTATTTTTCAAATGAAATAAATTACCTTATTGCCAGTCATCATTTCGGCGAAATGAAGTCCACTGCTGGAGACAGGCCTCCCCCAAATATCACCACAACGACCGATATGGGTGTGTTGTGAGCTCATCGGGGAGTTTTGCCATAATCGCCACGCATGGCAGACGGGTTGGCGATCGCAGTTGAGTTATTAATGTACTCGAAGGACGATGCTGCCCATTCTCCGGCTAATCCCTTATTTATATATTTATTATACTCTTTATTGTACACCAATCGTTAAAGGTAATGAAAATAATAGTGCTTATAAGTATATTTTAGAGTACAATGGGCGGCCTTATCGCGCTCGGCGATTTCTTCCAGGCAACCTTAGGATGGAGAAATACTTAACTGGATAATAGGTATATCCCTTAGTCGACTTGTATGACACCTGCGGGAGGAGATAGGTGGTGGTATTCTGAGCCGGCACCACACGGCAATATTGCCAGTGCTATCTATCTCTCAAATATTTATCAATCAATCAATCAATCAATCAGTTATTTTTGTAAACATAGGTACAAAGGTGAGATGTTTTTGTTTATAAAATGATTACGTATAAAACATTAACTTATTTAAGGTCTGCTTACATTCGAAAGGTCTAAGCACACTCGGTCGTCATGTGTAACACTATCTGGATGGCGACTTTGACCCCAATTCAGGTTGAGACCAATCTCACGAGTATGTATTTCAGTAGCGATTTTAGTTCACTTATTTAGATAAAAAGCCTTTATGAGTACGTTTAGTCCTTTAAAAAACTTTTAAAATCAGGAGTCCTGTTTTACTGATTTAGAAGCTCTAGATTTAAATGTTTCTTATCGAACCTATTTACATTATAGTTTTGCATTCAAACAGCAATATTAACACCAGCTATTATAACACATGATAGATTTAAAGAAGCCATTTTGTGGAAGTTAAATAAGAATTTCCAAATTACACAATCTAATTCTACAAAAATAGAACAATCATTGAAAAAATCGGTAACCTTTTTCTATTATAAAAAACCGGCAGCAGACATAGTCACAATTGCGTCCAATTGAAATTCTGCCCTGAGAAAACATTCAATCTCGCACAATTAACACCTCTTAACCCATTCCGGCGTTCGCACGCCAATCATCAGCCAGAAGATTGTACAATTTAATCGCTGCTACACAGTTCTTGTGCTAGATACAAACATCGATGACTTAAAAAAAAAACCGGACAAGTGCGAGTTAAACTCGTGTGGAGAGGGTTCCGAAATTGCTGAATATATGGTCTTGTACTAATAATTTATCCCAAGAACAAACTTAACAAGTAGTTGAAAAACATGTTCTCCGAAACATTCCAACTGCAAACGTGAGATTGTACGCACAATATTGAAAGATTTACCATGTTATTTTAAGACTATATACTTCTTATATGTTTTCCTGTATTGTATAAGTAAAGAGCTATTTTCCATATTTTTTCATAATTTTAGGATCAGTAGTTTCGGAGAAAAGGGGGGGGGGGGGGGAACAGTAAATTTTCGCCTATTTTCTTAAATAACTTTAAAACTGTTTATTTAAAAATTATAAATTAAATATATTTAAGTAATTTCACAATAAGCCCTTTTATTTAATGTGTTACACGGTACAGTTTGCAAAACTTTATTCTCAAATTTTCTATATAACCCCCCAAAAATGACCCCCATATTCAAAATTTATATGTTTACGTTACGCGTCCGTGTTTGGGTCACATAAATCCATATGTAAACCAAATTTAAAATTGATCGGTTCAGTAGATTCGGAGAAAATTGGCTGTGATAGACGGACAGACAGATAGACACACGAGTGATCCTATACGGGTTCCGCCGTTTTTACCTTCGGACGTTCGGAACCCTTAAAAACAAGTCAGATAGGTGCAAGGTAAAATTGATCAACATCATCATATCCGCCGAAGAATTTTCCGAGAAAGATTTTCTCAACGACCAGTTACATGCGGTGAGTCGTTATTTTGGGGAGAATTCACCAGTTGGCGGGTTGGTGAGTGCAGAATGGCTGCTGCGGATTAGAGTCCCTTACTCGCCTTTTACGACATCCACGGGATGAGATGGATTGGTGCTACATTCATAATCCAAGCACCACACGGAACAAATACTTTAACTCGCTTCTAAAATAGAATTATTATATTCGGACGTCCATAAGGGAAACCTTTGATACGTTACAATACAAAACAAAATTCTTATTTGTCTGAATATGAAAGTTACAGGTAAAGTTACATATTAGAAATGTATAGTTCCATCGTATTCTGCCATTTATGGCATGCAAATTACCAAACACGTTTGCTGATGTTTTGTCATCTGTCAGTGTACGAGCTGGTGGAGCTCCCACCTATCCATCTAGTTATTTCTACTCGTCTCTTGTTACGCCCAATAGACTGTTTTTAATAGCTTTTATTTCCATATTAATATATAGAATATTATAATAATTTATATAAAAATAAATAGCTATGTAGCAGAAAGTTCCTTGTTTACATATAAAAAACCGTGTAATTTTACATATATTTGACCTGGTGATGAGCCAAGCTAGACGTTCGCTCGGTGGTAAGTGTCCATACCCACCAATAACAATTATAATGCTGTACCCAGGATTAGTTCTGCGTGGTAATACACTGCACTCATCTCCTCGACACATTCGTTATTTAATCTCTTACGCTTAGTTATTTCACTAAACGTAAATTATTTAATTAAACAGGATGGCTCGCTACTGTCTGTAAATATGTAATCTCTATACGAGATAGCGATAACTCATACCCTATTTACGTTAACCCACATCACTGATTCCAATAAACGAACCACTGCATCCATCATTACAGCCAAGGCAAGTCAAGGCAACCCAAGGCCATTTCTATCGCAAATACTAAACAAAAAAATATTCACACACTCGACTAGCCACGATTTAATTTACGACTAGATCTCTTTGGATCAATTAAAGTGGCAGATGACAAACAGTGGACATGACTATGATGACTAAGAGCACGCGTAGGTGGCGTGGTTCCGTGGGAAACGACTTGATTTTGACAGACGTGTGGATAGTTTTTTAACTGTAATTTGATTAGAAATAGTTTTGGTTGCCGACATATTTTTATTTTTGTGAAATATTTTATTGAATATGTAAAGATTAATTAATCTAAGCACCGTACAACGTTGCCTTATACTTGACATTGGCGAAATTGTGGTTGATAATCTACAGAAGCCATAATCTAAGAGAAGAAGAAGAAGAAATAGGTTTGAATGATTAGCTCAATTTTTGGTTCGAAAATCGAATCGAAATTGAAACTCTTTGGCAATTATAAGAATTTTTAAGGCATAAAATATTTGAACTCTAGGTACGAATTAAGCATTATGCTTCTTGGTCTTGGTATGCTGCATTCGAAACGTCAGGAAAAACAAAAATCTATAATATACGCGATCTAATCCGTTTAAAATTGTTTTATTATAATGTGTAATAATCGCGAAAACCTAAGACATTACTCCATTATGCTTCTATTTTGGTGTCATTTCATTTGCGCTTCATATAACTCTAGAGAAATTCAGTCTTGTTTCCAATCTTGACCTTCCCAAACTAAGGAAACCCGTTGATTGGATATCACGGACATTGCATCTGAAAACGGAGGCAGTGGGCGGATTGAACGTGGGAACTCTCAGAGGACTAGTCAACAGTGAGTCAGAGACTGAGTAATGTAGGACAAGCGCCATGCCAGTGCGGAAAGATGGGATGAATAGGAAGGATGCTGCTTATTTCTTAAGGATGGCACATTCATTATAGCCTTAAATTAGTTGCTAAATAATAAAGGGGCCCACTAAAATACTGCACTTATTTCACGGGGCAGTTTGGAGGGTTACAGCGATAGCAACTACGTGAAAAAAAAATTGTAACTTTTTTTTATTTTTGCGTTTGTTCTGGATAATTAATGAATTAAGCTAAAGTCCGTGTGGTTTCCCCATTAAGAACATAGCACCACCCCATCTCCTCCCGTTAGATGTTGTAAAAAGTAACTAAGAGAGTCTAAACCCGAGGGATGGGTCACAGCGTCCCTTCTGTGGCACAGTAGTAGTACATACTGGGCTCACCAACCCGCCTGCCAAGTGTGGTGAGTACTGACAAATTCCCCCCAATGTGACAACACAATTGTGAAAATCCATGGAAGAAGCCATTTTTCAGCAGTGGACCACCTTTGGCTGATATGATGATAACGCGAATTAAGAACACGAGCTGCTGTAATAAAATTGAGTTTCTGTGCTCGAATAGTAACTTTGCTCATTAATTATTGTAAGAAAATATGGAAATTACAACGATTTTTTTTAACAAACGCAATACCTTTTTTTTTTTTTTTTTTTTAATTGGTGCCCAGTTGAAATTCTTCATGAACTTCCTTCGCCCCGGGGAAGGGCGAAGGGGTATGCCGGACTCCTACCGGCTAAAACCACTGGGGCGGTCATCTTCGGCACCTAAGGGAGGCTCCAGGTCCTCGTATGATCACACTGGAGCAAACGCAATACCTACCACGTTTTATTGTCCCCTTAAAATGTGATGACTATAGTAATAATGTTCTGTATTGATACGCACGATGGAGGATTTCTGATCATCATTGTGATCTCATTGAATTATGATTAAGAATATATTAATGACAGCTTTTACCGTAGATGAATTAACTTTTTTAATCTGTAACGACACCTTAGTCATCTTACGCTCACGAACGCGGCAACGTGTACGGAGCATTAGGGAAACTAAAATCTATATTATACGCACTGTAATCAGTTAAAAGTGTTTTACTACAGCACTAGCTGGGACTCGCGGTTTCACCCGCGTTTAATTTAAAATACATTTAGAGTACTTCGACATAGGCACTTCACATAGAATATATATATTGAATTAAAAGGGTTTTCTTTTTTGGGCGGATCCCTAATTATCTTTCGAAAATAAAAGTAGCCTAAGTTATTCCTTATAACATCAGCTGTGCAGTGAAAGTCCAGTCAAAATCGGTCCAGCCGTTTCGGAGATTACCCGGTTTAGACACACAGACAAAAAAATTAAAAATGCATTTTTTGTTATCTATTCCGTATTTACTTTCATATGCATTTAGAAAAAAGCTGTAATTTTGACATTACAAACAGACACTTTAATTTTATTTATTTGTATTTAATTGTTGTTCCTATCTAGATAAATTTGGTGAGAATCAGGCTACGTAGCACAGCTTAAAAATGTCTCAGTCCATAATGGATCCAAGCAGCTTAATACAGATATATAATAGCTCTTTCTGATGAGGGAAAACACAATATTTTGTAAAGTATTTTAATATAGCATATTGTTGTTCCTAAGTAAATAAATTTGGTGTAAAACAAAGAATCAGACTTCGTAGCACAGCTTGGAAATGTCTCAGTCCATGATGGACCCTTTTTTATTGGTCACCAGTGGAAATTCTACATGAACTTTCTTCGCCGCGGGGAAGGGCAAAGGGGTATGCCTTGGACTCCTACCGGCTAAAACCACTGAAGCGGTCATCTTCGGCACCGATGGGTGCCTCCAGGTTCTCGTAAGATCACACTAGAGGTATGATGGATTTAGTCGCTGACAAAATATAAAGTAGCTCTATCTGATGAGGGATATCACAACATAGCTAGTAAAACAGCAACCCTTCTGGGTGAATCAACGTTAAATAGAGTTATTATTGCAAATTCGTCATCGCGACATGTTCCATTATAAAATTTGGCGTTTTGTTTAGTAGGTAGGCCAAGACCAGTATTAACAATCAGAATAAAAATAATTACCAACGTACATACGTTAGTAATCAGCAACTTCCTCCAAGCTTTATTTTAATTAGCAACTTTGTTATCGCTAACAAAAATTGTTTTTTTCTGTTACTAATCTGTGAGGAAGCGGGGACCTCAGTGACCTAAGGACCGCATGTTTTGCAATTAAAAATGAAAGATTCTTTAAACCGTACAAAAGCTTAGTGTTACAGATATCTGGGCCTTGTAGACCGCCTGTCTCCAGATAAGAATGTCATACGTTTCTGTTTATCTTGTTTTTATGGTATTCTTTATAAAGAACCAAGTATTCTGATGAAATTTCTTTGTAATCTGAATATTTGTTTCTACTAAGCTTTTGTCAAAATTATGAAGCTACCTAAATGAAGTTTATGTATTAACGTGAGTATTAAAAAGAGGTTGATTTAGATTTTTATCTTCAACTTTCGCCAATTTATTTAAACAGTATTAAACAGGACCTACGTGGATTAAATTAGTTGATACTTTTGTTTTTTATCAGTGTTAAACAGTACTTGGCTTACCTAAATCAACGAATCATCGCCCAGTAGGCAAAGCCATTACTATCTCGTTACCTTTCCAAGGAAACAATACTACATTTTATACCGATATCACTGCATATTTTCCGCAAAAGTTAGCAACCATTTACCTCCCTTCTCTTTCTCCCCTTCTCGTACTATTTGGCTGTATATCTAGCGGACAAAAATATGTAATAAAATTACATTAACTTTTGTCATTTAAACTATATCATCATCATATCGGCCATTTATACGTTCAATACTGAACAAAGGCCTTCCCCGTAGATTTTCACAACTGTGTCATCATTTTGGGGGGAATTTGCCGATACTTACCACGCTTGGCAGGCGAGTTGGTAAGCGCAGTATGGCTACCGTTTCACAGAAGGGACGCTGCTGCCCCTCCCTCTGGTTTAGATTCTCTTTGTCGCCTTTTACGACATCCACATGAAGAGATGGCGTGGTGCTATATTCTTATCCGGACACGACACGGATAATTAAACTATATGCTTTCAATAAAATCTATCAGCTCTTCACTGCGTGATAGAGATTTATCAAGATTCTCTGGCTGTCTCACATAAAGGGCTATCTTAGCCAGTAAATGGCCAACAAACAAGTGTTATTAATATAATATTAATATAATCATGACATAACATCGATCAGTTTCCGTTGAGAATTCTCTAGATTGTAGATAGTCGAGCGTTGTTCTTGGCCAATTATAATAATGTACTGTACGCGGCCACCCAGGACGGTAACGCGACACCCGGATTAGAACTCGGTGGCTTTGGAGTTACTGCATTTAGTTAGGTTGCCGATTCGCGGTCCTTTTTATTTATTATGTGTAATAAGAGTTAAGGTTTAAGTACATTTTAGTGATGTATTTGTATCGTTATACACACATCTTTATGACAGAGACGTTCCGACACTTAAATGGTCGTGGTTATCTTAAAAATGACATTGGTAGGTATATTTTATCACTCTCCTGGCGCGTTTTCCGCCTTTCGACATCCTGGCGGAGATGGATGCGTGGGTCTACGATCAGACACGCTCCCTCCGCCAGAGCGGCGAAAACGCGCCTCCAGGGGCGTTGGACAGGCTGCGGCGGCTGGCTCGCCGACGCGCACTTGTAAAGTAGCGTCACCGCCTGCGGATGCAGTTTGCGACAAAGCGCGTCGTCGAGGCCGTCCTGCCGCTCTTTGGAGCCTGGCTCAGAAGGAGCGAGCGCGTCACCTACCGCCTGACGCAGGTGCTCACCGGGCACGGTTGTTTCGGTGCGTACCTGCACAGGATAGGACGCGAGGCCACGGCACAATGCCACCATTGTGATAGCGACCAGGACACCGCACAGCACACGCTCGAGGCGTGCCCTGCGTGGGCCGCCGAGCGGCGGATCCTGGTCGATCGGATCGGGCAAGATCTCTCTCTGCCAGCAGTAGTGTCGGCTATGTTGGCAGAGCACGAAAACTGGAATGCAGTGGTCTCCTTCTGTGAGACCGTCATGCTCCAGAAGGAGACTGCAGAGCGGGACCGGGAGAGGGCCGATCCCGCTCGTAGAAGAAGGAGACGGCGCCGGGGTAACAACCGCCCTGGCGCCTAACTCCGATACGCCTGAAAACCCCTGCCGTTGCTATAAGGTGGGGGACCTCTGGGTTCGCGGGTTCGTAGATCGGGGAATCTGCGTGCCCACACCAAGCGACCCAAGAGAAGACGGTAGCACGCATGTGGTCACGCGCTGCCGTGGGACGCTTTGGGGATCCTTTACAATCCCCCTGGGGGGGTGACCGCTTTACAGTCACCCTCTCCGAGATGTGCCAATAGGCGTGGCACCAGTGGGCGGCTCTAGTGTGATCATACGAGGACCTGGAGCCTCCCTTACGTGCCGAAGATGACCGCTCCAGTGGTTTTAGCCGGTAGGAGTCCGGCACACCCCTTCGCCCTTCCCCGGGGTGAAGGAAGTTCCATGCAGAATTTCCACTGGACATCAATAAAAAAAAAAAAAAAAAGGTATATTTTATCATTGCTCGGTTTTCGCAATAGTTTTTTTCTTTTTTTTAAAAACGTTGCCCCACACTAGGATTTCTCCTGTGTCGTGGGTGCGTTTACAGACACAAATTCCACACACAATACACCCATACCCGAAACAACTACCTGCAGATCATACCAATATTTGTTCCGGGCGGGATTCGAACCCGCGACCCGGTGCGCAGCAGCCGACTGTATCAGCCACTGCACCAACCGGGCCGTCAAAGGTATCTTATGTTACGATTCAACAATGATACTTGTTAAGCATTTAAAAAGTTAGAGAAATACATAGTTGATGCATTGAATAGAAGCGCTTTTGTGATAAAATAGTTATTATTTATAATGACATCATTTACAATAGTGCCAGTGTGGTTAACTGTCCTGACAGTACTGTCACACTAATAAATAGCATAGCCTTTAAAGTTATGTAGCATTACAGGTTCTGTATTTTTGGAAAATAATATACAGCGTTAGTGTATATTATTGTTACACTTATTTTTATTTTTATAAAATGATTGATTTGAAAATTTCCGAAAATAATATTATCTTACAAATATGCGATAAGGACAATGACAGTGAATGAAATCGCTCGCTGTGGAAACTAGGTAGGTACATGTGCGCTTCACCTTCGCTTGAGTACTACACGTAGGTGATCTTGTATTATTCATAGTGTGCGTTTGTTGCCGAAATTACGTGTGTCCTATCTAGTTTGTTGAATTGACTTGTTTTATAACTACCCACTTTTTTTGCGGATAGCAATGATATTATACCATAGATATGTTACGTCCATACTAAATGGCGCGCAAAAATCAGTCTCGCTGTACCTATGTAGGTATAAAACAATAAAACTGCACACCTATGCTGTAAGAAAAAAGATACAAAAACAATTAGAGTAAAAGAGATAGCTATCTAAAATGACAACACGTGTAGTCGATGTCTTTGTCGCACATGTGATAGAATATATATGTTGTCTCTTTTCTTTGCTTGGCCTGTGTTTTGTTCGAGAATATTATTCTATTGATAATTTGAATAGTATTTTTATTAAAACATTTTATATAGTTTGTTACTCACGTGTGGTATGAGATCCCTTGCACTTTATTTATTTTTGCTAGTTAGTGTGTATATTTTCTATACGCACGACGGCATTGTTATTTCTTTAATTAATCAAACAATACGGATTGTGACAGTGTGTGCTCGCTGTCCTGTCTTGGGCGAACTGATTGCAAGGTGCTACAATTGGGGGGGTTTTGGTTCTTACTTTTAGTGCGCATGTAACCTATCTACTTCTTTTAATAAATAATATCGTTAGCGGATACGATTAAAATCGTATTAAAATATATTTTCCTATTTAAAATATTGTCGATTCTGAACCGTCTCTGAAAATTTGGCCGGCTATTGAAAACTAACGCTGTATAACAACAACACAAAAATACTACTTATATGTTTTCACACAAACCAACAAGCGTCTCCATTCATTCGCTAGCCTATCGAACGATTGAACCACATTACTATCTAATAATACGCGAATGAATGGCCGCCCGTCCATTGAGTGAAGTATTGTTCGACGGACACTAATTGCTGCTGAGCGGCTGCCTTTTGTGATAACACGAGTATCTATGAGTAGCTACGCAGCTGGCTTGATTCTACTGATAAGTCGATTTTCTTTTTCTTTCATACTGAACTTGTCGACAGTCGACTGCTGCGGTCTGGGTCGTGGGTTCGATTCCCGCACGGAACAAATATTTGTATGATCTGCAGGTAGTTGTTCCGGGTCTGGGTGTATTGTATGTGGAATTCATGTCTGTAAACGCACCCACGACACAGGAGAAATTCGAGTGTGGTGCAACATTTTTAAACAAAACTATGAGTAACTTCGCAGCTGGCTTGATTATACTGATAAGTCGATTTTCTTTTTCTTTCATACTGAACTTGGATTGGAAATTTATGGTTTGTAATTTGAGCCAATATCGGTGACAAAGGAGACAATGTATAGAGGTGTTGTGTCTAGGATAATGTACTCGCTAACTTGGTTATCAACTTAGCTATCTAGTGTAAGACGTGACACGAGCTCCAGAACAAGCTTGTATGCGAAAGGTTAAAGCTGAAAGCTGTGGCTACTATTGTAACCAACTGCGTCTGAATGAAGGGCGGATCCAGGGAGGGGCTCAGGGGGCCATAGCCTCCCCCCAAAACTTTGGGATATTGTTGGCCCTAGACTTAATATCAACAACGATCTTTGAAATCCTAAACATGAGACACCGAGGCCACCCCTCAGATTTAAAATCCTAGTTCCGCCCTTGGTCTGAATGCCATTATTTATTAGAAAACCCTCACGAAGATAGTAGCAAAATATACTACTGTTGATACTATCGTTAAACTAGGTGATAGTTTTTAGATTATTAGACTTATCTATAGGTGACGATTGTATTTGTTATTCGATTGACTGTCTAAGCCCCCAGCCGTGACCGCTGCTTAACGCACTGAATATTGAGTTTAAAGTTACGGCTGCGGTATGGATCAGATCATCATCGAAATAGCTGTTTGTCAGGGCTTAAAGCAACGTTTGATACTATCGTGAAACTAGATTATAGTTTTTAGATTATCAGACTTTTATCTATAGGTGACGACTGTATTAGTTATATGATTGACTGTCTAAGACCGCAGCCGTGACCGCCGCTTCTTTGAATTTAAAGTTTCGGTGGGGATCAGCTCATCGAAATAGCTGTTTGTAATGGCTTAAGACAGCTTGTTGCAGGAGCAATAGAAATCGAACTTACGAGATTGCCTGATAGAAGCAATGCTGTGAGAAACAATGGAAGCATAGAATAATATAAAACAATAATAATTTGTCATTACCGTATGACGTAATAATTACCGTATGACGTATATTTAATATTCCGTATACCGTATTGACGTATCAATTATCTGCTATCAGCTTGACATTAAGCTAAGAATTAGGCGTTAACGCTTTCCCAGTGTGCTGTTGCCTTATATTAAAACCGGTCCTTAATAGTCCACTTCTATACAATATTATGTTTAATTATTGTGCCGTGTGGTACCGGCTATAGTGCCGTGTGCCGAATAGCACCAACCCATCTCATCCCCTGGGTATCGTAAACGGTGACTAGGATTAGCCGGGGGATGGGCAGCAGCGTCCTTCAAGTTCATTAACAACTCAACTGCGATCGCCAACCCGCCTGCAAAGCGTAGCGAATGGAAAAACATCATAATGAGCACACAACACATCCATATCGATCGTTACTGTGATCTTTGGGGGAGGCCTGTGTCCAGCAGTGGACTTTATTCAGTCGAAATGATGAATGATAGAATTTTATTTATGTTATTGATATGATGATCATGTTTTTATTACTTCTGAACATAGAGAAAGAGAAAGTCTTGAAAGAAAGACAACCACAATAAACGGTAATTATGGCATGTTGCGATTATTACCACGCATGTAACGTGGATTAATGATAACAGTAAGTTGCTTTTACGTACCTACAGAAGAGACCAACCCATCCACTGGATATACTATTGGTTGCCTTTTCAACCAGGCGTGGATTGAAATGGATCGCCTTATCTTTGTGGTGAACCATACAGAACCACTTATGCCTCAAATCAAATTCGTAAGATATATACATGAAAATGATACCATAAGAACAATCTGACACGTGATAGCCTGTAGCCGGACGCAAGTTATTTGAGGCGCCTAGCTCCAGGCGCCCACCAGCCAACAGGATTTGATGCGATAATGTATCAAGCTTTCTTTTTAGATGTGTGGTCTAGACACTGATGCTTGTGTTATTGAAGAAATTTATATCGGATATTGTGAGCATTGATATAATATTTGGAAATGTTCTTGATTGAGATGAAATTGGGAAGTTAGAACCAGGTAACTGAAATCAAATGATAAATTAGGAAAACAAATATAATGCCATGTATACTGAGATGTATGAGATTCTGCGAACTTTATTGTTCCTGAAATTAATATAAATAAGTCAGAGAAGGTTGCCCAAAAAATTCAAACAGATCTCAAAAGTAGATTTATTGCATAAAATTAATTGGAAAAGTCGCATTAAGACAGATTAAGAAACAAATTACGCGCTGTCAACAAAGCAAAGAACTTCTACAAAATCCGTCTCTTGCAGAAGAAATAAATTGTTGGCCACTAAAATGTTGCAGCTAAACAATAATTCGAGCATCGCAGACAGTATCAAATGCAAATTGCAACAACTTAAGTAATACAAAGCTAAAAAACACTTAATGTATGATCCGAGCCATATTAAAGTAATGTCCGAGATAAATCCCTGTTATATTTCGACATGGAAGAATCAGCACGCGTCACTTTGAAAGCATATTTAAGAAGCGATAGCGATTACTTTAATTTTAACTATTCTTCTCCGCGTTATTGAAGCTGGTTACCTAGAATTTCTTGACTAAACTTTGTCCATATTCTTATGTAATTAATTTGCAGCAATCGCAAGTTTCACAATAGAATTGGGGTTCCCAAAAGATCTCTTCTACTTCTAAGTGAATCTCAATATCTAATACATGGAGTACTTTTCAGCGCTCTTCTTGACCATGTTGGTTTGTTAATTTCCAAGACGACAGGTAATATAATTATAATTACATTGGGGTTGAAAAATATCAACGGTTTAAGCACGTAAGCAAGTATGCCATTCAGAAACGAAGAAAAGAGTCAGGTAGTACTAACCGACTTTGTCGAGCTCCGCCGACTCTGCTTTGTCTGATCTTTAACATCCTTATTAAGTACTTCTTTCAGGCGGCTGCGTTTGGTTAGTACCTAAAAAATCTTTATTCCTATCCGACATGTTGTCCCTTCAACACCCGCTACTGTCCTGTAACTTGTCCGACACTCAACACAGGAAGCGATGTCACAATTGGCGTGGCGAGCGTCAATTTAATGATCTGCCCGCGCCCGGACGACGGTCATTGATTCTCGTAACATTGGCGCCGTTCGGCGAGTCTTTTGTTTTAACTTTTGTACTTGTGTAAGGATACTTCTTGGAATATGACTGTTATGTTGTATAGTTTTAATTTTTAAATTATGACAGGTTTACTTAGATTCGCATAAATTATGCATAGTTGTGTAAAAATTTGGAGCTGTCGCGAATAAAAATGAAATGAAAAATCATTACATCAGTCATAGGATTGCAATGAAGTGGTATGAATATTATTACTGCATCGACGAATTGTTCAGCTACGAAAATTGCTTAGTATTCTCAAGAAGCCTTCTTACCGATTGCGGGAAGAAATTGGAAAACGCGCTCAATTTTTACATAATTCTCTATCTGCTCCACTATTATGATTGTCATCATGTAAGATCCAACATTTTGGATCATTTTATCTGACGATATTGAATATATTGGTCTAATTTTATTACGATAATTTCTGTACTGAAAACGTTGTCTTCCATGCAGGCGACAACGCAAGTATGGACTAGTTTAACATCCTGACTCATTGCTGCAATGACAGACGTGGCCGTTTAAAAATAGATATCAATGTACACACAGTAACGATCTATTTCTATTTATAGTAATTGATGTACTCCAAATTTTAACAATTTCGTCGGTCGGCATGATTGAGGTCATTTGTTCTTAGTTTTATTTATTTGCTGATAAAGATGATTTAGAAGTTAGTGGAATAAAGTAGTGTGTGGTGGTGTCACGGTAGTCCGTGTGGTACCCGGTTGAAGGAAATAGCAATCCATTTCCTCCCGTGGATGTCGTAAAAAGCGACTAAGGGACTCCATACCAGAGGGATCGGCAGCAGCGTCCCTTTTGTAGAACAGCATCCATTTTGCCCTCACCGACCCACCTGTCAAGCGTGGTATGATATTGGCAAATTCCCCCGAAATGGCAACACTTCATGGGGGAGGGAGGAGTATGTTCAGTAGAGGAAGTCTTTTTGCTGATATGTTGATGGACATCAAAGATTAATACTATTAGTTGGTCCTAATCGTATACGTTATTGGAAGCAAGATATCTTATACTGACGGTGCTTATGTGTCTTACATGGACAGTGACTAGGCAACGTTGTGCATTTTTCTTTGCATTAATGTAGGTAGTTGCCAGGATTTTATTGTTTAAGCAAAAAGTCCGTGTGGTGTCCGGAGACAGTGTGGTGTCCGGATTAAGAATATAGCACCACCTCATTTCCTCCCATGGATGTCGTAAAAGGTGACTAAGGGAATCTAAACCAGAGGGACGGGCAGCAGCGTTCCTCTTGTGAAGCGGTAGCCATACTGCGCTCACCAACCCGCCTGCCAAGCGTGGTGAGTATTGGCAAATACCCCCCAAAATGATGACACAGTTGTGGAATCTATGGGGGAGGTCTTTGTTCAGCAGTGGACGTATAAATGGTCGATATGATGAAGCAAAAAGTACTATCTTACGTTTTATATCTGAAGCAATGAAGATTCTCATTGAATTATTTTTGTATATAAAATTTCGTGAGGAATTCTTAATCCGGACAGGATTAAGAATTTAGCAGCACTTCGGTGATGTATTGGATGTTTCCTCTGCATTCATTGACCTTGCCGATTTTTTCGTTACCGTTCCGGATTTGTTTGTTTTCAGGTAGTCTTTTAATCCAGAGCTGGTGTAGGCAATCTTTGAAGACTAAACAGTATAATTTAGACAGGCATAGACAGTAGTTTTCCTTGTAGTGTTCAAATACGGAGTTCAGCAACACTCCTTCTCCTCCCGTGCATGTAGTGAAACGCGATTCAGGGGCTCTAAACCAGAAAGATGGGCAGCAATGGAGCTTCTGTGGATCAGCAACCATTTTGCACTCACTAACAAAATTCTCCCCAAAATGAAGACACAATTACTGAGATCTCCAACATTTGAGTAATAGGAGGTAATAGTTCACCAGTGGATGACCATTGATTGATATGATGATGATGATGAGGCAGTAAATTTTAACGTTCGGTGGCGCCTTGTATTGCGAATTGTATTGTATTGATCCGGTGGATATTCATCATGTATTTTCTCTATCCCAGGAAAGGGCGGAGGGGCATGCCGGTCTCCTACTGGCTAAAACCACCAGAGTAGTCATCTTCGGTACCGAAGGAAGGCTCCAGGAACTCGGATAATCTCCAGAAACCCTCTCTAGAGCCACCCATTAGTGCCACGCCTTTATGACACGCCTTTTCACGCCACGGATGGGATGACTGTAAAGAGCCCCCAAGGCACCTCTCGGGGGGATTGTTAAGGATTCCCTCAAAGCCTTGTTACGCGCTACTGTGCACACGGTGGCACGTGACCACGTGCGCTCCGCCGTCTTCCCGAGGGTCGCTCGGTATGAGCACGCAGAATCCCCAATAGGCCCTACGGATTGTCCTAGCCAGTATTGTCTTTACATTTTCCTAAACTCATCTACATAATGGTTAATAAAATGCATGGTTCAAAACAGGAGGAACCGTGCATTTATAAAACTTCTAGCGACCGACCTTAACAGTCGTTGGCGCCACCGAATCGGTCTCTTCCTCTGCACTGATTGCCCTTGCCACTTACTGAGTTACCGTCTTTATCCTGTTGCCTCTGTATCATTTGAAGGGGATTTTTAAATTAAGTACATTATGGTATCCACTTTCCTTCCTTGCTGTGTGGTGCAGGCTTGCCGTGTGGTGCCGGCTAAGTATACCACCACCCCATCTCATCTTGTGGGTGTCGTAAAACGCGACTATGGGATTAGCCGGAGGATGGGCAGCAGCGTCCTTCAAGTACATTTATAACTCAAATACGATCGCCAACCCGTCTGCTAAGCGTGGCGATTATGGCAAAACCCCGCAATAGGCTCACAACACAAACCCATACCGGTCGTTGTGGCACTCTTTGGGAGAGGCTTCTGTCCAGCAGTGGACGTTTTCGGCTGAAATGATGATGATGATTCAGTTCCTTTAGCTATACAGTGGTAATTAAAGAAAACTTTGAAGGTCAACGGAACGAAATATGTTAATATAAATGTATGGCTGGCTATTAAAACTACACCAAGTAGCGCAAATAAGCATAACATAATAGTTTTCTTAAGAACGGACATAAATAACAACAATAATTACACCATCTTAAAGATGGGCAGCAGCGTCGAGTAACAAACCGATAGCACAAACTGAAAAGATAAGAGACATATTTTTAGATAAATAAAAACTAACGTACCATCAACATGATCATGCTGAAAGGGTTACTTACCAACTCAGCATTTGCAAGGCGTTAGGTACCCTCATCCCCTCCGAGATGTGCCTAAAGACGCGGCACCAATGGGTAGCTCTAGATGGAGATTATTTGAGTTCCTGGAACCTCCCTACAGAGCTTAAGACGACCACTCCGGTGGTTTTAGCTGATGCCGGAGGCCGGCATGCCCCTGCACCCTTTCCCGGAGCGGAGAAAGTACATGATGTATTTCCACTGGGCAACAATAAAATAGGTACCTTGCAAATAGCAGCTACCAATAAACCAAAAGGGTACATCTTGTACTCGTACCACGAGTACACAGTACAAGATATACCATGTACACATGATGTACTCATGATTATAACTAGGGTCGACTGGCGCCAGTGAATCGGTCTCTTCCTTTCGAGCACTGATTGTCTCACTTACAGCCATCCGTACATCGTCACGTGGTCGACCATCCATCTGTATTAGACGGACAAACAAACTGACGGGAAGATAGAACAATTGATATCATTAGATAGTATACTTGTTTGAAATCACGCTTATCATAGCTGATTGGTGAAACAAATTATAGACAGAGATAGCATATTCTTGACACCATTCGCTGAACGGCCCGGTATTGCTCTGTAATTTTTCTCTGCACGCTGCTACCGACTTCAACGCCTTGTGATGAGACGAATATGGCTGACTGCATCAACGTCATCAACTCATAGATGAATGCGCTTGTGTGCGTGACAGCGAAAGCAAAAATACGTTGCTCACGCATACATTAATAGTATTTAGGTTACGTATTTGCGACAGCTATCCGCCATATAGTCTCTTACTATCAAGGTCGCTCACTGCAAAACAGAAGCCTTCCCAACAGATTTCAACAACGATCGGTTACACGCCACCCGCATCCAATGACTTGCAGACCTGCACCTTGCATGTCAACGCTCCATTTCGTTGGGAGGCCGTCCCACGCGATCACTAACCTTTCTGCCCCAACGGCTATCAGTTCTACAAGCTATATATAGCCCGCCCATTTGAGCTTACTTATTGAGTTACCTTTCAGTGTTTCGGCAACTTGAGTTCCTCCTCGGATCTTCTCATTTTCGTACTATTTCGATCTCGTGAATGCTTGCTTTCTTTATTTAATGGACATCAAAACAACTGATACTAGTGCGGATTTTGAATTAAATGTGGCCTTCTAAACACATAAATTAAAACGTCCTTATTCCATATTTACAATAACAATAAAGTTTATATATTTATTACGAGCCGATAACATACCATTCGTTACGTAAAAATTCAAATCTATGAATATTTAACGAAGGTCATTTTATATCAGATAATTCATGGATCTATAAATTGTAGACTTCTGAAGTTAAATTTACTTGCCAGATAAAAAATTTAAAATAAATAAAGAAGAATGCTTAATGAAAATCTTTCATAACCGTATCAGGCTATGAATTTTTATTTGGAAAACGTTGGGCCACACTGCGACTGTAAAGTCGTGGGTGCATTTACAAGCACAAATATTACACACCATACACCCAGACCCGGAACAACTACCTGCAGATCATACAAATATGTGTTCCGTGCGGGAATCGAACCCGCGACCCGGACCGCAGCAGTCGACTATGTAAGCCACTGCACCAACCACGCCGCCACTGTCAACTGATGGACATTGCTTCCCCTAAATTCATAAGGAATTCGCCATCAATTTATTATTATTGCAACCCAATCGCCTTTGCAAAATGCTGTCTGCTGGCAAAATCTGAGCTAGTTCAATGCCATTTAGTACCCGGGCTTTAAACACGTATAAACTTATTTGTCATTTACTACGATAATTTCCCAAGGCAAAATATAGTTTTAAATGTCGCCGATGCATTATGTTATCGAATAGTGAAAACCTCATTCAAATCCATTTAGTGGTTTTGGAGGAAAAGAGTAACCCCCCAAAAATAAAATATTATTTAGAAACTAACTGTGTCCCGCGGTTTCACCCGCTGTTTCATTTAAACTAAATCGGATATTTGATTATTTAAGCATATAGGTTTATATTTATATTGGATTTAATTCTTTTTATTTTTCTAATATAAAAGTAGCCTACGTTATTCCTTATAATATCAGCTATCTGCCAGTGAACGTCCCGTCGGTCCAGCCGTTTCAGAGATTACCCGGAACAAACAGACAGACAAAAAAATATTGCTTTTATGTTATATGTACCGTAGATACTTTCATATGCATTTAGTAAAAAGCTGTTATTTTGACATTATAAACAGACACTTCAATTTTATTTATTTGTATAGATTACAAACAGACACTTCAATTTTAATTATTTGTATAGATAGTGATAAGCCAGAACATAAATGAAGAACTAAAGTTTAAAACAAAAAATTATAATACGAGTATAAGTAGAAATATGCAAACGTTAAAACAAAAATTGACGCCAGAAGTTATTCATCTAACACAGGGGTTCCCAACCTTTTTTTGTCTACTGCCCACTTTAAGAATAAATTATTTTTTAACGCCCCCCTTTTTAAACATACTTAAAAATCGCTAAGTACTTATAACTGATTATTGAAACGCAAATTTATAGTATTCGGACAGAGTATCTTTTATTGAAAATAAAACAAACATAATAAATTCTTATATAAAAACTAATGTGAAGGTTGAATCTGATGCTGTTCAATAAGTTTGTTGATATCAGGTTCCAATTTACTCAAAAACAGCCGCAAGTCGCCACGTTCGGTAACACGCAAACGATTTCTCTTTTTAGTAAGCAGCGTTGCCACAGCACTAAATCCACGATCACACAAATATGACGATGGGAATGCTATCAAAAATCATTGAACAATTGACCACAATCCAGGGTACAATTGCGGGATCGGTTTTTGTAGCCAAAATTCTTGATATCCATTTTTGAACTTGATTTTTATTTCTTCGTTTGTTGTCAATTCTATAAGTTCTTCTTCCAGCTTAGGTGACATTGCTGTGTTGAGATTTGAAAACGGATCCAACACCCAGTCTGGTATTTCCAAGTTTAAAATGTCCTGGTATCGTTCGGTGAAGTCAATGTGGAGGTTTTCCAAATGTTGGCAGTAGGCAAACAAGTCGTCGTTACTGCAGTATACTGATAAATTCGGAAAATTGTGAAACTCACGTCTGCCCATATTATTTTTGTGCAGAAGCAGTTTGGCTGCGAAAGCAGCAACGACATTTTTTGTTTTAATTAAATTTAGTTCATCGACTTGCAGTTGGAGGTTCATGTCGTTGAACATTTTATACAGGTCTGTCATGTAAGCTATATCATTCTTTGATGTTATGAGCTTGTTGCGCAGTTCTGTATCTTTAGTTTCCAAGAACTCTATCATAGAGTCAAACAGGTTGTAAAATCGAATCAGACAATTGCCTCTTGACAGCCAACGAACTTCAGTATGAAGCAACAAACGGTTGAAATCTTCGTCATTAGTAACACAAAGCTGATGAAATAATCTATCATTCAAAGAGCTGCTACGAATTTTATTGACTGCTTTGATGACATATTGCAGTGATTGAAATAGTCGTTCACTTAAGTTTCTAGCAACCAAATGTTGTCTATGAATAACGCAATGTATAGCAAGGACATCTGGAATTTTATTCTTTAAGTATGCTATGAAGCCTTTATGGTGCCCTATCATAGCCGGAGCGCCATCCGTAGCAACTGATATAATATTTTTCAAAGGAATCTCTTTCTCTTCACAAAACTTTTCCAATGTATTGAATATGGTTACGCCTTTTGTATCTGTCTCCAAATTTCTGGCAAACAATTTCTTCACGTATTTTCTCATCTTTAATAAACCTCACGTAAGATAGCAACAACGCTTCATTAGTTGGTAAAGTGGACTCATCGAACTGAATTGAGAATTGACTAGTCCTCAGATGATTGCACAATGATTCTTCAATGTTTTCAGCCATTTCATCAATTCGTCTTTGCACAGAATTATTACTCAAAGGAATTTTTCGGATAATATCTGCGGCCGGTTTATGAAGCACAGTAGTTATTACTTCCTTTATTGCTGTCAAAATTAACTCTTCTCCGATGTTGTGTGGTTTCCCTTTTTGAGCAATTAACAAAGAGATATTGTACGAAGCTCGAAGTCCGTCGTCATCTTGCTTAGCAGCCGCCGAAAATAGTTTTGATACACTTGGCTGAGTAATATGCTTCTTCTCTAGGTCTTGAAAATATGCTACATTCTTTTCTGTCTTATCTGGATGCATTTTATTCAAATGATCTTGCAGTCTTGAAGGCTTCATTGCTTCGTTCGAAAATGTTTTTAGACATAGAAGACACAAAGGCGACGACGGGTTTGTGGGATTTTCAATAAATCCGAATTTAATATATTCTGCAGAGTATTGCCGTCTCTTCTTTTTTACGTCCGACATTGTTTTGTTTTAAGAAATACGTAAGTGTTGAAATCAAGTACTGCTTATCTATTATGCGCGAAACCGCAAATGAAAATAAAATAAATTTACGTCGTTTATATAGGATTGCATAAGCAGCACGCACCAACAGGAATAAGACAAACGTGCATAAACTCGTTTATCTCATTCGACGCCCAATCGTACTCGACAAGCAAGAACAAGTATTATAGAACCAGCCGATTGGTATAGGAATGTACAATTCGGATTATTTAACAAAAACTTGTTAAAACATGATTGCCCGCGGTCTTTTATATCGAACCGAGTTTGAGCTATATCTTAATTAATATTAGTTGATGTTCACAATATGTAGTCGAGAGTCGAGAGCTCAGTCGGTGTCTAACAGTCTTCCTAGCTAGTTAAATTATAAATCGACCCCAAAGCCCTACACAATGCCCCCTTTTTTTCTGGGTCTCTTACCGCCCCCCTTTAGGCCTGCAGCGCCCACAAGGGGGCGTTATCGCCCACGTTGGGAAAGACTGATCTAACATATAAAAAAATATGAGTTACTTAATCTGGCTTCCTATCAGAATTACATGGAATAAATGTAATCGATAATTTTAATATCTTGTAACAGCGGCAGTGATTACCTAAATACATGTTTAGATAATAATTATCTGTAATCCTTTTGGAATTGTTTGCGATATAATCGTTGTAAAATCATCATTTTTTGTTAAAAATATATAAAATAATGTTATATAATTTGGATCACATTCAATTTCGTACCGAATAATGTCCTGATGCTCAAGTTGAATATTATTTTGCATTATTATTATATATCTCTCTTTTCACGGGTTTATACCCCTGTAAGGGGGAACCCGCTCTTTTGTCTTACTCGGGGACATGGGTCCAACACGCATAGGCCCTTTAGAGAATTTTAATCTAAAATGTAATGGGACACCAACGGGGGCTCTCCATAGCTGCACTATAAAATGAAGTTCTAGATTGTCCCCGGTGGTGTAAGGCTATTGTATGAGATGGAAAATTATAACGATAAGGTCTATTGCAATGGGTTTTACATGGAATAAAAAGACTAATAAATACGGGAACAACGGCGTCTGCCTTTCAACCTTGAACGTGAAATTCTGTGGCAGACGGTGACTTGCCACTCACAAGATGGGCCCCCTAAATGGCCACCACTACAGGCGACAAGGACCAACAACGGTGTGACCGGCTAGGGGTGTAGAGAGGTGCGGCACCGGTTTCACCATCGCGCGTCTCGAAGACTCGGAGTGGGTTTCCCCGTTATTACGCCATTAGACACTTCCACCACCGAGCATAAGCTCTGGCAGCCCCCCTCTGATCGGCCAACTAAGGCAAACCAGAGTTGAAAATCCTGCGGGCACTCATGGAGTTCCACTCCAACCGACCAATAAAGGCAAGCCGGAGAAGTGAGTCGGTCAGGACTCTCTGGAGCATTCGGGTACGCAGTGTCGCCACTCACATTCAGCTCGCCACAAACTGCCCTGCGTTCTGTAAGCTTCATATACTTTTTTTAAATCGAAAGGTAGGAAGAAATCAAGCAGCTGCTTTAATGTGCCCTCCAGGATTACCTTATCTCATGGTGACATAACGACTGCCCAGAGGGGTTTATTATATATATTATTATGATTACTTGTCTGACCTTATAATAACTCTGTATAGGTCGAACACCACAAACATCACATCATCATATCAATCAAACGACGTCCACTGCTGCACATAGGCTTCAACCATAGATTTCCACTATTGTGATTTTTGGGTTAATATGCCAGTACTCACCACGCTTCGCAGGCGGGTTGGCGAGCGAAGAATGGCTGTTATTCCACAGAAAGGACGCTTCTGCCCTTTTACTATGGTTTAGAGTTCTTTAGTCGCCTTTTACGACATCCCCAGGTGGAAATGGAGTGGTGCTATTTTCTTGATCTGGACACCACACGGAGTACAATACATAGGTACCAATATTTGTTCTAATGCGGAATCAAACCTGCGATTAGAGATGCCATTATTCTTTACATTAATATCACAATCCTCTACACATGGGACATAGGCGTCTCCAAAAAGATAGTAAAAACGAAACAAAGACTAAACTCTCATTACTTTTAATTCTCCTTTCAAGAAAGGATGACGAAGAGTGTTCCAAGAATAAAGAGCCTGATTGAAGAAAGTATATCGCTTTAAGGATGCAATATAGTCATTAAGCTAACTAAATATCTCGTGACTTGGTACCAACGTCGTGCTGAGGGCATGAGGCAAATCATGACTGACCATTTCATTGATAAGACAAACATTCAATTGTTTGATGTTAAGTGGACCGCTAAGATGGAGCTGTTGTTTTGAAGAAAGGGCTCGGATATTGTGCGAAGATTAGGTTTGATAGGAAAAGAAAGAAAGTGTGTGCGTAAAGCATACGAATAGCTTGACTTATGGTCTTAGTATAAAACCAAGCAATAAAAATTTGCTTAAGCATTGGTATGCTTAAGCAAGTTCGGGGTGGTCCCCGAACTTTACGCAAGCCAGCCCATACCGTGCCAGTAGCTTTAAATATGTTTCTAAACCAAAAAAAATATTCTTATCCAGTTTCCAAGCTAGACCCCTGTACTAATAAAATAACCCTTGCCATGCGTGGACTGCCGAGCGTCGGATTATCGGGCAAGATCTTTCTTTGCGGTAGTGGGTTATGTTGGCAGAGAAAGAAAATTGGAGTGCAGTGGTCTCCTTCTGAAGTGTCATGCTCCAGGAGGAGACCGCAGAGCGAGACCGGGAGAGCACCTGAGCGAGTAATGTATTTCCACTGGGTGACAAAAAAAGGAGGCGCCCTGAGCAGTATTGCTTAGTATATACGTTATCGACGGCTTCGTAAGTTTGTCCAGATAGTCAGGAAAAGTATCTTGAGCTGACTTCGAGAAACTCGTAAAAAAGGCCAAAGATTATAAGAAAACACTTTTAAATGGACTAAATCGCGTATGTTATTGGTTTTGCTTTTCCTGACGTTTCGAACACTTTGCAAGGTTCGTGGTCGGAGGATGACTCGTTCCGTATGTGTATCCTCAATGTGTAATAATCGTGTAAACTTGAGGCCAAAGATACCTATCTTTATTATAACGACACCCACCTAAATAAATTAGTTATATTACATCTGCACCCGTATTGCAAGCCATTGGAAACTATATCATCGGCCACTGCGTAACATTTTAGCGCTGCACTAACAGCTTTGACTCCTACTGGATCAACACTTTGTTTATAAGCTTCGCACTCTGTTTGCTCTTCTGCTATATTTAGAATCTTTAATTAAGATCGATGGTTGCATAACTGCATAGATACTCGTATGTGCCTGCATGTACAGCGTATTTAAAGTCATGTTTCTTTGCCACTGGTCTAGTAGGGTCATTATTCGTCTATTTCCTAAAAATGCCATAAATTTTCACTCTAACTCTGGTGGTAACTCTGTTGAGATCATTGAGCATTCTGCTGAGCACTTTTAGGGATTCTGCCATGACTACGATGTCATCGGAAAATCGAAGGTGAGGCCACTGATGTTAATACCGAATCCTTTCTATTCTAGTAGCATGGAGCCAGCTGCTTCCTCAAATCAATCTCCTCAATTTTGAATTAGACAGAGAGACATGAGACCCGTTGTTGGCATAATGTGTAGTTTTGTTGTTGCAATGTTAATCTTTTAAGTGTTGACTGTGGATCGATGAGGCAACAACACTTCAACATTACGTTTTTGTTACCTAATTTATGAATTCTACTAATGGATTGTTTCTTTCTTTCTTCCTTTATTGTTACAGTTTATTTTTAGTATTGTATAGTTTGTATTATATAAAGAGACTGAGCTTGTACCGAGTAAAGTGTTTCTGTGGGTGGGTTCTAGTTATGTTGAAGTTTGGATCAATTATATTAAGGAATTGTGAAGTGGAATTTAATAACACAAAGTCAACTACTGGAAGCTCGCTACCGAGCCCAGAATGTGCATACACATAGTGAGTTCATGGCGGTAGCTTTTGTATTTTAAGCTTTTTATTGAAACCAAAAACTGATTTTAAAGAATGAAACAATTTATTTTTGCACCAATAACAACGCACACTTGACTAAAATTAAATACATAAAGCAAAATTGGAACAACACTTAGAAGCGGAATAAACTGGCAACACATTTTCATTTTACAACAAAAATCAGTATCTCAAATTCTAAAAATTACATTACATTTTACATAAAGAAACGGATTGTGCGTCGTGTCCGTGCAAAAAGTGTTGTCACTCAGCTTAAATTCTGTCGCATTGTAACTTGTACCAAGATCACCAAGATCCAAGCCAAAATTTTACTCCGTTTTGAAACTCCGTGCGACTTAGAATAATATAATTACATATAAGCAATGTACCTATGTCCATCTGGGACATCTTTTTAACGGTAATAGGGTTTTTAGAATCAGTTTTTAGACTCTGAGACCTAGTCCCAGACCCCCGGGTCAGCGAGTTTGTAAAATTAATTTGTCTGTATGTATGTACATGTGTGTATGGAGAATCATACAGACAAGAGAACATACTAATTCATAATTTATCTATACAAATAAATAAAATTGAAGTGTCTGCTTGTAATGTTAACAGATTTTTACTAAATGCATGTGAAAGTATATGCAGTACCTACAAAAAAACTATTTCTAATTTTTTTGTGTCTGTCTGTCTGTCTCATTTTCGGCCGAATGAAGTCCACTGCTGGACACAAGCCTCCCCCAAAGATCACGACAACGACCGATATGGGTGTGTTGTGGGATCATTGGGGGGTTTTGCCATAATCGCCACGCTTGGCAGACGGGTTGGCGATCGCAGTTGAGTTGTTAATGAAATCGAAGGACGCTGCTGCCCATCCTCCAGCTTATCCCTTAGTCGACTTTTACGACACCCATGGGAGGAGATGGGGTGGTGGTATTCTGAGCCGGCACCACACGGCACCTCTGTCGGTCTGTCTGTCTATTTCTTCCCTAATCTCCGAAATGGCTGGACTGATTTCTACGGGACTTTCACTGGCAGATAGCAGATGTTAAAAGGAATAACGTGGGCTACTTTTACTTTAGAAAAATATTAAAGCCCATGAAATCCAATATCTATCCATACTCTATGTCAAATGTCTATGCCGAAGTACTCTAAATTATATACAAATAATCGCATTTATTTTAAATTAAATGGCGGGCGAAAGCGGGTCCCAACTAGTTTATAACATTTGTATAGATTTAATTTATCCTGTATAAGAGCGTAAATAATAACCACGATAAATTTTCACATAGATTAGGCAGATGCGCGTGAGTCACTTAGCTCGTGGTCGTGTAATTACGGCGAGCCAGTAATGAGGAAGTGTCCTACTAATGAATATTGAATGGTTTTACCCTCATTGTCCTTTTAATCGCGGATTTTCAATGAATTTCTACTTTTTGTCTATGGGTTATCACTTTCAACTAGTTGCACTCACTGATCGGTTAATGATCGGTAAGGTTAAGCAACACTTGGCGCGGTCAATCTACAGATGGGTGACCGCATAGTGGTATTTGAACTGAAAATCATCCTACTTTGGATAGAACGTAAAATCGTAGGTCCCGGTTGTTGTCATTAGTCTATAGTCGTAGTAGTTCTTCGTTAAGCCAAAACTGTAAGTTTAGGCGGCTTGAACAACTCTGACACAAAACTCAATAAGAATAAAGGATAATTTGATGTCATTATAACAAAATTTCAATACGAAATAATTCAATTTAAATTTTACAGTTACTTTGAAAGTTTTAAAATAGAGTATTTTACGGCACTCCAAATATGAAATTCAATTTTTTCTTTGTTTTCTTTTGCAGGAGTGTCAGCGAGTGAAGCACTGCGGAATGGGCTGTGTCAGTCACTATGGGGAGCATCAGCCAGTCGTGTAGAGCCCAGGATCGCTTCCCCACCACCACAAAGCCACGACACCCCATACCCTATAAGAGGTAAGACAGACAACTGATAACAATTCTGGATGTGAAACCATCTTAGTAATCTTATCATATCAGCCACAGGACGTCCACTGCTGAACAAAGGCCTCCCCCTTGGATTTCCACAACGAGCGGTCACATGCTGCTCTCATCCAACGACTCTCAGCGACCTTAACCGGGTCTCGAGGTGGCGTTGGAGGTCGTCCCACGCCGCGTTTGCCGGTGCGCGGTCTCCATTTGAAAACATTTTTCCCCCAACGGCAATCAGTTCTACGAACAATGTGCCAGCCCATTGCCACTTCAGTTTACTAATCCTTTTAGCTATGTAGACAACTTTAGTTCTTCTACGGATTTCTTCATTTCTGATTCGATCTCGTAGAGAAATACCAAGCATAGCTCTCATAGAGAACCTTACTATGCTTAGTTATAATATAAATTATGCTTAGTAAACTTACTATAAATTTGACTTAGAGATCTTATAACGGGTTTGAATGGCTGAAATCTTCACCTTCTTTGGAATCAAATAATAAAAATGTACATATACTTATACTATATATAAATTTTTACTTTATACCTATAATATAACTATGTGATTATTTTATACTCTTTGTTAGCTCTCCACGTCTGAACGACAGGATAGTTCTAGCTAGTTCAGGCATACTTGTTATATATCTAAGTAACTTTGTACTTGTTAGATTATGTAACGTTGTGAGGAAATTTAAATAAATAGTATGTCTATTCACGGGCTTTTAAATCCCTTGTAGGAAAACAGTCTTTTGATAGGCTCACGCTGGGACATGGGTCCAACGGTAAATGGGCCCTTTAGAGATTTTTAATCTAAAATGTAATAGGACGCTAACTAACTCTCCATGGCTGCACTATAAAAATGCAGTCTCGGATTGTCCCCGGAGGTGTAAAACTATAGATGAAGTGGAAACTACAATTATAAGGTCTTCTGCAATGGATGCTAAATGGATTAATTACTTGAAAAAACGACGCATGCCTCTTCACCTTCTCTTCTTCTGGCCACCCACAAAGTGAGCTCCCTAAATGACCACTATTACAGGCGACAGGGAGCAACACAATGGGCACAATAAGTTATAACATAAATAATTTTATAAAGTTAATAATCAACACAAAAAGCAAACCAAACTGTACGTAAATATATGGAGTACTTACATAAGAACATCATTTGAAAGAAAGTTAAAACTAGATCCAATACTTAACAAGTGTCGAAGTGTTATAGCATACATCATTCAAGCCAGAGAAGCGAATCCGGTTACGGATTCACCTCTCTTACGTCCCTTTGAGATCGCCGAAAAATTATCTTGATCTCAAGTATTCCGCCAATGAGATAAACTATCTTTACAAGGCTGACTAAATTGGCACCCCGCTGAAAGCACCCAAACAAAATATCTGATTAGAAAATAGTTGAAATATGCTGTGTGACGGGTACAAGGTAAGCAAACACAAACGAACTGCTTGACGGTCACCGTTGTTCGTTGGTTTGGTCTGTACCCAGCTTAACACCTCACACACATGGACTGCATTTCACTTGCAATTTTGTTGCGTACTGCTTGCGTTTTAAATGTAATGTAATTTTTAGAACTTGAGCTATGTTGTAATTTTTTTTTATTGTTTGCCTTGGAATCTAAGACCTATGGCCAATTTTTGTTGTAAAATAAAAATGTGCTGCCAGTTTATTCCTCTTCTTAGTGTTGTTCCAATTTTCCTTTATGTATTTAATTTTAGCTAGTAAATTGTTTCTTTCTAAGTTCAAAGCAAGCAGACAAAAAACTTACTTGTGCGGCACTAGAGTAAAATGATTTTCAAACGGTTTTCAGCAGTCTTAAAATGTCTTTAGTTTTTGCAGATTATTACACATTATAATAAAACAATTTTAAACGGATTATACATCGCATGCATTAAAGATTTTTGATTTTCCTGACGTTTCAAACACTTTGCAGCATTCGTGGTCGCAGGATGACTAACGTGACAGGCGGCGTTACAGATTTTTTAAAGTTTTATCTACCGTACAACTCTGATTAAAGCATATAACTTAAGCATAGACGCTCCACAAAGACTGCAGTGTGCGAACATGCCTTAGATAAACCCAACCATTTTCTTCGTTTCGATCAACCACAAGTCCTCGCGAAAGAGAACCGATTTGTACTAAGAATTTTTCGAGAGGCTATTGAAATTTAAAAAAGTATCCTAATTTTCATACAGAAGATGGCTAGCAGCTACCAACAGTTTGGAATCCTGTTATTAAAATCATAAAGTCTCAAACAAAATACCACACTAAAACATCAAGTCTTAAAATATGATTGCATGATCCTACCTGTTCTATTTGTTTCTTTCTCCACAATGGGGGAAAGGGTAGGGGCATACTCCTACCATTCTCCTACCAGCTAAGACTCCACGGTCACCTTCAGCATAAACTGAGGGATACCAGAATCCCCCCTGCTACCTCTCCTACACCTCAGATACTACGTATACAAATTGACTGCGATAGATTGTGTAGCGACAATGGTATAATCTAAAAAGGAAAATATAGCTCGTAGTTATAATTCTAGGCAAAGCCTCGTACATCAAAGATACTATCAGTCAACGCAGTGGCTATCTCAGTGTTGGAAAATGTTATATGTAAATTCTTAGGGTGTGTACACATCTATTCTACCAGGACGTGCCGAATGCACTCAATTTCTAAAATGGTATTCGCGCTGACTCCAGAGGCGTGCAAATAAATGCATACACATACACTTATAACATTGAGGCACCACGCAAGCAAACGGCCGTGTGGTGCCGGCTCAGAATACCACCACCCCATCTCCTCCCGTGGGTGTCGTAAAAGTCGACTAAGGGATTACCCGGAGGATGGGCAGCAGCGTCCTTCGAGTACAATAACAACTCAACTGCGATCGCCAACCCGTCTGCCAAGCGTGGCAATTATGGCAAAACCGTTGTAGTGTACTTTTGGAGTGGCCTGTGTCCAGCAGTGGACTTCATTCGACCGCAATGATGACGCAAGCAAAATTATTTAATTCGAATTCATGATTCATCATCATCGTATCAGCCACAGGACGCTCACTGCTGCACATAGGCCAAGGACCATAGATTTGACCACAACGACCGGATACATGCCACCCTCATCAAACTATTCCCAGTGACCTTCACCAGGTCGTCCATCCATCTCGTTGGAGGCCGTCCCACGCTGCTTTTTTCGGTGCGCGGCCTTAACTCCAGCACCTTATTGCCCCAATGGCCATCAGTTTTACGAGCAATGTGCCTCACCCATTGCCACTTACTCATTCAGCTATGTTGAGCTCTTTAGTTCTTCTACGCATCTCCTCATTTCTCCTTGCTTCATAGCTCGCTGAGTAACCTTGAGCTTTCTTCATAAGCATGAGTGAGAATTTGTGATTGTTGAAACGAAACACTCTAACATCCTTCGAGTGCTAACTTTTCAATGTAATAATTACGTAATATGAGTTTACTCGCCCCAATGATATAAAAAAAATATGCTGCAACAGAACTCATTAGAAACCGTCCACTATCTATATTGCAGTCCAGGCGACCATAAACGACCTCACACTAATACCCAATATTTAATAACCAGTAGAAACTCCAATAACATTTGGTGCCCAAATCCCACGGCTTCAGATTTAGAGCTTGACGTATCTTATCGATGCCGTCAACGCGTATCACTGGCAAAATTACGTTGTTTTATGACTTTGATTTTGGCGGTACGACAAAGGTGAGATAACGATATCGATATCCTCTATCGACAGTTTAAACGTGCATGTTATGATACTTGTAATTTTTGTGTCGAACAAATTTCGATATAGATAAGGTAGGGACAGAGAATTATTGTTATGAGTTCGTTTATAGCTCGTTTATGGGTAGTAACAGTTCTGAGCTCTAGGACAGGGTGTTATTTGTAAATATCTATGTAATATATGTTGGAATATCATTCTTACTATCAAAGAGGATTCAATTATATATGTCTCTCTGTGTATCTATTAGCACAGACATAGAGAGTCCCCAGTAAATGTCCTATCACCTTTTAGTTTAAAATTCTCTGTTTTGTATTCTCTCTATCTTTCTTTCTAATTCTCTGTAGCGACTTGACGTGTTGGATTCATAACAATAATGCACGAAATATTTTGAGGTATGTGTGTAATCATAATCGTTTTGTTTGTGGCGTCCGCATTAAAGTGCGTGTGGTGTCTGGAATAAAAATATAGCACTGCTCCATCTCCTCCCATGAATGTCGTAAAAGGTGACTGAGGGACTTTAAGCCAAAGGAATGGGCAGAAACATCTCTTCTGTGAAACAGCAGTCATACTGCATTCACCATCCCGCCTGCCAAGCGTTGTCGTTTATGGTGGAGGCATTCGTTCAAACGTGGATGTCTATTTGCTTATATGATGATGAATCGTTTAGAATACAAAAAAAGGAACCTACATCATCAATGTTTACAATAACTGTCTTTTTTATTGATAAGTTCTGCTTAATCTATTTTCAAAGTGTCTTATTGTTGGTAAAAAAAAGAAAAATTTAAAATACAACATAGAATGAAGAAACAAATGAATCTCTAGTAGCAAGCAACTGTGATTTGCTGACCGTCTATTTAGTTGTCTCGGCGTTGTAAATCCGATTTGGACATGTGTACCCTGGTAGGCAAACATTAGTGTACAAGATAACGCACTGTGGTTTGTGTTCGAAACGAACACATTTTGTGGGCCCGATTCCAATAAAACATCTAACAACAGTTCTGTTTTTTATCACCATAAAATAGTATTCTGACAATGGAAATGAAGAAGCAAGATAAATTTGAATAATAAAATAGCTGAGTAGATCTAGTGAGTGAGATACAATATGATATGGCATTATTAATAATTATCAAAGTAAGTAATTCGAAATGTTAGTGGAAAATTTGGGTCGAAAATATAAAAGCAATGTATCGAGCCACTGCGGTATTATTGACGATGCCGCAGTGCCAGTGTCAAGACGAAAGTCTTCAACCATGTGTTACCAGCGATGACATATCAAGAAAACAATCGAAAAATTGGAAACTAAGCAATCGTGTATTCGATTGTCAAGTCTTCAAATTCTTTTTATGATTTATTCGTTAACATATTTGACTTAACTTCTTATTTTATACAGGAAATTGTCATTATTTATTAGGGAACTATAAAAATATTCTCGACTTTTATCCTTATTTTTATCAGAATTGCGTTAGTATAAGCGCTCGTACAGAATCTTTTGTATTATTTTTAGATAAAAGATCGCGGAAACGCGTGATATTTGAAAAAGAAGAACATTCGGTAGATGAAGGAGGACGGGAAGAAAGTTTGTGGTAAAGGAGGACTTTTCCTCCATTTGGATACTATCTGGCAACCCTAATCCCGTGTAGATGATATCTAAAAAGAAGGTCGTCACAGCGATGATTAACAAGAATTAATGCCCATCGCTATTGAACGAAAGCTCAAGGTCACTCAGCGAGCTCTGGAGAGAGCAATATGCTTGTTATTTCTCTACATGAATGGATCATAAATAAGGAGATCCATAGAAGAACTAAAGAAGCCAACATAGCTGAAAGAATTAGTAAGCTAAAGTAGCAACACGTGGGGCACATTACTTGTAGAGCTGATGGCCGTTGTGGCAGAAAGGTTCGCGAGTGGAGACCGCACACAGGATAATGCAGCGTAGGATGGTCTCCAACGGATGGACATACGACCTGGAAAAGGGCGCTGAGAGTCGTAAGATGCGGGTGAGGAGGCCTTTGTTTTGCAGTTGATGTCCTTCGGCTAGGATTATGATGATGGCGCTGGGATGAAACCTTAATAAATTGAGAGATAAACTGCCATTGAACAGAAGGCCTATGTTACCCAGTAAATCCTTCTATATTGACTTTGAAATTGAAAGATACCACTATAAAACAGTACTTATATTATACTCACAAGATACATTTCCCATGTGGTTCCCGGAAAAAATAGACCACCCCTATCATGGGTGTCGTTAAAGGTGACTAAGGGTTGATACCAAGAGTATGAGCAGCAGTATCCTGCCATTTGCTAATAACAATAGTTAATACTTAATACTGCGAGCACAACCAAGCTTATGGCAATATGGTATGGCCACTCATGGTAGTGTCGTTGTAAGGCCCATGTCCAGCAGTAGACATATACGAGGTAATGAGCGAAATGGTGGCTTTGAAATTGGGAGCCACCACTATAAAAAACTACTTACATTTTCACCAAAGATTTAAATCGTTAGATAAGCCCTTAAGAACAAAATCCGTGGCATGTTATTTAGACATGTGTGTAGATTACTCACACAAGTTTATCGTGAAGCTATATTCAATAACATAAACACGCAAGATACTGTGTTGATGAATTGCGATGTCACGCGTTATATTTACTGTATTTGTACTGTGTCGATAAATGGAAAACATATACATATACATACATAACATAAACATAGATCTGACAATAGATTATCACTGTATTCTTGATGAAGTACAATACTATCTTTGTCACAGTTCTTCTCATAGGTATTTCAAATAGTTCGTTTTCTACCGCTATTGTCAGCGTTCGTGACGAATGTAAACAAAAATGGTGTTATCAATTATTATGGATTGTGATATTACTGAAAACATCACTATATTAATTAAATTACATGTAAAATGTAATGCCTTTTCCTTGCAAGTAATTCTAGTGATGTTTTTACATTTATTAAACACGCATGACGTCATACTTTACATTATTTTCTTTTAATGTAAGATAACGTTTTCAGACGGGTATGTACTCGATCGCGTCTGAAGTCAAATTCACTCATTCACTCGTTTGAGTGATGACTTAATTGGACCGTTACTATTCACGGTAAGGGCCTATCTAACGATTTAAATCTTTGATGCTCACATGATGCACTTTATTCATTCTTTCCAAAATTCTCAATTCATCCCTACATTCACTTCTATAAAATCAAGGGTAGCCCAACCCGTCAAACGCGACATGCGATTCTAAATTACGAAACGGGCTTAACCACAGTGCTCGATCAATCAAAGGGTAAAATTCGTGCCAGGTATTACCGTAAATATTTGCCAAGCGGTCACGACACCGCTTCACTGTTTACCCTATTATTCACAACAGTGTTTGCCAAGTCCAGCCAAGTCGCGCCATGTCTTGATAGCCTTTGTTGCCGTGACTTTTGCTCGTTGCATTTGTTTGATGTTTGTCTCTTTGGACATTGTACTGTTTTGTTTTCGTTTTCATTTGTTTGCTAAGCGTGGTAGGGTGACTAATTTAAAAATCTATTGCTTGCCTTTAAGGTTTTTTATCACGAATGAATTCGATGTAGACATAAAGGTTACAATTGCTAAAACTCATATTAACTTTGACAAATGTAGAAATAAGTAGCAATACTTAATCAGCACATTACTGTCCCACTGCTGGGAACAGGCCTTTTCTCACGATGAGAAAGGCCTAACCTTAGTCCACCATGCTGGCCTACTGAGGATTGGTAACCTACACAAACCATTGAGAAAGTTTTGGAGCCCTCTCAAGTGCGCAGGTTTCCTCATGATATTTGCCTTCACTGTTAACACAAGTGATAATCATCATGATGTTGATATTCGCACATGAATCCGAAAAGTCACGGGTGCGGGCTGGGATCGATCTCAGACCCTTCTGTGTCGAAGGCAAGCGTTCTATCACTAGGCTATCACGGATATCAACTAAGCTATCTTTGCTATTAAAGTTTCAACATACAAGAAACTTTTGCCAGTGAGCATAAGATTTGTTGGCAACATGGATGTAAGAATAAATTAATACCGTAGATTAGGGTTATTTTGAATCAAGGGGTGACTTTGGTCAAACTTCCGTTCCATATTAAATCGCAAATTGTGTAGATTGTGTAAATTAATTTGACAGTTAAAGTGTTGCTATCCCAGAATAACACTACGAAATTGCGTTCCGTCAAACTCAATTCACGATTCAATATGAAAAGGACGTTTCGATCAAAGTTACCCCGCGAATACCCTAATATAAGTAGTACCTTGCCGGGTGGTGCTAGCTCAGAATACCACCACCCCATCTCCTCCCGTGGGTGTCGTAAAAGACTAAGGGATTAGCCGGAGGATGGATAGCAGCGTCCTTTGAGTACATTAACAACTCAACTGCGATTGCCAACCCGTCTGCCGAACGTGGCGATTATGGCAAAACCCCCCAATGAGCCCATATCGGTCGTTGTGGTGATCTTTTGGGGAGGCCTGTGTCCATCAGTGGACTTCATTCGGCCGAAATGATGTAGTACCTAACATAAGTAGAATCTAGACATGCCTGATTTTACTCGAGACAAAATATTCTCAAATTAATAAAGAATTTCAAATAATCCATTTTTTATTTGCAAGTATTAAGTTTGTGAAACTAACCTCAATCACAAACGAGGGCCATTAAAAAATAAACCTCGTAAACTGGTCATAATCAGAAATCTTGGCGTTATGTTGACTGGCAATTATCAAACGAGAGTTTAATCTCAAAGACACCGCGGTTTCGTCAACGTTTACAGACAAACAAACATACAAACGCCATTTAATCAAATAATTACCATACGAACTTAAACCTTATTGCTAAATGGCGAAGAGTTCTAATTAGATAGTGCAGGATTTTTCTAACTGCAGTTTGTATTTGGTGTTCGTCACAAACATGAAACATGCTATTGTTTCAGCAAATAATTCGTAGAAACATTAAGAAAAGAAATCGGGGCACGCACACAAAGGCGCCGCCGAGATAATGTAGGGTCACCGTAAAGTTTGATAACCTGCACATGAGGTAGGGGAAGTTAATAAAGAACAGAAATCATGGTAAAATAATTGAAAAAGGTTTGATAACGATTGTGAGTCCTTAAGTTATATTAAATGTACGCAATACTCGGTAACAGATAGAGTTCGCAAACATAAAAGAAGACAACAAAAAACTCCGCCTAATCTAGTGTGATGGTCATTTTTTCAAACTTACTCCGCAAATTACGATGTTTTTTATTTTTTTATTTTTTTTATTTTAAAAAACGTTGCCCCACACTAGGATTTCTCCTGTATCGTGGGTGCGTTTACAAACACAAATTCCACACACAATACACCCAGACCCGGAACAACTACCTGCAGATCGTACAAATATTTGTTCCGTGCGGGAATCGAACCCACGACCCGGTGCGCAGCAGCCGACTGTATCAGCCACTGCACCAACCGTGCCGTCAATTTCAACTTTAATTACCACCTTATTCTTTAAGATAAAGATTTTGTATTCATGTAAACCATTTACAAGCATTTACGAACATTTAGTTGCCGCATTTCAAAATATAAAATTCCTATATAGGAGAACGGACAAGAAACTCTATGGTAAACCTTTTATGTTCTAATATGTTACAATGTTTTTAAGTACATTGTTCTCGAAACGAAGGTTATAGGAGAGGGTAAGAGCAAATAGTCTAAACTGCTTAGATATAATAATATCAGCCAAATGACGTGACGTCAGCAGTGACTTTGTTCAGCCTCCCCATAGCTTTCTACAATTGACATCATTTTGGGAGGAACTTGCCAGCACTAACCACGCTTGGCAGAGGGGTTGGTGAGTGCAGTATGACAGCTCTTCTACAAAAGGGACGCTGCTGCCCATCCCTCTGATTAAGAGGCCCTTTGTCACCTTTTACGACATTCGCAGAGGAGATGGAGTGGTGTTATATTCTTAATCCGGACACTGAAGCCTGATTATAATAAAAAATTATGATAAATTTGGCATGATAGTATTAGGCTGATCGGTCCGCTATGTGGGTTGGGCGTGGGTTTAAGCATTCCAGTCTCTTGGAGAACCATTGAGGCGGCTGCTCACCAACTGCCTCCGTTACACTTAGTTCCCGTCCAGCTGGAAGGAAGCCGGATTGGTTCTTCTGCAGAAAGAAGGAAGGGCCAAGGAATCGCCCTCTACGTACCGTTCCATGTCATCCCACGTCAACGCCTTCAACTTCATCGCATGGGATTCGATTATAGGAGTGCTCGTCCACCATAAGTGCTCCCCCTATCTGCAGGGTATCATCGGGGCTTATCTGCACGACAGGCATTTTCGATGTTCGCTACGTGGGCAGGGGCGGTAGCGTAAATTGGAGGGATTACGTTTGGGGTTCCACAGGGGTTGGTTCTCGGCCCTCTCTTATGGAACCTCACCTACGACGCGGTCCAGGTGTCGTTTTCCCCGGTGGCTTCAGCTTAGCTTGTTACGTGGATGACCAGTGGGGACTCCTTCGAGAGAATCTTCCAGCTTGCCGAGCAAACAGTGGCAACTGTCGTGGCCAAAATGCGCGGTCTGGATTTGTGGATAGCGCCTCACGTGGGAGCCTCCTAGTTCATGGATACGCATTGGTGACGGCGAAATGCCTTGAAATGACTACCGCGCAATTTCGGGGGACCGAAGGAAGAAGTACGCCAACTCCACCGGGGAATCGTGCAGCGAGTGGCCCACTACGAGGCGGCTGTTTGGTCATTTCTATATTCTCAATATTCTGGGCAAACTCTGAGACCAGATACAAACTAATCACCAGGACACTTTAATAAACAATAATAACCAAGTTTTGCCATTCTATGGGTCTTAAAAGTGCACTCCAATCTGGCAAGTATTGCATGTTTCAACAAGTTGTTTACAAAACGAAGTGATGCCAAACATGGAATCAATAGATAAGATCATTTGACTTTTATCGGCATTCAAGCATATGTAATGCGGTATTATTGATTACATAATTTTATAATGTGGGAAAAACCCAACTGAGTGCAGTAAATATATTTTTGATGTCTGATATTTTTGTCAATGAGGGAATAAAGTTAAAGGTTTTATCAATACCATCAATATCTCCAAGCTAATCTCAAATATAACGAACTTTTGTAGGGTTGAAATTCGAACTGCATAATAGGTAGCCACAGTAACGCGTTGAAGTGACATTATTAACATTATACTTTTAAGGGAATACCGTACGACGTTGCCGACATATATTTAGAATTTTTCAAGTTTGTAAAGTATTTATTTAGCTTATATATTTATTTATTTTATAGTTATGTAAATATTTACTATCTAAATACCGCACTACGTTGCCTAATACTTTACATTGGCGAAATTGTGGAAGATACTCTACAGAATCCATAATTTATGAGACGAAGAAGAAGAAGACATTTTAAGAGCTAGCACGCACGGGTGACAATTTTGTCACTCTATGGATATTTATAGAAATGTCACGTCACCGTCACGCCGTAACGCGTGCGCACCTCCATCTCCGTTCATACCCAGGGACTTGATAAGAGTGACGAAATTGTCACGGTAACAAAAGTCATCCGTGCGCGCTAAGCCTTATATTTTTATATGTGGGTTGAATTGCTAACTAACTTTAATTCTTAATATCAAAATTGTGAGTTTGTTAGATAAGTTTTATCTGCCGAATATGTATGACGTGGCTGTGATATCTTCCCAATGCGCTAGGTGTGACCACCATAATCCCCATCGCCGATATCGGAAATATTCTCAGATCTAACCGAAAGACCTGATTTATCATATTTATCGAAGAGTACTGACTGACATTGTTAATACCACTCTGTGACGTAGTGTTACGTGCAATCAGGGACAGTGGACTTGTATTTTGAGTACGGTATACGTCAAATACCTACGACTAACCATGGAGTTTCTTGCTTGCTCTCCCCTTTGGAAATAAAATACCTATAAGAAGTAATTTCTTAGGTCTTCGCGATTAATATAGTTATATATAGTTTTTTTTTGTTTTTCGTAACGTATCGAAAATATGGGGAGTTCGCGAAAACAAAAAAAATAGGCGACGTAATCCGTAAAATAATGTTTTAGGTAATATGATATTATTAATGTTCTAAATATGAAGTAAACTATTTTGGATGTTTGTGATTCAATCATTATAAAATAACTAGCTTTTACCCGCGGCTTCGCTCGCATTGAAGCCATTAAATAAGTGAATGTTTGTATCTTTCGTAAAAATAAAAATAAAATTTTAAATAAATTATCCTATGTTACTTCTAATACCTCCAAGAATATGTGTACAAAGTTTCATGATGATCGGTTAAGGAGGTTTCGCGTGAAAGCGTAACAAACAAACTTACATTCACATTTATCATATTAGTATGATAATATATCTATTGCAAAATGTATCTTGCATTAGCACATAAGTTTCAGCTCGGAAAACTAGAAACAACCACAAGCGGAGCTCAGAGGGGGCTTAACTTTCATATCGGCCATACAACGTCCTCTACTGAACAAAGGCCTCCCCCATGGATTTCCACAACTGTGTCATCATATTGGGGAGAATTTACCAGTACTCACCACCACGCTTGGCAGGCGGGTTGGTGAGAATGGCTACATTTCCACAGAAAGGACGCTGCTGCCCATCCCTCTGGTTAAGAATCCCTTAGTCGCATTTTACGACCTCCATGGGAGGAATGGTGGAGTGGTGCTATATTTTTAATCCGGACACCACATGGATATTACGGCTTAACTTTATATTACAGAAAAAATAACACGTTGCACAGTTTTGAAAACCTTAACAATTAAGTAAAAACCTTAGAGATAAAGGCAAAAAAATTCACTGCTAAATAAAAAATATTAACCCTTAAACCCCAAAATATTAGAAATACAACTAGTACTCTTGAAGATTCCAGAAAGTACAAAACCTTTCACGCAGCTAAACTATCGTTTCCGATTACAAGTCAGCACATACGATACAGTTGAGTTTAATGCCCACTTAAGCCCTTAGTTTGTGCTTCAAATTGACCGACAAGCCGATATGTGCCTTACATCCATCATAACATCACGGAAAAATCTACTAACATAGCTTCCAATTACTGACGTTGATAATATAAGCAGTACTTTGAAGTTTGAAATATATGTCTTCGTGAAAACAGAGCCGTAATGATAAAATACATGGATAATGAAATCAATAGGTAATTTTATGGATACATCGTCTGCTCTGCTGATTGCTATAGTGGCATATGTCAGAAAAGTACGATTCCGACAAGTCCTTTAAAGTCTTCCTTCTTAAAATTAAATAAACGTCATTTGGTTTCTTCATTTTTAATTAATAATGGCATATCTCTTTTACACAAATCAGCCCGTAAACATCCACTAGGGTTAGCACTGAAAAACAGCTCTGTGTTGAGACTAACTTCACAACACAGCATTATGCTGAGTGTTGACCTCTTTGCCACTTTTAAAACATACGTCAACAAACTGCATTTTTTATGTTTAATTTCTTTTGCATCTCTTTTTTTATTTATATTCTACGATAAATCTTTCTGTTATGTGGTTTTTTATTGCAAGTTTAGTGTAGTTTTTAGTCTAATTAATATGAATGTACCGATGCGTGTTTTGTTGTGGTAATAAATCGCTTTTCTTTCTTCCACTGTTGAACACGGACCTCCATGGTTACTACAATGAGAAGTCATAGGGGAGATTGCCATAATCACCACGCTTGGCAGGCTGATTGGTGATTGCAGTGTGTTGTTATTATTGCACCAGATGATGCTGTTTTCCATGCACTTTACCCTAATTAGTAATATTTTACGACACCCATAGGTGGAGAGAGATTCTATTCTATTCTATTGTGTGTCTCTGACGGGTGGCATCAGCCGAACGTACATTGTTTTTTTTTAAACGTTGCCCCACACTAGGATATCTCCTGTGTCGTGGGTGCGTTTACAGACATGTATTCCACATAAAATACACCCAGACCCGGAACAACTACCTGTAGATCATACAAATATTTGTTCCGTGCGGGAATCGAACTCACGACCCGGAGCACAGCAGCCGACTGTATCAGGCACTGCACCAACCGTAAGCATTGACTCTTGATTGTCCATACAAAATCTGCATGTATCCGTTGTGTTAAGCTTCATCCTATGGAGGTGCTCCTTGGTGAGTTCCGTGGAGAGGGATGGTCTATTCATAGCTGGGAACCACGTGGAACGTATCTTATTAAATAATGACTTTTGTCTTTATTTCATGTTTTTAAGAGTGACGTCAAACAACAATACGCGATTCCTAAGTTCGTCAAAAAACATGCAAGCTGAAAATGTAATGCAATTCACATTCATTTTCGATAAATCCTTTACTATTTAAGCAGCTCGTTTGTGGAATACATTACCGGTAATAATAGGACGTGCTCAGTCGTTGTCAGCCTTTAAGAAACTACTAAAGGATCTGTCGCTTTAAGTTCTACCATTCCATTATACTTGCTTTAGCTCTATACATTAAATATATTTTGTTTTTATTATATTCATAAGTACTCATAGAGTTTAAATAGTTATTACCTATTTATTTAGTTTTCATGTATTTAGGTTAGTTTCATGTACATTAATATGTAATAATATTTATTTATATTAATATATATATTTTAGTTACACCTTTTACGCGTCTGGTGTGGGATTAAGAAAATAGCACCACTCCATCTCCTCTCCTGGATATCGTAAAAGGCGACTAAAGGACTCTAAGCCAGAGGGATGGGCAGCAGCGTCCCCTCTGTGGAACAGCATCCATACTGCGCTCAAAAATCCGCCTGCGCCAAGCGTGGTGAGTAATGGCAAATTCCCCCCAATGACGACACATGGCATGTAGCCGGTCTTTCATGGGGGAGGCCTTTGTTCAGCAGTGGATGTCTTATGGTTGATATGATGACGCTGATGATGAGTTACAACTCAGGCTGTCTCATAATTACTTCTATCCACCATTTTCCATCCTAAGAACACGGATAGCGAAAAGGCCATTTATTGTCGTTTCGGCCGAATGAAGTCCACTGCTGGACACAGGCCTCCCCCAAAAATCACCACATCGACCGATATGGGTGTGTTGTGGGCTCATTGGGGGGTTTTGCCATAATCGCCACGCTAGGCAGACGGGTTGGCAATCGCAGTTGAGTTGTTAATTTACTCGAAGGACGCTGCTGCCCATCCTCCGGCTAATCTCTTAGTCGACTTTTACAACACCCACGAGAGGAGATGGGGTGGTGGTATAATGTACTTTTACTTAATTTAAAACTTCTTTGTAGCTGTTTCGGTGTACAATAAAGAGTATATCAATAAATAAACAATCCCTTGATTACTCGAATAGTTACCATTTGGAGTTGTGCCACTTTAGCAAGGCAAGTAACACGTAATCACACGTAGACCTTCGCGTAATAACTTTGATTAGTGTAATCCACAACGAAATGGATTACAGCAACAAATCCCTTTAGATTACCCCGAGGTTTCGCGATAAATACAAATGATTTTTTTACGCCACGGTTGGTGCAGTGGCTGATACAGTCGGCTGCTGCGCACCGGGTCGTGGGTTCGATTCCCGCACGGAACAATTATTTGTATAATCTGCAGATAGTTGTTGCGGGTCTGGGTGTAATGTGTGTGGAATTCATGTCAGTAAACGCACCCGCGAAACAGGAGAAATCTTAAGTGTGGCAAAGTTAAAAAAAAAAAAACAACTGATTTTTTGCTGACTGGTCGGTTTGGGTCTGGTTTTGTAAGATTCTGTTTTAAACAAGGATCCTTAGAACTTCGTCATGTCCGTCTTCGATGTAACAGAATTTATTAATGGATGTTGCATTAAACATAAAGAAAATAGAAGCGCTTAGAGATACATTTAAGCGTTTGATAAAATTTTCTTAAACCGACATAGGTAAGTAGACGTGATATTTCATGACGTCACTCGAGAAAGGCCGATACCAGTAGTGGACTGTGGTTATTTAAGTCGAAGATGATGTTAATGTAGAGACGACACAAATAAGTTTATCGTTGGTTTCTGTTGTATCTTGTGTACTAAATTAATAGATTTCTTTGATTTTTATTATTTCGGCCTAATAAAGTACACTGCTGGACACAGGCCTCCCTCAAAGATCACCACAATGTAGTAATGTCTTAGATTTTCGCGATTATTACACATTATAATAAAACACTTTTAAACGGATTCTATCGCGTATATTTTGATTTTTGATTTTCCTGACGTTTCGAATACTTTGCAGCATTCGTGGTCGCATGTGTGAACATGCCTTAGACAAACCAAACCATTATCTTCGTTTTGATCAACCTCAAGTACTCGCGAAAGAGAACCGATATGTACCTAGAATGTTTCGTGAGGCTATTGAAATTAAAAAACATCCTAATTTTAATAGAGAAGATGGTTGGCAGGTACCACCTGTTTGGAATCCAGTCATTAAAATAATAAAGTCCCAAACAAGATACCGCACTAAGAAACATCAAGACACTGTGAGTGATTACTGCGTGCATCGAAACTAATTTTTTGATTAAAATTGTACGGTAGATAAAATAAAATAACTTTTTAAAATCTGTAACGACGCCTGTCACCTTAGTCATCCTGCGACCACGAATGCTGCAAAGTATTCGAAACGTCAGGAAAATCAAAAATCAAAATATACGCGATAGAATCCGTTTAAAAGTGTTTTATTATCACCACAATGACTAATATCGGTGTGATGTGTGCTCATTGGGGGGTTTTGCCATAATCGCCACGCTTGGCAGGCGGGTTGGCGATCGCAGTTGAGTTGTTAATGTATGCGAAGGACACTGCTGCCCATTCTCCGTCTAATCCCTTAGTCGGCTTTTACGACACCCACGGGATGAGATGGGTTTGTGTTATTCGTAGCCGGCACCATACGGCGGATGGTAGATTCTTTGATTTAAAGAAATCAGAAATCTCCCACACAGATTTCTATATCTAATTGTAGTATAGTTATAGTCATATTGGGTGCATTTGCCAGTACTCACCACGCTTGGAATGCGGGTTGGTAAGCGCAGTATGGCTGCAGTTCCATAGGGGCTCGCAGCCCAACGCACTGGCTTAGAGTCCCTTAGTTGACATCCATGGGAGATCTAGAGGTTCTATATTCTTACTCTGGACACCACACGTTCTATTCAACATCTGTTAAATCAAATGACTGAACTCACAGTTTGTTCCGTCGTTTTCAAATCACATAAATTGTCTTTAAACTACATTATTCTGAAATTACGTAGTTTCTTCTTATACAGCTGTAATAAGAACCTTCAAATTGACGCGATTTTTAAAATGCTGCTTAGCGGAGTCTTGCCTGCTAACCAATTAAGTATTTAGAAGAATAATTACTATTTAACTTCTCCTGTTCCAAATCCAGTGGCTAACAGATTTATCATCTCAGTATATTGCAACGCTGCGATTGTCCACATTTATACATAAAATATTAGTGTGTGTGAGCCAAATAAAAGAAATCATTAAGACAGTGGACATTATTTACAATCGTTGATTTTTTAATCTTAACCGATAAAGGGTATTAAAATCATATTACTACGATTGATAAAAGGTATTACAAGCGAATGATAACATTTGATTTATACATACTTTTGTTAAAATGTTATGGTATTATGATATTAATTCTACTGCAGATACGTACTACGGAGGTTTCTACAACCTTGATTTCGCGAAAGAGTAAATTAGAGTTGTAAGCCAGCGATTGGTTGTTGGTTTGTGTATGATAACCTTATTTTTATTTATTTTATTGGTATCCAATGGAAATTCTACATGAGCTTCCTCTGCCCCAGGGAAGGACGAAGGGGTTAACCGGACTCCTACCGGCTAAAACCAGTGCAACGGTCAGCTTCGGCACCGAAGGGAGGCTCTAGGTCCTTATAAGATCACACTAAAGCCCCCATGAATGCCACGCCTTTAGGCATATCTCGGAGGGAATGACTGTAAAGCGGTCACACCCTCTAGTGGAGGGAAGGCGACTGTAAAAATGTCGCCCCCCGAGCACCTCCCTCGGGGAGGATTGTAAAGGTTCCTCGCAAGCCTCGCTGTGTGCTGTGCTGCGCACACGGTGGCACGTGACCACGAGCGCGCCATCGTCTACCCGGGAGTTGCTCGGTATGAGCACGCAGACTCCCCAATCTGCCCTCCTGCGACCTGCGACCTGCGACCTCCGAGGCCACCCACCCACCAATTTATTTCCAATAAATTCGAGTTTATTTTTTTCAGAAACGCAAACTAGGATTCTGACTAAGGTGACAGGCGTCGTTACAGATTTTAAAAAGTTATTTTATTTTATCTACCGTACAATTTTAATCAAAAAATTAGTTTCGATGCACGCATGAGTGATTACTGCTACCACGAATGCTGCAAAGTATTCGAAACGTCAGGAAAATCAAAAATCAAAATATACGCGATAGAATCCTTTTAAAAGTGTTTTATTATAATGTGTAATAATCGCGAAAATCTAAGACATTACTATAGGATTCTGACATTAAGTAATAAGACTCAAATAGAAAACATACGAATAGTTCTATGATGTTTAAAACCAAGGAGGGAAATGTACACCATATAGAAAGGCGGCACGGTTGGTGCAGTGGCTGATACAGTCGGCTGCTGTGTCCCGGGTCGTGTGGATATTGTGTTTGTGAACGCACCCACGACACAGGAGAAATCCTAGTGTGGGGCAATGTTTTATAAAAAGAAAAAAAGTCTTTTTTTTTATTGGGCTTCTCGCATACATTTTGGGGAAGTATGGTTGCTTAACCGGTCGTTTCTGGCAAATCCAAAAGAGGCCTCTAGCCAGAAGAAAGGCTTTCCTCAGAATTGGCCGTTATAAGGACATATATGATTTATTTTAGTAAAATTACATATTGGATTTAAAACTTGTTTCTTCGACGAGAACTCTACATAGCATGGTATGTGGGTATTATTAACCATATTTGAAGTACATTTGTACATTTTTTATTGATAAAAAATCACAGGTACAAAGTGCATTCTTTAACAAAATTTATTATTTGAAATCGTTGACTATCGGTATGGTTGTAAATAATATTTTATTGTTCATTGATCATAGCGCCGCTGACTTATCAGATATTTTTTTTATGATACATCATTGTTATTGGTTTTCACCAAATAATTAATTATTAATACCGTTTGACTTGTAGGGTTTAATTTGATTGACGAGCTATGCTTTTTTTTTAATGCGCACTCTTATTCTATGCCCTACACTTGTTCTGTTTGTATCCTGTATTGTTATAAAACTAAGTGAGATCATGACCAAAAGCCTGACGAAGTATTTACAGTGATGTTTATTTGATAGAATTTTACGATATACATATTGAATCCTCTTGGAAGAAAATCATCGATAATCAATTTTGCAAATTTTAACTAAAACTATTTACCCGTATTTATGAACCGTGTGGCCCTTTGTGTCTGTACTCCGACGAGGAATAATACGAACTGCAGGAAAGTGCAGCGTATGATCTGAGGGCCAATTCTCGTAATTAATTGACACTATGACTGAAACTTGACCGAACTGAGATAGAATTATGAATTGACCGAAAATATGGTATTCTGCTACTCTTAAAGTTCAGTCCGATTTCAGTATGATCTCAATTCAGTCTCATTTCAGTCTCAATTTAAAAAAAAAAAAAAAAAAACATGTCAAGTGTCACGTGAAACAAGCTATGAAAATTTTAAAATAATTTATTAAATTATTGAGTATATCAAAGCCATAATATACACATTTTATTAGAACAACGAGTTTCTAGATATCAAGATGGTGTCTGCAGCGAAAATGCGCATTCATGGGATGCAAGTAAAGAGATTTAAATCTTTGGATGCAAGATGATAACTGGATTATAAAGGACAGAATCGGGGCCTGATAAAGTTATATTCAACCTATTGGAGAGTATTCAACAGAACTTTAACAAGAGGAAACAACTTGATGGAAAGTACAAGCAAATGGAAAAAAATCGTTTGGTACAGTTCATGAAAGAGGAAAATTGGACTTCTGGGGTGGAAGGCCTGGTGACCTGAGATACAGGCGGAAGGCCTGGTGACCTGAGATACAGGCTTCAGCCTAGTTTAGGCACCAGTCTCCCACAGTAAATTTGAATAGTAACTTTTATTGTGGTGAGAAATAAACAAATAAACAAATTTTGACGTTTATTGAATGTCAATTTAGTACACGTGACAGTTCGAAATGTTAGCAGAATACCGTTTTGACTTCGATCAACTTTCGATCTATTTTCGATCTCATCACAGTGTAAGTTCACGTTTGTTAGTTTAGGAGAATACAATTTGTAACATTTGTGACACGGAAACTCGATCGGAACTATATTTTTTTTTTAAATACGAGAATTGGCCTTCATTTGACTCTGTGAAGTGACGGTTCGTACAGGTACAAGCTTACCCAAAGCACTGTGAAACGGCTGTTTTAAAACTGCTGTCTATATTCTGACAGAACTGGGAGACTATAAATGTTGACCTGTTACGTGCTTTTTTGTATAGTGATAATTAAATCATTATAATTTCTGTTACTCTTCGTACCTGTTCTTTCCCCCTAGATCCCTTACATTAACACAATAAATGAATTTATTTTTGTATTTTACTTCAAAGCACGACGTTTTTATTTTCTGTTCATAAAAAGAACGCCTGGCGGTTTTCTACTTTTCTTATCTTCTCCAAGCTGGCATTTATGCCCCGCATAATAATCAGTGTTCCGCCCGCAGCGAGAAGGATAAAACCAAACTGAAGCTGGTGAAGAATCTAGGGTTTAGAATTTTCTCACGCTGCACGCCTTGACCAAAACTGCGACTACCATGACCCTTGATCCTACTGATATGTGAGAGAAAAAATTACTACCTATAAGAGCTGAAAAGATAAACTGCTGAGCGCAGTATGACATTCTGTTTCATTCTATTTTGATATACGTTCTCATACCTTCATACCGCCACTGATATGGAGCGCCCTGCTACAAAACCACCGGTCCAATATTCTCTTTATAAATAGACAGCTAGATTGGCTATCTTTTTCGTGTCAGTAAGCTGTTATAAAAAAATATATATTGAATTTACGTTTGAATGAAGAATTATTTTGAAAATCTTATATATCCTCCGTCTAATCCCTTAGTCGCCTTTTGAGACACCCACGGGATGAGATGGGTTGGTGCTATTCGTAGCCGGCACCACACGGTAAATATACCGGTACCGAAATATTTCTGTAGATTTATATAATATATAGACTTGTATTTCGGTACCGTTGGTAAAATGGAATGACGATTACCGCTTTAGAAAACTACAGATATTTTTCGGTTATTCAGTCCCTGCTATGTCCAGCAGTGGATGTTTTGCTACTGAAATTGTGTTGCTGTCACTCACAAAAAGTGAATAAAAAAGTAATTTAGGAAAACCGTACGACGTTGCCCACGTATTTTATAGAATTTGTTTTAAATATACATTATTCTAAACACCGTACGACGTTACCTTATACTCGACATTGGCGAAATTGTGGAAGATACTCTACAGAAGCCATAATCTAAAAGAAGAAGAAAGTAATTTTACATTTGACACTTCGAATTCGCACAGGGGTCAAATAAGCCCGTACTATATTAAAATTTTAAATATTCGACACGGTTCCCGTATGATTTCGTTTCATTACTCCAGATCTTGATTAACGATATGAACGTGACTTTGCATTTATTTGCCATGTGTTGTATAGGTATCAATTGGTATTTAATTAACACATATTTTCTGTAAGAGTGGTGATTAGTATTTCATGACTGAGGATTTCAATAAAATATCTGAAATGCACCAAGACTACAGAATCAAGATGGGGGAAGAGAAAATCATTTTTGAGATTATATAAAAGGTTAGACAAATACAAAAACATTCATGTAGCATTTACGATCATGATGTCGATAGTTAAATTTTGTTACGGAATCTCATCATTTCATCATCCTTCCAACCAAATAAAGTCCACTGCTTCCCAGACTGTGATGTGTGCTTATTGGGGGGTTTTGCCATAACCGACACAACACATAACACAAACGCATAGCGGTCGTTCTGGCAATCTTTGGGGAGGCTGCTGTCCAGCAGTGGACATTTTACAGCTGAAATTACGAATGATGATGAGACGTCTTTCAGCGGATATGATGATAAAACACATCACATTGTAGGAATTTTTTTATACTCTTTATCAAAGATCAAAACTGAGATATTGATATAAAAAGAACTAATTAAAGTTGCTAATCGACATGGATTACGAAATATTTAAAATGAATGGACTGATTAATGATAAACCAGTGATTACGGACAAACGTGATTTACCTAATACAGCATAAAATACTGGTATGGCGATGACAAATACTACTTACATAATTAAACTCAAAAAACATCCTTACTTTCATAACACACAACTTGTATGGTATTAGTGGCTTAGGTAGCTATATTTTCTCATGATGATATAGTTAGGATTTTTTATAAAGAATATGGCACCACTCAATCTCCAGCCGCGGATGTCGTAAAAGGTGACTAACAGCTCTAAACCAGAGGGATGGGCAACAGGGTCCCGTCTATAGAACGGTAGCCGTACTGCACTCACCCGCCTGCCAAGCTCGGTAACCGTGCCAGGTACTGGCAAATTCCCCCCAAAATTACGACACAATTATGTAAATCTATTGGGAAGGCCCTTATTCAGCACTGGACGTCGTTTGGCTGAGATATAATGATCTAGTTTCAAGCGATAGCTCACTGATTGGTTATTCATATTTTACAAAGAATTAAACTTGCAATAAAATCGTCTACCCACGCAATAGATATTATTAATTTGTTAAAAAGCTCTCAGAAAAATAACAATCTGAATGCATCGCTTGCAATTTGCGGCGGGCCTCGCCTTTTATAATTAAAATTGCATTAAGCCTGCGAATAGTCCGACGTTAATGATGCTAATGCTCCGTTTGGATAGAAAAAAAATGCAGACAGGCAGCTTGTAATCGAATTTGCGGCAAAAAATGCCTTAATTCGATTGCAGTTGAAAGCATTTCTGTTTGTCTTACGTCTGGCAGCTTGAGTAAATAATCTGGCTATTAAGGAATTTTTTAAAAATACATATGGTGCTGTAGTAGCGGTCATACTTTTTGGTACGAAGTACTTACCACTATGAAAAGAAATACTTATAACTTTTCAATTTTGTAGATTTGAAAACATTCTGACAGATGTGTCAATGCGGTGGTACAGAAAACATTGTCAAGCGCTATTGTATGTCGGTCCTGGAAAAATTACGTATGAAGGATGTAATAAAACTGATTATTTATCTGAAAGTATCCATTTCAATATTGATCCCGGAACCCGCTACTGCCATAACACGTACCCCTACATTACAATACCTATGTGTATTTTTTTTGTTACCTGCAATTTATAATCGATGTTTAGGTGGAATATTGGTCTCTCATACTCACTAAAATGTCTTAGTGGCGGTGGCGTTGTGTATCGGGTCGTTCGGTTCCCTACAATATGGTTGAGCTAAGCGATGCTGATGCATGCGTTCATGCTCGTGAACGGGTGCCGTCTATTGGGGCTGGTCAGTCGTTAACTGCCACGGCAAATAATTTATTATTATTATATTATTGTGGTATGTCCCATCTTTACACATTGTCCTACATTTTTCTCGGTAAATGTTTTACAGTAATTTGTATCAATCAACATTGTAATCTCAATTATTTTAAAAGAGTATCCATTGAGTTTCTTGCCGGCTCTTCTCCACGAGATCAACTATTTAGAACCGTGCAACTTAGATTCTGACGTTTCATAAGTGCCAATATTTGGTTTATTTGAAATAAAAAACTTTGACTTTAAATAATGAATTGTCACTTTTAGGGGTTAAGCCGCGTGTCGCATTATAAACCTAGTCAGTAGGAGCATGCACACAGACAAGTTTTGTGCGTATGGACTACGTGATTGGACTAAATGATAAGTTGATACCTAGCTGGAAAACGCTTACCCATTCAAGATCGTAGGTCAGAGAGATACTTAGAAATTAGGAGCTGTCAAAGTTTAATGCGAACGTGCATAAGTGGCATCAGAAAGTACGAAGCGCATTAGCCTCTTCAGCAGAGGTCTGATTGAGTTGTAATCAATGATGATGATGATGATGATGAAAGTATTTGTGAAAATGATGCATCATTTATGTTTAAATATAGATGAGAATATCCATTAGTTGCGTTTATATCACATTACCAAAAACTCAATTATGAATCAAAACCCAAAATTATATCTCATAATTACGATCCAACAATAGAACGCCTTTCTTAACATTAATTGAGAGTCCCATTCAATATTTGGCGTTGCCATAAATTCGAGCATACTGTCAGGGCGTAACAATGAATCCAAATAACCATTAATATGTAATAAATACTATAGGGTGATAAAGCCATGTCGGTAGGGAACAAACAAACAAGTGTAGAAGCAACCCTTAAACGCAGACCATTGTTAAAAGAGGCCCGAGCGTGAAATATTCCGAGGGGACGGCGGGCGATGACGAAGTCACTGACGAATTTTGCCGAAGTTCCACGATTGGTTCCGCTCCAAATGCCGACAGCTGCTGCGTTTCAGATGGGGGTCGCTCTTCATTAGTGGAGCTTGTCTCGCCTCGAGATGGATGTTTGTTTTTGGACAGCATGAGGTGTTGATGGTTAGTTGATGATGTACGAAGTTTATTTTGTGTGACATTGTCTGTAATCTAGTTTATTTTTAATTTTCTTACGGACACACGTAGCTCCTTTCATCATTCATATCCACTGCTGGAGAGAAGCCTACCCCAAAGATTGCCACAACGACCAGCTTGTATTATGTGCTCATTTCATGGTTTTGCTATAATCACCACGCTTAGCAGACGAGTTGGCATAAAATTATGGAATGAAATAAAACATTACTTATGAAAGAGGTGACGTATGGAGCGATGGAGCTTATGCTTTGAGTAATCGGTCGTAGTATCTTCGTTTAATTTTGAAAATGAATATAACTATCCAGGTTATCACAAAACATAGTCGGTATGCAGCTATCAAAAATAACAAGATATTTCGTGATCAACAGTGCGGCCGTCGAGAGAATGCGTTTCTGACATCTGTTAGTTGGTCTAGTTTTTATTATAGCAATTGAGCGCTTAACCATTTAAGTTCATTATAGGTCGACGTTACTATTTTAAACTAATTTTATATAATAAAATGTATCTATACAAATAAATTAAATTGAAGTGTCTGTTTTTAATGTCAAAATAACAGCTTTTTACTAAATGCATATGAAAGTATAAACGGTACATATAATAATAACTATATAACTTATAATATATATTACTTATAATATAATATATAATAATAACTTAGGCTACTTTTATTTAAGAGAATTAATTAGGATTCCGTGCAAAAAAAACCCCTTGAAATCCAATATATATATCATCATTTCGGCCGAATGAAGTCCACTGCTGGACACAGGCCTCCCCCAAAGATCACCACAACCACCGATATGGATGTGTTGTGGGCTCATTGGGGGGTTTTGCCATAATCGCCACGCTTGGCAGGCGGGTTGGCGATCGCAGTTGAGTTGTTAATGTACTCGAAGGACACTGCTGCCCATCCTCCGGCTAATCCCTTAGTCGACTTTTACGACACCCATGGGAGGACATGGGGTGGTGGCATTCTGAGCCGGCACCACACAATATACACACCAACATATATTCTATATCAAGTGTCTATGTCGAAGTACTCTAAATTTCTTTTAAATTAAATGCGGGCGAAACCGCGGTTCCCAGCTAGTCTTTAATATAAAAGAAACCAGTCCAACTAAAGGTATCAGAAACGCAATCTCTCAGCGGCCGCACTTTAGTTTTAAACGCTATCAAATAACATTATTGCTATTCACGCATAAATCCTTAATCAAACATCGAATAATACCAACAAAGCACAACAAAACTGAACAGCGATAGTTCGTTTAGTCGCGCCCGCGGATTAGTGAAATGTAAAAAAAGATTGGGGTCCGAAACGACCCGACGTGTTAATTACGGGGGTTGGGCTTCGAGGGTTGAACAGATGAAAGTCAATTTGCTCCAGCGACATGATACGGCCCATTTCGTTTGGTGCGACAAGTGTGGCACCTGCGCAGTGGGGTCTTTATGACCCAAACAATTGTAGGGTTAGATGCATTATTTGCATCAGTCTCGATGATGACCGCTTTTCTGAATCAGAACAAAAGCTGTCTTTTTTCGGAAGATACATCTTAGTTCTAATATTATTTCACATAATTATTTATCTTAATATAAATAATGTTGTTAAAAATACAGACTGGTTTTAATCTTGCTTTCTTTCTGCTCTCTATTGCCTGCATGCATTTTCATGTTATTCAAGTCTTTATGACCCAAATAATTGTAGGGTTAGGTGAAAAGGGAGTACCTTAAGCAAAAATAAATTTAAAGCTAAAGTTATTCGTCGAAGCTTTTTTTAAATAATTTCCTACCGTACTACAAATGATGGTCTATCAGCTTGACATAGTATTTTTTAGAACCTATAAGCCAGTGCAGACTTGTTTTACTCTTGCTTTCTTTCTGTTCTCTATCGTCTGCAACCGTTTTCATGTTATTCAAGGTCAGCTTCTCAATATGGGCAAGTGAAATCTTAATAAACTGCTACATTGAGGGAAGGAATATCGTGAGGGAATATTGCATATTGATATTCAGTTTCTTTGAAATACCACAACAGTCTCGACTGACCGTGAAAAAAACCAACTACAACGAGAAAGAAAAAGAGATTTGGCTGCTGTATTTTCGTACCTCTGTACCATTTGGTAAAACGCAATTCGTACTATTATACAGGGTGGGCCATACGGGTGTTGGCGGTTTCAATATTCAATTAAAAAAGAACTACGAAACATAACAAAAATATATTTATATTTTTAAAAAGTAGAAACATAGGAATTTTGAAGACCTAAAAATAATGTTGTCCAAATGACTTCCCTCGGCTTGCTTGGAACTTTTCCCGGAAAACTCATTTCAAAAAGGGGGGATATTAAATGGCCACCACGTAGCCCCGATCTCTCTCCATGCGATTATTTTCTATGGGGCTACCTCAAATCGGTAGTCTACGAGAATAATCCGACCAATTTAGAGCAGCTATATTATTCAGGAAAGTAACAAAATACCGAGAACAACTTTTCAACGAGATTTCCAAAATTTGCGACTTCGGTTAAACCCTAAATATCCGTTAAGGAAAACCCAGACAATTAAGAAAAAGCTGAGAGCTGAGCTTTGATGTTTAGTAGAGAAATAATATGTTCTATATAACAATATTAATCAGGTACTGTACCTGTGTGTGTCACCAGTATGTGTTACCAGTTATGCCATATGGAACAGAGACGAGGTCACTCACAATGGGCCTTATGAGAAAGCTCAAGGTCACTCAGTGAGCTATGGACAGAGCTATGCTTGGTATTTCTCTACGGGATCGAATCAGAAATGAGGAGATCCGTAGAAGAACTAAAGTTGTCGACATAGCTGAAAGGATTAGTAAACTAAAGTGGCAATGGGTGGTGCAATATGCTCGTTGAACTGATGGCCGTTGAGGCAAACAGGTTCTCGAATGGAGACCGGGCACCGGAAAACGCAGCATGGGACGACCTCCAACGAGGTGGACAAATGACCTGAAGGTCGCTGGGAGCCGTTGGATGAGAGCAGCATATGACCGCTCGTTGTGGAAATCTCTCCCCCTTAGATTTCCAGCCTTTGTTCAGCAGTGGACATCCTGTGGCTGATATGATGACTGTACCCAGTACTCACCCTGCAGTTTTACCTGTACGTACTTCTAGGTGATATTAAATTAACAAATCTGTTATCATATGAATCGCGTTAAGATAAAGATTATAGGATATACTTTAGACATAAAGAAATTCATAATGACGATGCAATATAGGGCACCTTAAATATTATCTAAGAGGCAGATGACAAATTGCCACGTGCTTTTGTAGTAGCAATAAAAAAAACAATAAATAGAAATTTGAGGCATTAACATTCCACAAAAATTCTTAAAAAATGTTTGTTACCACGCGTTACACGAGTCAAAATAGTGAGAAAAATCCTTTAATTCAAAGTCAAAGTATTTATTGCTTTCATTAATGTGTACATAAGATCTTAACAATACAATAAGATAAACAACATGAAACCCTGTCAGGGCACAGCACTTATACAGAATTTTATTTTAATAATAATTTAATCTAATTTAATTTATTTTAATAATAATTTTATATCCAAGCAATAGTATATACGGGCTTACGAATTAAATTCTTAGAATTACATTCATGGTGTGATTGTTATTATGTTTATTTTATTATAATTATGTTATCAATATTATTATACGTAATCTAATTATTGCACAATAAATTGTCTTACTACCTACTGTAAATAATTTTTATCATCGAAAAATTCCTGCAGTGATATATATAGGCACAAATATCCCACATTTACAGTGGCTATAATGTTTTTCTTATTTTATGTTTTTGTTGATATCGTGCATTACGCGTATATTATTATTAAACCTGGTGAAGGTCGCTAGGAGTCATTGGATGAGAGCGGCATGTAACGCTCGTTGTGGAAATATATGGGAGAGGCCTTCGTTCAGCAGTGGACGTCCTTTGGCTGATATGATGATGATGATGCATTACGCCGCTCCGTGTGCCACCGCAGTGCCTTCAACACACGGGGCATTGGTATCGTGATCATTATTTTATTCTCTCAGAGCCGAACCTGTAAATTGTTCTTATTTTCGCCGTCAAATGGCAAAAAGATTGAGTCATGTCACATTATTACATTATTACTCGTTATTATTATTATTATTATACTCTTATTATTTATTATCATTTTAAAAGCCATACAGACTTTGATAACCCTCCCCTAGATGCAGTATTTATCCAAGAAGATCAAATTAATTTTGGAAAGTTCTCATATTGTTCACAGAAGAAATCAAGTTCGGTATCAACCGCTTAGTCAGTGAGAGGATAAGCAGAACAGAAGATGAAGAAGAAGAACATCACCACGAAACTAGACCTGAAGGCATATCACCGGCATCTCGTTGCGGAAGTCCGTGCTGGGCACCTTCACCACAATCTCCACGATCAGTCCGCTCCAGCTCCCCCGAACTTGAAGTCGACTCGCCCCCATCTTCTCCCAGAAGGCTACCTGACACCTCTCCTCCACCAAAAAGATCAGAAGCTTTTTCTGTCAGTGCGTTACTAAGACCTGACGCGCCAAGAGTACAGCCTCAAAGACCTTTTATATACCCTCCGCTACCCTTCGCGGAGTTTCTAAGAGATGCTGGAAGTCTCGGCCTTCCTGGATGGGGAGGGTACAGCAATCTTTATCTCCACGCTGTGCAAGCTGCAGGTCCTGAGTTTTTACGACTCCGTGCAGCCGTTCTTGGTGCACCTGGTCCTTTATCTAGACCTCTGCCATTAGGAGATGTATATTCCTGTGTTAAATGCGAGAAGATGTTCAGTACACCTCATGGTTTAGAGGTGCATGCGCGAAGGTCTCACAATGGAAAGCGGCCGTTTGCTTGTGAATTATGCAGCAAGACTTTCGGACACGAGATCAGTCTGAGTCAGCACAGGTGAGTCTACAAAATGTATGTCGATCAAAATTGAAATTGATTCATAGAATTTAGTCTTGAAATCATTGTTAGATTATGATTCGACTTTTGTCACTCTGTAAGACTTGAATTCAAATTAAACCTCTGGTTGGATTGTTAGGATTAACTATTCCATAATGACAGCTAAGGCAAGCTCCAAAAAATAGGTTAGTTGTAAGGATTAACAGCAATATCAGCGTATATAGAATATTTGTCCTGATATACTCGTATGTATTCGTATGATATCCAGTACTGAGGGCTTAACATGATCTTCGAGGCACATATGAGCATTTATATCTAAATAACGGTCGCTAATCAAATTCCTAAATGCAGCAATTGCGGTTTAACATCACAGACCTTCAGCCTTCTTAGTCGCAAAGATAGATAAAACAGTTACCACTTAATATTCTCTCATATATCTTTGTAGCTTGGAAATGAAAAGAACAGTTTTCACGTTTCAAATATTATATTTTTCCCTCTCCCACCAGGGCTGTCCACAGTGTGGAAAAAGTGTTCGAATGCAAGCAGTGCGGCAAAACTTTCAAGCGATCCAGCACGTTGTCTACCCATCTTCTGATCCACTCAGACACAAGACCGTACCCCTGCCAGTACTGTGGCAAGCGGTTCCACCAGAAATCTGATATGAAGAAGCATACTTACATACATACGGGTAAGTAATAGATTGGTATTACTTGGTTGATTGATGATGTTTCGTGTGGTATCCGGATTGAGAATGTAGCACTACTCCATCTCTTCCTGTGGGTGTCGCGAAAAGCGACTAAGGGCTCTACACCAGAGGGATGTATACGTACATACGGGGTGAGTACTGGCAAATTCCCCCCAAAATTACGGCACTATTTTTATGGAAATCTATGGGGAGGGCCTTTGTTCAGCAGCGGATAAGTCGGTCGTTCTAAAGGCCTCCCCCACAGATTTCCATAACAATAATTGTGTAGTAATTTTGCGGGGAATTTGCTAGTATTCACTACGCTTGGCAGACGGGTTGGTGAGCGCAGAATGAGTGATGTATCACAGAAACGACGCTGCTGCCCATTTATCTGGTTTAGAGTCCCTTATGACTCGCCTATTATGACACCAACGGCAGGAGATGGATTGTTGCTATATTCTTAATCCAGACACTACACGGATAAGGCCAAGTGCCAATATACCTTAATATTAATACTGTTGTGTTCATTGAAATCAGTTGTGAAAATCTTCTAAAGAATATAAATAATAAAATCTGAAGAAGGCAGCTGAGGTTGTCTACATACGAAAAACGGAGAACCGAGTGCTATGGAACAAGTTGTGATTGCCCTATATAAAACTGCTAACTGCAATAGGCTAACATGTTCCATTGGTTGAGTTGATAATATACACAAATAGAATAAGGGCAATAGTAGTGGTTGAACGCTTGCCTTCCATACATAATTCGATCCCGTCCCGTACCTCTGACTTTTCGGAATTATATGCGGATCAGAATTTGATACTCACTTGCGTTAACGGTGAAGGAAAACATCGTGAGGAAATCTGCACACATGATAGGGCACCAATGTTGTGTGTAGTCCGCCATTCCATACAAGGCTAGCATGGTGGACTAAGGCCTAACCTTTCTAATCGGGATAAAGGCCCATGCCCAGCAGTGGGACAGTAATGGGCTGATTATGTATGTATGCAGAAAAAAAAGCAATTTTTCAATCTAACACATAAGACAAACATTTATAACCCTTTCTTTGCCATTACTCTAACGGGGACATAGGACCAAAAATACTTTAAACTACTACACCTTTCTTCTATCACACTTTTAATATTTAATACGGGTCCGGAACACTATAGTTAACACACAATCAAGTCTGTTGTGGAAGTGAGAACAGTGAAATGAAATCGCAATGGCACTTAAGTACCGCAAAGTCCCAACGAATCTTATCCGCGGACTTAAGGGTTAGTGAGACGCCGACGTATACCCGTAGACCGCAACATCTTACATTTATGAAGGGATTTGGGATATAGGGTTGGAAAGTTCGTCAAGGAAACGGTTCGGTGACGTTTGAACTGATTTAATTTACTAATAATAATAATAATAATGATGATATCTGAATTCCCCTGAATCTGTCGATATCCAGGATGTCGACAGATTCAGGGGAACGGTGAAACGATAAAAATTGAGCGGGGAATATTTCAGGGCGACAGTCTGAGCCCCCTGTGGTTTTGTCTGGCCTTGAACCCTCTCAGCACATTGCTAGAGGGGTCAAGGCTAGGCTTCCCGCTGCGGAGAGGAAGTAAGGTATTATCCCACCTGTTTTACATGGATGACCTGAAACTGTTTGCTCCCAGTCAATTGCAACTAATAAAGTTACTAAAAGTAACTGAAACTTTCAGTAACTGTATTAGGATGGAATTTGGCAGGGATAAATGTGCGGTCATGCATGTAAAACGAGGCGAGATACTGGAATCTGAGGGAGTTCAACTCTCGGATTCTATTTACCTTAGATCACTCTCCGCAGCGGAATCATATAAATACTTGGGTATGTCGGAGGCTTTGGGCATCAAAGAAGCTGACATGAAGCAATTGTTGAAAGAGCGGTTCTTTGGCCGCCTGAAAAAAGTCCTTCAAAGTCTTTTGTCAGGTGGCAATAAGGTTCGCGCTTTCAACGGTTGGGTCATGCCAGTTTTGATGTACTCCTTTGGCATACTCAAGTGGACTCAGACGGAACTTGATGCCCTGGATAGGAAGGTCCGTACACTGTTGACTGCAAGTCGGATGCATCATCCTCGGTCTTCGGTAATGAGGCTGTACATCCCACGGAAGTGTGGAGGTCGAGGCTTTTTAAATGCTAAGACTCTACACAACCGTGAGATGTGCCGCCTCAGGGATTATTTCCTCCGTGCCGAAGGGGGGATGCACCGAGATGTAGTCGCAGTAGACAAAGGACTAACCCCGCTCGGTTTGGCTAAGGAGAACTGGCGCAAACCTGCCGTACTTAGTACCAACGACCGCATGGAGGTATGGCAGAGCAAGGAGCTACACGGACGCTATTATCGGGTTCTTCATGGTCCTGATGTGGACTTGCAAGCGTCCGTGTCCTGGCTACGCTTCGGTGACTTATTCGGAGAAACCGAAGGTTTTGTTTGTGCAATTATGGACGAAGTTATCATGACGAACAACTACCGGAAATATATTGTTAAGGATGGCACCGTTGACATCTGTCGGGCATGTCACTGTCCTGGTGAATCACTTAGACATATAATTTCTGGTTGTTCTCGTCTTGCTAACGGCGAATACTTGCACAGGCATAACCAAGTGGCCAGGATCATCCATCAGCAACTTGCTCTAAAATACAACCTTGTGGAATCTGAGGTACCGTATTACAGGTATGTGCCCGACCCAGTTCTTGAAAATGGTCATGTCACGTTGTACTGGGATCGATCTATCATCACTGATAGGACTATTGTGGCCAATAAGCCTGATATAGTGGTGATAGATCGATTAGAGCGCCGCACAATTATTGTTGATGTTACTATCCCGCATGACGAGAATCTCGTGAAAGCCGAGAAAGATAAACAGATTAAGTATCTTGACTTGGCACACGAGATTGTCGACATGTGGGATGTAGACTCTGCAATTATTGTGCCGATAGTTGTTACAGCCAATGGCCTCATAGCCAAGAGCCTCGACCAACATGACGGAACTTGATGCCCTGGATAGGAAGGTCCGTACACTGTTGACTGCAAGTCGGATGCATCATCCTCGGTCTTCGGTAATGAGGCTGTACATCCCACGGAAGTGTGGAGGTCGAGGCTTTTTAAATGCTAAGACTCTACACAACCGTGAGATGTGCCGCCTCAGGGATTATTTCCTCCGTGCCGAAGGGGGGATGCACCGAGATGTAGTCGCAGTAGACAAAGGACTAACCCCGCTCGGTTTGGCTAAGGAGAACTGGCGCAAACCTGCCGTACTTAGTACCAACGACCGCATGGAGGTATGGCAGAGCAAGGAGCTACACGGACGCTATTATCGGGTTCTTCATGGTCCTGATGTGGACTTGCAAGCGTCCGTGTCCTGGCTACGCTTCGGTGACTTATTCGGAGAAACCGAAGGTTTTGTTTGTGCAATTATGGACGAAGTTATCATGACGAACAACTACCGGAAATATATTGTTAAGGATGGCACCGTTGACATCTGTCGGGCATGTCACTGTCCTGGTGAATCACTTAGACATATAATTTCTGGTTGTTCTCGTCTTGCTAACGGCGAATACTTGCACAGGCATAACCAAGTGGCCAGGATCATCCATCAGCAACTTGCTCTAAAATACAACCTTGTGGAATCTGAGGTACCGTATTACAGGTATGTGCCCGACCCAGTTCTTGAAAATGGTCATGTCACGTTGTACTGGGATCGATCTATCATCACTGATAGGACTATTGTGGCCAATAAGCCTGATATAGTGGTGATAGATCGATTAGAGCGCCGCACAATTATTGTTGATGTTACTATCCCGCATGACGAGAATCTCGTGAAAGCCGAGAAAGATAAACAGATTAAGTATCTTGACTTGGCACACGAGATTGTCGACATGTGGGATGTAGACTCTGCAATTATTGTGCCGATAGTTGTTACAGCCAATGGCCTCATAGCCAAGAGCCTCGACCAACATCTAAAGAGGCTCTCGTTAGGTGGTTGGATCAAGGGCTTGCTACAGAAAGCAGTTCTCCTTGACACGGCACGCATAGTGAGGAGGTTCCTTTCTCTGGAGCCCTAACCACCGGTAGCTTGGACCCTGTGCCCGTTGCCGGTTGGTCACTATTTTTTATATTTTTAAATGTATGTGTTTTTGTTTTTGCTTTATATATATATATTTAAAAATGTAATTAATATGTTAGTTAAGTAAATAAAGGAAATAATAATAATAATAATAAATTATTTATTTCGATCAACAAAGGATCATACATGGAAAAATAAATCAAAAGACAATAAAATTAAAATGCTATATATCCTACCTACAGTTTTTTATTACTCAGTGCATGAATCATATAGCAATGGTTCAAGTACTGGAAGTCAAACCTCTCAGCGAATAACCTAAGGATGCTGTTGATGCTGGCCCGAACCCTGCGCACCAGGGCTACACATCGTTTCCGCACAGTTGTATAAAAACAATCTACTCGTGATTCAGCGAACATACCAGATGCGCTGCAAAATCGGGGCAACCCCATCAGCACCCTGAACGCATTATTATATTGCACACGCAGGGCGTTGTATTGTTTGCGCGAGTATGAGACCCACAAGCTGCTCGTGTAAAAGGATGTACAATAAGCTCTGAACAATGTCATTTTAACTTCTGTGGTGCAACGAGCGAACCTGCGGGCCAACATATTCGCTCTCATAGATAACGCCCTGCGCTCGCGCTCTATGTCTGCATCATCCTTCAGGTCGGAGGATAACACATGTCCAAGATATTTAAAATGTTCAACCCTTTGAAGTGGTGTTCCATTTAATTTAATGGCAGGTATAGTTGAAGGAAGTTTTCCTCTAGCCTGAAAGACCATGCATTCACTTTTCTTAACATTATATATTAAGCCATGGCTGTAAGCATACTTTTCACAGATGCCCAACAGCCTCAAAAGACCACAAACAGATGCACTCAGCAGCACCATATCATCAGCATAGCTGATATTGTTGAGGCAGATACCGTCAATATGGCAGCCGACATGGGTGCTGCTGAGCTCCTCTATCAGTGCGTTGACGTACAAGTTAAAGAGCTTGGGCGAGGTAAGCCCTCCCTGCCTCACCCCACATTCCAGCCTGTACGGCTCCGAGTATGCATGCTCAATGAGTTGAGCAAAAATGTATAGTGTATTTTGACACATTAAAAGCTTGGTATTTTTATTGATTTATATAAAGACTAGCTTTTACTCGCGGCTTCGCTCGCATTGAAGCCATTAAATAAGTCAATATTTTTATCTTTCGTAAAAAGAAAATTTATAAAAGGTATCCTATGTTACTTCTAATACCTCCAAGAATATGTTTACAAAGTTTCATGATGATCGGTTAAGAAGTTTTCGCGTGAAAGCGTAACAAATAAACTTACATTCACATTTATAATATTAAGTATAGATTTCTAAGAATGTAGAAAACAATTACCTGCCGTGCCCGGATTAAGAAAATAGCACCACTACATATCCTCCCGTAGAAGTCGTAAAAGCCGGCTAAGGGACTCTAAACCAAAGGGATGGGCAGGAGCGTCCTTTCTGTTGAATAGTAGCCATTCTGCGCTCACCAACCCGCCTGCAAGGTTGGTGAGTACTGGCAAGTTCGCCCCAAAATTACACAATTGTGAAAATCTATGGGGGAGGCATTTGTTCAGTGGACGTCCTTTGGCTGATATGATGATGATGAAAGACTAATATCATAATAATATAAAACTTGTTACTGGTAGTAGGTCTTTGATTGCAAGAGGCCGGCTAGGCATCTACCACCCCAGTACCAGATATGACAGACATTAAACTGTAGCACTGTAGCTAGTGAAATTACTGGGCGCAAGAGACTTAGGAACTTAATATCTCGAATAATAATATACATTCTTAAGATTTTTTTCTCGTTCTGTATCAGCCAGCAAATGTATTTTTATTTTTTAACTTTTCCGCACATTAGGATTTCTCCTGTGTCGTGGGTGCGTTTACAGACATACATTCCACAAACAATACACTCAGACCGGGAATAACTACCTGAAGATCATACAAATATTTGTTCCGTCCGGGAATCAAAACCACGACCCGCAGCGGCTATCTGACTGCGTCAGTCACTGCACCAACCGTGCCATCATTAAATTGATACCTTTGATCTGCGCTCTTCATCTGTCCTATTTGAAGAAAAAGGTGTGGTTGATAGATATCGGTTAGTTAACAGAAATATCATCATTCCAATGGTTTATAAATATATATTCGGTTCCGTAAACTATATTTAGACAACACCAAAACGTCTTTCTTTTTGTTTTTTATTCATCCGCTGGAAATACCTCATGTACTTCCTTCGCTCCGGGAAAGGGCGAAGGGGCATGCCGGACTCCTACCGGCTAAAACCACCGGAGTGGTCATCTTCGGCACCGAAGGAAGGCTCCAGGAACTCGAATAATCTCCATCTAGAGCCACCCGTTGGTGCCACGCCTTTCGGCACAATTCGGAGGGGATGATTTAAAGCGGTCATCCCCTCTAGCAGAGGGAATGCGACTGTAAAGAGGCCACCCCGCAGGCATCTCACGAGGGGATTGTAAAAAAATCCCCCGAAGCTTCACTATGCGCCGCGCTGTGCACACAGCGGTACGTGACCACATGCATACCGCTGTAATCCCTGAGGTCGGTATGAGCACGGAGATTTCCAATAAGCACGCTCGCGACCCCCAAGAACACCAAAACGTCTACCACTGATGATATGTCTGGTCTATTCCTTGCCGGAACTACAATTATATTCAAGCATTTAAGCTGTTGTGACTTTTTGTCCGCGCAAGCAAAAGCTTCTCGTCCTTCCAGTCCTTGTGTATCTGTAACCCGATCGCTCCATAATGTAACCGCGACATTATGCGATTATTATAAAACAACAGGAACTCGTCTTACATTAATTATGTGGAGGGTTGGTTAAGATGTTTTGACAGCATAACTCCCTGAATTATGTCGGATAAGTAAATGGACTCCGGAGTGCTGCGGTGAATTATTGTCTTGTAATTTTGGGTGTAAGTTTGAGCTTGAAATGTTTTGAAGATCGTTTGAAATTACGATGAATGTTTGAAAAACTTGAAAAGCTAAGGAAGTATAATTTGGCTGTCGTTGGAAATCGGCACGAACAAGGTTAGATACGCTCAGAATACCACCGCCCCATCTCCTCCCGTGTATGTCATAAAAGTTGACTAAGGGATTAGCCGGAGGATAGGCAGCAGCGTCCTTCGAGTAGATTAACAACTCAACTGCGATCGCCAACCCGTCTGCCAAGCGTGGCGGTTATGGCAAAACCCCCCAATGATCCCACAACACAGGAATATCGGTGATTGTGGTGATCTTTAGGGGAGGCCAGCAGTGGACTTCATTCGGCCGAAATGATGAAGGTCAGACCTGCAATTCTGCATACCGAACTTTGCTATGAAATCAGGGTGCCTAAGTATAGAGTACTTGAACATAAAAGAGTTTTGATTAATTCTCCAAAAGTGGTAATCGTAAATGATGATGACATGCTGCCCTTATTGTCTACCACGTCAGTTGATTTATTATAAAGCAATTTGTCTAACAGAGGGGTCTTTTAGCACCGAGTAATTCATGATATTTTATCTATGGATTTTGTTGTTCTACTTCTTTGAAAGCACGTCATAACCAATATGTGTTCATATTTAATTCATATTTAAGGATTTAAGGATTGATGCAGCCACTTATCTATAGATATCAATACTTGATTTATGACCTCAATCTAAGTTTTAAGAAAATCAAGTTAGATACACTTATTTGTTTTTAAATTTTTTTGGCTGTATGCTTGTACTGGGAGTGGATTTACATCAATAGTGTATTGAGTGGAGTTCGAACTTATAACTTCTCCGTCGGCAGTCCAACGCCTTAGCCATTTGGTTATTACCGCATATCGCATATAGGATTATCATGTTACTGGTCGTAACCAGTATCATGATAATGAAAATAAATAAGTGACGGCACGGTTGGTGCAGTATACAGTCGGCTGCTGCGCTCCGGGTCGCGGGTTTGATTCCCGCACGGAACAAATATGTGTATGATCTGCAGTTAGTTGTTTCGGGTCTGAGTGTATTATGTGTGGAATTTTTGTCTGTAAATGCACCCACGACACAGGAGAAACCGTAGTGTGGGACAACGTTATAAAAAATTAAAAAAACCGGAAGAAACTAAAAAAGTATGACTTATAGACAAATTGAGATCTCATCGTTTCGGCCGAATTTAGTCCACTGCTGGACACAGGCCTCCCCCAAAGATCACCACAATGACCGATATGGATGTGTTGTGGGCTCATTGGGGGGCTTTGCCATAATCGCCACGCTTGGCAGACGGGTTGGCGATCGCAGTTGAGTTGTTACTTTGAGTGTACTCGAAGGAAGCTGCTGCCCATCCTTCGGCTAATCCCTTAGTCGACTTTTACGACACCCCTGGGAGGAGATGGGGTGGTGGTATTCTGAGCCGGCACCACACGGCGATTTGAGACCTAAATATATGAAACTATTGATTATTCTATTGAAACAATCTGGATCTCTACCATCTACACACAATAAAGTGTGTTTACCCCACATAAACTACACATACAAACACTCCCGTACACATACCTATATAGTGGAAAACGTCCCTTACAGTTAAAAAGACGTTCCTTCGTTCACCAGTACCTACAGCTCTCCCCAGTTCATTTAAGATAAGGGTGGGGGTACGATATTCCGTGATTCAGACGCATAGATTCGCCGTTTTCATTGCTTTGACAGTGGGTGCGAGTGAGACCGGGATACATTTTACAATACGTGCAAAAGAGATGTAACAGAAGGGTTGGGTTTAAGTTATCAGGCACATGTTTCTGTTATAGGGTAATCTTCAGCTAGTGATGAATAAATTTTCATATGAAATTTTGGAGATTATTATACATTGATTTCGATTTTTCGTCAAGTGCATACGTCTTGATGTGTTATTCAAGAAACTTTAAGGGTGAGATTCAAAAACTCGCGAAGCTAAGTCGTGGCTAAGCGCATCTTCAAAATTGGTATTCAGCGATACTGTCCCGTCAAACTTACATCTGTGTTGGGCAAGTACGGCCATTTTTAATAGAAGAATGTTTATCGGTTAGACACGGCTTAACAAAACTGTGAAAACAATTTTTATTTTAACATTTAAATAAGAAGAGGATATCGCGAAACAAAATATCTGAGAAACAAACCTATTTAATTATGTTGCAATTTCTTACCAAGCCGCGGAAATATATGAAAATGTGACAAGCGACTGAAAATGACTACTCAATAAAATATTTTATAAAAATTTGATAAAAAGACCCATAAAAATTTTTATTACTCCACATGCCACACACTAGAATTTTAAAAAACTGACTCTGACTTGACTTAAAGTAAATAGTTAAGTGCTGTGCTGTGTTGCCGTGTGGTGCCGGCTTTTCCGTGTGGTGCCGGCTCAGAATGCCACCACCCCATCTCCTCCCATGGGTGTTGTAAAAGTCAACTAAGGGATTAGCCGGAGGATGTGCAGCAGCGTCCTTCAAGTACATTAACAACTCAACTGCGAACGCCAACCCGTCTGCCAAGCGTGGCGATTATGGCAAAACCCCCCAATGAGCCCACAACACATCCATATCGGTCGTTGTGGTGATCTTTAGGGGAGGCCTGTGTCCAGCAGTGGACTTCATTCGGCCGAAATGATGAAGTGCTGTGGTTTAAAATAGCAAGGACATAATATTATAATAATTCTCCAAGATGCGAAGAAGTATCTAAGTTTAAGATTCTCTAATCTATAATAATTTCCCGTAAAGTAGTAGATTTTCCCTATAAGTCGTGTTCCGAACGTCACTGAATACAATAATGACCTTGAATTCATGAATGAATGAAATTATTGTAAAAAAGCGTGGAAAAGAATGAAGGAAGTGGAAGGAAGAAAGGAGAAGAGAATAATGGGACAAACTATTTAAATTATTGCATTGTCATCGGTCCTTAATAAGTGTGCGAAGTTTCAAATGAATCCGACGTTTTTCATCATCATATCAGCCACAGGTCGTCCACTGCTGAACAAAGGCCTCCCCCTTAGATCTCCACAACGAGCGGTCACATGCCGCTCTCATCCAACGACTCCCAGCGACCTTCACCAGGTCGTCTGTCCACCTCGTTGGAGGTCGTCCCACGCTGCGTTTTCCGGTGCGCGGTCTCCATTCGAGAACCTTTTTGCCCCAACGGCCATCAGTTCTACGAGCAATGTGCCCTGCCCATTGCCACTTCAGTTTACTAATCCTTGCAGCTATGTCGATAACTTTAGTTCTTCTACGGATCTCCTCATTTCTGATTCGATCTCGTAGAGAAATACCAAGCATAGCATATTCCCCCAAAATGACGACACGACTAATGCACCGACGTTTTTAAGGGGATGAAAATCGAGTTCAAAAATTCTGTTATATAGATATATACAAAGCTAGTAAAAGCGTGTTAAAAAATCACATTCACACTAAGGTCTTTGTACCCATCTCATACAAAAATCCGTAACCAAAAATTCCACGTACTTGTATTTACAACGATACAATCCCTCCGCGCCCAACAATATACACCTAGTCTCAGCTCCAAATAAATTAAACCACGCATCACACCTGATCTCACCCTAAAACCTACCCTCAGCGAGTAAATTATTAACGATATCAACTTAGCAAATAGTTGGACGAACGGTATTTTAATCAGTGTCCCAACTTCTTGATTAATGTGCCCAAGCACAATTTATCGTTGAAATTTTATTTATAATTACGCCAGCTAAATTAAACGGGTGATTAGTCAATGTCTAGGACCGGTTCGCGATTTGTCACCTCAAGAACTGAATTTGAGTATAATTGGGCCCAAAAGTTTGGCTCTACCTGCAGTTAGCTCCAATTTTGGAGTTGGTAGTTTCGAGTTAGTTGTGGCTATTAATTTAGTTAATTATTCACTAATTGATTATTGCCCTTGTATTCCCGATTCCTTTTCATATATGACTATAGGAATTATGTACATTATGTGTGCAGATAAGGTTACAGTTTAATATAATTTAAAAAACTTGTATAAAACTGCGCTCTTATATTGATGGCTAATAAAAACATAAGGACTAATAACATGATCCGGCTACACACTTCTTATTTTAAAAACTTATCAAACTCTTCTCGTTGAATAATTGCTAGTCCATTAACGAAGATAAAAAATAAAAACTGGAAACATGTAACACGATTATATAGACATCTCTCACTCCACCTAATGAATGTTTGATTCACTCAAAGCTAAAGTTGAAGTATTTTTTTAAAACTCTTCCTTCTCTTAATTAGTCGACGAATAAACAAGTGGCACATTAGCTCTCGAAATAATTGCACAGCGGAGTATCTGGCCTCTTTTGTTTTATTCCCTTTTTTTATTCAACATTAGTTCCCCAGCCTCGGTCTGCGGTGAAGAATTTAAAAAGCATTTGGAAAATTAGTTTGGTTTGAGATAGCATTTAAAATGCAATTAAAATGTAAAGCTGTAAATTAGAAGTGGGTACAATTGTTACGTTTTGGAAATTGTTTATAGGAAGTCAAAAACAATAATTCTGGATGTGCTTTACGACATTATAAAATCAATTCAAGTAGTCGATAAGATAGATTAAGATATGTATAATTAAGATATACATGCCAAAGCAATTTATTAGACATAAAGTACGAATTAAAAAATAATTCTTAAGATCTTACATAAAAAAAGCAATTAAACGAGAAAGATTCTCAAAAAAAGATTTCAAAGAACAAAATGAGAAACCATAAAACTCTTCATAATTGTCTTAGCCGTGCCAAATGTTCTTAACTTTCTGTTCACAGCCCCTTTGATTACTTTTTAAAGCCTTTTCACACTCAAAAATAGCAAAGAGACATCTCAGAGTCCAAAGAAGTTTGCTATCGTGTAATTGGATTCGTAAGGAGCAATTTCAGTTGATATTGAAGCAAAATGCAAATGAGAAAAAAACGCCCTTGATTTTTCTTAGTACCTAGTAAGGACTTTATAATTGTTCCACTTATTTTCACTGAAGACTATTTCAGTAAAGACTGCATTAGACTAAATAATAACTAAAGTGAGATTCATATTGTTACAAAATTATTCTGTTTAATACAGAAGCAATAAACCAGTACTGAATGAAAACGTTGTCTGATGAGGCATCTGACTTAGGCAAGCTTAAAAAAACAAAGATTTTGAAATTAGGATAATCTATATGCACGCTTATTCCATGTTGTGTCCTTCTACGTGACGTAATCACATTTTTATTTTTTTATTTCGGCCGAATGAAGTCCACTGCTGGACACAGGCCTCCCCCAAAGATCACCACAACGACCGATATGGGTGTGTTGTGGGCTCATTGGGGGGTTTTGCCATAATCGCCACGCTTGGCAGACGGGTTGGCGATCGCAGTTGATTTGTTAATGTAATCGAAGGAAGCTGCTGCCCATCCTCCGGCTAATCCCATAGTCGACTTTTACGACACCCACGGGAGGAAATGGGGTGGTGGTATTCTGAACCGGCACCACACGGCTATATATAATCACATGGTTGTATGATAAAAAAATCCTTTCTGTTCGCTGATCAGTCAGCAATTGTCCGGGATTATTGATCGGATAGGTAGCTACAGCTTTATCGATAAGTGTAATGGATTTTCCAGATTTCAAATGAATAATTTAAAACTCATTGGTCAAAAAGTAAACCATTTCACCTTTTTCTACATATTATTTTTATTTTCGCCTTTCCATAAATAGCTCCATATTTTCCAACAAAACAACAGATATAAAACTAACTGTCCAATCTCTCGAAACCAATTCTTCGTACAAGATTCAGGACTTCAAGTATTCCGTCCACACAACTTGGGGGGAGGAAATCTAAGCGGTCCATAAGGAAGAGGGGAAGTCAGAGGGTGGGGGTAGGTGTCGCTGCCCGGGGGGACTGAATCAAGGAGTGCTACGTGCTTTGAGTTTAATTAAGGATCTGGATCTTAGAATGCTTCGATTTTAGTGGCGTTTTCTTTTAATACCTTAAAACGTTTTATTAAATGGAATTAAGTAAGGAGTTGAAGGGTTTATGTGGTTGATATAAATTACTTTATTGAGACATCTTTGTTAAGTCAGTAAGTATTGAACGGCAATATCACAAATAATGCTGTGGTCTGTGTTAGAGATGCACTATTGCCGTTATATAACTAACATTAGAACTCAGTTTGAGGGTCAAAATGTGAGATAATAATAAGCGAAATTATGTAAGAAAAACTAAATTCTTACTCGTATATGCAATGTGATATAAATCTTCATAACTGTCTTATATATTTTTAAAGCTAAGTTCCAACTGTTTTAACAGCGTAAATGTCGCGTATTTAAATAAGGACTGTGTACCATTAGATCTATCTCTAGACGAAAAATTACGCTACCTCTATTTGATTTATATCCTCAAACTCATCAACATTTCACATGTAACTCTACGTCGAATCCCAAAAAAGAAATATCACAATCGAGATTTCTTTTATATATTTTTTCCACACGCAACCTGATCTCACAGGGGATGCCAACAAAAAAATCAGTTTTGCGAGATTTTTTTCTCACGCGAAAAATGACAGTTGAATTTGTATGCCGGGAGGTCGCCTCACTCCCATATAATATTAGACGCTCCCAAGAGAGGAGGATAATTAAATTAATGTCCTCAGCCCTCTTTTGCCCCACGTTCCGTAGCCAGTAATCCGACACCTGCATTGTTTTCACTCAGTATCGTTGTACTTTTATTTTCTTGTGTTGTTTGTGAGAAAAAGTATGGTCTCTGATGTCCTGAGTATAGAGTTGCTTGTAAAAATGGTATACAGTAAGTTAATCACTGGAGCCATGTGTAGCAACTTTATGTTTTTTCCTGATTTGTGTAATAAGAGCGAAGCAGGAAATTATGTTAAAAATCTCATTAATAAGATTTCCGGATTTCATTTAGGAATTTCCAATAGGGTATTGCCCGCAACTGCTTCTAATTGCCCTAGTTCGTTTTAGATCCAAAAGAACGGCAAAATATTCTGATAAAAAAAAACTAAGCAAACATGTTTTAATCCATTACAAAATCTCAAACAACTACCCTCTGAGTTTCAAAGAGGAAATCAAACCGCACCTTCAATCTATCACTCATAACGAGAAACCACTTAACTGATCTAGCATGTGCAGGAGTCGACGCGTGGCATCGCACGCGCCGCGCCGGTAATTCAATAAACACATTATCGCGATTAGGTCCGCGCCCCCGCTGCGCGCGAAACGACCCGAGCGGCCCCGAAGTACTCCCGAAGGGACGACAGATTTCGTCGGCTGATTTCGGCCAAATTAATGATTAGTTCTTTATTCTAATTTGTAGGGTTGAATTCGCTCGTATAAGGTTTAGGTTGCGTTGGTCAATGTGAGTTACAATTTGATGTCATTCGGATAATTCAGAAACATGTAGAGGTCAGAATGAAGTTATTTTAGACACAAGACTATGTTTGATATTAAGTAGAAAATAAAGCCTGTTATAATTATATTAGAAAACTCCGGTCCGTCGCCTGAACAGAAACAGGCCCGAGATGGCGGCGCGCGTGTTCCGCCTTTCCGAAGGTTAGGTGCGGCCAACAAGGCCGCACACAGAAGGGGCCCGTCAATCATTGACGGGCCGATACCTGCCGGGGGAGCGGTCTAATGCAGAAAAGCGTACAACTCACCCCCGGCTAGAGGTAAGAAGAAGGACACCGTGGGGTTTTGGCCGGTTTGATCCCGGCATGCCCCTCCGCCCTTCCCAAGGCGGAGGAAGTCAAAGAGGATTTCCCCACGTTAAAAAAAAAGGGCTCATATTAGGCAATCATATATGTAACCTACCAATAAAATAATTTTGCTATCACTAATGTTTCGGTTTCTGGGAATACGTTCTTTGACACTGGCAGCCCTTTAATATAGTTGTTCTGTATTATCAGACTCTTTTAAAAACCTACCATAACTGGATAAAATGACTCATTTTTTAAAGCAGAGCAGTTAATAAGTATTCATTGTTACTTCAACATCTGTATAAAAAGTTGCTGTTATCGCCCGCAGCACACTTCCTGCCGTAAATCCATTACAACTTATTAACAAACATGGCGATTAATATAATTGTGGTCACCACAGTTAAATAATGACCAGATGTTGTAAAAATATGTGAAACGACTCTCGTACAGAAGGACCAATTTTTACGTATAGGTAATTTAGATACTTGGATATATAGACATATAACTATTTTTATTGAATATATTTATATGAATGGGGCAATGGTTATTGAACGGTATAGAGCTTGTTTACAATATTCCTTTTAAATTTATAACTGGTGGTTAACTGTTGTTACCAACCTTTTTTTATTGATCCGGTGGAAAGACATAATTTACTTCCTCCGCCCCAGGGAAGGGGGGAGGGGTATTCCAGACTCCTACCGGCTAAAACCACCGGAGTGGTCATCTTCAGCACCGAAGAGAGGCTCCAGGAACTCGAACGATCTACATCATTGGTGCCACGCCTTTAGGTACATCTCGGAGGGGATGACTGTAAAGCGGTGACCCCCTCTAGTGGAGAGAAGGCGACTGTAAAGAGGCCACCCCCAGAAAACCTCTCGCGGGGATTGTAAAGAATTCTCCTCGATGCCTTGCTATGCGCTGTGCTGCTCTCACAGCGGTACACATCCACATGCACACCGCTGTCTTCCCGGGGGTCGCTCGGTATGAGCACGCAGATTTCCCAATAAGCGCGCTCGCGATCCCTAAGGCCCCCTGTCATTTAAAGACGACTCAGACGTGTTGGACACGGGTGCCGCAGCGGTTGTTGTCCCGGCTCCGTGTCCTCCTCCTAAGATTGTTACCATCCTAGGTAGTGACCAAGTACTGTTAAGATATACGTTTCAGCTCATTGCATATCCGTACGATATAAACGAGGTTAAGCCTCGTTCCAACCAAAATTACACTCCAAAAGTTACCTCTCCTAATCAAATCTGGTACTAACTTCATGGAGAACCTTCCTCATACGAATAAAGCGATGAAGTTTGGTCATCGTAGTAGTATCGGATTAAGAATATAACACTATTCCATCTCTTCCCGTGGGTGTCGTAAAAGGCGACTAAAGGGCTTTAAACCAGAGGGATGGGTAGCAGCGTCCCTTCTGTGAAACATAGGCCATACTGCACTCACCAACCTGCCTGCCAAGCATGGTGAGTACTGGCAAACTCCCTCCATAATAACGACACAGTTGTGTAAGTCAACGGAGGAGGCCATTGTTCAGCAGTGGATATCATTTGGCTGATATGATGATGATGAATAAGTAGGCCAAAGTGCACAGGAATGACCTATTTTGTATAATATCTTCTTCTACTTATAAAACAATCAGATCTTAACATAACTTATTAAAATGGAAGTCTTGTTATATCTATTTCGATGCATTAGATGACACGGCCTGAAGCAAGCGCACACAATGTACACTGACCTCTAATAATGGGTCTAAACAAAGCTCCTATTTTAATGGTCTCCAGGTTCAAACGTATGCGACTTAAGTACAGACTTCAAATACATAGCCCAATTGTGAACATAATAAACCTACACATATGTGTTCTTCGGAGGTTTTGTGAAGACGGGTAGTTTTAGAATACAATTTGGTCAGGTAGGTCCAGATTATAGGTAGGTATGTTCGGTCTGGTCTGGTATCTCTGGCAGAGAACAAAGCTATTGCCATTTGCAGAAGACAATTGCAACTCAAGAGTTCTCTTGAGAAATTACTTACATGGATACCTGAAGTAAAGTTTAGAAGGATAAGTGCCTTACGTACCTTACGTGAGTATCGAACTCATCAGTAAAGATACGCAGCTATGCTTGCGCAATGTAGAGCTCTACGTATTGTTATTGTATCGTTGTGTTGTTCGCTCAAAATAAATTTCGCCAATTTAATCTGACCTTCACTCTACAACATAAGGTAAAAAATAGCCGGTCTTCTTATGCTGGTAACAGCGCATGCCAGAAACACGGGTATCAACAGGATGTCATTATTTAAACAATAAATTTAATTGGAAATGAGTCCGTATCCCCTATCTTCTAATAAAGAGAAACTAGGGTGGGTACTTTTGAAAATAGTTTGTTAGCAATCGAACTCTGCCACATTAATGTACGTGTATTCCAAGCGTTTAATTCAAAAGTGTGACACATAACCAGCTTGCGTTTATTAGACGAATTTTCAAAATAAATTGATATATTTTGAATAAGTGCAATATCGTCCAATGTTCAACATTTTGACTGCCAACTTTGCAATTATAACCAGATACGATAAAGAGGCAACCCTTTTGTTTTAGTATGAAACCCGTCGACCCATGCCTTCGCGAACATTCTGATAGCGTTGCAATGTTGAGGCAGCCCTATTACTATCTTGACTACATGAAAAGGCCGCTCAGAACACTTTGTTTAAGAGATCAAGCAGTTCAGATAAATTCTCTGTGATGCATTGAAACGTATCTTATATCTGTTAAAGGCTCACAGGCTTTTTGCATAGAGGGTTTATAGAATAGTTTAGAATACCGGTTTTTCAGGTTTTTATACATCATATCAGCCTAAATGCCTCCCCCATAGATTTCCACAACGGCCTGTTACATGCCGTGTGTCGGGAATTTAGGGGGAAATTCGCCAGTACTCACCACGCTTGGCAGGCGGGATGGTGAGCGCAGAATGGCTTTTACAAAAGAGACACTGCTGCATATCCCTCTGGTTAAGAGTCTCTTAGTCGCATTTGAGATACACGACATACGACACGGCAGGAGATGGAGTGGTGCTATATTCTTAATCGGGATGCCAAACGAAAAAATTATAAAGATTTTACTTGTTGTAATGTTATTTTCTGGCATTTCTCGGTTTCTTGGATAAGAAATATCAGTGTTAATTATTACCTACCCACCTTTGTATATAGCTGTTTAATAAACACTAACAATATAAATTGCAGAAGCTTTACATAAGTTCGCGTGAACATTAATTGATGCAATTCACTGTTTGGCCCTCATCGGCGGGGTGTGTCAGTTCGTGATGTTCGCGTGGCGTTTTGGTACTTTTTTGGCAATTTTGAAATTACAGGATTAGTTGCGTCCGTATGTAATGAAGGCTTGTTTTTGATTCAAACATGTTCATGGCGTTCCCGCGTTTGAAGATAAAATGAACACATTGTTTCCTTGAAAAACATAGAGTACTTATGACTTTTATGATACTATGTTTAAAAAACGTTGCCCCACACTAGGATTTCTCCTGTGTCGTGGGTGCGTTTACAGACATGAATTCCAGACCCGGAACAACCTGCAGATCGTACAAATATTTGTTCCGTGCGAGAATCGAACCCACGACCCGGAGCGCAGCAGTCGACTGTATCAACCACTGCACCAACCGTGCCGTCTTATGTATGTTCTCTGAGAGAAACAAAAATACTACCTACATGTATCAAGGTCCCACCGTAGTCAAATAATAATAAGTCCAACCATATCATCCAAAAGAACCATTTCATAAAGGATCTATTGGACAAAACATGGTGTGTCCTGAGCTTAGTTTTAGAATTAACTTGCGCGAATTGAATACATGATTCTAAGATAGTATCGAGTCTATTCGCGCACAGATTAATATCGAAATCTACTGAAGTCTACTCGTGACCACGGTCAATGCAACTTGATCGAAACGTCGAGGTTAGTCAAAATATTATTTTGATATTAATCTGTGTGCGAATAGACCCGATACTATCTTAAAATCACGTGTCCTAATTTTTTTTTTAACTTCTCCTATTCCTTCAGTACAAGTGTTCCGTGTCGATTAATGAAATCGCTTTTCGATACAGTAAGGATCGTTGGGTCATTATCTTTGACTTTGGAATGGCATCCTGTCGGTCTTTTGGTACGCAATATCAAATGCCAGAAACACGAACGACTAGTTAAATTACTGTAGGTAGCTAAAGCATGGGAACAAAATGCAAAAATAATACTTTATGTACCTAGGTACACTGCTTTATTAAATAGGGCACAAAATGACATGCCTTCTTTGAAAACATTCAATATTAAAGCTCAAAAAAAAAAATACACGTTCTATTCGATTTTCAAAACATACCGCGTATGAAATCAAATTATCTCTATTTTGATTGGCCAGTGCCTCGCTTCGCGCGCTTTTCAAGTGTTTTGATTTGACGGTGCGACAATGGCGCCAGTTGTCCAAGTGTTTTAGCACACCGACGCTTGCCAAGAAAATAATAGACTGCCACTGATTTCCGACCCTAAAGGCATACAGTTAAGGTTGTATTGAAAAGGTGGCTAGTTCGAATTCGTTCTGGTAATAGCTTTGTGCAAAGCGGGTGCAATTTGAGTGTAAAATAATACTGATTATATGTGATGCGTTTGTTGAAATAACACGAAATCGTGCTAAGACAAAATTATGTTATTTTTATCTGTTTATTACAATGTCGGAAAGGTGATTTAGCAGTAGCTTAGAGGTAATCTCTTTGATGAAATGTAACTTTAGTTTACTAAAAAAGCGGTTAACGTTAGTGCTGCCAGCATATCATCATCATCATCATAATATCAGCCAAAGGACGTCCATAGCTGAACAGAGGAATTATAGAAGATAGATATAGAACTATAGAATTTCATAATCTTGTCATCATTTTGGGGGGATTTGTCAACACTCACCACTTGGCAGGCGGGTTTGGGAACGCAGAATGAGGCTGTTCCACAGAGAAGACGCTGCTGCCCATCCCTTTGGTTTAGAGTCCCTAAGCCGCCTTCGCCTACGTCATCCACGGAAGGAAATGGAGTGGTGCTATATTCTTACCACCAGTATGCCCCATACATGGTGTACAGTCCTGCATTAAAAAAAAAAAATTACGAATTAATTAACTGACGTACTTGTGTAAATGTTTTATCTTTTTATCTATACAAATAACTAAATTTGAAGTGTCTGTTTGTAATGTCAAAATAACAGCTTTTTATTGAATGCATATGAAAGTATATACGGTACCTACAACAAAAAATCTATTTTAATTTTTTTGACTGTCTGTCTGTTTGTTCCGGGTAATCTCCGCAACGGCTGGAGCGATTTTGACGGGACTTTCACTAGCAGATAGCTGATATTATAAGGAATAGCTTAGACTACTTTCATTTTAGAAAAATATTTAGGGTGCCGCGCAAAAAAATAAAGCCCTTGAAAAAAAAATATATATATAGATATATATATATTCTATGTCAAGTGTCTATGTCGAAGTAGGTACTCTAAAATTCTTTTAAATTAAAGGCGGGTCTCAGCTGGTTCGTACATAAATTAAGATGAATTCATCAACTAAGGTAAACATAAAAAAATCATCCATTAAAAGTTATTCGAAGAGTACGCATTATGTATTCATTTTTCTCAAATAATGTCGTGTTATTACACATTAATCTCTTCAAACGAGTTATCCTGCACATGGCATCAAATATCACACGAAAATTATGCAAAGCCACTAGTGTAGCCACTCACCACGATCCGCAATAACTGTCATATTAGATTTATGTTAAACCCTTTAGACACGACACGGTGACGATCCGACTGGTTTTATGAACACAATTCAAAGATAACCAGTTTATTCTAAACATCGTCAAAACTACTGTCATCATCATGATTTCGGCCGGATGAAGTCCACTGCTGGACACAGGCCTCCCCCAACGACCGATATGAGTGTGCTGTGGGCTCATTGGGGGGTTTTGCTATAATCGCCACGCTTGGCACACGGGTTGGCGATCGCAGTTGAGTTGTTAATGTACTCGAAGGACGCTGCTCCCCATCCTCCGGCTAATCCCTTAGTCGACTTTTACGACACCCACGGGAGGAGATCGGGTGGTGGTATTCTGAGCCGGCACATGGCAAAACTACTGCACTGTAGTGCAGTTCTCTAAGCTCAAACATCCATAAATCGTTGCATACAGAACTGAATTAACGGTGAAAAATCAGCTTGATATTGGCTAAGACTCGTCCGGCTCACCGTCTGTAACGTGTCCTTGAATAGCGTCAATCATATCTTAGCTAATGACAAATTGGTTTTTCTCCGTTATTTCAAATCTGTATTCAAGGATGTATGGATGTTTGAACTAAGAAAATTGCAATACTGGTAGTGGGTAACTTATAACAAGAGTCTGGCTAGGAGGTACCACCGCAGTGCCAGTTATTCTACTCCCAATTAGAATTGTTTAAATTTTAAAAGAGTACCGTAGTTAGTGAACTGGACATGAGACTAAACTGTTCCGTGTGGTGTCCGGATTAAGAATATAGCATTAACACCACTCCATCCCCTCCCATAGATGTCGTAAAAGGCGACTAAGGGACTCTAATTTAGAGGGATGGACAGCTGCCGAAATGTTGCCATACTGCGCTCACCAACCCGCCTCCCAAGCTCGGTGAGTATTGGCATATACCCCCGAAAATGAAGAAACAATTGTGGAAAGCTATGGGGAGGCCTTTGTTCAGCAGTGAAGTCATAAATGGCGGATACATAAGAGCCTAAATACCTAATGTCTCGAGGTGAGGAGCGCATTGTGGTGCCATGCAGGACGAATCCTGGGTAACATTAGAACTGTTATGGGCAGGAACGAGCCTACCACGAGCCAAATAACGTGATACCTACTCTCTTCATTAGGTTTTATATTTAAAAACTAGCTGGGACCCGCGGTTTCACCCGCGTTTAATTTAAAATAAATTTAGAGTACTTCGACATAGACATTTGACATAGAATATATATATATATTGGATTATAAGGGTTTAATTTTTTTACGCGGAACCCTAATTATTTTTCTAAAATAAAAGTAGCCTAAGTTACTCCTTATAACATCAGCTATCTGTCAGAGAAGGTCCCGTCAAAATCGGTCCAGCCGTTTCGGAGCTTACCCGGAACAAACAGGCAGACAGACAGACAGACAAAAAATTTAAAAATAGTGTTTTTGTTATATGTAACGTACATACTTTCATATGCATTTAGTAAAAACCTGTTATTATGACATTACAAACAGACACTTCAATTTTATTTATTTGTATAGATACTAATCAAATAACCTTTCAAGCTGGCTGGCAATAAAACCTACTCCAAGCACAATAAAACACAACACTACATTAAATTGGTTACCGTACCGTACATACCATAAGCATCAATATTCTTCAATCAACCTCAATATCGTGCTCTGTAAAGGCACTTACTTATTACCACATAATCCATCTGAATGATGCCCAACCCTTGCTCTATTGTCTATTGCATTTGAGTATCAATTTATTTGTGTCATATTCTTCTATTGGATTTGATGGTACATGGATTAAGGGGAAAGATGTCATTGAGTATATTTATGATGAAGAATATTAATAGATAAGTACGTTAATCTAGAAACGGAAAAAATTACTCATCAAAGTTCTAATCGAAGGTTAGAAGCGTTGTAGTATCTATGCTATTTTCTGAGGTAACGGCTATGTATTATATGTTTTCGATGCTGACCCGGATGACGAATTGTCTCTGGGTATTCACTAAATCACTTGAATATACTAGCGCTGTACTGAGGTAACGACGTGAATTGAAACTAAGTATATGTATATCGAATTCCAATTTCGATTTAATGGCGCTTTCGATGTGTCGATGATTATACCAATGCCGATGTTGGATAAAACAACATGTAATAAAATAACACTAATATTAATAGCCCTTAATTAACTATTTATCTAATAAAGACAAGCCGTTGACCTTCATACCTGCATTTTGGCTGTCAAAGTTTGAATTGACCTTATCGCGCAGCGTTGCGCTAGCGGTCATCTCAAAGACATTTCAGCATTTCAGCGATGAACTTATCGGCGAAATCAGCCACACATTTAACTCTTAGAGAATAGCACTGCTGATATTAATCATTAAATATATGTACTTAGCCACCTTCATCTTAATAATATAATTATAAAGACAAACGTTCGTTTGTTTGTTCGCAAAATCTCAACTACTGTACTAATAATCTCCAAATTTTTGCTCCAAATATTGAACTTTATATACAGTGTACTGTGCATATGCTACGAGGAAAATAATATAAAATATTAATAGTTACGCCGTGCCGTGTAGTTCCGTCTCTCTGGTGGTAACCATTCCATCTCCTCCCCTGGGTGTCGTAAAAGTCGACTAAGGGATTAGCCGGAGGATGGGCAGCAGCGTCCTTCGAGTACATTAACAACTCAACTGCGATCGCCAACCCGTCTGCCAAGCGTGGCGATTATGGCGAGACCCCCCAATGTGCCCACAGCGCACCCATATCGGTCGTTGTGGTGATCTTTGGGGAGGCCTGTGTCCAGCAGTAGACTTCATTCGGCCGAAATGATGAATATTTACGCTCATAAATGACTAATGCCTATGTTTTAAAAGGTTTAAATTAGTTACGTCGCATACAAAGCCGCGGTAAACAGCTAGCATAAGATAGCTGAAGAGGTGAAGAGGTCAATGAAAGATATTACTTTTTAGGGTTCCAAACGTCCGAAGGAAAAAACAGCGGAACCCTTATAGGATCACTCGTGTGTCTGACCGTCTGTCACAGTCAATTTGCTCTGAATCTACTGAACCGATTGACTTAAAATTTGGTACACATATGATTACTGCGACCCAAACATGTAAGTTAAACTTAAATAAACGACCTTTGAATATGGGAGTCCTTTTTGGGGGGCAATATAGAAAATTAAAGAATAAGGTTTGGCAAACTGTACCGTGTAATATATGAAATGAAAGGGTATTCTGAGGGTCCCAAATGTATTTATTTTATAATTTTTAAATATATACTTTCAAAGTAATTTAATAAAATAGACGAAAATTGACCAGACCTACCCTTATCTCCGAAACTACTGAGCCTAAAATTCGGAAAAAATAAAGATAATAAGCTCTTTACCTGTAGATTACAGGAAAATCTATAAGAACTCTATGGTCTCAAAATAACATTCAATATTGTGCGTACAAATTTACGTTTGCGGTTGGAATGTATGAGAGAACGTGTTTTTCATTTACGGTGTTCAGTTTGTTCTTGGGATAAGTTATTGGTATAAGACCGAATCCAACAACGGATAATTTATTCAGCAATTTCGAAACCCTCTCCACACGATTACAACTCGCACTTGACCGGATTTATATACTTGGCCTTTTGATCGAACGTATCCGTCAGCTTTAAAGTTTTCATTCAATATTATCATATTTGTATCCGTTTTTAAATTAGATCCACAAACTAAAGTATGCAAATTATAAATACAACTTTGATGTCCTTTAACCCTCTAAATGCAACAGCATTCAATAGCACACACTTAACAATTAGATCACTTATTGTCAACATGGTTCACTCAATTCAAGTGTGCTCCAAATCACTTGAAACCCTCTTCACATTATGTCAGCCACTTATTAAATAAACATTTATAGTTCGCATTTAGACTTGTTTGCAAAGAAAAACTGCTACTGTGTTACAGTTTGGCATTTTTATTATTAAAGACTAGCTGGGCTCCGCGGTTTTTCCTGCCGTTTAATTTAAAAGAAATTGTTTAACCGTGTGGTGCCGGCTCAGAATACCACCACCCCATCTCCTCCCATGGGTGTCGTAAAAGTCGACTAAGGGATTAGCCGGAGGATGGGCAGCAGCGTCCTTCGAGTACATTAACAACTCAACTGCGATCGCCAACCCGTCTGCCAAGCATGGCGATTATGGCAAAACCTCCCAATGAGCCCACAACACACCCATATCGGTCATTGTGGTGATCTTTGGGGGAGGCCTGTGTCCAGCAGTGGACTTCATTCGGCCGAAATGATGGATTATTAATAATTTTGGGATTTGTGGGTTTTAATATTTTTGCGCGGAGCCCTATTTATTTTGCGAAAATAAAAGTTGCCCAAGTTTCACCTTAAAAACATCAGCTAGTTAAAGTCCCGTCAAAATCGGTCCAGCCGTTTCGGAGACTAGCTAATAAAAACAGATTGTTATATAGAGACCGTATATACGTTTTTTTATTTCATACGCCTTCAGTAAAAAGCTGGTATTTTGACCTAACAAACATACACTTCAATTTTATTTATTTGTATAGATATTTCAAATCGATGGTATTGATGTCTTGTTGGTCCCACCAACGTCATATTATATTTTACTCATACTATCTATTGATATAATTGTGCAAGATACTCTTCTAAGAGAAGTAGAAGAATATTGGATGTATCAAAGCCATAATATACACATTTTATTAAAACAATGAGTTTTTTGTTATATGAAGATGTTGTCTGTAGTGAGAGGGCCTGATAAAGTTATATCAACGTATTGAAGAGTATTCATCAGGAGGAAACAACTTGATACAATCACATACCTACATGAAGAACAAGAAAATGGAAAAATTTCGCTCGGCACTGTTTATGAAAGAGCAAAATTGGACTTCTGGGGTGGAAGGCTTGGTGACCTGAGATACAGGCTTCAGCCTAGTTCAGGCACCAGTCCCACAATAAATTTGTATAATACTATAACTTTTTAATTATTAAAACCCAGTCCAGCCCATAATACAGATACGCATTCAGATTGACTGTAACCCCCGAAAACAAAGGCACAGGGTGGGCCCCGACAAAACTACAAACATCAATTGTCACCGAGCAATAAGCGCAGTGACTCTCGCATTCTTGAAGGTCCTGTTCCACAATACTTGGCAGAACTGCGGAAAGATTGGAGTCGGTTTTGTTGGGATTTTGAGAATTTTGGAGATTCTGACCGACTGTTCTAGACTTTAACGTACGCGGTCATTTGGAGATAAATATTTTTTAAAAGCTGTATAAGTTTCTGCTGTTTTCTGCATCCACGTTGAAAGCTGAAATGCATTAACGAATAGCACAAGGCAATCTTAAAGAATCTTTACCTAGTTTGACACACGTGTTAGGTCATTTCTTAACTCCGAATGGTTAAGCATTTACTTTTTTGAGATTCATATTCGATATAATAAGGGTTAGCACTGAAAAACTGCGCTGTGTTGTGGCTTACGTTACAACACCGTAGTATGCTAAGTTGACATCTTTGCCACATTTGTGACGTGCATGTGTAAACTGCTATTTTAAATGTTATTTTCGTTTTATTTAATTTTCTTCGTCATTTCTAGGGTCAATCGTTCCATTATGTACTTTTTTATTGCAAGTTTTGTGTAGATTTTAGTCTAATGAATGTGAATTTACCGATGCACGTGAAACGTAGTAATAAATTGCTTTTCATTCTTTCTTTCTATGTCTGAACAGAAATCATGTTCAAGCTTGCTGCTTACTTTAGACTGTAAGGATGCATTCACAATTCCATAACTACAAATTCCTGAACCGGAACAAAATCTACTACATTACTAAGGTATAGTTTGCTCCTAAATGAGAACACTCTCAAACCGTCAATCTTTAAGGGTGTCCCCAAAAATCCAACATTCCTTCGTCTAACACGGCGCAATAAACGTAGTGACAGTGGCATTCCGGCCGATTCCGGCAATCCGGCTGGACGGCAATCTGCCGCATTCCTTGCCAACTGACCGACATTGTGGAAGAAGAGTGCTCTGTTTACTCACGAGACCTTGGCTTTTGTTTACGGTATATTCTTTTTTATTGTTTATCTTTTTATAAAAACGTTGTCCCGCACTAGTATTTCTCCTATCGGTACAGATATAAATTCCACACACACTTTTACTTTAACGTAAATGAATAGAACCAATTTTAAGAAAACATTTGATTAATCCATTAATTATTTCCCTACGACGCTTGGGACAGAATTAATCATAAATGTTTACATCCATATGGTAAAATATGGGCCTTCTTTATATTAGCTTTTTCTCAGACAACTTTCTGCTATGAACCTATTTGAAAACCGTCCTGTTATTCATAAGCCCTATAACGAGAACTTGGTTCCTATATTTGTGAAACTATGTTATCAAAGAAGATTTACTTTCAATTGACTCAATTAAGTTTATTTTTTTCCAAAACAGAATTATTACTAAGTCTTCTAGTCCTTGGTAGACAACATGGCAATTGTTATAGGCAGCCATGACGGCTGACCACCAAGTGAATGGTTAACTCATCTCAAAACCGGGTTATATAAAAAAAGATGTAAGTACACACAAGTCACTAATTATTTCTACACCCAAATTACGGTTAAAGATCTTTATTTTCTCAAAAGAATTACAAATTCACTTACAGAGAAAACATAAACTTATTAATTTAAAATAAGTCAATTTGCCATTTAGCGCAGCTGTAATAAAGCATGTATTTAGAACATTACAATTGTAATCATTAATAATTAGCATTTAACACATAGTTTTGGCCTACCGAAACAAAACAAAACAAACCAGAAGTAGGTGGTTTTATACAAGAATCAATATAGTCTTAGTCTTAGGCGCGGGTAGACTGCGTTGCATTAGTTGTGGCGTGCGCCTAAACATATTTATGGCAATGTAAATCATAATCCACAGTGTTTCAGCAACGAAAAAATTTCTTGCCAAAAACATTCTATATTTTCCCATGTGTACTGCACCCTCGGAGGGTCGAGGGGTGGAATTAACGAATTTGTCAACTGTCAACGGAAGACCTTATGAGTTTTTCTAAGGGGTCACGATGATTTTCACTGCGGCATGTCAATTATGTTGGCGTAACTTATTTTATTGCAGGTAATTAAAACGAGTCATTTGTCTTTAGACAATTGGAGAGTAAAATTATGCTAGTTTCAGAGCTATGTTAAGTATAATTTGCTGCGCAGTACCTAAATTTAGGAGAGGCTAAAATATTAGATCTAAAATTTGATGGGAGTACAGAAACTTGCCTAAAATTATTTTAATTTCTGTTCTTATTATTGTTTTCTTTTATGAAATATAGTAATTACTTACTTACTGTTCAGAAATCATAACCCTTAGTAAAATCTTTGACTAGTAGTACGTCACTTATTGCAGCCCCCTGCCGTCACCAGATTGGAGAGTCTCTGTGCTCACCTCCTCCGGGAAGACGGCGGTGCCCACGTGGTCACGTGCCGCGCAGCACAGCGCAAAGCAAGGCTTGGGGGGATCCTTTACAATCCTCCCCGAGAAGTGCCTGGGTGGCGACCTTTTTACAGTCACATTCCCTCCGCTAGAGGGGGTGACCGCTTTAGAGTCATACCCTCCGTGATGTGCCTAAAGGCGTGGCACCAATGGGCAGCTCTAGTGTGATCTTACGAGGACCTGGAGCCCCCCTTCGTCGTGTAGAATTTCCACTGGACACCAATAAAAAGAAAAAAGGTCTTATTGCACGAGTCCGCCTAGTTAGATACCGCCGCAGTGCCAGATATTCGCCGCCAAGCGTGTTTGAGCCTTGCTGTGTCCCGGTTTGAAGAACAGTGCAGCCAGTATAATTACGGGGCACAAGAGACTAAATAACTAAAGTCTCGAGGGGACGATCGCAGTGTGGTGACACGCAGGGCTAATCCTGAGCAGCATTACAATTGTTATGGACAGGCGTGACGCTTACCAACCGGCAAATAACTTGCTCGAAACAACACTGGTTTGCTTAAAAAACACAACAACGCTGCTCCATACTAATTTGCATGAAAACACGACCAAAAGCTGTAACCGCAAACTTTCCTATGACATTTTAAAATTATTGCATATAAAACCGGCCACGTTTTAAGCGTAAAAAACTTACTCATGTAGGCAAAGAGCCCGCGGTAGCCACTACAATAAATCTTTCGTCTAAGTGGCATTTACACAACACATATATTTCGAGTAAGAGGCAAATCGTAAACGTCTGGTACGTGAAGAGCTTAGACCCGTTATGTGACCCAACTTGAAGTAATGTTTAAGGTTCTTAAAATTGTTGAAAATTTAGTACATTATGTAGTAGGTATATTTTTAAAACTTGAACGATCCAATGATACATTATGCACACCTATTTTATCGACTATAACTACTGTTTCCAATCCATAAAGGACGAAATCTGATTCAGAATTTTCATAAATCTTTTGTTTTATTTTTCTTACGTTAAGAATACAACAAATATTTCATCATTTCAACGACCCATCGTCACAATTTGATTTTTTCTACTCCCTCGGTATTGGAACAACATTTTTTCGTCTCTCAATTTATTATCCCACAATTACAAAGCAGTTTTCCTTAACGAAAACCGCTGAGAATTTAGTTTTGTTTTCGAACGAAGATGGCGTCTGTTTGCAAAGATCTTGAGGCAAGATTGTGCCGTATTTTCCATTAGAACCGAGAATCTAGTGTTGTTATAGAATGTAGAGAGATTGAATCGTTGTTACCTACAATGTTTTTGCAAGGCTAGAGGTTTGTTTGCTCAATCAAAATTCTGGAGATTGGCACTGTGATGGTTTCCTGAGTGGTTTGGTATGTTTAAGTTAGGTAGGCGCTTTTGGCTGATATGATGAGGCTCTTGTTGTTGTGTTCAAATGAGTTTTAGGATCTTGTGATATTGTTGAATCCACATAAAATAATAAAGATACAATACAATTGCGATAACGTACTTTTTATAGACTAGCTTCTGTAGCTATAAACGACACAAAGATACTAGCCGTAAACCCGTGTGTAAGTGCTTTACCAATTAATTTACCATTGCACTAACTTAAAGAAAATCCTTTGGGGTATAAAGCAGTAGCTTGAATAGATGAAATTCTTAATTGAGTATTACAATTTTCAAAGGGCATTCTTAAATCTGGATACATCGGAAAATCTGCAAATCATATCTATCTGTAACTAAATAAAGGTCGACAAAAACATTATCTCCATCAATGCTGTCCGTTAAAGCGTCTAGCATATATGTATACGGTGATCCCTCCTCGGGAGGGTGTAGGGAGGTACGCCGGTCGTAAACCGGGATTCTCCGGGAGAAAATCCGCACTTCACTACCGACCTCGGTAATCACGCCGGCATCTCAACCCGTGTGGATTTGTTGAGATATAACGTTATACTCCCAACTATATATAGTATAGCTTGTATCAGCAAGCACAGGATATGTTTTAGCGGTATATTTCATTCATGTTATTTTGTGATGGATTTAGAAACCATTTCATTCGTTTTAAAAACAAGATTATGGAGCCTTGATTGTGTGTTTGTCTAAAGTTAGATTTGCATGAATTTCATCATCATATCAGCCAAAGCAAAGGACGTCCACTGCTGAACAAAGGCCTCCCTTTAGCTTTCCACAACGAGCGATTACATGCCGCTCTCGTCCAACGACTCCCAGAAACCTAAACGACCTTTACCAGGTCGTCCACCCACCTAGTTGAAGGTCGTCCCACGCTGCGTTTTCCGGTGCGCGGTCTCCATTTGAGAAACTTTTTGCTCCAACGGCCATCAGTTCTACGAGCAATGTGCCCCAACCATTGCCACTTCAGTTTACTAATCCTTTCAGCTTTATGCAAGGTCATCAATTTGCCTGGTCTTGAATTCACTTGTCAGCGAACACCAATTTGGAAACTTACGATGATAATACTCTCCAAGATCGGTGTATCACTTTTAAAGTGGCTTGTGGTCAACAGCAGTGTCAACCTGTTAAATTCGATGTGATGCTTTCAGATTAGCAGATTTTTTTATTAATAGCTACAGCTAAGCAAATATCAATTAACTATTCTCCAACTACGCTTCTACTTCTGTGACGACACATACATAAAGGTTTAATTTATCACCGAGTCAGTAAATACTCGCTCTCGGCTAGTTTCCTTAGAACCTGTACTTTTAATCCTGCACCTGGTTTCAGTAAGTGCAGTGTGCGCTCAGCGGTTAACGCAAACCGACGACACTGTGTTTTCCAGCTGAGAGAGTGTTTTGTCTTAGACAATTTTGGTGTGCCATGTTATTTTAGATTACAATTAAATGCACTGTGTTCTGAGATGTTTAATTCCATTTGATACATTTCTTTCAATTCTAATTCAAATCTAATTATCTTCATATTCTACTACTAAAACATATTTGTCATAAAATACTTACATAATGATGTTTGATGAGCTTATCGATTTAATTATAATCTCCGAAACTCATCATTATTACTTATAATATATTATTACGTCAATGTTTTCAAGTTATGCATCTTTTGCAGCTCCTACAACAAACACACCAAATCAATTTAACAAATTAGTCAAACCTTCGAATCCCGGAAGTTTTCCAAATACGTCAATATTTTACACACAGCTCAACATATTTTATTTGAACATCGACACAGTGTCCCGTGTGTCTTCACAAGAAACCGTGGTGAATAATCAATGAGAATGTAAATGCAAGGTGAATTCACGAGCTTCCCCTCCTCCCAATTTGCTACGTTTTTTATAAGTCGTTGAATTATTAACACAGCACAAGTAGTCGCTTAAGTTATTGTTATGGTTTTCTTGGCATGTGGGCTATGACATAGTCTTTATATGCTGATTATTTCTTTATGCACCAAGGTATTTCTTTCTTTTCCCCTACACAGATAATCTATTTATCAAAAAAATTTATTTAATTATGATATATATATAAATATTTAATTATATAAAAAACGAATTCATTCAAAATTCTGGCATGAGCCAGAATTTCCTATCTATGCCGAAATAATTATCAGATATCAATTATGCAGCAAAACCAAAGGCACTGAAGATCCGTCAAACAATCTATACTTACTAAATGCCTCAACGGCTCAAATGAAGATAACTTTGACGCATCTGGCCACACTATGACAATAATATAGTTTGGAGAACAAAATAATTTTCCGTAACCATACTTTATACTCGCAAAATCTTAACGCGAAAACACTTCAAAGAACACCAGACCACGCAATATTTCGTAAAATCTCACTCAAGGAAGCACTTTAAGTTTGTACCATCGTATATTTAATTCACGACCATCTGAAGTACGTCCCCATAAAAATCCAGGCAGATACTGTGCAGATGAGCCTTGCCAGGGACGCACTCGCAATCATTTTAATTGTTTTGTCCTGTTTTACTACGAATCTCGTTATACGATTACGGCTTTGTGATTTCCCGAGATCTGGTGTAATGTTATCGATTGGCTTATTTAATTATAGGACTGGGAAGGAGGCGTGTGATTTGTTTATAAGGAAATGTGTTTTAGCAGATTAGCTATTCTGGTCATTCTACGAGTATCAGCCAAAGGACGTTAACCGCTGAACAAAGGCCTCCCCCATAGATTTCCATAATTGTGTCTTTATTGGTATAGCTACTGTTACACAAAAGAGGCGTCGCTGTTTATACCTCCGGCTTAGAGTCCCTTGGTCATCTTTTACAACATCTGAGGGAGGAGATAGAGCGGTGCTATATTCCTAATTCGGATATCATACGGTATTAGTCTTGTAATGTGATTTAATTATATCATCAGAGGACCTAAGGATGCCCGAAGTTCAAAATACTGAAGGTTTTGCGATCATGTCATATTTATAGACACGTTGGTAAGAGGGCTTTGTTTTTTTTTTTTTACTGAAATACCTAATTCAGTAAAAGAGTTTGTTTCTTTGGCATGTATGATGATGATGATGATGACTTTAGTTCACATTTCATTTCGCACTTGTACCTTGGACTTGGACTAAGGGATTATACACAGGTATACGAGACGAAACTGAAACGTAATTTATAAATGGATTGTAGAAGCAGATTTCTTTTACGAGATTCTTATCAGAAAGTGTCCAATGAGAGTCCAATGTAAAAAATGATTGATATATTAATATTGTTCTATAAAACGTAGGCCTCTTTAGGTGTTAGATTTGTTTCTGTAACTGATTGAATAACCAACACTATTGTTAGTTACCTAACTTAGATTTATAGTATTCAATAGGTCCTTTTTTCGTCTGTGGGGCAATCCTGGTGGACTTTTGCTTTAGGCAAGCTTGCTTGTCTTAGGGATACCCAGATACAACCCTGTATCTCGGTTCAAGATCCGTATACCCGGGATTTACGGTTATCGCTACCCGAGTTGCGTTCAATCACAACCTGGGAACTTAATACTTAACGCGTCTATTGCAAGCTCGTACGTTTTTAGTGCTCAATTATTTATGTATTTTATTTTTATTGATCAAGCTATACGTGATTTGAAATAAATGCGGTAAAACTAAAGTAAGTTTATGATAGGTGATTTTTCTATTTTGGCGTCGTTTTTAGCAATTGGACCTTAAAATGTTGCTGAGATTTGGAAGAGAAGTGGTCTTTCTGTTTCTTAGTTGTGTGATACTTAAAGTTGTGTGTTACTTATATACCTATACGTTATAGGGAAAACTTTCCGTGACATAAATGCGGTAAAACTAAATTAAGTTTATGATAGGTGATTTTTCTATTTTGGCGTCGTTTTTAGCAATTGGACCTTAAAATGTTGCTGAGATTTAGAAGAGAAGTGGTCTTCCTGTTTCTTAATTGTGTGATACTTAAAGTTGTGTGTTACTTATATCATCATTTCGGCCGAATGAAGTCCACTGCTGGACGCAGGCCTCCCCCAAAGATCACCACAACCACCGAAACGGATGTGTTGTGAGCACATTGGGGGGTTTTGCCATAATCGTCACGCTTGGCAGGCGGGTTGGCGATCGCAGTTGAGTTGTTAATGTACTCGAAGGAAGCTGCTGCCCATCGTCCAGCTAATCCCTTAGTCGACTTTTACGACACCCATGGGAGGAAATGGGGTGGTGGCATTCTCAAGCCGGCACCACACGGCAACTTATATATATACCTATACGTTATAGTAGAAACTTTCCGTGACTAATCTTTATTTATTTATTCTGTAATGCAAGAAATATATATATAATAGTTTCATTCGATTGCGATCAGAATTATTAGTTTTCTTTTATTGAAGAAAGTCCACAGCTGAAAAAACCTCCCCTATAGACTTTCACAATTGTGTCGTAATTTTGAGGGGAATTTGCCAGTACTCACTACGCCTGGTAGGCGGGTTGGTGAGGTCAGTATGGTCACTGTTCCACAAAAGAGACGGGACTGCCCATCCTTCTGGTTGAGAATCCCTCAGTCGCATTTTACGAAATCTGTGAGAGGACACGACCATATAGATAAAATATACATATTTAAGTACCGTATAAGTTCCGTGTGGTGCCGGCTACGAATAGCACCAACCCATCTCCTCCCGTGGGTGTCGTAAAAGGCGACTAAGGTATTAGCCGGAGGATGGGCAGCAGCGTCCTTCGAATACATTAACAACTCAACTGCGATCGCCAACCCGCCCGCCAAGCGTGGCAATTATGTCAAAACCTTTAAACGTGTTGTGTACACACCGATATCGGTTGTTGTGGTGGTCTTTGAGGGAGGCCTGTGTCCAGCAGTGGACTTTATTCGGCCGAAATGATGATGACGACTTAAATAATTAAAGCAAATCAGAACTTGGTTGACCAAGAACGAATAAAGATCATATCATATAATCAATATTAATACTTTTGCCGTAGGAAAATATAGTAAGTATTATTTATTTGGCCCGCAGCATAGGACAAAATTCTCGCTAGACAACCTCCCCAAAGGTCACGCCACCAAAAAACCCACCACAATCAAAAACATTACGACGGATGTAAAAATCTGTGAACATCGTCTGAGGTCGTTACTCTTACCTATTACTAGTTTATCTTCCATAACGTCTGAGTGAGCTATACAAAAGTAAATGTTCTATATAAAAAGCTTAGATTAACGTTTTTATTGGGTACTTAATGAATTTTGTAATTTGTAGTTGCTTTTGGCACTGTCGATGACTGTACTTCTGAGGAACTAACTCTGAGTTATATATAAACTAGCTGGGACCCGCGGTTTCACCCGCCATTTAATTTAAAAGAAATTGGATTATTTATCAATAATTTAGAGTACGGCATAGACACTTGACATAGAGTATATATATTGGATTTCATGGGTTTGAATTTTTTTGCGCGGAATTCTAAATATTTTTCTAGAATAAAAGTAGCCTTACTTATTTCTTATAACATCAGCTATCTGCCAGTAAAAGTCCCGCGGAAATCTGCCCAGCTGTTTCGGAGATTAGTGGGAACCAACAGACAGACCAACAGACAGTTGTAGGTACCGTATATACTTTCAAATATATTTAGCACACTTCAATTTGATTTATTTGTATAGATGTATTAGGTACTAAAGATGTTTTACATCGGTCTTTGGAAGATCTTCTGTGTTCTTAAGCTAAGTCTTACTTACCTATTTAATTAACTAATTATGTATCTCTATTTACGTATCAACTAAAGTTGCCGACATAGCACATGGGCGGGGCACATTGCTCGTAGAACTGATGGCCGTTGGGGCAAAAAGCCTCTCGAATGGAGACCGCGCACCGGAAAACGCAGTGTGGGATGACCTCCAACGAGGTGGACAGACGACCTGGTGAAAGTCGCTGGGAACCATTGGATGAGAGCGGCATGTAACCGCTCGTTGTGGATACCTAAGGGGAGGCCTTTGTTCAGCAATGGACGTCCTTTGGTTAGCTACCACGAAATATCTTCAAAAGTGAGCATGCTCAATGATATTTCAAATTTCTATTAACCGGAATAAAGCTTAGCTTAAAGATATGACGGTATACTCATGACGATTAAGAAATTGTCCAAATTGTAGGTTAAGGGGCGTCTCATCATCCCCAACAACCAACCAAACCCAAAGTCTCTCCTGTTTCTGCCAGTCCACCACATTGGATCATAATGGACATTCTGCATTCATTGCAGCTATAAATCAATTCAAACTTCATCGAATAATCAATAATTCATAGACTATATTTTGAATTCATTCAGTCTCCCCTTGAGAAGCCCTCGGAAACAATTAAGGCCCGCTTCTCACCCTTACGGCAATATTGAGCCGTAATTACGCAGTTACGCCTGCGAAGATTTTACGCACTGTAGAAGGACTTACGTGTTACGGCCTGTAATAAGTTTGCGTAATGCGCAATGTTTAGAAGGCTGTAAGGGTGTGTTGTGGGGTAACTTTTTAACTGTGAATTATGTTTTCATTCGTTTAGGGGATAAAAATTAAAAATGTAGCACTGTGTAGTGAAATTCCTGGGTAATTATCGTCATATCAACCAAAGTAAGTCCACTGCCGAACAAAGGCCTCCCCATAGATTTCCACAATTGTGTCATCATTTTGGGGGGAATTTGCCAATACTCTGTGAACGCAGTATGCTGTTCCACAAAAGGGACGCTACTGCCCATCACTCTGGTATAGACTCCTTTAGTCACTTTTTACCACATCCACGGGTGGAGACAGAGTGGTGATATATTACTAATCCGGATACCATATGGTTAGCATTCTAATTGTTATGGGGCATGTCGCCTACCATCTGGCGAATGACTTACTCGTCATGAAACAGCTTTGTATAAAAAAAGTTGTAATCCACGTGTCTTCTGTTTCGTTTTTAAATTTCAGACTCGGGTTTTAAGGCTTCTTAAAAGCCATAGATTTTTAAACCCTCAATTGAAATCGTCGATGTGTCCAGCCGGTATCGTTATCAACTGTTTCTACTTGATGGTTTTGAATCTTGTGGACGTTTAATTAATGGAACTTCGTACTACTTCTATTTTACTGGTTGTAGGTGTCATAATGTTCAGCGGTGCGCATGTGGTCACGTACCGCTGTGTGCGCAGCACAGCGCATAGTGAGGCCTCAGGGGGATCTTTTACAATCCCCCCGAGAGATGCCTGGGGGGGTGGCCTCTTTACAGTCGCCTTCTCTCCACTAGAGGGGATGACCACTTTACAGTCATCCCCTCCGAGATGTGCCTATAGGCGTGACACCAACGGGTGGCTCTAGATGGAGGTTATTCGAGTTCCTGGAGCCTCCCTTCGGTGCCGACGATAATCACTCCGGTGGTTTAAGCCGGTAGGAGTCCAGCATGCCCCTTCGCCCTTTCCCGGGGCGAAGGAAGTACATGAGGTATTTCCACCGGACCAAAAAAAAAAGTGTCATAATGTTATAATCCGGCAGGGTAGGTACCAGCAGCCGCAAAACAGTAGTGTTTTAACTTTAGACATTACTGCGTTCCGGTTAGAGAAATAACTGGGCGTAAGAGACTAAATAACTCAATGTCTCAGGGTGAGGAGCGCGGTATGGTGCCACGCAGGACCAGGCCTGGGTAGCATTACAATTTTAATAGGCAGGCATGATGCTTACTACCAGGCGAATGACCAGAGACGATCAAAATCTCTATCGACTTTGGATCTACATTCCAATTATGGCATACCTATATTGGAAATTTTTATATGGCAACTTTAATACATTTGAAATATATAACCACAGTAACATTCCTTACAAAGGTTTTGACGGAAATAAGATAGTAGTTGTACCAAATTCAGGCGTGTGGGCGGCTTTAGTGTGATCATACGAGGACCTGGAGCCTCCCTTAGGTGCCAAAGATGACCGCTCGAGTGGTTTTAGCCGGTAGGAGTCCGGCACACCCCTTCGTCCTTCCCTTGGGCGAAGGAAGTTCATGAAGAATTTTCACAGAGCACCAATAAAAAAAATGTACCAAATTCAAAAAAAATATGGGATTCTGTTTAACTGCTGTGGCTAGTTAAATTACTGGGGAGACACAAGAGACTAAAAGGTCTCGAGGTGACGAGCGCAGTATGGTGCCATTACTAGTGTATTATAATATCTGGGGTCCCATGCAGGACCAGTTCTGGGTAGCAGGCGTGACACTTAGGTACCGCCAGGCGAATGACTTGTTACCCGCGTCACTGAGAGGTATACCTATAAAACGCTTCTATTTGGTAGGTCTATACACTTTCATCCCTATAAAAAAAATTGATTTATTTACGACTCTACATCATGCAATCAGGAGAACGAAACTTGAAACTTAATGGCCCGCAATTTCACCCCGCAAAATTATTCACGCTGCGTATAGGTAGTTCAAAAGGGGCCGAAGCCGGAAACATCACAATTTGCAAACGCCAACGCCACAAAGGGAACATCTTTCTGAACAGTAAAAATCTGTAGAGTATCGCGAAGATGGAGAGACTAACGAGGTGGCCCCGCTACTCTGATTTCCAATTCAAAGGAAAATTGCGATGGAAAGGGTAGGTGGGGGGAATGGAGAAGTGGGGGCCCCCCTCCCGTTGCTACGCGACGCGGGGTGGAGCCGCCGCAATCACGGCCCAATGGCACGACGGTTATAAATTGCTCTGCCGTCGCGACATAGCCGTCGGAGTGAGACCCACTCGCCTCCCGCTCACACTAATGAAGTCGCCAGTCTGTAGCACCCTTGATTGACGAACTGGCCCTTTTTCGGTACCAGAGTTAGGTATCGATGCCGTGCCGTGATTTGCTCGTAATGAAGGTGTGGTTAGATTTTCTATTGTGCATTTGTATTGACACGTGGCTATATGGAACGTACTGTAACGCGATACCGGATAAATACATATATTTAGTTATGTACCTATCAATTTATTCGCAGTCCCACTTAAGATGATTCAGTCTTTATGTATCCACCAATTAGATGCTTGGAAAAGTGGTTCTAGCTACACAGTTGTCTGCGATATGTTGTTTCACGATGAAATATCTGGTCTAATTTCGGACTTGAGTTGTATCCGACTAATTCAAATAAAACAGTATCATTCAAATGGTTTAGCCGTTTCCGAGAAAATCCTTAACAACGATGGCATGCATACATTTTACAAATAGAATTCGGTTTTGCTTTCCTTTGCATAGCTATTTATTTAGGTAGGTTTAATTAATACACATATAAAAGAAAAACAACACATCAAATTCATTCGAAAGATACCTTCAATTTATTTTATTAACACCTATTTCTACATTATAGGTAACATTCCTACAAAAATAGTGAAATTTATGTCAAAGGTTTATGGACAATAGGTTAAAGAGATTGTTAGAGTTATTAAAAAACAAGAAGTGATTTCCATTTCTTTTTGCAATTATTAATATAATTTAAAGTAAAGTAAAAAAATTGCACCGTTTATTACAGTGGCTCGTATTCTTTATTTAGGCGCATTTTTATAACATTGCTTTTCATTATTACAACAAAACGAATTTAGGACTTATTTACTGAATGTCGCCTTGTAATAAAGTTCACTATTCTTGTTATAATATCACAATTCACAAACATTATACTTTTACAAAATAATTACTTACCGCAATAACTTACTTTTAATATAATAATAGATCTTAACAATAGATACTTGAGACGGCGTTCCACCTAACAAAGCTGTAGGAGTACAAAGGCAATATTAAATTCTTGTCTCGTAGGCATCACGATACGTAATGAAGTTATAAATATATTGATGTCCTATATAATGTAGATGGATTTAATTAATGAACTGAAAGTGTTTTTACATTATAGAACTAAGCAAAATATAGTACGTATCTCCCTTCAAGGGATTTGCTATTGGTATTACCTCTAGTGTGATCTTACGAGGACCTGGAGCCCCCCTTCAGTGCTGTAGATGACCGCTCCAGTGGTTTTAGCCGGTAGGAGTCGGCATACCCCTTCGCCCTTCCCCGGGTAAAGGAAGTTTCATGTAGAATTTCCACTGGACACCAATAAAAATAAAAAAAAGGTTTCTTATTACAGGAGTCTTGCTAGATAGGTATAGGTGGCTCTAGTGTAATCGTACGAGGACCTGGAGCCCCCCTTAGGTGCCGAAGATGAGGAGTCTTCCCTTCGTCCTTCCCCGGGGCAAATGAATTAAATTTCCACCGGGCGGGGCGACCCATGAAAAAATTAAAGGTATTTTGCTGTGCCAGATATTTTATTCGAGGCCGGCAGATATTCAACAGCCAAGGAGTAATGTTTAAAACTTAAATATTACTGCGTTTCGGTTCAAAGGGCGCTAGAGCCAGTGAAATAATACCCCTAGAAAGACTAAATAACGAATGTCTCGAAACCAGAGCAATGTGGTGCCACGCAGGACAAGTCTTAGGTAGCATTACAATTGTTATGGGCAGGCTGACGCTTACCACCAGGCGAATGATGATTTTATTAAAAAGACAAGTACTTACCATATACAATATTTTTACTAATAATGGAACACTTTAGTCTAATGGCGTAATAACGGGGAAACCCGCTCCGAGACTTCGAGATGCGCGATGGAGAAACCGGTGCCGCACTTCTTGATACCCCAAGCCGCTCACGGTGTTGTTCCCTGTCGACTGTAGTGGTGGCCATTTAGGGGGCCCATCTTGTGAGTGGCGAGTCACCCTCTGCCACAGAATTTCACTGTAAAGGTTAAAAGGCAGACGGCGTTTTTTTCCGTTTTTAGAAGTATGTATGGAATCCATTTAACATTCATTGCAATAGACCTTATAATTGTAGTTTCCATCTCACTCAAAAGGTTTACACCTCCGAGGACAATCTGAGACTGCATTTTTATAATGCAGCTATGGAGAGTCAGTGTCCCATTAAATTTTAGATTTGAATTCTCTAAAAGCCTCTGTGTGTTGGACCCATGTCCCCGCGTAAGCCTATCAAGGTACGTAAACCTACCGGATACCCCTTTACAGGGGATATAAATCCGTGAAGAGAAACATCCTTAAAAATAGAATACGGCGCAAAAAATTATTATAGATTTTTGTTTTTCCTAACGTTTCGAGCACTGGAGTGTGCACTTTTTTTCTCTCCTTATACGATTCTAAACATGGTAAATTAGCTATCAATGAGTGAGTCCATTAAAACTTGAGAAATCCTTGACTACAACGTACTAAAATACTTACAACGATAAAAACCAAAACGATAACATTCACACTACACAAACACATGTAAGTATATTGATACATTGCACCAAAAACCGAATCCTTACCGAACACCCGGATTCCGGAACCGTATTATAAATCGTTGAGTCTAACAGGGGTACGGGCCGAATCCGTAATGTGGATACATACTTCGTACAGATTTACGTAGACATGTCCTAATATCTATTAAAACTAACCCTAGAAGCGAAATGCTGCTAAAAGCGTATTATTATACCCACTAAAGATGCGTAGAATACTGATTTTAGCAAACACCCTAATATCGAAAACTGTTCGATTTTAGTCTTAACGAACCGAATATTCAACTTAACAATTTCGTCTATCCACCGTTGGACATAGACCCCCAGCAAACATCGCCATGTATGTGTTTGTGTTTTGTGCTCATTGGGAGTGATTTTGCCATAATCGCTACGCCCGGCAGACGGGTTGGCGATAGCTGCTGCCTATGTTCCGTCTAATTCCATAGTCGCCATTTACGACACCCACCCAACGTCACAATTGGAGCAGTGGCTAAGCGATTCGCTTTCTGCGCTACGTAACGCAGGGTCGATCCCCGCTTGGAACATATTTATCATGTGAGATTTGTCTGTAAACTGTACCCAAGACACAGGAAAAGTAGTAAAACAAAAAAAAAAACTGTACGTTGATTAACAGAAACAGTAAGACGAAAATATCCTTTTTTCTAAAATAACAAAGCATGCCTGCTTCTGTGGTGGACGGTTGCAACCATATTTCAGTTAATTATCATCATCATATCAGCTACAGAACGTCCACTGCTTAACAAAGGCCTCCCCCATAGATTTCCACAATTGTGTCGTCATTTTGGGGGGATTTTGCCAGTGCTCACCACGCTTGGTAGAGGGTTGGTAAGCGCAGAAAGACTATTGTATCACAGAAGGGATGCTCCTAGCCATCCCTCTGGTTAAGAGGCCTTTAGTCGCTTTTTACGCCATCCACGTGAGGAGATGGTGTGGCGCTATAATCTGACCCAGAAACAACACGGAACATTACTTACACGGCTAAGATATTATGCAACCATAGCGAATACAATATTCTTTTTAGGCAAAACAATTTAAACCATCATCATCATAATTTCCGCCGAAAAACGTCCACTGCTGGACAGAAGCCTCCCCTAGAAATTGCCACAACGACCGCTATGGGTTTGTGTTGTGTATCATACCCCCCGGTATCGCTATAATCACCACGCTTGGCGGACTGGTCGGCGATCGCAGCTGACCATCCTCCGGCTAATGGGGTAGTGGTGTTCTTAGCTGGCCTATATGTACATATGTACATGATCTCTTATGCCACCTGTACAATCAGTGTTGGGCACATCTCTAATATAGGTGTACTATGAGGCTTTGAGGAGTATCAGGAACCGTACGACGTTGCCGAAATATTTTATAGATTTTCATTTTATGGATATGTAAAGATTAATTAATCTAAACACAACGTACAACGTTGCCTTTATGCTTGACATTGGCGAAATTGTAGAAGATACTCTACAGAACCCATAATTTAAGAGAAGAAGAAGAAGAGGAGTATCAACCCTAAGCTTAATCTTGTCACTATTTAAAATATCAAAGTTCCATCGCAGCAAACGAAAATGTAAATTGAATGCAAGATTATTAATTAAATCTACCCAGATTCAGCGAGCGGTAACTTATTTGTGCAAATACGGAACTCACATTTTCCGCAAAGATAACAATATATGTAGCACACGTTAATAATTGAAAACAATTCAAAGATTTTATTATTATGTTGCATTCTACAACGAGGTCAAACAAAATGACATAATTCAGAAATAAAAATACATAGGGAGTCACGGACAGAATTGGTCATAGCTTGAAGCGTGCTTCTATTAAAACCTACTTCAAGCCGTATAAGAAGTTCAGCCAACTTCTCAAACCGCTGAAGTGTCATATTCCTCTACAAGGGTCTACAAGATTGACTGTGATTGTGGTTTGTCATACATAGGGCAAACAAAGCGTAGTATAGCCACCCGAATTAAAGAACACATAGCTGACGTCAAGCATAGATGCTTCACAAAGTCTGCAGTGTGTGAACATGCCTTAGAAAACCTAACCATTTTCTTCCTTTCAATCAACCTTAAGTCCTCACGAAAGAGGACCGTCATGTACCAAGAATATTTCGAGGGCTATTGAATTTAAAAAACATTTTATCAATTCTAATTTTAATAAAAGAGATGTTTGGCAGGTACCACCTGTTTGGAATCCGGTTATTAAAATAATAAATTCCTAAACAATCTGCCACACTAAAAACATCAAGACACTGAGTGATTACTATGTGTATCGAAACAATTTTTGATTAGTTTTGTATGGTAGTTAAAATAAGTTTTAAATCTGTAACGACGCCTTTCAGCTTAGTTATCCTGCGACCACGAACCCTGCAGTGTCCGAAGTGTCAGGAAAAACAAAAAAAACTGTAATACAATATATACGCGATGTAATCCGTTTAAAAGTGTTTCACAATGTGTAATAATCGCAAACGAAAACCTAAGCCCTACCTTGAAAGAATATAATTATAAATCACCATATCAGCCAAAAGTCGTTCACTGTTGAACAAAGGCCTCCCCCATACATGACCAGTTACATGCAGTGTTACGTTATTTTGGGGGGAATTTGCTAGTACCAAACGTGGTGATGGCAGGCGGGCTGGTGAGAGTAGAATGGTTTCTATTCCACAGAAGGGACGCTGCCCGTCTCTCTGGTTTAGAGTCCCTTTAACGCCTTTTACCACATCCACGGGCGGAGAGAGTGATGATGTGTTCTCAATCCGGACAGCACACGGATCCTATAATAAATAGATCGTCGGAAAATCTGAGGCTTAAGATCCCTATGCATTCCACAGTTTTTTTGAACAAATCGTTTGAAGTACAAGCAGCACGACTTTGGAATGCCTTACCCGATACAATTAAACAAACTCAATCATTACGAGCATTTTAAAAAATGGTAAAAGAGCATTATCTATCTCTTTAGTTCACTTAAATATCCAGTATTGTATCAGCAAATATCTATGTATAATATTATATTACATATACATTGTATTTATGTATTAATATGCAAATTCTTTCTTTCTTTTTAGAAAAACGTTGCCCCACACTAGGATTTCTCCTGTGTCGTGGGTGCGTTTACAGACATAAATTCCACACACAATACACCCAGACCCGGAACAACTACCTGCAGATCATACAAATTTTTGTTCCGTGTGGGAATCGAACCCACGATCCAGAGCGCGGCAGCCGACTGTATCAGCCACTGCACCAACCGTGCCGTCAAATTGGTGTAGTTATAATATTTATTTATGCAAATACCTGTATTTTCTTGTATATATATCGATATCATTATCTACATCATGGTTCAGTACACCACAGACTACCTGAATTTCTTTATTTCCCTACTTTTAAATCCATCCAAAGGTTGTCTGTAAAATACCGCCCATTGTGCTTGTGCCACGCTAACTATTGTAAATAATCCTTTATATTATTTTGGTGTACAATAAAGTTATGCTCTATTCTATTCTAAATAATTATTATATTTACACTTATATATCTAGTTCCCACACCCCGTAACTTTTCGCTAAAACCTTCAGAAGTAACAGCAAAGCAGACACCCAAATTGTAAGGATTTCTTCCTATTTCAGACGATACTCGATATTGTAAGCATCTGTCCGTATAAATAAGGCCTACACAATCCTACACACTTACATATAAGTATGTTTTGTAGTATCATATGTAGGGCTGTCTCTCTATAAATCGTATATGTAATACGGAGCAGAGAAAACTGCGAACAGATTCCGCAAAGGTTTATTAACGTGGCATCGTTAGGGGTGGCACGCACATTATTTTAGCGTTTCTTTTTGTAAGTTTGTTTGAAGGCAAAATACTTAAAGCAGGTTTAAAGTTTCGGCTCATCAGTCACTGTGAAGTCGTAAGCAAAAACATGTACACAAGTATTGAAATTCAATCGAATTATATTTGGAAATTTCGATTGAAAAAATTAGTAGGTATTAGTTTCGCCTGAAACTTCTTTTGGGACGGTGTGAATTGGATTTTATGAAATGAAAATGTGTAACAAAAGAGAAACAACTATAAATGTATTTTTTCCATACAGTTTAGTTTCCATATAAAAATTTACCAAAATACAAAGTTTCCCTTCTACCGCGTGTGAACTCACACTTGACATTTTTTTTTAATATCTGTTGATGAATCTAGACATATTGATGCTCGTGATTCCATAAAATGAAGTAACACAATGTTGCTATGTTACAGCGATGTTACTTGGTACCTCCCTGGTTTGCCAGCCCATTTTAAAACCGTAGTCAGCTCGATCGATGACTTTTTCAGCGAGAAACGTTCGAACTTTCAAATATTCCATGTTACATTTCCTTTCTCTGACAATCTGTCGAAGGCCGAATATAAACAAGATCCTTCGTCATTCATGTGAAGATACGAGATTACGTATGGTTATGATCTATTTTCACCGATAAAAAATATGCGCTGATTATTATCCGCAATAATTTTTTATTGAAACATAGATCTCAATTTGATGCATGATAGAATTTCTGACTAATAAGATCATGATAACGATACGATCTTGCAAAAGTAAAACGCTATTTAATAACAGCCCAAGAGTTTACAAAACAAGTTGTTTGAATTATATTATAGAATGTCTTATAGTCAGAACTGGCTATAAGACTGACAAACGCATGTCTGGCATATTAAAAACTCCACGTAATAGAGCACAATCAATAGGTAAAGCCTTTTTTAATCGGTTGATCCTATGGAAAACTGTTTCACTCTTTTAAAACTATCAAGCTAACAATGTTAATTGGCACAAATGAAGGCAAAGCCTATTATTATTTCGTTCTCTCTTTTGTTTTTCAAATGTATGTAATTATTATGTTTTTATTCCTTGTGATACAATTACATTTTAATAGAGGTCAGTGTTTTGCTAAAGTTGATGAAGTTTTAGTTTTACAGGTACCCACTTAATTTTTGTTGTGTGCGTCGTTGTTGATGCGAAATGAAAACTATATTCTTTTTTTCTTCTTTCTAATGAGAAAAATTTAGGTTAATCTGTAAAAACTGTGTGTACAGAAGGAACATAATTTGCCATAGCATTTAATGGCTGATCAGTTCCGACAGACGGCACCTTACGGCATGACACATACATCAGCATCGCTTAGCTCAACAATCATAGTGTAACCCCACATCTGTTCTTCTTTTTCTTTCCTTCGTTTTTTTTTTAAACTTTGCTCCGCACTAGGATTTCTCCTGTGTCGTGGGTGCGTTTACAGACATGAATTCCACATACAATTATTAATTATTACCTGCTGATCATACAAATATTTGTTCCGTGTGGGAATCGAACCCACGACCCGGAGCGCAGCAGCCGACTGTATCAGCCAGTGCACCAACCGTGGCGTCACGTTTACTTCACCACACTGTAAGAATTATGCATGTGGTACAAGCGTAACAAAATAAAGCGTTAATAGGTAACGAGTGGATACAGTCGACAGCCCTATCGATACGGCAGGGTCGCGCGTCACAGCGGATCGATAGCGCGGATGTGGCGCGGATTACCATTGGAAACGCTCTACGATTACCCAGATCAACCTTATTTTGCTCATTCTACCTAAGCGAAATTGTATGGGCGGGGTAGGCAGTTTTTTGTGTGAAAGTTTGTTAATATAATAACTGCTGAAAATATTACATTACACTTAATAAGAAACTAGGCTCCCATGCAATAATTAGGTACACATCTATTCGGATAAAAATGTGTCACAAATAGATATCCCGAATTGTGTGTAGCTATTATGATAAACAATCAACCAGAATAAACTATCCTTTAGGAAGTTTTTAACGTCAATTTTTTTCGATTAACTGAACCTGCCCTGAAAATCTCCATTGTAATTATATTTACGCAGTCATGCTGAAGCAATGCGCATCCCTGGTCTGTAGGGTTCGAGCCAGCGCTAGCAGCATCCTGATATTCCTGATTATGAAAGCTAACAGACTAGGTCCAGCTGCAAAGTTTCAGCTGGACCTGTGACCTTACGGTAGTTTATTTTACGGATTTAGTTTAGTTTACGGTCAATTGAATGTAATAACATAGCTTATAAGGAAATCGTAGCTAACACTATGAGTCTGTGGTAAATGTTTTATTTATTTTAGTGGGGCTTCTCGCAGACATTTCTTGGAAATATAGCTACTCAACCGGACATGTCTGGCGAAACGAAAAGCGGTCTCCAGCCAGGCTTAAAATTAACATAACATACTAAGCAACTTGCGCCAAGGGCGCCCCCTGTGGGACACGGACCTCGGCTTAGGGCGTTGCTGGGGATAACAAGCTATTGTGTTTGGGGACAGCTGGATCGGTATTATTTAGTGTGTATTATGGGATATTTAAATCTACAGGCTCCGCACGGGCTGGCGCGAGCAAGGGACTGGGGGGAGAAGTATTTACTACTTGAACGGAGTGGTGTTGTCGCGACGTTGGGCCTCTGCGACGTCGGTGAGGGGTACTTGAAATAAAGTTATTATTATTATAAACCTTTCCTCTTGTTCACAGGCGAGAAACCCCACAAATGTCAAGTCTGCGGCAAAGCGTTTAGCCAGAGCTCGAACCTGATAACGCACTCCCGCAAGCACACTGGTTTCAAGCCCTTTGCTTGCGAATTATGTGGTAGAGCATTCCAGAGGAAGGTTGATTTGAGGAGGCATAAGGAGACCCAGCATGCTGAACTAAGACCCCCACAGCCGCTTATGCAGCCGCATACTGACGTGCATGGCATGCATGCGGCTGACATGCATGCGGTGGCTGACCATCGGATAGGTGAGGTTTTGATTTCAATTATAGTACTTGAATTATAACATGTGACGATCTTTATCCGCCCGACGCCAGGCCGTCTAAGAATACCACCACCCCATCTTACCCCGAGGGTGTCGTAAAAAGCAATTATGGGATTAGCCGAAGGATGGGCAGCAGCGTCCTCCGAGTACATTTATAGCTCAACTGCGATCGCCAAACCGTCTGCCTACCGTGGTGATTATGGCAAAACCCCCCAATGAGCGCACACAAATCCATACCGGTCGTTGTGGCCACCTTTGGGAGGAGACTTGTCCGGCAGTGGCCGTTTTTCGGCTGAAATTATAATGATGATGAGATGCCAGGCGTATAAAGAAGGCTCTTGTTTAAACAGCTAAATCAAACGGCGAAGACTTAAGACATTGCCGGATTTTCTACTCTATAAGACATAGCCGTGTTCAGTAGTGAAATTGAAGACGAAAAACTGACTAAGAACAATTAAGAATTTGAAGAGTGAACGTAATATATAAAAATCTCGTGTCACGGTGTTTGTGGTCACACTCCTCCGAAACGGCTCGACCGATTTTAATGTTTTTTTTTTGTATATTTGGTAGGTAAAGAAAGAAAAAGAAAGAAAGAAAGAAAAAGTTTTTATTTCTACGCGCAATTGACACACACAACACTTAACACAAGACTTAAAACTAGACTTTCTTCAGCCAAAATAATAATAACATTATAAAAAAAACAGAAATATAAAAAATTGTAGCACGGATTATAAATAAAACTTCTCAGTCCGTAAGAAATGAGATCTCTGATAATCCAGTTTATAAGGTTCAATGGTATATCTGTATTATCTGTGGTTGTGGTTTCTCGATGTAATAAAAAAAAGAAAAAAAGTAGTATGTCTAAGTAATCTGTGCAACCAAACAATAACAAATAGGTTACAGTTATACACAACAAATGAAATAAATTATAATATATTAGGTATGGGAATAGGCTGTAAAGTATTTTACACCATCCTCACCCCACCCCCCATTTTTAATCACGATTTTAGTATTATTGTTTGAACAATATCCATGATGTAGATTTTCAAACTCCACGCGTGCGAAGCCGCGGGCAAAAGCTAGTATTGTATAAAGAGATATATTGCTAAATAACATTATCTATTTGTCCCCAGATCTCCGTCCTCCTCACCCTGACTTACGCCAGCACCCAGACTTCAGGGCTCACATGAGCACCGCAGTGCCCCCCTTGCAACCGCTGCCATCCTGAACCTCAACCGCCTTCGCGCCCCCTGGTTGGCGCTGAGGCTTGGAAATGAAGAGGTATACACCAAAGACAAGGTGGAGCGATGTGTGAAAGATTTTTTGTTGCAATGTATAAATAACGATTTCATAGAGAGAGAGAGAACATGCGTTTAAAATTCTGTATAGCTTTTGTGATTCTGGTCAAATGCTTTGCAATCAAAACTATAATGTTGGTTAAAATATATACATAGGTATGTGATTTTTTTTAATACATTCCACATCGTTTCACCAAGGAAATATATATTAAGCAACAAACACATAGTATACAAACACCTAAGACGTTTTAAGGTTACCGCAGCCCATATACGTAGTTAAGATTAAACATTATACTATTGTAAACGCTTTGTAATGTGAGTTTTTTGATCTCAAAGTAAAGTACAGAATAAAGTTTCATTTGTGCTAAAATTGTTTGTGTTGCAAAGTTAATTTAAATATAATTACACGACTAATAATTAATATAAAATAATTATTCCATGCTTCATTCCTATCTTAATCAAAATAAACCTAAGTATAAACAGAATCCAGTTCTTTAAGAGGTTAATTATTATTTTCTTGCTATACTTATAAATATGTGTTTTAAAGATTTGCATCACTACAATTATTTAGCAGGAAATATCCAAAGAGCACAACATAATTATTTAAAAATATAGATAGTTTAGACACTTAATTACAAAGTCACAAAATATATTAAACGGACTGATGGAATCATTCCAAAGTTATTTTATCCAATAATTATTTAGATATGGACGAATATTTTTAAATAATGACTTTATTTAGTACTTCTATGTTTATTCCAACCTTTATACATTGTTGTTTTTAACTTCACTCCGTGTTATTGTTTGACGAATATATTAAATAAATTACAATTTAGCACCTATATATACCACCGGATTTAGCATCTACATTCCAATTTTATATTGGAAATGTCAATATGGCAACTGTAATAGATATAAAATATATACCTTAGTAACATTCCTAACAAAGTTATTGACAGAAACGATATACCTAGTATATTACTACATTCGTCATCATTTCATTAGATTTTAATTATTCTAGACAAATACTCGCATATCAATATCATCTAATTTTAATTATATCAAAATGGAATCGAATTATGTAAAATATTTAGCAGATATAGTTTAAGTATTATATTAAAATAAAATGTACAAAAAATGTTGTCTATTTTTATGGCTGTAATCTTATGTAAAAGCATTTAGGTATAATTATACATATTATATTTCAAATTATCAAAAGGTTGCTCTTGTTTCTCAGTTATCATTGAATGTAGTGTGCTGAGCATTGTTTTATATAATATAGTAAAATGGAGATAAACTTTCCATATACTGTTATGCAATATGTAGAATAAAGTCCATGCTTGAGCAAGATGTGATATGATATATGATAAAAATGTTGGTATATATCATTCAGATAAAACTTGTTATGCGATAAGTAGCTTCTTGAAAGCTACGCTTAGAATCTTGATAAAGCTTGCTTGACTTTAATTCTAACTTGTATAGTTCTTTTATTCATTTTAGTACAGATATTTTTTTTATTTATATCGTTGCTGTCGCTCTAATATATCTCCTGTATAGTGAGTACACTTAACAAACATAATTTCACATGCATAAACACAGATCCGGAACACGCTATCTGTACGCACACAAATATTTTTTCCGAGCGGGGGTTGAACCCACTGCACGCAGCGCAGTAAGCCAAACGATTAGCCACTGCGCCAAATGTGCTGCCAAATTGTATCCAATTATTTTGTTTCGGTAAGAACTTGTTATTCGGTGAAAAGATAAGTGTCAGAAAGATTGGTAACTCAGCTAACTGCCCAGGGCTTGCTGAAGGACTTGGGCAACGACACCCGTGTATTCTGTTTTTATTTGTATCCAACAAATAGAATTGATAATTCGATTATGTCTCCTAAACCGATAAGTAAGAGTACTTTGAATAAACATAAATATAATGTGACAATCCACCATGCCAACGTCACGTAGAAAAATGAAGATGTTGTCTACAATAAATGATATGATACAACAACACATTCCTTCCACATGCCAGCCGCATTCCGTAGTGTTTTAACGCGTTTTAAACAAAATGAGAATCATTAAATAAATTTAATTCCGTTTAAATTACATTAAGTTTAATTTGGTTTTATAATGGTAAATCTATTACAGATGTAGTGTATTCACGCATATGTCTGATTTTCCTATAAATAGGACAAAATGTAAAATTCTAAACTGCTTCAAATTAAAACCCGCGACATTCGATTTACGATCGATATTTTTAAAAAACGTTTTAATTTTTCTGTCATTACATTATGGGCAAAAATGGAAATATTTAATGTGTAGCAATATGTATTAATGACATTTGAAAACTCCACAAAGAATATTACTTTCTAAATATATATTTGTTTTATTTTCGATTTATGTTTGTTTTCGGTCATTGTTGTGTAAATACCAAATTATATAAGTAAAATGTATTTTAACCGTATCTCGTCGAAAATTTTAAATGTATTGTATCTATCATTATTATTGTATGTAAACTTATTGTAAATATTGTACAAATCTTTTGAACTAGTTGTATTATCGATCCCAAAGAAAAACGTGCAATCATACGATCGTAATTTACGAGTTAATTATAATAAGCAACTGTCACTTCAATAAAATATGATGATATATTAAAATTAGTTTTACTTTTAAATACCTTTTGTAATGTGGAAAAATATCATTCCTACAAAAAATCGAACCTATGACAAATGGAGACCTTTTTTTTATTGATGCCCAGTGGAAATTCTCCATGAACTTCCTTCACCCCGGGGAAGGGCGAAGGGATATGCCGGACTCCTACCGGCTAAAACCACTGGAGCGGTCATCTTCGGCACCTAAGGGAGGCTCCAGGTCCCCGTATGATCACACTAGAGCCGCCCACTGGTGCCACGCCTATAGGCACATCCCGGAGAGGGTGACTGTAAAGCGGTCATCCCCCGGGGGGATTGTAAAGGATCCCCCAAAGCGTCCTACGGCAGCGTGTGACCACATGCGTGCTACCGTCTTCTCTTGGGTCGCTCGGTGTGGGCACGCAGATTCCCCAATCTACGCACCCGCGAACCCAGAGGTCCCCCACCTTATAGCAACGGCAGGGGTTTTCACGCGTATGGGATTAGGGGCCAGGGCGGTTGTTACCCAGGCGCCGTCTCCTCCTTCTTCGAGCGGGATCGGCCCTCTCCCGATCCCGCTCTGCGGTCTCCTTCTGGAGCATGACGCTCTCACAGAAGGAGACCACTGCATTCCAGTTTTCATGCTCTGCCAACATAGCCGACACTACTGCTGGCAGAGAGAGATCTTGCCCGATCCGATCGACCAGGATCCGCCGCTCGGCGGCCCATGCAGGGCACGCCTCGAGCGTGTGCTGTGCGGTATCCTGGTCGCTATCACAATGGTGGCATTGTGCCGTGGCCTCACGTCCTATTCTGTGCAGGTACGCACCGAAACAACCGTGCCCGGTGAGCACCTGCGTCAGGCGGTAGGTAACGCGCTTGCTCCTTTTGAGCCAGGCTCCAAAGAGCGGCAGGACGGCCTCCACGACGCGCTTCGTCGCAAACTGCATCCGCAGGCGGTGACGCCACTTGCCAAGTGCGCGCCGCCGAGCTAGCCGCCTCAGCCTGTCCAACGCCTCTGGAAGCGCGCCTTCGCCGCTCTGGCGGAGGGAGCGTGTCTGATCGTAGACCCACGCATCCATCTCCGCCAGGATGTCGAAAGGCGGAAAACGCGCCAGGAGAGTTGCCGCCTCGTAGGACACTGTTCGGTATCCTCGTGCGATCCGGATAGCCACTCTGCGCTGCAGACCGTGAATTTTGGTTCTGCAGCGCTGGGCGCCTGATAGTCGAGCTGATCATACAGGCGCCCCATATAGGGTACCGCACGACCCCCCCGTAGAGACGGCGAACTTGGGCAGCAGCCGGTGCAGTGCACCTACTACCCTCTCGACTCGGGGGACGAGGCGCTGGAAGTGCTCTTCAAAGCCGCAACGACTGTCCAGGGTGAGCCCTAGGTATTTCATATACCGGCCCACCCCGATTTGCGCGTCACCAACGCGTATCCACGAACTGGGTGGTTCTCTGCTCCTAGGCAGTTTGTGGAACCATAGCGCCTCGGTTTTTTTAGGGCGCTATCCGCAGACCCAGGGCGTGGATTTTGGCCACGACAATTGCCACCGCTTGCTCCGCAAGCCGTATGGTTCCCTCGAAGGACTCCCCGCTGGCCAACACCAGAGTGTCGTCAGCGTAACACACTAAGCTGACGCCAGTAGGGAGAACGACACGCAGGACCGCATCGTAGGCGAGGATCCATAAGAGGGGGCCGAGAACTGACCCCTGCGGAACCCCGCACGTAATCTCCCTCCGCTTTACGCTACCGTCCCTACCCACGTAGCGAATGTGTCTATCGCGCAGATAGGCCCCTATGATGACCTGCAGGTAGGGCGGACACCGGTGATAGACTAGTTCCGCCCTAATAGCGCCCCACGGGATGGAGTTGAAGGCGTTGACGATGTCTAGACTGACCGCCAATGCCACCCCACCCCGCCGGGACACCACCTGTTCCGACAGCGAGCGGACGCGAAGAATCGCGTTGATGGTGGACCGCCGCTGCCGGAAGCCATACTGGCTTTCGGCCAGGTCGGGGCCAACTTGCGACAGTTGCTCGACAAATCTTCGGGTAATTATTCTTTCGAATAGCTTCGAAGCCTCGTCGAGCAGGCAAATGGGACGATATGCTGAGGGAGACTCTGCAGCCCTTCCTGCCTTCTTCAAGAGATGACAAATGGAGACCTGCCTTTTATTCCCAGCTCAAAGTTTTTTTTTCTATTATTAACAACTTATTGGTGTACTGTTCGGATTAAGAATATAGCGCCACTCCATCTCCTCCCGTGGATGTCGTAAAAGGCGACTAAGGGCTCTAAACCAGAGGGATGGGCAACAACGTTCCTTCTGTGAAATAGCAGCAATTCTGCGCTCACAAACCCGCCCGCCAAGCGTGGTGAGTACGTGGTGGAATCATTCCAAACATAATTTTTTCCAATAATTATTTAGACAAATAATATTTAATTATTAAAAAAGTGACGTTAATTAGTACTTCTATGTTTTTTCCAGCTTTTTACTTTGTTACTAAAAATAACATTCGGTGTCAATGTTTGACAAAAAATATATGTATTACAATTTAGTATATCTACAAGCCCTCTTATTGCAAGAAGTTGGCTCCGGCTAAGCAGTAGTGTTTTATCTTTAGACATTACTGTATTTCGGTTGGAACAGCACTGTAACTAGAGAAATTGCTGGGCGTAAAAGACTAAATAACTTAAAGCGACGAATTGAAAATGTTGGCGTCAGGGATGACATCCCTGAAGATTTGTCAGCAATTATAAAACTTCCGGAATTGACATTTTTGTATTTCATTTATCATGTTTTTAACTTCATTTTAGTAATTGCGTTACATGCTTGGTTTACTTTTACAGCAGAGAAAACAATATCAAAAACAACTCTTTAAAAACAGAGATGTTAATTCTACAGGCAAACGATACCGATTTAAGCCTCAAAATTTTCTGTATAGATTAGTCTAAACCAAAGATATTGGAAGAAAGGAGATATGCCATGTAGATCAAAATGTATGCGAGCCTAGAAATCCATTTTCCCAACACCATTCTTCATAAAAGCAGACTAATGCACACAATTACAAGTTCTCATCCAATGAACTGAATTTACACACCATTATACAATTATAATGGTGTGTTTATTCAAAGTCGTGCGTGTGTTTTAGTATGAGAAGCCAATGCTTCTCATACTAAAACACACGCACGACTTTGTAGGTAGCCAATCATACTGAGCGTACAGACCGCAAACGACAGCCGTACCATGCAACGCGTATGTTTATTGGGAGTACCATTCGCTGTTCTATTGACTGCGTTTGTTATTCACCGATTGCTAGTTAAAAGTGGTAGATAAGAAGCATTGTATTTTGTACAAAAAAATATGTCGATTTTCTCCATCAATCCAAATGTAACATAATAAAGAAAAATGCGTGGCGTCATCGGTGGCTCTAATGTGATATTACTGGGACCTGGAACCCCCTTCGCTGCCATAGATGCCAGCTCTAGTGGTTTTAGCCGGTAGTCCCTTCCCCGGGGCGAAGGAATTTCACGTATAATTTCCCCTTGAAACCAATAAAAAAGGGGGATCAGGTGCTTGTTATCCCGGCACCTTCGCCGTCTCGTCCTTCTCCATGCGGAAACGAACTTTTCTCAATCCCGGTCTGCGGTCTCCTTCTGGAGCATGACTCACAGATGGAGACCAGAAGATCCACTAGCTTGGAAATGATTATAATATAAGTTTATCTAGTATGGTATCTAGTCGTGTGGTGCCGGCTAAAAATACCACCACCCTATCTCATCCCGTGGGGGTCGTAAAAGGCGACTATGGGATTAGGCGGAGGATGGGCAGCAGCGTCCTGTGAGTACATTTATTACTCAACTGCGATCGCTAACCCAACCCGCGATTATGGCAAAACCTCCCAATAGGCACACAACACAATCTTTGGAAGAGGCTTCAGTCCAGCAGTCAAAGGCTGAAATGATGATGATATCTAGTATTTGTGAAGGCATCTTAAGTTACCACTAGCTAGAAGATGATTATATTATATGTAAGTATACTTAATATTTGAGCAAAACATGTTGCCAGCAATTAAAAATAAGAAGTTCGCTAGAACAATACGTCTGAGCTCTCAAAACACCATCTCAGATTACAATGCAGGTTATAATAAAAGCCTATCTCAATAATTATGTAAATAGACTCTGAGATGTAAGACTGATCTTAATTTTATTTCACCATTATCCGCCCGAGGCGAGGGAGTAGGATTGAATTTTGTGAAGTCGCTTCTCAAGTTACAGTGGAGACAAAAGTCAAAATTCATAGATTTTATTCACGTAAAACTGTGATCCATTTCCAGGCACTTATGAATAGTCAGAATTTTAATAAATTGCATGGTTCCAAGTCTTTTGTCGTTACATAATACGTAATCATTTTGGCTTACAATAAGATTGCCATAGCTGTTAAAAGCTGTTTTATCAATAAATATCTACACAAGGTGGTGTCGTAGGTTTGCTGGTCTAATCTGCCGGGCACGTGGTCATGCCTTGAACGGGTCGCCGTATCTTTTTAACACATTGAGACCACTGTGTAGGTTAAGCTAACTGACATTAGGTGCAGACAGAAAGTCTGATAACCCGTCTAACTGTACAATAGCAATATAACATTAAGTTATCTTTCATCTCTTCTGACTCCCGATTATTTCCCATTCATCTTTAATCAATTCTCCGCATGTGATGTTAAAAAGAGCATTTTATGGGCAGCAGCATCCTTCGAGTACATTTGTAACCTAATTGCGATCGCTAACCGCGGCCAAGCGTGGCGATTATGGCAATACCCCCCAATGAGCACACAACACAAACCCATAGCGGTCGATGTGACAAGCCTTGGGGGAGGCTTCTGTCCAACAGTGGACGTTTTTCGGCAGAAATGATGATGATGATGAATTTCAAGTTGCATAATACCTAGATATACCTTGCCGTGTGGTGCCGGCTACGAATAGTACCAACCCATCTCATCCCGTGGGTGACGTAAAAGGCGACTAAGGGATTAGCCGGAGGATGGGCAGCAGCGTCCTTCGAATACATTAACAACTCAACTGCGATCGCCAATCCGCCTGCCAAGCGTGGGGATTATGGCAAATCCCCCCAATAAACACATAGGGTCAACGATACCGGTCGATGTGGTGATCTTTGAGGGAGGCCTGTGTCCAGCAGTGGACTTTATTGGGCCAAAATGAATACCTAGATAACTACCATGCATCATGCGCACTCACATCTTTTAACGTCCACTGAGAGTGGGGAGATGAGAGAGAATAAGCCTCCCAATGATCACTACAACGAGTGGTGATAGAGGATACGTCCATAATCACCACTATTGGCAGGAAGATTGGTGATTGCAGCATGTTGTTATTAGGACACTGGAGGATGATGCTGCCCATCCTCTTCATATCACCCTTAGTGACCTTTTGGTGGGTGGTTCTATTCTTTTCCTGTATCTAATCACGCATATTTCTACAAGAACTCGAAATAGCACGTGGCGCAAAATCAGACTAAAAACAGTACAAATGTTCCCCAATTCTCCGTTCATTTTACCACGACTCCCTCATTATTTCGCTATATTTTTATAACACCCCCGTATCAACGCGGAACCCGAAATTAATCCAATTAACCGGCACCCGATTCCGTACTAACAGAGTGTTTGCCTATAACCGTCGATGTTTGCGACTATGATCGATTGATCATTAACCTAATGGCTGATGTATCGAGCGTTTTTATTATTACCGCGTACGTAATGGGTACCCAGCACTTTTAGATGGTCACACGTGATTATAAGGCACAGCCTTATAAATTATGGTCCAATGTGTTTAGCGCAAGTTTGAAGTGTCGCTAATAACGGAGTACAGAGGAGCGCGCGAGCATCTCAGTCTGGTGTTCGGACTAAGAATTTAGCCCCATTCCATCTCCTCTTGTGAATGTTGACTCCAAACAAGAGGGATGGGTAGCAGCGTTCCTTATGTAGAATAGCAGCTATTTTGCGCTCACCAAGCCGCCTGCCACGCGTGGTGATTACTGGCAAATGTTCCCCAAAATGAAGTCACAATTGTGGATGTCTATGGAGCGGATTTGTTCAGCAGAGATCCACTCTATTGACTTATATGATGATGACAAAGAAAGACCAACCGTCTCTCAGGTGTCGTAAAATACCACTAAGAGTATTGACAACAGGAACAGCAGCGTCCTCCACAATGCTAATAAATAACAACACACTGCGATCCAAGTCGTTTGTAAAGTGTAGTGGTTATGGCATTATTCCATGAAACCAGTAGGTAAGTGTTAAGGCCATTGGGAAACTTATGTTATGCAGTTGAAGGCTGACATGAGAAAATCTATCGGGGTGGGTACCATCATCATCATCATATCAGCAGAATAAAGTCCACTGCTGGACACAGGCCTCCTACAAAGATCGCCACAACAACATATACGGGTGTGCACACTCATTGGGGTGTTTTGCAATAATCGCCACGCTGGCAGGCGGGTTGGCGATCGCAGTTGAGTTGTTAATGTACTTGAAGGATGCTGCTGCCCATCCCTTGGCTAATTCCAAAGTCGGCTTTTGCGACACCCATGGGATCAGATAGGTTGGTGCTATTCGTAGCCGGCACCACACGGCATATAGAGGGGGTGGGTATATAGACAGTAAAATGGGGGCAACTTAGTATAAATTAGCATAGGTGATGAGGGATTTTTCGGCTGCATCGCGTATTGGTGACTTGTAGCGTTAGAGTGAAAATCTAAAACACAAAGTATATACATGTCAATATTATGTCGGAACTGCCCAAATTGTTGTAGCACATACTGATATAGAGTCCAAAATAATACATTTTCTTTTCTTTCTTGTGCCCAGTAATTTCACTAGCTACAGTGCCCTTCTAACTGGAACACAGTAATGTCTAAAGTTTAAACACTACTTAGCGGCAAAAATCTGGCACTAGGGTGGTAACTACTTTTTTTTACGTCCAGTACAAATTCTACATAAACTTCCTTCGCCCCGGGGAAGGGCGAAGGGGTATGCCGGACTCCTACCGGCTAAAACCACTGGAGCGGTCATCTTCGGCACCGAAGGGGGGCTCCAGGTCCTCGTAAGATCAGACTAGAGCCGCCCATTGGCGCCACACACGCAGTGTCACATCTTTAGTCACATCTTGGAGGGGGTGACTGTAAAGCGGTCACCCCCTCTAGCGGAGGGCAGGCCGCTGTAAAAGGCCGCCCGCCGGGCACTTCTCGGGGAGGATTGTGAAGGATCTCCCCAAGTCTCGTTGTGCGCTGTGGACACGGCAGCACGTGAACACGTGCGCGCCGTCGTCTTCCCGGGGGTCACTCGGTATGAGAGCACAGACTCCCCAATCCGCACGCTCGCGACCCCGAGGTGGTACCTTCCTAGCCGGCCTCTTGCAATAAGAGACCTACAACCAGACTAACATGGCTATGTCACAAATAGACTAATCATATGATCATATTTTCATCAATACCTACGCTATCTCCTGCATGTACCGACAGCAAAAGCCGTAACTCCATTCAGTATTTGATTACGTTACACAAAAAACCTAGTTGGATTTGTAGTAAAGCGGGAAGGAGCCGGTCCCGTGGGTACAGACGGACGCTAAACGCCTGTTACCACGCACTGCTGGGGCGCACTCGGAGAAGTACCATTGTTACATGCAGAGATGGATTTTAATACAATATGATAGGTTTTAGGTTTAGTTTTCTATTCCTCTAGTCCTCTTTGGTTTTCCATTTTTTATAAATATTAATTTTATTAAGGGCCGATTTTCGAATCGAATAAATTTGGCTGTCCCTTTGACGGACAGATAGAGCGATATCCGAGAGATGATGTAAACAATACATTTACTATTAGGTTAGTTATTTCTTGGTTTGCGTTTCATACCAACTAAAAGTGTTATTATTATGGATATTTTTGATAGCATTGATGACCTAACAATTTGCGAAGAGACTCAATAAATTAATTAATTAATCTATCGGGAAGAAATATAAGAACTGTCAGATCCTGGCCCGATCACTTTACCATGTGGTACACTTTACTTTTTAGTTCTTTATTCAAATAAATCGCCTTTATACGTTACCATGACAGTTCATTTTTATTAAACTTGTCCATTGAACTCACGACTAACTGAATCTCAGCAGTATGAAAATTCACCGAACGTTCTGTTTTCTTCGATTCCATTGTATATTATATTATATTCCAAATAAAATATAATTGCTTTATGTACACAATAACAGGAGCCTTAAACAAACTAAAAGTAAACAATCACAAACAACAAACATAACCTCGAATTGAATATAAACAATACTCCATCTACGTATAACAGTGATATATTTTATCATACATAGAGCATGGAATAGTCTGTCCTGCTCTAACATATGTTTATGCACTATGTTTGTTTAATCTGCCTGAAGTTAGCGTCGTTCGAGGCGAAATAATCGGTCGGATAGTTATTCGTGAGATAAATGGCAATGAAAAATAGACATCCAGTTATCAGACAGATAAACAGTCAGATATTTTCATATAATCTATACAAATAAATAAAATTGAAGCGTCTGTTTGTAATGTCAAAATAACAGCTTTTTACTAAATGCATATTCAAGTATATATGGTACATATAACAAACAAACAATTTTTTATTTTTTTGTCTGTCTGTCTGTCTGTTTGTTCCGGGTAATCTCCGAAACGGCTGGACCGATTTTGACGGGACTTTCACTAGCAGATAGCTGATGTTATAAGGAATAACTTAGGCTACTTTTATTTTAGAAAAGTAATTAGGGTTCCGCGCAAAAAAGTAAAACCCTTGAAATCCAATATATATATATTCTATGTCAAGTGTCTATGTCGAAGTACTTACACAAGTACACATGTACAGAAACCGCGGGTCCCAGCTAGTATAATATAAAATATATATATAAAATAATTTATTAGGTAGGTAGTTGTTAGACGTCTTATCTGAGGATTGAAAAATCGGCCCTAAGAAAGCTATACATACAGAGTACATTTAAAGTAAAGAGGGATGCAGGCAGTCTCAGGGTTACAAAACTATAGACAGTAGCTGTTAGCATGAATTCAGGAACTGACCAATATTTCGCGCTTGAACATTTTCGCTTTAGAAAATGGATTTTATGAAAAATAAGCGTTTTCATTATAAATACACAGGCTTTTAAATTACCTTTTTAAAACTTTCAACGTTGCACATAAAAATTAAATAAATATACAAGTTGAAATCCAATTCAGCTCACGAATCTATTAAAATTTGTATGAAAATCAATAGTCATTCTATTTTAATACTTGTTATGTAAATCAAATCATACTATGTATTGTACTTTGTGACTTGTTTTGTGAAATAATATACTAAGAATAGTCGCGTTGATTTAAACATTATGTAATCTGCGGTACTGCGTAGTCATATTTAAAATTCTTCTTAATTAATCAGCGGACAGTATACTCGTACATTGCAATCACTATATAAATTACGATTGGTTCTTCAAGCGGTTCCATGGTGTAACGGTTAGCACTCTGGACTTTGAATCCAGCGATCCGAGTTCAAATCTCGGTGGAACCTGTATGGATTAATAATATCTAATATTTTTCTTTTAGAAGTTGTGCTTTTGTACCGAAGGCAAAAAAGTGAAGGAAAAAGTAATTGCGCACGTTTAATTTACAGCTTGGATACAGATAATTAATATTAAGTTCTTGATAATGTTGAGTCGATAGTTCGCACTTAAGTAAGATAACATAGGTGGCGGATGCCCCCAACCGCCGGCGACGCGCAAATCATTACGATTCGTATCAGGTTATTGGCATATATACAGAGGGCTAGAGAGGCAAGAGGAGCTAGAGACGTGTTTACAGATACCCCGTCGGAAACAGGTCACCCCCTCTAGCTTCATCACGTCCAGGCCCTGAAGAGCAGGAACGTCTACTGCAGTAACAGGCGACCGTGTTCCACCTTAAACATTTTCTTCGAAAATTGTCGCCCCAAGTCCGTCCCCCAGCGGGTCAGCATCATATATAATTCATTCGTATCCACATGCGTCTCGGACGCAATCAGTATTGTGAATAATTGATGTCCAGCCCGATGATTGTGCGCCCCGCGAGATTGAGAGGATTTGCGCGTCCAAGTACGGCCCTGGTGGATTTATGTCATTATTATTTGAAGTGAAAAGGTAAACGGATTTCGTTCGTAATAAGAATATAGAAGAAAAATTTTAGGAATTTTATTTTTGGGTAAACATTGGTGACTCTCAAGTTAGAAAACATTTAATCATCTTTGCCTATCTTTATTTAAATGATTATAACAATGTATTTGTTGGTATGTTTCAAAAATGTAACATACCAACCTTAGACTGCGAAACTGCATAGATCAGGTACTACATAGAAACATTAAAACTATTTACCAATAATAAGTCCGTCGTTGCAACATAACGCGTAAGTGTCTCATCATATTAGCTCAGGACGTCCACAGCTGAACAAAGGCCTCCCTCTTAGATTTCCACAACGAGCGGTCACATGCCGCTCTCATCTAATGACTCCCAGCGACCTTCACCAGGTCGTCTGTCCACCTCGTTGGAGGTCGTCCCACGCTGCCTTTTCCGGTGCACGGTCTCCATTCGAGAACCTTTGTGCCCCAACGGCCATCAGTTCTACGAGCAATGTGTCCTGCCCATTGCCACTTCAGTTTACTAATCCTTCCAGCTATGTCGACAACTCTAGTTCTTCTATATTTCTGATTCGATATCGTAGAGAAATACCAAGCAAAGCTCTCTCCATAGGTCGCTGAGTGACCTTGAGCTTTCTTATGGGGCCCATTGTGAATGACCATGTCTCTGTTCCATATGTCATCACTGGTAACACACACTGGTTAAAGACTTTCGTCTTGAGGCATTGCGGTATTGTTGAAAGAAGATGACGAAGAAAAGATGATGCGAAGTTTTTCAAACGCTGCCCAGCCGAGTCGGATTCGACGATTGACCTCTTTCTCGAAGTTGGACCTACCTAACTGTACAGTTTGTCCCAGGTGGACATACTCGTCAACAACTTCGAGAACAGAGCTCCCAACGGATATTGGGATGGGCATGACATGGGTATGGACATTTGACATGACTTTTGTCTTGCCCATGTTCATTTTAAGGCCCACCTGTTGGCAAACTTAGTTGAGATCTTCGAGCATTGTGCGGAGATCTTGCAGCGATTCTGCCATGACTACGATGTCGTAGGCAAACCGAAGGTGAGTGATATGACTGCTGTTGGGGTAAAAAGGTTCTCGAGTGGAGACTGCGCACCGAATAACGCGTGAGACGACCTTCAACGAGGTGGACAGACGACCTGGTAGAGGTCGTTTAATTGTTTACCATAATGTTATTATTTTACCAACAGAACCCGAAACTGGGACATCTTAAAGGACAATGCTCAATTATGGCCCACTGTGAACAAACTTTGGAGGATAATGAAAAAATATTAGTTACGAAAAGTTAAAATATCCGTACTTAATGTTGCCTGGAAGAGATCGCGGCTAGCGATAAGGCGGCCTTGTTGCAATTTTACTTGATTCAAAACTTCTGTTTTTTTTTTGTTGGTGTACAATAAAGAGTATATAAATAAATAAATATAAGGTCTTTTCTTTAATGAGCCGTAATCAAAACAACTTAATTAGTATTAACATTGTGGACTTCACTTTCCAGCGTAGTTAAGGGTTGCCGTTTACTGGTAATTTATTTTAAGGTAAAAATACGTCGGCTAAGAATACCACCACCCCATTTCATGCCGTGGGTGTCGTAAAAGGTGACTATGGGATTAGCCCGAGGTTGGGCAGCAGCGTCCTTTGAGTACATTTATAAAACAACTGCGATCGCCAACCCGTCTGCCAAGTGGCTGACGATTACGGCAAAACCCCCCACTGAGCACACAACACAAACCCATATCGGTCATTGCGCCAGGTTTTGGGGGAGGCTTCTGTCCAGCAGTGGACGTTTTTCGGCCGAAATGATGATCTGGCCTTATATTTTGGACAAAGAATTATTATTGCCATCAACGTGGTCATGCTGCCAGTCTTCTGGGAATGTTACCAGTGGACAGCAATGAGAAGGAGTACTTTGACGCCTCACAATGCCCCCTTATCTAAATTGTGTAAGTGAAGCCTTTTCATGTCATACTTCATTCGCCTATTAAGCTTCACTTTCAAATATTCACTCTACATTTCATCCATTCCCAAGCCAAGAAACAATATTCTAAAATATCATTTACTACGATTTATTATGTTGATATGATAGCTTCAGCCGTTGCCGATATAATCCACTGTGAAGGATACAGACAGACAAACAGTCACCAAAGTGACGTCATAAGGCCTCCTTTTAATACTTTTTAGGGTTCCGAACGTCTGAAGGAAAAAACGGCGGTACCCTTATAGGATTACTCGTGTGTCTGTCTGTCTGTCCGTCTGTCACAGCCAATTTGCTCTGAATCTACAGGACCGATTAAGTTAAAATTTGGTACACACATGGATTTCTGCAACCCAAATACGGACGTGTAACTTAAATAAATGAATTTTGAGTATGGGGGTCACATTTGGAAAATTAAAGAATAAAGTTTTGCGAACTACCGTATTACATATCAAACGGTAGGTCTTGTTGTGACGTCACTTCATGGTGAGGGCCTCGGGGGTCGCGGGCGCGCAGATTGGGAATCTGCGTGCTCACACCGAGCGACCCCCGGGAGGACGGTGGCACGCACGTGGTCACGTGCCGCCGTGTGCGCAGCACAGCGCAAAGCGAGACTTGGGGGGATCCTTTACAATCCTCCCCGAGAAGTGCCTGGGGGGCGACCTTTTTACAGTCGCCTTCCCTCCGCTAGAGAAGGTGACCGCTTTACAGTCATCGCTTCCGAGATGTGTCTAAAGGCGTGGCACCAATGGGCGGCTCTAGTGTGATCTTACGAGGAGCTGGAGCCCCCCATCGGTGCCGAAGATGACCGCTCCAGTGGTTTTAGCCTGTAGGAGTCCGGCATACCCCTTCGCACTTCCCCGGGGTGAAGGAAGTTCCATGTAGAATTTCCACTGGACATCAATAAAATTTGTGAGGGTCTTAAATATATTTATTTTAAAATTTTAATATGTATAGTTTTAAACTTAATTAAAAAAATATACGAACATGTACCATTCCCGAAATTGCTGAGCTTAAAAAAAACAGAGAATAGCTGTCTACCTATAAATTACAGGAAAACCTATAAGAAGTACATACTTCTTATTATGTTATAATATTTACTTTCAATATTTTGCGTACAAACTTACGTTTTCAGTTAAAATGTTATGGAGAACATGTTTTTCAACTACAATGTTAAGTTTGTTCTTGTGATAAATTATTTCAGCTTCCATTTGGTTCAAATAAAAAAAAAATGGATGACAACATATTTATCGTGCGGACCCCTCTCCACGCGAGTTCAACTCGCAGTCGTCCTTGTGTTTTTTTTTTTTATGGAACCCCCAAAATAAAAGAGTGACAACATGGAATCAATCTTTAATGAGCTTATTTTATTTTATACTATCTTCTTATCAAAATAAAAACTTATCTATAATAAAATTATTCTTTTGCACACTTTAAAATAACGATACACTGGTTTATTCAAATACACCTTTTACATGTCGATAATACTACACATGTTAAGTTCACAACGGTCAATCACCTCACGACGCCATATAAAAAAACATTTCGATCACACGATTACGAAAATGTAAATAAGTGTATTCCACATCACATAAAGGTGATAATAGCCTGAGTCAGAACACATTACAGTTGATGACGTCCCAACGAGAGCGCTAGTGAAATGGAAGTGTAATTTCGCACTAGCATTCAATCGGTTCCATGGTGTAATGGTTAGCACTCTGGACTTTGAATCCAGCGATCCGAGTTCAAATCTCGGTGGAACCTGCGAGAGTTTTTTTACTATTTTATAAGTTGTTCATTATTAATGAAATGCTTACAAGAATGTTCGTGAAGTCTTATTATCTTTTTCGTAAGTCTTAATTTTCTTATTTGATAGAAAAAAATGTCATACACTCCAATCACGACCGCAGTTACTTCGGATGTAATTATTAGGTTCTTATGTGTGTAACAGGATTATCCTACCACAATGCTATAGATAAAACGGTAGCTCTAACAGACCTTATAAAAATACAGGTACAAACTATATATATATATTGGAGTGTGGCCAACTTGGGCGATTGTGTAACCGCGAAGTTGGTTAGAAATTAGTGTTCTACCGTTTTGTATAATTAAATATATGTACCTAAACATTATCAGTAACACCTTTTAACCTTGACATATTAATCTTAGGTCGAGCGTGTTGATAAGGAATAGGTATATTAGGGTTTGTATTATTCGCGTATTCGTTAAGTGTCGATATTTAAAAAAGCCAAAACACGTCTAATTATAAAACTCTCAAGAGATATAGGGTCATGTGACGCATATGTGCCTAATAACTGACGGCACGGTTGGTGCAGTGGTTGATGCAGTCGGCTGCTGCGCTCCGGGTCGTTGGTTCGATTCCCGCACGGAACAAATATTTGTATGATCTGCAGGTAGTTGTACCGGGTCTAGGTGTATTGTGTGTGGAATTCATGTCTGTAAACGCACCCACGACACAGGAGAAACATTAGTGTGGGGCAATGTTTTAAAAAAAAAACATTGAATAGGTATTATCTGGGATAGAAATAGAGAACTTTAGTAATGAAATCGATCTAAAAAGTACGATATAAGCACTAAAACGAGAGCCAACCTAACTTCCTGGTACGTATTACATATCATTTTTAGCCTCTCATACGATGCACCAACTATGGTCTTAGTATGCAAAAAGACCAACTTTCTGACTACAAACTTTACTGAGATTATTCATAAGAGATATAGTACCTATAATGTTATATCGCAAACAGAGTGAAGATTTCTTTTTGTCGTCAACTATAAATACTTATGTACGCACGGCTACATTATCCAGTATAAGCTGATCTCGAATTGTATAAGCTTTCCGTATGATAAGAGATCAGCGTAAACTGGATAGCTAGATATAAAGATGTCTGTACTATTATATTATATACCTACCATTGTATAAAATAAGTGTAACGCCCTTAGTTGTAGAAAGAGCAATAAATCAGCTGCCACAAAGTTTTTTTTTTTATGGGACAAGCCCGCCTCACTTTCCCAACCACTGCAACTCCTGTAAGCCAGGATCTACAAAGGCGGCCACCGAAAAGAACACCGACCAATGAAGGTCGGTGTGTCCCAGAGAAATGAAGAACTCTCTTGAAACCCGCAACGAAATTAATCAGAAAAGAAAATGGAGGAGTAGAAAAGAATATACGTTCCACTTCCCTCCGTAGCAAGCAGGAGATAGAGAAAATACGATAGGCCATAGGCAAAATAATTGGGAGTGTACAACTAGGATAAGCCTAGTTGCCAACCACCACGGGTACAAAAATGTTTTGTATCGTGGGTGCGTTTACACACATGAATTCCACATACAATACACCCAGACCCGGAACAACTACCTGCAGATCAAACAAATATTTGTTCCGTTCGGGAATCGAACCCACGACCCGGAGCGCAGCAGCCGACTGTATCAGCCACTGCACCAACCGTTTAATTACGAGTAACTAAATAAAAACTTATTACTAAAAGTAGTAAGGTTTAGGATTCTTTAATGCACTCATAGACGGAATGTAGATATAACTACGTTCAATCAAAACGGGACATCATCCTGGATTAGCTGCCGATGTAGTCTGTAGCGGCGGCAGGTTGACAATTCTCGAGGACATATAGGTCTTACTTTAATAATGGAAAATATTTTAGGAGGTAAATCTGTAGGTTGCAATGTTGCGTTTTAGCAAAAAAAAAACATAACATCAAGCTTTATTTTATAAAAATAATACAGTGCCAGTAAATATTTCGCTAGTCGATTATTTAAATATTAATTTATTTATTGTAAGTAAAACCGATGCTTGATATTTGAAATGAGTTCTATAACTATACTACTATTATACTATAACTATTTTATTGATGCCCAGTGGAAATTCTACATGAAACTTCCTTCACCCCGGGGAAGGGTGAAGGGGTATGCCGGACTCCTACCGGCTAAAACCACTGGAGCGGTCATCTTCGGTACCGAAGGGGGGCTCCAGGTCCTCGTAGGATCACACTAGAGCAACATTCATAGAGCCTAGCCTTAAAAAACATCCATTATTAAAGTAAGACCCTATATAGGTTTTTACGGCAGATAGACCAAAGTCGATTGGTTGATAACTCGAGCCGTTTCCGTGTGTTGTCCGAATTAAGAATATTTATTTATTCGGAAGACCAACAGCAACAATACATGTGGTAAACTGTACCTATATATAAATATGGTACCATTCCCTCTCCTCTCTTGGATGTCGTAAAAGGTGACTAAGGGACTCTAAACCAGAAAGATGTGCAGCAACGTCCTTTCTGTGGAACAGCAGCCATTCTGCGTTCACCAACCCAAGCGTGGTGAATATTAGCAAGTTCCTTCAAAAATGACGACCCGGTTGTCTATGGGGGAGGCCTTTGTATAGCAGTGGACGTCCTTGGAGGATGGGCAGCAGCGTCCTTCGAGTACATTAACAACTCAACTGCGATCGCAACCCGTCTGCCAAGCGTGGCGATTATGGCAAAACCCCCTAATGAGCCCACGACACATCCATATCGGTCGTTGTGGACATCTTTGGGGGAGGCCTGTGTCCAGCAGTGGACTTCATTCGGCCGAAATGAGGACGTCCTTTGGCTGATACGATGATGAGGATGAGGAGTTTTAACCTCTTTATGTATTTTCGCGTCGATGTTTGCCGCATATGTAGTTATTCTTTCTTTCTTTCTCTGTTCTAAATTTACCAGTCTTAGTGTTTTAACCAGATTTGTGCTAATTCTGCAATGCTTTTTTGTAAGAAATCACTCACAAACTCACTTCTGAATCCGCAGTGAAAACTAAAAACAATACTAAATTAGAGATAGTGAAATCTCTCAGATTCAGGAGTGCGCTTGCTAGTGAGTTCTTAGAGGATAGCGCTGCTGTACCAAGATTATCGGTCCACTATCTAACATCCCTGGAGCCTACAAAATTGAACGGTATATTACATCATTTTCCATAACGTTTATAAGGATTATCATTTCATATAAAAGATTATACGTATACCGATCATGAGATATAACGTCTGTACCGGACGGGCGAACCTCGGTGATGAGTAGCTGACGTCCTGCACCTATAGGTTCCGGAAGTACTTTTAAACTTGCCAAACAATCGAACGTGTTGATTCCGTATGTGCACTTATACTTGTAGCGGAGATAACGTAAAATAAAAACACAACTTTCACTGTAACTTATGGCAGAGAGCAATTTCAGACTGTACCGCACCACTTATTTACTATCAAGAACTAACTACTAATTAAAAACTTGGATCTATTTTTGTTCTTGTTCCTGAAGGGACGGGCGCGCTTAGCTACCTCCGATCCATACATGCACGAGAGCCGTGAAATTGCTTCCCCTTTTCATTGTTTATTTTTGCTATTGTCATACAGGTATTGTCTACGGTTTTTCTTGTATCTAATAAAAAATAAGCTCTATTGTGTGTGTCTGTTATTCCTTAAAGTGTGTCCTTTTCAGGTATACAAAGGGAAAGGGTTAAATAATATGTGTTAGCTGTGTATTTACAGTTTTATCCTTAGTTGTAAGGGTGTTGAAGCTGAGTGACTTAATAAATTTCGTTTATTGTCGTAATTATATAACTATACTTATGACTCTAAGTTTAAGGGTGTAGGCAGTGGTCTTGGCCAACTGTTGTTGATATTTTCTTATAAATTATGTTTATGCAGTTAATACAGAGCGTAGTTTAGGCCCAGTGGCTAAAAACAGTAGTGATGCTAGTTTTCTACGATTATACATTATCTGTGGGCTGAGGGCGTGGTTAACTAAGGGGAATCCCCTTTTTCTGGCTTACATTAGTCTAAATCTAGTACATAGGGTTAGTTTTGACAAAATCTAAGTACTAATCATTGTTGTATGGGGTGTCTAGGACTAGTAGGCAAAAGTTACTTTTTTACAAATTTTCGAAAATGTACATGTTTGACTTATCTAAATATCTTATATGTATATTCTAATAATATTATTCTAAAACTACGTATGTACATCGTGAGTTATGTCGCGAGCGCTGTTGCTATGTGTGTAAACATCATGTCGTGGGTTTTGTGGTTGCGTCGCGAACATATCTCCCGCCGTGCAGTCTCGCTGGCATCGTTGTCAGTGCAGCTGCACCAATCTCTCGGTGAGCGGCGTTGCTACTTGGGTAGCGGTATCACCTTTTTCGTAGGCCGTTTGAGTACGCCGCCTGCTGTGCGCACCTCTACAGTGCGTATTTGCCCGTCTGCTCCCGGGAATACAGCGGTGATGACGCCGCGTGGCCATGTATTGCGAGGCAAGTGGCCATCGGCGATGAATACCGGGTCGCCTACTTGTAAGGTGGGACCACGGTTATGCGGAGTCCGCCGATATTGGAGGTCGGGGAGGTATTCCCTCACCCAACGTTGCCAGAACATGTCAGCGAGTATTTGTGCTCGCCGCCAATGTTGTTTGTTGTGTAAGTCATTTTCGTCGAATGTGCCTGGGGTAGGCAGTCGTCTTGATCCGCCCAACAAAAAATGGTTGGGCGTTATTGCTTCATCGTCGTCTGGCTCGACCGACACATGTGTCAGCGGTCGGCTGTTGACAGTGTACTCGACCTCGCACAATAGGGTTGCGAGTACTTCTTCTGTTGGATGACGTTCGTGTAGTACGGTGGTGAGTGTGTTTTTCACACACCGTACAAGTCGCTCCCACGCCCCTCCCATGAAGGGCGCAGAAGGTGTGATGAACCGCCACGCTATGCCGCGGCGGCTGGCTTCGTTGCGCAGGGCGTCTCGGAGCTCTCGGTCGGCGCCGTGCAGGTTGGTGCCGTTGTCTGAGTACATCTCAGTAGGGCACCCTCTGCGCGCGGCAAATCGCCGCAGCGCCAGGATAGCGGAGTCTGCGCTAAGGCTGCCGGCGACCTCCAGGTGAACTGCCCTAGAGGTCAGACAGGTGAACAGCGCCACATAGCGCTTGTGGTGTTGACGCCCGATTGTCACGGACAACGGGCCGAAATAATCTATACCTGTAAAAGTAAACGGATGTTTATGATGACCCAGACGGGCCTTAGGGTGATCGCCGGTTGCCGGCTCGGGTGGATGACTTTTCCTTATTCGACATTGTAAGCATCGACTTATTACGGCCTTGGTTGTAGGTCGTAGCCTCAGGATCCAGAAGTGTTGCCTCACTTCGTTTATTACGGTCTCAGTGCCGCTGTGATGTAGACTTCGATGTGTCCAATCTATATACAACCGCGTTATGTCATGATCGCCATCTAATATAGCGGGTGTTTTTGAGTTGCTTTGGACTCCCTCCACTGCAGCTATTCGGCTTCTGAGAAAGATTATGTCATTTTTGTATTCTATTTGCAAGTGTTTTAATCGGCTATCATTGTCTATATTTTTATTGTTCCGCAGGTTACTTAATTCCTGGTTAAATGAATTTTGCTGTATTAATTGAATTATCAAATGTTCGGCTTTCCCTAATATATCGGCGTTTAGGGGTTTAAAGATTTTAGCTTCCTTTTCAGTTGTTTTCTTTTTAATTTTCATTGGCTGTATCTTTTTCGTTCGCCAATCCGGATCGTTGCTAATATTTTTCTTATTTCTTTTGTAATTTACTTTGTCCGTTTTTTCGCGACATATTGTTATAAACTGTAATACCCGTCCTATCGAGCGTATTAATCGTTCCCATTTCGAGAACCTTTTGGGGTCAGGTAGAGACTCTGATATATCGAATTTTTGTTTTGTGCTTATGTTATAAGTCTTTTCCTCCCCCGTGTTGTCGTTAACTTTAAATTTCTCTACTGGCCATTTTGAGGGATCTTCGTACAGAAATGTGGGACCAAAATACCACTCATGTTGCGAATTGAAGTTCGCCGGTACATCGCGTGTGGCCGCGTCCGCTATGTTCTGTTTTGTCGGTATCCAATGCCATTCCTCGGCCTTACTATTTTCTTGTATCGCGGCTATTCTATGAGCTACGAACGGCTTGTAGCTGCGAGCTCCTTTTGTGACCCAAGTGAGTACCGTTTTGCTATCTGTCCAATAGAATGTTTCATGTGGTTTAATCTGGTGTTCCTCCGCAACCGCTGTCGCTAAACGGCTTCCTAATACGGCGGCTTGCAGTTCGAGACGAGGGATAGAAGTTATTTTTAAAGGTGCCACTCTGGCTTTGGCCATTACTATTGAAACATTTACTTTACTATCTGAGTTTGTTGTTCTCCAGTATACTACCGCGGCGTACGCGGATTCGCTTGCGTCTGTAAATACGTGCATTTGTATTGTCGTAGCTGAGCCATATCCTAAATAGCTTCTAGGTATTTTTATATCTTTTAGATGGCGCAAGTGTGTCAGCCACGCTATCCACTGTTGGGCTAGATCCCCATCTAGGTTTTGATCCCAGTCTATAGTTCGTCTCCACGTTTCCTGTAGTATTTGTTTAGCTCGTATTGTAACCGGCGATGCTAATCCTAATGGATCGTAGAGCGACATTACTATTCTGAGTGCCTCTCGTTTAGTCGGAATTTCTTTCGTAATTAAATCTGCAGGCAATCGTGCCAGTTCTAAGTTGAAACTTAAGTGGTCGGTACTGGGGACCCAAATCAGTCCGAGTATTTTTTCTTCTTGGCCTTTACTACCTATATTGACCCTATCGTTAATATTCTTATTGGAATCTAGTTGTGCCAACAATTCGTCTGAGTTCGATACCCATTTGGTTAAATTAAAACGCGCGCTTTTATGTATGTTTTTTACTTGGGTTGCTACCCTGGCCGCGTTTTGTATGTCTATGAAGCTATCTAAATAATCGTCCATGTAATGATTTTCAACTATAGCCCTAATGGCTTCCGGTTTGTCAACGTGTTTTTTCGCGTTCCAATTTTTCGCGTATATAGCTGTACACGGTGAACTCGCTGCACCGAATATTATTGACGTCATTCTATATTCCTGGGGTGCGCCCTCCCGCCGGTCGCCACGCCACAGATACCTAAGTGCATCTCTATCTTCTTTACGAATTTTTACTTGTAAAAACATTTCAGCTATATCAGCTGAAACTGCTATAGGGTACCGCCTAAACCTCATCATCACTCCCGGTAGTGATTGTAATAAGTCCGGTCCTGTTAACAACTGATCGTTTAGTGATACACCCTTCGTTTTCGCGGCCGCGTCGTGTACTATGCGAATCTTATCCGGCTTCATTGGGTTATATACGTTAAAATGTGGTAAGTACCAAACTTTTCCTTTAATGCATTCCTTAGGCGCAGTCTCTGCATACCCTTTATCTATTAATGCGGTCATTTGTTCGTTATATCGTGTTTTTAGTTCGGGGTTACGATCTAATTTATTTTCTATTGAGATAAGTCTCGTTAACGCGTTCTGATATGCGTCCGGCATTTCTATATTTTTGTCTTTCCATAATAACGCTGTTTCTATGTGACCCGTATCTAACTGACGTGTATGTTTGTCTAATATATCTTCCGCGCGTTTCTCTGGATCTGAACTAGGCCGTCTCGGATTTATCATTAAAGATTCAACAGCGAAGAAATCATTCAACTGACGGTTTATTTTTTCATCTATGGTAGTTAAATTATGAATAAATTGCACACTGTGACCGAGGGTTCTTTCGAAGACGCCGTGTAGTACCCATCCTAATGCGGTAAGTGAAGCTACTGGCTGATTTTTAGGGCCGATACGATTTTCAGTTGATAATAATAAATTCCAATTGTCTTGTCCTATTAGAATTTTGGGTGTGACTGCCCCATATACAAGATCGTCTCTTAAGTCGGTCAAGTGTTCACATTCTAATATATCTTGTTGACTTATAAGTTGCGGTGACAAATTTAAGTTAGGTATAGTACGTGCGTATATTTTTCTCTGCCCCCTACGCTTAGTGCATAGCGTGATAGTAACGCGTCGGGAATTCGGAGTTTTTAATTTTATGTCTCCGATAGCTTCCATATTTAATGGCTCTATTCTGCCTTGTGCCCCTATTTGGGTCGCTATGTTTTCGTCTATCAAAGTTACTGTTGAGCCATCGTCTAATAACGCGTGAGCGTCTATCTCTCCCGCCGGTCCAATTACTGTTACCGGCAATATCTTTAAAAAGGCGCGAGTTCTATTCGGGGTCCAAGCGTTAGCGACTGTTTCTTTCGGTTCTATGTCACTCTTGTCTTTTTTAATATAATGTAACATAGAGTGATGTGTGGCGGTGCAATTTTCTATGCCACATTTCTTTGGTTTACACGTGTGTTGCTGATGTCTATATTTTAAGCAACGATAACACATACCGTGTGTTTTAGCTAATTCCCAACGTTTGTTGGTATCGACTTCTTTAAATTTTCTACAATCTGATGAATAGTGACCCTCGTTATCACATATTCTACACTTTGGCACATATCTATTTGTCACATTATTAGTTTTATGTATAAAGCGTCTACTTACGTGATTTTCTGTTACCATTTCCGGCGGCGCGAATGCACTACAGTATTGGGCCTGTTCCGACACAAACTCACTGAATCGATTTAGATCCGGCACACCGTTATATTTTTCCGTGAATGCTTTATACCACTGTACGCGTAACGAATTTGGTAATTTTTCTGTTAAGTTTCTAACTAGTTCCGCGTTAAGTAAATAATATTCCCTTTTTAACGCTTTTAATGTTACTACACTGCTTCTAACACGACTGGCGAACATACATATATCTTTTGGTGATTCGCTGCATCGCGGTAACGTTTTTAACTTATCTGTTTCGGCTTGCGCTATCGAGTCGGGGCGTCCAAACTGTAACTCTAGTTCCTTCATTATTTCGTCCGGTTTCGCGTGTCCGATAAGTTCCGAACTGACGGTGTCTAACGCCCTTCCCCTTAGACTTCTTCTGAGTCTCGCGGTATTTTCTATGTCGTTGAAATACGTTTTCGTTGTTTCGTATATTGCACGGAACGATAGCCACTCTGTATGGGCTCCACTATAATTTGGTAAATGCATTATTACCTTGGACGCGGATTGTATTTGCGAGTTTATATTTTTTCCTATTGGCGTCCTATTATCGGCCAGGGCCGCGATCGCGGAGGTTAGCTGTGTTACGAACGGTCGGAGCGCGTCACTTTGTTCACTATTTTCGCGTTTTAAAACTGTATTACTATCGCCTAACTTTGTTGGCACGTTTATCGAATTTTTTACCGTTTTGTCTATTATATTGCCTATCGTATTTTCTATTGTATTTCCTATCGTATTTTCTATCGGCTTTATGCACTGTGTTGGTAGCTCACTGGTTTCAGGTTCCGGCGGTATGTTGGTTGTTTCTTCTAGCCATGATCGTACGAACTCAGCCTTTGATTGGCCTTCTTCGTCGTATTCGGTTTCGGAATCTTCATTTTCGGCTTTCTTTAACGCTAAACGGGCGAGCTCCAATTTTATTTTCAATATGTCTTCACGGGCCTTCACTATTTTTCTATGGGATCGATCAGTGCGGTGACTGCTATTTTCTGTACGTCCCTTCCTTGGCTTGGCCGTGATGTTTTCCTTTTGGGTATTTTCTATCGTCGCCTTTTGGACGCTCTTAACCTTCGGCCGTAATGTTCTGTCCGAGTCGCCTTTTAATTGTCGAATATCCTTGGAGCCAGTCGGATTGTCTATATTTTCTATGGTGTTTGATCTAGCTCGCGGACGGGGCTTCCCGGTATTTTCTGTCGATGCCGATGGTGATCGTGGTGGATGTTCATGATATATTACTCTTGCTGCCCTCGGTGTGTCGCTTTCAGCATGGTTTTTATTTTCTTCTGCCTGCTTACCCTGCGACCGCGTCATTAACGGCATGTTTGCTATTTTTTATTTTTATCGAATGTATACGCGCACTACACGAAATGTACTATTTGTTTATTGTATATCCGGCTCGAAGGACCATTGAATGTACCGGACGGGCGAACCTCGGTGATGAGTAGCTGACGTCCTGCACCTATAGGTTCCGGAAGTACTTTTAAACTTGCCAAACAATCGAACGTGTTGATTCCGTATGTGCACTTATACTTGTAGCGGAGATAACGTAAAATAAAAACACAACTTTCACTGTAACTTATGGCAGAGAGCAATTTCAGACTGTACCGCACCACTTATTTACTATCAAGAACTAACTACTAATTAAAAACTTGGATCTATTTTTGTTCTTGTTCCTGAAGGGACGGGCGCGCTTAGCTACCTCCGATCCATACATGCACGAGAGCCGTGAAATTGCTTCCCCTTTTCATTGTTTATTTTTGCTATTGTCATACAGGTATTGTCTACGGTTTTTCTTGTATCTAATAAAAAATAAGCTCTATTGTGTGTGTCTGTTATTCCTTAAAGTGTGTCCTTTTCAGGTATACAAAGGGAAAGGGTTAAATAATATGTGTTAGCTGTGTATTTACAGTTTTATCCTTAGTTGTAAGGGTGTTGAAGCTGAGTGACTTAATAAATTTCGTTTATTGTCGTAATTATATAACTATACTTATGACTCTAAGTTTAAGGGTGTAGGCAGTGGTCTTGGCCAACTGTTGTTGATATTTTCTTATAAATTATGTTTATGCAGTTAATACAGAGCGTAGTTTAGGCCCAGTGGCTAAAAACAGTAGTGATGCTAGTTTTCTACGATTATACATTATCTGTGGGCTGAGGGCGTGGTTAACTAAGGGGAATCCCCTTTTTCTGGCTTACATTAGTCTAAATCTAGTACATAGGGTTAGTTTTGACAAAATCTAAGTACTAATCATTGTTGTATGGGGTGTCTAGGACTAGTAGGCAAAAGTTACTTTTTTACAAATTTTCGAAAATGTACATGTTTGACTTATCTAAATATCTTATATGTATATTCTAATAATATTATTCTAAAACTACGTATGTACATCGTGAGTTATGTCGCGAGCGCTGTTGCTATGTGTGTAAACATCATGTCGTGGGTTTTGTGGTTGCGTCGCGAACAACGTCGTTAGAAATAATGGTAGCTTGATATAACTTTCATCACCTATGATTAAGTGAGCAAGTGAACTAGTTTAAATCTTTAAGGGAACTTGATAACCCTATGAAACATACCATGTCCTATTCCATGACTAACAGTCGATTACTGAAACGTGGTAGATCCTTCTGAAAACAAGAGTCAAATAGTTTCATTACTTCAGCCGAAAGACGTCAACTGCTGGACAACGCCTGGTCTGGGTTTGTGTTGTGTGCTCAATGGGGGATTTTGCCATAATCGCCACGCTTAGCAGGCGTATTGGCGATCGCAGTTGAGTTGTCAATGTACTCGAAGGACGCTGCTGCCCTTCCATCGGCTAATCCCATGGTCGCCTTTTACGACACCTACGGGATGAGATGGGTTGTCGCTATTTTTAGCCGGCAGCACACGGCAAATAGTCAAATAGCTTAGCGGGACTTAACATTGAGTGGCGACAGTATTCGGTTCATAATCTACCTCTCTGCCAAAAATGCGGGGCAACGATTTAAAACAAAAAAAAAAACATTTATAATATTAGCAAGATTGACAGTCATGATATTAAATCTCTGGTGTCCTGCATACTGCTAGGTTATATCAGCGAGCACCGCCCGAGCGAGCGCCTGACCGATTTAGCTTTGTTAGTTTCATCAAATTTCTCTGTCAGTGTACATTTGATCAATTAAATTGGATGACCTTGAAATTAATATTTTTTTTAAATAGCTTTTATTTTGAATAATTTAGACATCCATAGTGGGTTAGTATTATAGACTAATAATTATAAGTGATAGATTGTCTTTGACTACTTTGCCACAAGTATGTTGTTCGTGATTAATCTTTGAAAGCAACTATTTAGCGTAGGCGATTTCATTTAATTTCGGCCGAATGAAGTCCACTGCTGGACACAGGCCTCCCTCAAAGAGCACCACAATGTGTGTTGTGGGCTTATTGGGGGGTTTTGCCATAATCGCCACGCTTGGCAGACGGGTTGGCGATCGCTGTTGAGTTGTTAATGTACTCGAAGGACGCCGCTGCCCATCCTCCGGCTAATCCCTTAGTCGACTTTTACGACACCCACGGGAGGAGATGGGGTGGTGGTATTCTGAGATTCTTTAATCAAACACAACTATTTAGTTGTGGTTGGGTATGATAACAATATTTAATGAGTATGAAAACAACCAATTCAAAGTCTTTATAATACAAGGCGCAGAGATTACAAAAATAAAAATAATGCGTTTAGAATTAATTATTAAAAGAATATAAATATTATAGCATCACAGGTCACATCTTGGACAATGAATATTGGATGAGAGACATGACGCCGTTGTCAAAGAACTTTTTTCAAATCTTGGACAAAGCTATTGGCATACCACTGTTGAAGATAAGTTACTTCAACAATTTAGGATTGAAAACCGACTTAAGAATATTAAGAATTAAAATTAAAGTACATGCTATTTCCAAAAAGTTAATTGGCATCATCTGCATCTATTTGTTTACTTTAGAAGTTTTTGCCTGACTGAATCTGTCAGGCGTTTATGTCTTTGATTATTATGTTGGTTCGATGCTAAGACCAAGTATCAATAGACGGATAGTATTAAGCATACACAGAAAATCTATTACCACCCCTTACGAGCACATGTGCAACGTCATATGAAAGACAAAGATGTCTATAGAGCATCGGTTACACCAAAATAATCGAATGGCACCGTTTCGTACTAAAGTAACAATCCACTTTCTGTTAAAATTGTTAGCATCGTGTGTTACCAGATGGTTTCCGGTAAATATAGATGTAGGCGCGCACGCTTCAAGACGTGCGCAAACGGTTAGCCCTTTATCTTTTTATCACACCTAATACTAGCATTAGAATGACAGGTCTTTATAACTGGAAATTTGTTCAACTTAATAGGCTCTATCTACGCGTGGGACGACCTCCAACGAGGTGGACAGACGACCTGGTGAAGGTCGCTGGGAGTCGTTGGATGAGAGCGGCATGTAACCGCTCGTTGTGGAAATCTAAGGGGGAGGCCTTTGTTCAGCAGTGGACGTTCTGTGGCTGATATGATGATGTACGTAGTACTACGAGTATATCTTTGGCTCGATGAAACGAAAGTTATTTGCAATGAAACATTAGGTTAACTGTGTGTTTTATGCCAAATGATCGTTATATGTGTAATTATCTATACAAATAAATAAAATTGAGGTGTCTGTTTGTAATGTCAAAATAACAGCGTTTTACAAAATGTACATTAAAGTATATACGGTACATATAACAAAGTAACAATTTTTAATTATTTGGCTGTCTGTCTGTCTGTCTGTCTGTCTGTTTGTTCCGGGTAATCTCCGAAACGGCTGGACCGATTTTGACGGGACTTTCACTGGCAGATAGCTGATGTTATAAGGAATAACTTAGGCTACTTTTATTTTAGAAAAATAATTAGGGTTACGCGCAAAAAAAAAACTCTTGAAATCCAATATATATATTCTATGTCAAGTGTCTATGTCGAAGTACTCCAAATTTCATTTGAATTAAACGCGGGTGAAACCGCGGTTCCCAGCTAGTATAAAATAAAATTATATAAATTGTTGTTTCTCTATATAACTATCTTTTATTACTTTTTTGCGACACCACGTATGGAGACGAGAGACTCATTTTTGTTGTAATAACAAAATAAACAGCAGTAACGGCTCTCTTTTATTTATTTTATAGGTATTTTTAACAACTTCATTATATTAACTCTCAATCGTAATCTCCATAACTAACCAAACAAACGCTCGTCATAAAATAAAGTCAATTTGGATGGAAGCCTTGATAATCCGCACTCGTGGCCAATTTCATCACGACAAATATCACTTTTCGATATCATTTCACCCTTCCGCAATGGCTGGCAGCGACGATCAAATTTATTCAAATTGCACCTTGTCGCGACCGCGTACTGTCGCACCTGCTTTATACATTAAACAGACGAATACACCGTAACTTCGTGTATTAGGGTTTAAAGTTGAATGTCGGAAAGCTTACCAATTTCGAACATTGCAATTTATAGATAGATATTCTTATTCCACTCAAAATAACATAGGTTTCTCCTTAGCAGAGCTTCAGTAGTTCCTTCGGCAGCTGTTAAATGAAAAGCGATTGTGTTTGAAGGTCGTTAGAGTAGATTTCTACTTGAGGGGCTGGTCTATGTATTATGTAAGGGAAAGCGAATGGAAAGCGTCTGCAGTCTTTTGTATTGACGCGCCAAAAGCCAAAGACTTGATCGTGTGTACATATTCGTTTGTCTACATGTGTTCGATTCTACCCTACTTGTGAGCCCAACTCCGAAAGCATGTAATGGGGGTGTGGTGGTGCTTGTCTTCAAAAAAGGTAAAAACACCCTGTTGCAGAATAACAGACCCATCTCGCTTCTACGCCATATTTATAAGCTGTTTTGTAGTATCGCCACGAATCATCTCGACCATAAGTTTGATAACTTCCAGCCTGCCGAACAAGCTGGCTCCAATAAGGTTTTAGAACAATCGACCACCTTCATACAATGCAGCAGGTTATATAGAAGACCGAGGAGTATAATCTGCTACTATGCTAAACATTTGTGGACAGGTAGAAAACCTTCGATTTGATCGAAGCCTAGGCGGTGCTGCAATATCTGCAGCGGTGCCACATTAACTGTCAGTATATCGAAGTGTGTCAGTATGTGTGGTGCCAGCTACGAATAGCACCAACCCATCTCATCCCTTAGGTGTCATAAAAGGCGACTATGGGATTAGCCGGAGGATGGGCAGCAGCGTCCTTCGAGTACATTAACAACTCAACTGCGATCGCCAACTCGCCTGCCACGCGTGGCGATTATGGCAAAACCCCCCAATGAGCACACAACACACCCATATCGGTCGTTGCAGTGATCTTTGGGGCCTGTGTCCAGCAGTGGACTTTGTTCGGCCGAAATGATGATATCGAAGTGTTAAAGTACTTATACAAAAAAGGCCACCATGTCGGTCCGAGTACAGAAACAAAGCTTCTTTGAATATTTGAATTTTTATTGAAGATATAAAAAGCATTGACGCGACATTTAGTGTTTAGTGAGTAGTTTTAATGACATAACATAGCACAACCCCATAATATCTTCCCGTGGGTGTCGTAAAAGGCAACTATAGGATTAGCCGGAAGATGGGCATCTGTGTCGTTCGATTATTTTCAACTCAACTGCGATCGCCGACCCGCATGGCAAAACCCCCAATGAGCACACAACATAATCCAAGACCGGTCGTAGTGACGATCTTTGTGGGAAACCTATGGCCAACAGTAGAGGTTTTACGGTCGTAATGATGATGATGAAGCTCTGATCAAAAGGCAGGTATCAAGTTTGAAAGCCAGTGTTTTTAAAATTTGGTTAGTTATAGGCTGTTGTAGTAACTCTCTAACTGAATGCCGAACAAATTAGAAAAAAACCGTTCCACATCACTATAAAAATATATGCAATGCGAATGGTTCTCGCCTGCAAAGTTAAGTTGGAATCATTTACATAAAGATGTCGAGTTTCAGCATCAGAATCGAGTTAAGAGGATACTTTAAAACTGTCGCTTAGCGGAGACGTCGAATCCGTTTAGAGTTTCGGGAGTTCCAAGACGTTTAGGGATGACGGCAATGAAAATGTTTCATTATCGATATTTGCTGCATCGACTGGTTAATTATTTTCTTTTTTCTACAGTGAATGTGTGACCCAGTGTAGTAACTTTCGCAATAAGTAAAACTTTATAAATACCTACCTTGTTCCTTCTATTTTAAGTACATGAGTCTGCTTTAAAATAATTCGACTTATGGATGGTATAACTTACTGTTTTTTAAATTAAATAATAGTTAAAATATTTTTATGGTGCATTTTACGAGAAGTCGGTGGTTAGGGTATGTATGTCAGCAGATACTCGATAGACAAGTAGTAGCTTTAGCAAATGGTGGTGCATCAGCTTGTAGTGACCCGCAAATTTAAGACAAAAATTTATGTATAGCATAGCAGCGAAAACGTATCGCTACTGACAATCGGGAAGCGCAACAAAAACCAGAAAAACAGACCTTAAGTAATCTGTAACTACGTAACCAAGAAACATACGAAGTATCGACAAAAATCGACGTCGTCTATCCCATCTCTACGCGCCACTAGGGGCGTCCAAGTTGCGTATTGAGTTACGCGCCCTTACACCGGTCCAATCGCATCAGGCCGCCTCGGAGGCCATTATAATATCCTGTTGCGAGACGATCGTAATCTTGATATTTACATAATGGTACTCTTGTGTTGCCAATGCTCGTTTGTGTGACGGCCGAGCCTGTGCTAGGTAAATGTGTTGTATTAACTTCTGGACACTTCATGGCTCGTCAGCCTTTAGTAGATATTGAGACTAATCGCGAATTTTCTGGTCTTCTCTTCTAGAAATAGTCATCATCATCATATCAGCCAAAAAAATTTCTGGTCTTCTCTTCTAGAAATAGTCATCATCATCATATCAGCCAAAAAAGTCCTGAACAAAGGCCTCCCCCACAGATTTCCACAATTGTGTCATAATTTTGGGGGGTATTTGCCAATACTCACCACGCTTGGCAAGCGGGTTGGTGAGCCCAGGATGGCTGTTGTTCCACAGAACAGACGCTGTTGCCCATCATTTTGGTTCAGAGTACCTTAGTCGCCTTTCATGCCATCCACGGGAGGAGTTGAAGTGGTGCTATATTCTTATATGGCAATATATTGATATGGATTAAGAAATCTGGACATCACACAGATAATATAAATGAAAAAACCCGTCAAGTGCGAGTTAAACTCGCGTGGAGAGGGTTCCGAAATTGCTGAATATATTGTCTATTGTTGGATTCGGTCTTGTACAATAACTTATCCTAAGAACAAATTTAGTCGTAGTTGAAAAACACGATTTCCTATACCGACCGCAAACGTAAGTTTGTACGCACAATATTGTAAGATTTACCATGTTATTTTAAGACCATAGACTTCTTATAGGTTTTCCTGTAATCTGTAGGTGAAGAGATATTACCTGTATATTTTTTTCAGAATTTTAGGCACAGTAGTTTTGGATATAAGGGGCAGTAATGGTCTATTTTCGTATATTTGTTTAAATAACTTTAAAACTACATATTTTAAAATGATAAAATAAATATACATTTGAGACCCTTACAACAAGCCCTTCCATTACATATATTTGTATTATATACAAACACGGTACAGTTCGAAAAACTACGCGCAGGTTGCTTATATTTTTTTATATAAATATACCTTTTTCCTGTACAATCTGTAAAAATAAAATTGTTTCCTTTCTTTCTTTCTAATTAAGATTAAGCAAGCTCCATCTCGGGCACAGAAACTGTTCCACTGTGTAGGAGTGACGGCTACTTAGCCACAAAACTACCTCGATCCTTCCTTCCCTTAATCCCTTCACTAACACACACTTCAACGGCCTCCCAACTAGGCGCGCTTGGCAGGAGGATTGGTGATAGCAGAATGTTGTTATTAGCATACAGAGGATGCCGCTGCTCTTGGTATCAACCCTAAATCACCTCTTACGACTCCAGGGGTGTACAGGGGTGGTCTGTTCTACACGGAACACATCCTTACATTTAGTATGAAAATACATCGGCGCCGTATATTATATACAAGTGCACTAATATACGCTAAAAATGCCACAATGCCTCAAGACGAAAGTCTTTTACTAGAGTGTGTTTACCAGTGATGACATATGGAACAGAGACGTGGTCACTCACAATGGGCCTCATAACAAAACTCAAGGTCACTCAGCGAGCTATGGAGAGTCTTATGCTTGGAATTTTTCTACGAGATCGACTCAGAAATGAGAAAATCTGTAAAAGAACGAAGTGGCAATGGGCGGGGCACATTGCTCGTAGAACTGGTGGCCGTTGGGGTAAAAAGATTCTCGAATGAAGACCGCGCACCGGAAAAAGCTGCGTGGGATGACCCCCAACGAGGTGGATAGACGACCTGGTGAAGCTCGCTGGGAGTCATTGGATGAGAGGCCTTTGTTCAGCAGTGGGCGGCCTGTGGCTGATATGATGATGATGATGCACTAATATAACTATTTATCACTGCACGTATGACGCAGTGGCTAATCGCTCGGATGCCTGCACTGCGTGCCTAAGTTCGACCCCCGTACGAAACAATTACTTGCTTGGCCTGCAGATAGTTTTTCCGGATCTGGGAGTTTAGTGGATACGAAGTTTATGTATGTTACCTGTACCCCCGATACAGGAAAAATCTCAGTGCGGGGTATAGATTTCATAAAATAAATTAAAATATAATGGAGAAGAGAAATAGTTCCGTCTCATACAGACAGACATGAAATCTATATACGTTCCTTTTCTGGCATTCGGTTGCAGCCCGTAAAATATCGATGAAAAGAAAACTATGATAATACATATCGTCGCTCTAGATGTGACATACAATTCATACATACAATTGGTCAATTTTAAGTTTTGATGCGAAAATGGTCATGTCCTAATCTCCCATCTTTCAGGTAAGACCTTGCATATACTGGCGGCTTAATTCAGCACAAAAACAACTGAGTGTCAATGACCTCTCGTAACTATCACTTTGTACGTATTCAAAACAGTTATTGTCCCTCCTGAAAAGTAGACAGGTTTGTATATACGAGGTATCACATCTAGAGCGACGATTTATGACAAATCAACTTTGCTAACAATAAGGTTGGTGCAGTGGCTAAGCGATTGGTACTATGCGCTATATTCCGGGTTCGATCCGGTACGGTAGAAATATTAGTATGATCTACAGATAGATTTTTCAGGTTTGGGTGTTTGTGCTTAAGAGATTGTCTGTAAGCTATACAAGACAAACAGGCAACATTTTTATTTAAAAAAAATAACTTGATAATAACAATGATCCCTAAAATTAAGATCTCTTCACCCCGCATCCAGACATTTCCTTATGTACCAACAAAGCCTTCCACCCTCAACTCGACGATTTGATTTCCCCTCTCACGTACAATACGTATTCGCGGCTCACTTATATCAATTTAATCGTTCAAATTGAAATTCAAAGAGCAGACTACGAATCAATTACAGAAGGGGGATCGGTAGCATTCAAATAACGCCTGCTGATAGAAATGTCCTTAAAAGAATGTGCGTGTGGAGAAATGTGAGCCAATATACTAAGAAATGTTGTGGTAGGAAATGTACGAGTGACATGAATCGACAAGTATTGCAGTTTCCGGGTTTTGTTTAGAGTTGTAGTGTAGTCAGGTCTTAATAAACACCGTGTGGTGCCGGCTCAGAATACCACCACCCCATCTCATCCTGTGGGTGTCGTAAAAGTTCACTAAGGGATTAGTCCGGAGGATGGGCAGCAGCGTCCTTCGAGTACATTAACAACTCAACTGCGATCGCCAACCCCCCTCACCGACGTCGCGGAGGCCTATCGCCGCGTCACCATCCCGTTCAAGTTAGTACTTCTCCTCGTCGTCTCTTGCTCGCGCCGGTCCGTCCGAGCCTGTAGTTTTAAATGTCCCTTAATACATTTTAAATAATACCGATCCAGCTGTCCCCAAAACTATAGCTTGTTATACCCAGCAACGCTCTAAGCCGAGGTCCGTGTGCCGCAGGGGGCGCCCTTAGCGCAAGTTGCTTAGTTTTTAATATTCATTTTAAGCCTGGCTGGAGGCCTCTTTTGGCTTTGCCAGAAATTACCGGTTAAGCAACCACATTTCCAAAAAACGTATGCGAGAAGGCCAACAAAATAAAATCGTCACCCGTGTGCCAAGCGTGGTGATTATGGCAAAACCCCACAATGAGCTCACAACACACCCATATCGGTCGTTGTGGTGATCTTTGGGGGAGGCCTGTGTCCAGCAGTGGACTTCATTCGGCCGAAATTATGATGACGAAGACGTCTTAATAGGTAGGTAACTGGGGAACTACTGGTGGCAGATATCTTAATGCAAGAGGCCAGTTTAGATAGATACCACACCAGTGCCAGATACTCGCCGCGCAGCAGTAGTGGTTAAAGTTTATACCTTACTGTGTTCCGGTTAAAGTTCATTGTAGCTAACATATAATATAGGGCATAAGAGGGTAAATAACTCATGTCTCGAGGTGACGAGTGCTGTAGGGTGACACAGGACTTGTCCTGGGTAGCATGGCAATTGTTATAGGCAGGCATGACGGTCACCACCAGGCGAATGACTTGCTCGTCACGAAGTTGGAACAAATCGATCCGATATTAATAGTAGCTTTGGAAAAAGCGGGTTTGTCTTATTGTAGTGTTGCTGCGTTATCTTTTGTTTTTTCACCCGGTTGAAATACGCCATATACTTCCACAGCCTTTTTTTTTATTGGGCCCAATGGAAATTCTTCATAAACTTCCTCCGCTCTGGGGAAGGGCGAATGGGCATGCCGGACTCCTACCGGCTAAAGCCACTGGGGCGGTCATCTTCGGGGGGCTCCAGGACCTCGTATGGTCACAGTAGAGCCGCCCACTAGTGCCAAGCCCATAGGCACATCTCGGAGAGGGTAACTCGCTGTGGCACCAGAGCGGTCATCTTTGGCACCGAAGTGGGCTCCAGGAACTCGAGATCAATCACCTTCTAAGGCTTTCAAGGCTTTTAAGCATATCTTGGAGGTGATGAAGCGGTCACCCCCGCGGAGGGGCCGCGACAGTAAAACGGCCACACCCCCAGGTACATCAGATTTGAAAGGATCCTCCCGAAGCCCCGCTGTGCCCTGTGCTGCGCACACTACAGCACGTATTTCGAAAGAAACAAACAATATATCATAATTTCAGCCGAGTAAAGTCGGACGATCGCAGTTGAGTTGTTAATATACTCGAATGACGCTGCTGCCCATTTTCCGGCTAATCCTCATCATCAGCTCTGTATGACCTGGCCAACCCCACATTCGTCCAGAGTGGTGCGTGCAGAACACAGCGCGGCGCCGTCTCTGACTTGATTGTGTCGGTCAACGGACTGTCTCAGGTTCGTCTTCGTAGCCCGCAGATCCCAACCGTGTCTTTTGTACAGTCACCACATTGGTGAGAACCGTGCGTTTCCCGGCCTATGCGATACAGATTTTACCCAAAGCACCCATGCCCCGAGCCACCACCATCCTGTCCAACCAATCCTCCATGACGGTTCTTGCGGTGCCCTGCACCGGGTGGCACAAGTCATTTCTTCCATTCCACCACCAGGATCCATGGAAGACTGTGGCACTTCGGTCTCTCGAGGCACTGGCCGTTCCCCTCGACTTAGCACCTCTCCGCACCACCATATTGACGCGGGGACTCGCTTCCAGATCCTAAGGCGGTGATTCGGCAACGAGGTTCACCGCCTCGTAGCAGACCATACGGTACCCCTTTATTACCCTGAGAGACATCGCTATGGCTTCGGCTGTGCGACGCTGAGGTCCCGCACGGAGTCCGTCCACATGGTGGCTCTATTAAGAGCCATGTAGAGCCACTGGCCCATGTAAAGCTGCCGACCGCAGTACAAGTAGCTACCTTACATATATGAAAAGTGATTACTGCAGTAAACCGTCACGTTCATACTTTTACGTTGTCGTAAATATGACAAAGTAAACCTTGGTATAATTTACGACGGCAATACGACACTAAGTGATAGAGAGATAAAATTTATTATTCGTCTCTGCGTCACCCGATATTATTACGATATAAAAACGAGAATCAAATTGTATAGGATGATTATTGAGTTATGGGTTCGCAGCGAGAAAGGGTTAGCTTGGCAATCTAATGTTTATTGAGAATTTTGGCATGGAGTAAGACTTATACTAAATTAGATCTTAAATATTCATATTAGGTATTAATTTGTTGTTGAGCCGGCGCCTGGGTAACCGCCCTGGCGCCTAATTCTCATACGCCTGAAACCCCCTGCCGTTGCTATCAGGCGGGGGACCTCTGGGTTCGTGGGTGCGTAGATTGGGGAATCTGCGTGCCTACACCGAGCGACCCAAGAGAAGACGGTAACACGCATATGGTCACGCGCTGCCGTGGGACGCTTTGGGGGATCCCTTACAATCCCCCCGGGGGGTTACCGCTTTACAGTCACCCCCTCTGAGATGTGCCTAGGCGTGGCAGCAGTGGCCGGCTCTAGTATGATTATACGAGGACCTGGAGGCGCCCTTAGGTGCCGAAGATGACCGCTCCAGTGGTTTTAACCGGTAAGGGCCCCGGGGCGACGGAAGTTCGTGAAGAATTTCCACTGGGCACCAATACGCACCACACACGTTATTAGCAAACAGGAGGATGCTGTTGCCCATCCTTTTGATAAAAACCCCTAATTGAGAGGTGGTATATTACTTCCCATGAAACGCTACTATTTTAGTTATATATAACACAAGTTACCACAGCTGAAAAAATTTTAATCAAATAAGAATTTAAAACGCCTACCAAAAAAGCAATCGCAGAAAAAGGTATGAAAGTCACATAATAAGTTTAGACTGAAAATTAATGACGTTATTTATCATATAAGGCCTCCCCATGATTTACCGGTTTCATGATGTGTGTCGTCATTTTAGGCGGAATTAGCCAATACTCACCACGCTTGGCAGACGGGTTGATGAGCGCAGAATGATTGGTATTTTACAAAAGGGACGCTGCTGACCAACCTGGTTTAGAGTCCCTCAGGTGACTAAGGGACTTTTACGACATCCACAGGAGGAGCTGGAGCGGTGCTTTAATCTTAACCTGGACACAACACAACTGTATCTATACTAACAATAAAATTAAAGTGTCTGCCTGTCTGTGATTTCGTAATAAATGCCAAAATTTCAGTGAAAACTACTATTTATTCGATGCCTAATCATGAATGATCGTTTTTGGAATTTTAGTCTGTCTGTCCGTCTGATAGTTTTTCTCGAATAGGCTTCGAAACGGCTCAACGGATTTATTGACAATTTTAGGGATCAAAACTAGAATTTTATCTAACATTTTCGTGTATAACACATACACTACATAACACATAACATTTCGATATTTAAAAGGGTTATATGAATAGAAATATTGTTTTATTACATTTTTTTTATTATTGTTTGTTTGTCCTCTTTACGTTCCTATACTATTCACTCGATTCACTTGAAACTCTTTACAGTTCATGTTGGTTCTTGCGTGAAGGTTTCTAAGAGGGATTGCAACGCGTACAAAAACCAGTAATGTATAAAATTTAATAACTTGCAACACCAATCAACCGTGTTAGATAATAGATTTACTCATAATTTATTCTTGATTTTATTTTACACTATCAACTTTCAGATTAATATTGCCTAAACAATTTCATGAGCGAAGTCCGTAAGTAACTTCTTTACCACCAATATTCATATCAAAACATAAAACAGGTACATAAAACTATCAATAAAAATTCACTCAATATACATAAAAAAGGTAGGTACACTCAGGGAATCAAGGTGCTCCGATCCAGAAAATTATGCAAAAAGCTTCCTTGGTCATCGGAGAGTGTTTGAAAAAGGAATATTTTTATGACGAAGACGCATCAATATTTCATGCGACATCACGTCAGAGCTATATAGAATCAATCATTCCGATCGCAAGAGGTACTTTATATTCAAATGACGTATTTTTATCGTATTTTTCCCCATGTACTTAGACTTACCTATGTAATGCTGAATTTCGTTGGATCTGCTACGGAATATTATATTTTAATGTATTTTGGGTTTTGATACTGAACTGACTGGAAAATATGTGTGCTATTGATAGTAAGCGATATCCGTCCTAATATAGGTACCACTACTTTAAGTTATCAGTAGGGCTAGGGATGTTACGGACATGATTTTATCGGAAGTAGAGGCGGAGTCGGAATTCAGGATAGAATATATATACTTTGAAAATAATAAAAATATAGTAAAATTAAAAATAAAAACAACCTTACATAATTATGTAGTTTGTACTTGTAAGAACTAAATAATCAAGTTTTTACATTGGAAAATTATCCCGCTCTCGGCACATAATAATTACCATAGCTTTTACTCACTTTAATCGGTGCTTTATATTGTAAACAAACAAATCACGGTCGCAATACAACTTCACTGGTCCTTGGCGGACCGCAAAGCTCCGTTAAACCTTTTTTTGTCGTGGGGAAACCGGACTCTTACCGTCTAAAACCCCACAGTGTCCTTCCACTTACCTCTGGTTGGGGGTGAGGTGTGCGCTTTGTCAGCATTAGACCGCACCCCCGGCAAGTATCAGCTGGTCACTGTTTGAAGGGACCCGGCGCTGTCCGACCTGGCTGGCCAAACCTATCTTCAGAGAGGCGCGCGCAGAACAGACGCGCTGCCGTCTCAGGCCTGTTTCTGTTTGGGCGACGGACAGCCTTTATTGCGTCACCCGCAGGGTCGCTTCTCATGATGGCTGGAGATCGTACAGCGTCCTCCGCCGGCGCCCGGGCCCGGTGTGTTTTCTGCAGCGAGAGTCAGAGATGGTCTCCTCCCGACCCCGCTCTGCTGCCTCCTTTGATGCTCTGTTAAACCTCCTTTTCGAAGCTACGAAACATGTCTAGTTATTAGGGCTCAGGGGATGTTGCCGCCAATCCTCTTGACATCGTCCATCATTACCATTGATAGAAACCTATGATAAAAGAACATAAATACAATGAAAAAAGCATATTTCTTAAAAAAACATTTTGGACCTCGTCTTCTTCCAAGTCGGTCTGTTTTAATGGGAAGGAACGGCAAACGAACATCGGCCTGCCTGAAAGTCCGTAGCCACCGTGGATATCAGTAACTTACAGGGGTGCAATTCCTTAAGCTCAAACATCAATACATCCTTGAATACAGAATTGAAATAATGGTGACAACCTAATTTGGTATTCGACAAGACTGGTCCTCATGACGTACCTTCTGCAACGTGTCCTTGAATAGCTTCAATCATGTCTCAGCGAATACCAAATTGGTTGTACACCATTATTTAGATTCTGTATTCAAGGATGTATGGATATTTGAATTTAAAGAGTTGCACCCCTGGTGATTTTAGGAATTATTTTTCTTATCGGTCAACCTTGTGTCAGAGTTGTTCAAACCGTACTAGGGGTACAGGTAAACACTACAAAAGTAGCTTGGTTACTTTAGCAGTTTCCTTAACCATGATCAAGCAATCTCCCTTCCTTTGCCCATAATTCGACGAGCCACCGACACAGGCGAACTCAACGATTTGAAACTTTAATATTATTGCCCAATTATCGGCTGCGAATTGTGATACATAGCACTGAGCTGCCCATTCGCGTCTAACTACACAGTTATCAGGAATAATTGATCGAGGTAACTCTCCAGGGGGGAACGACGCATTGCATTGGAACATGCGATACTTGCGTCAATTCAAGTAAATTTTTAGGTAGACACTACAAACATAATTGGAGAAAGATGGCTCTTTTCTACGGATGTAGCTTTAAGTATCAATTAACGCGCAAACTTGATGACATGCAGCAAAAGTTCACGATAGAGGATCAATAAGGTTCTATGTGGTGTCCGGGTTAAGAATATAGCTCCACTCTATCTCCTCTCGTAGATGTCGTAAAAGGTGACTAAGGGAAACTAAACCAGAGGGTTGAGCAGGTAGCTATACTGAGCTCACCAACCCACCTGCCAAACGTGGCGAATACTGGCAAATCCCCCCCAAAAGGTCGTCCTTTTGTATCGTCAGTATTGAGGAAATATAGGAGGGAGGCCTTTGTTCAGTAGTTAACATCCTTTGGCTGATATGATGATGATAAGTAATGCTTTGATAACTGTCTGCTCAATAAAACTTTTTAACAAACAAACTTCATGAATAAAGTTTTTTTTTTCCGTGTCAGTGGTTTTAATATTTTTATCGTGTAGGGGTTTTGAATTCGGTATTTTTTTTGTTAAAAATATTTATTTGTTTCTTTTCAGTGTAAATAAATGTAAGAACTTTTTCGAATTTGGTATTAGTATTTAACACTAAAAATAAGAATTACTCAAACCGGTTCTCTGATCTGAGAGGAATCGAAACTATTAAGACATCATCTAGATAAGTGCAGTCTATTAACCTGTTTATTGAAGCAGGTTAAAAAACTACTCAATCAAATGTAATTAAATTTATATAGGACCAAGCGACCAAAAACGGACGTGTAGCGTAAATAAATATATTTTTTATTATGGGGGGTGACCCTTTATTTTGCACCGGTAAAAAAAATAATTTCTCCAATCGGTCCACAAATCTCATGTGCATACATAAAAAATAACGAAAAATACGCATCGAATTGAGAACCTCCTCCTTTTTGAAGTCGGTTAATAACTATTACGAAGTAGTTTTGTAAACATGATTAAGTTTAGTTAAGTACTTGCTTGCGTCATTAATATTACGCAGGTTATGGACCTTTTCGTTTAAATTATTTTAAGACCTATTTAGATGTCAAATATTTATAGCACTGCTGCATATGCACTAGGCATGTGCTCGGCTCCTTCAAAGGCTGTTTCTTTGATATTTTCATTACCTTACTGTTAGCCTATTTCATACCACTAATAGACTTTCGTCAAATTTCATCCCAATGGGCAGATTCTCTGATTTCTGAACCTTTCGATCTGGAGCTAGTGCAGATAATTTATTATTTAATTTCTGCAGCTCGTCTCACCATCTCTTTCGTAGTCTGTCTCGAAGCCACCGCGCTGTCTCACTTTAACAGGGCTATACTTAGTTGTTGCTTTGGCTCACAGGTCAACAAGCATCCAGCAAACATGGCCAGCCAAAACCTACTTTGTGTCATTTACACGAATTTGTGTCTCGGAGCGCAGTGTACCAAGTATTCCAACACGGTCTATTAATTTAATACCTAGCGCGCTTGATAGCAATCGCAGACCATTGAGTTTGGACTTGTGGGTGTTAGATAATGATGAAGGCTGAGCTCCATAGAACAGAATAGGAATGCACATGTCTTTCAATAACACATCACTACAGAATTAATTATTATAATTATTCATTCAATTATAATAATCAGTGTTTACTAAAAAAACAGTGTGTCGCTACCTCACGCTTATTATACTGCCATAATAGTGCCAATGCCAGTGTAAGAAAGAAAGAAAGAAGGATTTTTTTTAAATGTGATTGCACACAACAAAAAAAAGCCACAAGAAAATATTGTAAATAACAACACAGAAAATTGCAAAAATAAAAACGTACAAACATATTTTTTGTATGAGACATCCGAAAAGGCCCCTATCTCAGCACTGTGCTGGTCTTCCCATAGGCTTTATGAACTGATCTCTCATTGAACGGAAAGCCTATAAAATGCGAGATCAGCTTATACTGGAAATTTTGAGCTTGATATGTAGTCGTGTCGTACTTATGTACACGTCATAGAAGTTATATTTCTTTGGAGTATCAATTTTTTTCTTTTTACCCTTGCCAATTATTAACGTAAATAATTGAATAAAGATTAAAGAACATAATTAAATTAGGATAATATTTAATTCCAGACAATTAATACTATATTAAAATATTGATTGTTATACAAAGTCGTCAAATATATTTAAAATCAATTAGTAGGCAGTCAAATAAATATGTACTTTTATCTTTTAATGATTATCTTTGACGGCCCACTTCATACAGCCAGTTTCGTGATGATATGCGCGTGCAGTTTTACCTTCTTCAAATGCGCTATAAAATATAGAACTGAAAAATTATAATAGTTTAAAAAACGATAAAACTCGCTTTGTTCCAGTATCAACCTCCCAGCTCCATCATCAGACCCTCATCACCAAAACTCACAGGGGCTTACTTTGTAGCCATTGCAGTTCCACTAACCGCCTCTTGGCTCCATCATCCGATTAGTTAGACAGTATCAGATTATTGTATTTCCATCCGGATTACGTATCATCATTTCAATCCACTGCTAGATACAGGCCTCCCCCAAACATCGCCACAACAACACCTCTGGGTGAATTTTGAGCTCGTTAGGGAATTTTACCATAATCGCCACGCATGAAATGCGGGTGGGTGATCGCAGTCGAAGCCCGCTGCTGCCCGTCCTCCAACTGATCCTATAGTCGCGTTTTATAATACCCACTGGCTGAGATGGGTTGGTGCTTTTTGTAGCCGGCACCACACGGTATTACACATACTTGCATAGTTTCAAATAAATACGACAATTACTAGGAGTAGGTTAAAATCGAGTTCCAAGATTTGTTTAGTTAGTTAATTACAACTGGACCTGATAAAAGCATTTTAAAAGTCCCTACACATAATGATAACCCGACCTTGTAACCTTAAATGTGTTCTTAGTATTGTTGAAGCATAACAACTTTGCTCTAACAAACAGAATAGGCGCAACATTTCACGGTTAAACTACTCTCAACAATAACCAACTAACAAACAATAAAAAAATCCATTTAAAAGCCACACTAAACCCGCTTTTTTGCGTTTAACTTATAGGGCAACCAGCATCGCGTGCTTTCCGCCATCTAGCGGCAACTAACGAAGATTTAGTGCGAACGGGAGATTTTGCTCACCGCACACAATTTGCCAACATTGATTTGTGGCTGGCAGATGCTGGTTTTATGACCAATTAAAATGCTATTAGTTTGAAAAAATAATTGTCTGTTTTGTTTTGGTATTGGTAGAGATGGTTGTTTATTTCAGTTTATTTTGTTTGCGAAGTATTGTTAATAATACATTAGATGTAAAAATATATATATACATATATACAGGTTGTCCAGATTTTGCTGAACATATATTGTGTTTTTTTGGTAGGTATTGACCCAAGCAGTAATCGTGCTATTTACTGGACAGCCTGTATATTATATTTCTAATTATATTATTAAACATATTAGCATTTTCAATATCATGTATCACTCTAGGTAAATGGTTATATACTCGAGGGGCCATAGAAAGTACACTCTGGTTTAGTAGAGCCGTTCTGCTTGGCGGAATACTTATTTTATGATTCTGTCTGCTAGATAATAGCTTCACAAAAAGATTAATTATGAATTAATGCTGTTTGTTAGAAAGAATACAAACAACATTCATTCATAATTGTCTGATTTGTTAAGGTGTTGGATAAGTTTTTTATGTCAGTAGGATTTAAATATTGAACACACTTTTTTTGTCTTTTTGACGCGGGACGAGATTTCCTCGTTATTATTTTTGATAATTTCAAACAACACACAATATGGTCCTCAAGCTTAACAATTACCACCATAATAAGCAGACATGGGAGATGTTGCCATAATCACCATGCTTTTGCTGTTTTGTGATCGCAGTATGTTTTTATCAGCACTCGGGATAATACTGCTGCTCATCCTCTTGATATCATACCTTTAATTGGTCTTTACGACATCCATGGGTAGAGTGGGATGGTATTTGCTTTGCTGGGAACTACACGACATAATCAGCAAGAATCTCTACCTATAAACTGTTGTACTGTCTCTCTATTAAAAAAAACGCTTTCCTCGTCGACACAGTATGCATTTTATTTTCTATTTTAATATGTCCGATCAAACTCTCTCTCTCTCTCTCTATCTGTTTACCACCTCCATAGTGTATTCATCTCACTCTCTTATAAATTAACCAAAATACAAATTTCCACTTCTACCGCGTGTGAACTCACAAGCAAGCGAACAGCAACATAATTCGTTGGTGTAATAATATAAGGTTTCAAAATTTTGAAAAAGCTATATGTTCGATTTCCCGCTCAAGTAACATGTAAAAAAATTAAGTGTCCAATTTTTGTTTTATTATAATCGAGCCCATGACTACTACATGAAACCACTTTTCTCTATTTTTCATAGTTTCAGATTCGGCCATAAAATCCTATCTCAAAAAGCCACCCACACCACTAACAGTGGCGTGTAGCTCACGAATGGGGTTACCCCATCTCATCCCGTGGGTGTCGTAGAAGTACTAGACGAGTTTGGAACCCGATGCGTATCATTAAGCACTTTGGGTTACTCGCTGGTGAAGGGTACCTAAACCATCAACACAAGCTTACCTAAGGAGGATTGGTGTCAAGTAGGCAGCCAACTGTAAAAACTTTTGTATCATTGCATAATGAGACATATTGCGCCGACCCTAAGTAACTGGGGACCAGAGAATACAGTGGCGCTTGTTTTTATTTTGTGTGACGTACCGAAAAACAAATGTAAAATTTTTTTTGCTCAATTTGCATATTGTAACGTAGCAACTTTATTGCTCGTTACATTTACTCTGTAAATAGCAAATAAAGCGGTTTGCTTTGTTATGGTTAAAGATTAGATGCCGATTGTCGATTCCTGTGATTAACGCCATCTATGATTCCTTGAGTGAATTAGTTACACTCAAAGGATGGATTTCTGGATATGGAAACTAAAACTAATAGTTCTTAAAAATGATTAGTAAGTAAAACTTAAATATAACTAAAATAAAATATAATTTGTATATGTATCGATTTTCAAATCGATTGATTTAGTTTTCTGAACGGCGATGCCGTTGACAGGACGAGGAGGTCGTTAATCCGTCACGATCGTCGCTCATTCATTGAAGACCACTAACTAGTTTATTTTTTTGTTCGGCTTCTCGCATACACTTCTGAGAAGTGTGGTTGAATAACTGGTCGTTTCTGGCGAAGCCAAAAGAGGCCTCCATAATTAAATGGCATTAATAATTAAATTAAGTTCATGACAATACCAAATCTTATTTCCTTTCATTTAAAGTAAGTGGTCACAGATAAATTTCTTAAAGCCGGGCTATTTGTTTACCCGCCAGCTGTCAATATTTATGTATTAATGGTTGTTTTTTTACACTACTTGTGTTGTAACAAACACGATCCCCATAACCTACTGATAGTCCCTTGAAAATTAAGTTCAATATTATTGTGGGACCCTGTATAGAATAAAATACCGCACCTGAATAAAACCGTGATGGTGCCTATGACACACAATATTTTGACGAGTGTATATCTCTATATGCATTCGGATGCAGCCGCCCAAGTATGCAAACACTCGTCCGTTAAATGTTATAGGCTATAAGGAGCTCAATGTTTACGATGAAAGACATAGCTTGCAAAAGGACCTTTCAGGCTAGCGATACATAAATCGACGAATATTCGATCAATTGAAAAGTGAAAGATCTGCTATTCACGCTGAACAAGCTTTTCTTCCTCCTAGTCTTCCGTTCTAAACTTTTTGTACATTAAGCCAATTTTTTATTAAGAAAATTACTCTGTTAATTTCAATTTTATTCAAATTCAAATAATGACACGGCCGTGGCCAATTACAATAATTAATTTCTAAGTATGTACAAATCTATTCGTTTTTATTAAATCTAGTCCTTTTGTTAAGTGCAGTCCTTTTGTTAAGTTCAGTCCTTTTATTAAGTCCAGATCTTTTTGTTATGTGAGACTTGACTAAAGGAGCTCGTACTGGTTTAAGACTTAACGTAAATTGACTGCATATATCTACAGCATAATATATAACCGACTTTGCGATGCCGCCGATGCCGGCATCAGTGTTATTCCTGAAATATACTGTCGTTTTATAATTATCTTTGTTCTACAGTGACTCGAATTCTAATTGTGATTACCAGTAGGCGTAGCATGAACACCGAAGACAACGGTCTTGTCGACGGAAGAGTAGACAAAAATGACATTTGGATGTAGACAGTGTCAATAATTCTACCATTCCGAGCATGGCGATCTCGAGAATGAACGGAAAGTGTTGTTTCTACTCTTCCCTAGACAACAGTCTTCATCGTCGAGCATGACCAACGTATTTTGTCTATCTTTGACGTTTAGGGATAGAGATGTTTCTTCTCAAATAGTCTACATCACAAGAGACGTAGACAAGAGTTTCTTCGTATCTATATCGTAAGATTTTGCGTTGCGTTAAAGGATTACGGAAACTTAGCTAACACAAAATAGTAAATACGCAATTGCGGGGTCATAACGCAACTATTTAATAAGTTTTTGTGGAACTCGAGGAAGGCGGAGAGGAACTCTGTGAGAGAGCTCAATGTGTCCTCGACCTGCCGGAGAATGAATTCCTCGAAAATTTAAAGTTAGCAAGGAAATGGTCTTCAAAAGTCTCAACTGCACTCTGCCTTAGACTGATAGCGGAGGAACTTTTTTTCTGATAAGATGAGAAATTACGTAGTAAGTAAGCTAGCTAGGTTGTAAGTAATATGAGATACTTTTTTTTGTTGCCATTATTCACTTTCTCTTCACAAGAATCACAATAGAAATTGCAAAATTATCCCGGTTCTAATGAAATTTTAAACTTTAAATTATTACCACAGATAAAATTGACTTTAAGCGTTTCGTTTTTGTATTTACTTCTATTTAAAAAGTGTAGCAACCATTTTCCATCCTAAGGTTGCCTGGAAAAGATCGCGGATAGTGATAAGGCCGCCTATTGTAGTTTTACTTAATTCAAAACTTTTGTGACTATTTTTCGTGTACAACAAAGAGTATACTAAATAAATAAATATATTGTTCAACGTATTTTATTGGTAACGAAACGCAAAGAATGATTAGAATTGAATGGAATTTCTACGTAACTAGCGGCATTCCGTTGCTATGGAAAGGATTTACCATGTCTATGTCTACGAAGACAGCCGAGTCTTCATGTCGGCTCATGCTCGGGAAGAAGAGATATCGAGACGTGTAGAGAGCGCGTTGTCTAACTTCCGAAGAGAAGACTTTGAAATCGCCATGCTACGCCTACAGGTGAGATAAGCTGGTGGCATGATGATACGCAATCTAAAGTAGACGTTGATCTATGAAACAAATATAATCCAACATCGTGTCGTACTCGTATCGTACCTATAAATTTCCTCATCAACGCTAACCGTTCGATAATTATCGGCAATACGACATTTGACGACACCCGGGGGCATCGTGGGCACGATACGGCAACGACACGACACGAACACTTAGATACGATGTAAATTTATTTTTATTTCCCGCGCCAAACGTCGGCGGCCATTAAGAGAATTGCTTTCGATTTACTTACAATTTTATGGTAAATAAATTGAAGTGGATGGTCTATGTTGAGTGTATCAGGTTATCATCTTGACCTAAGAACTTGAAGTGTAGCTGTAATATTAACTAAAGCATTTAAATTGTTGAGCATTTTATAGCTACGAATAGTTGATGCATAACATATTAACAAAGATAACATCAGCGTTCCGCGTAGAACCTTATTAAGAACTAGCTGGGACCCGCGGTTTCACCCGCGTTTAATTTAAAAGAAATTTAGAGTACTTCGACATAGACACTTGACATATATATGTTGGATTTCAAGGGATTTTTTGTTTTTGCGTGGAACCCTAATTATTTTTCTAAAATAAAGGTAGCCTAAGTTATTCCTTATAACGTCAGCTATCTGCCAGTGAAAGTCCCGTCAAAATCGGTCCAGCCGTTTCGGAGATTACACGGAACAAACAGACAGGCAGACAGACACAAAGACATAACATTTAGAAATTGTTTTTTTTGTTATAGGTACCGTTTATACTTTCATATGCATTTAGTAAAAAGCTGTTATTTTGACATTACAAACAGACACTTCAATTTATTTTATTTATATAGATATAGATAGATATAGCATCACTCACAGACATATTCAATCTATATTTGTGGCACCACTCCATCTCCTCTCGTATAGGGTGTATTTGGCCATTCGAAAAAGAGAATATATCATTTTGAAAATGGTACGTGTGTCAATTCATAAGATTCGCTTTAACTGTTTGAGTTCACCTCATATTTGCATTGTGACATTTATAATAAACGGAGTATAAATATTTAAAAATAACTTTTATTCGGCTCTACCTAGCATGCCGCCCGGTCCCGGTCCTAACTTAGATTTATTTAACAATCATTCGAAAAGAAGTTTGGTCTTTAGTGTTCCTCTCAGATGTAGATATATGATTGACTTATAAACAATTTGAGGCGCCCGGTTTGGTACAAGTACTTTATAGCTTTTACCTTCCGAAATTAAAAGTTTACTTCAGCAAACTCCATCTCCTTCCGTCGATGTCGTATAGGGCGACCAAGGGGTCTAAACCAGTGTATATCAGTATCCCTTCTGTCCCCCAAAATGACGACACAATTGTGGAAATCTACGAGAGAGGCCTTTTTTCCCCGGGAAGACGGTGGTGCGCACGTGGACACGTGCCACCGTGTGCGCAGCACAGCGTACAGCGAGGGGGGGATCCTTTACAATCCTCCCCGAGAAGTGCTTGGGGGGCGGCCTTTTTACAGCTGCCTGCCCTCCGCTAGAGGGGGTGACCGCTGTACAGTCTTCCCCTCCGAGATGTGCCTAAAGGCGTCAATGGGCGGCTCTAATGTGATCTTACGAGGACCTGGAGCCCCTCTCCGATGCCGAAGATGAACGCTCCAGTGATTTTAGCCAGTAGGAGTTCGGCATCCCTCTTCGCCCTTCCTCGGGCCGAAGGAAGTTCCATGTAGTTTATTTTTTTTAAGCAATGCCCCACACTAGATTTCCTCGTGTTGTGGGTGCGTTTACAGACATGAATTCTACATACAATACACCCAGACCCAGAACAACTACCTGCAGATCATACAAATATTTGTTCCGTGCGGGAATCGAACCCACGACCCGGAGCGCAGCAGCCGACTGTATCAACCACTGCACCAACCGTGCTGTCAAAGAATCCACATTTCCAATGGACAATAAAAATAATAGGCCAGCCGTGGACGTCATTTGATGGTGTTGATATCAGCAAACTCTAACAATTAAATAAACTCTTAACATCACGAGCTCTATAAAAGTTGAGTTTAAGTAACTATTTTTATATTCCAAATACCTAGGACATATTACGCGCTAAAATATACCTACATATACCTACATATACCTACATATACCTATCAAATACACAAACATACAAACAAAAAGCTCCCCAGCGCAAAATATGAGCAAACTTCACGATTCATTTGGCAAACAAGTCCAATATGTGGACCAATATTTGAACAGACCTCCCCAAAAGGGTCATACGAATAATAATCTCGTTATTAACTACACATGCACAATAAACGTTGTCAAATAATTGAAAACCGTAAAGAACTACGCACCACTAGATCGTCAGAACGTTACAAAAATGCACAGAATCTATTTAAATGACAACTTTATACAAAATGTTTAGAGTTGCAAATTGTCCGCAATAAATAACAAGATTTTGAAAAAGAATTCACTATTGCAGCATCATCGCAATCTATTTAATCAACGAATCAAAAACCCACCTTTACTTTTAGACTATTAGGTTTAAGTTCCCTTGTATCCAAACGTCGTTGTATTTACAACAGGGGCGCGTAAGCCGTAGGCCTATTTGTGTCGGTTTCACACTTACAACAATAGTGTCATGATTCGTGATCCCGGATTATCCGGGAACAATCCCGGGATTAGGTCGCGTTGCGGCAAACAAATGGAGTCGGGCTAACGAGTGTAGAAACAAGTGTACCTACTAATGGGGTGTTCAAATTTCTAATTGTATTTATTTTTTGAGCTTTGTATAAGTAGATACCTACATTGGAGGGGAAAACGAGAAACGGTGACATCTAGAAAAAACCGAATAACTTCGATAGGCAAAATGGAAGCATTCGATTAGTAAAGCGCCTCGGGGGGAGCGGGTGCACAGATTGGGTAGTCCGCGTGCTCATACCGAGTGGTCCCCGGGAAGACGATGGCACCCACGTGGCTACGTGCCGCCGTGTGCGCTGCACAGCGCACATCAATGCCTGGGGGATCCTTTACAATCCTCCCCGAGAAGTACCCGTGGGGGCGACCTTTTTACAGTCGCCTTCCCAACGCTAGAGGGGGTGACCGCTTTACAGTCATCCCCTCCGTGATGTGCCTAAAGGCATGGCACCAATAGGCGGCTCTAGTGTGATATTACGAGGACCTGGAGTCCACCTTCGGCGCCGAAGATAACCGCTCCAGTGGTTTTAGCCGGTAGGAGTCCGGCATACCCTTCGCCCTTCCCCAGGCCGAAGGAATTTCATGAAGAATTTCCACTGGGCACCAATAAAAAAAGGCTGGTTGGCGATCGCAGTTAAGTTGTAAATGTAACTTCCCGAAAGACGCCGCTGCTCATTCTCAGGCATCCCTTAGTCACCTTTTCCGACACCCACGGGATGAGATGGGGTGGTGCTATTCAAACCCCCACACGATGCACAACACGTTTCAATATGTTTTTTCTCAAATTCCTAACTTCAGTACGAAAATAAAGACGGACATAATTGAACTAAATGATACACTATCTTACACAAACACCTGTGTTCACACATTAAAGCAAATAGGATATCTTTTGATCCCATTGTCACGATGTGTCATGGGGTATTTAGACTGATTAATTACCTCACAGCACCGTATGCAAAACCACTGTAGTTCAACCTCGCGGTCCCCTTCACTTACTACATTCGACGAAGCATCGTGGGAATATCGGAGCAAGTTCTGGAGGGCTTAATATACTGGTTCACAAGTTGCTTGCAAGGTGAATGGGACAATTAAGGCTGCTAATGAAACTAGAAACACTTGAAGACGTTTTGGGAATGATAAGTTAAGTGTGTTGTTTTGAATCGTTAAATTGTTTATTGTCATCATCATCATATCAGCCAAAGGACGTCCATGGCTGAACAAAAGTATCCCCCATAGATTTCCACAATTATGTCGTCATTTGTGGGGGAATTTGCCAGTACAGACCACGCTTGGCAGGTGGGTTGGACAGCGCAGTATCGCTGCTGTTACGCAGAAGGGATGCTGCTGCCCATCCCTCTGGTTTAGATTCCCTTAATCGCCTTTTACGATATCCACGGGAGGAGATGGAGAGGTGCTATATTCTTAATCCGGACACTATACGGATTCAATTGTTATTTATGTTGAAATACGTTCTGCTTGGAATATTTTCGGCTTTCTTCCCAGAATCAGTTCAAGTCTTTTACACTTTACTATGTTTTGCGCATCATAATCAAGCATGGAATCAAGTACTAGTTCTCCTTTTCTTCGAATTGTCTAATCGAAATAGATTGGTTGATACCTGATACTTTCGAAAGCCGGCTCATGCTAAGCCAGTAGCTTTAAATGTCCCTAAATCATCCAAACCAAATTTTGCTACCTAGTTTTCGTTCAGCAACAGCCTAAGCTGAGGCCCACGTTCCACTATGGAGCGCTCCAGCGCTTAAGCGCTCCATAGAGCGCTCTTAACTGCTGTTGTTTAGATAAATATTCTCACACTCGACTTGAGGACCTTTTCTTATTTCTAAAGATATCCTGCTTGGAGTAGTCTTAGCCAGCCAGTCTTAGTCAGTCTTGCCTACATAATACGTGAGCTTGAGAGAGATAAACGAAACTCAAAATAGGCGATTAAGAGCTATCAAATGAATAAAAAACCATCTTCGACGACAACAAAAAAAAATCTACAGGTCTCACACACAAATCCCTTTATTTACTCCACAGAAAAGATCCCGGAAAATAAATTCACATCCGATTTTCCATTACGGTCTGTCTACTGGAACCGCTAACGATTCAAGCGTCCGATTCTCTATACTTGTCTCACTCGCAATTATTTGTATAAATCCATCCCTTTCGCACTCTAGTGTGAAATCAGTCCGACAAATTAAATCCCGCCTCAGATTATTACATAGCTCAGTGACTGTTCATAAATAACCCGTAGGGAGGAACGCGGGAAATGTACTCAACGCACCCGTTACGTTACAATGGTGGTTTATTTGAATTTAGAATGAGATTTCCTTTTTTGAAAATAAATGTATTTTGAGCTGTAATCGAAGCCAGCATTTAATTCGTCTGTTGACTTCGATTTTGAGAAACAGCATCTACTATGTATCTAATAACAACATACTGCAATTACTTATTGACCTGCCAAGCGTGGTGATTATTTAAAAATCCTCCAATACTGTTCTCATTTTAGCGATTTTTAGCAAACCCATGTTCAGTAGTGGGCGAGAGACAGAGAGAGACAGAGATATGAAAGGATAGGTAATTATATAATTTATTAGCCTATGTACATTTAATAGCCTTTGTCGTCACCGACTCTGGATAGGAGCCATAATCACCACGCTTGGCTTTAGGATAGGTGATTGCAGTATGTTGTTATAACACTCACAATAAAGCTTAATAATCCTGCCTATCACTGTGCCACAGCAGAGCAAAGGCCTCTTCTCATACAGAGAAAGCGGATCACAACGCTTGCTATTCAGGCCTTCAGGCCAGGGTTCCTGACGATGTTTTCCTTCATCATTATAGTCAATGTTGTCTTATAATCAAGAAAGTACCTATAAACAGTAACAATGTACATGCCAGATGTTGAACCAGCAACCCAGTGCTTGAAAAGCGACTCCGTAAACCTCCAGGCCACCAAAAAACAAGACATAACAGATCTCACAGAACAAAATCGCACATGTACAAACACCCAGGCAAGGAATAACTATTTTTATACTCTACATTTGTTCAGTGCTGGGGTCGAACTCCATACGTGCGATCACCGTAGTGCTAAAGCCAACATCGGGCCATCTTCACTATACACTATTTACCGAGAACCACACACAAGCTATAATATTCCAACACATTATTTCTTATGACAAATTCATCAATCAAATAATTCAATAACTATTCAATAAAAACGATTACAGACAAACGCCACCATTCAACTTCTTAATCCACGATTTATCACAATCGTTAGCAAAGCTATATTTTATAGAGTTCTATATTTGAAATATAGGCGGCAACCGGTTCAATTAACGGAGTACCGTTATTAATGGGACGCTCCCGGGCGTCCGATTATACTCAATCTCCGGTAATCCGCGGTGGTGCGGCCGATTCTACCATGGTTAGCTAGTCAACATTTATATTTACAGTTTTTAAATTAGTTGGTTAGCCATAGAAAGTTATTACTAGGTAGTTATATTCTTAGATTAATGGAAATCATCCATACACTGATCTAAAGAACTTATATAGATACGATCACCACTGACGCGGTGGTCACTTCGCTGGAATTTACCAGAAAAACGTTGAGAATAAGAACAATACTAATGATTGTAATGCTTATGGAAAGTGGTAAAAAACGTAGGTTACAGACGATAGTATTAGTAGCCGTCGTGATATTAAACGTTCTTGATTCTTGGAACACTATCGACCCATCCCAGCTTTGGGATTTCCTGATTTCGCTATGGGGGTATATAGAGTCAACTGTTCCGATAGTTGATTTCCTTGCCTGGTTGTTCAGTAAATTTTGAACCTGAGAGTTGAACAATACATTAATGAATTATGTCATGAAACCCTTCTCAAGCAAGAGTAGATCTGTCCATGGGTATAAATGGGATGAAAATACATTAAGCAGGTAAGTGCAAACAGACCGATAGACCAGACGGGTACTTTGTTTTATACTACGTCCTGATAGTGATATATATATATATTATATACATAGCATTCATCATCATCATCATTTCGGCCGAATGAAGTCCACTGCTGGACATAGGCCTCCCCCAAAGATCACCACAACCACCGATATGGATGTGTTGTGGGCTCATTGGGGGGTTTTGCCATAATCGCCACGCTTGGCAGACGGGTTGGCGATCGCAGTTGAGTTGTTAATGTACTCGAAGGCCGCTGCTGCCCATCCTCCGGCTAATCCCTTAGTCGACTTTTACGACACCCATGGGAGGAGATGGGGTGGTGGCATTCTGAGCCGGCACCACACGGCATAGCATTGCCACAATTTATTTAAGTATTTAATATTTCAAAACAACAAAAATCTGGAATACTAATTACCTTATTAAGTAGCATATGATTTATTAAACCAATAAATAAAACTTGTATACCAACCCCCGCGCAGCAATCCAATAGGATATGTTTATAGCAGTTCAGAGCTATTAAAACTTAAACCTTAGTTTAATTGGTGCAACCCGCTGCCGGGCCTTGTTGAAGGCACGCACTAATTACCGACGAGAATTCGATGCTATAAATCACAGACATAATATAGCAGCGCGTCGCATCGCGCTGGTATGCGCCCCAAATCCAATGCTATGCCCCTATTTGAATTTAGGATACGAGTAGATATATAGGAAGTACTCTCGTCCCCGTTTATTATTGACGGCACGGTTGGTACAGTGGCTGATACAGTCTGCTGCTGCGTACCGGTTCGTGGGTTCGATTCCCGCACGAAACAAATATTTTTACGATCTGCAGGTAGTTATTCCGGGTAATAACAACATACTGCGATCACCAATCCACCTGCCAAGCGGTGATTATGTCAATATATGATCACTAATTGTAGTCATTGGGAGGCCCATGTTCGAAAGTTCTTCCAATAATCTGTATCAGTGCAAAATATAGAGGATCTTTGAGATGCTAGGTTTTTTACCAAAATGAGATCCATCTGAGGGCTAATTAATCAATTACACAATACAAAAAAATGAAATTACTTTTCAAGATGCGGGGGTCTATAAGATTGACTGTGATTGTGGGTTGTCATACAGAGGGCAAACAAAGTGTAGTGTAGCCACCCGAATAAAAGAACACATAGCTGACGTCAAGTATGGACGCTCCACAAAGCCTGCAGTGTGTGAACATGCCTTAGGCAAAGCTAACCATTTTTTTTAATGGGACTTCGAGATCAAGTGCGATGTCTCCTCTAGTACGTAGTACATATTAGCTCAATGTCCTAGGCTTGACTCTCTTCAGCACCAAAGCGATGAAATATTAATGGATTAAAAGACTGAATGCCGTTTTTTAGAGCTCTACCTAATGGCGCTAAAGCGCTAATATTCTTTTTAACACTTAAAAGTTATTGGGCACATAATTTGTGATACATGACCTTGCATTTAATATTATTAAAAAAAAACCCCAAACACTACACATTATATAGTTGATGTATACAAATCATTTAAGAATATTACGCGCTAATGTGATTTTCATGTATACCAACTCAAGTCATTGCATTTTCTCAAAATTAGTTCATAGTTATTCAATATACTAACAAAAAAGTGATGAATTATTAAAAAAAATCCCGTGTGTAGGAAAGTTAATGTGATTGAGCTCAGGTGTGCACCCGCTGAGTATATTGCTGACTGGCTGGGGGCGCTAAAATGTGCTACTACTGCAAATGGACCGAGACATAATTTTCTTATGTAGTAGGTAACCGAACTCAGTAATAATAAGAAAAGTTTAGGCTTCATCCTTCATCGAAGTGGAGAAGAATATCAGTGAAGCCAACATGCTGCTGCAACCCACGATACTCTTGACGCAGCTCTATGTTTTACGTCTTTACCCACAGAAATAGGAAATTAATGTCTTTGGTCATCACCACTCTACGAAGGTCGACGAAATTCCTACATTATTCTTAAAAACTAATGCATATAAAATCGTCCGAACCACATGAAATATGAGCAAATTACATGCTGACTTTTTGACTCAAAACGTACTTGATTCAAAATGATTAAATTTAGTTTAATTTGAATACTCAAATGTTTTTTTACAATCACCAATCTGAAGTACAATTCGTCTCGTTACACAGTTTTATGCACCCGATCATGTTACCACTTCCCTATATAAATCATTCTGCTGTCACTTGCTATTGGATTAAGATTTCCTTGCATGTATTGGTGCTCATCTCCTGGAGTGACGTCACGATCAGCATTGATGTATGAATTTCCCTGGAGATGCCAGCTAACCTAACGTATTGAATATTGGTAAGTATTGAAATGTGTGCGTGTTATTGGTAGGAGGGAAGGAAATTTGAACAATTATGTCTGAAGTATTGAAAAAGTTCAATTCCGTGATTGTTTTTGAAGTGAAAATTATATGGGCACGATGAGAGTAAAGTTTCAAAGGCAAATTAGAGTGCAACGTTTTATGTAACGGTAACGGTTAGAATTTACCGTGTGGTCCCGGCTCAGAATACCACCACCCCATTTCCTCCCATGGGTGTCGTAAAAGTCGACTAAGGGATTGGCCGGAGGATGGGCAGCAGCGTCCTTCGAGTACATTAACAACTCAACTGCGATCGCCAACCCGTCTGCCAAGCGTGGCGATTATGGCAAAACCCCACAATGAGCCCACAACACACCCATATCGGTCGTTGTGGTGATCTTTGGGGAGGCCTGTGTCCAGCAGTGGACTTCATTTGGCCGAAATGATGAACGGTTAGAATTTGAACATGTGTTGTTTTTTCTATGAGCGCGATGTTTAGACCATTTATTGGTTAAATGGTCTAAGGCGCGATGATGATGATCCTCCAGCCCTGTGGATTACTGCTGGTGTCCGAATGACTATGAGATGACGAAACAGGGCTTTTTTGAGGCATAGAAGAGATCGCAGTGAGGAGAGCTGGTGCCTGTACTAGTTGGCAAGAGATCGATGTAACCAGATGGTAAGAGCATCTAAGCGCCGATACATTTGTGAAAATGTCCTCAACTCTTCACCGGCTGATATATGGAAGTTTCTAAAATCCCATGGCCTATCTAAATCACAATCCAATGTCTTACCTTTCAACCTGTCACTTAACAATAAATTTCAAGCCGATATTGATACTTCCATTTCTACCCAAGGTACTAGAAGCTGTTGTTCACTAAAAAAACTGCTACATTTTCAAGAATAACTTGCTATCCCAGTACTAATTCGGTTTTCGGCCTGATCACAGCACATCTACTGCTCTTCTTAAAGTCACAGAAGACGTGAGGAGTAATATGGAGAATTTGAAAGCTACGGATTTAATTTTAATAGACTTTCCCAATGCGTTTAATGCCATTGACCACGATATTCTCCTCGCCATTTTATAACAAATCGGATTCTCGTCATCATCTTAGGGCTGGTTCTCATCATATCTTCGTGGTCACCAGCAAACAGTGCGTGCTGATTAGAAATTATATGACTGGTGCAACCTGGCACCTGGTGTACCACAAGGGAGTAAACTCTATCCAATTCTGTTTTCATTATTAATCAATTCCATAACTAACATTCTCAAATGCTCTGACCATCTGTATGCTGATGACTTGCAATTATACGCTCAAGCTGATATCGGCAATTTAAATCATTGTATTTCTAGTAAACGTCGGTAAATGTCAAGCCATCCTTACGGGTAGCTCATTCCACTTATAAAAGCTAAATACTGATCATCTTACGCCGATTATATTTGACAGTACAGTCATTCCGTTATCACCTGACTTAAAGGATTTGGGTTTGCATATTGATAATAGGCTAAGTTGGAATAAACAAGTTTGTCAGGTTAGCCGTAGTATCACAGCCATACTGCGATCGCTCTATAGATTTAAGCATTTTCTACCATCTAACACTAAAACCTTTCTGGTCCAGCTTCCTGTAATTGATTATGCGGATGTTTGTTACTCGCATTTATCCCAAGACCTTCTCAACGAATTGGATCGACTTAGCAATAACTTCATTCGCTTCATTTTTGGACTTCGGAAGTATGGCCACATCTCTTTATACCATTCCCAGCTTAAATGGCTGCGTATCCGTCAGTCATCGTCAGTGTTCTCCATTATTATCGATCCTTGTGCTCCTGATTATCATAAAAGATTTTCTAGTGTTGGGTAGCTCTCATAACCGTCACATGCGTGCTGCCGAGAATTTGATTCTTCAGTTTCCTCCCCACCGTAGAGGTTTTAGTTCTGGATCATTTGCTGTCTGCAATCAAAATGTGGAACGACCTTCCCCTTGATATAAAGAAAGCGCTAAGTAAATTGTCTTTCAAGTGCTTCTTTTTGAATTCGCTGGAATCCTAATTGACATTTACGGGCATGGTTAAAAAGATAAATAGTACGTATTGTATTTAGTATATTTTAAACCTATGTATTTGACCGTATCTATAGTATGTAGATTTTATGTATGTATATCTTGTCATATTTTTTTTTTGTAATATATCTTTTTTGTACCTCTTTTCGGTGCGTTTATTTTTTAACACGCTTTTATTAGTATGTATCTATGAAGATTCATGTACTGTACTCCTTCCTATTTAATCTGAGACTACTAACTTTAATGGTGAAGAAAACACCGTGAGGAATCCTGGACCTACAATAGTCTTAAATCGCCAACGTGTATTGAGCAAGCGTGGTCAATGCTCGTGTATTCTATTACATTGATATGTAACAGAATTTTTGAACTCGATTTTCATCCCCTTAAAAACGTCGAATTCATTTGAAACTTCACACACTTATCAAGGACAGTGCAATAATTTAAATAGTTTGTCCCATTATCCTTGCCAGGATCCTCAGGATTATAACCCGGAAATAATAACAATTTAATCGACATACAAAAACTTGCACAAAAAATTATACCTCCATAAGATGTCGATTCAATTTTCCGCGGTAAGAGTGCGATGAGACTGGAATAGTGTCTCATTCTTCAGATGCATTTATACGTAATGGAGGGTGAATTTGTTTACTTAAACGTCGAAAGGAAGATGCTTGGGTATTTAATTACCACCCGAAGTTATTGAGACTATGGACAGACAGCATGGACATTCAGCCATGCGCAAAAAAAATCCCCCCCCTACTTTTTAGCTCGGATATCTACAAAAGCGTGTTTTTTTGTTGTTTTCTTAAACTATTATTTATTAACCTTAGGTAGACTGGTAGAGAATGCCATATGGCATTAAGTCCGCCTTGTGAACCGTCGTTGTGCAGAAAAGTATTAATTAATTAAATAATACATAAATCTACGGGGGATGCCATTATTCAGCAGTAGATAACGTTCAGCTGATATGATGATGATGAATTGAGATTTAATATTAATCTACAAGGATAAGCCATAATCAATTCAGGCTTTAATAATAATAATAATTTAAGACGGCACGGTTGGTGCAGTGGCCGATACAGTCGGCTGCTGCGCTCCGGGTCGTGGGTTCGATTCCCACACGGAACAAATATTTGTATGACCTGCAGGTAGTTGTTCCGGGTCTGGGTGTATTGTATGTGGAGTTTATGTCTGTAAACGCACCCACGACACAGGAGAAATCCTAGTGTGGGGCGAAGTTTAAAAAAAATAAATTAAGTGGAAAAGATTTTTTCAACTTCATGACTGATAAAATTGATTGAATGTTTTTCACTTAAAGGCTGAATTGATTTAAAACACTTACTTAGAGCTCACGTTGTCTCACAAATCACTCGAGAGAAAACAAGGACACATCGCTTAAAGTACAAAAATAAATTCTGAACTAACGAAATCGAAAAAGTCCGAAGCACAGTGAGATATCGAGAAAGTTACAACTCTGTACATAAGTAGATCTGATATCGAGATCATTGTCTCTACGTAATCCGTTTTACTAGGGATGGGACACTCAGGTTGAATAATAACCTTTGATTATTCAAAAGAAATATGCTATGATATGATTTAATGCAAAGATCCGAAGTCGATGGTCAGACCAAATTTTTAGAAGTGAATTTTGTTTGGGCGCGTTAAGAAGAAAATGTTATGGTCAAATTGAGTGCTATGTTTTATATGTAACGTTCTATGTGGGCGTATGCGCGGGTATAAATGGTGTGGGCGTTTGCGGGGGCAAGTTTCACTTCTGCAACGTGCAAAACGTGCATGCTAGCAGCAAGCCCAATTATTTTTCATCTTTGAGTCTATTTCCCGTTTATAAAAAAATTCGCTGTGGTCTCATCAAGTACCTAATAAAAAAAACTAGGACACGAGTGTGGCCTGGTTTCTCTCGTCTCTTACTGGACATCATAACCACCATAATCGTCAGCATGAAACTTACTTTAAAGAATGGATTCAACTTGCATGCAACTGCTTTTCAAGTCCTGTGTCAGTTCCGTCTTAACATGAGAAGGCATAGAAAGCAATTAGCGCAGATTTAATTCTTCAACTTATGGTAAACTATTTTAAGCCCTTCGCTCAATGCAGATCTTGCCCATGCATTGCTAGGTGAAATTAGAAAAAAATACAAGAAGCAAGCCAAACTATTTCGTTCAGATTCCAACACAATTCACTCTTGTCGAAACCTAAAGTCGGATTGCAATAACCTCAAAGTCGATTTACAAGTGTAACCCGCTCATCCCTATTCTCAGTAAATATTTTATTAAAAGGGCGGCGCGCGGCGCCGCGGTGCATCATCAGTCTTGTCGCGCAATATCGCGCCAGACGGCGGACAAATCGTTCGGTGCGGTTGTCTCTTAGCTGTTGTGTTGGGGGCGAAGAAAGAGTATTAAGTGTAGATTCGATTCTGAAAGAGGTTGAGTTTAAATGTAATGACTTTTGTGGGATGTAAAGCTGTCCTTTCTGTGACTGTTTTGACGTAATGCTAATGACCATATAAAAGCTAAGATTGTATAATCTTGAAGTTGGTCGTTAGAATAGAATAAAAGCATGGCATGGCGCCGGCACCGTGAAAACGGTGCGGCGCCTTGTAGTGATGTGGCCATGCTCTTTTTTTGTCGTGTTGAAATCCTCATGGACTTCCTCTGCCTTGGAAAGGATGGAGGGCCACGCCGAACTCTTAGCACTAAAACCCCACGGAGTCCTTCCTCTTACCTCTGGCTGGGAGTGAGGTGTTCGCCTTTCAGCATTAGACCACACTCCCAACAGGTATATGCCCAGTACTATTTGACGCGCCCTCTGTTCAACTTGGCCAGCCGCACATACCTTCAAAGAGGCGCGCGTAGAACATGCGCCGCCGTTTCGGGCCTGTTTCTGTTCGGGCGATGGACTGCCCTTAGTTCGTCGCCCGCAGGCCGCTAGTCATGGAATGTAGCCGTGCCCTAAGACCCTCGCAAGCCATTAACTAACTCTGCAGAAAATCCAAAGGCCAAATGCGATGGAAAAATCAAGTTGTTTGCTAAGGTGCCATATCAGATCATGGATCATGTAGTCAATTTCACGTTAGCCTTTCATAATGGACACGACCTTCCTTTAGAGAAATTGATAAAGAAAAAGGCACACTGGTGTACTGATCATGTCCTCGAGGTGCTAAAGACCGACAGATACCATATATACGAAGAAGGGAAGAATTCAACAGGTTTTATAACATATGGTGTATATATGTAGGAATTTCCAAACCGACGCGATAGTGGGAATTTTATAGTTGGATTCAACTTGAATGCTTTTTATACCTATTATAAAAATAGAAAATATTCTATTTCTAATCTAAGTGCAGCGTGATTCACATTATAACAATATGTCATCGTTTTTACAAAATACCATTATTACCGTACGACGTTGCAAACATTTTTTTTAATAAAATTTTTGGGAAATATTTTATATATATTTAAAGATTAATAAATCTAAACACCTTACAACGTTGCCTTTATACTTGACATTGACGAAATTGTGGAAGATACTCTACAGAAGCCATAATCCAAGAGAAGAAGAAGAACAAAATACCATTCCCTTCTGTACAAAACAAAACAACATCACAAACCCTTTAAAAAAGTATGAAGGTACAGAAAAAATATTAACGGGACGAAAGGAGGTGGAAATGTAGTCAGGTCCAAACCTCATTTGTCGTTCGTCGTTTAGATTACGTTTCAAATGAAAAGTGGGTAGTTTGCAAAGTATTTTTTTCTCTTGGCCCTTCGTCGTAAATACTTGTCAGGGTGACAACCGTTTCGGAGTGTCAAGCCGTTGACTGATTTGTTGGAAAAATACCCTTTTTTGCAGCGTTGTCTTGAAAATTAGTGAGTTTCCTTCACCGTGGTAAATTGTATTGTTTGTTTATTAGGTTTTCCTTGATAACTAGAAAAACAAATATATGAGCTGAGATAACGGTATAACTATCCATCGGTATAATACCACAGCAGACCTTGTTGGCACTAACATGGGGCATCTGAGCGTTCAACTGTAGGTCATGGTACTTCTCCATTTGTGGTAAATACGGCCATCGGTATTAGTCGAAAGGAGACGGGTACACGCCTACATAAACAAAAAAGAGGTTCTTCATCACATTGTGAATATGTTCATGCAGATAGCATGAAACACTTACAATTAAGCACTAAAACAAAGCAAGCTACTGCAGCATTTGGCATCGTAATTTGGCAAGTAGTCTGTGAAGCTGGGCTTGCTTGCGCGAGCATCGAGAATAGATTGAATGAATCAGCTCATTACTGTCCAATTGCTGGGCGCGGGCCTTTTCTCACGATGAGAAAGGCCTAACCTTAGTCCACCATGTTGACCTTTTGCGGATTGGCGGACTACACACACCATTGAGAACATTTTGGAGCCCACTGCGGTTTGCCGGTTTCCACACGATGTTTCCTTCACCGTGAACGTAAACGATACTCAAATTCTAATCCGCACATGAATCCGAAATGTTAGAGATGCAAACCGGGATTGAACTCAGACCCTCCTGTACGAAAGGCAAGTGTTCAACCACTAGGTTATCGTTACCTTCGACCCCCGGGAAGACAGCGGTGCGCATGTGGTCACGTACCGCTGTGTGCGCAGCACAGCGCATAGTGAGGCCTCGGGGGAATCTTTTACAATCCCCTCGAGAGATGCCTGGGGGGTGGCCTCTTTCAGTCGCCTTACCTCCACTAGAGGGGATGACCACTTTACAGTCATCTCCTCCGAGATGTGCCTAAAGGCGTGGCACCAATGGGTGGCTCTAGATGGAGATCCTTCGAGTTCCTGGAGCCTCCCTTCGTTGCCGACGATGATCACTCCGGTGGTTTTAGCCGGTAGGAGTCCGGCATGCCCCTTCGCCCTTTCCCGGGGTGAAGGAAGTGATACATGTGATAATGATGAATAGTGGGCCTGGCGTGGTACTGTGTGTCTATAATTAGTTTCAGATGAAGCCTCAGGTGACTATCAAGCGATAGGTACTGAAAATAATGAAGTAGATGTTGTACGACCACTCTAGACCTCAAAAGGGTGTTGATTTAATTTGACGGATTCTTACTGAAGTGTGAAAGTTTTTATATTTGAATATTTGAGGTGGCATCAGGCAGAATTGTACAATAGATAACTATTAATATCTGTAACGACGCCTGTCACCTTAGTCATCCTGCGACCACGAATGCTGCAAATTGTTCGAAACGTCAGGAACGCAAAAATCTACAATATTGGTAATAAAAAAGAAAGAAAAAAATAAAAAAAAATTATTTAGAAAGACAGCGCAATGCATGCCACTTGCAGAAAGCATAAATTAGGTAGAGTAGATAAAGCAAAACAATACAAAAACAAACCATTAACAAATATATTGAAGAACATACAACAATACGAGTACATGCAACATGAAGGTAGCTGTCAAAACATCAATATAATAGAATAATATCGGTCATCATATCGGCCATTTATACGTCCACTGCTGAACAAAGGCCTCCCCCATAGATTTTCCCAACTGTGTCATCATTTTGGGAGTTATTTACCAATATTGAGCATATTGGTAAATATAACCACCCTTGGCAGGTGGATTGGTAAGCGCAGTATGGCAGAAGGGACGCTGCTGCCCATCCCTATGGTTTAGATTCCCTTGGTCGCCTTTTACGACATCCACGGGAGGAGATGGAGTGGTGCTATATTCTTGATCCGGACACCAAACTGTTAAATAATATAGGTACCAGTAATAAACTATGTAATAAAGCTAGTGGATAGTGGTGTGCGTCGCAATACCGATCAAAAAGAGACAGTGCTCGGTCTAAAGCGGCATCGTAGTAAGCGGTGCAGCGCTGATTTTCAGCAACACCTCCTACCAGGTACGCAACGTAATCCGTTCTAAAGTGTTAAGTATTTATTTTAAAAAATCAGCTCTTTACTGCTCCACTGCTGCACAGGCAATTTCTCACGATGGGAAAGGTCAGACCTTCTTCCACCACGCTGGCCTATTGCGGGTTGGTAGACTACACACACCATTGAGAACATTTTGAAGCCCTCTGAGGTGTATAGGTTTTCTCACGATGCGTTCCTTCACCGTCAATGCAAATGATAATCAAATTCTGATATGCACATAAACCCGAAAAGTCAGAGGTGCGTAAAGTATTTATATAATATCTCTAAATTTAACGCGTGTATTGGCTAATACGACTATGTATCTGATTTCTGTCTTTATTTATCTGGTAATTATGATATAGCAACGTTGATAATGTGGTTTATTAACAGTTCTGCAGCTTACATCAGAAAAAGAGCATGATTTATGATGGTATTATTTTTCTTCAATACTAGGAAAAATGTTATTTGTCATTGAAAATTCAACAGAGCCGAGCAATTTGACGTCCATTACTAGTATACTTACCTTGTTAGCAAAAAATTGTATTCAAAAGCAGTAAAGGATGTTATTGTATAACACTTGAGTAAATAATTGTAAAAGAGTCTATGACGTAGCTCATTTATTGTTATTGAAATTACGTACTTATCACTTTGTGGTTACTTAAAAGTTGTATTGTACGCACGGCGACATAAGTTACACATTACCAGTATAACCTTATCTCGCATTGTATAGTCTTTCCGTACGACGAGAGATCAGCGTAAACATATAGATATCAGTGTGTACGTTCTGTGTGGTTCCCAGCAAAGAATAGGCCACCTCGCTCTACCCGTGGGTGTTGTGAAAGGCGAATAAGGGTTGATATCAAGAGGATGGGTAGCAACATCCTCCTGTGTGCTCATAACAACTTACTGCTATCATAAATCCGCTTGCCAAGCGTAATGGTTATGGCCACTGGTCATAAAACTATGGCATATGACTGTTCATTGTAGTGATCATCGGGAAGCCTAAGATCAGCAATAGTATGATCGTGCTGATTTAATTTCAGTAGTTCTTATCCACTTTGAGTGGAGTTTCAGAAATAGAGATTTTTTTTAATGTTAATTGAGTGGTAAGTTGAATCTGAAGCTGGTTCTGGAAGTGGTTAAGGAAATAGAGAAAATTATTTTAAAGTTAATTGAGCGGTAAGTTTAATCTGAAGCTGAAATAGGAAGTGGTTAAGGAGTCAACTGAACTTTGATTTTATCATCATCATATCAGCCGGAGGAGGTCGACTGCTGAACAAAAGCCTCCCCATAGATGCCTCTCATCGCCTGCATCCAATGATCCCCAGCTCTTTTTTTTAATTTATCCCGGTGGATATACATCATATACTTTCTCTTCCCGGAGTAGTGCGGATGTCCATGCCGGACTCCTACCAGCTACGACCACCGTAGTGGTCATATCCCGTACCAAAGCGAGCTCAAAAATCTCGAAAAATCTCGCCGGGGCTGCCCATTAATGCCACGGCTTTAGGCACATCTCCAACGTAATGATTGTAAAGTGGCCAGGTCAGTAGAGGCGACTGTAAAGAGGCCGCCCCGCAGACACATCTCGGGGTTGATTGTCTAGGAACCTCCCAAAGCCTCGCTGTGCGCACAAGGTGGCACGGGACTACGTGCGTGCCGCCGTCTACACGTCTGCACGCCCCCCGCCAAATAACGACGATAGGGCAATCAAGCGTGTTGTATATGAGCACCGGCGGGCTGATTACGTAAGTCGCAGACGCTTTGCGACGGGCGTAAATCGCGCAGACGCCGTTCTTAAACGTCATTTTGGTATTAATTATTTGCCGATAGCGATTAAACAGGCGAAGATCGCTGACGCTCAGTCTGTTGGATGACCAATAAACTAAAAATTGCATCCTTGGCTTTTAATTTCAGGCTCTATTCAACTGGGTATCCTTAGATGCGCGATAGCTGCTGTCGCATCTGCTGTCGCTGTTTTTAGCCAATAAGTACGGCGGGCTGATTAGCTAAAAACAGCAACAGCAGACGCGATAGTAGCTATCGTGCAGCCAAGGTTACACCGGTGGCAAAGCGACAAAACAATTGGTATTACGTAAGGCATCGCCCGCCTGACGCTATTGTGGAAGATGCATAGTTACTAGCGCCAGTAGCCACCAGTGGAACTAAAAAGAATGAACGTTTTTAGTTCATTGATTGTCCGACAGTGGCGCGACAAAGATCTTCGCCTGTTAAGTCGCTATCGGCAAAAAGGTAATACCAAATCGACGTTTGACAGCGGCGTTGGAGAAATGTACGCCTGTTGCAAAGCATCTGCGACTTAGGTCATCAGCCCGCGGGTCGGGGGCAGTTGTTGCTCCGCCGCCGTGTCCTCCTTTTCCAAGCGTGATCGACTCACTCCCGATCCCACTCTGCGGTCGCATTTTGGAGCATGACGCTCTCATAGAAGGAAACCACAATACTTACTCCAATTTTCAAGCTCTGCCAGCATAGCCACCACTACTGCTGGCAGAGATACCTTGTCCGATCTGATTGACCAGGATCCGCCACTCGGCAACCATTTTTTTTTTTATTGTTGCCCAGTGGAAATTCTACATGGAACTTCCTTCGCCCCGAGGAAGGGCGAAGGGGTATGCCGGACTCCTACCGGCTAAAACCACTGGAGCGGTCATCTTCGGCACCGATCCTCGGTCCTCGTAAGATCACACTAGAGCCGCCCATTGGTGCCACGCCTTTAGGCACATCTTGGAAGGGATGACTGTAAAGCGGTCACCCCCTCTAGCGGAGGGAAGGCGACTGTAAAAAGGTCGCCCCCCCAGACACTTCTCGGGGAGGATTGTAAAGGATCCCCCCAAGCCTCGCTTTGCGCTGTGCTGCGCACACGGCGGCACCGTCAGCAGAGCACTCTCTGAGACTGTGCTGTGCGGTATCCGGATCATCTCACATTGGTAGTATTGTGCCGTGCCGTCCTATCCTACGTTAAGCTTTAAATGCCAGAGACCAATCCGTAGAGTTGCCTCAAAAGATGATTCCATATCGTAGTGGAGAGGATACGAATCCTTAATAGGCTGTTATTACTGTGGATAAATTAGCAACGTTTTTTAGTTTATACAGTCCATACGCAAACTAGCTCAATTTGTTGCAAATAAATTCTATCTATTCTAGATAATTATATCACCACCATGCCGTGTGGTGCCGGCTATGCCGTGTGGTGCCGGCTCAGAATACCACCACCCCATCTCATCCTATTGGTGTCGTAAAAGTCGACTAAGGGATTGGCCGGAGGATAGGCAGCAGCAGCAGTCCTTCGAGTACATTAACAACTCAACTGCGATCGCCAACCCGTCTGCCAGGCGTGGCGATTATGGCAAACCCCCAAACCCCCCCAATGAGCACACTACACACCATATCGGTCGTTATGGTGATCTTTGGGGGAGGCCTGTGTCCAGCAGTGGACTTCATTCGGTCAAAATGATGATGATGAAATTCTATCTGTATTTTCCAGTTCACTTTATTATCTATGATATTGCCTAGGCCTAGGCCTATGACCATAAATTATCTCCGAAACTACTCAGCCAAACATTTTAAGTACAATATAAATAATAGCTACAGATAATACAGCACCTATAGGTCACATAAAACCTATAACATGCTAAATCTTTCAATATTGTTCGTACTAACTTACGTTTGCAGTTGGAATGTATGGGAGAACATGTTTTTCAACTACGATGTTAAGTTTGTTCTTGGGATAAATTATTGGTACTACTCGTTTGCCTTAACTAGGCCAGGCATCCGTCAGTCCTCGTACCTAAAGATAACATATCCATGGTGCGGAACCCTCTCAACTCGAGTAGCGCAACTCGCACTTTTCTAGGTTTCTTTTTTGTTAAGGTCATAATTCAAATCCTTAACCCGAAATCCAAAGCGTTTGGATTAATTATTAATTTCGGTCGTAAGTGATTATCTTTCTGGGCTGCAGGTAGCGGGTTCGGTTCCCTCACGAAGCAAATATGTGTATGGCTTACATATAGTTATTCCGGATCTTGAACATGTGAAATTTACGTATGAAAATAAAACACTCTCCGCCCGTGTTTGTCGTAAAAAACAAATTATAATTATATCAAGAGAATGGGAGTCAGCATCTATACATGTGCCTTCTTGCCAAGTATGGTGATTGTAGATTATCCCCTGTTCAGCAGTGAAAGTTTTGGTTGATTTATCACGTACTCGTACACTACAAACCGAAAAAAAATGTTTATAAATGGAAAAGAAATAAGTGATCACAAAACTTCATAAATAATAACCCAATTTTGCCTAAGTTTTTCAGGCTCCTGATACATGCCACTGCCAGATCAGCATCCAAGTAAACAGAAATGGGTTAGTATAAAATATTCAGATCCGTCAATCAATATATGAGCGCGCCGCGGCTCCAGTTGCAATGGCCGACGTTTTCATATTTCATATTGCCACCTATACTCGATGTTGTGTAGGAGATGGCGAGGTGCAGATGTGTCTTTGTGTTTCTCTTTGTGGTTCTGTGTGTTAGAGTCGTTATATTTTGTTATTACAACGAGTCTGGCTCTACATGGAGAATACTCGAGTTCCTAGAGCCTCCCTTCAGTGCCGAAGATGACCATTCTGGTGGTTTTAGCAGGTAGGAGTCTACCGTTTCCCGGGGCGGAGGAAGTAAAAGCTGTATTTCGAACAAGCAGCACGGTTGGTGCAGTGGCTGATACAATCGGCTGCTGCGCTCCGGGTCGCGGGTTCAATTCCTACACTGAACAAATATTTGTATGATCTGCAGGTAGTTGTTCCGGGTCTGGGTGTAATATATGTGGAATTCATGTCTGTAAAACCTACCCACGACACAGGAGAAATCTTTGTGTAATCTTGGCAACGATTAAAAAATGGGGCAATAAAAAAGTGCCACGACTCTGCCGTTTCTTTTATACTACCTAGTAACGACACCAACATGTCATTTGTCTGGTGGTAAGCGAAACGCCTGCCCATCACAATAATTGTAATGCTACAGGACCTGTCCTGTATGTGGCACTGCGCTAGTCACCTCAAGAAATTGGTTTTTTAGTCTTTTACGCCCAGTAATTTCGCTACAGTGCCCTTCGAACAGAAACACAGTAATGTTTGAAGTTTAAACACGACTGCTTAGTGGCGCGTATTTGGCACTAGAGTAGTACCTAAGTTTATTTTAGTGGTCATCGTCATATCATATCTGCCATAGGACGTCCACTGCTGAACAAAGGCCTCCCCCTTAGATTTCCACAACGAGCGGTCACATACCGCTCTCATCCAACGACTCCCAGCGACCTTCACCAGGTCGTCTGTCCACCTCGTTGGAGGTCGTCCCACGCTGCGTTTTCCGGTGCACGATCTCCATTCGAGAACCTTTGTGCCCCAACGGCCATCAGTTCTATGATCAATGTGCCCTGCCCATTACCACTTCAGTTCACTAATCCTTTCAGCTATGTCGACAACTTTAGTTCTTCTACGGATCTCCTGATTTCTGATTCGATCTCGTAGAGAAATACCAAGCATAGCTCTCTCCATAGCTCGCTGAGTGACCTTGAGCTTTCTTATGAGGCCCATTGTGAGTGACCACGTCTCTGTTCCATATGTCATCACTGGTAACACACACTGGTTAAAGACTTGCGTCTTGAGGCATTGCGGTATTTTAGTGGTGCCCAGTGGAAATTCTTCATAAACTTCCTTCGCCCCGGGGAAGGGCGAAGGGGTATGCCAGACTCCTACCAGCTAAAACCACTGGAGCGGTCATCTTCGACACCTAAGGGAGGGTCCATGTCCTGGTATGATCGCACTAAAGCCGCCCACTGGTGCCACGCCTATAGGCACATCTCTGAGAGGGTGACTGTAAAGCGGTCACCCCCCCGGGGGATTGTAAAGGATCCCCCAAAGCGTCCCACAGCAGTGCGTGACCACATGCGTGCTTCACTTGGGTCGCTCGGTGTGGGCACGCAGTTTTGAAGTAGGACCTACCTAGCCAGCCCCGAATTGAATATCTGACACTGTAGGAGCACCATTTTTTTTTTCATTGCTCTTAACTAGGGGCGCATACCTATTCCTACCTACTAAAATGACCGGATCGGTCATCTCTGGCACTGCAGGACTCCTAGAGCCGCCCATTGTTACCTATCTCATTTTTAGGCAAAACAGAATTATTGGAATTGCAACATTGAACTTCCTTCGCCCCGAGGAAGGGGGAAGGGGTATGCCGGATTCCTACCGGCTAAACTCACTGGGGTGGTCAACTTCGGCACCTACGGGGTCTCCAGGTATGATCACAGTAGAGCCGCCCACTGGTGCCACGCCTATAGGCACATCTCTGAGAGGGTGACTGTAAAGCGGTCACATTAAACCCAGATCGATAATTCATTAGACTCGAATTGTTTTACACTCCTTATCTTCAATCATTCATACTTTTAATATATTTGTCATTAATTGAAAATTATTATCTAACTAAGTAATTGTAGTTCAGATTTATTTTTTAATCCTTAAAAAATAAAATAATCATAACGTACAATATCTTACTGTCGAACTCCTAAACTAGTGAGTTTGTAAATGTAGTCCCAGTCGGAGTATTGGTAAAAAACAATATTTTATAGCGGTCGCTAAGCGACTCCGTCAATGTATGCCCGTGGACGTCGCACTGTCGTATCTAAGTGGGATTAGGGTCGTGGTATTTGTCTCGAGATATCACTTTTATTCTGGATATTTTAATGGTCTCTTATTCAGGGTTGGTTGTTAAGTTTTTGCCTTAGTTCATGACCACTGCATTTAAAACTCATGGGGTGTTCTCTGTGTGAAGAAAAACCTTTGGACCCCCTTTTTAAGCACATTGCGCGCACGGAGATTTCTGAATTTGCATAGGCATAGTTATATAGGTTATAGTTCTTAAGATAAAGAAGTGTAAAAAGTAAAAATTTGTGTAATAATATTTGTTACAAATTTACAAATACATTAAATCAAATCTAAAACTTTTAATAAATTACGGTCGAATTTCGACGTCTGGACGACCACTAGTTCCTTCACCTTTGATATCGAGCGATGTCCACGGTGTCCTTCTTCTTACCTCTAGCCGGGGGTGAGGTGTACGCTTTATCTGCATAAGACCGCGTCCCCGGCAGGTATCGGCACATCAATGTTTGACGGGCCCCTTCCCTGTCCTTTAGAGAGGCGCACCCGGAACACGCGCGCCGCCATCTCGGGCTTGTTTCTGTTTGGGCGACAGACCGCCCCTGGTTTGTCACCCGCTGGCCACTTCTGGAGGAGGTGGTCTTCAATTCATCTGGCTAGAAGGCATCATACACTGCTAGACGATCCATGGATCATGGTCTTAACTTAAGGAATTTTCTGTCCGAACAGCCATTACTCCTGCCATAGACATTGCCAGCCTACTATATATCGGTGACTACATTCAAAAGTAGCAGTGCTGTCAATAACTCTTTAAAAAACTTCTCAAGACGACTAACCATATCTAAAAGTTTATTCTGTCCATCCACGTATAGCTAGCACCCGATCCTCACATCACATTAACTATTGACAAAATAAAAATGTAAAATGGCGGACGACGCGCGCCCGTTACAACCGTCGGTTACTCCAAGGAGCCATTCCATTTTCGAATGTTACCCGCCAATAAATATGTTATAGAGTTACAATGAGGGATAAACGCTACAGGACTATTCGCCACTCTCATGTTACTTTATATTTGACATAATATCTGTGTCTATTTCGGAGTTTCGGAATGGACGTGAGTTTCTTAGGGTTAGAGGTAAGTTATCATTCATTGTTAGACTGTTTTTTTTATATCACAATAAAAATATGAAAGTTCAAAGGTAATATCGATGTAACAGAATTATTAGTAGGTGGAATCTAGTTATAAGGCATCCTTGTAAAATTATTAACTCTAAGACCACCATTGTGAAGAGAAAATAAATGATATTACTTATTAGTTCAATAAAAATCACCACAGAAAATTTCCTTTCGTTTTGTTGTCCTTTTTAAACATTTAACATGTCTATGGACGAAATTCCAAAAATGTTTTTATGTTTAATCCTTCTAAACCAGCTCAGCTATATCCATGACATTTGTCAGACAAGGACGTAATAAAAAATAAATGTATATTTCGTGTTCTGTATTTAATTAAATGTTTACAGTGTGTGATTAATGTAAATTTAATAATGTAATATTCATTGACGTTAATTTTATTACGGTATGACATTTGCATGCCATAAGACTGAATATGGTAATACTGTATTATTGGAGGTTACTCCTTAAGAATAGATTTATATGTAAGGGAAAAATTTATGAGGAATGAAATTTTGTCGAGCGTTAACTAAAATGCGTTACGTTTTTCGGCGCCTATCTATCCTATCTACCTTGCGCACATTCTGTGTTAAAGTCATGTATGTGTCAAATGCCATTTGATGTCAAAGTTTTATATTATATTATTTAATATATATAAATGTTGATATTTAATATCATTATTATTAAATATTAATACTCAGTGGAGTGATGAAACACAGTTGATTGTAGCTTCGTATATTGAGGACTGCCCGTCGTTGTGGTATATAGTTTTACCCACTATTACTATTAATCCAACTATCTTAATCTACCTACACTACAAAATCATTAATAAAATATCAACTAATAAATAAATAAATAAATAAACTAAAGACCAGACGGAATATTTAATATAAAATTGCTTTTCAATAAAATTTAGATTATAGCGTGATAGTGTTTTTTTTAAATGTCTTATTACGTACTGATAACGAATGTGTTCACTTGTGTGGATTGTTCATAATATTCGCTGTAAAAGAAAAATTTGTAGATGTTATACTACTCACCTCACATGTATAAAAGCGTGTTGATTTGTATTCTGGAACCTGACTTGGACTGTAACGAACATTTCAACTAATTCTGTACTGTAGTTTTAGCGTTGTCTTCAAACATAGAAACAGACAAACAGACAGAAATTCAAAAAATTACAGATTTGGCATCAGTCTCGTTCATAGAGCACGTGGTAGCGATATTTTTCAAAAACTATTCAATGTACAGTTTTTGTCTCTCTACGATTTTATTACAGTATGAAGAAGATTATCGAAATGTATGTATACTCCTTTTGGGTCCAACAAGGCTTAAGTTACATTTTGTATATTTGACAAATACCAGTCAAAAATATCTATAGAGATTTAGTCATACTTGACGACTGAAGAAAAAAAACAATTAAACCGTACGACGTTGCCGACATATTTTGAAGAATTGAACCGTACGACGTTGCCGACATATTTTTTTAGAATTTTTTTTATAATAATATTTTATTGACTTCCACATAATTACAATTTAAATAAGTCCCTAACTCCCAAGGTAGGTCATCCCTGTGTTTCAGGAGTTAGTTCCTTTCCAATTTTGGTACAATATAGGTATGGCTGTCGATTTTAAGAAAATTATTAAATAAGTAATTGACATATTATACATCAAAATCAAAACAACCAAAAACCGTCTGAGGGGGTTCCATTGTATAGGTAAGTGATGGGTGAATGTATGTGTTTATGTTGTGTGTGTATAAAAAGATAGAGTGGGGTTTATAAGTTACCTTTAACGAATGAATGATGTTATGTTATCCTTTTAATTTTAGTTTAATGTATGTGTAGTAGATTTTCCATGTCTTCATACTTGTAATTGCGTAGCCATTTAGTGATAACGATTTTGACTTCGTGATTACTTAGTTTTTTAATTTTTAGTATGCTATCAATTGTGTTGTATAGTTTTGGTGCCAGATAATCATAGTGTTTTCTGGCAATACTAGATTTACGTGTAGGTACTGGACAACGGTTCACTCTTTTAGTGGATATGGGTAGGTATGGAACGGTTAAACGGTGATATCTGCGTAAACTTTGGTACACAAACAGTTTCCGCACACTGAAGACTTTGGCATTCTCGTATACAAGTGATGTGGAGTATCTGAATGGAAGGTACATTAAAACCTTTATCACAGCCCTTTGCGCGCGCTCCATTTCTATCAGGAGAGTCTTGGCAGCCCCACCCCACGAACAGATACAATAACTTATGACACACTCACATAATGCTTTGTAGGTTTGAATTAGAACACCAAAGTCAGCGACGGCCCTGAGGTTTTTAAATGCAAAAATTAATTTTCTGGTCCGCGCCGCCACTGCGGATATCTGGGAGTTCCATTTGAGTTTATCATCTATAATGACTCCAAGATACCGTATGGTCTCTACCTTCATTAACTCAACACAAGAGCAATTACCTCCCTGTATGGTGTCCAGCCTATTGCATGGATGCGTGTGTATGTGTATGGTATAATCTTTGGCCGGACTGGTTACTCTGGTTTTATTGAAACACATGTATTTGGTTTTTGTCGTGTTGAGGGTTAACAGACTATCTTCTAGCCAAGCAGTGATCCTACACATCCCAGATTCTGTACGACGGCGCAGATCATCCCACGAGGACCCATGAAACAATACCACAGTGTCATCAGCGAACATAAGGAGATCAGCTCCCTCTATGGAGAGTTTACATAAGGTATTTATGTAGGCTAGGAATAAGCTAGGGCCCAGGGAACTACCTTGTGGTATTCCGAAAGAGCATTTAGCTACATCGCTGAGATAACCATCCACCCTAACGCATTGCTTTCTGTTGGTAAGGTAATCCTGGAACCACGCAAGTGGTATGCCCCTAATTCCCAAATTAGCTAATCGAGACAGAAGAATTGGTATTGAGACTGTGTCGAACGCCTTTTGTAGGTCCAGGAATACGCCCAGGCATTTTGGTCCTTTGTCTAAGTAATTAGTAATCAGACTAGTAAGCCTTAATACTGCGTCTTCGGTTGAACGGCTTTTTCTAAAGCCATACTGGTTTTCAGCTAATAGCCCGTTTGTCTCCAAGTAATTGACTAATCTAGCGTTGACAAGTTTTTCTAAAATTTTTGCCAGCGTACTTAGCAGAGAAATGGGTCTATAGTTATTCGGATCACTTTTATTGCCAGATTTGTGTATAGGCGAAACTACGGCCGTTTTGAAAATTGAAGGGAAATTTCCCGACTGGAAACTTAAGTTGCATAGATGCGCAATTGGTTCTGCCAGGAAATGAGAAAACTTTTTCAGGAATATAGAACTGATGCTATCACCTCCCGCAGCACACCCTGATCTCATGCTTGAGATCAAAGTATGTACTTCAAATGGGTCAGTTGGTATCAAGGCCATAGAGTTTGCAGGACCATGCAGAGCTAACGTTTCCTTAGCTAATGCAATTTCAGTTTTTCCCAAATGCATCAGTGTGTTATTGGCCAACTTGGTGCCAATGGTTGTAAAGTACAGATTTACCTCGTTTAGAGACCCGACCGGGGTACTTTTAATGTTTAACAATTCGGACATCGAGTCTTTCTTTTTATTAAGATTACATAAGTCCTTTATGACTGACCAAACTTGTTTAATGTTGCCTTTACTCTCTTCTAGTTTTGTGCGATAGTATTTATTTTTTTGTGATTTTATTATCTTTTGACATGTGTTTTTATATTGTATATAAATTAACTTAAGTTCCGAATCATGGGCAAACAGTTTTGTTCTTCTGTACATTTTATCTCTCTTCCTTATAGATCTTACAATACCAGGTGTAATCCAAGGTTTAAGCGGCTGCAATCTTTTAGGTATAGTGATAGTAGTTGTGTTCTCCTTTGCTATTGTTTGTAGATGGGAAACCATAAACTCAGCTGCCTCATTAGCATTTACTATTCTGTAGAAAAAGTCCCAGTGTAAGTTTTTGAGTGCTATTTCAATTTTATGATAGTCAATAAAAGTTCTAGTTGAACTCATTGATGGAATGCTACTCTTTATTTTATCAATAAGCAAAAGTATAGGACAATGGTCAGTAAACGGCTCAAACACCAGGGTTTTTACAGTAGATTCGGTTTTGACCATAAAATGGTCTAAACACGCATTTTTCCTGGTTGGCAGATTTATGCACTGTCGCAAACCAAACGTAGCCATTAGGTTTAAATATTCGGAAGCATATCCTGATACTTTATCAGGCAAAATGTCTAGATTTATATCACCGGTGAGGATCACATTATCCATGTTAATACTTCTAAGAAGTGTATCCAAACTGCTTAAGTATCTCGTTGGGTTGTGAAAACACGGAGGCCTGTACGAACATATAATGGAATTTTTGTCATCTATAGTTAGAACTAAACAGTTCCCGTCTACAATGTCAGGTTCATGGACATTTGCCCTAATTCCCTCCCTAACAAAGATTATTACGCCATCATTTTGATTTAAACTGCGTTTTGTGCTGTATGATTGGTAGTTATTGATAGTAGGTAAGACAGAAATTTCGTTAATCCAGCATTCGGTAAGTACAACAGCATCCACTATTACATCGAGTTTCGTTAAAAATACTAGAAATTCGTCTAGATTGCGGTTAATACTGCGTATGTTGATAGATAACACGCATAAAGAGCCTGTACTATTATAGTTACATAAAATGGATTGACATTTGGATGAGTCAGTTGCTTTCAAACAAACATCCTTTTGAGAGCTGTCTATGTCCGACATAACTGATATATTATCGAATTTTGTAATTGATTCCTGTAGGTTTAGCTATAGGGTACAGTATACTAACATGATATTTTAGGAAGCTGGCCCGTACATGATAAGAATATACTACTTTTTTGTATATGTGGTCACCTGGAACGCAATTATATTCATTGATATTTGTTTGTGTAGTTAGTGGTGTGTTATAGTTTATTGTGTAATTATCAGTGTGTATTGAATGGTTCGATGTGTTTGTGCGATTTAACTTTGCGTTGTGTGTTTGTAAGTGACAATTTATGACAATGTACGCGGTTATTACAATATATTTGGTATGTTTTGATTGTAGTAAACAAAGTTTACAAATAAGCATGCAATAAAAAATACAATTAATATAGATTAATTTGATTGATGACAGTCATTTTTGGCCTCTAAGTTTAATCAAATCCGTTTCACTATTAATGACAATTTGCTGCTGTCCCTCACTTTTGCGTAAGTAGATTTTCCCATGCGCCGTCCAGCAGTAGTTATACTCATACGTTTTTGCGAATTCTCTAGCCAAATAGAATAGCTTCTTTGCCTTGAATGTTAAATTTTCCGAAAAGTATACCGGAACCTTTGGACCATTAATTTGCACATTTCCAGTATTGAATTTATTTTCTTTGTGTTCTTTATTATAATTCTTTACTGATTTGATTAAATTCTCTTTTACTAGAACATTTGAGAATTCTACTATGATTGGTTTATTTGACTCCGACTTTGTATTAAGTCGGAACACATCACGAATATCAGCCTTTGTCAAATGAATATTAAGTGCTTTTCCTGTGTTTAGGACAATATCTAGTAAATCCTGTTTAATTTCGTTAGGTTTCTTAGGGACGTTTCTCACTTCTATACTTGATGATCTTAGTTGACGTTCGAGGGTTTCTATTCTATTTTCCAAAGTTATGATGCTCTGGTAATTGTGTTTTCTGTCGCTTTCAAGTTCATACATTCTTTTTAATATCTCATCATATTTTTCGGAAATAAATTCAACATTGTTGCGAATACTTTCGTTTTGCTCTGTTATTGTGGCAATACTAGCTTGCAACAATGTTAATTTACTATTCTGCTCAGCCTTAAAGTTTTCAAACATCTCCATAAATTCCTGCTTAAACGTGCTAAACTCGTCTTCTCTCTTACGCTTAGCACGTCTCGTAATGTTTGAAGTATTGGATTTGCGAGTATCACATCCAGTGGATGCACTATTTGGCTCGGAGTCATCGAGATCAATTTGTGTCGGTGACATTATTAAAACGCTCGGAGGCGTGCGGTTAATCGGCATTTCGTATCCAAAAAACAGAAGAATGTAAAAAATACAGAAACAGTTTTAAAAGTCGTCGCTACCAGGATAACAGCGTTGTAAGTAGTTACTATTGACGTACCTCCTTCCAGTGTTTCTTATTCGCCTTACCGCAGTAATCGTTGCCAATGACGTATGCGGGTGCGCCGCAATTGGAGGTGCATTGACTCCACCCCTGGTAATAGGCGGCAAGCGACGGTGGGCGTTGCTGAGTTTCTGGGTAGGTGACACTCGGAGGGGGCAACTACCACTACAAGACAACCTCTTGCGTTTATGAACTCCTATTATTTTATTACTTTATTACTGATTTTATTGAAATATATTATTTAAATTTGTCGTTAAATTAAGTTACACGGTTACTAAATATACGTCTGACCTCCTCAGTGATCCGGGGGGAAGGGATTTTCATTTTTGATAAATGTTTTATGAATATGTAACGATTTAATAATCTAAACACCGTACGACGTTGCCTTATACTTGACATTGGCGAAATTGTGGAAGGTACAGAAGCCATAATCTAAGAGAAGAAGAAGACATATTTTGAAAGAAATTTATCATTTTTGAGAAATGTTTTATGAATATGTGAAGATTAATTAATCTAAATACCGTACAACGTTGCCTTATACTTGACATTGGTGAAATTGAGGAAGATACTCTACAGAAGCCATAATCTAAGAGAAGAGGAAAAAGCAGTAGTCATTATTATGCTCTTATAAAAGCATTAAATTACAAATTTAACTAAAATATTTCTATCAACGATATTTATGAGGCGTTGCACAACTGTTCTCTGAATAAAATAAACATTTCGAAGTCTCTGCCAAATAGTTTTAGCGAGATGTCATTCCAATCCAAAAGTCTTTAACTGAATATCTAAATTTCTCCTCTATTTATTGCCGCGTTTCAATCATATAGATTGAATTCAATTCAATCATTTATTCAGTGATTAGGTCCTAATAGACTCTTTTTCACGTCATATGAAACAACGGAGCTCCTAATAGACACTTTTTCACGTCATATGAAATAACGGAGGTCAATTTCACTACATGACAACCTCTGAGAATAAATGCCGAAGAAACTCAGGGCTAGGTCTTTGTCTGTCTGATTAATTTAATTTTTTACTTTGTGTTACAAATATGTGTTTACAAATTATTTATAACAGCTGTTGTACAGTACATTGAAAAACATTTTGCAGCTATAGTTACAATACAAACAATGCAGAAAAAAATTGTTTCCAGGGCAGCCGCATGTGCGGATAAGAATAGATAAGAATTAACGCCACACGTCCTTGTCGTCAACACGAACAAATAATGAACATGAAAATCTCTTTAGAAGAATCGCCACACATCATATCAGCCAAAGGACGTCCACTGCTGAAAAAAGGCCTCCGCCATGGATTTACATAACGAGCGGTCACATGCCACCAGCATCCAATCTTCCAGTGACCTTCACCAGGTCGTCTGTCCACCTCGTCGAAGGTCGTCCCACGCTGCGTGGTATCCACTCGAGAACCTTTTTACCAGTTCCGCGAACAATGTGCCCCGCCCATTGCCTCTTCAGTTTACTAATTCTTTCAGCTGTGTCGGCAACTTTAGTTCGTCATAAGACCGCGTCCCCGGCAGGTATCGGCACATCAATGTTTGACGGGCCCCTTCCCTGTCCTTTAGAGAGGCGCACCCGGAACACGCGCGCCGCCATCTCGGGCTTGTTTCTGTTTGGGCGACAGACCGCCCCTGGTTTGTCACCCGCTGGCCACTTCTGGAGGAGGTGGTCTTCAATTCATCTGGCTAGAAGGCATCATACACTGCTAGACGATCCATGGATCATGGTCTTAACTTAAGGAATTTTCTGTCCGAACAGCCATTACTCCTGCCATAGACATTGCCAGCCTACTATATATCGGTGACTACATTCAAAAGTAGCAGTGCTGTCAATAACTCTTTAAAAAACTTCTCAAGACGACTAACCATATCTAAAAGTTTATTCTGTCCATCCACGTATAGCTAGCACCCGATCCTCACATCACATTAACTATTGACAAAATAAAAATGTAAAATGGCGGACGACGCGCGCCCGTTACAACCGTCGGTTACTCCAAGGAGCCATTCCATTTTCGAATGTTACCCGCCAATAAATATGTTATAGAGTTACAATGAGGGATAAACGCTACAGGACTATTCGCCACTCTCATGTTACTTTATATTTGACATAATATCTGTGTCTATTTCGGAGTTTCGGAATGGACGTGAGTTTCTTAGGGTTAGAGGTAAGTTATCATTCATTGTTAGACTGTTTTTTTTATATCACAATAAAAATATGAAAGTTCAAAGGTAATATCGATGTAACAGAATTATTAGTAGGTGGAATCTAGTTATAAGGCATCCTTGTAAAATTATTAACTCTAAGACCACCATTGTGAAGAGAAAATAAATGATATTACTTATTAGTTCAATAAAAATCACCACAGAAAATTTCCTTTCGTTTTGTTGTCCTTTTTAAACATTTAACATGTCTATGGACGAAATTCCAAAAATGTTTTTATGTTTAATCCTTCTAAACCAGCTCAGCTATATCCATGACATTTGTCAGACAAGGACGTAATAAAAAATAAATGTATATTTCGTGTTCTGTATTTAATTAAATGTTTACAGTGTGTGATTAATGTAAATTTAATAATGTAATATTCATTGACGTTAATTTTATTACGGTATGACATTTGCATGCCATAAGACTGAATATGGTAATACTGTATTATTGGAGGTTACTCCTTAAGAATAGATTTATATGTAAGGGAAAAATTTATGAGGAATGAAATTTTGTCGAGCGTTAACTAAAATGCGTTACGTTTTTCGGCGCCTATCTATCCTATCTACCTTGCGCACATTCTGTGTTAAAGTCATGTATGTGTCAAATGCCATTTGATGTCAAAGTTTTATATTATATTATTTAATATATATAAATGTTGATATTTAATATCATTATTATTAAATATTAATACTCAGTGGAGTGATGAAACACAGTTGATTGTAGCTTCGTATATTGAGGACTGCCCGTCGTTGTGGTATATAGTTTTACCCACTATTACTATTAATCCAACTATCTTAATCTACCTACACTACAAAATCATTAATAAAATATCAACTAATAAATAAATAAATAAATAAACTAAAGACCAGACGGAATATTTAATATAAAATTGCTTTTCAATAAAATTTAGATTATAGCGTGATAGTGTTTTTTTTAAATGTCTTATTACGTACTGATAACGAATGTGTTCACTTGTGTGGATTGTTCATAATATTCGCTGTAAAAGAAAAATTTGTAGATGTTATACTACTCACCTCACATGTATAAAAGCGTGTTGATTTGTATTCTGGAACCTGACTTGGACTGTAACGAACATTTCAACTAATTCTGTACTGTAGTTTTAGCGTTGTCTTCAAACATAGAAACAGACAAACAGACAGAAATTCAAAAAATTACAGATTTGGCATCAGTCTCGTTCATAGAGCACGTGGTAGCGATATTTTTCAAAAACTATTCAATGTACAGTTTTTGTCTCTCTACGATTTTATTACAGTATGAAGAAGATTATCGAAATGTATGTATACTCCTTTTGGGTCCAACAAGGCTTAAGTTACATTTTGTATATTTGACAAATACCAGTCAAAAATATCTATAGAGATTTAGTCATACTTGACGACTGAAGAAAAAAAACAATTAAACCGTACGACGTTGCCGACATATTTTGAAGAATTGAACCGTACGACGTTGCCGACATATTTTTTTAGAATTATTTTCATTTTTGATAAATGTTTTATGAATATGTAACGATTTAATAATCTAAACACCGTACGACGTTGCCTTATACTTGACATTGGCGAAATTGTGGAAGGTACAGAAGCCATAATCTAAGAGAAGAAGAAGACATATTTTGAAAGAAATTTATCATTTTTGAGAAATGTTTTATGAATATGTGAAGATTAATTAATCTAAATACCGTACAACGTTGCCTTATACTTGACATTGGTGAAATTGAGGAAGATACTCTACAGAAGCCATAATCTAAGAGAAGAGGAAAAAGCAGTAGTCATTATTATGCTCTTATAAAAGCATTAAATTACAAATTTAACTAAAATATTTCTATCAACGATATTTATGAGGCGTTGCACAACTGTTCTCTGAATAAAATAAACATTTCGAAGTCTCTGCCAAATAGTTTTAGCGAGATGTCATTCCAATCCAAAAGTCTTTAACTGAATATCTAAATTTCTCCTCTATTTATTGCCGCGTTTCAATCATATAGATTGAATTCAATTCAATCATTTATTCAGTGATTAGGTCCTAATAGACTCTTTTTCACGTCATATGAAACAACGGAGCTCCTAATAGACACTTTTTCACGTCATATGAAATAACGGAGGTCAATTTCACTACATGACAACCTCTGAGAATAAATGCCGAAGAAACTCAGGGCTAGGTCTTTGTCTGTCTGATTAATTTAATTTTTTACTTTGTGTTACAAATATGTGTTTACAAATTATTTATAACAGCTGTTGTACAGTACATTGAAAAACATTTTGCAGCTATAGTTACAATACAAACAATGCAGAAAAAAATTGTTTCCAGGGCAGCCGCATGTGCGGATAAGAATAGATAAGAATTAACGCCACACGTCCTTGTCGTCAACACGAACAAATAATGAACATGAAAATCTCTTTAGAAGAATCGCCACACATCATATCAGCCAAAGGACGTCCACTGCTGAAAAAAGGCCTCCGCCATGGATTTACATAACGAGCGGTCACATGCCACCAGCATCCAATCTTCCAGTGACCTTCACCAGGTCGTCTGTCCACCTCGTCGAAGGTCGTCCCACGCTGCGTGGTATCCACTCGAGAACCTTTTTACCAGTTCCGCGAACAATGTGCCCCGCCCATTGCCTCTTCAGTTTACTAATTCTTTCAGCTGTGTCGGCAACTTTAGTTCTTCTACGGATCTCCTCATTTATGATTCGATCTCGTAGATAAATACCAAGCATAGCTCTCTCCATAGTTCGCTGAGTGACCTTGAGCTATCTTATGAGGACCATATTTAGTGACCACTATGTCCCATCGCTGGTGACTGGTCATGTAAATTATCATTAATTAATACCGTATGGTGCCGGCTAAGCATGGAACCACCCTATCTCATATCGTATGTGTCGCAAAAGGCGACTACAGGATTAGCCGAAGCATTGTCAGCAGATTCCTTGAGTATGAAAATCATTGACACAACACAAACCCAGACCGGCCTTGGGGAAGGCCTATGTCCAACAATGGACTGTTTTTTTTGCTGTAAATTGATGATTTAATACTATCGAAAGCACCGTAAATTTGAAATACACAGTACAAGTAATCTACCTACCACAAATTATCTTCAAAAGTGAGTATGCTCGATGATTTTTCTATATTTCTGTTTACCTGAATAATAAAGCTTTAAAAACGAAAACGAACATTGCGTATCTGTGGACGATTTAAATGGTAGGTTTGTAGAAACTGTCCAAACGGTTGGGTCTAAGTTCTTTAAGGCCCACCGTAAAGGTAGACCAAAAAAGTTCTCCGATCACACTCTCGACCTCATGGCAGAAAGACGCGCCATGACGCTGCAGTCCTCCGGTGATGCTGAAGCATACCGACTGCTCAATAGACGGATATGGAAGTCCTTGCGTCACGATATCCGCACCTTTAACACCAACGGTGTTAAAGAGGCGATTGAGCGGAATCAAGGCTCCAAAGTGTTCGCAAGAGACAAGTCTATTGGGCAAAGTCGTATTATGAAGCTGAAGACCGAGGACGGCAGTGTAGCGTCGACTAAGCCAGAGGTTTTGAGACAGATTGAGAAGTTCTACCGGCAGTTATACACCTCGGTAAGTATACCTACCATTGGCTCTGACAAAGACCCGCGAGCCAAACTAACCCGACACTATACCGAGGATATCCCGGACATCAGCCTGTACGAGATTAGGATGGCCTTGAAACAGCTTAAAAATAACAAGGCGCCGGGTGGAGACGGAATTACGACAGAGCTTCTGAAAGCGGGTGGAACACCGGTACTTAAAGTCCTTCAGAAGCTATTCAATTCCGTCTTACTCGAGGGCACAACGCCGGAAGCGTGGCACAGAGGTGAGGTGGTGCTCTTCTTCAAAAAGGGTGATAACACCCTATTGAAGAATTATAGACCCATCTCACTTCTGAGCCATGTTTATAAGCTGTTTTCAAGGGTCATCACGAATCGTCTCGAGCGCAGGTTTGATGACTTCCAGCCTCCCGAACAAGCCGGTTTCCGAAAAGGTTTCAGTACCATAGACCACATCCATACGCTGCGGCAGGTTATACAGAAGACCGAGGAGTATAATCTGCCACTATGCTTGGCGTTTGTGGACTATGAGAAAGCCTTCGATTCGATCGAAACCTGGGCAGTGCTGCAATCTCTGCAGCGGTGCCAGATTGACTATCGGTACATTGAAGTGTTGAAGTGCTTATACAGAAACGCCACCATGTCGGTCCGAGTACATGAACAGAGACCGCGCACCGGAAAACGCAGCGTGGGACGACCTCCAACGAGGTGGACAGACGACCTGGTGAAGGTCGCTGGGAGTCGTTGGATGAGAGCGGCATGTGACCGCTCGTTGTGGAAATCTAAGGGGGAGGCCTTTGTTCAGCAGTGGACGTCCTGTGGCTGATATGATGAAAAACGAAAAAAAAAGGTTTGCTGATTGGGTGGCGCAGTGGCTAAGCAATAGGCTTCCTGTGCTCTGGGTCGAGGTTTTGACTCCGGCACGGGACAAATGTTTGTATGACTTACGAAATACGAGTAGCTGTTCCGAGTCTGGGTATTTGTGCATGTGAAATTTATGGAATTAAACTGTAGTAACCCACCACACAGGAGATTCCCCAGTGCGGGCATAATTTAAATTATAATTTTCCAAATGACGTCGGCTGGTAAATTCCTAAAACGAAATAATATGAATATTCTGACACAGTAATAATAATAAATAATTTGTTATCAATATTATTTATATTGTCGCTTTGTAGTTCAACGTAATTTATAGGACGGATTCCAGTTTATCGTAAATTACGTTATTTTTACTATACATGTATTTCATTGTTACCAATGATTTAACTGACCTATTGCAAATATTTGGTAATGTCATTTATCACGATTTTTTTTTTTAAATCATTGACCCTCACTAGGATTTCTCCTGTGTCGTGGGTGTGTTTACAAACACAAATTCCACACACAATACACCCAGACCCGGAACAACTACCTGCAGATCGTACAAATATTTGTTCCGTGCGGGAATCGAACCCACGACCCGGTACTGTATCAGCCACTGCTCCAACCGTGCCGTCAAACTTTAACGCCATTAACTTTCAATGAACAAGTTTGACGGGACGATGAGGCACAGTGCCTAAGCAATTGGCTTTCTGACACGTAGTCACTAGTTCCCACATAGAAAAAATATTTGTATGATCTACAGGTAGCCACGGCACAGAAGAAACATTAGTGTGGGACATAGCCTTAAAAAGATACTTTTTAAAAAAGCGGTTCGAACTTAAAAAATACACATCATTCATACACGTTAGAATTTCCAGTGTTAGAGAAATATCACTGTTGTAAAAAGGAAAATTTTAGGAACTGGAATTATGTAGACATACATACGTAACCAAACCATATCGCACTAAACACTCGTGAGAAGACGCGTATTAACAAAAATATACTATCAAAGATCACAAGCATTTTGACGCTTAGTTCTAGGTCAATGTCAGCGGCCGAATAAAATTAGCATTGGGTGAAAGTATTTTGAAAGGAGCGCTCTAGTATGACTAGGCTCGTATCGGTTCCATGGTGTAACGGTTAGCACTCTGGACTCTGAATCCAGCGATCCGAGTTCAAATCTCGGTGGAACCTGATCTTTTGAACTTCTGCGAAATGTTGTTTATGAATTTTATTTGCAGTCAGTTTTGTCTTCATTACTTAGTCTTTCATACGGTATTATTAAAATTGAGTTATAAAAGAGTTTCTTTATTTAAAGAAATATAAAACCTTTGCCATCAAAATGAGTTGTTGTTTTTAAATGAAATATGTGATAATACTTGTTTTCATAACAACTATTATCGTGCTCGTGAACGAGTGCCAACTTTTGGGCAGTTAAATGCTGCTATGACAATCTAATCATGAATTTTAATAAATATTACATTCGGGCTTGTTTAGTGTAAACTTTTTTAAGGAGACTCTTTTTTCCTACATTGTCCTCACATAAACTTTATTTCGTGAACAATGTAGACATAAATATTGTAAACTATTATGATTTAAAAAGGGTCACCTCGGAGTTTCTTACCCGTTCTTCTCCATAGGAAATGTACATCCTGCGCGGATGCGGCGGCAATTAAAGTCTGACTATTCATAAAACGGTTTTACATGAATAAATTATTTTAATTTATCCCAATTCGCGGAAACCGTTTAGTGCAAATAAAACTTAGTTTTTTTTGGCTTTCTGTCAATTTCCTGTTTCAGCCTGTTTTTTTGTTTCCTCGTCTGTGGAATTCGTTTTGCTTGAGATTTCTTGTGCATTTGCCAGTGTTCGGCTGTTCTTGGACTGTTATATCATAAAGCTGAGTAGCACGAAGGAATTGCAGGGATAGGTGCCTTTGTCAACAAACATACTATTGAAAGATGGAATATTCGAGGGTATGCGTTGTGGTAGTACTTTACCAATTGTCGAAAAGAAGGTATTAACATTATTAATGGATGACTTTGGGGATTGACCTGCATTAATTAGTTCTTGAGGCGATTCACGCTTTTTGTTATAACTTGTTATAGTTTTAATAGAATCCCATAACATTTTAGAGTAACCTTTAGCCATTTTTAGTTGATCTTGTTTATATTGATGTCTTAGCTTTATAAGAAGATTATTGTAATGTTTCCTGTACCGTTTATATGTTTTAGTCATGACTTCATTATGTGGTTCCTTTTTAGTTTTAATTTGCATCTAATCTCTGGTTTTAATGCACCTTAGTAGCCCAAGAGTAATCCAGGGTTTAAAGGTCGTTTTGTTTCATGAGATCCTAATGATCAATGTGTGCTTCAGTATTTGGTTAGACAGTAGTTAGACAAAATTATTGGTCGCCAGATTCAAGTCACTTTCGACGTAAACTTAAATAAAGTCTAAAGAGCAATCAGTGGTGATCCCAGCCCAGTTCAGTTTCCTGACTATAATAATAACATCGCGTATTGTTAGGAGGTTCCTCTCTCTGGAGCCCTAACCACCGGTGGCTTGGACCCTGTTCCCGACGCCGGTGGACTACTATTTTTTATATTTTTAAATGTATATATATATATTGTTTTTGTATGTATTTAAAAATGTAATTTATATGTGTTTATCAAAATAAAGGAAATAATATTCATTTATTTCAGGCAATAAAGCCCATAGTGTTACACCATATTTTATTTATTGCCGAATGAAACCACGTTAATTTTCATTATTTTTCAGTCCCGGAATATTGTGTACAGCAAAACCACGCCTCATGGAATACCGTCTGTATACCACACCACGGGGCCAGAATTCTTCGCTCAGAAAGGTGACTTCTTGTTCCTGTTCAATGGTCATTTTGAATGAAGACAATGTCGTTTGTTTATATTGAATTAGTTTTTCAACCTTCACGACCGTGTGTCCGCAATCTTTAATGAAATCACTTATGTCTGTTTCCGTTGTATTTTTGTCAAATCGAGAAGCGTAAACGTAAGACAACTTTGGCACTATCTTTATTTTATTTGACTTCAGAACGGCTTTCTCTTGTTGATTACTATTCACATTTTTGGATTTCATCCTCTTGTTTACTACAGTTATAAAGCTATCGTCCAGAACAGATAGGGTCCTTATAATTGGGCTGCTAGTACTGCGCATGAAATTTGTATTATATACTATACTACTATTTAAGGGTATTTTTGAACCCGTGGCCTTTAGACAAAATAGAATGGCTTCACGATCAGTTACTGAGGTTTGAAAGTTGAGTGTGTAAGCCTGTAACTTAGTTTTAACAAGAATGTGATCAAGACCACTTTCCCCCCTTGTAGGATGGTTATGTGCAGGTAGTAGTCCATGAAATGATGTGATAACTAAATATTATGAGACATTAGAGTCTAAATTCAATATGATCATTTCGACCGAATGATATCCACTGCTGGACACAGGCCTCCCCCAAAAATCACCACAACGATCGAGATGGGTGTATTGTGGGCTCATTGGGGGGTTTTGCCATAATAGCCACGCTTGGCAGACGGGTTGGCGATCGCAGTTGAGTTGTTAATGTACTCGAAGGACGCTGCTGCCCATCCTTCAGCTAATCCCTTAGTCGACTTTTACGACACCCACGGGAGGAAATGGGGTGGTAGCATTCTGAGCCGGCACCACACGGCATAGCCGGCACCACACGGTATTAAAAGCATGGCAGTTAAAGTGATAAAATAGGTAATAAAATGTATTACATTTTTATTAGATTTAAATCTCTACTGTATAAGACTTGGTGATCAGATTATGAAATACACGGGTAATAAAAATCTGCCGGAGGGAAGGGAGAGGAGGAATCTCACTAATACTAGTGATAAGGTGTTTCATCAGTTTCAATCCTCTAGTGTTTCGATTTCCTGTCCACGACAAAATGCAGAGTTGCCAGCAGTCTCTGGTGATCAATCCACCAGCTGTGACTAGAACTAATGAGGCACTAATAGCACCTGATGTGGTATGTGTCACAGATGATGGTGATGGGGATGAATGTGGTGATTGTGAGGCGAACGAGTGTGTGGGAAGCGCAATTGGAAATGTAGAACGCGACGGCGCCGATACTGGCGCAGCCCGAGATTTTTGTCTGAGACAAAAATCTCGTGACCATTATTCTAGTACTTCCGCGCGAAATACTGACGTACCGCCAGTACCGTCACCCCCACACACACGTCAGACGCGTACTAGGAAAAAAATGATAACACGAAATTCTCTTCAAATGTTTTGTATTCGTTTTTATTATTCGTTATTTTAGTGGTGTAAAAGTTACGGACTTTACGTTATTTATAATTTATTATTGTCACCAGGTTTCAAAATGTAAGTTTGAAAGAATTATGTATATGCGGATGCGCAGGTGCGCACCGCGGTGTCAGACCTTAAGCCAGTAATAGACTAAAGAGTTCAACACATACGGTTGTTTCATTACGCTCCATACAGCTCAGGTGGTCTATCCTTTACCAGGAACCACACGGCTTCCAATATAAACCACAATTTTTGAGACAACGTATAATATCATTACCAAAAATTCACCTTCCATAAAAATCATAACAACAATCCCTGTTTATTCGGAAATCAAAAATGGGTAGAGCCTACCAATTTATCAGTGAAAGTAAAGCTCTTGATACAGAGCGATATGGTAAACCCTTGCTAATTACCATAATATGTTTAAGCATTTATACGTCTGGCCGCGCCCTAACGAATTAACTGATTACTTTAATTATAAAAGCGAACTCTTTTGCTGTTGTCGCTTGGGAGTTAAAGCGTATGTGGATAAAAAATCTATGTGTGGTCGATGGCACAGTAGGTAAGGCAATGCTAACTTTGGATTAACTAGGAATAAGATTAATTACAAAAAATAGTTGTGGCAAGAGATATTGAAGTGTAAACATTGTTTTTTTAATCATTAAATCAGGCATCAACAACCATAGAAATATACAATATAAATCTTAACTAACATAAAAATACTATAAATAAACCATAAAATATTCTACACGAACATTTCAAATTACTTACTACTATATTATTACCAAAATACTACTCGTACACAAATGCCAAAATCATTCCTCAATTATTAGTATAATTTTCTAGTATTTTTACCATGAAATTGCGTTCCTGACAGCTGTCGGGTGGCTGCACTTTAAACAAACTAGTACCAGCATTGAGTTTACTAGTTTGCCACCTTTTTTATTGGTCCCAGTGGAAATTCTACATGGAACTTCCTTTGCCCTGGGGAAGGGTGAAAGAGTATCCCAGATTCCTACCTAAAAAAAACTACTGGAGCGGTCATGTTCAGCATTTAGGGGGCTCCAGGTCTTCGTATAATTACTCTAGAGCACCAGTTTGCTACCTATCAATCGGTAATCTGTCAAGGCAGCTGGGATTATATTGCCACCAATGTTTTTTTTCTATATACAACTGCCGCATACTATTGTGTGCTGCCATCTATAGCCTATTGTGTCAGTGAGTTGTCATACTTAGTAGAATAATGCCACTAATTATCACAAATATCTCAGACTATATTTTATATATTAGTAACGATGACAGTCACAATAGCGTTTCTATAAAAAAACCGAATACAGAGTTTTATTGTTTCTTTTAACTATCATTATTAATTAGTTAGCTATTTCACTCCATTTTACATTTACATTGTGCTAACCACCTGAAAAATAGGGTCGTCACTTCAATCTTGCAAGAAATGTTAGTTATTATGTCAAGCTACAAAAATATCCATTTCACGAATAAACTCAGTTTTAGCTTAAAATAAAATACTTTACCCAGACTTATTATTACCTGACACAGATTTTTTAGAAAAATATTGTGCAAAAACTGACTTCTCAATTTTCCAAGTACATTTGCAAATGTTTTTGTATCATCATACAACAACCATTTAACGTGAGAAATTCAATAAGTGATCAAATTAAAGCTGTTAGTGTTTAATCCAGGGACCGTACAACTTCGGTTAAGAGTGAAGTCTTTCGAAGGTAACCCTTTCAAGAGGTAAACCCTATAATGATGTAACATCTTGAATGTGTATTCTCCTGGTAACACCTTGAATGGGTAACCCCTTCATTGTGATAACCATCTGGAAGGGGTTCCCCTTCATTATGATAAACACTTCAAGTGGTTACCTAAGTGAAAGGGTCACTTAGGAACCCATTGAAAATGCTTACCTCTTCAAGGGGTGGTAATCGGGTTACCTTAAGGTTCCCTATTAAAATTATGGTCCACCAGCAAAGGCAGGGTACCCCCACCATTTCACTTCACTTTAGAGTTCAAAGTTAGAAATGTTATTGAACAAGTATTGACATAAAAATATTCCGGCCGGGAGGAATATAAATAGTTTAAAAGTTTATTTAATCTTTAGCTTTATTAAAGAAGAGCTATAGAGTAACAATAATCATATGGCCGAATACTGAAATTTTCCACTTAATATTAAAATCCCGCTTTACTATAGATTAAAGACGCCCGTTTTCGGTAGGAGGTCTCCTTTCCCAAATCGTTAAGCGGGATTTAAGTTTAAGTGACGTTTCAGTATTCGGCCGATAGTCCCGTGCTTATAAGCCGCTTGGTACGGAGCGACAAAGATTCTTCCTTCCTTCCTTCTTTACCTATCGCTGGGGGAGCCAAGTTCACTAGGTATTGGACCGCACCCGCGACAGTTACTTATCCACCCGTCACTTGGTACCTTTCGGGCCGCGTTTGTGTGCTACCTGGTCAGCTGCACATTCCTTCAGAGAGACGCTCATAGAACACTCCACGCCACTGCGCCGTTTGGGGCCTGCTTTTGATCTGGCAACAGACTCTAGGCTATTAAGGTGCTATGCAAAATATCATGGATTATTAAAATAAGACAACAGACACAGATGCTTCACATCCGCTAATCATCAGGTTTACTTCTTCGAAACTAAGGTCCTAAAACAAGTAGGTAGGATATTTAAAAAAAATACGGGTTGCACTCCGGGAGTGCCGACAGAAGTGAAAATTTTATAGCAATAAATGTTTTTTTTTCTTTATCTAATTCACAAAATATAATATATTATACGGCTGCGGTGGGAGCGCCTCACAAAAAGCGCGCGCTTCCCGCCGCGTTGCAAAACCAACAAGTTTTCACTTCAAATAGCGTCTCGGTAACGGTGTCGCGAGTACAGAGATTTTATCTCATCTAAAAATATGCGTACCGCGCTAAAAGAAGTTTTCACTTCAAAAAACTAAGTACATATTTTACTTCCTCGCCAACCCTACAGTTTAACCCTTCCGATTACGAGCGATAGTTATCGTATAGCACTCACGCGCTAGCCACATTACTAGTGAATTATTATTTCTGATTAATAAATTGTGTGTCCCGCGAGACGGTGTGCTCGACACTGACACGCCTTGTCACGGCGAGCGGTGTAGCCAGGAAATACTAAGAAACGATACATGAATGAAGAGAAAGTTTAATTTAAGCCTCACATCAGAAACAATCACAAACACTTTAACGATATTTTGACTTAACTTATTCGGTCGTTTTTTATTTAATCATTCATATTTATCTGAATGTTTGGATTCAGGGGTTATCAGCTCGCAAAAAGACTAATATCAACATTTTCTTAAATTTTGTCGTTTTTTAGATAGTATTAGTTATAATAATAACCAATACTACCATCATATAAGCCAAAGGACGTCCACTGCTGAAGAAAAGCCTCCACCATAGATTTACACAACGAGCGGTTACATGCCGCTCTCATTCAACGACTCCCAGCGACCTTCCCCAGGTCGTCTGTCCATCTCGTTGAAGGTCGTCCTACGCTGCGTTTTCTAGTGCGCGATCTCCACTCGAGAACCTTTTTACCCCAACGGCCATCAGTTCTACGAGCAATGGGCGCGTCAGTTTACTAATATTTTCAGCTCATCGGCAACTTTAGTTCTTCTACGGATCTCCTCATTTCTGATTCGATCTTGTAGAGAAATACTTAGGTGGTATTCTGAGCCGGCACTCGGATATCCCCTTAGTCGGCTTTTACTACACCCATGGGTAGAGCCAGTTGGTCTCTTTTTCCCGGAAACCACACGGAACAGCAATTATAAATGCAATCAGACTTGAAACAAAACAAAGACAGCTTAAGTCATTATTTCAGCCAAGAAAAGTCCACTGCTGGACAGAAGCCTCCCCAAATGGCCACAACGACCGGTACAGGTATGTTTTGTGTGCTCATTGGGGGGTTTTGCCATAATCGCCACGCTTGGCAGACGAGTTGGCGATCGCAGTTGTGTTATAAAGAAGGACGCTACTGCCCATTCTCCGGTATCCCATAGTCACCTTTTACGACACCCATGGGATGAGACGGGGTGGTGACATTCTTAGCCGGCACCACACGGCAATACGACAGTTTAAGTAGCTCTACAATTATATTTTTTTACCTGACAACTCAGACTCTCCGTGACACGCCGTCACACCGTCAATTATGTTATTTGATGCTTTTTCATTAAAGTAATACGATGCCCAAGAGGCTTCTGGGCGGGACTGGGTTAGTTGGGTGTGATCGACGGCCAAATAATCTGGGGACGTATTTATACGAATTATGGGGCATTTAGTGGTGTTGTTTTGGCAAAACACGGTTTGTCAGGCGATTTTTATCTATTCAGAGGTTTTAAATAGTTAATAGGTTTTTGTAGCAAATACTTATTGTTACGTCACAGTTGGATTAAACAGGTGTAGCTCGTTATAATGTCAGAAGCTAATAGGTAGGTACCATGTGGTGACTACAGTGTTGATGTGTCCGCTGATCCTTAAATGTCAATTAGTCAACACATTTTACAATAACACTTTTTATTCTTAATTTAAATTTACCCGACCGCATTTTAGGGTTACACTTTATAGCTAACTGTTTTTTTTTTTGGGTACTTACAAACTACAGCATTAAATCTCACATGCACAAATACTAAGACCCGGAAAAACGATCTGTACGTCATATATATTTTTTTCCGTGGGTTTCGATCTCGCGACAAGCAGCCAATCTATCAGCTTATACAGCTATTCGGTCAAGTTAAATAGAATAACAAAATAAAACCGAAAACAGCAACTAATAGAATTTTAAACTCAATAGCAAACTATAAAACCTTTGAAAACCTTTTATAACTAAATGAATAAAATTATTTAATTGCGTGAATATGATACAGACAGTTCTTAAAAAAACCTCACTTATTCTGCCTTTAATCTCGGCGTGCAAATTTTACAGGTTAATACCTAATATAAGTATGTAGACAACATACCTCTTTTTCCTTTTTTTATTGGAAATTCATCAAGAGTTTCCTTCTCCCCGGACTCCTACCGGCTAAAACCACTGGAGCGGTCATCTTCGGCACCGAAGGGGGGTTCCAGCCCACGTAAGATCACACCAGAGCCGCCCATAATGCCTTTAGGCATAACTTGGAGGAGACGACTATAAAGCGGCCCCCTCTAGCATACGGAAGGCGACTGTAAAATAGCCCCCCAGGCACTTCGCGGGGAAGATTATAAAGGATCCCCCCAAGCCTCGCAGAAGCTGAAATTACATTAAATTAAATTAAAGTCATAGACACTACAAGAACCTTGGTTCTTTCGATTTTGTTTTTTTTTAACACAATATCAAATTACAAATAGAGCTTAACATTACATTATAATTTACAGAACCTATAGTTTATAATCTAGGAACTCGAGTAAACTGTGTACATCTATTTATTTCTTATAATATTATCTGTCATAGAAAATATTTACATCTGTGTACTGAGTAGCAAGGAACTGAGCAGTGAGATTGCTTTGGCAGATATAGAGCCAGCTCTCAATCGGGGAGCATGAAAGGAACCTTCTAGCTGCGCACTCTGTACAGCCAGTACACGTAAACGTAGCGGTAACCCAAAAACGGGTACCTTAGACCGACACTTGGTCTAGGTATTAAACCAAATAACTCGCTTTGATCTATCCTAAATCTACTTCGTCTTCGTCTAGTGGTTGATCATTTGCCTTCCATACAAGAGGATCTGACTTCGATCCCGGCTTCTGACTTTTCGGATTCATGTACGAATCAGAATTTGATTATCACTTGCGTTAACGGCGAAGGAAAACATTGTGAGGAAACCTGTATTCCTGTGTGCAGTCCGCCAAGGCCAGCGAGGGGGTCGTGGGACCAACTTTTCTCATCGTGAAGAAGGTCCGTGTCCAGCAGTGGGACAGTAATGGGCTGTGTATGTATCTCAAAGTCAACATAAAATAAAATAAGTTTTTGTATTTTTATGCGGCAATTGCGGCGTTGCAATGCCTCTTTTTTCTATGTCAGAAATCTTCACGGGCATATCAACAACAACTGTGTAACTTTCAACTGAATCGGATGAATGGTATAAAAACGTATACACGACACAGACACACTCATTTGTATATATAAATATATAGACTAGCCGTCACCTGCCCGCTTCGCTATGCGTAAATTAAAATTGAGTTATATTTTTGTTATTCAAATAAAATATTCTACATTCTATTCCACGACATTATCTATCTCTGTACTGAATTTTATTAGAATCTGTTCAGCCGTTTGGATGTGATGGAGCCACAAACATACTAACTTTTACATTTGTTTATTTATAATTTATAACAGTAGCCGTGTAGTGTGAAACGAATAGCACCTACCCATCTCATCCCGTGGGTGTCGTAAAAGGCGACTATGGGATTAGCCGGCGGATGGGCAGCAGTACAGTACATTCCTTCCTTACAGTACATACAGTACATTCTCTTTAGAGTACCTTAACAACTCAACTGCGATCGCCGACCCGCTAGCCAATCGTGGCGATTATGGCAAAAACCCCCTATGAACACAACAACCTGACTGATCGTGGTAGCGATCTATGTGGGAGGCCCATGTCCAGCTGTGGACTTTATTTCGCTGAAATGATGATGATGATGAATAATAGCAAGTTATTTATAACTAGCTAATGCCCGGCTAATGTATTGCAATGCCTCTTTCAATTATTGAGTTTCTTTTCTATGTCAGAAACTTTCACATAAGTGACAACATCAACTACACAAACAAAACAATCGGCGGAAAGGTATCGGACTAAGCAGTAAATAAATATTCATTTTTCTACATTATATATAGATTTAAATCCATCTTGATGTAATGTCGAGGAATATTTTACCAATCTAATAATAATCTAGTCTATCTAATAATTAAATTAAATGTGTTACTGGCAGTATTTCTTAATAAATCTGCCAGTAATTTCTACTGATTTTAAATAATTATAGTCATTACAAGTCACAAAAAACCAACCACTAAAGGCAAGTCGGAGACGAGGCCCTGACCGACTCTCTGGAGCATTCGGGTACGCAGTGTCGCCACTCACATTCAGCTCGCCACAAACTGCCCTGCGTTCTAGATCTAGTCTATCTAATAATGAAATTAAATGTGTTGCTGGCAGTATTTCTTAATAAATAAATCTGCCAGTAATTATTTATACTGATTTTAAATAATTATAGTCATCGCAAGTCACAAACAAAAACAAAATAGAAACCACACAAAAAGAGTACCCAGGTTCCACCGAGATTTGAACTCGGATCGCTGGATTCAAAGTCCAGAGTGCTAACCATTACACCATGGAACCGTATGAGACTGGACATTTGCGTTGAAATAAGGAAGTACAATTTGTGGGTATTATTATATCAATCATTAATCAATTAAAATGATGATAAACATTTCGTAAAGTGTTTTTGTACCTAATAGCCCGCGCATAAAGGTCATAATACCAAATCTAGTAGTATGATTTATTAGTGTCAAAAACCTCATATCCCAGTCACGAATTATAAAAAAGTGTATTAGATCCATGTGGTGTCCGGATTAAGAATATAGCACCACTTCATCTCCTCCCGTGGTGGTTGTAAAAGGCGACTAAGGGATTCTAAACCAAAGGGATGGGCAGCAGCGTCCCTTTTGTGAAGTGGTAGCCATACTGCGCTCACCAACCCGCCTGCCAAGCGTGGTGAGTATTGGCAAATACCCCCCAAAATGATGACACAGTTATGAAATTCTATGGGGGAGGCCTCTGTTCAGCAGTGGACGTCTTTTGGCTGATATGATGATGATGTATTTACACATATTTTAATCACACGGTCCATATTTTATATAATAAGTAGGTATACGCGTAAACTGTAAATTTAAATTATGGCACTCAATAAAATATAAGTATCATAAAGCTGGCCAAACTTGTATTATGTCTAATAGTTTTTAAGGAAAATTACGATCGATAAAATTTAAAAACATAAACTAGTCGTATCTTCATGAGATAAGAATGTTATGCGTACATAACTAAATAATTCAATTCTTGGAATGCGATACACAAGTAAAAAAAACATGTTTTAAAAACAACTGTCTTTGTATACATGACGTCACAATAGTTTATACTAATTTGTTGACTACAATTACACAGCTGTGTACACATACATAAGATAGCTATATAATGAGTATATAATGAAACATACATAAGCAGCTATATAGAACGGGCACGTGTTATTGAAAGATGAAAATCTAAGTAAATATGTAGAGTTACTAATTGATGCCTGTTGGATTCTTACACAATGTTCTATACATTATGTAAGAATCCAACAGGCATCAATTAAGTAAATACGTAAATATAGTAAATATGTAATTGATAATAATAATAACCCCTCTGGGCAAACGTTATCTCACCATGGGATAAGGTAATCCTGGAGGGCAGATTAAAGTTGCTGCTTTATTTCTTCCTACCTTCTGATATAAAAAAAAAAGTATATTAAGTAGCTTACAGAACGCAGGGCAGTTTGTGGCGAGCTGAATGTGAGTGGCGATACTGCGTACCCAAATACTCCAGAGAGTCGGTCAGGGCCTCGTCTCCGGCTTGCCTTTATTGGTTGGTTGGAGTGGAACCCCATGAGTGCCCGCAGGACTTTCAACTCTGGCTTGCCTTAGTTGGTCGATCAAAGAGGGGGCGCCAGAGCTATATGCTCGGGGGTGGAAGTGTCTAATGGCGTAATAACGGGGAAACCTGCTCCGAGTCTTCGAGACGCGCGATGGTGAAACCGGTGCTGCAGCTCTCTACACCCCTAGCCGCTCACACCGGTGTTGCTCCTTGTCGCCTGTAGTGGTGGCCATTTAGGGGGCCCATCTTGTGAGGTGCGAGTCACCGCCTGCCACAGAATTTCACTTTAAGGGTTGAAAGGTAGACGCCGTTGTTTCCGTTTTTAGAAGTATATATAATCCATTTAGCACCCATTGCCATAGACCTTATCGTTATAGTTTCCATCTTATACAATAGCCTTACACCACCGGGGACAATCGATGACTTCATTTTATAGTGCAGCTATGGAGAGTCCCCGGTTGGTGTCCCATTACATTTTAGATTAAAATTCTCTAAAGGGCCTCTGCGTGTTGGACCCATGTCCCCGCGTAAGCCTATCAAAAGACCGGGTTCCCCCTTACAGGGGATATAAACCCGTGTAATAGAGAGACATTATAATAATAACTTTTATTGACATAATAGCTGATACAAAAACCAATTGAAGCCTCTGAATCCCAAACTAGGTAAAAACCTGTAAATCAGGAGACAGCGCCTTCTTCCATTTTATTATTCTACATTATATATAATGCCAATTTATGTACAGAATGTGCTTTAATTACCCATAAAAATACAATAAGAAAATTACAATAATTAAATGTGTAAGTTTGAGAAAGCGATCAAATGAAGGTGTGAGAAAGTGATTGTGTGGGGTGACTGTGCATGTGTGTGCGTGTGTGTGGTGGAAGTAAAATAATGTACGTATGATTGTCTGCTGTTATTTTTATTTCTATATACGTTACCTACTGGAGTAATATTTCAGTTTCCTCATAATTTAGTGTGAGAAGCCAATTCCTAACCTTAATTTGCGTATCGTGAAGCGAAAGTGGGTAAAAATTTAGATTTTTATTAAGTTTGTTATGAAGATGCACAGAAAGAAAACCTCTTTGACGAGCTGCTAATGCGGTATTACATCTGACGGGATCAATTACGAATTTGATTGATGCCTGTTTGATTCTTACATAATGTTATGTTATGGGGGTACATATATATTCTGTGTTTGTTGTGTGGTCTCCGTTCGCGGCTCTAGAGTGATCGTACAAGGAGGGCATATAAGAAGATAACAAATAATTTATGAGACACCTTTTCTATATACCTACCTAGTAGGTACATTTAACGACAATTATTTGTCGTAACAGTTAACGTGGAGCTCTGGTATTTAAATTGTATTTAAAAATCGAACAAAATTTTATTTAGAAGAGGTAGCGAACTATGGACTAGACCTTGTTCGATTTTTAAATAATTCTAATTTTAATTTAGGACTTCCTACACTACCACTCTACACTACTACTCAATTTAACATTATACTATGTATGTATACATAATTTATGATTTTATCTTAGTAGTAAATTACCTTATTTCCCAAATCCTTAGGTTACAAGCGACAGGGACGTTTGGTTAATTGCTTGGCTTTCTGCGCTGAGTATCGTGGGTTCGATAGCTATACGGAGCAAACATTTTCATAGCGTACAGATAGTATTGCCGGTGGTTGGGCAAGTGAGATTTATGTATCTAAATTGTTCCCATGATACAAAAGAAATATATTTCACGCGGGTAACACTGTAAAAAAACACGTCACATCCAGGCCAAACATAATTACAATAAACAAACATACGTCACTACAATTTTTTATAACCTTTTCCCTCATACTGGTGTTTCCCCATGTCCGTGGGAATTTCCCAAAATGACACAAATAGTAACCAAAAGCAGGATTCATATCAGGATATTTGTGACGCAACATCACAACTTGCGAGTTCATATGGTCAAAAGGCAAACGCAATTGTGGTACGACAGATACCAATGACGCCAACATACCTACCACAATGTCGCAAAAAGTAAGACTCCGTCACTGTGACTAAATATGGCTTTGAAAGCGATCCGTTCGTCTAAGAAGACGTAGTGCGTATCAAAATTCTCAATTAAAAAATGAAGGCGCAATTTTCATTTATGATAAAGAATAATTTATAAGGATTAATATTTATAAATAGATAATAATTATGTTATCTTTCACTTACATCAAAACTGTCGCTTGCTGGTCACTTATGACCGTCATTATATGTGGCTAGTAACTAATCTATACAAATAAATAAAATTGAAGTGTCTGTTTGTAATGTCAAAATAACAGCTTTTTACTAAATGCATATGAAAGGTATATACGATACATATAACAAAAGAACAATTTTATATACTTTCATATGCATTTAGTAAAAAGCTGTTATTTTGACATTACAAACAAACACTTCAATTTTATTTATTTGTATAGATTAAACTCGGGTGAAACCGCGGGTCCCAGCTAGTTAATTACTATGAATCAGATGTTTATAATCATTGCGTATAGTAAACATTGAATATTTAAGTCCTGCTAAACCATTTCAGTCGCCTGTTTTTGGTGTGTGATTTGTTAACGACCAAAATTAATAATTAGTCTAATCCAAAACATTTGGGATTACGGATTTGTCTGTTTTTGTGTTAAATGTGATACTAACACGAAAACGGAGGAATTTGACCATCCTAAATCTAAATATTTTGGATTAGATTGATTATTAATTTCAGCTGTTAGTAGGAATGATGAAATGGACTATATAGAGGTGCTAAATCCTTTCTTTGGAACGAAATTAGGTACCTTCAAATGATACAATTAATATTTATATTGGGCATAAAATAAATGAATAGTACCATCCATTTGAAAACTCTGTCTGTTTGGTGTCCGGATTAAAAATGTATGATTAATGAAATAAATACCAACAAATAGGTAATTTCAAACTAGGCAAACATCGGTTCCATGGTGTAACGGTTAGCACTCTGGACTCTGAATCCAGCGATCCGAGTTCAAATCTCGGTGGAACCTGATCTTTTGGCAATTTATATTGGAACGACACAATACTTCGAACGATGTTAAAAGTAAAAATAATGGCATTGGATCGTTTGGGTAGATTTTATTGGTACTGTTATGTTTTTATTAAAATATTTAACAAGTTAAAAAAAAAACTTAGATCAATGGCTCATAATATTTATCGGAATCAAACATAATGACTACCAGTAAATTACCACTAAACCTTAGAGAGTAAATTTACGTTTTATTAAATAAATCTATCTAAATCGCAACAACTGATTGCACATCAAATCAAGTTGGCCAAATATTGTCACAATAGGTTAAGGTGCGGCTGGGGTGGCCCTTGGCCAACCCTAAATGTCACAAACATTGTTTCGGGGTTTTTTCGGGGCATATTATTGTTATCCCTAGTACAAAATGGAGATAAAATGTTGATGGTCATTATAATCTACTATTTTTGACCATCAAAAGTATTTTGCGCTACGGCTTGATGTTTTTATTCGCTCATTGGCGGAATTCGAGAGAATGACGCTTAATTATTTGCCTTTTGTGTAACTACATTGTTGGTTTGAGTTGAAACCTGTAATGACAATAGTAATTTGTAAAAAGAAACTCTGGTGGTCAGTTAAACAAATGCCATATTTATCTTCCCTTTTTATAAATAAATAAAACACAAACCTCCATGACCAAAGAAAATGGTGCAAAACATTTATAACGATTTTTGGTAGTAGGTAGGTACATGTCTGGGCTATGCTTAACAAAACTGTTTCAATGTTTGCTCTACTTTTCAGTCGTATTATACTCACTTAAATAAAAACTTGTATATTGTTATGTGTGTACCATATCAATATACAATATACAAGTTTTCATTTGAGTGAGTAATCTTTCTTGTTTTTAAAACGTTGTCCCACACTATGATTTCTCTAGTGTCGTGGGTGCGTTTACAGACAAAAATTCCACACACAATACACCCAGAGCCGGACCAACTACCTGCAGATCATACTAATATTTGTTCCGTGCGGGAATCGAACCCACCACCCGGAGCGCAGCAGCTGACTGTATCAGCCACTGCACCAACCGTGCCGTCGTTCATTATTTTGACAGTTAACTTACTTATAATACTACTTCCCTTAGATGGGGTGACTTTCAAGGAATCACCTTCTCTAGTCGAGGGGATACTTTAGATTGTAACTGAGCCCCCCAAATCCTCGTTGTGCGCTCGGCTCTCAGCAACCAGTGAAGACATGCGTTCCGCCGTCTTTCCGGGAGTCACTCGGAATGTGCAGTCCCCAATCTGCGCACCCGCAACCCTTGAAAAATTACCTACCCAAGACATATTCTAAAATCATTTCTGCAAATATTAAACTTTTCCAAAATAAACCCACTTACAATGTACCTACAGACGGCTATATATCAAGCTATAAAATCCAGTTTATGCTGATCTCCCATCATACGGAAAGCCAGCATAATGCGAGATCAGCTTATACTGGACGAGTATAGCTTGATATGTAGCTGTGTCATCATCATCATCATCATTTCGGCCGAATGAAGTCCACTGCTGGACACAGGCCTCCCCCAAAGATTACCACAACGACCGATATGGGTGTGTTGTGGGCTCGTTGAGGGGTTTTGCCATAATCGCCACGCTTGGCAGACGAGTTGGCGATCGCAGTTGTGTTGTTAATGTACTCGAAGGACGCTGCTGCCCATCCTCCGATTTATCCCTTAGTCGACTTTTACGACACCCACGGGAGGAGATGGAGTGGTGGTATTCTGAGCCGGCACCACACGGCAAGTGTACAAGTACAAGTAGCTGTGTACAAGCACATAAAAACATTAATCTAAATGGATTACAAAGTGGAAATAATTATCTAACGTCGTTCAAACAACGCGATTGAATCGTCCAGTTATCAGCTACAGCCGAGTTCATATACGAAATGGACAATTTGATATTGATCAAGGCAATGTACACTCAGCGAGGATAGATTTTACGCTTGTTCAAATCACACAAGTATATATTCACTGATCTGGACTGCACCCAAATTTTATCAAATAAAATCCACTGTTGGACACAGACCACCCCCAAAAGATCGCCACGACGACGGCACTGGGTATGTTTTGTGCTCAGGGTTTTTCATAATCGCCACGATTGTATTATTAAACTCGTTACACTCATTAGTACTCGAAAGACGCTGCTTCCCATCTTCTGCCTAATCCCATAGTCGCCTTTTACGACACCCATGGGACGAGATGGGTTGGTGCAATTCGTAGCCGGCACCACGCGGCATTTATACATTAATAATATAAAAAAATATCAGGTCGTCTTTGTTTGGATTGTTTTTATTTATACTATGATCGTGCCGGGTGCGGTGAATGGGTGGACGCTACTCAATAACCTAAAATAACCTCTAACGTGAGGAATTCTTCACATGAGGAAAATACAATGCGAGCTATTCTTAGTCCGGAACCTCACTGTATTTTCTGCGTTGGTTCTCCTTGTTCAAGTGTGATCGAGACTTTTCTTACCCAATTGGCAATTACTGATCTCACAGACGGGAAGTTTAAAGAAACATTAAATCAATGCTCCTAAATAACTATACTATAGGATTAAAGACTATGTTGACGACAGAGACATGTGGCGTTAGCTCTTTTCTGCAAATGTGGCTTCCCTGGTAACCAAATATATATGAAGTGCTATTTGTACTGTATAACTGCTATATTTATTTTTCACCAATGTATTGATAAAGTTTTAAACATCTATCTATATCTATCTTGTTCGGCATTGTAATCTCAAGTATTTTAAAAAGAGTATCCATAGAGTTTCTTGCCAGCTTTTCTCCATAAGATCAACTAATTGGAACTATTTGAAACCGTGCAACTTAAATCTGCATACGATCAACTAATTGGAACCGTGCATTCACGTGCACTTACATTCTGACGGCTTATTTGAAATAAAAATATTTGACTTCGTCTTTGACCATTAATAATATTTCATAACTATAGTAAATCTGTCGACATAGCTCCAAGAATTGGTAAGCTGAAGTGGCAAGGGCAGGTGCGCATAGCTCGTAGAACTGATGAATATTGGGACAAAAAGGTTCTGTTGCAGAAACATGCACCTGAAAACACAGCAAGGCACGGCCTCCAACGAGATGGACAGACGACTTGGTGAAGGTAAGATAAGGTCGGCTGATATGAAGACCTAACCTTGTACTTTACGTAAAGAAAATTAATTCTGTGACACAAAGTATAACTACAAAAATCTAAAAGAAAACGCAAAATATTCACTTATTACACGCAAAAACTAATAATCTACGTAATTAACGTTCGATTTGTGATTATCCTATTTAATCAGGTCATTAAATACTTACGGCAGAAATTAATAATCAATCTACCTAATCCAAAATCTTTGGATTTGGAATTGACGATTGTCTGTTTTTGTATTAAGTGTAATTTTAATCTTAACACAAAAACCGATCGAGATTTTAATTTTTAATGAAAGATTTTTAAGAAGAAGATGGAAAGGCCGAAATTAATAATCTCATCATCAATCATTTCGGCCTAATGAAGTCCACTGTTGGACACAGGCCTCCCCCAAAGATCATCACAACCACCGATATGGATGTGTTTTGAGCTCATTGGGGGGTTTTGCCATAATCGCCACGCTTGGCAGGCGGGTTGGCGATCGCAGTTGAGTTGTTAATGTACTTGAAGGACGCTGCTGCCCATCCTCCGACTAATCCCTTAGTCGACTTTTACGACACCCATGGGAGGAGATGGGGTGGTGGCATTCTGAGCCGGCACCACACATCTATTTAATCCAAAATCTTTGGATTTCAGACTTCGGGTATGTTTGTTTTTTGAGTTAAATGTGATCGTAACACAACGGACGAATTTCAAAATCTTTTATACGAAGATTTTGGATTAGATTGATTATTAATTTCGGCTGTAAGTAAACACAAGACGCAACCGATGGCCAAAGCTACAGATAATACAAGACTACCAAAAAGAAAAAACTCCGATGTCATAATAAAGTCGCGTTTCAAATTTGGAACGTTAGCACCATATCAAGGCGTATCTACCTCTTTGTATAATATAATCAAGGTCTCATTATTGATATAGGAAACTGTGAACATTCCGATAGTGTAGCCACACATTCGGTCAACTGTACCTGCACTTATAGGCTATCGTGTGCGTTTGAGTGGCTGTCTACCCATTTACCTAATAACTGCCGTAACAAGTGGTGTACGATGACCAAGATTTACGTTATGCGAAAGTGGACAGAAATAATAAAATTAGAGTTGCTGCCACCTGAGATACAGGTTCTACCTAGTTCGGGTGCCAGCAGCTTACAAATTATTGTTCTACTGTATAAGAATAATATGGTCCATGTTTTCTGTTTAGAGTTGTAATGTGTTTTGATCCAAATAAATTTATTAAAATTTATTTATTATTACATAAACTATCAAGCCAATCATAATAATAAAAGGCAACATCGCCTGTTGGGATTAAGTATTCTATTTATTGAAGCGAAAACTTCTTTTAGCGCGGTACGCATATTTTTAGATGAGATAAAATCTCTGGACTCGCTGCACCGTTACGAGACGCAGCTACAGTGTGTGCAGATATGCATGTACATATAGCAGACCGCGAATGCGTCTAGATAAAAAAAAAATATTGCTAAAAATAATTCGCTTCTGTCGGCACTCCCGGTGCAACCCGTTTTTTTTAAACAACAAAGACATGCGTATATGCAACTCTCGTCATCATAATATCAGCCAAGGGACGTCCACTGCTGAATTAAACGCCTCCCCCATAGATTTAGCCATAGAATTTGCCAGTACCACCACGCTAGCTGCTACTGTTCCAAGAAGAGACGCTGCTGCCCTTCCTTCTAGTTTAGTTTCTTAGACGCCTTTTACGATAGCCACGGCAGAAGACGGAGTGGTGCTATATTCTTAATCGGGACACTACACGAATGTTCTAACTTAGACACACGTTAGAAGGTGACGTCACTTGACATTAATTATACAACGAATAAAATAAATAAACCACATGCGCTGATTAAATTATCGAACACAATTTTTAATTGGTCATCCCGGCTGCCAGGTGTCCGGTGCTTCTCGGTCTGCAGCGCAGAGTGGCTATACGGATCGCACGGGGATACAGGACAGTGTCCTACGAGGCGACTACTCTCCTGGCGCGCTTTCCACCTTGTGACATCCTGGCGGAGACGGATGCATGGGCCTATGATCAGACACGCTCCCTCCGCCAAAGTGGCGAAAGCGTCAGTCCAGGGGCGTTCGACAGGCTAAGGCGGCTGGCTGGACGGCGCGCTCTCGAGATGTGGCGACAACGCCTTCGGTCGCAGTTCGCGACCAAACGCGTCGTTCTGGCTTTTCTACCGTTCTTCGGAGCCTGGCTCTAAAGAAGCGAGCGCGTCACCTACCTGGTCGATCAGTTCGGGCAAGATCTCTCTCTGCCGGTAGTGGTGTCGGCTATGTTGGAAGAGGATGAAAATTGGAGTGCAGTGGGACTGCAGACCTGGATCGCCCGCACGGAGAAGAACGAAGCGGCGCCAGGGTACCAACCGCCCCAGCACCCAGGTCCAACACGCCTGAGCCCTCTGCCGTCACTGTATAGCAGGGAGCCTCAGGGTTCGCGGGTGCGCTGATTGGGGAGTTTGCTTGCTCATAGCAAGTGACTCCCGGGAAGACAGTGGCGCGCACGTAGTCAGGTGCCACCGTGTGCGCAGCACAGCTTGCAGCAAGGCATGGGGATCCTTCACAATCCTCCCTGCGAAGTGAAAACTTTACAGTCATCCCCTCCGAGATATGCCTATAGGCGTGGCACCTATGGGTGGCTGTAGTGTGATCTTACGAGGACCTGGAGCCCCCCTTCGATGCCGAAGATGACCGCTCCAGTGGTTTTAGCCGGTAGAAGTCCGGTATGCCCCTTCGCCTTATCCCGAGGCTGGGGTAGTTCATGATGAATTTCCTCTGAAGACCAATAAAAAAGGCTTATACCTCTGTATAGTTGTGTAAATGTGTGATAGAGCTGATACAGATTTTGTTGAAATTATACGACACACATACATACGACACACATACATTCACCACACTTCTGCTATGTTATGACGGTTAGATTTACTAACATTTTCAGCGTATTATAATTACACGTCAAGTCTAAAGATTATGATTTTGCACTGTATTCCATACATTGACTCATGCGCATACGCATTAGAAGTAACTGTAACATCTTTTATTATGCAAATAAGTACGAAGTGCAGTGAATGACTACATTAACCAATCGCTTACTCTACGAGTAATAATCAGTAATAGAAATGATTTCATAAGAATTCTGTAGAAAAAGTTAATACGATCTGAATTTTAGATGTCAAGCCTACACTGAACCACTGATTATATAATACTAGACTGAACTAACAACTAACTACTTTAAAGTGATTGTTGGAACGATACACACAATTTCAGCTATGGTCAAGATTTTTGCAAGCTGACATTTCCTACAGTTTGCTTCTGACCACAAATGCCAACATAAACTTAAAGGTTTCCGTTTTAAAGTCCAGAACTACCGACATCATCATTTCAGCCGACAAAGCTCCACTGCAGGACACAGGCCTCCCCCAAAGATCGCCATAACGACCCGTCTAAGTTGGTTTTGTGCGCTGAATGGGGTGTTTTGCCATAATCGCCACGCTTTGCAGGCCGATTGGCGATCGCAGTTGTTTGTAATTGATGTATTTGTAGGACGCTGCTGCCCATCCTCCGGCTAATCTCATAGTCGCCTTTTCAAACACCCAAGGGATCAGATGGGCTGGAGTTATTCTTAGCCGGCTATGTATAACTCCAGACATGTTTTGGGATAAACTACGATTACGATAAAAATGGAGATGTAGAAAGACCCATAGCCGTTTTGAGTTGACTTGTCCTTACAGACGACAAGCATGAAGCGGTCGGATGTCGTAAAAGGCCACTAAGGGACTCTAACCCAGATGGATGAGCAGCAGCGTCCGTTCTGTGGAACAGCAGCCATTCTCGGCTCACCCACTTGCCAAGCGTGGTGAGTAGGACTGGCAAATTTCCCTCAAAATAGCGACACGAGGCAACGTTTTTTGGCTGATATGATCAATCATCTTGGAACAAAATAATAAATAGATGAGTAATCAGATGTGTGACAAAAAATTTCAACAAACGCTGCTGTCCGCGAACTGCCTGTTCCTTTGTATTTGTGGCACTGACGTGACCGAACTGAAACAGCTGAATGTTGAAGTGCAGAAGAGACTCTTTGATGTGATGGTTCGTATAGACTTACAGTACTTTTCTCAAGGAAATATGCTACGAGCGATTACAACTACATAGTTTCTCTCCATAAGGTTTTATATCATTCATCGTGTTAATTGTGATCTGATCTATGTTTACTTTTCATAAAAATATACTCTTTTATCTTTTCTTTTTTTCTTTTTAGAAAACGTTGCCCCGCACTAGGATTTTTCCTGTGTCGTGGGAGCGTTTACATACATAAATTCCACGCACAATACACCAAGACCCGGAACAGCTACCTGCAGATCATACAAATATTTGTTCCGTGCGGGAATCGAACCCGCGTCCCGGAGCGCAGCAGCCGACTGCGTCAGCCCCTGCACCAACCGTGCCGTCAATCTGTTCACTTTCTATATCTTCCGTCTAGATCCCTCTTGGCATTCACTACACTACAACTGGAATTCCTATTTATTTTATTTTTATCAGATACTTGTGTACCAGAAGCACTCACGTTATCACTTACCATTATAATTATAATGACATAATTATTGAGTCAAAGTCAAGAAGCCAACTCCTCTATAACTGTGCCTAACATTGTGATAAGACTGGTTCTCGTTATTAAACACACCTCGATTGTTATTATATAGTCAGGAGATTTGAAACGCCTGATTAGCGGGCAATGTATATCGTGTTAAGCGAAAATTGTGACCTGACAATAACAAGACGGAAAACTTACGGCGTGTATTTTCTTAGAACATTTTTGTTGGTTTTATTATTCATAGGCATCGCGTGACAAAATTACGATGTGTAGCGTAATGTTTTAACAATGCGCGTGAATTATATGTACGTATGTGAAATCTATTTCTTTTTTCTGTATAGCGTATATCATCATCATCATATCAGCCATTGTGGAGAAAACAACTTGCCTGTACTTACCACGCTTGGCAGGCGGCTTGATCAGCGCAGAATGGTTGCTGCTCCACAGAAGGGACGTTGCTAACTCTGGTCCTCCTTAATCGCCTAAAAACGATATCCTCGACAGGAGATGGAGTGGTGCTATATTTGGTAGTAGATGGTGGATTAGCTTGAGGCGTGCCCTGCATGGGCTGCTGAGCGGCGGATCCTGGTCGATCGGATCTGGCAAAATCTCCCTCTGATAGGTGACCGCATAGTGGTGTTTTAACTGAGCATCTCCGTGCTTTGGAGGGCACGCAAAATTGTCGGTCCTGGTTGATGTCATTAGACGGCAGTCGTTAAGCCAAGTTCAAGGCCTTTCGGTGGCTTGATCAACTCTGATAAAACGTTTGCTAGTTTGCCACTAACCAAAATAACAATAATAGAAAGAAAGAATTGCGAAGTTTTTGCTCCACTAAATTCAGATTTAATTGCATGTAGTCTGACCTGGAACATGAAACTAGGGCTTTATACTTGGAGCCTAATTCGACCTTGACATAGGCAATGAAAAATATATCCTGCCTCCTGGCCTGAAATACGGGTGTGCATTAACCACGTTGGAGGAGTACTCAGCTTGGGCAACGCAGGTCGTGATCACGTCACGGTAGTCAAGGAGAGTGACCTCTCGGCCGTGGTTTAGTCCATCGTCCGGAGCTTCGTCGCCTCCTTTTGCTAGGAAGTGATTCAAGCAAAGGAGGCGGCAGAGCGGGGACGGGAGGAGACCACCTCTAATCTCCGCCGCAGAAAATGCACCTGGCGGCGCGGCGGCTGGCGAAGGGGGTTCAACGATCTCCTCTCCATGAGTAGCTGCCTGCAGGCGACGAACTAGGGGCAGTCAATCGCCCGAACAGAAACAGGTCCGAAACGGCGGCGCGTTTCTTCTGCACGAGCCTCTCTGAATGGGTATGCGGCCGGCCAGGTCGCACAAAGACGGGGTCCATCAGACTAAGTGAGGGGCCGATACCAAAAAAAAAGGGGTTGTGGCCTAATGTTGACAAGGCATGTTCGCCTCACTCCTACCACGTGAATGGAAATAAAGGACACTTTGGGGTTTCACCTTTTTTTTTTATTGGTCCGGTGGAAATACATCATGTACTTCCTCCGCCCCGGGAAGGGCAGAGGGGTATACCGGACTCCTACCGGCTAAAACCACCGGGGTGGTCATCTTCGAAGCACCGAAGGGAGGCTCCAGGAACTCGAATAATCTACATCTAGAGCCACCCATTGGTGCCGCGCCTTTAGTCACATCTCGGAGGGGATGACTGTAAAGCGGTCACTCCCTCTAGCGGAGAGAAGGTGACTGTAAAAAGGCCACCTCCCCAGGCACTTCTCGGGAGGATTGTAATCGAGTCCCCCGAAGCACAGCTATGCGCTATGCTGCGCACAACGGTACGAGACCATATGCGCACCGCTGTCTTCCCGGGGTTTGGGGTTTTTACCTAGCCTGTAAGAGTCCGGCGTGCCCCTCCGCCCCTCCCAAAGCGGAGGAAGTCCATGATGATTTCCCCACCACAAAAGAAGGAGTGAATAATCCAAGTTTAGGGAGGTCGCTACTTACCTACCTACATATAGTTCTAATTTCGAGTTAACATTTCTTGAAACTGTAATTAATATATTTTAGTTATACTCTAGTTTTTATTTAGTCACTAATAAATCCATTACATCATCATCATAATCATATCTGCCGCAAGTAGTCCACTGCTGAACAAAGTCCTCCGCCATGGATTGCCACAGTTATGTAGTAATTTTGGGGGGAATTTGCCAGTATTTGGATTGATTAGCGCAGTATGGCTGCTGTTCCACAGAAGGGATGCTGCTGCCCTCCTTCTGGTTCAGAGTCTCTTAGACGCCTTTTACGACATCCACGGGAGGAAATGGAGTGGTGCTATATTCTTAATCGGGACACCACACGGACATCATATATTACTTTATACTTCACTATTAATATCACTGCGGCTCTCTTTTTGTAAAGTTTTTTTTTTATAGTTAGGTATATATTGTCATTGGTATATTGAGGACTATGTGAAATGTCCTCCGTCGTTTCAATATGACCTTTTCAAAGTGTCTTATTACTGAATAAACGGTCCTATTTCTATTCCATTCATAATTTCGGCAGAATGAAGTCCACTGCTGTGCTGTTTGTGGGGTTTTGCCATAATCGCCACGCTTGGCAGGCGGGTTAGCGATCGCAGTTGAGTTGTTAATGTACTCGAAGGACTCTACTGTCCATCCTCCGGTCTAATCCATTGTTACAACGGAATTATTGCACGTTGCGCGATCATTCGATACAAACTTAGCGGTAATTTTGGTACTAAAAATTCCGTTCCATTGCGGACTTTCACCTTCGCACCTTTCACGCCCGGTAAATCCCCAGTAGCCTTCATTCAAGAATCATCAGTTACACAACATTAATCTTATGTGAGAACTATACTATGCGCACAGGCATTTAATGTGACGTAATATGTCTGGTCTGCCTTGATTTAACTCCGGATGTCCGTTTGCCAATTTAAAAATGGAACCGGATGCGTCTGTCGGATGATTGTTGGAAGTAGTCTGGTAGAATCCAGGAATGAATAAGGCAACTCAACTCCTCTCGGCTGTTACTAATTTAAAATGGTTTCAGGAGATGTATTAGGCTGGTGTTATAGAACGAGATCCAAAACTTAAATGAAACTCAAGTCTAGATTGCGTAATTTAAATATAAACTAAATTTAAATATAAAGCCGTAATAGGCTCAGCATTTATATTCAACTAGCAGTGACTTGCGGTTATACCCGCCGTTTAATTAAAAGAAATCGGTTCATTTATAAATAACTTAAACTACTTTGGCATAGCATGGACAGTTCGGCTCTTCTCGGTAATGCTCGGTTCTCGTCGGTGACCCACTGCGTTCTTACACCATTTAACCAATGGTCAATTTGGTTAGATGGTCTAAGACTGCGTCGTATCGCCCGCCCGTGCCAGTACTTCGTTTTCACTTAGCATCATTTCTGACATTTTTTCCTTTTGTTCGGCTCCTAGTGGTCTTAGCGTGATTTTAAATAGCCTATAACCTTCCTTAAGAACTGGGCTGTCAAATTCAAAATGATTTTTTCAAATCCGTCTGGTAGTTCTAGAGATTAGCCCGTTCAAACAAACAAACAAACTCTTCAGCGTTATTATATTATTACAATATATTAATTTATATATTATATTCAATTGATGCAATGTCGACTCAAGTCTTACTTGCGTTTTGAATTTCGATCTGTAATACGGTCGTAAGCGTCCTTAGTTGATTACGTTACTATTGGCCACATTATTCAGGCTATATTGTTATTCATCGGCGCGGTAACCTCATTTTTCTGCACTGCGGGTCGCGGGTTTGATCCCCGCATGTAGGTCGAGGCGAGATCTCAAAAATGTTTTGGTTGACGCAATCTAGACTTGAGTTCTACTGCAGTTTTTATTCTTGTTCTATAACAGAGCTCTAAGTGATTGATTAGACCCGAGTAACATACTTTAGAGAATACCTACTGATCGGCTTATCTCGGCCGAATACTGAAACGCCACTTAATGTTTAAGTCCCACTTTAACTATTTGAGCCGCCCGGTTTCCTACCGAAAACGGGTTTCTCGAATAGTTAAAGCTTGACTTAATATTAAGTGGCGTTTCAGTATTCACCGAAAATTACTGGAATTTATAGTACGGGTCAAAGAAAATTTGACTTAAATGTATAAAAACGTTCCCTATTTGTAGACATTATAAAACCAAAGTAATTTTGAAAAATCGTCAATAATAGGTGTATCAAAGCCATAATATATACATTTAATTAAAACAGCGAGTTTATTTTTATATCATGATGTTGTCTGCAGTGAAAGTGCGCATTCATGGGGTGCAAGATGATAACTGGGTATAAAGGACAAAATCAACCAGTATCGGTGTCTGATAAAGTTATAGCAACGTATTGGAGAGTATTCATCAAGAGAACCCTAACAAGAGAAAACAACTTGATAGAATCAGATACACGAAGAACAAGAAAATGGAAAATTTTCGTTTGGCACAATTTATGAAAGGACTATGAAATTGGACTTCTGGGGTGGAAGGCCTGGTGACCTGAAATACAGGCTTCAACCTAGTTTAGGCACCAGTCTCCCACAATAAATTTTAAAACAATAACAATGTACAATATATACCAATATTTATGTGATAATTATATAAATAAATCTTCTTCAAATCTTCAAAATCTTCTTCAAATAACTTCGTTTGGTCTTACCAAACGAAGTTGGAATAAAATACATGCGTTTATCGAAGACGTGACCACGGTCAGTACAATTTAGTCGAAACTTCGAGAAATGTGGTTACGCGATCCAATCTTATTTTTATTCATTTGTAATTTATAGACCTCATTTTACTACAGGAAGTGGCAATTTCTATCATCATCATCATCATATCAGCCACAGGACGTCCACTGCTGAACAAAGGCCTCCCCCTTAGATTTCCACAACGAGCGGTCACATGCCGCTCTCATCCAACGACTCCCAGCGACCTTCACCAGATCGTCTGTTCACCTCGTTGGAGGTCGTCCCACGCTGCGTTTTCTGGTGCGCGGTCTCCATTCGATTCTATCGAGACCATAGAAATCCTTCAGTTTATCGCTCTTGTAGTCATGACCTATCAGTTTTGTGGGAACTCCCGCTGCCTCGTGCCTACTCTATGTGCACTATTTGCCTATAACTACCCGGTCACGCGGCCAAGGAATGATTAATAGCTATCTACAAACCCATAATAGGTTGTCATCAGCCCGCGAGTGTCCTATGTTATGTAAGTAAGTAATTTATTTTCTCACCACAATAATGAAAAAATTGCAACTAAATTTTTCATTATTTACAAATTTATTATTTAAGTTTAAGGATATTTTTTTTTTTTATGGGACAAGCCCGCCACACATTCCCAACCACTGCAACTCCTGTAATCCAGGATCTACAATGGCGACCACCGAAAAGAACACCGACCAATGAAGGTCGGTGTGTCCCAGAGAAATGAAGAACTGTCTTGGAACCCGCAACGAAATTAATCAGAAAAGAAAATGGAGGAGTAGGAAAGAATATACGTTCCACTTCCCTCCGTAGCAAGCAGGAGACAGAGAAAATACTATAGGCCATAGGCACAATAATTGGGAGTGTACAACTAGGATAAGCCTAGTTGCCAAGCACCAAGGGTACAAAAATGTTTATAAATATTTAATTACGGGTCCTATGTTGTGAGCTATTGTGACTGATTCCAATAGTAGGTATGGCAAAAACGCCTGAACGCACGGAAATTCGTCCTTGTTGCAACAAGGTCTGTATAGTAAACAACTCCGGATGTAACTTGCAAGCTGTCAAACATAATATTGCGTTCATCTTGCCAAAGAATACACTCCCACAGAACATGATGTGCAGACTGTTCATATTCACAGTCCGGTGTTGAACATTTGCAGAATGGTGAGACAACAAGCTTGAATGAAGGATATTTATTTGTGTGCACCATAGACTATCTTGTACAGTAATATTTTTTTCCATCCTAAGGTTGCCTGGAAGAAATCGCCGTGTGCGATAAGGCCGCCCATTGTACTCTATATTCAAAGTGTTACTTTTTATTGTACTTTTTAATAACTGGTGTACAATAAAGAATATAATAAATAAATACAATATTGCCTAGTTATAATATTAATAAATTCTATTGTGCGAGACTGGCACCTAAGCTAGGCTGAAGCTGTGTTTCAGGTCACCAGGCCTCCACACCAGAAGTCCAATTTTGCCCTTACATAAACTGTGCCAAGTGATTTTTTTCCATTTTCTTCTTCTTCGTGTATATGATTCTATCAAATTATTTCCTCTTGTTAAAGTTCTCTTGATGAATACTCTCCAATACTTTGATATAACTTTATCAGGCCCCGATACTGGTTGATTTTGTTTTTTATAACGCAGATATCATGTTGCATCCCATGGGCACTTTCGCTGTAGACAACATCTTGATATAACAATAAACTCGCTGTTCTAACAAAATGTGTATATTACGCCTTTGATACACCCAATATTGACGATTTATCAAAATACATTTTCAATTTTTCATATCTTGTAAACATTCCATAATGTATACAGACAATGTTTACCTTCAATTATTTTTCTTCTGACAATACCATGACATGTTGAAGAAAACCTTTTTATTTGAGGGACAGTCTCACCTCTACCCTAGTCTGACGTCACCCCATACATTGTCACAGCACTAACTTTACAGTAATTATAGTAAATGTGTTAACTATGGTGCTTAAATTGAAGCTAGTCACGTGATGGCTTCATTCTGTAGACAGATGCACCTATTTTTTGTATGATTGATGTATTGTGTCATGTTTTTCCTATTAAATTGATTAGAATACAACCAAAGTGGACTTCAGTAATGTGCTTGTTTTTATTTTATTTAAACGTTGCCCCCACTCTACTATTTCTTATTTCTCCTATGTTGTGGGTACAGTTTACAGACAAAAATATCATATGTACAAACACCCAGACCCTTTCGCGTCTACAACAACACAAAACTGTATATCATAAAAAATCATAAAAAAAGTTGTCCCGTGCGGGGATCGAACCCGCGACACGTAGCTTAAAAGGCAAATCGCTTAGACTTTGTGCCAACTGTGCCGTCATCCAATAGCGAGTATCGGCTGAAATTTGTCATCATATCGGCCATTTATACGTCCACTGCTGAAAAAGGCCTCACCCATTGATTTTCATAACTGTGTCATCATTTTGGGGGGTATTTGCCAATACTCACCACGCTTGGCAGGCGGGTTGGTTAGCGCAGTATGGCTACCGTTTCACAGAAGGGACGCTGCTGCCCATCCCTCTGGTTTAGATTCCCTTAGTCGCCTTTTACGACATCCACGGGAGGAGATGGAGTGGTGCTATACTCTTAATCCGGACACCACACGGAACATGTTATATACTAGGGTGGAACTAGAACTGTAATTGACTTAAATACTTCTTGGTTATATGGGCTTAGTAGGATGAACAAAATCATATCGCGTAAATTATAGATTTTTGTTCTTCCTAACATTTCGAACACTGCAGTTCGTGGTCGCCGGATGACTCATAGGCGTAAAATTCGTTTAAAAGCTTTTAAAATGAGTAATAATCGCGAAAACCACTAAAGACATTACTAAACAAAATAATAAAGAAAAAGATTGTATTGCTTATTATTAAAATTTATACTGGGAAGCTTGTGTTTATTTCTTAAACAAATAAAAAAAACAGGAGTGCAGTTAGATAACGCCAACCAAGTGTGGTCATATCATCAATATGATGGTCTGGAAAAGTACTTTTACTTTTTAATATTTTCAAGTCGGGAAATACTGACCCATTTTTTCAAAGAACAGTGTTGCTCAATCCTTTCACGATGGACCATTTAGTCTGCCTGTTGACTACCCGTACCATATATACGGTATTGTATTTGTATAGTCTCGCCTGTATTCAAAACAATATACCTCAAATAACAGGTAAGTACACCTGATGTTTAGAATTCAAGTTTAAATTACTGTCTATGGATTATTGTGGTTGTCACATATTCTAGCTACAATAAAATATTGTTGTAATTCTTAATGTTTAAATCTATCTATTAATTATACAATTATTGTTTGTTTTTGTTATTGTATTATGTATTTTTACCAGTAATAATAATTTGCTACAACGATTATGAGATAAACATATGATAAAAGAAATCAGAGAATGTCAATCTTTATTATATATATCCATGTGGTGTCCGGATAGTCCGTGTGTCCGGTTTAAGAATATAGCACCATTCCATAACCTTTCCTTGTCGTAAAAGATGACTCAGGAAATCTAAACGAGAGGGCTGGGCAGCAGCGTCCCTTCTGTGCAACAACCAACCATACTGCGCTCACCAACCCGCCTGCCAAGCGTGGTGAGTATTGGCAAGTAGGTACCCCCCAAACTGATGCCACAGTTGTGGAAATCTATGGGGGAGGCCTTTATTTAGTAGTGGTAGTATTTTGACTGATATGATGATGATAAATCTATGAATAATGAAAAAATGATTAGGCTTTCAAAAACAAATGGATTGGACATGCATTGATATTTAAGCGATATTGTGTTCTGCTGCACCATGTATTTGGAAAATTTCAAATGATTTAAAATATTTCACGTGTGAAATATTATGTGTGTGTGTGCCGCTGTGACTCTCCGTCAAGTTGAGCAAAAGTGAAATGAGTACCACCTACACATATAGACTATACACTTAATACTGACACCTACACCTACCCATTTATTTTACAGACAATTGTTTTTATCTGTGACTATAATATCAATAAAACTTCTTTTTTATTTTTACACATAGCGTCTATATATTTTTTGACCATCTAAATATTCTGTTCTACATTTTTATGTATTTATTACTTACATGTTATTTGCCACTGCATTATAGTAATTATTTATTTTAATATTGTTTCCTCCGTCCGTATGCCACTGCAAGGGTGCCAACTGAAAATCAGCGCACTTAACGCCTAGCAAATGCTGAGTTGGTAGCCCTTTCAGCATGATCGTGTCTCATATGTAGTGCTTTGTTCTCATTATCACATTACGTAATGATGACGATGACGCTTCTAATGATAAGCCTTAATTACTCATGACTGATATAATTGCGTAATAATTATTTCCTTTCCAATTACGGTAGATAACATGTATGTGATCACTTATTATACTAAATAGAATGCCTGTGGCTTTGTGCGCGTATAATTCGGCTTATCTTAGATAGATTTAGCGCGCATCCCTCAGGAACTTTTCCCAGCCTAAAAATTAGCCTATATTTTAATCCGGGTTATGGTCTATCTGTGTGCCAAATTTACGTAGTATAGTTAATATTATGTACGTATATGAGGGTGTAATCTCCAGTCTTTTTACTTCATAGTGGTCACATAACATGCAGGAACATTACATAGATATCATTTGATTTGAATTGAGTGTATCTGAGTTATTCAGCTATAGTTTCCTAGTGTTAGGTCTGTTATTGAAAGAGTCCGATTAAGTGGGTATGACCACTTTCCCCGAGAAGTGCCTAGGGGGCGGCCTTTTGAAAATTACCCCCCCCCCCCCCCCCCCCGGTAGTGGGTGCGGGGTGACCACCTTACAGTCATCTCCTCCGCGATGTGCCTGTAAGCGTGGCACCAATGGACGGCTATAGTGTGATCTTACGAGGACCTGGAGCCCCGCTTCGGTCTCGAATATGACCGTTCCAGTGGTTTTAGACAGTAGGAGTCCCGTATGTCCTGTCGTCTTCCTCAGGGAGAAGGAAGTTAACGAAAAACTAATAAAAAGAAAGATACCACCACATTGCTAGATATTCTACCGTTATATATAGCCTTTATAAGCAAAGGTGACCACGAATCGTCTCAAACTCAGGATTGATGACTTCCAGCCTCCCGAACAAGCTAGTTTCCGAAAAGGTTTTAGTATCATAGACCACATCCATACGCTGTGGCAGGTTATACAGAAGACCGAGGAGTATAATCTGCCACTATACTTAGCGTTTGTGGACCATGAGAAAGCCTTCGGTTGGATCGAAACCTGGGCAGTGTAGCAATCTCTGCAGCGGTGCCAGATTGACTATCGGTACATTGAAGTCTTGAAGTGCTTATACAGAAACGCCACCATGTCGGTCCGAGTACATGAACAGATCACGGGGGCAGGAGAGGTGTGAGACAGGGGGACATAATTTCCCCGAAACTGTTCACCGCTGCAATGGAGGATGCCTTCAAGCTACTGGAGTGGAAAGGATTCGGCATTTACATCAATGGCGAGTATATCACTCACCTTCAATTTTCCGATGACATCGTAGTCATGGCAGAATCGTCAACACACCGTCCAGTTAGATAGGTCCAACTTCGAGAAAGAGGTCAATCGTCGAATCCGACTCGGCTGGGCAGCGTTTGTGAAACTTCGCAACGTCTTTTCGTCAACAATACCGCAATGCCTCAAGACGATACTCTTTAACCAGTGTGTGTTACCAGTGATGACATATGGAACAGAGACGTGGTCACTCACAATGGGCCTCATAAGAAAGCTCAAGGTCACTCGGCGAGCTATGGAGAGAGCTATGCTTGGTATTTCTCTACGAGATCGAATCAGAAATGAGGAGATCCGTAGAAGAACTAAAGTTGTCGACATAGCAGAAAGGATTAGTAAACTGAAGTGGCAATGGGCAGGGCACATTGCTCGTAGAACTGATGGCCGTTGGGGCACAAATGTTCTCGAATGGAGACCGCGCACCGGAAAACGCAGCGTGGGACGACCTCTAACGAGGTGGACAGACGACCTCGTGAAGGTCGCTGGGAGTCGTTGGCTGAGAGCGGCATGTGACCGCTCGTTGTGGAAATCTAAGGGACAGCAGTGGACGTCCTGTGGCTGATATGATGATGATGATGACAGTATGATTCAAATTTACTGTGGGAGACTGGTGCCTAAGCTAGGCCGAAGCCTGTGTTTCAAGTCACTAGGCCTTCCATAAGTCCAGAAGTCCAATTTTGCTCTTTCATAAACACAGCCATTTATTGTTTTTCCATTTTCTTCTTCTTCGTGTATGTGACTCTATCAAGTTGTTTCCTATTGTTAAAGTTCTCTTGATGAATACTCTCCAATACGTTGATAATGGAAAAAAAATGTATAGAACATTAAAAAGAAAATGCTGCCCTTTTCTAATCCCTGATTTTAAAGTAAAATATTTCTCTATCTTATAGATATTAGTCAGGTGGGAAACCCACAGCGATATTGAAGAAGATGAGTGATAGAAAGAATAGTATGAAGAATAAAAGTACGAGAGGCATAAATGCGAGAACTGGTATGAAAGGATAGTAGCTATCACAGGCTCCGGTCATGTTGGAGGGGTAGGATATTTAAACAAAAACAAATACCTTATAGCACAGTACGGGGCCACGCAGGACTAGTCCTGGGTAGCAATTGTAAAACAATTGTTATGTGCAGTTATGACGCTTACCTTCAGACGAATGACTTGTTCGTCTAGTTACTAGGCAGTAGATACTTATATAAAAAATATCTTTTCAAGAGGATGGACAGTGTCCTCCTCGGTGATTATATAACATCCTGGGATACCCAATTCATTTGCCTAACCTGGTGATTATGGCAATATATCTGTCGACCTTCGTTAGCGGCCTATTAGAAGGCCTAGTTCTCAATAATGATTATGTAGAACAAGCATTACTTTCTTCTTAAGAAGCTCGGTCTAGATTTGGGCTTCGAATAGACTCAACAACAAGAATTGTACTGAGCCCACAATTATAAGTAGGACAAAGGCCGATAACAATGTAATCAGTTTCCGGTATATCTGTTTACTCTACGAATTTTTAAATTTCCCCCCGAAGAACCTCTTATATGCATAGATACTGTATCTATTATGCCTATTTGTGATAGTATTAGTGCTCATTCAGACGACACGATTTTATTCCACCACCACCACCTGTGCCCCATACTTTGGGATTTAACACAATTTGTATTTTATTCTCTGTTCTTAACGGACATACTACGATCGATCTAAAGCAACGGTGCACGCGTCGCACACGCGTTGAGTCTTAACCGACCTTGCTTATCTGTCTGCGATGGACATGAGACTCACGAGAGTGTCAGTGTCATACTCATAGATCATATACTGCAAAGGGCGTAGACTGCACACTTGCGCAATTCAGAATTATGCAGATTGGACTCGCACATGTATCCGCTTTTACAGGTGCCATTAATAAGTATCAAAAATAACTGTGCAAGCTTTTGGTAGAGTCATTATGAATGAAAAATTGAAATCCTACTGGTATTATCATAAACTGAGAAAGTTTATTACCTACCAATATAATTATTAATTCAGAAAACGCAAATTATTCATCTTTAAGATACTCTAAAATTATTGTTAGACATTTTTCTGGCATTAAATTGATGGCTTTATTGAGCCAGGTAATCAAAAGAGGTCCAAGTGTTTTAATATATAACACATAACTGTAACTTCATATCAAATACCTTATAGCGTACATACATACCATATATGTACCTAATTGCTTTCAGTGTATGAATATACACTTTACGATTCCCGCACGGAACCAATGTTTGTATGATCTGCAGGTAGTTGTTCCGGGTCGGGATATTGTATGTGGAACTCATATCTGTAAACGCACCGACGACACAGGAGAAATCCTAGTGTGGGGCTACGTTAAAAAAATATATATACTGCAGTCAATCAAAAGTAAGATATATTTTAAATGACTCTACTTTTTTATACTTCCAATTAAGTCAATACGTACTTCTGTTTTTATATAATGTTACCGTTACCTGATGATGCTGGCATCCATCTCTTTCATTAGCATGCGTTAGAACGAGGTAACAAATTTACAAGCGAGCCAAGCTCAGGGGAATAACATCTAACCGATTCAAATTCCAAATAAAAAACCAGTTCAATCAAAGCGTATATTTAGTACAAACCATAGACATATTCCATGGCAAAGAACTTGTTTACGTCGGCTTATCTATGACGTTCCGTCATTATAATCAGATAACAGAGAACTGACACAAGAAGCTATTCACAGCACTTAGGTCCAAAAAACACTCAAGATCCATCACCGCATCACAAAGGTGAAGATCGATTCTATAACATCATCCAGGTCCTTGCTAAATGGAGATAGCTGGGCTTCGTATCCGCCTGTAGGCTTTTCCTTGCCCGCTACCATGAGATGGCAGCTGGCTCCAAGAAGATGGACTCTGTCGCCTTTCCATCGCTTGCTTATTAGCACAATGCCATTGCCACCGACTAGATTAACCACTCCATAGTTATCTGACACTTCGATGCGGCAGTCATTCCCGATCACTTCAATGTCTCCGTGATTCACAGCTACTTTGACGATGCAGTTGTTTCCTACAACCTTTAGTTGCGTAGGGTTCACTTCCATGGTGACTTTCTTCTTGTTACCGACGATCGAATACTTCTTCATTTTGAAATTGGAATATGATTTCTGTTATATTGATATAGAAATCTAAGTAAATCTCAATTTTAGAATTCCGAATTTATTACTGGTTTTAATTAAAGAATTTAGAATTCTTTTTACGAATTAAGTTTTAGATTATTTTTATTATTACTCGCGACTGCTGCTCACTGTTGGCTCTGTGCGAATGGTGAATTACGGATCGCGCGTGTGTTTTTATGCGCTTGCGCACGCTTTTCGTCGTCCGATAGGGAGTCCCCTATGCGTCACTCATTCATCGTAACGTGAATCGCACCGTGTCCTCTCGTTCACCTGATTTGCCGTTATACATCATCATTTCGGCCGAATGAAGTCCACTGCTGGACACAGGCCTCCCCCAAAGATCACCACAACCACCGATATGGATGTGTTGTGAGCACATTGGGGGGTTTTGCCATAATCGCCACGCTTGGCAGGCGGGTTGGCGATCTCAGTTGAGTTGTTAATGTACTCGAAGGACGCTGCTGCCCATCCTCCAGCTAATCCCTTAGTCGACTTTTACGACACCCATGGGAGGAAATGGGGTGGTGGCATTCTGAGCCGGCACCACACGGCAAAGCCGGCACCACACGGCCGTTATACATAGCTATAGTTATTCCCCCAAAATGGCTTTAGGTTAATTACTTTTGAACTCGGTTTCGAATAGTAAGATTTATAAAGTATATTTATTGTTAAATAGGAGATTAGGACAGACACATCTCTACAAGCAACATTTTGTTCATTCTGTTTTCAAGCATATCTAATATCAACAGGATGAGCAGCAACTTCCTCTTGGGTGTTTTTAATATACTTACTGCAATCACCAGCCCGCCTGCCATACATGGCGATTATAGCAAAATTCCCCAATGAGCACACAATACAAATAAAGAACGATCGTTAAGGCGACCTTTGGGGGAGGCTGTTGTTAGCAGTGGATTTATTTGGCTAGAATGATGATCATTAATCCTGCCATGCATGGTGATTATGGCAATATTCCTGTAGCTGTTCACTGTCGTGATCATTGGGTAGCCCATGTTTAGCAGTGGAAGTTAAGATGATGTGTGTGTGTGTGTGTATCTGTGGATTAAATCACAACTTCAATTATTGTGAACGATGCCTGATTCTAGGTTTAGGATTAGGTTATTCGTGGCCAAAGACACAGAGCAATTTACAGATTTCAATCTCATATGCATACACACCCCGTGCCGGCTACGAATAGCACCAACCCATCTCATCCCATGGGTGTCATAAAAGGCTACTACGGGAATAACCGGAGGATGGGCAGCAGCGTCCTTCGAGTACATTAACAACTCAACTGCGATCGCCAAACCGCCTGCCAAGCGTGGCGATTATGGCAAAACCCCCCAACAAGCACACAACACACCCAGACCGGTCGTTGTGGTGACCTTTGGGAGAGGCTTGTGTCCAGCAGTGGACTTTATATGGCTGAAACGAGGAACTACACACCCAGACCCGGGACAAAATTCTGTAGAAAGTGCAGTGCACTGATTACGTAGGGTTCATATTTTATTAACGCAATCACGCTCAAGTGTTACTCAAGTATTGATTCTTGTTCTGAAATACAGGTCCACGAAGCTCTAGTGTTTACCCGGGGGTAGAAACGGCGCAGACGCGCAAAATACTACCCAGCTAAATAATTAAAGCAATTACTATACCATAGATCAAACAAACAAAGCTACCATTTACAAATCAGATAATTGCATACTTACATAACAAATGTAGGTAATGTCATGTAATCATAATTAGTTTTTAAATGATTTCAACGATAAGGGGGAGAACCTTAGCATTTAAATACTAAATATCATAATTAATATGATACTTTAAGTACTAGTTATATTTTAATTAAGAGTAAGTTCATCCCATCAGTTCATATCAGTCAAAGGACGTCCACTGCTTCCCCCATAGGTTTCCATAACTACTTAATTGTGTACTCATATTGGGGGGAATTTGCCAGTTCTCACCACGCTTAGTAGGTGGGTTCGTAGGCGCAGAATGGCTGCTGTACCACGGAAGGGACGCCGCTGCCCATCCCTCTTGTTTAGGACTCTAACCCATAGTCGCCTTTTTCGACTTCCACGGGAGGAGATAGAGTGGTTCTACATTCTTAATTCAGACGCCACGCGGATATTCAAATTCAAAATATTTTTATTCATATAAACCATTTTGCAAGCACTTATGAATAGTCAGACTGTAGTTGTGCGGTTCCAAGAAGTTGGTTCTATGGAGTAGAACCGGCAAGAAAATCCATAGACACTCTTTTAAAATAATTAAAGAATGTTCCGTGTGGTGTCCGGATTAAGAATATAGCACCACTCCATCTCCTCCCATGGATGTCGTCAAAGGCGACTAAGGGAATCTAAACCAGAGGGATGGGCTGCAGCGTCCCTTCTGTGAAACGGTAGCCATACTGCGCTCACCAACCCGCCTGCCAAGCGTGGTGAGTATTGGCAAATACCCCCCAAAACGATGACACAGTTGTGAAAATCTATGGGGGAGGCCTTTGTTCAGCAGTGGACGTATAAATGGCCGATATGAATGAAAAAAAAACATTATATTGTTGATATTTTTATTAGATATAGTTATTTTATATTAAATTGTGCATGTAAACAATATGATGTAACTACTTAAATCAAACACAATGACAATTGTTATGAATAAATAAGTAAATAGATAGTTGCAGAATTAACGTACGTGAGAATCATGTACTGCCAGCGTGAAAACCAGTAAAATAATAATGATGTGCCATTCATCAATATTGCATGGCAGTAAGGACTCACCAGTCCCACATGACAGCACCCGTTCACGAGTATGACGCATGCATCAGCGTCGCTCAACCCCACTGCAGGGAACTCAACGACCCGATACACAACGCCTAAAATGGAAAAGGATGTGTATCACTCCTCGTTCCTGTCACCGATATTTCCCTGTAAATCAGAATTAGCAGGCATACTGAATATCTTCTTTGTATTGTTATCGCTTTAAGAAGTGATAGAGTAGGTTTCTTGCCATTCTCGATAATCAAGAATTTCAGGCATCATCCTAAAATGCAAAAGAAGAAATCATCATCATCATTTCGGCCGAATAAAGTCCACTGCTGGACACAGGCCTCCCTCAAAGATCACCACAACGACCGACATCGGTGTGTTGTGCTTACTGCAGATTGGGTTGGCGGTCGCAGTTGAGTTGTTAATGTACTCGAAGGATGCTGCTGCCCATCCTTCGGCTAATACTTTAGTCGACTTTTACGACACCCACGGGAGGAGATGGGGTGGTGCTATTCTGAGCCGGCACCACACGGCAAAAGCATTCATCAAATACATGGTTTTAAAAAAAAGAATATTGTCATTGAGTGTCTACGGGGGCGGTAAGGTGCCTGCGGACATACAGATTTAGATTTACTAGACCAATCATGCCCGGCGTTATTATTTTAATTTTTTGTATAGTTTAATGGCTTCCGTTATTTTTTACACCAAACTATTATTAAGATTACATCTGCGGGACATAACCGTTTCAAATACCTACCTGTTCAGTAGAAACTCGTTTCGTTATTCAAATGACGCAGTCCAAAGTTTATTCGAATTTGTTTACAAACATTTATCATTCTGCTTGGTACATTATCTACGTAGTACGTAAACAATAATCTTAAAATTATCTTCGTGGTCACTAGCAAGCAGTAGGTACGTGCTGATCAGAAATCATCTCACTGTTGCAACCTGGCAACTGGTGTACCACAAGGCGGTATACTGTCTCCACTTTTGTTTTCATTATTACTCAATTCCATAACTAACATCCTCAAATGCTCTTACCATCTGTATGCTGATGCCTTGCAATTATACGCTTAAAATGACATCGGCAATTTAAATAATTGTATTTTTAACCTTAATGCTGACCTGAATACGATCGCAGACTGGTCACGTAATTTTGGAGTTGCCGTGAACGTCGGTAAATGTCAAGCATCCTTACGGGTAGCTGATTCCACTCAAAAACCTTAATACTGATCACTTTACGCCGATTATGTTTGATAGTACAGTTATTCCGTTATCACCTGACTTGAAGGATTTGGGTTTGTATATTGATGATAGGCTAAGTTGGAATAAGCAAGTCTGTCAGGTTAGCCGTAATGTCACAGCCATACTGCGATCGCTCTATAGATTTAAGCGTTTTCTACCATCTAACACTAAAACCTTTCTGGTCCAGTCCCTTGTGCTTCCTGTAATTGATGATGCGGATGTTTGTTACTCGAATTTATCCCAAGACCTTCTCAACAAATTGGATCCCCTTCTCAATAACTGCATTCGCTTCATTTTTGGACTTCAGAAGTATGGCCACATCTCTTTGTACCGTTCCCACCTTAAATGGTTGACTATCCGTCAGAGAAGATCACTGAGATCTCTTTGTCTCCTGTTCTCCATTCTTAATGATCCTTGTGCTCCTGATTATCTCAAAAGACTTTTTCGAGTGTTGGGTGGTTCTCATAGCCGTAACCTGCATGCTACCGAGAATTTGATACTGCAGTTTCCTTCCCACCGTACAGGTTTTATTTCTAAATACTTTGCTGTCTCAACAATCAAAATAGGGACCGAGCTTCCTTCCTCTTTGATATAAAGAAAGCGTGAAGTAAATTTTCTTTCCAACGCAAGGTTCGGGAATACTTTTTGAATTCGCGGAAATCCTAATTGACAATTGCTGGCATGGTTAAAATGATAAAGAGTACGTATTGTATGTAGTATATTTTAAACCATGTTATGTTCAGCAGAGACGTCCTTTGGCTGATATGATGATGTACATACCTCAGCTACCTAGATAGCTAATGGTTTTCTGAGCCACTAGCGAGCTATGTAAAAAAAAAGGTGTATAAACAGCGCCAATCCTGTACAGGGTCTACCTCTACCTACCTCTGTAAATGAAAAGAATAAAACCCACAACCAGTTCTGTTTAATATTTTATTTACTGCCCGGCTACTACTTGTCTAGAGTAGAGTGCTATATTGTATAGTTTTTAATCGGGACAAATACAGATTTTGTCGGGATGTCGGGACATTCGGGATGGGTGGTAACCCTAATAATGTCCATGAAATGAACTATATAATAATGGAAGTCTCATCAGAATCCGTCCAGCCGTTTCTACGTGATGGAAACATACACAAAAATAGTTTCTAAAAGTTATTTCGCTTCTGTACAATTAAAACAATCCGTACAAACATGCCCCCGAATACCTTGAATATAATAAATAATGTCTTGTCTTAATAGGTTTTCCCGATTATTACTCACTATAATTAAACACTTACGGATTACCTACATCGCGTTTATTATAGTTTTTTTGGTTTTCCTGACGTTTCAATCACTCTGCAGTGTCATCTTGTGACCACAACACTGCAGTGTTCGAAACGAAACATCTGAAAAAACAACCAAAACAAAACTATAATATACAAGATGTACCTAATCCGTTTAAGAGTGTTTTATTATACCTTTAATGTAATATTTAGCCTCAACCACCGTTTTTGTTTGGCACCGCGCGCTCGACTCTCACTTTGAAATAAATCTTGTAGTAGCCAAAAAACCAAAAAAGAAGTTACAAGCTAATAATGTATATAATTTGCGTATTTGGATTAGGCAATTGCACCCACGGCTCAGAGAATCCTTGTGAGAGGCGTATATTAATATCTCGTTTATGAATACCTATAGCAGGAAATTTTAATTTCACGACCATTATATCCTTAATTTGTTTATTTATGTAATTTTATAGTCATTTATTGTAACCTTGTTTATATAGTCATCGTGGTATTGAAAATGTTCATGTTGAAAGAAATAAAACCGAATATAATATAGTTTTATTGAACATAATATAATCTACGTAGTCGACATCAGTATTGTATGTTGTCTAAATTTAAATTCTGAACAAACACTACATTCATCCATTCATCGCTCAAATTTGAATTTCGAATGTTCTGTTAATGTTTATGTCTTTACTTTGCAGCGTAGCATGGCGTTCCATACCGAAATTCATGATCTAGAATCTAGATAGTAGGTTAATACTTAGGTTGCAGGTTGTTATTGTTTTAAAATTAACCAGGTAAGTAGGCTTTTATGCGCTATGGACCACGGGTTCGATTTCCGCACTGAACAATAAGGCCTTCCTATAGTGGTTTCGTTGAACCACTGATCTCTGAATAAGAACTCTATAGAAACATCTTTTAAAGAGTGACAACCTTTTTGCATGTAAGCGGATATAAAAGTGGCCATATAAAAAAAACATGAGTACTCGATTTAAAATATATATATATATTATATAAATTGCTTAATGACAACAGTAATATTTCGTTATCAATTTTCCTTCCTCATTTCTTCACTTCCGTCGGTTACCGATACTTCATACTAAACGAGATAACATTCCACGAAATAAAACATAACACACATGACAATGACACAATCATTTATTGATTTGATAGAAGAATCAGATTACAGATGTCGCATTATTTTCCCTAAAACTTTATTTATGTGTCTGTCTCTCTCTATACTGCGAGAAAGAAAAAGACACATATAACTCGGGCGCAGGTGATTCATAGTCTAAACTCTTTAGTGAATTGATGTAAGTCAGTCATCAACAGTGAGTCATTCATAGTAATGTAACCAGTTGAGAGTCGAGATATGCCGCCAGCCCGTCTCCGGAATATAGATAAAAATATGCAGATGCGACAGAGAAAGTCAAATATAAATATGAAAATATTTTTTTGTTATATATATTTATGCATAGTTTAGTGATATTTTTTACGGTAACACAAGTGAATTGATTTTTTATGAAGATTTCAGGTTGTGCGATCTAAAGTATTGGTAAACAGTTTTGATATTTCACCTACTTATTCTTGAAATAATCATCGTGATTCAACACTTTCAATTTTACTTAAATTTTCCACCCCATCTCCTCCCATGGGTGTCGTAAAAGTCGACTAAGGGATTAGCCGGAGGATGGGCAGCAGCGTCCTTCGAGTACATTAACAACTCAACTGCGATCGCCAACCCGCCTGCCAAGCGTGGCGATTATGGCAAAACCCCCCAATGAGCTCACATCCATATCGGTGGTTGTGGTGATCTTTGAGGGAGGCCAGTGTCCAGCCGTGGACTTCATTCGGCCGAAATGATGATGATGATGATTAATATTTAATTTTTATAAAATGACTAAGTTTTCTTATCGGAGTTATATAAATAATAACACCATTTTATCATGTAGGTACATTTGGGACAAAAATGTTTGTACTCTGGCTGGACTTTAACACCATTTAAACTTTATCGTCGCATCTGTTTAGTATTCTATTCATGGGACGCCCGGCTGCGTCGAATCACAGGAACGCTTGAACGACGCGTCGCCGAGCACGCCCCCGTGAGAACTCTACGCTATGAATCATGCGCACACGCACCGCACGCGTCATTACCAGAAACTACAACTAATATAACTTCTACGCTAGAGTTCATTTTTCCTGTGAGTATTTGAGAAATTACTTAATTTTTTTATTTAAAGTTTTGTTCTCAGTTACTAGTTTACTTAACAGTTAAAGTACCTACTACTTGGTTGAGTCATGTGTGAGTGACTTAGTTAATGGCATCTTTATTAATTTAGTCAAAGGCAAGTCGAACCCTGATAACAGTTGATAATTTTTTTAAATGTAGTCTTATGTCTATTATTGTTGTTAGTTTTAAAAATATCAGCCCAGTGGAAATTCTTCATGAACTTCCTCCGCCCTGGGGAAAGGCGAAGGGGTATGCCTCCTTTTTTTTACTAGGCCCAATGGAAGCTCTACATGAATTTCCTCCGCCGCGTCGCAGAATGGAGAGGTATACCGGACTCCTACGAGCTAAAACCACTAGGGCGGTCATCTTCGGCGCCTAAGGGGGACCTCGTATGGTCACACTAGCGCTTAAGGAAACACCTGACGGTTTTTCTTTTGCTTTAACAGTGAAAGTATGACTATCCTTGAGTTATTTCTTAGACAGTCTACTCTTAATCTAATCAAGGGTCGTCCGCTTCGAATTGCAGGAACTCTTGAATGACGCTGAGGCATGCCCTCGCGAAAACATCATGAATCACGCGCGCACGCACCACATACGTTTACCAGAATTTTTAAAACAAAAATACATTTTACGTTACAATTTTTTATTTCCTTATAAAATGACTGAATGTTTTTTTTTATACAAAATTTTGTAGTACCTTTTCGAAGTACTTACTACCGATTTGAAGAAACCGTGACAGTTTTGTCTTCCTTCTGTTGGTGTATCAATTTTCCTTATGTGATCTGGTAGACAGGTATTGTGAAACATAGTTAACACTTTTATTTAAGCTTCTGCAATACATACGAACCGTGTGGCTACGCACTATATAGCACCAACCCATCTCATCCCACGGGTGTGGTAAAAAGCGACAAAGGGTTTCACATTAGCCGGAGGATGTGCAGCAGCGTCCTTCGAATACATTAACAACTCAACTTGGATCGCCAAACCGCTTGCCAAGCGTGGCGATTATGGCAAAACCTGAGCACACAACATACCGATGTCGGTCGTTGTGGTGATCTTTCAGGGGGGCCTGTGTCCAGCGGACTTTATTCGGCCGAAATTATGAATACACACCTACATAATGTTTAATGTCATTCTTGTTAGAAGACGGGCAGTTATATAAATATGTAGGTATATGCTTAGTAAGAATATACAAGCGCTAGCAGAAAAAAAAAAAAAAAAAGATTAATGACATTTTTCATTTTCATCTTTAACTCAACTTCAACAGTGATAGGTGTTTCATCATCAGTCCGATAAGTTATTCAGTGGCAGGACTTTATAGAGCTGCTAAAGTTTAGAGAGACATTCGATTTTCAGTACAGTAAGTAGTTAATTACATACTTTTAAGCTGAAGAAAGGAAAGGATGCATACATATATAAGGTTTTCATCGATGTCGTGTAATTTAAGTTGCGCGGTTCCAATTGGTTGGCCCATATGGAGAAGAGCCGTAAGAAACTCTATAGACACTCTCTAGTAATTACATATACCTTTTTTTTTTTTTATTGGTGCCCAGTAGAAATTCTTCATGAACTTCCTTCGCCCCGGGGAAGGACGAAGGGGTATTCCGGACTCCTACCGGCTAAAACCACTGGAGCGGTCATCTTCGGCACGTAAGGGAGGCTCCAGGTCCTCGTATGATCACACTAGAGCCGCCCACTGGTGCCACGCCTATTGGCACATCTCGGAGAGGGTGACTGTAAGGCGGTCACCCCCCCGGGGGGATTGTAAAGGATCCCCCAAAGCGTCCCACGGCAGCGCGTGACCACATGCGTGCTACCGTCTTCTCTTGGGTCGCTTGGTGTGGGCACGCAGATTCAATTACATATACCTACTTGTATGACATAAGGTTGGCACTGAAAAACAGCGCTGTAATGTGGCTCACGTTACATCACAGTATTATGCTGAGTGTTGTCCTCTTTACCACATTTGAGACGTGCATCAGCAAACTGCTATTCTTAATAACTATTTTCTTTTCGTTTTATTTTATTTTTCTATCATACGGTTTCTATTATGTACTTTGTTATTACAAGATTAGTGTAGATATTAGTCTGAATAATGTGTGTGATGTTTCTCCTTCTTCTTTCAGATGACATGATTTAGGGTTCTACTTATTTTACAATTAGGGATGCAAACCTAAATAAGTTATAATACTATTATAATAGTAAATAATAATAATAACCCCACTGGGCAGTCGTTATGTCACCATGGGATAAGGTAATCCTGGAGGGCAGATTTAAAGCAGCTGCTTGATTTCTTCCTACATTTTGATAAAAAATTGTATGTCAAAAGAAAGAAAAAAAAGTATATTACGAAGCTTACGGAACGCAGGGCAGTTTGTGGCGAGCTGAATGTGAGTGGCGACACTGCGTACCCGAATGCTCCAGAGAGTCGGTCAGGGCCTCATCTCCGGCTTGCCTTTATTGGTCGGTTGGGGTGGAACCCCATGATTGCCCGCAGGATTTTCAACTCTAGCTTGCCTTAGTTGGCCGATCAGCGTGGGGCTGCCAGAGCTATATGCTCGGGGGTGGAAGTGTCTAATGGCGTAATAACGGGGAAACCCGCTCCGAGTCTTCGAGACTCGCGATGGTGAAACCGCCACCGCACCTCTCGACACCCCGAACCGCTCACACCGGTTTTACTCCCTGTCGCCTGTAGTGGTGGCCATTTAGGGGCCCCATCTTGTCATGTCACAAAGTCATCGTCTGCCACAGAATTTCAATATAAATGTTGAAAGACAGACGCCGTTTTTTCGGTTTTTAGAAGTATTTAATCCATGTAGCACCCGTTGCATTAGACCTCATATCTGTAGTTTCAGTCTAGTACAATAGTTTTACACCTCCGGGGACAATCCAAGACTGCATTTTATAGTGTAGCCATGGAGAGTTCCCGGTTAGTGTCCCATTACATTTTAGATTAAAATTCTCTAAAGGGCCTCTGCGTGTTGGACCCATGTCCCCGCGTAAGCCTATCAAAAGACCGGGTTCCCTCTTACAGGGGATATAAGCACATGAATAGAGAAAATAATAATTATAATAAGCCACAATTACTAACAGAAAACAGTCTATAAACAAAGTTTAGCAATCAATGGAAACTATAATAGTTTATACGGTACCTACCTACTTTAAATCAATCAGGTGACTGAAGTAAAGCCAGCATTGTTTGTTTAAAAAGGTAAAATACCGCAGCTAATATTAAAAATATACATATAAAACGACTGGTGTTTCCCCTACCTAACTGACATCATTCTTATAATCAATGGCCATGCATTTTATAGAATACTTACTTTACTTGATACAATAGGGACATATTGTCAACCTGTAATGTTGATATTGACAGATTTTTATCATATCAGATATATCAAGGTTGTGTAAGTGCTGTTGGGGGATTTTTATGTATGGAATGACGCAAAAAGGTTGAAGAGTCCGGGTAGTGGCTCCGCTCAAGCCATAGTTAATAGTAGAGGATATAGTAATCATTAAATTTCGCGAATTGAATTCATTTGTTAAGACAATAACTGAGGGCCAATTCTCGTAATTTAAAAATGTTCAAAATATAGTTTCGATTTAGTCTCCGTATCATAAATGTCACACATGGTATTCTCGTAAACTAACAAACAATGTCAAACGTGAACTTACACTGTGAAAATATATCGAATCTTGATTGAAGTCAAAACGATATTCTACTAACATTTCGAACTGTCACATGTACTGAAGTGTCATTAAATAAACGTCAAAATTGAGATTGAAATGAGACTAGATCGAGATTATACTGAAATCCGACTGAACTTTTAAGAGTAGCACCAAATACCATTTTTTCGGTCAATTCATAATTTTATCTCAGTTCGGTCAAGTTTCAGTCATCATCATCATTTCGGCCGAATGAAGTCCACTGCTGGACACAGGCCTCCCCCAAAGATCACCACAACCACCGATATGGATGTGTTGTGGGCTCATTGGGGGGTTTTGCCATAATCGCCACGCTTGGCAGGCGGGTTGGCGATCGCAGTTGAGTTGTTAATGTACTCGAAGGACGCTGCTGCCCATCCTCCGGCTAATCGCTAAGTTTCAGTCATAGTGTAAATTAATTACGAGAATTGGCCCTCTGGTGTATTCGCGCACAGATTAATATTAAAATGCATTTTAACTAACGTCGAGATTTTTTGACCAAGTTGCATTGACTGTGTCACGAGCAGACTCTACTTAATAATGTAGAGCAGTCTTTCCCAACGTGGGCGATAACGCCCCCTTGTGGGCGCTGCAAGCCTAAAGGGGGGCGGTAAGAGACCCAGAAAAAAAGGGGGCATTGTGTAGGGCTTTGGGGTCGATTTATAATTTCATCTACCTAGCTAGGAAGACTCTTAGACACCGACTGAGCTCTCGACTTTCGACTACATCTTGTGAACATCAACTAATATTAATTAAACTCAAACTCGGTTCGATATAAAAGACTGCGGGCAATCATGTTTTAACAAGTTTTTGTTAAATAATCCGAATTGTACATTCCTATACCAATCGGCTGGTTCTATAATACTTGTTCTTGCTTGTCGAGTACGATTGGGCGTCGAATGAGATAAACGAGTTTATGCACGTTTGTCTTATTCCTGTTGGTGCGTGCTGCTTATGCAATCCTATATAAACGACGTAAATTTATTTTATTTTCATTTGCGGTTTCGCGCATAATAGATAAGCAGTACTTGATTTCAACACTTACGTATTTCTTAAAACAAAACAATGTCGGAAGTAAAAAAGAAGAGACGGCAATACTCTGCGGAATATATTAAATTCGGATTTATTGAAAATCCCACAAAGCCGTCGTCGCCTTTGTGTCTTCTATGTCTAAAAACAGTTTCGAACGAAGCAATGAAGCCTTCAAGACTGCAAGATCATTTGAATAAAATGCATCCAGATAAGACAGAAAAGAATGTAGCATATTTTCAAGACCTAGAGAAGAAGCATAATACTCAGCCAGGACATTTTAAACTTGGAAATACCAGACTGGGTGTTGGATCCGTTTTCAAATGTCAACACAGCAATGTCACCTCAGCTGGAAGAAGAACTTATAGAATTGACAACAAACGAAGAAATAAAAATCAAGTTCAAAAATGGATATCAAGAATTTTGGCTACAAAAACCGATCCCGCAATTGTACCCTGGATTGTGGTCAATTGTTCATCGATTTTTGATAGCATTCCCATCGTCATATTTGTGTGAACGTGGATTTAGTGCTGTGGCAACGCTGCTTACTAAAAAGAGAAATCGTTTGTGTGTTACCGAACGTGGCGACTTGCGGCTGTTTTTGAGTAAATTGGAACCTGATATCAACAAACTTATTGAACAGCATCAGATTCAACCTTCACATTAGTTTTTATATAAGAATTGATTATATTTGTTTTATTTTCAATAAAAGATACTCTGTCCGAATACTATAAATTTGCGTTTCAATATTCAGTTATAAGTACTTAGCGGTTTTTAAGTATGTTTAAAAAGGGGGGCGTTAAAAAATAATTTATTCTTAAAGTGGGCAGTAGACAAAAAAAGGTTGGGAACCCCTGATGTAGAGGGACTGTCTTTTTATTCATTCATCAATATCAGCCAAATACCGTCCACTGCTAAATAAAGGCCTCCCCCATCATTTCCACAATAATTGTGTCGTCATTTTGGGAAGAACTTGCCAGTACTCACCACGCTTGGCTTGAGTTGGTGAACGCAGTATGGCTACTGTTCCAGAGAAGGAACGCTGCTGCCCATCTCTCTGGTTTAGAGTCCCTTAATCGCCTTTTACAACATACACGGGAGGAGATGGAGTGGTTCAACATCCGGACAACACATGGAAGTTTCTATTTTAAGTTTTCCTGATGACTAAATGCCTGCGTATTGTAAAGTATCATTACACCTGTAAACTTCATCCAAGCCCTAATGATGTGTTTTTTTTAACTTTGCCCCACACTAGGATTTCTCCAGTGTCGTGGGTGCGTTTACATACACAAATTTCACACACAAAATACACCCAGACCCGGCACATTTACCTGCAGATCATACAAATATTTGCTCCGTGCGGGAATCGTCATCATCAGTGTATCATAATGTGGTTTAAAATTAAAATACGTAGTGCATCTACGGGGATACTACTTCCAGCTTTCTAAAACGTCAACCTTACCAGCACCTGTATGATGAAGAATAGCGCACCTGAACGGGGGTGAGAACGGCTCCTAGCTATGCAACGTCGCGACGTGCTATTCGGCAAACCTCGTGATTTGTCGGCTTTCTCCGCCTAGCCGCCGCTAACAAGGCGCTTGCAAAGGTTTTGGCAAAAGGCAGTCAGGCACAGTCGGCCGTCTGCCTGACACAACCCTCCTTGGGTGTTGGTAGTATACCCATCGTTTGCGGTAACCCAAAGTGCTTAATAGTACGCACCAGGTTCCCAACTCCCTTAGGGTGAGATTCAAAAACGAGACTAAGCGTGAACTTACGCTTCCATTTGTCAATTTTTTTTTTTTTTTTTATAAAAAAAAATTAGGGGCGTAAGTAGTACATTTTGACAGATGGAAGCGTAAGTTCACGCTTAGACTCGTTTACTCACCCTTAGTCGTTTATATTAATGTACTAGCTGGGACCCGCGGTTTCACCAGCGTTTAATTTAAAACAAATTTGGAGTACTTCGACATAAATACTTGACATAGAATATGTATATTGGATTTCAAGGGTTTATTTTTTTGCGCGGTACTCTAATTTCTTTTCTAAAATAAAAGTAGCCTAAGTTATTCCTTATAACATCAACTATCTGCCAGTGAAAGTCCCGTCAAAATCGGTCCCGCCGTTTCGGAGATTACCCGGAACAAACAGACTGACAGACCGACAAAAAGACAAAAAATTTAAAAATTGTTGTTTTGTTATATGTACCGTATATACTTGAATATGCATTTAGTAAAAAGCTGTTATTTTGACATTACAAACAGACACTTCAATTTTATTTATTTGTATAGATTAAATTGTCGTGTTTCACGTCTGTCATAATTTTGTACTCTTTATTGCTAGACTGTTAGGCTTTATGTTGTTTTAAGCACAGACGCGTACCTCTGGATTCAGCCTTCTACACTGTTTCACCTATGAGTTAAGCGGGAGTTGCTTATTCTTTCGCACACGGCGAAAAGCATAGTAAACGACAACATATGAGTGACATAAGAAGGTATTAAAATCAGTATTCAAAAAAGTCTGAACCGAATTAGTCTTTATTTTAATGATGACGTCGCTGAGTCTTGGAGATCGGCGACCAACACGTCGAGTGAGCTCTCGCCTCCGGCTTTCATTAAATATATAATTAGATGATGTAAAGGTGTGTCATAATCACTTGAAGAATGTGTAACAATATGCATTTGGATATATTATTTGCTTCCATGCGAGTTTCTCCTTGATTTATAGGTAGATATTTGAATACATCATACATCGTGCACTTTTACGCTGCCGCCGGAGGTTCTTAGTTTCATTAAACATCATTTTCGGCCGAATGAAGTCCACTGCTGGACACAGGCCTCCCCCAAAGATCACCACAACGACCGATATCGTGGCTCATTAGGGGGTTTTTCCATAATATATATATATATAAGGACGCTGCTGCCCATCCTCCGGCAAATCTCTTAGTCGATCTTTACGACACCCACGGGAGGAGATGGGGTGGTGGTATTCTGAGCTGGCACCACACGGCATTAAACATGATGTACCAAAAAACCGGTTGTACGCGTATGAACCTTTTAACTTTTTTACACAATCTAGTGACCAAGTCATTGATCTGGTGGTAAGATTGACGCATGTGCAGTGACCATAACAGTCGTAATGTTACTCAGGCCTACCTGCGCGGCACCATACTGCGCTCGAGACATTGTCTCCTATCATCATCATCATTTCAGCCGTAAAAACGTCCACTGCTGGACAGAAGCCTCCCCATAAGATTGCCACAACGATCGGTATGAGTTTGTGTTGTGTGCTCATTGGGGGATATTGCCATAAGCGTGGCGTTGGCAGACGGGTTGGCGATAGCAGTTAAGATATAAATATCCTCGAAGGACGCTGTTGTCCATCCTCCGGCTAATAGTCACCTTTTACGACACCCACGGGATGAGATGGGGTGGTGGTATTCCTAGCCGGCACCACACGGCTAGACAGACATTAGGTTTGAAGTTTAAACACAGTAGAACCTGGCACTGCGCTGGTACTTATCTAGCCGACGCTGCTGGACTCTTGCAATAAAAGATCTGCCACATGTTATTTTAAAACTCGTAGGTAGTAACGGGATCTCAGTTTTAATCATTGGAATCTGGAGTTGCCGTGGGCAACTGAAAGTTAACTTTTTTTTTTCAATTTCCCCCACTCTAGGATTTCTCCTGTGTCGTGGTGCGTTTACAGACACATACAATACACCCAGACCCGGAACAACTACCTGCAGATCATACAAATATTAGTTCCGTGCGGGAATCGAACCCACGATCGCTCCGGGCGCAGAAGCCGACTTTATCACCCACTGCACTAACCGTGCCGTAGTACAGTTTTTTGTACATTCTTTAATGAATAGTAGATTTCAAATGCGGTCTTGAAAAAACCAAGTAGGTTAGTAATCTTCTTTGTGGTTTATTATTGCTAGGCTCATTTTGCTACAAATTATATATAATACTCAATGGTCGATACAGGTTTTACCGATGAGCAATCAAAATGTGTTATTACCTAATGATGAATAACTAAAGGTTACTTTTAATTGAAACCGGATTTATATCGGATGGAGGATAGCAGATGGGAATGAATTTATCAGTTTCAATAAGTTTAAGTAGGTACCTATGTACGTGCCGTGTGCTGCCGGCTACGAATAGCACCAACCCATCTCATACCATGGGTGTCGTAAAAGGTGACTAATCCCACAGCCGGAGGATGGGCAACAGCGTCCTTCGACTACACTAAAAACTTAACTGTGATCGCCAACCCGCCTGCCAAGCGTGACGATTATGGCAGAACCTCCCAATGAACCTACAACATACCCAGAACGGTCGTTGTGGCGATCTTTGGGGGAAGCCGGTATCCTGTAGTGCACTTTATTCGGTAGAAATGATGGTGGTCATGATGATGAAGTACCTACTTGTATTGGTCGAAAAGACTGTACAAGCAGTTTCCGACACGGATCTGGTTAGGTGGCTACATTGAAAGTAAAGAGAGATCTGTTTTACTCCAGATAGACTGCATTCTGTAGACTGGCATTTAACAGTTCTTTTGGGTCTCTCAATTTCTGACCAGTACCTGACCAGACCTGATTAGCTAAAAACAGCGACAGAAAATGCAACAGCAGCTATCATGCAGCCAATGATCCAAATCGCCAAAAAATGATATAACATAAGGCATTTGCCAGCCTGTCGCAACTTAAGGATGGTTGTATAGTTACTATCGCCACTAGCGATAATGTAGTTGCATACCTAAGTGTAATGTTTAGTTCATTGATCGTCAGACAGAGGGTGCATCAGATATCTGCGGCTGTTTAATCGCTATCGGCTACTACGTAATACCAAAATGACGTTTGAAAGCGGTGTCTGCGCGATTTACGCCCGTCGCAAACTGTCTGCGACACACGTAATACAGACAATAAAAAATGAATAGTCAGTCTGGGAGCCTCCAGTCCTGAAAAAGAATAGAGCACCCTTCTCCACTCCAGCACTCCTTTCGGGCGTTATTAACTACGGGAAACGGTCACCTTTTTCTGTATTTAGGCCCAAAACCTTACCTCAGTATTACTTACACGTTCCGCTGTCCTTGGTAGACCCAAATCGCGACTACCTTAACTTTTCAGCTGTTTCCAGTTAGTAAAAATCATGGACTGTCCCCACCTGTACCTGCCCTGTCAGTTGTCACCTTATAAATGCACATTTCTATATGGTAGCTACGTTACAACTTAAGTAACGAAATATCTACTGGGTACGCCCATGTCTGTTATACTCTTTTTAGCACGCGGGACGAACGTAGTTCGTCAACTCACAAGAAACGAGGTATAAATATGATAAACAAATCATAAAGGTCCGGCCAAACCTGAGCGTCAGCGACGCGGGGGCATCAACAGACTACAAGACGAAACTAGACGCACACGCCTTTTTTTTATTGATTCCGGGAAATACATAATTTCCTTCCTCGGTCCCGGAGAAGAACGAAGAGGCATGCCGGACTCCTACCGGCTAAAACCACCGGTCGTCTTCAGCACCGAATGGGGAGCTCCAGGTCCTCGTACGAGCACACTAGAGCCGCCTATTGCGCCTATAGGCACATCTGAAAGGAAATAACTGTAATGCGGTCACCACCTCTAGCGGAGAGGCGCGACTAAAAAGGCTGCCCCCCGGGCACTTCTCGGGGAGGATTGTAAAGGGTGACCAAACCTCGCTGTGCGCTGTGCTGCGCATATGGCGGCACGGGACCACGTGCGCGCCGCCGTCTTTCTGGGGGTGAATCACCTGACCTAGACGAGACGAGTGCGTCCCGCGTTGTGGTTGGGTAGATGTGCAACTGTGCATAGCGCCATGAGATAGCATCCGCTCCCGCTTCGCAGTCGCTTTGGTCGCGCAGGTTTGGTCGTAGCCTAACTTATAAAACACGGTTACAAGCAAAATAAGTGTACGATACGCCCTGATAAATAAACACACATCAGGAATGCCAGTACTAAGATAATGGTTAACGGAACTGGTTATAGATAGCTTGATCGAGATAACTTGGGTTGGCTATGAGTAACACCCAGTAGGATTGAGTAATATCTGATAAGGTATCTTAGAATAAACATTTTGGATCGTTTATTAAATTTTTACCTTATATGGGCAGGAAGAAAATATTGCCGTAGGTAAGTTAGTCTCATGTTATCACTTCCTGCGGAATAAATGGTAATTAAAGGCGTTAGTTGGGTGATTATATTCTTCTGTGTTCAGTTGATAACAAACTGTGTGTCATGCGTTGTGATTATATCACAACAAGGGGTCTTGGTAAGAAGAGAAAAAGAAAAAAAGAAAGAAAAGAACACATTTTTATTTCTGCCCTCATATCGGGCGCATGTAAACCAGAAGACATGGTAAAATTTAAAAAAAAATCTAGAGTCATAAATAAGTTAACAATTGAGAAGAAGAGAATAATAGGGCAAGCAGGAAAGGGCAGATATTGTATAGATTTCCTATGTAATAATAAAATCGTAGAGAGACAAAAACTGTACATTGAATAATTTTTGATAAAAATCACTGTCGCATGCTCCAGGAACATCTTGTTCATGCAATTTTATTGAATTTCTGTTTGTATGTTTCTTTGTTGGATGAGAACGCTAAAAGTACAGTATAGAATTCGTTGAAATGTGTCCGTTAATGTCCAAGGAGGGATCTAGAATAAGAATCATAACGCTTTTGTACATGGGAGGTGAGTAGTATAGCAATATGTCTACAAAGTTTTGTTTTACAGCGAATATGTTGAAAAAATCACATAAATGAACACATTCATTCACTCATCATCAGTAGGCATGTAATAGGAGTTATAAAAAAATATATCATATAAGCGAAACACGAAGCGAGAAAAGTAGAAGTAGAGAAACATTAATATTTATATTACCCAGCTCCATCTGAGTGTCAATTTTTTTTTCTTTTCTTAAAAAAACGTTGCACGCACACTAGGATTTCTCCTGTGTCGTGAGTGCGTTTACAGACATACATGTCACACACAATACACCCAGACCCGGAACAACTACCTGCAGATCATACAAATATATGTTCCGTGCGGGAATCGAACCCGCGACCCGGAGCGCAGCAGTCGCCTGTATCAGCCACTGCACCAACCGTGTCGTCACAATTAGAACGGTATCGAAAGCTACACAGAGTGTTAGAGTTTCTAATCGGTGGGGGAATTTTATTCAACATTTAGTTGCACCGGAAGCATACCCTAAACGCTGCAGTTCTGTGCTGCTGGATTGATAGCTGCTGGGTGCACCCATAACTATGCAAGCTATGCATAGCCTGATCGAACATTCCCTCCTACTTGAGACCCAACAAAGCTTGATATACAAATCTGTTGGAGTTTTAAATCTAATTACACCATATAAAAGACAGGCTAAATGGATATTGAGTAGCGACATCATTTTTAAAATTGAGTGTTTATTTAAAAACGTAGTAGTGTAGGTCCTTTATGATCTCATTATATGGTTTAATTATTATGTTACTTATCCTAATCCCTCTTCGGTGTCCCGGCTCCGTCCCATATCCATTCTTCCTATCCTGTCTAAGGTCCTTGAGAGCGCTGTTCAAAATCAACTGTCATCTTATATCTCTTCTAATAGCCTGCTAAGTCCTTATCAATCTGGATTTCGAACTGGCCACAGTAATGCAAAGGCAATAGTTAAAATAACTGACGACATCCGACTGACCATGGAAAACAAAATGCTAACGGTACTAGTCTTGTTGGACTTTAGCAGTGCTTATAATTCAGTTGATTTTGACATCTTCTTAGGTATTCTATCCTGTCTTAATATCTCGTATTCTGCGATAGCATGGTTTATCTTCGGGTATCTATTCTATCTCTGAGTGGTAAGATTTCGCTGCGGGTGTTCCACAAGGTGGCGTCCTCCCACCTCTGCTTTTCTCTGTTTTTATAAATGCCATCACAAAGGTCCTAACTTCTCATTATCATCTCTATGCAGACGATTTGCAGTTATACCGATATTTTAAAGTTGAGGAGTATGCTACAGCTATTAATGCCATAAATAATTATCTTGAGAATATTTGCAAGTGGGCTAAATCTTTTGGCCTTTTAGTCAATCCCACAAAATCTCAAGCTTATTGGTGGTAGATACATGTCTCATCTTTTAAAATCTCAGTGTCTCCCGCCTATCGTGTATGATAGCGTTACTATAGCCACATCAATAAGCGACAAAAACTTGGGTGTCCTCTTTGATACCAACCTCTCCTGGAATGTTCACGTTGCAGAAGTCAGTAGGACGGTTTTCTGCTCATTTCAGTCCCTCAAACGTCTTCAGAAGTTCCTCCCATTTCAAACTAAAGTAATCCTTGCACAATCTCTTCTTCTTTCTCACTTGGACTACGCTGATGTATGTTTTCTGGACGCGTCGGAGGAACTCCTAAACAAACTCGAACGTCTCTAGAATTTGTGTATTCGCTTAATTTTCGGTCTCCGCAAATATGACCATGTGTTAGAATTTCGAACCAGATTTAGGTGGCTTCCTATTCGGAGGCGCCGTGATTGTCATATACTTTCTCTTCTCTACTCTATTCTCCATAATCCAAATTCTCCTGTCTATCTTCGTGAGCGCTTTGAGTATCTTGTGCCTAGAGGTAGACCCTGTCGCTCGGCTTCTTCTCCACTCCTTCGAACTCCTCGCCACACTTCCAGTCGTTATGACAGTTCTTTCAGCATACGTGCAGTACGTCTATGGAATTCGCAACCTCATTCTTTGCGTGACGGCCGTACTCTGAACACCTGAACAGACAAAAGTTAAGAGGCATTTCCTTTCTATATGACTTTTAAGTATGTTATGTATTACAGTCTATATATATCATAGTTAGACATATTTATAACATATATGTCATAATTATATATATTTATTTATTTATATACCTACTTATAAGCATATTATATGGTATCATATTTGTATGATATAAGGCTTTTTATTTTAATTTTGGTTTTTTTTATTTGGTTTTTGTATATCTGTAACTTTAATTTCATACTACGTACACGTGTCTTGGCCCTCTTATATGACACAATCTCTCTAACAATCAAAGGTTTTGCTGGTAGAAAACTCAATTCTGAGTTAAGCTCGCCTTTGTACATAAAAGTTTGTATTTATTGTTTAAATTAAAATACTTGTGTACAATAAAGAATAAATAAACACATTTTGTTCTTTTTCTTTATTTTTGTCACAGATTCCTTTTACGAACTTTAAAGAAATATTTAAACATATAGTAATTGAATGTTGATTGAACTTAGGCCCTGTAGTGCTGGTTACGAATAGCATCACGCCGTCTCATCCCGTGGGTGTCGTAAAAGGCAACTATGGGATTACCCGCAGGATGGGCAGCAGCGTCTTTCGAGTAAATTAACAACTCAACTGCGAACGCCAACCCGTCTGCCAAGCGTGGCTATTATCGCAATATCCCCCAATGAGCACACAACACAAACCCATACTACCGGTCGTTGTGGCCATCTTTTGGGGAGGCTTTTGTCCAGCTGTGGACGTTGTTACCGCTGAAATGATGACATGTGGAATTTATAGTTTATGAGATTATAATTACCTTGAATATCGTACAAAAAATAACTTAGTGCTAATTACCAATGCAGAAATAAAAGAAACCCTCATTTTAATCAGCAAAAGGTTTGTTTGAGTTTTGTATTTTGAACAGTTTTATACGCTTTGTTCACAGCGCACGCCTCCCCTGGGGATCTTCGCTTTCCAATAACCTGGTGTCGTAAAGGCGGGGGGGGGGGGTCACTTATGAGTGAAAGTTCACCCCAATTACGACCACCAAGCAGGCATTGTAAGCCCCCTTCTAACCGCTTTTAAGCCCCCGCATACATAGCAGGTGACCATGAAACGCTCCGGACGTATAACTTGTTACCCAGGGAGAGGTTGATATGATTTTATGAGAGCAATATGGAGGCAAGTTTTTAAGATTAATTCTACCCGAATTCGGGCACACGTCCGGAGCTGACAGGTCCTCCCGATTATGGTAGGCCACGGCTAGTGGGTCGGTCAGTGAAGAGACCCCAGGGGAAGATCGAAAGTTATTCATCGGTGTCTGTATATACGCTACAATGCTCAGAAAACTTCGCTTGCGCGATTCAGGACTAAACCTTTGAGTCGACTATTCTCTTTAATAGTTACGTTTTCAAATCATGTTATTATGTCAAAATGATAAGATTTTTCTTCCGTATATTGTGGTTATGTTTCTTTCTAAGGTTTATGTCAGTAATTCAAAGATATTTGCTTGTAATCATATTGGATGTTCTATTCATGTCGACCAATAGCAGCGCGTTAATATAATGGGCAGTACAGTGCCGGAATGAACGGTTGTTTAGTTTAGATTTCCGACTTTATTTCAAGTTAACTAAAGATGAGGTTTTATTGCACTTCTGTTTAATTGAAGCGAATGAAAGCATCATGGACTTAGTTACAGGTACCGCTGTGAAATGGTTGGGTTCAATGCCCGGTGAGGCAAAGTGAGATTTTATTCTTATGTCTGGAAATTCTTTTTATTTATAATTGCCTAAAGTTGGGCTTTGGGTTTGGGTGACAAGGATATAGGTAGGTCACACAACCTATGACCAAAACCTTCAGCGAGGTGTGGACCGGTTTTGTTCCCATGATTAACACTGCCGCTGGAGGTGATGCGTTTCGTTCTCTAATATATAACTAATGTTAACATTATCGATTAAGAAGAATTTTCTAATATAATATATTATTAACATAACCCGCTACCTCACTATTATTATATTTATCACTAATCCTAAAAATATACACATTAAAACTAAATACAATATAGATACACACTAATAGATTTAAATTAAATTAAATATTTCTCGGTACATCTATGCAAATAAATAAAATTGAAGTGTCTATTTGTAATATCAAAATAACAGCTTCTTACTAAGAACTTTTTTCTACTTTCTGTTTGTTCTAGCTAGTCTCAGAAAGGGCTGGACCGATTGTTACAGGACTTTCATTAGTAGATAGCTGATGTTATAAGTGTATGTTATGAGCAACTTAGGCTACTTTTATTTTAGAACTATAATTAAGGTCTCGAGCAAAAAAAAATTAAAACTCATGAAATCCAATTTATATATACTCTATGTCAACTGTCTATGGGCAAGTACTCTAAATTATTCATGAATAATCCGATTTCTTTTAAATTAGACAGCGGGATTTAACCGCGGGGCCTTTTTTTTATTGATGTCCAGTGGAAATTCTACATGGAACTTCCTTCACCCCGGGGAAGGGTGAAGGGGTATGCCGGACTCCTACCGGCTAAAACCACTGGAGCGGTCATCTTCGGCACCGAAGGGGGGCTCCAGGTCCTTGTAAAATCACACTAGAGCCGCCCATTGGTGCCACGCCTTTAGGCACATCTTGGAAGGGATGACTGTAAAGCGGTCACCCCCTCTAGCGGAGGTAAGGCGAATGTAAAAAGGTCGCCCCCCCAGGCACTTCTCGGGAAGGCTTGTAAAGGATCCCCCCAAGCTAACCGCGGGGCCTAGCTAGTTCACGTAATAAATACAGAGAATGACCTGATTATATTATCATCTTAATCATATAAGAACGTAGCTGCCGTCATTTACTATTTTATTGAAACCCTTTTATGTATCTGATTCATTAATTCATTCATTTCAGCCGAATTAAGTCCACTGCTGGACACAAGCCTCCCCCGTAGATCGCCACAACGACCAGTCTGGGTGTGTAGTGTGCTTATTGGGGGGTTTTGCCGTAATCGCCACACTTGGCAGGCGGGTTAGCGATCGCAGTTGAGTTGTTAATGTACTCAATGGACGCTGCTGCCCATCCTCCGGTTAATTCCAGTCGCCTTTTACGACACCCATGGGACGAGATGGGTTGGCGCTATTCGTAGCCGGCACCTCACGTCATAATTATTACACCTTACTTGACCACCAATCTTACAAATCAGCCCGTAAACATCCACTGCTAAATATGGGCCTCCCAATGTTCTCCCCGATGATAGGTCATGGGGATATTACTTGAATCACCACGTTTGGCAGTCGGATTGGTGATCAAGTATGTTGTTATTAGCACACAGGAGGATGCTGCTACCCATCCTCTTGAGATTAACCCTTTTACGACGCACACAGAAAGGGTGAAGGTTTTTTATTAACACAATTGTTTCAACTTTAGATAATATCCTAATTAATATACTTATTGCATATACTAATCTAGAGGCTCGACTTGAAGCGGATATATTAGAATATATTATAAAAATAAAACGATCCAAAATATAACCACGGGTGTTCGTTACGGACTCCGCACAGCCATAGGTTTGTAAAAGGAACATCATGGGGTTTTGGCTGGTACGTCCGGCAGACCCCTCCGCCTCTCCCAGGGCGGAGAAGTACATCGGGATAGCCTCAACACAAATAAAATCAAATAGAGGTGTACGATACGGAAAAACACATTATGTATGTACATTCATATGTCACGTTCTTCCCTGAAAACGAGTTATTAATGATTTTGTATTTATAAATAAACTACCATATAATGACCGGCTTTTACTACGCTTGCGCAGAAGCTGAGTGCTTGAGTGGGTACATTTTTTATTGTTTTTATTATAAAAATATAAAATAAATCACAGGCACTTATGAATAATCAAGACTTGATTTATTTATTTATATAGCCTCCCTTAGGTGCCGAAGATGACCGCTCCAGTGGTTTTAGCAGGTAGGAGTCCGGCATACCCCTTCGCCCTTCCCCGGGGCGAAGGAAGTTCATATAGAATTTCCACTGGGCACCAATATAAAAGAAAAGTACTCGAAAAGAAAAAGAAAGGTACTCTATATTGCACACCATTAAATAGCCACAAAAGTTTTTAATTAGGTAAAAGGTTACGATACTAGCAGAAATAGAGCTCCTAGAGGTGGCGTAGTCGCTCGCGACAGTTTCCTGTGATTTTGCTGCCGGCAGTGGGGACGAAGCCGGCGTCGCTGTTTGTATCCGTGTGTGGCGTCGGCAAATAAATCGGCTCCTCGTGCTGCGCGTCCATAGGATTGCATCTGATAGGAGTGACATCTGCATTGTCTCTACGGACATTCTTTCTGCACCCTGGGCAATGCCAAGAGGAAACCGTTGTATATTTCGCTTGGAGACCAACACACACTCGGTGGTATTGAGCGCTGCACTTAGTGCACCTGGCGAAATATATTGGCGACAGAAATTATCTACATCCTCTTCACTTCATAGACGTTGTCGCTATCGATCGGTCTACAAGTTTTCGTGCCAGATGGCGCCAGCGGTGGTTAGATTTGGCGTCGGTTTAGTAGCTTATCGAATTGCCGCTAGGTGTCGCCAGCGGCGATAGGTTTTGCAGTCGGTGTAGCAGCGTACGTAGTCCGATGTCAGAATAATAGATACCGCTGTTACAAGCTTTGGTGTCGCGGAAAAATCACTATTTAATATGTATTGTGACACATACCACTATATTAAATACAATTCAGGGGAAAGAAACTAGTTTTATTTTTATCTTTAAAAACGACGACTGTCAGACCGGTACGATAGTCAAACCGTCACCCCATAAATATATATATAGAAAATATAGAAAACAGGTATTCCCATCATCATTTTAGCCCTAAGACGCCCACTACTGGACATAAGCCTCCCTGAAAGATTGCCACAACGATCGGTCCTGCGCTACTCGCATCCAGCGGATTCCTACAATCTTGAACAGGTCATCGGTTCACCTTGCAGGGAGGAGTCTGTACCGACACTGCGTCTTTCGGTACGAGTTCGCCATGGGAGAAAATTTCGGCCCATCTCATCCCCTAGGTGTTGTAAAAGGCGACAATGGGAATAGCCGGTGGATGCGCAATAGCGTCCTTCGAATACATTTACAACCCAACTGCGCCTGCCAACGCCAAGAGAGGCGATTATAGCAAAATCCCCAAATAACCACACAAAACACACGGTAACACAGGTATTACTAAAAATAAAACACAAACTTAGTATAAATATATTATTATTCACGTCAAACGACTAGATAACCTACCACTTACAAGTAATTAATTTTGAACTCTATCAGTAGTATAAAAACTTAAAAATATATTTCTTGTCGCTTCTCACAATATCTCCGCTTTGGTAGTGAAGAAAGTCAACCCATAATAAAATACTGTAACAAGCATATCAATTACGCGTGGATCCGAATACTTTCCCGCTCGCACACTATCTGTACTGTTCAACGGGACGTCATCGCGTGACCGCCCACTCTAGTGGCGGGGAGGAATATGTATAAAAGGCCGTGCGGCCGTATTCAACTTTATTTGCCCGGTTAAGCAGATATATCCCCCTTGGGATTACTGCGAGAAGCCCTACATAAAAAATAAAAAAATAAAAATTCAACTTCACTTAGCTAGCGACCGTGCTCGAGAGATAGCCACCTGCAGTCCTCTAGTACCTGGTTGAGTATAGGCTAAGAGTGCGGACAGCCACCTGCAGTCCACTCTTACGCCTTAGCTAGGCATCCTAGGATTACTACCTATAAGCTAAGAGTGCGGATAGCCACCTGCAGTCCACTCTGATGCTTCATAGTAATTCCTCAAGTATTAGTGTATAATTGTGTAACTCTCGTCTAATATACGACTCCAAAGTGTCATTGGCGTTTCACTATCCACCCTACAATACTAGTTTCAATTTTTTATAAATCTATGCAGATAAGATTGACTATAGAAAATAAGAAAAGTAGTAATAAATCATAATAACGAATAGATATACTGTAGAAGTAATGTATAGGTTCTGTTAACATCTTTACACATTTATATGCTTTTTAGTAATAAAATAATTAGGCTGTCAGCTCTATACCTTCCTAAAAATTCATGTTCTTTTGATTGTACCAGTGCAGGGGTGGCCAACACTTCGATCGCTGGAGTCATAGTGGTAGACAACGAATGCACAAAACAAAAATAAAATCTGTAAAAGTGAGACGGTATTTTCTTAATAAGAATGTTGAAAAGTATAAATCGATATTCATGAACAGGCCATCACACTGAAGAATTGTTAACCTTGGAGTTATCTAATAAACATTCTCGTAAGACTGCAAAAATGTAAACACAAACTTTCCATTATGTAACCTCTTTTCAATAAGAAATCATACTGAAATCTGTTCAATTATTGTTTGGTTCATCCAACTATACCCATACAATCATATCGATGCCAAGAGGACAGGATTTTTTAAGCAGATCACTGCCCTCGACAATTGTTCAGTACCCCTGTACTAGTGCATTATAATCTTGACCAACATTTTGCATTGACTCTCTTCACCACCAAGGCAAATTCATATTTTAATTTTGTGATTCATGTATACCTGAAGCATTTAGGGTGAGATTCAGAAACGAGTCTAAGCGTGAACTTACGCTTCCATCTGTCAAAATTAGGGGCGTAAGAACTGCATTTTGACAGATGGAACGTAAGTTCACGCTTGACTCGTTTCTGAATCTCACCCTTAGACTAAAGCAGTGAGAATTAGTTTCCACCTCTATATACTAAGACAGAGACTTGGCAACAATATAAATACTTAATCTAGTTTCATTAGTACTATTACAGCTTTCCTTATTAAAAAATATTCTGCGATAAATACCGAATTATCATATTACGCACTATTGACAAACAAATGATTTCAATTATGATGAAATAAACAAATACTTCATTGATATAAAATAATCAATAATATTATCATATCAAATTACCAAGATTACGGATTATTTCACAGTATACTGAGTCATTTTATCTAAATAATTAAGTGATTGCTTTGGCCGGCGACTTTGGCCGGTTAACGACGTAAGTGCGCTCGGAATTACTTGATAAATTGTGAAATGTATGATTCTACAAATATATTGTTCAATTAATCAATAGGTCATCACATTTATCAAAAAATGAATTGGATTTGCCACGTGTTTTGTGCAATAATTAAAAAAATAAAATTGCTATTCCAACACGCAAAAAAGACCATTAATATATACGGTTTTCGTGGTAGCAAATGGTGAAACTACCTTGTATGATATACGGCGCCGAAACATGAAACAACGGTACGGCTAGTCCACAAATTTAAAGTCGCTCAGTGATTTATGGAGAGGGCTATGCTTGTGGTTTCTCTAAAGCAGGGATTCCCAAAATGGTCGATATCGGCTTCCCAGGGGTCGACTTAAACGAAAACTGATTTTGGGGGTCGACGTGGTCTAAAAATCGACCCCTAATAATTTACACAAGTTATTATTTGAAACTTTCGACATATAAGAAGTTTGAATTTTGTCTATTAATGTTTTTTATGGTATTGTAGGGTAAACGAGCATACCTATGATGGCCTTGTGATGAAGATGTGGAAGCTTAAAACCAGGCAATGTGCGAAGCGTGAAGAGCCTCCAGCCAGGCTTAAAACTATATACTAAGTAACTGCACCTAAGGGCCATCCCATGCGGGACACGGTCCTCGGCTTAGGGCGTTACTGGGATAGCAACAACACATGGGGGGGGGGGATCTTTTGTTACTTCTCGTATTTTCTCGGCACGGGCCGGCGCGAGAAAGTGTCGTGGGGGGCGGCAAACATTAACGTTAATCGTGTGGTCGCGATGCTAGACGTCCGCGACGGCGTAGAGACGAGCCTCGGCGGCGAGGTCGAAATGTCGGTATATTATTTCAAGGGTCGCATAACCGATCACCGCCACCCATGTATATTCTCAACTCAAGAGGAATCGCTTGTGTTGATGACCTTCAGGGCCGTCATACACTTTTTCCTTGCAAGCCCTCATGTCGTATGTCGGCCATTTTCTTGGGGGTTGGGCCCAACCCGTCACGTTTTATACACCCACCACACGAAACTCAGCACATTCAAATATACTAGGAACTGCATTTTGGATATGTTCATCATTTCAGCCAAGTCCACTGCTGGGCACAGGCCTCCCCCCAAAACCACCACAACGACCGGTCTGGGTTAATGTCGTGTGCTATTGGGGGCGTGTTATATTGCAATCGCAGTTGAGTTGTAATTAATGTACTCGAAGAACGCTGCCATAACGACTAATCCCATAGTTGCCTTTTACGACATCCACGGGATTAGATGGGTTGGTGCTATTCTTAGCCGGCACCACATGGCTTTGATTGTTACAATATTGTAAATCATTTAATATGCTTCGTTTTCCAAATAATGACATATTTAAAAAGTAAATTGTTCAACTACTTTTGTTGGTGACTGTACAATGATGCAGATAATTAATTGAATTAATAGCGCATTTTCAATTGCTTGTTAAAACCTTAAAGATAAGTAAATTCTTCAATACCTGTAAAAATAGCTGAGATGAGATAACTAAGAATAACATTACAAGATATATATATTTTAGTTTCTCGCGCTATGGTTTTCATAACTTAATGCCCCAAGTAGATATTTGTACACAGATTATGTATTATATCTAATAAAAATATATAAATTTACATTGAAATGTTAAATTAATGTAGACAAAAGACATTTGACATTAACATCACAAACCTTTTCATAGTTTACAATAAATACATCTTAAATAGGCCTTATTATATAGCAACAAATGCTATTTCATATTTGGTATGGTAACCCATATTGATTTTGACACAATTTAACAGTGTGTACCTAATATTTTTCACCACTCTAATAAATAAATTAACTTGATTTTGTCAATACTTAATTCATCAATATAAATACGTTCTATAGGAATCGCTTTACAAAATTTGGCCTCTGTTTTATACCTTTGTACATACATTACATATCAAACAGTCATCCTAACTTGTCTTGTTTTGTCCTTATCTTTCATTACCAAATTTGATTTTGAATGATAAGGACAAAACACATTCTAACTGAAACGGGTTTGGATTACGTTTTGTTTCGTTATGAATAAGTTAGGTTACAAAGTATTCTAAAAGCAATATGCAAAATGTAGAAAACTTGAACATCTCTTCAGTATAGCAATATTCAATACCTTAAAAATAACATTCGAATTGATTTCTATTACTTAAATAAGTGATCAATTAACACAAGTATAAAAATCGAGATTCAATCAATCGAGAAAGCTAACAATCAACTTCTAACGATTTAAAACCACACAATATAAAATAAATTAAGTAATGTAAATTTTGCTACTTATAAAAAAAACTGCTATCACCTTCATACTGCAAACGAGAAATATGTTTCTATTGTGTTAAAGTTTGTGTTAAGAATTCTCTTCTTCATGTAATCAATTTAAAAGTATTCTATTATAATGAGCAATAATCGCGAAAACCTAAGTCATTAGGTACAATATCTTAATAATAAGCGAATTCAGTGAGTTATGCTTTGCCAAGAATAGGACAACTACTACTATACTATATGTATTAAACGTCTGTTTCTGTCTGTCCCTTCCTGTTAATCTCGGCACCCACTCAAATATAACGCACACTTGTCTCGTTGCGGGGAATATATCATCATCCCTTTATTTATTCAATTCGCCATTATAAAAATCTCCAAAGGCCGCAAATTGAGGTTCACTGGTATTAACATTGTATCACTGGTATACATGTAGAAGAATTTTATTTACTTTTTAACTGAAAGTCGCGTCACATTAGTTTCAGTTGTTTAATTATTATGGTTGGCTATTATACTTATGTCTATCCCCAACCTACACTTGTTTGTAAGAACACAAGCAAATATAGTAACTAATTTCAAGACAAAAGGGTATAATTATCAAGCGCTAAAACACCAGAACATGATAGATAATCAAGTGCAAACGTTTTCCGAAGTCTCGGGATGACATTTTATATGTATCTCTACCTGCAGTGTTTAAAATTCAACGAATAGTCGTAAGCAATCGACATCTTAGCGAGTCTTTCGGTAATCTAATTAGACATAATGGTAGCGTAGAAACCCTCTCTTCTAATTCCCGCAAAATTGGTATAGCTTTAAAAACTTTCTAGTCTAAGAACGGTAGTAGATAATCGTCAACGATGCTCACGTTCATATGCCAACTGAAATGGTTCACTCCTGGCACTGTTACCAGATGCAGACGGCCGCTCTTGTCCAAGGTTCGAAGACCAATCCGGTCTTCTCTGTATATGTCTTGTTCTTTCATTTCTACGATAGTCTCGTTCGCGCCGTAGTATCCGAACTGACTGGAATAAAGGTTGTGGGTTCTTAAAAGGTATTAAAATAGTAAATTCTTAAGCGGCCTACTCAAAGCACTGCCTGCAGGGCCCTACATGCAGTACCGGTATTGTATAGTGTGAATTTTTGCAGAACCGACATTTAAAATCTGAGGGCCAATTCTCGTAATTTCAAAATGTTCAAAATATAGTTCCGATCTAGTTTCAGTGTCATAAATGTCACAAATGGTATTCTCCTAAACTAACAAACAACGTCAAACGTGAACTTACACTGTGAATAGATCGAAAATGGATCGAAAGTTGATCGAAGTCAAAACGGTATTCTGCTAACATTTCCAACTGTCACATGTACTGAATTGTCATTAAATAAACGTCAAAATTGAGATTGAAATGAGACTAGATCGAGATTATACTGCAATCCAACTGAACTTTAAGAGTACCATATTTTCGGTCAATTCATAATTTAATTTCAGTTCGGTCAAGTTTCAGTCAAAGTGTAAATTTATTACGAGAATTGGCCCTCTGTTCGGGGCAGGGCCGCAGTGTCGTTCTGCGAGCCGACAAGGTGATCTCCCCACCACTCACACTGCAAGTACAGTGTGTATGGCAAATACCCCCTAAAATAACAACACAGGGCCTGTGATTGGTCGATATGGAAATCTATAGGGGGAGACTTTTGTTCAGAAATGGACATCTTTTATCTGTTATGAGAAACGATACTTACATCGTCTTTTTCGTTTCAATGTTTTTATCTTACAAATGTAGGCATTCTAGATATTGCCCTAAATTCTTCTCACATAATATTGTACAATAAAATATGTCTGGACCTAGAAACAGAAACGTTTGCGGTTGCTACTGGATTTATTGACGAGTAAAAGTGTTTCTTGAATCGTACTTCCTAAATAAATATCATTATTATCATTTAGACTTCATCATCATATTTACCTGCTCTGCCACGGCGTGATGACTTGATCATCGGGACCACCGATCAGCACCAGCCTTTTCAGTTTCAGTAAATTGGCCTTAAAGTCAGCTGACTTTGCAGAACTGGAAAAATGTAAAGTAATCATTCGTTAATGTCATACGTTTATCCATTCATTCGTGACGGTACGTACGGAATGGTAATACGTACCAAGGCTTTCTGTGCTACAGGTTGCGGGTTCGATTCCTGCACGCAACAAATGTTTGTATGGCTTAACAGTTGTTCCAGGATTGATAGTGAGGGGGAGGAGGCAGTCGCATCCTTCTGCGAGGAGGTCATCTCGCGGAATTAGGCAGCGGACCGATCCGCCGCAGGTGGACAGTTCGGCGCAGGCGGCATAACGCCCGCTTGATGCCGCCCTAACAGTGGGAGGGGAGTCTGCCGTCCGCATTGCACGGCTCTCAAGTTGCGGCCATGTCCTGGATACATATCGCCGTACGTGCAGGTAGGCGCATACGTGGGCAACAGCCAATGAGCCGCGAAAGTACTATCTACGCAGTACTCGCCGTCCATCAAAAGGCAGATGAAGGTAACAACCTGCCGGGGGAGCGGTCTAATACAGAAAAGCGTACAACTCGCCCCCGGCTAGAGGTAAGAAGGACACCGTGGGGTTTTAGCCGGTTTGATACCGGCGTGCCCCTCCGCTCTTCCCAAGGCGGAGGAAGTCCAAGAGGATTTCCTCACATAAAAATAAAAACACAAAAGTTGAAGGTAACAAAGCGGAGTTTTTAGTTGCCGAACTCGAAATATCTCCATCTAAAGCCACCCATTGGTGCCACGTCTTTAGGTATATCTCGGAGGGGATGACTGTAAAGCGGTCATCCCCTCTAGTGGAGCGAAGGCGACTGTAACTGCTGCGCACACATCGGTACGTGACCACATGCACACCGCTGTCTTCCCGGGGGTCTCTCGGTATGAGCGCGCAGATTTCCCAATAAGCAAGCCTAGTGCTTAACGCCCTAGTACGAGTTGCATTTCACAATCGAAACGTAAACTACACGTGTACTGCGTTCCACGCTGCGATTGGCCCGCGCCAAACTCTTCAACCAATCGGAGCGCCGAACACAGTAAACACGTAATTTACTATTTGGTTTCGATAGTTAAAAGGAACTCGTACTAGGGGTACTGCCAAAAAACGCAAGTCATTGTATTTATAATTGATCTGTGGACGGAAATAGCGTAGGAAGGAAAAAAACCTAATTGCATTAAAACAAAAACTACAGACGTCAACGAAAATCATTAACTCACAAGCATACATAACATTACATTAATTTATCTTTCTTAGTATGTATTTTCCTGCTGATGGTGATTTCTGAAAAGTTAAAATAAACATCATCATGTCACCCGAAGGACGTCCACTGCTCTATCTGTATCGTGATGTAAGTCTTAAAATGAGACATAAATGGCTTAAAATAATCAAAAACTTAACTTTTTAATCCCACATAACTATACCACCGCCTTTGGCTAAATTTTGACACTCTTCTTCTTCTTCTCTTAGATTATGGTTTCTGTAGAGTATCTTCCACAATTTCGCCAATGTCAAGTATAAGGCAACGATGTTTAGTGTTTAGATTACCCAATTTTTTTTTTTTGTATTATTGTATGGATATGTCGAGAATCTTTACATATAATAACAATATTTCAAAAAAATAAAAATATGTCGGCAACGTCGTACGGTTCCATTGTTCTTTTTTTTCGCGGAAACGGCTAGTTATTTATAAATCGCGGAAGTTATTACATCATTGTGTATAACTTCTCGTATCTTGTTTTTTTTGTATATTTTAATCTTGACCTCGTTTTGTAGTTTGACGTATACACTATACAGTTATTTTAGTTGCGATATACATTTTCTTCGTGGTAGCCTCCAGAAATATAAGAAAATAACATTAAGTGTTATATAAAATGTGATTTTGTGATGTTTACGGATTATTTTGTTTGAATTACATACATTATTTTTATTTACAATACGAACACTATGAATATAATATGAATTGCTAGACGAATTTAATTAGGTTTGGCTTCTCTGGTCGTTCGCATAAATAATAATAAATGAAACACGTAATAAAACTTGTTTCGAGAATATTAATAACTTTATCAAATAAAATCCTTGAATACTTTATATAAAACCGAAACAATACAAAAATAAATAATAACTAAACAAACAAAAAGATCAGGTTCCACCGAGATTTGAACTCGGATCGCTGGATTCAGAGTCCAGAGTGCTAACCGTTACACCATGGAACCGACTGATAGATGCGTCGAAATTCATTAACAATATCTAAGAATATTATGGAAGTCTATATTTTAATCTGAATTATGATAACATTTAAAATCGCCCAATTACAGAGTTAGATAAAATAAATGTTGCTTTATCAAAAGCAAAACAAAATTTTATCGAAACTATGCTGCCATGACGTTCGTCGCTGTCGTTTTTATAGCCTTTTTCTAACAATATGAGTATGTTTTTTACACAGACAATATTTAATATAAAAAATCGTTAACTTATCATTAAAAGACCGTATAGCACTAATTCATTTCAACCCGTGGATGTCGTAAAAGTCGACTATGGGGTTAGCCGGAGGATGGGCAGCAGCGTCCTTCGAGTACATACATACGACTCAACTGCTATCGCCAACCCACCTGCTATGCGTGGCGATAATGGAAAAACCCAATGAGCAACAACGCACCCAGGTCGGTCGTGGTGGCGATCTTTGGGGGAGGCCGGTGTCCAGCAGTGGCCTTTATTTTGCTGAAATGACATGATGATGATGATGATCATTAAAAATGTACTTACGCGATATGATTATTGATATAGGGTAAGTAGACGCTATATGTCTCATACAGGTTTTGATGGTAGGGATCATTCCAGTAGTTGCCGACGGACGTGTGTTGTCCTACTCGCGAGTAGAACAGCTCGTAGACTGTGTCTTTAACCAGACCAGGAAATACAAGATGGAGGAAGCCGGCTGGAAAAAAGAAACATAGTTATGTATTTAAGAGTTTAGTCATTTTTCTTCTAATTAGCTGCTGAAAAATTCAGTTATGACTACTTTCAAATATTCGAAATTTAAAATTGCAAAAAGAAATACAAAAAGTATGAAATCTTTGAATAAATAGCTGAGAAATACCCTTCTTATTACATGACATTGGCGAAATTGTGGAAGATACTCTACAGAAACCATAATTTAAGAAAAGAAGAAGAAGGAATACCCATTCCACACATCTGAGGTTAAGGCCAAGGGCCAGGGTAGGTTGTGTACGTGTGTATTTTGGTGGGATATCCTTGTTTCGCAAAATAATGTTTGTTTGAAATTACCATAGCATTAATGCGAATACCTGTGAGACATAATTACCTCCATATTGACCAGCTTGTGGCGAGCTCAGGGATATGAATGTGCTCACAGACACATTGGGGAATGTCTCCACTATACCTCGCGCGATCAGACCTCCTTGGGAATATCCTGAAATTTATATTATTCAGATATAAGCAATTTGAGATTTTAATTGAATTGGTGGCACGGTTAGCCGAGTGGCTAAGCGATTGTCTTTCTGCGTTACGTGTCGCGGGTTTGATCCCGGCACGGAACAAGTATTTGTTCCTTGCTGTATCTCATCATTTCGGCCGAATGAAGTCCACTGCTGGACACATGCCTCCCCCAAAGAGGGTGGTCCTATTCTGAGCCGGCACCACACGCGTAAATACTTCTCGAGTACGCCCCGTCGAGCCACCCGTCTTTACCTATCGAACGACCCTAGAGGCGCTTACGCTGTTTTATCTACAGATAGTTGTTTCGGGTCTGGGTTAATACCCATGTGAGATTGATGTCTATAAACTGTACCCACAATAAAGGAGAAATCCTACGCCGAAGTCTGTCCCGGTCTGCAGCGTAGAGGGATCGCAAGAGGGTACGGAACGGTATCCTATGAGGTGGCAGGTCACCGCTCTCCACCTTTGGAGATCCTGGCGGCGACGGATACGTGGGTCTACGACCAGACACGCCCCCTCCATCAGGGCAGCGTAAGCTCGCCTCTAGGGTCGTTCGATAGGCAAAGGCGGGTGGCTCGACGGGGCGTACTCGAGAAGTGGCCTGAGGTTGCAGTTCGCGACCAAACGCGTCATCGAGGCCGTTCTGCTGCTCTTTGGAGCCTGGCTCGAAAGGAGCGAGCGCGTCACCTACCGCCTGACGCAGTATTCACCGGTCACGGTTGTTTCGGTGCGTACATAAGTGACGAAGCCCGTCCGTATTTAAGTGACGATTTGCGAATTTTGCTAGCGGAGGCTTTGGTGTTGTCGAAATTAAATTACGCTGATATGCGTATTTGGTCAAAGTTTCGAGCGTATAGCACTCGTGGGTTGCAGCTGAAAATCAGCGTTAGGTGGTACTTGATACTGCCACCTGACACAATGCTGAGCTGAAGGTAATTTGGCACTTTTGTTTTAATATTATGTTTTTGTTTGCCTGTATAATTGTTTGTGCCAATAAACACTTTTCTTTCTTTCTACTTGCACAGGAGACGCAAGGTCGTCACGGCACAGTGCCGCCACTCTGGAAGCGACCAAGATAACGCACAGCACACGCTTAAGCAAGGTTTGACAAATAGGGGAAGGTGCCTTTCTTGACTTTCCAATATTGTAGTATGTCACTCGTAGTCTTCCTAGCAAAGTATTTCCAACACTGATTCGACATCGCTTTGCCGTCCACGCTGATCACACCGAAATTTCTGATCGGTCAGCGGCGCAGTAACATGATCGGCGACGTCGGGGCGACTATCATCATCTTCCTGCCTTGTTCCGAAGTTACGTGGGTTCGGCGCAATATGTTTATCATTTCGGCCGAATAAAGTCCACTGCTGGACACAGGCCTCCACCACAGATCACCACAACGACCAATATGGGTGCGATTTGTGCTCATTGAGCGGTTTTGCTATAATCGCCACGCTTGGCAGGCGGGTTGGCGGCGATCGCAGTTAGTTGTATATGTACTGGAAGGACGCTGCTGCCCATCCTCCGGCTAATCCCATAGTCGCCTTTTACGACACCCACGGGATGAGACGCACCACACTGCAAGTTTAGTAATATCTTTATATTGCAAAGGTTTTGTCAAAAGGTTTTAGAGTCGGTTGCCTTTTTTTTTAATTGGTTCCCTGTGGAAATTCTTCCGCCCCGGGGAAGGGTGATGGGTATACTGGACTCTTAGGTCGCTCGGTGTGGGCACGCAGATTCCCCAATCTACGCACCCGCGAACCCAGGGGTCCCTCGCCTTGTAGCAATGGCAGGGGGTTTCAGGCGTATGGGAATTAGGCGCCAGGGCGGTTGTTACCCCGGCGCTGTCTCCTCCTTCTTCGAGCGGGAACAGTCGGCTGCCTGCCTCACATAAACCCGCCTTGCGTATGCTAGTGTTGGTGGTTCACCCGCCACCTGCAGGTAACCCAAAGTGCTTATGGTACACATCGGGTTCCTAACTCCCTTAGTCGCCTTCTACGACACCCATGGGATGAGATAAGGTAGCCATGACTGGACCTACATGGCTTACAGTTAATGTTACTTACCAATAAGATTTATACCATCAGGATAGCTTGCAGATATGTTGGCAATATCTAAGCCAATCTCTAAAACCTGATGCCACATTGTCTCCAAACTAGACCAGCTCTCGAACCTGTTCACATTGTACACTATTGTGCCTGGATGCTTCTGAAAATGTATGGTTCACATAGTAATGTCTTAGATTTTTTTATTACACATTATAATAAAATCGCAGGATGACTAAGGTGACCACCTTAATCATCCTGCGCCCACGAAAACTGCAAAGTATTGAAATAAAGCTGAAACGTCAGGAAAAACAAAAATCTACAATATACGCGAGTAATCCGTTTAAAAGTGTTTATTATAATATATGGTTAATTACGTAATTAATATGAAAAAGTAAGAACTTTGTTTTATCTTCAAAAGTAAGTAAATAATTATAAAACTTTGCTTCATTATTATGAGAATTTCAGACAATCAATATATCATCAATCATTTATGTGGACCATTAGTTTGAGAGTTGGATTGTGTTCTGTCTAATCTAATGAAAAATAGGAGACATAAATAGAGTTCATAGTCTTTATCCTGGCCTGTTTAAGAAATAAAATCAGTAAATTAAATATAAAAGAAAAGATTTATTATTCTTGGTTTAATACATTGGTTATTAATACATAAAGAAAAAACTTTGTACTCCTTTTTGAACACATTGTTCGCATGGTGAGGTGTGAGATTTGGATATTTAAAGTTCATATGGAGGAGTGCAGAAAGTGAACACATATGTATAATATGGTGTAAAATTGAATGAATTATGGTCGAATTTCGACCACAGGGTGACCACAAATTCTTGGTTATTAACTAAAAGATAATTTATATGTGTTTGTAACACATAAACATGTTTTGAATACCTACCAAATGTGTCCAGTACCCTAATTATGTAATATGAACTCAATCCCGATTAATTTCATTTTAATGTGGATTCAAAGTATGTATAAAAATGTATGCCACTCGCATGTCGTAAACCTGTGCTAAATCACAAAACAGTTTGTCTCTAAATAACTGCATCGCATACCTCACCAAAGATCATGAAATTCAGAAAGATGTGTAAGCAATAGAAAAATGTATGGAGACCAACATTTTTTTTTGTAGAGGCTAACATAATACTTAGGGCCGAATACTGAAACGCCATTCAACTCAGTCTGTCAGCCGAGTTCACTTTAGTTTGGTACAGCCCCCAAATTAAAATGGAATTCTCAAACGCTACTCAAACGTTTTAAGACCATAATCAGCTCAGCGTCTCTTACATGTTTCTAATAGGGCAACATTATCTAGAAACAGTTTGTTCTCGATTACAATTTAATTACTTTTCAGTTTCACGCAGTGTTTACTTAAATAGTAACAATTTTAAACTACGCAAATGAATAGAAAAATTAGATAAATCAGTTAAGAATATATTTTGAGACTGAGCTTTACATAATTTTTAAGTTATAGCTGCAGCATTACCTGTTCTGTCTGTTTTACTAAAGAAATAAATTAAACTGGGATCGTCAGAAACTTTACGTATAATGTAACGATTTTGTAACAGCTGACAATAGTTTAGTACCTATCACCAGTTTTACAATTATTTATGCAAATATATTTTTCATAAACATACATACATGATTGTGTTGATGAAAATAACGCGATGCACTAATCAAAAGATGCCAAATTAAACGTGCGCTTTTAATTTAATGGAATCGTACGACGTTGCCGACATATTTTTAGATATGTTTTATTTTTGGGAAATATTTGATGAATATCTAAAGATTGATTCATCTGAGCACCGTACAACGTTGCCTTATACTTGCCATTGGCGAAATTGTGGAAGATACTCACAGAAGCCATGATCTAAGAGAAGAAGAAGAAGATTGTGTTGAATGAAAACTTGTGATAATCTTAACATTATCAAGCAAAATGCCTCTCAGGCCCTGTCTAATTACTTTTACAGTTCTTGACTTTAGTGAAGTGTTGTGTGTGTATACACTTTCAATCAATGGTTAATGTTAATAAATGTAATTATTAATTTAATCTAAATAAACCCTTTTCTTGTGACATTAAAGTACAATATTACACAGATATATACAGAGCTGTAAATGTGTGAGCAGCATGTAGCCATTAATGTACATAAATTGCTCACTAAAATGTCTTACTGGTGGTGGCATTATGTCAGGTCATTGGATTCCCTACAATATGGTTGAGCTAAGCGATGCAGTTGTGTGAATGTGTATAATCTGTTGGGACTGGTCAGCTGTTAACTGCCATGGCAAATAAATTATAATAATATTATAGTATGTTTTACCTTTAATTCTTTACACATCAAATAATTTTTTCTCATTATGTATCCATCAACACTAATCTCAATTATTAGACATGAATTTGCTTTGTACTGACTCTTCTCCATAGGACTAACCAATTGGCATCATTCAACTTAAAGGTTTAATAATTACATGTCCTATTTGAAATAAAAACTGACTTGACTATGCATTACTAATTCTTATTTATTATTATTTGTATATTGAATAAAGACTGGTGATATTGTAAACATTACTGTGATTATTGCTATTTCTAGTTTATTCTTTTTTATATAAATCCTATATTGAATAGAAATTGTGATATTGATAACATTAGGTTGACTATTGTTAATTATTGTTAAACAATACTGAGATTTTAAACTTTTATATTAAAATAAAACAAGTGTTAATTAGAAAAATGTGTTTTAATTAATATTGTCCTCACAATAAAAAAACGAATTTCCTTGATGGGTCTGTTATTCAATAAGTTCCTCCTCAGCACTGTCTGAAGGAATGTTCAACCTCTAGAGATGTATCCTGATTAGAAAGTCCACCATAAGTTTATAAGCTTCTTCAGCAGGAGTCTTTGTATTTAATACTTTGGTGCTTTGGTACTTTGGTGTTACTAAATAGCAGCGGCATGGATAATCACAATCACCAAAAAGCATCATGTTTTCGAAGTCGCAGCACTCTAGTTGCGCACACAAAGGTGAATCATTAAAACTTGTACTGTCGTGTACAGAGCCTGGCCATCTTGGAATCACATTTTTAATGCGCAGTTTTGCTTCACACACCATTTGGACATTCAAAGAAAAGTAACCCTTTGTTATGAAAGGTTTCAGCTTGAACTCCTGCAAACAATTTTTTGTTTCTATTAACACCTTTCAGTTTTTACTTACTTTCATTATAGAACAAGTAACTTGGTTATAAGATGGAACATACCTGGTGAATTTATTTTAATATGGGTACAGTCCACAGCACCCAATACTCTTGGAAATCCAGCTATTGTGTAAAATCATGTGCAACTTCTAAGCCTTTGCTAGGAGTTGGCATGTGAAGATGTTCACATTTTAATTCAGATATTTTAGCTGTTACTCTGTGCACAATTCGGTGAACAGTTGGTTGTTCCACACTAAATACATCTGGTATAAAAGTTTTATAAATGCCTGTAGCATAAAACCGCAGAATTATCAGAAGCTGATTGATCTATTGACTGTAAAGCTCGATTGCGCTTTATCAGAGGCTTGATAGCATCACAGATTACTATATTAGTAGTAGATAGCATTGCCTATCACTGAATCCAAGTCCAACACAGTTTCCTTGGAGATTCGGAACCGCATTAGAAACGATATCGTTGTATTTTTCACAGGCGTTAAGCCTTTTCACGTTTCTACGACTTCTTCTGGTAGTTTCTTCATCAGAAAGTGATGATAAGGACATTTCAATTTCTATTTATAACTTTTTACTGTACTTAAAACTATTTAAGATAGCTCTCGACCACTCTTAAATTCGACAGGTACTCAAGTTATATAAGACCTCGATTTGACAGCTGTCACGGCTTAAGTAACGTTTCAGTATACGAATTTTACATTGAGTGGCATTTTAAGCGCAAGTTTAATTGGATCCCAAATTTATTTAAATGATGCTCTTAATAGACGTTTGAGTATACGAAAAACTAAGATAACGGCGCGCCAAACAGTAGAGCAGTGCTTAACGAGTTGAATGTCGTTTGAGTATTCGGCCGTAAGTGTCATTGTCAGGTATTAGTCCACCTGCCCTAAAAGCATAGTTCCAAATAAAGCAGCAATATTCTATTGTTTCTTAACCTCTCGTGTGTCAATTGATGGCAGCCGTGTCGACACAATAGATTTTTAATTATGTCTCGTTTTACGACACTCACGGCCGAATACTCAAACGCCATTTAACGTTAAGTCCCCGCTTAAACAATTTGAGGTGCCTGGTGTTGTACCAAAAACAGGTTTCTCGAGTAGTTTAAGCGGGGACTTAACATTAAATGGCATTTGAGTATTCGGGCGTAAATGAGTTACCTTCATTTTAACCTTCTTTATAGTTTACAACCACATAATGATAATACTTAAATGAGTACTTTAGTAGTAGGCAGATTATTAAATCATCTGTCCATTGTTAACTATACATCCATTGTTAATTGTCCATCAGAAAACTAAAACTGTTAGGGCCGAATACTGAAACGCCATTCAACTCAGTCTGTCAGCCGAGTTCCGTTTAGTTTGGTACAGCCCCCAAATTAAAATGGAATTCTCAAACGCTACTCAAACGTTTTAAGACCATAATCAGCTCAGCGTCTCTTACATGCTTCTAATAGGGCAACATTATCTAGAAACAGTTTGTTCTCGATTACAATTTAATTACTTTTCGGTTTCACGCAGTATTTACTTAAATAGTAACAATTTTAAATTACGCAAATGAATAGAAAAATTAGATAAATCAGTTATGAATATATTTTGAGACTGAGCTTTACATTTTTTTTTTAAGTTATAGCTGCAGCATTACCTGTTCTGTCTGTTTTACTAAAGAAATAAATTAAACTGGGATCGTCAGAAACTTTACGTATAATGTAACAGCTGGCAGTAGTTTAAGTACCTATGACCAGTTTTATAATTATGCAAATATATTTTTTTATAAACAATATAAACATACATACATGATTGTGTTGATGAAAATAACGCGATGAACTAGTCAAAGGATGCCACATTAAACGTGCGCTTTTAATTTAATGGAATCGTACGACGTTGCCGACATATTTATTAGATATGTTACATTTTTGGGAAATATTTTATGAATATTTAAAGATTGATTCATCTGAGCACCGTACAACGTTGCCTTAAACTTGACATTGGCGAAATTGTGAAAGATACTTACAGAAGCCATGATCTAAGAAAAGAAGAAGATTGTGTTGAATGAAAACTTGTGATAATCTTAACATTATCAAGCAAAATGCCTCTCAGGCCCTGTCTAATTACTTTTACAGTTCTTGACTTTAGTGAAGTGTTGTGTGTGTATACACTTTCAATCAATGGTTAATGTTAATAAATGTAATTATTAATTTAATCTAAATAAACTTTTACATAACTTAATGGTTGATATGTATCATTTCTTGTGACATTAAAGTACATTATTACACAGATATATATAGAACTGTAAATGTGTGAGCAGCGTGTAGCCATTAATGTACATAAATTGCTCACTAAAATGTCTTACTGGTGGTGGCATTGTGTCAGGTCATTGGGTTCCCTACAATATGGTTGAGCTAAGCGATGCAGTTGTGTGAATGGGTATCATCTGTTGGGACTGGTCAGCTGTTAACTGCCAATGCAAATAAATTATAATAATATTATAGTATGTTCTACCTGTAATTCTTTACACATCAATCAATTTTTTCTCATTATATACTTTAACATAATTTGTATCCATCAACACTAATCTCAATTATTAGACATGAATTCGCTTTGTACCGACTCTTCTCCATAGGACTAACCAATTGGCATCATTCAACTTAAAGGTTTAATAATTGCATGTCCTATTTGAAATAAAAACTGACTTGACTATGCATTACTAATTCTTATTTATTATTATTTGTATATTGAATAAAGACTGGTGATATTGTAAACATTACAGTGATTATTGCTATTTCTAGTTTATTCTTTTTTATATAAATCCTATATTGAATAGAAATTGTGATATTGATAACATTAGGGTGACTATTGTTAATTATCGTTGAACAATACTGAGATTTCAAACTTTTGTATTAAAATAAAACAATCGTTAATTAGAAAAATGTGTTTTAATTAATATTGTCCTCACAATAAAAAAACTAATTTCCTTAATGGGTCTGTTATTCAATAAGTTCCTCCTCAGTACTGTCTGAAGAACAACCTCTAGAGATGTATCCTGATTAGAAAGTGCACCATAAGTTTATAAGCTTCTTCAGCAGGAGTCCTTGTATTTAATAAAGGTGTTACTAAATAGCAGCGGCATGGATAATCACTATCACCAAAAAGCATCATGTTTTCGAAGTCGCAGCACTCTAGTTGTGCACACAAAGGTGAATCATTAAAACTTGTACTGTCATGTACAGAGCCTGGCCATCTTGGAATCACATTTTTAATGCGCAGTCTTGCTTCACACACCATTTGGACATTCAAAGAAAAGTAACCCTTTGTTATGAAAGGTTTCAGCTTGAACTCCTCCTGCAAACAATTTTTTGTTTCTATTAAGACCTTTCAGTTTTTACTTACTTTCATTATAGAACAAGTAACTTGGTTATAAGATGGAACATACCTGGTGAATTTATTTTAATATGGGTACAGTCCACAGCACCCAATACTCTTGGAAATCCAGCTATTGTGTAAAATCATGTGCAACTTCCAAGCATTCGCTAGGAGTTGACATGTGAAGATGTACACATTTTAATTCAGCTATTTTAGCTGTAACTCTGTGCACAATTCGGTGAACAGTTGGTTGTTCCACACTAAATACATCTGGTATAAATGTTTGATAAATGCCTGTAGCATAAAACCGCAGAATTATCAGAAGCTGATTGATCTATTGACTGTAAAGCTCGATTGCGCTTAGTCAGAGGCTTGATAGCATCACAGATTACTATATTAGTAGTAGATAGCATTGCCTATCACTGAATCCAAATCCAACACAGTTTCCTTGGAGATTCGGAACCGCATTCGAAACGATATCGTTGTATTTTTCACAGGCGTTAAGCCTTTTCACATTTCTACGACTTCTTCTGGTAGTTTCTTCATCAGAAAGTGATGATAAGGACATTTCAATTTCTATTTATAACTTTTTACTGTACTTAAAACTATTTAAGATAGCTCTCGACCACTCTTAAATTCGACAGGTACTCAAGTTATTTAAGACCTCGATTTGACAGCTGTCACGGCTTAAGTAACGTTTCAGTATACGAATTTTACATTGAGTGGCATTTTAAGCGCAAGTTTAATTGGATCCCAAATTTATTTAAATGATGCTCATAATAGACGTTTGAGTATACGAAAAACTAAGATAACGGCGCGCCAAACAGTAGAGCAGTGCTTAACGAGTTGAATGTCGTTTGAGTATTCGGCCGTTAGTCACTATCCGTCTTATTACAAAACATGGTTTATCGATAGTCTCGGACTAAAAGTGTGGTTTAATCAAATTTCTTATTACAAAAAGTGGTTTAACTCTTAGTCTTGGACTATCTATGGTACTAAAGATAAACCTGATGGGGACCTAGTTTAACTCTATAAACCTTTGGTCTAAGTCACAAATATACGTCAAATTCATTGTTTTGAGGTTAGATTTGGTTTCTTTTTGTGTGTTATATTGTAATACATACATACATACATACATATAATCACGCCTCTCTCCCGTAGGGGTAGGCAGAGACCACTTCTTTCCACTTGCTACGATCCTTACATACTTGTTTCGCTTCAACCACTTTTATTATTCCCTTCATACATGCTCTTCGGTTTAGGGTACTCTTGACCTGGCCTTTTTCCAAGACGTCCCTGATTTGGTCTTGAAACGTCCGCCTAGGTCTACCCCTTCCAGCACTTTCATTCACACTCGCCTTATACACTTTTTTCGTCAATCGTTCTTCATTCATTCTCTCAACATGGCCAAACCATCTCAGCATACCTTTCTCAATTTTTGTCACTACATCTTCTTTCAGACCACAACGTTTTCTTATCTCACTATTCATTACCCTGTCACTCAGTTTAACTCCTATCATACTTCTTCTTGCCGTGTGGTGCCGGCTCAGAATGCCACCACCCCATCTCCTCCCATGGGTGTCGTAAAAGTCGACTAAGGGATTAGCCGGAGGATGGGCAGCAGCGTCCTTCGAGTACATTAACAACTCAACTGCGATCGCCAACCCGTCTGCCAAGCGTGGCGATTATGGCAAAACCCCCCAATGAGCCCACAACAAACCCATATCGGTCGTTGTGGTGTACTTTGGGGGAGGCCTGTGTCCAGCAGTGGACTTCATTTGGCCGAAAGATGAGATACTTCTTAACGCTCTCATCTCAACTGCATTTATTCTGTATTGTAATATTACCTGAAATAGTTTAAATTTTCGTTGTCCTAAAGATAGTAATGTGCCGTTATTAGAATCATTGTAGGCAAATACTAACTTTTTCTTCTGAATTCCAGTTTTCACTTCTTCGCTTTTTCTGTTGTTCTATCTTATTAATATTATTCCCTAACTTCTTATGAATAATAAGTACGAAGAAACGTCCAAATCTCAGAATAGTTGTACCTATGTTTAAAGATTTCCGCGCGATATAGACATTCCGTTACGCATTAGTGTTGTTTGAAAGTACATATTTCGGACATGAAATAAATGTCATAAAAGTATTCCTCAGAAAGAAAATAAATGGCATTTATTGAAACAAGAACAACCATTCGTTTCTAATAGTTATCGTTATTAAATACCCTATTATATATGTTAAAATATCAATATCATTAATATAAAAAAATTACAGAAATATTCAGCATTTGGGTAAACGGAACGATGTAACCAAATGCTATCTGATTGAATGAATGTCTCCAAGGAATTCCGTGTATAATCTGTGGAAATAATTTAAGCCAGAACTAAAGTCAGGTACTATCTAGTCCTGACTTTGTTTGAGAAAAAAAAAAACAATTGAACCGTACGACGTTGCCGACATATTTTTTAGAATATTTTCATTTTTGAGAAATATTTTATGAATATGTAAAGATTTATCAATCTAAATACCGTACGACGTTGCCTTATACTTGACATTGGCGAAATTGTGGAAGAAACTCTACAGAAGCCATAATCTAAGAGAAGAAGAAGACTTTGTTTGATATTTGTAATACGGACGGGTTTAAACCACGGTACTAACGTTAGTTCCGTACTAAGTCTAGACTTCATAGTTCTGGTTTAAACCTGAGTCTAACAAGATTTTTGTAATAAGACTGAATGACTTGAGATGATGATTGAGAGAGATTTCATCATGTAAAGTCAATTATTTACAGTTGAATTGATAATGGAAACTGATTCTCAAATGTATGCGAACACTTCTGAACAATATTATAACAATCTATCAGTCCTTATCTATAATTATAGTTAAGATCGTATTCTATTATTTTACTTAGTTGATTAATTATAACAACAGTTGTAAAGATATATCATTAAGACAATAGTATTCTGAATAATATCTAAATATACGTGTGTGTGTATACTAAACAATAATTTTATTTAAATTATATTAAAATAATTTCACCATAACCCAAAATAGCTATGATAAACCTATTTCTATACGCAATACTAAGAACAGACCAACACTAGACAAGCAACCTGGCTACGGCAACCAAAACAATGTGCGATTGCCTCTGCATTCCAGAGTGAGACAAACTTTCTTGTATTTCTATCTCCACACATTTCACGACCTTTCTTCCAATATCTTTGGGCGCGACTGACAGCCGAAATAATAATAATAATTTCGGCCGAATGATGTCCACTGCTGGACACAGGCCTCCCCCAAAGATCACCACAACGACCGATATGGATGTGTTGTGGGCTCATTGGGGGGTTTTGCCATAATCGCCACGCTTGGCAGGCGGGTTGGCGATCGCAGTTGTTAATGTACTCGAAGGACGCTGCTGCCCATCCTCCGGCTAATCCCTTAGTCGACTTTTACGACACCCATGGGAGGAGATGGGGTGGTGGCATTCTGAGCCGGCACCACACGGTAATAACAATTTATTTGTCTGCTAATATAAGAGATCATACACAAAACTAATTATACTCATGCACACTTTGTATGATAGCCGGTATGACAGCTGGCTTTTGCTTTAGCCAAATAATAAGCATTGCCATTCAAGGTGGCAATGCTGCCACTCTTCTGGGAACATTGTCAGCTGACAGCATAAGGAAACCTAGCTGCAACTGGCTTTCGAACAAATTCATTGTTAGGGTCATGACTAAGTATGACGCGTTATAAACCTTCGACTATAATAAATCTTACCTCTTGAATCCTGAACTTTATCATTTCCATGCTAACACTTCCAGTCATAACCCCATGGATTAGTACTACGGGCTTATACGTCAATATAGGTACAATGAGTAATGAAATTGCGAAAGAAACGAATTTTAATGCCATATTTACACACGAGAACAAAGAACCAGAGAACTTTACAGTTTAAATATTTGACGATTACTGAAATAACTTAATGCAATTGTACTACAAGTATTTAACTAACGATAAGCATACGTCATAGCTCTTCTTTTCTTAGTAAATAATTGATTAAACTCAATAACACCATTTACGTAAATAATACGCAAGAAATCCTTGAGACTTGTAAACAATATCAATACACAACAGATATTATATCTGACAGATAATGTACTTGACCTTTGACAAAAAAATGAGACCATCATCTAGGTAGCGGTGTGCGTTGCAAACCGTAAACAGTTATTGAAACTATGTATCGCGTCAAATACCTAAAACTATGTATTGGTCTCTTCAGAAACTATTTATCGGTCGAAACACTTTATTCACACAGCATAGGATCGTCCATAGAGTATAGTAATATATAGGGAATGGGATGGATGGAAGAATGGGATCGTCGATAAACAGTTACCGAAACTAGCCGAATGACTCCGACCGAGTTATTCCGAAGTAAACCCGACCGATACCGACGATCGCACGAACAAGAAGCGAGATCACGCATTTATGAATTTTAGTCATTCTAAATAATTAAAAAAAAATCACATTTTATTCTATTTTATTAGGAATGATTTTTATGCCGCTATCAAATCTTTGACACGTTATTTATGTATATCCATCCTATATTGGCACGAGTATAAATTACATTTAAGAACTAGCATAAGACTAGAATATATTGTGTCAAATTATTGTATTTTACCAGTCATAACAATCATTTACCACAGACAAAGAACAAAAAAATTTTTTTTTTTTGAGTTTATAGCGAACTTGAATTTGTTTACTATTGATAACATGTTTCGAAGCAAATACATAAACCGACACGAAAACGTTTATCATTTCATAAACACTTTATACGCATCTCGTCCAATAAATAGTTACCGTAAATACATAGTTTTGTGTTGATAGCATGTTTCGAAGCAAATACATGAACCGACACGAAAACGTTTATCATTTCATAAACACTTTATACGCATATCGTCCAATAAATAGTTACCGTAAATACATAGTTTTGTGTTGATAACATGTTTCGAAGCAAATACATGAACCGACACGAAAACGTTTATCATTTCATAAACACTTTATACGCATATCATCCAATAAACAGTTATTGAAAATACATAGTTTTGAAACACTTTATCGGATACCAATACATAGTTTCAGTTCGGTTCACGCAAAAAGCTTTATTACCCACTTCTACATCTAGGGATTAACAGCATACACAAACACATGCATATAGTCGATATAAAATGAAGCATCGGAATTCGGATAGAACCCATGAATTATTATTCGTTAGTGCTAGTGCGACTCTACTCGACGTGCAATGTTTTCTCATCCGATGCACTTGGATTAGTTGGATTTTCATAACACCAATCACGTTTGTTCATTTCATTCTGTGGAGCAGTTTGTTGTTGTTGTTATTGGAAAATTCCCACCAAAATAATAGTGGAAGTCTGTGGGGAAGGCCTTTGTTTAGCCGTGGACTTCCTTTGGGAGATATATAAAATAAGAAAATGGTTTTAGGTGATAGCATGTTTAATATAATAAGCAAACTAAAAGAGGTAATTATATTCTACATAAAAAGTACTAAAATAGTAATTCTAACTTACGCGAATTGAATACATGGTTTAAAGATTGTGTGCGGTCTATTCGCGCACAGATTCATATAACAATAATTTGTTGCATTGATCGTGGTCACGAGTAGACTACCAAGTGACCACCGGCAATTTGGACTTCGATCGAAATGAAACGTCGAGGTTAGTCAAAATATTATTTTGATATTAATCTGTGCGCGAATAGATCCAATCATCATCATCATATCAGCCACAGGACGTCCTCTGCTGAACAAAGGCCTACCTCTTAGATTTTCACAAAGAGCGGTCACATAACGCTCTCATCCAATGACTCCCAGCGACCTTCACCAGGTCATCGGTCCACCTCATTGGTGGCACGCCACGCTGCGTTTTTCGGTGCGCAGTCTCCATTCAAGAACCTTTTTGCCCCAACGGCCATCAGTTCTACGAGTGAAGTTGCCCGACTGAAGTCGCCCATTGCCACTTCAGTTTACTAAACCTTTCAGCTATGTCGACAACTTTAGTTCTTCTATAGACTAGTACTAAAATACCGTACATCTATTTGCAATCGTATTATTTCCATAGCTATATATATATATTATTGTTTAATATATATATATTATTTTAATTTTAAAAAAGCGTTGCCCACTCTAGGGTTTCTCCTCTGTCATGGGTGCGTTTACAGATATGAATTCCACATACAATACATCCAGACCCGGAACAACTACCTGCAGATTACACAAATATTTGTACCATGAGAATCGAACCCACGACCCGGAGCGCAGCAGCCGAATGTATCAGCCACTGCACCAACCGTGCCGTCAAACTATATATTGCCACCCTTAATGTAATAAAGTGTTTCTTGTTTTGTATTTCTTATCCCATTTCAATTATTTGAAGTGAAACTTCTTATGGGACGGTGAGAATTGGATTTTATAAAATGAAAACGTGCAACGAAAGATAGGCAACTATAAACGTATTTATAGGGTTTAGGCTGTGAGAGAATGAGATAAAACACGTTTCTCTATAGATTCCCTATTTCATTTTGTCGATCAAACGCTCTCTCTATCTCTTTGTGTTTACCACCTCCATAGTGTACTCCACAGAGTACTTGGTGTACTCGTCTCATTCTCTTACAAATTAACCAAAATACAAAGTTTCACTTTTACCGCGTGTGAACTCACAAGATGTTTTTTTTTATAATGTACACACGGCTACACGTCAAGTTTAACACCATAGATAACCATAACTATGCTATATTCAATATAGACATTTGTAGTAAAGGGACTGCGTATCGTGGCGTCGACCAATCACAGCATTTGTTGCTTGGTGTATAACACAGACGCAGTTTTTTTGAAGAAAAAAATCGCTCGCCGTTTAGGTCCCAAAGTGAACGTTCGAATATGAACATTATATACATGCAAAAATGTTCATATTCATATAAACGCTTGATTTGCTTAGCATAATAGCCTAGAGTGTGGTTGTGAATCTCGCCCGAAGTCCGCGAAGTCGTATTAAGTACTGTTTACTCACAGGAGTAACAGTAACAGTGTATACAGAATTTGAAGAAGTTTGTTATACCACAAATGGTATAACGGTCTAACGAATTTAACAAACACAGTACTCGCACAGAAACCAAAATCCAAACGCTTGCACTGTCAAAGTCAAAGTGACAAATAATATTGTCATAAAAAATGTAAACATTCGTTATTCGACGCATGTGCACGACCCGAAATTTTATAATAGTTTTTTTCTTAGTAAGCTATGTAATAATAAGTTAAGTCAATTATTAAAGTTTTATTACAGTAATTTTATTCTTACCTATGTGAAAACCAGGTATGTATCCGTTTTAATTTTATCAACATGACATAACCTTTCCCCTACGAGGTATAACGTATTTACTTAATTTTACAGATAAAACAAATAATGGCCACTACGTCGTTAGCTGAACAGCTCAAAAGGCTTACAGTACCCCAATCGACCGTATACAAAGATGACACGAAAACTGTTTCATTACTTTTTGATCCCAAAGAAGCTGCAAATAAAGACCGCGACACCTTTTACGAAATCGGTCTTAGCGGGCTTAAAGAACTGATCGCTTTATATGAAGGATTTCGTGTATTCGAAGATACACTTTTCAGCCTATCATCCAGAGACTTTGAAAGATCTGTGCAATCAAAAGAGGTTAATCAAAACCTTGACCAAACTATAGAGAAGTTTCTTCTTCAGATGTCACCTTACCTTCTTTTGCAGTCTTCGCATAAGGCCCTAGAATGGCTGATCAACAGGTACCATATCCACCAGTACAATCAAGATGCCATTATGGCATTAATCTTACCATATCATGGTACAAAAATATTTGTCCGTTTCATCCAGCTGATGGATGTCAGTTCTAACAATAATAGATGGAACTGGCTGCAGCCTATTCACAAACACGGCATTGCATTGGCTAATCAAGTTTTGTTTAACCAATGTGTGTCAAATACGGGTACCTTGCAGTTTATAGCGAAGACAACCCTGAAATATGTTAAAGAGTTTGGTGAAAGGGCTACACAGCTCAATACTGTATATGCTTTCTTCTGCCAAACAGCTATTGGTGTAATTGACACAAGCAAGAAAGTCACTGAAGCAATACTGAATGCTTTATTGCCAATTGTGATAAAAGCTATAGATTCACCAATTCCAGACTTCAGATCATCTGCATATATTATACTCGGATATTTGTTTACCAAAACAAGCCTTAAAGAGGATACTTTAAATGAAATAGTTCTTAAGCTTTTGACTACCGAATTTGATTTGTCATATGATGTAGCAATCCTGATTACTATGATGTATGAAAATCAGGAGCATGTGACAAGGATTTCTGATGATATATTAAATGATATGTCTGTGGACATAATGAATGCATTGTGCAGTCACATTAAGAAGTTGGTTGAACGGGGCATCAATGTAAGGGCATTTTTGATAGCATTCTTTTCTAGTGTCTTGCCATTGATACAAGGTGAAGACTTTTGGAGATACTGTAAGTTGCCAGAAATACTTATTGATGAGGTGGATTTGAAACAACAGAAGCCACAAATGATTATTAAGTGAGCATAAAACTTTTGCCATCCATATTTTAACATAGCATTTAAGACAATATCTTTGAAGCTTGGTATTTCAATGTTCGTATTCTCAGAATAATAGCCAATTACTGATTATTCCAAATGTCAAAGAACATCTACTGCTGAACAAAGGCTGCCCCACATAGATTTCCACAACAAATGGTTATATGCCATGTGTCATCATTTTGGGGGAATTTGCTATTCACCATGTTTAGCAGGCAGGGTGGTGAGCATAGAATGATTGTTGTTCCAGAGAAGGCACACAGTTGCTCATTCCTTTGGTTTAGTCTATTAGCCTTTTACAAAATCCATGGGAGGAGATAGAGTGGTGCTATATTCTTAATCTAGACAACACACGGAAAATTCGTATTAGCTGAATATCATGATGACATTTGTGAAAATATTTAAGTAAATCAGACATACTCGTAAATAGTTTAGCTAAATTCATGAACCAATCAAACATATTCTTTGATGTTCTAGTTTGATTATTCAGGTATGATCTTTAAACCAATGAACAAACTTCCACTGTCGCCTCCGAAAGGCTGTTTTCAATAGGAGCAATATACAAACATAAAATAATTTGTTTATAATTAATTAAAATGTTTATAAAAATACCAGGTGCAATTTTTTATTATTGAAGTACTGTCAGTGAAGAAAGTCACTGAACAGTATAATTTTTTCAAATTGGTAATACTCTTTTAGAAACTTGCGTGAACAGTGTCAAAACCAGACATATAATATATTTAAATATTGTTTAGATTAAGAAAAAATATGGATATGATGCAAAAAGACGGGCCGCAAGCGATTTAAAAAATTGACCATACTTTTATTTAAATTGACTCATCATCATCATTTTGGCCGAATGAAGTCCACTGCTGGACACAGGCCTCCCCCAAAGATGTCCACAACGACCGATATGGATGTGTTGTGGGCTCATTGGGGGGTTTTGCCATAATCGCCACGCTTGGCAGATGGGTTGGCGATCGCAGTTGAGTTGTTAATGTACTCGAAGGACGCTGCTGCCCATCCTTCGGCTAATTCCTTAGTCGACTTTTACGACACCCATGGGAGGATATGGGGTGGTGGAATTCTGAGCCGGCACCACACGGCACTTAAATTGACTAGCCTATTTTATTGCCTTTGCCTTTGATGATAAAGTCATGAACCATTATTATTATTATTTCAGCCAAATAATGGCCATTGCTGGACATACGCCTCCCCCAAAGATCGCCATATTGACTGGGCTAGGTGTGTTGGTGTTTATTGTGGGGTTTTGGCATTATCACCATGCTTGACAGGCTGGATAGCGATAGCAGTTGAGTTCTAAATGTACTTCTAAAGGATGCTGCTGCCCATCCTCTGGCTAATCTCTGGCACGACACTCAGAGGATGAGATGAGAAGATCTTTGACTAATTAGTAGAAATAGTATTCGTGTTTGGTAGAAGTAGTGTTTATTGGTGTGTTCAGTGGTATTTTTAGGGTTCCGAACGTCCGAAGGAAAAAACGGCGGAACCCTTATAGGACCACTCGTGCGTCTGTCTGTCTGTCCGTATGTCACAGCCGATTTGTTTCGAATTTATTAGACCAATTAAGTTGAAATTAGGTACACATATGGATTTCTGCGATCCAAACACGTACTGTAAAGTAAGGTGTAATGTAGACATTTTCGGAATAAAGTCTTTCAAACTGTACCGACTAACATATAGAATGGAAAGATTTGTTATGAGGGTCTCAAATATATTTATTTTTATTGTTTTAAATTTATTTAAGAAAATGTACAAAAATTGACTATTCCCCCCCCTTATCTCCAAAACTACTGAGCCTCAAATTCTGAAAAAATATAGGTAATAGCTCCTTACCTATAGATTACAGGAAAACTTTTATGAAGTATATGGTCTTAAAATAACATGGTAAATTTTACAATCTTGTGCATATAGACTTATGTTTGTGGTTGCAATGTATGGAAAAACATGTTTTTCAACTACAATGTTAAGTTTGGGCTTGGGGTAAGTTATTGGTAATAATCAAGATTGCCAGGTTTGAGAGTATAAGAAACAAAGTGAGCCTATTTTCATGTAAAGTACCTACAGTACTTAATCTTAACAAATATAATACGTAAATTTCCCTAATATACACTTTTCTTACTTGCAGGTGTATTCTTGATTCCTATCAGCCTCAAAACACTAATGAAATAGATGATGGTGATGAGAGTGACATAGAAATAATTGATGAAGATGATTCCTCTATTAAAGCCATTAACTGGTTTGCAACGTTCTTGAAGAACCTCGAACGTCAGTATCCCGACGCCTTTGACAAAGTAGTCAAAGAAGAAATGAGTTCTACCAGCAAGAATACACCCAAAAGAAGAGGTCAGCTATCTAAATTGCTAGGTTTTAAACCAGCAATAGCACACAAGGTTGGTGACACATACCTATTTGAAAATTTAAACCACGTCAATGCAAAATTACGTGTAGAAGCTATCAAATATATTGCCAAAGAGTTTGATGCATTGAAAAGCGAAAATGCAGATTTTGTGAAAGAATCACTCATTAACAGGCTTGGTGATGATACACCTGAAGTTGTTAATGCAGCATTGGATATTCCACATGAATATTTAAAAGAGATTTTAAATGAGATAGATGCTACCAACGCTTTTGTAGCAATTATTGGAAAGAGTTCGAAAAAATGGAAAACTGTCGCCAAGAAAGCAATTGCAAAGTTTTGCTCGCTAAAACTGCTACCTGTCAACCAAAAAACAATACTAGCCTTAATGCCATTCCTTTTCCCACGAGATGAAGAATCTACAAAACTCACCTGGCAGATACTAATTTCCGATTGGGGTAAAAAGTTTGGGCTTGCTAATAAAACAAAAGATCTTAAAGGATCAATTAAAGACAACAGTGAAAAATTATGTGAGGTTATTTTCAAATCATTGTTTGTTGATAGAACACTAAATCTCCACGAAATGCTTGATGAAGATCAGCTTGACAAAAGTAATACTTTGGATGTCTGCTTCTACATGTTACTTAAAATCAGTTCACTTAAAAATGCAACAGTTGAGGAAGTCTCTGCAATTTTAAATCTACTCCTAGAATCTGTTGAGAACAGGTCGATTGTTCATAGTTCTGAGGGACAAGCCTTTTCGAGCCAAATTATGCCAGAATTTATAAAGCTGTCCCGACAACACAGTATGCTGTTTCAAATTATTGAGTACATTTTCTCTAGAGTAATTGAAGACATGAATATTAAAAACTTCCCCAAGCCTTGGTGTGATATGTGCAAAACTCCTGAAACTATTCTGGTTAGGAGGCTGTACGAGATCTGTGTGATTGGTTGTGCAATACCAAGTTATGGCGAAAATTATGTTGCTCTGCTACAAAATCTTTTAGACAAGTTCTTCAAAAACGCTAAGGAAAAATTTGAGTTTATCGCGAATTTTGCTTGTGGACATATCTTATACGCAAGTGATCCTAAGAATGTTATTGGGCCTGAACTTCAGCTAAGAAGCCTCAAATTACTTTCCAACTTTCTTGCTGTACAAGAAAATTCAACTTGGCTGTACGATTCCGATGTAGTCGTCCTTACTGTTTTGTTTTGCTTAAATAATCCAATCACAGCTATTCGCGAATGCTCTCTGGGTATAGTGAAGAAATTGCTAAGAGAAGAACCAGATAAAAAGCTGGTGTATATCCAACTATTAGAGGAATTAATAGTACACACACAAGAATTGTTACTCGACCATAACCAAGTAAAACAGGTGCTGAATACGATACTGACAAAAAAAGACCAGAATAAACTCTTCAAACGCAACTGTCTTTTGAAACTTGTGAGCATATTAAGTTCTGACGCACCCTCACATATAAAGTCAAGTTTCCTGAATATTCTATGTGAAGTTAATAACTCTAATGCATTCCCACATTTTGTACAGTCCTTAAAAACTTGGGAAAAGTTTTTGGAAGATAATGATTCAAACGCAAAATTAACATTTGATATATATGAGTCTAACATGTTTAAAAGTGTATACAAACACATAAATGAAGCGACGATTTCGACATTTGCGAAGGAACAAGTATGGAATTCTATAGAATTAGGTCTAAAGGAATATAGAGAGTGTATTTTAAAAGAGGATCAAACATTTGTTAGCCCCGCCGTATTGATAATGAAGCAGATTGACGAAAATCTTTTCAATAAAGTCCCTGAAGAAAAAACTAATGATTTAGTTTACTTGATTGCTTGTGCCGGTGCCGTGAGCAATAATCCAACAATATCAAGTGTCGCATCAAGAATTATGAAGAAGATTCATCTTAAATTCAGCCATTTTAAGCCAATATTGGAGAAAATGTTGAATGCCGTAGATCCAGCTGCAAACGTACCTAAGCAAAGGAAATCCACAGTCCCCATGTTGTCAAACGAATTGACGGAAACCGATGAATGGAGGTTGGGAGTTGCTTTTCTGGAATATGTTCAGAGCAAGAAGAAAATGAAGCTAGACAACTCTTTCGTTTCGATTTTGTTACAAATATTGAACAAGTGCTTGAGATTCGAAGAGCAATCTCACGTGGAGTATACGAAACAGCTTATTTTGTCATCCCTTTGGTATTATTGCAAGATATTTGTTGACGTGAAAGACAAAGACCAAATGAAGTCACTTAAATCCGTGTTTGACGTGGAACTGGTTGTACAGTGTATCAGAGTTACTCAGAACCCTCAAACTCATCATCATGCACTGATCCTTTTGTCTCACGCTGCTTTTATGTTGCCAGAACAAGTTTTGCATCACACTATGGAAATATTTACATTTATGGGCACATCTGTGCTAAGACACGATGATGCTTATAGTTTCCAAATTATAACAAGGATTATAGAGACCCTGATTCCAATTTTGGTGAAACTTGACAAGAAAATTGAGGCATACACTGAGAAGGAACTTCAGCAGTTGCAAAACCGTGTGGTTCCAGTTTTGCGAATTTTCGCCGACGTTGTCTTACATGTCCCAGAACACAGAAGACTTCCATTATTTAAGAAGCTCATAGAAACTCTTGGACCCAGTCAGTTCCTTTGGGTATTCCTAGCTTTACTGTTAGAGACACATGTCGCACACTTCAGTGAAAACAAGAAGAGAGACAAACCAAATTCTAGAACATTGGCAGACCAGGAAGCGCCGATAAATAAAATAGATTTTGGGCAAAGCATCCTTTTAGAGTTTTCTCCAGAAATTGCCCTCGAGAACTTCATAAAACTGATTGGCTATATTAAATCTCTGCCTTTACAGAAAGATGATAATTTAATGGACTCGGATGTACAACCTGGCGACATATTTAGTGTAAATGGACATAGTCCATTACAACTACGACACTACAAATACATGATCATCACCTTTATGAATACCTGTTTAGCTTCCTCTAGGTTTATTCAGCATAGCAGCCAAGCAACTGATACAAAAGCCATGGAAAACCATTATAAAACTTTCATTATCAATATACTTACTTTCATTCAGACAATATCTAAAGTAACTGATGAAAAGACTGCTAAATACTGGCGTGTTATGCTGCACCACAGCTATGAATTACTAGACCATACGAACAATTTGTTATCGGCTCCTATGTTTGTGTCTGTTGTCAGAGGTCTTTTGAAACATACACTGCAGACAGTCAGACGTAAATCTATGGAACTGCTGAACTCCAAAATTCAGTACAGTCCCGAATTGTTCGAAGGTGTCGATAAAGAGTTGCTGTTTTCTTTATTGCCTCCTCTATTGGATATTGTCAAGACAATCGAAACGAGAGACGAGAACGTAAGTGAAATCGCTGCCCAAGAGTTAGAGTTGAATCAACAAACCGCCCTTCTATCCTTAAAGTTACTGACAAGAATGCTCGCATCAGAGAATCCTGAGCCTTTCAAGAATGTTCTCGAAACGGTCACGGATTATACTTGCAATCCAAACATAGCTGGCAATGTTATGGCCTCAGTCGTCTTATGTTTAGCTGAGCTATGCAGCAACTTAAAGGCACACGCGTTAGCTAGCCTTCGGAAGTTCATGCCAGCCCTTATTAAAGTGCTTAAAAAGCAGCGCAAGGCAGAAACACAAGAATTAGTATTGCTAAGCACAGTGACAGCTATTTCAAAGATAGTCGAGAGTTTGCCTCTTTTCCTGAGTCCTTACTTGCAGAAAATACTGTATGAGTACTCTATTTTGCTCGCCAAATGGCAGAGTCAAGATCAGGAGTGTAGTAAAGTGTCGGCAATAGTCGCAAAGCTTTTGACGATTAAGAAGAAAATAGCTGGGTCTATACCACCAAGGGTGCTTATTCCTGTTGTAAACGAAACACATCGGTTGCTTTTGGAGAAAGAGGACTTTGATGCTGTAGGACCCGTAATGTCGGTGTTAGCTGACAGCTTCGCGAATGTCACTACAGCAGATTTTACGGCCCTGCAGCAGGATCTGACGGCATTCTTCTTATCCGCGCTGCAGCTTCGAAGTGACGCTGGCGAAAAAGATGTGGATGTTGACGTCATTGACAGGGCTGAGGATGAAGTAGTGAATGCTCTGGTTTGTCTAGTGTTGAAACTGTCTGAGACGAGCTTCAGACCGTTCTATTTTAAGATCTATGACTGGGCGATAAGGTCTAATATTGAAGGACATAAAGATCGAACTATTACATTCTACAGGTATGATCATTAACTATTCACTTTTGTTTTAAAAAAATTCCAGGATAGCTTATATTTCGAGGGCTAGCAACGTTTTCGGGAAAGATTTTTAGGTTAGCTGGTTTTTTGATATTTCTTTATTGAAATTAGCGTTGATTCATTTCAGCCGTAAAAACTCCCACTCTGGACAGAAGCCTCCCCCAAAGATTGCGACAACAACCGGTATGGTTTGTGTCGTGTGCTCATTGGGACATTTTGCCGTAATCGCCACGTTTGGCAGACGGGTTGGCGGTCGCAGTTGAGTTATAAATGTAGGAACTCGAAAGACGCTGCTCTTTCCATCACCTGGCTAATCCCATAGTCGCCTTTTACGACACCCACGGGATGATATGGGGTAGGTAAGAGTACCAACTCTTAGCTGGCAGTAACCGCTCTTATTATTAGCTATTAACTCAGGCCTATTCTCTCAGAGACTCAAATTGGTCAGGTTTCAGACTAATTAAACAACGACATTTCTGTCTGTGAAATTGATATTATATTCTTTGATCACAGAACTATATCATATTAAAATTCCGGCTATACTGAAATAGTTTCATTTTTTACTACTTGTATCTGGCGCTATGTCAGCAACGACAACACTGGGGAGGACATAAAACGTTAAGATAAAAACTAAAATTATTACAAAATACGCAATTTTCACCTGTATAGAGAGAATACGCACATGTGAAACGCAACAGCTTCCAGGTGCTAGACGTACCGCAGCCGTACCTTTTTTTTTATTGGTATCCAGTGGAAATTCTACATGGAACTTCCTTCACCCTGGGGAAGGGCTAAGGGGTGTGCCGGATTCCTACGTGCTAAAACCACTGGAGCGGTCATCTTCGGCACCGAAGGGGGCTCCAGATCCTCGTAAGATCACACTAGAGCCGCCCATTGTTACCACGCCTTTAGGCACATCACGGAGGGGATGACTGTGAAGCGGTCACCCGCTGGCGCTGTGCTGCGCACACGGCGGCACGTGACCACGTGCGCGCCACCGTCTTCCTGGGGGTTGCTCGGTGTGAGCACGCAGACTCCCCAATCTGCGCACCTGCGACCCCCGCCCGAGGCCCCCCACCATGTAGTGACGGCAAGGGGACCGCAGCCCTACCTTACTTCATTGAGAAATGAAAATATCAGTAAAACCAGCTGACCTTAAACTCACTTTTTTGCGAAGATGCTAGTTCTCTTGTGTCATAACACAACAAAACACATCATATCGGCCATACAACGTCCACTACTGAACAAAGGCCTCCCCCATAGATTTCCACAACTCTAACATCATATTGGGGGGAATTTGCGAGTACTCACCATGCTTGGCAGGCGGGTTGGTTAGCGCAGAATGCCTACTGTTCCACAGAAAGGATGCTGCTGCCCATCCCTCTGGTTTATTCCCTTAGTCGCCTTTTACAACCTCCACGGGAGGAGATGGACTGGTGCTATATACTTAATCCGGACACCACACGGATAGTCATAACAGTAACCAGTACTAATTACAATAATATGCTGTCAGAAGAAAAATATACCTAGATCTCTAAAAGTCTTAATAATATTTTAACGTTTGCAGATTAAGCTGCGCCATTGCCGACAAACTGAAGGGTCTTTTCGTTCTCTTCGCTGGACACTTCATCAAAAACGCTTCAGATCTCCTCGATTCTTGCAACAACAGCAAAACCGAGGACCTTTACTTTGACTCCGAAGAAAAATGCTCGATGCTCATCAAATATATCATTAAAACACTTCATACAGTGTTCCTTTACGACAGTCAGAGCTTCGTGAGCAAAGATAGGTTCGAAACTTTAATGCAGCCTGTAGTAGATCAGCTTGAAAACACACTGGGAGGTATTCAGAGCCTTAAGACAAGGGCTACAGAGTATATAATTCCGTGCATTTCTCAGTTCGCCGTTGCAACCGCCGATGATTCGTTATGGAAGTTGTTGAACTATCAGATATTGTTGAAAACGCGTCACAATGACGCTGAAATAAGGTTAGTTATTGTTTTTATATCATAAAACCTACATATTTTTTACATCGAACCCCTCGAAAGCTGCCCTATATAGAACGGGCGTTGGTAGTGTGGCAGTATCGACGTTGGCGTGTCCAGGCACTTCTGACTTTCCGATTTCAGGCCGACCTCGCTTAATAGTCCATACATATAACCGCCACTGCGCAGCTTCAGCCCACAGGCACGTGAGCTAAGCCTTTTAAGGACGAAAAGTACCTACCTGAAAACACACTGTACACATGACTTTATTTTTCACAGGCTCACAGCTCTGGACTGTCTCGTCGCCATGGCTACACAATTGGGTAGCAGTTGGCTACCGCTACTGGCTGAAAGTGTTCCATTCCTCGCTGAACTTCTAGAAGATGGCGACTCACGAATAGAAACGTCCACTAAAGATGCCATTAGGAAGCTCGAACAAATATTGGGAGAGCCGCTTGAAAAATACTTCTAAAGTTTAACGCGTAGATTTTTATATACATGATACAAATAAAAAATATTATACTAATTTCATTGTTGTGATAACTAGCATTTCCCGCGCCTTTGTACGCGTCCTTCCAAAGGAAACTGATGTCCTATCTAAAATTCCACGGCATAATCGACCTCTATGTCAAATTAGTTTAGTAACAGGATACCTTCAACCCTTAGTAATAGTGTATTATAATATCTGTGCCCTTAGTTAACTTTTAAACATTTTTATACAATAGGTAGCACAACGACACCATTACAAAATCTCAACTCATTACAATCTCAGTGCCGCGGAGTCCGACTTTTTCTAGTCCGTGATAGTGCTATCACGTGTATGGATATTTTATAATGTGTGTTAAAGGTACCTATTGTATGAAAATATTTAAAAGTAAACCATTATTAGAATCCGTTTTAGTATGGTATAGGCTCAATCATACAAGCTATAATAAAACTTAATAGTAAAATAAAAAATGACACAAACTAAATTTAAAATAAGCGCCATCTATGCTCATTATATTGAACTGCGACGAACTGGAACTATTCAAAGAAGTGTAGCGACTTTAGGGTATTTTAAAAAGAACTATCGTCATAGAAACACTGTATCGGTCAATAGAGATGACTCTGCCTATCACAGTCCAGATGTATCCCGCCCTGCTATACTTATTTACTCCTATAGACAAGAGTGTGGTGTCCGGATTTCCGTGTGGTGTCCGGATTAAGAATATAGCACCACTCCATCTCCTCCCGTGGATGTCGTAAAAGGCGATTAAGGGAATCTAAACCAGAGGGATGGGCAGCAGCGTCCCTTCTGTAAAACGGTAGCCATACTGCGCTCACCAACCCGCCTGCCAAGCGTGGTGAGTATTGGCAAATACCCCCCAGAATGATGACACAGTTGTGAAAATCTATGGGGGAGGCCTTTGTTCAGCAGTGGACGTATAAATGGCCGATATGATGATGATGATGATGACAAGAGTAAATATATTGGGTATTTACTCCTTGAAAATTATCAAAACTGTATGATGTATGATGACGCATGATAGATAAACACAGTGGAAATTGAGAAGAAAAAACAGTTTATTTTTCTTCTTATTCGAAATTTTGCCTGATAGATCATTTCGGCCGAATGAAAAACCACTGCTGGACACAGTCCTCCCCCAAAGATCACCACAACGACCGATATGGGTGTGTTGTGTGCTCATTGGGGGGTGTTGCCATAATCGCCACGCTTGGCAGACGGGTTGGCGATCGCAGTTGAGTTGTTAATGTACTCGAAGGACGCTGCTGCCCATCCTCCGGCTAATCCCTTAGTCGACTTTTACGGCCAGGCACCCATAGGATGAGATGGGGTGGTGACATTCTGAGCCGGCACCACACGGTTACACCCATAAAATGTGTTTATTTTTTAATAAATACCATTTTAAATATTTACCGTGAAAAATGGCTCTTCGTTAGCTCTTATTGTGCTGAAATAGGATTGGTCGCGTTTACACCAAATATAATAATATATAATTTTAATGGCATAAACAAGTACACAAGAAAAATATTTGTGGTGCCTGTGGTAGGTAATTAAAACCTGTAGGTATTACAGGTCACCAGGTTTCCACCACTCGGAATCCGTTTTACAATACACAATTGTTAAATACCAATATTATAAACAAAACAAAAAAGTAAAATTATAAGTTGTGAAAGGCAAAAGGTGACCAAAGACACCTAAGTAAGAATGTCATCTCCCTTAGGTGCTGAAGATGACCGCTCCAGTGGTTTTAGTCGGTAGGAGTCCGGCATACCCTTCGCTCTTCGCCGGGGCGAAGGAAGTTCATGAAGAATTCCCACTTGGCACCAATAAAAAAAAAGTTAAGAATGTTATGTAGGTACCTATATGATAACAAATAGTAAGCTCTTTTTATACCATTTTATACTTTAACAAAATCCAACAACGAGTTCAAAGTAAATCCGCAACGCGAATCTGTAGAAACTTTACGAAAAGGACTCACCGCAAATTGGTTTAGCTTTCCAAATTTTACTCACACATGCCTTTGTACATACCTAATTAGTTAACTCTGTGAAAATACCGCAGCCTATTAGACCCAAACCCTCACGACATTAGTAGATTAATTAATGTGAGTAATACTTAATGGATTTCTTCTTACCATGCGAGCAAGATAATGATCAGCTTTTTAGTGAAAACTTATATTGGCGCGTTAGATGTTATCTCATCTAAAAATATGCGTAGGTACCTTGCTAAAAGAAGTTTACACTTCAAGCGTCTCGTAACGGTGTAGCAAGTCCAGAGATTTTATCTCATCTTAAAATATGCGTACCGCGCTAAAAGAAGTTTTCACTTCAAAAATGGTAGATCTGTTCTGGACCATTTTATTTTTTTCATTATTTGTAAAATGAATAGTATAGCGGGCCATGCCCCGCTATAATCACTTCTTTGTCGTGGGTACAGTTTACAGACATAAATTCCACATCCTCTTACAAACCCCCAGACCTAGTTGAACTATCAGGGGTGCAATTATCTAAACTTAAACACCCATACATCCTTGAATACAGAATTGAAATAACGGTTTAAGTAAAACAAATTTGGTTATCGCTAAGTCTGGTCCTCATGGCTTACCTTATGCAACGCGTCCTTGAATAGCTTCAATCATGTCTTAGCGAATACCAAATTGGTTTTACACCGTTATTTCGATTTTGTATTTAAGGATGTATGGATGTTTGAGTTTAACTTGCACCCCTGTACTTCATGTTCATACAAATATTTGTCCCGTGCGAGATCTGTTCGTTTAGAGGCGCGTGCTGAACACAGCGCTGCTCCATCTTGGGCCTATTTCTTGTCGGGCGATGGACTTCCCCGCGTTCGTCACCCGCGGGCCGCAACTCATCGAAGATGGAGTTCGGTCAGCGCCCTCTGGAGGCCAGTGCATTATTATGGTGGTCTCTTCCCGCCCCTGCTCTGCCGACTCCTTTGCGGCACGCAAAGACAGGTTCTTGAAAAGGAGACAACGGCAACCGAACTCACTCCGGACGATGGACAGAACAACGGCTGGATGCGTGAGGTCACTATCTTCGACTGCCGCGCCTTGATGAGGTCACGGCCTTGCCCAAACTGGGCACTCCTCCATCATATGCTGCGCCGTGTCCTCCGGGCAGTCTCCGCAGTAATAACAACCTGGCGTCTCTTCCCTATGCGACGCAGATAGTTCTTCAAACACCCATATATCGAGAGTACCTGCGTCAGCCAATGCAGCCTATCCAGCCTCTCCTACATGAGAGGTGACTGAAGCGCCCGACTTTTTTCAAACTATTGATTGTTATATTAATATCTCATGTGGTTTCCAGTCATGGAAATGCTAGGTACTCTATTGCTACGCAAAATTGACATAATGATTTAGGGAATATGAGAATTTGGACATTTTCTTTACAATTCGCGCAGTGCGCCTATGGAATTATTTTCCGCATCCTCTACGAGATAGCCCTTCTCTAGACGCTGTGCCATATCTCTCTCAGCCAAAGGTTTTCTGGTAGAAAACTCAATTTTGAGTCAAGCTCGCCTGTGTACATGTAATTTACAATTGTGTTTTCACTGCATTTTGAGTTTGTGTACATAAAATAATTTAATGATTTATGTTATGAGACTATGATTTAAGCAACTTACTCTCACTTAGATCTCACTTCTTTTATTAGCGAAGCCGTTAACTGACTATCTTTTAAGATTTTTGTAACGAACATGGCTTTCTTTCACCTTTATGTATTTGTTGGGATTTATATTAAATGCAAGTAATCGCCTGCATAAGACGCGTATAAGTTCCCAGCTCCCCGTCGTGTGATTATGCTTTATTTACGAAGAGGAAGACGCGCTGTCCAATAAATAAAGGTCCATTGCAAACAATCGTAATTTTTTTTCTTGTAATATTACAGTTAACTACGTAATGTTTTTACACCGTTTATCTATTAATTCGCGTTTATCACGGTCCTGGTTATTTCACTTAAATTAGTATCGCAGTTTAGATATTTAGAAAACAAGATATTCCGAGAGAATGAAAACATGGATGAAAAAGGTTGCCGCCTTACAAAAACCTAATTAATGACTGCACCACCAGAAAACTAGTCTGCTTTCTGAAGGGAAAAAATTAAGCCTTATCTTGGGACCACGGAGGAAGTGTCACCATATTACCAGGGCCAACATAAAACCTCCGGGAAGACGGTGGTTTATAATAGTTGTTGACATTTTATGTTGATATTTTTGTACAAAATCTAAAAGACTGGTTATAAATAAAATCTGATGCTTAACTGCGATATTTTTTATTTTTGTTCCTATTAGTTTATATTTGATGGCCTAGGAGCTTAGGAATTCCCTTAGCTAGCCTTAATATCCGCAGGTACCTCCTCATCTATTTACAGGCACTTATGAATAAGCAGCACATCCAGATATTTTCGAAGTGCTGTTGGTCTTTGTCACCAAGACCTTTTCGTCGACAATATCGCAGTGCCTCAAGGCAAATCTCTCTAACCAGTGTCTGTTACCAGTGATGACATATGACACAGACACGTGGTCACTCAATATTGGCCTCAAAAGAAAACCCAAGGTCAGTTAGCGAGCTATGGAGAGCGCTAAGCTTGGTATTTCTCTATGAAATCGAATCAGAAATGAGAAGATCGGTAGAAGTTACTGACATAGCTGAAAAGATTACGAACTGCAGTGGAAATGGGCGAGATACATTGTGGAACTGATGGCCGGAAAAAAGTTCTCGAGTAGAGACCGCGCACCGGAAAACGCAGCGTGGGACGACCTCTAACGAGGTGGGTTACCCTTAATTATCAATAATTGAATTATTTTACTTTTCACAAACAAGAGCAAAATAAAGAAAAATACTAATAGTCTGTAATACGCGTAACCTTACACAGGTCTCTTAAAGGCTTCTTCCAAAATCTTATTTGATAAGGTGCCGTCTTTCATCTTCTAATAAAACTTTCCCATCTCATAAGTAAATAAGGCTGAGTAAACACTACATATATACGTACATTTTTGTTAAAACGCGAATTTGGGTCTAGATCAGCACGTTTAATTTGAGCGACGTGTTATGAATATTTGCTTTTAGTTTTTGATTAATGATGCTCGCAAGTACTTAGTTTAGCCTCAATTTCCATTCAATAAATTGATAAGAATGGATAGAATAGAATATAATAATTTATTCAGTAATTAGTACCAGTGGTAGCAGTAAGTACTAACCATGATCTAGTCTTGACGGCACGGTTGGTGCAGTGGCTGATACAGTCGGCTGCTGCGCTCCGGGTCGTGGGTTCGATTCCCGCACGGAACAAATATTTGTATGATCTGCAGGTAGTTGTTCCGGGTCTGGGTGTATTGTATGTGGAATTCATGTCTGTAAACGCACCCACGACACAGGAGAAATCCTAGTGTGGGGCAACGTTCTTAAAAAAAATAATAATAATAATAATAATATAATAGGAGCTGCTCCTCATTGACATGACCATTAGCCAGCAGGTTCGTCGCTCCCGAAAGAATCTGTCGACATGCTGGATAGATTATAAGAAGGCCTATGACTCGGTGCCGCATACATGGCTCATGAGAGTGCTAGAGTTGTATAAAATAAATACAACTTTACGCACTTTCTTGTTGTCATGTATGGGGCAATGGAGGACGGTCCTTCGATATCCAGGATGTCGACAGATTCAGGGGAACGGTGAAACGATAAAAATTGAGCGGGGAATATTTCAGGGCGACAGTCTGAGCCCCCTGTGGTTTTGTCTGGCCTTGAACCCTCTCAGCACATTGCTAGAGGGGTCAAGGCTAGGCTTCCCGCTGCGGAGAGGAAGTAAGGTATTATCCCACCTGTTTTACATGGATGACCTGAAACTGTTTGCTCCCAGTCAATTGCAACTAATAAAGTTACTAAAAGTAACTGAAACTTTCAGTAACTGTATTAGGATGGAATTTGGCAGGGATAAATGTGCGGTCATGCATGTAAAACGAGGCGAGATAATGGAATCTGAGGGAGTTCAACTCTCGGATTCTATTTACCTTAGATCACTCTCCGCAGCGGAATCATATAAATACTTGGGTATGTCGGAGGCTTTGGGCATCAAAGAAGCTGACATGAAGCAATTGTTGAAAGAGCGGTTCTTTGGCCGCCTGAGAAAAGTCCTTCAAAGTCTTTTGTCAGGTGGCAATAAGGTTCGCGCTTTCAACGCTTGGGTCATGCCAGTTTTGATGTACTCCTTTGGCATACTCAAGTGGACTCAGACGGAACTTGATGCCCTGGATAGGAAGGTCCGTACACTGTTGACTGCAAGTCGGATGCATCATCCTCGGTCTTCGGTAATGAGGCTGTACATCCCACGGAAGTGTGGAGGTCGAGGCTTTTTAAATGCTAAGACTCTACACAACCGTGAGGTGTGCCGCCTCAGGGATTATTTCCTCCGTGCCGAAGGGGGGATGCACCGAGATGTAGTCGCAGTAGACAAAGGACTAACCCCGCTCGGTTTGGCTAAGGAGAACTGGCGCAAACCTGCCGTACTTAGTACCAACGACCGCATGGAGGTATGGCAGAGCAAGGAGCTACACGGACGCTATTATCGGGTTCTTCATGGTCCTGATGTGGACTTGCAAGCGTCCGTGTCCTGGCTACGCTTCGGTGACTTATTCGGAGAAACCGAAGGTTTTGTTTGTGCAATTATGGACGAAGTTATCATGACGAACAACTACCGGAAATATATTGTTAAGGATGGCACCGTTGACATCTGTCGGGCATGTCACTGTCCTGGTGAATCACTTAGACATATAATTTCTGGTTGTTCTCGTCTTGCTAACGGCGAATACTTGCACAGGCATAACCAAGTGGCCAGGATCATCCATCAGCAACTTGCTCTAAAATACAACCTTGTGGAATCTGAGGTACCGTATTACAGGTATGTGCCCGACCCAGTTCTTGAAAATGGTCATGTCACGTTGTACTGGGATCGATCTATCATCACTGATAGGACTATTGTGGCCAATAAGCCTGATATAGTGGTGATAGATCGATTAGAGCGCCGCACAATTATTGTTGATGTTACTATCCCGCATGACGAGAATCTCGTGAAAGCCGAGAAAGATAAACAGATTAAGTATCTTGACTTGGCACACGAGATTGTCGACATGTGGGATGTAGACTGCAATTATTGTGCCGATAGTTGTTACAGCCAATGGCCTCATAGCCAAGAGCCTCGACCAACATCTAAAGAGGCTCTCGTTAGGTGGTTGGATCAAGGGCTTGCTACAGAAAGCAGTTCTCCTTGACACGGCACGCATAGTGAGGAGGTTCCTTTCTCTGGAGCCCTAACCACCGGTAGCTTGGACCCTGTGCCCGTTGCCGGTTGGTCACTATTTTTTATATTTTTAAATGTATGTGTTTTTGTTTTTGCTTTATATATATATATTTAAAAATGTAATTAATATGTTAGTTATGTAAATAAAGGAAATAATAATAATATCTCTTCTTCTCTTCTTTTTTAATTTTTTTATTGGCCCCCAATAGAAATTCTTCATGAACTTCCTCCACCCCGGGGAGGGTGAAGGGGCTGCCGGGCTCCTTCCTTATTTTTATCTGTTTTATTATAATAATAATAATCATTTATTTCAGACTAAAGTCCATTCGTGTTAGTATACCTACAAACTAATGTTAGTAGTTATTCTAGAACAACACATACCTAACTATAAAACTAATTAATCTGCACCACCAATACCAAATGGACGCGTACCGCTTGCGCATAATAGCGTGGAACCCGTCAATTCGCGGCTCTGCGAACATTGCAAATGCACTGTACTAGCGCGGCATCGATACTCTAGAAGTATTATTGTATTGAACGCGCAGAGCGCTGTATGCCCTCTGCTTATAGTCAACACACAGGCTGCACTACACTGTGCCTGGAAATAAGAGTTCGTAATAAGGCTCCGTCCGTGTGGTGTGGGCTCATATCGGTGTGGTGCTGGCTCAGAATACCACCACCCCATATCTTCCCGTGGGTGTCGTAAAAGTCGACTAAGGGATTAGCCGGAGGATGTGCAGCAGCGTCCTTCGAGTACATTAACAATTCAACTGCGATCGCCAATCCGTCTGCCAAGCGTGGCAATTATGGCAAAGCCCCCTAATGAGCCCACAACACACCCATATCGGTCATTGTGGTGATCTTGGGGTAAGCCTGTGTCTAGCAGTGGACTTCATTCGGCGAAAATGATGATAGATTTCCACAACAACCGGTTACATGCCACCCACATCCAACTCCCAGCTACCTCACCAGATCATCTGTTCATATCATTGGAGGCCGTTTCACGCTGCTTTTTCCGGGACGTGGTCTCCACTCGCCTCGCCGTAAGTATAAATCTGAGGGCCAATTCTCGTAATTTAAAAATGTTCAAAATATAGTTCCGATCTAGTCTCAGTGTCATAAATGCCACAAATGGTATTCTCCTAAACTAACAAACAACGTCAAACGCGAACTTACACTGTGATGAGATCGAAAATGGATCGAAAGTTGATCGAAGTCAAACCGGTATTCTGCTAACATTTCGAACTGTCACATGTACTAAATTGTCATTGAATAAACGTCAAAACTGAGATTGAAATGAGACTAGATCGATATTATACTCAAAATTCGACTGAACTTTAAGAGTAGCATAATACAATTTTTTCGGTAAATTCATAATTTAATCTCAGTTCGGTCAAGTTTCAGTCGCAGTGTAAATTAATTACGAGAATTGGCCCTCTGTATATAAACTTACCTATGACAAATAATAAATAAATTACTTTATCCAATGGAGAATTTTTCTGCCCAAACAGCCAACCGTTCTACGCGCTATGTATAATACGAGCATATAAAATAAGCATCACTAATTCATACCACATTAAAACATCAGCTGTTACCTTAATACGTATTTCCTACCCACATCACGCGACTGAAAACTAGATGAAAATGTTATGAAATCAAAAGAAAATGCATAAACCATAAACAGGGGCTTAACGGCGAGCATTTTTAATTAAACTGAAACTGCGAGCCTCTGTAGAAGATATTATATTTTTAGAGACCCTTAGTGTTGGAACGCGATCCTTACTGATATGGAGACGAGGCTAGACTAGAGTCGAATTTAAAGTGGATAGATAAATATATCGAAGTTTAATTAGAGTTCATTTTTCTTAGAGCTCTTGAAACTGAATTGAATGAATGCATTGGATACCAATGTACACATATGTACGTAGATAGATTAAAACATTAGAAACCATGTTGAATTCGTTTCTATACTACAGCTGTTCACGAGGATGGGTCCGCTTTTACGTCCTTTGCATCATCCATTCTTATCAAAGATGTGTGGTGATAATTCATATGAGTTGGCCCACTGCAAAAACATGGATTCTCAAATAGAGCACTACAATCAAAATTTAGGTTATTCCTATAATCACCGCATTAGGCGGAAAGATTGATGATAGCAATATGGTGTTATTAGCGAACGAGAATTCTACCGCTCGTCCTTTTTGCATAATCCCGGATGTATATTTCACTGTGTGTGTACTTAAAACATTAGCTCAAGCCAGTTTTAGCTTTGCACAAAATAGGCTTCAAACGGTTGAGGAAATTTACGTGAGGAAATCACCAAGTTCAAGTTCATTATCAACTTTGACGTGTTAATATCCTGGGACCGTAAGCAGGAAATACCACGTCTCACGCAGTAAAACTATTTCAATGAGGTACCTACTTATAGTTGTCGTTAGGACAGCATCCATCGCCTGCACACTGGTAAGTTATTATCAGTGCGGCGTCGGCTAACAAAACTGCACCGTTCTCACATAAAATTTGTCTAAACAACTGTATATTACAGTACATATAACATAATGAAAGAAAAGAGAAAGATCTAACTTAAATGTACTTCGGCATTTCTTCACAGAGGCAGTGCAGGGCTTTGAAGTAAAGTGTCCTCTGTCATTTAGACGTGTAAAACTGTCTATTAGGACCCGATTACTAAATGAACGATACTATTTTTGGACTTTCTGCCTGGCATGGGCCAGATTGAAGTAATTGAGAATAAAACAAAATTACACTTATCGTTGATTTCAAGGACTTCATTTTACAAATACATAGTTTCTTTGAACAAAGCAGACCCTTGACAGGCTTATAAAGACAGATATAAAACGCATTAGTCATATCCAGAACTGCAAACCAAGCGAGTAGTTTCGCTTTGGGGGCTTGGGTAGTGTGGCATATGGGTGCAATTCCTTAGGCTCAAACATCCATTCATCCTTAAATACATAGTTGAAATAACGGTGTAAAACCAATCTCGGTATTCGCCAAGACATGATTAAAGCTATTCAAGGACACGTAGCAGAAGGTAAGCCATGAGGACCAGTCTTAGCGAATACCAAATCGGGTTCTCACCATTATTTCAATTTTGTATTCAAGGATGTATGGATGTTTGAGCTTAGAGAATTGCACCCCAGGCTTCTAACTACATCGGTTGTGGCGTATCAGCGTAATAATAGTAAGGAGATACAGGCCACATTGCCAAATAGTTTCTTACGCCGCTTGTTCTCAGCTGCAACACGTACACTAAACCAGTGGTTGTGTTAAGATTTAGACAAATTAAATGTACCTCTTTTGTGCAAAAGGCAATACACCAGTCTCCATAATAATTAACTATTCGCCAGCTCTAGCTTGACCGTTTTCATATCCCACAGGGCCGCATAGGAAGAAATCCAATTGAACTAATGCATATGCTGAGGGGAATTACAACGTACTACGACTAGTAGTGTAAACTTAAACGAAATACATTTGTCTGCGGATCCATATCATGATTTATTGCACATAACTATAAGTTTGAAGCTTTATAGAAATAACAGGGAACGCTTCAAAGTTGCGGTTAGGGTTCGATAGATTAGTGTGTTAGTTGCTTGTCAAGTTAAGTTGTTCCATGTGGTTCCCGGCTTAGAATAACCACCCCTCTCAACCCATCGTAAAATGCAACGCAGAGTAGATATCTAGAGGTAGGGCAGCATCATCCTCCCGTGTGCTAATAACATACTGCGATCACCAATCCACCTGCCAAGCGTGGTGATTATGGCAATATCCTCTATGACTGCTCATTGTAGTGATCATTGGGAGGCCCATATTTAGCAGTGGATTTTTACGTGTGTATAGGATATTTTGGGATAAGTAACGAAGGAAGGAAACAGACGTATAACAAAACTGGTAAGTCAAAATGCAGAAAGATTTAATTTACATTTGTTCTGTCAGTTTCCCCTTAAAATTGGATGTTAGAACACTGCTGTACACTTTAAAATAACGGTTGTTTGGCTATACGCTGACCACTTTACTCCCGCCTTGGCTTAGCAGGGCGGGACTCTAGTAGTCCGTCGCCCAACCAGAAGCAGGGCTGTTACGGCGGCGCGTTTCATCCCGCTCGCGTCTCTCTGAGAGGGATAGTACCAGGCCATACATATGGCCAGGTCACGCCGGTATAGGGTCCGTCAGACCAAGTGATGGCCCGAAACGGGGCGTGGCCGAATGAGCAAGTGAAACCCGTATCCCCAGCGATAAGTAGATTGAACGAACACCGTGGGGTTTTAGCCGGCAAGAGTCCTGCATAGTTCTCCGCCTTTTTTGAGGGTGGAGGAAGTCCACGACGATTTGAACGGTCATAAGGCCATAATCAGCAGACGGACTAGCGATCGCTGTATAATAACTATTATAGTACAGGAGGACATTGCTGTCCATCCTCTTGACTTCACTGCTTTAACGGCAGCCATATATAGTGTATAAGAGAGAGGAACATAGAGAAGTGAGGCTGTCTCATATTATTAGTCGGAATTCCCACGGCTTGGGTCAAAATTGTAAAGTAAACACTTTGAGAACTTGCGCAGTGCTAACGAGATTACTTATTAATTTAGATCTCAGTGCTCCAATTTATTCACAATTATTTACTTCGTTATAGACTATTTATTGTTCAATTAAACAAGGACTAAATCTACTGTTTAGTTTAGTACTGGAGGTGAGTACTGGAGGCAAGTACTGGAGTTTAGTACTGGCGGTGAGTATTGGAGGCAAGTACTGAAGTTTAGTACTGCGGCCGTTTATTAGGGGCGAGTACTGGGAGCGAGTACTAGGGGCGAGTACTGGGGGCGAGTACTGGGGGCGAGTACTGGGGGCGAGTACTGGGGGCGAGTACTGAGGGCGAGTACTGAGGGCGAGTACTGAGGGCGAGTACTGCGGGCGAGTACTGGGGGCGAGTACTGAGGGCGAGTACTGCGGGCGAGTACTGAGGGCGAGTACTGCGGGCGAGTACTGGGGGCGAGTACTGGGGGCGAGTACTGGGGGCGAGTACTGCGGGCGAGTACTGGGGGCGAGTACTGGGGGCGAGTACTGCGGGCGAGTACTGCGGGCGAGTACTGAGGGCGAGTACTGAGGGCGAGTACTGGGGGCGAGTACTGCGGGCGAGTACTGAGGGCGAGTACTGAGGGCGAGTACTGGGGGCGAGTACTGGGGGCGAGTACTGGGGGCGAGTACTGAGGGCGAGTACTGAGGGCGAGTACTGGGGGCGAGTACTGAGGGCGAGTACTGGGGGCGAGTACTGGGGGCGAGTACTGAGGGCGAGTACTGGGGGCGAGTACTGGGGGCGAGTACTGCGGGCGAGTACTGGGGGCGAGTACTGAGGGCGAGTACTGGGGGCGAGTACTGCGGGCGAGTACTGAGGGCGAGTACTGGGGGCGAGTACTGGGGGCGAGTACTGCGGGCGAGTACTGAGGGCGAGTACTGGGGGCGAGTACTGGGGGCGAGTACTGCGGGCGAGTACTGCGGGCGAGTACTGCGGGCGAGTACTGCGGGCGAGTACTGGGGGCGAGTACTGCGGGCGAGTACTGGGGGTGCGTACTGGGGGTGCGTACTGGGGGTGCGTACTGGGGGTGCGTACTGGAGTTACGTACTGGAGTTACGTATTGTGAGCGAGAATTGAAAGCGAGTATTGGAGGCGAGTATATGCCAAGATGTTCAAGATATGCCATTAGGCCTGGCACCACTGAGCGGCTCCGGAGCATTTGTTCCCGGAGAATCCCTTTTGGTGCCGAAGATTTTTTTGGCGGCCTTTGTATCTGTCCCCTGGGCTGTTGCACGATATATGAGAATTTCCGCCGCGGGGTAATAAATAAAATGCGAAAAAGTAGAAGGTGAAGTAAAATCGCCTCTTAATGTGGTTTCTTTTCGATATCATATTACCCTACAATTAAGTATGTCAGACCCATCCACGAAAATTATTTAACAACGCAGCTCAGAAAATCACTGACTCTAATTTGCAAAATCATTCTCTCACGTTGTTGGCAATTAAAACAAAATAAGCTCAATATAAGAGGCCCAACCTCATTTCCCGAGGCAAGTTGATCCTCGGATGTTTTCGTGATAAATTAATTTGATCCTATACAAGTTTGGGCCCCTTCGCCGCCTACCGTAATTGATAGGCCTCGAGACAAAGCTTAGGGTTATAATGTACACAAAAATAACGTTTTTGTGGTGTAAGACGTAACTAGATAAATTTGCGTTTTCTAAACTGGATTTTACGTTTTATAAAATGGTTGAGTATTCATTCTGTAGAATTTGTGATTCTGAATATGGTAATATAATATTCTATAAACCATAGCAGTAGTGTTTAAATTTTAATGCTGCAGCTCATCGCGGGTATAAACTGGGACTTCCCCTTGTAACCTGAAACAATATTCGGGTTTTAAACAAATCTCGTCGCTCCTTCAATACTGAGCGCCCCCAAGCTCTAGTCTACTTGGTAAATCAGAATATTGGTATCAGAATATGGCAATAATATGGAAAATTAAGTGAAGCACCAAGTAAGTATGTATTTCAGCCCAGTTTGTAGACAAATTGAAGCACAATAAGCCTTCAAATTCAAGTTCATATTTAAATAGATTAATGGTTTACTTCTCTGAGAAGCCTGCGCAAATGAGTAATTATTGAACAATTAGAACAATGTACGGAAATGATAGTATTTAATATTAGTCTGTAACTGTTCTAGTGCAGGACGTAGGCCTCTTCTCATACACAGAAGGAACGAGCATTGATCACCGCGTCTTAGCGATTTCAGACCATTAGATCCAGGTTTCCTCACGATGTATTTCTGCACCGTTAAAATCAGTAGTCTTAAATTAACTCAGAAAGAAAGAAAGAAATTACATACAGGAAAAGTCACAAAGACTTGTAAGCCATCAGCACCACGCTTCGCACGTGGGTTGGCGATAGCAGTTGAGTTGCATACGTTGCATTTAATATCTCGAAAGACGCTGCTGCCCATCCTTCGGCTTATAGTTGCCATTGATGACACCTATGGGATGAGATGGAGTAGTGCTATTCTTAGTAAGAACCACACGGCATACGTGCCTTCAGCTATATTGTAATACTACCGAGTGTCACGCTTTCTGGCGGTAACAGCAGTGCAGCATACAGCTCCAGACTAATACGAAAAGTACACATGCTTTTGACAGTCAGAGTGATAAACATGGCCTATGTATGTCATCTTATCGGATTTATTCCCATTTATGAGCTTGTCTCTCCCTTCCCCATTTTTCCATTTTCCACCAGGGTGATAAATGACATCCACTGTTAAATAAAGCCCTTTTCCATAGATTGCCTGCCAAGCGTGGTGAGTGGTGGTATACAATGCTTGGCGGGCGAGTTGGTGAGTGCAGTATGGCTGCTGCTCGACAGAGGGGATACTGCTGCCGTCCCTCTGGTTTAGTGTCTTTTAGTTTTGGTAGTAGATGGAGTGGTGCTGTATTCTTAATCAGGCCACCACATGGAATGTATGTCATGGTGAATTAATCTTCAGAATTAGCCGGAGAATGGGCAGCAGCGCCATTCGAGTTCATTAACAACTCAACTGCAATCGCCAACCCGCCTGCCAAGCGTGGCGAATATGGCTAAGCCCCCCCACGAGCACACAACTCACCCGTATGTCGTTGTGATGATCTTTGGGGGAGGCCTGTGTCCAGCAGTAGACTTTATCCGGCCGAGATGATGAAATATGGGAGTATAAACAAACAAAATCAGCTGACACTGTCTTGATAATATCAGTATAGATATATTGATTATAATACCATAGTGGACTAGTAATAACTGATCAATTGATTAATGAACGCAACAGATGCGTAGAGCCGAACACTTCGGTAATTCTTAATTGGCAAAGTTTTGATTTGAATCATTCAATTCATGTTTAACGTTCCGAGCATGCGTGGATTTTTCATAAGAATAATATTTGAGTACATTTTAATTATTTTGGTGAATAAAGCCAGATCGTCGAGAATTTATCGTGTTTCCAAGAAATTTATGATGTAGAGAGAGAAGGAAGGGAAGGAGATTGTTAACATAAATAATACAGAGTACTGAGAGGATTTTGTCTTGTTTTGTGACATTTTCTAACAGTGTTTAAATCTACTGCTTAGGTCCAGGCGTAGACTAAGCAATACCCAGTTAGTAGGTATGCATTTTTATATTCGTATAACGCAAGACGCCCCCAGACATAGAACACGCGCTGCTTTTATAATATAATGAAAAAAGTTTTTTTAATGCTCGAAATTAGCTAAAGATATGAGTTACTTACATTTAAGTAATTAATCAGTAATTACCAAGCATTCTTTTCAGTGTAGGGATTGCTGGAACGTGTATAAGCGTTCATATTATGCTCTCTTTTTATAAAAAAACAATGCCCTACACTAGGATTTCTCCTGTATCATATTCGTGGGTATTGTTCCCAGACATAAATATTACATACATGAACAACCGATACAGCTATCTGTAGGTCATAGATATATTTGTTCCGTATGGGGATCGAACCCATGACACTGCGCAGAAAGCCAACCGCTTAGCCACTGCGTCAATCGTGCCAACGCTATTATAGGATAAAATCATTTACTCTTTTAAACGGATTCTATCGCGTATATTTTTTAATCCGTTTAAAAGTGTTTTATTATAATGTGTAATAATCGCGAAAACTTAAAACGTAATGTTTTAGAATTTTAAATCTTTTATTGTCAAAAAAAATGCAAATACGTAAAAAAGAGGGCGCGTGCGCTCATGTGTCAATGAAAGTCGTACCATATTACAGGCCGAAGTTCTTTGAGCCACAGTTTCAGTAGCCACAGCTGACCGTTAGTTTCTACAAAAATAAATAAATTGTCCGTATTCGCCGGGCTGGGCAAATGGGTTTGCTAACCGCAGAACCAGCCCTCATGCATTAAGTAAGCCGCTGCCAATGTGCTATCTGTATGACAGAGCTTCTATCCGAGACGCTGGATATTGCATACTACTCTCTGACACAAAACATCAATCAATCAATCGTTTATTTTGCGAATATGGGTACATAATATGATGTAAATTTTGGAAAACTGGAAGAAGTAGCATCATTCGATATTACTGAAATGATAAATGTCAGTTCACAAATGTCATATGAAATAATAGGCTAATTTGTCATACAGAAAATTCTCTTTTCTAGATATTCCTTTACATTATAATAGGTCTTCTGTATCAAATATTCCTTAACCTTACGTTTAAATAAAAACATGCTTTGTATGTCAATAACATATAGAAGACAAGAATCTTATAGAAGTTCATGGTGTTAGGTGTGAACCGTATTGTAAAATAATGGGTTACCTATACTTTGACGCTTTAGGAAACTTTTTTTATGATATCGTTGTCCCCGTAGGCCCCGTGGCCGTAGGCCGTGTGGTGCCGGCTCAGAATACCACCACCCCATCTCCTCCCGTGGGTGTCGTAAAAGTCGACTAAGGGATTAGCCGGAGGATGGGCAGCAGCGTCCTTCGAGTACATTAACAACTCAACTGCGATCGCCAACCCGTCTGCCAAGCGTGGCGATTATGGCAAAACCCTCCAATGAGCCCACAATACACCCATATCGGTCATTGTGGTGATCATTGGGGGAGGCCTGTGTCCAGCAGTGGACTTCATTCGGCCGAAATGATGATGATGATGATCGTTGTCCCCCACAGCTATTTCTCCAGTGTCGTGATCATGACCTGGAATACTACCAGACCATGCAAATATTTGTTCCATACGAGAATCGAATCCGCGACACGTAGCGGAGAAAGCTAAGGGAAGGGCCACTGCTGTGAGGCTGACACTGAAAACCAGCGCTGTTGGCGTATAAGTCAACGCCTCAGTAATATGCTCATTGTCAACCAATTTCTGTACGCTTGCAGCACATATTTTCCGGTTTTACTACAAATATTTAGTTTTAAATATTCTGTTCATCACTTCAGCCGAAAAACGTCCACGGCTGGACAGAAGCCTCCCCTAAAGATTATGTGCTCATTGGGGGGTTTTGCTATAATCGCCACGCTTGGCAGACGTGTTGGCGATCGCAGTTGTTATAATTGGACTCGAAGGACGCTGCTGCCCATCCATCGGCTACGGGATGAGATGGGGTGGTGGCATTCTTAGCCGGCACCACACGTTGTTGTTGTTGTTGTTCTGTTGGCAAGGGGGAAAAAAAGATTTGTTTACTTTTGTTTGTTTTGTGAATTCACTGTACATTTAAAATTGTCGTTTTACCTGCACCCATGCTGTGACCAGAAACAAGAATATTTTCTATCTTCTTCAGCGCCAAACGTGATGACAAAAATGAATCGATTGAATTCGCTGCAAAAATACACGAGGTATCTAGAATTCCAACGACACTTCATTCCGACGTATTCCACGCACCTGTCAGAAGGGTGCCAGGAGGTGCCCTGTAAAGTGGATACTTTCCACCGCACTTTTTCAAATTCATATGATGAGTACTTCATCTGTCACCACTTCACTTCAAACGCGACGTAATCAACTCGTCCAAACGGATAGAGAAAGTAATAAGCACACGTCACGGGACGTGACACGTTATGAAAAACTTGTTCGTTCCACGTACGCGTCGCGCACATACTCGGAGTAAATTCAATAGGGGGTTAACTTAGATGGATTTAGTCATGTTAGGGCTGAAAGTAAGTATAGTACATATTTTTTATTTTTTTAACTTTGCTCCGCACTAGGATTTCTCCTGTGCGTTTTATAGACATGAATTCCACATACAATACACACCCAGACCCGAAACAACTACCTGCAGATCATACAAATATTTGTTCCGTGTGGGAATCGAACCCACGACCCGGAGCGCAGCAGCCGACTGTATCAGCCACTATTAGAAATAAGCAAAAATAATTGTAATGCAGTTTGCACCCATCATCATCATCATCATTTCGGCCGAGAGAAGTCCACTGCTGGACACAGGCCTCCCCCAAAGATCACCACAACGACCGATATGGGTGTGTTGTGTGCTCATTGGGGGGTGTTTCCATAATCGCCACGCTTGGCAGGCGGGTTGGCGATCGCAGTTGAGCTGTTAATGTACTCGAAGGACGCTGCTGCCCATCCTCCGGCTAATCCCGTAGTCGACTTTTACGACACCCATGGGAGGAGATGGGGTGATGGCATTCTGAGCCGGCACCACACCCATGTCCAACTATTATACAATTATCTTAAACTCTGTCCAAACAAAAATAAGCATCGATCGATTTTGATCAAATAAAATAAATAATAGTTAAAAAACACACGCTTTTGTAAATAATCAAACTAAAAGTAGAACATTATTTTCAATATGTTTAAAATACCTAACAATAGTGTGATTAACAAAAAATATTGTAAAATGCGTGCGGTACTTGATGTCAATTGTAGTAAATATTTTTGTAAAAGTAAAAGTTAAAAAAAGTTGTAAAAGTAGCGTCATCATGAAAATATCTGATAAAGCACCCGCATCTTCCTTTCGACGTTTTAAGTAAACAAATTCTCCCTCCATTACGGATAAAATCATCTAAAGAATGAGACACTATTCGAGTCTCATCGCACTCTTGCCACGAAAAATTAAATCGACATCTTATGGAAGTATTTTTTTTTGTGCAAGTTTATGAATGTTGATGAATTTGTTTCCGGGTATGAGAGATGAAAGGATCGCTAATCCTGAGGATCCTGGCAAGGATAATGGGACAAACTGATTAAATTATTGCATTGTCATCAGTCCTTGATAAGTTTGCGAAGTTTCAAATCAATCCGACGTTCTGAAGGGGATGAAAATCCAGTTAAAAAAATCCGTTACATAGATGCATACCAAGCTAATAAAAGCGTGTTAATGACAAGAATTACGAATTGTCAAAATATCCAAACCATACAGCGCGTGTGACAATGTACGGTCAGCGTCATAATCATAAGTCACTGAACAATAAAAATGTTCAAATCGCTTGCACTCTTTCGTTTTGCATCATATCCATATTTTTCTTAATCAAGTCATTATTTAAATATGTTGCTATTATCTGGCTATGAAAATGTTCACCAACGTTTCTAAAATAAAGAGAATTAACAACTTGAAATATTTTAATTGTTCAGCGAGTTATGTCGGTGACTAAATCCTTGCGAAAAGGCCTATAAGAAAAATAGGAATGCCCTTTATCTCGGAAATAATGGTTTACATTAGTTGTCATTTTTGTCAATTACCGTCGCAGTAGGAGCCATCAGTTATTAGCAGTCCCTGCATGCCGTACTGTTGCACACAAATGCAAATCTCCCATACCCCGGACAATGACTGCGCTTAACGCTTTCTTGGATTCTAACCCCGACTTTGATTTGTTTGAGGATGCCTGGAAGACTATTCTGTCGAAATGTTTAAAGTTTTGTGAAAATAATGCATGAATGTGTTGTTTGTTTATTTGTTCCTATTTTTGATTAATAATTGTGTCTTATTTATAATTCTAGATTTTGTCTTTTTACTTTATACTTAGTTGTGATAATTTTATTTATAATTTATTGATAATTGTCTTTAAGTAGTATAATTGGCTTTGGCCGTTCTATTTAAAGTGAATAAATAAATAAAATAAATTGAGCACGCAATCTATCTTAAATAACGTGGTTAAAACTCTACGCGATTATTGAGTATGATATGATATTATTATGCTCCTGCGAGCGGTGACCTTATCCCTGGGGTGCAATTCCTTAAGCTCAAACAGCCATACATCCTTAAATACAGAATCGAAATAACGGTATAAAACCAATTCAGTATTCCCTAAGACATGATTGAAGCTATTCAAGGACACATTGCAGAAGGTAAGCCAGGACCAGTCTTAGCGAATACCAAATTGGGTTATCATCGTTATTTCAATTCTGTATTCAAGGATGTATGGATGTAGGAGCTTAAGGAATTGCATCCCTGAACTGTAGTATTACAACAATCGTTTAGTTTTTATTTACATTGCAGTTTTATGTATTTGTACTCAAAACAATTAAGATAGATGAAATAATTATTTTCTACTGAAATCAGATAATTAACTGGATAAAAAATCCAAAAATCCCTGGCATCGGCTATCGTTACGATGTACCTTACACCCGTTATACTATTTGCAACAACTAGCGGCAATACTTATTTCTTCTAAAATGGCCAAATTTCTATCAACCCTTTTGACCACCTTCGCACCGGTCGGGCGGCGGTGCGGCCGATGCCAGTCGTGTAGTATAATCGATCCGGTGGTAACAGTAGTGAGGTACAAAACACCGATTTTACTAGATTTTCTATTATTGTTTGGTTAATTTTAGAAAAGGATTATATAAATATGATCACACGCGTGGTGCCGGCTCAGAATGCCACCACCCCATCTCCTCCCATGGGTGTCGTAAAAGTCGACTAAAGGATTAGTCGGAGGATGGGCAGCAGCGTCCTTCGAGTACATTAACAACTCAACTGCGATCGCCAACCCGCCTGCCAAGCGTGGCGATTATGGCAAAACCCCCCAATGAGCTCAAAACACATCCATATCGGTGGTTGTGATGATCTTTGGGGGAGGCCTGTGTCCAACAGTGGACTTCATTAGGCCGAAATGAAATGATGATCACAAATAACATTGTCCGATCTGTGAAGATGATATTCGGCATCGATATACTGAATGTGATCTTTACGGGTCGGACTTTATATAAATATATACACATAATTATGTATTATGTATATGCCGTGTGGTGCCGGCTCAGAATGCCACCACCCCATCTCCTCCTCCTGGGTGTCGTAAAAGTCGACTAAGGAATTAGCCGGAGGATGGGCAGCAGCGTCCTTCGAGTACACTAACAACTCAACTGCGATCGCCAACCCGTCTGCCAAGCGTGGCGATTATGGCAAAACCCCCCAATGAGCACACAACATACCGATGTCGGTCGTTGTGGTGATCTTTGGGGGAGGCCTGTGTCCAGCAGTGGACTTCATTCAGCCGAAATGATGAATTATGTATTTATCCTATGGAGATAATCTAAGAGATTTTTTTGGATTGAATCTTGTTTTACACTAGAAAGCAACATCAGCTTTGTATATTTATGTGTAGGATTTAGGACCTTAATTAAAATTCTTTTAAACAATAAATTTCACTTTTTCTTTGTTCAATACAAAATCAGTCACCTCATATTTATTCCAAATTCGCTTAGCTCTCTTCAATACAAGTTCATATCAAGACTCCTTCATCATATATTAACCCTTCAACTCAAACACGACGTTATGATAGATAGAAAAATAAGCACACGTCGCGGTATGTGACAGGTTATGAAAAACTTGATTGTCTCGTATGTACACGGAGCTAACTTTAATAATATAGGGATTTTTACCTTGTCGCTTATTTCAGGCATCATCATTTCGGCCGAATGAAGTCCACTGCTGGACACAGGCCTCCCCCAAAGATCACCACAACGCACGATATGGGTGTTTTGTGGGCTCATTGGGGGTTTTGCCATAATTGCCACGCTTGGCAGACGGGTTGGCAATCGCAGTTGAGTTGTTAATGTACTCGAAGAACGCTGCTGCCCATCCTCCGGCTAAACCCTTAGTCGACTTTTACGACACCCACGGGAGGAGATGGGGTGGTGCTATTCTGAGCCGGCACCACATGGCATTTCGGGCATGATGTAACTTAACATAAATATATTTCATATGTGGCAATAATAGCGTCGCAATAAAATTCAATAAATAGAACGATATAATTTAATCTTTTGTCGGCTCTATGTTGGGCACAGCTGTCACCTAACGCACCCTTGTGGATCTTTTGTGCTGCCTTCTATTCCGTTGCTGCCACATCGAAGAGGTCTTGTGCGTGCTCACACCGAGTGACCTCCGGGAAGACACGGTGCACACGTGGTCACGTGCCACCGTCTGTGCAACACAGCGCAAAGCGACGCTTGGGGGGATCCTTTACAATCCTCCCCGAGAAGTGCCTGGGGGGTGGCCTTTTTACAGTCGCCTTCCCTCAGTCGATTTCCAATTGTGTCGTCATTTTGGCGAGAATTTGCCAATACTCAGCACGTTTGCCAGGCGGGTTGACGAACGCAGTATGGCTATTGTTCCACAGAAGGCGTCCCTTCTGCCCATCCCTCTGTTTGAGAGTCACTTAGTCGCCTTTTACGACCTACACGGGAGGAGACCGAGTGTTGCTTTATTCGTAAACTGGCCACCACACAGAATTATGGTGATGAAAGGATTTTTGTTTACTGTTGTCGCTGAATAAATATATTTTTCTTTCGTTCTTACTACCATTTTCCTACGAGTATATTAAAAGCGGCCTTAACGTAACTAGAAAACTTCTTGCTTCTTCTTTTTTCTTTTTACTTCAGAGTAACGATTTACTAAGTCGCTCGACTCAGTCCTTTGTTAAGCTGGGCTTCGGTTTACTTTCGATATTTATAGGCCGGATTATTCGTCTAAAGATATTTTCTTCTGTATTGGAAAGCAAAAAAAGGTTTAATTTATTAAGGGTTTGTTAAGTACTGTAAGTAAGTAACAATATTAATCGCATTCAGACGAGTTGGAATTACTTTTGTTTTAAAGCGATGCTGGCGATTTAAAAATATTTGCTTCCAAGCTGTGCTGTGAGCAATTAGGTAATTTATAAATTATTAGCTGGGACCCGCGGTTTCACCCGCCGTTTAATTTCAAAGTGGATTATTTATATATAAATTATAGTACTTCGGCATAGACACTTGACAAAGCAAAATTGACAATTTCTTTGCGAGGAACCCATTTTATTTTTGCTAAAATCAAAGTAGCCTAAGTTATTCCTTATAAAATCAGCTATCTGAGCCAGTGAAAGTCCCGTAGAACTAGGTCAAGCCGTTTCATAGATTACCGGGAACAAACAGGCAGACAGACCGACAGACAGACAGACGGACAAAAAAATTATAAATAGCTTTTTTTGTAGTTACCGTATATACTTTCATATGCATTTAATATAAAAGCTGTTATTTGACACAACAAACAGGCACTTCAATTTTCACGTCGCAAGAGACAAGTCTATTAGGCAAAGTCGTATTATGAGGCTGAAGACTGAGGACGGCAGTGTAGCGTCGACTAAGCCAGAGGTTTTGAGAGAGGTTGAGAACTTCTACCGGCAGTTATACACCTCGGTTACTATACCTACCATTGGCTCTGACAAAGACCCGCGAGCCAAACTAACCCGACACTACACCGAGGATATCCCGGACATCAGCCTGTACGAGATTAGGATGGCCTTGAAACAGCTTAAAAATAACGACAGAGCTTCTGAAAGCGGGTGGCACACCGGTACTTAAAGTCCTTCAGAAGCTATTCAATTCCATCTTACTCGAGGGCACAACGCCGGAAGCGTGGAAAAGAGGTGATGTGGTGCTCTTCTTCAAAAAGGGTGATAACACCCTATTGAAGAATTATAGACCCATCTCACTTCCGAGCCATGTTTATAAGCTGTTTTCAAGGGTCATCACGAATCGTCTCGAGCGCAGGTTTGATGACTTCCAGCCTCCCGAACAAGCCGGTTTCCGAAAAGGCTTCAGTACAATAGACCACATCCACACGCTGCGGCAGGTTATACAAAAGATCGAGGAGTATAATCTGCCACTATGCTTGGCATTTGTGGACTATGAGAAAGCCTTCGATTCGATCGAAACCTGAGCAGTGCTGCAATCTCTGCAGCGGTGCCAGGTTGACTATCGGTACATTGAAGTGTTGAAGTGCTTATACAGAAACGCCACCATGTCGGTCCGAGTAAATGAACAGAGCACGGGGGCAATTCCATTGCAGAGAGGTGTGAGACAGGGGGACGTAATTTCCCGAAAACTGTTCACCACTGCAATGGAGAATGCCTTCAAGCTACTGGAGTGGAAAGGATTCGGCATTAACATCAATGGCGAGTATATCACTCACCTTCAATTTGCCGATGACATCGTAGTCATGGCAGAATCGCTGCAAGAGCTCAGCACAATGCTCGATGATCTCAACAGAGTTTCCCAACAGGTGGGCCTTAAAATGAACATGGGCAAGACAAAAGTCATGTCAAATGCCCATGTCGTGCCCATCCCAATATCAGTTGGGAGCTCTGTTCTCGAAGTAGTTGACGAGTATATCTACCTGGGACAAACTGTCCAGTTGGGTAGGTCCAACTTCGAGAAAGAGGCCAATCGTCGAATCCGACTCGGCTGGGCAGCGTTTGGGAAACTTCCCAACGTCTTTTCGTCAACAATACCGCAATGCCTCAAGACGCAAGTCTTTAACCAGTGTGTGTTACCAGTGATGACATATGGACATATATGACATAAGAAAGCTCAAGGTCACTCAGCGAGCTATGGAGAGAGCTATGCTTGGTATTTCTTTCGAGATCGAATCAGAAATTAGGAGATCCGTAGAAGAACTAAAGTTGTCGACATAGCTGAAAGGATTAGTAAACTGAAGTGGCAATGGGCAGGGCACATTGCTCGTAGAACTGATGGCCGTTGGGGCACAAAGGTTCCCGAATGGAGACCGCGCACCGGTAAACGCAACGTGGAACGACCTCTAACGAGGTGGACAGACGACCTGGTGAAGGTCACTGGGAGTCGGTGCATGAGGGCATGTAACCGCTCGTTGTGGAAATCTAAGGGGGAGGCCTTTGTTCAGCAGTGGACGTCCTGTGGCTGATATGACTTCAATTTTATTTATTTGTAAAGATATGTAAAAGTTAAAATAATTTATATTCGTGTGGTTATTGGCCAACCGTGTGTCAGAATTGTTCAAGCCGCCCAAATTTATCCGACTTGGCTTTACGACTGCCGTCTAATGACAACAATCGGGGCCGACGATTTTACGTGCTCTTCAAAGCACGGAGAAGCCCAGTTCAAATACCAATGTGCCACCCATCCATAGACTCACCGCACCGATTGTTGCATAACTTCACAGATCGCTTAGTAAATAGTGAAAGCACTGGTTATGCCCTTCAAAATTTATTATTTTAAAAAGCAGACTCAGATTATGAGGCATCCCAACATTCCTAACTTATGACGTCCGATGCATGAGTTATGTAAGTATTATTACTTTAATGGCCGCCTCGACTTGCTTAAGCACAGAGTTTGATCATTTATTTATACACTTCACAACATTTACACTATACATTTTATTTATCAGACAAATTTAACATAGTCACAGACTCTAGACACTACTTATCTAGTTGGTTTGGTTAACTCCGCCGAGGGACGTAGTAGACTCTAGAGGAACGGAACCAAATAAATAGTATATCACTCACTATGTCCTACTAATCGTCACCACGTCACTTCTCGAGGTTGTTGCTGAAAATCAGCGCTGTGGGCTCGTTCCGATGCTACAGCATTACGCTGAGCAGCGACCAAGTTTTTGCGCAGATACGACGCACAATTGCTACTTTTACATTCTTATTTTACAACGTTCTTGTTTTAATAGTGTCGCTAAAAAGCAGGCAAAGGTCAAAGTCATACAGCCTAAATGTTGTCATAGTTCATACAATGAAACGTGTGACGCACTATCACATCTAGGCATTATAAAATTATATTATTATTAGTGTTGCCAGTACGTGTAATAAAATGTAAAGGTTTAGTTAATATATTCATAGTTTTGATGCCGATGCCGTGTGGTGCCGGCTCAGAATACCACCACCCCATCTCCTCCCGTGGGTGTCGTAAAAGTCGACTAAGGGATTAGCCGGAGGATGAGCCGCAGCGTCCTTCGAGTACATTAACAACTCAACTGCGATCGCCAACCCGACTGCCAAGCGTGGCGATTATGGCGAAACCCCCCTATGAACACACCCGCTGTGGTGATCTGTGGTGACCCGCTGTGGTGATCATATGATATCATATCATAGTTTTAGTAGAATGTGTAAGTTTCTAAGCTTTTTTAGCCTTCTGTCAATTTTTTATATTTTTAATGTGTATGCGTCGATGTGTCGCGAAAATAAATAGTTTCTTTCTTTCTTTCTTTAAAATGTAGAGCGCGTGCCAAAAAACAAATTCTGCGCTACGTATCGCGGGTTCGATCCCCGCACGGAACAAATATTTGTATGACAGATAGTTGTTTCGGGTCTGAATGTTTGTGCATGTGAGATTAATGTTATAAACTATACCAGTGACAAGGAGAAATCCTAGTGTGTGACATTGTTTTGTATATAAAAAGATTACACAACTATATCATCACAAAAAGAACCTACAACTACAGAGATTTTTGTCTTAATATAGAATCGATATCCTATCGATCATATCGGCCATTTATACGTCCACTGTTGAACAAGGACCTCTCCCATAGATTCCACAACTGTGTCATCATTTCGGGGGGTATTTGCCAATACTCACCACGCTTGGCAGGCGGGTTGGTGAGCGCAGTATAGCTACCGGTTCACAAAAGGGACGCTGCTGCCCATCCCTCTGGTTTAGATTCCCTTAGTCGCCTTTTACGACATTCACGGGAGGAAATGGAGTGGTGCTATATTCTTTATCCGGGCACCACACGGACTCCGGACACCACGTGGATTCTTCCCGTCGATATCCTAAGAACGGAAAAAAAAACACTTCACCGCGCGCCATCCCATTGAAATCGCCAAATGTTTAGTCATTCCGCTAAAGAGTATTCAAACATCCCTGTCATTGGGTCCAAGCTATAATATATTTCCTTTATTCTCAAAATCAACGTGGAATTTTAAGCTTCCTGAAACAAAATTTGGAAGTTCAAATAATTCTATAAGCGAGGAAATATTAATATTATTGAAAAACACAAAGAATTAATAGTCAAAGAGCTAGTGGATAAAAAAATATTAGATTACTCTTTATTGGAAATTGCCAAGTTGAAAGTTAATAGTACAATTTCATTACAAATGATTTTATATTTTACGCGATAAAGTGAAAACTTTACGAGACGAAGAAATTTATAGGTAGGCACTAAATTTTTAACTCTAACTTCAAGGCGTCCCTTAATTATCAATTTAAATTTAAGTTGAAAGTCTAACAAAAGTTTTTAATGACTCGAGATATCGAAGTACTTACTTAGGGCGGTATGCACATTGGCAATTTATTAATTCAATCACAAATAAGTGGGTATGTAAGGAATATATTTATGAGTATGAAAACAACTAATGTCTTTAAATTACAGGGCACAGAGATTATAAACATAAAATAATAAGTTTAGAAATTAATATAGCACTTCACAAATATCACGCCTTGGACACCTACATACTTTGAAATATTGGATGAGAGGCATTCCGCAGACTTCTAATCATCATTTCGGCCGGAGAAAGCCCACTGCTGGACACAGGCCTCCCCCAAAGATCACTACAACGACCAATATGGGTGTGTTGTGTGTTCATTGGGGGGGATTGCCATAATCGCCACGCTTGGCAGGCGGGATGGCGATCGCAGTTCAGTTGTTAATTTACTCGAAGGACGCTGCTGCCCGCCCTCCGGCTAATCTCATAGTCGCCTTTTACGACACCCACGGGATGAGATGGGTTGGTGCTATTCGCAGCCGGCACCACACAGCTCTCAGACGACAAAGACATTCAATCTTAGACAAAGAAATTGGATGAATGGCATACCATCTTTATTATTTAAAATAGTTCTAAATTATGGATTTAACTTCACTGTAAGTTTTTTATATGTATGTTTTTTTCTGTGTTATAAAGAGGTAAGCAAGCTATAATTACATTGAAATAGGCAAGTGCAAGCTTGCATAAAACTTGGCAGCAGTTTTGCAGTTTTTGCAGCAAACTTGGGATAAGTTACTCCACTAATACTTACAACACTCGTTCCTCCGCCTTTTGTATTTAATCTACCTCAACTTCGGTCCTCGGCACATCTGCGGACTCACATAATACACTAGTCAATTTGGACTCTTCATCTACTCTGATAGCTCCAGATTCTTACATGCATAGGCAGCGCAAATAGCGTGTCTATAGGGTTAAAAAATAGGGCAAATCCATGTTGGCCTAGGGTTAAAAAAATAAAAGAAAGACCGGATGACGAAATATAATAATAGGTAGTAATAATAAATAATTCGGTTGGGTGTGAGTATATTTACTTAAAAATATAAAAAAATAATACTGCCATATAACCAACCCTTTTGAATTAATTGTGATGTTTGTGTTATTTTTACATTTTGTACTTATTTGAGACATAGAGATTTCCAGTTCTTAAAAGGGCAAGCCTGGCTTTGAGGCTTGCATGAAAGTACCGCCACTGATAGCGCACTGCCACTAAAGTCTGAAACTGATGCTCTCTATTTATTTACCAAATTTACCATATATATAAAAAACTTAATCGGTGCATCTACTGCAGTCTGAGAAAATTGGCTGTGACAGACGGACAGACAGACAGACACACGAGTGTCCCTATAACGGTTACGCCATTTTTTCCTTCAAACATTCGGAACCCTAAAAACAACTCAATGGAGCTCGAATACGTGACCAACAATTTCCTCTGTAACCACAAAAGTAACATATCCAGAAATGTATTCCAATATCGCATAACCTTTTGCAAATAAACGAATTATCTGTTGCTTATATTCTTTTGCATTACTTCCGCTGATAAAATAAGGATATACATCAAAAGAATGCGCTAAAATATGATTGCCCACCCCCGCAGTGTCTTCACCATGAGTTAGGACGTATGAGGACATTCCCTAAAGTACGAATCGGAATTTACTAAAACCCGTAATACCATTTCATCCCGAAAACCAAGATTTTGCATGGCCATCGAGAGTAGACATCTCTATTTCATATGCAAATTAATAATTATGCTTTTTTTTAAATACAAGGAGCTTTATAGTACCAATGCGCGTTTGATGTGGTACTAAATTGCTTATCATTATTTTTCTTTCTTTCTTTCACTAGACGAGCAAAACGTTGAGCTGATGGTAAACCTCACGCCAGCCCATAACAATTGTAATGTTTCGCACGTCACCTTCACACATTAATTATTTAAGCTCTTATGCCATTAATTTCTTTAACTACAAAACCTTTCGAACCGGGACACCTTCATGTTTAAAATTTAAGTACTACTATTTGGTGGCGAATATCTGACACCGCGTTAGTATCTTTTTTTTTTTATTGATCCGTTTGAAATCCCTCATTTACTTCCTTCGCCCCGGGAAAGGGTGAAGGGGCATGCCGGACTCCTACCGGCTAAAACCACCGGAGTGATCATCGTCAGCACCGAAGGGAGGCTCCAGGAACTCGAAAAATCTCCATCTAGAGCCGCCCATTGGTGCACGCCTTTAGGCACATCTCGGAGGGGAAATCTGTAAGGTGGTCATCTCCTCTAGCGGAGAGAAGGTGACTGTAAAGAGGTCCCTCCCCAGGCATCTCTCGAGGGGATTGTAAAAGATTCCCCCGAAGCCTCACTATGCGCTGTGTTGCGCACACAGCGGTACGTGACCACATGCGCACCGCTGTCTTCCCGGGGGTTGCTCGGTATGAGCACGCATATTTCCCAATAAGCGCGCTCGCGACCCCCAAGGCCAGATAAAGACGACAGGGGGGGCTCAGGCGTGTTGGACACGGGCACCGCGGCGGTTGTTACCCCGGCTCCGTGTCCTCCTCCTCCGAGCGGGATCGGCCCTCTCCCGATCCCGACTGCGTTGGTACCTACCTAGCCGGACTCTTGCAATCAAAGATTTGTCACCAGTATATATTAATCTTGAGATAATCATTGAAATTAGTGCTTAATGTTTAATGTGTATTGTTAAGCCTACTACCAATTTTAATCTTCCCTTTCAAGCGCACCTCCCTCGTAATACTTACAAATCATTTTGTTTTTTTTTAATTTTTTTTATTGATCCGGTGGAAATACCTCGTGTACTTCCTTCGCCCCGGGAAAGGGCGAAGGGGCATGCCGGACTACCTACCCACGCATCCATCTCCGATATCAAAAGGCGGAAAGCGCGCCAACAGAGTTGCCGCCTCAAAGGACACCGTTCGGTATCCTCGTGCGATCCGTATAGCCGCTCTACGCTGCAGACCGTGAATCTTGGTTCTGCAGCGCTGGACGCCCGAGAGTCGAGATGACCAAACAGGTGCCCCGTAGAGGGCCACGGACCGCACGACTCCCCCGTAGAGGCGGCGAACTTCTTCCCTCGGTCCCCCGAGATTTGGCAGTAGACGGTGCAAGGCACCCACTATCCTTTCGACCCGGGGGACAAGACGCTCGAAGTGCTAATACTTACAAATCCTAGTGACTGGTCAGCTTTTGACTGCTATGGCAATCTTATTCTAAGGCAAATTGGTTGTCAATGTACATATGTGTGTATTTATCTCACACATTAGCCTGCATTCATGATTTCAGTCGAAATACGTCCATGGCTGGGCCCAGGCGTCTTACAAAGATTGCCACAACGACCGTTCTGGGTTTGTGGTGTGTACTCGTTTTAGGTTTTACGATAATCACCACATTTGAGCCGTATACTAGAAGGAAGCTGCTGCCCATTTTGCAGCTAATAACATGTCGCCTTTTAAACACCCACGGAATGAGATGGGATAATATTATTCTTAGTCAGCATCACACGGCATATGGCCTGCATTATCCTTACATAACTCTTTTCATGATATCCTATTAGAACTGTACTACTATACTTTCACATATTTCAAAAAGAGTATCCATTGAGTTTTGTGCCGTGTCTTCTCTGTAGGACCAACAACTTGGAGCAGTGCAGTGTAAATGATTTACATGAATAAAATACTTGTCCATGTTCTGCAGTATATATTTGCTAGCTAACATTACGAAATCATGAACATTCTTTTCTTTTAGCAGTCGATTAAAATCCTTTTTTCATATCATTTACAAACATATCCCACACATCACACAATTATTATAGCTACATTAGTCTCACCGCTTTGGTGACACGATTATATTTGTAACAAAAATTTCCTTCGATGCTTACATAAATCTTTTATAAACGATAGAAGGTCTATTCGCGTCTTCTTACGCGTAAGAATTGGTCTTCGCTGAAAACGTTTTGGCTGTCAGAAACATGCTCTAATGGCTTCTGAAGCCTGCCTTATTATGCTTTGTCGGTAAATTAACGATCAGATTTATTATAAATGGTACTCAAGATATGAGAATTTCGAATTCGTTTTTGGACAGATAATAAAGTCCACAATAAGATGGTAAAAATTATTGTAGTGAAAACTTCTTTTAGCGCGGTACGCATACTTTTAGATGAGATAAAATCTCTGGACTCGCGACACCGTTACGAGACGCAGCTATAGTGCATGCATATATGCATGTACATATAGCAGACAGCGAACACGTCTAGATAAATAAATAAAAAAATAGGTTTCACTTATATCGGCACTCCCGGAGTGCAACCCGTATATTTTTTACTTTTTTATTCATCATCATCATCATTTCAGCCGAATGAAGTCCACTGCTGGACACAGGCCTCCCGCAAAGATCACCACAACCACCGATATGGGTGTGTTGTGGGCTCATTGGGGGGTTTTGCCATAATCGCCATGCTTGGCAGGCGGGTTGGCGATCGCAGTTGAGTTGTTAATGTACTCGAAGGACGCTGCTGCCCATCCTCCGGCTAATCCCTTAGTCGACTTTTACGACACCCATGGGAGGAGATGGGATGGTGGCATTCTAAACTTTTTTTTTTATTTTATTTTTTATTAGTATGGAATAAATAATCGATTTATATTGATAGCATGAAACAAAATAATTTCAGTTTCAATACTGATACAATTCTAGTTAAAATAAAAAGATTTTGGCCCTCAGAATTATGTTGGCAATCACCCTGAATTTGGATGACCCCATATTGATATCTATAAATATGGCGATGTTTTTACAGTCGCCTTTCGATATACCTAGTGGAGTAATCCCTATTGATAGGCATATTTGCTACCACGGAATGATTTTATTGATTAAATGCATTGCAAAAAAATCTGGTCATCATGCGAAGGCGCTAGGAATCGCGCAACCACGACAAAACCAGTGCACAAGATGCGTGGAAGAAACTCCAAGGTGCAAAAAGCTTTCCAGGATTCTTTATATCTTGCCTTAAGATATTTATTTATTTATTATGCCGTGTGTGGTGCCGGTTCAGAATATCACCACCCCATCTCTTCCCGTGGGTGTCGTAAAAGTCGACTAGAGACTCAACTGTGATCGCCAACCCGTCTGCCAAGCGTGGCGATTATGGAAAAACCCCCCAATAAGCCCACAACACGCTCCAAACCGCTTAACCGCACAGCAGCACAGCTTTAAACCACGCATCAAGCCATTCTCATTTAACGTCTATTATAAGATCAAAGACTAGGTTGACAACGTAACCGCAAGAAACAATTTGTATCTGTAGTATAGATATTAAATATTGTTTAAGTCATCATTTCGGCCCAATGAAGTCCACTACTGGACACAGGCCTCATAGACCTCCACAACCGTGTCGTCATTTTGGGGGGCATTTACCAATACTCACCACGCCTGGCAGGCGGGTTGGTGACCGCAGTATGGTTACTATTCCACAGGAGGGACGCTGCTGCCCATCCCTCTGGCTTAGCGTCCCTTAGTCGGCTTTTACGACATCCATGGGAGAAGATGGAGTGGTGCTATTTTTTTAAACCAGTCACCACACGGAAAGTCCGGGCAATCCACATCCGGGCTCGTTAGAACGACAAAGCGTCGTTAACATATGGAAAAAGGACACCATATCTACAACTCTCGTCAACGTGAAAAGATCAATAATACACAAAATGTTTGTTATTCATCCAAAATTATTTTATCACCTTCAAAGTATGCTCCTTCAGAAACGATACACTTACGCCAACGAATAATCCAATCATCAAAACATTTTTTAAACGCTGTTTCCGGAAGTGAGTTCAGTTCTCGCCGCGAATTCTCCTTTATGTCTTCTACCGATTGAAAACGGGTGCCACGAAGTGGTAATTTGAGTTTAGGAAAAAGATAGAAGTCGGCTGGAGCCATATCTGGTGAATATGGTGGTTGCTCGATGGTATTTGCTGAGTGTTTTATTTGCGTTCACAATGATGGCCGTGTGTGAAGTCGCATTATCGTGGTGCAAAATGCAAAAATTTTCTTTCCACAAATCTGGCCTTTTTCTTCGAATTTGGTCTCATAAATGCCGCATAACGCTCAAATAATATTCTTTATTTACCGTTTGACCTTCCGGCAAGAATTCCGAGTGCACAACACCGCGATAGTCAAAGAAAACAGCCAACATGACTTTGACTTTTGATCGACTTTGGCGTGGTTTTTTCGGTTTCGGTTCAGTTGGAAGGCGCCACTCCGAAGCTTGTTGACTAGTTTGCATGTCAAACTCGTAAACCCACGTCTCGTCACTAGTAACAATGCGTTTCATGAATGTTGGGTCAGAATTTACTCGTTCTAGCATGTCGTTAGCGACTCTCATGCGATTGAGTTTTTGAAGAAAATTCAGGTCTTTTGGGACTAGCCGAGTGGTAACATGTTTCATACCCAAATGATTAGTTAAAATGGTACGGATCGACTCGTGAGATACAGAAAGTTCGGCGGCTATCTCTCTCAAAGTTGAATGAGGATTTTCAGTCACTATTTCCTACACTTTTGCGATGTTAACTTCAGTTGCAGACGTTGATGGCCTACCAGAGCGAGGCAAATCTTCCATCACATCTCGACCGCTTTTGAACGCTTTGTACCACTCATAAGCACGTTTTTTTTGTAAAGACGATTCACCGTAAGGCTTCTGTAACATTTTCAGTGACTCCAAACACGAAATTCCATTAGCGATGCAAAATTTAAGACAAACTCTTTGTTCGTTGTTTTTCTCCACAATGAAATTCGCTATACACACTAGATATGATAGAACTAAAAACAGTACTGTATTTAATATTAATAACAGATGCAACTCAAACTCCGCGGCAAAATGGAAAACAGTTGTGCCAATCTAACAACAACAATAAAAACAAAAATTTGAATTTGGAACCATGAACAAATCATCCATTCCCGATTCTTTTTAGACTGAATGTATTTCCCAAAAAAAATGTAACTAAAAAACATACAGCGAATGTTTTGTACGATTGAATATGTCGCACACGGAAGCGTTGAACCGTAATGGATACCTTTCAACCCGGCCATGTTCCACAAATAAAGCCATTTACACAGATCCAAAAGACTACGTATAAATGACAATAGTGTTTTACGCAGAACACATTTCTGTAGAGAAAAACGTATTATTAGGATAGGGAAAACATAGTGGCAATGCTGATTCTGTTGATAACGGGAGAAAATGTTCGCAAAACTGGTTAGTTGAGACTGTAGTAAACGTGTCCTGGATTTGATAGAGCTGTTGGAAATCACTAAACAATTATTACTTTTTACTTTGTCACGTGGAACGTTGAATTCGGGTGGCATTAGCAACAATCTATCTCCTGCCATGGATGTCGTAAAAGGTGACTAATGACTTCGGATCAGAAGGATGGCCAGCAGCGTCCCTTTTGTGGAAAATTATCCATAATGCGCTTACCAACTCGCTTGCTAAGCGTGGTAAGTACTGGAAAATTCCTCCCAAATATTACAAATATTGGTGGAAATCTATGTCAGAGGCCTTAGTCAAGGAGTGGACGTCCTTTGGCTGATATGACGATGATGAGTCTTCCAAATAAATGCACATGATAGAAATTCTAAACATAAGATTTTCTTTTTTTCTCCCAGCATCAATTTCATACGAAAACATTCAAGCGAGGAACATTCATAGAGCCTTAAGATATAGACTATGTCTTATATGGTACCCGTAAAGATGTCATCTTGTTAAAAATATATTTGCATCGTTTTGAGGGTCCTCGTATGCCTTGACAGGACGTTTACTATTAACGCTAAATGTAGCTTTGGAATTGTCGGAGGTAAACGGTGCATCTTTACAATTCATGATTCACATGACATCCCATCGCACCTCCGCTCAAATAGTGTCACAACTCAAAAAAATTGGAATATCTTTTTTATTATACCATTAGTTTCAGAAAACTTCAAATTCTTATCTCAGATAGTGTCATACTTCATCATATCAGCCACAGGACGTCCACTGCTGAACAAAGGCATCCCCTTAGATTTCGATGAATTCCAGCGTGGACATTTGTTAGTGACAAATCTCGCGAAGGACGCCCAAAATCCGCCTTCACTGAAGATAACATCATTGCTGTGAGACAACTAATTCTCGAAGATCGTCATGTGACGTATCGAGAGATAGAGGCTCTATTAGGCATCTCATGGACAACCATTCAGAAGATCTTGCATGAAGCGCTTGGTGCCAGAAAGCTAGTTTGTCGTTGGATACCGCATTTGCTTTCCGACGATCACAAGGCGGCCCGCGTCAGATGGTGTAAGAAAACTCCGCAAAGGTTCAACCGAGGAGAGTCAAATCACGTCTACGACATCATCAGTGGTGACGAATCTTGGATATATGCCTACGATCCTGATTCCAAATAACAATAAATAGGAGAATAGAGTTTTTTTTATAATTGTAATTTCTAATAGAACTTTATTTATTAATGACATTGTTCTGCGGCCATACATTGTTAGCCTAAGAACCAAAAGGCAAGTAAAATTACTTTCTGTGTTCTAAATCATGACTAGATTCGACTGAAATTAAATTAAAGTATCCTAAGAATTGTTTATCAAATAACTTTAAGCTTTTGAGGTTATAATATTAGACATCTAACACGATTTATCACACATACGTCGCATCAGAAAAATATCTGTAGCAAACGCTAAAACGCAAAATAGATTATGATTGCCTAGGTTTTTTACCTATAAGCACTTAATTTCATTATATTAGTCAGATTTAGTCTAAAAGATCCAAAGCATTTCTCGAATTAAGATTATTTGTCTGACTATTGGCTAGTGTGGTCGATTTTTTTTTTATTTGTGACCAGCTATAGTGTTTACATTTTACTAATATATTACCTATACATATTACTATCGAGGAATATCTGCATCTGCCTGCTTAATCAGAATATGGAGACACGAACGTTCTCTAGTATTTCGAGTCGAAATTGGTAAGGCTCTGCAGGTGTATAGGAAAACTTCCGAAATAATAATTATAATAGTAGATGACTTATCTATGCAATTTTAATATTATTGGAAATAATTATTACTTTAGGGAAATACTTGAATAAAATATAAATACAATAGAACCATACAAATATTGTCTATAGATCAAGCGCTGAAAGCGCTAAATATTGTATTCGTCCAAATATGGCGCCGGGAATAAGACCGAAAATGAAAAAAAAAACTTTATTTATGAAGTCGGGCGGGGCCAGGTATCAAATATAACTTCTCGTTGGTGTGCATGAACTATGGTTGGGGCATACCTGGCCCCGATCGACTTCATAAGTAAACGTTTTTTTTTCCTTTTCAGTGGTTTTAATATTTTTATATCGTGTAGGGTTTTTGAAGTCGGTATTTTTTTTGTTAAAACGTTTTATTTGTTACTTTTTAGTGTGAATAAATGTAAGAATTTTTTCCCATTTGGTATCGGTGTTTAACACAAAAAATAATAATGACCCATATCGGTTCTCCGATTTGAGAGAAATCGAAACTATTAAGACGTCATCTAAATAAGCGCAGTAAAATAAACCTGTTAATTGCAGATGGTTAAAAAACTACTCAATAAAATGTAATGAAATTTATATGGGACTGACTCGAAAGTATTTAACACCAGTTAAAAAAGAATTGCTCAAATCGGTCTACAAACCTCGGAGTAATCGGTGTACATATATAAAAAATACGTTTCGATTCCTATTCAAACGTCCTCCTTTTTGAAGTCGGTTAAAAAACTAGAAATGATAGTATAGGTCGCATGCGTGTTGATCCATATGATCCATTTTAAATGTCCAATCATTTGTATTCCAAAAAATAAATCAACGAATTTGCCACTATTTTTACAAATTAGATCTCTATATTCTACTGATTCTCCTCATAAAAGTTCATTATTTTGTAAGACGTCCTATATGATACCTACCCAGTTCGTCGACAATAGTTTAGGTCATCTGCAATTAACTCCGATTTCGGATTTAAATCCCACTATATTTTCTAATATCACAATCCAACGTGGTAACAACATCAGATACACGAGGCAGGAAAAATAAAATGAGTTTAAATATTAAATGGGAACATTAAGGCAAAGGAAAATATCATAACGGCCTTCGGCATTATATTTTTATCTATGTTCTCAAAGAAATGGTAGGGCGCTAAACAAGGTCGGGTCACACACAATCGTAAAAAAATAGGTCTTACCGAAAGGCGAGTCGAATTTTGTTTGTTTTATAAACAAACAAGATAATTCGGATTCCCAAACGTAAGCATATCATTTCTTTCGATACCAGATAAGAAACATTTATCGTAAATTTTTTCTCTTGTTTTGGATGCTAAGTGGGTAACTAATAAATAACGCAACACTTGGTGATTAAACTACTCCGGAGGTACAATATCCCATATTACGTCGAACGGTACAATAAGTGCAGGAAAACAGACATTCAAAGACCCTTTGTGTGGACGTCAAGCCAGTGACTTATGGCTGTTACAAAGAGCTTTATTTCAAATTCACGACTGACTTTATAAAATATTACTTTTTGAAAACACGAAAAGAAATCTTTAATAAATTAAAGCGCTTTCCTCGCGAGGCTCTATGTCGGTGTTGACAGCAAAAAATATATTTGGCGTCTATCAATTTAAATACGTGGTTATTGAATACATGAAAAATAAATGCCGTTAAACCTAATGTTTACTGTCTCATGCTAGACATTGCCTACTGAGATGACGAGGGAACTTTTTATACAACCTGTGGACGAGACGAGTACGCTATTCACCTGGTGGTAAGCGTCACGCCTGCCCAATTGCTATGGGTAATATTACCTTTTTTTTATTGGTACCGGAAATTCTTCATGAACTTCCTTCGCCCCGGGGAAGGGCGAAGGGGACTCCTACCGGCTAAAACCACTGGGGCGGTCATCATCGGCACCTAAGGGAGGCTCCAGGTCCTCGTATGATCACACTAGAGCTGCCCACTGGTGCCACGCCTATAGGCACATCTAGGAGAGGGTGACTGTAAAGTGGTGGGTGTGGCCGTATGGCTACGAATCAAATTTACTAACATCAATTTAAAAATAACTACTGTCAAATTAATTACTAATCACTACTACTACGATTTAGAAAACAAAATTCCGCATCAGCATTAATGAGAGCATTCAAATAAACAGGGTAATTAGTCTGTCTCGTATATCTGACAGGTTAACAAGCAAATAAGCAGAGCTTTAACGTACGCTCGTTCATTAGTACTTGATTATTTGAATAAACAACATTTGAATACATATGACGTCGCTGAAATAGTCTCGAATTCGAGAAATTTGGAATGTCCTGATTACATGTGATTAAAATTTTTAAATGTGTAAGTTGCCTATTTCATTCCTTGCATCATAGGCACTTATAAGCGGCAATAACTTACTTTTCAGCACCGTTTACTTATAATGTTTTTACAGTCTGCTTTAAATAACGCATTAATCTTCTAGTGTTGTACTATGTATGAAGGTTAGCACTGAAAAAGAGCTCTGTGTTGCGGCTTACGTCATAACACAGTATTATGCTGAGTGTTGACCTGTTTGCCAGTTTTAAGACGTGCATCAGCAACTGCAATTTATTTTATGATTATTTTATTTTATAGCTCATTTTTTATTTATATTTTACGATCAATCTTTCAGTTATATGGTTTTTTATAGCAAGTTTAGTGTAGTTTATTATTTAGTATGAATGTACCGATGCGCGTTTTGTTGTAGTAATAAATAGCTTTTCTTTATTTCTTTCTATATACAAAGGAGCAAAAAACAAAATGTAAACAAAAATGAAACATTAAATTCCAGTGCACACTCGCTGAAATGTATCCGATAAAAGACCGAAAAGCTTGCAGTTGGCTATGGAGCCTTGCCTCAATCAGTTCATCGTTGTTAATGAGCCTCTTAGCACATCACCCAATCACTTTTATCACTTCAAGCTAGTACTTAGCTGTAGCATCCCAAAATTTCAGAGCAGTATTCGCAACCTGCGTATGGTATAACTTGAGCAGCTGCTCTGCTATGAAATACCATCTCAGTTTCTTGCAAATTCCTTTCAAAATGGCGAAACAGTTGTAGAAATTAATGGGGAAGGCCTTTGTTCAGCAAAAGACGTCGTGGATATGATTCAATTAATGCGCTTACTCCCTCTTTTTTCAAAATGGTAATGAATTGCTTTATTCCAAGTAATAGTAGCTATTAGTAACTGGGATGTTAGTGGACTGTAAACGCAAGTTTTATATGTAAAAGTATATTAAAATTTAAGGAAACAAACAAGAAACCATTACAAGGAAAAAAGCTGAAGTCGAAGACAAAGCTGACGGACAATACTTTTTAAACATTTGTCAAAATATAAAAAAATAAAATAAAACTTTAGCTGCCAGTAAAACTTTAGCTGCCAGTTCGCAACAGTAATTATTAAAGAGACAAACTTACGAAATTATATCATATTACAGATTTACAAAAATGCCTACAACGTTCACCTAAACAGGTGTGTAAATCTGGCGTATGGTAATGAGATCGCTGTTGAATCTACATTTCTGACAATATCAGTAGCCACAATACCGTAAGGCTTATCTGAAATAGATCCTAAAAGTTTAGATGAAACCATATTTTGTCTTTTAACATAGCGAAATTCGAGGCTGGACTTTATATTCATCATTTTTTCATCATTTCGGCCGAATGAAGTCCACTGCTGGACGTAGGCCTCCCTCAAACATCACCACTACGACCGATATGGGTGTGTTGTGGGTTTATTGGGGTTTTGCCACAATCGCCACGCTTGGCAGGCGGGTTGGCGATCGCAGTTGAGTTGTTAATGTACTCGAAGGACGCTGCTGCCCATCCTCCGGCTAATCCCTTAGTCGACTTTTACGACACCCACAGGAGATGGGGTGGTGGTATTCTGAGCCGGCACCACGGACTTTATATTGCTTTTTGGGAATTTAGGTTAAGGTTTGTCTTTGTTTAACGAAAATAATATAATATGAGAAAATCCTGAATTGAGAAAAATATATTCTACGTTTTCTCGGTACGATTAGCTCTGGGTTGCTGTCAGAAATATTATATTATTATAATACAATATATGATATTATTTAAATATATATATGAAATAACCTAAGCAATTAAAAAACTACTCTTTAAAACAGATATGTTAATTTTACAGGCAAACGAGACCGTTCATCATATCAGCCACAGGACGTCCACTGCTGAACAAAGGCCTCCCCCTTAGATTTCCACAACGAGCGGTCACATGCCGCTCTCATCCAACGACTCCCAGCGACCTTCACCAGGTCGTCTGTCCACCTCGTTGGAGGTCGTCCCACGCTGCGTTTTCCGGTGCGCGGTCTCCATTCGAGAACCTTTGTGCCCCAACGGCCATCAGTTCTACGAGCAATGTGCCCTGCCCATTGCCACTTCAGTTAACTAATCCTTTCAGCTATGTCGACAACTTTAGTTCTTCTACGGATCTCCTCATTTCTGATTCGATCTCGTAGAGAAATACCAAGCATAGCTCTCTCCATAGCTCGCTGAGTGACCTTGAGCTTTCTTATGAGGCCCATTGTGAGTGACCACGTCTCTGTTCCATATGTCATCACTGGTAACACACACTGGTTAAAGACTTGCGTCTTGAGGCATTGCGGTATTGTTGACGAAAAGACGTTGCGAAGTTTCCCGAACGCTGCCCAGCCGAGCCGGATTCGACGATTGACCTCTTTCTCGAAGTTGGACCTACCTAACTGGACAGTTTGTCCTAGGTAGACATACTCGTCAACAACTTCGAGAACAGAGCTCCCAACGGATATTGGGATGGGCACGACATGGGCATTTGACATGACTTTTGTCTTGCCCATGTTCATCTTAAGGCCCACCTGTTGGGAAACTCTGTTGAGATCATCGAGCATTGTGCTGAGCTCTTGCAGCGATTCTGCCATGACTACGATGTCATCGGCAAATCGAAGGTGAGTGATATACTCGCCATTGATGTTAATGCCGAACGAGACCGTTATAAGCCCCTAAATTTTGTGTTTAGATTAGAGTAAACACACACTTCAAAATTGTAACTGGATTTTATGAAATGAACGATAGTCTTTATTTTAAACGAAAAATGCTGTCATATAAAATACACGCGCGTTTTTGCATGCAATAATTCCTCCTCCCTCAGTCTGGTACTGACCATTGTCGGCGATGGTTCTGTGTCAATCGAACTCCCACGCGGCATCCATATTCGTAACATCAAAATATCTTGCGAGTAACATTTTGTTATAGAAATGGGGCGGAAAAAGCTGTAAAAGGTTCTAAACGAATGAAAAAAGCTTGTTTAATTGAAAATTTAAAGATACAGTTTAGCAGGCTACGTAACCAGTTGCGAAAGGTTACGAAATAAGCTTTCTCATTTTTTTTAATTTGTCGCTTATCTCCCTTTAGGTATAGCGTGATGGTAATGTTTTTTAAAAAAAAATCTTATTACGTACTGATAAGGAATGTGTTCATTTGTGTGATTGTTTCATAATATTCGCTGTAAAACAAAGCTTTTTAGACATATTGTTATACTACTCACCTCCCATGTACAAAAGCGTGATGATTTGTATTCTAGATCCATCCTTGGATAGTAACTGACATTTTTGGCAAATTTCAACGAATTCTATACTGTAGTTTTAGCGGTAACATCCAACATAGAAACAGACAAACAGACAGAAATTAAAAAAATGCGGTTTTGGCGTCAGTCTCGTTCCTGGAACACGGGGCAGAGATTAAAAAAAAAAAATCTATGTACAGTTTTTGTCTCTCTACGATTTTATTATAGTATAGATTATGCAGGCGATGGAGATATTAGGAATATAACATGATCGTTCAAATATATACACATAAGGCTTTCTCCTGTGTCGTGGATACGAAAAATAAGTACGTAGCCGCTAATATAATTTTATTATTGTTGTAGTTAGTCATTTTAGTTAGAAATCCGTGAGGTATCCAGATTAAGAATATAGCATCACTCCATATCTTTCCGTGGATGTCGTAAAAGCCGACTAAGGGAATCTAAACCAGAGGGATGGGCAGCAGCATTCCTTTTATAGAAGAATTACCATACTGCGCTCACCAACCCGCTTGTTAAGCGTGGCTAGTATTGGCAATTTCCCCCCTAAATGACGACACAATTGTGCAAATCTATGGGGCCTCCCCCTTTGTTCAGTAGCTGGCATCCTATGGCTGTCATGATAGCCGCGTAAAAATACCGGGGTGAGACGTGAATGCGGGACGTGGTGCCGGATTTGAGATTCATAGTTTACCAATGCCTCGCCTTAATGATAAATGATCTTTATTTAGCAAGTAAGTAGATTCCAAAATACACTGTCTCTCGTCAATACATTAAGATGAAGCTAACATTTACTTACGCCTCTGAGAACAAATGCCCGAAAAATTCAAGGGTTTGTTGGGTCTGTTTTAGATTCTAGATATATGTATTTACTATACAATATTAAAACGAAACGAAACGAAAGATGAAAACACCATTTCAAGAATAATCCTTAGCCGTATTGGAATTACCTATTTTGACAGACGCCAAGCATGAATCAGTCATCGTATAGCTCAACACAATTTTAGACAGCACAATGACCCATAGCACAAAAATACCATCGGCATAACATTCGTGCAGCTCCCACGAATAATTAAAACCGTCTTATGAGTCTCTCTCTCATGATCTCTCGTGTTGGGTGGATAAGTTCCCTGCATTATGGTTGAGCTGAACTATACTGATGCATGCGTTATGCTCGTGAACGGGTGCCCTCTGTCGGGACTGGTCAGCTCTTGACTGCTATAGCAATCTAATTGTAAGGCAATTAATATCATTGTGTATAAATATGTGGTATTTATTCCGCACATTGGCATGCATTATCCTCACATAGTCTCTTTTTTTTTGCTTAGACCTAGATGGATCCTGGATATTTGTTCCGTTCATGTGGAATTTGTCTGTTAATTGTATCCACGACACAGGAAAAAGCCTAATGTGGATAGATTTGAACGATCATGTTATATTCCTAATATCTCCATCGCCTGCATAATCTGTTTTAATTGTCGACCGCGTCGCACCGTTGGTGTCCATCTTCTTGATATAAGTCGAATTTTACCCATGGTCAGAGGGATAACCTATTCTTTGCCGTGAATAATATGCTAGTAATTACAAAAGCTGAAACAGAAGCCTCGACGATAATCTTGCCGTGACTTTTAACAAAAGATCTTGAACGTAACACACAGGTGCAAATTTTTTTTATACGTTGCCGCACTCTATGATTTCTCCTGTGTCGTGGGTGCGTTTAGAGAGATGAATTCCACACATACACCCAGATCCGGAATATAATACCTGCAGATCATACAAATATTTGTTTCGTGCGGAAATCGAACCCACGACCCGGAGCGCAGCAGCCGACTGTATCCGCCACTGCACCAACCGTGCCGTCAGGTTTTATTTCAGGAGATCCCACATTTTATTGCTTTTAAAAACAATGTGTTTTAAAAGACTATACTATTTTGTTGGTGCATCTCTCTTGTTGTCTGCATCACCCAAAGGTAGTCTGGCAGAAAATGCCTAGGGCATTATGACCGCCTCCGACACCATTGTACATTAAGAATTAATAAAAATAAATACTACGTACATACGACACAACGAGACAGTATTCAATTGCAAGTTTCTTAAATAACATCTATATATTCCTGACAACAAAAAATATTTATTTCTAAGAACATTTCTCTCTGGTTCCCAGTACATGTGAATAAGAATAAACAAGTATTGTTCGCATGTCGTGACATACGGCAACTGTGTGTCTGGGAGACTGCACCACAGGTTTTGCACTACGGATTTTGTATTGTACACGGCACAGTCGAGTACATACGTAGGAATGTACTCGTCAGTTGTGAGGCATTGTTTCCTGTGAATAGATGATTCGCGCTTTCATCGAGACGAGGTTTTCATAGTTAATGGATGGAGAGAGTGGACCGGTCCTGACGGTTTTGACAGCAAGCATGAATCAGTCACGGTGTTCTCAATCAACAGCCGCTCAACCCTAGTTTAAAGATCTCAACAATTGTCCGACGACCGTCTGACGTCACACATTACTACCATCAGCAGGAGATTTGTTTATCACTCATGAATATCGTAATCCAATTAAGAAAAATAAGATTAATTCTATTTCTATTTTATAATCTAAAAATTATTAATTGCTTAGTTTTAAAATTTTGTACATATTTAATATGAATATTATAAAAAGAAAAAAAGAGAAATGATTAAATATTTATTATTTATATTAAATATTTAATAAGACCACATGGTAGTAAAATCGATTAGTCGCCTGGTTTTAAAAAAATGCAACCTCCATTCAGAATATCAAACTTTATTCCAGAACCCATCTCATCCATGGGTGTCGTAAAAGGCGACAATGGGATTAGCTGGAGGATGGGCAGCAGCGGCCTTCGATTACAAAAACAACTCAACTGCGATCTCCAATCCGCCTGCTAGCGTGGCTATTTTGACAATACCTCCCAAAATGCACACAACCCACCCAGGACGGTGGTTGTGGTGATCTTCGGGGTTTGCCTGTATCCAGCAGTGGACTTTATTCGGCTGCAATGAGCGAGGCTTGGGGGGATCCTGGGGCGATTGGGCGACCTTTTTACAGTCGCCTCCCCTTCACTAGAGCGGGTGACTGCTTTACAGTCATCCCCTCGGTGATGTGCCTAAAGGCGTGGCACCAAAAAAGGATAGGATTAAGTAGGTAATTAATAACAATATATTGTAGTATGTTCGTGCGGTGTCAGGATTAAGAATATAGCACCACTCCAACCCCTTCCGTAGATGTCGACTAAGGGTCTGTAGGTCGCAGGGATCGGCAGCACCGTCCCTTTTGTGCAACAGAAGCAAATTCGCCCAAGATGACAACACAATTATGAAAATCTATGGGGGAGGCGTCCGTTCGGCAGTGGGCATTCTCTGGCTGATATGAATTTCATCATCATTTCGGCCGAATGTAGTCCACTGCTGGACACAGGCCTCCCACAACGACTGATATGAGTGTGTTGTGGGCTTATTGGGGGGTTTTGCCATAATCACCACGATTGGCAGACGGGTTGGCGATCGCAGTTGAGTTGTTAATGTACTCGAAGGACGCTGCTGCCCATCCTCCGGCTAATCCCTTAGTCGACTTTTACGACACCCACGGGAGGAGATGGGGTGGTGGTATTCTGAGCCGGCACCACACGGCACATATGAATATATTTTACCCAAAATAACTGTTCATTCATTCGTTCTTTTTTATCATTTGGTTACCGGCGAAACTTGTTATACAGTTGTACGAGCCGCCCGAAGGCCTCCGACTTGGCTTGATGAATGCCGTATATTAAAGTGACACCGACGAATTTACGTGACCTCCGAAGCAAGGAGACGATCAGTTCGAATATGACTATGCTCGTAACGTTGCTTAACCTCACCGATCGTTTATCAATAAATGAGTTCAACTGGCTCTAAACGTCATTCGTTTTATCTACCTATCATAGGTGTCAGCTTGTTAAATTGTACATACAAAAACATTTGTTTACATTATCGAGGTTGAGTGATCGGAAATTAACTTTAGAATTTTCGACTCATTTTTGTTTGGAGGTAGTACAATAATGTATTTTTAGGGAACTGTGGAGTAAAGTGTATTGTATTATTTCTTATACTCGTATGTGTAATAAAAAAGAGTGGAAGAACTAACATCGGCAGTCAACTGAAACACCAGCTCCTTTAGCTGCAGCTGCGGCTATAAGTATTGATGTTACCATTCCTCTCATGATGACTTTGATTTTAATTTGTTTAATCATGTTAACCTAATTATAGTGCGTATTATTTATAATTATTGAATAAAAAAATTGTGGAAATTATTGCTTTTTTAGCTCTTTTTTACAGCCCATTCCAGTTTCGTAAATAGGGGCTATATTTTTAAAAGTAAGATGTCAGTTCGGGATGCCTATAGTGGAAGTTGTCACACTAATTAATTGGAATTTTTTTTTTTTTTTTCATGGCAATTGTATTCCATTTTGCCAGAACTAATTGGAATTAGTAACATAGTCATCCATATTTTTAAGGTTTTAACATGATACTCCATGACCTCACCTCTTTTCACAACAATATTCGTTTGAATACTACTTTAAAATTGTATATGAAAAATATTAGACAAATAGTGAGGTCAACTGTCAGACGAAACATAAATTAAAATAGCGTATGTTTCTAACTCATTCAATTAGTCAAATCTAATCATTCAATTATTCAATTATCGATGACATGTATACATTTTTGTAAAAGGAATATTAATAATAAATCGGCCTGAATATTATTAGATAAGTACGTATTCTTTTTAATACATTATAAACAAATTACTTTCTTCATTTCTTATTAACTACACTGATAATCAGCACAATTATTACACACTCCATTCATGCATTCATTACACACAACATAAATCATAATACATTTTGTATTATGTCATACGTGACATTGACATCCGTGGTGTACATAAGATTCCAGATAAAAACCAGCGTCCGGCACTTAAGCCTGGCATGAAGCTGATCTGGACACCTATTTGGTCCAACCGTGAGACATATATTATTAGGTACCTACGAAGGTTTACGTTAGTTTTATTTGGACTTGTACATTTTTATATTTTTAAACATTGTTTATCTATGTCCCTGTTTTTACAATCGAGTCTCTATGTTGTGATCAAAATAAATCTTTCTTTCTTTCAATTAATTAATTGATTTGTAACTGGAAATACATTATTAAACTGTCTATGACCGGTTAGTGACCCATTTATTTACCCTTACATTATTTTTGTATTGGCAAAGGTATCTCTATATTGTGTAAAGACAATGTTTTGGTTTGTGATTAGCAGCGACCTTGTTGTTGTTACGTTGACGAGTCAACAACACTCGTTATAGTAATATAACAAGTCTGGCAGAATTTAATTTTGTCTCGCCTTATGGCAGCCGCCATTATTTATACCAATTACACGGCGCTGGAACTTGGGACGACTTCTGATGTATACTTATTTGCTCACTCTTTGTTTAAGAAAATCCGAAGTGTGATTTTTATTTTGTACTGGATTTAACAAATCCTAATATTTGTGATAGATAATTTTAAGCGAAGATATAATAAATAAAATGGTGCAAGCAAATAAATTATAAGTCCTTTATAATTTATTTGCTTGCACCATTTTATTTATTCTTATAGTTCCCTAATGAATGAAGCCATCAGAATTCCGTGTTGTGTCCAGATTAAGAATATAGCACCACTCCATCTCCTCCCGTGGATGTCGTAAAAGGCGACTAAGGGAATCTAAACCATAAAAATGAGAGGGATGGGCAGCAGCGTCCCTTCTGTAAAAGCCATACTGCGCTCACCAACCCGCCTGCCGAGCGTGGTAAGTATTGGCAAATACCCCCCAAAATGATGACACAGTTGTGAAAATCTATGAGGGAGGCCTTTGTTCAGCAGTGGACGTATAAATGGCCGATATGATATATAAATGCTCGCGATGGTAACTAGTACTAAATAATCTAGATCAATTTAACGTATCTGTTTCAGTCAGTAGTAGCTCTGATGATTGTTACATGCGCATACCAATTGCTACAGCCTACCTAATAATTCTACAAGAAAATAATTTACACCGTATCAACTGTAATTTTGTTGTTTGTTCAGCAGTGGACGTATATGGCCGATATGATGATGATAATGATCAGAATTCTTTGTCACCAGCATATCAGCCAAAAAACGTCCACTGCTGAACAAAGGCCTCCCTCATAGACGACCAATTATATACCGTGTGTCGTCGTTATGGGGGTATTTTCCAGTACTCACCACGCTTGGCAGGCGGGTTGGTAAGCGCAGAATGACTGATGTCCCACAGAGGACACTGCTGCCGCATGGTTTAAATCCCTTAGTCGCCTTTTACAACTTACATGAAGGAAGATCGATTGAAGTTTTTTTTTAAATCCTTGCCCTACACTAGGATTTCTCCTGTGTCGTGGGTGCGTTTACAGACATGAATTCCACACACAATACATCCAGACCCGGAACAACTACCTGCAGATCGTACAAACATTTGTTCCGTACGGGAATCGAACCCACGACCCGGAGCGCAGCAGTCGATTGTATCAACCACTGCACCAACCGTGCCTATATAAGCTAGATTCTTAATCCAGACAAACCACGGAACATTACACGTATAAGCCATGAGAGTTCCTAACACGTAATTGTAGTTTTTTACAAATCGTATCATCAACACATCAGTCCGTAATCATTCTCTGCTGAACTTGGGACTCCCAATGATCACGACAATGAGCGGTCATTGAGGATATTGTCATAATCACCACGCTTAGCAGGCGTACTGGTGATGGCAGTATGTTGTTATTAGCATACGGGAGGATGCTGCTGCCTACCGACCCTTAGTCACCATTTACTTTATTACTATTAAATTTTCTTTTCGTGTAAAAGTTGAGTTGCACTCACTGTTCGGTAAACGATTCCAACGAGCGTTACTTCAACTAAGCATCTCCGTACTTAGGAGGGCACATAAAATGGTTGATCTTGATTGTTGTCTTTAAACTATAGTCGTTATGCCTAGTCGGAGGCTTTTGAGTGGCTTGAACAACTCTGATGTAAGGCTGTCCACTAACCAATCTAAAAAGAAAGACAGAATGTGAAAACATAGCAACTTTCTAACGGTTCCAAAATAATACAATTCCCAATATTTGACGACACGGTTGGTGCAGTGGTTGATACAGTCGACTGCTGCACTCCGGATCGCGGGTTCGATTCCCGCACGGAACAATTATTTGTATGATCTGCAGGTAGTTGTTCCGGGTCTGGGTGTATTGTATGTGGAATTCATGTCTGTAAACACACCCACGACACAGGAGAAATCCTAGTGCAGGGCAAAGTTGAAAAAAAAAACCTGTCCTACCTAAAATATCCTATATTCTATTTTTAGTAAACATCTTGAGTGCGGAGCCTTAAAAAACATCATTAGAACCACCACGGATTTAAATACCATTCAAATATTTAATTCCTCCCACAAAAGCTCTTTATCAAATACTTATCACAAAATAAACGTTTTCCCGCTGTCGGGTCGTTTGTAAATAAAAATTCCTTTCAGATGTTTTCGAGTACTCCCTGTATTCAAATGACGTGAATGCTTCGTCAATTAGATGTTTCTGTTCGTGTACAACCGCTATTCATGAGGAATTTTGCTTTTCTTCCATTTGGCTTTTTTATAATTGCGTTATATTTTGGTGGTTTCAAAGTAGTAGATTAGAAATTACAAGTGTTAAGTATTTGCTTAGCTTGTCTGTCTGATCTTTTGATTTATTTAAAACATTGTGTGTCATATTTATTGTGTTACTAGCTTTTACCCGCGGCTTCGCTCGCATTAAATAACTATCAGAAATCATTACAATAGAAATGGATCAATCCCTACTAACAAACAATTTTTTTATCTTTTGTAAAAAATAAAATCGTTTATTCAATAAATATCCTATGTTAATTCTAATACCTCCAAGAATATGTGTACAAAGTTTCATGATGATTGGTTAAGTAGTTTTTGCGTGAAAGCGTAACAAACAAACTTACATTCAAATTTATAATATTAGTATAGATGTCTACTGTGATATAGGGGAAGCCCGTGCTGGACGTGTAAGGTAAAAAAAAAAAACCACAACCTGATAATTATTGGAACTCTTTGCACTTTTAATTTGTACTGTGTTCATCATCTCAGTTTATTGCTATTTCAACTTAAAAAACTTAAACGATTTATATAATAACTAGCTTTTACCCGCGGCTTCGCTCACATTGAAGCCATTAAATAAGTATCAGAGATCATTACAATATAAATGAATCAATCCCTACTAATCAAACAGTTTTTTTTATCTTTAGTATAAAATATATACATTTTTTTAAAGGCATCCTATATTACTTCTTATACCTCCAAGAATATGTGTACTAAGTTTCATGATGATCGGTTAAGAAGTTTTCGCGTGAAAGCGTAACAAACAAACTTACATTCACATTGATAATATTAGTATAGATGTTATTTGGTATCTAGTTTTGCTTAATGAGAGTAACGATTTCTATTTAAAAAATAAAGACATATTTAAAAAAACTGGGTTATATACACAGGGCTCCCTCAAAGATCACCACAACGGCCGACATCGGTATGTTGTGTGCTCATTGAGGGGTTTTGCCATAATCGCCACGCTTGGCAGGCGGGTTGGCGATCGCAGTTGAGTTCTTAATGTATTCGAACGACGCTGCTGCCCATCCTCAGGCTAATGTGAATCCCTTAGTCGCCTTTTACGACACCTACGGGATGAGATGGGTTGGTGCTATTCGTAGCCGCCACCACACGGTTAATTAAGGTTATGTAAAGAAAATGTTGGAGAAAAGATTCCACCACCTTACAGTCACACTCTCCGAGATGTGCCTATAGGCGTGGCACAAGTGGGCGGCTCTAGTGTGATCACATGAGGACCTCCCTTAGGTGCTGAAGATGACCGCTCTAGTGGTTTTAGCCGGTAAGAGTCCGGCATACCCCTTCGCCCTTCGCCCTTCCCCGGGGCGAAGGAAGTTCATGAAGAATATCCACTGGACTCAAATAAAAACAATAAAAATAAAAAAAGGGTGTGCGGATGAACTCCCCGCCAATGGCGAGCGGTGCGATAGTAGAAAGTAGCCGTTGGCATCGTATCGAACAATTCCTTATAATACTGTCCGTTGTCCAAGTGGTAGAGCACACATAGGGAGGCAAAGTCTCCTCGAATTTAAAGATTCTCATAAGCTTGGGATTGTCGACAATTGTAACTACACATTCTTGAGCCAAAAGGCTATCCCATAAATGACAGCAGGGGCCTGACTACGAACTCTTATTTCCAGGCAGTTTACACCGTAAACTGAACTGCCTTGCAATTTCGTACTATGAACTCTTAATACCAGCCAGTAAGCGGTCACGTGGTACTTGGCTGACTTCTGCCTGGATTTTATCTGGCAATACGGCACTATGAACGTTCATTTGACATTTAATTCATATTTTCGCTGTCAAAAAGTCACCTTCAGTTTACGCATATTTCAACTTCTGAACCCAGGCTTCTAAAAGCAAATATTTTTTTTATAATAAAGCCTTATAAATATGAACTTATAATGAACGTAAATTCATACTGCAACATAGCTTCATTATTAGTGGGTCTAATTTCGCCATTCTCCTTTGCTTGTTAATACACGAAAGTATCTGCCGGCGGCGAGACAATATGAATAGACTGTCGGTATTGAACTAAACATCTCATCATCAACTCATTTATCTTTATGTTTGAAAGATACTTTTTAGGATTTGGCCTCCAATTTCATTGCGGATATTACGATTTTTTGGTAAGGTTATAAATCTTTGATTTTAGTGCAGGAACTGCCCTAGTTTATTTTCATAATATTAAAATGATAAAAGTACGTCAAAATGTAAAATGAATGATGAGCGAGTTTTAATCGCAAATCTAAAACCAGTACATTTTCATTAACTGTCGGTGAACATGACCAAAACCATACTTATTCGATATCTCAAATTCAGGACCTCAGGTCCCATAGATTCGCATAATATCACAAGACCATTTCACTTAAACTTTACGTAACATTTATAATAAAGCCTATCGCGACGATATAAACCGTAAAATGATACCACCATCAATCACGAAGCCTTTAATGGATGTGATTCTTAAAGGGTGAGGAAGTCTTACCTTCGTCGAGTGTTTGCTGGTGTGGGTGGCGTCAAGTTAATCGAGTGAAGACGTACAGTTACGTGCAGACGTACGTTTATATCGTTAAGCTTTGTGTTATTTCAGGCAAATATAAATGTAAGTATTGTGGGCAGAGGAGACTGGGTGGCGAGCACGGTAGAGTTAAATAATAACTTTTATTGACTTGATTCCGTTTATGTTCTTATAATGCAACGAGAGAATGATACACAACCATACAGTTCAATTGAATCTATAAGAATTAATATTCCAACATTCGTTCGTCTGACAAATTTACTATCCTACCATTTTCAAAAAAATTATAATTGACTCAGTGAATATTGATACGCTGTAGTATACAGGGGAAATGAGTTGTAGCAGGTTTTGTAATTCTATAGTAATTCACGCAACTAAAGAAGTCTGATTAAAGGGTTGTTGCACTGAAGATTTTTAACAACAAAAACACTTGTCGTAAGCCTTCTATGACGATTAGCAACCGACGTGCTCGTGTCGCGCAGGCATTGTGCTGGTGTAGCGCTAGCGTCGCACTGTCGTCGCTCAAACGACGCGCTGGAGATAGTGATACGAAACGGTATTCTACAGGCCCGCATTGTCAGATGGTTATGCGGTATTCTCTCAATCATTTGACGTTGTAAATGCCAATTACGTTACGCTTGTAAAAGTGCCTCATTACTCACTTTTCTTATCAATGTGTTAAGAATGTGTTAAATATGTTTTATAGTTTTTCTAGTGCACATGAGTTTGCATCTGGGTTAGAGGATTAGGTTTATTCTTAGCTGATGAAATAGCCGGATGAATTGATTTGATTGAATTGATTTATTTAAAAAAAACCGCAATAACTCTGCTACCCTATTGACTTAATCCCTAAGTCACCTTTGCGATACGCACAGGTTAGAAAGGGGTTGGCAGTTTAGTATCTGTATAAATTATGTTCTCATACCAAACTGCAACATCTCACACAAAAAAGTTATTAATGCCTGATCTTTAAAAAACGAAAAAAAAAGTTCTGAAACATCTCCACAATCAGTATAAAGCAGTGGGTTAAGCGTTAATTTAACTTTTTGTAAACAAGCCCGTTAGCGGAATAACTTTTTTAAGTCCCCAAAACTGAATTATAAAATTCATTTAAAATGTTGCGATGTTTCTTTTGTCGACGAAGGAATTGTTTTGTTAGCCTTTAGGAATACGCAAGTTTCGATGTAGAAGTTGTTGGTGACTTCCGGAGGGGAGTACGATCGTGGATTAGTGTCACGGGAAGATAAGGGGTTGTGAAGCCGATAAGGATAAACGACAATTATCAGCGAAGCTTTTTGTCATCTCCAACATGGAGTAAGCTTCTGGTCGAACCATATACGACTTAATGTCTACAACAGTATTTTACACTGAGTATTTGTCATCTGTACCCTGCAACCTATTTAGTGAGGGTTAGTGATATCCTGTGGTTAGGCCGACTGTCAGACTTTCTGACTTTTGACTGACCGCAACGAATGTCGAAGTACACACATGCACACACTGTCATGTTTGTGTGAGCTGATGCTCGTAAACGTCCACTTCTGAACATGGGCCTCGCATTGATCACTACAGTGAGCGATCATATTTCGCAGTATACTGCTGCCCATTAGTAGACTTGGGAGATCGGTTCTTTGCCGGGAGCCACAAGGAAAAAGAATGTAATATGTAGGTACATAAAAAAAGATATATTTAATACTGACTTTTCTCAACATAAATAGGTATTTGCAAAGTATGGGCAGCAGAACCTTCCGTGGGCTAAGAACAACATATCCACAATCCACCTGCTAATCGTTCTAAATCATTGCAGTGGCCTTTGGTAGCCTCACTTTTAGCAATATATATCAATGGGCCGCTGGGGAAGGGCAAAAAAGTTTATGTAGAATTTCCACTGGACACCAATAAAAAAAGGATATCAACAAAAAATTGTCTTAGAAACACTAAATTCGAACGAAAATGGAAGAAATTTCCTTAAAAATAATTTGTTAATGCGATATTGTTCGTCAAGAGGTCCTGCTACAATCTTTCGTGTACTAATTAATTATTAAATTCGTATTTGCTTTGAAAGTCTTTGAGTATTTAGAAAGTATCAACATTTCCCCTTTCATCCATCAGAGTATTTTATTATAACATTCATCCTTTAACTAGAAGGTAATTTAATATTTTCGGCTTTTGTGAGACGAATCATCGTATTACATTAAGGTACAAGGATAAAGAATAAATGATAAGTATTTCATTACAAAAAAAAAAAAATTGCCATTAGCAAGCATAGATTTTATAGCTATCTGCAGTCATCGTCACTGCTGGACACAGGCCTCCGCCGAAGCACAAAGACCGATATGGGTGTGTTGTGTGCTCATTGGGGAGTTTTGGCGATCGCAGTTGAGTTGTTAATGTTTTCGAAGGACGCTGCTGCTCATCCTCCGGTTAATCTCTTAGTCGACTTTTACGTCACGGGAGGAGATGGGGTGGTGGCATTCTGAACCGGCACCACACTGCAGTTATAGTAAAAGTAAATCAATTAATAGATACTTATAATATGAATGCCACCACGCCATCTCCTCCCATGGGTGTCGTAAAAGTCGACTAAGGGATTAGCCGGAGGATGGGCAGCAGCGTCCTTCGAGTACATTAACAACTCAACTGCGATCGCCAACCCGCCTGCCAAGCGTGGCGATTATGGCAAAAACCCCCCAATGAGCCCACAACACATCCATATCGGTGGTTGTGGTGATCTTTGGGGGAGGCCTGTGTCCAGCAGTGGACTTCATTCGGCCGAAATGATGATAATATTTTTGAAGAAATACCAACATGCAAATTAAACCAATATAACAATTAGTGGTATCTTAGCTTTTTAGCAATTATTACTCATTATAATAAAACACTTTTATACGTCAGGAAAAACAAAAATCAATAATATACGCGATGTAATCCGTTTAAAAGTGTGTTATTATAATAATATAACAGTTTTTTAAACCATATTCCACACTAGGATTCCTATTGTGCCATTGGTACAATTTACAGATATAAATTGCACATGCACAAAGATCCAGATCCGGCACAACTATCTGTAGGCCAATAATGATATTTGTTCCTAGCGGGGATCGAACCTGTGACAGCAGCGCAGAAAGCTAATCGCTTAACCACTGCGCCAAACGTGCCAGTCGCTAACTGAACATATTATTGGATAATTAGCAAGCGGGTCACTTAAAAATATGCAATCATCGCCACTCATGAACATCTTCTAACACCAGAGGAGTTGTTGGTGCGTTGCCAGCCTTTCAGGGAGACGAACATTCTTTTATTGAAGTGTGTGAAGCCAAAGAATGTCCAATGGTGAACAAAGACTTCGCCATGAGATTTCCACAACGAGCGGTCACATTTCGCCTCATCAAACTACTCCCAGTGACCTTCACCAGGTCGTCTGTCCACGTCGTTGGAGGTCGTCCTACGCTGCGTTTTCCAGCGCGCGGTCCCCACTCGAGAACCTTTTTACACCAACAGCCATCAGTTAGTTCTACGAGCAATATGCCCCGCCCATTGCCACTTGAGTTTACTAATTTTTTCAGCAATTGCGATCACGAATGCTGCAAAGTATTCGAAACGTCAGGAAAAACAAAAATCTGTAACATACGTGATCTAATCCGTTTATAATGGTTTTCTACTTCTTCTCTTAGATTATGGCTTCTGTAGAGTATCATCCACAATTTCGCAAATGTCAAGTATAAGGCAACGTCGTACGGTGTTTAGAATAATAAATCTATACATGTTCATAAAAATTTCCTAAAAAATTAAAAAAAATCTGTAAAATATGTGGGCAACGTCGTACGGTTTATAATTGTTTTATTATAATATTTCGGCAACTTTAGTTCTTCCCCTCATTCGATCTCTTAGATAAATACCAAAATACCAAGCAGAGCTATGCTTATACTTTACCTTTCATATCAGATTCGACCTCGTAAAAAAATACCGAGCATAGTTCTCTCCATAGCTCGCTGAGTGTACTTGAGTTTTTTTATGAGGCCCATAGTGAGTGACCACGTCTATGTTCCATATATAATCACTTGCACCACACTTCTCGTTTGTGTTTAAGACATTTTGTTCGTACGGAAACTAGTAAATATAGCATATGTGTGGTAAAATATGCCTAGAGACACAGCGTCTCTATGCAACGCCGTAGATTAAGCCGATTGGAAAGCGCGGGAGGGAGCAATAAAATAAACATAATATCGAGAAGTTAAATTAGAGGTTCATTAAACAATATAACTATTTAAATAATTTCCATGCAGTGAATTGAAATAGAATAAGGAAAATGGTTCTAAAATGGAGACCGCGCACCGGACGCAGCGTGGGACGACCTACAACGAGGTGGACAGACGACCTGGTGAAGGTCGCTGGGAGTCGTTGGATGAGAGCGGCATGTGACCGCTCGTTGTGGAAATCTAAGGGGGAGGCCTTTGTTCAGCAGTGGACATTTTGATATGAAGGAAATATATCGCGCTCATTTCATTCATTCAATATAGTTACCCGCAGCACCCGAGAGTAGACATACGTGCAACGCGCAACCTAAGCATATAAAATAATGATATCATTAGCGCACAAACATACAAAATATTAAATAAAATAAAAAAATATTTTATGCACAACCAATACATAAAAAACTATTACATTAAAATAGTTATAAACATCAACTATAATGCAATCAAAATAATTGACAGCGGACATTAACATCTAGCATAAGATCAATAAAATTATTATAAGGACACGAACTACAAACATTTATTCTTCAACGGCCCACTAACAGCTGTTCGAATTCCAAATATTTGGTATAAGACACAGAACGCCGTCGTTTTCCAAATTGACGTACGAAATGCGTATCGTTTACGAACTTTGTTATTAATAAAAGTAACAAACACTACAGGTGTCGCTTAAATGGCAACAGAATTCGAATTTATATTCGTTTGAGCTGTAATTAACATGCTGAATTCTCATAATAGGCTAACTGTAAGTCACAAAATTTCTAAATAGAAAAGAAAGAAAGAAAAATATTAAGAATATATAAAAGTATATGGCTTAGTAGTGCTGTACGAGGCTAAAAAAGGTCCCTACCTCAGCATATGCTGCAGCAGTTTATGCTACAGCACTGGTCTTCTGATAGGGCCTCTATTGATGCCATGGGCGGCTACGGCAAAATAAATCAAGGTTGTATCATTGAATCGAAATCCTTGCTCCAACCTTCTCCACAACAATGAAAACAAAACGGTAGTAATCTTTAGCCAAAATAGATATGTTCATACAAGAAAACTTTGAATGTGAGTTAACAAAGTACGCGGAACAAGTAGCTGATATACTCCACTAATCTTCTCCTGACGTGTAAACAAAATGTTATAACTTCGCAAGTTATTCCGCATTCACTCTTATCTTATGGTTATATATCATTAATTCTCTATTTACTGACCTACATGTCGCCTAACATCTTAAGTTTGGGAACAGCTTGCCTGAAGATCGATTGCTAAAAGAAAAACCATTTTCCAAACATTATAATTATTATTCCCTCTTACCATCCAAGTTATAAAGTTCATAATGGCTTGGATGTTTGAACATGTCATGAAGAACTTGGTATAGACGAAATTGCCAAGAATTTGTAAGCCAGATAAATTTGAGGGTTGCTTAGTACAGCCAACTACGGAGGTTAAGTATTCAATTAATATATCGTATTTCCGAAAACAGTAATTTTTCAGAAATTGTAACTTAGTAAATTTACAAGGACCCTATTGTTTTTATACATTTTAATATTACTAAATAGAAAAAGTAAAATAGGTACCTATTTAAAGGTATATTATTTAAAAATTACGATGTACATGATGTAAATGATGATTACATAGGGTAATAGTATTGGGATCCATGGTTTTGACATTTCCAGCAGCGTCCAGTTCCGCACGCACTAAGGTGATAAAGTTGAGTTGCGACAACACCGTGTTTTTTTTTTTAAATCTCGTTGTGCTCAACAGGGCAACGTGTTACTTCTCATCGGGGCAAAGATAGCTACTTTATCAGTCGCAAGTCCAGCCCCACAAGTACTGTAGTCATTTATGCGTGGGTGAACCTGGATACCAGCTTGGACCTTTTGACTCGGTACAGAAACGTGTAGTCAGGATTGTCGACGGTCACAAGCTCACAATCAGTCTAGTACTCTGTCTGAGGAGAGACTTTGTATTCCTGTGTATGTTCTACCACTTGTACAACGGAGAGCATTCTAATTATGACAACGACTTTTTTCTACTATCGCACCTCTCGTCATCGGGGGAGTGTTCACCCCTAGAAGCAAAATGGTCAGAAAAACTTCCTACCGCACTCGCTCAGGTATGGTATCAGGTCCCAACCGAAGTTTTATTAAGAGACTACCGCATGGGGTTCTTCAAGAAGGGTGTGAAAAGATTTTTACAAGATCGGCAAAGCGGGAGTGAGACCTCAGTGTAGCAAGCGTTCATAGATTACGATAATTAATTAATTATCGTAATTAAGTTAATTTTTGTTAATTACTTCGACTTGATGTCAATACATCACCTGGGCCTCCCATTGAAAACCAACGATGGAATACTGCCTATGCAGTATTTTAGCAAATAGCTGAATGAGAGACCCGTTGTTGGCACAATGTTTAGTTTTGTTGTTGCAACGTTCATATTTTAAGCATCAATGGGTTGACGAGGCAACAACACTTCAACATTACGTTTTTGTTAGTAGCATAAGACTGTATGTATATTGTGTGCAATAATGAAATATTTCTTTCTTTCTTTTCTTTGTATAGCCGCTTACCATCAGGTGGGCCATATGCTTGTTTGCCACCTTAGTAAATATAAAAAATATGTTATTTATTTATTTATAATATTCTTTATTGTACACCAGTTATTAAAAAGTAAAATAAAAAGTAACGCTTTGAATATAGAGTACAATGGGCGACCTTATCGCACACGGCGATTTCTTCCAGGCAGTTCGCAGTATCGATCGACTTCAAGCCGGTTGGATAGATAACATAGTCAGCTGGAAGTCGGTAGATGCGGGTGGCATATAACCGATCGTTTTGGAAATGTATGGGGCAGCCGTAGTTCCTTCGTCTGATATGACGCCGATGATGTTGAATCAAAACTGCTAATTAACCAATATTTATTGGAAAGAAGGTTCATATGAATGTGGGAAGCCACAAAAGTTCTCGAACTGAATAAGAAAAACCAGAGAAGAAATTTTAAGCAAGCTTAGATACATTTCATACTTATTTAATCTTCCAATAACAAAAAAAAAACACGTATTCCAATACAAAAAGAAATGTTTTTTATGTGAATTCAATCAGGTAACTTAATATGTTTGGCTATGGCGTGAGATATCATGTACTCATTAATTACTTGCTACGAGTGGATTTGTAGGCTTTTGGCCGAATACTCAAACGCCATTTAACGTTAAGTCCCCGCTTTAACTATTCGAGAAATCGGTTTTTGGTATAAAACCGGGCGGCTCAAATTGGTTAAGCGGGGACTTAACGTTAAATGGCGTTTGAGTATTCGGCCGTTTGTCTTCCGATTGGTGTCCGGATTGAAAATATAGCATCTCCTCCCGTGGATGTCGTAAAAGGCGACTGAGGGACTCAAACCATAAAAATGAGCAGAAGCGTCCCTTCTGTGTAATAGTACATATACTGTGTTCACCAACCCGCCTGGCAGGCATGCCTGTCACTTTAGTCCTAGAAAATCCCCCCAAAATTACGACATAATTATTGAAATCTATGGGGGAGGCATTTGTTCAGCAGTGGATATCCTATGCGGTAGCTGTCTCACCGCCAACGAGAAAACGATTGGCGATCGATAATTTTCTTGCTCAAGAATCTTATAAATAGAAGAGATATAAATATTAATCGAAGACTGTTTATATTGCTGGGGAGAGCTCTATCTCCAGTAGTTTGTCGCAGGGCTTGTCACAGATATAAGTCACTAAGCGACACTCTCTGGACGTTATAGCTACCCACGGAGAGACATTCGCATGATGTCATACCATAAAATACCAGCAAATGATCGAACATTCATTCATTCTACTGTTATTAGCAGTAAGTTGTAAACAGAACACGCGTCTATTTCGATTAGTAAACTCAAATGTATTTAGAACTATTGTTGTAGACTAGTTCTACAGAGTGATGTTCACATAGTGTCAATTATATGACGCTGCTGCCCATCCCTCTGGTTTAGAGTGTCTTCATCATATCGGCCATACAACGTCCACTACTGAACAAAGGCCTCCCCCATAGATTTCCACAACTGTGTCATCATATTGGGGGGAATTTGCCAGTACCCAGTACGTTTGGGCCACTCTGGTTTACCTACCTACCTACCTACCTGCCGCCCTCGTGGCACTGAAAATTTCGGGAATCAAGGAAGTGACACAACATTACTATTTAAAAATGTATTTATTGCTTTTCGAAGTATTCTCCGCGAAATTTGACACATTTTTCCATACGATGGAACCAATCATTGAAGGAACCATTCCATTCGGAAGTTGGGGTCTCCAAAATGGCCGTTTTGTAGGCGTCCACAGCTTCTTTAGGCGATGAAAATCTCTGTCCACGCAATTTATTCTTTATTTTAGGGAAAGTATAGAAATCATTAGGGCTTAGGTCGGGGCTGTACGGCGGATGGTCTAATAATTCTATGTTTTCTTGCTCTAAAAACTCTTTTGTTCTGTGCGCGGTGTGAGAACTCGCATTGTCGTGATGGAGGATGATGCGGCGGTTGCAGTTCTCTCTACGGAGTTCAGAAACGATCTGCGGCAAACAAATGCTAGCATACCATTCTGCATTAACCGTTCTTTGTCCCTCAAGAGGAATAGTCGTAACATGGCCGGTTTTGGAGACAAACGTGGCCACCATTTTTTTTTCAACACTCCGTGAACGAACAATTTTTGTTGGCTTTAGCTCATTTTCGAACACCCAAACTCGTGACTGGTTTTTTGTTTCGGGTTCGTACGCATATATCCAGGATTAGTCACCTGATACGATGTTGTATACAACACTTGAGGATCCTGCGTGGAATCTTTCGAGAGTTCTGACGCACCAAGTAACGCGAGCCGCTTTTTGCTCTTCACATAGCAAATGCGGTATCCATCGGGAAAACAACTTTTTTACACCTAATTGTTCATGCAAGATTATTTGTATTTGACTCATGCCAATGTCTAAAGTTGCCTGAATTTCGCGGTATGTCACATGTCGATCTTCCTCAATCAGCTTACGCACAGCATCAACGTTTTCTTGGGTGACTGCAGTTTTTGGACGACCTTGACGAGGATCATCACTGAGCTTGACACGTCCACGTTGAAATTCAGCAAACCAGCGATAAATTGTGGTTTTGGATGGGGCTTCATCACCAAATGCAGAAATCATCCGGTCAACACACTGTTTTTGTGTTAAACCACTTCGAAAGTCATAATAAATCATCGCTCTTGAATTTTCTCGAGTCAATTCCATTTTCTCAACGACTAAGCAAGTTTGACAAAACCTTGTGACAAGACCGTGAATCTTTTTTTAAATAAATAAATGGTATTCGATTTGTAAAACCAAAGAGTTTTAAATTAAAAAGATTTTAATATGACAGGAACAGTGGAAATATTCCATTCCCGATACTTTTAGTGCAGCCTATGTATCTAAGACACCTTTTACGATATCTAAGGGAGGAGATGGAGTGGCGCTATATTCTTAATTCAGACACCACAGGGACAAGGTCATATGGGCGTCTACGTGATTCTATCTAAAATATTGGCAACAGCATCCACCTAAGTTCTAATGTAACAACAAACTGAGATCACCAATTCGTTTGCCAAGCATGGTGATTAGTACAATATTCTCACACGGCCGTTTATTGTAGCCTAATTAATAATAAGTAAGTTTAGTAGCAGTGCAGTCTGATATGGTGATGATGTTCAAGTCATTTTACGATACTATTATGTTTTTCATTTTTTATTATTTCAGCCCAATAAAGTCCACTGCTGGACACAGGCCTCCCTCAAAGATCACCACAACGACTGATATCGGTGTGTTGTGTGCTCATTGGGGGGTTTTGCCATAATCGCCACGCTTGGCAGGCGGGTTGGCGATCGCAGTTAAGTTGTTAATGTATTCGAAGGACGCTGCTGCCTATCCTCCGTCTAATCCCTTAGTCAGCTTTTACGACACCGGGATGAGATGGGTTACTATTATGTTGGTAGAACAAAATCGAAAGTTGTTTGCTTTTATCAATTAACAGTATCAGAATCCTTCCACTGCACACAATTTAAGTATTAACATGGATACCGTGACACGTGTTTATTTCATGCAACATCACGACTAGGTGTAGATATAAAAAGCTTTATAAATTATGCCAGCAGTAATAAAGCTGCCAGCATTATCACGATGACGTAATACATAATATTAATATTTTAAAGCTAATGAGTTACCAGCTGTCGTTATCTACGTATTATGAGGTAGGCTGAGAAGTAGATTCATATTTAAATTAATATCGTAGTGAGATGGGTAGACATCCAAGTGATATTAAAAAGCAACAATTTCTACTAGAGACAGGAGTAAAGGCCTTGCACTTCAGCTACGACGTGAATATGTCACAGCTACGCCGTCTACGCTTTCGTAGTAGATGACCGGCCGGCTACGTGCCAAGGCTTTCTTACGTTATTGTTGTGTAACGTGTCGAACGTTTTATTTTGTCTGTGACTATTTAATTTAAATAACAATCGTTATTTAACATTTGAGGGGGTTTAATTTGCAAAAGATTCTCATTACCTAACAGAAGTTGGTATAAAGTTACATTGCGTAAAAATATACGTCACGCACGATTTTAGAATTTATATTGGATACAATTAGTTTCTCATTTTATAACACGAATAGTTACATTTTTGGGCTTCCTCTGTAGCCTAGTCTGTGCAACCTCCAAGGTTCTCGATAAATATGTATAAAATGTATCTCCCTGCAGATCCTGATCAAGTAACTGTTAGCTCAGTAATGTAAATCAGTTTAGTACCTACCTTATTTATAGCAATAGCTTGTGTCCAGCGGTGGACTTCTTAGATCATGTCTTAAATATGCTTCACATTCTATAGAATTGTCAACTTATGTCATTCGTATTTTTTTTTGGTAAGAACTCTTTTCAATCCAGTTAGCATTGTTACCATCTGGAAGAAATGCGTTAAATAAGCTCCTTTATGTTATCAACTTATTAAATATTCTTAATCAATAACTAGTTTTATCCTGCCACGCGTTGCTGTGGCTAAATGCACGTAATGACAACACCATATAGATTATGAGTCTCATGATTTAATAGAAACATGCGCGTAAATGAATACAACGGTATGTAAAAATTTCAAAACGATCGCTAAAGTACTTTAGGGGATTTGCGATTTTGACCAAATGAACATTAAATTTTATATATATAGATTATGTTGAATTATGTTTGTGGATTATTATAAATGTATCTCAATATAATAAAAACTTGACAAATGTTGAACTCGCATGGAGAGGGTTCCGTACTATGAACATGGTTGCCGTAACTAAAATATATTGTCTTTTCTTGAATTCGCTCTTGTACCAATAACTTATCCCAATAACAAACTCAACATCTTAGTTGAAAAACATGTTCTCTCATACATTCCAAGTTTTTACGCACAATATGGAAAGATTTACCATGTTATTTTAAGACAAAAGACTTCATAAAGGTTTTCCTGTAATATATAGGTAATGAGCTATTATCTATATTTTTTTCAATATTTAGACTCAGTAGCTTTAAACATAAAAGGGAATAATGGTCGTTTTTCTTCTATTTTCGTAAATAACTTTAAAACTATATTTTTTAAATTTATAAAATAAATATATTTGATACCCTCACAACAAGCCTTTCCATTTTAAATGTCACATGGTACAGTTTGAAAAACTACTTTTTTTTCGTTTATTAAAAAATATATAGATTGCCCCCCAAAAGTTACTCCCATATTCAAAATTCATTTATTTACATTTCATGGTTGCAAAAATCCATATGTGTACCAAATTTCAACTTAATCGGTCTAGTAGATTCGGAGCAAATTGGCTGTGACAGACGAACAGACAGACAGACAGATAGAGATATGAGTAATCCTATTAGGGTTCTGCCGTTTTTTCCTGCGGACGTTTGGAATTCTAAATAATACTAAATTGTGTTCATTTTAATGCTGTGTTAGTAATAGTAGAAGATCGGCATACCCTCCCGCCCTTACCCGGGGTAGAGGAAGTATACAATGTATTTCCACCGGGATAAATGTATAAATAATAAAAAAGGCTAACGAGGGTATAATTCACTAGCCAGAATATTATCTCTATAACTAGGTCCTTGCCAAATGACTCGTGTAACTTGAACATTTTACCTAAATTTCCTTTATCCACGTTGACAAAGTGATCAATTTTTAGTCCTGTAAAATACATTATTTATGACTGAAACGACCGACTCAACTTTTCGTTTTAATATTAAAGTTAAGCGAAGCTTAATCCTGGGAGGTAAATTTTTGCTGTGTTTGTTTTTCTACTACGATGAAGTTTGTAATTTCTGAGTGCTATCTACGTTATTTATGAAATAAATATTAATTGCTGTAATAAAAATTGCCCAGCGAATATCTTTAGAAACAGAGTAGATAAGGCTTTAAACATTTTTTTAACAAAGGCAAACTCTTATTCAATATATGTAGAATGTTATGTGTACTCTAAAGTCACACAATACCATTGATAATTTTATTATTTATAAAAATAGTCTGAAACTTAGTTTACAGATTATTTTGTAATAAATATAGGTAGCGTTTCATGCTGTGTATGAAATGATTGTTCGAAGCAAGGTTTGTAAAAAATATTTCCTTGCTGGTAAAAGAGAAGTAGAGTATAAATTTTGTTTATTTATATAACCTTTAATGTACACGATAACATTACAGTTATCAATAAAATAACAGTACAATAGGTGGCCTTATCACCATTCACGATCTTTTTTTTCCAATATAACTTAGGACAGTGCCGACCACACAGTAATAAAAACATATTGGTGGTAACAGTAAGTACGAAAACGCAATTATTATAAGTCTATGTTAATATTAAGTTATAGGTTTCAACATAAATGGTATATTAATTTAAATGAAATATCAACTAAATTATAATCCAGTAACAAGTTGTATTTTTATCGCTCAAATCTATCACTATTATATTATATTTTTATCATTATATTAAACTTGGAGAAATACTGACCAATCGATTTTAGAAAAAAACTTGGAACTGCAATGTATTTTATTCTTTGAAATTCCTGGATATTTGCGAACTAACTGCTATCACACAACTGTTGATGAAATTAAAATACGAAGACGTATCCATTATAAGGTAAAATGCATAAAATATACTGTCCCATATTGCAGCCAGACATGCATAATTACCCTGACCCTGAGACTGACCGCGCCAAGCGTTGCTTAACCTCGCCAATCGTTTACCGATTAGTGAGTGCAACTGGCTACGAGCGCCTCAATACTGTTTGAACACTGGTATGAATTCAATATTACACACCTTGAACGACCTCCAGACGAGGATCATACAAAAACATATTCAAATCTTCTTCAAACACGAGTAAAAAAATCATTTACAAAACACATTTTTTTATCACAGCCCGAGTAAAAACCGCAGCTAATCTTGTTAGGTGGCGTAATTTTTATGAAATATTACGGCCATCTTGTCACTAGAGCTCTCATTTTGTTGACTTATGTCCGCCATTTTGATATTACAGCACAAATTAGTTTCATCTTTATTTCGTTTGGTTTAAGATCAATTATCGTTTGTGAAGTATTTCGAGAGAATAGAGCTCTTATGTGCACGAAGTTACCACTCGTAGCACGGAGGGCAGTTGTGTTTAAATATAGTGATAATTTCATCTCGGTAAAATAATAACATTTACCTAAATTGCGGTGACGCATGCTCTGAGAGTTCATGTGTGCCTATATAATAATAATAAATTTATATTCCGTGATGATGAAGCAAGCCGTTAAGTTTTCAATTGAAGTTATCTGTTGGTGGAGTATTCAGAGTCAATGTAGTCAGATGAACTAAACATTTCATCATCGTCATCATCATATCAGCCACAGGACGTCCACTGCTAAACAAAGGCCTTCGATTTCCACAACGAACGGTTGCATGCCGCTCTCATCCAACGTCTCCCAGCGACCTTCGCCAGGTCGTCTGTCCACCTCATTGGAGGTGGTCCCTCGCTGCGTTTTCTGGTGCGCGGTCTTCATTCAAGAACCGTTTTGCTCTAACGGCCGTCAGTTCCACGAGCAATGTGCCCCGCCCATTGTATGGATCTCCTCATTTCTAATTCAATCTTGTAGAAAAATACCATGCGTAGCTCTCACTGTAGCTCGGTGAGTGACCTTGAGCGTTCTTATGAGGCCCATTGTGAGTTACCACGTCTCTGTTCCATATGCCATCACTGGTAACACACACTGGTTAAAGCATTTATTACTTATGTATTATTTACTTTGCTCGTAGACCGTTCTATGGCCGATGGGGCCGAAAAGTTCTTGAGTGGCGACCGCGTACCGGAAGACGCAACGTGGGTACACCCCCCACGAGATGGACCGACGACCTGGTGAAGGTTGCGAGAATCCGCTGGATGCGAGTAGCGCAAAACCGGTCATTGTGACGATCTTTGGGGGAGGCCAAAGACCATGGCCATGTCACCGGGTAAATGACATGTTTCGCAAAAAAAAGTTAAATAATAATGTCTTAGGTTTTCGCGATTATTACTCATAATATAAACATAAACACTTTGCAGTTTTTTTCAAGTCCTCGCAAAAGAGAACCGATATGTGCCTAGAATGTTTCGAGAGGCTATTGAAATTAAAAAACATCCTAATTTTAATAGAGAAGATGGTTGGCAGGTACCACCTGTTTGGAATCCGGTTATTAAAATAATAAAGTCCCAAACAACATACCGCACTAAAAACATCAGGATACTGTGAGTGATTACTGCGTGCATCGAAACTAATTTTTGATTAATATTGTACGGTAGATAAATAAAATAACTTTTTTAAATCTGTAACGACGCCTGTCACCTCGACCACGAACCCTGCAAAGTTTTCGAAACGTCAGGAAAAACAAGATCTATAATATACGCGATTTAATCCGTTTAAAGTGTTTTATTATTACTTAAATAATATTGTGGCATTGTGTAACAAACAACTTCACACAATATTATACCATAGATATGTTACGTCTTACGTCCATAATAAATGGCGTGCAAAATTCACTCTCGCCTGCACACCCATAATGTAAGAAAACAGATACAAAAAATAGAAGAGTAAAAGAGATAGCTATTTAAGCGAATTGATTGCGCGGTGCTACAATTGGGGAGTTTTGGTTCTTATATGGTATTGTATTTTCTGTGACGATCTTTGGGGGAGGCCTATGTTCAGCAGTGGATGTCTTTCGGCTGAAATGATGATGATGATTATTACTTACTTTAAATGTAATTTTTTTTTTAATATGACAGTCAAACGTGTTAGCTGGGAAGTCTGCTGCGCCGTTTCTGCTCTTCAGCTGAAACACCAGGAAGCGTCGAATGGTAGGCTTATATGGGGTCTGTCTTGTGTTGACATCTAAAAGAATTTAAATATTTGGTCTATTTTTAATGAACGATATTTCATTTTATTTCATCAGGGATATATGTGTTATCATTTTAGGGAGCAATTTCAGTACTCACCACGCTTGGTTGGAGCGCGCAGTGTGGCTACTGTACTCCATAAAGAACGCTGCTGCCCATAGCACTGGTTAAGTATTTTGTCACTTTTTTACAACATCCATGGGAGAAGATGGAATGGCGCTATATTCTTTATCCGATAACACAAATTAATGTGTATATTTGTTCTGAAAAGGGCTATAGAAAAAAGTAAAAAATTCTAATAAAGAGGACTTAAATTTTTACCAAATTCACATCACACACGCGGTACCGCGACCTTTAAATCGTGTTCAGTTTAGCACATTTTTCCTATAAGAAATAAGTACATTTTTTCTACTTGCAGTAAATACTTTGGAATTTTTACAATTCGTAAGTATTGTCATTTTATATAGTATAAGTATCGAAATATATACGCGCTACTTTTGGTTCTTATTATATTGTATACATAGATATACAACCATCTGTCAGTTCACATCAGGCACGAACTACCAACGTGACGTGTACTTGGAGTGTTACATTCAATTAGGGTAAGTAGGTCATCATGTTACTGAGGGGGTGGACAGGTTTATAGGTAATTCAGTGAAAACAATGTTCGACAGAAGTTTCGTTCTTGCTTTAGGCAAAAGATATCCTCATTGTGGTAGGACAAAACATGATCTCATGTGGTACAAGGTGATGATGCTGACTTCATGTTGGTTTTGGTGGTGACAGACACGAGACAGGAATGATACGATATGAAATAACTATATATAGCTGCGAAATATAGTTTACTGCGAAATATAAACTATATTTCACAGATATCATCATTTCGGACGAATAAAGTCCAAAGCTGGACACAGGCCTCCCTCAAAGATGACCACAACGACCGATCCCGGTGTATTGTATGCTTATTGGGAGGTTTTGCCATAATCGCCACGCTTAGCAGGTGGGGTGGTGATCGCAGTTGAGTTGTCAATATATTCGAAGGACGCTGCTGCCGATCCTCCGTCTAATCCCTTAGTCGGCTTTTACGACACACACGGGATGAGATGGGTTAGTGCTATTCGTAGCTGGTACCAAAATATAGTTTTTTATTATCAACCTAAATTATGTATATAGATATATGACCGTTGAAAATATATATTACTAGTGGTAAATATATTACTGATCCGGCTAGGTGGATACCTCCGCAGTACCAGATATTCTGCTGTCAAGCATTAGTGTTTTAACAGTCTAATCATTACTGTGTTACTATAGCCAGTGAAAATGTGGGGCAAAGTTTAAAAAAAAAAAAAAAAAAAAAAATTACTGGGTATATGAGACCAAACGTAACGGCAAACGTAAATTTGTACGCACAGTATTGTAAGATTTACTATGTTATTTTAAGACCATATACTTCTTATAGGTTTACCTGTAATGTATAGGTAAAGAGCTATCATCTATATTATTTTCAAAATTGTCGGCACAGTAGTTTCGGTGATAAGGATATGGTCAAATGTCGTCTATTTTCTTAAAGTTATTAAAACCATATATTTAAAAATTATGAAATAAATACATTCAAGACCCTTATTACCATTATACGGTACATTTTGAAAAACTGTATTCTTTAATTTTCTATATTGCCCCCTAAAAGTGACCCCCATATTCAAAATTTATTTATTGACATTACACATCACGTATTTGGGTCACAGAATTCCATATGTATACCAAATTTCAACTTAATTGGTCCAGTAGATACGGAGCAAATTGGCTGTGACAGACGGACAGACAGACAGACACACCAGTGATTCTATAAGGGTTCCACTGTTTTTTCCTTCGGACGTTCGGAACCCTAAAAATAGTATATATTACTTCCAAATGAGAAATCGAAGCAGAATCAGAATCAGCAGAATCCAACTCACAGCTTGAAATCTATAAAATGTCACTACCATATAAATACGAATTTGTTTCACTCGAATGATTTTCGCGACTCAGTGAATATATTCGAAGTTGTGTAAAGTCAAAACATTTTATACGTGTTGTGCGGCTAAGTTAATTTATTGTTTAAGTATTGAAGTTAGAAGTTTGTTATTTGGATGTGGGTTGTTTTTGGCATTAATCTGGTTAATCTGGTAAATGAGTTAAAATAAAGAGTTTTGAATAATATACGCTCTCCTCATTTTATTTACACCTCATCTTTACTGTAAATCCGTAAGATTTTGCTGAACATACATTGTGTTTTTTTGGTAGGTATTGACCCAAGCTCTCACCCCCTGCAGTATATCGTGCTATTTTTTTTTTATTTTTTTTTTTTTATTGGGACAAGCCTGCCACACATTCCCAACCACTGCAACTCCTGTAAGCCAGGATCTACAATGGCGACCACCGAAAAGAACACCGATCAATGAAGCTCGGTGTGTCCCAGAGAAATGAATAACTGTCTTGGAACCCGCACCGAAATTAATCAGAAAAGAAAAAGGAGGAGTAGGAAAGAATATACGTTCCACTTCCCTCCGTAGCAAGCAGGAGACAGAGAAAAACGATGGGCCATAGGCACAATAAATGGGAGTTTACAACAGGGTTAAGCCCAGTTGCCAAGCACCACGGGTACAATTTTTTTTATTTACGGGTCCTATGTTGTGAGCTATTGTGACTGATTCCAATAGTAGGTATGGCAAAAACACTTGAACGCACGGAAATTCGTCCTAGTCGCAACAAGGTCTGTATAGTAAACAGCCCCGGATGTAACTTGCATGCTGTCAAACATAATATTGCGTTCATCTTGCCAAAGAATACACTCCCACAGGATATGATGTGCAGACTGTTCATATTCACAGTCCGGTGTTGAACATTTGCAGAATGGTGAGGTAACAAGCTTGAAGCTAAATAATTTACTCTTAAAGTTACCATGACCGGTGAGAAATTGAGCCACGCAATGATCAACTTCCAACCATGCACTTGCCAGCCGCTCACGAATGGATGGAAAGTACTGGTATAGGTGACGGCCCTTAATAGACGTGTCCCACCTGCATTGCCATTCGGCCAAGAGTTCCTCCCAAACACCAGTCTGTGGTTTAAACAATCTGCAGATCCTAACACGATCGCGTTGTAGCAGAAATTCCGCGTCCATGTTTTCTCTAGTTGAGTAGTACATTGCAGCACGTCGCTGTATCTCAAGATCGACTGGCAAAACACCTGCTAGCACAGGCAGAGCTTCAGTACTTACTGTCCTATATGCCTTGCACAAGAATATCAACGCTAAGCGCTGGCTTTGGAGCAGTTTACGTCTTGCCGCGCCGATAGTAGCCCTATCGGCCCACACAGGTGAACCATAGCAAATACAACCTAAGTAGGTAGCGCCGTAAATAGTTTTCAAAGTATAAAATGAAAGACCCCATGTAGCTGTTGATATCCTTGTCAGGGCATAAAAGTTCCTTTTAGCTTTTTCACCTACAGATTTTATGTGTTCAACGAATGAAAAATTTCTCTCCAATACAAGACCAAGGTAGCACACGGACTCCTTTCTTTTTACGGTAACATTATTGAATTTAATGCTCGGTGATGTCTTAAGATTGCCTTTTAAAATTAGTTGAAAGGTTTTTTGTGGTGCAAACATTAAGCGGTTTCGTTCGCCCCAACTAGAGATTAAACGTAAACAAGTATCCGCCAACTTTTCAAGGCTCGCCCTTGTACTTGACTGAATAAGCAGAAGGCCGTCGTCTGCGTAACCAGTCAATGAACAGCCGGACGGTAGTGGAATCGCCAGAAAATCATCGAAACCCATGTTCCATAGATAAGGACTAATAACGGATCCTTGAGGACATCCCATCGTGAGTTCCTTCGACACAGCGTGATGACCAAGTTTAAGTTTTGCAGATCCGTGTGCAAAATATGAGTAAACGAGAGTGTAGATGTTTCTGAAGCAACCGCGGGCTTTCATTTTAAGTAGTAGCATTGGCCACCACGCGTTGTCGAAGGCACCAGAGATATCAAGGAAGATGCCTATCACGTACTTATGTTCAGATGAATTTACTACTTTCCTGACAGAGATTGCCGCGTCAATAGTAGATTTTCCTATTGTGAAGCCGAATTGGTTATTATGAAATTTCGGTCCATCTGGCAGCAAACGTGGAACTATAAGGCGCTCGAGAAGTTTCCCTAAAGATGGTAGTAAAGTTATAGGCCGGTATGATTTAGGATCATCCGGGGGGTTCTTACCACTTTTTGGTATTATGCGTATAAAACCGGAACGCCATATACGAGGGAAAATGCCTTCAGCAATGCAGCGATTAAAAACGGTCAGTATAGAGTCACCCGATATTTTACAAGCTTCTTTAATCATTCTATTTGATATTTTATCTTCTCCAGATGCTTTATTAAGTGGTAGTTTATTGACAACGTTTATGAATTCGTCAGTGGATGGTAGGTCAGACGCTGGGGATTCCGGCGGCTCAGCAGCCCATGATCTGATCTGTTGATGATACTCGTTATCATTTCCAGGTAGATCATCAGGTATAAGAGTATTGAGAAGAGCCTCCGTGGTCTCCTCAATACCAGTGGTATGCACGTTATTAATTTTAATATTTTGGATATAAGCAAGATCGACTGATCTATTGGCTTTAAACTCGTGGTACAGAGGAGACCATGGACCCTCCCTATCTAGTGCTATCGTGCTATTTACTGGACACCCTGTATATGTACTGATCTTTAAAAATATCGATCATAAATTCTTCGCAGCACACATTCCATTTTACTCATACTATTTCCAACCACTACACAAAAACAAAATCCTCAACCTATTCTATTCCTGCATAACCGAATAATACAAGCCTTCACGCTTTTATTCCACAATAAAGGTTAATTTCTGCACATGCTGGAAACTTTAGTCTCATTCAGGACACGTTTTCAAACTCTACATTTTCACATTCTATAGACAGGGCTCTCGAAACTTCCGCTGTTTGAGTTTATCTGATTTAACTATATATGTAGTTCGCAGTATAATTTTGATAGGGGTGATAATATTAATTTAGTTTATCTTTTTGTCGGGGCCTGAACGGTACTAAGAGTGTAAATGAAAATACAATAACTTACAGCGACATCTGCTGAGCTATAAGTATTATGCTGCGATGACGTCAAGAATACTGAACAGCGCAAGTAAATTATTCTTAATAACGCTCCACATATACAGCGCCCTACATGAATCGGCAGGGCTTTGGCCCGCCAGGCTTAACTGCGTCGGGTGCGTAGAATCCTCCGGGGGGTGACCACTTTACAGTCACCCTCTCCGAGATGTGCCTATAGGCGTGGCACCAGTGGGCGGCTCTAGTGTGATCATACGAGGACCTGGAGCCTCCCTTAGGTGCCGAAGATGACCGCTCCAGTGGTTTTAGCCGGTAGGAGGCCGGCATACCCCTTCGCCCTTCCCCGGGGTGAAGGAAGTTCATGAAGAATTTCCACTGGGCACCAATAAAAAATTAAATAAAAAAAAGGCTTAACTGCGTGATCGAACGAAGCTTCCTTTTCAACGGAGGAACACCACACTTTAATTCTTCATGAGAACAGATTCAGATCAGTCTGGTAACGTCCACAGCTGAATGTAAGTTTATGAATGATTGATCATACGGCCACCGCCACTACCTATGGTGGAAGTAGACGTTTAAGAGTTTAATTAGGAGAATGGACAGTAGCGCCCTTAACAACGTATTGCGATCACCAATCAACCTGCCGAAGATAACCGTGGTGATTGGGACATGATCAGCTCATCTGCTGTGTCGCGGGTACAGTTTACAGACATAAATCTCACATGAACAAACACCTAGACCCGAAACTACTATCTGTATTATATTTAAATAGAAACACTGAGATGGACAACGCGAATGACTGCGGCTCCCCGCGACCCCACGCACCTGTCCCTTGTTTACATGCAGGTGTGCGGCGAGCGGCCGACCGGTTTTATCGAGGTGTTTTTTTATTAGGTACTTAGTTTATTTCATTTCTATGATGCGCAGGCAAAAACGCTCCACAAACAATTGATACAGAAATACTTAATTTACTCATATTGATTAATTATTTTGTAAAGAGAATTGCTTTCTTTTTATTTTGTATATAATTTTTTTTTTTTGTAGAACCCGCAGTCTTCTGGTTATGTATTAATCGTAGTAAAGGGGACGGACTGAAAACCAGCGTTGACCAGGGCGTGGTTTAACCACTGCGCACTGCCAACATTGCTGAGCCCGTTCCTTTTACCATACTACACAAAAAACAAATGTACCTATTTGTATTGTTCCGAATTGAACGAATTATGTGTGTTTAGTTTGGTAATAAATTATCTTTATCTTATCTAGTTCATACAAATAGTGGTTCCTTGCGGTGATCGAACCCGTGATACGTGGCGCAGAAAGCGAATTTGTTTAGCCACTGCGTCGTCTGATAATATTGACCGATATTTAGCAGTAGATATGTTATGGGCTCATATAACCTTGTTGTTTCTGGATCACCCAAAGGCTGCCTTGCCTTGACACTATTATACATTAAGAATAAATAAATAAAACCCATTTGATTTACTCCAAATATATATAAATATAATGCAGCAATCCCTCTCTGAACGTAATATGAATATAGTAATGTCTTAGGTTTTTGCGATTATTATTCATTATAATAAAACACTTTAAAACGGATTATGTCGCGTGTATCATAGGTTTTTTATTTATTTTGATAATTTTTTTCCTGACGTACATATAATAGCTGACATGCCTTAGGTCAGCCGAACCATTATCTTCGTTTTATTTATTTATTTATTTATTTACAATTCAGTTATAATAGTATTCTTACAGCATACGCCAAAACGCTTACTATCTTAATTTATGACTTAAATATAATTTTACAGAAAGTTCAATAGTACCTAAATAATCATTGAAAATGTCGACATGTTGGAACTCGTGGACAAATGCATTTAAAAGAGAGAGCGCCCTCAACGTTGGTGCGTTGCGCGCGTGTTGAGTTCGCGGCACAGGACATGCAAACAGCCGATGCCGTCGACGACCCGCACGCACATATCCGTTAGGGACAAACAGTCCCATGCCACCCAGTACATTAGGATTGTTTACCTTATTGCGCAGCAGCAGACAGTAATGGATGATGAGCTGTAACTCCCGTCTTAATTCTAATGTATAGAACCCAATCATCCCTGAAACGAATAGAGAAGGAAAAAGATAGGGGTAATAGCCGTACATTCGCTTGTAGATATATCTGGCAAATTTGATCAACCTCAAGTCCTCACGAAAGGAAAAATTAAAATCTATAATACACGCGATATAATCCGTTTAAAAGTATTATATTATAATAATATGAATAGCTCAGGGAATTAATTTTGCAACCGTAAAATAATTTGAAATAAGAATACCCAACGAGATATTTCGAGAAAAAATATTACGAGCCCTATACCCGATTAAGTAGCACCTCCGGTAAGTTGAGGATGTATCACATATGGATTCCCGCTTAAATCTCCTTTATGAGCACGCCACCGCTTTATTCTATATTTATTAAAAGCTAACAGTGATTGAACCTTTTTTTTCATTGCGTTGATATTGTCATGTATCTGCTTCCTCCGTCCTAGGGAAGAGTGCAGAGAAGTACCGGACTCTTACTAGCTTAAACCACCTTAACGTTCATCTTTGGCATCGATCGGGGACTCCAAGATCGCAAGAACGAAAGCACTGGTGCCAAGACTTTAGGCACATCTCTCCCTCTAGCGGAGGTAAGTGACTGTAAAGTGGACCCCCTCAGGCACGTCTCGGGGTGGATTATAAGATCCCTCGAAGCTTCACTGTGCGTTGTGCTGCACATACATCTTCACAGGGAGCCGTGATTGGACTTACTTAGGTTTATCGGTATAGACTCTCAATATAATATGTTAAGTCTTGATTGAATAAAGGTTTATGTATTATGATTTATACTGAACTATACCGCAGTTGACTTCTATTCTATTCTCTTAACATCAGTATTTTACAGGTATCTGCCCTCTGACCTCCGCAATCCAATTAGTGTGTTATACCGAAATCCGTAATACTAAGGTAATCCAAAATGAAAATCTGACGACCAGTCAAAAAAAGGCTCTTTTTTATGTAAAACGATGCCCAACACTAGAACTTCTTCTGGTTGTTATACAGACCCAAATCTCACTTGTACACTCCAGACCTGGAACCACTATCTCGAGGCCACATACAAATTTGTACGATGCGAGAGTCTAAGCCGTGACCCGTAACGCAGATATATTCGCTTAGCAACAGCGCCAAATGCCACAAGGTCACTGCCAGTAACGATGGCCTTAGTATTTAAGAACCGGAACTGGTGGCGGCAAGCGTGATCTCCGAGGCACGAAAGTGTGGATGAGGAAGGGATGGTCACTAGTCCAAGGCCTAACCACAGCTAGAGCAGTTTAATCTCGCAGATTATTCAAACGTAAGTTAATCAGGCGAGAGTTTTGTGCGCATATGAAATACGTAACCGCACCGATTTAGTTCACGCGCCATCCGATCTTCATGAAGTCAAAGTCAACGTTTTTTATTACTTTCAAATAAAAAATATATTGGCACTTATGAAACGTCAGAATTTAAGTTGCATGGCTCCAATTGGCTGATACTATGGCGAGGAGCCGGCAAGAAAGTCATATACACATGGTCTTCATAAGTAATTGAGATTACAATGTCGATTAATACAAATGTTGGTAAAACATATAAGGAGAAGAATTTAGGTTGATGTGTAAAGATGGAACATAATACAATAATATTATAATAATTTAGCAGTTAACGGCTGACCAGTTGCGACAGACGGCACCCATCCACGAGCATGAGACATACATCAGCATCGCTTAGCTCAACCATATTGTAGAGAATGACCCGATACACTACGCCGCCACCAGCAAGACATTTTCGAAACAATGTAATAAAATAATATATGGCATTAATGTTGCTGATACATGGACAGTAGTAGATGTGTATCCACCCGAATATATCATGGAATAGGAACTAGATCGTCTTGACACTATTATTCTTTAATCCCATATTACTATGGCGAAGCGATTGATCGCACAAACACAAACTTGGGCTTAAAGCGATTGATGTTCTAAAACAGGACTAAAGACTATTTATATAGGAAAATACTATTTTCAAAAGGTTATTTATCTTTCATTATCGCTTCGCAGTTATCGTTCGAGAATTAATGCTGTGCCAACACTATGTAACACTGTGTCATATTTCAATACTTATCTAATGTTTGTTATAAACAATGTTTAATCGTATGAGAAGGCACGATAGATGCATCTTACCAATAATGGATTAAATAAATCGGGTCAAAAAATCCAAATTATGTTAATAATAACTTATTTTGCTCATGTCTAAAATCCTTAGAACTGAAATAGCTACTTTTAAATGATAAAAAATCACGGCTAAGAGCATTTAGAATGTTCAATGAATATTGTAAATCGACTAATTTGAAACTATTACTCTCATACAGTAATTATCTTTATTCGTTAATACTTGACATTCGGACAAGCTCTCCAAAGAATAATGATATCATTTTCATTTCAATACATATGCCAAGTTCTAATGCAGTTCACTTTGGTTGATTTATGAATAGGGTGAGTGTATAATATACTCTGTTATCGACAATAATTCATATGATATCGCCAGTGAAGCACAACGTGGATTGTTCGTCTAATCAATATTAGCTGGATTCGATGCTGAATATCAATGGAACCCCGTTTGTAAGCCATTACCATTGTCCCGTATTAATAATATGGGATTCCTGAGATATACCTTCGATTTAATATAACATCTTGGTATAGAATGATTTCGATTTGGGTATACTTAAGTGAAGTTTCCGGATAAAGATCCTAGCACCACTCCATTTACGAGATCTACGGGAGGATCTCGTAAAAGGCGATTAAGGGACTATAAACCAGAGGGATGGGCAGCAGCGAGCCTGCTGTGGAACAGTAGCCGTGCCACGCTCACCAACCCACTTGCTAAGTGTGGTGAGTATTGGCAAATATAAATATATAATTCAGAATTTTGATACAGTTGTGGACATCGATGGGGGAGGATTTTCTTCTGCAGACGACGTATAAATGGCTGATATGATGAACTAAAGTTTCTGTCTTTCACACCCATTATATTCCAGCTACCTTCTTCAGGATGTCTGATCAACTGCCTCGGTTGTGTAATATGCTGTGTTTGCGCTTTGCGGTTTATAGTAAGGTTTTGTCTCCTGCAACGTCCTTCGAAAAACATAGCCTGTCTACTGCAATCTCAGCTTGCTGATTCTGCAAGTTTCATCTTCTCCGGATAACGTAAATACAGATAATCTACAAAAAAATAAGCACCTTCATAGCTCGCTAAGTGACTTTGAAGTTAAAGAGATTATCCCATCTGTCAGTGTCCTGCTCCATAGGTCGCGGGAAAAAGATGCATTGGTCAAAGACTTTCGTTTTCGAACTTTGCCCTAAAACCCTAAAAAAGCTCGTTTCAAGTGAAAATCGGTTGATTGATACCGCTATCCGTTCATTTTATATGGATATTACAGCAACTGTATGTGATATTTCATTAAAAATGCGCCTGTGAGTCTTATATCCATCGAGCTACATTGGCATCACCGTCATCCTAACAAAAAGGTCGGAGTCAAATTGGGAGTAAGTTAAACAGAACTGAAAAGCCAAGCGGTCAAGGTTAAGAGGGTTAAGGAAACCTTTTGTTATGATTAGATCCAGGTTAAAAGACACACTTCGTCAAGTCACTTTGTTCAAAGTGAATTCAATTGTTTTTGTTTTACTTACTCCGCGGCGTTTCGTGTGGTTCCATGCAAGTTCCGTATAAGCCAGCAAAAAACAGACGATTCCGCTTTACCTTTGGTTATCATAAAAGGCGACTAAGGTTGATATCTAGAGGATGGGCAGCAACATCCTCACGTGTGCTATTAACAACATATGCAGCAATTTACCTTATGACAGCTCATTGTAGTTTTATTTTTTTGTTATTACCACATACTATAGAGAGATTAGATGTATTTCAAGTCCTACTCAAACGTTTGAGATTAATAATATCTTAGATTTTAGGACGAACTATTACTGATATAACAGTGAAACTGTTATTTAATTATTAAAGTTTCTATGCATATAAGGTGGACTTAATTCCATGTGGCATTTTCCAGCCGTTCACCTTATCAAAATCAGCCCAGCCCTTTTCACGAAATGTGCAAGCAAAAAGACAGAGAATTATTTTAAAAGCATTTGTTCCTGGTAATGTACCAATGAATTAATCTGATAGATGCTGGTGTTCTTACAATATGAGTATATACAAACATAACCCCCTTATATGGTGGATGGCCACGTCTTGGTATCGGGATGCAACCGGTTTAGACTAGACAAGACAGTGCAGTATGGTTAATTTTAGAGTGACTTAATGTTGCGGTGTGCCACTGCTGCGAGAAGATTTAGAACGTTTAATGTTTTTTATTATTATCTTCTATTATTCTTGTATCATTCGTTTTTTTTTTGGTATACCTACTTTTTCTTCATGTTAATTTTTACTATGTTTGAGCTGTACTGTTTGTTTGTTGTTTAATAAAATTTATTTCTTTCTTATAAATTAATATGCATCAAATATTTTATGTTTTATATATTTATTTAATAATATTTCACGTTAAAAAAGAACTGGAGAGAACCGATAGTTCTATCAATTTAATAAAGCTGCGTACAGTCACGTCGCGAGCTGACGGTGCAATTGAAATCTAATTTAATTGTCATGTGGAAATTAGTTCTATTAAATTTCTGTTCCATATATACTATGCTGATATGTTCAATTTGTTTGTTGTGCTATAACAACGCCATATAAACTGTTGCCTAATACTTCGTGAAAAACAGGCGTGACCTATGTACTTTTATAAACGTACAATATAAGCCCAGTCGAAGCTGACACGTGAAGAAATGAGGATTTCATAATATCGGCCATACATCGTCCACTACTGAACAAAGGCCTCCCCTATAGATCCCCCACTACTATGTCATCATATTGGGGGGAATTTGCCAGTACTCACCACGCTTGGCAGGCGGGTTGGTGAGCGCAGAATGGCTCCAAGGACGCTGTTGTCCATCCCACTGGTTTAGAGTTCCTTAGTCGCCTTTTACGACCTCCACGGGAGAAGATGGAGTGGTGCTATATTCTTAATCCAGACACCTCACGGATGTCCGGACACCACATGGATTTGGTTCATTCTAAGTCAGAATCTAGAAGACTTCCCCATATACCCCATATCCAGCGAACCTCTCAGTGGTGCTCCATATCTAACTGACAATATTCTGACAAACACACACTTCCACCACTGAATAGGGGCCTCTCAGTGATTACTACATTGAGCGATTCTAGGAGGATTTTATTGCTATAGTTACCTCTCTTGGCAGGCGGATTGGTTATCGAAGTATGTTGTTATTAAAACATAAACGTAACTTTGCAGTAGACAAAAGTTATCCTATACATCGGTCTTACGTCACGGTCGATGCTCCACCAGCAAATGTGAGTAACCGCAGTTTTTTTTAATATGATATTAATACAACTTAACAATCTTCGGATTTCTCCTTTACTTGTGCTGTGAGACCATGCTCCTTGCCAAATTTTATGATTATAGGTCAACGGAAAGTACCCTATACATTTTGATGAGTGAGTTTGCGAGTATCAAAATTTGTGCCGAAAATGGTCGTAACTTTTGAATGCGTTGACTTACCAGCTTGAATTTTTGACACCTCCAAGAAACCGTAGACCGTAGTATTTGATATTAATTTCCACTGATAATTTAATACGTGTGTCCGTTCCTCAGAAAAAGGATCACAGACGAGATGGACGGAAGCCGATCTTGTTAAAAAATCAATTTGTGGAGTTTTATCATTAACAACATTAATTAGTTTGTGGTTACATAAGACACTCTTGCTTAATATTGAAAATTAGATTAGTTAATTGAAAGTTTTTGTGTTACCCGGACACCACACGGACACACCATGTGGTGTCCGCTGTCCGTGTGGTGTCCGGATTAAGAATATAGCACCACTCCATCTCTTCCCGTGGAGGTCGTAAAAGGTGACTAAGGGACTCAAAACCAGAGGAATTGGCAGCAGCGTCCTTTCTGTGGAACAGTAGCCATTCTGCGCACACCAACCCGCCTGCCAAGCGTGATGAGTACTGGCAAATTCCCCCCGATTTGATGACACAGTTGTGAAAATCTGTGTGGAGGCCTTTTTTCATTAGTGGACGTTGTATGGCCGATATGATGATGACGTGTTATGTGTGATGTTTTAGTTTTCTTTCTATTTTCACTAGATCAAAAATACTAATGTTTTTCTGTGCAATTCGTCATAGGGTCTAATAATAATTTCTAATAATGTATACATATCTACCTACATATACCTGCATATTCATTCATATTTATTTGGTCGACTGTATACGAGTACTATGAAAGTATGATTTGTTATGACCATCTTAATACAAATTCGACTTTATCGATATTGAGAGGTACAACAACTAAGAGTGCCATTGGGCGGTGCATTTTCGGTGACATTGTTGTTTATAAGCCAATTACAGTCGCGGATTTTTCATTGCCCCCTTATACGCCCTTGGACTGGTAATTATTAATGAATAACCGAGATAATAACATCGTCTGATTTGCTAGCTTTGCCCACCTCGTCGCTTTAAGCTGACGTCACAAGAGGTGACTGAGTGATTAAATAAAAAAAAATTCACTCCACTCTAATCAAAGGGAATAAAGATACGTTTATGAATACATCAAATGCCTTCATTCAAATACCGTACGGTAGCTTTCAAAGCACGTCGCTTCAATATAACTTTAGGAGTTTGCTCGTTCATTTAGAATGAATTTGTAACATTCTCGCCGTCGACATTTTAAATACTTAAGGAAGTTTAAAAATAATGTTTTGATACATAACTTCACTTATATAGACTAACGGAGTAAAGATAATTATCTATTAATATATGTATAAATTCGTGTGGTGTCCGGATTAAGAATATAGCACCACATTTTCAAATTTAAAACACAGATAGTTTAGATTATTGTATGGAAAGCAACTAACGGTAACATATGAAAATATGCCTGAACGTAGAGAAAGAGTGACTTCCTTTTAGTCTTGTACTGTCTGTCTATCGACCCCCATCGAACTGGATTCGATGATGTTATTATGTGCTGACGTCTATGTTCTGTGTAGAGTCCGGGTTAGGAATATACACTATTCCATCTCCTCTCGTGGATGTCATAAAACGTGACTGAGGGACTCTAAACTACGATTGGGTATCAATGCCCCTTCTACGGAAGATCAGCCATAATACGTTCACCAACTCACCAGCCAAGCGTAGTGAGTACTGGCGAAGTTCTCTCAATACGGCGACACAATTCATAGTGTTCCGCTGTTAACTTGATTTGATTGATATGTTGTTGTGTTCTCTATGTTACTAAGATAACTTTTCGTTTACATTTGTCTTCTGCTCGTGATTCCAAGAATATAATTCGATGTTCATGACTAGTCGTCTAAAATGCCACTGTTGTGAATTCAGCGAATGTTTGACCTACTAAGGGCAGTAGGGCGTTTTCTGATTATAACAACTACACTTGCCTGGTGCCAGGCAAACGGGAGCTATATCAAACTTATCAGCCATAGTCTACTATCATTACAAACTAAATGTTTGTTTTTCATCGTGTATAGTAATAGTCAACACTGCTAGAGAATAATACAACAATATTACAATTATAAATTTACTACATTTTTACATAATTACTTCATTTACTAATAATACAATACAAATTCTGTTTATAACATAATACACTAAACATCACAAACTTACCACGCAACAGAAACGAATGCGTCGATTTACGCTATATGACTTCGTTTACCGTTCAAATCGGGTGCGGTTGTATAACAAATGACTTCGGCGACGTCTCCGCAAGATAGGTCGTCGAGACAAATCGGCTCCCTGTATTTCTTAACTTAGCGGTTAGGCTTTCGATTTGCCGTCAATTTCCATGTTTAATTTTTAGTTCAAAATCGAATAGGTTGTTTCTTTTTTATCGTCAGTCTAGCGTAATAAAGATAAATAAAGGTTGATGTGTTAGTAGAGAGTCAGTTTCCTGAGGTTAAATCGACTTATAATCCCAAAAATTGTTTATGAGGTTTGTAGTATGTTGTTATTAATTGACACTCTGGAGCACACCGATGAAACATGCTTGAACACGTTGCACCAGCAATGGAGTATGTTGTTGCGCTTGACATACTCTTTTACGATAGGTACCCTTTTTTATTGGTCGCCCAGTGGAAATTATTCATGAACTTCTTTTGCCCCACGGCGAAGGGGCATGGCTCCTACCGGATACAAAAGAGGTCTCCAGGTCCTCGTAAAATCATACAAGTCGCCCATTGGTGCCTCGCAGCTAGGTGGGAAGCACCTTAGAGAGGAAACATGTTAATTAATTAGTCAAAACTACAAGACCATAAAATACCGCACCAAAATGGTAAACTGAATAATATTCGTACGGTTTAAGGTTATGTGCAAAACTGACGTTTTAATGTAATTAACAGCATGTTTGTCGCAGTAGCTAAGCAATTGGCTTTCTGCGTTACGTGTCACTGGTTCGATCCCCGCATGGAAAAAAATATTTGTATACTCTACTGATGAATAGCTGTTTCGGGTCTGGGTGTTTGTGCATGTGACATTCATGCCTGTTAACTGTATCCACGAACTGGAGAAATACAAGTATAGAACATCGTTTAAAAAATCTATATGATTTTTTCTGTTAGGTAACCAACAAAAAATCATATAGTTACGAAAATGAAAAAAAAAAACATGAAAACTGTCGTATACAGCGTTGTTGTAGTTGGATCTTGGACCTTGGTGATCTTGGTACAAGTTACAATGCAACAGCATTTAAGCTGAGTGACAACCCTTTTTTGCACGGCCACGACGCACAATCAGTTTCTTTATGTTAAATGTAATTTAATTTTTAGAACTTGAGGTCCTGATTTTTGTTGTAATTTAATTTTTTATTTTTTATTATATTTTTATTTTGGCCTGGAGTCTAAGTACTTTGGCCAATATTTGTTGTTAAATAAAAATGTGTTGCCAGTTTATTCCCCTGATTAGTGTTGTTCCAATTTTGCTTTGTATTTAATTTTAGTCAAGTGTGCGTTGTTATTAGTGCAAAAATAAATTGTTTCTTTCTTTTTCTTTCTATATCATTTATGAGTCAATACTCATAGATGCCGAAAATGAAAAAACATTAAAACTGTCGTAATATCACTTACGATTTGGTTACTCGGGGCATCGAAATGTTTTTGTTGTAGTTGCATAACCAAAACTTATTTAGAACCAAAAATCTAAGCTGTAATACTCTTATCAATAAAAAAATCGCTGTAAGATAGGGACCAAACCCATTTGATCTAAAATTGGTTTTTATAAAGTTTTATCTTTCTATGAAGTTACTTTAACCCTCTTAGGGTTAAGCTATGCCGTAAAGGCAACTAGGCCAATTAATTGATTTATATAACAAAATATTTAATATTTTAGTCGTATCCGATATTGAATACAATATCTAAATAAATATTCACATAGATTCCTTCAAACGAAAAACAATAATATAAGACATTTTTATCAACAAATGTAAGTAGATTCATCATTGCGGCCGAATGAAGTCTACTGCTGGACACAGGCCTCCCACAAATATCACCACAACGACCGATATAGGTGTGTTGTGGGCACATTGGGGGGTTTTGCCATAATCGCCACGCTTGGCAGGCGGGTTGGCGATCGCAGTTGAGTTATTAATATACTCGAAGGATGCTACTACCGATACTCCGGCTAATCCCTTAGTCGACTTTTACGACACCTACAGGAGGAGAAGGGGTGGTGGTATTTTGAGCCGATTTTTTTTTAATATTTAGTAGATTACTAAATATAAAATAAAAAGAAAAGTTCTCCGAGTGGCCGACTGACATATGAGACTATGACGTAGTGCAAACCGTATTACGATAGAATCTTCAATTTGATTTAACGATATGGGGATGTAGCTACAGCTATGTAAATATTTTTGAAATTCACCTTGCAATGTGACAAATAGGGGACAAAACCAGTATTCACCCAGATGAAATAGCGAGAGAAAGCTGGTACTCGAATTAAATTTACTTAAAAAACGGCGATTTCTGAGTACCTCCATATCAAAGGTATTCCCTCAGGGAGAGAGTTCAAATTTCTTTAATTCAACACTGCATAACTCACGGGCGTATAAAGGACCCAGGTACAAATTATTATTAATTATTAAAACTGTAATTGGTCCAACTCCGTCTACCTTTGCATTTCCAACCCTTTGACCGCTCACCGTATGAAGCTTTCAAATAAAACTGGTGTAATATTTGCCCCTAATTATGGAATTTGTTAATTTATTTGTAATTTAATTATCGTCAGGAAGTAATTATAATTTAGAAGTGAACTTGGTAATATACATGTTTATGTTCACGTACTAAATTAAGTATTACCTAATTTCACGATGTAATTGTTCATTGATTGAGTAGTTTTAAAAAATTTCAACAGCTTTATGATAAAGAGATTTTTATGAAAATAGATTTGTTCTCCTTTAACTCGTTTAGCTTCAACGTTGAAGTGATTAATTAAAACCGTTTGACAATAATATGATCCTCGTTAAAAACCTGGGGCCTTACTCCCGACAGCTTCGAGTTCTAAATCAATCGAATTTGATTCGATTTAGTCCCATTTGGTACTCTTGAATTCCACACTAGCGCACAATCGTGCGGTGGCTCAAATAGAAACTAATGTGGATCGAAGTATCCGTTAGGATCGAAAAATCCGTACTCCCGACTCTGTCTGACAGCTGTGAATCGAGTTTTAGGATCGAAACTAAACGTCAAAATCCACGATAACAAGAAAAGTACTTTAATGGGATCGAGTAAGATTGTTAAGCGCGATATTTCTTCAAATTCTTTGTTGCTATGGCTCGTCTTGCATCGTTTTTTAATGTTCTTGAGGAGGCAAACCGTGTTGACATACGTGCGAGAAGAAATATGCAAAGGATGAGTCGCTATAACACTCGGGCTATGGAAATGGATTCTGAAGAATTTCGCAGAAATTATCGATTGTCGAAGGAATTATATGATGTGCTGGTAGAAGATTTAATTCCACACATGAAGACACCAACTAGAAAAGTGATATTTCCATTAAATCCAAGGTGAGCTCCCATGTCTACGTTTTTAATTAAGTTGCAAATTTATATTATAATTAATTAATTTCTACATTGTTATTTAGTTGTATGTACCTGTATTTTCAGATTTTGATTGCATTATCCTTTATGGTACTGGGAGCTACCAAGGAATAACAGGAAGAAGCAATGCCACAGTAATATCTCAGCAGTCTGTTTCAAAAGCAATAAGGGAGATCACCAAGGCATTAAACCACAGAAACACATTGACAAAATATGTAAAGTTTCCCAATTTGCTGAAGAAAGAAATGTTATTAAAAGAAAGTAAGTCGATACAATATGTTTGATAGCTACACATTGTTTTTATTTGTGACTTTGTATGATTATAATAGTTGTAATTCTTTTTACAGGTTTTATGAAAAGTTTCACATTCCGGGTGTGATAGGTTGCATTGATAGAACACATGTGGCTATCATTAGACCTGTTGAACATGAGGAAAGATATTTTAATAAGAATCATTACCACTCTATAAATGTACAAATTGTAAGTTTAACATTACCATCTGAAGTCTATACACATGTACACATTCACATAATTTCATTACTTAGTTGTAACCATGTACTATTATTTTCAGATTTGTGATAGTGACATGATTTTTTTAAGTGCAGATGCTACATTCGGGCGTGCTACCCATGATTCTTTTATATTTAACCAGCACTCAGTAAAGACACCTTTATTACAGTTGATAAGTAGGGGAGAAACTGTATATTTATTAGGTAAGTAAATTTAAATTAGGTAACCACTCTAAAATCATACTAGAGATATTATTAGAAGTAACATATAATAACAATATAATCTTTTTAAGGTGCCTCTGGTTATGCCCAGCGAACTTATATGATGACAGCTGTAGTAAACACAGGAGTTGGATTGCCTGAAAATTATTATACACAAATGCACTGCTCTGCTAGGAACACAGTGGAACGAACAATTGGGTTCCTTAAAGCTAGATGGAGGTGTTTATTACGTCATCGGGTGTTACACTATGATCCACAGACTGCAGCCAAAATCACTAACGCATGTTACTTGCTGCATAATCTGTGCAACATAAATAACTGCCCAGCACCTGACACAACGGATATAATAAATGGCATCAATAATACAGGCGATGACACTCAGCCATCAACATCATCACACAATGACGAGTTACGACAGGGACAAGCGGCGCGACAACGTCTTATCCTAACTCTGTGGAGGAGTAGAAGGCGGACATAATTGAAAAAACAAATAAACATTTGATTTTATTTTGTCTTAATTTATTTTATTCTATTTCTATGGAAGACTTACAGAAAAATGCAACAAAATGATGAAAGTACAGTAAACAGACAGCTAATAACAAGTATTCTCGTATAAAATATAGAAAAATAAAAATTAATAGTAAAAATTCACTCATTAAAGGTACACCTAGTGGGACACTCAATTCCTGGTCACCTTCTGCAAAGCCGGTTCCTCCCATCACAAATATCAGTCTTTCTTCCAACTCTGAGATAGGTGGCAGCTTATCTACCCCACCACCAGTGCGAGATGCAGAAGCATTCCGTTGTGCAACCAGCTTCTTGAGAGCATACTTTTATCAGCCCAATACTGAAAACGACATTATTAATTAAATGTAAGTAAATAGCCGCGTGGTGCCGGCTTAGAATACCACCACCCCATTTTATTCCTTTGGTGTCGTTAAAGGCGACTATGAAATTAGCCGGAAGATGGGCAGCATTATCCTTCGAGTACATTTATAACTCAACTGCGATCGCCAACCCGTCTGCCAAGCTTGGTGATCATGGTAAAACCCCCCTACCCACAACACAAAACGCTACGAGGCTACTGTCCAGTAGTGGATGTTTTTAGGCTGAAATGATGATGAAGCAAATAGTAATTAATGATTTATATATTGTTTAACGAAACTAGTAATTCATTTACGATTTGGATAGCTTAGAGTTTTACGTTATCTCAAGTGTCCACTGCAGTGCTCTTTACTTACCTTTGACCATAACTTAGCGTCTTTCGTCGTGACACCCAAGAAATTTAGTAAAATTGTGACCTCATCCCATTTTAATTTGGTCTGATGGCGAGCTTGTGCGGAACGTAAATGGCCTTTAGCAATGCCAAGGTTTTCTTCTAAGAATTGCACTAATTTTTCCATTTCTACATATGATGGGCGAGACATTAGAGACACTGAAAGTAAGCACATAAACTTTAATTACAAACTTATTCACACACTAATTATCATTCACTTAATTAAATCTTATACTTAGACACGTACACGTAAAATACTTGTAGCAGCAAGATTTATTTTCTGTAATATTATTCTTAGCTAAAGAATTTACAGTCACGATGATAATGAACGAATTCGGATATAGAAGTGCGTGAGTTACTTATGATCCACAGTAAAAGGGTTGTGGTAACGTAAACAAACTTAGGAAATTGGACTTACACAAGGATAATAAATATTTCTAACTAATTACTTATTTCGACAAGTTTAAGTGTGACAAAATAGAAGTGCTTGAGATTTTTTATATTGTAAAAGGGTCGTGAAGAAACATAAACATGCCAAGGATACAGAATAGACAATATTACTACGTAAAGATAATAAATATTTTTAATTACTTACTTAGCAATTTTCAGCACTACATAATATAGTTTCAAGGGAAACATATAGCAGACGCACCAAATTAAGTTTCGAACATTTTGAAATACGACGCCAAACGCGCCTTACGCATATGACTTAACACTTGATAGTTCATTGCACAGATTAAATACAATTCGCAAGTCAATCTTAATGTTTATGGTCACTCTTTATTCCTAAAAATATTATTGAATTTTATGTATTTTTGCAAGTGTTAGCTTGATAAGTGTATATAAACCATTATCATATCGTTTTTGATGTGAATAATGTTAGCGATCTCCAAATATTCAACCGCTAGAAAAGTACCTAACCAAAAACTTACACCACGTGACGATGACGTAATCAGCCGGATACACTTAACGACGCTGATAATACTCGAACGTAAAACGATCTTGGTTTACGATTCGAATTTGTTCGGGAGTACGGTTTTGGATCGAGATCGAATCAGAATCGAGTTCGAAACAAAAACAAAATCAAAACCGAATCAGTTTCGGGAGTAAGACTCCTGTTTGGCAGCCATCATTTGAAATGAAAAAATATCGAGTACTAAATTAAACAACACAATATTAAATTTCAAGCTTGTATTTTTTATACTTCGATAATTGTTACAAACAAGAAATTGAAATACAAATTGTTATTTTCGTGATAAATTTTATATTTGTGTGATTTATTATTATAGTGTTGGATTAGTAGGTATAGGCAAACTCGTCTGTTGTATATAATTATCTATTAGTACCTACACCACAAACTACCCTGTAATTGTTATAGCACGACTTTCTTATTCATCTGAAATTTGTCAAGAAAATACCGATAATACTGACCATTGGATATTTTATTTTTAGACTAGCTTTCTACTAGAAAGCCTCCTCTATTCTCACATCTCGAAACCGTTTGCCATGCATTATACTGCGATTTCTTTTAGTGGGATTGTACTAGAATATTAATAGATGCCGTGTGGTGCCAGCTCAGAATACCACCACCCCATTTCCTCCCGTGGGTGTCGTAAAAGTCGACTAAGGGATTAGCCGGAGGATGGGCAGCAGCGTCCTTCGAGTACATTCACAACTCAACTGCGATCGCCAACCCGTCTGCCAAGCGTGGCGATTATGGCAAAACCCCCCAATGAGCCCACAACACACCCATATCGATCGTTGTGGTGATCTTTGGGGGAGGCCTGTGTTCAGCAGTAGACTTCATTCGGCCGAAATGATGATTTACTAGAATATTATTAATTATATGGGAAATATGCGTTGTATGGTGAAACTCTCATTTCGAAGTAGACATCTACTAGGTGCATCGTAAGTATTCTTTTTACAAACTCCCCACTTGGATTTTCACATTTACCTATAAGTCACTAATAACAGAATAAATGATGAAAAAATAAAAGTAAATGGACATGTTAACAAAAATTCGCAACTTTATCAGGACGTTTTCCTTGTTCCATTGAGTTGCCCTAACAACATGGCATGTACTCTTTCCTGCCGAAATTAATGTCGCTCCCCATCATATTGGAACGGGAGGCGCAAGTTATAAGCGATGATATATATTATATTGTTCTTAGCTTCATTCACCATGACCTGGTAAGTTTCATCGCATATGGCAATATGCGATATGCAATAAAACGATCGTACGCATAATGTTTTATCAGGTATATCTAGTTATTAATATATCATCATCGTCATCATTTCGGCCGAGTAAAGTCCACTGCTGGACACAGGCCTCCCCCAAAGATCACTACAACGACCGATATGGGTGTGTGCTCATTGGGGGGTTTTGCCATAATCGCCACGCTTGGCAGGCGGGTTGGCGCTGCTGCCCATCCTCTGGCTAATATAGGTATGTGCTTACTAATTTTATGTTTATTATGATTACTTGCCATTTGACCGATAACTTGTATGTGTAGTGCATGCTGTTAATATAAGTTGGTTAATAAATAAATAAAAATAAATTAATGCTGAACTAGACCCTTTTCAGCGCGTCCATTTTGATGAAAACATAACAATTTTTTTTTCTGGATCGTAATTTATATAATTAGATATACTTATGCATATGTTTTGTCTCTCTTGATGTGGCAGATTAAATATTGTTTCTTTCTTTCTAAAAGTCCACTGCTGGATATGTTTTTCTTAATGACCGCTACAATAAATGATTATATGTATAATAAGCACGCCTGGCTAGCGGATTGATGATCGCCGTAAGTTATTCTTAGCTCACAGGAGGATTCCTACGACTAAGTCGCCTATTATGGCTAGTCATTTATACTTAAAATTAATATTAGGCTCATAATAGTATAATACACAACATTTGGGAAAGCGCAACAGCGGAAAGGCGATAGCCGGATTAATTCTCGTAATTAAACATGTTCAAAATTTTGTTCCGATCTAGTCTTAATGTCGTAAATGTCAGAAATGGTATTCTCCTAAACTTACAAATAATGCTAAACGTGAGCTTACACTGTGATGAGATCGAAAACGGATCGAAAATTAATCGAAGCCAAAACTGTATTCTGCTAACATTTTGAACTGACACAGGTACTAAAACTGTCAATAAATAAACGTCAAAATTGACATTGAAATGAGACTAGATTGAGATCATACCGATATCCGACCGAACTTTAAGAGGAGCAGAATACCTATCTTTTGTCTATTCATAATTTAATCTCAGTTCAGTCAACTGTCGGTCAAATAATTACGAGAACTAGCACTGTGATCTTAAGCCGGAGAGTTGAAATAAATCCATCTCTGTACACTTTTTACAGCGTAGAAAGTTATCGATTTATGTTAACAAACGACTATTAATCGGCCGAAATCGATTTTCTTTCAGCTTCTACCACAGAAAAACAATCGAGCAGAACAAACAAACGACTGCTGACCCCAATTAAACGGCGATGACGGGACAAAAACACGTGCGGCATACTGGCACGTGTCCATCCGCATGCAAGGGTTAAGCTGTACAATCAAGAATTATTAGGGATTTAAATTAAATGACCTATCCTAGCGATGATATAGTTGTAATATGAGTAATAGACTAACATGTCAAGTGGACAATTTCTTATAGTAACTCTCTCAAAGTCAAAGTCAAAGTCTATGTTTTTATTTCATATAGGCCCTAATAGGCACTTAAGAAAAGTCGAAAGTTAAGGTGCACGGTCCGGAAAAGTTGATCTTATGGAGAAGAAGCCGGCAAGAAACTCCATAGACACTCTTTTAAAAAAAGTGATATTACAATTTAACACATTGCTCGCTATGTGGAAACAAAGTGGACTACATATGCACGATAATAAACACACTATTGCTTCTGTAATACACAATCAGAAATTGATAATTATTAACGCACAGGTACGAGTCAACGAAGTTATCACATTTACAAAATGTAGAAGATGCTAAATTATATTAAAATAAAGGGCAATATGGCCATCAAGCTGTAAACAATGTCATATTGTGTACATTAACATGTCAAAAAGGACATATGTAATATGTCCTATATAAAAAAGTTATCAATTCTAACAAGAATTATATCCCCATTCATCGCAATTCAGAATAATTAATAGATAAACACATATTTTGTCAAAAGGGTACCAGGGAAGCCACATGTGCAGAAAGAGTCAGTGCCAAACATCCCTGTCATCAACATAATCCATAGCCTTATAATAAGCTTTTCCAATAAGAACGTGTTTAATATAGGCTTTAAACTTTCCCTCGGTAAGATCTGCAATAGATTTGAAAGAAAGAAAGAAAGAAGAAAGAAAATAAATTTATTCGGATAGATAGGGCAACACACATCACTTACAGAAAGCATAAATTGGGTAGATAAAGCAAAATTATATACAAACAAACCATTAACAGACATATTTAGACATCAACATACAACAAACCATGCAATATGAAGATAGCTGGAAGAATACATTTATTATTTATAAATAAAGTTAATGGGTTAGTGGTGTGCGTCGCAATACCGATCAAAAAGAGAGCATCATTTGGGCAGCTTGGTATAAAAACGTATACTACTCCCTAGGAATGACTTATTCGTTTTAGCTAATCTAAATTTAGGTACTACTATTTTATGTTTTTGCCGTGTATTGATGTCATGAAAATCGCTTCTTTTATGATACTTGTGCAGATTTTTGCGGACATATAAAATGTTTTCAAAGATATAAAGTGACGGCAGTGTAAGTATGTTAATTTCTTTAAACATGGTTCTAAGAGACTCGCGAGGGCCCATGTTATAATCGCACGGATGGCCCTTTTTTGTAAAATAAAAATAGAATCTACATCGGCCGCTGATCCCCACAACAGAATGCCATAAGACATAATGCTGTGGAAATATGCAAAGTATACTAATCGTGCTGTTGCTACATCAGTCAGCTGCCTAATTTTCCGAACTGCAAATGCAGCAGAGCTGAGCCTACCCGATATAGCTTTGATGTAGGCACTCCATTGCAATTTAGAGTCGATGGTTATTCCTAAAAACACAGTTTCATCAACAGTTTCAAGTTGGTTGCCTTCAAGAGTTAATTTTAGTCCTATTTGGGGTGTATTAAGCAATGAAAACTTTAAACATTTGGTTTTATCAGCATTAAGTAGTAGATTGTTAGCCGCAAACCATTTGCAAAGGACTATTAGACTTTCGTTTACGTGTGGAATATTACTATCATTTCTATTAATTTTAAAAATTAGGGACGTGTCGTCAGCAAATAAAATTACATCAGATAATTTGGTCATCATATATGGAAGATCATTTATATATGCTAGAAACAAGAAAGAGCCAAGAATTGAGCCCTGGGGCACGCCCATTTTGACCCGAGACCCCGAGGAGGTAGCACCACTTATATCTACTTTTTGCTGTCTAAAAGATAAATAAGAAAATACAAGATCAGCAGCTCGTCCACGAATTCCGTAATGCTGTAATTTACGGATTAGTGTATTGTGGTCAACGCAATCAAATGCCTTGGAAAGGTCACAAAAAATGCCAATGGCATCTTGAGAACCTTCCCAGGATTCTAGAATTTGGGTAACTAGTTATTATTTATTTATTTATTCATAACAATTTTCATTGTGTTTGATTTAAGTAGTTACATCATATTGTTTACATGCACAATTTAATATAAAATAACTATATCTAATAAAAACATAAGTATTATAACTCGATGTAAAAAATATTTATATAAGAATGAAAATAAAATTATTACACAAACATAATTCACTAATTAATTATTATTCCTATTATTTAATTACTACTATATTATGTCAACAATAAAATTGATTTTAGAGATACGAAATAAGGTGTCATATTGCTTTAAATATAACTTCTAAATGTCACGAACAACTAATAATTTAATATAGGTAATTAAAATGTATGTCAATTGTCTAGATACTAAATAAAATGCATTTATGATCATTCGACATTAATTCAGACACTGAGTATAAACATCTTTCTAATAGGAAGGCCTTAAGTTTGGCTTTGAATAGATTAACGTTATAAATTAATGCTTTTAACTCAGTAGGCAATCTATTAAATATCTCTACTGCCTGATACTCTGAGCAATGCTTTGCTATGTTAAGTTTGGGTGCAATTACATTTTGTATAACCTTTCTTCGTGTGGCCTCTCTAATCTTACGTTCCTCTTGTGATTCATAGTGATGTATGTTCTTTGCAAAGTTATTTAGGAGGACTAATATATATAAACATGGTACAGTTAGTATGCCAAATTTTTTAAAGTATTCCCTGCACGAATCACGTTGTGGAATTCTAACTATGGTTCTTATAGCACGCTTTTGTAAGATAAAGGCTCTCTGGCAGTTATAACTGTAGCTGTTTCCCCAAAACATTATGCTGTATCTGATTCTAGATTCTACCAACGCGTAATATACAGATTTAAGTTGCTTTATATCCAATTCATCTCTAAGACTTCTAAGTGCATAACATGCAGACGATATAGATGAATCAATAGCTGCAAGCTCCTGTTTCCAATTTAAATGCGAATCTATATTAATACCTAAGAATTTTACCTTGTCAACTAATTCAATGTTGTCCCTATTTATTTTAATATCTATAATGTCAGAATTACGAGTTGTTGTCCTAAATAAAATTACATTTGTTTTACTTGTATTTAGCAATAAGTTATTAGCTATAAACCAATCACAAAGATTTTCTAGACTTTTGTTTGCGTTTATTGTCAATTCTCTTAAGTCGTCCGCCCCGATTATTATGTTCGTGTCATCAGCAAAGACAACTAGTTCTATATCAGGTTGCGTTTTGTGCATGAAGTTAATTAAATCATTTGTAAATATAATAAATAATATAGGTCCCAAAATTGAGCCTTGTGGGACCCCACGTCTAATATTTGTAATTTTTGATGTATATACCATTTCGTGATTGCTATCGTCCATGTTTTTTATTTCAACATACATTCGCCTATTTTGTAAGTAAGACGTTAAAAGATGTAATGCCTTGCCTCTTATACCATAATGTTCAAGTTTTGCAAGTAATAACTCATAATTTACAGTGTCAAATGCAGAACTTAGGTCGATAAATAGTCCAGCCACTTTTTTTTTGTCATTCATTTTACGAACTATGTCATTTATTAAAGTATTTATTGCATCTAAAGTACCGACGCCTTTTTGATACCCGAATTGTCTCAAATTGATAACTTTATTTACATTTAAATGTACCATTAGTCTATATTTAATTATTTTTTCAAAAAGTTTAGATAATGTTGGTAACAAGGATATCGGTCGGTAGTTCTTGGGATCAGTTTTTGTGCCCTTTTTGTATATTGGAACTACCTTAGCCAGTTTAAACTGATCAGGAAAGACAGACTCTTCGATGCATTTATTAAAGAATTCTGAAAGTGGTGAAGATAATATTTCTATATTTTCTTTAATAACCGATATCGGTAAGTCATCAAAGCCGCAAGAATTTTTGTTCGCCATTTTACCAACTAACTTTGTGATTTCATCTGGTGTAGTTGCTTTAAAGGTTATATCACTTTCTACTCTACAAGTTGTATCCATAAGAAAACGCATTGCTCTATCTTTTTCTTTGTTTACTAGTGATGATTTGTAAATAAAACTGTCAACGAATCTATTAGCAATCTCCTCCCTAGTTGCACTCCTGCATCCGTTGTTGATCTACCTTTCGTGAATCCAAACTGACGACTATGTAATATCCCGTTAATATTAAAATGTAATAACATCTGATCAAGCATTATGTTTTCAAAGATTTTACTTAGTGCTGGGAGTACAGAAATAGGTCTATAATTTGACGGATTATTCTTACATCCCGATTTAAAAATTGGTATTATCTTACTATGTTTCATCAAATCGGGAAAAAGTCCGCTATCTAAACATTGGTTAAAAATACCTGCAAGTGCAGGGGCAATGGTATCAATTATAGCTTCAATTACTTTAACGGACATACCCCACAAGTCTTCAGTGGATTTTATGTTAAGACTTTTAAATGCTTTTATAATTGATGTCATTGAAATACGCCTAAATTCAAAATTTGGTATGTCTCTACTAAAGTTCTCTTTAAGTTGCGATTCAGCTAATATAGAGGACGAGGAAAGGGCTTTCGTAACCTCAATTGGGATATTTGTGAAAAATTTCTCGAATGTATTAGCGACCGCTATCTTATTTGAAATAATTTGATTATCAATTTTTAAATTTATTTCGTTATCCCGTTTTTTTTAATTGCCGGTTTCTTTGTTTATTACCTGCCATACTGCTTTTATTTTATTGCTTGAATTACCTATTTTGCTGCTTATTAGCAAGGATTTAGCGTGAGTACATACTTTCTTAAATATCTTAGAGTATTTCCTTACATAATTATGGACAGCTTCATCAGACGTTAATGATTTTTCATAGTATAAACTATAGAGAACATCCCTACTTTTTCTTATGCCTTTAGTCGCCCATTCAATAAATAAAGATCTGTTAGTTAATTTAACTTTCTTAACTGGACACACTTTATTAAATTCCTGACATATTGTAGAAAATACTCTCTCTATAGTACTATTTAATTTTTTTTATGTTCCGTGCGATGAATATGATATCTGCGGGTGAGTGACGGATGCTTGGCTTAGTTAGGTCGAATGAGTAGTACCAATAAATTATCTCAAGAACAAACTAAACATCGTAGTTGAAAAATATGTCCTGCCATATATTCCAACTTTAAATGTAAGATTGTACGCACAATATTGAAAGAACCGAAAGAAATTGAATTTACTATGCTATTTTAAGACTATATACTTTTTATAGATATTCCTGTAATCTATAAGTAAAGATCGGCACGGTTGGTGCAGTGGTTGATGCAGTCGGCTGCTGCGCTCCGGGTCGTGGGTTCGATTCCCGCACGGAATCAATATTTGTATGATCTGCAGGTAGATGTTCCGAGTCTGGGTGTATTATATGTGGAATTCATGTCCGTAAACACACCCACAACACAGGAGAAATCCAAAAGTGGGGCAACGTTTGATAAAAAATAAAACTACACCCGTATTTTCTTCAATTTTAGTATCTGTAGTTTCGGAGATAAGGGGGAGAATGATCAATTCTCATCTATTTATAATGGAAGCTGTCTTAAACTTTCCTAGTCTGGAGGAAGGTGATGGCACTCATGATACGGGTATTTGCTAGTACAAGTGCTAAAGCACTGCTTTGATATTTATATGTGACTTATAAATATTGGCAATCATATTATATGGAGATTTACTGTAACGATTTTATTTCAGTAATAAACTATAATGATTATTTCGTTTATTTCATATGTTTATACACATATCATATCATTCCGTGTAGTGTCCGGATTAAGAATATAGCACCAATCCATCTCCTCCCGTGGATGTCGTAAAAGCCGACTAAGGGAATCTAATCCACAGAGATGGGCAGCAGCGTCCCTTCTGAGAAACGGTAGCCATACTGCACTCACCAACCCGCCTGCCAAGCGTGGTGAGTATTGGCATATATCTCCCAAAATGATGACACAGTTGTGAAAATCTATGGGGGAGGCCTTTATTCAGCAGTGGACATATAAACGGCCGATATGATGACACATGTCAATTACATTTTTAAATATACACTTAAAAGTATACATTTAAAAATATAATAAAATAATGGTGGCCAACCGGTATCGGTCACAGGGTCCATGATACCGGTGGTTAGGGTTACAGTGAGAGGAACCTTCTCACTATAAGTGCCGTATCGAGGAGAACTGCCCTTTGTAGCGCCTTAAGAGCGCCTTTTTGTAGTATCCTTAACAATATATTTACACATTTTTTTTGCAATTTTGCACAAACAAAGTCTTCGGTTTTCCCGAAAAGGTCACCGAAGCGTAGCCAGAACACGAACGTTAACATGTCCATATCAGGGCCATGAAGGACCCGATAATAGTGTCCGTGTAGCTCCTTACTCTGCCATACCACTCTGCGGTCGTTAGACTACTAAGTATGCCACGTATGTGGCACCTTTTTTTTTATGATGGGCTTCTCGCACTTATCCCAAGGGGGATATAGCTGCTTAACCGGGCAAATTGGCGAAGCATTTAGTAGCCTCGAGCCTAGCTTTTGTTTACATTTAAGTAACTGCGCCTGAGGGCGTCCCCTGCGGGACACGGACCTCGGCTCAGGGAGTTACTGGGACAGTAATGATCATAAGGATCTTAAGGGACTGCTGGATCAATGATTAATTGAATATTGTATGTGGCACCGAGTCATGGGCCTTTTTATAATCTATCCAACATGTCGATAGTTTCATACGGGAGTGACATGTTTGTTGGCTACTGGTCATGTCAATGAGGAGCAGCTCCTTAGTGCCACGAGACCCATTCCTACACCCATTATGAGAAACAGACATGATATCTTTCTTATCAATATGATCAGTGATCTTTTCTCTGAATATGGATGTAAGAGCTTTTGATTTTATTAGTTACAAACATATACAAATCTTTCCTCTTTACAATATTACTGTAGACTAGCGGCCCGTACCGGCTTCGCACCGGTGCACAATAAATTTTTCATTTTTATTTATTTTATTTATTATTCAATAATTCATTAAAATTTTTGTGATAAACGTAGAGTAAATGTAAACATGGTCTGATTTTGGTCGGCATTTCTTATAATTTAAAATATAAATGACAATAAGTGTTTTTTTTTTTTACTTAAGAAAACGTTGCCCCACACTAGGATTTCTCCTGTGTCGTGGGTGCGTTTACAGACCCGGAACAACTACCTGCAGATCATACAAATATTTGTTCCGTGCGGGAATCGAACCCACGACCCGGAGCGCCGCCGATATGGTATCGCGAAGTTTTTTTGTAGATAGTAATAAGTTCTTTAATATTGTGCAATTTTTTTTTGTTCTGTCATCAATAGTATCCGCAGCGAATGCGATGAAAGTCATTATATGGCTAATTTACACCTTGGGTTACATTATTGAAATTTTAGTAGCCATCCCTATTTTTTTCTAGTAGCCTATATTACTCAAACATATTGTAGCATTATGATGGTGAAAGAATTTTTGAAATCGGATAAATAGTTTTTGAATTTATTTATATTTTAAACATACAAAAATACAAATCTTTCCTCTTTATAATATTAGTGTAGATGTAGAATAAAAGGGTACTGTAAAGCTTACCTTACCCCATAGGAGGGCAACGGTAAAGATACGTAATTTCTTTCTGATAGTATAATACAGAACGTGCAACATCGCATCACTGGAACACGAACATACGCAAATCAATTTTTCATCTTATTGGTTAAGCGTGACATGTTCCAGTGAATGGCATGTTGGCGAGGACATGAAAATAGCGGGAATAATCTGTTATTTTCCACAAGCGTACCATGTGGTGTCCGGATTAAGGACATAACACCACTCCATCTCCTCCCGCGGATGTCATAAAAGGTGAATAAGAAACTCAACCAGAGGGATGGGCAGCAGCGTCCCTTACGTAGCACAGCAGCTTTCTAGGCTCCTCACTCAGCCTACCAAGCGTGGTGAGTACTGGCAAATTCCCCCCAAAATTATCATCATCATCATCATCATATCAGCCACAGGACGTCCACTGCTGAACAAAGGCCTCCCCCTTGGAGTTCCACAACGAGCGGTCACATGCCGCTCTCATCCAACGACTCCCAGCGACCTTCACCAGGTCGTCTGTCCACCTCGTTGGAGGTCGTCCCACACTGCGTTTTCCGGTGCGCGGTCTCCATTCGAGAACCTTTGTGCCCCAACGGCCATTAGTTCTACGAGCAATGTGCCCTGCCCATTGCCACTTCAGTTTACTAATCCTTTCAGCTATGTCAACAACTTTAGTTCGTCTACGGATCTCCTCATTTCTGATTCGATCACGTAGAGAAATACCAAGCATAGCTCTCTCCATAGCTCGCTGAGTGACCTTGAGCTTTCTTATGAGGCCGATTGTGAGTGACCACGTCTCTGTTCCATATGTCATCACTGGTAACACACACTGGTTAAAGACTTGCGTCTTGAGGCATTGCGGTATTGTTGACGAAAAGACGTTGCGAAGTTTCCCGAACGCTGCCCAGCCGAGTCGGATTCGACGATTGACCTCTTTCTCGAAGTTGGACCTACCTAACTGGACAGTTTGTCCTAGGTAGACATACTCGTCAACAACTTCGAGAACAGAGCTCCCAAAATAAGGAGTCAATTGTGGAAATCTATGGGGGAGGATCAGTTGTTCAGCAGCGGAGATACTTTGGCTGATATGGACCTGTCATTTAAGATTAAGACTGACCGGATTGCCTAATTTCCGAGGGATATCAGCATCACCTGTTTACAAAGCGTGGTGATTAAAGCAATGTTCTCTTAAGAGCGTTGGTTGTAGTCTTCTATTAAACAGGTTATGTTCAGAGTTTGCTTTATCGACGCTTCTGATGCTCGTCATTATACTAATCCACAATCTAAATGCAATTAAAATTATATTTATGACATTTTAATGTAATATAGAATTTTTATTACACGTTGTTAAAAAAAATGATTACTTTCTATTTTTATAAAATTGATTTGATGATTATAAAATATAAATTTTAGTTCACTGTTGGTACAGTGTAGGCTAGTTATACAAACTAAGGCTTCATATCTGTTCGATGGTTTTGTATTCATGAGGCCCCCACAAATGTCCTGCTGACGGCGTATGGATGGGCAAGAGGCGAGGCTGAGCGTGTCAAAATGAGATTGAGCTGAATAGCAATACCTGATTCATGCTTGCCGTGACGACAAATGTACCTGCTATCAATATTTCTTCTAAAGGCCATTCCATAAACCCTATAAAGAAAAGACATAAAAGAGAAAGTAAGAAAAATATTACTTATTGAAGCAGAAACTGAATATGCTTTATCAACATTTATTGCCAAGTATTTCTTGAAACCTACTTACTAATTAAAGATTATCATTTATTAATCATCCCCCTTAGAATATGGGCCTCAGCTACATTGTATGGGTGCCAGAGAACAATGAACCCTCAATCTGGTACTTTAGAAGCGAGTCAATACACCTCCGGCCCACTACGATATCCTTGTATAGCCAATGAAGTCTTTTTCGTGGCCACTAATACTCACTCATGTAATATGCATGCCCCTGCCGACACGTCGGAGATCATATATCTTTACACTTACAATATATTTTATTTGATAACGTACGATACAATTCAATTTGTTGGTTTACTTAGACGTTTGTCTATCTCTTACTATGTTAAGGCATACTCAGGTTTTTCATGTTTTCGTAAATAATATGAATGATATCGTACCTATTCGATTGAATTATGCGGTGTTCATGGAGTAGGTGTTAAGATTGCTGAACAAAGTCTGTATTCTCCCTGTGTGTGGACCCAACCCAACTTGGAGCAAGGAGGACTAAACCTAAAACAATATCTTCCAATATTCTACTCTGATGAACCGTTTTCCGTGTGACGTCCGGATTAACAATATAACACAACTCCATCTCCTCCCCTGAACGTCGTAAAGGGCGACTAACTTTCTCTACTCTACTCTAAGCCAGAGGGATGGGTAACAGAGTTCCTTTTGTGGAATGGTGGCGATTCTGCGCTCACTGTGATGAGTACTGGCAAATTGGCACGCTTAGCAGATGGGTTGGCGATCGCAATTGTGTTTTTAATATGCCTGTCATTCAATGTAATGTGGCATATAGCCTTAGGTAATACTGGGCCGGTCTGTGAGGTGGCTGCCTCCTTGGCGTCTTTAGCCACGTCTCAGCACGCATGGTTATATTATACAGCACGCACTGGTTGGCGAGTGGGACTCTACGCGCTCATTCCAAGCCAACCTCGGGAAGACGACGGCTTGTGCATATATCGCCACGTGCTGCCATGTGTGAAGCACAGCGCACAGTGAAGCTTCGAGGGGATTCTTTACAATGACCGGGGCTGAGATTGGCCCCTCCTTCGGTGCTGAAGATGACCGCCTAGATGGTTTTAGCCTGTAAGAGTCAGACATAATATACGCCTCTCTACCCAGGAATATTGGACGATAAGCAATTAACGATAAGCATTCCAAACATGATGAAAAATAGTGAACGCTACGGTTGATGATTACCTCTTGGATTTTGCGGCTTAGGCTACGCGAAGTCTCAGTAACTTTGTTCCCAAATGGATCCTCCAGCCGGATTCTTTCTCGGAGTTGTGTTGTATACATGCTGAATATAATTTCCAATTTTGAACTTGGCATACCAATCACGAGCAGTTCTATCAGCTATCCAGCACCGTCCACATACAAAGCACAAATGTCGCGAGCAGCTTCTGCAGCCTTGGAAGTAAAAGCAAAAAGAAAAAGGTAGTTGTGCTTTTCTCAACTTGAAATTCTATTTTAACTATCTGAAATTTAACATAAATGAACTCGAACAAAAACAAACATTGATCCGGTAGGATATAACATCCTCTTTCGAATTATTTCAAATATTAGGCCAAAAACTACATGCAAACGTTTAAAATTTTAAAAAGAGCGGGTACTCTGTTGCCAACCTTATTAGATGCCTATAAATCACGTGTCCTTATTTATTTATTTTTTCTTTATTGCACACAATATTTACAGATTAAAACAATACTAAAGAAAAGTTGATGTACATCGGCGAGCTTAACTCACTATTGAGTTCTCTTACAGCAAACCTTTGAGTGATAGAGTAATGTTAATATGAGGATCTAATGAAGTGTACAACAAGAATGAAGCAAGACCAGATATTTATAAAATAAAATTACATTAAAATGCATGACATATTAGGTATATAAATAAAGATATACTTAGAAAATAAGTAACATACAAATATATGCAACAATAATAATAATACATACATACACACATACATACATATATGTACCAATATCTAATAATACATATATACTACTAAGTCATATTGTCTAATTATCTTACTACAAATCAGTCGTCATTTTTCAATAGTTAAGCTACTGTAGAGGTCTTAGAACAACATGGCCTCCGGTCACTCGCGTTCGGTCGGCAGAGATAGATACATGTGCTTTATACACATATTGTACTTCACCTTCACCATTGGACTCTACATAAGGAAAAAATACAAGGTGTTAAAAAAACACCTACTAAGTTCTTAGGCATTAAAAAAAACGATTTCACAAACTACTAACAAATCCAATCTCATGTCCAGTCTGAACTGTGTGTTATTTCACATCACCTAACTTAGCTGTAAGACATGCCTAACATGAATTGTGTACCTAACTTATCATGTGAAGTTAAACTATTTCTAGAATTATCTAACTACATCAAATTAGTTTTCAAGTGTTTGCTTGCCATCGCTGTAATGAACTCTGTACACGATAGTGATAGTTACGTAAGTACGTTAACTTATGTTGAACGGCTAATAATAATTTGGTGTATATATAAAGGTTTTGGTATTAGGCGAGGCTCGACCCTTGGGTGATTATTGTTGGCAAGGTAAGGTATTTAATAGTAATGCTAAGACATTCATATCATTGACATTGGCTACTGCTGACATGGGCCATTGTATACAGGAGGAGCTAGGAAGACATTTAACATTTTTCTTAAAGGTTATTTATTATAATTAAGCTGACGATGTAATATTGAAAAAGTTTGATGTCTTCATGGATAAATTATATTGAGCTAATAAACTTGGAAGATGAGGCAAATTCGAGATCCGCCACCGGGATACATCAGCCACGACCACGCGTTTCGTCAATTTATTATTCATAAAAGGTTAAGTTACTACTCTGTAATTCAATTTAGAGAGTGACCCATCTGTCCGTGTGGTGTCCGGATTAGACATATAGCACCACTCCATCTCCTCCCGTGGATATTATAAAAGGCGACTAAGGGACTTTAAGCCAGATGGATGGGCAGCAGCGTTTCTTCTTTGGAACAGCAGCCATACAGGGCTCACCACTCCGCCTGCCACGCATGGTGAGTAGGAGGGAAGCCATTATTTACAAATAGACAACCTTTGGCTACAATGATGATTATGATGTAGTTTTACTTAAGGTGAGTGCAGAGTTCTGGAATTCTATTCACTCTCCTCCCCTGTCTCCTATTCAGCTTTACCCCCACGAAACAGGACCAAGTGTAGTAGGAGTCATAGGACCATTTTTAGGGTTCCGTACCTTATAATGGAAAAACGGAACCCTTAGCGGATCACTTTGTTGTTCGTTTGTCTGTCTGTTTGTGCGTCAACGGCGGCCCTTTTTGTCAAAGAGTTGAGGTAATACTGAGGTCTACACACTCTTGTTGCTGTAAAAAAATAAGTTTCTAACTAGTTTAGTGCAATAAAGTGATACAGCTGGCGGTCTTTCAACGAGTATTTTCTAACTAAAAGTCCCAGTAACTGACTGATCCTCAAGACCTATAGAGTATTTCCTGGTGAATTTGGCATAAAGGGAGGTCTAGTGGTGTATTCCATAAGTGAAGGAATAAATTCGAAAATCATCAGTTTTAAGTCCCATGTGGAACTGTTATGAGACGAATGTATTTATTTTTTATTTTTTAAACATTGCCCCACACTAGGGTTTCTCCTGTGTAGTGGGTGCATTTACAGACATGAATTCCACATACAATACACCCAGACCCGGGACAACTACATGCAGATGCAAATATTTGATCCGTGCGGGAATCAAACTCGCAACCCGGAGCGCAGCCGCAGTGTATCAGCCACTGCACCAACCGTTTAATTTCATACTGTGTAATACCGAAGCGCCCGCAAAATAAAAGATTGTTACTTAAACACACACACACTTGGTTTCTCCCAAGTATACGAATATAGGTAGGTATGTAAAACAAATAATGGTACGGAACCCTTTCAGAGCTCTAGTCCTACTCTCACTTAATTATCTTGTTTTTAGTTTGTTTCTATCCCAATAGGCATTCTTTATGCGTTTTTACGGTATTTTATAGCATTTAATTTTGTGGCTCATTTATCTTGATCCACTTAGGTAGGCCATTGGAATAATTTGCTAAAATAGACTGAGTAATGGTCGACTTAAGTACTGCTGAATCACTCCGCGGGCACTTATTTGAAACCATATATTATTTTATCGATTAATCTAGTGTCTAGGCATTTGAAAATGAGAAGTCATACATTTTGTTTGAAAAGGATAATTGTGTAGGCGAATATATGGAGATATATACATATAAGGAGGCTTAAATTCAGCTGTGAAAGTTTTCGCAATGATTCCACCTAGTTCAATATTAACTTAGTGTACAGTTTAGGATCGAAGTACTGTAGCGTTTATGACCAATGAGGTTTCATACCGATAGCGCAGCTTTAGGTAGATCCCGTCCAATAAAAGAAACATTTAATTATATTAGAATTACAAATGTTACCGACTAAGTACAAATCACCGCAGTGCCAGATATTCTACTGCCAAGCACTGTTTAAAATGTAGACATTAAGATTGAAGAGCACTACAGCTGTTAGTAATTACTGGGCATAAGAGACGATACGCGGGTCACACGTTTTTAGGTTTTTGGTTAAAGTTTTTAGGAAATTAAAACGGAAATATGTATTATTATTGATTTCAAAGTAGTCTCCGTTATTTTCTAAGCAACGTCGCATGCGATGAAACCTTTGACTGGAGCGATAAGCCCACTTTTTTAGGGATCTCTTTCACTTTTTATTCGCAGAGCCGCATCATCGGGTTAATAAACAAACTCCTAGCGAATTTTTTGCAGCACTAATCAATAAGATGGCGTTTATGATCTTCCGTCAAATTATGAGATATCCATCTGGTGCAAGGTTTTTTACGCTTATATGTTCGTGTAAGACTTTTTTGCACTTGACTCATACCAGTGCTTAAACTTCATACTAGCATATAGCTTAAACTTGCCCGGATCTGTCAATATGTCACTCTTCTATCAGCTTCTATCTAATTATAGAGTGTCTATGGAGTTTCTTGCCGGTTCTTCTCCATAGAACCAACTTCTTGGAACCACGCAACTACATTCTGACTTTTCATAAGCGCCTACAATATGCTTTATATGATTTATATGTTTTTTTCTTTAACTTTGCGCCACACTAGGATTTCTCCTGTGTCATGGGTGCGTTTAGACACAAATTCCACACACAATATACCCAGACCCGGAACAACTACCTGCAGATCGTACAAATATTTTTTCCGTGCGGGAATCGAACCCATGACCCAGAGCGCAGCAGCCGACTTTATCAGCCACTGTACCAATCGTGCCGTCAATTCAATTATCATTAGCCTCACAGTGCTCACACTACTTTCAGTGGTCGCCGTAGAAAGACGTCCTTTGCGCAAATCATCATTGATCATAATATAGCTATTGATCAAGATCGCAACATAAGTCGTAATAAATCATGGAGCGAACATTTACTATGGTCAAATTCATTTCGACTATCGACACGCACTTTTTAAATTGCGGCCAGTTTGTAAAAACAAATCACGTATAAATTCAATGTGCATCTACTGCTTTCCAAAGAGTTCTTTATTCAAAATTTAAATCAATTTTGGAGGACGAGTCCTGGGTAGCATACAATTGTTATGAGCAGGCATCACGCTTAAATCCAGGTGAACGCATGCACGTCTCGTCACTGAGTTCACAGCAAAATCAAAGCTATCATTACGACTTTTGTGAAAAATTGCTGTACTTATTAGCCGCAGAACGAACAAACTGACTACTTTTTTTTTAAAGTGGTTTATTAGCCAGCTATGTGTTGTTCCTTGCCGTAGAACCTGAGTATGTAGGATCTACATTACCGCCCAGAAGGGGTAGCTGCTTAACAGTCATCCCCTCCGAGATGTGCATATAGGCGTGGCACCAATGCGCAGCTCTTTGATCGTCTGGGGACCTGGAAACCCCCTTCAGTGGCAAAGATGACCACTCCGACAGTTTTAGCCAGTAGGATTCTTGCATGCCCCTTCGCCCTACCCCGGAGCGGTAGAAGTACATAATGAATTTTCACCGATGACCAATAAAAAACAAAAATAAAGGTTCTACATTACCTACCTTAACACACCTAGATCCAGTCCGTCGATAAATTAATTCCACTTAACACAAACATTACAAAGAAACAAAGAATGCATTTATTGGCACAATATTACACACACAGAAGGCTACAATAAAGAACAACATGAAACTAAAATAAAACAGAATACAGTAATTCAAACATAAATTTATTGTTCTAATAGGTATAAAGCTCAGCATTATGTTCCTCCCTTCCTATTCAGTCTAGGGTAAAATTTCCAGGTGGTATGTTATGATATGTTATCCAAATTACCGAAAGAATACCATATCTCCTGACAAACAGGAAACGTACATCGTGAAGTTATGTGCACTATTTATATTTATAAGTAAAATGATCATATTCGGTGAAATCAAAGAATACAAATAAATAAAAAAGTAATTGAGGAAATTCATTCAGTAGATTAGTGCATTTCAAATATTGTTCATTATCCATTGAACGATTAGCTTACTTTTTTAGCTTACTTACTACAGACGTACTACAGAGTAACTAAACATTAAATTCGATTACACAAATAAAAAAAGCAACATTTCGTTTCTTAATATTTATTTCTTCAAACAACATTGCAAATATCCCAGCCAGTCCAGGGACATCATATATGTTTACTAAGGTACATAATACGTATATCTATAGCTCACCGCATAATGGTCAGTGCTTAGTTAATAAGCCCAACGATCCAACAGCATTCCAACAACGCTAGTCGATCGATTGCAGCAATGTAGCTAATGGGCTACTGAGTAGGGTAACTATGGTTTTATAATTAAATTGTATAAAAATTTCGAACGTCCACTGCTGAACAAAGGCATCAACCTTAGATTTCCACAAAAAGTGGTCACATGCTGCTCTTATCCAACGACTCCCAGCGACCTTCACCGGGTCATCTGTGCACCTCGTTGGAGGTCGTCCCACGCTGCGTTTTCCGGTGCGCGGTCTCCATTCGAGAACCTTTGTGCCCCAACGGCCATCAGTTCTACGAGCAATGTGCCCCGCCCATTGCCTCTTCAGTTTACTAGTCCTTTCAGCTATGTCGACAATCTCCAATTATTTTTCTAAAATAAAAGTAGCAAATGTATTCCTTATAACATCAGCTGTCTGCCACTAAAAGTACCGTAGAAATAGGTCCAGGCATTTCGGAGATGAGCGGGAACACACAAACAGACAGACAGACAAAAAAAAGCTTTTTTGTTGTAGGTACCGTATATACTTTCATATGCATTTAGTGAAAAGCTGTTATTTTGATATTACACACAGACACTTCAATTTTATTTATGTGTATATATTAGGTCTGACTGAATCTAAGACAGCGATTTAAGCCTTTCACAATCTTCTGTTGTTATGTTTATATTTATATGTTTTTTAAATTGCACCGCGACGCCCTAGTATCATTTTCATTATGATTCGGTCTAATCATAATCAATTTTCTCGTCTGCAGTGACGATATGGTCACTATGGCAATACTCAATGCGTGTGTGACTAACAAAATTAAGTGCAAACAGACCAGTCATGTTGGAAATCGCAAAACAATCTAACTGCATTTGGTGCTGCTTGGGAAGTCAAACATGTTAACAGAGATAAACAGGCTGCTGTATTTTAGGTAACGTGAAAGGCATTGTGCGTGAGTGCATTAATTAATATACGGGTAAAGTTCAGATTACCTGTAAGCCTTTTTTTTATTGGTGTCCAGTGGAAGTTCTGCGTGGAACATCCTTGGCCCCGGGGAAGGGTGAAGGGGTATGCCGGACACCTACCGGCTAAAACCACCGAAGGGGGGCTCCAGGTCCTCGTAAGATCACACTAGAGCCACCCATTGGTGCCACGCCTTTACGTTTACGCACATCACTGAGGGTACTTGTAAGCCTGAATTAAACTTGCAATTTTTCCGCTTTTTTTTGTTGGGCTTCTCGCATACATTTCAGGGAAATGTGGTTGCTTAACCGGTCATTTTCTAGCGAAGCCAAAAGAGGCCTCCAGCCAGGCTTATATGTAATATTAAAAACTAAGCAACTTTCGCTAAGGGCGCCCCATGCGGGACACGGACCTCGGCTTAGGGCGTTGCTGGGGATAACAAGCTATTGTTTTGGGGACAGCTGGATCGGTATTATTTAAATTGTATTATGGGACATTTAAAGCTACAGGCTCGGCACGGGCCGGCGCGAGCAAGAGACGGGAGGGAGAAGTGCTAACTTGAACGGGAAGGTAACGCGGCGATAGGCCTCCGCGACGTCGGTGAGGCGGACATCTTCGGCGGCGAGGTCGGCACAACGGTCGGGTGTTGAGTGAACGCAATGTTTCCGCGTTAATAATGACATATATATCATTCACAATCGACAATGTCATCATTTTGGGGGGTATTTGGCGATACTCACCACGCTTGGCAGGCGGGTTGTGAGTGCAGTATGGCTACCGCTTCACAGAAGGGACGCTGCTGCTCATCCCTCTGGCTTAGATTACCTTAGTCGCCTTTTACGACATCCACGGGAAGAAATGGACTGGTGCTATATTCTTAATCCGGACACCACATGAAACTTCATTTACATAGAAAATATTATTCGCATAAATATCACCCATTCAGATTATGTGATTGCCTAGTATCTACACTATTAGATATAATCATAATTCATCATTTTGGCCGAATAAAGTCCACTGCTGGACACAGGCCTCCCTCAAAGATCACTACAACGACCGATATGCGTGTGTTGTGTGCTCATTGGGGAGTTTTGTCTTAATCACCACGCCTTGCAGGCGGCTTAGCGATCGCAGTTGAGTTGTTAATGGACTCGAAGGATGCTGTTGCCCATCCTCCGGCTAACCCCATAGTCGCCTTTTACGACACCCATGGGATGAGATGGGTTGGTGCTATTCGTAGCCGGCGTCACACCGCACAACTACTAGAAGTAATGAAAGTAGTTGAAACATACAAATGGTATTTTTTGCGGAATAAAAGCGAAAACGGTGCAGTGCTCGTATTTATACCATTCTTGTAAAAATATATGACGATAAATTTAATGCATAGAAAATCCAATGTTTGTAAAATCTAAAATGACGTGTCTCTTGACGCTAGCGACTTGTCAGTGTATTTGAGCGTAAGCATAATACTCATACGTCTTACACCATACGTCAACCTAATATGGGTACTCAGATAGGTACGATTTAATAACATACTCCAAGTTTATGGAGCAGCTAAAAGCTGTTTCTGAGTTCTACCATTATTCCCAGTGATTATTGTTAAAATTCTCTCCTCCAGTTCCCATCCCAGAATACAGTCGTAAACTTTACGCTCGATATAAAGACCACTTTGTACCACAAAGTTTCAAACATTGTGCGTTTTTGTAGGGCTGCATTTTTAAAGGAAAGTAGGGTTGTCCTTGTCATATGTTATCGTTAGTTTCTGGTTAATGATGACATTATGCACACATATGACATGCCGTGTGGTGCCGGCTCAGAATACCACCACCCCATTTCCTCCCGTGGGTGTCGTAAAAGTCGAGTAAGGGATTAGCCGGAGGATGTGCAGCAGCGTCCTTCGAGTACATTAATAACTAAACTGTGATCGCCAACCCGTCTGCCAAGCGTGGCAATTATGGCAAAACCCCCCAATGAGCACACACCACACCCATATGGATCGTTGTGGTGATCTTTGGGGGAGGCCTGTGTCCAGCAGTGGACTTCTGTCGGCCGACATGATGATGACATTAACTTTTACACCAAATCATACTGAATCTTTATTGCGTGGTCACCAGCTAACATAAAATACCTCCTATTTATGCGAGTGTCATAAACCGTAACTAATGAATTAATCATATCAGGAGGAAGACATTAATATCTATCAGTGTCTGCACTGATAACCTCATAAATACAAAGAAAACACTTGTTTTCCTTAACAGAGATCTTACGAATGTTGGGCATTCTATTGGTATTACAGAAAAATCGATTCTGTCAGTTACCATTCTGTGGTTTATTATGGTTCGCACGAAACTATCAATCGGGACATGTCACAGATATTTTAAATCATCACTACCTTATATTGGATGGACTAAGGCCTAACCTGTCTCATCATGAGAAAAAGCATGTGCTCAGCAAAGGTATAATAATGGCTGATTATATATTACCTTATATCGCTTATGATTCATAATAAAATGCAAAACAGTATAATCTGTTTTGACTTACACTAAATTGGCTTCTGATGGCTGTGGTGTCCGGATTAAGAATATAGCACCACTCCATCTCCTCCCGTGGATGTCTTAAAAGGCGACTAAGGGAATCTAAACCAGAGGGATGGGCAGCAGCGTCCCTTCTGTGAAACGGTAGCCATACTGCGCTTACCAACCCGCCTGCCAAGCGTGGTGAGTATTGGCAAATACCCCCAAAATGATGACACAGTTGTGAAAATCTATGGGGGAGGCCTTTGTTCAGCAGTGGACGTATGAACGGCCGATATGATGATTATACGTCGTTTTTGTCCACCTTAAAGTTGAGATGAGGTGGTATGGAATGCACTTGATCCTACAAAAAGCGTAAAACGTAAAAGAACAACAAACTTTATCTCCGTGTTTAAAACCAAAATTATAGACTCTGGGAAAAGACCGGGAATTCTTAAAAATAACGGAATATTCAGCGTAGTGAAGATACGAGCAAGTCATTCGCTTCGTGGTAAGCGTCACACCTGCTTATCAAAATTGTAATGCTACCCAGAACTAGTCGTGGGTTCCACCACACTGCGCTTTTCACCTCGACACTACATGAGTTAATCTCTTATTCCGAGTATATTTCACTAGTTACAGTGACCTTCAAACCGTAACAGAACAACACAAATATTTACAGTATAAACACTACTGCTTGATGGTAGGATATCTGGCAATTCGGTGGTACTGTTGTGACGAAGTCATCCTTCATCTTCATTTCAACCTCGTTCATGACTTTTATTTTATGAACATACGATACATTCTTTATTCAAATCAAAATTTGAATTTATGTGACGTAGAGTCGCTCTTCATATTTGGATCATCATTACATTGGATTCCATTCTGAACGCTTAACACTAGTGTTTCGACACACAGCTGTCGCTTTGATAAATAGTCTCCTGCAATATTTCCAATTACTTATTTTTAATTAGCTTAAATTGTAATACTAAGCTTTATTTTAAAAATATAAACATCACCATGAAGTGTTGAAGTTGTGAATATTAATATACCATTATAACAATATATATATATGTTGCGTTTCATTGATCTCGTTAACTGGGGGCCTAAAAAGGCCGTTTAGCAGAATCATAATATGAATCACATTAAATATCACCAAATGGTCCAGAAGGCCTAAAAAGACCATATTAGGTTTTATTTATAAGGCATATTAATGATCTCAATACGATTCACATTAGAAATCACAAAATAGTCACTTAATCATAACTAACTATTAACGTGACCATTTTGTGATTTCTAATGTAATTAATAATATGATTCACCTAAAGCGGCCTTTTTAGGCCAGATCTCCGTTACTTGCTGCCGTGTTGAGCTAACCGGGAAGGAACAAGGAAGGAGGCACTCCGCGACACTGTAACTGGGGATCGTTGGATTGAATTTATTTATTGGCTATTTCGCTATCGAGCGTGATATAAGAAAACTTGTTTGAGTAAAATCGACGAACCACATTCATTACAGTACTACCTTGCAATACATTTGTTGTCAATTCCATCCCTGTATATTGTTAATGCAGTAAACAGGTTTATTGCTCATCTAGTCAAAGACAGATCTATTACAAAATGTTTTACATCTTTGACGTGATATACCACTAACATATAGATGGTTTATTTTGGGAGAACTCATTTTCTTTATCTAACTTTTTCTATCTCTAGATATTATCTATACTATAATAAAAGTCAAGGGAAACTTTAAGCGTTCATTTAAAAAAACGAGCCATACGTCAACCTAATATGGGTACTCAGATAGGTACGATTTAATAACATACTCCAAGTTTATGGAGCAGCTAAAAGCTGTTTCTGAGTTCTACCATTATTCCCAGTGATTATTGTTAAAATTCTCTCCTCCAGTTCCCATCCCAGAATACAGTCGTAAACTTTACGCTCGATATAAAGACCACTTTGTACCACAAAGTTTCAAACATTGTGCGTTTTTGTAGGGCTGCATTTTTAAAGGAAAGTAGGGTTGTCCTTGTCATATGTTATCGTTAGTTTCTGGTTAATGATGACATTATGCACACATATGTCATGCCGTGTGGTCCCGGCTCAGAATACCACCGCCCCATTTCCTCCCGTGGGTGTCGTAAAAATTGACTAAGGCATTAGTCGGAGGATGGGCAGCAGCGTCCTTCGAGTACATTAACAACTCAACTGCGATCGCCAACCCGTCTGCCAAGCGTGGCGATTATGACAAAACCCCCAATGAGCCCACAAAAAACCCATATCGGTCGTTGTGGTGATTTTTGGAGGAGGCCTGTGTCCAGCAGTGGACTTCATTCGGCCGAAATGATGAAGGTGTTATAAGCCGCATGAAAAAAAAGTTATTCAGTTTTTACATGTGTAGCCACACTAAAAAACAGCAAGATACTGAGTGCTTGATTACTGCTGCATCGAAATAATTTTTGATTAGAATTGTCCGGTGGATGAAATTAGTTTTAAAATCTGTAACGACGCCTGTCACCTCAGTTACCTGGGACCACGAACGCTGCAAAGTGAGGAAAAGCAATCTATAATATACGCGATGAGTTTAAAAGTATTTTATTATAGTGTATAATGTTCATTACCTGCATAATACCTACATTATTTTTTTTGGATACTGAAGATTATTAAAGTTATTATTATTTTCTAGCCTACTACTACTAGTAGTTTTTGTTTAATGAATTCCTCGTAACTTTGTAATCAAATAAGTACCTCGAAAATTATTTAATTTTTTCGAAAGGATAATAAAAAATAAAGTTTAAAAGTATTTTATTATAGTTTATAATGTTCATTGCCTGCATAATAGGTACCTACATAATTTTTTTTGGATACTGAAGATTATTAAAGTTAGTTTTATTTACTAGCCTACTTCGCTAGTAGTTTTTGTTTAATGAATTTCTCTTACTTTGTAATCAAATAAGTACCACAAAAATTATAATTTTTTTGAAAGCATGATAAAAAATAAAGTTTAACAGTATTTTATTATAGTGTATAATGTTCATTACCTGCATAATAGGTACCTACATTTTTTTTTTGGATACTGAGGATTATTAAAGTTAGTATTATTTACTAGCCTACTAACACTAGTTTTTTTTTTTTTTTTTTTTGTTGGGCTTCTCGCATACATTTCTGGGAAATGTGGTTGCTTAACCGGTCATTTGCTGGCGAAGCCAAAAGAGGCCTCCAGCCAGGCTTAAATTAAATATTAAAAACTAAGCAACTTTCGCTAAGGGCGCCCCCTGCGGGACACGGACCTCGGCTTAGGGCGTTGCTGGGGATATCAAGCTATTGTTTTGGGGACAGCTGGATCGGTATTATTTAAATTGTATTAGGGGACATTTAAAGCTACAGGCTCGGCACGGGCCGGCGCGAGCAAGAGACGGGAGGGAGAAGTGCTAACTTGAACGGGAAGGTGACGCGGCGATAGGCCTCCGCGACGTCGGTGAGGCGGAGAATTTCTCGTAACTTTGTAATCACATAAGTACCTAAAATTATTTCATTTTTTCTAAAGGATAATAAAAATTAATGATACTTAACAAAACTCTATGGGATTTATATACGTTTTAATTTACATACATTGTATGGAATGAACATGTCCTTCGTCTTGTTATAAGCGTCAAGCCTGCCCATAGCAATTGTAATGCTACCCAGACCTAGTCCTTATTTTTTTTATGTCCAGTGGAAATTCTACATGGAACTTCCTTCACCCCGGGGAAGGGCGAAGGGGTATGGACTCCTACCGGCTAAAACCACTGGAGCGGTCATCTTCGGCACCGAAGGGGGGCTCCAGGTCCTCGTAAGATTACACTAGAGCCGCCCATTGGTGCCACGCCTTTAGGCACATCACCGAGGGGATGACTGTAAAGCGGTCACCCCTCTAGCGAAGGGAAGGTGACTGTAAAAAGGTCGCCCCCCCAGCACATCTCGCGAGGATTGTAAAGGATCCCACCAAGCCTCGCTTTGCGCTGTGCTGCACACACGGCGGCACGTGACCACCTGCGCGCCACCGTTTTCCCGGGGGTACCCAGACCTTTCCCCCCCGTACCTTCTTTTCTATTCAGTTTAATCTGTAATTCTGAGTTCTGGGCCAATACTTCCGCTGCAGTATTATGGTACATTTCTAATGTTTAATAATAATATACTTACATTAAGCCTCTTACTAAAACTGCTGCGCCCTAACAGGGTTTCATGTTGTGTGTAAACTTATGCTATGTAACACCTTCTATGTACACATGAAAGCAATAAATACTTTGACTTTGACTTTGACCTAGTCCTGCGTGGCACCACACTGCGCGCGTCACCTCGAGACGTTAGTTCATCATCATCATTTCGGCCGAATGAAGTCCACTGCTGGACACAGGCCTCCCCCAAGGACCACCACAACCACCGATATGGATGCGTTGTGGGCTCATTGGGGGGTTTTGCCATAATCGCCACGCTTGGCAGGCGGGTTGGCGATCGCAGTTGAGTTGTTAATGTACTCGAAGGACGCTGCTGCCCATCCTCTGGCTAATCCCTTAGTCGACTTTTACGACACCCATGGGAAGAGATGGGGTGGTGGCATTCTGAGCCGGCACCACACGGCACACGTTAGTTATCTATTTAGTATCTTATGCCCAGTAATCTCACTAACTGCAGTGTCCTTCGAACCGGAATACACTAAAGTCTAAACTTTAAACACTACTGCTTGACGGCGATTACCTATCCAGCCGGACAGTTGATCTACCACCAGAGATCGACGCATATAGTATAAAAATCCCGATCGTCTTGATACACTTTCATGTTGACCTGTAGTGCAATTCTGTAAGAATTCACCATCAAATTCACTTCAGAATCCGCAGTGAAAAATAATAAAAACAATACGAAATTAAAGATTTTACTGCGGATTCAGAAGTGAGCTTGCTAGTGCAGCAAACTCAAATAAGAATCCGCAATGACAAGTAGTAAAAAACAGTACGATATCATAGATTTCACCGCGGATTCATAAGTGAGTTTGCTAGTGAGTTCTTACAGAAAAAAAAGTCAAGTGTCAAAGTAAAACAAAGATATGAAAAATTGGAAATAAATCTTGATAAATTGTCAATATTGGGTGTATCAAAGCCATAATATACACATTATATTTGGACAGCGAGTTTATTGTTATGTCAAGATGTTGTCTGCAGTGAAAGAGCCTGATAAAGTTATATCAACGTATTGGAGAGTATTCATCAAGAAAACTTTAACAAGAGAAAACAACTTGATGGAATCAGAAACACAAAGAACAAGAAAATGGAAAAAAAAACTCTTGGCACAGTTTATGAAAGAGCAAAATTGGACTTCTGGGGTGGAAGGCCTGGTGACCTGAGATACAGGCTTCAGCCTAGTTTAGGCACCAGTCTCCCACAGTAAATTTATGTAATACTCCACAGTAAATTTGTATAATACAAAAAAAAAGAATAGCCACGCTGGATAAACGCATAAAGCCATAATAACGTTATAAATAATTCATTTCCCCACATTCAAAACATACAGATTACTCAAACCAAAGACATTAAACATAACAGCGAACGTTTCTCCGCTAGCCTCAAAAACGCGTAGTTCTCATACAATATGCATTACCAAAAACCATAACCTTTTATACTGGCTTTCTATGAATAATTGATAGTGATACATTTTTCAAGGCAACGCCCGTGAAGGGTTGGTCCGCTTCTATCATATTATGTGAGGATTGTGACGAGCTTTCATTCGTCCAAATGATTACAGGAGAAAATGAAGAATATAATAATAAGTGATGATATCATCAACTTTCTTGTCCCGGCCACCAGGTACCGTGTAGTTCTTGGCAAAGAATAGCTCACCCCTTTCCACCAATAGGTATTGTAAATGATGACTTAGGTTTGATATCAACAGGATAGGCAGCAGCATCCATTTTATTGTACTAATTTTCTGAATATATCTGAATATGTCTGAATATACGGTTATAATTATTTTTTTAAAAACGTTGCTCCACACTAGGGTTTCTCCTGTGTCATGGGTGCGTTTACAGACACAAATTCCACACACAATATCCAGACCCGGAACAACTGCAGATCTACAAATATTTGTTCCGTGCGGGAGTCGAAACCATGATCCGGTGCGCAGCAGCTGACTGTATCAGCCACTGCACCAACCGTCCCGTATCTATATCTACTGTTATTGATTATGTATTTTGAATATAGTAAATATTTTATTCTTATTTTAGTCGTAACTGTCCGTGACTTCACTTTAAGGCCCTATCAGAACACCAGCGCTGCAGCTTTAGATGTTGCAGGACAATTTATGAGATAGGGGCCTATGGCCTATGGCCTCGTGTTTTGTTTTTAAAGTGAAACTTATTTTACATCGCCTCAATTTTTTTTGTCCGTCTATCGCATAACGCATTACAGCCGGCCAAGGAGTGGGGGTGAAGTGAAAGGCGCTCGGCAGAGCAGCCATCAATGATTTAAATAAATATTGTGCTCAGTTTTTAATATCCGTGTATCATCTAAAAGTTTGTATTTATTATATATTCCGTACTCTAACACGCATATAAGTTTCACTTGCATCGTGGTTTCATAAAACCACACAATCCAATATTTTGTGCAGTTGGTTATTTGCTATGTCTTACTTGCACGAGACTGGAATAAACGTTTCTTTCTTTCTTTCATCCACCCGTGTGCTAATAACAACAGACTGCGATCATCAACACGCCTGCCAACTATGGTGATTATGGCAATATACGACCCCTATGACCGCTCATTGTAGTGATCATGGGGATGCTTATGTTCAGTACACGTTTTATGGCGTGAACTTCCTTGCAATTAACCAGTGCTTACCACGCTTGGCAAGAGGGTTGGTGAGCGCAGAATGGCTGCTGTTTGACAGAAAGGACGCCGCTGCCCATTCCTCTGGTTTCCTTTAGTCGCCTTTTATGACATCCACGGGAAGAACGACAACAACGATATTATTACCAAACGTCTTCTTTTCATACGACATTCACATTTATAAAACAGAAAAATATTGATATAACAAATCCTCTGAATTCATAAAAGGTCACGCACATTTTCAATAGCTATAGAAGTTCACCCTAACGTATCTTATGGTTGTAAACAACGCTTAATATTTTATCAGAACGCTTGCTGAAGCCCCTTATATATGATTTATTCTCGAACAAAATTTCATATTCATTGCTGAAAAAAAGTATATCAGACTTGTTTTTAATTCCTAAAATAGTTAAACGTGATTCTTATATTAACCTTAGAACTCTGTACCCATATTAGCAAAGACTCGAACAGTACCAACGGGTACAGGTATACCCCGTGCAATAAAACAAGATTTTTAGAAAATGTATAAGTTTTTAGATATACAAATTCGTCAAAAAAAAATTAAACAGGCACTAAAATGTGGTATTTTATACGTTTTATAAAACAAACAATAAAAACGTATGTAAACAGTGTAGGAAACCTACATTATATATTGTTTATAGTAATCGTTTTACTGGCAACACTGTCCAAGTATGTAACATAGATATAAAGCGCCTTCCGTGTTCTCTCTAAAGTATTGTATAAGTGCCTTTTTTCCTGTTGTATTTATATTAGTTTAGTTCGATATAGGCGTCAATAAACTGTCCGTACATACCACAACCACTTTTATTACGAACCACAAATACACAGTCCACGCTCAAACAAACAGTATCCTGGGGTACAGGGATGTCCCAAGTGCTTAGTACGGCACTTACAAGCTAGCTATAGCGAGATCCTTGAGCTAGACGGCAAGCACAACGTATGGTTTCCAAAAAAATCTAGGTACATATCAGTTCTCTTTCGCGAGGACTTGAGGTTGATCAACTGTAAGACAATGGTTGGATTTGCCTAAGGCATGTCAACACACTGCACACTTTGTGGAGCGTCTAGATGAGGCTATTGAAATTAAAATACATGCTTATTTTAATAGAGAAGATGGTTGTCAGGTAGGTACCACCTGTTTGCTCTAGTGTGATATTACGAGGACCCGAAGCCCCCCTTCAGTGCCGAAGATGACCGTGGTTTTAGCCGGTAGGAGTCCAGCATACCCCTTCACCGTTCCCCGGGAGCGAAGGAAGTTCAAGTAGAATTTCCATTGGACACCAATAAAAAAGGTACCACCTATATGGAATCCAGTTATTAAAATAATAAGGTCTATTTCGTATTTCGTACTTACGACTTTTGTGACGAGACGAGCTAGTCGTCCTCCTGGTGGGAAGCGCCACAGTTACCCATAACAACTGTAATGCTACCCAAGACTAGTGCTGCGTGACATCACACTGCGCTCGTCACCTCAAGACACGAAGTTATTTAGTCTCTTATGCCCAGTAATTTTACTAGTTATTTTAAAGATCTAGTGCGCGCACACGTGAATTAGTATACTGGAATAAATAGCTAGAATAGCTTTTTGCTTGTTCTATTTAATAGTAGTAGCTGTTCCGGGTCCGGGTTTTATTGTGTGGAAATGTCTGAAAAACGCACCCATGACGCAGGAGAAATCCTAGTGTGGGGCAACGTTTTTAAAAACTAACAAAAAAGATGACCCGTTTCGGGAGGTAAAATAATACTGGTAATTACTGATAGACTTTTTTTTTACGTGGGGAAATCCTCTTGGACTTCCTCCGCCTTGGGAAGGGCGGAGGGGCATGCCGGGATCAAACCGGCTAAAACCCCACAGTGTCCTTCTTCTTACCTCAAGCCGGGGGTGAGTTGTACGCTTTTCTGCATTTGACCGCTCCCTCGGCAGGAATTACTGATAGCCTAAGGTGACACCAGCTCCCATTGGCTACTACAATGAGCGGTCATAGCGATATTGTCATAATCAACATGCTTGCCAGGCGGATTAGTGGTCGCGGTATATTGTTATGAGCATACGGGACGATACTGCTGTCCATCCTCTTAATATCAACATGCATGTGGAGACAGGGTTGAGTGGCTGGTCTTTTATTTGCCCGGAGCGCCAACTCCTTAGTATTCTGGACCTCTTTTGAGATAGTATTTGGTAACTCTTATCGTTTATAAATATAATATCTAATAATTATATTAGATAGTAATTCTCCCACTACATGGCAAAGGGCTGTTCTCATATAGAGAAAGAATGAGCATTGATTACAATACTTGCGCGACAGTTTGGCGATTTCAGACCCAGGTTCTCTCACGATGTTTTCCTTCACCATCCATACAAATAAATAAAATTGAAGTGTCTGTTTGTAATGTCAAAATAACAGATTTTTACTAAATGCATATGAAAGTATATACGTTACATATAACAAAAAACTATTTTAAAATTATTGGTCTGTCTGTCTGTCTGTCTGTCTGTCTGTTTGTTCCGGGTAATCTCCGAAACGGCTGAACCGATTTTGACGGGGCCTTCACTGGCAGATAGCTGATGTTATAAGGTATAACTTAGGCTACTTTTATTTTAGAAAAATAATTAGGGTTCCGTGTAAAAAAAAAAACCCTTGAATCCAATATATTTATTCTATGTCAAGTGTCTATGTCGAAGTACTCTAAATTTCTTTTAAATTAAACGCGGGTGAAACCGCGGCTCCCAGCTAGTTAAATAATATGACACAAAAAAACGGCACATCGGTAGCCAAGTTTGAACCCGTAACCCTATACTCAAGACGCTAGTATATAAACCTCTGGGCCACCAAGATATATACAAGGCAATCCGTCCAAATGAGTCAGTATGCAAAAATCAGAAACTATTAAAGGTAAAAAAGTTTGTCCTGTTGTTGGATGGTTAGGCATGATCCTCATCAGTTTTAAAATAAGCGAAACAGATAACGAGCACACACTATCACTCACAGTCTGTATTATTTTAGTAACTAAATAATAACAATGCCGTCGTGCGTATAGAAAATGCACAAACTATCAAGCAAAAATAAATAAAGAACAAGGGATCTAATACCAGTAAAAAACTCTATCGTAACTAAATAATCGTATTTAAAAAATTACGATTCAAATAATCTATAGAATAATATTCTCGAACAAAACACTGGCCAAGCAAAGAAAAGAGACAACACATATATTCTATCATAGGTGCGGCAAAGACATCGAGTACACGTGTTGTCATTTTAGATAACTATCTATTTTATTCTCGTAGTTTTTGTGTATTCTTTTTTACAGCATAGGTGTGTAGTTTTATAGCTTTATACCTACATACAGCGAGACTGAGTTTTGCGCGCCATTTAATATGGACGTAACATATCTATGGCATAATGTCATTGGTGTATCTTAATACGTTTATAGAAAAAAGGATGTACTCGTATATCTCAACAAGAAAATACTATCTACCCACAGAGTTTGGCAAGCCAACATCCAAAATACCAATGCCAAACATTACCAGCAAAAAAACCCGTAAAATGAAACTAAAGCTTTGTAAGGAACTTCAATTATACGAAAAAATATACACCACCAAAATTGCGGCTGTAAGGTCTACCTTTTGATATATTTTTGTTCTAGTAAAGAATCGATTAATAACGTCACCGGGGGTCGCGTTGCGGGACGAATCGTCAACTCTTACAATAGGGCATTATTTTACAACCCGTAGATGGTGGGATATACGGGAAAGTATTGTGAGAAGTAAAGCTGCTGCTATTCCGACATTATTTGTTGCTGTATTTAAGAACCTAAATTGCCATCATTAAAATCTCTACTATGCCAAGTTTCTCAGTTCCTTGTTTTAAACGGTGCGATTGACTCTGATTAGTAATACTAGTAGTGAAAGTTCTGGTATAATATGATGCTGAAGCTGTCCAAGGCCAACATTTATCTTTTTTAGGATTTCCAACATCTATTACATTGTTCTTAACAATTAGGTTTACATGCCACGACTTACGAGCTTAATGCATGGCCTATTATAGGCAAACACCATATGCATTATACTGTTACATATAAATTATTTTTTAACGTAACAGTATATTGCATAAAATTATGCTCTATATTATATTATGACTCACTTAACAATTTTTTTTTCTCAAACATATTTTGCAAACAAGATGCGCATTGTTTAACAGAGACTAAGGTTCACGGTGCTGCAAGCAAGCGCATAGTGATAGACTGTATGTCTACTATCTCACTGCACTCACCGTATAGTTTACACATTCCAGAAATTGGCGAATTCTGACCCAATACGGTTTTCCTGATCGCAGCGCATAACGGTTTAATGGCATATCGAGGATATCTACTTGAAACTGTAAACCGAATTCTTCGAATTGTTCCAGAACAGTCTATGTTGTTAGATAAAATCTTATGGAGCGTTGATATATCAAGCATATCCATACGTTGCCTTATGGTTATAATGTTAAATTTTTTGTAAACTGTCACTGTATGAATATTTTCGTCCGGAATACCCAGTTAAAAACGCTAAGTGTCGTACAAACCGTTTTTGAATTTGCTCAATTCGCAGGGAATATGTAGCATAATGAGGTCGCCAAACCGTGCTACAATAATCCAGGTGACTACGAGCTAAGCTTTTATAAAGAATTATTTTAGTTGTTATCCTTCTGAAGACCTTACTATTTCTAATTACAAAGCCCAACAATCTAGACGACCGCTTAATAATATTCTCTATATGTGGTAGGTAGGTGATCTTCCTATACAACAGCACACCCAGGTCCTTTATGACTTCATTTTCCTTCAATTGTTCACCACCAATAAAGTATTGCGATCGTTTGAAATTATTTTTACGTGTAAATTTTTTGGCTTTCAAGAGTATATCGTTATTTTTGCACCATTTTATAAGTCTGTTTAGATTGCTTTGCAGCAGATTGACGTCGTTTTGGAGTTCTATAATTCTGCATAATTTAAGATCATCTGCGAATAAAAAGGGTGTTGAGTATATAAAATGGTTTTGAATGTCATTTATAAAGATATTAAACAATAATGGACACATATGTGATCCCTGGGGAATCCCGGAGTAAATTTTATAAGTATTTGATTTATAACCACTGGCCATAACATAATATGAACGCTCTGTTAGATATGAACCAATCTATTTTAAAATGGCACTAGTAAACCCGTACGCGGATAGTTTTTTAAGTAAAACAGCATGAGAAACGCGGTCAAACGCCTTACTAAAATCTGTGTATATGGCGTCAATTTGTTTGTGTGCATCAACTGATTCTGTGACGATTTCAGTAAATAAGACTAATTTTGAACATGTTGACCGGAACTTTGTGAAGCCATGTTGGGATACAAATAGGTCTTTTTTTATAATTTTGAATATGCGGACAAATAAACCCTTATTTCTTTCTTCACAAATAATACAAATATGGGACACAGCTTTAGATTGAATCTGTGTATCCATGCTTAATTCTGGGTCTACCTCTTGGTTGGTATTATATAAAGCGATGGGATACGACCATTTCAATAGGTGTGTATGTATCTTAAAATTTCAATCTTCTTAAATCATTCAAAGCAAGTGAGTGATCACAAGTGATGAGAAAACAAAATGTTTGTAACCTAACTTTTTGAACTAGATAAAGTACCCACTAAAATGCAAGATAAAACGTATTGTTTAATGCTAACATATAGCTATTTCTGTAAACTTTAACTTCAATGCAGGTTTTAGGTAATCCCGAGGTTTACGGACTCGCTTCTTAACTCATTGCGTGTTGTAAAACGAGACACAATTAAAAATAAAAGCCCGGTTGCGGGTTCAAAACCTGTCATTTACTAATGTGAGCTTTTCAATGTCCTATGTACTTTCTTATTCAATTTCAGACCCAATTTAGGTTTAAGATACACATCGTGAGGAAACCTGGATCTAACGGTCTGTGATCGACATCACGCAGTAAATAAGCGTGGTGACCAATGCTTGGCGCTGTGTGAGAAGCTTTTGCATTGCAATAGAACGGCTATAGGTTGATGTTACTATAATGTTTTCTTTTTTATCGCAGCGGTTCTTATTTAAATGTCAGTCCATATGTTTCCAAATCTCAAGTTCCCTGGTGTGGTATTATAGTGATTTTCCGATACCATTCAGCACTTTCTCAACTCAATTATTCTTTGTCTCATATTCTTTGATGCAACTCATTTTATTAGTGTTTTTAAATTGTTTTAGATTTGGGTTTTGAGGATGAAGTTGAGTTTTAGGTACATAATCGATAAAATAATTATTAATAATAACTTAATAATACACATAATTTAATTAAACACAGTATTCACACTAAAGCGACAATGGGCGGGGCACATTGATCGTAGAACTGATGGCCGTTGGGGCAAAAAGGTTCTCGAATGGAGACCGCGCACCGGAAAACGCAGCGTGGGACGACCTCCAACGAAGTGGACAGAAGACCTGGTGAAGGTCGCTGGGAGTCATTGGATGAGGGCGGCATGTAACCGCTCGTTGTGGAAATCTAAGGGGGAGGCCTTTGTTCAGCAGTGGACGTCCTGTGGCTGATATGATGATGATAATGATTCACACTTAATTTTCTTGTCGGAATCTACAAGTCACATAGGGAACATTTTATTCATCTGTGTTCAGGCTGATAGAGTGAAATAACGCTACACGTCAGCTAACATTTAAAAAGTGTCACGCCCCGTGTCTTGAAGTGTGTCGTAAAACACATTCCTCCATTATTAAATGAGCAGAGCATTATGTAGACGTCGTCTCGCAGAAGGTTTCATTTGGCTACTGTACTGTTTGGTGTTGTTTTAATAACAGAAGGTAGGTCATTAATATAAACCAGAAAACGGAACGAGCCTACAATTGAACCCTGCGGGACTTCTCTCCGTTGATGATTCATCATCATCATCTCGGCCAAATGAAGTCCACTGCTGGACACAGGCCTCCCCCAAAGATCACCACAACGACCGATTTGGGTGTGTTGTGGGCTCATTGGGGGCATTTGCCATAATCGCCACGCTTAGCAGACGGGCTAGCGATCGCAGTTGAGTTGTTAATGTACTCGAAGGACGCTGCTGCCCATCCTCCGGATAATCCCTTAGTCGACTTTTACGACACCCACGGGAGGAGATGAGGTGGTGGTATTCTGAGCCGGCACCATAGATTATATTACCAAAATACGAAATATATATATATATATATTTTATTGTTCGGATGAAATAAATCCCTCACTCGCCCACCCTCCCCCATGACACCATAAGCAAACGCATTAATAGAACTGGGCCGCCAACACAAAAAAGTAATAACAACGTTAATGGCTCGTCTCATATAAAAATTAAACTACAAAACCCGAAGCAGCACACCTGCAGACTTTGAAAGGGGTTGTCCCTCAAATGGCACATAAAAACACCTTTGCCTGTCTTACCAACAATAACTTTTCATTTAATTAAAAACCTAGAGACCTTTTCTTGTATCCTTCGATATACATAGTTGTGAATTGTTTTGTATAAATTTGTCTTGTGCATGGTTCGGAAAAGTCAGTCAAAAACCGGATAGTCGAAAAAATATATATTACAAACTAAGAAGATAATAAATATGTAAAATAATTACACCAAATAATAAAACGAATGATTTCTTCTGTACACAGTAGGAAATTGAGAATTCAAAGTCAAACTTTTTATTTCAAACTAGCTGGGACCCGCGGTTTCACCCGCGTTTAATTTAAAAGAAATTTAAAATACTTCGACATATACACTTGACATAGAATATATATATTGGATTTCAAGGGTTTTATTTTTTTTGCGCGGAACCCTAATTATTTTTCTAAAACAAAAGTAGCCTAAGTTATTCCTTATAACACCAGCTATCTGCCAGTGAAAGTCCCGGCAAAATCGGTCCAGCCGTTTCGGAGATTACCCGGAACAAACAGACAGACAGACAAAAAAATTAAAATTTGTTTTTTTTGTTGTAGGTATCGTATATATTTTCATATGCATTTAGTAAAAAGCTGTTATTTTGACATTACAAACAGACACTTCAATTTTATTTATTTGTATAGATAAACCAAATATTGGCACTTATGAAACGTCAGAATCTAAGTTGCACGGTTCCAAATAGTTGATCTCATGGAGAAGAGCCGGCAAGAAACTCCATGGATACTCTTAAATTCTTAATGCGCGATACTATAACTTCTTTTATTTTTTTATTGGTGCGTGGAAATTCTTCATGAACTTCCTTCGCTCGGGAGAAGGGCGAAGGGGTATGGCCGGTCTCCTACCAGCTAAAACCACTGGAGCGGTCATCTTCGGCACCTAAGAGAGGCTCCAGATCCTCGTATAAACCACAATATAACGTATAAACAATCCACTAGAGCCGCCCACTATCGCACTATACCTACCCGATAAAATGTTAGTGTTTCTGGATAAAAGTTACACCATAACCACATGGTTGACGCAGTGGCTAAGCTTCCTACGCTAACTGCCGCGGGTTCGATTCCCGCACGGAACAAATGTTTGTATGATCTGCAGATAGTCTTTTCGCTGTGTGTAGGTATGTGCATGTGAGATGTATGTCTGTAAACTGTGCCCACCATACAGGAGAAATCCAAGGACAACAATTTTACTAAAAATAAATAAATAAGAAACTGCTAAACATAGGCATTCAAATGTCTGCTTCAAATATCAGTGATACTGCCATAATCACCACGTTGGTGATCACAGAATGTTGTTTTTATACGAGAGGTTGCTGCTGCCTATACTCTTGATAACTTGATTCCTTTGTCGCCTTTTAAGATACCTATTGATGCAGTGGCTTGTTCTATTCTTTGTCGGCACTACGAGTCATTATCTATACAAATAAATAAAATTGAAGTGTCTGTTTGTATTGTCAAAATCACAGCGTTTTACTAAATGCTTAGGAAAGTATAAACGGTACATATAACACAAAGACAATTTTCAATTTTTTGTCTTATCTGTCTGTTTGTTACGGGTAATCTCCGAAACGGCTGGACCGATTCTATCTGAACTTTCACTGGCAGATAGCTGATGTTATAAGGAATAACTTAGACTACTATTATTTTAGAAAAATAAATAGGGTTCCGCGCAAAAAACCAACCCTTGAAATCCAATAGGTATTATATATAATTTATTTTAAATTAAACGCGGTTCATCCGTGGGTTCCAGCTAGTAACAAATAAAAACGTTCGTAAAAAGAAAAAAATCGAGTGATTTCGAAAATACGTAATGTTCAACCATTTAAAAACTGTCGTAAAATTAATTTTCTTACACGGTCACCAAACACAGGGATTATTAATCAAATTTCTATGCGATCGCGAAGATTAAAGAAATTCAACGTTACAAAGGAATTTCACCTTTTTATAACGGCTGATACCTGTTTGATTAACGTTTTTCGGTAGGTCGATGTAATTAAAATCTTTTTGATTTTTAGCTACGATGAAAATGAATTGTTACTTAATGGTTTATGAAAGTGGATATTTTAGGATATTAAATACAGATTACACCTTTAGATTTAAGATTTTTGATCTTGATCTGTTGTTGTGTTAGGATCATAGTTAACACAAAAAAACAGACAAATCCTGAACCACAAATCCAAAGATCTTGGATTAGATTAATACATTTTGGCGGATAACGTAAAATTACCTTGCTACTAAATTGAAAATTCAGGGTAGTAATAGTATACTAGTCCAAATTATCCAGTTTCTTAGAAAAATATTTACTTATTATTTATTACTTTTTTTTTGGTTTAAGAAACTTTAGACTAGGACTGCGATTTCTCTTGTGTCGAGGCGAGGCCTAAACGACGGGGTTGATTCTAAATTATTTCTCATTTTTCGGATCATTGTTTAATAAGTTCGAAACCACTCGTAAAACAGTAAGGGTTAGATCATATCGAGAAGCGACGCGACGTGACGACGAATTTGTACTTTTATATGTTGTAAACGAGTTCTATATTTCAAATGTTGTAAACAAGTTCTATATTTTATATGTTGTAAACAAGTTCTATAAGTGCCTTCAAGTGCTGTCTTAAAAAGTACGCCTCTAATAGCGTCACGTCGTCGTGTCCTAGTGTGTGCATTGACATTTAACTGATTATCAAAACCGTGAATATGTGTACAGCTACATGAACTAAAATTAAAAAGTCACGTTACCATTAGTTTAAGGTAAGATTCGTGTTCAAATTAAGAATACAACCCCACCCTATCTCCTCTCATGGAGGTAGTAAAAGGCGACTAAGCGATTCTAAACTAGAGGAATGGGCAGTAGTGTCCCTTTTGTGGAACAGTACCCATACTGCGCTCACCTGCTCGCCTGCCCAACGTGATTAGTACTGGCAAATGCACCCTAAAATAATGACACTATTGTGGAAATCAATGGGAGGAGCCTTCAATCAGCACTGGACTTTATTTTGAAGATATGATGAAGGTAAAGCAATTGGTTTTAAGCGCATGTCAAATTTAGCAATTAAACCATTTTTTGTTCTATGTAGGCAACATATAGGGTAATATCATTTTTATGAATCATTTCGCGTCGATTGTTTCTATGCTACGATGTGTGTCCCTTTTTTATTTATTTTTTATTGATCCGGCGGAAATACCTCGTGTACTTCCTTCGCCCCGGGAAAGGGCGAAGGGGCATGCCGGACTCCTACCGGCTAAAACCACCGGAGTGATCATCGTCGGCACCGAAGGGAGGCTCCAGGAACTCGAATAATCTCCATCTAGAGCCACCCGTTGGTGCCACGCCTTTAGGTTCATCTCGGAGGGGATGACTGTAAAGTGGTCATCCCCTCTAGTGGAGGGAAGGCGGCCACCCCCCCAGGCATCTCTCGAGGGGATTGTAAAAGATTCCACCGAGGCCTCACTATGCGCTGTGCTGCGCACACAGCGGTACGTGACCACATGCGCACCGCTGTCTTCCCGGGAGACGCAGATTTCCCAATAAGCGCGCTCGTGACCCCCAAGGCCCCCCGCCATATAAAGACGACAGGGGGCTCAGGCGTGTTGGACACGGGCGCCGCGGCGGTTGTTACCCCGGCCCCGTGTCCTCCTCCTCCGAGCGGGATCGGCCCTCTCCCGATCCCGCTCTGCGACCTCCTTCTGGAGCATTACGCTCTCACAGAAGGAGACCACAGCACTCCAATTTTCCTGCTTTGCCAGCATAGCCGACACTACTGCTGGCAAAGAGAGATCTTGCCCGATCCGATCGACCAGGATCCGCCGCTCGGCAGTCCACGCAGGGCACTCTTCGAGACAATGTGTGTCCCTAATGCGCCGTGTGTGTGCTAGCCCCAACATTATACAGCTTTGCACCCAGTGGTAAGCTTGTAGCGGTGATTTCGCATAATTACCATACTATATAATTAGTATTTAAATTAATGTTGTAGAGTAGACAATACTATCAGTCATTACGTAAAAATAATACTTACCGAGCCTGACTCATTGTTACTCGAATAATATAATATAATAATATAGGCGCCTTACCTGTCTGTGTCCTGTGCGTTCCTTCATACCTGCACTTCAATATGGGTATTTTCTCGTTGAAGTCCATCCATCATCAATTTCCAGTTCATGTGTGGAAGAAGAACTTTACCTGCCCATAGTCATTTCAGATTTTTCCGTGTTTCATTTTTGTCGTAAGAAGCATCTCTATGTACCAATTCACGAAGCAGCCATCTCCAGGTAGTTCGAAAGGGAGTTATTAGAACGTCTGTCATTAGCAAACAGCAAAGGCGTTGTTTCTTGCACAAAAGTGAAGGCACAAAGAGAGCGTAGCTTCATACTTCGATGATTCTTTATTGTGATGTGTGTCGTCTTTACCTTTGTATGGGAAGGGATTTTGAAGAGTCGCTTTTTTAAAATGACAATTCTTTTTCTTCTACTTTTTGAGGGTTTATTTAATATCAATCCGCGGCGGAAATAACTCTATTCTATGTTTTCTTTTCATCATTTCGGCCGAATGAAGTCCACTGCTGGACACAGGCCTCCCCCAATGATCACCACAACGACCGATATGGGTGTGTTGTGGGCTCATTGGAGGGTTTTGCTATAATCGGCACGCTTGGCAGGCGGGTTGGCGATCGCAGTTAAGATGTTAATGTACACGAAGGACGCTGCTGCCCATCCTCCGGCTAATCCCTTAGTCGACTTTTACGACACCTAGGAGATGGATATGGGGTGGTGGTATTCTGAGCCGGCACCACACGGTTGTGTTTTTTTCACCCGGTAGAAATACGTCACTTACTTCCGCTCACGAAAGTGCCGTGCTCAAAGAGCCGTTCATTGGTGTCACGCCTTTTGGCACATCTTATATGGGATTGTAAAGGATCCCACCGAAGCCTTGCTGTGCTGGGCATACGGTGGCAAGTGACCACGTCTTCCCGGGGGTCACTCGATATGAACACGCAGACTCCCTAAACTGCGCAAGCGCGTGACTGCTACTTTCCTTATACAAATGAACAAAGGTCACTGACATTATATTTTAAATCGCAAACCTTTTTCTTAGGAGCTTAATAAACAAAGCACAGCAAAACATAATTTCAAACTAACAATCGACAACAACAAATTGCCAAGCTATTTCTCTGTTACGAATGACAGAGCTCAGTTCCAATCTAGTCGTCGTATTTGCATCTCAAGGGCCGCTCGATCAATTCTCCAGTGAATACAAAGTGGTTTCCGCATTTGGATGCATTGCTTTGGCTTGCTATACGAGTATACGACCGCTCTGCATCTGTGTGTTGTTTATTCTGTGATGTTTTTTGTTGGAAGTTTCGTTTTTATTTTGTATTGTATTGTTAATCTTAGATTGGAACATTACGAATAATCACTAACATTCAATAAAAGTTTACCACTAAACATACGTCTCCTTGACAATTATCGGTGGTTGTATACATTGCCAATCACCACGCTTGATGGACAATTTGGCGATCGCAATGTATTGATTACTAACTATTGCCCGCGGTTTCACCCGCGCTTTTGTTTTTAATAATATAGTTAGATGAAAATATATACGTATAATTAGTATATATATGTGCATACCATTTCTTTAAATTTATTCACGAAACCCTATAATTTTTTAGAAAATTAAAATAGCCTATGTTATTCCTTATAACATCGGCTATCTGCCATGTTCCATATATACGATAAGATAAGATAAGATAAGATAATGCTTTATTGCTTATAAGGGTATTTGTGGTACATAATGTTTCAAAGTATGGTAAAGAGTATGGTAAAGAGTATGGTACTAAATTACAAATTTTTGGATGAGCTACTGTTCTCCTAGCTAGATTGCTGAGCGACCTGTATTAAGGAGAAACAGTTTGCCTCCTTGGTTTGTTTTCTTAATATGCTACGTGTTGTCTCAATAAAATTCAATTAAAACATATATGGTATACAACATTATTAATTGTTTCTATACGTTGCTAATTGATTATGGTTTAAAATTAAAGATATTAATAAACTGAAGACAGAAAAAGAAACAAAGCGTATATACTTTCATATGCATTTAGTAAAAAGCTGTTATTTTGACATTACAAACAGATACTTCAATTTTATTTATTTGTATATGTATAGATCATAAAAAACATATCCATCCGAAAATAAGTTACAATCATGTCTAGCCATCAACTCATAAATTAAACAGTTAATATTGGTAATTATTGGAAGTACACTGAAGAAAGACAGTGATAAAATTCGTTTATTTGTAAATAGGTATAAAAAATGTAAAATGTGTGTGTATTAGTGTACACACGTAAGAAGAAACTTCTTTATGACATCATTTTTCGAAAAATGATCTGTTATTTACAACTTTACAGAAATTGGTTAAATAAAGCTAAATTAGATAAAGTGTAAGCAAAAGGCTTTTATTATCATAGACATCGATACAAACAATACAATTATTTCACCTTATTGCTACTAAGATTATTATAACATTTCATTAATTATAATAGAACTATTACTGTAATTGTTATCGTTATTATATATTTTTGTAATTAATGGCATAAGCCAGGTAACTGAAACATGAAATATATGGTTTACATTCCACAGAATTTAGTGACCGAGTAAAAACTCCATCAATAATTGTAGTGCCGGATCTTGTTGTTGATGTTTGAGGACTGTTTTTCATAGATAAATTCAATATATCTTTCAAATCAATATGGCGCATAACGTAAAAATGTGACTTAGAAATAAAGATGGCGCGTAACAGAAAAACGTTACATTGCTATAAAATTTCTCCCATACGTCGATAAAGAAGTTCACTTCAATAAATCTAGACTTTTTAAGACAGTGCTAGTAGTTGTTTTTGCTGGGTAGAAATAGCGACGCAGCAAGATCCCACCAAGAAAAACTGAATCGATTCATTTATTTATTAATAAAAAGGTTCTAGAACGGAGACCGCGCACCGGAAAACGCACCGCGGGACGACCTCCAACGAGGTGGACAGATGATCGGGTGAAGGTCGTTGGGAGTCGTTGGATGAGGGCGGCATGTAACCGCTCGTCGTAGAAATCTAAGGGGGAGGCCTTTGTTCAGCAATGAACGTCCTGTGGCTGATATGATGATGATGAGGGTTGGTGTTTATCTTTGCTTCATGTCCTAGAAAAGTCTCTCTTTCTTGCCGGCTCTTCTCCATCATATCCATCCATCATGTCCGATGACATAGAACCGTAGACTTTAATTCTTTTATCGTGTTCGTCGAAAAAAGTTCCTTCTCAAAGATTGATCGATCAATGACTGGTATGGGTTTGTGTTTTGTGCTCATTGCGGGGTTTTGTCATAATCGCCACCCTAGGCAGGTAGATTCACGATCGCAGGGGAATTGTAAATTTTCTAGAAGGACACTGATGCTCCGTTTAATTCTATTTCGTTCAGCTTAAACACTAAGAAACGATGAAGATTGGAAATTTTGGGGGCTGTCTCATATTATGTTGACGTTCAAAAGCTACTATTATTAGTCTATTTTGAACAAACGATTTTTTTTTTGGAAGTTTTAAATCTCATAGTCATCGTAGGATACCCAAAGGAACGAGATGAGGTGGTGGTGGTATTCTTAGTCGCACCACATGGTTGGATTACTTACTTATTTTTTATCTGCATTGGAAATTCATTTTGAACTTTCTCCGTCCCAGGGAAGAGTGAAAGGGGCATGGCGGACTCTTACCGACTAAAACTACTGGGGCGGTCATCTTCAGCACCTAAGGGGGCTCCTGGACCTCGTATGATTACCCTAGAGGCTCTCACTGGTTCCACGGTTATAGGCATATCTTGGAGAGGGTGACCGTGATGTGGTCACCCCCTCTAGCGGAGGAGGGCGACAGTTTCCAGATTTTTTTAAACGTACCATCGATTTTAATAGTAACACATGTCATAGACAAAGAGACAATGATGGTGAAGACGAAATTATAAGTGTTCTTTGTTATCATATATATGCCAAAAATATATTTCTCAAAATCCTTCCTAAAACTTAAATCTTTAATACGTTAATCTCTACCACAATCTCTCAGAATAATATGACTGTTTATAAATTCTAAGAAACTACAAATAAAGTAAGTTAAAGAGTAAATATATGGGTAAATAAATAAATCACTCAAAGTTATAGTTGTCTTGGATGGCAACGATTTATTTGGTCAAATAAATTACGTTCACGGCGAGAATGGCAGGAAAATACGGGAGGCCAGTAGATAACTTTTGGAATATACGCACGTCTGTTGTGTACGCGGCCGTATGTATAAACTGAAAGCTGAAATGCGACAGTCAACGTTTTCAGCAATAATTCTCTTTTATTTCTAAGTTTCTGGGAATATTCGAGAAGGAAAACATGCTTATCGTTTATACTCATTTACAAACGCATTACTCGTACTCATGGTATTATCAACAAGTCTCATGTAACGCTGTTCTGTCGCTTTGAATTCTCTATCCCTTGGACCGAAAGGTTCCTGGAGAAGAATGAAGCAGCAGTTTTCTATTCTAAATATCTTAAAAATGGGCTAAAATGACGCCAGAAGCGCAGAAGTGTCTTTGTATGCGCTTAAAACAACATAATGAAAATCTATCTGCCAAACATGGTAAATATGGCAAAATGTGTGTTTCAACAATGCACGCCCCGATGTGGTATGATGAATCCTTCAAGGAAATTAAATCCTAAATGAAGATTGAAAACACTTATGTCTTTTTATAATTTGCAAATAAGAAACGGTAATTAACGCGATATTACCTATGAATATACAGACAAAAGGGCCAATTCTCTAATATTTAGTGTAGTTCTATCTTGTCTCAATATCGTAAGTGTCAAAAAATGGTATTGTACTAAACCAACAAACAAAATCAAACATTATCGAAAATGGGTCGAAAGTTGATCGAAGCCAAAACGGTATTCTGGAAACTCTCTGAACTATTACAGTAGTAAAATGATCCTTAAAAAATAACAAAATTGAGATTAAATGAGACTAGATTAAGATCATACTGCAACAGGACTGAACTTTAAGAGCGGAGCGGTGGAGGTTTTAATCTCAGTTCGGTCAACTTTCAGTAACAGTGTAAATTAACTACGAAAATTGAACCTCAGATTACACCGATTGTGATCACAAGGCCTTCTTACACGTATGTAGATTGAGTCCGATCCGTGCGGTGTCCAAGTTTAAGAATATAGCACCACTCCATCTCCTCCCATTTCCTCCAATTTTAACCTGAAGGGTACTTGGTGACAATAACAACAACAAAACGTATCCCATGTCGTATTTTATGCCATAATCTACCGCTCTTGCCAAAAGAGAGCATTACGCATCACGTGTTACAGGAATAATGAATAGTGAGTAAAACCCTTTAATTTACGATAAATCACTTCACATTCACATACAAACAGAGGCAAGAAAATATTACTACAGACTTGCAAAGGCAGGAGCATGGAATCGATACAAGCCCTGCACAAAACATACATCAATGGATCCTGTAAAAGAACTGGATGACTTAATGGACATGACATGCGATGCTGACAATCCAGTCTATATGTTCCATAGGAGATACAGTGTACATATACCCTCGAAGAAGAAGAACCCTCGGGAAGAGTGGCAGAGAGGACTCAAGCCCATAAATGATACGGCTCATCTCATTTGGTTTACTGATGGATCTAAAATGAAGTAAGGTACGGGAGCAGGAATTTGGTCCAATGACTGTAATATCAGTCAATCCATGGGGCACTATACATCGGTTTTCCAGTCAGAGTCCTATGCAATAATTGCCTGCATAAGAGAAATACTAAGGAGGAATGTGAAGGACAAAACTGTATACATACTCAGCGATAGTCAAGCAGCTTTGAAGGCATTAATCTCCTTCAAAGTAAAGTCGAAACTAGTCAAGGAAGGTGTTATCCTATTAAACAAACTAGGAAAATAGAATAACGTAAAACTTATCTGGGTACCTGGGCACGAAGGTGTTGAAGGTAAAGAGAAGGCAGATCAACTAGCAAGGGTAGGCTCGAATGAGCAGTTCATCGGCCCTGAGCCATTTGTAGGAATACCTAATGGTTCCTACCAACGGGCATTACATGCATTTACTGATAAAGATCATGTCAGAGAATGGAGGCAAGCGAGAGGCCTAAACCATTCTAAGACTTTCTGCAGCACAAAACTAGACGGGTTTAAGAGATTATTAAATCTAACCAAATTTAAGGCACTATATAGGCGTAATGACAGGACACTTTGGCACCAAGGAGCACCTACATAGGATGAAGCTTAGCACAAAGGATACATGCAGATTCTGTATGGACAATCAAGAGTCAATGCAGCACTTTTTGTGCAGCTGTGACGCTCTGGGAAGACGTAGGGCAAAACATCTAGGAATGGCTTATCCTTTGCCTGATGATTTTGCACGGCTTCAGGCAGGCATGATTACGAAGTACCTACAGGGACTTCTTGATTTGTCAGCGGAGGAGTAGTTCAGGGCTTTGGGCAGCACAATGGATCCAATGGGGTCGAAGTGCGTTCGGCTGATGCTGATGCCGTGAGAGCCACAATAGAATAGAATACATGAAAAAAAATACTTATTTACAGTTGCTAAATATTTATTTTTGTTCTTTTATGATTGTGTTTTGTTTAATTGCACTACACCACCACTGTCAAATGGCTAAAAATCCATTATGTCAGACTTAAAACGACATTTGTTTTAAGTCACCGTTTATTTAAAAATCGAAATGGCAATATATTCTACGAGAGCAATAAACACTTCATTCGTTTTCTATGTAGTGAATATTGTGTTGTGTTTTTATATTTGTTTTTCGGTTGCCTCAAGTAATCTAACGAATTGCTTATGTTAGAGATTGTATTATTGTTTAAAATTGAAAATAACACCATTTCTAAACTAACCTAACCGTAGTATCCTATATATATTGGTTATGCCACTGTCGGTCAAATTAAGGCTAGGGCAGATAAAGTTTATTTTATAATAAACACACAAGCAAAAACTGTTTACCTATTATTTATTATTCTATTTATCCCGAATTACTTACTTCAGTAAATTCACCGCTAAAAGGGACATTTCTATTTTCGAAACAAATCCACCTGTCAGGTGCTAAATATAAATGATTGTTACCCTTACCCGCTAGTTTGTCCGCGCAATTTCCACAATGTTTTGTCACCCTACTGCACTGTCCCTGAACCTTTCACGTTTGATAGAGTTGTGGAAATATTACAAATACATTGTTAAAGGGTAATTTTGTTTCTGTATTTTTTCCAGGTTCCAAATATCTTCAGTGTTTCGTAATCGTATACGATCAATATTTTAAAGTTCAATGTTTATATCATTTATCAAAATGGGGTTTGGCCTCTCATTTTCAAATAATTCTTACTATTTTACAAATAAAATATAGAGACTACATATATCTGTTTGAGATTAATAGACTTCGTCATTCTCATGGAGAAAGTCATCTCAAAGAATGGAGGGAGGCGAGAATACTAAACCATTCCAAGAGTTTCTGTAGCACAAGGGTGGACGTGATTAAGAGAATTGTAAATCTAACCAAAATCTAATTTAGGCACTATATAGACGTAATGATAGGCCACTTCGGCATCAAGGAGCACCTCCACGGGATGAAGCATATAAGCATAGCAAGATGACGAAAGCCGTGTGGTACCGGCTCAGAATACCACCACCCCATTTCCTCCCGTGGGTGTCGTAAAAGTCGACTAAGGGATTAGCCGGAGGATGGTCAGCAGCGTCCTTTGAGTACATTAACAACTCAACTGCGATCGCCAACCCGTCTGCCAAGCGTGGTGATTATGGCAAAACCCCCCAATGAGCCCACAACACACCCATATCGATCGTTGTGGTGACCTTTGGGCTGTGTCCAGCAATGGACTTCATTCGGCCGAAATGATGAAATGATGAAGATGACGAATACATGCAGATTCTGTATGGACAATCAAGAGTCAATGCTGCATTTTGTCCAGCTGGGCTGCTCTCGGAAGACGTAGGGAAAATCATTTAGAAATGGCTAATCCGTCACCTGATGATTATGTGCGGCTCCAGACCGATGTGATTGAGGCTTTTGCTTACCTACAGGGACTCCTTGATTAACCAGTGAACGAGTATTGCAGGGCTTTGGGCAACATAATGGACCCTATAGAATTGAGCTGCGTTCGGCTTATGCTGAGCCCGTGAAAGCCACAATATAACAGAATATACTTCGTCACAGTTTAATAATAATAAAGTTGACCAATCACCAAAAAAGTTGGCACATATATGTATTATAATAAAACACTTTTAAACGGATTCTATCGCGTATATTTTAGATATTTTTTTATGTATTTTTTATGAAGAAGGTTTTTATATTATCCCCTTTTTAGCTACTTTCCACAAGATGGCGCTGCAGCACATGCACTTCTTTACCGTTAAATAAATAAATATATACAAGCAGGACAACGTCTGCCGGGTTTTGCTAGTATTATATAAAATACTAATTCATTTTAATAATTATGAAATCTCCTCACATTGGTCATAGACTACCGACATAAAAAATAAGAAAACGGTAACATTATCTTAGTTCCGAGTGGTTCCCGGAATATAATAGACCACCCCGATCCACCCACGGTGTTGGAAAAGGGTTGTTACAAAAGGAAAGGCAGTAGCATTCTCCCGTGCGCAAATAACAACATGCTTGGATCACCAATCTGCCAGCCAAGCGTCGTGAATAGAATGAGAAGAAGAAATAAATACATTTATTGACACACATCGACATGAATATATAAACATACAAAAGAAAAACCTTAAAAAAATTTAACGGGTACATCAACAACCACAACCACTAATTTGGCGATTGCACGTCCTAGCAATGTCACTGAGGTTTCCATTCAGCATGGTGCTGTGGTATAGCGTTAGCTGCAACACAGCGCTAGCTTTCAGTGTGAATCCCTATCAACTCGCGGATGTAAGCCAGTACACTCTGTGTACATACGACTCATAAACATAAAAATAATCACAAGGCAGTTTCGCTCACAAGGACATAAAAATGACATTATGAACTTATCTCGCTTCCTACGTAGTGCGCTCGCGTCTAGCTTCATGATTATGGTAATATGCTTAAAGAGTGCTCATTGTAGTAATCACTGGGATAGCCCATTGTTGCTGTTTCATAGCTAATTAGATGGCGGGTTTGCAGTTTTTCATGTAAATAGCACTACAATTTGCTAGTGATGCAACAAATACTACTTTTAGTACCAATACGAATATGCTGAACTTAATTATTCAAAGCCAATAAACACGCTAGTCAACATAAATTACAATTAATTTAATAATCAAAATTAACTCCTGGATTTTTTATTTATTAAGCACAATATTTGTAATTTGCATAATTTTTTGTGACACGCGATTTTTTTTCTCTGTTTGTTTTATCAGCTCATCAAAATAGCCTTTCTCTGAGGCCACAGTGGAAGGTTTTTAATAGATTTAAGGATAATCCTTGAATAATCAAACTACGGTACCGTGTGGTGTCCGGATTAAGAATATAGCACCACTCCATCTCCTCCCGTGGATGTCGTAAAAGGGAAAAAAGGGAATCTAAACCAGAGGGATGGGCAGCAGCGTCCCTTCTGTGTAACGGTAGCCATACTGCACTCACCAACCCGCCTGTCAAGTGTGGCGAGTATTGGCAAATACCCCCCAAAATGATGACACAGTTGTGAAAATCTATGGGGGAGGCCTTTGTTCAGCAGTGGACGTATGAATGGCCGATATGATGAATCAAACTATATACTTCAATATCCATGTGTCATTAAAAATATAGCACCACTCGGATCTCCTCTCCTGGATATCGTGAAAGGCGTCTAAGGGCTCCTAAGCCAGAGGGATAGCCAGCAGCGGCTCATCTGTGGAACATTAGTGCGCCCATCAACCCGTTGTCAAATATAGTACTGGGGAATTTCCTCCAAAATGACGTCACAATTGCGTAAATTTATGGTCCTGGGAAGCTCTTGGTCAGTGAATGTCCTTAGACTGATATGATAATGATAAATCAAACCAAAATGTTAACAAAATATGTTCGGATAAATTAATCATATGTCAACTATTTATGGATGCGTTCCGTTTTAGTCAAATATTTATTGCGAATATCATTATGATATTCGGTTGATACGAATATTTAGTAATTAGCTGTTATTCAGCGAATACGAATATCTATGTCGTTGCATCACTACAATTTACATAATATTTTATTCTCGGCAGCCGCTCATACGATATTTGACTAATATGCAGCCGTTTCTTTATTTGGAATTTATTTAAAAAAGCATTGTGTTGGGATGTTTGATAGGTAACATAAAGATATACTTTCTCTTAAAACTTTGTCACCCTACTGTGCGGTGCTGCCCTAATCCTTTCAGAAATTTTGATAGAATCGCGAAAATATAATCATTGTTCGGGTATAATTTCGCTTTCATCTTTAATAAACCAAATCCCTTTAGGGTTTTTGCAATTTAGAGTCTCATAATTTATTTGATACCTTTATCGCCTAAATGGCCAAGTCAGCACTTTATTAGGCTGCTAGTTTAACTTCGTTCAATTTCACGTTGAGAGAAAATATTTAATATAATAAAACACTTTTAAACGGATTCTATCGCGTATATTTTAGATTTTATTCTAAATACCACACTAAAAAACATCAAGACACTGCGTGCATCGAAATAATTTTTGATTATAAGTGTACGGTAGATAAAATAAAACAACTTTTTAAATCTGTAACGACGCCTGTCATCTTAATCATTCTGCGATCACGAACCCTGCAACGTGTTTGAAACGTCAGGAAAAACAAAAATCAAAAATATATGTTTTATTATAATGTGTAATACTCGCGAAAACCTAAGACATTATTAGTATTGAATATTTATTACTTCTATTTTTTTTGTACAATTCGAGATACAAAACCCTAAAAGCTTATAAATCACACACAAGTCCCGCATTTCACAAGCTTTTGATGTTACTGCTAGGTTGTGATAACTCCGCTATCAATATATCATCAAATCCTCATCGGGCATTTAATAACACCTAACTACATTCCAATCACCTTGCAAAAACTTATGCATAATCTTCTACCCTCCCGGCTTTTACACACAAAAACCAGACATTATTGTGCGATTTGACGTATCGCCGTAGCATTAGGGCAAGCCTGAGACAAGATATTGAGAAACACATCTATCATACGGGTGGATGGAGGGGGATGCATCAAAAATAGTAGTTATGTATCCTATCCACAGTAGATTGATGGGATAGTTAGTCAAGATGGGTTGGTTAGTTTATCTAGGGTGTCTCTTCATTTAATTATTATACAAATGACAGTGTCGTGAAAGAAAACAAATGTGAATCATCCTTTAAGCAAAGCATTCATGCCTATTAGTAAAATATAAGTCGTGTGGTGCCGGCTAGTCGTGTGGTGCCGGCTCTGAATACTACCACCCCATCTCCTCCCGTGGGTGTCGTAAAAGTCGACTAAGGGATTAGCCGGAAGATGGGCAGCAGCGTCCTTCGAGTACATTAAAAACTCAACTGCGATCGCCAACCCGCCTGCCAAGCGTGGCGATTATGGCAAAACCCCCCAATGAGCACACAACACACCCATATCGGTAGTTGTGGTGAGCTTTGGCGGAGGCCTGTGTCCAGCAGTGGACTTCAATCGGCCGAAATTATGCGTAAAATATACCAAAAATTATTATACTCATACGAACTTTTAGATTTGTCCATAACTAATAAATGCGTACCATGAACGGTAACTGAGTGTGCAACTTAGAGTAATAGAATCAATGATGATAATGATGATGATAGGTGGAAGAATCCTTTGGACACAATGTACTAATATGCTGTGATCACCAATACATCTGTCAAGCGTGGTGGATTTTGGAAAATGACCTTTTAATTTAGCAATCAGTGGGGTGAACGGAATAATAATGAAGTATCCAACTTTAGTTCTGGAGGTGTTTAATCATGACACATCATATTAGCCAAAGGACATCCACTGTTGATCAAAGACCTCCTCCAAATAACTCTACAATTGTGGCGTCGTTATGGCGGATATGCATTGGCATACATTGTGAGTATTGACTCACAACGTTTGGCAGGCCAGTGGGTGAGTGCAGAATGGTTTCTGTTCCACAGGAAGGCCGCTGCTGCCCATCCCTACAGTTTACGAGGTTCTTAGTCATCATTTACGACAACCACGGGAGGAGTTGCAGGCGTGCCATATTCTTAACTTCTTACATTTTTTGTCCAGGTGTGCTGTCAATTTAAAGAAAAAAATCTTTAATTTTGAATGAATGAATCATTCAGATGGTTCATCCATAGTGAACAAATGTAGGCAAACCATTACATTATTTTATTTTTTACTCTAATAAGTCCTTGAAAAACTACAGTCAGCAGTTAGATTACCCGACGATAAAGTTCTATTCTATTCTATTGTGGCTACAACGGGCTCAGCATCAGCTGAACGCACTTCGACCCTATTGGGTCCATTGTGCTGCCCAAAGCCCTGCACTACTCCTCCGCTGGCAAATCAAGAAGTCCCTGTAGGTACTTCGCAATCATACCTGCCTGGAGCCGTGCAAAATCATCAGGCAATGGATAAGCCACTCCTAGATGTTTTGCCCTACGTCTTCCCAGAGCGTCACAGCTGCACAAAATGTGCTGCATTGACTCTTGATAATCCATGCAGAATCTGCATGTATCCGTTGTGCTAAGCTTCATCCTATGTAGGTGCTCCTTGGTGCCGAAGTGACCTGTCATTGCACCTATGTAGTGCCTTAATTGGGTTTTGGTAAGATTTATTAGTCTCTTAAACCCGTCTAATCTTGTGCTGCAGAAGGTCTTGGAATGGTTTAGGCCTCTCGATTGCCTCCATTCTCTGACATGTTCTTTGTCAGCAAATGCATGTATTGCCTGTTGGTAGGTACCATGAGGTATTCCTACGAATGGCTCAGGGCCGATGAGCTGCTTATTTGAGCCAGCCCTTGCTAGTTGATCTGCCTTCTCGTTACCTTCAACACCTTCGTGTCCAGGTACCCAGATAAGCTTCACGTTATTGTGTTTTCCTAGTTTGTTTAGTAGAATAACACCTTCCTTGACTAGTTTAGAATTTACTTTAAAGGAGATTAATGCCTTTAGAGCTGCTTGACTGTCACTGAGTATGTATACGGTTTTATCCTTCACATTCCTCGTTAGCATTTCTCTAATGCTGGCAATTATGGCATAGGACTCCGACTGGAAAACCGATGTAAATTGCCCCATGGATTGACTGATATTGCAGTCATTGGACCAAATTCCTGCTCCCGTACCTGATTTCATTTTAGACCCATCAGTATACCAAATGAGATGAGCCGTGTCATTTATGGGCTTGAGTCCTCTCCGCCACTCTTCCCTTGTGGGTATATGTACACTGTATCTCCTATTGAACATATAGACCGGATTGTCAGCATCGCATGTCATGTCCATTAAGTCATCCAGTTCTTTCACAGGATCCATTGATGTGTGTTTTGTGCAGGGCTTGTATCGATTCCATGCACCTGCCTTTGCAAGTCTGTAGTGAGATTTTCTTGCCTCTGTTTGTATGTGAATATGAAGTGGTTTAATGTTCAACATCCACTCGAGTGCCATAGTAGGCGTGGTTTTAAAGGCTCCAGTGATGCCCATGCAGGCTACCCTTTGTACCTTCCTTAAGGTGTCTTTGCAGGTTTGTAATAAAGTTCTTGTCCACCATACAGCGCTGCCATATGTGAGTATTGGCCTCACCATCATTGTGTATATCCAGTATATGACCCTAGGTTTGAGTCCCCACGTCTTGCCATAGGCTGAACGGCACATATTGAAGACTCTTAGGGCCTTTTTTGTCGCATTTTCAACGTGAGTGCGCCACGTTAGTTTCTTATCCAGTGTTACACCTAGATACTTTACCTCCGTGGCCCATTTAAGTTTAGTGCCGTACATTTTTAACTCCTTGAGTCCACTTAGGTCTAATTTACTTGTGAACGGCACTAAAACAGATTTGTTTGGATTTATGGATAGGTTGTTCCTGTCACACCATCCTTCTACTTTGTCTAAAGCCTCCTGTAGCAGGTCCGACACAGTGTTCGGGAACTTGCCATTTACTTGTATGACTAAATCGTCAGCATACCCTACCCATACCCTGTATGGAATGGTCCTATATTTAGTTCCACCAATAGAGAGTCTACTACAAGGCTCCATAGAATTGGGGATAAAACCCCTCCTTGTGGGCAACCTTTAGTCGCTTTTACAGCTATCTTATCTCCCAGTAGATTGGCTTGGATAATTCTGCCCTGTAGCATAGTGTTTGTCCATTTTATTATTGTGGGCTCTATGCCATGTCTCTCTGCAGCAGCACTTATTGACTCGTCCTATCGAACGCGCCTTCAATATCAAGAAATGCTGCTGCTGAGATCTCTTTAGTTGCCAGAGCCCTTTCGGCTCTGTCTACTACATAATGTAGTGCTGTTTCAGTAGATTTACCTTGTTGATACGCACATTGCATGTTGTGAAGTGGTCTGCGCCTAAGCGCTCCATCTCTAACATGCCTGTCGATCATCTTCTCTAGTGCTTTTAAGAAGAAGGATGTCAAGCTTATTGGCCGGTATGATTTAGCATCTTCATAATCTGCTTTTCCCGGCTTCGGGATGAAGATTACCTTAACTTGTCTCCAAACTGTTGGGACATACCCAAAGGCTATGCAGGCCCTGTACAGTCTGCAGAGGTGAGGTAAGAGAATGTTTTTGCCCTCTTGCAGTAGGATGGGATAGATTCCGTCAGGTCCAGGGGATTTGTATGGACGGAAACTCCCCATTGCCCAACGTATTTTGTCCGCGTCAACGACTTTCTTTGCAATCCGCCAGTCGTCCTTGGAAGTTCTTGCATTCTGTTCTTCCATTGTGATAATATTTTCATTCACATTATGTAGTTCTACCGAGTCTGGGAAGTGTTTCTTGAGCATGATTGCTAGTGTCTCCTTCCCATCTGTTGTGAGTTTACCTTGGTCATTTCTTATGGATGACAGTTTATTGACCTTCGCGGAGCTCATTGCCTTCGGCAGTCTCATACCTTCCGGATAGCTGCTTATGTTCTGACAATGATCCCTCCACGCCCTTCTCTTTGCTTTGCGAACTTGTTTGCTATAGTGCGTTAGCGCTTTTGCATATATCGTGAAGTCTTTTGTTGACTTCGCATAGTTGAAAACTTTTCTGGTGTCCTGTCTCAGATGTTCTAAGGCAGGTGACCACCATGGTTCCCTTTGCGATATCACCTCTTTTTCCGGACAGTTCTTTATCCAGCAGGTTTTAACTGCTTGTGATATTCTATCCGCCTCAAATTCTATATCTATAATAGAGTTAAGCCCAGTTGTGGAATCTCTAAGTTCTACTTTGAGGTCCTCCTTGAAGGATGCCCAGTTCGTTTTCCTGGGATTTCTTCTGAGTACCTTACCAAAGTTTTGGGTAGTTTCGTACCTAAAGCAAATGTAATTGTGGTCAGATAAGCTAATTTCACCAGACACATGCCAATTTTTTGTTGCCTTGCTGGCCCCTTTAGTTGCTAGCGTAATATCAATAACCTCTGCCCTACGTTTATTTACGAAAGTTGGTCTATTGCCTTTGTTCATTATGAATAAGGGAGAACTTACCAGATAGTCCATAAGCACTTCACCTCTTTTATTGTTGTCTGTACTGCCCCAGGCAACATGGTGCGCATTTGCGTCGCATCCTATGATGAGATTTTCGTTTGCGCAGTTATTGACCAGGTTATGTAACAAGGCATTAACCGGGTCTGCTTCCTCATATGGTAGATAGGCAGAGGATAGGATGATGTATTTCCTTTTCCCCTCTATCCCTTCATTAATCTTCACCGTGGTGAGATCCCTAGAACAGTAATCATAGAGAGGAATTGCTTCTATACCTTGTCTAGTATAGATACAAGTCCTCATATTATTTGTGGGACATTTATATGTCAGTTGTCCACCGCCAGTATTTAATCCCTTAATGTCCCCCTTGTATACATATGGTTCCTGTATAAGGGCTACATCATATTTGTTCCTATTCAGCTGACGGCTTAGTATTGCCGTGGCTGCCTTACTGTGATGCAAGTTAATTTGTACGCACCTTAAGTTGCTCATCGTGATGGTTTGTGGTTTCGATGATGCCTAGTGCTGTTGGCCTCCTTCACCCGTCTCTGCCAGCAGCTCGATGTCTTCCAGAATGGCCGGTGAAGAGGCAATGCCCAGTTCGTCCAAACCCAGCGTGAGACAGTCCGATCTCATCGAAAATGGCGATGAGACCGGATCATCCCCCCGTAGTTCAGAGTCACCTGACTTCGCCTCCTCACCGTCCACTCCGTCCGTGTTTGGCTCTCCAACATTTCCGAGAACCGAGGTGGTCGGTACGACATCCGCAATCTGTACGGGGGGACAGACGGGGCGCCTTAGCCCATCGTCTAGGAGCTTAAAGTAGCTCCGGTCCATCCCCGCGTGCAGATTGTAGCCTTGTTCTTTGATGTAGTCGGCCGAAGCCCTATCCATCAGGATAATGCTACGGGCGACTACACCTTCAACTGTCTGATCGACCACCTTCCACTCCGCAGTCGTGAGGTCTTTGTTGAACGACCGGAGCATGTCGAGCTCTTGCGTTAGGGTCGCCTTTCTAGATGGCATGCGCCTTTTCCATGCCATCTTTATAGGTCTGGGCAGGTCTTTCGCGTCTACTACACGTAGACTTAATGCCCCGTCCCTGATTGTTTTCCCTTGCAGTGTCCGTAGCCACGTGACAGCTGCTTCGCCATCACACACTACTTGTAGCGCGCCTGCCGAGAGTCCGTTTCCTAGGACGAAGATGGGTTTGGGTTCTGGCGTTTCCACCATCTTATCCCATAAGAGGTCCCGGATATCTTCTATATCCTCGGCCTTCAGGGTCTGAACAGGATGGTCCTCCGCAACGATGGCCATCCTGGTTTTTGCCACTGCATCCCGGAAGGACCCTGCTTTAGTCCTTTTGGGCACATTATTGGCCTCAACTGAGTCTCCGCTGCCCTCAGTCCTCAGTCTTTTTGGCATGCGGGCTTCGTCCTGTGGGAGTGATTCCACCGATCCCGCTCCTTGCCGTATTAAGGCCAAGCGACGCCTTTGGGCTCCACTTAGCTTCTTGTGCTTGCGCACCTGTTGTGCTTCATCCCTGGCCGGTGGTCTCCCTGCATTCGGGTCAGGCTGCGTGGAGCCCTCGCCTCCTGCCGGTCTACCCACCATGTCCGGGGACAAGCCTTTTACCCCCCTCCCCATCTGCACGCTGACACGGTCAGTTGCCCCTCTACTTTGGACGCTGCCACCAGTTATGGCTGCAGCGTTGCCCGAAGCGTCAGGGCCTCCAGTCCCGCCAACTGCAGGTGTGTTGGTCACCTTTGCTCCTGCCCAGACCAGCTGTCTCCCTGCATCAGGGTCAGGCTGCGTAGAGCCCTCGCCTTCCACTGGTCCACAAGCCGAGTTTGGGCGTGAGCCTTTTCCCCCCCTACCCGCCTGTACGTTGGTACTGCCAGAGGCCCCTCTGCTCTGGGAGCTGCTGCCAATAAAGGCTGCAGCGGTGCCCGAAGCGTCAGGTCTCTTAGCATTCCCAACAGAGGCTATGCTTTTTGGGTTGCCCTTAAAAGAGCTCCCCGAGTTGTCCCTAGAGACTGGTCGCGGTTTTTTATTGGATTTATCCATACGCTTATTGTTTTACCTTTTCATTCTACTGATTCCCCACCCTCCTCGGAGCCCGCACCTTTGGGGATGCTTATACAAACACCAGGGCTATCAGCAGAGTATAGTACTCCTGAGTGTGTTGTCTGCGAGCCCACACAGCGTTCGCCACCACGTTTCCGCCACGCAGTTGGCTCACACTGCTGGCTGCAGACCCCATCACCCAAGAGAACTAGCCGGCTAGTCTTAAGGACTGCCACAGCCGATTGATCGCAGCCGGCTCAGCCACAACCACCCGTGTTAGAGGAGTTCGGGACCAAAGAGGCGTGTTGCTGACAGCGGACAACGACCGCCGGTCTACTGTGCAGCTCAACCTCCAGGACTCCTTCACCCCCCATTACGGGTTCCCGCGCACGGCACAAACACGCGGGAGGTCACGTGATATCTATCTCCTACCATCTGCTGGTGTATTGAGATGGTAGGACCGCAATGTCTGACCTCGGAACATCGCAGCGGAAGTAGAAAGGACGAATAGGATGGGTATGAAGGATGGGAATAGTGCCAATTTGCACAGGGTTGAAAGGAGTTGAAGGATGGGTCAGGGTGGATAATAAATAAAATAAATAAATAAAATAAATAAATAAGTATCTAAACTAGAGTACATAAAGAATACATACACTAAATAAAAAGGAGTACGCCCGACGCTTTCAGTTGCGTTTGTTTCTGAAGGAACCAAACCAATAACAGGCGGCAACCTCTAGAAGGATAAATCGTCGGACTTGCCCTGGAGATCAATCACGACTGTTGCGCTTCCCCCAGAGCCATTTGCCAGATTACACGTCGGGAATAAAACGTGTAAGGTAGGCAAGGAGCTAGCACATTAAGCAAGGAAATAAAAAGTGTACTAAGCAGGCATAGGAAGCAAGCAAAGCATGTTCTAACCCTTCGCCCGCCCCACTTATACGATAAAGTTACTCCGGTACAAATAAAATACCTACATACTATCGGGCAAAGGTCCTTCTGTAACAACACTGAACAGACGCAATGACAGCAAATAAATCATTCTTGACCTGCACCCCGTGCGTTACACACACGATAAAAACACCACGTGTGACCTAATAAGTAACGCGATAAATTTTCGTGCCCACCTCTTGAATCTGCCGAATAAATACAAAATTGAACATTGCATATAGGCCTTCTGGTCTTGTGGAGTATAGGGGGCTATGTTCGGCTAAAAGTCGCGACGGAAGTAAGCATACTATTTTTAGCGAACTCAATAAAATTCTGCGTAATGACTGAATGCATTGGCACATTGTTAAGTTACAATCTACATACCTATCAACCGTGGGGTGCCGGCTCAGAATACCACCACCCCATCTCCTCCCATGGGTGTCGTAAGAGTTGGCTAAGAGATTAGGCGGAGGATGGGCAGCAGCGTCCTTCGAGTACATTAACAACTCAACTACGATCGCCAACCCGTCTGCCAAGCGTGGCGATTATGGCAAAACCCCCAATGACCCCACAACACACACATATCGGTCGCTATGGTGATCTTTGGGAGAGGCCTGTGTCCAGCAATGGACTTCATTCGGCCGAAATAATGACCTATCAACCAAAGGACGTCCGCTATTGTGTCGTAGTTTAGAGGCAATTTGACACGCTTGGCAGGTGGGTTGGTGAGCGCAGTGTGGCTACTGTTTCAAATAAAGGACGTTGCTGCCTTTCCCCGTGGTTTAGCGTCCCCTAGTCGCTTTTACGACACCCACGGGTGGAGATGGAGTGGTGCTATATGCTTAAATCTTGACACCACACGGATCGAATTCAATCTACATACGTACGAGAAGCGCTTGTGACCACAATTGGTGCAACCCGAGGGCTAATTCCCGTAGTTAATTTGCATTATGACTGAAAGTAGACCGAACTGAAATTAACATATGAATTCATCATATCAGCCACAGGACGTCCACTGCTAAACAAAGGCCTTAGATTTCCACAACGAGCGTTCACATGCCGCTCTCATCCAGTGACTCCCAGCGACCTTCACCAGGTCGTTTGTCCACCTCGTTGGAGGTCGTCCCACGCTACGTTTTCCAGTGCGCGGTCTCCATTCGAGAACCTTTGTGCCCCAACAGCCATAAGTTCTACGAGCAATGTGCCCTGCTCATTGCCACTTCAGTTTGCTAATCCTTTCAGCTATGTCCACAAATTTAGTTCTTCTACGGATCTCCTCATTTCTGATTCGATCTCGTAGAGAAATACCAAGCATAGCTCTCTCCATACCTCGCTGAGTGACATTGAGCTTTCTTATGTTCCTCTGTTCCATATGTCATCACTGGTAACACACACTGGTTAAAGACTTTCGTCTTGAGGCATTGCGGTATTGTTGACGAAAAGACGTTGCGAAATTTCCCAATCGGTGCTCCGCCGAGTCGAATTCAACGAATGACCTCTTTCTCGAAGTTGGACCTACCTAACTGGACAGTTTGTCCCAGGTAGACATACTCGTCAACAACTTGGAGAACAGTGCTCCCAACGAATATAAGATTGGGCATGATATGGGCAGTTGACATGACTTTCGTCTTGCCCATGTTCATTTTAAGGCACATCTGTTGGGAAACTCTGTTGAGATCATCGAGCATTGTGCTGAGCTCTTACAGCGATTCTGCCATGATTAAAATGTCATCGGCAAATCGAAGGTGAGTGATATACTCGCAATTGATGTTAATGCCGAATCCTTTCCACTCCAGTAGCTTGAAGGCATATGAATTGCCAAAAAATAAATTCTGCTCCTCTTAAAGTTCAGTCCTGTTTCAGTATGATCTCCATCTAGTCTCATTTCAATCTCAATTTTGACATTACAATGGACAATGTTAGTACATGTGTCACTCCAGAATGTTTCTAGAATACCGTTTTAGCTTCGATCAACTTCCGATCTATTTTCGTTTATGTTTATTTTATTTGTTAGTTTAGTAGAATACCATTTATTTATTTACCGGTATTGACACTAGATCGGATATATATTTAAAAAAAATATCGAGTATTGGCCCTCTCGTCTCTCTATTCAAAGGTATTTCACGTTAATTCCCGTTTCTTTTTTGCATATTATAAAAATACGTAAGTGTTTCAATCTTTATTTACGAACCAGTTTCCGCGAAGGGTTTATCATAACACATAAGGACGTGCATCGCTGAATTCGAGCTTCTTAATAACCATAACGTACAACTTTGCCATATTTTGCATGTCTGGCAAATTAATTCGCATTGTGTTGTTATAAAGCGCATAGAAAGGCACTTCTACTCCTTTGGGCATCATTTTAGTCCTCTTCAAAGACATTTAGTGTGGAAAAGCGCTGGTCTATTCTTCTCTAGGAACCTCTTCGTCAAAGGGTTAGAAAAGTCAAAGTGAACCACACTACACCAGACTTGTTAACATGTTTGTAAACGATAAGCATGTTTTCCATCTCGAATATTCACAGACACATAGAAATAAAAGACGATTATTGCTAAAATCCTTGACTGTAGCATTTCAGCTTTCAATTTCTACATACGGCCGCGTACTTAACAGATGTGCGTATATTTCTAAAGTTATCTACTGGCACCCCGTATTTTCCCGTCATTCTCGCCGTGAACGTAATTTATTTGACCAAATAAATTGTTGGCAAGCAAGACAACTATAGCTTTGAGTGATTTATTTATTTACTTATATATTTACTCTTTAACTTATTGTACTTGTAATTTCTTAGAATTTATAGACGGTCATTTTATTCCGAGATATTATGGTATAAATTTACGTTTCGGAGACTAATTTATATCTTTTTCATGTATCTTGGCCTGGTTCTCGGAGGGAGACTATCAATATAGACAAAGAGGGAGCATGGTGATAAAAAAAATTGGGCAATCAAAATCCAGCAAATCCATGTATAGCATATGTCTGGCTTACATGAAGGATTGTGAAAAAAGAAGGTTTGCCGTATATATGAAAACTAGGAACCCTTATAATTTGTTCATGTACATCATTGTCTCTTCGTCTGTCACACAAATGTGTTCCTAAAGAACAACAGCTACGATCTATGTTTAAAAAACATTTTTGAACTTTATTTATTAGGTATGTAATCCAACCATGTGGTAATAATACTGTTATTTTACCTATGTATGGGTGGGCGAGCTGTACGATGAATGAGTAGGTGCACCTCATCTTTTCCCTTTGGTTATCGTACCACGACTATTGGATTCAAAACTCAATTTATTATTATCTAAATATCACTACTAAAAATAGCAGCTTTTTGAACGTAAACGCGATATGTATGAGATATCCTCCAAAACGCCCACCCTCTGCCGTTTCCTAGTGTTTAAGCTAGTTAGTTAGCTAGCTAGTTTTGGATCAATTAGAATTAGACGGAGGATCAGTGTATTTCGAGGAAATTTACAACTCAACTGCGATCGAGACCTGCCAAGCGTGGCTATTATGCCAAAATCCAGCAGTGAACAAAAAACACAAACTCAAACCATTGTGGCGATTTTTGGGGGAGGCATATTCAGCTTTGAATATTTTTCGACAAAATGATGATGATGATGATGGCCCCACTTATGGTACGTCAAGAATTAAAGTCTACGGTTCTAAGTCGTCGATCCTATGGAGAAGAGCCGGCAAGAAAGAGGGAAATTTCGAGGGGATATCTAGCAAACATAAACAACAAACCATTTTGTTTATAAAAAAAAATCCTTGACAGGTTTTTCTTGCTGGGATGTTGTTGTGCTGCTTTTTCTCCCCTGCAAAAATAACTACTATCACTGTCTTAAAAAGGCTAAATTTCTTTTTAGCTATTTACAAATAAACGACTTTTCTTACTGACTTTCTTCTGTCAATAGATTGTGGTCGCCAAATTGTCTGTCAAGCGTGGTTATTGGCAATGTATACAACCACCGATAATTGTCAAGGAGACGTATGTTTAGTGGTAAACTTTTATTGAGTGTCAGTGATTATTCCTAATGTTCCAATCTAAGATATACCCAATACCATCCGGTATTGTTAATCAAATCCGTGTGGTGGCCGGATTAAGAATATAGCACCACTCCATCTCCTCCCGTGGATGTCGTAAAAGGCGACAAAGGGAATCTAAACCAGAGGGATGGGCAGCAGCGTCCCTTCTGTGAAACGGCAGCCATACTGCGCTCACCAACCCGCCTGCCAAGCGTGGTGAGTATTGGCAAATACCCCCCAAAATGATGACACAGTTGTGAAAATCTGTGGGGGAGGCCTTTGTTCAGCAGTGGATGTATAAATGGCCGATATGATGAATCAAACCTAGAATAAAAAGAAACTACAATCAAAACACATCCCAGAATAAACAACACACAGATGCAGAACGGTCGTATATAGCAAGCCAAAGCAATGCATCCAAATGCGGAAACCACTTTGTATTCACCCGGGAATCGATCCAACGGCCCTTGAGATGCAAATACGACGACTAGATTGGAACCGAGCTCTGTCATTTGTAACTAATAGAATAGCTTGGCAATTTGTTGTTGTCGATTCTTAGTTTCAAATTGTTTTGCTGTGCTTTGGTTATTAAGTTCTTAAGTAATAAGGCTTGCGAAATGAAATATGAAGCAGTGACTTTATTTGTACTAATAAATGAGGAAGGTAGGTGGCACGCGCTTGCGCAGTTTGAGAATCTGTGTGCTCATACCAAATGATCCCGGGGAAGACACAGTCACGTGCCGCCATGTGCGCAGCACAGCGCACAACGAGGCTTCCTTTACAATCCCTCCCGAGATATGTCTGGGGGTAACATTTTTACCGTTGCCTTCCCACTGTTAGAGGGGCTGACCGCTTTACAATTATCCCCTCGAGATATGTCTAAAGGCGTGTCACCAATATATGGCTCTAGTAGGATTGTATCGAGAACCTGGAGCCCTTTTCAGTGCCCAAGTTAACCATGCTGGTGATTTAGTCGGTAGAAGCCTCCCTAGTGCGCGGAAGTATATCACGTAATTCCACCGGATGAAAAAAAAAACATATAATAAAGTTATTTCCGTCACTGATTTATACGATATGTAGCGAAAGAAATATTTAAAAAAGCTATCATGAAGGTGAGGGAATAGGTCACTTCGTCATTGCGAAAAAAATGTAACACTTCGAATTCCTGAGCCTTACAAAGGTGAAGACGACACACGTCACAATAAAGAATCATCGTAGTATGAAGCTACGCTGTCTTTGTGCCCTCACTTTTGTGGGAGAAACAACACCTTTGCAGTTTGCTAATAACAGACGTTCTAATAACTCCCCTTCGAACTACCGTGAGATGGCTGCTTCGTGAATTGGTGCACAGAGATACTTCTTACGACAAAAATGAAACATGGAAAAATCAGAAATGACTATGCGTTGTTCTTCTTCGACACATGAATTGGAAATGGATGATGGATGGACTTCAACGAGAAAATACTCATATTGAAGCGCAGGTATGAAGGTACACACAGAACACAGGTAAGAGTGCTGTGTTCTTTGGGTAAATATTAATATTACCGTATTTGTTTCTTTCATGCACCTGAATAAAGTTTGTTAGATCGCCAAATTTTACACATGCAATTGCAATTACAACAAGCAATACTCAAAACACCACGTGACGTATACTTTTTAAGATAGCAATTGAAAACAATATAGAACTCATTTGCAACACATAAAATTACAAGTTCGTAGTCGCGTCGTATCGCGTCTCGGTATGAACTAACCCTTACTGTTTACTGGTTCAAACTTATTCAACTAAGGTTACGCAAAATAAGTATCTAATTTCCATTCAACCCTATAGTTTACGTGTGAAACAGGCAAAAACCCAGTCCTAGTCCAACGCTTCTTAAAAAAAGTAAAGAAAAAGTATTATTCTAAGAAATTGAATAATTCGGAAAAGTAGACTAGTACTATCCGGAATTTTCAATTTAGATTAACTTAAGAATTTGATGTTGCCGGCCGAAATTAATTAATTTAATCCAATATATTTGGTTTTGGGATTGAGGAGTTCTCTGTTTTTGTCCTCATTATGATCCTAACAGGAAAACAGATCAAGTTCAAAATCTTAAAAGGCTCTAAAGGTTTTGGATTAGATTGATTATTATTTTTAGTTGTTATAAAAACTAAAATCTCCTCTTTCATATATTAAGTAATAATCCATTCTCCCGGTACCATTTTTTTTTAAATTCATAGTCATAATCGTTTATTGCAAATATAGGTATTACGTTGATGTTACAGAGTTTATACATTTGTGCAGCTATATTTTGCCATTTGGCATGCAAAACATACATTTTCATAATTGTTATTAATATAAATTTACAAGTCACATATTATATCATATCTAAAGTCAAATTATTACTTTAATCATGTCAATTAACTATCATATTGTAACGACAATAAAAAACTAAGAAAATGTTATTTGTTGTACAAAATGTCAGTATGATATAAAATTAAAAAGGTATATTCTTTACTCCACGAGATCAACTATTTGGAACCGTGCGACTTAGATTCTGACGTTTCATAAGTGCCAATATTTGGTTTATTTGAAACAAAAAACTTTGACTTTTGACTTTTTATATGTCACACAATATAAGGGTAACACATAGAAATATTATAATTAAACTTAAATTAATAGTATAAAATAAGAACGTAGGATTTCCTAATTCGGATATAGCAGGTCAAGCATCTTTCATTTAGATAATAGTTGATAGTATAATAACATGTTATTTTTTAAATAAATTTATTTTGTTTATAGCTGTGATACGTTTAGGTAATTTATTGTATATTTTGGGAGCCATACCTAAAATACTTTTCGAGAAAATAGCTTAGTGTGGTCTTGTGCATATTTTAATTTTGTGACGTGAGCTCACTGGGTGGTTATATAAATGTAAATTTTAAACTACTTTTACATAGTTGGCTACCTCATATATGTTAAGACACGGAAGGGTAAGTATCTGAAGCTTTTGATAATGTGGCTTGCAGCTTTCTGTGCTTTGTATGCCACACATTGCTCTTATGCATTTCTTTTGTGCTTTGAACGCAATTTCTCTTTCTGGTGAGTTCCCCCAATACGTAAGTCCATAGCGTAATGTCATCCCTAAAGACCATTAAGGCGACCGGTCTGGATGTGGTCACTAGGGGGGTTTTGCCATAATCGCCACGCTTGGCAGGCATCAATGTACTCGAAGGACGCTACTGCCCACCCTCCGACTAATCCCATAGCCGCCTTTTACCCCTCCAATAGGATGAGATGGGATGGTGCCATTATAAGCCAGCACCACAAGGTTAAAGACCAAAGCATTCTATAACATTTAGTCTAACAAACATTATAATATTTTAAACCATAAAATAACTGGTTGGTGTATACAAATAGTTTTTTTTTGTGGTAGTAATAGTTATTATAATGTTTACTTACCCAAAAGATGGTAACTACAAGGATACATAACATATAAAAAGAAGTCAGGTAAATTTATTTTTAAGTAAATACAAATTTTAGAAAATTGTCCAAAGAAAGAAAACGTTAAACAGATTTTTCTCGAAACTTCAAATAAGCTTGTGATTTCGTTTCTCCCTCTATAGTGACGACATGTTACGTATATCTTTACAAAATAACTTCCGTATACATCACGCTCGAATTAATAAAATAAAACAAATAAAAAGTATAATAAGATCCCATTTCCAAAAGACACTCGGTATGTTGAAAAGCAGAAATCGAACACTCATATCATATGACAAGGGAAAATTCCGTAATAACAGATCAATTTGACGTAATCCTTGTATTATTGGATGGAGGTTCGCTATGCGTGACTGATTTATATCTAGTCGGCTCAATATAAGCCTGGATACGGTTTGCCGGTATTTGACAATCTTATGCTTTTGTTGGTGCGAACATTACATTTGAAATTTATAATAATTCTTATTAATGACAAGGGTTTTGGTGTGATATTTACGACGTCCATGCGAATCCTTTCTATATGCTTTTCGGATCCTACTAGATCATTTCAGATTGGATTTGTAATTGGAAAATCTATTGCTGCTCAGATATAAAACGGAAAAGCAGCACTGGCTTCCAAAGTTTTCTATAGTCCACCAGTTTTATGACGACTAGAAATTGCCAGCTACACGGTCAAGGACAGGTAACATCAAAAGTAAATGATAACCAGTTAGAAATCAAAACTGGTATATCTTGTGTTATAATAACATTTAAAATAGTCAATTTTGGGACATGACTGATCATCATCATTAAACTTTACTGTTGACTGTTGATCAATCTTTTAAGCATCATGCAAATTGAACGATATACTTGATGGTATTTGGCAGCCATTTACATATTTTGTTAAACTACTATTTCAATAGCTTATCAAAAAACTGGGTGCCACGGTGCCTAGCCAGTTTCGTGACCTGCCTGGGTTATTTGCAACAATGAGGGGTTTGTCAATCAGTGGCTATTAACATACTGCGTTGGTGAGGTAAAAGTAAAAACAAAACTGCAGCCCACACATAGCCTACCAAATAATTTTGTCACGCTGGACACATGCCCTTACACGTTCACTGTTTCTACAGGTCCAGGCCAGTGGAGGCCGTCCTGCCGCTCTTTGGAGCCTGACTCAGAAGGAGTGCGCGGGTCACCTATCGTCTGACGTAGGTGCTTACCGGGCACGGTTGTTTCGGTGCATACCTGCACAGGATAGGACGTGTGGCCACGGCACAATGCCACCATTGTGATAGCGACCAGGACACCGCACAGCACACGGCGGATCCTGGTCAATCGGATCGGGCAAGATCTCTCTGCCAGCAGTAGTGTCGGCTATGCACGAGCTATGCTTTGCTAGGCAGAGCACGAAGGTCCAGGCCAGTGATCATGGAGAGAACCATATGCACATAGGTCCCCCAATGATCACAAACAGCTATATTAGCGGGGATATTGCCATAATCACCACGCTTGGGAATGTGATCGCAGTACATTGTGTGTTAATATATAAAAAAGAAAAACTGAATTTGGAGGATGTTGCTGCCATCGTGTTGTCAACTAGTGGGACATGACGTTTGACCCTCTAGACTTTTATCTGTCATCCAGCGTCATTTTATTGTGTCATTCTGGACACATGAATAGAATGTTTCATAATTTATTTATGATTCGAGTCGTATCAAACGTCTTGTAGTCGTTTCGTTTCGTTTGTCGTCCCTGTAGCAAAATTAAGAATGACAAGCAATTATATCAGCCAAAAACGTCCAATGCTGAACAAAAGCCTCCCCCATAACCTGTTATCTTTGTTTTGTCTTGTGTTGTCGTTTTGGGAGGAATTTGGTACTACTCACCATGCTTGGTAAGCAGGTTAATGAGCGCAGAATGTTACTGTTCAAGAGAGGGGACGCTGCTACCCATCCCTTTGGTTTAGAGTCCCTTAGTTGCTTTTGACGACATCTATGAGGAGACGGAGTGGTGCTATATTCCTAATCCGGACAACACACACATAGCCTTACTAGTAATCTTACGTAGCTCTGAATACTACGTCTTTAAATATTACTTACATAAAAGCATAATTATTCTTTTTTTTTAAACGTTGCCCCCCACACTAGGATTGCTTTTGTGTCGTGGGTGCGTTTACAGACATGAATTCCACATACAATACACCCAGACCCGGAACTACTACCTGCAGATCATACAAATATTTGTTTCGTGTGGGAATCGAACCCACGACCCGGAGCGCAGCAGCCGACTGTATGAGCCACTGCACCAACCGTGCCTAAAACTCAACCTTATCCCCAAATCTAAGACAATTTAAAAACACTATTAACATGAGCTGCACTATAGAATATGATACAAATAATAATTGAGTTGAGAAAGTGCTGAATGGCATCGTAAAATCACTATAATACCGTATCGGGAACTTGAGATTTGAAAACATATGGACTGACATCCGCATGAAAACGCTTCGATAAAAAAAAAAAACGGGTTGCACTCCGGGAGTGCTGACAGAAGTGAAAACTTATTTTGGCGCGTTAGGAGATTTTATCTCATCTAAAAATATGCAAATTGCGCTAAAAGAAGTTTTCACTTCAAGCGTCTCGTAACGGTGTAGAGAGTCCAGAGATTTTATCTCATCTAAAAATATGCGTACCGCGCTAAAAGAAGGTTTCACTTCAAAAAATACGGGTTGCACTCCGGGAGTGCCGAAAGAAGTGAAAACCTTTTTTTTTTTAATTTATCTAGACGCGTTCGCGGTCTGCTATATGTACATGTATATATATGCACACACTATAGCTGCGTCTCGTAACGGTGTCACGAGTCCAGAGATTTTATCTCATCTAAAAATATGCGTACCGGGCTAAAAGAAGTTTTCACTTCAAAAAATTGTAAGATCAGCCTGTAATTGTTATATAGCAGTGCGAAAGCTTCTCACACAGTGCCAAGAATTGGTCACCACGCTTGTTTACTGCACAGTTCTCACAATACTCTTCCGCATGTCCCAACATCTACGGGTTGTTACATAATGCACTATTGTAATCATGTCGACGATTCATCCCTCAGCATGGCCATTAGCGACGTTATTAGTTGATTCTGTACTAGAACAATATTAATTATATCAAAAGGATGTGACAGCCGCAATTTCGTTGTTGTATTTTTTCATATAATTGGAGTTCTTTAAAAAGCTTTAGTTTTGTTCTTCGGGTCCTTTTTTGCTGAAAACGTTTGCCTTTGGTATTTTGGCTGTAGGCTTGTCAAACTTAGTTGGTAGTTAGTATTTTCTGGTTGACTTTAGGCTTAAAATATATATTCCTTTTTTTATAAACGGCTTGCTATTAGAAGAAAATATGTAGAGACATTTTTTTTTTGCTAAGAGATATCAGTGTTTGTTTATCAATAAATACTGACCGATCCATAGAGTTGTTGTTGCATTACTGTCTCACTGCTGGCCACGGGTCTTTTCTCACGATAAGAAGCGTTAGGATTATTCCATATGCCTCGATTAAGGCCTAACCTATAAATAAAAATGAACTGTTAGAAGTTGATAAATTTGTTCTAAGGAACTATGTCGTCGATTTTAGAGTTAAGAAACGTTACATTTAAAGATTTTCATGAAACTCATAAAAATTGCATGGTGTTATTACGGTAACTGATAGTGTAAGGTGTAAGGAATAAATTTTTCTGTGGACCTCAAGTTAACAATTAAAAGTAGTGGTATATTTAATTATTTAGTGAACATTCGTAGTGGTACTGGTTTTCTTTAATGCTCTAATAATTCACTCTTTAATGTACCTATTGATTTTACTTGCGTGTACTTGTACGTACAATGCATTTGTGTGAACTATTTCTACCATATCCATAAATTTTGTAACACCATTGTTTTATTGCACGGAGTACACCTGCACCCCTTGGTACTGCTCAACTCCTGCCATTATGCGTACGGTTCTAGGGGTTGATATAAGAATCACATTTAACGTCTGTTTACCATTTAGCCAAAAACGAATTATAATATCAGATATAAATGTTTTTAACGATGAATACGGAATTATTTTCGGGAATAAATCATGTTAGGGGGCTTCAGTAAGCGTTCAGATGAAACATTAACCGTTGTTTACAACCATAAGATACGTTAGGGTGAACTTCCATAGCTATTGAAAATGTTCGTGACCTTTTATGAATTCAGAGGATTTGCTATATCAATATTGTTTCTGTTTTATAAATGTGTGTAATATTGTAACTGTAGGAACAGAAGACATTTGGTCGTGTGGTGTCCGGATTTAGAATATCCAGTCCATCTTCTCCCGAGAATTTCGTAAAAGGCGACTAAGAGTTGTAACGGTTTATTTAATTTTAAACGTCACATGTTACTAATTCTATTAAAATCTAACGAATACAATCATAAATAACTAACACTATAAAATAATAAGTAAGGTTTAAGTTAAACATTTACAAACAATCAGACAGCGCAACTAACAAACTCGTATATGCATTTTGTGTGAATGACATAGCAACGGAATGCGTGACGAGGGCGCAGCGAGCGCCGCCGCGATGGCTAGCGAGCTGGCCTTCAATCGTCCTTGGTGCTTCTCTCGATACGAACGAATTATAATTACACAGTTACCTGCGTGTCTTGTATTATAAATTTTAATATTACCTTATGTACACAGTAGTACATCATTTATAGTGTTATTCTATTCCCATACTGGGTACTGGGTACCTTAGGGGTCCATGCTCGGACTTTGAAGAGTGGCGGTGTGTCTGATTTTCCTCCTCCACGGGCTACTTCTACCTCATACCTCATTGATGGGCTGCTGACTCATAGAAGACCTCGCCACGGCATCATAATCAGGAGAGTGCGGTATCAATCCTACCCACGAATACCGCGCCTTTGTCCGGCCACGAACCTACCCTTCATTTTTCATATTTTATTATATTTTTATTTAACTTTATTTGCCGTTTTATTTAACACTATAAAAGTAAAGCGTGACAGAGTCTTATACAAGAGGCATGGGCAGCAGCCTCCCTTTTGTGGAACTGCAACCATTCTGTGCTCACCAACCCAAGCCAAGCGTGGTAAGTACCGGTAAATTCCCCCAAACTGACGACACATGGCATGTAACCGGTGGGCTATGGTTGGCAATTGTTTGGCAGGGGTTCTTATGTCTCATATGATGATGGTAACAAATTGTACTATATTTTAATTTTCAGGCTACTGAAGCAGGACTTTGTAGCAGTTTAAAACGGCAGGAAACCGTCAGAACAAATAAGTTCATGACATGAGCCCGTCAACGTTCACTGCTAGACATAAGTATACCAACGATCACTACAGTGAGCGGTCCTAGGTCATATATTGCCCCGGGAAGACGGTGGCACGCACGTGGTCACGTGCCGCCGTGTGCGCAGCACAGCGCAAAGCGAGGCTTGGGGGGATCTTTTACAATCCTTCCCGAGAAGTGCCTGGGGGGGCGACCTTTATTACAGTTGCCTTCCCCTCGCTAGAGCCCCCCTTCGGTGCCGAAGGTGACCACCCCAGTGGTTTTAGCCGGTAGGAGTCTGGCATGCCCCTTCATCCTTCCCCGAGGCGGAGGAAGTTCATGAAGAATTTCCACTGGGCCCATTTGGCGCTTGACGGCACGGTTGGTGCTACAGTCGGCTGCTGCGCTTCGGGTCGCGAGTTCGTTTCACGCACGGAACAAATATTTGTATGATCAGCAATTAATTTTTTCGGGTCTGGGTGTATTGTGTGTCGAATTTGTGTTTGTGAATGCACCCATGGCATAGGAGTAATACAAGTGTGGGGCAATATATTAAAAAAAAATGTTGTTATCACACGGGTGAATGAAAAAAAAAAGTAGATATTAATTCCTGTATTGTACAAGTAAAACATAGTGAGGGTAATAGAAGGTCACTCACAATAGGCCTCAGAAGAAAGCTCAAGTTCACTCAGCGTGCTATGGAAAGAGCTATGCCTGGTATTTCTCTACAAGATCGAATTAGAAATGAGGAGATCCGTAGAAGAACTAAAGTTGTCGACATAGCTGAAAAGATTAGTAAACTGAAGCGGCAATGGGCGGGGCACATTGTTCGTAGAACTGATGGCCATCGGGGCAAAAAGGTTCTCGAGTCGAAACTGCACACCGGAAAACGCAGCGTGGGGCGATTTCCAACGAAGTAGACAGATGACTTGGTGATGGTCGCTGGGAGTCGTAAGATGCGGGTGGCGGGTGGCATGTAATCGATCGTTGTGGAATCTATGGGGAGGCCTTTGTTGCCTTTGGCTGATACTGTGATGGCGATGAAGACATAGTAAACCAACAACACAAAAAGAAAACATATTACGAGGCCCGTACAGGCCCCTACCTCATCATTGTGCTGGAACTTCTGCAATCTGAAATGCTGCAGCACTGGTGTTCTGATTGAGCTTTAAAGTGAAGCTATCGACAATTACAAACAAGACAAAATACAAATAAAATGTTTACCATATACAAAATACATAATTGATGACAGTAGATAGTAGAAAGGCCTCTCCTATAGACAACCGGCTACATGTCGTCATTTTGGGGGAAATTTGCCAGTATTCACGACGCTTGGCGGGGGTTTGGTCTGTGCAGAACACGCACACCATAACACCATAGAAGAGATGCTGCTCTCCATACCTCATACCTCTGGTTTAGAGTCCCTTAGTCGCCTTTTACGACATCCACGGGAGGAAATGGAGTGGTGCTATATTCTTAATCCGGACACCACGTCCGCGTGGTGGTCGTGGTGATATCATTACATAATAGGTATATATTCCTCGTTTCTCCCTGTACATCATTTGAACGAATGAAAGCGCGTCACAATCCTCACATATGATAAAAGTATAACAATCCTTCGCGGGCATTGTCTTGAAAAATTAAACGCTCTCGTTTATTCATAGAAACGTATAAAAGGTTATGGTTTTTGATAATACATATTGTATGAGATTTACGCGTTTTCGTGGCGAGCGGGTGTTTGCTGTTATGTTTAATATCTTTGGTTTGAGCAATCTGTATGTTTTGAATGTGGGGAATGAATGATTTATAACGTTATTGTAGCTGTATGCGTTTGTTGAGGGCGTTTTTAGACGATTGAGATATTTCTACAATATGTGTCGATCTCTGGTAGTAGATCAAGAGTCCGGCTATGTAGGTATTCGCCGCCAAGCAGTAGCGTTTAAACTTTAGCCATTACTGTGTTCCGGTTTGAAGGACACTGGAGTTAGTGAAATTAGTGAGCATATAATACTAAATAAATAATGTCTCGAGGTGACGAGCGCAGTGTAGTGCGCTTTAGTTATGAGCAGGTGAGACGCTTAAAACAAGGAAATATTTGTTCCAAACGATACATACATACATCCTATATAAAAACCCATAGAATTTAGTTTAAAGCAAATCATTTTTTTTTCCTATTGAAACAATGAAATCATTTTGAGGTACTATTTGACTCCAAAGTTATGAGAAATTCATTAAACAAAAAGCAGTAGTAGGCTAGTACTATAATATATAGGCATAATACTAACTTAATAATCTTTAGTATCAATTTTTTTAAATAAATTATGCTAGTAATGAACGCTATACACCGTGACGTACATGTGTGAAGTACATAGTAAGAAAAGAATATAGAGATTGTGTATCTCTATATTCTTTTCTTACTATGTACTTGTACAATACAGGAATGAACATCTCATTCCCCGTGTGCTAACAACATAATTGCTTTTTTTTATGTAGAAAGAAAGAAAACTCATTTATTCAGCACAAACATACTGATAGTACAGAACAGAATGAAAATAGACATATTTTTAGGTAAATAAAAACATTTCTCCTATGCTGTGGGTAAATACAAGTTTGGGGCGATACAAACACAAATTCGACACGCAGACCCGAAACAATTAATTGCAGATCATACAAAGAGCGGCAGGATGGCCTCCACGACGCGCTTGGTCGCAAACTGTATCCGTAAGCGGTGGCGCCACTTTCCAAGTGCGCGCCGGCGAGCTAGCCGCATCAGCCTGTCCAACGCCCTCAAGGTGCGTCTTCGCAGCTTTGGCAGAAGGAGCGGGTCTAATCTTAGACCATCCATCCATCTCCGCCAGGATGTAGAAAGGCGGAAAATGCGCCAGAAGAGTTGCCGCTTCGTAGGACACTGTTCTATATCCACCTTAGTCTACCTACGATCACGAACGCTGCAAATCTAGCGAATAAGTCTATAATGTACTTTACGCACCCACGACACAGGAGAAACCCTAGTGTGGGGCAACGTTTAAAAAAAAAGAAAAAAAAAGTTGCTTTGAGGATCCACCCTCTTCAGCTTCGTTACTAAAAACGAATAATTAAATACTTAAATATAATACTGATATTAATGACATCGTTCTTGGAGTAAGAGGCTTACGTATCATCAAACAGATTCATTAACAGCAGATGACGGGCGCGGTAAATTTATTACACATTTAATTAATTTACTTCTATATTAATTGGTTTATGTCTATATTAATACTGTTTTGATAGATCTACAATCTTAAAGCAGCATTTATTTTTGAACCAGCGTAAGAAATTTGATTCTGCAGATTTACGGGTACAGGAGTTAAAGTCCTGGGACACACTGACAAAACTGCCGTGTGGTTGCAGTAGACTAGGACACCTTTTTTGTCGTGGGGAATACCTCTTGGACTTCCTCCGCCTTGGGAGGAGTGGAAGGGCATACCGGACTCTTACCGGGTAAAACGCCACGGTGTCCTTGGGGCAGCGCTGTCGGTGTTGCCTTGTCGCAAAATCGCAGCTTCATGCTGAGCTACAACCCTTTTTTGCACAGACGTGGCATGTGCGCCACGTAATATAGATAAACACCAGTGAACATGTTACATAATGCTTTTTGTTTTTAATAACTTGTAATTTTTCTATATTTTTTTTCGTTTTGTCCCAGCTGGGTAGTGCAATGTGCACGGTACACTCGCATGCTTGCATGTTTTGCGTTCTACCGCCGCGCTGCGCTTGATTACGTTGCCCCACACTAGGATTTTTCCTGTGTCGTGAGTGCGTTTACATACATGAATTCCACAATACACCCAGACCCAGAACTACTACCTGCAGATCATACAAATATTTGTTCCGTGCGGGAATCGAACCCACGACCCGGAGCGCAGCAGTCGACTGTATCAGCCACTGCACCAACCGTGCCGTCAATATAGGCCGTATAGCTAGGACAAACCTGTACGGCCAATTAGTCTTGTATTTTTTTATTGTTAATGTAATTTTTCCTTTTACATTTTATACATGTTGGTGTAAAAATAAATTTTCTGTCTTTATTTTCTTTCTTTCTTTCCTTCCACTTACTTAGGAGTGAGGAGGTATTCGCCTTGTCAGCATTAGACCGCATCCCTGGCAGATATCAGCCCGTCACTTGTTCTGACGGGCACCGTCTCTTTGCGACCTGGTCGGCTGCTCATCCCTTCAGACAGGCGCGCGCAGAACACAACCTAGTTTGTGCCCGCAGGCCGCAACTCATGGAGGCCAGAGATCGTTCAGCGCCCTCCGCCAGCACCCGCACCCGTTAAGTATTCTGCTGCAGGGATCAAAGATGCTACCCTCTCATCCCCGCTCTGCCGCCTCCTTTGGTTGCATCACATCCTCGCAAAAGGAGGCGATGGCACTCCACGTGTTATCGCTTCCTACGATGCACTGCTATCTTTCTGATTTCCGTGTGGTGCTGGCTAAGAATACCCCCACCCCATCTCATTCCGTGGGTGTCGTAAAAAGTGGAACTGTAACCATTCTGTGCTCACCAACCGGACACCAACAAAGCGTGGAGAGTACTAGTAAATTCCTCCCAAAAGATGACAACACACGGCATGTAAGCGGACATCTTATGGGGGAAGCTTTTGTTCAGTAGTGGATGTGTTGTAGCTGGCATGATGAACATACCCGGCAGCATGACACGGTCACAGTTCATACCCGTTCGCTCTCTACGTCAATAGTATATGATATTATCCGAACGAGCGGTTTAGCATTGTGTGATATATAACTATAGCAGACTTCGGGAAAAAGGAGGTGTGACAAATGATAATGCATTTTATATAACTTTTTTCAGTCTACATGTGGAATGTTCCATGCCTACTTTCAAAAGATGCCAATATAAACTGGGTTTAATGTATGCGTTGATGGATGGACATGCTTGTAACTTATTTTCAGAGTCGTGTGATTTTTGTGGCACCAAGTTTGTATACTTAGACAAAGGCTCGATCCTTGAGTAGCACTATAGAGAAAATCCATCGAGAGATTTTTATGTTATGAGCTATCAAACAAGCAGGTAGCACATTTTTGGCTCGTTTATCGATGGTTGGGATGAATAATCAATGAACAGATGAAGTCTACCTTTACTTTTATTATAGTATAGACGAAGATAGATAGAACTAGTAAAGGTAAGGCAACGAAAATGAGTTCACCCAAAATAAACCGTCCAAATGTTAATGGTTTATCACGTCAAAGATGTAAAACATTTTATAACAGATCTGTCTCTGAATAGATGAGCAATAAACCTGTTTACTTCATAAAATACAGGGATGGAACTGACAACAAATATATATTGCAAGGTAGTACTGTAATGAATGAGGTTGATTTTATTCAAAGAAGTTTTCTTTAAAAAGTTTTATTTGTTTCTTTGTAGTGAAAATAAATGTAAGAAAATTTTCCAATTCGATATCAGTATTTAACACTAAAAATGAGAATGACTCAAATCGGTTCTCTGATCTCAGAGGAATCGAAACTATTAAGACATCATCTAGATAAGCGCAGTCAATTAAACAGTTTATTGAAACTGACTAAAAAACTACTCAACCAAATTTAAATGGGACCAACATGAAAGCATTCTGCACCTGTTAAAAAAGAATTGCTCAAATCGGTCGACAAATCTCGGAGTAGTCGGTGTACATACAAAAAAAGTACGCATCGAATTAAGAACCTCTCCTTTTTGAACTCGGTAAAAAAGCGCAGTATGGTTACACGGTGGGCTAGTTCTGGGTAGCATTACAATTTTTATAGGCAGGTGTGTGACGCTTCCCACCAGGCGAACGACTTGCTCGTATCGTCATTACGCTGAATATTCTGTTATTTATATGAATTCCCGGTCTTTTCCCATAGTCTATAATTGTTGTTTTAAACACGTAGATAAAGTTTGTTGTTCTTTTACATTTTACGTGTTGTAAAATACACTTTTTGTGGGATCTAGTGCATTACATCCCACCTCATCTCAGTTTTAAGGTGGACGCAAACGACGCATAATCAGAAGCCAATTTACTGTAAGTCAAAACAGATTACACTGCTTTGCTTTTTATCATTAGGTAATATATAATCAGCCATTACTATCCCACTGCTGGGCACGGGCTTTTTTCCATAATGAGAAAGGTTAGGCCTTAATCCATCCAATATAAGGTAGTGGTGATATAAAATATCTGTGACATTTCAGCCAACTGATTGTTGCGTGCGAAACATGATAAATCACAGAATGCCAACTAACAGAATCAGATCGGAAACAAATATTTTCGTCGTATTTATGAGGTTATCAGTGCAGACACCGATGGACATTAATGTCTTCCTTCTGATATGATTAATTCATTAGTTACGGTTTATGACACTCGGGCAAATAGGAGGTATTTTATGTTAGCTGGTGACCACGCGGCAAAGATTCAGTATGATCTGGTGTAAAAATAAATGTAATCATTAACCAAAAACTAATAAGAACATGAGGCAAAGTCGGCCGTACTTTTGTCCTTAAAAATCCAGCCCTGCATAAACGCGTAATGTTTGCCACTTTGTAGTACAACACGATGTTTATATCGAGCGTAAAAGCAGTTTACGACTATATTTCGGGATGGGAATTGGATGAGAGATTTTAACAATAATCACTGGGAATAATGATGGAACTCGGGAACAGCTTTTAGCTGCTCCATAAACTTGGAATGTGTTGTTAAATCATACCTATCTGAGTGCCCATATAAGGTTGATGTATGGTGTAACACATATTAGTATTATGTTCATGCTCAAATTCACTAACAAGTCGCTAGTGTTAAGAGACACATCATATTAGATTTTGCAAACATTGAAGTATCTATCCATTTATCGTCACACTTTTTGCAAGAATGGTTCAAAAATGAGTACTGCAAAGTTTTCAGTTTTATTCCGCAAAAAAACCCCACGACACAGGAGAAATATTACTGTGGGGCGCAAAGTATAAAAAATACATTAAAATAAATTTGTGTTTCATCATTTCGGCCGAATGTAGTCCACTGCTGGACACAGGCCTCCCCCAAAGATCACCACAACGACCGATATGGGTGTGCTGTGACCTCATTGGGGGGTTTTGCCATAATCGCCACGCTTGGCAGACGGGTTGGCGATCGCAGTGGAGTTGTTAATATACTCGAAGGACGCTGCTGCCCATCCTCCGGCTAATCCCTTAGTCGTCTTTTACGACACCCACGGGAGGAGATGGGGTGGTGGTATTCTGAGCCGACACCACACGGAATAATTTGTGTTTAGATCTCGGCAATCACATAATCGTTATGCGGTATTTAAGAGAGCAAAATCGAAGAAAAAGGCCAGATTTGTGGAAAGAAAATTCTTGGATTTTGCACCACGATGATGCGCCTCCACACACGGCCATCATTGTGAACGAATTTTTGACCAAACACTCAACAAATACCATCGAGCAACCACCATATTCACCAGATATGGCTCCAGCCGACTTCTTTCTTTTTCCTAAACTCAAATTACCACTTCGTGGCACCCGTTCTCAATCGGTAGAAGACATAAAGGAGAATTCGCGGCGAGAACTGAACTCAATTCCGGAAACAGCGTTTAAAAAATGTTTTGATGATTGTATTATTTAAGTGTAAGAGTATCGTTTCTGAAGGAGCATACTTTCAAGGTGATAAAAAAGAGAAAATTTAGATGAATAACAAACATTTTGTGTAATATTCATCTTTTCCCGTTACTTTCTTGACAGAGTAGTACCATAATAATATGTAAGAGTAAGAACTTTTTAGTGTTTGTTTATAAAAATAATAAATAATAAAATATTTAATTTCTTTCTTTTAATTCTTTTTCAGTATGTCGTGCTATTTACTGGACACGCTGTATATGTCATTAGTAACGTGGATACGGAAATACTTAAGTTTACTTCAAGTTTATAAGTAATTTGAACTTTACACTAATATTGAATAATGCACTGACGCACAATACCTTTCACTTTACCTAAAACACAGCAGCCTGTTTATCTCTGTTGACAAGTTAGACTTTCCAAGCTACACCAAGTGCAGTTAGCTGCAATAGATTTGCGATTTCCAACATGACTGGTCTGTTTGCACTTAATTGTGGTAGTCAAACACTCACAGAGTATTGCAACAGTGACCATATCGTCACTGTAGACTAGAGATTAAAGTGATTATGATAAGGCTGAATCATAATGAAAATTATAATTGGGTGTCGCGGCACAACTTAAAAAACATACAAATACTAACGTAACAATAGCAGATTTTGAAAGGCTGAAATCGCTGTCTTAGGTTCAGTCAGACTTAATCTGATCTAAAAACTTTGCTAGTCATGTGTCAACCAACGTCGTCAATGACGTCACCATAGGTGCGTCTAATGAACAATATACTCACTGTAAACAATATTGCGGTTAAATAGTTAAATTGCCGTGTGGTGCCGGCTCAGAACCACCACGTCATCTCCTCCCGTGGGTGTCGTAAAAGTCGACGTACGGCCGAAATTAATAATCAATCTAATCCAAAACTTCAGATTTATGATTTTGAAACTCATCCGTTGTTGTGTTACGATCACATTTTTAACACAAAAACAGACATATCCGTGATCCGGAATCAAAAGATTTCGGATTAGATTAAATATCAATATCGGCCGTGAGACTACAAACCACGTGACGGAAATTGTACAGTCACCAAAAAACCAAGAAACCATTTGCGGTTTAGTTTTATAAAATACTAACGTTAAGTAAAAGTACAAAAGCAAATCATATCGTGTCATACACCAAAATATAGGTTAGTTATAGCCGGAGGATGGGCAGCAGTGTCTTTCGAGTACATTAACAACTCAACTGCGATCGCCAACCCGTCTGCCAAGCGTGGCGATTATGGCAAAACCCCTCAATGAGCCCACAACACACCCATATCGGTCGTTGTGGTGATCTTTGGGGGAGGCCTGTGTCCAGCAGTGGACTTCATTCGGCCGAAATGATGAATTAAATTCAGAACAGTCACATCTTGCTTGAAATTTTGGTAGCCACATCTTTCTCTATAAATATTAAAATGGATAAATGACACGATAGGAGAAGAAGCAGTGGACTGCGACAGTCTCAGTTGATGAATTGAAGCGAAAAACCCTCTAATTTCTTTTTTACCAGTTTGTCACAAAACCATAGTTACCCTACTCAGTAGCCCATTAGCTACATTGCTGCAATCGATCGACTAGCGTTGTTGGAATGCTGTTGGATCGTTGGGCTTGTTAACTAAGCACTGACCATTATGCGGTGAAGTATAGATATATGTATTATGTACCTTAGTAAACATATATGTGATTTCTCTGCCACCAGTGAAGGGATCTGGGATCATTGCAATGTTGTTTGAAGAAATAAATATTATGAAGCAAAATGTTGCATTTTTATTTTTTATTCGAATGGAATGTTTAGTAATACCGTAGTAAGTAAGCTAATAAAGTAAACTGATCGGTTCTACAACATTTTTAAATTTTTATTCGTTTATTTCATCGAATACAATCATTTTACTTGTAAATACTGCACAAAACTTTGTCTGGAGATATGGTATTTTTCCGGTTATCTGGACAACATATGATAACATAATCTGGCAACTCTAGCCTGGATGCCTGGATATCGTTCGATGCAGCTGAAAATCAAGCAGCACTAAGGGGAGGGCCCTAACATAATACTGAATCAATTTATGTTTGAATTACTATATTCTGCTTTATTTTTGTTTCATGTTTTTCTTAATGCCTTCTGTGTGTGTAATATTGTACCAATACATGCATTCTTTGTTTCTGTCTAATGTTTGTGTTGAGTGAAACTAATTTATCGACGCACGGTATCTAGGTGTGTATGTAATGTAGAACCTTTATTTTTAATTTTTATTGGTCATCGGCGAAAATTCATCCTGTACTTCCACCGCTCCGGGGTTGGGTGAAGGGGCATGCCGGAATCCTAATGGCTAAAACTACTGGAGTGGTCATCTTCGGCACTGAAAGGGGGCTCCAGGTCTTCATACGATCACACTAGAGCCACGCATTGGTGCCTCGGTGCCTAGATCCTGCATACTCAACAAGACAATACAAGGACCAAAACACTGCTGGCTAATAAACCAAATAAAATAAAAGGAATTCGTTAAATGAAATGTAGTCAGTCTGTTCATTAAGCGGCTAATAGAGATTTTTTTTACAAAATGTTTTATTCAGCTCAGTGACGAGACGTGCATGTCGTTCACCTGGTTTTAAGCATCATAGGTGCTCATAACAATTGTAATGCTACCCAGGAGTCATCCTCCAAATATTATTTAAATTTCAAATAAAGAACTCTTTGGAAAGATGTAGATGTACATTGAATTCATATGTCATTTGTTTTTACAAATTGGCGGCAATTTAAAAAGTGCGTGTCGCACGACATGTCGAAATGAATTTGACCACAGAAGAGTTACGCTCTATACTTTTTCCATGCTATAATGTGACGTCTCTCCCTTTGTGACATTGTGTTTGTTTTTCGGGTTGTGTTAGGTGGCGGATAAACTCTGAACAATCTCTTTATAAATTTGCAACCGCCGAATATCTAGCGTGTATTAGCTTACAACGTTGACATTGGCAGAATCGTATTGGGCCTAGACTCAATGGAATAAGGCCAAAAAAAAAAGAGTTACGCTCCATGATTTATTACGACTGACGTTGCGATCTTAGTTAGTAACTATATTATGATAGACTTCGATTGGCATTTCATGATGAAGCCCCTTCTCGTGCCTCTGTTTATAACTGGTTTAATGAGTTTAAACGTCGTCGAAGCAATCTCAATGATGATTTGTGCTGTGCGGCTAATGATAGAAGCTGATAAAAGTCTGACATATCGACAAATCCGGGCAAGTTTAGGCACTGGTGTGAGTCAAGAGCAAAATGTCTTACACGAACATTTCAATCAATCATTTCGGCCGAATGAAGGCCACTGCTGGACCTCCCACAAAGATCAGCACAATGACCGATATGGGTGTGTTATGGGCTCATTGGGAGTTTTGCCATAATCGTCACGCTTGGCAGACGGGTTGGCGATCGCAGTTGAGTTGTTAATGTACTCGAAGGACGCTGCTACCCATCCTCCGACTAATCCCTTAGTCGACTTTAACGACCCCCGCGGGAGGATATGGGGTGGTGGTATTCTGAGCCGGCACCTCACAGACATTTGGGCGTAAAAAACTTTGCGCCAGATGGATATCTCATAATTTGACGGAAGATCAAAGACGCCGTCGTTTTGACTGGTGCCGCAAGAAATCGCGAGGAGTTCGTTAATGAACCCGAAGCTGGCTGCATTCGAATAAAAAGTAGAAGAGATCCCTAAAGAAGAGTGGGCTAATTGCTCCAGTCAATGGTTTCATCGCATGCGACGTTGCTTAGAAAATAACGTAGACTACTTCGAAAATCAATCAAATATAAAAAAAAAATCTTTCAGGTTTAATTTCCTAAAAACTGTTAGTGTGACCCCCGTATAGTCTCTTTCGCCCAGTAATTACATACTAACAGCTGGAGTGCTCTTCAAACTTAATGTCTAAATTTTAAAAACTACTGTTGGCAGCAGAATGTCTGGCACTGCGGTGATACGTACTTAGTCGGTAACATTTGTAATTCTAATATAATTAAATGTTTCTTTTATTTGACGGGATCTACCTAAATCGGCGCCATCGGTATGAAACCTCATTGGTCATAAACGCTACAGTATTTCGATCCTAAACTGTACATATATTCAACACATATTCAACTAGGTGGAATCATTGCGTAAACTTTCACAGCCGAATTTAAGCCCACTTATATCTCCGTATATTCGTCTACACAATTATCCTTTTCAAACCAAATTCTTCTGATTTTCAAATGCCTCTCACTAGATTTATCGTAAAAAATATAAGGTTTCAAATAAGTGCCCGGGGAGTGATTCAGCAGTACTTAAGTCGGCCGTTACTCAGTCTATTTCAGCAAATTATTCCAATGGCCTAGCTAAGTATATTAATCAAGATAAATGAACTACAAAATTAAATGCTATAAAATACCCATAGTGTCGTCTTTGTGTTTGTGGGTATTAATACTACCTACATACGCATTTAGAATGCCTACCAGGATAGAAACAAATTAAAAACAAGATAGTTAAGTGAGAGTAGGACTCGCGTTTTGAAAGGGTTCCGTACCATTACTTGTTTTACATACCTACCTACAGTCGTACACTTGGGGGAACCCAAGTGTGTGTGTTTAAGTAACAATCTTTTATTTTGCGGGCGATCCGGTCTTTCACTGTATGAAATTAAACATTCGTCTCATAATAGTTCCACATGGGACTTAAAACTGATGATTTACGAATTTATTTCTTCACTTATGGAATACACCACACGACCTCCCTTTGTACCAAATTCACCAGGAAATACTCTATAGGTCTTGAGGATCAGTCAGTTACTGGCGCTTTTAGTAAGAAAATTCTCGTTGAAAGACCACCAGATCCAGATCCAGATCACTAAACTAAACTAGCACTAAACTAGTTTGAAACTTATTTTTTTATAGCAACAAGAGTCGGAAGATATTCGATAATCATTTCAACTTAATACCTCAAGTCGTTTTTCGACAAAAAGGGCCTTGACGCATAGACAGATAGACGATCAACCAAGTGATCCGGTAAGGGTCTCGTTTTTCCACTATGTGATACGGAACCCTAAAAATGGTCCTATGGCTCCTACTACGCTTGGTCCTGTATCGTGGGGGTACAGCTGAATAGGAGAAAGGGAGGAGAGTGAATAGAATTCTAAAACTCTTCACTCACCGTAAGTAAACTAGATCACACACATCGTACCTACTACATCTTTTGGCTACCCAAAGGATATCTACTGCTGAATAAAGGCCTCCCTCCTACTCACCATGCTTGGCAGGTGGAGTAATGAGTGCTGTATGGCTGCTGTTCCAAAGAGGGGATGCTGTTGCCAATCCCTGTAGTTTAGAGTTCCTTAGTCGCCTTTTACGACTTCCTAGGGAGGAGATGGAGCGGTGCTATATTCCTAATCCGGACATTACACGAACAGATGGATCGCTCTAAATTGAAAGAAAGACAATAATAAAACAACTTTAAACGGATTAGATCGCGTATATTATAGATTTTTGTTTTTCCTGAAGTTTCGAATACTTTGCAGCATTTGTGGTCGCAGGATGACTAAGGTGACAGGCGTCGTTACAGATTTTAAAAAGTTATTTTGTTTTATCTACCGTACAATTTTAATCAATGAATTAGTTTCGATGCACGCAGTAATCACTCACAGTGTCTTGATGTTTTTAGTTAAGTATGTTGTTTGGGCCTTTATTATTCTAATAACTGGATTCTAAACAGGTGGTCCCTGCCAACCATCTCTATTAAAATTAGGATGTTTTTAAATTTAAATAGCCTCACGAAACATTCTTGGTACATATCGGTTCTCTTTCGCGAGGACTTGAGGTTGATCAAAACGAAGATAGTTGTTGGGTTTGCCTAAGGTATGTTCCCACACTGTAGACTTTGTGGAGCGTCTATGCTTGACCTCAGCTATATGTTCTTTTATTCGGGTGGCTATACTACGCATTGTTTGCCCTATGTATGACAAACCACAATCACAATCAATCTTGTAGAAAGAGTAGCGACGCGACATAACCAATTTTTTAAAATTTACTATACACGTGATCAGAACTGCTGTATTTCGCGACCCGGTGGCGCATCTCAGCCATTGCGTATAACTTTGATAGGGTTTTGTACCAAGAGGCGCCGAAGGAACCCTTATGGCGATCAATCCGTTGTACTATCTATCCGTTTGTCAAAGTAAAATTGTTTTTATTCATGTAAACCATTTGCTGGCACTTACGAATAGTCAGAACTTAAATAGTAGTCTCTATGTCCCGTCGATTCTCGTTGTACAATTTGCTTACCAAGTTTATTGGCTCAATTTATTTTACCACTGAAGACTTGAAACTTTTTAATATTATATCGTCATCTTACTTTATATATAAAATCATTGAGAAAAATGTTATATGTCATCCTAGCTATTGTACGCAATGGTCCATGTTGTCAATATCCAATGTTAATAATGTAGTAACCAGTTTTCTACTATTAAATACCTATTTTTATTGGTACCCAGTGGAAATTCTTCATGAAACTTCCTTGGCCCCGGGGAAGGGCGGAGGAGTATGCCGGACTCCTACAGGCTAAAACCACTGGAGCGGTCATCTTCGGCACCTAAGGGAGGCTCCAGGTCCTCGTAAGATCACACTAGAGCACTATTAAATACCTTACCGTGCCAACAAAAATCACCAAAGGGTCGAGCCTCGCCTGATACCAAAACCTTTATGTATACACCAAATTATTATTAGCCGTTCAACACAAGTTAACGTACTTACGTAACTATCACTATCGTGCACAGAGTTCATTACAGCGTTGGCAAGCAAACACTTGAAAACTAATTTAATGTAGTTAGATCATTCTAGAAATAGTTTAACGTCACATGATAAGTTAGTTACGCAATTAATATTAGGAATGTCTTACAGGTAAGTTAGGTAAGGTGAAATAACATACAGTTTAGACTAAATATGAGATTGGATTTGTTACATAATCAGCCCATTGTCTGTCCCACTGCTGAGCATGGGCCTTGCTCTCATGATGGGAAATGTTAGGTCTTAGTCCACCACGCTGGTTTAGTGCGGGTTGGCAGACTACACACACCATTGAAAACATTTTGGGCCCTCTCCGGTGTGCAGGTTTCCTCAGGATGTTTTCCTTCACCGTTTGCTAGTAGTGTTAGTAGTTTGTGTTTTTTTTTTATTATGCCTAGGAATTAGTAGGTATTTTTGTACCACCTTACACATTTTCCTTATGATGAGTCCAGTGGTAAGGGTAGTGGTAGATAAACGTGTATAAAACACATGTATCTGTCTCTGCCGGCTTAAAATGAGTGACCGGTGGCCATGTTGCTCCAAGACCTCTACAGTGGCTTAACTATTGAACCATATACTGTCGACTGATTTGTAGTAAGGACACGTGATTTATAGGCATCTAATAAGGTTGGCAACTGAGTACCCGCCTTTTTTAACTTACGCATGTTATTTTTGACATGACATTTTAAATCATTCGAAAGTCCTCTTTCGTTGAAGGAACCGTACGACGTTGCCGACATATTTTATAGATTTTTTCATTTTTGAGAAATATTTTATTGAATATGTAAAGATTAATTAATCTAAACACCGTACAACGTTGCCTGATACTTGACATTGGCGAAATTGTGGAAGATAATCTACAGAAGCCATAATCTAAGAGAAGAAGAAGAGGATGTTGAAAGAGGGTGTTATATCCTACCGGATTTATGTTTGTTTTTTTCGAGTTAATTTGTGTTAAATTTTATATAATTAAAATAGAATTTCAAGTTGAGAAAACCACAACAAGCTTTTTCATTTTGCTTTTAATTCCAAGGCCGCAAAAGCTGCTCGCGACATTTATGCTTTGTATAGAGACGGTCCTGGATAGCTGAAAGAACTGCTCGTGATTGGTATGCCAAGTGCGAAATTGGAAATTTTATTCAGCATGTAAACAGCGCAACTTCGAAAAAGAATCCGACCGGAGGATCCAGTTGGAAATAAAGTTACTAAGTCTTCGCGTAGCCTAAGCCGCAAAATCTAAGATGTAATCATCAACCATAGCATTTCATTCTTTTCATCACGTTTGAAATGCTAATCATTGTCCAACGTTCCTGGGTAGAGGGGCGTATATTTTGCCTGACTCTTACCGGCTAAAACCACCTAGGCGGTCATCTTCAGTACCGAAGGAGGAGCAAAACTCATCCCCGGTCATTGTAAAGGATCCTCTCGAAGCCTCACTTTACGCTGTGCTGCACACATGGCAGCACGTGGCGATATATGTACAAGCCGTCGTCTTCCCGAGGTTGGCTCGGAATGAGCGTACAGAGGCCCCACTCGCCAACCAGTGCGTGCTGTATAATATAACCATGCCTGCCGAGACGTGGCTAAAGACGCCAAGGAGGTAACCACCTCACAGACCGGCCCAGTATTACCTAAGGCTTCACGCCGTTATATTAGACAACAAGCGTAAGTATTAAAAACTCAAATGCGATTGCCAACTAATCTGCTAAGCGTGCCAATTTGCGCTTACAAATCACGCTTGGCAGGCGTATTGGTGAGCGCAGAATGGCCGCCATTCTACAGAAGGGACGCTGCAACCCACTCCTCTGGTTTAGAGTCCCTTAGTCGCCTTTTACGATGTTCAGGGGAGGAGATGGAGTTGTGTTACATTGTTAATCCGGACGTCACACGGAAAACGGTTCATCAGAGTAGAATATTAGAAGATATTGTTTTAAGTTTAGTCGTGTACCGCGACGTGGTACCCTGCAATCTCCTTGCTCAAAGTTGGGTTGGGTCCACACACAGAGAGAATACAGACTTTGTTCAGCAATCTTAACACCTACTCCATGAACACTGCATAATTCAATCGAATAGGTACGATATCATCCCATGCATACATAATATTTACCAAAACATCAAAAACCTAAGTATGCCTTAACATAGTAATAGATAGACAGACGTGTAAGCAAACCAACAAATTGAATTGTATCGTACGTTATCAAATAAAATATATTGTAAGTTTAAAAATGTATGATCTCCGACGTGTAGGCAGGGGCATGCATATTACATGAGTGAATATCAGTGGCCACGAAAAAGACTTCTTTGGCTATACAAGGATATCGTAGTGGCCCGGAGGTGTATTGACTCGCTTCTTAAGTACTAGATTGAGGGTTTATTATTCTCTGGCAACGTTTCAATGTAGCTGAGGCCCATATTTTACGACGGTTAATAAATGATAATCTTTAATTAGCAAGTTGGTTTCAAGAAATACTTGGAAATAAATTTTGATGAAGCAAATTCAGTTCCTGCTTTAATAAGTAATATTTTTCTTACTTTCTGTTTTCTTTCTTTTCTTTATAGGGTTTATGGAATGGCCTTTTGAAGAAATATTGATAGCAGGTACATTTGTCGTCGCGGCAAGCATGAATCAGTTATTCTTCAGCTCCATTGTTCACCATTATTTGTATGGACCCCATGAAGACCCAAAACCATCGAACAGATATGAAGTCTTAGTATGTATAACTAGCCAACCAACACTGTACTAACATTTATATTTATAAAATCATCAAATCAATTTTATAAAAATAGAGAATCTTAATGAATTATAATAAAACACTTTTAAACGGATTCTATCGCGTATATTTTTGATTTTTGATTTTCCTGACGTTTCGAATACTTTGCAGCATTCGTGGTCGCAGGATGGCAGTCATCGCGATAGAATCCGTTTAAAAGTGTTTTATTATAATGTGTAATAATCGCGAAAATCTAAGACATTACTTAATGAATTATATTTATGAAAGTGTGCTAAAATACAAATTTACATTAAAATTTCATAAAAAATAATTAAGATTGTGGATTATTATTGATGACGATCATCAGAAGCCTGGATAAAGCTAATTTTGAACACGTGCTATTTAATAGAAGACTACAACCAACGCTCTTAAGAGAATAATGCTTTAATCACTACGCTTAGTAAACAGATGATGATGATATCTCTCGGAAATTGGGCATTCCGTCAGTCTTAATCTTAAATTACAAGTTCTATATCAGCCAAAAGATGTCCACTGCTGAACAAAGAATCGTCCCCTATAGATTTCCACAATTAACTCCTTATTTTGGGGGGGATTTTCCAGTACTCACCACACTTGGTAGGCTGAGTGAGGAGCGTAGAATGGCTGATGTGCCACGTAAGGAACGCTGCTGCCCATCCCTCTGGTTTAGTCTCATTCGCCTTTTATGACATCCACGGGAGCAGATGGAGTGGTGCTATGTTCTTAATCTGGACACCATATGACGACGCTTGTGGAAAATAACAGGTTATTCCCGCTATTTTCATGTCCTCACCAACACGCCATTCACTGGAACATGTCACGCTTAACCAATAAGATGAAAAATTGATTTGCGTATGTTCGTGTTCCAGGTACGACATTTCACGTTTTGTATTATATTTTATAAAGAAATTACGTATTTTACCCTCGCCCTTCTATGGGGCAAGAAAAGCTCAAATACAAATAAATGGAGCACTCAACTTTCCTTTTAATTAAGTACATTCTCATTCCTGACGATTGGCTATTATAATTATTTAAAATCATGACGTTTGTTTAGTTTAATATCGATGTGGGTTATTAATTGGTTACTTTGTTTAATTGAAGTTATTTATATATTTACTAATTGCATGTAGTTCATATACATATAATTACACCGTAAGCTACCCCTTGAAATTATATACCATTCAAGTCCATCCAATGGTTGTCTGGAAGAGATCGCCGAATTACGATAAGACCGCCAATTGTACCTTTTCTTTCATATGGTTAAAATTGTTTAACTTTTGTTTTATTATGGTGTGCAATACAGAGGATTTATATGTCTCTCTATTACACGGGTTTATATTCCCTGTAAGGGGGAACGCGGTCTTTAGGCTTACGCGGGGACATGGGTCCAACACGCAGAGGCCCTTTAGAGAATTTTAACCTAAAATGTAATGGAATACTAACCGGGAACTTTCCGTGGCTACACTATAAAATGTAGTCTCGGATTGTCCCCGGAGGTGTAAAACTATTGTATAAGGTGGAAACTACAATTATAAGGTCTATTGTCATGGGTGCTAAATGGATTATATACACTTCTAAAAACGGAAACAACGGCGTCTGCCTTTCAACCTTTAAAGTGAAATTCTGTGGCAGACATGTGATCGTTGAGGTGATCTTTATGGGAGGCCAGTGTTCAGCAGTGGACTTTATCCGGCCGAAATGATTACTAGTAAAACAACATTTCGGTCAGGTTAGCAATATCCGCAGCTTATTAATATCAAAACACCGAATCACTGAGACTATTTGGGAGAACGCGTAGAGGTTGAGTGACATGAGGAGTGGAGGGAATTTCCAGTACTCGTCATTATAGGCAAGTTACAACTTCAAATAGCAATCAACGTACTTATATTTAATCTCCAGCTAAAGAAAAACGACAAAGTAATAAAAATGGTAAACAGCCATCATTTGCGTGTTAGCCCTTTTTTATATTCGTGCTTAGGTAACCAAAGTCCAAATATTCACTTGAGGACAAATTTAGAGAGAAATGACAGTTCATTTGTGGACATATTTTGTATTGTGGTAAAACTATGTAATGTCTTTATTTAAAAACAGTGAATGCGTAGTTTAAAACCGGGAACAAGACCAACTTGTGCCTGCATCTAGGCTCCGGAAGAGTAAAACTCTTTAAAAATATGTCTCTTATATAAGTATGTACAATAAAATTCCAAATTTGATTCAAAGGTTAAGTGATAATAAATTGATGTTCATTCTGGATCCGAAATTGTGTAGAAAACCCTTTTATAGTTACAGCGTGGATATAACATATATAGACGAAAATAATGATTAGGATTCAAATCCAGTGCCTCCACCATAGACGTCCACAATTGTATCGTCATTTTGGGGGGAATTTGCCAGTACTCACCACGCTTGGCTGGCGGTTTGGTGAGCGCAGTATGGCCTCTGTCTCACAGAAGGGACGCTGCTGCCCATCCCGCTGGTTTCTAAGTCCCTTAGTCGCCTTTTACGACATCCACGCAGTTGGAGTGGTGCTATATTCTTAATCCGGACACCTCACGGATAATCTATACAAATAAAATTGAAGTGTCTGTTTGTAATGTCAAAATAACGGCTTTTTACTGAATGCATATGAAATTATATACGGTACATATAACAAAAAAACAATTTTGTTTGTTTTTGTCTGTCTGTCTGTCCGTCTGTCTGTCTGTTTGTTCCGGGTAATCTCCGAAACGGCTGGACCGATTTTGACGGGACTTTCACTGGCAGATAGCTGATATTATAAGGAATAACTTAGGCTACTTTAATTTTAGAAAAATAATTAGGGTTCCGCGTAAAAAAATTAAAACCCTTGAAATCCAATATATATATTCTATGTCAAGTGTCTATGTCGAAGTATTCTAAATTTCTTTTAAATTAAACGTGGGTGAAACCGCGGGTCCCAGCTAGTATATGATAAGGATTAAGTTGCTGTAATCTACATAGGCCAATTAAAAATATTGATATCCATGTAACTTTCTTTGTGCTTACCATTGTATATTCTTCATCATATTAGCCGAAGGACGTTCACTGCTGAACTAAGGCCTCCCCATAGATTTCAACAAGAACCAGTTACATGCTAGTTTTTCAGTTGTGTAGCCGTTTGGGGGAGATTACCAGTACTCATCACGCTTTGCAGGCTTGTCAAGAGTCCCTTACTGTGTATTATCTGTGTCTTTCTTACACCAACTATCATTCTACTTAGTAATGTCTTAGATTTTCGCGATTATTACACATTAAAATAAGACACTTTTAAACGGATTCTATCGCGTATATTTTTGATTTTTGGTTTTCCTCACGTTTCGAATACTTTGCAGCATTCGTGGTCGCAGGATGACTAAGGTGACAGGCGTCGTTACAGATTTTAAAAGTTATTTTATTTTATCTACCGTACAATTGCCCACGATGACCACGAATGCTGCAAAGTATTCGAAACGTCAGGAAAATCAAAAATATACGCGATAGAATCCGTTTAAAAGTGTTTTATTATAATATCATTCTACTTGTTTAGCAGTTAATTCACTTGCTAGTAGTATGATGCAATTGAAAAAAATGCCACTATATCTACCAGTAAGGATAAACCAGTCGGGATAAGTGGAACGAGCTGAATTGTTTGTCTAAATGCGTGTCCACTGCCTGGCACAATGAAGAAAAATTACACACCCAAAAAAAAATTAGTCCCACTTCAAAATCGTTTATCGAGTTTATTATATCTGTGACTGTTCTTAACGTTATAGTAACTGAAGGCCCATGGCAAATCCAATCAATCATGTGTGTATACCTTAGATTATGTATATATCGTGGTACCAAATGCGCGTGTAATCAAACGGAAAAAAAATGTCGTGGTAATAAAAATGTAAAGCAGCCGACTTTTGCGTGTACCTGCCGGCTAATTTCATTCTCATGCATATTTCATATCTTAACTGAATAATGTACGACAATTTCAGGTCACTCTTTTGTAAACATGTTGTTTTATTTATTGACAAAATATGTTCTGAATATATATTGTGTTATTGATTTGTAATTAGCTATTTCGTTGTGATGTGACCGCTTTTGATTACTTGTTAGATGTATATGTGGTAGTGTGGTTTCCTGATTGAAAACGTGTTTCTTTTCTCTTGGATACGCATTATTTTCGTCCTTTAATTCTCCCTAGTAAAACATTATGTACTATATGTATAGATCTGGGTACTCTCACTAGGCAGTCGAAGTTGACCACGTTTGGTAAACGAATATGTGACGGTAGAATATGATTATTAGTAGCGCAGGAATATACCGATCTATATCATGACATAATTACGCAATTTACATAAACCACTTCGAGCGAAATTATTGGTGATCGCAGAAAACGTATTGTTTTGATATGTTATCCTTCGTCATAATAAAGTAGCATTATAACCATAATCACCATGCTTGGCAAACTGAATGGGTGAGTGCTAACATTCATATTAGTGCACTGGAGTATTGGTATTGACATAATCACATCTATTGCCATAATCACCAAGCTTGGCAAACAGATTCGTCTATGCAGAATATTATTATTAGTGAGCATGATGCCCTTCGTCTTGACATAAACGCTTTCTTGCCTTTACGACGCCTAAGAGAGTGGTAGCCTACGACTTTGCCTTGAACCATAGGGCCATTTCGTACATATAATGTAGAGAGTTACTATAAGAAATTGTTCACTTAACATGTTGGTCCATTCCTCATAATTACCTTAGGACAGGTCATTTAATTTAAATCCCTAATAATTCTTGATTGTACGGCTTAACCCTCGCATGCGGATGGACACGTGCCAGTATGGTTGCCAGTTATATTTTTGTCCCGTCATCGCCGTTTAATTGGGGTCAGTAGTCGTGTGTTTGTTCTGCTCGATTGTTTTCTGTGGTAGATGCTGAAAGAAATTTTGGCCAATTAATAGTCGTTTGTTAACTTAAATCGATAACTTTCTACGCTGTAACAAGTGTACAGAGATGGATTTATTTCAACTCTCTGGCTTAAGATCACAGTGCTAATTCTCGTAATCATTTGACTGACTGTTGACCGAACTGAGATTAAATTATGAATAGACAAAATGTTGGTATTCCACTTCTCTTAAAGTTCAATTAGACATCGGTATGATCTCAATCTAGTCTCATTCCAATGTCAAAGTTGACGCTTATTCATTGACAGTTTTAGTACCTGTGTCAGTTCTAAATATTAGCAGAGTATAGTTTTGACTTCGATCAACTTTCGATCCATTTTCGATCTCATCACAGTGTAAGTTCACGTCTGATATTACTCGTATTTATAAGTGTAGGAGAATACCATTTGTGACATTTATGACAGTGGGACTAGATTGGAACTATGTTTTGAACATTTTTAATTACGAGAATTAACCCGGCTATCGCCTTTCCGCTGTTGCGCTGTCCCAATTGTTGTGTATAAAATTGTTATGAGCCTAATATTAATATTAAGTATAGTACAATCCGCCAGCCAGGTGTGCTTACTATGATAGATAATCATTTATTGTAGCGGTCATTATGAAAAATATATTCAGCAATGGAATTTTACAAAGAAAGAAACATTATCTCTCCAAGTCAAGAGAGACAAAACATATGCATAAGTATATCCAATCATATAAATTACGATACAATAATATTTGTTTGTTATGTTCGCATCAAAAAGGACGCGCTGAAAAGGCTGCAGTTCAGCATTAATTTATTTTTATTGATTTATTTATTAACAAACTTATATTAGCAGTATGCACTAGCATTACACATACAAGTTATCGGCCAAATGGCAAGTAATCATTATAAACATAAAATTACTAAGCACATAACTATATTAGCCGGAGGATGGCAGCGTCCTTCGAGTACAACTCAACTGCGATCGCTAACCCGCCTGCCAAGCGTGGCGATTATGGCAAAACCCCCCAATGAGCACACACCCATATCGGTCATTGTAGTGATCTTTGGGGGAGGCCTGTGTCCAGCAGTGGACTTTATTCGGCCGAAATAATGATGATGATGATGATATATTAATAACTAGATATACCTGATAAAACATTATGCGTACGATAGTTTTATTGCATAACGCATATTTCCATACGCGATGAAACTTACCAGGTCATGTTGAATGAGGCTAAGAACAATACTCATCGCTTATAACTTGCGCCTCCAATATGATGGGGAGCGACATTAATTTCGGCAGGAAGGAGTACATGCCATGTTGTTAGGGCAACTCAACGGAACAAGGAAAATTTCCTGATAATGTTGCGATTTTCTGTTAACACGTCTATTTACTTTGCTATTTTGACTTTTAGGAAAATGTAGTTCCGAGTGGGGTGAGTTTGTAAAAAAATACTTACGATGCACCTAGGAGATTTCTACTTCCAAATGATAGTTTCACCATACAGCGCATATTTCCCATATAATTAATAACATTCTTTAAATGAACATGATTTAAAATCGGTTAAGAGTTTTCGCGTGAAAGCGTAACAAACAAACTTACATTCACATTTATAATATTAGTATGATTAATATGAGTATGATTATTAATTACTGACGATAATTAAATTACGAATAAATTAAAGAATTCCATAATTACGGGCAAATATACACCAGTTTTATTTGAAAGCTTCATACGGTGAGCGGTCAAAGGGTTGGAAACGCAAAGGTAGACGAAGTTGGACCAATTAAAGTTTTAATAATTAATAATTATCAGTTATAGCTGGGTCCTTTTTACTCCCGTAAGTTACGCAGTGTTGAATGAAATAAATTTTAACGCTCTCTGAGGAAATACTTTTCATGAGAAGGTACTCAGAAATCGCCGGTTTTTAATTTAATTTAATTCGAGTACCAGCCAACCCATCTCATTCCGTGGGGGTCGTAAAAGGCGACCATAGGATAAATCGGAGGATGGGCAGCAGCATCCTTTGAATACATTAACAACTCAACTGCGATCACCAACCCGCCTGCCAAACGTGGCGGTTATGGCAAAACCGCCCAATAAGCAAACAACACACCCAGACCGGTAATTGTGGCGATCTTTGGGGGACGCTTGTGTCCAGCAGTGGACTAATTAGGCTGAAATGATGATGATGATGACGAGTACCAGCATTCTCTCGCTGTTTCATCTGGGTGAATAGTGGTTTTGTCGCCTATTCATCACATTGCACAAGGTGAATTTCTAAAATATTTACATAGCTGTAGCTACATCCTCATATCGTAAAATGAAGGCATGATTGATGCAGTGGCTGATACACTGCTGCGCTCCGGGTCGCTGGTTTGATTCGCGCATGGATGTTTGTATTATCTCCAAATAGCGGTTTCGGGTCTGGGCTGCCCAGATCTATGTCTACAAACTGTACCAACGACATAAGATAAATCCTAGAGTAGGCATCGTTTATAAAAATAAACGAAAAAATTGAAATGAAAATGTTAAAATTTTTGTCATACTTTTATTACGCTGTGATTATAAGTCGATGAAATCTTTATTACGCTAGACTGACGACAAAAAAGGAACAACCCTTTCCATTTTAAACTAAATAATAAACACGGGAATAGGCTGCAAATTGAAAGCCTAACCACTAAGTGAAGCAACACTTAACACTCCCGTGCGACAGGGAGTCGATTTGTCCCGGCGACCTATCTTGCGGGGACGGCGCCGAAGTCATTTGTTATACAACCGCACCCGATTTGTACGGTAAACGAAGTCATATAGCGTAAATCGACGTATAAATTCTGTTACGTGGTAAGTTTGTGATTTGTATTATGTTATAAACAGAATTTGTATTATATAACTAGCTATTGCCCGCGGCTTCGCACGCGTGCAATTTAGTAATATACATCTTGTTATTGAAAACATGCAATAATGACCTGAGCTTTTATTAGGAACTTGTAATAGGTGTAGAGGGATTATGATATATTTCCGAATGACACGACCCATAGGCCTGCCGCATATTGCATCTGGCCCAGCCAGCCGACTGCCAAACCGTGCGCTCTTGTCTTTTGTTTGGAAACGCTTCCCACATGGTACTGGGTGACAGCATCAATAACTTTCATAAAATGTAGCATGCCCTTTTCCGCCCAGTATTAACAGTCCGATCACACAATATAACGACACCGCTAATTTTGTCATTTAAATTAGGGCTTAAGTCGTGTGTTGTATATACTTTTATAATATCAAGATACATTTTGCGAGTGCGCTCGCAACTGATACCCTCCCATCCCACATACAGCGTACAGACCGAGTGACAGACCGCGCGCTTCAAGCGAGTATACAGCGTGCCGACTACGAGTGATCTGCTTGCCGACGCCTTTTTTTATGATGGGCTTCTTGCCCTCATCCCAAGAGGGATATAGCTGCTTAACCGGGCAAATTAGCGAAGCATTAAGTAGCCTCCAGCCTAACTTTTATTTATATTTAAGTAACTGCGCTTGAGGGCGTCCCCTGCGGGACACGGACCTCGGCTCAGGGAGTTACTGGGACAGTAATGATCGCAAGGGACTGCTGGATCAATGATTATTTGGGGTTTAGAGGGATCTTTTATTACTACTCGATTTCTCGGCATGGGCCGGCGCGAGCATGGGTCGGGGGGGCGACTTTAACGTTAATCCGGTGGTCGCGAATTTAGGCTTCCGCGACAGCGTAGAAGCGGGCCCCAGCGTCGGGATTGCCGACGCCACCAGTGCCGCCCATTATATAGACACGCGTTCGAGATCACTCACTATAATGTCACTGACTGGACAGCAATAAGTCGAACCCCGACTGTCGGCGCTTAGAAGACCAACATGACGGCGAAAAAATGTCGCAGACTACTGGGACTGTCGCTGACGTTGAGTTTTACTTACTTAAAAATTTTATTCATTTTCACTGTTTCTAGTAGCCGCCACCGATCTTAAGTTCTGACCTTCCCCCCATACACGTGCACAAAATTTATAGGTCTGTTTCGCACTTAACAATCCTCCCCGAGACGTGCCTGGGGGGCCGACCTTTTTACATTCGCCTTCCCTCCGCTAGAGGTTATCGCTTTACAGTCATCCCCTCCGTGATGTGTCTAAAGGCGTGGCACCAATAGGCGGCTCTAGTGTGATCTTACGAGGACCTGCAGCCCTCCTTCGGTGCCAAAGATGACCGCTCCAGTGGTTTTAGCCGGTAGGAGTCCGATATACCCCTTCGCCCTTCCCCGGGGCGAATTACGTTCCATGTAGAATTTACACTGAATAACAATAAAAAAATAGGCCAGTTTCGCACTATGAGATTATGCGCGCAAGATGCGAGCCCATTGGACCAGGGCCCTTACTCGCTATACCAAATTCCCCCCAAAAGGATGACACATGGCGTGTGACCGGTCGTCTTATGGGGAGGCTTTTGTTCAGCAGTGCACGTTTTTTGGCTGATATGATGACCCAAGACTAGTACTACGTGGCACCACATTGTTCACGTATAGTCCACTTTGTTTCCACATAGCTGATGTGTTAAATTGTAATATCACTTTTTTTTAAATAATGTCTATTGAGTTTCTTTCCGGCTTCTTCTCCATAAGATCAACTTTTCCGAACCGTGCACCTTAACTTTCAACTTTTCTTAAGTGCCTATATGAAATAAAAACTTTGAGTTTGAGTTTTGTGCTCATCCCCTCAAGACATTCGTTATTTAGGTAGACAATTTTACTAGCTTCAGTGCCCTTTTAACTGAAACACAATAATGTGTATAGTTTAAACACTACTGCTTGGCTGCGAATATCTGGCAATAGGGTGGTACATGCCCTACCCCCAGTCTCGCATTCTGTGTGATGTTTTTGAAGTAAAAACCACCCATCTAAAAATGTCTAACGCGCTAAAATAAGTTTTCACTTCTGGCGGCACTCCCGGAGGGCAACCCGTTTTTTTTTATCGCGAGTTTTGAATGTGGGCCATTTTGTGCAGAACAATTTTGAGCCGTACAATAACATGTTCCATGTTAGGATCAAATCGGTGATTCATACCAGAAGGCTTACGCAAATACGAATACTTACGTACTTACTATGTACTAATCACGGCGCCAATTTCCGTTATGGTATTACCATCCGCTCTTTGATAATTTACGGTACATATTTTATAGACCTGACACATCTACATTTGCATTGAAAACCTTTGGGGCATGAATTAATTACAATATTTGATTGATGTGGAAATAGCGAGTAGTTATTTTTTGCACCGGAAAATGATTTTCGGCACAGATAATTAAAAACTCCGTAGCAGCGAATAGGTTGAAATTTGATATGGAGATTGCCTAGCCGAATTTAATAATATAAATTTTCGGTTGGTGAATGTTTTCTAAGCCGAACGTTGTTCATTGTTAGCTGCAGAAAAAATCAAAACAACCTTTCGATATGATCATTATTAGCCTATCTACGAGATTTTCCGGTAAATGGTGTTCAGAAATAAATACTTTTTCTTTTTTTCTATGAGAATCAGTTACTATAGCTGATTATTATTTACTAGACATCGCTCGCGGCTTTTTCACCGCGTTTAATTTGGCTTATCATAGAAAGATTCATCGCGCATCCCTCAGGAACTGTTTATTTACTTACTGTATATTTTGGTTATAAATTATCTGTATGACAAATTTCATCCAAATCCGTTCAGCCGATTCAGCATGATTGAGTTACAAACACCCAAACAGCTTCACAAACTTTCACACTTATAAAATTAGTAGGATAACCCGTCTAGTTGGAGATGTCAGTATACTGAGGTTAGAACAGTTATCAGAACATTTTACCCTTCTAAGTACCTCTGATTGATGACTGTCCTGCCAGACAGCCGGGTCCAACACCGCCCAGGTTACTCTCTAAGGGACGGAAATCTCTCGGTATGTAACTAATTTATTCCCTCCGAAATGTGACTAAAGGTATGGCTGGCACCAATGGGTGGCTCTAGATAGAGAGTTTTCGAGTGTCTGGAGCTCCCTTGGTGCCAACGAAGACTACCCCGGTAGTTTTCGGTGAGAGCATGCCCTTCCCCATGGCAGAGGGAGTATATGATAAAGTATTTGCACTGGACAACCAATAAAAAAGAACAGCAAGCAGTACCTATTGCAACTAAAAATAAACTACTAAAATAAAAAAGTGCGTACCCCATAAAATTCCATACGAAAACCCATTTTTATAAATCGACGATCCTACTGATCATAACGCATTGTCACATCAATATCCTTTGCGTCCATTGGACACGAATTAATACAGTGCCTTGGAGGCAGTAAGGCTAAGTAAGCCGATGCGATAGTCGCATCAGTCAGACAAGGAAAGTGCGCGGTGGAGGGAATCGTGCGGCTTTGGTGACGCTTTTCACTCTTGAAAGCCAGCACTTCTATTAGACTTCGACACACAACTTGCGATGAAACGCGTTCTCGCAAAAAAAACAGTTAACGCTACTTATATTCATCATCATCATTTCGGCCGAGTGAAGTCCACTGCTGGACACAGGCCTCCCCCAAACATCACCACAACCACCGATATGGATGTGTTCTGGGCTCATTGGGGGGTTTTGCCATAATCGCCACGCTTGGCAGGCGGGTTGGCGATCGCAGTTGAGTTGTTAATGTACTCGAAGGACGCTGCTGCCCATCCTCCGGCTAATCCCTTAGTCGACTTTTACGACACCCATGGGAGGAGATGGGGTGGTGGCATTCTGAGCCGGCACCACACGGCAAACTTATATTCATCCTGTGAGAACCATAACATTTGCTAGAAATACTCATTGTGCTCGTTTAGAAGGCAACAAAAGAAGGTTTAGAAATCAAAACTAAAAACCGTTATACAGCTGAAACTTTCCATTGTGAACGAAATAAGCGTTGACTCATTCTATAAAATGAGAGTCACTGAAAACATTGAGTAGGTTTGGATAGCAATGAAAGCGATATGTTAGCGATAAATAAATTATGCTTCACAAACGTTTAACAAATGATCACATGACAAAAACTAATCAAATGACAAATATCGTATTCCGCAAATAAAAGATAGTTTGACAAATATTTATTAAAAACATTTTTTAGTTCTTATTTCTTTCTTTTTTTAAAAACATTCCCCCACTCTAGGATTTCTCCTGTGTCGTGGGTGCGTTTACAGATATGAATTCCACATACAATACACCCAGACCCGGAACAACTACCTGCAGATCATACAAATATTTGTTCCGTGCGCGAATCGAACCCACGACCCTCCGCGCCGACTGTATCAGCCACTGCACCAACCGTGCCGTCAAATTGTGTTGAAAGTAAAAAATGCACACCATTTGGTGATTTTTCATTAGTCTAATTCGAGATTTTACTAAATATTCACGGAAATACAGATTCCATAGAGAGTAAATTATAAAAAAAAACAATATACAACGAATGTTAGGTTCCGGCTTGGTTATGTTCTAACCTAACCTAAACTTACTAGTCTGGGTACTCTGACCACTAAATGAAATCCTGGTTCTGCATTAATCGAACCTTTTATTTTTATTTTATTTAATCATCGCCCCACACTAGGACTTCTCGTGTATCGTGGGTACAGTTTACAGACATATATCTCGCATGCATAAACATCTAGACCCGAAATAACCATCTGCAGATATTACAAATTTTTTTTTCATGCGGAAATCGAAGCCACGACACGTAGCAGAAATCTAATCACTCTGCACTGCAACAACCGTACCGTCGTTTAAAATCTAAAGTAACTAACTATTTTACAGACACATTTTATCAGAAGATTTTATGTCACGCGTTGTTTTACCAATAAACGTGATAAATACATTAATTGTTCGTCAAATGGTTCTTTCATCATATCAGCCAAAGGACGTCCACTGCTGAACAAAGGCCTCCCCCTTAGATTTCCACAACGAGTGGTTACATGCCACTCTCATGCAACGACTCCCAGTGACCTTCACCAGGTCGTCTGTCCACCTCGTTGGAGGTCATCCCACGCTGCGTTTTCCAGTGCGCGGCCTCCATTCGAGAACCTTTTTGCCCCATCGGCCTTCTTCTACAAGCAATGTGCCCTGCCTATTGCCACTTCAGTTTACTAATCAATTCAGCTATGTCGGCAACTTTAGTTCTTCTACGGATCTCCTCATTTCTGATTTGATCTCGTAGAGAAATACCCAACCATAGCTCTCTGCATAGCGCGTTGAGTGACCTTGAGCTTTCATACGAGGCCCATTGTGAGTGACCACGTCTCTGTTCTATATGTCATCAATGGTAACGCATACTGGTTAAAGCCTTTCATCTTGATGCATTGCGGTATTGTTGACGAAAAGGCAATGGAAAGTTTCGCAAACGCTGCCCAGCCGAGTCTAATTCAACGATTGACCTGTTTCTCGAAGTAGGACCTACCTAACTGGACAGTTTGTTCGTCAACAACTAGGAGAACAGAGCTCCGAACGAATATTGGAATGGGCATGATATGGGCATTTGACATGACTTTCGTCTTGCCCGTGTTCAGTTTAAGGCCCACCTGTTGAGAAACTCTGTTGAGATCATCGAACATTATGCTGAGTTCTTTCAGGGATTCTGCCATGACTACGATGTCGTCGGCTAATTGAAGATGATTAAAATACTCGCCATTGATGTTAATGCCGAATCCTTTCCACTCCAGTAGCTTGAAGGCATCTTCCATTGCAGCGGCAGCAGTTTCGGAGAAATAACATCCCCCCTTTCTGCAATGGAATTGCCCCCGTGCTCTGTTCATGTACTCGTATTGACACGGTGGCGTTTCACTATAAGCGCATCAACACTTCAATGTACCGATAGTTGATCTCGCTCAGCTGCAGCGATTGCAGCACTGCCCAGGTTACGATTGAGTCGAAGGCTGTCTAATAGTCTAAAAGATATGATAGGGAGGGTCATAAGACCATAAGAGGTAATAAGATTATCGTAAGAATTCTCAGAACCAAAATAATATTGTGACTTGGGACTGACATATCCATAGAGGATAAAAGTCCCTTATAAAATAAAGAGCTTAAACCCTACGGCTTTCCTTCGTTTTACCTTTTCCGATCGGGCGAGGGACTGCCCCTATTTCTCAAATAATGGGTATTTCCGCCGCTTAGGCGGCGTGCCCCTAATCAAGATACCTACTATGTAAAAAATATATATGTATCATTCCTAAATCACATAGTAGTACACATGCACGCACGCACAAAGCTTACTCCAAATTGGGAGACATAAGTATAATTATTATTATCTCGCTAGATCGGTCTATTGCCTGGGTTTTGTGAATAGCCGATGACCGTTCGATTGTCCGAGTACCGTCTGTTATATGAAATGATTCAGGAACATTAATTAATTAATTTGATTATGTAACTGATTTGCCTGTCGTTACCTAATGTTACTTATCTGCTACAAAACAGAATAATCATAATTATACTAGCCACTTAAAATGTAATAAATAAACATCATTGTATTCATAGGTACCACAATAATGCTTTATATCGAATCGCATATCCTTCCTAAATCGCATAGCTTTACAAACACACATAGCTTACCCCGAATCCTCCATTAAGCTGGGTAACGTTATGAAAAACATTATCTCGCTAGCGCTGTCTATTGTCCCCGTGCATCGCGAATAGCGCAGCTTTGTGGCCCGAACACCAACTGTTAGACGCGACATAGGGTTAGCACTAGGGTTTTATTTATTTATTTCTTAACGTATTCTGTTAAGGCTAATACTAATTAATTAATTAATGTATGAAGCTTTTTTTTATTATATTTTGTCGTCTGTTCCGCTCAGCTCATCCTTGAGTATGGACTCTAGGAGCTGCAAGGTGTTCAGAACCCGTGTAGGAAGATAAATTTTCCTTCCGAGGCAAAATGCGGTGAAGCACGGCCGCCGTTTTTAGCTGGTAAGAGTCTTGCAGGGCGAAGGCGGACAAAGTTCCTGAGCATTGTTCAAAATACAAAATGGGAGCTGAACTTAAAGAACACATTATTATTATGACACCGGAATCGTTTTTTCTATAGTGATCTATGGGTTGACACATTTAGCCATAGAGTTTTTTGGGATGAGATGTGCATATGAAATATACCAGCCCAAAAACTCTATTGTAAACATGGGACTTCTCCACTGCAATGTACGGTTATGCCATTATCACCACACTGGGCTAGTGGATTACTGATCCCAGATCGCAATATGTTGTTACGTACAAGAGGATGATTTCCATGGGTAGATAGACTGGATCATATCGAATTGATGCTCAATTGGCTGACCACTGAGAGAGATTTGCTTCTGAAGCTATGCAGCTTACGATTGATATCACAAATTCGATAAATCCGTCCAATCAGGGCTTGATATATAGTTTTGTGTTTTACTTTCAATCTATTTCATGTATTCCATGTTATAATGCTTAATGTTGACTAACCTGATAGTTTACAACTTGAAGACCTCTTACAAGCTACCAGCGGTTTCTGACTTATTATAAAGTTTAGATAGTTCAACCGTTTTCCGGTAAGTACTTCGTGTATAGTTCAGTGTTATGTAATTGCTTTGGCCCATGATAAATATATGAGCAAACCAATTCTCGTTATTAATTTACACTTTGAAAAAAGTCGACCGAAGTAAACTGAGATAAAATTAAGAAATTACAAAAAAATGTATTTTGCTCCTCTTAAGTTCAGTCCAGTTTTAGTATGACCTCAGTTTAGTCTCATTTAATATGTTAATTGTGATGTTTGTTTTAGTAAGAATATTTTGGTATTCCATTATTATCATTATCTGTGTCAGTTCAAAATGTTATCAGAATACCATTTGGCTTATATCATTTATTTATTTGTTTATTTACTTATACTTTTATGCTCAATTATGGTACACAGAGCGGACTTAATGCCATATGGCATTCTCTACCAGTCAACCTTTGGGTTAGAAACAAAATGTATCGAAATGTACAAAAAAAGATATATTACAAAAACTTAATAATAAGATATATATACATAAAATCTGCATACTATAGATACGGTAAACTACAAAGGTTTAACATATAATACGTACTATTTATCATTTAATCATGCTCGTAATTGTCCATTAGGATTCCAGCGAATTCAAAAAGTATTCCCGAACTTTGCGTTTGCACGAAAATTTACTTGGTGCTTTCTATATATCAAGGGAAAGCTCGTTCCATATTCTGAATATTGCTACAGCAAAGGATTTAGAAATAAAACCTGTACGGTGGAAAGGAAATTGAAGAATCAAATTGTCGGCAGCACGCAGGTTACGGATATGAGAGCTACCCAACGCTAGAAAAAATACTGCGCTCACCAATCCGCCCGCCAAACGTGGTGAGCAGTGGCGAATATCCCCCAGTAAACACATGTACACTTGCACGCTGAGAGAGATGTAATTAAGTTTCCGCCAATGTTAGTTCTACAAATTGCTTCAGTGTACCTTTGAGTCGAATTGAAATGTTGTTTTACTCATTTTAATTTCGAAACTGGAAAACGGTTCAAAGTGGATATTAGTGGTTTGGCCATTGGAAGGAGATTGAATCATCATATATCATCATCAAATTTGAGACCGCATACCACACGAAATATTTTGCTCATCAATTATAGCAAAGAAAAAGGCAATTACAACTTCCTCTTTATAAACGCGATCCCTTAAACCTACCGAAACAGAGTTTATTATGTTTAGAGGTACCGCACATAAAATCATGTAATGGAATAAGTCTCAAAGAAGGAAGCTGTTGGTGACAACTTTATTTCATTCTGAAAAGTGGCAACAATACCAAACTCAATGGGGTCTGTGTAAAAATTTCCCTGTTTGTGTAACAGTTTATGCGCAATAGAAAGGTGCTCAGAACCCAGTTACTAAAGATTCACTCCCCTTTGAGGACAAAAAGCTTCTTCAAAATTGGCTGCTGCTGTGTGATGAAATTTGTTATATTCAGATGAAAAAATGTGATAGAGTTTATCATAAATAAAATTAGGTTCTGCTCAAATCGGTCGGTTTGGTTATTGGCCCGCAAAATTTTTTGTTCATGGTGATATATCCCATTTTGTTACCCTAAAAAGTGATGTTCTAGAACTAATTGAAACTTTACTCACCACACCAGTGATCATAACCAAAAAATTGTAAATATGAATGGTAAATAAAAATATACCTCCTCGTCATATCAGTCAAAGGACGTCCACTGCTGAACAAAAGCCTGCTGCGCAGACGACCGGCTACATACCGCTTGTCGTCATTTTGAGGGGAATTTGCCAATACTCACCACGCTTGACAAGCAGGTTGATGAGCGCAGAATAGCCGCTGTATCACAGAAGGGCCGCAAGTACACATACCTCGAGCTTAGAGTCCCTTAGTCGCGAGGAGATAGAGTGGTGCTATATTCTGTGTATACCCAACGGTGTGGTGAATGAATGGTGATGAATTAAGAATATAGCACCACTCCACCTAGTCACACTACAAGGCATGCAAGATTGCTGTAATAATGTGTCTTAAACTAAGATTTAAGTAATAATATTTTTTTACTACGAGAAGCCCTGATTCAGCAAGACGGTGCGGATCATAACGAGAAGGTAGAGACATGATAGGCTAGATAAATGACAAATGGTCCACATGGGCTCTAGATATCATCTATACAAATACATAAAATTGAAGTGTCTGTTTGTAATTTCAAAATAACAGCTTTTTACAAAATGCATGAAAGTTTACACTGTCAACTTATGACAAAAAACAATTCTTTTTTGTCGGTCTGTCTTTCTGTCTGGCTGTTTGTCGCGGCTAATCTCCGACACGGCTAGACCGATTTTGACGGGACTTTCACTGGCAGATAGCTGATGTTATAAGGAGTAACTTAGGCTACTTTCATTTCAGAAAAAATATTGAATAAAATTAAACCCATGATATTCAATTCAATATATATACTAATTATTCTTATATATTTTCATCTAACTATATTATTAAAATAAAAGCGCGGGTGAAACAGCGGGCAACAGCTAGTAATATATATGTATATATTATAATATCAAGTTTTTCTAGAAAAGATCTGGAAACTATTGAGTTCATTGCCCAGATGTGTGATGACATGGCTACTGGGTAACGTTAAAATATTTAAGATCATTGAATGCGTATTCCTGTAACTAATAAAAATAATTCCGAATCACTTTTATGCTAACACTTCAAAACTTTGAAGGCGAATTATTGAAAGTCCGAGCAAACGCAAGAATAAGCAATAATTAGGTCAATAAGATTAACATAAAAACAATAAACTTAAAACAAAGGGTTTCAACCAAATCAAACTTCTAACAATTGTCTTTATTCCAAGTCTCACTGAAACAGATCCAAATGATATTAAATTATGAACAATCAAGGTACGCCAACATAAATATTTACCTACCTCGCACGTGTTGGCTCAATATTAATTCTCGAATGATGAACGAAGTGATGATTAAATGTAAACAACCTTATAAATTAATATAAATAGTCTTTAGCCCTGTGTTAGAACATCAATCGCTTGTAGCCGTAGTTCATGTTTGTGCAATCAATCGCTTTGCCATGGTAATATTGGATTAAAGAATAATAGTATCGAGATAGATCTCGTTCGAATTCAAAGGTGTTAGGGTGAAAACACATCTACAAACGCACGTGTGCTTTATGTCAGCATCATGTAGCCATTAATGTCATATATTTAGTACTGATATTGTTTCGTGTCATGCTCGTGAACGGGTGCCGTGGCGACTGGTCAGCTGTTAACTGCCATGGCAAATAAATTACTATTATATTATTTTAGCATATTCCATCCTTACATATAAACCTATTCCTCTTATATTTAAATCGTTATATGTTTTACCATTTCTTTTTTCGTCCCTTCTGTGAAACGGTAGCCATACTGCGCTCACCAACCCGCCTGCCAAGCGTGGTGAGTATTGGCAAATACCCCCCAAAATGATGACACAGTTGTGAAAATCTATGGGGGAGGCCTTTGTTCAGCAGTGGACGTATAAATGGCCGATATGATATGATGTTTTACCATAATTTGTATTAATCAACGTTGTAGTCTCAATTATTTTAAAAGCGTATAGAGTTTCTTGCCGGATCGTCTCTATGAACCGTGCAACTTACTAACCCACGTGCACGTCACGTGCCATCATGTACGCTACACAATGCATAGCGAGGCTTCGGGGGATTTAGACAATCCACCCGGAGACGTGCCTAGGGGTCCACTTTACAGTCACCTCTCCTTAACTAGGGGAGAGATGTGCGTTCGCCCTCGAAAACCTAGACACCCCCAGGAGTGCAAAGATGATCGTTTAGATGGTTTTAGCCGGTAAGAGTCCGGCACTCCCCTGCGCTTTTCCCCAGAGTGGAGGACGTGGCACATGATGGTATCAAAAGCGATGAAAATAAATGGTCCCATCACTGTGTCGTCATTTTGGGGGGAATTTTTCAATACTCACCACGCTAATGTTCCACCGAAGACACGCGGCTGCTCATCCCTCTGGCTTAGAGTCCCATAGCTAGCTTTCACGCTGTTTGCGTTAACGCAAATGTTAGCACAGCACTGCACGTAGGTCGCGCTCGCAGCGTTACGCAATAGCGTGCGTAGCGCGTGGCTATGTGCGTAGCGCGCGGTAGTTACGTAGCGCTTGGCTACGTACGTAGCATTGCCTTGCGATACTTAGCTACACGTCGTGGTACCCTTGCCACATGGTAACGCACATATACATAAATGTAAACCAAATGCTTGCCGACATACCCCTTTGTGTGAAACACATATTATAAATTATAAACATGCATATTCTTGGAGGTATACATAGAAGTAACACAGGATACTTTAAAAAACAAAATTGACTTATTTAATGGCTTCAATGCGAGCGTAGCCGCGGGTAAAAGCTAGTATACAATAAATGTAAAATTGATAGAATTTGATTCTGGCTTGGTTTATGTTCTAATGTACTCTTAACCACTAGCAAATTAGTAACTGAAAGCTAAAATAAGTAACTAATTCACAAAAAAAAAGTATCGGTAAATAAAGTACTTACAGTACTTTATCAAACGTTTTTAAGTCATGCGTTGCTTTATTAATTAACGTGATTAATTAATAAATATTTTGTCAAATTATATTTATCGAACTAGGCACTGAATATCGACATTATATATTATCTGTGAATAATTCAATATTTATAATTTTACCAGAGAAGTGATTAATATTTTGATATTCAGTATTACATAATGAGTGTCCTTTGTTATCAGACACTTTGTTGTCCACCTTATGCTTAGTTATCGTTAAGGTTGTTTGTATGTTACGTATAATATAACCAAAAATCACTATAAATAGTTTATGCTACTATCTAGTGAGTTGGCGACATATGTAGTTCATCCATTCGCTTTGTTGAAACCGTACTTTTTCAGAACTGTACCAGTAAATATTTCAAAATATATTTGACAACCCTCGACATGTAATACGTACTAACAGTGATCATGCGTTATATTTATGATAATTTGTAATTTAAAATGGATGAGACAGAGCATTGTACAGGTTATTAAATTGATGATTTTGGATCATCCAATTTAATAACGTGATCTCTAGGCTATTCTGACAAGAAATTTTGCAATGTAAAGTTGGACCACATAGCGTTGTTATGTACTAATTTTATACGATGCGGAGCTATTTATTATCTGTATGAATGTAATATTGGAATATGTGTTTTTACAGTAAAATTCAGAAAATTGTTATCTTTCATCATCATATCGGCCATTTATATCCCACTGCTAAACAAAGGCCTCCCCCATAGATTTTCACAACTGTGTCATCATTTTGGGGGGTATTTGCCAATACTCACCACGCTTGGCAGGTGGGTTGGTGAGCGCAGTATGGCTACCGTTTCACAAAAGGGACGCTGCTGCCCATCCCTCTGGTTTAGATTCCCTTAGTCGCCTTTTACGACATCCACGGGAGGAGATGGGAGCGGTGCTATATTCTTAATCCGGATACGACACGGATTTTTTTTATCTTTATACATAATTAACCCGTAAATGTTTAAACTACCATAAATATTTAAAATGTCGACGGTGAGAATGATATAAATTCTTTCTACATATGACAGGAATGGACGAGAAACAACCCAAAGTTATTTTGCAGTGACGCGCTTTGAAAGCTTTCGTACGATGTTTCAATGAAGGCATTTGATGTGTTCATAAACATATGTTTACGTATACGTAAAGCAATACTGTAAGGGATTTTGATAAGAGTGGAGTGCGTTCTTCTTATTTTGATCCTTCAGAAATCCTAAACGACGAGATGGGCGAAGCCACATATCAGTCCAAGTTATTATCTCGTTCATTAATAAATAATGACCAGTCCCCAGGCCTATTGTAGTAAAAGACGTAGAATAGCGCCAAGTGCTTCGCTAAATATAATACGCAAGCTTAAATCGTATGATCTGCTAAGCCACAAGAACAACGTTCGATGGCGTCAACAAATCCTGTTTCAAAATATCAAAATTTATATGGTAGGTGTTACAGTCACCCTCTCCGAGATGTGCCTATAGGCGTGGCACCAGTGGGTGGCTCTATTGTGATCATGCGAGGACCTGGAGCCTCCCTTAGGTGCTGAAGATGACCGCTCCAGTGGTTTTAGCCGGTAGGAATCCGGCATACTCCTTCGCCCTTCCCCGGGGTGAAGGAAGTTCATGAAGAATTTCCACCAATAAAAAAGTAAAAATAAATAAGGTGCAGACCGTCAGGTATGCCACTTTTCTGAAAGAACACCACACTTCGTTACTTTAAAAAGGTATTGCCGATAATGACTACTCTTGGTAGCCACTAATTAGGCTGGCAAGTACGTTAGTTATTTTGTCAACAACTGATTGTTCCGCGTGGTTCCCGGCAAAGAATAGATCACTCCTTTCCACTCATGAGTCTCATAAAAGGCGATTATGGGTTGATATTAAAAAGATGTGCATGGTAAGGTAATAACAATATCCTTCGGTTGCCAATCCATTTGCCAAGCAACGTCATCATTTCGGCCGAATGAAGTCCACTGCTGGACACAGGCCTTCCCAAAACATCACCACAACAACCGATATGGATGTGTTGTGGGCTCATTGGGGGGTTTTGCCATAATCGCCACGCTTGGCAGGCGGGTTGGCGATCGCAGTTGAGTTGTTAATGTACTCGAAGGACGCTGCTGCCCATCCTCCGGCTAATCCCTTAGTCGACTTTTACGACACCTATGGGAGGAGATGGGGTGGTGGCATTCTGAGCCGGCACCACACGGCAAGCAACGTAACTATGGCAATATCCCCCTATAATCGCTCAATGTAGTAACCACTAAGAGAGTGGAAGTGTTTGTCAGTGTCAGTCGTTGTCAGAACTTTTTCCGTAAGATATGGTGCACCACGTAGAGATACGCTTGATACGAGGTTACGTGGGGAAGTCCTCTAGATTCCGAGATTCTGATTTAGAATGAATCAATCACGTGGGTGCGGTTAGCTTCGAGTGGGCTTATGTCGTACGTTCATAAAAATAGGTCAAGCCTATTATTTAAGAATTATTGGGAAAACAGAGTAAACGGCGTTGTGGGAGAACAAAGAACAATTAATTTAACATCTGACATGTATATGGAACAAAAATTTAATAGAACTAATTTCCATATGATAATTCATATTAGATTTTCAATTGCGACGTCAGCACGCGATGTGACTGTATGTTGCTTTACTATCGGTTCTCTCCCCTTATGTTTTGACATTTATACATATGAATTTATAAGGGTGTTCTGTTTGTATGTACCCATATTCCAATAACACCAGCATTTATCAGATGATTTAAATCGTATAAGAGGTAGAACAAAATGTTTTTATAACCTTTGTCTGTCTGTTTGCACATTACATGATAAAGGCAGGCCGGATTTTGAACAGGTTAACTGGTAAAGTATGCCGCATGATATTTAGTCCACCTTGTATGCATAGAAGCTTAAATGATTAAATAACAGTTTCACAGTTATATCAATAATAATTCGTCTAATAATCTATGATATAATTAATGTCAAACGTTTGAGTAGGACCTGAAATACAGCTAATATTGTGACGAAGTCGTCCTTCATCTACATTTTAATCAGCCTCTTCCATGACTTCATACCTTCTATCTCCATCATCACTGGCCACCTCATGCTTCATTCTTTGCTAAATTCAAATTTAAATTCGAATTTAGTATGTGGTGTCAAATCGTTTTTCGTAAAATATCTGCATTTACGTTATCCGGAGCAGCAGACCAATCCTTACTGTAGACCGGAAAGTGCAAACAACACACAACCTAGGCAGTTGAACCGACGTCTCAGAAGGTAGCTGGAATATAGTAGGTGCGGAAGATGGAGAATCGTGTTTTGTGATAGTCTTAATTGATCTAAATCTAGATACTTATAAAAACTCAATCACTCGTGTGCCCGTGCACAAATCTCAAACTGTTAATCCTATGGAGAGGAGCAGGAAAGATACTACTTCTTTCTTCTTCTCGGATATCCGTCGAGATCCGATTTAATGTGACAATGAACACAATTATACAATCTTCATTTACGTATACCCAAGTAGAAATAATTCAATGCCAACATTATATTAAATTGAAGGTATTTCTCAGAAATCCCATATTATTCATACGGGACAATGGTAAGGTTTACAAATACGGTTCCATTGATATTCAGCATCGAATCCAGCTAATATTGATTAGACGAGCAATCCACGTTGTGCTTCACTGGCGATATCATATGAATTATTGTCGATAACAGAGTGTATTATAGACTCGCCCTATTCATAAACCAACTAAAGTGAACTGCGTTACAACATGGCATATCTCGTTTTATTGAAATGAAAATGATATTATTATTTTTTGGAGAGCTTGTCCAGATGTCGAGTTGAAATGAATAAAGGTAACAATAATATGAATGAGAATCATCATCATATCAGCTAAAGGATGTACACTGCTGAACAAAGGCCTCCCCAACCGATTTCCACAAAGTCCGGTTACATGCCACACGCATCCCAGCGACCTTCACAAGATTATCCGTCCATCTCGTTGGAGGTCGTCCTAAGCTGCGTTTTCCGGTACGCAGTCTCCACTCTAGAACCTTTTTGCCCCAACGGCCATCAGTTGTACGAGCAATGTGCCCAGCTCATTGGCACTTCAGCTTACTTATCCTTTCAGCTATGTCGGCAACTTTAGTTTTTCTACGGATCTCCTCATTCCTAGTTTTAAATTAGTCAATCAGCCTCGCTTTACTTAATCCTGTATTATTGGTTACATGCATCTATCATGCCTTTTAATAAAAATTGATTCCTAGCATGATAAAAGAGCACCATGGCTACTGTTTTTATAGTGTTTAAAATAATTTTAAAAAATCTGTCCGAATTAAAATAAGGAATGTATACCTTTACATTCTTTATGATGGACACGTTTTTGAAATATCCAGTGTTATATTCATCAAATCAGCACTGATACCGTCATCCACTATATGGGCTTCCTCATAAACAGCACAAATTACCGTATTCTTGGCTATAATCATCATAATTGGCAATTCGATTGTAGATTGCGGATTCTTATCGGTTCATATAATTTTGTCGGCTCTTACGATAACCGAAGTAAGAGGACGTAATATTTTTGCCTAGGCCTTTTTTTTATCGGTGCCCAGTGGAAATTCTTCATGAACTTCCTTCGCCCCGGGGAAGGGCGAAGGGGTATGCTTGACTCCTACCGGCTAAAACCACTGGAGCGGTCATCTTCGGCACCTAAGGGAGGCTCCAGGTCCTCGTATAATCACACTAGAGCCACCCACTGGTGCCACGCCTGTAGGCACATCCCTGAGAGGGTGACTGTAAAGCGGATACCCCCTCGGGATCTCGGATTGTAAAGGATCCCTCAAAGCGTCCCACGGCAGCGCGTGACCACATGCGTGCTACCGTCTTCTCTTGGGTCGCATGGTGTGGGCACACAGATTCCCCAATCTATGCACCCGCGAACCCAGAGGTCCCCTGCCTAATAGTAATGGCAGCGGGTTTCAGGCGTGTGGGAATTAGGCGCCAGGGCGGTTGTTACCCCGGCGCCGTCTCCTCCTTCTTCGAGCGGGGTCGGCCCTCTCCCGGTCCCGCTCTGCGGTCTCCTTCTGGAGCATGATGCTCTCACAGAAGGAGACCACTGCATTTCAGTTTTCATGCTCTGCCAACATAGCCGACACTACTGCTGGCAGAGAGAGATTTTGCCCGATCCGATCGACCAGGATCCGCCGCTCAGCGGCCCACGCGGGGCACGCCTCGAACGTGGGCTGTGCGGTGTACTGGCTTTCACAATGGTGGCATTGTGCCGTGGCCGTGGCGGCACAAGCCTCACTTTTCCATCACCTTTCACTCATTTGGCAGTCCTTATTTTTTATGTGTATTTCAAATATCCACCTAAAGTAATGTAGGCAATGATCCAATTGATTGAGACATAACACAATTGGCTTGCGTTTAGAAACTGTATGTCATTGAAAGCACAAAAGACTTGTCCAATGGTACACAAACAATGTGGTCTCCTCACGTGTTCAGCGTACACGTAACTGATTGGAACCCAGTAGCTTAATTCCGGTTTTCGATAATATCTCTCTTGGTACGGGTATTGTTTGGATTAGACTAAGAAGACGAGAGATTGAATTTAGCTCAACGTAGACACAAACGGATATTCGTATGTATTATGTCAAATATCAAAATCTTGGATGACGAAACTAATAGAATAATTTGCTAGCTGAATAAATTTAATTATTTGGCAAGCAGTATTTACATTAACCAATTAAACCGTGTTCTCATCCATTCTGATTTTGAACGAGTTAAGTGCGGGTACCGTAAAAAGAGATTAGAAAAGTACCTCATCATGATATCAGCCAAAGAAGGCTGCGGAGACGGAAGACAGATTTTCACAATTGTGTTGCCATTTTGGCAGGAACTAACCAGCTTGGCAGGCAGGTTGGTGAGCGTACTAGTCGTATTACTGTTCCACAGAAGATTCCTTGGACCGCTGCAATAAATGCTCGTACAAACTATTTCTATAATCACCACACTTGGCAAACGAGTTGGTGATCGCAATATTTTGTAATTAGCACACAGACGCTGCTGTAGTGTTTGTAATGAATTGCTTAGTTAGCCGTTGTCACCCACGGAGATAGAGTGGAGAGAGATGGCCTTTTCTTTGAGGGGAACAACGAGGCTGTCCATACTTGCCGCGTTCTAAAAGGTTAAGTTTTGAGTGTGGATTTAAATTTTAATCAAGAATATAATAATTATTCCGATTTTCTTGTTACAATTTTACGTTGTTAACAAGCAAGTCTATTGTAATGTAAATTTTAGGGGTAACTTTAGAATTGATTATTCTAGAGCTAGACAAATGAATATTTATTATCAATTAACTGAACTAGTTAAGAAATACAACAATTAAGATTATATCGCAAAATAATTCCAAATGTATTCAATACCAATACACACACAAATCAACCAGTAAACGTCTACTTTTCAAAATAGGCTTCCCAATGTTTACATCCACCAGTGGAAGTCTTTAGGCTAACAGGAGGATGATGAGCATGCTGCTGCCCATCCACTTGACATCAACCCATAGTCTCCTTTTAGGGTGAGCATTCGTGTGTGGATAGGGGTGGTCGGTTATCTGTCGGGAACCATACGGAATGGCTCCAATCATGTCAGAAGTCTTCGCTCCACACACAATCGTCACTTACAAAGCCCTACTCACCGCTCTGAGTTTAATGACTCTTCCTTCTTTGTACAGTCTATTATTCTGTGGAATGCGCTTCCTCTGCATATCAGGACGGCTACCAGTCGCTACTCTTTTAAAATAAAAATGCGTGAGCACCTTATCAATACATCGACAGATCCTCTCAGCGGTGATTTGTCAATTATTAATATTAATATATACAAATTACGTGTCACGTTGTTTGTCCGCTATGGACTCCTAAACTACTGAACCGATTTTAATAAAATGTTGCACACTGTGACCAGTTTCATCCAATTTAAAAGATAAGATAATTTAAAAAAACGGTCGATGAAGGATAGTAATAACGTAAATATTTTTAAGGCATATTTAGGTCATCATATCAGCTAAATTGCCTGTGTGGTGCCGACTAAGAATAGCACCAACCCGTCGTAAAAGGCGACTATAGGATTAGCCGGAGGATGGGGAGCAGCGTCCATCGAGTACATTCACAACTCAACTGCGATCGCCAACCGCCTGTCAAGCGTGACGATTATGGCAAAACCCCTCAATGGCACACAACACACCCATATCGGTCGTTGAAATGATCTTTGGGGGAGGCCTGTGTCCAGCAGTGGACTTTATTCGGCCGAAATGATGATGATGATAATCAGCCAAAGGACATCCATGGCTCAGCACGGGCCTCCCCTATAGATTTCCATAACGACCGGTTACATATCGTTTGTCGTCATTTTAGGGAATATTTGCATTTTTGTCCCATTCTAGTTTACCTCCTGTGTCGTGGAAACAGTTAACAGACGTAAATTTTACATGTACAAACACCCAGATCTAAAGCAACACTACGTGTATGGAGATAATACAAATATTTGTTCCGTGCGAAGATCGTACCCGCGACACGTATCGCAGGAAGCTAATGCGCCAACCGTGCCGGCAACTCACCACGCTTCGAAGGCGGGTTAGCGAACGCAGAATGGCTGTTAGACAGAAGGATTGTTGCTGCCCATCCTTCTGGTTAAGAATCCCTCAGTCGTATTTTACGACATCCACGAGAGGAGATGGATTGAATCTATATTTTGAATCCGGACACCACACGAAAAATATTTAAATACATATTTAAGTACATTATTTTAATTAGTAAGTTCCAGTTGAACAGTATGCACGGAACATTCTGTTAAGCATTGTAATAAAATAAACACATGTACACTTGCACACTGAGAGAGACGTAATTAAGTTTCCGCCATTGTTAGTTCTACAAATTGCTTCATTGTTCCATCCAGTCGAATAGAAACGTTGTTTACTTATTTTAGATTTAAGAAAATGGAGTCTGTGTAACGTGGAAATTAGTAGTTAAAATTAAAGACAAAAAATTAATTACTTTTCGTTAGACAAGTTTGAAACTATATATATCGTTTATTTTGAGACTGTAAGATTTTACGATGACGGTAGACTAGGCATTTGGTCTCATATTTTTGGCTTGGATTAATATTTTCTGTTTCTGAGAGTTTACATTATACTCGTGTAGTTCCTTCAGTGTGGTGTCTAGATTAAGAATATAGCACCACTCCATATCTTCCCGTGGTTATCGTAAAAGATGACATACGGCCGAAATTAATAATCGATCTAATCCAAAATCTTTGGATTACTACTAAGTAGGTACATGACGATGCTCTAGTGTGATCATATGAGGACCTGGAGCCCTCCTTAGGTGCCGCAGATGACCACCCCAGTGGTTTTTGCCGGTAGGAGTCCGGCATGCCCTTTCGTCCTTCCCCGGGGCGGAGGAAGTTCATATAGAAATTCCACTGGGTCCAGTAATAAATAAAAGGTACATGATTATATCGAATGCAATGAAAAAATGGTCCAATCACTGTTAACTTTTAATGAATATAGAATAAAGCGGTGGCGTATTCATAAAGGAGTTTTAAGCGGGAATTCATATGTGAAACATCCTCAAATTACTGGAGGCGCTCGGTAATCGGGTGTAGCGCTCGTAATATTTTTTCTTGGAATATCTCTTTGGTATTCTCATTTCAAATTATTTTACCTTTGAAAAATTAATTCTCTGAGCTATTCATATTATGTTCAGAGAGGGATTGCTGCATTCTATTTATATATATTTGGAGTAAATCATACGGGTTTTATTTATTTTTTCTTAATGTATAATAGTGTACAAAGGCGGTCAGGCGACCTTTGGGTGATCCAGAGACAACAAGGTTATATCAACCCGTAACATATCTACTATTAAATATCGGTCAATATTATGAAGTAAATTTGAAATGACGGTACAGTCGGCGCAGTGGCTAAACAAATTCGCTTTCTGCGCCACGTATCACGGGTTCAATCACCGCAAGGAACCAATATTTGTATGAACTACAGATAGTTGTTTTGGGTCTGGGTGTTTGTTCATGTGGGATTTATGTCTGTAAACTGTACCCACGACACAGCAGATGAGCTGAACATGTCCTAATCACCACGGTTAGGTTCGGCAGGTTGATTGGTGATCGCAATACATTGTTAAGGGCGCTATTGTCCATTCTCCTAATTAAACTCTTAAATGTCTACCACCATCACAGGTAGGGAGAGAGTATGATCAATCATTCATAAACTTATATTCAGAATTGAGGTGTGGTGTTCCTGCTTTGAAAGGGAAGCATCGTCCGACCTGGCAGGTAAGCCTGGCGGGCCAAAGCCTTGATGGTTGATATAGGGCGCTGTATATATGGCGCGTTATTAAGAATATTTTACTTGCGCAATTCAGAATTCTTGACGTCATCGCAGCATAATACTTATAGCTCAGTAGAGTCGCTGTAAGTTATTGTATTTTCATTTACACTCTTAGTACTGTTCAGGCCCCGACAAAAAGATAAACTAAATTAATATTATCAGTCGACCTAAATTATACTGTGAACTACATATAATAATTAAATCAGATACATTCCAACATTCCAAGTTTCGAGAGCCCTGTCTATAGAATGTGAAAATGAAGAGTTTGAAAACGTGTTCTGAACGAGATTAAAGTTTCCAGCAAGTGCAAAAACTAACCTATCTGTGGAATAAAAGCGTGAAGGCTTTTATTATTCGGTTATGCAGGAGGGTATAGGGTGAGGGTTTTTTTTGTGTAGTGAAAATAGTTTGAGCAAAATGGTATGTGTGCTGCGAAGAATTTATGGTCGATATTTTTAAGGATCAGTATACATATATATACTTACTTTAATGGTCCATAATATTTTGCAGGCGCCTTAGTGAATGCTGAAGGTAAATGTAGGTTCACAAAAAAATCATGTATCTTTTATCATATATTTTAAATATATCAATCATTTCGATACTTTCTGGTTCTCTTAGATAAGCAAATGGCGGACGCGGCTAGCTAGGCTGGCCGATTCAAGTAGTCGGCGACGTTAAACGAAACGGGCGGCGGTGGAGCTGCTGGCGTCGCACAAGAGAAAGAAACAGATTTTTTGATCAGTTTTTTGTAGTAGGTACATATTTTTTTGCATATCCTCAGGAGCCATGCAAAATGTCTTAGTTTATTAGTGCTTTATAACAATACTTTTAACCAATAGGACCACAGCAACATTCATTTCATCGTGAAGTGGAGAGTACAGAGTCCTGTTTAATAGGGTGAGGGTTATACAGGATGTCCAGTAAATAACACGACATACTGCAGTGGGTGAGAGCTTGGGTCAATAACTACTAAAAATAACAGTATATGTTAAGCAAAATCTTACGGATTTACAGTAGTACAAAATTTTCCGATATGTCGAAAAATCTCTACCTTGACACAGATTTTTAAGCATCTCGTAATGAAAAAATTCCTTTTCTAGTTTATTTTCTACCTCAAATTATTTGTGAATAGTTACTTTACTCGTTGATGAGTCTTTATTCTATTTAAAACTAAAATGTTTTCAAGAAATACAATTTTTATTTAAATTTTCACAGTACTATTTTCTTATCGAAGATTTTGTACTATTGTAAATCCGTAAGATTTTGCTGAACATATATTGTGTTTTTTTGGTAGGTATTGACCCAAGCTCTCACTTCCTGCAGTATGTCGTGCTATTTACTGGACAGCCTGTATAAACAATACAATAAGGTACATTTATAGGATCTTTCTGACGTTTTCCAGGTACTAGATAATTCAAATTTTTGGGGTATGCAGATATCCTTATGTTTAGCCCGCTCGTCCGACGTACATGCTTCTGACATCCCGTAACGACTGTCATAGATATTTGTATGACTCTCTCTGAGTCAATAAATACCTACCACAGTTTCTAATTTTTTAAAGTTTTTATTTTAAAAACGTTGCCCCACACTAGGATATCTCCTGTGTCGTGGGTGCGTTTACAGACATGTATTCCACATAAAATACACCCAGACCCGGAACAACTACCTGTAGAACATATAAATATTTGTTCCGTGCGGGAATCGAACCCACGACCCAGAGCGTAGTAGCCGACTGTGTCAGCCACTGCACCAACCGTGCCGTGAAAGTATTATCCCCAATCCAAAACCGCGGTAAGCGTGGCTTACAGATCGATCGAAGATCGCTGCGTGGTATCAATTTCCAAATGTCTAAAATACATAGTTATGTTTAATCTCATTCATTTAAATGTAAAATACACTAGTACAAAGAAATATTCTAACCAATATTTAAACACATGAAAATAAACATACACGAGAAAAAGAAGTAAAAAGTTGTGTCCAAATTAAAACAAGAGTTTATCCGACATCAAATAGATTTCTTTCTATTGTAGGAACAAGAATAATGGGAGTTTGGACATAGTTCAGGATTCCTTTGTGAAACTAATAACGAGATTAATAACCAGATTATTTTAGAAGTACCACTTTACACAATACACGAAAGCTAATTCATACACTCACATATATATAGACTAATTGTCCACGATTTCTTTAAGGGGTGGTGTTCAACATTGTGTACAACAATAGTCTCGAACCACTTTGTGAATTCAATCATTTGGGCTACACTATCACATACTAGCTACGCCGCAGCCATGTACATACCATAAGCCACAGGTTTCATCATAACTTTTGATGCGTCGCAACAAGGACACAAAAGTTGGAGACCACATAAACGTCTTGTGCAGTGATCATGCAAAGTTTACACACACACATCAGCCTGTTAACGTCCACTGCTCAACATGAGCCTCCCAATGAGCAGCCATATTGCCATGCCCCTGCTGTCACTGCACGGTGGGAGGCCTTGGGCGTCGCAGGCGTGCAGATTGGAGAGACTGCGTGCTCACACCGAGCGTTCCCCGGGAAGACGGCGGTGCGCACGTAGTCACGTGCTACCGTGTGCGCAGCACAGTGCACAGTGAGACAGGGGATCTTTTACAATCCTCCCCAAAAAGTGCCCGGGGAGGCGAACTTTTTACAGTCGCCTTCCCTCCGCTAGAGAGGTTACCGCGTTACAGTCATCCCCTCCGTGATGTGCCTAAAGGCGTAGCCCCAATGGGAGGCCCTAGTGTGATCTTACGACTGTCTATTTTTTGCCACGATTTACACGGAACACAAAAAAAATGAACCAAAGGTAATTTTAAACTAAATCAAAACAGTGAAAACGTCCTCTGTTGAACATGTGGCTCATCAGAGATTGGTATCATGAATGACCTTGAAGGAATCCCATCCCAATAACCACGCTTGGCTCGGACTATTGATAACAGTATGTCGTTATTAGCGTGAAGGAGGTTATTATTTACCCTCGCAGTAATTACCCCCGAACACATTTTTACGGCCTCCTTAAGAACGGCACATCGGCCGTTAAAAAGATTATCAGATGGATAATTACCAGAACACGAGGTATTCTAACTTAAGATTTATGGCGGCTAACGGCAGTGCATCAATTATTACTACGTTCCGGGGTCTAGAGCGGGATCGGGAAACGGCCGATCCCGCTGGAAAAGGAGGAGATGGTGCCGGGGTAACCACCACCCCGACACACATGTCCAACGCGTCGTCGTAGTTATACAGCGGGGGGCCTCGGGGGTCGCGGGTGTGCAGATTGAGGAACCGGCGTGCTCATAACGAGCGTATCCCGGGAAGACGTTTGCAAGATTAGCGCAGCACAGCGCACAGAAAGGCTTCGGGGGATCCGTTACTATATTCCCTGAGATGAGCCTGGGAGGTGGCCCCTTCACAGTCACCTCCCTTCTATTAGAAGGGGTGACTCCCTTATAGTCATACCCTGCGAGATGTGCCTAAAATCATGGCGCTAAGCTCGGCTTTAAACAGAGATTTTTCGAGTTGATGGGTGTATATAATAGATGGCGTCCCTTGAACGGGCTTGAATAGCGGGTACCGAAGTCGGTACGTCTTCGGTACCGAAGAACCGCTCCTGTGGTTTTAACCAGTAGGATTCTAGTGTGCCCCTCGTCCCAAATTTGCCCTGCCCTGGGGTGGAGGAAGTACATTATGTATTTCCATAGGGGTAAATAAAAAAAGCTTGCTGGTGTCTATAGCTGCAATTGCTACATCCCATTGGGCCGTTACTTGTTTGGAGTATAAAATTCTTAGTTAAAGTTTGAAAACAAAATCATTATACAAAAACATCTAAGCTGTTGAAAATTTAATGTCATGCGGCCCAAACACATATGTCAATTTCAAATAAATTTATTTGTTTTTGTATACAAGTGATACCTTTATTTAAACTTTGTTATCGTGAGAAAAGGGGCTCCCTTTTGCCCAGCAATGGGACTGTAATGGGCTGATTATGTATATTATCTTACACAAGTAATACATAAGCACATTGACCCCATGCCACGTTGTGGACCTACTGCATTTATCTATTTTGTATCTAGACTTTTACGTAGATCGATAGAAAAACTGTTAGTAAAGTTTTATTGTTTGGGCATACAATGAACTGTTACCTGTACTTTTTTCAAGGTAAAGCCCAAGTTTGAGACCTTGTAAAAGTCTCATAATAATTGCTCTATTTCTGCGATTTTATTTGGGAAATTATTTAGGCGTAATTAGTTTGTAGTTTCACATCAGTACCTTTAACTCCTTTCATATCGTAAACGGACAAAAAACGTCCACTACAGAACAAAGGCCTTTGTTTATTGGGCGCAGTCGAAATTCTTCCTGAACTTTCTCCACCGTGGGGAAGGACGGAGGGGCATGCTAGACTCCTACTGGCTTAAATCACTGGGGCGGTCATCATCGGCACCAAAGGGGGGCTCCAGGTCCTCATATGATCACACTAGAGCCGCAGTGGACAAAGGCCTGCTCCATAGTTTTCCACAATTGTGTCGTCATTTTGCTTACCAGGCTTGGCGCCGTGTTGGTGAGTGAAATATGGCTTCTGTTCCACAGGGACGCTACTGCTCATCCGTCTGGCTAAGAGTCCCTTAGTCTCCTTTTACGATATCCACGAAGGGAGATGGAAAGGTGCTATATTATCAATCTGGCGCCACACATTTCATATTTTTTTAATTAACCTGAAGTAATACGCAAATTGAACATTCGTGCAGCTAACGAATAGATGGAGAGTCTGCCCGTGATTATGAAACGTTGTAAAGCATTTGAAACGACGGGAAAATAAGAAAAAACGATTTCGCGATTTTAAGATAATATCGGGTCTATTCGCGCACAGATTAATATCAAAACTGACCCGATATTATCTTAAAATGATGAACTGTACAGTACATTATTATATTATTTCGTTTTCATTGTCATTGTGTACGAGACCAAAATAACGCTTTTTCTTTCTTCTTTCATTCTTTCTACATTGCAAGCGGATGTTATCAGTGACTCTTCTGGTCAAATTTCAACATATAGAGCTGAATGTACGCACTTCCACTCTTTAATTTCGGGTGTCCCACGAAATATATCTATATTCAACGCTATGCGCCTACCCAATTCCCACACAGTATACTTCATTTTAAACCTCCTTATATTCGGTTTTTTTATGTCTCAGTTAAATCTCAAATACTGAGAATCAACCACACATTTGGTTTTCTGTTTTCATAGGTACATTTACTCGTATTCCGTGCAACGCAACTTTTATTATTCAACGAAAAACATAGATTTTTAAGTGGTAACCCACGCGTTTTCACAATCTCTGCATTTTACAGATTTTCAGCATAAAACGTAGCGGGAACTCGAGGCTTTTAGTAACATTTGGTTATCATTTTCCGTTATGGTCTCTTTTATCTCACTTGACAGGAAGGAATGGTGCTAGTGCGAAAACGATGGTAGTCTTTATGATAATGCATGAGGAGATTGTGTTGGATATTTGTTATAAGGATTATTATAAGTAATGTTCACTGTTTTTTCCATCCAGAAAACCGCTTTAAGAGATGGAATGCAAGGATTATGTTTTGTCTTTTTCCTAAATAGGTATTGCCATAAACTGCAAACATTTGGTCTTACATTCACGATACTCATTCGTTCTGTTCATTTAAGACGTTCGTTTGATCGCTCATAGCCAGTAGCACTCAGTGATCGGAACACGATAGGTGAATTTATGCAGCGTTCGGTGCGGTCAGTCTATAGATGGGTGGCCGCATAGTGCTATTTGAACTGAGCATCATCGTGCTTCGGAGGGCTTCTGCCGATTTGATGGTGAAATATGTCTTTGGACAATCTATAATTAATCACATAACGTATGTACCGTATATCGTAAAAATAAATGAAATTAATGATGAAATGAAATATCTCCAGCAGGCAGCACAGGCAAAATTTGTTACTGCGGACCCTACACGCAGTATGCTCGAAGAGCATGATTCTTCATAAGTCTCAGCGAGTCTAGCGAAATTATAATAAGATTAATATAGTCCAGCCGTGTGGTGCCGGTTACGAATAGCACCAACCATCTCATCCCGTGGGTGTTGTAAAAGGCGACTATGGGATTAGCCGAGCATGGGCAGCAGCGTCCTTCGAGTACATTAACAACTCAACTGCGATCGCCAACCCGCCTGCCAAGCGTAGCGTTTTTAGCAAAACCCTCAAATGAGCACACAACACACGACACCAATATCGATCGTTGTGGTGATCTTTGGAGGAGGCCTGTATCCAGCAGTGGACTTTATTCAGCCGAAATGATGAATGATGAATATATTCTTTTAACAATGAATTGTATTTTTATTCTTTATAGTGATGAGACAAGCAAATCAAATGGTTTGCTGCGCCTTGTGATCAGAGTTACGCAGTAATAATAATTATAAAAATTATACTTAGTACTAGTAATAGTAGACTAACCCTGTGTGGAACTACACTGTGCTCGACACCTCCAGACATTAGTTTTGTACACGTTAATTTGTGGTGTCCGGATTAAGAATATAGCACCACTCCATCTCCTCCCCTGGATTTCGTAAAAGGCGACTAAACGACTTTAAACTGGGGAACAATAACCATACTGCACTCACCAACCCAAGTTGCCAAGCGTGGTGAGTACTGGCAAATTCCCTCCTAAAATGATGACACAATTGTGGAAATCTATGGGGAGACTTTGTTTAGCAATGATGGCCTTTGGCCGATACAATGATGATCACTTATCGATAATGAATACCACCTTATGGATCGGACAGGGTTTTAGTTTATACCTATTGTATAATACTTGCTGTGCGGCGCTGTCGTTATGATAATATTTTAATTTTGCGGGATTGGAAACATCTAGTTAAGGTGCTTAAATTACTGTCGTAGAAATGAAATGGAGACTGACTATATTTGTAAAATTATTAAAATGTACGGTGGGACTGACATGTACTCTGTATTAAAGTCTCTAATCAAATAAAGAGAAAAAGAACCAGTTAAAAAGTACCAATCGCATGTCCGACAACATATTAAAATATTAGTTTGTTAAACGAGACTTTCGAAAACCTAACATTGCATTATTTTTCTCTTGGTTGGTGGCGAGTGTTTGTATGAGAGTAATTCAAATACCCTAAAGGCCTCTGACTTGGCTTAAAGACAGCCGTCTAATAACAACAATTCGGAAAAAACGTTGGCTTTTGTGTGCCCTCTGAAACACAGCGACGCTCAGTTCCAATACCACTATACATTCACCTCGCGCCGAGCATTATTTAACCTCACGATTGTTTACCGATCAGTGATTGTAACTGACTATGAGCACCTCCTAACATTTGATGGCACCAGTGGCGCAGCGCGAGTTTATTTCCCGCACCGAACAAATATTTGTATGATCTAAATATAATTGTTTTGGGTGGTGGCTGGTGTTGCACCTATGATACAGACAGATACCATTGGTGCATAGTAAAAAAGAACATGTGGGCTGAGGAGATGGACAGAAAAACCTCGACGGATGGGAAATCAGACGGATTGACGGGTGGAAATGAAATTAGTTATTATATTTATATTATTAGTTGTAATAATTATAATTAGAGTTATTTACGTTATTGCGGAACCCTAAAACTGCCATTAAATATTCCTATGTGTAATGAAAGAATGAAAAATAAGTAATTTGGCACCACATGACTCAGCAAAGAAACAATACAATAAAAAGCAAATAAGTTGAAAAATGTAATTTATTAGCACATACGAGTTAGGAAAATATGCATTATGTCCGTGCAAAATGTCTATCGCTCAGCAAACTGCTGTGCATGTACATGCAGCAAGCACTGACACGGCGCTGAATTTCAGCGACAACCTACGTCGTTAAGGCATCACTAGTCTACACTGCCTTCGTGCCCACTGCTAAATATCTCTGTTGAAATAAATAATATCGTTCATTTAATACACAGCGAAAGTAATTTTGATAGACGTCAACATAAGATAAGCACCCATATAAGCCCTTGATTCGACGCTTCCTAGTGTTTATGCTGAGGAGCAGAAATAGCTCTGCAAACTCCTCATCAACATTATGTCAGTATTTTTTTTTATATGCTTCATGTTTAAAAATAAATAATAGATAAGTAATAAATGTTTTGTTCAGCTGAATACATTGACTCTTAATACCCCACCAATAGATAATAATTCAAAGGTGAACCAACGGCTTGCTCCACCATCACGGAATATAAATTTATTATCACACATCACATCAACTCTCAGAGACATATTGTGTGTGAAATGTATGTCTGTAAACGCACCCACGATACAGGAGAAATCCTTGGGCGGGCAAAGTTTAAAAAAAAAAAAAAAAAAAAAACATACGTCACCACAACATAAGTAAGTGTTATTATTTTACCAAAATGAAATTCTCACTGATTTAAAACACCCTTGCACTCCGAGCTGTAACTTCGTGCACATAAGAGCTCTATTCTCTGGAAACACTTTACAAACGATAATTGATCTTAAACCAAAAGGAATAAAGATGAAAGTAATCTGTGCTGTAATCAAAATGGCGGACGTAAGTCAACAAAATGAATGCTCTCGTGACAAGATGGCAGTAATATTTCAAAAAAATTACACCACCTAACAAGATTAGCTGCGGTTTTTACTCGGGATGCGATAAAAATATGTTTTGTAATGACTTTTTCCTCTCGTGTTTGAATAAGTTTTGAATATTTTTTGAAAGTTGGATGTATCCTCGTCTGGAGGTCGTTCGAGATGGATGATAGTGGCTCTCTCTTTCTCATCTCATCTGCCCGAAAAATTCATTTTATAATATCTGTACATCGAAATGCCCATATTTGGGTATGTGTTAAACCTATCTTTGTGTTTATAAAGGTAATTAGCCATTTAATTGTGTTTTAGCGTTTTAACTACTAACGATTATCTATTTCAAACATTTTGTATCTTTGAATTTATTTTATTTAGCAGGGCTTACATAGTTATAATAACAAGGAAATAATTAATGAACTATTGGTAAAATGTTAAAATTATACGAGTCACTGGCCAAGGACCTAGTTAGAGCGTTTAGTATTCTGGCTAGTATATTTTATATCCTCGTTAGCTTCTTTTATTATTTATACAATCATCCCGGTGGATATAAATCCTACACTTGCTCCGCCTCGGGAAGGGCGGAAGGGTATCTTGAACTTCTACTTCTATATCCAAACTACCGGAGGGTTCAACTTCGGCACCTAAGGGAGGTTCCAGGAACTAGTAAAATTTTCATCTAGAGCCGCGTATTAGTGTAATGCCGTTAGGCATATCTCGGTGGGGTTGACTGTAAACAGGCCGCCCCCCAGGCACATATGTTGTAAAGAATCTCCCTGAAGCCTCGCTATGCGCTACGCTGCATATACGTGTTCGTCTTTCCGCTCTAGATTTCCCAATCTGAGCGGTCGCACCTCCAAGAGATCCTCGTCAGCCTAGCGTTATTCAAAATATTGTGGGGTCTACTTCTGGTCTATCCACATGTGGCTGTATTACAGTATTTAACACGGAACGACTACTATCTGATCTCTTCAATACAATTACTGAAGGGATGCAGATATCCTACAACTTTGTTAGTTTTTCGGGCTTCTTCATCGACTTAACAACCTCTATGAGGCACCATCCGACGCATGACCGCGGCAAATGTTGCCTAACCTCTCAGAGCAACTACGAAAACCTCAAACCTCCTTCTGTTGTATTTATAATAAAGTTTATTGATGTGACTATAGTCACTATCTGCGAGACGAAAAAATATTTGAGATACTATAAGGAGGCTTTCATCGCTCCAGGGCCTCTTGGAGCTGTGATAGTAATATCTTCTATGCAAGGAACTCACTTTAAAGAAGATATTACTACCAAAGCATTGAAACGAACACAATTTAGTATTGAGATCTATATCTAATCTACTAACATCATCATATCAGCCACAGGAAGTCCACTGCTGAACAAAGGCCTCCCCCTTAGATTTCCACAACGAGCGGTCACATCACATGAGTATCGGCAAATTCCCCCCAAAATGGTGCAGTGGCTGATACAGTCGACTGCTGCGCTCCGGGTCGTGGGTTCGATTCCCGCACGGAACAAACATTTGTATGATCTGCGGGTAGTTGTTCCGGGTCTAGGTGTATTGTGTGTGGAATTCATGTCTGTAAACGCACCCACGACACAGGAGAAATCCTAGTGTGAGGCAACGTTTTTCAAAAACAAAAAAAAAATTCAACCTAATTATTGAATATGAATATATAATATAACAATGGTATCTGGAGTGAAAAATAATTATTGGCATTTTTTTTTACAAATAGCATAGGAAGACAATTCAAGCGCTCCCGTCGCCCGACATAGGCACTATGTTTGGCAACATTTCTTTTTAGCTCGCTACATGCCTACGTTTCGGTGCTCCTTGCCACCACTCGTCGGTGTCATTGTGGTGAAGCTGTCGACTGCCTCGGTCACCATGGCCTGTCTTGCAGTAGGAGTGTGGGCTGCATAGCACGACACGCAAATATTAATGACATTATTATTCATCGAGCTTTTGTCACCTCCGGCGTGCCAGCTATATTAGAACCCAGTGGCTTGGCACGTGCTGATTGGAAGACCAGATGGTATGTCATTATTGCCATAGAAGATGGGAAGGCCTCTAGTGTGGGATGTAACTTTCAAGCTCAGCGGGCTCTGCTGGCACTGTCGCTGCAGAGATTTTCAAACGGCGCAAATATAATAACCTCATTGGAAGTTATGTGTTTGAGCCGTTTGGGGTCGAAACGCTTGGGTCATGGAGCTTGTGCGCGACTATTTTTTAGACCAGAAGGCTGGCCTATTTTTTGGACAAACAATTAGCATTGCCATTCAACGTGGCAATGCTGCCAGTCTTCTGGGAACGTTACCAGCTGACAGCGATAAGGAAGAGTACAGTTTAGTAATATAGAATGTACATTTTTTGTTGTAATCGTGTATAAAATATTTATAAATTCAAAGAATGTGAAGCATATTTATGATGTGATCTATTAAGTCCACTGCTGAACACGAGCTATTTCTATAAATAAGGTAGGTTCTATACTGACTTACATTACTGGGTCAGGATCTGCAGGAAGATGCAGTTTATACAGATTTTTCAAGGACCTTCGAGATGGCATAGAATAGGCAACAGAGGAACCACAGAAATGTAACTTGTCGTGTTATGAAACAAGAAACAAAATGTATCCAATCTAAATTCATGCGTGACCTTTTTTTCTACGAAATAAAACTTCATAACATCGACTTTTAGGTAATGACAATCTGTTGCTAATTAAACCACTGCTTCAAATATTAAATTACCCTTATTATTTAAATTAAAAACGGCTAAATACTCAAACGCCACTTAATATCAAGTTCCGCTTTAACTATTCGAGAAACCCGTTTTCTGTGGGAAACCGGATGGCTTAAATAGATAAAGCGGGACTTAATATTAAATAGCGTTTCAGGATTCGGGCGATAGTCACAGATAAAATACATGTCCGACGCATATTGCATTTGCCGGCCCGGCCGGTCATCTGCTACGACAGCGTAGACGGCGTAGCTGTGACATAATATTCACGTCGTAGCTAAGATGCAAGGCCTTTATTCCTATCTCTAATAGATAATTTTGGTCTTGATAATATCACCTGGATGTCTACCTTTCTCACAACGATACAAATTTAAACATAAATCATCCTCTCAGCTTCCCTCATAATATGTAGATAACGACAGCTGGTAACTCATTAATTTTAAAATATTAATATTTTGTATTACATCATCGTGATAACGCTGGCAGCGTCTTCTTGCTTTATTACTGCTAGCATAATTTATAAAGCCTTTTATAGCAACGACTAGGGATACGCCATGATGTTACATGAAATAAACATGTAGGTATCCATGTTGATACTTATAATTATGTGCAGCGAAGGAATTTTGACACTTTTCATAGACCAACAATTTTAAACGGATTAAATCGCGTGTATTATTGATTTTTGTTTTTCCCCTGACGTTACGAACACTTTGCAGGGTTCGTGGTCGCAGGATGACTAAGGTGACAAGCGTCGTTACAGATTTAAAAAGTTATTTTATCTACCGTACAAAACTAATCAAAAATTGTTTCGATGCACGCAGTAATCACTCACAGTGTCTTGATGTTTTTTAGTGTGATTTTATTAATGTAATAACCGGATTCTAAACAGGAGGTACCTGCCAACCATCGTCTCTATTAAAATTAGGATGTTTTTTAATTTCAATAACCTCACAAAACATTCTTGGTACATAACGGTTCTCTTTCGCGAGGACTTGAGGATGATCTAATCGAAGAAAATGATTGGGTTTGCCTAAGGCATGTTCGCACACTGCGGACTTTGTGGTGCGTCTATGCTTGACGTCAGCTATGTGTTCTTTAATTCTGGTGGCTATACTACACTTTGTTTGCCCTATGTATGTTATTATAAAGAGAGTTATTTTTGTGATAGATTATAGTGATCTTGTCACTGCGATAAACTAGTGGAGATAGAATTATTGCCAGTTATGTGAATAGTCAGTGAGTATTATGTTATGTAACTCTTTTATTTATAAGAATCTTGAGCTAGAAATTTGTCGATTGCTAGTCATTCAGACAGTTGCCTCATTGTATCAGCCAAAAGACTTCCACTGCTAAACAAAGGCCTCCCACATAGATTTGTTTTTTCCCGCAATTGTGTCGTCATTTTGGGGAGAAGTTTCCAGTATTTACCACGCCTGGCAGGGGAAGTTGGTGAGCGCAGTGTGGTTTTCGTGGTACAAAAGGGACGTTGCTGCGCTTCCTCTTTGATTTGAGTTTAAAGTCGCCCTGTAGTTAATGAGTAGATGAAATCTCACGTGAAAACCAAGCATATTATTATGTTGTGTTTTTTTATTGAGTAATACCTGTATTTCGTTTTCTTTATTATTGAAAGATGAAGTCAGTATCACGTTTAACCGAGCTTTGTTAAAATTTATCCAACGCTGAGAACACGGACGTACAATTTTTAATGAACCCAAGTTTATATAGACATCCGAGCGATGCTGTAAATTAGTTATATACGGAACAGCGATTTAACTAAGGGTCTGAATATCTAATAAACCATTTTATGAAGGCATCGCCTAAAAGTTATAGCGAAGTTGTGAAAATAGGGAGCTATTTTATTAGTAGGCTGTTTTTTAGAGGCTCAGCGATGTATACTAGTTTTAAGAAAAGATAGTGTGAGTTTATAAATTAGGGATATATAAATCTTCACTGTACCAATCTTTAACTCGTTCATCATCATCAACCTAAGGACGTCCACTGCTGACATAATTCCATACCTATATTTTTAAATCTTTAGCCTTTTTGTAAGTTACACCTTTTTGTTTTATGTACGAGTAGGGATCAAAAAGTATTGAGAATGAGATAGAATATAATGACTATTGATACGTTAATAATTTATTTTTCTACATAGTTTCCGAGTCTCTCTACACACCGAGTCCAGCGCTTTTCCAAGGTTTCAATCCCTTTCACAAAAAAGGTTTTGTCTTGGTCCTGCAAAAAGCTCTCCACGGCATCCATCACCTCGTTATCGTCTTCGTACCTGTTTCCCCTTAAGTATTTTTTCAATTTGGAGAACAGGTAATAATCACTAGCCGCCACATATGGTGAATAAGGGGGGTGGTCAACCAATTCGAAGCCAGCTTGCTGAATGGCAGCCATCGCAACTGTCGACCTGTGCGCGGGTCCGTTGTCGTGATGAAACAGCACACCCCTTCGAAGTTTCCCTCTCCTTTTCTCTTTGATGGCATTCCTCAACTTGGGAATTAAAGCTGCATAATATTGGCCTGTAATAGTGGTTCAACGCCTGGAGCGTAATCAATCAACAATATCCCTTCTGAGTCCCAAAATATTGAGGCCATAACCTTGCCAGCCGATGCCACGACACGAAACTTCTTCGGGGTCGGTGATGATGGCCGTTTCCATTGCGAAGATTGCTATTTTGTCTCGGGATCAAAATGGTGGACGAAACGAGACAAAAAGTTTTCAGAATCTTCTTGAAACTTGTCCAACAATATCTTCGAAATGTCAAGTCGATTTTGTTTCTGACTGTCGGTTAACATTCTCGGCACCCATCTTGCGGAGACTTTTCTCATATTCAAATATTGTTTCAATATGGATTGAATACTTCCATATCAAATGCCCGTTTCTTGAATTAAGTATCGGATGGTAACTCTTCGATCGCTCAACACAATTATCTCGGATTTCGCAACATTTTCTTGGGTGACTGACATCGATGGACGGCCGCAACGATGTTCGTCTTTCCTGCTCGTTCTCTCTACTTGAAATTGAGAAGCCCACCTTGCGACAGTGGAATACGGCGGAGCAGACTCTCCTAATGTTGCCTCCAAATCGCAATGAATCTCTTGCGTCGTTAACTTTTTTAAACAGAGGTATTTAACAACGGCTCGCACTTCGTTTTTCTCCATTTTCGAGAACACGTTCCGACACGAAGCAAATTAATGAAAATTCAGAAAAAAACAAAAGAGAATCGAAGATTTTTTTCTTTACAAATATGTATCTGAGCTATGCTTGCCAGTATTATTTTTCCTACCAAGGAGTATGTCGTTCTCTCTACTTTTTGATCCTTCCTAGTAATATTATGTACTTGAAAGTCTCTCCTCAGACTTAGAAGTTCTAGACGGCACGTTTCTGTATCGATTCAAAAAGCCCAAGCTGGTATCCAGGTGCACCCGCCCATAAATGGCTGCTGTACTTGTACGTGGGGCTAGACTTGCGACTTATAAAGTAGCTGTCTTTGCCCCGATGAGAAATACCACCTTGCCCTGTTGAGCACACCGAGATTTTAAAAAACACGGTGTCGTCGCAAGTCTTATTTATCACCTTAGTGCGTGCGGAACTGGACGCTGCTGGAAATGTAGACACCATGGATCCCAATACTATTACCATATGTAACATCGTAATTTCTAAATAATATACCTTTAAACAGGTACCTATTTTACTTTTTCTATTTAGTAATATGAATAGGTATGAAAACAGTATGCTCCTAGTAAAATTACTAACTTACAATTTCTGAAAAAATAACTTATATCGGATATATGAAATATTAATTGAATACATAACCTCCGTAGTTGGCTGTTTACTAATTCTCGAACTTATCTGGCTTGCAAATTCTTGGCAATTTCGTTTATACCAGGTTCTTCATGACATGTTCAAACATCCAAGCCATTATGATCTTTATAACTTGGATATTAAGAAGGAATTATAAAGTTTGGAAAATGGTTTTACTTTTTGCGATCAATCTTCAGGCAAGCTGTTTCCAAACTTATAAAGTTAGGTGACATCTAGTTCAGTAAATAGAGAATGAATTATATATGAACTTATGATAAGAGTGAACGCGGAATAACTTGCGAAGTTACACTATTTTGTTTTTACACGTTAGGAGAAGATAAGTGGAGCATATCAGCTACTTGTTCCGCGTACTTTGTTGAGTTACTATCAAAGTTTTCTTGTATAAACATATCTATTTTGGTTAAAGATTGCTACCGTTTTGTTTTCATGTAGAGAAGATCGGAGCAAGGATTTCGATTCATTGATACAACCTTCATGTAGAAAGTTTGTGCCTCAGAGTTAGCCTATTATGAGAATTCAGCATGTTAATTATAGCTCAAACGAACATGAATTCGAATTCTGTTGCCATTTAAGCGGCACCTGTAGTGTTTGTTACTTTTATTAATAACAAAGTTCGCAAACGATACGCATTTCGTACGTCAGTTTGGAAAACGACAGCGTTCTGTGTCTTATTTAGAGAAAAACATTGGATGAAATAGTTTAGTCGATTTCACACAGTACACTTAGTTATTAATCATTGGTTATTGTTTCGTATTGTTACTTATTGTTACCCGCTTGTTAACCGCTACAATTTAATTTATGTCATTTCCGAGGTCGCGATTGTCCGTGACACCTTATAAGGTCCTATCAGAAAATCAGCGCTGTTACTTCGTTGCAGCATGTGCTGAGATAGGGTCCATTTTTGGTCTTGCATGTAATTGAACAATAATTTCTTTTAATAATGTCATTGTATTTTTTGTTAATTTATAATGTTAATTTGTAATAACTATTATTTTATGATTATTTTAATACTTTTTGTTTATATTTTATTATTGATTTATGCCAATTGATTGTAATGCAAATACAAAATAAATTATTTCTTTCTTTCTTTCTTTTCTTATACCAAATATTTGCAAATGGAATAGCTGTTAGTGGGCCGTTGAAGGATAAATGTTTGAAGTTCGTGTGCATGAAATATTGTCCCTATAATAATTATTCATCTTAAGCTAGATAAAATGTCCACTGTCGATTATTTTAACTCCATTATGGTTGATGTTTTAAATGATTTTAATTTGATCGAGTTTTTTTAATGATTAAATGTTTTGTTTTAATTTATACTTTGTATTTGTGCGCTAATGATATAATAATTGTATATGCTTAGGTTGTGCGTGTGTTGTGTGCTCATTGGGGGGTTTTGCCATAATCGCCACGCTTGGCAGACGGGTTGGCGATCGCAGTTGAGTTGTTAATGTACTCGAAGGACGCTGCTGCCCATCCTCCGGCTAATCCCTTAGTCGAATTTTACGACACCCATAGGATGAGATGGGGTGGTGGTATTCTGAGCCGGCACCACACAGCTATTAATATCTATTGCAGAAAGTGAGGCTTCCAAAGGCCATTGCAACGATTAGCCTCCCACCCTTAATAGACGGATTGTGAATCGCCGTATGGTGTTAGTAGCCCACAGAAGGTTTCTGCTATCCATAGTTTCATCATCATCATCATATAGGCCACTGCTTAACAAATGCCTCCCCTAATTTACACAATTGTGTCATCATTTTGGGGGCTATTTGCCACTCACCGCACTTGACAGGCTGGTTTGTGCGCGCAGAATGACTACAGTTCCACAGAAGGGACGCTGCTGCACATCCCTCTGGTTTAGAGTCCCTTAGTCGGCTTTTACGACATCCACGGGAGGAGATGGAGTGGTGCTAAATGCTTAATCCGGACACGACACGGATTTCCATACTTTAGAACATCCTATTTATGTTGAGAAAAGTCAGTATCAATTTTTTAAGTATCTATGACGGAGTTTTTTTTTGTGGCTTCCGGCAAAGAATAGACCCAATCCACATGGGTTTAGTAAAAAGCGACTCAGGGTTAATATCAAGAGGATGGGCAGCAGTTTACTACGATCTATGATCGCTCACTGTAAGGGTTCCCTTGCCCAGGCCCATGTTCAGAAGTGGACGTTTGCCAGCATCAGCTCACATATGCGAACACATATCAGAGAGTTTGCATGTCTGTACTTTGACATTCGTTGCGGTCAATCAAAAGCCAGAAAGTCAGCCTAACCTTAGGATATCGCTATCTCTTAATATATTGGTTGCAGGTGTCAGTTGGCCATTGTGATAGCGACCAGGACACCGCACAGCACAGCCTGCGTGGGCCGCCTAGCGGCGGATCCTGGTCGATCGGATCGGGCAAGATCTCTCTCTGCCAGCAGTAGTGTCGGCTATGTTGGCAGAGCATGAAAACTGGAATGCAGTGGTCTCCTTCTGTGAGAGCATCATGCTCCAGAAAGAGACTTTAGAGCGGGATCGGGAGAGGGCCAATCCCGCTCGAAGAAGAAGGAGACGGCGCCGGGGTAACAACCGCCCTGGTGCCTAACTCCGATACGCCTGAAAAACCCTGCCGTTGCTATAAGGTGGGGACCTCTGGGTTCGCGGGTGCGTAGATTGGGGAATCTGCGTGCCCACCCCAAGCGACCCAAGAGAAGACGGTAGCACGCATGTGGTCACGCGCTGCCGTGAGACGCTTTGGGGAATCCTTTACAATCCCCCTGGGGGGGTGACCGCTTTACAGTCACCCTCTCCGAGATGTGCCAATAGGCGTGTCACCAGTGGGCAGCTCTAGTGTAATCATACGAAGACCTGGAGCCTCCCTTACGTGCCGAATATGACCGCTCCAGTGGTTTTAGCCGGTAGGAGTCCCCTTCGTCCTTCCCCGGGGCGAAGGAAGTTCTTGAAGAATTTCCACTGGGCACCAATAAAAAAAAAGGTGTCAGTTGGCAGATATTCCGTAAAAAATACTGGTATAGACATTCAGTCGTATCTGGTTCGGCCAGAAGCTTACTCCAACATAGTTGAGAACAGGTTTGATTGATAATCGTCATTTATCACATCCTTATCGGTTTCACTACCCCTTATCTTCTCGTGACGCTAATCGACCGTACTCCCCTCCGGAAGTCACCAGAAATGTTCACTATATCGAAACTTGCGAATTCCTAAAGGTTAGCAAAACAATTCCTTTGTCGACAAAGGAGACATTGTAACATTTTAAATGAATTTCATAATTCAGTTTTGGGAACTTGAAAAAGTTATTCCGCTAACGGGCTTGTTTACAAAAAGTTAAATTAACGCTTAACCCACAGTTTTATATCGGTGTTATGAAGATGTTGTGGAACTTATTTTCTTTTTCAGGTAAAAAGCTGATCTTTTAAGCCTTAATAAGTTTTTTGTTGTAAGATGTTGCAGTTTGGTATGGGTACATAATTTATAAAAATACAAAATAGCCGACCTATTAGGGCCTAAACTAAGCCACCCCCTCGAACCCGTGGGTATCGCAAAAGGCGACTTAGGACTTAAGTCGATTGGTAGCAGAGTGTTTGCAGTTCCTGATCTACGATTACCAATCCGGCTGCGAAGTGTGATGATCACGGCAATCGCTCTGTGGTGAAATGCCTTACCTTCGTCCGTGTGTCACTGCGAGTTGCTAACTGAAAACCAGCGCTAAGTGTTACACCCAGCACATGCTGAGTTAGTTGCCCTTTCGGTATGTTCTTCAGAGCAATTATATTGAAACGGACAGTGTTCTAAGGAATTGTTCGATAAGGCGCCAATGGCTACTATCTACCATCGCACCTCTTGCCATCGGCGGGAAGTTCGTCAGCTTAACCTAGAGCCATAATGGTCTGGCAACACATGGTTTCATTGGAACTTCCTCCCTCGCACGGCCAGGTTGTGGAACCGTGTACTGAGGTTTTTCCAAGAGATTAGAGCATGGGTTTCTTCAAAAAGGGCATGAAAAGATTTTTTCAGGGTTGGCAACGCGAATGTTACCTGTGGTTATTGGTATAATTAAAACGAAAGTATTATGTACGTTAGAAAAAACATACAACATTGTACAAAAAATTTGACTGTCATAACTATGTATAATACTAGATATAAAACTAAATTAGTATTGCCAACATTTCGTTTAGCTAAAATACATATTATTTTCATGGGGATATAGACTATATAAAATTGCCCCAAAAAATGGCCCTCATTCACATTTGTAAAATATAGAAATATTTGTTTTTTATGCATACGTCACTATTTTCAACGTCCCTTTGCGTAGACAAATTAGTGACAAATGCGATCAAATATTTAAGGTAAAGATAAAGATAAATAAGTTTTGTGAATAGATTTTTTGCCAATTTGCCACTGCCAATACGTGGGTTCATCCACTGTTGCATCGTCAAAGATACTTTGTAATTATATATCTTAAAAAATGACAAACAGTATTATCACAATTATTTCATACATATATTCATTGATGTATATATGTTACTATCGCATATATTACAGTAAATTTATATTTCTATACATTGAGGTTCACGGAATTTTTACGAAACGAAGGAAGAAAAGAGGCGGCGTGACGGAAGAAGGAGGCCACCTCTCTCCCCTCCCGCAAAATATATAACTTGGCACCGGAACGCGCTTGCCGATTTCCTTCATGAATTGCGGACTGCAGGCAGCAGACCTGGGGAAATCCGTTACCCGATCAGAGTGAGACCCAAGAGTGTGGTGAGGTTTAATAACACTCTGCACGGTCAGTCTAGGGATGGATGACCGCATAGTGGTATTCTACTGAGCAGCTCCGTGCTTTGGTCCGGTTATTGTCATCAGACCGCAAAAGACCAAGCCTTTGGGTGACTTGAACAACTGACAAAAAGTTAAATGACCAAACCAAACAAAATTACATACGTTACTATTTATTTTAATTGATTTCGTAACTCTCATTAAGCAAAACAAGATGCCAAATAAAATAAATATAATTAATATGACACAAAGTATTTTACAACACAAATACGTAATACATGTAATTTCTGATCTACTACTTTAAAACCACCAAAATATACAGCAATTATAAGAAAGCCAAAGATATAAAAGCTAAATTCTTCATGAATAGCGGTTGTGCATGAGCAGAAACATCTAATTGACTAAGCATTCACATCGTTTGAATACAGGGAGTATTCAAAAACGTCTGAAAGGAATTTTTATTTACAAACGACCCGATTGCGGAATATGTTTTATGATAAGTATTTGATAAAGAGCTTTTGTGGGAGGAATTAAATATTTTAATGGTATTTAAATCTATGACGGTTCTAATGTTTTTTTTTTCCAACATGATGTTTACTGAAAATAGAATATAGGATATTTTAGGTAGTAGGTACGTGTTGGGAATTGTATTGTTTTGGAACCGTTAAAAAGTTACTATGTTTTCACATTCTTTTTTATTTGGTTAGTGGACGGCCTTATGTCACAGCTGTTCAAGCTACTCAAAGGCCTTCGACTCAGCTTAACGACTATAGTCTAAAGACAACAATCGAGACCCACCATTTTACGCGCCCTCCAATGCACGGATATATTCAGTTGAAGCAGCGCTCATCGAAATCGTTTACCGATCAGTGAGTGCATCTCAACGGTTCACATTAAATCAGATACAGAGGAAAAAAGAGTAGAGTGTACTTTATTTTAACATTAAAAGAAAGTTTAATAGTAATATAGTAAATAGTGACTAAGGATCGATATCAAGTTGATGGGCAGCAGCATCCTTCCGTCCTAATAACAACGTACTGCCATCACCAGTCCGCCTGCTAAGCGTGGTGATTATAACAATATCCCCAACGAGCGCTCATTGTCGTGATCATTGGGAGGCCCATGTTCAGTAGAGGATGTTTACGGGCTGATGTGTTGACTATATGATTTGTAGAAAACTACATTTACATATAAAAGTTGTGTTAGGAATTCCCATGGCTATAACGACGGCAATTAAATTGAAATTAACGGCACGGTTAGTGTAGTGGCTGATACAGTCGGCGGCTGCGCACCGGGTCGTGGGTTCGATTCCCGCACGGAACAAATATTTGTACGATCTGCAGGTAGTTGTTCCGCGTCTGGGTGTATTGTGTGTGGGATTTGTGTCTGTAAACGCACCCACGACACAGGAGAAATCCTAGTGTGGGGCAACGTTTTTTTTAAAAAAAAAACAATAAAACAACGTTCCGTACCGACACCCGTCTGGATTAAAAATATAGAATCAAGCGATTTTCCTCCGTGAAAGTCGCAAAAGGCGGCTAAGGGATAACCAGTGGGATATACAGCAGCGTCCCACTTGTGGAACAGCGGCCATTCTGCACTTACCAACCCGCCTACCAAGCGTGATGAGTACTAAAAAATACCTTCACAACGACGACACATGGCATGTAATCGGTTGTCTATGAGGGATACCTTTGGTCAGCAGTGGACGTCTTTTGGCTGTTATGATGATGATGATGAATTCTCATGGATCTTTATTAATTAAGAAAATTTAATAAAAATTAAAATGGCACAAAAAAACCATGATGAACGTATTCTTTGCTTAAAATGATCTATCACTTTTTTTCTTAAACCAGTACAAAATAAGAATCACACTAGAGATAGTAATGTCTTAGGTTTTCGCTTTTAATACACATTATAGTAAAACACTCTTAAATGGATTCTATCGCGTGGATAGAATCCATTTAAAAGTGTTTTTTAATTTTTTTAATTTTGTGTTCCTGACGTTGACACACCAGGGATTTTTTAAACAGAGTAAGCAAAAATAAGTAAATAAACCAGTGGTCGTCCCAAGTTCCAGCGCCGTGTAATTGGCACAATAATGGCGGCTGCCACATAGCGAGACAAAATTAAATTCCGCCAGACATACATTACTGTAACGAGTGTTTGTTACCTTGACGAGACTGTGTAAACACAATATTTTGGTTTGCCATAAGGTTGCTCCTTATCATAAACCTCAAACACTATAGTTTACACAATACCTGGCACAATCTGTGTTAATCCAACACAAATATGAAGGTAAATAAATGGGTCACTAACCGGCCAATTACAAATCAATTAATTAATTGAATGATTCGATTTTATTCATCGAATGCGATAGGAACATACGCTTTATTTATTTATTTTTCGTTCCATAATTGACCTTACTTTTTGTCTAAGATTTTGGGAAATACAATTTTAAAATGATATTCAAACGAATAGTGTTGGGAAAAGTGGTGTGGTCAAGGAATATCAAGTTAAAGCCTTAAATATACGGACGGAATTCCAATTAGAAGGTTGTCACTGAAAACCAGCGCTGGTGTCGATGGATCTTTTCAACGTCACAGCATTATGCTGAGTGACAACCTTTTTTTGCACGGGCACGACGCAATGAATTTTGGATTTTTAATGGTTAGCATTATAAAACTTACATATAACTGGTAATGTAGTTTATATTTTATGTTAGGCCTGGCTTCCGAGTCTTTTGGCACATACCCTTGTCATAACTTTGTGTTGCCATTTTATTGCATTTTATATGTTAGTTTTTGTGTTTCTTATAAATATTGTGCCTAATTTTAATTGTGCGTCGTTACTGGTGCAAAAATAAATAGTTTTCTTTCTTTCTTTCTATTAGTCAGTGTTAGTGTGATAACTTCCACTATACGCATACAGAACCAGTGTTGCCATCTAACTTTTTAGAAGAGGCTACTAATGTAACTAGAATTGGCTGTAAAAAAAGAGCTAGGAAGGGCTAAAGAAAACCAGTAATATCCACAAAAAATCTTATTCAGTAATTATCTTGGGCACATTAATTAGGTTAACATGATTTTAAAAAATTAAATCAAAGTCATCATGAGAAGAATTAGTGTTATCAATACTTATAGTCGCAGCTGCAGAAGCTGGGGTGCAATTGCTTAGGTTTAAACATCCAGACATCCTTAAATACAAAATCGTAATAACGGTATAAAACCAACTTGGTATTCGCTAAGACATGATTGAAGCTATAAGCCCCAGGGGTGCAATTCTCCAAGCTCAAACATCCATACATCCTTGAATACAGAATTGAAATAACGGTGATAACCCAATTTAGTATTCGCTAAGACTGGTCCTCGTGGCTTACCTTCTGCAACGTGTCCTTAGATAGTTTCAATCATGACTTAGCAAATACCAAATTAGTTTTACACCGTAATTTCGATTCTGTATTCAAGGATATATGGATGTTTGAGCTTAAGGAATTGTACCCCTGGTCTTTGCGGTTGATCGCCGTTGTTAGTTCTTCCACTCTTTTTTATAACACATATACGAAATAATACTATACAGTTTACTCCACAGTTCCCTAAAAATACATTACTGAACAACCTACTCCAAACGAAAATGAGTCGAAAATTCTTAAGTTCATTTCCGATCACTCAACCTCGATAATGTAAACAAATATTTTTGTATGTACAATTTAATAAGCTGCCACCTATGATCTGAATGAATTCCACTTATTCAACTCTTATTGCTTAATTTAAAACTGGTTATAATATTATCTAAACAAGTGGACGAGGTCTAGTCGGCTCAGAAAACAAACAGCTTAAGTTAAATGATTTAAACATGGATATAATTACGGTTATCTGTGGCTGTGGTATCCATCAAAATGTCTATATTGATATCATCACAAACTAACATAATTACATTTGTTCATTTTTATTTTACAAGTTACCTATATAACTTAGCAAGGGTGCTGGTTACGACACATACTTATCATGTCTATCTTTGTTTAGTTTAATCCAGATGAACGACTATGTTATTACTAGTGCTTACTTGTGAAACGCCAATAAATTTATTGTTAATATTATTGTATCATTTTCCTAAGGGCGTCCTCTAGTATTTTCAAAGTCAAAGTCAAATATTTTTATTTCAAATAAACCAAATATTGGCACTTATGAAACGTCAGAATCTAAGTTGCACGGTTCCAAATAGTTGATCTATGGATATTACATCGGAACTTCCGGTTCAGGTCGTACCTCCGGATCCAACTCCGGATTCGATCCTGTAAAACGGCCGGCGAACTATGAATTGTCAAATTTCATGCGAGTTGCGATAAGTTGTGACTGTTTTGTTTGTTTACAACTATATTCTGACTATTCATAAGTGCCTGTATTATGTTATAAAACGTTAAGAACCCTCTTACCATCAACTACATAACAGACAATATGTATTTTTTCGTTTTTTCCTAGAAACCTTCTTTTAGCGCGGTACGCATGTTTTTTGATGAGATAAAATCTCTGGACTCGCGACACCGTTACGAGACGCAGCTGTCATCTAGATAAATTTAAAAAAATAAGTTTTCTCTTCTGTCGCCACTCCCGGAGTGCAACCCGTATTTTTTTACCAGAATGTTCCCTTCAATATATAGATTTTCCTAGTGAAAGAATTAGAAAGAATTGTAAAAAAGCCGTGTAATTACTGCAAAAGACCGCGCTCATAGAACCATGCGGGAAATCAGAGGAGCTCTCTTTTCTTGGAGTCAGTTAAAAATGAGAACCAAAACTAGGACACTGCAAATCCAGCTTCCAATCAGCAGGCATCACGCGTAACTGGAGTTATTAAACAGTATCTGTAACAGTGTGTATTTAGGTAGATAATTTTAAGTACCAAAGTCTTTGGACGAAGCTATTATTCAACATGATTTCTTGTTGCAAAATTTAGATTAAATAAAACATACCAAAGAAAATCAATAAGTTTGATCTACAAACCTATAGTGAAGTTATTGACGCATTGTTGTGCCACTTTTATTTATGACTCTAACAAAATTTTACTTTCGTTTTGATAGCTATGTTATCACGGCATATCGCGTGTTAGGGGTAAACAAAAGCTTTTCTGTTTGTTCCGCTACTAAACTTTATGAAATTATAGTTGTACAACGTAAATTCTACATAAAATATTAGATATTGCTTTATCATACGCTTGGTATCTGAAAAGGTAAATTTTCGAGGAGAAATGCGAATAATCAAATTTCGTGAAATATTAAAAAAATCATACGCTTTAAAGTAATACCCTGTCGTGTTTCACATAAAAGAAGTGAGTACAGCCCAGTCAGTATTGCTCATCATCGCCTTCCCTAAGGCTAAGTATAGCACCATCCCATCTCATTCTGTGGGTGTTGTAAAAGGCGACTGTGGGATTAGCCCGAGGATGGGCAGCAGCGTCCTTCCAGTAAATTTACAGCTCAACTGCAATCGCCACCCACTTGCGAAGCGTGGCGGTTATGGCAAAACTGGGGGTTCAATCAATTGAGGGAGGTATATGTCCAGCAGTGGACGACTTTTGGCTGAAGTGAGACCTCTCCGAAGATACACCACATCATCCAGAGTATCCAGTCTACGCGGCTTGCCATCTTTACTTTGTCAGGCAGTCTCCCTGGGCGTCCTGCGCTACGTTTACCACCACCTACCACCACGCGGCTGTTGTGCAGTAGGGACGGTGCTGTTCATCCCTCTGGTTTAGAGTCGCTTAGTCGCCTTTTACGACATACACGGGAGGAGATGGAGTTGTGCTATGTTCTTAATCCGTACACCACATGGATGCTGTGGTAGTATAGAGTTATTAGTTACCGAGTAATAGTACCCTAAGTAAAACACCACAAGAAGTTGTTAATAATGATGTAAGTTACGTCCTCTCTCTGCTTTGTAAGTACTTAGCGTGGAAATATTATCAGCTATTGAGAAATCGGAAATAATTTGGGTAAAGCTAGACATAATTGTCAATATTTGTTACAAGTTATTATTATTATAGCCTTTGTTTTTAAACACTATCTTATGACGTCTCCTGTATCGTGGGTACAGTTTTCAGAAATAAATTTCTCATAAGCACATAAACAAGTGCCGGAAGAAATATTTTATGAACTAGAGACAATAGATAGTGTACGTAGACATAAATGACATCGTTTGTTTCAATTCTAGAGGTCTAGTAGACACCTCCACCATATATAATTTAAATTAAATATAGAAAAACTGAAAATTCATATGTAACGTGCCTTTAGAAATCTATTCAGTATCTGTTATTGAAGATAGCTGAGTGACGGAAACAGAATCCTTACAGTTTCGTCATGAGATTATATTATGGGTTCATCTGTGTTTTTTGCATTTTGAATTACGTTTCTGACACGGACGGATCTTATGTATCTGAAAAGTCACTGTCAATCATCCACCGCTTCCTGTGGACCAAAATAATGCAATAGTATTAATAACTCCCACGTGAATCTATTGACTCGACAGTTATTTTCCCCTTTATTATTTATCAATACTTGTCATAAATGAGTCACGACTTTTGACAAAAATATTTACGACGTCCTTTCAAACTTCAATAAATACATCTTGAAAAATACAATTCACTTTGATTAGATTGCTGGATTAAAAGCAGCGCTGCGCTCGATGGGATTGACTGGCACTAACGCGATTTCATACTCAATTTTTTAAATTAAATTGTTGGGTATGCGTCCGTTTTGTAGGTGTAAATTTTATCTACATATCGGGATTTCAATTTGTATTGTTAAGCTGTATTGTTTTTGTACCAACAAACTTTTGGCATCGATTGGAATTTTCGTTATAGACTGCTTTAAAAAGTCGTGAACACTAAAATAACCAAGCATTTATTTATTATACTCTTTATTTTACACAAGTTAGAAAAATATACATAAACAGTACCGCCTAGTATATATATCTACAGTATAGTATATCTACAGGGCGTAAGTGACACTTAGGCACTTAAAAATAGAAAATCCATTTATCCCGAAAATAATAATTTACAGTTTTTGTTATTTTTGAGCAAGCAATGTATCGTAAATAACGCGATCAAAATGCTACGTGATTATTATGACTACATGACTGTTGCGAGCTATGACCTCATCCGTGGACTGTTGCGAAACAACAGCCGTTGATAATTTCTTTACATTGCAGTTCATTTTGAAAAAATATAGTTTATTGTTATTTAATTCAATAAATTAAAAATACGAAACTATTATTTTAAACAGAAATCAGTTATAAACTGTAAAAAAAAATCAGAATATTCATGAAAAGACTCTCGCAAAATTCTAATGCTGAGGGTTCCAAAATCATGTCCTCAATCTATGGTATCAGTTTTCATTACGATATCACTTATACCCGTTATAGAAAACAGTGGGCGGCCTTATCGCACTCAGCCATTTGTTCCGGGAAACCTTAGAATGGTATATACTGAACTGGGCAAGATGTATGCGGCTTTCGATGGACGTTTTCGATCGGAAATACGTTGAATGAGATACAATAAGTAATTATTTCGATAATGATTACTTTGTTTTTACAACAATAAGATCGCAAAGAAATATACGGCCCGCCTGTTGATAAGCGGTCACCATAACCTATGAACGTTTGCAACACCAAAGGTATCACTCGTGCTTTGCTGACCCTGTTGCCACTGCCTTTTTAATAAGCTCCAAGCTAGACTCGTGGGCAAACCTCGGTGGGGAGATGATTCCACAGCCTGAGCATGTGCAGGAGGAATTCCCTCTAAAACCGTATGGTACGGGATTATATTGGCTGCAGGGTACGGCCGATAAACTCCACGTATACATAGAAATACTACATACATAGATATACTACATACTATAGATGCTATGGAAAAATACTTGTTTAATCATTATAAGTCTACCTATCACTGTCGATTATGGGTACCTATAGCAATAGCAAGTAGAATTTTCACACTTTGCATTTGAATGAAAATTGATTTGGAGCTTTTTTCATATCAAGGGGATTATCCAGTGCGATAAGATCATCAGAGTCATCCACCGTTTTTGCAAGAGCAAAGATGACAGATGTAGTATAGAAGTAGGTTATTAATCACTGTGCCCTGCGTGGGCCGCCGAGCGGCGGATCCTGGTCGATCGGATCGGGCAAGATCTCTCTCTGCCAGCAGTAGTGTTGGCTATGGTGGCAGAGCACGAAAACTGGAATGCAGTGGTCTCCTTCTGTGAGAGTGTCATGCTCCAGAAGGAGACTGCAGAGCGGGATCGGGAGTGGGCCGATCCCGCTCAAAGAAGAAGGAGACGGTGCCGGGGTAACAACCGCCCTGGCGCCTAATTCCGATACGCCTGAAAACCCATGCCGTTGCTATAAGGTGGGGGACCTCTGGGTTCGCGGGTGCGTAGATTGGGGAATCTGCGTGCCCACACGTAAGTTAGTCTGCTGTCTACGTATTCGTTTCAATATTTATGTAGATACTTCCACCGTTACCCTGGAAATAATAGCGAAAAAAAAGAAGAAAGATAGATAAGAATAGTACTACCCAATATCTTCCCGTAGGTATCGTAAAAGGTGACTAAGAGATTAAGTTGCTTTAAGCAAGAACATTCTTCGAGTACATTTACAATTCAAGTACGATCACCAATCCACATGCCAAGCGTGGCGATTCTCCAATGAAAACACATCACAAACCCAGACCAGTCATTGTGGCGATCTTTGAGAGGCTTAAGTTTAGCATGGGACGTTTTACGGTAGAAATGTTGATTCTCCACCCAGGAGAAGGGCGGGGGGACTCTGACCTGCTAAAACTACCACGGTGTTCCCTCAATGTACCTTGTGCCGGAGACTACCGCACCCATATACTCAAATCCTTCCATTCAATATATTCACGGATGATTCAGAAGATTAAAAAGCTAGTCGATTAAACAAACATAATTGAAGTAAACTGACGAGTAGGGTCTATTGGAACCTTTATAAACCTCAGTCCAAACCCTTGGCTAAAAAGCTAACTTTAACGATCTTATAGCCAAGTGAGAAGCTCTGAGCGATATTTATAAATCAGGTATTTTTATTTCTGTTACTTTATCGATGATTGGTTCTCTCTCGACCGCGATGGCGCATGATGTAAAGCGATGGATGAGCTCCATGATGGAACGAGCGCACCCAAATGATGCCTATTCACTCCTACTTTAAATGTTTACGGGATATTGGTAGAAGGGATAACGGACGCTGGATAGGAGTTCCACTCCTTGGTTGTGCGCATAATGAAGGTTGAGGAGAAGCGTTAACTACGACATATTGGAATATCAAGTAAGTGTGTCTGGAAGTCCAAAGGTAGAAGGAGATGGTGAGATCGGTTAGTTAGCTCTCACACATACTCCCCAAATTACAAATTACAATCTGTGAAGACTGACCGGTAAGCAATGGTACATACTTCATCTAATCATCAGAAAATCAGCAAGCATTCCATTCTGTGGATAGAAGTTTTCACAGCCACACGTTCTAAGGACCACACGACTGAGGAAATAATAAAATAAATAAAAACCCAGATGAAGCCATAGCATTTTCCTGCATATAGCGAGAGTAACCATACCCTGATAAGGGTTGCATCGCCTGATGAGGAACGAATGTCATCAACTTGTTCCTGTCGATTGCTGATTAGGGTCACGGCAGCGTGGTGATTTTCAGTACTCAGTTTTGGCCAGTACTCACCATGCGTGGCTTGGTTGGTTGGTGAGCGCAGAATGGCTACTGTTCCACAAAAGGGACGCTGCTGCCAGCTGCTGCTGCTGCAGAGTCCCTTAGTCGACCTTTTACGACATCCACGGGAGGAGATTTAAATTAATCAAATTATGGTGAATGTCCGCTATTTTCAGAAAGAATTTAATAAGTATTTTGTACATCAATTTTGATTGGCTAATACCAAACTCCAATATAGACATGACAGCTAATGCGTTGATGACCTTTTATGGAGTGCCGGCAATTGTAGTATTTTGTGGTCAGCGTTTAATCAAGCCACTGCATATAATTTAAAACGTAGACATCAAATCTATCAAAATAAGAAAAATAAAATAATTACGCCAAATTAGCAATTTTTTCTGTTTCCTCTAGGTGCAATAAATTATACACTACTGCACCAGGTTTTACTTTGGTTAATATAAAATAGGCCCGCTTTCGCTTGTAACAGAAAAATGCCCACATATTTGTGTCGGAGCCCAGTGGCACATTAAAAAGTGTAATTCCAACAGGTCAACTGACCCTCGTCACCGACTCAATGAGCGAAGGTGCCGGAAACCTATTTGATTCCTGAAAATATTAGGTTAACAATGTACGACTTATATGAATAGTTTGCTTACAAATGATAAGGGTATAAATGGTAAATGGGCTGCGTGTTATGTTACGAAAATTGTAAGTCATCTGAGGGAAGTGGATTTCTGGCTTAGTGTTAGCACAACTACCAGCAAAAATTATCCGGAGAATTAACTTCGACGGGTAGTTTAACAAAGTAAGTTTTGTTCTAAATGGGGACATTTTCCTGGTAGTAGTTCTGATATGGAGTAGGGGTCGCGGGCGCGCAGATTGGAGAGTCTGCGTGCTCACAGCGAGTGACCCCCGGGAACACGGTAGCGCCGTGTGCTTAGCACAGCGCACAGCGACGCTCGGGGGGATCCTTTACAATCCACCCCGAGAAGTGCCTGGGAGGGCGGCCTTTTTACAGCCACCTGCCCTCCGGCGGAGGAGGTTACCGCTTTACAGTCACCCTCTCTGAGATGTGCCTATAGGCGTGGCACCAGTGGGCGGCTCTAGTGTGATCATACGAGCCTCCCTTAGGTGCCGAAGATGACCGCTCCAGTGGTTTTAGCTGGTAGGAGATCGGTATGCCCCTTCGCCATTCCCCGGGGCGAAGGAAGTTCATGAAGAATTTCCACTGGGCACCAATAAAAAAAAGGTCTTCCTCGGTGTTTCATATCGGAGACAGTCAACTATAGTGCCAAGATAATGTAGCAGAAAGTATGTTCACAAGAATCAAATTTAATATTTACACAGTACATTTACAGTATGGAAACTGTTTCCCACAAAAGGGACACTGTTGCCCATCCCTCAGTCTTAGAGTCCTTTGGTTGCCTTTTATGACATTCCGGGGAAGAGATGGAGTGGTGCTTTATTCTTAATTCAGACACCACACGCTGCTTGTGCACACCTGAATATTGTTAAGGTTAGGTATTGTTAATTTGTGACAACGCAGCGGTCCGCAAGATTTAGACTTTTTAAGGCGTTAGTATTCTAAGGTGTGTTTATCCCTCGAACGCTTAAAACATAAAACATGATTGTCCTTTAAATTTGAAACAATATTTTTCATTTTTACTCAAACAAATTCAGTTCTATTTTCGGTGACACCGCTACGGGCTAATATAAACATAATGTCCACATGACGACGTCATGCAGACCTCGCTCAAAAGTTCCCTGCGGTTTGAATCTGGGTGTGTCTCTGCCACAACATTAATCGCGACCTCACGAAATGTGGCATGAATATATTATTGCCTTACTTTACGTATTCGCCGTAGTAATGTCTACAATAACATTTTTGTGTTGTTTCAATTTATTTTTCTTTACATATGGTAGCTGATCTCTATTAGCAGTAAGTTTACCGTGTCTGCCGAAAGACAAACGGACTAGATCGAGTAGAGGAGACCTTTCATGGAGGTTGTGAGTCGGCAATCAAAGGTTACCTTTCAGCTGTGTCCCTGTAAAAGATAGCTGAGCCAGACGTTTTTTTTATAGAACGTTACCTTCACAAGTATTTCTCCTGTTTCGTGCGTGCGTTTACAGACATAAATTCCACACACAATACTGGGTGTATTTACAGTTAGGTTTTAGGTCCTCCTCTCTATATATTTCCCAACACGTTTGCTTTTTCAAAAAAGTCTAGAGAGAACCTGTCCTGACAGACAGCAAGCATGAAACAGTCATGATGCTCTCAATCAACAACAGGTCAACCCTATTTTAGGGAGCTCAACGATTGTCCGACGACCGTCTGACGCTCCACAATAGAACCATCAGCAGGACATTTGTTTATGCCACATAAATAACGTAAACCACTGAACGTAAACACGGTGGTCAAATAAGCACGCATGGTTTGTAAAATCATAAAAAATGCAACCTCCATCCAGAACCAGAAGAAGGATTAACCGGAGGATGGGCAGCAGCGTCCTTCGAGTACATAAACAACTCGACTGCGATCACCAACCCATCTGCTAAGCGTGGCTATTTTGACAATACCTACCAAATTATTATTTTTTTAAACGTTGCCCTACACTAGTATTTCTCCTGTGTTGTGGGTGCGTTTACAGACATGAATTCCACACACAATACACCCAGACCCGGAACAACTACCTGCAGATCATACAAATATTTGTTCCGTGTGGGAATTGAACTCACGACCCCCGGCGCAGCAGTCGACTGTATCGGCCACTGCACCAACCGTGTCGTCAAATGCACACAAGACACCCAGACCGGACGTTGTGGTAATCTTAACGGCTTACCTGTACAACAACAGTCCAACAGTCGACTTTATTCGGCCGAAATGATGAAAATGCGTACTTACTATAACTTTATTTGCTGCAATATCTTTTTTTTTTTTTTTTTTTTTTTTTTTTTTATATTGTTTTGTTTCGCTGAAATGCCAGTAGGTAAACATTATAATACGACGGTATAGTATCAGTAATGTAAATATTTCTAGGAACGGAGCAAAGTTTGCAGTAACGCTTGCTCGGAGCTAATAGGTCGCGGTAGGAAGCCGTGTTTGTTTCATCATTATACGTTCCAATATCCGTTGTTTGTTTAATGTTGCATGAATTAATTGTACACAACTGAGTACTTGATAAGTAAGTAAGTAGTATTTATTGTTTCTGATGTTTAATTAATTAATCCGGACGCCACATGGAAACACCATGTGGCGTCCGGATTAAGAACATTGCACGACTCCGTCTCCTCCCATGGAGGTCGTAAAAGGCGACTAAGGGATTCTAAACCAGAGGGATGGGCAGCAGCGTCCTTTCTGTGGAACAGTAGCCATTCTGCGCTCACCAACCCGCCAGCCAAGCGTGGTGAGTACTGGCAAATTCCCCCAAATATGATGACACAGTTGTGGAAATCTATGGAGGCCCATGTTCAGTAGTGGACGTTGTATGGCCGATATGATGATGATGATTGTTTCTGATTGATTATTATACAGATATGTTATTGTTGATACATCAATCAGCCTATTTCGGGCAAACAATACTTTTAAAATGGTGTGACTAAGGCCTTTTTTTTTTTTTTTTTTTTTTATTGGTGCCCAGTGGAAATTCATCATGAACTTCCTTCGCCCCGGGGAAGGACGAAGGGGTATGCCGGACTCCTACCGGCTAAAACCACTGGAGCGGTCATCTTCGGCACCTAAGGGAGGCTCCAGGTCCTCGTATGATCACACTAGAGCCACCCACTGGTGCCACGCCTATTGGCACATCTCGGAGAGGGTGACTGTAAAGCGGTCACCCCCCCGGGGGGATTGTAAAGGATCCCCCAAAGCGTCCCACGGCAGCGCGTGACCACATGCGTGCTACCGTCTTCTCTTGGGTCGCTTGGTGTGGGCACGCAGATTCCCCAATCTACGCACCCGCGAACCCAGAGGTCCCCCACCTCATAGCAATGGCAGGGGTTTTCAAGCGTATCGGAATTAGGCGCCAGGGCGGTTGTTACCCCGGCGCCGTCTCCTTCTTCTTCGAGCGGGATCGGCCCTCTCCCGATCCCGCTCTGCGGTCTCCTTCTGGAGCATGACGCTCTCACAGAAGGAGACCACTGCATTCCAGTTTTCGTGCTCTGCCAACATAGCCGACACTACTGCTGGCAGAGAGAGATCTTGCCCGATCCGATCGACCAGGATCCGCCGCTCGGCGGCCCACGCAGGGCACGCCTCGAGCGTGTGCTGTGCGGTGTCCTGGTCGCTATCACAATGGTGGCATTGTGCCGTGGCCTCACGTCCTATCCTGTGCAGGTACGCGCCGAAACAACCGTGCCCGGTGAGCACCTGCGTCAGGCGGTAGGTGACGCGCTCGCTCCTTTTGAGCCAGGCTCCAAAGAGCGGCAGGACGGCCTCGACGACGCGCTTGGTTGCAAACTGCATCCGCAGGCGATGACGCCACTTTACAAGTGCGCGCCGCCGAGCTAGCCGCCGCAGCTTGTCCAACGCCCCTGGAGGCGCGCCTTCGCCGCTCTGGCGGAGGGAGCGTGTCTGATCGTAGACCCACGCATCCATCTCCGCCAGGATGTCAAAAGGCGGAAAACGCGCCAGGAGAGTTGCCGCCTCGTAGGACACCGTTCGGTATCCTCGTGCGATCCGGATAGCCACTCTGCGCTGCAGACCGTGAATTTTGGTTCTGCAGCGCTGGGCGCCTGATAGTCGAGCTGACCATACAGGCGCCCCGTATAGGACCACGGACCGCACGACTCCTCCGTAGAGACGGCGAACTTCCTCACATGGTCCCCCGAGATTGGGCAGCAGCCGGTGTAGAGCACCCACTACCCTCTCGACTCGGGGGACGAGGCGCTGGAAGTGCTCTTCGAAGCCCCAACGACTATCCAGGGTGAGCCCCAGGTATTTCATGTACCGGCCCACCCCGATTTGCGCGTCACCAACGCGTATCCACGAACTGGGTGGTTCTCTGCTTCTCGGCAGTTTGTGGAACCATAGCGCCTCGGTTTTCTGAGGCGCTATCCGCAGACCCAGGGCGTGGATTTTGGCCACGACAATTGCCACCGCTTGCTCCGCAAGCCGGATGGTTCCCTCGAAGGACTCCCCGCTGGTCAACACCAGAGTGTCATCAGCGTAACAGACTAAGCTGACGCCAGCAGGGAGAACGACACGCAGGACCGCATCGTAGGCGAGGTTCCATAAGAGAGGGCCGAGAACTGACCCCTGCGGAACCCCGCACGTAATTTCCCTCCGCTTTACGCTACCGTCCCTGCCCACGTAGCGAATGTGCCTATCGCGCAGATAGGCCCCAATGATGCCCTGCAGGTAGGGCGGACACCGATGATAGACTAGTGCCGCCCTAATAGCGCCCCACGGGATGGAATTGAAGGCGTTGACGATGTCTAGACTGACCGCCAACGCCACCCCACCCCGCCGGGACACTGCCTGTTCCGACAGCGAGCGGACGCGAAGAATCGCGTCGATGGTGGACCGCCGCTGCCGGAAGCCATACTGACTTTCGGCCAGGTCGGGGCCAACTCGCGACAGGTGCTCAACGAGTCTTCGGGTAACTATTCTTTCGAATAGCTTCGAAGCCTCGTCGAGCAGGCAAATGGGACGGTATGCAGAGGGAGACTCTGCAGCCCTTCCTTCCTTCTTCAAGAGAACCAATCCGGCTTCCTTCCAGCCGGACGGGAACACGCCACTACGGAGGCAACTCGTGAACAGCCGCCTCAAGCGGTCCCCAAGAGACTGTAGCGCATACACCCACGCACGGCCCGGAATGCCGTCCGGACCCGGTGCGGTGTTGCGACTCTTCAGGCGGCCAATGGCTCGGCCCAGCTCCCCATCCGAAACCCCCAAATCCTCGGCCCAGTCCGAGGCATTTGGGGGTGAAGAGGGACCAGGATGGTCCCGAACCGCCGGAAAGAGCGTTGAAAGTACTCTCTCCAGCAAATCCGGGGCCATGGTTTCGGTCACCGGGGGGACATACGGGCGCAACTTGCCCACTACCATACGGTAGGGTCTCCCCCACGGATCCCTGTCTAGTCCCTCTAGGAGCTCGCTCCAGGACCGAGCCTTCGCCTCACTGATGGCAGTCTGAAACGCCAGTGTGGCCGCCCGGTAGGCCCTATAGGCCTCGTCAGTCTCTCCGGCTGTAGCGCTGTGCCGGCGTCGGCTTCGTTGGTACCGGCGGCGGGATGCCAGGCAGACCGCGCGCAACTGCGCGATCTCATCCGACCACCAGTACACTGCCGTACGCCGGGAGCGCCTGGCCCGGGGCATGGATGCGTCGCATATTGACGTCATCGTCTCCCGGAACCAGGACGCTTCCTCCTCCGGATCGGGCAAGATCCCTTGATCGACCTCCGGCCAGGCTGCGACGTTGGCAGCTGCGATGAGCATCTCTCGATCCAGCTGTGTGAGGGCCCAACGCCGCGACCGCGGGCTGGGACTAGAACGGCTCGGGCAAGGCGTGCGGAGGGCCACGTCGAACATTATGTGGCGGTGGTCCGAAAGTGTGACCACTTCCTCCGCTACTCGCCAACCCGACACCATGCGGGCCACAGAAGGAGCCGCCCATGTCAGGTCCACGACCGACTCCCCCTGCCACCGAACGCAGGTGCTAACGGACCCCCGATTCAGCAATCGGAGGTCAAGTGACGCCGCCCAGTCTTCCACTATCCTCCCCCTCGGCCCGTCCCGACGGTTGCCCCAAGCTCTAGAGTGAGCATTGAAGTCCCCCAGGACGAGCACTGGACGGGGCGAGCACTTACAGCGAATGCTGCGTGCCACCCCGTCCAGGTATCCCTCGAAGTCGGCGAGAGACACGTTGGGGGAGACATAGCAGCCCACTACTGCCAGAGGTCCCCACTCTACTACGACAAAGCCCTGCCCCCTGTCTAACAGGGAGCAGGGCGGCTCACCTTCGGCTCCAGACCAATATATAGCGACGGAGTCCCCGGCGCCCCCGAACCAGCGAGGGTGTTCCTGGACGCCGTAGGGCTCTGCCACAACCGCCAAGGCAACCGACCACTCCGCAACAGTCTGCAGCAACAGATTCTGTGCGTTGCGGCAGTGGTTTAGGTTGCCCTGGAGGACCCTTAATTGGCCTCCATCGCCTCCAGTGAGCCGGAGCGTTCGACCGGTGCCGCCGGCGCAGACTTCTTCAGCCCCTCGGCCGAGGCAGGGGGGCTTGGTTTTCCCCTCCTGCTCTTCTGGGCTGCACAAGATTTGCAGCCCAATCTGTGCTCGGCCGGAAGGCCAAAGTCCGCACATAGAGGGCAGTTTTTTGTCTGCGCCTGGCATTGCCGAATTTTGTGGCCCTGGCCGCCACATCCGAAGCACCGGTCGCTCCGGTCAACCCCCCCGTGTGTGGTGCACCGGAGGCGCACATGCCCAAGTTCGAGGCATCGGAAGCATTGTAATGGCCGTGCCGCCAACACCTCGACCCTGGCCGACGTCCAACCGACGCAAAGACGGCAGGTAGACGCCAGCTTCTTGGCCGCCTCCAGTGGGATCCGGACCCAGACCGTACCCAAAGACATCGGTGAGCGACGAATTTCGCCCACCCTGACATCCTCGGGTAAACACGCCGTCGCCGCCACTATGGCATCTGCGATCTCCACTTTGGTGACGGCGTCGTCCAGGTCCAATACCCTCAACTCCGCCATTTTAATTGGACGTGCAATATGCACGTCAAATATGGGGGTGAGCACCTCCCGCATTTTGCGAGCCAGGCTATCGGCCTTCGCGCCGCCATCCTCGCCAGCGACGGAAAGCACCATTCCGCCGCTGACTGACCTCTTGATGGTCACGGTATCCGGACCGATACCGTGGTCGGCGAGCCTAATACTTCGCCGAGCCGCGGTCATGATTTCACCCAACCTTGTGTCGGGTGAGCCCTCGGGCACCGTGACCGTTATGGCGGCTGATGCGGGAACTTTGGGGAGGTTGACCTTCCCCTTTCTTCCTTTCTTTCCGCCCCGTTTGCCACGTCGCCTTCCCCCGCTGTGGGGGGAAGACTGTGCTGGCTGCTCAGCTGCAGATTGCTGCTGGGCCTGAGAAGGCCGGGGCTGTCTCTTCTTCCTGCCCACAATGGACCACCCCTCAGTGGTCTCCATTGCGGACTGTGAGGACTCGGGCTCGGTGGCTGCTACCTGGATTGGCGCGGATGTGTTGATTGCCGCAGCTCCGGCAGCTGTCGCCTGTCGGTCTCCCTTACCGGCACCCTTGGCCGCACCGCGACCCCCGCTCTTCCCTTTTTGTTGCGGTTGAGTCGTTGGTGCGCGCATTTGTGTCTTGGCTGAGGCTGCAGCCGTCACCGCGCCCGTTGTTCCCTTAGCAGCGGCCGCATACGTGGCTGTCTGCGGCGTCGACTGCTGCCTTCGTGTATCCGCTGCCAATGGCGGGCGCAGGCGCTTCTCCGACGGGAGCCGCTCTGCTAGGGCCGCCAGTTTGGCGTCCATCATCCCCCCGACTTCGAGGACAATGGATCGCCGAAACTCGGCCTCTGCATCAGGCGGCAAAAACGCCGGAGTGACACCTCTACTGGAGCCCGTATTCGCGTCCCTCTGACGACGAAGGCAACCCACCTCCGTCGTCAGTTTCTCTATCTGTGCTGAGAGGCTGGCGAGCTGGGAGCGCAAGGCCGCGTTCTCCCTTTCCAGCCTCTCGACGTCCGACTCTTTTCGGGCCGACTTTTTGACATCAGGGGACGACCCCGTAGACGTCTTTGGGAGGGTCCGTTTGCGGCCCTCAACACCCAACCACATGTTGAGTGAGGCGTGTGAACTCCGAGGGTCCAAGGATTCCTCGGAGTCACTCACCCCACCCAACGGCAACGGCGTGCCTGGACGCGACAGCGCCGCGAGCGCACGCGCATTGGCGCGCAAGTTACGCGCACTACGGGTCCTGACACCCGAACCGGACACGGAGCCGGCATCCGACCCCATATCCATCTGGACGCTGTCGGACTCCGACAGCGAACCCACAGTCTCTCCCATCTTCTCTTTCTCCACCTTCTTTGTTTTGTTTGGTTTTGAGGTTTTTATCATAGTAAGTCCCACGAGTATGGGGGAAATAATCGGTCGACCCGGGCAGTGCCCCCTGTACCCGGGCAAGCGTATCCCTTGTTCAGGTGCCGCTGGTCCTGGGGATGGCGTGCTCGCGACTGAACTTCCCATCAGCCATGCACCCCTCGCCGCACGCAAAGCTTGGGTTCGGGGAATTTTTATAGAGGCCTTCTTCCTCGCGATCCGGGCGGTTAAGCCAAGATCCTCGGTCCCGGTCGGAGCCGCGAGACGTGACCACGACACTCCAACCGAGGTTACGATATCGACGGTGGCAGGGAAGGAGAGTCCTCCCACTACCTGCTCGGGGCAGGGTGAGTGCACACCGAGCCCGCCGTTAGCCCGCTCATGCTCCCCCGGAAACGGAGAAGCACCCTACGGCCTACCTACAGCCCAAAATTGGGCCCGTCCCTGTCAGAATATTAGCCACCGGACAACAAGGTCCTCCAAAAAGTGGAGAAGTTATTGCCCGGTGCCCAGGGTGCACCGGCCCGACAACTGCTCTTCCCCCCGGACGTATCAAGAGGGACCAGCAGCCACCGAGCGCACGTGGAGGTTTCCTGACCTAGCACCCCGTGACTAAGGCCTAGTCCACACTGCGATATTTCACCGCGCGATATTTATTCTCGCGACTTATATTCCGTGCTCTAAATTACGCCTAGTACGCACCGCGAGTAAAATATCGCGCGATTTTTGACATTTCGATGCTGTTCCCGGTTGAGACGATATATCTGTATAATATATCTGTTTGTATATTTCCTCCCACAATCTTACTTTCAATACTCGATCGATCGATATCGATAATTAGGATCAAAGTTGTCCCACAGGGGAGGTCTGCTGTGCATCAGAGTGATTAATTGTTCTATTTCAATGTCGTCATTTTCTGCTAAATCCTGCTCGCCTGTCGATCGGGTGGGAGACGAAGCGCGCGACATCTTGTCAATACTATTGTCAGTGCACGACTGAGCGAAACGCGCGATTTTTTTTCCGCTGTGCGGCCATAGTCATACTACTTACTATAGCACAAAACATTCGCGCGGGAATAAATCGCGTTCAATTTGCATCAAATCACAGATTTTTTTTCCGCGCGAATTTTATACCGGTAGTGCGGCTAGTTCTATAGTATTGAACGTGTTACATAATTACGAGAAATAAATCGCACGGTGAAATATCGCAGTGCGGACTAGGCCTAAATCTAGGAACTTATTAACATTTATCAAATTTAATAACAATATAAACTCAAATTTAAATGATTTTACTTTCACAAAATTCATTTATTGTATAGAAACATTTTTCTGTTAGCCATTTATTTAATTGTACACGAAATAATCTTAAGGGTAATTCTCTTAGATTCTGCGGTATTTTATTAGAAACTTTAACACACATGAACATACTATTTCTATGGTAATGGGTAGTTTTACACTTTGGCACTATCTTTGTAGGATCCCTTTGGCTGAACAAACTATTCTCATACATTTTTTCAAACAGTTACATATACAAAACGATTTTTACTTTATTACAGACTAGCTGGGACCGTGGTTTCACCCGCGTTTAATTTAAAAGAAATTTAGAGTACTTGGACATAAACACTTGACATAGAATATATACATATGGGATTTCAAGGGTTTTATTTATTTTGCGCGGAACCCTCATTATTGTTCTAAATTAAAAGTAGCCTAAGTTATTCCTCATAACATTAGCTATCTGCCAGTGAAAGTCCCGTCAAAATCGGTCCAGCCGTTTCGGAGATTACCCGGAACAAACAGACAGACAAAAAAAATAAAAATGTTTTTGTTATGAATATTTAACTTCAAGTCGATTTTCACTGATAGAATCACAGTCCTTAAATAACAATCCTTCCAATTATAAACATTTCTGTATCCCTCAAATATTTATAATTTGGTATTTTCTCAATTATTAAAACGGAATTGAATAGCTTCTATTCTGGAATTAAGTATTTAATTAAGTTTCAGGAGTTAACTTATTTACATTGATACTCATTTGAAGTAACCTGCCTCCAATTGTCACTTAACAAATATAATCCTTACTATCGGTCCATCCATTAAGTATAAAAACCCCGTCTCGCTGTAAGCGCGAAACATCTATTCACAAGAAACAATGCCTCACAACTGACGAGTACATTCCTACATATGTACTCGACTGTACCGTGAACAATACGGAGTATTTTTACAAAATACGAAGTACAAAACATGCGCCGCAGTCTCACAAACACACAGTTGCTGTATTCTTCCTTATTCTTATCCCCCAACCATTGGTAAAATTTGATTAACTACCTACTTTAAGAAGATGGACAGCATTATCTTTCCCGCTTATAACAACACAATGCGGTCTACAATTACAGATTATGCAGGCGATGGAGACATTAGGAATATATAACATGATTGTTTAATCTATGTCCCCACACGAGAATTTTTCATTCATCTTTCGGCTGACGCAGATACTCTTGGAACATGGGTGTTTCAGAAAGTATCTGAGTCAAATATTGAGAGACTCCCGGTTGTCATCACTGCGGAGACTGCCCGGAGTACACGGCGCAGCACACGCTGGAAGAGTGCCCAGCTTGGGCCCAGCGTGATCTCATCGCGGCGGTTGAAGCCGCCTCTGAACCTCTCGCTTCCGGCCGTAGTGTAGTCCATAGTTCAGCGCGTGCGTCTCTGAAAGGATGTACGGCGGGTCAGGTGGCACAGAGACGGGGCCCATCAGACTGAGCGATGGGCTGATACTTGCCAGGGTCCAGCAAGTCCTGTGCTTACAAGGCGAACACCTCACCCCCAGCCATAGGTAAGTGACAGGAACACCGTGGGGTTTAAGCCAGCAAGAGTCTGGCATGCCCCTCTGCCCCTCACAACACGGAGTAAGTCCATGATGACTTCCCCAAGACACAATAAGAAAAATGTCAATCAAGCTAAACATCGGGACGGAAGATCAAATAATCGAGACTTGGGCTTTCAAATCGGGACAGCTAAATATTAGACTCTTATAAGGAACGTTTATTTTAACCTGAAAGCACATTTGTTTAAGAAAATATCACTGTATTTGAAACCGAGATTAGGGTATGGATAAAAATAACCTCAAGAGTTTTGAAAATGTTTGAAAGATGTGTTTTTGAAGCAAAAATCAATAATAAACAAACCATAAACATGACCCCGTAATTTTTAATTTACCCGTAGTAAATTAGTTTTTCGTTCGGTTTAACTGAATTATTAGCAACCCTTAAAACACTCGAAATTAACACTTACCCAGACATTTCGTGACACATTATACGTCATAAATATAAAACTTTCACGATCTCCAGCAAGTAGCTGTCACGCACGAACTTCAGACACCTAAAGAAATTCCCAGGCGTGTAGGTGACAGTGCAGAGTAGCGTAATTATAATAAAGCAGTAAAATATGCCCCTGCTGCGGGGCGAGATTTGGCTGAGTGCCATGCTTACATTAGAATAACATTTTTATGACACCCTTTAATCTAAGTGTGTATAAGGGATAAAGATGTAATTTGCTCCGTTGTGGAGGGTTGTTTTAAATAATTATGGTAAACTGGCGGCGGTTTTGTTTTAAGAAGCTGTGTCAATGTTTAGTATTTGAATTGCTTTTATTAAATTCGGCTCGGTTGGTGCAGTGGCTGATACAGTCGGCTGCTGCGCACCAGGTTCGATTCCCGCACAGAACAAATATTTGTATGATCTGCAGATAGTTGTTCCGGGTCTGTTGTATTGTATGTGGAATTCATGTCTATAAACGCACCCACGACACAGGAGAAATGTGGGGCAACGTTTTTTTTAATAAAGAAAAGTAAAGTTGGCATTGGATTAAATAAAATTTTGAAACCGTTAAGATTATTCTTTTCATCATCATTATTTTAGCCGAAAGATGTCCACCGCTGAACATCGGCCTAACCCAACGATAACGACCGATCTGGGTATGTGTTGTATGCTCGTTGGGGTTTTTGTCATAATCGCCTCGCTTGGCAGGTGGGTTGGTGATCGCAGTTAAGTTGTAAATATACTCGAAGAACGGAACGGACGGAATATAATATTCGTTCCCTTCGTTCTTATTTGTTTATGGCTTCGTTTACCAGTCTCAACGATATAGAACTTCTCTTGACGATTCGATATCAAATTTCTCACAGTACCGAGTCAATTCAAAATAATCTGGCTTTGAGTATGTAACTTTTTGTGATTTTTTTATTGATCTGGTGGAAATACATCATGTACTTCCTCCGCCCCGGGAAAAAATCCCCAAACGTTTTACCGCCATCGCCGCCGAGGATGCCCGCCTCACCGACGTCGCGGAGGGATATCACCGCGTCACCTTCCCGTTCAAGTTAGCACTTCTCCCTCCCGTCTCTTGCTCGCGCCGGCCCGTGCCGAGCCTGTAGTTTAAAATGTCCCCTAATACATTATAAATAATACCGATCCACCTGTCCCCAAAACAATAGCTTGTCATCATCCCCAGCAACGCCCTAAGGCGAGGTCTGTGTCCCGCAGGGGGCGCCCTTAGCGAAAGTTGCTTAGTTTTTAAAATTAAATTTAAGCCTGTCTGGAGGACTCTTTTGTCTTCGCCAGTTTTTTTATTTTTTAACTTTGCCCCACACTAGGATTTCTCCGTGTCATGGGTGCGTTTACAGACATTAATTCCACATACAATACACCCAGACCCGGAACAACTATCTGCAGATCATACAAAAAATATTTGTTCCGTGCGGGAATCGAACCCACGACCCGGTGCGCAGCAGCTGACTGTATTAGCCACTGCACCAACCGTGCCGTCTAAATGACTGGTTAAGCAATCACATTTCCCAGAAATGTATGCGCGAGGCCCAAAAACTAAAAAGCCCCGGGGAAGTTTGTACCTACCCCGTAAGCTGTATTTTACCATATGTAATTATAATACACAATATAATATAAATTTACCCCAACCCTCCCAAACCGTATCTTGCCTAAAAATAGCATGTTTACTAAAATTCACACGACAAAACACGCTAATCCTGAATTCGTGCATATGTAATTCGCTTAGCGCCCTATGTTGGTTACTTTGTGTTGTCCCGTATGATTCCGGTCTTTTACGGAGTAATATTTGGTATTTATTTTGAAACTAGCTAAGCCCCGCGGTTTCACTCGCCATTTAATTTCAAAGAAATCTTACTACTGTGGCATAGACAATTGCCGTGTGGTGCCGGCTCAGAATGCCACCACCCCATTTCATCCCGTGGGTGTCGTAAAAGTCGACTAGGGGATTAACCGGAGGATGGGCAGCAGCGTCCTTCGAGTACATTAACAACTCAACTGCGATCGCCAACCCGTCTGCCAAGCGTGGCGATTATGGCAAGACCCCCCCCGATGAGCACACAACACACCATATCGGTCGTTGTGGTGATCTTTGGGGGAGGCCTGTGTCCAGCAGTGGATTTAATTCGGCCGAAATGATAGACAATTGACATATATATATAGAGTATATATTGGATTTCATGGGTCTTAATTTTTTACGTGAAATCCAAATTATTTATCTTTTTCTAAGAGAAAAGTTACTCTACGTCTACTCCTTATAATATTTGCTATCTGCCAGTGAAAGTGCCGTTAAAATCGGTCCAGCCGTTTTCGAAATTAGCTAGAACAAACAGACGGACAGACAAATATTTAAAAAATGGCATAAGTATCGTATATACTTTCATATGCATTTAGTAAAAAGCTGTTATTTTGATATTACAAACAGACACTTCAATTTTATAATATTGGTACAGAAGTATATACCTATTGAGTCTATGTGTAAATGTGTCTATTGGTTTATATGTTTGACATTTAACTTTAAAATAACTTACTAATACACATAGCCAGTAGCGCTCACTGATCGATAAATGATCAGCAAGGTTAAGCAACGCTTGGCGCAGTCAGTCTATGAATGGGTGACCGCATAGTGGTATTTGAACTGAGCATCTTCGTGCTTCGGATCGAACGTAGAATCGTCGGTCCTGGTTCTTGTCATTAGACGGCAATCGTTATGCCAATTTAGAGGCCTTTGGGGGGCTTGAACATCTCGGACACGAGGTTGGCCACAAATCATACGAAAAAAATACACCGCTGATTGCCTTTTGTACATTAACAAGGTTTCCATTCCTCCTAAATGGTTGTCTGTTCGAAAGCTGTGTGGTGCCGGCTACGTATAGCACCGACCCATCTGATCCCTTGGGTGTCGCAAAAGGCGACTATGGGATTAGCCGGCGGATGGGCAGCAGCGTCCTTCGAATACATTAACAACTCATGCCAATTCATTATTAAAGGTGTCAGCAACAAATACCAAAAACATAAAACAATGTTGCAGTTTACTTAAGTTTTTTAACACTTCCCGAAAGTGCGATCCAAAGTAAATTAACACTTATCAGTGTTACACTGATAGGTATATACACCTTTAATAATGAATTGGCACAAAATTGTGAAATAAAAATATACTAAATAACCTAATAATGTCAACTGAAACTTTAGTCTAGATTATTACTGAAAAGTTCCAAAGAATGAATATAAATTATTTCGTGTATCGTATTGATTTATGTTCTTAAATATACTCAGTATATTTAATTAAAGATTAACTGCGTTTTTAACCATGATGCACAAGGTGTATCATCGCGCTGTTGAAGACTTACCGTATATCAGCCAATAATTACAACGACGTAAGTCGATGTCACATAAAGTAAACTGAACTTAATACTTGTGCGGTAAGAAATAGTTTGCTTTGCGTTTGTAAGAACTACATTTACTAATAGGTAGTTTAACAAACTGTAGGTACCGAGGAAACGAAGAATATATTTTTCCTAATTCAGGTTATTTCTCTTAATGTATTCCTTTCGTTAAACAAACCTTTACCTGAATTCCCACGATGTAATATAAAATCCAGCCTCCCATTTCGCTATGCTAAAAGCCAAAATATGGTTTCATATAAATGTTTAGGATCTGTTTCAGATAAGCCTTGCGGTATTGTGGTTACAAATAATGTCAGAAAGGTAGATTAAATATTTCATTACCATATTTACAAATTGGACCTGCGACAACACGAAATTCCACATTTGGTTAGGTGAACGTTGTGGGCATGTTTTAAATCGGTAATATAATAATATGTCGCAAGCTTGTCTCAAGCCTTACTTTAATAATGACTTACACCTGGAATAAATCAATTCAATACTATTTTGAAGAGAAGAAGAAGTAAGCACTAATTTAATCATATCAGCCAAAGGACGTCCACTGCTGAACAAAGGCCTCCCCCATAGTTTTCCACAATAGTGTCGTCATTTTAAGGAGAATTCGCAACTCAACTAGCTGCAAGAAAGCTTGGCATCCTATCAAAGATTTGTTTATTTATTTATCCTCCCTTACACCTATCATTACAGGGTATTATACCTAATTCGATCATGAAGTTTTTCATATTATATAAATAAAATATTTATAACAATATAACTATAACAAACTATAACATGTGGTGCCGGGTCAGAATACCACCACCCCATCTCCTCCTGTGGGTATCGTAAAAGTCGATTAAGGGATTTGCCGAAGGATGGGCAGCAGCGTCCTTCGAGTACATTAACAACTCAACTGCGATGGCCAACCCATCTGCCAAGCATGGCGATTATGGCAAAACCCCCCAATGAGCCCACAACACACCCATATCGGTTGTTTTGGTGATCTTTGGGGGAGGCCTGTGTCCAGCAGTGGGCTTAATTCGGCCGAAATAAATGATGAAACTATAACATATATAATAACAAGTGATCCGTGTGAACTCGTTCAGTGAACAAGAAAACAAAGCAGTCCAGTCAGCCACGGCATTGAGCGTGCGTAACACTCGCCTGCTGTAGTAAATTGGTGCGCGCTCGGCACCACCAGCAGCTCAGGCCGCCGCCGTCACCCCGCGTAATTCTCTGGCACGCACAGTCGGGTATCCAGCACGATGGCTGGGTTATGTATTTGAACCCTTAGTACTTTAAACAAATATGTGGCTAGTGCTACCTCCCGTCTCGCTTCCAGTTTGTGATATCTCACCATGCCGAGGATAAGATGGTATTTCAAACCGCTACTCAACTGATACCAAGCTCAAATTCGATCGTGTGTGAAATATTGCTCTTAACTTTGGGACGGTACCGCCAAGTACCAGCTTAAAGCACTAGAAGTGATTGAGAGACGTGCTAAGCGGCATTAACCAGGATACAAGGTCGAGGTAAGGCTCCAGATCCTCCAACAGACGCAGTTGCAAGCTTATCGATTTTTATTGAGCTGAGTGTGCACTGGAATTCCACGATTTGATTCCCTCAGGAGACCATTGCAGCATCAGACAACCAGACAAACGCTAATGCACCACCGTTATATGGTTAATGTTCAGCCCACATGTACGAAGTGTTTTGCTTCCATGTTTATCGTACGTACGTACCGCTAAGGAGAAGAAATCATTGCCGGAGTCTGTATTTCCTGAGCGTTATAACCTCTTAATCCGTCGAAGATTAAGTCCGTCCGTTGTCGACCACATCGTTGCTTAACATATTAAGGTGTAGATAGATCAGGCGCGATAGTGGTCAAACGCAAGCCTATTCAGGATAAATAAAACATTTTAACAAAAAAAACTACTGCCTTCAAAATTCTATAGGTTATTAACACTACTAAAAAGAAAAAAAATACTTTATTTATGAAGTCGGGCGGGGCCCATTCTAGGAAGCGCAGTCAAATTAAACCTATTTATTGGAGCTGTCTAAATAACTACTCAATCAAATGTAATAAAATTTATATGGGACCAATTCGAAAGCATTCTGCATCTAGTAAAAAAAGAATCGCTTCAAATCGGTCTACAAATCGCGGAGTAATCGGTGTACGTACATAAAAAAAAGCATCGAATTGAGAACCTCCTCCTTTTTGAAGTCGGTAAAAAGAACCACCACGCTTGGCAGGCGGGCGCATTATTGTAATATTTTTCACACATTTTATTGCACACCTCCAAGAAATGTATAATTATTTATTCAAAATTCAATTGTTGCGACTTTATTTCACAGATAATTTTCATAATTTCTACAATAATTTTGGCGCCCACCGGGCTCATAATTGATATAAATGTAATATCTATGGAGTCAAGTACCACCGCCACCACCAAATATAGTTAATGACCACCAAATCTTAGCGAGCTAAGGAGACCACACATTTTTGACCCACGCGTTACAGGAATAATGGAAAATGTAATCATTATTTTATGATATACCATAATTACGATAAAATACTTGGATATCAGTGGCCAAAGTGGGCAAAAATAGAAAATTTTGTATTGAAATATTTATGTTTGTATTGATATACACTACGCTGCCGGTAGCCAGTCAAACGGCTTAAAAGACAATACAAAATGTCAATTCTAAATGAAAATGAAAATGTATCCAATGAAAGAAATAACTCACACTTCATTAGTTTTGTGTTCACACGCAAGTGAATATTGTATTGTTTCTATAATCGTGTTTTTGGTAATTGTCTCAATGACTGGCTGCCTCACGGAATCTGACGAAAAGATGTTAGAGATTGTATTATTTGGTTTAAATAACACAATCTGTAACATAACTGTAGATTTCATTCCTCATATCTTGATTACGTCACTGTCACTCAAACTAATACTAAGGCAGCTTATAGCCGATATCTTTATCTAAACCATGACACTCGTTTAAAACTTGTGACGCTTCATGAAATTTTGGGCCCAACGATGTATGGGTGATGGTCAGTATACTTTAGGCTTTACTACTTTACCTAAGTCACAAATACTGGTTGCAAATCAAATTAAGTTGGACCAAATTAATCCTTAGTTTGGAATTTACTTTTTCGGGGCCAATTATTTTATAGCACAAAATGGAGGTTAACTTGTGACGAAGTCATCCTTCATCTTCATTTCAATTAACCTCTTTCATGACTTCATACCTTTCATCTCCATCACTGTCCACTTCATGATTCATTCTTTATTCAAATCAAAATTCGAATTTAGTATTGTGGTGTCGAATCGTTCATATTTTGATCATCATTACACATTCGATTCTGAACGGTAGTGGTTGGACACACAGCTGTCGCTCTGACAAATAGTCTCCTGCAATATTACAATTACTTATTTTTATCTAGCTTAAATTGTGATACTTAAATTGATAAAAGCTATATTTAAAAATATTATCATCAGCATGAAGTGTTGAAGTTGTGAATAACAATATACCTATACAACAATTAAATGATACGTTTCATTCAATATCATTAACTGAACTCCGTTTCTTGCTGCCGTGGAGAGAGCCTCCTAGTTGAGCTAACCGGGAACGAAACACGGAGGGAGGCACTCCGCGACAAACTTACTGTTTATGGAAATCTAAAATATATTATTCTGGTGATCAGTTAAACAAACCGTAATCTAAACCGTATCCCCTAAACGCCAAACGAAATGTAAACAAATAAACCAATTAATCTCAACAAGTTGAGCGAGAGTAAACATATATGGCGGGGTAATGTCCGACTGAATACAGAAAACGCTTTGTAACATAAATTGGTAATTTACTCAATCCATCTTTCTTATCATAAAAAATGCACATCAGGTTGGGAAAGTATGGCTCTTGAGATATTTGTCTAAGTGGTGGTGGATTAAGAATATAGCACCACTCTATCCCTTTGATACCATAAAAGCCGACTAGGGGACTCTAGACCAGAGGGGATGGGTAGCAGCGTCACTTCAGTGGAACAGCAGCTAATCTGCGCTCACCAACCTGCCTACCAAGGGTGGTGGTAGTAGTAAATTCCCCGCAATACACATTATGGTTGTGGAAATCTATGGGGACGAGTTTTGTTCAGCAGTGGACGTCTTTTGGCGGATGATGGTGATGATGGCTTTTTAGATTCTTTATAATGTTAGATATTTTTTATCATTAATATATCATTACTTAATTATATATTTTAGTATTGAATCGAGTAAATAAATACAGCATACATCAATCTTGTAAGATTCTAGAAGGTTTACTTTATTTTATAATCAACATATAGTCGCAAGAAATCTGACACTCTAAAATCCTTTTTATAGTTTGCTTACATTTAGTATTTTCTTCCCCTGAATACATTTATGTAGATTCAACTGCTACTTAAAGCATAGTGTAAAAACATTGTAAGTAAATTTTACTGAAATGTAAGTTATTACCGCTTATAAGTGCGCATGATCAGTGACTTGCAACGAAATAGGCACTTAGACTTTTTGAATGGTTCAGTAATATGTATACAGGACATTCAAAATTACTCCAGTTCGATACTATTTCAGCGACATATGTATTTAAATGCTGTTTATTCAAATAATCAAGTACTAATGACGAGCGTACGCTGAAGCTCTGCTTATTTGCTTGTTAACTTGTCAGATATACGACGACAGCGTAATTACCCCATTTGTTTGAATGCTCTCATTAATGTTGCCGCTATAATTGTGTGTTCATAAAATGAGTGTTGTAATTAATTTAACGGTAATTATTGTTAAATCATTCATTGTCGGCACGGTTGCCGCATTGGGATAGCGATTGGCTTTCTTCGCTACGAGCCGTGGGTTCGATTCCCGCACGAAATAAATTTTTATATGCTCTACAGATAGTTATTTCAGGTCTGGTGTGTGCATGTGAGATGTGATTATATTTATGAAACGTCAGAATTCAAGTCGCACCGTTCCAATAGGTTAATCGTATGCAGAAGAGCCAGCAAGGAACTCCGTGGATACTCCTTTTAAATAATTGAGAATACAACATTAAGTGGTATAAATAAAAAAACTGAAATGTCTGTCTGTAATGTCAAAATAACAGCTTTTTACTAAATGAACATGTTTTTTTGTCTGTCTGTCTGTCTGTCTCTTTGTTCCTGCTAATTTCCAAAACGCCTGGACCGATTTCTATTTTAGAAAAATAATTAGGCTACCACGCAAAAAAAATTGACCCATGAAATCCAATATGTAGATACTTTATGTCAAGTGTCTACCCCGAAGTACCAAAATTATTTATAAGTAATCCAATTTCTTTTAAATTAAAAGGCGGGTGAAACCGCGGTCTAGCTGAGAACCTGTTAAAATATGTAACGAGAATAATGTGTAAAGAACTTCATACTAACATAATAATTAATTTGCCATGACAGTTAACGGCTGAATAGTCCCGACAGACGATACCTGTTCACGGTTCGTTGGGCTGTGCAAGACTTGCAGCTCAATATGTGCTCGGTCGGAAGGCTAAAGTGCGCACACAGTGGGTAGTTTTTTGTCTGCGCCTGGCATTTCCTAATCTTGTAGCCCTGGTCGCCAGGAGTGTGTCAACGGTCCTTATTTACTTCTGGTGCTCTGGGAGAACACCGTTTTGTCTTCGAAGTTTCTTATTCTACACCCCTATGTTGCACACTTGTGGGTGCAAAATAAAGGGGTCGAGGAGGCTAGAGTACGGACAAAGATTTTCGAAATTGAATCGATGCCAAAACACGTGTATAAGTACTCCGAAGTATTAGTCCGTGTGGTGTTCGGATTAAGACTATAGCACCACTCCATTTCCTCCCGTGGATGTCGTAAAAGGCGACTAAGGGAATCTAAACCAGAGGGATGGGCAGCAGCGTCCCTTCTGTCAAGCGGTAGCCATACTGAGCTCACTAACCCGCCTGCCAAGCGTGGTGAGTCTTGGCAAATACCCCCCAAAATGATGACACAGTTGTGGAATCTATGGGGGAGGCCTTCGTTCACCAGCGGACATATAAATGGCCGATATGATGAAGTACTCCGAAGAAGCTCGACACAGGACTAAGAAGGTAGGTAGCATTACAATTGCTATTATATATACAGGTGTGACGCTTACCGCCAGGCTACCGAATGACTTAATTGACGTCAGCAGGTTGTATAAAATAAAGTTCTCTTGTCATCTAAGTAGGCAATGCCTAGTATGAGACAGTAAACATTAAGCTCAACGGCATTTCACCGGGAAGACGGCGGTGCGCACGTGGCCACGTGCCTTTTGTGCGCAACACAGTGCAAAGCGAGGCTTGGGGGGATCCTTTACAATCCTCCCCGAGAAGTGCCTGGGGGGCGGCGTTTTTACAGCCGCCTGCCCTCCACTAGAGGGGCTGACCGCCTTACAGTCAGCCCCTCCGTAATGTGCCTAAAGGCGTGGCACCAATGGGCGGCTCTAGTTAGATCTTACGAGGACCTGGAGTTCCTCTTCGGTGCCGTGGTTTTAGCCGGTAGGAGTCCGGCATACCCTTCGCTCTTCCCCCGAGCGAAGGAAGTTCATACAGAAATTTCACTGGACACCAATAAAAAAAGGCTCAACGATATTAATTTTTCCTGTATTCAGTTAACACGTATTTAAATTGAAAGACACCAAATATAATTTTTGTTTTCAACACCGACACAAAAACCTCGCGAGGAAAGCGCCCTAAATTACTAAAGATATATTCCGTGTTTCCCAAAAAGTAATATTTTAATAGCCAGCGTGAATTTGAAATAAAGCTCTTTGTAACAGCCATAAGTCACTGGCTTGACGTCCACACAAAGGGTCTTTGAGTGTGTGTTTTCCTGCACTCCTTGTACCGTTTAACTTAATATGGGATATTATAGCTTTGAAGTAGTTTAAACGCCTCGACATATGTTTGCGGAAGCGAATTCTTTTTGTGTTCATAAAACGACATTAAAGTCCCTGTTCGATAACACGTATTTTTTTGCGTTTTTGTGTTACCCGGGAACGTATTTAGCTCCCGACCATTTCTTTGCTGATATAGATAAAAATACAAATATCTTAACGAACGTGCTAAGAACACTATATCCACAATGCGGAAGAAATTAAAATGATGAATTTAATATTTAATGACAACAGTTATGCTGAATGCCGTTAAGATATTTTCTTTGCCTTAATGTTGTCATTAAATATTAAATTCATCATTTTAATTTCTTCCGCATTGTGGATATAGTGTTCTTAGCACGTTCGTGATATCAGAAAATAGAAAGAAAAAGCATTTAAAGCAGCAATAAAAAGAGTCTTTAACAGCGGGTACATCATGCTGGGGAGAGGGCCGATCCCGCTCGAAAAAGGAGGAGACCGCCCTGGCGCCTAATTCCCATATGCCTGAAACTCCCTGCCGTTGCTATAAGCGTGTGCCTATAGGCGTGGCACCAGCGGCTCTAGTATGATCATACGAGGACCTGGAGCCTCCCTTAGGTGCCGAAGATGACCGCTCCAGTGGTTTTAACCGGTAGGAGTCCTTCGCCCTTCTCCGGGGCGACGGAAGTTCATGAAGAATATCCACTGGGCATTAATATAAAAAAGGTACATCATGCTCCCTAAGATGTCACTACTGGCGGTGGTGCCATGGAACGGGTCACCTCCTTCAAATATTTAAACATTACAACCTTAACACTTATGATAGTAGTAAGGAAAATGAGATGTCTTGTGAATCAAGAATTGTAAAGGTGCAACGTTTACCTCCGACATTTCTAAAGGCACATTTAGCGTTAATAGTGAACATCCTGTCGAGGCATACGAGGGCCCTCAAAACGATGCAGAAATATTTTTAACAAGATGACGTCCCTCGTCTTTTAGGATACCACATAAATACAGACATATACCATATCTGGAGACTTTTTGAATGTTCCTCGTTTCGATGTTTTTGTAAGAAATTGATCCTGGAATATGAAAAGGAAATCTTAATTGTCATTGCTATAATGTGCGTTTATTAGAAAGACTCATCATATCGGCCACAAGACGTCCACTGCTAAACAAAGGCCTCCTCCACAGATTTCCACAAATGTGTGGTCATTTTTTGGGGGGAAATTGTACTCACCACGCTTGGCAGGCTGGTTGGAGAGTACAGTATGGATAATAGTAGTATGGAAAAGGGACGCTGCTGCCCATTCCTCTGATCCGAAGCCAATAGTCGCCTTTTACGACATTCACGGCAGGAGAAGGAGTGTTGCTAATGCCACCCGAATTTAACGACTGTCACAGTGATAAAGTAAAAAGTAATAATTGTTTAGAGATTTCCTATAGCTCTATCAAATCCAGGACACGTTTACTGCAGTCTCAGCTAACCAGTACTGTGAACATGTTCTCCCGTTATCAACAGGATCAGCATTGCCACTATGTTTTCCCTATCCCAACAATACGTTTTTCTATACAGAAAAGTGTTCTGCGTAAAACACCATTGTTATTTATACGTACTCTTTTAGATTTGTGTAAAATGGCTTTATTTGTGAAACACGGCTGGGTTGAAAGGTATCCATTACGGTACAACACTGTCGTGTGCGACATATTCAATTGTACAAAACATTCGCTTTATGTTTTTCAGTTGTTTTTTTTTTGGAAAATAGGTATGGTGTCCTTTTTCCATATATTAATGACGCCTTTTCGTTCTAACGAGCCTGGATATATAGCTATTAAGTAATGTAGCCAACATAAATCATAGAATTAGTAAACAGAGTGGCAATGGGCTGGGCACATTGCTTGTCGTTTGCTTGTCTGCACGGTTAGCGCAGTGACTAAGCAACGGGCCTACTACGGTACGTATCGCGGGTTCGATCCCCGCACGGGATAAATATTTGTATGATAGTCGTTTCAGGTCTAAGTGTTTTCGCATACGAGATTTGATGACTTTACACTGTACCCATCATTTCGGCCGAATGAAGTCCACTGCTGGACACAGGCCTCCCCCAAAGATCACCACAACGACCCATATGGGTGTGTTGTGGGCTCATTGGGGGATCTTGCCATAATCGCCACGCTTGGCAGACGGGTTGGCGATCGCAGTTGAGTTAATGTACTCGAAGGACGCTGCTGCCCATCCTCCTGTTAATCCCTTAGTCGACTTTTACGATACCCACGGGATGAAATGGGGTGGTGGCATTCTGAGCCGGCACCACACGGCAATGATACAGGAGAAATCTAAGTGTGGGACATCGTTTAAAAAAACTGTCAGAGCTAAAAGGTTCTAGAGTATAGATCTCGCACCGGAAAACGAGCCATAGCGGCCTGGAGACTCGCCTTTTGTCATTGGTTTTATATTATTTTAGTGCTATAAGTATAGTTGGAATGTTTGCTCCCAGTTTCCCAATTTAACACGGAATATCTACCGGGGCAGACCCAAATATGACTTAACTTCAAAGTGATCCTTAAAAATATTCACAATCTCTTGAACATAGCTTACACCAAAGTTGACCCACCCTTAGTCACCTTTTACGACGCCCATGGGTGGAAAGGGTTGTTCTATTCTTTGCTGGGAACCCCGCGGAACAGTTTAATAAGAGGTTTACTGCTGCTCATCTTAGAAATGTAGCAAGCATAGCTGCCAATGTTAGTGCTCGGGTGAAAATAACAGACGGTAATAAATAATTGTACCACCGCATTACATTAGAAGCTAAAAATCTAACATCTGAATGTATGTTGGTTCACATTTTTACATCGACTCTACGTCTAAATGTTCAAATACCTAAAAGTGCATTCAGAACTCAGAGGAATTCTATTGGAGGCTGCCACTCGAATATTTGTATTCTGCCTGTCGATATCTGTAAAAGGTAAATTGAAGTGAATGCAGTGCAGCTTCAGTCTATTCAAAGTAACGTTGCAAGAATAATTGACACGCTGGCGTGAAGTTTGCACGTTGGTTCTGACGATAGATTAATAATAAGTTTTTTTTTAATCGTTGCCCCACGTTAGGATTTCTGCTGTGTCGTGGGTGCGTTTACAGACATTAATTCCACATACATTACACCGAGACCCGGAAAAACCTACCTGCAGCTCATACAAATATTTGTACCGTGCGGGAATCGATCCCACGACCCGCACCCGTATAAGCTTAAAACAGTGACAGCAGACGCAGCTATCGCACATCTAAGGATTCCCAGTGGAATTTAAAGTTATGAATAAATAAATAAAAATAAATAAATAAATAGACGCACAGTCTGTTGGATGATCAATGAACTAAAAATTGCATCCTCGGCGTTCAATTTCAGGGGTGCAATTCCTTAAGCTCAAACATCCATACATCCTTGAATACAGAATCGAAATAACGGTGCAAAATCAATTGGGTATTTGCTAAGACATGATTGAAGCTATTCAAGGACACGTAGCAGAAGGTAAGCCATGAGGACCAGTCTTAGCGATTGCCAAATTGGGTTATCACCGTTATTTCAATTCTGTATTTAAAGATGTATGGTTGTTTGAGCTTAGAGAATTGTACCCCTGAAATTGAACGCCGAGGATGCAATTTTTAGTTCATTAATCATCCAACAGACTGTGCGTCAGCGATCTTCGCCTGCTTAATCGCTATCGGCAAATACTTAATACCAAAATGACGTCTAAGAACGGCGTCTGCGCGATTTACGCCTGTCGCAAAGCGTCTGCGACTTACGTAATCAGCCCGCCGGAGCGCAGCAGCTGACTATATCGACCACTGCACTTTGTTCTTATTATTTGGAATTAGCTTCTTACGGTGGAATATTGTACGGGACTCGTCGGGCAAGCTCCAGCCAATGTTATTCAGAATATGTGACCTGTGGCGGCGTGAGCCCACCTTTAGTACGTATTCATTTATTTATTTAGGCCTGTATACAGGCGCATAATGGCCTGTGGTATGACGCGTCATTAGAAGCCGCCAACAACTGTTATCTTTTAATTGGATGAATTAAGTGCGGTGGTTCCTGGTTATGGTGCACTGTTCGCCACCAATGGAAGTAACAACTGAATGAGCCGTTATGACAAGAGATATTTTACACGCCTAATACTAGCTTGACTTGTGTATATGTATGTATATTTCTATGATTGATGTAATAACACTAGACATGTGTAATTAATTAATTTTAACTTATATGTAATGAATTTATTAGGTTATTAGTGCCAATATAGCCTTCAAAGAAAAAAAATTGAAATGTAGTTTAATAAAAATTATAAAATAAACACGCTTTTAATTAAATAACATATGAAAATAAAAGTACAATACATTTTATAAATGGAAAAATTTAAATTTCGGTATTAAAGGTAGAATAATTATGAGAATGTAAATGGAGAGCATCCCACGTTTTTATTTATATATGTTCTAATTTAACTTTTTTATTGATAAATATTAGTTCAGTGGTAAAGATTTTATAACCATCTAAACTTTACCCTTTCCTTTTAGATCTCTACTTTAGGTAAAATCTATTACTGCTTCATTTTACTTCAGCGTATTCATTATTGCAGAATGACCGGTCATAGGGGAGTGAATGGCCTGCAGTGGGAATTCACGAGCTGGTATTGGTATCATATCGACCATTTATACGTCCACTGCTGAACAAAGGCCTCCCCCATTGATTGTCACAACTGTGTCATCATTTTGGGGGGTATATGCCAATACTCACCACGATTGGCAGGCGGGTTGGTGAGCGCAGTAGGGCTACCGGTTCCCAAAAGGGATGCTGCTGCCCATCCCTCTGGTTTAGATTCCCTTAGAAGTCTTTTACGACATCCACGGAAGGACATGGAGTGGTGTTTTATATTCTTAATCCGGACACCACCCGGAACACGGTATTGGCATGGTGCTGCACAACCTATGTGTTCAAAATTTGTCAAGTGGAGACTAAGCACCGGAAAAAGCAGCGTAGGACGGTCTCCAACAAGACGGACAGATGAACTGGTGAAGGCAGCAAGGAGTCGTTGGATTCGGGTGGCATGTAAACGGTTGTTGTGCGATTCTTTGAGGGAGGCCTTCGTTTAGCATTTGACCTATTGTACAGTTTTTTTTTTATATATAACAGCCCATATACGCCTCACTCCTGGGTACAGGCCTTCATTCTGGGGGAGTATGCAAGGTCGTGGAGCCTGGCAGGCGAGCAGGTGATCGCCTGTGAATGTGTAGCAGTGATTTATCAAGAAATAAAAATTGCAAAATCAAGCTATAGACTAATCAGTCTTGAATCTTGAAGTGAACGGTGGTACGTCGAAACATTCCACGATTTGCTCACCTATAATAACCCCCACGCGAGAATATAAACCGTATGTTTTAGTTAGTTTTTAACGCACCACCCTTCCTTACTACGAGTACGAAATGTGTTTTCATTATATGAGTTGGCAGAAACATATTTTGTTGATATCTTAAGGTATGCGCAAGATATAAAGAACCCTGGAAAGCTTGTAGGACTTTGGAGTTTCTTCCACGCGTCTTGTTCATTGGTCTTGTGGTTCTGCGCAATTCCTAGCGCCTTCATATGATGACCAGATTTTCTGCAATGCACTCAATCAATAAAATCATTCCATGGTAGCAAATATGTCTATTAATAGGGATTTCTCCACTAGATAACTAGAAAGGAGACTGTAAAACTTCGCCATATTTATAGTTATGAAAATTCAGTCTTCCAAATTCAGTGTGATTGCCAACATAATTTTGAGGGCCATAATCTTTTTTTTAAACTAGATCGATAGATAGATAGAGGTAGATAGTATCAGTATTGAAATATAATTATATTGTTTCATGTGTGGACCTTATTATGCAACTGTCCAAAAAAGAATTCGAAATACTCATATCTTGAGTACCATTTATAATAAAGCTGATCGTTAATTTACCGACAAAGCATAATTGTGCGGCTTCAGAAGCCATCAGAGCAAGTTTCTGACAGCTGAAACGTTTTAGAAGACCAATTTTTACGCGTAAGAAGACATGAATAGACGCCTTCTATCGTTTATAAAAGATTTATGTAGGCATCAAAGGAAATTCTTGTTCCGAACATAATCGTGTCACCAAAGCGGTGAGAGTAATGTAGCTATAATTGTTTGTTGTGCGGGATATGTTTGTAATTATATGAAAAATATTAATGTTTTTTACCCGACTGCCAAAGAACAGAATGTTCATCATTTCGTCATGGTTTTTTATTTTTCACAACTGTGTCATCATATTGGGGGGAATTGGCCTGTACTCACCACGCTTGGCAGGCGGGTTGGTGAGCACAGAATGGCTACTGTTCCACAGAAAGGACGCTGCTGCCCATCTCTCTAGTTTAGAGCCCCTTAGTCGCCTTTAACGACATCCACGGGAGGAGATGGTGTGGTGGTATATTCTTAATCCGGACACCACACGGATTCGTCATGTTAGCTTTTTTTAAAAGTAAAAAACGTTGCCCCACACTAGAATTTCTCCTGTGTCGTGGGTGCGTTTACAGACATGAATTCCACATACAATACACCCAGACCCGAAACAACTACCTGCAGATCATACACATATTTTTTCCGTGCGGGAATCGAACCCACGACCCGGAGCGCAACAGCCGACTGTATCAGCACCAACCGTGGCGTCGGCTGACAAATATCTACTACAGAACATGTACAAAAGTAAAAACAAAGCTTTTTATTCATGTAAACAATTTGTAGCCACTAATGAATAGCCAGAATTTCAATAGTTGCACTGTCGTTAGTCTTATGAGGAGACACGGCACACAACTCTATCGATACTCATTTTAAAATATGTGAAAGTATTGTAAGTACAGTACTAATAGGATATCATCGTGAAAAGAATTATTTGAGGACAACGCAGGCCATATGCCGAGTGATGCTGACTATTACCATCCCATCTCATTCCATGGGTATCGCAAAAGGCGACTATATGATAATAAAACAATTTTAAACGGATTAAATCGCGTATATTATTTGTCTCGGGATGCTGCAAAGTATTCGAAACGTCAGGAAAAACTAAAATCTATAATATACGCGATCTAATCCGTTTAAAATTGTTTTATTATAATGTGTAATAATCGCGAAAACCTAAAACATTACTATATGATAATAGCTGGAAAATGGGCAGCGGCTTCCTTATAGTATACGGGCCAAGTGTGGTGATTGTGGTAAAACCTAAAATGAGTACACACCACAAATCCAGAACGGTCGTTGTGGCAATCTCTGGAGGACGCCTGTGTCCAGCCATGGACGTATTTCGGCTAAAATCATGAATGCAGGCCAATGTGTGAGATAAATACACACATACGTACAGTGACAATTAATTTGCCTTAGAATAAGATTGCCATAGCAGTCAAAAGCTGACCAGTCACTAGGATTTGCAAGTATTACAACACCTCCCTTGAAAGAGAAGATTAAAATTGGTAGTAGGCTTAACCATTACGCACTAATTGCGATTGTTATGTCAAGATTAATCTAAATTAGTGTATTTTAGTGGTGGTAGATCTTTTACTGCAAGAGTCCGGATAGATACGTACCATCGAAGTATCACATAATCGCTACCAAACAGTAGTAATTTAAACTTTAAGCACGAAGGTGTGTTCGAAGGGCCCTGTAGTTAATGCAATTACTAAGTATAAGAGATATATAATTTTATTATATAGATATAATAAAATCCCTAAAACCATTAAACAATTGCCTACTTCTCTGTTTAAACTAGAACTTAAAAAGTATCGGATAGCCAAATGTTATTATAGCCTCACAGAATTTTTGAGTGATTGAAATTATTATTGCCGTGTGGTGCCGGCTCAGAATACCACCACCCCATCTCCTCCCGTGGGTGTCTTAAAAGGCGACTAAGGGATTAGCCGGAGGATGGGCAGCAGCGTCCTTCGAGTACATTAACAACTCAACTGCGATCGCCAACCCGTCTGCCAAGCGTGGCGATTATGGCAAAACCCCCAATGAGCCCACAACACATCATATCGGTCGTTGTGGTGATCTTTACGGGAGGCCTGTGTCAGCGTTAGTGTCAGGTTCACTCAGGCGCCTGTGTTACTAAAGTTTAACTAACCTGTAACTTTTTGCGTGCTATTAAAATAGCAAAACCTGTAGCTCCTTTCTTAATGTTACCATCTATACTGTATATTTACTCTACTTACTACTTTAATGTTTTACAAAATACGAGAAGTGACGGATGCCTGGCCTCGTGCAAATGTAAGTTTGTATTGAAAGATTTACCATGTTATTTTAGGACCATAGACTTCTTATAGGTTTTCCTGTAATCTATAAGTAAAGAACTATTATATCTATTTATTTCAAAATTATAGGCGTTAGTTAGTTTCGGAGATAGGAGGGGGGGTGGTCAATATTCGCCCATTTTCTTAAATAACTTTAAAACTATTTATTTTAAAATTGAGACCCTCACAACAAGGCCTTCCGTTTGATATGTTACACGGTACAGTTTGCAAAACCGAGTTCTTACATTTTCTATATTGTCCTCATACATCCTAACTCATGGTGAAGACACTGCGGGGGTGGGCAATCATATTTTAGCGCATTCTTTTGATGTCTATCCTTATTTTATCAGCGGAAGTAATGCAAAAAATATATAAGCAAAAGATAATTCGTTTATTTGCTAAAGGTTATGCGATATTTGAATACATGTCTGGATAATATGTTACTTTTGTGATTACAGAGAAAATTGTTAGTCCCGTATTCGAGTTCCTTTGAGTTGTATTTTTATATTTATTTAAATAATTTTATTTAAATAATACAGTGTTATTGAAGTATTATTTTATTTGTTTTTTTAATTTAAATAATACAATGATATAGGGTAAATCGTGGGCTTCAGTTTCAGACCTTAGTGGCAGTGCGCAGCCAGTGGCGGTACTCTCACGCAAGCCTAAAAGCCAGGCTTGCCCTTAAGTGGAAAACTCTTATGTCTCAAATAAATACGAATCGTGAATAAAAAGTTTCGATGAGCGTTCGCATTTAATTCAAAAGGGTTGGATATATGGCACTATTACTAGCACGCTAACGTACTAGATAGTATTTTTAAGTAAATATACTCACACCCAATCGAATTATTTATTATTACTATTATATTTCGTCATCTGACATTTCTTTTATCTCACTGCGTGTCGTAAAATGAGACGCAATTATAAATCTATTGTGTCGACACGGCTGCCGGCAATTAACACGGTTGTTTAAATCCTTAATATTTTGGACTTGTCCTATTGTTGAACCCTATAGGCATGCTACTGTGCGCTGCCTATGCATGTAAGAACCTAGCGCTATCGGAGTAGTTGAAGTGTCCGAATCGGCTAACATATTATGTGAGTCCGCAGATGTGTCGAGAACTGGGATTCTCTAAGCTCAAACATCCATACATCCTTGAATACAGATTTGAAATAATGATGATAACCCAATTTGGTAATCGCTTAGACTGGTCTTCATGGCATCATCATGCATGCAGCATGGCATTCATCTTCTGCAGCGTGTCCTTGAATAGCTTCAATCAAGTCTTAGCTAATACCGAACATCGTTTAGTCGATTCTGTATTCAAGGATGTGAGGATGTTTGAGCTTAATGAATTGCACCCCTGAAGTTGAGGTAGATTGAATGCAAAAGGCACGAAGTGAACGAGTGTTGTAGGTGTGTAACTTGGGATTAGTCTGCCTAGTTAAATATATTTTAGTGAAATGACATATTTATAACACATAAAGAAAAAGACTAAAAGTCATTTAAAATTTACAGTCGAGTCCACAATTTAGAACTATTTTAAATAAAAAAGATCATCACCATCATTTCGGCCGAACGAAGTCCACTGCTGGACATAGGCCTCCCCCAGAGATCATCACAACGACCGATATGGGTGTATTGTGGGCTTATTGGGGGGTTTTGCCATAATCGCCACGCTTGGCAGACGGGTTGGCGATCGCAGTTGAGTTGTTAATGTGCTCGAAGGACGCTGCTGCCCATCCTCGAGATAATCCCTTAGTCGACTCTTACGACACCCACGGGAGGAGATGGGGTGGTGGTATTCTGAGCCAGCACCACACGGTGATAAAATAAAAAAGATGGTACGCCATTAATCCAATTTCTTCGTCCAAATTTAGTTTTTTTTTCGTCTGCCTAATGCCCCTCGTCCAATATCTTTGTCCAAGACGTGATGTTTGTCAAGTGCCATATTCCATTCTAAACGCATTATTTTATTTTTATAATCTCGGTGCCTTGTATTGTAAAGACATTAGTTGCTTTCATCATATCAGCCATAAGACGTCCACTGCTGAACAAAGGTGTCCCCCATAAACGACTAGTTGCATTGTGGGGGAATCTGCATTGGCAATACTGTAAGTAATGACTCACAACGCTTGGCAGGCGGGTTGGTGAGCGCAGAATATTGTTCTACAGAAGGGACGCTGCTGCCCATCTCTCTAGTTTAGTCATCAGTCGCCTTTTACGACATCCACAGAAGGAGATGGAGTGGTGCTATATTCTTAATCCGGAAACCACAGGAATGCTTTAAAATATTGCTTACATACCCATTTAGTCATGATTGATTGAAAAGATTAAAATCTTAGCTCAATAAAAACAAAAAAAATATGAAATAAATTGAGTCGCATACCACCTTAAGTAAATACTCCAACATCTCAAGTCATTGAAAACTCTTGTTAGACTTTCAACGTAAACTTAAATTGACTGAGGGACGCCTTGAAGTTAGACTTAAAAATTTAATACCAACAAAAATATAAAATTCTTCATCTCGTAATTTTTACTCTTTATCGCGATGAATATAAAATAATTCGTAATAAAATGATTGTACTATAAACTTTAAACTTGGCAATTTCCGATAAAGAGATATCTAAGAAAGTCTTTTTGACTATTATTCCCTTGCGTTTTCTAATAATATTATTAATATTTCCTCGCTTATAGAATTATTTGGACTTCCAAGTGTTGTTTCAGGAAGCTCATTGTTCAGAATTCCAGGTTGATTTTGAGAATAAAGGAAAAATATTTATTATATTTTTGCTTGGACCCAATGACAGGGATGTTTAAATACTCTTTAGCGGAATTACTATAAAACATTTGACGATTTCAATGGGGTCGCGCGGTGAAGTGTTTTTTCTGTTCTTATGATTTCGATTGCTATACTAAGACAAAAATCTCAAAATTCCACGTTGGCCACGGGAGTGCATATCCAAGTGGAAGGGTTTTTGATGGGTTTTCAAAGAAAACAAGTGGTTTAGAAGTTTGTCGTCAGAGATCGCACCTTTCTTTTGAGCCACGCACCTGATAAAGTGTTTACGACTATTAAGCCTTTGAAGCACTGTGCTGTAGTTGTGCATTGGGTGACGTGGATCATTTTCAAGTTTTGCTCTTTGAATACACCTTGCCCATTTGTCAGGAGGAGCAATGCAAGAGAGAGAATACATCATTTGTACTGGGGTGGGTTTAGAGCACCTAGTAACAACCCACGGCATGGCACGGCATTTCATTTAGAACTGTATCCACTAACCTTGCATGGGTGGAGCGGCTCCATACTGGGCGGGCGAATTCCCCAGCCGAAAAACAGAATGCTATTTTTTTATTTGGTTGATGTTAGGCGAAGAAAAGGGTTATTTCGGGCACTTTTTGTTTGATGTATTAAATTTTTGTCCCGTAGTTGAGCTACCTGTCTAGTGTAATGCGAAGGTATTTAGGGTGACTACTGTGAGTGATTGGAACTCCTTCCCGTGAGATTTCAAGAGTTCAACCGGCCTGTCTGTTGCTAAGGTGGAATATGCATGATTCAGTGTTTGAGTGGTTCAGTTTTAAAAGTTTTTGGTGGAAATACTGGCCAAGATCTTTTAGAGTCGCAGAGAGATGTCCTATCTCTCGACGACCGTCGACGACGCCGTCGAAACCAAAGACTTGGCAAGCCAGTGCCAATGCCAGGTTATCTGCATATAAATTGGACAAGTGCGAGTTGAACTTACGTGGAGAGGGTTCCGTACGATGAATATGTTTATTATTTAAATCTGAGCCCAATTTGTTCGTCGTAACTAAAAAAGTACGTATGGTACCAGATTTTAGAGGGAAATTGTTGAATATATTCTCTATTGTTGGGTTCGGTCTTGTACTAATAACTTATCCCAGGAACAAACTTAATATCGTAGTTGAAAAACAAGTCCTCCGATACATTCTAACTGCAAATGTTAGTTTGTACGCACAATATTGAAATATTAAACATGTTATTTTAAGATCATAGACTTCTTACAGATTTTCCTGTAATTAATAGACTATGATTTATATTTATTTAAAAAAATTGTCTCTGTAGTTTCGGAGACAATGGCCTTGGGATTGGATAGCGGGGGAACAGTAAATGTTCGTCTATTCTCTTCTTAAATAGCTTTGAAACTATATATATATTTGAGACCTTCACAACAAGCCCTTCCATTTCATATGGTACGCGGTACAATTTGCAAAACTTTATTCTTTAATTTTCTACATTGCCCCAAACTGACCCCCATATTCAAAATGTATTTATTTATGTTACGGATGTGTATGAATTGCATTGCAGAAATCAATGTGTGTACCAAATTTCAACATAATCGGCTTAGTAGATTGGGAGCTAATTGGCTGTGACCAACGGACAGACAGACACACAAGTGATCCTAAAAGCGTTCCGCCGTTTTTTACTTCGGATGTTCGGAACCCTAAAATTATGTTCTGTTTGGGTTTGATAAATTTGTGTAGATGTTAAACAAAGTTGGGGCCAGCAAACTGCCCTGAAGCAGACCGTTGTTTTAAGCACTTCGCCTACTTCTGTCTTCAAGAAGATTTACTTGGAATCGCCGGTTACTGAGTAGCGTACGAAGAATTTGAGAGATTTTAAATCCCCTTTGGCCGTGTGTTGCCGGCTAAAATTACCACCATTCCATCTCATTCCGAGTATGTCGTAAAAAGCGACTATAGGATTAGCCGAAGGATGGGCAGCAGCGTTCTTCAAGTACATTTATAACTCAACTGCGATCGCCAATCCGTCTGCCAAGCGTGGTGATTATAGCAAACTCCCCCAATAGGCCCACAACAGAAAAACCATACTAGTCATTGTGGCAATCTGTGGGGGAGGCTTCTGACCAGCAGTGGAAGTTTAGCGGTTGAAATGATAAGATCCCCCTTTTAGAATATTCAACTTCCATAGCCAATGTTTTATGTCCACTGTGTCGTAGGCTGCCGAAAAGTCCACAAATACTGCCTCGTCACTTATTCAGTTTCAAACCCGTCCTCAATGTGTTGGGTGACGTTTAGAGTTGGTTGCAGCATGATTACAGAGGTCTAATCCCAGCTTGCTCTGATATCAGTTTTAGGTCAACGATGTTTGTGAGGCGAGTCAAGTATAATCTTGCCATAGCTTATATATAGCATAAGAGGGTGATATAATGGATGTTTTTTGGGTCATCAACCGGTTCCATTGGGAATAACGATAAAAAGTCCACGAGCCACGACACAGACCGAACCGTTGCCTGTTAGCTGGGATGGATTGCATATGGACTCATTGCTCGTTAAAGAAATATTGATATTAGGAACTCTATTCAGACGTGTTTAGCTTGCTTGCCGGTTAAAATTAATTTGTGGGCTTTTTAAATAGCCTTGCCTGAATCGGGAGTAGTTGGAGAGGGATGTGGACCGTGGTCCGTGGGCGTGGACTCGTGGAGGTAATTATTGGGAGTCTTGGTAACATTTATAACTTTGATTATCCATTTTGTTGGCGTTTTCCACATATCTATGTCAGTATCAGTAGTTTTTCTCTCTCAGTATTATAATCTCGCGGGCTTTACGCCGTGAGAACTTTCAAAAATCATTTAATCCCATGGATGTCGTAAAAGGCGACTAGTTTCAATAAGTAATGTTTGGGACCGTACTGAATACGAGTAACGAAACCATAGCGCGATTCAGCGAACCGGTACAACGCCATCTATCGAAAAGATAGGTAAACTCGCTGTTTCTTCATCCGTGTCGAGTTTAAAGTGTTATAATATAATGTGTAATAATCGCGAACTAACCTAAGATATTACTTTATTAAACACAATGAATAAAGGTTTGATTAAAGAACATAATTAAATTAAGCGATATAATTTTTATGCAATAAAAAAAGTTGTCAATATCTTTGACTGCGAGCAAGTAAGATTCTGAAAATATAAAGGATAGACAAAATACGAAACAAAATAGGAGACAAGAAAAAAAGAAAAATAGGAAAAACGGCTTCCAGACTCAAATGGAATTGGGCAGGTCACATCAGCCGCATAATGACCGTTGGGTAAGTCTCTAGACAATGGGTGCCTGATAATGGGCGTCGTCTTCGTAGCCGGCTCAGAAATGGGTGGTGAGATATACTGGATACTCACTTCGAGGGCTGGTTCGAGGTGGCGCAAGAAAAGAGTACCTGAAAGAATTTGCGAATGGCCCTTGCTCTGCAGTGTGCACTATAGGATAAATAAAATTAAAATAAATCTTTGACGGCTACTTTTACATACTGTCAAGTTTTCGTGATGGTATGAGCGCGCAGCTCTCAGTTTTAATCTCTTTTTTTTTTTTTAAACTTTGCTCCACGCTAGGATTTCTCCTGTGTCGTGGGTGCGTTTACAGACATGAATTCCACATACAATACACCCAGACCAGTGCGCAGCAGCCGACTGTATCAGCCACTGCACCAACCATGCCGTCAAAAGAATTACATACATCATAGTAGGTAATCCCAAATAAATATATAAACCTCGCCAAACTACTTTTCATGTTACTCACTGACAAGACGAGCAAGTCATTCACGTGTTGATAAGCCTAAGGCCTCATTTTTTTTTTCATTTCGGCCGAATGAAGTCAACTGCTGGACACAGGCCTCCCCCAAAAATCACCACAACGATCAATATGGGTGTGTTGTGGGCTCATTGGGGGGTTTTGCCATAATCGCCACGCTTGGCAGACGGGTTGGCGATCGCAGTTGAGTTGTTAATGTATTCGAAGGACACTACTGCCCATCCTCCGGCTAATCCCTTAGTCGACTTTTACGACACCCACTGGAGGAAATGGGGTGGTGGTATTCTGAGCCGGCGCTTTGTACTGGTGTTAGATCTACTACGTATTATAATCGAATGAGAAATGTATTAAGGCATCACTTATTTTAGTGTCATCTGTTACAGAACAAATAAACAAATGGAAGAGGTATAGTCGCCAGGCTTTTACGACATCAAGGGATGGGGTCCGTGTGGTCTCCGGATATAGAATATAATACTAATCCACGTCCTCCCTTTGATGACGTAAAAGGGGACTGAGTGACTCTAAATAGCAGCCAGTAGAACGACCGCTGGTACACTGGAGGGACGCTGCTGCCAACCCCTCTGGTTTAGAGTAAGGTTTGGGTGAAGTGGAGTTTAATTTAGTTTCTTATATACAGTAATTTCACTAGCTACAGCGCCCTTTAAACGGAAACACAGCAATGTCAAAAGTTTAAACAGTACTGCTTCGGCGAATATTGGGCTCCGCGATTTTAACACTTGCCTATACCTATTAATATACTGTTATTATATGGGCAGGGCGCATTGCTCGTAGAACTGATGGCCGTTGGGGCACAAAGGTTCTCGAATGGAGACCGCGCACCGGAAAACGCAGCGTGGGACGACCTTCAACGAGGTGGACAGACGACCTGGTGAAGGTTGCTGGGAGTCGTTGGATGAGAGCGGCATGTGACCGCTCGTTGTGGAAATCTAAGGGGGAGGTCTTTGTTCAGCAGTGGACATCCTGTGGCTGATATGATGATGATGATTAATATACTAAGGATAGAGTACCACTAAGTACGGTCATAGCAATGTTTATGGATCCCATGACCTATGCCACTCATAAAATTTGTTTGTTCAAGATTTAATCATATTTCATTGAGGCTGCGTCATGCCACTCAAGTCAAAATGTGATTTTTGTTAAGTGCTCCCTATAGTTGGTCAGCTTAATACAGCCATGGCAATTTAATCATAGGCTTTAATAAATATTAAAATCTGGTTTGTTTAGGGTTAGACTGAATGTAATTTAGACTCTTTTCTCCTACATTGTCCTCACATAACCTTTATTTCAAGAACAATGTAGTCAAATAATGTAACAAAACTATGTTGATTTAAAAAGAGCAACCATTGAGTTTCTTGCCCGTTCTTCTCCATAGGAAACCTACATCCTGGAACGCGGCAACTAGAGTCTGACTATTCATGAGTGCCTGTAATTGGTGTTATTTGAATAAAAATATTGTTATCTTTATCTTATCTTATATTAATTCTTATCGCATTGTTTTGTTTTCATAATCTCTGTTCCTTGTATTATAAGGGCATTGGTGGTTTTCACACTCATTAGATATTGCTTTCATACCCTTTTAGTTGTGATTGATTGAAAATAGTGAAATGTCTTAATATTTGATGTAATAAACAAAAAATTTAATTTGATCATATTATCCACTTTCTTTCATGATATCTACCTTGGACAAAGAATGAATAAATGCCGTACTATGAAAGTCAGGATTGATGGATTGCCGTGTTCTCAGCGACGCAATTCTATAGTCTCGTGCATATCCCAGAAAATTACCCAATATCACAAAGAAAGTATTGTCGTAGGCGACGGGCAGAGTTCGATACCCCATCAAAGCCTACCGTCGATTAACGAACTGCTGATAATGGCCGAGTGTGCTGGACAAGGTCGTCATTAATCAAAACCTTACGCCCACAACCCGCATTGTACTGTAAGTCTTGGAAAATATTACATAGTTAACCATTACTGAGCGACAAACTGAAAATACTAGCTGATACTTATCTTAATATAGTTAAACTGCGAGGAAATTCTGTGGACGTATAATAAAGTAATCGGTAATGGAACAAAATATTATTACACCATGTCCCATACTCTATTTTTTCCTGTATTGTGAGTATAGTTCATCATTTCGGCCGAATAAAGTCCACTGCTGGACACAGGCCTCCCTCAAAGATTACCACAACGACCGATATGGGTGTGTTACGGGCTCATTAGAAGGTTTTGCCATAATCGCCACGATTGGCAAATGGGTCGGCGAGCGCAGTTGAGTTGTTAATGTACTCTAAGGACGCTGCTGCCCATCCTCCAGCTAATCCCTTAGTTTTCCCGACTTTTACGACACCCACGGGAGGACACGGGGTGGTGGTATTTTGTGCCGGCACCACACGGTATACGTACACGGTCACACGGTATGAGTACAGTTGACAGACCATGAATCTCACATGCAAATACACCCAGACCTGATACAACTATTTACATCATACAAGTATTTATTCCAGGAGGGGATTGATATCACCATTTCGGCCGAATAAAGTCCACTGCTGGGGACACAGGCCTCCCTCAAAGATCACCACAACGACCGATATCGGTGTGTTGTATGCTCAATGGAGGTTTTGCCATAATCACCACGCTTGGCAGGCGGGTTGGCGATCGCAGTTGAGTTGTTAATGTATTCGATGGACGCTGCTGCCCATCCGCCGTCTAATCCCTTAGTCGCCTTTTACGACACCCACGGGATGAGATGGATTGGTGCTATTCGTAGCCGGCACCACACGCACGTTGATATTTGGTAATAATAAGAATTTTAAATTGAGTAGCTGCTTGATTTCTTCATACCTTATGATAAAAAAAAAGTATATCATAAGAAAAAAAAAAAAAAAAGTATGTTAAGTAGCTTACAGAACGCAGGGCAGTTTGTGGCGAGCTGAATGTGAGTGGCGACACTGCGTACCCGAATGCTCCAGAGAGTCGGTTAGGGCCTCGTCTCCGCTTGCCTTTATTGGTTGGTTGGAGTGGAACCCCATGAGTGCCCGCAGGATTTTCAACTCTGGCTTGCCTTAGTTGGCCGATCAGAGGGGGGCCGCCAGAGCTATATGCTCGGGGGTGGAAGTGTCTAATGGCGTAATAACGGGGAAACCCGCTCCGAGTCTTCGAGACGCGCGATGGTGAAACCGGTGCCGCACCTCTCTACACCCCTAGCCGCTCACACCGGTGTTGCTCCTTGTCGCCTGTAGTGGTGGCCATTTAGGGGGCCCATCTTGTGAGTGGCGAGTCACCGTCTGCCACAGAATTTCACGATCAAAGTTGAAAGGCAGACGCCGTTGTTCCCGTATTTATTAGTCTTTTTATTCCATGTAACACCCATTGTAATAGACCTTATCGTTATACTCATGCAATAGCCTTACACCACCGGGGACAATCCATGACTTCATTTTATAGTGCAGCTATGGAGAGTCCCCGGTTGGTGTCCCATTACATTTTAAATTAAAATTCTCTAAAGGGCCTCTGCGTGTTGGACCTGTATCCCCGCGTAAGCCTGTCAAAAGACCGGGTTCCCCCTTACAGGGGATATAAACCCGTGAAAAGAGAGAATTTTAAATTGAATGTTTAGTTGTAGTTAGGTAATAATAAGAATTTTAAATTTGTCATGAATCAATCATTTCTTTAAGGAAAAAGTTTCAAGTACACTGCTGATTTGTAGTGGGGAAATCCTCACGAACTTCCTTCGCCTTAAGAAGCTCGGAGGGGCATGCCGGACTCTTACCGGCTTAAGCCCCATGGTGTCCTTCCACTGGTCTCTGGCTAGGGTGAAGTGTTCACTTATCAGCATTGGACGGCACTCCAGGTAGGTATCAGCCTGTGCCCTGCGTGGGCCGCCGAGCGGCGGATCCTGGTCGATCGGATCGGGCAAGATCTCTCTTTGCCGAAAGTAGTGTCGATGTTGGCAGAGCATGAAAATTGGAGTGTAGTAGTCTCCTTCTGCGAGAGCGTCATTGCTCCAGAAGGAGACTGCAGAGCGGGATCGGGAGAGGGCCGATCCCGCACGGTGAAGGACGAGACGGCGCCGGGGCAACAACCGTCCTGGCACCCAAGTCCAACACGCCTGTGTCCCCCGCCGTCACTTCATGGTGGGGGGCCTCGGGGGTCACGGGCGCGCAGATTGGAGAGTCTGCGTGCTCACACCAAGCGACCCCCGGGAAGACGGCGGTGCGCACGTGATCACGTGCCACCGTCGGTAGGTAGGTATCAGCCCATCACTGTTTGACGGGCCCCGTCTCTGTGCGACCTGGCCAGCTGCACCTATCTTTGGAGAGGCGCGCGCAGAATATATGCGCCGCCGTCTGGCACCTATCTATTTGGGTGACGGACTACCCTTAGTTCGTAGCCCGTAAGCCGCTTCTCATCATGGCCGGAGATCGTTCAGCACTCTCCGCCGGCGCCGCCGCCTGGTGTGTTTTCTGCAGTGGGGATCAGAGGTGGTCTCCTCCCATCCCCGCTATGCCGCCTCCTTTGCTTCCATCACGTCCTCTCAAAAGGAGGCGACGGCATTCCACGGGTACTCTCGCTCCGGACGATGGACTGCACCATGGCCGGAAGCGAGAGGTCACCCTCCTTGACCGCCGTGATGAGATCACAGCACTGCGTTGCCCAAGCTGGGCACTCCTTTAGCGTGTGCTGCGCCGTGTCCTCCGGGCAGTCCTTGCAGTGATGACAACCGGGTGTCTCTTCTCGGCCAATATGACACAGGTATTTTCCGAAACACTCATGGTTTGAGAACACCTGCGTCATCCGGCAGGTGAAGCCACCATGCCGCCTCTCAACCGGCCAAAGCCGGTTTTAGCGCTGCTATTGCAAATACACACCCTACCACACATGGCGTGTAATTGATACTTTTCACTTAGGTCCTTTGCAATTCGAATTTGCCAACAAGTAAATAATGATTTATTTATAAACCAATCTATCTAAGGAGCATATTTACACTATCGTAATATGCATATAATTATAGTGTAATGTGTGCCTTAGTCGTTTAGAAGGTTTAACGACATTGCTAGGAAAATATTTAGCTTTCTTTAGTAAAATAAATAGTTATAGGTACGTTATCTTTGTTTATCAATTAATAATATCCAACCAAGATAGTTTGCATACTCCTGGATCTTGTAAGTCAATGTTGATATTGTTACTTCTAAGTCTCTGAGACATACGTTACCATATTTGCACACGTTGGCAGACGAGATTATCCGTGACTTACGGCGTTCGATCAGCAAGTTTCCTATAGGATTACTCGTGCATGGATTTGTTTCAATACGAATTTGTTAGCTTCTTGTATGTACTATTTGATCTTTCAATGCTGACTGCATATTATAAATTAGATGATTATCTACTAGATGAAAATGTTTGGCAGAGTGCTAGTCCAGCTCCGCAAGACTTTTATTACTAGTAGTATCGGTTCATTATGTTGACATCTCGACGGCATTATTCATTAATCAATTATTAATTAAAAAATTACTAATAATTGACATTCATATTATTGATATTTTTTTGACATTTGTGTAGTAAATATTTTTTGACATGTATAATTGATATTTTAATAATTGCATTTTATATTTCGTATGTAATTTCTTATATACGTTTTTTGAGAGTCATAATATATTAACGCCCAATCAATATGGCTTCAGAAAACATTTATCCATACAAGTAGCAATATATATAACTTTCTGCATAAAGTAATGATCAATCTTGACAAAGAGCAACCTGCCATAGTATTATATATGTATATATCAAAGGCCTTTGAGCGTGTCGACCACAATATCTTCATGAAAAAATGTTTACATATGGTGTGAGAAGGTAATGTGCACGATCTCATAAAATCCTACCTGTCCAACAGATAACAGTTCACAGAAGTAAAAAGGGTGAATCCAATAACAAAAATGGAAGAAGTTTTTATTTCTAACGCTGGAACAGTTGTGTTTGGTGTTCCACAGGGAAGTATCTTAGGCCCCTTATTCTTTCTTATCTATATAAATGACATGCCTTCGGTAACAAACCATGACATTACATTAATAGCTGATGACAGCACTGTTTTATTTACTAATGAAAATAGAATTTATTTTGAATCTGACATTAATCGATCTTTAGCATTAATTATAGACTAGCTCAATAAACATACCTGAATGGTAAATATTGATAAAACTAAAGTTGTGAACTTTAAATTAAGAGGTAATCGTATCTCTTCTTTAAAAATTGGTTATCAAGGTATAACATTGAAGCAAATGAAGAAACAAAGTTTCTAGGATTACAAATTGATAGCAAAATTAATTGGAAATCGCATAATAGACCATGTGTGTAAAAGACTGTGCCAGTTTTCGTATGCACTTTACAGATTGTGAAAAGTAACAACTCTCTCAGCTATTTTAACAGCATACCACGGTTACGTTAGCTCAACCCTTAGATACGGTGTAATATTCTGGGGCAATGGTACCAACAAGGAACGTGCATTCATTGCTCAAAAGAGCTGTATTAGATCTATGTTTAGTCCACATCAAACGGACTCCTGTGAATATTTTTTTCAAAATAGGAAAATATTAGCATTTACTCGTCTATATATATTTGAGAGTGCGGTATTTGTAAGATCTAACAATCATTTATTTGAGTATCGTACCCGAGTAAGGGTCCCGGATAAGTTGCGCATACTTCCTAGCAAGACGCATCTTTTCTTAGACAGTATTTTGTGCACAGCTTCGCGTATATTTATTAGCAAATAAATGCTACTACTCTGTAAAGTTTCTGTAGAGTTTTGTCTGATAAATCGCTCTCAGAATATAATTTGCCTCAACCATGATCTGTTCAGTGTTCCATTATTCTTTTGATCTCCCCTCAAATGAATTGGTAATGGTGTATATTGATTTATAAACACTGATACAAATATTTATTCTGTGCAGGAATGAAACCGGCGATAGTTAGCGCAGAAAGCCAAGCGCCTTGCCATTGCGCCAAACGTGCGTCAAAATTAACTCAAAGTAAGTAACGTAAGGAGCTCACAGCCAGTTGTACTCACTGATCGGAAAACAATCGGCGAGGTTAAGTAATGCTTGGCGCGGCCAGTCTATAGATGGGTGACCGCACAATGGTATTTGAACTGACTGTCTCTATCCTTCAGAGGCCACGGAAAATCATCGGTCCCGGTTGTTGTTATTAGACGGCAGTCGTTAAACCAAGTCGAGTATATTTGAGTGGCTTGAACAACTCTGAACGAGGTGGGCCACTAACCAAGGAAAGAACAATAACTCACTCTTTTTAGGGGGAATATTCTTCATTCTGATACCTGTAGTTGACTTGTACGACACCCATATATTATATATTTATCAGTATTTGGCGCGGGCACGTTCTAAGTATTCCTTTTACGCGCGTGTCAGCGTAGTAGCAAGCAGGAAATACGTATATTCGATGTATTCGCAAAGGTTCTCGAAATAATTACCACGTTTACAAAACGTTTATTTCTCGAAAGGGACAAACGATCCGACAAGTTCGGTACGTGTTGACAATATTACAATTTACGGAACCCTTTCCTGCTAGATAACCGCCCATAGTGCTCTATTGTACAGCATATACATTTTTAGAAATACGTACTTTGGGCCACATAAAATTCAAAAAAGGAATAGTGTTCTCACGCTATCCTTATTTGCGTGGTTAAATAAAATAGATTTTTACTTTGGAAATACAGCTGCAAGAAATCCGTCGAATATCTTATGGAGGGCTGGTATCGCTTTATAGATTCGCTGTAAAAGCATTTTAAATAAAAATATCTATCCTGAAGCACGCTGGAGAAATCAGTTTAATTTTTTTACATGCGAAATATTTACGAATTGTAATTTAATATGCAATGCTCGATAATGACAAAACTACGTCTCATCGATGTTAAAGATTTACTTTAAAATAATAAAAGGTAAAATCAACACTTCTAATTTCATAGGAAGGGAAGAGTGATTATTGCTTTAAAATAACGTTTTGTTGGTTGCGTTGGTTGTGTGACGGAGAAAGTAACAGAAAGCTTGGATATAAAACTTCAAAGTTATTATCAAGTCACATTAAATAGTGTTTTTGAAGGTTTTTACAGAACCTTCAAAAAACACTATTTCCTTCTTATTTATATTTATTAAGGTAAAGTAGATGTAGTGTCTGGATTGCGAATATAGCATTTTTTTTCCCTTATGGGACCGGGTCGTGGGTTCGATTCCCGCATGGAACAAATATTTGTATGATCTGCAGGTAGTTGTTCCGGGTCTGGGTGTATTGTATGTGAAATTGATGTATGTAAACGCAACCACGACACAGGAGAAATCGTAGTGTTTGCCCCACACAGGTTTTAAAACAAAAAAACTGTATGTTTATGTAATACACATACGCCCATGTCGTGGTTTACCCAAAGTCATTGCTCTACAAAACAGGATAGGGCTAAAAGTCATCCTTTTGAGTCGTAAAAACATGTTGAAACACGTCGCCTCCTAATATCTTGTTAAGCGAATGTCGGTAGGACTTTATCAGCCAAATGGGTTTACTTGGGATCCTCGTTACACCACGTTAATAGTGCGTAGTGGGTAATTAATAAGATTGCCGCCTCCAAGACTTAGCTGAAGTATTGATTTTAAATTGTATAAGTTAGTTCGAGAGAAGTGCTTCAACTCCGTGATATCACTGACGTGCGAAAGTCACATTTTTCTGTAGTTGTTTATATATAAGGGTTCAAATTAGCAATTTCAAATAAAAAATCTATCATCATCATCATTTCGGCCGAAGGAAGTCCAGGGCCAGGACACATGCCTCCCCCAAAGATAATGAAGTATAGTGAAGTGAAGTAGTGAAGTAAGTAAGTAGAAGTGTCTCGTTTTGCGGCAGTTAATTATATAAATAATATTAATTAATGAATTCCTTTTTTTTCTTACTTATATAATCAGCCCTTTACTGTCCCACTGATGTGGACAGGCCTTTTCTCAGGTTGAAACAGTTTTCTTACTTATTTTATCTTTAATACTATAAATTATTAATATCAAAATACCGTTGTTGTCGTTGTTGTTCTTTACATACAAATTCGATACAATCGATTATTCTACAACATAGAAATCAACACCTAAAATGGCAAAGTAAATGAATGATAACCAACCATACTTGTGGGTATGGCCTATAATACTCTATGTTCTCCGCAAAAAGTTCAAGATCGCGTTGCCATCATCAACCCTTTTTTTTAAGGTTGAGAAAATTCCTGACGCATACCACACCGTCCGGGGAGACGGCGTGGTTATGTGGGGCTTGCACCCACTAAAAATTCCGCCGTGTTTCCTGCATCCGCTGTTTGATGGACCGCGAGAACTGCGTAAATACTACTTTCGTGGCCCATCGGCTGTTGGCCCACGTATGCGCTTACCTGCACATACGGCGATGTCTACAACATCGCCGCAACTCAAGAGCCGTGCAATGCGGTCAGAAGACTCCCCGATCTCCCGCCCACTGGCTACTGTGGCATCAAGCGGGCGTTATGCCGCCTGCGCTGACCTGTCCGCCTGCGACGGATCGGGTCAGCCAGGGCGTCTTCCTCCCTGACCCGCTCCGCCGCCTCCTTCCGCAAGATGACGTCCTCGCAGAAGGATGCGACCGCCCCCAAGCCCCCTCGCTACCGACCATAGCTTTTAACAAATCTGGCAGCGAGAGGTCTCCCCCAGTTACTGCCATGAGTTCACGGCGCTGCAGCGCCCAAGCAGGGCACTGCTCGACTGCCATCATCAACCCTGCTATAACCACCACGTTTGTCTGCCAAGCTCTTAATACAGTACATTTCACAATTATGAAGAATGCCTATCGTTCGTCTATGGGACGTTATGTAATTTAAATAAGAGCTAAAGGTAGACCAATTGATGTTTGTCACGGGGAAAGGTTGGGAAATATTTATTTTGTTCAGACAGTGTTAGCATGTAGGTAACGTTGAGCTATGAATGTAGGTACAAATATTATTAGAAATGGAAGTAAAAGGGAACATGCTCACCATCGACGTATCAGACTGGACATCCATTCCTGAAGATTAACTATAGACCAATGTAATGCTGGACTGGGATCCTTAAAATTTGGATTATCATGCGTATCAACCTACGAGTAACTGGAGTAACATGATAAAACATGCTGCAGCATCGGTGGTAGGTCTCTTATTGTAAGAGGCTGGCTAGGTAGGTGCCTACCCAGGGGTCGTGGGCGCGCTGATTGGGGAGTCTGCGTGCTCACACCAAGCGACCTCCGGGAAGACGGAGGCGCGCACGTGGTCACGTGCCGCCGTGTGCGTAGCACAGCGCACAGCGAGGCTGGAAGGATCCTTTACAATCCCTCGCCGAGAAATGCCTGGGGGGCAGCCTTTTTACAGCCACCTGCCCTCCGCTAGAGGGGGTGACCGCTTTCTGACATGGCACCGACGGGCGGCTCTGGTGTAATCTTACGAGTACCTGGAGCCCACCTTCGGTGCCGAAGATGATGCCGCTCCAGTGGTTTTAGCCGGTGGGAGTCTGGCATATCCCTTCGTCCTTCCCCGGGGCGAAGGAATGTCATGTAGAACTTCCACTGGGAACCAATAAAAAAAAAGTTCTCTTATTGTAAGAGGCTGGCTAGGTAGGTACCACTCTAGTCTCTCTTTGCCAGTAGTAGTGTTGGCTATGCTGGCGGAGCATGAAAATTGGAGTGCTGTGGTCTCCTTCTGTGAGAGCGTAATGCTCCAGAAGGAGGTCGCAGAGCGGAATCGGGAGAGGGCCGATCCCGCTCGGAGGAGGAGGACACGGAGCCGGGGTAACAACCACCGTGGTGTCCGTGTCCAACACGCCTGAGCCCCTGTCATCTTATATGGCAGGAGGCCTTTGGGGTCGTGAGCAGGCTTATTGGGAAATCTGCGTGCTCATACCGAGCGACCCCCGGGAAGACAGCGGTGTGCGTGTGGTCACGTACCGCTGTGTGCGCAGCACAGCGCATAGTGAGGCTTCGAGGGAATCCTTTACAATTCCCTCGAGAGATGCCTGGGGGGTGGCCAGTTGCCTTCCCTCCACTAGAGGGGATGACCGCCTTACAGTCATCCCCTCCGAGATGTGCCTAAAGGCGTGGCACCAATGGATGGCTCTAGATCTAGCTCTCTTTCGAGTTCCTAGAGCCTCCCTACGGTGCCGAAGATGATCACTCCGGTGGTTTTAGCCGGTAGGGGTCTTCGCCTTTTCCCGGGGCGAAGGAAGTACATGAGGTATTTCCACCGTACCAATAAAAAATAAAAAAAAGGTACCACTCTAGTGCCAAATATTCGCCGCAAAGCAGTACTGTTAAAACTTTAAACTTTTACTGCTCCGGTTTGAAGGGCACTGTAGCTAGTGACATTGCTAGGCTTAAGAGACTAAATAACTTTACGCCTCGGTGACGAGCGCAATATGATGCCTCGCATGACGTCCTGGGTAGCATTATAATTGTTATGGGCAGGCATGTCGCTCATCATCAGGTGAATGATTTGCTCGTCTCGCCACTTAGTGGTATTAAACAACAAACCAGCTTTTGAGTTGCTGCCGCTGTTTCATAGTTAAACAGACGAAAGATGGATAAAACTGCGGCACGTCACCACCACATGATGAAATGATGATGTGTCACATGTTTGGATGAATTTTATACATCCACTAAACCTGCTTTGTCGCCTATCGATACGCCTGGCGACACTAAAACAGAGACTTGAGAGACCCAAGGTAGGTGTTTGTATATGTTAGTTTTACATCATCATTTCGGCCGAATAAATTCCACTGCTGGACACAGGCCTCCCCCAAACATCACCACAACCACCGATATGGATGTGTTGTGGGCTCATTGGGGGGTTTTGCCATAATCACCACGCTTGGCAGGCGGGTTGGCGATCGCAGTTGAGTTGTAAATGTACTCGAAGGACGCTGCTGCCCATGCTCCGGCTAATCCCTTAGTCGACTTTTACGACACCCATGGAAGGAGATGGGGTGGTGGCATTCTGAGCCGGCACCACACGGCATGGCCGGCACCACACGGCATATAGTTATATATATATATATATATATATATATATATATATATATATATAACTATAGTTAACATATAGTTTTACATAACGAAATTAAAAAAAGAAGGGCCCCTTCTTCTGCTCGTTGAACCAATAATTATAACTTACTAGCTGTATGTACCCTACGTGCGTTGCTACGCTACTTACTAAAATAAATTTGAAGGAAAGTTGGAATTATAGTGGCGCCATCTGTCATAGATTGGTCGTACCAACTCAGAAATCTTTGTGGATTCATGCACAACACTGCTGAAGATCATGACATGATCAAATGCATAGGTTACGATTCTATAAAGGACATACACACAAACATTCATTTATATATATATAGAAGATGACATAAAACGACATGAACATGATATACGATAGATATTATATATGTACCTACCTATATATATATATATATATATTATAAACATTGATTATCAACTGATCTGTGTGGTGTACGGATTAAGAATATTATAGAATATTATATTATATATATATAATATAAAGCGAGGACGGACGGAGGCGTTCTTATGGGGGAGGCTTTTATTCGGCAGTGGACGTTTTTTTGCCTAATATGATGATGATGATTATCATGTACTTATATATAAGATAAATAATAATATATACATAAATACATACAAATATGTATAGAGACAAACAGTGTTTCTTGACTAGTCTTTTTAATATTACACGTCTGATTGTTACTGGCAACACACTACATAAGGGAGCTGCCTAGATTGTGAAGGATTTGGTTGAAAAAGTGAAAGTTGCTCTAGATTCAGACTATTAAATGAATATAAATAGGGGCAACGAATATAGAACAGAATTGTATCTGCATATACTGAAAGCTGACTGGTGTGGAAGATGGCTTAGGAGGATTTTAAACGGCACAATAGTTTCCATTCAACATGCCGTTTTTGTAGACTCATCGGCAACTGTTTAATGCTTCGCTTATTCTCATGAAAAAGTTTCGCAGTAGAGAAAATAATACTTTTCGTTCTTATTTTTTCCTGTAAAGATTCTTACCTCCACGACGTTGAATAGGCCCTTCACATTCAATATTTACACTAGCCGTATTCGATCGTCTTCATGCGGTATTATTGTACCGTACGTAAAACGAATTCATTCCGATTGATTTGCTCGTGAAATTGACCCTTGAAAGAAAGTTAAGTGTCGAAGGTTACAAGTACCTTTGAAACATATTGGAACAGTTTAGGTACCTAGTATAAAAGCAAAACAAAAATACTCTAAATAAAAATGTGGTATAAATATTCTTAAGCCGGCTTACAAAAAAAATGTGAACCATTGAACTTCAAAGTTCGAATAAATAATTGATTACAATATACCTGACTGATAAACGTAGAACATAAACATTGTCTTAGCTAGCTAGCGGCTAGATAGCTAGAACTTCTAAGTTAAATTTAAAATTAGAAAGAAAGAAAGAAAAAGTTTTTATTTCGACGCGCAATTGACACACACAACACTTAACACAAGACTTAAAACTAGACTTTCTTCAGCCAAAATCATAATAACATTATAAAAAACAGAAATATAAAAAATTGTAGCACGGATTTTAAATATAACTTCTCAGTCCGTAAGAAACGAGATCTCTGATAATCCAGTTTATAAAGTTCTATGGATCCGTATTATCTGTGGTTGTGGTTTCTCGATGTAATAAGAAAGAAAAAAAGTAGTATGTCTAAGTAATCTGTGCAACCAAACAACAACAAATAGGTTACAGTTACACACAACAAATGAAATAATTTATTGATGTACCAAGTTGTGTTGTTAATCATTGTTGAGTGTTCTCATAAAAATATATTAACAAAACGGGGCTGAAAACCAAGAACTTGAGGAGCTGGACCAATTATTAAGAGACGCACAGGTCGATATTTATTTAACACGTTATTCGCGTTGCTTATCGAATATTTCTTCGAACTTTCTATCTGATACAATTATTCAACTGAGGCCAAACAATTCTCGTCTTAATTATACTGACAGTTTTACTAGACTTGTACTCTTAACTGGGGCAATATTTTCTAGATTCTGTAAGAATATGGCAGGATTATGGATTATGTCTTTAACCAGTGTGTGTTACCAGTGATGACATATGGAACAGAGACGTGGTCACTCACAATGGACCTCATAAGAAAGCTCAAGGTCACTCAGCGAGCTATGGAGAGAGCTATGCTTGTTATTTCTCTACGAGATGGAATCAGAAATGAGGAGATCCGTAGAAGAACTAAAGTTGTCGACATAACTGAAAGGATTAGTAAACTGAAGTGGCAACGGGCAGGGCACATTGCTCGTAGAACTGATGGCCGTTGGGGCACAAAGATTCTCGAATGGAGACCGGGCTTCGGAAAACGCAGCGTGGGACGACCTTCAACGAGGTGGACAGACGACCTGGTGAAGGTCGCTGGGAGTTGTTGGATGAGAGCGGCATGTGACCGCTCGTTGTGGAAATCTAAGGGGGAGGCCTTTGTTCAGTAGTGGACGACCTGTGGCTGATATGATGATGGATTATGTTACTGCAGAAGCATATGATTAGTTCCTAAATTATTAGTTACCGTATGTCACATTTCATTGGTCAATAAAAAATTACTCAGTTCAGTTGTATTGAGGAATTGTATAATTGCAGATGTTTAAACCAAAGTAGTAGTAGTTCACCGTGTAGTGCCGGCTACGAATAGTACCAACCGCTCTCATCCCGTGGGTGTCGTAAAAGGCGACTAAGGGATTAGCCGGAGGATGGGCAGCAGCGTCCTTCGAATACATTAACAACTCAACTACGGTCGCCAACCCACCTGCCAAGCGTGGCGATTATAGCAAAACCCCCCAATGAGCACACAACACACCGATGTCGCTCGTTGTGGTGATCTTTGAGGGAGGCCTGTGTCCAGCAGTGGTCTTTATTTGGCCGAAATTATGATGATGAAACCAAAGTAGAATTAACCATGAAAAACTTTTTGTTGCGACAAAATAACGTGGTCGTTTCTTTTAAGTATCTAACAAATGTCTTATTTTATGTATAGAAACTATAAAAAATTATGACAGTTAAACTAAAACAGTATGCGAATATATAAAACCAACAAGCGGATTACCATCCAACCTCCACTACTTGTTCCTCGGTCCCAGTCCACCCCAGCACAAAATGACTGTACAAAGACATTTTGTCTCGAAGAATTTCAATTTCGATTCCACTCGCCTTGCTTTGTCGATGGCGAAGAATCGCTTGATCGCTCATGACTAAGTTGTATATACGATATGAGTTTCTTCGGAATTACTGACCTCACAATTGTCGCAAACTTACAGATAGGATTCTCGAAAAACGCACAATCCGTTAAAGATTAAGGATACTTAAGGCAAGCCAAGTTGGCTGCGCTATAGACTGAATATCATAAATAGATTTTCAAATATTAAAATTTTATTACATTTAAAACTATTCTTGTGTGTTCCTTGAGTATCCTTGACAGGTAATGTCGTTGTGGCCTGAAGGTTTAAGCCCGGACTCACTTCTTATACACTAGGTTGTGGGTTCAACAAACCTGCCATGCACCAAGTACCAATGTAATGTTTTTACACCACTGACTTTAGGTGATAGAAAACATTGCAGGACGTCTAGATCTATAATAGTCTGAAATCAACGCACTGTGAGCAAGCGTGGTGATCTATGCTCATTCCTCCTCTGTGTGAAAGTGGGTATGTACCATGGTATGATTATTATGAGCTAGACTAAACAACACTCGTATTTCTGGCTCAAAAAATACCAAAACCGGTGTCACTGAAACTTTAGAACTGCATATTTCTTTGTAACACTAAGGTTGAAAACAATCTTTTTACAATTATTATTTATAATTGAAAATAGACTTAGTGTTCATGTACTAGTTAACGCCATATTTTCTTATGGACCGTCATATCCTTTCCGGACATCGTGTTTTTTAAACTTACGATGGAGGGATAATAAATAAATGGCCATTTCATTAATCATCAAACATTTTATGAACTTTTCTTTTAAGATTCATAGAATGTCCGGAATACCTATCAATATTTAATTCACCCCACTTGTAACTCGGCCTTTGTAGACGTTCAAAAGATTTGTCGCACAAATTCACAAAGTGAGGTCTTTGGAACAAAATCCAGAACAAGACGCTCTCTCCGTCTTGTATTCCGAGGATAAATGTCTTTAGCTTTTACAAATATATGTGGATTGGTTTTAACAAATACGCTTATTTCAAAAATGTACATACTTGGTAAAGGTAATATATGTAACTTTCTAAAATGTGGCTTGCAAGATTCGTACGGAGGAATACCAACTATCGCCCTTATGCATCTCTTATGCGAGAGGAAAGCCCTTTGGGAATCCGTGGAGTTTCCCCACAGTAGTAGACCGTACCGTAGTATGGACCCTACGTGGCCATGATATGCCAACATTACCGTCTGTTGAGTAGATCTAGTCCTAAGTCTATTTAGGACATATACGAAGCTATTAACTTTTTCGCAAACCCCTTCAATATGTTTTTTCCAGTCACAATACTTGTCTATGGTCAGTCCCAGAAATTTGACATTGGAAGCTTCATTAATTCTTGTGCCATCATAAGATATATTCCTAGAGTTATTCTTTGATCCAAGGGTTTGAAATTGAATGAAGTTAGTCTTATTAAGATTTGCCTGTAAATTATTCATAGATAACCATTGCATAACGGAGTCAATTGTTTTATTAATTTCAATGTCATAATTATAATTTGGTGTGTTTTCATATGCCAAAATAACGGAAATATCATCAGCAAATAATATACATTTATTGGTAGTTATATCAGGCATGTCGTTAATATACATGAGAAAATAAAGAGGTCCAAGAACACTTCCTTGTGGGACACCATAGCGGTTTACGTCATAGTCAGACCTTTTTTGTCTTACAACACCATCTTCTCCAATACATGATATTTCAACACATTGTTGTCGGTTATGTGGATAGCTCTTTGTCCATTCCAGAGCCGGACCTCTTATACCAAAGTTTTCCAACTTTTCTAAGAGCAGTTTATGGGAAACAAAGTCAAACGCTTTTGTCATATCGAAAAAGACTACCATGGTTGGCTTTTTTTTATCGACATTAGTGACTACATTGTGCACTAACTGGAACGCAGCTAATGTAGTTGACTTACACTTTTGAAACCCATTTTGTTCCTTTTTAATTAGCTTGAATTTATCCAAATAGGAAATTAATCTAGTTTAAATTTCTCTATTTGTATGCACATAGGTAAGTTACATAAAAGTGATATTAACAAAACACAGTGTCACTATGTTTCGCCTAGGTTGACATACAAAATTTGTTAGTTTATATAGTAGGTCTGTGAAACTGTCATATCTACAGTAATCTAATCTTAATTCGTACATATAATACTCAATACTCAATACTCAATACTCAATACATTTATTGCACTCCACAAGTTACTTGGTGTTACAGTACAGTATAGGAATCACATGTGGGCCCTGTCGGGCACGGCAAAAAGGTAGGAGAGAGGAGAGTCACTTTTTGATTAATGTGATATGAATGTCATACTTAATTACAGCAAGGTTATTAGGTAGATATCAATTTGATATTACACGTATATATTATAGGAATACCTAATATTAGTAGATATTAAGTTTCATTTTAAATATTTATTTATTTATTTTAGATATTTATATTTATTCTGATATACCTATTTAATATTATATTGTAGTTATTAAATGTAATACTATTATTTAAATCAAATGTTTACTATAGGCAACAATTACAAATAAATTATCACTATTGTTATTAGCATTTATTATCAGTACCTATTTACCTACAACAAATAAGAAATTATATAAAACATTAATTATTATTATTTATATTGAATATTTATTTGTTATCATTGTTATTAAGTACGTACTTAAATAGGATTTTCATTGTTATTTAAATCACAATTCATATATTATATTATATATTCATTATTATTAATTCAATTAAACATCTATTCATTATTATTAATTCAATTAAACATCTATTCATTATTATTAATTCAATTAAACATCTATTCATTATTATTAATTCAATTAAATATCTATTCATTATTATTAATTCAACTAAACATCTGTTCATTATTTACATTTTATATAAATGTATCGTTAAAATATTCATTTATATGGTAGTAGCATTTATTTAACAGTAGCTGTTTTAATCTTTTTATAAAAATATTAAATTTTTCTTCATGTTTTATCATTGATGGTAGTTTATTATATATTTTTATAGACATAACATGGGGGCTGGTTGAATGCATTTTTAATCGAGAGTTGGGTAAATTTAGTCTGTTATGATGCCTTAATTTGTATTTGAGGTTCTTGTCCTCCCGTTTTGTAAAGAAGTCTTCATGGCTTCTTACAAATTTACAGATTTCTAAAATATATAGACTTGGTATCGTTAATAGTTTTAGGTCTTTGAAGTGGGGTTTGCAGCTCTCTGTGTCTTTTTTATTTACTAGTATTCTAATGAGTTTCTTTTGAAGGGTGAAAAGGGATGGTACGGCTGTGCTGTTTCCCCATAAGGTTATGCCATAGCTGAGCCATGCATAAGCGTAAGCATAATATGTGACAAGTGCTGTTTCTAGATTGGTGGACTTTTTTACTTCGCGGAGGGCGTATGATAACTTTGATAATTTAGATTTAATTTTATTAATGTGGGATTTCCAATTTATATGGGTATCTATGTTTAAGCCGAGTAAGGTAAATACGTTGACTACTTCTATTTTTGTTTCTTGATATAATAAGTTTATGCTAAGTGGTGATTTTTGTGGTGGATGGAAAGTCATTAATTTAGTTTTCTGATAATTAATTTCTAAGTTGTGTTGGCTCATCCAGGTATTTATGTCTCTTAGTATAGTTATCAGTTTATCGTTTAAGTTTGTGGTATTCTGGCTTGAGATTAATAGGGAGATATCGTCCGCAAACAAAACGCATGGTCCGTGTATGGTTTTAGGTAGGTCGTTTATATATACGAGGAAAAGCAGGCATCCGATGACACTACCCTGTGGAATGGAAGAGTTGATAACTTCCTTGTCAGAGCGGATACTTTGAATTTCTTTGCTATTATGGTTAAAGAACTCAATTTCAACTTGATGCTCCCTGTTTTGTAAATAAGATGCAAACCATTTGTGTATTAATTGTGCATTAATGTCATTCTCATTAAGGAAATTCAATTTATAATAATAAATGATTAGTACATTTATTTCAATTCACATAATATGAATATAATTCATCAAACGAGTAGAATAAACAACTCGGATTTAAAGCTATAACAAATTTTAATAATCGTTTTATAATTAATTAAGAATCCGGTAATGAAATTGTAAGTCTTTTTCACTACCAGTGAGTATACTTTTATTTATTTCATTTGACTTTCTGGTGTTTTTAGGAAGTGTATTAAATTATTTGGGGCTATCCTAGGACACTCTTTGAGTACAATACTGTTTTACATGGTTTTATATGTATAACATTTGATATAATAACCGACATTGGCAAGTATTTCAAACAAGCCAAAATGTTTCTTTGTTTGCCGTGTGGTGCCGGCTCAGAATACCACCACCCCATCTCCTCCCGTGGGTGTCGTAAAAGTCGACTAAGGGATTACCCGGAGGATGGGCAGCAGCGTTCTTCGATTACATTAACAACTCAACTGCGATCGCCAACCCGTCTGCCAAGCGTGGCGTTTATGGCAAAACCTCCCAATGAGCCCACAACACACCCATATCAGTCGTTGTGATAATCTTTGGGGGAGGCCTGTGTCCAGCAGTGGACTTCATTCGGCCGAAATAATGAAAATGTTTCTTAACAAACATTGCCACTGCAAGGTGGTAAATTCAAACTCAAACTCAATTTTTTTATTTCATATAGGCCTTAATAGGCTCTTACTAAAAGTCAAGTTAAGTAATTATGATGGATAGGTATATTTGATAATCGCCATTATCATCATATCAGTCAAAGGACGTCCACTGCTGAACACATGCCTCCCCCATAGATTTCCACAACTGTGTCATCATATAGGGGGGAAATTGCCAGTACTCACCACGCTTGGCAGGCGGGTTGGCGAGCGCAGAAAATCTACTGTTCCACAGAAGGGACGCTGCTGCCCATCCCTCTGGTTTAGAGTCTCTTAGTCGCCTTATACGACATCCACGGGAGGAAATGGAGTGGTGCTGTATTCTAAATCAGGACACCACACGGACATATAGATATATTAGAATATAAAATCAGGATATTTTGGTAATAAATTAAGGTGTTTTCTTTTTTTATTGTCCGTGCGGTGTCCGGATTAAGAATATAGCACCACTTCATCTCCTCTCGTGGATGTCGTAAGAGGCGACTAAGGGAATCTCGACCAGAGGGATGGGCAGCAGCATCTCTTCTGTGCAACCATACTGCGCTCACCAACCCGCCTGCCAAGCGTGGTGAGTACTGGCAAATACCCCCCAAAATGATGACATAGTTGTGAAAATCTATGGGGGGGGCTTTGTTCAGCAGTGGACGTATAAATGGCCGATATGATGCTTTCTTTTTTACTAATACTGGTAGAGAATCGTGGTTCACTCGATTAAATTGCCACCCAGTATATAGGTATAATAGAATTTTTTCCTCATAATTTGCGTGATCTCAAGTTACTCTTACTGTATCTATACCGAACAGTTCTCTTGATGTAGTATAGGTATTAATCAGATAATCGTTAGTCAAAACAATAATGCAGAAAGTTTTGGGCAAGTTCAACCTGATGCTAGTAGACTTCTACTTAGTTTAGTTTAGTTTATTTATTGATAATTTACATAATTATAAGTCATAAATAGTAATTAAGATTATTCATTTCATAAAAGTGTAGTAATGTATTTAAAAAAAAAAAAAAACTAACTAGGGTATGATGTCCATTCCTTAAGGTCATAAAATGCCTGCTCGACGAGCCAACATTTAAGCTTGCTTTTAAAAGCATTGTCTGAAGTCACGGCGACAATATTCTCCGGCAACCGATTATATACTACCGGACCCATTATATGAATCAACTTTCCTGATTTAGTTAGGGTGTGTGAGATGCTGGCCACCTTGTTTCTACCGCGAGTACAGTAACTATGAGTATCCCTACGTCTTGCGTAGTCCGTTAGGTTTTGCCGCACATACACTGCGGCCTGTAATATCACCATAGAGGGAAGAATGAAAATTCTTAATTTTTGAAACAACGGTTTCGCTGTTACCTCCCACGGCACTCGCGATATTGCTCTTACAGCGCGCTTTTGCATCCTGAAAGCACGCACCCAATCGGCAGCGCGCCCCCAGAACTCAACCCCATATTGCAAAATCGAGTGTACCAACGCAAAGTAGCATGTTTTTACCATTCTTGGTGGCAGTGTTTGTGCAAGTCTTTCGAGGGCAAAGCACGCCCGTCCGAGCTTGCCACACATCTTGTCTATTATTTACAACTTTTACCATTCCATCAAGCTGCATTTGTCAAAGTGCTTATTAATTAAGCACGCTGGCACATGGCATACTTGAAAATATGTAACTAGAGTATTTACCTGCTGGAAATTGCTGAAAACGGACCACTATGCACTATGCCTTTAAGGCAGGTAATTTGTTTTTTTTTATAAGTCGCCATAACCGATTAACTGAAAGCAACAGAAGGAAAGCTTCTTACGCATTGTTTCTAAAATCAGATTTATCAAAGCCATGAGAACCTAGTTGAACGTTTATAGGAACGTAATTTAATAGCGATTCAATAAGACAAATACTATAATGACAATAATATAAATGTAAAGGATAGGTAAAAAGTTATTATATATACCTATCTACAAGATATTATTTAATATAGGTCTCTCTTATAGGTACTCAGTCTTGCTCACTTACATGGGTCATACGTGAGTGCGCTGTTCAGCAAATGGGCATGTTGTTTCTAGTTAAAAAAAAAATTGGTTACCAATTATTTTTTTCATTCGTTATATTATTTTACCGTTTAATAGTTGATTTAATTAATTCCCTTACGCTTCCTCTTTTCTTCTTTTCCTCATCGCATCAAGGTAAAAACCAAGAATTTGCGTACAAATAAAAAAACAATACAATTTTGCTGTTTTAATAACGCAATCGGCCGCATTTTTACAACTGGCAATACTAGTTTAAATAAATACCAAACCAAGCTTCTAAAAAGTGTCTCCGACGACGATAATTCATCATCATCTTTCTGCCCTGGTCTCAAGAAACTTTATTTTTATTTTATTTTATTTATTTATTTCACAAATTACAATTGTCATTACAGGTTTCAACCTGTAATGACAATTTAAATTTTTAAATTTAATTTTAATTTTAATTTAAAACTTGGGATCGGCGCAATATGTTTTCTCTTCCAATCTTCCCTGTCATCCGTCACTACATCATTTACTCCCTTTTCCTTCATATCCTCCCTCACACAACCCATCTTTTCTTTGGTCTCCCTCTCCCCCTCGTTCTATCAACATTCATATTCACCACCCTCTTAGTTAGATGTATTTCATCCCTCTTCATCATATACCAAGATAAATGCTTTCCTTTCAACTTTTCCGTTACTGGCGTCACTTTCTAACTCCTTCTAATACACTTATTATCTCCGATAGTTAAAACTTTTTTACATTTAAAAGTGTAGAGATTTTATAAATATATAGCGTTATAACATCTACACAACTTCCCCGGTCAGCCTACATTCTTTAATCTAAACAGAAAAATAGCATTGGTTTCGTACTGAAGATTTTTTTTAATGCAAATGGCTCACTTTGAAAGACAAATATCTGAGTTTAACTTTCAAACTTCAGCCCCGTCCTCGAATCTGTATCGTTTTAAAATATCTTTTGACTCTTTGTGTTGTAGAAGCTTTATAAAGTTTCGTATTTCTAGAGCCCTGGGTTACGCTCTCAATCTCTGTTATTGAAAACTGATATGAACCCCTGAATAGGCAATGAGTTAAAGGGTTGTTTACCCATATAATTGTGTGTTCGAGCTATATGCCCGTTTCAATAAAGCTGGTTTAAATGGCTTACATGTGTTTTTCACTTGGAGTCTAATTTTTTAATCGATTTCGTAAACATGTTTTCTGAACTAAGTACATATTGATCCCACCATTATTTGAGTCGAAACCATTAGAATGTCTATGCTTTGACGTCATCTACCTAATGTGAAATGCTGTCATCATTATGCAATAATAAAGAAAATTTGATTTCTTTTTCAAAGAGGTGTGAATCTGAAGCTGCAGTGGATTATTTCGCACGTTGGCACTCGAGGTAATGAAATTGCTAATAAGCCAGCAACAGAAGCGATATCAAGTAAAATAGTGAGGTTTTGATAAAATACAGAGTCAAGATATTTGAAAAATGGAAATTACATTGTGATGAGTTTTCTCGAAATAAAGGGATATGGTATAAAATTGTACAGCCCGATCCTCCTCGAATACCACGGTAAAGGCATAGTAAATTGAAAAAGCAGATTATGGTGATGGCATATAGACTTCGCTCTGGGCACATCCCACTAAATAAATTCAAACACCTTATGTCGGAGTCTCCCAACTGACCATCCTGCGGGGTTCCGGAGGATGTGTATCACCTGTTGGTGGAGTGTGCATAGAGCGAGTCTATAAGAACTTTAATTATAAATAAATATACTCTAAATCCAATGGATATCGGTGTATCCAGAGTATTCTAGCAGTACCCTTGTGTGAGGCAGCTAAAGTCGTTTAAGCAGTGATTGTTTGATAGTCCCTAAGCGATTTGAGTCGCCTTTTAAAATAAAGATTTCAAAAAAAACATTATCATCCACTGAGTAGTAAGTAGATTTTGACTCATGCCTTTTGTGTTCATTGTCAGTTCATTTTATTCTTGATATCTTCAGAGGAAAATACATAGACAACAAAGTCCTTTTTACGGCACTTGCTCAAATAAGTTGGGGAGAGAGACACTCTTCTGCTCAGACAATTTACTGTAAGCTAAGATGTTTTTATAAGTGTAGATGCGTTGCCCGTGCTCTACGATGGTCACATGAAAGCAAGGTAAGCCCAGAGTTCACTTAGTCACGCAACGACCAGTGTCACGGATTGACGTGAATCATAAGCATAATTTAGCAACGTATTGCAAAAAAACAATGCCATCCTGTGTTTATAGACGATGCACGAAGTATATTGCAATTGTGAGAAAATAAGACGTTTTATTTCATAAATAAATAAATATGTAACGTAAATCGATATTGTAAATAAAAAATAGCATTGTGTTTTATTTTTCATTAATTTCGGTCTAATGGCGGCTGGTGCCCCGTTTTGCAGTGCAATAATGTTCGTGTATGGCGCGTCTATTTGTAAAATGTCATTGACTGTAAGATGAAGTGCCATATATTGCCCACATAGACTAGTTGTTTCCCTTTAACCACTTAAGCTATATATATTCCTAAACCGGTAGACGTTGAGTGTGTTTAAGCAACACTCTGCGTGGTCAGTCTATGGATGGGTGACCGCATTTTGTTATTTGAACTGAGCATCTCATTGCTTTGGAAGGCACGTAGAACCATCCGTTCCGGTCGTTGTTGTTAGACGGTAATCGTTAAGCCAAGTCAGAGGTCTAGTAAGTAGCTTGAACAACTCCTATACACGGTTAGCCACTAGCAGTATGTACAAGAGAAATAACGACTAGCCATCCTTAGAAGAAAAAATAATTAGCATAAATAAATAATAGTTTAAAAAAACACGCTTTTGTAGATAATCGAACTAAAAAGTAGACTAAGGAAGAATAGAGTGATTAACAAAAAGAAACATTTTATTTGAAAAAAAAGCGTGGGGTGCTTGATTGATTGATTATAAATATTTGTAAAAGTAGCGTCATCATGGAAATATCTAATAATAAACATATTGATTTTTTTTCTTTTTATTTCGATTAGCTACAAAAGCGTATTTTTTAAACTATTTTTTTTCCATTTTTAGTGCGGCTAACTACCAGAATTCTCCCTCCATTACGGATAAAATCATCTGAAGAATGAGACACTATTCGAGGCTCATCACACTCTTGCCGCGGAAAATTGAATCGACATCTTATGGAGGTATTATTATTTGTGCAAGTTTGTGTGTTGATGAATTTGTCATTTGTGCAAGTTTGTATACTCGTATGTCGATGAATTTATAATTTTTTCTGGGTATCAGAGATGAAAAATTCGCTAATTCTGAGGATCCTGGCAATGATAATGGTACAAACTATTTTAATTATTCATTGTCATCGGTCCTTGATAAGTGTACGAAGTTTCAAATCGATCCGACCTTTTGAAGGGCATGAAAATCGAGTTCAGAAATTCCGTTACATCATCATCATCATATCAGCCACAGGACGTCCACTGCTGAACAAAGGCCTCCCCCTTAGATTTCCACAACGAGCGGTCACATGCCGCTCTCATAGATTATATTATATCCGTTACATAGATTCATAGATATGTATCTAAAGCCAAGCAAATAAAAGCATCTTAAAATGAGTTCTTTAAAACAAACCTAAGCCTTGGTGGCTTTTTAAAAAGTAACTCATTAATCCAACCAACCGAAACTTCAAACTACTAATTGCAAGTTAAATCTCGGGGAAGTTACACAAACTACAAAGTAGGGTTTAATTGGGATGTCTGTTTGTTTGTCTGCGGCGTTGCCTACAGTTTACAGTTACAGCTAGTGGTGCTATAATTGGCTTAATGGGGGGAGTTTTTTGCTGACATTGGGAGTGTTGCAAGGATGCAAGAACGTTTTAAATGGAAATAGTGATGTGAGGTGGAGTAAAGAGTAGTTTCGTTTCAAGCTAGAGATATGAAAACAAGTTGGCGTGATATCGTTGAACAAAAGTGCAATTAAAGCTAGGGCTACATTGCACTATTTACTTGACTCAAAAATATCATACTTAATTTGGTTACCCGAACCCTGATTAGTCTCAAACGACTTATACGACGAATATTCAGTATTCAATGTTTGCGCTGACATATTTGCTGATGTGATTTATAAATATTAAGTGTTTAATTATGATTACTAAAGAGATAAGATTTAGAAAACACACGGTTTGGCAGTATAAAATCGGCTGTTGAGCTATGTTATTAACTATGTACATTCCTTGTGTCCGGCTCAGAATGCCACCACCCCATCTCCTCCCATGGGTGTCGTAAAAGTCGACTAAAGGATTAGTCGGAGGATGGGCAGCAGCGTCCTTCGAGTACATTAACAACTCAACTGCGATCGCCAACCCGCCTGCCAAGCGTGGCGATTATGGCAAAACCCCCCAATGAGCTCAAAACACATCCATATCGGTGGTTGTGATGATCTTTGGGGGAGGCCTGTGTCCAACAGTGGACTTCATTAGGCCGAAATGATGATTCCTTGTGTTTGAAATATTTTAATTGCATAATTATTTGCCAAAGAACATACTTAAAGTATATTTAATTACTAGCTGGGACCCGCGGTTTCACCCGCGTTTAATTTAAAAGAAATTTAGAGTTCTTCGACAAAGTCATTTGACATAGAATATATATATTGGATTTCAAGGGTTTTATTTTTTTGCGCGGAACCCTAATTATTTTTCTAAAATAAAAGTAGCCTAAGTTATTCCTTATAACATCAGCTATCTGCCAGCGAAAGTCCCGTCAAAATCGGTCCAGCCGTTTCGGAGATTACCCGGAACAAACAGACAGACAGACGGACAGACAGACTGACAAAAAAAATTAAAATTGTTTTTTTGTTATATGTACCGTATATTCTTTCATATGCATTCAGTAAAAAGCTGTTATTTTGACATTACAAACAGACACTTTACTTATTTGTATGGATTTTACCCCTCTGGGCAGTCGTTATATCACCATGGGATAAGGTAATCCTGGAGGGCAGATTAAAGCAGCTGCTTGATTTCTTCCTACTTTTTGATATAAAGAAATTAGATGAATCATAAGAAAAAATATATATATTTAGAAGCATATACGGCAGTGTGTGGCGAGCTGAATGTGAGTGGCGACACTGCGTACCCGAATGCTCCAGAGAGTCGGTCAGGGCCTCGTCTCCGTCTTGCCTTTATTGGTCAGTTGGCGTGGAACCCCATGAGTGCCCACAGGATCTTCAACTCTAGTTTGCCTTAGTTGGCCGATCACAGGGGGGCCGCCAGAGCTATATGCTCGGGGGTGGAAGTGTCTAATGGCGTAATAACGGGGAAACCCGGTCCGAGACTTCGAGACGCGTGATGGTGAAACCGGTGCCGCACCTCTCGACACCCCTAGTCGTTCACGCCGGTGTTGCTCCTTGTCGACTGTAGTGGTGGCCATTTAGGGGGCCCGTCTTGTGGGTGGCGAGCCTCCATCCGCCACATAATTTCACGTTAAAGCTTGAAAGGCAGACTTGACCTTGACTTACTTGGAGATTTCTAGACCTATTTGAGCAATTCTTTTTTTAACTGGTGGAAAATGCTTTCTAGTTGGTCGCATATAAATTTCATTACGTTTAATTGAGAAGTTTTGTAACCAGCTTCTATAAACAGGTTAATTAACTATTAAAACTATCATAAAACCATTAAGACATCATCTAGATAAGCGCAGTCGCTTATCTAGATGATGTCTTAATAGTTTCGATTGCTCTCAGATAAGAGAACCAATTTGAATGATTCTTATTATTAGTGGTAACTACTGATACCAAATTGGAAATAGTTCTTACACTTATTAACACTGAAAAGAAACAAACAAAACTTTTAACAAAAAAAATACCGATTTCAAAAAACCTACACGACATAAAAATATTAAAACAACTGAAAAGGATAAAAACCTTTATTTATGAAGTCGGGCGGGGCCTTGATTGACCTCTTTCTCGAATCGGATATACATACATGTCCCAAATATACATAATCGTCAAAAGCTTCGAGCGCAGAGACATTAAACGTTATTAAATGCATTAAATAATGTATTGAACGTCCAAGTTGAAGGCGATTACCAACTTGACCTATTCTGGAAACCGTTAAGTCTGAAGAACGTTTCCAAGTTCCGAACGAAAAGGAATCTCTACAACTCAATCAGGCCATTTCCTTTCCTACAAAATCAACCAAACTACCTATTTTAGGACGCGAATGTTTACCTAACATATCTGGGTCACCGTAGGAATCTCACACAAAAATAAATCAAGCCATTAGGATTACTGGAAGATCGGGAAGGGTTTTCCCCGTAGAGATTGTATTCAACACAAATATTTGTGGGCAGCTGTTATGTATACAAACGGAGATGACCGGACAGTGCTGTAATGCATTCCATCATAATCTTTTCTGAAGTCTTCGCTTCAGAAAAGATTATTTACCTATGATACATATATCTTCATTAGGGTTTGAGACATTTTGACATCATAAACACGTTCTTATGCACAAACGCACAGTATCGGCTGAAAACAACTTTGCACATCACATGGTCTGTAAATAGTGATGTCGAGATTTCGAGAATTCATCAGTTCAGCTTAATGATTATCATCATCATATCAGCCAAAGGTTGTCGACACTGAACTGGCCATATATTTCCACAATTGTGTCGTCATTTTGGGTGGAATTTGCCACTACTCACCACACTTGGCAGGTAGATTGGGGAGCTTAGAATGGATGCTGTTACACAGAAGACGATGATGGCCATCCCTTTGGCGTAGAGTCCGTTACTAGCATTTCACGACGTCCACGGGAGGAGATGGAGAGTCGCTACATTCTTATCTGGACACCACACGGAACTTAAATTCCAAAATGTTAACACTTTTTTTAGGTGCTTATATTTTTACCTACACAAATCTTACAGGTACACTTTCGCAAGCCGATGTATTATGTATTTACTTATGCGGCTATATGACAGCCAAGATGCTACTTCATTATTTATTCCGCACACATTAGCACGAAAGCTCCTGACGGATTACAACTTGAAAAAGGCTTGCGGATAAAGGATTATTTTATATACCTCCGCTTTCAGACGTAAATAATATAGATTTTACATTTTGATTTGATATCTGTCTGGATATTCATATGTTGTTATGGTACTATGATCTGGGGATCATTTTATTGATTTTTAAGTTTAAGTTATGAATTATAGTGTTACAATATACGCTAAGGTAAGAGAATAAATAGCTAATAATTTTAATTTTAATGTGGGGTTTTCAATGGTTTCTTTTTTCTACCTTCACACAAAATCCTTTAGAACCCAAATTATATTATTTATTATATTATGATGTTCTCAAGCTTCTACATTGTTTGAGGCTGTAGCAACCCTAATAAACCTTCTATAATAGTCACGTAGCAAGTTCGTAAATCTATTAAAACGTAATTGTACCGGATGGGTGTGATGCTGCAAAAGTTTTATGTTTATAAACGATGCTCCGCTCTAAGATTTCTCCTGTATCGCGGGTATAGTTTACAGGCACAAATCTCACGTGCACAAATATCCACACCTAAAATACTATTTGTAAATCGCACAAATATTTGTTCCATGCATATGTTATTGGGATTGAGCCCGTTTTTGTCGTGGCGAAATCCTAATTGACTTCTTGTGTCTTGAGAGATGCGGGGGCATGCCGGATTCTTACTGACTAAAACTCCATTTCCGGCTTACGTATGGTCCCAGTCATGCGTGCGGTGTACGATAGGCATTAAGCCGCAACCCAGCAAATATCGGCTCGTCAGTTGGTCGGGTTCCGTCTCCATGTGACCTGGCTAAAGTTGTCGACATAGCTGAAAGGATTAGTAAACTGAAGTGGCAATGGGCGGGGCACATTTCTCGTAGAACTGATGGCCGTTGGGGTACAAAGGTTCTCGAATGGAGACCGCGTAACGGAAAACGCAGCGTGGGACGACCTCCTCGACCACCTCGTGGACCTGGTGAAGGTCGCTGGGAGTAGTGGGATGAGGGCGGCATTAAACCGCTCGTTTTGGAAATCCAAGGGAAGGCCTTGCAGTGGACGTTCTGTGGTTGATATGATGATGATGATGATGATGACTTATTAATTTACTAATTAAGCACCTTATTTACATCAATGCAGTCAGTGGCGTTGTGTGTCGGGTCGCTAAGTTTCCCTATAATATGGTTGAGCTGAGCGACGCCGATGCATGACGCATGCTCGTGAACGAGTTACGTCAGTTGGGATTGGTCATCTTAATGCTGTCATGACAATTGAATCAAAACTCTGCTAAATATTAAAATCAAGCTTGTTTGGTGCAGACTTTTTAAGAAGTTTAGACTCTTTTCACACATTAGCACATTCACTCCTCACATTACCATCATTTCGAGAACATTGTACCAATATGATTTAAAAAGAGTAGCCGTAGAGTTTCTTGCCCGTTCTTCTCCATAGGAACTCTACACCTTAGAACGAGGCAACTAAAGTCTTGACTATTCATAAGTGCCTATACATGAATTAAAATATTTTGATGTTTATCTTGAATCAATAAAATATAATAGACTATTCCTGCAAGCACTCGATGGCCGCATTTTTCAAAAGTAGTTTTTTTTTTTTTTACCTCACATGAATATCACAACACCAAACGAGTCAATGCTGCGATGTCAATCAGATACTGGGATGGGAGAGTTGCCTGACCGAGGAGGTAGAAGAGAAGAAGGGAGCGATTGGTACTAGGAATATATTTTACAAGAGTACAGCTTTCAGTTTACCTTTATTTATTTAAAGGCATTAATTTAATCTCACCTGTACTTGAATTTAAGTTCGAGCAAAACAATTAACAGAATTTGCTTACACTAACTAATTAATGCAATAACATTGCGTTGATATAATTATGTATACTTAACCTTAAAATTAGTTCAAATAAAATTACATACAGTACGAGTTTTATCGCCTTCAGCGGCATTAACATCTTTAATTTAGGAGGAATGTCCCCTGTAATAGTGATGCGACAGAATTTAAATTAACAAGATTATATTTCTAATATTTTGTCTGTATCGTACATTTATTTAGATTTCATGTTAAATATCGCTCGTTGAATGTTGGGTTCTTTGCTGGTCGCTTGTTTGGTCGCGCCATCGTTTTCTAAGCCAATCAGAGGTGCAATTCTCTAAGCTCAAATACCCATACATCTTTGAATACAGAATTGAAATTGACTTGACTGATTTTGAACTTGAATCTATGGTGTAGTGTAAACCTACGTGATATCTAAATACTCAACATATTCAAATATTGTTGGCAAATTCATACCCACGTTGCGGAATAAAGGTTAGTGGGAAACGAAGTGGGAAACGAAAATTATATTCTGTAAAGGTTTGGATACTCTTGGTATCTCATCGACCAGCTGAAAGCGGTGATCGGCAATCTTTTCGTGGATTGAATTTATGATAACGAACAATAAACTATTCGAAACGGGTTCGTAACTAATATACGTTAATATATACTTATTTTATCTATTCCGTGATAACAACATTCTCCAATAACCAATCTGATAACTTGGCGTGGTGATTACGGCAATAGATCTCGTGCATTGTGGTCTATGAGAAAGTATATCTTTGGCAGCAGACATTTGGTTCGCTGATCATCCTCTTCATCATCATATCAGTCATAATACGTCCACTACTGAACATAGGCCTCCCCATAATCGACCGGTTACATGTCGTGTGTCGTCATTATAGGGAGAATTTACCAGTACCTACTCACCACGCTTGGCAGGCAGGTTGGTGAGCGTAGAATTACTGCTGTTTCACAGAAGGGATCTGCTTAACTGCTGTGCTGCCCCTTGCTGCTCCTAGCTGTGCCTTAGTCATACTTTAAGATATCGAAGATGGAGTGATGCTATATTTTTAATCCGGACACCACACGGTAAAGTTCGCTGATAAAGATACATAAAAAATATCACGATTGTAACTAATTAATTTCATTAAAAAATATGTCACTGATTATTAACCTGTTGTCAAAATAGCGAGTGTTACATACATTTGCAAAAGAGATAACTGAGCTGTCACTGGTAACCTGTTTGTGGTTATTGTTCAACCCTTCGTTTGGTTACGTTAACTTCGTTCATGGAACATCCCTAGAAAGCCTATCGGCGGTCATAACGCTGGCTGCCGTGTGCCGGAATTCGCAACGACACGTCACCATTAATTACTGGAGGATAACAAGACTGGCACGCAGCAGAGTCGTCTCTTGAAACACCCGTGCCGTCCCCGTATCGCATACCCATTTAATGCCTTTGGCCTTGGCATAAAATATATTAAATTTACCTTTGGAGTGAATTTTATGATGACATAAACGATAGTCTGGTTGAACACGAAACGTTTTTTGAAATGTAGCATTGTCAGATCTATTTCTCAGACTGTTTAGTTAACATATATTTGCCTTTACATTACATTGTATGTAAAAGAGAGTATCCACTCATTGAAAAGAGCTCGTAAATGGGCTAGCTCGACGGGAGAAGTACCTCGCCGTCTCGTAATACTTGCGTGAAGTAGCAATATTGTTGGGAGCAACAGTGTTGCTGCATTTTGTACGGTTGGTGACGAATACTGGAAGCCCAACGCCTAAAATATAGATGACAGGCGACGTGGGAGGCTTGAACGAAAGAATGTATGTCTGCACTAAAAGTCGGCAACAGATCAGTGATGCCTCTGGTATTGCGGATGTTTATAGTCGCTTAAGCAACCTGTACTCTCGTTTACCCTCCTACATCATAAAATAATGCTATTCTAACTTTTCTAAATCGACCAACCAACATATCGAATCTCTTTTGACGAATTAAAAGTAGTATCTATGTAGTCTCTTTTTCCTAAAGCCAGTACATGACCAGTTATTTCTTCATTAAGAAACTAGTTGTACACTATGTGAGGCCATCTGTTGATGCCACCTTTCATGAGCCTATTCTTTTTACAACTTACAACTTTTTATCGGAGCGTTTTCTATTTACCTTCTTCATCACAGTTGCTAGCTGATATCTAAAAGTAGAACCGGTTGTCTGACTTCCAAACTTAAAGTATAAAAGATAAAAATACAAAATCTTCGCCGACTGATGGGCTTGTCACCAGATCTGAATCAATCCATATAAGGCTAGTGGGCTTTTGCCTGGCCGTGAAAACTAACATAAGTAAACAAATGACTACCGGCACCCTGCTTAGCTAAAAACAGCGACAGTAGACGCGAGAGCAGCTATCGCACAGCCAAAGATACACCGGTGGTAAATCGCCATAAGTGGATGCATATTTACTAGCACTGAAACCGATAATGTAGCTGTGTAAGTGTAATTCTTAGATCATTAGTCGTCCGATAGAGGGTGCGTCAGAGATCTTTGGCTGTTTAATCGCTGTCAGCAAATACTTAATACTAAAATGACGCTTGAGAGCTTCGTCTGCGCGATTTACGCATGTCGCAAACCATCTGCGACATACGTTACTATCCTGCGGATCGGACGTCGTGAAGTCCTCTCCGAGGCAAGTCTATACAACATTGGTTTTAGTTTAATGCTAAACCTGCAAATGGTTTGTTCCTAATCAGTAATAGAATTGAAATAATTTTTAAACGAATTTATATTTTGTACAAAAAAAAACATCGTAGTATTACGCAAATAACCAAATAAATAACCAAAAATAAACAAATAACCCCTTAAAATCGCCACTACGACCGGTCTGGGTGTGTTGTGTGCTCGTTGGAGGTTATTTGTTTATTTTTATTTAGTTAACAATTTATGCATACATGCTTAAACTCTCTAGTAAGACACAAAAATTAAACATGAGAGTAAAGTACATATTTATTTTTAAACATATCTCTTCCAGCAGGCTTTAGAGGGGAAAGGTTGAAAAGAGACGTGTAGACACTGTATACAGACACAGCGTACAGGAATAAATAAATTGAATACATATAATTACATTCATACAAACATGATGATGTATATGGTCGTATTTATAATGCAATTCCTAATAACTTTAAGCTACTACGAACCTCCCTATTTTTTAAAGAACTGAAATACTGGCTTATTCAGAAATGTTTTTATAATGTGGAGGAGTTTATAAATAGTGATAAAAAATAGTCATTGTGTATTGTGGCAAATGTTTTTCATCGAAATTTAAAATAATGATATATTTAATAGTACACCAATAGTCATATAAGTTAAATTTGTGAATATAATAGAATAGAATTATTGAATTGATAATGAATGAGGCATAAATAATTAATTACAAAATATTGACGTCATTTAATAATTTCGTGACTACACTGTTTGCATGTCAATAATCTGACAAAGATGTGCTGATCGATAACTCACTATCATATCACTTGTAACAACCTATGTACCTACCACATTTTCCTGCAAATAAAGATATTTTATTATTTTTTATTTATTTATTATAAATGAACATAAATATAAAAATAAATATAATATACATGAGCAAATTATAACTACAAATATTAATAAAACCCTGTGTTCTTTTAATCGTTTTTTTAAAATCGTTGTGGTTCTGCAGTTCATTTTATCCGGTGCGAGCGAATTCCACAGCGTAACAGCTTGTACAAAAAAGAAATAGGAGTAAAAATCTGTTCTATGAGACATGACCTGCAGGACGCGTCAGTTGAACGAGTGTAGGAAAATCGTTCCCGGAGGCACGGTGGATATTTTCGACCGTGTAGGTAGGGTATGTTAAAAATAGACATAACAACCGGAATTCCTCTGCGGCATCCAGAAAACAGTCATCAACGTAGTCGAAAATGGGTTGAATGAGTGTTTGAGCAAGGAATAAGAACATTTCAACGAATGGAAAGTAAAGTGAATCTTCCTACAGACTTCAGCGACAAGAGGAAGGAGGGGAAGGGCGAAGGGGCATGCCGGATTCCTTTTTATTTGTCTCCAGTGGAAATTCTACATGAACTTCCTTCGCCCCGAGGAAGTATACTTCTTTTTGGAGTTTCTTGCCCGTTCTTCTCCATAGGAAATCTACATCTTGGAACGTGGCAACTAAAGTCATGACGATTCATAAGTGCTATTAATGGTTTAAATGAATAAAAATCTTTTATCTTTTATCTTTTAAACAAGATTATATTTAGTACATGCACGTAAGTAACACTTACATATTTAATTATTGGTTTATAATGTAGTATAGTACACATATAGGATATTTTATAAATATTACATATTTGACTCGTTACTCAGTATCTTTTTATTAACTTATTGATTTATGTCGTAAATTTGTAACCGCCCGTAATATTCACAACTGTCTTGGTCCTATCTGAAAACCAGCGCTGTGGTATTTTTATTTTTTTATTTAAATGTCGCAGCATTATGCTTAGATAGGGGCCTTTTTGGCCTTGTCCTGGTTGCCTCAATTTTGTTATATATTTTTTTACTTTATGTTATTTGTAATTTCCTGTGCGAGCCCAAAATAAAACATTTTCTTTCTTTCTACTAAAATATAATTCTTAAAGCTTAATACTATTCCGAACGACACCAAATAACGCTAGAAAGCTTTCACATCAACATAACATTGAATAGTTCACCGAACACAGTTAATTCGCCGCTCCTTTGACATTAAAATCCTATCGGTCTCTTTGACATCAAAAACGGGAAGTCCTCTTAGGCCTCCAATGATTTATAATCCCTATAAAATGACCACTGAAAATAGCTGAGAGCACACGTAAAGCGATTTAAATAATATTTAATTTACCGCATTTTTTGCGAATGATACCTATTTATTGACAATAGATTTCGGAGCGGAAATGTTTCTGAATATCAAAATTTATTAAAACACCGATAGCCGAAATACCATTTACTTTTAATCCTTCGTATATATATAAATATTATATATTTATAGTCAACATGCCACAGATTCAAAACGAGTCATTATGCTTGCTAAGTTAAAAAATCTACGTTAATTTATTAATTTGCCATCATGCAAATCAACAATTTAATTTAAATAACAATTTCATAAAATTGGAGCACACAATTGTAGTAAAGTATGATGTAGTAGAATGCCAGCTGTATTGTTGTCAATAAAATGTTTTTCCAGAAATTTAATAATACCTTTTTTATTATTTAAATGTCCTAATTTATAACTGTGTGAAGAACTAAGGACAAACACTGTCCGATTTGAATTTGTTCAGCCGTATAGTAGCGTCTGTTATTATCATAGTTTTTGTTGTGACACACACGCAACTGTTATACTTTTTATTATTTTATTGTTTGTATAATTACACTTATCCTTTTGTTTGTATACATACATTGTCTCTCTTGTTGTGGCTGAATAAATATTTTCTTTCTTCTTTCTAATTATATTTTATATTTTGTCGTCATTTTTATTTCTTCAGGGTAGCTTGTATAACAATACTAAAGATTCTATAATCAGGCATATTTTCTGTATTTTTAGATTAATGATTCGAACCAGAGGGAACCATCCGGCTTGCCGACCAAGCGATGGCAATTGTCGTAACTAAAGTCCACGCTCTGGGTTTGATGATAGCGCCTAAAAAACCGAGGCGTTATGGTTCCTCACACTGCTGCGGTGCAGGGAACCTCCCAGTTTGTGGATACGCGTTGGTGATGAACAAATCAGGGTGGGCCGGTACATGAAGTCACCTGGGGCTCACCCTGGACAGTCGCTGGGGCTTCGAGGAGTACTTCGAGCGTCTTTTACCCCGGGTCGAAATGATAGTGGGTGCCTTCCACCGGCTGTTACCCAATATCGGGGGACCAAGGGAAGAGGTTCGCTGCCTCTACGGGGGAGTAGTGCGGTCCGTGGCCCTCTACGGGGCGCCTGCTTTGTCATCTCGATTCTCGGGCGTCCAGCGCTGCAGAACCAAGATTCACGGTCTGCAGCGTAGAGCAGCTATATGGATCTCACGAGGATACCGAACAGTGTCCTTTGAGGCGGCAACTCTGTTAGCGCGTTTTCCGTCTTTTGATAACCTGGCGCAGATGGATGCGTGGGTGTATCACCAAACATGCTCCCTCCACCAGAGCGGTGAAGGCATCAAAGATGCTCCAGTGTTTGAGACTTGGCAGCGTGCACTCGAGCTATGGCGCGAGTGGCTCATGCTGCCGAAGTGCGTGCAAAAGCGCGTCGTTGAGGCCATCGTCTTGCCGCTCTTTGGAGCCTGGCTCTAAAGGAGCGAGCGCATCATATTCCACCTGATGCAGGTACTCACCGGACACGTTGTACGTTGTGCACAGGATAGGATGCGAGTTCACGGCACAGTGCCACCACTGTGGAGATAATCAGACGATCCTGGTCGAATGGATCGGGCATGATTTCTCTCTCCCTGCCAGTAGACGTATCGGCTATGCTGACAATTGGAGAGCTGTGGTCTCCTTTTGTGAAAGCGATATCTTCCAGAAGGAGGTCGCAGAACGGAATCGGGAGAGGGCTGATCCCGCTCGGAGAAGGAGAACATGGAGCCGAGGTAATAACCACCGCGGCACCCGTGTCCAACACGCCTAAACCCTGTCGTCTTTATTGCGAAGGGCCTTGGGGGTCGGGAGTGCACCCATTAGGAATGTACCTACTCATATCGAGTGACCCCTGGAAAGATGGTGGTGTGCATGTGGTCACGTGCTACCGTGTGCAAAACACAGCGCAAAGCGAAGCTGCAGGGGAATCCTTTACAATCCTCCCCACTGAACAGCCACCTCAAGCGGTCTCCAAGAGACTGCAGTGCATACACCCACGCGCGGCTCGGAATGCCGTCCGGATTCGGTGCAGTGTTGTGACTCTTCAGGCGGCTAAGGGCTTGGCCCAGCTCCTCTTCCGAAACCCCCAACTTCTAGGCCCAGTCCGAGTCAATCGGGGATGGACCAAACCGCCGCAAAGAGTGTTGAAAGTACTGCCTCCAGCAAATCCGGGGCCATGGTTTCGGTCACCGGGGGTACATATGGGTGCAACTTGCCCACTACCATAGGGTAGGTAGGGTAGGATCACGGATTCTTGTCCAGTTCCTCGAGGAGTTCGCTCCAAGACCTAGCCATCGCCTCACTGATGGTGGCCTGAAACGCCTTCGTAGCCGCCCAGTAGGCCCTATAGGCCTCCGCAGTCTCTGCGGCTGTAGCACTGCGTCTGCTTCGTTGGTACCGGCGGAGGGATGCTAGGCAGACCGCGCGCAACTACGTAATCTGACCACCAGTTCACCGCCGTACCCCGGGAGCATCAGTAAAGTAACTCTTTCTTTTTGTGTCCAATGGAAATTCTACAAGGAGTAGTAGTAGACTCCTGCCGGCTAAAACCACTGGAGCGGTCATCTTCGGCACCGAAGGGAGGCTCCAAGTCCTCGTAAGATCACAGTAGAGCCACCCATTTGTGCTACGCCTTTAGGCACATCTCGGTGGGGATGACTGTAAAGCGGTCACCCCCTCTAGCGCAGGGCAGGTGGCTGTAAAAAAGCCACCCCCCAGGCACTTCTCGGGGAGAAAAAACGGATCCCCAAGCCTCGATCTGTAAAGTACCTACAACAGTACAACAAAATGTTTCAATACTCTCACATAATGCGTCCACATTTGCGCTCGACTGGTTCACGTAATTACTTCGTACGAACCGAAGCTTAACGAGAACAGAATTGAATATGAAGAAGCCATTCCTTTTGTGGAACTGTCGGTGCATAAGATAATCTTATATAACTAGTTACTGACTGTAATCTGTCGTAATATCGTTGAATACAATAGCGTCTGTAAGTTTGATCGCTCTACTTAAGTATTAAGTTGTGCTTAAGAACCATAATTGGTTAAAGTTAGTACTAAAACTGTATTCCAGCGTAATTACGTTTTGAGCTCTATTTCAGGTTAAAGACTTCGATACACATGGCTTGAATATTAAAATGGCTACCGATCGATCTGTGCTTGCTTTTACGCTTAGAAACTCCTGCACACCTTGAAGAGTATGTTATGCCTTCAGTAATTATTATAAATTGAATTAGTATAAAAATAATTATTTTGGCAGTAAAAATCAAGGGCGGGCAAAGGAGCCCCCTTTTGAGGATATACTTTCATCATCATATCAGCCGAAAGATGTCCACTGCTAAAAAGGCCTCTCCCATAGATTTCCACAACGACATGACGATACATTTCACCCGCATCCAACGACTTCAGCTATCTTCACCAAATCGCCTTTCCACCTCGTTGGAGGCCATCTCACGCTGCGTTTTTCAACGCACGGTCTCCACGCGAGAAACTTTCTACCCCAACGGCCATTGGTTACACAAGCTATGTGCCACGGCCATTGCAACTTCAACTTACTGATCCTTCTAGGTATGTTGCAGTTTTTGTGATTCGATTACGTAGATAAATAGCTACGATAAATAGCTCTCGCTATAGCTCACTGGGTGATAGATTTTTGCGATTATTACACATTACAATAAAACACTTTTAAACGGATTCTATCGCGTATATTTTAGATTTTTGATGGGTGATCTTTAACATTCTTACTTACTTAAGGCCCATTGAACGACAATGTCTGCGTGCCACATGCCATCACTGGCAACATACTATAATTCGATACTTTTATATTTTAATTTGATTAAATTATCTCTTAATTTTTATCATCATCATTACCCTATCAGCCAAAGAAAGTCACTGGGACACAGCTGATCAAAGACCTTACCCCATACAAGATTTTGACAACTGTCCTTGAGTATTGTTTTGATGTTACTTTTTAAGAATTGTAATTCTGGAATTCTGACAATCCATCTAATTTTAGAGTGCTGGTTTCGCCCAGGAATTGAGATGCAGATGTCAGATGGCTGTCGCTCTGTATCGTTAAGTAGTCTCTCCGTAGAGTTTGATTGAGTATATGATGTACTGCGTGTAGCCTGCTAAGAATATCACCACCCCATCTCATCCCGTGGGTGACGCAATAGGTGACCATGGGATAAGCCGGTGGATGGGCAGCGACGTCCTTCAGATACATTCATAACTCAACTACGATCGCCAACCCACCTGCCTAAACGTGATCATTATGGCAAAACCCCCAATGAGCCAACACAAACCCAGATTTGATTTTACGCCTGAAATAATCTTGAAAGTATTTTTATATCCAGCCCCATCTGGTTAGACTCAAAATCGACTACAACGAAGCCGGGATAAGACTTGGTTAATGAGTTTTCCTGACCATTACTTATAACTTATAATCTATAAACAACTAGTTTCAATACAATTTCTCCTCTACAGCTTTGGAAGCGAAGTTTTGGCGTGGTATACGCGGTATTTATAAAAGTTACGGCAAAATCCGCAATTAACAATTAAACTTCGTATAATTTGGTGCTGTGTTGTGGTCATGGTTCTCAACTCACCTAGTTGTGGTTTTGTTAGAACAACTAGAGCACACCTGACCAAAGTCTTGGTTATACCTCCTTAACTTCGTCGCTAGACTTTACCGGCCAAAGCCAGCTGGGTGGTTATCTTTAGCACTAAATGGAGTCCCCTGGGTTATCGAGCACGAATGCACCTTGACAGCACGGTTGGTGCAGTGGACTGACACATTCGACTGCTGCGCCCCGGGTCGTGGGCTCGATTCCCGCACGGAACAAATATTTGTATGATCTGCAGATAGTTGTTCCGGGTTTGGGTGTATTGTGTGTGAAATTTATGTCTATAAACGCACCCACAACACAGGAATCCTACCGTGGAGGAAAGTCTAAAAAAAATTGTCATTGTGAAAAAAGACGACAGAAGACATGGCCACACGGCACACGAGCAGCCATTAAAATCTTGATGTAATGAGTTACAAGCATGTTAATCATTACATTTTATTATTGTTGCACTTCGCAATGTATACAATAAAAATCTTTATCCTAACTCATTCAGCATACCCATAATAAGTAGTAAGCGCTGCTCTTTGGTCAGCTTTAAATTGAAGCAACAAATTATTTACTCAACAATCAAAGCTATACAATTATTGGTTGGGACGTATGGGTACGGGGATTAAATCCGCAGCGTTAAAAGATAAGTAGGTATATAGATATACTCACTGTGTTAATCAGGCCATAGTTAAAAAGTAAAGTTCTTTTAGCTCCACGCCACGGAAATGAGCTCAGCACTATTTAAAAGTCCAGTCAAAGATTAATATAATATAAAAATAGGAAAGTAATTCAAACTCTGTAAAAAGGGAGTTTCCTTTTTAATTCCTTTGCTGCTAATATTTTTGTATGTAAAAATTTGCCCTCCGAATTTATTTAAAGCTAAAACGTTATTCTGTGATTTATATCATGGATACAATAATACTTCATGACACAGTTTATAGGTCCCTTAATAATAGCAACAGCATTAGGAACCTTGTAGTTGACATTTCCAACGACGTCATGTTCCGCAGACACTTAGATGTTAAGTTCAAGATAGCGTTCAGAAAACTCGGTGTGCTAAATAAGGCAAGGCTGTAGTTTACATCAGGGTACGTACTGCTACATTATAAGTTGCAAGAACGTCCGTCTCCATATGAAGCTTGGGACCTTGGACTTTTTCACTTGGTCAAGCTCGCAAGCAATCTAGAATCTGCAAGTATTCTACCGCTTGTACATCGGACAGTGTTCTAAGGAAATGTTCGATATGATGGTAATGGCTAATTTCTACCACCACACATCTCACCATCGAAAGGGAGTTTACTCGCATACATTAGCCAAAATGGTCTCGTACCATACAATTTCAAAGGAACTTACTCCCGCGCTCCCTAACGGGGTTTCCCCAAGAGACTACAACATGGGGCTCTGCAATAAGAGCATGACTTTTTTACAAAATCAACCATCGTGTATTCCCTGCAAACAAAAGGCTACTCCTCCCCGTCTATAGATGGCGTCAAGTCAAAAAAGGGTTGATATCAAGAGATGGGCAGCAGCATCCTTCCTTATGCAAATAACAACTATTACGATCACCAATCCACCTGCCATGTGGTGATTACGGCAATATCCTCACTGTAGAGAGGCCCATGTTTAGCAGTGGAGTTTTAAGGGCTGATGTTCTCTCACATCCTTGCCGCATCCGCAGATAAAACGTTTCCAGCACATAGAATATATAAAACAACAGTTCTGGAATAGGTTCTCTAATGAGTACATATTCTATCTCCAACAGAGAACAAAGTGGATGGACTCGGATGGAGTACTGAAGGAGGGAGCCATGGTGCTACTTAAGGAGCAGCAATCACCGCCTCTGCTGTGGCCACAATAGAGGCGGTAACATACGTCCCATACCCGGGAGAGACGGGATAAGCAGAGTCGCTGATATCAAGACCATGAGAGGAATAGTTCGACGTGCTTATAACATCATCTGTCCTCTTCCAGTTTAATCCTTGAAGACAAGTCTTTAGCGCCGGGAGCATGTTATGCTACGCCTGGAGTGACCGTGGGCTGAGGTCTGCGGGTGCGGGGGCGCAGTGACATGGCGAGCTCGACCGGCCAGCACTGAGCAGAACCACTGCGTCATCGTCTGCCTTCCGAAGCACACACCACGTCTCTTATTCATATATTAGAATCGCTCATTGTTATAACCGTTTTATTAACCTGTAATTACGGTCCACTATTCAAAATGATCAGTGTTTTCTTCCTATTATCATCCGTAGGATTACTCACTTCTTTCTAATACGTGTTTTCATTATCGAAATAAGGCATGCAAAATATATAAGCATCTAGTATGTACTACTCACTACTGCACTACTTCATTTTTTATCGTTTGCCAGTGAATTTTTGGCCGCAATGCAACCAAAACATTTATTGAGTACTAAATTTCCGACGAGACACATTCAATCGACAGAAAAGCCGACCTATCAAAACTCAAACCTATTTCTCCGAAGGCACAGAACCCTAAACGGAAATATGTATCCGAAGGCGATGGTCATTTGAGATTATTTCGTTTTATGCCAAACATGTTGAATTCTCGTCTCGTATGGCTGTTGCCGCCGCTTTTCAGTCGATTTCTCGCTAAACCCGTTCGATTGTCGATATTGAATCGAACACTGACTCAAATGGGATCATATTTCATAACTTATACAATATTGCAAGAGAGTTTTAGTAGGCTCATAGATGTTTAACAAATGGTGTCAGACCAAATCAAACGTTGTTTACTTTTGATTAAAATCCGTTTCTTGGTGGACCAAATAAAATGCTTGGACAGAAAATAGAATTTGGTAAATTGTAATTTCTGTCCAAGTTCTTTTGTTTACGAGTATATTGATAAATTAATCTACTTTAAATCTGACCTCTTTATGCTACGTTTGTTTTTTAGAGTCCACAAATTAGCTGAAGCCAAGGTTTACTGTTCTATTTTAAACAAAACATTATGTAAGTTTTCTTAAAACTTAGAGCTCTACCTATCCACAGGAGGAACGAGTTTTCCGATAAATTGTAAAAGATCTCGAACTGAAAATCTTTGTTACAGAACTCGTATACGTAAGAGCTTTGGAATAACGCAGACGAGACTTGATAAAGCCTTTGATAGCGGTTGGAATTATGTGTTCCGAGGAAGGCGTTATCGCTAGCTTCATAATCTTTACTTACTTTTTTTCGAAGGCGTTATCGCTAGCTTCATAATCTTTACTTACTTTTTTTATTAACTGGGTAGATACTACTTGTTCTAATTTAAGAGATCACTAGCAAATGTCAAGCCAGCTGAAGAAGGTAACCGAGTAGTGTGGTGCAATTTTCAAGAGAGTATATCAAATCCTATACTGCGACATAAATTGATTGATAGTCGATGCAAATTCGAAGTCTTTCTATATGCTATATTTGTTGTTTTTAGGGTCCGAAGGAAAGAACGGCGGTACCCTTATAGGTCACATAAGGATTTCTGTGACCCAAACACGCACATGTAACGTAAATAATTGAATTTTGAATATGGGGGTCACTTTTCGGCGGCAATATAGAAAATTAAAGAATAAAGTATTGCAAACTGTACCGTGTAACATATGAAATGGAAGGGTTTATTGGGAGGGTCTTGAATACATTTATTTTATAATTTTAAAATATATATAGTTTTAAAGTTATTTCAGAAAATTTACGAAAATGTGACCATTTTTTACCCCCACCCTTATCCCCGAAACTATTGAGCCAAATATTTTGAATATATATATATATATATATAGATACTCTTTGCCTATAGATTACAGGAAAATCTATAAGAAGTCTATATGGTCTGAAAATAACATAGTAAATGTAAATTTTAATATTGTGCGTACAAACTTACGTTTGCGATCGGAATGTATCGGAAAACATGGTTTTCGTTTGTTCTTCAGATAAGCTGTAGGTACAAGACCGAATTCAACAATAGACAATATTTTCAACAATTTCGGAATCCTCTCTACGCGAGTTCAACACCGTGTGGTGTCCGGATTAAAAATATAGCACCACTCCATCTCCTACCGTGGACGTCGTAAAAACTAGTTTGAAAGGTTTTTATTTTTTACATATAGTTTTTGTCACGGGGTAATATCCCCGTAAGGGGAATCTGGTCTTTTGAAAGAGTTACGTGGGGATATGAGTACAACATGCTTTTAGATAGTTTAAATCTAAAATGTAATGCGACACTAACCGAGAATTCTACATAGCTGCACTATAAAACTGAAATTCTCTCCGGAGATGTAAAAATATTGGATGAGGTGCTACTATGATAAGGTCAATTGCAACGGGATTGATGACATTATGTGGATTGAAAACTTATAGTAAACAAAAACAACGGCGTCTGCTTTTCCATCTTTTCATGAAATTTTTTCGCAGACGGTGACTCGCCTTTCAGAAGATGGGGTCCCTAATTGGCCACCACTAAAGATGACAGGGGGTAACCCATGAACGGGTAGGGGTGTCACGATGCGCATCACCAGTTTCACCATCGCACGTCTCGAAGACTTGGAGTGATTTGCCCCGTTATTACGCCGTTAGACACTTCAGCAGCGGCCCCCTTTTCATCGGACAACTAAGGCAAGCTAGAATATTTCTTTCTAAATGGTAGAAAATAGTAGAGTCAGATCAAGGTTATTCAGTAAAGTAATGCGAATTGCTAATCTAACTCTTGATTTAGCATTTTAGTTTAACATAATCTATACTAGTCTCTTCACTATTACCTACAAGGTAACTCTTCTGAGGATATCTAGATTCAATACCGAAATGTTTGAGATATCGATCATCTCTCTGATTGACTCTAAATAGCCCTAAATAATGATTTATTGAACTTCAAACTGGGAGTTCCGAAGTCATATAAGCAGTTCAAAAAGTGAACTCCATTCTTTGTGTTCAGGTAAAAGGACCGATCGCCAATGGCTATTATATTTTAAATAAGAGTCTCTTTATGTTTGCTCTTAAATTTCTGAATTGTCGAGATGGAAGGGTCTCATAAAATATGAATTTCATCCTACTATTCCTTAATAGATAGGGATAACAAGGATTTCTGTAGGTTAATTTAATGGACATAATCCACTAGTTTTAAAATGTAAACCTTGAGCAACACTGTTACAGAAGAACATGCTATACTGCTATATGAATATTCTGTGTGGTGTCCCGACTAAGAATATAGCACCAATCTATCTCATCCTGTGGATGTCATAAAAGGTGACTAAAGGACTCTAAATGGATGGGTAGCAGCTTCCCTTCTGTGGAGAAGTAGCACACTGCACCTACCAATTCGCCTGCCAAGTGTGGTGAGTACTGGCAAATTCGTTCCAAAATGATGATACAATTGTCGAAGTCTATGGAGGATGCCTTTGTTCAGCAGTGGACGTCCTTTGGCTGAGATGATATTACGGTCAGACTTTAAGCTACAAAGTATCAAAGACCTTCCCTTGAGGTTAAAAATAAACTATGGCTTGTAGAGAAATCATTTCATACTGTAAAAGTATTATTTTAGTTATATTACTCGTAATTCCGTTGTCTGTATGGTGCCGGCTAAGAATAGCACCAACCCATCTAATCCTGTGGGTGTCGTAGAAGGCGACTAAAAGAAACTGTTAATTAGTCGAAGAATGGGCAGAAGCGTCCCTCGAGTACATTTACAACTTAACTGCGATCGCCAACTCGCCTGCCAAGCGTGGCGATTTTGCCATAACCGCCTAGTCACCACACAACACAATCTTAAAGCGGCGGTTGTGGCGATCTTTGGGAGAAACCTATGTCCAGCAGTAGACGTTTTTTTCGGTTAAAATGATGACTCGTAGTACCTACCTTTCTTTGCCCTACTTACCTCTTATTGCAAGAGTCCGGCTAGGTAGGTACCACCAACGTGCCAGATATTCACCACCGAGTAGTCTGGTTTGAAGGGCACTGTAGCTAGTAAAAGTACTGGGTATGTCAAGAGATTAAATAACTCATGAGATATTTCTCAAGGTAACGAGCGCAGTGTGGTGCCTCGTGAGACTAGTTCTTGGTAGCATTACAATTTATAGGTAGGCGTGATGCTTACCACCATGCAAATGACTTGTTCTTCTCGTCACTGCTGCACTGAGTGGTATAAAAAGAGTTTCGAAATCTTTCGCATATCTACTTTATTTAGGGAAATCCTACTCCACAGAGTTATAATTTTAATTTTTTCCGTGAATTGATCATCTATTTCAGGGATTGTATCAAATCACCGTTTTTGTCATTACAATACAATATGAAACAATACTCTTTATTGTACACGAGAAACAACAAAAATAAAATCCAATACAGTACAGACATGTACAACACAGACTTAAAAAGACTGCAGAAAACATATGCGTACCCCTGCATATTATTTATAACAAATGTATCTTAGAAGGCTCATTTCCTGAGATAAAGAAACGAGCAAATATAACACCCGTATATAAGTCAGGTTCCAAGCACAACATTGAGAACTACCGGCCCATCTCTATTTTGTCCATCTTGTCGAAGCTTTTCGAGAGACTTGTTCACGACTAGATTTATCCTATATTATTTAACATCATTATAAAACAACAACATGGGTTTGTTAAAAACAGGTCTACTGCAGCTAATGTTTTGATTTTTACTGATTTCTTGTTAAATAATATGGATTAACAGATACAAGTTGATGCTGTGTACATAGACTTTCGAAAAGCTTTTGACAAGGTGGGCCCTGAATTAATTTTAACCAAGATCGCTTACAACGTTACACGGGGAAATTTACTTCGCTGAATTACATCCTATATCACAAATAGAACTCAAATGGTAGTCAAGGAATATGAATCAGCGTTCATAAACATGACGTGAGTATCGCGAATGCTCATCTATTTCATTTACTAAAAATAAAAATCTAATGTATAAATCATATAATTTAAACAACGTGTATTTGCAGTGACCTTGGAGTGTTGCTAGATAGCAAACTTCATCTTGACCTACACATTGATTAAATTATTGGTAACGCATTTCGAATGTTTGGATTTGTAATAATATGTATGACCAATTTCAAACGTAGAAATACTTAAATACATATATTAATTCGTAAGATCACAGAGTATGCTGTGCTAATATGGCTGGCACCCTTTCTATAAAAAATACACAAAGAGCCTTGAAACTGTACAACATAAATTTCTCAAAGCCACACATTATTACCGTTGCTTCCGAAAAACTACGTCCTATGAAATTTTTTTAAAACATTATATACTTTCTACTTTAAAAACTAGGTGCGTCTTTCTGGAAACAATGTTTATTTATTATTTGTGCAATAACAAATACGACTGTTCAGATTTAACAAACAAACTGCGTTTTATAGTACCTCGGACCGTTGTAAGACGTGAGGTGCATGCGCGCCCATTATTTGCAGTCTCATCCTGTTTCACAAATGCTGGAATCCACGCACCGCTGCGTCGTTTAGCAAAAAAATATAATACCCTTTCTCTAGATTTAGACTTGTTTTCTTTGTCACCCAATCAATTCAGAAAATGTCTTTATACAGTGAATGTAGGTATTGGAAGCTTTGTTCCATAGTCTTTAATTGTGCTCGGGAATGAATATTTTAGTAATATAAGATGTGGATTACGTAGTTAATTGTACACGTATTATGTAATTACTTTGATTTAATCATGTAAAGTGTGAAATTGTTTGTTTTCTGTAATAAGTAAAATAAAGGGCAGTCTTATCGGACTCGCCGATTTCTGCCCGACAACTTTGGGATGGACATATTTGTAAGAGAAAAAGAAACGGTTAGTTCGCGGTGTAACAATATTTTTAAGTTAATACATAATACATATACAGTAAATATCATTATAATAGATTCATACAAATATACAAACATAAATACAAGAAGTAAAGAAGAAACTACATTGATAGATACTGTTCATTGACTAGTTTATTAAATATTGCTAGGGATTTCACACGTCTAATTGTCACTGCCAAGATATTCCATAAGCGGGCAGCCTGGACTGTAAAAGATTTGCCGACGTAATTAGTGGAATGTATTGGCATTTTGAACGTCAAATTTTCTGATGACCTTAAGGATGTCGAATGTGTATTATGAAGGAACTAGAAACTCGAATGAAGATAGCAGGGAGTAGATGGATTGTACAGGATACTGTATAGAAGATGAAGAATATGAGTATTCCGACGAAGGCGTATACTCGTAGGATCATCATTATACCCTGTGACATATATACCTACTAAAATAATGATTGATATTGTATTGAGTTTTTTTTAACAAACAGGCTGTCACCGCATATTGCATTAAAACCAGCTCTATTCAAATTTACATTATTCAAAACAAAATAATCCGTGAATAATACGAGCCATGAGACGAAACAATGGTGTCCACTCAAACAATAGTTCAATTACATTGTGTGACTGTCGTTGATTTCCATTTAATCCAACAGATGACTCTATAGTATAATAATATAAATAATGTAAAGCAATATTATTATTGTTGTATTTAAGCGGCAATGGTCCAACTAAGGCATAGGCCTGGTGACATAGAGGTCGTTATTAAATTCTGAATTCAAGAGTTTTTATTTCTTATAGGCTCTTAAGAAAAGTTAACAGTTAAGTGCATGGTTCGGAAAAGTCGGTCCTATGGAGAAGAGCCATCTCTCCATGAATAAAATCTTTAAAAACAGATTAAATTACAATTTTGATAATTACATTGTAATAAATTAGGTATGTGTGATCAAAGTAGTCTACTTTGTTCGCACATACCTAATATGTAAAATAAAAAGCAAACAATTTCTTCTACCATACACTGTAGGAATTTGAGAATTATTAATGATGCAATACTCAAGCAATTAGGGACCTCACTACTCCTAAGTAGTACTGTAACCTATTACATTTACACACATCACACACTCACATCTACTGCTAAACATTGGCCTTCCAATGAGTGGTCAGATATATTGCCATAATCACCACGCTTGATAAAGGATTGATGACCGTAGCATGTTAAAATGTTAGTGTAATTTTATATGTAATATTTGCTGTTATATAAAGTTATCTATGGGAAAGTGTAATAGAGATGTATGTAAGGGAGCTACGCCTGCCAACAAACTGCTATATAGTTTGGCAGAAGTATTACGTTTTGTAAATGTGATTTTTTATCAAAATGAACACTTCTATTATATGTTGATATTATCACACTGGTTACACTATTTACGTCAACTCTTTCCCAGTACAAGCATATGCTTTGTTCAAGAGTTTACCAGGAATCATAGTGATGTGAAAGTAAAATATATCCAAATTAATTATTATCTCAAAATATCAAGCTATGCCTATGTAAACCCCACCTAATGATAATGTCAATTTCGCAGTATTAACATTGTTTCATCATTTCAGTTGAAAGACATCCACTGCTGGACAGAAGCCTACCCAAAGATTGTCACAACGACCGGTATGGGTTTGTATTTGGTGGAGGATTACAGTTGAGTTATAGTCAAAGTCAAAGATTTTTATTTCAAGTAAACCAAATATTGGCATTTATGAAATGCCAGAATCTAAGTTGCACGGTTCCAAATAGTTGATCTCGTGGAGAAGATCGGCAAGAAACTCCATGGATACTCTTTTAAAATAATTGAGATTACAATTTTGATTGATACAAATTATTGTAAAACATACCTAGAAAAATGTAGATCAATGTATAAAGATGGAACATACCACAATAATATAATAATAATTATTTATTTGCCGTGGCAGTTAACGGCTGACCAGTCCCAACAGACGGCACCCGTTCACGAGCATGACGCATGCATCAGCATCGCTTAGCTCAACCATATTGTAGGGAACCGAACGACCCGATACACAACGCCACTGTCAGCAAGACATTTTAGTGAGCATGACAGATCAATACAACCAGGCAAAAGACAATATAATAGATAAGTACAAAAAATAACATTAATGGCTACATGATGCTCGTACATTTACAGTTTTGTATGAATATTATAATTTAAGAACAATATAAACGGGATGAAATATTATTAGCCGGCATCACACGTTTACAACATTGTTTATACATATTTGAGAAAAACCAATAAAAACTAACTAGGTATATAAACAGCGGTTATCGGTAATTTCAGTTATTATTTAAACTCTTGCACGGACCCTGACGGAATCTTGATTGCGACATTTAGATAATGATCTTATTATTACATTTTGAACTTCATTTTTAATTTGTGCATGCGAAAATCATACTATTCATCACGCCCAAACAATTACTTGTATACTGTAGTTCCAGCTCCAAAACGAAATTTGGGCTAATATACGATAACAAGCCAAACCTGTTCCTCGGTATGTTTAATATAGTTTGTTTTGTATGATTACTATGCCGCTTGCCCAGTATTAGTTACAGATATGGGGATACTTCTCCAATGTACTATGCGGAGCGACAACCTTTTTGCACGGATATGGCGCATATCTTCCCAAACGGGACTTTTATTTTATTTTTAAATCAAATTGTTTTTATTTTTGCCTTTGGTGTGTATATTTAATGTAAATAAAATAATTTTCTTTCTTTCTTCTTCTTCCTATATAGTATTACATTCTTTCTGGGATTTTGTACGAAGTGCCGTCCACAGACCTCCCTTAAAGATCACCACAACGACCAACATCGGTATGTTGTGTGCCATAATCGCCATGTTTGGCAGGCGGGATGGCGATCGCATTTGAGTTGTTAATGTATTCAAAGGACGCTGCTGCCCATTCTCCGTCTAATCTCTTAGTCGCCTTTTACGGCACCCACGGGATGAGATGAGTTGGTGCTATTCGTAACCGGCACCACACGGCATTGCACGACACGGTGTGAAATTACACAGTAATAAATAGTGACGAATTGTGTAAGTAGCGGCCCAACCGCTTAGAGAAGTGGCTTTACTGCTCGGGTCTCTTTGAAGTTTATTTGTGTTCGGTCGCATTGACACAAGACCTGGCTGGCAGCTACGGCATTCTGCAGCTTGGCATAAAACTTGACTAAGAGTTAGTTCAGATTTACTGTGATATTGGTGTTTTCCGGTTGTAAGGGCAGTATAGTTAATGAAATTACTAAGCATAAAAGACTAAGTCACTAAGGTCTCGAGTGCAGTGTAGAGCGACGCAGGACTAGTCCTGGGTAGCATTACAATTGTTATGGGTAGGCGTGCCGCTGAGCACCAGGCTAATGAATAGCTCGTCTCGTCTCCAGATTGTGTAATGAATGGTCCTTCAAAAATGCACTACTTTTGCTGACTGACGTCTATTCCATCTCCAAAGAAACGGCGGAAGAGACAGAATTGGTGGCTGACTTCTAGTTTCATCATATCGGCCATTTATACGTCCACTGCTGAACAAAGGCCTCCTCCATAGATTTTCACAACTGTGTCATCATTTTGGAGGGTATTTGCCAATACTCACCACTCTTGGTAGGCGGGTTGGTGAGCGCAGTATGGATACGGTTTCACAAAAGAGATGCTGCTGCCCACCCCTCTGGTTTAGATTCTCTTCGTCGCTTTTTACGACATCCACAGGAGGAGATGGAGTGGTGCTATATTCTTAATCCTGACACCACATGGATTACCAGTTTACAGACCGACTTCTAGTTTACAGAGTATTTGTCATCTGTAATATCTGTTATTCCAAGCAAGAATTATATTAATAAAGCCACCCACAACACCCAAGGCCTCGCACGTCTGAATAGTTAGGTTTCCTCATATTAGTTTCTACACGTAATATATACCATCCAAATGACTTGGAGGTCGGTTAGGAACCTTTACATATATGTGTAGAAACGGATAATCATATACGTAGGTACAGGACATTACAACAGAATGGTAGCGCAGAACGAATTGTAAGGGTGCCGGTTGTTGTAGAGCGTTTGAATATCAGTAAAATATTCAAAGACATTAAATGTCCAAGCTTGGACCAATGTTCAATTTCTTATACAATAAAAACAAACTCCAAGATTTATTTACATTGTAGTTCGTTAGTTAGTTACAAGGGTAGCTTATAAAAGCGTGTTAAAAATTGTGGACAGCAGCAACTCAATTGTGCGCATATTATACAAGACGTGGTTAGTAACCATCTTCCGGCCATGGTACTAAAATATTTGAGGGTGTGTAGTAGTGTGTAGTGACATCCCCTATAAAATCCTTTGCTCTTCACCGCCTGTTTATAATGGCAATCCCGAATACTTAATGCTTGAAATTACAGTCAACGGGGTTATAGCTGTACTCGGAGTTGTTTACTGTCCACCCGCTATCGATTATTTCTCCAGTTTGGAAGTTTTATTTGAATCTCTTTCTTCTGAGTACAAGCATCTCTTAATCATGGGTGATTTTAATACCGACCTCTTAAAAAGTACTCCAAGGTCACGACGGCTGAGATCAATCTTGGAATCAACGAATCTATCATGCCTATCTCTCAATCCGACTCACCAAAACATTGATTCAGATGATTCCTGGCTAGATCTTATGCTCACTTCTTCTGTAGATCTTGTTGTCAATCATGGTCAGGTTGCGGCACCTGGTCTCTCTAGGCATGATTTAATATATCTGTCATATAAAATTAAACCTCCTAAGCAGCGACCTGCCATTGTTTTTCTTCGGAGTTTCACAAGGTTGGATAAGGAAAAACTCAAAAGTGATGCACAATCTCTTGACTGGACCAATATTCTTGAGGCGCCTACTGTGGATGAAAAACTTGCTCTTTTTAATTACTCGGTACTCCAGCTTTTCGATTCACATGCGCCACTGAAAGCCGTCAGAGTAAAGCGTCCGCCAGCTCCCTGGATAACTCCAGGAGTCCGCATGGCGATGAGACGGCGGGATCGGAAATTTCGAAAATATAGAAGGGATCGCATTGAGGAAAACTGGCGTCTGTATAAGCAAGCAAGAAATCGTTGCAATCAGATGGTGAGAGCATCTAACCGCCGATACATCTGTGAAAATGTTCTTAACTCTTCACCGGCTGATATATGGAAGTTTCTTAAATCACTTGGCATATGTAAGTCTCCATCTAATATAATACCTTCAAACTTATCATTAAATGACCTCAATCAGTATTTTTCTAAATCAACCGTACTTGTGGATGATGTTAAAAACAAAACTATCCTGAGTATACCTTCCACGCCTATATTACCCCCCAATTTGTATTCATTTTCCCCCGTGACAGACCTCGAGATCCTTGTTGTTCTAAAATCAATCAAATCCAAAGCAATCGGCTGTGATGGAGTGAGCAGAACGATGATATTCCTTATTGTTGATACTATTCTTCCCATTCTCACTCACATTATAAATTTTTCATTGCATTCTGGGGTTTATCCTTTAATCTGGCGTAAAGCGTATATCGTTCCTGTTCCTAAAATCCCTAACCCCAGTTTAACTAGTAACTTCAGGCCAATTTCCATTCTCCCATTCCTATCCAAAGTCCTGGAAGCAGTTGTTCACAAACAAATCTCCTCGCACATATCCAAAAATACACTGCTATCTGAATTCCAATCTGGTTTTAGGCCTGCACATAGCACATCCACTGCCCTGCTTAAGGTGATTGAAGACATACGGTTTGGTATGGAGGCCAAGAAGTTAACGGTGCTAGTTTTAATCGACTTCTCCAATGCCTTTAACACCGTTGACTACGACATTCTTCTTGCCACCCTGACTCAAATAGGGATCTCGTCGTCATCTCAGGGTTGGTTCTCATCCTATGTTCGTGGGCGCCAGCAAGCAGTACGAGTCGACCAGGAAATATCGGCCTGGTATGACCTTGTAACTGGTGTACCACAAGGCGGAATACTCTCTCCTCTTTTGTTTTCTTTATATATTAACTCAATCACTAACATCCTCAAATGCTCATACCATCTGTATGCTGATGACTTGCAACTGTACACTCAAACCGATTTAAACGACTTAAATACTAGTATTTCTTGCCTAAATGCTGATCTACTTGCAGTTGCGGAATGGTCTGGTAAACACGGAGTTACAGTTAATGCTAGTAAATGTCAGGCTATTCTTATAGGTAGTCCGTTTTACCTTATGAATGTGAATACGCAATACCTCATGCCTATTGTTTTTAATAGCTCAGTTATACCTCTATCACCTCATGTAAAGGATTTGGGTCTGCATATTGACGACAGGTTAAGTTGGGTCAAGCAAGTTAGCCAGATAGGCCAGCACGTCATGGCCACGATGCGATCTCTCTACAGATTCAAACATTTTCTTCCGTCCACCACAAAAACTCTTTTGGTCCAGTCCCTTGTGCTTCCTATAATTGATTATGCAGATGTTTGTTACTCTGATCTATCTCAAGACCATCTTAACAAATTGGATCGACTTCTTAACAACGGCATTCGCTTCATCTTCGGATTACGCAAGTACGACCACATTTCCTCTTACCGAGCTAAGCTTAAATGGCTACCTGTCCGTGAGAGAAGAGCCGTCAGATCACTCTGTTTGCTCTTTTCTATTTTAAGCGATCCTTGTGCTCCTAATTATCTCAAAATACTTTTTCAACTTTTGGGTGGATCTCACAGTCATAACCTTCGTGCCTCTGAAAATTTAATCCTTAACGTACCTTCTCACCATTCAGGGTTTATGTCCAATTCCTTCGCTATCTCAACAATAAAACTCTGGAACGAGCTTCCCCTGGATATTAAGACTGCTCCGAGTAAATTCACGTTCAAACGCAAAGTGCGTGAACACTACTTAAAATCAAATCTTCGTCATTAGTGTGAATATTTATGTCAGATATTTATATATGTTTATGTATTTTATTTATTGTATATAATATAATTGTATAGTATGTATTTTTATATTATTACTATAATTTATCGCCTCTATTTCCCATAATTTGTGATTTATTAAGAAATCAATTAACATAATCTATAAGTATGCTTTGTTTCTGTACCCTTTCGATGTGCTTACTATAACCCAAAGGTTGACTGGTAGAGAATGCCTCATGGCATTAAGTCCGCCTTGTGTACCATAAATGTACATAGAAGTTTAAATAAATAAATAAATAAATATGTGTCTGTCTCCGTTCTTCCCAGTCATCTGTCACTTCATCATTTACTCCCTTTTCCTTCATATACTCTCCTCTTTTCTTTGGTCACTCTCTCCCGCTCCATCCATCAACATTTGTCATCTCGTAGTGACATGTGTTTCATCCCTCCTGATCACATGTCCATACCAAGACAAACGCATTTCTTTCAACTTTTCCGTTTCTGGCGTCAGCAAGATACTGCTACATCAATCTGTCTACTGAACGGTATTCCTCAACCGTTTATAACAGCGGTGTATAAGAAGTCCAATAATTTGCAGTGGAAGTTTACGAGTCGAAATGTACTTAAGTCCGATTCTTAATCGCGCAAAACAACTTCTGTGTTTCCTCGCAGGCAATTTCCCAGCAATACAGCTCATATGGTTAAAGGTAACATTTATGGCTAAACGTAGTAATAAATACACTCCTAGAGGTTTTATCTTAACGACATCGCGTTTTCATTAGGTCTGTACTGATTATGTGAATCGCACATGAAATGAATTGTGGGTAATAAAAGCACTGTGCGGTGTTAATAGTAGGCAGTTTGCTGTCCCCAACTTAAGGTTTCTTTACACGCCATGTATGGGCTGGTATCAGTGACGTCACGCTGAAACTGGGTGGCGTAGCGAGTTTGGAACTCGTGGGACAGTTGACCCATTTTTTATACAACCATGACGAGATGAGCAAATTGTCTTCGAGCGGTTGTTGATGACCACTTTACAGTCACCCTCTACAAGATGTGCCTATAGGCGTGGCACCAGTTGGTGGCTCTAGATAGAAATTATTCGAGTTCCTGGAGCGTCCCTGCGGTGCTGAAGATGACCACTCCGGTAGTTTTAGCCGATAGGAGTCCAATATGCCCCTCCGCCCTTTCCCGGGGCGGAGGAAGTACATGATGTATTTTCACAAAAAGGTCCAAAAAGGAGCACCCTCCGTATGCTAACAACATACTACAATCCGCCAGCCAAGCGTGGTGATTATATGCCAATATCTCATATAACAGCCCATTGTAGTGATCATTACGAGGCTCTACGGGCTGGCATGTGTGCATGTGAATGCGTGTGTGTGCATGCGTTTGAGTGCGAGCATGTATGTACGTGAAAGAAAATATATCGTTGATTTTTATCATGCTGAAGTTTAGCAAAAAGGTTCTGTAAAGCCAAAGTAAGGTACAGACTAGACTAAACTAGATTAAATGCTCAAAAAGCTTTAGTCGATTTTAAAGTTAATCTATTGGAAGTCCTATGCCTTCTTATTTGTTTTTCACTATTGTGTAGGCTGGGTCTTAGTTTTGTGAACTCTTACGAAGACTTTTCAGAAAGTTTTAAGCGATTTTGTTTGTACCAATGAATTAGCCTTATAGTTATAAAAAAATTGAGGTTGAATTCAATTTCAATCTTTATGGAAATATACTAGGTGTGGCCACTTACACTTTATTTTTAGGGTTCCGTACGTCTGAAGGAAAAATGGCGAAACCCTTATAGGATCACTGGTGAGTGGCTGATACAGTCGGTTGCTGAACGGAATTAATGCACACATAATAGCTCTTTGCCTATAGATGACAGGAAAACCTATAAGGAATATATAGTTTTTAAATAACATGGCAAATCTTTCAATATTGTGCGTACAAACTTACGTTTGCGGTTGAAATGTATGGGAAAACATGTTTTTCAACTACGATGATAAGTTTGTTCTTGGGATAAGTCATCGGTACAAGACCGAATTCAAAATTAGACAATATATTCAGCAGATTTCGGAATCCTCTCCACGCGAGCTCAACTCGCACTTGGCCTGTTTTTTTTTATTCCTTTTTGCACCTTGTCATCTTTCAGTCTAATTTTATTGATTGCAACAATGAACATGTTACGTGAAGTGGTTATTACTTCCTAGAGTGCAATTGTCTTCTTCTGTGAGAGCGCTATGCTCCAGAACAAGACCGCTGAGTGAATTCGGGAGCGAGTTGATCCCACTTGAAGAAGAAGAGACAGACACTGTGCGGTATCCTGACCGTCTCCACAGTGGCACTGTGCCGTGGCCTCGCGTCTTATACTGTGCAAGTACGCACCTAAACAACCGTGTCCGGTAAATATATGTATCAGGCGGTCTCTGACACGGAGCCAGGCTCCAAAAAACTGGAGGTGGAGTAGCAACCACTATCCTAACTAACAAGTATCCAACACGCCTGAGACCCTTTCATAATTTTATTGTGTCGACCTCGGGGGTCGCAGAAGCGCAGCTTGGGGAATCTGCATGCTAATACTGAGCGGCCCATGAAAAGTCGGCATAGTGCCCGTGGTTACTTGTCGCCGTGTGCCCAGCAAGGCCACAGAAGCGCAGTGCACAGCGAAGCTTTGGTAGTAATCTATCAATAAAAATCACCATAACATTTTTTTTTAACTGAATTTGACCTTCCGTATTGGTATCACACTTAATTCAACTCTATTACCTCACTTACAAATGTAATGGCTATATTATGTATAGCTAATTGATAGTTAGACTGTAGATATGGTCAGAAAACTTCTGGAATTATCTAGAAATCTCATAGAACCTTCATCTAGATACTTCCTCCACCCTCGGGAAGGGCGGAGGGGTATGTCGGACTCATACCAGGTAAAACCACTGGCATGGTCATCTTTGGCACCGAAAGGAGGTTCCAGGAACTCGAATAAACTCCATTTAGAGCCACCTATTGACGCCTTTAGGCGCACCTCGGAAGGGATGACTGTAAAGGTCAACTCCTCTGGCGGAGGGGAGACGACTTTAAAGAGGTCGCTCCCCAGACACATCTCGGGGAGGTTGTGAAGGATTCCTCCGAAGCCTCGCTGTGCGCTGTGCTGCACACACAGTGGCACGTGACTGCGTGCACACCGGGCACGGCACATGCATGCGGATTCCCCACTTGGCACGTTCGTGACCGCCACGCCATGTAACGATATCAAGGGAGAACAGGCGGTTTTAGACATGGATGCCGCAGTGGTTGCTACTCCGGCTCCATGTCCACCTTCTCCAAGCAGAATTGGCCCTCTCCCGAACCCGTTCAGCGATCTCCTTCTGGAGCATGATGCGTCTTCTGCATAATATTAATATATAACATATAGAATTTCTTGAATATCTAAATGAAACTGTTTTTAAAAGAATTATTCAAGTAAATACTGTATTAAACTGCGTGGTTATGATAAAGAGACATAATTTTAAATAATTCATGCCTAAATACAACAAAATCCTGCATAAAACTGCATGTTCACGTAAAAATTGAACAAGCACTTTTAAGCGCTTTCAAATTGACTGTAAAATTTTAAGTCAAAAGGTACAAAATTGTAAATTACGTGTTCGAGTAAAAACAGGATACAGGGATCACCCTTCTAGCTTCCGGCCCTACAACAGCCGTGATTAAAATATATACCGGGCCTTATCGTGAGCCAACATCAAAGTATCTGTTTTAATTAAAACTAATTCCAAGCAAGAAAACGTTAACTTTTCTTTACAATATTTGGGTAGTTTCTTTATAACTTGGTATTTTCCAAAATTTACAGACAACTCAGAAATGTAAAGTAAGGTTCCAAACTGGATATTTTTAAAATTAATAGGTTTTATTTATTACTTGAACCAACTTCTACGGACGGCACGTTTGACGCAGTGATTTGGCTTGGCTTTCTTCACTACGTGCAGCGGGTTCGATTCTCGCCCAGAGCAATATATTTATTTGATCTACAGACAGTTGTTCTGGGGTTTGCGTTATATGCATGTGAGATTTATGTTTATATACACAGAAAAAGTCTTAAGTAGATCCCAGTGAAAAATGTACGGGTTTCAAATTAGATTCCTACAAACATTTCTGACATATTTTTCAACTAACTTTTTCAAATTACTAGATTAGTAATAAGAACTACTAGTTGATTTACTAATTGAACTTTTCCTCCATCCCATCCCGTGGATCTCGTAAAAAGCGAAGAAGGGACTCTAAACCAGAAGGATGCAGCAGTAGCATCGCTTCTGTGGAATAATAACCATACTGCGCTTACCAACCCGCCTGCCTCGTGGCGGTGGTGCCTCGTAGATAACGGCATATTTTAATGTGCTCATAATATTATATAATAAAATTCCAACAAATAGTGCAGTAAAAACAGCGTATTTTTAATTATTCAAACTAAGAATTGAAAAGTCAATTTTAGAGCAAGTTTGAGCAAAAAGGTAGAGATTGTAAATGTTACCCGAGTAGGTTCAGACACTGTCACGTCGCCGCTCCGTCTAGCTTCCGGCCACATTCAAATTGTCACTGCATTTACATCACAAGGGTCGTCGGTTGACTTCCTGCACTATGTTTAACTTAGACTTGCATTAAATAGTAGCGAGGGAAATTATTGTAAAATAGGGGTTATAATTGGCCCCTTTTGTTGCTAAAATTGGTCACTTCTGGCGAATCTTTATACATGTTCATTGTTGTCGATAAGTTAGATTTTAAGTGAATTTTTAGCTACAATAATGATAATAATGATTAGTATATAATCATGTTATCCAAAGGACATCCACTGTTGAACAAAGACCTCCCCCATAGATTTCCACAACGACCGGTAACATATGTCTCCCAGCGACCTTCACCAGGTCATCTGTCCATCTCGTTGTAGGCTGTCCCAAGTTGTGTTTTCCGGTCCACGGGCTCCTCTCAAAAACCTAAAAACTTTCTTGCTCCTACAGCCATCAGTTCTATGAGCAATATGCCCAACGCATTGCCTCTTCAGCTTACTAATTCTTTCCACTATGTGGGCAACTGGAATTTCTTCTACTGATCTCCTCATTTCTGATTAGATCTCGTAAAGAAATACAAAGCGTAGCTCTATCCATAGCTATCTGAGTCACCTTGAGCTTTCTTATGAGGCCCTTCATCAGTGACTACATCTCTGTGCCATATGTCATCACTGGTAATACACACTGGTTAAAGACGTTTTTTGTCTTCAGACACTTCGGTATTGTTGACGAAGAGACATTGCAAAGATTCCTAAAGGCTGCCAGCTGAGTTAGATCTGACGATTGACCTTTTTCTCGAAAGCTTGTCCAAGGTAGATTTAGGTATCATGAAAACGCTATTGATCTGCTGCTTATTCTTATTTTTTCTTTTACTTTGCCTAACTTTGGGACTAGTCGGGTTTCAAATTGACCTCTTGTATCGTAAGGTCAGTTAACAGAAATAAATCTCACATGCAGAATTACCTTAAACCCGAAACCACTGTAGACACAAATATCTGTAGACCACATTTTTGTGTAGTATGGGAATCGTACCTGTGACCCTTAACACATAAAGCTGATCGCCTCACCACTACTCCTATAGAGTCATTAAACCCAATAAGTTTCTGGGTTTCCATGCATCACCAGCCTGTTGATGGCGACTACTAATCCGGAACTCAGAGGGAAATAAATTTCAACAAAGAACATCTTTTTAGTGTATACGGATGCAGGACAAGGTTTTAGTTAGGGGTCTCTTATTATAAAATTTCACTCCATCACTACACCAAGTAAAAGGAAAAAAGGATGCAGGCACGGTTGGTGCAGTGGCTGATACAGTCGGCTGCTGCGCTCCGGTTCAATTCCCACACGCAACAAATATTTGAACGATCTGTAGGTAGGTGTTCCGGGTCTGGGTATAGTGTGTGGAATTTTATGTCTGTAAACGCACCCACGTTACAGGAGGAGTCATAGTGTGGCGCGACATTTTTTTTAAAAAGAAAAGAAAATTAAAGCTGCAAAAGATTAATAATTTTACTGTTCAGATCTCAATATCTGATGCAGGAAACAACATACATACATTTCTGTATCTCGTCACGAAATGAGCTGTTTACACGTAGCGAAAAAAGCCATTTGCTTAGATACTGCGGCAACCGCAGTCAGGTAATATTCATTAGTAAACGTTAAAAAGCTGATATAACAAAGATAAAGATAATTTATTCATTAAACAATATTTGTTTATACACTAATTGAGCGTGCAATTCGTTTAAACCGAAAGACGCACGTACAGACTTTGTCTGTCGAGGCGTACAAGTTACAAACTATAATAAAAAATAAAAAGAACTTTATTCTTGAGTAATACGATGGCATAACTTATTTTTGTTTCTTTAAATAAAAATGTTGCCCTACACTAGAATTTCTCCTGTCGTGGGTGCGTTTACAGACACGAATTCCACAAATAATACACCCAGACCCGGAACAACTATCCCCATGCTTGTTTGCAAATTATTCTCATTCTCACGTGTAGAATACAGAAAGAAGACCTATGCTGCCATTTTCACTTCCCTTCACACAGACAGAAAAATGCGAGTGAAATAAAGTTTAAAAAATTCATAGATTTATTGTGTACAGTGAAAAATGCCGAATGCGTGGGTTCATTAACTGTCTTATCATTATCGCCTTATTGAATATACAACTATACTATATTTTAGAGTAGAAAACAAATAGAACAGTTTATAATATTTTCTGAAGTTTACGCGAATAGCATCCATCGAATTGAAAATAGTTTACGGAAATATATCGCGCTCAATTATTTCGTAATTATTTCGTGCAACGTGTTATGTTCCACTATACAAAGGTGTTGCTTAATTGTGTATTGCACGTATGATTATTTCAGGTATTATTATGAGCAAGTGGCTGCACGTTGCACGTATAGATGCTGTACGTAAGTATATAGAATGAATTAATTGAGCGCGATATATTTCCGTAAATTATTTTCAATTCGAAAGAACAGTTTATATTAAACTAAATAGGCATAGTAATAGTAAAAATTGAATGCTGTTCTGTATATGTAATGGCCAATGAATTTTCCAATAGAATGGTGATTACTATAAGCTTCGTATGGCAATTCTGCTTCCTCTTCCGTTTCGTTGTGGTGTGTGCCAGCTGTCAGCGTGCCTTGTAAAAAAATTATATAAAATAAAACAATATCAGCACCCCAAACAGATTTAACATATTTATCCTACCTGCTAATAGGTTATAGGCCCAGGCGTTACCACAGAAAGGTATTTAGACCTGTTTGATTTGGTGGTTTTGTTGGACAGCGTGGCGTGGTCGGTTCATTCACAAAATGGAGGCGGCGATACCGGCGTTTTTGAGTGGCGGTAGCACCTGGGCCGTATGGAAGTTCCAAACTGAGGTTATGTCTACACTGTCAGTGACCATGTCAGTTTAAAAACTTACATGTCTACAATATCATGAAGGCAGAAGTCTTTATGATATTGTCATCGGGAAACATGTGCAGCCAGAGGCGGTTGAGCATCAACAGGAGTGGTCTAAGTAGTGTAGTAATAAAGTGTATCTCAATGAAGTACCACGTTTCATTTCTCTCCAACACACCATACTTCCCTAAAACGATCATTCGATTTGCATATACACATTATTCTTTTTCAATTCCATTTTTTTATTATAATTCGCTGCTTCATACTAGCCTTTTCCCTGTGTCGTGGGACCAGTTAACCGACATAAATCTCACAAATACAAATACCCAAACTCGAAACTATCCGTAGGCCATACAAATGTTTGTTCCGATCTGAATTGAACCCACGACACGTAGCGCAGACAGCCAATCGCTTAACTGAAACTCAGTCACTGCGCTACACCAAATAAAAAGTTAAAAGGTAAGCTTAGTACTAAGAATACCTGAACCAGAAACTACGATAAATTTATCTGACTACATCACTGACTCCATCTGAAGCAGAAAATACGATAAATTCATCTGACTCCATCACGAAATGAGCTGTCGGTAGCACATTGAACCAAATATAGATGTCGCAAAAGAATAATATCAATTTACTTAGACGGCACATGATTCATCACTCGCCGTTTTATTATATTTTTACTCTAAGAGACGTTAATAAAAGTAAAGACGCTGGAAGGGTGCCGTCTTTATATTGCGTTTTATTATAATAAATGTACCGATTCTATGTACGAGTACGAGATGAAATGTGTTTAAAAGCTTGCAAATATAGATAATAACCATAATTGTGAGAACTAGCGGTTACTAAAGTATGCCTAGTTATTATTTTTCCGGTGATATTATAAAATACGTGCCGTGTGGTGCCGGCTCAGAATACCACCACTCCATCTCCTCCCGTGGGTGTCGTAAAAGTCGACTAAAGGATTAGTCGGAGGATGGGCAGCAGCGTCCTTCGAGTACATTAACAACTCAACTGTGATCGCCAACCCGTCTGCCAAGCGTGGCGATTATGGCAAAACCCCCCAATGAGCCTGCAACACACCCATATCGGTCGTTATGGTGATCTTTGCAGGAGGCCTGTGTCCAGCAGTGGACTTCATTCGGCCGAAATGATGATTATAAAATATCAGCCTATAACTCCCTCTCTTCCAATTGGTGTCCGGATTAAGAATATAGCACCACTCCATCTTCTACCGTTGCCAGATCTCGTTAAAAGGCGATTAAGGGCCTCTAAACCAGAGAAATGGGCAGCAGCATCCCTTCTTTGGAATATTACGTCTCTTCTGTGGTAGTACCAGTAGTCATAATACGCTTACCAACCCACCAACCAAATGTTCTGGCAAATTCCCCCAAAATGACGACACAATTGTGAATGTGCCATTTCAGGGGCTAATTTCCCTTTCGTACTCAAATTTATTTTTCATAATAACACTCGCTGGCATTTCGTTGTGTGCTCTTAATAATGAACTTGTAACAAAACCACTCCATCTTCTCCTTTTTTTGGTAGGTATTGACCCCAGCTCTCACCCCCTGTAGTATGTCGTGCTATTTACTGGACAACCTGTATAAAGTCATTTCACTAGCTACAGTGCAGTACCTAACCGGAAAACAGTCATGTTTACACAGTTTGAAAACTACTGCGTAGCAACCAAGCCGAATTCTTGCAATAAGAGACCTACCACCCGTAAACTTTAAGTTAAAAATCATTTATGTGTGTCAAGTATTTACTCGGGAAATGCAAAATCGATCAACAGATAGCGTGCTGTCATTTGCGCTAACGGATAAACGGCTCAAACGTTTACAACCAGAGGTGGCAAGTATAAGTATTATATTCATTTTATTTAACATACGGCTACTCCGATTAGCCGTGTGGTGCTGGCTAAGAATGGAACCAATCCACCTCATCCTGTGGGTGTCGCAAAAGCGATAAATGATAAGCCGGAGGATGGGCAGCAGCGTTCTTCTAGTGCATTTACAACTAGCTGCGATCGACAACCCGCCGGAAAAACATGGCGATTATGGCAAAACCGCCCAATGAGCAAACAACACAAACTTAAACCGGTAGTTGTGGCGATCTTTGAGAGTACCCTACGTTCAGCAGTGGATGTTTTTTCGGCTGAAATGATGATGATGATGAACTCCGACTTTGCTTATGTCCCACGAACTGAAAATTATTAAACCGATTCAAGAAATTAGCTCTATCTTTATAAGAAGAAAAACATCAAACAACAAAGTGAAAGCACATTTTCATGTTCATCAATATAAAAAATCGAATTATCTCTGTTTTCTCCTTCAATACTTAATCTGCTAATGCGTACACCCCATACTTCGTCATCTCGGTATACTTCCCAATAACCGAAATAATAAACCTGGACTAGGGGATATACCTCTCTAGTGTGATCATACGAGGACCTGGAGCCTCCCTTAGGTGCCAAAGATGACCGGTCCAGTGGTTTTAGCCGGTAGGAGTCCGGCATACCCCTTCGCCCTTCCCCGGGGCGAAGGAAGTTCATGAAGAATTTCCACTGGGCACCAATAAAAAAACAAAGGGGATATACCTATAATCATTACAAATGGCAGGTGGTTTGGTTATCATAGCATGCTGATTTCAGTACACTATTCGCCATCCTCCTGATATGTTCTATGAGTGGCCTTTTACGGCCGCCACTCGGATAAAGAAGAGTTGTCCTCGATATTTCTTTTGTCCCAATTAACGATGTTGGTAATATGTCACACAAACTTACCTATATACCGTCTGCCGATATTATGCGAGGTAACAAATGTGTGTCTCAGACCTCTCCACGATATATCTCGTGTGAACCCGACGACGCACACCTAGAATTACATAATTATATATGTAGGTACCTAAGTGAACAGTGGTACAGTTGCGTTGAATCTATATAAATAAATAAAATTGAAGTGTCTGTTTGTAATGTCAAAATAACAGCGTTTTACTAAATGCATATGAAAGTATACAAGGTACCTATAACAAAAAAACATTTTTTTTATTTTTTGTCTGTTTGTTCCGGGTAATCCCCAAAACAGCTGGACCGATTTTGACGGGACTTTCACAGGCAGATAGCTGATGTTATAAGGAATAACTTAGGCTACTCGTATTTTAGAAAAATAATTCGGGTTCCGCGCAAAAAAAAACACCCTTGAAATCCAATATATACCTATATTCTATGTCAAGTGTGTATGTCGAAGTACTCCAAATATCGTTTAAATTAAACGCGGGTGAAAACATGGTTCCCAGCTAGTTACAAATAAAAAACATAGCGGGACTATTCGACTACCATGTTTTTTGAGTAACCTTTAAGATAAAAATTGCTCAAATAAACATGTTGATGGTAACAAATACATTCGTTAGACAGACCGTAGAAGCATCATAGCAGCAGGTTTTGGGGGATGAAATCATGGCTCAAGCCAAAGAACGTCCACTGCTAATCAAAGGCCGACCATAGATTTCAACAATTATTTCATAATTTTAGGGGATATTTGCCAGTACTCACCACGCTTAGCAGTCCTTCAACGACGGCACGGTTGGTGCAGTGGCCGATACAGTCGGCTGCTGCGCTCCGGGTCGTGGGTTCGATTCCCACACGGAACAAATATTTGTATGGCCTGCAGGTAGTTGTTCCGGGTCTGGGTGTATTGTATGTGGAGTTTATGTCTGTAAACGCACCCACGACACAGGAGAAATCCTAGTGTGGGGCGACGTTTAAAAAAAAAAAAAAAAAAAAACTACATTAATTACAACACAACTGCGATCGCATATTATTTATCTAGACCAGTCGTTGTGGCGATCTTTGGGGGAGGCCTATGTCCAGCAGTGGACGTTTTAGGGTTAAAATGTTGATGATGGTATGTACCTATGCTGTCTAGTGTTGATATGCACTTGCCATAATCGCCAAAATTGCGCTACCAGGTATTGAACATTTCCTTACAAGAAAGTCAAAAACATGCCCAATCGAAGATAAGACTGCAGGTTGGGAATCAGGGCTTGCGATCACGAGATCATTGAGGCAATGAAATATGCCAGACCATGCTTGGCAGGTGGGTTGGTGAGCGAAGAACGGACGTTGCTGCCCATTCCTCTGGATTAAAGTCCTTTAGTCGCCTTCTACTACATCCACGGGAGATGGAGTAGTATCATCATCACCATGTCAGCCAAAGGACGTCCACTACTGAACAAAGGTTTCCCCCAATTATTTCCACAATTGACAATGTGTCATCATTCTGGGGCGAATTTGCCAGTACTCACTACGCTTAGCGGGTTGGTGAGCGCCGTATAGTTTTTTTTTTTTTTTAACCTTGGGAAATCCTCTTGGACTTCCTCCGCCTTGGGAAGGGCGGAGGGGCATGCCGGGATCAAACCGGCTAAAACCCCACGGTGTCCTTCTTCTTACCTCTAGCCGGGGGTGAGTTGTACGCTTTTCTGCATTGGACCGCTCCCCCGGCAGGTATCGGCCCGTCAATGATTGACGGGCCCCTTCTGTGTGCGGCCTCGTTGGCCGCACCTATCCTTCAGAGAGGCGCGTGCGGAACACGCGCGCCGCCATCTCGGGCCTGTTTCTGTTCGGGCGACGGACCGCCCCTGGTTCGTCGCCCGCAGGCCGCTCCTCATGGTGGCCGGAGATCGTCCAGCGCCCCACCCCGACGCCGACGCCCGGTGTGTCTTCTGCGGAGGGGATCGGAGATATCCCTCCGTACCCGCTCTGCCGCCTCCTTTGCTTGCATCACTTCCTCGCAAAAGGAGGCGACGGCATCCCACGCGCTCTCGCTCCGGACGATGGACCGAACCACGGCCGGAAGCGAGAGGTCACGGCGCTGCGCTGCCCAAGCTGGGCACCAGCGCCGTATAGCTACTACTAACTTTTTAAATCTGTAATGACGCCTGTCACCTTAGTCATCCTGTGATCACGGCCCTGCTAAGTGTTCGCAACGTCAGGAAAAACAAAAATCTAAAATATAGCGCGATAGAATCCGTTTAAAAGGGTTTTATAATAACAAATATTTTACATCGTAAAGACCTTGTAAGTAGAAGCTAAGGTTTTGGTGTTTCAATGTATGTTACTCGATTCGCTACAGAAGAAAAAGTGCCTGGGGGGGGCGACCTTTTTACAGTCGCCTTCCCTCCACTAGAGGGGATGACCGCTTTACAGTCATCCCCTCCGAGATGTGCCTAAAGGCGTGGCGCCAATGGGTGGCTCTAGATGGAGATCTTTCGAGTTCCTGGAGCCTCCCTTCGGTGCCGACGATGATCACTCCGGTGGTTTTAGCCGGTAGGAGTCCGGCATGCCCCTTCGCCCTTTCCCGGGGCGAAGGAAGTACATGAGGTATTTCCACCGGATCAATAAAAATAAATAAAAAAAGGAGTCCGGCATTCTGGCACAATTGCAGGGTACCTATAAGAACTCTTTGATGTACCAGCAACGGAGTAGAGGGCTAGGGTCAGCACAAAAGAGGGTCGAGTTTTCAGCTACAGATGAGCCCAATCCATAAGCGATAAATAGATAAGATAAGAACCGATGACTTAAAATGATGGTGACGATAGATGACGCAAGTTTTTCCGCAGACAATGTAAGAATAGATCCTTATTTCCACTGAAGGCATGCGGAATAAAAGCGGAATGAATACATCTATGAAATTTGCTTTGCTCGCAAATATCAACATTATTTAACGTAAATGTTCACGGATATGGTAATTAAAAAGACAATATTTTCCGTTACAATTTCAAATGTCGTGCAATACCTTACGCGTTCCACAAACATGAACTGCCCAACCCTAATTCACCCGCCACCATTAATATAAAATCGTAAAATCTACATTCGAAAAAAATATACGTTTTACATTGACAGCCCTAATTTACTTTCCCCGAGGGCCTATTACACTCGATCACGGATAGCGCCAAAATTAAAAATATTTGCCCTCGGCATTTTTTATTCAAACCTATTTACAGAAACAGCGACTCTATGAACCGACAGGTAAATTTAAATTTGAATAGGTAACGAAGATTAATGGAATTCATGGTGAAATTTGTTTTCTCCTAAGTTAGTATTTCTGGAATTGGTGAGATATCTCTTGATTCCAATTAAAAGAGTGATCCAGCGATTCATAAAGCCAAGGGGTGACATAAAGTCGATTTAAAAAAGAGAGGTATCTTATGGACACCCGTTTGGAACTGAGTTCCTTTCGCTATATCTTTTTGTTTGTATAAAGTAATTATTGTTGTGTTTGTAATAAAATAATTAAACGAATCATAAAATGTGAATTAATAGGAATAAAGTTTAGTACGCAAAAAAATATAAATATTTTTGCATTTTCTCAAAATTGACGGCAAGTTGAATCGATTACAAAAGTTTATTAGGTTTCTAAAAAAAAGGTGATCGGGAAGTGCCTCGAAACTCACTACAAAAAGATGTCGATTTTTGGTGTCGTTTTTCATTGTTACACTTTTTTCGTCTAGCTCATCCTCAGCTCGCTAACAGAACGATAACGTGCGATAAGGAACTCCGTTCCAAAAAAAAAAAAAAATCGTCAATGCTGACCAAAAAAACCAAAAGCCTCCTAGCCTCCTCCTCGTAAGACTACATGATGTGTGTCGTCATTCTACAAGAGGGACACTCCTACCCATCCCTCTGGTTTAGAGTCCCTTAGTCGCCTTTAACAACATCAACGGGAGGAGATGGACTGGTGCTATATTCTTAGTCCTGACACCTGACACCACAAGGATGTTTAAGCGACTTCTAATCAGTTATGAAAATTTGGTTATCGTTTAGGGGAACAAGGTGTGGTGTTCCTCCATAGAAAAAGGAGGATCCTCCAGCCAGGCGGATGGTGTGCCTGGCGGGCCGAAGCCCAACGGTTGATATTAGACGACTGTATGTATACTGCGTTGCGCGAATACTTTAATAGCGTGATTCAGGATTCTTTGACGTCATCCGAGAGTTGCATTTAATAGTCAAGTAGATGTCATTGTAAGTTGTAGTTGTATTGCTGGCGATGTAGGTGTCGCCACAGTTATCATGGCTATTTGGGTACTAGCCCGTTTTTTTATAACCCTATTGGCAATCAAGCATACGACCAGCCGACCCGCCATACTAAGCGGTTACCGTAATCTACGCATGCTTGCAAGCATCATTGGCATAATTAGAGCGATGAGGATGAGGGGATGCCTTTTTATCTTGGGAAAACCTCAATGGGGAGCTGATTCCACTACCTGAGTGTGCGCCGGGTGGAAGTTTCTCTGAAAGGAAACCGTACGGTATGAAATCATTTTGACTCTAGTGTATGCGGATGAAATCCCCACCGATGGAAATATTGGTATGGTCATTTAAATGTTTTGATACTGCCAAGAAGAGCGGGCCAGGATCTACATCGACACTTTTAAAACAATTAAGATTACAACAATGTTCATCCTTATCATTATCATATCAGCCAAAGGACATTCATTGCTGAACAAAGGCCTTAGATATCCACAACGACCGGTTACATGCCACCCGCATCCAACGACTCCCAGCGAATTACACCCGGTCGTCTGTCCACCTCGTTGGAGGTCACCCCACGCTGAGTTTTTCGGTGCGTGGTCTCGACTCGAGAACCTTTTTACCCAAACGACCACGAGCAATGTGCCCCACCCATTACCGCTTCAGTTTACTACTTTCAGCTACGTCGGCAACTTTAGTTCTTCTACGAATCTCCTCATTTCTGATTCGATCTCGTAGAGAAAAACCATGCATAGCTCTCTCCATAGCTTGCTGAGTGACCTTCTAATGAGGCCCATGGCGGGTCACCACGTCTTTGTGACATGTACCATCTTGTAACACACACAAGGTAAATACTTTCCTCTTCCAAAATCTCTGGCTTTGTCGACGCTACACTGCTGTCCTCAGTCTTCAGCTTTATAATACGACTTTGCCCAATAGCATATCTCCTGTGAATACTTTGGAACCTTAGTTTGCTCAATCGTACATATATCGTCCTGTATGGACTTCCATATCCGTCTATAGAGTAGTCGGTATGTTTTAGCAACATCGGAGTACTGGAGCGTCACGGCGCGTCTTTCTGCCATTAGGTCAAAGGTGTGATGGAGAACTTTTTGGTGGGTTCTAAAAGACTCAATGGGCGAATATTGAAACGCCAATTAGTATCAAGTCCCGCTTTAACTATTTGAGAAACCCGTTTTTGGTAGGAAACCGGGTGGTTCAAATGGAAAGTCGCGCTGACTTCATATTAAGTGGCGTATCAATCAGTATTCGGGCATTAGACCCAACCATTTGGACAGTTTCTACAAACTTACCATTTAAATTGTCCTCAGACACGCAATTTTCTAGGCACTAGAAGCGATTTTGGAGTATTAGTTAAAAGCTCTCGGAATTTTGGATATAAGCGCTATAGGGCCGAAGCGTAGACTTCATCAGAGAAGACTCTCAACTTTGAGATTAATATTCATTGTGCCTCTTAATATGCGATGATTACTACCGGTTTTCAATTACAATGTTGATTGATACAATTAAGTGATAGTTTATTTGTCATGGCAGTTAACGGTTCGTTTGTATTTGTGTGACCATAAAAAATAACCACAAAAATCCATTTAATTCAGATGATTCATGATAGTCAATCAATATCGTAAAGCATGCCCGTCATTTTACATAAAATATTTGCCGAAATAAAACACGTAGAAAAGATAGTGCTTTTTATTAAATACAGAATTTATACATACTCCGCCGAATACAAAAACATCAACAATTACAGAAGAAATTAAAATCACATGGTACCTATGAGTATAGACTAGTCTACAGCGATCAAGCCATAACAATAGGTACTTAATTGACGTACTCGTGACAACATAGGCAGTGAAGTGTGCGATTGAAATAAAAAATTCTAATAGAGTATTTATAACAATATCAGTCCTTACTTAATTCCTAAAAGGGTCCTAAGAAAGATTAAACTTGGACTATTTCGCGATCTAAATGAGGTCTAGAAAATAAATAGGGTAACTTAACTTAGGCAGCCGACAGACTGGTGATACGAATGACGTGTCATCAGTCCGTCTGTAGCCCGCATACTTACAAGTTAAAATCAATTAACGACGTTGCACGCCGGCGACAGTTATTCACGACTTTAAATGACGCAGCTGGATTCAAAATGAGTTTGCATTTCTAAAGTTGATCTAACTTATTTAATGTTGTTTATATCACTAAAGAGTATTGAAAACACGTTTAACATTATTATATACATAGTAAAACTTGTATTTTTCTTGTTCAAGATTTATTTATCTCATAAATGCATTACTATAATAGCGTCGGTATTGATAACTAGACCTAACGATAAAATAATCAGCAGGCCTTATCGATTACCTACATACTGACTCCTATTTAATCTCTGCCATATATTTATAATAATTGGCTCCGTTGTTCACTTTTGAAGTGTATTAATAAATAGTTTAAGTATAAATAATGGTTGTGGCAATGAAACACGAAGTTTGAGGGTTTATTCCGCGTTGCTATTTTTGGTAATTATAAGTGAATCGCTTAGAATAAAATCTAAAACCACTGTCAATATATGTAGTCTTATCACTGACGATATATGAATACGCGTAAGTACTTGTATTATAGAGGTCAGTGGGTCTTATCGATAGAAAAACGTATCTACGATAAAAGTAAATCTTGTGTTAACATGTATAAAATGTGATTTGAAAATCTGCTTCTTGATGTCTAGCGATTTTGTTTAGCGCTAAGTCGTCGGCGTACATTCGTCCTTTTTGGGAGGATTACATGACTAAACAGCATTGCCCGGACTATGAACGTTGCCGTTCACGCTGAGAGGAATGGTGTTAAACTCATCGTCGATGTCCTCAGTTTTCCTGTGGGAGAAACAGACTAATTAGAATTGTACAAGCATATTGTAGGGTTCTGAAAGGAAGTCGTATAACCGTGCATGATGGGACCTTTTTCTACGAAATAAGCGAAAGAAATGTTTCATATATAAGGTCTACGAACTTGCTTCCAAAACATTGCACAATGCTATCGCATTAATACTTGCCTGGTTTTGAACCAACAACCCAATGTTTTGAAAGAAAGTACATATGACAATGATAAGGCTCGTTGTCATATCTTTCTTAGTTAAGTCTAAGATCCCAAAGACTAATTGTGAAGGAGAATTGTTTTGTTTCATTGTGAGGAAACCTGGATCTAAAAAATTTCAATTACAAACGCACAGTGACCAAGCGGGTGATTAATGCCCTGTCCTTCCTTTTTTTAATACAGTTTTAACTTAAATTTTCGTGTATGTTCTATTTCGATATCTTACGAGCTTCAGAAGATATGAATATAAATACAATTTACACCTAGTGAAGCGGGCCGTTAACGGCTACACAGTAATATTAGTACTTACGTTAATGTATGGTCATTAATGTATACTTTTACCTACCAGCCGTAAATTACCCGCTTCGCATGGTGTAAATTAAAATTGTGTGATAATTGTTATTTTTATTAATAATTCAAATAAAAAGTTCTATTTCACGGCATAATCCGCCTCCATGGCATTTTTTTTAACGGTGTCCCACACTATGATTTTTCCTTTGTCGTGGGAACATTTTACAGACATCTCACATGCGCAAACCCCTAACACCCAGACATAAAACAACTATCTGCAGATCATTCAGATTTTGTTCCACGCTGGGATCGAACCCGCGACCCGTAGTGCAGGAAGCCAATTGCTTAGCCACTGCGCCAGCCGTACCTTCAAGAATCTGTTCATGAGCGTGATGGAACTTCAAAAACATTAACACATACAACTTTCACGTACATTTAGTAAAATTATTTGTATGTTATACTCATTATTTGCCGTGTGGTGCCGGATACGAATAGCACCAACCCATCTCATACCGTGGGTGTCGTAAAAGGTGACTATGTGATTAGCCGGCGGATGGGCAGCAGCTTCCTTCGATTCCATTATCAACTCTACTGCGATCGCCAAGCTTGGCGATTATGGCAAAAACCCCCCTAAAACCACAACACACCCTAACCGGTTGTAGTGGCGATCTCTGGGGGAGGCCTGTGTCCAACAGTGAACTTTATTCATCTGAAATGATGGATCACAACTATTTGTGTATTTTGTGTCCGTTACGTTACAATAATTACTCGAATTATCATTTAATCTTACACCAAGCTTGTGCCTGACAAAACACTAATACCCGAAATCTTTTAGCGAAATATTCAATTCATTAGCTGATTATTTAGCCTACGTTAATGTATATTAGTTAAGTATTTACTCGTTGAATTAAGAGCTGTAGACCCTTCCCCTTTCAAAGAAAGGGTTGTAAGATGCATTATCTCAAAGCGCGATAAACAAAGCGATAGCCCGGTATTTACAAAGATTGGATCGCGAAAAGAACTTTTTGAATGCCGAATTTCAATTGCGAAGTTTGAGTACTTGATTACCAAGTTTTTAAGGCTAAGTAAGGTTTTAACAAGGCAAGCCATTGATGGAGTTAAAACAGATCGTTTGAGTTTGTTTAAGAAAAGGTATATAATATATATATAGGACGTATTTCCGATCCGTGGCAACGGTGATTGTATATCTGGGCTTGATTTTATTAGATAAGGTGTCTCTGTCGATTGTCTAACGTCAGGTCTTCATAAATATATCGGTTTTATGAGAACTTACACTTATGTTGTATTACGTTTACGTTACATATATCTAAACATCATTCAAAGATATGACAGACTTACGAGACTCACTTTCTGGCTAACAGTAACATATATAGGGTCTTACTTTAATAATGGAAAATATTTTAAGGCTTGACTCTATGAGTGGTATAGAATTCATTTTAAATATCAAGTATCTGTTTTACTGATAGTAAATAAATTAATGTTTAAATACTCGACTAGACATATCACATAACATTTACAGACTCCATATTATTTTTAAAAATAAAGGTTTCTGATATGTTTTGTCTTTTTTGCTAAATCACATCATGACAACCTATAGATTTACCTCCTAAAATAACTACTAATAATAATACTAACAGTAAGCAAAAGATGGGTACTTTATATGTGAATTGTGCTCATCAAATATTCTTGTGAAGATAGCTCTTCACGATGATCATTTGTTAAGGGAACACGAGAAAGCCCCACGTAAGATCTTACCTACGTCACATCCTTGCTGAATCTTATTAGTTAGTATTTAAGCCCCAATAATTCGTCGAAAGTGTTGCCGACATAGCTGAAAGTATTAGTGTTAAGCTGAAGTAGCAAAGGGCTGGGGCACATTGCTTGAACGTTGCCGTTGGGATAAAAAGGATCTGGAGTGGAGAACACGCACTGGAAAATGCAGCCTGAGAAGACTTCCAACAAGGCAGGCAGACAACCTGAAGAAGCTCACTGTGAGTCGTTGGACGTGAGCGACATGTAACTGGTCGATGTGGGAATCTATGGGGGAGGCCTTTGTGCAGCATTGGGTATGGTGGTCCTTTGGCTGATATGACGATGATGATAAATTCATGTTCAGTATTTAAAGACTTTAACAAGTGATGTGAACCATGTCACCTCAGGTAAATTATCATCATTATCCTAGGTCTATGTCACGAAGAGGCAGCCAGTCCAGGCGAAGGTATATTTTTTATTGTATTCGATTCAGAGCATAAATACAAAACAGGGCCTAGATGTTGCAGAGAAGTTCATTTACGGCCCATAGGCCTACCGTATATTGTATCCAGCCCAACCAGCCGAGTGCCAAACCATGCGCTCTTGTCTTTTGTGTGGAAACGCTTCCCACATGGCACTGGGTGTTATCGTCAATAACTATCATAACATGTAGCTTGCCCTTTTGCGCCCAGTATTAACAGTCCATTATAACCATACCACTCATTTTTTCATTTAAATTAGGGTTTTAAGGTGTGTGGTGTACAATGTATTTATAATATCAAGAAAAAATTCGCGAGTGCGCTAACTGCCATCCCACATACAGTGTATAGACCGAGTGAGCAAACCGAGCGCTCAAGCGAGCATGCGGCGTACCAAATAAATATCGCAGACGACTGGGACTGTCGCTAACCTCCTCGATAGTATCGTCCCAGTGTTTATCATCGTCAAGTAGATGGAGCGCTCCGTAGGCTGGGCGATATTTGGGAAACTTAACGGCATTAAAAGCACTGTGTGCAGTAAAAGGCGCAAGAAATATCAGTCGCCATTATTTGGATGCACAGTGTAGACCTTACCCAATGCACCGTCTTTCATAACTCCCGAGAAACCATATTCCGAACGCCCACGTTGACGTCGATCAAAGACACTTCTTTGCTTCTCGTACGTATAGTATGACGGCATCTCGCCGTTCGTTCGCGATTTGGGGAACATATTCCCTTTGAACAGTTTATAAAATACGAGAAGTGTAGTTTGACGCTGATTTTCAAAGCGCTCTATGACATTTTCATGATTGAAATAAATTCGCTAGCTGGCTAGTGTTAGCAGGCTACGTAACCAATTGCGAAAGGTTACGAAATAAGCGTTCTCATTCTTAAAATCTGTCGTTTAGCTTCTTCTCGTATTTAGATATGATAATGGTTTTTTTAAATAATTCTGATTACGTACTGATAACGAATGTGTTCACTTCATCATTTCGGCCGAATGAAGTCCACTGCTGGACACAGGCCTCCCCCAAAGATCACCACAACCACCGATATGGATGTGTTTGTTGTGAGCACATTGGGGGGTTTTGCCATAATCGCCACGCTTGGCAGGCGGGTTGGCGATCGCAGTTGAGTTGTTAATGTACTCGAAGGACGCTGCTGCCCATCCTCTAGCTAATCCCTTAGTCGACTTTTACGACACCCATGGGAGGAAATGGGGTGGTGGCATTCTGAACCGGAGCTTGTGTGACTGTTATCAAAATATTAGCTGTAAAACAAAACTGTATAGACATATTGTTTACTACTCACCTCCAATGTACAAAATCGTTATGTAGTTTTAGCGTTCTCATCCAACATCGAACCAGACAGAAATTCTAAAAATTGCATTTTTAGCATCAATATCGTCTCTGTAACACGCGGCTGTCAAAAAATATTCCATGTACAGTTTTTGTGTCTCTACGATTGTTTTATAGTATAGATGGATAATCTGTGTGGTTTCCGGCAAAGAATAGGCCAACCTTCTCCACCCATGGTGTAGTAAAAGGTGAATAAGGGTTGATATTAAGACGCTTATTGTAGTGACCATTTGAAGGATATGTTCAGCAGTGAACGTTTACGGGATGACGCGTGTGTGCGTGTGTGTATATAGGTGTACGAATGAGCGCATGTGGGTGTGCGTGCGTGTGGTTGGGTGACGATTTGATGAATGGTAGTATTTGTATATACTGCATATAGTTGTTACGGGTCAAAACACCGTTTACAGACATATGTGGGTATCCACGACACAGGAAAAATCATACAGATTTTTTGTGTGTCATTATAGCGTCCAAATACTTTCAATTTGGTCTTAAGGGGAAGTATGAAAATATTATCCTCTATAATCGGAAAAATTAAATTATTTTTATGAACCACCAACCCAATAATTAATCTATTGAACTTCGTGGCCCACAGTTGACAAATCAACGTTAATAGAGTGACTTCCCGTCGCCCGTATGCTAACTACTGGACATAAGTGGACGATATAATACATAAGATGTACCGTCAGTAAATTCCCTTACCATCGGTGTACCGTAGGTTAATACACTATCAACATGTGTGTGGAATATATGTCTGTAAACGCACCCACGACACAGAAGAAATCCTAGTGCGGAGCAAAGTTAAAAAAAAAACCTACTAAGGAATTGTTTACAAAATAACTATTCAAATACATTTTTATGTAACATGTTTTTTAAACCAAAACCTCCACATAGATATATGGTTTATAAACCCATACAGATTCCTAACCCCATGCAAATTGTTCTGAAATTTGTGATAGTGAATTTTAATAACTATTAATATACTTGTAAGAATTAAATCCGTAAACCTGGCGCGCATGCTATAGATAGTTAATTGACGCATTATAGTTCTAGCGAATCTCAAAAAATTGGATTCCAATTTTCAGGTCAATCTGAATGGGGTTATAAATCTGGCTGGGGCTAGGAGAAACCATCGATTATTTAATTTATAATCTGTTTTAGAAACGTATCATGCATATAGAAAAATATCATTTTCTGCTTTTTAGTACGTGAATTCGGTGGCCAGTTTTCAAAATATTTATAAGATTATGACAGAGATGTGTGATTCTACTGAAAAGGCAAACAAACAGAGAAGAAAGTGAGTTAACATTACACTTTCATCCAGTTCTCAGCTATTTTGATGCTTCAAGTCTCTAGCTCATCGGGAAGTTAGCTTAAAATTGATTGCAATATTTGTACCGAACACACAAACAAACAGATAGTCAGACAAGAAAGCGAGTTCAAAAGAACATGGAAAAATAATACGGTTTGACATGACAAAGTTGATAACTTCTGTGCGTTGAGTACAAAATGCTTGAACGGAGTTTTAGAGCTACGGGAGAAAATTTAACGATTATGAAGATTTATTTTTGGGTTTTTACTTTGCCAACATTAGTGCCTTAGTTATTCAGGCACCATTAGCATCCATACCCAGTAGCACAAAAGCGCAATGTTGGTCTAATTCACATTCTAACGCTAACAACGCTAAATTTAGCTACGACTAAAGTAAAGCAGTGTCTGTACCGACGGCACTAATGTTACTAACAGCCGAAATATATAATCAATCTAATCCGAAATCTTCGTATTGAGGATTGAGAATTTGTTTTGTTTTGTGTAAAATGTGATTTTAACACAAAGACAGGTCAAGTCGCAAATTATAAATCTCAAGATTTTGGATAAGATTGGTCATTAATTTCGGCCGTTTGGCTGCCTGTCAGTAAGTCACCATGTAAATTATACTTTCACGTCATTTACACTGACATCATATCAGCCGAAAGATGTCCACTGCTGAACAAAGATCTCCCACATAAACGACCGGTTACATGCCGTGTCGTCATTTTGGAGAGAATTTTCCAGTTCTCACTACACTTGGCTGGCGGGATGGTGAGTGCAGAATAACTACTGTTCCACAGAAGGGACGTTCTAAGAAAGTAACGGAATTTGAGAACTCAACAATGATAAAGAATAAAGTGGATTTTATTCTTGAGTTTTTTTTTCTATACATACTTAATAATGTATAGGAACATAAAGTAAACATGTTTAAGTTTTTATAATTAACTAGCTGGGACCCGCGGTTTCACCCACAGTTTAATTTAAAAGAAAGCGGATTATTTATATATAATTTATAGTACTTCGGCATAGATACTTGACATAGAGTATGTATATATATTGGATTTCATGGGTTTAATTTTTTTTCACGGAACCCTAATTGTTTTCTAAAATAAAAGCAGCTTAAGTTATTCCTTATAACATCATCTATCTTCCAGTGAAAGTCCCGTAGAAATCGGTGTAGCCGTTTCGGAGATTAGCGGGAACAAACAGACAGACCGACAAAAAAAATTCAAATAGCTTTTTTGTTGTAGGTACCGTATATACTTTCATATGAAATTAGTAAAAAGTTGTTATTTTAACATTACAAACAGACACTTCAATTTTATTTATTTGCATAGATTTAACAAAATGTTTAGAACATGCACCTAATGATATCATCTAAACTAACATTTAGATCAAGAACAGGACAAGGAAGGTTCTTTAACAGCGTAACGTACAATACCTAAATGTATTATGTAACTATTCTTAAACCCGCGATATTGATGCTTGGTCATATTGACCCACAGATAAGCTATCTGTGTTTTGACCCGAGATGAATTTAGGCACATTTCTTAAACTTATACTGAATACCTAAGTTCCGTGAAGCACAGAGATATACCCACCCTCGATTAGCAGTGCTTTGTATTGCTCAGGGATGTAGATACTTGACAAATATATATCTACGGTTCAATTAGCAGCAATATGACGAGAACCACAAGTTTTCGGCATAAGACTACATACTATATACTACATACTATATACACCTAACATAGGACAATACATCATATAAATCACAGCATTACAGTTCCCAGCAGTTCCGAAATATGGAACTTAGAGCATTTGCTTTCATACAAAAAAAGTTTTTTTGGGCTGCTTTTTTTTAAAAAAAACGTTGCCCTACACTAGGGTTTATCCTGTGTCGTGGGTGCGTTTACAGACATGAATTCCACATACAATACACCCAGACCCGGAACAACTACCTGCGGATCATACAAGTATTTATTCCGTGCGGGAGTCGAACCCACGACCCGGAGCGCAGCCGACTGTATCAACCACTTTACCAACCGATATATATACAACAACCAATTGATACCTATTTTTCAATTATTTACATCCCTGAATAATCCAAGTACATGAGTGTATACTGTGCCCCGGGGCGCGGCTTAGCTCACATATTTATCGTACCATTGCAACATTGCCTGTACTGGGAGATACACATTGATCACGTCGGAATGGGCAGTTATTGTGACCCAAACATATCGTTGACTTTCGTGACACTATTTATTTAATGATTTTTATTGATGATTTTATGATGGATAGGCAGCCTCCGGGAAACGCAACGTCTTTTCGGCTACAATACCGCATTGCCTCAAGACGAAAGTACACGCTAAGATGACATAGGCCAAAAGACGTAGTCTTCACTATGGGGTTTCACAAGAAATCTCAAGGTCACTCAGCAAGCTATAGTTTTCTTATAGCTTGCTGATATTTCTTATATGCTTGGTATCTCAGAGATTGAATTAAAATTACAGATTGTGTTAGAACTAAAGCTGCCGACATAGCTAAAAGGGGGCACATAGCGAGTAGAAGCCATTGCCATTGGGATGCAAAGGTTCTCGAGTGAAGACCATGAATCGGAAATATTTCTGGTTATTAGGGATTCGCGTAAAAAAATTAAAACCCAGAAAACTATTTAATTTCTTTTGAATAAAATGGCAGGTGAAACCACGGGTCCCAGCTAGTTGAAAATATAATAATGCATGTTACCTATCCTAATGCAGGACCTCTATTCATAAAGCGAAAGGAACGAGCACTGATCACCACGCTTACTCTCTGCTTATTGGTGATTTTAGATCATGAGATCTAGGTTTCCTCACATTGTTTTCTTCACCGTTAAAGTCTTCAGGGTCTTACATTATTATTTATAAAAGTATATAAGATATTTATGCAGATTTGTAGCACATTGCAGATTTGATCCTTAACCCTGTAGTTAAGAAGCGAGTACGCAAACCACTGGGCCGCCACTACTCTTGAAAATGCGGTATGAAAATCTCTTAATATTATCCAAGAGAATACTCAGCCAATCAATGGCATAGAACATGTAATTAACAATGCTAAATCTCATGTTAGTCTTTCGAGGGATTGTACTTGGCTTTAATCATCAGGCTTACGAAGGCCAGCGAAACTGCACCATTTTTGTTAGCATATTGTTTTTTGTGTTGTATTGCATTTGTCTTTCAAACCTGGACACAGTAGGTAATGTCTCAAGTTTAAAAACTACTGCTGGGCTACAGAGTATCTGGCACTGTACTACCGGTAGACAATCAAATCAATACTGCGTATGCGAAGTAAATTTCGAAAGGATAAACGTGATCTTACCTTTTAACCCATACATAATAACTTATTTTCTATGAGCTATATAATAATTATGTATGTATTTATTTATTTATTGCTATTATGTATATATGTATGTATAAGTAGATTATTAATTAACACTTGTTTGTAAATTTAAAATATTGTAAGAATTATAAAATTTATAGTTGTTTTAAACATATTGCACCTGCCATGTTTATCTCTTTATCACCCTATGGTTGACTGGTAGAGAATGCCTAAGGCATTAAGCCCGCCTTTGTATTGATACTGCATAAAGTTTAAATAAATAAAAATAAAAAATAATAATAAAACATAAGTTTAACTCACCGTTTCCTGTATTTGTATATGATGAGTACAATGAACGCATTGCCGATGAAGAGCGCCGCTATCAGTAGTGATGGGATGACTATGTCTGCAAAAGACAAATAGTTTTAGATGCCTTTAATATAAAAATGGAAAAAAGGTAATCTCTTTATTGCCTTTTGGGATGTCGATGACAGAATCTTTTATCCTATCATTTTTTTATCATTAGCCTTTATTTAAAATCTAAACTAATATAAGGTCTCTTTTTTTACTTTGAAATGCACAATTGATTCTCTTTCTAATTTATATCAAAACACTTATGTGTACAAAGAAGTGAAAATATAGTTTACAATAAGATATAAGTAAAAACAGACCTTATTCTTATTGTGGATTGAAATTTCTTAGCAAGGACAATTTCAGTATGAAGTAAAGCACATAACTAGGTTTGGTTGGAGTATCACTCCACCGCTCCCAAACTTAAACATAAATGAATATATTTTAACGATAAGCATCTGAAGTCAACTGAGGTCATTGCGCGGAACTGTGGTAATAGATAAAGGTCCAATTGTATAAAATAAAACCGCCAGACCATTTTATTTAAGATTTCTTGACACTCCATAAGCGAAGTATCAGACAATACAAATCGTTAAAGCAACCATTGTTATATATGATCAAACATTTTCTTTTTTCACGTCATCATATAGAAATACTCGCTGACACGAAAATGCTACAAGATTTGATTTCATCAAATTACCTTTGTCAACTCCTCAACAATTTTGTTCAGTCATTGAACTTATTTTAGCTTTTATTTATGTAATGTAATGGAATGTAATGTGGGTATGTAACTTTGTATGTGTTTATGAAAAACAAGACATGAGCTAAAAGAATTTCGTGTTATTACTTTTTCCTTTTTTAAATACTTGCTTCAGTACAGTACACCAGTCCCGGATTAAGAATATAGCATCAATCCATCTGCCCTGTGAATATAGTAAAAGACGACTAAGGAACTCTAAACTAGAGGGATGGGCAGCAGCGTCCCTCCAGTAGAACAGTAGCTGTATTGCGCTCACCAATCCTGCGCGTGCCAAGCGTGGTTGAGTTCTGGCAAATCCCCCCCAAAATGACACAATTTTGGAGAACTATAGTGGAGGCCTTTGTACAGCAGTGGACGTAATTCAGCCGACATGATAATAATTTCCTGTATAAATCTCAAGGAGTTAGTTGTACTATCATTATCATCATATCAGTCAAAAAAGACATCCACTGCTAAACAAAGGCCTCCCCGTTAGATTTCCACAACGAGCGGTTACATGCCGCTCTCATCCAACGACTCCCAGCTACCTTCACCAGAGCTTCTGAAAGTGGGTGGCTGTTGAGGAGGCAAAAACGTTCTCGAATGGAGACCACGCACTGGAAAACGCAGCGTGGGACGACCTCCAACGAGGTGGACAGACGACCTCGTCTACTTTCAGAAGCTCTGTCGTAATTCCTTCACCACCTGGCGCCTTTTAATTTTAAGCTGGTTCAAGGCCACCCTAATCTCGTGCAGGCTGATTTCCGGGATATCTTCGGTATAGTGCCGTGTTATTTAGGCTCGCGGGTCTGTGTCAGAGCCAATAGTAGGTATGGTTGTAATAATAAACAGTAAATTTAAGACACTTTCACGCGATAATTACAGTTATAAATAATAAAGATAGATCCCCAAAGATAAAACTAGTGAATAAAATATCTAGAGTTATCGCCATGTGGTGCCGGCTCAGAATACCACCACCCCATCTCCTCCCGTGGGTGTCGTAAAAGTCGACTAAGGGATTAGCCGGAGGATGGGCAGCAGCGTCCTTCGAGTACACTAACAACTCAACTGCGATCGCCAACCCGCCTGCCAAGCGTGGCGATTATGGCAAAACCCCGCAATGAGCCCACAACACACCCATATCGGTCATTATGGTGGAGGGTTTGGGGGAGGCCTGTGTCCAGCAGTGGAATTCATTCGGCGGAAATGATTGAAAAAATGATTGATAGCGTAGTGTCACTACTACTAGTGACTAACTTACGTGTAACCCATAGACCATGAGAAATATCCGAGATATCTTTGAGGATAATATCATAAAATGAATTAGATCATATTCAACAAGTAGGCTGTATACGATGTTGAGGAGTTGAATGAGCTGCTTATATTATACATATGAACCAATTTTACTGCTTTCATTGTTTATAGAAGTATTAATGTTTATCAAAATGTTGGGTAGCTATTCCATCATTAATTCTAGAGCTATTTATTTATCAGTTGCAACAAATAAAAATATGATTCTCACGAGGATTCGAAATTAGAGCGTTCTTTATAACACTATATTATGACATCTTAAATAAATCATCAAATAATATTACAAAGAACACAAGTATTATTAATGTTCCCAAGAAAACAATCCAACCAAAAACAATATTTACGCTATACCTAGAGTCGCGTCATCAATTCAATATTTATTCATCCGAAGTCACAATAGCACAAAAAATGTGACGTTTTAAGAATAAATGTGCGTTGGTAAAATCTTTATATCCAACATAAAAGTACTACGAAGATCTATTAATCATCCCCCTACTCCTCGACTGGCAAATCTTCACGCAGGTTATAATCTAGTAAATGTAGACCTTGATATTGCTTTTATCTATACGAATAAATAAAATTGAAGTGTCTGTTTGTAATGTCAAAATAACAGCTTTTTACTAAATTCATATGAAAGTATATACGGTACCTACAACAAAGAAAACACTTTTTTTTGTCTGCTTATCTGTCGGTCTGTCTGTCTGTTTGTTCCTTCCTGCTCAAATCCGAAACGGCTGGGCCGATTTCTACGGGACTTTCACTGGCAGATAGCTGTTGTTATACCCATGAAATCCAATAATATATATATATATATATATATATATACACTATGTCAAGTGTCTATGCTAAGAGTAAGCGAAGTACTCTAAATTATTTATTATTTATAAACTATCCAATTTCTTTAAAATTAAACGGCGGGTGAAACCGGGGGTCACAGCTAGTGTAGACTGAAGTATGGGTTAAGTTTCGCTCACTTGGTTTTGGTTTTATAAAAAATTGTGTTCTCAATCTCGGTAGAATGTGTATCATTTCTGACTTCGACGCTTGACGGTTTGCGGTTAAGGTGCTTTTAAAGCAGTTAATAGTAGCAATTTAATATTGACTTCTAACATTTTCCAACTTAGGTTTAAAGGTACCTTTCTTAAGAGATAATGTATTTAGAGGGTGAAATCCGTAATGAAATTATCTAACAAGGAATTGAAATTACTTACATGTCTGCAGATTTTGCAAGTTTACATATGAAAAACCTGGCCATGACTTGGAAATACAAAATAGCTATCGGAGCTCGCTATTTGAATGATTTCCTATCCTATATACCCATTCACCACTTAGAACACCCGTGAAAAGGAACACAGTTCTACCCCAAAACTAAACAGCGATGTATGCATATGACACCCTCAACACAATTTATCGAGGTTGACTTTTTTAATGGCATGGTTGGGGCAGTGTCTAAGCAATTGGCTTTCTGCATTACAGGTGGCGGGTTCGATTTGCACGGAATAAATATTAATATTGCCTACAGGTCTGCATGTGTGATTTATCCGTAAACTAACCCCAAGAGCCAAGTAAAAAAACAGTCTGTTGAAAGAAGTATGGCCAAAAAATTATGAGTTATTTGTCAAGTCAACTTAGTTTCATCATAGTTTCATATCCACCTAGCTATCACTAAGGAATATCTAACTAATAAAGCTGGGAACATCGCAGACCGGATCCGACGTCATATTTGACGTATTGCCAAAGTTTGTCTTCAGTAATAAAGCTGGCCTTCAAACTAACTAGGGGCTGGTCAAGGTTGGAGGCAAGACCTTGACAAGCCCGTAGCGAGTCATAACGTTATAAGTTATTACAAATGACCCTAACAATAGAGAAGCAGTAATATTTATGGTGTTATATGATTTTTCGCTATAAATATATAATACATCCCTAGGCGTGCGCGTCATAGAAGATGATTAAGGATTGCAGGGAGATCTAGCGTACATCAATAATTTGATTAAAATCCAGATTTTAACTGCATACTTCGTGTTTTTGATGGAAAACTTCTCAGGGCGTGGGTAAAAAAAGCTCCTATCAAAGGTGCGACCAGCCTCGTGACTCGTTGGATCTCCCCGACTGGCCGCTTCGGTTCGGCTCCCCACGCTCGCCGCTTATTACTTATACGTGTCAGCGTCAATGTTATAGAGATGTATATGGATATTGATAAGAGATCTTTATTTCTTTAGCACGCATAAAAAAATGCTTTAATTATTTTAATAACACATATCACAATTTCCATGTTTTACATTTACCAGCCATCTTGCGATGGCTCACTTTTTTTGTCATCCTTACTTATTAGCTGTTTAATATCGCGGTAAGTAACCAAACGTCAGCGAAACATTCCCGTCTCAAGATCAGTGTTCCTTGTGGTAGCAGTATATGGATCCGTGACAATTGATCAGAAGTAATAGGACTTTACAAAGGATTTGTCAGAATTTAAATATCTCAAGACAGATTCGTCATTCCCTTTACAATTCATACTTCGATACAAAACCGCAGCCATAATTGTAGAAACCTCATCAAACTCAAATTGTGAAGTTCGTCAAACTCTGAATGAGATACAATTATTAAGTTTCCTTAGATTTTGTGTTAGATATTCAATTTGCATAAATACGATCCATTGTCACTGGTTAAAGATAAATGTCTTTTAGAACAGTGTGTTTTGTCTACAACCGACTGCTTGAAGCGGAAACTTCGTGGATTTTACATTGAAATGGAATATACAATTTTGGTATTGCCGGCTTAAAATAGAAGAGCAATAATTTAGTTTCGCAAATAAATTTTTATCTAACAAAATGTATGAATCTAAAGTAAGAGACTTTAATAATATTGCTATTTAAATATGGTTTGGAATCTACAGCTTAGCTTCAGTTAGTTTGTATAGTCATTATAAATAGTATGTATATTTTAAGTACCAAACTAATATCATCATACCAGCCATTTACACATCCACTGCTGAACAAAGGCCTCTCCCATAGATTTTCACAACTGTGTCAACATTTTGGGGGGTATTTGCCAATACTCACCACGCTTGACAGGCGGGTTGGTGAGCGCAGTATGGCTACCGTTTCACAGAAGGGACGCTGCTGCCCATCCTTCTGGTTTAGATTCCCTTAGTAGCCTTTTACGACATCCACGGCAGGAGATGGAGTGGTGCTATATTCTAAATCCGGACACCACACGGAATAAATACAATTCAACACAATATTACTACTACTCAATTTGCTAATCGGATTTGGCTTTACGTTAAAGTGTTTCGTGTGATCTATCTCTCTTCCCTTACAGTTACTAAGTGGTCAACCTTGTATCAGAGTTCTTAAAGCCTCCCAAAGGCTTCTTAGTTGGCTTAACGACTAATGGAATGGAGATAACTGGGACCAACGATTTTAGGTGCCTTCTAAAGCGGTGTGTGTATTTTGTATGCGCGTTAAAAAATATACTCTTATCCAAGTAACATTGTTATTATTATAAAGTTTGATTAATGAACATCTTCCTGCCTGGTTCCAAGTTACTTAAGGTTGGTAATTATGTTTTTCTCTTCCCTATCAGCCGTCATCTCATCATGTGATTTGACTTCCCGAGCTAGCTTCTCATGTTGCCCCCGCCCGGATTGCTGTAACAATTCACGTCTATTTCTCACAGAACCCGGGTGCTAACCCTTTTTTTTAGTCTCCAGTGCAAATTCTACATGAACTTCCTTCGCCCTGGGAAAGGTGAAGGGCTATGCCGAATTTCTACTGGCTAAAACTACTGGAGCGGTGATCTTCGGCACCGAAGGGGGGCTCCAGGTCCTCGTCATATCACAGTAGAGCCCGGGTCCTACCGCTGCGCGACGCCTACGCTGTACGCGCTAACCCTATCGCGCATCGCACATATTATCATCCTTACTTCAAAGGTACATATTACAAAGGTCTTGGCAAAAGGATTTTACAGTCGGCCGCCTGCAAAGATTTAAATCGATTTAAATCTTTAGCGGCCTGCGTGATATCAACCCACCTTGGGTATGCTAGTCTTGGTGGCTTACCTGCCACCTGCGGGTAACCCCAAAGTACTTAATGGTACGAGTTTCAAGCTCCCTTTGTCGCTTTTTACTATACGTTCGGGATATGACGGGGTAGCCATATATGTGACCGGCGCTTCACGGTACCTAATAAACATAATTAAATTAAAATGTTTTTTTTATATTAGTATTAAAATAATTATGGACATATAAACGAGTCCAATATATTTAAAATCAATTATATATGCTCTTTTAGTTATCTTTGATGGCCAACTTCATACGGTCGGATTTTCGTGACGGTATGCGCGCGCATCTCCCTATTTCAATCTCATCAAACATGCTAAGAGAAGACAGTATAACTTCAGTAATCGTATACCGATCATTGAGTGCAACTGGCTATAAGCGCCTGGGATCTCATAGCATGTAAGAAGGTGTTGTATCTATACAAATAAATAAAATTGAAGTGTCTGTTTGTAATGTAAAAATAACAGCTATTTACTAAATGCATATGAAAGTGTATATGGTACCTACAGCAAAAAAACCTATACAATTTGTTTTTGTCTGTCTGTCTGTCGGTCTGTCTGTCGGTCTGTCTGTCGGTCTGTCTGTCTGTCTGTCTATCTGTTTGTTCCCGCTAATCACCGAAACGGCTGGACCGATTTCTACGGAACTTTCACTGGAAGATAGCTGATGTTATTAGGAATAATATGGGCTACTTTTATTTAAGAAAAATAATAAGGGGTTTCGTGCAAAAACATAAAACCCATGAAGTCCAATATATATATATACATACTCTATGTCAAGTGTCTGTGCCGAAGTACTCTAAATTATAAATAAATAATCCACTTTCTTTTAAATTAAACGGCGGGTGAAACCGCGGGTCCCAGCTAGTTATGCAATAAAACACAGATCTAGATACTCACCAACCATTATGTTGGGCTCGTCGTGTGGCGACAGTTTTGAATCTTTTCCGTTACTTCTCAGTATAGAATCGTTTTCGACGGCTGGCTCAACCGTCTCTTCTGCAAAAGAACCAACAATACTTTCAGTACTTAACTCGTAACGATTCATTTCGTGGTATCTGATATTTGATGTTTTGCCTTCTGGGATAAAAATCGTGTGTTCATTACAAACAAACCCTTTGCATAAGATAAGTAAACAAAATGTTAATATTAGGCGCGTTTTCTCCGCTGTTCCATTTTGCTCTGGCAACCAGTTATATATATGTATCATCTATCCTGGCAACGTCAATTACTGACAATGTCAATCTATGTTGCCACGGTGTGCCTGATTTACAATATGATCAACGTTTTATTTCTCATAAAGCCTAGCACAGATTATATATAAATATTGCGATAACTACGATATTTTACAAAAAAAAAAAATTGCACTCCAGAAAATATACAAAGAACTACCAAAGTATTTTCTCTTATCGATAAAAATTTAAACCAGAGGTTGCCAGAAAACACTTTTTATGATAGCTTTCATAGAGGCAACTCCGGGGGCTGTTGCTGACTACCCGGACAATTCGCCTAAGTTGAACAAGCCTCCAGGCATAAAACCTTTAAAACAAACAAAGCAACGGCAGCTAAGGCCCCTGCTGGATTCGGACCTCGGCTTCGGCTGGGAAACTGAGGCATAGCCTGTGACTGGCTCGGCACGGACCGGCTCGATTAAGGGTAGGGTGAGAAATGTAAAGGGTAATCGCTGGCCCCGGGCGACGAAGCGGGCTTTAGCGGCGAGGACGGTATATGTACCGGTATGTTTGAATGAGACTGTACATTTATAATCGAAGTAGCTATTGATGCGTATAATCAAAGTCTGGAACGCTTGATGTGGCAGAAGCATTGATGGGGAGTCCATTGGGAAACCGGTGGTGGCAGGGGGCCGGTCTAAGCCTCCGCTAAAGCTAATAACGAATCACACTATGCGCGTATAAATGAAGCTTAAATAATGGAAGTAAACAAGAATAAACAAGATTTGATTTATAATTATCAAAACAAACATTCGCATCCTATCTAATATTATTTCAAAGAAATGATATTAAATATTGCTTAGGAATCTTCCTGAGTATGTATTTTATGATTGATTGTTAAACTTGAATTGAGTGCATGAAATTAGGCTTTACAAGGTTCGATAGCTAAAGAAGTCTGAGGCACCCGAGGCACCCGAGGCACCCAGCCCCGTGACCAACCTTGCCATCTGGCCGAGACTTTCACCACTGCTACATGCAGCACATAATCCAAAGTAAAATATATAGGCTCTTGTCAACACGAGAGAAGATTTTCCAATTCAAATAACCTTTTAGTAACTATATCTACATAGATTAAACCTCTTCATAGTATATACTAAAAGCATTCAAATTTGCTTTTCACGTAGAGGCAACTTCACCACCATTCTGCTACATTTGGCAATGACTTGCGACTGAACCACGAAATTAATTTGCTAATTAATTAAAAGCAATACCAATTAAAACAAAAGCATATTGCAGTTGACAGGGTTTAATTAAGTACACATCAAGGAGTTGATCCACTATTGGTGCTGGCAAAATGACAAAATTGGAAAAGAAATGATCGAGTGAACACGTCGACGGCACGGTTGGTGGAGTGGCTGATACAGTCGGCTGCTGCGCTCCGGGTCGTGGGTTCGATTCCCGCACGGAACAAATATTTGTATGATCTGCAGGTAGTTGTTCCGGGTCTGGGTGTAATGTGTGTGGAATTTATGTCTGTAAACGCACCCACGACACAGGAGAAATCCTAGAGGCAACGTTTTTTTTTAAACAAAAAAAAGAACAAAAACAGTACGCGGTTGAAGTTAAACTTTACATAATAACTTGTTAATACAAGTAATAAACATTAAAAAGTTAAATCACCGTCATCTGCAAATACTACTACGTACTACCTACAACTTTTACATAGTCAATATTATCACAGTTATTATAATTAAGTTTGAATATTTTTATTAATAATAATCAAGTATTTTTATTAGTATTGAGTTACATAAAAAAATTATTACTTTATTTATTAAACTGACATAAATATGACGCCGTTCGCTTCCGTTACGCTTTTGTCATCCAGAGCATGCTGTTACCCCTTAGTCCACCTATCTACCAGGGATGTGCGAGGTAGCTAAGCGATGAGCAAGGGCAAAGCTAAGCTACAAAACTGCGTGGGACAAGTAATATGTGCTAGGAAGATGTGCAATGCGAACTAGCGACACTCGTATCCCTAGCTTGCAGCCCTCGTTTCATATATTTTAAAAACCTTCGCTTCATAGAACCCTTTTACACCAGAGCGAACTACATCTATGCTATGAAATCAAACGACCCTATTGGTAGATATTGCACAGACCCTTCGCTCCGCATTTTCCACATCCCTGGTGGAAAGGCTGCTTTAGTCGCCACTAAAGAAGTTTTACTCAAACATGCTTTAAAACATTCCTCAGCAGTACGTACAAAATGGAAAATATAGCGTGGGACGATCGATCAATAAACGGACAGACCATATTAGAAGCAGTCCTTAGACCACTACTAACTTAAACTGAAACATCAATATAGCCTTGAAGCAAGCAGCTTAAAAATAAACGAGACGTGATGACAACATAATAAAACAAAGTTCCCTCAAACAAGATCTTTACGATAAAAAAGTAAAAAACTTGACTAGTGCATATTGAATCAAATAAAGTAAGGTCCAAATTAAAAATAGTTGTTTATGAAACGGTTGCATAATGAGGGGTATAGATAAAGTAGTGTATGAAACTGCACAGATAAAAATAGCTCGCCCCGCCTAAGCGTTCCATTAGAAAAAAATTGATCCTCGGTGATATTAATTTCTTGAATTTTCCTTGTATTGTAATGAAAAAAAAATGTATTACAACATTATTTTGTTAGAGAAAAAGTGTTATAATTCGAGACTATTTTTAAATTTCGGTATTGTGTTTATAAAGTATGTCAATATAAACTCGTTTTGAAGTTAATAATTCGAATTTTACTATATGAGCGTAAATAAAACATCGTTATCATCATATCAGCCGAAGGACGTCCACTGCTGAACAACGGCCTCCCGAATTGATTTCTACAACGACCGGTTATACTGGGCCGGTTCTTTATTTATGTCTTTATTGGAGGGAATTTGCTAGTATACCACGCTTGGCAGGAGGGTTGGTGAGCGCAGTATGGCCGCTTTTCCCACAGATGAGGCGCTGCTCTGCCTCTGGTAAAGAGTCCCTTAATCGCCTGTTACGACAACCATATGAGGAGATGATAGAGGAGGAGGAGTGGTGCTATATCTAATTCCGGACGCCACACGGAATAAAGAAATAAAATATTACAAAGATACTTTTATTTTGCCGTGTGGTGCCGGCTCAGAATGCCACCACCCCATCTCCTCCCATGGGTGTCGTAAAAGTCGACTAAGGGTTTAGCCGGAGGATGGGCAGCAGCGTCCTTCGAGTACATTAACAACTCAACTGCGATCGCCAACCCGCCCGCCAAGCGTGGCGATTATGGCAAAACCCCCCAATGAGCCCACAACACATCCATATCGGTGGTTGTGGTGATCTTTGGGGGAGGCCTGTGTCCAGCAGTGGACTTCATTCGGCCGAAATGATGATGATGACTTTTATTTTTAATTTTTTTTATTCTCCTTTGATTTAGAGGCTTTTACCTTACAAAGGTATGTCAGCCTCATCATACCCTAAACTATTGCTAGTTACACCAATTACAAAGATACTTATGCAGTCCCTTAAGATTATTTTCTACGAGCCCAATTGTTGATAGAAGTAGGTCAACAATTTTAATTGATCAAAGAAACCTTTTAATTTTAAAATACGGTTAGAATGATATAGCGTTCATTATTGTGTAAGGATATGTCGAATTAGTATATAGGTATGTCTTGTTTTATACGGAATCCTTAAAAGTATAGTTATAATAACAATGGAAAACGAAACACCCCGCTTGGAATGGTAAATATATAAATTATTTCGTAGTCAGCTTTTATTAATTATAATTAAAAATTCACTTCGAAAAGACCAAGAAAATAATTCCAGTATATTAAAAAATCCATTATTCGTTCAATGACTTAAGAAGGTTTCCTTAGTATCCGAGCAGGAAAACAAAACGCCAAGAAAACGCAATTTATTTTCAGTCTATGTAAATTCAAATAAATTCAATTCTCAGCCGACGATGGTCGAAGCAAAGCAATCTTGCGGCATCTCAGGAGACCAGACGACGGAGAAAAATGCCTGATAAATAGCCAGTTTTAATATAAGTCCAATTCTCTTTGAAAGTATCATGTAAATTTTCTTGTCGCAAAGAATAGAATAACAAGTACCTATAGTGTACAAAAGGAGAACTCAAAATCGTCGAGAATGTTTAATAAGTTACGCCATTGAAGAATAAATGTGGATTTACACGTCTTGTCAATAAACACGCCACATTTTGTAATGTCAGATTAAAATTTCCTGACGTATTTTCTGATATTCGTTGTGCTGTTTAACACGCAACTTTGTATAAGATTGAGGTTATCTTAAGGCTGCACGCTTTTCGGTATAATAGCCAGACTGAAGCACTTTCACCGATGTTCTCCACATACTCAAACGCCAAGGGATCACTGATATGAACTACTACTTGTAAATAAGTTTTTATCAACTCTTGTATGGAATTGCCAAATCAACCGTAGATCATTACTGTTCTAATATAATTCATCCTGAAGTCGCAAGGCAGGACAAATTGACACCTTAAATGGGCTCTAAACATTGGGCTGACAGCAACCACGTCACATAGGATGTAATACAGTACTTTGTGTTTAACGTTGATATATAACTTACATCATTGTATAACACACAAAGTTTGTGTCCGAGAGGTATTTTAACAGACTTCAAAAAGGAGGAGTTTCTCAATTCGATGCGTATTTTTTTTTTGTTTGGTTTTGTTTTATGTTTGTACACAATTAGAAGTTATTTTTTTAACCGGTGCAGAATGCTTTCGAATTGGTTCCATATAAATTTGATTATTTTATTGAGTAGTTTTATAACCAGCTTCAATAAACAGGTTAATTTGACTGTGCTTATCTAGATGATGTCTTAATAGTTTCGATTCCTCTCAGATCAGAGAACCGATTTCAGTGATTATTTTTGAGTGAGTGAGTGAGTGTTAAATACAGATACCAAATTGGAAAAAGTTCTTACATTTATTTACACTAAAAAGAAACAAAACTTTTTAACAAAATAAATACCGACTTCAAAAACCCTACACGATAAAAATAATAAAACCACTGAAAAAGAAAAAAAACTTTATTTACGAAGTCGGATGGGGCCTGGTATACCCCAACTATGGTTCATGCAGACCAACGAAAAGTTATATTTTATAGCTGAACATTTTTATTGTACCGAGCATTGGACACGCATAGGGATGGCACACACACATGGAACTTAGTCTGGTGACAGATTGGGGGTAGTAGATAGATAGATAGAATTCTATGTGAAGGACTGGACTGGGGTAGGTATCACCCCTACATATATACATACCTACCTGGGGTGATACCTATTTCACTTCATAACAACTATGCGTAAGCGTAAGTCCGGGTGAAAGGTAGGAACAGCTAGTGAAATCACGTCACTTTTGAACGTCGCAGAAGACCAACGTCAAGTAGAAACACTGCTGCGTTTCGAACGGCGAGTGACAAATACAAGAAATTTCACCTTCAAAAAAAATCTAGACATACGACATGACAGGCTCTCAAGGAAAAGAGTATGTCTGCCCTAAAGGTCGGCTACACCTACACTACAATTTTCAAGGATATTATTAAGAATGGCGTAGATTCTAAGCTAGCTTAAAGTTCTAAGGTAAGTTTAAGCACGATAGACGATAATTACGCTTCTTTCTGATCATGTGGTTTATGGCCAACCTTTTGCCAGAGTTGTTAAAGCCGCCCGAAGGCCTCCGACCTGGCTTAGCGACTGCCGTCTAATGACAACAACTGGTGCCCTCCGAAGCACGGAGATGCTTAGTTTGAATACCACTATGTGGGCACCCATCCATAGACTGACCGCGACGAGCATTGCCTAACCTCACAGATCGTTTGCCGATCAGTGAGTGCAACTGGCTATGAGCGCCTTTTATATATAAACCTTAGCTTTACTGGCATTGTTTTAAAGGCTGTGTGCAAAAAATAATACCTCATAAAAAAGTTTCAACTTAATTAAATCCAACTTCTTCATCTTCAAAATTAAACTACTTAAAGATTCATAGCACGAAGCACTCTTGGCGCCGATAATAAATTCGAAATTTATTACACCATTGAGTTCAATTGTACTGTGAAGCCCCAAAGGGCTAACTGGGGAGATATTTCAGTTCACGGACGGGTTGGGTACATAACTAATGTGACGTATGGCCCTTAAGGGATGCTAGGGTTGGCAAAAGTTTGGCCTCGTGATGACTGTTAAGATTGGGTTGGTGACCGGCAATCGACTTTTTTAAGATTAGATTGCTAAAGTTTAGTTTGCTTTATCGATCAGTGATGTTTCCTTTAAAGAAAAGTCTTCTCTATGCTCGTAGGTATCGAAAAAGGCGATTAAGAAGTTTTTCTGTGAGCTGAAAACAACATACAGCAATCGCAAATCCACTTGCGGTGTGGTGATTTTTTTATTCGTTTGAATTGGTTAGTGGCCAAGATTTTGTGAGGGTCGTTCCAGCCACCCAGAGACTTCCGACTCGGCTTAACAACTGCCGCCTTATGACAACAACCGGGACCAACGAATTTACTTTACCTACGAAGTACGGAAACGATCAGTTTAAATAGCACTATGCTGTCCCAATCCCATAAACTGACCGCGCCAGGCGTTGCTTAACCTCACCGATCGTTTACCGATCAGTGAGTCCGACTGGCTATGAGTGTTCTGATAATGTGACCGTGGTGGAAGTTTACGAATGGATAGTATGATAATAATCCTGAAGCCGTGTGGTGCCGGCTAGCCGTGTGGTGCCGGCTAGATGTGTGGTGCCGGCTCAGAATGCCACCACCCCATTTCCTCCTCTCATGGGTGTCGTAAAAGTCGACTAATGGATTAGCCGGACGATGTGCAGCAGCGTCCTTTGAGTACATTAACAACTCAACTGCGATCGCCCACCCGTCTGCCAAGCGTGGCGATTATGGCAACACCCGCCAATGAGCCGACAACACACCCATATCGGTCATTATGGTGATCTTAGGGGGAGGCCTGTGTCCAGCAGTGGACCTCATCCGCCCTGATGAATTCTGAAACTCCAGTATACCTGGGTATAGTACTTACTTAAAACAACTTAAGTATTAACATAATCATAATAATATGTATAAAACCTGCTTAAAACCACAAAAAGTACTGCAAGGTAATTTAAATAGGTTTTCATTTACATTTCGGTAGCCTGTTCTCATTTTAAAAACGTTTACCAATGGTAATAAGTAATAACAATCAACATAAATTCAAGTTACAGTTTTGCTTTTAAATCTACGGAATGCCATTTGCCAAGTTTATACAAAGAAAACAGAATTTTAATATCTGTTACAGAACTATAGTTAGTGGTGTCTTTATTCAAAGCGAGGTACACTATACCAACAAAAGACTAAATACACGAAATACTGCTCGAGACCGCGGAAAGAAAATCCTTCGCCTGACTACACCTCCTGGTTGTATCGGCTGTTGGTAAATATTCCATGATAAATCACAATGTCGATCCATCATTATAAGGAACGTAATACGGATTGATGGCCTGTACACAAGAAAAAATATTAAAAAAGAAACATGCCTGCTGTTTGTTTTTTCTTTCTATTAAAATTTCGCTGTAGCTACCTTAAATTTTGAAGGTTGAGTAAAGAGAAATTCATAAAAACCTCCGGGATGGACTTCTTTATCTTGGAATAAAGGTAAATGAAGGCTGTCTATATAAATCTTTTACTTTTATTTGAAATAATAATTTCGGCCGAATGAAGTCCACTGCTGGACACAAGCCTCCCCCAAGATCACCAAAACGACCGATATGGGTGTGTTGTGGGCCCATTGGGGGATTTGCCATAATCGCCACCCTTGGCAGGCAGGTTGGCGATCGCAGTTGAGTTGTTAATATACTCGAAGGACGCTACTGCCCATCCTCTGGCTATACCCTTAGTCGACTTTTACGACACCCATGGGAGGAGATGGGGTGGTGGTATTCTGAGCCGGCACCACACGGCACACGGCGTTAACATATGCTATATTTTAAAGATTTGATTACAATGAGACGTCATCTGCCCCCAGTATTAAAACGGAGAGGTCATGTACTAATATCGGTGAGGGAGCTTTTACCTTACAAACACAAGTATGAGTATCCTAACTAAATAAATGAACTTAGCCAGCATTTCGTAACAGATGCTGTCATTATAATTAAATGCACTTCAACAATATGACATGTAAACCATAACCACACTACTAAATAACCATTCATTGGTTTTTGAACATAAGCAATATTATTCACGATACTTCGACACAAATTTGACAAAAACAACTGCACAAACAAAATCGATTTGGTACAGCATGAACCAAGTGATTAATGAGATCATTATTTGTAATTCCGGGGCAGGATGAATCGGACACACATTGAATCGGACAGTATAAATAATAAATATATTATTCCCTTGTAGAATTTGGGTCGAACACTACCACTAGCTTAAGGTACTGCGAATATTTTTTATGCACACAAACTTCTTGGTCCATATTAAACTGACCTTAAACGACTTAATATTTATTTATATTGTCTGATTCGATTTGTCAGTATTCAAACTACCCGGACACTATGAATAATGTTCTAATTAATCACTTGGTCCATGACACATACAACGGGACACTAGAATTATTTGGGTATTTACTAGCCTCACGTGGATTCACTGAGTCACTGTTGAGCACTAAATTATGTCTACATTTTATGTATTCTTCATGCCGAATCAAAGATAATTTTTATTTTATTTCGTAAATATAAAGTCTATCTTTAAGGGCAACCATTTAAAAAAATGATTTTATTAGAAAACAATGCAAGGCTATATAATTCGATCATAAAACTGTGTGATCAAATTAAAAGGAAATTTATTTAGCTAAACCACCCAGGCAAGATACGAAAACTTTTCTAGGGTTCTTGCAAATTAACTACAAAATCTTGTTATTTTAAATTAAACTCAACTGAATCAAAAACTTTTTTTATGCTATACCATTGAATATGTTAATAAATTTATACAAGGTTCGTTTTGGGGAAAAGCCTTCTTTCAACAGTTCAAGGTTTAAAGCAGGTTTAAGGGTTACAGTTTGTTTGTTACTTACTTTCTACACTTTGTTCGTGAAAGAGCTGATACAATAAAAAAATACAATAAATAAGTCAATTTATTTATACGGACGTTATATTGCCTAAATTTAAATCCAGTAGCCAGTAAAATTACTGGGCATAAGAGACGTGTCGAGGTGTAAGCGCAGTGTGGTGCCACGCACGACTAGTTCTGTGTAGCATTACATTTTTTTGAGCAGGCGTAACGCCCACGACCCATCACAACAATGTATGTATAAATAAATAAATTCAGTATAGGCTTGTGCAGGCGCAGAGTGTGTAAAAAAATGGCCGACTAAACTTTTAGGCCTGTGTTATCGTAGTCCGAGCGTGGTTATTGAATTAAACATTTTTTTATTGTGGTTCCATTCCCTCGAACAATTTTGTATTTAGTAATATTTTATTTTTGTAAAATGTAAAAATAGACCCCAATTTCAAGTGCATTATAAATGCAATATCTTTTTCTGTCAACCGTAGATATTTAAGTAGTGACGCCATCCCTATCCTTCCGGCTAGTACAGTCGCGCTAAGCGGTCGAGACGGGGAGTCTTTATCGAGCTTTATTATTGGCGGTAACTGTACACGTATAATTGGATCTTGGTGATTGCAATTTTCCTTTTTACAGGTATGTTTAGTTGGAGAGTGATGATTTTATCTGGCTACTGCGCAACTAGCATATTAAGGGTGTAAAGAGAACAAAGAAATATAGTATACTCGTACTTTCTTCATAATGAGGAGATGAGTGTGTAGACGACTATTCATTACTATGTAAACATTTTACTGCATGATGTGAGACCTTCAGTATCTATAAAATTTAGTGTCTAATGGAATCCATTTTTCTATTATCCTAATTGAAACTCAAGTGTTTGTTGTGCGAAACAAACTCATTCGCTCTAAACAAACATCTTTCAAGTTAACACCCAATTGGTTGATAGATTGTGTACCTACGTGTTGATAGGCTGTCAATAAGGGTGCCATTCAATTTCTTTGTCCAATGTACATTTGATCAACGAAATTGGATCACTTCATCAAAGACATGAGTGGTTCTGGGCCTGATCTGTGACAGAAATGAAAGCTTAGCAAAAAATAAGTCTATATTTTTATATTTTCTCTATTGATCTTTGAGATTTATAATTTAAATAAAAAAACATAACAAAAAAAAACAACATAACTAAACCAGTGACATTTCAATGAAGCACATACTATTATCTATGGCCTCTTAGACACCGATTTGTCTGTAATATTGCGAAAAATTCCTTTATATACATGTATCGATACGTACAGGTATTTTTATGTGATAAAATAAACAATAGTAGATAGCTATTGGACCATGCCAGCATGCTTAACCTCACTGTCACAAAAACGAGGATTTTACTTAAAAGTAATTGAAAGAAAAAGAAAGTTATTTAATACGCATGAAATACCCTATCACACCACACCGATTTCTTAAATGTAACGACCAATGCAATTCGGGGCCTAGCGTTGTATGCGATTGCCAGTCTCCTTTTGTTAACGTTTTAATTCGACAAAGATTTTGACATTTCAATACTTTTAATCAATCACTACTAAATGGGTATGAAAGCAACATTTAATGAGTATGAAAGCAACCAATGTCTTTATAATACAAGGCACCGATGGCACTTGTTAAAAATCACATCCAGTTCCAATTCCAATTTTAGTTTATGGCTCCATATCGGTTTGTCGATGATTCTGCCAATGTCAACAAAACAAAAAGTTTAGTCTAGTTCTATAAGTGAAGACTTGTTACTGGAACTGAAAAAAAAATCGTTTTTGGGAAATATGTAAAGATTTGTTAATCTAAACACCGTACGACGTTGCCTTATACTTGACATTGGCGAAATTGTGGAAGATAATCTGCAGAAGCCATAATAAGAAGAAGACTTGTTATTAGCTTTCTGTTGGCTATTCTTTTTTGTTACTTAAGTTGTATATAGCTGTAAGTCTTCCTTAGGTACCTTAAAATAAATTAAATAAATGATATTGATAAACAAAACATAATAAATAAACATCACATCTTGAACAATGATATTGAATGAGTGACATAACGCTATTGTCAAAGAACTTTGATCAAATCTTGGATAAAGGTATTGGAGCACCCTAACGCAAAGTATAAATTACTATCGCTAACATCTTATACTATTATAAATGTGTCAGTGAGTATGTTGGAGGTTCCATCACACTGAAGGGATTCTAATGAAATTTGGCAAAGGTAATTATATCGTGGAGTAAGATAAAGGATAGATTCTCAGTTTTATAGCGTCATCAAACTCCCTAGAGGGTTTAAATTAGTTCTCTCACAGGCGAAGTCGCAGACCCAGCTATTATAAATATGAAAGTTTGTGTGTTTGTTTCTCAATCACGGCGAAATAGCTGAGTGGTTTTGAATGAAATTTGGAAGAGAGATCATCATCATTTCAGCCTAAAAATTACCTCTGCTGGTCATAGGCCACCCCCAAAGATTCCCATAACCACCGGTATGGGTCTTGTTTGTATTGTATGCTCATTGGGGGGTTTCGCCAAAACCACCACGCGTAACAGGCGGGTTAGCGATCGCAGTTGAGTTGTAATTATGTTCTCGAAGGACGCTGCTGCCTGTATTCCGGCTAATATAGTCACCTTTAGGGACACCCTTGGGATGAGATTGGGTAGGGTTATTCGTAGCTGACCACACGGAGGCAGAGAGATAAATTGTGTCTATGAATACGACATAGGACACGATTTAATCTGTAATCAAAATCCCCTAAGGGGTTTGATTAATATCCTAGAGTATTGTTATACGTAAAGAATAAACGTGATATTTTCATTACTATGTTATAAATACTATGGCGTGCGGCGGAGTTCGATGATAAAAAACCGGACAAATGCGAGTTGAACTCGCGTGGAGAGGGTTCCGTACGATGAATATGTTAGCTTTAGGTAAGAGAAGTGACGGATGCCTGGCCTAGTTAAGGCGAAAGAGTAGGACCAATGAAATGTATTCGAAGAACAAACTTTTTTTTTTTTAAAGCTTATCCCCACACTAGGATTTCTCCTGTGTCGTGGGTGCATTTACAGACATGAATTCCACATACAATACACAACTACCTACAGATCAGACAAATATTTATTCCGTGCGGGAATCGAACCCACGACCCGGAGCGCAGCAGTCGACTGTGTCAGCCACTGCACCAACCGTGCCGTCAATTTATTATAATGTTCAGTATAATCATAAATAGTGTATGTATATTTAGTTATAATGTGTATATAAATAATATAAGGACGTTCAATAGATAAATTACTCACATTGTAGTTGAAAAATATGTTCTCCCATACATTGCAACTGCCAACGTTAGCACGTAACGCACAATATTGAAAGATTTACCATGTTATTTTAAGACCATAGAATTCTTATATATTTTCCTGTAATCTATAAGTAAATAACTATTATTATTCCTGCCTTCCATTTAATATGTTCCACGATACAGTTTGCAAAATTGTATTCTAAAATAATCCCCCCCAAAAGTGACCCCCATAGTAAAAATTGTTTTATTTACGTTAGATTCCGTATTTGGGTTGCATAAATCCATATGTGTATCAAATTTCAACTTAATCGATCCAATAGATTTGGAGCAAATATCCTGTGACAGACAGACACGCGAGTGATCCTATAAGGGTTCCGCCGTTTTTCCTTCGGACGTTCGGAACCCTAAAAATATAAACATTAACACAATATTCTTTATGCTTATTTTATTATTTTGTTGCTACGGAATATTGATATCACGGTCCAGCTTATCACCTAACAAAATTGATAAAATGTTTTAGATAAATGTATTAAAGCATAATAGACTGTATGTAGATAGTGAAGTGCAGTGTATCTAAAGATGCACTGGTGTATGTTAACCACCACCAAGCTAGCTGGTGAATGTCCCTTATTTATTCTTTTTGTGACAATTTCGGGCATCATCAAGTGTGTGCATTATATCGTATGCTATATATACTCATCTTCCAAGCACGACTGGCTGTGCTGGCGCTGCCGCTCTCGCGATCCCGCTCTGCAGTCTCCTTCTGGAGCATGACGCTCTCACAGAAACTGCACTCCATCTTTCATGCTTAATAGCAGACACTACTGCCGGCATAGAGAGATCTTGCCCGATCCGATCGACCAGTACCCGCCGCTCGGCAGCTTACGCAAGGCAGTCCTCGAGCGTGTGCTGTGCGGTATCTTGGTCGCCTCCACAATGGTGGCACTGTGCTGTAGACTCGCGGACGTCGCGGAATAAGACATAGGATACGTTTTATTACGTTTAGTTAGAATTAGATCCCACGCAGAAGTCGCGGCTAGCTGCCAGTGTCGAATAAAGCTTTGATTTTCAATATATTGATCGCTCAATTAATTTAAGCGGGTATAGCTCAACGATTAAAGCATTGGTCTGCCGAGACGTCGAGATCGAGAGAACGTGAGTCGAACCCCACCCAATGCTGCATCGATGTGACGTCACTTCTAGTTTTCTTCTTATTTTAGATTGTTTAGTAGCCAACCTTATGTCAGAGGCCGCCAATTTGGCTTAATAACTGCCGTCTAATGTCAACAACTGGGACCAAATAGACAAAACAGATTTTACGTTCCCTCCGAAGTCAAATAACGGTCACCCATCATAGACTGACCGCACCGATTAAGTAACCGATCAGTGAGTACAACTGACTATGAGCCGTTAAAGTAGTACGCGCGCGCATAGCCTGCTAGTAGGTAAACATTTTATAAAAAATAATTAATAAAATGTACTTATATGTGTATAAATGTATGTACAAGTAATGATAAAATAATTTTCCTTGAACTAAGAATAACAGCTCCATAAAACTGCGCAAAATGGGCAAAATTAAATCCTCCCAATTTGTAGGTTTTTTGTTGCTAATTAGTTGCTAAAACCGATTCCGAGAAATCGCCGTTAATGTCAACACTTTCGATATTTCCACAGTAAATCAATAATTTACTTATTAATTAACTAACTATTCATACATTTATTAGAAATATAAATATGTAGTTGCAGGTATATCATCATCATCATCATCATTTCAGCCGATAAACGTCCACTGCTGAACAGAAGCCCCAAATATTGCCACAACGACCGATATGGTTTTGTGTTGTGCGCCCATTGGGGGGGTTTGTCATAATTGCCACGCTTGGCAGACGGGTTGGCGATCGCAGTTAAGTTATAAATGTACCTACTCGTAGGACGCTGCTGCTAATGATCCGGCTAATCCCATTGTCGCCTTTTACAACACCCACGGGATGAGATGGGGTGGTAGTATTCTTACCGGCACCACACGGCAAAACAAAACAAACGGTATGTCAAATAATTAAATTATTAATTAATTTAACGATTTCAATCTTCGAGTGTTGATTATTTTTATTCTATTACATTTTTGATAAGGCCAAGAACAACGTAATTCGTAGTTTTACTCAGGAAAATGTTTTGAAACTTCTGACGTAAATGTAAAAGACACAAATTAATAATATGTGATGGTAAAACAGATTTACAGGGCGCAGTTATTTCTATTATATTCGAGGTTTTCACTCTAAGGCGACGATATATAATTATTCCGCAGAAGCGGAACAAACTTCAACGAGAAACTAAACGTAATTCACTTTGTATATCATCAACCCCAACTAACAATATCCAATTATAACGGAAAGGAAGGAGGGGTGAACAGTGAACCGATTGTTCTACGAAATACGTACGTAATGTACTTCTTGTTCTCTTGGATTATGGCTTCTGTAGAGTATCTTCCAAAATTTCGCCAATGTCAAGTATAAGGCAACGTCGTACGGTGTTTAAAATAATGAATCTTTACATATTCATGAAATATTTCTCAAAAATGAAAAATATCTATAAAATATGTGGGCAACGTCTTACGGTTTTTAATTGTCTACGTAATGTACTTCTTCTTCTCTTAGATTATGGCTTCTGTAGAGTATCTTCCACAATTTCGCCAATGTCAAGTATAAGACAACGTCGTACGGTGTTTATATGAATTAATCTTTACATATTCAATAAAATATTTCACAAAAATTGAAAACCTCTATTAAATAGGTCGGCAACGTCGTTCAATTGTTTTTCGACTGCTGTCATTAGTGTCATTCCTACGTAATGTATTAGGTACACATTTTATTTCTGACTGCGTCATTGTTGCGTTTATACTGCAAAGTCTATACAAACCTGTCAAAATCTTATGTCAAATTTCAAATTCAGAACTAATAATAGCGCCATGTCGTTCGAATGAACATAGTTGGTTGTTTGTATTTCTTTTTTCGTTTTGGAAAACGTCCAAGTATTTTAATGGACAGATATTATTTTCTTTTTAATGGAGAGGTTTGCGTGAATCGCCGTCGTGACGCGTGCGCGTCGTTACGCATCGATGGCGTATACAAACGTGTAATTGCTATTTACCACGTAGATAATGTATTAAACGAAATGAGGTTGATATCAGCATGTATTAACCTCGTTTGTTGGTGAAAGTAATTTAATGTTATGGTTTCTTTTATTATATAGGTACTAGATTTTCCTTGTAGGATTGGCAAATTTTGATCTGTGATATATTAAGTATAACTGATAGAGTTTTGGTTAAGTTATGGCAGAATACTAATCAATATCTCATGATCATGAACAGTTTTTGTACGAGGATGTTCATTTAGTCAAGTTACATATTATTTATCGTTTTCATAGTATTTAAAGCAGTTCAATGTTCTCCCATGGTTCTTGGAAAATGGCCAATAACTGCCACTGTATACAGGAGACTTGCACGCGATGAGAAAAAACTGACTTGCATCTATGTACAGGTATTCTAAGGCTAACACCGTGTTTTTCATTTGTCATTGTTTTAGATCACGATATGTGGTGTGGTGATGAATTTAATCAAATGCATTGGAACTTCTTCTTAATTCTCTTAGCGATATAGTTAACGTCACTTTGCACTTAAACAAATCCCTTTGAAACAAAATAATGATATCAATCATAACATAGTCATGTATGTTGTGTTTAGAAACAATATCCTTAACATAAATTCGTCACAAAGAATGAGTGTAGGTACCTATGTACCTACTTATGTCACGTTTTAATTTTAATGGACATATAGATAACATTTCTATTGTTTTTAATAAGACTAAAGAATATATAGGGCATAATAGGCACGTATGCATAAATATAATAATTATGGTCTAAGCTCGTGAAATTTTACGTAACTATTAAGTAATCAAATCTTGATCTTAATTATCCCAACGCTGACTTAATAACCTCGACCAAAATGTAACTATTAATAACCTTAACCAAAATAACAATTTCAGAAATAAAACTAAAAATAGACTAGGTAGACATATCAGTTAACAATCTTAACTTCATCATTTCGGCCGAATAAAGTCCACTTTCTTTTTCGTTTCTTTCGTTCTTTAAAAAAAAAGGGGGGGGTTTTACCACAATCGCCACGCTTGGCAGGCGGGTTGGCGATCGCAGTTGAGTTGTTAATGTACTCGAAGGACGCTGCTGCCCATCCTCCATCTAATCCCTTAGTCGGCTTTTACGACACCCACGGGATGAGATGGGTTGGTGCTATTCGTAGCCGGCACCACACTTAACTTATAATCATAAAACTCTTCAAGTCTGATATGAGCGTTGTGCGTATCCCTAATTGATAATAATTTTCTGAACAATACCCAGGTATGTCTTTCTGTTTATTTTTTTAAACATTGCCCCTCACTAGGATTTCTCCTGTGTCGTGGGTGCGTTTACAGACACAAATTCCACACACAATACACCCAGCCCCGGAACAACTACCTGCAGATCATACAAATATTTGTTCCGCGCGGGAATCGAACCCACGACCCGGGATGCAGCAGCCGACTGTATCAGCACCAACCGTGCCGACAACGCCAACGTTTCCAGTTCTGCTCCCCTAATAGTTAAGCATTTATTAAGGTATGATATTTAAGAATTCATAAATCGTATATGATAAGATAAAGATAAGATAAAAAATATTTTTATTCATGTAAACCATATACAGGATGATATTAGTAACCCAGCCTCGCTACGTTCACGTAACAAACATAGCATAGCCTGATGTCAATCTAGAATAGTACCTCCTACCAGTGAAAGAACTTTCATAATTCATTCTGTAATTTCAGAGATTCCGCACAACATGATAATAAACACACTCATTTGATAAATATAGATAATTACTTATAGATTTGACGTCATCATATCGGTTCACAACTCATATGTTTAATTTGGCATTAATAATTAATAGATTATTAATGGGCCATTCCTGCCTTGAATTTAAAATTCAGAATTAGAATGACCGGCAAATTTTATTCGAAACGGAAATCCAACCAACGTGCATGTACTAATATTAGGACGATATAAATAAACATAACAAAGTTAAATATAATTATTTATACCGTTGGTTGTAAGAGTTTGGTAATATTGTTTTCGAATCTATCCAGAGTCACACACAAACTAAGCCATTATTATAAATAGATAATATGTATTTAAGTATTGATAAATAGGTAAAAATTCTCCTTGTTCGAGTTTAAAAAAAAGCTAGTACTTAGGAGGGAAGGGAAAATAATTCAGATCTACTTTGATAACAGCCAAACGACATAATTATAAATTTTTAACGGAAACGATAGCAGATATCAGTTAAACATAATTATCCTCAAAGAACAATGTTATTATTTATCAGCTGAAACAAAGTCCACATGGAACATAACTAAATATATCGACACAAGCTTACCACGACTTTCCTATTGAAAACCTCACAATAAACACTGAAAATTATTTAAAAAAACTCATACACACCTAATAATCACGTGTAATTCAAATATTTCTAGTTTTAAAACAAGAAATATGATAAACTCACTTTTTTCAGAAAACACGTGTTTCCCTCCACACGAAAAATGATAAATTCGTATTTCTAATTCCGAACTCTCTGAACGTACTAGACGGCGACCGAAGACCGAATATCCTATTTACTAGTACGCGAGCGACTGATCACTGAAGTGGTGTGGAGAAGCCCTTTAGTTGACGATGAAAATAATAACAACACACATCGATCAAATTTGATCTTTATCACCTTAACATTAAAGTCAAAAGTAACCTTGAATGTTTGAAATGTAAATAATCATGTCGTAGCTAGCATGTATGTTGCTGTCTCACTTTTTCTAAGGGTTATCATGACGAGAAAGAGAGAAGGAAAATTCAGAATACGCGCATGTGCAGGCTTCCCCACGAAGACTTCGAAATGATTCAAAGAAGTTTTTATGAGGAGCGTTTATTGTTATCGACAAGTTTTGCGCTACACGCTATGATATTTTATGAGCTATCTGCTTTATAGTAAGATTGGCAAGGCTATAGGAAGTTTTCCAACTGATTTATGGTACATCTGTTGCTATAAATATTTCTTTTATGAAGTCTCACTAAATATAGAATAGCAAAATTACTTTGTGTATTATTTCGTCTCTACAAAAGACTTAATATTATAATTGACTACATCAGCTGTTTATATAATATAAAGACGTGTACAGTAGAGTCATAAATTAACTTTTAAGAATGTAGATTCAGGTGAGTTTGTAATACAAATGCTAAACTTAATCCATTTCAGAATAAGCCTCTGCACTCTAGCCATAATCAATGCTCTAATTAGTTCTTAATAAGTAGTGCTCTTTAACTAATAGTCAATTTCTTCGAAATTGTTTATAATGGTCACTTCCTTTCATAAACTATTAATAAAATTACTACGATTGTTTTAAAAAAACTTACCAACACACAAAGGCACAGTGTCATTCCACCTATTATCGTCATAGCACCATATTAAGCGTGCCCTCTGTCGGGTATCGATGAAGACAAAGTTGACGTTGCACATGTAATGAGCTACGTCCTCGTTGCGGTATACAAGGTAGCCGTTAGATGGCGCCGGTGGAGTTACACAACCAATACCTGTTGGTAAAGGAAAAATCCGTTAGATGGCGTTGTTGAATGTTTTCCTAGATTTATAGTGTTCGTGTCTACAATAACACCAATCCAGCTGTCCCCAAAATAATAGCTTGTTATCCCCCAGCAACGGTCTAAGCCGAGGTCCATGTCCCGCAGGGGCGCCCTTAGCGCAAGTTGCTTAGTTTTTAATATTACATTTATGTAAGCAACCACACTTCCCAGAAGGGTATGCAAGAATCCCAGCAAAAAAAAACTTCGTGTCTAAATAAACAACTAGTTATATATATTGCTAGCATTTTTACATTAGTCAGCAGGTGAATTACTTTCAGGAATATAGATTGCGGTATACTTACCCTTATAACAATTCGTAACAGTATTGCTTATCAAGATGATGATCATGACGATGTTTATGTATAAACATCTATTTACTTTTACAATTTTAATGGTAGATCGGTGTCATAATAATACACTGTTGTGTGTGTTGTGTGTGACAACGTACCGAAAACATTGGGAATAGCCTACTGTAATAAAAACAGCAAAGTCATTTACCTCGGAAATAACACGTTATAATTTTTGAATTTGAAATTCATGTGGTGCCGGCTCAGAATACCACCACCCCATCTCCTCCCGTGGGTGTCGTAAAAGTCGACTAAGGGATTAGCCGGAGGATGGGCAGCAGCGTCCTTCGAGTACATTAACAGCTCAACTGCGATCGCCAACCCGTCTGCCAAGCGTGGCGATTATGGCAAAACCCCCCAATGATCCCACAACACACCCATATCGATCGTTGTGGTGATCTTTGGGGGAGGCCTGTGTCCGGCAGTGGACTTCATTCGGCCGAAATGATGAATTTTTGAAATATTTGAACATGCAATGTATCGTAAACAACGCCATCAAAACATGATTATTGTACTGTGATATGATATTATTGTGCTACCGCTAGCGATGATCTCATCCGTGAACTGTAGCGGGACAACAGCCGTATTTTAATTTGCATTGGAATTTTATGTGAAAATAAATAGTTTATTGTGTTATATTCAAAATAAAATCAGGAGAGACTAAAACAATTATTCTGAATCCATTGCATCAGTTTTTGTTACGATGTCACTTACACCAGTTATATAGCATAGAGCTAAAAAATAAGAGAGGAAAAGTCTTACTTTTATAATGCAGCAACACCCCTCTCTTTGGGTAAGCTCCCCTCGACTTAGCCTCCACCGTAACATCCACTACATTCGTGACGGAAGTCAACCTCAAAGGCAACTCCACTTGCTCGCAAGAAGACAGAAGAGAATCTCCGTTCTGGTCCTGAACTGTCACGGCATCTGTGCAGTGGTTCTCGAAGGGTCCAATGCCTAAAAAATGTAATGCAAATTGAACAATCAATTTGGCTCCAATTCATTTGGAATATGTTAAAATATAGGTCGCTATCGATTGATGTCAAATTGGTTATTTGTATGTAACGGCCGAAATCAATAATAATCAATCTAATCCGAAAATGTATCCGTGTGAGCACGCAGACTCCCCAATCTGCGCGCCCGTGACCCCGAGATTCTTCACTTAAGCACGCCCGTATTCTTTGACGGCGCGGTACTTCCCCGGTCTAGCCAGACCATTTACGAGCTCTAGTTAACTAACGGCTGCACGCAACATAAATAACTAAAAAAATACTTAACATAAATAAATAAATACTTAAGTATAAAAAATACAAATTGTGAACTTCAAAATATTTAAATGTAGATACTTCTGGTTGTAATAATAATGAATAATGACATGAAAACGAATTTCACAGCAACCATGGAAAAGCCCTGCAGAGTCAGGCACAGACCAATAATATATTATTACATGACGAATCCCTGGATGTGTTTACGAGTTCGGAACCGAGATTCATGGCTACAGCATGTCTTTATCTGGAGACTATTTCCACTCCTAGTACAAGGCAATATTATAATATGTGATGTAACCTATAACTTATATGTGTAGATTTACTGTAAGTATAAGTTGGTTAAATAAATAAATAAATAAAGACCTTAGATTTGTTCAACTGTAGTTCAGCAATATGAATGATGATAACAAAGTAATGACCATAGTACACAATTCTGAATTTAGTGGTGATTTCAAATGGAAACAGCCCAAGGACTTGAAAATACGTAGCCATTGCTTTTTACTAATCATAGATTCAGCTGAAAGGCGTCTGCTGGACAAACTCCTCCAATGGTCGCTATGACGACTAGTCTGAGTGCGTTGTGTGCTCATTGGGGGTTTTGCCGTAATCGCCATGCTTGGCAGGCGAAGTGGCAATCACCGTTGGGTAGTAAATATATAATATTTGAAGGACGCTGCTGCCCATCCTCCAGCTAATCCCATAGTGGCCTTTGACGATACCCACGAGATGAGATAGGGTAGTGCTATTCTTAGCTTAAAACATTCTTAGCTTAAAATAGTCATCAAATTGAGCACAAAGTTCATCCAAGCTGCATTTCCAAGCTTTCTGAAATCCAATATCACTCCTGTGCTTGCAATATCAAATTGTTCCTGCCACTTACACAGAACTGTTACCGTCAGAGTTAACGTCATAATGAGTTTAAAACTGAATCGCAAGCGGGATTTATTCTTGAATCAGCAATGAGATTTTACATCATGGTAGGTAGATATCTCATTAACGTCGTATGTAACGGATATATTAGAATTAAAACGCTTAAACTTTTATGTACAAAAGTGAGCTTAGCACAGAGTTGAGATTTCTAGAAGCAAAACTTATGAGAGTCAACGAGATGATGGTAAAGAGAAGGCAAAGTCATGTGTACAATAGTATCATATCAGAGTTAGATAAAATATTGATTGATAGACTATCTTATGCATTTTAACAAATATACCTATTACATATTAACAAATACTTAAACAAGGAATGAAATGCTTCTTAATTCTTGTCTTTTAAGTGTTCATAATACGGCTGTCGCGCACAGAATGTAGTAGCGAATTCCATAGATATACTAGACGAAGCCGCGCGGTGCCGGGTACGAATAGCACCAACCCATCTCATCCTATGGGTGTCGTAAAAGGCGACTGTAGGATTAGCCGGAGGATGGGCTGCAGCGTCCTTGTATGTACATTACTTGAGTATGTACATTAGCAACTCAACTGCGATCACCAATCCACCTGCCAGGCGTGGCAATTATGGCAAAACCCCCCAATAAGCACACAACACACCCATATCGGTCGTTGTGGTGATCTTTCAAAGTCAAAGTCAAATATTTTTTTATTTCAAATAAACCAATTACTGGCACTTATGAAACGTCAGAATTTAAATTGCTTTGGGGGAGGGTTGTGTCCAGCAGTGGACTTTATTCGGCCGAAATGGATGAATTGTGAAGGAAGTTTCATAACGACTGGAAATACTCAGTAATAGCGTTATCCGTCCGCCATTCGCGTCCGGATAAAGAATATAGTACCACTTCATTTCTGTATGCGGTGCTAAATGGGTCGCGCACAACTTTGATGAGTCTTAAATTCTAAGTTACCTTCCAAACAAGATCTGATGTATTTAATATCTACCACGTAACCAATGCTTTTGTGGATTATGAATAAGGCTACTAAGGGGTTTTATACCAGAGGGGTGGGCAGCAGCGTCCCTTTTGTAGAACAATAGGCATACAGCGCTCACCAACCCGCCTGCCAAGCGTGGTGAGTACTGGCGAAATCCCCCCAAATGAGGCCTTGTTCAGCAGTGGACGTCCGTGAAAAATGACAGCACACAGTATGCAACCGATCGTCGTGGACGGCATGGTTGGTGGAGTAGCTGATACAGTCGGCTGCTGCACCCCAGGTCGTGAGTTCAATTCCCGCCCGGAACAAATATTTGTATGATCTGCATATGCCTATAGGCGTGACACCAGTGAGCGGCTCTAGTGTGATCACATGAGGACCTGGAGCCCCCCTTAGGTGCCGGAGTTAACCGCCCTATTAGTTTTATCCGGTAGGAGTCCGGCATGCCCGTTCGTCCTTCCCCGGGGCGGAGGAAGTTTATGTAGAATTAGCAATGGGCCCAATAAAAAATAGGTAGTTGTTCCGGGTCTCAATGTATTGTGTGTGGAATTTGTGTAAACGCACCCACTACACAGGAGAATCCTAGATATTAATGTGGGTAATGTTTAAAAAAAGAACGAAATCTATGAAGAGGCCTTTGTTCAGCAGTGGACGTCTTTTGTGTGATATGATGATAATGATGAGTAGCGTTAACGACACTTATAATTGGATGTCAGATGGTAGTCATCCCGTGTAAAGACTTGAAGCCGACACCAACATAGGGAAAATACTAAGATGATGAGATGATGAAATGGATCGGAATAATATAACGAAGGAGATCCATACTTACTTCTCAAACTAACATCTAACAGCGTGACCCTAACCCTCTGCTCGGGGTTAACCCTCAACCGCCAGCGGCACTCGTCGCCGACGTAGAAATGCGGGTAGCCAGGGGTCCGGATGTACCCCTCGCTGTCAGCACCGACCTCTGCCACTTGGACTTCTCGGTTACAATAGTGGACTGATAGCGTGTCTGGAAAGAGAAACAGATTGCTTTTGTTAGGTAATGTTGCAATACATCAAATTCAAGTTTGTTATTTTGTTTTTAGGAAGCTATACAGTTCAATGGAATTACTTTTCCAGTTCTAGTCTTCTCAACACGACACTAAGGGTGTCTTCAACTCAGTCGCATGTGTCACGTGGCTGCAGTGCTACTCTCGCCTACTTTGAGTCACTAGGCTTGTCCATTTGGGTGGCTCTAGATGGAGATTATTCGAGTTCCTGGAGCTTCCCTTCGGTGCCGACGATGATCACTCCGGTGGTTTTAGCCGGTAGGAGTCCGGCATGCCCCTTCGCCGGGGGCGAAGGGAGTACATGATATAATTCCACCGTATCAACAAAAAAAAGGCTTGTCCATTTGTTCTTTTTTTTTTTTTTTTTTTTTTTTTTTTTTGTTGGGCTTCTCGCATACATTTCTGGGAAATGTGGTTGCTTAACCGGTCATTTGCTGGCGAAGCCAAAAGAGGCCTCCAGCCAGGCTTAAATTAATTATTAAAAACTAAGCAACTTTCGCTAAGGGCGCCCCCTGCGGGACACGGACCTCGGCTTAGGGCGTTGCTGGGGATATCAAGCTATTGTTTTGGGGACAGCTGGATCGGTATTATTTAAATTGTATTAAGGGACATTTAAAGCTACAGGCTCGGCACGGGCCGGCGCGAGCAAGAGACGGGAGGGAGAAGTGCTAACTTGAACGGGAAGGTGACGCGGTGATAGGCCTCCGCGACGTCGGTGAGGCGGGCATCCTCGGCGGCGAGGGCGGTACAACGGTCGGGTGTTCAGTGAACGAGACAACGCGAGTCTCTTCATGTGATCTAACGTGATTTTATCGTCTGGATCGACCAGAACGTGCCTCGGGCGGCGTACTCTACTAATACGGGAGGGTTCGTAGTCGGCGGCTGATACCACAAGGGGATTTGGGTGGGACAGGGCAGAATCGAGATAGCGTTTGGACGCTTGTTTCATAAATTGCCTGATGGTCGGCAAGTTAAGGTCGAAATGGAGTTGGTCGTTTCGCATGTACAGAGGCGCTCCGGTGGCCTTGCGCATGAAACGGGTTTGGAGGGTTTCTAATCTACGGAGTGGGTATGATTCGGCGTGTGCGAACACTGGGCTGGCATAGGTCATGATGGGTCGAATGCATGTGGTGTAAATTCTCACCTTATTTCTAAGGGATAATTTACTACGAGCGTTCAGAATATAGTGAAGGCGACCGAGCACAAAGGCAGCGCGGGCACGCACCATCTTTGTGTGGGGAATGAAGGTCAGTTTTTTGTCTAGGGTGACTCCAAGATACTTGGCGTGCGGTTCCCAAGGAACCGATTGGCCCAGCATCGAGATCTCCCTGAAGCGTGGGTGGTCGTCGCCTAATTTGCAAAATAGGACGGCTTTACTTTTGATAGGGTTAACTTCGATCCGCCATTTCCTAAACCATTTACCGTAGACGTTGGCTGTGGTTTGGAGGATCTTAGTTATACTATCGGGACTGCTACCAGATTAGAATATGGGTAGAATATGGCCGTGTCATCCGCGAACAGTGCTAATTGGGTCGTATTAGCAGGTCTTTTGGGGAGGTCACTGGTGTACAGTGTGAACAATAATGGGGCTAGCACGGATCCTTGTGGGACTCCGGCTCTAATGGGGTGGGGGGAAGAGAGAGCGCCCGTGATTCGATTTCGATTTCGAAACTGCGATTTGACAAGAAGTCTCGTATGATGAGAACGAGACGGTCAGGCACTCCGAGTTGGTACAACTTATATAATAAGCCATTGTGCCAGACTTTGTCAAATGCTTTCGCAACATCGAAAAAGAGGACTCCCGTCATCAGGCCGCGTGAGAATCCGAACGTGATGTGTTCAACTAGTCGGTGGACTTGTTGTACACACGAGTGTTTGGTTCTAAAACCAAACTGTTCGTCGGGAATGAGTTTCTTGGAATCGGCATAATCCTTTAATCGGGAATAGATAATCCGCTCATAAATCTTCGCAAGAGAATTGAGAAGGCTTATGGGGCGATAGCTGGAAGGCTCGCACTTGGGCTTACCGGGTTTGGGAATACCGATAACGGTGGCCTGTTTCCACGTATGCGGAAATAGGTTATTCTTTAATGCCGCATTGAAGATGACGGTCATTAAGGCGATAAGACGTTCGGGGAAGAGTTTAATCACCTTGTTGGTGATACCGTCAGAGCCGGGGGCTTTGCGAGGGTGAATCTTTTTCACGAGATTTCTGACCTCGTCTGCCGTGACCGGAGGGAGGGGGTCGTCAGGGTCCTCGGCAGGCGGAATAGCTGCTCTACGTTCGACTTCAGCGTCAACCTTTTTGAGGTGAGCTTGGTCTACAGGTAGAGTGCTTGGGGAACATTGCGCTTCTAGACTGTCAGCTAGGCATTCGGATTTTTCGTCGTCATCAAAGGCCGGCCTTTGGTTGGGACGGTTGAGGGGGGGGACAGCATTGGATGTTTCGGATTTGAGTTTCCGTTGCAGATGCCAGAACGCAAGGTGGGTTGGCTCTAAGTCGCCCAACATCTTATCCCAGTTAGCCTCTCGGCACTCCTTGATACGTTCCTTGACAGCACGCTGCAGGTGGCGCATAAAGAGGCGATTGGGTTCGCTGGGAAAAGATGAGTACGCTCTAAGGGCTGCGTTCTTCTCCGTCATCAGTGCACGTACATCGTCAGGGAGTTTCATGCGATGGTCTTCCATCGCAGGAACTCGCCGTGAACACTCGTCCACGACGGACTGTACATGCCCGGTGAGGGAGTCGATCGCGCCTAGCGTGTCTGCGACTGACGTTATGCATTCGGGAATTCTATCTAACTGAGCGGACGAGGGGTCGTTGAGGCGTTGCCTAACTTTCCTCCAGTCCGTCGTCACAATGGTCTGAGGGGGTAGCCCTGTGTCCGTGGGGCCAAAGCGGGAGGTGAGGTGAAGGATCACAGGACGGTGATCGGAGTCTAGCTCTTGTAGTACTTCAATGGAATGCAACTTGAGGTTGACATTCATTAGAAGTGCTATGTCGAGTATATCCGGGCGATGATTAACATTGCTGGGGTAGTGAGTGGGATACATCGGGGCGATGATGTCAAAATTGAGGAGGTTACTGAGGGAGTATAATTTACTTCCTCTGTGGTTGTGGGTGAGACAGTTCCAAGACTCATGTTTGGCATTGAGATCTCCCGCCACTATGACGGAGTCGCCTAGATCGAAGAGTACTTCGAGATCCGATTGGATTGGATCGTCTTGGGCATTGGGGGATTGGTAAGCCCAACTATAGTGATCGGTTGATGACCTGTCATGCCTATTCTGCACACAGATGCCTCTAGATTGGAAAGGGACGGGGTATCTAGGGGCATGCAATAAAGGGATCTCTTATAGTAGATAAGAGTGCCTCCTCCACGGGAGTGGGTCCTATCGTTGCGCACTATATCATAGTTTGCAATTCTAGGGTTCCTGTGAGAGGGTTTCAAAAAGGACTCTTGTATCAACATAATGTCAATAAGGTGGTCGCGGAGGAATAAGGCAATTTCGTCTTTTTGGCCATTAATGCTGTTGGCATTGAAGATGCCTATTTTAAGGGATCGGGGTTTTATTCTGCACCTGCTTTGTGAATCCATTACGGATGAACGCGGTAGGAGAGGAGGGCGGATGAAACATCAGCGAAGTCGCTGAGAACTAGCATTAGGCCGTATTGGCCCTGGTTTGCCCTAATGGCTGCGGCCATTTGGGCGACTCTGTTCGGGTCGACAGAGTTGAGAAGACCGAGGCAAACTGAGAGGTCGTCAGTTTTGAGAAGGGGTGAGAGAGGGGCGGCCCTCTGAGAGTGCACTTGTGGTGCGGGTTGGTTGTACGGCACGGGAAGGTACGGTGCCGTATGGGGGGCGGTCATCAGCGAGGGAATCGCTGACGCTTGGGTCGCCTGTTGGGTCAGTAAACTAGGCCTCAGGGCGGGGAACGCTTGCTGATGATTCAGCGCGTTCCACGGCGATGGCCTTTGAGGGCTGAGTCGTTGGGACGTGGGAGGGGCCTGAGAGGCGTAATGGGCGGCCGCGAAGGCTTGGGTAGCCGCTTTGCGCTTTGCTGCCTTGTTGTTAGCGCGCGGTGCTTTGGGGCATCCGCGATAATTCGCGGGATGACCCGACTCACCGCAAAGCACACAACTCGGAGGCTCTGTGCAAAGCGTGCGATCTTTGGGGCGATCGCAGTCGGAGGTGCTGTGGTCACCTAGGCACTTAACGCACCTAGGTTTGGCGTAGCAGTGTCGCTGCGCGTGACCATAGAGTTGGCAGCGGTGACACTGCCCGGGAGGACCATAACGATGGGGAGGTTCGATTTTAATGCCTGAGAGGTGGCATACAGTCTTGATATTAAAAATCTTCCGATCATTATCGGCGGTCTTTTCGCATATGGCGAGGACCATATCGTAAGCTTCACCGCTGCGACCAGCGTGCATGCGATGAACTTCGAGGACGGGGATACTTTGCGACAGAAGGTCGTCTTTGATGGAGTCGGTGTCGATCTCCTTGGGGATGCCTTTAAGGACTACCCGGAGTGGGCGTTCCTCAGCGAGAGAGTACGTGTGAAAGTACACGTTCCTGTCTTGGAGGGCACGGGTCAAAGACCTGAAGTCTTGGGCAGTGGGAACTGCCACTTTGACCCCGACGGCTGTGGTGCGGGCACTTAGGTAGTTAATACCTAGCTCTATACACATTTTGGACACGTCATTCCACTTGTCCTTGGCCTGAATGTATATAGCAGGCGGTTTTTTGTCCTTTTTAGGGACCTTGGCGGGCTGGGATTGGGAGTTAGCGGGGGTAGGGGTAGGGGGAAGACTGGCCTGAGAAGAGGCCGTTGTGGGGACAGGGGCAGAGGGCGGAGCGGAGGACGAAGCCTCGTCCGTTTTCGGGGCTTTAGCGGGCGCTGCTTGAGCAGAGGACTTGGCCTTGCGGGCCCGCTTTTTACGGCTACCGCTGACGAGTTGGAACTCGTCAGAGGCCGAATCGGAGGAGGGGATTTGGGGGGGAGGGGGAGAGTCCTCGCTCTCTGACATGTCCGACACGTCCGAGAGTATGAGCATGTCGGCTTCGGGGGACGTGGAGGCGTTCGTGCTGGCGGTGGGGAGGGGGGCTTTTGCCTGAGGGGCGGATGATATACCGGCATCTAGTTCGGGGGTTGTGCCCCTTTTTTTGGGTTCGGGATAGGGGGGCTGCACTTTTGTGCCTGGCTCTAGTGGGGAGAGAAGGTTGCCATACTTGGCAACAAGGTAGGGGTCCTTTAGGAGGATCTCCCTAATATTTTTCCACAGCGTGGCGTCGTCGGCCATTTTGTTTATAAAACAAAATGGCGGACGGGGGGACGAAAACAAAAATACGCTATAAGCGCGGAGGAACAAACGCGATTTACGCGGTCCCTAACCTCCCGGGTTGGATGGGCCCGGGGGTGTGTAACAAACCCTCCCTGCCGGGTATAGGCAGGGAGGTGTGAGTACCTGTGGTGAGCCCTAAGCTAGTACCATCCGTGGCCAGTCTTAATGGGCAAACGGGTCCCTGACAGCTCTTTTGCAAGGGGCGATAAGGTATCGCCCGCAAGAGACTGTATAATCTGAAAATGTAGACTCGAACTAGGGTCGACTAGGGTAGCCCCCAAGGCCGGTGGTCCTAGTCCGCTGCCGACTAACTGCTTTGCCCTGATGGGGCTAGGCGGGTGTGCCGGGTCAACACCCCACTCGGCTTCGTTGGCACCGTAAGGTATCCGCCGAGGACCACCAAACAGTGGTTTTTCCCTGAAGGGGCGCAATAACTCGATGAATTCAATCGGTCAAAGAAACAAAAATCAGTAGTCGCCTTGAAAAAGGCAACGCGTGATTTAAATGAAGTGACTGCAATCCGACGGGACGGATTGCGAACAAACACTACACGGCACACTGATCGGGGAGCGCGAGCACAGCACGACCGTCTGCGGCGAGCGTCAGACACGGAATGTCCATTTGTTCGTGTATTAATTTACTTAAGTCCTTGCGTTCCATTCGTGTTTACATTCGAACAAAAACAACATACACACCATCACTATCGTCGATTTACCAACTGAAGCACGGCCGCTGAGCAGCTGCAACGCTGTATAATTCTGTATCATTTGTATGGATTTACAAGGCTGCGCAGCCGCAACGCCGCTGCAGCGCTTCAGCCACACTACAGTCGCGCGACACGCAGCGACAAAGTTGAAGATACCTCTAAACACCTTCACAACACGTCCACGTCCTCTATTGTTTAAATATAACGTGTAAAAGTGTCAGTTAGGATCTAGTTACATAATAAATGATTGAATTTAATTGACAGAACTTCAGTGAGGTTTACGCTGCGCAGCACAATTATGCTGAGCGTATCTCTGCTGCTGGTGACAGTCCCATGCGCGTGATCGTTATATAGATATTTGTTTGCCGACTGTATACTTTAGTTTAGGTTGATATCACGCGGAGGATAATGAGACATGGTTCCAGCTCAAAAGTCTAAGCGTCAACTTACGCTTCCATCTGTCAAAATTTTGAGCGTAAGTAGTGCAAGGCTGCAACTGGCATTATAAGACATTATGTGTGTATGACAATAAATTACTTTGTATACTCGTACATCATATCACCACAGGGCGTCCACTGCTGAACAAAGGCCTCCCCCTTAGATTTCCACAACGAGCGGTCACATGTCGCTCTCATCCAACGACTCCCAGCGACCTTCACCGGGTCGTCTGTCCACCTCGTCGGAGGTCGTCTCACGCTGCGTTTTCCGGTGCGCGGTCTCCATTCGAGAACCTTTGTGCCCCAACGGCCATCAGTTCTTCCATCTTATTTTAAATTAAACGGTGGGTGAAACTGCGGATCCCAGCTAGTAGTACAATAAGCGGTGACTGTCTATGACTGAAAAAAAATGCATGGATTGTTCCTCGGGATGTATAAATATCGTATGAGATGGAAGCTTTAATGATAAGATTTATTGCAGTTGATGTTATATGACATAAAAATGTATATATGACATGACAGAAAAGTAATGAACGTAAATAATGGTGTCTGCCTTTCAACCTTTAGTTTATAGAGTCTGTAGTAGACAGTGAAACTCACAAGATACCCATAAAATTGGCACTACAGGTGACAGGGTCTCCTTACACTTTTGTTAAAGCAAAATCTAAACATTTATGTCTCTTTAGGGCATTAAGGAGCTTTACATAAACCAAGACATTCGATTTTTTATAGACTGCAAGTAAATTTGAAACACTATGGGTAAGATTTATAAAAATACGGAATTGCTTTTCAATAACATCTTCAGGAGTATCCAAATTCCAGATAGACAAAGGTGCGGGCGCAGCTATTATAAATACCTAAAATGAGAATAATACGAATGCATACATGTCAATTATTATCATACCAACCCAAAAACTCTTAAGTGCTGAACTTTAGTCTGTTAATAGACAGCCTAAGAATGAAAACCTAGAAACATAGTCTTTTGCGGACCGTACTTGCAAACGCATACCCTAAACACTGCTTATGAGTGGGTAAGCAGCGTATTGCTTTCGCTATCACACACACAAGCACATAGATACTGTTATAGTTAGTCATTTCCATCATATCACAAATCGAAGTAATAAATATTTTTTCTGGAACAGTGTTCTCAAGAGAATTACCCCAGGGACCATTTCGATTACCCGTTGAAAGGGTTTTCGATAGGCTTATTTTAAGGGATTGACAAAATACCTACACTTTGTGACACTGCTGAACGGCTTTATGGAAGCCATTCTGAACGGGTTACCCTTTAACTCCCTCAAACATTGTAACAAGGTAACTGATTTAGACCCCGAGCCACTGCTCCGCTATTAATTACACTTAATATGATTTCTCGCTGATTGGCATTGGTTGCAATATTGCATGTTCAGGCCAGCATACGTCATGCCACCGCGTTAGTCGGAATATTTGTCAAGCGTCATCAAGCGGCTTATAAATATGGGACTATAATTATTATTACTGTGGCTGTGAGCTGAAGAATAATATAAACTCTAGTTACATGACCTCCTTCACCGAGCGGGATCGGCCCTCTCCTGAACCTGGACTACTGTCTCCTCCTTGAGCATGACGCTCTCACAGACCAACTCCAATTTTCACGCTCTGCCAGCATAGCCGGCAGAAAGATATCTTGCTCAATCCGATCGAGCAGGATCCGCGGCTTGACAGCCCACGCAGAGCACTCCTCAAGCGTGTACTGTGCGGTATCTTGGTCGCTATCAGAGTGGTGGTACGCACCAAAACAGTCATGACCCACAAAAACCTGCGTCAAGCGGAAGGTGACGCACTCGTTCCTATTGAGCCAGACTCGGAAGAGCGGCAGGATGGCCTGTCAAACAGCGAGCGCGTCATTGGCGCGACCGTAGCGCAGCCTGTGCATTTCCGTTGTAATGTAACACAATTTACGAGAGAGGACAAACAGGCCGACAGCAGCGCGGCGTCAGCGCCAGTATGGCGTACGGACGCCAGGAATCCTTTTTTGTTTCATTTTTGAATTAGAAATAAAGGCTTTATTATGTAGGCAGTTAAACAGAGCGTGGGGCAACGCGTTGGCACCAGGCGATGTGAGCGCGACGTTTCGTTTGCCGCGCTCTCTGCTCGACAGAGCCTTTAACGTGACATTTTACTGGAACAGCTCTAATTTAAGTAATATATAAAGTTTAAAGGCAACTACTTAACAGTGATGAAAAAATAAATGGTGGAAATATCAACATATTTATCAATATACCCCTAATAAGCTAGTTAAACATAATAGAGTTTATAATAAAAATAGAGTTGTGTAATGCTGCATGTTCATTGGCTTGCGAGTCAGACTAAGTACAAAATTCAAAAGAGTATATCCATGGAGTTTCTTGCCGATTCTTCTTCATAGGACCAACAACTTAAAACCGTGCAACTATTTAAATTCTGACTATTCGTAAGTATGAGCAAATGGTTTACATGAATGAAAACAATTTGACCTTTTTTTGTTATAAAAATTATATTTACTGTTTAGTTTAGGATTACGAAGCTAATTAATGCTAAGTTAATTGGAGCAAACATTCCGCCTAATAGACTCGCGATTTTAACGACACGTTTAAAGTGCCATGTTAGCTATTAACATAAATTATTCTGCCAGAAATGGCGCCCCTGAACGCCGTTAAACGATTTATTAAAAGTAATATTATGATGAGTAACTATCATTACGGCTACAACATGCCAGTAGAAAGTGCAAAATCCTCCTTGCATATTCATAAACCCAATTCTTTGGTTTTAACAAAGAGTCAGGTACGAAACAACTCAGCAATCATTTACTAAATAGCTAATAGAAGGTTTCGTACCAATATTCTTATATTGATTTGATTTGATTTGTTTGATTTGTTTAAAAAAACGTTGCCCCACACTAGGATTTCTCCTGTGTCGTGGGTGCGTTTACAGACATACATTTCACACACAATACACCCAGACCCGGAACAACTACCTGCAGATCATACAAATATTTGTTCCGTGCGGGAATCGAACCCGCAACCCGGAGCGCAGCAGTCGACTGTATCAACCACTGCACCAACCGTGTCATCGAATTGTAATGTAATAACGCCCGCCCTACGCCGCCCAACAAAAGAACTCTTTTGTACGCCCTCTAATAACATAAACAACTTATAAATACTATTTCTATTATGTTGTAAGCATAAGAACGTCACAACAAGTGTGTGTAAGTGGTAAGTCACGTTTTAGTTTGCTTTTACATTCACGATTTATTATTTTATTGCCTATCTCTTCATCATTTCATCATTTCGGCCGAATGAAGTCCACTGCTGGACACAGGCCTCCCCCAAAGATCACCACAACGACCGATATGGGTGTGTTGTGGGCTCATTGGGGGGTTTTGCCATAATCGCCACGCTTGGCAGACGGGTTGGCGATCGCAGTTGATTTGTTAATGTAATTGAAGGAAGCTGCTGCCCATCCTCCAGCTAATCCCAAAGTCGACTTTTACGACACCCACGGGAGGAAATGGGGTGGTGGTATTCTGAACCGGCACCACACGGCTATCTCTTACATTTCAGATACTCATGAAAATGTTTCCATAAATCTTTTACACCATTAACCTCCGTTAGGGGTTGTTTTTTCACAAAATCCAGATATGCCGATGTAATATAATCTACCTTCCATACTTCAAGTTTATAAGTTTGAGAGATCCTCAATAGTCATGATGAGTGAGTGAGTCAGTGATATTTCATTCTTAAGATAAAAAGTGTAACCATAATGAACTTAATGTACTTACCCGAACAAAAATATAAAAATAGGGTGTCAATAACAATGTAGTTGTTCAGTTATATTAGATGTCAACATTAAATCGTGGCCTGCTGTTGATAACCCTGCCTCCACCCCAAGTCACATATTAACGTTTACAAAATTATGGATGACAATATAATTACAGTTATTTTAGAGCATGACTAAATATATAGGTACCTATTGTATAATACAACAGCATGATTGGCGCAGTGGTTAATAGCTTCGCTTGCCCCACTGTGTCGCGGGTTCGATTCTCGCACGTAGCAAATACTTGTATGATCTACGGATAGTTGGTCTGGGTATATTTGCATGCAAAGGCAGCTGAACATCCCAAAATTTAAGTAAATATTTAACTTTCGCATATAATAATTTACTTTTGTGACTAAAACCGGACTTTACAAAAATATCCAACTTTTTGTCACGACATTTAGAAAAGGTAAACCTTTGTTACGGCTGTAACGCCCGTGTTACAGCCGCGCTTGACGGCAGTACAACCTTGAACCCACTGACGTTGAGTCGATGACAGTGCAGTCCAGATAAAACACATGTATAAAGTTGTGTTCCTAGTCTCAACATTAAGTATGGTTCCAATACTTAGTACCATAAGTTGACCTATTGCCATATGAAATCGCGTTGCGCCCCGGTCCCGCTCTACAGCCACGTGACCTTGAACCCTCAGCCGTAGTGACGTAAACTGTCTAGGGGTGGCAGACAAGTTGTAGCATATACTTTTATACCGTGTATTAAGACATATTGTTCGATCATTGAGATAACATTTTTGGTCTAATCTATGAATTTATTGTCTCTACTGTCGTGAAAGGTGACTAAGGGTTAATATAATTTGCATCATTTCTATATTCGGTATAGTATTGTTTAGGTATGTAGTTATGTATTTGCGTGCACCATCGACTGTCGCAAATCTTATCCCGTTTAGATTTAAGGTTGTCTAGAAGATCGCAAGTAAATCAATTCTGTTTTTATGTATCAGGAGGAGAGCAAAGGTGTCTTGCTGTGCTAACAAGATTTTGAAATCACCAATAGGCCTGTCAAACATAGTATTTATGGTCAATAACCGCTGGCAAAGATAAAGCTAATGCTATACGTTGCAATACCGCTTTAAATTTATTGTAATTTGATCTATCCGATACAATTCACGCACTACCAATTTTACATTCAATCAAATAAAATAAAATAATAATTGACATTGAGTAATGTCATAGGTTTTCGCGATTATTACCTCAAGCATAGACGCACCACAAAGGCTGCAGTGTTTGAACATGCCTTAGGCAAACCCAACCATTTTCATCGATTTGATCATCCTCAAGTCCTCGTGAAAAACCGTTATGTACCAAGAATGTTTCGTGAGTTAAATTAAAAAAAAATCCGGTTGTTAAATTAATAAAATTACAAACAACACACCACACTAAAAAACATCAAGACACTGTGAGTGATTACTACGTGCATCGAAACAATTTTTGATTAGTTTTGTACGGTAGATAAAACAACTTTTTAAATCTGTAACGACGTTGCCGTGTGGTGCCGGCTCAGAATGCCACCACCCCATCTCCTCCCATGGGTGTCGTAAAAGTCGACTAAGGGATTAGCCGGAGGATGGGCAGCAGCGTCCTTCGAGTACATTAACAACTCAACTGCGATCGCCAACCCGCCTGCCAAGCGTGGCGATTATGGCAAAACCCCCCCAATGAGCCCACAACACATCCATATCGGTGGTTGTGGTGATCTTTGGGGGAGGCCTGTGTCCAGCAGTGGACTTCGTTCGGCTGAAATGATGAACGACGCCTGTCACCTTAGTGATCCTGCTACCACGAACCCTGCAAAGTGTTCGAAACGTCAGGAAAAACAAAAAACTAGTAATAATACACGTGATTTAATCCCTTTAAAATTGTTTTTATTATAAATTAACATAGACACAGGTATATACAGGTACAATTATGATAATGTTTTACTCTACTGGGCTTTTAAATATTTAATAACAACTGCAATCATTATGCATTATGAGTTATATACGGTTAACGGTAGTATGTCAAAAACTTTCACGCAAGTGCCAGCAATAACCATACAAAGTTTCAACCAAAGATCTTTGGTTGAAATTCAGTCGAATGAAAGCTGCGCAAACGCATAGAAGACGAGCACACAAATATAACATTTCACATATAAGAAATCTCTTTAATGCCTCTGTTTAAACAAGGCTGTAGTCAAAATAGGATTTACATATTTTATTCAGAGAAATCAGTATGCGCGACTCGTGTTTCAAATACCTACCACGGTGTCAACCCCAACTCCAATACCTATACGTACAAGGCTAGACCAGAAACGCTTTGTATTGCGCATTGCGGTGAGTTCTATTGCAAGTTTATTTGAGAAAGCGGTTTTACGGAAATAGTTATAAATATATATATATATATATCTGCATCTCTCTATCTATCTATCTCTCTTTATTCTATAAGAGATAAATTTAAGGAGATGGGTGAATTGGGGTCGACTTATGTAACATGTTTCACAGAAGTTTATACAAACCTTATTTAAGGCTTATCTTTGCCTAGACTTCGCAGTCATCTTATGGAGATGTGGCTGTTTAATCGACCAATCTGGCGAAGCCAATAGTGACCTCCAACATGGAACTACACGTGGAATGAGTGAGCTCATTTATACGGAGGGAGTCTCACGCCTCGAACATATACTGACTGACCGACAGACATCGCACAGCTTAAACCGATGGGACTAGAAGCATGCCATATTGCACAGCAGTTCCTTAAATAGTATAACTAAGATGTTTTTTGAAAATGCATCCCCTAAGGGGTTAAATTGGGAACACGGCTAGTGACACAAGAAAACACATACAAAAACGAATTATGTAAATGATGTGTCGGCAACCTTCTTTAATAAGAGAGCAACGTTTTTTTAGAGCACAGTGATAGGCCGCATTTCATAACTTTATATTCAAATATTTCAAATAACATGCATTAGTACATTTTTTATTTGCATTTATTGTACATTGTGTATATGAAAATGTATTTATAAATTTAGTAAATTGAGTAATTACTCTGTGAGAGTTTTGTACGTACATAGGCTATCGGAAATTCGATACAGTTAATCATTCAAGTTGAGTATTACGTGTCTAAAGCCTATTCTGTGGTTGAAATAAGGCGGTCGATAACGACCTAGACTCGTGAAATATTGGTCGTATATAAGAACCGAAACTATAGACAGCTATGGATAGGTACTTTCCATACTGATTGGAAAAGCATCGACTACGGTAATGCTTGTTAACTAGATACTCGCAGCGGCTTAAATATAAGATTATAGACCAGTGTCTACTGACTAGTGACCAAGGTCTTTCTGTCTGGTGTCCAGATTAAGAATAATTAAGAATATAGCACCACACCATCACCCCCCGTGGACGTCTTAATATGCGACTAAGGGATTCTAAACCAGAAGGATGGGCAGCAGTTTCTCTTCTGTGGAACAGCAGCCATACTGCGCTCACCATCCCGCCTGCACAGCGTGGTGAGTACCGGCAAATTCTTACCAAAACGACACATTTCTTGAAATATATGAGACACGCCGTCGTTCAGCAGTAGACGTCCTTTGGCTGATATGATGATGATGATGATGAGACCTATAAAAATCGCGAGAAAATCACCATAACATTCGTTCGTTATTGCGAAAACGATTAGCTGCTATTACTATACATTTTATTGATTTGGTTCATCTTTTTTTTTTCATTTCGGCCGAATGAAGTCCACTGCTGGACACAGGCCTTAAGATCACCACAACGACCCATATGGGTGTGTTGTGTGCTCATTGGGGGCCTTGCCATAATCGCCACGCTTGGCAGACGGGTTGGCGATCGCAGTTGAGTTGTGTAATCTACTCGAAGGACGCTGCTGCCCATCCTCCGGTTAATCCCTTAGTCGACTTTTACGACACCCACGGGATGAAATGGGGTGGTGGCATTCTGAGCCGGTTCACCACACGGTTGATTTGGTTACATTGGGTTAATTTAAATTTGCATGTAAGTACTGGTACAATATCCATGAGTTGCAGCCTTCGAGTGCGGCGGGTTAGAGGCATTTCACCGTCCGAACCAAGACAGGACTAAGACTATGGTAGGTACGTCTTATTCTCCGCGCGCCTCTCTAGAGAATTGTGCTACTGACCAAACCGCACAGGGGAATGGGACCCACCAAAATGAGCGGCGAGACAAGTCCTTCTGAGCGTTCAGCGTTTTTTTTTAATACAACCCAGTGATGATACGAGCGTATCATTCTTCTGTTGGTAGCAGCACCTGTATGACCTGCTCATAGCCATTGCAATGCTGCTTAGAACAAACCCTGCTTAGCACCACAATGCGTACGTCAGCTTGGGGTATTAGCTATTTAGTCTCGGTTTAGAAGCGGTTCAGATTGTAATATACTATACTAGATTACAACAAAAAAAAGTCAAGTGTCAAAGCAAAACAAATATGTGACAAATTTAAAATGCATTTTGATAAATCGCCAATATTGGGTGTATCAAAGCCATAGTATACACATTTTATTAGAACAACGAGTTTATTGTTATATCAGGATATTGTCTGCAGCGATAGTGGGCATTCATGGGGTGCAAGATGATAACCGGGTTATAAAGGACAAAATAAACCGGTATCGGGGCCTGATAAAGTTATATCTATGTATTGGAGATACTCTCCATCATCATTAAGAGAACTTTAACAATAGGTAACTACTTGATAGAATAACATACACGAAGAAGAAGAAGTGGAAAAACAATAAAAGGCACAGTTTATGAAACAGCAAAATTGGACTTCTGGACTTCTGGAAGGCCTGGTGACCTGAAACACAGGTTTCGGCCCAGCTTAAGTACCAGTCTTCTACAATAAATTTAGATATTACTGTAACTGGGCAATATTGTATTCTGTTGCAACTTTTTCATTATTGTGGTAAGAAAATAAAGTAAATTACAAAAAAAAGATTCCTTTGTCTCTTGATGTTTCATTAAAATTGTATTTTCAGTCATTGTAACTTAAAGTTTAAAATTTATTTAGATATTTCAGAATGATCTGGTTGTACCTATATTAATTTGAATCCCCTGTAAGGAGCCTATTTTAGCAAATCCGTCTGCCTCAAATAACGAATATCTTGAGGCACTTGAGATACCGTTGACTTTAAGTGCAAGAAAACGTGAGGATGGATTAAATGGTTGAAATCTCGCAAGCATCGTGTTCGTTGAATCCTTGTGTAAGAGAAGGTATTTACCCTGCAGTAGAGTTACAGGTAATATGATATTATTGAAGATGAATTGGTCGAATTTGACACCTCTCTCTGGCTCATAACAACGGTTTCACGAAACCATGGACCGGATTTTTACTACCTTAGAAAATCCGTACATCTTACTTATAAATTAATCTAAATAAATTGATTCGGTCGGTAAGTACATCCGTGAATTTAGATGATCGTCCTTTTTTGTGTAAAAAGCGTCCCTGATTTTAAGTATTAAATAGCTTTTGATCAATATTTTAAGAAGAAAGTGGAGCAGATATTGTATCTTCATTTTTCTTGAGTGTAATATTTTTTACCGCACTGCGTACCTCTTTTTTGTAAAGATCCTCAATTTTGTGACCTAGCTCTTTACGAAGGCCCATCAAACCTCGTATCGGCTACGTTTTGTTCAAGCGTCAAATTTTGAAAGTGTCAAAATTAAATAACATGGCAATGCTTGAGATACGAGTATAAAGTTATTTTTTTTGTTAGGGGACTCGGTAAACCCCTAAATTAGTACAAGGATCACTCACAAATTATTTTGATTAATCGACTGTTATATAATGTAGTTAAAAATCTCATACACATCACATCAGCCAAAGGACGTCCACTGCTGAACAAAGACCCCATTAGATTCCACCAATTGTGTCTTCATTTTTAGGGGGGGATTTGCCAGTACTCACCGTACTTGGCAGGCGGATTGGTGAACGCAGTATGGCTACTGTACCAGAAAACGCTGGGACGCTGCTGCCTATCCCTCTGGTTGAGAGTCCCTTAGTCGCCTTTTACGATATCCACGAGAAGAGACGGAATGGTGCTATATCCTTAATCTGGACCCCACACAGATAAAATCTTACCACTCACGGATAGAACTCTAACCACTTCATAAATGTGAACGTTTGTATGTTTGAATGTTTGAGACTCTATCACGCTCAAATTACTGAACCGATTCTAATAAAATTTTATATAGAGGGAGATTATGTCGTAGAATAGCACACCGGTAACGTTACCGAGGAATCTCTCCCCTCTGCCTGTTTTTTTTTAAATAAAAATAAAAAAGAATCTCTAAGACTGAACTATAAGATATACAGGCACGACTTATTCCCCGTGGAGTAGAACTTTTTTTATAAATCTTTGTGATAAAACGAGCAAGCTATTCGCCTGATGGTAAGCGACACCATAACAATTAGAATGGTACCCAGGACCAGTCCAACGAGGCGTCATACTGCACTCGTCACCTCGAGACATAAAGTTATTTAGTCTCCTATGCCCAGTAATTTCACTATCTACTGTGCCTTACTAACCAGAGCACAGTAATATCTAAAGTTTAAAAACGACTGCTTAGCGGCGAACATCTGGCAGTATAAGATTAGTATTACAGATCCTAAAGGACACCATCATATTAGCCCGTAAACGTCCACTAGTGAACACGTGCCTCAATGATCACTACAACGAGCGGTCATAGCGTACCCAATTGCCCTAATCACCACGTTTAGCAGGCGAATAGATAATTGGCTCTAGTGTGATCTTACGAGGACCTGGAGCACCCCGTCGGTGCCGAAGATGACCGCTCCAATAGTTTTAGCCGGTAGGCCCCCCCTTCACCCTTCCCCGGGGTGAAGGAAGTTCGATGTAGAATTTCCACTGGACACCAATAAAAAATAAATTAAAAAAAGGCGAATTGATAATAGACCAATTCGCCATGCACCGCACATGTTGTCCTTAGCACATAGGGGGGATTCTGCTGCTTATTCCTATAGCAACCCTTGAACACTTTTTACGACACCCACGAGTGGAGAGACGTAACCTATTTATTTGTCGAGATGTACCTACAGCCAAAATTAAAAATGATGTATTTCCTACAAATTGTACACATATGATTTATATTCATGTAGCAAATTCATTGTATTTAATTTTTATGTTCAGGCGTTTAACTTTAACCACAGTAATTTACTAAGTTTGTACATAAACTCTAAATCAGAGGCAAATTATAAGCTGAGCTTTTGGCAAGCTTGAAACAGACATAACATCCATTTACTTTACTTTAATACTGTTTTAAGTATTGTTAAAGCTTTCTTTGATAAATTATGCAGAATTTTTCATGGACGTTTGTTTATTATGTGATGTAGAATTTCCACTGGACACCAATAAAAAATAAATTTAAAAAAGGCGAATTGATAATAGACCAATTCGCCATGCACCGCACATGTTGTCTTTAGCACATAGGGGGGATTCTGCTGCTTATTCCTATAGCAACCCTTGAACACTTTTTACGACACCCACGAGTGGAGAGACGTAACCTATTTATTTGTCGAGATGTACCTACAGCCAAAATTAAAAATGATGTATTTCCTACAAATTGTACACATATGATTTATATTCATGTAGCAAATTCATTGTATTTAATTTTTATGTTCAGGCGTTTAACTTTAACCACAGTAATTTACTAAGTTTGTACATAAACTCTAAATCAGAGGCAAATTATAAGCTGAGCTTTTGGCAAGCTTGAAACAGACATAACATCCATTTACTTTACTTTAATACTGTTTTAAGTATTGTTAAAGCTTTCTTTGATAAATTATGCAGAATTTTTCATGGACGTTTGTTTATTATGTGATGTAGAATTTCCACTGGACACCAATAAAAAATAAATTAAAAAAAGGCGAATTGATAATAGACCAATTCGCCATGCACCGCACATGTTGTCCTTAGCACATAGGGGGGATTCTGCTGCTTATTCCTATAGCAACCCTTGAACACTTTTTACGACACCCACGAGTGGAGAGACGTAACCTATTTATTTGTCGAGATGTACCTACAGCCAAAATTAAAAATGATGTATTTCCTACAAATTGTACACATATGATTTATATTCATGTAGCAAATTCATTGTATTTAATTTTTATGTTCAGGCGTTTAACTTTAACCACAGTAATTTACTAAGTTTGTACATAAACTCTAAATCAGAGGCAAATTATAAGCTGAGCTTTTGGCAAGCTTGAAACAGACATAACATCCATTTACTTTACTTTAATACTGTTTTAAGTATTGTTAAAGCTTTCTTTGATAAATTATGCAGAATTTTTCATGGACGTTTGTTTATTATGATTTTAGTTAATATACTTGTCCTTATCCCTTTCGCGTTCATCATTTCAGTCGTATAAAGTCCTCTGTTGGACACAGGCCTCCCTCATAGATTGCCACCGCGACTGATCAGGGTGTGTTGTGTGCTCATAGGAGGCATAATCACCACGCTTGGCAAGCGGGTTGGCGATCGCATGTGATTTGTAAATATACTCGAAGGACGCCCACCCTCCGGATAATTTTCTACCCACCTTTAGTGAGACACATGGGTTGAGATGGGGTGGTGTTTTTCTTATCCGGTACCACACGGTACAAATAGCAAGGTCATTGATATATTTTTCATTTAATGTGAAACATCTAAAGCGGTGCCGTGTGGTGCCGTCTCAGAATACCACCACCTCATCTCCTCCCGTGGGTGTCGTAAAAGTTGACTAAGGGATTAGCCGGAGGATGGGCAGCAGCGTCCTTCGAGTACATTAACAACTCAGCTGCGATCGCCAACCCGTCTGCCAAGCGTAGCGATTACGGCAAAACCCCCCAATGAGCCCTCAACACACCCATATCAGTTATGTTGTGGTGATCTTTGGGGGAGGCCTTTGTCCAGCAGTGGACTTCATTCGGCCGAAATGATGATCTAATGCGGCTGGTCAGACCGACTGCTGGTGCGGCGACGTCGCCACGCCATGCGTCGCCACACTATATGATAGTATGAAGCATCTAATACGGTGTGGTGACGCTTCGCCATGCGCAAATGACTGCGATTCGCTCCCCACTCGGCCCGAATTTTTTTAATCTTTAATTTTTGTACTAATTAAAGTAATTTTATACTAAATAAACAATCATATTTTTGTTTCAAGAAATTCGAATACTTTATTTTTGGTTATGCCACATTTATTTCCTTTCATATACTATGTATCCTTTTAGGAATATTATCTGCACATAATCATTTCGATGTATCACATCTGCCAGGCGTCCCGCGACGGCTCACTTTTTTTATAGGTGTTATCAACAGTAGACCGACTTAAGCTTGAGGTTTGAAGCCTTCTTTGTAGTTTAATTGTCTTATAAAATACGCCTGGGGGCCACGGGCGCACGGAATTTAGTTCGGGCCATAAGCAGCCCAAAGACCGCAATTTTATTATCAATGTGTTAGACTTTCGGTACCTTACAGATTTGTCCACCGTCATTGGTTCGGGCTTTGATATTTTATCGGGATATTTTGTTTATCTTTTTAATAATTAAATAGAATCTGAACTATAAGACAAGTATTTGTTATAAACATTTTAAATAAGATATTTCAGCGACTTACAAAAAAATAACAATAATTTTAAACTTGTACAAATATAATATTATAATAATAATAGACGTTTGTGCAAAGTATTCGAAACGTCAGGAAAAACAAAAATCTAAAATATACGCGATAGAATCCGTTTAAAAGTGTTTTATTATAATATGTAATACCCGCGAAAACCTAAGACATAAATAATATATGTTAATAAATTCAATGTAATATACCTTGCTCGCAGCAAACAACAGCAATTACTTCTCATAGATGTTTCAACTTCACGTTCATAACACACAAGGCAGACCAATCACATTAACTGTAATTATCGAAATGGTGTAATAATTATAGGTTGATACCCCATCGTCTAAAGGCTATTAAGACCCCATCATCCACAGTTGACTGTAAATTTTTGTGGGATGTTACAAACAGCTGATGTTAAGACTCCAAAAGTAATATCAATAAATATCCTTACAAATAACTACTTTATGTAGGATTTCAAACCAAGATAATAATAAATATATCACAAATCTATTTTGAGGTTCTAATATTACTTTAAATCTAAATTAGTAGCAAGTACTATTGGGACAGTTTCGAAAATAGTTTCAAGATAGTCCCCCTAAAAGGTACCTACCCCGCTCGGCAACGCACAGGCAATGCCTCTGATATTGGCAGCTGTCCATAAGCTGATTTGCTGCTTATGGACCTAGAGACGGTTTGCCATTATATTATCATCATCATATCAGGCAAAGGCCTCCTATTTTGACGGCACAGTTGGTGCAGTGGCTGATACAGTCAGCTGTTGCGCTCTGGGTCGTGGGTTCGATTCCCGCACGCGACAAAAAATTCTATGATCTGATTGTAATTGTTCCGGGTCTGGGTGTATTGTGTGTGGAATTTATGTCTGTAAAACGCACCCATCACACAGGAGAAATCCTAGTGTGGGGTAGTGTTTTATAGCAAAAAAAAAGATTATGACAATTGTGTCATCATTTCGGAGGGATTTTGCCTTTTTATTTTTTATTGATCCGGTGAAAATACATCATGTGCTTTCTCTGCCCCGGGATAGGACGGAGGGGTATGTTGGTCTCTTATCGGCTAAAACCACCGGAGTGGGTATCCTCGGCACCGTAGGGAGGCTCCAAGAAGTCAAAAAATCTCTATCTAGAGCCACCGACTGGTGCCACGCCTATAGGCACATCTCGGAGGGGATGACTGTAAAGCGGTCACCTCCTCTAGTGGAGGGAAGGCGACTGTAAGGAGGCAACCCCCCCAGGCACATCTCGGAGGGACTGTAGGGGGTTTTTGCCTATACTTACCACGCTTTGCAAGCGGGTTGGCGACCGCAAAATGGCTCCTGTTATACATAAGGGATGCTGTTGGCCGTCCCTCTAGTTAAGAGTCCCTCAGTCATCTTTTACGTCATCAACGGGAGAAGGAGGATGGAGTGGTGCTATATTCTTAATCCGGTCACCACACTGTATTATATTTGCATCTCAATATATATAGGAGAATCTAATATATGTAAATAAGTACTTTTTTTATTTTTTTGAGAATGTAAATACATAGCGTCAATACTAGAAATAAATTAAATCTTTAGTACCAATAACCAGGCTCCCAAAATATTTTAATTTTTGTATACGTTCTACAACAAGATCCCAAGTATATTTTCAATTCTAGTTGTAAACAATTCTTTTGATAGTTCCACAATTCTGAATTCTTGTCATCATCGGAATATATGCACCCTCCTTTTGGATTAGTCAGGATTTTAAGATATTATATAATGTATAGTTATTAAAATGGGCTGTTTCGACCAGCGAAATAATCATAATCAGCTGAAGGACATCCACTGCTGAACCAAGGCCATAGCTGAGCCGCAGAAGGCCATAGAGGACCATAGATTTCCACAATTGTGTCCTCACATGTGTTTGTGAGATTTTGCCAGTCCCCACCACGCTTGACAGGCTGGTGAGCGCAGTATGGCTACTATGACGCTGCTGCCCTCTGGTTTAGTGTCCCTTAATCGCCTTTTACAACTTCCACACGAGGAGAGAGAGTGGTGCTATATTACCACACGGATACACCAACGAAATATGAAGTTCGGACTGAGTGTCACAGTAAAATAGAGACATTATATTACTGCGGCACGCGCTGTCAGTAACGAGTACCTCAGACCGGTTTGGTGTTTCAGAAGTCTATAAGTGTTCGCTAACCCTCTGTGACTCAAATACCCTTTGCCTCTCTTATACCTACGTGTGCATGTGGCCAATACATTATTCCTACCCTTTAAGTACAAAAGGGCAATATGACTTTCATTTCACCGCAGTTATTCAACTCTGTATCTAATGCAATCTCTGTTTTTATCAGCAAGGAATCGGCTCTACAAAATTAATCTCATCGGCGGATTCGCCTCGGAGATCCCCCTGATAAATTAATGGTCCTTGCCCAGGGCTTACTTATCAGTTCAATCAATATAGAAAATATCGAATTGTATAGTACACTATACAATTCGATATTTTCAATTATTGATTGAGGTTTACTTTAATTATAATTATTGTATAAAATAAATAAAATAGTAATAGTAACATTGGATGAATTTATGTTTAATAAGATTGATTTTTATCGTTTGGCCACTCAAATGTTTTCTCGACAGGAAAATTTTGGATTTTGGTGGGAGAGGTACAACGATTTGAATGGTGGGGTTGACAGATGTTTCCGACGACGATGCGTCCTATTTAATCTGGCTGATATTTTATTCGAATATTGTAAGGACTTAATGCGAATTGAGGGATACAGACGTATATGTCTATTTGGCTGTTTTATTGAGAGGAAATTAAAGTGAGCTTACAATAGAATGTGGAATTAGTAACTAACTTTTGCCTGCGACTTTTTCGACATAGATTAATCTATATAACTTTTATTTTGTCGAAAGCCCACTATTAATTCTCCTGTATTGTGGATACGTACAGTTTGATGACATGAATCTCAGCTTCGTAAATAACCAGAAGAAGAAGTATTTACTACTTGATTGGAATTTGTTGTCGCGGCGGTGGGCATGCTGCGTAGAACTGATAGCCGTTGGGGCAAAAACGTTCTCGAATGGAGACCGCGCACCGGAAAAGCTAGCCATGCCAGGCCACATGCGGCAGATCCAGATTGATCGGATCGGGCAAGATCTTTCTCTGCAAGCATCTGTAGTGTGGCTATACTGACAGAGCATGTAAATTAGAGTGCAATGGTCTCTTTCTGTGAAAGCGTCATGCTCCAGAAGGAGACAGCAGAGCGTGATCGGGGGAGGGGCCGATTGGGGAATCTGCGTGCCCACACCGAGTGACTCACGAGAAGACGGTGGCGGGCATGTGGTCACGCACCTTCGTGTGCGCAATATAGCACAGCGCACAGTGAGGTTTCGGGGAATCCTTAACTATCTCCCCGGGGGCGAGACCGCTTTACAGTTACTCTCTCCAAGATGGGCCTTAACGCCTTAACGCCTTGGCACCAGTGGGCGGCTCTAGTGTGATCATACGAGGTCCTGGAGCCCTCTTAGGTGCCGAAGATGACCGCCCCAGTGGTTTTAGCGAGTAGGAGTCCAGCATGCCCCTTTGCACTTCCCCAAGGTGGAATAAGTTCATGATGAATTTTCCACAAATAAAAAAAAGGCCCAGGCCAAATAGGGGCAGATAAAGTAGCGCGCTGGGACCTGCCCGGAGTGCGGTAAGGAATGGAAGGAATCCCGTGCTGCTGGCGATAGGACGGTCGAAGACACACTGTGGTGGTTAAAGCCAGTAAGAACCTGGCACACCCCTCTGCTCATCCCAGGGTGGACGAAGTCCATGAGGATTTCGCCATGTGAAAACATCACGTGTCAATCTCTTAATTATCCTATTGTAACTAAAATAAGATCGCTAATGTTAACATTCGATATGTGAAGCAGTAAATTATAAACTTGATCACATCAAGAACCTCATTAGAAAGAGCCACCTGCTACCCAATGCAAGCCCAACGGAACAAAATGAATTTACCTTACCGCACAATAGAATAAATTCCTTTATCCGGCACAACACACACACACAGCTCACAAATTTCATCAAAAAATTGTTGAATGATTTTTCGCGCATTCCAAAAAAAAAATTACGCAAAAAAAACAGCAAGGGTGGTTTTAAAGCATTGTGCTGCCAATCAGGGTTGGCGCGCACTGCATCGCACATGTTTCAAATTCGGCACACACAGCATATTGATAAATCTGTCCTTAGGATGCTTACATACTTGCAAACGAACACGATACGAACACGCGTAGAAATTTTTATTTATTTATATACTCTTTATAACATATTTTCTTATTTATAACACATAAAAATAAACATTTACAAAGATTCTCGTACGTGTGCAATGGGCCTTATCACACAAGGCGATCTTTTCAAGACAACTCTTGGATGGACTAAAAGAAATGAGAGTGATATTGGGCTGCTAATTGTACAAAATATCATACACAATATTACTTACACATATTAATGTAAAATACATAATATCATATCGGCCATACTACGTCCACTACTGAACAAAGGCCTCCCCCATAGATTTCCACAACTGTCTCATCATATTGGGGGGAATTTGCCAGTACTCACCACGCTTGGCAGGCGGGTTGGTGAGCGCAGAATAGCTATTGTTCCACAGAAAGGACGATGCTGCCCATCCCTCTGGTTTAGAGTCCCTTAGTCGCCTTTTACGACCTCCACGGGAGTAGATGGAGTGGTGCAATATTCTTAATCCGGACACCACACGGATTCACACGGACGAAATACATAATGTATACAATAAGTATTTTATATATGAAACGATAAATAAAGTATTTATAGCTTAGTGGTTGAACGCTTGCCTTCCATACAGAAGGGTCTGAGTTCGATCCCCGCCCGCACCTTAACTTTTCGTATTCATGTGCGGATCACAATTTTATTATCACTTGCGTGAACGGTGAAGGAGTCATCGTGAGGAAACCTGCACACCTTAAAGGATTCCAACAAAAGTGTGTACAGTCCGCCAACGCGCACTAGGCTGGCGTGGTGGACTAAAGCCTGGCTGGCGTGGTGGACTAAAGCCTAACTTTTCTCATCGTGAGAAAAGGCCCGCGCCCATCAGTGGGACAGTAATGGGCTATTTATTTTATGATAGATAAATTTTACTAATAAATATCAAATTTAAACTGGGCTAGGAGAAGAAAAAATAGAGAGAACATTGGTCAAAAGGCAACATTGGGCGTGCACTCACTCACACATCAGCCAGTAAACGCCCACTGCTGAACATGGGCTTTCTAACGATCAATAAGCGGTCATGTATATTGCTTTAATCGCCACGCTTAGCAGGCGGATTGGTGATCGCAGTATATTGTTATAAGCACAAGGGAGGATGCTCCTGCCCATCGTCTTCATATCAACCCTTAGAAAATCAAAACTCAAGTAGACCTTGAGTCGTTATTACATCAATTGAATTTAAACGCTGGACCTATTACGTATGGCTCATATTTGACTAACGCAATCTAAACTCGAGTTTAGCTTAAGTTTTGATTTCCTTTATGTAATACGGGGCCTTACGGCCGAATACTCGAACGCCATTTAACGTTAAGTCCCCGCTTTAACTATTCGAGAAACCTGTTTTTGGTACAAAACCGGGCGCCTCAAATTGTTTAAGCGGGGACTTAACGTTAAATGGTGTTTGAGTATTCGGCCGTTAGTCTTTTACTACACCTACGAACTACACAGAACATTCTAGAAAAACTTGTGTAAAACTCGTGAGATACTCCCATGCAAATGAATATTATTCCTCTTATATGTACCCACCACAAATAGGATATTGTGCTTGAAAGTACTGATCATACATGTCATGTTTCTTATAGAAAACCTAAATTTAAGAAGAAATATGGTGGCGGTATTATTGTTATTCCAACTCATTAGAGCTCGATGTGTAACTTTTATGTTACGGACGGTTCAAAATAAATGACCTGAAAAAACTAGACTGACTCATTAGACAGTAACATTGGCACTTATGAATCGTCAGAATCTAAGTTGCATGGTTCCAAATAGTTGATCTCGTGGAGAAGACCCGGCTAGAAACTCCATGGATACTCTTTTAAAATAATTGAGATTACAATGTTGATTGATACTCTCAGAAACATAATATAAGTATAATTTTAATTAATGAGCAAATAAAAAAGATTATGTTCCTATAATAACCTCACAACAATGAAACTTACGCCTATTCATATCCCCGACATAAATTAATTTTTCATAATATCGATATTATTCGCAATAACAGAATCGAATCCATCACTTATGGTAATGCACTGTGGGCCACTATGCGTGGGTCTATTGTTCATTGGCCAAAAACGACCCTCACAAATATAATAATATAAGCTGAATGATGAGTGTTTGGCCTGACCTATTAATGCTGCAACATTAAGCCTCCGCAACTGATAATTTTTTGTACATAAATTAAAGATTATGATCCAAGCGGGTATACATTAAATACTAAAAACCTTAACGATGAGTCTAATGAACATCATCTCTGACTATTGCGCAAGTTACGAATGGTAAAATAATGCTACACAGAAACTACGGTTTTGAGGCTACGCGCGGCACAAGCCGTAGTCTTAACTAATTACGGTTGGCAAGATTCCACCATTCTGTGCCCGCCTTTGTCGGGTTTTCCATCCTAGCCAAGTGTCCCGTCCAGCTCCACCCTTGTGATCTGCTTACCTACCCATATCGACAACATTCTATTTTCGACATTATGGTTCAAAGGGAGATGCCGATTATGGCCATTGCCCTTTTGTGCTACTCTTATTATAATGGCTATGTGTACTTCTTTTGAACGGCCATTTGATTTCATAATATCAGCCATTAGACATCCACTGCTGAATAAAGCACAACTGTTTCAACATTTTAGGAGGCGTATTTGCGGATACGCTAGAATCAGAAACGAGGAGATCTGTAGAAGAACTAAAGTTGTCGACATAGCTGAAAGAATTAGTAAACTGAACTGGCAATGGGCAGGGCACATTGCTCGTAACTAATGGCCGTTGGGGCACAAAGGTTCTCGAATGGAGACCGCGCACCGGAAAACGCAGCGTGGGACGACCTCCAACGAGGTGGTCAGACGACCTGGTGAAGGTCGCTGGGAGTCGTTGGATGAGAGCGGCATGTGACCGCTCGTTGTGGAAATCTAAGGGGGAGGCCTTTGTTCAGCAATGGACGTCATGTGGCATACTCACCAATAGGTACAACAATAAAACTAGAACCACAATTACACAAAAGGTTTGTTCAGCAGTGGACATCCTGTGGCTGATATGATGATTTGCAGATACTCACCACACTTGGCAGTGGGTTGGCGAGCGCAGTATGGCTACAAATTCCTCAAACAGGACGCTGCTGCCTGTCCCTCTGGCTTAGACTCCGTTAATCACGTTTTACGATATCCACGTGAGGAGATGGAGTGGTGCTGTATTCTTAATCCGGATACCACACGGAAAACACGGTTCTTTATTTGTATGCATTTAAATATTTAAAAAAGGTTTAAGAATTTTTGGTTCTTAAATAGCAACATTATTTATTAAACATAAAAAAGTTGAAAATGCATTTCGTTTTTAACATCTACACGCGATCTTATAACTTCGTGGTCTGTCCCTTGAAATAAAGTTCGATACCTTTGTAGGACCCTATACTTAACATAACACGAGACTTGTTCAAAAACATCTCTACAAACTTCGCAATAAATGCAAGTTGGAAAAAAAATATTAGTAGTCAAGAACGATTAAGCAATATACGAGTATAAAGTATACAGTGCCACTATAGAAAAATGTGTAATGGAGGCACGTCAGTTTCACCCAAACCAAACTCATGCATACAATTCGATGCATTACGAGTGCTTCGTTCCCTTGCTACATAGCTTACAAAGGACACATAAATTGTACAATTTCTTTGAAATCGCGCGCACGTGACGACAAAACTGTTTGTTGCCATACTCCATTAACTGCGCCCCAACTTTTAGACATTTTGGGGTAAAATGTGTCAATTGTATGGCAAACACATTTACTAGCATAACATGATCTACTCTTCTCCTCGCTACAGACAAAACTGGATGTTCGAAGACTGCGAGATTGGTTATATCAGGGGTCTAACTAAGTTGGATATGTGATACAATGTGAACCGAACACGTGGGATTCCCAAGGGGGAGTTATACACTGTCAATAGTTGATGGTTACCAAATTTTAGTCGTGATAAATAAAGTTAGTTTGACAAAGTTCATCCTTGTTGATGTTGTATCAATTTACACCCTATTTAAATTAAGAACTTCGCAAAGAGGCTCGTTTTGTGTAGTTCGTTATAAATCAGTTATTAACATTTCTGTAAACAGTAGATACGTGAATGGTAAAGAAATAAACTGATATGATCATATTCTTTTTTTCAATTTCTTAGAATAATAGACGTGTTGGTAATAAATTTGCTATTAACTTAAGATTAAAGGCATCTTAATTGGTGGCATAAACAGTAAGTAGCATATGGCTAGAGATATTCCCCGTGTGAAGCTTAGAGCCCAGACCCACGTTCTCATAATCAGTGCAAAAAATATTTTTCGCGCAGAGAATAATCGTTTGCGGCTGATGCAGCTCCGCATCAGAAACATAGGTACATGCGTGTAGCAGCAAGTTGATGAAAACAACACCGCAAAGAACTGGTTAAAAGTTTTAATATTTTGATACTACTGATTCATTTATGAATGGATCTCGTATCTGTTACTCAGAAGGGACTCTGCTGCCCATTCATCTGGTAAGTCACCACCAGATGAATGGGCAGCAGAGTCCCTTCTGTGTAACACAAGCCATTTTACGCTCACAAGTACGCCTGCTAAGTGTGGTGAGTACTGGCAAATTCTCCCCAAAATGACGACACACGGCATGTAACCTCATCACCAGTCATTAATTAGGGAGGCCCTTGTACAGCAGTGGACGTCTTTTGGCTGATATATGATGTGTGTGTGATGTGGTTCATTCTTATCCCCTCTGGATCCCCTGTAAAATCATGTTATTGCAACTTCGTTGCCAGTAGTAATCTTTCAGTTTTAATATAAAGCAATACGCAACTGATTGTTTGAAATCAGAACAAATATTTGCACCCATATCTGATAGAATCACTCTGACATCCGCATCAACTTCTACGTCACACATGGAAAGCGAACATTGTTGTTACAATGCCAGCAACGGTGGTACTTGGTTACCTTACCGGTGGTGGTCTCTTATTTCAAGAGTCCGGCTAGGCACCAGTAGATACCACCGCAGTACTTTAAAAGTTTAGATTTTTATTTATATTACTAGACTTTGTTCCGGTTTGAGGCAGTGCTCTTGGCTTGTGAAATTGCTAAATGACTAATGTCTTCCATCCGTCAGCTTCAGTGACGAGCGCAGTGTGGTGTAATGAAGGACTAGTTGTGGGTAGCATTACAATTGTTAAGGGCGCCGTGACGCTTACCACTACGCGAATGAAGTACTCGTCTCGTACCACCACCCAGATCTAGATTCATTTAGACCAGCTTGCCCAAGCTTCCTAGCAAGAATTCTTAATCACACGCGAGATAACAAAATAGATTAGCTTTCTTTAGCGCCTAAATGTAATAAAACATTGTTTTACTGTCCGTCTGTACGGTCCAATCTAAAAACCAGCATCCAATATCTAATAGAAGCATTTTTGGTCTTGTGCTTCAATGTTGTTGTTTTATTGTTTCCACACTATCATCATTTGTATCCTATGCAAGTCCAAAATAAAAATGTTTTCTTTCTGTTTTCTTACTTCATCAACCCAAAGACTGTCAGGGACGAAATGCCGGTTTATGTCACCATTGATTCGAGCAAATCCGTGACAATTATGCGTGTTAGCCGTGCCGGCCTCAGTAACAAATAATAGTAACTATACGTGACACGGTAAATGAGCAATTCACACCCGGATAGGGTACTATATCACATATGGCATATCCCTTATTCGTCCATTGCACTTTACAAGGCGTGATGTCGCCACATCTGTCTATTACTGGAGCAATTTTGATAAATCAATTTCACGCGTTCAAATGACATGTGTTCGTAATGTAGCGGCAGTTTTAATATTTTTATGGAACTGTTAATTAATTAAATTGGTGGTGCTCTATCTAAATAAGTCATCGGGTGATGTAGCAAAAGGGGGGATTGATCAAATGAAATAGTTATTAGGGAAAGTTATTATATGATAGTGTGTAAATTCCTAATAACTATTTATGAATAAATAAAACCAACTTCAAATGAATATAAGTATTTATCTATAAGTCTGTACATCAGAATTCTAGCCTAATATTTTATATAGTATAATCTTTCCACAAGTACGTCGTTTCAGGCGAATAAAGTCCACTGCTGGACACAAACCTTCCCCAAAGATCGCCACAACGACCGGTCTGGGTGTGTTGTGTGCTCATTGGGAGGTTTTGCCATAAATTTTATTCACAGGCGATGTCATCTGAGTTAGCGCCGACCATAGCATTCCGGGCCACGCAAAAAATTAAATACAATATAATTTAATTAATCAACTTACCATCAAAGCAAGCGTATTTAATGAAGACAGCCCCCGGGGACCAATTCTTGGCGGGCGGAAAGTCTTCGTACAGAACGAAATTGCAATGGTTTACTCCTGTACATCTGAAACAAATAAAATACAAAATCATATATTTGTTCGGAGGTTACTTATTTAATTGCGAGAGAATAGAAACTACGTATTATTACTCGTATATTATTCTGAACGAAGACCGCAAGGCTAAACTTTCTGCATCGGTAACTCTGCTTGCCGTCAGGGCCTGGGTAACAGCAAACAACATAACATTTACTACAGCGTAGCATTACATTTCATGTTCAGAGCAGCCAAGAAGTTTAGCATGAGTAAGCAATAGACCAGCAACATGTCAAGTACTTAGTGCTCAGGTTCTGAAGCAGGCCTTCAGAACCTGCTCACCAATAGGACAGCTTGACATGGCACGATAAAGTATTCATTTGAATAGCACGGCATGCCTAAGGATGACGCGGGATGCTGCGATTTCCTAAGACGATTCGGCACTGGTGGAGCTGTGTGTCTTTTATAAAACTGTCTACGAGCCGATATGTCTATCTATGCGTAGTGTGAAGAAAATAGAGGCGCGCGCGACTCGCGTCTTCTTTCGACCCCCCGCACCCCCGATCAAAAGAGTCCTCCTCCGGCCTAAAGTACGTATACCGCGAGACACTTTGACGAGTCGCAGCATGCCGCGTCCTCCCACCGTACGCTCGAGTGTCCTCGTGAAGATATCAACGGAATACGGATGCAAAGGTTATTTAAATCCTACAGCTAGACATTTTTTCACCCTGTGTTATGGCCCTAGCTGCAACAGGCGAAGCACCGATCACTCCGACTAACCGCCCTCCTTGTGTATTATGCACCAGGGGCGTTCGTACCCGAGTTCGAGGCATTGATCGCTCCTTAAAGTCCGTGCCACCACGCCTCGACCCTGGTCGATACCCACTCCTAATAAACATGCGGTATGGACGCGAGCCTCTTAGCCGCATCTAGTGGGCAATAGACCCAGACCATAACCAAGGATATGAATGACCGTCGAATGTTACCCACCCTTACTACTTCGTCGGGCAACCAGCCGTCCGCCTCAGTGATGGCTGATGATACTCAACTCCGCCATCTTCATAGGACGCGCGATAAGCACCTCAAAGATGGGGAGGAGCACCTTCCACATTTGGCAAGCCAGGCTATCGGCCTTATCACCAGATTCCGCACCAGCAACGGCAAGCACCATTCCGGCGCTGATCGCCCTCTTCATGGTCACGCTTTCTGGACCCATGCCGACGCGAGCTTCATACTCCGCCTGGCATCGGCCATGACTTGACCCAACCTCGGGCATCGTGATAATTTGTCCTTAACTAAAAAGTCAGTATAAAATTTTATTTATTTTATTTATTTTTTTATTTTATAATTTATGCACACACAGAAACATAAAAATAAAGAAAAATTAAATAGGACTAAAATGTACAAAGGTACTGCTTATTTCTTAAGAAATCTCTTCCAGCAGACCTGCGAGAGGAGAGTTTGAATAAGAAATGTAGACACAGTGTGTAAAGGAGTAAATAAATGAAGAACATAAACATATAATTACTTATATAAAAATATACGATACATAAAATATAGGTATATATAAATACACACATACATAAATATACATATCCAAAAATAAAATACATATGCAACTATGTAGACGTGGAGAGATAGTGCTCTTTAAGGCTTTTCGTTTTTTAAATAGAGCGACGGTTGTACAGTTCCTTATATCAGGCGGGAGTGAGTTCCACAATCTAACCGCATGTACAGAAAAGGAGTAGGAAAAGAAATCAGTTTTGTGGGATGGGAATTTGAGGATGGTCCTAAGATGAGACCTGCAGGGCATATCAGTTTTATAAGTGTAGGAAAATCGTTCCCGCAGGTATGATGGAGATGTTGGGTTATGAAGGATATTAAAGAGGAGACACAATATCCGAGTGTTTCTGCGAAGACGAATTGGGAGCCACTTGAGTTCTTTACGAAAGTTGGAGACATGGTCGTACTTTTTTAAATTGAAAACAAAACGAATGCATAAATTTTGTAATCGCTCAAGTTTATTTAAGAGCTCCTCTGTGGCATCCAGGTAGCAGGCATCAGCGTAATCTATGATGGGCTGAATAAGAGTCTGAGCAAGAGAGATTTTGGTTTTCAAGGGCAAGAAGCTCTGGAGACACTTCAGCGAATGAAAGGTGAAGTGAACTTTCTTACTGACTTCCTGGACTTGTGTTCTCCACGTCAAATTAGAGTCCAAAAACACCCCTAAGTTTTTAGCTGACTCACTATAATCAATTTGAACACCATTCAAATGGAGAGGTGTTAAAGTCGCAACATCAAGCTTGATGCGCATGTTTCGACTGCCAATTATCATGGCCTGGGATTTTTCTGGATTTATTTTAAGCCCAAAGGACCTTGCCCATACACTAATCCTCTCCAGGTCTTGATTCATATATGCTACAGCATGTTCCACATCAGGCCCTAGAAAGTGTCGGTAAAGCTGCAGGTCGTCTGCGTAAAGATGGAAGTTAGAAGAAATTACCCTGGTGACAGAGTTAATGAAAACAGAAAATAGAAGAGGAGAGAGGACGCCGCCCTGAGGTACACCCGTGGTGAGTTTACACCAGTCTGAAAATATGTCATCGAGGCGAACACTCTGTGAGCGGCCTCGCAAATAGGAATCAAACCAATCTAGAGTGGTAGGAGAGAAATTTATAGATTTGAGGGTCCCAATAAGGATATCGAAATCAACAGAGTTAAAGGCGCTGCTGAAGTCTAGTAGAATAAGTAACGTTAAGGATTTCTTATCCATAGCCCAGCGGATGTCATCGGTGACCTTAAGAAGTGCTGTTACAGTGCTGTGTCCGGGTCGAAAACCAGATTGGAAGGGGCTAAGAAGGCTATAAGTCGATAGAAAAGCAGATAGTTGCTGGTGAACAATATGTTCAAGCACTTTAGACAGAAATGGAAGGATAGAAATAGGTCTAAAGTCAGACAGTGATGAAGGCTTAGAAATTTTCGGCAGAGGAATTATGTGAGCTTGTTTCCAGGCCTCAGGAAAAGAGCAGGAAAATATAGAGTAATTAAAAATGTGAGTTAAAATGGGAAGCAATGAGGGTAGAATTAGGGAAATCATTCTTGAACATAATTTGTCGTTACCGACTGCAGATGAAGTAATCGCAAGAACAGATTTTTTAACCACGTTTTCAGTAACAGCACTTAATTCGAAAGCAGGACACTGCGGCATCGGTAAGCTCGAAAGCTGTAATAAAGTATTACTTTTGGTATTGTGATCTAAAGTAACAGGGGGGTTGGAGAAATGCTTGTTGAGGGAACACACATCAGTATCCTTACTAAGGCTGACAGGAGATTTACCGATACCGACAGATTTAAGGAATTTCCAAACTTCTGATGAGTTGCGGTTATTAAGAGAATTATGGAAATGGCGTCTCTTAGCATCTTGACACATTCGACTACAGCGATTACGTAAGGCTTTGTACTGATTTAAGTTGCGCTCCGATGAACTGCGCTTATATTTTCTTTTGGCTTTGTCTCTACTTGCCATCAAGTCTTTTATAGCAGGAGTAAGCCAAGGTGCCGGAATGGATTTAATTTTGACTCGCCGAATTGGAGCATGGTGGTCATATAAGTACAGTAGTTTAGAATTGAAATTTTCCACCATTTCGTCCATATTAGAGCTGTCAGTTACACAAGACCAGTCGATGTCACCCGCATCACGCTGCAACGCCTCCGAGTCAATGCCCTTGTAATTCCGAAGTAATAGATAAAGTGACTTACGTTTGGGAGATCGAATTCTATAAGAAAGATAGATTAAGTCGTGATAGGAGAAAGGAGCAGTAAGTTGTCCGTGAGAGGTAACATTATTGGGAGAAGAAACAATCATTAGGTCCAATAATGTAGGAGTGCAGTTAGGGAAATGGTGAGTGGCAGAGAGCGGTAAAATACTAAGATTGAAAGAGGATAAAAGAGATTGAAGTTTTTGGGTACGGAAATCATTTTTTATAAGGCAAGTGTTAAAGTCACCCATCAAGGCTACGTGATCATATAAAGGACATAAATCATTTAACAGCAAGTCAAAAGAGTCAAAGTAGTTGATATTCATATTGGGGACATAGAGTACTCCAAGAAGCATTTTAGAACAATGTAAAGATATTTCAATAAACAGATGCTCAGCTGATTCCGAGTAAGAGGATGGTGACGCGCTAACAACCTTATAAGGAATATCGGCACGCAGATAAATGGCAACGCCACCACCTCCCTTGCCAGTTCTATCATTTCGGATTAAGACAAAACCTGGAAGAGCATATTGGGTAGAGAGAAGAGAAGGTTTGAGAAAAGACTCTGAAATCAACAGAGCATCCAGATTTGCACTGCTAATGGAAGCCAGAAGGTCTGTGAAGTGACCAGGAACACTCTGGGCATTTATGTGGGCTAATTTAAGGTTATTAGGATTATCGGAGAACAGACAGGAGATCTGATCATGTAATGTTAAAGAAGTGGAATCCCCACTATCCGCACTGACGAAACTGTCTGATGAAGTACAAGAGAAAAAACTTTCATCTAGACCAGTCTTTCCCAACGTGGGCGATAACGCCCCCTTGTGGGCGCTGCAGGCCTAAAGGGGGGCGGTAAGAGACCCAGAAAAAAAGGGGGTATTGTGTAGGGCTTTGGGGTCGATTTATAATTTCATCTACCTAGCTAGGAAGACTCTTAGACACCGACTGAGCTCTCGACTCTCGACTACATCTTGTGAACATCAACTAATTGAAGATCAAACGAACTTACCAAGTGAAGTTCGATCGAAATTATGTGAGCAGCTTCATTCGACGCGATTTACTTTTAACATGATGTAGTAGCGCCATCTACTGTAGGCCTTGCACGATTGTATAAAGCTATTTTTTTTTTTTTTTTTTTTGTCCCTTCCACTGTCCTGACAGCGGACCGTTGTGTCTTATTTCAATATCGTCATTTTGTTTAAAGGTAAGTAGGTACATGATAGGTGTTATGTTTATTTTACAATTATCCAACATTAGGCGTGGGGCATAAGTAGTAATTAAATAATTAACATATTGGGTGGGTGTTGGTAAATCGCGTCGAATGAAGCTGCTCACATAATTTCGATCGAACTTCACTTGGTAAGTTCGTTTGATCTTCAATTATGTTTCGCAGCTTCATTCTTTGCGATTTACTTTTAACATGATGTAGGATGTTCATAGCAATGATTGTAAAATAAATATTAAAATGTGTACAATAGTATTGTAACATTGCCAATACCTAACAGTTTTGTTAGTATAATATATACTATAATATATAATATAATAAATGCAGATATAAAATTATAAAAAATATTGAAATCAATTAACGCATAGTTTTATTAAATTACTAATCGTACATATAATATGTAGGTACTTATGTTTCTAAATAATAATAAAGAACATTCAAGTAATGATTCAGCAAACTCATTGTTAATTACAATTTCTTTATTATAGAAGCGAGAAAAAACGTTGATGATGAATCAGACCATCCAGCAGTCTTTTTGATCACTTCTATGCTTACACGTAAAATTTATTTACCTTAGAAGTGGCTGCATGCCGCGCTAAATACTGAAGTATCTACGCTACTTTCTTGTAACGTATATTTTATCCAATGGCTAATAGTTTGGGAATAAACAATAGAATGCGGTTTTTTAAGACTTAGAAGTAAATTAGTATTGTTATTGTATCGTAATGATTTCGTTACATTTATATATGTCTGTAAACATCTAGCCGGGCAGATTTCTGGCCCTGTATTATAAAATAGAAGCTTTAAAAACTGGTTGCGTTGAATTTAACTTGGTATTTTTGATCGTATCAGGAATTTTAATAACGGCCTCGTTAGAAATTTGTAAATATATTATTAATTTTTATTAGAGACAATGTATGTACACGGTGTGCAGTCACAAGGGCAAGTAATGTTGCAGGTTTCTTGGACAGAGATTTTTAAATGAAGATTTTCATTGTGCTATTTTAGAGCTAAGAAACCCAATGGCAGGATCCCAAGTAAGATTGTTCTATAGATTTTTAGGCCTTAATTTAAAAACTCCCTTCATAAAACGCTCGTCTTTTACCATCTAGGTTATTTCTTAATGCGGATTTGTAAGAGTTGATTGTCCCATAATTAGCACTATTGTCAAACAATTGGTATAGACTTTAATAGTATAATCATAATCTGTAATAAACATTTAATACAGTAACTTATCCAGGCTTTAATATAGCCGTCGTATTGATTGTACGTATTATTTGACTAGGATGCCAACATTATTTCGACCGATCTTGGTGACAGAAATTTATTTAGTAAAGCCTGCCGGATAATCTCGCGGCAACCAGGGTTAGGGTGCAATGCAGGCTGTGAGTAGACCTGTAAGGAGACTTGAGCAAGTTAATATCGGGCAGATTCACATATTCTTTTAAATAATGGAAACCAAGCTTGAGTTGGCCAATATGGGACAACCACTATGCCATTAGCTTTGTCAGATATGACATTTTGGATCATTTTTGAGATCATTGAAAACGGTGGAAATGCGTAAAAATGTAAATCTACCCATGATACGGTGAAGGCATCAACGGCCCATGCATCAGGATCGTTTTTCCAGGTAATGTATGTTTATGTAATACAATTATGTAGTATTACAACGGCTGGTGAATAAATCAATATTTGGTACCTGATTTGAGTTTCATTTCCTCGTAAGCAGCTTTATTTCCTTTTCTCCTTTGTGTTAATGTATGATGCAAAAATTGTAATTCGTCGCCTTTCACACCATTTCCAAATATCTCGTGCCTCATTATTGGCATTAGTAGAGCTCATAACAATGCTACGTCTAGTTTTAGTTTCAATATTGTGACGTATCGCATAGTATGCGATAAACATCACTAAGAGGTTGCAATAACATCTGCTTAGAAGTCTCATTTCTGAGTATAATTTCAGTGATCTGAGATAATGCAGCTAATGCGACCCCAATTTGGTTTTGTTTTTGCAGCAGGATGGAGTCTCTCTTGGCTAGAATATCTGTGACAGCAGCCTTAGCTTCTGGATTTAATATGGGTGCCAAGAGTAAATGACAGTTTGCCGGTATGAGGTATTTTCTGAGAATAGTTTCTTTGGGCAAAACTTTTAACAATATATCTTGCCAACGGGAAGCTATATCTTTATGGATATTTTTACCCAGCGCTTTATCTGCCTTTGGTGCCTCGCCTAGGATCTGTAGTATATATTCATCTAGTCGGGTCTCCTCCTCTTGGTTATAAGTAATATTCATAGTACCAAAATTTGGCCCAGATTCTGGAATCACAAGTTCTACCTAAGGAGATTCTTGCAGCGATGTATGAGGAATAGGAGAAGGCCGAGTTTGGCCGGCATATCTAAAATTGCCCCACTTTGATTGAGTGGGAAATCTCTTAGCAAAGCTAGAGAAATTGATTTTGATGGTGACTGTGCAGGCAAAAACTTGCCTTTTAATTTCCGAATCTGTATGACAAACATTATGAATGTTATTTGATGAACGTAAATCGTAGCTATAATAAGTCGAAACTCGACATTTCTACCGTCAACGACGAGTAGATGAGTTAATCATTTTTACCGTCAACGACAGTATATGATACTACTTTTCTTTTTAACCGCCAACGACGGTAGGTGCTTCGAAAGCGATTACAAATTATAATCTATTAAATTAGGATCAACCGTCAACGACGGTTATATATATTTAAATTTCAAATATTTTCACCTACCGCTATCATCCGATAGATTAACGTTTTTTTTAATTTTCATTGCAATCCTTGCTTCCTTCTCTTCACGAAGTTTTCTTTTGTTCCCCATACCTTCACTTACACAAAACACAGAAATTTAGAGAGAGTATACGTGCGAAGGCTACAGCACGATAACACAGAATGACGATATTGAAATAAGACACAACGGTCCGCTGTCAGGACAGTGGAAGGGACAAAAAAAAAAATAAAAAAAATAGCTTTATACAATCGTGCAAGGCCTACAGTAGATGGCGCTACTACATCATGTTAAAAGTAAATCGCAAAGAATGAAGCTGCGAAACATAATATTAATTAAGATATAGCTCAAACTCGGTTCGATATAAAGACCGCGGGCAATCATGTTTTAACAAGTTTTTGTTAAATAATCCGAATTGTACATTCCTATACCAATCGGCTGGTTCTATAATACTTGTTCTTGCTTGTCGAGTACGATTGGGCGTCGAATGAGATAAACGAGTTTATGCACGTTTGTCTTATTCCTGTTGGTGCGTGCTGCTTATGCAATCCTATATAAACGACGTAAATTTATTTTATTTTCATTTGCGGTTTCGCGCATAATAGATAAGCAGTACTTGATTTCAACACTTACGTATTTCTTAAAACAAAACAATGTCGGAAGTAAAAAAGAAGAGACGGCAATGCTCTGCGGAATATATTAAATTCGGATTTATTGAAAATCCCACAAACCCGTCGTCGCCCTTGTGTCTTCTATGTCTAAAAACATTTTCGAACGAAGCAATGAAGCCTTCAAGACTGCAAGATCATTTGAATAAAATGGATCCAGATAAGACAGAAAAGTATGTAGCATATTTTCAAGACCTAGAGAAGAAGCATAATACTCAGCCAAGTGTATCAAAACTATTTTCGGCGGCTGCTAAGCAAGATGACGACGGACTTCGAGCTTCGTACAATATCTCTTTGTTAATTGCTCAAAAAGGCAAACCACACAACATCAGAGAAGAGTTAATTTTGCCAGCAATAAAGGAAGTAATAACTACTGTGCTTCATAAACCGGCCGCAGATATTATCCGAAAAATTCCTTTGAGTAATAATTCTGTGCAAAGACGAATTGATGAAATGGCTGAAAACATTGAAGAATCATTGTGCAATCATCTGAGGACTAGTCAATTCTCAATTCAGCTCGATGAGTCCACTTTACCAACTAATGAAGCGTTGTCGCTCTTATCTTATCTTATGTGAGGTTTATTAAAGATAAGAAAATACGTGAAGAACTATTGTTTGCCAGAAATTTGGAGACAGATACAAAAGACGAAACCATATTCAATACATTGGAAAAGTTTTGTGAAGAGAAAGAGATTCCTTTGAAAAATATTATATCAGTTGCTACGGATGGCGCTCCGGCTATGACAGGGCGCCATAAAGGCTTCATAGCATACTTAAAGAATAAAATTCCAGATGTCCTTGCTATACATTGCGTTATTCATAGACAACATTTGGTTGCTAGAAACTTAAGTGAACGACTATTTCAATCACTGCAATATGTCATCAAGGCAGTCAATAAAATCCGTAGCAGCTCTTTGAATGATAGATTATTTCATCAGCTTTGTGTTACTAATGACGAAGATTTCAACCGTTTGTTGCTTCATACTGAAGTTCGTTGGCTGTCAAGAGGCAATTGTCTGATTCGATTTTACAACCTGTTTGACTCTATGATAGAGTTCTTGGAAACTAAAGATACAGACCTGCGCAACAAGCTCATAACATCAAAGAATGATATAGCTTACATGACAGACCTGTATAAAATGTTCAACGACATGAACCTCCAACTGCAAGGCGATGAACTAAATTTAATTAAAACAAAAAATGTCGTTGCTGCTTTCGCAGCCAAACTGCTTCTGCACAAAAAGAATATGGGCAGACGTGAGTTTCACAATTTTCCGAATTTATCAGTATACTGCAGTAACGACGACTTGTTTGCCTACTGCCAACATTTGGAAAACCTCCACATTGACTTCACCGAACGATACCAGGACATTTTAAACTTGGAAATACCAGACTGGGTGTTGGATCCGTTTTCAAATGTCAACACAGCAATGTCACCTCAGCTGGAAGAAGAACTTATAGAATTGACAACAAACGAAGAAATAAAAATCAAGTTCAAAAATGGATATCAAGAATTTTGGCTACAAAAACCGATCCCGCAATTGTACCCTGGATTGTGGTCAATTGTTCAACGATTTTTGATAGCATTCCCATCGTCATATTTGTGTGAACGTGGATTTAGTGCTGTGGCAACGCTGCTTACTAAAAAGAGAAATCGTTTGCGTATTACCGAACGTGGCGACTTGCGGCTGTTTTTGAGTAAATTGGAACCTGATATCAACAAACTTATTGAACAGCATCAGATTCAACCTTCACATTAGTTTTTATATAAGGATTGATTATGTTTGTTATATTTTCAATAAAAGATACTCTGTCCGAATACTATAAATTTGCGTTTCAATAATCAGTTATAAGTACTTAGCGGTTTTTAAGTATGTTTAAAAAGGGGGGCGTTAAAAAATAATTTATTCTTAAAGTGGGCAGTAGACAAAAAAAGGTTGGGAACCCCTGATCTAGACCGATATCATACATAGTTTACAATAATAAATATAAATAATAGTAAAATAAATATATATATATAAATATAATAAATAAGATATAACAAAAAATTAAAAATATAACCAATAAGCTTGCTAAACTCACCAACTCGCAAATAATGGAAGAGATTTAACAATTTAAATAATCAAAAATACACGTAAGTAATTTATACTAGAATCTATGGAACCACGTAAAGAACAGAAAATCAACAGTATTAACAATTTAACTAGAACGTAGCAACCAAACGTAATGTCAGTGTCAATGTGTCAAACGAAAACGTCAGATTCCGGTTGTCGAGATTGTCGATAGCATTTTATCTACCGGCACGATAATAAACAAATATATAGAAAGAATTGAATAAAAAAGCAACATGTTTGAAAAAGTATGACATTTCAGTGTACCGGCAGTCAAAAAACACTATGCGAAGCGGCTAATTAACTTGGCTCACGAGATATCCAACGATGTAAGATCAGCGGCGGGTCTTCCTTTGAGCTTTTGCTGTGATCTTCGAGGCTGGCGCTTTAGGCGAGACAGCTATGGCAGGTTGTACGGCATCGTCGGCTGCAGCAATATTCGAAGGGAACTGCGCAATCAGAGGTTCAAGCTCACCCATAGACACGATTTTCCGGCGGGATTTATCGGGAGTGATTAAAAGGATTGTGCCCTCCGCCGACCAACAGCTGTTGATGCCGAAGTGCTTGCGTGCAGCAACAAAAGTCTGGTGTCTGGTTTTCGTCAGAAACTCTGATATGGTGATTCCCGTACCCTTGAGTGATGTTTTGGCATCCCAAACAAGCCGCCTGTGTTCCATGTGATGAAACCTGACAAGAACTGGCCGTGTTTTACCCTTATTACTATGCAACAAATTCTACATTTTCAGAACAATTGTAATGATTTTAACCTTGACTTTTAACGTGTAGTTTAGCCGCGCATCGGTCTTTTGCTATAATGTATGTGTAACTTTCTTAGCAATAAAAGCTTGTGAGAAAAGTATGTAAGTATATGGTTCGCATTCAGCTTTCGAACGAATAAATTCTCAAGTACTTGTAATGAAACTTCGTGAAGCTTTTAATATGGACATGAAAGTATTTGCTTAGAGTGCAATAGAGCGGCTCATATTGAACTGATGAACTCATAGATAATGTATGTAACAGCCTCAATAGAGTAGAATTACTTATGGATGTAAAAAGAGTCCTTGTTCAAAGCTCTTACAATTCGAATGGTACGATTGCAATATGGATTTAATATGATTTTATAATATATATGCATGATATTTAAAATGTATGCATCGGCCATGAAGTTGTAAAAATGGACCTCAAACATTTATTGTAAGTAGGGTTGTCAGATCAGAAAACCGAAATATCTGCACATAATTTCTAAATTTCGGGATTTTGACATACTCGCCTGGAGGAATTTCATTTTTCTATTTTTCCATTTACTCACCGGTTGGCAGGTGGCCTTGTGAGCGCAGAATGGAAAAGAATTACCTACTCAATTTAAAGTTTTAAGTTGGCACATGTATTTTGCATTTATTGTTCACCGAGTCCACCAATTTGGATTATTTTGGGAGCATAGAGAAAATACTTTATTAAATGAAAACATTTTACTTAAAATTATGCATATAACTTTACGACAAGCTGCTTGGTGGAAGCTTTTGTATTTTATCGGTGTCGCGTCATACCCGGAGTTAGCTAGACGCCCTGCAGGTAAAAGACAAGTATCGGTCGATGGGTATAATTTAGACTTTTTTTTGGGACAAACCCGCAACACATTGCCAACCACTGCAACTCCTGTAAGCCAGGATCTACAATGGCAACCACCGAAAAGGACACCGAACAAAAAAGCTCGGTGTGTCCCAGAGAAATGAATAACTGTCTTGGAACCCGCACCGAATTTATTCAGAAAAGCAAAAGGAGGAGTAGAAAAGAATATATGTTCCACTTCCCTCCGTAGCAAGCAGGAGACAGAAAAAATACTATAGGCCATATGCACAATAATTGGTACTACTAGGATTAGTATAAATACTTAATTACGAGTCCTATGTTGTGAGCTATTGTGACTGATTCCAATAGTACGTATGGTAAAAACGTCTGAACGCACAGTAGTTCGTCCTAGTTGCAACAAGGGTCTGTATAGTAAACAACTCCGGATGTAACTTGCAAGCTGTGCTCAAACATAATATGCGTTCATCTTGCCAAAGAACACACTCAGTCAACAGACAGACAGACAAAAAACTTAAAAATTGTTTTTTTGTTATAGGTACCGTATATACCGGTATACTTTCATTATGTAAATAGCTGTTATTTTGACATTATATAACACTTGAATTTTATTTATTTGTATACTTTATTAAGTTTTTTTTTTGTTGGGCTTCTCGCAAATTTCGGGGAAATGTGGTTGCTTTCTCTTTATTAAGTGCAGTTTATTGATATATATAATTATGACTGCTACAAACTGACGTGGTGCGTTGAACTGTGCAACCAGACGAGGAAGTCATTCGCCTGGTGGTAACCATGCCAACCATGCCTGCCCATAACAATAGTAATGCCAACCAGGCCTAGTCCTGCGTAGCACCACACTGTGTTCGTCACCTCGGGATATTAGTGATTTAGTCTCTTATGCCCAGTAATTGTACTAGCTACAGTGCCCTTCAACCGGAGGGAGCATAGCAATGTTTAAAGTACTACTGCTTTGCGACAGAATATCTTGCGGTGGTTCCTACATTTTTTATTGGGCCCATTGGGAATTTATCATGAACTTCCTGCGCCCCGGGGAAGGATGAAGGGACATGCCGGACTACTTTATTTTTATGTTATTTTATTGATCCGGTGGAAATACATCATGTACTTCCTCCGCCCCGGGAAGGAGTGGAGGGGCATGTCGTACTGGCTAAAACCACTGGACTGGTCATCTTCGGCACCGGAGGGAAACTCCAGGAACTCGGATAGCCTTCATCTAGAGCTACCCATTGGTGCCACGCCATGCACTTCTCGCAGAGGATGACTGTAAAGAGGCCACATCCCCAGGCATCTCTCGGGAGGATTGTAAAGGATTCCCACAAAGCCTCGTTAAGCGCTGTGCTGCGCACACGTCGCCACGTGCGCGCCACCGTCTTCCCGGGGGTCACTTGGTATGAGCAAGCAGATTCCCAATATGCGCGCCCCAGAGGCCCCCCACCATGTATCAATGGCAGGTGGCTCAGGCGTATTGGACCTGGGAGCCAGGGCGGTTGTTCCCCGGCGCCATCTGGTTCTTCTCCGTGCGGGATCGGCCCTCTCCCGATCCCACTATGCAGTCTCCTTCTGAAGCATGATGCTCTCGCAGAAGGAGACCAGTGCACTCCACTTTACATGCTCTGCCAACATAGCCGACACTACTGCCGGCAGAGAGAGATCTTGCCCGATCCGATCAACCAGAATCTGCTGCTCGGCAGCCCACGCAGGGCTCGAGCGTGTGTTGTGCGTAATCCTGGTCGCTTCCACAACGGTGGCATTGTGGCGTGGACTTGCGTCCTATTCTGTGCAGATACGCACTGAAACAACCGTGACCGGTAAATACCTGTGTCAGGTGGTGCGTGACGCACTCGCTCCTTCTTATCCAGGCTCCGAAGAGCGACAGGATGGCCTCAATAACCGAAGGCGATGTCGCCACATCTCGAGTGCGTTTCGAAAGAGACTTACCACCAGTAAATGCTTATGCTGAAATCCGATGAGACTTGCCGCATCAGCGCTCCATTAATTCTTACTCTTGGCTTAATTGATAATATCACATGCGTATTGTTTCTAAATAACCAATAATGGTAAACAGTGAATTCTCTTGAACTGACTATAGGCTAGTTTACCGGTAGTATGAGTGGAGGAATTCATCGTCAACTTGCTATTAGACAGTGAAACAAACAATAACTCAAAAAACCACCCTGATTTTCTTCCCACATTTCTAGTTAGAGGTTGTCATTTACTATTCTATTGAGACCAAGATGAAATATCTGATAAGACCTATAAGAAAAGAAAATAAGCGTAAAGAGCCTCATAAAACAGAGAGCCTAATAAAGCTTTTAATGTAGCAAAACAAAAAAAATACGGGTTGCACTCCGGGAGTGCCGACAGAAGTGAAAACTTATGTTTTTTTATTTATCTAGACGCATTCGCGATCTGCTATATGTACATGCATATATGCACACACTATAGCTGCGTCTCGTAACGGTGTCGCGAGTCCGGAGATTTTAACTCATAAAAAAATATGCATACAGCGCTAAAGAAGTATTCACTTAAAAAAAAATTTGGCAACGCTGTTTGGGGTCCATCCAATCCAGTACTTTTTAACTTAAAGGGAAAAACATTACAAAACATAATTATGCAATAATATCCCTCGTTCCTACAAAAGCGACATGACGAGGGTAGACATAAAAATCTACGACATCATAAAGTTGCCGTTATGAATTTCTTACACGTATGTGTTAATGAAATTTTGTGTTAATTGAGCTTCGTTAATTTCAAAGCTGAAGTAATAAATTCGTCTTTGTTAACAACTAGAGTACTGCTAACACGACTCGTGTTATACCTTTATTAAATGTTAATTAATATACCTATTGTATATTTTACTGAAGGGAAAATTCATGCTTTGAAAACAATATTTTGTGTGTAATGTATTGTATATACATTTATGTAAGCAGGAAGACGACGCACTATGGGAATGCTCCATACAAAGCCGTCTCATAACCGTTTCACCTGAAAGTCGATGTTAGAGGATAAAATAATTCATCATATCATCATATCAGCCACAGGACGTCCACTGCTGAACAAAGGCCTCCCCCTTAGATTTCCACAACGAGCGGTCACATGCCGCTCTCATCCAACGACTCCCAGCGACCTTCACCAGGTCGTCTGTCCACCTCGTTGGAGGTCGTCCCACGCTGCGTTTTCCGGTGCGCGGTCTCCATTCGAGAACCTTTGTGCCCCAACGGCCATCAGTTCTACGAGCAATGTGCCCTGCCCATTGCCACTTCAGTTTACTAATCCTTTCAGCTATGTCGACAACTTTAGTTCTTCTACGGATCTCCTCATTTCTGATTCGATCTCGTAGAGAAATACCAAGCATAGCTCTCTCCATAGCTCGCTGAGTGACCTTGAGCTTTCTTATGAGGCCCATTGTGAGTGACCACGTCTCTGTTCCATATGTCATCACTGGTAACACACACTGGTTAAAGACTTGCGTCTTGAGGCATTGCGGTATTGTTGACGAAAAGACGTTGCGAAGTTTCCCGAACGCTGCCCAGCCGAGTCGGATTCGACGATTGACCTCTTTCTCGAAGTTGGACCTACCTAACTGGACAGTTTGTCCTAGGTAGACATACTCGTCAACAACTTCGAGAACAGAGCTCCCAACGGATATTGGGATGGGCACGACATGGGCATTTGACATGACTTTTGTCTTGCCCATGTTCATCTTAAGGCCCACCTGTTGGGAAACTCTGTTGAGATCATCGAGCATTGTGCTGAGCTCTTGCAGCGATTCTGCCATGACTACGATGTCATCGGCAAATCGAAGGTGAGTGATATACTCGCCATTGATGTTAATGCCGAATCCTTTCCACTCCAGTAGCTTGAAGGCATCCTCCATTGCAGCGGTGAACAGTTTCGGGGAAATGACGTCCCCCTGTCTCACACCTCTCTGCAATGGAATTGCCCCCGTGCTCTGTTCATGTACTCGGACCGACATGGTGGCGTTTCTGTATAAGCACTTCAACACTTCAATGTACCGATAGTCAATCTGGCACCGCTGCAGAGACTGCAGCACTGCCCAGGTTTCGATCGAATCGAAGGCTTTCTCATAGTCCACAAACGCCAAGCATAGTGGCAGATTATACTCCTCGGTCTTCTGTATAACCTGCCGCAGCGTATGGATGTGGTCTATGGTACTGAAACCTTTTCGGAAACCGGCTTGTTCGGGAGGCTGGAAGTCATCAAACCTGCGCTCGAGACGATTTGTGATGACCCTTGAAAACAGCTTATAAACATGGCTCAGAAGTGAGATGGGTCTATAATTCTTCAATAGGGTGTTATCACCCTTTTTGAAGAAGAGCACCACCTCACCTCTGTTCCACGCTTCCGGCGTTGTGCCCTCGCGTAAGACGGAATTGAATAGCTTCTGAAGGACTTTAAGTACCGGTGTGCCACCCGCTTTCAGAAGCTCTGTCGTAATTCCGTCTTCACCCGGCGCCTTGTTATTTTTAAGCTGTTTCAAGGCCATCCTAATCTCGTACAGGCTGATGTCCGGGATATCCTCGGTATAGTGTCGGGTTAGTTTGGCTCGCGGGTCTTTGTCAGAGCCAATGGTAGGTATACTTACCGAGGTGTATAACTGCCGGTAGAACTTCTCAATCTCTCTCAAAACCTCTGACTTAGTCGACGCTACACTGCCGTCCTCGGTCTTCAGCTTCATAATACGACTTTGCCCAATAGACTTGTCTCTTGCGAACACTTTGGAGCCTTGATTCCGCTCAATCGCCTCTTTAACACCGTTGGTGTTAAAGGTGCGGATATCGTGACGCAAGGACTTCCATATCCGTCTATTGAGCAGTCGGTATGCTTCAGCATCACCGGAGGACTGCAGCGTCATGGCGCGTCTTTCTGCCATGAGGTCGAGAGTGTGATCGGAGAACTTTTTTGGTCTACCTTTACGGTGGGCCTTAAAGAACTTAGACCCAACCGTTTGGACAGTTTCTACAAACCTACCATTTAAATCGTCCACAGATACGCAATGTTCTAGGCACTCGAAGCGGTTTTGGAGTTCGAGTTGAAAGCTCTCGGGGTTTTGGATATGAGCACTAGAGGGCCGGAGCGTAGACCTCATCAGACGAGACCTCTCAACTTTGAGATTAATATTCAATGTGCCTCTTACCATTCGGTGATCACTACCGGTTTTCACCCTGTGGATCACAGAGACATCATTGAATATTTGCCTCCTATTGGTCATGATGAAGTCAATCTCATTCCTCGTGGAACCATCGGGACTCATCCAGGTCCATTTCCTGTGAGGCGGCTTTTGGAAAAAGGAGTTCATCACGAAGAGTCCCTCCTTTTCCAAAAAGTCGGCCAGCCTCTGTCCCCTGGGGTTCCGTTGCCCATATCCAAATTGCCCCACTCTCAACTCACCATCGCATCGAGTGCCCAGCTTCGCGTTGAGGTCCCCCATCACAACAGTGAAGTGTGTCTTCGAGGTATGTATGGCCCTACTTACGTCCTCATACATACTCTCTACTTCATCATCTGGGTGTGTCGAGGTCGGTGCGTAGACCTGTATGACCTTCAACGAATACCTCTTGGATATTCTGAGTATAAGGTACGCTACCCTGCTCGACACACTTTCGATGGCCACTATGCTGTTAATGAGGGACCTGCGGACGAGAAACCCGACACCACCTTGAGACAGATGTTCGCCTTCCCGGTAGTAGAATAAGTTGCCAGATTTCAGGGTTATCGTGTCCTCACCCTCTCTTCGGACTTCTGATAGACCCATGATATCCCAGTGCAACTTATCTATTTCTTCTTCCAGCTCAACAATCTTTTCGTCTGCCCTCAGTGTGCGTGTGTTATACGTTACCAGGGCCAGTTTTCGTTTGGGGTGGTAGCCGGATCCCGTCCGGTGATTCTTAGCACCCCCTGCCCCGCCGTTACCGTGGCCGCTACCATGACCAGGAATAGCGGGGCTGCCGGGAACTGGGGGCCGGTGCATTAGTCGTGTCGTCATTTTGGGGGGAATTTGCCGATACTCACCACGCTTGGCAGGCGTGTTGGTGAGCGCAGTAATGCTTCTGTTCAGCAAAGGGACGCTGCTGCCCATCCCTTTGGTTAAGAGTCCCTTAGTCGACTTTTACGACCTCCACGGGAGGAGACGGAGTGGTGCTATATTCTTAATCCGGACACCACACGGAATAAAATAAAATAATTAATTTATTAATATAGTTTAATAAATAAGCTTTCTTTTTGCTATTTTATTAGTTAAACATAATGTATATAAACAGGCAACAAAGACGGCACGTTTGGTGCAGTGGCTGATACAGTCGGCTGCAGCGCTCCGGGTCGTGGGTTCGATATCTTTTTATTTCTCTTAAAATTTAATTTGTTATTATCAATTAGGTCAATATAAAAAATTGAACTTTGAAAGTAAGATCACCAACTGATTAAATGGTCATTTTCGTGTTTTCTTCTTCTCTTTTCTTATTCTCGGGTAATGATAATGACAATACGTCTAAAAGTCATGGTGGCAGACCTTCGAAACCATACGAAGCATGTTAATCAAAAAGACAGAAGAGGCCACAATAGTGAATATTATACGAACGGTCTCAAAAAATTATAAGTTTTTTTTTTTAAACTTTGCCCCACACTATTGTTTCTCCTGTGTCGTGAGTGCGTTCACAGACATGAATTCCACATACAATACACCCAGACCCGGAATAACTACCGCAGATCATACAAATATTTGTTCCGTGCGGGAATCGAACCCACGACCCGGAGCGCAGCAGCCGACTGTATCAGCCTCTGCACCAACTGAGAACCCTGAAGTCCTTACACCTTTTTCAAAGGAAGAAACATCACGGACATTTATTGACTTAGACCTGAACAAAGAACAGTATGGGAAACTTCGACTTTGTTAGACGGACAATCACAGTCACGCACACACTGAGTGTTTCATTCTTATCCAACTTTAGTCGAAGCGAAGAAGATGTTTTACCCACCAGATTCGAGCATAACCATTAATAACATAAGTTCCAAAGCCAATTTGCAGGAATTGTTAGTTCATATTGTGGCACGTAATTACTAATTGGTGCAGTTTGCAAACGTTGATAATATTCTATAAATGGGGTTATGATGGGTCATCAGGGCAGAGTAATATAAGCAAGTTTTGCCCGAAGAAACCAATTTTATATCAGATGCAAACCTTTTTATTGCTTCACCCATTATATCTATGAGATAAGACAGCAAATACTGTTCTATGGAAGAATGAAACTTGCTCATCTATAAGATATTGTAGAACTATATTGTTAGAATTTGCTAAAGAAACTCGTACCATTTACTTTTTCTTATAGAATTAATGTGTTTTATAAGTCTTTTTTTTATTTTATTAATAAAATGAATGCTTAAATTACAAATTATTTCTATAAAACTTTATACATCCAAGGATATGTGTGCAAAATTACAGCTCATTTAGTTTTGAAACAACTGAAATACGGAGTTTTGAGACGAAGCATACGCGATTTCCCCATATTGCGACGACCTGGTGAAGGTGGCTGGGCGTCATTGGTCATCCAACGAGCGGCATATAAGCGGTCGTTGGGAAATCTATGGGGAGGCCTTTGCTCAGCCGTGAACGTCCATTGGCTGGTATGATGATGATGATGTTGATGAAACAGTGAGAAAGATACGAGCTGACAACTTAGGCTTTCTTAACTGACTTAAGTTTGATTACAAAACTATAGTAGCTATCATATATATAAAAGCTTTTAGGTACGCGTTTTTCCATTCTTATTTTCTTATTAAGTACAATTCAAAAGACATTATCGCGTTGGATACGTTCCATCCAGCCTCAAGGGTGATTATATTTATTACCAGCTCCTGAATTTAGGGCATAGTTGTTTGCAGAAATATATTTTTGCAAATAACTTTCTTCAAATGGACTACCATTGAATATATAACGTACTAATAAATTTACAACCACACATTACAGAAGAGGGCAGGTGCGCAAGATTGTAATATTACTATGTAGGTAAGTATATAAATGTACCGACCCACCGCTTTCCAATAACAAGTGAAGCCGCAAATAATTTCATCTAAATGATAAGCACTTCTACAATACACCGTTCAATTTTCATTTTCATGCAAACTTTGTAATTCGCCCTTGCTCAGTTCCCATCAAATTTCATTCCTGTCTTTGAATTTTTCACGAGAATGTTTATTTCATCAATACCCGTATGTAACTGAACCCATTTAATGTTTGCTACCGATGAAAACAGCATTTGAATTACATCATGCATAGCTGATAGCATCAGTTAATATCCACCTTCGCCCCTTTGGATTAGTGAGGTGACACGCATACATCGAAAGTAATACTAGACATAGGTTTGTTCGATTTGGTTCACCATTAATGTTGGAAGCCTTAAAATTACATTAAAAGCTCGTTGCAAGGCTCTCGGTGTTGTAAATATTGAGACACGTTGTTATTGTGTGACTTTTCATAATAAAAATAAAACAAAATCTATTTTCGGTAAGTATTATAATCTTTTCTACATATTTTTACGAGACTGGTATACTGGACCTTAAGTTTAATACACGTGAGTGTTTATTGTGGGGGAATTAATTGCTCTTCGTTGGAATACTGGTATATATATATATGTCTGTAAACGCACCCACGACACAGGAGCAATCCTAGTGTGGGGCAACGATTTTCCTAAAAAGGAAAAAAACAAAAAATGTATCTATTCTTTTATTTATAATCTATGTATATATTCAACTTTGTATGTAAAGTGTCTATTGGTTATCTTATTTGTGATATTATAATATATTAGTACACTGTAGACTGCACCTTGTGCATTAACAAGATGTCCTTCTACCCAAATAGTTGTCTAAAAGAGATCCAAAGCAAAACACCTCACAGGAAATTATTTAAATCCAATAAAATTATCGACTAATCGAGTCAACACAGGGAGTGTGCACACATCACTAGCCTATGATAAGCGTACCTGTCGGTGTATTTAGGAAATGAGTAAAGCTTTCTGTGATTAATGACACACAGGTTACAACACTTAAATTGTACGAATACATTCAAGACTCGCTTATTGTAAAATACTTAGATTGCCGCTGAGTCCGCTCGACGAAATCCTAACCTTGCTTGTTTAATAGAACGTCGGTCAAACTCAAATAAACATGGTAAATGAAAATTTATATTCAAGTAAACCCCGCAAAAACTACATAATAATTTTAAAATTTATTTGTAATCTAATTTCCAATAATTTCTAAATGTTGGCAGTCTTACTTAAAAAATATCTTAGGATTTACCATTGATCTACCGGTCACAGTGTATCCGCGAGCAATTAGAGTAATAGTTAGAAAGAATACCGCGGTAGTTTTAGCCTATTCACCACACCCCTCTCTCTGCCTTCCTCAAAGCGGGGGACGCCTATGAGAATTTCCCTAGCAAGAAAATAAGGATTTGTGTATTTCTCCGCGCTGTGTCCGGATTAAGAATTTAGCAGTATTCCATGCGACTAAGGGACACGAAACCAAAGATATGGGCAGCAGCGTCTATTCTGTCAACAATAGCCGTGCCAGTGGTTAGTACTGGCAAATCCGCCCCATAAGGAGGACACACGGTTTGTTAGCGGTCTTATAAGGGAGAGGCCTTTGTTCAGCAGTAAACAAATATAAAAAGGTAAAGAAGATAAAAAAGGTTTTACTATTTATCGATATTCACACAATACGGGTTTGTCAAATAAAGATTACTTATTTTTACATATATTGATTATTACTCTTCAAGGCTGCTAATATCATCGACTACCTCACTCGATACAACTAAAACTCACACGCATCACTAGCTCACTATAAGCGCACGTGTTAGTGTATTACTTATAGTATCTCTCATTTGGAAAAAGGAAGTAAGTGGAAAGTGCTCTGCATGATCGATGACACTACGCTTAACGTTCAATAGTTACTTAAAATATTGACAGCCCATCAGATTGTAAGGGCGATTTGGGGTTATCGAATCCATTATGTAATTTTTAATCTTACCGGTGATTTACCGTAATAAAGGTAGAAATTTGACATAAGTTTTATAAAAGTAATGTCAAATGTCTAACGTTAACCAATAGAGAAAAGTGAGAAGTGGTCTACAGACATGAAAACATTTGTGTGAGCTAAAATGCTCTTCGTGCTAATTTTAACCACTTATTCACCCTTTAGGATTCGTTGGCGCAAAAACAAACACTTTTTGAGGACTATTTATAGATGTATTTATATACATTATATAAAATAAACAATATCGTTGAAATCTCTCTTCAGCTGGAGGTCGGTTTACGTGATTGTGACGTCACACGTATCACGGGACCAACGCCATTAAGCCAGAAATTGCGTTTTTGGTGCAATTTTGGAAATTTAAACTTTAGCAATCATTTAAACAAAGAATAAGTGTGCTTATAATGTAATAAGAAACAGTCAATATAATTTCCCAGTAATAGTCAAATAGCCTATGTAAAGTATGTATTATTTTGTATAGTATATTTATATTTTTTGAGCATGTATTTATTTATATACCTAATATGTTATGGATTTTAATGTTAATTTTATATTCATTCTAAAATTTTGTCACACTTCATCTTGTAGTACACCTAATTTCATCCTCATATAACACATTACTCTATCACTCAAAGGTTTGCTGTAAGAAAACTCAATATTGAGTTAAGCTCGCTATGTACATACGCATGAACATTTCTTTTGTATTACAATCTGTAAGTATTGTATATAGGGTCTTACTTTAACAATGGAAAATATTTTAGGAGGTAAATCTATAGGTAGCAATGATGCGTATTAGCAAAATAAATAAATGTAATATCAACCTTTATTTTATCATATAGTACAGAGTAAGTAAATCTTTCGCTAGTCGAATGGTTGAATATTGATTTATTTATTATCAGTGTGGTGCCGGCTACGAATAGCACCAACCCATCTCTTCCCGTGGGTGTCGTAAAAGTCAACTAAGGGATTAGCCGGAGGATGGGCAGCAGCGTTCTTCGAGTACATTAACAACTCAACTGCGATCGCCAACCCGTCTGCTAAGCGTGGCGATTATGGCAACACCCCCCAATAAGCCCACAACACACCCATATCGGTCGTTGTGGTGATCTTTGGGGGAGGCCTGTGTCCAGCAGTGGACTTCATTCGGCCGAAATGATGATATTATCAGTAAGATCGATACTTGATATTTAAATCAATTCTATACCATTCATAGAGCCTAGCCTTAAAATATTTTCCATAATTAATGAAAGACCCTATATATTATACGCTCCAATATCGTAAACATTGTGACAACGACAGCACATAGACGCGGGCGCAGGACGGTAGTGGTATATCGCTGGCACGTTGGGTCTGCTGAAACCAATGCAGGTCAATGATATTTAAGATATAGACACGCTATGCAACATTATTGCGCTACAAAACGGCGCGACGGTGCCATTAGACCGCGTAATAAAACAAAATACTATTTTTATTGATATCGATTTACGTTACGTAATTATTTATTTATGAAATAAAATGTCTTTTCTCTCACAGTTGCAGTATACTTCGTGCATCGTCTATAAACATAGAATGGCATTATTTTTTCACAATATGTTGCTGAATTACGCTTATGATTCACGTCCAGCCACGACACCGGTCGGTGCGTGACTAAGTGAATTCCGGGCAATTACCTTGCTTTCATGTGACCATCGTAGAGCGCGAGCAACGCATCTACCTACTTAAATAAAAATATCTTAGGTACAGGAGCAGTGGCTAAGCGACTGTCTTTCTGCGCTACAAATACAACAAATACACGTATGGCCTACAGGCAATTGTATCGGATCTGGGTGTTTGTGCTCGTCAGCTGTATATCTGTAAACCACAGAAATAGGAAATAAGGAGAAGTGGTATGGGGGCGTAACTGCGCCACCGCGACATGCACAATCCAGGCCATTCGGAAAAAATGGCGGTTTTATAACATCAATTGAGATTCTTTCATTTCATTTCATTTCAAGTCGCTAAACAAGTCAGGTTTTTATATTTATTAAAGCTCATGATTAAATGGACTGGGTGTATTAAGCTGACCAGTCCCAGCAAACAGCAGTCGTTGCGTCTCGTGCATGACGCATGCATCAGCGTTGCTTCATCATTTCGGCCGAATGAAGTCCACTGCTGGACACAGGCCTCCCCCAAAGATCACCTCAACGACCGACATCGGTATGTTGTGTGCTCATTGGGGGGGTTTTGCCATAATCGCCACGCTTGGCAGACGGGTTGGCGATCGCAGTTGAGTTGTTAGTGTACTCGAAGGACGCTGCTGCCCATCCTCCGGCTAATTCCTTAGTCGACTTTTACGACACCCAGGAGGAGGAGATGGGGTGGTGGCATTCTGAGCCGGCACCACACGGCGTTGCTTAGCTCAACCATATTGTAGGAATCAGCGTCCCGATGCACGAAGTCACCGTAAGCAGGTTGTTTATGTAATACCTTAAAATCCAAAACGGTATTCATTTCAATTGGTTCAATAAATGCAGATTCAGCGTGATATCTCTACAGTATCTTGTTCAATAGTAAGATCATACAGTGGTCGCGTGGACGGTGTTGCGGGCAAACATTAATCTACACAAATAAATCAAATTGAAGTGTCTGTTTGTAATGAAAAAATAACAGTTTTCAACTAAATTCATATAAAAGTATATAAGGTACCTACAGCGAAAAACTACTGTCGGTCTGTCTCCGAAAAGGCTGGATCGATTTCTACGGGACTTTCACTGGCAGATAGCTGAAGTTATAAGGAATAACTTAGGTTACTGTTATTTTTGAAAAATAACTGAGTTTCCGCGCAAAAGAAAAACATGGAACTCAACATATATACACTATGTCAAGTGTCTATGCCGAAGTACTCTTAATCATTTATAAATAATCCAATTTCTTGTAGATTACAACACAACAGCTTGTCCCAGCTAGTATCAAATAAAAACACCCAGCCTTACCTATTTATATTGTCAATCAAATTCTTGATAACAAACACGCCACCCATATATATATTCAAACAGCAACGAAAGCTACCCACCTGGCTATAATTGTACGTATTATTCAATAACACGCTTCATTAAATAAATAAACTGACAAGTTTAGGGCACCATAATGTTCGCTAAATTGTTCGGTTGCCTCCCATCCCTTATTAAGCTGTAGGTATTGAAGTAATTAAGTGATATTTTTCTGTGCAGAAAAATATAAAATGAGATTTGCTCAGCTTATTGTCTATAAGAAAATTGTACACACACACAAAGAAACATGGGCCCGTAAACGTCCCCTGCTGAATATGGGCCTCCCAATGATGCCTATAATCACCACGCTTGGCACGCAGATTAGTTATTGCAGTATGTTGTTAATAGACGGGCCTCTCAATGATCGCTATAATGTGTGGTCATACGGGATATTTCCAAAATCACCACATCTGGCAAGCAGATTGGTTATCGTTGTATGTTGTTGTTAGCACACAGAAGGATACTACTCTCCCTTTACGCTTTCCATCTCCTTTATAGAAGACCAAAGTCGCCTTCCGGCTTAACCCTTCTGGGAGGGGTCCAAGCTGGAGGAAGTTAATTTCTACAAACCAGGCGGCTTAAATAGTTAAAGCGGAACTTAAACGTGGCGAGTCAGTATTCTGTTTTTAGTCCTTTGAATCGAATACTATAGAAATCACATATTCCGTCATTTAATTTATTAGTTTTATTTATAGACTCTATTGTACAAAGTTTTGAATTAAGTAAAATTACAATAGCCTTTTCGCTGTCCGCGATCTCTTCCAGCCAACCTTAGGGTGGAAAATGGTAGATAGAAGTCACTATGAGGCAGACAGAGGTGTAACTATATATACAAAAAATGTTTTATGCAAGTCAAAATGGAATAGTAGAATTCAAAGCGACAGATAATGATCCTTTACTAGTGTCTTAAAGGCTGGCAATGACTGAGCACGTCTTATTAGTACCGGTAATGCATTCCACAAATGATCTGCTTGAGTGGTAAAGGATTTATCGAAAAAAAATGTGGAATGCATTGGAATTTTCAGCTTTAAGTTTTCTGATGACCTTAGGAATCGCGTATGAGAGTCACCAAGGAACTCGAAACGGTTTCTGAGGTATAAGGGAGTGGATACATTAAACAGTACACTGTATAGAAGAGAAACAATATTATCCTAATCCACTTTTACACGTCATGTTAAAACTACGAAGGGCATAGTAAATATAAATAATAATATTAAAAACCCCATGGAAAGGTTCAAATAATTCCCCACACTAACACCATTACTGACCATTTATAATATGTCATAATTTAAAATCGTCGACAGTATTCAAATTAGTGGTGACTAAGCGCGTGCACAGGTCGGACGGAACGCGGCGTTTATCAAACATGGCGCCGCTTCCGGCTAGTGTCACGTCACGTTCACGTCACTTCCTGTGTGTCTTACACCTGTTAAGGGCTGATGTGACCTATAAATGCGTAATGACGATTCCTGATGTTTCACTTCTGATTGTGGTACTCATTATTATGGTACTTACGTACTTAATATACATATATTATGTCATTCCGTATAAGCTAAAACTACTGCTGCACGGCATAGACTTCCCAATGGCCACTAGAGTAAGTCTTCTTTTTTGTTGTTATTGTACTTGGAGCAATCGCTATATTTCCTCTATCCTGGTAAGGCGGAAGGGCGTGCCGGACTCTTAACAGCTATAACCCCACCGTTAAAACCGCCTGCCAGGTGTGGTAAGTATGCAAATTCCTCCCAAAATTACGAAGGCCTTTGTTCAGCAGTGGACATCCTGTGCTGATATGAAGATGATAAAGAATTATTAAACATCATTTCGGCCGAATGAAGTCCACTGCTGGACACAGGCCTCCCCCAAAGATCACCACAACGACCGATATGTGTGTGTTGTGTGCTCATTGGGGGGTTTTGCCATAATCGCCACGCTTGGCAGGTGGGTTGGCGATCGCAGTTGAGTTGTTAATGTACTCGAAGGACGCTGCTGCCCATCCTCTGGCTAACCCCTTAGTCGACTTTTACGGCACCCACGGGAGGAAATGGGGTGGTGGTATTCTGAGCCGGCACCACACGCTGAGAATTAATGGTGAGTTCAAATTGGTCGCTTTTGAAGTGTGAAATTAAAATATATCGCAAAACTCATACTTCAATCAACTTTGACCATTGCTCGCGAATGTCCCTTTGAAACCCCGAATGCGATACATTATGGACACGCTACACATAATCATGTACCGTTACGATTCGCAATGAGCGTGGCATGCGGACCGTAAAATAACAAATCACCCTTGTGTGTGCACCACACATCACTTTTTGGGGAACCGATAAAATTCAATTTCACTTTATACGTGATGGGAAAAAAATAATGTACCGATTTAAAAGACACATTTCAGTCTCACACAATTAAGGACATCATCATCATTTCGGCCGAATGAAATCCACTGCTGGACACAGGCCTCCCCCAAAGATCACCACAACGACCGATATGGTGTGTTGTGTGCTCATCGGGGGGTCTTGCCATAATCGCCACGCTTGGCAGACGGGTTGGCGATCGCAGTTGAGTTGTTAATGTACTCGAAGGACGCCGCTGCCCATCCTCCGGTTAATCCCTTAGTCGACTTTTACGACACCCACGGGATGAAATGGAGTGGTGGCATTCTGAGCCGGCACCACACGGCAATTAAGGACATAGTCAAAAAGTATTTGTACTGAAATAAAAAAAGAATATTACGAGGCTGAATAAGCCCCTAACTCAGTATTGTTTTCCAACATCTTAAATGCTGCAGCGCTGGTATCTGTTCTCATAGGGTATATTGTAATTATAGTTAAGCCACGGTTAGTTACTTAAGTTGCACGGGTAGTTATTTATTTTATTCAACTGATGCAAATACTTAAGTAGCATCCATATAGGGGGAAAACATAAAAACCTATCATAATGCGGTCCCGAAAGGAATGGTAGAGGTAAGTTTCACATAAGGGTCAAACATATTCGGGTTCACAAATAAAAAGATCATCATATCGGCCATACAACGTCCACTAAGGCCTCCCCAATAGACTTCCACAACTGTGTCATCACATTGGGGCGAATTGGCCAGTACTCACCACGCTTGGCAGGCGGGTTGGTGAGCGCAGAATGTCTACTGTTCCACAAAACAGTTATGTTCCACGCTGCTGCCCACCCCTCTGGTTTAGAGTCCCTTAGTCGCCTTTTACGACCTCCACGGGAATAGATGGAGTGGTGCTATATTCTTAATCCGGACACCACACGGACAATATTTTAATATTACACAGATAAAAATAAAAGAAAATGAAACACGCTTAGTTTTTTCCCTGTAAAATATTGTCATCCAATCTTTCAGCCATACGACAGGTACCGCAGAATAAATACCATGTTCACCTGAGGCAGCTATCGCGTGTTGCCGGCTAAGAATATCAGCTCCCTGTCTCATCCCGCTGGGGTAGTAAAAGGTGACTTTGGAATTAGTCAGAGGATGGGCAACAGCGTCCTTCGTCTACAAAGCACTACTCAACTGTGATCGCCAACCCTCCTAAAGCGTACGACACCCCAGACCGATCATTGTGAAACAATGTGTGTACTCATGGGAACTCGGGAATAAAATACACAACTTCCATAGAGTCCTACGATAAACAAATAAACAATTATATCGCTTCATTGCTTACATCATCACCATTATTGATTTACGAACGAACTTACTGAGAGATTTTGTGCTTAGGATTAAGTCGACGGTATAAATCAGCCTGATTTATACCAGGTCTCGTGACGTCGCGGGATTATAATATTACATGTCTTCACATTAATGTTCCTTCAGCTGTGTCTAGGGATTTTTGTTAATGTGACTACATATATGTGGTGAACTTGAGTGTAGCGTCGACCGATTCAAATGCTAGTTGTTACTATGCATTTCCCACCATTTATTCTCGGATATGGATTCGGAGTGTCGCGCAGGCGCATTTATTGTGGTCAGCTTTGTTTAAGCGAACTATAATTGGGCTTTTTAGCAAGAAAATAATCAGTCTGTGTGGTGCCGGCTACGAAATAGCTGTGTGGTGCCGGCTACGGCTCCGGCACAGGAGAAATTCTAGTGTGGGGCAACGTTCACCTTAGTTAAAAAATGCAAATACCTTTCAAAATGATGACACAGTTGTGGAATCTATGGGGGAGGCCTTTGTTCAGCAGTAGACGTATAAATGGCCGATATGATGAATATTAATATTATCAGTAGGAAAAAAATCGTAAAATAGGACGAATAAGGGATTTGACATGGAGATAAGTCAATGGCAAAAAAATGGTCATCGCTTGATATTATTACCCTCAACATCATCATGTAAATGACCCCCACTACCGAACATGGCCACCAATATTCAAGCAGTCTACGTCACCATACGGTCATAGGTGGCTTTTGCCAGCATCGCCACGCTTGGCAACACAGAAGGATGCCGCTACCATCGTTTTAACAGTTTTTTTTCAGTTATGTAATAGAGTACGGTCCTTGTAAACAAATCATCCAATACACAGCACCTACATTATAGTTGGTATATAAATACCGGAGGAAAAAGATCTGTTGAGGCACGGTGTTGGGGTTGACACCTCAAATTAAAATCAGTCTTGTTAACTATTTATATAATGAATTATACATTAACATACAGATACACGCGACTCTCTTACATCCCGCCAACACCGTGACTGGTGAGGCGATGGGCGCTACAAATGTACAATGTTGCAGTTATAATAGTAGGGTTCCTTAAGACTATGTAGTCCCTACATATCGATATACACAACACTATTCTCTCTCACAACACAAGAGACTGTCAGACAAAAGGGATTTGCTTTATTTTCTTTAAAAAAGAAGAATTCACAATCAGTATGGCTAAAAATACAGCTGTTAACGAACAAAACTCGCGACTCATTAGTCTTTGTTCTCGGAGCTTGTGTCACGAGTGTCTTAGAAACGAATCGACTTTGTCTCTTTTTTTTTTTTTTTTTCATTTATTTAACGGCCATGGATACAAGTCCTTAAAGCCTAACTTAAATAACAAAATATCTTATTATAATGTTCCTACTGTGTTAATAATAAATTTATATAGAGACTTAAAATACATAGGGTTAGCTAAAATTGATTGTAAGTCAATCGGTACTTCACTATCACACGCACTTTGTAATTCTGACACTAAAATCAAACGCTCAAAGTTAAACTTTTGACACTTCATCACAATATGTTCAAGGTCAGCGATCTCATTGATGCAACGGTCACATTTTTGTTCGGATACAATTTTGAGTCTTGCAAGGTGAGCCGGAGTTTTACAATGACCAAATCTTAACCGATTGATTGTAGTAATGAAATTTCGGCTATCAGCGTCTTTACTTTTGTGATACCAAGGTCTTTGCGGCGGGGTCTCCTGAATTTTTGTGTACCACTTGCCTTTTTCTTGGCTTATCACTTTCCAATACTCATGCCACAATGTTTTTAGGTTTCCAGTTATCATTTCATAATAATCTGTGAAAGGAACCTTAAGTAAAGCAGAGTGATCCTCATCAGCTACTGCTCGGGCTGCTCTGTCTACTGTTTCATTACCGGAGATACCACAGTGAGAAGGTACCCATTTGAATAATATACATATGCCTTTATGACTTAACTCTAGTAAAGTTTGCCTAATGTTAAACAATATAAAATTTAAATTATATCTAAGATAATTATTTTCTAATGCTAACAAAACACTTTGACTGTCTGTCACAATTAAAATTTTAGAAGTATTAACAGTATTTGCATGTAATAATGCTCTATAAATCGCATAACATTCAGCTGTAAAAATACTACAATGAGGGTCTAATTTAAAGCATCTGGTTTGTGTCTCTTGTGGATCATAGTATGCAGAAGTTACTTGATCCAAGACTTTTGATCCGTCTGTATACAATTTATAGACATCTGAAAGATTATGTACATATTCTAAGAAATCAGACTGGCTGTTAACCCTTCCAAAATCAATACTAATTAATTGACTTTTTATACAGTTATAATCAATTGTATATAATGGTAGAAAATCAGAAAAGAATAAATTATTACAAATAGTTTTAGTATATAATGTTATGCTTAAAATTTCTGGTAGATGTTCAGACACCATCTGTTGAGCATTTATATTTATACTATTAGTTAAGGACCCTGGAAGATCCTGTCTTGGTAAAATCCTGTTTAGAACAAACATATTGTTAGTAGCCAGTAATTTAAGACAAAATTTTTGTGCAATTTGTAACCGTCTCAATTTAAGAGGCATTATACCTGATTCGGATTCCATAGCATTTATTGGTGTTGAACACATGGCTCCAGTGATAATTCTAAGGGCCTGATTTTGTATAACATCCAACTTTCTGAGATAACTAATATTTGTATTCATATAGGCTAAAGAACTATAATCTAAATGGCTCCTAACAATACTTTTATACAACATAGCCAGGATTTTAGGGTCTGAACCCCAATGAACACCAGCTAATGACCGTAATATATTTAGACCTTTGCTGGCATTTCTTAAAATATGGTTAATATGACTTTCAAAAGTTAATTTCATATCTAAACATATACCAAGAAATTTCTTTTCATTTAACCAAACCAATGAATTGTTATTATAGGAAACTGAAGGGATTTCATCAAAATCAACAGCTTTTTTGCTAAATAACATAGCACCACTTTTGCTGATATTAATTTCTAATTTTAAGCTGTTATAAAATTTGTGAACTTGATGTAATCCTTGGTTTAAATTTATAATGGTCTTATTTACATCTTTATTTACACTATATACCACAATATCATCAGCAAACAATAAACATTTAACAGAGGGTTCTGTTAAATATTTATTAATTTGTGATGTATATAGATTATATAACAAAGGAGAGATAGTAGAACCCTGCATAGTACCTTTATATACATGTCTAGGTCCATGAAAAATGTTATTATATTTAACATACATTATCCTATCATACAAAAATGTGAATATCCATTTGCAGACTTTACCTGGCACACCAACATCACTTAAAATCTGAATAAGTATAGAAGGGTTGACATTATCAAAAGCACCGCTAACATCAAGAAAAGTACAAGCTGTATAAGAGTGACTATGGAAGGATTTTTTAATATCTGAAATAAAAGAAATGAAGTTATCTGTTGCACTTTTACCTCTACGGAAACCAAATTGTTGTTCAGGTAAGATGCTGTATTTTTCACTATAGTACTCTAATCTAAATTTTAACATACATTCAAATAGTTTACCTAAGCAGGATGACAGTGATATTGGTCTGTATGAATTGCAATCATTGTCAGGTTTTTCAGGCTTAAGAATTGGAATGACACATTGTGTTTTCCAAGAGTCTGGGATAGATTCTGATAACCATAAGAAATTATAAATTTTTAGGAGTATCTGTTTTGCTTTAATATGGAGGTTTCGAATTGACTTATAAGTAATATCATCGAGACCAGGAGTAGTATCCTTTCTGTACTTAAGAGCAATTTCCAATTCATTTAAAGTGAAAGGTTCGGATAAAAAATGACTTTCAGTGTTTCCAGCTAATTCAAAAATGTTTTTTAACCTTGTAGTGTCTATATCTTTTTCAGGTGGAGACATAGGAGCATATTTATCAAGAAAAGAGGGGATCCATTCATCATTTTTCGAATGTTTGCTACATGCTACACGTTTAAATCTACGGATGTAGTTCCAAATCTTGCTAACGGGTGTGTATCTATTGAATGCTTCACATAACAATCTCCAACTAAGTTTCTTTTTCTCACTAAGTATTTTTTTTTTTGTTGCGTCTATCTTCTTATATTTAATAAATGTATCTATTGTCGGATTAAATCTATAATTTCTCCATGCTTCTTTACTGTTATTTACAGCTATGGAGCACTCATTGTCCCACCAGGGAACTGGTTTTTTAATTTTATATGGTATATTATTCTCAATTTTCGGAATATTTTGCACTTTAATAGTATTGAGGATATCACAAAAGCTATTATATAAATCGATTGAGCTATTAGACCTAAAGTTCAAATGATCAAATGCTTTTTCACTTTCAGAGATATACCTGGACCAGTTTGCTTGGCTGTATATGAAGCGCTCAGATGGATAAACTACCTCATATTTCTCTATAGAAGTCTGAATATTTACGATTGTTGGAAGGTGATAACTACCCATTGGATCGTCGTATACCTTCCAGTCACATAAAGGAGCTAGAACAGGACTTACACATGATATGTCTATAGCAGATGGATTATGATGAATAGTGCCTACAGTGGTTGAAGTTCCAGTATTCAATATGCAAAGATCACAACTATCCAATAAATTATAGATATCATTTCCTCTAGAATTTGAAGACAAGCAACCAAATGCAACATGATGTGCATTCAAGTCACCTGATAGAATGATAGGCTTTGGCAAATCATCAATAATCTGTTTTAATTTTTTACATTTAAATCGATCTCTTGGAGGACTATATGCACTAAGTATAGATATATTACCTAAACTGGTCTTAAGAATAACAGAAGCTGTTTGAAGGTTATCATAGTAAGGAGTCTGTACCACCTTGTATTTAAAAATATTTTTAATTAAAATAGCCACACCGCCATGCCCATTAGGACCATTCTGTTTTATAACATTATAGCCTGAAACACTGAAATTGCTTTTTTCCTTCAACCATGTTTCATTTAGCAAGCAAATGTCTATATCATTATGAGTAAGAAAATTAATTAATAATGGTTTTTTATTATTGACACTCTGTATATTAAAATGAGCTATTGTGAGATATGTCTTAATGTAAGAACTGTTATAATATCTACTATTATCCATATTAAAGTAAATTAGATAGAAAAACATCTTTTATTTTATTTAAGGTCATTGGTTCTGTCCCAGATGAGTTTGCTAATGCTACAAGAGACTTAACTATAGCATTCAGAATAATTTCATTATTAGCAATTTGTTCAATTTCTGTTTTTTTGTCTGTTACAATGCCTTTTCTATTGAAAGGGGTATGTACAGAAGTATTTACAATATTAACAGAGTTATTTACAAGTTTAGTATTTACAGTTTTATCTACAGGTTTAGGTTTTAAAGCAGGGAAATTGTTGTCGTCTTTAACTATAGAGGAGTATGTACGGTTGTGGTTTAAAATTAAATTCCTTTTGTCTTCTAGTTTCTTCTTTTTAATAGGACAATCACGGGATATGGCTAGGTGAGCCCCACCGCAGTTGATGCATAATAAGGTATCTACTGAACATTCTTTGTATAAATGGTTTCCTGAACATGATGAACACATTTGTTCACCTCTACATACTTTTGCTGAGTGGTTAAATTTTAAACATTTGTAACATTGTATAAGTGGTGGAACATAAGTATTAACCTGATATCTGAACAGGTTCAAAAAGACAAATTTTGGTAATGTTGTTGAAGAAAAAGTTATTGCAACTGTTGACAGAGGAACTAACTTTCTGTCAGCATCCCTTTTCATAAATCTTTTAACAGAAATGATATCAGCATCCGATGTCATATTCTTATAGATTTCTTCATTGGACATGTCAGTAGGAACAAACTTGATGATGCCGACCTTCTCCACCAAATGGGCGGGAATGAAGGGCCGTAATTTATATTTCAATAAAAAGGTGTCTAATTTTAGAAAGCTGTTAGCAGCAGCTGCTTTTTTGAATGTAATACCTACCTTGTAGGCATTTATGCGATACACGCTCGCGATTCCCTTTACATTATCACTAAATAATTTAGTTAATTTAATTGGGTTTTTGTTGCCAATTTTTTCCTTTTCTTTAGATTCAATATACACAGTGTAGTCTGCGTTGGCGTTATTTTCAAGGAACAGTCTTGTGTAGTTCGTTTTAAAATACATTTTATACTTATCCTGATCCGAGGGGATGGATATTTTTTTTCTCTTGCGGTCCGAGGACTCCTCGTCCCCGTCGGTATCGGACCCCATTTTGGGCCGTAAACTCACTTGCGTTGATTTTAAATTTATTTGCTGATATTAATTACAAATAAATTTGAAACAAATTTGGAGAAAATTAAAACCGCCCGCTTGTTTAGACTTCCCGCCAAAAAAAGTCACTTTGTCTCTCTGTGTCGAGTGTTGCTGAAAACGAATGTCTTAATTCTTGCAAACGTATACGTTCAGATGGATGGTGTTGCCAAAAACAAAATATATAGTAGTAGTAGTAGTAGTGCAAATGGATGACTTGAATGGGTTGTGTCAGGAGTCAAAATAAATAGGCTTCTTCTTCTTCTTCTCTTAGATTATGGCTTCTGTAGACTATCTTCCACAATTTCGCCAATGTCAAGTATAAGGCAACGCCGTACGGTAGAATAATGATTTTTTACATATTCATAAAATATAGCTCAAAAATGAAAAAAATCTATAAAACATGTGGGAAACGTCGTACGGTTTTCAATTCAATTACACAAAAAATTTAAAAACTTAAGGAAATAGGCTATTTATGTTTTATATACGAGTATTCGAGTCTACTTTAGGATTCCCCGATGTGTCAATTAACAAGCTAAATGCAAAACACTTTGACTCAGTACGAATCTTATGTGAAGCAATGTAATTTTATTTTTCAATGCAACTTAATTGCATTCCTGCATTTAGTTCCAGAATCGTATCTGTTTCTCGACAGATCCATTAGCTATTTCCACACAGACATAGCTACGAGCAAAAGCAATTAAGATAGGTATGCAAGGTGCTGTAGGTATATATTTGAAGTTGCATTTGGTATGCTTTTTGTTATCTTTCGTCTTCGTTTCATCAATATTGAACATTCGCATTTAAAGAGACGTAGATGATTCGCTCCGATAGAATTTTTATTCGGAATTAAATTTGAACGAATTTGGCATATATTACTCGGATAGTATTACTGTGTCAATTTTAGAATATTTTATTTAAACGAAATCGTGCATTATGAGGAAATCCGTAGAAGAACGACATAGCTGATAGGGTTTGTAAGCTGAAGTATCAATCGGCGGGACACATAGCAATGGGGCAGCTTCCGACGAAATGAATAGAAGACTTGGTAAAGGTGAAACTCATTGGATTTGGGAGGCATATAACCGTTCGTTCTGGAAATCTATAGAGGGAGCCTTTGTTCAGCAGTGGATATCCTTTGGCTGATGATGCTGATGTTAATGTACATTATGCTTACTATAGTATGAAACATCCGCCTGTCTAGTGTGTACGCCTGTCTCCACTATGTCCGGATGGACTTCCAATATATACAGATGGTACTATGATGATAGTAATCTCATTTAGGAAGATTATTGGCCATTAAGAAATGCTATATATGTACATCATATTTGAAATAAAATTTACTTTTTGAAAATGCCACCACTTAATGTTTGTCAAAATAATTAATTTCAGCCGAAAAAAATGTCCACTGTTGATCATTGGTCTCTCTCAAAGATCGCTGCAACCAACAGGGGGCCTAAAAAGGCCGCTTTAGCAGAATCATAATATGAATCACATTAAATATTACCAAATGGTCCAGAAGGCCTAAAAAGACCGTATTAGGTTTTATTTATAAGGCATAATAATGATCTCAATACGATTCACATTAGAAATCACAATATGGTCACTTAATCATAACTGACCAATAACGTGACCATTTTGTGATTTCTAATGTAATTCATATTATGATTCTGCTAAAGCGGCCTTTTTAGGCCCCCAGTTGTGTTGTATGCTCATGGGCAGTTTTGCCATAATCGCCAAGCTTGACAAGCGGGTTGGCGATCGCAGTTAAGTTGTAAATGTACTCGAAGGACGTTGCCGCACATCGTCCAGCTAGCTAGCTACTATACCCTAAGTCACTTTTTACGACACCCACAGGATGAGATGGGTCAGTGCTATTCTTAGCACACAGACAAGACAAATTAAGATCGCGGAAAGAATTAATTATTATCCCAACAATTGGACGAGACGGATGTGCATTCGGCAGAGTAATTATAATTATGCAAAGTTAAAGGTCTTGTTATTATGACACCCTGAGCATGTCACCCAATTCCAGTACTGATTATCAGTAGTTTTCAGAAGCGACTGCCGTCTGACCCACACAGCCCATCTATAAAGTTAAATCGAAATCCTTAGGTTGCCCCACAAGGGCCCAGAACGCCGTAAAAAACAATAGTACCTAGTATTTGCAATGACCGTAATTCTAATCCGCAGCAGCAATTAATTCCTGTAAGTAATTCCTGCAGTTGCTAGTAACGGATAAAACGAAGCACTACGCTACGCTTTAAAGGGAACACACGCCCGCAATAACTACTGGTGTGAAACAGAATATTGGTAAACTGATTCTTATTCGAGACCACACAACGCGGTACAATTTAATTACAGTTTTGCCACGACCACTAATTGAGGCATTTCACAGGTTTGAAATTATAAATTCGGAACTTCAAAAGTGAATACCGCCCATTGGTGTATTTGACACTCGTATGGAATTATGTCAAACTAATATGTATATTTATGAGAAATTGTTTGGGGCAGATATCGCAATAAAATCGTAAAAGATACGTTAATTGAATAATTTAAACCTTCCAATTTAATGACCTGAATCTTAATAAATACGAGGGCGGCACTGAAAATTTCGGGAATCAAGGAAGTGACACAACATTACTATTTAAAAATGTATTTATTGCTTTTCGAAGTATTCTCCGCGAAATTTGACACATTTTTCCATACGATGGAACCAATCATTGAAGCAACCATTCCATTCGGAAGTTGGGGTCTCCAAAATGGCCGTTTTGTAGGCGTCCACAGCTTCTTTAGGTGATGAAAATCTCTGTCCACGCAATTTATTCTTTATTTTAGGGAAAGTATAGAAATCATTAGGGCTTAGGTCGGGGCTGTACGGCGGATGGTCTAATAATTCTGTTTTCTTGCTTTAAAAACTCTTTTGTTCTGTGTGCGGTGTGAGAACTCGCATTGTCGTGATGGAGGATGATGCGGCGGTTGCAGTTCTCTCTACGGAGTTCAGAAACGACCTGTGGCAAACAAATGCTAGCATACCGTTCTGCATTAACCGTTCTTTGTCCCTCAAGAGGAATAGTCGTAACATGGCCGGTTTTGGAGACAAACGTGGCCACCATTTTTTTTGCAACACTCCGTGAACGTCAATTTTTGTTGGCTTTAACTCATTTTCGAACACCCAAACTCGTGACTGGTTTTTTGTTTCGGGTTCGTACGCATATATCCAGGATTCGTCACCTGATACGATGTTGTATACAGCATTTGAGGATCCTGCGTGGAATCTTTCGAGAGTTCTGACGCACCAAGTAACGCGAGTCGCTTTTTGCTCTTCACATAGCAAATGCGGTATCCATCGGGAAAACAACTTTTTTACATGCAAGATTATTTGTATTTGACTCATGCCAATGTCTAAAGTTGCCTGAATTTCGCGGTATGTCACATGTCGATCTTCCTCAATCAGCTTACGCACAGCATCAACGTTTTCTTGGGTGACTGCAGTTTTTGGACGACCTTGACGAGGATCATCACTGAGCTTGACACGTCCACGTTAAAATTCAGCAAACCAGCGATAAATTGTGGTTTTGGATGGGGCTTCATCACCAAATGCAGAAATCATCCGGTCAACACACTGTTTTTGTGTTAAACCACTTCGAAAGTCATAATAAATCATCGCTCTTGAATTTTCTCGAGTCAACTCCATTTTCTCAACGACTAAACAAGTTTGACAAAACCTTGTGACAAGACCGTGAATCTTTTTTAAAATAAATAAATGGTATTCGATTTGTAAAACCAAGGAGTTTTCAATTAAAAAGATTTTAATATGACAGGAACAGTGGAAATATTCCATTCCCGATACTTTTAGTGCAGCCTATGTAGCTCTGAATAATCAGGTAGTTACAGTGACTAGCGGCCGGATACTGAAACGCCACTAAATATTTTAAGAATCACTCAAGTACGCCCGTTAAGTGCCTGTAAATGATTTATATGAATAAAAATATTTTTTACATTATCTTGTATTTTTCTTACAATACTAATAATTCGGATGTGCTGTGTGGTGCCAGCTACGAATAGCACCAACCCATCTCATCCCGTGGTTGTCGTAAAAGGCGACTATGGGATTAGCCGGAGTATGGGCAGCAGCGTCCTTTGAGTACATTAACAACTCAACTGCGATCGCCAACGCGCCTGCCAAACGTGGCGATTATGGCAAGACCCCCTGAGCCCACAACACCGCCATATCGGTCATTGTGGTGATCATTGGGGGAGGCCTGTGTCCAGCAGTGGACTTTACTCGGCCAAAATGATTCGGAGAAATATGGTTAAACCAGAAGCCGACCCCAACACTGGAAAAAGCTAGGAAGCTTATGATACTTATGACGAGTTTTTATTAATTTTCCTCTCATCATCTTAACAGCTAAAGCGCGTCCACTGTTGAACACAGGCCTCTCCTAGAGATTTCCACAATGATTGTCATCATGTTGATAGATTTTGTCAATACTCACCACGCTTTGGTTAGAGTACTTTAGTCGCCTTTTACGACATCTACAGGAGAAAATGGAGTGGTGCTATATTCTTATTCCGGACATCACACGGATTTCCTTTCTATAAAAGATCAAAAGAATATTTTAAATTAATAAATATAGGTTTACGATGTTTCAATCAACGTTTAAATATGAAGCGATCGTAACCTATATTTTGCAATGGCAATAGAAATACATAAGTACTTGAATCGTTTCCTAGTTTGTATGCGTGTTTCTCTCCTCCGTGGTATGACCATTAAAAATAAAAATGAAAACAACATGATACCTTTCTCTTATGTTTTAAATTAATAAAATACTATCATATGCCATAATGATAGGTAAGCGATCAACTTCTTTATTTAAACAGCCTACAAAAATAAAAAAGGTGTAGGTAAAAAGAATTAACATTAGGGGTCTTCTTTTTCTACATATAATTGTTATGTATCTGTATCAATCAGGCGGGAATCTAGCGTACAACGCGCCTTATGGTGAGCGGTAACCTCGGACATCGACGCCGATTACCTTAACTTGCAACATCAGGGTATCCACTCGGGTGCACCGTTTTATCGACGCCCCCCACGCTGGTGAAGGCGGAGGCGCGTACGTGGGGTGGTCTCTCACCGGTTGCTTACTTTACGCTGGGTTCGTGAGATTCGCTCGCGCATTCATCGCTGATTGTACCGCAGCCCTAGCAGGTCTTGATCTGATCCAAATGACCCATTTTGGTGGACTCTATGTCCTTGTGCGGACTAATTAGCCTCACATTTTGACGCCACGGTTGGCGCAGTGGCTAAGCAATTGCTTTCTGGGCTTCGTCGTGGGTTCGACCGTCGACTCCCTTAGTCGCCTTTTATAACATCAGTGGGAAGAGATAGAGTGGTGCTAAATTCTTAATCCGGACAGGACACGGAATGACACCACACTTATCAACCTGTAAGCATCCATCCTCCTAATAAACCACTTCAGTGAGCATAGGCTATTGCCTATGCTCACTGTAGTGGTTTATTTCACCACCGACTTCACTCTTGTCTTGACGCACGAATTTATGGTCACAATATGAAGTTATAACCTCTTTTTGTGGGGCTTCTCACAATCATTTCTTGTAAATTTGGCTGCTCAACCGGACATTTCTGGCATAAGATTAATATTTAAAATCTAAGCAACTTGCGCTAAGGGACGTGTGCGGGACGTGACGTGGCATTGCTGGGGATTACAAGCTAATTCTTTATTTATTTTATTTGTATTAGGGTACGTTTAAATCTATAGCAGCAATGGACAGAGGGGACAATAACCGCACAAAGAGTTTTTTTGTACATCTTGGTAACGAGACGAGACACGTTCGAGTGGTGTAAGCGTCACACCTAGCCATAACAATTGTAATGCTACACAGGATAAGTCCTGCGTAGTATCACACTGCATTCGTCACCTCGAGACGTGAAGTCATTTAGTCTCTTACGCCCAGTAATGTCACTAGCTACAGTGCCCTGCTAACCGGAGCACAGTAATATCTAAAGTTTAAACACTACTGCTTAGCGACGAATATCTGGCACTGGAGTGGTACCTACCTAGCAGGCCTCTTGCGAAAGAGGCCTACTACCAGTAAACGCCACGCCTTTAGGCACATCTCGGGGAGGATGCTAGTAAAGAGGTCAACCTCTCGAACGAAGTAAAGCTAAGAAGGCCCCAAGGCCACCCCCAGGCATAACTGGGTCGCCCGGTATGAGCACGATGATGATAGTCCTTTTTTTTTTTTATTGATCCGGTGGAAATACTTCATGTACTTCCTTCGCCCCGGGAAAGGGCGAAGGGGCAGGCCGGACTCCTACCAGCTAAAACCACCGAAGTGATCATAGGGATCATCGTCGGCACCGAAGGGAGGCTCCAGGAACTCGAATAATCTCCATCTAGAGCCACCCGTTGGTGCCACGCCTTTAGGCATATCTCGGAGGGAAGGCAACTGTAAAGAGGCCACCCCCTCAGGCAGCTCTCGGGGGGATTGCAAAAGATTCCCCTGAGGCCTCACTATGTGCTGTGCTGTGTAAGCGGTTCGTGACCACATGCATACCGCTGTCTCTCCGGGGGTCGCTCGGTATGAGCACGCTGATTTCCCAATAAGCGCGCTCGCGACCCCTAAAGCGATGATGATAGTCCTAGGCAATCCAACAAAGATTTGCGTGGAACATTGTCCTTTTTTATTTATTTACTAGCTGGGTCCCGCGGTTACACCCGCGTTTAATTTAAAAGAAATTTAGAGTACTTCGACATAGACACTTGACATAGAGTTTTATTTTTTTACGCGTTCCCTAATTATTTTTCTAAAATAAAAGTAGCCTAAGTTATTCCTTATAACATCAGCTATCTGCCAGTGAAGGTCCCGTCAAAATCGGTCCAGCCGTTGCGGAGATTACCCGGAACAAACAGACAGACAGACGGACAGACAGACAGACAAAAAATGTAAAAATAGTGTTGTTGTTATATGTAACGTACATACTTTCATATGCATTTAGTAAAAAGCTGTTATTTTTACATTACAAACAGACACTTCAATTTTATTTATTTGTATAGATTTACTTTCAAGTATATACGAATTTCAGAGAAATAACATTCTCATTGGTGATCACGAGTCTAGTAAGCGTCATCAGGGTTAAGTGCTAGCGCAAAACAAAGTATTCACTGTTCCCTACAATTTAATAAAATATTTAGAATGTTTTTGAGTCACTAAAGGAATATTTACTTCACAATTACGTTCCAATAATAATTAATTACGAATTTGAAACGTTAACCAATCAATTTATCCGAACAGCGACTTCGCGACATCGATCTAACTTCGTCAAACAACAACTATCACAAAAACATACATATTACAAACTTTAGAGTGATCCGACCATGCTTGCCAAGAACGCAGCACAATATACATTACTTTATTTTTCTACTCTAGTATTAGTACATCACTCGTATTTTAGTATTTCCTGTGTCGTTGGCACAGTTAATAAACATAAATTCGACATGCACAAACTCTTTTCAAGAATATATTCAGCATCTGAACAGCCCCCTAAAAAGGCCGCAGTAGATGAATTATTTTATGATTTTACTGAAGCAAAACTAGTTTCTATTTAAGCATAAGTAAGAACTGTACTCGAATTTAAATCTTCCAAACGATCAGAAACAAACCATACTACTTTAATTTTTAGCCTAGCTATGTTTTAAGTTCAAAATAGCTTGGCTATATTTAAATCAGGTCTCCAATTTGTGTTGCGGTTAAAGTTACACTACTCGACTCGAACAGGCTTCTTTCTCGGTAATTGCGTTCTTACAGAACGCGGCCGCTTTTTCTCTGCGAAACAATTTGAAGCTAACTATTAGTCATAAGGACACGTTTATTTGTTAGCGGATGACGGATGAGCTATTCATCATCATATCAGCCATTAGACATCCGAACAGGCTGAACAAAGGCCTCTCCCATAGATTTCAATAATTGTGTCGCCATTTTGGGGCAATTTGCCAGTAGCGGGTTGGTGAGCGCAGTATGGATGTTGTTCCAAAGAAGGACTGCTGCTGCCCATCTCTCTGGTTTAGAATACCTAAGGCCTTAGTCGCCTTTTACGACACCCACGGGTGGAGATGGTGTGGTGCTACATTCTTAATCCGGACACCACACGGAATAAAGTGTGGTGTCCGGATTAAGAATATAATTTATATATGCAGTATATAAATAAATAAATAAATTGTGCGATGATTTTTTTTGGTAACGAAACGCAAAATATGATTGGAATTGAATGGAATTTGGACTCCAGGTCCTCGTAAGATCACACTACAGCCGCCAATTGGTGCCACGCCTTTAGGCACATCACGGAAGGGATGACTGTAAAGCGGTCACCCCCTCTACTGGAGAGAAGGCGACTGTAAAATGATCGTCCCCCAGGCACTTCTCGGGGAAGATTGTAAAGGATCCCCCAAGAGTCGCTTTGCGCTGTGCTGCGCATACGGCGGCTCGAGACAACGTGTGCACCGCTGTCTTCCCGGAGGCCGCTCGGTGTGAGCACGCAGAATCCCCATCTGCGCACCCGCGACGCCCAGACATTACTTCTACCTACTGTCTTTAACCGTGTCATACAAGTTGTGTATATTTTAATGGTATGGTTGGCGCAGTAGCTAATCAATTAGCTTTCTGCGCTACGTGTCGCGAGTTCGATCCCCGCAAGGAATAAATATTTGTAAGATTTATAGAGAGTTGTTTCGGGTCATGAAGTTTATGCATGTGAGATTTTGATCTCTTAACTGTACTGTGTGGTGCCAGCTACGAATAGCACCAACCCATCTCATCCCTTGGGTGCCGTAAAAGGCTACTATGGGATTAGCCGGAGGATGTGCAGCAGCGAGTACATTAACAACTCAACTGCCATCGCCAACCCGCCTGCCAAGCGTGGCGATTATGGCAAAACCAACCAATGAGCACACAACACACCCATATCGGTCGTTGTAGTGATCTTTGGGGGAGGTCTGTGTCCAGCAGTGGACTTTATTCGGCCGAAATGATGATGATGATGAGCTGTACTCACGATACACGAGTGGGAAATCGTCAAAAAAACCTTAATAACATATACGTACGTATAATGCCCGCTGTAACATTTATCCGTCCGTGTGGTGTCCGGATTAAGAATATAGCACCACTACATTTCCTCCCGTGGATGTCGTAAAAGGCGGCAGCGTTCCTTCTGTGAAGCGGTAGCCATACTGCGCTCACCAACCCGCCTGCCAAGCGTGGTGAGTATTGGCAAATACCCCCCAAAATGATGACACAGTTGTGGAATTTATGGGGGAGGCCTTTGTTCAGCAGTGGACGTATAAATGGCCGATATGATGAACATTCACACACATTAGTTGCATTTCTATGTCACCGTCATGTCGGTCATGTAGGTCAACACTGCGCGTATAAAGTGACCGACGTCAGTTTATCAGCTTGGCGGCGTTCCAACCGGATTACTAGCCGGGTGTACCGGCTGAACGGGTGTGCGAGTACGGGTGAAGTGCAATCTATGTTTATGTGTAATCTGTTGTAGAGGAAATAAGAAAACATATACTGTATCAAAACCGCATGAAATCTTTAACTAGAAAATCGTGGGTTTTACTCTAAAGAATGATAATAAAATAAAATTACATACATTGACAGCAAGTATGGCGTAGTGGCACGAAAAACGCTTGGCTTTCTGCGCTACCAGTCGCGGGTTCGATTCCCACACGGAATAGATATTAGTGTGATCTACGGGTAAGTAGTTGTACCGGACCAGTATTCGTGCATGTGAGATGTATGTCTGTAAACTGTGCCCACAGTATAAGAAAATCCTTAGTGCGGGCAACGCTTAAAAAATTAGTAACGGCCATTAAAAGATGTTTGAATTAAATGTTAATGTTTTTTTTTTATAATCACCAAGACATAAAACCTTCAAAGCTTTATTTTTATTTTATGCCAGCTTCTGAAGACTGATTTGAATTTGAATGAAGATTGCGGTAATAGTAGACAGTAAAAAAAAACGTGTTGCACTCCGGGAGTACCGACAGAAGAGAAAACTTATTTTTTTTTATTTATCAAGACGCGTTCGCGGTCTGCTATATGTACATGCATATATGCACACACTATAGCTGCGTCTCGTAACGGTGTCTTGAGTCCAGAGATTTTATCTCATCTAAAGATATGCGTACCGCGCTAAAAGAAGTTTGCACTTCGAAAAACATACATGTGTTATACAGTCGTCAATTACGTTTGATTATAAAAAAATACATAGGCTGCACTAAAAGTATCGGGAATGGAATATTTCCACTGTTCCTGTAATATTAAAATCTTTTGAATTGAAAACTCCTTGGTTTTACAAATCGAATACCATTTATTTATTTAAAAAAAGATTCACGGTCTTGTCACAAGGTTTTGTCAAACTTGTTTAGTCGTTGAGAAAATGGAATTGACTCGAGAAAATTCAAGAGCGATGATTTATTATGACGTTCGAAGTGGTTTAACACAAAAACAGTGTGTTGACCGGATGATTTCTGCATTTGGTGATGAAGCCCCATCCAAAACCACAATTTATCGCTGGTTTGCTGAATTTCAACGTGGACGTGTCACGCTCAGTGATGATCCTCGTCAAGGTCGTCCAAAAACTGCAGTCACCCAAGAAAACGTTGATGCTGTGCGTAAGCTGATTGAGGAAGATCGACACGTGACATACCGCAAAATTCAGGCAACTTTAGACATTGGCATGAGTCAAATACAAATAATCTTGCATGAACAATTAGGTGTAAAAAAGTTGTTTTCCCGATGGATACCGCATTTGCTATGTGAAGAGCAAAAAGCGGCTCGCGTTACTTGGTGCGTCAGAACTCTCGAAAGATTCCACGCAGGATCCTCAAATGCTATATACAACATCGTATCAGGTGACGAATCCTGGATATATGCGTACGAACCCGAAACAAAAAACCAGTCACGAGTTTGGGTGTTCGAAAATGAGTTAAAGCCAACAAAAATTGTTCGTTCACGGAGTGTTGCAAAAAAAATGGTGGCCACGTTTGTCTCCAAAACCGGCTATGTTACGACTATTCCTCTTCAGGGACAAAGAACGGTTAATGCAGAATGGTATGCTAGCATTTGTTTGCCACAGGTCGTTTTTGAACTCCGTAGAGAGAACTGTAACCGCCGCATCATCCTCCATCACGACAATGCGAATTCTCACACCGCGCACAGAACAAAAGAGTTTTTAGAGCAAGAAAACATAGAATTATTAGACCATCCGCCGTACAGCCCCGACTTAAGCCCTAATGATTTCTATACTTTCCCTAAAATAAAGAATAAATTGTGTTGACAGAGATTTTCATCACTTAAAGAAGCTGTGGACGCCTACAAAACGGCCATTTTGGAGACCCCAACTTCCGAATGGAATGGTTGCTTCAATGATTGGTTCCATCCTATGGAAAAATGTGTCAAATTTCGCGGAGAATACTTCGAAAAGCAATAAATACATTTTTAAATAGTAATGTTGTGTCACTTCCTTGATTCCCGAAATTTTCAGTGCCGCCCTCGTATAAGGGCATGATAGGTACAATTTACAAACATAAATCTGACATAGGTACACTAACACCCCATACAAATATTTGTTGCATGCTGAAATTTAATTCGTGGGCCATTGTCCGTGCATTGCCAACTGCTAATTTCATAGTCAAAGTTAAATATTTACGTTTCAAATAAACCAATTACTGGCACTTATCAAACGTCAGAATTTAAGTTGCATGGTTACAATTAGTTGATCCTATGGAGAAGAGCCGGCTAAAAACTCCATCGATACTCTCTGAAAATATTTGGGATTACAATGTATATGTTTTAAAATTTTATCAATACATTGATGAAAAATAAATATAGAAGTTAATAGCTATACAGTACAATTAGCTTGCTGCTGCTACATTGCAGGGTGCAAGCGTTCGAAACGTCAGGAAAAACAAAAGTCTAAAATATACGCAATTGAATCCGTTTAAAAGTGTTTTATTATAATGTGTAATACTGGCGAAAACCTAAGACTTTATTATTTCTGTTCTACTGAAACCTTTGTCCTTGATATAATTAAAACAATTACTCATTTCGCTTCAGGCACGCGATGTCCTCATTGGAAACGATTCCTTTGGTTATAAAGCTTGGTCTTTGCATATGATTTGATATAAATTAGATCTGTCATCTCTATAAACATACCTGGAAGAGTAAGCTGTGCTTTGCCAGTAACGGCATTTGATCGTTTATATGAGTAACTTATTCTGTACGTATGGCACATAAGTATTGCATGAGTCCAATAGCACCAAGCAATAGTGTTATAAAGTATCATTGTAGAATTTTCCATATTTATATGATAACCAACATTTTTGTCGTTATATGTTTTACTATCAGTTATATCAGAAAGAAAGCATAAAGAAAGGAGAATGAAAGAAAGATATATTTACTTTTTCGACATAAGTCGCATATCGCAATCAAAATTGTAATAGCAATTATTTTAAAAAAGTATGCTTGGAGTTTCTTGCCGGCGCTTCTTCATAGAATCAACCAATTAGAAATCGTGAAAACAGTATTAGATTTTTTATAAACACTGACTTTGACTATGAATTTTCCCGGGCAAGAATAGACAATTCTGTCTTACCATATATCTCAGTAACAATATACAGCGTTTAACGAGATAAGTTAAATTTTGATTTTCACAAAGTCCTAATAGCGTCCTTAGTACAAGGGAATTTTGTGCAGAAGACGTTATACGGTCGTGAAGATTAAAAGCTTGTACTCAGAATGAGTAATGATCACGCGGATTCATATAATACATTCATTTACATAATTTCTCTATTACGAGTAACATAAATTAAAATAAAATATATTGTTCTACGAAAGAGAAGATTTGTTGCGTAAAACAATTTTCGACATCATCATCATATCCGCCAACGTCCACTATTGAACAAAGGCCTCCCCCATAGATTTCCACAACTGTCTCATCATATTGGGAGGAATTTGCCAGTACACACCACGCTTGGCAGGCGGGTCGGTGAGAGCGGCCTGCGGGCGACGAACCAGGGGCGGTCCGTCGCCCGAACAGGAACAGGCCCGAGATGGCGGCGTGCGTGTTCCGCGCGCGCGTCTCTGAAGGATAGGTGCGGCCAATGAGGCCGCACACAGAAGGGGCCCGTCAATCATTGACGGGCCGATACCTGCCGGGGGAACGGTCCAATGCAGAAAAGCGTACAACTCACTCCCGGCTAGAGATAAGAAGAAGGACACCGTGGGGTTTTAGCCGGTTTGATCCCGGCATGCCCCTCCGCCCTTCCCAAGGCGGAGGAAGTCCAAGAGGATTTCCCCACGTTAAGAAAAAAAAAAAAAAGGCGGGTCGGTGAGCGCAGAATAGCTATTGTTCCACAGAAAGGACGCTGCTGCCCATCCGTTTTTTAGAGTCCCTTAGTCGCCTTTTACGACCTCCACGGGAGGAGATGGAGTGGTGGTGGTGGTTTCTTAACCCGGACACCACACGGATTTTCGACATAAAATAACCTAAAAAGCATACCTTAAGTGAAAAAACGGAGACTTGATTAAGGCATCATTTAACAATTCAGCGTGATTTTCCACTGGCTCAGACAGGCTCATTAAACAATAATTTGAGCCCGAAAATAAATTGCTCGAATAAAATCATTTAAAAAGATCGAGAAGTTGGAGACACGCCACAACAACGTTAACTTCAAATCATTTGTGGTGCCTGTCAGGACTTATTACCTGGAGACCTCCATGAAGGAGGAGTTCACGAAAGGCGTCGTTCGCTTCCGCGGAAGATAACGCGACAACACGCTGCAGCGCAAAACGCCGCCCTCACAACGTGTACAATAGTTTTTTATAATAAAATTATATTAATATGTATTAGTTATACAAGATTTTTTGGTCTACCTTTACGGTAGGTTTCAAAGAACTTAGACCCAACCATTCGGACAATTTCTACAAACATACCATTTAAATCGTCCACAGATACGCAAAATTCTAGGCACTCGAAGTGTTTTTGGAGTTCGAGTTGAAAGCTATCTATGAGCACTAGAGGGTCGGAGCGTAGACCTCATGAGACGAGACCTCTCAACAATGTGCCTCTTACCATTTGGTGATCACTACCGGTTTTCACCCTATGGATCACAGAGACATCATTGAATATTTGTCTTTTATCGATCATGATGAAGTCAATCTCATCCTTTGTGGAACCATCGGGGCTCATCCAGGTCCATTTCCTGTGAAGCGGCTTTTGGAAAAAGGAGTTCATCATGGACGAGTTCCTTTTCGAAAAAGTCGGCCAGCCTCTGTCCCCTGGGGTTTCGTTGCCCATATCCAAATTGCCCCACTCTCAACTCGCCATCGCATCGAGTGCCCAACTTTGCATTGAAGTCCCCCATCACAACAGTGAAGTGTGTCTTCGAGGTATGTATGGCCCTACTTCCGTCCGCATATATACTCTCTACTTCATCATCTGGGGGTGTTGAGGTCAGTGCGTAGACTTGTATGACCTTCAACGAATACCTCTTGGATATTCCGAGTATAAGGTACGCCACACTGCTCGACACCCTTTCGATGGCCACTATGCTGTTAATGTGACACCCGACCCCACCTTAAGACAGATGTTCGCCTTTCCGGTACTAGAATAAGTCGCCGGATTTCGGGGTTATCGTGGCTTCCCCCTCTCTTCGGACTTCTGATAGACCCATGATATCCCAGTGCAACATATCTATTTCTTCTTCCAGCTCAACAATATTTTCGTCTGCCCTCAGTGTGCGTGTGTTATACGTCACCAGGGCCAGTTTCCGTTTAGGGTGGTAGCCGGATCCCATCCGGAGATTCTTAGCACCCTCTGCCCCGCCGTTACCATGGCCGCTACCATGACGCTCAACTGCGATCGCCAACCCACCTGCCAAGCGTGGCGATTATGGTAAAACCCCCCAATGAGCACATAACACACCCATATCGGTCGTTGTAGTGATCTTTGGGGAAGGCCTGTGTCCAGCAGTTCATTCGGCCATGGACATGCGACACCGTTACGAGACGCAGCTATAGTGTATATGCATGTACATATAGCAGACCGCGAACGCGTCTAGATAAATAAAAAAAATAAGTTTTCACTTGTGTCGGCACTCCCGGAGTGCAACCCGTATTTTTTTTTAAACGTTGCCCGCACTAGGATTCTCCTGTGTCGTGGGTGCGTTTACAAATACACAATACACCCAGACCCTGAACAACTGCCTGCAGATCGTACAAATATTTGTTCCGTGCGGGAATCGAACCCGCGACCCGGAGCGCAGCAGCCGACTGTAAAGATAAAAAAGATAAAGACATTTTATTACCATACACACATAATTATAAAAAAAAAAAAAAAAAACCCAAGATATATAAAATATTGTGTAGTATGGTAAAAGGAACGGACTCAGCAATGTTGGCAGTGCCCAGTGATTAAACCACGCACTGGTCAACGCTGGTTTTCAGTCCGTCCCCTTTACTACGAATAATTATTAACAATAAGACTGCAGGTCCTACAAAAAACAAAAACACATAGAAATTCGAAAATAAAATCAAAACAAAAAGAAAAAGAAAGAGGTGTAACAAAATAAGCAAATAATACATAAGTAAAATGTCTGGCTTATTTTGTGCAGTAGTTTGCCTGCGCATTATAATTACAAGATAAGGTAACAAACTGATTGCATAAAACCGGTCGGCCGCTCGCCGCACACCTGCATGTAAACAAAAGAAAGGTGTGGGGGGTCGCGGGGAGACGGTGTCATACGCGTCGTCAATCTCAATGTTTCTATTATCGGAATAACAGGTATGCCACTTCGATCGGATCTGCTATCACCGCAAGACCGAGTGAATTTTATTGGTTCACTGCACCAACCATGCCGTCATTTTATTTGTCAATTAGTTGTTTTTTAGACAAAGAGCACATTGCCAGTACGTGGGACAAATGTATTGTAGCTTTATCTTCGCAACCTTGTAATTATAGGTTACATATTAACGTAATCAGCCGTATTACTGTCCTACTAATAGGTCGGGCCTTTTCCAACGATGAGAAAGGTTAGGCCTTAGTCCACCAGCTGGCCTAGTGCGGGTTGGCGGATTACTCACCATTGAGAACATTTTATAGGTTATTATGTCAGTTTTGTAAAAAATATAATGATAATAATATATGCTCTAGCATAAAATAGAGAATGACAGCGCATTGTTGATATTATTAATATCGTTACATATATAATAAGCAGAGGGTCGAACCTGCGAAACATAGTGCAGAAAGCCAATCGCTTAGCCACTGCGCCAACCGTCATCAATATTGCTCATGTAGAGCCACCATGGAAGATTGTATACTACATCCTTAAGTTGTATTGTCATATAAGAACAAGCTCATATCGCTGGCTGAATGCAACAAATGCATCGTAAATAAAAATCTGTTATTTGAGTTAGCATCCCAACTGTTTCACATGGCACTAAACCTTCTGGTTTTTGGCATGGGCAAATCCTCATAGGCTTCCTCCGCCTTGGGAAGGGCGGAGGCGCATGCCGACTCTTACCGGCTAAAACCCCACGGTGTCCTTCCATTTACCTTTGGCTAAGGTGAGGTGCACACTTTTCCAGCACTAAACAGCACCCCCGGCAGGTATCGACCCGTCACTGTTTGACGGGCTCCATCGGACAAACTTTTAAATGTGTATAAACTCCAAAGGCTGCATAAAAACTCTGATAAACGTAGCTGTATTTTCTACACGGAAGAAATCTAAACAATTTCAACAGTTGGAAGAAACATCTGTTAGTGACTGCGAACGTGTGAAAACAATTCCAAAGTTCAGGCGGACGAAGCTCCGGGCAGTTTCAACATTCAACTTATCCATTACACACAGCGAAATACAGCAGACAGTAAAGATTCACTTAAACTTATTTAAACTTACAAGCGACCAGCCTTCCTTATGCCTTCTTCGATTTAGAATTTTGGTTTGCAATGCATAGTTTGGTCATTTAATGCCTTAAACACTTTTATGATACGCAAAGGACGAGACGGAGTAGTATATTCGTATCGAAGGCCCAGAGAAAAATTTGCGTCAACAAAAAAATTAGGACCAACTAACCTATTTAGTCACGTTCAACGCTCCAATGTGACAGCGCATTGATCCCATTGATAATAAAAAAAACTGGAAAAGTGTAAGTTGAATCGCGTGGATGAATATGTTATCTACCATGTTTTTTTTATCTGACATAAATTTGTTTGTGGTAACTAAAAATGTATGTATGGTACCGGGTTGTATAGGAATATTGATGAATATATTGTTTATTTTTATTATCTTGTAGCAATAATTTATCCCAAAAACAAACTTAACGTGATTGTTGAAAAATATGGTCGCCCATACATTCCAACTGTAAATGCAAGTTTGTACGCACAAAATTGAAAGACTTACCAAGGTATTTTACCAGAGACTTCTTATAGGTTTTCCTGTAATCTATACGTAAAGAACAAATTTCTGTATTTTTTCATAATTTTAAGCTTTGTAGTTTCAAGAGATAAGGTGAAATGGTCAATTTTCATCTATTTTCTTAAATAACTTTTAAACCATTTAATATAAAACTATATAAAATCCTTCACAACTATTCTTTTCATTTGATGTTACATGGTACAGTTTATAAGTCATGTGTACCAAATTTCAACCTGGGTTCCATGTTTTTATACATACCTAATAATTATTTTAAACTCATACCAATGAATAAAAAAAAACCGTAATTTATTTACCCACATTAAATCATCACTCGAAGTGTAATTTATAAATTTGTTTAGCTATTAAATCAGCGATGCTCAACCTACGTGTCACTTCTAGTATTTTCGTCAACAATACCACAATGCCTCAATTAGTAAATAATTGCTTATACGAGGGCGGCACTGAAAATTTCGGGAATCAAGGAAGTGACACAACATTACTATTTAAAAATGTATTTATTGCTTTTCGAAGTATTCTCCGCGAAATTTGACACATTTTTCCATACGATGGAACCAATCATTGAAGCAACCATTCCATTCGGAAGTTGGGGTCTCCAAAATGGCCGTTTTGTAGGCGTCCACAGCTTCTTTAGGTGATGAAAATCTCTGTCCACGCAATTTATTCTTTATTTTAGGGAAAGTATAGAAATCATTAGGGCTTAGGTCGGGGCTGTACGGCGGATGGTCTAATAATTCTATGTTTTCTTGCTCTAAAAACTCTTTTGTTCTGTGCGCGGTGTGAGAACTCGCATTGTCGTGATGGAGGATGATGTGGCGGTTGCAGTTCTCTCTACGGAGTTCAGAAACGACCTGTGGCAAACAAATGCTAGCATACCATTCTGCATTAACCGTTCTTTGTCCCTCAAGAGGAATAGTCGTAACATGGCCGGTTTTGGAGACAAACGTGGCCACCATTTTTTTTGCAACACTCCGTGAACGAACAATTTTTGTTGGCTTTAACTCATTTTCGAACACCCAAACTCGTGACTGGTTTTTTGTTTCGGGTTCGTACGCCTATATCCAGGATTCGTCACCTGATACGATGTTGTATACAGCATTTGAGGATCCTGCGTGGAATCTTTCGAGAGTTCTGACGCACCAAGTAACGCGAGCCGCTTTTTGCTCTTCACATAGCAAATGCGGTATCCATCGGGAAAACAACTTTTTTACACCTAATTGTTCATCCAAGATTATTTGTATTTGACTCATGCCAATGTCTAAAGTTGCTTGAATTTCGCGGTATGTCACATGTCGATCTTCCTCAATCAGCTTACGCACAGCATCAACGTTTTCTTGGGTGACTGCAGTTTTTGGATGACCTTGACGAGGATCATCACTGAGCTTGACACGTCCACGTTGAAATTCAGCAAACCAGCGATAAATTGTGGTTTTGGATGGGGCTTCATCACCAAATGCAGAAATCATCCGGTCAACACACTGTTTTTGTGTTAAACCACTTCGAAAGTCATAATAAATCATCGCTCTTGAATTTTCTCGAGTCAATTCCATTTTCTCAACGACTAAACAAGTTTGACAAAACCTTGTGACAAGACCGTGAATCTTTTTTTAAATAAATAAATGGTATTCGATTTGTAAAACCAAGGAGTTTTCAATTAAAAAGATTTTAATATGACAGGAACAGTGGAAATATTCCATTCCCGATACTTTTAGTGCAGCCTATGTACAAAGAAAATAACATGATTCATTTAATTCATCTCAGCTGACTATGAAGACGACGTAGACTGAAAAGTTGAGTGCCTCTGCATATTAATCTATCTCAAACGTGTCGATCTGACGGATCGCAAGCGCACGGAATACGATAATTACCAATGATAAGTATGTAGGCATTTCCAATAGCCCAAAATAGGTCAGCAACTTACCATTTTACTATTTTTATTTCACTTGAACTGGTGGAACAAGATGTAGGAATTACTCACTCATGAAATATTAAATAGTTTGTGGTAGTAAGTTTCCACAAAGACTGGAGGACTGAATCCATGAAAACTCTTAAAAAATAATCTAACCATTAACCTTATTTGTTCTAGAAACTGTCTATCGCTTTGGATTTTCTTATCAATATTTTCAGATTTAAACGTCTGCATTGTTGACATTGAGATGGACATAAAATAATTAATGTGCTTGACTCACGTAAATGTTATCGGGTTCGCTCGAAAAGTTCGTCTCGAAAGACCACCGCTAAAAGAGCTCATGATTTAGGATGCCGTGAGTTATAACCAGTTGAACAATCCCGATAATTTTCACACGATTAAAGCTATTCATATGTACTAACATCAATATCACTCACGTCTCACGAAAGTTATTGTAATACAATCGTAAATTGCTAGATTTTGCTTAAGATTTTTCCGATAACCACCAATGTATGAAAGATAGAATAGAATCATTAATTAAGTAAATAGGTCCTAACAGACACTTTTACACGTCATATTCAAACAACGGTGGGACATTTTATTGGACATAGTTTAGGTCCGTTATTGCATTCAGACTAAACTTGATTTTGCAAAATGCATTTCAAATGGGAAAATCCTAGTTATTTAAGCAGTATTCGCTCTACATATAGTGTGAATTGGCTTTGTTGTTAGAACCTCACTTATATAAAAGTATTTTGGTGTCAAGATAATTCTGTTTTAATTTTCTTTATAACCGTAATCTCGGCAGATCAACTAACTTTTAAAGGAACCGACGACAAATAACGATCTGTATATCTTAAGAAACTCCCAATCATCCATAAATTACTCACATTTAATGAATGTTTAATGATCTCCACTACTTAATAAGGCGCCACCCATTCATAATATCAGCGGCACCGATGTATGATGTTTTGAGGTTCAGTCTAACTGACTTGTAACAATCAAAACGAATGTCTAATCTTGGCTAAACGTGGACAAGTCACTCAGTAAAAAGTATTTTCGCAAACGAATTAATTTAATCAATTCTCAAATAAATTTTTTTTGCAAACCTCGTTGCCGGAAAATATATGTACAGAAGACGCATGAAGTACTAGTGGTCGCCCAAAAGTCGAAATTCGACTAAGTTCCATAAAACTTTTAAGATTGATTAAGACCGCCCAATAACAATTACTGTTCATAAAATGATTCCTAGTAGTTGTTTTTAAAATGGTGTACAATAAAGAATATTCGATTCTATTAAAAAAGCAAGTAATTTATTACTACAGTTTCTTTCCACTTTTAGCCTAAACATCTAACATACTGAGCAATTCCCTTTTCAAATTAAATTCTTGTTCAATGGACATTTGCTCGTAGAACTGATGGCCGTTGGGGCACAAAGGTTCTCGAATGGAGACCGCGCACCGGAAAACGCAGCGTGGGACGACCTCCAACGAGGTGGACAGACGATCTGGTGAAGGTCGCTGGGAGTCGTTGGATGAGAGTGGCATGTGACCGCTCGTTGTGGAAATCTAAGGGGGAGGCCTTTGTTCAGCAGTGGACGTCCTGTGGCTGATATGATGGACATTTGTAATATAAGTTGTGATTCCAATAAAAACATTACAAAAGAGCAGTGTAATCAGCAGCACCAGGAGCAGTACAGACAAACTACTATTCCGTACCGGTGCCACTCCATCGACCTTTATTGCATAATTTTTACTTCGATAAAAATCCCATGATTTTAAATATTTCGGTCGATCGATTGATCGGTTCGAATGATTAATAGTTAATAATCAAATGATCTCAATAGCTCTTATTTCTATGCTATTTTACTTTTAAGGCAATATTTAGTCTGAAGCAGTCCACTTTAGTGTATAATTATCAAAACAATTAATCAGCATAAAGTCATAAAAATCCACTGAGTAAATTCACAATACAAGCAGTCACCGATATTACCAGTCCTTAGATCCAATTTTACCATCATAAGTTGCGTAACGCTCCTAAACACTGAATTTTTTAACTGAACCCCATCGTTACAGTTAGAGGTGAGCCTTATTTCCACTCTAACGCTAGTCGTGCATTTTTTATTTCTGGGTCAAGCGACGACACGTGTTTGTAAGTGCAAGCACTACTCTATTCCAGTTCTTAAAACGGCTTTTATAACTACGTATTCCGTATGTTGACTAATAAAAAAATAAAGTTAAACGATTTATATTCGTGCAACTTCCGACCGAATACTGAAACGTCAGTTAATATTAAGTCCCACTAAAACCGACACTTGATATTTGGAATGAATTCTATAACATTAATAGAGCCAAGCCTTGAAATATTTTCTATTATTAAAGGAAGACCCTATATTAATCATTTTGTTTTTCTTTATGTTGGCGTTCCAAGAATAGAAATCGGAATGATCCTAAACTAATCCTGCATACCTGAGAGGGCTCCAAAATATTCTCATTACAAAATGCCAAATTTTTGGAATTTCTTCTCAGTCGTCATGTAGCGAAAAGAATTCCGTTGTTTCAATATGACGCATAAAAGTGTCTGTCAGACTGAGTCTGACAGACACTTTTATGATATGGTATGACATAAAGCATTAGACATTTGCTAACATAAGACACGTGATCTTATCTTGATACTTCCGAATAAACCTATAAAACACATCGGTGAATTTCACAAGAAGCCTAAGCGCAAACACGTGAAAATCACGATAAACCGGGCTATTATAAACAAACAGATCGGAAGATTGACATTGAACTACTACGTCACTACGACATTAAAACATCACGTGTACGGCAAAGGCTTGAAGGCATCACATGCAGGTGTCAACAGTATCCCTCGCCATCGCTTTATAGCAGGGGGCCTCGAGAGTCGCAGGTGCGCAGTTTGGGGAGTCTGCGTGCTCATACCAAGTGACCCCTAAGAAGACGGTGGTGCACACGTGGTCGTGCCACCGTGTGCGCAGCACAGCGCATACCGAGGCTTCGGCGGAATCCTTTACAATTCTCCCCGAGAAGTCCCTGGGAGGCGGCCTTTTTACAGCTGCCTTCTCTGCTAGAGGGAGTGACCACTTTACAGTCATCCCCTCCGAGATGTGCCTAAAGGCGTAGGTGACATCATGGGCGGCTCTAGTGTGATCCTACGAGGACCTGGGACCCCGCTTCGGTGCTGAAGATGACCGCTCCAGTGGTTTTAGCCGGTAGGAATCCCTTCGCTCTTCCCTGGGGCGAAGAAAGTTCATGTAGAATGTCCACTGGAGATGAATAAAAATAAAAGGACAATATTATAACAAGCGTCCTGGTGATATTTTCTCTCTTTTTGATGATCAAGGTGTTCTTAGACGAGATTGTCAACGGATAAGTTTATTTACAAGATTTTAAAGTATGGAAGACCCTTTGGCTATCAAGACTTATAACCAGCAAGCTGGAGACTGCGACTGGCTGAGACAAAATATACAACTCATGTATCGTATCGTACATGGCACGTGAGCGATGTGGCTCAGACCAGCATTTTCCGTCGCTTTGTGCAAATATATATTGTAACGCGACATTACTCTATCAGCATTCATATCGGTTGTACTCATTAGCAATCAATCATTTTAGCATCAGATACGTGGTAGTTAAAAGTATTCAATAAATCGGATCTTCTTTGGCTATATCATTTCAAACTCGTCAAAGTTGTGTGCGACCCGTTCAGCAGCGCATACACAAGAGTTAGTAACCCGAGCATACTATATGTCTATCGACGCTTAGGTGAGCTGGAGGATGTGAGCTTTTACCGTCACAAGCAACGATACGACGTTCTTTTTTACCTTTTTGGTCCTAACGCACGCAATGTTACAACATGCCGAATTTAAAAAGTGCACTTATATAAACTTTCAAATCTTGTTAAGCTTAAAGCTGGCTGGCAGGACCATTATTATAAATATATTCATGTACTTACAATAACCCTTTGTAGATATATATTTATTTTATAATAATGTGACATGTTTCTAGCGTGAAATAAATAGTATTGTATACGAGTATATCACAATTTTACTTGAACTGCAGCATCACATCGATAGCTTTTCACAACAATATCGAACACAAACACATGCAAAGTAAGATAAACTGAGCTATTGTAAACAACCAATTATGTAAGAAGGGTACCATTGAACTACGTCAATAGAGGATGGCGTCATCAACATTTGTTTGCGGTTTTATGTAAAGTTTCGGTCTTTAGGTACAGACCACAGAAAAAACTTATTATTAGAAGCGGCACGTACTTATAAATATGTAAAACCTCAGCGGGTCAATTTTGGTAATTATTTTACACTATTTATTGAAAGTCGACCCATTGACGAGATAAGCTTGACGGTATTAAATCCGTATGGTATCCGGATTAAGAATATAGTACCACTCCATCTTCTCCCGTGGATGTCGTAAAAGACGACTAAGGGACACTAATCCAGCAGGATGGGCAGCAGCGCCCTTCTGTGGAACAGTAGCCATACTGCACTCACCAACCCGCCTGCCAAGCGTGGTGAGTATTGGCAAATACCCCCAATATGACGACACAATTGTAGAGGTCTATGAGGGAGGCCTATGTTCAGCTGTGGACGTATAAATGGCAGATATGATGATGATGATGACATTAAATATTAACGGTTTTACTAGTCCGCTCGTTGCTGCGGTGGTGAACGTTTCAACAACCCAACGTACTGACGATCAAATCATGCTACGAGCCAGTATTGAGAACCACCAGTTTGCTGGCTTTACCAACAAACAAACACGATGGCCTGTCTTACAGCTCCGAATAAACCCTTACCACAACATTTTTAACTACCGAAAACAAACTCATGAATAATAAGATAAATCCATCTATTATAAACAAATAGTTCTATAGGAAGCGTGACATTGAACTACATCGCTGTGGGATGACATCATCAACGTTCCCATAGACTGAGGGGGCTCTGCCAAACGTGGTGTAAGATTACAGACAACTATCAAGAAAGACTTTTGATATACGATCGTGTTATTTTAGTATCAATTACTAACTCGACAAACAAACGTTAAAGACAATGAAAAATATTTTATTGTTGCATCTGTGAAACTCGCACTCAAATGTAACTTACACTATGAAAAATGTAACGGTGTCTGCATAAGAATAAAATTCAATATTTATGTGAGTACTAACACCATTATTTTTCGTAGCTTCGCTTAACTAATAGTTATAACCTGTTTGTCAGCTATAAGTTCCTTCCCCGTAAACATTACCCATAGAAAATGGTTTGAATGTTCGAAGTTTAGATACCAACCAATGAGATAATATAAATAAAAATGTTTAAAGCTTCACTACTACCGGTAAACACAATAAAACATGTCCGAATTACTTCTCATCCTTTATAACAGAAATTTTACGACCGCAATATTAACAATGTCTTGAAAAGCCACATCTAAATAAGGAAATCCCGACTTATTCAACAAAAGTATTTCCCACTGGAAAAGATAAGGAAAACTGAAGAACATGAAAGAAATGTGGTCATGAAAAAACCACAGTTGGAACTATATTCTGTGGCTATTTCTCTCATTATGGTGACCGATCTAAACCACTACAGACCATACGGAAGAGTTTTATATTTATTGTCCACTAGCTGTGCACCGTTTAATTTAAAAGTAATAGGATTATTTATGAATAATTTAGAGTACTTCAGCATAGACTGATACTGATATTGGATTTCATGGTCTTAACTTTTGCACGGAATCTTAAATCTTTTTCTAAAAAAAGTCCTTAGTAGTATCCTTAGCTTATAACATCAACTATCTGCCTGTGAAAGTCCTGTCAACGTCAGTCCCACCGTTTCGGAGATTAACTAGAACAAACAGACAGGCAAACAAACAATATTAAAATAGATTTTTTGGTATAAGTACCGTATATACTTTCATATGCATTTAGTAAAAAGCTGTTATTTTGACATTACAAACAGACACTTTAATTTTATTTATAAGTATCTATAGATAAATCATGTTCTTCATGAATCACGATATGAAAAATATAGTTTTATTCAACGGGCAACTTGTGTTGAGTCTTCGTATTATATTTCGTATTTACTGTTTGCCTGTAATGTTCTCGAAAAACTGTTTCTACATTAACTGTAGAATGTAACGTGTTGCGAACTTTGGTAGGCAAAGACTTTGAAAGAAGCTTGTTAGTTGGGACACATATTACACACTAGTTAGTTTACGTAACTTTAGTAAATACATGAAAAGGGTCTTTTAACACTGCCACGACATTTTCACACCATATATTTGTCTGTCCTTTACTCGAAAGCACCGACTTATTTTCTAAATACGAATTTCATGTTATTTCGTTTGCACCGTGGATTTTGTTTTTAGTTGTTTTATCTGTTTCGAATCTCCATTTGTTTTAAACAGCGCGTAAGTTAACATCAATACAAAGATGAGAAACGAAAATTTAACCCGGGAGAACGTCCATCTGAAATATACTTATAACCTATAATCATCATTTCAGCCGAACAAAGTCCACTACTGGACACAAGCCTCCCTCAAAGATCACCACAACGACCGACCGGTATGTTGTGTGCTCATTGGGGGGTTTTGCCATAATCGCCACGCTTGGCAGGCGGGCGGAGCTTCTATTGTATTCGAAGGACGCTGTTATCCATCCTCCGGCTAATCCCTTAGTCGCCTTTTACGACACCCACGGGATGCGATGGGTTGGTGCTATTCGTAGCCGGCACCACACGGCAACGAATGGCAACCTATAAATAATGTATATAGAATAAAACACTCTTATTTTAGTGATTGAAATGTTTATTTGAAGTTAAAAACATTAATTTTTTTATAGTAATGTCTTAGGTTTTCGCGATTATTACTCATAATAAAACACTTTTAAACGGATTACCTAAGGCATGTTCGCACACTGCAGCAGTTTTTTTTTTGTCACAAAAAAACTGCTGCAATGTGCGAACATGCCTTAGGTAAACCAAACCATCATCTTCGTTTTGATCAACCTCAAGTCCTCGTGAAACAGAACCGATATGTGCCTAGAATGTTTCGTGAGGCTATTGAAATTAATAAACATCCTAATTTTAATAGAGAAGATGGTTGGCAGGTACCACCTGTTTGGAATCCGGTTATTAAAATAATAAAGTCCCAAACAATATACCGCACTAAAAACATCAAGACACTGTGAGTGATTACTGCGTACATCGAAACTAATTTTTGATTAATATTGTACGGTAGATAAAATAACTTTTTAAAATTTATAACGACGCCTGTGACCTTAGTCCAGTGTATAGTCTATGCCTTAGTCATCCTGGCGAAGTGTTCGAAACGTCAGGAAAAACAAAAATCTATAATATACGCGATTATATTGCATGCACATTATGCATTCATTTGTTTTAATAACAATCATATGAACTAAAATTTCTCAGTCTTCGAAAAACTTTTAGAAAATAATTGCAAAACAATAAATCAAATATTTAAAAAATCATAATCATATTATCAATCTTCATTGTACTGACCCGGATTACCTGACATACCAGACAAATGTGATATTATGTTCTGTACATAAAAAAATGTGGCTGCAAATGCATGTCTTTTTGTTTTGCGATTTATGCGTCTAGGCTCACTCACGGGGCAGATTCTGTTTGAAATTTCAGTTTTCGATACCTCAGATTCATTCTTGAAACATTTTAGTACCTATGGAGAAGATGTGAAAGACTTTGCGAAGTACTTCTACGCTCAGTTTGTGTGTGTAAGTTAGCTGAAGGGTTTTTGTATGAGTAATAACAATATTAGGATTTTCTAATGTTATTTAATTATATAATATGACTATTTATACCACCGATATTTCGACTTTTTTCCGAGATTCTCACAGCGTAATTAGAATTAACCGTGTGGTGCCGGCTCAGAATACCACCGCCCCATCTCTTCCCGTGGGTGTCGTAAAAGTCGACTAAGGGATTAGCCAGAGGATGGGCAGCAGCGTCCTTCGAGTACATTAACAACTGCACTGCGCTCGCCAACCCGTCTGCCAAGCGTGGCAATTGTGGCAAAATCCCCCATTGAGACCACGACACACCCATATCGAGCGTTGTGGTGATCTTTGGGGGAGACCAGTTCATTCGGCCGAAATGACGAATTTTAGAATAAAAAAAGGGCAGTTCAAACATTATTGCCTCTAAAACACTTTTTAACTTTTGTAAGTGTGTACTCATTTTGTTACCAACTGTACATAAACATAAAGGTTTTATCCTGTGTGTCTACAACAGTTCGACAATCAAACGTCCATCGTAATTTACAAGTATTCCACGGTCGTTGTTCGGAAAACAAATGCATCGTTTCAGAAGCGACACGTCCATAAAAATAGCACGAAACATTGCCGATTGTTCTGTCGCAGCTTCTGTCGTTTCTGTGTTCCTATTCCAAACTTTTAGTTGCGACGACAAACTAAATATTTCCCGCAACTACGTCCGCGTGTTACATAATATACCTATTTAATATTTTTATTATTTATTGTGTATCTATTAGTTAAAGATTGAATATATAAACGGGTCAAATATATTTCAAATCATTTGGTTATGGTTAAGAGACAAAAAATCAGTGTGCCTACACGCGTTAGAAGTCTATCTAATATTTTAAATTCCTCATGCCAACAATTTTATTAAGCTGGAAAGAAACGATAGAATTATTCGAAGAAAGATATTAAATACAATTAATAAAGGTTTGATTAAACACCCTAAAGACATTAAAATAATATTTATTTTTATGCAGTTCAAAATATATTAGAATGTTTATTATCATATAAATTAACCAAATATATTTAAATCAATTATTATTCAGTTATTAACATAATTAAGCAATTTTAATACTTACTTAATTTTAGACTTACTTCATACTGACTGATTTTAGCGACGGTACCTGTACAATATACCAATTATAATATTGCTATTGTTACGCTGTATAAAAAAACTTCCTACCAAATGGATTATAGGTTTTTTTAATAATAATATTGTAGTTTATTTACTATTATATTAGTTTTAAAGGTCTAAAATGTGTTTTTAAATCGCATAAGAACGAACACGCGCGTCCGGTAGAACAAAAGATACGGATTGTTCCGTAGCAACTTCTGTTAGTTCCTGTCCTCAATCGATTGTGGACCGTTAAAAGTTTATCTGTACAATATAGTAGAAAAATACAAAGTGAGGAGACAAAGGAATATCAGGTTTCATTGTTAAAACTTCGAGCCTTGTTCAGATAGTATTCTCTAGAGTGGGGTTAGCAATAAAAAATTCAATTTAGTGATATTTGACACCTGGGCTACAATATTTTAGGAATAGATTTTTAATAGAGAAGATGCTTGTATTACTGACATAGAAATGATTTAATTGTCGACTAAGCGACCATTACTCTATAGGCGCAATAACTAAGCGCGTTGCATCTCGCGCTACGGGTTGCGTGTTCGTTTCTCTCGAGAATCAAATAGCGCACATAGCCAGTTACGACTTACTGATCGGTACACGATCGGTAAGGTTAAGCAACACCTGACGCGGTCAGTGTATGGATGGGTAGCCACATAGTGGTGTTTGAACTGAGCGTCTGCGTGCTTCTGAGGGCACTTAAAATCGTGAGTCCCGATTCCCGGTCCCACACTAGGAATTGTCCTGTGTCGTGGGTGCGTTTACAATAAATTCCACACACAATACTCCCAGACCCGGAACAACTACCTGCAGATCATACAAATATTCATTCCGTGCGGGAATCGAACCCTCGACCCAGGGTGCCGCAGCCGACTGTGTCAGCCACTGCACCAACCATGCCGACGATTCATTCATCATTAGACTAGACTAACATTAGACATTAAGCCAAGATGGAGGGCTGCGGGTAGCGTGAACAACTCTGACATAAGGCTGGCCACTATCATCAATAGTCAGTCAGTCAAATATCTGTACTGTCTACACATGTCACATACGTAACTACGTAGAACAACTGTTCTGGGTCTGAAACGCTTTGTGTGTTTGTGATGTCCGCAACTACACTGTACAAGAGAAATTGTACAGTTCGTAACCAACAACAACTTAACATACTAGCTAGCTTGAAGCATATTTGATCATTTACAGATACTTTAAAGCACTTTACAACTTTATATAAGGGTGTTTTGCCCCTAGCCTTTTTTTTTATTGATCCGGTGGAAATACCTCATGTACTTCCTTCGCCCCGGGAAAGGGCGAAAGGGCATGCCGGACTCCTACCGGCTAAAACCACCGGAGTGATCATCGTCGGCACCGAAGGGAGGCTCCAGGAACTCGAAAGATCTCCATCTAGAGCCACCCGATGGTCCACGCCTTTTGGCCCATCTCGGAGGGGATGACTGTAAAGTGGTCATCCCCTCTAGTGGAGCGAAGGCAAAAAAAAAGTAAAGAGCCCCCCCCCAGGCATCTCTCGAGGGAATTGTAAAAGATTCCCCCGAGGCCTCACTATGCACTGTGCTGCGCACACAGCGGTACGTGACCACATGCACACCGCTGTAATTCCTGAGGTCGGTATGCCAAGCCTGCCAAGCCTAGAAGCATCGATCTGTGTACTAAATACAACATACTGCAAATCTGTAATCACCAATCCGCGTGCCAATCTTGCCCCTACTATCTATGTAGCCGTGGTTGGGAGGTCCACATTCATCAGTGGATATGATACAATATGATATGATACGCTATTAATGGAACCTATGGTGATATCGCCAAAGTTATGATTTACAGTACTACTCCGACCGGGTATTGACAGGATTTGAACGTCGAAAATTAAAATACCTACGTGCAAAATGTCAATGTTAATAACATCGAAAACTTAAATATCGATTGTATCGAAATACCAAAAATTGATATACCTAATCTTGAAATGCCTAAGATTGAAAGGCCGAGTGATTAAAATGTCAAACGATTAAAAATGTCAAAAAAATCGCAATTTTTTATTATTCGATATTTTTCCGGTACATACTCGGAGCAGTCTGGCTCGGATATGTTAGGATATAGAAGGCCAGAGCAGGAGCGCAAATCCCGCCGTGGCTATAGTGGTTTTTATTTTAGATATATTGGACGTAGGTTATCTAACCATACGACAGTATAAACTTACGTTATTTAAATTTTCGGTTTATGGTCGTTCGATATTTAAGTTTTCGATGTTTTGAACATTGACATTTTAGCCGTATGTATTTTAATACGTTCAAATATGTACCCCTCCGACCACATTGTTATCATCCACGGCGTGGGCTAGAACCCCATAATGAAGGACGGTACAAGGTATAATCTACTATTTTACTACCATAAATAATGTCTTTATCCACGGTCTGCTACCATAACAGTAAACACATAACGATAAACTACGCAGCATATCCACGTGGCTCCATTTATGTCCCCTTGCCCTATATTTCCCCATATCGTAGTTCCCACAAATTATAACGCCATCTTATTCATTGTGCCCTTTATGACTGAGAGGTCGATAGAACGCAGTTTTGGAAAATCAAGAGATCTGATTTATGTACGAATGTTTGTATACATTAGATGAAAATGAGGACAAAGGGCGGGTCGCACGTGTTTTAAATTAGTAGAACAAGGAATTTGAAGTTAGAAAAGAGCTTCGGGGATCTTATAAACATTTAATGTCGCTTTAATCAGATTTCGAATACCTTCACCTATTTAACGGCCGAATACTGAAATGCCACCCAATATATAAGTCCCGTTCAATTATTTGACACGCCCGCTATCCTATCGAAAACGTGATAATAAATTAATTTATTCATATAAATCATTTATAGGCACATATGAATGTCAGAATAGTTGGTCCTATGGAAAAGAAATAGCAAGAAACGTCATAAACACTATAAAAAAAATACTTTGGAAATAATGTTACATTGTTGATAGTTATACATTACCCGACACTAGGATTTCTCCTATGTCCTGGGTGCGTTTACAGACATGAATTCCACATACAATACACCCAGACCCGGAACAACTACCTGCAGATCATACAAATATTTGTTCCTTGCGGGAATTGAGCCCACGACCCGGAGCGCAGCAGCCGACTGTATCAGCCACTGCACCAGTTTGAAATTGCCATTTTACGTTTATTGTGCCATCATCATCATCTTGGTGAGATGATGATGATGGCACAATAAACGTGAACGTGAACGTGACGCCAAAAGACATGCACTTTCGAACCAAGGCCTCCCACATACACCCCATAGCTTTTTTCGACATCTACGGAAGGAGATGGAGTGGTGCTATATTCTAAATCCGGACACCACACAGAGTCCGAACAAATTTTGTTATTGTACGTTTATTGTACAGTTGGAACAAATAATTTTCTTACGTACTAAATGTAAGTATTGACTGTTTAACGGAGGGTAATATATATTGCATTGCCCCAAGACATGATTGCAGTACGTGCCCTAAGGCGATACTGGCGAATCTCGTGTCGGTAGTTCGTGTTTGAAAACTTGTGTTTGCCATGAAAAGAAATGCTAGCGGGTAAACTCTGTACAGCAATACAATTCCCTGAGCTCAAACTTCCATACATCCTCGAATATATGAACCAATTTGGTACTCACTAACAGCCGAAATTAATAATGTATTTAATATCTGCGATTTGAGTGTGTCTGACATATATTCCAATCGTTGTCTCGATTTTTTTTTTGTTGGGCTTCTCGCGTACATTTCAGGGAAATGTGGTTGCTTAACCGGTCATTTTCTGGCGAAGCCAAAAGAGGCCTCCAGCGAGGCTTAAATTTAATATTAAAAACTAGGCAACTTACGCTAAGGGCGCCCCCTGCGGGACACGGACCTCGGCTTAGGGCGTTGCTGGGGATAACAAGCTATTGTTTTGGGGACAGCTGGATCGGTATTATTTAAATTGTATTATGGGACATTTAAAGCTACAGGCTGGGCACGGGCCGGCGCGAGCAAGAGACGGGAGGCAGAAGTGCTAACTTGAACGGGAAGGTGACGCGGCGATAGGCCTCCGCGACGTCGGTGAGGCGGGCATCCTCGGCGGCGAAAGCGGTACAACGGTCGGGTGTTGAGTAAACGTGACAACGCGAGTCTCTTTATGTGATCTAACGTGATTTCTTCGTCTGGATCGACCAGAACGTGCCTCGGGCGGCGTACACTACTTATGCGAGAGGGTTGGTAATCGACGGCTGATACCACAAGGGGATTGGGGTGGGACAGGGCAGAATCGAGATACCGTTTGAACGCTTATTTCATAAATTGCCTGATGGTCGGCAAGTTAAGATCGAAATGGAGTTGATAATTTCATTGTTGTCTCGATCTACAATTTACTTCTCTTATAACAAAGAGTCTGGGTGAAATAAAAACCATCGCAGGTAATAGCAATATTTTTCTAGTGTACATAACAATAACATTTTCTTAGCACTATGCCGTTGGACGTTTTCGGGCACCCACGTTGTGGTTGTCTTTGCCCACAATTCGTCGGACATGCGGCAAACGTGACTGCCCATACTGCCCGTGTATATTTTCTGCTGGATACTTATATAGGTGGTTTCGCAGTGCCTCAAATAATGAGTGGAGAAAACCAGGCAAAACCTCTATGGTTACTCTTTACAAATCATAATATGTTACAATAATCATGAGAATATTGTTATTGAAATTAAGAATACAGAAATAGAGCACTGACTGACGAATGGAGAAAGAGCACCTGACAGCTAATTTTTTTTTTTTTTATCCCTGTTCAGCGCGGAACATCTTAGTTTTCAACAATCCTCTCACGGCTATTAGTAGGTTAATGGTCACCTGGAAGTAGGCCGGGACCGCGCCTGTCCCGTATCTGAGACACCGCCACGTCTTTGTATCGTTTCACGCCACATTAGTGACAACAGTTGACACTTTGACAGATGAGCCGCCGCACTAATTCAGGCAGGCTATATGTGGGACATCAACGCGGTTTTAAAAATTTTTTTTCAATAGTGTACGAGCAGACCCGTACATTTAACTAAACTTGTAGCATTTTATGCTGACGCTTATGTCTCGTGCAATGCCGCGCGTTTTACTGTATTAACATAATCATTTCAGTACCAATAAATCATTCATCAAGAACACACATATTTTATTATCATTCTTCCCGGTTCACGGTACTCACAATTAACAATTAAAGGTGTCACACACCGTACATCTTTTTGGTCCTTCGAGCCGGATTAGCTGTAATTTCATGAGCAGTAATAGCTGTTACAATCATTTGTTAGTACCAAATGATAGACATCCTGGTCTAGGGATAGAATAGATAGATAGGCACTATGATGTTTATCTATCATTGCCAAGATTTGTTTTAAGAACACTCATATGCAATAAGGTCGAAAGCCCCAAATCAAGCGTATGCAGATCAAAGACGTTTAAATGTCTTATCGAACGAAATGACACATTTTACATAAAGAAGGAGTAGCTCTAAGTTTGAATATCGATACGATATGAAATTCAAACTTAAATAGGTACCAAATTAGGTAATGTTCGTTTCCCTTTCAATTCTGTCACTCCACTATGAATTAGATACACAAAAAAGGCGACATTCTGAAATCAGTATCTACCGTCCCATTAGTTTGGTGTCGCATTTATTCAAGGCGTTCTTGTGTCTACGTACAATTACATAATATACAGGGTGTCCAGTAAATAGCACGACATACTGCAGGGGGTGAGAGCTTGGTTCAATACCTACCAAAAAAACACAATATATGTTCAGCAAAATCTTACGGATTTACAGGAGTATCACTGTAGGTTAAAGTTAAGCGATAAGAAAATTGTACTGTGAAAATTTAAATAAAAATTGTATTTCTTGAAAACAGTTTAGTTTTTAATAGAATAAAGACTTATCAATGAGTAAAGTAACCATTCACAAATAATTTGAGGTAAAAAAAAAACTAGGAAAGGAATTTTTCATTACGAGATGCTTAAAAATCTGTGTCAAGGTAGAGATTTTTCGGAAAATTTTGTACTACTGTAAATCCGTAAGATTTTGCTGAACATATACTGTGCTTTTTTGGTAGGTATTGGCCCAAAGCTCTCACCCCCTGCAGTATGTCGTGCTATTTACTGGACATCCTGTATATGAAAATAAGGATCCGTTTTTTCACACTTTTTACCCATGATATCGAAAATCCTGTAACTTTATGATATTTTGGTCGTATTTAGCTCTGTCTAGACCCAGAACCATCATCATCATCAGAAAAGCATGAAAAAGAGTGGCAATTTACGAGGGAACGTCGGACTTCAACATAAGTACTGCGTCGTTCATCATCATCATCATCTTCATATCAGGCAAAGGACGTCCACTGCTGAACAAAGGTCTCCTCTCAATAGATTTCCATATCGAGCGGTTTCACGCCACCCGCATCCAACGACCTTTACCAGGTCATCTGTCCACCTCGTTGGAAGTCATCCCACGCTGCGTTTTCCGGTGAGCGTTCTCCACTCGAGAACCTTTTTGCACTAACGACCATCAGTTCTACGAGCAATGTGCCCCGCCCATTGCCACTTCAGTTTAAGTACTAATCCTTTCAGCTATCTCCGTAACTTTAGTTCTTCTACGGATCTCCTCATTTCTGCATAGCTCTCTCCATAGCTCGCTGAGTGATCGTCAGCTTTGTTATGAGGCCCATAGTCAGTGACCACGTCTCTGTTCCATGCGTCGTTCGTCACATCAAATTACGAGTCGGAATTCTGCATAAACAGTATTATGCGACGGCGATCGGCCAGTGCAATACAATACAATAAAGAATTTCGCGTGTCTTACAACATGAATAAATAAAAAAAAACGAACATTTATCAGCACTGCATTCTTATTACTAAATGTCAAAACCTGACAAAAACTTCTAAAGGTGCCCATTCTACAAAGACATTATCTTAAGTACGCCATTCTGAAAGTATTTATTGTATAATTAAAAGAAAATGTTATTGTTATGAAAAAAACTATTGTTATTATCTGTGATCGTTTTTATTTTATCCAGGCTCTTTGTTATGAGAGAAAGGTCACAAGTTTTGTAAACAAATCAGTTATTATAATGAGAATATGTAATATCGTTGAGTTTATAGATTTTATCGCCAACTAAATAAATAAAACGTTTGGTTAAGTTGCTGCTGCTGAAAGTGTCAAAAGAGTTTGGATATTTTTGTGTATTGTTGTAATGTAATTGTTTTTTTATTATAATTAGCATAAGAAATACTCTGGCATTGTTTTTCTTTTAACGTTCTTCTGTATTTTTGTATGAGGCCTGGTGATTTTACTTTGGTTTAGACTTAAATCGTAAGTTTTCTTAATTACCTAGAAGAAACCTAAATTTGATGTAGTACAATAAATTAATTAATTTGTAAGTTTAACTTCTTTGAAATCATTATTTTCCAAATTACCTAAATTCCAGAATTTTATTGTAATACAACAAAATGATTAAAATGCTGATGTTCAGTTTTTCAGACAGTTGAAAAAAGCCCAGACAAACATAAAATAAAATAAATTAACACTGCAAATGTGTTGTTCATCCTGAGTTAGCTCGCAATTTAATCGCACAATCACAAATCCAACAAAGGACTCAATTAAATGTATTCATAATCGTGCCATACCTCGAATTCACAAAATTTTATCAACCGCCGTATTTGTTACTAAACCTATCACATTCTCATCTCTACACAATAACCCTACCAGAATCGATTGCAAAAAGGTCACAATATAACCCCATTTGATTAATCAGAGAGTCCAACCACTCGAATACAGAGGATAAAACCGCGCTGAAAAACTCCCTAAAAGGGACTGTTACAACCAACCCTATTGTATATTCCTGGAACCAATTAAACCAAAATGAACTGATATGAATCTGTAATAGAAAATGGAAACAAACGTAGAAATATATATACTTTGTTTTAGGATACATGATTGCTAAATTCCATTAGTTGTATAACCTGTTCATGTATATGAATTTTGACAAACGTAGCTTTAATAATTATTTAAGATTAAACAGATTCACATGTCCGTGTCGTGTCCGGACGTCCATGAGGTGTCCGGAGTCCGTTTGGTGTCCGGAGTCCGTGTGGTGTCCGGATTAAGAATATAGCACCACTCCATCTCCTCCCGTGAATGTCGTAAAAGACGACTAAGGGAACCTAAGCCACTGGGATGGGCAGCAGCGTCCCTTCTGCGGGACAGTAGCCATATTGCGCTCACCAACGCGCCTGCCAAACATGGTGAGTACTGGCAATTTTCCCCCAATATGATGACATAATGTGGAAATCTATGGTGAAGGCCTTTGTTCAGCAGTGGATGTCCTTTGGCTGATATGATGAAGCAAATTCACACAGAGTTATAATTGAATAATATTGTGCATGCAAATTAATTGACGACTTGCTAAACATATGTAACAGTTGTCGAGGCACATAGCTCGTCGAACGGATGGCCGATGGTGCCGATGAGCTCTCGAGTGGTGACGCGTACTGGTAGATGCATCGTGGGAAGACCACGGTGGACTGACGATCAGGTTAAAGGTTGCGAGCAGCGCAGGAGCGGTCGTTAGGACCATCTTTGGGGGTGGCTTTTGTCCAGCAGTGGACGTCTTTCGGCTGAAATGATGATTATGTCAATCACGTTCCGGCGAATTACAACAGGCCGCATGATCTCTTTCCATGCAGGTCATAAGAGTAGACTAATGGAATTGATACTGTAAAAAGATGGGCAAGATGGTTTACGACGTGATTCTGGCAATATTTCCTCATGACGATTCAATGTTGGGGTCGATTACGACCCCGTGTGTATCAGTAGATGATTACAGGAATATATAGATGACCGGTTAACTGTCGATGGCAAGCAGACAAGCCTTGACAGCAGAACAGCTGTCATTCTGGCAAAACTCACTTCTCGATATTATGTTGGAAAAACAATTGAAAACCGTATGACGTTGCGGACATATTCCATTGGATTTTTTTTCATTTTGAGAAATTTGACGGCGCGGTTGGTGCAGTGGCTGATACAGTCGGCTGCTGCGCTCCGGGTCGTGGGTTCGATTCCCACACGGAACAAATATTTGTATGATCTGCAGGTAGTTGTTCCGGGTCTGGGTGTATTGTATGTGGAATTTATGTCTGTAAACGCACCCACGACACAGGAGCAATCCTAGTGTGGGGCAACGTTTAAAAAAAAAAAAATGAGTATGTAAAGATTCGTTATTCTAAATACCGTACGACGTTGCCTTATATTTGACATTGGCGAAATTGTGGAAGATACTCTACAGAAGCCATAATCTAAGAGAAGAAGAAGATATTACGCTTACAAAAGTAAAGCTTTGAAAGACATTTGAATCACTAAAGAAGGTACATGAAAAACGTGTAACCTTCACGTAGGGAAAGAGGACGTAACCTTAAATGTTAATACCATCCTGACCTCACTAAATTGACTGATCAAACATATTCAAAAGTCCCATTTGACTCCAAATTAAACTTTTAAATGAACTGCGAAAAGACATTTTTCTTCACAAGAAAGCACTTCAAAGAACTCTTCACATAAATTAGTTTCCTTCAAAGTAGAAAATAGGTTGTAAAACTGCTTTGATCCTTTTTTCCACTGAATTTGGTAGGAGGATAATAATATGAAAGCCATTTTGGCTTAGACCGACCGCAAGCTTTTCGAAGCCCACACGAAATGCCCTATGAAATTCATAATACTTCTTGTAAGTAAATCACTACCTTGCAAATACCGGTTCCGCGTGGTGACCGGATTAAGAATATAGCACCGCTCTATCTCCTCCCGTAAATGTCGTAAAAGGCGACTAAGAGGAATGGCAGCAGTGTCCTTTCTGTGGAAAAGTAGCCATACTGCTCCTCAACCTGTCTGCCAACCGTGGTGAGTACTGGCAAATTCCTGCCAAAATTATGATGTCATCGTGGAAATCTGTAGAGGAGTCATTCGTTCAGTAGTGGACGCCCTTTTGCTGATCGATGACCTAGACCCAAATACCTATAAATAATACCACAAACGTTTTTTTCTTTTCATAGTTTTACGTACGTCTTGCATCACAAAGTTTCTACACATTTTGTATGAAAGTACATTTGAAGGGCGCCGCGACGTCGCCTTCGCCTCGCCCGCCATATCTTTCCTCTTTCTTTGTATGCTGAGCCTGAAGGGTTTGATTAAGGCAAAAGTACAGTCCAAATCGAGATTATGTATATTAAAACCGGGATACATGTCATTCAAATTTAAGCCTTCATCGACAACGCATCGGTAGCCGAAAAGAAAGTATACTTCCATCCATAGACCCCATATACTTTTGCGGAATTCGAATGAACCGCCAAAACCATGAGTTTAGGGATGATAATGACATTATCACTACGTTTTTCATCATTGATGTTTTAGCAGTTATTTCTAATTTGTCTATTATTGCATATGGCTACAGCAGTTATTATGCCACGGCATAACGACATTGCATGGGTATACATTTGAAGATTATAACCTAAATATGCAGGATTGTAAGTTTATTTTGTCCATATATCACTGCAGGGTGCCAACTTGAAATCATTACTGGATGAGCGCCCAGTAAATGCTAAGTTGACGGCCTTTTCAGCTGAGCCTTTTCAGAATGTTCTATTCATTTTTATTATCATAGCCATCGTTTTGTGCTGTCATTATGTCCTATCTTAAATAAATGTATTTTTTTCTTACATTATTTATAATCACAAATTATTGCAAAAGTGTGTATTACGCTTTATAGCTCGCCCTATGATATCGTTTCCGGAGTTTGCTAGTTTTTTACGCGATTTACGAGTATATACGTCAGAAAGTGATGATTTATACGCTCGAACGCTCTTAAGATATCGAATAACATATGGAAGATTTATATTGAAAATTAATGTTATGAACTACTACTGAAATAGGTTCTAAGAAAAACGTATAAATTATGTAAAATATCGCATATTGTGAGTGCCTACTATAGGTATGTAACATAGGTACATAAACACAATTACATTTTATGTAAATAGATCACCCTATCCCTAAAATGTCCTTACTATTAAAAAAGCCTTCAGGCGAATGAGCTAGTTATATAAATAATATCATGGTGTAATAATGGTGTTTTTCCTCAAGGTCGAACAAATTAGACGGTTCTATCAAATTGCAACCAGAACCCTCCAATTTACTGAAGAAGAAATTGTATGCGTAACAATATTTCCATTTCACTAAATACATAGGTTGATTCTAGTCTAGTGGCTGACCAAATTGAGGAATTTGGTATTTCAATAATATCATTAATTCATTCATTCCTACTTTCTGTAATTTATTCCTTCATTCATTCAGCATATTGATCGTGTTTTTTTATTTACTGGAAACGTATATATGGCCAGCGATGTTAAACGTATCAACTTTCTGGTACCATGTTTTAGGGACTCATACCAAGTACCGTTGTTTCTGACATCCATTATTATTATTTTATGTCCACGTATATAAGTAATAATTGAAACGCCGGGAACTGTTTTTATATAATATTTACCAAAATTTTACTTTTTTTTTATTTTACTTTTCGCATGCAAGAGCCTTTTTTTTATTGATGTCCAGTGGAAATTCTACATGGAACTTCCTTCACCCCGGGGAAGGGCGAAGGGGTGTGCCGGACTCCTACCGGCTAAAACCACTGGAGCGGTCATCTTCGGCACCGAAGGGGGGCTCCAGGTCCTCGTAAGATCACACTAGCGCATGCAAGAGCCTAGCTGTAGCATCAGTTGACTAGAGCGTGTAGGCAATATGGGCTGGCTCCACCGAGGAAGTACCACGCCGTCGCCGAATACCGCCGTCAAGTGCCAATGTTGTTACGTTTCGAACGGTGTGTGATGAATACCTGAAGCCCAACCCCCAAAAATATACCAAACATACGACAAGACTTCACGAAATAATTGCATGTAGCCTTAAAGGTCATTAATATATCAGTGACTCTTCTAGTGTTGCATATGTTCAAGAGTGGCTGTGATCGCTTAGGCGAGCCGAATGCTCGCTTGCCGTTCTAGATCATATAAAAAAACGAGATATATATATTATACCTACATATGTTTCACAAAAGATCTACCAGGGTCGAGGTGCTTTTTGGCGACAGCTGACCCCAACATTACATTTAGTCACATTAACCATGCTATATCAATAAAATACATACTATTGTAGAAATATATATTTGAAACTAGCAAAACCCGGCAGACGCTGTCCTTTTTTTTATTGGTGTCCAGTGGAAATTCTACATGAACTTCCTTCGCCCCGGGGAAGGGCGAAGGGTATGCCGGACATCTACAGGCTTAAATCACTGGAGCGGTCATCTTCGGCACCGTAGAGAAGCTACCGGTCCTCGTAAGATCACACTAGAGCCGAGCCCCATTGGTGCCACGCCTTTAGGCACATATCGGAGGGGACGACAGTCAAGTGGTCACCCCCTCTAGCGGAGGGCAAGCTGCTGGAAAAGGGCCGCCCCCCAGGCACTTCTCGGAGAAGATTGTAAAGGATCCCCCAAGCCTCGCTGTGCGCTGTGCTACGCACACGGCATGGCACGTGACCACGTGCGCGCCACCGTCTTTCCGGGGGTCACTCGGTGTAAGCACGCAGACTCCCCAATCTGCGCGCCTTAAACCCCGGAGGCCCCCCACCATGTAACGACGGCAGGGTGGGTGCTCAGGCGTGTTGGACTTAAGCGCCGGGGCGGTTGTTACTCCGGCGCCGTCTCGTCCTTCTCCGTGCGGGATCGGCCCTCTCCCGATCCCGCTCTAACCTTATTCATGGCGATCCGTTGAACAGTATAGAAGTGGATTTGGCAGTTTACAACAAAGTGGACAGCATACCTCCTCCTTAATAAAACCTTCTCCATGTGTTGCCAATGTCGATGTCTATTGATCTAAAACAGATATATTACATCCATTTTTAATATAGATAGGTACCAGCTTATAGCGTCATCTGAACCGAGTTTATCAGGTCGCTTACAACACTGTACATGGCTCTTATTCGATTCGAAATATATAAAATTCCTACTATAACTAAACTCTACCTTGTTTCGTATACAGGAAAATTAAATCCCAAACTCTGAGTGCCGGTTTCCGGGTTATCGCTTTTATGTGTTCATTTCCGGACGGTAAGCGAGCGAGCAATTTTGTTTTTTGGTGGTAAGAACTTTCCTCTATTTTTAACCTTACTTGGGTTAGATTAATCAGTGTGTATTTAGGCCTGAGATATGGAGGTATAAAAAAGATTATTGCGTAAGGTCGACTGTTATCGTTATGTAACTGTATGTGCTCCGTGTTATCCGTATTAAAGATATAGCACCACTCTATCTCCTCCTGTTTATGCAGTAAAAGGCGAGTTTAAACTAGAAGGATGGGCAGTAGCGTCTCTTACGTGGAACAATAGCTATACTGCACTCACCAATCCGCCTGCCAAGCGTGGTGTTGGCAAGTTTCCCCCAAAATGAGGACACAATTTTGGAAATCTATGGGCAGACCTTTGTTCAGCAGTGGACGTCATTTGCCTAATATGCTAAACTGTAACATGGATCTGAACTTATTGCTTACGCAGAAGCTTATGTTGAGCTTCACAGTACAATCACGAGGAGTAATTACTATCATCATCATCATTTCAGTCCAAAGACGTCGACTGCTGGCCAGAAGCCCCCCCAAAGATTGCCACAAAGACTAGTATGGGTTTGTGTTGTATGCCCATTTGAAGGTTTTGCCATAATCGCCATGCTTGACAGAGGGGTGGGCGATCGCAGTTGAGTTATAAGCGTACTCGGGGCGCTGCTGCCCGTCCTCTGACTTGTAATTAATAGTTTTTAGTGGCGAAAGGTGGATATTTGCAGAAGTTAAGTCCATCCAAAAAAGCACACTTTTCAATAATGTTTCAAGACACAAAATAAAATTGCGAAAGTTCTAACCAAAACAAACACGCATAAAAAGGCGCCATCACGAAAATCTTGACTTCTGCACACAAAACAAACAAAATTATTATAATCCTTCCTGATTAAAAAGGGCGAATTTAGAGTCCTTACTCCGCGAACTTACGCCATAGATTATACACTAATATTGACTTACGCATGCCTTTAATAAACCCAGCACTCTATCGAGCGCTCAAAAATGTGTCGCCAACTGACTCGACTAATTATCTAATAGGATCTATCTTTCCCGCTTGCACTCGTACGCTCTAATTATGGAAATGAAAGAGATAAGTGCGTATTTTAGTATAAGCAGATAAGCCTAGATTTCTCAGCTTGTGTTGCTATTTAAAATTGGCGAGGTGTTATTACTTCAAAGGAAGTAATTTCCGTTTAAAAGTATTGTTACCATTAAAATAAATACTATATTTTAACAAGTTAGAACCATTAGTGCAAAGTGTAAAAATTAAATGAGCAATTTTCAAATAACTCAGTCAGTTCAGTGTCTACGCAATCCTTTCTATTATTTTTATACCACTATGGGGGTATTAAAGAATACGGCCTGCCTGATGGTAAGCAATTACCATAGCCTATGGACTGCAAGCGTTCATCACAAGAGATCTCACGCCCAGTGCGCTTTAAAAATATTTTCACGATAGAAAGATGTTATCGGCAATCCATTAACTGACCGTATGCATAAATTATGCATTATTACTCGAAACCCTACGTTACATAAAATATTGACACCTCAATGAACTTTTAAAGCGCCAGAACTCCATCTTCAATCATTCAACATCCATCGTTCACTTCCTCTACTTAAAAAAGGCGAGTATCAATTTCTTTTCACATCCACATTAAAATAAGATAAAATTAGTTATCGAGCTTATACTGTTCAATGAAGCTCTTTCATTCACAACAGTTATGGTTCCATAGATTGGTTCATACTTGATGGGCTTCGAATAAAGACGCGGTAAACTTTTTATAAGCTCTTTGATGGCTACCGATTTATATGAAGTATCTACTTACTTACAATATGCGGTAGATTTCGTAAAAAAGGTTTTATTCACAAAGAAGTTTCGGTTTCAACAAAAAAACTCTGGTAGTAGCTTAAACGCATTGAAGTATAAACACTTTTAAGAATGATTGGATGGATGGCAATGCAAAAAATGTTATTGTACAGCTTTTTTTTTCTTTTTGAAGCCTTTTCCTCCTTTTATTTGGACGCTGAATTAGCAATTATTGTTAGTAGACGGTAACTCTTAAATTATCTGAATTTAAAATATTGATTCGACTAATATAACTCGATTCCAGTTTGGTATTTCTCTACGAGATCGAATGAGATAAGAGGAGATCCGTAGAAGAACTAAAGTTGCCAAGATAGCTGAAAGGATTAGTAAACTGTAGTCGCAATGGGCGGGGCACATTGCTTGTAGAACTGATGGCCGTTGGGGTAAAGGGGTTCTAGAGTGGAAACCGCGCACCGGAAAACGCAGCGTGGGACGACCTCTAGCGAGGTGGACAAACCACCTGGTGAAGGTCGCTGGGAGTCGTTGATGCGGCCGGCATGTGACCGCTCGTTGTGGAAATCTATGGTGGAGGCCTTTGTTCAGCAGTGGTCGTCCTTTAGCTGTTATGATGATTCGATTCTCGTACGAAACACATTTGAATGGCCCACAATTGTTGTTGCAAGTCTGGGTGTGTGAGCATGAGAAAAGAAAAAAAAGATAAGATTTTATACTTGTGTACTATATCGAGGATAAAAAACGGTATAATGATGTATGTAATCATATGAGGTTATTAAAAAAATCCCATACATACTCCCACACTACAGAACGCTAAGCCTCATTTACATGTCACTATTTTGTAAATCTCCTATACAGCGCAATTATTTCTACAGATGATAGGACTCCTATGCAAGAATCCCGCTCGGTATTAACCACCAAATTGCCAGAATCTACTGAAATTAGTGGCCATGAGAGACTATATGTTTAATGTCTCGAAGTAACAAGCGCAGTATGGTGTAAGTGTAACGGAGGACTACTCCCGGGCAGCATTACTATCTACTGTTATGGGCAGGAAGCGAATGACGTGCTTGCCTCGTCAATGGGTTGTGTACACTGAGAAGAACATTAACAGAATTCCCACGCGAGGAACTTCTTTGTCGAGATAGTATAAAAGAAATTCCACCAAGAGTGTCTGTCTGTGTGTATGGGTTTGTGAAAACCAAACAGATTTTGATGAGTTGGGATGATTTTTCTTTCTTTTCAAAATTACATGGCATATGTAATCCGTAATTCAACATTAGGTACATATGTATACAGGGTGTCCAGTAAATAGCACGACATACTGCAGGGGGTGAAAGCTTGGCTCAATACCTACCAAAAAAACACAATATATGTTCAGCAAAATCTTACGGATTTACAGTAGTACAAAATTTTCCGAAATATCGAAAAATCTCTACCTTGACACAGATTTTTAAGCATCTCGTAATGAAAAATTCCTTTTCTAGTTTTTTTTGACCTCAAATGATTTGTGAATAGTTACTTTACTCATTGATAAGTCTTTACTCTGTTAAAAACTAAAATGTTTTCAAGAAATACAATTAAAAACTAAAATTTTGTACTACTGTAAATCCGTAAGATTTTGCTGAACATATATTGTGTTTTTTTGGTAGGTATTGACCCAAGCTCTCACCCCCTGCAGTATGTCGTGCTATTTACTGGACACCCTGTATAAAACTCTGCGAGAAGCTGGGATACAAACAAATTATCCAAACAGCAATTACAATAGCACACGCAAATCCCGATTATCCCGTCTTACACAGGGAGATATTTCGTACCATTTCCCGGTATATCGCTTTTATTAAGTCATTTTCTGGCGTCGTTATAATCCGAACAAATTCGGATAAAGGTACTTTTGAAAATGGGAGTAGAATAACTTGACACATTTCACTGTGATTGTATTGTACAAGAATATAGGGGATATAATTTTGAGTATCGGTTTGAAAATAACCCCAAAACTACAACAGCGGACGAGGTCAAAGTAGTAGGTCACTTACAAAGCGATACAAACAAGTCAATCGTACGAGCGGTAAAGGTCACAACGCACATTCATTCACATGCTTGTCAAACTTTATGTTCATAGCATATATTTGCCAAAGACGATAGCAAATGTACAAAGTAGAGTCACAAAACAGTTCAGTATCACACAGCACACAGAATTGGCATGGCAATATACCCTATGATGGCTCATTGGGACTTGTTCGGCAGTGGACGTTTACTGGCTAGTGTGTGTGTGTGAGCATGTATGTAGTCCTGGGTGCTTAAAAAGTTCACACACAGATCAAAAAAAATAAAAAACTATCCTCATTAATTTATCGATTGCTTTTCCAATTCCCATCTACAAATGTACTTTTCTATTTCTAATTAAAGCATTCTATCCATCTGGGATATGCAAATTATTTCCAAATTTCCAGTGAACCTCATCGCCGTTAATATGGCGATAATTATTAATCCTCTATAAAAATTACAAATGAGTTACATTATGAGTATAGTCTTTTTAGGAAATACATCCTGAGCGACATGAGCCGACATCACTCTTTTTATAGAAAGAAATATAGTAAATATTTAGAAAGGCATAAAGAAGTGATATAATAACTTAGTAACTTAAATAAAAGAGGGCACGTTGGTGCAGTGGCTAAGCAATCGGCTTGCTACGCTACTTGTCGCGGGTTCGATAACCGCACGGATCAAATATTTGTATGATCTTATTGTTTCGAGTCAGTGTTTATGCATTTGAAATTTATGTATCTCATATCTAAGCTCATAAATATCATTTAATAATAAGTTAAAATCTTTTCTAATACAAAAATGTTTTTATACCGTTGAAATTCTTACGTCATCAACAAATAAACCTACATAAATATACACACATCGATACCTATACAATATACATATAAATACATGTTTACATACATCCGTAAAAGCGTACAAATATATTTCTTTACTAACACGGCGAGCTACCGAGATATCATAATTACTTAAATCCGATGTATAAAAACTAAGTATATTGAACTTATAACAACTACAAACCCTCAAACTGGTTGTTGCTTTCTGTTGTATGCACAAGCCTTAGATCTTCCTGAATATTGCAACGTCTGTAGAAGGCCGCTAAGTTTTAAGTGCCTACTATATATTTTAAGACCTATTTATTGTACACTTGGTTTGCAAATAAATATTTTGATTTTACCAGGAAGTTTTTTAGACCTTTTGCGCATGTTCAGGATGTTTTAATATTTACTTTAAATGTAAATATTATTCCCGAAAATGCTTGATATCAAACCGAATCCCAAAAAACAAATAAGTATTATCTATTCAAATAATAGTATGCCATCGCGCTTCCAATACTGTCGGGTCTCCAATACCATCGCGCTGATCCTTCGTTTTATTAATATTTCAGATAAGGCCCTTCTCTTTGAAGGGTTGACTTATTTGCTTAGCTACCAGAATACGTTTGGATTTCGGATATATGGGTGTGATGTTTAAGTTATTAGTTTACTTAATAAGATTTGAATATAAAGCCGAGGCAATAAAAGCGAAACCAAATTTTTTGTATTCTACGAGTATAAGAGGAACCCATCGGTCCGCTCCGGTCACGAATAGGGCTACCCCATCTCATCCCGTGGGTGTAGAAGGCGATTAAGGGAGTTTGGAACCTGGTGCGCATTAAACACTTTGGGTTACGCGCAGGTGGCAGATAAACCACCAACACTAGCATACCCAAGGAGGGTTGATGTCAGCCAGGTGGCCGACTGTAAAACCTTTTTACCAAAACCTTTGCAATATATCTAACATATTGGGACCAGGGTAGGAAGTAGAAAATACAGAGAAACTCAGAATGGTGATTTTGAATCCCTAGAGGACGTGACGTACTTACATATCCATTTACAAAAGATCACTAGATCTGTAAATTTATCATCATCATATAATTGTATTAGCCAAAGGACATCCACTGCTGAACAAAGGCCTCCCATAGATTTCCATAATTGTGTCGTCATTTTAGGAGGAATTTGCCAGTAGTCATCACGCTTGGCAGGTGGGTTGGTGAGCGCAGTATGGCTACCGTTTCACAGATTCCCATCTGCTGCTGCCGCTGCTGCCCATCACTCTGGTTAGAGTCCCTTAGTCGCCTTTAACGACACCCACGTGAGGAGATGGAGTGGTGCTATATTCTTAATCCGGACACCACACTAAGAAAATCTGTAAATATAACTATAAAACAATAGTTTATCCGCCATTGTTTGAGATTTCTATAGGAAAACTTTGTCTTATATTAAAAACTTCGCAGATGGGACAAGTTTAAAACTTCTTTAGTTGATAATAGTGTCGACAACTGTATCTGATTTAGTCCGGGATTATAGTGAGGAATTAAAGTAGAAGACGTAGCAACAGATTAATATAAAATAGTAGCACAAATCACACTTTACAGCCAACTAGTGGTAAATCACAATTAATGCAGACAAAGAAAATTATACCGTTTATATTTAATAAAAAATGCTACAATATACAAATAGAATATTACAAATTAAAATCTATCTTAAAATGCATGATCCATACTCGTAAACTAAGACAAATATTATTACAACAACAACAAAAATAGTAGCCTGAACCGGATTTCGGCGTTTCACAATACTACATCCCGTGAAAAACGGGATGGTAGCCACCCACTAGCCGGATGCCAGGCGAGACGTGTCTTCAGAATATTATTATGAAATTAAAAAGTTTCCGAAACACTGTACAACTCTTGACTGAGTAGGAAAATTCTCTGTTTATTACATACTAGCTGGGACCCGCGGTTTCACCCGCGTTTAATTTAAAAGAAATTTAGAGTAGGTACTTCGACATAGACACTTGACATAGAATATATATATTGGATTTCAAGGGGTGTTTTTTTGCGCGGAACCCTAATTATTTTTCTAAAATAAAAGTAGCCTAAGTTATTCCTTATAACATCAGCTATCTGCCAGTGAAAGTCTCGTCAAAATCAGTGTAGCCGTTTCGGAGATTACCCGGAACAGACAGACAAAAATTTCAAAATTGTTTTTTTGTTATATGTACCGTATATACTTTCATATGCATTTAGTAAAAAGCTGTTATTTTGACATTACAAACAGACACTTCAATTTTATTTATTTGTATAGATTATTATCAAGGATAATCTTGATCTATTCATACAAATAAATAAAATTGAAGTGTCTGTTTGTAATGTCAAAATAACAGCTTTTTACTAAATGCATATGAAAGTATATACGGAACATATAATAAAAAATGCATTTTAATTTTTTTTGTCTGTCTGTCGGTTTGTTCCGGGTAATCTCCGAAACGGCTGAACCGATTTTGACGGGACTTTCACTGGCAGATAGCAAATGTTATAAGGAATAACTTAGGCTACTTTTATTTTAGAAAAATTATTAGGATTCCGCGCAAAAAAAATAAAACACTTGAAATTCAATATATTTATACATTCTACTATATGTCAAGTGCCTATGTCAAAGTACTCTAAAAGTATTTTAAATTAAACGCGGGTGAAACCGCGGGTCCCAGCTAGTATTGAATAAGTATTCTAGAAGTTGAAAGATTTTGAAAGTTGAAGCAAATTTTAGCTAATTCAAAACAACAGTGTTAGATTTATAATAAGGTTGATATATAATATATGCTCGTAAAGGACAACTACTTAATATCGACAACCTGATGGCGACTACAGTGATCAGTCATAGGTATCGTTACGGATTCCGAGATCCGCCCGGATTTGTCTGGACATGTCTTCGGACTTTCGGCCGTCCGGCCCGACTTAGTCCGGCTTTTTAATTTCTTTAGTTTAGACTTTTTTAATGAATATTTTAATTTTCGCAATTAATTACTTACTAACTTTTGTGATTAAAATATTCTGACTTATTTTTAATTGTCCAGACTTTTTGAGAAATGTCCAGATTTTTGTCAGGACTTTCAAATTTAGAAACAATAACCCTAGTCATGGATGTGGTTACTTTTAAAACTGAATTCTGCGGACTGATGTTTATGGCTGCAGTTGCTACTTAAGTAGGCCGTATCTTGTTTTCCGTACCTATAATATAAAGAAGAACAAGGACCCTGCTGATTATCCTCAAGATGGAGAAAGGTTAGCCGTTTCCTTGCCGTAAAAAGAGAATCAAGAAACAAGGTTATGATAAAGAAAACTTAAACATTACACTTGTGCTTACAAGCTCCCGTTACCCTCTAAAATCATCATCATCATATCAACCGGAGAATGTCCTCTGCTGGACAAATCCCCGTAGATTTCCACAACAACCGACTAAATGCCACCCGCATACAACAACTCCCAGCTACCTGCAGTTGTCTGTCTATCTCATTGGAGGTCGTCCCACGCTGCGATTTCCGGTGCGTAGTCTCCAGTGGTCTCCATTCCAGAACCAATTCTGCCTAAACGACTATCAGTTCTACGGGCTCTGTGCACGAAAAATTCAATGAATTTCAAACCAAACTACACCAATGTTCATATTTCAGTTTTATGAGTATTAACACAAACCAACAACTGGCAACGTTCCTGTAAAAATACTACTGATACTTTCATACATCGCAATTTACAAAATGTTTCATTACTATTTGAGATTTGGTGAAAAATAATAATAATGTAAACAATGTTCGATGAAATCGAACGCTGTAAATAAGAGCAATCTCTTAAAAATTGGATCCCGTCATTGGTTTTTTTGTTTGTGTGTAAAAATAACCCAACGTCCCGAAGAGAACCAAATATTTTTGTACTTGGGGAAATCCTTTTGGACTTTCCAGGGCATGCCTCTTACCAGCAAAATCCGTTTGGGTTGGTTCCTCCGTGCACTTTGCGACTCTCAAAGTAACCTTGCAAAATATATAAATAATGCTAGTTGAACTTTTTGTAAGACCGAATTCATCATAAAATCGCCATTCACAGCCAACGCTATAAATAACGCAGACCCTAGTAAAATAAATGGCATGATAGATAAAAAATAGACGTAGACGTGAATATATTATTCCAAACAATAATATATTCACCTACCATCCACCTCTACCGCAGGATATGGACAACTACTTTACTACCTAGTTGCGGAACAACTCCGGTTCTGTTTTGAAGAAGATAGCAGAAGAAGAATAATACAGGGAGGCTACCTCGAAAACGTGACATCTATCAGATGTTTACCACTTGATCAATTAGTCTATACTATATAGTTTGTTCACGTCTTCATATCAATAGGATTAAACTTTAGATCAATACGAATAGAGTTGGTCCAGTGATTAAGAGCGTACGTTATTGCGTTTTGAAAATACGTCGCTACGTTTTCTTCGTGCTTCTAATTTGTACAATAAAGCTGTTCTAAATCATTAGCTCATGTCTGCCTCTGGAACTAATGGTCAATATCGTTTGAATTGAGAAAAAGTGGGCATTACGGCTCATTATTGTTATTACTAGGCATTACTATATTTTGTTTTGGAATTTTTAATTACTGACCTACATACAGGAAAATGGGTTATCTTCGATTTTGTAAGTACTATACAAGCGCTTACACACTTAAATTACTTTAAAAACTCCCAAGACTCCAAATACTTCAAAACTCCTAATGAGTGTTTTGGAGCACGTACTCCAAATCATCTACTGTGTACTTATCCTCATGCTTTATAAAGCATCCTTCTCCGTTCGAGTGAACTTGCCTGAAAGAGAAAGAAAGCGTGCAAAATAAGAGACCCCATACCCCAGCTGTATCATGTATATATATCTGTATATACAATAGTAAAAGGTCCAAATTACGAAAATATACCGTCCTCACTCACTTCTCTCCAGTTAAAGAAAGACAATATTTGCAGTTATTTTATGACGACAGCTTACAGACTTAGAAAATGAACACCTACTTGAAATATGTATAATTGAAAAATCTTTCCTCTAGATTGATGAATTCGGTCTTATATGTAAAATTATTTATTTTTAATATTTTGTAAGCATAGAACTTTTTACTTGATTGGCGCCTGGACCCTGGATTTTCTTTGTTTTTATAAGGAATCTGAACGTCAGTCCAAGAGGCAGACATTAGCAAATGATATAGCATACCTTTCTTACATTGTGAAGCGCTGTCGATTAAAAACGCAGCGCTACCTTGGTGGCAGGCCATTTTATGTGGTCTTTCATATTGTCTTTAAACGGAACCTGCAGGTCTGCCAATTATACATTTCATATACACTTTTTTAAATCATAAATAAAAATATTTGAAACGATTAATTACTCCAAAAGTCAGTCCTGGATGTCGGCCTCTTCGATTTTGTTCGTTCTCCATCGTAATCCATCTCGGATTCTGAATCTGATCAGCCTCACAGACAGAAATGATCAGATTACATAGTACACAAATTTTTTACATTTCTGAAGCGCTGTTATTTGCCAGCGCAGCGCTGTCATGGTGGCAGATGGGGTCCTTAATTTTTTCTGTGGTACAATTACCGCTATTCATAAATGCCACATAATCGAACCATATAGAAATTTTGCTCGCCAGATCCTTAACTAAATGAAAAGGCAACATTGCACAATGAAAACATTTAGCTTGGAGGGTTCTAAGCGGATTTAGCAACAGAGCTAGATCAACATTTATCAGCCAGATGACGTCCATTGCTGAACAAAGGCCTCTCCCTTAGATTTCCACAATGAGCGGTTACATGCCGCTCTCATCCAACCACTCCCAGTGACCTTCACCAGGTCGTCTGTCCACCTCCTTGGAGGTCGTCCCGCGCTGCGTTTTCCGGTACGCGGTCTCCATTCGAGAACCTTTGTGCCCCAACGGCCATCAGTTACGAGCAATGTGCCCTGCCCATTGCCAGTTCAGTTTACTTATCCTTTCAGCTATGTCGACAACTTCAGTTCTTCTGCGGAATTCCTCACGTCTGATTCGATCTCGTAAAGAAATACCAAGCATAGCTCTCTCCATAGCTCGCTGAGTGACTTTGAACTTTCTTATGAGGCCCATTGTGAGTGGCCACGACGAGAGCTAGATAACGATAAGCAAAAGAAAATTAAAATCATATGGATAAAGGAATGTATGCAATAAATTGAAAGAAGATTTGATTTATGATGAAAAGAAGACTGGTCAATCCATCTGGTGTCCGGGTTAACAATATAGCACTCGCATCTCCCCCTGCCGATGCCGTAAAAGGCGACTAAGGGACTCGAAACCAGAAGGACGAGCAGCAGGGTCCTTTCTGCACTCGCCAACCCGCCTGCCAAGCGTGGCGGAGTGGGGGTGCTGGCAAATTCACCAAAATGATGACACACCGCATGTAAGCAGTCGTCTATGGGGGAGGCCTTTGTTAAGCTGTGGACTTCTTTTGGCTGATAAGATGATGATGATTATAACTTTATTCAATTTACCCAGCCTATTGCAATATATTCTGGTTCTCAGCCTTCCCCAAAGAAGCAGAAGTAGACTTAATGCAGGAGGCTGGTAGATGACTTTGAAAACATTAAATGTATCGAATGTTTACCATTCTGCTCAATAAAAGTGTCATTTCAGTGAAAAGGGTCGTTGTGACCGTCGTAGATCACGAGTAGTTTATTGATTCAGGACATCACGGCAATATTAAAACAGACATGCAATATTTATCTCTTAAAAAAATGTTTTCTGCTATCAGTGTTGTCTGAAAACTATACACTTTGACTTTTCTGTCTTCTCAAAATCTTAACAACCCCTCACATAACAATTCACAGCACAAATAAACAACAAAGAAACAAAGACACTATTCAAGTCAAAGTTACATAAAAGCAATACAAAATAATGAACAGTATGTAGCGAACAATAGACTTTAGAAAACAATCCTAGACTTAATCAAGAATATCTGAAAATAGCACACACATGCACACACATATAAAGAGACTAACGCAATTGGAGAGAACAAGAAAATGTACCTGATATTAACGATAAGATCTTTTTGTTAATTCAACAAGGGACCAGCGTCGATATTACTACAATTCAAAGTATATCTCAATATAGACCATGACTGAATAAATACAAACCTTTAAGAAGTGAAATTTCTTTGGGCGCGATCAGAGTATTTCAATGTAAAATTTAGAGTAACGTTTTATGTGTAACGATGTGTGAGCGCCCATGCGCGGTATGAAAGGCGGCGCACATGCGCAGCAAAAAAGGTAGCGCATGCGCGGACTTACTTCCGTGACGTGTACTGAGTTGCACGAGTTTCAATTTTTATTGTCCAATGTTGAACAAATAAATTCTTACAATTTACATCTCGAATCATCTCATGCAACGTTATTCGAACGAAAAATATAGCTCGCTGTAAATGTACCACGAAAATGTGGGATGAAAGAAAAGTCATATTTTTATAACACATTGTTAGTAAACACACAATGTCAACATATAAAATTCATTCAGTAGGTTGGCTCCATTCCAACTCTTTCAATTCAAGGCTGTGAAAACAGATATACGAGGTTTATTTACTTATTTACCAATAAAAATCGCGATAAAATATCTTTCGAAAACTATATCGAGTTATATTCGTGCTAAATCATTTGAAATGGCAAACAGTAAATTGAATAACTAAAGATAAATTAGGTATGTTCACTCAATTTCAAATTCGAACGCTATCGTAAATTCTTGGATCGGATAAAACAGCGGCCGAAAATCGACTTGAATTTTAATGGCTGATCGGAATAGATGTTTCTGAGAAAAATGATTCTACGGAGTTTTGCCGTTAATATGAATGTTACCTTTAATTTTATGTAAATTCAGAGTAAATATTTCGAAATTTTTGTTTGCTATTGTTTTGGTAATTCTATACGATTTTGTCTCACATAAAAAAATAATAGAAATGGCAAATTCCCACCAAACCGACAACACAGTTGTGAGAATCTATGAAGGAGAGAGGATTAGTTCAGCAATGGACGTCAGTTGATTGATATAATGATGGTGAAGATGATAAAAAAATACAAATGTGTAAAACCAAAGAACATAAAAAAGTGATATGAATACCACATTCTTAACCATTTCAAATTGCAATCAGGCACAAATACAAGGTATGTATCCTGTATCTATCTACATCTATAGCGGGGTTAATCTTTGTACTGACAAGATGTGTCCACTTACACTCTCCGATCGGTGCCAATGCTTGTTGTTTTGGCGCCGTTTGTTAGCAACTGGCGCAATTTGGACGCATCGAGTGCCAACCATTCGCCACAATGATTTTATTTCGCCATTCAACATCCCTTGTTACCTCACACTTCCCACTACGTTTCACGGCTTTGAGATTACGATTACTTGAATATTTATCACAACGATGCCGAAAACAGGTGAGAGAAGTATAAACTGACCAGCTTCCAAATATAATGATAACCTTTTAGAGGTTTTCAGTCTTCACAAGGAATATGTTATTTTAAATCTGATCCAAAATGTTTTGGCGTACTTATAAATCTATATATGGTACTGGATTGTATAGGGAAATTGCTGAAATATATTGTCTATTGTTGAATTCGGTCTTGTATCAATCATTTATCCCCAGAACAAACTTATTATTGTAGTTGAAAAACATATTCTATCATACATTCCAAATGCAAACGTAAGGTCGTACGCATAATATTGAAAGATTTACCATGTTATTTTAAGACCATAGACTTCTTATAGGTTTTCCTGTAATATATACGTATAAGCTGTTTTCCAAATTTTTCTTCAAAATTTTAGCCTCAGTGGTTTTGGAGATAAAGTGGTGGTTAATTTTCGCCTATTTTCTAAAATATCTTTGAAACTATTTATTTAAATTATAAAATAAATATATTTGAGACGCTCATAACATTTCCCCTTCCATTTCATATGTTATACGGTACAGTAGCCAAACTGTATTTAAAAAAATCTATACTACCCCGCAAAAGTGACCCCCATATTAAAAATCATTTTATACGTTACTCGTCCGTGTTTGGGTTGCAGAAATCCATGTGTACCAAATTTCAACTTAATCGGTTGAGTAGATTCGGAGAAAATGGCTGTGACAGACGGACAGACAGACACACGAGTGATTCCAACCGGATACCGCCACTTTTCCTTCGGACGTTCGGAACCCTAAAAAGAGATCGTAAACTTGCAACTCAGAACCACTGCGGTCATATATGACGTTTCGTCGTGAGAAAATTGCGCTCCTTTCATGTTATCCCTAAGTTAAACTTTCATAAAACAATGGTCTACTACCCGGATCAAATGTCAACGTACCGATTACAAATACAATTACAAGAGAGTGGAGGCCCAGTTACGACTGCGGAAGCCTTAGTAACGTGCAATCAATAGTAAATTTCTCGTTATCAGTGTTTGCGCAGGAGACTGTACGGTCGCGTTTGGGACTGTTCGTCCCTCGAGTGCTGCGTTATGTTCTGTGCATTGAATTTCATGTTCTGTGGATGGCCGGGAACTGGAATTCGTAACATCGAAATAAAATTACTTGACATAATTAATTGCCGGCTTGCGGGGTAACCAACAGATATCTAGCAAACGTACCAAATGATTTCTGGTATTTATTCTAATTTAAGATGTTGAAAAGACAGTAAAGCAATTTCAATCTGTTCCCTCATTCCATTTGAAATTGTTCCGACATTTCAAGTGCTTCTTAATAGTATTTTTAAATATATATACTTGTCCATTATAACTTATATTTTAATGACACGGTTGGCAAAATGAAATGAATATCTGTAAGTCAGCATTTCTATCGTCATTATTTTAGCCGTATATAGTTCAGTGTCCACATAGGCCTAAAAGACCGCCACAACCGAATCGACCGGTCTAATGTGTTGTGTGCCTATTTGGGGGGGTTTACCATAATCGCTTCGCTTGGCAGGCGCGATAATGGCGGAAATTGAGTGGTAAATGTACGAGACGCCGCTGCCCATTTTCCGGCTAATCCCATAGTCCCCTTTACGACACCCACTAGATGAGGTGGGCTGGTGCTATTAGTAGCCTGCACACGGCAAAATGTATAACTATGTTTGAAAAACTGCAGTCTATGTAAAAACAAAGAAAATCAAATAAGCAGGATCATATAAAGGTTCCGTTCCTCTTTGAGAAACGCAACCTTAAAACTGCATTAGGTACTTGGCGGGCTCCGAGCTCGTCCGTGATTACAGAGAGGTTAAGGAAATTGAAAATACTCCTGTTTTCTGTGTGCACTTTGAGACAGTCGTGACTCAAAAGACTCTTCTTTTTCCTATTTTCAAACTAACCTAATGGATTGAAAGGTTCTTTGGGACTATAAAAAGATAACTAGATATAAAATAAACTCTACCAAAATATAGTAAGAAGTACATTGATTAAAAATCCTAAAGGCAGGCATTTTATATTCTTCCAATTATCTATCGGTTATCCGTGTGGTGTCTGGATTAAGAATATTGCACCGCTCCATCTCCATCCGTGGGTATCGTAAAAGGTGACTAAGAGACGATGGGCATAAGCGTCCCTTCTGTGAAACAGCACTCATTCTGCGCTTAACAACCCCACAAAATGACGACACCATTAATGTGGATATCTATGGGGGAGGCCTGTGTTCAGCAGTAGACGTTCTTCAGGTTGGGCTGATATGATGATGAAGTATCGGTTGATGCTTTTCTTTTTTCGTTTGATTAGTGGCATTGTGTCATTTGTTCAAGCAACCCAAAAGTCTCCGACTTGGCTCAACAACTACCGTCAAATGACATTAACCGGGACCGCCGACTTTATATGCCATCCAAAGTACGGAGATAGTCGGTTCAATAGTAGAAACTATGCAGTCTATTGGCCGCGCGGAGCGTTGCTTAACCTCACCGATCAATTAATTCAACTAGCTATGATCGTCTGAAGAGAAGTAGAAAAGAAGGTTGATGCTATGTGAAATAGCTTTAACAGCATGGGGCCTTACAACCATTTTGATGAGCTATAATTCGTGCTTTAAAAGCCAATTAATTTTGCCTATGCTGCGTACTCACCTGAAAGGATTAGTAAACTGAAGTGGCAATGGGCGGGGCACATTATTTATAGAACTGATGGTCGTTGGGGCAAAAAGGTTCTCGAATGGAGACCGCGCACCGGAAAACGCAGCGTGGGATGTCCTCCAAAGAGGTGGACAGACGACCTGGTGCATGTCACTGGGAGTCGTTGGATGAGAGCGGTATGTGACTGCTAGTTGTGGAAATCTAAGGGGGAGGCCTTTGTTCAGCAGTGGACGTCCTGTGGCTGATATGATGATGTACTCACCAATAGGTACAACAATAAAACTAGAATCACTATTACACAAAAGGTTTAAAAAATATCGATAGTAGAAATGCCTATATTCATGCAATTGGAGCATTGAGCAGGCGTGGAATGGTGGAAACCAAAACCGCAATGTTGCGGTCGAATCCAATTGACATTTCTCATAGGTAGTGTTTTGCAATGTTATATTGTTGCCATATTGTCTGGGAAATGGCCGGTTACGTCCAAAACACTTTTAAACGGATTACATCGCGGATATGATAGATTTTTATCTTTTCTGACATTTCGAACACTTTGCAGGGTAACATGTATTCAAAGTTATATATAAAAATTGTTTCGATGCACGCAAAGTCATTGTGCAGTTGTAGGTGCATAGATGTATATATGTATGTACCACTAACCTTGCTTGCACTAAACTTGCCGTGTGGTGCCGGCTCAGAATGCCACCACCCCATTTCCTCCCATGGGTGTCGTAAAAGTCGACTAAGGGATTAGCTGGAGGATGGGCAGCAGCGTCCTTCGAGTACATTAACAACTCAACTGCGATCGCCAACCCGCCTGCCAAGCGTGGCGATTATGGCAAAACCACCCAATGTGCTCACAACACATCCATATCGGTGGTTGTGGTGATCTTTGGGGGAGGCCTGTGTCCAGCAGTGGACTTCATTCGGCCGAAATGATATACCACTACATTCCTCTATTTTGTAAAAGCCCTTGTCTATTTAGTTGCCTGTAAATATATTTATAGGGAGATTTTCATCGTGTCCGGCAAAGCATTATAAATTTTGACACACATAGAGTAAGTATTAGTCATTTATCCGTAAGATTTAATTTTAAAATAAGGATGTGTACCATTTCTTACCGTAACCAAGCCAGATGCCAAGATGAACAATATACCTTCAGATGGACGGGTAATTTGGATACTGTTGTAATTTTAGCACATTATAATGAATAACATAGTTTACTAGTAATTTGATTTTCATTCGAATTCATGGCTGGTTACTATCCAGTAAATATATCCATTTTATAAATCTAAGCGTTAGTTGATATTCCCTGAATACGGTCTGCTCAACCTTAACATTTTAACGTCCAGCAATAGACTACTTTGATTGACCAATTATATACAAATCAACCATCAAAGTTTGTGAGTCATAATAAGCTTAACACATTTCAGCTTCACTAAACTTCACAATATATTGGCTGACTGCCGAACCAGATAACGTTTATATCATTTGAACTTCTGCCCATCCTATGATGGATAACGAGGAAAATGCTCATCTAGCGCCAAGCAAATGCAAAATTTTGTGATACGTACTACTAAGTGTCACAGCGAATAAGATTAGCAGTAGCATCCTTCTGTTGGATAAAATAATATACATACGATAACGCGAAATCCGCTTGTGAAGCGCGAATATTGGAAATGGTCGGTCACTGGGCGGTCCATGTTGCAATGAACGATTACGGACTGATATTATGATCGGTAACGTTGTTTAATGCATTGATTTGATCATTCTCGGCGTAGCCACATAGCCACTAACCCCGCAAGGATAATCACTTACAATTGTCTGCTAATGTTTGACGAGGCTTCAGCTGAAAATCAGCGCTGCACATGCAGCGCTGATTTTCTGCAGTACATTATGTGGCTATGACCAAAGGACAGAAAATATCACACCGCACTTAGGTTGATATGTTGTCTACTGTCTACTCCTGTGACCATACATACATTGTTATGTCATCATTTCGGCCGAATAAAGTACACTGCTGGACACAGGCCTCCCACAAAGATCACCACAATGATCGATATCGGTGTGTTGTGTGCTCATTGGGGGGTTTTACCATAATCAACACGCTTAGCAGGCGGATTGGCGATCGCAGTTGAGTTGTTAATGTATTCGAAGGACGCTGCTGCTCATCCTCCGGTTAATTCCTTAGTCGACTTTTACGACACCCACAGGATGAGATGGGTTGGTGCTATTCGTAGCTGGCACCGCACGGCGTATGTATTACATGCTAAATGTTACTAATTTATATAGTTTATAAGCACACTTCTATACATAAAAGTTTGGTGTAAAGTATCTTAGTTATTAGTTAGTTTAGTTTTTGTTTTATAGCCAATCAACTTTTTTTATATACTTCGTTATGGTATGGTAAAGGAATAGGCTGGTAGTAAAAGAATGTAAGTTACAATTAATTAAAATAAATATGTTCCATGTGGTATTTATAAAGGTGTTATAACAAATTAGCTAACCTAACTCCTTTAAAGCGCTATCGCTATCGCTATATTCAAAAATAAATTGCTAGTCTGGCTGATAGAACACTGTTTATTCTCTAAATGACTTTCTGTAGTATCGCTGACATGGAATTCTAATTAATACATATCGTTAGCCTATATCATAATGTTTTATTTAACATTTTAAATTCCTATAATAGTAGTGAGATTGACATCTGATAATTCGTTAATTTATATTTTGTTTTACTGGAATACAATGAAGCTATAGTGCCTTTTTTATAATTATTTATTTATTTAATGATTCTGATGATTAATGTGTAAGGTGTAATTAATATTTGTATGCCAATATTGGCAAGTATTTTAAGGAACTTAATCTCAACCATCTAATAATGTAACACAAGAATTCAGAAAACTTTCACTCCATATTTCCCATTCAAATGCCGTCAGTGGCTCACTGATTTGTAGATATCCTTTTTATATTTAGCCCTTCGAAAGTAATCATAGCGGAGTCCTCAATGGTAACATGGATATCAATAATATCCTTTGAAATATCAATCGAGACGTTGAATCGTCTGAGCTGCTCAATACGTCCGTCCAATTGTGGTTTTCATTCAATATCTTAAAATAATAATGTACTTCAAAAACATCCTTATGTTGATATTACTAAAGTTTAAATTTCTTTGTTGTAACCGTTAAAGCAATTTGGAGATACCATCGAAGCAAAAAAGATTTGCCTTTCTAGAATTTTGGATCGACTCTATCCCAAGCTACTTGAGTAGAGAATTGTCTGGCAAATGTTAATTGGAATGAATCCACCGTTTGACAGTAAAGCTCCGTATTGTCTGAGTTTCTAAAAGGCCGTTCCAGCGAAAACTTTGGTATTGGAAACGATATTTTTAATCTTTGATATTTTCTTTGGCGAATCTATTCAAGTTACGTTGAAAGAGCACGGTAGATCATTAGACATTCATTTATGTAAAAAGACAGTGGAAATAGTTAACGTTTTTTTTTATTGAAATAAATTAAGCTCATAGCGCCCCTAGATTTTAACCATAAAACATAAGCGTACACAATCCTATTAATTGAATTATCTTAGTATGATGTCTGCTAAAGGCTGAAATTAATAATTAATCTTATCCAACATCTTTAGATTTAAGATTTTGTATTTCAACCGCTTTTGTGTTAAAATCACATTTAACACCGTATCCTTAATTTCAAATCCAAAGATTTTGCATTAGATTGATTATTAATTTCGGGCGTTAGTGTACATTGCTGGTATATTTTGCTGCTTGTTCTATAGGACCTTCTCACTACTGTATGAATCAGTGCAGAATTTATTTATTTATATATACACTTTGTTGTACACCACATAACTAAAACAAGGAAAAAAATAAAAACAATAGGTCATAATAGTCAATGTACAATGGACGCTCTTATCGCATACAGCGATATCTTCCAGACAACCTTTGGATAGATTTGAGAAATAGGAAAGAGATAACGGGTAGTCTAGATGTACATGTACAAAGTTGTATGTACATAATTTATATTGCACAAATATAATGATAATGACTATTACAGTAAAATAAATAAATGCTATTTACAAATAAATATTGTGTGTGTATATAAAATCGTAAATAGGAATAATGAATAAGAATGAGTAAGCAATAGCAAGTTAACGTGACTGTGTTCATTCGCTAACCTTTTTTAAACGGGCAGCGATAGTGCACACTTCACAAGAAGTTATAATGTAATCATCCACAGTCGAACAGCTTGAGTGGTGAACGACTTGTCATCGAAATTAGTTGAGTGCATACGGATTTTTAGTGTCAAATTCTCTGATGAACTCAAAAACTTGAATGTGTGTCACCCAGGAACTCAAATCGTTATTTAAGGTAAAAGAGGGTAAAGGGTTGAAGAGTACATTATATAGTAGTGAAAGAATATGCGTATTCCGGCGAAGGTGATTAGGTAGCCATGATGAATAACTATTATTTTTCGCATAATCTATATAATAAAAATAAAACCCTAACTGATCGATAAGTATTTAGTCATATTACTGAACGGTACAATATAAAATCACAAGCCAGCTATTGACAAATTATCCAGCGTGAAGTCAGTCAGAATTATGCATGTCATAATACGAAATAGAAGATGTCAGTTTGAGCCCTTAAACTGAACTGCCTGGAAATTGCATGGTTTTTTAAAAGTTCATAGTACGACCCCTGAGCTGGTCAACTTCTTAACTTTTTTACACGTATTCCTTCCCGAATATACGACAGAATGAAAGTGTCTGTCAAACATGTTTGATGAGATTAAAATTGGGAGCTGCACACATACTGTCACGAAAATGCGACGGTAAAAAGTTGGCCTTATTGCTTGGTTGTTATTATTTCATTTACAATACACCAGACAATTTTTTACCGTCTAAAAATTAATATCATTTTAATTTAATTATATACTTATATCAAACCTTTCTTAATAATAGTATTCAATAACTTTCTTCGACGATTTTATAGTTTTTCCTAATTACGTAAATTATAGGCCTTCAGAATAATATTTTTTAGTTACCCCAAAGTATCAATATCTTCTAACGTGCGTTCGTAAGTACGAATACTATTTTTTTATACAACTCGATCATGAGACGACGATTTTTCGCCTGGTGGTGAGCGTCCCGCCTGTTCATGACAATTTGTAATGCTACCTAGGACTGGTCCTGTGCTGCACCACATGACGCTGGCTACCTCCTGGCATTAGTTATTTAGTCTCTTATGCCCAGTGACTGTACTAGCTTCAGTACCATTTAAACCGGAAAACAGTAAAAGTAAAATTTCAAACACTACAGCTTGACAAGAGAATATCGGGCACTGTGGTGGTACCTATCTAGCCGCAATGTTGCATTAAGAGACTTACTACCAGTGGTTATTATGAGTATGACAGATGTGGGCTATGTTTGGGAGTTTGTTGTACTGTTTCTTTTTTTTTTTTTTTTTTTTTTTTTTTTTGTTGGGCTTCTCGCATACATTTCTGGGAAATGTGGTTGCTTAACCGGTCATTTGCTGGCGAAGCCAAAAGAGGCCTCCAGCCAGGCTTAAATTAATTATTAAAAACTAAGCAACTTTCGCTAAGGGCGCCCCCTGCGGGACACGGACCTCGGCTTAGGGCATTGCTGGGGATATCAAGCTATTGTTTTGGGGACAGCTGGATCGGTATTATTTAAATTGTATTAAGGGACATTTAAAGCTACAGGCTCGGCACGGGCCGGCGCGAGCAAGAGACGGGAGGGAGAAGTGCTAACTTGAACGGGAAGGTGACGCGGCGATAGGCCTCCGCGACGTCGGTGAGGGGTTGTACTGTTTATTATCCCCAGCTTAAATACATGTCTTATGAACAATTGCGGCAAAATGGTTAATAAAAGACCTTGAGTCTTTTGGCCATTTTGGCACAACATTTTTGTTACGAGTGTTACACGAAGTATAAGTGACTAACATACCGAAAACTTTGGGAAGAGGCTACACTCAGGCATATAATGAAATAGAAATTTATCTCGGAAAAAATAAGTTACAGTTTTTGAATTTTTGTTGCACGCAATTTATTGTAAGCAAAGCGATCAAAACGCTACGTGATTAATGTACTATGGTATGCTACTGCGAGCGATGACCTCATCCGTGAACTGTAGCGAAACAACAGCCATTTAGTTTTTATTCACATTGCAGTTTTATGTAAAAATAAATAGTTTATTGAGTTTTTATTCAAAAATAGCGTTGCGATAGACGAAAATAATTATTTTATACTGAAATCAGTTAAATAAACTGAAAAAGAATCAGAAAATTCATGAAAAAACCGACGCAAAATTCTAAAGCTGAGGGTTTCAGAATCATTTACTGAAATCATAGCATCAGTTTTTGTTACGATGTCACTTACACCCGTTATAAAAATGTCAAAACAGCTTTCTATGTTGACCAGCGAATATGTATTGAGGGAAAACGGGACAGATCAGGGATGGCGAACCTATGGCACGCGTGCCAAATAATTATCGAAATAAAGTTACAGCGGTTATTATACCTAAATAGCAGTGAAAAATGTATCTGTTTATGTTTATACTCGTTTTTAATAAAGAACCTTAATTTACTTTTCGATCATTGCCACTATATTCGTCGGTTGCTCATTGGCACGTCATGCCGAATACTTACATTCAACATTTTTGGTACTTATTGCACATAGATAGAAAAAGGGTCGCCATCCCAGGGATAGATTATTTTCGGGAAGGAATACGTGTAACAGCTCAGGGGTCGTACTATGAACTTTTAAAAACCCATGCAAGTTCCAGGCGGTTTGGTTTACGGGCTCAATCTAAAATCTTTTATTTCGTATTATGACATGCATAATTCCGACTGACTTCACGCTGGATAATTTGTCTATGGCTGACTTGTAATTTTATATTGTACCGTTCAGTAATAGTACTAAATACTTATCGATCATTTAGGGATTTATTTTTATTATATAGATTATGCGAAAAATAATATATAGTTATTTATCACGTACAAAAGTAACGAGAAAATATTAAAACAATGTATTTTGCTACGTAAGTAATTCAAATTTTATTTTCTGCTTTGTGATGTGTTTAGCGGGGAATACATCCACTTGAGCTTATATGTACGTACGTACTTTTTAAGCTGTGAGCAGAACTATACATTGGTAGAACTATTTATTATCATTGTTATATTTACGTTTCAAGTCGTACTCGTGCATTACACTACATAAATAGGTTTTTTAAGTACCTAGTTTGTATATTTATTTGATAGTCACACTTACACTTGTCTAAATAAATAATTAGTTAAATATATTTTTATCCCTGTTTTTGGGTCCAATGTTTAGGTATATCTTCGTATTCCGTAACTCTGTTACTATATAAACTTAGATCATAAGATAATGACGCACTTTACCTTCTATGGTATTCGTATATACAAAATCATCGTGACTGTGTAAATTATTTAGCTAAGAATTTATTATACTAAATAATAAATCTAGTAATTATTATTTAAAAACGTTTAAAGTATTTATAGCGTAACAAAAATGGCGTATTTATTTCAGTTCGTACATCAACTATGATTCATTGTTGATATAAAATGTAGCAACTAAAACATATCGCGTAATAACTAAAAACAATCCAATAAAAGCTATACAAATGTAGCGTAAACTGAAGGTTAATTTTGACAACAAAACATGAAAAGAAATGTCAACTGAAAGTTCATAATATTGTATTACGTATTGCCTGGCAAAATCCGGGCAGAAGTCAGCCAAGTGTCACGTAACCGCTGACTGACTGGTATTAAGAGTTCATAGTACGGAATTGCAAGGCAGTTCAGTTTACGACGTAAACCGCCTGGAAATAAGAGTACGTAATAAGGCCCCAGCAGTACAACACATAGAAGACGGTCGATAGCCAAAAACACAACTAGTACACCAGAGCCTATATATTAGTTAGAATAATAAGAACAAATTGACAAATTCAAGAATCAGCCCACAATAATATCCCTTGCTCCAAAATTATATTCAAACTATTTTCGTCCGAATCAACACAACTTGGAATTGTTTTGGTTTTGTTAGCCCCAGAAATAGCCCGTTCAGTAAATCAACAGGTTAACAGTGTGTCATCTATATCTGTAACTTTCTTATACCCAAGCGAGCATTTTGTGCCGTTTTTATTGCAAGTAGGGAAACAATAAATATAGGCAACCCAAATGTAAGTGTATTTATAGGCAGGTGTGCCAATGCGTGCTGGACTGATAGCTATCTCTTTCTCTCTTGTTGTAACTTGAAGAACGTATTTAAGATTGTCTGAACTATTTGAGTTATATATAGTTGAATAGTTGAGCAGGACTTAAAAATTGAGTGGCGGTTAAGTATTCGGCCGTATGCTTGCCGAATCGTTTTTTTTAAAGAAATGGTTACACACACTGGTATTTATCCTGTCTCGTAGGTACAGTATACAGTCAAACCTCACATGTCACAATCACCCAGAACCAAAACAACTATCTGTAACATCATACAAATATTTGTTCCGTGTGGGAATAGAACCTGCGACACGTAGCGCAGAAAACCAATTACTTAACCACTGCGCCAACCGTACCGTCAGATTATTGTGTGTTGAGCCTATTCTATATCTTTATTGTAATATTACATGTATATATCTGTTAAGCATAGGTTTCGATCGAATCGAAGGCTTTCTCATAGTCCACAAACGCCAGCATAGTGGCAGATTATACTCCTCGGTCTTCTGTATAACCTGCCGCAGCGTATGGATGTGGTCTATGGTACTGAAACCTTTCCGAAAACCGGCTTATTCGGGAGGCTGGAAGTCACCACTTTCTCTACGAGATCGAATCAGAAATGAGAGGATCCGTAGAAAAACTAAAGTTACCGATATCGCTGAAAGGATTAGTAAACTGAAGTGGCAATGGGCGGAGCACATTGCTCGTAGAACTGATGGCCGTTGGAGGAAATGGTTCTCGAATGGAGACCGCGCACCGGAAAACGCAGCGTAGGACGACCTTCAACTAGATGGACAGATGACCTGGTGAAGGTCGCTGGGAGTCGTTGGTAGAGAGCGGCGTGTAACCGTTCACTTTCGTTTGTTCAGCAGTGGACATCCTGTGGTTGATATGATGATGATATCTGTTAAAGGACTTACTGATCATCGAATCGAGAATCGACTATTGTGTTGTTTATAGTATATCTATTGAAGAAGACACTGCGACGTGATTGGCGTAGTGGCTAAACGATTGGCTTTTCTACGCTACGGATCACTGGTTCCCGCATGGAACAAATATTTTTATGGACTACTGGTAGTTGTTCTGGATCTGGGTGTTTATACATGTGAGATTGATGTCTGTAAATTGACTCTAAGATAAAGAAACAATCCTAGAGGAGAAATTATTTTTTGTCAAATCAGTGCAATTTATCAATTTTGTGGTCATCATCATACGACGATATCCCAAATGATGAAAAGTTGGTTTCTACGTGTCAAGCATTCTCATGCACCAACATTACAATGCATGAAAAATAAGATTAGGGCTAATGATCATGTCAGCCAAAGGACGTCCACTGCTAAACAAAGATTTCCACAACGACCCGTCCCAGCGAGCTTCACCAGGTTGTCTTTCCATCTCGTTGGAAGCCATCCTACGCTGCATTTTCCGATGCGTGGTCTTAACTTGAGAACCTTTTTGCCCCAACGGCTATCAGTTCTACGAGCAATGTGCGCCGCCCATTGCCACTTCAGTTTACTAATCATTCCAGCTGTATCGGTAACTTTAGTTCTTCTACGAATCTCCTCATTCCTCCCCCATCAATTTACACAACTGTGTCATTCATTACTTAAGGGGGAACTTGCCAGTACATGCTTGGCAGGCGAGTTGCTGAGCATACAATCGCTGCGGTTCCACAGAATGAAATAATGCCCATCCTTCTGATTTAAAGTCGTCTTTCACGACATCCACAGGAGATGGAGTGGTGCTATATTCTTAATCCGGACACCACACAGACTACTGTCTTATGATCAAAATACACATAATAACATTTCTAAGTACTATCCTTATAAATACGGGTGGCAAATACCAAGATAGATAAGATCGATTTTTGATTAACTCAAAAGACCAACACAAATCAACACCACTTAATAAAAACGGTTAACACATTGCATCGTATTTACACGCATTTAGACAGATTACCGGTCCGTATATAAACTGTTAAACAAATCTCTAAAAGCTACACAATTTGTCTTCGTAATAATGCCCATACGGGACTGCCTGTCTGTTTGTACGACACATTATCGACGACTGATCCCAATTTGGAAGTATCGTTAGCTTTCGTAACACAACCGTAAAATCCGACAGATGTCAGATTGATTTAAAAGAAACATGTATTGCCTTATATGGGTTAGTAAATTGTGATATGAAGGGTCTATAAGACCTAATTGTGCCTATATTTATACAAAGACGGTCAAGTGCGAATTGCGAGTAGGACTCGCGCCCAGAAAGGTTCCGTAACCATTAGGGTTTCCCGATGATCGGGATTCGTCTGGATTGTCCCGACATTTCGTATGATAACCATAATCCGGACATAATACAAACGTTACCGACAAACAGCTTCTCGTAAAATTAAAATAAAAAACACAACAGAAATTTAAAATTACCGCGGCGTTTGCGATCATTTCACTCCACAGAAATAGGAAATAAGTAATCTTGAACTACATGGCATATCTCTTATCTTCCAATATCTTTGCTTCACTCTGACTGAACGGAACGCCACCACTTTAGTGTATTTTTTGTAATTGTCACTAAAAACAAAGTAATTATATCACAGAGTCACAGCAGTTTATTCATAAGAAGAAAATTTACAACAGAGTTCACAAATCACAGTACAATAGCAGAAGATGATTTTTTTGGTGTAGACTAAGAAATATAACGAATGCGGTATATGGAAGCATACGATAGCGGAGCGAACGACATGCACTGTGCGTCGAGGTAAACATACGACTTTCTATTATGTCGCAAATTATTATTATTTACCTATGTCATAGTACTCATAATGTGTCAAAAATTTAATTTATTTGTCATGATTTTAATTTTAGTAATAAAAAGTATAAAAGTATAATAATATTTGTCCCCACAACTGTTGCCAAATCCCGACATTTTGAAATTTTGCCCAAATTTTGTAGTCTTCCCGTCTGGCAACCCAAGTAACCATACATGTTGTACGCATTCTCGCGATGCCCCTAGTGTACCTACGTATTTAATTGCATAATTTTTATTTTGAGGGCGCTCGTCTTTGACTCTGTATGAAATATAAGCTTGTCTCGTAATCATTGCACATGGGATTTAAAATAAGTCATTTCCGAATTTATTCCTGCACTTATGTTTTTTTCTGTTGGTCTTCTCGCATATTTCTCGGAAACGCCTTGACATATCGCTGACAGACAGACAACAAAGTGATCTTGTATGGGTTCAGTTTTTCTATTATGAGAACGGAACCTTAAAAATGGAGCAATATGTTTCTTGTGTACTAATTACTATGGGAATGTTATGTTTTTGTGTCACATATGTGTTGTTTGCTATGTTATTTTAGTTGGCTTCCAGCTAATACGGCTGAGCTTGTCTCGCCTTGCTTTGTTAACCACGCGCTTGCATGGGCATAAAGCAGACTTTTTAATGTTTAATTCATATTATTCATTCTTGGCTTTATATTTGCGGGCTCGAGCTTTTGGTTTGGCCAGAATCACCCGATTAACATTCCATGATCCATGTCCAGGTATCCCACGATGCCTGGGCGAGAGGCACGTTTGGTGATCACTGTGAACCTTGCCGCGGAGTGCCTCCCCTCTGTGTATTCCTCAAAACACGAAGTACCCAATCTGTGTTTTTGGAAATCACTTGCATCCGTGTGATCATTATTGGCAGAGAAACATCCAAACCACTTTCGCATAAATTTTTCCCACTACCAGAATTTGTCCACGAGAGAACTTATTAAGGGACCTTGATAACTAACAGACCGGTTTGCCGCCCTGGCCACCGAAGATGCCTGCCTTGCCGACGACGTTGCGGAGGACTATCGCCGCGACACCACCATCCCGGCCTACTAACTGTAACTCCGTCCCGTCCCGTCCCGTCCCTTGGTCGCGCCGGCCCGTGCCAAGCCTGTAGTATTAACTGACCCCTAAAATACGTAATTTTAAGCCTAGCTTTCCGTTAAGCAGCCATTTTTCCATGAAATATTTGCGAGAAGTCACTAAGAAAATCAAGAAAAAAAAGCCGTGTGGTGGTGGCTCAGAATACCACCACTCCATCTCCTCCTGTGGGTGTCGTAAGAGTCGACTAAGGGATTATCCGGAGGATGGGCAGCAGCGTCCTTCGAGTACATTAACAACTCAACTGCGATCGCCAACCCGCCTGCCAAGCGTGGCGATTATGGCAAAACCCCCCAATGAGCCCACAACGCACACCATTTCGGTCGTTGTGGTGGTCTTTGGGGAGGCCTGTTGGACACAGGGCAGTGGGCTTCATTCGGCCGAATTGATGACTAAGAAAATCTTGATAACTAAATAAAGCTTATCCTTTGTACTGGCATAATCTACCTTTGAATTGTTCAGCGATTTGAGCGTGATTGAGAGACATATATCCAAACATACAAACTTTCACATTGATAGTATCAGTCTTCTTCTTCTTTCGTGTGGTTAGTGGCCAACCTTGGGTCAGAGTTGTTTAAGCCGCCCAAAGGCCTCCGACTTGGCTTAACGACTGCCATATAATGTCAAGAACCGAGTCCGACAATTATATGTGCCCTCCGAAGCTCCTCAATATTCAATGTTAATACAATAAGATTTATTCAATAGTCGCCCAAGGTGAAAATCTACGAAGTACTTATACAATGTCCCAAGATTTGACGCCGCAGTACTGATATTGTGCGCAGCGCAGCACACAGCGAGGCTTAGGCGGATTCTTTACAATCCTTCCCGAGAAGTGCCTGGGGGACGACCTTTGCAGTTTTTACAGTCGCCTTCCCTATGCTAGAGGGGACAACCGGTTTGCAGTTATTCCCTCCGAGATATGGCTAAAGGCGTGGGCGGCTTCAGTGTGATCTTACGAGAACCTTTAGCCTCCCTTCGGTGCCGAAGATAACCGCTCCAGTGATTTTAGCTGGTAGGAATCTGGGATTCACCCTTCCCCGGGGCGAAGGAAGTTCATGAAGAATTTCCACTGGGCACCAATAAAAAAAAGGTCATGTTACATGTACTAAGAAAGGGTTATATGAAAATCCGTCCCTACACGGGTTGAAGGAGATTATATTTGTTTTTATAAACTACATTGCTTTACGGATATTTTTTACGAATATACTATCCAAGGCGAACGGATTTTCGGGCACAGCCAGTATAGAATTTAGGTGTACTTTTTGCTTAACTTTTTTAAGTACAATATTGATTTGAAAATAGAATGAAAACGTAGCTTCTCGGAAAAAACTAAGCCTTTCTAATTTGATCTATTAAATTGTACGGCGCAGCGCGGCGGCACTTCTCACGAAGTATTAAAAACAAAAAATCGATAATATCGAACCAAATTGATACTTAACTGTATCGATTACAAAGTTTGTATCGTCAAAACATCAGTTGTCACGACTCGATTTCCCGTTATGGGACCGACAGAAATAATTTCGTAATTAGAGTTTAAAAAAAACGTTGCCCCACACTAGGATCTGCGTTTACAGAGATGAATTCCACATACAATACACCCAGACCCGGAACAACTATCTGCAGATCATACAGACATACTTGAAGGGGTATGCCGGACTCCTAGCGGCTAAAACCACTGGAGCGGTCATCTTCGGCACCAAGGGTAAGGGAGGCTCCAGGTCCTCGTATGAACACACTAGAGCCGCCCACTGGTGCCACGCCTATAGGCATATCTCGAAGAGGGTGACTGTAAAGATTGTAAAGGATCCCTTCAAAGCGTCCCACGTCAGCGCGTATGTAATGACCGACCTCCCAAATTTGAGAGTCTGTGAGTTGTATTTTGCTTTTTTCTAAATTAATCTATGATGCTTTGAATCACCTAATCAATGAAATGTTTGTATCCGACCTTAAAATGGAATATCAAACATACGACAAGGATGTGTAGTATTATTTATGTTTTAAATAATGTATAAATTTATTTTAAATACTGCCTAAACACTATATAAGAAATTTCCAACCGTAATACCACATCACCTATCAACCACAAAATGATCTCAAAGCCAAATTACATCAAAGCAAAGCTGCCCATTAAAATAGATTTGAATTAAAAGCAATACCTTAACTAATTACTATTCAATGCCCATTGGGCTCTTAAAACACCGATAAACATATATAGATAAGTTATTCTTTAATCTTACACGCTATCATAAATCAATGCAGAGGAACATATCATTAACCTCGTACTGAACTATTCTTTATTTTATCAACAACGATACTTCATTTTATTAATAAACCATTGATGATCGTTAACAAACTCTGCTTATGGTTGTCCAAGTGATAAGGCAATGTACTCAAAAAAATTGATACGGTGTTGCTACGTCAGCCGTCATAATGTTGTGACGTAGACGATTTGTTTGAAATTCGACTCGCTTTGTCCGTGAAATAGATGATTTTTTACTGTTGAACATTTAATCCTATTTAAACGCTAATAAGGTCCGTTTTAAGGTTTGTTAGTTTCAGTAAATTGCGTAATAGGGATGTCAAATCCAAGACTTTGATGATGGGAACAAGAGCTTCATAGTTTAATTAAAACTGACAGAAGTGATTTATAGCAATTGTCTCATTAACATTATTTGTCAACAAGCTCCTTGATAACTATATTATGCATAACAAATTTAGTTTATTTCAGTTCTAAATAAAGATGCGTTAGCAGAAAAGAAAATTCTTGACGTAACGACAGATGTGACAGGCCGATGTCAACGAAACTTTGCACAAAGAAAAGAAAGACTACGTGACAAAACTGGAATATTGACATAAAACTTCTTTCGGGACGGTGTGAATTGGATTTTATGAAACGAAAACGTGTTACGAAAGAGAGACAACTTTAAATGTATTTATAGGCTGTGAGAGAATGAGATCAAACACATTTCTATATAGTTTCCCTATTCACTATTGTCGATCAATCGCTTTCTCTCTCTCTTTCACTCTCTGTTTACCACCTCCATAGTGTATTCATCTCATTCTCTTACAAATGGACCAAAATACAAAGTTTCACTTCTACCGCGTGTGAACTCACACGCGACTCATTTTTTTATAATCCCTTCATAGATTAGACACCACACCTAACAAAAAACCAATATTGTTGCGTATCCAATTTGATACTATTTGTTTTGTAACTGTGTGGTAGAGTTATAAATCAAATACGGTGAATAAAACAAAAACACTAGTTACCCTTGTGGATAACTTTTCCATAGTTGCCAATTCCAATACCCCAGAAGTTAACATTAACAATAGTTTGCAGGCTAGACTCGTCTAACCAGGGAGTCAAAAGTTCCATCGTTCAAACCGCGACATCTTGGCTCAAAAACGTAAAAACGTCGACTGCTGAACAAAAACGTTCCCCATAAATTTCCACAACGACCAGACATGCCATGCGTGATCATTTTTTGGCGGAATTTGCCAATACTCACCATGCTTGGCAGGCGGGTTGGTACAAGCAGAATGGCACTTGTTCCACAAAAGTGACGCTGCTGCCCATCCCTCTGGCTTAGATTCCCTTAGTCGCCCTTTACGACATCCATGAGAGAAGATGGAGTGGTGCGTATTCTTAATCCGGAGACCACACAGAGAGTACACACACCATAAATACTATACCAGTACAAAACAATAAATTTTACTCAGAATGAGATTGCAATGTTGACGGGCCCACTAAGTTTAGGACGTGAATGTACTTAATCTACATATAACAAACAAAGACACAAACTTTGGCAGTTACAATATTAAAACCCACATTACGATCCCCGAGAGGGTAGAGGTATCCATTAATGGCGGGCTCGACACTCGTAAAAGTCACCCAAAATATAAAACTTCATACGAATTCAGTTTCATTTAGCGATGCTTCATAAAACAAGCATTTTACGAGCTCACATTATGCACGTAAAGCCAGTGACGATGGATGTGACTGATGGGAGGGAATAGAAAAGAATTTAAAGAGTTATGCAAGTAGCGTAACGTTTGAATGTTCTATTCTCAAAAGAATTTTCATACTTATCATTGGACATGCATGTACTGAGTTCATCATATCAGCCAATGGATGTCCACAGCTGAAAAAAGGCCGGGAGACATGAATAACTGTGTTGTCATTTTGGGGGGAATTTGTCAGTACTCACCACGCTTGACAGGCAGGTTTGTGAGTGCAGTATAGCTGCTATTCTACAAAAAGGACGCTGCTGCCCCTTAGTCGCCTTTCACGACATCCACGGGAGGAGATGGAGTGGTGCTTTATTCTTAATCCGGACACCACACGGACGTACTGCGTTATAACCACATATTTTTAGTAAAGGACCACACTGCTCGAAAATCGTACATTCAGATCAGATCACTTTCAATTTAAGTCTCAGTTCAGTGCCTTATGACAGTCGTTATGTATCATCGTGCAGTCAGACGGCAACTCTATACGTTTGTTGCACGAATGATATAGAGCGAAGCATGCTTTAAACTCGATAGTGTTGCCAACTCGCTTTAAAAAGAACCCCTTGCGCAGTATCGCGGTTTGTCTTGCAGTCGTTCGGTTCCCAGCATAGACATCAACACCTCTCTCCACTCGTAGGTGTAGTAAAGGTCGTCTAACGGCCGAAATTAATAATCAATCTAATCCAAAATCTTTAGATTTAAGATTTTGAACTTAATCTGTTTTAGTGTTAAGGTCACACTTAATACAAAAACAGTCAAATCCGCGACCACAAATTGATAGATTTTGAATTAGATTGATTATTTATTTCGGACATTAATAATTTGCTAAGAACACTTCATTTCGGCCGAATAAAGTCCACTGCTGGACACAGGCCTCCCTCAAAGATCACCACAAATATACCGATATCGGTGTGATGTGTGTTCATTGGGGGTTTTTCCGTAATCGCCACGCTTGGCAGGCGGGTTGGCGATCGCAGTTAAGTTGTTAATTAATTCAAAGGACGCTGCTGCCCATCCTCCGTCTAATCCCTGCTGCGATGGGTTGGTGCTATTCGTAATCGGCACCACACGGCACAAAAGAGCACCCTCTTAGCATATTATTAAGGGCCGAAATTAATAATCAATCTGAGGAACGCTGTAACCGGTGCATTTATTACCACCAACACGATCCCATCATCAGTCCTACTAAGCATAGTAAAAATAGCTATATCTCATATGACTGTTCCTTGTGGATCATTGTAAAGCCAATCTACCGCAGTAGACCGAAGTAAACATTTTCCATCGAAATGAAGCCAGGTCAAGAAACCCTGAGAACAGTCGAAGATTTTTAAGCAATAAAACATTATGTAACTTAATCTGACGGTAGCCGCTTGAATGTTGCCATTAAAAGCGTCATAACAATCTGGACGCGGCTTCGAACAATTACACTCAATTGAAATAAGACAACACGCGGCTGTGACTATAATTACTGTAATCTATATTTATGGTCAGGGCTGCCATATAAAATAAATATTTTTATGTGGATTAAGCTAGTTTGCTGGACCATGGCAAACCCGTATAGAATTCTATTGTGGTATCCAAAAACCATAGACCATAACTGGTGTCTTTAACATATTATTATTAGTACATTGTTTACTAGGTATAGCCGCTATTTCATCCGCGTAGAATTCGGGTAATCCCCTAAGAAACTGCTTAACTGACTGATGAACTCATCAGCATCGTCGTAACAACCAAAGGACGTCCTCTGCTGAACAAATGAACACAGGCCTCCCCCACAAGTTTCCACCATTGTGACATCATTTTGGGCTCTTTACGCTTCACCACGCTTGGTAGGCGGGTTGGTGAGCGCAGTATGGCAACTGTTCTACAGAAGGGACTCTGCTGCCCATCTCTCTGGTTTAGAGTCCCTTAGTCGCCTTTTACGACATCCACGGAAAGAGATGGACTGGTGCTACGTCCTTAATCCGGACACCACATGGATAATTGCCCAGCAGTTGATTGTCACAAAATCGCTAAAAAGAAACGTACCTGTCTAACATAAGTTTTCTGGATTCTATAGTTCTGGAGATGTTGCGATGAGTGGTTCAATTTGAGACGCGATTTTCGGTAGGATAGCGGGATTCCCACATAGTTTAACGGGACTTACATATTAAGTGGCATTTCAATATTCGGCTGTAATTAAGTAAGCCTAAGAGTGGTCTTTCGCTTTGATATGGTATTTAAAAAGATTGTTTAAATGTTGGAGGCAATAAATCTAATCGGAAATCCCTGATGAATTACTATTTATATAGCAAAGTGGACACGTTAAAGAAATACCGAGGAAAAGCTGAAATGAGTAAAACAACAGTTCTCTCAAAGTTCACACTCAATTACTGACAAGTGACAACCCTACACGCAGCAATGGTGGAATGTAATAGCGCTTTAGTTTCATAGCAATATCTGAAGAGCTTTTGTTCGTACTGCCTTTGATAAAAACTATCGTTGTTTATTGTTCCATTTTCATTATTTTTACTGATATTTTAGAAATAACTGTTTTAGTACCTACAGAATTTTGATATACATTGATAGTAAAACTCAGAGTAGTTGATAAGTACCAACGAAAGGTGTTGTTGCATGGCTTTATAACAATAAACGTTTATGAAGAGTTCTTCACTATTTAAAACACTTACGGCCGAATACTGAAACGCGCAGTGAAAAGAAGAAATAAGTATTTTTACGAAATTACAATCTGGTCAAGAATTACAAAAGACTAATCAAGTCGTTTTCTTTTTCTGTTTTAAACTATGAGCTTTTCTTTTATTGTTGGTTCCCAGTGGAAATTCTTCATGAACCTCCTTCGCCCCGGGGATCGGCGAAGGGGTATGGGTATGGACTCCTACCGGCTGAAACCACTGGAGCGGTCATCATCGGCACCTAAGGGAGACTTCAGGTCCTCGTATGATCACACTAGAGCCGCCCACTAGTTGCACGCCTATAGGCACATCTCGGAGAGGGTGACTTTAAAGTGGTCATCGCAGTTGAGTTGTACTCGAAGGAATTTGCTGCCCGCCCTTCGGCTAATACCATAGTCGCCTTTACGACATGAGATGGGTTTGTGCTATTCTTAGCCGGCACCACACGACATCACCACACAAACACGCAGACACGCAAAAATGACCTGCAGGCCATTACATAGGTATTGGAGCCCGCGACCCGAAACGTAAAAACCCAATCACTTCGCCACTGCGCCATCGGCCCACCGCGCCGTCAAGTTGATAGTCAAGAATTCCAAATTTAAAAAATATTGAATAGAATTAAAAAAAATCTGTAACGGCACATGGCGGCCTGTCACTTTAGTCATCCTGCGACCACGAATGTTGCAAAGTATTCGAAAGGTAAGGAAAATCTAAAATCTATAATATACGCGATGTAATCCGTTTATACACAATTTAACATTATCTAAGTAACACTGCTACGAGAAACTTTCAAAACGCTTCCTGTAAATACGGTTATTATTACCATTCAAGGTATAATGCCAAATACATAGAAGATAAGAACATAGAAACTATTCCTATTATTCCGCACAAGTTCATATTTATACGTGACCTATTCTAATTTTAACCTTCTAAGTTTAAAAAACAATACTAGCAACCGGAAACGGACCACCAAAAAACAAAATCCTTACTTAATTAATTGCAGCCGCGGGACCGACGACGGCACAATGAGCCCATTGACACGGATACAATTCCGTTTGTCCGCGACCCAATTCCGACCGATCCGCTGGCCTACGTAATTTTACAGGATTATCGCAGGAAATGACGCAGCAGTACAACTGCGTAAAAAAGGACTGCACTAAACAGACAATCGGTCCTCTAATAATTACGTAACACACTCGGACGGAAACGCTTGCATTTGACGAGGACTGAAAAGGTTACCCATATAGGAGTTTTGATCGATTAAAATTTAAGGTTCAATTCATTCAAAAACGTCAAGTGTCAAAGTAAAACAAAGATATGAAAAATTGGAAATAAATCTTGATAAAAAACAATTGAACCGTACGACGTTGCCGACATGTTTTTTAGATTTATATTTTATAGATGTAAAGATTTATTAATTTAAATACCGTACAACGTTGCCTTATACTTGACATTGGCGAAATTGTGGAAGATACTCTACAGAAGCCATAATCTAAGAGAAGAAGAAGAATAAATCTTGATAAATTGTTAATATTGGGTGTATCAAAGCCATAATATACACATTTTATTAGGACAGCGAGTTTATCGTTATATCAAGATGTTGTCTGCAGTGAAAGGGCCTGATGAAGTTATATCAACGTATTGGAGAGTATTCGTCAAGAAAACTTTAACAAGAGGAAACAACTTTTTAGAATCAGATACATGAAGAACAAGAAAATGGAATAATTAATCTTGGCACAGTTTATGAAATAGCAAACTTGGACTTCTGGGGTGGAAGGCCTGGTGACCTGAGATACAGGCTTCAGCCTAGTTTAGGCACCAGTCTCCCACAGTAAATTTGTATAATACACTACTGATTAATGGTACCACCCAAGTGCCAGATATTCGCCACTGAGCAGTATTTTTAAACTTTAGACGTAACAATGTTCCGGTTTTGTATAATGCCGTGTGGTGCCGGCTCAGAATGCCACCACCCCATCTCCTTCCATGGGTGTCGTAAAAGTCGACTAAGGGATTAGCCGGAGGATGGGCAGCAGCGTCCTTCGAGTACATTAACAACTCAACTGCGATCGCCAACCCGTCTGCCAAGCGTGGCGATTATAGCAAAACCCCCCAATGAGCCCACAACACATCCATATCGGTGGTTGTGGTAGATCTTTGGGGAGGCCTGTGTCCAGCAGTGGACTTCATTCGGCCGAAATGATGAAGAGGCTAAATAACTTGTCTCGGAAGTGACGATCGCAGTGTGGTGCGACGCTGGACTAGTCCTGAGTAGCATTACAAAGGTTATAGGCAGGCATGACGCTTACCAGCAGGCGAATAAAATGCTCTCTCGTCACCACGTTGTATGCAATTAAACTGCCATTATACAAAGCAGTTCACGCGTAAGGTTCATTTTCGTTATTGAAATACAATATAGAAAGAAAGAAAAATATTTATTTCTTATGTGACACGGACATAACGCATAGCCAAACAATAAAAGTTATATGAAACAAAAATCAATTACAATGCAAAAGTGTGCGTCTCGTCCGGACAAACAGAAATAGGTATATCGCTCAGCTTAGTGCAGTGGCGTCACATGGATGTAAAACCACTGCGCTAATATTCTGCGACATCCTTATATGAAGTACTGACGTCGTCCAGTATTACATAAAACCATAAAGTATCCTAATAATAAAAATAATAAATAGGATAGGAAGGTCCGTACACTGTTGACTGCAAGTCGGATGCATCACCCTCGGTCTTCGGTAATGAGGCTGTACATCCCACGGAAGTGTGGAGGTCGAGGCTTTTTAAATGCTAAGACTCTCCACAACCGCGAGGTGTGCCGCCTCAGGGATTATTTCCTCCGTGCCGAAGGGGGGATGCACCGAGATGTAGTCGCAGTAGACAAAGGACTAACCCCGCTCGGTTTGGCTAAGGAGAACTGGCGCAACCCTGCCGTACTTAGTACCAACGACCGCATGGAGGTATGGCAGAGCAAGGAGCTACACGGACGCTATTATCGGGTTCTTCATGGTCCTGATGTGGACTTGCAAGCGTCCGTGTCCTGGCTACGCTTCGGTGACTTATTCGGAGAAACCGAAGGTTTTGTTTGTGCAATTATGGACGAAGTTATCATGACGAACAACTACCGGAAATATATTGTTAAGGATGGCACCGTTGACATCTGTCGGGCATGTCACTGTCCTGGTGAATCACTTAGACATATAATTTCTGGTTGTTCTCGTCTTGCTAACGGCGAATACTTGCATAGGCATAACCAAGTGGCCAGGATCATCCATCAGCAACTTGCTCTAAAATACAACCTTGTGGAATCTGAGGTACCGTATTACAGGTATGTGCCCGACCCAGTTCTTGAAAATGGTCATGTCACGTTGTACTGGGATCGATCTATCATCACTGATAGGACTATTGTGGCCAATAAGCCTGATATAGTGGTGATAGATCGATTAGAGCGCCGCACAATTATTGTTGATGTTACTATCCCGCATGACGAGAATCTCGTGAAAGCCGAGAAAGATAAACAGATTAAGTATCTTGACTTGGCACACGAGATTGTCGACATGTGGGATGTAGACTCCGCAATTATTGTGCCGATAGTTGTTACAGCCAATGGCCTCATAGCCAAGAGCCTCGATCAACATCTAAAGAGGCTCTCGTTAGGTGGTTGGATCAAAGGCTTGCTACAGAAAGCAGTTCTCCTTGACACGGCACGCATAGTGAGGAGGTTCCTTTCTCTGGAGCCCTAACCACCGGTTGCTTGGACCCTGTGCCCGCTGCCGGTTGGTCACTATTTTTTACATTTTTAAATGTATAATAAGTTTTGTTTTGATTTGTATATTTAAAAATGAAAAAGATATGTTGTTAAATGATAATAAAAAATAATAATAATAATACCAGAGGGGTAAGACATAAAAATAATAATAATACCCCTCTGGGCAGTCGTTATCTCACCATGGGATAAGGTAATCCTGGAGGGCAGATTAAAGTAGCTGCTTGATTTCTTCCTACCTTCTGATATAAAAAAAAGTATATCATAAGTAAAAAAAAAGTATATTAAGTAGCTTACAGAACGCAGGGCAGTTTGTGGCGAGCTGAATGTGAGTGGCGACACTGCGTACCCGAATGCTCCAGAGAGTCGGTCAGGGCCTCGTCTCCGGCTTGCCTTTATTGGTTGGTTGGAGTGGTACCCCATGAGTGCCCGTAGGATTTTCAACTCTGGCTTGTCTTAATTGGCCGATCAGAGGGGGGCCGCCAGAGCTATATGCTCGGGGGTGGAAGTGTCTAATGGCGTAATAACGGGGAAACCCGCTCCGAGTCTTCGAGACGCGCGATGGTGAAACCGGTGCCGCACCTCTCTACACCCCTAGCCGCTCACACCGGTGTTGCTCCTTGTCGCCTGTAGTGGTGGCCATTTAGGGGGCCCATCTTGTGAGTGGCAAGTCACCGTCTGCCACAGAATTTCACATTAAAGGTTGAAAGGCAGACGCCGTTTTTTCCGTTTTTCTTAGTATTAAATCCATTTAGCACCCATTGCAATAGACCTTATACTTGTAGTTTCCATTTCATACAATAGTTTTATACCTCCGGGGACAATCCGAGACTGCATTTTATAGTGCAGCCATGGAGAGTCCCCGGTTAGTGTCCCATTACATTTTAGATTAAAATTCTTTAAAGGGCCTCTGCGTGTTGGACCCATGTCCCCGCGTAAGCCTATCAAAAGACCGGGTTCCACCTTACAGGGGATATAAACCCGTGTAATAGAGAAAAAAATAAAAGTAAAAGAAATAATGGCGCGCCTAGTGCTTCACTACGATTATTTTTAATTTACTTTTTTATTAATCCAGTGGAAATACAGCATGTACTTCCTCCGCCCCGGGAAAGGGGCAAGGGTGGAGGGGTATGCCGTACTCCTTTTTTTATTGTCCTCCAGTGGAAATTCTACATGAACATTCCCTGTGGTCATCTTCGGCACCGAAGGGGGGCTAGAGCCACGCCTTTGGGCACATCTCGGAGGGGATGACTGTAAAGCGGTCACCCTCTCTAGGGAGGGAATACGACTATAAAAAGGCACTCCAGGCACTCTCAAGGAGAATTGTAAAAGATTCCCCCGAAGCCTCACTGTGCGCTGTCTTGCGCACACGGTGACACGTGACCAGGTTACCGTTCCTGGGGGCCGCTTGGTATTTTTTTTAAAACCTTGCCCCACTCTTGGTTGGCTCCTGCGTCGTAGGTGCGTTTACAGACATCAATTCCACATAGAATACACCAAGACCCGGAACAACTACCTGCAGATCATACAAATATTTGTTCCGTGTGGGAATGGAACCCACGACCCGGAGCGCAGCAGCCGACTGTATCAGCCACTACTACTAACAACACTAATACACTCTCTATCACTGAAAGGTTTTGCGGGTAGAAAACTCAGTCTGAGTTAAGCTCGCCTTTGTACATAAAATGACTGTCCGATTTATATTTTCTTTTTGTACAATAAAGTATTTAAGAGTATTTGTATAGACCGAATATATATGTTTCAAGTCTGTGTATTTGTATCTGCAATTTTACCGACGACACATACATACATTACACAACAAATATACAACTACCCGAATAATTGACCTAATTCTGCCTTCAATTTGACCTTACGCGCGATCCTGTAATACCGTTGTTATGGTGTTTGTTGATGATGAAGGTTTTGTTTCATATTATATAAGTAATATTGTTAGCTTATTTTACGCGTTAATTTAGCATAATTAAAGTTTTACATTAATACTCATGTAGGAATTTCCAAATGTATATACATCACAGGCCCGCCAGCAGCCATAATAATTTTAATTTTAGAGTGTATTCAAGAAACTTTTTTAAATACTAGATAACCGATTTTTTTTTCCTAGATCATTCCTTTTTTTATCGCGAGGAAATCCTCACAGACTTCCTCCGCCTTGGGAAATGCGGAGGGGCATGCCCGACTCAAACCGGCTATAACCCCCGGTGACTTCCTCTTACTTCAAGTCGGGGGTGAGATGTACGCTTTGTCTGCATTAAGTCCGTCACTCTTTGACGGGCCCCTTCCCTGTGCAACCTTGCTGGCCGCACCTATCCTACAGAGAGGCGTGCGCGGAACACACAGGCCCTCATCTTGAGCCTGTTTATGTTCGGGCGACGGACGCCTGGTTCGTCGCCCCTTTTCATTACGGCTGGAGATCGTTCAGCGCCCTCATCCGGCGCCCGCGCCTGATGCATTTTCTGCGGCGGAGATCAGAGGTGGTCTCCTCCCGTCCCCGCTCTGCCGCCTCCTTTGCTTGCATCACGTCCTCGCAAAAGGAGGCGACAGTATCCCACGTGCTCTTGCTCCGGACTGAACCACGGCCGGAAGCAAGAGGTCACTCTCTTGGACCGCCGCGACTAGATCACAGCGCTGCGTTGCCCAAGCTGGGCACTCCTCCAGCTCCTCCTCCGGGCAGTTTCCGAACCAGGATTACTCCTGCTAATATTGCTTAAGCAAGCAACTTTGCTTCTATATACTAGTCTTTATTTTAATACTTTATTTTTAAAAGTTACTGGATGATATATTTAACCTTGGCAAAATTTCAACTTAACTAGATTATCTGTTGTGTTAATCCATAACACATTAAATATCTATCTATGAAAATAAATCCTAATAAACTTATGATTTTACACTTAGTTGTAGAAGATCTTTACTTTAATTAAAAGGGTATACAAAACAGACACAAAAGTGTACTCAGCTTCAAATTGAAAATGTATAAAACCGTTCAACGAGGCTAAAATACTCGAAATGGGATTTTTTCAAACTTTTTTCATATTTCCAGTCCATTTGTGGAGCCCAATAATGGGAAAAGTTGCTCCAGTGAACTAATTAATTAAAACCTATTCAAAGCTTTTTATGAATAAAAACTTCTTAGAATTTTTTAACTTAAAAATCACTGTGATAACACAGGAGTTAAAATAGTCACGGCAAAGAAATATATAGTATATAAAGATATATTCAGATGTTTTTAAATGTAAGATCTGAATTTTGAAATTAGAATTCATCATCATCATTTCAGCCGAAAAACGTCCACTGCTGGACAGACGCCTCCCCCAAAGATTGCCACAACGACTGGTATGGGTTTGTCTTGAGTGCTCATTGGGGAGTTCTGCCATAATCGCCACGCCTGGAGATGGGTTGGCGACGCCATTGTTTTATAAATGTACTCGAAGGACGCTGCTGCCCATCCACCGGCTAATCCCATAGTCGCCTTTTACGACACCCACGGGATGAGATGGGGTGGTGGTATTCTTAGCCAGCACTACACGGTTTAGATTAGAATTAGAATTTGTGATATAATAAATGACTGCTCTTCTTCAGCTTTATAAGGGAGATTAAATTCTGCGACTGATTTGACATAAACTAATGTGCAAACGACTTCCTCAACTATACATTTTGCCGAGTTCCTTTTAGATAGGCAGGTGGTACAATATTCTGGAAATATACTGGTAGAAGAAATATCTCGATAAGAAAGCAGCATCTCGAAGAAAATTACTTTTAAAGTATACTCCCGTGGATATCGCAAAAGGCGACTGAGTACCTCTAAACCATAGGGATGAGCAGCAGCATCCATTCATTCCCTCCATGTGGAACAGTAGTTATACTGCGCTCACCAACCCGCGTGCGAGACCCAAGCGTGGTGAGTACTCGCACACTTATAAAATGGCAACACAATTGTGGAATTTTATAGGTGAGGCCTTTGTTTAGCAGTGGACGTTCTGTGGCTGATATAATGCCCACCAATATAAAATGTTTTGTTATGAATATCTCACTCACCCCAGCATATTTATGTATATGCATTGCAGCATATTTGTCGCGGAGTGCCTCCCTCCCTGTTTCCTTCCCGGTTAGCTCAGCTAGGAGGCTTTCTCCACGGCAGCAAGTAACGGAGTTCAGTTATTGAGATTCAATTAAACGTAACATAGGTATATTGCATATTGTTATTCACAACTTCAATTAACACTTCATGCTGATGTTGATGATTTTTAAAATACAAATAAAAATCAAAATATGAAAAGCGACTCTACGTCATCTAAATTCCAATTTTGATTTGAATAAAGAATGAATCGTGAGGTGGACAGTGGTGGAAATAAATGGTATGAAGTCATGAAAGTGGTTGATTGAAATAAAGAAGAAGACAGTCATCCTCCCAAACTTATCCACTATGTAACAGAACACTAGCCCGGCGACACCAGCACCGATCACCATGGCCGTAGTAGTCCACTGCATGGCATCATGGCTGATGAAGTGACCGGAGACCGAAAGCTTTGAAAGTTAAGAATTTAATCCATTTAGAATTCAGGAATGAAGTAACTAAACAGAAAACCTAAGCAACTATTACTAGGAACGAAGTCAAGAATACGAAAAAACTTCACAATAACAGGTGGCACGTGATTGTAGCCGTACACTATAAACTTGTGTTAGCGAACACAAAAGCAAACTTAAAGCTTAAAGGCTTAAAAAACGACAATAAGATGTCAATATGCTCTGATTTCATTCGGCAGCTAATTGCTATAGTTTCTTGTTTACGTAAAACAATAGTAAGCTTTTTAGTAAGCGCATTAGCATTGTCCCTATCAACGACACAATGTCCAAGCGAATACCTATTAATTTAACTCAGATTTTTTGATTTTCTGCTTTATCTTACCGACCGTTGTTGATTAAATCTACAACTTGTTTAAAGAAACGGCCACTATAGTTTTTTTTAAAAGCCGGATATTAGTCATGTCTGGATACAAATAAAAAAATTTGCAGATAGATTTCTTTATCAAGCACTGGTATACCATCATATCCTACATAGGCACCCATAGTCAGTTGCAGTTGAGAAGTTAAGCAACGCTCGACGTGTTCAGTCTGCGGATGGGCGACCACATAGTCGTATTTGAACCGAGCGTCTCCGTGCTTTGGACGGCACGTAAAATCGTCGGTCCTGGTTGTTGTCATTAGACGGCAGTCGTTAAGCCAAGTCGGAGGCCTTTGGTTGGCTGGAACAACTCTGATATAAGGTTGGCCACTAACCAAATGAAAATCAATGAATAACTTGCCTACCATTGTATCGGCCAAGTGTTAAGTCTTCGGTGCAATTTATTTGTTAAACAAAAAAGCCATAAAAGAAGACATATCCATACATTCGTTCTTATCACCTGAGTGTGCCGAAGCCGAATAATGCCAGCTCGAATGTGTGCACCGCGCCTGCCCATTGTGAAAAATATTAATATTTTAGAGAGACTGCCATCGGTAATCTATAGTTGATCGTAATTATTATTTATTTCAAAACTCCAATTACTGTTACTTATAAAACCTCCGAATTTAAGTTGCATGGTTCCAATTGGTTGGTCCTATGGAGAATAGCCGGCAAAAGCAACATAATAATTGATATTACTATATTGACTGATACGATTTTAAAACCTCGTGGTGTCCGGATTAAGAATATAGCGTGAGTGAGCGCACACTGACACAATTGTAGAAATCTATGGTGAAGGGCTTTGTTCAGCAGTGGATGAGCTTTGGCTAATATGATGATGCATCTGGCTGATTAGCCCATAGAGATAGACATGTGCAGCAGCATCGCGCAGTTTACATATTGTCTTCTCGCATGCATCTCAGGAAAATGTAGCTGCTTAAACCGCTTAAACTGGCCAATCTAACGAAGCCGAAAAAGCCTCCAGCTAAACATAAAACTTATAAACTGAGCAACTGCAGCTAAGAGTGCCTCTTGTGGGACTCGGGCATAGGGCGTTGCTAGGGGAAGAACTGGGGGAAAGCTGAATCGGCATTTATTTATTTAATTAAAGCATGGAAGACTTACAGCTAAACAAATCTAAAATAACACAAATTTTGTGAAAGGAAAGCCTATAAGTCTTCGCTTATAGAAATGGAGTAAAAATTTTAATTTAAGCGTGAGCGAATAGGAATGTACAAATCATCTGCTAATTTGAAAAAGTCAAGGCTTAAGCACCTCCTTGCCGATGACATACTAGTTACAAAGGGGTCGATGTTACGCTGCTTACACAAACTATTAAAAGTTCTGCTTGCTCGCACAAAATAACTGTTCTGCCTGTAATTTGATGAAGCATTTGGTACACGTACGGGTGGATTGAAAAGAATTGATTTGGATGGAACATTAAAGTAGATGTTTGCCAAAAGCTCAGGATAGTCAATATCGTTATTAAAGATTTTTAAAAGGAACACATAGTCAGCTATCTCACGACGATTTATGAGTGGTATTAGTATTTTTAGTAGTAGTATTTTTACATAGTTGAAGATAATCTCTAAAGATTGATAAGGAATTTTTTGATGAAAGCAGAGGTACCTAATGAAACGCTTTTGTACTTGCTCAATGCGATCGATATATTTATGATAATATGGGTTCCATATTTGAGACAAGTACTCCAAGTTGCTTCTAACAAATGTACATACAATATAAAATTTTGAGAGTTTTAACTTGAGTAAAAGATTTGGAGAGTCTCATTGTGAAACCTAGTGCTTTTTTGACAATAGCATCAACGTGCTTGTCAAAAACGAGTTTGCAAACGTGGTGTACTCCTAGGTCCCGAATATAATTGCATTTCGTTAAGGCATGACCTCCTAATATGTAAGAAGTGGCTAGGACCGTTCATTTCGACCCCCGGGAAGACGGCGGTGCCGTGTGCACAGCACAGCGCAAAGCGAGGCTTGGGGGGATCCTTTACAATCCTCCCCGAGAAGTGCCTGGGGGGGCGACCTTTTTACAGTCGCCTTTCCTGCGCTAGAGGGGGTGACCGCTTTACAGTCATCCCCTCCATGTGCCTAAAGGCTTGGCACCAATGGGCGGCTCTAGTGTGATCTTACGAGGACCTGGAGCCCTTCTTCGGTGCCGAAGATGACCGCTCCAGTGGTTTTAGCCGGTAGGAGTCCGGCATGGGCCTTCACCCTCCCCCGGGGCGAAGGAAGTTCCATGCAGAATTTCCACTGGACATCAATAAAAAAATACAAGAACCGTTCATTTTCGAGTATATGTTATCATCGAACACTTCGAGGGAGTATTATTTAAGTAATATATTTTTAGGATATTTAAAGCTGCCAGCTCGATACGGGCTGGCTCAAACAATAATCGGGAGGGAGATTGAAATACTAGTGACGTAACAGGCAGACGACGACGGCGAGACGTGCCTCGAAGTTGAGGACGGTAAACCTGTCTATTTGAACGAGACTGCTCAAGTCGAGGGAGGTTCGGATTCTGGCGGAGCAGGGCTGAGTCGAAATAGCGTTTAGACGCTTGTTTCATGAACTGTTTGATGGTCGGTAAGATCAAATCGATGTGGTGACATAAATCAATACAACCGCGACCGACGGCTTAACGTATTCATAAGACAAGGTCTCGGTCTCGGTCTCGATGATTTACAAGAATGGTCAACCATCCAAGGCTTAAACACGACAAGTGCAGCTTAACCCCGTAGAACGATTGATCTTTGCAGGAGCCGATTAGCTATTAGCCACTCACAAGGAAGGATGGCACACTTAGGTATTAAATTGTCATTCATACAAAACTTGTACGAACATACAAACTCGTAGCTCGTAGATATTGATATAAGCAAACAATTTTTGTATTAAAAAAAAACATTTTTTCTTTAAAACCCCAGACCTTGTAAGCGAATATGTTGTACTAAATACATTTCTTAAAGACCAGCTGAGCTTCTAAATTGGTCCTATAGTACTAGAAAATTCTTGCATCGTAAGATTCCTTAACGCACGCTTTACGGAGCTACCGTTTTGACTTTTTTGAAACATACACCGCAATAGTTGGAACAGTCCCGCTTGTTAACAATCACAATTCATTCATTCAAGTAAATATTTTCCATAGATGATCATTTTTAAAATAAAATAAAATAAAATAAAATTCATTCCGTGTGAACCCCGAATTAAGAATGTATCATCACTCTATCTCCTCCTGTGGGTGTCGCAAAAGGCGACTAAGGGACTTGAGAGGGGGAGAGGATCGGCAGCAATGTCCCTTCGGAGGAACAGCAGCTATTCTGCGCTCACCAACCTGCCTGCCAATCGTGTTGAGTACTGGCAAATTCCCCCTAAAATTACCACACAATAATGGAAATCCATGAGGGTGGTCTTTGATCAGCACTGAACGCCGTTTGGCTGACATGATGATGATGATTATTGGTATTGTTTTTTCACGATATTTTTCATCGAGATTGTTCACAACATAATTGCTGTTCAATGAAAAATTCTGTTGTATCTTGCCCGCAACCGATATCGCAGATCGAGGGACGTTACTATTAGCACACAAGCGACCACTGCCAACCAGGCTTTGGGAATAACACCTTAATAGTAGAATATAATCATTTATTCAGTAATTAGGTACTAAGAGACACTTTTACACGTTACATTGAAACAATGGAGCGCATTTCGCAACATGACAACCCCTGAGCAGAAACGCTGAAAGTAAGTCAGGGGTAGGTATTTTAAATTTTGGTGTACGTTTTAGATACCAAAAATGTATTAATTTGGATATTACTCTCAACTCGCCATAGAGTCATATACACATTACAGCCGCATATGTCGCAGTTACAAAAATACTATGTTATATTTGTATCTATTAGTTATGTCTGTGAGTGAACTTTAATAGCGGCGACTCCATTTTTAGTGATGCGCCAAGTAAAAATAACTATGGAACTGAGAATTTTGGGAGAGGATTGAATCTAGACTATTTATAGAATGTTCCGAGTTATTGTTTGTTGCATTTTTTTATTTTATATCATCATCATATTATGAGCCATTTATGAGCTGAACAAAGGCCTCCCCCATAGATTTCTACAATTCTGTCATAATTTTGGCGAGTATTTGCCAATACTCACCACGCTTGGTTGGTGAGCGCAGTATGGCTTTTTTTCCACAGACGGCCACTGCTGCCCATCTCTGCGGTTTAGAGGCGCCTACGACGTCCAATAGGAGGAAGTGAAGTGGTGCCGTTCCATCTGGTGTTTGGATCAAGAATGTAGCTCCACTCCATTTGCTCTCATAGATGTCATCAAATGCGACTAAGTGACTCTAAACCAGAGGGATGGGCAGCAGTATCCCTTCTGTAGTACAGCAGCCATTCTGCGCTCACTAACTCGCTTTCCAAGCATTGTGAGTACTGGCAAATTCCCCCAAAATGACGATACAAATGTGAAAATATATGGGGAAGCTTACGGGCCAATATGTGTGTGTAGTCTTATGTATTCTTCTTTAATAAATAATGGGCCTTTGCTTATTGCGCAGTCGTTTTACCGGATGATAGAACTGATGCTTAAGGCCACTTTGACATGTATAACATTTTTGTCAAAATTAAGGGTTGAGTCCTTCCTGCTTAACTAGGTCCAATTATAACGGGGAATCTTCATGCTCATACCGAGCGACCCTCGGAAAGAGGGTGGCTGGTGACCTTGTGCCGCCATGTACACAGCACAGCCCAGCACAGAGCACAGCGAGGTTTCGGCGGAACCTTTATTATCCCCCCTGAAATGCTCTTTACACTCGCCTTCCCTCCGCTAGAGGGGGTGACCGCTTTACAGTCAACCCCTCCGAGATACCAATGGCCGGCTCGAGTGTGACTGTTTGTGAGTTCCTGGAGCCCCCCTTTAGTGCTCAAAAATTACTGGTCCGGTGGTCTAAAAAGGTAGGAGTCCGGCTTGCTCCTCTGCACTTCCCCGGGGCGGAGGAAGTACATGATGTATCACATGATGTATGTGTTCCACCGGATGAAATAATAAATAAAAATATGGTCCAATTAGACGTAAACCGGCCCGCTTCTACTCTTAAAACAAACACTGGGTCCTACTTGTACACGCCCGAACGCCACCTGTAATCTCTTAACACATCAAATAATCTATAATTTACCATTCACATAAATCAATCATTACTTCCCCCGAGCAAGTTGCCCTAGACAGGCAATTAACAGAATTATACGAGAATTGAAGGATTAAACGGTACATAATTACTTGGCTCCCATTTGAACAGTGTTTCCCTAACTCAGCGCCCTTTCTCCCGACTATTTCGTATCTGTAGTTACATTGACCAACATCGTTTTAATGAGGTAAAATTAGGGTATATTGTATGCTCTCTTATTTGTTACTCGTTTAGCCAGCCCATAGTCGTCCACTGTAGAAAATGGGGCTTCTTAAAGACGACTATGATAAGCATTTGTGAGAGAATATTGCCAAAATCCGCGCTTGGCACACGGATCGGTAATAGCAGTACAAATCCAACAAGCAAAATAATACTATAATAAAAGATTTATAAGTCTTTCGAGACTAATAAAACTCTTACAGATGCATTGGTGTAGACTCCCTTATTTATAACCGCAATGCACAAGCTTTAATACACTCAAGAGCATTCATTTTTAAATCTAAGTCTTATAGTAAGTATAAACTATATGTAATCCTCTACAGAATTAACTTATAGGGCAGTTACAGGACGCAATGCCTTATAAGTCCATGTAGTAAGACTTAATAGCCCTGAGAAATTCTGATGCTATGGAAGCAGCATTTTGTAAGAGTAGATTTAACTACATACTTAGCTGAAATCACTGAGACTGGAGAGCATTATTATAGAACTATATAAGTTCGCTGCGCTATAGTCACCTTTAATACTTAGAAACCGAATAACACTGAATGATAGCGTTATTATAGCAAAATAGCTTAAAACTACTAGACAAATCACTTTATAAGTAAACGTTAGCCATTTTGTCGAAAGATTGATGTTCCATTGTTGAGGATCTGTTATGGGCAGGCGAAACACTTATCGCCAGTCGTCTCATCATTATGCAGTATGAAAAACATGGTTTTCGAAATTAAGATTATGTGGGGTATGTAGGCGAATAGAGTCAAACCTTTAAGAAAATGGCTAAACAAGCCTGATTTTTTTTTGTGAAACGTTGCCCCGCACTAGTATTTCTCCTGTGTCGTGGGTGCGTTTACAGACATGAATTCCACACACAATACACCCAGACCCGGAACAACTACCTGCAGATCTTACAAATATTTGTTCCGTGCGGGAATCGAACCCACGACCCGGTGCGCAGCAGCCGACTGTATCAGCTACTGCACCAACCGTGCCGTCAAAATGATGATTTCATTTATTTAAATGTTTTGTAGATTTAACAGGTCAATTTAAGACTTGTTTGTAAACACAAGTTATAATTACTTAAAATATTTACCAAAGTATAATTTACCAAAGTTACTATTTGCATGTTACATGTATTTTAACATGAGAGTTTAATATTCCTAACTTCCTATAAGTAGGTATGGAAGCATGTGAGGTGCACCCTTTCCGCGGATATGATTTTGTTTAGTTTGTCTGAGCGCAGGTCCACATTTTGGGTAGATATAAGTGAGTTAATTAGTGTGAGAATACGTAGTTGCATTCAGTGATGGCAGCATTCAGTTAATCAATCCCAACAGACAGCCGTTCATGAGTTTAGACGTTGAGAGATTTCACGTTCATATCAAAATTGACTTCTGAAATCCAAATATCAAATTTTCTCTTTCGTCCATCAAGCTTTGATTAGGGATTGCCCTAATCAAATATTTATATCTATCTAAAATACGTGCCCATCTTACAAGAAAGTCGACTTGTTTACACACTTCTAAGAGAATTGGTATTTCATGAAGGCAAATATAATTCGTAATTCTCTTGTTAAGTAGATTATAACAGTTAAATGTGTTTGTTCAGCTAACTATTTCTTAAGAATGCGATTGATATGTTCAAATTCTGATTTGAAGTTTGATTCTGAAATATTGTAAAAGTAAACACTAATTGTCTCATTTTTAAGGGAATTTACCAGTAGTCACCTCGCTATACAGACAAGTTGGAGAGAGCAGTACGGTTACCGTGTCACAGAAGGGACGCCGCTGCATTCTCTGGTTACAGTCGCCTTTTACGACATCCACGGGAGGAGATAGACTGATGCTATGTTCTTAATCCCCTAAAATCTACCACTAAAAACTTAATACAGATTCTTCGTAAGTACCGTAGGGAAAATATCATGTTTCTCAGTCCGGGATTTATGAGGAAGGTATTACCACTCTATGTGTATTACTTCCTTAAAGTTTAGGCATAAATACTCTGCTTATACCGATCTCTGCTAATACCACAGCCGTACCTAAATATAAATATCATAATCACTAATACTGCTTACAACTGATCCAATAAGACGTATGTATGTAAATAACATCAAAGAACTTCATAAGAACCGGAGCCATTGAAAAACATGACCCATAAATATTCTACCTGTTATAAACTGTTGATGTATAAGCTACATGTTAGGAGTATTGAGGCATAAATGGCAACTCTTTCGTCGGTGCATCTGCGGCCTAATTAAACTGTGTAAAATATTTCATTTAGATTTGTGTATAAATGAGCAAACAGTAACCAAATAAAGTGGTGTTGTGATGCAACTTGGGAGAGGCAAAGTCCATCGTTGCACTTCGCTTGTATGAATACCATTTTTAACACACTTTTATTAGCTTGGTATGTATCTATGTAACACAGGGGTTCCCAACCTTTTTTTGTCTACTGCCCACTTTTAAAATAAATTATTTTTTAACGCCGCCCTTTTTAAACATACTTAAAAACCGCTAAGTACTTATAACTGATTATTGAAACGCAAATTTATAGTATTCGGACAGAGTATCTTTTATTGAAAATAAAACAAACATAATCAATTCTTATATAAAAACTAATGTGAAGGTTGAATCTGATGCTGTTCAATAAGTTTGTTGATATCAGGTTCCAATTTACTCAAAAACAGCCGCAAGTCGCCACGTTCGGTAACACGCAAACGATTTCTCTTTTTAGTAAGCAGCGTTGCCACAGCACTAAATCCACGTTCACACAAATATGACGATGGGAATGCTATCAAAAATCGTTGAACAATTGACCACAATCCAGGGTACAATTGCGGGATCGGTTTTTGTAGCCAAAATTCTGATATCCATTTTTGAAGTTGATTTTTATTTCTTCGTTTGTTGTCAATTCTATAAGTTCTTCTTCCAGCTGAGGTGACATTGCTGTGTTGACATTTGAAAACGGATCCAACACCCAGTCTGGTATTTCCAAGTTTAAAATGTCCTGGTATCGTTCGGTGAAGTCAATGTGGAGGTTTTCCAAATGTTGGCAGTAGGCAAACAAGTCGTCGTTACTGCAGTATACTGATAAATTCGGAAAATTGTGAAACTCACGTCTGCCCATATTCTTTGTGTGCTAAAGCAGTTTGGCTGTGAAAGCAGCAAGAACATTTTTTGTTTTAATTAAATTTAGTTCATCGCCTTGCAGTTGGAGGTTCATGTCGTTGAACATTTTATACAGGTCTGTCATGTAAGCTATATCATTCTTTGATGTTATGAGCTTGTTGCGCAGTTGTGTATCTTTAGTTTCCAAGAACTCTATCATAGAGTCAAACAGGTTGTAAAATCGAATCAGACAATTGCCTCTTGACAGCCAACGAACTTCAGTATGAAGCAACAAACGGTTGAAATCTTCGTCATTAGTAACACAAAGCTGATGAAATAATCTATCATTCAAAGAGCTGCTACGGATTTTATTGACTGCTTTGATGACATGTTGCAGTGATTGAAATAGTCGTTCACTTAAGTTTCTAGCAACCAAATGTTGTCTATGAATAACACAATGTATAGCAAGGACATCTGGAATTTTATTCTTTAAGTATGCTATGAAGCCTTTATGGCGCCCTGTCATAGCCGGAGCGCCATCCGTAACCACTGATATAATATTTTTCAAAGGAATCTCTTTCTCTTCACAAAACTTTTCCAATGTATTGAATATGGTTTCGCCTTTTGTATCTGTCTCCAAATTTCTGGCAAACAATAGTTCTTCACGTATTTTCTCATCTTTAATAAACCTCACGTAAGATAGCAACAACGCTTCATTAGTTGGTAAAGTGGACTCATCGAGCTGAATTGAGAATTGACTAGTCCTCAGATGATTGCACAATGATTCTTCAATGTTTTCAGCCATTTCATTAATTCGTCTTTGCACATAATTATTACTCAAAGGAATTTTTCGGATAATATCTGCGGCCGGTTTATGAAGCACAGTAGTTATTACTTCCTTTATTGCTGGCAACATTAACTCTTCTCCGATGTTGTGTGGTTTGCCTTTTTGAGCAATTAACAAAGAGATATTGTACGAAGCTCGAAGTCCGTCGTCATCTTGCTTAGCAGCCGCCGAAAATAGTTTTGATACACTTGGCTGAGTATTATGCTTCTTCTCTAGGTCTTGAAAATATGCTACATTCTTTTCTGTCTTATCTGGATGCATTTTATTCAAATGATCTTGCAGTCTTGAAGGCTTCATTGCTTCGTTCGAAAATGTTTTTAGACATAGAAGACACAAAGGCGACGACGGGTTTGCGGGATTTTCAATAAATCCGAATTTAATATATTCCGCAGAGTATTGCCGTCTCTTCTTTTTTCCTTCCGACATTGTTTTGTTTTAAGAAATACGTAAGTGTTGAAATAAGGTACTGCTTATCTATTATGCGCGAAACCGCAAATGAAAATAAAATAAATTTACGTCGTTTATATAGGATTGCATAAGCAGGACGCACCAACAGGAATAAGACAAACGTGCATAAACTCGTTTATCTCATTCGACGCCCAATCGTACTCGACAAGCAAGAACAAGTATTATAGAACCAGCCGATTGGTATAGGAATGTACAATTCGGATTATTTAACAAAAACTTGTTAAAACATGATTGCCCGCGGTCTTTAATATCGAACCGAGTTTGAGCTATATCTTAATTAATATTAGTTGATGTTCACAAGATGTAGTCGAGAGTCGAGAGCTCAGTCGGTGTCTAAGAGTCTTCCTAGCTAGGTAGATGAAATTATAAATCGACCCCAAAGCCCTACACAATGCCCCCTTTTTTTTTGGGTCTCTTACCGCCCCCCTTTAGGCCTGCAGTGCCCACAAGGGGGCGTTATCGCCCACGTTGGGAAAGACTTTGTAACAGAACTATTGAACACGACTTTTATCCCCTTCAAAACGTTGGATTGATTTGAATCTTCGCACACTTATCAAGGACCGATGACAATGCAATAATTTAAATAGTCCCATTATCCTTGACAGGATCCTCAGGATTAGCGACTTTTTCATCTCTGATACCCGGAAAATATGATAAATTCATCGAAATACACAAACTTGCACAAAAAATAATACCTCCATAAGACGTCGATTAAATTTTTCGCGGCAAGAGTGCGATGAGACTTGAATAGTGTCGCATTCTTCAGAAGATTTTATCCGTAATGGAGGGAGAATTTGTTTACTTAAAGGTTGAAAGGAAGATACTTGGATAAATAATTACCACCCAGAGTTATTGAGACTATGGACAGGCAACATGGACATTCAGCCATGCGCAAAACAAGAAAAAAAAGCCGTTTTTGTGGTTAGCCGCACTAAAAATAGAAAATAAATAATAGTTAAAAAAATTAAAAAGTAGAAAATAATTTTCAATAAGATTAAAATAACAATCGAGAGAATAACAAAAAAAAGCGTGCGGTGCTTTATCAAATATTTTCAGGATGACTACTTTTACAAATATTTACAACAATTGACATTAAGCACACCACGCATTTTATAAAAAAAAATTACGTAAATTTTCATTCATCATTTCATTTCATCAGCTCATTCGCCTAGAGGCTTTTTTAATAGTAAGGACATTTTAGGTATGGCTCAGAATACCACCACCCTATGTCCTCCCGTGGGTGTCGTAAAGTCGACTAAGGGATTGGCCGGAGGATGGGCAGCAGCGTCCTTCGAGTACATTTACAACTTCACTGCAATTGCCAACCCGCCTGCCAAGCGTGGCGATTATGGCAAAACCGCCCAATCACACAACACAATCCTGAACCAGTGGCTGTGCCGATCTTTGGGAGAGGCCTGTGTTCAGCAGTGTACTTTTTTCGGCTAAAATGATGATGAATGATGATGATCAATAACGTCAAGACCTCTCCCAAATCCACCCGCTTTTCACCGATTGAAGTAGGGACTAGATCTCCCTTCTTCCGTTGACCCTTTTCCCAACTATGTGGTGGTTGGCTTTCAGTTAACAGTCTAACCAGATTTAGTTCAATATCAGTGTAGTACAAGGAGCGACTACTATCTGAGCTCCGAAACCCAATTACGGCGGTATACCTACCGAAATACCGGTTTAGACGTTCCCACAACGACTATCATAAATAATTATTATATGGCAGCCGGGACTGAAAGGTTCAATATGCTCTACGAGGCACTGTTATCAGATACTCGAAATAACTTTTTAATAACTATAATTTTAACTGAAATAATTTTATTACACAGATAAGACTTTGGACTTTCACAAGAAAGGGGGAGCGTTCAGTATCGAGGATCACGTGCGATTTTCTTCTCCTCGGATGTATTTATTCTACAGCACACAGCATTCGCACAGGCAGCATTGCAGCTTAACGCTGTAGATGATTTTTGTGCGTGGTTGCTAATAGCCACAAGCATAACAAAGAAGGTACTGGAAAAATTACTATAAAAAAAGATTATACTATAAAGAAAGACTTCCTTTTTCCTTGAAGGCCATGTCGTATATCTACCGTATTGTTGTCTACAAATCACTTGTCACTGCAACAGCCTTTTCAGTTCTGACCTTATTAAGGTTGTAAGCCACTTGTCTCTTTATATTTTTGTCAAAGATTTTAATTTAAAAAATGTTCAGTGCTTCACGCCACTCGAGCGATATCTTTGTGTACGACTTTGTGCCATATTCCCTTCTAAACATATTATTTTATTATTATAAGCTTGATGCCTTATAATAAGACATTGATTGCTGCAGATTCTCTTAATACCCATTTTGATTAGAAATATTGAAATGCCAAAATCTTTGATCAAATAAATAGTGTTGCGAGATGAATACATTTGAGGAAACCATCCAATTTCTTTGATCCAATGAACACTGGACAAAGATATCGGACGAGAGGCATACCTGCCATAGACCAAGTGTCTACTATCTACAATCCGCTGTCAAATTGTCCAGATTGTTCCGTTGTAATGTGGCAGTGACATTTTAGCAATCTATGTCTGTCTAATCTATATCACTTTGATGTTCGTATAGTTAGAATTTGAATTTTAGAATTTGTCTATATTCAAGCTCTTTTACACGGAGTTAAACCTGGCTGTTTTATCATGGGCCCGCCTGCTTGCTGAGTATCAACTTCAATTGAACTCATCCAACATCTAACAATAAATGACCAAAAAATTTAAATTACCTGCATCGTAGCCGTATCATGTTTGCGTCGATACCGTATTGCGTTTGCATCAATACTGTATCGCGTTCGCATCACGATCGTATAAAGGCGATCAGCAGCTGTATCGCGATTGCATCGCTGCTTAAAGTCGCGCGTGTGTGTATACGTAGACAGATAACGACTTTATCGCTACTGAAATACTGCAGAAGCACTGCAAAAAGTCGCACTGTGTAACCGCTCTAAAGGCTAGTAGATTATAAGGATGGACTTACAGATAAAAAGCAATACAGAGCAATACTGTAATAATAATTAAACTCATATTATGTGCTAGTTCTGATACAGATGCAGTGGCTGATACAGTTGCAGTACGGCTGCTGCGCTCCGGGTCGTGGGTTCGATTCCCGCACCGAAAAATATTTGTATGATCTGCAGGTAGTTGTTTGGGGTCTGGGTGTATTGTGTGTGGAATATATGTCTGTAAACGCACCCACGACTCGAGAAATCCTAGTGCAAAGCAAACTTAAAAAAATAAAAATGTTCTACAGATTAAACTTGGCATTTTTTGTGCAAATCACCTGAAGGTCAAGACAGTAGTAACAAGAAAACTGAAGCTTGCCAAGTTTTATTACAAACTTATTGAATTACTCAAAGGAAAACTTGGACACGTAATCAAATTTGGGGATTGAAAACTTTTGCACTACTAAAACTCGACTAGAACCGTTTGGACAACCATTTTAGTAATGAGTATCTACTTACTTGTTTAAAGGCCGTTTCCGTAGTTAGGCCCAAAAACAGTGACACATTATAATTGGAGATAAATAAACGTTTTACATTTTGTGGTTAAAATTTGTGTCGCTTCCCCGGTTTTGAAGACACAAAACGAAAAATAGCTATTTGATGCTGCTAATTTTAGAATGGTATAAAATGCAGGACGTGTCATTTACATGTCATTAAAATCGGAATCTACAATCAAACTCGGCGATGGTAAAAACTTGAATCAATCCAAAAATCTTTACATGTATGAGTAGGTTTATTTTTATACAACTGGTGATGAGAGTATATTAGTTATTTAGACTGTTATTGGCCAATAATTTATCTAGCTACAGTGCCCAGTAATTATATCAATTTATACAAATTGAGACACTAGATACTGTGTTACTACTACTGCTGCTTGGCGGTGAATATCTGGCACTAGGATGGTACCTAGTTACCTATCGAGCCGAACTCTTGCAGACCGTAAATGTTGATTTATAGTTCGAAAACATTACATTTTCATTGTCATCATCATCATATCAGCTAACGAACGTCCACTGCTGAACAAAGGCCTCCCTCATAGATTTGCACAATTGTGTCTTCATTTTGGGGGGAAATTGCCAGCACTCGCCACGCTTGGCAGGCGGGTTTATGATAGCAAATGACTACCGTTCTACAAAAAGGACACTGCTGCCTTTGCCTCTGGTTTGGTATCCCTTAGTCGCCTTTTATGGCGTCCTCGAGAGAAGATCGAGATCGAGTGGTGCTATATTCTTAATCCGGACACCACACGGATTCTGGAACAGACCACCAGTAAAAACGTGTATCTTTAAATTCTGATTCATAGTTCGAAAGCATGACATTTTCATTGTGTCAAGCACTTCTTGGATTTTAAATACTAAAGAGGATCAGTAACAAGAATATCATAGATAATATCAGCCTGTAACTGTCCCTCTGCGGTGCAAAGGCTTCTTCTTATGCTAATAAATAACGAGCATAGATCCTCATGCTTGCTTGCTGCGTGTTGACGATGTCAGATCATTAGATTCAGGTAGTTTTCCGTCATGTATAATCAGTATTACCAGTGATGACATATGGCACAGAGAGGTCACTGACTATGGGCCTCGTAAGAAAGCTCAAGGTCACTCAGCGAGCTATGGAGAGAGCTATGCTTGGTATTGCAGAAATAAGGAGATCCGAAGAAGAACTAAAGTTGATGACATAGCTAAAAGTATTAGTAAACTGAAGTGGCAATGGGCGGGGTAGATTATTCGTAGGACTGATGGCAGTAGGGGCAAAAAGGTTCTGTGATACGGCCTCCAACGAGGTGGACAGACGACCTGGTGAAGGTCACTGGGAGTCCTTGGATTCGGGTGGTGTGGTTCGCAGCGGTCACCGTTTTAGGGGGGATTTAGCCAAACCAATTTGTGAGAATTTTCAGAGAGGAATTTTCCTATATTCTTTTATAGCGATGCCCTAAACCAGGATTTATGGATTAGGTTTACAGATACAAATCTCATATGCACAAACACCCAGACCCAAAGCAACTGTCTGTATTAACAAGTGTTTTTCCGTGCGAGGATCGAGCTCGTAGTGCAGAAGGCTAAGCGTGAGCCTCTACACCAAACGTACCACTATTGCTTATAACTGCGAGTTACAACTGTCATTGCGACGAACGGGACCAAACATCTTCACTGTCTTAAAAGTTTTACTTTCAAAAAGGCAACGCATATCTTAACATGTAACAGCTGATGCTCAATGTCAACTCCTAAACAAATTACAAGCGAGTAGCATATTTCTATGTGTTTACATCAGGGCTGGCACGCGGGCCGGTGGCAAGATCAATTACCTTACGTTATCGCGCCCTCAATAACTGATAACCCATGACTTTAAGCCACCATTAAGAGACGCATCAATTGACGAATAGTTTGGTCATATCTACCTACCTATACAATTACCACAATTACAACGAACAATTTTGTACCTTATAACTTTGAGTTAGAGTTCGTTTATTGCATTTAGCACATTAAAATGCGCATTTAAATTGAAAAAGAGTCGCCATTTGATCCATTTGTTTTTCGATTGATTTAAATTTAATGCACAGTTCAAACTGCATATATTATCAACACACCAAGTACTGTCAAAGATGTTATTATAACTAGCTATTAGACTTAATTTTGATGATTTATTTAAAGAAAAAGATAAGACACCGTATTAGAATTTAATAGTGAAAACAGATTTCAAGAGTAGCTAACAAATTTGACGGCAAATTACACTTTTAGATCAGATCATTAAGCAGTTCAAAACAATTCCAACGAAAACTTTATAACCCCTTGATAAACTGTCAAATAGCAAACGAACCGCGAATGATACAAACCTGCATAGACGACCTTGATGCTCTGCTGATGGTTGAAAATTAAACATGACTGTTGCAACTCCGAAGTATAAGTAATGCAGGTTAATAAATAAACCACAGACGAACTATGAATCACTAGAAGAGAGAAATAGATTTCTCGGGTCGTAAAAGTCACCGTTGCAACTCGGTCTCTATGGTTGCAAGTTGCAACACAGAAATAAAAGAATAATATGGTTTTAATTCCTTTTTAAGGTTTCGTACGTCCGAATGAAAAAACGTTGGTACCCTTATGGCTTATAGGATCACTGGTGTGTCTGTCTGTCTGTCCGTCCGTGATGGTTGAAAATTAAACATGACTGTTGCAACTCCGAAGTATAAGTAATGCAGGTTAATAAATAAACCACAGACGAACTATGAATCACTAGAAGAGAGAAATAGATTTCTCGGGTCGTAAAAGTCACCGTTGCAACTCGGTCTCTATGGTTGCAAGTTGCAACACAGAAATAAAAGAATAATATGGTTTTAATTCCTTTTTAAGGTTTCGTACGTCCGAATGAAAAAACGTTGGTACCCTTATGGCTTATAGGATCACTGGTGTGTCTGTCTGTCTGTCCGTCCGTCACAGCCAGTTTGCTCAGAATCTGCAAGACCGATTATGTTGACATTCGGTACACATATGAATTTCTGCGACCCAAACACGGACGTGTAAAGTAAATAAATGAATTTTGAATATGGGGTCACATCAGCATCATCATCATATCAGCCATTTATACGTCCACTACTGAACAAAGGCCTCCCCTATAGATTTCCACAATTGTGTCATAACTTTTGGGGGGTATTTGCCAATTACTCACCACGCTTGGCAGGCGGGTTGGTGAGCGCAGTATGGCTACTGTTTCACAGAAGGAACGCTGCTGACTGGAGAACTTAACTTAAACAATCGAAATGTCATGCTGGAGCAGAGTAGTTTCTTCAGCAATCACATTAGTCCTCGTCACTCAACACTATTGGTACCGATATAATTGCAGCCGAAAAATTGTGCCTCCCCCAAAAATCACCACGACGACCGGTGTGGTTTTATGTTGTGTAATCATAGGGGTTTTACCATAATAACCAGGCTTGGCAGGCGGGCTGACAATCGCACTTGAGTTGTAATTAATTAACTCGAGGGACGCTGCTGCCCATCCTCCGGCTAATCCCATAGTCACTTTTTATTTTTACGACACCCACGGGATGAGTTAAGGTGGTGCCATTCTTAGCCAGCACCACACGGCACCTATTGCTACACTGCTTATCATTCTAAAAGCAAGTAATAAGTCATTAGTAATAACAAAACAAAGTCGGCTTCCCATAGGGTTCATTCCCATGGGAAAGGTATCATTGACATCTTTACGTGTGCGGACAACTAAGTGTTGTACCGAATGAATAATAAAGGTTGAGCCCCCACACATTCGGCTGGAACCGAATAATTTTATACCTCGTGTAATGTTTCCCTAATTTCGTTTAATACCGTTCAGGTCATGGCAGTGTAATTTGTAATGATCAACTATTATACGTAATCAGAAGAAATTAATAATCTGTTTTCGGTTTTGCCTATAAACTTTAATTGTAATATAAGGGTCCTACTTTTGCTATTATTCTGGACAATTAACGAATAAAGCTGCGATCAGAACACTAAGATTATTCCTTTATTCACCATTTTATTATGAATACGCACATGGACGAAAAACACGCGCCACTGTTATAAAATTAAGAAAAATATTACTTTACTAATTGATTGGATGTTCTTGCCGGTTCTTCTCCATAGGACCAACATCTTGGAACCGTGCAACTACATTCTGACTGTTCATAAGCGCCCGTAAATGGTTTATATGAATAAAAATCTCTTGAATTTGAATTTGTCCGGATCTGTGTGGTGTCCGGAAGAATATAGTACCACTCCATCTCCTTCCGTGAATGTCGTAAAAGGCGACACTAAACCAGAGGGATGGCAGCAGCGTTCCTTTTGTGGAACAGTGGCCATACTGCGCTCACCAACTCGCTTGCCAAGAGTAGTGTAGTGTAGTAGTATTCCTGGCAAATACCCCCCAAAATGACGACACTATTGTGGAAATCTATGGGGGATATCTATGTTCAGCAGTGGACGTTTAAATGGCTGATATGACGCATTAATTATATTAATGATTTTCTGTTTAAAAAGATAAAATTCTTGTAGGATACATAGATAATGAATTTTGGACATATACCCTTTTTCACTAGGACTTTTTTATTTATTGAACATAAATCAAAACATTCCAAGTAAATTTTACAAAATAAACACAAATGTTTAACTTACATCAAATCTCCGTTTACAAATAAATTGGTTGCGTTATGTTTACAAAAATATAATTGGGTAATTTAGTAGTAGCAACAGGCTAACGATAGCTTCAAAAAAAGCAAATTGGGTAATTTATATAATAAACTAGCTGTTGCCCGCGGTTTCACCCGCGCTTTTATTTTTAATAATATAGTTAGATGAAAATATATAAGTATAATTAGTATATATATATATATATATATATATATTAGATTGCATATCATGGGGTTTAAATTTTATCGCGGACCCTATTATTTTTAAAATGAAAATAGCCAAGTTACTCCTTATAACATCAGCTATCTGCCAGCGAACGTCCCGTCAAAATCGGTCCAGCCAATTCGAAGATTAGCCGGAACAAACAGACAGACACAACAATTTAAAATTGTATTTTTGTTATAAGTTCCATATGCATTTTGGAAAAGCTGTTATTTTGTTATTACAAACAGACACTTCAATTTTATTTATTTGTATGTATGTATAGATTTATAGATACCAGTTCCATCGTTATTTTTACAGGTGAACAAAAAATAATTGAAATATTCGCTTAGGAAAGTTTGTTGTCACAGAGTTGTCGTATATGTATAGTTTGCAACTTAGAATGATAGAGACGCGGTTGGTGCGGTGGCGGATACAGTCGGCTGCTGCGCTCCGGGTCGCACATTCGATACCCAAACGGAACAAATATTTGAATGATCTGCAGGTAGTTGTTCCGGGTCTAGGTGTATTGTGTGTGGAATTTTTCTGTAAACACACCCACGACACATGAGAAATCCTAGTGCAGAACAACGTTTTCACAATTCAAAGATCTTTATCTTAAAGGAGGGCAGGCCCATCATCATTCATCATAAGAGTTCTAACCTTGAGCTATAATCTTTCATCATATCAGCCAAATCGTGACCACTGCTGAACAAAAGCCTGTCATTTTGGGGGGATTTTGCCAGTAGGTACGCACCACACTTGAGAGAAGAGAGAGGACGTTTTCGGCCTGAAATGAAGATGACGATCATTTTAGCGGTCATTCGTAATTCCGGGATAATACAAGATGTTAATCTCTCCTCCTCTTACGACACCTACAGAGCGTTGAGTGGCTTATTTCACGATACCTAATAATTACAAAAATATATCACTTAATAATATATGGTGACTGACAGCTTTCCATCTTGCCATCTACCACTCAGAGCCGGCCTGACAACTTAATTTAGTTATGCCCAAGTGCCCAGCATTACAACTTGATTCCATTAAGTTGTTTAGATTATGCCGCAGGGATATAAGAAGACGTTAACATTACAAGCTTATTAAAGTGGAATCTAAATAAACATTTACAAAACAAACATAACTCGTTCACGCTGTAGCTGCGTCATAGTATAAAGCTCGGCAGTAAGGCGCAAAATAATCACTTTTTACTCGGAATTAACTGCTTCAATTCAAAATAAAGCGTAAGTGAACAAAGAGACTGGCAGTCCCCCATACAATATAGGCCCCGAATTGTGTTGGTCGTTACATTTAAGAAATTAAGTATGGTGTGAAAAAACAACAAAGGGTGTTTTACGACTACTTAATCACAATTTTTATTTTTTATTCTCAATTTCGTTTTAAGTGAAATCCTCAGTTTTGTGACCGTGAGGTTAAGTATGGCGGTATAATCAAATACCTACTATCATTTATCACCTATACGTATCGATACATTTGTAACATTATTATTATTACTTACTTATTTTTTGCACTTTTTATTTTAATTGTTAAGCTCAAAGATAAATAGTGAAACAAAATATAAACTTATTTTTAGTTAAGCTTTCATTTCTATAACAGATCAGGCCCGTAACCACCCATGTCCTTTAATTTATGTGTCGTATAGATTCACATGTTATTTTTAAGGTAGTATGTAGAGCAGTACGCATGGCTACATATCAAGCTATAAATTTCAAGTATAAGCTGAATTCGTATTGTATAGGGTTTCCGTACAATGAGAGATCAGCGTAAACTGGATTTGTATAGCTTGATACTTACACTACAGCGCTACGTGATATTTTAATGTTACTATTAAATAACAATTAATGATAATATATATTTACCGATTAATAAGTATCTACCGATATTTAAAAACTAGACGTGTGGTGCCGGCTAAGAATAACACTACCCCATCTCATCCCGTGGGTGTCGTAATAGGTGACTATGAGATCAGCTGGAGGATGGGCAGTAGCGTCCCTCGAGTACATTTATAACTCAACTTCGCCAACCTGTCTACCAAGCGTGGCGATTATGGCAAAACCCAATGAGTAAACAACAGAAACCCATACCGGTCGTTGTGGCAATCTTTTAGGGAGGCTTCTGTCCAGCAGTGGACTTTTTCGGTGTAATGATCTCATTATCTACACGTTTTTTTGTATGTTTGTAACGAATAAAATCAAAAACTACTGATTCGATTTAAAAAATCTTTTACCATTAGAATGCTACATTATCCTTGAGTAACATAGACTATATTTATATCTAATAAAAAAACTATACATACATTATCTACTATATGACACATCCAACATAAATACAGCAAATGATAGACACAGCATAAGCATTACCAGTAAAACTCCGTATTCTGCGGTGTAGAGAGACAATGATGAAAATCAAATATCAACTCTTCGAACAGTATCGACATTGATCTCGTAGCCCTGACGCCTAACTTGGGTTGATTTGTTAGTTGATAGACATCAAAATACGGTTTATCAAATTTGAAATGCTCAAATTAAATTGCCGTTCAAAATTACCTAGTTGCCAAGCTTGACATGCTTATGAGTGATTGTTATGAATCCATTTGCAAGTGTTTTCCTAAGCTAGTTTTATCAAATCAGAGCGTTAAACATTCTTCATATAATTAAAGAACATAAAAGATCACTTACCGGTAACTTACAGGAGCTCTCAGACTAACAGAAGCTTCCCTCAACGGCAGTCGTCTCCGTTTGTCGCCTTCACGCCAGCTGGCGTAACTCCTCGCGAAATTCGGAACACCACATCCAGACACATTCACAAAATCCACCGACACATCCACCGTATCATTGAAAAACGAGGTATCATTGACAAACTCATTAAAATCGAAGCTACTATTAACGTTTGAGGCGTTTTCAAACATGGAATGATTTGAGGGCTGGTAAACCCCATTATGTTTTGGACTAGAATACACGTAAACTTGATTTAACTCCGAATCGTTCTCAGTTTTTATTTTAAGATTCTCGTGGGTGGTGTTGAGTTGGTCGTGGTAGTTTTCTGCGGAGGTATACCACGCTTCTAATACTGCTATGTGTGAGTCCAGCTCGCGGCAGGTTAGCCGGAACTCGCTGTCGTGACATTGCTGCTCTTCCACTATTTCTGTAACAAAGAAAATTGTAAGTATTTAATCGCTCACCAATATCCCGGGGCTGTTACAACAAACTATGTCAATTTCCTAACAAAAATACTAAGGTCCAATTCTCGTAATTATTTTAAACTATGAGTGAAGGTTGACCGAACTGGGATTCAATTATGAATTGCCTAAAAAATTGTATGTGTGATTTATAGATTTTTAGGATTTGAATTATTTTGTTGGATTATTTTAATAGTAAGTTTTTGGTGAAGCAGTTAAGTATTTCACAATGAAAAATACTTTACGTGCTTATTTATTTTACAGATTCAATTAACACAGAGATTGTTATTTCTATCTATGCCTCAAGACGGGCAAATGACCTGGTGAAGGTCGCTGTGAGTCGTCGGTTGCGGCGACATGTAGCTGGTCGTTATGGAAATCACGCCGGCCTATTTTAGCCGGTAAGAGTATGGCGGAGGCGGAGGATAGGTACTCATCAGGATTTCACTGCGGTAAAAAAACAGCCAGAAGCCTGTAAATCTGTCTACCGGTATAAAATTGTCACTATAACCCAGTAATTACTTTGCGAAGATCAGGTTGTCGCATCTAGCTTGATCTGGGGGCCACTATCAACTTAGTTGAGAAAAGGTGACGATGAGATAGATATTACTAACGTTTCAGTTGATCGAACTGCGAACTAGCTATTTCTCCCACCAGTGTTTGTTGTTAATCACTTTTCGAAACAAGGTTTTTATGTTAGTAGTGTAATGTACATACTCCTATTACTCTCTTCTTGCTATTCTACCTTATCTTCTGTTATTTTTCTTCATTACCAGAAGCAGAAGGAGTAGTGTACTGTCAAATCGGACAATATAAAGAAGAAAGAAAGAAAATAATTTTAGTTTTGAACACCATAACAATAAACACCAAAGTATAAAACATGTTTTTGTTTTTCCCCTTGCAACACTCACGCAATGCTATACCTGGCCAAAAGACTTAGAATCCAGGCAATTATTATTAATAACAACAACAAAAAAACAGTACTGCTGTGGTACTGCTCTGCCTGAATGTTGCCAAGAGATTTCAATTTCAATCAATAATTTCTATAGTAATGTCTTAGATTTTCGCGATTATTACACATTATAATAAAACACTTTTAAACGGATTCTATCGCGTATATTCGTGGTCGCAGGACCTGCGACCACGAATGCTGCAAAGTATTCGAAACGTCAGGAAAATCAAAAATCAAAATATACGCGATAGAATCCGTTTAAAAGTGTTTTATTACAATAATTTCTAGCTGCTTCTATACCGAACCAAAATCATAGCTATAATAATACCCTAATTATTCTAGTTGAAATTTCTATCACGTGCAAACTATTAATAGGAGAATTAAGGGAATCTCAGTACGGCATCTCAGGCGGTTCTTAATCTACAGCCAACTCGTGACCGATTTGCCTTTGTTATTTAAATATGATAACTTTTGTGATCTTTGATGGGATAGCTTTACTCACTTGTATATTTCAATTAGTTCAACCATTTGGACACAACCTGATATATTTGTGAGCTATCATAATGATAAATATACATAAATCAAAACACTTTTAAACGGATTACATCACGGTACTTTATACATTTTCGTTTTTCCCAATGTTTGGAACACTTTGTAGTAAGCGTTCATGGTCGCAGGTTGATTAACGTAGGACAGAACAGGCGAGATCTACCGTATAATTTTAATAAAAAAATATTTCGATGCACGTACTAATCCCTCACAGAACACAGTGTCGATGTTTTTCAGCATGGTATGAAGTTTGGTATTTATCTAGGTATTTTTTTTAGGTTTGGCATGGTATCTCATTATTTCAATAATATGATTCCAGACTGGTGGTACCTTTTCTTTTTATTGGTGCCCAGTGAAAATTCTTACCAGAATATCTATCTAAGGTCAGATAACAAGAAATGAGATCTAAATGTAAGTACGTGTTCAGTGCCTTTAATGTCTCAGTAAGAAAGAAGTGAAAGTCGCAGTGTCAGTTAATCTTGATCAATGGGACACACAAAGACTATCCTTTTATTTATTTACTAGCTGGGACCCGCGGTTTCACCCGCGTTTAATTTAAAATACATTTAGAGTACTTCGACATAGGCACTTGACATTGAATATTTATATTGAATTTCAAGGGTTTTTTTTATTTTTGCGCGGAACCCTAATTATTTTTCTAAAATAAAAGTAGCCTAAGTTATTAGTTATAACATCAGCTATCTGCCAGTGAAACTCCCGTCAAAATCGGTCCAGCCGTTTCGGAGATTACCCGGAACAAACAGACAGACAGACAGACAGACAAAAAAAAATTAAAATCATTTTTTGTTATGTGTTCCGTATATACTTTCATATGCATTTAGTAAAAAGCTCTTATTTTGACATTACAAACAGACACTTCAATTTTATTTATTTGTATAGATTGGTACCCAGTGGAAATTCTTCATGAACTTCCTTCGCCCCGGGGAAGGGCGAAGGGGTATGTATGCGGACTGCCAACCATATTTTCCATTGAAATTAGGTTATTTTTTATTTGAATAGCCTCATAAAGCCTATTTATAAGTTCTTCATAGCGAGGCGGTATCCAGAGATAATATTTTGCTTATTAGTAGAATAAAAAATATTAGAAATTCGTGTGGTATCCGGATTAAGAATATAGCAGTACTCCGTCTCCTCCCGCGGATATTGTAAAAGGTGACCAAGGGACTCCAAACAAGAGGGATGGGCAGCAGCATCCCTTCTGTGGAACAGCAGCCATTCTGCGCTCACCAACCCGCCTGCCAAGCGTGGTGAGTACAGGAAAAAAATTAAAAATTGTGGAAATCTAAGCGCCTGGCCTTTGTTCAGTAGTGGACAAAGGCCTCCCCCTAGTATGATCGATATGATGATGATGATTAGAAATGGGCTTACATTACTTGCTTATGTGATAGATGTCTTTTTTATAGTTAAACGATATCAATCTTCACACATTCATTAATAATAAAATAGATACGCTGAACTCACGGAATCTTCATTAACATAACCTAATCTACTAAAGAGGTCAGTTTTGCATACTGTTTACCATACTTTTCAGTTTAAAATATTATTTAAATAACTTTCCATTGAATTTGATGACGATTAGTTTACCGAATTAACCTTTGCGCTTATAAAAAATGTATGATTGGTTTTTATGATAGTCATTTGTCAACTTACGGCCAAAATTAATATTCGATCTAATCGAAAATCTTTGGATTTCGGATTACAAATATGTCTGTTTTTGTGGTAAATGTGATCGTAACACAACAACGAATGAATTTCACTAAGATGTTTTATAAATGTAGATGCGGTGGTGCCCGCCCTTTACGATGGTCACATGAAAGCAAGTCAATTGCCTGGAATTCACACATTCCGTGTCTGACGCTCGCCGCAGACGGTCGTGCAGTGCTCGCGCTCCCCGATCAGTGTGCCGTGTAGTGTTTTTTCGCAATCCGTCCCGTCGGATTGCAGTCACTTCACATAAATCACGCGTTGCCTTTGTCAAGGCGACTACTGATTTTATTTCTTTCACCGACTATATTCATCGAGTTATTGTGCCCCTTCAGGGAAAAACCACTGTTTGGTGGTCCTCGGCGGATACCTTACGGTGCCAACGAAGCCGAGTGGGGTGTTGACCCGGCACACCCGCCTAGCCCCATCAGGGCAAAGCAGTTAGTTGGCAGCGGACTAGGACCACCGGCCTTGGGGGCTACCCTAGTCGACCCTAGTTCGAGTCTACGTTTTCAGGATATACAGTCTCTTGCGGGCGATACCTTATCGCCCCTTGCAAAAGAGCTGTCAGGGACCCGTTTGCCCATTAAGACTGGCCACGGATGGTACTAGCTTAGGGCTCACCACAGGTACACACACCTCCCTGCCTACACCCGGCAGGGAGGGGTTGTTACACACCCCCGGGCCCATCCAACCCGGGAGGTTAGGGATCGCGTAAATCGATTGTCCTCTACGCTTTAAGCGTATTTCTGTTTTTTCTTTTTGTCCCACGTCCGCCATTTTGTTTGCAAAACAAAATGGCCGACGACGCCACGCTACTTCGAAATATTAGGGAGATCCTTTTAAAAGACCCCTACATTGCTGCCAACTATGGCAGCCTTCTGTCCCCAGGCACAAAAGTGCAGCCCCCCTATCCCGAACCCAAGAAAAGGGGCACAACCCCCGAATTAGATGCCGGCATCTCATCCGCCCCTCAGGCAAAAATCCCCCTCCCCACCGCCAGCACGAACGCCTCCACGTCCCCCGACGCCGACATGCCCATACTCTCGGACATGTCGGACATGTCAGAGAGCGAGGACTCTCCTGCTCGTCCCCAAAACCCCTCCTCCGATTCGGCCTCTGACGAGTTCCAACTCGTCAGCGGTAGCCGTAAAAAGCGGGCCCGCAAGGCCAAGTCCTCCGCACAAGCTGCGCCCGCAAAAGCCCCGAAAACGGAGGAGGCTTCGTCCTCCGCTCCGCCCTCTGCCCCTGTCCCCACAACGGCCACTTCCCAGGCCAGTCTTCCCCCTACCCCTACCCCCGCTAATTCCCAACCCCAATCCCAGCCCACCAAGGTCCCTAAAAAGGACAAAAAACCGCCCGCAATCTACATTCAGGCCAAGGACAAGTGGAATGACGTGTCCAAAATGTGTGTTGAACTAGGTATTAACTACCTAAGTGCCCGCACCACAGCCGTCGGCGTCAAAGTGGCAGTTCCCACTGCCCAAGACTTCAGGTCTTTGACCCGTGCCCTACAGGACCACAGCGTGTATTTCCACACGTACTCCCTCGCCGAGGAACGCCCACTCCGGGTAGTCCTTAAAGGCATCCCCAAGGAGATCGACACCGACTCCATAAAAGACGACCTTCTGTCGCAAAGTATCCCCGTCCTCGAAGTTCATCGCATGCACGCTGGTCGCAGTGGTGAAGCTTACGACATGGTCCTCGCCATATGCGAAAAGACCGCCGATAACGATCGGAAATTTTTTAATATTAAGACCGTATGCCACCTCTCAGGCATAAAAGTTGAACCTCCCCATCGTTATGGTCCTCCCGGGCAGTGTCACCGCTGCCAACTCTATGGCCACGCGCAGCGACACTGCTACGCCAAACCTAGGTGCGTTAAGTGCCTAGGTGACCACAGCACCTCCGACTGCGATCGCCCCAAAGATCGCACGCAATGCACTGAGCCCCCGAGTTGTGTGCTTTGCGGTGAGTCGGGTCATCCAGCGAACTATCGCGGATGCCCCAAAGCCCCGCGAGCCAACAACAAGGCTGCTAAGCGCAAAGCGGCTACCCAAGCCTTCGCGGCCGCCCACTATGCCTCTCAGGCCCCTCCCACGTCCCAACGACTCAGCCCTCAAAGGCCATCGCCATGGAACGCGCTGAATCATCAGCAAGCGTTCCCCGCCCTGAGGCCTAGTCTATTGACTCAACAGGCGACTCAGGCATCAGTGATTCCCTCGCTGATGACCGCCCCCGCTACGGCACCGTACCTTCCCGTGCCGTACAATCAACCCGCACCACAAGTGCACTCTCAGAGGGCCGCCCCTCCCTCACCCCAATCCACACCCCTTCTCAAAACGGACGACCTCTCAGTTTGCCTCGGTCTTCTCAACTCTGTCGACCCGAACAGAGTCGCCCAAATGGCCGCAGCCATTAGGGCAAACCAGGGCCAATACGGCCTCATGTTAGTACTCAGCGACTTCGCTGATGTCTCATCCGCCCTTCTCTCCTACCGCGTTCATCCGTAATGGATTCACAAAACAGGTGCAGAATAAAACCCCGATCCCTTAAAATAGGCATCTTCAATGCCAACAGCATTAATGGCCAAAAAGATGAAATCGCCTTATTCCTCCGCGACCACCTTATTGACATTATGTTGATACAAGAGACCTTTTTGAAACCCTCACACAGGAACCCTAGAATTGCAAACTATGATATAGTGCGCAACGATAGGACCCACTCCCGTGGAGGAGGCACTCTTATTTACTATAAGAGATCCCTTTATTGCATGCCCCTAGATACCCCGTCCCTTACCAATCTAGAGGCATCTGTGTGCAGGATAGGCATGACAGGTCATCAACCGATCACTATAGTGTCGGCTTACCTAACCCCCAATGCCCAAGACGATCCAATCCAATCGGATCTCGAAGCACTCTTCGATCTAGGCGACTCCGTCATAGTGGCGGGAGATCTCAATGCCAAACATGAGTCTTGGAACTGTCTCACCCACAACTACAGAGGAAGTAAATTATACTCTCTCAGTAACCTCCTCAATTTTGACATCATCGCCCCGATGTATCCCACTCACTACCCCAGCAATGTTAATCATCGCCCGGATATACTCGACATAGCACTTCTAATGAATGTCAACCTCAAGTTGCATTCCATTGAAGTACTACAAGAGCTAGACTCCGATCACCGTCCTGTGATCCTTCACCTCACCTCCCGCTTTGGCCCCACGGACACAGGGCTACCCCCTCAGACCATTGTGACGACGGACTGGAGGAAAGTTAGGCAACGCCTCAACGACCCCTCGTCCGCTCAGTTAGATAGAATTCCCGAATGCATAACGTCAGTCGCAGACACGCTAGGCGCGATCGACTCCCTCACCGGGCATGTACAGTCCGTCGTGGACGAGTGTTCACGGCGAGTTCCTGCGATGGAAGACCATCGCATGAAACTCCCTGACGATGTACGTGCACTGATGACGGAGAAGAACGCAGCCCTTAGAGCGTACTCATCTTTTCCCAGCGAACCCAATCGCCTCTTTATGCGCCACCTACAGCGTGCTGTCAAGGAACGTATTAAGGAGTGCCGAGAGGCTAACTGGGATAAGATGTTGGGTGACTTAGAGCCAACCCACCTTGCGTTCTGGCATCTGCAACGGAAACTCAAATCCGAAACATCCAATGCTGTCCCCCCCCTCAACCGTCCCAACCAAAGGCCGGCCTTTGATGACGACGAAAAATCCGAATGCCTAGCTGACAGTCTAGAAGCGCAATGTTCCCCAAGCACTCTACCTGTAGACCAAGCTCACCTCAAAAAGGTTGACGCTGAAGTCGAACGTAGAGCAGCTATACCGCCTGCCGAGGACCCTGACGACCCCCTCCCTCCGGCCACGGCAGACGAGATCAGAAATCTCGTGAAAAAGATTCACCCTCGCAAAGCCCCCGGCTCTGACGGTATCACCAACAAGGTGATTAAACTCTTCCCCGAACGTCTTATCGCCTTAATGACCGTCATCTTCAATGCGGCATTAAACAATAACCTATTTCCGCATACGTGGAAACAGGCCACCGTTATCGGTATTCCCAAACCCGGTAAGCCCAAGTGCGAGCCTTCCAGCTATCGCCCCATAAGCCTTCTCAATTCTCTTGCGAAGATTTATGAGCGGATTATCTATTCCCGATTAAAGGATTTTGCCGATTCCAAGAAACTCATTCCCGACGAACAGTTTGGTTTTAGAACCAAACACTCGTGTGTACAACAAGTCCACCGACTAGTTGAACACATCACGTTCGGATTCACACGCGGCATGATGACGGGAGTCCTCTTTTTCGATGTTGCGAAAGCATTTGACAAAGTCTGGCACAATGGCTTATTATATAAGTTGTATCAACTCGGAGTGCCTGACCGTCTCGTTCTCATCATACGAGACTTCTTGTCAAATCGCAGTTTCCGATATCGAATCACGGGCGCTCTCTCTTCCCCCCACCCCATTAGAGCCGGAGTCCCACAAGGATCCGTGCTAGCCCCACTATTGTTCACACTGTACACCAGTGACCTCCCCAAAAGACCTGCTAATACAACCCAATTAGCACTCTTCGCCGATGACACGGCCATTTTCTACTCTGGTCGCAGTCCCGATAATATAACTAAGATCCTCCAAGCCACAGCCAACGCCTACGGTAAATGGTTTAGGAAATGGCGGATCGAAGTTAACCCTATCAAAAGTAAAGCCGTCCTATTTTGCAAATTAGGCGACGACCACCCACGCTTCAGGGAGATCTCGATGCTGGGCCAATCGGTTCCTTGGGAACCGCACGCCAAGTATCTTGGAGTCACCCTAGACAAAAAACTGACCTTCATTCCCCACACAAAGATGGTGCGTGCCCGCGCTGCCTTTGTGCTTGGTCGCCTTCACTATATTCTGAACGCTCGTAGTAAATTATCCCTTAGAAATAAGGTGAGAATTTACACCACATGCATTCGACCCATCATGACCTATGCCAGCCCAGTGTTCGCACACGCCGAATCATACCCACTCCGTAGATTCGAAACCCTCCAAACCCGGTTCATGCGCAAGGCCACCGGAGCGCCTCTGTACATGCGAAACGACCAACTCCATTTCGACCTTAACTTGCCGACCATCAGGCAATTTATGAAACAAGCGTCTAAACGCTATCTCGATTCTGCCCTGTCCCACCCAAATCCCCTTGTAGTATCAGCCGCCGACTACGAACCCTCCCGTATCAGTAGAGTACGCCGCCCGAGGCACGTTCTGGTCGATCCAGACGATGAAATCACGTTAGATCACATGAAGAGACTCGCGTTGTCTCGTTCACTAAACACCCGACCGTTGTACCGCCCTCGCCGCCGAGGATGCCCGCCTCACCGACGTCGCGGAGGCCTATCGCCGCGTCACCTTCCCGTTCAAGTTAGCACTTCTCCCTCCCGTCTCTTGCTCGCGCCGGCCCGTGCCGAGCCTGTAGCTTTAAATGTCCCTTAAAACAACTTAAATAATACCGATCCAGCTGTCCCCAAAACAATAGCTTGTTGTCCCCAGCAACGCCCTAAGCCGAGGTCCGTGTCCCGCAGGGGGCGCCCTTAGCGAAAGTTGCTTAGTTTTTAATATTTAATTTAAGCCTGGCTGGAGGCCTCTTTTGGCTTCGCCAGCAAATGACCGGTTAAGCAACCACATTTCCCAGAAATGTATGCGAGAAGCCCAACAAAAAAAAAAAAAAATGGAATTCACTTAGTCGCGCACCGACCTGTGTCGTTCCTCGACGTGAATCATAGGCGTAATTCAGTAACATGTTGCTAACATGTTTCCCTAACAGTTTAAAAAAGTCCGTTGTGAAGCCTTTATTTAAAAAAGGGGATAAATTAGAAATGTGTAACTATAGGCCTATCACATTAATCCCAATATTCTCAAAAATCTTTGAAAAGGCCATGCAAAAAAGACTTATTACATACCTAGACAAATTTAAACTGATTAAAAACGAGCAATATGGTTTTCAAAAAGGAAAGTCAACGACACTAGCAATGTTTGATTTAGTAAATAATATCCTTAGGAATATCGACAAAAAAAGACGAACAATGGCAATATTATTCGATATGTCAAAAGCTTTTGACTTTGTTTCCCATAAATTACTCCTACAAAAGATGGAAAACTATGGCGTTAGAGGCCCAGCTCTAGAATGGACCAAGAGTTATCTCTATAATCGGCTCCAATGTGTAGAAATAGCTTGTATCGGGGAAGATGCGGTGGTAAGACAGGTTAAATCTGACTATGTAGCTAACAATTACGGGGTACCACAAGGAAGCGTTCTTGGACCACTGTACTTTCTACTATACATTAACGACATGCCTGACATTACTAAACATAAATGTATATTATTTGCAGATGACATTTCTATTATTTTGACATGTGACAATCTTTTAAATGACAAATGTTATGACATAGAAATAAATTATACAATTGAGTCAATTATAAAATGGCTAGAAAAAAATAATTTACATCCAAATCTGACGAAAACAAAATTTATTCAATTTCAAACTCAACAGTCAAAAATAGGTTCAAAGCACATAATCTACAAGGGCACAGAAATAAATGAAGCTTCCTATGCCCAATTCTTAGGTCTGACTATAGATCAGTTCTGTAATTGGAAGAAACACACGGAAGAGGTTTCTAAAAAAGTGAATAGTTATGTATATGTTCTAAATAGACTAAGGACTACATCAAATTTACCAACGTTGTTGTTAGCATATCACGGCTATGTAAGCTCAGTTTTGCGTTATGGCCTAATACTGTGGGGTAATTCCACAGACTCTCAGAGAGTATTTTTATCCCAAAAGAGATGCATAAGGGCAATGGTAGGTATCCCTCCTTATGAGTCATGTAAACCTCATTTTAGAAAATTGAACATATTACCTCTACCGAGTATGTACATTTTAGAAATATGTATGTTTGTTAAGGCAAACCCCAATCTATTCACAAAAGCAAATGATATTTTTCCTCGCAACACAAGACGTGGACAGAGACTAGTCCTAGATGTAGCTCCAAGAACAGCGTTATTTGATAGAAGCTGTTACGTCATGTGCAAAAAGTGTTTTAATAAATTACCTCTGGACATACAACAACTACCCAGGGTACAATTTAAAAAGAAATTGAAGGCATGGTTGTTGGAGAAAATGGTATACTCTGTGAATGAGTGGCTCCAGTAATATTTAATTTGGAAATAAGGATTACGAATTTAATTAATAATTGTAATGTAAGAATTTTTTTGGTATGGTATTTATAATTCAGTGACATGATCTATAATTTAGAATTTTCGTTTTTATTTTATTTTTTGTTGCCGACATTCACATGCTACTTAGGCTTAATAGATTATAAGTACTCACAATGTAAAATGACATCTGTATAAACTCTATTATTTGTGAATAAATGACTATGACTATGACTATGACTATGACTAAAAAATAATACCATCCTGTGTTTATAGACGATGCACGAAGGATACTGCTATTGTGAGAGAAGAGTTAAGAGAGAACGTTTTTATTCCATAAATAAATAAATACGTAACGTAAATCGATATTGTACATAAAAAGCAGTATTTTATTTATATTTTTATTACGCGGTATAAAGGCGGCCGGCGCGCCGTTTTGTAAAAATCAAAACTCTGAAGATTTTGGATTAGGTCAGTTATTAATTTCGGCCGTTAAACACGAGACCTTTGTAGTTAATATTTGTAATGAAATTAAATAAAATGATCTTGATGAATTGAAATAATCTTTATTTTAAAAAGTCAGATTCATTTGTTTATTGCGTTCTACATGAGTTTTCAAGTAATATTTTACAATTTTGTTTCCAGTACACACAACCCTTGAAGGACACAGCAAGTAGGTCGCAAGAAACACTTTCACTATTATTTTATTATCATAAGATCAATTTCATAAATATATTAAAATGTCATCAATTATTCATTAAAAAACAATTACTCATTGGAATGGGCAATAAGTGTCCATTTAAATGTCCCAATTAGATAATTTATGTTAGACTAGTTAACGTGCTGGACACCCATCTAAAACCTGACCGGATAAACGAAGCTTAACCTCGCAGGTCGTTCTGTGTGGTAGCCATTTAGCTTCAAACCTTACTCTCTCATGTGCATAAAATAACATACACCGAACTTGTGATACGCTGCTTTTATCAATATTCGTAAGTAACGGTTATTGGGGATAGTCCCATAATCACCACGCTTGGCAAGTGATATGAACCCTTTATCAGCATTTACGACACCCATGGGTGGAGCAAGGTGGTCTATTATTTGCCGGGAGCCACACGGAAGGTGGTCGCACCACCGAAGTCACAAACTAAGGTAAATTTATAAATAACTCTCGCGACTCAAGGCTAGCCTATAAATTATTTATATATATACTAGCTGGGACCCGCGGTTTCACCCGCCGTTTCATTTTATATATAGGGTCTTACTTTATTAATGGAAAATATTTGAGGGGGTAAATCTGTAGGTTGCAATGATGCGTTTTAGCAAAAAAATAAACATAACATTAACCTTAATTTTAAACATTTTCAAAATTAATTTAATTCATTCATTTTCCGTTCGCATAAAAATCGCAATTCACCACGTAATAACTGTAGGTCTATGATGTCTTTCTAAAAATACTGTGGTACTGTCACTGAACACGCACACAATACCACTAAAACGTGTTTGAAAATGGTCCGGTCGAACAACAATGTGGTTGTTTAGTAGCCCACCAGTGTGTGTTGATACTTGAAATAAATTCTATACCATTCACAGAGCCTAGCCTTGAAATATTTTCCATTATTAAAGTAAGACCCTATATATAGAAATGAAATTCGTTGGAATGATAGTGGCACCATCTGTCAAAGATTGGTCGTACCAACTCAGAAACCTTTGTGGGCTCATGGACAACACTTCGCTGAAAATTATGACATGATCAAATGCATAGTTTACGATTCTATAAAGGACATACACACACATTCATTTTTATATACTCGTATATAGAAGATTTGCACATGATAGAGAGCCTTACTCTCTCATGTGCATAAAATAACAAACACCGAACTTGAGATACGCTGCTTTCATCAATATTCATAAGTAACGGACCAGTAACAGATGCCCTTGTAAGTTTGTTTTATAGCCTACCGGTATTATTAATGCTAATGGCTATTGTCATTGTTTATATTTAAGCTTTTATACATTTTGATAGCTTTTTGATCGATTGTTTAACTTCCGCGACATGCGAGTGTTTATCACTTGTAATATATATTTAAATAATAGTGTAGCTCCGGTAATGGATAGCACCAACCAATTTCATCCCGTGGGTGTCGTTAAAGGCGACTATCAGATTATCAGGAGGATGCAGTGATGCAGCAGATGGCAGTGTCCTTCGAGTATATTAAGAAATCAACTGCAAAGCGTGGTGATTATGGCAGACCTTGCCAATGAGCACACAACACAGCAATCTGGTTCTGGCAATAGGGGAGGCCTGTGTCTAGCAGTGGACTTTATTCGGCTGGAATAATGAAAAAAAATCTAAGTGTTATAGGGCTCCAACAATATAGATGGAGAACCTCAGTCCCATAGAAACACTGAATCTAAAACAAATCGATGCCGAACACGGAACTGCACTCCAGAGACTGAAATAAACATGTGGCTTTTATACGAAAACTCAAAATGGAGTCACACAGGTCAAATTAGCATTGACAGAGCTCTTATTTTGCAGCGAGCCGACAATACAATCGAGCCGAATCGATGAACATGCATAGAATAAAAACTATTTCTATCCAATTTGATATCTAAGAATGGCATACTTAAAGACTTTTTACCAAAAAATGGAACCGACTTCATATAAACGCATTTATTATATCTACATATAAGTTTGTACATCAAAATGTACCTTAATATTTAAACCTTCCCATAAGTATATAGATTACCCCAGTGGAAGAAGCATGTAAATCGGGCATGCAGTTTCTGAAAAAATCGTGCACATACAAACCTATAGGGGAAAAGCGAAGTCTAAAAGTTATTATTTTGTTATTATTTGTTACATTAATTTATATTGCAAACGAAACCGGGTCACATCACATCAATCTGTAAATATTCACTACTAAACGCGGAACTCCCAATGCTCACTACAACGAGCGGTCATTGCGTATAGTGCCATAATCCCCACGCCTGGCAGGTGATATGAACCCTTAGTCGGCATTCACGACAGCCATGGGTGGAGCAGGGTAGTCTATTGTTTGCCGGGAACCACACGGAAGGTGGTCGCACCACCGGAGTCACAAACTAAGGTAATGTATAAATGACTCTCGCGGCTCAAGGTTTGTATTTATAACTTTGGAATTATTTAATTGATACAATTTTGTGACTAGACCCATGCGAACTACCACCAAACACTAGGTAGGTACTATAAATTCCCCTGCCGTCAGTTCGTGGTGGGGGGCCTCGGGGGTCACGGGCGCGCTGATTGGGGAGTCTGCGTGCTCATACCGAGAGACCCCCGGGAAGACGATAGCGCGCACGTGATCACGTGCCGCCGTGTGCGCAGCACAGAGCACAGTTAGACTTGGGGGGATCCTTTACAATCCTCCCCGAAAAGTGCCTTTTACCGCCGCCTGCCCTTCACTAGAGGGGTTGACCGCTTTACAGTCATCCCCTCCGAGATTTGCCTAAAGGCGTGGCACCAATGGGCGGCTCTAGTGTGATTATACGAGGACCTGGAGCCTCCCTTAGGTGCCGAAGATGACCGCACCAGTGGTTTTAGCCGGTAGGAGTCTATTCCCCCACTATACTCCTTCCCCCCACCCCGGGGCGAAGGAAGTTCCAAAAAAAAAAGGTGCTATAAATTACTAAAATGATTTTGCGTGTGGTGTCCGTATTAATAATACAGCACCGTGGATGTTGTAAAAGGCGACTAAGGGACTCTAACCAGAGGGGTGGGCAGCAGCGTCCCTTCTGTGGAACAGCAGCCATTCTGCGCTCACCAACCCGCCTGCCAAGCGTGGTGAGTACAGGAAAAAAAAAAATAAAAAAAAATGATCACCAACCCTAGTCAAATTAGCATGGAGAGAGCTCCAAGTCGATATTTACGTTGCAGCGAACCGACAGCACAATCGAGCAGAATCGAGGAACATGAATAGAATAAAATCTATTTTTACCTAAGATACTAGCTGGCATACTAAAGTAAACACTTTTAAGAAAAAATAAAACGGACTTCAAATAAATGCATATTTTTTTAATGGCTATTGTATAACATTTTGCCAGTGTCAAGTTCAGAATGCAATTATTATATCTCCATCTCAGAAAAAACATTTGAACCGTACGGCGTTGCAGACAGTTTTTTTTTGATATTTTTAATTTTTGTGAAATATTTTATGGATATGTAAAGAATAATTAATCTAAACACCGTACAACGTTGCCTTTATACTTGACATTGGCGAAATTGTGAAAGATACTATACAGAAATGGCTTCTCTAAGAGAAGAAGAAGACCTTTGATCTCCATATAAATTTGTATAGGGTTACCGTACGACGATGCCGAAATATATTTAGATTTTTTTCATTTTTGAGAAATGTTTTATGAATATGTAAAGATTTATTCATCTAAACACCGTACGACGTTGCCTTATACTTGACATTGGCGAAATTGTGGAAGATACTCTACAGAAGCCATAATATAAGAGAAGAAGAAGAAGTTTGTATAGCAAAATATACCTTAATATTTTATACCTACCCATAGGTATCTTATAGATTTTGTGAAAAAAAATCGTACACACAAATATATAGGTGAAAAGCGACCCTCCTTTTTTGAAGTCGATTAAAAGTATATATACAGGTTGTCCAGTAAATAGCACGACATACTGCAGGGGGTGAGAGCTTGGGTCAATACCTACCAAAAAAACACAATATATGTTCAGCAAAATCTTACGGATTTACAGTAGTACAAAATTTCGATAAGAAAATTGTACTGTGAAAATTTAAATAAAAATTGTATTTCTTGAAAACATTTTAGTTTTTGATAGAATAAAGACTTATCAATAAGTAAAGTTCACAAATAATTTGAGGTAAAAAAAAACTAGAAAAGGAATTTTTCATTACGAAATGCTTAAAAATATGTGACAAGGTATTTCGGAAAATTTTGTACTACTGTAAATCCGTAAGATTTTGCTGAACATATATTGTGTTTTTTGGGTAGGTATTGACCCAAGCTCTCACCCCCTGCAGTATGTCGTGCTATTTACTGGACACTCTGTATACACATTGGCAGGTGCCAACTAGTGAGTACTGTTCATTGTTCTAGTCTGGACACGTATAAGTAAACCTTTCGATATTTTAATGATGTATAAGAGGTACCTTTCCGTTAAAACCTTAAAATTGAACACTATCCCAAATTAAGTTTGTCCACTGTGAATCATTAAACAAGTGACCTCATTACCAATCCACCAAAAATTGCTGTCGGTCGTAAAAGTCAGCGTTATTAATGACTGATAAATTATTTACGACCATTTCACTTATAGTAAACACCGATTATTTATTACTCCATTCCTGTGAAATTTCTCTTTGACTGCGTCTGATTTCCGGGTTGTATTGCACAATACTGTATTTTGCGTGGACAGCAAGTCAGAAAATAAAAAAATGTATGGTACTAAAAAAGACATAGGCTACCATAGGGAGATAAGTGTGTGTGTTCCGCCAGTAAAAAATGTGTGTGTCAGCTCCGACGCACGACTGGATTTTATTCCGTAAGTACAATTGTCTCAGTAATTAATAGGCAGTGAAAGTAAAAAAAATTAAAAACAACGGATGTTTTTTCAATTTTGATTATATGTACGATATATATCATATATAAAAACCCGGACATGTACGAGTTGAACTCGCGTGGAAAGGGTTCCGTACGATGAATATGTTATCTTTAGGTACGAGGAGAGACAGATGCCTGCCCTAGTTAAGGCGATCGAGTAGTACCAATAACTTATCCCAAGAACAAACTTAGCATTGTAGTTGAAAAACATGTCCTCCCATACATTCCAACTGCAAACGTAAGTTTGTACGCACAATATTGAAAGATGGTTTTTTAAGTCCATAGACTTCTTGTTTTCCTGTAATCTATAGATAAAGAACTATTATCTGTATTTTTTTCTAAGTTTTAGGCTCAGTAGTTTCGGAGATAAGGGGAGGGAATGGTCAATTTTCGTCTATTTTCTTAAATAACTTTAAAACTATATATTTAAAAATTATAAAATAAATATATTTGAGACCCTCATAACAAGTCCTTCCATTTGGTACCATGCACGGTACAGTTTGCAAAACTTTGTTCTTTAATTTTCCATACTGCCCCCCAAAAGTGACCCCTTTCTCAAAATTCATTTATCTATATTACACGTCCGTGTTTGGGTTGCGGAAATCCAGATATGTACCAAATTTCAACTTAATCGGTTATGTACATTCAGAGCAAATTGGCTGTGACAGAGGGACAGACACACGAGTGATCCTATAAGGGTTTCACCGTTTTTTCCTTCGGACGTTTGGAACCCTAAAAATGAATTATAACCTACCTAGTAACTGCATCCACGTTTTAGTCGGATTTTCTTTCACCATGTTTTTTATTTATTTATTTAATCACTCCACTGCGTATTAATAATCAATAATAATGATATTAAATATTAATATTTATATAAAATAAAATAATATAAAACTTTGACATCAAACGACATTTGACATATACACGACTTTAACGCAGAAGGTGCGCACGGTAGGCGCGCAGACAAACGTAACGCATTTTAGGTAACGCACGACAAAATTCCACTCCTCATAAGTTTTTCATGCCTTAAATATATATCGATTCTTAAGGAGTAAATCCAAAAAGTTCCAAAATAATTTTTAAAAAAATGAAACTTGACGTGTAAACATTTCGAACCGCGTCAGATAGGTTAACCAATACCGTTTGTTTATATTAACGTCACAATTTATATTCTCTAACTCTAGACAGGCTGCATTCATTACCTGCCTGTATTCATTTGATATATAAGTGGCGCCCAATGTATGAAACCATAACACGTCGCGCCGGTAGTACGTGCTTGATGTGGCAAACGGCGCCAATATTTTTCTGCTAATTGAAACAGGGTAGCGCAACTTGTAATATACATATACAACTGTCTGGTCTATGACTTATGAAAGGTATCTTATCTTAACTCGTATAGTAACTATAATGGCGTTTACCCAAAGAAACCAATTTTGGGTCTCATTAGAGTCTAGCACTAGATTTTATCATATTTACGGAAAAAAACTAGTGCCGCGTTTCTGAAAGATGGTATTTACAAATACATAATGTTTACCCAACCCCGTTTTTCGTCATGCCGTACTCCTACCGGCTAACACCGCTAAGGCGGTTATCTGCCACCGCCACACCATTTGCCCACTGGTGCCATACCTATAGGCATATCTCAGAGAGGGTGACTGTACAGCGGTCGCACCCCCCCCCCCTCCCCGGGGAGATTGTAAAGGATCGCCCCGATGCCTCACTGTGCTCTTTTTCGCACACGGTGGCGCGTGACCACATGCACGCCACCGTGACCTCGAGGGTCGCTCGGTGTGGGCCCACAAATTCCCCAATCTGCGACCCCTGAGGCCCTGGACCATGTTGGACCTGGGTGCTGGGGTGGTAGTAACCCCGGCGCCGTCTCGTCCTTCTCCATGCGGGATCGCTATCTAGAAGTCCAAAGTCTTTATGTGCAATTCAAATAGACGCCCAATTTTATAAAAATAACGTGACTTCAAACAATAATATTTCCTACAAACATTCCATTATCCACCATCCCACCTTTAAGTAAGTATTTAAACCCAGAGTTTTTTTATTATGTATCAAAGAAGTCCTAGTTCATTCGTAAGTCCTCATTGTTCCGTTGCTTGCATAATTCAACGAGGTAGCATTCCCTCACGGCTAGCCCTTTATATTGTTAATGTATGCTGTTTTGTACTTACCTACGTACACGTAGACCTTTTTTCGGCTTCATTTTGTAAGCAATGGGCGTATTATAGCCCTTAAATTGGTGGGATAGTAAGAATTTTAAGTGATACCTGCTTAGGTTTCTCTTTTGTGAGTTTTGGTAGTATTGTTACGTATTTTATTCAAGTCTATGCTTAACCTTCGTGGTGGCCCGGAGGTTTACGAACTCGCTTCTTAAGCAAGTTACGGGTTTAAAAACCTTTTTAATTGTTCCCCAGTGGAAATTAATCATGAACTTCCTCCGCCCCGGGCACGGGCGAAGGGGAATGCCGGACTCCTATCGGCTAAAACCACTGCAGCGGTGATCTCCGACACCGAAGGGGGCTCGTAAAGTCACACTAGAGCCGCCAATTGGTGCCACGCCTGTAGCTACATATCAGAGGGAATTACTGACAGTGGCCCTTTAGCGGAGGGGAGGCGACTGTAAAAAGGCTATGCTGCGCACGAGGCGCAGACTCCCCAATATACATGTCCTCGACCCCGAAATCTATGATTCCTAGTTGTTTTTAAAACGTTGTACAATAAAGAATATTCTATTCTAAAACATGTTGACCGTATTTTGTCTAATTTCAGTACTAGGCAGGGAACCAAAGCAGACGGAAAAGATACATAGCCAATTGTAAACTGCTCACAGCGATGAATAACAATCACCAACAGGCTTAAAAACAATCGAAACTTTAATTATTATTTTAAGAGTCGCCCATCACTAATCTAATTCCTTTAATTGTTGGTAAATCATAATACCCATAGTCAGTTGCCATCGCTGGTCAATAAACGATCGGAGAGGTTAAGCAACGCTTGGCGAGGTCAGTCTATGGATGGCTGTTAGTGGTATTTGACCTGCTTGTCTCCGTGCCTCGGAGGGTACGTATAATCGTCGGTCCTGGTTGCTGTTATTAGACGGCAGTCGTTAAGCCAAGTCGAAGGTCTTTGGGCGGCTTGAACAACTCTGACACAAGGGTGGCCACTAACCACACAAAAGATAGAAGGCCATAAAACATGGTATCCTTAACCCACGTTTGACACTGGCGGTGTTCACCGAAATCACAATAGGTACGAGATTTCCTTATGAACTTCGTGAAGAATTTCATATATTATACCATAGATATGTTACGTCTATATTAAATGACGCGCAAAATACAATCTTGCTTACACAACCATGCCGTGAGAAAGAAGATACAAAAACAACAAGAGTAAAAGAGATAGCTATGTAGGCGAACCGATTGGGAGGTGCTACAATTGGGGGAGTTTTGGTTCTTACTTTTGGCACGCATGTAACATATCTACTTGTTTTTAATATATAATATCATTGATTCCACAACATTAAAAACAATTTAAAATCTGGTTTTGGTTGGATTCTCTCTACATGAGCAATGTTTCGTGTAAAGGGAATCCAGATGGCCTGCTATGATAGCAATGATGGGGTAGTGGCATTCTGAGCCGGCACCACACGGCTAAACAATAAAGAGTATAATAAATAAATATGATTATGTAAATAGGTTGTGGCACAAAAGTCGTACAACGCTCTACGGGTTCAATTTAATAAAGCTTTCCGGACGTTGTTGGGGCTGCCTCGATTCTGCAGTGCATCAGGAATGGTCGCGCAAGCAGGGGTCGATTGCGTCTACACCATCATTCGCAAACGATGCGCGTCCTTGGTCTGGAGAATGTGAGCTAGCCCCAACCCCGTCATTGCTATCATAGCAGGCCATCTGGATTCCCTTTACACGAAACATTGCTCATGTAGAGAGAATCCAACCAAAACCAGATTTTAAATTGTTTTTAAATAGACTATCACTAACCATAACATAGTTGTTAAGTATGTACTAATACATTATGAGTCTCAGTCACTTGAATATAGATATATTATTATTATTAAAAACCTCATAGAATAAAACGAAACCTAAAAATACTAAAATACAAATTTTGCCCGGCCTTGATTGCAAAAACTTGCAAATCCAACAGATTGCGAACGTACAAACGCTAATGCAATTTAATCGGGCACAGACCAAGAGCGCAGTGCATCATCCAACCCTCGTTATTTTTCTCTTTCTCTCGCACAAATTCCCGTTTTTCCGTCCCAGTTCCACACTACACCCTATCCATCGTGTTACGTATTCGGATTAAGCGTTGCCATGACAACCAGCCAAAACAACGCTATTACTATTGCACCAGATACTACTGATCTGTCGAACCACTCAAATCATTCCAAGAGCACCCAAAAACCGAAGGCATATCAAACAAACAGAGATCAGCTCTAAGTGGTCACAAAACAAGCCCAATTATTGCAAATGAAACTTTAAGTGGACGAATTAAAGTGCAGTTCGATTTAATTACTCATTCTAGGTGTGATAGACGATGTTTTAGGGAGTCCCGAGACACTACGTTCCTATTTATTTACACGGGAGTAGGTAGCAACTGAATTTGGGGACCTTATTGAGGTAATTACTTACATTTGCTCAGTAGACGTAATAGATTGGTTTGCTTACAAATTAGTCGCACTAACCCTGGTATGTATGTTCAATTGATTTCTTCTAAAATGTTTTATCATAATTCATAACACACAAGGATAGAATAGAATCGTTTATTCAGTAATTAGCATAATCAATATTTTAGAATTTCTTAAGCTTAGCCAGTTTTTTGGCAAAAAGTTCATGTATACCTTATCCTTTTTTCAGCATCGTCTCTTTCGCATTCAATCTCCGTAAATATGAGTATGTGTCAGCGCATCGCTTAAACTTTTAAATTGGTTGCCTATTCGCCAGCGCAGAGCTCTGAGGGCATTCTCTTAACTAGATTCTTCTAGGGTAAGATTCATAGACATGAACGTAAGACGGACTAAGAACGCTCTAAGCCAAGTAGTGGCATCTTCAAAGTTCGTATTCAGAGACACAGTCCGTCTCAAACTTATGTCGGTCTTGGCTAAGTTTGAACTCTATTCTCTATGGTCATTTTTAATACGAGAATGTTTATTGGTGAGATACGGGTTTTACAAAACTGTGTAGTCAGAACTAAATAAAAAAAAAAACGATAGCAATATATACAAAATGCTACTGGAGTGGGCGAAACAAAATATCTCACACAATATTACATAATTATGTTTTAACATCTTTCAAAACCGCAGCAATATAACATTTTACGAGTAAAAATGACTATTCGAAACTCCACATCCACCATACTAGAAATAAAAATACTGACGCAGACTTGAATAAAAATAAATTTGGGGATGTGGACTGAAATAACAAGGTCATAAATAATCAGATAAGTTTATCGTTGTATACATAGGTAATTATTCTTACATGCTATATTACTGCGGGTAAGTAAGGACGATATTTTATTAAATAGTTGAACATATTGCACTAATGTAGCCTCCATAGTCTAACTAGAATTATGACAATCAAAGTAAACAACTTTCTCATATATCCATAATTCAAAGTTCCTGTTGCAAGCACACCTTTGCTTGCTTAGTCGATTTTCACTACTTGGCTTAGCTTAGTTTACGCTAAGCTTAAGTCGTGTTCCGATCCTCTGTGAATACAATTATGAGCGTAAGTAGTACATTTTGACAGATGGAAGCGTAAGTTCACGCATAGGCTCGTTTCTATAAAAATTAAAAAAAGAAAGCTTTGTTTAATCCTACGGTTTAATGTCACTTTTGTCTTTTGGGTTACTCAACCTGTATCGGTTAATCAAGAGCTATTTATTATTATTGTTATTTTATTACATGTTGTTTTACCCAACCTTGACATGGGCAAAATCATCGACTCGTCGATGGGGCCATTAAATTAAAATTGGAATTGGGATCTCACCCCTAGGTCGCCCACTTATCGTACATCTTACACTTTCAATAACTAAGCTCCGATCATGTCAAAAATCTTAGTTTCTCAAATAACCGCCTTTTACAATGGCCTCACCGCTCTGACTTTATTATTTTTTGTCTAGTCTATTCTTCTGTGGAATGCGCTCCCTATGAATATTAGGACTATCAGTCGGTTTTTCAATTAAAGTACGCCAGCACCTTCGCAATACATTGACAGATTTAATGTCGAATGTTTTTTTCTGTTCATTATTATTATTTATTGTATTTCTGTATGTATGTGTAAGTTTATTTATTTACGTGTAATTATTTATGCCGCGTGGTGCCCGCTCAGAATACCACCACCCCATTTCCTCCCGTGGGTGTCGTAAAAGGCGACAAAGGGATTAGCCGGAGGATGGGCAGCAGCTTTCTTCGAGTACATTAACAACTCAACTGCGATCGCCAACCCGTTTGCCAAGCGTGGAGCTTATGGAAAAACCCCCCAATGAACCCACAGCACACCCATATCGATCGTTGTGGTGATCTTTGGGAGAGGCCTGTGTCCAGCGGTGGACTTTACTTAGCCGAAATGATGATGAATTATTTATAATATTACATATATTATATATTACATATATAACTCTCTCTTTTGGTATATAGGCTTAAAAATTTAATTTTGTCATAATACGTCATTAAGTCGTGTCACAATACTTTTGATAATGCGCCTACCAGGTGTTTGTCTCTGCACCACCATCACCCGAAAGTAGACTGGTAAAAATCCAAGCGCCTCTAACAGTTGCCAGTCTTCTCACCCTCGCCAAGTGTTCCCCAATTCACACACAAGTTGTCGGACAGATTTGAATTTATAATCAGATTTTTTTAAGTAGTTATCTCTTTAGATACGAAAACAGTCGCATCATCATTATTAAACTTCGTTTTGTGAAGCAATTAAAAAAGAAGCAAAAGGCAATGAAAAGTCGACAAGGCAAACAGGAAAATAGAAACCTCCTAAAATTTACGACAAATGTTTCAGTCAATAATAACAAAATTACACAAACAATTTTCCTTGTTGTGTCCGACTTAAGAATATAGCGCCACTCCCTTTCCTCCCGTGAATGTCATAAAAGGCGACTAAATGATTCCGAACCAGAGTGATGGGCAGCAGCATCCCTTCTGTGGAATAGCAGGAATTCTGCACTAAGCCTGTCAAGCATGGTGGGTACTGGCAATTTTCCCCAAAAATAACAATACAATTCTGGAAATCTATAGAGGAGATATTTATTCAGCAGTAGACGTTCTTTAGCTGATAATACGATGATGACACATGCAATGGTGAAAGGAAAATATAGGCAATTTTTATAACTTTAGTAGTCCATATCCAGTAGGTGTGCAGTTTTTATGGATTCCTAGCAGCTCACTCTTGCTTTCAGGCAAACAAGAAACAGCCTAGGCAATGTTTTGCAAGCTGTAATAGTAGACTTTAAAATAAAAAGGTTTTCATGTAACCTAAAACTCGCACTTAAATATAATATAAAATAATGGCTAATATAAAATGTGACCATGCTCAACAAGCTCAACTCTAGGGAAATACCCGCAAACAACTCCATTACAATCTTTAATAGTCTCGTGCTTAAATTTCTTCCAGAGCTCCTGATGGTCTGGCAAACCGCTATAATACTGAATCAAATCTAAACCTTTTTTTCTTCTTCGTTTTATTAGCCGCCCAAAGGCCCCCGACTTGTCTTTACAATTACCATCTTATGACAATAGCCGGGACCGACGATTTTAACGCACACTGGTTAAAGACTTGCGTCTTGAGGCATTGCGGTATTGTTGACGAAAAGACAATACATAGTTTCCCAAACGCTGCTCAGCCGAGTCGGATTCGATGATTGACCTCTATCTCGAAGTTGGACCTACCTTATTTTTTTTATTGGTGCACAGTGGAAATTCTTCATGAACTTCCTTCACCCCGGGGAAGGGCGAAGGGGTATGCCGGACTCCTACCGGCTAAAACCACTGGAGCGGTCATCTTCGGCACCTAAGGGAGGCTCCAGGTCCTCGTATCATCCTCGATCACACTAGAGAAGTTGGACCTACCTAACTGGACAGTTTGTCCCAGTTAGACATACTCGTCAACAACTTAGAGAACAGCGTACCCAACGGATATTGGGATGGGCACGACATGGGTATTTGACATGACTTTTGACTTGCCATGTTCATTTTAAGGCCCATCTGTTGGGAAAATCTGTTGAGATCATCGAATGGAGAACGCGCACCGGAAAAAACAGCGTGGGACGACCTCAACGAGGTAGACATACGACCCGGTGAAGGTCGCTGAGAGTCGTTGGATGAGAGCGCCATGTGACCGCTCGTTGTGGATATCTAAGGGGGAGGCCTTTGTTATTGTTTGTATTGTTATTGAAGCATAAACTGAAAATCAAAGTGGAAGCTAAAGGTAATAAAGGTTTAATAACAATTTTTTTTTTTTTTTTCTTTTGAAAAAAAACATTGTCCCACATTAGGATTTCTCCTGTGTCGTGGGTGCGTTTACAGACATGAGTTCCACGTACAATACACCCAGACCCGGAACAACTATCTGCAGATCATACAAATATTTGTTCCGTGTGGGAATCGAACCCACGACTCGGAGCGCAGCAGCCGACTGTATCAGCCACTGTACCAACCGTGCCGTCTCATTTATACGTAAAAACAATCGAACGCGGCACTCATACAAAATAATCCTTCCTTTTTTCTAAAGTACCGTATACATGCATATATTGCCCAATAAATGATAAAAGAAACCTGTCGTTCCCTGAGGCACTCAAAGAACAATGCACGTCAAACCAGGCCCTTACTGCAACGTAAAATTGAAGGGAAGCTGGTAGAAATCAATTCACTGTACAACAAACACCTCCGTGAGGGTGCAACCCTCCCAGACAAGGGTGAAGACAGCGTTTTGGGTATGATACGTTTCCATTGTTGAAAGAGGAGAATATTGTAAGAAATCGTATATTTGTTTTCTGTTTGCACGACGTTAGGATTTTCTTTAAGAGGGCTGAGGAAGTATATAATTTTGTTTGCAGGGGAAACATATGTTATCTTGTTATTGTTGTAATTCAAAACTTTATCATAAATCACCCAAAGGTATCAAGATTATTTATTTTTAAACGCTGCCCCACTCTAGGATTGTTCCTGTGTCGTGGGTGCGTTTACAGACATAAATTCCACATACAATACACCCAGACCCGGAGCAACTACCTGCAGATCATACAAATATTTGTTCCGTGTCGGAATCGAACCCACGACCCGGAGCGCAGCAGCCGACTGTATCAGCCACTGCATCAACCGTGCCGTCTAAAGTTAAAATCCACATGTCACACCATCAGTAGAATTCTTCCTCATATCATCACTAGAATGTTATTTCTTGTATCTGCATAGCACAGAAACTGATATCCAAATTAAACCCATGCTTTAATTATATCTCCGCATTTAGAACCGTCCATCATTTTACACGAACTTTTTTTTATTAATTATACTCAAAGACATGCTCTCGGGATACCATTTCTGTAGTTCAGTAGGCATGTTAGTGCATCATAGATTTTACTGGCTCAACGTGCCAGAGGTTCCTTGCATCGCAAAGGCCGAGTCAACATGACACTATCCTATTGTTGAACCCAGACAAGCAGGACTATGTGAATTACTTTTTTTGTTCAAGCTTACAAGCTTACAGAAAGTTTCTTCCTTTATATAAGGTCAGAATTATCTGATATAATTTTCCTGGCTGGAGGCCTCTTTTGGCTTCGCCAGCAAATGACCGGTTAAGCAACCACATTTCCCAGAAATGTATGCGAGAAGCCCAAAAAAAAAAAAAAAAGATAATTTTATTTGCTAACGACGCTTTGTTTGTTGTTCTTGTTCAATTTTGAACACAATAAATTTGTTCATGTTAATGATATTTTATCCTCTATATGTCTACAGGCCGAAATTAATTATTAATTCTTCAATCCCAAATCTTAGGATATGGGATTAAGGAATTCTCTGCTTTTGTATCATAATACAAAATCAGATCAACTTAAAAACATTCAAACAATGTTTTGGATTAGGTTGATTTTATAAATTTCAGCCAAAAATGGTTTGCAGCAAATAATTTATTATCATTTCGGCCGAATGAAGTCCACTGCTGGACACAGGCCTCCCCCAAAGATTACCACATCGACCCATATGGGTCTGTCGTGTGCTCATTGGGGGGTCTTGCCATAATCGCCACGCTTGGCAGGTGGGTTGGCGATCGCAGTTGAGTTGTTAATGTACTCGAAGGACGCTGCTGCCCATCCTCCGGTTAATCCCTTAGTCGACTTTTACGACACCCACAGGATGAAAAGGGGTGGTGGCATTCTAAGCCGGCACCAATTTATTATTAAATTCTAATAAAACTAAATGTTCGAAATTTTCGTTGCCAAACATTCCACAAGTCGAATTATAAATAATTCGAAGTTAATGAACCCCAAACAGTAAATAAAAGCGTATTTCTGGGTATAACCAGTAATACTAAATTACAATGATGTGTTTATATAAAGTCCCTATCCAGTAGGTTAAGTTTTGCTGTGGTCTCCTTCTGTGAGAGCGTCATGCTCCAGAAGGAGACCGCAGAGCGGGATCGGGAGAGGGCCGATCCCGCTCGAAGAAGAAGGAGACGGCGCCGGGGTAACAACCGCCCTGGCGCCTAATTCCGATACGCCTGAAAACCCCTGCCGTTGCTATAAGGTGGGGGACCTCTGGGTTTGCGGGTGCGTAGATTGGGGAATCTGCGTGCCCACACCAAGCGACCCAAGAGAAGACGGTAGCACGCATGTGGTCACGCGCTGCCGTGGGACGCTTTGGGGGATCCTTTACAATCCCCCTAGGGGGGTGACCGCTTTACAGTCACCCTCTCCGAGATGTGCCAATAGGCGTGGCACCAGTGGGTGGCTCTAGTGTGATCATACGAGGACCTGGAGCCTCCCTTAGGTGCCGAAGATGACCGCCCCAGTGGTTTTAGCCGGTAGGTGTCCGGCATACCCCTTCGTCCTTCCCCGGGGCGAAGGAAGTTCATGATGAATTTCCACTGGGCACCAATAAAAAAAAAATAAAAAAAAAAGGTTAAGTTTTGCTGCATTTGCAGTCAGCAACTCACTGACGAAGATACGGTCAGTCTAGTTTATTTCGCGTATTTCCACAGCATTATGTCGTGGGGAGCGGCAGCTGATATAAATTCACTATTTATATTACAGGATATGTCCATCCACGCAATCTACTATATGAGGATTCATTGTGTTAGTATACTATATATACTAACACAATAAATGACTAAGTAATTACATATAAATAAACAATCACGATCATATTTATTGCCTCATCATTAAACATCTTAAAAAATTGGGGACCGAACCATCTAGTTAGAAACTTCCCCTGATTTGAACTGAAGCTATTTTGGTCAAACAACTTATAATTTTACGGCTCAACACTGAGTTAACCGCAGAGCGCTACATGTAGACGTCGCGTCGCAATTAAAGCTAGAATTAAATTGATATTGTTCCCGGTATAAATCCGTGGATTTACTTGAGATTTGTTCTAAATTGCCAATGTTATAAATAGGAGAAGGAAAGGAATTATCTTAAGATTATCCCGTCAAACATAAGCTTTAAGATTTGAACATTATCATATCAGTCATTAGACGTTCACTGCCGAACAAGGGCATTCAATTTCCACAATTGTGTCATTTTGGCGGTTATATTTTTCAGTGCTTACCACGCTTGGCATTAACGGGTTGGTGAGCGCAGTATGGCCGCTGTTCCAAAGAAGGGATGCTGTTACCCATTTCAGTTGTTTAGAGTCCCTTACTTGCCTTTTACTATATCCACGGGAGGAGATGGCGTGGTGCTATATTTTAATCCGAATACCACACGGATTTGATATCAGATACTAATCTGGACCAATAAAATTGTAGTCGCTTTTTATGCAAAAGGGACACTTGATTAAAACCTACTTAATGTTTTTCTAGTAATTTCTTTTACCATTTTAGGTGCTCTTAAATGGGCAATTCGGACACCAATGATATCCCGGCGAGAGGATATGAACACGATGGAGCAATTAGTTACGAAATCGGGAGCATTTTCGCTAAATACCATTTCAGCGATTGTTGCAAATTAACCCATAGCGATAGTCACCGAAGTTGCTTTGTATTGCCTCGACATAGGTAAATGTCGGGTCGGCAGTTTACCGCCTGTGTAAGAACAAGGCCTCATAAGAGGCCTGTGTCCAGCAGTGGACTTCATTCGGCCGAAATGAGAGTGAGTGAGAGTAAGAACAATTGTGAAGAGCTTTCGCTTCCATATGCTTCGATAAATCACGCATACGACTATGCGGCATAATGATCAGTGACTTAATCATCATCGTCATATCAGCCAAAAGACGTCCACTGCTGAACAAAGCCTTTCCCCATTGACAACCGGCTACATGCTGTGTCATTTTGGGGGAATTTGCCAGCAGTACTCACCAAGCTTGGCAGGTGGATTAGTGAGCGCAGAATGCTGCTGTTCCCTAGAAAGGATGCTGCCATCAAGCCCTCTGTTAGGAACCCCTTCGTCACCTTTTACGACATTCACGGGAGGAGATGGAGTGGTGCTGTATTCTTACTTCTGGGCATACTTATTCCGGGCACCACACAGAACATCCGGGCTCCACACAGAACTTAACTACACTCAATCACATTTTATAAACTGGCTCGTTCATAATGGATTGCACACATTATGTTACTGACCTAATAACATCAAACGTGCACCAGATTCAATATTCATTGAACAGAACCAATTCCTCGTTTGTTATTGTGTAAAACAAACTGAAGTTAATCTACACATTGTATTAAACTTTTGTTCACAATGTCGTGTCGGATGCAACTGTGTACACATGCTGCGAAGAGTGACCCACTTCTCTTGAACTTCCCGAGAAACACGAACGTTGAGAAGGTAAAATTGCTTGTTCATCGAGTATTTATCAGCCAATGAGGACTGAAAAGGTGATCAGGATATTTTGCGAAATGTGATTAGAATGTGCGAATTTTTACCGTCACGTTAAGTACAGTTCAGATTCTGAGAAACGCATCGCAGGTCTTATAAAAGGAATGTTGTTTTTTTTTAAGTTTCCCTACACTATTGTATGGTTGGCTGGTGTATATTTTACATCCCACATGAAATAAAAAAATTGTACCCGTGGTGCTTGGCAACTGGGCTTAACCCTGTTGTAAACTCCCATTTATTGTGCCTATGGCCTATCGTTTATCTCTGTCTCCTGCTTGCTACGGAGGGAAGTGGAACGTATATTCTTTCCTACTCCTCCTTTTTCATTTCTGATTAATTTCGGTGCGGGTTCCAAGACAGTTATTCATTTCTCTGGGACACACCGAGCTTCATTGATCGGTGTTCTTTTCGGTGGTCGCCATTGTAGATCCTGGCTTACAGGAGTTGCAGTGGTTGGGAATGTGTGGCGGGCTTGTCCAAAAAAAAATCCCACATGAAACATGCGCCAACCGGGCCATCAAAGTTTTGTACTTTACTATCCTATTAAATATTACTAAACTATTTTCTGCGTGCATAAAGTGTTAAATAAATCTACTTTTTTTTAATCAAGAGCTTTCTACTTCCACTTTCGCGTGTGTTTTAAAACCCAGGTTTATAGCTTTATGGTAATTACACTATACTTGCCATGTGGTGCCGGCTCAGAATACCACCACTCCATCTCTCGTATCTCTCATATCTATCTAGCCACAATAATTAGCCACGTCTTCTACTACTACCTATGCATTTCTTCAAAATAATTCTAAAGATTCAAAGAGTTTTAAGAAACTTGCACATAATAATATACCGCAAGCTTGCTGAAAACTTAATGACGAAAAATGTTGGTCAAAAAATAATGTCATCCCATTTGTTACGAAATGGAACTTTTCTGTAGCATTTTATTTTCATTGAGCTTGAAAAATCACTCCATTGCCTCTCGCTGTAGTTACTATATTTTATTGAAATAAAATACTGTAGGTATATCAGATTATATTTTGGTATGTCAAAATCATTTTAAAAATGGAATCAGCTTATCTACATATTTGCTAATTGCCAGTAAATCGCTAACCGCCAAGCTGTCGTTGCATAAAAACCACAGTGTAGTGCTCGTGTAAATATAGGCTAAAGGCTTATTTAAGGTCCTCTTAACATAAGATGAGACGTACTTTTAGTCCGTAACATCGGCCATTTGTCCAGTTTTTTTTTTTATGTTGCCCCCTCGCTTGTATTTCTCCTGTGACGTGGGTGCGTTTACAGACACAAATTCCACACACAATACACCCAGACCCGAAAAAACTACCTGCAGGTCATACAAATATTTGTTCCGTTCGGGAATCGATCCCACGACCCAGAGCGCAGCAGTCGACTGTATCATCCACAGCACCAACCGTCAGTGATTCAATAAAATATTGTAATGATGCAAATACTGAAACATTTTTGAGGACTCCTAAATGTTCTCAATGGTGTGTGAAGTCCGACAACATACACTATAGGCTAAGTTGTGGACTAAGGCCTAATCTTTCTCATCGCGAGAAAAGGCCCGTGCCCAGCAGTGGGACAGTAATGGGCTGATTATGTAACCCAAAAAGCAGTTAAGCTATTCTGTTAAACTAATCCCGAACGGTTTTACCATTAATAGCAATAAACATAGATAAGTAGCAGTTAACTCGATATCAATCCGGTAGCCCACGTCAAAACAAAATACAGCCACATACTAGTATAAGTTCGTAATCAATGGCTATAAAGTTAAATCGAATGGTTCGTTTTCCGATAAAATTAAGTGGCAACGATTCGAAATTCGAATTTGGAGTGGGAAGCGAAAAACTATTTATCATCGCACCCTAAAATCGGGAGCCATTAATGGCAACACATCAAGGTGTGTAACATCACCTTAACGGCATTATTCTGCAACTAAATGATTAATGATGTGATATGTAACTTGTAACTGTCATGTTATCGATTTGAAAAGTAGCTGATGGTGTAAGGCTTTTTAGGAAATGCTACTTCGTAATAAAAATTTAAGGAGAGTGTAAGTGTAAGTAACTTAGACGAATTTGAAGCTGTATGAATTTACAATGATATACTTTCACGACTCCACGAATGCGTACATACCGTACGGATACTTTACATTCATGACAGCTTGTGTGTGGATCTCGAAGTCCTAGGGGATGCTTATTTACACTTCTTCCTTAACAAGAAATAAAATAAAAAAAGTCTCTGCTCTTTTAAGGCTTAATTAAAATAAATAAATTAGGAACTCAGTTCTAGAGAAGTGTTTTACCTTAAAACAAAGAACCCCTTTGATAGTTATTCTAAATTGTGAACTCTTGAATTTCTCATTCAAGTTTATGTTGTTTCACGAACCTATATACCTCCGTCGAAGGTTAACCAAGCAAAGGAATATTTTTACGTTATTACGTTACGTTACGTTATTAGTTATGCTGCCGTAAACCGAGATTAGTAACCGCGAAGTTGAACACCGACAAGCATGCGATGACGTTTTTATTACGACCAAGATTTTACATTGATTTTAGTGTTAACTATAGCTGTTATAGCCTGGGTTAAATAGAATTTATTATTGAATTTGTTTTTATTACTAGCTATTTTTAGCCATCTATATATTTAGCCGCGTACATTTTTATACATCGTGGTTTAGTGGGTCGTTATATATATAGACTTACGTATATATATATACTTATATATATGGTCTTACTTTAATTATAGAAAATATATTAAGGCTAGGCTTTAAGAATGGGATAGAATTAATTTCAAATATCACGTATTTTACTGATAGTAAAATATTTGAATACTCGACTAGCGAAAGATTTACTATGTAAAATAAAGGTTGTTGTTATATTTATTTCTTTTTGCTAAAACGCATCATTAGATAGATCCTTATAGATTTACCTCCTAAAATATTTTCCACTATTAAAGTAAGACCCTATATAGAGTGATATATAATTCGCATACAAATAGAACTAGATGAATAGTCAAATGCCAAATGTTTGTCGGACTCTTTCAATGAGATCGAACTCGTGCAGCCGACTATTGAATCTACACAATAGATGTTTCTCCCTACCAGTATCGATTGCCGAATCGGGCGTATTTGGTATTATAAAAAATATAACCCTCAGCGGATTAATGGCAGCCTGTCATAATTGTGTATGAAATAATCATCTGCGCGAAATTCGTCACAAATTATAACGGGGAGTATGGAGGGGTTAGTAGCTATTTGTCAGGCGCGTCGACGCCTGTTCGAATTTTAAAGCCACGATGATTCGCAACATTTAGAATGTGTATTGGTAATTTTAATAGCTATTACCTGTAATGAAGACATATATGAAAATGGTAGGAAGTTTTTATTTTTATCATCATCATATCAGCCAATGGTCATCCACTGCTGAACAAAAGCGTCCCCATAGATTTCCACAATTGCGCCGTTATTTTGGGAGTAATTTGCCTTTACTCATCATCCACAGAAGGGACGCTGCTACCCATCCCTCTGCTTCAGCTTTCTTAGTCTGCTTTTACAACGACCATGGAAGGAGATGGAGTAGCGTTACGTTCTTCATCCGGATTGCAAAACGGATATACCATACGGTTTATCTCTATGCAATATACAAATCATTACCTCTATTTTCGTATGTCCCTATTATTATGTTTTCCCCAAAGACAGGCAGGTGTGTAAAATTTAGTGCTTTTAAATAGCGCCGATGAAGGTAACAATAATCGAATAAAGAAATAATTGGTGTACAATGAAACTTAATACAATAATTACCAAACTTGTCATGCTTGTTAGCTAGTATAAAAAAGAACTATTCAAGGTAAAAACGGTGCCTAGTTACTTAGATTAACATAGCTTTTTTTATTATTCAATCGTTGCGTGCGGTGATGTAGGCGCGGCGGGCTTGCGAAACCTATCGCGTAATCAGATCAACACGATCGATGACATCAAACTTCAGTGACGGGAAAATTCAGTAAACAAATTAACATTGGGAACCGAGACAAAAATTGGAGAATGGACCTAAATGTCGATCAACAATAAATTATGGCCAGAAGACAAGCAAGAAGCGGTGACGGTTGGTGAAGAAGCCCTCTTATAATGTAATGAATACAAATAGTTACCGAGAGTTTAAGTTATGTAGGTAACTCTTTTTCGCATTTCTAAACGAATCATAAACACAGAAGGCTTATCATTTTAGGACTACAAATCTTACTTAGGGCACAGGGCGCAGATGAGTAGACGGCATTGAAAATTCGAAAAAATCACATAAACAATGGAGTTTGATCAAAATAGAACAGAGTAGTGGCATGCAAGTAAGGAAGCTTTTACAATGACACGAAATTATGAGATAGTCGCTTATCATAATAACCGTAACACACACCAGCCAAAGGACGTCGACTGCTGAACAAAGGCCTACCCTATAGGTTTTCAAAATGGTTTTTGGTGGGAATTAGCCAGTATTCACCACGCTTGGCAAGTGCGTTGGTGAGCGCAGTACGGTTACTTTTCCACAGAAGGGATGCAATAACCGTAACTACCCACAAAAATATACAGATCGATGGAAGAATAAATTTTGCTCTACCCGAATAGAGTGAGCAAGCAATCCATTACCACGAACGAGTACGTGCATAAATTATTTCACATAATGTTCCCAATCCTGCATCTAAGCCCTTATTAGCATAGATAAATATAGATATCGTGTGAGCTTTTAGAGATTGATAGCTTACTTGTGCTAAAATTGTATACCTTCATCATTGAGGTGTAGCAAACTAAAACAAAAAAGCGCTATGTACTTTGTTTCAGATTATTTGAATCCCAACTGCGAAGAATGTGGAGTTACAGAAGACTTATACTATTTATTGATGGAATGTGTTCGATATGAGTCTATTAGAAATAATTTAATGCGGATCCTGAATTTTAACAGAACTGACATAGGCACATTCCATCAAATTTTATCCCAACCAAACGGGGTTAATGCGAAAGCTCTGTTTGAATTTATGACTAACACAAAGAATAATTGTTGTGTTGCTGTGTAATATGTCTGTTTAGGTTACGATGTGACTGGCATAAGCTGTAAGCTTTAGTCCCTAATCAAAATAAGTATAAAAAGAAATAAAAAATATATATTTGAATACTTATAATGAGCGGGAAAGTTGGATGAAAGGCATATTTTTTATATAATATAATAGTAAATAAACTTGAAATAAAGCAGAAATAGGTGATTATATAGTAGAAATGACCCATAAATAGAGGCCAAAACTTACCAGCGACAGCGAATAATTTCAACTTAGAAATCCGTCATGTTTTAAAGCTTTTTTTCGCCTGAGTTCAGTATCTAATAATAATTTTAAAAAATAACATACCTATAAGCCCATCCACGTCGACTAGGCACAAAATGAACCACAGAAATCCTACGTGCAAACATCGCGCGTTGGACGCCCTCAACATTTTTCCGGAATCATATCCTCCAAAAACATGTTCCACTTAAAAACTCTATACTAATTACTCATCACACGATTATCCCATTATAAGCGCTTAACGGTCGGTGACACGTTGTTTTTTAATTGGATTTGAGGTAGAATGACAGCGTGCGTAAATACGCGCGTAAAATGAAATAAACGTTCGACACAGTCACTTCGTTCGAAAGCTTACGCGGTACTGAGTGCCGAGTGGTCGAACAATAATAGTGCAGAATAACCGTAGAATGTTCGTAGCTCGTAGCGCTTGGGAAAGCCCGCTCTACAAATTGATCCGTTTTTCATTTGTACTTTGTACCCTTCGTTGGTTTAATTTTAATTGATGTCTTCATTTGAAACGTGCGTTTGATTAAGTAACCAGATTATAAAGGGCCGTTTATCAGATAATAAATCACTTTTTAGTTTGGACGTAATTTACATAATAAATTATGCGTAAACTTATCGTGCTTTTTGTGATGGCGTCGGCTCGCCTTGTCATTGGGATATTTTGTACACTGCAGATAGCGGATTGATTAGCGGTCTTAAAACGATGTTGCAATCATCACCAATTTTGAAGAATTAATAGGTTTTTAAACGATGTCCCACAGTAGGCTTTCTCCTTTGTCGTGGGTATAGTATACAGACATGCATTCCATATGCACAAACACCCAGACAACTATACAACTCAACAAGTAGCGTGCCAACAAAATTAGTCTGACTATATTCATTGTCTTAATTTTATTCACAGCTAACATTAAATTAATTACAATAGTCACATTTCGTGAATTGTTGAACAAACTACACAGCTTAAGTGTCATGCGGGAAAAGCGGTAAATTGTAATTATCAGTAATTAACAAATACAAAGGTGACTGATCCCAATTTTATAATAAAACTTCATAAGGGCTCGAGAGAGTCAGGTCGAAGACAGGTCTTTTTTTTTTATAGCATGGTGAAGTATAGTAACCTCGAACGATCTTGAGCGCTGGCCTTTCCGCCTTTACCTGCGAAGAAGTATTTTTTTTAGGTCTGTTTAGCGGTATTCGACTGCGCAAACCGATACTCTCTCTTTGACTGAGTGCTCAAGATCCGTGCCGGGCACTGTACCTATGCGTTTAGAGTTTTAGGGTCTAGGGTAATTTGCTTTTCGTGGATACGCGTTGGTGACGCGCAAATCAGGGTGGGCCGGTACATGAAGTACCTAGGGCTCACCCTGGACAGTCGTTGGGGCTTCGAAGAGCACTTCGAGCGTCTTGTCCCCCGGGTCGAAAGGATAGTGGGTGCCTTGCACCGGCTGCTACCCAATCTCGGGGGACCGGGGGAAGAAGTTCGCCGCCTCTACGGGGGAGTCGTGCGGTCCGTGGCCCTCTAGGGGGCGCCTGTTTGGTCATCTCGACTCTCGGGCGTCCAGCGCTGCAGAACCAAGATTCACGGTCTGCAGCGTAGAGCGGCTATACGGATCGCACGAGGATACCGAACGGTGTCCTTTGAGGCGGCAACTCTGTTGGCGCGCTTTCCGCCTTTTGATATCTTGGCGGAGATGGATGCGTGGGTGTATCACCAAACACGCTCTCTCCGCCAGTGCGGTGAAGGCGTGCCTTCAGGGGCGCTCGAAAATTTGAGGCCTCAGGCTCGGCGGCGTGCACTCGAGCTGTGGCGCGAGTGGCTCATGCTGCCACAGCACGCGACAAAGCGCGTCGTTGAGGCTGTCTTGCCGCTCTTCGGAGCCTGGCTCCAAAGGAGCGAGCGCGTCACATTCCGCCTGACGCAGGTATTCACCGGACACGGTTGTTTCGGTGCATACTTGCACAGGATAGGACGCGAGGTCACGGCACAATGCCACCACTGTGGAGACGATCAGGATACCGCACAGCACACGCTCGGAGAGTGCCCTGCGTGGACTGCCGAGCGGCGGATCCTGGTCGATCGGATCGGGCAAGATCTCTCTTTGCCAGCAGTAGTGTCGGCTATGCTGGCAAAGCAGGAAAATTGGAGTGCTGTGGTCTCCTTCTGTGAGAGCGTAATGCTCCAGAAGGAGGTCGCAGAGCGGGATCGGGAGAGGGCCGATCCCGCTCGGAGGAGGAGGGCACGGGGCCGGGGTAACAACCGCCGCGGTGCCCGTGTCCAACACGCCTGAGCCCCCCGTCGTCTTTGTATAGTGGGGGGCCTTGGGGGTCGCGAGCGCGCTTATTGGGAAATATGCGTGCTCATACCGAGGGACCTCCGGGAAGACAGCGGTGCGCATGTGGTCACGTGCCGCTGTGTGCGCAGCACAGCGCATAGTGAGGCCTCGGGGGAATCTTTTACAATCTCCTCGAGAGATGCTTGGGGGGATGGCCTCTTTACAGTCGCCTTCCCTCCACTAGAGGGGATGACCACTTTACAGTCATCCTCTCCGAGATGTGCCAAAGGGCGTGGCACCAACGGGTGGCTCTAGATGGAGATCTTTCGAGTTCCTGGAGCCTCCCTTCGGTGCCGACGATGATCACTCCGGTGGTTTTAGCCGGTAGGAGTCCGGCATGCCCCTTCGCCCTTTCCCGGGGCGAAGGAAGTACATGAGGTATTTCCACCGGATCAATAAAAAATAAATAAAAAAAAAGGGTAATTTGCTTAAAACTCCTCGGATGTAGAGTCGGAGGTTTTGGAAGGGGAGTTGGGCCGAGCCATTGGCCACCTGTAGGCTCGCTGCACTGCACCGGGTCATGATGATAATACGGGCTGAGCATGGGTGTATGCACTGCAGTCTCTTGAGGACCGCTTGAGGCGGCTGTTTACCAGCTACCTCCATCGAAACTCGTTCCCGTCCAGACTAGTGTTGAGTAGGACACGATTTAAAAATGAGTTTGTAAGAGTAGCCTCTTTTTTGTACCGAGCCAGTACAATGTCCCACTTCAAATGAGGCGAGGCGTCATGAAGCTTGGCGGTACATTTGAAGAACGAGTATTTCATGTACTGTTGCTGTATTTGTACTGCCGTCTTACAAAGTGTGATTGACGTAATACTTAAAGCAAAGTAATAAGATTGATTGTATCGACGTTTGTACTTATTAGCCACTGTAACATTATTGTTTAGGCGACTTATTTGTAAAACATGATTTTCATTTATATTATATCTAATACACAGACATAAACAGCAACACAAGCAAAACAAATAGATATATAACAGACATTCATAAAATCTTATTTTTCTAAAACTGTCGCGTCTCGTACTTTGTACTAGTACATGTGTAATAGAGTGAATAAAAACATCATGTTGTCTCTTGCAGTTACGATAATGTCCGTTGAATAAAAAGACGTGCTTTTGAAGCATGTGCCTCATTCTCTCTCTCTCTCTCTCTCACCCTACAGTTCACATGCGAAGAGTAGAGTAACGCGACATAAAATTTTAAGTGGTACATGATAAAATGTTGAGCCGCTCTTACAATATTGTGTCATGTACGGGACAAATGTACTGCCTGTTGTATGTCCTACTCAACACTAGTCCAGACTGAACAAGCCGGGTTGGTTCTGTTGAGGAAAGATGGAAGGCCATCGAAGTCTCCTTCTGCGTACCGTCCCATTTGACTGCTCAACGAGGCTTCGAAGCTATCCCAGAGAATAATTACCCGAAGACTCGTTTAGCACCTTTCGCGAGTCAGTCCCGACCTGGCCAACAGCCAGTATGGCTTCCGTCAGCGGCGATCTACTATCGACGCGGTTTTTCGCGTCCGCTCGCTATCGGAGCAGGTGGTGTCCCATCGGGGTGGGGTAGCGTTAGCCGTCAGTCTAGACATCGTCAACGCCTTCAAATCAATGCCATGGGGTGTGATTAGGGGGGCACTAGACCACCATCGGTGCCCCTCCCCTCAAAAAAATTTTTGGAGCCCTTGGAAATTCTACATGAACTTCCTCCGCCGCGGGGAAGGGTGAAGGGGCATGCCGGTCTCCTACCGGCTAAAACCACTGGGGCGGTCATCTTCGGCACCGAAAGGGGGCTTCAGGTCCTCGTAAGATCACACTAGAGCCGCCCATTGGTGCCACGCCTTTAGGCACATCTCGGAAGGGATGACTGTAAAGCGGTCACCCCCACTAGCGGAGGGAAGGCGACTGTAAAAAGGTCGCCCCCCCAGGCACTTCTCGGGGAGGATTGTAAAGGATCCCCCCAAGCCTCGCTTTGCGCTGTGCTGCGCACACGGCGGCACGTGACCACGTGCGCGCCACCGTCTTCCCGGGGGTCGCTCGGTGTGAGCACGTAGATTCCCCAATCTGCGTGCCCGCGACCCCCGGGGCCCCATGTGTTGTTACACCTTTTTTTTTTTTTTTTTTTTTTTTTTATTGGTTCCCAGTGGAAATTCTTCATGAACTTCCTTCGCCCCGGGGAAGGACGAAGGGGTATGCCGGACTCCTACCGGCTAAAACCACTGGAGCGGTCATCTTCGGCACGTAAGAGAGGCTCCAGGTCCTCGTATGATCACACTGGAGCCGCCCACTGGTGCCACGCCTATTGGCACATCTCGGAGAGAGTGACTGTAAAGCGGTCACCCCCCCAGGGGGATTGTAAAGGATCCCCCAAAGCGTCCCACGGCAGCGCGTGACCACATGCGTGCTACCGTCTTCTCTTGGGTCGCTTGGTGTGGGCACGCAGGTTCCCCAATCTACGCACCCGCGAACCCAGAGGTCCCCACCTTATAGCAATGGCAGGGTTTTTCAGGCGTATCGGAGTTAGGCGCCAGGGCGGTTGTTACCCCGGCGCCGTCTCCTTCTTCTTCGAGCGGGATTGGCCCTCTCCCGATCCCGCTCTGCAGTCTCCTTCTGGAGCATGACACTCTCACAGAAGGAGACCACTGCATTCCAGTTTTCATGCTCTGCTAACATAGCCGACACTATTGCTGGCAGAGAGAGATCTTGCCCGATCCGATCGACCAGGATCCGCCGCTCGGCGGCCCACGCAGGGCACGCCTCGAGCGTGTGCTGTGCGGTATCCTGGTCGCTATCACAATGGTGGCATTGTGCCGTGGCTTCACGTCCTATCCTGTGCAGGTACGCACCGAAACAACCGTGTCCGGTGAGCACCTGCGTCAGGCGATAGGTGACGCGTTCGCTCCTGCTGAGCCAGGCTCCGAAGACCGGCAGGACTGCCTCGACGACGCGCTTGGTCGCAAATTGCATCCGCAGGCGGTGACGCCACTTTACAAGTGCGCGTCGCCGAGCCAGCCGCCGCAACCTGTCCAACGCCCCTGGAGGCGCGTTTTCGCCGCTCTGGCGGAGGGAGCATGTCTGATCGTAGACCCACGCATCCATCTCCGCCAGGATGTCGAAAGGCTGAAAATGCGCCAGGAGAGTCGCCGCCTCGTAGGACACCGTTCGGTATCCTCGTGCGTGTGTTGGTACACCTAGTGAAATTACTGGGCATAAGAGTCAAAATAACTTATGATTCGAGGTGACGAGCGCCACGCAGGACTAGTTCCGAATAGCATTACAATTGATTTGGGCAGGTTAATCACCACCTCTCTTCACCGGGTGTATAAAAAATATGCTCATCGGTATCACTATCCTACACTGAGCGACGACCATCTCACCTCTACAGCTCTTTCTGGGTTGAGTATACCGATATCGGTATAACCTTAGGTTAGACTGATTACCAGGCTTCTAAAAGCCTGCAACAGCTGTCACAGGAATACAAAGGGACCTACATCTTTAACGTGGTCTCCGAGGTACGAAGGGTTGATGTATTTGTGTAAAGAATTGTCACCTATCCAACTTATGACCGTGGCAAGCGCAGTTTAACCTCATAGATCTACCGTTCTGCGTGGCCACTATTTAGCCACTAACAAAAACAAGTAACACTAACACTGACTGACAGACAACGCGCAGCCTAAGCCGGCGGGTCTAGAAGCATGGCATTTTACACAGGAGTTCCTTATAAAACGCAGGTGACCACTAAGAAAGGATTTATGAAAATTCATCCCCTCGGTGGGTTAAATAGGGGGTTAAATCCAGCACACGACTGGTTTATCAATTATCAAAATACGCACAACTTATAGTGTCTAGTTTTCCGTGTGGTGTCCGGATTCAGAATATAGCACCACTCCATCTCCTCCCGTGGATGTCGTAAAAGGCGACTAAGGGACTCCGAACCAGAGGGATGGGCAGCAGCGTCCCTTCCGTGGAACAGCAGCCATACTGTGTCCACCAACCGCCCGCCAAGCGTGGAGAGACCTGGCAAGTTCCCCCTTAAAATGACGACACACGGCATGTAACCGGCCGTTTATATGTTCAACAATGTATGTCTTTTGACTGATGATGATGATGAGGATGATGATGATAGATTAGGAATCTAGACATTTAAAACGTTAAACATAGATCTATCTAGAGAACATTACGAAATGTTAAGGCCAGTTTTAGTATACATCATCATCAGCCAAAGTACGTCCACTGCTGAACAAAGGCCCGTATTGATTTCCACAACCACCGGGTACATGCCGCCCGTATCCAACGACTTCCCGTCGTCGTTCACCAGGTCGTCTGTCCACCTCTTTGGAGGTCGCCCCACGCTGCGTTAGGCGTATGAGAAGACCACCCATGAGCGTAATTGGTACGTGCGCTTCTTTGACACGTATTTGTCAAGACCGCTACTAAATAAATAAGTAGACCTCGCCAAGGTGGTCCGTCAACGTTTTTCATTACCAAAGGTCCATTTTATTGCACGCATCGATTAACCCAGACACATACAAACCTTATCTAACTTTAAGGCGAACTAACTCTAGGGAATCTGTGCCACAAACGTGTATAAGGGCCGATATTGTAAAGGTACGATAAGACGACTTGATATGGTAATGCTAAATGGCTGTTCAACCATATAGGCACTGGCTTGACAAGAAATGTCGGCTGACCGTAATAAACCGGTGACAGCAAGAGTACTGTGCGACGTCAATGCCAGCTATTGGCGGTTGGACCTGTTGGACCTGACCATAATATTATCATATTATAATGAGCACGCGAAAGGGCTCAAACGCTATCACGTTTCTTATGTCCTGCGGTTTAATTTTATTTAAATTGGGCTATATATACTTTGAGAATCTATCACTAAATACGGTTATTAAAATATATATATTTTAATACAATTTTAATTGTATATATTATTAATAACCGTATCCGTGTGGTGCCGGCTAAGTATACCACCATCCCATATCATCCCGTGGGTGTCGTTAAAGTCGACTATGGGATTAGCCGTATCCCGAGGATGGGCAGCAGCGTCCTTCGAGTACATTTTTAACCTAACTGCGATCGCCAACCTGTCTGCGAAGCGTGGCAAAACCTCCCAACCCTCCTCCCTGTGGCAACATTTGGGGGAGGCTTCTGTCCAGCAGTGAACATTTAGACAAGGAGAAGCTCTCCTTGCGTTGGGGGCCGCTTTTTAGACGAAACGTGTATAGGCATCGTTCTTCTTGTATTCTCTAATACTGCGATTTAGTAGAAATAAATTGTGTAGAACTCGACTGGGGCGATACAATGTACATTTCTTCCTATTTCATCCGCCATTACAACTATGCGTTAAGCGTAGTCGTGTTCCGGTGGGCTGATTACGTATGTCGCAGCCGGTTTGCGACAGGCGCAAATCTCGCAGACGCCGCTCTCAAACGTCATTTTGGTTCGCATTTGCCGATAGCGATTATACAGCCGAAGATCTCTGAAGCACCCTCTGTCGGACGATCAATGAACTAAAATTACACTTACACAGAGCTGAATTATCGCTCCTGGCGCTAATAACAACGCATCCACACGTAGCGACAGGCAGTACTATTGGTAAAACGTAATACCAATTTTTGTTGTTGATTTGCCACCGGTACCGGTAACAGCAAGTAATAGGTACACTGGCAACAAAAGCATTCCAACTTGAGCCTTAGGTCGGCAACGAATTAGTAATCACTCCATTGCTGATGTCCATGGGTACGGGTTGCTACTTAACATCACATAAAACCACCAATTAGTCTGCTTAGCATCACATAGAACAGCTTCATAATTACCACTGTGAAGCCCACGTCCAACAATAAACGTTAACAGGCCGTTTGAATAAAGGATTTTCCAATACTTTGGACAAATGTCTAAATGGCCCTAGGTCAAGCAACAAATGAATCACGGTGATTATTAATAATCTGTGACCGATTTAGAGTCACCATCTCCGAGATGTGCCTATAGGCATGGCACCAGTGGGCGGCTCTGGTGTGATTATACGAGGACATGGAGCCCCCCTTAGGTGTCGAAGTTTACCGCTCCAGTTGTTTTAGCCGGTAGGAGCCGGCATGCCCCATCACCCAAAAGTACGGTTCACCCTCCCCCTTATCTCATCCTCATCTCTGCCGAAAGATGTCCATTGCCGGACATAGATTTCCCTAAAGATCGCCACACCGACCTGTCTGGGTATGTTTTATGGGCTCTAATATGGTGTTTGCCATAATCGCCACGCTTAGCAGGCGGGTTAGCGATCGCAGTTGAGTTGTAAATGTCCATACTCGAAGGACGCTGCTGCCCGTCCTGCGGGTAATCCCATAGACGCCTTTTAAGACGACGCGATCGGGATGAAATCGCCCGCTTTGCCTAGGGCAGAGGAACTCCATGGAGTATGCAAAAAACGACGGTACTCAGGAACAAAATCACTCGGCATTCATCCCCTACTCACCATAATCGTTTGTCAATGTAGTTCTTGAAAATATGGATAATATCAGTTCCGTGTAGTACCTACTAAATCCTATACCTTTTTTTTTTTTTTTATTGATCCGGTGGAAATACCTCATGTACTTCCTTCGCCCCGGGAAAGGGCGAAGGGGCATGCCGGACTCCTACCGGCTAAAACCACCGGAGTGATCATCTTCGGCACCGAAGGGAAGCTCCAGGAACTCGAAAGATCTCCATCTAGAGCCACCCATTGGTGCCACGCCTTTAGGCACATCTCGGAGGGGATGACTGTAAAGCGGTCATCCCCTCTAGTAGAGGGAAGGAGACTGTAAAGAGGCCACCCCCCAACTAAATCCTATACCTACGCACTTTTTTTACGTATTCTGTATCACTGTATGTTGTTAAGTGATTACTAAGAGTGCATCAACGTTCTAACCGTAATAATTACTTGCGGCATCATCTTGTAGCATATTTATGAAGTTTATTTAATCATAAATAAATCGCACTCTTTACAGCGCTATGCCAAAGTGCTGTAAGCGATTAAACCAGTGAAGCTCTGGTGCCGACGTACGGAGTTAAAAAGTGGCCATTCACCTCCTGGTCAGTCGACAAATGAAAAGTCACTCACCGAACTGTGTAGCAGGATATGCAGGGAGTATCTGAATTTGCAGTATAACGTCTCAAATGAGATTATCCGCAAAGCTGCAGTTGAGTGTTGGGCTAGCCATGTCTGTGAAGACTGGAGCTGTCGTAGACGAGCCCTCGAGTCGAGACTGAGGTCGAGCGAACAAGCCGTAAGACGGCCGTGTCAGATGGACGACAAGACTGTAGTTTGGTAGTTTATTCAGTTTGACTGAGCCAACTGTAACCGCTTAATTTTACCGACGCCTTGGTCCAGCAATAACTTCGATAAGCACGTAACAGTTTACTAACCGTTAAATACATCTAAAGGCTGATTTCATTATGCTGCTATAACTCGTAGTCGCCTTTACGACATCTACGGAAAGAGATGAGTTGGTGCTATTCGTAGCCGGCAGTGGCACCCATATGTATGTGTAGGTACATCATATGTATGGATAACCTTTTACTGTGTGAAGAAAGTGCTTTAGTTCTGTTATTTTATTGTATTTAGAAAAATAGGGAATAAATTATAAAAACATCGCTTAATATACATTTATTTTGTGGCGTTATTCATAATTACTAATTACGGCTAGTTACATTATACATACATTCAAAATCAACGATACATGTTTACAAAAAGTACAGTCGGCTATTAACTGAAATAACTGGCAACGCCTGAGGAAACAAAATGATGAAGAGATCATATATTTTAGGCAATAGTCATATTTATTAAACTTTTTATTCTAAGATGTATTGGGAGGACTACAGCCACATATTGTCTATAAAATACAATTTATATTTATATTTTATAAAATATAACAGTATATTTTATAGAATTGCCGTAAAATACGAGTTTTTTGTCCATAATATTTATATAACAGTTGCCAGATCTTCATAACAAAACAGAAAAAATATATATAAATATATTTTTCATGCGACAGAGATAATAAATATTCCGAAAATAATACTCTGGGTCAAAATGATTTTTATAGTTATAATTTTAAAGGCATATAATGTATACATTTTTACTTTTCTATCTAAATTATGGTCAGTGTATGGGCAACATTGCATAGTTGGGGCATCAGATATAGCCACTGTCAAAATATATAATTCACAAACATGCATACTACACGTTAACAAACGTAATGAAACATGGAAAAAAGTTCTTTATATTTTGTTACTATACTATACTGCGTGTTCTTTTATACTTATTACACTTAAAATATAAAATGAGAACCAACACTTTGCTCGTAGATACAAGTATTTCACATTGCCAAAGTGGCGAAAACCACCAAAAATATAGTTAATAGCCTCAATCATCGTCATTTCAGCCATGGGTTGGCGATCGCACTTGAGTTGTAAATATACTCGAAGGATGCTTCATCCTCCGGCTAATCCCATAGTCGCCTTTTACAACACCCACGGGATGAGATGGGGTGGTGCTATTTTTGCCGGCACCACACGGCCCATTGTCAATATAACCCAGTACCCCTAGTACGAATTTATTTTCACAATCGAAACGTAATTTAATACATTAGTAATAGCAATGTTCACCGCGTTCGGCGCTGCTATTTGCCCGCTCGAAACTCTTCCAACTAATCAGAGCACCGAACGTGGTAAATATATAGTTTGTTATTAGGTTTCGATTGTGAAAATGAACTCGTACTATAGGGGTATCGGTATTAGGTTGCGTGAGTATAGTACGACTTTCACATTTGAAACGTAAACACGTGGACGCGGTATACGTTGGGAATAACAATACTTCCAACAATATAGAGAAAAGGATGGGCAGTGTAAGGTGTAGTGATCATGACATTGCATCGACGCTTTCTATCTTTAACGATCAACGATTACATGTTATTGTATTCCATCAGTTTCTGTGTTTAATAATACAGGAAACTGCTCCCGGAAAATAATAGATCATCCCTTTCAACCCATGGGTGTCATAGAAGGCGAATAAGAGACAACCATCTTCGTCAGCATCGCCAAATAGCTGAAACGATTTAGTATTTTTTAAATACCTTTGCACCACACTAGGATTTTTCCTGTGTCGTTGGTGCGTTTACAGACATGAATTCCACATACAATACACCCAGACCCGGAACAACTACCAGCAGATCATACAAATATTGTTTCCGTGTGGGAATCGAACCCACGACCCGGAGCGCAGTAGCCGACTGTATCAGCCACTGCGCCAACCGTGCCGTCAATATCAACATCGTAATAAACTGAAGTGGCAATGGGCGGACGGACACATTGCTCGTAGGACTGATAGCCGTTGGGGTGACAAGGTTCTCGAATGGAGACCGCGCACCGGAAAGCGCAGCGTGAACGAGGTGGACAGACGACCTGGTGAAGGTCGTTAAGGGCCATTGGATGCGGGCAGCATATAACCACGCGTTGTGAAAATCTATAGGGGAGGCCTCTATTCAACAGTGGACATCTTTTGGCTCATTTGATGACGACGTAAAGTGTATTTTCGGCCGTACACTGTCGAGTGGAAACTAAGAGAAAGCTATTTATAATGAAAATTCCCCATGGAGTTCGAACACGCTGTGTGGAGTCTGGATTAAAAATAGGTAGAACACCTAACCATCTCTCCTCGTGTATGTCGTAAAAGGCGACTAAAGAACTCTAAACCAGAGGGATGGGCAGCAGCGTCCCTTTTGTGGAGCAGCAACCAATCCGCCAAGTGTGGTGAGTACTGACAAATTCCCCCAAACTGACACTCGCTGATGTAACCGGTTGTTGTGGAAATCCATGAGAGAGGGCTTTGTTCAGCAGTGGACCACCTTTGGCTGATATGATGATGATAATGAATAATGACAACAGTACTCAGAAGTAATACAGTGTAACAACCTACCATTAAACTATACAAGACAAAATAATGTATAATATAGATACAACTGTCACCTATATAAAAAAGATAATTATAAATCACATTCTTCCTATCATTCAGCAGGCTACTTTCCCTGTTTTTACCTCACAAAGCAGCTGAGGTAAACATACGTTTAAGTTTTATAAGAAAAGTAATAAGTAACCTACCTAGGCTTCATTAGTAAAATGTAACCTAAAGACTACACATTTATTCCTTTATGCATAAACGATTTACAAATAGATATAGAGATAGAGGTCCAAAGAGTCACAAACATTTTGCGAGTACTAGAGCACATCAAGCTATACATCTATACAAATAAATAAAATTGAAGTGTCTGTTTGTAATGTCAAATTAACAGCTTTTTACTAAATGCATATGAAAGTATATATGGTACCTATAACAAAAAAACAATTTTTATTTTTTTTGTCTGTCTGTCTGTCTGTCTGTTTGTTCCGGGTAATCTCCGAAACGGCTGGACCGATTTTGACGGGACTTCCACTGGCAGATAGCTGATGTTATAAGGTATAACTTAGGCTACTTTTATTTTAGAAAAATAATTAGGGTTCCGCGCAAAAAAAATAAAACCCTTGAAATCCAATATATATATTCTATGTCAAGAGTCTATGTCGAAGTACTCTAAATTTCTTTTAAATTACACGCGGGTGAAACCGCGGGTCCCAGCTAGTTCTAATATAAGCTGATCTCGAGTTATATAGGCTTTTAGTACGATGAGAGATCAGTGTAAACTGGATATGTATAGCTTGATATTTTAATAAAATCTTTTCCATACAAAACAATTGCTCACGTTACAATATTAAACAGATTATTTAAACATACTGTCGCGTTTAGTTTTTACATGAATAAACCAACCGTATCGTAAAGTTATTTTACTTAAATATTATTAGTTAAGCAGTATGCGACAGTAAATTATTATAATAGTTCATACATTTTGATTCTAAAAGTTGCAATTCTATCCTAATAATAGGAAGCCGCAAGTCAGTCTTAATATTTGTGGTAAATTTTGATTTGATTACAACTTGGGGATCTCGATCCCATATTTAACCCCATTAGGTGAAATTAAGGATTTTTGCACCCAAACGATGGACTTAAATCAGTGGTATTGGTCAACATCGATTGTAGCCCCTCGGCGTTACACCAAACCGATATATAATATTGTTTCGTGTGGAGAAGTAACGAAACGGATGCGAACAGTTTGAATTAGATTTCGACTAATCGCAACACAATGACGTTGCTCAGCCCCGCCCCTCTCCATTTGCTTCGAACCCACTCACAGCTTATCTCCCATAAAAAGAATAGTACCGTAAAATGGGGCAATTTGAATACTAAGGGCTAATTGGAATTCGAGTAAGGAAAACTATTTATGCTTCTCATATAGAAAAAAAGATTAGCCGGTCGTAAGTAAGATTTAAATTGAACAATGTATTTCAGTATAGCTTCAAACATATATTTAAAAAAAACTAGAAATAGTTCTTGGTGCCAATTAGCCCATTAGTTACCAAATAACCCAATTTTACTGGCACCACTCTGTAATTAGCAAATGCCTGGTCGATAAGAACATGATACCCAAATACAACAAACAAACACCGTTGAATGTAGAACAATGTATATAGAAAGCCAGAGAATGAAAGGTTTCGAGAACATTCGCCGTTTTGTAATGATTAAGGGTAGTATTTACTAATGGTTAGTGACAGAAACCATCATTCGCTAAATTAAATCAAAGTTAATACTTTTGCCTATGTTTAATATAAAAATACGATGCTCATTTATATCCGCCGATAAATGTGAACCTCGATCAAGAAGTCAATCTTTTATGTTTTCGTTGAGAAATCGTGCGGGGTTTGTGAAGTGAAATGAAACAATTATATCTACATGTCCCGAGCTGACACAGTGCATCTCGGGACCTGTTATACAGGCTGGCGTATTTTGTTTTAAAATGCTAAATATTTTTTATTTCTGTAATTAATTAGAGGAAACTAACAAGCATATTTTAGATCTGGTGTTGCCGGCATTGCCCTATCGTTAAATAAAAACCGGAACAAAAACAAAGGTGATTATCTCATTACAATTCGAGAAATTAAGTTGCAGAAGTATATCCTCCTATTCTAAGAAAAGACACGCAATTGTAAAAACCCAACTTTGGAGAGAATTTTGTTTTAATCATTATATGTATTTTGAATGTGTGGATGACTGATGATATTGGTTAGCCATCTGGATTTAATTTGTGTAATGTACATTAACATCTGAACTGACCCATTAGTAGTCAAACCAGTATTGAGTCGACAAATCCTGACCGATTGCGGTTCTGAGTCAGAAATTAAGTCGACTGTTTAATATAAGACATCGTTTTATTTTGTATTTCTGGCATGGTTCTGTAAGATCAAAATCGGTAAACCGCTGTATGGAGCGGGTACTTACATAGTGCTAACATTCCTCTTTGGAATGGGTAGACGATTACTGTAGCAATGCGTTACTGTACGCGAAAATCGCGAGACGGTACGTAAGTTCTTTAATTCTAGACTTTTCTGTCATAAATATAGTAATATTACCTATACAATTAATATCGTCAACTATTTCTAAACGTTCATCGTCGGGAAATCAGGTTCCTTTTCATATATCCACCCTGCTTTGTCAATATGGAAGATAGTATGCTTATGTGCAACATGGCGTAGTCAACAAATGGAGTGTTAATAAACCATGCATATTTCTGCCTAAAATCAAACCACCCCTAGGCCCAGAACACAGAACGAGAATCAAAACTTATCTAAGTTAAACTCTAGATTGCGTTTATCAAATATGAACCCTTCGTAAAAGATCCAGCATTTATATACAATAGTAATTTGTGAGGAGAAAAATGCCTGTCATTGGACAATCGAGGCGTAAGCAGTGTTTCTGCAGACGCGGATCTAATAAGATTGTTAGAACATTAATATTTCATTTATACTTACTACTCTGTAATGCACACGAGGTCGGTAATATTGTGAGCGTCACGAAGTTGTTTAATGTCAAACTAATGTTAAACTAAACATTCGTCTAACACACAATTTCAGATCTCTCATAAGGCAATTTCAAAAGTTTATAAGATATTGTGACACTTCTCAGAGAATGAATAATGCATTAAAATGAAACATGGCGGTAATACAATTAGTTAAATGCACTAGGCGACTTTTTGCAGAGATAATTGCGCAATATCCTCGGATCAAGGTTATGAGGTAACACGGTGCAATCAATGGCGATTATTTATCGCTTCAGTAGCACCACACAGCCGATTGTGAGACTAAAGTATCGAGCCGCGTTTAACGGGAAAATTTTATACCGGCAAGCGTTCTGAATTTGAATTCGATTGTTTAACTATTGAGATAGTTTTAAAATTTATTCATTGCATCATGTGACGACTGACGATTCCGTCAATGAAATATATTTATATCCGAATTAACTATATATAAATAAGTGAAAAAGTAATAAATAAGCGATAAAGTTTTATACAGGACTGCTATCGAAAATAGTATCGATATTATCGCGTGCTTATATCGATAGAATCGTCACAGCTAAGATACAAAAAGATAAACCCTCGAGAATGATGATGCAAAGTCATCTGCAAAAAGTCACTGTGTGCATTGGCCTTGAGATTGACACTTATAACATCATAGACATTCGGACACATGATTTCAATTTATATTGTTAGATATAATAGTTTGAGATTTAATAGAAAAATAAAACTATGTTGAAATATGCGTAAGAACCTCATTCGAAGAAAAATGTTTTACAGTACTTTATTTTTATGCTTACAATACATACACACTACATTTATAATATAGAGATGTATCAATCAATCAATTAAAGAGTAACTGTTTACTTATACTTGATTATTATAAAGAAAAATGTAAAATAAAATGTCTGATGAATGAATAAGAGGGAGACATCAAAGATAGTGAAAAAAAGACATCAAAGTTTTGCATTTTTATAGTCCATAGCCCGTCCAAAGTAAACTGTTCAGTCTCGAATGTAGGTTGTGTAAGTCGTCAGCACATCTTCTGCGTATCTTTTTTTTTACTATCTTTATGTGTCGAGAAATCGCTGACGCAGTAGCAGATTATAACGCCTAAAACTTACAGTATGGCCTCAGGGCTATATTTTGTACATCGTTTTACGTTGACAGACGTTGCAATTTCTTAATAAAATAAATAACTAACTAATTTTAACACATTATTTCCTGATGGTACATGACACCGATTCACCTGTACAAGATGGCCGACGTTTTTCATCACATTGATCAACAACCGAAAATAGGAAATCACGCGTAAGACATAAAACGGTGCCTATTTGATGCGTTTATGCGATTTTTATCATAGTTTAACGCCGACCCATAATTTAAATTTTATAATCATCAGCTCTATGAAACGGTTGCTATATCAAATCATATACCCATGATACCCACGTTTACATTTGCGGAAGGAACTCGATGGGTGTGGCGAACTTGAAGTCTTCAGGGAAGAGCTTCGCCGCAAACGGATACATAAGTTTGTAGGACTGACGGATAGTGACGTCAGCTACACCGGCGATATCACCGATCTCTTTCTGGCTGCGCTTATCTTCTGACGCCTGGAATTGAGAATATTGCGTATAAGTTTCAAATTTCTTAGGAATAAATGTATACTCTGTTGGTATGCCTAAGGTGTACAGAGGGGACGTCGGGCAAGCCGACCAACCTCGGGCGGACGGAGTGCGGACGCGAATTCCCAAACTATAGAAGAGATGAGACGAGAGCGCAGACGGAGCGTGGACGCGAATAGAGACGGGGCGAGTAACTGCATTTCACATGACTCACGCAGGGCGCGGACGACGAAGAATCGGTGTCGTACCCGCGCCCCATCACCTCTGTGTTTTTTATGGCGACACTCTTATATAGCTCTCTATGGGTAACAGGTAAATAAATAGGCTCATACAATGTTTTATCTTTTTTTTTTAAAGACGTCTTTATTACACATTCTGTGGCTGTCATAGTGGGATAGATATTGTTTGATTGCAGCGACTGCGAGATTCAAGGCTGTCGCAAACCATCTGCAAGTTACATTATGAGTCCCCAAGCCTTTACCTACAGCTACTGTATCTGGATATTAAAAACGATGTTTTATGGTATTTGCAAATTTTAACAATTATTTATTTGTGTCATGGTGGCCCCAAGGTTAAGGACTCGCTTTTCAAGCACACTTATGGGTTCAAAACCGATGTACCGATGTGAATTATTGTATGTACATACAACTACATATCATGCTATAGATTTACAGTATAAGCTGATTTCGCATTGTTTAGGCTTTCGTTAGGATGAGAGATCAGCTTAAACTAGATATCTGTAACTTAAACTAGATATGTATAGCTTGAACTAGATATGTATAGCTTAAACTAGATATGTAAAGCTTAAACTAGATATGTATAGCTTAAACTGGATATGTATATATATATATATATATATATATATTTATATATTAATACGTGAAGGAAAATCTTTGTCCCCCTTTTTAAGCGCATTGCGCACGGAGGAGTGTGGGATTTGGCATAGTTAAAGTTCATATGGAGGAGGAGTGGAGAAAGTTAAAATTTATAATGAGCTACAATAACATTACAAAATTTAAAAAATAATACGGTAGAATTTTGACCTCTGGGCGACCACTAGTTTATTTTAAACTTCCATCAAGGAATCATCATCAGTATATATCGGTCTACTGCTGGACATAGGTCTCTACCAGCGTGCACCATAATCACACCACAATCATTAATTTTGGTTCTCATCCGGATATCCTCGCTTCGGATTCTATCCTTTAGAAAGACTCCGAGCATAGCACAAAACTAATAACATGTTATTAACAAATACTGCCGTGTGCCGTGTGGTGCCGGCTCAGAATGCCACCACCCCATGTCCTCCCATGGGTGTCGTAAAAGTCGACTAAGGGATTAGCCGGAGGATGGGCAGCAGCGTCCTTCGAGTACATTACCAACTCAACTGCGATCGCCAACCCGTCTGCCAAGCGTGGCGATTATGACAAAACCCCCCAATGAGCCCACAACACATCCATATCGGTCGTTGTGGACATCTTTGTGGGAGGCCTGTGTCCAGCAGTGGACTTCATTCGGCCGAAATGATGAACAAATACTGTAAACGTATTGTTGATCAACCTGTTATGTCGTCGACTCAAGATAGCACCTATTAACAAACCCGTTATTTAGTATCCGTTATTAAAATTACAATTCATTAATAACGTAGTAAATAGGTTTCCAAACTCATAACGCCCAAGCTAAATAATCGAGATGAGTTAAACGCGCAATACAATGTACCTATACATAATATAGACGGCACGGTTGGTGCAGTGGCTGATACAGTCGGCTGCTGCGCTCTGGGTCGTGGGTTCGATTCCCACACGGAACAAATATTTGTAGGATCTGCAGGTAGTTGTTCCGGGTCTGGGTGTATTGTATGTGGAATTAATGTCTGTAAACGCACCCAGCAATGCTAGTGTGGGGCAACGTATAAAAAACAAAACTAAGTTCATAGCTCCTGTTCATTTCGTTATGTTGCTGTTGGCAGGTCTGTTGTTGTAAGGGTCCGGCTAGGTAGACCTACCGCCACAGTGCTAGATACTCTGGCGCCAAGCAGTAGTGTTTAAACTTTAAACATTAGAGTTTTGATTTGGAGAGCACTGCAGCTAGTGAAAATACTGGGCTTATGAGACTAAATGACTAATGTCTCGAGGTGACAGCGCAGTGTGACGCAGGACTAGTTCTGGATTAGACCTGCATAGCATTACAATTATTGTTATGGCCGTGCATGACACTTACCACCAGACGAATGACTTGCTCGTCCATCAGTCCATTCAAGTAGTATAAAAAATGCACATCGGGCACTAACCTTATTAATTGCCCGATAATCTTATTAATTGGTAATCAATTTTTTTTATATTAATGAGAATGTTTTGTTTTTGTGGATTGGGCCAGAATGCTGATTCTTCATCATTATGTAAGTCAAAAGATGTCCACTGCTGAAAAAAGCCTCCCCTTAGATTTCCACAATTGTGTCCTTGTTTGGGGGAATTTTCCAGTGCTCCCCACGCTGGCAGGCAGGTGGGTTGGTGAGCACAGTATTGCTACTACTCCACAGAACGGACGCTGCTGCCTATCCCCATGGTTTAGTCCCTCAGTCATCTTGTACGACATCCACGGGAGATGGAGTGTTTCTATATTCTTAATCCGGACACTACATGGAATGCTGATTGTTAATTTATAACAACTTACAATACATTGTAGATACATTGAGCCTTACAACGTTAAACGTTACGTTCAAATATAAGCAATGAGACAAAAGTACTACATATAACGATGTAAAGAGGTCCTTTGTAAAGATTTAAATTCATTATTTGTTGTCTGTTTATTTGCCTTTTCAGACGTCGAAAATCTTCGAGAACAACATAAAAATATTTTAGCAGCCTACCACACTTTTGGCAAAAAGCGGCAGTAGAGCCTTAAAAGTAATATCTTGAAATATCGTAGACGAATTAATTTGAATATTAAACGAGCATAAATAATAAAATGCATTGCAACGGCGAAATCATCCTCCATTATTCTTTTTGTAATTAAAACTGTGATAATAGTCCACCGAATTCACAGACTGATACACAAATATTTGCATATATCAAACAACCTTTTTTGCATACTTGGAGAAATCCTTATGATCTACCTCCAGGGCGGAGGAAGATCATAAGTGAAGGCGGAGGGGCATGCCGGACTCTTACCGGGTAAAGGCCCTTTCTGTTCCTTCGACCTACCTATAGCTGAAAGTGCTGTCCTGCAAAAGTAGGTCAACTATCATTCAAAATATCTGTTGGAAGCAAGCACAAAACAACGCGTTATCCCCTTTGCCTAAGCTATAGCTATATATTTATCCCAATTTCATAATGTCATAATGTCATGATAATAATAATATACTGTCGAAGCCTGTTTTCGTAAAGGTTGTGCAAATTCACTCGTCGTAAAAACCAGCAACTAGGCGCTCGCTTGCTGATGTCAGTTCGACTTTGTAAAGGAAATCTAACTTTATCTTTGTTTGAATTTTTAAAATGATTTAGGACTAATAAAGTATTAAGTAATATGTTATCACTAATCACTAAGGTTTTTTAAATCTTAATTTATGTTTGTATAGTCTCCTTGGAATAAATTACACTACAGTACTTATGTAACATCATGGTCATGAATAATTTTAACCATGTTTACATTACGAAATATAGTATTTCTTTTTTTTTTAAGATGTTTAATTGTTTCTGGTGATAAAATTATTGTTTTTAATAGGGCACAAATTATTTCATGGTCAAATTATATAAAGTGAATGAATCACAGTCAAGGTAGAACTGGCATCAGAACGAAAACCTTGACACATATCAGTAGAAGTACATTATCAGCTATTCTAATATTGTCTAAAAAAGTAAAAGTATAACTCACCTGCGAAGCCATGTAGATAGCAGCAGCAGCCACCGAAATAGGACTGCGTCCAGATACAATATCCAATTCCCCAGCCTTCCTTGCAATATGTGTGGCAGCTCTCTGTACCGAATTTGGAAGCCCGAGGTTTGAACAGAACCGAGACATGAAGTCCGCTGTTGTGATGAGTTCCACTGAAGTTTCAAGCGCCTTGAGGATAAGTTTGAAGCATCTACCAATTTCTTTCTTGCTGATTTTGCTGACAGCGCAGATTTCTTTGAAGGTACGCGGGACGCCTTCCTGACGGCACGCGATGTATAGGCAAGCTGACGCTATCGCATCATTTGCCCGCCCTTTCAGATTTTTGCCGTCGTGAACCTGCAAATATTAATTCTTAGATAAGGTATTGGTGCAGCAGGGAATAAGTTTTTGTCTTATCACTTACAGGGGCAAGTACCAACTTGCCTATCCATCGTACTCCCATTGCACTCAATGCTTTCTTGAATATCAAATCAAATAGTGTATGTAATCAAATAAATGTTTGCAGATGAATAGGCGATTATGTTGTATTGTGAAATGGATTGTGAGAAGTCTGTGCGATAGTTGTCTCTTTTATGTTACTCTATGTTCTGGTTAGTAAGGCACTGCAGCTAGTGAAATTACAGGGCATAAGATCATTTCGGCCGAATAAAGTCCACTGCTGGACACAGGCCTCCCCCAAAGATCACCACAACGGCCGATATTGGTGTATTGTGTGCTCATGGAGGGTTTTTGCCATAATCGCCACGCTTGGCAGGCGGGTTGGCGATCGCAGTTGAGTTGTTAATGTATTCGAAGGACGCTGCTGCCCATCGTCCGGCTATGCCTTAGTCGTCTTTTACGACACCCACAGGATGAGATTGGTTGGTGCTATTCGTAGCCAGCACCACATATACATACACATAAGATACTAAATAATAATTGATGTCACAAGGTGACAAGCGCAGTGTAGTGCCATGCATAGGGTTACCATGACAGGTCTTTTACGGTTTAGACAGGCGTGCGGCCGGCGCTATACAGAGACAGGCATTTGTGAATTTCGCGGCCCGCCTGGTTGAAACCGACTATAAAATCGCGCCATTCATTATAAAATAGATTTTTTTCAAAAAAGCTGGCATTTTGTACAACCTAGACAGGCATCGTACCGTACATAGATGGTAAACCTAGCTACGCAGGTCTAGTTCTACGTAGCATTACAAACAATCGTTATGGGCAGGCATGACCATGGTAATAACCAGACAAATGACTTGCTTATTGAATTTTCTGCTTTTTTTACTTTGCCTTTTACTAGATTGCTTCTGTATCATGGATGTACAGACATAGATCTCACATGCACATACACTGAACAGATTCCAAATGCAAAGTAGTGCAGTGTACACACAATTCAATTGAATTCAAAATGTTCATGTATAGGTTTACTATTTGTATGGAAAACTTTCATTACAATGCAAATAAAATTTTAAATTGACATTCACAACTAATTACGAATGGAAAAGCATAATTGTGGCAACAATGCAAATGAGAAATAAATAATAAAAAAACCTTATTGATAAAACATAATGTTATAGGTATACAGTAAACATAGTTATCAAACTATTTGGATGATTTTTCTCTTTCCTATAAAATCTCAGAAGTCACCAAAGTTATGAAACTCCTACATGGCACAATGTTAACAAAGGAATTGTATCAGAAATTGCTTAAAAACACAAGCAGTAAAGGCAGTGTAACATTAATAACTACTTATCTTACTATGGCATAGAAGCTTGTGTTGAAACTGACATAAAACTTGACTAAAAGTCTTATTATATGTGAATGATAAAAAAATGCATTCCATATTTTATTCCATTTGTAGCTAGAAGGACGAATCAATCAATTTAAAACATTTTTTTACATAATAATAATTGTATTAACCAGATCATTCAGACGTACATTGTATATTATCAGTTAAATAAATGTTTACCAATTTACTGTCATGATTCTGACTTTGTTAGACCCAAACTAAATGAGTAATAATAAATAAATAAATGAACACTATTGTTAAGTATCTTTCAACTATATGAAAACCAAGAAAAATGACAGGTAATTAATTTAGTTTGAAATGAAATTACCGAAGGTGTGTCAACTTTCTTTTCTTTAAACTAATCTGGACAGATCTAAAATATTGCAAACTATTCTTCTTGGTGTAACCTACTAAATAACAAAATAATTAAGAATAATTTAAGTTGGCCACTTCCAATATCTGTAACTATTTGTATGTGAAAAAAGCAATCTTAAACTTACCTGTTTAAAGAGGTTATTTGCTCTATCGACAATAGTCTTCGGCAAATTTATCCTGTCGGCCATAGTGCTAATTTCCCTGAATGCATTGATAAGAGCCCTGTCTGTACTGCTTATGTTTCTCCTATTCTGATACTTTGATACTCCGAAACTGTCAAATGATGCATCTCCTCGTCCTGGTCCAATGATAGTGGATAAATCTCCACCAGAAAGAAGTGGGTTTTCAGGCCCTCCAACACGAGATGGATCCACCCCCGACTTCTCGTTGCTGAATGTACGCCATTCTGAACCAACATCTATGACCCTAAAGAAATAATAAAATCAGTTTGGAAGTGATGTGTAAGTTATATACATCAGTTCTATTTTTACTTAAACTGTTTTAAAAAAACGCATTTAAGAGCATTACCTCTCTTTATAATATTATCAAAGTATATGTATTAGTCTATTTGTAGTCATTTTATTTTTGTATTTTACCATTATTATGTATATCTGTTGTTTGTAATTAGTATTATTTTTCGTTTTTATTGGGATCTTTTTTATTTTTAGTGCTGTTACACACTGTTTCTTCATTTATAATTACACTATCCTGTCGCAGGTCTGCTGGCTGAAATTTCTTTAGAAATAAGCAGTACCTTTGTACTTAAGTTTTTCTAAATATTCTGTATTTTTCTATTGTTGTGTGTACATAAATAATAAATAAATAAAATATTATTCTGGGCTCACAATAGTTATGTTCTACGTTCATATTCAGTGATATTGTTTAACTCCAAAGCTCACACCAGGCATATCAGTATGCATAGATAAGCCTTAAAAATATGTTACTGTGTAGAATATGGTCATGTGTTATTAAAATTGCATACCAAGTATGTTTGACACAGTACTGTCAAAATAGGGTAATTGATGTGAAATATGGCACAATATGTTGCCAAAAAAGCTATTCCTTAAACATATAAAAGACCAATTATCTGCTGTTAAAGTTAGGAGGGCGATTCTGTCAGGTTTTATTTAAAAGTTCCTATTCGCCAATCTCAAGTTTCCAGGTTACACAATTAAGGTGATTATTTAGCGACCTCGAGATAATAGAAATCAAATATATCACTCGCATTAGTTCACCAATTTTGTTATTATTACAACATGGCATCAGTTGTGGAAAGCTCTGTGCGTTTCGTAAATATTGCCAAACAAACATTTTGTTACATACCTATCGCCGACTACCAGCCCGCATTCCGAGCATATCATGTCCCCAGCCCTGTAATCCTCGATAAGCGGTGCATCTGGGTGCGCATAGCACACCACCTTATTCGTCTCAATTCTAAAACCACAAAAGAAAGTAGGCTCATCATTCATCAACAAGTAGAAATCAAGTCTTTGGGAAACAACTTTGACGAGGTTTTTCTGCACTTAATTAGCACCATCGTAAACTTACGTAATATCATAGTAAACAGTAATAATATTCGGCTGTATAATACATAAATAACGCCGAGAAAAACGAAACAATAATAAAGTAAATCAGAAAAACAGACCTCGACGTGCTCGCCATGATTGTCAAGTAGATACCATAAACAATTTTAATACTTTTTACCTGTTTGTGAACTTGTTAGTCTTGCTATCAGAGCCTAAATTTATTTCAAACCATAAACAAACTCAAGTAGAAGATATTCCCGATAGCTATGTTGTTTATTTTTATGATACCTACATAGATTTATCATCTATCATATTATATATCATCCGTCTCAGTGGCAACGCCTAATTTATTTGCTCTGCGAATATTTTAAATGTGTCATAAATTAAGTTTTGAATAAGTTGAACATCGAACAGAATTGATTAACTTGAACATCGTCCATCGTTGCCCTATTACATGACATTGGCGAAATTGTAGAAGATAATCTACAGAAGCCATAATTTAAGAGAAGAAGACTATTTTTAAATTAAAATAGTTTAATGCAGTGCAGCTATAATATTGAAATCTGTCGAAGAATACCGAAGATACAAGCAAAAATCGTAGAGAAATACCAAGCATAGCTCTCTCCATAGTTCGCTGAGTGACCTTGAGATTTCTTATAAGGCCCATTGTGAGTGACCACGTCTCTGTTCCATATGTCATCACTGGTAACACACACTGGTTAAAAACTTTCGTCTATAGGCATTGCGGTATTGTTGACGATGAGACGATGCGAAGTTTCCCAAACGCTGCCCAGCCGAGTCGGATTCGACAATTGACCTCTTTCTCGAAGTTGGACCTACCTAAGTGGACAGTTTGTCCCAGGTAGACATACTCGTCAACAACTTCGAGAACAGAGCTCCCAACGGATATTGGGATGGGCTCGATATGGGCAATTGACATGACTTTCATCAGTTGGCACCGCCGCAAAGACTGCAACACTGCCCAGTTTTCGATCGAATCAAAGGCTTTCTCATAGTCCACAAAGGCTAAGCATAGTGGCAGATTATACTCCTCGGTCTTCTGTATAACCTGCCGCAGCGCATGTCTATATGGTCTATGTTACTAAAACCTTTTCAGAAACTGGCTTGTTCGGGAGGCTGGAAGTCATCAAATCTGCGCTTGAGACGATTCGTGATGACCCTTGAAAACAGCTTATAAACACGGCTGAGAAGCTAGATGGGTATATAATTCTTCAACAGAATTTCAATCTACATTTTTCTTTAAGAATGCTTCAGCTGCTATATATGATATCAGATGTTTAGAAGTTTCTAGTGATTTATTCGTGAAAAAGTTTGCTGGGAAATTTGAGACTACAGTCTTATCGGACATAATAATAACTCCTTTAAATGCTTCACTGACATGTTTGTTTGATTGTGTTCTCAATGTGCATGTTTTTAGTAAAAATAGTGAGAATTTCGTTCATTGTCGCTGATTTTATGTTAGGCTATGTTCCAAAAATATATTTAGGGCTATGTGATTGCGGGCAAAGTGAACACGGTAACAGCTTTGTCCATTATAGCTATTAAATCTGTCCTTAGTAATAGTTTTTATTTTTTGACGATACACTAATGTAAACGTAAGATTCAAGCCAAATGAAGTGAAGACGGTATGATGCTTGCAATAGCAAACTTCAATTCTGGTATTCCTGTAAAAACGACGGCAAGGAAGTATTGCCTACCCTATTTGCATAGGCTCTTTATAGGGATTGACTTAAAGGCAGTTTAACTGCTCAACTTGGACATATTTGCAAGAGATGGACAGCATTTTAACATATTTAAACATATTTTGCAGCATTGATTTTCGTTTACACAAAATAGAATAATCTCACATATCTGCCAAGTTGGCACGAAAAGAAAAGGCTTAGTGATGATTGGCTAGCAGGATTTATGGGTAAAAATCAAATTTGTGGATTTCTACCCTCAGAGCTCCTGAAGCAACGACAATTGCAAGTGTTAATTTTGCCCTGACGTCGTATCCACTTTACCCGAGGCATTGGGCAACATTGCCCATTAATAATATAATTTAACAGTAAATAAGTGCCGCTATCCTTGGAGACCGTCTGTTAGACAGTATGGGGTTACGCGTTATCGTGCAGGAGCTCTCCGATCATAGTGTTAAATTTATTACAGTACACATTTGCAGTAATGTTTGTCCCATCTAGTAAGAAGTTGATGAATAACATCGGCACTAGACCACCAAAAAGTGACCATCACTTTTCTAAGGGTCATTTTTCGTTTAGCGCATTGCACTCAGCAGTGCTTGCGATTGTCAAACAGAATCCATTTTTGGTCGCAGGTAACAATGCAGATCAAAATTCCTTCGTTTCGGTGCCTGGTGTGAAGCACAAGGCAGGCCTCGACGCGCACATTGCGCTGATGATCGTAAAGTTCGTGGGGCACGAATTTGTGAGCTTATTTACCCCACCAATTTGACGCAAATGGACCAATATTGTTTTGATGCTAACATCGAAAGCTACTGTTGATCAATTCAGCCGTAGACTGATTATTATCAGCTTCCACAATCGCCTTTAATTCGCCATTGTCGACCAAAGTTTTCGGATGACCACGGGGTTCATGTTTCAGATCTACATTTCCAGAACGGAAGCGGGAAAGCCAATAACGGGTTGTGCGTTCATTTGTAGTGTACACACCGTAAACGTCGTTGATGTTGCTCGAATCGAATTACTCGAATTTTCAACGTATCCATGACGAAGAAAAAAAAGAAAACATAACACTAATCAATACACATAAGACTAATTTTGAATAATGAAAACCATTTTTAAAATATATAATCCAAAATAAAGACAAGAATGACGGAGGCGGTAAAATTTAATTAAATTTGTGTCTTCAAGACTTTTGTTTTGAAATGGTATTTTTTACCCGTTTCTTAACTTTACTAATACTGGTGGTTTGTTCTATACAATCTATACCGTGCAACGCCGACATCTACCTAGAGTTTACGAGTAGATGTTGAGAGCAACAGGCTCAATACAGGCGCGATCAAGTGCAATGTTGCTGATGACATTAGTACCATATAAAGACAGCGTCATTTCAAAATTGTGGTTTTGCTACTGGGAAAACTAGTGAGGTGGTTGAGTGACACACTGAGAATAACTGGTTTTGAAGTTACAGTCAGTAAACCTACAGTGAGTGATCGAACTGTGAGAAAGAGGCTGCAACCGTAAACGCAGAATCCTCGGATTCAAGCACTACGACGAAGCAATCGCGGATGAAAATTACAATGAGCAAGAGAACATTTGACTAGGAAGGATCGCCAGTGGTCTAGGGTGTTTTTCTCTGATAAATCCCGGTCCCGGCACGAAGAATACGTGTTTGGCGAACATCTGGACGTAAGAGCCGCGTGCGAAATCCCCAGAAAGTATCCATATCAAGGTGACCCATCGTGGTATGGGTGGGCAGACGTAATTTAACTGCTGCTGAACATCGTGATGAGGTAGAATAAGATAGAAAAGAATATACTTTATTGTACACCATTTGGAACTTAAATATTAATACAATGTACAATGGGCGGTCTCTCTCGCTAAAAGCGATGATCTTTTCTGGACAACCTTAGGATGGACAAGAAAGTCACGAAAAATAATGATGGGACAAGGAATGAGATACTGGAACCTGTAGTCCTACCACAACAATTGCAAATTGGTCAAGATTTGATTGGTTATGCATGATAAAGCCCGCTCACAGGTCGAGTGGTAACTCAGTGGCTGCTACAACATAAAGTTGCCGCCCTAGGGTCGTACTATGAACTTTTAAAAAACCATGCACGTTCCAGGTAGTTCAGTTTACGGGCTCAAACTGCTTCAATTTCATACTATGACATGCATAATGCCAACTAACTTCACGCTGGATAATTTGTCTATGGCTGGCTTGTAATTTTATGTTGTACCGTTCAGTAATATGACTAAATACTTATCGATCAGTTACGGTTTTAATTTTTATTACATAGATTGTGCGAAAAATAATATATCGTTATTTATTACGTACAAAAGTAACGAGAAAATATTAAAACAATGTATTTTGCTACGTAATTAATTCATATTAAAATTTTCTGCTTTGTGGTGATGTTGTTACGTTGTGTTACGAGATAAAGTTTCCGAACGAAAGCGATCCGTTTAGCGGGAATATATCCGTCATCCACTTGAGTTTATATGTACGTACATACTTTTTAAGCTGTGAACAGAACTATGCATTGGTTAGAACTATTTATTTATTCAACCTTGTTATGTTTACTTTTCAAGTCGTACTCGCGCATTACACTACATAATTAGGTTTTTGTTAAGTACCTAGTTTATATATTTATTTGATAGTCACACTTACACTTATTAAATAAATAATTAGTTAAATATATTTTTATCCCTGTTTTTAAATCTAATGTTTTATGTATATCTTCGTATCCCGTGACTATTTTACTATATAAACTTAGATCATAAGAAACTGACGCACTTTACCTTCTATCATCCTTCGTACATACAAAATCATCATGATTGTGTAAGTTATTTAGCTAAGAATTGATTATACTAAATAATAAATCTAGTAAATATTATTAAAAAAATTTAAAGCATTTATAGCGTAACAAAAATGGCGTATGTATTTCAGTTCGTACATCAACTATGATACATTATTGATATAAAAATGTAGCAACTAAAATATATCGCCAAATAACTAAAAACAATCCAGTAAAAGCTATACATGTGTAGCGTAAACTGAAGGTTAATTTTTGACAACAAAACAAGAAAAGAAATGGCAAATGAAAGTTCATAATACCGTATTGCCTGGCAAAATCCGGGCAGAAGCCAAGTGTCACGTGACCGCTGACTGGGTGGTATTAAGAGTTCATAGTACGGAATTGCCAGGCAGTTCAGTTTACGGTGTAAACTACCTGGAAATAAGAGTTCGTAATAAGGCCCCTGGACGGGAAGTACCCGGATTTAAATCCAAATGAACACGCGTGGGATATGCTTCAACGAAGGACTTTACGATATTTTCCTGAAAATCTGGTGACAAAAAGTGCGCTTTTCATGCATCTTCATCGATCCTGAGACCAGTGACAGTCGTGACCTCATTTTGTATATGCGTAATCGTTGCAGATGCGTCATTGTTCATCATTCGAGGTGCTTTCATAAATTACTCATTTTAATTTTATAACAAAAATGTTTCATTCAGATTCATTCAAACAGAAGGCCTTATTTTAGTACAATGTCACTTTTTTATATTTACAACTAGCTGTGTCCTGTAGTTTCACCCGCCGTTAAATTTAACTGAAATCGGTTTATATTGGATTTCTTAGGTTTCATTATTTATTTCGCGGAATACATTTTTTTTTTCTAAAGTAAAAGTAGCCTAAGTTACTCCTTATAACATCAGCTATCTGCCAGTAAACGTCCCGTCAAACGTTACGGAGATAAGCCAAAACAAACAGACAGACAGACAAACAAAAAAATTAAAATTGTTATTTTGTAATAAGTACCGTATATATACTTTTATATGCATTCAGTAAAAAGCTGATATTTTGACATTACAAACAGACACTTCAGTTTCATTTACTTGTATATGTATATATTTGTATAGATAAACATCAAGATTATTATTTAATTTCCTGTTATACCTAGTATAAATACATATGGTCAAAATGATTATACTGTTATTTTATTATAGTGTGCAATAAAGAGGATTTATTATTATTATCTACATGTCTCTCTCTTATTATTATTAAATACTGCGCATTTCGATATAAACATGTTTCAATAAATTCTTTGTAGTTTCTTTTCAAAACTAAAATATTCCTAGACTATGTTGATGTGTATATGCAATAGATACTCATTACTTCATAACTCCGTGACTTCATCTGCATTGGTATAGTAAACGTATGTAATTAATATAATAAACAGGAAAATCCTATATGGTATTTTGTCATTCGGATTATTCACTGCATTGATATAGTAGTAACAAGGACGGCATGGACTTGCAAAGCTAGTGCCTAACCGCAAAAGTCTGTTTAATTTTTACCGTCTTCAAAAAGGAGGACGTTCTCAATTCGATGCATGTTTTCTTTTTTAATGTATGTACACCGGTTACTCCGAGATTTGTAGACCGACGAGAGCGATTTTTTTTATTATGTGCAGAATGCTTTCGAATTGGTCCCATATAAATTTTATTACATTTGATTGAGTAGTTTTGTAACCAGCTTCAATAAATAGGTTTAATTTGTCTGCGCTTACCTAGATGATATCTTAATAGTTTCGATTCTTAGAATTATTTTTAGTGTTAGATACGGATACCAAGTTGGGAAAAGTTCTTACATTTATTTACACTAAAAAGAAAAAATAAAACTCTTTAACAAAAAGAATACCGACTTCAAAATTCTATAGGGTATTAAAACCGCTAAAAAGAAAAAGATATCAGACCAACCAACCAACAACCAACCAACGAGATATATTATATATTATTCAAATAGGTATAGGTAGTTGATCTAATTATCTACATGAATATCACGAGTCTAATGACCAAAGCAATGATGATAAAATAGTCATAACACTAACATCATTAGAGCCTTATAAAAGAATATAGATAGATTGCTCTCGATGGTGCCAAGCGTTCTTTTTTTAAACTATAATGACACTAGGATTTCTTCTGTGCAGTTTACAGACATATATCCTAAATGCACAAACACACAGGCCCAGAACAAATACCTAGGTCCTTTTTTTTTTTTATTGGTGCCCAGTGGAAATTCTTCATGAACTTCCTTCACCCCGGGGAAGGGCGAAGGGGTATGCCGGACTCCTACCGGCTAAAACCACTGGAGCGGTCATCTTCGTCACCTAAGGGAGGCTCCAGGTCCTCATCTGATCACACTAGAGCCGCCCACTGGTGCCACGCCTATAGGCACATCTCGGAGAGGGTGACTGTAAAGCGGTCAGCCCCCGGGGGATTGTAAAGGATCCCCCAAAGCGTCCCACGGCAGCGCGTGACCACATGCGTGCTACCGTCTTCTCTTGGGTCGCTCAGTGTGGGCACGCAGATTCCCCAATCTACGCACCCGCGAACCCGGAGGTCCCCCACCTTATAACAACGGCAGGGGTTTTCAGGCGTATCGGAATTAGGCGCCAGGGTGGTTGTTACCCCGGCGCCGTCTCCTCCTTCTTCGAGCGGGATCGGCCCTCTCCCGATCCCGCTCTGCGGTCTCCTTCTGGAGCATGACGCTCTCACAGAAGGAGACCACTGCATTCCAGTTTTCATGCTCTGCCAACATAGCCGACACTACTGCTGGCAGAGAGAGATCTTGCCCGATCCGATCGACCAGGATACGCCGCTCGGGGGCCCAAGCAGGGCACGCCTCGAGCGTGTGCTGTGCGGTATCCTGGTCGCTATCATAATGGTGGCATTGTGCCGTGGCCTCGCGTCCTATCCTGTGCAGGTACGCACCGAAACAGCCGTGCCCGGTGAGCACCTGCGTCAGGCGGTAGGTAACGCGCTCGCTCCTTTTGAGCCAGGTTCCAAAGAGCGGCAGGACGGCCTCCACGACACGCTTCGTCGCAAACTGCATCCGCAGGCGGTGACGCCACTTGCCAAATGCACGCCGCCGAGCTAGCCGCCTCAGCCTGTCCAACGCCCCTGGAGGCGCGCCTTCGCCGCTCTGGCGGAGGGAGCGTAGCGTGATCGTAGACCCACGCATCCATCTCCGCCAGGATGTCGAAAGGCGGAAAACGCGCCGGGAGAGTTGCCGCCTCGTAGGACACTGTTCGGTATCCTCGTGCGATCCGGATAGCCACTCTGCGCTGCAGACCATGTATTTTGGTTCTGCAGCGCTGGGCGCCTGATAGTCGAGCCGACCATACAGGCGCCCCATATAGAACCACGGACCGCACGACCCTCCCGTAGAGACGGCGAACTTCTTCACATGGTCCCCCGAGATTGGGCATTAGCCGGTGTAGTGCACCCACCACCCTCTCGACTCGGGGGACGAGGCGCTGGAAATGCTCTTCGGAACCCCAACTACTGTCCAGGGTGAGCCCCAGGTATTTCATGTACCGGCCCACCCCGATTCGCGCGTCACCAACGCGTATCCACGTACTGGGTGGTTCTCTGCTCCTCGGCAGTTTGTGGAACCATAGCGCCTCGGTTTTTTGAGGCGCTATCCGCAGACCCACCGCCCCAGTTTTTGTAGCTGGTAGGATTCCGGCCTGCCTCTACGCCCTTCCCCGGGGCGGAGGACGTTCATAAAGAGTTTAAACTGTAAATTTAAAATTTCAGTTATAGTACCTACCTACCTACACAAATCAATGTGTTATTTAGTCCATTTCTTAGTCGGGTTTATTTCCTAGAGTTGCTCAGCCACGAATTCTTCCCGCGGCCGAAAGACCATTCCTTCATAATTATATAACACAGAACAGAAAACTAAAGGTACCTATGTACAAGTTGCAACAGGGCGTATCTCTCGTGTGCTTAATAATAAAACGTTTAAACACGTGTTCTAGAAACGCAACTATTCTCTCATAATTGTATGTCAACGCTCCCGTTTCTTGCCTATACTACACAGTACTTCTTGATAATCTTCTGAGATGAAGTAATTGAGTACATACCTAGTATACCCTGTAAGAACAACATTTTGAGTGCTTCAATACTTTCTCGTGCTCTGTCGCTGAAAAACTCGCCGACAGATCCGATGTTGAAGCATCATAATAGTGGCGTTATGTTATCACTTATCATCGATCATATAACATACTCTTTTAAAATTAAACTACGGAAGCACCTCCACAATCCTTTGGCAGAATCATCTCAGCGTTGTTCTTTCCTATTATGTAATTCATATATATATGTATATTTAATTATGATGTATTTTAAATTATTATTATTATGTACGTACGTATATATAGTTATATACCTATTTGTAAAATGTTATTGCTTTAAAAACGTTATCCAAATTATATTATAAATTGCCTTTTTCTTTATTAACTTCTTACAGTTATACTATTAGTGCAACTGCCATGTTTTGTCTCTGCATCGCCCTAAGGTCGACTGGTAGGAAATGCCTAATGGCATTAACTCCGCCTCTGTACAAATTGTGCGTAAAGTATTAATAAAATAAAATTTAAAATTAAGGTACATACGTAATTACATTTAAGTAGCTAGGTAATTTCAATACCTGTTCTAACATAAGTAACACATAGTAAACTGTATATATGTTATTTGTAAAACGGTTTGGAAATTATTTGCACATTAGAATGATTGTAATTTGTTAACCGAACACTTTGTGAACCAGTATCCTAACGACATCTACGTAACAATTGAGAATCGCAATGTCATAATCTAGGCCAAAAAATTAATGCACAAAAATTTCGTATAAATTTACTAAGGCAGTGGGTCAATGAGTAATAAAGAACTATGAGCCGAATTATTGGTATCCTTAGATTTGCTAATAAGGTTAAAATGTTATAAGCACTATTTGTTTACCGTCAACATCCGGCAAATGATGCTCACAATAACATCATTTTATCTAAGCATTTTATAATTGTGATTTAAAAAAGTACAGCATTCTGTAAGAACTCAATAGCAAACTCGCTTCTGAATCCACACTGAAAATGAGTAAAAACAATACGAAATAAGAGATTTCACTGTCAACTGACACTCGAGCCTCAGATGTAGGCCGGATTTGGAATTATATAATTATGCAGTCCCTGACATAATTCCAGAATGTAGGGGAATTGGAGCTAATAGTGACATCAACGAGATGTGGCTCTACAACTGTACATGTAATGCCCTTTTAGGACTACTGTGTAATTTTGTAAAGTACATATGTTTCTCTATTGTAAAGTTACTTATATTTTTACTATTAGTGATTACTTCAGTCAGTTTTTTGTGTGGCACTAGTAGGTATGATCATACGAGGACCTGGAGCCTCCCTTAGGTGCCGAAGATGACCGCTCCAGTGGTTTTAGCCGGTAGGAGTCCGGCATACCCCTTCGTCCTTCCCCGGGGCGAAGGAAGTTCATGATGAATTTCCACTGGGCACCAATAAAAAAAAAAAAAAAAAAAAAGGTATCCGAAATAGGTCATATATGATATAGCAGGCAAACAGGCATCATTCTTTTATTTCAAAATTAGCATAAAACACACTACCTCATATTTTATTCCCGATGGTATTACTAATTTACTACAAATAACGGAAATTCCTTGTATCAAAGCTTCTGCAACAGACTTACTGTCTGGCTAACTCATAAAGTTTTCGCCCTTATGATAATTTCGCATTATCCAATTAATTTCGTCATTGTTTCGTACGTTTCTTGCACAGACGCAGCCATTGCACTATTAAAAAAACTTGCATCAACCATTGCATTTATAGTGAGGTCATTTAAGTCGACATGCCAAACCCAAGGAAAACTAGCTATGTGTTCAATTAGAGAGGAATTTGTATGTTTTGGCGGATAACTCGAGCATTTAGCTCAGTAATGTCATAGGTTTTCGCGATTATTACAAATTATAATAAAACAATTTTAAACGTTTATCTTATGCGCCCGTTACACATTTTGCAGACGACTTTATCTCCATTTTTAAATACCGCGTGAATTCAGCGTCATTGCCGCATAATCGTAGATAATTTATCTGTCAATAACTTTTTCACGTGCAATCTGTAGCGTGTTACGTGCAGAAATGTAATAATTTCACAGCAAGAGGAATCAGCGATTAAACATGAATTATGTTTAGACTGTAACATATTTGCCTTCGGATTCGATTAGGTAGGTACGTGCGATAACTTTCTACATCGTCAGCCTTTCACAAATAAGTATTTTACAGGTAATATTCTGTGTGTGTTACCAGTGATGACATATGGAACAGAGACGGGGTCACTCACAATAGGCCTCATAAGAAAGCTCAAGGTCACTCAGCGAGCTATGGAGAGAGCTATGCTTGGTATTTCTCTACGAGATCGAATCAGAAATGAGGAGATCCGTAGAAGAACTAAATTTGTCGACATAGCTGAAAGGATTAGTAAACTGAAGTGGCAATGGGCAGGGCACATTGCTCGTAGAACTGATGGCCGCTTTGGCACAAAGGTTCTAGAATGGAGACCGCGCACCGGAAGACGCAGCGTGGGACGACCTCCAACGAGGTGGACAGACGACCTGGTGAAGGTCGCTGGGAGTCGTTGGATGAGGGCGGCATGTAACCGCTCGTTGTGGAAATCTAAGGGGGAGGCCTTTGTTCAGCAGTGGACGTCCTGTGGCTGATATGATGATGATGATGATGATTCTGAAATATTAACTGGCATGATACACATATTTATAAAGGAAACATCAACAAAATTCTCAAAATATCGAACAAAAATAGAACAACTATCTCAATATATGTTAGCAAATTATTTGCCAAGGTGTGATGTAAAAGACTTATTTACAAGTTTCATAATTTTGAGACGCGCATTAAAATCTCGAGACCTCGAATCATTCATTGAGACACGACGTGTGCGTTTGACATATCATCGCATCGTTGCAAAGATGTTTATTATATTGGGTACCGTTACAAACAATGAATTGTGAAAAGTACACATATATTTCTTGTAGTCCAAACGCTTCTCTCACGGGTCTCCTAGAAAAGATTTCTTAAGAATTATACAGTACCTTTGTACTTTTTAGTCGTAGTTCATTGTATTTCATTTTCTAATTCTGTATGTGTCATCATCATTTCAGCCGAATGAAGTCCACTGCTGGACACAGGCCTCCCCCAAAGATCACCACAACCACCGATATGGATGTGTTGTGGGTTCTTTGGGGGGGTTTTGCCATAATCGCCACGCTTGGCAGGCGGGTTGGCGATCGCAGTTGAGTTATTAATGTACTCCAAGGACGCTGCTGCCCATCCTCCGGCTAATCCCTTAGTCGACTTTTACGACACCCATGGGAGGAGATGGGGTGGTGGCATTCTGAGCCGGCACCACACGGCAAATGTATGTGTATAGTATAATAAATATATAATAAATCATTTTAAGGTAAAAGTAGCAATAATGTTATATATTTAGTACTTACGTCTGTACCGTTTCCCTGTCAGCGTTGATCTGTCATTTTCACTGGTGGCATCGTTGTGTATCGAGTCGTTGGGTTCCCAACAATAGTGTAGTGTGGAGCCATGATGTTCCATGTGGGACCAGGAAAAAATAGACTACCCGCCTCCACCCATGGGTGTCGTAAATGGCAACTAATATTTGATATCAAGAAGATGGGCAGTAGCATCTGCCCACGTACTGCGATCACCAACCCACCCGCCACGCGTAGTAATTAAGCTAATTTCCCCTAGGACCACTCATTGCAGTGATCTTTGGAAAGCCTATGTTCAGCGGTGGACGTATACGGACTGATGTACGTGTATATGTGCGCCAGGCACCTCACACACGTACACACGGTGGTAAGTGACCATATGCGTACCGCAGTGTTCCCGAGGGCAATTTTGGGCTATAATAATACATCTAGTGCACCCATTGAAAAAAAAACATTGTTAAAATATCATATTTTAAATATCATTGTCATCATCATCTTCAGCATCACCCATAATTTGCAAATTTTAAATCGAAATGTCTCTTTTCCCTGAATCAGTTAATTAATAAAACATTTAAGAAGATAATTTTTCTAACTTATTTACTTTACGACGAAGCAACTTCAGGTGAATCAGAGGACAATAAAAGATAATTCGTATCTATCTTCATAGCATTAGATACTGCATTTTGGAGAATGCGCCTCTATAGGTACTTTCGGAAGTTTAAGCTACTTGCCTCAAATCAGAAGCGTCATCGGACAGAAAACCAATGGTCACAATCGCCAAGTTCTGAATTTCTCCTGGCCCTTCCATAAAAAGTGTTGAGAAGAAATCGTACAATTCCGGGTAAAGCTTAGCAGTATCAAAGTAACTCTCGGCATTTAGTAAAATTTTTGCTACATGCCACTTTGCTTGCCATGACTTAATGCATAATAATTACAACCATTCCATTGAATGAATTCAAAGGGAGCTAAAGTCGTATTTGCACATGCCCTCGTTTGCTCATTTCTCTTTGATTAACTCCAAGTTATTTATCTCCTTAGAACTAGCCTTGCGTACGTCACACCCTGAAAGTGCTGTATCTGATATAATGGAATCAATTTAATCATTAATCATTGTAAACAGCAGACCGTGTGCAAAACTTATTCTATCAGTGATAGTACTGGAGCTAAGACCACAATCTCGGCTTTGATTGCAGCCATCTCACTCTGCCGATTTTCTTTTGTTTCCTATATACATTTTACAAAATAGGGCCGGAAAATCTCGTCCTGAGTGGTCGCTCGTTTTTCTATATTATAACACCATTTGAAGCCAACTACAGACGAACAAATCTTATAATAAAGTTACTACAACTACTATTACTAGCCAGATTGGTTTTTTCACTTTCACTAGTCCTTTCGTGTTAAATACTTTGGTTAGAAAAAAAAATAACATCTAACCAATTCATTATTGACTTACCTATCAATAAAAGATATACACATGCTCTGCCGTTTTTTTTCGTTGCGAAGTCCCGATGGACATACTCCGCCATGAGGAAGGCAAATAGGACGTGCTGGACTCTCACCGATTAAAACTACCACGGTCTTCCTTCTGGCTACCTTAGACATTCTTTCGCGGCAGGTCTTGACCAACCACTCTTTCTGGCTACTCACAAAAGAAGGCGCTTGCTTTCCGCGCGCTCCGCTGCGAACTATGGCATGGACAAAATCAAGGCCCAAAGCGAGAGATCCCTATGTTCAAAAACACAACTTTTTTTAATCAAACATTCTGCAATGTAGCTTTATTGTATCTGTAATAGGTTTTACAGCATGCGAACAAAACGGCCGGATCAGCGAATTCTTCTCGAACTATGTCGACATAAAAAAATACAACATAAATACTAGTATGTACTATATATAACATGTGTTAATTTAGAAACTATAAGCCAAGTGACAGATTTATGTCAATTCAATCAAAATAGTCTACGAAATTAGTAGTTGTTTTGGTGAATCCGTAAAAACTTTCCTCTTTAATTCTTCCTTCTTTAATAGTTTGATAGAAATAGGTACTAAAAAGTATTATTATTATTCTCCTTTATTTCAGATAAAATTCATATATTATAAATACCTAAAACTATGTTAGTGGACAGCAAAACCTTATATTGAAAAGCGCAAGTCCGGACCCCATATGAATGGTCTTCCAGTAACGCACTATAGGACAATCAGCTCGACCTATTATAGTGTTTAAGGGGCTGCTGGTGCTGTCCCGTACGCGAAGCATCAGAGGCTACCCTGTTGCCCAGAATTGCCTTAAAACATTCTGTTCTTGCTTCAACAAACATGCCTGACGCGCTATAGAAATGGGGCAGCCTCAACAGCATCCTAAAACCATTATTATATTGAACACGTATGGCATCGAGTTATCTGCAAGTGTATCTGACCAATAGCTTGCAGGTATAAAATGTCTGGCAGTAAGCCTTGAATAAAGTAATTTTGCCTTGTGGTGCCGGCTCAGAATATCCTCATATCCTCCCATGGGTGTCGTAAAAGTCGACTAAGGGATTAGCCGGAGGATGGGCAGCAGCGTCCTTCGAGTACATTAACAAATCAACTGCGATCGCCAACCCGTCTGCCAAGCGTGGCGATTATGGCAAAACCCCCCAATGAGCCCACAACACACCCATATCGGTCGTTGTGGTGATCTTTGGGGGAGGCCTGTATCCAGCAGTGGACTTCATTCGGCCGAAATGATGAAAGTAATTTTAACTGCATTTGTACAGGTAGCATACCTACGGGCCAGCATGTTGCATCTCACTGCCAACACTCTACTCTCCCGCTCTATGTCTAGGTCATCCGAGAGTTCCTCGGTGACTCATTGCCCCAGGTACTTGAACTTAGTCGAACTCCTTTAGGCATTCCGCCAAGTCGAGGGTTGGACATAGGTACTTTGTTACCTGACTTAAATACAAGGACTTCACTTTTATTTGTATTGTACCTTAGGCCATGCCTCTCCGCGTACCCCTCGCTAACTTGTGATAGTGTATTCAGCGCCCTGACTCAACAGAACCATGTCTCTATTGAACATCCGACACCAGCTCTGCTGAGCTCATCGATCAGTCCGTTAACATAGAAATTAAAGAGCCGTGGCGAGGTCAGGCCTCTGTCCTGCCTCAGTCCGCATTCAAATCTATGATTTTTCGAGCATGATGCTGCCCAGTATACTATTGTAGTCTTTGATACCGCCCATCTAACATAATTAGATTGGTTGGTTATTAATTTCACAATTGTTTTTTCTACGAATTAATTCAATAGCGAACGTTGGCAAATAGCGGGTCCTTTATTTGGAAAATATATTTTATGGTGAAACAATAGCAAAGTTTTCAATCGCCTCTTTCATATAGTTTGAAGTAAACAATGCCCCACTTTTTCGTTGCGTGGTGTTTTTGTTGAACAATGAGTTGTGGTTTACTCCTTTCCAAATGATATAAATCTGTAGGTATGGTTCATAAAAACATGTTGAGCAAATATTTAGATTTTTAAAAGGTACGACGCACAAATTGTGTTTGTTATGAGGATCACAAGCGCAGCTGATGGGTAAAACCACAGAAATAGGAAATAAGGAAAGTGGTACGGGGGCGTAACCGCGCCACCGCGACATGGTCAATTTGATCCATCCGGAAAAAATGGACGTTTTATAACATCAGTTGAGATTCGATCGCGTAAGTGAAACTTTGTTAAATTGTCGTGTTGTTCGGGGATAACATGCAAGAACCGAAGCGAAAATAATAACTTCATCAAGGAAGGAATCATATACAATATGCAAGTTAGGGAATTTTCTTGTATTTGTCTATAACAAAAATAAATTAAAAATTATTGTTTTCTTTATTATGTTATATTTGGATTGATAGAGCAGCACGACATTATTATTTTTGTACAAAATACTATGCTTCTTATATATCACTTTTAACTAGCAATCGGTGAATAACAAACGCAGAGAATAGAACAGCGAGTGGTACTCCCAATAAATTTACGCGTTCCGTGGTACCTACAAAGTCGTGGGTGTGTTTAGTATGAGAAGCCAATTATAATGTTGTGTTTATTCAGTTCATTGGATTAGAAATTGTAACTGTGTGCATTAGTGTGCTTTTATGAAGAATGGTAGTGGGAAAATGGATTTCTAGGCTCGCATACATTTTGATCTACATGGCATATCTCCTTTCTTCCAATAACGTTGGGTAAAACGCTGAGTTTATTTATTCATGTAAAACCATTTATGGTGCTTATGAATAGTTAAGACATCAGTTGCCGCATTCCAAGCTGTAGATTTCCCATGGAGAAGAACGGGCAAGAAACTCCATTTGATACCTAGATCCGGGCACTTGGTTATGGGTTTCCTACTTCGCACATTCTTAGTAGCAGCACATGTTTTCCTATGATTACTATGTAGCGTGAGCTTTGATTGATTGTCATTAAAAGCATTTAGGCTTATGGGAAAGTCATCCGTGAAATACCAATAGGTTTTTTCCATATTGTAGAAGGGAAACCATGCGCCTTACCTGATGGTATCCTATCCACAACATAGAGGAGTCTGTATGATGCATTGTGAGAGGGGTAGGAAAGGTGAAGGAACGAAGAAGCTTCCGGCACTCGTCTCTCACCGAACGAAACCTACGCGTGCTTACGCCCGTATTGTCTCTCGAGAACATGGTGTTTCCCCAGTCGAGGCAGCCTATTTTCGAGCTGTAGTCAAGTACTGGCTACAGCTAGACTCGACAACAAAAAACTACAGTATAGTTCGCGCATTATACATAGGCTGCACTAAAAGTATCGGGAATGGAATATTTCCACTGTTCCTGTCATATTAAAATCTTTTTAATTGAAAACTCCTTGGTTTTACAAATCGAATACCATTTATTTATTTAAAAAAAGATTCATTCTTCTTCTTCTTCTCTTAGATTATGGCTTCTGTAGGTTATCTTCCACAATTTCGCCAATGTCAAGTTTAAGGCAACGTCGTACGGTATTTAGATGAATAAATCTTTACATATTCATAAAATATTGCTCAAAAATGAAAAAAAATCTAAAAAATATGTCGGCAACGTCGTACGGTTCAATTGTTTGTTCACAATTCAAAAAAGATTCAAGGTCTTGTCCAAATACGAAGTATCTTACTACCTAGTCTGTGGTCTTGTCACAAGGTTTTGTCAAACTTGTTTAGTCGTTGAGAAAATGGAATTGACTCGAGAAAATTCAAGAGCGATGATTTATTATGACTTTCGAAGTGGTTTAACACAAAAACAGTGTGTTGACCGGATAATTTCTGCATTTGGTGATGAAGCCCCATACAAAACCACAATTTATCGCTGGTATGCTGAATTTCAACGTGGACGTGTCAAGCTCAGTGATGATCCTCTTCAAGGTCGTCCAAAAACTGCAGTCACCCAAGAAAACGTTGATGCTGTGCGTAAGCTGATTGAGGAAGATCGACATGTGACATACCGCGAAATTCAGGCAACTTTAGACATTGGCATGAGTCAAATACAAATAATCTTGCATGAACAATTAGGTGTAAAAAAGTTGTTTTCCCGATGGATACCGCATTTGCTATGTGAAGAGCAAAAAACGGCTCGCGTTACTTGGTGCGTCAGAACTCTCGAAAGATTCCACGCAGGATCCTCAAATGCTGTATACAACATCGTATCAGGTGACGAATCCTGGATATATGCGTACGAACTGGAAACAAAAAACCAGTCACGAGTTTGGGTGTTCGAAAATGAGTTAAAGCCAACAAAAATTGTTCGTTCACGGAGTGTTGCATAAAAAATGGTGGCCACGTTTGTCTCCAAAACCGGCCATGTTACGACTATTCCTCTTGAGGGACAAAGAACGGTTAATGCAGAATGGTATGCTAGCATTTGTTTGCCACAGGTCGTTTCTGAACTCCGTAGAGAGAACTGCAACCGCCGCATCATCCTCCATCACGACAATGCGAGTTCTCACACCGCGCACAGAACAAAAGAGTTTTTAGAGCAAGAAAACATAGAATTATTAGACCATCCGCCGTACAGCCCCGACCTAAGCCCTAATGATTTCTATACTTTCCCTAAAATAAAGAATAAATTGCGTGGACAGAGATTTTCATCACCTAAAGAAGCTGTGGACGTCTACAAAACGGCCATTTTGGAGACCCCAACTTCCGAATGGAATGGTTGCTTCAATGATTGGTTCCATCGTATGGAAAAATGTGTCAAATTTCGCGGAGAATACTTCGAAAAGCAATAAATACATTTTTAAATAGTAATGTTGTGTCACTTCCTTGATTCCCGAAATTTTCAGTGCCGCCCTCGTAACTATGCCTCTATTAAGTTAGCCGTACCTGCGCGAACGTCACCGATTGATGACTATTTCCATAAGCGCTCAGCTTATCCCACAAACCATGGCTACTGCGCAGCCATTTGTTGCGTACTACAGAGAGAAACAGTTATAATGCGCGTACTATACATCTCTGCCATTGCCCTCGGGGAATATAGGCGTTATTTTTATATTGGTTCCGCTCTTGACCTCCATCTCGTCTGATAAAAAGCGATGGATGAAGTCTACGGTGAAACGAACCTCCCCAGAAGATGCCTATCCTATCCCTATTCTTGCTTTAAAAGTTAACAGGTTTTAGGTAGTAGCGAATAGAAACGCAAGCAGGTTGAGAAAAAGCATATGGGCTATGGCATTAAGTCCGCCACTGTTCATGTTGGTGCATAATGAATAAAGAAAAAAATATGCGTTGCACTCCGGGAGTGCCGACAGAAGTGAAAACTTATTTTTTATTTAGACGCGTTCGCGGACTGCTATATGTACATGCTTATATGCACACACTATAGCTGCGTCTCGTAACGGTGTCGCGAGTCCAGAGATTTTATTTAATCTAAAAATATGCGTACCGCGCTAAAAGAAGTTTTCACTTAAAAAAGCGCTAAATACGACATTCCGGGATATCATCCAAGTGCGGATGGTAAATTAGAGTGCGTCTGGAAGTCCGATGGTAGAATGGAGGTAGCAGGGGCATTCGTGTAGCGCTAAATATAATGGGCAATCGTTTTGCAGTAATGATTGGCGGCTTAACCGTAATCATGTTAGTACATTATTTATTCCGTGCGGAGATTGAACCGCGATACGCAGTACAGGAAAGCCAATCTATTAGCGACAGCGCCAGCCGTGCTGTGTTTTTTTTTCCGAACCAAAATGATAAAAGTCTGATCGGCCAATTAAGGCAAGGCAAAGTTGAAACTCCTGCGGGCACTTATGTGGTTTCACTCCAGTCGACCAATAAAAGCAATCTGGAGACAAAGCCCTGACCGACTCTCTGGGGCATTCGGAAACGCAGTATCGCCACTCACATTCAGTTCGCCACAAGCTGCCCTGACTTTTGTAAGCTAGATCTCCTTATGAGAATTTGAAGCTTAAAATATCTATGAATTCCACATTTTTTGTAGACAAATCGTTCGCAGTACAAGCAGCACGACTTTGGAATGCTTTACCCAATACAATTAGACATGCTCAAACTTTACGAGAATTAAGAAAAAGGTAAAAGAACATTATCTGTCTCTTTAGTTGACTTAAATATTCAGTATTGTATCAGCAAGTATACATAGTTACTTACGTTTAATATAATATTACATATTTAGAATATTTATTTATTGTATGTATGTATTAATGTGCAAATTGGTGTAGTTATAGGTACTATTTATTTATGCCGAAACGTGTATTTTCTCGTATCATATCATTTAAATATATAAATCATTGAGTACACCACAGACTACCTAAATTTCTTTAATTTCCTACTTTTAAATCCATCCAAAGGTTGTCTGTAAAAGATAGCTTTTAGCAATAAGACCGCCTATTATGCCACGCTAACTAAATAATGCTTCATATTTTATTTTCTTTGGTGTACAAAAAAGTTGGGGTCGCGGGTGCGCAGATTGGGGAGTCTACGTGCTCACACCGAGCGACCCCCGGGAAGACGGTGGCGCGCACGTGGTCACGTGCCGCCGTGTGCGCAGCACAGCGCAAAGCGAGGCTTGGGGGGATCCTTTACAATCCTCCCCGAGAAGTGCCTGGGGGGGCGACCATTTTACAGTCGCCTTCCCTCCGCTAGAGGGGGTGACCGCTTTACAGTCATCCCTTCCAAGATGTGCCTAAAGGCGTGGCACCAATGGGCGGCTCTAGTGTGATCTTACGAGGACCTGAAGCCCCCCTTCGGTGGCGAAGATTCCCGCTCCAGTGGTTTTAGCCGGTAGAAGTCCGGCATACCCCTTCACCCTTCCCCCGGGGTGAAGGAAGTTCCATGTAGAATTTCCACTGGGCCTGGTGAACAGAAATGGCTAAGTTTAGGTTAGGTCCAAACTGCGACCACAACGCCAGAACTGAATTCTACCTATTTAAAATTTGACAAATGAAGTACTTGGTCAAATGAGTATTTTTGGAATGATATTTTAACATTTGAAATATTTGCAAAGTAAACCATTTGCGAAGTCGATATTTTGGCAAATGATTACTTAAAAAGTAGCACATGCGAAACAAAACAAACAAACATATGCGCAATGAAATGTTTGTCAAATGATTAGATTTTATAATGTTCTTCTTCTTCTTCTCTTATATTATGGCTTCTGTAGAGTATCTTCCACAGTTTCGCCAATGTCAAGTATAAGGCAACGTTGTACGGTGTTTAGATTAATTAATCTTGATACATCCATAAAATATTTCATAAAAATGAAAATAAATCTAAAAAACAATTGTTTTTTTCTTTTATAATGTTATTTTTAGAATGATAATTTGTCATTCGCTTTTGTCAAACATTAGTGAACCGTCATAGACATCTCGACTACTACTGAAAAAATGAGCATCGCATGAAATGGATCTAGGTTATCAAAAATGGCTCACAGCCAGTTGTTATTTTTGTATAATATGTATCACCTACTTATAGGAACAGTCACTAGAATATATTATGAATCATCATTCCTTACAAGGATACCAGAAATCCAAGGTGTTTTGACGTGAGATGGATTTGTAATGGAAGCCATGAATGGAATTGACAGCTATTAAAAAATAGATTTGTCTACGTTAGACACGCACACGTCCATTGCTTCTTTATAAAGTCATAAAATTATCCTAATTTATCAATAGACATTACAGTATCTTAAAAAAGTACATATTAAAGGTTACCTAGCTCATTGCCTATATAGATAGGCAATGAAATAGTAAAAAAAGTAGTGCGCAATAAAAAGTTTAACGCAATGAAATTTTAATTTGAGAAGAGATGTTTCAAATATTTATTTATTTCACATATTTATTTTAAGTGCTTACAAAATCTATGTGTAAAACGAAAAAGTCTTAGAATAATAACCTAAGCTTGCTAAGTACCTATAATTTCCAAACTATTTGAAAAACTGTTACTTAAAAGGCTTAAAACAATCATATATGACAAGAACCTAATACCTGAGCACCAGTTAGGCTTTCAAAAACAGTACTATTGATCAAGCGAGAACCAAAACGTCACAGAACTTGCTCTTGAGGACAAGAGAATATGCTCTACTACGTTTTAGATGTGGCACAAGCGCTCAACAAATGTGGCACGAAGGTTTATACACATACAAAAATTCAGTAACCAAAACAGTTTGTGGATATATATAGTCCTACATTTCAAATAGAGTTTTTAAATAAGACAAGAAGATGCCTACTCAAAACTGAAAACAATAAAAGCTGGCGTACCAAAACGAAGTGCTTTAGGTCCGGTCCTATCTGTACTATACACCTGTGTTAAACCTGAATTCAGTGCTGCCAACTTAGCGCTTTCGGCGCTAGATCAAGATTTTTTGCATCTATAGCGCTTTTTAGCGCCAAGCGCTAAATCAAGCGCTTTTCAAAATCATTACGCCGTTTTACATGTTCGATCCATATAATTATTTTTAAACAAAGTAGCTGTGCAAAGTAGTAATCATTTCACACAATAGTCTAAATTAGCGATAGCTAGATAAGCGATTTCTCGCCAACTACTACTTAGCGCTTTCTAGCGCTTTTTCTAATGTCTGGCAGCATGTTTTTGCTTGGAAGAATTGGCAGCAGTGCCTGAATTAGATAGGAATATTGCTGATTACACGGCCATTATAACTATAGGGAACAGCCACGAAGAAGCAGTGGATGAGGTTCAAAGGATTATATATCTAGTCTATGACTGGACCAAGAAATGGGGAATTAAACTAAATGATTTCTATTTCCATAAACTTCAGCAACAAAAACATAATCTTCAGTTTATATTAATAATAAACAAGTTCCGTATTTGCGAATACAGCCAAGTAGCTCGGTATGACGCTCGATACGACACACGGACATTATCAGTCTTTTTACTATGTCCGTGTGTCAGTGATAATAAATAAGTGTAATGTAGAACAACCTAAAAAGAACACATGAAGAAAGTTACTCCATCTTAACAGAGATGCTAATGAAAAATGCTATTGGGCCAATGATAATATATATTAAAAGAAGTAGATATGTTACATGCGCGCCAAAAGTAAGAACCAAAACTCCCCCAATTGTAGCACCTCGCAATCAGTTCGTCCAAGACAGGAGAACGAGCACACACTGTCACAATCTGTATTGTTTCATTATGTAATAACAATACCGTCGTGCATATAGAAAATGCACAAACTATCAAGCAAAAATCAATAAAGAACAAGGGATGTCATACCACACGTGAATAACAAACGTGACACGTGACACGTGAATATAAAATACTTTAATAAAAATACTATTCAAATTATCTATAGAATAATATTCTCAAATAAAATAAGCCAAGCAAAGAAAAGAGACAACACAGGTATGACCAAGACATCACACGTGTTGTCATTTTAGATAGCTATCTCTTTTACTCTCGTAGTTTTTGTATACAGCGAGACTGAGTTTTGCGCGCCATTTAAAATGGACGTAACATATCTATGGTATAATATCATTGTATTGGGCACATTCTTAGTAAATTACAGTTTAACTAATAAAGTTATATAAATTGCTTAGTAGCCTAATTCCAAGGCTAGATTGTTATATGATTAGGAAGCATCCTATGATGCAAACAAGGAAAAAAAAATCGCATGTGCGACAGAGCGCGATATGGCAAGCGACTATCCTTCGAGTGTTATTATTACTTCATTGCTAGTTTTGTTGAGTTCGTAATGAAAAGTTGAAAGTAGTTGTCAGAATTTAATTACTTTAAAACTTTCCCAGAAAAAATCTAGTTTTAATTATATTCTATTATTAAATTATGATATAGAAATAGTTGCATACAGTTGACTCAACCTTGACTGCCGGTAACTTGGCATTGCCATCTGGCGTAGCGAGTTATTATGAATTTCACTGTTATGAAACATTGCGTTACTGAAACTGCTCACGTATTGCTAAACAAACGTTGCGTCGATCTCTAAGACACTGAGATTCAAACGCAATCAGCTTTCAAATATGTTTTAAGAAGGCAGCAATTTTATTGCATTTAATTAATCATCCACTTAAAAAAATGCAGACCTTTCGCAGATAATGGCTTCTAGAAAAGCAAGCGGATTGTTGATCGGAGGCCGAGACCCAGACCCCTTGTATTGCTGACATTGTTGCCTGTCATTAATTTGGGATAATTAGGAGGCTAATATAATTGATAGTTAATCCAGTTATTGGACCACCTCTCGGTTGACAACATTCTTGCAAAAAATTAGAAAAAATCCCACCACCCCATCCAGGCGGTCGGATGCCGTTGAAGGTGTCGTAACCCCCCGAACATACGAGAACCGCGTGTAGGTTGATCATCATCATCATTTCGGCCGAATGAAGTCCACTGCTGGCCACAGGCCTCCCCCAAAGATCACCACAACGACCGATATGGGTGTGTTGTGTGCTCATTGGGGGGTTTTGCCATAATCGCCACGCATGGCAGACGGGTTGGCGATCGCAGTTGAGTTGTTAATGTACTCGAAGGACGCTGCTGCCCTTCCTCCGGCTAATCCTTTAGTCGACTTTTACGACACCCATAGGATGAGATGGGGTGGTGGTATTCTAAGCCGGCACCACACGGCATTAGGTTGATATTGAATGACTACATTTTGTACATAACAATTTTTCACACATTTTGTATCGAACCATAAACGTTCGCTGTTCCTAATACCATCTGTCATGCATGAGGTTTTCATCCTACCTAAATAATAATGAAATACATAATGAATAACAATGGCAGTATATTTTATGACGCGTAATTTTTTTGTCGGTTACCTACTCAATAATCATTCATGTCAAGTATTATCAGAAAGATAACATAATTATTATGATCCATAATGAACAACAAAGCTTTTGATAATACCCAAAGTGTCATCGTTACACAAAAAATTGGGTAAAGTTGTGTCTGGGTTTTTACTGTCTGCAAGTACTCAGTTACAGTTTCGGGATAAGCCCAATAAATAGCTGTGGCCTGTGGGGCTCGCTACAGGAGTGTGCATGTATTTTCTATACAAAGTGCATAAAAAAAGAGAGTAGTCAACGCGTAGTTGAACTAAAACTTGTAATAACTTTTTAACATATTTATTAATATTAAGTTAAATCACCGCCATCTGTTGAATTGTGTACGCACTATCGCAAAGTTTATAGGTATTGTAATATTATTACAGTCGTTATATATTTTGTATGTATTCATAGAAAAAATTGCGAGTGTGAGTTCACACGCGGTAGAAGTGAAACTTTGTATGTTGGTTAATTTGTAAGAGAATCAGAAGAATATAACTACGGAGGTGGTAATCAGAAAGGGGGGGGGGAGCGATTGATCGACAATAGGAAACAGGGAAACTATATAGAAACGTGTTTTATCTCATTCTCTCACAGCCTAAACCCTAATAAATGTATTTATACATTTATAGCTGTCTACCTTTCGTTACATATTTTCGTTTCATCAAATCCAATTCACACCGTCCCAAAAGAAGTTTCACTACAGAATTTATTAGAAAAAAAAGAAAGGTAACGCATGAACATGACTCTGTTCGCTTTTGTTACGCTTGTCTCCCAAATCATTCAGTTACCCCTTAGTCGCGCCTAACGAACTTAAAAAAGGTAGAAACAGAAGTGCAATGCTATCAAGTATAATTTCATAATCTGCGCAGTCTCTCAATTTCTTTCTCAATTGTGACCCGTACATTATTCAGTTTGCTATACTGTTATACATTTACAATATTTAGTCGAGATACAAAAAAATGTCCAGTCAGCAACCGTAACCCGCTAGCTGATAGAATTTACAAATTTTCGGTTACCGACTACAGGCTGGAAACGAGGATACCGACTCTGCTTTTAAATACAGACCGATCCATTGATGATGAAGTGATGAGTTGACTCATCAATATTGAAAAATCTGAAACTATTAGAAGTAGAGAAATTTGTTCTGAGGAACGTCGACGAGGTTTTGTAAGAGTTAGAATAGATTATGTTTTATTTTTTTAAATCTCATACCCGACGCACAACTAGGATCGAACGAAAATTCTTAGACCATTTTGGGTCTAAGGAACAACTGCATGGTTTTTCAGTGCGGTAATTTATAGTGTGTAAGGGAAAAAATACTACCTATGGTATTGCGTGTCTACAATTAAACGGAATAAGAACTTGATTTTATTATTTTATCCGGTTTCGGAACTTTGTTATCAGTTCATACCATCAAGCATACCTAAACTGGTACTACACCACATCTGATTTGACTGGATGCTGTGCACTATGCCGCATAGTCGGTAAAAGAATAGTCTGGTTATGTTGATGATGATATACCTACACATACAAACACATTTTTTTGACTTTAGTGACGGTTTGCGCGCGCAGCTCCCAGTTTTACTTTCCTCCCAGTTTTTTATCCAGTTTCATTAAACATCTTTGACGGCCAACTTCATACTACTGCGCCAAAAGAATTATAACTAAAAAAAAGCATGCTCCCATATTCACTAGTATCCTCCTAGTGATATTCTAAATTCAAATCATTCTTATGCTATGTCATGTTTCTGTGGTGATCTTATCACACTCAAAGATATAGAATGCCAAGATCACACCGTACTGCGCAAATTGGAAACGTCAACTAAGCGAAACAGTTTACCTACAGTGATGCTTTCAGACTATGTGCTAACAACTCACACAGTGATGTGATCATTAACACAACAATTAGGTATATGTACGTGACTTTAATCGTGTTTGCCAAATGACACCACTCAGTAACTGAACAGCTTGGCAATATATTAACCCAGTACGGAGAAATGTGCGAAAGAATATGCCAAAGGTCCCTATGCGTGTAAGCAAGTCATTTGCCTGGACCAGAGGCCTGGTGGCTGCTGGTCCAGCATGCACCACACCGTTCTCATCACCTCAAGATATTAGTTGTTTAACCTCTTATGCCCAGAGTAATTTCACTAGCTACAGTGCCCTTCTAAAACACGACACACCATTTGTTTAAAATTTAAACACCACTGCTTGGCAGCGAAAATCTTTCACCTACCTAGCCGAACTCAATTTCCGAACCTGGTAAGAAAACAAAATCTATCGTAATAAACTAAATCGCAAAAGATAAGTTTTAGTTATTTACAAAAACACGTTATTTATTAACGCTTTATCTATTTGGTGACTAATTTTATCTTCTGCAGATAGACATCAATTTAAAAAGGTTTAATATCTTTCAACATGACTGGGACATCGCAAAAAATGGGATGACATATGAGTTACAAAAACAAATCGTCAACGGCCATAGGGCCAGTTTTTCAAAAAGTAATATCACGTTTTTATAAAACATCTCTGAGGCCTTGGCATTAGGAAATACCTTCATACCTTTTTAACGATGTTTAATGCTGACTTTGAGGTTTACGAAATGACTAAATACTTATTTTATTTTTGCTTTGAGTTTCATAAATGATTATATAAATAGTGCAGGGGAAAATGCAGGGCGGTCAGCAATTATTTTAATAGGCTGCATGTTACTGCTAGTTAAAAATTCCGATTGAAGTTGTTAAAACAAAGTTATATTCGCATTCTTTAGTGATGTACTCTGCGTCGTGGGCATACGTCACCGGTTGCCGTTAGTTTCCTGCTCCTGTTATGACGAATCGAAAGTTAGTAAAAATTTGTCATGTTTTATGCGCCGGCGTTGTCCTATTGAGTCACTGAGTCACTTCCTCTTATCGATGATAGATAAGGTTTATTTACATTTTTACTCAGTCATCCATGTAGGGAGCACTGCTAATGATGAGTCGGGGGTGACTTATCATTTAATACAATGTAAAGCTGAGTAATATTACCTTTATGATTGTAATCTCCGGCAGGGTTAAGCCGAAGGGTAAATTTTGTATTCGATTTTTTTTGTGACTACATACCTACGCTTTTCTTTTTACATCAAACTATTTTGACACTTCTTTATATCAACCAACGAACGTCGCGAAGAACAAAGAACCCCTGCTGAACAAAAGCCTCTCCATAGATTTTCAGAAGGACCGCTTACATGCCGTGTGTAGTCAGGGAATTTGCCTGGTACTCACCACGCTTAGTAAATGGGTTGATACGCGTAGAATTACTGCTGTTCAACCAACGGTACGGTGCTGTCCATCCCTCTGGTTTAGTCCCCTAGTCCCTTAGTCGCATTTTAATTTTTTGTTCATCAATGGTTCCGCTCCTGCACTGGATAGATGACGGCACGGTTGGTGCAGTGGCTGATACAGTCGACTGCTGCGCCGAGGGTCGTGGGTTCGATTCCCACACGGAACAAATATTTGTATGATCTGCAGGTAGTTGTTCCGGGTCTGGGTGTATTGTATGTGGAATTCATGTCTGTAAACGCACCCTCGACACAGGGGAAATCAGAGTGTGGGGCAACGTTTAAAAAAAAAAAAAAATATCCTTCTGAGACTATTTTTCATCATCGTCATATCCATTTGCATCCAACAATCAACATACTCCTAGCTGAAGCAGGTCGTTGATATGCAGCAGGAAAAGAGTCGCAGAAAGGACAGACCCTTGAGGAACAATATCAATAGCCATAAGGCCAGATGACTATTCTGATCGATTTTACGACATCCACGGGACAAGATGGGAGTGTTGCTATATTCTTAATCCACCACACGGTATCAGTGGTCTAATGATAAAACTGCGTTTCTGCGTCACCGGTCGCGGTTTAGATTCCTGCACTGAACATACCTAAGTAGGTACCTATATTTGTATTGCCTACATGTATGTAGTTGTACCGGGTTTTGTGTTTGTGGATGTGAGGTCATTTACTTCCGTAAACTGTGCCCACTATACAGGAGAATGGATAAACCATAGTATTAGGTCCTTACATATGAAATTAGCGTTTTATATGGAAAAACTATGAAATTATATATTTAATCAATCAAGTATGTACCATTGCTACAAAGATATGTTTTATACGGTGTTTGGCTAAAGATCACTTTTATACGGTATTTTTTATTATTTGACTTTATGCAAAATAATCGTCGACAAATAAAATAATAAAAATCTTGCATAAGTTTTATTATTAGAATTATAGACCCATCTCACTTCTGAGCCATGTTTATAAGCTGTTTTCAAGGGGCATCACGAATCGTCTCGAGCGCAGGTTTGATGACTTCCAGCCTCCCGAACAAGCCGGTTTCCGAAAAGGTTTCAGTACCATAGACCACATCCATACGCTGCGGCAGGTTATACAGAAGACCGAGGAGTATAATCTGCCACTATGCTTGGCGTTTGTGGACTATGAGAAAGCCTTCGATTCGATCGAAACCTGGGCAGTGCTGCAATCTCTGCAGCGGTGCCAGATTGACTATCGGTACATTGAAGTGTTGAAGTGCTTATACAGAAACGCCACCATGTCGGTCCGAGAGAGAGGCTCCATTGCAGAGAGGTGTGAGACAGGGGGACGTCATTTCCCCGAAACTGTTTACCGCTGCAATGGAGGATGCCTTCAAGCTACTGGAGTGGAAAGGATTCGGCATTAACATCAATGGCGAGTATATCACTCACCTTCGATTTGCCGATGACATCGTAGTCATGGCAGAATCGCTGCAAGAGCTCAGCACAATGCTCGATGATCTCAACAGAGTTTCCCAACAGGTGGGCCTTAAAATGAACATGGGCAAGACAAAAGTCATGTCAAATGTCCATGTCGTGCCCACCCCAATATCCGTTGGGAGCTCTGTTCTCGAAGTTGTCGACGAGTATGTCTACCTAGGACAAACTGTCCAGTTAGGTAGGTCCAACTTCGAGAAAGAGGTCAATCGTCGAATCCGACTCGGCTGGGCAGCGTTCGGGAAACTTCGCAACGTCTTTTCGTCAACAATACCGCAATGCCTCAAGACGCAAGTCTTTAACCAGTGTGTGTTACCAGTGATGACATATGGAACAGAGACGTGGTCACTCACAATGGGCCTCATAAGAAAGCTCAAGGTCACTCAGCGAGCTATGGAGAGAGCTATGCTTGGTATTTCTCTACGAGATCGAATCAGAAATGAGGAGATCCGTAGAAGAACTAAAGTTGTCGACATAGCTGAAAGGATTAGTAAACTGAAGTGGCAATGGGCAGGGCACATTGCTCGTAGAACTGATAGCCGTTGGGGCACAAAGGTTCTCGAATGGAGACCGCGCACCGGAAAACGCAGCGTGGGACGACCTCCAACGAGGTGGACAGACGATCTGGTGAAGGTCGCTGGGAGTCGTTGGATGAGAGCGGCATGTGACCGCTCGTTGTGGAAATCTAAGGGGGAGGCCTTTGTTCAGCAGTGGACGTCCTGTGGCTGATATGATGATGATGATGATGATGATAAGTTTTATAGCAGTGATAGCCTTTTTTTTTAACGGTGTTCAGTGGAAATTCTACATGGAACTTCCTTCGCCCCGGGGAAGGGCGAAGGGGTATGCCGGACTCCTACCGGTTAAAACCATTGGAGCGGTCATCTTCGGCACCGAAGGGGGGCTCCAGGTCCTCGTAAGATCACACTAGGACTGCCCATTGGTGCCACGCCTTTAGGCACATCACGGAGGGGATGACTGAAAAGCGGTCACCCCCTCTAGCGGAGGGAAGGCGACTGTAAAAAGGTCAGGCACTTCTTAAGGGAGGATTGTAAAGGATCCCATTTGCGCTGTGCTGCGCACACGGCGGCACGTGACCACGTGCGCACCACCGATTTCCCGGGGGTCACTCGGTGTGAGCACGCAGACTCCCCAATCTGCGCACCCGCGACCCCCGTGGCCAGGCCACCATGTAGTGAAAGCAGGGGACTCAGGCGTGTTGGACTTGGGTGCCGGGACGGCTGTTGCCCCGACGCCGTCTCGTCCTTCTCCGTGCGGGATCGGCCCTCTCCCGATCCCGCTCTGCAGCCTCCTTCTGCAGCATGACGCTAGCAGTGATAGCCTAGTGGTTGAATGCTTGCTTTTCCATACAGGAGGTCCTGAGTTTGATCCCGGCCTGCACCCCTGACTTTTCGGATTCATGTGCGGATCAGAATTTAATTATCGCTTGCGTTAACGGTGAAGGAAAATATCTCACATTTCTCACGTGAGAAAATGCCCGTGCCCAGCAGTGGGGCAGTAATGGACTAATTATGAAGTTTTACGTAAGAAGTATTCTTTCAGTTTTACAACGGGTGCCTTAGGCGCCTTTCAACTTATTAGTACTCAATATAATACAATACCCATAATAAAATTCCGAAGGTGATTCACGCATCACAAATAATCTACTAGACGGAATTTACCTTTAATAAACCCGATAATATTATCCACTTGGGAAATTACTCCGCAGGAAATACCCGCACAAGAGTCCAACGTGACGACTTAGATCAGAATTATTAATTATACTTCTTAAGAGTTCAGGAATTACCGTAAAATGGGCTTCATTGACATTGCCATGGCAATTTATTTCGGTATCTTTAAACATGGTGGAATTTTTAGAAGGGATTGTATCTTGAAAATTTTCGATATAGAGATAATGTGGTTCTTCCCGCCAAAGAAAATGAAATAATCATTTGTTAAAAAATATTCTAAACTATTAGTTCTTTTGGAACGTCGACATTAGACAGCACCCATTAAGCCCACCCTTCACCGCTTCCTAGTGTTTAAGCTGGGGAGAAGAAACGGCGCAACAAACTCCCCAAGAAGAAAAGACCACCATCGCCACCCATGAGTGTGGTAAGAGGCGACTCAGGGCTGATATGATGGCCAGCAGCATCCTGTTGTGTCGTCCATGCGTGTTAATGTCAGCATACCGCTGGATCATGGCATGGCAATATGATCGATCATTGTAGTAAATATTAGGGTGTCCATGTTCAGCAGTGGAAGTACGGACTGTGTGTGATCGAAAAAGTCATGATTGACTACGATTTTTGATAAAAAAACGTGATATTATTACCTCTTTGAAAGATCTGTTCAGGTCCGGTAAAGTTTAATTGGGTTTTACTTCGAAGTATCAGATGGGAATTTACTGGGAAAAGACGATTATGAGTGCAATAGTACTTTGCGTTGCCCATGCGAGCTATTGTTATTTATGTCTTATTTAATCTGTCACAGGAAGTCTTTAATACCTTTATCTGTGCCGATAAGATAGACTATCTACCTACGCATTATTTTAATGCTTTTATATCTCACATAAATTCGACTGTTCTTATATTTCCTGTGCGTATTTAAATCGCTCATTTTATATTTACTTATTTTATATTCAAGAGGGAACAAAATAGATATATCTGAATAAACTACCCATCTAGTCTGTATATTTTTTATTGATATTGTTTATAGAGTTGTTTTGCAGGGCTTCACATGAACCCCTGGGAAGACGGAGGCGCGCACGTCGTCATCTGCCGCCGTGTGGGCAGCACAGCGCACAGCGAGACTTGGGGGGATCCTTTACAATCCTCCCCGAAAAGTGCCTGGGGGGCGGCGTTTTTACAGCCGCCTGCCCTCCACTAGAGGGGCTGACCACCTTACAGTCAGCCCCTCCGAGATGTGCCTAAAGGCGTGGCACTAATGTGCGGCTCTAGTGTGATCTTACGAGGACCTGGAGGCCCCCTTCGGTGCCGAAGATGACCGCTCCAGTGGTTTTAGCTGGTAGGAGTCCGGCATACCCCATCGCCCTTCCCCGGGGCGAAGGAAGTTCCATGTAGAATTTCCACTGTACATCAATAAAATAGGGCTTCTCATGAATGCTTACCTAAATAAGACCCCATAAGCGAATCGTGTACTTATCTGATTTCCATAAATAAAACACACATATATTTAAATAAATTATTTTAAACCTTTTTAATTCAACAAATGACAGGTGTTCGATACTATAATAAATGTATTTTATATCTCAATAACAAGCATAAAACCCACTTATATGTGAAATTATAATATACTTATGTTTACGTAATTGGTACGGAATTTAGTCTCTGTCTGAGTTTAAACGTATACAAATTTATTCAGTGTTATTTTACGAGGAACAACAAATAGAACATAAAGCTTGATTTTATTGGCATCTCATCAACTTACATTGTGCCTGGGAACATTCCTTATTTACCGACTACAATAAGTTTTTAGTCACGGATCTGTGAAATTTGGGAGGAGCATGTTTAACCGACTTTTACTCCCCGGAGTCTTAAAAAGGTTCGTTTGAAACACGGTTTTAGAGCAGTACAGATTTATAACATTCCTGCTCGGAATGTAAATGAACATCGCGCGAATGCTGGTTCTATCCTGTTGACCTGGCAGGGCTTAACAAAACATTATATCCTGCGAGAACTTACAAAATGAGTTAGATTTCTTACGAACTTTCTTACTTCTCTACTTAACGAAAACTAAATTATAGCAGTATGTTACTCTATCGGCCCATTGACATGTCATCCCCTAAACACAAAATATACACCCTCACCATAGAGAGGATAGGGAGATATGTGGTTATGAATTTTGCTGTTCTTCTTTCGAGTGTGGTGAACGTGCAATTGAATCCTACACACCTGGCGCAAGATAAATCGAGGTGGCAAGAGTCCGGGACACCATTTCGCTTCTCCCAGGGCAGAAGATCATCATTTCGGCCGAATAAAGCCCACTGCTGGACACAGGCCTCCCCTAGAGATCACTACAACGACGGATATGGGTGTATTGTGTGTTCATTCCAGAGCAGAGGATGTTCGTAAGGAGTTCGCCAACCTGCAAAAAGCCCTTTATTTCAACCATCGTAGATTCAGCCGGACCCTTACCGACCAAAACCACCTGAATGGTCATCTGCGGCTCTGAATGGAGGATTCCATGGTCTCGAGAACAATCACACTAGAGCTTCCCATTGGTGCCATGCTTTTAGGCACATCTCGGAGGTGATGACTGTGAAGTGGTTACCCCTTCTAGCGGAGAGGAGGTGACTATAAAACAGTAGCGGCGTTGCCGTGCAAATCTCACGAGGGGATTGTAAAAGATGCCCTGAAGCCCCGCTGAGCGCTGTGCTGCGCACACCACGACACGTGACCACGTGCGCATCAGCCGCTGCACCGTCTCCCTAGAGTCGCTCTGTGTGAGTACGCAATTTCCCCAATCTGCGCGCCCACGACACGCGAGGCTTATTTTCTGTCTTGGGTAAATCTTCATGGACTTACTCCACCTTGGGAGGGGCGGAGTGGTATGCCGAACTGTTACCAATTAAAACCCCACGGTGTTCCTTCCACCTATGGCTGGGAGTGAGGTGTTTGCCTTGTAAGCATTTGACCACGCCCCTGGCAGGTATCGGCTCTTCATTTGGTCTGACGGGCCCCGTCTTTGTGCTTGAAAAAGGCGCACGCAAAACATGACGCACAGCGCTGTTTCTATTCGGGCGATAGGACTGAGGACCCTGACGCCGGCTGTTCTTGCTCCTGGGTGTTGAAGGTTTAATTACCATGGTCTTAATTCATGTTCTATGTAAGTTTGGTATGAAGGACGTACTAGTAGGGGGATAGCATATTATATGCGCCGGTTCCACAACTACGGATCAGACCTTTTGAAGAAGTTCACCAATAATGTCAATGTTAATCCTTCTATAGTCCCCCACTGACACTCTCCTTATATTCGCGCTATAAATTGGATTCAGACGATTTTTCTAACTAATCACGATTTAAAATCCATCTCTACATAAAAAAGACTTCATAGTATAAAATTACATATTTACCTCGGCCGGAACGAGTGTCACTTTACGCTCTATTTTTGTTCAAGGCTTTAAAAAAGCTATAACTAGAACGTTAAACGGATTACATTTGTCTAAAGTCGACTACTTGGCGTCTTATTTTTTATAACGACGATGCATTAGGCGTTAGCCCAACCATCCTTTGAGGAGCTGTACATAACTAATTTAAAAAACAACCGATTCTGTCCGTCGATTTTATAAAATCAAAATACATTTAAACTACTATAAGTCAGATATTTGTGTCTTTTCCAGGAAAGGTTAGTGGGATTTTTGTTCTTTAGAAAATAATGTAGCTCCTGAACTAAAACTGTTATGTCATTCATAAAATAATAATACATATTTTATCCATGGGCTCGCCCCATCTCTTGGCGTACTATTATTACACTAATCGACAGCCTACCTGTATCTCCCACTGGATAAATATCGACGTGTCGGGAAAGAAACTATAGCACTCAACAATATTGCAAAAGTGGCACGTAGGTATTATTAATGTTAACGACCGTAACTAAAAGCCGTCCCTTACGAGCCAAGGGCAACCGGTGGACTTACACTATGCTAGGCACACGCCGCATGCCCTTAATAGTAAACGGATTTAAGCAATAAGCCCTAAAAGGTATATTGATTGAACCCAACTCCAAAATTGTAACGAAGATTTCGGTCAATACATATTCTCTTGGCACAGTACTTTGGTTTTCATAAAATGCGCCTAATCGGATGGTTTCTAAAAGTAGTGCAAGGAATTTCTATAACTGAATGAAGACTGAGCATCGACCAAAGTATTACGAAGCTAGGATAAACCGTCTAGTTAGGTAGATCTAACTTCGATAAAGAGATTAATCGTCGTATCCGACTTGGCTTGGCAGCGTTCAGGAAACTTCTTCACTTGCTTTACCTTTAATATCTCGTGTTTCAATTTTTTTGTGTTATTTATATTTCCCTTTTTGTTCCCTATTATGTTTATGTGTCTCTGTAGCAAATACATATTCATTTCTTTAACTTTCTAAATAATAGGCTACAGTATCTTCCGTAGCATTCAACTAATAACAACCTTGATCACCAATGTTTTTACTAGGATTGGTAATTATGACAGTGTACTCTTCACATCCGTTGCGTGACATAGTCTATTAGGTTATCCATGTCCAGCAGTAGGCTATCACGCGCTGATTCAACGCGTATATTTATATCGAAGCTTGATAGGCAAAATGAGATAAGTCTTTCATCATGGACGGCACAGTTGGTGCAGTGGCTGATACAGTCGGCTGCTGCGCACCGGGTAGTGGGTTCGATTCCTGCACGGAACAAATATTGGTATGATCTGCAGGTAGTTGTTCCGGGTCTGGGTGTATTGTGTGTGGAATTTGTGTTTGTAAACGCACCCACGACACAGGAGATACACTAGTGTGGGGCAATGTTTAAAAAAAAACATAGAATCGCTTTGATTTTTCGCCATCGATCTAAATACAATCGGACAAATCTTATCTCTTAATCCCAACTTTTCAATCGTCAATCAATATACATGTAAGCACATATATAACTTAATAAATTTACAATCTGAATAATACAAAACCTTACCACAATACAAACAATTAAGCTTCACCCAATTATACCTATACATATATTATCCTGTATTACGCAATACGTAGTTCTGAAAAGTAAGGACTGTTTCACGCATTACGTAACGTGAGAATAATGAAACCTTCTATATTAAACAAATACGTAATTTTGCTGTTTGTTGTGTGTTTCCCTGGAGAAGAAAAATTCCAACTTGTCTCGTAAATGTAGTTTTACTATGGAGAAGAACGACGTTTGACTAAATTGTTCTCGAAATGAAGGTAATGTGAGGACAATACAGAGGACAAAAGAGTCTTAACTTCTTTTAAAGTCTGCACTAAATAAGTCTGATTGCAATATTTATTTAAGGTGATGGTTAAATTGTCATAGCAGCATTAAGCTAACCAATCCCACAGACGGCACTCGTAGACGAGCATGATGCGTGCATCAGCGTCGCTCAGCTCAACCATATTGTAAGGAAACTCAGCGACCTGATACACGAGCACGACGCCACCATAAGAGGACGCTTGAGTGAGCACAACACACTTTAAACGGGCAAAAAATACCACGTCTGTAAACAAAATGAATAACCCACATGGTACTCAACTACTCACTCACGGTATCAAATCTAAATGCATAAAGTGAATATAAAAAATTACGATAAAAACACATAATTAATGTCATAACAAATTAGAATATTGAAATGTCATAATGAATGATTACAATCCATTACAAGAATTGATTTTGTAATTTAAATGTATATTAAAATAAAAGGTCATAAAAGGTAAATAAAATATATCAATATACCAACAATGCAAATATAAATAGGCTTAGGAACATTAGAGCAGCTCAATCCCAAGCATTTGTGTCGTCCATTATATATTATAGATTCTGTTTTAAAATGGAATTTAATTTAATTTTTGATAATGACTCGGGATTGTATTGTGAAAACGTACATTGACATTTAAATAATTAGCTTATCTTCTGAAGCCTAGTGGCAGGAACAACCAGTTTGTGTTTGTTCCTGTTATTAATACTATGGATATCACTGTTTTAACTGTTGTAAACTGCCGTGTTGTTAATCCGTACGGTCTCCGGATTAAGAATATAACACTACTCCATCTCCTCACGTGGAGGTCGTAAAAGTCGACTAAGGGATACTTAACCAGAGGGGTGGGCAGCAGTGTCCCTTTTGATGGAAAGTAGCATTTCTGCGCTTACCAACCCGTCTGCCAAGCGTGGTGAGTATCGGCAAATTCTCCCCAAAATGAGGACACGACTAATGCACCGGCCTCCAGTTCCCGGCAGCCCCGCTATTCCTGGTCATGGTAGCGGCCACGGTAACGGCGGGGCAGGGGGTGCTAAGAATCACCGGACGGGATCTGACTACCACCCCAAACGAAAACTGGCCCTGGTAACGTATAACACACACGGATATGGAAGTCCTTGCGTCACAATATACGCACGCACCTTTAACACCAACGGTGTTACAGAGACGATTGAGCGGAATCAAGGCTCCAAAGTGTTCGCAAGAGACAAGTCTACGACAGAGCTTCTGAAAGCGGGAGGCACACCGGTACTTATAGTCCTTCAGAAGGTATTCAATTCCGGCTTACTCGAGGGCACAACGCCGGAAGCGTGGAACAGAGGTGAGAAAAAGAAAAAAAAGGGTGATGACACCCTATTGAAGAATTACAGACCCATCTCGCTTCCGAGCTGTTTATAAGCTGTTTTCAAGGGTCATCACGAATCGTCTCGAGCGCAGGTTTGACGACTTCCAGCCTCCCGAACAAGCCGATTTTCGAAAAGGTTTTAGTACTATAGACCACATCCATACGCTGCGGAAGGTTATTCAGAAGACCGAGGAGTATAATCTGCCACTATGCTTAGCGTTTATGGACCATGAGAAAGCCTTCGATTCGATTGAAACCTGGGCAGTGCTGCAATCTCTGCAGTGGTGCCACATTTACTAACGGTACATCGAAGTGTTGAACTGCTTATACAGAAACGCCACCATGTCGGTCCTAGTACATGAACAGAGCACGGGGGCAATTCCATTGCAGAGAGGTGTGAAACAGGAGGACGTCATTTCCCCAAAACTGTTCACCGCTGCAATGGAGGATGTCTTCAAGCTACTGGAGTGGAAAGGATTCGGCATTAACATCAATGGCGAGTATATCACTCACCTTCTATTTACCGACGACATCATAGTTATGGCAGAATCGCTGCAAGAACTCAACACAATACTCGATGATCTGAACAGAGTTTCCCAATAGGTGGGCCTTAAAATGAACATGGGCAAGACGAAAGTCATGTCAAATGCCCATGTCGTGTCCATCCCAATATTGGTTGGGAGCTCTGTTCTCGAAGTTGTTGATGAGTATGTCTAACAGGGACAAACTGTCCAGGTAGGTAGGTCCAACTTTGAGAAAGAGGTCTATCGTCGAATCCGACTCGGCTGGGCAGCGTTTGGGAAACTTCGTGACGTCTTATCGTCAACAATTCCGCATTGCTTCAAGACGAAAGTCTTTAACCAGTGTGTGTTAACAGTGATGACATATGGAACAGATACGTGGTCACTCACAATGGGCCTCATAAGAAAGCTCAAGGTCACTCAACTATGGAGAGAGCTATGCTTGGTATTTCTCTACGAGATCGAATCAGAAATGAGGATATCCGTAGAAGAACTAAAGTTGTCGACATAGCTAAAAGGATTAGTAAACTGAAGTGGCAATGGGCGGGGCACATTACTCATAGAACTGATGGCCGTTGGGGCAAAAAGGTTCTCGAATGGAAAACGCAGCGTGGAACGACCTCCAACGAGGTAGACATACGACCTAGTGAAGGTGGCTGGGAGTTGTTGGATGAGAGCGGTATGTGACCGCTCTTTGTGGAAATCTAAGAGGGAGGCCTTTGTTCAGCAGTGCACGACCTGTGGCTGATATGATAACTGCCGTGTGATGCCGGCTAAGAATACCACCACCCCATCTCATATCATGGGTGTCGTAAAAAGCAACTATGGGATTAGCCGGATGGTGGGCAGCAGCGTCCTTCGAGTACGTTTCTAACTCAACTGCGATCGCCAATCCGTCTGCTAAGCGTGGCGATTATAGCAAAAACCCCCCAAACATAAAACAAACCCATACCGGTCGTTGTGGCAATCTTTAGAGGAGGCTTCAGTCCAGCAGTGAATTTTTTCGGCTGAAATGATGATGATGATAATTATGTTGTTTACGTGAAGCGTATAGTATTAATACTACCCTTAATAAACAAAACTGTGCAGTATACGTTTATTGATGTAGTGTTTTCCCCGGTCACGATAACATTTTATTACGTAGGACAGCGTCGCTAAATTGTTTACGATGTGTCGTGGGCGAATGACGTCACCACTTAATTACTGTGTCCATTTGTTTTGAGTGTGATAACGCTGGTCTGACAGACTGTCCGCAGCCACAACTGTGCCGCAGCGTTCTAGAAACTAATCATATCACGTCAGTTTGTATAAAGTTGTATTCGCAATGAAAAGAAAAATTAATGAGTGGGTATTCATGGTCATATAAACTGCTTTTTTGTTATGTAAGAATAAAAAAATATGTATTTTTTTGCTTCTCGCATACATTTCAGGGAAATGTGGTTGTTGCTTTACCGGTCATTTCTGGAGAAGCCAAAAGAGGCATCCAGCCAGGATGACTCAGAATAAATAGAACCATCGCGATATATTTCCGTAAGTTGTTTTGATTGTACAGTGGTGGTGGCTGGCTTGTCCAGACTAGCGTGATTGTGCCCGCCTGTATTTTTAATAATTTTCTTCAGTATTCTGTTTTCTACTGCACTTGTGATGCGTGGTCGACCAGTTTTCTAACTTCTTTCAAACAAGAAGTCGTTCTATTCTTTTTATAGTGCTGAATGATATATTGGGCTGTTGACCTTTTTTTTTTATTGATCCGGTGGATTTACCTCATGTACTTCCTTCGCCCCGGGAAATGGCGAAGGGGCATGCCGGACTCCTACCGGCTAAAACTACCGGAGTGATCATCGTCGGCACCGAAGGGAGGCTCCAGGAACTCGAAAGATCTCCATCTAGAGCCACCCATTGGCGCCACGCCTTTAGGCACATCTCGGAGGGGGTGACTGGAAAGTGGTCATCCCCTCTAGTGGAGGGAAGGCGACTGTAAAGAGGCCACCCCCCCAGGCATCTCTCGAGGGGATTGTAAAAGATTCCCCCGAGGCCTCACTATGCGCTGTGCTGCGCACACAGCGGTACGTGATCACATGCGCACCGCTGTCTTCCCGGGGGTCGCTCGGTATGAGCACGCAGATTTCCCAATAAGCGCGCTCGCGACCTCCAAGGCCCCCTATAAAGACAACAGGGGCTCAGGCGTGTTGGAGACGGGCGCCGCGGCGGTTGTTACCCCGGCCCCGTGTCCTCCTCCTCCGAGCGGGATCAGCCCTCTCCCGATCCCGCTCTGCGACCTCCTTCTGGAGCATTACGCTCTCAGAGAAGGAGACCACAGCACTCCAATTTTGCTGCTTTGCCAGCATAGCCGATACTACTGCTGGCAAAGAGAGATCTTGCCCGATCCGATCGACTGGGCTGTAGACCTGGGAAGTATCAAGTCTTTAGATATTTGGTAACTTGATTTGCCAGCATCGACCCCACAAACTATTCGCTTTCGAAGCTCTTCACACACGGGTTTGCCACGACCCATTGTTATTTGAAAATTAATGAAAAAAACTGAAATTTTCATAATTTATACTGTCTCTGTACACTGTACACCTTATTTGTTGTTTTATTTGAGGGAGAAGAATGTCGTAAATTTTATGATTCCGTTCTAAGGGTAGGGAGTTACAAAACAACATTTGACATAGGTTACTACGGGTCACCCATATGCATAAGTTTATATATAACATGTCAAGCTTCAGTAGGTTACGAATTGATGCTGTGAAAAGTGATATGTGCCTTAGCCGTGCTTTAGTAATACCTATATTCTGTGATCACGTAATCATGGTTAGGGCATTTTGGGTTTATTTCCCGAGAAGGCGGCGCGTCGTATTCTGCGCGCGCCTCTCTGAAAGGATGTGCGGTTGGCTAGGTCGTACCTTTGTAGGGCCCGTCAGACCAAGTGATGGCCCGATACCTGCTAGGGGTGCACCTCACACCTCAACCCGAGCCATGTAGAAGCACGCCGTGGGGTTTTAGCCGGTAAGAACCCGGCATGCCCCGCCGCCCCTCCCTATGCTAAGAAGGTCCAAGAGATATTCCCCACGACAAAAAAAGGCACATTGGGTTTGAGCCGCCCCTAGACTGATATAACCACGATACTACGATACGCGATTTATCATAATTATCGTTTCTTCCCCAAAATCACAACATCAATCTAAATGGATTTGGCGAACTTTTTAAACTTTGTAACTTTTTAACTCCTCCCGTGGAAAACTAGCAAGCATCCTACTAACCCGAAACGATTTTCTGATTTCCGATAAATCTCGTCGCTTCTTCAATACTTCGCGCTCCAAGGCTCTAGCCTATTTAGCCTAAATGATAAATCAGGTTCTAAATATGCTTTTAGACAATCCGTTGTATGGACTTGCGACCAATTGCAATCCCGCGCTGGCTCCTACAGCTTCAAATGAAATGAAATGTTTATTTGCAAGAAACATGGTTTAAAGGATGTTACATTATAAGAGGTACATCATGTTTCACCTATTATGGGCATGCAACAGTCAAGTTTTCATGGATCTGGTAAAATACATGATAAATTATAGGATCATGTTATGTTTATTGGGCCAGTAATCATTTAATTAATGATTGACATATAATTACGTACAATGATGTCTTATGGTTATACTCCAAAATAGTCATAATTTCAAATTTTCTATAGAAGATAGTATAATTATATAATATTTAATTTATTTATTGGTATATATATATTGGTATATTGTTATTGTACAAATTTATCGTGGGAGACTGGTGCCTAAACTAGGTTGAAGCCTGTATTTCAGGTCACCAGGCCTTCCACTTTAGACGTCCAATTTCATAGTCCTTCCATAAACTGTGCCAATCGACAATTTTCCATTTTCTTGTTTTTCGTGTATCTGATTCTACCAAGTTGTTTTCTCATATTTTTTTTTCAATATAGAGTATAATTCATAATTTTTCCAACTCCATAATGGTTTGATTATTTTAATTCCCGTTCACACAAACATTGAGATAATATAGAAGTCAACTAGAAATTTGAGTTAATGTCATTGAATATCAATAGCAATTATAGTATAAAATAATAATGTTAAAATTATATTAATGTCAAAATAAGTTTAATAATGTCAAAATTAGGTATAATAATGTCAAAGATTCCAATACAAGTATTTCAACCATTAGGGAAAAATAACTCTGCTGTCAATCTTTAAAGGTTAAAAACTCTTTAACTGTGTTAAAACAACTCTCTATAAGCCACCTATACAGCTGTTTCTAAAAAATCTTGCAGGCAATTCCCTCAGTGTTTTAGGAATTTTATTGTAGATCTTAACTATCATTATTTAATTATGTAACTATTTTTATGGTGTAGCGTGCTTCGGCATCTTTTTACTGCAAGTATAGTTTGATCCCTTGACAAGTATATTTTTTGATCACATGCTTTTTCGAATATATCTTGATGGCTTTTTAGAAGAAACAACGCAATTTCAAATATATATAGTGAAGTTACTGTAAGTAGTTTTCGTTTTTTAAATAATGGTCTGCAGGACTCTATCGGACCTGCGCCACAAATTGCCCTCACACATTTTTTTTGGGAAATAAATACTTTGTTTATTTTTATTTTATTCATTCTTTATTGCACACAATATTTACAGATTAAAACAATACTAAAGAAAAGATGATGTACATAGGCGAGCTTAACTCAATATTGAGTTCTCTTACAGCAAACCTTTGAGTGATAGAGTAATGTTAATATGAGGATCTAATTACGTGTACAACAAGAATGAAGCATGACCAGATATTTATAAATATATAAGTTCATCAAAATGCATAATAAATTAGGTATATAAATAAAGATATACTTAGAAAATAAGTTTCATACACATATATACAACAATAATAATAATACGTACATACATACATATACCAATATCTAATAATACATATATACTAATAAGTCATTGTTTCTTCTTAGATGTTTTGAAGAGTTAAATTAAAGTGCTGGTACGATAGAAATTATAAAATCTTTATTTTTACTATATTAATTTTAAGGTATGACAGACAATGGTTGCAATTAAAATATACGTGTTCTCTACTTCAGGTCGTTGAGGCCAGTAGTTCTAATTCAAAAAGTTAAAGTCATGATCAAAAATAACCAACGTCGCGTTCACAAAACGTTTTGTTACGGATGCATTCGTAACAAGCTCCCACCAGGTTGGAGGATGAAAGGCTTCAGCACGTCGTAGGGAGAGGGCAGATGTTGTTGTAAGCACGCGTGATGGTGCCTTTCTTAGTGAGTAGATCAGCCACCCTGCCAACAGAGTCGCCGCCATAGTGGATCCTAAGGACTCGACCCATGAGCCACAGGAGCGGAGGTTGGTTGCGATCTCTCACTAGGACGAGAGATCCAACTTGAAGCTGGCCTGTAGAATGATTCCATTTTGTTTTTGTCTGTAGAAGGGAGATGTATTCATTAGAATATCGTTGCCAAAAATGTTGGCGCAGTTTTTTACTTCAGGTCGTTGAGGCCAGTAGTTCTAATTCAAAAAGTTAAAGTCATGATCAAAAATAACCAACGTCGCGTTCACAAAACGTTTTGTTACGGATGCATTCGTAACAGTCATATTGAAAGAAAATGTTCCTCAATTATTTTGTTGCAAACATCAAACGAAGAGCTATCACGCAAGGAATGAGGAAGCGAATTCTAAAGGCGCACTGCACGTACAGTGAATGACACGTCATAACAAGTTGAAGTGTGACGAGGAGTACGAAGGAGAAGACAATAGGATCCTTTGTTTATGCCTGTCCCCATAATAACAATCCATACATACCCATATCCGCTTGCATGTGATCTGTCGATTAACATTGGGTCTGCCGCCGCGACCGCGACGATTTAGTGTCGCAGTACTTTGTCTGAAAACCACTCGACCATTATACACCAATTAATCGCCTAACTTGGCACCTTGGTTCTGTCGTATGATCGTATCAACGCGCGACACCATAGTCCAAAGGCGTCAGTGGATCAATACATGGTGTCACGTGCCGACTCGACAGGCGATAAGGAGGATTTAGTGAAGCATTACTTTGTATGATAATCATCAGACCTTGACACACGGCAACCACATTGCGTTGCGGTAGGTACGTAAAACGTCGCGTTGTCGCAGCGGCAGGCGGCAACGCGTGTAAATCCACTGTCACGTAAAAATAGGTTATGATATAACTTTACTATTAATTAATTGATAGACTGTGGTTATGCTATTATAATAAAAAATTACTCAGTTTAGTATCTGAACTAGTTTTAATACTCAGGTAGTTTACTCTAAATTTAAATTTAATTGAGCCGATTATGACAGTAGGGTCAAAGACTTTTTTTTTTATTGGGCCCAGTGTAGTTTTTTCATGAACTTCCTCCGCCCCGGGGAAGGACAAAGGGGCATGCCGGACTCCTATCGGCTAAAAACAATGAGGCGGTCATCTTCGGCACCTAGGGGGGCTCCAGGTCCTCGTATGATCACACTAGAGCAGCCCACTGGTGCCACGCCCATAAGTACATCTCGGAGAGTGTGACTGTAAAGCGGTAAGAGGGGATTGTAAAGGATCCTCCGAAGCGTCCCTGTGCGCTGTGCTGCGCTGCGCACACGACGGCGCGTGACCACCTGCGCGCCACCGTCTTCTTGTGGGTCGCTCGGTGTGGGCACGCAGATTCCCTAATCTACGCACCCGCGCACCCAGCGGCCCTCCGCCTTATAGCAACGGCAGGGGGCTACAGACGTGAGGGAATTAGGCGCCAAGGCGGCTGGATTCCTGTCCAGTCCCTCCAGGAGCTCGCTCCAGGACCGAGCCTTCAGCTCGCTGATGGATGTTTGAAAGGCCAGCGTAGCCGCCCGGTAGGCCCTATTGTCCTCGTCAATCTCTCCGGCTGTATCACCGCGCCGGCGTCGGCTTCGTTGGTGCCGGTGGCGGGATGCCAGGCAGGCCGTGTGAGGGCCCAACGTCGCGACAGTGGGCTGGGTTTAGAACGGCTCGGGCAAGGCATGTGGAGGGCCACGTCGAACATAATGTGGCGGTGGTCCGTAAGTGTGACTACCTCTTCCGCTGCCCGCCATCCCGACACCATGCGAGCCACAGAAGGAGCCGCCCATGTCAGATCCAGGACCAACTCCCCCTGCCACCGAACGCAGGCACTAACGCAGTCGACGACCTAGGCGGCCCGATGCGGAAAGATGTAGAGGTGCAATTCTCTAAGCTCAAACATTCATACATTTCATATATGCTAAGACTGACCCACATGGCTTACCTTCTGCCACGTGTCATGAATAGCTTCAATCATGTCTTGGCGAATACCGAATTGATTTTATATCGTTATTTAGATTCTGTATTCAAGGATGTATGGAGGTTTGAGCTTAAGGAATTGCACTCCAGAACCGGCGTAACTGACGCAGTGGCTAAGCGATCGTTCTGTGCTACGAGTCGCGGGTTCGATCTCCGCACGGCACAAATATTTGTATGATCTGCAGATAGTTGCTCCGGGTCAGGGTATTTGTACATGTGAGATTTGTGATGTCTGTAAACTGTATCCATGATACACTATCCTAGTTTGATTCATTGCATAAGAAAAGATTTTGTTATCACAGTGGGCCAGTCGTTAAACGTTCGTGAAACAGACCAAGTCCAAGTAAACATTTTAAAGAAGTTATTATTCAGTAAAGAACTTCATAAAAGTTAACACTGTTATTGACTAATAAACTAGCAACACAAGGCCAACATTAAATTAGCTTACACTCTACAGACCCTCCGTGATGTGCCTAAAGGCGTGGCACCAATGGGCGGCTCTAGTGTGATCTTACGAGGACCCAGAACACTCCTTCGGTCCCGAAGATGACTGCTCCAGTGGTTTTAGCCGGTAGGAGTCTTGCCTCTTCGTGCTACCCCGGAGCGGTAATGTCAAGTTCGTGATGAATTTCCACTGGAGACCAATAAAAAAAGGCTTCTTTACAGAACACGTCATGCAATAAAAAGGCTAATACTATCGCCTTCATCATCAACTCATTCAATAGCAATTAGCGGTCCACATACAGAGTCATAAGAAAAGAATTAATATTGTTTCAAGACGCATCAAAAGGTGACGCGGACGAAGAGATTTTAGTCACCTCGGAATGACTTATCTGTGCGTAATAGTCAGTAAACCAGTCGGTTTGTAAATGTGTCTAATGGTCAGTAAGTAAAATGCGAAACGGCCCTCATAGGCGCGTTTAATAACGCCTACGGAATAAGAGTTGTATAGCCTATTATTATAGAGAATCCAGGGCAGCTGGGGTATAAGGTCATTTCCCTTATTGCGAAAAAAAGGTTTCATATGAAACACTTCGTTTCTCTCGGTAATCAATATCTGTATATTGATCTCAATACAAACTATACAGGCTATAAAACAAGAGAAAAAGTATAACTATACAACTATGTAACAATAAATAGTAGACTCAAAAACCAAAAAAAAAAACACTTTCTTGTAGGTAACCGAACTAAGAAGTAGAAAATATTTTTTAAGCTTAAAATAAGAATAGAGAGATAAAATAAAATAAAATATTTTGTGTAAAAAAGCGTGGGGTGCTTGATGTAAATTGTTGTAAATATGTTTCTTAATATTTGTAAAAGTAGCGACATCATTAAAATATCTGATAAAGCACCCCGTTTTTTTTTTCAATAAAAATGTTTTTGCTGAACTATCGTATGCATCCTAAGATGTCTTTATAAGAAATGTCATTGTATACAACGGATTAAGATGTCTGTGTGGTGTCCGGATTTAGAATACAGCGCCACTCCATCTCCTCCCGTGGACGTCGTAACAGACGATAAGGCACTCTAAACGAGAAAGATGGGCAGCAGCATCTCTTCTGCCATTCTGCGATCTGCTGCCGCCTGCCAAGTTTGTTGAATACTTTTTTCTTTTTTTTAACGTGGGGAAATCCTCTTGGACTTCCTCTGCCTTGGGAAGGGCGGAGTGGCATGCCGGGTTCAAACCGGCTACAACCGCACTTCTTCTTACCTTTAGCCGGGGGTGAGGTGTACGCAAGTCTGTTGAATCCTGGCAAATTTCCCCTAAAAGACGACACAAGGCATATAACGGTCGAATAAGGCCTTTGTTCAGCAGGGACGTCTTTCGGCTGACATCATAATGAGAAATTAGGAAAATAAACTTAATATCGGGCGGCCGATACCCCGAGGGGATTCGGCTGGAATGGCGCAGGGCAAAGACTGCCTTGATAGTGCACACATATATGCGAAATAGACAACTCCATATGGATGGAGTGTGGACTATTTCGCAGATACCAGGCTGCTCCCGTGGGCTTGGGCGTAAATTGTGATTCGACATTTTCCTCGCACAATGAGCATTTACGTTCTTAGAGCCTAAGAATCGAGGACCTCCTTTGTAATTTGACGTGATAAAAGAGTTTCTATCAAAGTGTTCTGTAATCATTCAATGGGTACCCTACGTAAGCAAAACTCTGCATTTACGGGACGACTGAAGTTTGGTAGCAATATCGCGCTAAGTTTTCAGACGTCGCAACATGTTAAGGTGACTGAGAACAAAAGTTCTGACGTCAAACGTTGAGATTGAGAGACATTGCGCAACGGGCGCGGGCCAAGCCGGGCGCAAGCCTCTTGACGTGTTCCGAAGTTGGGCGATATCGGTTTATAGGTTGCGTATGTCTTGGGCAAGCTACAATTGACGTCTAATAATTACGCGGGTAAATGAAAACAAAAGCCCAACCAAATAAAGACGTTGTTCACTGGTTAATGTGTGCAAAATTTGTACACTAAATACGCAATACAATGAAGTATTAATGAATAACCAGGTTTTAATGATGAAATAACATCACACTAACTAATCTTTATTTCTACGTTTTTAATAGACAAAAGTCTGTCGTTACCTGTTTTAATTGTTAAATTAATTTAACAATATAAAGACTTACTAGCAGTTCGCTGGCCGCCTTTGCTTATCTGAAATTGACACATAACCGGTCGATACTGGTTTGAAATTTCGAACAATAGTCGATTGAATACTAATCACTATATTACATTCCCAATAACGTACAAATTATATTTATTAGGACCGTTGTGGCTTGTTTATGATATTTTAAGATGAATTTTCAATTATTGCACACACGAAAATATTGTAGGTTACTCAGGGGGTGACCGCTTTAGTCCACGTGCTCACACCGAGCGACCCCCGGGAAGACGGTGGCGCGCACGTGGCCACGTGCCGCCGTGTGCGCAGCACAGCGCAAAGCGAGGCTTGGGGGGATCCTTTACAATCCTCCCCGAGAAGTGCCTGGGGGGCGACCTTTTTACAGTCGCCTTCCCTCCGCTAGAGGGGGTGACCGCTTTACAGTCATCCCTTCCAAGATGTGCCTAAAGGCGTGGCACCAATGGGCGGCTCTAGTGTGATCTTACGAGGACCTGGAGCCCCCCTTCGGTGCCGAAGATGACCGCTCCAGTGGTTTTAGCTGGCAGGAGCTCGGCATGCCCCTTCGCCTTCCGCGGAGCGAAGGAAGTTTATGATAAACTCAAGAAAATAGAAACCAATAAAAAAATAGGTAATAAAAAAAAGTTACTCAGGGGAGATCTAATAAGAAATGTTTATAAAATTAATGGACTATTGTTGTATATTCTACAGGTAGGTAATGAATCATTTATGATACTATCATGATTCCTAGGTTTAACGTGTTACCATATTATTCTATGTATTCTCACTGGCTACTTCGTCAGCGCTCGTCATTGTCTGAGTTCATAATCAGTGTATAAACTTGGTACGTTTGTTTATACATTGCTAAACATTTCCTGGAATTGTGATGAAAAACTTCGTAGTTAGGTACTTCATAGTGTGGTATTAGATTGATTTTACGGACAATTGTGACAAATAAACCGACCGACATATAAACATATAAATATTAATTAGGTAGCTGAACGTGGAGGGAGATGATCTAAGTTAACATGATATTCAAAATTCGTCAATTTTATAATATTATAGAGATATGTTTTGCCACCATTGTGGCACTGTGGCCAGGTGCACGCTCGGGGAATTACCTGCGTGGGCTGCCGAGTGGTGGATCCTGGTCTAGCGGATCGGGCAAGATCTCTCTCTGCCAGCAGTGGGTCCGGCTATGTTGGCAAAGCATGAAAATTGGAGTACTGTGGTCTCTAAGACACTGCAGAGCGGGATCGGGAAAAGGCCGATCCCGCACGGAGAAGGACGAGACGGCGGCGGTAACAACCGACCCGGCGCCCAGGTCCAACACGCTTGAGCCCATGCTGTCGCTATATGGCGGGAGGCCTCGGTCAAGGATGCGCAGATTGGGAAGTCTACGTGCTCATACCGAGCGGCCCCCGAGAAGACACTTGCTGCTGTGTCCGCAACACTGCGCACAGCCACCCTTGGGGGGATCCTTTACAATCCTCCTCGAGAAGTGCCTGGGGAGCGGCCATCTAACAGTTGCCTTCCCTCCGCTAGAGGGGGTGACCGCTCTACAGTTATCCCCTCCAAGATGTGTCTAAAGGCTTGGCACCAATGGGCAACTCTAGCGTGATCTTACGAGGTCATCTTACCTGGTCATCGGCCATCTTCAAGGAGCCCTCCTTCGGTGCCAGAAGATGACCGCTCCAGTGGTTTTAGCCGGTAGGAGTCCGGCATACTCCTTCGCCCTTCCCCGGGGCGGAAGAAGTTCAAGATGAATTCCCACGGGGGACCAATAAAAAATAATTATAAACATAGGTAATCAAAGCGCGAATTAGCAAGGCTGTTCATTTGCAGCGCTTAAACTGACTGGAGATAAGTTTTCATGATAAGTTCCCTGAATATAAAATGCGGAAATGTTCACAGAAACGAGGTCGGCCACTAAAATATTTCGTCGACTCGGGTGTTTTATTTTCGATCACGCTATATGCCTTGTTTACATCCTACCTACTGATACTAAAACATGTAAAGATCAAGGCTAGAGCTAATTATAGATGTGACGTCACGATAAATCCATTAATACGCTGTTTCTTTCTCATAACTAATTTACTTACCCCAGTATCAGCATTGGTTGTCTGTATTCCCCCAAGGTCGACGCCGTAATAAATAGGGTATTTGGTATGGATAATTCCAAAAAAAAACCTAGTTATTTGGTACCGGAACTGAAAATACAAATTTTCCAGTAATTTGGCGCTGCTAGGAAAAAACCAAGTCTACCACTTAATATAATTATGCGATAACAATCATTCCGACGGACTCGTCCGTATACCACTGGGGGCCCGGTTCCTAAGCACAAGATTGTGAGTTAAAGACCTGGCACCTTGGCACATGCCAGCATGTGCCAATCTGTATTTTTCAATGTCAAATTATGTATTATCTTAGATAATCTAAAACACCGCTGACTTTAACGGTAAAGGAAAACTGGGTCTAGCCGACACAAATCTCCAACACGCAGTGAGCAAATGTGGTAATTGAAACTTGTTCCTTCTCTACACGAGAAGACGACTTTATCCTGCAGTGGGCCAGTCCATCGTCATCATCATTTCAGCCGTAATAACGTCCACTGCTGGACAAAAGCCTCCTCAAAAGATTGCCACAAGGACGGGTATGGGTTTGTGTTGTGGGCTCATTGGGGATATTGCCATAACCGCCACGCAATTTTTATCAAACCGAAGTTGTTTAGCATGTTTTTTATGGCTTAGTAGGCAATCGAGCATATGGATCACCTAAAAGTAAGCAATGACCGCCTATGAACATACGCAGAGGAGTCACTGATGCGTTGCCGATCTTTTAGGGAGACGTACACAATTTTCTTGAAGGTCGTACGTGTTCGGGAAAACCGCTGACGGAATATGAATGGGGTAAAAAGTGACGAGTACCTAAATCCTACAATGCTAGATCGCCAGCCATCGAGGTAATAAGAATGGAATTTTGGCTTGAGGTGCGATGGTGGAAATCAACGGCTGGAAGCATGTTGAACAGATTCTCTGAAGACTCCATTGTTATTATGTATGCGGTAAAAGATGCTTAGAGATGCAAATCTCTTCGCAACGCCAATTCCATGTGCGGCTGGATTTGTGCTCTATAAAGTTGGAGACGGTGATCCAATCTGAAGTACTTTCTTTCTCTATTCACCACCCTAACTTCTTTGGAAGCCAGTTTGGCTTTGCCTTCCAAATTACCGCGAAACTATGAACGTCAATCGATATGTTGTTCAAATATTCGGCGTGGCTATAAGGGGAGCGCCATCCAAACGAGGTGTTATGAACTTATGACGAATAGGGTTTTCTTTATAATTTGTGTAGGCGCAGACTTGTTTCTTTTAGGGGTAAGTTTCGTTTTGATTGGTTGTTTAGTCTTTTCATTCTGAGACCGAGTAAAGTGCATCTCCAGTGCTGCCATCTGCATAGCAATGATTGCCACCAACCATGGCCCCAGATTTGCTGGTACTTTCAACGCTTTTTCCGGAGGTCCGGGACCGTCCGGGTCCTTATCCACCCCCGATTGCCTCGGACTGGGCCGAAGAATTGGAAGTTCCGGAAGGGGAGCCGTCGTGCCGCCGTGTGCGCAGCACAGCGCAAAGCGAGGCTTGGGGGGATCCTTTACAATCCTCCCCGAGAAGTGCCTGGGGGGCGACCTTTTTACAGTCGCCTTCCCTCCGCTAGAGGGGGTGACCGCTTTACAGTCATCCCTTCCAAGATGTGCCTAAAGGCGTGGCACCAATGGGCGGCTCTAGTGTGATCTTACGAGGACCTGGAGCCCCCCTTCGGTGCCGAAGATGACCGCTCCAGTGGTTTTAGCTGGCAGGAGCTCGGCATGCCCCTTCGCCTTCCGCGGAGCGAAGGAAGTTTATGATAAACTCAAGAAAATAGAAACCAATAAAAAAATAGGTAATAAAAAAAAGTTACTCAGGGGAGATCTAATAAGAAATGTTTATAAAATTAATGGACTATTGTTGTATATTCTACAGGTAGGTAATGAATCATTTATGATACTATCATGATTCCTAGGTTTAACGTGTTACCATATTATTCTATGTATTCTCACTGGCTACTTCGTCAGCGCTCGTCATTGTCTGAGTTCATAATCAGTGTATAAACTTGGTACGTTTGTTTATACATTGCTAAACATTTCCTGGAATTGTGATGAAAAACTTCGTAGTTAGGTACTTCATAGTGTGGTATTAGATTGATTTTACGGACAATTGTGACAAATAAACCGACCGACATATAAACATATAAATATTAATTAGGTAGCTGAACGTGGAGGGAGATGATCTAAGTTAACATGATATTCAAAATTCGTCAATTTTATAATATTATAGAGATATGTTTTGCCACCATTGTGGCACTGTGGCCAGGTGCACGCTCGGGGAATTACCTGCGTGGGCTGCCGAGTGGTGGATCCTGGTCTAGCGGATCGGGCAAGATCTCTCTCTGCCAGCAGTGGGTCCGGCTATGTTGGCAAAGCATGAAAATTGGAGTACTGTGGTCTCTAAGACACTGCAGAGCGGGATCGGGAAAAGGCCGATCCCGCACGGAGAAGGACGAGACGGCGGCGGTAACAACCGACCCGGCGCCCAGGTCCAACACGCTTGAGCCCATGCTGTCGCTATATGGCGGGAGGCCTCGGTCAAGGATGCGCAGATTGGGAAGTCTACGTGCTCATACCGAGCGGCCCCCGAGAAGACACTTGCTGCTGTGTCCGCAACACTGCGCACAGCCACCCTTGGGGGGATCCTTTACAATCCTCCTCGAGAAGTGCCTGGGGAGCGGCCATCTAACAGTTGCCTTCCCTCCGCTAGAGGGGGTGACCGCTCTACAGTTATCCCCTCCAAGATGTGTCTAAAGGCTTGGCACCAATGGGCAACTCTAGCGTGATCTTACGAGGTCATCTTACCTGGTCATCGGCCATCTTCAAGGAGCCCTCCTTCGGTGCCAGAAGATGACCGCTCCAGTGGTTTTAGCCGGTAGGAGTCCGGCATACTCCTTCGCCCTTCCCCGGGGCGGAAGAAGTTCAAGATGAATTCCCACGGGGGACCAATAAAAAATAATTATAAACATAGGTAATCAAAGCGCGAATTAGCAAGGCTGTTCATTTGCAGCGCTTAAACTGACTGGAGATAAGTTTTCATGATAAGTTCCCTGAATATAAAATGCGGAAATGTTCACAGAAACGAGGTCGGCCACTAAAATATTTCGTCGACTCGGGTGTTTTATTTTCGATCACGCTATATGCCTTGTTTACATCCTACCTACTGATACTAAAACATGTAAAGATCAAGGCTAGAGCTAATTATAGATGTGACGTCACGATAAATCCATTAATACGCTGTTTCTTTCTCATAACTAATTTACTTACCCCAGTATCAGCATTGGTTGTCTGTATTCCCCCAAGGTCGACGCCGTAATAAATAGGGTATTTGGTATGGATAATTCCAAAAAAAAACCTAGTTATTTGGTACCGGAACTGAAAATACAAATTTTCCAGTAATTTGGCGCTGCTAGGAAAAAACCAAGTCTACCACTTAATATAATTATGCGATAACAATCATTCCGACGGACTCGTCCGTATACCACTGGGGGCCCGGTTCCTAAGCACAAGATTGTGAGTTAAAGACCTGGCACCTTGGCACATGCCAGCATGTGCCAATCTGTATTTTTCAATGTCAAATTATGTATTATCTTAGATAATCTAAAACACCGCTGACTTTAACGGTAAAGGAAAACTGGGTCTAGCCGACACAAATCTCCAACACGCAGTGAGCAAATGTGGTAATTGAAACTTGTTCCTTCTCTACACGAGAAGACGACTTTATCCTGCAGTGGGCCAGTCCATCGTCATCATCATTTCAGCCGTAATAACGTCCACTGCTGGACAAAAGCCTCCTCAAAAGATTGCCACAAGGACGGGTATGGGTTTGTGTTGTGGGCTCATTGGGGATATTGCCATAACCGCCACGCAATTTTTATCAAACCGAAGTTGTTTAGCATGTTTTTTATGGCTTAGTAGGCAATCGAGCATATGGATCACCTAAAAGTAAGCAATGACCGCCTATGAACATACGCAGAGGAGTCACTGATGCGTTGCCGATCTTTTAGGGAGACGTACACAATTTTCTTGAAGGTCGTACGTGTTCGGGAAAACCGCTGACGGAATATGAATGGGGTAAAAAGTGACGAGTACCTAAATCCTACAATGCTAGATCGCCAGCCATCGAGGTAATAAGAATGGAATTTTGGCTTGAGGTGCGATGGTGGAAATCAACGGCTGGAAGCATGTTGAACAGATTCTCTGAAGACTCCATTGTTATTATGTATGCGGTAAAAGATGCTTAGAGATGCAAATCTCTTCGCAACGCCAATTCCATGTGCGGCTGGATTTGTGCTCTATAAAGTTGGAGACGGTGATCCAATCTGAAGTACTTTCTTTCTCTATTCACCACCCTAACTTCTTTGGAAGCCAGTTTGGCTTTGCCTTCCAAATTACCGCGAAACTATGAACGTCAATCGATATGTTGTTCAAATATTCGGCGTGGCTATAAGGGGAGCGCCATCCAAACGAGGTGTTATGAACTTATGACGAATAGGGTTTTCTTTATAATTTGTGTAGGCGCAGACTTGTTTCTTTTAGGGGTAAGTTTCGTTTTGATTGGTTGTTTAGTCTTTTCATTCTGAGACCGAGTAAAGTGCATCTCCAGTGCTGCCATCTGCATAGCAATGATTGCCACCAACCATGGCCCCAGATTTGCTGGTACTTTCAACGCTTTTTCCGGAGGTCCGGGACCGTCCGGGTCCTTATCCACCCCCGATTGCCTCGGACTGGGCCGAAGAATTGGAAGTTCCGGAAGGGGAGCTGGGCCGAGCCATTGGCCGCCTGAAGAGTCGCTACACCGCACCGGGTCCAGACGGGATTCCGGGCTGCGTATGCTGCTTCCATCGTAACGTGTTCCCCTCCGGCTGGAAGGAAGCCGGATTGGTTCTGCTGAGGAAGGAAGGCCCGCGGAGTCTGCATATCGTCCCATTTGCCTGCGAGCTTGTCGACGAGGCTTCGAAGCTATTCGAGAGGAAGACTCATTGAACATCTGTCGCGAGTGGGTCCCGACCTGGCTGAAAGTCAGTATGGCTTCCAGCAGCGGCAGTCCACAATCGATGCTAATTTTCGCGTCCGCTCGTTGTCGGAACAGGCAGTGACCCGGTGGGGTGGGGAGGCTTTGCCTGTCAGTCTATACATCGTGAACGCCTTGACCTCCATTCCGTAGGGCATAATTAAAGGGGCACTAGGTATCATAGATGGAGTCCCCCTACCTGCAGGGCATCATAGGGGCCTATCTGCGCGATAGAAACATTCGCTACGTGGGTAGGGACGGTAGCGTAAAGCGGAGGGAGATTACGTGCGGGTTTCCGCAGGGGTAGGTTCTCGGCCCCATCTTATGAAACCTCGCCTACGACGCGGTCCTGCGTGTCGTTCTCCCCGCTGGCATCAGCTTGGTCTGTTACGCTGATGAAACTCTTGTGTTGGCCAGCGTCCTTCGAGGGAATCATCCGGCTTGCCGAGCAAGCGGTGGCAATTGTCGTGGCCCAAATCCACGCTCTGGGTCTTCAGATAGCGCCTTACAAAACCGAGGCGCTATGGTTCCACAAACTGCCGCGGAGCATAGAACCACCCAGTTCAAGGATACGCGTTGGTGACGCGCAAATCAGGATAGGCCAGTACATGAAGTACCTGGGAGTCACCCTGGACAGTTGTTGGGCTTCGAAGAGTACTTCCCGCGCCTCGTCCTCCGAGTCGCGAGGGTAGTGGGTGCATTATACCCACAGAAAAAATGGCCGTTTTATAACATCAGTTGAGATTCGATCGCGTAAGTGAAACTGTTAAATTGTCGTGTTGTTCGGGGATAACATGCAAAAACCGAAGCGAAAATAATAACTTCATCAAGGAAGGGATCATTTACAATATGCAAGTGAAGGAATTTTCTTGTATTTGTCTATAAAAGAATAAATAAAAAAATATTGTTTTCTTTATTATGTTACATTTGGGTTGATGGAGCAGCAGGACATTATTATTTTTGTACAACATACAATGCTTCTTATCTACCACTTTTAACTAGCAATCGGTGAATAACAAACGCAGTGAATAGAACAGCGAGTGGTACTCCCAATAAATTTACCCGTTCCATGGTACGGCTGTCGTTTGCCGTCTGTACGCTCGGTATGATTGGCTACCTACAAAGTCGTGGGTGTGTTTTAGTATGAGAAGCCAATTATAATGTTGTGTTTATTCAGTTCATTGGATGAGACCTTGTAACTGTGTGCTTTTATGAAGAATGGTAGTGGGAAAATGGATTTCTAGGCTCGCATACATTTTGATCTACATGGCATATCGCCTTTCTTCCAATACCTTTGATTATACCTCTACGGGGCGTCGGAATGGTCATCCCGGCTGTCAGGCGTCTAGCACTGCAGAAACAAACTTCACGGTCTGCAGAGCAGAGTGGCTATACGGATCGCACGGGATACAGGACAGTTTCCTACGAGGCGGCAACTCTCCTGGCGACACCTAGACGGAGACGGATGCATGGGTCTATGATCAGACACTCTCCCTCCGCCAAAGCGGAGAAAGGTGCCTTGGTGATTGGGGGTCTGCGTGCTCACACCGAGTGACCCCCGGAAAAACGGTGGCGCGTACGTGATCACGTGCCACCGTGTGCGCAGCACAGCGCACAGCGAAACTTGGAGGGATGTTTTAAAATTCTCCCCAAGAAATGCCTGGGGCCGACTTTTTACAGTCGCCCTCTCTCCGCTAGAGGGGTTGGCCGTTTTACAGTCATCCTCTCCGTGATGTGCGTGGCACCAATATGCTTCTCTCTAGATCTTGTGTGATCTTACGTGGACTTGGAGCCCCGCTTCGGTGCTGGAGATGACCGCTCCACTGGTTTTAGCCGGTAGGAGTCCCTTCGATACCCCTTCGCTTTTCCTCGGGGCGAAGGAAACTCATGTAGAATTTCCAATGAAGACCAATTTTTTTTTAACTAGCCCATAAACGTTCAATTAAAAAAATAGGTCTCCTAATAATTTTTCTAGAATACAGAAGCACCACGCTTGGCTGGCGGATTGGAGATCGCAGTATGTTAATGTTTTAAACACAAAGAAAGACGCTGCTGCTCATTGTCTGTTCTTCTGAATATGCCCTAAATATCACCATTTACAACATCCAGAGTTGGCCTATTTTTAGCGGAACCCCACGACACAAACAACTATTCATATTTACAACTCGGCTATTCAGCACTGAACCACCACATCTCGTGGGTTTTGTAAAAGGCGACTTTGGGATTAGCCGGAGGATGAGCAGCAGCATCCTTCAAGTATATTTACAACTCAATCGCGATCGCCAACCCGCCTGCCAAGCGTTGCGACGATGACAGAACAGGGTACAAAACCGGGCGCCTCAAATTGTTTAAGCGGGGACTTAACGTTAAATGGCGTTTGAGTATTCGGCCGTAAGACTTTTAAATGGAACTCAACGTACATGTACATAAGTTTTACCAAAATGTGAAGTGATGATGATGTTCAATGGTTTCTTTGTATAAGTACCACATTTCTGCTGATTAGGTGACACCAGATAATCAAAAATAAACTTACAAAAAAATAATCTTTTCTCTTTATAATATTAGAGTAGATAAGAAAAGAAAGCATATTAACATTTAATCAAACCTTCACTTCCTATTATAAATGTGAAAGTCTGTATGTTTGATGCTCCATCCCACCCAAACGGCTGGACGGACTTTAATTAAAGTTTGCATAAAGGTAGACTACGCCGTGGAAGAATTGCTAAACTTAAGTGGCAGTGAGCGGGGCACATTATTGCTCGTAGATTGGATGCCAAAATTTCTCGAGTGGCGACCGCGTACCGGAAGACCCAACATGGGCAGACCCCTCACGAGATGGACCGACGACCTGGTGAAGGTTGCGGGAATCCGGTGGATGCGAGAAGCACAGGACCAGTCGTTGTGGCGATCTTTGGAGAAGGCCTATGTCAAGCAATGGACGTCTTTCGGCTGAGGTGATGATGATGATGTCGTAGAATAGGACGTCAAGTTCCCATAAGAATGACGCGGCGAAGCCACTAGTTACAGCTAGTAGAGATACAATTGTATTGAAACGTCTACGTAAAACACGATGGCGCCAAAATATCCCTTTACGCTTTATTGTGCAATGGTGGAATGCGGATTGTTAAGTTTAACATACACAGGAAAAGTATACTTACAAGCATGACCTCTACATGCGTTGCAACGTTGGTTGCCGGTTGCTAGGCTGTTGTCAGAGATCCTGTTTCCTATAAGGAGCGTTCAGAAGTATCTACATCCTTATGTGCTGGCGGACTTACTAGTAAGGTCGTCGCTGATTCAGATAAACCGCGTTTGTATATGAAGGCAAGCGTGATTGACAGGTAATTAATAAGTATAAGTATTTCTCGGTGAAAAATAATTATTTCAGCCTGCGACCGTCCCACAAAGACCTCTTGTTATATAGAGAAGACACGAGAACTGACCACTACGCTTGCTCACTGCGTGAGTTGGCGATTCGCGCGACCCACGGGCTGATTAGCTAAAACTAAAAAACTATACAGCAACAGCAGACGCGATAGCAGCTATCGCGCAGCCAAGGATCCACCGGTGGCAAAGCGTTAAAAACATTGGTATTACGTAAGGCATTCACCCGCCTTGTCGTTACTTGTGGAGGATGCATAGTTACTAGCGCCAGTAGCGATAAAGTAGCCACCAGTGGAACTAAAAAGAATGAACGTTTTTAGTTCATTGATTGTCCGACAGAGGCGCGCCAGACATCTTCTTCTTCGCCTGTTTAGTCGCTATCGGCAAATAGGTAATACCAAATTAACGTTTGACAGCGGCGTTGGAGCAATTTACGCCTGTTGCAAAGCGTCTGCGACTTAGGTAATCAGCACGCCGGAACGCAGCAGCCCAGCCGGCTACCATATCAGCCACTACACCAATCGTGATTCCATACCATTCCTATATAATTACGGAATGAATGGTGGAAACAATGTGCAACTACTAATTTTTATTAGTCATTTACTTACGTGCTAGTCTAGTAGTAAATGCCTTCATTAATTTCATCACTTCAGCCGATTTGATTGAATATTGCAGAGCGATATGGTTTAAAGTTTATTGTGGATCTTCAGTCTGTAGATTTGGTGCTGATGGGTAAAAATACTAAATACGAAATTAACAAAGTCTATATTTACCATAACCTATGTACTTCATCAGTAAGTGTTGATGACTATTACATGTTGCAACATAATTACAAGCTGAATTTAGTCAGTCTTCTTAATCACCATAAATATGAAATGACACAATATTTGCAAAATGTGGTCTAGGTTGCTGCTGAATAATGCTGACTAATAGATCTGTGTGATGAACTGATGACCAGTGCACGAATCAAGTTATTGAAAATTTTGCGTTTTTATTTTAAAACGGGACCCGCGGTTTCACCTCAAGGTTTAATTTAAAAGAAATTTGAAATTTTTAATTTTAATTTAGAGCATAGACACTTGACATAGAGTATATATATGAGTTTTAATTTTTTGCGCGGAACCTTAATTATTTTTCTAAAATAAAAGTATTGTTCCTTATAACATTAGCTTGCCATTGAAAGTCCCGTAGAAATCGGTACAGCCGTTTTGGAGATTAGCGGGAACAAACAGACAGAAAAAAACAATAAAAATGTTTTTTTTTGTTGTAGGTACCGTACATACTATATTATATGCATTTAGTAAAAAGCTGTTATTTTGACATTACAAACAGACACTCCAATATTATTTATGTGTATAGTTTATAATAATAATTTCCTTATGTGTCATACCTAATTACTAACACTAAAGTTGTACACTTTGATTGGGTTTTTCGTAAAACTTATAAACATTTTAAAAGTTAAATCCCATTTTCCTTATACCGGAAAAGTTTATATAATTTCAAGAACTGACTTCATCATAATTCCAGAAATGCTGATACTGTGCCGCAAGTTATCCTGTATTGTTCTAGTCCTTTTTTTTTTTTTTTTTTTTTTTTATTGATCCGGTGGAAATACATCATGTACTTCCTACGCCTTGGGAAAGGGCGGAGGGGCATGCCGGACTCCTACCGGCTAAAACCACCGGAGTGGTCATCTTCGGCACCGTAGGGAGGCTCCAGGAACTCGAAAGATCTCCATCTAGAGCCACCCACTGGCGCCACGCCTTTAGGCACATCTCGGAGGGGATGACTGTAAAGCGGTCATCCCCTCTAGCGGAGGAAGGGCGACTGTAAAGATGCGACCCTCCCAGGCACCTCTCGGGGGAATTGTAAAGGATTCCCCCGAAGCCTCGCTATGCGCTGTACTGCGCACACGGCGGTACGTGACCACATACACACCGCCGTCTTCTCAGGGGTCGCTCGGTATGAGCACGCAAATTTCCCAATAGGCGCGCTCGCGACCCCCAAGGCCCCCCACCATATGAAGACGACAGGGGGCTCAGGCGTGTTGGACACGGGCGCCGCGGCGGTTGTTACCCCGGCGCCGTGTCCTCCTTCTCCGAGCGGGATCGGCCCTCTCCCGATCCCGCTCAGCGACCTCCTTCTGGAGCATGACACTCTCACAGAAGGAGACCACAGCAAGTTTATATAATTTCAAGAACTGACTTCATCATAATTCCAGAAATGCTGATACTGTGCCGCAAGTTATCCTGTATTGTTCTAGTCCTAGTAACCTAAAGGAAATGAAGGTACATTATAATTCTTTTCTTCTTTGTAATTATTTATTTTTATGTCATTGTAAGCAAAATGAAATATGACAATGGATTTAAATTTTTTCTATTAACTTTCATGATTCAATGTGTCACTTAATCTGTCTGATACAGGCCTCAGGAGTCACTAGAGTGTTGCCTTTTTTTATTGAGCCTGTGGAAATATATTATGTACTTCCTCCGCCCCGGGAAAGGAGAAACGGTGGAGGGGTAAAGGTAAAATGCACCGAAGGGAATCCTACCTCCAGGATCTCGAATAATCTCCATCTAGAGCCACCCAATGGTGCTACGCCTTAAGGCACATTTTTAAAGGATTCCCCCGAAGCCTCTCTATGCGTTGTGCTGCGCACACGGTGGCACGTGACCACATACACACCGCCGTCTTCCCGGGGGTCGCTCGGCATGAGCACGCAGATTCCGCAATAGGTACACTCGTAAACCCCCGCCATATAAAGACGACAGGGAGCTCAGGAGTGTTAGACACGGGCACCGCGGCAGTTGTTACCCCGGCTCCGTGTCCTTCTTCTCCGAGCGGGATTGACCCTCTCCCGAACCCGCTCTGCGGTCTCCTTTTGGAGCATGACGCTCTCACAGAAGGAGACCACTGCATTCCAGTTTTCGTGCTCTGCCAACATAGCCGACACTACTGCTGGCAGAGAGAGATCTTGCCCGATACGATCGACCAGGATCCACCGCTCGCCGGCCCACGCAGGGCACGCCTCGAGCGTGTGCTGTGCGGTATCCTGATCGTCCCCACAGTGGTGGCACTGTGCCGTGACCTCGCGTCCTATCCTGTGCATATAGTGTGTAACCTAAAGGCTGAATGTTATTATTTAGATACACTTCGCAATTGCAGAACATCTGTTATCTTAATTAAAATCTATGACGACATACAAATTATTATTTATTTATTAAGGGCTTCCAACAAAGGACATACACATAACAACAAAATATTGTAAGAACTGCTTGTACATGTATAAGTTCAAATAAAAACGAAAAGTTATTTTAAAAGAGCTGTTTTAAAATCTTTTTATATTTCTACAGAGATTCACAGATGTCAATATCGTGGGCTTTCAAGGTATTGTATTGCCTACAGAGTCTAGGCACAGCAGCGTAGTGACCGAGATTTATATTTACACCCATACACGAATTCGTTTCCGCATTAGGTTCCATCATATCGGCCACACAACGTCCGCTACTGAACTAAGGCCTCCCCCATAGATTTCCACAAATGTTTCATCATATTGGGTGGAATTTGCCAGTATTTTATTTTATTTTGTGTTATTTTAGATTTATTTAGCTGTAAGTCTTCCATGCTTTCCTTAAATAAATTAATTAATAGTACTCACCACGCTTGGCAGGCAGGCTGTTCTACAGAAGGGGCGCTGCTGATATATTCTTAATCCGGACATCACACAGAGACAGAAATATGCAACAATGAGCTGTAACGTGGATGTCGTAAAAGGCGAATAAGGGGCTCTAAGGGGCAGCAGCGTCCCTTCTGTGAAATAGATTCATTCTGCGCTCACCAACCCGCCTGCCAAGCGTGGTGAGTATTGGCAAATCCCAAAATGATGACTCAATTGTGGAATTCTTCGTGAAAGTGTTTCATGGGAACTTTTGATCGACTAAACTTATTTTCAGAACTTTTCAACTCTACTGAGTTTATGTGACGTCGCTCATAATTCTGGTTAACTCGTGCAAAAATCATACTTCCTTTTTCTTTTAGTCAGAGCACAACGAATGATTTACATTATCCTACTTCTTGCTTTTATAGAAGGAAATGTTTGTTTGTTTCAAAGATTTCCGCTGACACGGCTGAACGGATTCAAGTGAAATCTGGCAAAGGTAGTGTACACTATGTCTTGGAATAGGACACGGGAATGTTATAGCCTAGTGCACAAAGCCGCGGGTGACAGCTAGTAACATAAAGCACATAAGATATGTCGTGTGTGTTCAATATATTTTGATAAAACATTTCAGTCGTGAACAAATCGTATTTATTGACATTGAGCTATTACGTACTACGTACTAGAGGAGACACCGCCCTTCATCACCCATTGTCCCATTAAATTGCGGCTATATCGCCTCGTCTATTGACCGTGTTTTTGCATCAACCTTGGAAACGAATCCTAGTTTTTTATTTATTGCTCACCGCAATAGCAACATTACCAAAATAAATATATCTCAACAAATAGTCTGTCTGACTTCCCACTGACCCTGGCATAATATAAACTTGTATAAATATTTCATGGGGATAAGCTGCTAAAATCTAAACAAATATGTTCTAACTAAACTAGTTTAACCCCGGAAATAGTAAGCAGCCACTAATGCGTTACGATCACAATTAGAGTCGAGACCCTTCTTAAATCATCATCCCGTGTTTCATTGATCGGGAATGCGTGAACCCTGACTAAGTTAAGTGAACAAAGGATCGCTCGAATTGCTGACTGTTGAATCATCAAGATGACTGGACGTGTACAAACATGAAGATCTGACGATACATTAGCGTTATCCGCCATCCATCGGCTGCTTTGTAAAACATGATGGAAACATCCTCTAGGACTCAGAACACACGTATTTTTTTATTTTTAGGGTTCCAAACGTCAGAAGGTAAAAACGGCGGAACCCTTATAGTATCACTCGTGTGTCTGTCTGTATGTCCGTCTGTCACAGTCAATTTTCTCCGAATCTACTGGACCGATTAAGTTGAAGTTTGGTACACATATGGATTTCTGCAACACAAACACATACATGTAACGTAAATAAATATATTTTTTAATATGGGGGTCACTTTTGTGGGGCAATATGGAAAATTAAAGAATAAAGTTTTGAAAAGTGTAGCGTGTGACATATGAAATGGAAGGGCTTGTTGGGTCTCAAATCTGTTTATTCTATAATTTAAAAATAAATAGTTTTAAAGTTATTTAAGAAAATAGGCGAATATTTACCATTCTTTACCGTTATCTCCGAAACTACTGAGCCTAAAATTGTGAGTTCAACTCGCACTTGTCCAGTTTTTTTTGTGATAATACTCGACATTGTATTCGGCGTATAAGATTGAGGTCACGTAAGGTTCATATTTGATTATTTTATTTCGACGGTCGGAGTTTTTCAGTGACGAGTATTGTTGAAAAAAAATATAAAGAGATCTTTTAAAAAAATGCAATTGTCTCTCTTTCTATCAGTGAAATGAAATACTAGGGATAAGTAGACTCAAAGTCAAAAACGCTTTGCTTTATTGAGAGTTGTGACTGATCATAAGTTAACAGTTGTGATTCAGAATAACACCACTGATCTATCTGCCAAGAGGTGCTCTACAAGTAACCTTCTTGTAATATTTAATATCATTGGGTCGAAAAAATAAACAAACACATTGCACGCGAGTAGCTGACGCTGTGATTAACGTTGCTAAGCAACCGTGCGATTGGCGCGAAATGCTCAGGTCAGTTAAGTTGAGCTGCATGATTTGCGTCTCGGACTCACGGTAGACAACTCAGGAAGAAGGTTTAAATTGTAAAAATAATGGACTATTCTTGCACAAGAATAAAAATGTATTGCGTAATGACTGGTGCTCTGGTCAGTTTTATTATTAAGTATTTTATTTTCAGGCATTGGCTATTAAGTCGACGTACATGGTCTTTAAAATATTTTACATATTTTATTACGTACTTTGCACCTGTAGCTCCAAAGATCTTCAATACCATATAACACTTTTGTGACAATTTTTTTTTAAATTTCAATTTTGTACGTATATAACCTTGAGATAAGTTACATATTCATTGCGACCTCCTTTGTAATTTGCATTAAATAGTGATTAACAACACTTTAGACTCACTGAAACCTTAATGTACAACATAACAGTCCTTTTTCAATAAACTTAATTTTGACTATGATGCAATCCATATTGTAAAGTTAAGTAGTGCAGACTTGTATACGACTGGATAGGTACTTGTAATGACTGGTGACTATCGAGCTTCCAAAATGACGACACGCGATACACGGCATGTAACCGGTCGTTAATGAGCTTTTGTCCAGCAGTGGACGTCCTTTGGCTGATATTAAGATGATTTTAGAAAAGTTGGACTAGCGTTGTGTGATCTTTGGTTGGAGAAGAATAGGTTTAGGTATTTATTTCAAATAATTATAAACCGCGCAATATTAATATCATTTATGTTACGATTCCTAACTATTCACTGAGCTAATTTCTGAACGCGACTACTTTGACAGTTGAGACGTTCAGATATTAACTCAACTTCCAATGATTTTCTTAGGAATAATAAAAACATCAGGGTTTCTTAAAATATTTTAAACGCCGAAAGTTATTCTTTAGGGACCAAGGATCAATAGTAAAACTACTGATCATGATTTTTTTAAAGGGCGCCACAGTAGAATATTTTTTGACACAAAATCTAATTACAAATGGCCGGAACGACAGCCCTTCAGCCAGAGAACAGTTTAAGAATATAAGTCATTATAAAAATAGTTACAACATAATTTCAATGCGTCTCAAGGATATGCTCTAAAACAACCACCAGCTCTCGGACTATGAGCCAACGTTATGTTATAATTGAATCATAAAAGATAAAAACATCAATAATTTATTGAGTGCCGTGTGACGCGTGGCGACGCTAACTAATAACCGAGTTATCGCAAACCGGAAATTGTAACTAATCTTTAGATTACATCACTAGGTACTATTTTTTCAATGCCATATATTATGACATAAGTCTCGTGAACAGGTCATATAATAAGGTACCTAAGTAGTATAAAAAATTATAAATTAATCGCGCCTAATTATGTACCTATGTCAACATTATCAGCTTCTCGTGGCATATAACTGTAACTGGTAGGTAAATCCGTACTTGGTTGGTTGAAGGTTGATTATCTACACAAGTATAACTAGGTGCTTATTGGGTATTCTGAAGCATTCGATTGAAATGTCCATGCAAAACGACGATCAATGATAGGTAGTTGTGTACCTACTCCAACTCAACTCAACTCCAACTTCGGTTATATTTCAGTGCCTACCTACCTAACTCTAATCAAACCGCAAGAACTTGAGAGATATTGAATGTCAATCGTTACGGGAATTTCTCATAATACTTCATAATAAAAATTCGAATATAAATTACACATATAAGTATTGAGTAGGTACACGTACCTGTGTACATATCGTTACCATTATAATGACATTGACTGAAGAATGATGAAATAGTTTGCGTATTTTACCAAAGAGATAGTATCTATATAACAAATAAATAAAATTGAAGTGTCTGTTTGTAATGCCAAAATAACAGCTTTTTTACTTTTTTTTTTACTAAATGCATATGAAAGTATGTCCGTTACATATAACAAAAAGACTATTTTTAATTTTTTGTCTGTCTGTCTGTCTGTTTGTTCCGGGTAATCTCCGAAACGGCTGGACCAATTTTGACGGGACCTTCACTGGCAGATAGCTGATGTTATAAGGAATAACTTAGGCTACTTTTATTTTAAAAAATAATTAGGGTTCCGCGTAAAAAATTAAAACCCTTGAAATCCAATATATATTCTATGTAAAGTGTCTATGTCGAAGTACTCTTAATTTCTTTTAAATTAAACGCGGGTGAAACCGCGGGTCCCAGCTAGTACATAATAAAACATTTAGATATACCAGGTAGGTATGAAGGTACCTACTTATTAAAATTTGATTCTGGCCATACATAAACTCATTATTGATAACGACTTGTGGGCCAAGACTAGTCTTTCAACTAATAGGTTTTATACTCTTTTCTCAACAACCTAAGAGTAAAAATATAAGGCTGCGTATGTTTAGGTAAGTACCTTTACAAATAGGTGCTAAAGCTTTACCAATATATTGAGTAGAATTTTTGTTATTGTTAATATTATGGTATAAAAACCTATTTTTTATAATGATATGGAAGGTAAGTGTGTAATAATATTAGCTAGTCTTGTGAAAAATATTGAAACAAACGTTCGCGATTACATTGCAAAACATAAATGAATGGTCACAGTCTTTCCTTTTCTCTAAAGTCCCCTTGCGATAATGTAGAAAGAGATAGATAGATAGTTATAGCTCCGTCCCCAAAACGCATGGCGTATTCTAGCGTACTACGCAAGCTGACGGTGTGTCGACATTGGACGTTGGATCGGTTGCCGGTCCGAGGCTTCGCGGCGAGCGTCGTCGTCAGTCTCGCAATGGCGTTAGTGAGGATAGGACGTGTGTTCGTTTAGTTTCACAACAACCCGAGCGGACACCGGCCCAAAATATTGGCCGTCTATCAGTGCATGAATTACTTGAACATATTTCCTGTAATTCCTCACACAAGAAAGCGATTTGTTCGTGACCACGGACAGTCAAATTTTGGTACGATATCCACTCAGGGGGAATCATTTCAAGGTTCGTACTTTATTCGTAATTTCCCCTTACTAAATAACGTTACTAAATCGTGTCGATTCGATTGTCTCATTTTGTTTAAAATTTTGTAACATCGTTGGTGCAGTGAATTCGCAAGTGTCACAAATGGGAAATTACTAATCAGTGCTTTTCGTTTTGTTGCAGATCATGTTCATCTCATCGTAGTTCCTTCATCGTAAATTAAGTGTTTGTGTGTGTTTGTGAACATAAGTGTAACGTGACAGTGTTTAGTGTTAGTGATGGATCCAGGATCGCCATCGTTGCTGTGGCCGCTGCGCCTGAGCAAGCCCGCCGTGACCGTGCCGGCGAACGGGGATAATAGCAAAGCCGAGGAGAGGGCACATTCGCCGGTGCTGACCGATCGGCTGACGGCGGCACCTTCGCCTTCCAGCCCCCCGGCGCCTCCAAGCCCGGCACCACCTCAACACCAGTTTCAAGCGGCACTTGTCGCTGAAAAATATCTCTTACTAGAACAAGTTGAGGGCTCCTCACTTTGTCGGTGTGTAGACGTGCGAACGCAAGAGGAGTATGTTTGCAAGGTAAGTAACTTGTCTTATCTGTCTTCAGTAACATTAAAGACAGACTTCGTTATAATGCTTACCTACTAAGACATTAGTTAGATACTGGCGTAAGTGCAATGACTCCCGGAACCGCGACGAGTTATAACAACATACCTATACATGCACTCAGATCTAGAGGAGATCGAGTTTGTTTTGTTTGCCTCAGTATTCTTGGGCTATTCCAACCTATAGAACCTACCTATCTACTTCGTTCTCTAAGTCGCAACAACTTTATCGAGCGAACTTGCAAAAGTTTATGTAAATATATAACTAGGTACCGAGTTCTGTGGATATACGCTTACATCTATTTGTGTATTGTATATCGTTATTATAAGACCGGTATTTGTATCTGCGAGAGATGTAAACTCATAAATAGTTGCAGAAGTTGGCAAACCACTCGAACCCATCCATCTCGCGAAACAAGGATATAACATTTTTTTCAATGTTGATTTCTACAACGATACTTACAATCTCTATTTCTCGCGACACAGCTAGGATGCGTAACTTTGTGTCGTGTCGAAATTGTGCCGGGTTTCAACAGGCATGAAGCGTTGCGTAGCTTTGTTTGATTCATATAGTGCGTAATCTGTTGTTCTAATTCGACCACTTAGTCCATAAAACGCATTAGTAATTAGTCAGTCAGTTGGGTATCTACTTAAAACTGTTCTCGTTTCATAAACTAAGGCTATGTGCACGGTGCACCAATCTCTGGCACCTAGTGTTATTATGAATGACACTTGAATATACCTCCTTACAATAACGATCAAACTAACTCGATATTGGCATTACAAACAACGACCAAATTATTAGGCAAAATATTTTGTAAAGGGTTCTCACTATCCCACGGGATTGGACCCCATGTAGAGATAAGCCGAGTGCTCAATAATATGCCCACACGTCGTGTCCCTTCGATCCAATGACTCAAGTTTACCAAAATTATCCATTAGCGACTTTTGACAGCCAGTTCTCTGTACCAATTTATTTCGACATTTAAACATCTACCCATCACTTATTGATAATTGTTCCTGGGTACCCAAAAAATTAGACCTGGTTTAAATCTATAACATGTACTAACATGTTATAAATTTATCTTTTAACTAGCTGTTGCCCGCGGTTACACCCGCGCTTTTATTTTTAATAATATAGTTAGATAAAAATATGTAAGTATAATTAGTATATATATATGTATATATATGTATTTGATTGCATATCATGGGTGTAAATTTTTTCGCGGAATACTAACATTTTTTCTAAAACAAAATAAATAAATTCATTTGTGCTCTGAGTGAATTCACAAGGATAGCAGTCTGTAAAATCTGCTATAGTATTTAGTTATAAAGTTTTATATATTTTATTATAAGGTAATATTGTTAGTAATGTCGCATTGGGTTTAGCCTGTTAGGATATTTGTGTGTATGAAATAAATAAAATATGTTCTGTATATTATATACCTTCATATGCATTTAGTAAAAAGCTGTTATTTTGACATTACAAACAGACACTTCAATTTTATTTATTTGTATAGATAATTTAATTTAATAGACTAGGTACCTACCTACCCAGCCTATTACTAAAGCAAACGTTGTTTAATTAAAGTAACACTAATGTCACGGCTCTCAGTACATAACTCGTTAATTAACGTTCAATAGGTTGTTGTATTTTCATGAATCTCGCGTGCATTGTTTATAACATCTTGTTCAAACCGATGCCATACTTAATATGTCATGGCCCCGGCGCGCTGCTTGATCGCACTTGTAGGCCACAGCCATCGCCGTTTTTACAATGTCATGTGTCGACTTTCGCAATCGATAACCTAACAATAACGGCAATTATAAAACTAACAACACGCTAATTGTTGCACAGCGCTAGTCGTTATCATGTGCTTCGTGATTTAGGCGGGGCTAACATTCCTAACGTCTCATTTTTACTATATTTATGAGGCTTATCCTTATTGGCTTTTGTGAATCATAGAAACTAGTTTATAAACTCGTTATTTCAAACGTATTTTTTAATACCTAGGCTGATTACAAATTTTAGGCAAGACAGGATACATAGAGTACTAACAAAGGCCTATACGGGTATTGTCAAGGCACAGAATAGGCACTTCCCTCGTGAGAACTTAGCAAGGTTAAAGTGTGGCAACGTTATCGTTGCTAAACGCCGAGCGTATTTACAACACCCCGACTATTGCCGACACGACTGCCACGTTTATGTTTCACATTCATCATGTGTGATACCGTCTCACCGTATTTTTATTATTAAATAGTAAATTACCATATTGTAAACGTATCTTGTACGTACTCGTCCTCAGTGTCTCGTACTAACTTTGCACGTGATCGGGTCGAGCCGAAAATAGGCTTGACCTTCTCATTGACATTGTGAAATAAACGTTTTGATAACGCACCGATCGCCGAATGTCAAAGCGAGGCTAGGGGCCCCCCTCCTTTCGTCCCCCCACTAAATAACAGTACGAGCGGCACTCACAACGCACCGCTTATTCATCGCTGCCTTAACAGGTCCATTACTGTGAGTGGAACAAACATAACCAGACATACGCTGTAACGTTAAAATGTTATATTTAGAACGGATCATATCGTTGTTCACAGCAAACAATCGAGACAGCCATGTATACGATAATCTACTATTGTAATTTAGCCTAGAACGGATGAGGGTTTGCAAATTTGTTATGCTTCTTAAACATACACAACTTAGATCGATACAATAGAAACAGGAAATTCATCTATTCCTATTTGATGTATGAAGTAACTATATACTTGGCCATTGTAATTGGACTGATTAAGTGCTGGGTTATCATTATGGGAGAGACAAAGCCGAATTGTCGCTACATAGTCGAGTGCGCTCTACAAATATTTTGCAATAGATATACATACATACCTTGTGATTATACCAATATTGATAACGGTTAAGTAGGTTAGCTCCCGTAAAATACGTTCGATGTCAAATATTATCAAGTGTTCTGTCAACATTGCGAATTCTTATCAATATATCGTGTTTTCGCAAACACGTCAAATAGGTCATGTTTTATTTTCGTACAACGCCCAGTTAAAATAAATCTGAAAAGCGACGTCGTGTCTAGGGTGACTGCGCCGAAATAAGCAACAAACTATTTATACCGTACGAGTCAAAAAAGAAATGGTTTGACGCATGCAACGTGATTCATCACCCGTTAGTCGGGAAATCGGATTTGGAATTTGCGTTCACAATGTCGTTGACATTTCGTGGCCAATCACACTCAGCACTGTAGTACACACACGGAACGGAGCAATCGCTCATTTAAAAATAAATGTATGATTCCATGTAGCCGACCAGCTAGCGGTTCTAGAAAGCTTAACGTAGCCGACAACTCTTGCCTATTCACTATTGAAAAATGTATTGCAACAATCATATTGTCTGTTTCGTTTGATTTCTACTTTGTCGTCACCCAAGAATTCCGAAGACAACCGGGCTAGATTTGCAAAGGAGGGTTAGCTCGACTATTCACAAAATGTTTCAACCTCGTTATTCACATTAGACTAAGCCCTTTTAAATCATGGCCGCTTTGAAAGAGGGGTCCTTTGAATGTATTTAACATGGAGAATCTGAGCTTTGCATATTTTAAAACGAATCATAGATGTCTGTTACGACAGTCGCCTTAGAAAATGTAAGTAGATATCGAAGCTGATGAAACAATAAAGACAGACGGGTCACGCGACGGAAAACTAGGTCATCGCTGGTAAAAAAATAGAGCCGACCCCAATAACACAACGTCATTACATTGAATAATACAAGGAGCTGACCGGATTTAGAGGAAACAGGTTAATTTTCCCGGAAAACGCCTTCAGGTCAATACCGTCGGCAAAAGTAGAACAACTGGCTACGTTTAGAATCACCCATTATTTTTCACAAATTCCATTTGTGGAACCGGTGTGTTAATTATGACGTTTTTCTTTAGGTGGTGTCACGAGACTGCAGCAGCTTACTACAAGCCCACTATCGCCTAGATGGCCATCCGCACGTCAACCCCATACACGAAGTCCTAGTCGGCGATAAGAGAGTTTACTTAATCTTCCCTCGATCGCACTCCGACCTCCACTCATACGTGAGGGCTAGAAAACGGCTAAGGGAACACGAAGCTCGCCGATTGTTCAGACAAATGGCAGAAACAGTAGCCGCGTGTCACGAACAAGGCATCGTTTTGCGGGATCTTAAGCTGAGAAAGTTTGTCTTCGCCGATCCTCAAAGGTGAGTCTTATAAATTCTTTGTATATCTTACGCTAGTGTTAGAGAAACCATTTTTTTCGTCAGATCAATATTACCGTTGAACTGCGCCAAAGTCAGCCACACAATCGATTGTTGCTGAATTTTGTCATTGCCAAAATATCTGATGCAACGGTCCCGTAGCAACTGATATCGGCGATCGACGCGCCTCAAGTTGATCGATCGATTATTTCCTTGATATTTTTTATACAGTCGACGCCTCGAGAGATCGATCGTGAGAAAACCGATGAGTTAATAAAAAGGTCGCAAGGGAAACGGAAATGTTCTTTGTATTTTAAGTAGCGACTCGTTTCCTCTGTGAGTCAAGCGACTTGTGTTACTGCGATAATTGATTATCAGGTTATTCATTATGACAATTCACATGCCCTATGTGTCGCTCTAGTAAAGTTAGCTGTCGTTCTCGATAAACTGAAATAGGTAATGCAGGCACGTTACGCCGCTGGCGCCACAGAAGCTTCTTCCTTTAAAATATCAAACGGCTGCCTTCAATGCTTAATCATGCATTGAGTGAATCACAAATCAAAGTACTTTAACGACTAATCAAAAAGATCATTAATGTAAAAGGACAACAGTACAATGGGATTACTCAACTCGTTTATTAATTACACCGGTCTCGCGTCAGACGGTAGGAACCAGCGGATTTTCAAACTTTTGAAATGTTATCTGGCCTCCATTGTTGCGAATATCTCCGGCAATGCTAGCGGCTCAAGGCGAACGGTGTCATTGCTGCGTACAATACTGCGCGCGCCGCAATCGGGTCAAGGGTCTACGGCAATGCGCTTGCGCACCGTACAGCTTGGCGAGTACGTGTGCAACACCACCCCCTTTGACCCCTATGTTGTTTTCTATTCTCATACGGGTACCTGTCCTAATCCGATCAGGTGATCCTGAGAAGCTCCCTAGAAAAATAAAATATTTTTATGCACCGCTTAACACATAATTTAACGACCACATTCCATAGAGATTTCAAATGTAATCTATTCACCTGCCCGTATCCCGACCCTCGGAATTTGCCGGTATAATAAGATTAATTTATTGGATTCTTTATTTTCATCAGATAACATCAAAAAAGTCGATTGAGTGTTACTGTTTTTTACATAAAATTTGTTTCTGTACGTCAAAACCTCTCCTATTGTAGTTCTAATTATCTGGATCCCTCCTCACACTGCGGGGGCAACAGCCAACATTTTATGTATTTGATTATCTTTATCGTATTCTCTGAGACAATATTCGTAACGCCCACACGAACTGAAATGAAACTGCTGTGATGGTTTCTTTGACCTTTGGACCCCGTCCCTGGTGACATTTACGTTGCGAATTCAAATATGCCTTTGACATGACCGCTTAGCCGCAGACACATTCGAAACGCATCTCCCCAAACGCAAACAAAGTCCATCTGTGTCAATCCGAATTAATATAATGAATTCGCAAAAGTATTAATACAGTCGGCTTTCGAGTGGACAGACAGTGGAAAAGATAAAATGTAATATTTTCAGCGTCGCGTCATCAAAGCGAGTTTTGTCAAAAGCGTTGGTTCGCGATTCGGAACGTGAAGCACCGCGGCCGTGCCTCTAATGTAAAAACTTTTGCTTTACCCTTTACGTAGTGGCGGAGCACGCCTCGACTTGAGAAGCCTTTTCCGAACTTGCCTCTCAAAGCCGGAATGTTTTACTTTTGCCTATAACACAGAATCTCTAAACAGCTACGATAAACTTTATCACATCGTCGTTCTTCTGAAACGTGTTTTCATATTATTTATATAAAACATAGCCCGTTTTGTTAGTTAAATTGCAATAGCGTCGACGTGTCCGCTGGCATAGCGTGTACAAAAGTCTAGTTATTAGGTAAACGGGACGCATTCGCTCGCGGCGTCTGTGTTGTCTGACCGTTAATATAAATTAAGGAGGATATTGCAGATGTGTTTCCAGTTTTGCCATGTGCCGGTGTTGGAGCGGAAACGTCGCTTTTTGTTCTACTTAATGATAACGGACCTTTGCGTGCAGGTCAAGCAGGTAGACAGCTGTTTAGCAATCTGTGACCCGAAGCTTTCGTTCAGCTAATGGACATGTGTGCCACATTTTCCCAGACGACATCCTTTATAAAAAGTTAGCCTCTCGGATTATTCAGATGGTCAAACAAACCCTTATGTACATAAACGGACAGCTCACCTTGTCCAGCCCTAATAAATTCTAATGATTGCACATGTCGCGTCGGTCGCTATTCCCCAGCTGTTGTTTCCAATCGTGAGAATGGTGTATCGGCGAAGGTGCAACTTGAGCAAGTGTCCCGCCCTTTGACCTCCGTTCTCACGTCTCGGTACGATATAAAGGCACCCCTGATTATAAATTCGAGTCATGCGGCGGGACGCCGCGATCAACATCCCGCGATACCGTCGTCGTTCCGTCTCAAAGGTAAACAAGAACATTAATATTGATTCCGCAGTCTCTTTGACGCTTTGAAGTAGGTTTTCTTTACACTCGCCCGTAGTTTTCTTGTCCTTTGAGATGAAAACAATTTTTTCTCTGCTCTTCTTTGATTTTAAAATTAAGAAATAAAAGCGTTTAGTAAAAATATGGATTTATATTCAAATATAACTAAGGATATGAAACCTGTCTATATTATGCTAGATTATTATTATATATTTGTAAATGCTACAAAACATGTAATTACCTAAATATCGACGAAGTTTCCGGTCCATGCATGCACCAAAAAGGTTACAGATTTTAATCATTTGGGGCGGATTCCGCTTTCACTGTTAGTATTTCAATAGATAACAAATGAGAGGTCCGTGTGTAACTAGAAACTATCAAGAGAAATCTCGAGCGGTGTATCCGGGCGCAGGCCTTGGGGGAGGAAAACGAGGTCGCAGGGCCGATAATGCAGGTAGCGAAATCCTCGCGCCCTACGACAACACGAACAAAATTCTCATAACAAACATCAAATTATTATGACGAAATAATTAATACCGATACACTTCCCGGAAGGACGTGTTATAGCCGTCACAATAACAAGACATTAAAGATACATTTTGTATAAAAATAAACCACCTTGTTGGTGACATCATGGACCTGACAACAGAAAGCCGGATGTTTGACTGTAAACTACCTTTATACGAATAATGCATTCTTAATTTTGGCATTGCCGACAGGATATAACAAGGCGGAAACACATTCACGCTACGAAAATAGCCCTTGTCCGCAAACTGTCTCCAAAATCAAATTTTCTTTGCAAGTAGTAATAGAGTATTAGACAAATCTCATTACGCACCAGACATTTCGGAGCCCATTTTCTGTCGCCCAACGTGGCCTTAGTCCTTTGTAAATAAACTCAGGTATAAAAATTGTCCTCGGCGCATTGTTCGGGCGCATCCCGCCCACTCCCCGCCAAAATAATAACTTCGTCGAATGATTCCAGGTAACAAAACCCGAGTTTTTTTGCGTACACGGTGTTCAGAAGCCGGCTCGTATGATCGAATGTATGGCAAACAATGACGACGATCCAATAGCATTTCATTACGCAATTCCATATTTACCCTACATAATAAAGCTTGTGTATCAACACGAGAATGAGCTTTTTAGTCTATCAGAATAATATTAATGCAGGATGTTTATTTTGCGAAACCAGTTGCTAAATATACTGCAATACTTTAACTCGGGTCTTGTTTCGCTACGAGTATATCTGGCTAGTATATTCGCACGGCTGTCGTGTTTAACGAGACGGGATATTTACGGTGCGGACTGAGCCGGCGGCACTCGCCAGCGGATGTGCCAAATTGGTCCGCGATAGACGGCCGCCTCGCCACCCGGCAGACGCCGCCGCGTCGCATGCCTGCCCGGCCACTGCCTCACAACATGTCCTTCCAAATCTGTTCTTAATTTGAGACTGATATGGGTTATTACTGGACAGACAAGCTACTATGGTAAAAATATGTGCAACACTAACCCAAATAACGCCTCGAGGTGGTTACCGATACCTCAGCAGCTGTCGATCAGCGCAGCGCGTATACCTGCGCCTACGCTGCCTATTTTGAAAACGTTTTGAAACAGAGTTGCTAAAGCCTCGTGGTGCAAGAGACCTCCACATTACAGCGATGTATTTGCATAATACTGGGCGCTCGGTAATATAACTATACGTCAGTTTCGCTATAACTATAGTTGTATAACTTTTGGTCCAGTAGGACTTTACCATTATTGTAGTTTGCGTAACGGACCTTTTATTTAGCGGTGTATTTCAACTGCGTAGTTGGCATCCGCTGCTTGTATTTTCGCGCGGGTGTGGCCGCTGGCCGCTCGTGTGCAGATAAGCGAGCGCGCATCTAGTGCTAATTTGTACGGCGTGATTCAGGCGTGCCGGAATTCAAGCGCACTGTTGGTTCTAGTTTTGGGGCGTTTATTAGCGGCCTCGATCGCGACCAGCGCGGCGTGGTGAGGTCGCGCGCAACTGTGCCAATGTCGCGTGGCCGACGCTGCCGCCGACGCCTCGCCGCACCGCCTCCTCGATCGTGCGGAACCGATGCTACACGATGATACAGCGTTACAAAAACTCTGATACCGTATCAGGTCTTTGGAAAGTGACTCATCGATCACCTTGAATAATCGAAAAATTCCCGCCGGACATCTTTGGCTGCTCCGAAGACTCAATCTCAACCGTGAAATAACCAGGAATGCTCTCGGATTTTTGACGCCTACTCTTTTCCGTCGTTCTGAAAATAAATTAATCATTGAGGACGACGCAAGCATTCGTCACGGCTATAAATAATGCGTGTTCGCACCTTTTTTGGTGGTACGAAAACACCGGATGCGACTACCGGACGCTGGCGATAGTGCAATGCTCCTAAGCGAAAGTCGCCTCTACGCGCTCGTAGGACAGAACATAATGCGTATGCGACGTTCTCAATAATGAAATGCCCGGACATAGGTGTCATCCATACAAAAGTGAATCCGACTGTCAGTAGAATTCAAAGCTACGATGGCTCGGTGTTGAACGTTCACCTTGCTAAACCGGGGGCACATTCACAACAGGTTTATTGTTATCTGCAGGGCGGAAACCCGCTCTTCCTCCCTAATTCTTGTTACAATTTCTTTCTGACAATATAGACTTGTTCTGTAGCTGCTATAAGAATAATTTTGTTTAGTTTCTCAATTCGGCGTCGTTAATTTTGCTATCGGGTACACAGCTGAGAAAACGCACGACTAGCTATTAAATCGATCCGGTTGCGTAAAACAAAGGTCTGCGAAACCTTGTGCAAGCGGCGCGCCCGCGCTGCGCCGACATATCTGCGGATTTGCGTAACCGCGCACTTATCCGCCGATACGACGCCCGTGTGTTGTGACACGCTCCGTTTGCCTACATCTGTCCAACCTACATTTGAAAATATATATGCTATCAATTAATTTTTATTTCAAAATTAGTTTTGTCAATGAATCGTCCAAGCATCCGTTCGCCGTGAGCATTTTCTCAACATGAACAAAGCAGTATCATACTAGATAACTCAAGCTATCATCGTTCAATGCCAAGGTCGATGCAAATTAATTTGGCATTGACCAACTCAACAACAACCCATTTTAAGCATCGTTTCCGCTGAACCACCTTGTCCATAATGAATTTTTAACTAAAATGGCGTTCCATTTCTGCGTGTATCAAGCTCTGCGTCTCATGGAAAACAACGGTGGTGTCATGTCATGAAATCACCGAATGACTCACGGCGTTCGTGACTTCAAGTGCCGAGACGTCGGATAAAACCGACATGAACTAACTTAACCTTCTCAGTCGGGAGCATAAGGCACGGCCATTAAAAAGTTCTGCAAAAAGTTTCACGGTGGTCGGGCGCACGCGACCGCTCCTTACAAGCAATGGGTGCATTCACTTCCCACCGAAAGAAAAAAAAAAAATATGCACGTGCCACCAATTAAATAGGGACGAGACAGTATAATTGTGCCCTCCCTTGAATACAGTCTCGCATGACCGCTCACGGAGAACAAAGTTATGTCGAAGGTGGAATCACTGACCGTCGACACACGCGCCAGCCAGCATTTCCATTTTTTCTTCGTTCCGTCCCGTTCCATACGAGTTGAGATTGGTTTTTAACGAGGTAGCAACAGAGTCCTCAAGTCACTGGAGCTGCTCTAAGGCCGGGGATTTTCTTTAGCGCTGGACTTATTTTTATTGCGTTGGTTGCATTTTAAAACCTGCTCGGGGCATGTGTTACGTCGTATCGGAGGCGTCGCCATCCGCGTCGCGAAGGTCACTGACCGCTAAAATCATCCAGCGTAAACAACACAGATACAACTAACAACATAATCACCAACTGACACTGAATTGTTTGTTATTGTTATAACTGCAACACTTCTTATAGATTTGATCAGTTTTATGAAACCGATGCTGTCATTCATTTGAGTGAAATACACTGTTTCACATTGAGACACAATTAATACCTTTATTCCAACAAAAGCGTCACCCTTGCCGATAACACGTTATCGGTACGAAACGGCAATAAGTTCGTTGAACCTGTTCAATTCAAGAATGTGCCTCGATACTGCACGTAGCTAGTGGGTTTCCTATTTTCATTACAATGGATGTGGAATTAAAGAATATTAAGTGCTTTTGCCAGCATAAAATAAAACTATCGGTATAACAATGAATCAGCCCACGTGACATGACGGTGATGAATTCCATACAAAACAGTGGTGCACTCGGTGACGTCATCTAAGAGGGAAGTTAACAATGTAGGGTGCAGGGATGAATCATAGGAAATTTATTTCGGGTCACTAGCCTTGCGCGCACCCTAACCAGCTAAATATACGTACCCTGAAATGGCTTCTAAATATAAACCTTATCTTGCTATTATAAATTGGAGAACATACCTATTAGGGCCTTGGTAAATTGGTGATAATTTTAGACTTGTTTATAGAGATTTGTGTAGTAACATAGTCGGGAGTGAAAATACAGTCTATTTATAAATCCAAAGTTGAGATGTTGTTATAGAGTGGTCTATAATGTACATAAATTCAAGCCCGCTATTCTTAGGGCAGCGAAGTGTTGCTCGCCACAAAAACATACAAAACCTGAAGGTGCATTAATTGCCGGAGTCCTTTTACACTGGCCAGCGCACGAATAAAAATAAAACCAACACCACGACACGGTACGCGTACCGGGCCCACTTGCATGCAAAGAGAACGAGCAATAATAAAAATATTACGCAGTAATCGAAAGAAAGCGAACATAAGTTACTTGGAAGTGCAAACAAAAAGTCAGGCGATTGGTAAGAGTTCCTGTAGTGTGGCGAAGGCGAGTGACCCCAGCTACCGATCCAATATCGTAAATCTTGCGAGATGTTCTTGCCCCTTACTGTCAGCTTTTTCCTGTTTCGCTTAAAAGTTCAACAACTTTCGATATTCTGCAGACGACAGTCAATTTAGCGAGACATCAGACTTGTAATGCGGTTACTGGCAGTTTTTGTGTCTTTATTTTTTCATACACATAGATTCCAAAGCGCGTGGGCAACTAGCGTGAAACATACATGTTTTAAGACTATTCTATACTCAAATAACATCGGTTCGTTCCATTAATATAAAAAATGGAGGCAGCGGCAATTTGGCCGCTCCTTATTTTCACTCCAATAAATAGATCATTTGCAGCTACCTACGTGGGTAGGTTAGTGTGCAAAATATTTAAAAGCGTGGGCGCGCAGTGAAACGTACACAGGAAAAATATGTATGTCTCAAAAAAACTATCGACCTTCAAGGAAAACTTCGCCCACCCTTCCATAAATAATTCAGAGTTTGTTTATCGTAAGTTCACGACCTCTGCATTATAATAATGTTGACATGCAATTGATTTGTTCGATTGGCTTACTCCCTGTGTGCCGATCGTATGCCTTACGATGCAAGCGTCTGAATAAGAAGTCCAAACCGGTCGAATGGTAGCCAGAATTACGATTAACCCTCAATCTGCAGAGAAGCGTCTCCCACTAAAAATACTCTCCGTCCGCAGCGATGCGCGCTGTTTTTATCTTTCTTTAATTATTTCGTGTAGCCATATAATTACTATGCAAGTAAGTTAGCCACGAAGTTAGAGCTTTATGTGTTTAAAAACAATGGTCATTATTGTTATTGACAAGCGAGTCACGGGCGTTTGTCCTACGGGCTTCCTGTTTTGCTGCACTGGCACGATTTTTGATACATTAACCTCGACATTATAATTTTAAATTACCGTTTTAGCCGTAGTCGCTGTTGGTCAAATGTGTTCGTACTACTTTCAAGACCATCTCATTATCTGTAGTACAGTGAAGCCAATTTTAGCATTGAGTTGCATTCTGGAATTAGCGTTATCTATTTATACGAAAACGTTCGTAAGATTTGTATTAACAAATTTGTTTTCCTTTTGCCGAGAGTTATTTTTTACACATTTTCCTTATTGATATTATTCGACACAAACATTTCCTTGGCTTATCTCTTTCACAATTCCGGTGGTATTCTAATGATCCTGACCTACTATTTGCCTAGATAAACTAATGGTAATTAGAGTTGATGATGTCACTTACAAATTCCCTAAACGCTGTCGTTTACGTTAATCTTGTCACTAAATACGAAGAAGTATTACGCATCCGCTAATGAGACGTTTATAATTGAAGTTCGTTTAAAATTTCGAATTGAATGTTCTCATAGCTTCCAATTATAAATGTGTTGTGAGAGCGTCCGGGGCGATCGTTCGCTAGATATGAAGTGTAGGAGCATCCTAATCTCGTTCCGAAACTCTGACGCTGACGTAAGTCGGTTCACGGTCAACAAGAGGAAATGACGCAAGCGCAAGCGTAGCGTTGCACACACTAGAAGCCAACATTACAACACATCGCCGAACACAAACTTGCTAAAACGCTTCACGTGACCTTTTTACATGAATGGTGAATTATATCCCAAGTTAGTTTTTTTTAAGGATTCATTCGGCCTCGCATTTCCTTGAAAGTTTTGTAAGATTCGCCCAACCCTCAACGTCATGAGGTCGTAACAAAATTGTCCTGGGTCCCCGTCGACGTAACCAATCTCGTGTTTTGGTTTGTTAGCGTTTCGCTAACAAACACTCATAAGTTCGGTTTGAAATTGCGCCACTCTTGACATTGAGAGCTTGTAATATTTTTATTTACAAATATTTTGTCCGCATACAAAACCGATGCAATACCCGACTTGAATCATGTTGCCGAAAACCGTGTTGGCTATTTTACAAAACAATTGAAGTAATTATAATACGATCTTGATTGTATAAAAAAAAAAGATAGTGGAGTATAACAAGCTGGCTAGCTAATGTATGACTGCTCTTTAATATTATTGGTGTAACTCTCTAAAATTGTAGTGTTTTGTTACCGGGATCGTTCACAATGACATTGAAATGAGTTGCGTTGCGAAACGGTACTCTTTTCGTGTTCCTGGCCTCGAGGCGCCTAGCGCGCCGCCTTCGAGATTGAAGAATACGTACAATAAAATACATGAGAACGTATCCGACCTCAGTTCGCGGTCACTAGTTGTGTAACCGAACGCGACAAACAATACTGTGATTTTGAGCTGACGTAATTTTAGAATTTACATTTGATTGTTGCTTGACAAATTACGCTTAATTTTAATTGACATTTATATGTATAAACAATAACTTTTGCATAATCTGGGCATTGCCAAATCAATTGTATTTACGTATTTTTATACTAGAAATGTTTTACTTTAATAGTCTCTCGAACCGACAACCTTTGTTATCGCGAGGTTAAAATAAATGATTTGCAGTTTCGTTTGCACCAATAATATTTATTCATTAAGAGAAAGAAACAAAAGCATTATTTTCACTATATCAATAATTAAAAAACAGGTTTATTGGCCGCTGAGTGCGACGTGTCATTAAACACGAATGTCACGTCTACGTCTGGGCGAGCTTTTGCAGAATGATTCAGAATCTTAATAGCATTAATATTAAAGTACAATTTTCATCGCTCGCCCGTGATCGGGTCGTGACATTGCCAGCATGATGATCCCCTATCGACATGAAGTCATCGTCGTATATAAAACTTACGACAATAACACTGGCGTCATTAGCAACGCTATTGTACATTCCACTCTTGTTTTTCTTCATACAATCGATGTTTGTACAGATTTCAAGACAATTTGCGCAGTAAGCGACCCGAACAGACTCGCGACGCCCTGTGGTAATCAATATGGTTCGATTAAACACATTCAGTACACGTGCACCGATTAACCCCTTCACGCGCTTGTACGATAAACTAGTTACCCTTGCGAAACATTGTGTCAATCAAAGAGGCCTTTCATGTAACTCATTTTACCAGTGAGCAAATTTGATTCTGTTTCGTACATTTAATTCAGTGCGTAACTAATTGAATTTCTCTCCCAATACACACACAACAATGGAATCTGCATTTACGTAAGCAGATACTTTGAAGGGCTAATAAACAATTTATATACAAAACGAAGCTGTACAAAATTCATCCAATTTTACGAAGAAAATTGTTTCGAAGTTCGTGAAACGTGAGCGCCTACCCAGTTATTTGACTGTACATTTTTGAAGTGGCGACCTTTCCACGCGAGGGTTGCGGGGCCTTTATGGGCCGTAGCACGTGACCCGTAGCAACCGCTACGAGTCTACGTAGCATTGACGTCAGAGCGGTAAAAGTACTCCGCGAGTGGGATACAATGTAGTGACGCACTGACGCACCTAATGATTTCTTGGCGCATGCTATCGATTTGATGCGTAATTGTATGAATTAAATATTGTTTATTTGCTCTGACGTAAAAGGTACGCGGAAGCGGTTGCGCACGGTCGCACCGCGGCGGCGGCGGGGCCGGCTCGCCGGACCGTTGTATCGGCGTGGTAAAGCCGCGGCCAAGGACGGGCGGACCCCGCACACGGCCACCGCGCACTTGCGACACCGCGATAGCGATGCGGCACCGATGCACCACGCGCACACGCACTAGCCGTACATTCACTAGATTTTTTAATTCTTACTTATTCGCACGCGTATCTGATCGACCAGTGGGCCTAGCACGAATATTTTGAATTATGCCGTGTGGTGCCGGCTCAGAATACCACCACCCCGTCTCCTCTCGTGGGTGTCGTAAAAGTCGACTAAGAGATTAGCCGGAGGATGGGCAGCAGCGTCCTTCGAGTAAATTAACAACTCAACTGCGATCGCCAACCCGTCTGCCAAGCGTGGCGATTATGGCAAAACCCCCAATGAGCCCACAACACACCCATATCGGTCGTTGTGGTGATTTTTGGGGGAGGCCTGTGTCCAGCAGTGGACTTCATTCGGCCGAAACGACGATAGTAACTTACACGTATCGCTAATTTGAGTGAATTTTGAATTGAAAAATATTTGATTCGCACATTTTTTTTTGTTAACATTGAAGACTTTATTCCTACCTATGTATGATACGAATTGTGTTTGTCGTATTTAAACAAAAATGCTATGTAGTTGTATTTTCGATTCCAAAATCACTCACATTAGCGATACGTTTTACGTTACTATACGTCAAAATATTCGTGCTAGGCCCGCAGTCGTCTACTTTTTCGTTATGAATTTATTACTAAGTAGGATTCCACTGCGTAAACGAGACACCTTTTGCCATAAAAGTTATCTATCTTTTCATTGACGCGCAGATCGCTCGTTAAGCATTATATTAGCTACTTAATCCATAAAATTTATATCGTTTATAACGCGATAGACTTTACTCACCTTCGAACTGGTGAATGACACTGAGGTGACTTTGCCACCGTCTGTTGAAATTAGCACCCACACTTGCAAATTTGTTACTTGCGAATGACGTAGAAACTCACATTATTGCAACATTCATTGAAAAATGTTCAGTTGTTTACGAATGACGCGATGGCAAAGTTCTTTTACATCAGACTGTTGTTTCTATCGGCTCACGGTTTATCTCGGAGGCAAACAGGGGTGGTGACGACATGGCTTTATTTACGAAAAGGATGGCGGAAAATACACATCAAAACAAATGAAAGGTATCGCTCTCATGATATACTCTCGTGTAAGATTTCCGCGTGCGACTGAACGTGTTTGTTATACATCACATCCTGTTACCAAGAAATCTTTCGTGTAATGGAAATGTTTATAGTATACAACATGCGGTTTTCCTCTGACACATACCAACTAATTCGCGTTAAAGTGAATAGACAAGGAAAATTTTCTGTTGGTACGAAAAGATAAAACGTTGATTAAATTATCGTTAAACTACTTAATACGAATCGGGCGGGTGGCCTCGGATCGAAGACCGCCTCGATTCAATGTCAGTTGCGCAAGCGCCACTCTTCCGCCTTCCATTCGGCCGCGTCGCCCAACCAGGAACGAGAGAACAGAATTCAAATTGTAACGTCCCTCTCTGCTCTGATTTTAGTATGTATTTTATCTTTGTAATATTTTAGTATAACAATACGAGACATATTGTATGTATGCTAATTTTATACGTGCGTGCAAGCGCGTAGGTACACGGGTGACGTGACATAGGCTGTGTGTCATGTACAGCACAACGTGACACGAGGCTGGCAAATTGTAATAAATTTGAAGATGTAGCTCTTCTTTCGCGTGTGAACATCACGTTCTTATGTAATATTGATTCTTATTGTCTTGCTTTCATAAAAGGTTTCCCTTGGACATAAGATATTTGATTATTTGCGTTCAGTTTATTTTTCAATGGAAATTTACATGATATTTCAATAATAAATTATATTAATAAAACACCCAACAATTTGCATTTATAATTTATAGCCCGCGGCAGTTAATCTGAAGACAGTTTAAATACCGCAGGTATGGAAAAATGAAACTGTTGTTTTTTTGTAATATTTCCATCAATCCAACCACACCATCAACCAAAAACAACCATCCATCAACTGAAACTTAGATTTATTTATTTGATTTTTATGTAAAAAAATTACATCTTCGTAATTACAGAGCATCCATTTTGAATCTAACTAGACACCATCCAATTTAAAATCCCCGGAGCACCACTGGCTGTACGATACTTAAGTCAATATACCTTTGGCATGTGGCCGGACGATGAACATTTATTTTTAATACTTTGGAACCTTTTCTTTTGTCTCTTGATACATGTCGGCCATCTGCTGTGTAAATTGCGTAGTTCTATTTTATTTGAAGTCCGTTTCCGGTCCCGTTACATCCGGTAGTCGAGAGTGCTTGAGAATCAAACTCATGCGCATAACGCTCCCCTAATGATGAAAAAATGTTCAAGTACCATGGGAAGCGGTACTGTACCGCATTTGTTGCTATTAAAAATAATATTTTTAATTGTGACACGGTCATTGTACTACAGCGTTATCTCCGTACGAGACACCTAATGTTTTTTAGAGGTCACACCAATCTGTTATCACGGGTAGATAGCGTGGTAAGGTCGCCGTATGCCGCAATGTGCTCCATGTTCGTCGGAGCACAACCTTACAGCAAGATCGGTACCTTGAAGTTCATTCAGGATTTTGAAGAAAAAATTAAAGGTGTTCTAAATTGTATTGTGGCACCTCGTATCGGGTTAATCTTCCAACAATTGCCCGAGCGACGTTACAATGCCCAGTTTTTGTCGACTTTGCCAATTCTATACCCTCGTCACGATCAAACTCGAACAGATGTTCCAGTAAACAAATACAGCTATTATACTCTTCTCCTACGCATGATTTATTCGTTCTATCGAATCGATGATGAGACGACAGAAAACTACCGACCATTGTGCAAGGATTCGTCCTATTCAACACTAAGAAAACACCTTTTTTGACCAGACAATGAGTTGCACATGCGAGAACTTTACCTGCACGCACGTGTTCGATATTCGCATTCCGCACAGACAATAATGTATTACTTTGCTCTCTAACCTATCATTTCAAAAGGAGCTTCACGATAATAACAACAGGGTCGCTATTTGTCTGCCTCAAGTTGAAAAAGTACATAGTAAATCAGACATCTCGTAAAGGACTTTAATAGCCAACAATTTCTCGACTTTATAGTCGTGCGTCTATATTTGGTGTATGTTATTGTGCTGGTAGCGTCCCGAGCTCCCTCCCTTGCAGCATCAGTGTTTCATTTTCATTAACTAATGCTATTACAAGTTAAGCATGGCTTTGTCGCTGAACCGCCGTTGCTCTAACCGAACAGCGTTAGATGAAACAATGGGTATTCAGAAACAAGTATGTTTGGATACGTGATGACAACTCTATCTGTTGAAATGCATGCACACGGCCTGATATTCGATACAACGGAAGGTCAACAGAGTTAACTTACTATCGAGAGAGGCGATGTTTATTCAAATGCACTTACAGCTTGCTCCAAGTTTGGATTTCGACATCTGCCACGAGGTCAATATTTGCCGTTTTTTCGAATGCTCCTTTCTTTACGAGTCCCCTCTGTTGGTCTTTTCATAGCTAGGTTTTGTTTTAGAGAAATGCTCGAGTCGGCGGCAGATGGTGGCAAAGACTAAATGGTTTCCAACATTTGCAAGGAAAACAATTTCATTGAAAACTCTGCGGAGCTCAATAAATGCCGGACAGGATATTACGCGATCAGAGTAAATTGGTTTTGCCGTTATTAATTTTGATAACTGGGATTCAATTCGTTTCTCTCTTTTGTAACAAAGGGAAACCATTGTAATTAATTTAATATAGTTACGCAGCACAGCAAACAAAGTGTTCTCGATAGGCATCAAAATTAAATTGCGAATAGCTCCCGTAAAAGTGCCAATACGAAGCCATATTATTCATGATTAATTGCGTTGTTGTAGGTATGGCATGGTTTTAATCTCGCATTCGGATTTTTTGTATCGACATGTGCGCGGCCATCTGTTCGGTCAGATTAAGAAGTGTATTTTTTTTATTTTTACGTAAAACATACCTCTATCGATATGAGAAAGTGACACACAGCACATGGCACGATAACGTCCTCTAGGCTTCTACCTGCCTTTGTTACCGACACAATGCGTGCGCGCACATCTGCCGGTGCCGCCTGCGCACCGATCTCTACTCCAGCACCATTGTGCACCTAATGTTAATTTGAAATTCCATAATCAATCATAGATTTCATTCATGCTGACTGCCAAATCTACATAATATATTTAAAGATACATATTCATATAATACCGAAGATCGTATGCTTATTATGTAAACTGTCTTACCTTTTCACTTGACATATTTAAAGTCAAAATAATATAGTAGAATTAATTAAGCTGTGAACTTATTTTTTAAACCATTTATAGACTTGCAAATCTCGATGTCTAAACGTTTGCTAATTGCCTACCGTGATTTAGTAAGATACTATAAATCCAAGTTAGTTTACTAAATGCGAGGTCAACTTCTCACATAACTAAAGGTACGCGTAATTGCAAACACCAAAAGCTGTCCATTCACTAAATTAATAAACCTTTTAAAACAGTAAGGGCGACTATAAACTATGGTTAAAAATATGTAAGTAAATTTACAATCCGCTTTAGGTAGAAGTACCCTTAAGTGAACTACAATGGTTCTTGTTTATGAAACAAAGAGTTGCAATGTTCGATGTTGTAGGATAGGAACAATTAATCGAGTGGTCCGGACGCTGCGATGCCAGTTGCGAAAGAATCGACCGTGTAGTTGCTAAACAGTTGTGTGCTACCGCTTTTGAAATTTAGTAATACATCTGGATCGTTTTGAAACTTATTAACCTGTTTATTTTGCGCTCAATTGTACAATAGTTAGAGTTTCAAAACCCTCTCAAAGGACTGTTTCATTATTTCTACAGTTACGCTCTCTAAGTGTTGGCACAAAGGGACGCCCCTAACGATCAAGTTACTTTTGTTTGTCCGACGTTAATTAAACAACAGATGTCCAGGTTCTCTTTGTGTCTAGCTGTTGTAACTGTCGCTGACAGGTGAATGAAACGGACGACTGTTTCATAGGTATTACAAGTAACGTGGTTCGTGAAAGAATTGCCCTTGTTCATCATCCAGACATTGACAGACCGATCGTTGACGTTAATTGAGAACAACCATTAAAACATCGGAATAACAAAAGGTTGTAATGGACAAATGCAGCGGAACCGGCGTGCAGTTAGCTCATAGTAACGAACGCTTGGCGTTTTGGAGCGGAGACTTGCCGCAATAAATCCTTGATGGAACCTTAACCTACTTGGATGATTACGAGTGCGCTTGCCGCACGCCGGACGCACCGCGCCGAAAGCGCTGCAAACGCTTTTTGGTACATTGTATCATTTGCTACTGCCAATATAAGCTGCTTGAACATTTTATTTGCTTTTGTCATTAAGTTTCGTATACAAAAGGTCGATTAGCAGGTGTAGATGACACCGAATTCCTGAATTTACCCTTTGAGTTTCTGGAGTTAATTAATAATTCATGAAGTAAAGTCGTGGGAGCTGCAACGGTCGCTGCAGTGACCGGCGCGCACGCAGGTGCGCTGGCGACCTTGCGCAATGGCACATATACTCGGGTACATATCTAGCCGCTAACAAATGTATATCGGAAACCGCTTGCGAGATACTTTGTATGCGTTTCGACATCGTGTTTACGTTCAGCGCCCTAAACGTGTCGAGATAGAATTCTTAATAATATCGTTAGTGGAATGATTCAATTGTTGAACCAATATGCACGTTCCGAAATGCTGACATCATTGCAGCAATCTATCTAGCTTGGGGTACTTCTAATGAATGCGACTAGATAGAAATATTCTTTGATTGACGTAAAGAAATCCAACGGTCGGTGCCAAGTGGGTCAGTGCGCCAATGTCGGACTTATCATAAAACCATCGCTGTGCTACATACTGGTTAATTATAGTCTTAATGTGAGAAATGGTAGCGTTTGTTTAGTGGCTGTGGTCGTGTCTCACGCATGTCATCAATCGAACGTCCGCGCTGCACCGGCGGGCGTGACGGCCAGAATACTGGGTCAAGTACAACGGTGCTTTGCCATTCATTGTCACCGGCGCCCTCCCCTCCGACCCGCGCCGCACCTCCCCCACTCCCGCGAGTGCTTGCGCTCGCGCATCGGCCTCGCGCCCACTGAACTTGACATATCGCTTTTTAACACATTTTTTGCCCATTATTTATGTCAGTGCTAACTTTAAGTAGGTTACTTATATTTCTGCAAGCGTATCATTTTCGCACGTGTTTTATTATAAATATTACAATCCTCATTAAGACTTGAAGACCTTGATGCTTGCGTATTTAGTGTTTAATTCTACAATAGTTTAATTAGTTCATGCATTATGTATGTAAAAATATTAATATTGTTCCTTCAGTTGCACACTGCACGCATTACGTTGACTTTGTAATTGCAACAAACAAGTGTGACAACACTCGTTACCTAACTCATTGCACTCTCCAATACAGCAAGAGCTTGATGTAACGGTCTGTGTAACCTCCTTGCGGTAGGCTGACGTGATTTCGCATCGTAATCTTCCATCCCGAAGGTATTACACATTATATCACAAGTTTTGCCGAACGCGAATAACACATCGGCTCCTCTGACATCACCCGAGGTCGTCGTCCGGCGAGCCTCAGCGGCGCAGCCTGCGGACGCGAATGATAAAATGCTAATGGCTAGAGTACATTCACCGCGTTAGAAAACCTACTTCAGTTCCGCACTTTCTTTATTGCATCAGCGGTGTGTGCTGTTTCGCCGCACTCTCTTCCGCTGCGCCCGGCAACATTGGGCAAGCGACCATCGCACCGCATCAAAATGAATTTAGAATGCGAGTTCCAATTTCAAAATCATCGTTTCTTCTGTGTAACGCCGACGCGACTAATTGTTTGTGGCCACGATTCATTATCAATTTGATATATTTCCGCACTTTCTTCGGTTATGTCACGCGGCTTTGTTTCGCTCCCCTTGGATAAGTCAGGTGAAGTTTTGCAAGTTCAGTGACCTCCCCCCGCTCCACGTTGCATCCGCGAGTGAGATGCCCAGAATAGTGATATAATAAGCTTGGTGTTTAGAAATTATCATTTCCGCACTTTCCAAGTTACATCATTGAGTCTTGAAAAAAGTAATCGCGGGGTGAACGGCCGAATAGACCGGCCATCTTAATTCAATGTTGTTGATCATTGCTCCTTCGGTATTCGAGGGAGCGTTGATCCTTCCATGATCTCATAGTTCGACGTACGGTGAAGTACTTCAAACAAAAAAGAAATCCGATGTACCCAATTAGTTTTTATTGCCTACTTATCTGAAGTAAACACCTGCTTTTTTACTAATACGGATCGACATTTGTTGAATATTTTTATAAGCAGTGGCATCCCCACTGCTTGTAAAAACATTATGCCACTTATCATATTTGGACACAAACTATCAGTTATTTATATAAGTGCAGGTACTGGGTGTTATCTATCACTGTCGTTGCATTGCATCGATACTTTCATCGGCCTGGTACCATTTCGCTGAAGCGAACAGCGTACCAATCAGAAAGTACCGCTGTTTGGCGTGCCACATTCGAACCATAGCTGTAAACTTGAGATATTATTGAACGCATTGCCAACATCACCATGACTCGGTTCATCTTCCAATAAGTATGAAAACACAAAGGGCATTGTCCGCGAATCCTAGAAGCCTGTTTATTTATCAACCACGATCACTCGAAACGTATTCGATCCACGTTCTCGATTCACACAACCGTACGGTGTTTGAAATTCTTCAACGTGCAGCCCTACGTACTTTTACGCTTTCGATTAACGATATGTGAGAATATATTTGATAGTATCGAATAATTTAAACTTGTCGCGCAAAATCGCAACTTTTCTCGGTAATCAATAAATTGAAACCCGTTCTCGACTGGTTCTCATTAGCGATGTTTACGCGTCGTTTTCAGTAATGGTTAACTTAACGGTAGAAACGAGTTCTCCACTCGCGATTTTTATCCCGCAAAGTTAAGTATTTATTTACAAACTTTGACCAAAACAGCTTCCATCAAGTTTCTGTTCGTAGTTGGTATAACATTTTCTCTTATTGTTTACTTCGAGTACAGCTCTTTTGTATCAAAGCGTTCATAAGCGGGACCATCTCCAGCACGAATATTGTTCTAGATTCTTAAATGGTGCAAAATCTCCAAGCGTTACAAGTACATTGCTGCATTTGCTTGCTGTAAAAAACGTTTACTATTGCACACGTTGTGATGTATATCGTGTACCGCGATATATTCTGTTCTAGTTATAAGGGAATGTGGTAAACGCTTTTGCGTGTCTTATCGCGGCGAGCCGAGAGTGCCTGCGACGTCATTGGGGTCGTACGGACCCCGGTACTATAGCTATTGTTCCTGTTCGACGAAGTTAAGATAATGATCGCGGTATTATGTGCACTCGCTTCGAGAGGCTTAGCGGCGCCAGAGCTGTACGAGTTCTGTGTGCAAACAATTTTGTTTATATACTTTTTATATTGATTTAAATGGTAAATATTGTCTGTGCTAAAGCTTGAATCCAATTCAAATGATACTGTGGAATATGTTCCCGGTATTCCTCCTACACAGCGCCAGGAGCTTAGCTCGTATAATACATTCGTGCTTCGCGCTGCGAGTGCCGCGCGACGCAACTAATTTCCATACCAATGGCATCACAATAAATGCAGGTTATATGTAACACATTTTCGCAACAACCAACCAATAAATAAGGTAAACTGAATTGTGTAACATAACAAACAGCTCCAGTCATTAGATTACAAAATATTTGCTTATCACTCACGTTGCCAACTACACAAATAAACAAATGGTGAAAATTGTTTAAAGATATTTTTTCTGGTGATTAGATACCGAGTGAAATGCTGATAAATAAAATACGCGATAAACGAAGCCATTCTTTGGCTTATTTTGTACCTTATGTACTGTTTCTAAGATTACTATTAGGCAAAAAAGCGAAAAAAAAGAATGTTTTCGGTGGAATTTCGACATTCTCAATCGTGTATTGTTTAATATAAGAAGCTATTTTTGCTTCGTAACAGTTAGGAATCGACAGAGATTAATCCTACTTGTCGACCCACGCGTTTCTACAATCACGAAGCAAATGTATTTCACAAGGCGAAATCGCAACATCGCCATCGCTTATTTCGCGTTTTCGAAATCATCCTGCGTCATTCATTCCTGCTTTGTACTTACGTACGATTACATTGTGTTTATTGTCTTTATATGAAATGTTAAAACGGTTTTATTGGTGTCAAAATGTCGCCATACCACCTCGTGCCCATATTAATGTCTGAAGTTTCATTATCACTTGGTTTAATATTCTTGCTTGAATAAATTTCATTATGCTTTTTGTTTTACATGGACAGAAACTCTGACATTCATTAGTTTTAGAACTAGCCCGCTTCTAACTGGTTAGTTTGAACAAATCAGTTGACGTGTACGAGACACAAACGTGCGCTTGTTTCGAATGTTGTGCAAACTACTTTATGAAATGGGGCGTAAGGACCAGCAGTTTTATACATTGCGATAAATATGCGAAACGTTCTATGCCTAAGCGGCTTGCAAAACATTATTACCAAAGTTTTTAGGATGGCCTACATGTTGCATATAAATCAGCTGTAAAGTCAACGAAACATTGTCTCATTTCATTTTCCATACATTTGCGCCACTCCCCAGATCCAATAGTTAACCAACTGTTTCAGTAATGGTCGGCATTGCCTCGACAGTTCGCAATACTCTACTCCGTTCGCCACATATCGCAAGCTCTTGCGTCGTCCGACCAGCGGGCATAGCTTTCATGATTAATCGTCGTTCTAATTTCCATTGCCTGTATCGCAACCCCTTCAATGTGCCAACTGCTCCAACCTATATTGAATTATGTATGTGTTGTGTGTGGGAGCATTCATCTCGCACGTTTAGCAGTTCCGACATAGAATAATGAGAAGGAAGCGATTGCTAGTGAAACAATCGTCGATTCCGGCTGCGTGCGCGCCACGGCGGAAGCTGTGCGAACGCGTACGGATGCGGATTTACTCTTTTATTTATTGAGCGATCTAGACCGCATCTGTCGGGCGACAGACATCGTACAGCTGCCCTGTATGGTGATGCTTGTACACTCGTTATACAGCCTCCGAGCACGCACACCTGTCACCAGGTGTCGCGCTCCACATTCACATATGACTGCAGCTTCGTTGGATTGTACGATGAATCCATACATCCCTTTTTTATGCTGTTACGTTTCATCGTTAGCGTGAAAGCTATCGTCGTAACTAATCACAGTCTGTCGCACAATAATTTTATTTTTCTTTCTACATGTAATAGTGGTGTAATGACGATGATTACTCGTCCGCAATGTGGGAGCACCAGCTTTTTACTTGCACGTTTCCCAACACTTGGAAAAGTCGGCTTTAAAACGTAACAACGAGTTATGAAAGTGAATACGCAAACGTGCTAGTGAGCCGGTTCCCCGTTAATTCTTCGTGTAATATCTTCCTGCACGACAGAATTCCTTGGTTCAAATTAGACATGACCAGGGCGTTCGCGAGTTATTGCGACATTTGGGTTATGTGCGCCGACGGGACCTCCGGCGCCGGGTTTTCGACAGTACGTCTCGAGCGTGACTAACAAATGGCCCTTAAAGATGAAGGGTACTGATGCAACTCGACTTTTTTCGGTGGCCCAGTGTCCACACGTGTGCTACGCGCCGGCGAAAGTATTTCGAAACTGACAACGCAGTTATATCGGGAAGGAGTCAATGAACGGAAGTGTTTCACGAGTGTGACATGCGGCGCGCTTTATCGCGACTTGCGTAACGATGGGCTCACTTGCCCAATCGTGCCCCACGAGGACCGCTGATGTTATGCTATGCGGCTCGTGCCTCTGCGGTCGCAGAAAACTGCAGGAATCTTGTTATCGCATCTGTCGTAAGCCTATCCCTGCGGTTAGGCTGGGCGGTGTAGGTGGCGGTAGCTTAGGGCCGCGGGTCGATGTACGCTTTCTACGGCGCTCGGCGTGTCTTTCTCCAGCGCTAGCGGTGCGGGCGTGCTATTGCAAAACGCCGCTGAGGTCGCGCTTTCTTCGTTCGCGACGGCCGCTTGGAGAAATTGTTGCGACACGCCGCCGCGTACACCGACCCCGTGTTAGAAAGTCGACCGCTCACCGGATTTAACACGACATCGCGTAACGGTGTAATTGCAACGATTCGAGACGGAATTCAACAAGATTTCGGATACTTTTTGCGCACGCATTCCGGCCGCTTTCTTTCGTTACACAATCGTCACGTAATAGAGGTACACGGGTCATCGAACGGTATCGTACGTTTCGTAAACGTCGCGCGCGCATCGAGAACTCCGGGTCGGTACGCAATTGGCCAATTGCGTGCGGTAGTGCGTTTGCGCAACGGGCTCTGGAGTGGCGCCCGTTCCGCAGTCCGCGCGTTGCAACACGGGATTATTTCGGCGGAGGCGCTTGGACCGCCGCCCGGACTTGCAACATGCCATATCGCAACGCGACTCATAATCCATTGTGACACGCGGCGGTGTGCGGACGCCGCCCGCCTGCCAAATACGGCCGCACCGCGGTTGCGCTACTCGATCTCCTTACTTCACCGAGACGCGCGCCGATGAATGTCACTGATGTCACATCTCACCAGTGATCCACGCGAAGCTAGGCCGTGCGCCACCACTGTCACTGCATTTTTGAACTAAAATAATTTTGCAACCGATGTTCACATTAGCATTTTCGCAAGCATCCCAGTACTCGGTTTCAAAACTTAGTTCGACTTGCCTTATCAGAGCCCTGATAAAGCGAACTGTGTCGCTGCCAGCGGTTTTGAGACCTAAATTCTGTAATATATGTGTTTTTAGCGATAATACGCTGCGACTTAAATAAACATATATAAAAATCTGTAGGAATCGTGTGAATCCCGCATGCGCTGACCGAGATAAGGCGTTTCATGATTCGATTCCAATACTGTTATCAATCAGGTTTCACGAACATCTTGCGTCATTGCAGCCGAAATATAATTGGGCATGGTCGGGATGGTTTCCCAACGTATCCCGGCGGCATCTCTGCGGTGTAGCAACTGGCATCGCGCTTACGACATCACATGTCCCTACAATGCGGGTTACGAAAACCTGTGACTAACCGCTGCGCCCGCGCCGGCGAGCCGTACCGCACGGTTCGGAAACGGCTAATATCGAGCGTCAACGTCGAATTATACATTGTTGACGCGGCTATTAAAATAGAGCCTTTCGCAATCTGCAACTGACACATCGGCTCTGTTTTGTGTACACTCTGTTATGAAGCGTTTCCTAGCGGTTGCGCAAGTATTCGTCATACTGCGGCGATACAAACGCGAGCAGGAAGTGCATGCATGTGTGGTGCATCTGTGTCTCGATGACTGCCATTGTTTGTTACGAAACTGTCAGGGTTGAGTTAAGCAATGGCGGCGGTTGCGAAACACGCGCCGGCGCATCCCGCTAATTGTGGGCGATCTCCCACACTGGCGACTGCTGGCCGACACGCTCCACATGCGACCTGACATCGATAACTACTCAACATTCATATCACGATCAATCTTAATAAACAGCGAGCGACATTGTACCAACACATTAAGCTACCATTTTATTACTCGATACACGAGTTTATTATTGACGACGAGCAATAGACAAACTTGACCAAGAAATGTTAGGAGAACGTTACCCAGTTTCAAACGTGTAATTTTAACGAAATATTTCGTTAACTCAGTTGCGAAGTGTAAACGTGAGCCAATATAGTAATAGAAACTTAAAAGTTTGGCTAGGTGTCGTCGTAGGTGGGGCACGTCAAGAGATCTAGACAATATTAGATATGGGGCGAAGTGTGTACAACAGATTCTCGGCTCTTGTAGCCCTGCGTGTGCGTAGCGGCACGTTGCGTAAATCGGTGTCCTTTCGCCCGCGGGCCGAACTGCCCGCGTCCAAGACACCGCGAGAATCCTTGGAGGCCACCGCTCGGAAATCCGGCCAACCTTCCGACCGCGTTACGACACCGTATAACTTATTTACACATTGCGAAATTCGAATCGATTGCAACTGCAGACATCGCACTTTAGCCTTGCCGTTGTAGGGATTTAATTAGGATCAGTTGCGCAGTCGCGAGACCTAAACGGATACGAGGACGCCCTCCAGACTCGGCTCCGCTCACTGATGGATTACAAAAAAGGTCCGGAGTGCAGTTGCAGGGTGACGTCACGAGTTTCGTCAACTAGTTCCCACAGCGGATCTGTTGCTACACCAAGCGATTAACTAGCTGCGCCGCACGTGCCCGGCCAGGCACGGCCAGTGCATTGCGCATCCATGTATCACATCAACATCTTACTCCAGATCAATAATCATACACACATAACTCACGCCCGTAACTAATTCGAGAGGTGTCTTGCTGTCCCAGCGCATAATATTTCACTTGATAACCGAACGATATTGCGACAGTCTTAACGAGAGTAACCTTTAGCGGGAGCCAACCGCTCCATATTGTCACGACACGATCATTGGTAAAATGTGTTCATAATAAATAGCTATCGTTTATCTAACATCTAGAAGTATCGCAACGCGTTATTAATACCACGCTACGGTCTAATGTGCTCCGTCCGCAGTATCTTTTGCCAGTGAGATCTCCTTGCTGAGCCGTCAATTCCAGCGAGTCTTGCGTACGTCTGCAGACTATTTGTCAAACATCTGAGACCGCAACTTGCAGGTTTTGTAACAGCGCTCTGAGCAAACTTGATATTTATTGCCTTCAGCTTTCGGAATACGCACGGCCCGGCCAATCGAAACTTACACATTTCCTAACGATTTAATGTTTCAATTCGTTTGGAAATTTTCAAACTCAAGGCAATTATAGGGTACGGTACGTATAAATAGAACAGGAGGTGCTCTTCAAATCGGTTAAGCTCACCATTCCCCTGTGTATTTATTACTAAGCCCGCTAAAAATACCATGTGTATGTGTGCGTTTAATGCATATGTTGATTTTTCTACATCGAACCGTCCATCTTGCACCTGTCCTGTTTTACCTTAACCTTATATTATTACGTGCAGTTTAAAAATAAATTCCAAGCGATTCAGTTTGGACGTGTTGCATATCCACTACTACCTGATAATAACACGAGCGCTACGTTTGAATCAGCAAACGCAGTAACCCAAGTGCGTTCCCATGAAACCGAAGATCGAAAGTCCCGTTGTCGTCTGATCGGAGTTAGTTTACATTCAATCATACACGACACAACCGGTGTAATGTTTCCAACTGTGCATTTAATAATGCATTTCGAAACGATGCGGCCGCTCTGTGAAATACGAGGTCGCGCACGGTGAGCCTAAAGCCCGATGTGATGAAACAAAATCTATTGCATCACCGAAACAGCTTTATGGTTCACTATGTAATTATTTACATGACATTATTGTTGCATACGCACCGATACACGGCGGTATCCCAGAAACAATTTTGCAACGTTAACGCGAACAATTTTAATGTATGGCGCTTTAATAATAATTAGCAGAGTACGCGTGTGTTAATAGTGCACTGACAAAGCTTTGTGATCCATTTCGGACGAGTGCGTATCGCGATTTATATGGGTCACTATCACTAGCCATGCACGTCAAATGCATGCGACCTGACTACAATGGCCAGTTTAACGAGCCCTCCAATGCTAAATGAATTTATGTATAAACATTTCTCGCATAGCTGGATTTCTGGTTCCGCTTGATCTCGTGCTAGACGATAACACTAAACTCTTTTTGTTTTTGTTTCAGAACGACACTAAAGCTTGAGTCGTTAGAAGACGCAGTAGTTCTCGACGATCCTGAGGAGGATTTACTTCAGGACAAGCGAGGATGTCCCGCCTACGTGTCACCGGAGATCCTAAGGGCTCACCGGACGTACTCCGGCAGAGCAGCAGATATGTGGTCTCTCGGCGTCATACTGTACACCATGCTCGTTGGAAGGTGCGTATCCATATACCAACCTGTAACTTTATTTGTTTAAAAGACTCAATTATGTAACGGATAGGGACTCAGTCCGAAAACAAAATATAGGTTAGCAGTAATTAACGCAAAGGGCGGCAGGGTGGGCGTCTTCATCACCTGCGAGGCGTGGGACTTACCGTTTTTAAAGATCACAAAGCGAGGGTCGCGGCGACCGTTGGCGACGCAGACGGGGATGGTCACCTGTCGGCCGTTACGCGCCAACGGCTAACAATTATATCACCCACATATAAATGAGGCTCGTCGAAATCTTCGCCGCACCTGCCGCGGTCATGTGGCGAAGACGTTGCACCCCGCGCCCCGCCTCCGCAAGCACCTGCCGTTCGCGAGCCTTTGTTTTCTACCTTTTTTCGAACTGGCACCCGTAATTTATATACGAAATTCGGGATTTGGCCGCAATCGCCGCATCACCTGTCGCCGGAAGGGTTCCATCGTACCTGAGTTTTTGGTTTGGCTCGCAGCTGCCCTTTCTAAATGACAATCGGATCGCTATTAATTGGGGCCGCGTTTTGTAAAAACTATTTGGGGCTCTACTCTCGGTCCATATTAATGATCGCTTCTTATCTTTTTTAAACGCGATAAGCGCCCTGCGCTTTTTGCTCGTTAATGCGTCAGAATCGGCGCAAAATATACATTAGACATCGGTCCGTAGATACCTATCAATCACGCATCTAGATTGTTAATAACCGACGATTAACTTTGTGTTTTTATTGTTCTAGGTATCCTTTCAACGATTCTGAGCACGCTTCCCTATTCGCGAAGATATCACGGGGATACTTCGTGGTGCCGGAGTGTTTGTCATCGCGGGGCAAGTGTTTGATACGATCGTTGCTGCGGCGAGAGGCGTGTGAGAGACTGAGTGCACGAGATGTGCTGCGGCACCCGTGGCTGGCGCGGGATCCTCGGAACGAGCTGCCACCGCGCGCCGCCGCCTCGCACGACCGGCTCGTCCCCGACGTCGACATGGAGGACGACTGCATCTAACGCCCGCCAGAGTTGCGCATTCTGGCCTCCTCGCTCACCCGGTGCTGGCATCGGGCATCCAACACATCGTCGCGTCGTCGCATCGTGTCGTCAGAAACATCCAAGCGGCGCTAGACGCTCATCAATTCCTTATTTATGAATTAACCTTAAGTTATTCCGGCCTGGCTAAGGCTTGCGGTTGCCCTCACTGAAATAGTCCTACGCTGTTCGTCTGAATATCCAACTATCAGTTAGAAGTACCCAAGCCAAATATGTCTCTGTCGAGATTTTAATTTAGTGATTAGGATCCGTTGGGATCGAGCGGCCGGGCGGCTGGCCCGTCCCGGACACGCGAACTAATTTATAAAACGTAGAAGCTCGGACTTGAATAACAATAAGAATCGCATAACGCCATCGATGCTAAACAAACTCACTGTTACAATGATACTACAGTTTTATGCGGCTTTTATTGGCACTACTTCGTTCTGGCTTTTACGAGCTGTGGTATAGTCGTAACTAGTGTTGCCAGGTCCAGTAAGAAATTTATCAGGGTGGAGGATAAAAAAACAGGATTTTGGTTTAAGTAAAGAACCTTATTTATTACACACCCCATTTTATTAGTTAAATAGAATGGGCAGGTACCACTAACAAGGTCAGATCTTCCCTTCAACACTTCTTTAACGTTACTAACTTCCTCATAAAGATCATCAGTTATATAGATAAATGTATCACTTCAGTAATATCTACAACTGGTGCGCGAGTTAAAGCATCATCTGTTAGATAATCTAACAATTCAGTGAAAGCAAATTAAGACATTTGACGTCCCGATCAAGAGTAAATCGGGACGTGTCCACAGACCCTTGAAAATCGGGACGTCCCGCGCGCGTCGGGACAACTGGCAACGCTAGACGTAATGTTCATAATGACAGAATAAGTGAGACTGATATCGCGTTCTTGTGATCTACCTATGCAAACGATAAGCGATCCATCCTTGTTGTGTATGGGACCGCTCCGGTCATGACGTCGAACGACGCATCGTCGGAAACCGTCCATCGTCAGGAATGAGTTATTTATATAAGCATTCTGTTAACTATTACGTTAATTCCTCATAAGCCTAATGTAATCATACCAATTTCACATCAATATAGATGGGTATATTGCATTGAAGTTGTTGCTGCAGTGTTAGGCAAATGACCTATGTATATTTTGTATTTATATAAAGTTATATCGTGTAATTGTGATCTCCACCGATGTTATTTAGCGATTACTTGATTGCCATTATGTTGTTACGAAGAAGTGATACTTATACTTCTTTTGTTGCACAACGATCAGTTGCTTCCATCATAGAGTTATTTTGATTATATTATTTTTGGTTATATAAAATCGTGATTATTCGGCTAATCAACATTCGAAATTATTTTGTTATTATATTCAACCGAAATTATGTTTGATAAAAAAAATATATACACACCACCATGTACCGAAAATGGTCGTAGAATTTGGTCCGTGCCATTTATTTAATTTAAACGTTATTTATTGTTGTTGTAATTGACGGTGTGATGTCGGCACTCTCTTCCTATAGCTAAATTATTTTTTTCCGTTTGGTACTTGGTGTTGAGTTTTTATTTAGATCGAAAATTAGAGATCAATTTTAAGTTTTTATTGTAATTACTTTGCTTCAAATCAATCAGTAGTATTACCAAGTTAAAATTGTTGACTCGTTCAATCACTTTTATTTTCCATTTTCAATCATGTTATCTTTATTTTTTGTTCATTTGGGTTTTATGTTGAATGGTACAGTTGAAGTAGTCAAGTCTTTCATGATCAGTGAAAGCGTGTTGTACAATAGTAGCCTACTATGTAAAATAAACTATTACTACTTTAATTTATACAAACTGTAAATAGAGCTAAGCTATTATAAGGATTATCAAAAAAAGAAAGAAGATAGAGAGAATAAAATAATTTAGAAAAAAATATACCACATTTTGATTTCATAATCCTCTACACACAAACAAAAAATTACTTTTAATCAACAAAACTTGGTGTGGTGCCGGCTCAGAATGCCACCACCCCATCTCCTCCCATGGGTGTCGTAAAAGTCGACTAAGGGGTTAGCCGGAGGGTGGGCAGCAGCGTCCTTCGAGTACATTAACAACTCAACTGCGATCGCCAACCCGCCTGCCAAGCGTGGCGATTATGGCAAAACCCCCCAATGAGCGAGAACACATCCATATCGGTGGTTGTGGTGATCTTTGGGGGAGGCCTGTGTCCAACAGTGGACTTCACTCGGCCGAAATGATGAACAAAACTTGGAACAAAGAAACATGCAGATAATACAAGATAACTATGTCTTATGGATAAAAGATAATTCAGGCATTTCCACTTAGGAGCTACAAGATAACAAATATTTTTGAAAAACAAGATCATAATTTTGTTCTAGGTATTGTTTTGCCAATTACACGTTTCTTACACGATACATACTTATTTTAGACTAGCGGTACTTAACTAGCTGTCTGCAGCGTATTTTCTAATGCAAATTACAAAACAAAATCAATACCGACAACAAACCAAAACCAACACCACAGTGTTGTTTCTTTCAATGCAAAAAAGTCTAGTTTGCAACGTCAGTTTTAAGCAAAGACTGAAACCGGTACTCTATACCGGTTCATACTACCGCTAACATACCGGTACAAAAGAGGTACCGGTATGATAAAGGTTGTACCTTTATTTAACCTTTGATACCTCTTTTTTGCACCGGTATGATAGCGGTGGTGTGAACCGGTGTCAGTCCCTGGACACAGGCTTCCTTGAAAGTCACCACAACGAACGGTACAGGCGCGTTGTATGCTCATTAGGTTTTGCCATAATCGCCACGCTTGGCAGGCGGGTAGGCGATCGCAGTTCAGTTGTTAGTGCACTCGAAGGACGCTGCTGCCCATCGTCCGGCTAATCCCATATTCGACACCCACGGGATGAGATGGGTAGTTGCTATTCCTAGTCGACACCACACGGTTTTTCATTCATATCCAATTAAAATTGTAAATGTGACATGTGTGTAGTGTTTTCATATCGGTACTGACGTCATAAAAATTTTTTTTTTTGTATATTACGATTATTACTTGTCGACAGTATGGCACCACTACTAATCTCTCGAATGTTTGCGTCACGCAGATCAATATTACGGTAATCTAATCTAAGCTTCCGGCACAAATGTATTTTATTTTATGTACCTAGATAATGTTTAGAACTTACATTGATACTTAAACCTTTTCTTTCGCGGGTTGCAAAACTTTACCTATGTAGGTACGAACTTAAAACATTTAAAAGGTTTTTATTATAAACTTTACCTATGTAGGTACGAACTTAAAACAGTTAAAAGGTTTTAAGTTCATAAAAAAAAAAATGTAGTCAGTACCGATATGAAAACACTACACACACGTCACATTTACAATTTTAATTGGATATGGATGAAAAACCGTGTGGTGTCGACTACGAATAGCAACTACCCATCTCATCCCGTGGGTGTCCAATATGGGATTAGCCGGAGGATGGGCAGCAGCGTCCTTCGAGTGCACTAACAACTGAACTGCGAGCGCCTACCCGCCTGCCAAGCGTGGCGATTATGGCAAAACCTCCTAATGAGCACACAACGCGCCTGTACCGTTCGTTGTGTAAACTTTCAAGGAAGCCTGTGTGCAGCAGTGGGCTTTATTCGGCTGAAATGATAATGATGACGATGAATGAAAAGCAAAATATCGCCACATATTAGCAGCAATAGTTATTATTCGGTTAACAATGGCAATTAGTAACCTACGAATGGTACCTAGCCATCCCTAGTTTACATACGAGCGTGGGTATTCTGTAAGGACTCACCGTCGAGCTCACTTCTGAATACGCAGTGAAATAAATTTCGGATTGTTTTTACTATTTTTCACTGCGGATTCAGAAGTGAGTTTGCTAGTGAGTTCTTATAGAATCACACTGCAGACTGGTATTATATCTTATGACTGCCAATTTATTGTCTACCTCACATAACCCTGGTACCTATGGTGCCAGAAACTCCTGTCAGTGTTATCCCAACTTTGCTCAGTCTGTCCGGCAGATATATTTATATCATTACCAATTTTTTTTAAGCAAGCGCGATTTAATTGCTTCTTGTAGGTCTGACCGAAACGGCATCACCCGGAAGAATTTTAAGTGTGATAATGGGCGCTGCAAAGTTTTTATTAACCTCTAATTAAAAACTAGCTATCTATTACGTAAAGTAATTAAGTGCGTACTTAGGGAAAAACATTAGATGACAACAAGAATTCATTAGTTACGTAATATATATTGACGTAGTCAAGGAATAATTGAAATCCTCTATCTGATTAGTGGCGCAGTGGTTACGTTTGACTTAATATGGTTTGTTAACAATAGTATGCGTAACAACTCATCATCGAGTTCCAATTTAATTCGAGGAAACATTATTATGACGTAACTCATAAGTAGGTAAGCTTACAACTTACATCACGTATGATGTACATAGTCGATGCAACTATGTAATTACATTGTTTTATTAGAAAGAAAGACAATTCTTCTGTATGTGTGTTCGTTATAATATGTCTTCACACTAGTTTCTTCGTGTAGTGTCCGGATCAAGAATATAGCACCACTCCATCTCCTCCCGTGGATGTTGTAAAAGGCGACTAAGGGAATCTAAGAAACGAGTAATCGAGTTACCTTCTGAGAAACGGTAGCCATACTGCACTCACCAAGCGTGGTGAGTATTGGCAAATACCCCCCAAAATGATGACACAGTTGGGAAAATCTATGGGGGAGGCCTTCGTTCAGCAGTGGACGTATAAATGGCCGATATGATAGTTTCTTCGTTACGTTTGATTTACACTTTCGTGAGTTATAAACTTATAACTTATGTAAATTTCATGGAAATAATGTATATGGGAACATAGTTTGAGGAGAAGTGACACATTCGCAGATTATGTTCTGTCACTGCAAGCCCAGTTACTCATGTTGTAGGTACTGCAACCAACTTGATATTTTAATAATGAACTAACTAGAACAATATTATTTATTTTAACGAGAATTTATTTACCTACCAAATTAGTTGTCAGTTTAAAGATATCACTAAGCACCTTTTCTTAATACTGATAAGAATGAGATCCGGTGTGTTAAATATACCGTGAAATACGCCATCTTTGCCCACTAGGGTATCTGCCCAAAAATCAATTTGCAAACAAATCCATGAAAGTTGAAAAATATACCAGACTAATGCTAACTTTGAGTACTTTGATAGAAAATAGGTTATATTGGTGACAATACTGCGTACCGCATTTGTCGATGGCTTCAGTCAGTGACTTATCAGAACTCCTCAAATGAGGTATTGTTTTTGGCGGGCCAATTCCTATCGAAAAGTGCATGTGAATGGTACATCATCGCGAAAACGTAGGATAGTTAATTTTATTCCATGTTATAAAATACGATCTGTAGAGTATTTAATTACAGATTCAGTATTCTAGGCCTTAAAATAAAAAAGTTGTGATGGCGGGCAAAGTTATCAGAGAATGTTCAAACCTATGATGACAAACATTGCCGGCTACCAAAAATGACATAGGGCTGCCAAATTAGATATCTAACAGTTTTAAATTATCTTATTATATATGTAATTCTTCTGTACGCGTGTATATCACTGAACTCCTCCTAAACGGCTGGACCGATTTTGATGTTTTTTTGTGTATGTTTGTGTCGGTCCCTGGATGGTTAGATTCACAATTGGACCATGTTGGTGGCAGCGCCACCTACGCTGCAGTCGGGTTTGCATGAACCTGCCTATGCAAATCTGGGGCGAGCAGCTACATGAATTATAAAATCGGTTCCTCGCTGAGTAGTGCTTATACAGTTATTTTTATTTTATATCTAAGAAAAACAAACATAAATTCTAGAAATCGACAAAAAACTTCGACACTGGTGGGTGTATAAAAATTACTCCAACGTTATGTTGAAAATTGCATCTGAGACAGCTGCGGAAAATGAAATTTCTGGTTTTGAAACTATAGGGTAGTAGGGTAATAGGTACGACAATCTGCGTACGAACACGCATTGTGGTTTCTGTTTCTTTTCGGGATTTTCGTGGTCAAATATAACCTTGAATTTCTGAAGAGCAGCATGATTGTGTTGTGGATTTTATAATAAAAATAATGAAATGTAAACAACGCCGCCACCATATGTTCTGGGACTTCTGGGTAGATTCATCCACTGAATACAAATACATTTGAAAGGATATTTTGCTAATGTACAACGATATGCGAGAGTACAGATAAGCTTTTAACTAATATGGAATATCGATCCATTCGAGAACCTTTTTGCCCCAACGGCCATCAGTTCTACGAGCAATGTGCCCTGCCCATTGCCGCTTCACGGCGGTGAGCAGTTTCGGGGAAATAACGTCCCCCTGACTCACACCTCTCTGCAATGGAATTGCCCCCGTGCTCTGTTCATGTACTCGGACCGACATGGTGGCGTTTCTGTATAAGCACTTCAACACTTCTATGTACCGATAGTCAATGTAGCACCGCTGCAGAGATTGCAGCACTGCCCAGGTTTACGGAGAATATTGTACCTAGTGTAATAGTAAGAACAGCACGGTTGTTGCAGTGGCTGATACAGTCGGCTGCTGCGCTCCGGGTCGTGGGTTCGATTCCCGCACGGAACAAATATTTTGTATGATCTGCAGGTAATTGTTCCGGGTCTGGGTGTATTGTATGTGGAATTCATGTCTGTAAACGCACCCACGACACAGGAGGAAATTCTACATGGAACTTCCTTCACCCCGGGGAAGGGCGAAGGGGTATGCCGGACTCCTACCGGCTAAAACCACTGGAGCGGTCATCTTCGGCACCGAAGGGAGGCTCCAGGTCCTCGTAAGATCACACTAGAGCCGCCCATTTGGTGCCACGCCTTTAGGCACATCACGGAGGGGATGACTGTAAAGCGGTCACCCCCTGTAGCGGAGAGAAGGCGACTGTAAAAAGGTCGCCCCCTCAGGCACTTCTCGGGGAGGATTGTAAAGGATCCCCCCAAGCACAGGAGAAATCCTAGTGGGGCAAAGTATTTATAAAAAAAAAAAAAAAACAAAAAAAAAAAGGAGGTATTTTCTTATATAAAGGCACCTACTTACACGTTTATTGCAAGATTGCTGAATATATTATATGAAGCCCAAGCCCCCGCGGAAAATAGACTAACGATTTTTATAAAATTAATTTCGCGCATGCTGTCTCCGGTGGGTTTAATAGTGAAAGCAGTTTATACTAAACATAATCTGAAAATAATATACAGACAACCAATTTTTGTTAAATATTATTTATTTTATTTACAAAGGTTTCTTATTGTTTTGTTGGACGCTAATTGTTTGGTTTTAATACACAACATCAGTTTAGCGGCAATTAAGGATTAAACATTGATACAATACAGTTTCCATTGTCTTTTTATCATTTAACGCGCTATCGCCTAGAGTGTATGTACATAGTTCTAAGGGTGGTATGCCACTCGAACTATATCTTTGTCCAAGATTTAATCAAATTTCTTTGAAGTCTACGTCATGCCACTCATCCAATATCTTAGCCCAAGATGTAATGTTTGACAAGTGCCATATTCAATTCTAAATGCATTATTTTATTGATATATTAATCACCGTGCCTTGCTTCTTTGTAAGACATTAGTTGCTTTGATATCCATTTAGTTGTGATAGATTGAAAATCCCATCCAGATGAAGAATATAGCACCACTGCATCTCCGCCCGTAAAAGGCCACTAAGGGACACTAAATCGGACTGCTCCCTTCTATGTAACAGTAGGCATTCTGCGCTCACCAACCCGCCTACCAAGAGTGGTGAGTACTGGCAAATTCTCCCCAAAATTCCGACACAATTATGGAAGGTGGCTTTTGTTCAGCGGTGGACGTCTTTTGGCATATATGATGATTGATAATATTGAAATGGCAAATACTAAGATCAAAATAAAAATGATGATATCAAACAAAGACATCAGGTAAATGGCATACCAGCCTTACTATACAGAGCGGTTCGTTTATATAAGCTGTCTACTCCGTATCCTATGTATTATCTGTGCTATAAATTGTATCTCCCAACGCATCACAACATTGCTTGGTATAAACCGCAGTTGTTCTAATAGAGTCGCTCGGCTCTGCTGGGTCCGTACGAGCAAGCGAAGGCCTGCATGCGACGCTCGAGCTCGGGCCTGAAGTGCCTGATGAGGCCCTGCACTGGCCACGCCGCGCCGTCACCTAACGCGCAGATTGTGTGACCTGAAGACGAAAGGAATATTTATTAAGGGTATGATGCTGTGTGGTGCCGGCTCAGAATACCACCACCCCATTTCCTCCCGTGGGTGTCGTAAAAGTCGACTAAGGGATTAGCCGGAGGATGGGCAGCAGCGTCCTTCGAGTACATTAACAACTCAACTGCGATCGCCAACCCGTCTGCCAAGCGTGGCGATTATGGCAAAACCTCCCAATGAGCCCACAACACACCCATATCGGTCGTTGTGGTGATCTTTGGGGGAGGCCTGTGTACAGCAGTGGACTTCATTCGGCCGAGATGATGATGATGTGCCGGCTCAGAATGCCACCACCCCATCTCCTCCCGTGGGTGTCGTAAAAGTCGACTGAGGGATTGGCCGGAGGATGGGCAGCAACGTCCTTCGAATACATTAACTTAAACTCAACTGCGATCGCCAACCCGCCTGCCAAGCGTGGCGATTATGGCAAATGAGCCCACAACACTGGGTGTATCGGAATGATATTGATGTCGCCCAAAGAAATTCAGCAACGCAATATTATTATTACGTTCTTTCTTTCTTTTTTATATACAGGTGTCCAGTAAATAGCACGACATACTGCAGGGGGTGAGAGCTTGGGTCAATACCTACCAAAAAAACACAATATATGTTCAGCAAATTCTTACGGATTTACAGTAGTACAACATTTTCCGAAATATCGAAAAATCTCTACCTTGACACAGATTTTTAAGCATCTCGTAATGAAAAATTTGATTCTAATCTGTGAATGGAATTGTTATAAAATATTTGTACGCTCGGCAGAGTAAATCATAGCGCGCTTACTTTAACATAATCATACCGGTATATTTACCTATGTTTATGTTAAATAAAGAATTTTGATTTTGAATTTAGATTTGATTTAAAAGGTTAGGTAAATCTACATCTTGGATCACAGCAATTAAAGTCTCGACTACTCGTAAGTGTATTTAAATGAAACATATCTTCAATCAATCAATTCTAAAAAAAAATGTATCAATTTTATCATTAACTATAAATACCTGCTTTATTAATTTTAATGGCGAATGAGTTTTTTTAAGTTGGCGCAATTTTCTTAAACATTTAAAAACAATCCGTTTGAAGAGACTGTGCAAAATATTGCACAATATTATTGACAGAACTATGTCGCAATAATTTTATTTTAATATTTTAATTTAATACTAGTAACTATTTTTCTTATACAAAGATAAGAATGTTTTCTAGTCATTTAAACCAGATACAGGTACTTATGAATAGTCGGGACATTATTGCCACGTTCTAAGGTGTAGATTTCCTTCAGAAAATGGGCAAGAAAGTCAATAGATACTCTTTTTAAATCATAATATGATACAATATGAATTATGGGTGCAATGTTATCGAAATAAAGGTTATACAAAGCTTGTAGGCAACTTACATATTCAAATGTAAGTTATATAGCAATGTACATAAGTAAATGTAACTTAAATAATTAAAGGCAAAATACATAAGTAAATATAAAAGTAAATGTAAGCCATGTAACTATACAAATAATCTTAATGAATCTTCACTTAGTTAAATCAATACCGTTTATAATATGATATGAACAATAAATGTATATTACACAAATATGATTATATAATTATGAGAATGCGATGAAAACCATATTCTTGTTATCTGTCATATATAAAGTTAAATTTAGTAAGTAATATGGTGAAATAAATATGTTTTTAACGATCAGAAGTAATACTTGAATTAAAGTAACTTCCTTTATATTTGCAAAGGTAAATATATGTAAATTAATTAGATAACATCACTGACATTTAAATAATGTATAACTTGTACTAATTAATACAATAATTTAAGCAAGATAGTGCCTACAAAATTTACTAAAATCTAAAATGTATGCGTTTTAACGATTGAATCGTTGAATTGTATAAGACATAATGCAATAGACGAGTATTAGATAAATAGAACAAATTGTAAGCTATCCAACTATAACTTGTGAGGAATTCCCCAAACTGCAGGAAATCTTTTTTTTTAATGGACTTCTCGCTGACACTTCCGAGAAGTGAAGCTGCTCAACCGGACACTGCAGGGAATCTCAAGTTGATGGGGATTTATTAGGAATTGACATAAAGCGGGGAAATGCGGTGATTTTGAAATCTCATCGTTAAATAATATCGATAGTACGGGTCGGAACACTTCTTCAAGAACTCCAAATATATAATTACTTTAACAACAATTTTGGTTTCCATATTTCAATACTGTAAATTAAGGTGGTGCAACAATTGAATTTGTTTCTTTTATCTTTCACAAATAGTAAAATAATTTTGTGTATCTTATAATGCTTCTACATTTATTTCAAAATCAATCCAAAAAAAAAATTGTTGGCGATTCCTAGTAGCTACTTTCATCATTTCGGCCGAATAAAGTCCACTGCTGGACACAGGCCTCCTCCAAAGATCACCACAATGACCGATATGGCTGTGTTGTCTGCTCAATGGGGGGTTTTACCATAAACGCCACGCTTGGCAGACGGGTTGGCGATCGCAGTTGAGTTGATAATGTATTTGAAGGACGCTGCTGCCCATCCTCTAGCTAATCCCTTAGTCGACTTTTACGACACCCACGGGAGGAGATAGGGTGGTGGTATTCTGAGCCGGCACTACACGGCAAGTCCTTTGGCTGATATGATGAAAACAATGTAGAAGAAGAAGAGTCTAATTTTTTAAAAGTCTACACTAAACAAGCCTGACTGCAACATTTACTACCATATCACGGTAAGCTGACCAATCCCAAAAGACGGCGTCAGTTTCCGAGTATGACGCATACATAATTAAAACCATACTTTTGGAAAGTTACGACGTGCGACTATCTGTGACAAACAAATAGAACGCACTCAACGAAGTTTAAAAAGGTTTCTGTTTCTCTTGAAATCTTGAATCTATATATATGAAAATTTAATGTTCATTTGTTCAAAATCGCAAATATCCTAAAGTTATTCACCGATCGTTTTGAAATTTTTACACATCGTTGTATTCAAGTACGTGTATGTTTTTATTAAATCAGGAGACTCATATTGGATTTTCAATTCAGAATCAAATTCATATTGTAATTACATGCATTTAGCCACAGCAATGCGTGGCCGGGTAAAGCTAGTTAAACATAGAATTATTAACATAATATTAGTTTTACCTTCAATTTGTTTGGAGATCTCCCATAACATATCGATTTCTTTAGGTGATGCGTTTCCGTCGACAAATCTGTAATATACGGGAATTTATTAGCGCCATAATTAACACGGGTTATTTCATCTTTATTCATCACGCTTGATAAACGAGTTAGTGATTACACTGATTATAGAAGAATGTAGGCATGTAGAAAATTTTAACTTTTTGTATTTATAAATCTCTTTGTAGGATCTTACAGACTGTATTTTGTATTGTGTACTGAATAATAAATCCCTGTATACAACTGTTGCATATAGTTTCATCATTTCGGCCTAATGAAGTCCACTGTTGGACACAGGCCTCCCCCAAAGATCATCACAACCACCGATATGGATGTGTTTTGAGCTCATTGGGGGGTTTTGCCATAATCGCCACGCTTGACAGGCGGGTTGGCGATCGCAGTTGAGTTGTTAATGTACTCGAAGGACGCTGCTGCCCATCCTCCGACTAATCCCTTAGTCGACTTTTACGACACCCATGGGAGGAGATGGGGTGGTGGCATTCTGAGCCGGCACCACACGGCAAAGCCGGCACCACACGGCAATATATTTTACTATTTGCTTGTATATAGTTTACTTTTATGTTAATATATTTCCAGATTAGGTGTAATATAAATAAACATAATGAATAACCTAATAAAGAAGTTTCAAGAACAATGACTTTTTAAGATACTTTGGGTATTACTTTATTCACTCTTTGTATGTTGTCGGTACGGTTGGCGCAAACGCGGATTGCTGCACTACGTGTCGCGAACTTTTTTTTTTATATTGTACAGATAGTTATTGCGGGTCTGGGTGTTTGTGCATGTCAGATTTGTCTGTAAACTGTACCGACACAGAATAAATAGTGTATGGCAAAAAAAAAACAAGATTATTAAAATCTATTAGTGGCTGATTCTGAAAAAAAGTCGAAAATGGCTTTATCGAGTTGATCAGTTTTTTTTTAACTCATAATCGAATTTTTTTTTGCTCAAGTCGTAGTATATGCCTTGTTTGAGAAAAATATTATAGTGGTCCCCAACTGTTTAGAGTTTTAATCGGATATAAAAAAAATTCAAAAATTTGAAAGTGAGGGAATGACAGATTCGTGAGGGAATGATTTTTAATATGATTCTACAATAATTAAAAACTTTATAATGCACCAATCATTTATTTTATTGAAAACTATAATAATTAAATAATTTTATTGAAAAAATATAATAATTAAATCCATACTGTAACAATTAACCTTTCTAGATTTTTACGCACATTTTGATTCTTCTCCCTGTATTTTGAACTGTTTAATCGCCATTGTTTCTGTTTCTGCCTTCTTTCTCTTGAACTCATAGCACTTACAGACTTGACCTGACCTTTTTCCTTCTTCTTTAAATACTTGAGTCTTTCTTTCTCTCTAAGTTTCTCCAAACTTTCAGGACAATTTTTTAATTTTTCTCTTCGCTTTCTGTCATACTCCTTTTTCTTTAGCTTTGCTTCTGCAGCAGTTGATTTTCTACTTCTCGACATTATAGATGTTCAGGGTACTGAAACCAATCAAACAAACATAAGTATTCTAAATTTATTAGAAAATAAATCATTCCCTCACCGAGATCATTCCCTCATTAAAAAAATTTATGACGGAATGACGGTGAGGGAATGACAAAACGAAACAAAATTGCTACAAACTTAGGAACATAACCTTACTTTCTTACGAATTTTAAACAGTACTTTATTACTACCGAAAACATATAAAAATATGATATAATTATTAAATAAAAAAATGCTTACCTTTTGATAACATTACATGAGGAAATGACATTAAAAAATGTAATATTCAAAAAAATTATTGTCAAATTGATTTTAAGAAAACATCCTTTCTTCAATTGTCCACTCTAGTGTATGTTCTCAAAGGCAATGTTGCCAACTTCAAAAAAAATTAAAGTGGGACTTGGTAGGTCTTGGAGTATTGCTCCAATCATACTGTTACAAAACGGTGAGGGAATGATACTTTTTTTAAGGATAAATTTTGAATTATATTTAAAAATATTTCCATTCGCATTTATGAAACTATGAACTCATATAGGTATAGTCAATACTATCCTATATAAGTAAAAAATATGATAATAAACAATTTCTTAGGAATTTTACGTTTTAAGTTAATAATTATCTTCAAATTTAGCACTTGGGACACAGTGAGGGAATGATTTTCAGGGTACTTTCTTGGACATATTTTGTTGTTTATCATATAAAAAATAAATTTGTTTCATACATTCGTAGATCTAGCACAGTGGTATTATTAAAAAAAACAACTTTTCATAATTAACGATCCTGGCTTATAAAAATGATCAAGGACATCAATTTCGATTTTTTTTTGAGAATCAGCCTAGTATTAATTTATAGGAGAGATAAGAAAAATCATTATATAACATTGAATCAGAAGCTGTGCCAAAAAAACATCTCACTACTGTTATAAATGTTACTGTGTATGTATGAATGTTTGAGGCTCCATCTCGCTCAAGCGGCTGAAAATATTCAAGTGTAATTTGCCATGGAGATTCTGACGAGGAATAGGACATCATTTACTGTATCAAATTTCTTTTGTTTTTGCTTTTTTTTTTTTAAAAACGTTGCCCCACACTAGGATTTCTCCTGTGTCGTGGGTGCGTTTACAGACATGAATTCCACACACAATACACCCAGACCCGGAACAACTTCCTGCAGATCGTACAAATATTTGTTCCGTGCGGGAATCGAACCCACGACCCAGTGCGCAGCAGCCGACTGTATCAGCCACTGCACCAACCGTGCCGTCAATATACTTTGAGCGCTACTATAACGGGCTTATGTGACATCGTAACGAGAACTGATACCATTGATTCATTGATTGAGTACATGATTCTGAAACCCTCAGCTTTAGAATTATAGGTAGGTATATTCAGGACTTAAAAAAAAAACAAAAAAAAAAGTTTTTTGTAGTAATTGTTTTCGTTTATCCTTACGCTATTTTGAATTAAAACACTAAAAACTATTTATATTCACATAAAACTGCAATGTAAATAAAAACTAAACGGCTGTTGTTTCGCTACAGGTTACGGATGAGGTCATCGCTCGCAGTAGCATAATAATATAATATCATAGTACCATAATCACTTAGCATTTTGCGATGTATACGGATGCGGTCATCGCTCGCAGTAGCATAATAATATCATATCACATTACAATAATCATGTAGCATTTTGATCGCTATGTTAACGATACATCGCGTGCTCAACGAGGACAAAAACTGCAACCTTTAATTTCCGAGATAAATAGCTTTACTATTTTTATTATTAAGTTCTCTCTCTTCCCCAAGTTTTCAGTATATTGTCACTTACACACTGTATAATTTGTTACCCACCTGTAAATGATTTTGTTCATCCAGGAGACTCCCTCGCGGCACGGCGTGCACTGTCCGCACGACTCGTGCTTGTAGAACATGATTAGGCGAGCGATGGCCTTCACGATGTCTGTAGACTTATCCATCACTATGATGGCCGCTGTACCGAACGCTGACTGCGCTGCGACGAGGCCATCGAAGTCCATGAGTACTGTCTCGCATACACTGTTGATGTCGAAATAATTTATTAGCTGTAGAGTCGGATATTTAATATTGGTTTATGATCTTCAAGAACGATTTATAGACCAATAACTATTATAATAAAACACTTTTAAACGGATTCTATCGCGTATATTTTAGATTTTTGGTTTTCCTGACGTTTCGAACACTTTGCAGGGTTCGTGGTCGCAGGATGACTAAGGCGTCATTACAGATTTTAAAAAGTTATTTTATTTTATCTACCGTACACATACAATACACGTACAATAAATATTATTAAGATAACAGATTTATACTCGATGTTTATCTGTAATTTACATTAAATCTTATATATATATATAATTCTTCTGTACGTGTGGATGTCACTGAACTCCTTCTAAACGGGTGGACCGATTATGATGTTTTTTTGTGTATATTTGAGTGGGTCCCTGAATGGTTTAGATTCATAATTGGAACCGGTAGGTGGCGCTGCAATCGGGTTTGCATGTTTTGTTTTGAAAAAAATGTAGTTGTTTGTGTATAAACAATTACGTCCGTCGAAGGGTCGATGGCCGATGGGGCAGACGAGTCCTAGAGTGGAGACCTGACCGGGTGTTGTGTCACGCTAGGAGAGGCCTATGTCCAGCAGTGGACCGATATAGGCCGATGATGATATAAACAATAAATGTAAATATCAGTAGTATGTATTTACATTATTTATATATAGGGTTCATTCTTCGCATACAACATTCTGTACATCCCAAGGTAGTAGTCTGCAAGAGATGATTTTGTAACACTCACATTGCACCACATTCCTCATATCTTATTAAAGTGTTATGTTATGCATGTGCTTAGTAAGTACTCTAACGGCCCAATACTGAAACGCCAAATATTAAATCCTGCTTTAACTATTCGAGAAACCTGTTTTTGGTATCAAAACGGGCGGCTCAAATGGTTAAAGCGGGAAATATATATATATAAACTGGTACCGCTGGTACCGCTTTAGTATTCGGCGGTAAGATTAGTAACCTCTTTTGTTACCAGTTGTCAGTTGTTAAAGAGTAAAATTAGTTCTATTTTTAATTAAGACTAATTTGATTATGATTGGACCGACAAATTTGTCATAATATGCAAAAATGTCGATAATTTATTCAATTCGTTTGTAAAAATTAAAATTTATGGACGTACACCGAACTTCTGAAATACATAGTATCAGCAGAGAAATACATAATATCAGCCCTTTCATTATAAAAGTTCTATCAGTTACATCCCCCAAAACAGATTGGTAATTCGGCCTTACAGTACGCAGAACAAAATTCACAAATGAACACACACAAATGCAGAGAGTGAGTTTGCCAGTGAGTTCTTACAGAATAGCACTGCTGAACTATTGAAATCTTCATAGAACATGCTTAATTAATTATCTGCGCAGCTATTCTGTAAGAACTCACTAGGAAACTCACTTCTAAATCAGCGGTGAAATCTATAATATCGTACTATTTTTACTACTTTTCACTATGGATTCTAATGTGAGTTTGCTTCACTAGCAAGCGCACTTCTAAATCCGCAGTAAAATCTTTAATTTCATATTGTTTTTACCACTTTTCACTGCGGATTCTGAAGTGAGTTTGCTAGTGAGTTCTTACAGAATAGCACTGCAGATATAATACTCACTCCTTAGGAATAAGAGGCGTGGAGGAACCGCCGGGGATGATAGCAAGCAAGTTTTCCCATCCTCCCGTGACACCTCCCGCGTGTCTCTCGATCAGCTCCCTGAGCGGTATGCTCATCTCCTCCTCAACGGTGCACGGCGTGTTGACGTGGCCCGAAATGTTGTACAACTTCGTGCCGTGGTTGCGGGGCCGGCCGAACGAAGAGAACCACGAGCCCCCCCGGCGGCAGATCGTCTGCAGTACACAAGGGGTTCTGTATGAGTCCAAGGCTGTCGTTATAGGAAAAGCTGTCAGTATATTTTAAGGTTCCAATAACATAGTAATGTCTTAGATTTTCGCGATTATTACACATGCTAGTATCCTTTATCTTTAACTTACAGGCGACACAGCAATAGTCTCCACATTGTTCACAGTAGTGGGACATCCGAACAGACCCATGTCAGCTGGGAACGGTGGCTTCAGGCGCGGCTTGCCCTGCTTCCCCTCAATGGACTCGATCAGCGCTGTCTCTTCGCCGCAGATGTATGCTCCTGCGCCACGATGTACGAAAACATCGAAGTCGTAGCCGGAGCCGCACGCGTTTTTACCGATTAAACCCGCTTGATACGCCTGGAGGTGAAAAAAGTAAATTATTAATGTATTGCAAAGTAATTCAGCGTATAGTATTACAAAAAATAATGTGTAAAAAGAAACTCTATGTAATGGAAAAGCAAATTTTGTTATGGTTATATCTGGCTCTAGGTTCTTATGCATTTGAGACGTATTCTATAGTCAACACAATAGATATCCAGGGATAAGGCAAAAATAAAAATAAAACTCACCTCAGCAATAGCAACCTGCAGATTGCTGGCTTCGTTGTAAAACTCTCCTCTGATATAAATATAAGCAGCTTGGGCACCAATAGCTCTTCCAGCGATCAAACAACCTTCAACTAACTTGTGTGGGTCATGTCTCATAATCTCCCTGTCTTTACAAGTGCCGGGCTCTCCCTCATCGGCGTTCACAACCAGGTATCTGGGACGGCCGTCTGAAGGCTTGTTCATGAAGGACCATTTCATGCCTGTCGGGAAACCGGCTCCACCACGACCGCGGAGGCCTGATGTCTTAAGCTCATCTGTAAATAAATTATTGCATTCATTTTCACTGAATATAAAAATGAGGGAAATGTTTGGACAAAAAGTATTGATTCTAATTTGTCAGAATTTTGGAATCCTCTTTTATTTTATTTGATTTGGGAAAACAAACAGTTGTACAGTATGTAGGTAATACATTAAGTGGCAAAAGTTTGACATTTAGGTTAACGTACCATCCACAACGTTTCCACACATTACTTGTGCAAAATTGTGTACAATATTAATCGAATTTCAAGTTCGTAAGGAACTAATAGATAAGCACAATTTTTCTTAGTAGACTAAGAGGGCTTCAAAATTCAGACTGAATGTCTGCACATTCATTTCTAAATTAATATATATAAAATAGTAAAATAAATTATATTGGGACAATCAGCAGGATAAAAGGTTCGCGTTTATTAAAAAAATATGTAATGTCCATTTCTTGACAACTTCACAGTTTACACATTTCTTTGACTACAGATTTGAATCCGTAAACTGTCTAAGCTTATTTTATAATCCTATTTATTTATAGGTAATAAATCAATCAAAGGCAAAATAAATAATAATAGCGTAATAAATACAGTTACGTTCGATCTTATTCAGTGAGAGATCTAATGTATTCGCCACAAATTAATCAATCGCAATGAATCTCAAAATCAAATCGTTTGCCGTGTGGTGCCGCCTCGGAATACCACCAACCCATATCCTCCCGTGGGTGTCGTAAGAGTAGACTAATCGATTAGCCGGAGGATGGGCAGCAGCGTCCTTCGAGTACATTAACAACTCAACTGCGATCGCCAACCCGCCTGCCAAGCGTATCGAATCAATATCAAAACCCCCCAATGAGCCCACAACACTCACCATTTCGGTCGTTGTGGTGATCTTTGGGGGAGGCCTGTGTCCAGCAGTGGACTTCATTCGGCCGAAATGATGAATAAATCGTTTATACTATAGGCGAATTAGTTAAAAAAGCCTTTCTTCTTTTAATAACAGTTTTATTTGTAATAAATAAAACCAAATGTTGGGGTTCAAGTTCAATCCATGAGTACATTTTTTCATTGGTTCCCTCCGGAAATTCTTCATAAACTTCCTCCAGCCTGAGTAAGCGCGAAGGAGCATGCCGGACTTCCACCGGCTAAAACCACTTGAGCGGTCATCTTCGGCACCTAAGAGTCAAGTTCCTCGTAAGATCACACTAGAGGCGCCCATTGATGCCACGCCTTTAGGCACATCTTGGAGGGAATTACTGTAAAGCGGTCAACCCCTCTAGCAGAGGGAAGGCGACTGTAAAAAGATCGCCCCCAAGGCACTTCTCGGGGTGGACTGTTGGACCTTATTCGCCGATGACAAAGCAATATTTTACTCAGGCACCGGTCCTGATAGCATCATTCGCATACTTCAAACCTCAGCCAATTTACTGGCCAATTGGTTCTTTAAATGACGTATTGAGGTTAATCCTACTAAAAGCGCAGCCGTCCTATTTCTATAAATTAAAATATAAACTATTAAAACGGTTAAACATTAAACGGCAGAGTCTCGCGCCCATGACCGGTTAAGCAACCACATTTCCCTGAAATGTATGCGAGAAGACCAACAAAAAAAAAAGTCTCGCGCTTAGTGTCCAACCGAACTTCGTTGAGGTCGGCCCTGTCTACTTTTTTATAGATTTTCTCCCAGTGTTGTTTTGAAAATAAAAGAAAAAGATGATACCAAATTTTTAATTGCGGTAGTTCTGAAAAAATATCTGGTTAGTGACCAGAGTAACATAGTCTAAGTAAATCAATAGTTACGTAGATCATTTAACTCATTATACGAGTATGCACAAATGTCATGGTTATATTCATGTATAGCATTTGTTGCTTTGTCCGGTATCTAAGTAAAATTTGAACATACCGTGTTCAGGAGTTATTATTATAGAGAGTATTACCATTATTGTTTCTGAAAACGAAGGTAGATATTTCTATGAAGATTTAGTAACGTTATAAACGCAACAGTAAGACTATTTAGGTCATTTGTAATTGCGTACCTATGGCTATATGTTTATATAGCTTTCGTTAGATTCTCCAGTATAAATATTTTTAGTAGGTTGAATAGTTATTAAACTAAATGAAATTTCAGCACAGTATAAACGTAGCAGTAATTTTATTATTATAACTAGCTGGGACCCGCGGTTTCACCCGCGTTTAATTTAAAAGAAATTTAGAGTACTTCGACATATACACTTGACATAGAATATATATATTGGATTTCAAGGGTTTTATTTTTTTTGCGCGGATCCCTAATTATTTTCTAAAATAAAAGTAGCCTAAGTTATTCCTTATAACATCAGCTATCTGCCAGTGAAAGTCCCGACAAAATCGGTCCAGCCGTTTCGGAGATTACCCGGAACAAACAGACAGACAGACAGACAGACAGACTGACAAAAAATTCAAAAATTGTTTTTTTGTTGTAGGTATCGTATATACTTTCATATGCATTTAGTAAAAAGCCGTTATTTTGACATTACAAACAGACACTTCAATTTTATTTATTTGTATAGATTATTGTTTCAAAAATAGTACAAGCGTAGAGTACGACCATTATGGTTGCTGAAAATGTGTGTCTCCGTTATTTTAGTAAGACATCATTACTAATATAAGGAAGACACGTACAGGAATAAAACAGGGTTTATTTATTACAGTGCATCGATAGTCCACTCAGAAAGAGATACTTTGGCACCGAAGAAAGCCTTTACGGGTACAGATAAAAAATGTGAAGGATCAGCTGAAAACATTGAAAGAAAAAGGGACCAGAAAAGAAAACTAAATTTAGAACACCCAACAAAGAACAAACAGGAAGTGGAAAGTTGTAAACTAGAAGCAACCCGATTTGCCAGCTCAGCACCGGACATGATTATAGAAGAATTAGAAAGAACTAAGGAAGAGTTCTTAAAAAAATCTGCAATAAAAACTAACTGCAGTTGAACATGCCATAGAAAGAACCACAGTATTTATTTATTTATTATACTCTTTATTGTACACCAATCGGTAAAAGATATAAAAACAGTAGTTAAGCACTACTGTAGTAGTGTAAGTATATTTTAGAGTACAATGGGCGGCCTTATCGCGCTCGGCGATTTTTTCCAGGCAACCTTAGGATGGAGAAATACTTAACTGGATAATATATGCGGCAGTCGTTGGGGCTTCGAAGAGCACTTCCAGCGCCTCGTCCCCCGAGTCGAGAGGGTAGTGGGTGCACTACACCGGCTGCTGCCCAACCTCGGGGGACCATGTGAGGAAGTTCGCCGTCTCTACGGGGGGGTCGTGCGGTCCGTGGTCCTATACGGGGCGCCTGTATGGCCGGCTCGACTATCAGGCGCTCATCGCTGCAGAACCAAAATTCACGGTCTGCAGCGCAGAGTGGCTATCCGGATCGCACGAGGATACCGCACAGTGTCCTACGGCTATGTTGGCAGAGCACGAAAATTGGAATGCAGTGGTCTTCTTCTGTGAGAGCGTCATGCTCCAGAAGGAGACCGCAGAGCGGGATCGGGAGAGGGCCGATCCCGCTCGAAGGAGACGGCGCCGGGGTAAGAACCGCCCTGGCGCCAAATTCCCATACGCCCCCTGCCGTTGCTATAAGGCGGGGGACCTCTGGGTTCGCGGGTGCGTAGATTGGGGAATCTGCGTGCTCACACCAAGCGACCCAAGAGAAGAAGGTAGCACGCATGTGGTCACGCGCTGCCGTGGGACGCTTTGGGGGATCCTTTACAATCCCCCCGGGGGGGTGACCACTTTACAGTCTCCCTCTCCGAAATGTGCCTATAGGCGTGGCACCAGTGGGCGGCTCTAGTGTGATCATACGAGGACCTGGAGCCTCCCTTAGGTGCCGAAGATCACCACTCCAGTGGATTTAGCTGGTAGGAGTCCGGCATACCCCTTCGGCCTTCCCCAGGGCGAAGGAAGATCGAACTTCCACTGGCCACAAATAAAAAATAAAAAATTGTCTTACATGCCCCTTCGTCCTCCCCAGGGCGAAGGAAGTTCATGTAGAATTTCCAATGGGCCCAATAAAACAAAAAAGAAGGCGATGACATAGTAGTAGAGGGCAAGTGACCTATTACAGCATCTGGCAGCAAAAAGGACTAATAAATGCAATTGTGTATAGTAAAATAAAAATACTGAAATAAAATAAAAAATATTTTGGAGATTTCGTTTTACTTTTATACCCCTAAAATAAGAATCTTCGTTTCTGGTGAAGTTGGTTCGGAACAGTTCAGAAACACTTATTATTGTTTACCCTTATTCCATCAATCCTGGTTAGCAATAAGTATAATAATATAGCTATATTCTGCCTACTACCCTTTATAAATAGTATTAGTTATTCTTATGCTACTACTTTGCACGATAACATAAAATGCTCTTTGTTTTGTTACATAAGCTAATGTTGTAAAAATACAAATATGTTTTTATGTTTCATAAATAAAATTAGTTGATTGTTAGAATTTCCCTTAAACCGACATTATGAACATTTTATGTGAAAATAACAGAATACTTAGTACTGCACTAAAAAATCCTTCCTCAGAAATAAGAATCAATTCAGTTAATATACTGCACATGTCATTCAGTCTGCTGCAGTCTACTGCCATGGCGTGGACGGTATAGTCCCGTGGCGTGAACGGTGAAGTCCCGTGGCGCGGACGGTAAAGTCATGCGGTGACGACTTGCCGCCTGACCACCCGTTTCGCAGCGAGTGTTTCTTTTTGGTTGTACATAATTATGAATTAATGATATCTCCTAAAGTATTCATTTGAATGATATAGTGTAAAAGACAATTTTAATCTATATTAAATGCACCAGGTAATGAAATATATATCTGAATAAGGATTAATAATGAATTGGAGAACATAACTTTGCAAATAACCTATAATTTTTTACTAATCTGTAATAGATAAAATAGTTAATGTTAGTGTACCATGGAAGATAGACACATGTTATTGCAGATTTCTGTAGCCATTTTTAAGACCTACAATTTTCTAGTGCATTGTTGTGATGTATCTCTTAAGATTTGGCCAGCATTAGCCATGTAGGGGTACCAAAACCAGTCTTTTTGACAAAACACTGTCATAGTTCAGCGATTAAGTAACAAAATATTAACAAATTATGCACAAACCATCCACGTTTATCTTTCTTTCTTTTAGAGAAAACTGTATCAAAACCTTTGTGTGATTTACAACCAGTAAGCTGAGAAACAAACACAAGCAGATAGCAGCTTTGTTTTATACTATTTAAATAATATTCTATGTATTGTTATGAAACTATGATTGTTTTTTAATACATGTTATCTCTATAACTTAGAAAAAAGTTCACATGAAATCAAGAAACAAGTTAAATAATTGGGTTCCATAATTTTAATACTTTAGATACTAAACTACTTCACCAAACTACCTTGAAACATTAGTCTTATTGTGGGCATTTTACACGGATGTTTATTTACTACTACTACTACTACTAATATTTATTTACTACTACTTACTGACAATCCAATCACCGCCCTTCAACAGTATCTCCTTGGTCATGAACCAGTCGCCTCGGGACATCGCTGCATTCAGCCTCCAATCATGTCGACCATACAGATTGGTGAAGATCCTGTCACAGTCAGATAGTGGCCCGCCCTTGGTCTTAGCCGGGGCCTCAGTTTGCTGGTACCGCACTGCTGATGGTACCGCATTGGTGATGTTCAACAGTGGGTAGACTATGCCTAAAACGAAACGTAAAAATTATGTAAGTCACACTACGCCACCCAGACTATAACTTTTACTTGTCCATTGCCTAGCCCGTTTTATCTAATCAGAATCGTCATCATAGTGCAATGTTCAATATTATAAAGCTAGTAAAACGCTCAATATGTACCCCACTGTGTTTTAGTTGCTTGAACTACTCTCGCCAGTACGCCAGCCATTTTTTCTGAAAACGTCAATGTCAAATTGTCTAAACGAAAGTCTCAAACAGATGATATCAGTGTTGCCAATTTTGCATGTTTACGCTAAATTTAGCTTATTCTGCTCTTATATTTTTGGTATTTAGCATATGGCATATTTACATAGCACATTTTACTAAAACATGTAAAGCAGGATCAAATGGAAATTACAAAAAAATTCACGCATAGTTCCTTTATTTATAACTGTTTAACCTGGCAACTCTGATCTATCTTTTAGTAAACCCATGAGCAATATATTATTTATAGACAAATAACGTTACGTGTTCACTCAACACTATAAGTAAGAGTGAAAAAAATATTTTAGTAATATTTACTGCAGTCGTTTGTTTCTTCTATTACAATGTCATAAATCTTACGTTAATTACAACAGTCCTGCTATTTGTGTGTATGATATTTATTATTGCAAAATCATAATGCCACCGAATCAGCATTACTGGTCAGAATGGAAGCTAATGACCGATTTCTAAGAGTGGCTGTGCAGCCTGTTGAAAAGGATACCACTAAAGCATATTGTAAGTACTGTAAGAACGAAATAATTACGAAATTGTATTGTCAACAACATATTTCAACTCAAAATAATGATGCCGTTCTTGTGACACACCGAAAATAAAATGTAGCTTATTTTTGACATCACACTAGCATATTTTGCAGTAGTCGAGCTGGCAACACTGGTTATATGTATATACACCAAGGCTCTAAAGGACTAGAATCCAGGGCCGTTAAAATATCTAAAAAAAAGTATATATTCCACCGACCACACGATATAAACCGATAAATCCCTAAGACCGAAGATAAAATATACCCAAAGATATAGTATTACCTACGTACACACTGCCACGCATCAACCAACCTTTTGAGTCAGAAGAGTCAAAAATTACAATCACGAAATTTCTAAGTTTTTAAAGAGCCATGCAATGTGGCAATGTGGCACCGCTGCAAAGACTGCAGCACTGCCCAGGTTTTGATCGAATCAAAGGCTTTCTCATAGTCCACTAACGCTAAGCATAGTGGCAAATTATACTCCTCGGTCTTCTGTATAACCTGCTGCAGCGTATGTATGTGGTCTATGGTACTAAAACCTTTTCGGAAACCGGCTGGTTCGGGAGGCTGGAAGTCATCAAACCTGCGCTCGAGACGATTCGGGATAACCCTTGAAAACAGCTAATAAACATGGCTCAGAAGCGAGATGATGATGCTTGACACACTTTCGATGGTCACTATGTTGTTAATGAGGGACTTACGGCCGAGGAACCCGACACCACCTTGAGACAGATGGTCGCCATCCCGGTATTAGAATAAGTTGCCGGATTTCAGGGTTATCGTGTCCTCGCCCTCTCTTCGGACATCTGATAAACCCGTGACATCCCAGTGCAACTTATATATTTCTTCTTCCAGCTCAACGATCTTTTCGTCTGCCCTCAGTGTGCGTCCGTTATAGGTTCCCAGGGCCAGTTTTCGTTTGAGGTGGTAGCTGGATCCCATCCGGAGATTCTTAGCACCCTCTGCCGCGCCGTTACCATGGCCACTACCATGACCAGGAATAGCGGGGCTGCCGGGAACTGGGGGCCGGTGCTTACATTGTGTTTTCATTTTGGGGGGAATTTGCCGATACTCACCACGCTTGGCAAGCGGGTTGGTGAGCGCAGAATTGCTACTGCTCATCAAAAGGTACGCTGCTGCCCATCCCTCTGGTTAGGAGTCCCTTAGTCGACTTTTACGACCTCCACGGGAGGAGATGGACATTAAATTACAACACTAACTTGTACACACGGCTACACGTCAAGCCCGAAACCCTATATAACCATAAGTATGCTATATGTGATGCACAAAATCGTACGATAGAGAGCTCGTATCGTGGCGTCGGCCAATCACAGCATTTGTTGCTTTTGCGTAAAGCAGACAACAAACAGACGCACTTTTTTTGAAGAAAATAATCACTCGCCGTTCGGATCCTAATGTGAACTTTCGAATATGAGGTCATAATTTTATTGATCTAATTGCTAACCAACTTTTGTTTTATTTATATTGTCAATTTTTATATCTGTTACTATTGTTGAATTTTTTATAGTCATGTTTTTTATAGTTTCAGTAAGCAACACAAACAAACATTACTGACATATCACGCTTCCCACCCACAACCACACACAGACACCTCTATACCCAAATACTCACCTCGACACACACACACACATGTAGAAATCTTGTACGCATGCTTTGTTTTGTAGTTATATTGCATATTAGCATTATAAACGGGAGAAGGCACTGACTCCTGTAACACAGGTTATTATTTACCTAGCTCAGAAGTCAGGGTTTACAACGTATCTGAATCATTTATTTAATGTCAATAAAAAACAATTTATTATTTAATTATTATTATAATCCCGAGGTAACACATATAGCTTATGTCCATTTTGATAGTCTGTTATAGTATACATAATCAGCCCGTTACTGTCCCACCACTGGCCACGATGAGAAAGGTTAGGCCTTAGTCCACCACACTGGCCTAGTGCGGGTAGGCAGACTACACACCATTGAGAACACTATTGGAGCCCTCTCAGGTGTGCAGGTTTCCTCACGATGTTTTCCTTCACCGTTAACGCAAATGATAATCAAATTCTGATCCGCACATGAATCCGAAAAGTCGAGCGATGCGGGCGGAGATCGAACACAGACCCTCCTCTATGGAAGGCAAGGGTTCAACTGTTATCACTGCTAAATATATAAAATATTATTAATGCGAATGTGTTTCTGTCTGTCTGTTTGTTACGTTGTCGCGACTAAAGTCATGAACCGATTTTGATGCATTTTGTGTGGGGTAGCTTGAACCCTGGGGAAGGACATTGGCATAATAATAATCCTTTAAAGAGATTATATGGGGGATTTGTATGATACATTCTTAATTCTAAGCGAAGTCACGGACAAAGCGCTAGTTATTGAATAAATACTTAATTAATTAAAGAGATAAGATACTAGTAGTATGTGGTCGTTAGGAGTAATTTTGCTCTGTGTCCCTTGCCTTGTTAATATTTAGTTGTAAATAGATAGGTTGAAATCTACTAAGGTTACGTTAACACTTCTATTATTTTCAAGATAGCTTTCATGTTTATTCAAAAAAAAGCTAATACCGTGTTTTAATGAGACATTTAGACAGGTTTTAACAACGAAGTTAAAAGATTTAAATCTTTGACTAAGACCGATAAATTTGAAGATGACTAATATGGTTAATAATATAATTATTAACCATATTAGTCATTATTGTTATCAATTAAATTGTTATCATTTTTATTTTTATTGTGAAGATTATTAATATGAAGGGTATACTAGTATGAAGATAACGAATATGGATATGACAAATATAATAATGGATTTTACAGACGATTCTACGAAACACTTATATAGGCTTACAAAACGGAAGAAATAATTAACTTCAGACCAGGCAGTATGATCAGTAGACTATAGCCTGCCCAAACGGGCGAACGAAGTAAAAAAAACTCTTCTTCTTCTTCTCTTAGTTATGGCTTCTATAGAGTATCTTCCACAATTTCGCCAATGTCAAGTATAGGGCAACATCGTACGGTGTTTAGGTTATTAAATCGTTACATACTCATAAATAATTTAAGAGAAGAAGAAGAAGTACATATTCATAAAACATTTATCAAAAATGAAAATAATTTTAAAAAATATGTCGGCAACGTCGTACGATTCAATTGCTATTTCTCAATCTAAAAAAAAAAAAACTCGCTTTCGCTCTCTCGCCCTCTCCTCTCGGCAGGTCGGCAGGTTTTGTCAATGTCAACAGTCAAACTGTCAAAGTTCCTCAGACAATTAAATATAGATGTAGATGATTCCAAAGACTACAATAGTATACAGATGATTCCAAAAAGTTTAAATGTGAAGTTAAATTTTGTAAAATTTTCTATAGCTTCCATATCAGTTCATTAATGTATTATTCGAACTGTACTGTTGGCAGTTTAAACTATCTGTATTGTCATAGCTTAAACAAATATTCAAAATTAACAATAATTTGTGAGTACGTTTTTAACAGTCCTGAAAGTTAGCATCATAATTATTATCTCCTTAACTACATAAATTATATTTTTACATCAGGAACAATAACAAAACATGGCAGCTGTGATCCCAGTTGTGTCGAGGCTTTCTAGCAGTGTAATAAGGATACTTGGATGTAATCCTGGACCAATGACTCTGCAAGGTACTAATACCTATCTGATAGGTACTGGAAAAAAGTAAGCACACAAAAACATCACTCTAATAAATATTACCTTTTTATGATGAGCAATTAAACATTTATTTAACATTTTTTTATATATCATGTTAAAATGCTGTTTTGGGAAATGTATAGCTGCATGGGTTGCATGTTTGCATAGGTACTAATTGTAAGTAGTAATTAAATGTATGGTGCAACTTGCACCATACAATTAGTACAACTATATTGATGTAGCAAGAGTCCTCTTTATGTGTCAACTTATGTTGTTATCAATATACTCCTGGTTTTTAAGTGGTACCAGAGTTATACGTAAAGGGCTTGACTGGGGGTAGTACTTTTGTCCTGCCACAGTAACCATGTGTGAGCATAGTTGTGTTCTGGGTGAAAGGTATTAGAAATTACCAAAACAAAAGGCACTCCAACTTCAGTCTTATGCTTGCAACACCTTGGTAATCAGTAGGTTGCAGATATCAGTCTTTCCACTGGACACCAATAAAAAAAGCTAGAGAGGTGCTCATCATATCCATTTGCCTTGTATGGTATTCATGGCAATTTTCTCTCTGGGTCTTTGATTGTTACAGTCTAAGAAGAGGCCATTAATCATCCATCACCTTTATTGATACAAATGGTAGCAATTTTTACAATAATGTAAAACAAATCAAGTTCACATTGTTTTACAGTCGGATATTACTAGACACTGGTGACAGAGACATACCTGAATACCAGTTGAACTTGGCAGAGGTGGTGCAGTCAGGACAACTGAATATAGAACACATTGTGTTGACTCACTGGCACCAAGACCATGTTGGTGGAGTTAAAAACCTGTATGGCTGTATTGCTAGTAAGAATTGTTCAAATATTATTTTGTTTAGGGGTAAAACATTCAATGTGCAACAATAATACTCTATAAATTATCAGTTATCAGCTTGCGTGTTATGAAAAACATCATCAACATCAACATTTCCATCTGTATGTACTTAAATGATTGATAGTGATGTATTTTAGGTTAGTGTTAGATAGAAGCATCGGGGTCTTCATTTTTTATTTTTTTTAGTCATCATGCGATCTTCCGTTTGGTGTCCGGATTAAGAATATAGCACCACTCCATCTCCTCCCGTGGAGGTCGTAAAAGTCGACTAAGGGACACTTAACCAGAGGGATGGGAAGCAGCGTTCCTTTTGATGAACAGTAGCATTTCTGCACTCACCAACCCGTCTGTCAAGTGTGGTAAGTATCGGCAAATTCCCCCCAAAATGACACAATAGAAGCATTGGCCCCTAGTTCCCGGCAGGCTCGCTATTCCTGGTCATGGTAGCGGCCACGGTGACGGCAGGGCAGTGGGTGTTAAGAATCACCGGATGGGATCCGGCTACCACCCCAAACGAAAACTGGCCCTAGTAACATATAACACATACGCACTGAGGGCAGATGAAAAGACTGTTAAGCTGGAAGAAGAAATAGATAAGTTGCACTGGGATATCATGGGTCTATCAGAAGTCCGAAGAGAGGGGGAGGACACGATAACCCTGAAATCCGGCATCTTATTCTACTACCGGGAAGGCGAACATCTGTCTCAAGGTGGTGTCGGGTTTGTCGTCCTCAGGTCCCTCATTAACAGCATAGTGGCCATCGAAAGTGTCGAGCAGGGTAGCATACCTTATACTCAGAATATCCAAGAGGTATTCGTTAAAGGTACACAGAAGAATACAGGTCTACGCACCGACTTAGTCAAAGATTTAAACCTTTTAACTTCGTTGTTAAAACCTCATTAAAATAAAGCATTAGCTATCTTGAAAATAATAGAAGTGTTAAATAAACACCAAGCGCTCTCATTTTTCTATTGTCATAATTATTAACGTTATGCACGACGAAGTCTTGGTGCATGAGCACATTGAGCACCGATCGATAAATGCGTGTGAAATGACAAAGCGCGACGGCACGCACTTTGTTATTGATTCTAAAGGCAACGACATAATGTATGCTGACTTTTGATGTTGTTTGTCAAATAAACTAGGTATTTGGGCAACTGGTATATACCTTAACTAAATAGAAGCGAGTCTATTTAATCAGGTATATCTATTTTGGAATAGGCTTGCTAGATTTTATTTTTAAAACTTGACGCAAAGAAATGAGCTGGAGATACTAATAACACTATACTACCTAGTAAGGTCCAAAAAATTCTAACTTGAATTATAAAATTAATTGCAAATCCTGCCATTATTAGTTGTCAATTGCCCTTCTATTTAAATTGAGACTTTTTTGTGTGTAGATAAAAAATAGTTAGTTCGCTACTGTAAGGATGTGAAAAATTCGTATATATTTGTAAATAGTCGGCGTAAACAACATATTATTGAAACAAAAACAAACACGTCAACAATAATTTACGAATTGCAACTAAGTAGACAAATGTTTTTTATCCTTCTCGTACTTTAAAAGAGTGCCTTAATTGACGGAAGCAAAATGTGGGCGTGGCTAGAGTATCGGAGCCGTGCAAAGGATATTGTTTAAGAAATGTACTAATGCTATTGTACGTGCGATTTATATGTGTTTAATGGTACCCACCCGTCTATGCGGTGTCCAGATTAAGAAATAGCGCCACTCGCATCTCCTCCCATGGACGTCGTAAAAGCCGACTCAGGGAATCTGAACCAAACGCGCAGCAGTACCTATCGATTCTGTAAAACAGTAGCCATTCCGCGCTTACCAATCCGCCTGCCGTAGTAAGTACTGGCACGTTCCCCCAAAAATCAACGACACACGGCATATAACTGGGCGTTTGGGGGAAGGTCTTGACAACAAATTGTGGAAATCTATTAGGTGGGCCTTTGTTCGACTGTGGATGTCCTTTGGCTGGTATGTCTGTACTGTACCAACATTACAAGCTAAATTTGATCCTAGAAGAGGCAATTTCTAAAACAATTCAAATAATGATTTAATATTTTCTGAACTTTCCACGAATGGCATCCATTGAATGGAAATAGCTTATGGAAAACATATATCACATTTCTTGTGTAAATATGAGTGAACTAGAATTAGTATTTAATATATTTATCGTGCATGCCTAACGTAACATATCTATATATGATGAGCATAATATCTTCTGATAGTTTACATACATGTTAACATTCATATTGTACTTAAGGAACTAACTGTTATAAAAGACATGTATTCAACATAAACACACTAACTAAATATAAAAAACAGTGGTTAATTACTGTTTTTTATATGTAGTTAGTGTGTTTATGTTGAATACATGTCTTTTCCCAAAAGAGGTCGTAGGGCTTACTTTTGTTATTTACGTCTTTTACTCTTGATTAGTGCTAGTTTTTTAGGAAAAATAAAAATAGCTGTGCAGGGATTTGGGACGGCAACCCCAGCACGTTTCGTTTATTTATACATAATATTGTATAAAATATATATTTTATTAGGAAAATCGAGGTAAGGTCGACTTAAGACAGGATCTTGAGACAGTCGCATTACCTATTTGTTTCGAAAGAAGTGTGTCTGAACTTGATCTTGAACCTAGAATTTGTTTTGGCATTTCTTTGTATTAGCTTATTGAACTCATTCTTCGAATTAAATCTTACCATCCTACAAGTTGACCCATTGTGTTATTTTATTTCAGAAGAACCAAAGGTCTGGAAGCTTAAAAGAAGTTCAGATGATGAGCCAGACGACCTACAAAATGATGTACCTACCAATTGGTTACAAGACGGCCAAGAGTTACAAGTGGAAGGTGCAGTCATCAAAGTCCACCACACGCCTGGCCATACAACTGACCATGTGGTTGTGTCACTTTTGGAAGAAAATATTTTGTTTAGTGGGGACTGTATACTGGGCGAAGGTACTGCTGTGTTTGAAGATCTACAGACCTACATGAACAGTTTGCAGAAAATATTACAACTGAAACCTACTGTAATTTATCCTGGACATGGGAATATTATTGAGGTCAATATATTTTTATTTATAGTATTTTAATTGTAAGGTATAATTATTTATCAATATGAATGTATATTAACAATCTTGAATATAATTTCGATAACAAATTTCAGGATCCAATTAAAAAAATAAAATTCTACATAGCACACAGGAGGCAAAGAGAGCAACAAATATTGGAAACAATGAAAGTTAATGCTGAAAAGCCACTAAATGAAATGGATCTTGTTAAACTAATTTATACAGAAACACCTGAACACTTATGGTCCGCAGCAGCATCCAATATCAAGCACCATCTCACTAAGCTGACCAAAGAATATAAAGTGAAATGCTTAACTATCGAAGGTGAAAATAAGTGGCAGTATCCTGCTGCAAACTTCAATAATAGATTGTGATGTACCAGCAGTGCCTGTGAATCTGTCTGCAGAGAATTGAGATACTTGTTGCAAAAAATCTTGTAAATCTGGGTTTAATTACGAAAAAATAGACCAACTTAAAAATTACAGTCAGGAAATGTATTGGAAGCGAACAACGAAACTTACCAATATCATTATGAATTCATTCAATTGAATTTCGTTTTACATATTATAACATCGAAATGTATTAACCGTAGAATTCGTAGCTAGTGCAATAAACGGGGACCCGTTGTCAGTACGGGCAGCACTTGAACTAGGTGTTAAAATATCAGATCAAAAGCGACCAGGCTGTTCACCGGTTTGCTAGCAGCATACACAGCGATTTCATTAATTTTCACAAAAAGCGCTGAATTGCACGACTACTTGGAAATGCCTTCTGTAAAAGAGGAAGTCAAACACATGATCATGTCCTACAAAAACAGAATTATAACACACAAAAACAAGCTTGCAGCATTCTTAAATGACCCATTGCCTAAACGACAGCTTAAAACACAGCATATATGGGACTCCTTGCCTAGGCAACCATAGGACCACATAGTTAATAGACATGAAGGCAACTCAACACTGGTTGGGTGTGCCTAACACACTACACCCCATCAAAACGTCTGCTTATGGTCAATAGACCGATCGCAAGACAGCAAAATATATATATATATAATAAATTTTCAAGGAAAAACTTATTTAAACATGTCATTGTCACATACACTCCAACGGCACTCCCAAGTCCTCGTGAGATGGCAAAACGCACATGATAATCTCTACAAGCACTTGCGTAAATGCAAACATATGAACGTGTTGAAATACTCTTCATTGGATAGAGTACGTGTCCGCTCGTTACATTAGCGCAGCATACAGGCTACACATCAAGCTATACAAAACCAGTTTACGCAGATCTCTCATACCGAAAGCCATACAATGCGAGATCAGTTTATACTGGTTAATTATAGCTTGATGTGTAGCTGTGTGTACATGCTTTACTACACCCGATTGCAAGTAAGTGCAAGTGCGTTCGAGACTGAGTCTCCAACACCGCGTTCCGTCGGCGAATTCACAAAGAATTACTGTCGGACAAAGTCTTTACGCCATGCTGGACGTAATAATTCCAAAATCCAAATTGAATTTTACTTATGAGGATTAAATATATGATTGAACTTGTACGTATATCCGGGTCTGAAGTAAGAAAACCTTTAATAAATAATAAACTCAAATCAAATAATAATTATTGGCACATAAATTGTTGCATAAACCGTTAACATTAATAACGCACGGTATAAGCTTGCAATTACTCCTCGCAATTTTATAAACAACTTAACATTGAAACAAGCGCGAAGCTCTCCGACCAATTATGATAAAACATTATAGCCACAGTGCTTCACGTACACATATCAGTAATCTTTGTTATTAATTAGTGTGTGTGTCAGTTTGGGAGTAATATATTTGACGTTACTCTTCTATGGTTATTATATAGCGAAGTGTACACACCAGCAATGTTTATAGAAAATGTCACATTTAATGTACCTATCAGTCTATACTATTACTTTATCTATATACCCGTTCTTGTAAATTAAATTGGAACCGGCTATCGTAGCCGTTAACTAGAAATAGGTTTATTTAAAAATATGTTGTTTTTTAATATATAATTTATTTTAATTTGTATTTTTATTTAGTTTCGAAAGGTTGGTCTCCCCGGCGGTGACCGAAACCATGGCACTGGATTTGCTGGTGGGAGTGCGCTATAATCTCTTCCAAGCGGTCCGGGACCGTACCGGTCCCGCTCCACCCCTGGTTGCACATATGAGCCGAGGAATTGGAGGTTCCGGAAAGGGAGTTGAACCGAGCCGTTGGCCGCTTGAAGGCTCAAAGCAATGCACGCGGCCCGGATAATTCTGCGTCGCGCGTGGGCGTATGCGGTGCTGTCTCTTAGAGACTGCTTGAGGCGGTTCAACAGCTGCCCCCACTGTAGTGCATTCCCATCTGGCTAAAAGGAAGCCGGATTAGTTCTCCTGTATAAGAAGGAAGGGCCGCGGGAGAAGCTTACCCCTTCGTATTGTCCCATTTGCCTACTCTACGAGGTTTCAAAGCTATTCGAGAGAATAATTGCCCGAAGACTTGTTGAGCACCTGTCGCAAGTTAGTCTCGACAGGGCCGACACACAGTGTGGCCTCCGGCAGCGGCGGTCCACTATCCATCGAATCCGGGGCCATGGTTTCGGTCACCGGGGGGGACCCATAAGCGCAACTTGCCCACGACCATACGATAGGGTCTCACCCACCGATCCCTGTCCAGTCCCTCCAGGACGGAGCCGTCGCCTCGAATGGCGCTCTGTAGCGTAATTGTGGCCACCCGGTAGGCCTCATAGGCCTCGGCAGTCTCTCCGGCTGTAGCACTATGCCGGCGTCGGCTTCATTGATACTGGCGGCGGGTTGCCAAGCAGACCACCTGTATACCGCCGGGAGCGCTTGGCCCGGGGAATAGATGCGTCGCGTTGAGATTCTGGACTTTCCTTCGGTGCCGATGATGACTGCTACGGTGGTTCTAGCCGGTAGGAGACCGGCATATCCCTCCGCCCATCCACGGGGCGAGGACGTACACGACGTATATCAACTAGGTGAAATAAAAATAAAAGGTTTGACAGGTTATCAATGGAATTACAGGTGTTTGATATAATATTCCTCCATCATTTTCACAACGAAACCTCTTCGTAAATAAGTGCGTGTTACTTGAGCAGGACCACCATAATATTTAGACTCCTTCATAGCAGAAACATTTGGTACTCATTACTGTCTAGAAATTAGAATGTTTGTTCCAGTCGTTTCTGAGATATAACGATTTAAGTAGTTTCGACGGGCGCAGGAGCAGCCGGCCCATCGCGTCAAGCGGGTAAGTAGTTAGAAGTTGAACGCTGTAAATCGTGCGAGAGGGTGTAGTACTTTTTGTCGTTCCGTTGCACTCTTTTACATACTCGAATATTCGGCGATACAAAAAATCTAAGAAAAACATATGTTGAGGTACCAATGAGGTGATAAAAACTAAAATTTAAAGAAACGATGAACTATTTATAATGCCTACAACCAGGCGAAACCGACGTGGTCCAGCTATTCTGATTCAAATAAGTACAAAAACTTGGTATTGCTCAAACTTTCAAAATCTCTCTTGGTCCAGTCATCCTGACGTTCACCACATCAAGCTATACAAAACCTGTTTCGTTTAAGCGCGCGGCACGCCCCACCATGCGGTGCTCTATCCATAATATACATATAGATACGTATCATATACGTATATATTTTGTAAGCAAGTTTAGCTCGTCTCGTAATACTTTGTTTTTGATTTGAGCTGCGCCTTAGCGCCTACACATATATTATTATTTATTATGAATTATAACTATTAAGGAAATGTCGCTAAAGGATTTAGATTTTAATTTAAAAAAAAAAACCTATTACTGTCCCACTGCTGAGCACGAGCCTTTTCTCAGAATGAGAAAGGTTACGCCTTAGTCCACCACGCTGGCTTAGTACGGGTAGGCAGACTATACACACCATTGGGAACACTATTGTAGCCCTCTCAGTTGTGCAGGTTTCCTCACGATGTTTTTCCTTGACCTTTAACGCAATTCAATCAGGGATCGAACACAGACCCTCCTCTGTGGAAGGCAAGGGTTCAACTATTATCACTGCTAAATATATTAATTATTATAAATGCGAATGTGTTTCTGTCTGTCTGTTTGTTGCGTTGTCGCGGCTAAAGCCCTAAATTGATTTTGATGCATTTTGTATGGGGTAGCTTGTACCCTGGGGAAGGACAGGCTTAATAATCATCCCCTAAAGAGATTAAATGGGGTGTTGAAGTTTGTATGGTAAATTCTTACTTCTAAGCGAAGTCGCGGACAAAGCGCTAGTTAATAATAAATAAGTTACAACAACTCAACTGTGATCGCCAACCCGCTTGCCAATCTTGGCGATTGTCATAATCTCATAACACATAACACGCCCAGACTGGTCGTTATGGCGATCTTTAGGGAGTCTAGCAGTGGACTTTACTTGGCTGAAACGACGAGACAAAACAGATAGCTAAGGATCTAGATAGAAAGTGTTATGAGCATTATGTATATATTTTAACGCGTAATTTACAGATGAAACGTTATCCCATCCTATATAATATATCATCCCTTCGGAGGCCGACAGCTTTTTCCATGTCTGAAGGATACACGACGGCATAATTGAACTCCGGTAAATCATGTTACGCGATATGACGTTCACAGTAACTAATAAGCTGCGCGTCGAACTACTGTATTTATGAGTAGCTTTTGTCGCTCCAGTATTAGGCGCGTTCATGGCTTCTGGTTATTTCTGTATTCTGAGGAGTAGGTATTTTATAAACACGTAGTTTCTATATTTTAAGATCAATACTGAACTCCCTCGCGGATTATAGATACAAATTTTAATAAAATAAAATATCATATTTCATAAATTAACTAAACGTACAATTTTATTTCGTAGAATATAACGCAACATTCCATATTACACAAATGAAAAATCACATCGAAGTGTGAATTTAACTAAAACAAAAATACACAAGGTTGCTTGAGTAAACCCTTGATATTTTAAGATCTTGATCAGTAACTTTTTATGTTGATATCAACAAAATGAGTGATACGATAGCTCGATTGTCGTAGTTATTCCTACTTTAAAATTAAAACTAGCGTGTGGTAACACTACAGTATGGATGGGAAGTTATTAGTATCTATGTACGCAAATAACGGCTTTAAATTATTCGCGCGACACTACCGATATCAGGCTTAATCAAACAAACGATTTTAGTCGGGTCACCAATTTGGCGTTCACTTTTGTTCGAGACTTCTCTCCGACGTACCGTCGACAAAAATCAGATCGGGTCTGGGAAAGGCTGTCATATTTGCTCAGACTTTTGTAGGATTAAATTTTTTGTGGGGTTTTTTTACGTTATAATAATAAATGTCTTATAATGTTCTAGTTTCACCCACTTTTATTAGACCGATTTTACAGTCTGCTTCGGCCTTAACAGTCGTGCGATATTAGCATAGCAGTCGCGCAACAGTCGCAAGATTATCGCGCGACAGTCGTGCACTGCTGTCGCACTATAGCAACGCTTTGACCTTGTGATGATTATTGAACATATGTAGTGCGTTTTAGTGTCAAGGTAGATCTAGAAGGATGTAAAGCAAATTTTTACTAATGAATCAAGAGAATTGTCATAATCTATTGAGATACAGTGTAGTTTCAAGGGTAACGTTGCTGGTTCCCGGTTTTTACTTTTGGCGATAAATCAAGTATGCATCGTCGAGCGTGTCGAGCATCCCAGGTAAGGGGACTACGGGGACTAACGTTCTCACTAATGGCAATAACATCTGTTAAGTCTGATCCGTGTGGTTTGAATTCCATCTACGCGAACACACAGGTATGCCAATCACATCATACTCTGTAAAAAATAAAAGGCGAAAACGAACGGAAATCAATCTGCGACTGTATGATATAACAATTTTTTCTCGCGTACCACTTGTATAAGGTGAAGTTGATTATACTAACTCTATTTTCAAACTACTGTGTCCATAAAACATTGCATAAATACAAAAACTAAAACGACAAAGAAATAACACCGACAATCGCACTATCTTTATTACGTGTTTATACATAATGTACAAGAAATTGCTATCGGCGCATGCGTTTAGGCGGAGGCATCATGTCCGAGTCGTCGTGAAATCTGTGGTTGTCTATATAGTCTAGTAGAATCTCTTTAGTTACCGGGTCCTTTATGCTCTCACATACGGCTGAAAAAGAAGAAAAAAATAGTCAAATAAGTAGTAGTAGATATCAAATAACCAGGATATTTCCGAATATAAGTGAGCCGTGAGCCAGGAATGCAGCAGAGAGTAAACAATGGTGAGGCTGCACCTGCGCTTAGCGATAAAGAAGACATTTCTTTCGCTTTTGTGAGCTAAATGTGGCCAAACCACTGGAAGTAAAGTATACAAAATACACATTAAATATATGCACAGCTGAAAATTTTCCTTTCAATGCACGCACACACGCACGCCTGCACTCAGCAAGGGCCGATTGGTAATAAAAAACATCGAATAAATTATCTACTGTCGATTTATTCGTCATCGTTGGATAATAATCCCACATAATAGCGCGTAAGTCTTAACATGACGAAAGAAATAAGTCCGTCCGTCAATATGGTATATAAAAAAAGGTCGTTACTGCGATGAATAACAATCGATGAATTTAGCAACAATGGGCCTGTGCAGCAGTGGACGTACTTTGGATGATATGATGAACAAAACCATACCGATGGTTATTCGATAGTAATCGAATAAACTGAATAATCGAATAATTCTTATTTTCTGTAATAATCGCCCATCGCTAATTTAGCCGTATTAAGTCCACTGCTGAACACAAACCTTCGCCAAATATCGGCACAACGACCGTTCTGGGTATGTTGTGTGCTTATTCGGGAGTTTTGCCATAATTGCCATGCTTGGCAGGCGGGTTGGCGATCGCAGTTGACTCGTTAATGTCTTCGATGGACGTTGCTGCCCCTCTTCCGGTTAATCCCATAGTCACCTTTTACGACACCCATAGGATGAGATGGGTTGGTGCTATTCGTAGCTCCCACGAATAAATACTCTATGTCATTACTTATGTACCTATCATCATATTGTAAGTTTTAATTTGTGGTAGAGAAATAAAAAAAATATGAGTTGCATTCCGGGAGTGCCGACAGAAGTGGAAACTCTTTTTTTTATGTATCTAGACGCGTTCGCGGTCTGCTATATGTACACACTATAGCTGCGTCTCGTAACGGTGTCGCGAAACTCGCGAGTCTAGAGATTTTATCTCATCTAAAAATATGCGTACTGGGTTAAAAGTTTTCACTTCAATCAAAAATGTATAGTTGCATTTTACGACAGCTATAATTGGCGATGACAGTTCTTTTCATTCTTCTCAGGGAACCGCAGTCATACGGTTTAAAAAGTATTATATTACTTACACGACGCAGTATTATAGCTGTTAGGGAAGGATTTGTCTGTGCGTTCCCTCATGAACACCCATCGTCCATTCTCGAAGGTACACTCTATGATTTTATTGTCAAGGTGTTTTAATTCCTTGGTCACCTTCATCGAGGCGAAGGGCTTGTCAAATTTGCCTACATACAAGCACCCAACTTTTGTTGGTAGGATACTGAAAGTAAAATGATTATTTAGTTATCTTAGTCAAACACAAATTGTAGGGTCATAAAACAATGCCTGTTAACTTATGCGTATTCGCAGAATAGCGGGGTCAGTATTCGTAAGTGGTATTCATTACATTACACTACTTAGATGCTTAATCTTTTCGCTCTGTGAATGAACACACGCGCCCCCACCACCCGCCCACTATGAGTATGCCATGAATTGCCTGTCAATTGTTTTTTAAATAAAATGAGCAATAAACTTCCTTGCCGATTTAGAATATTAGAAACATATTTGAGATTGGGTTGGTTAGAATTCAAAGTGGTCAACAGACAAGTGTATGTGCGACATACACTTGGTAAAATTCAGATGATTCAAATTGAAACTCACCCTTGTCCACTCTCTGTAACAATTTTTAACTTAAAGTCTACACTGTTCATGTTACTAGGCTTCCACTTTAGCACATCTTCGCACGGTCCTGGCATATACCTCTGAAAAAGAAAAGAAAATAACGTACTGGAAGTACGACTCTGCATTCTAAAATAAATACTTTTTATTGCTGCCGCAACAAAAAGGTAGGCGGTTGTTACCTTGCTTAGTAAGATCACAGTTTATGTATTATCTAAACTTCATATAGCTGAGCCACACAATCATGCACACTGCTCTTATAGAAACAATACCTAGGATCCAAATAGCACCCACATTCAGTTCTGCCGTTGCAGCCAATCCAGTTGGACCCAGGGTAGTGACTAGACATTTCATATAGAGACCCAAATCTACTGGCAAAGTAAAAATGAGATACTAACCTCCTTAGAAGGTTGGAATATAAGTCCGTCCGGCTCGTGCGACAGAGTTTTGGCGAACTTCTCACCAAGCAACTGTCGCGCCATCGGTAGGTCCCAGAATTGCTTCAGCCGTATACTGAATGGTTCATGCTCTTTCTTTATTTTACCTTCTTTCATTGCCTGATGCCTGTAATGTCGCATAAGGCTATGTTTACGGCTCTTACACACAGTCGAAAGCACGGTCACAGTTACATATGCTGTCGATAAAGTACCGTCAGTTTGAATTTTAATCAATATTCGCTGAAATTAGCACTTAAATCAAAGATGTTCTTTAATCTTTTTAATCTCTAACGTCGATTCGTGCTTGCGCATGAAATGCCCTTAATTGCCTATAAAATACACGCTGCCACTTTATTATTATTTATTCATAATCAAGTAACAAAAGACTCATGATAATTATTAGGCACACAATTTAAATAACTATACAAACATCATCATTTCGGCCGAATGAAGTCCACTGCTGGACACGGGCCTCCCGCAAAGATCACCACAACGACAGATATGGGCGTGTTGTTGGCTCATTGGGGGGTTTCGCCATAATCGCCACGCTTGGCTTACGGGTTGGCGATCGCAGTTTAGATGTCAATGTTTTGATTTGTTTTTAAAAAAAATGTTGCCCCACACTAGGATTTCTCCTTTGTCGTGGGTGCGTTTGCAAACACAAATTCCACACACAATACACCCAGACCCGGAACAACTACCTACAGATCGACACCGACGACCTTCACATCAGTAGTACAACGCGAAAACCTGTTGGCTCGCACCGACAGCGCCCTCCGCTCCCGGTCCTTGTCGGCATGGTCTTTAAGGTCTTCGGGGGGTAGATGCCCTAGATATTTAAATTGGTCCACTCGGTCTATTGGAACACCATCGAGATTAACATTCGGAATGTTCATAGGGCTCAACACACCAATGGCCTGAAATACCATGTATTATTGGCTTTTCTTCCCATTATATTTTCACCCATGTCCATGCGCGTATTCCGTACACGTACTAAGTAGTCTCCTCAGCCTACAGATAGACGCGCTCAGCAGCATAAATAATTATAAATCATCATCATCATATCAGCCAAAGGATGTCCACTGCTGAACAAAGACCTCCCATAGGGATCCATATTTTCACAATTGCAGGCAGGCAGGTTGGTGAACGCAGAATGGCTACCGTTCCTGCCTACCATTTTAGAATCTTTTAGTCGCCTTTCACGATATCCATGGGAGGAAATTGAGTGGTGCTATATTCTTACTCTAGACCCACACTTTATAAATAAATGGGGTCGAATTTAGAAATAGTTTTAAACAACGATGTATTAAAAAGAAACAATATGAACGTAAAATATTATAAAAACCAATATAAAATTATTGTTATATTGTAAAAAATATTTGTTGCATTTACTCTTTTTTATTCATTAATTTTACGTACGATATATTTTTATATAGATCCTATATTATTTATATAAAGTTTAATATATAGTTGTATATTTTATTTTTATGTTTGTATTATATTAGTATTTTAGGAATATGATATTCCCATCTATATTGTATTAGATTGCCTAGATAAGGTTTCTCATTTTTTTAGTATAATACCACCACGGACTATCCCCTTAGTATTTTTCCATATTTTTCTTGTCCATGCAAAGGTTGTCTGTAAGAAATCGCTAATAGCGATAAGACCGCCCATTGTACAATTACTTGTATTATGATTTATTTTCCTACAAATTATTATTCTAATGGTGTACAATAAAGAATATTCTATTCTAAAATTTGTTTAAGTTCCCTAAGTTCAAATCTTGAAAATTTCTGTAATCTAATGTGAAACCTCAACTAACATCAATATTACTAAATTATATTAACAAGTTAATTACCTGGGGTTAACTATTTCATTTTCTATACAACTCAGTCTGGTTGGAAAGAACTCCATTTTACCCGTATCAGCTCCCTCAAAACTTATGATATCATAACATAAATACCGAGGTATGTCTTGGTTGCCCACTTTATCTATAACCATCTCCTGAAAATTTGAATTTTATTATTAAAAACTACAAAGGGGTATCAGGGAGCACGCGTTTCTTTGGGGTTAAATGGAGGAGCACCATGCACCTACCCTGAACATCAATCTCGCCATGGGGCTCCGACGTACGACTCAGTATAACCAGGTAGTCGTACAAGCCCAGATGGGCCGACGACCAGACCCGACAAAGCTTGGGAAGACTACAATAGGTGGAGTTGATTGATCAATTGAGATTGCAAGCCCAAATAAAAACTAATGTGTCGTAACCCTTAATGTCGTGCGCACATGAACTTACGCCATCAAGTAGAGTATTTCTCAAATGCCTCCTGAGATCTTTTCTGTGTAGGAACTTCAGGCCATGCACCTTGAACACGCAGTTGTCTCTGTCCAACATATACACCTCGCCTTCTCCGTCAATCAGCATCATATACCTGGTTAAATTATGTGAGTATTAGCCGAGGTTCCTGGCAAATAATAGGCAACCCCTCCAACTGTGGGGGTTGTAAAAGGTGGATAAGAAGCAGTGTATGACAGCAGTGTCTACCAGTTGGCTAATAACAATATACTGGAATCATCAATCCGACTACTAATGGCGAGTAGTGGTTTAGTTATTTACTCTAATAAAATGTTACGCAAGACAGTTTAACCACATGTGGTGTATCGTGCCACTGACTCGAGAGGCTCTGTTGACCGATAGATTGCGGAACAGCACTTAAACTGACTAGCCTAGATCATCTAGTCAAGTACCTGCTTGATGGCAAAACCTTTAAACTGCCGAAGGCTGAGTAGCGGATAATATTGTTTATGTCTATTTTTGCATACATACCTAACACCGTCAGCTTTCCACGACACCCTATAAGGTTTCTCGTGCAGCTTCCTTAAGTTTGCCATATCCATGGATACGGGTTGCGAACCTGGGAACCCAGTTGTGTTCCATTCGCAGAACTTTTGAGCTTTCTGTTGGACCTCACTGAGGCGGGGTTGGGAGTCAAAAGGCTCTACGCCACGAACTCCAGGCATAAACACAGCCTTCTTGTGGGTAGTTTCGCGCCTGCCTTTGCCTTTGTGTTTGCGGGAGCTAAAAAGATTAGATACAAATTAGGTGTTACTTCCGAAGCAACGCACACGGCGGCACGTGACTACATGCGCACTGTCGCGCCGTTTTCCCATCTTCAGATTACATACTAAACAGACAGTATTGTAGACAGTTTAGATATCTAAATTGTAGAAGCCTTGCCTATTTAATCACTTTCAACCTTTTAGGTGGTGAATTAGTCCACGATTGTCTATCCGAATCGGTAAAAAAAATTGTGACTTCTTTTTTCGCCAAAATATTTATTTGATAAGACAGAGATAATCCAGAACAGCTGGAAGTAAAAGCCCCATGCGCCTAACATATGATCGGGTTGCCATGAGGGATTACAACTAGGTAAAAAAAGTATTAAACATCTCCATAGTGCCTCCCTCCCGCTTGTTAATTGTATAAAATGGGAGCCTATGCAAGCTGCAAGTATTTTTAGTTCTGTGTGGTGTCCAGATTAAGAATATAGCACCAGTTGCATCTCCTGCCGTGGATGTCGTAAAAGGCGACTAAGGGACTCTAACCAGAGGGATAGGCAGCAGCAACCCTTCTGTGGAACAGTAGTCATGATGCGCTCACCAACCCGCCTGCCAGGTGTGATGTGTAGTGACAAACTCGCCCCAAAATTACGCAACTTTTACAGCAGTGGACATCCTTTGGCTGATATGGATGAATGAAGTGTTTTAGTAGATACTACTTACATCATCGCGTGTTTTAATGAAACATTTTTTAAATTATTAACTAGCTATAGCCATAACATGTGCTGCAATCTCACAATTTTTCCGTTCTGATTATTTTTTATTGTGTCAGAAACTTTCAGGCAAGTGCCAACAACAACTATACAATGTTTCAACTCAATTGGATGAATGGTATAGAAAAGCAAATGGATTACGGGACAAGCAAAATAATCTTTTTCTACTATTTTTTTTTCTTCTTATTTTAAAAAAACGTTGCGCCACACTAGGATTTCTCCTGTGTCGTGGGTGCGTTTACAGACATAAATTCCACATACAATACACCCAGACCCGGAACAACTACCTGCAAATCATACAAATATTTGTTCCGTGCGGGAATCGAACCCACGACCCGGAGCGCAGCAGTCGACTGTATCAGCCACTGCACCAACCGTGTTATTTAAATATACCAATTATACTTAAATGGGATTAAGACTACTCGTATACCGCATTGGTAGTGTTATAGGTCATTATTCGCTTCCTGCATACAGACAAATTCCCACATTTCTCAAATAGCGCAACGCATACACGCAATACGCGTCTAGCCGCGTCTTATTGAATTCCATGGCTTTATTGTTAACTTTAAAAATGTGTAATGTTTTTGTGGCCGTGTGGTGCCGGCTAGCCGTGTGGTGCCGGCTCAGAATGCCACCACCCCATTTCATCCCGTGGGTGTCGTAAAAGTCGACTAAGGGATTATAACGATAACCGGAGGATGGGCAGCAGCGTCCTTCGAGTACATTAACAACTCAACTGCGATCGCCAACCCGTCTGCCAAGCGTGGCGATTATGGCAAGACCCCCCAATGAGCACACAACACACCCATATCGGTCGTTGTGGTGATCTTTGGGGGAGGCCTGTGTCCAGCAGTGGACTACATTCGGCCGAAATAAAAATAAAAATAAAGTTTTTTCTGGGTGTCATCATAATGGTAGCAAATGGCTTTTACTAAAAAAGTAATATTTTATGATAAAATATCTCTTGGTTTTGGGTTTCCTAATTAAAGTAGTTATTAAAAAAAAGCATGACAGTGACCATTGCAAATGGTTATACTACAGCAGGGGTAGCCCATACTGGTCCTCTGGCATAGGATGTCGCTGAGACAGATGGGAAACTTATTCCAATTTAACTAATTAGGGATGGTTGTATTGGGTCAGAAGTTTATTGACTCACTTCTTAAGCACTGGATGCATGTTCAAAACCTGGCATGTGACTTTTTCAATATCATGTTTACTATCTTAGTTAATCTAAGACTCCACTGACTTTAGTGATGAAGGATTGTTGGTATAATTACCTGAAATCACCAACACAACACTGTTGCACTGATTCTGTGGATTCCACCACTGTGGACCATACACAACAAGCATTGATCACTACTCTTGGTCACTACAGATAAACAAGATGATCAGAGTATTGAATCAATACTTGTTCCTCCTGTGCATGAAAAGAGGCTGGATCAGGGCTGATGTAATAATAAACTTACTTGGATGATGATGTGTTTTGTGAATTGCTAGGGACATCATCGTCAACATCCTCTTCTTCCTCTGAAAAGTAACATAAAATCAAACTCAAACCAGTATTGTGCTTTTCCTTATATCATTAAGGAACTTTTTATAAAAGAAGTTTGGTTTGGTTACTCTTTAACATGTACTTTTTAAAGCTTGCTGGAGTCGTCCCATTACATAACCAAAACTTATAATCAAAGATAATAACAAAACACTTTGTAAGGTTTGAACAACCTCTTATCTTTAAATGAATAAGGGTTGGTTGTTAAATTTTAAAGGCTTATTTAGATGTATTAGAACCTGGCTTTTGTTAGGTATTAACAACTTACAATATTTGGCAATCTTACCATGACACCAATCAGGCAGTGCTGGGGCTGCTGGCGTCAGATCAATTTCATCATATCGTCGATACAACTCTTGTAAATAATCTTGTTTGTATATACCAGGAGGTCTAAAATTATTTAAATTATTATGATAAAAAGTCTACACCACAATTTATTGTTTGTAGTGCGAGTGTAAAAATATTGCCAAACATTGTGCAAAAGATAATAATTTAGATATTGTAATTGCCACAGCTTTTTATTTCAACAATGTGCCTTTCCAGATTAACAAAAAGAAAACTGTGGCAATTACAAGATTTATTTTTTAAATTGACTAAATGATAGAATACTTAAAAAATTCAATTGAAAAAGATATACCTCATCCTAGAAAATTCATTAATGGCTGCCTGAACACTGCAGTCTAAATGCTCTACCATATATGAGACAAGTAGAAACCCTGTCCTATTGAAACCATGAGTACAGTGAACACCAATCAATTCCAAAGGCTTTTGACTCACAAATCTGCTAACTAATTGGATGAATTCTCTGAAACATTGTATTAATTACAAGCTATTTTATCAGTTTGATTGTCCGGCAACAATTGCACAATAACAGTGCTGCAAACATGCAACAACCACCAATAATGCAAATTTTAAGCACCAAATGTGCAGTTGCAGCCCTGCCACACAATAATAATGCCAATATTAAAAGAATTCTTAGTGATTTATTAAATTCTATGAATAGTTAATCAACATCTAAGTAAAAACAAGGTCTCAAGGTGAATATAAAACAATTACATTACTAAAAATTAAGAAGATAAATACTAGATAAGTTGCACATAGTTTACGTATTGCTGGTTTCAAATTGCATATATTGTTGGTAAGTACATCATCATCATTTCAGCTGAAAAACATCCACTGCTGGACTAAAGCCTCCCCAAAGATTGCCACAATAACTGCTATGGTTTTGTGTACTGGGCCCATTGGGAGGTTTTGCCATAATCACCATACAGTGAGTTAAACAAATAGATGCACATGGCAACACAGATATAACAATATAATCATAAATAGATTGATGCAGTTTAGTTTTCCCTGGTCTACACCAAATACATTTTGTATTCATGTGGATAAAACCATTTATTTTTAACATTTAACCATTTCATTTAATAGTCTTGACTAGTTGCCAACATTAGCAACATTCCTATTTATCTTTGTATGCAGATATGTTAAAAAATAAAACCATTTAAAACAATGTGTCTTACCTAGTCTGATCTGGTGATGGTGTTTCACCATGACCTCGACATTGCATTTTCACATACTTACAACCAGATTCCTCAACCTCTGTTTTGTCATAAAACCGACTGGTGTTTGTGAGATCAATCCATAGACCTAGTTTAATCTAGAAATATATATTTTTTAAAATGACAGTAAAGTACTAATGATGCAACCAACACAATTGAAATAATAGAAGTTTTATTTTAGAAACAATATTCTACATCATATTATTCATAAATGTCCACACTCATATGTTATTCATATGATCAGTGAGCAGTTGTTAATCCCACTATAAATAGAATCACACATCTGGGAAAAATTGCAAAATGGTACCACTATAAAGGTCATCTACTTCCGTAAATAAACAATAAACGTTACAAGTTCTCAAGTTTGAAATCAAACAGTAACTTCTTATTCGACGGTGAGCTCTGTTATAAACAAATAATTAACGAAATGTAAAATGCTGACATTGAAAATGTGACTCACTTTCATACTTTTCATGTAAACAAACAACATGGATGGTGTGAAACGGTTTTCTTCAGGTACTTTATCATTGAATTGGGCTCCCAACGGAGTCTTAAATGCCATAAACTTATCAGCTACGAGGCCCGTAGCCTTTCGTGGACATCTTAACCACCTATTGGGTATAGGCCCTGGATCCCTTTGCGACATTATGACCGGTATTAGAGGTCAATTAACTTAGTAATTAATGTAAATTCTATTTGATACACATTGATTAAAAATGTACACGATGAAAGGTTATTTATGAAAATACTAAACAATAAATGTCTTTGACAAGTCGACACAGCATCTTCGTGAATATTAGTGATGGGAGTAATCGATTATAAATAATTGCTGAATCAGTTTTTAATTTATTATTAACTGACTAACATTGATTGTGATTTATGTGATAGATTACATAATCAATTTTAAAAAATGTACGGTTGGGGGAACCCCGTCGGGAACAAAGTTCCTTACTTGCGCAATAATGACAATAGAAATCCTGTGTGAAATAAAACAATAATACAAATAAATTTAAATAATATTTACACGTGCTTAGAATTGAGATTATACAGCTGACTGCACACAATGGTTCATCATATCTGCCATAAGAGATCCACTGCTGAACAAAGGGCTGCCTTATAGATTTCAACTATTGTATCATCATTTTGGGGGAATTTGCCAGTCTTCACCACGCTTGGCAGGCTGGTTCATGGGCGCTGTATGTCTAATGTTCCAAGTAAAGGACGCTGCTGCCCATGCCTCTGGTTTAGAATCTCTGAGTCACGTCATCCAATGGAGGAGATGGAGTGGTTCCATATTCTTAATCCGGACACCACTCGCTTGCTGGTTAAATCTTTACAATCGCACGCAATATACACACGTACCAACATATATAATAGAAAGGGACAGAGAGAAAAAGAATGAGAGGGAAAGGTGACCTGTGGGGGCAAAACGCCTATTCCTTACGTGATGATTACTGCCAGTTCACTCTACTGTAAGCCGAGTAAAAGAACTTATTTCCAAAAGTAATCTATACTAATTTTGCAACAGTAAAGTTTTTTAAATGCACCCAAAAAAAGTAACACTGTAACAGTGCCGCTAGTGCCATAGTGAATTTGAATATTGGAGGACAGGATAGGGGCGCATATTGTCATCAATCAAGTCGGTCGACAAATGTAATCGGTGTACATACATAAAAAACAATACGCATCGAATTGAGAACAGAACCTCCTCCTTTTTGAAGTCGGTAAAAACTTTGCATAATTTTGTTATACAAGTCATAATTAAAACCATAATGTAGCAGTTAATTTATGATTTTCATAACCACTGTAGGAATCATATTTTATGATATACATAGCTGATGTGAAGTAAAGCTTTAATTGATATCAACCTAAGTTTCAAACTTAGCGGTGCCAACTTATGAGTGCGCAAGGTTTTGATCAAACATACGTAGCACAATGGTGATTTACTACGTCTCGCAGGCTATAAAAAACATTTTAGATAAAATACAAATATGTTAAAGATAATAACGAATAACCAATGTATTTTTCGAGATATCAAATATAGCTCACATCACTACAAGACATGATTTACTACAGATAATAAAGGGAACGTGATTTTATATTTATTTATATTATTTTTAATGTAAATTAATTTATTATTACTTTAGTTAATTTTAGGATAACAATTCTAACAAGAATGTGTCTTTTAAAGATTGTACCTTGTTAATGTAATCAATCTGTAAGTTCAAATACCCGTTCTAAACTTTTAATATCCACTCTTTGTCAAACCGGCGTTGTGAGTCCTACTAATACAGTAATCTGTGATGTGTAACTATCTAGTGATATTGACCGAGGCACAATTTAATATTTAAATTAATCGATAGTATGATGCTCTTCTAATTGGAATAAAATATTGTTGGTATTTTATTTTGAAGTTCTGATTTTTGAACGTCGCTAAAACTATTTTTGGCTGTTGACAGAAGTAGCAACATTACGAAGTATGAAATGCACAGTATAGTCATTTCACTCTTTCTTTAATAACTGTGCGTGCTAGAAGGAGTAGTAATACTATGATATATTTTTTATATGTTGGCTACATTTGAAGTTGGTATTTGCCAAGAGCCTGCCATTTTGTAAGATAGAAGGGAGATAAAAAATAGTTTTATGGTGTTAAAATTTTACAATAACTCCGTTGCCATTTGTCTTAGGGCCAAAAACAAATGTTTAAATGGACGCATCGTCCATTATAACTCAGGTGTCACGGGATGACGAGCAATTAAACAATTATGGATCCGACAGAGGTAAATCCCAACCGAATTACACCTGTTACCGACTAGCATCAAATTAGAGCGTATAGTGTTACCTCCTCACGACTCGTAAATATTTGCTGGTCGTGATCGGGATTAAATCAGCAGAATGGGAACGTTCTGTACTCCGCGAGTTCCGTTTCGTGTGCGTGTGTGGTGAGGTAAACAATTGAATCGTGTGGACGCGATAACATAAACGGCAACCTTGAGAACTTCTCTCCCCTTACGGTTCCACTTGTGATATCTATTCGCCCCCTCTCGTGTGTGTGTGTGTTACTGTGTTATAGTGTTCTGATGTGCAATGGTTGTTTTAGGGTCATCCCCTGGCGGCCAGCATAATGATGGGGATGGTACGCCAGTTTCGGGGTCTACCCCACTGGGGAGTAAGAAGTCCAGTGGTGGCGGTGGGTTCTTGCGGTCATTGCTGTGCTGCTGGCGTGGTGGGCGCGGCAAGGGCCCGCCTGGTAGCAATGGCGCGAACAGCATCGACGGACGGGCTTCGCCGCTCCCGCAGGAGCGGGGGCTCCTGGTTATGGCGGAACATGCCCCTCGACCATTGTTGCCACCAGTGAGGCATCAGGACATGCACAAAAAGTGTATGGTCATTGATCTTGACGAGACATTAGTACACAGCTCATTCAAGGTATGTGTCCATGTTATTTTTATTTCACACATTGATTAATTGGTCAGAGTGTCACCATAGTGGTGTTCATTTTTTGCAATATTATTGCTTAACATGCCATAACTTCTGGCTCGATCTAACCTGGTACCTCGAGTAACCCAAAATTTTTTTGGGTTACTCGAGAAGCTGTTGTATTAATTGTGTTTTGTATGCTGACTTTCTGGTCAATTCTTGGTATCCCAGAAACAATAGGTCATTTATTTTCTAAAACATTCTTACATTTTTAGCTATGTAAATTGTGATGGTGGTGCATAATTTACACTTGTGTTGTTGTAACTTATCAAAATAGCTTCTTAGTGTTAATATTTACACATCATAATTACATACTTTAAGAAGTTTTACTATTTACAATATCTTTTTTATCTGCTTTGAAAAGTTAGTTAAGTAAGTTTTCTCTATTAATAGACATTGTATGTTATAGAAATTATTTAGAATTGTATTTTTGAGAAAGCTCAATCAAAACACAACATTTAATGTAAATTGTTATAGACTCTTGAGACTTGTTTTATATAACTCTGATGTTCACAGATGTCCAAGCTAGTGGAGTGTAAGTAAATCTTAGCTCCCAGTAAATACTCTAAATTTATGAGAATATAAGACTGCACTCTTTATGTAGTAGTGTAATTATGGCTAACAACCTTATGTTTTAATTCATGATTTTTACCTCCCTAAAGTCATTATTACTGAAATTTCTTAAGAAATAATTTAGTTGATGACAAGGCATCAACTTGTACATTTTATATTAATTCATTTATTTGACAAATGGTGTATTGCCCTCAACCTCAAACAGGCACTTTGACACATCTCTGCAACAGTATCTATATTGTGCTCACAAACCCACCTGCCAAGTGTGGTAAGAATTGGCAAAAACACCCAAAAGACTACTCAACTAAACGCTATTCCACATTTTGGCACTGGTTGTTGTGGAAACCTATAGGGTCTTTGGTTAGCAATGGCTATTCTGCAGCTGATATGATGATGATAAAATAGGGAAATCACTGTAATAAGAGTATAGTATAGAGTATTTTATTCACATGTTTTCATTTACTTACATAATAATACAAGGGTAAATACTTTACTCCGCATGAACATTTCAAGTTGTTAAACATCTCTATCCTGAGTACATCTTCATAGTTAGGTGCCCTATCTATGACTCATGTAAGTAGTATAAACAGTCAGACAATACAGCAATTATGTGATTAAATTCCAAGCTCTAATGCTCTATTCTTTTTATATCTCCAATTATAGCAAGCAATTCTATATACCTATTTGTAATAAAAACTTTGCAATTATGAAAAAAATAATCATGTTGTGATGTTCTTTCTTTGCATTTTAATGATTGTTACTTTTTTCATGTTTAGTGAAAATATAATCTATAAGTTTGATATGAATTTTGGCAAATAATAACTGAGATTTCTTACATTTTTGTAGTGTTTACATGCTTGGATATCTTCATTATATCAGCCATTTATACATCCACTGCTGAAAATAGGCCCATCTCATAGACTTCTACAAACAATTGTGTCGTCACCACACTAACAGGCAGGTTGGTGAGCACAGAATGGCTGCTGTTCCACAAAAGGGATGCTGCTACATATCCCTCTAGTTTAGGGTCCCCTAAGTTGCCTTTTACGACAACCATGAGCACTATATTCTTAATCGATACCACACAGATAAGCTTGTGTCAGTTTTTGTTTAGAAATAATGATAATGACAATCCATTTTCTAAATTAAACAACTTTTTGATGATTAGGTATGCACCCAGGATCCCCCGAGGGGGTGACCACTTTTTTTTTTTTTTTTTTTTTTTTTTTCTTTAAGAAAAACGTTGCCCCACACTAGGATTTCTCCTGTGTCGTGGGTGCGTTTACAGACATACATTCCACATACAATACACCCAGACCCGGAACAACTACCTGCAGATCATACAAATATTTGTTCCGTGCGGGAATCGAACCCGCGACCCGGAGCGCAGCAGTCGACTGTATCAGCCACTGCACCAACCGTGCCGTCGAACTTTACAGTCACCCTCTCAGGGATGTGCCTATAGGCTTAGCACCAGTGGGCAGCTCTAGTGTGATCATACGAGGACCTGGAGCTTCCCTTAGGTGCCGAAGATGACTGCTCCAGTAGTTTTAGCTGGTAGGAGTCTGGCATACCTCTTCCCTGGGGCGAAGGAAGTTCATGAAGACTTTCCACAGGGCACCGATAAAAAACAAAAAAAAAAAAATATGCACCCTGGATAATGTGGCATCTTGCCTCCCTTAGGTTGATTCTTGGTCACCTCTCACAACCGTGGTGGAAAAATATTGTGATCCATTCTCAGCCCACTGGCTGATGATCACTGATCAGACAGTATTAGAAAACAAAAATTATTTTATTCATGTTAACCATATACATGCACTTATGAATTGTTCTTCCAGAGATGTAGATTTCCTATGGAGAAGAATGGGAAAGAAACTCCATGGTCCATCTTTTTTAAATAATATTAAATGTTACAATATGTTATGTGCATGTTGTTGTTAGTTCTAACTTTCCATAATATTTTAGGCCCTTTCATGTTAATTTACAAACTTTAACGCTTCTATGTTGTTGACCATGTTAATATCATCATATTCAATTCTAATAATAATTCAATAGTGTTTATCTTATAAACAGGAAGTATGTTTATTTTTGCCTCATTTAATTAAAGCTGGCTTCTGTTTCATGATTTTGTGTTATCAGTTTGGATTTTCAGCCAAACACTAAAATTGGACCCTTTATTTTCATAAAACTAAAATGTTTTTTACTTATTAATAGGGTAAATCCCGTTTTCTTTTTCAATCGTTTTGTTCATTATAGCAAAGAGAAAGTTTTTATCAAATTCGGCCCTGATTTCGTTCAACGGCGACAAACGTTCAGACAATAATCATAAAACCTGTTCCCTGGCCTACTTTTTTACTATTTTAAATCAATGCTGTATCGCTGGTTCGTTTGCGATTCGTAACTAAAGTTCTTAATTGATTTGTTTTAATTATTCGCTCAATTTAATACATTATTTTATATGCATCAATAAAAGAAACCACCAGCTATTATTTAAAAAAGTATTTGAACTGTGGAAGAAAGTGTCCCAATTTTGTTTTCAGTTGTAAAATATATAATCAGTTTTGCGGTTATACACACTCGCGTGTTACGGCGTTACTAGGTAGTTAACGTGACTCTCGTGCTTCTAATGGAAATGACTCCAATCATCATGGAATTAGGCAAAAAATTACAGTCGTGAAATATGACATTGCTTGGTTTTCTGCCAGACCAAACTTATATAATTAACTATAGGTATGTTATTGATATAAACATTTATCGTTACATTATCAAGTTTTCGTTCCAACATTGCAGATAATGTATCTTTTATCACCTAATTCATTCATATCGTATTTGATAACCTTGGGAGGTGCATAGATTATTGCTGTAGCAATATTGTTTTGATTTTTAACCGACTTCAAAATGGAGGTTCTCAATTCGAAGCGTTAAATTTAGTTTTTTTTTTTTGTACTTCCTCCTATTACTCCGAGATTTCTGGACCGATTTAAGGAATTGTTTTTTTAACTGGTGCAAAATGCTTTCGTGTTGGTCCCATATAAATTTCAATACATTGAGTAGTTTTTTAACCAGCTTCAATAAACAGGTTAATTGCTAATTGCGCTTTATCTAGATGATGTCTTAATAGTTTCGATTCCTCTCAGATAAGAGAACCGATTTGAGTCATTCTTATAGTGTTAAATACTGATACCAAATTGGAAAAAGTTCTTACATTTATTAACAAAAGTTGGAAAATACCCGCTCCGCCCGACATCATAGTTTTTTTTTCCTTTTAAGTGGTTTTAATATTTTTATATCGTATAGGGTGTTTGTAGTCCGTATTTTTTTTTGTTAAAAAGTTTTATCCCATCTGTAATGGGTGTATTTTTACGGGTAGGTTGTAAACGAAATTCATATAAGTACGAGAAACAACAGATACTGACGTCAGACTTCGCTGTGCGCAGAGGAAATAGTTATGATGATATTAACTCTATTTACAAGATCAATAATAGCACATAAGCAACTAACTATTAGTTTTGTCTTACGAGATAAGAAGACTGAAGTCTCTATCGTTGTAAAATAATGCAACAGACAACACTCATTTTAACTTTTAAATTCCTTAAAAAGTTATTAGGATTAATACCACCAAACGTTACGCATATTTTTTTATATAAGTACCTTTTTAGCTATAAAAATTATCGTGTTGGCTATAAAACTAATTTAGCGTGCGAAATTTTACACTGATCAATCACAGATTCGCGACGGGAGTAGCTTGCTACCAACAATGTAGCGTGACACGCTACCATTTAAATAGGTACCCTAAATGCAATAAAAACTGAAATCGTCGACACCTGACGACTTTGGAGATGAGACGAGATATTTTATGATGTCATAATCTTTGCTCCAAGGGCGCCAGTTCATAGCTGCGCCTACGGAGCATTCCGAGTTTGCATAGTAGCCTTCATGAAAATTATCGCGTAAACTCGAGTTACCCGGCCGCCGTCACGTCATAAACGAATTGAATAATTTGTAATGTTATCACATCACACGATATTACGACGTTAAGTGTTTTCAGATCCTCGTATATCTCAGTCAGTGTGTGGGAAACTAGATCTGCTTTGTTTTGATTTTGATCTACAACTCGTCATCGTTTGTAACGCCTTAAAATCGCCTTGTTTACCCATATTTGGAATACGTTATTAAGAGTTGCTTTGTAATCAGCACGTGTATTATGTGGCAACAGGTTGCGCAAAGGGAGTGAAGATAACATAGGTACCTAGCGATTATTTTTTTAATCGGAACACAATGTATTGTATCTTTGGCTTGGAAAAACTGAGTCGTTAAAGAGTTTTTATATTAACTCAGTATCATTGTGGTCTCAATTGTGTCATCAATGCTATTGGTTAGTTAATAATTTAATGATTCGCGATTAACTTTATATGGTTGTCGGTCAACGTATTTTTGTGCTACAAGGTCAACAAATTAATATTCTTATGAGATACAGCTACAAGTCAGTCAGTTCGACGATTACAAAATGACGCAAACACAGCGAAAATTAAAAATGCAAACAGTTTGCGGCAAACCAGTCCATTGACTTACGTCGATTGTTTAGAAGTACTTCTAAATTGAAACGGCAATTGTACTGTGTGTTGTGCTGATGTTATTCGAAGTCTATAATTGCGACGACCCTAAAACACATTAACCGCCAAGTTAAATCGACGCCGAGTAAAAACAAATGTTTTGTGTTCCAGCGGATGGTATCCCAAATAATTACGTCGGCTAGGAATGTCTACCACGCTAGTTTTGCTCCCGTTCCAAAAGACTTGCTCTTTTTAGCATTTCAGTTTAGGAACTGGAGCGTGGAGCCGTCCAAGGGCTTGCGGCGAAACGGGAAATGACAGATTAATATTGTATAACAGCTATAAGATAATGTGAAAGTATCTCCATTACACTTTGAAACGTGGTTTAATTTAAAGCTTTGCCAATCTCGGGGTGCGTGATAAAAAGCGGTCATCATCGATGATTGAATGTTACATTAAGGCAAACTGACTGCAATGTATCAGTTACGACAATGTTATTAGATTATTGAGACCGCGTTTTATCAACGCTGCTCGCGATATTTTGTAATCGAATAATGAAATGTACTTTGTTTAAAAGTGTTGTGGACGTGAAAATAGAAACATTGTTGTATAGAATTTGGTGGGTTACAAAAGTACTGCATTGTTAGAAGAATAAAATCGTTTTTACTTTGCTTCCGCCTAATAATATACCAGAGGGCCCATTCTCGTAATTTAAAAATGTTCAAAATATAGTTTCGGTCTAGTCTCAGTGTCATACGACTCGACTGAACTTTAAGAGTAGCAGAATACAATTTTTTCGGTCAATTCATAATTTAATCCCAGTTTGGTCAAGTTTCAGTCATAGTATAAATTAATTACGAGAATTGGTCCTCACACTAAATTGCGTAGATCCTACACTCGGTATGTGAGTATGAAGGGCATCTTAAATCTGTCTCATGCTCATTCATTTGCTACTCTATTTCATCTCAATCTTCTTCTCCTCAAACCACTTCATTTTTGTTTAAAACATTTTGGTGGCCCGAGAGTGCGACGCGCGGATAGAACAGCGGCATTACGTATTTGAATATTTTACAAAGGTTAGGTAGATTATTAATTATCCAATTTTTGTTTTCTTATGCGATCATTCGCCTCGCACGACCAATAGCGGGTCAAAAAACCTGATTACATTATTATCTACTATTAAAATTACAACTGTGATTCCGAATTCTCTTTGCTTTGTTTGAAGTGAATAAGTTTACCATGATTTTCTTGTTAGCCAGCATGAACAAAACGCTATCATCATTTTACTCCGATCTTATGGTAGGTATCTATAATACAATTGAATTGTTAGTATTACTTATACGACAACATTTGTAACAATAATTTAATAAATACAGCAAATTATAAAAAAATAATTAAAAAAGAACCACAATCGGTTCTGTATTAATACTGGAATTGAAAACTCCGGTCCCTAAAACATGACCGGTTCTCAATGCCCTAATGATAACGAGCGCGATTTATCGCGGTAGCTCATCAAAAACTAGACATTTGTAACGACGTTACTTATTGTTCAAGTCATCACTCAATATAGAATTATCTTTTGTTATAGTCTTAAAACAAGAAATATGACGCTAGGAAATTATTATTAAACGGTGATAAGCCATTCATTATAACAATATGCACTTATTAATTGCCACTAATAATTAAGCTACCTTGTAGTATGAACTTAGGTTCATTATAAGTACATATTTATAAGGCTTTATTATAAAAAACATTGGGTTTTTAGAAGCCTGGAAGCGGAAAATGAAATGTTATAAAAAAAAAAAAAAGCATTGCATTAAAAAAACGTAACAAGTTTCGGATTACATTCCGAATACGAATTCCAATATACGTCAGCCTACTACTTATTGGCTCAAATTATACCATATTTATAATACTTAAAAATACTATACACTAAATACCGGAGTCAGTGGACCCCAATCTATACAAAAACTACACTGCCAGCGCTGATGACCCGTAAAGTCATTCTTACAGCGTTGTGGTGCGCAGGCTATCAGTTTAGGGAGATGTAGTGTGCATATAGATTAAAACAAATCAAAATCATTTTTATATTAAAATATATCACAGATGAAATAAAATACATTTACGGTGTTTATTTATTATATTATCGTTTATTTATCATCTACATGTTTATCTATTACACGGGTTTATATCCCCTGTAAGGGGGAACCCGGTCTTTTGATAGGCTTACGCGGGGACATGGGTCCTACACGCAGAGGTCCTTCAGAGAATTTTAATCTAAAATGTAATAGGACACTAACAGGGGACTCTCCATGGCTGCACTATAAAATGCAGTCTCGGATTGTCCCCGGAGGTATAAAACTACTGTATGAAATGGAAACTACAAGTATAAGGTCTATTGCAATGGGTGCTAAATGGATTTAATACTAAGAAAAACGGAAAACACGGCGTCTGCCTTTCGACCTTTAAAGTAAAATTCTGTGGCAGACGGTGACTTGCCACTCACAAGATGGGCCCCCATTTTTATTGTATTATTATCTTATTTATTATATTATTATCTTCTAGCAAAAAAAGATATGAAATATCTTTTTTCTCCCAGGTCTTTCAAATTACTTTCAATAAGCTTTTTGCTTAGTTTTATATAGTTCTACAAGTATTAATAAGTTTCCTTAGTCTACGCTATCCCGAAGGCTGGATCCCATATTACATGCAATCTCGCCATTCTCCTTTCCTATTGTATAATTGTTAACTTCATGCCCATGAACAGCGAGTGGGTTGACCACGATAGTTCAATAGGTCCGTTTCTAACTTCCGATCGTCAGTACCGCGCCCACACCCTAGCATTTCAACTTCATACATCTGTCGGTCTGTGACTATTATGTACGGTAAAATACAGGAAATTTTGCATATCAATTGTGTGGTTGATCTCTATAGACAACAGGTTCTTTTTTATGTAATGATTCAAGATACAAGATACAAGATCATTTATTTGTTCAAAACATGAGTATACACACACAGGGCATGCAAGATGTTAAATAATTTAATAAAATGTTACATCATGTTTTGCCTTTACGGCGTACAAACATAGGTTGCTTGATGCTGGATATATCATAACTATTGTAACATAAAACTATAACATTATATCAATAGATTATTTAAAATTGAAACAATTAAAACAGCTGAAATTAGATCATAATATTTCCAAAAAGAAGACCAATTAGTATCACCATAATTATTGGATAGTAGAATATAAAATTAATACATGTTGCATTCATACAAGTACAAAGGATATCTCTGCACGAATACCACCAAGACCAAGACAAATAAATCGTTCTTAGGGAATTGTGTCCGATGTGAAAATAAATTACGGATTTTGCTGATGGGAAGTTTAAAGCACGCATTAAAACAATTCTAATAAAAAGAACTGTGTTGACGATATGATCGTGTGGCGTTAATTATTTGCTTCACAAAACCCATTTGACCTAATCTACATCTTTAATAGTTTGTAAACCTAGCCTTGAGTTTCTTGCGGCATTTCCTCCCAGAGGTTGTCATGATGCCCTCCTTTGATTCAGTATGACGCATAGAAGTGTCTTTTAGGACCTAATTACTGAATAAATGATTGATTCTCTCTTACTGTAAGAGTCGGGTCAGGTAGTTACAACCGCAATGCCAGATATTCTGCGGCGAAGCATAGTGTTCAAACTTAGAAATTACTGTGTCCCGGTTTGAAGGGCACTGTAGCTAGTCAAATTAGGCATATGAGACTAAATAACTAGTCTCTAGGTGGCGAGTGCATTGTGGTGGGTCCTAGGTAGCATATACAAAATCGTTGAAGTTGGCATGCGTCGACGACGTTCACAGTGATATCTATTGTATTGTATTCCAAGTGAAAGCCCAATGGAGCGACATAGTCGTATTTGACTAAGCTCCTAAAATAAAGATAAAAAAAAAATATGGGCGGGTGTGACGTTTACCACAAGGCGAGTAACTTGTTCTCCGCATCAGTATATGGTAAAAAACAACTCAAGTGGTCATCAAATTATACATGTCATATTATGTAAATAAAACGTATCGTTATAAATGTAGGCATTTCCCTAGTCCGCAGTTGTCGAAGCCTTAGTAGTGTGTGCGCTCCAATAAAATACTTCCTACAACCTACTCAAGTACTTCAGCAAATGATATTAGCTATATTAACGATTTTGACGCCATTATTTTAGATACTATTTTATTAATAAACGCTGGTACAGTTCAGTATCCTTCCATCTTCTCCCATGGATGTCGTAAAAGGCAATCAAGGGGCTGTAAACCCGAGGGATGGGCATCAGCGTTCCTTCCGTGGGACAGTCTCTAGCCATACTGCGCTCATCAACCCGCTTGCGAAGCTTGGTGAGTACTGGCAAGTTCCTCCAAAATGACGACACTTATAGTAATCTATGGGGGATGCCTATGTTCAAAAGTGGACTTCGTTTGGTTGATTTGCTGATGATGTGCATGGAAATATTTCAGCTTATTTATATATATATTAGCATAATGCAATCCTTGGTAGGTTTATATGTATGACATGACATCTCAATTCATAAAAGCCTTATCCAAATAGTGCAGATTAAAGATTTTGAAATTCATCCATTGATGTGTTACGACACAGTTAACACAAATACAGACATATCCGTAATCCAATTTTTTTGGATTGGTTTGATTATTAATTTTGGACGTTAGTAATCAGATTCTCGCTCAACAGAATCTGTCGAAATCTTATCTTGATTCTGATACCGAGAGTCAATGAAGTTTTAGTTCTTCAGTGTATTTTTGCATTTACTTTTTGTTGTAGGATCAGCTTATTGGGTTGATAAGCTTATAAACAGTGGCAGATTTTGTATAATTATTATTCTATTTATAATCATTGATCATCATCATCATCATCATCATTTCGGCCGAATAAAGTCCACTGCTGGACACAGGCCTCCCTCAAAGATCACCACGACGACCGACATCGGTATGTTGTGTGCTCGTTGAGGGGTTTTGCCATAATCGCGACGCTTGGCAGGCGGGTTGGCGATCGCAGTTGAGTTGTTAATGTATTTGAAGGACGCTGCTGCCCATCTTCCAGCTAATGTGAATCCCTTAGTCGCCTTTTACGACACCCACGGGATGAGATGGGTTGGTGCTATTCGTAGCCACCACACGGTCTTTGATGCAAACTAAGAAATCATACTTATTATTTGACTTTTAATTTCAATTCTTTAGCCTTACTATTAGCTTCACTGCTCGAGGATTTAATCAGTTAGTTTATATTCTATTGTTGTTCAACGTTGTCCTTATATCGGACTCTACTAGGTATGTATGATTACAATATTAATAGATGCTGATGGTCTATATTGTTTTATTTAAAAGTCGATCAGTTCGCGACTTTTAGATTCTATTATGGCCTAGTTTCATCGCCCTTTTACACTTACATTAGTTGAGGAGTATTGTTAAAATCATTGTTTTATATTTTTTAAATACAAGGCCGACGGCATGATCCAAAGTAGGCCGGTACCCGGCAATGAGATCATGTGTAGAATTAGAAATATCAACAAACACAGTTATTATTATTATTTTATACTAGACTGTTTCGACTATTTTTGGCGTAACCCGTGCAGTGAACTTTGACACGTACGTAAAAAGATTGATTGGTACTATTCACACGCCAGTAGTTTATATTATGAATCCTACATTTTTATTTTTTTGTTAGAGCTAAATACTAATCGAAAATATAATCGTGCATAACATTTACTTATGCTGGCGACTTTGTCCATAGATAAAGTGTGCGGTGTACGGCGACGTGGTATAGAAAATGAGGTGACCGACACCCTTCACTTCCGATCCCTAATGGAGCACTCGCTGTTACGTGCAGTTGCTTAGAAAACTCTAAAACATAACCGTTTCTTTAGATATTCGATCTTTCAGTTGGATCAAATGAAACAATTTTTCAATCACTTTTTATTCATCATATCATATCGGCCATTTATACGTCCACTGCTGAACAAAGGCCTCCCCCATAGATTTCCACAACTGTATCATCATTTTGGGGGGAATTTGCCAATACTCACCACGCTTGGCAGGCGGGTTGGTGAGCGCAGTATGGCTACCGTTTCACAGAAGGGACGCTGCTGCCATCCCTCTGGTTTAGATTCCCTTAGTCGCCTTTACGACATCCGCGGGAGGAGATGGAGTGGTGCTATATTCTAAATCCGGACACCACACGGACTTTATTCGGATCAGCGTTTTACAACAATATAAAGATTTATAGTAATAGTCGAGAGGTCGCTTTATTTTTTATTATACAATGTGTATTTTACATTAGAATTTCTCCTGTGTCGCGGGTACAGTTTAGATACTTAAATGTCACATGCACAAACACCCAGACCTAAAACAATTGTAGATCATACAAATATTGAAACTGTGCGGGGATCGAATCCCTGACACGTAGCTCAGCAGTCTACTGCAATTATGTACCCGGAAATTCTGTCAATATTGTTGACGAGAGAGACTACCGCATTTTTCGTCTCAATATTAAAAACTAATTTACGTTACTAAAAATTCATGCAAGCAGGCTTTCCCTAATCTCATAAGGCTTGTAGAACAAGATTTGTCGTGAGGTCTACAAGGTCAAATTTGCCAACTGACACCACAGTTAATAAAACCGCAAATGTTGTATTGTTAGCACGATTTGCGTTCTATACCATATGTTAGCTGCTATTGTAAGTTCGTTTTTGGTTAGCTCGACCGTGTCAAGGCTTCGACCTTGGATATATTTGGCCACACAATCGGGAATCAATTCTCATCCACATTGTCCGGCTGATAGTTCAATGCGAACCTTCAAAGTTGTAGGGTTCAATTGTTTGTTCAGTTTTGAAGGTTAAAGTACAGTCTTCTCTAAACTCTGGTTTGTTGTGAAATGCTTCTAAAATATAAATCTTCTTTTAAAATCTCTAGAAATTTTGTAAGTAATGTTGTATGTCGTCCTGATGAAACTAATCAAAATTGACCGTAAATATATCAATCAATATAATCATCATCATCATCATTTCAGCCGAATAAAGTCCATTGCTAAACACAGGCCTTCCCTAAAGATCGCCAGAAAGACCGGTCTGGGTGTGTTGTGTGCTCATTGGGGGCTTTGCCATAATCGCCACGCTTGGCAAGGCGGGTTGGCGATCGCAGTTGAGTTGTTAATATACCTACTCGAAGGAGGCTGCTGCCCATCCTCCGACTAATCCCATAATCACCTTTTACGACACCCACGGGATGAGATGGGTTGGTGCTATTCGTAGAGGGCACCACACGGTGCGCGGTACACGAACAATGTAACATGTTCAATATTATTATTATAATATTAGAACTGAAAACGGGATATTTACCATGTTTTTTATTTCTATTGAGTTCCCGATATTATTATAATGTGTCGTGAGGTTCTCGGCATAGAATGGACCTCTACCCATGGGTGTTGTGAAAGGCCACTAAGGTTTGATATCAAGAAAACGCCCGTCAGCAGTATAGTCTGAGTTAACAACACTTTAAAATGTTGGCAACATTGTATGATCGCTCTTTGTAGTGATCATTGCGAGGCCCATGTTCAGCAGTGGACCTTTACGAGCTGATATGCGTGCATGGGTCAATATGATTTACAAACAGAATATTCATAAATCTTGACGACGTCAACCATAGATAATAAATAAAAACCGGGCAAGTGCGAGTTGAACTCGTGTGGATAGGGTTCCGTCCGATGAATGTCCACCATGTTTTTTTCATCGCACCAATATATTTTTGTCGTTGTTAACATTGTAGTTGAAAAACATGTTCTCCCATATATTCCAACTGCAAACGTGAGTTTGTACGCACAATATTGAAAGATTTACTATATTATTTTAAGACTATAGACTTCTTATAGGTATTCCTGTAATATATAGGAAGCTCAGTAGTTCGGAGATAGGACAATTCTCGTCAATTTTTTTTATTTACTTTATAATTATGTATTTTAAAATTATAAATTAAATATATTTGAGACCCCGACAATAAGCCCTTCCATTTTATATGTTACACGTTACAGTTTGCAAAAAATCTTTAATTTTCTATTTTCCACCCCAAAAGTGACCCCCATATCCAAAATTAATTCATTTATGTTACACGTCCGTGTTTGGGTCGCAGGAATCCATATGCGTACCAAATTTCAACATAATCGGTCCAATAGATTCGGAGCAATTTGGCCTATAAGGGTACCGCCGTTTTTTCCTTCGGACGTTCGGAACCCTAAAAATGATTAAAATATAATAGCTTATTTCACAGCAAAATCTAGTTATGTTTTCCGGTTTTTTGTATTGCATAGTGGTCTGACTAGCTTCCTGATGTATTAGTTTTTATACCGTTAACATCGTACGGATCTAATATGAATACTGACCTGTCTCTAAACGGCATCACTACGGTTATATTAATCGAAATATTTTAATCGTGTCAGTATGATAGTAAGATATGAATGTGGCACACGTGGTTATCATTCTGATTTACTTGGCAGTTGAAGATGGCCACGGGACTAGCCGTGTGGGGCCGGCGAAGAATACCACCGTCCCATGTCATCCCGTGGGTGTCCTAAAAGGTGACTATGATTACGGTTAGCCGGAGAACGGGCAGCAGCATCTTTCGAGTACATTTATAACTCAACTGCCATCGCTAACCCTTCTGCCAAGCGTGGCGATTATGGCAATCTCTGGGGGAGGCTTAGTGGAAGTTTTTCGGCTGAAATGGTGATTATGATGATGACGGGACTAGACAACACACGTCGTTCTTCCATACAAGTGATTTTGTGTCACCACACTGAACTGAACACTGAACCTGACTACGAACATAGTGCAGCCTTCACGGTGCTACCTGTGTTCAGAGCCTAATTTACCACATGACTAAATAAGCTAGAGCCTGGTGCCCTAGGTATTCAAGGGAATGGAAACCAATAAATCATTAGGGGTTAAGAGCAGCACCCGGGAGGAGCTGCTGCAGGATTGAAAAATTCGCCGTATCCAAATCTTGAATGGATAATTGGTGCAATTTTTGCTGCTTTACCCTATACATTTTCTTTTTTCTTTCTATAAAGATGAAGGCCTATCTTGGTGGTTTTTTGACCGTAAGAGAGGCTCAAACCTAATCAGGCTCTGCTTTTATTACAGCTACAGATGTTACTAAGAGACAAGGTAGTTAACTTGTGTACTTAATCTATATATCAATTAATTAATACGCGAAGAAAAAACTTTATAACCCTTTTTAAGCTTACTGCGCGCACGGAGGAGTGTTAGATTTGAGTAATTAAAGTTGATATTGAGGAGGAGTGCAGTGTATGTTACACATACATTAAATCAAATTTAAAATTATAATTAATTACGGTCGAATTTTGACCTCTGAGCGACCACTAATAATAAATAATTTGTTCTTATAGAGCGAAATTCGAAGCAAATCGAGACCTTACAGGTTTGTCAGGTTTCACAGAATGGCCCAATTTTGATAATTTATATAATACAATCAATTTTATCAACTCCACCTATCGCAGTCTATTGCTGAAAGCTTCTTCTGAAAACCGTTGACCATTAATATCGTCGCTCAATAATGTTAGTTGTGTATGCGAAATAAATCATTTCATAAATATATCAAATATCGCCGCAACGTGCAGAATTCGCTACGCGAGAATTCATGTGTTCTCTTTTAGAATTACGGGTGGCTGTACTCCGTATTAATTAAAAGAAATACCAACTACGCCAAGTAGCGTCGCCTAGATGTTCATACGTCCGTGTCGCAGAAAAATGAAGCGTTAGGACAAGAGCTGGAAAAAATCGTTTACTTATTAAATAGGATAGATGAGCGAGTTAAAGGAGGAATGGATGCTCCTGAGTCCAAAGAAACAAAATTATCTTATTTTGTTAAAATAACATCCTGACGGATTGGGTTACGACTTACGAGGCTTAGTCCGAACACCACAATTTCATTCTCCATAGTCCATAAAGATGCTTGGCAGTTCTCAACTAATGATGATTACACTAATTTCGAAACAAGTCTGCTTTGGATATAAATTGCCTAACGGTTCGGATTCAAAATAAAGAGAAGTTCCATTGGTAACAAACCCTTGCCCAGATCTTAGCAGATCAGACATTAAACTAGGAAACCTAACACTCGGTAAGTAGGTAGGATAAATAAGTACTTACATAGCTGATTCTTGTTACTGTTTATCTTTCGCTCCTACACCAGCATTCCGCAACCATTTTGGTGAGCTATCCGGGGCTATGTTCGCCAAATAAATTATCTTCAAGTTATGTTTAACGTCACGTTTGGTCTGGCAATATTACGTGCTCGGAGGGAACATAATTTAGATTTATGCTATGACTCGACCGTGAGATCACCGACACAGCGGGCGTGGTGATTACGCCAGTTCCCTAGTGTTGATAACTTTGCTAGTAGCAAACGATGTTAGGTACATTTTGGGCATGCGAAATATGCTTGGTCACTCTAAGAAGTCGTTGAAATAGCGCTCGCAATTATATTTTTCGGGGTTTGAAAAATTTACTGGTAGTTTAGATGATTGATATGTTTTTTTGCTACGAGTCGACGACAGAGTGACGATAAAGATGTCAATAAATAGTGTTGTGAAATACGTAAGCAGATTCATGAATTCAACAGGCTTTTCTCTAAGTCTGTGTTCAACAGGAACTTGTGATAGTGGAGTGATTAGTTTATTTTCACTAGTATCGCCTCAAGAATCGAACTGATCGAAATGCGACCACTTGTGTTTGTAAAGTACGAAATTAAACTTGGTTTTATACAATTAATTCGGATTTATTTGCATGCAAATACGTAATTCTTACCTTGGCCCTATGAGGGAAAGAGGAAGTATAGAACTCATGACAAAACATAAGGAAATGTATGATATATTCCTTAGAAGTGAATAATTCAACTATTAAACGGTAGAATAATTTAACGAATAAATAAAGCGGTAATTCAATTGAAAGAAATGGAAACAACGCTATGCAGTATGCATTTTGATCGCTTAACTTTTTTGTACATAATATTTTACCGCGCAGAAAAGGCAAAAGTATCTTTACTAATGCAGCCATAAACGTGATAAAATGCTTTCATTTGATTGGTTAAAGCGTTTTGTGTGGAAAATTATGTGTCTGTTTACTTAATTATATCTGCCTTAGCATACTGCCGTGCTGCTTGTATGTACGCATGGCTTTTTTGTGCACATCAATTGCACAGTACCTTTCGAAATATATAATGTTCCCGTCCTTTTATAATTAATACTGAAAAGGTACATCACTTTTCGATGTTCTCGTATTAATAATATAGATTTCGGTGAATTGTGGCGGCATGGCATTGAGAATTTTTGATCTTTGGTTTTTAACAGGTATTAGAATCATAAACTTTTTCACTTTCGTACCTAAACAAAACTTTAGTCACATTAACAAAAGCTCATTAGTAATAAAAAAGTTTAACATTTTCCTTTCCTTGGAGCTTTCTTGAAACTTTAATTCAATATAAAGAAAATAAAACGGAGTTGCCTTGCGTCACGCAAATACCATGTCTTTGCGACCTCTAAGTCTTACTACGTATTAAGTTTATGTAAATTATCAATGAATACTGTATGACTTCGTGTATTTCTATTGTAAATACTTACGATGACATAATATAAATTATGTATGTTATGACTGTTATGGGCAATGCCGTTTTTCCCGCTACTGGTTTACCCCATCTATCTAACCCTTCGTGCTTTAATTAGTTCATTTTGTTTTGCCTTGATAAGATTTATGGTATTTTTGTTCGTTTTATTTTTAAATAGGTTACAAGGAGAATTATTTAAATATGGTGTTTTTTATAAGCGTTTAAATATAACTACTATTTGTCACGTTTTTGCTTTGTTGTTTATTCACAAGTAAAGGATAAGTTTATGTTGTAATATAACCTAATATTGTAGGTGGAAGCTCGATAAAGCATACAACAGCAAGCTGTTTATTTTGTTATAATATTTAGTGACAGTATCGTATTGAACTGTATCTTATTTCTTTCACAAGTCTATCATGGGCGTTGGGTGCACCTCTTACCGGCTAAAACCACCTAGATCACCATCTTCCTCGGGGGTTACGGGCGCGCAGATTGGGGAATCGAATCTGCGTGCTCATACCGAGTGACCCCCGGGAAGACGGTGGCGCGCACGTGGTCACGTGCCGCCGTATGCGCAGCACAGCGCACAGCGAGACTTGGGGGGATCCTTTACAATCCTCCACGAGAAGTGCCTGGGGGGGCGACCCTTTACAGTCGCCTTCCCTCCGCTAGAGGGGGTGACCGCTTTACAGTCATCCCCTCCGAGATGTGCCTAAATGCGTGGCACCAATGGGCGGCTCTAGTGTGATCTTGCGAGGACCTGGACCTGGGGCTCCCCTTCGGTGCAGAAGATGACCGCTCCAGTGGTTTTAGCCGGTAGGAGTCAGGCATACCCCTTCGCCCTTCTCCGGGGCGAAGGAAGTTCCATGTAGAATTTCCACTGGACACCAATAAAAAAAAAGGAGTCCGGCATGCCCCTTCGCCCTTCCCCGGGGTGAAGGAAGTTCCATGTAGAATTTCCACTGGACATCAATAAAAAAAAAAGGTCACCATCTTCGGCACCGAAAGGGGCTCCCCGAGAACGAACGCATCGAAGCCGCTCTTTGGTTTCACGCCCATTGCTCTGTATTTACTATTGATAGCTTTTGTAAGGAAACGCAATTTACGTATGTGGTGGGTTACCGCTTTTCTCTTTAACATTCGTATATTTAGTCCAACGTCACCTCACTCCGCTTTGCCTAAAGGAAGAAGTCTTGCCCTAATTGGTAAAGGAAAAACCAGTTTCTTCACGCGTGCGTGAAATGGCGTCTGACTGTCGCATTACTCAGGATGACCAAATTTTGGCAACATGATACCAGAGTTAAGGTGCTCTTCGAGGTCTGATGAACCATCACTTGCTTCGTAACGATACCCAATGGGACAAATCGGAACCCGTAATCTTTAGCTACAATATAGCGTTGATGGGCCCGCTGATTCTATAACAATTGGTTAGTCTTGCGCTAGAGATATGAGTCTATTTGATTTATTGTTTTTTGATACCGAATATGAAACCAATAAAAATACCGCAAGCCTACGCAGATTTAAAACGGAATTGTTCATACATCCGAGTTATTCTATCTGGTAAAACAACAGCTCGATTATTTAACTCATCAGCAGCCGAATTATGTATGTAACTCAAACAGCCGAAATCGGTTTCGTTCGTTTGATATTTAAGCCGAAGAAAACTTTGAACGAAATCGTTCTACATTACCATATAAGTTACACGGTTATGTTGCGTTACCAGATTAAATGCTTAAGTTACACGAGTAGCCTGTCAATCAGCTGTCGTTTTAAAAGTATCCTTACTGCATAATATATAGCAATGAAGGTTTGTTTGATACGAATAAGAACATTTTGAATTTATAAACGAGCTTGTAGTAATACTAACGAACGGACTACCGCGAAGTTTGATTAATCTCCGAGGTTACGCTGCGCTTGCCGCGGCCATGCCTTGGTTGGGTTATTCTTAAGATATCAATTTCTTCAGTGTCTCGAAAAGGACTTTAAACACTTAAACCATTGGGTAGGTCCCGTCGTTATAAATTCCGTCGTTACGTAGCCGCTCAAGTCTGAAACCGATCATACCTTACGTCACAGGGGTCTCCCAATCTTTTTAGCCTGAAAGCCACACTGACACCTCGTCTAAGTCCCAAGGGCCAAGACCAGCTAGCTTATCATATTAACATACTGTAGTTTTGAATTTTTGCGAATACGAGAATTCGCGCTATTTATGTTTCGGAGCTATCCGGCGATTGATGTGTCTATGGTACTTGATTATTAATTTATAGGGTTTAATTACAATGTAATTTTTATAATGTAATCAGGATGAACTAACTGGTGGGCCGGATATTGGGCTAGTCCTGCTCGCTATCGCAGGCCGGATTGGTGAAGTCACGGGCCGGATTTGTGCTCGTGGCTGGATGGCAGTGATCGCGTACGTTGTTGTGGCTCGGAGGCCGAAGTTTGGAGACCCCGGCCTTAGGATATCGATATTTCCTAATCAGGGTTAGCCAAGTCAGGTTACACTGGAAACAAACCTCTACATAGCAGGGACATGCGGCATCATCAACATTAACATAAACAGCCATACATGCGAACACATATTCATTGAGCCCACTCTTAACGTTCCGTGAGGTTCCCGACAAAGACCACCCCACTCCACCCATGGGTATGGTAAAAGCGGACGAAGGGTTGAAATCAATAGGATGGGTAGCGGCAACCTTCCGTGTGCTTCTTATCTTGGGGGGATGACTGTAAAGCGGTCACCCCCTCTAGCGGAGGGCAGGCGGCTGTAAAAAGGCCGTCCCCCAGGCACTTCTCGGGGAGGATTGTAAAGGTTCCCCCCAACCTTTCTGTGCTACGCCCACGGCGGCACGATACCTTGTGCGCGCCACCGGACACTCCAGACTCCCAAACCCCCGACCCTCGAGAACCAATTACAACCTAGTCGTTACCAATGCTTCTTTTATTTAATATATAATATAATTGGTCGTTACCATGTGCTGCTTACGATTATCAACGAAACTAAAACTTCCAAGAGCTTCGCAACTAATTCTACTTGTTCAACAGTTGTAATCTTAAGACTTACTGGAAAGTAATTTCAAATGGGTCTTGGGGCTACTTCGACAATTATTGCTATTCATTTGGCAGTAGTTCAAAATGTTCCGCTAACCAGATACAATCATTTATTTCGTTTCTTATTAATTTGTTGACACAAGTGGCCGAAACATAATTACCCGTGTGATTTCGGGGTTCTTAACATCTTGCGAATGAGCGCCTTGAATTCCATAATAGAAGTTATACTAATTAATTTGAAAGTTAACGAGTTTTATTTAAAGTTACGATGTAAAATAACGTGAAAATATATTCTGCAATTCTAATGTATTTTTTTAAAATAAACAACTAATCAGTGGCGTTTTTGGAATTAACAGTGGTCCACTCAGCTATACTACGCAGTTACTGAATAAAATTAGTTATTCTATTCGATACTGCGACATCGTCATCGCACTGGTCGATGTTTTAATTTATGCCATATTATGACACATATTTGCATTTACGATAGTTGATAACGAAGACCACATTTTTAAAAAGAGAACGCGCGTTGTTTGTTGCAACAATAGACAATATTTGAAATTTCTTTTGCAGACATTTTTCATATACGTTTTCTTTTCCAGCCCATAAACAATGCGGACTTCGTGGTACCTGTTGAGATCGACGGCGCAGTCCACCAGGTCTACGTGCTTAAGCGGCCGCACGTCGACGAGTTCCTGCGACGTTGTGGCGAATTGTACGAGTGCGTGTTATTCACCGCGTCGCTCGCCAAATACGCTGACCCCGTCGCTGACCTGCTGGATAGGTGAGCAGTGTTACATGATAACAGTACCGTAAAACCTTACAATAACGCTGTGAACTGTTCGAATGTTGTTGTTCACCGCGTCGTTCGTCAAGTACGCTGACCCCGTCGCCGATCTGCTGGACAGTCATGACAACTGAAAAAGACAGAAAATATTTTTATTTCGGCATTACGAGCGCAGGTAAAACAATAATAAAAAAATACAATTTAAAAACTATAACTAAGTCACAAATAACACCTACATATAAATAAAAACTTATTAATAGACCCTTTTTTTAAAGTGGCAATAGCATGTCATATCTAAATATAGTTATAGGCTCAAATTTAAATACAAAAACAGAAAACAAGTGCGCCGAAGTGTGCAGAAACAGGTTGACACTCAGCATATTGCCGAGGTGTTGAGACAACGCCAACAGCACTGATTTTCAATGTCCGCCTCATTGGTGACGTAATGGCGTCTTCCGGTTGGGTAACTGTACCGGACAATAACGTTATGACTTGTACGAGTGCGTGATGTTCGATTGTACCCCACTTCTGGACGTAAGCATTTCCCAAAAGGCATTGCCGATAGTCACGGCGTTGGTAAAGCGGGTTGGTTTCCCGCAGAACCAGTCCTATTGAACCGAGGAAGCTGCTATTGAAGTAGTAAAGAAGAGTAACCAGTGTCTTAGATCTAGTACAGCGAAGAGAAGCGCTGGGCGATTGTTGCTAAAATAATCGAATAATTCGACTATTCCTTTTATTCGATTACAATTGAATAACAATCGTTGTTAAAGATTTATTGTTCGATTGTTATTCATCACTGGTACGACTTTTTGACAACGTTAACGTAAGTGCTTTTTTAGACGCCATAATGACTAGCGCGTAATTATTTTCGATTTGATCATTTTCATTGCTTGTTATTGGGCGATGACGAAAAATCGACAATCGTATAAACGATTGCACATATGTCCATTTATTTGATGGTTTTTCAGTAACAATCGCCCATCACTAGTGAGCAGTCAAAAGGTTTGTTAGTAGCTTGTTGTTCGGTTGACAATATTAGGGATGTTACGGAAATGGTTTTACTTTTATCGGAGGCGGAGGCGGATGTCTCATAATGACCTCTGCGGAGTTTGTCGGAAGGTCACGAAATCAAATGGAAGTTTATACGTAAACAATATTTACTTCGAAAATAAGAAAAAAGAGAAGTAACATTAGGTAGTAAAATAAAACAAAACTTTTAACTTCTAAGAACAAATAAATAATATATTTGTATTGATAAATAATCTTGCGCGCGCCACGCATATCCAATACATGCGTATTGGATATCATTCATATTTAACTTTTCTTTTACGCATTTTAATCGGTGCTTTATGTTGTAAAGTTGTAATCAAACAAAACACAGTCGCTATCGTAACTTGTCGTCACTCGTATGACACTTTGACTCGTCGTCGTTCGTCGATGGACCGATCTGGAGGGCTGAGTGTGAGTTTCTATTCGTAATCGAAACGTAAACGTTTGATGTTCCAACTGGCTGAAGAGTTTGAAGCGGGCGAATCGCAGCGCCTGATGCGGTTACCACGTCGCACGCGTTTACGTTTTTACTGTAAAAAGAAACTCACACTCGGCCCTCTGAGGTTCCGACATAACGTATTCATAGTCTAAGGGTGAGATTCAGAGACGAGTCTAACCGTGAACTTACGCTTACATCTGTCAAAATGCACAACTTTCGCCCCTAATTTTGACAGATGGAAGCGTAAGTTCACGCTTAGACTCGTTTCTGTATCTCACCCTAAGCTCCGTAATATCCTAGAAAATTAGAACTTAAATCTTCGTGGCTTTATGTTGTCATTTGTCGAGTTTGCCTGTCAATCCAATGATTAGGTTTCACGAAGTATCATTACCCAAAACTACTTTCTATGCATTGTACATGACTTTCCAAGACGTCATTCCAAAATTAACCTACTCTGAAATGAGAACAATGGTGAAACTTGCCCATGGTTGTCGTATGCAGTAACTTATATAGAAGGATGAGGTCGAGCAAACTTCAGCAATAATATAACAATGTACGAATTTATGATTATTCATTAGAGAGATTTCTTTATAGTGAAGATTTGCGCACCACGGACTCCATTTATCTAAATTATGTTTAGGGCCGATGTTTCAATCGTCAGATAAACAAACAGATAGCATTTATAGGATATATTGTTTGACGAATAAGGCGGCTACCTGAAGAACAAATTTATCTGTCCCTTTCAAGGCGACCGAGAGATAGTACCATTCGACAGATGCGGGACAGATGGTGTACTTACTACTTACTATTAGGTTAGTTATTTCTTAGATTTGAGTTTCATAAAAAAAAAGTTTCGTAAAAGTGTTATTATTATGGATATTTTTGATAGCATTGATGACCTAACAATTGACGAAGAGACTCAATAAATGTATTCATTTATTCATCGGGAAGAAATATAAGAATTGTCAGGTCCAGGCCCGATTCACTTTACCATGTGGGATTCAAAATAATTCCATCGTGGATTCGGACTTTTTGACATATTATGACATTATAATAAAACACTTTTAAACGGCCGTGTGGTGCCGGCTCAGAATGCCACCACCCCATCTCCTCCCATGGGTGTCGTAAAAGTCGACTAAGGGATTAGCCGGAGGATGGGCAGCAGCGTCCTTCGAGTACATTAACAACTCAACTGCGATCGCCAACCCGTCTGCCAAGCGTGGCGATTACGGCAAAACCCCCCAATGAGCCCACAACACATCCATATCGGTCGTTGTGGACATCTTTGGGGGAGGCCTGTGTCCAGCAGTGGACTTCATTCGGCCGAAATGATGATGATGATGAAACGGATTCTATCGCGTATATTTTGATTTTTGATTTTCCTGACGTTTCGAATACTTTGCAGCATTCGTGGTCGCAGGATGACTCAGGTGACAGGCGTCGTTACAGATTTTAAAAAGTAATTTTATTTTATCTACCGTACAATTTTAATCAAAAAATTATCGAAACTAATTTTTAGTTCTTTATTCCAATATTTAAATCACTATTATAAGTTACCGCGTCAGTCCAATTTGTTTATACTTGTCGATTCAACTCACGATTAAATAAATCTCAGCAGTATGAAAATTCGCCGAACGTTCTCTTTTCTTCGACCCACCCCCATCGATTTCAACAATTATTGTGTACTGCCAGTACACGCCATGCTTGGCAGATGGATTGGTGAGCGCATAATGACTGCTGTTTCACAGAAGGGCTGCCCATCCCTCTGGTTTAGAGTCCCTTAGTCGCGTTTTACATCATCCGCGGGAGGAGATGTGGTGTATATTCTTAATCCGGACACCACACGGAAAAACCCACCCTGTAGCGAATGTTATTAAGACTGTTGGTATTTGACCGTTGAAAGAATGTTTTCACTTAAAGATAGAAAAATAAGATATAATAGTTCTTGGTTATTAGTTTTTATAATTATTACGGATCTCTGCAGGTATTTTTACCAGTCAATGCAAACACATGCCTTAACATACATAGTTGCTTTGTAGATAATTCTATTACATATGTTAATTGGTCGACTGTAAATGATTACGTGCCATCTAATTAGGTTGTATAATTATACAATCAAATGCATGAGTGCGTTGCGTGTGAATCACAGTAATGTACGCGATTATTGAGATATCTCTATAACAGTTATATGTACTGCATAGCTAGATTCATCATTTCGGCCGAATAAAGTCCACTGCTGGACGCAGGCCTCCCTCAAAGATCACCACAACGACCGACATCGGTGTGTTGTGTGCTCATTGGGGGGTTTTGCCATACTCGCCACGCTTGGCAGGCGGGTTGGCGATCGCAGTTGAGTTGTTAATGTATTCGAAGGACGCTGCTGCCCATCTTCCGGCTAATCCCTTAGTCTAATATAGATAGGTTGGTGCTATTCGTAGCCGGCACCACACGGGATAGCTAGATTGAATCTTATTAATTAACTAGCTGGGACCCGCGGTTTCACCCGCGTTTAATTTAAAAGAAATTTAGAGGACTTCGACATAGATACTTGACATAGAATTTATATACTGTATTTCAGGAGTTTTATTTTTGTTGCGCGGAACCCTAATTATTTTTCTAAAACAAAAGTAGCCTTAGTTATTTCTTATAACATCAGCTATCTGCCAGTGAAAGTCTCGCCAAAATCGGTCCAGCCGTTTCGAAGATTACCCGGAACAAACAGACAGACACAAAAATTGTTTTTTAGTTATATCTACCGTATATACTTTCATATGCATTTAGTAAAAAGCTGTTATTTTGACGTTTCAAACAGACACTTCAATTTTATTTATTTGTATAGATTAATTATTTGCAAACATGTACATAGTTGGACTAAAGGCACAGGAATTGTCTAAGAATCTGCTTTAGACATTTCAGAGCCCAAACCTTCAAGTTACATTATGAAACTATTGTGACTCGAATTGATCTTACTTTCTATAATATAGATGCAAAAGTTTGTATGTTTGAGGCTCAATCGCACTAAAACAAACGGCTGAAAGGATCCTAAAGAAGAATTTTAAAGAGCTTTTGTTTGCCCTCCGGCCCTATAAAATTATCCAACAGATATAGTTTTGGTGACATAACTTTCATTACCGGCCATGAAATAACAAAACATTTGTTACAAGTTTCAAATGTATGTTTACTACAGAATAGGTTTGTTATAAAAACTAAGTCTTACGAAAATAGATTTTTGTTAGTATTATTTCTTAAATTTTTCTTGACGATATACAATGTTTCTACTGACGTGTGACGCTTGTTTACTTGCACGTTTCATTTCTTTATTACTTCTGTTGTTTCACACATCAGCCCGTAAAAGTCCACCGCTGAACATGAGCCTCCTCTTAATGTTCACTACAATGAGCGTTGATAGGGAATATTGCCATAATCACCACCCTTGCCAGGCGAATTTGTGATCTTAGTATGTTTTTATTAGCACAAGGCATGCTGAGACTGCATATCGCCTTTATATCAACCCTTAGTCGCCTTTCTGTTCTTGTTTAGATTAGAATTTAGTTTTTACCCATCTGGAAGACGCCATTACGTCAACAAGCAGGCTGACACTGAAAACCAGCGCGGTTGGCATTGTTTATCTCAACATTCTCAATATGCGCGGCGCGCGATTATCGAAGAAAGTTTGCAATAATTTTTATAGAGGCTAATGTTTTCTGTTTAATCTTTTATTTGAACCTATATAGTTTTAAATACTCTTTGCCATTTGATACTTGTACGAGGGCGGCACTGAAAATTTCGGGAATCAAGGAAGTGACACAACATTACTATTTAAAAATGTATTTATTGCTTTTCGAAGTATTCTCCGCGAAATTTGACACATTTTTCCATACGATGGAACCAATCATTGAAGCAACCATTCCATTCGGAAGTTGGGGTCTCCAAAATGGCCGTTTTGTAGGCGTCCACAGCTTCTTTAGGTGATGAAAATCTCTGTCCACGCAATTTATTCTTTATTTTAGGGAAAGTATAGAAATCATTAGGGCTTAGGTCGGGGCTGTACGGCGGATGGTCTAATAATTCTATGTTTTCTTGCTCTAAAAACTCTTTTGTTCTGTGCGCGGTGTGAGAACTCGCATTGTCGTGATGGAGGATGATGTGGCGGTTGCAGTTCTCTCTACGGAGTTCAGAAACGACCTGTGGCAAACAAATGCTAGCATACCATTCTGCATTAACCGTTCTTTGTCCCTCAAGAGGAATAGTCGTAACATGGCCGGTTTTAGAGACAAACGTGGCCACCATTTTTTTTGCAACACTCCGTGAACGAACAACTTTCGTGAACGAACAATTTTTGTTGGCTTTAACTCATTTTCGAACACCCAAACTCGTGACTGGTTTTTTGTTTCGGGTTCGTACGCATATATCCAGGATTCGTCACCTGATACGATGTTGTATACAGCATTTGAGGATCCTGCGTTTTTGTCGCTTTTTGCTCTTCACATAGCAAATGCGGTATCCATCGGGAAAACAACTTTTTTACACCTAATTGTTCATGCAAGATTATTTGTATTTGACTCATGCCAATGTCTAAAGTTGCCTGAATTTCGCGGTATGTCACATGTCGATCTTCCTCAATCAGCTTACGCACAGCATCAACGTTTTCTTGGGTGACTGCAGTTTTTGGACGACCTTGACGAGGATCATCACTGAGCTTGACACGTCCACGTTGAAATTCAGCAAACCAGCGATAAATTGTGGTTTTGGATGGGGCTTCATCACCAAATGCAGAAATCATCCGGTCAACACACTGTTTTTGTGTTAAACCACTTCGAAAGTCATAATAAATCATCGCTCTTGAATTTTCTCGAGTCAATTCCATTTTCTCAACGACTAAACAAGTTTGACAAAACCTTGTGACAAGACCGTGAATCTTTTTTTAAATAAATAAATGGTTTTCGATTTGTAAAACCAAGGAGTTTTCAATTAAAAAGATTTTAATATGACAGGAACAGTGGAAATATTCCATTCCCGATACTTTTAGTGCAGCCTATGTATTCTCTTTGACCATTTTATGCCAACAGAAAAGAAAAGTGTAGCAATAGGAAAAATAAATTGCTGTTTTTTATGTAATGATTATAGATTTTTATTTTACGTTGTCTTCTGGTTTACCTGCGCCCGTTGTGTGGGCAGAAAATGTTTAAATTATGGTCTATTTTTGGCTGGGAGCCGCACGGATCGGTGATTTAAGTGAATGCGATTGTTACAGATGGGGTGTGTTCCGCGCGCGGTTGTTCCGCGACAGTTGCGTGTTCCACCGCGGAAACTACGTGAAGGACCTCAACAGTCTCGGTCGGGATCTCCGGCGCGTTGTCATTGTGGACAACTCGCCCGCGTCGTATATATTCCATCCTGACAATGCTGTGAGTATAAAACATCTTTAGTATACGTTCTGATGACGCGTTCATAGACAGTTAGTACTTAGCACTCGCTGATCGGTAAACAATCGTTGAGGTTAAGCACCGATTGGCGCGGTCTGTCTATGGATGGGTGACCGTATAGTAATAAATAATAATAAAATATGTATTACCAAAATAGAAGTACAGTCCATCTATTGATGACACGGTTGGTGCAGCGGCTGATACAGTCAACTGCTGCGCTCCGGGTCGCGGGTTCGATTCTCGCACGGAAAAAATATTTGTATGATCTGCAGGTCGTTGTTCCGGGTCTGGGTGTATTGTGTGTGAAATGTATGTCTGTAAACGCACCCACGACACTGGAGAAATCCTAGTGTGGCGCAAAGTTTAAAAAAAAATTCTATCATAACACACAAATTAACTATAACATCAGTATTTTCAGATAAAGTTAACGACGGTGTCTGTGCTAGTATAAACTGTGTTTCAGACACCAGAATGAACCAGAATAGTGGTATTTAACTGAGGGTCCGAGTTTAGGAGGTCTCGTAAAATTGTCGGTCCCGGTTATTGTTGTTTAGCGGTAGTCGTTAGGCCAAGACAGAGGCCTGTTTAAACAACTCTGACACAAGGTTGACCACTGACCAAACGAAAAAACAAAACAAAAGTGTGATGTCTTCACTAACATCTCATTGCTATGAGATTGTTTCTCCGCAGTGAAATCTCACTAATAAACCATAGTTACCTTTGCCATAGTCGCCACGTTTGGCAGTCGGGTTGGCTATCGCAGTGTAGTTGTCAATGCACTCGAAGGACGCTGTTGCCCTCTCGCTATTCCATATCGCCTTTTACGACACCCATGGGTTTATAGTATTTCTTGGTCGCCCATTAGTAACATAGATTACGACCATGATCGCGGTTGAAGATAGCTAGTATGGGGGCTATCAAATAACAATAGTATTTTTTTTATTAATTTTGTCGTGTAAATCCTTCGCCTTTTGTTTCTAAATTTAATATTTTTTATATAGGTAATAAAACTAACGGTGCCGAGTGGTGCCGGCTCAGAATGCCACCACCCCATCTCCTCCCATGGGTGTCGTAAAAGTCGACTAAGGGATTAGCCGGAGGATGGGCAGCAGCGTCCTTCGAGTACATTAACAACTCAACTGCGATCGCCAACCCGTCTACCAAGCGTGGCGATTATGCCAAAACCCCCCAATGAGCCCACAACACATCCATATCGGTCGTTGTGGACATCTTTGAGGGAGGCCTGTGTCCAGCAGTGGACTTCATTCGGCCGAAATGATGAATAAAACTAATATTATAGTTGAAGTATTTGCCATTATTCCAGTCTATGGACTGGATACATTTTCGAAAATAAAAATGTGTGTTTTGTTAAGAGCTAAGCTCTTATCAGTGGAGTCATCGTCACTTTACTACACTCCGCGCGTGTTTTGACCGCTTAATTATCAAAATTATATTCCAAATTTATTAGTTAACTGGATTAATTTCTATCACTATATGTAATACATGACGTAATTTATTAGTACATGACATACTAATACGTAATACATGACATAATTTATTAGTAAACTCGATTAATTACTGTTACTACACGTAATTTAAGTATACGGACACCAGACCAGACCAGTATTACGCAATATGTCTCATTATTATCAGCAAATTATCTTTTCTCATTACATCAGCTATTATAATAATAACACTGGTATATTGAACAGATAATCCCTATTTCCGTATACCGGCAAAATTTCGGCAGCATATTATAGAGATAGCGTCGTTTACAGTTGAGCTGCGGCTGTATCAGTTAGGGGCCATTAGGTATACTTGGTGTGCTCTAGTGTGATCATACGAAGTTCTGGAGCCCCGTTAGGTGCCGAAAATGACCGCCCCGGTGGTTACAGCCGGTATGAGTCCGGCATGCCCCTTCGCCCTTCCCCAGGGCGAACAAAGTTCAAGAAATTCCACTGGGACAAATAAAAAAAAATACTAAAACGTATACTTGGTGTGTGAAATGTTTCGCAAAAAGCTTCTTCAAACCCCGAGCATATAATACGTCACATAAGCTAGAGCCCGCCCACGCTCTACGAATTACTTTTTTATTATAACTTGCATAGCTGTGTTACACATTATATAAAAACTCACAGTATTTAATAAAAACTCAAAGCTCAATGTACATGCATAAATGTATGAGTTTAGAAACCACATAAATGATCGAAGATAAATTTTCAGGGCGAATTACCCGTGACAGTAAAAATAATCGATAATACTACTCTGTCAAGAAAGTAACTGGAAAAGATCACACACACAAAATGTTTGTTATTCATCCAAATTAATTTTATCACCTTCAAAGTATGCTCCTTCAGAAACGATAAGTACACTTACGCCAACGAATAATCCAATCATCAAAACATTTTTTAAACGCTGTTTCCGGAATTGAGTTCAGTTCTCGCCGCGAATCCTCCTTTATGTCTTCTACCGACTGAAAACGGGTGCCACGAAGTAATAATTTGAGTTTAGGAAAAAGAAAGAAGTCGGCTGGAGCCATATCTGATGAATATGGTGGTTGCTCGATGGTATTTGTAGTGTTTGGTCAAAAATTCGTTTATAATGATGGCCTTGTGTGAAGGCGCATTATTGTGGTGCAAAATCCAAGAATTTTCTTTCCACAAATCTGGCCTTTTTCTTCGAATTTGCTCTCTTAAATGCCGCATAACGCTCAAATAAAATTCTTTATTTACCGTTTGACCTTCCGGCAAGAATTCCGAGTGCGCAACATCGCGATAGTCAAAGAAGACAGTCAACATGACTTTGACTTTTGATCGACTTTGGCGAGGTTTTTTCGGTTTCGGTTCAGTTGGAAGGCGCCACTCCGAAGCTGGTTGCCTAGTTTTCATGTCAAACTCGTAAACCCACGTCTCGTCACCAGTAACAATGCGTTTCATGAATGTTGGGTCGGAATTGACTCGTTCTAGCATGTCCTCAGCGACTCTCATGCGATTGAGTTTTTAAAGAAAATTCAGGTCTTTTGGGACTAACCGAGCGGTAACATGTTTCATACCCAAATGATTAGTTAAAATGGTACGGATCGACTCGTGAGATACAGAAAGTTCGGCGACTATCTCTCTCAAAGTTGAATGAGGATTTTCAGTCACTATTTCCTTCACTTTTGCGATGTTAACTTCAGTTGCAGACGTTGATGGCCTACCAGAGCGAGGCAAATCTTCCATCACATCTCGACCGCTTTTGAACGCTTTGTACCAGTCATAAGCATGTGTTTTTGATAAAGTCGATTCACCGTAAGCCTTCTGTAACATTTTCAGTGACTCCGAACACGATATTCCATTGGCGATGCAAAATTTAAGACAAACTCTTTGTTCGGTGTTTCTGTCCATAATGAAATTCGCTATACACACTAGATATGATATAACTAAAAACAGCACTGTAATTAATATAAATAACAGATGCAACTCAAACTCAAACTACAAACTGCAATGGAAAACAGTGCCAATCTAACAACAATAATAAAAACAAAAATTTCAATTTGGAACCATAAACAAATCATCCATTCCCGATACTTTTTTGACTGAATGTAATTATATAAATTGATGAATTTCCAATTTCAACTTAGGTCAGATTCCCTCCATCCTCCTTGGCACATCATCACGCTAATCGAAAGCCGCCCTCACCGTTTTTGCGAACGAATACGGTTGCCACGTGAAGTTGATGATACTGTCATTATCATCAGCCTGTGGAGACCAAGTGCTGAAAATGGGCTTCCCAATAACCACTACAATAAACGGTCATACAATATATCGCCAGGATCACGTGCCACGCTTAGCACCACTCCGTCTCATCCCGTGGATGTCGTAAAAGGCAACTAAGGGAATCTAAACCAGAGGGATGGGCAGCAGCGTCACCTCTGTGAAACGGTAGCCATACTGCGCCCACCAACCCACCTGCCAAGCGTGGTGAATATTGGCAAATTCCCCCGTAAATGATGATACAGTTGTGGAAATCTGTGGCTTTTGTTCAGCAGTGGACGTATAAATGGCCGATATGTTGAAACCCGTGGCTTTTGTTCAGCAGTGGACGTATAAATGGCCGATATGTTGAAACCCGTGGAGAGAGAGACATATATATAAATAACATCCACATATGCACAGATATTGTATCCTTGTGGCTTCAGAAGTGCTATAACTACACGTATGTGCACGACCCTGTTCTCGAGAATGACCATGTCACGTTGTAGCCAATAAGCCTGATATAGTGGTGATAGACCGAGTAGAGCGCCGCACAATTTTTGTGGATATAATTATCCTGCACGACGACAATCTAGTAAAGGCGAGAATGATAGCACTTAAGTATCTTGACTTGGCACACGAGGTTATGGTCATGTGGTAGGTAGACTCTGCAATCATTATAGTTACAACGACCAACTCCCTTCACCAGTAGCCCGGTTCCCATATTCAAAACTGTAACGATATCGTAGCGACTCAGTCGTGAAAACCCTTTTTGTATTCACATCCATCGATCGAACTAGAACGGCATCGATTTTAAAAACGTTCTTATCGTCCTTCCATCTTTTCATAATGTTGATTTCAACGTATTCTCATAAATCGATAGGATCGGATGCCGACGACATCACGTCAAATTTCGCGATCAAGTGTCGTTGAACAAATGTTAGATAATTGAGAAGGTGTTTGTTGTTTCTGTGGTTTTTAAATAATTGAGTGGAGACCGTGAGAAAACGCGGCGTGGGACGACCTCCAACAAGGTGAACAGATGACCTGGTGAAGGTAGCGGGAGTCGTTGGATGCGGGCGGCATGTATCCGCTCGTTGGGGAAATTTGTGGGGGAGGCCTTTGGTCAGCAGTGGACGTCCTTTGGCTGATGCGATTTTATGACGCTGCGTTTTCCATTCGAGAACCTTTCAGGTCCAACGGCCATCAGTTCTAGTCATTGCCACTTCAGTTTACAAATCTTTTCTGATATTTTGGCAACTTTAGTTATTCTACGCTTGCTTACGTGGCTTTGAGCTTTCTTATGAGGTTCAAGGTGAGTGACAACATCTCTGCCATATATCAAGGCTGGTAACTAAATAAATAGTTCCATTCTATCTTAAGTAATCGACTTTATCCATTCGCCTACATATAACATTCCCAGCTGGAGACCAGGAAAATGGCATATGATCTTATCATGAGTCTCCAGGCATTGTCTACTTTTCAAGAATGTCCTTTGTGTAGTTATCAGAATATGGACCACTTATCTATTATAAATACTTTTACGTGTATAATAAGTGACAAAAGCACTTATTATGACTAAGCGCGGAAATACTTTTAAGAGTGCAAATGACCCAGTGATTATCTTATCTTCCAGTCATCTTTTATGGTAAAGGTTTTTGTGTATCCGTTACTAACGCACGCTTATCTTTACAGGTTCCTGTCGCGTCATGGTTCGACGACATGACAGATTCAGAACTTTTGGACTTGATACCGTTTTTCGAGAAACTTAGCAAGGTGGACAGTGTGTACACAGTGTTGCGGAACTCGAACCACCCGTACAACCCGACGGCGCCGGTGCACAGCTCGCCCGGCACATAGCCGCGGCCGGCCGGCGAGCTGCTCGTGGCAGCCCGACCTTGTCCCTCCGCACCACATAACCCGACTGCGACCTTCCTCGAAACACTCATCAAGAAAGGAGCGAACTTCGTCTTAAGTGCCAATTTTGCCTTCTGGATAGTGAGGACATTATTTCTACCTATTTTACAATTTAGGTATTTCTTAGTGCGTAAGTGGTCTGTATGATGGATTTGTGATGTTGATCTTCATTTTACATTTCCACTCTGGTGAGCTTGCAAACGAAGTGTTCGTATATATTTGGACGTAATACTATCGATATTTTTCGGGCCGACTAAACGTACGTTTACGTGTATTTTAAAAATACAATCGTCATTCATTGACTTTCATTTTCATAACAATTCGACAACTTTATATCGTGCTTGGGATCAAATACAGATAAGTTAGGATACTTTTACCTACATGGCTGCAGTCGTGTATCGCTCGTTTCTGGTGTTTAATCAGGAATTATTGGAATCGATAAATAAGACTTGTCGCGTCTTTATTATTTGCCTTCGTCTTTGACTACGTATATGAATGATTAACTATAAATTGATAGACTTGTAACATAATCACGGACTCTAAAATTCGACTGGGATTTAAGCATTGGTATCCAGCACTAGCAAAATGTGTAAATATTTTTATAAGAAAGTAATGATGGTCCCCGCTTGAATCATGGTTAGAATTATATTAATGTACATACATTTATGTATTATAAACAATTGAATTGTAAGGGATTCGCTCTTGGCAGAACCATAGCACTTAAGGTGAATTGGGTCGCACTTATCTGTGGCTCGTATTACATTTGTACTCTTGATGTACTACTGAAATGCATAGAATTAAATAATTTTATAAGATTAATAAGCGTTAAGTGAATTATTTATTCAACAATATATTATTTTAATAAATATGAATTTACATTTTATATCTATTTTGTAAGTGAAACCTAATTTGTGAAATTTATATTCTTTGTGAACTTATGAATAAAATGTGGAAGATAGCCGAAGGTCAATTATTAAGATGTGATGTAATACGGGTCACTTAAAAGGTTTGTGCACATTAGAGCGCTCATGTATTGCATTATCCCATACTTTCATGTAACATATAAACTTTAGTGTGTACATACCTTTATGTTTTACGGTATACTTCCCCCCTAAATAGTTATTGTATCGGTGACAATAAGTCAATCGCGACAGTGTCATATGAGTGTTTCTTTAATTATTAATTATGTTTAGTTGTATGTTAAACACGGGTGAACGTATCAGATCAACTTGGCATCTAAACGTATTAAATATGTTGTTTCTGCTTGTGTAGAAATCGTTTTTTTATCTAATGAGTAAATAAAATAGATTAAAAACAGTCAGCATCCGAGTATCGTTTAAACTCTAAATTTAATTATAACTACTTTTACAAAGTAATTAATATATTTATTAAGTATGTGGTTGAACGAAACCATACTTTTCAGGATAATTTCTCTTAGCATTTTCTACACAAGCAGACGTCAATGCATGCTTAAAAATATAATACATCATCTCAGTATTAAACTAGCTTTGTAGTATTTGATGCCATTTTTACAAAAATAAACTAAAATGTATCTATACATTTAACGAAATATTTTTATGAGGGCAATATTTTTCTATGGTAAATTAATCGATGTCAAGTATTACCAACGTAAAGTTACGACTGCACAGACGAGGTGAAAGCGTTATCATGGGATGTGTAAAACGGACGAGGGTTTATATAAATGTAACTAAATCAAATTAATACCTACTAATTGAAATAAACAAAGCTTATTTTAGTAATAAAAATGCTTTTATTAGGACGTAAAATCGATTTAGTAATGCAAGTGCATTAAAGTGGAACGTCCGGAATATGTGTCGTTTTGAGCTCAATATTTCCGTCTACCTTATCAACTATAGAAAACAAAATTATCCCATATCCCTGCCCTCAGGTGTGGTCGAAACCTCTTTAGTAAAAAAATTACCGGACTTGCGTAAGAATTGATTAAATTAGGTAATACTAAATGGTGCTTTCAGTATTAGTTGATTAAGCAGCTCGAAATTATTGACTGTTAAGTAAACTACGCACATTTGGCTTATACAATTGGCATATAAAGTTTTATTACGCATACTGAGAATATCATAAATTGGCAGACAAAACAATCACTTTTATAAAACCTTAGATCATCCACGTCGCTTATTTATCGTTTTAATTGCTTAGCAAAAAGGTTTTATTGTTTTTTGTATTATCTTTTGATGTCGGAACTATTATTATTTTAGGAGCTTGTAAATAAGATTTTTATTAACTTAACTGATTTAAATTGATGTTTTTTTTAAGATATCAATGTATATGATCACTTTCTCTATACGCGTTAGTTTGTTATTTAGTTACTACACAGGTGTATGTATATACCTTATACATATATGTTAGGTATATGTACGCTTAATGCTAGATGTATCCTTGATATAGGCAGATTCACACAATTCGCTTGTAATCCACGTCGTTACAGAGGCCATATAAGTTAGAGAATTATAGTCCTCCAAAGCCAATATCTGTTGCGTCCTGAAATGTTTTTCCACTATATTAAGAAGTGGCCGCAAATGTTGTTAGTGTTTGAAATGTTGGCTTTATTGTTTAAGAAAACGTCGCCTTAGTTATAATAAGCATTGAAATGATAATTTGATTTAAAAAGTCGTCTGTCAGTTTATATCGAATTGACTGGAAACCGATTTCAGGTTATTTTAACATTTCTTAAAGCCGTTTCAAACTAAGTGCACATTCATGAAAATGAGAATTAAAAAAGGTATCAACATTGTATAGGCATATTAGCATTTATTTTTTTCACTAAAACTATTTCATCAATGTGTATGCGGCTTTTAAAATGAGTGGATTACACGTTTAACATTATCACATTTCATCACCATCGCCGCATTCGTCATTATCACCAATAGACCCACTGTAGACAGCATTTATTTTTAAGCATTAACATAGATCTAGGATGTTATAGTAATATATACGTTGATTTCTATAGACTTAAGGATTCTGTTGTTTTAAATGACGCGTTTTCTTATAAATGTATTTAGCTTGATAGGACCACCTCCCTGTGACCATCTAACTTAAACTTATTATCAATTTATTATCGTATTTTTTTATCGTCCAACAATGTTATTTAGGAGAATAATTGTTAACGATTATTTAAAAATGCATGCAATAAAATTCGGTTGATATTTTGCTAATAATATCGTATTTTTTAATAATGGGTATTAAATAATAAAAAATAATACTTTATGTCTAACATTATAGCGAGATTTGGTATCGTTGTTGTATCATTAATTTGGATTTTTTATGTAATTTAACATTGATGTATAAGGACTTATGAATGAAAATGTTTATGCAATAACTTGTTCTTTTTGTAACTTTTCTAAATGAGTTTATTTGTTAAAGTAATTGTTTGAGATTGTTTCTATCGGTGCTTTTATGAGTATTTGACGTAAGTGACACTCGGCCTCTATGAGAAAATTTAATTAGTGTTAAAATTAGATACAGGATTAAAATAGAAACACAGATTTAACTTGAAAATCTTAAGTATTAAAGATAGCTTTGCTTCCAAACCCAGTACTACTGATGAACGTAATTAATAGAAAACACAGGAACTAAGTAATTATGTAGTACGGGCCGAGTATCACTAATGTTTTAGTCAAATTAATTGCAGCTGTAATGTAATTTCATACTAATGCAGTCAATTGAGTCGCGTAGAACTTAATACAAATTGCGATATATATCGATAAATAATTCAAATTACTTATTATACAACCATTACGATTATGCGACAAGAATTAGCCTGTTTCCTCGGAAGATTAAAAAATATATCCGCCAGAGGCAGCACTAGTTCACTAACGTTACTGTCAATAGGGAAATCAAAATAGGTGTACCCCCCACTAGTGCTGCCTCTGGCGGATCTTTTTAAAATCTTTCCTAGGAAACAGGCTAATTGCACTGCATCAAGGAATCTATTCACTTGCACTCTCAACTTAATTGCTTGTAAACAAAGTACAAAATACAATAGCATGGCTGGTTTTAACGTTACGAACAAAATGTATTGAGTCAGTTAATATGATTCTTAATATAAGGTTGTGCTTATGCTGTACCACATATCTTTTGTATTCGAGTCGATCGGTCATTAATTCTTGCCTCTAGTATTTAAAATAAATAAAAAATACTCTCGTTTTTTATACAATGGTTTAACAATAGCTTACCCACCTGTTACTGCCTTATGAGATTGCCCCAAAATGTTAAAATAGGTCACGAGAGCGGTATATTTCGACCATATATTCTGACATTTTACATTGCTGGATCGTATATGAATTATACACAGCTTGCAATATTATATTACCTGTTTTCATGTAAACATGGTTATAGATAAAGAATTAGGTATTTACTATTGTATATAGTCACTTTTGTATGCGAGGCTTATGTAAAAGTACTTTTTAATCAGTAAATATAATATATAATGAAAAGTAGAGACGTGAAGGATGGGAGGATTTATGTTGCAGTTATTGTTGTAGTCGGCTGTATTTATTAGTTATCCTACGAAATGTCCCTTCAATGCATCGCATTAATCAAATCTTTTTACCGTTATGCTACGCAAAAAAATTGTCACCCAGACACCTGAAAAATTCTTAAATACTCAAAATGTAGTTAGTTTTAATTTAATTTCTAAATGAATTAACAACTCGATGGTTTTACTCGTTTAGCGTTGACGTCCATTCTTGTCCGTGGCGGTGAAAAGGTTGATAAAGTTGGAAATTGTATTAATTTCGGAATTATATTTATGTATACGTAATTTTGCTTGTAATACTGCAATTGATAAAATTACTTATAATATTTTAAGCCTCGACGAAAAGTAGCAAATATTACCGCTCTTCTCCCAAAATTATATAATATATGTATTAAAAGGCTATAAACACGATTCCAATCTTCGGCGGCGGTTGATTAGTCGATTTCCGTTTTTCGACTTAAGATTGTTAACGTGTAAATGACTCCTTAGTGATTTTATTATGTATCCAAGCAATTCAATATGCTTTACAGTTGTAACATCCGGCTTTTAAATAAATAGTAACAGTGCAATATTCTTTATTTTAAATCATTTTCATATGATGTATGACTTTAAAACCTCCATTTCACATTACAATGAATTTAAACAATAATTAAACGTTGGCATATTGTAGATATATTGTACAGCATTACGGGGACTTGTTTTATAGAAATACAAAGCGGTTGTAATTTGGATGTGTTATGTATTTTTATAAAGTTGCGTCCGAGTCGGTATTATAATCATTTTGATATCAGAGACACGTGAGAGGACTATAATTATATTTATGTAATAATAGCCATGAAAATAATAGTGGGAGACACGAGAGTAGCTAGGTAACATTTACCTGAGACGAAATTTATATAGTGGTGTACATTTTTGATATGACGTTGTACAAAAGAGACATTTGGTATGTTATTTTATAGGAATGAAATAAATAGCCTTAATAAATAATGTGTTTTTAATTCCCTTTCCTTTTTAAGCGTCCAAGTTGGTGAAAGTAACTATCATATCAAACATAAAAGTAAAAGTCTACCATGGCATGTTAAATTTAATTTCCTTATATCTTTGGTGACACATTTTTACAATTTTAAGTGTTTTTAATACAAATTATGACTTGATCCGAAAGCTTTTAATTTTGAATTATCGATATTGCAGTATTAGGCCTAAATAAGCGAAATTTGTGGAAGCCGTTCATCATAATATCAGCCAAAGGACGTCCACTACTGATAAAAGGCCTCCCCATAGATTTCTACATGGACTGGTTACATGCCGCCAGCATCCAACGAATGACTACATTCACAAGGTCGTGTCTCGTTAGAGGCCGTCTCATGCTACATTTTTCGTGTATGATCTTTACTATAGAACGTTCTGGCCCAACAGTCATCAGTTCTACTAGTTATGTGCTCTACTCATGGCCACTTCTGTTTACTAATCTTTTTAGCTATGTCGGCAACCATAGTTCTTCTACGGATCTCCTTATTAAGTTAAAGCATAAGGAACCACAATTTTCCTGGTCGAGTTCAAATTGCTTATTTGGATGTATGTATACTTTATAATAAAACAATTTTAAACGGATTAAATCGCGTGTATTATTGATTTTGGTTTTTCCTGACGTTTCGAACACTTTGCAGGGTTCGTGGTCGCAGGATGACTGAAAAACCAAAATCAATAATACACGCGATTTAATCCGTTTAAAATTGTTTTATTATAATGTGTAATAATCGCGAAAACCTAAGACAATGTATGTATACTATTTTAATAAAGTTGAATTTTTAACTATGCTATAACTAACTCAAACTGTACTTTCAGTGCCAGCCCATATCACCCCACAGCTGGGCAAAGATCTTCCCCGTGATTTCCAGTCCCTTCAGTCTAGAGCCAGCGTGGACCATTCACCACATGTTTTGTCTAGCTCGTCCAACTTCTTGGGCTGGCACGAGACATTGTGTCACAACTCTGATTGGTCTGTCTGACTGGTCAGAACTCTGATTTTCTAGCCATAGTTCATTGCATACGGGAAACATGATCCCACTTAAATCCTGCATTTTTTTTAAACTACGTCAATGATTGTGTTTTCTCGCTCATTGTAGTGTTTGAGCCAAGTAAAATTAGAACACGATTATAAAAAAAAGTCATTATTTATTGCGAATTTTATTAAATTTGAAATATATATTTTTTAAATATTTAAACATACACTTCACATAGGACAAAGATATAAATATATAGTAATTAACATTATGTGTGTAACATTAATGATATGGTACTTATCAGTTGCATTAATAACAATCAATTTGATCATAACAATTAACATTCAGAGTTTCTTGGTATCTTAGGACCGATTAATAACTCACTTTGAGTTATTTATGTAATATTGAACTTACTACCTGGATAAGATGGTAATTACGGCCGAATACTAAAACGCCACTTATAATTATTAATATTATGTCCGCTTTGACAATTCGAGAAACCCGTTTTCAGAAGGAAACTGGGCGGCTATAAAGTGAGACAATATTAAGTTGCGTTTCATTATTTGGCCGTTAGCATATCTTAGGAGAACTTAGGAGCCAAGAAACGTAATACCAACCAGGCCGCTACCGCTACACGTAGTTTTATTCGTTTTGAAATGAACGGTGGATGACAGGATAACAAATACACTGCCAAAAATAACAATTTAATAAATATTTACCGTAGTCCTAGCCTTTTTTCTGGAACCTTAAACGAAGGGCTTAGACGGTTTGATTATTTCTAAATTTATTTACAAACAACCTAATGTACACACACACACACACATTTTGATGCAAAGAAGTTACAATATTCTCGAATAAATATGTTTTTCTTTTCTCTATGACCTAAAAAAGATAATGGTCACACACACATAAAGATGGCAACCGGTGTTAGTTCTGGTTTTTGACGAAGTTAATATATAGCTCTTTAGCACGTCGTTGTTATATTAGTCAATAAAACAGAACAAGAATATTCTAAAAGGTCGTACTAAACAAAATAAAGTCACATCACTATACGTGTCGCTCACTTCTAAAAGGACTGTTCTTAATAACAACTTAGCAGGTAGTAAGTTGAGTTATACAAAAGCCAACAATGGCATAATTCTAATTATTATAGCCTCCATTCATGGATTAGTACTTCGATGGAAGTTTTTAACTGACGCCTCAATATAAACTCCTCACTTTATATTAAATGACAGTCGCTAGCTATGATTTTGTTCCAAGTACTTGTGGCTATTATCATTCATCATCATTTCGGCCGAATGAAGTCCACTGTTGGACACAGGCCTCCCCCAAAGATCACCACAATAATCGATATGGGTGTGTTGTGGGCTCATTGAGGGGTTTTGCCATAATCGCCACGCTTGGCAGACGGGTTGGCGATCGCAGTTGAGTTGTTATTGTACTCGAAAGACGCTGCTGCCTTCGACGTTAGTCGACTTTTACGATACCCACGGGAGGAAATGGGGTGGTGGTATTCTGATCCAGCACCACACGGAATTAACTGTGGATATTAACTGTATGGGAATTGAAGAGTTCATATTAATCAGGTACTGTGGCAAAAGCCTTTCCGGCTAGTATATTACAGGGAAACGAATACTTCCTCGAAACTAATCATGACCCAGCTCAGATCCTAAGTACTCCTTTATCCTGCTGTTTTAGTGTTCTGAAGCCATTAAATATGACTTCAATTTCTACATTCATCTTATGGAGCAAATAACGGACACGAAAACCTTGAAATAAACTACTAATAACAATGTCACATTTAGCAACAGAAATCAAATAAAAAAATAACAATTTGTTCGCTACTATAAGGATTCTTCTCTTTTGTACTACCAGACCTTTGGATCATTGCTTAACTTTGTTATTTTATACAGAATGAGTGGTTAAACGAGTAACTTATTGAAGGAGGATATTCAGTACACGATTATAATCCTGAATATGTATAAAAATATATTATTATCTTATTTATCTTTGCATTTCTTTTTCCTAGTATTAAATACTAGATTAAATATGAGGGGAAAATCGATTAATACTATTTTACTAACTTTTATTATAATTAGATAATTATATTTACCGCGAAAGTCGCGTGTGCTCACACAGGGCCCACGGTCCGGTAACCACGTTTTGAGAATCTGTTTCCTATATTTTCATAAAATAGATAATTTATTATTAGTGATTATTCTTTTTTTTATTCACAGCAGATGTGTGCATTAAATATCGTGAATTATCATGCGCTTGAATATGTCACTCGTTTAACCTCTTATATGCCGAATTTCCAGACACAATAAAAAATGTATTGTGTCTCAGACGAATCATAGAAGGGGTCAACCAGTCATTCAGTATAAATAATTATCTATACAAATAAATAAAGTTAAGTGTTTGTTTGTAATGTCAAAATAGAACAGCCTTTTATTAAATGCATATGAAAGTGTATACGATACTTATACTTCTTTTTTTTGGTATATAATTCTTTTTTGTCTATCTGTCTGTTTATTGCAGCTAATCTCCGTAACGACCGAATTTGACGGGCCTTACACTGGCAGATAGCTGAAGTTATAAGGAGTAACTTAGGAGTTACTTTTATTTTGAAAAAATAATTAAGTAGGGTTCTGCGAAAAATAATTAAAACCCATGAAATCCAATATATATACCCTATATGTCAACTGTCTATATAGTCAATACTGTGAAGTACTCTGAATTATTTATAAATTTTATTTATTTGTATAGATAATCCATTCTTTTTTAATTATTCGGCGCGGCGGCGAGTGAAACCGCTGGACACAGCTAGTTATTGATATAATTAAATTTAATATGAATAAGTTAACTTAGTGAGTGGACGGGTTTGTCGACATTTTTACAATGTTTCTACTTGATAGAGGTCCTCATATTATAACTTTTATAAAACTAAAATGTATGAAGTAAATCCCTTCCACTCACTACGTTTTAAATCTATGGGCGTAATAATCAATTTGGCACTCAACATAAACATAGGCAATACTATAACTAAAATAAATACTTTACCACTAAAATTATGACGCTTCAAAGTCTATAGGAGTATTCAATTCATTGAATGGGCTGTATTTAAGGGGACGGATAGGTGGGAATCATACAATAGGAATATTACATGTAATAGAGCCCGCAGACATATTAGTATTTTTTTAAAATCAGTAACAATGCTACTTTTCTATTACCTAATTATAAAAAATAATCTTTAATTAACAATGAATATTATTCACTGTTTAAATACGTACAGCATATCGATCGATACACATAAAACGTTGCACTCAAATTCAACCTTGAAATGTTACTCTCAGTTGCGTCTAAAATAGTGTCACTTCAAAAAATATAGTAATGTCTTAGGTTTTCGTGATTATTACACAAAAAATAGCTAAATACCGACATAATTTATGAGGTAAGGTTAAAAATATTTGCTATGGCAACTTTAGTGACGCCAATATTTTTCAGATGTGTAACCAATACACGTTATATCTTTAAAAACATACAACTCAATTAAACTAGCTCCTAAGAGAAAATGGCATAAGACGATTATCATAATACATATCGAAGCTCGAATGGCAAAAGGGGATAAGCGACAAGCTTGCGATATTGAATTATCGTTGGAATCTCCCTGATTTACCTGCGTCGAATGGTCTAACTCAATTGGTAAATTCTTGCCACTTATCACCTTACCTTTCACACTCGATGTCAACTCCACAAGTTGATTTTGAATAAATAAACAAAAATGTATGCTGTCTACTCTGGACAAATCATATACATAGATCTTATTTCAATTAAGATTAATATCATGACATCAGATTCAGATACTATGGATGCATTTTACAGAAATATACATAAACCGTCATACAAGTCTATTTCTTATACATTTTCGATGGATGCCCTTTAGTCTATTACATGATATAAATTTTACAATTATATAACAATCAGAGTTTCATAACAGTTATTATGATCAAGGACGTATACAATTAGATAAAATAAATGTTATGTTTCTTAAACCATTTCCCACTATAGGATTTCTCCTGTGTCGTGGGTAAAGTTTACGGACATAAATCTCACGTGCATACAATCTCAATTCAGATTACATTAGCTTGATTTTTACTTGACACAAGTAATAGTAAACGTAATTACATTAATAAAAAATGTATAAATTCTTTTTAATACTGGTTTATAATAAAAATAAACGTTTATTTCTCACCACAAACCAAAAAATACAAAACAATAATAACACAAAACAACAGCTTAGACTAATTATGCTGAAATACTAAAATAAAAACGGAGAAATAGGCAGTAACCATAATATATTTGTAGTAAAAAAAAAAACAAATGTTTTTCTTCACGGACATATTGCCAATTAGAACCCTCATACTTTCTGGTTACGGACACAGATCACACATATTAAGATACTCGATTTTTCATTGCTTTTTTATTCGTACGGCGCTACCGTCTCTTTCGACTAAGTATCGAATGCAAGGAAAAGCGTAAAACTTCCATTTTTCGTATACTTCCATTCACCATATCAGAAGAAAAAAGTCCACTGCTGAACAAAGGCGTCTCCCATACTTTTCCACACTCTCTATACGAGGTCTTTTATCTCGCTCGCTCTGGAAGCCCTCCCACACTGCGTTTTCCGGTGCGTGGTCTCAACCGAAGAACCTTTCTGCCCTAACTTCAACCTTACTTGAACGCAATCCAACCTGCGTGGTCTGATGACTAAAACGTGGCTCGAATAACATAAACAGCTTAAATGACCCAACCTGGTGTCGAGCTGCGCATTCGGTTCCAGAAGACAGGCTCTGTACCAACCAACCCACTTTCTCTAGTCACTACGTAGGTCGGTACGCAGAGCGGGATTGGCAGAGGAGAGAGGAGGGAGAGGGCTGCTCCCGCTCGGAGATGGAAGAGAGAGCACCGGGGTAATATCGGCTCCGGTGCCAATCTCTCATACGCATGAGTGCCCTTGCCGTGCCGCCACTATGGTGGGAGGCCTCAGGAGTCGCGAGGGTGCAGGGTGGTCATTTAGTGAACGACAGACTGTATTTTTGTATACGTCCTTGAAATGTACAAGCTAACAAATCGCATACTTAAATATAAATTATTGCGCAAGCTACAACTAACGCACCATATGTATTGCGAGATCATATAATTATTATATATATAGCTTCTTATTAGTTGATCGACATCTTCTCTTGTAGGATTTGGAAGTAGCACGCCTAGAAATAGAATTAATATATATTACATTGGTATTAATTAAGCTTGACATCGATCTATCCAATCCAATCAGTATTAAATTTTTGTAGCATTCCATCTGCATACTATTTATATAAAAAAAGGTTCTACTAGATAACAATCATCTCGTTAGCCACCACGACCGGTTTTACATACCGTGTGTCGTAATTTTGGGGGGTTAGATAGTACATTCCCACCCCGCTTGGCAGTACGCATGCTAGGCAGGCGGATTGGTGAACGCAGAATGACTGCTGTTCTACAGAAGGGATGCTGCTGCCCATCGAACTTTTACGACATCCACGGGCGGAGATGGAGTGGTGCTACATTCTTAATCCGGACACTACACGGTACAATAAGCAACCTCAATTTAGACAGTCATATTCACAGCCTCCCAGCCGCTAAAGAATCTTATGTAGTAAAGGATAACATGAGATACATTCTGCAGCTCAGGAAATCTATAATTACGAATGTAATAAAGTCTAGTTTACCTTGAGTGTAGTGAACATAAGTCCGAGCTCTCCGTGCTGCATGGCTGGCTCGAGGAAGTCCTCAATGAAGTGTATCTCTGAGCCTAGCTGCAGGATTCGAGCGCGGACCACCACGAAGTGAAACACGGGGAACAGCTCATCCATACTCCATAGATAATTCGAACCTGGTTAGTACAAAAATGGCGTTATGCTATTTTACGAGGGTAAATATTTAGAAGGTAAGTCGTTCCAGCCTGCGTATACGTGAACAAACCCAGCACTGTGGACTAGCTGGGACCCGCGGTTTCCCCCGCGTTTAATTTAAATGAAATTTAGAGTACTTCGACATGGAATATATATATTGGATTTGAAGGGTTTATTTTTTATTGTGCGATACCATAATTATTTTTCTAAAATAAAAGGAGCCTAAGTTATACCTTATAATATCGGCTATCTGCCAGTGAAAGTCCCGTCAAAATCGGTCCAGCTGTTTCGGAGATTACCCGGAACAAACAGACAGACAGGACCAAAAATTTAAAAATAGTTTTTTTGTTATTTGTACCGTATATACTTTCATATGCACTTAGTAAAAAGCTGTTATTTTGACATTACAAACAGACACTTCAATTTTATTTATTTGTATTGATAATTTTTTTGGTTGCCCCTGTATATAGACTCTGCGCTACTGCTGGTTACAGACCGAACTGACAAAGATCAACGAACGTGCGGCACCAAATAACGGATTGCTTTCCTAGGCCTTTGGAGACTTCGTTGGTGTTCTCTTAGGGGTTGTCTTACCGGGACAGTCTCTTGCGACGGATCCATCATACAACTCGATAAAAGGATTATTTCGGTCGCATATCGCTGATGACTTGCGGGTTCACGACGTGTCATCAGCGATATTGCTGGCTTTCAGTATATGATTTGTCAGAAGTGTAAGCGATAAAAGGCGACGAGCGCGCTGCGTTTCACGGCGGACGCGCACGTATTGTCAGCGGCACGGCAGCGATTCCGTGACGACTTTTTGCTAATCCTCTTATCGCCGAATGAAGGTTAGCTCAAATATCTTCTTTTAACTGTCGTTGCTATCTCTAGGCTGTACAGGGGATCAATATCGGCTCTAATTAGTACCTAGTCAGTTGCCAGTCGTCATATTAAGGCAGAACTCAAAATAGCAAAATCGAGGCAATAAACGCTCGCGAACAGGAGGCTTACCATGAGCAATTGCATGAACAATAAGCATCGATTGAAGACTTCAACTGATTTGCTATGATTATATGATCTCACGGCTATATGTCAAGCTATACTTTTCCAGTATAAACTGACCTCGCATTGTATAGCTTTTCCGTACAATCCGAGATCAGCATATATTGGAAATACATTGCTTGATATGTAGGCGTGTGTACATATAATCAAAATAAATCAGTTGGGTTTTCAACTGACTCGTATTAAGAGCTCATGGTAAGCCTAGTAGGAGAAGAAGCTACTAAATCATTATTTCTTCTAATATCTGCACCGTGCTGTGAAGTAAATATCAAAGAAGCGACATATCGCAAACGTGGGACGCCTACGTCGCATCATTCATTTAATTTTATGCATTACACAGGCCGTCTTTCTCAACACACATCTATAAGCTTCTCTAAGAAACTATGTAAGAAAATCTTGGAAGTCGATTTTAACCTACTTCTAATTGTCGTATCGATTTGTAACTTTGTAAGTATATGTAATCCGGATAACAATACAATAATCTGACGTGATGATGGAGCCATCTCATGGGATTCTGCAATGGCTACCAGTAAACCCCTTGAGCTTGGCCTCATTTGGTTGGTTTTAACAAATCACATACATTTGGTGACGAGGGTCAGATGATGGAGCCGGGAGAAGGATTATGGAACAAAGCACATCTTTGTTTATACTGTTGTATTGTATCAATAGCTCAAAGTGTCTAAATCCAACTATATACAAAATAGGAATAGAAAATACATACCTGACGTTCAACAATGTGAAATAATGCAATAAATAACTATATCAAAGTCCGTTATGGTCTCCTCATAGTGAACCTTGTTGAGAATGTCATAGAACTTACCCAATTCCTGCTGAACAGCAGTGGTCATCTTCTGAAAGGTACTTCTGATAACCAGCAGCTTCTCAATGGGGGAAAACGTAGTCTTGAGCTGCTGTAGGGTCTCCACCGCTTCTTGGAACAGTTGTTCCTTTAGCGGTGACGTCGGAGACACCTGATTGTTAGGGCATGTGTAGCCCACCCAGAATTTTCTGGAATAGAAGAAAGAAAATTGTAGTATTTGATAAAATGTAAATGAAGGTAACGTAACAAATACAAATAGAAAACAAATATTCTGTATTGCATATGCACTGTGATATAAATTACAAAATGCTGAGACAGGTGCGTTTTTCACCACATATTGCCCGTCTTCTTCGGCACCGAAGAGGGCTCCGGAAACTCGAGAAAGAATAATCCAGAGCCCATTGGTACGTTCTATTTTTTTAAATGATGCTCCACAGTATGCTTTCTCCTGTGTCGTGGGTGCGTTTACAAACCCACTATACACCTAGACCCGAAAAAACTACCTGCAGATCGTACAAATATTTGTTCCGTGCGGAAATCGAACCCAGGATCCGGTGCGCAGCAGGCGATTGTATCAGCCACTGCACCAACCGTGCCGTCAATCCTTTAGTCATATGTCGTGCTAAGGCCTTTTTTGGCGTCGGATAATCTTCCTGCTACTTCCTCCGCCCAGGGTAAGGGCGGAGAGGGGCATGCCTCCTACCGGGTAAAACCGGTGTCCCTTCTACTTACCTTTGGTTCATGCTGTGGCCTACGACAGACAAAATATATAAATACTAACTGATCGATGCCCAAGAACGCCATCAGCGTGAGATCTGGTTGTCTGTTCCATTTCAGTAGCCGTCTCCAATACAGGTCATCTTCTCTCTTGTTATGGAGCGCGTATAGCACAAAGAGAGCTGGATGTACCCGAGGTAGTAAGGTAGGTTGTAGAAGAGACGCTGCTGATACCACCTCACTGTAACAAGAAGGATTTGTTAAAATATATGACACGAGTGGCAAACGCCAGAGACAGAGAGGTCGATCTCGAAAGGACAAAATAAACTGTTACTGTGAAATGTGAGTCAGCTTTTCCTATTTAAAAATGTCGTAAACTAAATATCGATCTACTTTGACAGACCATCACACAGATACATCATTTCATCAGAAAAACATCCAGTCCTAGACATGGGCCTCCAGCGGCCGCAACTCATGGAAGCCGGAGATCACCCAGCACCTCCTGGCATCCGAAGTGTCTGCTACGGGGGAGAGAGGTAGTCACCTCTCTCACTGCCTCCTTAGAACTGACGGTCTCCCACGGGCTCTGGCTAATCTTTGGGCAGAAACACGGTCAGAAGCGGTGATGTATTTCTTTCGACCACCGCGACCAGACCACACTCCTACATCGCGTGCTGCATCTTGTTTTCAGAGCAGTGACAATCGGGCAACTAGGCCGGCCTATGCGACACAGATATTTCCCCGAGCACCCATGAAACCCCAAGAAAGGTAAGCACGCTATAATATAATCATAATATTTATTGACTTCCACATAATTACAATTTAAACAAGTCCCAGACTCCCAAGGTAGGTCATCCCTGTGTTTCAGGAGTTAGTTCTTTTACAATTTTTGGTACAATATATGGCCTGTCGATTTTAAGAAAATTATGAAATAAGTAATTGACATATTATACTTCGAGAACTAAACCAAAAACTGTCTGAAAGGGTGGCATTGTATAGGTAAGTGATGGGTGAGTGTATGTGTTTATGTTGTGTGTGTATAAAAAGATAAAGTGAGGTTTATATATTACCTTCAACGAATGAATGATGTTATGTTATCCTACTAATTTTAGTTTAATGTACGTGTAGTAGATTTTCCATGTCTCATACGTATAATTGCGTAGCCATTTAGTGATAACGACTTTGACTACGTGATTACTAAGTATTTTTGTTTTTAGTATGCTATCAATTATGTTGTATAGTTTTGGTGCCATATAATCATAGGGTTTCCTGGCAATACTAGATTTACGTGTAGGTACAGGACAACGGTTCACTTTTTTAGTGGATATGGGTAGGTATGGAACAGTTAAACGGTGATATCTGCGTAAACTTTGATATACAAACAGTTTCCGCACACTGAAGACTTTGGCATTCTCGTATACAAGTGATGTGGAGTATCTGAATGGAAGGTACATTAGAACCTTTATCAAAGCCCTTTTTAGCTATGTCGCCCCTCTCAGGGCGTTAAGACCCTTCATGTAGATGAAGGGTCTTAACGCCACTATAGCGACATGCCCTAGACCTATCTACTATATACCCAAGTGTTAAATTGTTAAACTGAAATATAATTCTGAGTAAACATAGTGAATGAATTTCTTAGACTTATTGTTATAATTTAATAACGCATCCAATACGAAGTTTAATTTACTGTCAGATCGTAGGCGTCACATTTTATATTATTTATTCGTCAACATGTCGTTTTACGTCAGGGATTTCCAAACCATTTTGGCAAGAGACCTCTTTTCCAAAGTTAACTGGTACCTCATAGCCAAATTACTTTAAAAATCCTACCTCTATTTTTTCCTATTGATACAAAATACTTACCAATTCCTAATCCTATTGCTGCTAAAATATTAGACATTCTTATAACAAGTTGGTACACATAACACAACTTATACAGTATCTTGAAAGTTTCAAATAAGAACTTGTGTTAATAAATAGGGGTCGATTTTAGACCAAATCGATCCCCAAAATTAGTTTTCGTTTATGTCGACCCCTAGAAAACCGATATCGACCATTTTGGGAATCCCAGCTTTATATCAACAACAACACGATTTTTGAAGTTTATATACTTTATTGTCAATTATATCTTAATCGCTATTGTCGTTATATGTGACAGGTAACACTTAAGAAACGTTTATGGATGGAAAGATTAACACGAATTATATGTAAACCTCACTCACCCATCAATAGGATTACTGTCATGATGCTCAACTTCGTCATCTTCTTCTCTAGTCTTATACGGCAGGACAGCATCTGTACCTTCTGGTGGCAGCGCGGGGAACAGCAGCCTGACGACCTGGTACAGCCTGGCGGTGATACTCTTGAGCTCCTTTACAGCGTGGCTCAGGAGTAGGGGGTGCACTCGAACCCCACCGTACGTGGTGTTGAAGGCGTTGGTCACACCGAGGGATAGCTGGCCGAGAGGGTGGTGGGTGGATTCACAAGCCTGGGGGAGCGTAAGTTATATTCCACATTCTAGAACTTTCCAAACTTTCATAGGTGAGCATGGCGGAAGGCAGATTCAGTTCAATTCAATTCTTTATTGCATTCCATAAGTAAATTATTTAAAATAACAGATGGTAGGTTTATATCCTTAGACCAATTATGGACCCTGTTGGGCACAGCATCGTTAATTAGGAGAGAGGAAGAGTACGAGTAATAATAAATCGAAATTAAAATGTATCGTCGATGAATTCTTTTACGCTATAGTAGCTTTTGCTAAGTAAATTTTTTTTAATTTAAATACAAACATTTTAAATTTGTTTTCAGTTTTTATGACATTTGGTAGCTTGTTATATATTTTTATAGACATCACCAAGGGACCCGAGGAGTGCATAGTTAGTCGAGAAGTTGGTAGATTTAATCTATTTTTGTGTCGAAGTATAATTTTGGTTTGTATGTTTTCACGTTTATTATAATAATAATAGATAATCACAGTATGTTGTTATTAGCACACAGGAGAGTGCTATTCTTTATTCTCTTACCTCAGTAGCGTTTTACGGCAATCGCGCGAAGAAAGACGAAGAGATTGGGATATTATTCTATGAAAACTATTTACGGCAAAAATATCACCACCCCATCCCAACTCGTGGGTTTTGTAAAAAGAGATTATGAGATTAACAGAAGGCTGGGCAGCAATCATTCGAATACAATAATTACAACTCAACTGCGATAGTCCGTGTGGTGTCCGGATTAAGAATATAGCACCACTCCATCTCCTCCCGTGGATGTCGTCAAAGGCGACTAAGGGAATCTAAACCAGAGGGATGGGCAGCAGCGTCCCTTTTGTGAACCAGTAGCCATACTGCGCTCACCAACCCGCCTGCCAAGCGTGGTGAGTATTGGCAAAAACCCCCCGAAATGATGACACAGTTGTGGAATCTATGGGGGAGGCCTTTGTTCAGGATTGGAAGTATAAATGGCCGATATAATGATATGATATGATGAACTGCGATCGCCAACCCGCCTGTCAGGCGTGGTGATTACGGCAAAAACCCCCCCAATGAGCATACAACACAAACCCAGACCGGTCCTTGTGGCTATTTTTGGGGGAGGCCTGTGTCCAGCATTGGACATTTTCATATACTATGTGTAGTGGATGGCAAGTAATAATTGTAGGATTTATTCCTTCAAGACGAAAGAAGAGAGACCCTTCGTGCCAAAATTCAAGACTGTGAGGTAATTGTAGATACGGAAGAACTAATTCACTTTTAGGCCCGTATTAGACCGAGAATCAAAACGCAAGTACATCTTGAGATTACGTCAATAATTGGTCCAGCACTTACTGAAATCCAATCGATAATCTCGACTTGAGTTTTGATTTTTCGATCTGTAATACGGGCCTTTGTATAAAAATATGCTTTGAAACGCCTTATCGTTTTACTACTAAATAAAAAACTTGAATTTTACATGTCATACACAGCAGTATAAGACACGGTTGGTGCAGTAGCTGATATAGTCGGCTGCTGCGCTCCGGGTCGTGGGTTCGATTCCCGCACGGAACAAATATTTGTATGATCTGCAGGTAGTTGTTCCGGGTCTGGGTGTATTGTATGTGGAATTCATGTCTATAAACGCACCCACGACACAGGAGCAATCCTAGTGTGGGGCAACGTTTTAAAAACAAAAGAAATAAATAAGAAAAAAATCATGTTCACACCTCAAGCTGTTTCTGAGAATAACGGCCTTGTAACACTGAATGGCCGAATACTGAAACGCCAGTTAATATTATGTCCCGCTTTAACTATTTGAGCCGCCAGATTTTGTACTGAAAACAGGTTTCAAGAGAGATTCAATATTAACTGGCCTTTCAGTATTCGGCCGACAGATGGCAGACAACAAAGTGATCTTATACGGGTTCTTTCTTTCATTATGCGGTACGGACACCTAGAAATGGGTTCGTTATTAATGTATCAAAATACATACTTACATTATACAAATACTGCCTCAGTTCTGAATAATTCTCCAAATTAAGCGTTTTCTGGCCAAACTGCGGTATAACTTCTAAACAATCAACAGATTTCTTAAAATCACTGCTTTTTCTTCTCGAAGTCATTTTGCTCCTTTCCTTATGCGAACAAGATATGGCAACGGCAACGTTTTGCCAGATTTTGATGTTGTCTATCGTGTTGCCAGACGGGCCGTTCGCAAAGTGGCTTCTGGTGGGCGTTAGAATGGACTCTGTAACGCCTAGGCATTGGAAGCATTGGCGGAAAAGAGCGTTCCACTTTTGGATTGGAGCTACACTTAGTTTTCCGAATGAGCTGAAAAAGAGACAGAATAGTGAGATTACGCTCACTAGTACTACATAGTGTATAACTACGGCGACAACTACTAAATTATCGTATGGTGTACATACCTTGTGGTGCCGGCTCAGAATGCCACCACCCCATCTCCTTCCATGGGTGTCGTAAAAGTCGACTAAGGGATTAGCCGGAGGATGGGCAGCAGCGTCCTTCGAGTACATTAACAACTCAACTGCGATCGCCAACCCGTCTGCCAAGCGTGGCGATTATGGCAAAACCCCCCAATGAGCCCACAACACACCCATATCGGTCATTGTGGTGATCTTTGGGGGAGGCCTGTGTCCAGCAGTGGACTTCATTCGGCCGAAATGAGTACGTTTATTGGGCCAGTAATAATTTAATTAATGATTAACATATCATTACGTACAAGGATCATTAATAATGGAGAAGAGGAGACAAAGAGATATGAGGATCTTCTCTGACCGATAAGCAGCCATTTGAGCTAAGAATGGTAAATAGAGATGTGGCCGTATTTACAGAGTCCAAAATTTAGTATTAAATGGGCAGAAAGCTAAATGCATAAAGTTTACTTTGCCAAATGTAGAAAGTGGGAATTGCGATACCATAATAGATAGTTGACTTTGTCAGTCAAACAGTATTACTTTAGATTTTTAGATGCTTTCATATAATAATCTTCTATGGCATTTTACTATGGAGCTGGGCTGGCGATATAGAATGTATAATTACATTACAAAATAAGGGCCATTTACACCGTTTGTCTACTCTTATCTCTACTCTATCGACAGTGGTATTATTTAGTGTCATCAATTATTAATAACTATTTACATCTGTAATTTAATATTATAAAACATTTACATTTTTATTATCCTTGTAAATGTGAGTATGATGTGGCTATTTATAAATTATACACCCATTTGGCAGTGGTAGCTATGTACGGTGCTTTTATCTACACTGTTCTTACATATTTACTGCCGTAACCTACCAAATTTTAAATAGGACTAAGTATGTGTTTCGGCTTTTCTTCACAGAGATTGTCAGGTAGTGGAATGCCTAATTACAGAATAAATTCTATTCTATTCTGTTCTACGCATAATCAACTGTAATTTTTAACTTACTTAGGTTTGGAGTTGGTCGGCAGCACAGGGTTAGATACATTCAAATGCATGGTCGCATTCGATATTTTAACGCCTTCGGTCCACGCACCACTTAGTGAGCCTTCAATCTTGTCTCCGCTGGAGAAGGTTAGAACGCCTTTCCCTGAGAACACTCCAGCTGATCGGAACTCGCCTTCGTAGTGCGTGTTGTCCTCAAATACCATTACACCGTGACCCTGGAAGTCATAATAAGTCAATAAATACTGTAAATGTGTGTTGTGTATATATACGAACGGAAAATCATCAAAATGTTTGAAATATTCAAAAAAAATTGCGTGGCTCTCCCAGCTTTAGTTATCGAATGACAAGAGCTCGTAAATGGGCTGGCTCGACCGGGGAAGTACCACATCGTCACATAATACCGACGTGAGATAGCAAGCGGTGACTGATGAAAATTGGGAGCCCAAACCCCAAAAATATGGCAGACATACATATGAGGGCCTTCATGGAAAAATTTATCTGCGCTGAATGTCGGCAACACATCATCAACCCCTTTGGTGTTACAGATGTTTATGAGGGGCGGTGATCATTTAGGCGACCCGCATCCTCATCGCCTCTCCACTATTTTATACATAGAAAAATAAAAGTTGGTACCTAAATTATATAGTTACTGCATAAAAGCGGGATACTATATACTTGGTGGGCTTGCGGAAAAATATTTTAGACAAACTAATGGCTATTTGACATTAGTAACCAATACCCACGATGTTCAGAAAGTTAAAAGTTAGAAATTGAAGTCAAGGGTATATGCCTGTAATGAATTGGTATAACGATTGGGACCGACAGTTTAACGTGCCTCTCAAAGGTCAGAGATCTTGATGTAAAAGTATGGTTGCCTATCCAAGGCATGACCGCGGCTTAACCTTGTAGATTGATCAATTTGAGCAGTAGCGATTTAACTAAAAATTATTTTTGTCGCGAGGAAATCATCATTCCTCAGGGAAAGGCAATGAGGCCTGGCTAGCCGTACAATCGTCTAGGGTATATAGAGGCGCGCCACTACCCGCCTCTGTCACTAGTATGTCTTCGACCAGACGGATTGCCTCAAGTTCCCCGCCCGCAGGCGGTTGCCGAAGCCGGAGATCAGTAAGCGCCTCTCTCACCCAGTGCGTCTTCTGTGGAAGAGGAGAGATGTGGTCGCATTCCTCTCCCATTCCGACACCTCCTTTGCGCACATCACCTCCTCGCAGAATTAGGTAACGGCGTTTCCCCACGCTCTCTCGCCCCGGACCATGGACGGAACAACGGCTGGAAGCGAGAGATCACTGACTTCGAGGTTCGAGGTCTTATTGTTGGGTGACCATAGTGAGGCACTCCTCTAGCATGCACTGGCCGTGTCCTTCGAGCAGGCTCCACAATAGAGACAGCTGGGCGTCTGCTTTCAGCCCATGCAGCACAGATACGTCCCGAAACCTACCGATAACTAAATAAATAGATAACGTACGTAACTACGAGCTCTACGAGCACAAAGATACGCATACAGGTACATGTTTTATCGTTCGATAGTATGATATACTGGTAAGTTGGTATCGATTACTTTTCTTATTCAGTTCAGTTCAGTTCAGTTCATTTATTCCGTAATAATATTTTACAATTGTGTCTGAATATAAAATTTAACATTTAAATATACATTAAAAATAGGAAATACATGCCATACTATTAATACATAATATTTTATCAATAATAATTAAAATCAACCATACAATTAAATTAATAAAACAAGCTTGTTCAAGCATTAAATTGTCCAAATGATAGAAATATATTTAAAAAAATAAATAAAAAAAAAACAGTCAAATTTATTTGGTGTTTTTCATGTAGGAAAAAAAGTCATTCAGTGAGTAAAAGCACATCTTCAACAAAAGCTGTTTCAGTTTAGTTTTAAATATATTTGGACTATGAATAATTTTTAAATCAACTGGTAGTGAGTTAAATAATTAAGTACTAACCGTCAGAACATCTTGCATAAACAGTCCTTCATAGTAAATCCCGTCCAAGGTCACTATCAATCCGCACCCATGCTTCTTATTATCGCTCCAGTTACCCAGATACTTCTCCCCTTTCCCTATGTCATCCATAACACCATAGCCTTGTTTGACCCCATTCACCCACTCGCCCGTGTAAATGGTGGCGGATGATGAGGTAAAATCCCCTTGCTTTTTTATACCATGGCCATGGGGTTGACCGTCCTTGAAATATCCCTCGTAAATGTCGCCTGTTGTGTATTTCATGACACCGTAGCCGTTTTGGAGGTTGTCTTTCCATTGGCCTTCGTAGACTCCTAAAATTGCAAAGAAAATGTATCATGTTTTTATATTGCGTATTATTGCGCGTTCATTCTTGCTGTATGGCACGTGGACGTCGGAGTTGATAATCTCCAATCGCCAAGGTATAGAAACATCAATTAAATTTAATGGAAATGACATTGACCAAATCGATAGCCTATAAATATCCATTAGAAAACCTAACAGATAGGGAGGTCATTGCTCTAGCTGCATCTCCAGAACTAGGCTTCAGTGATACTGACCTTGCCACAATGTCCCTACCTCAGAAAGGTTGAAGTCTTGAACCCCGATTTTTATGACAGCGTTAATGTAAGAAGAGACTGAAGATTTCAAACTTTTGTGCGAACGCAGATTATCATCTGCTTAAAGGTGCCCCTTGTTTGAAAGCTAATATGCGGTCATTCATTTATGATATGTAGATATTACCTACTGGGTAACCCCTAGTGCATGCAGTGCCGTGTGGTGCCGGCTAAGAATACCACCACCCCATCTCATCCTGTGGGTGTCGTAAAAGGCGACTATGGGATTAACCGGAGGATGGGCAGCAGTGTCCTTTGAGTACATATATGACTCAACTGCGATCGCCAACCCGTCTGCCAAGCGTGGCGATTATGGCAAAACCCCCTCAATAAGCTCACAACACAAACCCATACCGGTCGTTGTGCCGGTCTTTGGGGCTTCTGTCCAGCAGTAGACGTTTTTCGGCTGAAATGGTGAACCGCTAGACCAGCCGTAGGCAACCAGCAGCCCACGGACCGCATGGCGCTCTTGAGTCACCTTCGGTGCGGCCCGTAAAATTTACAATAAATGTATGAATTAAAAATATACTACTACCTGTTGTTTACATATAGTTAGGTACATAGGTACATAAATTATGACAGGCCCTCACCGATCTCCACGTAAAATTTGCAGCCCTTTGCACCCATGCCCTATACTATTATGACATCAATTGAAATCAATTTCTACGTCCGATTAATACACTGATGTAATTTTAAACTTCACAGTAAACTTCTACGTTTGAATAATATATTGGTATATTTTTATGGTTAGTGAGTTTATTTTTTCCGTGTGGTCAGCGGATTTAGAGAATAGAACAATTAATCTCCTCCCGTGGATGTTATAAAATGCGACAAAGGGACTCATAACCTGAGGGAAGGGCAGTAGCGACCTTTCTGCCGGATAGTAGCCATACTGTGCTCACTAACCCGCGTGCCAAGCTATAGCACAATTGTGGAAATCTATAGGGGAGACCTTTGGCAGCTATGATGAGTTTATTTATCCAAGTCGGAAACGTGTTTCAATGCTTTACAGTGCGTGTTTGATCTTAGAGTTTGTGACCTGAAGACAGGGTTAAGCAAACAAAGCAAAATAAGTAACTTAACACATTTGTCAAGGTTTGCCAAAATATCGTAATGTAAGTAGGAGGTAATGGGTAGTAAGCCTTGGCACTAATGGTAGTATTTGTAGTAACAATAAGTTATAAATATGTGTATAATAACACATATTTATATATTTCAGGTTAAAAAAGTATTGCGGTAGTACCTAGTTGTGGTTTAACTGTTATATTCACATCAGCGACAAGCTGCGCTGGCTTAATCAACCGAACGACCATTTCCTCTTCCGTCGACAGCAAATACTATTTATACTAAAATTTCTATGCAAGTTAAAGGTACACAAGGCGGACTCCTCCTCCGGCTATCGGGAGAGGGCCGATCCCGCTCTGCGACCTCCTTCTGAAGCATTACGCTCTCACAGAATGAGACCACAGCACTCCAATTTTCCTGCTTTGCCAGCATAGCCGACAATACTGCTGGCAAAGAGAGATCTTGCCCGATCCGATCGACCAGGATCCGCCGCTCGGCAGTCCACGCAGGGCACTCTCCGAGTGTGTGTTGTGCGGTATCCTGATCATCTCCACAGTGGTGGCACTGTGCCGTGACCTCGCGTCCTATCCTGTGCAAGTACGACACAAGGCGGACCTAATGCCATTACTTCATGAGGCATTCTCTACTAGTTAACCTTTGGGTTAAAGAAAGCACTTCTAAATACAAAGCTTACTATAGATAATGCTAAAATGGGTAGGTAATAATCACAAATTATATTATATAGGAAAATAAGGAACATTATGATATATAAATACATCATCATTATATTTCAACAAAACATTCAACCAAAGGACGTCCACTGCTAAACGAAGGCCTCCCCATAAAGAAAAATGGCCAGATATGACCTGACCAAAATCCGCAATGACCCTTATTGATTGATACGTCAAAAAGTAGTCAATTATATGAGTATTAAATTACAGCATTACATTGACGCTTTTTTTATTAGAACCGGAAATATATTTAATTTAATATAATATTATCAGCTTTCTATTCGTTTTGTCTCATGTGTTTGTTATATTGTTGATTGTTTTGGTCCATACAAGGCTACTACGTCAGATGCTGATATAATGACCTCTTTTTTTAGAAATGAGAATTCACCTCTCAGATTGTATCTCCAAGAAAATGATATTTTCATTTTAGATAGGGGATTTAGAGATTCTATTAGCATATTAGAAGACTGCAATTATAGGGCTTACATGCCAGAATCTCTTTTACAAGGTGAACACCAACTGACTACTTTTCAAGCAAACAGTAGCAGGTGTGTTACAATTTGTCGATGGGTGGTGGAAGTTGTAACTGGATATTTTAAACGAGACTTCAAATTATTACGACAGCACTATTTTAATAAGACGGTACCGAACATGATGCAGAATTTTTAAATAGCGGCTAGTCTTCTAAACAGGTTTGGTGTTCGCCTAAGAAATAGAGACGATGCGGGGGAAATGTTAAGCATAATAAGTGAAAGAATGCATCTTGAAAATAACCTGTCCACCTTGGTTGAAAATACAGACATGAACGGGTTATAGAATAGAAGTAACAAGCGAAAGCGTAGACATTGCGGAGTACAATCTGGGAGGGACAACAATACTCTGATACGGGGGAAAATCAGATCAAGACACATATCGAGAAGGCAGTATTATGTATATATATATACATACTTTTTTCTTTTTAAACGTTGCCTAACTAACTAGGATTTCTCCTGTGTCGTGGGTGCGTTTACAAACACAAATTCCACACACAATACACCCAGACCCGGAACAACTACCTGCAGATCGTACAAATAGTTGTTCCGTGCGGGATCGAACCCACGACCCGGTGCGCAGCAGCCGACTGTATCACTGTATCAGCCACTGCACCAACCGTGCCGTCGATATATTTTAATTGAAAATGGTATACCGGGGAGGGAGGGCATACCAGAGTATTGTTGCAATTGTTTGGTAGGGCCTCGCACACTAGGATGTTGAGCTCATGTGATGACTCTGGAGTGCTACCTTGGATGGGCTCGACATCAATCAAGTATTTCTGCTCCTGCAGAATTCTTAGATGCTGTTGTAGTAAGAGAAGACATTGAATAAATCAATACTAACTGCCTGTTTCATTTTACATAATATTATCTTCCTTCTACTTTATCTAATTAGACACACATAAACATTTACTTTTGAACATGGCCACCTAATGATTACTACAATAAATGAAATCTTATTCCATTATACAGGCTGTCCAGTAAATAGCACGACATACTGCAGGGGGTGAGAGCTTGGGTCAATACCTACCAAAAAACACAATATATGTTCAGCAAAATCTTACGGATTTACAGTATAGTACATTTACAATAGTAACTGTAGGTTAAAGTTAAGCTATAAGAAAATTGTACTGTGAAAATTTAAATAAAAATTGAATTTCTTGAAAACATTTTAGTTTTTAATAGAATATAGACTTATCAATGAGTAAAGTAACTATTCACAAATAATTTGAGGTAAAAAAAAAACTAGAAAAGGAATTTTTCAGTACGACATGCTTAAAAATCTGTGTCAGATTTTTCGATATTTCGGAAAAAATTGCTCTACTGTAAATCCGTAGGATTTTGCTGAACATATATTGTGTTTTTTGGTAGGTATTGGCCCAAGCTCTCACCTCCTGCAGTACGTCGTGCTATTTACTGGACAGCCTGTAGATTACACAGTCAAATCTAAAAACCAGTCTAGCTAGACTGTAGCGGCAGGTCTGGTGTAATTGTAGGTTCGTTAATGGAATCCCTCTTCGGTATCAAAGATGACCGTTTCGATGGTTTTAGCCGGTAGGAGTCAGGTATGCCTATGCAGGGTAAAGTACATGTATTTCCAAGGGCGACAAATAAAAAAAAATGTAGCGACATAATTAGCAGTATTATCAGATTTTTATCGATTTAAAACGGGTTTCGTACCTACTCACCATACCTCTAAGGGTAGTACGCACTCAAAGAAATGTAATATGGGTGACATGGTAGTTTATACCTAGGTACATATGGCTATTCGATGAAATGGCCCACCGATCAAATAACCCATCGGATAAATAGCTATTCGATGATTTGGCGTTATAGAAATGGTTACAACTTATAATGTGGTATGGTTATCGAAATTGATTAGAATAGACGTTTATGCAATGAAATCTAACTCCCAGTTTGGTACAAACGGTGGTTCATCATTGAACAGTGTGACAAAGATTGTAAGTATATAGCCAAACGGCGTAACTAAAATAATTATCATCTTTTATGAAAATTCAAGTTCAGACTTCGCGCATTGAATGTGGCACCTTTATATGTTACAGGTACACTGAGTAGGTACACTCTTCTATATTAATATGTGTCAAAGGCAACGTAGGTTATAGATAGACTAAACAATGTAGGTATGGGTGAATAGTCAAAACCTAACCTCAAAAGGTAGAAATATGTAAAAAATTCTGTGTTCCTCGGGCTTTCCAATAATACAGGGTGTCCAGTAAATAGCACGGATTTACAGTACCACTGTAGGTTAAGTAAAGTTAAGGGATAAGAAAATTGTACTGTGAACATTTAAATAAAAATTGTATTTCTTGAAAACATTTTAGTTTTTAATAGAATAAAGACTTAATGAGTAAAGTAACTATTCACAAATAATTTGAGGTAAAAAAAAAAAACTAGACAAGGAATTTTTCATTACGAGATGCTTAAAGATCTGTGTCAAGGTTGAGATTTTTCGATATTTCGGAAAATTTTGTACTACTGTAAATCCGTAAGATTTTGCTGAACATGTATTGTGTTTTTTTTGGTAGGTATTGACCCAAGCTCTCACCCCCTGCAGTATGTTGTGCTATTTACTGGACAACCTGTATTTAAGTAGGTAGGTATGAGCTTAAAATAATCAGATTTACATGGATTATCTCGCTAACAAATCGGAAGTACATACCTATAATAAGCAATGGCTTATTATAAATACCCAACTCAAATACACAAATCAAATACTTTTAATGTATTTGTATCCATTATGAAAGCGTGGGTAAACATTCCGTTAATATACTACCTACCTCTCATTATCATGCGTAAATATTTCTACATAGATACCTACTCATAATGGATATGATTATGAGTATGACTAATATAATAACAACTCATAAGTCTTGCAAATACCTACAAGAATTCACGTCTGAGAAATTATGATGCGGATAACTACGTCGAGAATTTACTCATATAAAGGACGTAGCTTGAATTATATTAAAATAAAAGGAAAAATGTTGATATTAGAACACCAAGCTTGGGCATCTAGAATGGAATGAACGTCAATATAATTCTTTCTGTAGTCTATTCTATAGACTTTCAACTTGGCTGAGCGATAAAAGTCATGAATTCATGATACAAACATACGTTTGAATTTAGGCACAGCACTTTAAAAGTGGAATCATAAATGCGGTTATCAATATGTTTACTTTGATTAAACAGACTGTCAAATTATATATTAGGGGTCAAATATTATAGGTAGATATGAAAGCAGGAAGAGAGCACTAGAGCAGTCATATGACCATGCGGGGTGAGCCGATCACGCTAACAATAACTGGGCAATAAATAAACGTCGAAAAACGGTTAGTTATGTATTTTAGGACGTGTTGGGCTTCATCTACTTATCTCTAATTAATCGGCTTAGTGTTTCCACGCTTCAGAGTTCACGTAACATATACATTATATAATAGGTAGGTATAATTAAATCAGTCAGGATAATTCATTTCAATTCTTACCTACACTAGGGATTTCCATTTTTCCATGTCCACACAACGTATTAAGTTGAAACTGGCCCACATATAATTTGCTGTCAGGCCATTCCATCTTTCCACTTCCATGAATTTTACCGTCCAACCATCTCCCGGTGTATTTGGCATCTTTGTAGAAAGTATTTTTGCTCGAAAAAGTGTGGCAGGCCGTTCTCATGGCAGGTGGTTTGAAATTATCTTTATTCAGCATAAGTCTTATCGAAGTGTTCAAACAATGTACCCATTCTGTTTTCTCCTGTTCTGTAGTAGTTGAAACTGATATAATTTCTTCAGGAGTTGTTAGTTGAATAATGTTTTGCAGAGAATCTGTGTTCGGAACAGGTTCAACCCACAAGGTTTCTAGAGGATGAACGTTAGGAGCGTTCCCACTAACATGAATGAATAGATCGTTGAACAGAACAAACCAGTGTGATGAAAAACGTCCTGGATTTACCAAATTCAGCTGCCGAGACTTTGACTCTCTAACTAGTCTTCGTTCAGGCATTCTATACTGCTCAAGACTTTTACCTATTGTCTCCCAAAATAACTTTGTGACATCTGCTTCCCTTCGTTTCTTTTCTTGTTCATCTATTAAGGAATCCAGGGAAGTTATGACTTTGTTTAATCTTTCATCTATATTTGGTTTCATGTCAACCTTTTTTCTTTTTGTGTTGTATCTCAATAAGGATTGAGCTATGCATTTATATGAGCTCAATCTTGTTAGAGGCTGAACAAACGCGAGTCCTACTATGGCTTCCAAAGTCTTTTTATTGTTTTTCTGTTTGTTGGTTGGGAGCTGGTCACTAAATAAATTATAGACACTAGATGGGACATCGGCAATATTGTTAATCTGCATGAAACCACCAACAACTATCAAATTGCTTACAGCTATATAATACTTTCTGTACAAATAAATAAACTCTTCTAAATTTTTTATTAAAGAAATATCACATTCGCTTATATGCTTCTCAGCATACTGCCACATTGAGAGAACATTTAGACCAGTTATGTTCAATATGTCACCAAAAATATCACAAACTGTTTCGTAAATATTGGAATGTGTAGTTACTGCTTTACTTTTCTTAAGAAAAGGTTTAACTAGATTATGATATATCAAGAGCATTTCTTCTAGATATCTTTGAGCAATGGATAGGTCTTGGAATTCTGGACACTTGGATGACTCTTCTATTGAGCAATAGCTGATGTTCCCAGATGATAATATTCTCCAATGGTAGCACATACTTTGGGATTTGGTTGTGAAATTTTGGGTTTCATTTATTTTTACAGTCATATCTGTGTGGCTTACAGTTTCTTCTTCCTCTTTCTTGACATTAAAATTAACGATAGACTCTGTGAAACCTTCTGTGTGCTTTCCCATGTAAAATATATTTTCATTGTGAGTGTAAGCCAAAGTGTGATGATCAGTTGCTATCATATCTCTTACTCTATCACTGTCAGAGTTTTCTGTGAATTGTTTAGGACCACTCTTATCTTCTCTAGAATCAAAACTGACTTGATGAAATTGGTTATAGCCCCACATGAAGAGTCGTCCATCTAATGTTAAAGCTGAACAATGCCATTTGCCACAAGACACCTTTTGTAGCCCAAAACCTGACAAACTCATTACTACCATTGGTTTTATTCTTTTCACTGTATCTCCTACACCTAATTGTCCATATGATATGTCACCCCAGGTCCATAATTCAGTCGCTAAAATATTCTTTCCAAGTTTGGACATATTTTTGAGGTTTTCAGTTTTCCTTGCAGCTTCAAACTCATTTTCACTGCTTATAGTGCTGGTGGAAAAATGCAAATCCTCTAGGTTACAGTTAGAGGGACAACTATACATTAGAGAATTCATTTCCTCATCATGGCTTTGCATTTGTAACTCCACAGCTTCATTGTTATCGCTGCTACCACTAACATGTCGTGATAATGTTGCTACCTTGTCACCTACAGTTTTTACTCCTTCATATACAAAGTTTGTGAGGTTTGATACATTTTCTTTTATTATTCTAGTTGGTTTCTCTGTGTATTCTACTATATAATCTTCACCAGCTGACACCCAAGAAAGCTGTCTACTCAAGAACTGTCTAGCGGCATCAGTATTTATAAAAATATTATTAATTTTATCACCACAAGCTTCATCTGTTTCACTGTCTTTATCTGTATGGTCATCACCGTTTTCAGGAGTTTTACCATCTTGAGAATTTTTGTCAGCTTCTATATTTGAGGGTTTTTGTGAGTTAGATCTGGCAATTTTTGATTCCTCAGATGAGGGACTAGAATCTTCTGTTAGACTATGTGCATCAATATGCACATCGGTTTGTGGGGCAGTAGTACTACTTGAATCTTCACTAGACTTACTAATTTGAACACCTAGAGGGCAGGTTTCCGATAGGGATGGCATGGATGCGGGGGATGCTAGGCCTATTATTGTTTGGCATTGTGAGCAATTTGAAGCAAATACTTCCTCATCATCATTATCACTGTCTGTATCACAGTTGCCAGACCTTCTGACATTTTTTCTAGCTATAACAGCAGCAAAGTTCTGTCCCACAGAAGCACTATACACAATCCTTCCTTCAAAAAACGGAATTTTCTTAACACTTCCGGTGTCTAATGATAATTGGGGCATAACACCAGAACCCCATAGCTGCCCCTCACTACTTATGAACAGCTGGCCAAAATCACTAGTCACTACATTTCTAAACTTCACTTTATAACTGGAACTTTTAAAACCGTGAGGACAACATTTGGCTTCCTCCTTAACAATAATTTCTTCTTTGTTTTTAAAACTAGCATTTGTCTTATACAGCCGCCCATGTACATCTATAATATAAAGTATATCATTATGATACGATATGTCAATTGCAGAGATGCCACAGATTTTTCTAAAATTTAAACTATCCTCAACAATTTCGCAGTGATAAAGCCCATGGTCATTTCCTAAAACAATGAAATCTGTGCCCAATGCAGACAGTTTTACAATTTTATCAGGTACTTGCTGTGACGGTAGTACATCCAACGGTGTTAATCCTCTCCAGAAATTATGCTGACTCATTATTTAATAATCACTTCCTTTCTTCATTAAATGTAAGAGTATCATCGATTTAAATCAGGGCGGAAGAACTAATGAACACTTTCTCAAATTATTATCACACATATTTTGTTTAAGGGTGGAACTGTTCACTATAAGATACATTTACGACTGGAATATTGTTGTTTCCTACGAAAACACCGATTTATTTATCTTTGATATTTTTTAGCACTTTCTGACTTTTTATTGACAATAATGACAAAATAATACCTAAAATGACATTTGACAGCCGAATCTGATTCTATCATAGCCAAGATGGGAAATAAGATCGAAAGGACAAACCATAATGCTATAAATATCTATTTTACACCTGGCAATAAACAACATACTGTCAAATTCAAATCGATTCGATCAGTCATTAAACTCCAACCTGTGTTGCGAACTTAGCGCTTACGCCGCTAGATCTGTCTAACCCTTTGCTGACTCTGTCAGCGCCCAAAGCACTTATTTAGCAACTGGCGTCCAGTCCAGCGCATAAGACGCAAGAGACAATAATCCCTATCAAGAATTATTAGAGCTAGCTATCTATGTCTTATTTTTACTGCACATAAATGCTGTTGTTGGGTTTTCAATCAGATGTACATAATTAAGGACTGTATGAACTTGGAAACATTCAATGCAATTTTTGCTTGATATATTTTGGTGCAACTTACGTTATTCCACAAGAAGCAGGATTTGATGTTTGCCGCCTCACTGTCACTTCCGTGAGCATAAGTACCTAATGTAATATTTTTTTAATTGGGTTTTTAATGTCTCGCGGGCCGGATCATATCTTACAGCGGGCCGGTTGGTGCCCATACCTGCTCTAATATTTTGTTTTATTTTTCATCTATCTCTTTTGTCCACAGCGATTTGTTTCTGGCGCTTTAAATATACAAATCCAGCGCGCTTTCTTAACAGCCTGTTGGCAAGTTGGCAACACAGAAATTAACCTTTCACAAAAATGGCGAACCGTGGTGGGCCTGCGAGGCGCGTTCCTGAAACTGAAGCCACAATTACGTACGTTCAGTGCGATGGATTGGTACGTAAATAATTAGTGATATTTATATAGCAACTTTTCGGTAAAATTGGTATATTAAAACTTACTGGTACTTGAAAAGCTGTTGCTTGTCGACACGTCATTGTATTCTCTATTTTTCATTGCTGTGCCCTAAATTGTGTATATTTTAAAATTAAAATGATATTATTCCACGTAATATTATATTCTCACGCATATATTTGTCTCGGTAAGAATTTAAAATAGATGATGATAATAGTCCGTATAGGTTATGTTGTGAATATAAACTTTGTTATTCAAATCCTGGAAGTCTCATGAATACTTAATAATAAACAATATAATTTCTAACTACCTTTATATTAAGATTATGAATGCGTTTTAAAATTATTATACTATGTGTAATATATTGGATAATGAACGGTTTATTCATGTCATTTGTTTACATGTGAAAGTTGGATTAGTTGATGAGAATGAGTCATGCACTCTTTTCGGACATATACCTCGATATGACCCGCGAGTGCCGGCAGTTGATTACAGAGATGATCTCATTGCTGTGACATTGACTAACTTGGCCAGACACATTAGTATTTGGATATTGTTTATTATAAATGTTTAAAAGGTACTCTGTTAAATATGGATGCAAATGCTATGTTTACATTAAATATTCTATGCTTCCAAAGTTTTGTATGTAGCATCTTTCTTACTCATCATTTGTTAATGTAGAAATGACACTCGCCAAAGCTATTTACCGCGGTTCTAGAAGATGTTTTTCGTCAACTCAACTGGGAAAAATACGGTCTTAACATCAATGGAGAAAACCTTACCCACCTACGATTTGCCGATGATTTGATAATTTGATTGCAGATCAAGTGTTACCATTATTATAGAGTTATTTGATGCTTAAGGGGCATCCACACATGAGTATAAATGTTGACTGCTTAAGTGTTGGGTTATTTATGTTTTACTTAGCTGTAAATTAATAATACACTTACTAAACAAGCAAATTTTCATTTTGAAATATTATGTAGCTGTAGTATATATGCATGATGATGCTTATAAGCAACAAGTCAATAGATATATATAGTCTATAGGCTGTTATTGTTTTCATTATTGAATTATGCTTATTATAACTTCACTTAAATACACTAACTCTTTGATAGGTTATCAGTAATAATTAAATATAAATAAGTATCCTAAGGTTCACTTGATAGTGGTTCAATATCAAGTAGTGTTAATGAGTGGTCACACTATAAGTATTTTAGGTGGGATGATTTACAACTAGAATGGGAAATGGATTAAGAAAGCTCAGAAAATAATAGGATAATATAGGATTAGGTGGGATACGGTTGATAAGATGAACTGTGTTCAGTAATAATATTTGTAATATAGATAATATATAAGTAAGTATATAAGTTTTACCACAGTAAATCTTTTATTGCATTGTTTTAAGGAAATATTTTACAATTATAAGAATAAAGATAGGATTTTATTTTCATTTATCAAGGCACCTGCTTTGTAGGTCTTTAAGAAAAAATCTGATAGATTAAAAAATATTCATAGAATAGCAATTATAGTGACACATGCATTATATTTACTTTCTATTATTTCATACTACATTAACAAAATGAATAATTTGTACTATTCATTATTTTTAGGCGGTGATGAAAATAGTGAAACACTGCCATGAGGAATCATGCAGCAACATGGAGGTGGCTCAGGGAGCCTTACTCGGGCTGGTTGTGGAGAACCGTCTGGAGATTACCAACTGCTTCCCATTCCCGAAGCATGATGACACCATGGATGAAGAAGAGTATCAGTTGGATATGATGAGAAGACTGCGCCGTGTTAATGTTGATCATTTTCATGTTGGATGGTAAGTGAGATTATGCATGAAATTAGATTTGCAGCATGTGACAGCTACAGATTGTAGTACTGGTACTATTTAGAGGTGTTTAATTTTTGATACCACATTGGAAAGCACTACTGTTGATACTAGGGTTCTGGGGATCCAATAGTTCCGAAACTCCTACTTCAACATTCATTTGCTGTAGATTATTATTACTACTGATAGAAATCATTAGTTCTCATCACAAAAATTATATTGATATAACAGCAAGTTCCATTTCCAGACCTGGTACCAAACAAATGATAAAGTACTGAGAATTTTCGAGTTTACTGTTCCTGGAATTCCCAGTGGCAATGCCTATTATCAACATCCCTAATGCATATGCCCTAACTATTTATCCATGGGCTGATTCCCAAAGTATAACTATTGCATTAACAGGAACACTTTAGTACCATATATGGTTATAACAGATATGGTTCAAGTAGAAGCTTGATAGAATGGCTGGCATGTATGGTTTGCACACACTTGGACCTCAATACCTGTCCAGTTGTTTTGGATAATCATGTGACATACAAAAATATCTTGCTGCTGGTATTATTGTGCGATGGTTCATTGAGGTCCCTAAAGTATGGAGCTCCACAACGCCTGATTAATGCTTGCCGTTGCCATCGAACGTTGTTTGTCGATGAGTTGCTAAGATTTACCATTGAAATATATGTGCCAATGCACTTAAACTTAGTTGCATCATGTGAGGACTAAGGATTCTACCAAGAGAATGGGCAGAAGCATCGTACTGGGCGGCAATAGAAACATGGTGCTATCACTAATCCGCCTACTAAGCGGGGCTGGACTGAATTGCAATGGCGTCCTACCTAGGCGTGGTCTGATTTGTCGCCCTTTTCTTACAGGCTTTATAATTAATGAGTTATTGGGTATAGTAAAGCAAACTGCAACCGTGTTTACGACCTGTTTTCGTTGTTAAATAGAATAGAAATCTTAGTACAGGTGGTACTAAGATCACCTGGTCGCTTTATCTAACGTCACTGATTGTGATTGCATTCGAAATTATGCCAACCCTCTTTGTGCCGCTATAGGCTCGGGCCTCATGGGCTTAAGCCTAAATCCGCCCCTGCTGCTCCTCTATGACCATTCGCTGTCGTGATCAATGAGAGATTCATAATCAGCAAAGGTTTACAGGCTGGCAGTGGTTTGTGGACTGATATGATAAATTGGTAAAAAGGCCGCCCCCAGGCACTTCTCGGGGAGGATTCTAAAGGATCCCCAAAGTCCCGCTGTGCGCTGTGCAGCGCATACGGCGGCTCGTGACCACGTGCGCGTCGCCGTCTTCCCAGGGTTCACTCGGTATGAGCACGCAGACTCCCCAACTCCCCAATCTACGAAAAAAATTATAAAGCCCACACAAAAAATCAATCTAAGTAGCAATAAGAAATAAAGTACGCCAGCCGCCGGCGCTGTGTTTAATAAATGTAGTTTAAAATGAAATGACTTTGTCTCCAAAGGTATCAGAGCGCAGATGTGGGTAACTTCCTGAGCCAGTCGCTCCTCGAGTCTCAGTACCACTATCAGACGTCAATTGAAGAGAGTGTGGTCGTCATTTATGATACTAAGAAGTCTGCGAGAGGATTCCTGACGCTGAAGGCTTATCGCTTGACTCCTCAGGTTGGTTTTTCATAAATTAACATAAGGGAGATCTAATTTATTTCTAGCAATCCACTACATTTTACTTATTTTTGGATATATACCAAGCATCATAAATAATTGTCGAAGATTTGAAGAAGGGCGTTGCTGTCCGTGCTCCGACAGATCCCATAATCGCCTTGTATGACACCCACGGGATGGGATGGCGTGGTGCTGTTCTTATCCGGCACCACATGGAGCCAGTGGCATGTCCCAGAAATATAAATTCATATCATCATAATCATGTCGGCCGAATGAAGTCCACTGCTGGACACAGACCTCCCCCAAAGTTCACCACAACGATCGATATGGGTGTGTTGTGGGCTCATTGGGAGGTTTTGCCATAATTGCCACGCTTGGCAGGCGGGTTGGCGATCGCAATTGCGTTGTTAATGTACTCGAAGAACGCTGCTGCCCATCCTCCGGCTAATCCCTTAGTCGACTTTTACGACACCCACGAGAGGAAATGGGGTAGTTGTATTCTGAGCACCACACGACAAAATGTATATATATTTATCAAAATATATGTATATTTTAATACTCACATTCCATACTTCTAGGCCATCGCCATGTACAAGGATGGTGACTACACCCCAGAAGCTCTTCGTAACCTGAAGATAGGCTATGAGAGCCTGTTCATCGAGGTGCCTATTGTAATCCGGAACTCACCTCTCACCAACATCATGATGTCAGAGCTGTCCGAGATGATACCAGAGGAAGAGGGCTCTAAGTTCCTTGATTTGGGTACCGCATCAGTATTGGAAGGTGGGTTATAATAATTAGAAAGAACTTGTATTTAAGTAAGGGGTTTCAAAGTGCGGAAATGTACGTGCGCTCAGTATTGTCAAAGCATACTATTACTACGTAAAGAACCGAAACCCACCTCCCCTGCCAATTTCTTGGCTCCCCCCATACATTTTCTCGCCTCGCAACTTAGTAGTGCGCCGACTTTACCGCTGCATGTTTGTTGGTTTTGTGCGATCTACCTACTGATATTTTTGTACTGTGTAGGGAAAAAAACTAAAATAAGAATCTAAGATATTTTTAGTTTTCCTTCCGAAACTAAATTTACCTATGTATCTAGTTTTTTACTATACGCGTAGTTTTGATTAGTAGATGTATTTTTCACGTGCTCTAAGCAATATGATATCACTGAGTATTTTAAAACATTCTGGTAATCAAAACACAATTATTACATTTCTATTGATTTCTATTGATTCTTGAAGCGGGTTACCGCTGTCACTTCGGCAACCCATCGAAGACGCTTGCCTCTTGAACGGGTTTTGTTTGTTACCTTATAGTTCCCCATTAAAATTCGTCTCAATGTGCTGTGTACCTATACAGTTCAACAATTTTATATGGTGCACCAGCTTTGGCAGTGTGCCCCCCAGCATTGATGGCGCTCGCTAAATAGCAATTACCTCCGAGTTCAAAGTTAGAACAAGTATTAAACTAGAGTTTATATTTTTTCTTTATATATTGTTTATTATATATATTCTTTAACTTCTTTAATAGTATTCTATCTTCTCTAATATTTATCTTCTGTAATAATATTCATAGTCCCGTGTCTATAAGGTAGACGTAGAAGTAAGGAGCGACATAGATTGCGCCGCGGCGGCATGACGCGTTCTGGCCTAAACATGCAATTTTGCAACCAATACCAATCAGTGAGAAATCATATAATACTGATTCGAGTCTGAATCGCATACCTTATTACAGTGTTTGAGGGAGTCGATGGGATAACCAACCAACCCGTTAAGAACGGGTTAACTTAAGCCGTTCTTAACGGCCGTGTGTAACACACATTGTGTAGGTTTTTCTTATCCACTTAAAAATACCCCATCGAAAACCCTTTCAACAGGTAACCAAAATAGTCCTTGAATAATACGGATTACAGTACTACCACATAAAAAGTTACATTGACAATCTTTGTTTGCGCCGAAAGGTGTAATCTAACGCCAATTAAAAACGATTGTAAACACCAATGAAGCTCAGCCCATACTACAACAACAACAACAAGAGACTCATACTATTTCGGTCATAACGTCTGTGTACAGTGTGACAGTAAAAGTAGCTAACCATGTTTTATTTTATTATGTGATTATATTTAATTAAATAGATAGCAAAGATGAAATAAACTACAGTTGAATACTACTACTAACATTATAACTAACATTAATTAGATAATACAAAAATTAAATTGAAGTAAAATTATATTTATACCAAGAAAATATCATTAAAAAATATATGTAATGGTTCTTACGTCTATTTCTTCACTGTCGCTATCTTTATTATCATCTTTTGACGAAGATGACGAATTGCCACTGTTAATGATGAATTCTTCCAGACGACTGTCGATACCTTCTGCAAGCGTCATAAAATTTTTTTCACACTTTGTAGCATGATCGACAACACGATCCAAGCTTCAACATCAATCGAAGACTTTATTTTCGTTTAAAAGCTTCTGAACTTCAGTGAAGTTCATTTTGACATTATGCTTGCTTACATTACATGGCCTTTACTTGTGTCCATATATTCTAAATCCTAATGGCAACTTCAAAACCATGGCCATGTTCCATACAGCAATGCCTCAAGACGAAAGTCAATCCAGTGGATGTTACCAGTGATGATATATGGAACAGAGATATGGTCACTCACTGTCCCTCATAAGAAAGCTCAAGGTCGCTCAGCGAGCTATAGAGCTTGATATTTCTCTACAAGATCGAATCAGAAACGAGGAGATCGGTAGAAGAACTAAAGGTGCCGACATAGCTGAAAGGATTAGTAAACTGAAGTGGCAAAGAGCGGGGCACATGCTCGTAGAACTGAAGGCCGTCGGGGAAAAAACATTCTCGAGTGGAGATTGCGCACCGGAAAACAGCGTGGGACGACCACCAGCGAGGTGGACAGACGAGCTGGTGAAGGTTGCTGGGAGTCGTTGGATGAGAGCGGCATGTAACAGCTCGTTGTGGAAATGTAGAGGGAGGCTGGGGCTGTTCAGCAGTGGTCGTTCTGTGGCTGATATGATGATGTTAAATATATAAATCATGTCAAATATATATGTTGTGTCAAGGCCGATAAGCATCGCAGATACGGTGGTCGAAGTTTTGGAGGGTACGTCTACCTCGGGCAAGCATTCCGGTTGGGAAGACACAACTTTGACAGAGAAGCCGGCAGAAGGTTACGCAAGCTTCGTCAGATCTTCTCGTCGTCTTGTATTCAGAAATGTTTGAAAACGAAAGTTTTCAACCAGTGCGTCGTACCTGTTATGACCTACGGAGCCGATACGTGGACACTAACAGCCGGACTAGTCCACAAGTTCAGTCACTCAGCGGGCTATGGAACGTGCTATGCTCGGAGTCCCTCGAATGGATATAATCCGAAACTAGGATATCCGGAAGAGAACCAAAGTGATCGACATAGCCCACCGAATCAACAAGCTGAACTGGCAGTGGGCTGGTCACGTTTGTCGGAGGACCCATGGCCGATGGAGCAGACGAGTCCTAGAGTAGAGACCGCGTATGGGCAAACGTAGTGTGGGACGCCCACCAGTCAGATGGGCTTACGACCTGAAAAAGGTTGTTGGGTCCGGCTGGATGCGGAAAGCTGATGACCGGGTGTTGTGGCGCACGCTGGGAGAGGCCTACGTCTAGCATTGGACCGGTGTAGGCTGATGATGTTCCATACTGTGTTTGATCGAATACTGTATGTTGTCATTCTTGTGTCACTTTATAAATGTGTACAATACAATACATATACAATTCAGGTTTTAGAGCATTGGAATTATACTGTATATTTTGATTGTTATACCACCACTTACCATTCTTGCTTTTCTCTTAGGATCTTGTTAGGACTCTGCGTTATGAACTGATTTTTTACCCACTTTCATCATTTTCCGTATTCATCGCATTGTAATAGTCCCCTTCTAATCTAAATCTAAAATGAATGAAAGGGCGTACGGGCATGCCGGTCTCCTACCAGCTATAACCACCGGAGCGGTCATCTTCGGCACCGAAGATGCACGCTCCAGGTGATCGTAAGATCACACTAGAGCCGCCCATTGGTGCCACGGCCGTCATAGTGTCAGGCGCGTATCACGTTTTCAAAGGGTCTATATTAAACACCTGATATTTAGAAAAAAAAAAAAAAAAAAGCCAAGTTTGACCCTTTAAAGGCATTCCTCATATGCGAAGTCATGTTAAAATAAACGATCCACTTGATTTCTACTCAAGTATACGGTACAGCGAAAACACACGTGTCTCACAGTTATGCGAATAACGTCTGTCTAATCGCATTTATTTATTACTTTTTTAAATTATATATTTTTCTTAACCACAGGCCAACTCCGCAGCCTAATGGAGCGAGTCGACGAGCTGAATCAAGAAGCTATTAAGTTCAACAGATACCAGCAGTTGGTCGTTCGACAACAGCAGGACAAACATCGCTGGCTGGCCAAGCGGACGCAAGAAAACTTGGCTAGAGCAGCCAAGGATGAACCTCCGCTACCCGAGGAAGATGTCAATAAACTATTCAAGCCTCATCCAGTACCGCCTAGGATCAACCCTATGATTGTCGCCGGACAAATCAACACTTATAGTCAACATATAAGCCAATTTTGTTCCCAGAGTCTTGCTAAACTGTATCTAACGCAAGCACTCCAAAACGCGAAGGAATCCAAGCAGAACAACTAGTTTTGTATTGTATTAAAATTCATTGTCACATGTGCGTTTTTCTTTGATTATTTATCCCTGGTATTGGGGAATGCATTTCGCATCTTATAGTAGCTGGTACAGAGCTTGCGTGAACTCGGCGGGGGCGACCCTTCAACTGCGCAGTAATGGTTTTTTGCGTGTTTGCAGCAGTTTGGCGGTATGCAGCTGCGCAAACCGATCACCGCTTTTTCACTGAGTGCGAAAGACCCATGCCGTAGAAGTAATATTGTATAATATCTTAGTGTATCAACATACGCTTATGTATATAGGGCAGAGGTGAAGCGATTGCCTGTCCCGCTAGGGACCGCGGGTTCGATCCCCGCCCGGATCAAATATTTGTGGTATTTTTATAGTCTGCAGATAGTTTTCTTGGTCTGGGTGTATCTGCATGTGGGATTTATGTCTGTTACCTTGATACAGGAGAAATCCTAGTGTGGAGTAAAAAAATTATAAAACCTATTTTAGAAAATGGTTTGTATCGTTATAGCTAATTACTATTACAGAAAAATACATGCAAATTTGGTAAATACACATAGAATGAGGAGATTTATTGTACAATAATAGCTTATTATTGTGCCTGTGATAGCAACAGTCAAACACGGCTCGGTCCGTGTGGCATCCAGATTAAGACCGTCTCCCATGGATGTCGTAAAAGCCTAAAACGCGACTAAGAAGCTTAACCAAGCGCCTGTCAAGCGTGGTAAGTACTGTCAAATTCCCCCTAAAACGACACCTCCATGTTAAGCCTCTCGGGGAGGCCGTTGTTCAGCAGAGATTTGGGTGATGTTGACGTGATGGTAACAAACCATGTATATTTTTATCTTATTTTTACATATAAGAAAACAAATAAAATAAAAAATAGGAGGTATCCCACCGGCATCATGTACCACTTTCTGTATCAAGCCCAAGCACCCAGCCGCCTTACGAAAGCCCCTTCAGGTGTCGGTCACGGCTCTAGGCCATTGGCAGTAACAACTATCGGCACAATGATTGCAGAGTCTACTTGCCACATTTCGACAAACTCGTGTGCCAAGTGAAGATACTTATAATTTGCTTATCTTTCTCGGCTTTCACGAGAATCTCTTCCATACTGGATGGATGCGCTCTACTCGATCTATCACCACTATATCAGCCGTATTGGCTACAATTGTCCTGTCAGTGATGATTGGTGATGATAGACCGATCCCATTAGAACGTTACTATTACTATTTAGATGATTGTTTTGGTTCTAATTATTATAATACAGGGACGTTATTAATGTAAATATTATGATTTTTGACTAATCGAGAGCGATATAAATTTATGTTTATCGTTGTAAGTTGTCCGTATGGTGTCTGGATTATATATATATTTTAAGACGTTTCCCCACATGAGGATTACTCCCTGTGTCTTGGGTGCGTTTACAGACATACATTCCATATACAATACACCCAGACCCGGAACAACTACCTGCAGATCATACAAATATTATATTATTAATAAAATGAAGGCACAATTACAATTAACAACTATGGTTTGTTCAGCAGTGGACGTCCGTTGGCTGATATAATGATGCCGTGAATTATTTTAAATTAAAAACATTGCTCAATACAGTAAGTAGCGGTAAGTTTAAGTAAAACATGCACATATTTAAACATTTAGGTATAGATTTTCAGATAAAACAATAAAAAAATTAAAGGCCACGTTAAATCACTCGTAACCGTACCAAGTTTAGCCTATCGAAACGTCACCCTCTTGACCGTGGTAAGTACATCTTGAACCTTGCTACCGAGCCTAACAACAGACATGGCGCCTGGAAGAATAACTATTCACCTGTCACGTCTGTCAGCGTCACAGCCGAAAAAATTGCTAGCCCTGCAGTAACAGTTACAAGCTGCCTAGCGTAGTGACTGCATGGTATGTATACATACTTTCCTGTTCGAGAGAGTTTTTTTTTATTTGTGTATTTATTTCTCACCACAATAAAAGTTACAGTATAAATAATTTTTCCATTTGCTTGTTCTTCGTGTATCTGATTCCATCAAGTTGTTTCCTCTTGTTAAAGTTCTCTTGAATACTCTCCAATAGGTTGATATAACTTTATTAGGCCCCCATACTGTTGATTTTGTCCTTTATAATCCAGTTATCATCTTGAATCTAAAGATTTAAATCTCTGCTTGCATCCCATGAATGAGCATTTTCGCTGCAGAAAACATCTTGATAATAATTAACTTGCTGTTTTAATAAAATGTGTACATTATGGCTTTGATATACCCAATATTTTAAATAATTATTTTAAATTTTTCATAGCTTATATACTATATATACTTGACACTTGTCATTTTTTGACATTTATGTCTGGCTGGCTTATGATTATATTATATATATAATACAGTGATAGCATAGTGGTTGGTCGTTTGCCTTCCATACGGGAGGCCGGATCGAACTCAGACCGTTCGGTCCGGCCCGCACCACTGACTTTTCGGACTCATGTGTGGATCAGAATTTGATTATCACTTGCGTTACGGCTGCACATCTGAAAGGGCTCCAAAATGTTCTTAACGGTGTGTTTAGGTCAGCGTGGTGGACTAAGGCCTAACCTTTCTCATCGTGAGAAAAGGCCCGTGTCCAGCAGTGGGACAGTAATGGGCTGATTATGTATGTTATGTATATCTGCAAGGAAAAGTCACTGATTCTAGATTGTTATTTATCAGTACCAATGGTTAGTAGACGAACTCAACTTCATCAGCTGTTGGTTACTTCGATGCGCGGATCGAGTCTTCTTCTTTCGTGTGTTTAGTGGCCAACATTGTGTCCTTAACGACGATTTTACGTGCCCTCCGAAGCACGGAGACGCTCAATTCAAATGCTATATAGTAGGTACACAGTCATCCATCCATCGGCTAACTGCGCCAGATGTTGCTTAACCTCACCGATCAGTGAGCGCAACTGACTATGAGCACCTCATATTTATTATTTATTTATATTTCGAGTCATAAATCATTCGTAAATCGTAACTAAAGTAATTGATTTTTCTAAACACTAGACGTGTCAATCGAGCTTTACATAATAAGCTCTACAAGAGAAACAACCCACGACCCGGAGCGCAGCAGTCAACTGTATCAGCCACTGCACCAACCGTGCTGTCGAATCTGTGATTACTCAGGTTTTTACTGGGCACGATTACTTCGTTGAATACCTGAATAGGATCACGGGTGAAGCTTCGGCAAATTACCATCTCTGCGGAGGAGACTGGGATGTTCGAAGAGTTCTCCGCGTGGGACGCTGAGCGAAGGGTCTTGGCCACACTAGTGAATTCTTATACACTAGTCTGGCTCCACTGGCAGAATAGTGAAATTGAAGGACTGCCCTCCGACTGACCTCAACAGACCGACATCTTCCTGTGGTGGGTTGAGAGAGAGCCAATCCTACTTGAAAACGGAGGCGCTGAGAAGACAACCGCAACAGTGCCCAGCCCGCATAACCATATAGGCCGCAATCTCCACCTTTGCTGGCCCTATCTTTGGGGTCGCGGACGCTTAAAGTCAGAACCCTGGACGTCCACCGAGCGACCACAGAGATGAAAATAGCATGTGGTGGTTGCGTGCTAACGGGAAAGAATGGCTCCCTCCGTGACGAGCTGCGGTGAAGCACAGGGGAGGCCATCGGTGCGTTGCACTGGTAATTCCAGCACCCCTCCGTAGAATCTGAAGATGGCTATCATGGGGTTCTATCCAGTAAGAGTCTTCACCGGGACGGAGGAAGCCCGTTAGGATTTCTCTCGTACGAAAACATAGTAATTTGTGACAATACCCTCCTGTAAATCTCCTTCACCAGTACACAACTATTTAGCTGGCTTTTTTACGTTCTTTCTGATTAGACAAATTGCTTTACAACTGTCTGTCAGCCTCGATTTCGATTGATTGCCCGATACAATTCTTTTCCCTCCCATTAGCTTACCTCAGTCTTCTACGTTTAGACGACAGTGGATTAACCAACCCGCCAAAGGATAATAGTAATAAATTGTGATTGTCCCTAAATTGCCTCAAATTGCTTCATTTTCGTCTCGTGGTCGTTGCCCACCTGGACCTAATTGGGGTATCTGTCTGTATAAAATTGAGTTAATAATATAGACGGATGATCTCGTCATTTATTTAAAATATTATATATTAAGTACATTAAAGAACAAGCCAAATATTTTGGTGTAAATATTATAAATGACTTCTAATTAATTAGTTAATCAGAATTGTAATCGATTTACTTGTATTCGAGTTCCTGACTGCCTTACTTGTTCTTGTTATCCATATGTCCATACACCTGCTTCAGGATAGATCTCAATAAGGCCATGACCATTGCGGTTGCCTGCTGGGTGAAGGTATACGTAAGGTACCATCGACTCGACACGACACGACATGAAGGTTGAATTTGTAAAAATAAGTTCAACAGCAGCTGCTTCGCTTTTTCTTGTTTTTTAGTTCGGCTGGTCATTTTAAATTAATATTTGCGGCGGCAATGTACTCCCGCAGACCAGGTAACTATAATTTTGGCTGGCGAGGGCTACTAGAGGCTGGTTACCTCCTAGATATTACATATCCAATTTTGAAGCGGTTTGATATCGCTGTAGTTGCGTATGCGGCGTCGGACTAAGTGTAAAAATTATGGATGGCTCGTCATTATGGGCAGTAAGTAATCCGAAAGTCTGACAAACAACCTATTCGGGATTCCTCATATTTTGGTTGCCTCAGTCAGTCTTCATGGCAAATGGCAATAATATGTGTATTAAAAAGAATTGAAGTTATTTTGGTTTTTTTATTGGTTTCAAATCACTGACAGTGCTCCTGGTGGTCGCCACCTTTTTTTTTCTTAAAAATGTTCGCCTGTGCTGAAGTTTAAAAAACACGCGTGTAGACAATTGATATTCCGTCGCGAATGTTTAGACTTGAAGATGACCCAGGCTTATGAAAAAGCTATGGTGATGATGTTGAGTAGGTTCTGCGCTACGCCCGATGAATTATAATTACTAATCTCATATTAACAGTCTGCCAAAATTTATCAAAATTGATTCAAGAGTTTAGCCGTGCGAAAAATAAACTTTTTTCTTTCTTTCTTTGTCCTAAAACAGAGAGCTACTCTCTGTCTGTAAAAGTACCTAAACCGTGGGTTCCCAATAATATAAGGTATGTACATAACAGCTTTTACGCTTCAAAGATTTGCCAATTAAAGCGTACTACGCTATAGTTGTTAGCTGTTTAGGTATTCTATGCCCAAGTCGCATACGGTTTTCAAAAAAGGACATGCACATAAACACTATGTATAAACTGACACTGACACATGGCGCAGCCAAGCTAATGATCAACCTACAAGATCGAGCCTCTAACATCGAAATCTGGCCTCACATGAAATCCAATACATCAGAGACCAAGTAATGGGGATTCAAATGTAGTTCTCTAGGAGACATGGCAAGATGAGGACCTAGCTGGACCTAGAGGAGCCTAGCTGAGACTGAATAGCGACCAATGGACGGCAATGTCCACCTATGTGCCACGATTAGCGCGCGATGGGTCTATGCCACCAGAAAATTCCGCTGAACACACACATGAATGAGATAACCACAGGCCGTCGCAAAGTGGTATTTAAGCAAAGAGAATCCAGACTCAACAATGGGTACATCGAGGCTGTAGATGATGACGATGAAGACACCAATTTTTTTCCTGTCAAAACTGTCGCAAATCATAGTTCACTACAGTGCACCAGTATTTTTTTTACTTACAAAAAAATATGTATTCGCGTGCTGCAGTGCTCGCTCATTGAGTAGTTTCCTTCGAATTTGTCGACTTTAGAATTTTCTGAACATTTAATAAAGCTATCATGTAGGTAGAAATAAGATGTCTCCTTCGCGTAATTTGGGTTTCGGGTTACGATTAGACAACCGCAAGGATAAGCCTAACCACAACATCTGTATATTTTGGTCGACTAATTTTAAAATAAGTAACGTTTGATCGACAGTCGTGACTATATTGTTCAGTCTTCGCACCTGTTGTTTCTACAGCCGCATTTTGGCAATATTTTATTAATACGCAATATTTTTATTTTTTTTATTTATTGTTATTGCGTCACGATCGCATTCCCGGCGTGGAATTATTTTACATTGCATAGTGAGTAAGGTTAGAAAGTAAGCCGACCTCTTGATAGTTACAAAAAGGCTCGGCTAATGAAGAAATGCGATATTCACTATAAATTACAACTGAACGTGTTTCTTGTACAAAATGAATAGTTTTAAAATGTTCTATAAGATAAATTCAATATAATTGGGTGAGCAATATGTACGTTATATTGCTCACCCAATGTCAAAATACAAAATTAATAAAAACATAAATAATAATTTTCAAGTCCTGGTAAAATTCTCTCGGCGGCATTATTTTGTGACAATATTTACATTTACATAAATGTTATTGATATTTTCTTAACTTTTGTATTATTGGTACTGCGCTCCGGGTCGTGGGTTCGATTCCCGCACGGAACAAATATTTGTATGATCTGCAGGTAGTTGTTCCGGGTCTGGGTGTATTGTATGTGGAATTCATGTCTGTAAACGCACCCACGACACAGGAGAAATCGTAGTGTGGGGCAAAGTTAAAAAAAAAAAAAAAATACATTTGTATTACCAATGGTAGTTTTTGATATTGATGATGATGATTGATTATATCTGTAATTTATAATAAATGTGAGTGCGATGTAGCTATTTTAGCCTGATCTTTTACTGCTTCTGGTTGTTTTTTACACCAATTTCACCATCTGACATCTCTCAGATCGAGGTAAAGGTAGATGTCGGGGCTAATTTACTCAATAAGCTTAATACAGTGCTACAATAGGTTGCTGGCCCTGATAACTTATAATCTCATCTACTCGTAAAGCGTGTACCTTCTATGTCCTCAATTCCTTTTAAAAAGTCTCTATCTTTGTGTGTCGTCCCCACAGTATGGAAATCTGCGTTTATTACACCAATGCACAAAAAAGGTTCGAAAACACTACCGATAAATATACCGATTTATAAACTATGCATTATAACAAAGATATTCGAAAGGATTATCTACAACCAGTTAATTCCTGCCCTTGCAAATACGTCTAGCCCCTTCTAGCATGATTTTTTTAAATGTCCACGGCTTCTTACTCATTGAAGTAGCCGTAAATAGGGTCAGCTCTATTTAATTATTTATTACCAATTCCATGGACGATAGCAAGCAGATCGAAGTCGCTTACACTGATTAAAGAAAAGCATTTAACCGTATTGACCATGCCATCTTAAATGAGATGCTATACTACGTAGGTATAGCTATATTAGAATAGGTCGCAAGCTGTACCACTCAATAATTATATGTCAAGCTGGGTTTCAGTACCTAGCGGAGTTACTCAAGGTTCGTTGCTCGGTCCACTATTATTTATTATCTATCTAAACGACATCGACCATTGCCTGCAATCGTCAAATTTACTGTGCACTTCGCCGACAACATGAAAATCTATTCTACGATTTCATTGACTGACGATATGGACGAACTTCGATCTTTGTCAGTTGGAAGAGTACTCTCAAATAAATAAACTTGCCTCAATGCCTCGAAGTGCTCGATAATAACATATATTCTAAAACGCAAGGTTCTAGCCACTTCTTACACCTTAGGAGTTCATGCCTTAATGAGATGCAATACTGTTCGGGACCTAGGAGTACACCACGATTGCAAACTCGTTTTTGACAAGCACGTTGATGCTATTGTTAAATCCTCAAAATCACCTGATTTCATAATGAGACTCTCCAAATCTTTTACTAAAGTTAAAAAACCGCAAAAATTTTATATTGTACATTTGTTAGAAGCCACTTGGAGTACTCGTCTCAAATATGAAACCGATGTTATCATAAATATATTGATCGCATTGAGCAAATACAAAAGCGTTTCATTGGGTATCTATGCTTTCATCAAATGATTCAATATCAATCTGTATACTATCTTCAACTATGTAAAAAACACCACCTACTTCAAATATACTACTACTCATGAATCGTTGTGAGATAGCTGTCTATCAAATGGCGAATAAGCTAACAAGCTGTCACAATTACCCGCCCGTTAACAGTTCGTCAGTTAATTGGCTAATTGACTAGCGTGTTGTTCGTGAACGTTCGGGACAGCGTTCTTTTGTTTTCGCCTAGCGCACATCGTTCTCGCTTTCTTTTCACATCAAACCTATTCTAGGTTAACCCTAGTGTAACCCTTATTTTGGTTAGTTAGGTTATCAAAAGACGCACCCCGGTTGTTTAAATACTTTTTATTTTGAATACTGGAAACTTTTCTTCTTTTCTTAGTATTTTCTGTCGTTATAAATTTGATTTAGTAGTGAATATTACTCGAACGATATTCACAATAATTGTGACTAGATAAACAACGTTTTTAACACGCGACTAGCGGGTGGACAATTTAAATTTTCTTTTTTATTGTATTGTATATTTAATTTATATATTTTTTCAGTTTATTTATATATATATTAACAATGACTGATACTGAATCCAATAGTGATACTGAAAGCTTTTTATCAGCATGTAGTGACGACAGCTTTAGTAGCATTCCGACATTAGCCGATACCCTGGAGTCTCAGTTTTCCGATGTTCCGAAGAATTTCAATGTAGTCCATGTAAATGCACAAAGTATTCCGGCTCATTTATCTGATATGCTGGCAAATTTTGACTGTAAGAACGTTCATGCAATCCTTGTCTCTGAATCATGGCTGAAACCATGCCTTCCTTCTACTTCCTATTCCCTACCTGGATACCAACTGGTAAGAAATGATCGCACGGGTAGCGTTGGTGGCGGTGTTGCTATATACCTTCGGGCCAATATCCCTTTTTCTATTATTGATATGTCTTCACAGCCACCACCGCAGAATGCCGGCGAGCATCTCTTTTTAGAAGTTAATCTTTGTCACACGAAGATACTACTTGGTGTTTACTATTGTCCTTCCTCACGCATCGACTTCTTTTCCTCTTTTGAAAATATCCTTGAAAACTTAACTCCTTCTTACAGTCACACAATTATAATGGGGGACTTCAATACCTGTCTTCTCAAACAAGATTCTCGTTGTTCATCCCTTCGTTCAATTGTACAATCTTGTAATTTATCTCTTCTTACTTTATGTGCCACTCACCATTTTCCAAATTCTACTCCTTCTCTTTTAGATCTCATTTTCGTTTCTTCAACTCAACACGTCGCTAAGCATGGTCAATGCTCAGCTGACGTTTTTTCCTATCATGATTTAGTCTTCCTTTCTTATAAAATCCGCCCACCTAAGGCAAAACCTAAGATTCTCCTACAGCGCAATTTTGGTGGTATGAACCTTGATAACCTGCGTGAGGATGCTAACAACATTGATTGGGAACCTCTTTTGACTTGTGAGTCGATGGATGAGAAGGTCAGTCTTCTGACTGGTAATTTAATCTGGCTTTACGACATCCACGCTCCCGTTCGTCCAGTGAAAATAAAACACGTCTCTGCACCTTGGCTGACAGACGATCGATCGATCGAGTCGAAAAATATTTTCATCGGCAGGATCCTTGAGGAGGTTACGCAATTTTCTTCCAACTGCCACCAAAACTGCGCTTGTTCAGTCCCTTCTTCTACCCATCCTTGACTATGCCGATGCCAGTTATCTTGATTTGACTGAGGCACAACTGGATAAGCTTGAGCGACTTCAAAACTTTTGTATCAGATTCATATTTGGTTTGCGCAAATATGATCATGTCTCAGATTTTCGCAATAAGCTCAAGTGGCTTCCAATACGACTTCGCCGGAATACTCATATTCTATTTTTGCTTTACAGCATGTTATTTAATCCCACAACACCCCTTTATCTTAAAGAACGTTTTAAGTTCCTTCATGACACACACACGAGATACTTAAGATCATCGGAGAACTTGAGACTTCAGATGCCAATTCATTCCACCAAATTCTTCGATAAATCTTTTACAGTCCAGGCTATACGGTTGTGGAATGCATTGCCAGTATCAGTGAGAGCTGCTAAAACATTACCCTCCCTAAAAAAATTAATAAAAGAACATTATCTGTCCTCTTAAACGTGTAATTTGTCTATGCTATTTCATTGTTATCACATTGCGTTTTATTTGACTATATCACTTTTCTGTGTTCATAATTACCTAAAATGTATGTATTTATATATGTATCTATTATATTATTATGAGATTTGTTTTAAATATTTAGTACTATCATCTACTTATCCGTACACCACGGACTACCCCAATATTATTTTTCGTGACTTTCTTGTCCATCCTAAGGTTGTCTAGAAAAGATCGCTTTTAGCGATAAGACCGCCCATTGTACATTATATTAATATTTTAAGTTTTATTTTTAAGATCCAAATGGTGTACAATAAAGTATATTCTATTCTATTCTATTCTATTCTACTTCTGCGTAGAAATACGAAAACAGTTGATTTATTATTTCTGTTTTTCTTTGCCGTCAAAATTTATTTATATTGTACACACCCCTTCGTTTGATGGTCTATCATAGTATACACGGCTACATATAAGCTATAATTACCATTATAAGCTGATCTCTCACTGCGCGGAAAATATATATCAATTATATGTATCAATATCGCTCTCGTGATACACATAGGTTATCTAAAACAGTACAGCTTTCTAACGGCGAAAGAATTTTCTTAATCCTCACAACCCCATATAAAAATCCACTCTCTCTTTAAAGTATCAATAAGTATAGAATATTTAATAGAAGATAAAAAGATATTGCCATAGGAAAGACGTATAATGATATGACTATCGTCACTAGCAGATATACCACCAGAGCTATTCTACTCGCGTGAAAACTTTGCGTGTCGAGAACATGTCTACAAAGATCTATATTAAAAATATACCAATTAAAAATTGAGGCTTACGTAAATAACATTTTTATAATTAACATGTAAAAACATAAATTGTTATCTTTCAATATTTCCTAGTTTTAAATTATTGGTAGATTAGTAACGCGAGTATCTATAGACACGTTCTCAACACGGAAATTAAACTTATCTTACTTTACGCGTTTAGAATAGCTGTATAAGTAGAGCTACTCTAAGCTAAGGATATTTTGTTTGTTGATATTTTGTTAGTTCAACCTTCGAATATTGAAATGCAGCTCCGCAGCCGCACGTTGCTCTAAACATTGGCTGAAATCGGGCAGAATTAACGGCATTTTTATTTTCGTTACGAAAATTCTGTTAATAATACTCTGTGTGAGTGGCATAACTATTTATTTTGAACTTTGAATAATGATTATACTTGCTGCGTCGTGATCAAATAATAAAGAAAGTCAATTGCCTTGAATTTATGCGATAATTTCGCCCCATGAAAATGTACGCAACTACAATTAAATTTCACCTTTCGTTTCTTACATTACATTTTATTTACATTTTATGCACCTAGATAGATTTATTGCTGTTTTAGTTTAATGCTTAATTACTTAATTTAAATTAATAACGGTGTACTGTTTATTAGAAGTGATAATTTTAAAGTAAAATGGTAAGTTTAGATCTTCATTAATAATTTTTTATTTTATTATTGTTCAGGGCTTATAATATTATGTATTTGTTTGCACTAGTGATTGCACCATATATTCTTCAGTTCTCTTTTTCCATTCTCAGGCCTGAACAAAATCGCTAAGTGCAATACGAAGCTATAGTACGATATAGTTTATAAAAGTTGAGTTTTTGTATACAAGGTTCTTAGTCCACCAACCCGCACTAGGCCATCGTGGTGGACTAAGACCAAATCTTTCTCACTGTGAGAAAAGGCCTGTGCCCAGCAGTGGGACAGTAATGGGCTGATTATGTATATCAGGTCCTACAAAAATCATCATATCAGCCAATAAAGGTCACACTAAATGTTTGCAGAAAATAAAAAACGAAACGATTTTGGAACCTGGTAATATTTATATTGTTTTTAAAAGTAGCCTTCGTTCCTTTTTAAGCACCGTCGCATGCGATGGAACCATTTACTGAAGCAGTGAGCCCGCTTTTCTTTAGAGATCACTTCGACGTTTTTTTCGCAGCCACGGCATCTTCTGGGTTCATAAAGCGAATTCCCCTGAGTTTATTATTTATTATTATTTTATTTATTTTTATATTTATTATTTTAAATTATTTATTATTATATATTATTTTGAGCCATAAATTAATGGCGCAAGGTGCCAAATCGGTATAGTAAGGAGGATGACTCACTAATTATACACTTTACATAGACAAATATTCGATTGTCCGTCTGGCGGATTGAGCTGGAGTATTGTCGTGATGGCGGAGGATCCCGTTTCTTGGGTGCTGCTCACGAACATTTTCCAAGACAACCAGTAAACAATGACTAACATACCAATCTGCAGTAAGTGTCCTTTTATCCTGTAGCGCAATTGTTGTGAAATGATCCATCCGTCCTAAGAATCAAAAGAAAGAGAAGAAGAAAAAATGAAAGAGGCATCATCATCTTTTTACCTGACTTCTGCCCTTCTTTACTTTTGTTGGCCAATCTTCGAATGAAAACATCCATTATTACATTGTCTTTTTGTTTCGGGCTCGTAACAATATATCCAACTTTCATCACCTGTGACGAAGTCAAACACACCGTTCGAGACACCTCCGTTAAACTTTTCAAGCATTTCGCGGCTCCAATCCAAACGACGGGTTTCTGACCTTCCGTCAAATTATGAGGTATTAATCTGGTGCAAGGGTTTCTAACGCCTGAATGTTCGTGTAATACTTTTTGCACTTTACCAATGTCTAAACTTGCCCGGATCTCTTGATATGTCGTTCTTTTATCAGTTTCTATCACTAGCCGCACAGCGCTCACGTTATCTTCAGTGGTCACCGTAGAAGGATGTCCTTCGCGCAAATCATAAGTGGGATTGCTTCTACCACGTTTTTACTTATTAAACTAGTTATAAACAGTGGCATGAGATGCGGCTGTATCATGAAATGCCAATCGAAGTCTATCATAACTTGTTGATAAATACTACAAAGAAAGTCGCAATATATTACGGAGCGAACATTTTTCCTAATCAAATTCATTTCGACGCACGACACGCAATTTTTTATTGCCGCCAATTTGTAACAAACAAATGATAAGAATTGAATGTCCATCTACAGCAGGAATTCCCAAACTATTTTGGGCAAGAGACCCCTTTTAATGTTTTGGCGGTAAAACAATTCAATACCCGAGAGGCAGTACAAAATGTCTATGAAGAGTTTTGTCACCTCCCGTCCATCTGGTTTGTTCAAGAAGGTTGATATCAATAATCGGTTGGCAAAGATGCCTCGATTGCATGGGTGATTACTTTGATTAAAGTAAATAAAAAAGATAGAATAAAAGCTACCATACTGTATTTCGTACAAAATGGCAATTTCATAGGTAAAGACCTAATATTTCATTAGGTTATACAGGACCCAGGTTAATACAATAGTGACCAAAAAGTTCATTATGCCATTCCATCGAAGCTTTTAAAATCAACTGTGTAACTAAAATTTGTCAAATCAGGGACCGCAATTTTAACCATACTGGACAGCTCGGTACCGTTCGAATTTGCGGAGGAGAGGAAAGATCGCCTCATACACCATTGTATAAAGTGGGGCCCGGCAACTACAAACTTAAACCCGATTAGCTAAGCTCGATCTTATAATACGCACAATTGTATTGGACCGTCTCGTAAGGGCTAAGGCCATCAAAATCGACAATAAGTAGCCTCAAAGTTATAAAATTCTCCCTATTAAATAAACTGTTCAAAACCCGATTACGTACCTACTGCTTGGTTGATAAAAAAATGCTTTTATACTTTATTCATGTCTTTTTAGATTTAGTAGACATGTAGATTTGAGGTTATTATGACCTAATATTATTGATAGTGTGACTGTCGTGATTGCCGTGTGGTGCCGGCTCAGAATACCACCACTCCATCTCCTCTCGTGGGTGTCGTAAAAGTAGACGTTAAAAACGTAGGAAAAGCAGCGTCCTGCGAGTACATTAACAGCTCAACTGCGATCGCCAACCCATCTGCCAAGCGTGGCGATTATGGCAAAACCCCCCAATGAGCCCACAACACACCCATATCGGTCGTTGTGGTGATTTTTGGGGGAGGCCTGTGTCCAGCAGTGGACTTCATTCGGCCGAAATGATGATTGTATTATAGCGTGTAAGTAATAATGTAGTTATTATACGTTGTATTGCTATGACACTTTGTAAGAGACATTAAAATTCTGACAACTCAAACACTGTCATAAAGAGTCATAATAGATTATTTACTTACCGATTTTGCATGCTATGAATTAGCCAAATATGTGAAACATAAATACTGTAACAACATCTCTTCACCATGTTCTACATGTCTCTCTTTTCACGGGCTTATATCCCCTGTAAGGGGGAACGCGGGGACATGGGTCTACCACGTAGAGGCCCTTTAGAGAATATGAATCTAAAATGACACACATTATTATTATTATTACAATGGGAGTTATATGGACTGAAAACTTTGAATTAACAGTTTAGAAACAAAAACAACGGCGTCTGCCTATATAACGAAAATCTGACGCAGACAGTGATAGATACCGGCAACATCTGTATGTTCCTGTGGTGGGCGCCACTTCAAGCAGCCACGGAGCAACACCGTCGTGAGTGACTCGGTTTGTCTGTAGGTGTGGCACAGGTTTCACCATCAGGAGTCTCAAAGACGCGGAGCGAGTTTCTCCGTTATTACGCCGTTAGAACCCCTCTCATATAGCTTTGACGGCCCGCTCTGATCGGCCAACTAAGGCAAGCCAGAGTTGAGAGTCCTACGGCCATTCACGGGGTCCACTCCAGCCAGCCAATAAAGGCAAGCCAGCAACGAGGCCCTGTCAGACTCACTGGGGCTTTCGAGTTCGTAGTATTTGGGTATGCACCACTCACAAGCAGCTCGCTATGTTTCTTAGTAGATTTTATTATGATATACTTTTTGTTGTTGCAGCAAAATGGTGTGGAATCTGGGTAACGACTTTTGTTGAGGTAGTATTATTAGTATATTATATAATATATTATATAATATATTATCAGGCTACTGAGGCCAATAGATAATATATATACAATATGGAGACGGCGGTGCGCACGTGGTCACATGCCGCGCAGCACAGCGCAAAGCGAGGCTTGGGGGGATCCTTTACAACCCTCCCCGAGAAGTGTGTTAACAAACTTTCTTAAGGGTTTAAATTTAGTTTACTTGCGGACGAATCGCGGATACCAAAACTAAAAGAAATGATGATAAAACATTTCTTACTGTCATACATTGTGCATACCTTTATTTATCTGTAGGATGATCACACATTTCCCTTGTCGTACAAATATTGTTTATTATTACGTATAAATATCAATGTGAAGAATATAATGTTAATGTGTTTCATAAAATTATTACGTACGTATAACCTATTTTTCTTTTTTTTTATTGGTGTCCAGTGGAAGGGCGAAGGGATATGCTGTTCTCCTACTGGCTAATACCGCTTCGGCACCGGAGGGGGCTCCAGGTCCTCGTAAGATTACATTAGAGCCATAGATGACTGAGGAATGACTGTAAAGCGGTCACCCCCTCCCTAAGGCAATTGTAAAAACTTCACCTCCAGGCAATTCTCGGGGAGGATTGTAAAGGACCTCTCCTAGCCTCGCTGTGCGCTGTGCGTGTGCGCACACGGCGGCACGTGACCACATACGCACTGCCGTCTTCCTGGGGGTCACTCAATATGAGCACGCACACTCCCCAATTTGCGCGCTCGCGACGCCCGAGGCCTCCCACCATTTATAGCGACGGCAGGGGGCTCGGGTGTGTTGGACCTGGGAGTCGGGGTGGTTGTTACCCCAGCGCCATCTCGTCCTTCTCCGTGCGAGATCGGCCCACTCCCGATCCCAGTCTGCAGTTTCCTACTGGAGCATGACGCTCTCGCAGAAGGAGGCCACTGCACTTCAATTATCATGCTCTGCCAACATAACCAACACTACTGCAGAGAGAGATATTGCACGATCCGATCGACCAGGATCCACCACTCGGCAGCCTATGCAGGGCACACCTCGAGCGTGTGCTGTGCGGGTTCCTGGTTGCTTCCACAATGGTGACACTGTGCCGTACCCTCGCGTCCTATTCTGTGCAGGTATGCCCCGAAACAGCCGTGACCGGTGAATACCTGCGTCAGGTGGTAGGTTAAGCGCTCACTCCTTCTGAGCCAGGCTTCGAAGAGTGGCAGGATGGCCTCAACGACGCGCTTGGTCGCAAACAATAACTGTAGGCACCGTCGAGCTAGCCGCCTCAGTCTGTCGAACACCCCTGAAGGCACGCTTTCGCCACTTTTGACCATGTTTGGTCATAGACCCACGCATCCATCTCCGCCAGGATGTCGAAAGGCAGAAAGCGCGCCAGGTGAGTTTCCGCCTCGTAGAACACTGTATCCCCGTGTGATCCGTACTTCACCACTCTTCGCTACAGACAGTGAAGTTTATTTTTTCAGCGCTGGACGCCTGACAACCAAGATAACCATATAGGCGCCCCGTAGAGGGCCACAGATCGCACGACCCGAGACCCGTTGAGACGGCGAACTTCCCCGCTCGGTCCCCCGAGACTGGGTAGCACCTGGTGTAATGCACCCACTACTGGGTCTGGGTGTATTGTATGTGGGAATCATGTCTGTAAACACACCCACGACACAGGAGAAATGCTAGTGTTGGGCAATGTTTAAAAAAAACCCCTCTCGACTCGAAGTCCTAGTCCAGGGTGAGCCCCAGGTACTTCATGTACTTTACACGTACATGTACCACCCTGATTGGCGCGTCACCAACGCGTATGTTCGAACTGGGTGGTTCTCTGCTCCGCGGGAGTTTGTAGAACTATAACCACCTCGATTTTGTGAGGCGCGATGGTTCCCTCAAAGGACTCCCAGCTGGCCAACAACTGTCGTCAGCGTAACAGACCAAGCTACCAAGCCAGTGGGGAGAGCGACACGCAGGACCACGTCGTAGGCAAGGTTCCATAAGAGGGGGCCAAGAACTGACCCCTGTGGACCCCCTCCGCACCGTTATCTCCCTCAGCTTTACATTACCGTCCTTGCCCACACAGCGAATGTGCCTATCATGCAGAAAGGCCCCTATGATGCCCTGCAGATAGGGGTGACTCCGACAGCGAGCGCAAGCGAAGAATCTCGTCGGTAGTTGACCGCCGCTGACGGAAGCTATACTGGCTGTCCTGTCCAGGTCGGGACCAACATGCGACAGGTGCTCTTTAATTATTCTCTCTAAAATTTTACTTAACCTAGTGAGTCGATCGTTCTCCGTGGTACCGTATGCAGAAGTACTTACTTTATATTATGTTAAGGCATAATAATCATCATTCTCTTTTACTTTCCTAAATAGGGAAACCTTATGTCCAGAGCAAACTTTAAGTCTAAGTACTAATGCAATATATCTTTACAAGTATCTATTACGATATGATTTTATGGTTATTGCCATTTGATTATCTTCGGTAGACAAATTTTACGGTTTACCAGTCCCTGGTTCCAGGATTACCGCTAAAATCGCTGCCAATACGCAGCAAGTATAACCTACATGGTCAATTACAGAAATTAAATACAAACGGCAAACAGTCTACAATACAAAGTAAACGAATCATAATAAAATTTACTAATAGCTATCACAAAATACGTAAACTTTGTGAGTGAGCACGTTTTGCCCACAAACGGAGACGAGCTAAGCATCAATTTTATATTGTAAAGTAATTGCGATGGAAAACGGCTGCTCATTGTGTGTTGCCCGTAAAAAATAAATTATACCCGAGTGTCATTTGCGGGAGTTTATTAACAAATGCTGGCAACATTGTTTATTTATTTGATGGCGCGCTGTCTGAATGCTTTGACAACGTTTAGTGGGTATAATTAATACGTTATGTGTAAATCGTATAACTAATATGTCTGTTATGTTAGACAGCTTACGTGAGCGTTATTTCATTTTACATTGTTAATGAAAATGGAAATGTGCGACTAGGGGAATCTAAACTAGAGGGATGGGCGGCAGCGTCCCTTTTGTAGAACAGTAGCCATTTTGCGCCCAACAACCCGCCTGCCAAGCGTGGTAAATACATTGCCCCCAAAATTACACAAATGAAAAAACAACCACAGTCTCCGCGGCCTCATTATTCATGGTTATCGGCGGGGCAGGGGATTCTCTGGCAGTGATCCTGCTTCCACCCCAAAAGACAACTGACCCTAGTGACCTACAACGCTCATACACCGAGGGCAGACGAAAAGATTGTGAAGCTGGAAGAAGAAATAGATGCCGCTGTGTGGGTAACACAGCCTGCAGGACTTTTTCAATGGTTCAATAGATGAATTTTTAGTTTTTAACAACATACTTTACACTTGGTCTTTAGTCTAAGTTAAATAGGTAATACATTTTTTGGCCCCCAGTGGAAGTTCTACTTGAACTTCCAAGGGTAACCTCCTACCGGCTAAAACCACTGGAGCGGTCATCTTCGGTATCGAAGGGGGGCTCCAGGTTCGCGAAATATCAGTGAATCACACTAGAGCCGCCTATAAGGCCACGCCATTAGGCACATCTCGGAGGGGATGACTGTAAAGCGGTCACCCCCCTGTAAAAAGGTCGCCCACCAGACAGTTCTCGGAAAGGATTGTAAAGCATCCCCCCAAGCCTCGCTGTGCGCCGTGCACACGGCGACACGTGCCACGTGCGCGTCACCGTTATCCCGGGGGTCGTTTTTACAATAACTTTATTTGACTAAATATGGCTGTTACAGGTCTTAAATCAGGGGTAACAGTTTCATCATATTCTGCCATTTATGGCATGCAAATTAACACATAATTAAATTAAAATTAGGACACACATTGCAATAAAACATTATCATTGCGCCCATATTTTGTCGGCTTGCTTCGATGAACGTATTGTTGATCTAATCGAAAAAATGGTGCGTAATTGTATGATATTGCCAAGTCAAGAAATTTTGCACAACATATTTTAGCATATGTCATAAACACGCCATCAGCGTCTAATATGCGAGAAAAGTTACTTGTTAAAGTCTCATGGAAAAATACAGCTTAAGAATTAATAGTCCTAGATTTATATCGCGTAATTACATAGGTATTAAATTATACGATACGTGTATACCGAAATAAGTCTAGGGTTCAGTGCTTTGAGGGTCAGAGAGAGGGACAAATGGCCCAATGAATTTAGCTATTGTTATCGATGTTGTAATTGTCAGTACAACTGCGTGCGAGGCAATATTGCATTAAGTTTCAAATATTAAGTGATTAAAAGCGTGAATTATTAAAACCTATCAACATTAAACAAACACATTGATAATACGAAATAAATAATAAAACGAAAAATAACCGACTTCGTACAGCTAGTTGTAAAAAAAATAATTGGAATGTACGTCCTCCCTCCATACTAACCCCAATGATAACATTTTTGTTTGGTAGTCATTTTAAGGTACTTTCTACCTACCTACCTACCTATTCTAAAAATGTAAGTAGATGGTTTTGATGACAGTTACTAACCGCCGAAATGAATATCTAATTAATGTCATCAAAAATCTTTGGATTTGGTTTGGTCTCTATTTTTTTGTGTTAAGTGTCATCTTAACACAAAAACATATCTAGTTCAAAGATTTTGGATTAGATCGATTGTTAATTTCGGCCGTAAGTCATCATGATCATCAACCAAAGGACGTCCACTGCTGAACAAAGGCCTTCATTAAAGATTTCCACAAGCGGGATTTAAATATTAAGTGGCGTTTCAGTATCTGGCCATGAGTCTCACTGCTTTTGGAAATTGTTTGATGACACACAACACGGCATCAAGCTCGGTTCGGACAAACATACATTCAAACAATATTGGTTATAACTCTTCAATTAGTCTGGCAATATTCTTCGCACATATATCTGAATGTATAATTTTGCCAGTTAAGAAAAACTCCAGTTCTCAGTGGGAGGAGTGAGCTAGCAATGTATTTTATTAAGTAAAGTAATCGCCTCGGGCTATGTGTAGGGCCGTAAGTGCCTTGTTAGAGTGGTCTGTGACACAGGTACTTGCTAAAACGTTTGCTCATTAGCTTGTCTTGTTATTACATATTACACAGGGCTGGTAAACGGAGGAAAGCTATAATATAAACACAGCAACCCAGTCTAGGGTATTTTAGTTATTAATGTCTTGAAAAGAAACTACGTAAAACGTCCTTATATCAAAATATTGTACCTACACTTGTAACACGAAACAATATATAACTATTGTTTAAAATAACGTTTTAATGTAAAAAATAAGTTTACGTTGTATTAAAATAAGACTTTCTTTTTTTGGTGGATATGGAAATAAATGAAATTGAATGAAACATTAAATTTGTTATGAAATTTAAATGACATAGTAATCTGTAGAAGCACCTCGAACGTTTATAATGCATGCATCTGCAACGATGCATACTCAAAATAAGGTTATCAATACAGCCTTGTGGGATAAGGTCTCAGGTTCGAAGAATATGAATGAAAAGCTCACTTTCTGATACTAGATTACCGAGAAATTTTTGTAAAGCCCTTTGTTGAAGCATATCCCACACGTGCTCGGGGACTGAGTGGGCCAGTCCAGACTCGAGACATTATGTAACTGCAGCCACTGAGTTCCCATTTTGAGCCCTATGTGCGCAGGCAGGTATTATCATCACTCACAAAGAAAATGTATTTGGCTCTCCCATCCAGGTGTTCGCCACATACGTATTCTTCGTGAATCTGGGTAGAAGCCGAACCGGGATTCATCAGAGAACAACACCCTAAATCATTGGCGATCGTTTAAAGTGAAACATTCGTATGCCCATTGTAATCTTCGTTCGCGATTGCTTGGTCGTAGTGCTGAAATCCGAAGTGCGAACGAGCATGAAGGTTGACTTCGTGCAGTCTCTTCCTCTTAGTTTGATCGCTCACAAGGACCTGGTGTTCCTAGCCTTAACGTTAGGTTGTCTTATCACCGTAATTTGTCTGACATTTTACAGCGTGCCGCTCGGCCACATCGCCAGAGTCCCGGCAGCGAGACCACCATTTTGAAATGGCGCTTTGACTGTTGCCAATAGCATCAGCAAAATTGTACCGGCAGGCTGATTACGTATATCTCAGACGGTTTGCTACAGGCGTAAATCGCGCAGACGTCGCTGCCAAACGTCATTTTGGTGTTAAGTATTTGACGATAGCGTTTCTTCTTCTTCTTATCTTAGAATATGGCTTCTGTAGAGTACCTTCCACAATTTCGCCAATGTCATGTATAAGGCAACGTTGTACGGTGTTCATATTAATCAATCTTTACATATTCACAAAATATATCTCAAAAAAAAATAACAACCATAGTGTTTAAACAGGCCAAGGTCTTTGACGCACAGCATACACTCTGCTGTCGCTGTGTTTAGCTAATCATCGCGCCCGCTTCCAGCATGCCTATTGCTGTCAACATCTGTTTTCTAGTTAAATGTGGGCGTTGCATGGTGTAAAAAAATACCACCAGTACAATTAAGTTATGAAATAAGTTAAAAAAGACGTTTCAAAACTCTCCTGTCTTATATGACACACAGAGAACAAAGTTTATCGTAATAAAGTTCTTTCGCCCCCGTCATTATTTTGTTTTTTTTGAATTTAGAATACAGAAGAGAAATGTGCCAAAAACAATTTGATGTTATAATCTTTTTTATAAGGCCAGTATTTTTTAAGTTATGCTAATAAACGTAAAATATCTCTAGGCAGTGTTGAAGTGTGTATTTTACGGGTAGGTTCCGTGATGGCTTTCTGCGCAACGTGTTGCGGGTTCGATCTTGCACGGAAAATTATATTTGTATGATCTAGTTTTTCCGGGTCTGGTTACTTGTGGATGTGAAATTTATGACCTGTACCCATGATATAGGAGAAGTACCAAGTGCGGATCCATGGAGCCCATCGTTAACAATAATTAGTAACGGACGCTTAACAATAACAAAAATATAATATTTAGAAAAACTATTCGTATAATGATTTACATCTATTCATTGCCCATATCGTGACTATCAACCGTTCTCACATATAAGAGTTGGAGATCTCGATTTGACGGCATTCGGAATTCTATCGAACTGTTTTTTCCAATTGGTACATATTCTTGTATTTTCCTTTTATATGCATATATTTTTGATATCTTCTTTCTTATCCTCTTGCCTGTCAATTGCCGGCAGCCGGCGAAACACAACAGATTTTTAATTGTGTCTGGCTTTGTAACGGTTATGAAAAAACCAACGTATGTACAATAATATCGTCTATAATATAAGTCTTAGTGATGAACCGTTGTCATAACAATTTACAAGGATAAGGATAATTTGACTACAAAAAATCTAATTCATGGTTTAACCAGCCCTAAAAGAAAAGCTGTACTCCATATAAGTCCACTTAATTATCTGGTCTTGATAGGTAAACACTATTGCGCGCTAACATTTCAATGAATTCAAATGTAATTTAATATACGACACAATGTTTACCTACACATTCTATATTAAACAGGTCTAAATTTATGGGCATTCGATAATAGCGGCCTTGGAGAGCGTTGGTTAAAATTAAAAATATTGAATATGTGTATAACTATTCGTTCTCAGTAATGCTGTTCTGAATACTATTTTTAATTCATTGATAAAAGATATATCGTGAGTACATCAAGTTAATTTATTGTAATAAAGAGTAATTATGAAGTAATTTATATTTTCGGATCGTGATCAAGAGAAACTCATTAGAGGCAAGTTTTAAAGATATCTTACTCTAGAAAAATATATAGTTATTTAATTCTTACAATTCGATACTTAAATTATATTAGAAAAGATGCTACTTAGAAACTAAAAAAATAAATTTCGTGGAAATTTCTTGTCCGATTCATCATATCAGCCACAGGACGTCCACTGCTGAACAAAGGCCTCCCCCTTAGATTTCCACAACGAGCGGTCACATGCCGCTCTCATCCAACGACTCCCAGCGACCTTCACCAGATCGTCTGTCCACCTCGTTGGAGGTCGTCCCACGCTGCGTTTTCCGGTGCGCGGTCTCCATTCGAGAACCTTTGTGCCCCAACGGCCATCAGTTCTACGAGCAATGTGCCCTGCCCATTGCCACTTCAGTTTACTAATCCTTTCAGCTATGTCGACAACTTTAGTTCGTCTACGGATCTCCTCATTTCTGATTCGATCTCGTAGAGAAATACCAAGCATAGCTCTCTCCATAGCTCGCTGAGTGACCTTGAGCTTTCTTATGAGGCCCATTGTGAGTGACCACGTCTCTGTTCCATATGTCATCACTGGTAACACACACTGGTTAAAGACTTGCGTCTTGAGGCATTGCGGTATTGTTGACGAAAAGACGTTGCGAAGTTTCCCGAACGCTGCCCAGCCGAGTCGGATTCGACGATTGACCTCTTTCTCGAAGTTGGACCTACCTAACTGGACAGTTTGTCCTAGGTAGACATACTCGTCAACAACTTCGAGAACAGAGCTCCCAACGGATATTGGGGTGGGCACGACATGGACATTTGACATGACTTTTGTCTTGCCCATGTTCATTTTAAGGCCCACCTGTTGGGAAACTCTGTTGAGATCATCGAGCATTGTGCTGAGCTCTTGCAGCGATTCTGCCATGACTACGATGTCATCGGCAAATCGAAGGTGAGTGATATACTCGCCATTGATGTTAATGCCGAATCCTTTCCACTCCAGTAGCTTGAAGGCATCCTCCATTGCAGCGGTGAACAGTTTCGGGGAAATGACGTCCCCCTGTCTCACACCTCTCTGCAATGGAATTGCCCCCGTGCTCTGTTCATGTACTCGGACCGACATGGTGGCGTTTCTGTATAAGCACTTCAACACTTCAATGTACCGATAGTCAATCTGGCACCGCTGCAGAGATTGCAGCACTGCCCAGGTTTCGATCGAATCGAAGGCTTTCTCATAGTCCACAAACGCCAAGCATAGTGGCAGATTATACTCCTCGGTCTTCTGTATAACCTGCCGCAGCGTATGGATGTGGTCTATGGTACTGAAACCTTTTCGGAAACCGGCTTGTTCGGGAGGCTGGAAGTCATCAAACCTGCGCTCGAGACGATTCGTGATGACCCTTGAAAACAGCTTATAAACATGGCTCAGAAGTGAGATGGGTCTATAATTCTTCAATAGGGTGTTATCACCCTTTTTGAAGAAGAGCACCACCTCACCTCTGTTCCACGCTTCCGGCGTTGTGCCCTCGAGTAAGATGGAATTGAATAGCTTCTGAAGGACTTTAAGTACCGGTGTTCCACCCGCTTTCAGAAGCTCTGTCGTAATTCCGTCTCCACCCGGCGCCTTGTTATTTTTAAGCTGCTTCAAGGCCATCCTAATCTCGTACAGGCTGATGTCCGGGATATCCTCGGTATAGTGTCGGGTTAGTTTGGCTCGCGGGTCTTTGTCAGAGCCAATGGTAGGTATAGTAACCGAGGTGTATAACTGCCGGTAGAAGTTCTCAATCTCTCTCAAAACCTCTGGCTTAGTCGACGCTACACTGCCGTCCTCGGTCTTCAGCTTCATAATACGACTTTGCCCAATAGACTTGTCTCTTGCGAACACTTTGGAGCCTTGATTCCGCTCAATCGCCTCTTTAACACCGTTAGTGTTAAAGGTGCGGATATCGTGCCGCAAGGACTTCCATATCCGTCTATTGAGCAGTCGGTATGCTTCAGCATCATCGGAAGACTGCAGCGTCATGGCGCGTCTTTCTGCCATAAGGTCGAGAGTGTGATCGGAGAACTTTTTTGGTCTACCTTTACGGTGGGCTTTAAAGAACTTAGACCCAACCGTTTGGACAGTTTCTACAAACCTACCATTTAAATCGTCCACAGATACGCAATGTTCCAGGCACTCGAAGCGGTTTTGGAGTTCGAGTTGAAAGCTCTCGGGGTTTTGGATATGAGCACTAGAGGGCCGGAGCGTAGACCTCATCAGACGAGACCTCTCAACTTTGAGATTAATATTCAATGTGCCTCTAACCATTCGGTGATCACTACCGGTTTTCACCCTGTGGATCACAGAGACATCATTGAATATTTGTCTTTTATTGGTCATGATGAAGTCAATCTCATTCCTCGTGGAACCATCGGGACTCATCCAGGTCCACTTCCTGTGAGGCGGCTTTTGGAAAAAGGAGTTCATCATAAAGAGTCCCTCCTTTTCCAAAAAGTCGGCCAGCCTCTGTCCCCTGGGGTTCCGTTGCCCATATCCAAATTGCCCCACTCTCAACTCACCATCGCATCGAGTGCCCAGTTTTGCGTTCCCCATCACAACAGTGAAATGTGTCTTCGAGGTATGTATGGCCCTACTTACGTCCTCATACATACTCTCTACTTCATCATCTGGGTGTGTCGAGGTTGGTGCGTAGACCTGTATGACCTTCAACGAATATCTCTTGGATATTCTGAGTATAAGGTACGCTACCCTGCTCGACACACTTTCGATGGCCACTATACTGTTAATGAGGGACCTGCGGACGAGAAACCCGACACCACCTTGAGACAGATGTTCGCCTTCCCGGTAGTAGAATAAGTTGCCGGATTTCAGGGTTATCGTGTCCTCCCCCTCTCTTCGGACTTCTGATAGACCCATGATATCCCAGTGCAACTTATCTATTTCTTCTTCCAGCTCAACAATCTTTTCGTCTGCCCTCAGTGTGCGTGTGTTATATGTCACCAGGGCCAGTTTTCGGTTTGGGTGGTAGCCGGATCCCATCCGGAGATTCTTAGCACCCCCTGCCCCGCCGTTTCCGTGGCCGCTACCATGACCAGGAATGGCGGGGCTGCCGGGAACTGGGGGCCGGTGCTTATGTTGTGTTGTCATTTTGGGGGGAATTTGCCGATACTCACCACGCTTGGCAAGCGGGTTGGTGAGCGCAGAGTTGCTACTGCTCAGCAAAAGGGACGCTGCTGCCCATCCCTCTGGTTAAGAGTCCCTTAGTCGACTTTTACGACCTCCACGGGAGGAGATGGAGTGGTGCTATATTCTTAATCCGGACACCACACGGAAAATATCTTTATATTATAATATAAATCTTGTCCGATTAGTCTTAATGAGTTCCTAAATATCGGTAGTGTACTGTTCAAAGCTACCTCAATATAATCAATCGATAACCGTTGGGTACGGAAAATTCGATTAATAACCGTTGATCGAATCGATTTTGCATTTATACGGTAAACGATGGTCGCTTTGTACCTTTTTATAAGTGCAATGTTACAAAGGCCAGTGCCGTAATTTTATTATGCAAATGCGGCATAAAGTGTTGCCAGATATAATCGCTCGAAATTGTTAGCCAGAGACGACTGCACGGAAAAATTAATGCTCTAAAAAGACAGCATATTGATAGTCATTTATTTATTTAATAGTTTAATAATTAATACTACTTTTCAGAGTTATGTTTGGCTAAGTAGCTTGTAAGGCGTGTCAGTAGCGGTATGGAGCGCCCGAGCAGCTCTACATCTAGGTGATTTATCACACTGTAAGCCGGGTCCGCCGTATACACCCCATATTTTTGTGGTATATTTTATTTACTTGTTATTTCCTTACATTATGCCAAATGTAGTCCAAAAGATCATCATAACTGTATAAGTTGCATCCGCAACGTTTACTTACAGAGTTCCCACAAAAATATCGATAAGAATTACTCTCTGCTGGCTGCCATCTTGAATAATTAATTCTATTAGTTTTTTCCATTAATCGTTGCAAAATAATGCGATTTATTCGTAACTTAAAGGCAGTTGAAAAGTACTACTTACAAATTTATAGTATTCTCCGATTATATAAAAGAACCGCGGTCGTGGGCGAAATATGAAGTATGCGGAAGAAAATCAGATAAAGATATATACAATCTCTATTGTCCGCCGTGTGTAAGGATATTACTATTATTAATGCGGTTCCGGAGATATTTGATGTTTTCCCGCTAACTCCAGTATCGAATAAGAAGAATACTTTTTCTTAAACTTACGTAATTTAAAAATAGATACAATGAATACAATAATCTCATATGATATAGCACAGCATAATAAATGTTTAATGAATCTATTTCATGATCAAAAACCCGATTTCGCAGAAGAAAAACGTTGAACTTGGAATGAGCGCTATCGTGCCCTTGCTTTATTTGATCCATGTGGGAATCGAACCCACGACCCAGTGCGCAGCAGCCGACTGTATCAGCCACTGCACCACCCGTGCCGTCAAGGTTGTCCTTCTTTTGCCTGTGCCTATATGGATATTTTTTTTTATTGTTCGCCCAGTGCAAATTCTGCATGAACTTCCTTCGCCCCGGGGTAGGGCAAAGGGGTATGCCGGACTCCTACCGGCTAAGACCATCTTCAGCACCGAAGGGGGGCTCCAGATCCTCGTAAGATGCCGCCAATTGGTGTCACGCCTATAGGCACATCTCGGCGTGAGTGTGAAGAGGTCACCCCCTCCAGCATAGAGAAGAGAAGGCGACTGTAAAAGGTCGCCCTCCCATGCACCTCTCGGGGAGGATTGTGTAGGATCCCCCCCTGTCTTGCTGTGCGCTGTGCTGAGCACACGGTGGCACGTAGCCGTGCGCGCCACCGTCTTCCTGGGGGTCACTCGGTATGAGCACGCAAACTCCCCAATTTGCGCATCTGCTACCCCCGATGCCTCCTGCCATACAGTGATGGCAGGGCGTTCAGACGTGTTGGACCTGGGCGCTAGGGCGGTAGTGACCCCGGCGCCATCTCGTCCTTCTCCGTGCGGGATCGGCCCTCTCCCGGTCCCGCTCTGCAGTTTCCTTCTGAAGCATGACAGTCGCAAAAGGATACAAGGATACAATCGCGCTCCAATTTTATTACTTAAAAAAAAATCTTTTGACTGCTGGCAGAGAGAGATCTTACCTGATCTGATCGATCAAGATCCGACGCTCGGCAGTCCACACAGGGCGCTCCTCGAGCATGTACTGCGCGGTATCCTGTCGCTTCCACAATGGTGGCACTGTGCTGTGGTCTCACGTCTTATCCTCTGCAGGTACGCACCGAAACAACTGTGACCAGTGAACACCTGCGTCAGGCGGTAGATGACTCGGTCGTTTCTTCTGAGCCAGGCTCCAAAGAGCGACAGGACGGCGACACGTTTGGTCGCAAACTGCAACCGAAGGCGATGTCGCCACATCTCGAGTGCTTGCCATAGAGCCAGCTGCCTTAGCCTATCCGACGCCCCTGGAGGCCCGCTTTCGCCGCTCTGGCGGAGAGCGTGTCTGATCATAGGTACACACTCTCCGCCAGGATGTGTCGAAAGGGGGAAAGCGCGCCAGGAGAGTCGCCGCCTCGTAGGACACTGTCCTATCCTCGTGCGATCCGTATAGCCGCTTTGCACTGCAGACCGTTAATCTTGGTGCTGCAGCGCCCAGTAGAGGACCACGGGCTGCACTACTCCTCCATAGAACGGCTAAATTCCTCACTTGGTCCGCCGAGATTGGGTAACAGCGGGTACAAGGCACCGGCTACCCTTTAGATTCGGGGTACGAGCGAGGTACCTACCAGATAACATACCTAACGAATTCAACATAATGAGCTAAATTTAGCGTAATTTGGGTCATAAATCTTTACCTAATTAGCATAAAGACAGTCTAGACTAAAACTTCGTTATCGAAACACAAAAGAGGAGGTCCATTCGTCATTTTATCTCTCTCAATGGTTAATAGCCCAACGTGCGCCCGCGCAAATTGTCCACGCGAAAAGATAACAGTTTGATAACGTTTAAGTATTGGTTTTGGGCGAATTTAATCAAAAACGTTGGTATAACAGTCATTATAGGGTCGGGTTAATTTAAAAATATACGATAAAGAACGAAAAAATAATATTTAAGGGAATTAGGGCTGCCGATGTGTTATGGTGCGCAATTTGGTAGATTGCGCTACCACCGACGATGGTGTCCGTTTTCTGTGAATTTTTTAATTAAATTACGAGTCCAGATGCTGTAAAGTTAATGGGAGAGATTACTCGGATACTACTCACATCACTGGGCGCTGCTCAAATTAAATTTATTGTTGAATTTTGTTTGGTTTACAATCCTAAATTGAGATGTCTGATTGGTTAACGTGATATTCCTTCTAGCTCATTAAGAAATACCTGCCTCGATTATTGATTTAATATAGCTTAAAGCAAATTATTTTACTCTTTTATGCAAATAAAGTTCATTCAATCAAGGTAACAGCTTATACTTAATAAGCTGTTACCAGTGATGGCATATGCCACAGGGACGTGGACACTCAATATGGGCCTTATAAGAAAGCTCAAAGACACTCAACGAGCTACGGAGAGAGCTATGCTTGTGATTTCTCTACGAGATCGAGTGGAATGTGGAGATCGGTAGAAGAAGTATAATTTCCGACATAGCTCAAAGGATTAGTAAGCTGAAGTGACAAATTGCTCGTAGAAATGATGGCCATTGGGGCAAAAAGGTTCTCGAGTGGAGACCGCGCACCCGAAAACGCAGAGTGGGGCAAGCTCCAACGAGGTGGAAGCTGTTGAGATATCTTCGAAAAATATATTTGTTAACTGTATTTGTTAGTAATTTATATTCCACGGTTCTCAGCATATGATGTTCAAGGAAAAAGCTTTTGTCAAACTTCAAACAGACAAAACATTTCGAACTGAATCCAGAGATAATGCAAACACGTTATAAATCAAGTTACTATGACGTGTCTCGGCGAAGTGATAAAGGCAGGCGCAGGCGCATATTTCACGTTAAGTGCACGTAATGTAATAATTCTAGACTTATCTGCACACTTTGTACTTGCCTGATAATATTTGTTTCAAATCTGGTCGGATGGCTAACTTTTTGGATTGTGATTCCGTTTCTCAAGAAGATACTTTATTTTTTTATTTATTTGTAAAAGCGAATACCTTATGAAAGAATGTTGAAATGAAGCCTGTTATAAAATCGAGAAACTTTCATATGCGTTTTTTTCAAATGAAGTTAATTATTTTATTAACAATCTAATTAATATTGGCAGGTAACACTGCAGAATTAATAAGGTTGGATAATATCAGCCCAACTGAATGTACCATTCGACCGTGACAACTTTTCCGAGTCTCAGTAAAAAGCAATTTGGTGCGACTAGTTTACCAATTACGAGTACACTGTACACAACCTAAGCTTAAAGGTAAGTGGTAAACTGGTACTCGCTACTCTTTATAAGGACCCATTGCATATGAAGGATAATGGAAGAGAACGCTATCAGCTTTTATGGGCTCCGTAATGCTGAACATCGCTGCACCAATTTTTGTAACTATGTTGGTTAAGTAAAAAAACGTTTTGTTGTAGAAAACGCACGTAAGTAATGAAATTATATCGGTAATTTCCAGTGGTAAGTATATTGTTATTTATTTGTTAAGAATATGGATTCTGTAGCTGAAGGTTTATATGGTGAATCTTAATTTTTTTTGGGGTGAATGTTTAATGTATCTTTATTGTCGATTGTTTTGTGCATCTTGGAAACAAGACGAGCAAGTCATTCACCTGGAGGTAGCGTCACGCCTACTCGCAATAATTGTAAGTACCTACTACTACTGCGCGGTATCACACTGCGCGCCTCACATCGAGACATTAGTTGTTCTAGTGTGATCATAAGAAGTCCTTGGAGGTCCTTGAGGATTATGTATGTCCACTAATGGACTGAGTTAACAGATTGATTGCACGTCAGCCTTTACCAGAAGAGAAAATATAAATAAAACAAGTACAACAACGCAGGTTTTATTTATATTTTTATAAAAATACTTTATGAGATCTTTACATCCAGCAGGCAATTTCGTAGAAAGGAACTAATATCGATACGTCAATTGAACGGACCTAAAATCGATAAGTCAAAATTACTCACGGCCGAAATTAATAATCGATATAATCCAAAATCTTTGAATTTCGGATTACGGATATGAGTTTTTGTGTTAAATGTGATCGTATCACAACAACGGATGAATTTCAAAATCTTAAGATTTTGGATTATATTGATTATTAATTTCAGCCGTAAATGGATCAATCGTAATGCCTTCTGTGTAAACTGCTAGATTCTTAAACAAAAGAGACGCGAAATTAGCGATTTGAATTTATATAGATTAATATCGGTAATTGTTATTCGGTGCGGGCGAGTGCAGTTTTGCCATTCGCCTCACTAATTTTTCACAGTTCTATCGACGTAATGGCGGCATCATTTTGCGTTAGCCGTATAATCAGTGCTGTGGGTAATTCGGTGTTAGCACGTCATAATTCATCACGATTTTGTGGTGTATACCGATAGCATTCTTCGGGTGGACTGTATACAGATTTTTTGCGGTGTATGGCTTTGGTTATCAAATGTTTGTATTATTATCTACATGTCTTTGTCGGCATTTCATTCATTTTCTCTGCAGGTTTTTGATCTGTCCATTAATATCCATATAATAAAACTCAAAAGGGGTTATTTGAATTGATTTTACATTAAAATTATTAGGGTGTATTCTATAGATACAGAATCCGAAACAATAAACATCGCTTTAGAAACCTAGTTTAAACACACACACACAGTAAATTTACGGTATTTCTCATAGGACACGAGCTGTGAACCATCAACCATATTTATTTATGAAGGACTCATGGAAATACCGTTACCGCGCAGACCGATTAATTTACCATATTAATTTGCCACTCTTGTCGCGGTCAGGGCTTCGGAGGATGACCATCTTAACATATGTTTTGTTTTGTTTTGTTGACTTTTTAAGAAGTTTAGACCCGTTTCTCCTACATTGTTTTCACATAACCTTGATTTTTACAACAATGTGCTCATAAAATATTGTAACATTTAATATGATTTAAAAAGAGTAACCATGGAGTTTCTTGCCCGTTCTTCTCCATAGGAAATCCACATCTTGGAACGCGGCAATTAAAGTCTCGACGATTCATAAATGCCTGTATATGGTTTACATGAATAAAAATATTTTTATCTTTTATATCAAAACCCTCCTTGCCTCGGAGACCACGTTAAGCCGTCCTCCCAGTTGTCGTGCGAATAACAGTGACTGACATTACGCGTAACTTAGAAGCCCTTAAAACAACCAGCCTAACTTAAAATATCCCATGGTACCTATTGTCCAGCCGTGTGGTGCTGGCTAAGAATAGCACCACCTCATCTTATCCCGTGGGTGTCGTAGAAGGCGACTATGGGATTACCAGGATAGGCAGTAGCGTCCCCTCTAGTACGTTTACAACTCAACTGTGATTGCAAACCCGCTTGGTAAGCATGGAAACCCCCATGAGCACACAATACAAACCCGGATACAAGACCGGTCGTTGTGGCGATCTTTAATGGAGGTTTGTGTCCTGCAGTGGACTTGTTAGGCTGAAATAATAAATGATAATTCCCCAGTAATTAGGTTGCGGAGGTCAGATGGCAGTCAGTCCGTGTATTACATTGATATTAAGCCGTATTTGGTTACACTGAAGCCGACCCCATCGTAGTTGGGAAAAATATAGTTAGGTGGACATTTATAGTAGGATGGTGATTTATGTGTATTAAGAATATAGCACCACTCCATCTCCTCTCGTGAATGTCGTAAAATGCGACTAAGGGACTCTAAACCAAAGGGATGGGCAGCAGCGTCCCTTCTGTGAACCGGGACCAGACTGCGCTCACCAACCCGCCTGCAAAGCGTGGTTAGTCGTGGCAAATTCTCCCAAAATGAAGAGACAGTTGTGGAAACCTATGGGGAAGTTTTTGTTCAACAGTGGACGTCCTTTGGCTATTATGTTACTATTTTACAGAACTCAACATGTGTTATAAAAATCAATGTCTTATATCTTACTGTGTACCGTATTGAAGGGCGCTCATAGTGAAATTGCGGTGCATAAGAGACTCAGATAACTAATATCTTTCTACTCAAGGTGACGAGCGCAGGGTGGTGCCACGCTCCTGCGTAGCATTGTTACTCCTGGGTAGCAGTGCAGTCTCCTGTCTCTCTCATGATTGTATAAAAAAAACAAGAGACGGTATTTATGCGTTATGTCTAGTGTAGCCTAGTAGTGTTAGGACTACGAACGTACGGTTCAAAATTCATAATATAGATACCACTGTTGGGTAATCGCAACTACCTTCTACTTAAAACGTGCTTCATAAAGCACATTCATATTTATTAAACATTAAAATAATCATAAAGATAATGAACTGTCAATCATTATAGTGAAATCATGGCAGGTTCGAGTATTTTACCGATAGTGCCTAAACGAAAAAACTGGCCTGCTTTCAAAATTTATATACGTATTCATTTTTTATGCAACTTGTAAAATAATCGCGACATAGAGAAGTAACTACATATGTCGCGTTTCTGAACGCATCACAAAACTATTAATAGTCTGGTAATACTGTCAAGAAGCAAAACCCGCAAATTATCCACTTATAGCTAACTTACCAACTTGACGTGTGTCGACTTGTCAAGCAGTTTAATTTAAGTTTAACTTTAGTTAAATAGTGTTAAATATTATACATTAAACCCTGTACTGGTTTTCTGTAACTACCATATAAACTGTTCTGTGCGCAATTATATACTTAAATTCAACCGTATTCTTTGAGTTGAATTTACCACCTCACAGTAGAAGCAAATTGTAATAGAGGGACCACAGGACGACCTCGGTCTGGATCCCCAAAACTAATCACTAACCAGAAGATTGTTGATCGCAGAATGACGTTAAACAACGTACTGGTAGATGCTCATCCTACTTTGGTAAAATGATGTTCAATGCCCTTGCGCCATCGAGCTAACTAATTTAGAACCTTGTTTGTTTGTGTATACAGAGTATTAATCACAACGCACCGAAAACTTTGGGAAGTGGTTACACTAAGGCCTCTAATAAAAACAGGAAATCCATTTAATTCAGAAATAATAGGTTATAGTTATAGTCATTTTTGAGCACACAACGGTGCTACGGTAGGTATCGTAAACATTGCGATCCAAACGCTAAGTGATTATTGTACTATGATATGATATTATTATGCTACTGCGAGCGGTGACCTCGTCAGTGGACTGTAGTGAAACAACGTTTAGTTTTCATTTACAATGCAATTTTATGTGGAAATAAATAGTTTTTTGTGTTTTTGTTCACTATTTTGAACGTTAGAATAGATGAAAACAATTACGGTTTAATATAAGTTTTAACTATAGTTGTAAACTCTAGCGAATTTCACTCATATTCGAGTCTTCTATTAATATCTATAATAATCTCTAATATCTAATTAATGGTGATATAATGTAATATAATGTGTATTATGCATGAGATGTGTACACCTATAAGTGACATATTTACGTAGAACAATGTAACAGTCAAGTAAATGTGAAATGTATTGTAAATATGTAGTTGGTGTCCCTAATAAAAAATAAATTAAATAAAAAAATATATTATATTCCATGTTGGTATGTTTTTCCGGAATAACCTAGGTGAAAGGAAAAACTCATTTTCACAATAACTTAGGTTATAACTCACTCACTACTACTACCGCAAAAGTGCAAATTTGTCCTACTACGTAGCATGACATTTCATGTCTCTTTTGTCTAACCGAGTAATTCTAAATAACCCTGGTAATCAAAAGTCCAGTCAATGTCAGTCCTCTCCCAGTAAGGAATGTTAAGACACTCAATCTGTTCTCTTCTTTTGTTATTTATATTTGTTCGCCTCTATGCCTTATGTATGTTTTCACCACGCTGTTTGGTCGTAAGCAATTTCCGATGAACAGCATTTAAAAAGAATTGGATTTAAATTCAAAGTTCCTACTAAAACTCGAGGTAGACGCTCTCGTTGGTAAATTAAATAAATCAATACACAACATATATCAATAAATATTAGCCGATTTCAATTATTTTAATGGGTATTATTCTTCAATTAGTTGCTTTTAGTGAATTGGCTAGGAATGCGGTAGGTAGACTATATTCTTGGCAATTTTGCAATTAGAAATAGGTTACTGGCAGACTGAACTCGGTGGAATTTATTTGATGATTTCATCGGCGTGGTATTTTTGGCAAATTTAGTCATCGTCAATTAGGACAGATAAATTGTTGGAGTTTTTTTCTGGGTAAACAGATCAAGACCAATGCATTCCCCCTGCTCCCCCCCGGATCCGCCCTTGCCTAACACTGTAAGTCCGATCACTTTATTATTAACACTAATGACTAACGGTCAAACTTAATAATCCATCTAAATAAAATAAGTTGACAAATCCTTAATCCGAAATTCAAAGATTTTGGATTACATTGATTATTAATTTCAGCCGTTAATGATTACGTACGACTTTTGTTTTTGGTAAACATCATCAACAACCTTAACGGGGCACCGCACATGGGATGTGGAATTAAAGACACGACTTAACCGCCGCTGATTACAATTTTTAAAAGCTCTTGTAGGTTATACGATGGCCTATCGTCTGTTGCTGTGTGCTTGAGTATATCTATTTTAATTTTATTATTCAAATACATTAGCTATCATAAATTCTTACACAGAAGTCTAGCTGATATAAAGCAATGAGATGCCAACCTAGTGCAAGTAAAGTTTATATTTTTGTTTTTGATTTTTTCATGCGGCCTGGTTACGAGGTGAGACAGTTATTATCCTGGTAATAAGCGCCACGCCTGCCTATCATGCTACCGAGGACTGGTTCTTCGTGGCACCACGACTGCGCTCGTCACCTCAATACATTAACTATTTAGTCCCTTCATCATATCAGCCACAGGACGTCCACTGCTGAACAAAGGCCTCCCCCTTAGATTTCCACAACGAGCGGTCACATGCCGCTCTCATCCAACGACTCCCAGCGACCTTCACCAGATCGTCTGTCCACCTCGTTGGAGGTCGTCCCACGCTGCGTTTTCCGGTGCGCGGTCTCCATTCGAGAACCTTTGTGCCCCAACGGCCATCAGTTCTACGAGCAATGTGCCCTGCCCATTGCCACTTCAGTTTACTAATCCTTTCAGCTATGTCGACAACTTTAGTTCTTCTACGGATCTCCTCATTTCTGATTCGATCTCGTAGAGAAATACCAAGCATAGCTCTCTCCATAGCTCGCTGAGTGACCTTGAGCTTTCTTAAGAGGCCCATTGTGAGTGACCACGTCTCTGTTCCATATGTCATCACTGGTAACACACACTGGTTAAAGACTTGCGTCTTGAGGCATTGCGGTATTGTTGACGAAAAGACGTTGCGAAGTTTCCCGAACGCTGCCCAGCCGAGTCGGATTCGACGATTGACCTCTTTCTCGAAGTTGGACCTACCTAACTGGACAGTTTGTCCTAGGTAGACATACTCGTCAACAACTTCGAGAACAGAGCTCCCAACGGATATTGGGGTGGGCACGACATGGACATTTGACATGACTTTTGTCTTGCCCATGTTCATTTTAAGGCCCACCTGTTGGGAAACTCTGTTGAGATCATCGAGCATTGTGCTGAGCTCTTGCAGCGATTCTGCCATGACTACGATGTCATCGGCAAATCGAAGGTGAGTGATATACTCGCCATTGATGTTAATGCCGAATCCTTTCCACTCCAGTAGCTTGAAGGCATCCTCCATTGCAGCGGTGAACAGTTTCGGGGAAATGACGTCCCCCTGTCTCACACCTCTCTGCAATGGAATTGCCCCCGTGCTCTGTTCATGTACTCGGACCGACATGGTGGCGTTTCTGTATAAGCACTTCAACACTTCAATGTACCGATAGTCAATCTGGCACCGCTGCAGAGATTGCAGCACTGCCCAGGTTTCGATCGAATCGAAGGCTTTCTCATAGTCCACAAACGCCAAGCATAGTGGCAGATTATACTCCTCGGTCTTCTGTATAACCTGCCGCAGCGTATGGATGTGGTCTATGGTACTGAAACCTTTTCGGAAACCGGCTTGTTCGGGAGGCTGGAAGTCATCAAACCTGCGCTCGAGACGATTCGTGATGACCCTTGAAAACAGCTTATAAACATGGCTCAGAAGTGAGATGGGTCTATAATTCTTCAATAGGGTGTTATCACCCTTTTTGAAGAAGAACACCACCTCACCTCTGTTCCACGCTTCCGGCGTTGTGCCCTCGAGTAAGACGGAATTGAATAGCTTCTGAAGGACTTTAAGTACCGGTGTTCCACCCGCTTTCAGAAGCTCTGTCGTAATTCCGTCTCCACCCGGCGCCTTGTTATTTTTAAGCTGTTTCAAGGCCATCCTAATCTCGTACAGGCTGATGTCCGGGATATCCTCGGTATAGTGTCGGGTTAGTTTGGCTCGCGGGTCTTTGTCAGAGCCAATCGTAGGTATAGTAACCGAGGTGTATAACTGCCGGTAGAACTTCTCAATCTCTCTCAAAACCTCTGGCTTAGTCGACGCTACACTGCCGTCCTCGGTCTTCAGCTTCATAATACGACTTTGCCCAATAGACTTGTCTCTTGCGAACACTTTGGAGCCTTGATTCCGCTCAATCGCCTCTTTAACACCGTTAGTGTTAAAGGTGCGGATATCGTGCCGCAAGGACTTCCATATCCGTCTATTGAGCAGTCGGTATGCTTCAGCATCATCGGAAGACTGCAGCGTCATGGCGCGTCTTTCTGCCATAAGGTCGAGAGTGTGATCGGAGAACTTTTTTGGTCTACCTTTACGGTGGGCTTTAAAGAACTTAGACCCAACCGTTTGGACAGTTTCTACAAACCTACCATTTAAATCGTCCACAGATACGCAATGTTCCAGGCACTCGAAGCGGTTTTGGAGTTCGAGTTGAAAGCTCTCGGGGTTTTGGATATGAGCACTAGAGGGCCGGAGCGTAGACCTCATCAGACGAGACCTCTCAACTTTGAGATTAATATCACTACCGGTTTTCACCCTGTGGATCACAGAGACATCATTGAATATTTGTCTTTTATTGGTCATGATGAAGTCAATCTCATTCCTCGTGGAACTATCGGGACTCATCCAGGTCCACTTCCTGTGAGGCGGCTTTTGGAAAAAGGAGTTCATCATAAAGAGTCCCTCCTTTTCCAAAAAGTCGGCCAGCCTCTGTCCCCTGGGGTTCCGTTGCCCATATCCAAATTGCCCCACTCTCAACTCACCATCGCATCGAGTGCCCAGTTTTGCGTTGAAGTCCCCCATCACAACAGTGAAATGTGTCTTCGAGGTATGTATGGCCCTACTTACGTCCTCATACATACTCTCTACTTCATCATCTGGGTGTGTCGAGGTCGGTGCGTAGACCTGTATGACCTTCAACGAATATCTCTTGGATATTCTGAGTATAAGGTACGCTACCCTGCTCGACACACTTTCGATGGCCACTATACTGTTAATGAGGGACCTGCGGACGAGAAACCCGACACCACCTTGAGACAGATGTTCGCCTTCCCGGTAGTAGAATAAGTTGCCGGATTTCAGGGTTATCGTGTCCTCCCCCTCTCTTCGGACTTCTGATAGACCCATGATATCCCAGTGCAACTTATCTATTTCTTCTTCCAGCTAAACAATCTTTTCGTCTGCCCTCAGTGTGCGTGTGTTATATGTCACCAGGGCCAGTTTTCGGTTTGGGTGGTAGCCGGATCCCATCCGGAGATTCTTAGCACCCCCTGCCCCGCCGTTTCCGTGGCCGCTACCATGACCAGGAATGGCGGGGCTGCCGGGAACTGGGGGCCGGTGCTTATGTTGTGTTGTCATTTTGGGGGGAATTTGCCGATACTCACCACGCTTGGCAAGCGGGTTGGTGAGCGCAGAGTTGCTACTGCTCAGCAAAAGGGACGCTGCTGCCCATCCCTCTGGTTAAGAGTCCCTTAGTCGACTTTTACGACCTCCACGGGAGGAGATGGAGTGGTGCTATATTCTTAATCCGGACACCACACGGAATAGCAAAGGAATTTATAATTAGGTATAAGAATATGTACATTTTTATTATTTAATTTGTCTGTGTTATTTCTATACAATGTACATAAACGTATTACATACATGCAGGTACGTAATTTAAAGAGATGAACTGTAGTAACTTTCAATTATTATTTAGCACAAAGGTTTACAATAAAACCTACATTTGTATTAAAAAAAAAAGATATTTTATACAAAACTAAAGAAATTGTTCTGCCCAAGAAGTATAAAAATATAATAAAATTTAACTTTGAAACAATATATTTTACACCATATAACATTTACTTTAAAAAAAAACACATTTTAGTGCAATATTTGCAACACTGTGTATTTAGTATGACCACATAATAAATAAAGCACAGTCAAAGGAATATTCAGGCTAGCGAAACAAAATTGTGGTTCTACAAGGGACACCAACGAAGCATTGATGTGTTTAAATTGATGAACTAACATACATATAATAATCAACTATGAAATAATTATATATGTATATACAAAAAATGGTACAATAAATTCGAAATGTCAGCATTAACTCTCTATAGTCCCTATAACTCTGTCAATGTGATTTGCAGCTTATTTTTCTTTATCTTTAGTCCCTTAAGCCCGGTAATTTAACTAGCTACAGTTCTCTTCTAACTGGAACACAGTATAATTTTATTTATTTTAAGTTATTTACTCCATTTTAATTTTAACGTAGATTAGATTATTTTTGTACAACTTCATTATGCATGCGGAGTTTACCTATAAGTAATTGTTACACTTATAGATCCTTTTTTTACATGTAAAATTTAGTTTATCACTAGTGTAAACAATTGTTGGTGAACCAAATAAATAAAATAAAATAAAAAATAATGCTACCATTATACTGTCTTCCAGTTCGAAGGGAACTGTGAACATTATACATATGTATGTAGAATGTTACATACATACGATATATTTATTTATTTACTTTAATCATAACGGTACCAAACCAATTACAATAATTAAAGGTTTCTACATAATTACACGTATAAACAATGTTTCATCTTATTAGATATTACAATCGGACATTTCTTTCACAAAAACGCAAACACTCTGACAGTATATCCCACCCATCCATCCGCAAACAAGTCACAGTGAAGATTGGCATCTAGAAGAGCGTTGAGCCCAGAGAGCGTGCGCGGTATGGGCGAATTGGCGCGGGCCACGGTGCGACACAGTGGCACGGCGACAACTTGTGCCTTCTATTGCGCCGATAGTTGTCTGGGGTATAAAATCGAGACAGCTCGCGATGTAGATCTGGTGCATCAATTTTATCGCGGAGGATTTTGCTCATGAAAGTAAGTTGATCCAATGAATGATTATTAATTTCGGATGTTAGTCTATAGAAAATAGAAAAGGGTTTTTGTAGTGTATTGTATATTGTAATACGTTGTGTCGTTGTGTTGACCAGAATAAAACATTGGCTGCTTTTCTCAAATACGATTCTCATATTCATGAGCATAATCACTGTCGTAATCACTTCTTTCTTTGATTCTAAATCTTAACAATTCTTTCTATGTTTGCATTTGATTCATGTGATATTTCATCGTGGGCTTCTACAGGCGATTGTCAGTAGTCAATCTCGCGAGAACAGACAGCTATCACCAGTCGAACCGTGTAATCAGTGAGTTCAGTAATTGCTGAGTTCGCACGTCGTATGTCAAGTGACCGCAAATGGCCGAAGGCGATAGTCGCACGATTAAACCGCTGATTGCGAGGACAGTTTTACGTGTCGCGCGAGTGAGTCTCTTGCTATTACTATTATATTAATTCCCATTTGAACGGTGTTTGTGAGTATAATTTCTTTGGTATCATGTAGTTTATTGCTGAACGAATTGGGTGGAAAATAAATTGCAGTAATGGGTTTATTATTTATTGAAATAGTCATAAATTTTGATTCATTGATGGCATGGTTGGCGCATTAGGTACTAGGTATTCCGTCTGTCTGCCTGCACCATGCGCATGCACCAGGTCGGTGATGTGCACAAGCGTTATCCATACCAGCCGGTTTGGCGTTTTCGTCAGAAGCCCCATTACGTGACTTGTATGTTACCTCAGTTTGAGGAATACTTTATTTATAAGGCAGTGGATTCAATCAAATCTAACTAGATAATTTGGGGTTAATTAATATAGATCATCCACTTATTATATATTTATGGTCTTCACAGTACTTGCATTCTAATGCGAGGCAGTCAATAATAGTCGCAGTCATTGAAAGCGTAGGTAAAAATGATTTTTGAATAAGTATAATCTTTATAACTAAAGCCTGCGGTGGAAAAGGTGACGTCATTGTTATTAGAAAAAAGTAGTTTTTGAACGGCTACCAGCCATGTATTTTACACTTAATTTTTGTTTCCAACAAGGTCGTGACTAGTTTTACGCCATTTTACTGATCACGATCCATCAGTCGTTAAAACAAACTACGCGGACATAACTTCTCATTCCAAATTTAAATATTTGAACAGTTTAATTTTTATATTTAGAGTTCTGCGAATGAAAGCAAGTGCCATTTAAATACGTAGTTAGCCAACAACCTATACTAGTTTTTCCTCGAATGGGCTGGCCTCAGATAATGTCCCAGTGTCGCCAGGTCGTAAGAGTTTGCCATGCAAATTGGTTTAGATATATAAATGGCCCATAATTTGATTTTGTTTTTTTATCTGCACACCATCAGGTAATAATTCAAATTATGAAATACACGTCTTACGGTCATTATTAATTGGCTGACAGCTGAGTGATTTGATAGTTAATAATACGTTTATTAAAGTACTTACGAGTTATAGAGATATAACAGGTTTAGGGTACCCTTCGCGACTCCTTGAAGCATTAATTTAACAGGTGTAACGATACCTTATTTTATTAATGTCGTTATGTGTGAAGTATGATGACTATAAAGGTCGTTATAGATTGGTGAGTGCGGTGACATTAGATAGGATCTGGAAAATTAGGAATAATGACTTCGTTTATGGAATGAGCCTGGAGTAATAATTACTAATTTAATCTCCATAGAGATAACATATGTTCATTACTGGACTAAATGCGATAGTTTGGTTTGAATTTAAAATTAATCAAATATCTGAAAAGGTACTTAAAGATTACCCTGCATCACAATGTACGGGTATTAAATTTTTAAATTGGATTTCATTGTCTGTAGCCTTTTTCTTTCCCATATTTTATAATCATAATATAACTGTATATGTAGTAAATCAGAGTTCCACGCATCACTACTGAAAACTAGTTAATAAATCAGCGAATTAACATCAGACTCGACGTCGCTCATCGCTACTCCGGGCTGCGGACTCCGGTGCCCGGGGCCCGCAATTACGCGTCGCAAACTGCCGCACCACCATTATACAATTTAGGCTAATTAACTACCGGATTTTGTTGTGCTACCCACAACGTAATTGCCTCCCATAACATGCCGCTACCACTGTTATTAGGGCTAAGTTCATTTTGTTGCTAATACAAGGGAGAAGTAGTAATTGCCTTTGAATTTGTTTAGCTGCCGATATCGTGTTTTGGTGGGAATCATGAGTGTTTAATTTACATGGTTTATAATCTGTGCGAAATTTTGATTAACGGCTCCTTTGATTTGTGTTTTTTATGTCGAAGTGAAATTGGTGATGATTTTTAATTGGTGGCGGTGAAATGTTTATTGATTGGTTGGTTTTTGTTGAATTTATTGATTTCGGCAATGATTGTATAATTTTTTAGAACGAAGTGTGACCTTTCACCGTCAGCATAATAAGTCAATGGATGTAACTGTCGTAGTATATTGTTCTTAATTTATTATAACATTAGCACCAATATTATATATATTGATTCGAAACCAGTACGTTTGGTCAATTACGTTGATGCTGACCGAATCAGTACGTATGATTTACACTTCTTATACTGCCTTATTTTTTTATTTTTTTTATTGCTGTCCAGTGGAAATTCAGCATGGAACTTCCTTCAAAGTCAAAGTCAAAGTCAAATATTTTTATTTCAAATAAACCAAATATTGGCACTTATGAAACGTCAGAATCTAAGTTGCACGGTTCCAAATAGTTGATCTATGGAGAAGAGCCGGCAAGAAACCCCATAGATACTCTTTTAAAATAATTGAGATTACGATGTTGAATAATACAAATTAAGGTAAACCATATAAAGAGCATTATGTAGGCCAATGTATAAAAAAAAGACATACTAATGTAATATAATCATTATTCGCCATGGCAGTTAATGGCTGACCAGTCCCAACAGACGGCACCCGTTCACGAGCATGACGCATGCATCAGCATCGCTTAGCTCAACCATATTTTAGGGAACCGAACGACCCGATACACAACGCCACCGCCAGCAAGACATTTTAGTGAGCATGACAGACACCAGGCCAAAGGCAAAGGGTACTAAATATATAACATTAACGGCTACATGATGCTCGCACATTTACAATTTTATGATTAATTAATAATGTCAAAATATTATTAGAATGTAAATTGCAGTCATTAAATCAAACATAGGAAAATAATTTATATAATAAATATAGAATTCAATTTTAAATAAGTCAAATTAAATGTCAAGATGTCAATAAAAAGATAAAAAAATAAAAAATAAGTCAAGTAAATGTCAGGATATCAACAAAAAAAAAAAAAAACTACAATTTCTGTGTAGACGGTAAAGCATTGATTGGGAATAACAACACGTCAATCATGCGAAAATTATACATTATAAAGCGCCAGAGGGTCGCAGTGTGCAGGAGGGAAACGTTTGCCAGACATCGCTATCGTCGATGTAATGATTTATATTATAGTAGGCTTTCGAAATTAAAATGCGCTTAATCAATGATTTGAATCTTATTTCTGGTAAGTCGGTAATACTACATGGAATTTTGTTATAGAATCTAATACTGTTTCCCATAAACGACTTGCTGGTTCTGCTAAGTCTAAAGCCTGGTACAACCAACTTGTTCTTGTTGCGAGTATTTAAGCTGTGCACGTCACTTTTCTTACTGAAATTTGCTATATTTTTGCGGATATACATAATGTTTTGGAAAATATATAAGGATGGTAGAGTAAGAATGTTTGTTTCCTTAAATAGTTCCCGTAGTGACTCACGAGAGTCTAGGTTATAGATAGCTCGCACTGCTCTTTTCTGTAATATAAAAATAGACTCAACATCAGCAGCCGAGCCCCACAGTAAAATTCCATAAGACATAATACTGTGAAAGTACGCAAAATATACTAACCTAGCTGTAGCCACATCCGTAACCTGTCTAATTTTCCTAACGGCAAATGCAGCAGAGCTTAGTTTGCCTGAAAGTGCCTTTATATGGGGTCCCCATTGCAATTTTGAGTCTAAAGTAACACCCAAAAATACAGTTGAGGAGACCAGATCTAATTCTTTTCCGTCAAGTTTTACTTGTGACCTTACATGGGTCACATTTGCTGTAGAGAATCTTAGACATTTGGTTTTTTTTGCGTTTAATAGAAGATTATTCGCCGAAAACCAATCAGATATCTTATGAAGTATATCATTGGATTCTATAAGATGGCTATCCTTTCTATTTACTTTAAATATAAGTGACGTGTCATCAGCAAACAAGACTATATTCGACATTGTATCGTTTATCATGTATGGCAGGTCATTTATATAGACCAGAAACAAAAATGGCCCCAAAATTGATCCTTGCGGTACCCCCATTTTAACGTGTGTGCCTGTTGATGTGACGTTTTCAATTTCTACTCTTTGATCCCGATTTGACAAATATGAGCTTACAAAATCAATAGATCTACCTTGAATTCCGTAGTACTTAAGTTTCAGAATGAGGGTGCGGTGGTCCACGCAGTCGAATGCTTTAGACAGATCGCAGAACACGCCTAAAGCATCATGTGCATCCTCCCAGGCCCCTAAAACGGTTTTAATGAGAGTGGACCCAGCATCCTCTGTAGATCGTCCCCGCGTAAATCCAAACTGATTGTCATGAAATATCCTATTTCTGTTAAAGTGTGCTGCCATTTGATTTAAAACTAGTTTTTCAAAAATTTTGCTTAAGGTTGGTAGCACAGATATTAGCCTATAATTTGATGCATTATTTAGGCAACCAGCTTTAAAAATGGGTACAATTTTGCTGGATTTCATGAGATCGGGAAAAGTGCCCTCTGCGATGCAGGCATTAAATATTGAAGCCAAAATTGGCGCAATATTAGTTATAACAGATTCGACGGCTTTCGTTGACAATCCCCATAAGTCCTCAGTTTTTTTAACTACTATTGTTTTAAATGTTTTAATTATATCACTGTCTGTCACAAAACTAAATTCAAAGACAGGTACATGTAAATCGACATTTTTCTTTAAGAATGCCTCTGCTGCTAAGGGAGACGATGGAAGGTGATTAGTAGTCTCTATTGGAATATTAGTGAAAAAGTTTTCGAGGAAATTTGCGACTACAGACTTATCTGAAACTAGTTTGTCATCGATATTTAAACTAATTGCACTGTCACTGAATCTACCATCACTAGTTTCAGAATTAATTATTTTCCATGTCGTTTTTATTTTATTATTCGACTTTTTAATTTGGTCACTAATATAAGCAGCTTTTGCTTGCGTACAAACCTTTTTAAACATTTTAGAATATTTTCTAACGTAGTTATGGAAATCAATATTAGGTATATAAGACTTTTTGTCATATAATTCGTATAGGACATCCCTACTGCGTCTTATACCCTTTGTTGCCCAGACACTGAACGTTAATTTTGGTTTTACATGAATTTTATTTACTTTGCTTCACCCCGGGGAAGGGCGAAGGGGTATGCCGGACTCCTACCAGCTAATACCACTGGAGCGGTCATCTTCGGCACCGAAGGGGGGCTCCAGGTACTCGTAAGATCACACTAGATTCTTATAAAGAAAAGAAAGAAAGAAAGAAAGAAAGAAACATTTATTTCTACGCACCAGACAACACACTACACCCATCATAAAACAATCAATACAGACGAGACATATTTAGAACTAAATAAAAGCAAAATGTTACTACTCCACAAACAAAAGAATAATGTAATCAATCTGAGTTGTTGCTAGAGTCTGTCTACCGGTAAAATGTCCTCGAGACGGAAGATATTTTTGCCTTGTTCTTTTTTTTTTTAAACCTTGCCCCACTCTAGTATTTCTCCTGTGTCGTGGGTGCGCTTACAGACATAAATAGCACATACAATACACCCAGACCCGGAACAACTACCTGCAGATCATACAAATATTTGTTCCGTGTGGGAATCGAACCCACGACCCGGAGCGCAGCAGTCCACTGTATCAGCCACTGCACCAACCGTGCCGTTAAAATGTAAATCCTATTTAGATGGTGTGAATTTGGTGTAAACCATACTTCGATCGATGTAAGTAGAGATACTGGTAATAGGAATTTTAATGATAATTATTGTGTGTTAAATTAGATTTAACATTACCACTTTCTAGAATAGTTCACGTTCAAAATCTCACAGCGCGCGACAATTTTTATACACCCAAACTCTTATGGTGTTGCTATTTGGTGGAGGCAATATTAAGTAAACCGTAATTACTCTGTGCCCTCATTCGGTGCGGAATTATTTAAATGTCAGCTAAATTGCTTTAACAGTCCGAGAGCAGTAATAAGGTGTCCATACAGCCTATAATTTGCTCTCGCATTCAATCACTCAGGCGCAGGAGGCGCGGCGAGCCATAGACTATGAGTTTATGAGCAGCCAAGCCTCTGTGCTGACTTGATATTGCTGAGAAATTTTTGGAATAAAAAAAGTAATTATTTGTGATAGTGGTCGGGGACGATATATTTTCTCAGTATTATTTTAATCATCATTATCATCAATTCGGCCGAATGAAGTCCACTGCTGGACACAGGCCTCCCCCAAAGATCACCACAACGACCGATATGGGTGTGTTGTGGGGGGTTTTGCCATAATCGCCACGCTTGGCAGACGGGTTGGCGATCGCAGTTGAGTTGTTAATGTACTCGAAAGACGCTGCTGCCCATCCTCCAGCTAATCCCTTAGTAGACTTTTACGACACCCACGGGAGGAGATGGGGTGGTGGTATTCTGAGCTAGCACCACACGGCACGGTATTATTTTAATGATTAAGAAAAAAAGAGAGGCATGTATCAGCTAATTCATTAATCACAAGTTGTGGTTACAGTTGAAAAGAAATTACATAAAGCATTAAACCTTGAATCCATATAAAATTGAAACTGTACATTAAACATTAATTGGTGGTTAGGTAATTGAAATTATACACGCCAAGCAATAGCACACGCAAATACAAAAGCCGTTTTTAATTTACGAACTTATTACCCAAGGATTATATTTAATTAATGCAATCTCGACTCAACTTCTACTTGAGTTTTGATTCTCGATCTGTAATATGAGCCTTTTTTTTTGTTTCAGAATTGGGCCGTAAGTCTAGCGATTTCGAGGGTTTCCATCCGATCATACTCAAATTCGCTTACGATTTTTGCTAATTTTAACAGGTTTGCATTTGACTAAATACTACTTCGTCCGGCATCCGTGTGGTGTCCGGCATCCGTGTGGTGTCCGGCATCCGTGTGGTGTCCGGCATCCGTGTGGTGTCCGGCATCCGTGTGGTGTCCGGCATCCGTGTGGTGTCCGGCATCCGTGTGGTGTCCGGCATCCGTGTGGTGTCCGGCATCCGTGTGGTGTCCGGCATCCGTGTGGTGTCCAGCATCCGTGTGGTGTCTGGCATCCGTGTGGTATCCGGCATCCGTGTGGTGTCCGGATTAAGAATATAGCACCACTCCATCTCCTCTCGTGGAGGTCGAAAAGGCGACTAAGGGACTCTAAACCAGAGTGATGGGCAGCAGCGTCCTTTCTGTGGAACAGTAGCCATTCTGCGCTCACCAACCCGCCTGCCAAGCGTGGTGAGTACTGGCAAATTCCCCCCAGTATGATAACACAGTTGTGGAAGTCTATGTGGGTGGCCTTCAGTAGTGGACGTTGTGTGGCCGATATGACGATGGTGATGAAATACTACTTTGGTAAGTTAGATTCGTTTTAGAGCTTCAATATGTATGTTTGATAAATGCACCACTTCAAATATCGTTTCTACACGCAATTCTTTGACCGTACACTTGAAGCGACTTTCATCTCGTTCAACCTGTCCAGTGGTGTTGTGATAACTTTTAATAGAGCCCGCAATCATAAGCCTATTAATAAAGCTTGAGGCAGAGGCGTCTTCTCGCTTTAATCAACATTTTCAATGAGATTATTAAATGCCGCCAGTTTCCAATATGGCCGCGGATGATGCCCACTGATGAGTTTTACGATGTGACCGTGTTCGGCGCGCGTTGTGACGTATTTATGACGACATTGATGTCATTTGTCTTCAATTTCGCCGTGGACAATTTACATGGAAATATTATGATATGGCAGGAAAGCTGCCGTCATGCTTTATAGTTGTGAGAGATATAGCGATGTGGTCTTTAACGGTTTGAAACCGATTATTTACATATGTTGTAGCTATAATGTCAAAATCTGTGGTAAAAATCTTTTTATTGGACTTTCTATAGTATCAAACGAGGTCTAGTTTTTATAATAAAACCCTAATGCAGCTGTAACACAAATGTATAAAGACTAGTATGTTGCCCGCGGTTTCATCTGCGCGTTTATTTTTATCAATATTGATACAAATATACCCTATAATACTCAGGGATAGTGTAGCTTTGTTTTAGTGAAATACATTTTAGAATCGGTTTAGTAGTTCCAGAGATTATCTCCCTACATACAAACTAAATCTCTTTATTACTAGTACCTATAGATGAGCAAATCCAATGATACAGCATAACTGTTCAAAGTGAGATTCGGATCATACAAATATTGATCCGTGCGAACCCGCGAACCCACGACCCGGAGCGCAGCAGCCGACTGTATCAGCTGCACTGACCGCTCCAGTGGCTTTAGCCGGTAGGAGTCTGTACACCTTCGCCCTTCCCCGGGGCGAAGGAAGTTCATGTAGTATTTCCACTGGACACCAATAAAAAATAAAGAAAATAAAAAGGGTTCTGTAAGAAAATTATCAGTAACAGATATGTTGGGTACCTAATACTGAGATAGTTAAATGGTGCACATATACATATTTACATATACATTTCTGCAAAGTGAAATTCAATTTGTTGTAAATTGATACGGCCGCTATTGATTGGACAGATGTACTAAACCTAAAGGATGTGTACTTGATTTGTTGATTAGATTTGGAGAGGGTAAATGATATCTAGGACTCTTCATGGACACACGTCTCAACTTCCGAGGACACTTATTATATAATGTAAGACGTTGGGTTATATATTGAGAACTACGTCACAATTCCGTTATGTAAGCGTAGCTATCTTGCTGTAATATGCTTTCGTGCGTAGCAAGTTGGAGTACGGTGCCATAGTCTCGAACCCGTGCGAGGCAAAATACGGTACAATGATAGAAAGGCTTCAACGCAAAGGAGTTGTTCCAGAATGAACAACCCGGCCAGGTCCTTGTACAATATACAAAAAATAGCTAGATACACATAAAATTAATTTCATTTATTCATTTTTGTCAAAATGACTCTTTTCTGGTACAAAACTAAAATTTATACTTAGAATCGCAACACACAACGTAAAACTCCACCATGGCGGTAAGAGACATTTAGGGATATATGATATTAATAATAATAAACCCCTCTGGGCAAACGTTATCTCACCATGGGATAAGGTAATCCTGGAGGGCAGATTAAAGTAGCTGCTTGATTTCTTCCTACCTTTTGATATAAAAGAAAGTATATCGTAAGAAAAAAAAAGTATATTAAGTAGCTTACAGAACGCAGGGCAGTTTGTGGCGAGCTGAATGTGAGTGGCGTCACTGCGTACCCGAATGCTTTAGAGAGTCGGTCAGGGCCTCGTCTCCGGCTTGCCTTTATTGGTTGGTTGGAGTGGTACCCCATGAGTGCCCGTAGGATTTTCAACTCTGGATTGCCTTAGTTGGATGATCAGAGAGGGGCCGCCAGAGCTATATGCTCGGGGGTGGAAGTGTCTAATGGCGTAATAACGGGGAAACCCGCTCCGAGTCTTCGAGACGCGCGATGGTGAAACCGGTGCCGCACCTCTCTACACCCCTAGCCGCTCACACCGGTGTTGCTCCTTGATGCCTGTAGTGGTGGCCATTTAGGGGGCCCATCTTGGGAGTTGGCGAGTCATCGTCTGCCACAGAATTTCACTTTAAATGTTGAAAGGCAGACGCCGTTGTTTCCGTTTTTAGAAGTATATAATCAATTTAGCACCCATTACAATAGACCTTATAACTGTAGTTTCCACCTTATACAATAGTTTTACACCTCCGGGGACATTCCAAGACTGCATTTTATAGTGTAGCCATGGAGAGTTCCCGGTTAGTGTCCCATTACATTTTAGATTAAAATTCTCTAAAGGGCCTCTGCGTGTTGGACCCATGTCCCCGCGTAAGCCTATCAAAGGACCGGGATCCCCCTTACAGGGGATATAAACCCGTGTAATTGAGAGACATGTAGATAATAATAATAATGTTTTATTCCAGATAATACAATCCATTTTTGTTAGTATCACTCACCATATATCTATTTAAAAATATTCAGTAATTAATATTACATTAACCATTTCACAATATTTAAATTACAAATTATTATTATTTTATTTGGCGAAACGGTTAGATGGCGTTACATGCATTTTGGTCCAGTGTCTCAGTATACCACCAAGACATCCATACTTTTACTCAGTACGTGTACTGAAAGAAAGAATCGATACTTGCTCATTGCTCGATCAAACAGTATCGGTATCTACTTGTATCGGTCAGTTCTTTTGGAACACTTTAGATCTTTGGAACCAAATAAAACCACGTTACCTATCTTTGGACTTGGTTACATGAAACATGTTATTTATGGTTTAAAATACTGCATATAAAATTATTTTTTATCCGCAAAGTAGTTGAATCCCTGAGTCGCCATATTGAAAGTCAGTGAAATTACTGATTAGGAATGATTTTTGTACGATTAAAGTTTGCATTTAAACGAATTGTAGGTATTTTTCTGGGGACATATGGATTTTTCTCGATTTTTTGAGGTACTGTACATGGACCTGGCCGAAAATGAAACATCTCCTTTGCCAGATACATCTAAAAACGAATGTACGGCGATTGGTAATCGCTATCGTTTTCCTTCTCTATTCGTTTCAGGAATAATTGGGTTATATACATTAGAAATAAGACGGGAGTTACAGCTCGCCATCTATTACTGTCTGCTGTGCAATAAGGACATCAATCCTAATGTACTGGGTGGCATAGGACGGTTGTCCCTAACGGATATGTGCTTGGTGGTCGTCGACGGCATTGACTGTTTGTATGTTCTGTGCTGCGGACTCTCCACGCGCGCTACGCGTCGACTTTATTGGCGCTCTCTCTTTTAAATGCATGTCCACGAGTTCCAATATGTCAACATTTTCAATGATTATATAAGTACTATTTATTGCTCTCTGTGTAAAATTACATTTAAGTCATAAATTATGATAGTAAGCATTTAGGTAGATTATAAATAAATAAGTATTACGATTAGAAATTTTTCGCCTATTTCCTTAAATAACTTTAAACTATCTATCTTAAAATTATAAAATAAATATAATTGACGAATATATTAACAAGCCCTTCTATTTAATATGTTACACGGTACAGTTTCCAAAACTTAATCTGACATTTTCTATATTTCCCCCCAAAAGTGACCCCCATATTTACCGGCTGTGGCAGACGGACATATGTCTGTCTCGACTAATGTATCTATCTACACATATACATATACACATGAGTGATCCTATAAGGCCGCCAATTCCGTCATTTTTTTCCCTGGGACGTTCGGAACCGTGAAAATAACAGGGTTCTAATACACTTTTCACCTTTCACCGCCTATTTTATCACGACAACGCGCGACCCCATAATACTGCACAACAGACGGTCTCCAAGCTACAAAAGCTTGGGTTGGAAGCTCTCCGTCATCTGCCGTACTCACCTACAGACTTTTACTTTTTTCAGAATTTGGATGACTTTTTGGCGGGAAAAAAATTCAATACACGAGAGACTGGTTTCTTCAAGAAGGTCATCGATACACTGTCACTACGTTGGCAAAGATGCACTGATTGCATGGCTGATTACAATGATAAAAGAAAAAAACTGTTTTTTTTTATTTCGTACAAAACGGCAATTTTATAGGTAAAGACCTAATAAAGATGTACAAAATTCAAATTTGCTAAGGGGGACTCGGTCGAATTTACCATGCAGATACATACATAAGCAAGTTTTTCTTTTACTTACAGATCTCAACAAATCAGGCCAGACAAAATCATTTTTGACATGTGTATTAAAAGTGCTAGATATTTTTTGCTATCGGTATAACTTTCATAATACAATATAACCGCATCGCACAACCGCATCGCACCGCTTTAGCAAAGCGTTAACAAATTGAAAATAAATAAAAGCAAAATGTTTCTTTTCAATTTCTCTTTACAATCAACACGAAGTATGAAAAGATTTGCCAATATAATGCGTTCGTATCGAAGGCACGAGCGTCGATCGGGTGCGTTCGTATGCTGATGGCGCTGTGTCATGCGCGCGCAATTTGCCCCCGCTGCGATGCGCCCGCGTCTATACCGTCAACGTCTCACTTGACACTGTCATAGAATAACATTGTAGGCAAATGATTGTCCAGATAGGGATTTATTACTGATGACTAATTACTTAAAAGTTAAGAGCGACGTTTCTACAGTCCAAGAAATAGCTCTTTTATACACGCAGGATGATGTCTAGGTACTCTACCTTGCTTAGAGAGGGATTGGGAGAGGGCCGATCCCGTACGGAGAAGGACGAGACGGCGCCGGGGTAACAACCACCCCGATGCCCAGGTTCAACACGCCTTAGCCATAAGGCAACAGCCACGGGGATCTCCGGTCCGCAGATTGGGGAGTCTGCGTGCTCATACCAAGTGCCCCCGGGAAGACGGTGGATCGCATTAAGTCATGTGCCGCCGTGTGTTTGGCGCATAGCGAGGCTTGCGAGGATCCTTTACAATCCTTCCCGGGAAGTGCCTGGGAGGGGTGCCCTTTTTACAGTCGCCTCCCGTATGGTAGAGGGGGTGCTTTAAAGTCATCCTCTCTGAGATGTGCCTAAAGGCGTGGCATCGTAGGCGGCTCTAGTGTAATCTTACGAGGACCTGGAGGCCCCCTTTGGTGCCGAACATAACCGCTCCAGTGGTTTAGCCGGTTGGAGTCTGGCATGCCCCTTCGCCCTTCCCTGGGGCGGAGGTAGTTCATGAAGAACTTCCACTGGAGACCAATAAAAAAAAAAGGTAGGTTTTGCTCACTACTACTGGTACTGGTACTGTCATGATGGAAATAATGTCATCGTCATCATCATCAATAAATCTACCAAAGGATGTCCTCTGTTGAACAAAGGGCTCCCCTATAGATTTCCACAATGGCCGGCTACATGCCACTCGCATTCAACGAACCTCAGCAAACTTCACCAGGTCGTCTGTTCATTTCGATACAGGCCGTCCTACGCTGCGTTTTCAGGTGCAAGGTCTTCACAATAATAGCCTTTATTGGCTGGCTGGAGTGGTCACCAAGAGGCAGGACTCTCAACTCTGGCTTATCTCAGTTGACCAATCATAGGGGCCCGCCAGAGCCTTATTCGTGGGGGTCGAAGTGTCCAATGGCGTAATAATGGGCCCATCTTGTGAGTGGCGAGTCACAGTCTGCCGGCTGATACTGGCAGAGTTTCAATGAAAGGTTGAATGAAAGGTAGACGCAGTTATTTAAGTTAACTTTTTAGTCCGTGTTTTCTTCCCGGCTAGCTCAACTAGGAGGCTCTCTCCATGGCAGCAAGTAACGGAGTTCAGTTAATGAGCTTGAATGAAACATATCATATATATTGTTATTTTGCAGGTATATTGTTATTCACAAGTTCAATTATTTATTTATTTATTTATGCTTAATGTACAAAAAAATGTACAAAGGCGGTCTTAATGCCAGAGGCATTTTCTACCAGACGACCTTTGGGTGATGCAGAGACAACAAGGTAGATGCACCAACAAGATAAGAGTGAAAGGTATAGATGCGAAGACATTTATTTACAGGTATAGAAATAGTATAAACTTACATAAACATACAACATATACTATAAAATGTATATATACAAAATAAACATACATACATATTAAATAGATATATATATATAACTTAGGAAAACAGAGATTCAGAGCCGCAATGAATCTGGTAAAATCTTGTCAAGTAAATATTTGCGTACTTTTATTTTAAAATTGAGACGACTATTAACCATTCTGATTTTTTTTTTTTTTTTTTTTTCTTTTTTTAGAACAAAGAAGGTAGAATGAACAAAGTCGGAGTGATGAGTGGGACATTGAAGAAGACGATTATTAGTAGAGCGAAGATTTTTATTGTGGTTGGAACAAAGATACTGGAAATGGGAAGATAAATAAGAAGGGGAATTAGGGGCATGGAGTATTGAGAACAGAGTAGTCAGTGCCCTCATGTTTCTGCGCTGGCGAATGGGCAACCAATTTAAAAGAGATCGATACGCAGAAACATGGTCATATTTTCGGAGATTGAAGACGAATCGAATGCAACTATTGAGAAGCCGGTCAAGTTTGTTGAGTAGATCTGCATTCAGGTCAAAGTAGCACACATCACCATAGTCGATTATGGGAACAATTAAGGTCTGCACAAGCATTGCTTTTGTATGTGACGGCAGAAAATTTTTGAGGCGATAGAGGGATCGCAAGAGTCCCGTAACTTTTTGGCTCACATTTGTGACTTGGGACCGCCAATTGAGAGTAGGGTCGATATGTAATCCAAGATCTTTGACGCTGGAGCTAATAGCTATGTTTATGCCGTTGTAGATAATAGGTGGGACAGTAACACTACACACTTTGCTAATACTTCTGTGGCTTCCTACAATGATGGCTTGGCACTTAGTGGGGTTTACTGCTACACCAAACCTCTCAGCCCAGTTCTTTATGGTATCGAGATCGTGGTTTACGGCTTCGACTGCATTGTTTAAGTCTTCCACTCGAGCTTGAGAGTATAACTGTAGGTCATCGGCATAAAGATGATACGCACACTGAAGCTTTTGGGTAATTAGATTTATAAAAACGGAAAAAAGAAGAGCAGATAGTATCCCGCCTTGTGGAACGCCAGTTTCCAGGTTACACCAAGATGAGGAAGACTCCTCAACGTGGACTGATTGCTGACGCTCCCGAAGATATGATGAAAACCATTCCAGCGCTTCGGGGGAGATCATAAAATGGGAAAGGATAGACAGAAGGATGTCATGACTGACGGTATTAAATGCATTGGAGAAGTCAACCAATACCTTGGTGTCCTCCATGCCAGACCTAATATCGCCAGTCACTTTAAGGAGGGCAGAGACAGTGCTATGGCCTGGTCTAAACCCAGACTGGAGAGGACTCAAAAGATTGTTGAGGTAAATGAAGCGGGAGAATTGTTTGTGAACACAGGCCTCTAGCACTTTAGACAGGAAAGGAAGGATGGAAATTGGACGGAAGTGACTAGGAATAGAGGGGCTAGGAATCTTAGGCAAGGGTAAAACATAGGCTTTACGCCATAAGGATGGAAAAGTACTGGATTCTAGTGAAACATTTATAATATGGGAAATTGCTGGAAGGAGGTGATCTAAAATTGTGGTGATCATGTAACGGCTTATGGTATCACAGCCCACAGCTTTTGATTTGATGGATAGGATAACTTTTTTAACCTCTCCCAAGTCGACTGGAGAAAAGTGAAAGGGATTTATATTGGGACGCGTTAGACCAGTTATGAAATTAATAGTGTGACATTTGGTTATGCGATCTAATGGGAAAGAAGTGGAGAAATGATTATTCAGGTCGTCTAAGCCAATGGAATTTGGTAGGTCTAAATGTCGCGATTTACCGATACCTAGAGTTGCAAGGAACTTCCAAATATCGGCAGAAGATGAAGAAGAAATATTATCCAGAATATGGCGGCGTTTGGCATTACGTATCATCTGATTACACCGATTCCTAGCAGCCTTGAAGAGTTTCCAGTTATCTTCTAGACGATCTCTTTTAAACTTGCGGAAAGCGCAGTTTCTCCGTCTCATCGCCATTAGAATACCCCTTGTCATCCATGGCGCAGGTGGTCTTTTCAATTTAACCTTTTTGACCGGAGCGTGGGTATCATAGAGGACTATCACAATCTGGTTAAAAATGCGCACTTTGTCGTCCACTGTAGTGGCCTCAACCAACGGTTTCCAATCTATAACTGACGCATCACAGCATAGTTTATCGATGTCCATGCGTGCAAAGCAACGTCTGTACAGAACCTTAGGCTTAGGTTTGGGAGGTTTTAGGATATATGAAAGGAAGATGAGGTCATGGTGGGAAAAACCAGGAGCAGCAAGCTGTCCATGAGAGGAAACGAGGGAAGGATTGGAGGTGAGGATTAAATCGAGCCAGGTGTCCTCGCCTGCAACGTTGAGGTGAGTGGCTTGTAGAGGCAGGACATGGAGGCTTGATGACTCGATCAAGTGCATCAGTTTACAGGAACGAGGGCAATTTTTATTCAGGAGATTGGTGTTGAAATCGCCCATGATGATGTGATGTGCATACTCAGAACCTAAAGATTCCAATACTGATTCGAATTCAGTGAAATAGTCGACAGTAGGGGGACAATAAATAACACCGAGAATGGCTTTAGCTCCCTTGACGCAAACCTCTAGAAAAAGGAACTCTGCGGAAGCAGAATAATTTGAAGAAGAAGAACACAAGATTTTGTAAGGAAATTCACTACGGAGGTATATGGCAACCCCACCCCCTCCCTTACCTATACGATCATTCCGGATAAGTACAAAACCCGGGAGAGAGTAAGAGGTAGACAATAGATGAGGTTTGAGCCATGTCTCAGAAATCAGAATAGCGTGAACGTTAGCTTCGCTAAACGCTTCGTGTAAGTCGCTATAGTGACTGGGAACACTTTGAGCGTTAATATGACTAACATTCAATAACAGCCGGCCTTGTTGTTGTTTAAAGTTGTAACGCAATCTATCACCAAGAGTGTCAGTAGCGGAACACTATAGTGTGATGTTTGTGGAGTGAGGTGTACGAGTGGACGTGAGGTGGACAGTGATGGAGATAAAAGGTATGAAGTCATGAAAGAGGTTGATTGAAATAAAGATGAAGGATGACTTCGTTTCAATATAACACCCATTGCAATAGACTTTATCATTCTAGCTTCCATCTCATACAATACTTCTACACCACTGGGGACAATTCGTGACTGTATTTCTATAGTACAGCCATGGACAGTTTCCAGTTCATGTCGCAGTATATTCTAGATCAATTTTCTAAAGCGCCTCTACATATGGGACTCATGTCCGCGTAAGCCTACTAAAATACTGGGTGCCTCCTTACAGGGCATACTAGCCCGTAAATAGAGACAACTAGCAACACAACGTACCACAGAAATATTTATGTATTTCAGGCTTCTGGTGCAAAAACTTCAAATATAAGAACATATCGTCTTATATTTGATGTTTTTGTTGAAACTTAGAATATATTTTCTGGAAGGTTGCGGGAATCCACTGGAAGTTCAGGACCCGTCATTGTGGCGATATTTTGGGGGAGGCCTTTGTTCAGCAGTGGACGTCTTTTGGCTGAAATGATGATGACAAGCGTTGGCTTCGCCCGCTAGGCGCAGTAGTTCTTGAATACAGAATAGAAATCACGGTGAAAAACCAATTTGGTGTTCGCAAAATTCTCTAAAAAGTTTTCGTAAAAAAAAAAACACATGATTAAAGCTCTTTAAGGATACGTTGCAGATGGTTAGCCATGAGAACGAGTCTTAGCGAATACCAAATTGGGTTGTCGCCGTTATTTGAATGCTGTATTCAAGGATGTATGGATGTATAAGGTTAGGGAATTGCACCATAGTACTTGGCTCGCTTCCTCGCTCGGCGCGTGGTTGATCATCAGAAGTCTGATATCCTCATCTTCGCTACATTCAATATTTTATTCTTCAGTAAAAAAGTCTCGCAAATATATTTTTTGTTGTTCAGTATATTGCATGATTGAGATTTTCCACATAAGAAAAAAACATTTATCATTATTATTATTTCTAGCAGGAATATCACCTATCTACAGGCCATAATCTATGATTCGTCGGCAACTTACCCTTTGCTATTATCATTTCTAATTGAAATTGCTTTATAAAAAGTACCAGAAAGCAGGCTGAATACGATACAACTTCATTACAAGTGGCCGGTGGTTTTGATTAGTCGCCACACGAAGTCATTGTAGAAGTAAATCAAATAAAAAAATACGAACGTCATGATCTAATTTAACTGAGTCTAATATAGTCATCTTGATACACTTAGCTATGTAATTCCGCTATTTCATGCTGTTTTATATATACTACAAGTAAATGGTTACGTGGAACTGCATATCCAGATTATGCAACATTCGAGAAGCACCCTTTGAAACATGCTTTTGCTGTGTTAGAGTTTCGTATATTTTGTGTTAACATCGCTTTATCGAAATAACTAGATATGTTGTCTTCTTCTTTTGCATCGTTCCCTTGCTACTGCAGATCGAACACATACAACGCGTTTCCATATCATGTGGTTTTTCTTGGCGTGGACCGCTAAATATATGTTGCCTCTCGAAGAAGGAGGAGACGGCGTCGGGGTAACAACCGCCCTGGCGCCTAATTCCCATACGCCTGATATCCCCTGCCGTTGCTGTAAGGTGGGACGCTTTGGGGGATCCTTTAAAATCCCGGGGGGTGACCGCTTTACAGTCACCCTCTCAGACATGTACATGTGCCCATAGGCGTGGCTCTAGTGTGATCATACGAGGACCTGGTGCCTCCCTTAGGTGCCGAAGATGACCGCTCCAGTGGTTTTAGCTGGTAGGAGTCCGGCATACGCAGGAAGGACAGAACAAGGAAGTTCATGAAACATTTCCACTGGGCACCAATAAAATATAATTAAAAACAAGGTAGATGTTGCCTCTGAACGTATTATTTATTGCGTCCACTAACCAGCGCCCTGCCTTAAGCTTCTTTCCCTTCCAGTCGGCCATCCAATCCCGCCTCAGATGGTGTAAGAAAACTCTGCAAAGGTTCAACCGAGGACAGTCAAATCACGTCTACGACATCATTCATCAGTGGTGACGAACCTTGGATCTATGCCTACGATCCTGATTCCAAATAACAGTCTACAATCTGGGTCTTTCAAGACGAGCCAAAGCCGACTAAAGTTGTTCGTACTCGAAGCACTCCAAAGAAGATGGAGGCCACGTTCGTTGAATAAACCGGCCATGTTGTGACTATTGCACTTGAAGATCGTAGAACGGTTAACGCAGAGTGGTATACCACAGTTTGTTTACCATAAGTCATCGCCGAACTTCGAAAATCTAACTAATGTTCGCTGACGATCTTAAATTATTCTTTTCTATCACCAATACTACTGATTGTGCAGCACTCCAGTCTGATATTGACGCGGTGAATGAATGGAGTAAAATAAATAAGTTATCATTTAATATTTCCAAATGTAAAACAATTACTTTTTCTCGGTCTCGCTCTCCAATTTTAATGGCCTATGAGCTGGTCCGCACCGCTCGATCGTGTCAGCACAATAACGTGATTTAGGGTTAACTGTTGACAATAAACTAAATTTCCACGATCATATCAAGCAAATATGTAAAGATGCTAATAAAGCCTTAGGATTTATAATTAGAACATCCACTCATTTTAATAACATCCAAGCTATAAAACTGCTTTACAATGCTTATGTACGTAGTAGATTGGAGTATAATTCTAACGTATGGAATTCACAAGAAAATATATATAAACTTGCAATTGAAAAAGTTCAGCGCAAATTTGCTCAATATCTATACAAGCGTGAGTATGGACACTACCCTTTTTTATATCCTTCTATGTTTGTATCTGGGATGGTGGGCTTCGACACACTTGAATTCAGGCGAAAGTTTATGCACATCATGCACTATCTTTCGATGATAAATAATAAAGTAGATAATCCATCGGTACGGGAGTGTGTTAATTTATATGTACCAAATAATTATTTACGCGGATGTGGACGTCGACATCGCCGATTCCTAACTTGTCCCCCAACATGGCGCCTTCCACATGCAGCTAATAGCCCTACTGGGAGAGCTATTGAATTAATCAATAATTTAATGCAGAGCAGTCTAGATGCAGATATATTTTTCGACAAGTTATTTGTATTGATGAAATATGTAATGATTCATTTAAATACAATTTAATATTCAGCCATAACTTCTTGCCGTGTTATTATTTTGTTTTTATATAATTTATTTTATTGTTATAACTTACTTTATTATCACAATTTGTAATGTCTTAAATTTTATTTTTATTCTTTAGGTTATTGATTTGATTTGTTTTTTAAAAGAAGTAGCATAACATATAAGCGGTTTGGTCCACACTGTAAGCTTGTATTGTTTGAAATAAATAAATAAATAGTCGCATCATCCTGCACCACGACAACGCAAGCTCACACAGCGCTCGTCAAACGATTGAGTATTTGAAGCAGGAAAAAGTAGAAATTCTTGACCATCCTCCATACAGTCCTGACCTAAGCCCTAACGATTTCTTTACATTTCCTAAAATTAAGTAAAGTCTTCGTGGTCAAATGTTCCAGTCCGGTGAAGAAGCAGTCGACGCTTTCAAGTCAGCCATTTTGAACACCCCCACTTTAGAGTGGAATAAATGTTATAATAACTGGTTTGAGCGAATGGATATGGATACTATAAGGTTTTAGTTGTGTTTTTTTCTTCAAAGGACAAAACTAAAAAGGCATGCCTCGTATGATGAACATTGGTCTTGAAAGGCGGAAATGAAACGAAACTGGTTAACTATTAGTTACTTACCTCAGAATAAAATAGCGGTGCCGCCATAGTGATTGGCATGGATTTTCTGTGGAGGTAGTTTCTGTACATTTATTTAGATTTCATATATAATACTGTTCAGTGCCTGGGCAACCAAAGGTATACAATGAAGTAGTAGTAGTTACCATAGTGCCGTCGATAATTACCTGTGGAAGTTGCGACCAATTAATTCTAGAGTTAAGCCTAGGACTGCCTACAGCTAACACTTGGATCTTCGAAGGGTTATCTTTTAATCCATATGCCTTACTCCATTCGTATATATGCGCTAAGTCTTTGTTTACAGTATTTATGACTTCCACCAACTCTCCTAAGGGACCTTGTGAATAAATTTGTAGATCATCTGCATATTATGTTAGGAATTACTCAAAAATCTTCAAGAAAATTTGTATACAAGCTAAAGCAGCTTACATTAGTAATCAAATAAAGAAATCAAACACCAAAATAAAAACGACGGAAAATAATAAATACTGAAACTGGCAATCGTAAGATAACTGACAGTAGGATTGACTTAAAAATAAGTGACGAAGTAGTTTCAGTCAGTACGTATGTAGATTATACACTTATACTGGTAGTACTGTAGTCGCCAATTTCTTAGGAAACTTCTTCACTCATATACCTCATATCCTCATATCGGCCATTTATACGTCCACTGCTGAACAAAGGCCTCCCCCATAGATTTTCACAACTATGTCATCATTCTGGGGGGAATTTGCCAATACTCACCACGCTTGGCGGGCGGGTTGGTGAGCGCAGTATGGCTACCGTTTCACAGAAGGGACGCTGCTGCCCATCCCTCTGGTTTAGATTCCCTTAGTCGCCTTTTACGACATCCACGGGAGGAGATGGAGTGGTGCTATATTCTTAATCCGGACACCACACCTCATATACCCTTAGAGACAAATAAATACCTTCCATCGTCACCCGTTATAGCTGAGACATTCTTAAAAAAGAACTTAAATATACAAGTACCTAACTTTGATTTTAAATTTGTGACTTACACTGACATACGTATTATGATTAGCATTTATAACTTTAGCAATGAAAAGTTCCGAAGACCTATGTAGACTGTCCGTTAAAGCTGTTGAAGCAGTAATTGCTAACATCGTCCCAATATTGGCAGCGATTTTTAACTCTTGTATTTCAGACGGCGTATTTCCCGATCTAATGAAAACTAGTAAAATTTTACCCATTCTTAAAGGAGGTGCCTCAAAAAATCCTTCTAATTATAGGCCTGTATCGCGGCTGCCAGCCCTAAGCAAAATATTTAAACACAATTATTTTTAATAATACTCTTTCTCATCTCTAGGGTTACCACTGGAAAACAGCGCTGTACTGTGGTTGAAATTACAACACAGTATTATGCTGAGTGCTGACCTCACATCCCACATTTCAGACCTACATCTGCTATTTTTATAAATTATTATTTTATATTCTACGGTCAATCGTTCATCAGAAATTAATAAATCTTTTTAAACAGTAAAGTTCTTCAAGAATCCTAATTTTAATTTTATACCTACGTCCGCCCGACGTTATAATGTTTATTTATTTCCTTTTAGTTCTTTAAATATTTTTATATCGTGTGGGTTTTTTTAAGCCGGTATTTTTTTCTTTTAGACTGTTTTATTAATTTCGTTGTGGGTTCCAAGACAGTTAGTTGTTTCCCTAGGACACACCAAGCTTCATTAATCGGTGTTTTTCCGGTAATCGCCATTGTATATCCTGGCTTACAGGAATGTTTAGCGGGCTTCTTCCAATAAAAATGGCTGATTGGTGATCGCAGTATGTCGTATTAGCACACGCGAGGATGCTGCTGTCCACTCTTTGACATTCTACACTTTTCCTGAACTCTTGAAGATGTACATAAATCGCAAAAGCTTTGGTAATATTTTTAGCTATTCATTTAAAAAAGGTAACGAAAAGAACAATATATCACTGTCAAAACCAATTTCTTGTTGTACAACGATGATATCGCTGAAAGGTCTATTAACCAAAGACACGCTATTCGTTAACTAATTGCAGAAAACAACAGTGAAACCATAAGACAATGCGATAACCCTTCCCTTTTTATCCGACCAGCTTTACCAGCCCTCCCCTACTCCTGCCAACGTATGGCTAAGTAAGACACAGAGGGGATTGTTAATAGATTAGCACGGATCAATTTAAGTCAGTGAAATTAATAGCTAAGAACCGAGCTGGGAGGTCTGCCGGTCACCCCGCTAATTGAATGTGTCAATCATTTTAACAACGCAAATGAATAGGGCATAGAACTTAACGCATCCGTTTAAGTTAGAACCTTCTGCAATGCTATTTTGCATACGTTAGGGAGGTTTTCGTGGCTGGTTGACGAATGCCCGCGGCAGGCTATCGCTCACTGCTGTATTGTGCCTGTTTGAGCCGGACAGTACTAATTGTGTAATATTCCAGTAAACTCATTAGTGCGGGCACGTGTGCTGATGGGTAAAAGTTTGGGTAATCAATAAATGCTGGGTGTTACAAATAGTAATAAGAATATTTTTGAAGTTATCCTTTGGTGTGTTAAGAGTAGGTAATATTGTATGCAACGGAAATCAGTGGGAATCATGCAATGGAAATATTTACACCAAGAAGTTAGCAGTCAGAGGTTTCTGAGTACCTTACTTATTATAAAATCTCTAACTCTATGAGATTATATATGAGTGTTCGCTTTATAAATTTGATATTCTTATCAAATTATGATATTATGATTTAATACGCGCGCATATAAGTACACGTAACCACTTTTTTGACTTTCGACAGTCCGTTTCTCTAATGTGACGGAGAGGTAGATGCAAAGTATTAGTATCTTAATCATTAATCAAGGTGTACTTATAACTGTTTATCAGGACCTATACGTTATAGGTTTGGTATTTTGTCCAACCCTACCAAACCGTCAGAGTCCCAGCACTTCAAAGTGATAAAGTTTAACCCTAAAGCATATTGTTAAGCACATTTAGGTCTGAAATTTTAGAACCTGAATGACCGACAAATCGTCATTTTTAGCTGTACGAAAATTTGTCAATGCAAAAGTCTCCTTATTACATGCAGCAACAGAGTAACGGATCGATGTGATTTTTTGTAAAGAGATAGTTTATGAGCCGGAGAGTGTCACAGGCTACATTTTATGCCGGAGGCCTTTTATTCTTAAAACTAAACTGAACGAACCAAGAGAACTACAAAGTTTAAAACAACTTTGGTAAGAAAGCATGAGTAAAAAACAAAACTACATTAAATATTCAAATAAACAAATCACTGATCGTTGCTCCCTATGATCTTATTATTAAATCAAACGCCAGCCTTTATTTACATTTACAGATGAAGCCGAATGGAGAAAAAAGATAATTTGTTACGATAAATCATACACAAGCCATATTTCATCGTCGCCTGGTTCGAGTGCTTGACGTGTCTCATTACAATGTTAAATGAAATGAATATCTTTGCCGCCGTGATAGACCATGTTAATCCTCATTTCTACTGACGGGGTGGAAAGAACAGGCATAGGTAGCAGTGTCCTAAGCGTCTGATGTGGTTGTTCTAATTTCACCCTTTTCTGCAGAGCGATTACGTAGTCACTGGGGGTGTATTATTTATATTTTTAGAAATACTAGTAAGGCTATTTAAGCGCCTTCTATTCAGTCAATCTAACCACCTTATTTTAATTGTGGTGTCCGGATTGAGAATTTACCACCACTCCATTTCCCCACTTCGATGTCGTAAAAGGCGACTAAGGGCCTATACTCGTATACCACAGTGATGGGCAACAGCGTCTCTTCTGTGGAACAGTAGCCATACTACGCTCACCAACCAGCTTGCTAAGCGTGGTGAATACCAGCAAAAATCTCCCAAAATGGTGTCACCATTGTGAAAATCTATGAGGAAGGCCTTTCTTCAGCAGTGGACTTCCTTTGGATGATATGAGAACGATGATGATGATGATGAATCTGACCTTATAGTTCTTTTCGAACAATTTGTTATATTATTAAACGCCAAACCAAAAACGCTGTAAAGGGTTCGAAACGTCGGGAAATTAAGACATAATTTTGAATTGCATGAAAGCATGTGCTAGTATGGATCACGTATGTTTAAATTAGGTATGTACATAATAAACAACGCGAAAAAATCCGCGTAAGTATATTTTAGCACTACTTACATTAAACTTATTGTTTCTAAATGGTGAAAAAGTGAGCACTGCTTTATGGGATGTTATGCAAATGCTCATACATTGCTATGAATTGTGCTACTGCTTACATAGCTTCCCTGTCATCAAATCAGTCGAAGGACGTCCACTGCTGTACAAAGACCTCCCCCATGGATTCGACCAATTGTGTCATCATTTGGGGAATTTTCCAGTACTCACCACGCTTGGAAGGCGGGTCTGTGAGCGCAGATTGGCTTCTGTTCCACAGAAGGGATGCTGCTGCTTACCCTTCTGGTTTAGACTTTCCCTATAAACTGCTTTAAATATCAGAATAAGGCAATCAATTTAAATAACACTTTTGAGTATTGCATATGTGTCACCCGCGTTTTATTTAAAGGATATTTCGAGTAAGTACTTTGACATAGAATATATATATTGGGTTTCAAGGGGTTTTTTTGCGCGGTACCCTTTTTCTTTTTCTAAAATAAAAGTAGCCTAAGTTATTCCTTATAACGTCAGCTATCTGCCAGTTCTGGCAAAATCGTTCCAGCCGTTTCAGAGATTACCCGGAACAACAGACATAAGCTACCCCTTCAAATTGTACGCCTTTCCAGTCCATCCAATGGTTGTATTGAAGAGATCGCCGAATTGCGATAAGACCGCCAATTGTACCTTTTCTTCCATATGGTAAAAATTGTTTAACTTTTGTTTTTATCATGGTGTGCAATAAAAATGATTTATCATTATTATTTATTATGAAACGCAAATCGTATGTTAGTTGCAATACAGGCCACTAGTGGTGACATATCTAGAGTGCCGCTCTGTCATAAAATTATAGGCGGCATCATGAGACGAACTTTCGGGCGTTGGCAATCATCATCATTTCAGCCAAAAAACTTCCACTGCTGAACAGAAGGCTACCCCAAAGATTGCCACAACGACCGTTATGGGTGTATTGTGGACCCATTGGGGGTTTTGCCATAATCGCCACACTTGTCAGACGCACTGGCGATCGCATGTAGGTATAAATGTAGAATTAGAACGTTGAAGGACGCTGCTGCCCATCCTTCAGCTAATCCCGTAATCGCCTTTTACGACCCCACGGGATGAGATGGTGGTGGTATTCTTAACCGGCACCACACGGCCATACTTCTATTATAATTTGTCCTCGTGTTAGAGTCAAGTGTAGCTCTTCTTTCCTTTCCTGTTTCCACCTTCAAAAATGGGCTCCTAGTACAATTGTGTTGCTGCATTGTATGTGGATATGAGTACCACTACCCTGCCTCCGCCTTTGTTGTAAGTCCTCAACATATTAGCGACTCCTCTTGTGCTGCGGATATTCAAACGGGCGGTGATTACTTAAAATCCGAAGACAGGCAACCTGGTGTACCGTAAGTACAAAATAATACTCTAGCTTGCGTTGGCTGATTATAGGTGCTACAGTAAAAGTAGTTTTAGAAACTTGCCCGAGGCCGATTTAATGTCGTCCTAAAATCATCACTCAAATTTTAATTTCAGGCCAAACTTATCCATAATATGTTCTTTAACTGAGATGTTTTAGGTACATCTACACCTACATAATATTTTATGCAAAAAGTTGCTTCAATCGAAAGCTGTATTAGCTTTTTCTAACGGTGTTCACCAACATCAATTTATTACTCATATAATATATTATTATACCAGGTTATCATATAGTAATTTTATTAACGAGTTATCAATATTTATGAAATAATAATTTCAATCTATTAATATTTAATAACATCGTTAAGCCAAAAAAAATGGTCGAAAGAGTATTGGAGTGTATTTTTATCGATATAAGAATATCATTATTTGCACCTGCGAATCATAATCGATTTCGTCTGGGCACATCTCTTTGAATCTGTAGCGACAGACGTCACGCTGCGCGAGCGCACCCCTACCGTTAAACACGAATATTAGTTCTTTAATAATGCCGTATTGATAGTGTATCGTTTTAGTTTTACTGTCGAGAAATGGGAATGTGCATAGTTTTCATTTAAAATGAAAATGACAATACAACTATTATTTATCGGCATACTGTGGTTAATATTGTTGATAACACGTTTTTTTTTCTATAATATACTCGTATCTTTCGAATATAAAACATTGGTGATACCAAATTAATTTGATAGATTTGAATTTAATAAGCTATTCTTTACAAAATTACATTAGCGTGAAATGGAATTTATTGCTCTATTTCATCGACATCCGAGACTAGTTAAGTCTAAAAATTCAATATAAGCTATACTATAGTATCCGGTTGTATCATATCAGCATAAACACTTTATTTATTACAAATCCTTTTTTTATTTCGTACTCCTTAACTTAATAAGCGTAATTCATCACTCGCTTGGGAGCCAATCGGCTACCAGCAGTCTATTCGAAGCAGGCTGATTGAATTAGCCATATCAATCATTTAAATGAGGCCCTGACCTTATCTGAGTGCTTGAGGTCTTATACAGCCGTTGTTCGAATTGTTATTGTACGAGTTCTATTCATATGTTAAAATTTTGAATACATATTATTTTGGATACTATAGAATAATGAGTCACAAGTCTAACATGAAGTTCGTAACACGAAGTAAAATGTTTGTTTAAACAAACGTTGCCCCACACTAGGATTTCTCCTGTGTCGAGGGTGCATTTACAGACATCAATTCCATACTCAATACACCCAGACCCGGAACAAATACTTGCAGATCATACAAATATTTGTTCCGTGCGGGAATCGAACCCGCGATCCGGAGCGCAGCAGCCACTGCACCAAACGTGCCATCAAACACTAACACTTTTAAACATTTCAATGTCTTATTGTAATGTTTAAAAGTGTAAGCCCTTCATGTTTAGTTAAGTTTAGGGTAATCTATCTGATTGGTAATTCTCGCATTTTAAGGGTTTCACTTTTAGGAAAGATGATCGTAGAGCGATTACACAGACAGATACTGCTTTCGCAGTTGGTCTGGCTGGACAAATGACGGTATATATACCTATATACCGAGCTACTTAATACCAAGGTACTGGCAGCGCCACTGGTGCAAGCTGATTGGCTCTGGTTACTTATCCGCTTGCTCTGGGTAGTGACTAGTAGACTAAGTCATTTGAGAGATCTAGTAGTAAGCGATTAAAATATTTATTAAAGTGAAGCTTTCGATAATAATCTTTGATTTTTAAGCCTAAGTGGCTTAAAAACCAAATATTATTAAGTAACAACGTTAAACAAATAACATCTCAAATAATACAAATTCTCGATAATCGAATCTCAAAGCCGCGAACACAGAGAATATACTGCCAATAATATTGATTAAAAAGCAACAATAGCGTGTCCATGCATCGTAAGATTATTTCGGGACTGTATTATAATAAATTCTGGTGTTAATTATATCGTGAGTGGGTCGTGCGGCGGTACAAAGAGGGCGCGGCGCGGGTACGCGTGTTGATTTTCAGTTTATTTCATTAGATCCGCGCAGCAGGGCGCGCGGGAGTCGACGCCATGCTGTAGGGTGACTATGAGCGCGGATAGGTTTGATACGGGATGGGATTGATTGGATTTTGAGATTATAGGTACTTAACGCGATTATGGAATGAGTTTTGGAAGATGTAATAAGCATTGTTTACGTTATTAATTTGAACAAATAATATACTTATTTTTATTTTTCAGGGATACAATCATTTGCAATTTTACAAAAAGGCATTTTAATGAAGTTTTAGTGAACGGTACTTATAAGAAAGTATAAAAATAATAGGTTTAACTTTTTTTGTTAATTATCCTGATTCATCACTAGGCCAAAGACGGCTTGAGTAATTAAATCCTTAGAACTATTAAACAAAGTGAAACGCAACACTTACGGTTTATGAAGTTTACGTTTAGTTTATTAAGTTTATTACTCAAAAAAAAAAACGTCCACGTACAAACAATAATTCTCCACGCTTAACTTTGTGGTCACCCTGACAACCGCCATAGGGTTCACCTGCCTGCTTAAAAATTGTAAAATATAGCATTTTTAATGAAGTAACCTTTTCAATTTTCGGCTTTACGGCCTTTATCGGCGTGACATCGGCCCTAATCAAGCTCGTTTGCTTGTTTCTAAATGTTTTTGTTGATTTTTTCCATACATTATTTAGGACCACGTCTGATTACCTTTCTTTTTTAATTTAAAAAAACGTACACTCACCAAAATATTGGATAATTGAATTTTTGTGATCGTTTCATGAGGTCTAATAGTTCGGACAGTGTATAGTGTCACTATGTAAATGTAGATTGGTTTATATTCTGTCGTTAACCTGTGGGATTGTAATAAAATGTTTGTTTGATATCAATGTTGAAATAATCTCATTGATTGCGTATAATAATGTTCTATGCCTTTGATTTTTAACAAAGATTTAAAGTGATGAAAGAAACAATAGAGTTAATTGTGATTATTTTATGACAGATAAAATATAAGAAATTCTATGGCAGGTATTGGCTGTCATTTTACATGAATATGTTTATTAAAGCGGAAATATAAAACTCGCTTATGATGTCTTTTTATTGCCGTTGTCAATGATAACGCAATAAAATAAACTACAACTTTCTTTTTGCTTATAAATGTTATAAAACAGTGTTTTTTTTTATATGAGTAATAAAATTAAATGGAGCTTTAAAAGTCTGATATGATGTAAGGGTCAGAGGTTAGTATATATTCAATTTTGATGATCAACAGAGGGTTAAATTATTTGGAATTTATTTAAATCCTATCCCTGATGTGGGCGGGCGTCACTTGCGCGTGATGTAAACGTTGGACTATAGAATGATTAAACGAAGTGTTTTACATTTATATTAAGGCAGTCTTTGATTTTAGAGCTATTCAATACACGGCCAGATAATAGGCACAGTTCCTTTATAGTTTACCAAGGCTCCGGCACTGTGTCCATACAAAAAATGAGGGAAACTTAATGTTTATGGAACAGATATTATGACATTTTAAACTGAAGTTTTCTTAGATTGTTAAATGGAATGAGTGAATTGTTTTACATTTTAAGTAGCGAGGACAATGTATGTATGGGTGAGCGTATTTGGACTGAGCGTCTTTGTGCTTAGGAGGAAATAATACCAGCACTAAACCACCGTGCTTTGACCACGGTTTCTCTTCGAGTTGAAAAGAGTCTTCGAGTCGAGTTATTTTCGTAAATTGGATAATGGCATGATTGAGGGAAGTGTTAAAATTACACTTAGAAGTGCTTACAGGCAGTTCTTGTTGTAGTAGATCGCACTTCTACTATTTACTATAAACTCGTGTACTTCATCATCATCATATGAGCCAAAAGGCGTCCACTGCTATTATGCTATTCACATTTAAACTGCTCGACACTTATCTGTTGGCTGTCCTTACCACAGACTATGTTAAATTGCATGATGCGTTCATAAATGCCTCACTTCCATAATTAATGTAAAACTGACTTAAGTGGTGAAGAAAAATATCGGAAAGAAATCCGGATCCAATGCTCTGCAATAGCCAATGCGCAGTGACCAAGCGTGGTGATCAAAGCTCGTTCCATCTAAAGAGAGGTTTCCTCACGATATTTTGCTTCACCTTTTCTTTTTTTTCCTTCCTGTAAATGCGCATTCATACTACCTATATGGCCTCAATATTATGACTACATAATTATGGAGGCATTCATACATAAATACCTATGTATGTACTCATGTATCACACACATATTAACTCACACATCCAAGCTGACGCGTAACCGTTGTAGTTTTTACTACCGTACTACATTTTTCCCTTACAGCTGATAAAGAAGTTTCAATTCAACAAGAAGAGACCTTTACTCAGCAGTGGGTAAGGCTGATATTATTATTATAAATACGTTTATTCGGATTTACACATGGGCGCATTTTTCGGGTTTGCCCGACTAGTTCCGGACTCAAATCTTTATTATTATTCATGAGCTCTAAACACGAGCTTGCGGGCTGAATTAGCAAGACTACGTTTATATGAAAATACTAGTAATTGCAATGCAGCCCGCATTACTTGTAAAAAACTCTTTCCTACTTCTCTATGAAAGCCTTGTCGCATCACCAAATTTTTTAGCTTACCTCTTCATCTCTACATAATAATATCATAATAATGACACGTGTGCTTAACGTAGTTTTTGCTATATAATAAACTTTCATTCCTGTAATGTCTGTTATTAACAATTATTGCCAATCGGTCATATATGACTTGTGTGGCATGAAATGTCGATGTTCAAATGTCATGAGTATAATAAGTACGTATCTTAGTAGTTAGTTGAAGGAGGCAAAAGGTAATGATATACCGAGTATAATATATGTAATAATATTTTATTAGGAAAAAATGAATAATGTAAGTACTCTATAGGATGTAGTTGCCTACTTATATTTATCTACCTACAAATATTGGGTAGCTGCTCTAACAACCGTAAAATTTTATTGTTTATTTTGAATAAATTCTTTAAATGTTACTAAAGGAATTTTGTTTTTCATTACCATTACGCAACCTATTATATTCGGTCTTTACCTATGAAATTGCCGTTTTATAGAACTGGCTGCTTTGAACTGGGACATTATTCGATTCACTTGATATGTTCGGAATTCAAATGAACTCTATTTTTAAATCATCATACTTCAAATTTATCATAGTTCGTATTCATTTGTCTTTTCTATTGTTTGATTTTATTCGGATATCATCCCAGTTGCAATCATAGACACGCATATTGAGGTATAGGTCTAACCGTTACTTGCGATGAAAGGTGGATCCTATACGATAATCGCAAGCGTACAGTGGGTTAATCCAAAAAATTGCTAGTACAAGCTTATAAAGACAGTTTGGTGGTCTAGTGCTGGTATTATTTCCACCAGTTTCTTGCGGTCCACGCGAAACAATCGAGAATAGTTAACTGCTCTTCGCTCTTTCGCTTTTGTATGTCAACGTCCGACCTCATACCGCTGGACACTTATCACAGGACTTTTCCACACGCGTATAACAGTTTAAAGTGCACGAGAACTAGCCGCCAAAGCATATACTGAGTGAACCAGATACAGTCATCTTCAATATCTGGCTTGGTACGTCCATATACCAAACTTCCAACAGAACTTTGGACAATCCGATCATGGATGTCGTTCGAATGAGTGTAGAAGAGAAGAGCGATTAACCGTGTGGTGCTGGCTAGGAATAGCACCACCTCATCTCTTCCTGTGGGTGTTGTAAAAAGCGATTATGGGATTAGCCGGAGGATGGGCAGCAGCGTCATTCGAGTATATTTACAACTCAACTGCGGTCGCCTAATCGCATGCCAAGCGTGGCGATTATGGCCAAACCCCCCAATGAGTACACAACATAAACCAAGACGGGTCGTAGGGGCTGTCTTTGGGCAGGTCTATATCGGTGGGTGTCTTTAAAATTATGAGAAGAGACATTTAGGTACGACATCCAAAGTAGTGGATACAAAGACAGAACCAGCTCTTGATATCTCGATGAAGCATCATTCGCTCACTCTGCTACGATCACATCATTTCGTAATCGATCATTTCCTTGTCTTTGCCTTTCTCTAATCCCACGTTTTTGTACGTTCATTAATGTTATTCCTATACCGCTGATGAGGTATTTCATTAAACACGTAACTAGCCTTTATATGTTTCGATTTACTTTCGAAAAGGATTTAATAACATCATTGATAACTTGCGCTACAGAAAGATCTTATTAATTAAGTAATATAAGTAGGTAATGACTTCATGCAATTCCAGATTTGTTTTATCAGTATATGATTGTTATTCAGCATCATATCGGCCAAAGGACGCCCCCATAGATTTCCACAATGGTTGTAGAAAGTGGATGGTGGTAGTATTGAGATTTAATAATCTAAAAATAATATTCTCTCTCTCTCTCTCTCTCAAGTTTCACTTCTACCGCGTGTGAACTCACACTCGACAATTTTAGTTTTTTTTTAATAGAAATTGATGCATATACTTTGTCATGTGTCGTTTGGTACAGTTAACAGTCATTAGTCTCACATGTACAAACAACAACAACTGGATACAACTATCTGTAGGCCATAGAAATATTTGTTCAGTACGGGATCGAACCTGCGACATGTAGCGAAGAAAGTCAAATGACATGCCACTGCGCCAAACGTTCGGTATAAATCTATTAAGGAGAGGCAGCCTGAGGTGTAACAATATTTCAAAAAACAAAAAAAAATGGTGTAGTAGAATTTAAAGCGACAGATAATTATCCTTTACTAGTTTCTTAAAGGCTGACAATGAATGAGCACGTCTTATTAGTACCGGTAATTCATTCCACAAACAAGCTGCTTGAATGGTAAAGGGTTTATCGAAAAAATTGTGGAATGCATTCGAACTTTCAGCTTTAAGTTTATGCTATGGTTGTTATACCGATTCCTAATTAACTAATTAGGCGTCATACTCGACCGCACATTGTCCTTCCGAGAGCACATAGAGGCGGTTCAATGTACATCTACAGCTTCCCAAAGACTGCTTTATTCGAATTTAAAGAAATTTTTCATCCGTAAATTTTCTTAATTGCCAATTCTAAAAACATTTGTGTGACCCTCGTAAGGTAATAATTATGTATAGTCTATTCGGCCTATAATGACACAGTCGCACACACTGCTCCTCCCCGTATTAATAAACTCCGAGTCATTCAAAATCGTTTGTGCTTAAAGCCACGGGTGCACCCTTGTGTACGTGTAGTATCCACACCGATTTGATATTGCCTACCATCAAGCAGTTTTAGAAATTAGCGTCTAAACGCTTCTCCAACTCTGCCGATTATCACTGAATCCCTTCGTAGAAGTAGCCGCTCAATACAAGCCATCCCTTATTAGCACATGCTTCCGACCACGAGATGTAGATACTCATCAACTCGGATGATGGAACTTCCCCCATCACTAACACACAAGAAGAGAGTCGCCCAGTCTCATTCAAACAGTCCGGCATTTCGTCCTCGCCACCTGGAGCCCTGCCTCTAACCCGCCACCGTCGCGGAGCAGTAGCGTCGTGACCACCTGATTAAAATAAATATATCTCCCCAAACATTACTCGCGCCGGCCCACGCCTTGCCTCAGTACCTAGTAATAAAAGATCCCATTTAAATCCCAACTAATATCACGATCCAGCATTCCCTTGTGTGTTTTGGTATCCGTGTCCCGAGGAGGCATATAGTTTAATTAAAGACTGGCTGGATGCTATTTCAAGCTTCGCCAATTGTCCGGTTAAGAAACCGTATCTCCCTTGAGATGTATGCGAAGCCATAGTATAAATACAAAAAGTGCACTAGCTGTAAGGAATGATTGGTGAAACGGTTCCTTATACATATTTAACTAAACTATTATATCTCTGCTGGCTGTATTACTGGCAACAAGTAATTTGCTACATGGAACGGAGTTCACACACTATGTTGATTCCCGAGATGCCTTCACCAATCTTGGCTAATACCTACACCATAATGAAGGGAAATCTCTATTTAACAATAATTACTCATGTTTTATGGTTAAAATTGCGCACACTTGTAAGTTAAACGTTAACCTCTCAACAGACGATAAACACGGCTGTAAAATTTGTTATTAGTGTTACATTGAAATGTTAGCTGTAAACATTAATTGTATCTAGGTATAAGTTTAAAGCTGGGTACACAGCGACCGATGGTACACGAGTGGGGTCCATGACAGATATTTTCAATCTTTCTGTTCAATTATGGCTGAACATTACCGGCCGTAATGGCCGCCGGCCATTATTTGCCGTGTGGTGCCGGCTCAGAATGCCACCACCCCATCTCTTCCCATGGGTGTCGTAAAAGTCGACTAAGGGATTAGCCGGAGGATGGGCAGCAGCGTCCTTCGAGCACATTAACAACTCAACTGCGATCGCCAATCCGCCTGCCAAGCGTGGCGATTATTTGGCAAAACCCCCCAATGAGCCCACAACACATCCATATCGGTGGTTGTGGTGATCTTTGGGGGAGGCCTTGTCCAGCAGTGGACTTCACTCGGCCGAAATGATGATGGCTGGCATAGTTGGCGCAATGGCTAAGGGATTGGCTCTCCGCGCTACGGGTCGCAGGTTCAATCTCGCAAGGAACAAATATTTGTATAATCTACAGATAGTTGTTTCACGTCTGGGTGTTAGTGCACGTGGCATTTATGTCAAATCAAGTGCGACTGCGCGACCGATTTTATTGCACCTACGATTTTTACTTAGGCCACATTAAAGACTTCTAGCCTACTTTGTTCTATTTTTAAATTGCGTGGTTTTTGGTGTACAGGAAATAATCCCTTAAAAACTCGCACGAAAAAGAACCTGATTAAATAAATAAATTAAACGTTTATAAGGAACAATTGGAGATTTACACAAGTTTTACTACAAAAGTATAATCACGCAGCTATCAACGCCCAACTCAAAAAAATAAAAAATATATATCTATTATTTTATGTATTATATATATATAATACATAAATAATACAATAAAAGACATTTGTTCCAGACTATCATAAAGAAAATTATGGAGGTTCATCAACTTTCTTTCCCCAACTATGTGGAGGCTGCTTCCCGTCTAAATAGACATGACTGGATCAGTATTTTGAATGAAGTGGCTGCCTTCTGACTACCGCAATGTGATTCAGCAATCTGTTCCTAAATAACCTAAACATTACCTATACCCACTGGGGTATACTGGTTTAGACAGAATTTCAGGTTTCTGACTTCCCGTAACGACTCATAGGTATTCATATTACAGAAGGGGCCAAAGCTTAACATGCTCTCCGAGGCATACCGTCGCTACAAAAAGATATTCTATTTGTTTAAAAATACATTTTCGTGCCGTGTCTTAAGTAGCCGACGCGACGTGCCTTAAACTGTCAAATAGGAAATATTGGTATAGATATTAGACGCACCGTAAAATAAGGACGGTCGATATCTATCGATATTGGCTAAAATATCGATATTGAGACAAAATTTTATATGGATATATGAGTATCGATAACAGCTTATATGAAACATATATCGATAATTTGAGCGATTATAATACTCAAAGCTTTTGGATGTATTCCGTGTGATATCGGGAATTCAGGATTAAGAATATAACACCAGTCCAGCTTCTTCTGTGGAGCAGTAACCAGTCTGCGCTACCCAATCCGCTTGCTAAGGGTGGTGAGTACTAGTCAAATTTCTACCCAAAGTGACGACATAATTGTGGAAATCTATGGGACGGCCTGTGCTAAGCAGTGAAATTATTAAGTCATAAAATCTATTAAAACATCTGCAATCCATTCTCTCTGCCTCAGCTACATGTCGACATTATCGAAAATCGATTTTTATATTTCGATAATTGAATAACATTAGTTACTTAACGTTATTGATATAAATGCCAATATCGATGTTTTTTGAACATCGCACATCCCTACTGTGAAGGCTTATAACTATGTCAATATCGTTTACTGATACTATGCTTATATAGTATGTAAAATGTTGCTTCTTTGTAACCAAGAAATCTCATAGAGTATTTCTTGAAGTTTGAGACTAACCACATTTTTTTCTATTCCTACGTGACTGATTCGTTTAAAGTAACTAATGACTTTGAGATTGAGATGTAAAATTGGTTCGTATTTGCCATTAAAATTAGGTACTGCAAGCACCAGTCTGACTGACCATGAAAATATTCTTCTGGAGTTGTTTGTGGAGCGGACTTCAGGTAATCTTTAGTAAGACTTCCGGACTATCAACGTATAGGCACAGTTGTAACCATCTTTATTAAACTCGCCTCAAGAACAGTAAAACATCAACAGGTAAAAACCTTAATTCTAAACATTAATCCTAAACTCTTTAAAACTAAGAACATAACGACATACCGATGCGTTCCCTAATCGCCAAGGATACCCAGCTGTGAGGAAATCATTAATTAGTCCAAAACTTGCCTTCGAACTGATGAAAAAGTTCAGAATAATTTAAAACTCCATAATTGGATATTATAACAAAAATATCGCATTTAAAACTGGCCCATTCAATTTCAACCGACCTCATTTGTTACTGTTTGTCTATGGTAGTTTTGTTTTTAAGTCTACGTTGTCTCTGACTGGTATGAAATATAGCTGGCCATTTATTATTTTAATTTACTGATGTAGTCGTATTAATATTTGGATAAATAATTTGATTTAATTTGACGAATGTCTTCTGAAAAAGGAACGGACTCAGCAATGTTGGCAGTGCGCAGTGATTAAACCACGCACTGGTCAACGCTGGTTTTCAGTCCGTCCCCTTATAAATTATACTTTTGGGACTTTATGATACCGAAACGTTAAAGGCAACTAACGGCAGTGGAGCAAGGTCTTTTAAAGTTCGTTTGTTTAAAGTAAAGGCTGCGATCGCTAATCTGACTGCCAAGCGTGGTGATTATTCCAATGCCCCTTGTGAATGATTACTGTAGCGGTATTCTGGGAAGTCTATGTTCAGTAGTGTATGGTTACCGACTGACATGATGGTCAGGGCTTTTAAGTGATTCAATATAATTTTGGGAATGGGCCAGAAGAAATTTGGGGACGGTCGAAATATGCAAATTACAGGGTTACACTACATACAGCATTCCGTGTGGTGTCCGGATTAAGAATATAGCACCACTCTATCTCTTCCGTAGATGTCGTAAAAGGTGACCAAGGGGTTATAAACCGGAGGGATGGGGAGCAGCGTCTCTTTTGTGGAACAGTGGCCATACTGTGCCCACCAACCCGTCTGCCAAGCGTGGTGAATACTGGCAAATGCCCCCCAAAATTACGACACAATCGTGGGAATCTGGGCCAGGCCTTTGTCCAGCAGTGGACATTATTTGGCTGATATGATGACTACAGGAAAATCGTTTAAAATAAATCAATCCTTACGATAGTATATTACTCAATTAGAGATTTTATTAATGATCTCTGTTCGAATAACACAATTAATTAGGTTACTCCTTTTGTTCTCAAAATTCTTTCACCAAGTTCCCACAATTATATACCCAATCAAATTATTTATTTACAACAAAAAATCTCAGATCTAAGTCGTGAGCGGCCGCCATTACGCACCCTGCGCTTGCGCAGCGGCATTGCTGATAAATCATTGTGGCGCTTCTTGATGTTCATTGGATGTAGCTTTGATTGATGGACCCAGGAGGTCCAGTTTATCGACTGTTTAGAGGTCCAGGTACGCGTAACACGGTAATGATGTCCACTGATGAGTTTAAGAATAATTATGTGAGTTAAGGGTTAATCCTGCTTGAGTTTGTGGTTTCATTGCAATTTTCAGTACGTATTTCTGTTTTCAATGTTGATAAGGTACGATTATTGCGGCGGTACATTTCGAAAAATTCTTCCAAAAGTCAACGTTTTTTATTTAAAATAAACCAAATATTGGCACTTATGAAACGTCAGAATCTAAGTTGCACGGTTCCAAATAGTCGATCTCGTGGCGACCAAGAAACTCCATGGATACTCTTTTAAAATAATTGAGTTTCCAAAATACAAAAATGATTGTAAAACATACCGAGAAAAATGTAGGTATATTATTATTTATTATAATGTCTCTCTATTACACGGGTTTATATCCCCTGTAAGGGGGAACCCGGTCTTTCGATAGGCTCACGCGGGGACATGGGTCCAACACGCAGAGGCCCTTTAGAGAATTTTAATCTAAAATGTAATGGGACACCAACCGGGGACTCTCCATAGCTGCACTATAAAATGAAGTCATGGATTGTCCCCGGTGGTGTAAGGCTATTGTATGAGATGGAAACTATACCGATAAGGTCTATTGCAATGGGTGTTACATGGAATAAAAAAACTTATAAATACGGGAACTACGGCGTTTACCTTTCAACTTTGATCGTGAAATTCTGTGGCAGACGGTGACTCGCCACTCACAAGATGGGCCCCCTAAATGGCCACCACTACAGGCGACAACGAGCAACACCGGTGTGAGCGGCTAGGGGTGTAGAGAGGTGCGGCACCGGTTTCACCATCGCGCGTCTCGAAGACTCGGAGCGGGTTTCCCCGTTATTACGCCATTAGACACTTCCACCCCCGTGCATATAGCTCTGGCGGCCCCCCTCTGATCAGCCAACTAAGGCAAGTCAGAGTTGAAAATCCTGCGGGCACTCATGGGGTTCCACTCCAACCAACCAATAAAGGCAAGCGGAGACGAGGCCCTGACCGACTCTCTGGAGCATTCGGGTACGCAGTGTCGCCACTCACATTCAGCTCGCCACAAACTGCCCTGCGTTCTGTAAGCTACTTAATATACTTTTTTTTCTTTCTTATGATATACTTTCTTTTACTTTCTTTTTTATCATAAGGTATGAAGAAATCAAGCAGCTACTTTAATCGGCCCTCCAGGATTACCTTATCCCATGTTGAGATAACGTTTGCCCAGAGGGGTTATATTTATTATATTATTATTATATTTGCCGTGGTAGTTAACGGCTGACCAGTCCCAGTTATCCGGCGTAAATCGTAAATTGAGTGTCTTAATTGACAGTCGACTTAATATACGTTCGTTCGATAATGATACATATATCTATTTCCATAGAATCAGTGGTTACTCTCATCATCATCATCATCATATCAGCCGATCCATAAAAACCGTCCACTGTTGAACAAAAGCCAACCCCCTGAAGACGACCGGTTACATGGCGTGTGTCGTCATTTTGGGGGGATTTTCCAGTTCTTACCACACTTGGCAGGCGGGTTAGTGAGTGCAGTATGGCTAGAAGGGACGCTGCTGCCCATCCCTCTGGTTCAGAATCCTTTAGTCATCTTTTACAACACCCTCGGGAAGAGCTGGAGTGGTGCTATATTATTAATCCGGACACCACACGGATAAGTGGTTATTCTATAGTTCTGGAAATCAAGTGATGAGTGTCAAGTATCCATATTTATTGTTTTATGGTACAATGGTGGCAAATTTAACTTAGGCAATCCAAAGATTTTAATGCTTAATGCTTCCCATCGATATGTTTGGCATTTTTCACAATATATATTTTCAACATAAAGGCTTTCGTTAAACAGACAAAATATACTGACAAAATATTTAATATGCCGTCGAAGGCAGCCCGATTTTCCAATGCTTCTTTGGGATGTCTTCAAGAATAAGTATATAATAAGGATCTTAGGCATGTAAGAAAGATCGAAAATGCTTTCATCTCATCTCATCTTCATGCTTTGACGACAGAGTTAAGGGATTTTTTGTGACGTCATATTACACTGTCCATAAATTTCTGAATGACACGTACTTTGAAATAGCGCCTATGCGGTTTATGTTTTCAAAAAAATATATTTAAAAAAAATGCCTCAGTGTAACATTTGGAGGTTTTAGTACCACGACTCTTTCTATTTAAGAATATGAGTGGCCTAGCCAAGTCAGTGCCACAAGTCTCACACGAGACTCCTGAGATCTCCATTATTGGATGCAAAGGTTAACAGTAAATCTTTGACACCGAACACACCTGACCATAGCAGTTGCCAGTACATTGCCACCTGTAGGCCAACATCGATCTCGAATAGACCTCAAGAGTTGGTGAAGACCACAGAGCAAAAGAAGATGGCGTTCCTTTAAAAAAAAATGTTTTATTCTTTCATATTTTTTTTATACCACTGACACCCAAGAGGCCTTGAATATCCGAGAAGGTTCATAGAGAGAACTCACGATTTAGAATTTAATTTATGTAAAGTTTTAAGTGAAAAGAAAGAACAATTTACTTTGTAAATCGAGACTGAACTTAGTCTAGGACTCTCTTTTTGCTACTCTAGCCAAAAGATAAGTGCTTATTTAATTTAAAAAAGTCACCCTTTTGTATAGGAGTATATTTTTAATGACTTCGAAAAGGAGGAGGTTCTCAATACGATGCGTAATTTATTTTTTAATGTATTTGCACCGATTACTCTGAGATTAGTAGACAGATTTGAGCAATTCATATTTTTACTTAAGATTAGCACACATTCTTTGCAAGTTACTATAACTTTTTTTATATTTAAACTTCCAGACAGTTTGACCGATCACCATAAAAGTTGGCACATAATATACAACATGTAATTGAAGTGACCGAAAACCTGAAACAACTAGTTTCAGGTTTTGGGTCACTTCAATTACATGTTGTATTATTGTTATTCATAGTGTATTCAATTATTGTTCAGAATCGAAAGTAGCACCGATTACACAAATTTTTTTTGAATTATTTTTACAAATAGTAAATGGTGGTGTACCACCCGGGGTTACCTCTGCGCAACTAATCTACTAACTTGGTAGATATAACATGTTGCCATTGAAACTTGAGTCACATTTTTTTGCCAACAAAACTTTCAAAACTGAGTGGAATGCTATTAATCGATCAGAATAATGATTAGATTCGCCACCAAAAATTACCCATACTTACATCAATTATTTAAAAAAATTAAAGAATGATTTTCTAGATCAACTTATTAGATTAAAAGTCAGTTGGGGTGTCTGAGGCTTTGGGTTATTTTTTTACACTTTGTTTTTAATGGCTTGCGAGAGCAAGCATTTTCTGTAAATGTGGCTGCGTAACCGGACAACTTCCGGCGAAGCCAAAAGAGGCCTCCATATATGTGATTTTTCCATTGAGAGGGTTTTTAAGCTATCCCCTTAGTTGAAACTTGCAGCACATCAACTTCTATATCGTTCAACCTATCGTAATGAAAAAGGCAGGACAACTTCTGCCGGGTTTCGCTAGTAATATCTAAGTGTATGGTCATAATAAAACGTTATTTGCCTAAAGATTTAATAATAACAGTAATGTAGCTTTATTGGCTGATCAAATATATATTGCTAGCTATAAAATTGCGATTGAGTAATTACACGTGATTCCCAAAATCACGAACCTGGTTTTAAAACTTGCCTTTACCTTTTTGATTCAATAACGTTTACTTTTATCGATGATTTTTCCAATATTTTTTATTAATCGTTAATAAATTTTTATATCATCGATTCGCCACGCTCGTAACGAAGCGTACAAATTCTATTATTTTGAATTAATTTTATTGTATAAAATCACCCATCGTTTAGTTAACGATTCGATACGAATTAGTTACAATCGCGACGTCGGAATATTTTAATCGAATCGCACGCGCAAATTGTACTTTATTTGGTTACTAACAAAGCGTGCATTATGAGGATTTCTATTGATTGTCTTCACCGTTATGCGTAATCGATATTCAGATGTTTGTATCGATAGTATCGTGATCGGGCGTATCGATTAATTATGAGAATTGATTACGTGTAGGCGTGGTCGGGCTAACGAGACCGGCCGATCTCGTGTTTGTTTAATTACTTGGGTTTCCGCCTCCCGCATCGCCTTGTTGCCCTGGTACTTTGTTATTGAATGCTTGCTTCTGGTCTTCAAATACATTATTGTTGGTATCGTATCATACAAAATACACATGATATAGCTTACTGAGTGATTTTTGACATGAAAGCACGGCATTGGTTTTTCACCTGTCGCGGGTTCCATTCCCTCGTACGTGACAAATATTTGTATCTACAGATAGCTGTTTCAGGTCTGGGTGTTTGTGCATGTGAGATTTATGTCTTTAAACTGTATCCACGACACAACCAAAATCCTAGTCCATGAAAAAAAGAAAGAAAATAAATATGAAAACTTGAGGTGGGTTTTATGGATCTACTTCGGTGTCCATTACACACATTTATTTTTAACTAGGACTTTTCTGTATCATGAGTGCAGTTTACAGATATGTCACATTTACGTGTGGTAGGTATGTCTTTTATTGCTAGAGTCGGGCTAGGTAGGTACCACTGTCCCCTCCGTGATGTGCCTAAAGGCGTGGCACCAATGGGCGGCTCTAGTGGGATCTTACGAGGACCTGGGTTCGGTGCCGAAGATGACCGTTCCAGTGGTTTTAGCCGGTAAGAGTCTGGCATACCCCTTCGCCCTTCCCCGGGGCGAAGGAAGTTCCAATTAGATTTCCGACAAGGTACCACCGCACTGCCAATTATTCTGCTGCTAACCAGTAGTGTTTGAATTTTTGACATTACTGTCTTCCGGTTTTAAGGGCACTGGTAGTGGAATTACGGCCATACGAGACTATATAACTGATGAACTGAACTACAGACTGATGTCTTGAGGTGACGAGCGCAGTGTGGTGCGACACAGGACTAGGCTTGGGTAGCATTACTATTGATATGGGCAGGCGTGAAGCTTACTGCCGGGGCGCAGTCTAATGCCTACAAAGCGTGCAGCTCACACCCGGCTATAGATAAATGGAAGGTCACCGTGGGGTTTTAGCCGGTAAGAGCCCGGCATGCCCCTCCACCCTTCCCAATGCGGAGGAAGTACATGAGGGTTTACCCACAACAAAGAAAGGCGTGACGCTTACCACCAGGCGAATGCCGTACTCGTATCGTAAGCTTTAATATAGTATATCATATCGGCCATTTATACGTCCACTGCTGAACAAAGGCCTCCCCCATAGATTCCACGACTGTGTCATCATTTTGGGGGGTATTTGCCAATACTAACCACGCTTGGCAGGTGGGTTGGTGAGCGCAGTATGGCTAAACGCTTCACAGAAGGGACGCTGCTGCCCATCCCTCCGGTTTAGACTCCCTTTTACGATATCCACGGGAGGAGATGTAGTGGTGCTATATTCTTAATCCGGACACCACACGGACTATCTTATTAATATAGTATATATATTTAGAATAATAAAGTATTAAAAATAAATCCCTCCGACCCTTGTTCGCGCCGGTTCGGGCCGATTTTTTTTTAACTAGTAAACTAACTATAAGCATTAGTTATTAATATTATATTCTAAATGTAATTTAAGATTATTCGTAGTTTCTTTTCATTTCAGGCATTTAACGGGCATTCCCCTTTCATCAGAATCTGTTCAGCTGTTTCAGCTTGATGGAGCCTGAAATATTCAAACATATAAACTTTTATGTTTATAGTAGTCTTCTTCTACCTGCCTAGCAGTGTATTGATTCAGTACACTACTTGTTATAACCAAGACATACGAATTTAAATTAAATTAGTATTTCATTAAGTCCTCTCTCAATATAATAATGACCAGACGCCTGTTTCACACGAGCGAATTCTAGGAGATCACAAAACATACAAAAATGTTGTTTTCGCTGTTACTTTTTGTGTGGATTCATAATTAGATTTGGCGAGGACCCACCCTGCACGGCAACCGGGAGCCGGTCTAAGTTATAAGCGCGCGAAATGAAAAATGCTTTGACTTTCATGTATGGTGCAGAATGTATATAAGTATAATGTCCGTGGGCTGCATGAAACCGGTCGTGGCTAGGGTTACCATCTGACAGGCATTTGCCGCATTTGACAGGCATTTAATGGTTTAGACATATGCAGCCAGCGCTTAGCTGAGACAGGCATTTTTGAGTTTCGCGGTATCACGCAAGATCGCCCGGCCGGATAAACTGACTATAAAATCGGTTGCCGACATATTTTTGTAGATATTTTCATGAGAAATGTTTTATGAACATTTAAAGATTGATTATTCCAAACACCGTACGACGTTGCCTTATACTTGAGATTGGCGAATTTGTGGAAGATTCTCTACAGAAGCCATAATCTAAGAGAAGAAGAAGCAGACTATAAAACCACAATAATCATTTTACAATAGACAGGCATTTTTCTGAAAAATTGTGCTGAATTTTGTACGTCCTACACAGGCTGCGGCCCTTACATAGATGGTAACCCTAGTCATTGCGGAAATTCTATGGGGAGGCCTTTTTACAGCAGTGGATGTCCTTTGGATGATATAATTGTAATGCAATGCAGTTAAATACATTTAAAAAGAACACATTTGTCTATTTTTGCAGAGATTTGAAACTGAGTCGTTCTGTGTGGTTCCCGGCAAATAATAGATCACCTCTCTCCAACAAGGAGTGTTGTAGTTATTGTAGTGATCATTGGGAGGCCCATACTCAGGAGTGAACGTTTACGAGCTGATGTGCAAGTCGCTGTAGAGTTGTTTAGGTAATATATTTTTTATTCTATTATTGACTTTGTGGTCCGAAGCAGCCCCGTGTGCCGTTCCACTCGGTAGAAGCAGTCATTTACTCCGTTAGATGTACTTTATATTTTATCTAATACTGTGGCTACGTAATTGGTAACACTTTTTATTCCTTCAAGTTGCTACTGCTTTTATTATGGGCCAACCGATAATAAGCGGCTGTCGGGAGGCGTTCCCGTGTAGATGAGTTCGGGTGGATAAAAATTCGATTACAATTAAATTAACTGAACTCATATTTATTTTTCATTAATATTTGATTTTGGAACTCGTAGAATATTATAAAATTTATGTGGCCGTAAATGTTTGTTGCTACGGTCCTTTACCAAAATTCTAAAGAATGAAAAAAAAAACACGGTTGAATACCTTAAGTCTTTTTTAATATCTCGTGTGATTTTGTTCAAATGGGATCTCTGGCTTTTTACTCGTGTAATTTATTATTCATTCTTATTTTAAATGCAATGCAATCAATCTGATTATACAATCGATTTATTTATTTATATATTCTTTAATACACCAGATACATAATAAAACACAGTAGTTTGTACACTGTATAGTCAACTGAGTCTAATACAACTTCTTCTTTGCCTATATGATGTAAGCTGGTATTAGGCAAACGTGTGAAGCTTCAGATATAAAACAAGTATGGGTTATTTTAAGTACAATGATAGGAAGTGCACAATATCGGCCTCCAAACTCTACCGGTGTTGAACAAGGATTACCTGATGGCATTCAGATCACTCCATAACCATCAAACTTTTCATCATAATAACAAACAAATAACATTTAGACGGCACGTTTGGCGCAGTACCTAATCGCTTAGGTTTCTGTGCTGCGTGTCGCGGGTTCGAACCTACATGAAAAAAAATTGTAAGTATCACAATATAAGTTACTCTAGGTGTTTGAGCATGTGGAAAAAATATCTGTAAACTGTACCCTGAAGCGGAAAGGAGAAAACCAAGCACGAGACATAGATAAAAAACTGACAGTCTAAATAGTCCAGGACAAGCTGTATGGTCACCTTATAATTGCTTGCTTTGAGGGCTATATCGTTTTTAGGAGGGTCTTATGTGCAAGGCCTCGTCTGAGCACTGAGCAGCCAGCAGTAGACTAATATAAAAAAACTTGTAGCATGCGCCTGGTCATCGTGTCAGACAAAGAATATCCACTGCGAAACAAAGGCGGAGCCCCTAACGATTTCCACAAAAGAGAAAGAAAGAAAAAACACCACAACGACCGAAACAACATACCGTTTGTCGTCATTTTGGGTGAAATTTGCCATTACTCACCCCGCTTGACAGACGGGTTGGTGAGCACAGAATGACTGCTGTACCATAGCAGGGATGCTGCTACCCATACCACTGGTTTGTCTTGACCCTCAGTCGCAGTTCACGACATCTACGCGAGGAAATGGAGTGGTGCTATATTCTTAATCCGGACACCACACGGAAAACGGTGCCTGTTCACTGACTGTAATGAGGACTCAGGTGTACTTTTCGTTGTTGGCTTTAGATTTCTGACGCCAAATGGTTGTCGATCGGCTTTCTGATCGTTGTGTTTCGCATTACGGGAATCAACGCGAAATCGTCTTTGAATGGATCGACGTTTTGACCAGCTTGCACCGATCGTGGTGGAGCAGACTGATGCAGCGAGATCACTCCGTTTGTGAAGTAGATATCTCTTCATCCACCCTGCCTTTTCTTTATTTATTTAGGCGAAGATTCTTCAAAAGATGCGATTAATGAAAAATGCATACGCATACATTCTACAAGTTCATCCCACATAGCGCAACTCGAAAACGAACAAACAAATATAAACAAACTTCAGCCTAAAATGCTGTTGATGATAGCAAAATACCAGTGAACTCTTATCATGAAACTATCCGCATATTAAACAAAAAATCAAAGTAACATTACAATTAGGCACGGACGATTTCTATTCTGCCTAGCAAAACAGAAAGTAGCCATAACATTTTTGTCGAAATTTAAAAACTAATAAACGTGAGTCACGGCTTTCTTTCAATCAAACGATGGTAAATCATAAGATAATTGAATTTTAGATTAATGGTTAATCATGAGCCGTACGGATACGTCCCACGCACTAACAACCCACGACGATATTCAATGTAATTGCATGTTATTGAATTACATTTTAATTAAATTCGATTATGTAATTAATGTGCCCGCCATTGTTGTAGACGATGTGATAAATGACCCGACCCTCAAACGGTTAGCTGCCTTATTTTTCAACTTTTGACATGTAATAAACTATTGATTGATGGAGGTGAATGTTGAAAGGCGAACATTACTTCTTTTAACGAATGAATGTTGAACTCATTGAATATTATGAGCGCTTGTCTGTTTGTGTATGTTTGATCGATATTGGCGCACTACTATAATACGCAGTGTAATCACTGGTCCTAATTTGAGATGCAACTACTAATCGACTCTATTATTTAAGTGGTATTCTGAACATAATGTGAGAAGTTTGCTTGACTTGAAGTTGGATTGACTTATTGCAGGTTCGGAGAGGCCTGCACACAGTGGCAAGGCGGGAGGCGACTCCCATATGCCATCAATGTGGCTGCAGTAAGGACACGGCGCAGCATAGTCTTGAGGAGTGTCCAGCTTTGGCGTTGCAGCACCGTGACCTCATAGCAGTAACTGGGGAGGACCTCTCGTTGCCGGCTTTGGTAAAAGCCATGGTTGACAGTGAGGGGGCTTGGGAGGCAGTCGCATCCTTCTGTGAGGTGGTAATCTCGCGGAAGGAGGCGGTGGAGCGGGTCAGGGAGGAAGACGCCTTTGCTGGCCCGTTCCGCCGCAGGCGGACAGGTCGCGCAGGCGTCATAACGCCCGCTTGATGCCGCCCCAACAATAACCAGACTCCCCGATCTGCCGTCCGCATTGCACGGCTCTCGAGTTGCGGCGATATCTTAAAACATCGCCATAGGTGCAGGTAGGCACACACGTGGGCCAACAGCCGATGGGCCGCGAAAATAATACATACGCAGTACTCGCGGTCCATCAAAAGGCGGACGCAGGTGAAACGGCGGAGTTTTTAGTGGGTGCAAACCCCACATAACCACGCCATGCCCCCGGATGGCGTGGCATGCGTCAGGCATTTTCTCCACCTAAAAAAGAAAAAAAGGCCTCTATTTAGCAGAATAATGGCCAACCTTATATCGGAGTGGTCCAAGTCGCACAAACGCCTCCAAGTTGGATTAACGACTGCCATGACAACAACCGGGGTCGACGATTTTATGTGCCCACCATAGCACGGAGATGCTCAGTTCAAATACCACTAAGCACTTACCCATCGCCAGACTGACCGCACCGAGCGTTGCGTAACGTCACCGATTGTTTACTGCAACTGCCTATGAGTGCCTATTGGCTAGCAGTGGCCGACAACATATCATCCTCATCATCATATCAGCCAAACCACTCAATCGACTGCATATGTACATGCAAATATGTATATAAATAAAAAGTCGTGGTCACATTAATGTCAGGAAAAATATTATTTAATCGATACTTACCTGTCTTTCATTTATTATTTCAAGATTGAATCGTAAAAATAGTAGCGCCAAGAGTATTATTTCATAATACTTAAGTAATCTATACATACAAATAAATAAAATTGAAGTGTTTGTTTGTAATATCAAAATAACAGCTTTTTACTAAATGCATATGAAAGTATATACGGTACATATAACAAAAAAAAAAATTAATAATAATAATAATAATTTTTTGTCTGTCTGTCTGTCTGTTTGTTTGTTCCGGGTAATCTCTGAAACGGCTGGACCGATTTTGACGGGACTTCCACTGTCCGATAGCTGATGTTATAAGGAATAACTTAGGCTACTTTTAATTTAGAAAAATAATTAGGGTTCCGCGCAAAAAATATAAAACCCATGAAATCCAAAATATATATTCTATGTCAAGTGTCTATGTCGAAGTACTCTAAATTAAACGCGGGTGAAACCGCGGGTCCCAGCTAGTGTAAATATAAAAAAGAAACGCGTAAAAAGTTTCAATAGGTTTTTTATTTTATTTTATACAAAATAATCGATAATGTTTTTTTTTCAACAAACAGTAGAAGCAAAGACACTGTGGATTGTGCAGCTATCAGAATGTTTCTTTACCAGAATTTTGCAGTTTACATTCATTCCTCTTTGGTGCAACTTAATGTAACATATTTCCTCAAAAGAAGACAAGAAATGCAAAATAGTGTAAACATAGCGAAAAGCATTTTAAATATGTCGAATAAAATGGCCACCATCACCACACCAGAATGTTTATACAATCTTCATGCGATTTTGTAAATTTTATACAAAAGCAGTAACTTGATGAAGGTTTGGTCGAATAAACAAATTATTACACAATATTTTTACCAATAATAATCAACTGTAATAAATATAGATTATTAGTAGAATGTATAATTATGTTTCATTGCAAACTTAGCAAACAACATTTTAACATTAGTGATTTATAATAATCTTTCTCGTAAACCGATTTGACATTATGAATGAATTACTGGGTTAAACGTATTTTACTTATTTTCCATGCTTTTACGTGAAACTGTTTTTAATACTTGTCAAAGTTAAGGCACAGCAAAAGACATTTTACAGTTCCTCTTATAATACAATCATCACTCGAATTAAACTTAAAATTACTAAGTACTTATCACCTACAATAAATAACAATAAGGCCTACAAATGGACGGATTTGAAGTAACTACAGGATTCTTATATTAAACATATTAATATATAAATATTCTAATATTTACTACATTATTATCTTACACGACATTTTCGCCGATATATAATATACTCCGTAGCTCACTGGAACCTGTTTTGTATAATTTACAGAAAATAAATGAAATGTTTAATTATAAATGTACACTCATATGTAGTGAAAAGTTTAATTTGTGGCCACCTTTTTTAATTATCTCCGAGAAATACATATATTAACTGGCCTACCAACCATGTTTTTAATTACAGTGTAGAAAGTAAAGAAGGCTCGACAATTTTTCCTTAATTTGTGGTTAATGTAGTAAGTTTTGTTTATGTCGCAAATCTATATTAATTGAGCCATTATTTGAGCCACATAACTCAGATACAATAGTTCAGATAATATTCAATCAATATCAAGGTACAATTGATATTACTATTAAAATTCTTCACAGTTATCTAAATTCTTTTGATTTTCAGGCCTAATACTACACAACCTGATTACCGAAAAATTAGAATTAATTAACAGCAACTCGATATCTTTGATTTTCACAAACTTGCCCGCCTTAGACGTGGTTCATGCTTCAATTAGGATACCGAATTTGAACTGGGACTCTCCTAAACGGAGCTCATCGCAGCTCAACTTATCAAGTCAGTGTGGTGTCTCTGCCTCAATATTTCTAATCTTAACTCGTGTTCTCTCGCAGCCATTCTAAGAGCGGCAATGCTCGAACTTCTTCTTTCTATTTCTGGAGCAGAAGGTTGTGCTGGAGGTGACTCGCTTCCCGGTGAGATAGGGGGTGATACTGGGGGCGGGTCGGGGGATTGCCGAGGGGGCGCTGCGAGACCGGCGAGGAGAGAATGGAAGGGAGGGCTGGAGTGGTAGAGTGGGGTGCTGAAGAGCGGCGGTCGTGGTAGTGGAGCGCCGAGGTATTGGGCACCTAGGACTGGTCCTCCGGCGTATCTGTTGGCAAAACAAGGTCTATTGAATATAAATAAACTGAAAGCTGTCGCCTTAGTGAAAACGGACTGCATTATTATGATTTGACGATTGAATCCAATGCAGTCCATGAAAGATAATTTCAATCTTTCTGATTAATGACGGCACGGTTAGCGCGTTGGCTACTCGTTTGGCGTTACGTTTACGTAATGCAGTGAGCATTACGTATCCTGGGTTAAATCTCCGCTTGGAACAAATATTTGTACTATCTACGCATAGTTGTTTCTAGTCTGGGAGCTTGTGCGTGTGAGATTTATTATGTAAACTGTATCCACAACACAACACAATAAATCCTAGTTTGGGACAAAGCTGTAAAAAGATCGTATATAATAAAAATAATGAACGTTCTCACTCTTGTCAACATCTTATCTATATTGTCAGAATTTGTAAGTTGTCAGATACATAATACCTACCGAATGATAATCAAATGAAATCTGTGCCAAGATTTTTATCGTATCGAAGCAAAGATTCCTATTTCTAAGGATGGTTTAAGTATAAGTATTAATATATGAATATTGATGTGTTCATAGCCAGTTGCACTCATTGTCGGTAAACGATCGGCGAGGTTAAGCAACGCCGAAGCACTGACCGAAGTCAGTCTATGAATGGGTGATCGCATCGTGGTATTTGAACTGAGCGTTTCCGTGCTTCGGTTGGGCGCGCGTAAAATCATCGGTCCCGATTGTTGTCATTATACATCAGTTGTTAAGCCACTAACCACACGAAAGAAGAAGTATTCATATAATGTCTTCATGATATAATTTTTTCACCAAAACAGCGGGAAGAGTTGAAACTCTTACTAATAATAGTCAACCAGCATGTACGGTCAACGACATAAGTCGCTGAACAAAAAAAAAAAACGCTTGCAGGGTGCTCGTTGTGCATCATATCCATATTGTTCTTAAGTCATTATTTAAATATGTTGCTATTATCTGGTAATGTTCACCAACGTTTCTAAAATAAAGAGAACTAACGAACTAACTAATTTTTTTAATTGTTGTAGCTGTACTAGGTATTATTTAGTGTCATTCGTTCCTAGTTCGTTTTCCATGAAGAAAAGGTCCCAAGTCCTTTTTAGGTTACAAGTTAGCTTTTCGCCAAGTTTGGTTGAAATAGGTTCAACTGTTAAGCCTTGAACACCTAAGAAAAAGGCTGATAGCCATGTTAGCTAACTTTTTATTCACTTATTTACAAGATGAATAAGAAATATTACTTTGTACTAGTGGTCGCCTAGAGGTCGAAAATCAATCGTTTTTTTTGCAATTCTTTTAATTGTTTGCTCTTCACATCCATATGAACTTTAACCATACCAAATCGAACACTCCTCCATGCGCGCAACGTGCTTAAAAAGGGGTACAAAGTTTTTTCTTCACGTATCAATATATAGATATATAATTAGGAGGTAAATATTGTATTAGTAAGCAGGGATAACTTGCACACACGCACATACGAGTATAGATGTCTAATGTCTATTCACTATACAAAAACCGTCACACATTTAACTCACCTAAACGACGCTAAGGCGTTCGTATCAAAGGGCTTTCTGAACCCAAATCCTAGTTGTGAGAAGGGGTTGGGCATGGATGCTACCACGGATGGAGGAGGCGCTCCTCCCGCTCCTCCGAGGTAAGGGTTGTAAGGATGAGCCTGAGGACCCACTTTCTCCTGTTTACGCCATTTTGCACGACGGTTCTGGAACCACACCTGGAAAAGAAGGTTAAGTGAGTATGGATGTTACGTTTTTACTCCAAGATCACAAATATGCTGGGGTCGGCTTCAATAGTACTAGGTACTGAATATAACAGCTAGATATGTGTTCGTTTTTTATTACAAATGTAACTTTTGACAACCAAAAACATCATTCAATAGGACATGAACATGACATGACAAGAACGATATATCTATACAAATAAATAAAATGAAGTGTCTGTTTGTAATGTCAAAATAACAGCTTTTTACTAAATGCATATGAAAGTATGTACGTTACATATAACAAAAAAACTATTTAAAAAAAAAATGTCTGTCTGTCTGTTTGTTCGTGTAATCCCGAAACGGCTGAACCGATTTTGACGGGACCTTCACTGGCAGATAGCTTATGTTATAAGGAATAACTTAGGCTACTTTTATTTTAAAATTAGGTTTACGCGTAAAAAAAAAAACCCTTGAAATCCAATATATTTATTCTATGTCAAGTGTCTATGTCGAAGTACTCTAAATTTCTTTTAAATTAAATTAAAATGAGGTGTAACTTTGATGTAGTTACGTATTACGAGCCATCGTTGCGATTTGACATATGCCTCAAAGGTTTGGTCGCGTGGAAAGAATTAATCAAATTACGTCGACTGCTAAAAAAGGCCTTTCCCATACATTTCCACAAGGATTGGTTACATGCCGTGTGTCGTCAGTTTGCAGGGAATTCGTACTCACCACGCTTGGCAGGCGGGTTGGTGAGCGCAGAATGGCTACTGTTCCACATAAAGGACGCTGTTGCCCATCCCTCTGGTTTATAGTCCCTTAGTCGCCTTTTACGACCTCCACGGGAGGAGATGGAGTGGTGCTATATTCTTAATCCGGACACCACACGGATAATGAATGACATACGATAAACGGAATATGGGAGGTTGCATAAATTTGGAAGAAGCACAAGGAGCTTGATATAAGAGTAACGTTCTATTTTTTCTGCTTATTAGAAGCCGTGATGTTAATAGCCTGATTCTCCATATAGGCTAAATAAGCTAGAGCTTGGGGGCGCAATGTATTCAAGGGGCGACGAGATTTGTCAGAAACTGGACAATTGTTTCGGGTTAGGGGACGTGGCACGTTCCTTCTCGGCATGTGCTGTAGCATTGAAAAGCCAGCCAAATCCAAAACTCGAATGGTGTGATTATACTTTTACTCATCATATCCCACAGATTTCCACAACTGTGTCATCATAATGGGGGGAATTTGCCAGTACTCACCACGCTTGGCAGGCAGGTTGGTGAGCGCAGAATGTCTATTGTCCCACAGAAAGGACGCTGCTACCCATCCGTCGGGTTTAGAGTCCCTTAGTCGCCTTTTACGACATCCACGGGAGGAGATGGAGTGGTGCTATATTCTTAATCCGGACACGTATTTTTACTCGAGTGGGCTATAATTTTATTTTTCCCATAATGGTGATGGCTTTGTGGCGCAGCTTGTAAGAGGCAGGCCTCTAGGTAGGAATCAATTCAGCCTATAGCAGTCCACTGCTGGACACCTATATTTGTATGTGTATTGATGACGAAAGGTGTTTCATGTCCGCCCTGGTTTTATCAGCCTAGAGGTGGATTAACTTCACAATCACGCCCTGGTGATGACATCTAAGTATGTAAGAAAGAAAGCAATCAGTATGTAAGAATTAAAACAAACAACTTTAAAATTCAAGCAGATACATATTTCCAGCTCCACTATTTTTATATGAGAATAGCGATCAAGAAACATTATTAAACCCGTAGGCCAGCCCAGGAGACCACACAAAATTATTGTTGCCTGCAGCTGCATCATTTCACAAGTTAATTATGTGGAAGTACCTGTATTTTTATTTTTATTGTTGCCCAGTGGAAATTCTTCATGAACTTCCTTCGCCCCGGGGAAGAGCGAAGGGGTATACCGGACTCCTACCGGCTAAAACTACTGGGGCGGTCATCTTCGGCACCTAAGGGAGGCTCCAGGTCCTCGTATGATCACACTAGAGATGTGGAAGTACCTATCTACTTAGTTTCTCTTGGTTTGCTAACCACGTGTGCTTACGTACAGTAATAATGGTTAATATTTTTAAACTGACAGTTACTTAACACGTAATTATAAAACGATAAATAATGTTCCGAAATGCTCATATTCGAATGGCATTGAATCTGTATTTTCTGTCTAATAAAACAATTCAATTAAAGCCTAGTTTAAATTAGTAGACATCGTGTAATAGTGAACGGAGTACCTAAAAATATTAAAAAATACAATTAGTTTTATTTTCATTTGTTTTTGTACATTAGTTATAAAAAGGAGGTTCCTTTTAAGCAAGTAATGCCTATATTTAAAAAAAACAACATTGTTACAATACCAACGTAATGTAAATACTCTGAGTTAATAAAAGTAGTGCACAACCTGATAAAGATAGAGACTAGTTAATCGCTTGTATGAATTAATACACTCTACTACATTCTCCACACCGCCGTCGTGCTCACTCTACTCTACCAGCACTCGACCCATAACTCTACCCGTGTAAACAGTAATGTGGATGCGCGATTAAAGATCACTCCCTTATCATTATGCATACCTTTAGCTAAATCGCTAGAAGTGTGTGCGTGCGAAACTTAGAAACTTCAATAATGTTCTCATTTTATCATAATAATATCAGCTGTAACTCTCCCACTACAGGAAAGGAAGCTAAGACCTCTTCTCATGAAGAGAGCATTGATCCATACAATCAATTATCTAGTCTAATTACTGTATTTTTTTATTGGTCCCCAGTGGAAATACTAAGGCCCCGGGGCGGAGGAAGTTCATGAAGTATGCTAAGGGGCATGCTGGAATCCTACTGGCTAAAACCACTGGAGCGGCCATCTTCGGCACCGAAGGGGGCCTCCAGTTCGTCGTAAGATCACACTAGAGTCGCCCATTGATGGGCCTTTAGCTGTCCAATGCATTTGATCAAAGAAACTGGACGACTTCATCAAATTATTGTTTTTGTTTTTATTTGATCAATTAATAGACATTTCAATATTTTCAATAAATCATAACTGCATGGGTATGAAAGCAATATTTGTCAGCAACTAATGTCTTTATATATAATACAAGACAGAAAGGTTATAAAAATAAAATCAATCAAACATTATACAATATTGGATGAGTCGCATGGCGCAGTTGCCAAATAAATTTGGTCAAATATTGGACAAAAAAAATTGGATTAATATATTGGATCACGGGTATACCACCCTAAGTACATATTATGACACTCACAGTCACATTAATACATTATGCCAGGTTTTTTCCCTAGCAAACTTTTGCTTGAGAAGCGAGTCCGTAATCTCCGGGCACCATGCAGTTTATCATAATACTCGTAGTATTTAAAGTAAGATCAACTCCATCTTCTTTTTAACAATAATGATCATAATGAAGTGTTCAGGCGCAAAACACTTTTGAAACTTAGTACAATTATCATTTCTATTCCTGGACTGTCCCTACTACTTACATGACAGATGTAAACTAGGCTTAATAGGTACTTACAGATCGACTTAAAAGACCCATTAACATGTCTCCATTAAGTTTAAGTAGATTGTAAGGCTTATGCCACATTGACTATCGATACATCGAGGTGTTAAAGCGGTTATACAGAAACGCCAACATGTCGGTCCTAGTACATGAACAGAGCACGTGGCAATTTCATTGCACAGAGGTCTGAGACAGGGGGATGTTATATCCCCGAAACTGTTCACCGTTGCAACGGAGGATGCCTACAAGCTACTGGAGCGGAAAGGATTCGGCATAAACATCAATGTCGAGTATGTCATTCACCTTCGACTTGCCGACGACATCGTAGTCATGGCAAGTCGCTGCAAGAGCTCAGCATAATGCTCGATGATCACAACAGAGTTTTGCAACAGGTGGGCATGAAGATGGGTAAGACGAAAGTCATGTTAAACGCCCATGTCGTTGGCAATCCCAATATCCATTGGGAACTCTGTTCTCGAAGTTGTTGACGAGTAGGTATGTCTAGCTGGGGCAACCCGTCCAGTTGGGTAGGTCCAACTTCGAGAAAGATGTCACTCGTCAAACCCGACTCAAATGGGTAGCGTTTGGGAAACTTCACGTCTTTTTGTCAACAATAACGTAGTGCCTCATGATGAAAGTCTTTAACCAGTGTGTGTTACTAGCGATGATATATGGCACGGAGACCTGGTCACTCACAATGGGCCTCGTAAGAAAGCTCAATGTCACTCAGCGAACTATGGAGAGAGCTATACTCGGTATTTCTCTACGAGATCGAATCAGGAATAAGGAGAAACGTAAAAGAACAAAAGTTGCCTATATAGTTGAAAGGATAAGTAAGTAGAAGTGGCAATGGGCGGGGTATATTGCTCATAGAACTGATGGTCTTTGGGGCAAAAAGGTTCTCGAGTGGAGAGCGCGCCCTGGAAAACGCAGCGTGGGACGACCTCCAACGAGATGGACAAACGACCTGGTGAAGGTGTGGGAGCCGTTGGATGAAATCTATGGGCCACTGTTCAGCAGTGGACGTCCTTTGGCTGATATGATGATGATTCATAATGGTTTAAAGGAAGGTTGTATCTCATAATATACAATCACTCATATTACATAGTAGTTTGATTACTCTGTTCGAGTTACTAAAACTAACTATATAATTCTATACCTGACTGGAGAAGTGTAGCTTCGGCGTAAGTTCTCCCAGTCCGCAGCCCGGCTTGCTACCGATAACATGAGATCATTCAATTAATTCGATTTATACTTATAGTTACAGTGTAATAAAAATGTTAAATAGATACTGTCCCTTACATTGTAAGCATCGACATATGTGTCATAAAATATGGTAACCCAAACAGATATTTATTATATTAAAACAACAATAAATTATAGCACATCAAACTCATGTTTATTTCATCATTTCGTCAGATGTCTTGTACAATTATTTATGTACCGGTTTGAGTCAGTCAAAGCAAGAAAAACACTTTGCAGCATAAGTGATGGGTAACGAGAAAAACGTGTCAAAAGAAACTAACGTAATATTTCTTGACAGTATTCCAACCTATTTATCTAAAAGTGTAATGATTATAACTGTATTAAATGTAATTGCTGTGTCCAATGATATTATACCATAGATATGTTACGTCCATATTAAATGGCGCGCAAAACTAAGTCTCGCTGTATGTAAGTATAAAGGTATAAAACTACACACCTATGCTGTAAGAAAGAAGATACAAAAACTACGAGAGTAAAAGCGATAGCTTACTAAAATGACAACACGTGTACTCGATGTCTTTGTCGCACCTGTGATAGAATATATGTGTTGTCTCTTTTTTTTTGCTTGGCCTGTGTTTTGTTCGAGAATACTATTCTATAGATTATTTGAATAGTATTTTTAATAAAATGTTTTATAGAGTTTGTCCACCTGTGGCATGAGATCGCTTGTTCTTTATTTATTTTTGCTTGATAGTTTGTGCATTTGCTATACACACGACGGCATTGTTATTACTTAGTTAATAAAACAATACAGATTGTGACAATGTGTGCTCGTTGTCTTTGACGAACTGATTGCGAAGTGCTACAATTGGGGCAGTTTTGGTTCTTACGTTTGGCGCGCATGTAACATATCTACTTCTTTTAATATATAATATCATTGGCTGTGTCAAAAAGAAATAGATCTATATAATTAATGTAAAGACATATTTCCACGGGTCGCGAAATTTATAGTCCATTCAATGACGGAGCCGGAATATAATATCATGTCTCTATTGAAACTATTAACTAGAATTTCTAGTGTAAAACCGTACGGCCTTAATACGTTTTAATTGCGGCGTTCAAACCGACGGCCATTGTATTTCTTGAACAAAAATCCTTCTTTTTACAGCAAAAAGTTTACAATTCAATACTTTTGCAAAAGGTTGATTATCATAGCATGAAATATTTATGCAAGTGTATAAATCTTGAGTCATGAAAAAAATCGTCACGAACCGTCCAGCCATTATGTAAACTGTTATTTTTATGGCAATTTAAATTAATTCACTTATGATAAATGGTATACTGTAAAAAATTAACCCGTTTTTGTAAATGTCGATGCGGTTTTAGCGGATGCTGTGATAAACAAGAAACGTTTTATATTTACGGTTATACTTAGCGTTATAAATTCAACCGTAACAACTGTAAGTTATGGTTTGGATTTGTGTATAGATGTATGATCTATTAAGTTTACAATGGCCATTACGGATATGACTTCATACGGCGTTGAGGCCGCGAATTTATAAATGATGTAATTGGTGGCAGGTTTGGCGGACGGCATGCGGGTATGTTGGGCGCAAAAAGGCACCGACAGCGTCCCAGGTGCCGTGTTTAATAGCTTAACAGAGTCGCGCATTAAGGTAATGACCACGTCGGCCGGCCAGAGCTGCGATCGAGTACGCAGGAGCGCTAAAATTGCGCTGGACGGCATTATAACCTAAACGATTTACCCAGTCCGGTGCATACGGCGCATTATAATTTTGATGTTTAGATTTGAACACGCATTTACTTTAGACTTTTTCTGCAGATCGTCAATAAGAAATAAAGAATGCTGTTCTTCTGATTTCCCGGTTACTTGGTGTTGTGGTGGTCAACGCCTCAATGGTGAGTTGACTTTCAATGAGCTTTAGTAGTGCTAGGTCTCTTATTGCAGGAGTCCGGCTAGGTAGGTACCACCCTGGTGCCTCTAGTGTGATCATACGAGGACCTGGAGCCTCCCTTAGGTGCCGAAGATGACCGCTCCAGTGGTTTTAGCCGGTAGGAGTCCGGCATACCCCTTCACCCTTCCCCGGGACGAAGGAAGTTCATGAAGAATTTCAACTGGGCACCAATAAAAAAAAAGGTGGGTACCACCCCAGTGCCAGATTTTTGCCGCTAAGCAGTAGTGTTTAAACTTTTGATATTACTGTATTCCAGTTTGAAGGCATCGTAGTTGGTGAAATTACTGAATAACTAAGATCTCGAGGTGACCAGCGCAGTGGGGTGCCACGCAGCACTAGTTTTTATGGGCAAGCAAGACGCTTACCTCCAGGCGAATGACTTTTTGTCTCGTCGCAGGATTGTAGAAAAAAAGCTTAAAAAACTGAGGACAATGTGGAGAGATTGCACAGAAATATCGTATTCTAATAACCATTTAAAATTATTTGAATATTTGTTAGAACAAACAAGGAAACATGGCCAGAATTATAAATAACTGATTTTTAAAAATGAAGTTTCCGAAAGAGACAAATCTTTTAACCCATGGATTTATCCGTGTGGTGTCTGGATTAAGAATATAGCACCACTCCATTCTCCTCCTGTGGAGGTCGTAAAACGCGACTAAGGGACTCTAAGCCAGAGGGATGGATGGATAGGTACCCCCTAAAATGATGACACAGTTGTGAAAATCTATGGGGAAGGCTTTCATGTTCAGCAGTGGACGTATAATGGCCGATGTGATTTCATCATCATACAATAACTTTGGATTTTGGATTTGCCGAAGCCTATTTCTTGTAGTGGATGTTTATGGGGTGAAATTATGTTTATTGTTGATTAATGAAAACTAGATAAGATAAAGGATCATTTGCTAAAAATACAATTAAGCTTTTATCTTAAAACTTTTTCTGTATGTCGGATATGCATCGACATAATATTCAATTATTTATATGTCTTTGGTATTCAATGCTTGTGTTGCGCGATTTTAGCGCTCATTTGCGTCATGATCGAATAAACTGGTAATAATACAAGAAAATTGCTAATGACCCCATTTAATAAACAAGGGTTTGAAGAATTACTTAAATGGATGGTAGCTCTTCGGTCTGGAGACTACTGTTGTATCTTATGAGCGACTTATCAAGTTAAGTGTAAAGGCATGCTATAATGTCACCTCATTGTGCATAGATATTAAGTAGAGATGGACCCACTATGTGTTTTTCCGATCGGTTAGAAAATTGTCGATTAATCGGCCGAGTAGGCAGCAATGTCGATTATTCTGATTTCGGTCAAGTCAGAATGATAAAGCGGTGCAAATTAAGGACCAACAAAACAACGACTTGAAAATTGGATTTAACTTAGAAAATGATAAATTATTCACGCTGGCAGCTTGGCACAGATCTGTTTTTTGTAGCTGAAAAGGTGCTTTACGCGAGATCGTAGTTTTCATTGGAAGCCCTCAAAAGTAGTTTAAATGATGAAGACAGCTATCCGGATGAGAACAAAATCATGAAATTCATATTTTGAAGGTCATAGTAGTTTTTGGACTTGCTACCGGGAAATGACATCAAAAGAATTCATTATTGATTATTATAATCATCGTTATCATGTTTATTAAAGTCCCGGTGGATGCGGATTTACATACAAATCTGGGACGATACAGTCCCATACCAGACTTGACCTATGTTGATTTAATAATTATGTAATTTTCATTTTGGTATGGAAAATAAATGCCTTTGTTGCCGAGTCACCGATAAGTCATCGACTAGGAAACATGCCAAATAGTCGTTCTTCGGATTCAATAAGTTGTTGTTTAATTAACTGTGCATGGCAGCAGTCATTAAGTGAACCTAGACAGCAGAGGTTTTATGGCATTATATGAGTGGATTAGATTAGTAGATAAAAAAAACTATCACTTTTAGTATAACAGATATTCATTACGAAATAGCGGAGTTAATATAATAATTTACGCGTTAAGTACGTGACTTTTAACAACTAACAAACAATTACAACACATTAATACATCGTATTATACAAATATATTAGTTCAATGTATACGTCTTAAAGACCGCAATTCACATGTATAATTAACTGAAAATTACTATACACAGTATCAATGCCATTAAAATAATAAGCCATTCTTTCAAATGTATTCTACTTGAGATAACGAGCAGCTGAGACAACGCATAAACATTACCTACACGTACTTATAATTTGTTAATACACGAGAGAAGACGTAAAAACATTATTAAATAATGTAGTAACAGATGTCAAACTCCAAAACAGGGAACAACGAATGAAACCTGGTTTCAATATTTTATTTTTTACTCGCACTCTTGTTCTGTAAATCGAATGATATCGATTAAATCGACCCTTTGTATCATTTAATAACTTGATTATTGCAACAATAATTTGTACTCGAGTAATCGCATCGATTGTGTACAAAATAAAACGTTGCGACAACTAAGTGTGGGTTTCGTTCTGTTATTAAAACGTCGTGGTCAACAACGGGTGTTGTATCCAAAATGGAGGAGGTATAATAGTTTAAATGTGAACAGCTGGTTCCGATGTTCTTTTGGCAGAGAGACACATGCTCGTATTACAGAACGAGAATCAAAACATTGGTAAAACTCGAGTCTAGATTGCTTTAATCAAATATTAACCCTACATTTATCTAGCATTTATATTCAATTGATGCAGTCTCGACTCAAATTCTACTTGAGTTTTGATTTTCGATCTGTAATACAGGCCTAAAAAGCGAATTAGGGACTCTAAACCAGAGGGATGGGCAGCAGCGCCTATTCGGCGGAACAGTAGCCATTTTGCGGTCAACATCCACCTGCTAAGCATGGTGAGTACTTGTAAGTCCCCCCCCCCACATGGCATGTAACCGGTTGTCAATGTTGGAAGCTTTTTTTGAACAGTGGACATGTTTTGCTGGATATGATGAAGTATCATATCATATCATACAGTTCACAGATAAAAATCTCACATGCACGTATACCCAGATCCGAAACAACTATCTGGAGATCATACAAATATTTGTTCCGTGCGGGGATCGCAGGTTCGATATGTACCGCAAAAAGTGAATTGCTTAGCTACTGTGTGTCGCAGATAATACTGTGGAAGACTATTCGATTAGCAAATGAGAACAAATTTGTAATAATAGCTGTCGTGAAATGGTATTACAAATGTTATAGTCTGCTCAATCGATTAAGAAAGAAAGAAGAAAGAAAGAAAAACAGTTTATTTTTGCGGCGAACGTCGACGCACAAGTACAGATTAAAATGTAAAAATTCTACATAAGGCATTACTAACGACATAGCTAAAATCGATACTACATACTACAATAATTATACGCTTAAAAACTAACACTTCATGAAACCAAACGCGTATCCGCGCTGGCAACACCGTTATAATAAAAATGGCCAAAAGACTTGGTATCCAGTCAAAATATAACAACAATAGTTTTTACCAAAGAGTACACATTTTTGTCTGTGGTCGAAAAAGAAACAAATACAAAAAAGAAAAAAACAATGCCTACAATATACGAAGTATCTTACTACCTAGTCTGTGCCTACAATACAGGGTACAGGGCAGGGTTACATAAGTTACGGTCTTAAGGAAATTGTGCGTCGCATCTTCGCAAAACATAGGTTGAAGCTCAGCATAATACTGTGGCATCTCAACGAGCCATCAGCGCTGATTTTCAGCAACAGTTGACGATGTAAGCGCAGGGCGATAATTTTATTGGAAAAACAATTCAGGAATGTGGTCATTCAATTTTATGTCGCCTTAGTTGCAAGATTATGGATTATTTTACGTTTATTTAAATTATGTGGTCATAAAACCAATAGACAGGTACAGTATGCGTGAATATTTTTTCAACTTTGTTATACAATACATAAGTACTAAAATAAATTTGGATATAATTAAGCAACAAATTTAATTTTCACATCACAATAATGAAGAAGTTATAGTATTGTTAAAAATTACTGTGGGAGACTGGTGCCTAAACTAGGTTGAAGCCTGTATTTCAGGTCACCAGGCCTTCCACCCTAGAAATCCAATGTTGCTCTTTCATAAACTGTGCTAAGCGAAGTTTTTCCATATTCTTGTTATTCGTGTATCTGATTCTATCAAGTTGTTTCCTTTTGTTAAAGTTCTATTGATGAATACGTTGATATAACTTTATCAGGCCCCGATACTGGTTGATTTTGTCCTTTATAACCCAGTTATCATCTTGCATCCCATGAATGCGCACATTCGCTGCAGACTACATATTGATATAACAATAAACTAAAATGTGTATATTATAGTTTGATACGCCCAATATTGACGATTTATCAAAATTTATTTTCAACATAGAAAGTCATTGAAAAATGTCGTAAACATTTTAAATCTACTTTTGCACTGCAGGGGTCTAATGATAAGGTATTGATATTTAATAAATTGGCATTCATATTAATATTAATTGATAGGTACATAGACATTTATTCAAACAGATTTATTTCTAAATCTACATTTATAGTTGAAGATATCATAACGGCGTGAATATGAAGTAATCTATTAATATACAATATAAGACGAATTTCAGAAAATTATATTATTATTTTGTCATCTTTATGAGTCTTGGAATCATCATAAAGATTTTATTAGTTTATATCAACATAGTCTACTGACTGTAGGTACAGTCTTGAGCATGAATATGTGACAATCAACAGATTTAAAATGGTGCTTGGTTAGATATACTCTACTAGTCCTACCATAAATCATCATATTAGCCGGAGGAGGCCCACTGCTGAACTACCATAGATTTATCTAATGATTGGGTACATGCCATGGATGATGACTTTAAGCTACCATTATCAGGTCGTTTGTCCATCTCGTTGGCAGCCGTCCCATGATGAGTTTTCTGGTCCGTAGTACCATACCAGAACCTTTATACCCCAACGGCCATCAGTTTTACGAGGTATGTGGCTCGACCATTGGCACCTTCGCTTACTAATCCTTTATGTTACGTTGGCGACTAGTTCTTCTACGGATCTCCTAATTTCTGATTCGATCTCTATGTATATAGATATACCTAGTTCAGGCCTCCATAGCTCACTGAGTAGTGAGCTATGGAGGCCACTTGAGCTTTCTTACTAGGCCGTGAGGAACCATATTGGTTAAAGACTTTCACCTTGTATTGTTTATTCATTGTTATTTATTCTTGGTTTTAAATTCGTCTTCTGCGAACTGCAAGTTAACCGGTTGTAGTAATTCATTGTACGACAGTACATAACAATAGCGTAATTGTTTTAAATATTACAGTACACACATTTAAATGGTAATTGAAAATAATAAGTAAACTTAATTGGGTATCTTAGCTTTAAAATTGAAAATATTGAGTTATTTTGTAACATTTCCATTAATCCCAATTATACGTTCGTCCTTTAAGCTTATTCCAGCTAGATTAGGGTCAGCTTCCGACCATTTTTAGTTCATAAATGTATTTTCTGTTAACGCACAGGCAGTTAGGCAGTATATAGCCCGCGATTTTACCGCGGTTTAAGTATAAAAATGATTATTTCTATACGATGGACATCATCACAAGGAAGCTCATAAAAATCAAACACGCGTAAAGACGAAACGAATTAAATGATGAATCATGGCGTAGGGTATTTACTTAGTGATAGAAGGCGTTTGAGCATAGACTGACTAGTAATTGGGTAAATGAGCTCATCATAAAATCACCCGAAGGATGTTCACTGCTGAGCAAAGGCCTCCCCCATAGATTTTCACAATTGTGTCGTCCTTTTGAGGGGGCATTTGCCAATACTCACTACGCTTGGCAGGCGGGTTGGTGAGCGCAGTATGGGTGCTTTTTCGCAGAAGAGACGCTGCTGCCCATCTCTCTGGTTTACAGTCCCTTAGTCGCCTTTTACGTCATCCACGGGATGATATGGAGTGGTGCTATATTCTTAATCTGGACACCACACGGATCCCAGATGGTATACATGTATAATATTGAGCAGCTTGATGCTTCTGTCTAGACCAGTTGCAAGATTGAGGGTTCCCCAATAAGGGGCAAACTCTAAATGAAAACTTGAAAACGGTGCAGATGTTAATTTAAATCATTATCCACATTTTTATTTGACCAACATGTTGTTTTTTTAAGTTGTCCGTTACTCGTATTTATTCTATATTATAAATTACAGATATAAATCTCACATATACAAACAACCAGACTTAAAACGACTTGTAGATCAAAAATTTGTTCAGTGTAGTGTTCGCTCCCACGATACGTAGCCCAGAAAGCTAGCCACTGCAACAAACGTGTCGTCAAGTTATTTAGTATACAAATAAAACCCATGTAGATTTATATGAAAACAAATCTTTCGCAATTCATAATATGGGATACCTCAAATTGCCGCCTTCATCTAGTGCGTTGCATTTCGCAGCTCCATGTACTTCTTAGTTTATTATAGTTATCACTGCAGTCGTTTCTGTTTCTCATTCGATTCGGTCTGGTCTGATTGAAGGTTTCGCGACAAGTCCTTGGATCCACGCGAATTAATGGTATCTGAGACCGTTTCCTAAGGCACTATACGGGCAGGAGCGATTTCATGCGATTTAGCAATGAAACTTCTATTAGTAAAATAGTAGCAAAATCGCATGAAATCACTCGTAGTCCTATTTATAACTACATATATACTTCAAAAATATTTGTAACGATTACTTTTCGTACATATATCTTTTAAGAAGCCTAATTGACCGACTGCTACAACCTGTGCTATCTATACAAATAAAGAAAATGGAAGTGTCTGTTTGTAATGTAAAAATAACAGCTATTTACTAAATGCATCTGAAAATAATTGTAACAAAAAAAATGTCTGTCTGTCTGTTTGTCCCTTATCTCCGAAACAACTGAACCGATTTTGACAAGACTTTCACTGTCAGATAGCTAATTTTTAAAGCTCATGAAATCCAATATATATACTCTATATGTCAACTGTGTATATAAGTCAAGTACTGTAAATTACTTATTAAAAATCCGAATTCTTCTAAAATAAATGGTGGCTGAAACCGCGGCGCACAACTAGTATATTATATTTGCTTTTAAGTCCTCTTACGGCCGGTCTAATGAAGCGCCGGTTAATATTAAATCCCGCTTTAACTATTCGAGAATGTTGTTGTCGGTACAAAACCGGGTGGCTCAACTTGTTAAAGCGGGACTTAATATTAACTGGCGTTTCAGTATTCGGCCGTTACTCTAGCGATTTATAAGGGACCTTCAAGCACGTCAATTTGTTACCCGCGAAGAATGCGATACAATTATGTGTTGATGCATTGTTTAGAGTTAGGTACATAGTGCGATTAATTGAAAGTAATAAGCTTTCGATGCGACTTTTTGTGACGTATATTCACATCCATAAAAAATTAAACGAGCATGAGAAAGCATCGATCGAAAATGCCAACATGTATTTCTACTTCATAAATCGTGTTGAGTTAAATAATAGATATGATTTACAAGGAGCAAGTACATATTTATGTTACACATTATTTTGTTGCGCTGATTGAGGTAATGTATTTCTCGTTTCGCCTTGGGCGAAGCAGGTGTAGGCTAATAATTAGCTGTAAAAACGTTTTATATTCAATATATTCTAGTGCGCTAGACTACCGAACGCAAAATCTAGTTCTGATTAGTACCGGTAACTTAAAAGGGTGCTTTATTTTGTAGCTTAATTGTTTTGTGCAATTAGTCTCATTTGTATATCGAAATAAATTCATGTTTTATACACAGAATTGATATCTCAATAATAACGTACTAACTACACATAATTATTATGAATACTTAAAATTATGTGATTTCTGTATTCAGAGTTGAATGTTGTGTATGTCGCCACTTTGCCGCGTCTTCTTGCGTCATCGTGCCAGTCTGCCGCAACCTTTATATCGGCGTCGCGTCGCCACGGATAATTATCAAACGGAATAGGTAATTTCATTAATACAAACATGTCCTGCGCTAGAATTATAAGTAGTAATTAGATAGCGGCTGAATGCTATTACGTGATAATAGTTATCTGGTACATTTAAATTCATTTATTATTATTTGATGAACGTCTGTTTTTGGTAGGACAGCAGCCATCTTATATAGTTTAAACATTGAGTGCATTGCATGCCGTGTGGTGTCCGGATTAAAAATATAGCACCTCTACATCTCCTTCCGTGGATGTCTTAAAAGGCGACTGATGGACTCTAAACCCGAAGGGTGGGCAGCAGCATCCCACTTGTGGAACAGCACTCATTCTGCGCTCACCAACCTGCCTGTCATGACGACAGCCTGTCATGACTACACACGGAATGTAATCAATCGTTGTGGAAATCTATGGGGGAGATCTTTGTTCAGCAGTGGATGTTCTATAGCTGACATGACGATGATGATGAAACATTGGGTGGCATTTCGACTCGGCCATTAATGTGTTCATTACTGAGCATACGCCCAGGCTGTATTTGATTACATTAAGCAGCTTACGATTGCGATTCAATCCGTATTAGGTACACCTAGTATATAGTAGAAAACAAAGTCTTATTTAGATGTCACACCTGACACACACATTGAGGGTAGTTGCTAAATCTATTATTTTTCCGTATATAATTTATTATTTGGTAATTCATTCATGATATTTAGTCTTTATCCAGTTTCAGTTCCATAGAAAAATAGGCGTAGTTGACTATTGTTCAATCTCACAAAAAGAATAAACGGCAACCAGAAGCCATCACATTTCCGTGAACAAATTAGTTCAATGCTGAAAGCATAAAATAAAATAAGGTGCAATTTCCTTTTACAAAAAATATACTCACTTCAGCTCAGTTAGCGATAAACATGGATAACGCTTTCACCAGTAAATACCTATCAGTTTGAAAAGCGTTATCAGGCTAGAAGGAATTCAGCCATGCTTGCATATCTTTGTTGGTGCCTCCAAAGGGATACTGAGAGGACTAGGAGAAATTCCATACGTTAAAAAAAATTAACAAAGATTTTTTTTTGTATCATAGTGTATCTATCGTTATCTTCTAAAAATTATCGGACAAATCCAGTGCGGAAAACTATATCTTGCATTTTAGTTAAGGGTTAATAGGAAAAAAATTTAAGAGGTTTAGTAGTTTCAGGTTTTTTACAGAGTTCTTCACCATGTTCTCACATGATACAAATAGAGAATTAAACTAATGGCGAATAGTCGATTGTATTGAAAATTGTGCTAAGTCGCATGTCATGTCCTGAGCTACATTAAGACAGTTCAGGACATTGCCGATCTCCCCTCGGTTACTCTACAAACTACTTGTATAGACCAATGTATGGAGTTATATAGACAGTCCTTGATATAAGTAATTGCTGATAGCAGTAACGAGTGTTAAACACAAATGTATTCAGACGCATCGAGGCTCGGAAGATGATGAGGTAGTAATGAGACATCAGCTGAATACAACTGTGTATTTTTTATGGTTTGAGCAAGATAACGTTTTCCTGTACCTATTTAATAAACATAAAACCTTACCTGTATCCGCGCTTCAGTCAGACCAATTTTCATTGCGAGCTCCTCTCTGGAACAAAATTACATGCAGATATAAAATTAGACTGTTAATGACATTGTCATAATGTATGGTGTCCGGATTAACAATATCCACTCCATCCTCTCCAGTGGATGTCGTAACAGGCGACTAAGGGACTTTAAGTCAGAGGGATAGGCAGCAGCGACCCTTCGGTGGGACAGTAATCATACTGCACTAACCAACCCGTCTGCTATGTGTAATGAGTACTAGCAAATTCCCCCCAAAACGAGGACACAATTATGTAAATCTACGAGGAGGCCTTGGTCAGAAGTGGACGGTATTTGGCTGATATGATGATTGTTATACCAGCTGGAGGCCTTTTCGGCTTAGCCAGGATTCCCAGTTAAGCAGCGACCGCATCCTGAACAGGCGACGACAAGACATGCACAAAAAACTGTCATTTATTCAAGACACTAGGTTGTTGGACACAGATAAAAAAGTGAGACGAACATTTCTTCATCTTTCGGTATGCACTACTTGTGGGAAAAGTGTGTGTGTGTTGCAAAAGAGGGAGAAGTAGAGGGCTATTACTTACGACCCTCTGTGGCGAGACTCAAAATATCTTGTCCTCAGACATTAAGGTGCATATTATAAAGCATAGTAACGTTCGACAAATAGACAACCCCTCTCCAACCATGGGTGCCGTAAAAGCTGAATAAGGGTTGATATCAAGAGGATAGGCAGCATAATCCTCCCGCGTGCTAATAACAACATACCGCAATCACCAATATACCCTATGACCGCTCATTATAGTGAACTGTTTATTTAAACCATTGCCCCGCACACTATGCACACACACGCGCCCACAAATATTAGTTCCTTGCGGTTGCACCAACCGTGCCGTCTGTCCATCATTAGGAGTGGTACATGCGATAATGTTAATCAGGCTTTATGGCTCAAATTGTAGGCAGTTCAAATTCCCATCATAGTCCAAGCAAGCATTTAATGACACCAATTTGTACAGAAAAGTGTGTACTTGACGGTAATTTCACTTCACACTTTTCGGACTACAGACGAATTAAAAATATTAAAAACAAACATTTATCGCTTACATAATCTTCGTGTAATCCATTTATTATTGCAATTCTTGTTGTGTAAATGCACATAAACGGTAGATAAAATGACATTAACTTTAATTTATGTTACGATGGATTAAGATAATCCTATAGCAATTAATTTGCTGAAGAACTTAATATCTGTTAACCCACAGTTTTATCATTATTATCCATACTATTATCCTATTATGGAATTAGGAAGAAACGGATTATAAAGTTGATAAAGGATGATAAATTGGAAATATATTTACTGCACCTGTAAAATTTCATTCAAGAATTCATGATTTTGAAAGCGGATTAGTAGAAGTGGGTGAATCAGTTTCTTATTGTACCTTTTTGTTTTTTTCACTTGGTGGTTATATATACCACACGGGCTGTCTCCATCTCGGAGAAAGGTCACTTGCCAGCTGAAACTACTTGAGTGGGTATCAAGAGTCCATCCATCCAAGGGGGGCTCCACGATCTCAAGAACAATCATACTGGAGCCGTCCACTGCTGCCACGTCTGTAGGCACATCTCGAAGTGGATGACAGTAAGGTAATCGCCTCCTCTAGCGCTCTAGAGGCGACTGAAGTATCTCAGGGGAGTTCCTTAAGAATCTTCCCCTCATGCACATCGCGGGGAAGATTCTACAGGAACTCCCCGAAGCCACCGCCATCTTCCCGGGGGTCGCTTGCTATGTGCACGCAGATTCCCCAACCTGCGCTCTCGCGACCGGGTCTTTATGTACCCGTCGACTTTTTTATTATCAATGCAATATGTTTGACTAAAGCCTGTGCTTGATCCGCCGATACCGCAGTGCCTCAATAAGAAAGTCTTACTTAAACTTGAACAGTTTAAGTTACCAGTGATGACATATGACACAGAGACGTGGTCGCTACCTATGGACCCCATAAGAACCCATAAGGTCACTCAGCGTGCTATGGAGAGAGATATAACTGAGTTTCCTCTACGAGATTGAATAAAAATAAGCCATTATTTCTATCCGTTGAACTAAAGTTGCCGATATGGCTGAAAGATTAGTACCTAAGCTGAACTAGCTGAAATGGGTATGGGCAAGGTACATTGCTCGTAGAACTAATGGCCGTTGGGGCAATAAGATTCTCGAGTGGAGACCACGTACCGGAAAGCGCAGCATATGTATTGCCGACGACCTGGAAAAGGTAGCTGGGAGTTTACAGATGCGGTCGTTGTGGAAATATATGTGACAGGCTTTTCAGCAGTGGACGTTCTATGGCTGATAAACTGTTCTATGGTTGGAGTCTCACTCAAACAAATACTAATTAAATGTATTTATTTATTATTAGTTTGCTTGACCCTACAACATTTCTTGGTATCTTTGTTTCTTGTTGTTTGTTTGTTGATTTACCAGCTTTTCCCTTTGGATTTCGACCCGGAAATAGAAAAAGATAGATAGATAGGTCTTCAAAAATATTCCAAGCTTTCACGGACTTGTACAGTTTAGTCTATGCCTTCGCACACTTGGAGGCGACATCCACAGCTAGAGCCCGAATCAATGGATGAGAATTAATATACCCATACAAGTAGTAGTAGGATCATAAGAGATTCTTTTGTATGAACCTAAGGTATAAAGAAAAGGCTTGGGATTAAGGTTCAAGTAAGTTCAAGCAAGTGACTAAATAACTAATGTTTCTAGGGGACGAGCGGCAGTGTGGTGCCAAGCAGGATAAGTTGTGGGTAGCATTACAATTGTTACGGACAGTCGTGACGCGCTTACCAACAGGGAAATGATTCATCTCATCACCAGTATATATAAAAAGATAAACGTCTAATTACATTACAACTTACCTAGTAAAAACATCAGGGTAATGTGTCCTAGAGAAAGCCTTCTCCAGTTCCTCGAGTTGAAAACTTGTGAAGGTCGTTCTATATCGTCTCTGCTTTCTCTTAGGTGTAAACTCATCAGCATCGTCACTGTCTGCAGACCCTGGTGGGAGTCGCTCTGAAGGGGATTGGTCAGCTCGGGAAAGCTCGGGAGTTGTTCGGGGAGAGTCGTCTTTTGGAGGCTCAGACACCCCCATCGCAGAGGCGTACTTCTGGTATTCCTGGTTTTGAGTGAAGTAATCTGCAAAGAATAAGAAGGTTATATTATAAAATCGTAAGAAGAATAACATACATAAATGCATAGGATGGATGCTGCTGCTGTCTCTACGGGGGTCGTGCAGTCCGTGACCCTCTACGGGGCGCCTGTATGGTTAACCCGGCTGTCAGGCGTCCAGCGCTGCAGAAACAAATTTCACGGTCTACAGCGCAGTGGCTATACGGATTGCACGGGAATACAGGACAGTGTCCAATGAGGTGGCAACTCTCCTTGCGCGCTTTCAGCCTTTAGACATCCAGGCGGAGACGGATGCGTGGGTCTATGATCAGACACGCTCCCTCCACCAAAGCGGCGAAACCGTGCCTACAGGGGCGTTCGGCAGACTGAGGCGGCTGGCTCGACGGCGCGCACTCATAATGTGGTGATATCACCTACGGTTGCAGTTTTCGACCAAGCGCGGCGTCGAGGCCATCCTGCCACTCTTCGTAGCCTGACTCAGAAGGAGCGAGTGCGTCACCTACCGTCTGACGCAGGTATTCACCGGTTACGGTTGTTTCATTGCGTACCTGCACAGAATAGGACGTGAGGTAACAGCACAGTGCCACCATTGTGCAAGCAGCCAGGATACCGCACAGCACACGCTCGAGTAATGCGCTGCGTGAGCTGCCGAGCGGCAGAACCTGGTCTATTGGATCGGGCAAGATCTCTCCCTGCCGGCAGTAGTGCCGGCTATGTTGGCAGAGCATGAAAATTGGAGTGCAGTGGTCTCCTTCTGCGAGAGTGTCATGCTCCAGAAGGAGACTGCAGAGCGGGTAACAACCGACCGAAGTCCAACACGCCTGAACCTCCTGCAGTCACTAAATGGTGGGGGGCCTCGGGCCGAAGATAACCGCTCCAGAGGTTTTAGTCGGTATGAGTCCGGCATAACCCTTCGCCCTTCCCCGGGGCGAAGGAAGTCCATGAAGAATTTCCACTGGAGACCAATAAAAAAAATGCTAATAGGGTTAACCCTATCCCTATTTTATAGAAAAAGTTCCAATTACCAATATTTATTTTATTTTATTATATAATGTTCATTAGTGAAAAGAGGTTTTATTTGGCACCGAAAGATTGAAAAGGTTAACGCTTTTTACGTATTACATACGTAATTACGTAAATAATATGCGCCACTATAGTAAAATAGTGGAACAAAAATGTTTTTAAATATTAACTTGACCTGTATGTTGTGTAAATATGTATGAATGTAATGGAATCGTGCAATTTAATTTTCACCCACTTCGACATTGCCGACATATTTTTATAGATTTTTTCATTTTTGTGAAATATTTTATGAATGTGTAAAGATTGATTAATCTGAATACCGAACAACGTTGCCTTATACTAGACATTGGCGAAATTGTGGAAGATACTCTACAAAAGCCATAATCTAAGAGAAGAAGAAGAAGAATATGCTGTAGACAGCATCACCAGCCCGTGATGCAAATAAACAAATAACAGGTTATTATTAAATAAGTACTAGAAATCTGTAAATAATATATTTGAAGCTCTTATTGATGAACGAATAAATTAATTTACCGTTTATCTGGATTAGTTATTCTATTACTATTATTAAAACGAAAAATAAAACTATAGTATAACGTACTAATAAAAACATGCTTTTAATAAAATATCAATTAAAACACTGTACTTTTTTATTTTTATTTTAAAATTAATTATTGCAAAATAATTTAACGGAAATAACAAATTGTTTCATTATAAACACGGCCCCACTGCCTGATCCCTGATACAGATTGTCCGCTAAAAATTATGTGCCGATTTTTTAGAACTCTGTATAATATTGTTATATAACTATGGCAAGTTAGTATTTTCGTCGCGTCACAAATCGGCATAATTAATTATTTTTCAAGGACAAGTTGCCCAGCGAATGGTGTCATATCCATCACTGTTCAAACGGTTGATGCATTGCCTGTGCTTACTATTCCTTAAGGTCTTAGAGTTCGTTAGTGTGGTATCCGGATTAAATGCGGTGATACTTGCACATTCCCCCCAAATTTATGACAAATTTATGATGATTGTGGAAATCTATGAGGGAGGCCTTTGTTTAGCAGTAGACGTATAAATAGCTGATGATGATGAATCTAAGTTAAAAGTATGATTAACGTAGGATTCAAAGTTTTTACCGTGTTTGTAACAGGTAACGGAACTATTAAAGAAAGGCTATTATACCACGGATAATTGTGCACTGCCTTGTGAACCAACAGTAACAACTTATTTAAACTGACAAGTGCGAAAAACGTATCAGCAACCGAGTATAGAATTCTTCCCTGTCAACTTTCCTTAGCATTTATATTAATTAAGTTCATGTAATGTAGAAACGGTTAATTATGCTTTTGTGACAGGTCTACACAGCTGAAATATATAAAATCGATCTAAACTATGATTGAGTTATTTATTTATTTATACTTAATGTACACTAGTGTACAAAGGCGGTCTTAATGCCGTAGGCATTTTCTGCCAGACGACCTTTGGGTGATGCAGAGAACAATAAGGTAGATGCACCAACAAAATGTGAAAGAAAGGTATAGATGCGAAGACATATTATACAAATATATAGACGTACATCAACATTACATTTAAAAAATTATATTTGTATAAACGAAATAAACACATACATACATATTATATAATAAATAGACACAGATGAGAAAAAAATAAAAAATAGAATCAGAGTTGAGATGAATCTGCAGACGTCGTTTTGAAAAGGTATTTTTGTAATTTAATTTTAAAGTTGTTCCGATTGTTAGCCATCCTGATTTCAAGGGGGAGCGCATTCCACAGTAAAACAGATTGGACGAAGAAGGTAGAATGAATAAAGTCAGAGTTATGAGTGGGACATTGAAGAAGACGACTATTACTAGAACGAAGATATTAATTGTGGTTGGAACAAAGACACTGGAAGTGAGAAGATAAATAAGAAGGAGAATTAGGAGAGTATAATATAGAAAACAGGGTGGTCAGTGCTCTCATATTTCTGCGCTGGCGAATAGGCAACCAATTTAACAGTAATCGATACGCAGAGACATGATCATATTTACGGAGGTTGAAGACGAATCGAATGAATGCAAGTACTGAGAAGACTTGCTTTGCCGTGTGGTGCCGGCTCAGAATACTACCACCCCATCTCCTCCCGTGGGTGTCGTAAAAGTCGACTAAGGGATTAGCCGGAGGATGGGCAGCAGCGTCCTTCGATTACATTAACAACTCAACTGTGATCGCCAATCCGTCTGCCAAGCGTGGCGATTATGGCAAAACCCCCCAATGAGCACACAACACACCAATATCGGTCATTGTGGTGATCTTTGGGGGAGGCCTGTGTCCAGCAGTGGACTTCATTCGGCCGTAATGATGACTGAGAAGACGGTCAAGTTTGTTGAGTAGATCCAGGTCAAAGTAACACACATCACCATAGTCGATTATGGGAAAAATTTTAGTTGCGACGGGAGAAAGTTTTTGAGCCTATAGAGAGACCGCAGGATTCCAGTTACTTTTTGGGTTAATTGAATATCCTTGGAATCGTTAATATAATGGTAGTGGAATTGACGAGTCAATCTTTATAAATAGCGGCTTGGATGGCAGGGATTTTTTATAAGCATACGCTGTTAATGTACTACGAATGAAATTAGGCACGTAAATGTCACAGATTCGGAAACAAGATGTACCTACTGATTGCACTGTTATACCAGTAGTACTGTGATTTCGTATGGTGTCTAATTAAAATTTAGCACCACTCCATTTCCTTCCACGGATGTCGTAAATGGTGACTAATGGACTCTAAATCAGCGAGATGGGCAGCAGCATCTATTCTGTGGTACCTACAGCAGCCTTACTGCGATCACCAATCCACCTGCTAAACGTGGTGAGTACTGGCATATTTCTCCAGAAATGACGACAAGTGGCATGTAACGGATCGTTTAAGGAAGAGGTTTTTGTTCAGCAGTGGACGTCTTTTAGTTGATACGCAGCTGCAGTAAGTTCAGTTTATCGGACTCTAAACCATTCTGAGGATCGTATATCCGGGACAGCAAGGCAAAGATACGTCTCGATATTAAAATTAGAGTGCGTGCAATTCCGTTCACGTGCAGTGAAAGTAAGACTTATTTGTTTCAGTACACCGCCTATAGCATGGAAACATTCACTTATGCCCGCGCACACGCCCACATCTTTGATGCCCGCGCATGCACCGACACAACGTTACACATAAAACGTTGCATTCACATTTGGCTTTGCCATTTTAATCTCACCGCGCCTAAAGTTTCACTGCAAAAATATCGTTGACACGTCCAACGCTTTGCAGATCGATAAGTAAACAAAAGACCATAGGTACCTACCTATACTTAGGTTTCGTAAACCATATAGGATATAGAGGTACTACACAGCCAGCAGCACGCACTAATCAGTAAACGATCTGTGAGGTGGATGGGAACTGTATAATGGTATTTGAACTGAGCGTCTTCATCCTTAGGGCACGTTAAATCGTCGTTCAGCCAAGTCGGAGATTTTTGAGTGGCTTCGATAACTCTGACACAAGGTAGGCCATAAAACAAACGAAAATACAAGGAATTTGGTAGATTAGAGAAGAGACTTTATTGTACACCAAAATAAATACTAAGTAATAATACACATAACAACAGGACAATTGGCGGTCTTATCGCCAAAAGCGAAAATCAGGAAAGAAGAGTGATAGAGGGTAGTTGGTGGTGTGCTACTGTAATAATAAATAGTTAAATGTAATACAAAAGCGAAAACGCATAAGGTATATCGAACATACATTCAACAAACAAATATAAATACATACTCCTTCACAAATACACATATGTACATGTATACAAAACAAATATAATAGTAACGATTACAAAGACAAGTAATATTCCTTTACCATTTCCTTAGAAGTCACCATCGAATTAGCACGTCTAATAGACACTGCTAGTGCATTCCACAAAGGTGTAAACTGAACCGTAAAGGAATGGACAAAGATCTTGTTTTGCACATAGGCATTTCAATGTTAGGGTTTCTGATGATCATAAGGATAGTGAGTGAGTGAGTAGTGAGTGCGTATCACGAGTGAATTCAAAACGTTTTTAAGATAAGATGGGGAAGCAGGATTGATAAGAATACTGTAAAGAAGTGAAATTTGGTCCACCACAAAATGACCTCAAAGATACACGAACGGTATTTTTTGTATAGATGTATAAACATAGTGTGTTCACTCTGTTTATACATCCATACAGAAATAGTTGCCGTGATTACAAACGATTAATGATAATTCCGACCTCCAGTTTCTAGTAATCAATTGTGTTATTTAATTCAGTTAATGTCATTAAGTTAATTGGCTCTGATTATGGTGTTATGTCTATAATGGAATCGTTATTATAGAGCTCGGGGAGAAAAACACGTAAATAATTGTCTTTAATAATTATGGTTAATGGTCCTGCTTGTATATACGGTAATTGAATCAGTAATAATGGCGGGTGTTTGCTTATTCATTTATCTTTACGGTTTTGTCTTGGGGTAAGCTGAGGCGATGGGTGTCCCACGAGGAGGTGTTCAATAGCGGACGAAAATGGTGTTAAAGAAGTCTGAGTATATTGATGCAAGAATTCGAATACTCAACTCGTAAACATATTTGAGTTAAACTGAACGCAACTGTAAGTAGTTGAAATACGATTCATGAATCCGAACATATTTTGTTGACGTTTTACCTATGAAATTGCCGTTTTCTACGAAATAAAGTACAGTATTGCGTTCTATTTTTTTTATTTTATTAATCACCAATGCGATCAATGCATCTTTGCCAATGCAGTGGCAGTTTATCGATGCCCTTCTTGAAGAGACCAGATGGATGGGAGGCGACAAACTTTTCAAAGGCATTTTGTAATGCCTCGCGGATATTGAAGTCTGTAGGCGCATCCAAGAAGTGGCACGAGTGCTTGAGGTTGCAGGTCACTACCAAGCGTCGTTGAGGCCGTCCTGCTCTTTGGTGCCTGGCTCAAGGGAGCGAGGGTGTTACCAAACGCCTGACGCAGGTTTACACTGGAAACGGTTGTTTCACTGCTTGTCTTCACAGGATAGGATGTCAACGTGACCGCTTTACAGTCGGGTGACTGTGACCTCCAGAATGTACCAAAAGGCGTATACAGATACTGGAGCCTTCCTTCGGTGCCGAAGATGACCACTAAGGTGGTATTAGTCGGCACGAGTCAAGTTGTAATTACAATAAAAAAAATGGAGGCAAGATGTAATTTCCATATTTTTTTTGGCAATAATTATGTTTTTTTCACTATTTTATCACAGCGGTGTGTGTTCTGTATGCGTGCGTTTTCGTAATAAAATGGTGCAAACAGTTTTTAATTTTGTGCCCGATTAGCAACTTTATTAATTACAATAAAAAATATATTGAAAATTACTACACAATACTGATTTCCCATAACGACTGTCAGATATTTGTATAACAACCGTTTGGTCCAACAGTTTTACGTGCTTTGCGAAATGTTGAAGTAGAAAAAATGGTGCAGTATGGTGGCACCCATGCAGCATGACCGCGGCAAGTGCAGCTTAACCTTGGAGGTCGATCGTTTTGCACGATAGACAAAATAATCACAAGGCCCTCAGTAAATATATACAGAAAAAGATTTCTATTATTCACATTTGACGGGTTGTCACGTATAAGGTCCTGATTAAGAATATAGCATCTCCTCCCATGAATATCGTAAAATTTGTAGAAATCTATGGGAGAGGCCTTTGTACAGCAGTTCACGTATTTCAGCTGACATGATTTCATTAATGATAGACTGAAGTGGTAATGGGCGGGGCACATTGCCCCCAGAACTGATGACCGTTGGGGTAAATAGGTTCTCGAGTGTAGACCGCGCACCGGAAAACGCAGCGTGGGACGAACTTCAATGAGGTGGACAGAGGACCTTGTGAAGGTTACTGGGATGGGTCGTTGGATGAGGGCGGCATGTAACAGCTCGTTGTGGAAATCTATGGGGAAGGCCTTTGTTAAGCAGTGGACGTCCTTTGGCTGATTGATTGAGACATTTGACCCCGTGTCACAAGGCTACCGTTACCGTTTCGTGCGTGTAATGTAGAGGACATTACACGCACGAAATTCAGCCCGTTAACGTCCATCACTAAACATGGGCCTCTCGGCTCACGGTAGGCGCAGTGGCTAAGCGACTAGCTTTCTGCGTAGCGTGTCGGCAGTTCGGTCCCCACACGGAACAAATATTTGTAAGATCTGCAGATTTAAGTTGCTTCGAAAACAACCAGATGTTTGCTGATGTTTGTAAACTGTACCGACGACACAGTAATAACACGCGAGTGGGGCAAAGTTTGATGATAAAACTAAGAGACAACACAACGAACGGTCAAAGGGGATAGTAGCATAATCACCACGCTTGGCACGCGGATTGGTGATCGCAGTGTGTTGTTATTAGCACATGCGAGGATGCTGCTGCATCCTCTTGATATCAACTCTTAGTCGCCTTTTCGAGACCCATGGGTTGAGATTGGTGGTCTATTCTTTGACGGGAACCTCAAGGACGGGAACCTACAACACAATTTTATTGCACCACTAGCAATTTTAATTCATATCCTATGATGCAAACTGACGGAAACCGACTAAAAAGTATCTAATAAAAACAACTAAATCCACTTGGAGGAGATCGCGTGTTAACAAACTGCATGAATAAACCTCACAGAGTGCCGCCCCGTAGTCACGGAAGCATTTATATTAATTAAAAGAAGTGAAACATTTACATTTCATAACGTGTATTGTGTATATTTCGAATTCTTTTAATAAATAACTTTAAATAGCGCTACGACTGTGTAAATGTCCGCTGTTGGGCTTCTCCATAACCGCTTCAATGAAACGTCACAAATATATTGCGTTATATACGAAATGAATAATAATCAATCTAATCCTAAATCTTTGGATTTGGAATTTAGGATTTGTCTGTTTTTTTTTTGTTTTAAATGTGATCCTAACACAATAACAGATCAAGTTCAAAATCCTAAATCTACAGATTTTGGATTAGATTGATTATTATTTTCGGCCGTCTGAAATGTCTTTTCAATGCATCTGAGCCCTCACCGAATAGACAGTTGTATTCCATTATTTCAGAAATATAAAATACTAGCTGGGACCCGCGGTTTTACCCGCGTATAATTTAAAAGAAATTTAGAGTACTTCGACACAGATACTTGACATAGAATAAATATGTTAGATTTCAAGGGTTTTATTTAATTTTCGCGGAACAATACCATTAACAACAGTAACAAGAAATTCGTCAATATGATGCTATTTCTAAATTAACTTTTTACACTTACAATTATTCACCACTAGCTGTGATGCGCGGTTTCGTCCGCCGTTTAATTTAAAAGAAATCGGCGGGTTAAACCGCGGTGCACAGCTAGTCCATAAATAATAATTATATATGATATTATTAGTATACTCGTATATATTGGATTTCATGGGGTTTAATTATTTTGCATGAAACTCTAATTATTATTCTAAACTAAAAGTAGCCTAAGTTACTCCTTATAACATCAGCTATCTGCCAGTGAAGGTCCCGTCAAAATCGGTCCAGCCGTTTCGGAGATTACTCGGAACAAACAGACAGACAGACAGACAGACAGACGGACAGACAGACAGACAGACAAAAAATGTTAAATAGTTTTGTTGTTATATGTAATGTAAATACTTTCATATGCATTTAGTAAAAAGCTGTTATTTTGACATTACAAACAGACACTTCAATTTCATTTATTTGTATAGATTACGTCTCACAACATTATATTTATTTTAATGTGTGTCTTTGTACACAAACACGTCAGTTTATTTGATATGCATAATGAGGTCATCACTAGACCCAGCCGCAGAATACAATTATTTTCTAATAATGTATTCTGTACGGCTATCCGTCTTTATAATATACTAGCTGGGACCCGCTGTTTCACCCGTCGTTTAATGTTATATATTTAGAAATGAAATTCATTGGAATGATAGTGGCGCCAACTCAGAAACCTTTGTGGGCTCATTTACAACACTTTGCTGAAGATCATGACATGATCAAATGTATAGTATACGATTCAGTAAAAGACATGCACACAAACATTCGTTTATATATATATATAGACTACGAAATAGCTTTAAAACTCTGAATTTTAATACACGGATATAGATATTATAGATACATTTACTTAAATTTATTGTTGTTGATTTCTATCAAAAAGAATTTTTGGAAAACAAATGACTCAATTTCAATGTAAATAAAAAATACACGACATTAGTTTGTTACTTTCTTAATATTCTATTACGTTGTTATAACTTTATTGTATAATCAATTATGAATCCATGTAATTAGAATGTTTGACATGTTACAGAAAACTAAAAAAATAGTCTGTGATCTCATTATTTTAATGTTGCATGATGTAAAATTTTGTATGTCGAAAATGGCAGAATATTATGGATATTTTATATTTGTAGCACCATTGTAACAATATTCTGTTAAATAGATAAATTATTAATGTGTATAGAGCTGTTTTTAATATTTAGTATGCACTGATTTGTAAATGGCAAAACTATCGAAAATAATAATAAAAAGGACTTAACTCAGATTTTCCTTAAATTGGCACAATGACTACGTTTGGACAGCATTGGTGGAATATTTTTTCAATATATATATACTGTAGCGCACAAACATAACAATTTTGGGATTTTGACTTTTTTATGCCAAATGTTCCAAATATACGTTCTATATCGTTTTTGCTTATCAAAGCTCCATAATTCCATCTTTTACATCACAACAGGTTTATAAGCTCCATAATTCCATCTTTTACATCAAAATAGGTTTATTTTAACACTAGTTTATGTTAACAGACACGTAGAAAAAAACCCTAGCAGTTTTTAACTCTAAAATTAATTTGTGTTCCGGATTGAAGGGCTGGTAAGGGCATTGTAGCAAGTGAAATTACTGGGCTTAATAAGATAAGAGACTAATCAAATTTTCTCGACGGGACTAGTGCAGGAGAAGTCCAGGGTAGCATTACAATTATTATGACCAGGCGTGAGGCTTACCACCTGGCTAATGACTCGCTAGTCGGATCACTATGTTGTTTAAATTCAATTTTTCATTCATTAAAAAGAATTAAAATAAATGAGTTGATAATATTTTTAAGTATTAGAATAGAATGAATACGCTTTTTATTCGAACTGCTAATTATAGTTCGAACTTCAAAATCAGCAGTGCCCGCAGTCATTACAAACAATGCAACACAAATTAAATGTTACACACTCAATTCGCTTCTTGTTTGTACCACAAAATCTGAAATCACCGTTTGACATAAAATAACACCGCATTAATTTCACTCACTTTCACACACTCCCATTGTACTTTCCTTCCTTCTACACTACAAGTGGATAGATAGATGGTCGGTTTATGAATGAGCTTGTCCTATTAAAACATTGTTTGCGATAAGCCTTGATAATGCATTTTCCTTTGCGATTTTATCATAGTGAATTTGTATTATGGTATGTACGCAACTATTATTTATAAGTTCTTATCTTCAAGCACTTTTATTACGAATAAATGGAGGATTTGGTTTGACTGTCCGGTGTTTCTGGCAATGACTGTTGACCACTGAAGCTTGTACCAATTCGTCCGTATGTCGAGCATATGATTATATTTGTTATTTTGGAGTTTTGAAAAGAAATACCTCTTGCAATTTTTTAATTCCATTTATTTTATTTGGGAATATTTAATTCTTTCGATATGTCAGTTCGAGCATACTCTTACATAATGTTACATCTTACTAACTATTCATACATCACTATAATACTAAACTAACCTCTTGTAATTGTATTGATGTTATGCATTTGTTTGCCTACTTTAGATGCCGGTAATTACAACTGATAATTTTGGGGGAATGCAGGTCAATACTGTGTCTGTTAATTACGATTGATCGGCGAGATTAAGCAGCTGAGGATATAGGTACCTAGTAATTGGGTTGCGCAGCTCAGACGGCGGTCGCTCCGTGCGAATGGGTGCATCTGGATAGGTTGGACGCTGACCCAACATTGGATGACTGATAATGAGCAAAGGCCCAAATACAAATCAGCTCCTTGTGGTTCCCTGCAAGGAATAGGCCACCCATAGGTATTAATAGGCGCCAAAGGGTTGATATCAAGTTGATTCTCCCGTGTGCGACCAACAGACTGCGATCACCATTCCGCTTACCCAGCGAAGTAATTATGGCAAGATTCCGTTTATTGTATTTGGCTAGGTTGTTGCTGTGGCTGATACAGTCGACTGCTGCGCACTGAGTCACGGGTTCAATCCCGCACGGAACAAATATTTGTACGACCTGCAGTTAGTTGTTCCGGGTCTGGGTGTATTGTGTGTGGAATTTGTGTTTGTAAACGCACCCACGACTCAGGGGAAACCCTAGCGTGGGGCAACGTTAAAAAAGAACAATTATAACCATTGGTAGGCCCATGTTCAGCAGTGGACGTTTACGGGCTAATGTGTGTGTAAGAAAAAGAAGACAGGGGTTTTAATGGCGAGTTTAAATGTAATTGGGCATAAGATATTTGACGACACGGTTGATGCAGTGGTTAGTACAGTTGGTTGTTGCGCTTTGGGTCACGGGTTCGATACCCGCACGGAACAAATATTTGTACGATCTGCAGATAGTTGTTACGGGTCTAAAAGACTACTCCAGTAGTTTTAGGAGTCCAGCATACCCCTCCGCTCTTCCCCGGGGCGAAGGAAGTACAATGTATTTCCACCGGATCATTAAAAAAAAGGTATATAGTACCGGGATTTGTGACCGTAACCGCACCCACATCACAGGAGAAATCCTAGTGTGGGGAAAAGTAAAAAAAAATGCAGTTTGCTAGCGATTATAATTACTCATTTGATAAATTAATAGTTTACACTATCATGATCATAAATGCTTTCTAAGGACGTTTCCGTCGTTGGTAGCGTGATAAATATTACACGTACGCGCGCTTTCTTACGCAGAATATAATGCTGAACACCTCTATACCTTAGCGTTGGTACTTATTATGCTCACAACCTAGTCCCCGATGTCGGGAGCAATCCGCAGAACTACGACTCCAAAAAAATGTGTACCATAGAGTCACAGAGCTGGCTTGATGACGCGAAATATGCGCGTTGGCTAAATAGTATTAAACTCTCGTATCGGCGCAATGCACCCCCGACCCTTGCTCGCGCCGGCCCGTGCCGAGAAATACGATAGTAACTAAAGATCCCTATAAACCCCAATTAATCATTGATTCAGCAGTCCCTTGCGATTATTACTGTCTCAGTAACTCCCTGAGCCGAGGTCCGTGTCCCGCAGGGGACGCCCTCAGGCGCAGTTACTTAAATATAAATTAAAGCTAGGCTGGAGGCTATTTAATGCTTCGCCAATTGTCCGGTTAAGCATCTACATCCCTCTTGGGATGAGTGCGAGAAGCCCTACATAAAAATAAAAGTATCGGCGCAATGCCAAACACAATTGAAATTCTATTATGTAAACGTGGATACGTTTAGGCATACAAAAGTTATTAAAGAATTATAAAGGGGTTTGCGATTCTGGCTACCACGCAGAACTAATCTGAAGTTGACCTTCAATGGCGGTGCGGTGAATGCACGAGCATTCCCGAGGGCCGTTTCTTTTGGTAATCGAAACATAAACGCGAGCGACGAGTTTATCGCGTTCGGTGCTCTACTTGGCTGAAGAGTTTGGAGCGGGCGAATCGTGGCGCCTAACGCGGTAAACGGTGTCTATGTTTTGATTAAGAGAAAAACTAACACTCGACCCTCTGTACCTTCCGCACAAGGTAAGTTAAACAACGTGGTGGCTTTAGTCGGTAAGAGGCACACAAGAGAATTTCCCACAAAAAAATGATAGAACTTTTCTTGTTGCGGTCACGCCTTGGTTGGGTGACCATTCATTCCATATCAAGACTTCTTCATGCCCTAGACAGCATCTTAAGCTATCGGTTCCAGCTGTCGTACAATCACCTATAAAGTAGTAACACGCGCGACACTGCGCGTTTTGCGATGTAAAATGAACAATTTTTCTAAATATGTAACAGCCGTATGGTGCCGGCTTAGAATGCCACCACCCCATCTCCTGCCGTGGGTGTCGTAAAAGTCGACAAAGGGATTAGCCGGAGGATGGGCAGCAGCGTCCTTCGAGTACATTAACAACTCAACTGCGATCGCCAACCCGTCTGCAAAGCGTGACAATTATGGCAAAACCCCCCAATGAGCCCACGACACACTCATATCGGTCGTTGTGGTGATCTTTGGAGGAGGCCTGTGTCCGGCAGTGGACTTCATTCGGCCGAAATGATGATGATGAAACATTTATAAAATGAGCATTCCTTATAATTACAAACATCTACTTATAATTACAAACATTCGATTATGTACATGGCCCATTTTAATTCCTTACACGGTAACGAGTAACAATGCTTGTTCAATTTAGATTTATTTGTAGATAATCCATTAACAATAGTTTTTTGTTTCAAACAACACACGGAATTCTAACTGATCTAGCTTTTTATCAGACAAGCGGTTCTTTCATTTATCTGGCAAACCAAGTTTCAGTAATCATGATCGCGATTAAACAATTACTGAAGAGATAACAATCTTTTTAATCGAATATAAGATAAAATACGTATCTGGGTAATGCAGTATTCGATCTAATTAAGTTTACAAATAAAATCTGATCTAACAACAAAAGTTCCGATGGATAAGATCTCTAAGATTAGATGACAATTGCGATTGCTATCGTAGATAACATGTTTATATATTTATAGCGGTGATTTGCCGATATTTTGAATCACTGCTTACTCGAAAATAATAGAATCGACTCCTGATAGAGCGATCGGCGTGCGATAAGAGAATTTTACATTTATTTTGATTCAATTTACATTTCTTATTCAGGTTTCCATTTGTGTTATCTAAAAGGAAATCAGGTCAATCAGGAAAATCAATTAGAAAATAAAAATTGTTTTGATAATATTAGCTTAAGTTAGATATCATCATCGTCGTTTCAGCCAAAGGACGTCCACTTCTGAACCAAAGCCCATAGATTTACATAATTATGTCACCAATTTGGAGGGAATTTGCCAATTATCATGACGCTTGACAGGCGGGTCGGTGAGTGCAGTGTGGCTGTACTGCTCCACAGAAGGGACGCTGTTGCCTATCCCTCTGGTTTAGAGTTTTTGTCGCCTTTTACGACATCACACGGATGTATACTCTAAAAAATACTCACCTGTATCGTGAGTATAATTTACACACTTTAGTCTCGCAAGCACCAATACTCAGATCCAGAACATCAATTTGTAGGTCATATAATGTTTGTTTCGAACGGGCACAACTATGGCAGTGAGAATCAATTGCTTAGCCACTCATCAGATCAGCCAAAAGACACCCACTCATGAACAAAAGCCTCCTTCATAACGACCACGCCGTGTGAAGTGATTCTGGGGGGAATTCGCTAGTACTCACCACGCTTGGTAGGAGGGTCGGTGAGCGCAGAATGGTTGCTGTTCCACAGAAGGGAGGAGAGGAGACCATCCCTCTTTGTTAGAGTCGTGTCGTCTCTTGTTGTGTCTTGTTTATTGTGATGAGACGAACATGTCTTTTACCTGATGGTAAGCATCGTGCCTGTCAAAACAATTGTAATATACTATCCAGGACTAGTCTTGCATAGCATTGCACTGCTATAATTAGAGGCGCATATCTTGCACTGGGCTGAAACGTGATTTTTTAAAATTTATTGAGGATCTGTGGAAATTCATCATGAACTTCCATCGCCCCGGAGAAGGGCGAAGGGGCATGTCGGTTTCCTACCAACTAAAACTACTGCAGCGGTCATCTTCGGTACCGAAGGCGGGCTCTAGGTCCTCGTAAGATCGTACTAGAGCAAGCGGGTAATATATAACTAGCCGGCCTCACTTAATAGCATTTTATGTCATATAAATGGTGTGTAATTCGGACAACACAATGACGCTAATACTGTTACATTCATGTCTTTTTTTATTGTATTACTTATCTCTATGCCTTACATGATAAATGATCTTTATTTAGCAAGTAGGCTCCGAGAAACACTTTCACTTGTCAATAAATCTACATGAAGCCGGAATTTCTTCCCAAGCCTAACATAAAATATTTTTATTTTATTTATCTATTTATCGTCTGTCTTTCTGTCTGTCTCTGTGTCTGTCTTTCTGTCTGTCTGTCTGTCTTTCTGTTTGTTCCGCTAATCTCCAAAACGGCTGGACCGATTTTGATGGGACTTTCACTGGCATGTAGCTCACGTTATAAGGAGTAACTTAGGCTACTTTTAGTTTAGAATAATAATTAGAGTTTCATGCAAAATAATTAAACCCCATGAAATTCAATATTTATCCAATACTCGTATGACTATACTAATAATATCATATATAATTATTATTTATAAACTAGCTGTGCATTGCGGTTTAACCCGCCGATTTCTTTTAAATTAAACGGCGGACGAAACCGCGCATCACAGCTAGTGGTGAATAATTGTAAGTGTAAAAAGTTAATTTAGAAATAGCATCATATTGACGAATTTCTTGTTACTGTTGTTAGTGGTATGGTGACGTGTTTTAGTGGAAAAATGTATTACGTGACGTGGTTACAAATGAGCAATATTTCCTCGTGTTGATCGATGTATAAAGATAACCGGTTTATGAGTAAGATGGTGATATTGTGAGAAATCGGCCCGTCGAATCGGGCCCGTGTAAGAGAACGAAAATCCAAATTTAGTAGATCTTAAGTCTAGATTGCGTTATTCAAATTTGAACCCTACGTAATAGGTCCAGCACGTATATTCATTTGTTGCAATCTCGACTCAAGTCCTCCTTAAAGGAGAATGCCCATCCGCAACACAAAAAAAAAATGCCTGAGGTGAACAAAAATGATTTACATACCAAACTTTACTTCAAATCGAAGAAAACCTATTAATATTTCATTAATTATCTAAAAACTAGGCAGAAGCCAGTTTAAACCTTTTTGTGAAAGATAGGTTATGTTATAGCGAGATTACAGACAGAGAGCAGTGAGGTCATTCACAGGTTGCAGTGCAATCTGGGGGGACGGATGAAAGAGGTTCGCTGCCTCTATGCGAGTCATGCGATTGATGGCCCTTTAAGGGTTCTTTGTATGGTCGAAGGGAATCTCAGGAATCCGGCGCTGCAGAACTAAGTTTAATCGTCTGTAGTGCAAAGTCATAATCGCAGGAGGATACCGTCCGGTATATTTTGAAGCCACATATTTCTCGGGCCGTTTTCTGCCTTCGGACATACTAGCAGATATTGGAGCAACGATACGCGTTCGAGAGTGGGCGCGAGCGGTTAGCGGGCTCTCGTCTCTAGTACTCTCGCAACTACGTGATCGAAGCCATTCTGCCATGCATTGAGGCCTGGTTAAAGAAGGTTAAGCGCATAACCCGTCCTCGTGGCTTATTCAGGCGTTCATCTGAGACGATTGCTTCGGTGAATAGGTAACTGAAAAGGATCGGGCACGAAGCCATCGCATATTGCCACAGCTTTGAGGAGATTGGTAAACGACACCAATAGCGCAATGCGTACGACTGTGAGCAGCTACTCCTGATGGAGCGGTTCAGGCAAGATCTTTCACTGTCAGCATTAGTGTATACGTTGGAAAAGTAGTCAAATTGAAGGGCAGTGGCGTCGTTAATGTCATGGTTCAGAAGAAGGCTTGAGCGGGATCGAGTGCCCGAGGTCTGGATAATGGGACTAGAAGCAGCAGCCCTCACATTGCTGGTGGTGGCCTTTGGGGTCGTGAGGTCGCAAGCCCTCAGAGTGGGGCTTCTGGACGTCCATCGAGCGACCTCAAAGATGACGGTAGCACGTGGTGGTCGCGTGCTGGTTATTCAGTTCAGTGGACGAGCTGCGGCGAAGCACAGGGAGGGCACCAATGCAATGCACTGGAGATCTTGGTGCTTCTACGTATGTGCTGAAGACGGCCACCGTCGGGTTTTAGCCGATGAGCGCCTTCGTTTTCCCCGAGGTGGAGGAAACAAATGAGTATTTCCCCACCTTCGAAAAATTGTGTAATTAATGGACTCACTAAACGTGAGCCGTGTGAATCCTACATTACTACTGCGTAGTCATTTACTCCATTCATAATGTAGTAATTTTTTTTGTGGTGTCCAGATTAAGAATATAGCACCACTCCATCTCCTCGCGTGGATGTCGTAAAAGGCGACTAAGGGTATCTAAACCAGAGGGATGGGCAGCAGCGTCCCTTCTGTGAAACGGTAGCCACACTGCGCACACCAACCCGCCCGCCAAGCGTGGTGAGTATACAAATACCCCCCAAAATGATGACACAGTTGTGAAAATCTATGGGGAGGCCTTTATTCAGCAGTGGACGTATAAATGGCCGACATGATGTTTTTTTTTTAAAAATGAATCTGTTGCATTCACGCCAACAGCGACAAAGATTTTTAAATGTAACGAAAACGAAATCATTCCAGGATGACATGACTACCTTCCCTATGTCCTTCTCCGAGTGTAAAGCTACCTCTTCGAAGACTACTAAGCAGTTGAACAGAAAAACCAACTTATTACAATATTAAATATAAAGCAGGCACTATTATTTTAAAATCCAACAATAAATAGTCCCAAAGCTTGTCCTCATTCCTCAAATAGATATACGTCTCTATTAGGATTACAATTTCAGATATATGCAATCAACTTGATAATGCACATGACATAATGTGGGGTAATTTGTGCCTTTAATAGCTGCTCAATTAATGTTTGATTAAATTCCTAGTATTCGACTCTATCAAGTACTATCAATCGATTTTGTTTGTCAGTTCTTTGTATTACATTCCATTTTAATAACGGAGAATAGTATATTTATGTTGGAATGATACTACTGAATATAGGACTTTACGAACTTTAATTTAGGGCACATTACAATACGACAGTAACGTGAAAACAGCGCGACAACTGCGCTGCAAAAAATATATGGAATTGACGGTCGATCTTTAGTTGCATATTTATCACTCGGTTGCCGCGATGCACAAACTTAAGCAAAGGTGGTGATACACCCATCGTTACAACGTATTAGGGATACCAATCAACAGTTTCTGTTGTAACGAAAATTCCAGAAAAGGTAGCTGAACAAGAAAAGCCTACTTTCCTACAACCTTCACCAGGTCTTCTGCGGTTTACTTCGTAGACATTGTCGTTAAATTTGGCAATTTTAAATGACGAGGATTGCATTGCTCATATAACTCAGGCCGTTGGGGCAAAAAGGTTCTCGAATGGAGAGCGCGCACCGGAAAACGCAGCGTGGGACGACCTCCAACGAGGTGGACAGACGACCTGGTGAAGGTCGCTGGGAGTCATTGGATGAGAGCGGCATGTGACCGTTCATTGTGGAAATCTAAGGGAGAGGCCTTTTTTCAGCAGTGGACGTCCTGTGGCTGATATGATGAAATGACGTGGATTATATCAAAGCGATTTTATTTCGAGGTTTCGAGAGCAAATCGTTAGGGTCTTTTGACGGTTGCGCGTGGGCAACGATTATTTATAATTATTTAATTGTGATCGTGCGGGTCGTGACACTGACTCGCGCACACCATTTTCCTTTGGGTTTTTACGAAACTACAGTTATTTCTAGTGATTGTACGGATTTGTGTTATTTTTTCCTATATTTGACATAATTTAATAACATAAAATAGTGGGCATAGGGGAAATTGTTGCTAATATAACACAAGCTTGCGTTTTTAATCGTTATCGCATAGGCGTATATCAAATAATATAGTTATGAATTACTTTTTGTCAGTTATGAGTTATGACGCAGTTTTTAATGCGTCGTACCATCTGGTGCTTGGTTTTTCCAGTCCACAATTTTCTAGTCATAGGGTTTGTTAAGTGGCGAAAAATTGTTTTCTTCGAATATGACACATATGTTGGACTAACATTACTGAATATGGGACTTTAGGAACTTCAATTTAGTGTGACATATAACAGTACGACAATCGATCTATTGTTGCACATTTATCATAGGTTGTCGCGATGCACGCATACCTGCATTAGGTTAATCACGAGTTTCCTCAGCCGTCACTATATGGTGGGGGGCTATGGAGCCGCAGATTCCCCAATCTGCACGCCCGCGACCCACAAGGAGACGGTAGTGCGCATGTGGTCACGCGCCACCGTGTGCGCAACATAGCACAGCGCACAGTGAGGCTTTGGAGGGATCCTTTACAATCTCCCCGTGGGAGTGACCGCTTTACAGTCACCCTCTCCGAGATGTGTCTATGGGCTTGGCACCAGTAGGCGGCTCTAGTGTGATCATACAAGGTCCTGGAGCCCGCCTTAGGTGCCGAAGATGACCGCCCTAATAGTTATAGCCAGTAGGAGTTCCATGCCCTTTCGCCCTTCCCCAGGGCGTAGGAAGTTCACGAAGAATATACAAAGGGCCCAAAAAAAGGTTAATCACGAGTTGTTGCAGCCAGAGTTTTAAGAAAAGCATTAGTTACTCTTCTGCCCGCCTCACCGACGTCGCGGAGGCTTATCGCCGCGTCACCTTCCCGTTCAAGTTAGCACTTCTCCCTCCCGTCTCTTGCTCGCGCCGGCCCGCGCCGAGCCTGTAGCTTCAAATGTCCCTTAACACAATTTAAATAATACCGATCCAGCTGTCCCCAAAACAATAGCTTGTTATCCCCAGCACCCAGCCGAGGTCCGTGTCCCGCAGGGGGCGCCCTTAGCGAAAGTTGCTTAGATTTTAATATTAAATATAAGCCTGGCTGGACGCGTCTTTTGGCTTCGCCAGAAAATGACCGGTTAAGCAACCACATTTCCCAGAAATGTATGCGAGAAGCCCAACAAAAATAACTCTTCTGCGTAAAACTGAGAACTTCCATCAAGAAATTGGTTGTTTTATTTCCCAGTTACTGCGATGTGTTGATGTGTCATTTTTTGTGTGTACTCCAGTCTACTCTGGTAAGCTTTTCCATTAACACTTACGGCCTCTGTCGACGTATATAGCATTAAATTAATCATAATAGTATACTGAATTTTCCATATCATTATATTCCTTAAACTAATCCTAACTATACCCTACTAACTACCACCACAAATAGTTATAGACAAAACAGAACAAGACACCTAAGCGACCCGTCGACGTCTTATAATACTGCTGTGTATAAAATTAACAAAACGCTATAATTTCCATCGTAAATTATGCCTTAATAATATGCGGGCTTATCTCGGACTTAGACATCTACTGTTTGCCGACTATTTCAGCTGACCGCAAACACATTTATTGCTTTATAAAATATGACACTAAAGTCTTATTTTGATTGTCTTTTAGTCGTAGGAGTGCAAATATAATTTGGTATCTGTTTGTAATAAAACAAAGGGAATGATACGTGCAAGTTAATTACGACCAGAAATGTAATTAGGTTTAATCAAATAACGTGATCTTTTTATTCGTTTTTGCTGTATCGTGAAGCGTTTTTGTTTCTACTATTTTTTTGCAACCACACGTAATTGTGTTTTTGTTTAGCATTTCGTAATTGAAATGTGTTATAATTAATTAATTATATATATAAACGGCGTGGTGGCTCGTAGGTTGAGGGTTAATAACCTAGGCTCTATGAATGTGACATCTACTAATACGAATTATGAATTATAATTATGAAAAACTTTATTTTAAAAATGTATTTTCTTTTTATAAATTCTTCGGGTGAAAAGCATAAAGATATTAAGTATTTATAATTTTGTGAGATTTGTACTGTAAAAAGTATGCGTACAAGGCCGCGTTTTTTTTTCTCCTTTAAATATCGATTTGTATTGCGTAACAATTGCGTAATGCGTGTACACAAAACAAATGAATACTACAATTTTAAGAGATACACAACAAATATCAGCTGTCATAAAACATATATATTTTGTTATTCCTTTATAAACTTACGTATTAATAATTAATATAATTTTAATAACTGAGTATAAAAAAGTTCATCTATATTCGTAATTTAGTATAATAAATGTTTTAAATATCGATATGAGTAATTTGTATCGAATTACGTGATAGGGTGTGTAAAAACGCGGGAAAAGTGGTACTTTCTCGAAGTAATTATAGGTTGAGGAAGAGATAGTGTGCGTACGCATGTTTCAAAATGGCGGCGATGCCGACAACACCCATGATATAATTTAAAAAGGCTAGGACAATGATGATTCGGCTCTGGTGTGATTATGCGAGGACCTGGCACTTGGCACCCAAGGGAGGCTCCCTTGGGTGCCAAGGATGACCGCTTCAGTGGTTTTAGCCGGTAGGAGTTGCGCATGCCCCTTCGCTCTTCCCCGGGGCGAAGGAAGTTCATGAAGAATTTCCACTGGACACCAATAAAAAAAAGGACAGTGATGATTATTGCTGGCTCATTGGCGACCATCGCCCATAACTCTTTGCTCAGTTTTGTATTGACTACATAAGCCCCTATCGCTAAAACGTTACTCGGCTTTTACACAATGATTTGCGAGATATTTAAGTATTATAGTTTCGTCAATGCAGATGTGTGTGCGAATGATCGTATAGCTTCAACCGCTGATTCTATAAGCTTCAACAACCACACACCCTTGAATACAGAATTGAAATAACGGTGAAATACCAATTTGGTATGCGCTAAGACATGATTGAAGCTATTCAAGGACACGTTAGAGACGGTGAGCCACGAGGACGAGTCTTAGCGAACACCGAATTGGGTTGTCACCGTGAAATAACGGTCAGAATTACAGGTGATGTAATTTTGATTTTGATTTTTGCCCAACATTGGCTAATATCTAACATTTTATTTTAAACTGAGGCAGTTATGTTTTTACTTTTAATTGTAATTTACAGAAGGATTATGCATGGTTACATCACAGAAAAAAACTGACGAAAAGTTTATATTTGTAGTCACAGGACTTGAACGATCATCACCGGGTGTCGGTTTTTTATTTTTGAATAAGGATTCAATTTATATGAGCAAGTATTTTTTTCATTTTTTCTAGTTACTGACACGACTTGGCCTATTTCCCGTTTCCGGCTTGACGTTCATTTCTGGGACAACATGTCTAGCCAATTTTAACGCTAAAGTGCCAGATGGGTGTTGTTAAATAGACGTTGAAAGTTTCTCGACCGCTGGCCAGCTGAGTTGGATACGAGGAAACGTGTCCAGTGGAAATTCTTCATGAAATTCCTTCGGCTAAAACCACTGGAGCGGTCAGTTGGACCTACGCAACTGGACCGTTAGTCTTAGGTAGACATACTCGCCAACAACTTCGAGCAGTTACAAGTTAAGCGAGATGGGTATGTACTTAATATTCTATTTGAGGCAATACCTAGTATGTAAATGACTGATAAGTCAGACCCAAAAGACCTTCTGTAAGTGTGATCACACTGTTAGTTAGCATAATGGCTCAGGGTCCAGATGTAGGCGTTACCTTCGCACTACACACCTTTCGACACTACTTATTGTTTTATCTTATTAATACTTATAACACGCAGATACCGTGTACTTGCCGGCGCCATTACCGTTCAAGATAACAGCCGATATACACTGTAGTGCGGAAAAAGTAAAAATGTCCGAAGCCTTATCATCATATCGCCACATACATCCACTACTGAACAAAGGCCTCCCCCATAGATTTACACAACTGTGTCATCATTTTGGGGGGTATTTGCCAATACTCACCACGCTTGGCAGGCGGGTTGGTGAGTGCAGCATGGCTACTGTTTCTCTGAGTAGACGCTGCTCCCCATCCCTCTGGTTTAGAATCCTTAAGTCGCCTTTTACGACATCCACGGGAGGAGATGGGAGTGGTGCTATATTCTTAATCTGGACACCACACGGACGAAGCCTTATGCTTTTCTGGCATTGCTTTTCATCATCATCATATCGGCAAAAGAACGTCCACTGATGAACAAAGGTCTCGTCCATAGATTTTCACAACAGGAATTCACCAATACTGCCCACGCTTGACAGTTGGGAGTGCAGTACGGCTACTTTTCCACAGAACAGACGCTGCTTCTCATCCCTCTGGTATTAGAGTCCCTTAGCCACCTTTTACGACATCCGCGTTAGGAGATGGAGTGGTGCTATATTCTGAATCTGGACACCACAGGGAAGTACTTATAATTATTAGGTAATAAAAGTATTTCATTTTTTATTTGTATGATCTGCAGGTTGTTGTTCCGGGTCTCGGTGTATTGTATGTGGAATTAATGTCTGTAAACGCACCCACGACATAGGAGAAATCCTAGTGTGGGGCATGGTTTTTAAAAAAAAAAAAGAAATGAAAATGAAATATGTAAAAAAAATGCATAGTATCTACATTTTTCTTTATTTATTATTTGAGTGCATAAAAAATAAAAACATGTTTTGGATGAAATCTAAATGTAATTTAAAGGTAAAGTGCTAATTCCTACCGAAAAATAAATAATACCGTGTGGTGCCGGCTCAGAATGCCACCACGCCATCTCCTCCCATGGGTGTCGTAAAAGTCGACTAAGGGATTAGCCAGAGGACGGGCAGCAGCGTCCTTCGAGTACATTAACAACTCAACTGCGATCGCCAACCCGTCTGCCAAGCGTGGCGATTATGGCAAAACCCCCCAATGAACCCACAACACATCCATATCGGTCATTGTGGTGATCTTTGGGGGAGGCCTGTGTCCAGCAGTGGACTTCATTCGGCCGAAATAATGAAAGTGCTAATTAATTACTGTACCATATTAGTATAATAACTACGTATATACAATAGCAAAAATATTTATAAACATCATATGGCGCATAGAGTAAATACGTTATCTATCGATGTTGCCTTATGCAACTACACAATATATATCTCTTTTAAAATCTAAATAGACTTCAATCACGATATTTTGGCGATTAGATCGTATCGTACAATAATTACTAAGTACAAACGAGCTACCGATTCAAGGCATATGCTTTTATTTGCCGACTTTCATAAAAGTAAATGTACATGTCCTGTAATTAATTAAATGATAACGGGATCTTAATTAATTTTATTGAATGTTTTGTATAGATACATATATTAAGGTTTAAAACAGGAACGACATAAACGTGCAAATTTTCATACTTTTTAAAGGGTTAGCAAATTATACTGGTTTGCCAATTATAGTAACTAGAGAATGCGTTCCGGCAAATTGCAATTATATCCATTAAAATACAATAAACTGTTCACGAACTGATGTTTATCGAAGTTAATTGAACAGATTTTTCATGTTTTAACTTTTCTGAACATAAAATTCTGATTAAAATCATAAAATCATGAAGGAATATAAAAATATAGCACCATAAAAATAACAAAATACATATGCACCAGGCGTAGGTGAACACATTAGTTTTCTTTTTTTTTAAGACGTTGCCCCACACTATATTTTCTCCTGTGTCATGGGTGCGTTTACAGACATGAATTCCACATACAATACACCCAGACCCGGAACAACTACCTGCAGATCATACAAATATTTGTTCCGTGTGGGAATCGAACCCACGACCCGGAGCGCAGCAGCTGACTGTATCAGCCACTGCACCAACCGTGCCGTCAATTTTGTTATTAAGTCTCCTCAATTGGAAGGAAATTTAATTCTCGAGAGCGTGTATTGTCGCAGTAAATTAAAAAATAATTCTATGAGTTCTAATTGCGGTGCGCGGCGCGCGCAGGGTTGATTTTATCTTCACTACGTTGTTGGTAAAAACAGTGATCGATAGTTCTGTACATTCATGTTCCAAATAACCATAGACATCATTGCGTCTATTATTGAAACAGTAAATACGTAGGTATTGGGGATGTAACGATACCGATATCGGCCTGGCCCGGATACGTTATCTCCGAAAAAAATTGCAGCGATAATTATATAAAAGGGAGTGTCTGGGTTTAGTAGAAGATCTAATAGAAAATATCAAGTACAGTTTCAAGGTAAAGGCTACAAATTGCGTACATTTGCTCTGCAACCTACAGGCATCCAAACAAGACGCCGGCCCACTGATTGATAACCAACAGCGATTTATATTCTCCAAGCGGCAAACCGAGTCCAAAGTTCCAGCTGAAGGTTTCACTAGTGTCTGGAATCCGTTTGAAGATTTGATAAAATAATCAGAAGAAGATGGGCCATTGTCGAAGCACCTTGAGCACCTTGAACGGATTGGGAAGGATGGAGGTCGGCGAGAGACGACGTGCGGTGTTCCACAAACATCGTTTTTGGCGCCGCTCCAGTGGAACATCGGATACGACTGGGTGCTGCGCGGTGTGAACACTACCGGCATCGGCATAATCTGTTACGCTGGTGCGCTGGACACGGGGGACGAGTTTCCACCGCGCGGCAATGTCGGCAACGATGGGGGCTGCACTAGTCGTTGCAAGGATCCGGCAGTTGGGTCTCGAGGTGGCTCTCACCAAGTCGGAGGTCCTGTGTTTTCATGGGCCCCGGCGCGCGCCATCCTTGGGATCCCACATTGTGGTATGAGGCGTTCGCATCGGCGTCGAGTCGACGTTGAAGTACCTAGGAAGTCCTCGACAGCCGGTGGAACTTCTTGCCGCATTTCAGGCGGCAGGCCCCCAAACTAACACGGCTGCGCTTTCATGGCAAGGGCGCTGAACGATCTCCGGCTACCATAAGAAGCGGCCTGCCAGCGACAAACCAAGGTCAGTCCGTCGCCCGAACAGAATCAGGGCCAAAACGTTGGCGCGTGTATTCTGCGCTGGTGCGGCCAGCTAGCTCGCACAGAGACGGGGCCCGCCAAATGAACGGTACACTTCACCCCTGGCAAGAGGTAAGTGGAAGGACACCGTGGAGTTTCAGCCGGTAATAGTCCGCCATGCCCCTCCGCCCTTCTCAAGGTGGAGGAAGGCCATGAAGATTTCCCCACGACAAATAAAATAAATAAAAAAAGAGGAGGAAAGATTTCTCAATAAAAGAATGCATACATACTTATCAATTGACTTATAGCATCAAAAAGGTTGTTCGCAACTGCAGGCCTAATACAAAAAGTTTTGCACAACAGATTATTCTGGCTGGAGATCCTTTTCGGTTTCACCAAATTACCTGGTTAAGCAGTAACAGCGCCCTGAGCTCTAACGAGAAGCCCATCACATAAACAAAGCAAAAGATTTTCAGAAATTAACATAAGAGAGCTGTTTTATGGATAAAAACCTTCCTAAACTCTTTATTCTATTTAATTTCATAACAAAAAAGGTGAACTGTGCGTATTTCTCTAATTTTGAAAATACTTTCCTTCTAAGTTTGATAAATTATGCTAAAATTCTATCTAATTAAAATCAAAAAGGTATTTTTTCTTCTTTCCAACCTATTTTTTGGATTATTATATTTTTGACATAGATTGTATCGGTTCTCGGTATCGGTACCGTATGAGAAACCAAGTACCGTTACATCCCTAGTAGGAATGCTTTAAAAAGTTGTTGCATGCAAATATTTAACCACCACTGTGGATGACTACCAAAAGATTTATTACAGTTTTTAAAACACATAAGTTACTAGTTTTGACATATTATTACTGTCCATTATTTACCTTTGATGTTGACTGTACGTCATCTTCATAATGTATATAATTTGTTTAATATCGACTTTTTTAACACTCACATTTTATTCAAAAAGTCTGATGTGATTATAGAATAGAATAGAATATTCTTTATTGTACACCATTAGAATAGTAATTTGTAGGAAAATAGATCATAATACAAGTAATTGTACAATGGGCGGTCTTATCGCTATAAGCGATTTCTTACAGACAACCTTTGGATGGACCAGAAAAATATGGAAAAATACTAAGGGGGTAGTCCGTGGTGTACTTATTATACAAAAAAATAATAATATCAAAAACCTTATCTAGGCAATCTAATATAGATGGTAATATTATATTCCTAAAATGCTAATGTAATACATACATCAAAATAAAATAAAATATACAACTATATACTAAACTTTATATAAATAATATAGGATCTATATAAAAATATATCGTACGTAAATTTAATGAATAAAAATAAGAGTAAATATAACAAATATTTAAACAGACAGATAATGTTCCTTTACGAGATTTTTAAAAATAGCTAGTGATTCATCATTTCGGCCGAATGAAGTCCACTGCTGGACACAGGCCTCCCCAAAAGATCACCACAACCACAGATATGGATGTGTTGTGGGTTCATTGGGGGGTTTTGCCATAATCGCCACGCTTGGTAGGCGGGTTGGCGATCGCAGTTGAGTTGTTAATGTACTCGAAGGACGCTGCTGCCCATCCTCCGGCTAATCCCTTAGTCGACTTTTACGACACCCATGGGAGGAGATGGGGTGGTGGCATTCTGAGCCGGCACCACACGGCCAAGCTAGTGATTGTGCTCTTCTTATTGACACAGGCAGTGCATTCCATAATCGGACAGCCTGGACTGTAAAGGATTTGTCAAAGAATGTTGTAGAATGCATTGGCATCTCAAGTCTCAGATTCTCCGATGATTTCAGGAATCTCGAATGTGCGTCAGTAAGGAACTTAAAACGTTCTTTAAGATAAGAGGAGGTTGCAGGATTAAACAAATATTGTAAAGCAGGTATAGAATATGAGAATTCCGGCGAAGGCGTATTGGAAGCCACTTGAGTTTTGTACGAAAATCTGAAACATGATCATATTTGCGTAAACCAAATATAAATCTAATACAAACATTTTGGAGTCGCTCTAGTTTACCTAATTGTGCCTCAGTAAGATCGAGATAACTGGCATCAGCATAATCAAGAATAGGAAGAAGGAGGGATTAAGCAAGCGCAGCTTTAGTAGCAGTTGGGAGAAAATTGCGTATTCTCGTCAAAGAACCTGCTGATGCAAATAATTTTAGACTAACCTCTTGTAACTGTGGACCCCAAGAAAGATTTATATCAAAGTGTATCCCCAGATTCTTAAGCCTATTACTTATAGGTACCACAGTGCCATCGAAAATTACCTGAGGAAGCTGCGACCAGTTAATCCTAGAGGTAAGCCTTTTTTTTTTATTGGTGCCCAGTGGAAATTCATCATGAACTTCCTTCGCCCCGGGGAAGGACGAAGGGGTATGCCGGACTCCTACCAGCTAAAACCACTGGAGCGGTCATCTTCGGCACCTAAGGGAGGCTCCAGGTCCTCGTATGATCACACTAGAGCCACCCACTGGTGCCACGCCTATTGGCACATCTCGGAGAGGGTGACTGTAAAGCGGTCACCCCCCCAGGGGGATTGTAAAGGATCCCCCAAAGCGTCCCACGGCAGCGCGTGACCACATGCGTGCTACCGTCTTCTCTTGGGTCGCTTGGTGTGGGCACGCAGATTCCCCAATCTACGCACCCGCGAACCCAGAGGTCCCCCACCTCATAGCAATGGCAGGGGTTTTCAAGCGTATCGGAATTAGGTGCCAGGGCGGTTGTTACCCCGGCGCCGTCTCCTTCTTCTTCGAGCGGGATCGGCCCTCTCCCGATCCCGCTCTGCGGTCTCCTTCTGGAGCATGACGCTCTCACAGAAGGAGACCACTGCATTCCAGTTTTCGCGCTCTGCCAACATAGCCGACACTACTGCTGGCAGAGAGAGATCTTGCCCGATCCGATCGACCAGGATCCGCCGCTCGGCGGCCCACGCAGGGCACGCCTCGAGCGTGTGCTGTGCGGTGTCCTGGTCGCTATCACAATGGTGGCATTGTGCCGTGGCCTCACGTCCTATCCTGTGCAGGTACGCGCCGAAACAACCGTGCCCGGTGAGCACCTGCGTCAGGCGGTAGGTGACGCGCTCGCTCCTTTTGAGCCAGGCTCCAAAGAGCGGCAGGACGGCCTCGACGACGCGCTTGGTTGCAAACTGCATCCGCAGGCGATGACGCCACTTTACAAGTGCGCGCCGCCGAGCTAGCCGCCGCAGCTTGTCCAACGCCCCTGGAGGCGCGCCTTCGCCGCTCTGGCGGAGGGAGCGTGTCTGATCGTAGACCCACGCATCCATCTCCGCCAGGATGTCAAAAGGCGGAAAACGCGCCAGGAGAGTTGCCGCCTCGTAGGACACCGTTCGGTATCCTCGTGCGATCCGGATAGCCACTCTGCGCTGCAGACCGTGAATTTTGGTTCTGCAGCGCTGGGCGCCTGATAGTCGAGCTGACCATACAGGCGCCCCGTATAGGACCACGGACCGCACGACTCCTCCGTAGAGACGGCGAACTTCCTCACATGGTCCCCCGAGATTGGGCAGCAGCCGGTGTAGAGCACCCACTACCCTCTCGACTCGGGGGACGAGGCGCTGGAAGTGCTCTTCGAAGCCCCAACGACTATCCAGGGTGAGCCCCAGGTATTTCATGTACCGGCCCACCCCGATTTGCGCGTCACCAACGCGTATCCACGAACTGGGTGGTTCTCTGCTTCTCGGCAGTTTGTGGAACCATAGCGCCTCGGTTTTCTGAGGCGCTATCCGCAGACCCAGGGCGTGGATTTTGGCCACGACAATTGCCACCGCTTGCTCCGCAAGCCGGATGGTTCCCTCGAAGGACTCCCCGCTGGTCAACACCAGAGTGTCATCAGCGTAACAGACTAAGCTGACGCCAGCAGGGAGAACGACACGCAGGACCGCATCGTAGGCGAGGTTCCATAAGAGAGGGCCGAGAACTGACCCCTGCGGAACCCCGCACGTAATTTCCCTCCGCTTTACGCTACCGTCCCTGCCCACGTAGCGAATGTGCCTATCGCGCAGATAGGCCCCAATGATGCCCTGCAGGTAGGGCGGACACCGATGATAGACTAGTGCCGCCCTAATAGCGCCCCACGGGATGGAATTGAAGGCGTTGACGATGTCTAGACTGACCGCCAACGCCACCCCACCCCGCCGGGACACTGCCTGTTCCGACAGCGAGCGGACGCGAAGAATCGCGTCGATGGTGGACCGCCGCTGCCGGAAGCCATACTGACTTTCGGCCAGGTCGGGGCCAACTCGCGACAGGTGCTCAACGAGTCTTCGGGTAACTATTCTTTCGAATAGCTTCGAAGCCTCGTCGAGCAGGCAAATGGGACGGTATGCAGAGGGAGACTCTGCAGCCCTTCCTTCCTTCTTCAAGAGAACCAATCCGGCTTCCTTCCAGCCGGACGGGAACACGCCACTACGGAGGCAACTGGTGAACAGCCGCCTCAAGCGGTCCCCAAGAGACTGTAGCGCATACACCCACGCACGGCCCGGAATGCCGTCCGGACCCGGTGCGGTGTTGCGACTCTTCAGGCGGCCAATGGCTCGGCCCAGCTCCCCATCCGAAACCCCCAAATCCTCGGCCCAGTCCGAGGCATTTGCGGGTGAAGAGGGACCAGGATGGTCCCGAACCGCCGGAAAGAGCGTTGAAAGTACTCTCTCCAGCAAATCCGGGGCCATGGTTTCGGTCACCGGGGGGACATACGGGCGCAACTTGCCCACTACCATACGGTAGGGTCTCCCCCACGGATCCCTGTCTAGTCCCTCTAGGAGCTCGCTCCAGGACCGAGCCTTCGCCTCACTGATGGCAGTCTGAAACGCCAGTGTGGCCGCCCGGTAGGCCCTATAGGCCTCGTCAGTCTCTCCGGCTGTAGCGCTGTGCCGGCGTCGGCTTCGTTGGTACCGGCGGCGGGATGCCAGGCAGACCGCGCGCAACTGCGCGATCTCATCCGACCACCAGTACACTGCCGTACGCCGGGAGCGCCTGGCCCGGGGCATGGATGCGTCGCATATTGACGTCATCGTCTCCCGGAACCAGGACGCCTCCTCCTCCGGATCGGGCAAGATCCCTTGATCGACCTCCGGCCAGGCTGCGACGTTGGCAGCTGCGATGAGCATCTCTCGATCCAGCTGTGTGAGGGCCCAACGCCGCGACCGCGGGCTGGGACTAGAACGGCTCGGGCAAGGCGTGCGGAGGGCCACGTCGAACATTATGTGGCGGTGGTCCGAAAGTGTGACCACTTCCTCCGCTACTCGCCAACCCGACACCATGCGGGCCACAGAAGGAGCCGCCCATGTCAGGTCCACGACCGACTCCCCCTGCCACCGAACGCAGGTGCTAACGGACCCCCGATTCAGCAATCGGAGGTCAAGTGACGCCGCCCAGTCTTCCACTATCCTCCCCCTCGGCCCGTCCCGACGGTTGCCCCAAGCTCTAGAGTGAGCATTGAAGTCCCCCAGGACGAGCACTGGACGGGGCGAGCACTTACAGCGAATGCTGCGTGCCACCCCGTCCAGGTATCCCTCGAAGTCGGCGAGAGACACGTTGGGGGAGACATAGCAGCCCACTACTGCCAGAGGTCCCCACTCTACTACGACAAAGCCCTGCCCCCTGTCTAACAGTCTGCAGCAACAGATTCTGTGCGTTGCGGCAGTGGTTTAGGTTGCCCTGGAGGACCCTTAATTGGCCTCCATCGCCTCCAGTGAGCCGGAGCGTTCGACCGGTGCCGCCGGCGCAGACTTCTTCAGCCCCTCGGCCGAGGCAGGGGGGCTTGGTTTTCCCCTCCTGCTCTTCTGGGCTGCACAAGATTTGCAGCCCAATCTGTGCTCGGCCGGAAGGCCAAAGTCCGCACATAGAGGGCAGTTTTTTGTCTGCTAGAGGTAAGCCTAGGGTTGCCAACAACTAAAACTTGGGTCTTCGAAGGGTAAACCGATAATCCATATGCTTTGCTCAACTCGCATATTCGGGCTAAGTCTTTATTAATGATATTTACGACTTTCGGTAACTCTCCTAGGGGACCTTGTGAATAAATTTGCAAATCATCTGCATAAAGGTGGTAAGAAGAAAGAAGTTGATTAGAAATTGAATTAATAAATATTGCGAAGAGTAAAGGAGATAGAACGCCACCCTGTGGTACACCAACAGAAGTAATACACCAAGAAGACAAAGTATCTTCGATGCAAATACGTTGCCGGTGGCCAGACAGGTAACTACGAAACCAGTCAATCGCCGTTGGAGATACGTTGAGAGAGCAGAGAATACCAAGCAGAATATCAAAATCGACGGTGTTAAAGGCGTGTATATTTTTTTTGTATATTTCGACGGCAATTGGTCTGTACATACGTATGTTACCGTCATGTCTCTGATAATATTAGATATTTAACTAGCTGCCCGCCCCAGCTTCGCTCAGGCTCAGGCAGGTACATGCAAACGTGATTGCAATGCCCCACCTACTGGGTCCAATCAAAACCATCAAGGGACTCCAGCATACACAAAAAAACATCAAAAATACTCTAGTAATTTAGGAGGAGTTCAGAGACACAGAGTTCAGTGACATACACACGTACAGAAGAATTATATACAAGTATATATAAGATGGATGGAGTAAGCGTTGGAATTATTTTTCAAATCATTCAGTTCGTGACAGTGTTGTACCCTATTGGATTTCACCACATAACTTTTTATTAATTTTATGCAACAATTAATGAATTTTTGAATTTAGTAACAAATAAACGTTCGATGTTTACACTTTTAGATTTACCAATTTCTTCTTAATTCTTTCTTTCTCATGGTCTTCGACCATGGTATCAAAACTGAATTATATAGGTACTTAATACTTAAAATGTCTAATATAATCTTATATGAATAGCCAATTAACCCTTTGAACGCGTCCTATTATTATTCCATCACTATTAAAGTTGCTGTCCGTTATTAATAAAATAATAAAATCGTTTGTTATTCGCCGCGCGATAGGGCTTCCCTATAAAAATAATATTACAGTAATTCGATCACATGTCTTGAGTTCGTGCTAATCGACAATTAAGGCTATTATTATTTGTTCCACACGAGGCCAGACAAAGGTACGGGCACATTTGCAATTTCAAACAGCCATTAATGTACACTCTCACGGATGTCCACAACTGTTTGCTAATTGTTAAAGGCGACAAGAAATATTGGTGTTTATACCTTTGGCGGTCCTTCAGTGAGAATAGCAGGCTAAAGTGCTTGCTTAAAGATAAGGTTAATTGTTATTACAGGCTAGATAATGATTTTAGATACTTCACAATGATAAAGCAGCCAGAAAAGTAGATATAAAAAAAAATACTATAATTGTTTAAAGTTTTTATTAACAAGCTTGGTAAAGGTGATTATTTTGTCGTCCTAAGGCATTTAAGGTGTTAATACTAAGTAATATATACTTCGTCGATTGTATTTTTCATCAGTTTTTCTTTTTCATTTCGTTTATTGTATTATGCCGAGTGTTGTATTGTACATGACGTTTAGTGGTAGGTTTACAACACCATAAAAGTTAAACGCAATTTGTTGACTGAGAGGTGGTATTATTATATCTATCTATATAAATAAATAAAATTGAAGTGTCTGTTTGTAATGTCAAAATAACAGCTTTTTACTAAATGCATATGAAAGTATGTACGTTAAATTTAACAAAAAAACTATTTTAATTTCTTTCTGTCTGTCTGTCCGCTTGTCTGTCTGTTTGTTCCGGATAATCTCCGAAACGCCTGAACCGATTTTGACGGGACCTTCACTGGCAGACAGCTGATGTTATAAGGAATAACTTAGGCTACTTTTATTTTAGAAAAATAATTAGGGTTCCGCGTCAAAGAAAAAACCCTTGAAATCCAATAAATTTATTCTATGTCGAAGTACTCTAAATTTCTTTTAAATTAAACGCGGGTGAAACCGCGGGTCCCAGCTTGTACTCAATAATATCTTATGTATGCATATGTTTATGCTAAACCAACGAATGCTGAATCATCGCTTTACAGCTCGTATATTATACACACATATATATATAAGTAATAATACATAATGGGTCATGTAATTGTGGCAATTACATTAATCACATATAACTGAACACAAGTTTAATTTAAAAAATCTATGGAACTTGAAATCAAAGCTTTAATTTAAACCTAATGATGTTTAATCGTCTGGAAATAGATTACAAAATGTAGGTGATGCAAAATTCTACTGTTGAAAATGTCGTTCCAAATCGTTTTAAGTTATTACACTATAACTACTGATGTTTGATATCATAATTAATTTAAATACTATCGATTCCTCAGTCTTGATGAACTGTGTGTACTGAGTAGTGCAATTTAACCCTAGAATGCGCGCGGAAATGTCAGTCGGCATAGCGGCAGCTGCGGGCGCTCCCGGCCTCACTTTCAACTTAGTACTTTCGCGCAACCATAAATTACCGGCGACGTCCGGACATCGCCTTCCCGTGCGGGCACTAATTGCAAACAAATATCGCCCTTCGCGCCTGCGATCTGCACACCCGTAATTATGGGATCGTTTGCCCGCTTCGTAAGTGCAGCTTTGTGTAAGGACATTAGATGCGCACGCAGACTTTACATTGATACTTACTATTGCCTTCAAGCGTTAGCCATTCACTAAGAAAGGTCGACTGGTTTAATATACATAGCCTTTACAGCAATTTCAATTGACAAGGAAAGCAAGTAATCAACGGATATTGTTAAACAATCATGGTTTCTGAGAATATTAATGTAAGTACAACTGTATCAATACTGTGCAGTCCGTGAGGCATCGTCGACTTAGTCATGTTCCTGGGGTGATTCGAGCAGTGACGGGCGCATTATCGGCCGATATGCGTCACGTTTATGACGCGCATAAATCTTGCGTGAGAGGCCGATAGGACCGATAACAGCGGAGCGGAGGATTGGCGACGCGGGCCTCTCTAGGTGGCCCCGCATTATCGGGTTGAATACTCGTAGTTATGTATTCGCGTGGTCACGTACTAAACGTGATTTACTATGTAAGATTAATATTCATTAATTTAATTGATTGATACAAACTGACCCTGAAGTATAAAATGTATTTATTTACTTATTATTCTTTTAACCTGTGCTACTTGAGAGCTTTTTTTCGACAGGCAATTATTTATTAATACTACAGATAGGGACGCTAAGTGGATTCCTCGAGTGCCAAGCATTTTCCATAGTAACCTACTTTCTATTGTTTATTTACACATGGTAATTTTAGAGGACAACTATTGTTGAATGTAGTTGAGTATGGACACATGTACAGGTAGATGTCCACTACTGAATAGAACACAAACAAAATTGTAGAGTTACGCCATAATAACCGAAACTATTCACAAGGGAATATTAACTTAGCATGCAATGTTACATAATTTTTTTAATAGTAAAGTTTATAACCCTTAAACTCTGCGATCGGTCAGTCTAATCGACCGGTGCGACGTTAATCGCTTTTGCCTTGACAACCAACTGACTTGCAATAATCTGTATAAGTATAATTATAATAATCCGCAATTGCATAAATTATGTAACGTTAGCAGATATAATTGCATATTATACACCCAAAGAGTTTGATCTCTACTGTCTCTAAAAAACTTAGCTTCGTCAGACCCAAGATTAGCCAAGATACTTTGCATAAAACCTATATCTAATTTATTGAAACTAAGTTGAGATAAATTGCCTGCCACTTATCATTATTCCTAACACACTCCGTCAACGAATATTGGACGTTTTGAAATACCTGGCATTCTTCACAATTATGAGAATCTGGCTTTTTCATTACGCACCCAAAACTTAAAGGCGTGTTCCCCGTGCGAAGTCTATATGCTAATATGGATAATATTTTTATTTTATTACAGAGCTAAGGCATTAGAAGCGGCTGGCGTTGAAATACTAGGACCACACGTTGTCGTGTAATTAATACGGACATAAACATAAAAATAATGAAAACAGGCTAATTTGGACACAGATAAATAAAAATGTTGGTGGGATTAACCTTATATATGCACATATACACCATGATATTAAAATAATAAGTTATCCCTATTGTGCAATGTTACAATGAACAGGAAAAGAATTTTCCTGGCTATTGAATCTATCTGTGCGTGTGTAATTTTGATAACTAAGTATAAATATTTGACAACGCGGTGATTATAGTAAATGGTGCCTTAGTTGTCTATGTAAAGGCCCATTTCAGCTTGATGATGATGATGACATCATAATACATATGTTGATACACAAGACGTCCCGGTAAGGATACATCAAGCCAGAGCGGTATGATATACATTAATAACGGTAAAAAGACGAATAACAAAAACGATGTTAGTTTCAGAACGGCACGGTTGGTGCAATGGTTGAAACAGTCGACTGCTGCACTCCGGGTCGCGGGTTCGATTCCCGCAAGGAACAAATATTTGTACAATCTGCAGGTAGCTGTTCTGGGTCTGAGTGTATTGCGTGTGGAATTTCTGTCTGTAAACGCACCCACGACACAGGAGAAATCCCAGTGTGGGGCAAAGTTTAAAAAAAAGAGGCAGTTAACAATGAGTATTCAATATGTCCTGTGTGGACCTAATGTAATACATACATTTCTTATAGTGCAATCAACCCATATTTTTTCGATGAATGAATGCGTTGTTTTTACATGTAAGTAAACCGTAGTTAGTAGTAAATAACCGACTCTATTGTAATGATTACTGACTGATGATTTGTTATATGTATAAATATTTTTGTTTTGAATAATACAAATCAGGTTAAACTTGCAATATCCTAAAGGAAATTGGAAATTTGCTTAGGGCAATTTTAAACTACGGTTAAGTAACAACTTTACATAATTTTATGTTATTAACTATTACATTGCTGTCTGTACATTCAGCTGGTATCAATTCGATTAATCATAGATTCAGAGGACGTTGATTAAACACTTTTAATTATGCATGTTAATTAAACGATTAGCTTGTAAATGTCTGACAAGGTTCTGCAGTGTCGTCATCATCATTTCAGCCGTAAAAACGTCCACTGCTGGACAGAAGCCTCCCCAGAAGATTGCCTCAATGACTGGTATGGGTTTGTATTATGTGCTCATTGGGGGAATTTTCCATAATCGCCACGCTTGGCAGACGGGTTGGCGATCGCAGTTGAGTTATAAATATGCTCGAAGGACGCTGCTGCCCATCCCCGGCTAATCCTATAGTCGCCTTTTACGACACCCACGGGATGATATGGGGTGGTGGTATTCTTAACATGTATGTTATACAAACTAATGATTTTCATTAACTAGCAAGTTATAAGTAGTCATGAATTAAATTATGTATAAAGGGTGTAAGTGACATCGTAAGGTACACTGATACCATGGATTCAGTACATGTTTACAAGGCCCAACTCCTTCCAATTTATTTGTACACTGGTTATCACGTGCTTAACATTAGGTGTTAAAAAATCGAATACAATTAGTCTTTTTCTCGTTTAAAAGTAAAATGTTAGCATTAAACATGTGCACGACTTTAGAGAACAGCTTAAAAATAAGAAGGCTGGGGACGGAATTACGACAGAGCTTCTGAAAGCGGGTGGCACACCGGTACTTAAAGTCCTTCAGAAGCTATTCAATTCAGTCTTACTCGAGGGCACAACGCCGGAAGCGCGGAACAGAGGTGAGGTGGTGCTCTTCTTCAAAAAGGGTGATAACACCCTATTGAAGAATTATAGACCCATCTCACTTCTGAGCCATGTTTATAAGCTGTTTTCAAGGGTCATCACGCGAGCGCAGGTTTGATGACTTCCAGCCTCCCGAACAAGCCGGTTTCCGAATAGGTTTCAGTACCATAGACCACATCCATACGCTGCGGCAGGTTATACAGAAGACCGAGGAGTGTAAGCTGCCACTATGCTTGGCGTTTGTGGACTATGAGCAAGCCTTCGATTCGATCGAAACCTGGGCAGTGTTGCAATCTCTGCAGGGGTGCCAGATTGACTATCGGTACATTGACGTGTTGAAGTGCACAATGCTCGAACGATCTCAACAGATCCCAGCAGGTGGGCCTTAAAATTAACATGGGCAAGACCAAATGCCCATGTCGTACCCATCCCAATATCCGATGGGAGCTCTGTTCTCGAAGTTGTTGTCGAGCATATCTACCTGGGACAAACTGTCCGGTTAGGTAGGTCCAACTTCGAGTAAGAGGTCAATCGTTGAATCCGACTGACTCGGCTGGGCAGCGTTTGGGAAACTTGGCAACGTCTTTTCGTCAACAATACCGCAATGCCTCAAGACACAAAACCAGTGTGTGTTACCAGTGATGACATATGGAACAGAGACGTGGTCACTCACAATGGGCCTCATAAGAAAGCTCAAGGTCACTCAGCGAGCTATGGAGAGAGCTATGCTTGGTACAGAAATGAGGAGATTCGTAGAAGAACCAAAGTTGTCGACATAGCTGAAAGGATTAGTAAACTGTAGTGGCAATGGGCAGGGCACATTGCTCGTAGAACAACTGATGGCTGCTGGGGCACAAAGGTTCTCGAATGGAGACCGCGCACCGGAAAACGTAGCGTGGGACGACCTCCAACGAGGTGGACAGACCACCTGGTGAAGGTCGCTGGGAGTCGTTAGATGAGGGCGGTATGTAACCGCTCGTTGTGGAAATCTAAGTGGGAGGCCTTTGTTCAGCAGTGGACGTCCTGTGGCTGATGTGATGTCTATTTTAGACATCGTCAGTAATGGGCTGTTGCGGCTTTAGCTTAATTTAAAGTGTTGTGTAATCCGCAAACAACACTATCTCATGATTATCTTTTATAATAGTTCCGTGTGGTGTCCGGACTAAGAATATAGCACCACTCCATCTCCTCCAGTGGTTGTCGTAAAATATAACTAAGGGACGCTAAACCAGAGGGATGGGTAGCAGTCCCTTCTATGGTACAGTAGTCATACTGCGCTCACCAACCCTCCTGCCAAACGTGTTGAGTACTGGAAAATTCCCCCCAAAATGATGACACAGTTATTAAAGTCTATGGAGGAGGCTTATGTCCAACAGTGGGTAAGGCCAAATGATGAATGATGATCTTTTATAAGATAATTGTAGGTCATTAATAGAAATGAGAAAAAGGAACGGGCCTAGAATGGAGCCCTGCGGAACTTCCATTGTTAATACAGACTGCGGAGATATCATTCCCTTAACTGGATGTTAAGGATCTGGTCTCGGGATACAATATAACATATTGTCTAGATTAGAAATACGATCCACAACAGCAGCCATTGAATACACAAATAAACTTTATTAATAACTAGTTTTACCCGGCCACGCGTTGCTGTGGCTAAATGCACGTAATTACAACATGATATTGATTCTGAAATCTGATTTCTGTATTTTGGTGTAATAAAAACATGCGCGTATATGAATACAACGATGTGTAAAAATTTCAAAACGATCGGTAAAGAACTTTCGGAGATTTTCGATTTTGAACAAACGAACATATTTTACACATATATTTAGGTACTAGTTTTACCCTGCCACGCGATGCTGTGGCTAAATGCACGTCATTACAACATGATTTTGATTCTGAATAAAAAATACAATTATTGTTCTCCTGGGTTAATGAAAACATGCGCGTATATAAATACAACGATATGTAAAAATTTCAATATGCTCTAGAAAGAACTTTCGGAGATTTGCGATTTTGAACAAAGGAACATAGTTATATATAAATATTATGAGTCTCCTGATATAATAAAAACATGCGCGTATATGAATACAACGATGTGTAAAAAATTCAAAACGATCAGTAAAGAACTTAAGGAGATTTGCGATTTTGAACAAACGAACTTTAATTATTTATTTATATAGGGTCTTACTTTAATAATGTCTTAGGTTTTCGCGAGTATTACATATTATAATAAAACACTTGTAAACGGATTCTATCGCGTATATTTTAGATTTTTGTTTTTCCTGGCGTTTGATGACTAAGGTGACAGGCGTCGTTACAGATTTTAAAAAGTTATTTTATTTTATCTACCGTACAATTTTACTCAAAAAATTAGTTTCGATGCACGCAGTAATCACTCACAGTGTCTTGATGTTTTTTAGTGCGGTATGTTGTTTGGGACTTTATTTAATTACTGGATTCCAAACAGGTGGTACCTGCCAACCATCTTCTCTATTAAAATTAGGATGTTTTTTAATTCCAATAGCCTCACGAAACATTCTTGGTACATGTCGGTTCTCTTTCGCGAGGACTTGAGGTTGATCAAAACGAAGATAGTGGTTGGGTTTGCCTAAGGCATGTTCACACACTGCAGACTTTCTGGAGCGTCTATGCTTGACCTCAGCTATATGTTGTTTTATTCGGGTGGCTATGCTACGCTTTGTTTGCCCTATGTATGACAAACTAAGCGTAGATGTGTACATAGTTTAAGATTAATATATAAGATGTTATTAATGTTAAATAAACCAGTCATTATGTTGAATCCGACTTTGACTCATTACCCGTCCACCACCTCTCACTGCGGCCAAGACACCTTTAGCCGTCAGTACGATCGGTCTTGTGAGCCTGCTTGACCGGCAGTGAGAAAACCATGTCCACACACCCAGATCCCGCCCACCTTCCGCCTGTTACCTTAGGTCTCCTGGTAACAAGTTTCCCTGCCTTCAAAACTACAAGATAGTAGGGCTAGGGACTTAGGGACTGTAGGGTATAACTAGGGATTTAGGGTGTGGTAGTAAGTTAGATAGGGAGTATTAGGTTTAATTACGTACGGGACGTTGGTTAATATACGTTGGCCCTCGCCCGTACATTTGGTCACAATCACAGTCAATCTTGTAGACCCCTGCATCTTGTAAAGGTATGTGACATTTCGCCGGTTTTAAAAGTTGGCTGATCTTCTTATGCGGCTTGAAGTAGGTTTTTATAGAAGCACGCTTCAAGATGTGATCAATTTCGTCGGTGAGTCCCTTCATCATTTCGGCCGAATGAAGTCCACTGCTGGACACAGGCCTCCCCCAAAGATCACCACAACCACCGATATGGATGTGTTGTGGGCTCATTGGGGGGTTTTGCCATAATCGCCACGCTTGGCAGGCGGGTTGGCGATCGCAGTTAAGTTGTTAATGTACTCGAAGGACGCTGCTGCCCATCCTCCGGCTAATCCCTTAGTCGACTTTTACGACACCCATGGGAGGAGATGGGGTGGTGGCATTCTGAGCCGGCACCACACGTGAGTCCCTTAATGAATGGTAAAACAGCGGGTCGTCGATCAACCGTGGTGGGTTTCGGGCGGCTTCTGCGACGGGGATGTGGAGCTTTCAAATTGTTATTTTGAAGAACTTGCTTCACATGTTTAAGTTCCCTTGCCAGATGGTGGGCGTCACAGATGCCATGTGCTCTCTGTAACAAAGATTTGGCTACGGTAGCTTACTTAAATAATGGAAAACATTTTAAGGCTAGGTTCTATGAATGGTATAGAATTCATTTTACTGATAATAAATAAATCAATATTCAAAAATTCGACTAGCGAAAGATTTACTTACTCTGTACTATTTGATAAAATAAAGGTTGATGTTATGTTTATTTATTTTGCTAAAACGCATCATTGCTACCTATAGATTTACCTCCTAAAATATTTTCCATTATTAAAGTAAGACCCTATATATATGTGTGATTTTTGAGATTTTTGTAACTCAAACCGCGTTCAAAAACACACACGCAGTATGTCCATATGGATTTAAGAATAATCGGGTCGCGTTGAAAAAGAAAAACGAAATTTGAAAGCCCTTATCTAAGCTGGATCGATTCTGCGACAACTTTTTATTGCCGTGAATACAATCTAATTTGCATCTTGTTGCTTTATAATACAAGTTATGAAGAAGTTTGAGAGTGATAATTTGATGTGGTTTCATCCGCGATGGGATTTGTCAGTCAATAAATTATTGAAGCTAAGATTCTCGTGGACATATTGTGTTTTGACTGCTATGGATGTAATTAATGCATTTTGCGAAATAAGAGGATTATTTGCTGATTCATAAAGAAAAAACCGGTCAAGTGCGAGTGAGGGTTCCAATAACTTATCCCAAGAACAAACTTAACGTCGTGTTGAAAAACCTGTTTCCTAAAAATTACAACCGCAAACGTATGTTTGTACGCGCAATATTGAAAGATTTACCATGTTATTTTAAGACCATAGACTTCTTATAGGTTTTCCTGTAATCTATAGGCAAAGAGGTATTATCTACATTTTTCTTAAATAACTTTAAAACTATATATTTTAAAATTAAAAATATATATATTTGAAGCCCTTACAACAAGCCCTTCCATTTCATATGTTACACAGTACAGTTTACAAACTTTATTCTTTAATTTTCTATATTACCCCCCAAAAGTGACCGTTTCGGGTCTGGGTGTATTGTTTGTGGAATTCATGTCTGTAAACGCACCCACGACACAGGAGAAACCCTAGTGTGCGGCAACGTTTTTAAAAAAGAGACAAAAAAATAATAATTAAATGATGCATCAGTAACTCTCTGTCCAGTTCCCATCACATTCCACCAGTAAATTGTGGACATCCGCCATTTTACCACATCCTTCCCAATTCGGTGTATCAACTTTTTTCAAGACATATCCAAACTTCCTAGATCGAAAGTGACCAGAACACAATCTATGTGCACTGACCACATCTGTCCTACTTATTTCCATTTTGGTAACCCTAGGGATCCCGCAATAATATTGCACCATGATAGGTATGTCGTTTTCTTTACTTCGTTGGTTAGAATATTCTTTAAATGTAGTCTGGAAATTGTTTTTAAAACGAATTCTCTCTGCTGTATAAAACGGAGCGAATAGAACTATAAGTATAGTATATATATAACTCTCCTCCATGAATGATTGAATAATAGAACGCGAAAATTCTTCAACGTTCTCAATAAAAATAGTGGTTCCGTACGTAGAGTTCTATTACGAATAGTGTATCATAATCATATCAGTCAAATGACATACAATACAATACAATACTATATATATACAATATGTACAAAGGGCGGTCTTATCGCACACTGCGATTTCTGCCAGACAACCTTGGGATGGACAGATTTGTAAGCGATAAAGAAAAAGGTAGTTCGCGGTGTAACAATAATTTTAAGTTAATACATAACATGATTATATATAATAAAAAATGTTGTTATAATAGATTAAAAAAATATTATTATATTAAATATATATAAATACATATTATAATAAATACATATAAATATACAAATGTAATAAATAAATAAAAGAAGTAAAGGAGAAACTACAATGATAGATAATGCTCCTTGACTAGTCTTTTAAATATTGCTAGGGATTGAGCACGTCTAATTGCCACTGGCAACACATTCCATAAGCGGGCAGCCTGGACTGTAAAAGATTTTCTCATGTAATTAGTGGAATGCATTGGCATTTTCAACGTCAAATTCTCTGATGACCTTAAGGATCTCGAATGTGTGTTATGAAGGAACTTGAAACGTTCTTTAAGATAGGAGGGAGTGGGTGGATTGTACAGGATACTGTATACGAGGGCGGCACTGAAAATTTCGGGAATCAAGGAAGTGACACAACATTACTATTTAAAAATGTATTTATTGCTTTTCGAAGTATTCTCCGCGAAATTTGACACATTTTTCCATACGATGGAACCAATCATTGAAGCAACCATTCCATTCGGAAGTTGGGGTCTCCAAAATGGCCGTTTTGTAGGCGTCCACAGCTTTTTTAGGTGATGAAAATCTCTGTCCACGCAATTTATTCTTTATTTTAGGGAAAGTATAGAAATCATTAGGGCTTAGGTCGGGGCTGTACGGCGGATGGTCTAATAATTCTATGTTTCCTTGCTCTAAAAACTCTTTTGTTCTGTGCGCGGTGTGAGAACTCGCATTGTCGTGATGGAGGATGATGCGGCGGTTGCAGTTCTCTCTACGGAGTTCAGAAACGACCTGTGGCAAACAAATGCTAGCATACCATTCTGCATTAACCGTTCTTTGTCCCTCAAGAGGAATAGTCGTAACATGGCCGGTTTTGGAGACAAACGTGGCCACCATTTTTTTGGCAACACTCCGTGAACGAACAATTTTTGTTGGCTTTAACTCATTTTCGAACACCCAAACTCGTGACTGGTTTTTTGTTTCGGGTTCGTACGCATATATCCAGGATTCGTCACCTGATACGATGTTGTATACAGCATTTGAGGATCCTGCGTGGAATCGTTCGAGAGTTCTGACGCACCAAGTAACGCGAGCCGCTTTTTGCTCTTCACATAGCAAATGCGGTATCCATCGGGTAAACAACTTTTTTACACCTAATTGTTCATGCAAGATTATTTGTATTTGACTCATGCCAATGTCTAAAGTTGCCTGAATTTCGCGGTATGTCACATGTTGATCTTCCTCAATCAGCTTACGCACAGCATCAACGTTTTCTTGGGTGACTGCAGTTTTTGGACGACCTTGACGAGGATCATCACTGAGCTTGACACGTCCACGTTGAAATTCAGCAAACCAGCGATAAATTGTGGTTTTGGATGGGGCTTCATCACCAAATGCAGAAATCATCCGGTCAACACACTGTTTTTGTGTTAAACCACTTCGAAAGTCATAATAAATCATCGCTCTTGAATTTTCTCGAGTCAATTCCATTTTCTCAACGACTAAACAAGTTTGACAAAACCTTGTGACAAGATCGTGAATCTTTTTTTAAATAAATAAATGGTATTCGATTTGTAAAACCAAGGAGTTTTCAATTAAAAAGTTTTTAATATGACAGGAACAGTGGAAATATTCCATTCCCGATACTTTTAGTGCAGCCTATGTAGAAGATGAAGAATATGAGTATTCCGACGAAGGCGTATAGGGAGCCACTTGAGCTGAGTACGATACTCTGACACATGACAAGGACATACACTGCTGACCAAAGGCCTCCCCGTAGATTTCTACAATTATGTCATCATATTGAGGGAAATTTGCCAGTACTCACCACCGCTTGACACCGCTTGACAGGCGGATTGGTGAGCGCAGTATGGCTACTGTTTCACAGAAGGGACGCTGCTGCGTATCCGTCTGGTTTAGAATCCCTTAGTCGCTTTTACGACAACCGCGGGAGGAGATGTACAGGTGTTATATTTGACACCTCACGAAAAACAAGTGTATATTACTCTATAATTGCGTTAATTAGACGGTTAACTTGCAAAATCGGCATCGTATAAATCCACAACGTGATATTACTATACTCGTAGTAGGAGTGGAGAAAAACGGTAGATAATGATTATATTCCCACGCAAGTCGTAGAATTCGAGAGAAATGTTGCTGTATGTCGGTAATGGGTTAACAACATGTTATTAACAACTATTGCAAGTTCCAAGCTTAACTAAAGGTGTATGTAGAATGTAGTTATGTGAACATTGTTGATTGAAATATACGTGAGATAAAAAATGCAGTACATTGCAAATATGTAACTATTGCAGTTTTATGTATGCCAATGTTAAGAAAACCATTAACGTGCCAAACAATATTACGGCCTGCCTGGTGTAAGTACTTGTAAAACTCTTCATATCAACATCTTCTTGTGGTTTGTGGCCAACCTTATTTTGTTTATGTTCGCGCCTCACATGGCCTGCGTGTGAGGAATCTGCGTGCTCATACCGAGCGACCCCTGGGAAAAAGGCGGTATGCATGTGGTCTCGTGGCCCGCGCAGCACAGCGCTCAGTGAGGCTTCGGTCCTGTACAATCCCCCGAAGACATATCTCAGTCTAGCGGAGGGGAGGTTGTGACGAAGTCATTCTTCATCTTCATTTCAATCAACCTCTTTCATGACTTCATACCTTTTTATTTCCATCACTGTCCACCTCACGATTCATTATTTATTCAAATCAAAATTTGAATTTTTGATGTAGAGTCGCTCTTGATATTTGATCATCATCACTACACATTGGATTCTGAACGCTAGTAGTTCGACACACAGCTGTCGCTCTGACAAATAGTCTTCTGCAATATTACAATTACTTATTTTTAACTAGCTTAAATATTCTGATAATAAGCTAAATTTTAAAATTCATATAATCATCAGCATGAAGTGTTGAAGTTGTGAATATCAATATACCATTATAACAATATATATGTTACGTTTCATTGATCTCGTTAACTGAACACCGTTACTTGCTGTCGTGGAGAGAGCCTCCCAGTTGAGCTAACCGGGAAGGAACACGGAGGGAGGCACTCCGCGACAAGGTAACTATGGGAAGGAACACGGAGGGAGGCACTCCGCGACAAGGTAACTATGGGAATGCCCGCTTTACAGTCATCCCCTTCGAGATGTACTTTATTTTAATTTTATTGGTGTCCAGTGGAAATTCTACAGGAATATTCTTCGCCCCGGGGAAGAGCGAAGGAGTATGTAGAATTACTACGACGTATTTCCACCGGATCAATAGAAAAGGCACGCGTGCATCATGGTTGACCGCATCGTCGCTTAACATCAGATGAGATAGTGGTTAAACGCAAACCTAATCGATAAATAAGTAAAACATATATACTTATTATACTACGTATATTTTTTTAAGTCTACACTTGTCGGGATGCTTTTGTAATAAGAGGTTCACACGTTTTACGTTGAGATCAGTGAGAGCCGCATTTCATATCTTTCTATATAAATATTTTTAAGTTTAAACCATGGGTCGGCAACCTTTTGTAATAAGTTTTATTTTGTATAAGCATTTTTTCTTCTAGGGATCGTGAACAATATAAATACCTTCTTCGCAGATCGGTTGGCTTATGACAGCGGTCAGCAGCCATGCTAATTTCCTATGGAGACCATTGTTGGTCGCATGTCATAACTAAGTATATTATCAAATCCTTAAATAAAACGCAGTAGTGCATTTCTAATCGCATTTGTTACAAATTTTGCGGGCCCCACCGAAACGTCTCTAGGGCCATATCCGGACCGCGGGCCTCTGGCTCCCGACCGCTGCAGCTGTCTTGACCAATCGATTAGCGTTTGGTTACTATAATTGTGTTAAGTCGAACTGCAGAGGAAAATTGAGCCTCTATCTATTATATTCTAAATGCGTTCAAACGAATACAATTAGGATATAATACAAGGAGCTTAAACCACGAAATGAACATAATTTTATTAATGTTGTGCATGAAGCGGACTCGATTACAAAGTGATGTTTCATGTTTCCAGCTATATATAATAACAAGTTAATAAATGAAAAGATCTAATGAAGTATAATTGCTTCCACGAAGGAAACTAATTTTTGCCTTTTCTAATCAATGACGTAATAAGTTTTCCGTTTTATTGATACTTTGGGTTATTAATAAATCATTATTGATGATCATCCGTCATACTCTGTAGCTCAATTCAGTTTGATTTTAGTACGTTCCTAATTAGGTTTATGTTACCTAGAGTCAGTAATATTAAACAATATAAGGATCTAAAAACCTGCTGGAGATTAAAAACGGATCAAAACGGAAGCAGATACTTTAAAATACGGACTTCCAGTGTCCTGTGGCACGACCTCTTCGTGAAAAGAAGAGAAAAAGAAACCCGAAATGCTATATGAATAATATCTGCTGCGTGAGCGCGTTTGCTAACACACGACAAAACAAAGTGCTAAAACACGACAAAGCAAAGATGAACCCTTGAATTGAACTGACAGAGAGATAGAACAAGATAAAGGGCAGTAAATCAAAACATGGAAAATTAGGACAATCGTTTTTGAGATACATTATATAAAAAACATTAACTTGCGATTTCAGATGGAAGTACTCGATCATAAATACGAAGACGAAAGAAAACCAGAGACGGAATTTACGTAGGTAAGCTTAGTACCCAATTAAGATTAAGAAAAATTAATTGTCAAATTTAGAATTTTACCACTCGCTTGCATGTACATCAGGGAACTTTGTATGTTTGTTAAACAACATCTGGAATATTTTGACGTTCATTCGGAGGTAGTAAAAAGGAATGTCTTACCCAGAAACAAATTTAAGCTACACATGCCTCAGTGTAAGTTAGAATTATATAAAAGAAACTCATACATAAATGCAATCAAGGTGTATAATAAACTACCCAATCGCTTTAAAGATTTGCCTGTGACGTTTTTTAAAAGATCTCTAACCAAATGGCTTTTAGGTAAATGTTTTTATAGCCTTAACGATTATATGACAGATCAATAAATTGCAATTAATGTTTAAATACTAACTCCATAATGCTAATATTTTTTCTCCATCATTTAAATGATACAATTAATCAAAATAATTTGCTTGACAGTTTTAACTATGTTTTTGACATTAATTAAAATGACATTATTATTTATTAAATTGTAATTATTGATGATATTAATGCTCATTCGTATAATATTGTTTATGTGTTATTTTATTTTTAGTTTGCACACCATTGTCATGGTATGAATGTACCGAACGAAGGCTCAATTTTAATATCTATATTGTACAACTACATTCTTGCAAATAAATTATTTGAATTTGAATTTGAAAGATTATTATTTTAAGAAAAATTATCCGTGACAGTGTAGAATTAGTACATAGAAAATTATAACGTATTTGATACAGTTAAATTGCATACAAAGCTCAAACTAATTATAGTTAAAGGAAAAATTACATGTGCATATTAAATAATGAAAGCTGCCTAGACACCTGTACAACGCCAACATTTGCTTACGTTAATATAACACACCCTTATACGTAATTGTAAGATGCAAAAAGGCATGCGGGTGAGATTAATCATAAATAGTTTAACCAGCATACCTAATCACCTTCGAACCAAGAATCAGATCGTTAAACATAATTTTCCCGTGTGGCTAATGGAATTAGGCTTTTTTCGCGATCTTATTAGCCGAAAGGAGTAATCATGTTGAACTGGGAGACTCGGCTACTCGAAGTGGGCCATTCGCGAAAGAATCCGCTCGCAATTACGTCAATCAATTATAATGGAAGAGGAAATTGCTCGTTTCCGCGGCCGCTTACATTGAACACAGAGTTGACATGGCTGTCCCATGTTAGGAGAGGTAGCGGGTGAAACCTATTAGGAAAAAAAAACGAGAAAGAAAGAAAATATTTATTCAGCCACAACAAGATGGTGCCAGCTAGGAACGCAGCAACCCATCTCGTCCCGTGGGTGTCGTAAAAGGCTACTATGGGATTAGCCGGAGGATGGGCAGCAGCGTCCTTCGAGTGCATTAACAACTCAACTGCGATCGCCAACCCGCCTGCCAAGCTGGCGAATATGGCAAAACCCCGCAATGGACCCACAACACAAACCATACCGGTCGTTGTGGCAATCTTTGGAAGAGGCTTCTTTCCAGCAGTGGACGTTGTTCGGCTAAATTATAACAGAGACAACATATACACAAAAAATGGATAAGTATAATTATACAAAGAACTTAATTAAAGAAACAGAGTGTGCCTCGCGGTTATGCTGAATAGGGTCAAGTTTAGTGTGTGCTAGACAGAGAAGCCTAGCGCTGGTTTTCTACTATACCCTGTAGTGACTCACGGATTCTATACCAGGTACTCTACCAGTGATATGCAACACTTTTTTACTAAACCAATCATCTACTAAACTAGCTCTACCACGCGGTTTCACACGCCGTTTAATTTTAAAGAAATCAGATGACTTTACCATACCTATACAGGATGTCCAGTAAATAGCACGACATACTGCAGGGGGTGAGAGCTTGGGTCAATACCTAACAACAACTACCACAGATTTTTAAGCATCTCGTTATGAAAAATTCCTTTTCTAGTTTTTTTTTATCAATGAGTAACTATTTACAAATAATTGGAGGTTAAAAAAAAACTAGAAAAGGAATTTTTCATTACGAGATGCTTAAAAATCTGTGCCAAGGTAGAGATTTTTCGATATTTCGGAAAATTTTGTACTACTGTAAATCTGTAAGATTTTGCTGAACATGTATTGTTTTTTGGTAGGTATTGACCCAAGCTCTCACCCCCTGCAGTATGTCGTGCTATTTACTGGACAGCCTGTATAGAGTATATACATTTAATTTCATGGGTTTTAATTTCTTTGCACGGAACCATAATTCTTTTACTTTTTCTTAAATAAATTTAGCCTAAGTTACTCGTTATGATATCAGCTATCTGCCAGTGAAATTCTCGTCAAAATCGGTCCAGCCAATTTAGTGATTAGCTGGAAGAAACAGAAAGACAGACTGGCAAATAGCTGATGTTATAAGGAATAACTTAGGCTACTTTTATTTTAGGGTTCCGCGCAAAAATCCAAATTCAATATGTGTATTCTATGTCAAAGTACTCTAAATTTCATTTTAAATTACACTAGATTACAAGAGTCAGTACAGTTACAAATTTATGCGAAGCAAATCTCTATAAATTTTGTAAACAAGTAGTACATCAGCAAATGGCACCATGTAGATAAACCTTGTCTTCTCGAGCAGACTTAGGTACTGACATATTTACTTTTATTAAGTATACTCCATCGATACATACCGTGACTAATCTATTAAATACTGCAGCAGCAGGTTAGCTTTAACGAAAAACAAGGCTCTACCCCAAATCGCCTCTGCCTTTACCGTACATCACACTCCCACTGACGCGCCTAGCACGCGACTACGAACGTTTCAACGGACCACGGCACTAGCTCATCATGACGGTGTCCTGTTGCGACTTGAACAACTTCCAGGAACTGAAGGCAACGTCGAGGGCATGGTATTGCAGATAGGTCACAAAAACCAAACAGTTTTTGTTGTAGATTCTTCGCGTTAAAATGAAGAGTTCTAACGATTTTTCGACAAGATTCTCGAAAGAATTAGAGCGACTTTAGGTTTGCCACTGACGAATTTTTTTGCGTAGGGTGTAGTTTCTAGTCTTATACTGGAAAGGAAATCGTAAGCACGATGTATTAGTTGTAATAACTCATTTTTTGCATGTAATGTCAGTCATTTTTCTAGAAAAGAATTTTCGGTCTACTAATTTTTATCTCGGGATTTCTATGTAAAAAAAACTAAAGTGTAGAAACAGCATGTTTTCAAAATCAAGAATCAGACCATCTCTCTTCTCAAACAAGTAAACAAGACCGAGTTTAATAACATCATCGGTACAAACATAGGTATCTAACAACCTGATTGTGGCATTAAGCCTTCAAGCTACAAGTAAACAGAGTTACTAAGAAACGGTTTATTTAATTAAGCTGGGGTGCAATCAACGTGCTCCACCGATGTAGCGATACCACACGAAACCTCTCTTATAGCATTTACTCCGTATTTGTAGCTTTGTTTGTATGTTATATAGGCTTTAGGAGGTAATATATTAAGTCAATTTACATTTGGGAATTTTAAAACCAGTTATTATTGGTGAAGCAGGGTCTCTAGTGAGCAGTCTTTGTGTGAGCAAAAATACTAATAACTAAATGTTTGCACATTTACTATAGTAAAAATTGAAAACTGAATCTGTTTTCGAAAATTAAAATAATTAGATAATTTGGAAAACTATTTTATTTCCATTTGTAATATTTTAAGAAAAAATCTTTAATCCCAGCGTATAAGGAACATTTGCATGGAATTTAAGCATAATCAATTAGATTTTTTTCCCGGATAACGATTCGCTTTGCCTACAGGGATTAGTCTTAACCCTGAGGCAAACAGGCGCTGTCGCTTTTACACTTAATATTATTTTACTGAGAGCTGATGAGATTGGTCCATTTGTTGTCAGTTACTATGAAGTTAAAGATAATTATTAGTACGTTTTAGCTAGACAGTGATCATAGTTTTAATTAAATGACATGACAGATGTAATCCTCTACATAAGCACTACTATAGTTGTTTTCAAGTATTTCTTATTGATTGTAACTTAAGAGTAAACTCGAGTGCTAGTTTTATGTTTTGCCTATTTGGGTAAGTAGTTGGTGGCAAGCTACGATATGTTGTATTGTTCTGTAAATGCCGATCACAAAACAGATTAACATCTACATTTTTTTTGAGCAAGACCATTTATTTTCCAGTTTACATATACAATACAAGAATTTTAATGATTTGAAGAAAAAATGCCAGCGAAGTTCGAGTCTGACTTATACCCATGCTTCCGGAATGGTAATTTTGTTGTGTTCATGTTTCATCATAATCTACACTACGCGGTTTAAAATAAAAATACAGATTGTATATAATGTAGCCTTTTCATAGATCCGATAGAAAGAAAAGAAAGAAGAAAGAAAACGATATTACCACATCAAATGCGTATCGAAACATTTACGTTAAAATCAGACCTATACTAATATTTTATACTCAACTTGTAATCAAAAAGTACATAACAGAACGATTGACCATAGAGTAGAAAAATAAAATAAAAGGAAAATAATTATAAAAAACAACAGTTTGCTGCTGCATGGATGTGTGTGTGTGTGCGTCCCAAATGTGTCAAAGAGGCCAAAACGCAGCCCTGTTTTTCAGTGGCTTAACCCTAGCTTCAGCTATTACCAAGATAATCTATCCGACTGACAGAAAGACACCATGGACAATATAAGGGGTGCCATTCCGTCACGCAAAAATTGGAATGCCTTTCAATTCCGTTACAATCATTGCCACTAAAAGAATATAATGGCGTTATAAAGCCATAAACTAATCAAATCTAAATCAACGTTGTATATCATCGTATCTCAAATTTTATCTTTTGAACAAGAACAGCGAAATACCTGTACTAATGAAGACACAACAGAATAAACATGAGAGACGTAATCAACAAGCAAAAAGATTTTACAATCACGACTCGTCGGCGGTGGGTGACAAAAATGCAATTTAAGTTATGCCAAACTAAAAACTCAATTCTGAGTTGAAACTCGGGTGTAATGGCGACCACGAACGAACAAAAACTGTCCTTCGATCATCCCATAGCATTCCGTTTTATTGATACTTTGGGTTATTAATAAATCATTATTGATGATCATCCGTCATACTCTGTAGCTCAATTCAGTTTGATTTTAGTACGTTCCTAATTAGGTTTATGTTACCTAGAGTCAGTAATATTAAACAATATAAGGATCTAAAAACCTGCTGGAGATTAAAAACGGATCAAAACGGAAGCAGATACTTTAAAATACGGACTTCCAGTGTCCTGTGGCACGACCTCTTCGTGAAAAGAAGAGAAAAAGAAACCCGAAATGCTATATGAATAATATCTGCTGCGTGAGCGCGTTTGCTAACACACGACAAAACAAAGTGCTAAAACACGACAAAGCAAAGATGAACCCTTGAATTGAACTGACAGAGAGATAGAACAAGATAAAGGGCAGTAAATCAAAACATGGAAAATTAGGACAATCGTTTTTGAGATACATTATATAAAAAACATTAACTTGCGATTTCAGATGGAAGTACTCGATCATAAATACGAAGACGAAAGAAAACCAGAGACGGAATTTACGTAGGTAAGCTTAGTACCCAATTAAGATTAAGAAAAATTAATTGTCAAATTTAGAATTTTACCACTCGCTTGCATGTACATCAGGGAACTTTGTATGTTTGTTAAACAACATCTGGAATATTTTGACGTTCATTCGGAGGTAGTAAAAAGGAATGTCTTACCCAGAAACAAATTTAAGCTACACATGCCTCAGTGTAAGTTAGAATTATATAAAAGAAACTCATACATAAATGCAATCAAGGTGTATAATAAACTACCCAATCGCTTTAAAGATTTGCCTGTGACGTTTTTTAAAAGATCTCTAACCAAATGGCTTTTAGGTAAATGTTTTTATAGCCTTAACGATTATATGACAGATCAATAAATTGCAATTAATGTTTAAATACTAACTCCATAATGCTAATATTTTTTCTCCATCATTTAAATGATACAATTAATCAAAATAATTTGCTTGACAGTTTTAACTATGTTTTTGACATTAATTAAAATGACATTATTATTTATTAAATTGTAATTATTGATGATATTAATGCTCATTCGTATAATATTGTTTATGTGTTATTTTATTTTTAGTTTGCACACCATTGTCATGGTATGAATGTACCGAACGAAGGCTCAATTTTAATATCTATATTGTACAACTACATTCTTGCAAATAAATTATTTGAATTTGAATTTGAAAGATTATTATTTTAAGAAAAATTATCCGTGACAGTGTAGAATTAGTACATAGAAAATTATAACGTATTTGATACAGTTAAATTGCATACAAAGCTCAAACTAATTATAGTTAAAGGAAAAATTACATGTGCATATTAAATAATGAAAGCTGCCTAGACACCTGTACAACGCCAACATTTGCTTACGTTAATATAACACACCCTTATACGTAATTGTAAGATGCAAAAAGGCATGCGGGTGAGATTAATCATAAATAGTTTAACCAGCATACCTAATCACCTTCGAACCAAGAATCAGATCGTTAAACATAATTTTCCCGTGTGGCTAATGGAATTAGGCTTTTTTCGCGATCTTATTAGCCGAAAGGAGTAATCATGTTGAACTGGGAGACTCGGCTACTCGAAGTGGGCCATTCGCGAAAGAATCCGCTCGCAATTACGTCAATCAATTATAATGGAAGAGGAAATTGCTCGTTTCCGCGGCCGCTTACATTGAACACAGAGTTGACATGGCTGTCCCATGTTAGGAGAGGTAGCGGGTGAAACCTATTAGGAAAAAAAAACGAGAAAGAAAGAAAATATTTATTCAGCCACAACAAGATGGTGCCAGCTAGGAACGCAGCAACCCATCTCGTCCCGTGGGTGTCGTAAAAGGCTACTATGGGATTAGCCGGAGGATGGGCAGCAGCGTCCTTCGAGTGCATTAACAACTCAACTGCGATCGCCAACCCGCCTGCCAAGCTGGCGAATATGGCAAAACCCCGCAATGGACCCACAACACAAACCATACCGGTCGTTGTGGCAATCTTTGGAAGAGGCTTCTTTCCAGCAGTGGACGTTGTTCGGCTAAATTATAACAGAGACAACATATACACAAAAAATGGATAAGTATAATTATACAAAGAACTTAATTAAAGAAACAGAGTGTGCCTCGCGGTTATGCTGAATAGGGTCAAGTTTAGTGTGTGCTAGACAGAGAAGCCTAGCGCTGGTTTTCTACTATACCCTGTAGTGACTCACGGATTCTATACCAGGTACTCTACCAGTGATATGCAACACTTTTTTACTAAACCAATCATCTACTAAACTAGCTCTACCACGCGGTTTCACACGCCGTTTAATTTTAAAGAAATCAGATGACTTTACCATACCTATACAGGATGTCCAGTAAATAGCACGACATACTGCAGGGGGTGAGAGCTTGGGTCAATACCTAACAACAACTACCACAGATTTTTAAGCATCTCGTTATGAAAAATTCCTTTTCTAGTTTTTTTTTATCAATGAGTAACTATTTACAAATAATTGGAGGTTAAAAAAAAACTAGAAAAGGAATTTTTCATTACGAGATGCTTAAAAATCTGTGCCAAGGTAGAGATTTTTCGATATTTCGGAAAATTTTGTACTACTGTAAATCTGTAAGATTTTGCTGAACATGTATTGTTTTTTGGTAGGTATTGACCCAAGCTCTCACCCCCTGCAGTATGTCGTGCTATTTACTGGACAGCCTGTATAGAGTATATACATTTAATTTCATGGGTTTTAATTTCTTTGCACGGAACCATAATTCTTTTACTTTTTCTTAAATAAATTTAGCCTAAGTTACTCGTTATGATATCAGCTATCTGCCAGTGAAATTCTCGTCAAAATCGGTCCAGCCAATTTAGTGATTAGCTGGAAGAAACAGAAAGACAGACTGGCAAATAGCTGATGTTATAAGGAATAACTTAGGCTACTTTTATTTTAGGGTTCCGCGCAAAAATCCAAATTCAATATGTGTATTCTATGTCAAAGTACTCTAAATTTCATTTTAAATTACACTAGATTACAAGAGTCAGTACAGTTACAAATTTATGCGAAGCAAATCTCTATAAATTTTGTAAACAAGTAGTACATCAGCAAATGGCACCATGTAGATAAACCTTGTCTTCTCGAGCAGACTTAGGTACTGACATATTTACTTTTATTAAGTATACTCCATCGATACATACCGTGACTAATCTATTAAATACTGCAGCAGCAGGTTAGCTTTAACGAAAAACAAGGCTCTACCCCAAATCGCCTCTGCCTTTACCGTACATCACACTCCCACTGACGCGCCTAGCACGCGACTACGAACGTTTCAACGGACCACGGCACTAGCTCATCATGACGGTGTCCTGTTGCGACTTGAACAACTTCCAGGAACTGAAGGCAACGTCGAGGGCATGGTATTGCAGATAGGTCACAAAAACCAAACAGTTTTTGTTGTAGATTCTTCGCGTTAAAATGAAGAGTTCTAACGATTTTTCGACAAGATTCTCGAAAGAATTAGAGCGACTTTAGGTTTGCCACTGACGAATTTTTTTGCGTAGGGTGTAGTTTCTAGTCTTATACTGGAAAGGAAATCGTAAGCACGATGTATTAGTTGTAATAACTCATTTTTTGCATGTAATGTCAGTCATTTTTCTAGAAAAGAATTTTCGGTCTACTAATTTTTATCTCGGGATTTCTATGTAAAAAAAACTAAAGTGTAGAAACAGCATGTTTTCAAAATCAAGAATCAGACCATCTCTCTTCTCAAACAAGTAAACAAGACCGAGTTTAATAACATCATCGGTACAAACATAGGTATCTAACAACCTGATTGTGGCATTAAGCCTTCAAGCTACAAGTAAACAGAGTTACTAAGAAACGGTTTATTTAATTAAGCTGGGGTGCAATCAACGTGCTCCACCGATGTAGCGATACCACACGAAACCTCTCTTATAGCATTTACTCCGTATTTGTAGCTTTGTTTGTATGTTATATAGGCTTTAGGAGGTAATATATTAAGTCAATTTACATTTGGGAATTTTAAAACCAGTTATTATTGGTGAAGCAGGGTCTCTAGTGAGCAGTCTTTGTGTGAGCAAAAATACTAATAACTAAATGTTTGCACATTTACTATAGTAAAAATTGAAAACTGAATCTGTTTTCGAAAATTAAAATAATTAGATAATTTGGAAAACTATTTTATTTCCATTTGTAATATTTTAAGAAAAAATCTTTAATCCCAGCGTATAAGGAACATTTGCATGGAATTTAAGCATAATCAATTAGATTTTTTTCCCGGATAACGATTCGCTTTGCCTACAGGGATTAGTCTTAACCCTGAGGCAAACAGGCGCTGTCGCTTTTACACTTAATATTATTTTACTGAGAGCTGATGAGATTGGTCCATTTGTTGTCAGTTACTATGAAGTTAAAGATAATTATTAGTACGTTTTAGCTAGACAGTGATCATAGTTTTAATTAAATGACATGACAGATGTAATCCTCTACATAAGCACTACTATAGTTGTTTTCAAGTATTTCTTATTGATTGTAACTTAAGAGTAAACTCGAGTGCTAGTTTTATGTTTTGCCTATTTGGGTAAGTAGTTGGTGGCAAGCTACGATATGTTGTATTGTTCTGTAAATGCCGATCACAAAACAGATTAACATCTACATTTTTTTTGAGCAAGACCATTTATTTTCCAGTTTACATATACAATACAAGAATTTTAATGATTTGAAGAAAAAATGCCAGCGAAGTTCGAGTCTGACTTATACCCATGCTTCCGGAATGGTAATTTTGTTGTGTTCATGTTTCATCATAATCTACACTACGCGGTTTAAAATAAAAATACAGATTGTATATAATGTAGCCTTTTCATAGATCCGATAGAAAGAAAAGAAAGAAGAAAGAAAACGATATTACCACATCAAATGCGTATCGAAACATTTACGTTAAAATCAGACCTATACTAATATTTTATACTCAACTTGTAATCAAAAAGTACATAACAGAACGATTGACCATAGAGTAGAAAAATAAAATAAAAGGAAAATAATTATAAAAAACAACAGTTTGCTGCTGCATGGATGTGTGTGTGTGTGCGTCCCAAATGTGTCAAAGAGGCCAAAACGCAGCCCTGTTTTTCAGTGGCTTAACCCTAGCTTCAGCTATTACCAAGATAATCTATCCGACTGACAGAAAGACACCATGGACAATATAAGGGGTGCCATTCCGTCACGCAAAAATTGGAATGCCTTTCAATTCCGTTACAATCATTGCCACTAAAAGAATATAATGGCGTTATAAAGCCATAAACTAATCAAATCTAAATCAACGTTGTATATCATCGTATCTCAAATTTTATCTTTTGAACAAGAACAGCGAAATACCTGTACTAATGAAGACACAACAGAATAAACATGAGAGACGTAATCAACAAGCAAAAAGATTTTACAATCACGACTCGTCGGCGGTGGGTGACAAAAATGCAATTTAAGTTATGCCAAACTAAAAACTCAATTCTGAGTTGAAACTCGGGTGTAATGGCGACCACGAACGAACAAAAACTGTCCTTCGATCATCCCATAGCATAATTAGTCTCATGCTGAGCCGAGAAAGATATACTGATCTACAACTCCGTCTATATTGCTTTTTTCACCTATTGCATTGAATGCTCCCCGCAATTCCCATTTTATGTCGCCAATGTCTTCAAAGATGTTTCTATCTTGAAATTTCACTTTTTCTTAGAACAATTTGCTGTTTTTGTCTTCAGTAATGATCATTGCGTTTACATCGAAATGTCTTATTTATCTTGGTAATTTATGTTTGTATTCTATACAGATGAAGATTAAACGTGTGGCTCTCACTAGCGCATAGATGTTAGTATAATAACGTTGCTACTAATTTCCGGGCTTTGTCCTAGTTCTGGTATTTATAGGTGAATGTGGGGCGCTCATAGCCAGTTGCACTCACTAATCGGTAAACGATTGGCGAGGTTAAGCAACGCTTGGCGCGGTCAGTCTCTGGATGGGTGACCGCATAGTGGTATTTCAACTGAGCGTCTCCGTGCTTCGGAGGGCACGTTAAATCGTCGGTCCCGGTTGTTGTCATTAGACAGCAGTCGTTAAGCCAATGCGCCTTTGGGCGGCTTGAACAACTCTGACACAAGGGTGGCCACTAACCATACTAAATATATATAGGAGAATGTCAGCTGATATAAGAAATGCAACATAAATTATATTATTCATATATCCAATTTAATTGCATAACGAAAATGTTAGCCTTATCATATTCAAATGCTTGTTATACATAATATTAATTTACTAGAAAACATCCCTAGATAATAATTATATTGTACTCGTTACCTTAAGAGATAATCACGAGAATAGAAAAAGTTGTTGTACATAGATACTGATTTTAATGCCATAGAAATGGAATAAAACATTACATATTTTAACATCACAATGCTTGATCAGAATAGAATTTCTTGATTAGAAATTAGGTCCTTAGAGACGCTTTTTCACATTCAATTGAAACCACGGATGGCAGTCTTTTATATTACAGCCTTGGAGAAGATGCGTTATGCCGCACGAAGGTCAAAATTATGTAATTTTTTACTTGGTGTGCCTTATTACCGTATTCCTGAAACTATTTTATGCTATTTAATTATACTTTCTGCTTATTTCGTATAAGTAATATATGGATATGTAGAAACCAGCACAAACTAAAAATTTGAGGTCTTCAAAATTGCCAGGCATTAAATCAAATGATATCTGTCCATCTATCAATTTAAACGTATATTATAACAGATTGCTTGTCATTAATTCTATCTTTGCTATTTGTCTGTTTAAGTTACTTTATGCATAAACAATATAACATTAAAAATGGCACGCCAATATGAATAAACAGTCTAAAATATAACCTTAATAGAAGGCAATTAATATGAGACAAAATTATTCTCGAGTGGAAACCGCGCATCGGAAAACGCAGAGGTTTTTTTTACATTGTTATAATATATATAGGCGCATCTTTAAATAATATTTAAATATTGTCTGTAGATCAGCTAGCTATATTGAAGAAAGCATATAAAATTGACAATAAATATCCTCCTATATTTGCATCATTAAGACCACCGTGGCGACAAGGGGCACTTGTTCCCGTTTGACGTACCTAATAAAGAATGCTCCACAATCTCTTATTCTGTGTGCTATAACCAGAGCTGGGCTCCCTGGATTTTTCGCGGAATCAGTCACTTTAGCTCAACCAGTTTTTGCTAACCCCGCGACCGGCCTCATACTGTTCTTATACATTTCAAAGAAGGTCCTAAGTACAATATTATTATTGGTTTGTTGTTTATGCCGATTGCGAAATGTCCTTTCAATATTAAACAGTGCCATCCAGCAGGGTGGCAAATTACTCCTTTTTCAATAGCCCCAACTGTATCGTCGATGCAGGAATTTATATCATGGCGAAACGCTCGCGCCTATAAAAACCAAATTCCATTTAATTATGGATGATTTTTAAAATCTGTGAACAATGCCAGCCATCCTTTGTGGTCGCACGGCAGCTTTATTTTATTTCCGATGAAACTAATTTGATAATTTCTTATTGAAATGCGGTCGAGTCCTTCTCTGAACAACCTATACATATAACTGGGTTTCAAAGAAATGAATTAATTGATGGACGAAACGGTAGCATCATGTATAGCGATATGAAAACCAATTAATAGAATCAAGGATGCGCGAATCAGAAAGTGTTTTATTGGCAATCGTCGTGTACGGTGAGATATGGGGAGATTTATTTATAACCTCCGTACAGTCAGTCGTAAGTAGTCAACTGTGTCTTACACGTTTGGTGATGAATATATTATAAACTAGCTGGGACCCGCGGTTTCACCCGCGTTTAATTTAAAAGAAATTTAGAGTACTTTCACATAGACACTTGACATAGAATATATGTATTGGATTTCAAGGGTTTTCTTTTTTTGCGCGGAACCCTAATTATTTTTCTACAATAAAAGTAGCCTAAGTTATTCCTTATAAAATCAGCTATCTGCTAGTGAAAGTCCCGTCAAAATCGGTGCAGCTGTTTCGGAGATTACCCGGAACCAACAGACACATATACATATTAAAATTGTTTTTTTGTTACATGTACCGTATATACTTTCATATGTATTTAGTAAAAAAATGTTATTTTAATATTACAAACAGACACTTCAACTTTATTTATTTGTATAGATTTATAAACGTGACCGTGTGAAAACCACTTGATTCTGAACACATTATGTTTTAAATTGTTCGTACAAAAAATACCTCCAATATATACATTGGTGGTTCCTGCATATCAATTTTGAATTGTATAATAGTTATCTAACAGGCCATTAATGATTAATTCAATTAAATATTTATGAGAAATAACAATACTAATGTTCCAATATCTTTAACCCGTCTCATAAAAGCTAAACAGAGATAAAAAAATACATAGAAAATGGTATTGAATATTTACAAAAAATATGAATGTGTTAATTACCAGCATCTACCTACTTAGTTTTTATTATAACTACTACTACTTAATAATTTGGCCATGACTATAATCGGACATTCAAAAATGGATCTCTAGATATCCACAAATTTGCCAAAACCTTTCATCGATACTCCATCTCCAAACTATCCATTATTCAATATCCTCTACAGTATAATATTAATATATTCGCAATTAATATTTGTGTGTCGTCGGCCACGTCGCAGTCGCCGTCAGTTAGATATGTCAAGATTTATTGACTACGTCACCAGCTAAAAGGTTTGAGACAGAGTCCGTACGATAAGTAGTTACGTATAATTAGTGAGGGGACACGCGACCACCGAGACGTGATCAGACACACAAACAGATTGACCGAATATTTAGATGCATTTTTTTTTGTTAAATAGGTGAATTTGTAAATAAATTAAGTTAAAATATAGGTTAAGGTTTATTGTGGATCACTTGTTTTTTATTTACATTAAGTTGGTGCAATTTTATTTTTCAATTCTTACTGCGCATTATTCATTCAGATATGAATAGTTAGCGGTTTTATGTTTATCTGTATTCATTAATTTTGTTACTGTTGCATTTAAATTTGTATTTTTGAAACTGTTGTATAAATACTTTTCTTTGAATAGGTATGATACATATAAATAACAAATAGGGTCAGTCACGTCGAATCGCGTGTCATGGAATAACTTGTGTATAGCCAAGATGGTTTTGTAATGAAATCGCCGATTCACGATAAGTAAACAAATATTGCCGTGAAAGCTTATACAGAACTTCGTGACGTATAGTTTACACGCGCCTTTATCCAGCCCGTATCGTATCGCGTGTGGCAAACTAACCCATCAGTTTGGTTGCGGTAAAATATTGCAGAATGAGCCCAAGGGCCCGTCCGCACATGGCGTTTTCGCGCCTTTCACTGTCAAAACGGCATAATAACGCTTTGGTATATTTACACCTGTGCAGTATAAATTTAAAAAACCAAACAGTTTGGACTCTCATACTCGACTCATAAAACAATGTTATTATTTATGGCTAACAAATAAATTACGACTTTAATTTCTAAAACGGGTTCGTACTTACTATTGTGTTGCGTGTTAACCCTACGCCTGCTACCCCGGTTGACATTCCGGCGGTGTGCCTGGGGCCTCCGCGACCAAATTGCCGCCTTTATCTTAGGCGCCTTCGACAAATTACGTCGGCCCCAAAAAGTCAACGAGCTTATCACAAAACGTTAGAGCGTGTGTTAGTTGCTTGTACGTCGCTGCTTTTAATTTCGCCCGTATAGTTTTTGTTATGTCCTCATTTTAGGGTTATCTCGGAAGGTAAGGCTGCATGCCTCCGTCACATATTTTCGTCTGGGGTCCTTTTGGACTTTTGTCAGAGCTTATAAGTGCTTGTGTTGATTGGAGTGCGTTATACATGTTTTGTTGTGTAGCAATGGTTGTGTCACGCTTTTGTGTTTATTGTTAAATAGAAGCTCGTGTTGTTGTTGGGTGGTGGTGGCTCCTGGTAACATAAAGTGCGTTGGTTCGCTAGAAGCCAATAGCAATTTGTGTTGTGTTAAATGTCGTGTTGCGTAAATACTGGCAAGCGTGTTGACCGCCACACAAGTTTGTTGATGACTGTGTTCAGCGAGTATAATATAACGGTACTAGAGTAGCCGTAGGATTTTCTCGGTAGAAGAGCTTTAGTAATATTCGGCAAAATTTTAACACGGAAGAATAGCTTTTTTTAAATCTTTCCAGAGTTTTATTTCACAGGCAACAATTGGTATCTTCCTACTTAGTATGCCACGCCGATGTAGAGTCGTCGCTAATGCCTTGGGAGGTGCGACAGATTTGACGGCACGGTTGGTGCAGTGGCTGCCACAGTCGGCTGCTGCGCTCCGGGTCACGGGTTCGATACCCGCACGGAACAAATATTTGTATGGTCTGCAGATAGTTGCTCCGGGTCTGGATGTATTGTGTGTGGAGTTTATGACTGTAAACGCACCCACGTCACAGGAGAAATCCTAGCATGGGGCAACGTTTTTAAAAAACATTTTTTTTGCTAAGTTTTTTTTTTTAATTCTATTGAAACTTGTTTCTTATTGTTTCCCACCTTTATAGTTTATATTACATTTACTAAAAGCCTTTTTATTATATTCTAAATTAAAATAAGTATAAAATTGCGATTCTATTGATGTTAAAACATACACAACATTTTGTCAAATTTAAAACATATAATACCTTGGCGTTCCTTAAACTTTGTTGAGTAGTACCTATTATAGTAATCCGTTTAGGTTGTTCAGAGGCTATGAATGTGCATCAAGGCCATCAAAGCAGTTATCAATCTTATGAACCCACAGGATAGGACAGAATCGGACAATATCTCTCTGCCGGCAGTAGTTTCGGCTATGCTGGCAGAACATGAAAATTCGAGTGCTGTGGTCTCCTTCTGTGAGAACGTCATGCTCCGGAAGGAGACCGCTGAGCGGGATCGGGCGAAGGTCGATCCCGCACGGAGGAGGATGAGATGGCACCGGGGTAACAACTGCTCCATCGCCCAGGTCTAATACGCCTGAGCCCTCGCACTCATTATACAGCGGGGTGCCTCGGGGGTCGCAGGCGTGCAGATTAGGGAAGTTGCGTGTTCAAACCGAACGACCCCCGGGGAGACGGTGGCGCACGTGGTCACGTGTTACCGTGTGCGCAGCACAACACAGTGCGGTTTCAGGGGATCATTTCCAATCCTTTAGAGGTGGTTCCTGGGGGTGGCGATACCCTCTGCTAGAGAGGGTGACCGCTTTACAGGTTTTCCTTCCGAGATGTGTGTGAAGGAGAGGCACCAATGAGCGGCTCTAATGTGATTGTATCGAGGACCTGGAGCACTCCATCAGTGCCGAAGATGAACGCTCCGGTGGTTTTAGCTGGTAAGAGTCTGGTATCTCGGGGTACCGTGTGAGGCAGTTCGCCGTCTCTACGGAGGGTCGTGCGGTCCGTGGCCCGCTGACCGTGACCATGGCCTGTAAATCAGGCATCCCCTCCGTGATGTACCTAAGGCGTGGCCCCTATGGGCGGCTCTAGTGTGATCGAGGATCGAAGATATGAGGACCTGGAGCCCCCCTTCGGTGCCGAAGATGGCCGCTCCATTGGTTTTAGCCGGTAGGAGTCCCAGGAGCAGGGAGCAGGAGCATACCCCTCCACCCATCCCTGGGCGGAGGAAGTGCAAGATGTATTTCCACAAGAAAAAAGTCTAGGTAAAGCAAAATTTGATATTTAATCATCTAATGCACAACCGAAAGACCAATTACTACACTTACGGCCGAATACTCAAACGCCATTTAACGTTAAGTCCCCGCTTAAACAATTTGAGGCGCCCGGTGTTGTACCAAAAACCGGTTTCTCGAACAGTTAAAGCGGGGACTTAACGTTAAACGGCGTTTGAGTATTCGGCCGTTAGGCCCATATTGTAGATCAAGAATCAAAACTCAAGCAAAACTTGAATCGAGATTGCATCAATTGAGTATAAACGCTGGGCATATTACGTAGGGTTCATATTTTATTAAAGCAAATTCGACTCACGTTCTACTTGAGTTTTGATTCTCGATCTACAAGATCGGGCTTAATATTTAGTTGTATCCTACTACGATCTTTATTTACAACAATATTTTTTCTCTGATTCTAGACCTTGAATTTATAGATCTCCATTAGAAGTAAGAATTTGAATTTATCGCGTCGCTTAAGATAAAACTTTATAACTCATTTTATTCTAAGTCTGGTTCATAATTTAAGCCTAACGAGCACATAAATTAATATATTTGCAACTCAATATGGTTGAATCACATTTGTGGAGTCTAACACACATTGATTGTAGCTATAATATATCTATTGCATTTGAATTTACTATAGAGATAATACCGAGGAATAATTTATTGTGCTTGCCACAGTAACATACAATTTATTTTGAAGGCACAAACGTTTTAAATATATTATAGTAACACAAAAATTTAGTTACTGTGAATAACGGATGCATTATTTTAAGAATAAGAGCGATAATTTGGAGCTTGTCTTTGCGGTGTTCGATGGCACTACATACACATACCTCTGTATATTGCTTTAGGGATGAAAGGCTCGTCAGCTTTGTTTGATGGACTTCTTCCATAGAAATGCAATGCACTCAGAATATTAACGCAGGCTCACTTTAAAAATAAACACTCTGCATGAATTAATCTATTTTGCCCAAGAAACAAATATGCATTAGGATTGTTCTCAGTGTATTTTGTGTGTTGTCCGGATTAGGAATATATATGTAGCAGCACTCCATCTTCTCGTCTTATACGACATCCACTCTAATTCATAGGGATGGGCAGCAGCGTCCCTTCTGTGGAACAGCAGTCATTTTGCGCTCAACACCCTGCCTGGCAAGCGTAGTGAGGATTGCCAGAATCCCCCCAAATGACGGCATAGTTACGACATGTAACCCGGTCGTAGTGGAAATCTATTAGGTAGTCCTTTGTTCAGTGGACGTTTTTCAGCTGTTTAAGGTCCGTATTACAGAACGAACCTCAAGTCCAGTTTGATCTTCAATCACCTGATCACTATTTAAGCATAGAATCTGTACCTGAGTATCGGTCATATTCCAGAACGGTAATCATTCTAAACTCAGCTGAGACGAGATTCAAATCACGCCTCAAGCAAATATTACTCATTGTCTATGCACCAGCCTGTTTTCGATTACGATTTATTTCCATTACCAACCCAATCTCTGCTCAAGTACAGACCCATAATTGAGTGACGATTTAGAATAAAGCCAGAACTCATTTGAACTATGGTCAATAAATCTATGTTTGAGGAACGTTTTAAAATTCATGCTCAACTCAAAACTAGTTTTAAACTGAGATAAAAGCTTGAGTTTCGTTCTGTAATACGGACCTACAACTAAAATAATTGGCAATATCCAAATAATAAGTTTCGTTTAAAAAAAGCGTAGCTTTCGCAAAGTAAATCCTGAGAAGCTTCACCAAGTTGGTGTTCACTTTACATGTAGGTACTTGAGGCGTCACTTCTCTGGTGAGACGCGGATAATAAATTAGATTTTTCTACGATTGCAGATAAGCGCGAAGTTGTCACTGAGAGAAAAAAAATCTTCAAACTAGATATATCTCTCACAAAGATTGGCTCCTAGATTTTTTACTATTCTAGGTTAGAATCTAATTGGTATATTGAAATTATCATTATAATATTATATACCTACTTATCATGATTAAAGTTACGTGTATAATAGATAGAATTAATATCTATGAAAACGGCCACGGCAATACGTAACGCCACCTGTCATTTTGTCAGTCACGCAGATAAAATGAAGACGTCGAGGTGGGCAGGTGGATTCACAACCTGCAAACAGCAGTAGCTTGTAATAGCGATAATTTCAGGCAAACTTCTAGAAAACAGACTTAGATAACCAAAAACATCCAAAATACAAAGCGTTGTAAAACGTCTTGAGGCCTCATAGCATCAGTATTATTTCTTTTTCGTTTTGTTATAGGCCAACTTTGCGTTAGAGTTGTTTCATGCTGCCTAAAGGCTGCTGACTTACCGAGACCGGCCAGCAGACGCTCGGTTCAAATAACACTATGCGGTTACCCATCCATAAACTAACTTCGCCGATCGTTTACTGATCAGTGAGGTGTAAGAGCCTCGCCCTTCACCTCACAGCAGCATCCGTTTACCTTCCGCTGATCGCGCGGCTGTCATCTAGTCTCTAATAGCATTCTAAAAAACTTTAATGCTCTGTGATCATAAATACGTGAAACTACTCTGGCGCGAAGTATTCAACTTAATACTTCGCGCCAGAGTAGTTTCACGTATTTAACCCAATCCCAAAATGAAAAGTTAAAAAGTCGGAATCCCCGTACCCTGCTGCTGGTCGATCGGATCGGGCAAGATCTCTTTTTTCAGGCAGTGCCTACACTGCCTGATCTGATGATAGATGTATCATAAAGAGATCAACATAGTGGTAGTAGTAGGCTACTAATCCATGTTGGCAGAGCATGAAAACTGCAGTGCAGTGGTATCCTTCTGTGAGAGCGTCAGGTTCCAGAAGGAGACCGCACAGTGGGATCGGGAGAGGGTTGATCCGGCTCGGAGAAAGACGATACAGTGCCAGCACTGTATCAGCGAGGTAACAAGCGCCTCGGCGCCCATTACCAACAACACGCTTGAGCCCTGAACCTGGCCTGCCATCGAATTATGACAATTTTTATTAAATAGTATCGGGTAGGGCTACTATGTTTTGCCTCTGCATCACCCTAAGGTCGATTGGTAGAATGGCCTAATGGCATTAACTCAGCCTATATCAAATTTTAGTGCAGAGATCAATAAATAAAACTCATACGATAACATATTAATGCACTTTTACCGGTATAGTTTGGCTACCGGGACGTTTGAGGTAGCCAACTGAGATATCTGAATTATAAAAATTGAATGCTTTGACAACTTAATATCCCCTAGTGAAATAAAAGTTTAAAGTTATATCATCAGATGTTAGAAAACGTTAATTACTTCTAATTTTGCATAAATATTTAATTAATATATGCTTATCAGCAATTATACTATTAATGTGAACATTAAAATTTTTAGATTTTAATGTATACCTACATACATCGTTTAAAAGACAACTTAATTGGGCACAATTTATAAAAATATAATAATAGGAACGAATTATGATAATCAAATATTAAAATGTAATCAATTATTATAACAAATATTAAAATGTAATCAATTATTATAACAGAAGCATACCAGTGTGTAATATGGATTTCTAATTAATAAAATAGATCTACATTTAGAATTTATTTATAATTAAGACTACATTTGACATGAAAGCGAAGCAGAAATATGACGACACATGTTTATTATGCTAGAATTTATTAATAAATTTATGTTTAGTCAACCAACAACTGTTTGTAGGAAACCTATTGTTCCGACGGCATGCAAACTAGGTTAATAAACATAGTAGAACAGAAATATATTATTGTCCACCTATTTGTTTGTTATTATAACAGTAATATTTCAGCAGAAAATGTAATTAGTTAAAAGTGAATTTCCAATTTGAGAATTCAATATAACGCAATCAATATGAATTAAACAGTATTTGACACCCAACATCGTTAATTATAAATAAAAACTAGCTAAGTAATCAGTAGAAATTAACAAAACAATATAATAGTAAAGAAATATGTAAATAGACAAGATTTAAATATATTTTTCGCACTCACGTTGTACAAAGAGTGATGGTCTCTCCTGCTGTAACACTAAATTTAATAAAGTTAAACACTCAATTGCAGATATGACCGTGTAATTAAAGAACAAGCAATGAAATGAAAACATCAATTAATTAGAAGGGGAGAGGCGAGCGGGCGCGAGGCTGCGGCACTCACAACTGGTTTGAAGAAACGAACGCGGAATGCCTCATCCATAATTCAAATAAAACATGGGGCCCAAACTCCGCCCCTGCGGTATGCCAGCCAATAGCTTACACATCGAGCACACTCTGCAACTCCGCCTGCTATAAACTTATTTCCCCACCTTTCCTATTTTAAATTAGCCCTATTCGATTTCGCCAATAAATTAATACATGCCGATAATATCATCCCGTCGCGGCCGATGGTATCCAACGACGCAGATGTAATTGCTCGTGGGTGCCGATTGATTATTTGCAATATTCAATTAATAATAAACGTGATTTCAAAGATCACGACCGAGCCGGTCTTTCGACTATAACAAGAGTAATTTTTAATGTCTTAATTGACAAATTGAATTTCTGAGAAGATAGAAAGCAATTATAACGTTCGATTGATTTTTTTAAGTGGTTAATTAGTTTCATGTCTTTACTGCTACCGGTAAAAAAAATGTTGACGTGGTTCGGTAGCAAAAGTAATTTTATTTTCGGCTCCGTAACTATCATACAACGTTTTGTTTTGACGTATCAAACAGGAAATGGTTGGTTACTTAGCATTATTGCTTTATCAGTATCGATAATTTACAAAATGCGAATTGAAATGAAGATAAAAATGGGTTTCTGGCCTGGGCTCCGGGTTCAATGACGGGCAAGTCACGAGTTCGACCACTTTATGCACATTAACTTATTTATTTTCGGAGATTTTGCTTGACGACTGACGTTCGAGTTAGTCCTTATTGATAAGAAGATTGAAATGGTTAAAAGGATTTTGATGCATAATTATTCATCCTCGATTGTTTAACTCCAAAAAATTGTCCACATTAAGCGCGACGCTAAATACAAAAAAGGATTAACTGATCGTCTCTTTCCTCTCCTATATTCAGCCTGTCTTACACATGCAATTGTTAAGCAAAGCTTTCAATATAAATTGCTGTTTCAATTTCAAGTAAAATATTTGAAAGGTGGCATTAAGGACAACGACAAATAATGAATCCTTTATCATTATGCTTCATTGTCATTTTGACCAACAAAAGAGTTGCAGTAGGCAATTACTCGCTTACGTAAAGCTATTTCTTTGTTGGCACCACTAATTCATTTTCGAGGGAGCCTCTTTTTTTTCTTTTAGCATTGTTTGTTGGTACAATTTGTCATTTTGTTGTCCTTTTGAGGTTCGGCCGATAGATATTTGAAAAAGATGCCTCTTCGGAAGTTGCTAATGATAAGGCGCCAGTAGCTTTGTAGATTTTTTCATCTGTGGTGTGAATAGATCTATGATTGCTGCGTATTTATTGCTAATAACGTTTGGTCCATTCTCATCCTTACATCAATGTAGATGTTAAAGTATTGGCATTTATGGATAGCAGAAATATGTTGGTCTTTATTTTGCGGTTCCTATGTTGATGACACGTGGCGGCGAGTCAACACTAAGTCGGCCTTTAATAACAGAGCGGGGACTTGTGTCGGTGTGGTCCGGAAGTCGAGATTGTCATCATGAGACATTTTGGAAACATTTTTATTATCTTCTTCCGGTGATTCGTTTTCTATTACCTACCATCAATGGTAATGTAGTTTCGATAATTTGCCACGGGATCATGTAACCGTGCAAATTGTTCGAGCTATACGTTGTTAAAATGTAAAATGTTATTCTGCATAAAAATGTAATTTTGTGAGTTTTTGAATTTACTTACAGTCATTATGCAAAAGGCGTATATTTTGCAAATTACACTTATTACTATACTACACAATATTATCAAATGCTCACATTAGCCATACATAATAACATATATTGTTAATAAAACAGGATGTACTCTGTACTTATCTATGACATCTAAAATCAAGGGTTCGTTGTAATTACAATAATTTAAAACCAGATTCAATGTTACAGTGTAATTTAGATTTTTAATACAGTTTCGTAATGTTACAAGTGTAATCAGAATATTAACGGGAAGGCTATCACTCGGAATTAGTTTGAAACGATTATAGAGATAGGGATCTCCACCCTAATAATTGTTATTTTTGATGTCGTTAACGCGCGCTACGTAAATTTAGACACGAAAAGCCACCTCATTTACTTTCAACCCCTCAATGTCATTTACGAACATGATAATTTCATTTTCCAAATTACATTATAGATGTTTATCTTCAATAACGACAGTGGTAATAACTTTAGTAGGCTAAATTGTGAGACCGTTGAAACTGTAGGTGCTGACTTACACAGCGTTAAAAAGACGACGAAAACCAACTCATAGTTATTTACTAAAGCGTCACTAAATGTAGTCCAATAAAGCTTGTATAGGCTGTAATGCGAGGCCGGGGCGGGCGTGACGAGGCGCGAGCGCACGCTCACCGCACCCCGCACCTCTCCGCCGCCTCGCTACCGTTCCGCTAAACAAACTTCACGCAGAGACGCCAAATCGATTCTCCGCGTTCGCATCTTCGCCGCATCGCCCGCCTAATAATACTAAATCACTTTTTTATCGCCGCTGAGATATTGTTAACAGATCGACTATGAAATTATAGCAGCAATCGGCGTCTCATTGTTTCCGCTCCGCTCCCAGAGGATCCAGCCGAACGGTCGAAATCTGTTAACTCATAAATTCATTATTTCTAAATCGGTTCTGCATTGTTTCTGATGAACATCTTTGTCCGCCAAATTGGTGTGATTGAATCCTTTTCGAAGTAACGGCATCTGTTCCAGCAATTTGCTGAAAATTAGATTTTGGGTATAATGAGAAGAGGTTGGAGTGGAACTAAATAGGATCATCAACATGTTAAGAATTGTTAACGTCATGTGATGTGATATGGGTGTTCCGGTACGGATACAAACTGTAGAGTCACCTAGTGATTGAAAATTTAAAACGTCAGCCGAAGTGATTACAAAGTTTATCGAACTCGGGTTTAATCAACTATTACTGAAAGAACGGAAAAACGAGGGTATATAAAAAACAAAGATGGCGGTTTGCGGGCAATTTGAATGCTCGTCCATTGAGCGAAGTGAAATGGAGCGGCGCGCGCGCAGCGGCTGCTGTGACACGAGCCACGTACCAGACAGAGATTTGCAACATTTTTTTAACTCTATTAATCATTTTATAGAATGCGATTTGGTTAGTGACACGTTTGATTCGCTTTAAGTGTGGCGAACCGTATGAAATATCGATTTCATTGAAATATCGCATGGAGGTTTGGAGAATAAATTATGTAGATAATTTAGGTGATTTATTTCGTGACCAATAAGAATTCAACTGCAATCTATGTGAAGTTAGATATTTAATCTTTGCATAGCAAAAAATGGTTCGCGTTAACTACATAAAGTCTAAGGCTCAAAGGGATGGTCTTTAACCGTCATCTTCGCTTTTTTTTTCAATCCTTTCTCATGCACACTGCCTACATATTTATTGAATGTTACACATAATATTGCGTATAAAATGTTGAGGGCTGCTGCATAACGACTCGCAATACAAACACATTTTACATTGAAAGCAGCGAAAAAAATCACTTGAGGTTTGTATAGCGTACGCACTAGATAGGCACACTTTTTGTGGAGCTCACGCCGGATGCGGTACGAGTGCCCCAAGAAGTATATATCCCCGTAATGAGTTTATAATTTCAAGTTAATTGCTCGCTAAATAACTTTATAATACGCGTCATTATTATTGTATCAACATTAGCACGACGTTTGCTTGAGGTTTAATGACATTATTCGGGAAACAAGTACGTGACTTTTGGATGAGACAAGACACCTATGGATATTACATAACCGGGATTTATTATGGATGTCAACTATGTTTATTTTTACTCAACATGCTTAAAACATAATCTGTGACTAAATAAGCTTGAACTGGCTTTCCAACATTGATGTGTTCCGGTTCGAAGGGCACTGTACCTCGTCAAATAGCTACGCATAATATACTAAATAACGAATGTCTCCTGGTGACACTGTGGTACCACGTAGCACCAGCCCTGGTTAGTATAGGATGTCGCTTACTACCAGGCGAAAGACTTGCTCTTCTGGTATACATTTAAAACGAAAAACTATTCAATATTGAATCCATTGCTGAACAGATGCCAAATTATAATTTATTGAAAAGTTATTTTTTAAAGATATCCATTTTAATAAATTATCTGTAAGAATATGCGGCACGAATACGGGCGGTTGGTGCAGTGGCTGATACAGTCGGCTGCTGCACACCAGATCGCGGGTTCGATTCCCACACGGAACAGATATTTGTATGAACTGCAGGTAGTTGTTTCGGGTCTGTGTGTGGAATTTGTGTCTGTAAACGCACCCACGACACAGGAGAAATCCTAGTGTGGGGTAAACTTTAAAATATGGTTTCATTCACGCTAGAAAACAAAGCTACGACAAGACTATGACACTTACGCGTCAAAATACTCGTCCGCATCGTTGTCAACAGGTAAAGTGCTTATAATATTAGCAGAATTGCTACGTTCAACGCTAATTATTTAGCCGAAGAACACGCCAGCCCAATCAGACCCGATGAACCGAGCGTTTCGTTCCCCCAATCTTATGATCTATCTATATTGTAATATAGTTAATATAGAGCCACCCACTTCGACAGTTATATGCTAATTGAGTTTCGTTTGCCTTCACGTATAGGGGCTTTTTTACCATGGGGAAATTCTCATTTACTTCCTCCGTCCTGTACAGGGTATTTCTACTAACAAATTGCAACATTTTGGCGTATAATTCCGTCAGCAATCAATTGAATTTGAGAACTTTCATCATCAGGCGTCCCCTATAGATTTCCACAATCGTGTCGTCATTCTGGGAGGAATTTGCTAGTACTCTGGCTACTCTTCACTAAAACGGCCGCTGCTGCCCATCCCGAGTCCCTTAGATACGGAGTAGTGCTATATTCTTAAACCCGCACGGATGAGGATACCACATAGTTACCTATTATTACAATTTCGCCGTTTACAGTTCTCCGCTGCTTCGGAAGTTTCACATTTTATTATTATTGTAGATTTTTTCCCATTTTGGCACTGAATGTGATTTCAACAGTATTGATACAGATGTGTCAGTATACCTCAAAGTAAAGTTAAATCAGCTGTCTTAAAGCTTAAGCTGTTTTAAAAGTTTCAGCTTATCTAGGGTGTTTAAGTACATATCTACAGTTGGACTGAATAGAGTCATTAAAAGGTTAAATTACTACTATTTAAAGTCATTTACTTGATAAGTTGCCAGCCTATCGCATATTTACAACATTTTCCTCTTTCTCGTCAGTTGACATTTTCGACTTGGGCAGGTTCTTAATCAGCTCTAGGGCAGATGTATGAAGTACGCGGTTTATCGAAATCGAGATTGAAATGAGGTATTTTTATTAATAAAGCAAATACAAACTCATTATCAATATTAAAAAAATGCATTTACTAGGATAAGCACACCAATGCCCGGGTGCGTAGGGACGTGGCGCGGGTATTTCGTCCACGTTCAGGCACGCCTGTGCCAGCCAAGCCAGCAGTGGGTCCATAAGGACGATTACGTCGTGAGGATGGAGAGGAAAAACGCGGTGTTATGCTCCCAAGCCTCCAGCCTTCAGGCACAAATCAAATCGAATCGAGGTGGGGCCTCCTCCATCGTCAAGGGTACGCAATGGCGGGCCCCAGCAAAATCGCCACGTCTGGCGCCAGGCGGGTTGGCAAACGCAGTTCTCGAAGGACGCTGCTGCCCATCCTGTGGCTAAACCCATAGTCACTTTTTACGAAAATCACGGGATGAGATGGGGAAGCGCTATTCTGAGGGCAAAGGCCTTTTTTCCTACAGGGAAGTAACGAGCCACACCTGCTCACTGTGTGTTGGCGATTTCAGGATGCAATTTTCCTTAGGATTTTTCTCCGCCTAAAATGGTGTGCTTGGATTAACTAAGAAAATATACCTACGTGATATATATATAAAGGCCTGTGTGACTTTTGGTTTTGAACCTGGAATCTGGTGCTTAAGAAGTGAGTCTTTAATTTGGACACCACGATATAAAGTGATACATAATAGATGTAATTTAAAGTGTCTAAAGCGTCTAATATCTAAAAGTAAGACTATCTGAATGACAGTAGCCAATCAGCTTGATAAGGGTATTCCAAGAATAAGGTGAGTTCTTGTTGTCAAAGTTTGACACAACTCGAATCTTGGAAACGCTCATATCCAGTTGCACTCACTGATCGGTAAACGAGTGAGGTTAAGCAACGCTTAGCGCGGTCAGTCTATAGATGGGTGACCGCATAGTGGTATATGAACTGAGTATCTCCGTGCTTCGGACGGCACATATAATCATCGGTCCCTGTTGATGTAATTTTTGTTAAGCCAAGTCAGAGGGAGGCCTTCGTGCGGGCTTGAACAACTCATCTTACCACAAGAAAAAAAAAAGGAAGAGGAGTTCTAATCTCCTACTCATTAATTATACTGGACTTTTGTAAAACATCCATATATTAGAATTCAGAACAGTAAGCATGTTTTAACAGAGAGGCGAGGCTAGGTATAAAAATGTATAGGACCTGGAGCCCCCTTCGTTGTCGAAGATGACCGCTCCAGTGGTTTTAGCCGGTAGGAGCATACCCCTTCCCCCTTCCCCGGGGCGAAGGAAGTTCATGTAGGATTTCCACTGGACACCAATAAAAATAAGTATAATAATGTGTAGTTTAATATGCGAACTGCAAAACCTTGGAGCTTCCTTGTCGTCGATTTCAAAAGCTCTAATAATAAAGCTGGACATTGGATACACTGAAGAGCCGTTTTTATGTTGTTAATTATAAAGTCCTCGTTCTTATAGCTAAGTATTATAAAGATTAAATTTTCTACTTACGTTTCATGACTCTACATTAAGCCGCTAATAACTTACCCTACTCTACATAACAAACAATCCATCATTAGCGTTTCCCTTTTCACAACTAGGAAATGTCTTGTCCACAGCCATGTAACATGTCTATAAATATTAAATTGTTATTGCTTTAGCACTCGCTGTATCCGTGCTAAGCAGCCATTACCATAGACGTAATATAATCCTGGTGGAGCGGTCAGCGGGTAATGACTTATTTTGTCCCCAATGAAATGAGGTAGTTTCGTGTGGAAGAATTACTCGCGACTGCTTTTGTAATCATTTTTGACAGCCCTTTTTAGGGTTCCGAAAGTCTGAAGGAAAAAACGGTGGCACCCTTATAGAATCACTCGTGTGTCTGTCTGTCCGTCTGTCACAGCCAATTTGCTCCAAATCTACAGGACGAATTAAGTTGAAATTTGGTACACATATGGATTTCTGCAACCCAAACACGGAGGTATAATGTAAATAAATAAATTTCGAATATGGGGGTCACTTTTAGGGGGCAATATGTAAAATTAAAGAAAAACTGTACCTTGTAACAATGACATGAAAGAGCTTGTCGTGAGGGTCTCAAACGTATTTATTTTATAATTTTAAAATATAGGTATAGTTTTAAAGTTATTCAAGAAAATATACAAAAATTGACCATTCCCCCTCCTTAACTCCAAAACTACTAAGCCTAAAATTCAGAAAAAATATACGCAATAGCTCTTTACCTATAGATTACAGGAAAATCTATAAGTCTATGGTCTTAAAACAACATAGTAAATCTTACAATATTGTGCGTAGAAACTTACGTTTGCGGTTGGAATGTATGAGAAAACATGTTTTACAACTACGATGTTAAGTTTGTTCTTGGGATAAGTTATTGGTATAAGACCGATTCCAACAATAGACAATATATTCAGCAATTTCGGAACCCTGTCCTCGCGAGTTCAACTCGCACTTGAACGGTTTTTGTTGTTAAGGTGGTCTAAAAATATTTTTATCCGATTGGAGAAGGAGGGTAAGTAAAGTATTGAAGTGTATGTATGTATGTACACAACTTTGGCACGTTCTGAAGCCTAAAGAGCAGCCGCCGAGAGAATCCGTTCCTGACATCTGTTAATTGGTCTAGTTTCTCTTATATTAAATGTTAAATTTCACATACAATATGATTTTAATGTAGTAACGTCAACACACAATAAACTTAACAGAAACTAGACCAATTAACAGTTGTCAGGAACGCATACGCTCGGCGCGCCGCACTGAAAATGGTTTGATGGATCCAAACATACGAGGTATCGTTAGATTCGTCTTAATTGTGGGAATGCAAAGGCTGTCGTATTTAAATATGGCGTATGTAATTTATTTCACAGTCGGGTATTTCAATTTCGTTGCAATTAATTTCCCTTGTTTATTTTTATGTCTTAAAGCATTAAGTGCTTATTTCAAACTATGAACCATAATGATTATAAACTGTGTGGTTCCCAGTAAAAAATGTACCACTGCTCTCCAACCATGGGTTTTACTACAAAACGTGACTAAGGATGGATATCAAGAGGAGGGGCAGCAGCATCCTTACGTGTGCTTAATAACAAATTACTGCGGTCACCCATCCATCTGCGAAGCGTGGTGATTATGAAATTTTCCCCTATGACCGCTCATTATAGTTGTCATTGGGAGGCTTGTGACTGTGAACCATAATGTGTTGCTGCCGAGTAATTTATTATAAAAAATAAGATAATACATATTTTAACGATAACCTGTGGTACCGATAAATGCTTTTTATTAGTATTCCAAGCCGTTTGTGACCGTAGCCGTATGTACTACGTAGTATGTGACCTTTTTTATCAGCTGTGTAAACCAACAACAAACAAACCGATAGTTTGTGCTTTTCTACCACTCGCTGAAGAACTGCCTCCATTCATGGCTATTCTGTAAAAACTCACTAGCAAACTCACTTCTAAATCCGCAGTGAAATCTTTAATATCGTCTTGTTTTTGCTACTTTTTACTTCGGATTCTTACATGAGTTTGCTTCACTAGCAAGCTCACTTCTGAATCCGAAGTAAAATCTCTAATTTCGTATTGTTTTTACTACTTTTCACTGCGGATTCACGAGTGAGTTTGCTAGTGAGTTCTTACAGAATAGCACTGCTGGGCCGTCCCGCCATTCTACGTTGTCTTGTGGTCTGCCGTGACCCCGTCTCATTGCTTCAGGCCTTTAAATTATTGATATACTGTCGCCGGAATCAACTTTTTTCTATTTCTCATTTTTTATTCGTTTGATTTAATTTTGGGATGTGGTATAAAATAAAATATATCAATAAAAATATGTATAAAATAAATCATCGCGTGCAGAGCTGTTTAGTGCGCCCATCAACAGCCTAATAGGGTTAGAAAGAGGAAATTGCGTTATGTTTTTGCCACATATTTACTGTTGAGGTTCATTTTACATTTTATTGTTATAAAATATCTGACATTTAATTTTAATTGCTATTGGCATTTGTAAAAGATATAAAAAAGCTTTTAACTTATGACGGCTGGCGCGTGACTTTAGTACAGATTAAACTTATAAATGCTTCTGCTTAGTATTTTTTATCTATAGTACCGTTTTAATTTTATAGACAATTTTATGGACACAATTTAATTCCTTTCAGTGCTGTGTCCACAACAAGAACAATATCAATATCAACAATAGCACCTCTCCATCTCCCGTGGCTGTCGTAAAACCACCCACGTTGAAACCCAATTATATATTTAAATCCCGCTTAACTACTTGAAACGCTCGTTTTCGGTAGGAAAGCGTTTCAGTATTCGGCCATAAGAGACTATAAAGCAGAGGAATGAGCAGCGGCATCTCTTTTGTAAAACAGAAATCATTCTGCGCTCACCAACCCTCCAAAATTACGACACGGCATGTAACCGGTCGTTTCGGCAATCTTTGGGGGAGGCCTTAGACGTTCTTTGGCTGATATGATGATGAACAATTAAATTTCAAATTAAAACATATAGTCATAGTGGCTTTAGTATTTAAAGCAACTATAAACATTTACTAGTTGGTGGAACGCTGTATTTGCAAAGCTTCTTCTATCCAAACTTTCATATTATGGGTGTGATGCGGAGACAGTGCAGTGGTTTCATAGTTACCTTAGCAACAGATTCCAATATGTCCAGGTTAGCAGTGACAAAACTGGTAATGTGTCAACATCATCTCTCTCTCAAGTAACAAGGGGTATCCCGCAAGGCTCTAATCTTGGCCCTCTACTCTTCATTTTGTACAGTGCTGATATTACTAACTCCATTATCAACTGCAAGTTCCACCTATATGCTGATGACCTTCAGTTATATATCTCCTTCCATCCACAGGACTGCCTTCACTCTGTAACTAAAATTAACAGTGACTTAGATAGAGTTGCAGACTGGGCAAAAAGAAACTCATTGGTGCTCAACCCAAATAAATCGAAATGTTTAATTATGGGTTCTAGAAATCTGATCACTAAAATTAGTGTTGAGGACCCTGATATCAGAATTGATGGCTGTTCTATAGGAAAAGTACTTGAAGCACGCAACCTTGGGGTAGTTTTTGACGGTCAGTTACAGTTTGAGACTCATGTGCTAGAAGCTGTACGTAACTGTTTCTACCGTCTGAAACTACTATACCGAGTTCGTCCATACATTAGTGTGGATATGCGTATCCTGCTGTGCGAGTCCCTCATATTGTCCAAGCTGAATTACGCTGACACAGTTTATGGGACCTGCTTGCTCAGTAGAACTGAGAGGCTCATTCAGCGGGTGCAAAATGCATGTGCTCGGTTCTGTTTTCATGTGCCGCCTAGATCACATATTACTCCTTATTTAAATGAGGAAAGCATTATGAAGATGTCGTCTCGCAGAGGGCTCCATTTAGCTACGTTACTTTTTGGCGTTATATTGACTGGGAAACCTAAATACCTTTATGATAAATTATCTTGGTCGCGTGAATATAACAAACATATGACAAGGGCTTCGTCTTACCTAATGACCACACCAAGTCATCGAACTGCTGCTTTCCGAGGCAGCTTTAAGTTCGCTGCGACCCGCTGCTGGAACGACCTGCCACCACCGCTACGTGCCCTAAACACCGTTTCTGCTTTTAGTATTAAGTATAAAAAGTATCTGTTATGTAAACAAAAGCGAAATTAATACTCACCTTGGGTCTACGCACTGAGGGAAATGGTTTCTTTTGGCCAGAAGAGCTGAACGAGCGGCAAATTATTGCATTACAATGTAAACAGGGGTAATTCTGACATTCCATAATTACACAATGCACTTATTTATACACATATAAAATTTACGTACTGAATAATAAAATGTAACCAATGTACCACAAATGAATTCAATTAATATAAATCAAATAAATAATTATAAGGCACACAATTCACATGATATCTAATTAATTTTTTACAATAATAATGTTAGCTAAAGTTTTTCACGAACTATTTTTGTTTTGTTTTTGTCATAGACAAATTAAGTAGAGGCCACCTATCTAGTGAAGTACTAAATCGATAAGGTAATCGATTGGCAGTCGATTACATTGATAATTTTATATGTAGCCAAATTTGATGTTCCTTCTTCCGTTACGTTTGTATTTGATTTCTATATAATTACTTAAAATATAATATGCTGTATTAATCTACATTACTAATATAAATAATATATTGGTAACTGTGCGTGATATGACTTCTTTTATGTAAGGTCCTATCGGAAGACCAGCGCAATGCTGAGATAGGAGCCTATTCTGATGTCTCACACAAAAATCTGTTTGCATGCTTTTTATTTTTAATATGATATTTTGCAATTTATGTGTTGTTGTTTACAATTATTTTCTTGTTGTGAGCGATCAGAATAAAATTATTTCTTTCTTTCTTTCTTTCTTTCATTACAATCACAGCGTTTTGCCATCCGAGGAACTCTGTATTTGCAAAGCTTTTATCATTTTACTTACTGCGTTTTGCCATCCGAAGGCAGAATAGGCATTAAATACTCGAAAGAAGTACAATTGCCGCACCACTTACACACATCACATAATATGATGTACATAAAAATCATACCTTTTTCTATGAACCAATCATAATTTTAATGTCTAGGCTACCTTGCGTAAACTTCCCAAACAATTTTTATAGCCCCCAATAAAGTGATGTTACGAAAGCCAATAGGCTATAACAAACTTTCAAACAATAGTTACCATAGTCGTACATTATTGAGCAATTTGGGCAGCCATTAATCCAATAACGGAGGTAATAATATATTTGATAACTATATTATTGGTATATTTCTATGGACTGATCGTTGTTATGATAAGTCCGATTGGATTGGTTTGTGATCGAGTATTATGTGATTATTGTGTTGTTTCAACAGCCTCTAAAGAGGTCTAATTTCGCATCGATTGTATGTAGAGAGCGCATTATTAGACATTATAAAAGAATGGATCAGTTTTTTTTTAATAGTATTACTCCGCTTTGAGCTACTTGCTACTTAAACATTCTGTTTGCCAAGATGACGCTTCAAGGCACAAAAGAAATGCGTCAGATCAATGTGTGCCTTAAGCAAAAAGACACTTACGTGTATTTATATTTATGAAATTACCTATACATTTTGCCATGCCTTGTGGTGCCGGCTCAGAATACCACCACCCCATTTCTTCCCGTGGGTGTCATAAAAGTCGACTAAGGCATTAGCCGGAGGATGGGCAGCAGCGTCCTTCAAGTACATTAACAACTCGACTGCGATCGCCTACCCGTCTGCCAAGCATGGTGATTATGGCAAAACCTCCCAATGAGCCCAGAACTCAACCATGTCGGTCGTTGGGGTGATCTTAGGGGGGGAGTCCTGTGTCCAGCAGTGGACTTCATTCGGCCGAAATGATACATTTTGTCAGATCAAATACAAAGCATTTTGAAGTATACCTAACAGTCACAGATGTAATAATAAAGCTACTCTACCAAAAGAAATAAAGAAAAAATAAAAAATGTTAGTCTACTAAATAACACTTAGTATATTTTGCATAGTAGTAGAAACACATCACCCGTTACATTCAGAAAGAAGTTAAAACATCTTTTGTTACAAAAAGCTTATTACATTACTGAATATCTGACAGATAAGTTATAACTGTATAAATAGATTATTGCAATTGACTTCGTGCCGTGTGGTGCCGGCTCAGAATACCACCACCCCATCTCCTCCCATGGGTGTCGTAAAAGTCGACTAAGGGATTAGCTGGAGGATGGGCAGCAGCGTCCTTCAAGTACATTAACAACTCAACTGCGATCGCCAACCCGTCTGCCAAGCGAGGCGATTATGGCAAAACCCCCCAATGAGCCCACAACACACCCATATCGGTCGTTGTTATGATCTTTGGGGGAGGCCTGTGTCCAGCAGTGGACTTCATTCGGCCGAAATGATGATGATGATGATGAATTGACTTCTTATTTCTGACATTTATTATTAATTTACACAATTTATTCTAATTTGATATTATTGGCTTTGTATTGTTGACATTTAACTACCTAACCATAATTATTCTAATTCTACATTATGTTTGATTAATTGTCATTGTTAGATTTATATAACTAGAGATTTAATATATTTTGCACATGGTACTCAATTATTTTCTGACCATCTATGTAATTTTGTACCCATATTTGCAAATAAATGATTATTAATTAAGTAATGGTAGAAGATATTAGAAAGAAAGAAAGGTAATTACAAAGTTCAGCATTAGAATAAGATTGTTATGGTAATGATACCCAGGAAAGCTGTAAAAGATTCTTTTAGAAATTGAATTTGCACCATCCACGACAGCATCCTCGCTTAACATCAGGTGAGATAGTGACCAAACGCAACCCTTTAAAACATAAAACATCTTTTGAATCACATGTTCTTTATTAGATATGTACGTTATGTAAAGTATTAATTCTATTTTTTTTAAAAAAACGTTGCCCGACACTCGTATTTCTCCTGTGTCGTGGGTGCGTTTACAGACATGAATTCCACATACAATACACCCAGACCCGGAACAACTACCTGCAGATCATACAAATATTTGTTCCGTGCGGGAATCGAACCCACGACCCGGAGCGTAGCTTTTTCTTTGTGCCGTCTGTTGGGACAGGTCAGCTGGTAACTGCCACGGCAAATACATTATTATTACATTATTGTGGTATGTTCCATCTTTGCACATTAACCTACATTTTTCTTCTCGGTATATGTTTTACAATAATTTGTATCAATCAACATTGTAATCTCAATTATTTTAAAAGAGTATCCATGGAGTTTCTTGCCGGCTCTTCTCCACGAGATCAACTATTTAGAACCTTGCAACTTAGATTCTGACGTTTATGAAACGTCAGAATCTAAGTTGCAAGTGCCAATATTTGGTTTAATTGAGATAAAAAACTTTAATATTGTTAATAATTGTTTGCCGCAAGCCGCCCCTATATGTAGTCACATTGCAAAGGTTTTAGCAAAATGTTTTATAGTCGGCCGCCTGCCTGACACCACCCTCTTTAGTTATACTAGTGTTAGTGGTTTACCCGTCACCTGCGGGTAATCCAAAGTACTTAATGGTACGCACCGGGTTGCAAACTGCCTTAGTCGCCTTCTACGACACCCATGGGATGTAATGTGGTAGCCCTATTCGTGACCGGACCTACACGCACGTAATAGTTCGTTCAGAAAAACTCTAAATAAAGAGTCGGAGACAGTGAAACGTTTTTAAGAACTAGTCTTGCGTGACACCACACTGCGCTCGTCACCTCGAGACATTGGTTATTTAGTCTCTGATGCCCAGTAATTTTACTAGCATTAGTGCCCTTCAAACCGAAACACAGTAATGTCCTAAGCTTATGTGGGCTATTCATTAATTTTATTTTTTATATTTATATTTGTCTGGCAGTTTAGGTATATCATGCTCACTCAAGTGTCCTGCTTATGGTGGCGTTGTGTGTCGGGTCGCTAAGTTTCCCTACAATATGGTTGAACTGAGCGACGCTGATGCATGCGTCATGCTCGTGAACGAGTGCCGTCTGTTGGGATCGGTCATCTTAATGCTGTCATGACAATTGAATAAAAAACTCTGGTAAATATTAAAATCAAGCTAGTTTAGTGTAGACTTTTTAAGAAGTTTAGGCTTTTTCTCCTGCATCGTCCTCACATTACCATCATTTCGCGAACATTGTACCAATATGATTTAAAAACAGTAACCATGGAGTTTCTTGCCCGTTCTTCTCCATAGGAAATCTACATCTTGTCTGTTCGTGAGTGCCTATAAATAGTTTTACATGAATAAAAATATTTTTATCTTTATCTTTAAATATCATTCCTGACGAAAAAATATTTGGCACTGCAGTAGTACCTACCTTTTTTTATTGATGTCCAGTGGAAATTCTACATGGAACTTCCTTCACCCCGGGGAAGGGCGAAGGGGTATGCCGGACTCCTTCCGGCTAAAACCACTGGAGCGGTCATCTTCGGCACCGAAGGGGTGCTCCAGGTCCTCGTAAGATCACACTAGAGCCGCCCATTGGTGCTTTAGGCACATTATGGAGGTATGACAGTAAAGCGGTCACCCCCTCTAGCGGAGGGAAGGCGACTGTAAAAAGGTCGCCCTCCAGGCACTTCTCGGGGAGGATTGTAAAGGATCCCCCCAAGCCTCGCTTTGCGCTGTGCTACGCACACGGCGGCACGTGTCCACGTGCGTGCCACCGTCTTCCCGTAGTAGAGTACCTACCTAGTCGGAGTCTTGCATTGAGAGGCCTGAAAAAATGTTTTTGTAAGTTAATCTATTTATTTTATCGCCTTAATACCTGACAACTTAAGTCCTCAAATATTTTGTGACTCCTAACCATAACTCTATAATCATTCACGAAACCTTGTAATTCGATCACACAGAAGTATAATCGTCAACTGTTACGGTAAGCAGAAAATAATGAGGTTTTAATACTTGGATAGCTCAGGGTACGGCAATTTGGCTGGCGAAAAAAACCAATTTGGAACCCAAAGCGTGGGGCTTAATGGTAAACTAATTATTTGTCGCCATTTTGGAAGAAGGGTTAAATACAAGTTGTATTTTTGGTTGGTCTCGTGTGTTTTGATAGCGGTAATTCAATTGTGAAGCTTTTTGGTATTGATGACGTTTAATCGAATAAAATTAAATATAACGTATTCCGAACTAATAGTGATGTAACAACACAAAAGCCTGTAATTAGACAGCGATACGTAAGCAATCCGAACCTTAACAGAGCGTGGTGAAAATGGCAATTTTAAAACGGTGAAGTTTATAAGGCGCATTATGTTCGGCAGTAGTCATGTAAACATCTAGTATTCTGTCTTATCTCTTAGTTTTTAATACTTTGCCGTCAATTCTTAAAGTTAAATTGTAAACCTGCTAAAGTGCGGCCACTTTAACCAAGACGAATTAACAGTTGTCAGGAATTCATTCTCTCGGCGGCCACACTGTAGTTGAGCATTGTTCTTCTTTTTATTTATTGAAACAAAGATACACCACCTTATAATTTGTCCTGTGTTGTGGTTTCTGTTTCAGACAAATTTTACATGCACAAACAACTAAAACCGGAACGCCTGTCAGGCCATACAGTAGACCTAGGTTACTACCCCCAGGAAGACGGTGGCGCGCACGTGGTCATGTGCCTCCGTGTGCGTAACACAGCGCACAACGAGGTTTCGGGGGAATCCTTTACAATTCTCCCAGAGAAGTGCCTGGGGGGCGGCCGTTTTACAGTCGCCTGCCCTCCCTAGATGTGCCTAAAGGCATGGGCATCATGGCTAGGTTACTGCCTACCTTTGGCCATACAAATGTTTGCTCCATGCGGTTGAATCCATGACCAGTAGCGCATAAAGCCAATCGTTTTATCACTGTGCAAACCCTATTGTCAACTTGTCCAGTGTCTTCGTTTATACTATAGCTATCTCCTACCTACCTCCTTCAAAGGTAATTAATGAAAGGCGTTTGAATTCGCAACTGCTCCGGAAAATAAAACGGGACAGACCAATCCATCGTATTTTGTCCTAGTTCATTCTTCCCAGCCCGTATATGTCCACCGCTGATAATTGGGCAGACAACGTGGCCGTAAGGAATTATAGTGTCATTTAATAATTTTGGTGATTGCAGTCTGTTCAATTTGTAGGGCACTGAAATATCTTCTCAACTGCTGCCCATCCTCTTGACTCAGTTTCTTACTGACCATCTACATCCACGAGAAGTAGAGGCTTTTCTTTTTCGGGAACCATATAGATAACGTTTCAGTTCTTCCTATTAAAGTTAGGCTTTGTAAGTGTCGTGCTTTTCTGGAAAATACAGACGAGAAATACGTAGTGATACTGGTTTATTTAATGGAATTTGTGGTAGTAATGTCTAAGGTTTTCACGATTATTGCACATTATTATAATAAAACAATTTTAAACGGATTAGATCGCGTATATTATAGATTTTTGTTTTTCCTGACGTTTCCAACAGTTTGCAGGGTTCGAGGTCGGAGGGTGACTAAGGTGACAAGCGTCGTTACAGATTTAAAAAGTTATTTTATCTACCGTACAAAACTAATCAAAAATTGTTTCGATGCACGCAGTAATCACTCACAGTGTCTTGATGTTTTTTAGTGTGGTGTGTTGTTTGGGATTTTATTAATTTAACAACCGGATTCCAAACGGGTGGTACCTGCCAACCATCTTCTCTATTAAAATTAGGATGTTTTTTAATTTCAATAGCCTCACGAAACATTCTTGGTACATAACGGTTCTCTTTCGCGAGGACTTGAGGATGATCAAATCGAAGAAAATGGTTGGGTTTGCCTAAGGCATGTTTACACACTGGGGACTTTGTGGTGCATCTATGCTTGGCGTCAGCTATGTCAGTATGTAGTTATCAATTTCGAACTGTGCACCTTTTGTTAAGTGTCGAAAAGTCCTTATTAATTTGAAAAACCATTAAGCCTGTATCACAATACCATTCATGCACATGATTGCATACATGCCTGTACCATCCTGTCCATCTGTCGTCAAGCAACATACTGCATAAATTAATCTAGTAAAAAATAAAATCTAATGTATTCTGAACTAATAGTGATGTAACGACACAAAAGCCTGTAATTCGATGGCGACGCGTTTAGTGAGGTGCCACAAATTGATTCTTATTGTGGGTTACGTACACGAATTAGGAAGGGTTGAAACTTTTTAGGGTCGTTTTGGTAATCATGCTTATTACGTTTTTGTGAGGTCTAACAAATGGCGACGGGCGTGGACTTTATGTGGTGGGCCTAACAAATAACAACGCTATTATAGTAAGAATTATAAAATTATTAATTCATCTTAGTGAAATGAGAAAGTCGAATAAATACAGTATCCAAACTGAAACCAAAACGAGGCCTAGAAACACTTTTTTTGTCGTGGAGAAATCCGCATGTACTGCCTCAGACTTGAGAAGGGTGGAGGGGCATACCGGACTTTTACCGGCTAAAACCCCAAGGTGTTCCTTACCTATGGCTGGGGGTGAGGTGTTCGCTGTATAGGCCTTGGAACACACCCCTGGCAGGTATCAGCCCGTCTCTCGGGCCCCGTCTCTGAGCGACCTGGCTGGCTGCACATTCTATTGGACAGGCGCGCACAGAACACAACGCACCGCGCGCCGTTTCGGGCCTGTTTCTTTTCGGCGACGGACTGCCTCCAGTTCGTCGTCCACAGGCCGCAACTCATGGTGTGACGAAGTCATCCTTCATCTTCATTTCAATCAACCTCTTTCATGACTTCATACCTTTTATCTCCGTCACTGTCCACTTAATGATTCATTCTTTATTCAAATCAAAATTCGAATTTAGTATTGTGGTGTCGAACCGTTCATATTTTGATCATCATCATTTCATATTCGATTCTGAACGCTAGCGGTTCGACAGTGGAAAATCGTTCAGCGCTCTTCGCAGCGCCCACACCGGGTGCATTTCCTGCGGCGGGGTTCAGAGGTGGTCTCTTCCTGTCTGGTCCTCTAGGCAGTTTTTGCAGTGATGACAACCGGTCATCTCTTCTCGGCCTATACGACACCAGACATAGTAACCCTGAGAATCAATTTAATTCCCGCAACATTTACCTAATAGTATCAAGCATAGTTACAAAAAACGGTTAGTGCTAAGTGGACATCTTGGTTCGAATCTCTGTAAAATAAAAACCTAATCGAATTTTCTTTTCAGAATCTGCATTAGCGTACAATTAAGTTGAGCCTGACCTGATACTGTCCAATGTTCCTGTGATGAGAGAGAGGCGTGACGGATACGTTATTATATTAATAAATAGATCTGATCCAAGAAAATATCTTGATGATGAAAAAACTCATTATATTCAGACATTAGATATGGTAGATATATTACATAGTAAAAACACTGACTCCAATTTGACTAAACACTAAGTTATTTATGAAGGCATTGTTGTTCTAAATAGCTATTTATTTTTAATACATTTACCCATTTACTTTACGAAAAAAACTAAATTAAAATAATGCAAAAACACACAAAGAATGGAAGCAAAAAGGTTGAATGTTTCATTTGGTTATTTTTCGTGCAATTTGTAATTCTAGAGGCCACCGTGTGATCTCACTCTTAGCTATATAAACTAGCTTTTGCCCGCGGCTTCGCACGGTGGAATTTAGTAATGTACGTCATGTTATTGAATACTTGCAATAATTACCTGAGCTTTTATTAGGAATTTGTAATAGGTGTAGGGGCATCATGATATATTTCCGAATGACACGACCCATAGGCCTGCCGCATATTGCATTCAGCCCAGCCAGCCAAGTGCCAACCATGCGCTCTTGTCTTGTCTTATTTTAGCACCATTGCAATATACCTTATTCTTGTAGTTTCCATTTCATACCATAGTTTTATACCTCCGGGGACAATCCGAGACTGCATTTTATAGTGCAGCCATGCAGTTAGTGTCTCATTACATTTTAGATTAATATTCTCTAATGGGCCTCTGCGTGTTGGACCCATGTCCAACATGTGTAAGAGGGAACCCAGTCTTTTGATAAGCCTATCAAAAGACTGGGTTCCCTCTTACAGGGGATATAAACCCATGAATATAGAAATATATTACGATCATGTATAGAGACATCGCAGTGCGGATACTCTGCGAGCTCAATCGTGATTCGAGCTGGGTGTAAGTTTCTGAAGCGCGCGATGTGGGTACTCAAACATGTTCTTGACTGCAAAGCAAATTGGAAACATACTACTTTTAATCTGAGCTGACCCTTAACATCACTTTTTGCCTACAAAACTATACCGTGATGTAATTCGACAGTAACGCCTTTGGTTAGAAACGAAGAAAGAAATAAGTACTTACACTTCATAAATTTAATCATTAAAAACTAAGTAATCCACAAACGTCGTAATAAATAGAAAATATTATCCTTTATTTAAGAATAACAATACAAATATTGTATCACGCTTTTTGGCCGCACACACAGCAGTTATGAAAATGCGCAATAAGTCGTTCAAAACAACTTTTGGCTCCGAAGTCTTTCGCTAATAAGTAGATAAACAAATACTTTATTAAACTACGTCTATTTCATGATGACATTTTATGCGAAATACAAATGAAAACTTATGATTTACTCCAAAGGGAAGAACTGCTAGCGACCTCTGTTGCCTTGAACTCGTGACTTATTGTTTGCATCCAGCTCATAATACGCAATAACATCTATAATAATGTATAATTAGTAAATATCAACTACAAACCAGACAGCATATTTAAAATAGAAGTTGTTTTTCAAGAGAATAAAATTAATGCATAATTTAATCCAAAAAGTAAGATTTAGTGTGGTAGGTTTGATCCCGAGAACAAAATAATGACAACCTGTGTCTCAGTTTATCAGGATACGTAACCAATTGCGAAAAGTTAGGAAATAAGCGTTCTTATTCTTGAAATCTGTGGTTTAGCTCCCTTTAGATATAGCGTGATGGTAATGGATTTTTTTGAATAATTCTGATTACGTACTGATAACAATGTGTTCATTTGTGTGAGTTTTTCATAATTTTCGCTGTAAAACAAAACTTTGTAGACATATTGCTACACTATACACCTCACTCGTACAAAAGCGTAATGATTTTATTCTAGATCCCTCCTTGGACAGTAACGGACATTTTTGCCAAATTTCAACTAATTCTATTCTGTAGTTTTAGCGTTCTCGTCCAACAGACAAACAGAAAAACAGACAGAAATTCAATTTTTTTTTTCGTTCTCGTTTCTGGAGCGCACGGCAGTGATTTTTTTTCAAAATATATTCAATGTTCAGTTTTTGTCTCTATATGATTTTATCATAGTATATAGATTAGCCCTAACTTTTCCTGACAACACGCTGCGGAGAACTGTTGGGGATTCTACCAGTCTCGGCGTTTCTATAAATAGTTATAACAGTCTCTCCCAAGGATCCTTAATGATAGTGGACCTAATATAGATAGAGAGAGGGAATAGAATCAAAGGCAAACATCAACTGGGGCGTAAGGAAACGCCTTTTGTTATAATTCTCCAAAATAAAACAATTATTTAAAAAACCATCAACATCCATTTGTTATAATTCTAACACTGTCTGACAAATAACGCACAGAATACACCAGTTGGTCTAGAAGCTAGAAAATTTTGCACATGAGTTCTTTATATAAAGTATGCCAGGCCAGCCATCAGTTGTCTAAGGAGGTTAACACACGGCACACGGCTAAGATAACAGTCTAATAACAACATTCAGGAATTGGATTCGGAGAACTTTTCGACGCTGTAACGGCACGTTTACTCTACGTTTCCTACAAATCTCGTCACCTCTTCATTACTTCGCGCCCCCAAGCTCTAGGCCTATATGTTAAATCAGGCTCTGGGATGTCATATCTCAAATTTGTATGATTTTTTATCTTGAATTTGACCTTGCATAAAGTTCTTCATCAAATGCAAGCAAAGCCGTCTCTAACGCTAGTTACCACGACCACATCACGACCCACAATAAAAACCTAATTACGGTAAATGAACAGAACAAATGCGGTGCGCTATTAGCAGCACAATTGTATTTAATTACAAGCACAACTCTTATTATGTGCACTCTTGACACTAATTCTGAACGCAACGGAAAACATAATATCCTAGGACAGAAGAACAACAATCATGCGATTGCGATCTGAAACAGTGTGACAATCACGTAAGTCGGCGTTCATGTATTCTGTGCCAAATCGCATTTTAATTAGTTAGATAAGACTCGCCATTAGCTAGCAAATTACCCGAGGAGCTGTTTGTTTTATTTTATTTCTTCTTATCTGTTAATGTTGCATCTTGTCCGTCAAATTACCGGAAAACGTGTGCGGTGTGAGTAAGAGCGATTCCGTCAGACGACCCTGTTTGAGAAAGCTTAATTCTTATACTCATTAATGCCATAATATTGTAATTTCAAAAACATTTATTACACTCAAAATCTAGCTTACTACTTAGGTACGTATTCATAAAATCACTTCAATTACGTATTATCCGAAAAATCGGAGTCAGAAGGAGGTTAAAAGAGAATTCTTTTACAGAAATGATATGTTTTTATTTGTTATTTTTGCTGGTAAAACAGAATATAATAGATAAAACATAAACTAATAGGATTAGTAATAACTATTACGTAATCATAATGATTGTAAATAAGGAAAAGACACAGTGCTAAAATAGAATGGAATGAAATGAAAATCCTTCCAATACCGATAGTCGATATTTTTTTTATGAAAACGATAACATCAGCAGATGTGTATCAATGGATAACCCATTTCCAAATGAGTTGGTTATGAATTAAAATCTAGTGATATTATCGAAATCAATTACAAGGAAAACTCTAATTTAAATTTAATTTTTGAAACTTTATCGAATCAAGAACATTTACAACTATTTTAATTTATTTGTCTAACACTAACCCCTCGTAGAGTAGTTTTAGTAATTGAAGTACTAAAAGCAGTATCATTATACTGTTTATGTGATCTCAAATCCGCCTGTCAAGAATGATTTTGTGAGTATAAAATAGTTACGAATATATTTAGTGCCTAAGTATCTCAGACCCTTTTCATATTAAAATAAGGGGACCTAATTATCCTTCGCACTCGCTTGCATTTCTAACATTGTGTGGTTAAACTTCGTACCAATAACAAAATTTTATGATTGAATTATTATTAAATCGTTACAGATAAATTAAATTCTGTACATTAAAATTATTATTTAATATAAAAATCATATTTTGCTAACATGCTTTTGGAAGTTAAAAGGGCGGGTATCCTAAACTGTTAATAATTGATTAGATTCGTTTGTAATCTCTTTTTCTTCAAGAAATTGTTTTAGAAAACGCTAATAAAATAGTTTTTTTTGTTAAAGTATAGTAAAGGATCATTATATACACCCGAGTGTTGTCAATGATTTTTATTTTATAGTTATTCATAATTAATTACTATTACTTATATATTTCTAAAACTGTATTCAACTTTAACCGTTAGAATTATAAATTAAATATTCACAGACAAAATTGCCTTATAATAATATAAAACTAATGTATCCAAGTAATAAATAAGTTAAAAAAATCACTTTAAAATATATTTCCGCCCGCTTGCATTGAGCCTGCGATTCAATATGGCGGCAGTCATCAAATGGATCCATTTTACAATATTTTATACACATTCTATTACCTTTGTGTGTGCATTTTTACATTGTATTTCTTGTATTTGATGGATATTGTTCTGATTTGATTGTAATGTTTTGATTGTAAAATTTACTTGTATAGTTACAAATTGTTATGGTTTTTCGTGACTAAAATATTGATAGTTTTAGTTAAAATGGACGGTCCATCACTCCAAGAAGTGTGGATTTTGTGGGAGGTAGCCTGTTCACAGCCCACAGTAAAGTAAGGCAGTAATTTTTATTTTACTTTGTTTTACGTTCTACAGTCAAAAGAGTGTAGAGTCAGAAGATCAGCCCCATTTCCTTATCAAAATACAAAAAGGCAACACTGCTGTCTGGTATCTATACTTTTATCTCTCGTAAAATTTTCATTCTCGTAATGTCTATGACTACATAAACATATCTGCTGCAGTTGCTGTTTCTACTTTAATTCTCACTTAAACAATCTTCATCAATATAAATTTATCTTTGCAATAGACAAAGTTTTGTTCAAATTCCGTGTAAAAGCAAAGAATAGACAACCACTCTACCCATGGATGTCGTTAAAGGCGACTAAGGGTTGATATCAAGAGGATGGACATCATCATCATCATCCTCATAACAACACATAGCGTCACCAATCCACCTGCCAAGCGTGGTGATTATGGCAATAAGATATAACCGCTCATTGTTCAACAGTGGAAGTTTATCTACGGACTGATGTGTGTATGTGTGCGTGAGTGTTAAAGACAAAATTGCATTCTAGTAAAAACTCATCCCCTCCATATTTAAATAGCCCCATTTAACTGTAGGTAGGTAATTTTTTCTTCCTCCACTGACTGACTACTAATCCTTATCATCGTCCTAGTACGGGAGTCACTCTATCCACCATTGTAATGGTCAAACAGCATTATTTTTACGAGATTCATAAGTGATCCTTTTTTGTTTTTAGTGTTTGGGACCGCGCGTGCGCCTTAAATGGAACGCCGTGATAACTCTCACTTTTAAATCCTTTTACATCCATATCACCGTGTAAGGGGTCGTTCCAAAACAAACGATTTTAACCCCTATATATATGTCAACGTAAGGTTCATATCATTTTTGCATACATGCAGTACTTTAAATTCCAGATACATAAGTCATTTGTTAAGTTATCAGCACTTTATTTAGAGTCAAGATTTTCAGAATATCAAAATGTTTGTTTTTCGATTCCATGTGCGCGTTTCGGATTCCTCGAATGTTTTCGTTCAGGTTGTAAATTATTTGGTAATAGATTAAGAAGTTGTATTTTTTACCAAAATGGCTTACTGTTTCTCCGGACTTCTTTCAAAGATTTGGTTGACGTCCGACTTGATAACGACTAAGTAGTCAATCTTAGTTTATAGAGTTTAGTTTTCAGAATTAGCATTGCTTCAAGTCCCTGAGTTGAAAAAAGTATCGTCCTTAGAGACGATCTGCATCACCGTGATCATCATAATCAGCCAAACAACGTTGAGCACTACTGAACGAAAAACTTTAACAAATGGTCTCGTACCGTACGGTTTAAGAGGAACATCCTGCCACACACGCTCAGGTTGTGAATCAGGTCGCCACCGAGGCTTTCCCAAGGGACTACAGATGGGGCTCTTCAAAAAGGGCATGAAAAAATTTTTACTTATTCGGCAACGCATATACTCTTACTCTTAGCGACCTTTATCAGGCTGTCAGTCCGTCTCGTTGAAGGTTGTCCCACGCTGCGTTTTCCAATGCATGGTCTCCGCTCGAGAACCTTTCTGCCCCAACGACCATCTACGAGCTATGTGCCACTTCAGGTTACTAATTCTTTTTTTAATTCAGCTATGTTGGCAGTTTTAGTTCTTCTAAGGATCTCCTCATTTCTGATTCGATCTCGTAGAGAAACGCCAAGCATAGGTCTCTCGATAGCTCGCTGAGTGACCTTGAGCTTTCTCACGAGGCCCATTGTGAGTGACCACGTCTCTGTGTCATATGTCATATGTCCCCAGGCATTGTGATATTTTTGACGAATATACGTTCCGAAGAGGCTGTAATATATTCTAATAGCATAGTAAAATAATCCGTTATTTCGCATTGACTAGGATAACAAGTTAGGAAATACATAATGTCAGTAATAACACACCTTACGTTTGCAATACAACACCTTTACACGATAACTTCATTCATAATTAGTTTTCGTTAAAGTATCATCAGAATGCACTTTGAAAATCGCAACATTATTTTTATTAACCATGTAATAAAGACCCGTGTTCGTATTAACTTTTAAGTTGAACGGTCTGTTAGGGAGAGGTCAGTTTATACTAGCGCATACCGCAATATTTTCTCAATATGAAAGTTAACACGAAATTAAACAGCAAATGTATTTCTAAAGGGAGGAATGATTTCAAAGAAACTTTGTAATTATAAGTTATTCACTTACAATCGAGTGTCAGCTTATGAAATGTTTTTATAAAAATGTAGAGAATAAAGATGTTAAATGACTTTAATGGCGACGAAATGAGAATTTCAAACTTAATTATAATGACTCTGTTATTAAACTGTTTAATGACTACATACAGGTTCATACATTATGTTGAATTATTCACATCAAAATAAAATTAACACCATTGTCTTTCTTAATTGCTTTGTATATCAGTCCGTAATCAAATTATAGTATTATGGGAAATACAAATTTTCCGGGTATGTATCAACAGTATTAGATTGTAATTGTTTATATTGTGGAATAGAATTAGTATGAAAAACCATAGTATACATATATAGAGTCCTACTTGTCGCTGTGGTGCCCGTATTAAGAATATAGCACCACTCCATCACCTCCCATGGATGTCGTAAAAGGCGACTAAGGGACTCTAAACCAAAGGGATGGGCAGCAGCGTCCGTTCTGTGGAACAGCATTATTCTGCGCTCACCAAGCCGCCTGCCAAGCGTGGTGAGTATTGGCAAATCCCCTCCAAATTGATGACACAATTGTGGTATTCTTTGGGGGAGGCCTTTGTTCCGCAGTGGACGTCTTACGGCTGATAGGATGATGATGATAGAGTCCTACAAAAATAGTTAAGTTTATTTCAAGGGGACAATCAGTAGATAGGTTATCGGGATATAATTTATTATAAAGAAGTTTTTATTATTAAGAAGTTGTTATTACAAGTTGAATTTTTTGCAATTATTTCGAATAATAATTTAATTAACTCATTCAATATTTGTGCACTAAAAACAATTGCTTTTTAACATATTATTACGAAAACACTTACTGATAAAGAACACGTGCCGCTGTAATAAAACAGGGAAAAAAGCTTATTTTTAGAGTACCGTGCGTCTGAATGAAAATACGGCGGCGCCCTTATAGGATCACTCGTGTGTCTGTCTGTCCGAATCTACTGGACCGATTAAGTTGAAATTTGGTACACATATGAATTTCTGCAACCGAAATACGATCGTGTAACACTTACAAAGAAATGAATTTTGATTATGCGGGTAACATTTGGGCGCAAATTAGAAAACTAAAAAAGTGTTGCAAACTGTGGAAAACAAATGGAAGGGCCTGTTGTGAGGGTATATATTTTTTATAATTTAATATAAGTAGTTGTCAAGTTAGTAAAGTAAATAGATTAAAATTGAACATTCCCAACCCTTTTTGCCGAAACTACTGAGCCTATAATTTTGTAACAAAAATATTTAATTACTTATAAATTACAGAAAAACCTATAAGAAGCCTATGGTCTTAAAATAACATGGTTAATCTTTCAACATTGTGCGTACAAACTTTACGTTGCTGTTGGAATTTATGGGAGAACAAGTTTTTCAACTACAATGTCAAGTTTGTTCTTGGGATAAATTATTGGTACAAGACAGAATTCAACAGTTGACAATATTTTCAGCTATTTCCCTCTAGAATCTTCTCAAACTTACTTTTTTTAGTTACCACAAATAAATTTGGGTCAGATACAGAAAAACATAGTAGGTAACATATTCATCGTACGGAACCCTCTTCACGCGAGTTCAACACGCACTTGTACGTATTTTTAAGTACTCGAATAGCAACTTTACTCTGCAATTATTGCAAAAATATATAAAAATTGGAAACTAAAACTTTTTTTTTAATAACGGTGATACAGTCAATAATAATTCTGTCGCTGTGGTGTCCGTTTATGAATAAGCGCAAGTCCATCTCGTCGCATAAATGTCGTAGAACTACTGATTAAGGGATTATAAACAAGAGGACTGGGCAGCAGCTGTACTGCGTTCACCAATCCGCCTGCCAAGCTTGGTGATTATGGAAATATCTCCTATGGTCATAGGAGTACAAGTCGTCGTTGTGATCATTAGGAGATCCGTGTTCAGCAATGGATGTTAAAAGTGTCAAAAAGCTAACAACAAGCGGTAACCCATCAATTCGTCTAGTTCCGCTTAAGATACTGTCGTGTTGACCCGTGCCTGGGTGTTTTGCGCAGTAATATGAACGGCAGTCCAAAAAATAAACTGTCATCTAGATTACTCGACTACGGGCACTATTTCTCGCAAAGTCTGCAGTGGATTGAGTCAAGAGAGAGGTCTGTTCAAATTCTGCATAAGCTTTATGACAAAGAAAACTGTACTAGTATGTGAGAACAAAAGCATACAAACACGCAGAAGTGGCGGTACTAAAACGTCCATGTTACAAGAGTGGGCACTGTAATATTAATTGATTGCGCATACGCACCTGTTCTCCGTATATGTAAGAATTGTTGCTTGCCCTTAATAACGGCAAGCGCATGCGCACGTGCGACTAGTATATTATTAAAATTACACTTGAAATTATTTATCTTCATTGTTTTTGTGTGGACGACGGTTACTCACTAATTGTTGTTTCGAGAGCTTCTAAAAGGTGGGTTTTAAACCGGATTCTGATTTTAAAACAATAAAGAACGATGAATTGGGATGCGATTGCATGGGATGGCCATGTTCAATAGTGGACGTTTACGACCTAAGATGATGATTATGTAGCGGGAGGATTATTTATAGACTTCAAGCCCTTTTTGGAGAAAGGCTGTATCAAGAAGTGACCTGCTGTTGGTAGAGCATAGCATACTATGGGCGATGGCCAGTGTCCTTTGCTAGTTAATGACGTTATTCATTCTACAGGCTTGGCACCATTATTTATATTCACTTCTTCCTCTTTGAAGCACCGACCGCACTTACTGCTCGCAGATGTATGTAAACAACCTGACTTGAATATACAAACTGCTTGATATTATTATTTATCATAAATATATTAACGTCGATATTAGTTTTAACACAATTGCGTTCCGGCTTATGCAATCCAGACAGAACCCCGTAGCAATGGTATATTCAACACCTTAAACTCATATATCTGAACACTGATCTCTGACGGTTAGACCAGTTATCCGACATACAGGATTCGAGCTACCCGTAACGAGTGACATTAACGCATGTCAGCTGGAACAGAAAGCTTGAAATAAGTTTAAGTCTCGAGGGGTCTTAGTATAAAGAATTGCTCGGTAGAGTCATCCGATCATCGTGTTCGGGGTCTCCCTTTCCGTTACCGTTCGTCAATTAGCCAACACACAGATATGATTTTTTTTTAGGCGGAAAAAATGCCTGACGCATACCACGCCATCCGGGGGGATTGCGTGGTTATGTGAGATTTGCACCCACTAAAAACTCCGCCGTTTCACCTGCGTCCACCTTTTGATGGACCGCGAGTACTGCGTATGTATTACTATCGCGGGACACAGTAATTGACTTGGTCCAACTTCTGTCATCCCGGCTTGTCATGTGTCCCGCCTATCTTCACTTTAGCCTTGTGATCCACTTACACACATTTTTGTCCGATGTCGAATCTCGACGTTGAATATTCGGTATACAAGGAAGATTTCTAGCGTGGCATGCTCCATAGCTTTTTGACATCATGAAGACTGTTAGAAAATAGTGAATTAGATTGGCTCAGAAGTGCCAAAAGTAGCGTAAAAAAGGGGGCTTATTACTCAGCAGTAGGTAGACGTCATCATATCAGCCAAAGGACGTCCACTGCTGGACAAAAGCTGCTCCCATAGATTTCTATAACTATATGTAGTTGTACAAATACAAGAACTCTACACAAGGTTGGCCATTAAACGATGCGCAAAGAAAGAAATATTGCATCAGCATTATTCTACGTTCAACGATATCGTAGTAAGCCCACAGTGCAACTTAGTATGCAGCGAGTGCACCAAATTACCGATATCATGTAGTCCATATAAAAAATACCGAACGAGACAAACGAGTTCTGTTCGCTAGGAACATCTGCGTCTTGTGATCTATTGTGCGATTTTATAAAAACTAGTGGCCATCAACAGCATACTAGTTTTGATGAGGGCCTGGTAGCTAAGTTACAGCCAGGCCGATTAAAAGATCAAGAAGATTAAGCAATGCTTGCCGGGTCATTCATTAGATGGGTGACCATTCCTAACACACCGAGGCCTCCCTGAGCCTCGGAAAGCAGGTTAAGCTGTTGGTGGGTCGCGGGTGCGTAGATTGGGGAATCTGCATGCCCACACCAAGCGACCAAAGAGTAGACGGTAGCACGCATGTGGTCACGTGCTGCTGTGGGACGCTTTGAGGGATCTTTTAAAATCCCCCCGGGGGGATGCCCGCTTTACAGTCACCCTCTCTGAGATATGCCTATAGGCGTGGCACCAGTGGGCGGCTCTAGTGTGATCATACGAGGATCTGGAGCCTTCCTTAGGTGCCGAAGATGACCGCTCCAGTGGTTTTAGCCGGTAGGAGTCGGGGCGAAGGAAGTTCATGAAGAATTTCAACTGGGCACATTTTTTTTATGTTTCAGATTTCCTTACGACGTTTGCTTCAACTAAAATCAGTGGTGTATGACACCATAGATTAACTAAAATAGTAAGTCAACAATATATTCAGCAGGGTCAGCAGCAGGCGCGCAACACCGCACCCGGCCCAGTTGGCATTCCGGGTCGTGCGTGGGTGTATGCACTGCAGTCTCTTGGGGACCGCTTGAGACGGCTGTTCACCAGCTGCCTCCGTCACAGCGTGTTCCCGTCCGGCTGGAAGGAAGCCGGATTGGTTCTCTTGAAGAAGGAAGGAAGGGCCGCGGAGTCTCCCTCTGCGTATCGTCCCATTTGCCTGCTCGACGAGGCTTCGAAGCTATTCGAAAGAATAATTGCCCGAAGACTCGTTGAGCACTTGTCGCGAGTTGGCCCCGACCTAGCCGACAGCCAGTATGGCTTCCGGCAGCGGCGGTCCACTATCGACGCGATACTTCGCGTCCGCTCGCTGTCGGAACAGGCAGTGTCCCACCGGGATGGGGTGGCGTTGGCTGTCAGTCTTGACATTGTCAACGCTTTTAACTCTATCCCGTGGGGTGCGATTAGGGGGGCGCTAGTCCACCATCAGTGCCCCCCCTATCTGCAGGGTATCATCGGGGCATACCTACGCGACAGGCATGTTCGCTACGTGGGCAGGGACGGTAGCGTAAAGCGGAGGGAGATCACGTGCGGGGTTCCACAGGGGTCGGTTCTCGGTCCCCTCTTGTGGAACCTCGCTTACGATACAGTCCTGCGTGTCGTTCTCCCCGCGGGCGTCAGCTTAGTCTGTTATGCTGATGACACTCTTGTGTTGGCCGGCGGGGAGTCCTTCGAGGGAACCATCCGGCTTGCAAAGCAAGCGGTGGCAATTGTCGTGGCCGAAATCCACGCTCTGGGTTTGCGGATAGCGCCTCACAAAACCGAGGCGCTATGGTTCCACAAACTGCCGCGGAGCAGGGAGCCTCCCAGTTCGTGGATACGCGTTGGTGACGCGCAAATCAGGGTGGGCCGGTACATGAAGTACCTAGGGCTCACCCTGGACAGTCGTTGGGGCTTCGAAGAGCACTTCGAGCGTCTTGTCCCCCGGGTTGAAAGGATAGTGGGTGCTTTGCACCGACTGCTACCCAATCTCGGGGGGCCGAGGGAAGAAGTTCGCCGCCTCTACGGGGGAGTCGTGCGGTCCGTGGCCCTCTATGGGGCGCCTGTTTGGTCATCTCGACTTTCGGGCGTCCAGCGCTGCAGAACTAAGATTCACGGTCTGCAGCGTAGAGCGGCTATACGGATCGCACGAGGATACCGAACGGTGTCCTTTGAGGCGGCAACTCTGTTGGCGCGCTTTCCGCCTTTTGATATCTTGGCGGAGATGGATGCGTGGGTGTATCACCAAACACGCTCCCTCCGCCAGAGCGGTGAAGGCGTGCCTTCAGGGGCGTTCGAAATTTTGAGGCGGCAGGCTCGGCGGCGTGCACTCGAGCTATGGCGCGAGCGGCTCATGCTGCCAGAGTACGCGCAAAAGCGCGTCGTCGAGGCTGTCTTGCCGCTCTTCGGAGCCTGGCTCCATAGGAGCGAGCGCGTCACATTCCGCCTGACGCAGGTATTCACCGGACACGGTTGTTTCGGTGCGTACTTGCACAGGATAGGACGCGAGGTCACGGCACAGTGCCACCACTGTGGAAACGATCAGGATACCGCACAGCACACGCTCGGAGAGTGCCCTGCGTGGACTGCCGAGCGGCGGATCCTGGTCGATCGGATCGGGCAAGATCTCTCTTTGCCAGCAGTAGTGTCGGCTATGCTGGCAGAGCATGAAAATTGGAGTGCTGTGGTCTCCTTCTGTGAGAGCGTAATGCTCCAGAAGGAGGTCGCAGAGCGGGATCGGGAGAGGGCCGATCCCGCTCGGAGGAGGAGGACACGGACCCGGGGTAACAGCCGCCGCGGTGCCCGTGTCCAACACGCCTGAGCCCCCTGTCGTCTTTATATGGCAGGGGGCCTTGGGGGTCGCGAGCGCGCTTATTGGGAAATCTGCGCGCTCATACCGAGCGACCCCCGGGAAGACAGCGGTGCGCACGTGATCACGTATCGCTGTGTGTGCAGCACAGCGCATAGTGAGGCCTCGGGGGAATCTTTTACAATCCCCTCGAGAGATGCCTGGGGGGGTGGCCTCTTTACAGTCGCCTTCCCTCCACTAGAGGGGATGACCACTTTACAGTCATCCCCTCCGAGATGTGCATAAAGGCGTGGCACCAACGGGTGGCTCTAGATGGAGATCTTTCGAGTTCCTGGAGCCTCCCTTCGGTGCCGACGATGATCACTCCGGTGGTTTTAGCCGGTAGGAGTCCGGCATGCCCCTTCGCCCTTTCCCGGGGCGAAGGAAGTACATGAGGTATTTCCACCGGATCAATAAAAAAAAAAAAAAAAAAAAAAAAAAGGGTCAGCAGCAGAAAATACGGCGAGGCTCAAGCATACAAAGTACTAGAACTTAGAGCTATTGTACGATTTCGTTCCGTTTGCTGTCAAAACAGCAGCTCCCTGCGGTTTAGAAGCCAAATCTTTTATGAAGGATATACGCCGCCGCTTGAGGGATGACGGCCGTGACATCCGCTCCGGCTCGTTTTTAGTACAGCGAATATAGCTCGCGATACAACTAGGCAACGCAGTTAGCGTAATGGGTTATTTTTGCTCTGGGGCTCATCTATGACGAAGCCTTTTGTTTACTGTGGATTTTTTGTCAGTTTATTAATATCCTATTTATTAAAAAACTAAGACAGTGTCAGACAGACATGACATTGAAATGAAATGAAATTATCTATATTTTAGCTAGTACGTTTCAAAAATACACTTTTAAAAGTCAATAAATTTAGATGAAGCCGGCATTTCCTACTGACTCCTGGCAAGAAACGCCGAAACAAACTCAAAGGTTTCTTTTTTTAAATCCAGACAAGTTAGATACACAATTAATTGCTATAAAATGTAGGGCGACGTCTGGAATGGTCTTTTGAAGAAAGATCCAAGCCGTTTTTAATAACAATAATAATAACCGGTGTTGCTCCTTGTCGCCTGTAGTGGTGGCCATTTAGGGGGCCCATCTTGTGAGTGGCGAGTCACCGCCTGCCACAGAATTTCACTATAAACGTTGAAAGGCAGACGCCGTTTTTTCAGGTTTTAGAAGTATATAATCCATTTAGCAGCCATTGCAATAGACCTTATCGTTATAGTTTCCATCTCATACAATAGCCTTACACCACCGGGGACAATCCATGACTTCATTTTATAGTGCAGCTATGGAGAGTCCCCGGTTGGTGTCCCATTACATTTTAGATTAAAATTCTCTAAAGGGCCTCTGTATGTTGGACCCATGTCCCCGCGTAAGCCTATCAAAGGACCGGGTTCCCCCTTTCAGGGGATATAAACCCGTGTAATAGAGAGACATGTAGATAATAATAATAAGTATTTATTTCAGACAGCTTGTGGCCCATATTACAAAAATACATTAAATTACATTAGCTTAATAATATCTAAAATTTAAATACAATCCATTAAAAATAATTATCCAGTACTTAAATATATCATAACAATAATCAGTTATTATATTTATCAATATATGTTTCGACATAAAAATCTTATTTCTAAATTTAACAATTCTGTGCCGGATCAATGCATCAAGACCCGACACGCGTGCCTCCACAAACATAGTTGAAGCACTACAGTACCTAGACAGGCCAAATAATATTCTAAATGCATCATTGTACTGCACCTTTAAGGTCCTATAATTTTCTCGAGTGTAGCGAGTCCAGAGATGAGGCGTATATAAAGGTTGGCAGTAAGCACCAAAAAGCGTTAGCGGGAGGCAAAAGAGGCTAACCTCTTTGAAGCATTTACTGAACCTACGGCCTATCATGTTCGCCCTAACTGCGAGGGCACGGCGCTCCCTGTCCATATCAAGGGAGTCGTGAAGTTCCGAGGTGAGTACGTGTCCTAGATACTTAAAGTGTCCGACAAACTTCAAATTAACGCCGCCAAGCAGTTGTGAGGGTTTCTCATTCTTTAATTTTCGATGAGTGAACAGCATACACACTGACTTTTCGGCATTATATACCAGCCCCATGTTCCTTGGCATACTCTTCGCAGGTGTGTAGCAGCACTTTCATAGCAGCTACCGAGGGGCTCAGCAGCACCATGTCATCTGCATAACTTAGGTTATTTATACTTTGAGATCCGATGTGACAGCCGACTCCCGTGCCGCTGAGCCTCTCGATGAGCTGATTGATATATAAATTAAACAGTAATGGGGAGGTGAGCCCCCCTTGCCTTACGCCACAGGTCAGTTGAAACTCATCCAAGCATGAATCTCGCCATCGCACTACGTTCACCTGCTGTCCTGTCCATTGAAAAAGACATCAGCAGCCGTGTATACCCGGCTACATATGAAGCTCTATAAATCCAGGTTATACTGGAAATTATAGCTTGATAGGTAGCCGTATGTACATGCTAGGTTTTGCCGCAACCTAGGGCGTAAGAAGCGAGTCCGTAAACCTCTGAGCCACGACAACATGTAAATAGTTATAAAATTTGTTATTTCGGGTCTGGGTGTTTGCGCATATAGGTAATATGCCTGTAAACTGTACCCAAAATACAGTAGACAAGTACGGAGCATCGTTAGTAAAAAATAACAAGAGATTTCAACAGTAGGTCTGTATATTTTTTGTGATTAACATAACAAGAAACTAAGTAAGTATCTACTCCGTTTCAATATGTCACAAGATTAAAATATTACGATAGATATCATCTCGATCACCTGGACTTGTGTCACCTCGATCGTGACACGATTCTTAGAGTTAAATACCTTAAAGAGTATTGTCACGTTGCACTAGTTGAGAATTACACGATACCATTTTGTTTTTCAAATATCTTATCAAGTTTATGTTGGATTTGCTTGTGTTGTCAGGCACTCTTTACTTGACTAAGGGATTATACGAAGAGAGAAAACACTCCATGGTACTAATAACACTATACTGATTATCTGACGAGGTGTAGTGTTTCTCCATGAGAATACCATTCTCAGACCAGGCGTATGGTATGGCAGGCTGTAGACAAACGGATTTTTTTTGACTTTTCTCAGACATTTCCGAGAAATGTGGCTGCTTAACCGGGCGAATCTGGCGAAGCCAAACGAGGCCTCCAGACATGTTTAAAACCAAAATTAAGCAACTGCAGCTACAGGCCCCGTGAGACCATGTGCTTAGGGCGGTTCTGGGAGGAAAAAACTATAGAGACAGCTGGATTGGCATTATTTAGTTTTTGTCAGGGGTTTTTTAAAGCTCGGATTTGTAAAGGATCGACATGGGCTAGCAATAGCTACTAGCAAGGGTCGGGGGGAAGAAGAAAGAACGGGTTAACGCGGCAACAGGCCTCCGCGGCGTCGGTGAGGTGGGTCTCGGCGGCAAGAACGGTATATGGTCTGTTAAGTGAAGGAGACTGCGCGAGTCTCTTCATAAGTTCCACTGTGATTTTGTTGTCCGGATCGATCAGTACGTGCCTCGGGTGGAGTACGCTGCTGATGCAGGAGGGTAAGTATTGGACAGCCGATGTCGCGTGGGGATTACGGTGAAGCAGGGCAGAGTCGAAGCAGCGTTTGGACGCTATCCTAATGGTTAATGTTGGTGTCTGTATATACTTATGCAACATTGTTGTGAACATTGTATTTGCGCGATTCTTGATCCTGACGTCACCGGATATATTTAATGGTTTAGTTGTAGTCACTGTGTGTTATTGAGGTTGCATAGTGCTGATGTAGGTATGGCCGTTATATTATCGATCCGTTGAGTGTGGTTATATATCTGCATACCGTACATTGTTGCGGTTGATCAGAAGGCTCATATGCGTAGGTAGTGCAAGTGGCTGATATGATTTTTTTTTTATGTTGTCTGATACATATTGGCAGAGCAGTCAAATCGGAGAACAGAGGCCTCATTCTGCAAGACCGTCATGGCTCAGAAAGAGGCCACAGAGCGGGATCGAGACGGAACTGCCCTGTTTGGAGACGGAGGCACTAAGGAGGTAATAGCTACGGCATCTAGCCGCCCGCATAGCCCGACCCCGTCGTGAGCTTCACCTTGCTGGAGCCTTTGGGGTCGCGCGCTCAGAATTGGGTCATTGGCGTCTATTCAGTGACCTGAGAGAAAACGTTATATTGTGGTCGGCGCGGGATGTTGTGAACACCACAAAGTGTTAGTCAAATAGTCAATGCTAATTTTGTTTTATTTTTATATAAACCAATTGCTGGCACTTAAGAAACGTCAGAAATTAAGTTGTCTGGTTCCAGGTGGTTGCTATGAAGAAGAGCCGGCAAGACACTCCATGGACAAATTTTCTAAATAATTGAAATTACAATGTTTATTGATACATAAAAAAGTATGATAGATAAAAGATATTTATACCTTATGAATTAAAAAAATAGGTTAATGTGCTACTACATACTACAATAATTGGACGTTCTTCATGAACTTCCTCCGCTCCGGGGAAGGGCGAAGGGGCATACTGGACTCCTACCGCCTAAAACACAGGTGCGGTCATATTTGGCACCTAAAGGGGGCTCCAGGTCCTCGTATGATCACAGTAGAGCCACCCACTGGTGCCACGCCTATAGGCACTGAGTGACTATAGAGGGTGACTGTAAAACGACGACGCGTGACCACATGCGCGCCACCGTGTTCTCGTGGGTGGGCACGCAGATTCCCCAATCTGCGCACCCGCAAATTCAGGGGCCCCCTGACTTATATCGACGGCAGGGGATTTTAGGCGTATTGAAATTAGGATATCTTGCCCAATCCGATCGACCGGGATCCGCCGCTCAGCCGCCCGCGCAGGGCACGTCTCGAGCGTGTGCTGTGTGGTATCCTGGTTGCTACCACAATGGTGGCATTGTGCTGTGACCTCGCGTTGTATTCTGAACTGAAATAACCGTGCCCGGTGAACACCTGCGTCAGGCGGTAGGTAACCCGCTTGGTCCTTCTGAGCCAGGCGCCGAAGAGAAGCAGGGCGGCCTCGACGACGCGCTTGGGCGTAAACTGAGTATACACGCGATGTCGCCACATCTCGAGTCCACGCCGCTGAGCCATCTGTCTCAGCCTATCCAAAGCCCCTAGAGGAGCACTCACGTATCCGTCTCCACCAGGATGTCGAAAGGCAAAAAACGCGCCAGGAGAGTTGCCGCCTCGTAAGACTCTGTTCGGTATCCTCGTGCGACCTGTGTAGTCACTCTGCGCTGCAGAATGTGCACTTGACAGTCGAGCTGACCATAGAGGCGCTCTGTAGAGGGTCACGGACCGCACGACTCCTCCGTAGAGACGACGATCTTCCTCGCATGATCCCCCGAGATTGGGCAGCAGCCGGTGTAGAGCACCACGAACTGGGTGGTTCTCTGCTCCTTGGCAGTTTGTGGAACCATAGCGCCTCGATTTTTTGAGGCGCTATCCGCAGACCCTGTGCGTGGATTTTGGCCACGACAATTGCCACCGCTTGTTTGGCAAGCTGAACGGTCCCCTCGAAGGACTCCCCGCTGGCTAACACCAGAGTGTCGTCAGCGTAACGGGCCAATCTGACACCAGCAGATAAAACGACACGCAGGACCGCGTCATAGGCGAGGTTCCATAAGAGGAGGCCGAGATTTGACACCTGCATAACCCTGCACGTAATTTCCCTCCGCTTAACGCTACCATCCCTGCCCACGTAGCGAATGTGCCTATCGCGCAGACAATAATATACCTAAAGATAATTTAATTGCCATAGAAGTTAACGGGTGACCAGTACTGACAGACGGCTCACAATTTCTCCCTTTGCAGCGTCGGTATTATGGGAAAATATATCACCCAAGATGAACTCCACCGAATCACAGTGTGCACCTTGAACGCACCCGGTTCCACAGGAATTCCCAGTGCTCCTCCGTATGTGCTGAAGATAGCTAAAGCTAGCGTAGGATTATAGCCAGAAAGGGCCCAGGTCGCCTGTCTGCCTTCCCGAGGTGGAGGAAATCAATCACTATTAACCAAGTATTTTTTTAAAGGCTTGGCTCTTGTACAAGCTAATTCTCAGTCACCGTGCGGTGTTGGTATTGTGCCCGGTAAGTGATGATTGTAGGCTAGACTTTTAATTGCGATTGGATACCGGCCGGCATCAGTGACATGGGGTAGCCCATCCCTACTCCACTGTCTAGTCCTTCAAGAGGTTTTTTTACTTAATATAAAGTCATTTATTGTATTCCCAAAACAACATAAACATCGAACATGAAATTGATTGTAATAGTTGATTCACCTGTCGAGTGTTCAATTTAGTTCCGGAAGCGTCTGGTTAGGGGGAAGTGACGTCAGGTTGGTGCCGGTACTAAGGGTTGGCGTTCAGTAATCGGTTGGCAAACTTTTGTGTTTTGATTTAATAAAAATAAAAAGTAAAATTTTGTTCTTGTTACCTCAGATGGCCACAGCTGAAACAGCCACAGCCCCAATAGTTCGCTACAGTGAACAGGCGTGAAGAATATTGTGATAACGGTAATCTATACAAATAAATAAAGTTGAAGTGTCTGTTTGTAATGTCAAAATAACAGCTTTTCAATAAATGCATATATAAAGAAAGTATATACGGTACATATAACAAAAAAACATTTTTTTGTCTGTCTGTCTTTCTTTCTGTTTGTTTCGGGTAATTTCCGAAACAGCTGGAGCGATTTTTACGGGACTTTCACGGGCAGATAGCTGATGCTATAAGTAGTGACTTAGGCTACTTTTATATTTAAAAAAATTAAAAGAATGCTATCCAATATACCCACCTATATATTTTTTTAATTTTAAACAGCGGGTGAAACTGCGAGGCACAGCTAATAGAAAATATAAAGGGCAATTGCATTATAGAGTTTTATTGGCGTTGGAGTTTATTCGTGAAGGCCTATTATTGGCTTTCTACTACATGTATTGTTAAATGCTGTTGGTCTTCCAAATAAAAATAAATAGGTAAGTCAGGTAGTTTGCCAATTAGTATGAAGAAATGTTCCGTGTGGTGCCGACTCAGAATTCTCCCGTGGGTGTGGTAAAAGTCGACTAAGAGATTAGCCGGAGGATGGGCAGCAGCGTCCTTCGAGTACAGTAACAACCCAACTGCGATAGCCAATCCGTCTGCCAAGCGTGGCGATTATGGAAAAACCCCCCAAAGAGCCCACAACACACCCATATCGGTCGTTGTGGTGATCTTTGGGGGAAGCCTGTATCCAGCAGTGAACTTAATTCGGCCGAAATGATGATGAAGAAATAGTCCGTGTGGCGTCCACATTAAGAATATAGCACCACTCCATTTCGTCCTGTGGATGTCGCAAAAGGTGACTAGGGGACTTTAAACTGGAGTAGGGAGAGAGCAGCAGCTTCCCTTCTGTGGCACATCACCCATTCTGCACTCACCAACCCGCCTGCGAAGCGTGTTGAGTATTGACAAGTTCCTCCCATAATGAAGACACAGTTGTGGATATCTATGGGGGAAGAAGTGGACGTATTTTGGCTGATGTGATTGTGATGAAGGAATGCAGGGTTACTTTGCCAAACTAATCATTCGACAATGTTCCTTTTACGTCAAACGTTACAGTGCATGTTATTTCACCGTGTAATCATTTGTCGAACATTTTGTGATTTTTTGCCTATAATGCTTTTTAACTTATTTAACAAAGCGCGGTTTTTTATAAGCGTACAAAAAAAATTGAGACTTTTTCACATATCTGTGTTAATTTACAGAAAGAACGATGAAAGTGCATGAGTTATAGGTATGTTAAAGCCATACGCAGCCGCTTCGTGTGTATTAAAATGTAGTGATAATTTAATCTATACAAATAAATAAAATTGAAGTGTCTGTTTGTAATGTCAAAATAACAGCTTTTTACTAAATGTATATGAAAGTATATACGGTACATATAATAAAAACACAAGTTTTTTGTCTGTCTGTCTGTTTGTTCCGGGTAATCTCCGAAACGGCTGAACCGATTTTGACGGGACTTTCACTGGCAGATAGCTAATGTTATAAGGAATAACTTAGGCTACTTTTATTTTAGAAAAATATTTAGGGTTCCGCGCAAAAAACAAAACCCTTGAAATTCAATATAATATATGTTCTATGTCAAGTGTCTATGTCGAAGTACTCTAAATTTCTTCAAAATTAAACGCGGGTGAAACCGCGGTTCCCTGCTAGTGTTATTATATTTCAAAAAAGTGTTCCATGCCTATTCCACGGCAAAATTTACCTCTTCTTACTTTTATTAAAATTCGTTCAGGCTTTTGAGCGCGATGGATTCTCAGACACTTTAACACATACAGACTTTAAGATATTAAGTCATAATTCTAACGATTTTTTACGAGTTAATTAATAATAAATTATGCTAAATAGTTTGGTAGGTGCTGATGCAAGCAAGCGCGCTAGCAAATAGGTGTTTTTAAGTGTTCTCGCAGAACACATAAAAATAACACTGGCATCACGCTAAAATAAAAACAATAGCTGTAGGACAGGATCTGACCATGTGTAGTTGAGGCACACTAATTAGGATCAAATTCATCATTTTTTTTGTAAAATGCTACTTTTGCTAAAATACGAGCATTTAAAAACGCTGTTTTATAACATAAATGAACAATCAATCATTGCAAATATTTAAAGTGTTTTGTACAAAAGTTGATTGAAAAACGGATACAACTGCCAGTTAAATGCTTTAGAAAATGTAAAGTTGCCAAATGTTTAAAATGTTAATCGAACATTTGAATAAATTAAAATGTCTTGAACAGACTTTTTAAAAGTTGATTATTCTTGAGTTTAGTAGATAACGTTGTTTGCATTGTATATATTTTGATATGTTTGTTGAATATACGGCAGCCTCAAACTTTAATTAGTGAGTACAATCATGTACCTACGATTAACCTATAGGTTGTTTTAAACAAATCAAACTACAACAGCTGATCGTTTTTCAGTTTCCAATCACTGTAGTTATATATAAAAATATCAATTTTAATGTATTTAATTTCTGGTAGAATGGCAATGATATTAGACTCACAATGAGTATAAAGTTTTATTAAATAAGTTTTATATTATACGGAGAGGAGTCAATCATAACAAGATACAGATAGTGGGGTATAATTTGATATTATAAAACAATAAACTCGTAAATAGATGCAAAACAGTTTCGAGTCACTAGGTCGAATCACCGACTCATTGACGTTAGCAAATAAATAGTTGAGCAGGTCGTAAAGTATTTAAATAGTATTTTACTGAATGGTTTAATAGGCCCCGTGGTACTAGCGAACAAATTATTTACATCTGCTCAGCATGCTTAGCTTACGCTTCCATACAATCTTACTACCGTAAAATGGGGTTATTTCGGAACCACGGGCCTAATTCAGAATTCAATTAGAAGACATTTATAGTTCTTATGTAGATAAGATTATGACCCGGTCGTAAGTATTACGTATGATTTAAATAAGACACTGATGTTGTGTATATCTTCTAAATATGTAAACATTTCTAGAAATAGTTCTTGGTGCCAATTAGCCCCGTTGTTCTCGTTGCTTACGAGTATGTTTCAATTTTTTTATGACTCACGCTCAAGCTAAATGGATTAGAATGAATGAATATAGATTCCTACATAACGTTGGTACATTAGATATTAAGATTAGGTATAAAATTTCTGCGAGGTTTTGGATTGGTCCATCTCGAACAAAGTCGTGAGTAACAAATAGTTTCATATTATTTGGAAGTGTAACACATAATGAATTATTAGGATCAGTTTTGAAGTAGTCCTTGATGTATTGCTATTTTCTGGGTAGGGTGTCTTGTACGTAAGCATCTAGCTAAAAATCGTTTATAAAAACTACTTTATGTAAATTATTATTTACAAAGATAGAATAAAAAGCAAACTGACTGTATAGAGAAATCATGTTAAATTAGGCATTATAAAAACCATGAGGTAAATTCCTTCTTATCATTCTCAGTCGATGTTGCTGCATGCAAGTTTGGTAAGGGTAAGCTGATTATCAACATTATGACTTCATCATATCGGCCAGTTATACGTCCACTGCTGAACAAAGGCCCCCCCCATAGATTTCCACAACTGTATCATCATTTTGGGGGGAATTCTGACATTATGAATTACCTGTATGTAAATCAAAACTTATAAAACACATTGCAATTATTCACACGAACTTGAAGGGAGGGCTTACATGGCGCTGTCATGTGTTGACGTTTAAAATAAAAAAAATTGTTTATTTTCAATAAACGGTATTTCATTTCACACACTAAAATAAAATACAAAAAAATTGCTATATTTGTTTTTTGTATTATTATTTGTATAATTTGTGATTTATTTAAAACTAGCTGGGACCCGCGGTTTCACCCGCGTTTAATTTAAAAGAAATTTAGAGTACTTCGATATAGACACTTGACATCATCATATCGGCCATTTATACGTCCACTGCTGAACAAAGGCCTCCCCCATGGATTTTCACAACTGTGTCATGATTTTGGGGGGTATTTGCCAATACTCACCACGCTTGGCAGGCGGGTTGGTGAGCGCAGTATGGCAACCATTTCACAGAAGGGACGCTGCTGCCCATCCCTCTGGTTTAGATTCCCTTAGTCGCCTTTTACGACATCCACGGGAGGAGATGGAGTGGTGCTATATTCTTAACCCGGACACCACACGGACACTTGACATAGAATATATATATTGGATTTCAACGGTTTTATTTTTTTACGCGGAACCCTAAGTATTTTTCTAAAATAAAAGTAGCCTTAGTTATTTCTTATAACATCAGCTATCTGCCAGTGAAGGTCCCGTCAAAATCGGTCCAGCCGTTTCGGAGATTACCCGGAACAAACAGACAGACTACAGAATAGACAGAATAGAGTTTTTGTTATATGTTACGTACATACTTTCATATGCATTTAGTACAAAGCTGTTATTTTGACATTACAAACAGACACTTCAATTTTATTTATTTGTATAGATGTATAGATGACACGATATAATTGCAAATTACGTCACAACACGCAACATATGCTAAATGTGTCGTCAACTAATTGTCTTTTACATTGTAAATTTATGGCCAGTTCTATGATCATAAAAACATAATAAAATCATTGCACAAGCACTATATGATGTCATCATTCATCTGACATGACTTTATGATGCTAAAGTCAATATAAAATCATCTTTACGTTAGTTTTTCCCTTCATTTTGATATAATTTGCATGTATGCAAATTCGTTTTAATTGATATCATTACAATTATTATGTTTTCTATTCATAACTGCAAATTGCTAACTAGGTTTTTCACAGATTTGTTTCGATTGTAACAGAAAAAAGACGCTTATAGCCAATTGCATTCACCGATCGGTAAACGATCGGCGAGGTTAAGCAATGGCTGGAGTGGTCAGTCTATACATGGTGATCGCGAAGCGGATTTGAACTGTCTCCGTGCTTCGGAGGTTACGTAAAATCATCGGTCTCGGTTGGTGTCGTTAAGCCAAGTCGGAGGCCTTTAGGAGGCTTGAACGAATCTGACATAAGACTGGCGATTAAACCACAAAGAACAGAAAAAATGTCTCTACGTAAATAATTAAATAGATCCGTGATACAGCGTGAATGAACTATGAAGCACAGCGCAACAAGATTGTGACCGGCTAATAAATTGTTAAGTTATTAGGCTACAACATTACGCTTATTGCATTACTTAGGGAGTGGTCAGAAGTGGAAGTAAAAATCTATTTAACCTCACCTATCTTGTAAAGGGAAAGCGTAAACATATTCTAAGAGTTAATAGCCCAACAATGAGGGCATAGATTAGTTAAGACGCGTCTCGTCGGACTGGAAGTTGACCCTGACTATGTTGGTGTAGGGCTAGTGATGCAACCATAGATATCCAATGCAACGAATACGAATATTCGTACAAAAATAAGCCGAATACCGAATATTAAATATAGAGAATGCTACAAAAATAGTGAAATGATTGAATGAAAAAGCAAAATGTTACTACTCCACAAACAAAAGAATAATGTAGAAATAAAACAGTAATAGGCAGGTAATCCTTTTTAGAAATGACTACATCCTGTTTAATAAACGCCATTCCGTTAAAATAAAGTTCACCATTTGTATAGGAAGGATCCATAAATACCGAATATCCGTAAATACGCCTATATACAGGAGTACTTATATACCTAGATGTATTTACGGATATTATCCTTGCGTGTATACAACTAAATAAATCTTGGGATACTGGTACAACTCTTAAGAGTTCAGACGGAAACTCGATCAGATACGAACACGGGTGCAACAGCCAGTTACATGCCGTGTGTCGTCATTTTCGGGGGAATTTTCAAGTACGCACCACGCTTGGCAGGGTCTTGGTAAGCCCAGAAAGGCTGCTGTTCTTCAAAAGGGACGCTGCTCCCGCTGGTTTGGAGTCCCTTACGGCCGAGAACTGAAACGCCACTTAATATTTAACTCCCGCTTAGTGATTTTTGCTTCCTACTTAAAATGGGCGTCTCGAATAGTTGGAAGTGGGATTTTAATAAGATAAAGATAAGATAAAAAAGATTTTTATTCATTTAAACCATTAATAGCACTTATGAATCGTCAAGACTTTAGTTGCCACGTTCCAAGATGTAGATTTCCTATGGAGAAGAACGGGCAAGAAACTCCATGGTTACTCTTTTAAAACCATGTTACAATATTTATGTGTACAATGTTCTCGAAAATTCAGGTTATATAAAGACAATGTTCCTACATTAAACATAGTAAAGTCTAACCTCTTAAACCTCTTAAAAGTGTCAATATCAAATCATAAACCAGTTGAATATAAAAAAAATATACAATAATATTAAGTGGCGTTTGAGTATTCAGCCGTTATGTTACTAGTCGCCTTTTACTATATCCACGGGGAGAGATGGAGTGATGCTCTATTCTTAAAGTATGATAAATAAATAAGGCTAGGTTACTGATGATGTTCTAGTGTACGAGGTAGTCATACGAGGACCTGGAGCCTCCGTTAGGTGCCGAAAATGACCGCTCCAGTGGTTTTAGCCGGTAGGAGTCCGGCATACCTCTTCGTCTTTCCCCGGGGCGAAGGAAGTTCATGAAGAACTTCCAATGCACCAATAAAAAAAAGGTTTCTGATGATAACAACTACCTATAGGTACTCCACACATTGATAAAATAAAAGTACCTATCTCTTGGAGGTGATAGACGTTATTTCCGGGCAGCAAACAGAAACATCAGCCTGTAAGCGTCCACTACTGAACAAGGGTCACCCAATGACCACTACAATAGTGAATATTGCCAGTATGACCATGCTTGGAAAGCGGATTAGTGATAGTTTATCCTCTTGATATCAACCCTTGGTCGCCTTTTACGACCCCTATGGGTGAAGAGAGCTGGTCCATTATTTGCTGGAAACTACACGGAATGGGCAGCAGTAGCAGGTGACATAACGCCGTTATTGATTGATATCTTATAATGAACCCTGGCAATAGTTAAAAGAAGCTGTTATGAATAATTGTGCCAAGCAAAACTTTATAATTTACTACTAATAGCTAACATAATTTTGCATTCAACTGCAGGCTTTACCTAGTAACGCAGAGGACTAAAAAAAAAAATGACTTTGTTTGTACCAAAAGTCTTTCAAAAGAACTAAACGGTGAAAACAAATGCCGCTTACTCAAAAAATACTTAACCGCAAAGTTGTTAGAGTTAAATAAAGTTCAACAAAGGTCAGAGTTCGCAGCTATCGGTAAAGTTTTTGCTGTGTTGCAAAGGGTAAATTTAATGTGTCACTTTGTTCCGTTTGTAAAGAATAGATATACCTACCACCGCTTAATTAATTTTTCCCTTCATCTGTCACATCATAATACATACGTCCTTGTATTGGAGTAAATCTACTTTTGCATATTAATAGCGGCTATTTTCACTTTATTAGTCACATTTGTGTCACATCACAATTCCTTTTGTTTACGTCTAACAAATCAACAGAAAATTTTATTGGCATTATCTGTCAATAAATTTGATTGGAATCATAATTCGTAAATGTCATGAGAAACAACATTTAAAAGTTTAATAATTAATATGAATGATAAATAAAATATGCTAAAATGCGAAATTAGTAGACTTCCTTAAAAATAAATTGGTATCTACGTACTTACCTAATTTTAGTAAACGTATTTCGGGTATAGTTCACACGAAACTGGTAACAATTATCTGACTCTTAACTCTAGACTCTTGTTTATTTTTTTGTCAGTATACGTTTTCTGTCTAATGTTTGACTTGCAAGCATAGGTACCTACTTCGTCAGCGATACAGATAATGGATCTGTGGGGCTGCATGCACCAAACAAAAAAGCGTAAAATTAAAAAAACACTGACACTCACCATCACTAGGGTTGGGTGTACTGTCGGACTGCCTGTCAGAATCCCCAGTACCAACGAGGTTCCTGATGCTAAATGAGTTCGTCTTCCGTGATGTCGTCACTTCCGCGGTCACGGTGCTGCCGTCACAACCGCCCTCCGTTCCATTCACTAGCTCCCGGCACACCTGTTCAGTCCCGTTCAAAGAAATAATCTCCCCAGTACCGTCCAACATGTCCCCACGACGTGTTGTCAAGTCCATTTTTGACAGCTACCTTGGCACTAATCAAATTCTTTGGAACGGTACAGTTATTGTTTTTATTTGACATTTTCGGTCACGACGCGCGGGAAAGTTTAACAAACAATTCGTAATTGGAACTCATTTCAGTTTTTTTCTTATTTATTATATTATGTATAACGTTTTTCACTTTTTTAAGACACAGGCCACTGAGTTTACTGTCGCTGTTGCCAACTTGCAATTTTCTTAATTCAAAAGTTGCATGCGTAGTTTGTTCGATATTTTAATTCCCACAGTCTTATCACTAAGGTCACTCCGATGCAAATGATAAGGACATTAGGATGCACTACGTGTCTCACGTATGTTCCCCGCCGGCGTCAGTTGCGCGAATTTTTGCGACAGTCGCGCGCAACGCGCGGTAACTCCGCGGTGGTGTAGCCGACTGGTCCTCCGTCCTCCTCGGCCGTCGCAGTCGCCCGGCCCTCCCTACGCCTCCGAAGGCGGGGCCTCAACGCCCCTCGACGCGCCACAAACGCGCAATTGCAACCGCGCGACTTTTTAGCCGTCAATTACCTACAACGCGATTGATTTGTTTTAATGAGTTCTAATTGCGTTTATTGATAAGTGCAAGTGCTCAAAGTTACACAAGACACCGTTTAATGCATATTTCTTATAGCATGTCACGTGTTTTTTTTTTTGTGTTACCTATTTTATTTATTAAGCAAGGCAGTAGAATTGACATAATTGTATCGGTTAGTAAGTACGTGCCATTGTAATTATCATAATAAGACAAGCCACGACCTCCGGCTTGTTGGGAATAAAAATAGGATAAAGTTAAATGTAGGTAATGAGGTGTTTTGCGAGTAGATTTTTTATTTTTGTATAAAGTTTGTGAATTTTACTGTAGGTACTTTTATTAAAGTGTAGAGGCACAACGAATTTACATTATTCCGGTTAATTATTAGTATTAGTAAAGATTTCATCTTTTAGAAAGCTTAAAATTCCACCGTAAATAAATAGGTAAAAATGGTTTTATTGTGAATTAGTAGAATGTAAAGTACTTCAATCATCATCGTGATGTGTTACTTACCTACAGCTAATCGAATTACAATAAAACTCATTAGAAGTACACGTACACAGTCAAGCTTATCTATAAGTTGCTGCTTAAGTTATAAATAGCATGCCTTCAATATCTTTTCAGAATTAGCGGTAAAAAGGCACCATCCGTTTAATTAAATTTATCAACATAAATTGTGATATAGCGTGGTAACCCTAACTAAATTTAACTTTGACGCTGTATGAAGTAGAAATACGGTTCGAGGATTTACAGGGTTGTCAAGTCTGTTTTTATAGGTAGAGTAGGTAATAGTTTGAAAGTATTAACATTGATATAAAGAAAGGCTATCAACATGCTCCTGTATGAACATTTTAAAAGTAGATTAGTTAGCCTACATACCTAGTAACTACGTTGTCAAAATAATACGAATTTTCAGAAACGTTTTTTCCTATTAAGTATTCTGCGTCTAAATCGCACCGGCTGCCATGGCAACTGACTTACACAATGACACAAAAAAAAGTCTTTCTACGCAACCAGCTGCGAAGTCTGTGCTTAAGTTGGAGACACTGATCAATCTGAAAACTTTTCAGTAATAAGAAAATATAGAGAAATTCAATCTTATTCAATGCATAGAGCGGTAAATTATTTGTAATGCCTATAACTCTTTAGGTTTATCTCTTCTTCACTTAACTGAGATAATCGCAAATCAAATTTAAGCCTGCGTTTTTGAATGACATTCATTAACAGCAAGAAATGACATAAGTACAGGTGGTAGGTCTCTTATTGCAAGTGTTCGGCTAGGACCACCACAGTTTAAGATGTTCGCCGGTTAGAAGGGAATGTGGCTAGTGTAGGTAATTACTGGGATTAGAGATTAAATAATATCTAATGTCCCGAGGTGACGTACTCACCACGCTTGGCAGGCGGGTTGGTGAGCGCAGTATGGCTACCGTTTCACAGAAGGGACGCTGTTGATATGCTGATGCTGATTCCATAGATACTCTTTTGAAATAGATGGGGATTACAACGTTGATTGATACAAATGATTGTAAAAGTCCTCGCTATATCTGGCTGGGAGGAAATTACACTCATATCGGCTATATCAAGTCCACTACCGACCAAAGGCCTCCCCCATAGATTTCCTGTGTGTGGCGTTGGCAGGCGGGTTGGTGAGCGGAGAATGGCTACTAATCTACAGAAAAGACGCTGCTACCCATCCCTCTGGTTTAGTCTGGTTAGTCATTTTTTACGACATCCACGGGAGGAGATGGAGTGGTGCTATTCTTAATCCGGACACCACACGGACAACTAGACTTTATACGCGGTTCGCGGTCTTCGCTCAAGGACTCCTCTGCACCACTGGCCGTCGGTTTTTAGACCTTGATTACTTGTAATTTCGTAAATGGTAACCCTTAAAATATCGAATACCGTAGTTTCTAAACCTCTGTATTTTATATTTGTCAACGAGCAATAAATTCTAGTTAGGGCTCAGTCTACGAAACCGCTCGGGGCAACGGCCTGATTGAAGGTACATACTCAGAACTATCGGACCTCAATATTTATTGTCATGATAATCGAAATTAGAATAATTGCAGCATTTGATTAACAGTTGTTTATTGGCGATTATACCTATGGGGGATTTTATTATGCAATTTAATTCTTACTCCATTAAGTTATAATGTTTCAAAACATTTTGATTTCAGTATTATTGTTGGGATTTTTTATTATAAATATCATCATCATTCGGCCGAATGAAGTCCACTGCTGGACACAGGCCTCCTCCAAACATCACCACAACGACCGATATGGGTGTGTTGTGAACCCATTGGGGGGTTTTGCCCCAATCGCCACGCTTGGCAGACGGTTTGGCGTTCACAGTTGAGTTGTTAATGTACTCGAAGGACGCTGCTGTCCATCCTCCGGCTTCGGCTGCCCATCCCTTAGTCGCCGTGTGGTGCCGGCTCAGAATACCACCACTCCATCACCTCCCGTGGGTGTCGTAAAATTATAAATATATTTACCTAAGTATTTAAAGTTTTATTATACATGCTGATAAAAATTATAAGGCTACCCAAGACAAGCCCTACGGGGTGCCACACTGCGATCGTCACCTCGAGACTCATCAAGTTATTAAATCTCTTAGCGTGCTTACACACTGCCACTTTTTTAAGCGATTCAGTCGAAGCAGTGGTGATACAGCACTAAACCTTCTACCTTTTTTTTTTATTGGTGCCCAGTGGAAATTCTTCATGAACTTCCTTCGCCCCGGGGAAGGGCGAAGGGGTATGCCGGACTCCTACCGGCTAAAACCACTGGAGCGGTCATCTTCGGCACCTAAGGGAGGCTCCAGGTCCTCGTATGATCACACTAGAGCCGCCCACTGGTGCCACGCCTATAGGCACATCCCGGAGAGGGTGACTGTAAAGCGGTCATCCCCCGGGGGGGTTGTAAAGGATCCTCCAAAGCGTCCTACGGCAGCGCGTGACCACATGCGTGCTACCGTCTTCTCTTGGGTCGCTCGGTGTGGGCACGCAGATTCCCCAATCTACGCACCCAGAGGTACCCCGCCTTATAGTAACGGCAGGGGTTTCAGGCGTATGGGATTAGGGGCCAGGGCGGTTGTTACCCCGGCGCCGTCTCCTCCTTCTTCGAGCGGGATCGGCCCTCTCCCGATCCCGCTGAAATAAACCTTCTACCTAGCTAGGCTAAAGTCGCGATGCAGCCGCGTATTTCACAAACATGCATGTGCATCGCGTGTTGTGTAACTGCCCTTATGGCCAGTGATTTCACTAGTGACAGTGCACTAGGGGTAGCAGAGTATCTGTCACTGCGGCGGTACTTACCTATCTAGCCGGACTTGCAAAAAGCTTTTTTTTTTATTAGTTTCCAGTGGTTTTTTTTATTTATTTTTTTATTATTTAATTTCTACATGGAACTTCCTTCGCCCCGGGAAAGGGCGAAGGGCCGGCCTCCTACCGGCAAAAACCACTGGAGCGGTCATATTCGGCACTGAAGGGGGGCTCCAGGTCCTCATAAGATCACACTAGAGCCCATTGGTGCCACACCTTTAGGCACATCTCGGAGGGGATGACTGTAAATCGTTCGCCCTCTCTAGTGGAGGAAAGGCGACTGTAAAAAGGCCGCCCCCCAGGCACTTCTCAGGGAGGATTGTACAGGATCCCCCAAGTCTCGCTGTGCGCTGTGCTGTGCACACGGCGGCATGTGACCACGTGCGCGCCACCATCTTCCCTTGCAAAAAGACCACCACCAGTAAAGTAAACCTGATGAAATAGACGTAATAACAACAATTATATAAGACGACTATCCGGGCCCCGCGGTTTCTCCCACCGTTTAATTTAAAACTAATCGCAGTCGACTGCTGCGCTCCGGGTCGTGGGTTCGATTCCCGCACGGAACAAATATTTGTATGATCTGCAGGTAGTTGTTCCGGGTCTGGGTGTATTGTATGTGGAATTCATGTCTGTAAACACACCCACGACACAGAAGAAATCCTAGTGTGGGGCAACGTTAAAAAAAAGAGAAAAGTAATAACTATAAATAATTTAAAGTACTTCGGCGTAAGATAATTGACATAGAGTAGGTAGGTATATTTATTGGGTTTCATGAGTTTTAATTTATTGCGCAGTACCCTAATTCCTTTTCTAAAATAAAAGTAGTCTAAGTTATTCCTTATAACATTAGCTATTTTCCGGTGAAAGTCCCGTCTTCATACTATATATATACTTTCTTAAACATTTAGTAAAAAGCTGTTATTTTGGCATTAGAAACAGGCACTTCAATTTTATTTGTTTGTAGGTATATAAATGTAGCGTGGTTTGCCCTCTAATCAAGAGGACCTACGACCTGAAGAACGTGGAATGAATAGAATAGTTTTTTTTTTCTTTATTTCAGGAGTTTGGCCAACAAGACTGTCTCCGTAAGACTTTCTTATAATATAAACACCATTATAATTCAATACAACACAATAGATAGTCTAATATCAACAACATTTATGGAGCCAGCATGGTGAACGACCCTCGTTTCTTCTCTATATAAAAAAAAATGTAAAGTGGTAATGGGCGGGGCACATTGCTCGTAGAACTGACGGCCGTTGGGGTAAAAAGGTTCTCGAGTGGAGACCGCGCACCGGAAAACGCAGTGTGGGACGAGCTCCGACGAGGTGGACAGACGACCTGGTGAAGGTCGCTGGGCGTCGTTGGATGAGAGCGGCATGTGACCGCTCGGTGTGGAAATCTATGGGGTAGGACTTTGTTCAGCAGTGGACGTCTATTGGCATGATGGTGATGACGAAAAGAGCCTTTGTACTTTACTTCTAATCTTAATATACTAGATGCTGTTCTTCGGGAGAGATTTTTTACTGTAGAGAGTCTTTCCAAAAGATACATATCAGCGTAAGTACCTACCTTAGAAAAAGTTGTGGGTAGTAAATATATAAATGTATTAAGAATATATATAATTGTGAATGTGTGTGAATATATGTAATATATAATTGTATTAAGAATAAATTATTATTTATCTTATTCTTTACTGTACCTATCTACTGAATATTTTACAGTTTATTTAAAAGGCAAGCTTAACTCACAGATATGACACCTAACTTACTAAAAAAAGAAGTAGAATTGACGAGGAATTCAACCAGTCAACTGAAAATAAAATACTTTTAACCGAGCCTGAAAAAGAATGTACTCTATACATTAACGGCCGAAATTAATAATCAATCTAATCCAAAATCATAAGATTTCGGATTTCGCATTTGTCTGTTTTTGTGCTAAGATCACACTGAACACAAAATCAGATCAAGTTTTTAATCTTGAATCTAAACATTTTGTTAGTTAAACGTCTCCAGTGGAACTAGCCTCCTAATGAGAAGGAAGGAGAAGCTAAATCCGATCATCTAACAGATTTTTGATTTTAAAAAGAGGTAACTTAAAAAAAAAAATTGCCTCCCACTACTAGAAGCGATAGCAATTTTATAGTATTGACATTGCTATAGGTTACATAGGAGGTGGCCGAACATTCAGCTAATAACATTTTTTACAAAAGCACAAAAACACTTTATCGATCTCCATTTCCTAATAAACAAATAAGGCCATATTTAATCACCTTCTACCAATATTTGTGAAGCAATCATCCAACATTCACATGTATAAATTGCAGTCGGGCTGGTCGTATATGCCGGCGGTCACAAAGCCGCCGAGCCAGCGGGGTGCTCAACCCAATTATACAGAGAGCTCGGTTTGATTCTATTTGTATGGTAATGCACTCATTACTGAAGACAAAAGGTATCACATCCAATATGTGGACGAAAAAGTTAAGAATTTCTAATGTCTCGTTTTGTTAGTGGCGATGCAGTTAGCGTTTTAATTGCGTTGGTGCTATCGCGGTGGGCTGTCGGATGTCCGTACGTCGATTGAAGAAGACCCATCGCTTATATTGCGGGTACGATAGAACAGTTTGTTTTTATTATACAATTTAATGTTAGATATTTATAATAAAAAGTTAGTTAGTGTCCATTTCACTCTATTTAGATTAAAACTCTGCATGTTGGTCTATTTCCCCGCGTAAGCCTGCCAGTAGACCGGGTTTCCGCCCAAAGGGAATATAAATAAACCTATATAAATAATAATAATTTATTTTTACTACTATATAACACAAATATATATATAATATTATATACCACAGAATGCCTATTGGTATTTAATATATAGCTACATCTTATAATAGGTATTTATATATACCTTAAAACTAAATATATACAGACTATTTTCTCAATAAACAAAAAGAAAATATATAAGCTCATTGCTGTCAGCTGATAATGTTCCCAGAAGACTGGCAGCGGCAATGGTTACTCTTTGGCCAAAGAAAATGCCAGCCCTCTGATCACGCGAAGTGTCGACCAACCATCTAGCTATATCTTTGGAAAGCCGACGTGCACTCGGACCCCATGACCCAAGCGTTTCGACCCTAAACGGCTCAAAACAATAATTACCTATTAGGTTATTGTATTTGCGCCGTTTGAGGGCATCTGCTGCACATGCAACAGCGCCAGCTCAGCCTGCCGTGCTTGGAAGATGGGATAGAGCAGGGTTGTCGACACAATTTGCGTTCCATACCAGAGGCCTACCTATCTTCCATGGTAATAACGACATACCGTCTGGTCTTTTGTCATCGTTACGTGCCAAGCTATTGGGTTTCAAAACGGCTAGCACGCCGGCAATATAATGTCATTAATATTAGCATGGCATGCTATGCGACCTGCATTTTTACTACAAGATAGGCTATGGTGTCAGAAGGGTAAAAGTAAGCGTAGTATGGCGCTGGTCCACAGAAGGGACGCTGCTGTCCATCCCTCGGGCTTAGAGGCCTTATTTGCCTTCTACGACATCTACGGGAGAAAACGGAGTGGTGCTATATTTTTAATCCGGACACCACTCGGAATAGGATACGAAATGTATGATAATTTATATAAGAACACAGTTCACGCCTTTACACAGATCTCCAACGATACCTTATAATGTTTGTACATGAGAGTGTCGACCTCCAATTCAATCAGTTAGTCAGCATTCTGTCTCTTTCGTTCCGCCGACAAACTGAGCAGCAACTATTCCATTTGATGATTGAAGTGCATTTCATAATAAATTGTATTCTATTTTGACATATCATTGAATCGGCTACCGTCTGTAGTTTATTCCGTTCTACTTAATAGATCTACGCATCACGTCACCCATCATGAAGCATATAGTTGATTGAGGGGTTCCATTACTGTATACTGTCCGTTCCGTGTGGTGTCCGGATTAAGAATATAGCACTACTCCAACTCCTTCCGTAGATCTTTTTTTTTTGGTTGGGACAAGCCCGCCACACATTCCTAACTACTGCAACTCCTGTAAGCCAGGATCTACAATGGCGACCACCGAAAAGAACACCGATCAATAGAGCTCGGTGTGTCCTTAAATGAATAACTGTCTTGGAACCCGCACCGAAATTAATCAGAAAAGAAAAAGGAGGAGTAGGAAAGAATATACGTTCCACTTCCCTCCGTAGCAAGCAGGAGACAGAGATCCGATCAGATCCTTCCGTGGATGTCGTAAAAGGCGACTAAGGGACTCTAATCCAGAGGGATGGGCAGCAGCGTCCCTGCTGTGGTACAGTAAGCCATACTGCGCTCACCAATCCGCCTGCCAAGCAAGATGAGTACTAGCAAATTCCCCCTAAAACAATTCCACAATTGTGGAAATCTATGGGGGGGGGGCTTTGTTTAGCAGTGAACGACCCGGTATGATGTTGTTGGTAACGATTACTGTATAATGAAACCCATCCGCATGTAGTGATGCTGTTACAACAAATGTGTGGTTTTCGGGAACGAATGGACCATCTTTCTCCACCCATGGGTATCGTAAAAGGCAACTCCGGGTTGATATCAATAGAATGGGTAGAAGCATAATTTCGCGTGCTACTAATGTCACACTGTGATCACCAGGCCCCTGCCAACTGTGGTGATTATGACAATACTGAAATCACTTACCCCCATGCCAAGTGTGGTGGTTCTGGCAATACTGAGATCACAAATCCCCAAGCCAAGCGTGGTGACTATGGAAATACCGCGATCATCATTCCCCGTGCCAAGCTTGGTGATTATGGCCATATCTTAGTGGCCGTTAATTTTAGTGGTAATTGGGAGGAGTCAAGAAGTTGCCGGATACCGGCTAATGAGATGAAGTGAGTTGCAACAAAAAGCTAAAACATATATTATTTCCGTAAGTACATACTCTATAAATACATATAACTATTTAACGCCAGTTTAGAGCTCGTAAATTTCTTATACATCTCATGTCCAGTGTAATTTATGAACGATTTTCCATACCTAAAAAAATAAAACAACATCTAATATATCAGCCATAAAAGCTATTCAGCGTCAAAATAAAAAGGCTAACTCTACTATAATACCAATCGGCATTACAATGCTCTCGAAGTATATAACTAGGCTTTATATAAAGCGTTATATCGTGTATAATAAAGCGAAACGGACAGTCATCAATATTTACTTACATACAAAGGAGCCGACGTTTTTACAATGAACTACCGTTGTTTGTTTGCGTGTATCGAGGTCTAGTCGAACTACTATTAAATCAATAAATAGATTAGGAAGGCGTACTCTGTAAGCGATATGCCGACTAGATTGAGTTTTGGGGATGTGCATATTCGAAGAGATCTGTGCCATTGAATTTCATGCTGAAGAATAGAATGTTATTGTTTTTTCTCCATTCGTCTATTCCAGGTAATGCAGTGGTCTTCTTCTGTGGGAGCGTTATGCTCCAGAAAGCGACCACTGAGCGGGATTGGGAGAGGGCCGATCCTGCACGAAGAAGGAGGAGGCGGCTCTAGTATGATCATACGAGGACCTGGAGCCCCGCTTTTGGTGCTGAAGATGACCTCCCCAGTGGTTTAAGCCGACAGGAGTGTGTTCTGACCCTTCACCCTTCCCGGGACGGAGGTAGTTCATGATGAATTTCCACTGGTATATATAAAAAAAGATCTATTCCAGGTTGTGGATTTTGTGGAGCGCTATTACACCAGTCTATTATAAACAAAGTCTGCAGTGTGTGAACATGACTTCGTCATAATATGAGCCAAAGTTCGTCCACAGCCGAACAGAGGCCTCTCCCATAAACGATCGGCTGCATGTCTTGTGTCGTCATTTTGGGGGGAATTTGCCAGTACTCACCTCGCTTGGCAGGCGGGATGGCAAGCGCAGTATGGCTGCTGTTTCATAGATGGGACGCTACTACCCATCCCTCTGGCTTAGACTCCTTTGGTCGCCTTTTACGACAGCCACGGGAGGAGATGGACTGGACTATATTTTTAAATCCGGGTAAACCAAACCATATACTCCGTAACTCAAGGCTTCACCAAAAAGAACCGATATGTCCATGAATATTTTCGTTACGCACGAAACATTATTATTTTAATAGAGAAGATGGCCCTTTCCACCAGTTTGGAATCCTGTAATTAAGATATTAAATTCCCAAACTTCATCATCATTTCGGCCTAATGAAGTCCACTGTTGGACACAGGCCTCCCCCAAAGATCATCACAACCACCGATATGGATGTGTTTTAAGCTCATTGGGGGGTTTTGCCATAATCGCCACGCTTGGCAGGCGGGTTGGCGATCGCAGTTGAGTTGTTAATGTACTCGAAGGACGCTGCTGCCCATCCTCCGATTAATCCCTTAGTCGACTTTTACGACACCCATGGGAGGAGATGGGGTGGTGGCATTCTGAGCCGGCACCACACGGCAAAGCCGGCACCACACGGCAACTTCTAATCTTCAAGTCTTCTTCGGCAAACTTCATGCAACACTGGAAAACATTGCGACACTGCAAGTCGTAGTGACACGTACATCGAAATAATTTTTGATTAGATTTGTACCATAGTTAAAAAAACATTTTTATTACCTTTGTCATCCTCCGACTGCGAACGCTGCAATGTTCGGAACGCGATGTAATCCGCTCTAGTGTTTTACTCTGTATAATATCAAGATCGTAATATGTTACGATACGTAACCTTGTCTGCGATGTCTGGCATCCGATGTCCAACCAATAACAATGCTTGCCCATCTCCCTTGGCGCATGCGAGTGACGCGGCTAGCCGACTTCTACTTTAGTCTGGCTGGTATAACTCCGACATCTGCGACATAAATAAAACATGGAGCGCAGGGGATGTTTCTAAGGCAATTACTCTGAGTAACGACTAGGATGTAGCTCTCCAAGACTGGATGGCAAATCTACGTGGCTAAATTTAGGTGTTCTCTAACGGAAAATCTCTAGATTTTAGATTTTGAAATTCATCCGGGGTTGTGTTACGATAACATATAACCAATAAACAGACATACCCGACATCCTTAATCTGAAACCCAAAGATTTTGGATTAGACTGATTATTAATTTCGGCTGTAAGTGATCAATGCAGTGTAGATTTGGATGGATTTTTACTTTAGCGTTGTAGAAGGTTGCCCGTTCCGATCTGAAAACCTTTTCAGGACCACTAACTCATCCAATGCATCTTTGGGTCTCATATAGATCCATTCATTGGGAGTCTTAAGGACTTGGACTAAGGACGACGGTTTTTTTTTTCCAGTTTGAAACCGTGTGGCGAATGTTATCCAAAAGTACTACCTAACTTATGAAAATGTGCAAATAATTGTCAGTAGTTGTTATCAGCGAAAAATTAGATTTCTCTCAACGCCCAAAAAATCCTAGAGTAGTTAAAATTTTACATTCATGTAAATTGAAACATAATACCAAATTTTCCCCCTAATTTGTGTTCAGCATAAAAAATTGGTACGGAACTCGGTGTATATGGTGTGCCCAATTTCACGGTGTGCCCCAGGCGCCCGCGCAACGCGCAAGTCACTGGCTCGCAATCAGGCTGCGCCCGCGCTGCCTTTGTTTCAAACGACGCCGCCCCGCATTGGCGCCAAAATGTTAACCGTAGCTGTGTTGCCGGTAAAGTTGTGGCGAATTTTGTAATGAACAAAAATGGGAGTGGTGGGGTTTCAATGAGGATTATAGACCAAACAGTTAAAATATCTCTATGTTCGGTTTATTCTACCGGATTTAACTATAGTGTACCTAGCTACAATTATTTTCAATAATCTGGGCATATGGATATATGAATATAATGCATAACGTACAGAATTTCTTTAACCTCTCGCGTCTCTATTGCCGGCAGCCGTGTAGACACAATAGATTTTTAATTGTGTCTCGTTTTGCGACACTCAAAACACCTAACTAATAATAATTAGTTATGTCATCTTAAAAAGTATTTATTAAATGCTCCATTGCATTATGGCCCAAATAAAATTCATCGATAATTAGCTGCATTAATTCATTCTTAAAAAAGCCCGTACACCGTCGATCGCACTTTTGGATACCGGAAGTCAGATTGCAGTCTTCCTGTGTATAATATTATAATACCTATATGAAGCCGCATTTTACACTCACAAACGTAATTTTTGGCAAAAATACGATTGTTGATACGTTTTAAATACCTACTACTCTAACTCATTCTTTGATGAACGTTTTTAATAGGGACAATGGACTCGCTGCTGTACCCGAGACGGACGGGAGCATAGGACAACATGAAATTGTAAATAAAGAATAAAATAATTCAAATACATGGCAACATTTACTTTCACACACACACACATGCGCATAAAGTTAATATTAATTAGCTGCCAAACGATATATTAAGATAATAAAATGCCTTAACGCCTCGTTTAAAGAAATTCTGTACCTTATGCATTATCTTGCGACGTGCCCCGAATTGAAATCACGTGACTTGTCAAAATATGTGCGTGGATAATTGGATATGCGAAAAGGATTCGGTCGATAAAAGAATGTTTATTAATTTATTTAGGGTGAAAGAGTTTTTATATGGGTTTAATGTTCCGGTAATTCAACAAACAACTTTTTAATTAATATTTTCAGTTAATAAACACACGCTCATAAATACCTCATATACGAATATACCTGTAACAATAATTATCGTCATCATCATCATATCAGCCGAAGGACGTCCACTGCTGAACAAAGGCCTTCCCATATACCTTGATTTCCACCACGACTGAATAAGTACATGCCGCCCGCATCCAACTACTGGCAGCGACCTTTCACTTGGTAGTCTCCATTTAGGTGGAGTTCATTCCACGCTGCGTCTTTTTTCAACGAACAATGTGCCCCGCCCATTGCCACTACAGTTTACTAATCCTTTCAGCTATGTCGGCCACTTTAGTTCTTCCACGTATCTCCTCATTTCTGATTCGATCTCGTAGAGAAATACCAAGCGTAGCTCTATCCGTAGCACGCCGAGTGAGCATGAGCTTTCTTATAAGGTCCATAGTGAGTGACCTCGTCTCTGTGCCATATGCCACTAGTGGCATATATAACAGTATACACTATAAAATTATGGCCAATTAGAATTGGGAGTCCGTTGTGCATCCCCGAATCGTGTGAACATCACTTCTGTTGACCGAAAGTCGGGGCGCTGAGAAAGAAGGCCTTGTGCCGTCGCGGGAATCTGAAGTATGTAGGACAAAAAACTTGCAGTATTACTCGACTCCATCCCCAACAGCCTCCGTTTATTATGAGCAAGAAGACACATAGACTTTTTACCATGATACGACAAATTTGTTAGTAAGATATTTCCTACGACGAGCAGGCGAAATAAACTTTTTTGTATGTCAAATACGCAGAATGACTGTAAGCATTCTTCATTTTTTATTTCAAGAGGACCTCTAGCTTTTCATTTTTCTGCGATGCAGCGCGGATTTTGATAATATTATGTTCTTATTCTGACATACGAAATTTCGTGCGCCATCGAACACATTCGTATATCTTACTAACAGGTATAAGAAATGTGAAAGTGTGTTAGTATGTTTATCTCTCAATCACGTTCATGCAGCTGAATGGATTCAAGAGAAATTTAGTTAGATTATGTCATGGAATAGCACATAGATTTATATATTGATTTATCACGTTTTCAAGTTCACTTCAGGGTTTAAGTTAGTTACCGTGTGGTGCCGGCTCAGAATACCACCACCCCATCTCCTCCCGTGGGTGTCGTACACGTCGACTAAGGGATTAGCCGGAGGATGGGCAGCAGCGTCCTTCGAGTACACTAACAACTTAACTGCGATCGCCAACCCGTCTGCCAAGCGTGGCGATTAAGGCAAAACCCCCCAATGAGCCCACAACACACCCATATCGGTCGTGGTGGTGATCTTTGGGGGAGGCCTGTGTCCAGCAGTGGACTTCATTTGGCCGAAATGATGACTTCGCAAATTCATCCGTAACTTTTTTTTATAGGGCTTCTCGCATACATTACTGGGAAATGTGGTTGCTTAACCGGTCATTTCTGGCAAAGCCAAAAGAGGCCTCCAGCCAGGCTTAAAATTAATGTTTAAAAACTAAGAAACTTTCGCTAAGGGCACCCCCTGCGGGACACGGACCTCGGCTTAGGGCGTTGCTGGAGATAACAAGCTATTGTTTTGGGGACAGCTGGATCGGTATTATTTATAATGTATTAGGGGACATTTAAAACTATAGGCTCGGCAAATCATCCGTAGCGGTCAGTTTCACATTTATAAGTGTACAGGTAGAGTCAAGGGCCATGACAAGGGGGGGGGGCAGGTGGGGCAGCTGCCCGCCCCCCTAGAGACGATTTTTTTATCTAATTCCACTTTTTATCGTTTATAATTCTCCGATATATATAATTTATAGTTAATAATGTTTTATATGATTTTAGATTCTATAAAAAAAAGTAGTCGAAAAATTCATAATCTAAACTCAAGAAGATTGTTTTAATTACGTTTTTTTCTTCTAAGACTTTACAAATATTATTTATATTATCTATATTAATATTACCTACAATTTATATCCTGTATCTATCGTCTTGAACGTTTTCTAAGAGTCAATTAATCTACCGCAAAAGAGGTAGCTGATCTCAACATTCCTAAACATCCGGGCAGTGAATTTAAATTAAACGACCGCTTCCATGTGCACATAATCCCGGGATCGTGTGTACTGCAGCATACCGCCGCCGCCGAGTCATGTACACGCCCTATAATTCAATTTACATTATATTACATATTACCATACAATCGTGACCATATGTGCTCAACGATTTATTTGTCTACGCGCTCATAATATTTAATTTGTGTATTGTCTGGATAAAGAATACAGCACATCTCCAGTGGATGTTGTTAAAAGTGACTAAGGGGTTAACCAGAGGGATGTGCAGCAGCATCCCTTCTGTGGAACAGCCATACTGCGCTCACCAACCCGCCTGCTGAGCATGGTGTATTAGCAAATTCCCCCCAAAATGAAGATTTAACTGTGGAAATATATGGCTGATAACTTTGTTCAGCAGTGGACGTCCTTTGGCTGATATGATGATGATGATGATGGCGTGTTTTGTCAAATATAAGTACAACATTTGCAAAGAAGGGTATGTGTATCTTGTCTTGTTCCGGTTTCCTGGCAAAGAATAGACAACCTCTTTCCATTCATGGCTGTCGTAAAAGGCGACTAAGGGTTGACCTGGCGTCGCCAATCCACCTGACTCTGCCCATGTGTGTGAGCGAGACAGAGTACAAAAGATTAGAAGTATTATATAATAGAATGTGACAATGCTATTTTTTAAACGATACACTAGTTTTTTCTTTTTAATAAGCATCGTTATTTTTTTAGCGATGTCCTCCACTGGGAATTCTCCTGTGTCGCGGGTACAGTTTACAGACATAAGGACTAAGAAAGAACATTTATATCATTGTAAGTCACATTGGTGCTTGCCAGGTTTTGTACCAGCAACAGAGTACTTACGAAACATATATTTAAACCTCCGCGCCACGAGTTTATATCCCCTTGTAAGAGGGTACCCCGTATTTTTATAAGGTTACGCGGGGACGGGTCTAACACGCAGAGGCCCTTTAGAGAATTTTAATCTAAAATGTAATGGAACACTAACCCCGACTCTCCATGGCTGCACTATAAAAATGCAGTCACGGATTTTCTCTGGAGGTGTAAAACTTGTATGAGATGGAAACTATAATTATAAGGTCGATTGCAACGGGTGCTAAATTATTTTACTTCGAAAAAATCTACCTTTAAAATATCACTTATTTACTTATTGTTAATTAATAATATTATAAGAGCTTCTGTGTAATCCTATGCCTACATGATGGTTTGGCGGTAAAGCGGCACTGCTGAGTGCGCTGCCGCCACCACGCCGTGTACACGCCCACTAATTCAATTTACATCGCTCTGTGTGACTGTACAGTCGCTAACAAAATAAATGCAGCACATATTAATTTTTAAATAAAACTATGATAGTGTTGTTTGAGAGTACTAGCTTTTACCCGCGGCATCAGTCATCATCATCATTGTGTTTTCGGGAAAAAAATTATATTTTTTTTGTAAAATGTAATCTATGTTACTTCTAATATCTCCAAGAATAGAAGTGGTTTTCGCGTGAAAGCGTAACAAACAAACTTACATTCACATTTATAATATAGGTATGATTTAATATCGATAGAAGCGTGGCGATTATGGCAAAACCCCCCAATGAACACACCGATATCGGTCGTTGTGGTGATCTTTGAGGGAGGCCTGTGTCCAGCAGTGGACTTTATTTGGCCGAAATGATGATGATTTAATATTTACTTAATTTAGGCATGATATAGGAAAATGTTATATTAAGACTGTAAGTCTTATACATAAGTATTCTATATACCTATTTTAATTTTAATAGCAAAACAAGGATTTCTACTTTAGAACGTCATTCCAAACTAACACGGAAATATTTATTTTACTAAGAACTTTGAGTTGATTACATAAGATAAGCACTGACTTTATATAATGTATATTTCACTTTATATAACGCGTTGCTAAAAGCTTTTTTTAGTCTATTTCGTTATTAGTTACAGATTACGAATTCGAGAGGTAGCAAATTTTTATTTGCTGTCGTAACTTTATTTAATAATCTGACGGGTTAAAGATCAATGTTGCGCGTAACAGTAATTTTGTTGGTAGCTTACTATTTTACTTTGAAGTAAACGTTATTTAATAAAAAAAATAGTTACTCAGGAGACACATAATTCTGTAAATTCCACTATGGTGCTATTCTGCGTAGGAAGCCCATGTTAGTAATTTATTCTAAGAATGTTACTTCAATTATTTAGCTTGCGTTGTTATCATAAAGTTTTGCCTGTTGTGTCCGTGTGGTGTTCGGATTAAGAATATAGCACCACTTTATCTCCTCGCGTGGATATCGTAAAAGACAACTAATGAATTCTAAACCAGAGAGATGGGTCGTAGAGCTTTTTCTGCTATTCTTAACGGACTCTATACCAGAGGGCTGGGCAGCAGCATCCCTTCTGTGGAACAGAAACCATACTGTGCTCTCAAGCCACCTGCCAAACGTGGTGGGTCCTGGCAAATTTACCCTTAATGACAACACAATTGTGGAAATCTGTGGTGCAGGCATTTGTTCAGCAATGGACGTCATTTGGCTGATATGATGATGATGAAGCCTGTTCCATAAATAAATTAAATACAGTAATTTGTTTTTTGTTTTTAAAAAAACGTTGCCCCTCAATAGGACTTCTCCTGTGTCGTGGGTGCGTTTACAGACATGAATTCCACACACAATACACCCAGACCCGGAACAACTACTTGCAGATCATACAAATATTTAACAGTAACATCTAAAAAACAAATTTTAACACATGTAAAAACAAAATATCAAAAATTCTAATAGATTAACCAACCACTTGACCGGTCCCCAGTACCATGTTTGAATAAATGAACGACGATGATTTGCGAAACAAGAGCTTGCCGGCCAGTATTAGGTTCAGTAATTATTCGGCGGCCAGGCGCCGACCGCCCTCCGACGTACCCACGATATTAGTTAATTACAAGTAGCTGATACTTTTAATTGCCTAATCCGGAACTGATGCGATCATGAAATCTATATTTTGATAATATCCTTCATTATTTCAGTCGAATAAAGTCCACTGCTGAACACAGGCCGCCCCCAAAGATCGCCAGAACGAGCTGTCTGGGTCTGTGTGCTGTTAGGGGGGTTTAGCTTTAATCGCCACGCCTGGCAGGTGGATTGATAAATTAACTCAAAGGATGCTGCTGCCCAGCCTCCGGCTAATCCCATAGTCACTTTTTACGACACCCATGAGATGAGATGCGTTGGTGCTATTCGTAGCGGCACCACACAGCGACAGTTTCTTACCCTATACACAATATCCCTCTAGATATTATTTTCCTTGGTTCCGTGTGGTTGCCGGAAAATAATAGACCACCCTCATCACTCATGGGTGTCGTAAATGGTGACTAAGGGTTGATATCGAGAAGATGAGCAGTAGCATCTTCCTGTGTGCTAATAACAATTCACTGAGATCACCAATCCGCCTGCCAATCGTGGTGATTATGGCAATATCCCGCTCATCGTAGTGACCATTGAGCGGCAACAAAATGGAGCACTTTTTGTAATATAAATTATTAGGCTGTTTCTCCATACGACGGACTTGCAACATTAATGACAAGTCGGTACTTCTACATTGCTAAGTGTGGCGATTATGGCAAAACCCTCCAATGACACACCCATATCGGTCATTGTGGTGGAGGGTTTGGGGGAGGCCTGTGTCCAGCAGTGGACTTCATTCGGCCGAAATGATTGACTATATTGACAGTCAGCTCCCCTTCGCTATAGGGGGTGACTGCTTTACAGTCATACGGCATCAATGGGCCACTCTAGTGTGATTGTATCGAGGACCCGGAGCTCCCCTTCGGTGCGAAAACCGCTACGGTAGTTTTAACAGGTAGCAGTGTGCTAATGACATTAAAACCAATGGTTTTATTCTCGTTGGAGTCCGCCCGTTCCTCCGTCCATCCCCCGGGCTGAGGAAAAACAAGATTATTTCCACCGAGACAAATAAAAAGATATACTTATTTATTGCCACGAATATTACATTATTAACACGAATAACGAACAGAAATTCTCAAATGTCCTTACGAATAATTACTTATGAGAGACAATTCGTTCTTATAAACTTACTAGTGAATTCTGCTTGTTCCTAGAACGGTGCAAACATTTTTCTAGGTATATGGTAGGTATGTCATCCGAGCAACAGCCTACCCGATGGTAAGTAGCTACCGAACGCAACCTAATAGTAATGATGCGTTGCCATCCTAAGGTTTAAATTGGAATGCATTCTGTTCCAACAATTTCACTGGCTGTTCCTATCTTTCATCTGGAACTCAACTACCCTGTACACATAGTAATTATGGGGGATGAAATAGGTAGGATTTTAGTACCGTTCCAGTAGAGATCATCATCTAAGCCAAAAGACATCCGTTCCGCAAAAGATCGCCGCAACGATCGGACCTGTGCTACTCGCATCCAGCTGACTCCCGCTACCTTTACCAGGTTGTCGGTCCAACTCGTGACTGGTCTGCCTCCGGCTAGTCTTCCGGTACGTGGTTGCCACTCGCGAACTTTTCGGCCCCATCAGCCACCCGTTCTACGAGCAATGTACCCCGCCCACTGCCACTTAAGTTCATCAATTCTTAACATAGAACTCGAAAACAACTACTAATCGAAGCTATAAGCTATATAATATTCTGATCGATCGATAATTATATTTGATGTATCTTGACATGGGTTTGCGGCTATGAAGAGACTATGCGGCAATATTGTAAATTTTTCGGTAATGACTAGCACCGTTGTCTAAGATAGAGCCTTCGGCAGCACGGCGTAGGCACGCTGCTCGGCGCGGCGCAGCGTACTGACGGATGCACCTACAATATGAATACGAATAGCTCAGATATTTCTACTTACCTACTCTTCGTTTTATAGGATCTTGGTATAGAACATAAAAGGAGAATATGGCTGATTCCCATACTAAATGACAAAAGGTTTCCCATATCAGATGGTATCGTGTCTTGGTCTTGTATTGAATATTCAGTATTTGTGCTCTTTTGAAGATACGATTGAGCTCAACGAATAATTATAGGCAAGTCACTGCACGATTTATTATAATAGTCCATGAGGAGGCCCATGGTCAAAGTTGGTCAGTAATAAAATTTAAATTACTTATCTACATTTAAGTAATTTAACTGTGAACAACTTGCGACGTCTAAAGAAATTGTTAAATATATTTCTCGCAGTTATTTGCTGAAATATCGCGCATATTAGTCTTTTATTTCACAACTACTCGTTTTATACGCTGGGCGTACGTACGGCTTTTCGAATAAAAGCTATGTTATATCCTATTCCAGGACATAATCAACCTATACGCCAAATTTCATTATAATTCGTTCACCCATTTGAGCGATGGGGCCTAAAATATTCAGACATACACACTTTTATAATAGAAGGAAGATGTATTTTTAGGAAAATACATATCAAATAAAAGACAAAAATTTGAGAATAATGTTTGTCTGTACATATTTATAAAAAATCTCTTTCGACTAAATAAAATAGAACAAATTAATCCCCAACTTAATTGAGCATAAGAAAGACGCTCAAATAAGTATGAAGTAGGTGTACGCACCAATACTCAACCATTGCATCCACCAAATACAATCCCTTCATATCGTCACGTATTTTCATCCAAAACTAATTAAGAAAAAGCAAGGTAACTGAACCTATTACCGTCCGGCAATAAATCGGACCAAATTGAGTTATCGACAGAGATCCGAAGTTTTTTGCCGAGTCTTTGTAAAGGCAAGGGTTGTGGATCGAATCGCTCGTCATACGGCTTTTTGTCGAAGTGTAATGACTTCAAATGTGGCCTTGAAACGTCGCTGATTGAATTTGTGGGTAAGAATTAATGTTCAGAGTTATGTTATATTTTTATGATGCATTAAATAAAAGTTGTTAAAACCTTATTTACAAAATTTAATCTTAATTATTTTTAAATCTTAACTTCTTTCTTTTTCGATTTTTTGTGGCCAACCTTGTCTTACGCAAAGAATAAGTATTAAGTATTGTACAGTTTTGTATTCATTGCCATTTCATGTAATAGGTATGCTGAAAGGCGGAGGTTTGAATGTTATGGTCCATCTTGGGAGAGGCCTATGTTTCCATCAGTGGGCAGGCTGCGTTGATGATGAGTTGTTCAAGTCACTCAAAGGCCTCCGACTTGGCTTAGCACGTGCCCTTTGAAACACGGAGACACTCAGTTCAAATACCACATACAGTCATCCTCGGCAATCATTTACGGACTACAACTGACTATAAGCGCGATCCATGAATGTATTCAGCAATCTTTACTATTGTCGTAATATCGTGAACATCCACTGCTGAACAGCGGCTTCCCAGTAATCGGTATGGCTGGTTATGGCTACAGTGATTAATCATACCACATTGCCATAACCACCACGTCAGACAGACGGATTGGTGGTCGCAGTATGTTGCTTCCGTACACATAAGGAAGCTGTTGCCTACATCCTCTGGATCAAAATCAAAGTCAAAGTTTTTATTTCATATAGGCCCTAATAGGCACTTAATAAAGTCGAAAGTTAAGGTGCACGGTCCGGAAAAGTTGATCTTATGGAGAAGAAGCCGGCAAGAAACTCCATAGACACTCTTTTAAAAAAAGTGATATTACAATTTAACACATTGCTCGCTATGTGGAAACAAAGTGGACTACATATGCACGATAATAAACACACTATTGCTTCTGTAATACACAATCAGAAATTGATAATTATTAACGCACAGGTACGAGTCAACGAAGTTCTCACATTTACAAAATGTAGAAGATGCTAAATTATATTAAAATAAAGGGCAATATGGCCATCAAGCTGTAAAAAATGTCATATTGTGTACATCAACATGTCAAAAAGGACATATGTAATATGTCCTATATAAAAAAGTTATCAATTCTAACAAGAATTATATCTTCATTCATCGCAATTCAGAGTAATTAATAGATACAATTGATGGTCTTTTAGTTAAATTTAAAGACCCCCGCGGGTGGAGAGGATGTGATTCTTTTCTATGCCGGAAATCATACGGCCATCGTTTTTTTATGAGCAGTTAACGTTGTAATACAGCTTCAAAATTCTACTGCATTTACAAAAATTGCATTAGCATTTATTTCAATTTATCCTGTTAGAACAATAATTTATTGCTACGTAATTAATTCTAATATTCGTTAACCGCTACGAGTTAATTATGAATCCCATTTATAAGTATTTGCTATAAATTATACTGATATTAACTTGTCAACAAAACTTTAAAATAAATTATGATATGCGAATATGCTTCTAACTAACTTGTGATGTTATTCATCAAGTGCAAATGATAATTTTATTAATATCTATATTATACAAATAAAGACTACTTATAAATAAGTTTTTCAGAGCCTGTTGATAGGCCTACTCATATTGCTTCGGACCTTAAATCTTAATTGCGAACTATGGATAAACAATAGTAGGTACAACATATTCGCTCCCATGTGATTGTTGCAATCTTGGCGGGCCCCTTCGGTGCGGAAGATGACCGCTCCGGTGGTTTTAACCGGTAGGAGTCCGGCATGTCCCTCCGCTCTTCCTCGGCATAGAGGAAGGCGGGCAGAAGTACAAAATGTATTTCCACCTGGTAAAACAAATATTACCTTCAACATAGGTATTTGATGGAATTAAGAATGGGATTATTATTGGCGGCAATAGAAGATATTGTTGTAATTATATGCCTCTCGTTCGCTCATAATTATGCTCCTGTATGTAGACCAGCCATTTACATTCTCATTCTTTTTTTGATCGTGTAATCTATATATGAATACGTGGAGAAAAACTTGGTAGCCCTTTTTAAGCACATTGCGCGCACGGAGGAGTATGAGATTTGGTATAGTTAAAGTACAAATGAAGGATGAGTGCAGAAAGTTAAAATTTATGTTTGAAATAAATGAATTACGGCCGAATTTTAACCACTGCCTATGGTGAGTCTGTTATGAGTAAAACAAGAGTTTACGAGTGGTATAAGCATTTCCAAGATGGCCGTGGAGACGTTGAAGATGACTGGCGCCCCGGACGCCCCAGCACATCAACAACCGATGAAAATGTGGAAATTGCATCATGAATTCTTGCCTCAAGGTCAAACGGTCAATAAGGAGTACCTACAAGTTCAACGCCATTTGCGTGAAGCAATCCTAAAAAATGGCCCGGATTTGTGGAAAAACAATTCATGGAGCAGGTGCATTATCGTGGTGCAAAACCACGATAATGCACCTGCTCACACTTCGTTGCTTGTTCGTGAATTCTTGGCCAAAAATAATACTGTAACTATGCCCCAGCCTCCATATTCGCCAGACATGGCTCCGTGTGACTTTTTCCTATTTCCAAAAATAAAGAGAACCTTAAAGGGCCGTCGTTTAACAAGCATATATGACATTAAAAGCGCATCGCTGAAAAAGCTAAGGCTATCCCAAAAATCGAGTTTGAGAAGTGTTTCGACGATTGGAAGAAGCGCTGGCATAAGTGCATAATATCGAATGGGGGCTATTTTGAAGGCGACAACATTAATGTAGACGAATGAATGAATATTTTTTTCGAAAAACGAAAATTCCCGTAATTTTTTTAACACAACTCGTACAACAATTTTCATCAAAATCGGTCAAGCCGTTTAGGAGGAGTTCAGTGATATACATGCGTATAGATGAATTATATATTAAGATTTATGTCACGATCATGCATGAATGAACAAACATATATCAACAGACATAGGATTGTAGTTTTTCAAACAAAAATAATAGGAAATAAAAAAGTATAAGTATTGTGATGGATTTGATTGAGGTTTTTATTACCTACTTAGAGCCTCCATTTTCTAAAAAAACGTTGGTATCCATCTTCTTTTGCTTGAGAAAGATAATGTTTGTAGGTTACTTCAACCTTTATTTTAAACGAGTGTTTTAGTAGACAATATTATACACAGTATTTCTGCCTACTTACTACATCACATAATAAATAGAAAGTATACGCCCAGTGTAATTTAGAACGAATACTAAATAAATATCGATTAAATCAAACATGATTGTGTTTCAATTCGATTAATCGTGAAGCACTTTAAATTCGCTCACAGCACGCAAATAATGTTTTAATTCAAAACACTCTTTGGGTTCGATAAAAGGTCGAAACATCGAAGCAAATAATGCTAGCCGATAACGTTAGCACGAACCCGAGCCGAATAATCCAAACTGTACATTTTACATCACCAAATCTCATCCTTATTTTTTGTGTAACAAATTTCAATATAGCTTACGAATGCAGTTCGTGACATTTCGTATTTTTTTCCAAAAACGAATCATTGGGTAAAGCTTTCCATTAGCGGGCACGCGCCGTAGTCGATAGACAAATGACATTTATACAGAACTCGATTTGAAATTTGTTTGAAATCGGAATGTCTCGGCCGATACAAATGGCGTCTAGACTTTTGATAACCTGGACACGTAACTCAACCGAAATAAAAATGAATTCCATTTAAAATGTTGCTGTCTACGACAGTAATAAGATTTATATTATTGATTTTAGAAATTTTAAGATATCTGATATACTTATATTATATAAACAATTTATGGCATAATTATATGTTTTAATACTATTGATGTGGTCAAGATCAATTCAAGTCAGTAGTAAAAAATCTTGTGTCAGAAGCGAAACTTCCGTTTTGTAGGATTCAAGGGCAGAAAACTATATCTATGAGTACATTTATTTGCCAGTTACTCGTTCCTAGTAAAAGCTAGACAGTGAAATCGACCGTAACTTGAAATTGCTTGGAAGAGCTTTAAGTTCGTAAAGCCTGAGTCAAGGCAACGTTTCTTTGTCTTTAAAGCTAAAACTCACCGACAAGTATTTTTATTCTGGATCTCTTATACTATGGTGCTCAAACCTGATCTCTGACCGCGTCTTTCTCAAGGTTCAAACTCACGAAATACTACGTTAAGCTCCAAACTACACATCGCTGATGTGAGTCAGAAGTATGCCAGGTTAGAACGGGACTAGCCGTCTCTACGGGGGCGTCGTGCGGTCCGTGGCCCTCTACGGGGCGCCTGTATGGTCATCCCGGCTGTCAGGCGTCCAGCGCTGCAGAAAAAAACTTCACAGTCTGCAGCGCAGAGTGGCTATACGGATCGCACGGGGATACAGGACAGTGTCCTACGAGGCGGCAACTCTCCAGGCACGCTTTCCGCCTTTCGACATCCAGGCGGAGACGGATGCGTTGGTCTACGACCAAACACGCTCCCTCCACCAAAGCGGGAAAGGCGTGCCTTCAGGGGCGTTCGACAGACTGAGGCGGCTGGCTCGACGGCGCGCACTTGAGATGTGGTGACATCGCCTGCGGTTGCAGTTTATGACCAAGCGCGTCGTCGAGGCCATCCTGCCGCTCTTCGAAGCCTGGCTCAGAAGGAGCGAGCGCGTCACCTACCGTCTGACGCAGGTATTCACCGGTCACGGTTGTTTCGGTGCGTACCTGCACAGAATAGGACGCGAGGTTACGGCACGTGCCACCACTGTGGAAGCGACCAAGATACCGCACAGCACACGCTTGAGGAGTGCCCTGCGTGGGCGGTCGAGCGGCGGATCCTGGTCGATCGGATCGGGCAAGATGAAGAAGAGGGGATGACCGCTTTGTAGTCATCCCCTCCGTGATGTGCCTTAAGGTGTGGCACCAATGGGCGGCTCTAGTGTGATCTTACGAGGACCTGGAGCCCCCCTTCGGTGCCGAAGATGACCGCTCCAGTGGTTTTAGCCGATAGGAGTCCGGCATACCCCTTAGCCCTTCCCCGGGGTGAAGTTCCATGTAGAATTTCCACTGGGCATCAACAAAAAAAAAAGATTAGAACGGGACTAGGTGGGTCATATTTGCTCAATGTATCCGAACTGATGGGTTAAGATCGGCACACCGTGTATGCCTAAGGAGAGACGTTATCCGAAGTTAGCCTCGGAAACGCTGGTTTGATGATTTGATTGCCTTCACAAAGGACTGGCGGAAAAGGTAGCCAACATAAAGAAACGTTCGAAGGATATGTTCGACATTGGCCCGGCTGCGGGACAGCATTGGCTTAAAAAAGAAAAGGTGACTCTAATAATAGATACTAATAATTTAATATTTATCACTAGAAATAAACTGCCGCAGAAACGTGGAACGAAAGGTATTAAGGCTTGATCCATCTACAAAAATTCAGGGCTTATAAGTAGTATGAGTATAAGTAGTTTAAGAAAAATAGAGAAATTCGAGGCCATTATATTTGATTACCCATACTCAATAGTCATAGAGTAGAACCACTTTACACCAAAGATAATGACAGATAAAAGCAAAAGCAAACATCTCGAACGATGGTTACGATCGATTTGGCATCGTGATTGCGGTCGCGCCGAGGAAGTCGCGTGCTATCTCAATTGATCGCGGTCGCAATCATTATACTAACTTTGAGCTACGAAGTAGAATATAAACAAAAATTTCTTTATTCCTATGTATTTTATATCAAATCGAAATCGAAAAAGTCGTTAATATGGATTAACCTAATTGTTTGTTGTGTTACATACCTATAGGTCAGCATAATGCTGGTTGCATTATGCTGTCGACAAATATTAAGAAACTCATCATATACACTTTCCGTAGATTCAAACACTAATGGATTCGTTACGTAACACTGACGCACTAAACGATTTGACTAAATAAAGAAATGCCGTTTCCAATATTCTTAACGTAACACTGTCCGTTTAGAAACCGCAATCAGATCTGTTTGTGTATCGATCCGAAACAATTTGTGATCAGGCAGCCATTAGAAATGTTAAAACATGGAATTATTAAAGAAAATTATCGTTATGCAAACAGATTATTTGAGACTGGTGATTTGAGTTTGTGAAATTATTTTATGGTCAGTGGATTATTGTTTTAGCACGTTTCTGTCTCGTCTTCTAAATAGTAATCTCAGATCCTAGATTATTACTACCTGTGGTGTAAATTGTCCATATTCACAACAATTTGTTTATTAATGACATACCTAATAATTACCAACAGTTCTCGTCAAAGAATACCCCTTTCAAACCGTGGTGGTGACAAATCGGAAAACCGAAATATCTGGACATTTTATAATGTTGGAATTTTAACGATATTTGTAGTTGATGTTGTAGAAATAAATAATGTGAATTAGAATATTACTTTTCATTTTAAAAATTGACAACTCACTGAAAACTTTATACAATATTTAATAATCAATCATTTTGAGATCAATTAAACTCATACCTAATCAAGACGCAATTAATTATTTACCCTCCACTGTTGCTGAATCTCTCCTTAAAGAAAATGACACTGCCAGATTTTAAATTCATCATTTCGGCCGAATGAAGTCCACTGCTGGACACAGGCCTCCCCAAAAGATCACCACAACCACAGATATGGATGTGTTGTGGGTTCATTGGGGGGTTTTGCCATAATCGCCACGCTTGGCAGGCGAGTTGGCGATCGCAGTTGAGTTGTTAATGTACTCGAAGGACGCTGCTGCCCATCCTCCGGCTAATCCCTTAGTCGACTTTTACGACACCCATGGGAGGAGATGGGGTGGTGGCATTCTGAGCCGGCACCACACGGCCATTTTAAATTACACTATGTGAACTGTAGAGACAATTTAAAAACATTTTGTACTTTGAATGACAAAAAGACCGGTGACCTCTGTGATAATTCGATTTCCATTCTGTTGTTACATCTATAATTGATATAGATGCAGCGAAATTAGCTCTGATATTTAATAAATGTACTGGCTGTGGTGTATTTCCTGACAAGAAAGTGAGATAAATAGTAAATAACACCACACACACCACAAATTGTACGGTCTGATTTAACAGGTTTTACGTCTATTTATGTGCTAAATAACGTTGTGTCAAATGCAATTCTTTTTCAATAAAAATTAACTTTTGCAAAGTAAACGTTTGGTTCCACAAAGGGTCGTTCAGCAACTAATGAACTGATAGGACATATGAAAGAAAGAAATAAATTATGATAATGACTATGATGCTTAGGAGGATACATAGGATGATTAAAGTATCTTTTGTGATTTGTCAACGGTCTTTGACAGTGTCCATCACGAAACATTGATCAGAAAATTGTATACTATGGTATTAGAAACGATATTCTGAATCTTCGTAATTCTTACTTAAGTAATAGAGGTCAGAAAGTCGTTATTAATGAAACTTTGTCTCCAGGGTCCATGGTCACAATGGGAGTTCCACAGGGCTTGATTCTCGGCCCTTTTTCGTTCCTAATGTCAGTTTTATATAAACTCAGACGACAACAGCTTTTTTATTGACGATGTAAATAACGCTATCTCTAAAGTAGTGCACTGGTTTAATGCCAATGATTTACTTCTAAACGAAAGCAAAACTAAATTTATCAGATTACGATACTTAACGTGAGGCAGGTGAAAACCAGTGTTCCATTAATGGACGAAGAGCTGTATCTTGTAGAAACCACTGCTATTTATCATCACTAGCATGACATAAAGCGCTGCAACGGGGCCCAATAAAGAGATTTTTTATGGGCATCCCAAGGCGAGCCGTATATTATAAATGTGCCCTATTTTTGTCACTTTTGTCCTCTAGATTTAGACTTTAGAATCTTAACACCTAAAAGTCTTTTGCGGATTGCTGTCGCAAACGCGTAACTTACACAATAATTATGTGTAAGGCGTATGCTGCAGCGTATACTTTCATACACAGACGCATAGATAATGTGGTTATAGTTAGCCATTTTCATCACATAGCAAATGATCGTAATTTCGGAAGCTGTGTTAGCCTGCAAATGACGGAACACTGATGACGAGCCGCCCAGCAAATTGTGTCATATTCGATCTAATCCATAATATCTTAAATATTGATTAGATTACGTAGATAACACCAGATTCCCACCGTTTCCGCACGCTTGTAGGTAGGGAATCTTTTGGACGATATGTTAAAAGTAATATTCAGACTTCATAAAAAATAAGTTATAAGGATATCGATTTGCGGTTTTAGTATTTGTGTTGTAGTAGGATTAAATGCGTTATCTATGCTAATATAATAAAATATAAATGAAGTGTCTGTCTGTGTTTACCAACGGATTTCAATAATAAATAAATGAGATTAAAACAGGAATTATATATAACTAAAATTTTTGTGTATGTTTCATTTCGATATTTTGCAGGGATCAGAAGATACAAATATATATAATTTACGCCTAGCGAAGCGGGCGGGTAAAGGCTAGTTTTAGAAATAAAATCATAAATAATAATAATCGCATTCATATTAAAGTATTATGTCTCTTTTAATGTAAATAAAAACATACACGATACTAACTAAGATCACCAATCCGCCTGCTATTTGTGGTAAAATTAGCAATGGGGACATTGCACCGGTAATAAATATGCAATATTTAACAGCGGACGTTTACTTATTACTTTTTGATAGTTCTGTTCCGTGTGGTGTCCGGATTAAGAATATAGCACCACTCCGTCTCCTCCCGTGGAGGTCGTAAAAGTCGACTAAGGGACTCTTAACCAAAGGGATGGGCAGCAGCGTCCCTTTGCTGAACAGAAGCATTACTGCGCTCACCAACACGCCTGCCAAGCGTGGTGAGTATCGGCAAATTCCCCCCAAAATGACGACACGACTAATGCACCGGCCCCCAGTTCCCGGCAGCCCCGCTATTCCTGGTCATGGTAGCGGCCACGGTAACGGCGGGGCAGGGGGTGCTAAGAATCACCGGACGGGATCCGGCTACCACCCCAAACGAAAACTGGCCCTGGTAACGTATAACACACGCACACTGAGGGCAGACGAAAAGATTGTTGAGCTGGAAGAAGAAATAGATAAGTTGCACTGGGATATCATGGGTCTATCAGAAGTCCGAAGAGAGGGCGAGGACACGATAACCTTGAAATCTGGCAACTTATTCTACTACCGGGAAGGCGAACATCTGTCTCAAGGTGGTGTCGGGTTTCTCGTCCGCAGGTCCCTCATTAACAGCATAGTGGCCATCGAAAGTGTGTCGAGCAGGGTAGCGTACCTTATACTCAGAATATCCAAGAGGTATTCGTTGAAGGTCATACAGGTCTACGCACCGACCTCGACACACCCAGATGATGAAGTAGAGAGTATGTATGAGGACGTAAGTAGGGCCATACATACCTCGAAGACACACTTCACTGTTGTGATGGGGGACTTCAACGCGAAGCTGGGCACTCGATGCGATGGTGAGTTGAGAGTGGGGCAATTTGGATATGGGCAACGGAACCCCAGGGGACAGAGGCTGGCCGACTTTTTGGAAAAGGAGGGACTCTTCGTGATGAACTCCTTTTTCCAAAAGCCGCCTCACAGGAAATGGACCTGGATGAGTCCCGATGGTTCCACGAGGAATGAGATTGACTTCATCATGACCAATAGGAGGCAAATATTCAATGATGTCTCTGTGATCCACAGGGTGAAAACCGGTAGTGATCACCGAATGGTAAGAGGCACATTGAATATTAATCTCAAAGTTGAGAGGTCTCGTCTGATGAGGTCTACGCTCCGGCCCTCTAGTGCTCATATCCAAAACCCCGAGAGCTTTCAACTCGAACTCCAAAACCGCTTCGAGTGCCTAGAACATTGCGTATCTGTGGACGATTTAAATGGTAGGTTTGTAGAAACTGTCCAAACGGTTGGGTCTAAGTTCTTTAAGGCCCACCGTAAAGGTAGACCAAAAAAGTTCTCCGATCACACTCTCGACCTCATGGCAGAAAGACGCGCCATGACGCTGCAGTCTTCCGGTGATGCTGAAGCATACCGACTGCTCAATAGACGGATATGGAAGTCCTTGCGTCACGATATCCGCACCTTTAACACCAACGGTGTTAAAGAGGCGATTGAGCGGAATCAAGGCTCCAAAGTGTTCGCAAGAGACAAGTCTATTGGGCAAAGTCGTATTATGAAGCTGAAGACCGAGGACGGCAGTGTAGCGTCGACTAAGCCAGAGGTTTTGAGAGAGATTGAGAAGTTCTACCGGCAGTTATACACCTCGGTAAGTATACCTACCATTGGCTCTGACAAAGACCCGCGAGCCAAACTAACCCAACACTATACCGAGGATATCCCGGACATCAGCCTGTACGAGATTAGGATGGCCTTGAAACAGCTTAAAAATAACAAGGCGCCGGGTGGAGACGGAATTACGACAGAGCTTCTGAAAGCGGGTGGAACACCGGTACTTAAAGTCCTTCAGAAGCTATTCAATTCCGTCTTACTCGAGGGCACAACGCCGGAAGCGTGGAACAGAGGTGAGGTGGTGCTCTTCTTCAAAAAGGGTGATAACACCCTATTGAAGAATTATAGACCCATCTCACTTCTGAGCCATGTTTATAAGCTGTTTTCAAGGGTCATCACGAATCGTCTCGAGCGCAGGTTTGATGACTTCCAGCCTCCCGAACAAGCCGGTTTCCGAAAAGGTTTCAGTACCATAGACCACATCCAGACGCTGCGGCAGGTTATACAGAAGACCGAGGAGTATAATCTGCCACTATGCTTGGCGTTTGTGGACTATGAGAAAGCCTTCGATTCGATCGAAACCTGGGCAGTGCTGCAATCTCTGCAGCGGTGCCAGATTGACTATCGGTACATTGAAGTGTTGAAGTGCTTATACAGAAACGCCACCATGTCGGTCCGAGTACATGAACAGAGCACGGGGGCAATTCCATTGCAGAGAGGTGTGAGACAGGGGGACGTCATTTCCCCGAAACTGTTCACCGCTGCAATGGAGGATGCCTTCAAGCTACTGGAGTGGAAAGGATTCGGCATGAACATCAATGGCGAGTATATCACTCACCTTCGATTTGCCGATGACATCGTAGTCATGGCAGAATCGCTGCAAGAGCTCAGCACAATGCTCGATGATCTCAACAGAGTTTCCCAACAGGTGGGCCTTAAGATGAACATGGGCAAGACAAAAGTCATGTCAAATGCCCATGTCGTGCCCATCCCAATATCCGTTGGGAGCTCTGTTCTCGAAGTTGTTGACGAGTATGTCTACCTAGGACAAACTGTCCAGTTAGGTAGGTCCAACTTCGAGAAAGAGGTCAATCGTCGAATCCGACTCGGCTGGGCAGCGTTCGGGAAACTTCGCAACGTCTTTTCGTCAACAATACCGCAATGCCTCAAGACGCAAGTCTTTAACCAGTGTGTGTTACCAGTGATGACATATGGAACAGAGACGTGGTCACTCACAATGGGCCTCATAAGAAAGCTCAAGGTCACTCAGCGAGCTATGGAGAGAGCTATGCTTGGTATTTCTCTGCGAGATCGAATCAGAAATGAGGAGATCCGTAGAAGATCTAAAGTTGTCGACATAGCTGAAAGGATTAGTAAACTGAAGTGGCAATGGGCAGGGCACATTGCTCGTAGAACTGATGGCCGTTGGGGCACAAAGGTTCTCGAATGGAGACCGCGCACCGGAAAACGCAGCGTGGGACGACCTCCAACGAGGTGGACAGACGACCTGGTGAAGGTCGCTGGGAGTCGTTGGATGAGAGCGGCATGTGACCGCTCGTTGTGGAAATCTAAGGGGGAGGCCTTTGTTCAGCAGTGGACGTCCTGAGGCTGATATGATGATGATGATGATATGATAGCGTCTCTAGGTATGTATATTATTCTCAGTCGTTATGGTGAAAGCGATATATAAGGGTTTTTTTAAAATTTCTTGGCCATAGTTATTTACCTACATAGACATTCCATAGACACAAAAACTGTCCATCGTGTGTAAACATCATAACGGGCTAACCTGGGAGATAATTTTTGATGCTTACATAGCAAACCATTTATTTATGAATCGTTCCAAGATGTAAATTTCTTATGGAGAAGAATGAAGAAATGATAAGATTAATTTTTTTATCAGAATATGTTACAATATGAATGTAATATAATATATAATAATAATACAACAATTAAGTCTACAGTAAACAAGCCAAATTATTAGCGCATCTATACCTAATACTGCTTGTCAGACATAAAAAATAGAACGATTTCCTTCCATAGATCCACCAAAAAATCGTGACACAGTTACGTCTTATTCGGCATTCCAACTTTACCAACATCAAGTTAATCATGAAAATAGGTAGCACAAGTCAACGCTTGCGGTTTCCCGTCATCCAAATTGCTGAATCCCAGTTGTTAGAGGACCATTAGCTGCGGTTTGTCTACTCGGATCGCTGAAACTGCGGCATAATTATGATTATTACGGCCTCTGTGGTGACGGTCTACGGACTTTTGTGACGAAGGTACACAGCTGATAAGTACAAGAGTTCTACTGTAGTACCTTCGACCTACCAGGTTTCGATTGCTACTGCAAGGGCCGAAACATTTCTCATTAGTTGTATTAATTAAAAAAATACAAATTAGTAGTAGAAATATATTCTTGTATTTAAACCACAATTGATCCGTGTGGTGTCCGGATTATATGTAGCATCACTCCATGTCCTCACCTTGATGTAGTAAAGGGGGCTAAGGAACTCTAAGCCAGAGGGATGGTCAGCAGCGTGTCTTTAGGCGCACGGGCTATTCTGCGCTCGCCAACCCGCTTGCCAAGCGTGGTTGGTATTGGCAATTTCCGTCTAAAATTAACATAATTGTGGAAATCAATGGTCCGAGGCCTTAGTTCAGCAGTGGACATTCTTTATCTGCTACAATGTCAAGCTATATATTTCCAGTATACGCTGATCTCGCATTGAATAGGCTTTCCGTACAATCTGAGATCAGCTTATACTGGTAATATATAGCTTGATATGTAGCCGTATGTACAATCATCTACTTGACGTTCAATCTAGAGAAACAAGACGGCATGGTTGGTGCAGTGCCTAAGGAGTTGGCTTTCTATGCGAGACAGTGATCTCGCAGAAGAGTACTGTGGAGAGAGCGGGAGTGCACTACCGCGTCGCGTTATCTTGCAATGCTGTTGGCATTCTAGAAGCCTACTTCGAGGGATAGGGGTTTAATTCTGCACCTTTTTGTAGCCATTTAAGGTTTTTTGCGAAAGAAATAGAGGGTGGCTGTAACATCTGTATAATTTCACAGTATTCGACGAACAACCGCAGACAGTTTGACAGTATTTCTAATGTTTTTGTATTAAAGACGGTTTTACTGACGTGCATATTTCGGGAATTTCTTACTAATTTGTAACTCAACAGGGACATCCCTCAAATAAACAGTCAATCAATCAATCAACTGAGGTTACTGCTGGATAAGACCTACTCCAAGCTGCGCCACAACACCCGGTCCTTGGCCTTCGGCATCCAATGTCCACGAAATATACATGTGAATAAAATCCATTGTTAAATCGAAAACACGCAAGTTACAATATAAAAATATCTTAGGTATTGATCAAAAATCCAACATTGGAATCTCTTATTCTCCACCATACATAAAACATGTAGTTTTACATTTACCTAATGCCAGAACACTATTCAGTAAGACCAATAAAAAGCCCGTAGCTTGTTTGGGAACACAACTATAAGCCCCGTCCAAGGTAGTGTTGATAGTTTTCTATTATGAATTCAATCAACATAAATTAGTTTTAATTTGGCTGATGACGACTCGAATATGGACTCATCTTATCCGCTTGTAAAGGTGGAGGCACAATGTAGAACGAATATATTTAACAAGTCTTCGTAAAGCCATGTATTTTTCTTGCTTCCTTTTATCGTAAAATTCTGCTTAATTACGAGCATAGGGTGGGATTCAGAGACATGAACGTAAGACGGGCTAAGAACGCTCTAACGGCCGAATACTCAAACGCCATTTAAGGTTAAGTCCCCCGCTTTAACTATTCCAGAAACCGTTCACCTCTCTCACGCACACACACGCTCACCCATAGTTTTCTAACTTGCGTACGCAACAGTGTGATGTCCTAATTAAACTCCTTTTTTAATAAAGCGTGTAGTGCTTTTGTTTTCTAGCTTTAAGTATTAATTTCGTTATTAGCAAGATTTTGGATAAAACGGTACATGCAGATCTTAGCGCTCTATAGTGTCTGTGTCTACCCAGGAAATTGGCGGGATTCTATGTGTGTATACTTTGGCCCTATAGTCTAATGTTTATCTCATCTAAACCAAAATATTACTCAACTTCGCAGTCTTGCGTATTTGTCTTGCCTTTGAAAATGTAGAGTCGCCCTAACGCAATCATTCGCTTTTGTGAAACCACCTTACTTATGAGTAATCAATTTTTTGTTTATTCATAATTTAGTTTAGAAATAAACGGAATTGGGAGGATAATATATGTGTTACGTAAACAAGTCCAATGTCAAAATTCGAGGGTTAACTTTTGATCTTTATTAGAAACGATTTACGTGAAGAGTATTGTATTCAATATAATTGATTACTGCATGTATTTAACAATACCGCTATGTCCTACAGACATGCTAATGAAGACTACACTTTGCATTAACACGTAACAAGGTTTTTTTTTTTCAATTAGACAATATTTTGCCTTTTTGAAAAAAAACATTGTAAGCGACAATTAAAATTTAAAATTAAGCATTCTGAATTAGGCATTTACTTGCACAAAAGTAATTTATGATAGATTTATTAAAGTTAATACGTTAATATAGAACTTCTTTAACATTGGGATAATATATTAGCCTTTTTATTTTCCCAACGGGAAAAAATTATAAAAAATCCTCATATAAAATTAGTCAAAAGACTCAATATAATCATTGCCCAATCATTGCCTCATTGACTGCACAAAAGCAGGTAATGCACATTTATGATCGGTTATCGGCAAACATAGTAATGTTGATATCTGAAACTGGGTTTTAATAATATTAATAATATATCAGAAGCTGTTTTTTTCGTTTTTAGAAGTATTTAATCCATTTAGCACCCATTGCAATAAGCCCTTATAACTGTAGTTTCAATCTTGTACAATAGTTTTATACCTCCGGGGACAATCCAAGACTGCATTTTATAGTGCAGCCATGGAGAATCCCCGGTTAGGGTCCCATTACATTTTAGATTTAAATTCTCTAACGGGCCTCTGCGTGTTGGACCCATGACCCCGCGTAAGCCTATCAAAAGACCGGGTTCCCCCTTACAGGGGGGATACAAGACCGCGAATAGAGAAACATGTAGATAATAAATAATAAACTTTTACCTATGAGTCATAAACTTGTACAATAATTGGTATGCAAAATATCATACAAAAAAACAATTTTGTACTAAAATTAAACAATATCCCTGGATCCCGCATTAACCCCACTGACCCCACACTTGTATGTTGGTATTCATTTAACATTAATGCATATTCCGCACTTTTATTTACATATCTTGTATAATGGAAATTGTTTAACTACATAACTAATGTTAATGAGTTAATTTAATTAAATTAACAATCAAGGAAGTGCGGCGCTGTACAACGGTCAAATGTCATGTGAAAATGTGAACAATTATAGTAGTCCAGACTGAAAATAAAGTGTTATTCGACAATAGGTAACTCAAATGCTTAATTCCGTTGCTCCCCACCCGCGCCGACGCAGAACAATTTGTACCTACAAGTCAGGCCATCTCTCTACTCAACTCTGTGATCGCTCAACAACTAGAGGTGACAATTTACAACAAAGGCAAGAAGTCCTATAAATTTTGTGTTATGTGTGTGAACTACCTATTGTATTTTTAGCTCGCTTTAGGTAACCCTAAAGTAATAAATAAGTTAAGTGTGAAAGTCAAAGTCAAGGTTTTTTATTTCAAATAAAACAAATACGGGCACTAATTAAACGTGTGAATTGTTGCAAGGTTCCAATTAGTTGGTCCTATGGAGAAGATTCGGCATTAACATCAGTGGCGAGTATATCACTCACCTTCGATTTTCCGATGACATCGTAGTCATGGTAGAATCGCTGCAAGAGCTCAGCACAATGCTCGATGATCTCAACAGAGTTTCCCAACAGGTGGGCCTTAAAATGAACATGGGCAAGACAAAAGTCATGTCAAATGCCCATATCGTACCCATCCCAATATCCGTTGGGAGCTCTGTGCTCGAAGTTGTTGACGAGTATGTCTACCTGGGACAAACTGTCCAGTAAGAAAGGTCCAACTTCGAGAAAAAGGTCAATCGTTGAATCCGACTCGGCTGGGCAGCGTTTGAGAATCTTCGCAACGTCTTTTCGTCAACAATACCGCAATGCCTCAAGACGAAAGTCTTTAATCAGTGTGTGTTACCAGTGATGACATATGGAACAGAGACGTGGTCACTCACAATGGGCCTCATAAGAATCCGTAGAAGAACTAAAGTTGTCGACATAGCTGAAAGGATTAGTAAACTGAAGTGGCAATGGGCATTGCTCGTAGAACTGATGGCCGTTGGGGCACAAAGGTTCTCGAATGGAGACCGTGCACCGGAAAACGCAGCGTGGGACGACGTCCAACGAGGTGGACAGACGACATGGTGAAGGTCGCTGGGAGTCGTTGAATGAGAGAGGCATGTGACCACTCGATGTGGAAATCGAAGGGGGAGGCCTTTGTTCAGCAGTCCTGTGGCTGATATGATGATGGAGAAGAACCGGCAAAAACTCCCAAAAAGTCCTACTTGGGGTGTGTTAGGCAATGAAAACTTTAAACATTTGGTTTTATCAGCATTAAGTAGTATATCTACAAGTCCGTACCTAAAAATGGTACCTCAATATATTATATACTAAAGAAAGAAAGAAAGAAATAATTTTATTCTGATCGCACACAACAAGAAAATAATTGTAAACAACAACACATAATATTGCAAAATATCATATTAAGAATAAAAAGCATGCAAACAGATTTTTGTGTAAGACATCAGAATAGGCTCCTATCTCAGCATTGCGCTGGTCTTCCGATAGGACCTTAGATAAAAGAAGTCATATCACGCACAGTTACCAATATATTATTTATATTAGTAATGTATCTATACAGCATATTATATTTAAAGTAATTATATAGCAATCAATTATACAAACGTAACGGAAGAAGGAACATCAAATTTGATTACATATAAAATTATCTATGTAATCGACTGCCAATCGATTACCTTATCGATTTAGTACTTCACTAGATAGGTGGCTTCTACTTAATTTGTCTATGACAAAAACAAAACAAAAATAGTTCGTGAAAAACTTTAGTTAACATTATTATTGTAAAATATTAATTAGATATCATGTGAATTGTGTGCCTTGTAATTATTTATTTGATTTATATTAATTGAATTCATTTGTGGTACATTGGTTGCATTTTACTATTCAGTACGTAAAAATTATATGTGTATAAGTGCATTGTGTAAATATGGAATGTCAGAATTACCCCTGTTTGCATTGTAATGCAATAATTTGCCGCTCGTTCAGCTCTTCTGGCTAAAATAAACCATTTCCCTCAGTGTGTAGACCCAAGGTGAGTATTAATTTCGCTTTTGTTCACATAACAGATACTTTTTATACTTTATACTAAAAGCAGAAACTGTGTTTAGGGCACGTAGCGGTGGTGGCAGGTCGTTCCAGCAGCGGGTCGCTGCGAACTTAAAGCTGCCTCGGAAAGCAGCAGTTCGATGACTTGGTGTGGTCATAAGGTAAGACGAAGCCCTTGTCATATGTTTGTTATATTCACGCGACCAAGATAATTTATCATAAAGGTATTTAGGTTTCCCAGTCAATATAACGCCAAAAAGTAACGTAGCTAAATGGAGCCTTCTGCGAGACGACATCTTCATAATGCTTTCCTCATTTAAATAAGGAGTAATATGTGATCTAGGCGGCACATGAAAACAGAACCGAGCACATGCATATTGCACCCGCTGAATGAGCCTCTCAGTTCTACTGAGCAAGCAGGTCCCATAAACTGTGTCAGCGTAATTCAGCTTGGACAATATGAGGGACTCGCACAGCAGGATACGCATATCCACACTAATGTATGGACGAACGCGGTATAGTAGTTTCAGACGGTAAAAACAGTTACGTACAGCTGCACATGAGCACATGAGTCTCAAACTGTAACTGACCGACAAAAACTACTAGAACATTCCCATAAGTATATCAACTACCCCAGTGAAATAATCATAAAAATCAGCCAAGTAGTTTCTGAAAAAATCACGCACATACAAACATACGGGGAAAATAGAGATGATTCATTTAGTTGAAGTAGGTTAAAAATGCATAGAAATGTATGTAATTTAATGTACACAACATTTGTTGTTTGCGGATATCGATCCCGCGATCCGTGGCGCAATAAATCGATCTCGTAGGCTCCGCACCTGCCTAATATCACTATGCTGCTTAGAACGTTTTTCCTAAGAGTAGTGTGAATATAAATTTCTCATTATACCTACCTAGTATCAAATAACAGAATTGATGTATTATAATTTAATATGCTATTGCTAACTTAGAAAGCTTCGTTATTATCATAAGCACTTAAGCCAACAGCCTGTTGTTACAACGATTAAGCAAAGGTGGCGGCCTCTTTGAAGTATAGGGCTTTGAATCCGAGTACGTCAAGTAATTGCAAAACACTTGCACATTGCATGTAATTATTGTGTGAAAGAGCACTTTTAATATAAGGGCAGAAATATATAGGTACAATGTTGTACTATCCAATAATCCTGACACTACGAATATGTAATTAGTATTTAATTTGTAGGTGGAGTTAATTTTCAGTATACTGTGTTTGGCTCAGTTCGTACAAGGGGTAAAATCGTATCACGCTCAAACACTGCGATATAAGGGGCATTTTTTGTGTTCGTAACATAGAAGAAGACACTATTTGTTTGCTCTACTTTTCAGTCCGCGTCTAATACTTCAATTAATAACATACATACCATTACATGTAAATTAGTGGCAGACGGTGAGTCGCCACTTGCTAATTACTAATTATGTGTTCGATTTAAAACATTGCCCGTGTTATCAGATTTTTATGCTCACAGAATAAGCTGAACTATTACTCGATACACTAAAAACAGATTGGGTATATAATAAACTGGAAACTGTGACAGTTGTCTTCCCATGCAGCCATATGTTACCATTAGCGATAACTAGACGTTTATGGCATACCGTCGGATACAATAATCGATATAAACAGAGAATCGATTAATTTCTACAAAATGTTAATTCGATCATCAAACAGTCCTCGTGCTCGTTATACTAATCAATGTATAGTGCCATAAAAATTTATGTTAGTGTATGTTGTAAATAATTTTACGACTAATTGGGGCCGGCCAGTGTTCTAATGTTAAAAGCTATTAGTTTTGAAGTTAATTGGTTATTATTTGTGTTTATAAAATTGTGTTACGATGACATAATCAGTTATACGTTTTGGCGCAACATGGCGCTGTACGTAATTATTATTAGGATGAGCACGCGCTCCTTCTGCTGCAACACACGCCGTTCAACACGTTCATCATATCAGCCCCCCACAGATTTCCACAATTGTGTTGTCATTTCGGGGGGAATGTGCCGGTAGCAGAAGGAACGCTGTTCTTAACGGACTCTATACCAGAGGGATGGCCCTTTGGTATAGAGTCCGTTAAGAATAGCAGCAAAAGTTCTCCGTACTCTGTAGTAATGACATTCCTTTTCTTACTACTTATAGGGAAAGGCTAGAGTTAGTTAATACTCGTCGTATCTAACTCACCATCAGCCAAATCTCCTCTCAACTGCAGGAGTTGCATCCTATACGTTTTTTTACTTGGACTTTTTCTAAGTTGGCACCCCGAATTTGCGTTCGTAGTACAAATGTTTACACGGAGTTGCTCTTGATATTAGCTCCTTAGAATAATAACACATACTCGTATAAGGATAGTGGGCACACGCATTGGGTCAACATTAGAACAGTGACGAATATGACACCATTTGCACTGGCCGGTTAGATGGCACGGATGGTGCAGTGGCTGATACAGTCAGCTGCTGCGCTCCGGGTCGTGGGTTCGATTCCCGCACGGAACAAATATTTGTATGATCTGCAGGTAGTTGTTCCGGGTCTGGGTGTGTTGTGTGTGAAATTTATGTCTGTAAACACACCCACGACACAGGAGAAATCCTAGTGAGGGGCAACGTTTAAAAAAGATTAAAAAAGACATAAAAAAATCTACTAGTGAACGTGGATCACGAAAATGTGACAAAAATGTTTAATGTATATCATTATCCATGAGCTTGTATGTGTGACAGCGAAAATAAATATACGCTGTTTTTTTTTGTTTAATCTGTAGTCAATTATGGTTTATCTAGTTACGGAAGAACCTATAAAACTTACTGTCAGAAAATCAATAGTATATCTGGATACGAATATATAAAATACGGGTACCATATAAAATTAAACTGAAATATAAACACGATTACGATATGTTGTTCCAATGTTGTAAAGTAGATAATTAATGGTTTTGGTAAAATTAAATTAGCTTTTGCCTCTGATTACTCTGTACATATAAGTAAGTCTACCTTACGGTAGAAAAAATTTGATGGGAGGAGGGGCCGACGTGTGGGTCCATTATTAGATAATATATACACATTATAGAACGTAAAAATCCAAATTCATAGCGCACATAATCTTAATTTGAAAGAGTAAGCGCTACTGACTACTGATTGTAAGTATTATGAATAGATATTAAAATAAATAAGTAGTTCGAAATTTGAAAGTTTGAATTTTTTACACATGGATAGTGTTAAGGTTTCACGATAACGAAAGCGGTCTGTAAGAGACTATCTTTTTAGTTGTTATTATTCTAACGTAGCTATATGAACTACGTGCAACATCATTACATAACAGGAGAATTACTAATTGTATATTTTTTCGACTTAGAATTGAAGGTTGGACTTAATAAACGGTAAGCTACATGGCCAATAGCGAGAATAGCTAAAACCTTTTAACACCAAGGCTGCACAATAAATCAAATACTCATTTTTAAATCGAAATTTAATTCATTTAATTAGCAGACTTTCAATAACTAACTATGTAATATTTTTAATACGCAAATGATGATATCGTTCGCGTCACCACCAAATGTAATAAATTTAAATTATTGAATAGTAGAAATAAATTAAATTTGTCTAATTTATTTAAAATTCAACTTTAGAATGAACAATTTAAATATTTAAATCCCTCAGGGATTTAAATTTTTGTAGTAAAATATTTTTTTATCGAACTCAATCACTATACCTACTGTAAAAAATATATCGAGACAACTCTAACAGAAAAAGAAAACAAACACGTAAGTTAGAGCGTGACACACAACGATGCCAAATATTAAAGCAAAATTGATTTGTTATAAATACTGCGGCATTAAACCGCGAGCGTATTTAAAATAATTTAAATGGAAACGTCCCAGCATCGTTGCGTTTACAAAACGTCTTTATTCGTTCGAATAATTTACGACAGGCTATAAACTCAAGTACCTAAAGATCGTTGAATAAAAGTTAGCAAGGCGCAGGCGCTTGCACCGGCGGAGGATCCAACACTAAAAAATCAAACGCATTGGTGAGGAATTATCGATAATTGTATCGATAAACATTTGTATACACGAATGGTCGTGCAAATCGATTTGACACGCCACTTATCTAATCTGTAGATGTTAGAAAATTCAAATATAATAATAGGAGTTTAAATTTAATTTAGGAAATTGTTATAACTATGTATGGTGTGACCTTTGGAGCAATTTTAGTTTGTTAGGATACCTATTGAGATAATATCTTAATTTTTTAATACATCTGCTACATCATTCGTCGTCATTCTATAACGTAGCATACATTTTGAGTGTATTGCACACCTACACTGAGTTTTTATAAAGATTTATTTATTTATTCTTAACATTGATAATAAATAAAATGAACAAACTTGATTTATTTAAGCTATATCAGAATATTTTGCCTTATTATCCTGCAGTATGCTTGAATCTATAACCTTGAAGTTATACAGAGCTCTTTGGTTTGAAATACTTAGGCTTACTGTAAATCGTCTATACACCTTGTATAACCTAAACTAACCTGTATGAGCAAGTCACAGTTAGCATCTCAATTCCATATCGATAGTCATTCCCATCACTAAACGCAGTCCGCTGGCCGGCGGAGCTCATAAAATCTTATGATAAGCGCTATTATCATCACAAAGGATGCATGTAATTGTTTGTCAAATAAATACTAATAAAGTTTTGATGTTTATTAAATATAATTTTGAAAAGGACCCTTTTACGTATTTTTGATTGTCATAAAGGAAATAGTGCCTGGATTGCGTAGTCAACTGCCATTCGTTATAATATGAGATGTTTGGCTGTCAAACTTTTGACAAAACGTATTTTTTTATTTAATTGAGTTAATTATTTATTAATGTATTTTTTTTAATTTATAAAATAAAAGAAATTCCAATATAATGATACAATATAAGACTTATAACTAACATAAAATACTATAAATAGACTATAAAATATAAACACTAGTTCACACGATAATAAGCGCCCAAGATCCGGTACTGAGAAAAGGTGCTTTGAATATTTTTCTAATCAAGACTATCTCGTTAATTAAAGGGGACTATTATAATTATCTCTTACTTATACAATAATCAAGTTTATAAAGACATACTTGTTTATAGTACCTACAATGGCCTGAGTACTAACAGCGGCGGCCCTAGGGTGGTGCGAGCAGTGCCGATATCTATACAAATAAATAAAATTGAAGTGTCTGTTTGTTATGTCAAAATAACAGCTTTTTACTAAATGCATATGAAAGTATATACGGTACCTACAACAAAAAAGCTATTGTAGTTTTTTTGTCTCTTTGTTCCCGCTAATCTCAGAAAAGACTGGACCGATTTCTACTGGACTTTCACTGGATATCTGATATTATCTGATGAATAGCTGATGTTATAAGGAATAACTTAGACTACTTTTGTTTTAGAAAAATAATTAGGGTTCATCGCAAAAAAGTAAAACCCATGAAATCCAACATACAATATATATGTTCATACTTAATGTCAAGTGTCTATGCCGAAGTATTCTAAATTATATATAAATAATCCACTTTCTTTTAAATTAAACGGCGGGTGAAACTTCGGGTCCCAACTAGTTCTAAATAAACCTTATTAAACAAATGTATTTGTGTGATAAGGTTTATTTAGAATATCTTTTTTATATTATGTAGTATGTGTCGTTCCTACTATCAAATACTACATAATATGAAAAATTTACTGTGGTCGGTCTGTCTGAATGTGACATAGCCACAGATAGACATCTGCGTAGAAAGAGCTCTAATTTCCATTAACACCATTATAGAAGCGCACACAAGAGATCTTGGATCAGCTAGAAAGTGATCTAAGCTCACCACTGAGTACCAATACAGGGCTAGTTAATTCATCGGCACTACATTACTAGAGTTCTTTGGTTGCAATTTTGATAAGCAGATTTCTTAAATCCAGCTAATAATTTATTCCTACAAATATACTCAGTTAATTATAAATCACTTAATAAATCCACTTGTTTATATCCAAAATTTTAATAATTATAAGATTAGACATAACGAATCGATCAACTACTTTTTTAGTTGGCAATTATAAACAGGTACCTAAATACCAGTTTAATTCGAGAACTGGAAAATTCTACGAATCAATACTTTATGGACGCAAAAGCTCTGCTACATACGGTACTAGTAGAATGCTTCCGTAGACGAAATTGACTGTGAAAATCCAAAAACTGAGTGCCTCTGCCGTACTAAATGCATAGACTTATAAGACTGGTCCGTTCTAAAAAAAGACTACATCTATGTTTGGTGATTCGTTGAGTGTATGTCTAGTCTCCATGGTCCTATGATCTATATACATTTGAAGGCGGCAGATCATTCAATCTGTTTTATGGTACTTTTTTGAATTTTTATCAATTTTATTTCCTCACTACTCGTATACGTAATCTATTTTGGAGTTGAATAGTGTTTACTATTCAACTCCAAAATAGGTAAAAATAGTTTTAGTTTAGGTACGCTAAAGTTAAGTCGTGTTCCGATCGTCTCTGGATACAAGGGCGGATCCAGGATTTTAATCTGGGGGGCAGGGTCTCGGTGTCTCATGAATTTCAGAGATCATTGTTGTTATTAGGTCTAGGGTCAACTATATCCCACAGTTCTGGGGGGCATGGCCCCCTCGGTCTTCCCCCTGGATCCGGAATGGAATTTTCTTCCATAAAAAATTGGTGAAAACAGTCTATTTGGCCGAATGTATCCATTAAAACTAGTTATGCAAAAGTGGTTTTACACTTTAGTATTAACAAATTACATTTCAGACTATTTAAATTGCAGGAGAAGCTAACAGAAAGATGTTTCTACGCCATACATGTTTGGTTTTGTATTATATAGACAAAAACTGAATTTGTTTTCTTTTTTTAAAACGTTGCCCCTCACTAGGATTTCTCCTGTGTCGTGGATGCGTTTACAGACATGAATTCCACACACAATACACCCAGACCCGGAACAACTACCTGTAGATCGTACAAATATTTGTTCCGTTCGGAAATCGAACCCACGACCCGGAGCGCAGCAGTCAACTGTATCAACCACTGCACCAACCGTGCCGTTTTTATAATATCGTTAATTGGATAATTGTAATTAATCGACTTTGATATTTTTATTATTATACATAAATCTTATTATGCGGCCCATGTATAATCTCCTTATTTATTTTTATTGATGAATAAGTATTATTCTTCAGACTTTATAATTATTCTTATGATATTAATTATTTAATTAAAATAGTTTATAAATAATGTAGAGTACTTGACATAGGGTATTAGATTTTAAGGGTTTTATTATTTTTGTGCGGAACCTTAATTATTTTTCTACAATAATAGTAGCCTAAGTTATTCCTTATAAAATCAACTATATTCCAGTGAAAGTCATACAAATATAAATTTAATTAGTTTTAATAGTATAGATAATACAATTTCTTTTGAATTGAATGGCGGGTGAAACCGCGGGTCCCAGCTAGTACATAATATTTGTCTTCGTACTGCACTCACGAAGAAATTATGTTATAGTTTTGTCTAAAATTCAAAGTTGGCCTGGCAGAATAGACAAGTCCATTAAAATGAGTTCTCTGCAGGGTATTTGGTACCAAGCTCGCCCTTACATTTTGTTAAGTCTTAGGTCTTACTGTTCGTCCAAAAATCGATGATCTGGCAGCTCCTACAGGTAGTTAAAACTGTAGAACGAGTTTACTTAAGTACCCCTAGTGCGAGTTTCTTTTTACAGTCGAAATGTACCTAATAGTAACTTATTCGTTTACTGCATTCGGCTCTGCGATTGGCCCGCACCATACTCTTCAACCAATCGGAGCGCCGAACGAGGTAAACATGTAGCTTCCTATTAGATACGTTTTGATTGTGAAAAGAAACTCGTACAAGTGGTACGGGTCTATGTGCTTGTAATTTTGGGCGCGAAAGAAGCTCGACCGTAACTGCGGTATTGAACCTATGGCTATGACAAGTAATCTTCGGTATATTAGAGCTCTAACATTTCACTTTAATGAAGTAACATCTTCACTCCTTGAAAACCAGCGTAGTTGTTGTAGGCTCTGCTGCAACGTAAGAGCATTAAGCTGAGTGACAACCCATTTTCACCAATCATCACCATCATGTTAGCTGAAGGACGTCTGCTGCTAAACAAAAGGCATCTCCCATAGATTTCCACGATAATGTCGTCATTTTGAGGGCATCCGTGTGGTGCCTGGATTTAGAATATAGCACCACTCCATCTCCTCCCGTGAATGTCGTAAAAGGCGACTAAGGGGATCTAAACCAGAGAGATGGGCAGCAGCGTCCCTTCTGTGAAACGGTAGTCATACTGCGCTTGCCAACCCACCTACCAGGCGTGAAAATGACGACACGATTGTCGAAATCTGAGGTGGAGGCCTTTGTTCAGCAGTGGACGTATAAATGGCTGAGATGATGGTCATGATGGTATATATATATATATATTTGGAATGAGAATCCTGTACTGAATAACCTCCTTCGATATGTCAGTCGTTTAACTAAAAAATCTATTTCCCCACATGGAAGATATTATTATTCTTGACCAATAGGATATTGTCTTTATCTAAGACATGCTTCTTTCCGTGCAGCCATCTGTATAATATCCAGAGACAGTTACTGCTTCAGAATCGTATTTGAATTCAACGTTGAAGATTTCCCATTATACAAAAGAAAGTGTGCGCCAACCGTGCCCTCAATATCGACAGTTAAAACATAAAAACTGAGAACGAAACCAATTACCCGTACCTACAACTCTTAGCCAAAACATACAGATTGAAGCTGTATTTATGTACAAACTAGTCTTAGAAACCGCAGCATCGTCCCTATGAGGTCAGGCGAATAATTACGGCACGTAGACCCGTCCCTTCACCCGGCCTTGGGTAACTAATGCCAATTTGGTGATTGTATGTGATTGATGGTGAATCATTGGGACTTTGGATTGTAAAGGAGTCGTGGTAGCGTTGTTAGCGAGAAGCGATGTATAGTCAAGTTCACTGTAATTTCCAATTATAAGTTGAAATCATTTTATTCATAATGAAAGTCTGTGATACCATGTCTGTGAGTCTGAGTCAACTACAATCTTACTGTGAAACCAGGCTGAGATCGTATTAAGTCTCTAGATTTAAAGTGGAAATTAATAATCAATCTAATCCAAAGTCTTTGGATTTGGGATTTGTCTATTTTTGTTTTAAATTTGATTCTAACACAAAAACCTATGAATTTAAAAATCTTAAATCTATAAAGACTTTGATTATTCATTTCGACCGTAAGTCATTGATATGATTTAGTTAATCGTATTAGTTGTAAGTACATTGACATTTCTTTAATTTATTTTATTATTTTCTTAAGTTCTCAGACTTGTGATGTTAAACTAAGTATTTGCATTACATAAATATTTACAGTGTGTATATCTGTGTCTACATCGTATCATTGTGGACGACGGTGATGGTGTTGTAGACCCAACTGTTTACCCCCATTAAATTGACGCTTTCGAACATTGACTTCCTTCATTATCCGGTTCTTCCTTTGATCGTAGTTCTACCTGGTTTTGAATGACGTTACAATATGTAAAAAAGGCAAAAGTAAAATGCTTGTGCTTAAGAGCATTATGTACGAGTGCTCTGGATGACGTCAAATTGGTCTCATATCCATAAAGAAATGTTACGAAATAGGCAGGAATCGTCTCCTAGTTCGTTGATTCTTCACCAACACAGTTAGCTTTATAGAATTGGTTAAACTGCCTTTTTATCACATCGAGCTTCTTTACCAAGGTGTGTATTACAGAACTCAAAACAAAACTTAAGTAGAACTTGAGTCGGGATTGCATCAATTGAACTTAAACCCTGGGCATATCACGTAAGGTTCATTTGCGATTAATGCTATCTAGACCCGAGTTCAACATAAGTATTGATACTCGCCATACGGGTCCAAAAACACTGTAATAACAATAAACTATTACAGGATTACGTAGTTTAAAGATTGGCTATGTCGTGTTTCCCGGTTTTATAGTCACCCTCTCCGAGATGTGCCTATGGGCGTGGCACCAGTGGGCGACTCCAGTGTGATCATACGAGGACCTAGAGCCTCCCTTAGGTGCCGAAGATGACCGCTCCAGTGGTTATAGCTGGTAGGAGACCCCTTCACCCTTCCCCGGGACGAAGGAAGTTCATGAAGAATTTCCACTGGGCACCAATAAAAAGGCACGGTTGGCGCAGCAGCTAAGCGATTAGCTTTCTGCCTAACGTGTCACAGGTTCGATACCCGCACGGAACAAATATTTGCATGATCTACAGATACTTGTTTCATATCTAGGTGTTTGTGTATGTAAATATTATTCTACATTTATGTCTTTAAAACTTTGTGATACAGAAGAAAAATAGGTGTAGGGCATCTTTAAACAAACCTATAGCCACTTAACCGCATGACCGCTGCATTCGAGACACAATTAAAATTGCATTGTGTCTCGCCGCCGGCGGATAACATTTTGTGAACTGTATTCCAGTTGCAGTCTTAATACATAAATACTAAAATAGCTTATTCTTATCAATATTAGCATCATCATCATATCAGCCAAAGAACGTCTACTACTAAACAAAGGCCTCCCATAGACACTCTACTTCACTTCCACAACGACCGATTACATGCCGCTTGCATCCAACAACTCCCAGCAACCTTCACCGTGTCGTCTGTCGACCTCATTAGAGGTCGTCCCACTCAGCGTTTTTCGGTGCGCGGTCTCCATTCGAGAACCTTTGTGCCCCAACGGCCATCAGTTCTACGAGCAATGTGCCCCGCCCATTGCCACTTCGGTTACTAATTAATCCTTTCAGCGATGTCGGCAAATTTAGTTCTTCTACGGATCTCCTGATTTCTGATCCGATCTCGTACAGAAATACCAAGCAAAGTTCTCTCCATAGCTCGCTGAGTGACTTGTCTGACCATGTCCTCACGTAATCATCAGGGTAATAAATTGGACATAACCATATTTTGCAGATGAAATCATTGATATTAATTACACTAGGCTGTTATATGGCATAACAGCTGTTATGGTGAGTTTTAGAATACAATACCTATCTAGTCAATCCATGGTTAGAAGCGTACGATTAATGTTACCTTTTATAAGTCATAGTTTTATATTGAATTAATACGAAATATACTCTAAACCAGAGGGATGGGCTGCAGCGTCCTTTCTGATGAACAGTAGCCATTCTGCGCTCACCAACCCGCTGCCAAGCGTGGTGAGTACTGGCAAATTCCCCCCAATATGATGAAACAGTTGCGGAAATATATGGGGGTGGCCTTTGTTCAGTAGTGGACATTGTATGGCCGATATGATGACGATGATATTTTAGGTTTTTAGCTAATTTTATTGACCTTAGGGTAATTAATGTATTTGATATGTGGGCGCTCCGCCTTTTTTGGGCCCTGATGTTTTAAATGTAGCGCTGTATATTTTAGTCCCTTTTTTGAGGTTCTAATGTTTATAAACTGTTTTGAACAATTAATTATAATTTAGAAACACTAATGTAGCAATACGGTGGTATTGGTTCTAATACGAAATAAGCTCTTATTCTACCTGTAGTATATTGAAAACTCTTTAGACAGCCGTCTGTATGTTAACTCGCTAGAGGCCATATATTATAAGATGTCAGGAATACTGTCTGTCATATTTAAATAAATGATTTTACGAATTAGCAAGACTTGTTATTGGCGACGAGGATGGGATAAATAAACGTTGTGTAAATAGAAATATGAAATGGACAAACTAAGAAAATATCGTGGCACCCTGCGCGGGATGCTCACGCGACTCGACACCTATATCGATCAGAGGGCAATGATGTCTGACGAAGACATTAATGCTCGCTTCCTGGGCCTGAAGGAGACGATCCTAGCTATACGGGAAGTACAAGAGAAAATCGAAAACAAGACCGTCGACGACAAGGACGATGACGCTTATGATCAAGAACAAGAATACAGGTACGAGTTCGAAGAACTTCATACAACAAAAAAATTAAACTTTTAACTAAACAGACACAGAATGGAGGTCAACAACAGAACCAGCAACAACAACAACACATAAGACAAAGTGAATCCAGGCATAAAAATACACCGAAGATACAATTTCAACCCCTACAACAATCAGAAACTTTCAACAATTTCAAAAAAAGACTGGAAGTATACTTTCGATTGAACGATATATCAGATGCACACATGAAATCAAATATCTTACTGTCAACATTATCACCAGAGCTCCATGAAAAACTTTGCGATTTATCCTCACCGGAAGAACCAATGAATATGTCATTTGCTGATATCACTGAAATACTTAACGACTACTTAGACCCAAAACCTAGCAAATGGGCGCTACAACATAAATTCATAACAAGAATGCAAAAATCTGATGAAACTGTAGCGCAGTACGCCGCAGAGTTGAAGAAACTTACCACTAACTGTGATTTCAATTGCCAACACTGTCAGAAAGGAACATCAGAAAGCTTTTTATCCCTACAATTTATAAGGGGATTGAAAGATAGCGATGCACGTTTAAAAATCTTACAAGACCGAACAGTATATACATTCAAATCACTGACACAGATTGCGATATCTATTGAAACGGGTAAGGCAGAAAACGCATCAATGATTACTAATGAACAACCAAGTGCCAATGGTGACCACATCAATAAAATTACCCCCTATAAGCGACCGGCAGGACGAGGACAAAGTCCAAGACAAATTACACCTAAAGATCTAAAAGGGAAATGTTTCCGCTGTGGTGCTGCGAATCACGAATCCAACAAATGTGGCGCTATAAACGTTACATGCTATAAATGCAATAAAATAGGTCACCTAGCCCGTGTTTGCCTTCAGCGCCACTCTAATGCGAGTATTAAAAAGAATAAACCGAATACGAACCTATTAGAAGACTCAATGACAAGTGACCACGATGACTGGAATAATATTAATATCATATCTGGAGAATCATCTGAAAAATATATGATAACGGTACATATTGAACACGTTAAGATAAAGATGGAATTTGACACTGGAGCTACACTAAGTTCAATGTCATTACGAGACTATAAAAAACTAAACATTGGAAGAAGAATTTTTAAGACAAACCTAAAACTCAGAACTTATACTGGAGAAATAATTAAACCAACAGGCGTAGCATACGTTCAATGCAGATGCCAAGGAAAAGAATTCCACGGAAAACTGTACATTATCAACAGCAACGTTGATCCAATTTTTGGCCGCAGCTGGATGAAAGAACTCGATACACTTAACTTAGCAGACATAAAAGCTGTACCACTTACTGAAAGCATAGAATTAGACCAACTTCTGGAGCTCTACAAGACATCAGTCTTCAGAAACGACCTTGGCGAAATACCTAATTTCAGAGGACACCTAAACCTGAAAGAGAACACTAAGCCAATTTTTATTAGACCACGTAGAATACCTTATGCTTTAAAAAACCAAAGTGGATGAAGAAATAGAGCGACTATGCACACAAGGTGTAATCACGAAAGTTGACCACTCTGAGTGGGGTACTCCAGTAGTACCAGTTGTCAAACCAAATGGGGATATCCGATTATGCGCTGATTATAAGGTTACCCTAAACAAAATTATACAAGATGAACAATATCCAATACCTATGATTGAAGATATTTTCTCAGAGATGAATGGAGGTAAACTATTTTGTACACTCGACATAACTCAGGCGTACCTTAACATGGTAATGGATGAAGAGAGCGCAATGCTACAAACACTCAGTACACACAGAGGAACTTACAGAGTGAACAGGCTCATGTTTGGAGTTAAGGTAGCTCCGAGCCTATGGCAGAAATTCATGGACAAACTGTTACAAGGCCTAGAAGGAGTTAAATGTTTCTTTGACGATATAATAATACAAGGACCTAACAAAGAACAACTACTACATAGGCTCAAACTCGTACTCAATAAACTAAAAGAAAGTAACCTTCGAGTAAACAGAGACAAGTGCCATTTTTTCCAAACAAGTATAAATTACCTTGGACACACTATTGACAAAGAAGGTCTACACAAAAACAGGGACAAGATAAATGCAATAGTTAAAACAGAACACCCAACCAATACAGCAGAATTAAGAACATTTCTTGGGATAGCAAATTTTTACAACAAATTCATACCAAACCTAGCATCGATCACGAACCCACTAAACAACTTACTAAAGAAAGAATCAAGCTTCCTCTGGTCTGCAGAGTGTGAACAAGCTTTTAAACAAATAAAGAAAGAAATTGTAAGTGAAAGAGTACTGATACACTTTGACTCGAAGAAGCCGTTAGTACTTTCAACAGACGCATCACCACTGGGAATCGGAGCAGTACTATCACATAGACTTCCAGATGGATCAGAAAGACCTATAGCATTCGCTTCGAGAACGCTGTCTAGTAGCGAGAAGAATTACAGTCAAATCGACAAGGAAGCCACAGCGATACACTGGGGATTGAAAAAGTTTTTCTACTATTGTTATGGTCGGAAATTCATCCTCGTCACAGACCATAAACCACTGACAGTAATTTTCCACCCACATCAAACGCTACCGGCAATGAGTACGATGAGGCTGTTTCACTACGCTCACTTCTTATCTGGATTTGACTATAACATCGAATACAGAACTTCGGCGAACAACTCAAATGCTGATTATTTATCCAGGTTCCCAGTAGAAAACACCAAGACCAACAGAATTGACCAGAATTACAGTTTTCAATTTCAGCAAATCCATACCATTGATATTAATCCAGATGTCATAGCGACAGAAACAAGAAAAGACGTCGACTGTACATCTTTGCTACAAGCATTGGAAACTGGCCAATCACTAAAAACACTCGGTTACAAGGACAATGAATTTACTTTGCATGATGGTTGTTTATTGAGAGGATCACGAGTCTTAATTCCAAAAGCACTACGCGAACAAGTGCTAGACGAACTACACCTCGGTCACCCAGGCATTGTAAAGATGAAGCTATTGGCTCGCAGTTTTGTATACTGGAAAGGAATTGACAACGAGATTGAGACCAAAGTCAAATCATGCAGAACCTGTAGATTGCAACAAAATGAACCAGAGAAAGCGCCACTGCACCATTGGGAACAGCCAAATGGCCCATGGCAAAGACTTCATATTGATTTCGCTGGACCTGTGCACGGACACCAACTTTTAGTTATTGTAGATGCATTCTCAAAATGGACTGAGATTATACCAACCAAGTCAACTACAAGCTCTTGGTGCATACAAAAACTGAAAGAACTATTTTGCACCTTTGGGACACCTCACATCTTGGTTTCAGACAATGGTCGACAGTTCGTTTCAGAAGAGTTCGAAAAATACTTAAAAGATTGTATGATCATTCATAAGACCTCCGCTCCATACCACCCTGCAACCAATGGGCAAGCCGAGCGTTTTGTGCAGACAATTAAGAGAATCTTACGAAGCATAGAGGGGGAAGGAGGTAACTTAGTAGAGAAGTTGGTGACAGTGAAAACTCGTCTCCGACGGACACCAAATGCTAATGGTCAAACTCCGTACCAGCTTATGTTTGGCAGAGAAATACGCACGGCACTACATTCTATGTTTTTAAGAAAAGAAAAGGAGACCGCACCAACGCTTCAGGAGGTCAATGTCAGAGAGTTCAACCCAGGCGATCGGGTACAGGCTCGTGACTACACGAGTGCCACGCAGCGGTGGCAGTTTGGCAGCATCATAAAACGTTTGGGCAGACTGCACTACGAGGTTCGCACCGATAATGGTGATGTCTGGCGCCGACACCTCGACCAGCTTTTGGGTGCACCCTTGATCCACAGCAGCTAGGAGGGGAGAGATGTAGTATATTGAAAACTCTTTAGACAGCCGTCTGTATGTTAACTCGCTAGAGGCCATATATTATAAGATGTCAGGAATACTGTCTGTCATATTTAAATAAATGATTTTACGAATTAGCAAGACTTGTTACTACCATTTATTTTCAGGTACAAGAAACTAGAGTTAAGGTAGGTTAGGGTTATGGTAGAACAAAAACATATAGCATTTAAGTAAAAATAACTTCATTTATTTATCAAGTAATCATTACCTACATAAAGTATAGCGGACGGATTTATTTTTAGAATATTATAAACTACATTAACGTGTTTAGTTACACTTATATACATACAAAACTACAATGCATAAAATTACATGTCTGGATACCAAATCAATGAAATTTAAAATAAAACTACTCATTTAAAAATACAATACACCTATTTACATTACTAAAATTAGTTAATTGAGTGATTTATTAGTAGTATATATAAATAATGTAATACAATTAACACATTAGATCAGCTCTTTGTCTTAAAAATTCTAGTCTTAATTCGTGTTCCCGTGCCGCTAATCTCAAAGCAGCGATGCTAGAACTACGTACATCATCCATCATAGGGTGCATATGCAAACTTTCACTCCCTGGCGAAATAGGCGGGGACATGGAAGGTGCGGGAGATCGTGTAACTTCGGGTGACAATCGGGAATGATCAGATGACGGTCGGGAGAGATCGGGAGAATGTTGGGAAAGTTCGTGTGCCGGTCTGGAGTGTTCGGGAGAAAGTCTGGGCGGCTCAGGTACGGTAAGGTTTGCGAAGAGGGAATGAAAATGCGCGGGCGATGTGGCATAGAGTGGCGCTCCGAAGAGAGGCTGACGTGAGAGCGGAGGCAGGTATTGCGCGCCGAATAGTGGTGTACTTGCATACCTGAATAAAAATCATAAAATATATTTCACAGAAATATAACCCCAATTAAAAGATAACGTTTGTTTATTCAAATATTGATTTTGTTATTTTTATGGAGTTTTTATAACTGCTGAGATTAAAATATCTGTCGTTTTCTGAATCAGTTGAAAATAATACCCCGAACTTCTAGTTTTGAGAAAACTAATCAAATGAAATCCTATTCTAAATATAATGTAGAACTTACCTAAACGATGCCAGTGCAGCATCAAACGGTTTTCTCAATCCGAACCCGAGCTGTGAGAGGGGATGTGGTGGCCCCGGCAAAGTAGCTGATGTTGGCAGCGGTTGTCCACCGCCCAGGTAACCGCTGTACGGGTGTGCGTGAGGACCAACCTTCTCTTGCTTACGCCATTTAGCTCTGCGGTTTTGGAACCATACCTGATGACAAACAAATAATTACTTATTATAATTGAATTATTTATCTATCTATTTATTAATTTGGTGTAGGTTTTTGTTGTACTATCAGGATATTGTGCACGTACGTAAACTGTGCCCATTACACAAAGTAAGTGAGGTACATCACTTTAAATTAAAAAGTTGCCATTGATTTCAGTAGATTGGAACAACCAGCGTTGATGCTTGATGTGGGCTCTAACTGCCGAATTAATAATCATTTTAATCCAAAAATTTTACAGTCAAGATTTTTTACTTGGAACTATTTTTGGGTTAATATAACACTAAACACAAAAACATACAAATCTTCAATACCAAATCGCAAGATTTTGGATTACAGTGATAATTAATTTCGGCCGTAAATAATCCCGACAACGTTTTATATAATCCCTACTAATATTATAAATTTAATTGTCGGTTTGTCCTTCGTTCACGCAGCAACGGAGCAACAGATCGACGCGATTTTTTTCAGAGGGATAGTTTATGGATCAGACAGTGACATAGGCTTACTATACTTTTATATGGCATATACTTTTTATCCCAAACAAATGTGGGATAGCGGGTGAAACCGCGAAGTGCTGTTGGTCTATAACTGTACTAATATAATAAAGTCTAAGAGTTTGTTTCAGTGCGCTAATCTCTGGAACTACCTATCAGAGTTGAAAATTTTATTGTGCATTTGATAGCCTAATTCTTGAGGAAGGTTCTATGCTATTTAATATCACGTTACGACCCTTAGGAGCCTAGCAAAAAGAAAAAAGTCAGAAAGAATGCTAAGTGAAAACGGAGTAATATCGCGGACGGCGGATGCGATGCGGTGAGTCGGGGGCCGAGGACGACTGCCCGACGAGAGCCGAGCATTTCCTAGAGAGCATGCCTGTGTCAACTGTCTATGCAGAAGTACTCTGAACTATTTATAAATGATCCAATTTCTTTTAAATTAAATAGTGAATAAAACTGCAGGGCTCAGCTAGTCTATCTATATAAAATTGCTGGTATACTGTGTGGAGTCCGGATTAAGAATATACCACCACTCCATCTCCTCGCGTGGAAGCGAAAAAGGCAAATTAGGAACCATTAACCAGCGTCGCTTCTGTGGGACAACAGCATTCTGCGCTCACCAACCCACCCGCCAAGGGGGATGAGTTACTGGCAAGTTCCCCCCAAAATGATGACAAACGACATTTAACCGGTCGTTGTGAAAATCGTTCACTGCTGATGAATTTTTTTGCTGATGTGATCACGATGATTAGGTGGTAGTATTTACTTCGAGATGTGCTAAAGGCGTGGCATCATGGGGACTCTAGTGTGATCTCTCGAGGATTTGGAGCCCCTCCTTTGGTACCGAAGATGACCGCTCCAGTGGTTTTAGCCGGTAGGAGTTCGGCATGCCCCTTCACCCTTCCCCTGGGCGGAGGAAGTTCAGGTAAAATTGCCACCGAAGACCAAAAAAAACCATTTTCGTTGGGTCCGAGAGCACTACTAAATCCGCTGTAATTTATAGATCGTAATTATAAACGTGTAAAGACTGCTTATCTACAATACCGATAAAATTAAGAACGCAACATTTCAAACTTGCTAACAATGGGTTGCATTTAAAAAAAACTTTTATTATTAAATCCACGACTGAATATTAAAAACTGCTGTTTAAAGCCTTCCAATATTCAAATATCCACAAATCTACTATTTTCTCAATTCGATATCATATGTATTAGGTAGGCGCTAGCAACATCAATGAATAAATTATGAATGCTAAATAAATTTCCACGAAGATTTATTTGCTGGCTTTCTAGTTCCAGTGGTTTTTAATAGTTCTCACAGTAAAACGAACATAATTAAAACAATTAAATAGAAAGTTTATGACCACGTATACTATTATAAGCTGATAATATTTAAAAAAAACGTAAGAAAACTGATATAAATCAAAGTTAATTAAGAGTCACTGTGCGTGTTGCCTGCAAAGGCTTAATCTGGACATAAATGGAACGTCCACTCATTAGTTAACGTTTGCCATTGAAGGCAAAAAGATTTTAATTAACACGATTAGTACCTAATGTTACATGGACATGATTATTATGTTATATATTTAATTATAGTAAAAGCTGTATAATCAAATTGTATAATTGTTACAATTATATCGGTGCCTCTTTGAACTTTATAACCTCTATTACAGAAATGTAAAAAATATTACTTGCTGCATCGAGCTAAGACTGATTAATATATTTAGTATTGTTAATATGTTTGTTTATTAGAATGATTATAGCTACAAATTTTGATTTATTTTAAATTCGTTATTCATTTGACGTTATTATAAAAATAAACTCTAATGAGTAATATCATACATATATAATATACAAGTCTAGTAACTACTGCGTATAAAATAGCTAGGTTATAGATTTAAATGTATGTATATTATTTATTTAATCTGGTAGTCTATTAATTTTTATTTTATAAAATCTTACTAGCAGTATAATATATTAATTTACCATGCCGTGTGGCTACGAATAGAACCAACCCATCTCGTCCCGTGGGTGTCGTAAAAAGCGACTATGGGATTAATAGGAGGATGGGCAGCAGCGTCCTTCGAGTCGTTGCCGGCGTTGTGGTGATCTTTGGGGGAAGCTTATGTCCAGCAGTGGACTTTATTCGGCTGAAGCGAGAACTACAACTTTCCAGATTCTTGCGATTCTTTTCACGCTGTCACAGAATACCAGCGTGAAGTCGCAACATTGTTGTGTTTCGTATGGTGAGTGAGGTGCCTACATCGGACCCCCCCATGGCGTTCAAAGGAAAATCTATGTCAGCCCTAAAGTTCGGCAACACATCAGCAACCCATCTGGTACTGCGGATATTTATGAGCGGCGGTGATCGGCAACCGATAATACAAATCTAAATCAGAATATCATTCTTCTATCGTATCTAAAAAACCTTCCGCTAAGTCTATCAACGTCTATCAGATACAAACTAGTTTTCTAAGTAATTGACAATTTTCAACTAAGTCGTATTTCCAATTTTGCAGTGACTCGGACATTAATGAAAACATCTGACGGTCTCGTATGCTGTGATTAAGTGATCATTAAGGTGTCGTTCCACCTGTGTACGGGCGGGGTTGCGTTTCCCCACATTTCTTATAAGGAATCTTGGTTTCGTACTGTGACCATACTTCGACAGCGTAATGACATATATTAGTCGTTTTAATCTCTGTTAATAGTGCACTTTAAGCAAAGTATGAAAAAACTAAAACATCTCTGACCCTTTTTAAATGTTTGTGTTTTGATGAACATGCTGTACGTGGTACCCAGAATGGTATGTTGGCTCTATGGCTTTCGTTTATAATCATATCAGCCAAAGGACGTCCACTGCTGAACAAAGCCCTCGCCCATAGATTTCCACAATTGTATCTTCTTTTTGGGGGAATTTTCCAGTACTGACAGGCGGGTTGGTGAGCGCAGTGTGGCTTCTAATCCACAGAAGGGACGCTGCTGTCACTTTAGATTCTCTTAGTCGCCTTTTACGACATCCACGGGAGGAGATGGAGTGGTGCTATATTCTTAATCCGGATAGCACACGGATATAATATAATTAAATAATATACAATTTGTAATGTCTTGCCGTGTGGTGCCGGCTCAGAATACCACCACCCCATCTCCTCCCGTGGGTGTCGTAATAGTCGGCTGAGGGATTAGCCGGAGGATGGGCAGCAGCGTCTTTCGAGTACATTAGCAACTCAACTGCGATCGCCAACCCGTCTGCCAGGCGTGGCGATTATGGCAAAACCCCCCAATGAGCCCACAACACACCCATATCGGTCGTTGTGGTGATCTTCCGGGGAGGCCTGTGTCCAGCAGTGGACTTCATTCGGCCGAAATGATGGAAGTCTTAGGTTTGCTAATATTTGATTTAAATTGTACGGTAGATAAAGGACAAACATCTATAATATACGCGGTGTAATCCGTTAAAAAGTCGTTTATTATAAAGAATATAATTCATCTAACATTTTTTTGTCTAATCTAACGTTGTATGAAATTATTTTTCTGAAATACAGCGATATCCCTTAACTAGGAGTAAGTACCACCCAGGTCTAGTCCTGGGTAGCATTACAATGGTTATGGGCAAGCATGACGCTTACCACGAGGCGAATGACAAGCTTGACTCGTCACCATATTGTATTAAAAAAACAGTATCAACACACGATATGTAGAAATGCATAGAAAGTTGCACAAATTAAGTTGTAACAAATTTTTTTTAACCTTTGCCCCACTAGTATTTCTCCTGTGTCATGGGTGCGTTTACAGACATGAATTCCGCATACAATACACCCAGACCCGGAACAACTACCTGCAGATCATACAAATATTTGTTCCGTGCGGGAATCGAACCCACGACCCAGAGCGCAGCAGCCGACTGTATCAGCCACTGCACCAACCGTGCCGTCAAATTTCAGAGTAATAATTCTACAATATATTTCATCAGACAGTCCTTAAAGTAATTATAATTTCAATACAATACCGTTACTGATACCGTTATAAGCCTGTCTATAGGTTACAGTGCGTATATCATAACAAAATTGATGCGTTACAACGGATGCTCGTTGATGCATTAAACACATAAAATTGCAGTAAAACAGAATACCTGGATAAGTTAAAATTATGGACAGGTTTTTTTACGCTCAGTCTAAATTTATTTTCATTTATCGCAACTGTGCGACGGCGTTAAATTAATGGGAATTGTCCCTTTTATTAAACGTTGTTATGGTCAACGTATAAATACGGGCAAGTAGACTTTTGTACGTGAGAAAAATATTAAATGTTTTCAACTCTAGTTTCCTTAATTGCAAGTTTATTTTATAGTGAGTAAGTAATAAACGGAACCGCTTGGTATAAAATATAGAATATTGCTAGTGTATAAAGCAAATTAATTTAGTTTTGGTCGATTGTTTGGTAATTGTAAAAAGACATTTGATGGCACGTTTGGTGCAGTGGCTGATACAGTCGGCTGCTGCGCTCTGCGTCGCGACACAGGATAAATATTAGTATGGAGAAAAGTAAAAAAAATATCGTACATATTTTAACAAAATGTATTACATCGTTTACGACACCTATATCGAAAAGTGTGTTCTTTCTATTCTTGAAAGCACCACTTTTGCACATTTTGAGCACCACACAACCACTATCCATAGAATCAACCCTCAAAATCCCGTCCTTATTAACACACATTAAATTTTCATAAGCCCAGCTAAAGAATAATATGTCACAGATGCTACCCAAATCCTCCAACAAATGAGTATAATATCTGTATGATTCATTTGGTCATCATTTTGGGGGGAATTTTCCAGTACTTACCAAGTCCACGCTTGGCAGGTATTTAGCGAGTTAGCGATTACAGTTGAGTTGTAAATATACTCTCTAATGACGCTGCTGCCTATCATCCGACTAATCCCATTTCCATAGATCCCATGGATGTAGCGATGCTATTCTTAGCCATTATCACAGGGAATGAACGCTTTTCAAAAATTAATATGTTTTAACAAATCTTCAGCACATATAAAAATTACATTTCATGGTACTTCATTGAAACTATTTCAACGGGAACCTAACAGAATACCTTTGATTCACAGATCAGAAACAACACATAAATATATTGAAAGTACCTTATCCCATATTATATCCGGATAATTGAATCTAAAGTGAGTGAATTAATGTGTGTAAATTATTGAAAGCGGTACTTAGAACTAAATGTTATGTGCCATATTAATAGAGTCTGGAATGTGTAAACTATCCGACTGAGCGCGACTTGTGAAGCAGACGTCCTGTTGCGCGTCCGCAGGGGGCTTAACGTGCGACTTTTTGTCGCACCGCTGAAGAAAACGACGCACTTTGATTTTATCACTTTACCTTCCCCGATGTTTTGATTCACTCAGTAATATCGTGCATATATGGATCATTTCTAAATTCATTATTGGGCGGTTCGAGAATGCCATTACTAATTAATCAAAGAAAAACTAACTTATATTGGTTGGTGGCTTCTTACCTGAATTCTAGCTTCGGTGAGGCCGATTTTCAATGCGAGTTCTTCTCTGTAACAATGGAAACATACATTAACATGTGACTTATAGACAGGAGCGGATTTAAATGCAATGGCACTTGGCTGACCAGGTGACCATATTCGAATATGACGCCCTTTTTTCCCAATTGTGCCATTCTACATAGGCTGCACTAAAAGTATCGGGAATGGAATATTTCCACTGTTCCTGTCATATTAAAATCTTTTTAATTGAAAACTCCTTGGTTTTACAAATCGAATACCATTTATTTATTTAAAAAAAGATTCACGGTCTTGTCACAAGGTTTTGTCAAACTTGTTTAGTCGTTGAGAAAATGGAATTGACTCGAGAAAATTCAAGAGCGATGATTTATTATGACTTTCGAAGTGGTTTAACACAAAAACAGTATGTTGACCGGATGATTTCTGCATTTGGTGATGAAGCCCCATCCAAAACCACAATTTATCGCTGGTTTGCTGAATTTCAACGTGGACGTGTCAAGCTCAGTGATGATCGTCGTCAAGGTCGTCCAAAAACTGCAGTCACCCAAGAAAACGTTGATGCTGTGCGTAAGCTGATTGAGGAAGATCGACATGTGACATACCGCGAAATTCAGGCAACTTTAGACATTGGCATGAGTCAAATACAAATAATCTTGCATGAACAATTAGGTGTAAAAAAGTTGTTTTCCCGATGGATACCGCATTTGCTATGTGAAGAGCAAAAAGCGGCTCGCGTTACTTGGTGCGTCAGAACTCTCGAAATATTCCACGCAGGATCCTCAAATGCTGTATACAACATCATATCAGGTGACGAATCCTGGATATATGCGTACGAACCCGAAACAAAAAACCAGTCACGAGTTTGGGTGTTCGAAAATGAGTTAAAGCCAACAAAAATTGTTCGTTCACGGAGTGTTGCAAAAAAAATGGTGGCCACGTTTGTCTCCAAAACCGGCCATGTTACGACTATTCCTCTTGAGGGACAAAGAACGGTTAATGCAGAATGGTATGCTAGAATTTGTTTTCCACAGGTCGTTTCTGAACTCCGTAGAGAGAACTGCAACCGCCGCATCATCCTCCATCACGACAATGCGAGTTCTCACACCGCGCATAGAACAAAAGAGTTTTTAGAGCAAGAAAACATAGAATTATTAGACCATCCGCCGTACAGCCCCGACCTAAGCCCTAATGATTTCTATACTTTCCCTAAAATAAAGAATAAATTGCGTGTACAGAGATTTTCATCACCTAAAGAAGCTGTGGACGCCTACAAAACGGCCATTTTGGAGACCCCAACTTCCGAATGGAATGGTTGCTTCAATGATTGGTTCCATCGTATGGAAAAATGTGTCAAATTTCGCGGAGAATACTTCGAAAAGCAATAAATACATTTTTAAATAGTAATGTTGTGTCACTTCCTTGATTCCCGAAATTTTCACTCGTAGGATACATACGTATTTTGTTTAATGTAGTAAGCGTAGTAGCATAGTAAGCATATTTTTTCCGAGTTGTAACAGTGAGACAGAAAAGCAATAATAGTGTACTACTGTCCAGGCCTGAAATAGGTAAAGCATGGTCGAGTAATATTGCAAGGACGGGTAGAAGTCGTGTATCTCCGAAGTGATTTTAGAAGGCCGTTAAAATAATAAATATTGTGTACTCAATACCTAATCTATATTTGTGCAGATAAAACTACATTTTAATAAAGCTTCCTCCTCTTCTCTATTCCCTTCCCTTAATAGTCTGGCGTAGTAGTAGGTAGTTTGCCGTGTGGTGCCGGCTCACAATGCCACCACCCCATCTCCTCCCATGGGTGTCGTAAAAGTCGACTAAGGGATTAGTCGGAGGATGGGCAGCAGCGTCCTTCGAGTACATTAACGACTCAACTGCGATCGCCAACCCGCCTGCCAAGAGTGGCGATTATGGCAAAACCCCCCAATGAGCCCACAACACATCCATATCGGTCGTTGTGGTGATCTTTGGGGAGGCCTGTGTCCACCAGTGGACTGTTTTGGCCGAAATGAATGAATGAATAGTCTGGCAACATCAGCAACTTCTCTGGTGTTGTCAATACCTATGGCAGTGATGTAACGAATACTCTTTTTATGAATTCTATTATTTGGCGGAAACGAATACACTAAACGTAATAAGTGAAGGCAATAAAACACGCTATAAATACAAGTACATTAATAATCAAAATGAAATAAGAGCAGATATAAAAAAATATGTCATAACTTTTGCTCATTTTTGATGAGCGATTGCTTTTCTCTGTTTATGTAGTGTTTGTTTATTGTATGTGTATATGCCAGCTGTTCAAAATATCCATTCTGGGGCCATAGTAGTGGAAGGTAAGGTAAGGTTTATCCCCGAATAATTTAACTTAAAACGGCAACAAAATATGTTCGGATACATGATTCAAGGCGGACGCGTTTCATTTAAATCGATTGCCATCATGATATTTGGCGAATATTGCCTGTTATTCAACGAATTCGGGTATTCGTTTTTGAAGTCGTTGCATCTTGCATCACTAATTAATTGGCCGTGGTGTACAGTTTACCATCGGGAGCTAAGCCTTTGAACTCCTCTAAAAATAAATAATAAACATGCAATAAATTCACCTCGTAAACACATCAGGATAGTGGGTCCTTCCAAATGCCTTTTCCAGTTCATCGAGCTGGTAACTGGTGAAAGTGGTTCTGTATCTCCTTTGCTTCCTCTGTGGGACATCCTCGTCATCCAGTCCGCTGCCGGAGCCAGGGCGCTCGTGTTCCAACGGAGAAAGATCAGGGGTGGTGGAGGAACCAGGCTCGGATACGCCCATGATTATGTGAGGGAAGTAGAAAATGATGAATGTGTTGGAATTGAGTTCTGTAACAACGAACATAGAGTAAATTATTAAGAAATATAAAATGAATGTGCAACTTATACTTTGATAAAGGTTCTGAATTATAAAAAAGCGAGACCTTTAACGTTGTTATAAAACTTGAAAATTATTTATTTAGCATATTGAGGCTTTGAACCATCAGCCATTTACAAATACGCCAACAGCTGAACAAAGCCCCCCCCCTGTAGATATCTATAATTGAGGGGAATTTGCCAATACTCATTCGTGTTGATAAACGCAGTATAACTACTTTTCCACAAATGGGACGCTGCTGCCTTTCCCTTTTTGACCACACGGACAAGCCGGGGGTTGAACAAACAGACAGAGGGTCGGACAGACGGACAACATTTTTAAGAAATGTTTGTTTTTGTTATAAGTACCATATATACTTTCTTCAAGCATTTAGTAAAAAGCTGTTATTTTGACATTACAAACAGACACTTCAAATATCTATTTATATAGATTTAATTTAGTTTATTAAACTTAATAACAATATGACGTAAATAAATAACGACATACAGTACGTGAATGATTTTAGCGAATGATTTTAACAACATTTTCGCCAAGTCTGTGTTTTTTCATTATTGTTGGATGGATGGATGTTCCTGGTGGAGGGTCGCTTAATGCAAGAGTCCAGCTAGGTAAAATTAGATATGGGGTTCAATTACATGCTTTCTAAATATTCAGAAAAAATATACTATAATTATATAAGAAACCTATTATTATCCGTGTGGTGTCCGGATTAAGAATACTTCATCTCCTCCCGTGGAGGTCATAAAAGGCGACTAAGGGACTCTAAACCAGAGGGATGGGCAGCACCGTCCTTTCTGTGGAACAGTAGCAATTCTGCGCTCACCAACTCGCCTGCCAAGTGTGGTGAGTACTGGAAAATTCCCTCCGATATGATGACACAGTTGTGGCAATCTATGGGGGAGGCCATTGTTCAGTAGTGGACGTTGTGTGGCCCATATGAAGAAGCCTAAACAGCCTAGAGGTTGAACGCTTACTTTCCATATAGAATGGTCAGAGTTCGATCCCGGCCTGCACCTCTGACTATTCGGATTCACGTGCGGATCAGAATTTGACGTTGACTTAAAAATATCGTGCAGGTATCGCACACCTGAGAGGGATCCAAAATGTGAAACTAAATGGTGTGTGTGTAGTCCAGTCGGCCAGCCCGGACTAGGCCAGTTGTGGTAAACTAAGGCCTAACCTTTCTCCTCGTGAGAAAAAGCCCGTGCCCAGCAGTGGTAAAGTAATAGGCTGCTTAAGTGTGTATAATGTATAATAAGAAAAATCGATGTTCACTCGTCCAGGATAGCCATCTGTAATTAAACCAGACATCGCACCAGCATGTGAACCCTTCACAGTTTTATTTACGTTGATCATGAGCAAGATATAATTATATTAAAGATAATGTTGCAAGTTATTACAATGCAACGGGCTGTGTCGAGCCCTATGTCCAAACGTCAAGCACAATTAACGCCCTATCGTTATTGCGCATCTAAATTGCAATACCCCAAACATCCGCTTTCTTCGCTCGCCATTGTTAATTGTCAATAAAATGTTAGTACCGATGGAGATAGCCGCAACTGAAACCTTTTGGACGTTTTCATATTGACAACAATAAGTTATGGATGGAGATAAAGATGTGTCCGTGTTTAAAGATCGTGTTAAAGTTGACTTTTTGGGAAATGCTTTTTTATACACCTTGGTGACGAGACGAGCAAGTCATTCGCCTGATGGTAAGCAACATGCCTGCCCATAACAATTAGAATGCTACCCAGGACAAGTCCATTGAGGCATCGGACTGCGCTTATCACCTCAAGACGTGAAGTTATTTCGTCTCTTATGCCCAGTAATTTCACTAGCTACAGTGGCCTTCTACCGGAAGCACGGTAATGTCTAAAGTTTAAACACAACTACTGCGGCGAATATCTGGCACTAGGGTGGTGGTGTATCTATGATCACTTGATCAGACACGCTCCCTTCGCCAAAGCGGCGAAAGCGAGCTTTCAGGGGCGTGCGACAGACTGAGATGGTTAGCTCGACGGCGCAGCCTACGGTTGCAGTTCGCGACCAAGCGCATCGTCGAGGCCATCCTGCCGCGCTTCGGAGCCTGGCTCGGAAGGAGCGAACGCGTCACCTACCGTCTGACGCAGGTATTCGCCGGTCACGGTTGTTTCGGTGCGTACCTACACAGAATAGGACGTGAGAGATATTGTTATCTCTGCATCACCCTAAGGTAGACTGGTAGAAAATTCCTAAGGCATTAAGTCTGCCTCTGTACATGTTTGTGCATAAAGAATAAATAAATGTTATTATTTTGTGGTTTATGCTTAAATAACCGCGTTGTCTGAGTTCCGCAAGCTTTAGGTGAACCTAACTTCCGAGATTTAATCATTTTAAAGGAGTTTGGCGTTCATCAAATATTTTTGAGAAATCAGACCTTTATCACAAATCTGTATACATAGAGATGGGTGCAATTCCAGTAGCCTAGAATGCTGGAAATGCGTTACAAATGAGTAAGTACTAACAGTAAATAAAACGTTTTTCCTTTCCGTTTTGCTTGGGGGACCTTAACGAAGATACCGTAATGTATAACAGAAATTATCATCATTTAGTTTAAAAAAAAGTGTTTATAACTTAGAATATAATTAGTTTTACATTTTTATTGTTAGCAGTAAATTTAACGAACAGAACAAGTTCATTTTTACATATATGTATGAGAAAGAAGTTTACAAGCACATTACTTAGTGCAGTAGAGTAATATCCGGTTCTGACGATTCCGATAAAACGGCATGATATCTGATACTAGTCAGTTAAGACCCGGTTATGCAATGCTTAAAATAACCTGTGTTCGGGTGTTAATTTGTAATTGGAATACTTTTTGTATGGCCTTAACCGAGTGTTAACTAGACATTGAACAATCGACCCCTAATTATAAAATTGAAGTCCGTACCCGCTTACTGGGCAAAAAACTACGCATTTTTTACCTCATTGACATAAAATGCTTGTTCTTTTTGCAATGGTAATTAGGTAGCGAACTGTAGCGTACGATCTCAACAATGCTGATCCATCAACAGTACAAAAACCAAACTAAGTATTACCGTAATGTCACTAATTACCGCATATTTTTCTAACCGGACGACGACAGCGATTCGTTATATCTGAGAAACAATTAGCACAGTTAATCAACTAGAGAGATCCAATTAAACAAGTGTTTAATTAAGTTTCAGTAATAATTAAACACCATAGTATGATCATGCAATCATTACTTTTGAAAAATATGCTTTGTTTCATGGTCATAAAGTTGGTAACCGCGGGCCTGACAAGTAGTGCAAAAAAATCTAATTAATATTGTCTTTTGTCTTTAATAAAGAGTGCCTTTCCTTATGAATGCGTTCTCCGACTTTATAAACAATTTACTTTTAGGTATAAGGGACATTTTGCAATGGCGCTTTGTGCTCGCCATACAGATTTCGATCTATCGCTATCGAAATATTGAGATAGATAGAATGAAAAACTTTCATGCATTGTTTGGTACGGTTAGTAGCCAATTTTGTGTTAGAGTTGTTCAAGCCGTCCACGGACCTCCGATTTGGCTTAACGACTCCCTTCTAATGACAACAACCAGGACACCCGAGCTTGCCCTCCAAAGCACGGAGACGCTCCGTTCAAACATGGTGACCCACCCACACAGATCAGGCCGAATGCTGCTTAACCACATCGATCGTTCAATGCGTGTAACTGGCTATCAGTGATCGCCTCTGAATTATGAGAAGCTAAATACCCAAAATGCATGTTATAGTAGGATGATATCTTTTTGCCATTCAATTCTTGGGTTCGAGTCCTAGTGTTCTATTCAGACATTTAAATACGTTTTGTCGACGCTTTGAGGTCTGGCCTATTCTTCGGCTAAAGAATTAGCATTGCCATTCAATGTGGCAATGCTGCTACTATAGTATTTTGAGTACGTTACCTGCTGATAGCGATGTGAACGAGTATTCGAATAAGTGAAGTAAATTTGTGAACAGTTTATTTTTAGAAGCAATTATAAAAAAAACTTGAGGACAAATAACTGATACCTAACTTCAAATAAAAGAGTCTTTAATGCGGTCTCATTATTATTCGCTAGAGATGAATATTTCCATGTTAGCCCGTACTGTAGTTAGTGGCCATCTTACGAAAGTAAAGCAAAGCTCTTGATTCAAATTCGTTTTAACATATGTGAGTTAAACGAAATGGCGTTATAATCTCCAGTTCAATAGCTTTTATTTTCCAGTAACCAACACAGACATTACCCATAATTTTTCTTAACATGAAAATGGCCGTCTTGGCTGGATTAAGCGATTGATTAATGATAAATTAACTGTATTGTCTATAAAGAGAAAATAATGGGAGTAAAGGCGTTTGTAAGACATTGATTTGATAAATTATTTATGACCAGCACTTTATTATAACTTTTAAAATAATGATTGAAACGCTCCAATAACTTCTATACGAACATTATTAAACCATGTAACATTTCACTGTTCTTTGAAATTCAATACATTAGGTAGAATAAAAATAAATCATGAGTGTATTTCTAGGTTAACTATGTATGTACCAAACTTATAGTTGAATTTGGATGAAAGAATACAGATTCGACAACAGCATAACATTAACTGCCAAATTTAGAGCTCATACTTTACAGAGAAACGAATTTTCTAGAACTCTTTGATCACGGCTATCGCTTTCAATTCCAATAACAAAGAACAGATTATAGCTAATAACAACTGAATGAAGTAAAAAATAGAAACTAATTAACGTTATCTTTTTCTGGTATGGATTAAGTAATGTTAATTTAGGTTAGCCTTACACAATATCATAGTACTTATTTCTCACGGTTAGAAACACGCGATAGATAGACGGAAAATCCATCCATATATCTAGTTAATTCAGTACCAGTATTTGCACAGGGATTCATTATTTTCTCTTTGAAAAGAAAGAAACTATTTTTTTATATGAACCATCTAATGACCCACCTATACGGGGGTAAGAATGGCTACTATAGCATGTCGCTTCGCGATGACGTTCCGTTCGACCAGCTTCATGACTAGTCGGCTCTCTCCCCTCGACACGGCTTTCCTCGCTCGCCACTTTACTACATAAGTACATACACATACATTACTTTCATTTTCGCATCCTTTAATAAAATGAAATACTTCACTATAAAATATCATTATTTCACATCTGTCAGGCTTATCGCGACGCCCCACTTTTCTTTAATTAATGTATAGTAATAGTATATAGTAACATGTTTTTAGGCTTTCCTTCAAATTTTGTAGGTCTAAAGATTTCTTCAGCTTTTATCTTGATACAGTCTTTAATTTTCTGATCGTTGATTTCTCATATTCTATTATAAATGCCGTTTTCAAATTTATTTATTTAATACTTTATGTACTGAAACTGTACAAAGGCGGACTTAATGCCATTAGGCATTTTCTTCCAGTCGACCTTGGGGTGATGCAGAGAAAAATAAAATACATGGTAAGTGCACAGACAGTGTAACTGTGAGTAGTTAAATAACGAAAGAAAATATATGCAAGACGTTTATCGTTGACTTAATATAACTATATACATAAATAAATATACTTACACGTGTAATAATAAAACCATACAATAACAAAATATACATATGTAAATATATTTTTGTAGGAATTACTAACAAAGAGATGTTTCTGCCAAAGAATTGAGGAGGTATTTGCGTAATTTATTTTTAAAAGAGTAGCGACTGGTGGCCATCCTGATTTCAAGAGGTAGCGAATTCCAAAGAAGAATAGATTGGACAAAGAAAGAAGAGTGTATAAAGTCCGAACGATGAGACGGACATTTCAAGATACGATTATGTGAGGAACGAAGATTTTTGTCATGATTGGAGCAAATATACTGAAAATGAGAAGTAAGGTAAGTAGGGGAATGTGGGAGAATCAAGTAAGGAAAACAAGGTTATCAATGCCCTTAGTTTTCTACGCTGACGGATAGGCAACCATTTAAGAAGCGTTCTGTATCGGGACACATGGTCATATTTACATAAATTGAAAACGAAGCGAATGCAGTTATTCAGAAGAAATTTAATTTTATTAGGCATAATTGCCGTTAATTTAACTACGTTATTCAAGGTTAAGAAATTGGATTTATACAGCGTTTTGTTTTTTAGTGTATCCATAAAAAAATAATTGTTAGGATAAACCAATAATTAATTAAATTAGGAGAATAAAGCACGAAGAATAATAATATTTTTGTCGTAACATTCATTACCTTTTAACTCCTCATCAGCCTAGGTTATTTAAATTACATTAAGTATTCTTATTGTTTGAAGTCAATCCTCAATAAAATTTGTTATAGTTCACGAACGATTAGCTAGATCGGAATCGTCGACTGGTCACTATCTTGTCAACCTATGAAGCGTGACGACACCTGCGCAGTCGCATCTGTCGCACGCGCTGGTAATCGCGATTCATTGCGCACTTCGATACCTACTTATATTTGGTTTTGAGTTATATATTTAGTTGTGTGTATTATCGATAACTTTAGTTTTTGTACAAAAATTGTCGGTCATTGATAATATTATTCTAATGGATTATATTGCGGTAGGTATGCGATGCAGCCAGTACGGCAGGGTGACAGCGAGCTTCAACTCCTAATTATTTTCAATTAGCTTTGCCAAGTGGTTTCAGCAAAAAATGTAGTCACAGTGTAATATATTGAACCAGGCATCTATGAGCAACGTAGATGATTATACACTGAGACGCTTTAGATAGATTTTTTACGATCTCCAGATGTCCACGGTAATAGAATTCATTTTCAGCGGGGTAATTATTTTAATGTAAATGAAACTACTGCTTCTCCGATAAATTTAAATGAAATAACGTAAAAAATTCTAATTACACTGTACAAATAACACAAAAATATTGAAAAGCCTTAGTGAAATTCGTTAACAAACTGATAGCAAACGAAAAAAATAAATTAACCACCGATACGGTCCAGCGTTTCCTCTTTGCGAAGTTATAAAAAATACTTTGAGTAAATTAAATAAAGCAATCAAGATGTAAATTTTAACGCTCCAATGATCTCACTGTGAATATTGACGAATATTATCCACTGATTGGCTCTGCCGAACGGGTAATCGACACATTGTCAGACATTTTTTTATATAGGTACGAACTAGCGGTACCGAGTTCGTTTGCCCCCACAACTGCTAAATAAACTTTGACTTTTTGCGCCATTGCCGCTCAATTTTGAAGTAAACTTTCGTTCATCATCATCATCATCATCATTTCGGCCAAATGAAGTCCACTGCTGGATACAGGCCTCCCCAAATATCACCAATACGACCGATATGGGTGTGCTGTGGGCTCATTGGGGGTTTTTGCCATAATCGCCACGCTTGTCAGACGGGTTGGCGATCGCAGTTGAGTTGTTAATGTACTCGAAGGATGCTGCTGCTCATCCTCCGGCTAATCCCATAGTCGCCTTTTACGACACCCACGGGATGAGATGGGGTGGTGGTATTCTTAGTCAGCACCACTCGGCAAAAACATTAAACTATAGATACGCGCAAATAATTAATTAACGACTCGATGTGGATCGCTCGTGTACGATATAGTGCTTCAATTATTTCTTTCGTAATAAATATTGGCAAAGACCGTAATAATTTAATACACTATTGAATAACACTGGTCGTTACACAGAATGTAAAAACTTGTAACTTGTAATGTCAGAGTTTAGTGCCGTAAATGAACATGCTTTTGGAATAGTTAATGTTGTTATATGAAGCTTGTACACCCTAAAGTGGCTGTACTTTAATCGATTCACGTAGCGATATAATTGTAGACCATGTTTGTGAGAATAAATTAAACTCTATATCTGCGATGTTTATGTGATATAGAAAAAGTGTAGTAATTTGATTTATACCGAGCCTTATAGAGTTAACAATACGGTGTGAAATTAGCAATGAATGATTTATAAGGACGATACAAGACGTTGTAATACCTTATATTCAACGTTCGTTACACCTAAATTATTATTAGAATCTGCATAAAAACAAACAGTCGTGAATAATTGATGAGGGGTAGAAAAGTACTTATTCGGTATTCGAAAATATAACTACATACTTGTATTGAGAATAATGCAGGTAAGTTAAACTAGGTAAATTCAAAATCCAAACCAGTAATCCAGTTCAAAAGATAAAATACATTTTATGGGGCAAAAGTCAACATAGAACCACGTATTTGCCATTATTTCATATTAGAAAATAAGATAGGTTTCCTGGTTTTACACAGAAAATTAATGATTTCGCAGAAAATAATTCAACGAAACAAAAAAAATACAGTGAAAAACAATTCAGTCGCGTTGATCCGACGATAAGCTATTACGGAGTTTTAATATCCCGATTAGATAACTTTGCCCTTATACAAGGGACAGAGAAAGAATTATAATATAATAGGATTAGGAGCGATGCCAACGAAGAGGCGCCTGCAGGATTATTTTTTTGTCTATATCAAGACATGAATAATAATCAACTGCTTCAGCCATTGTTAGTAAAGCTATCTAATTAGGTAGGTGTATGGGAATGTTTTTTAAAGTTTGAATAATTTATTTTATTTGTTTACATTTGAAAATTTATTTCCATTTGTCATGTAGTAAAGACGTGCAAATACAAAAGCAAATATTTCTTAAGTCTTGTTTAATATGAATTAAAAACTGTCGCATATTGTAATTACAGGTATTTTCTGAAACTTGAGCTTCCATTTATTTGGCAAAAGCGTTTTTTTTTTAATAAATGGAGTTCCAAACTATCATACTTAACCGAAATACTCGTATTTTAGACGACTTTCCGTGTTGGTTATGATGAAACTTGAGAGAGTTAGGTTAACCTCATCGGAGAGAACTCATACCCAGCACTTTTCTACGAAAGGCTAAGTTGAGTTGAGTTGCAATTTGCACGGACAGTTTCGATCTAATAGTGTTAACATAATATGGACTTATCCAAACTTTGGAATCTCCATTTTGCACTTTATCGTTAGCTCTAAGAATTGAAGGATTAAACGTTTTTGTCCATTAGGTCTGGAGTCTTAAGTGTTAATGGCGTCTCGGATTATATCGCTGAGTTTTAGATAAGAGCTGCAAGTGTCTGACTCATCCGTCCCCTGACTGATGTCTGACTGCTACCTGATAACCCTGACATTACCACTCTAATGCTATAATGCCAAGTTCGAATTTCTTTAACGTATCAGCCTTTACTCACTGCAGCAAAAATCAGTTAGTAAATTATATCTGAACTTAAAACAAAGGAATGTAGTTTCATCATTGTAAGATTTATTTATTCAATCTAATATTTTCTTGCTCTAACTACATTAAGTGGATTGCATAGTTTTCCCATTACATACTTACTCCATTGTCGGTAGATAAAATATTATCACTTGGAATAGAAGCACTTACATTTCTTTATAATTTTTTCTACTAATAACTTGTCTAAAAAAACATCAGTCCGTCTAATAACATTCACAAAGCTAATATTATTTATCGTAATCACAATCTCAATAACATCCGATTCAATTTCATCACCCCATAACGAACAACGGAGAATCTTAAATTTTAATATTATGAACATTAAAAAAATAATCAAGATACAAGCGGTATGGATGTAAATGGACATTCCTATTACGAACGCAGCTAGTAGCATCGAGTAGCGTGTAATGAGAAACCAGAATGTTAATTAAGATCTAATTAAGTCTAATACAATCAACAATGCTGCTCGCGTTTCGGAGGCATCCGCAAGTCATCACGAAGGTTTCGTTTCGTCTGGCCTATGAAGATCTCTGACCTTCGATTGCGAACCTTATCATCGGAACATGTTTTTCAACTAGTCGGGTAGCGAAGGGGGTCTATACAACTGGTGATGTTAATCGAATTGAGATCGGCCAACCCTTTAGTAAAAAATCTGTTGAAATCACTCCTTATAAAGGCTATTGTGATGTGAGAACTCAATTTAGTGAATTGCTACAATGTTGACATGAGATCAGTCGAACGGATAATAAAGATATCTAACGTTTGTATACACGTTACAAATAATTTTCTGAAGTAATAAATGTGACAGAAAGAAAAATATAATATTTATCTCACTAAGAAAAATTAATCGACTTTCAAGAAAATCAAATTTTGTTTGAGTATTAATTATACTCATGAATACTTTGTCAATTATAATTCTCACGGGATTAAAACGAACACACTTTGTAATGATAACCTTGACCTACTTTTTTTACTTAGTATATTTGGAACTTAGTACAGAACCAGCAGTCTGAACCTATTCCCCTGCATCGAAGTGTAAGACGTTATCTCCCCCAAATTGTTTACAAATGCAATGGAGGATGTGTTCAAGACGCTGGACTGGAAAAGACGTGGAATAAATATCAACGGCGAGCACATCTCACACTTAAGATTTGCAGACGACATCGTCATCATGGCTGAAACGCTGCAGGATATTCAACAGATGCTGAACGGCCTAGCTGATACTTCCCAACGCGTCGGTCTCCGGATGAACTTGGATAAAACCAAGATCATGTTTAATGTCATTCTGGAACCGCTGGCAGTATATGGTGGCTCTCTGGAAGTTGTTCAGTAGTACATTTACTTGGGGCAAACTCTGCAGTTGGGTAAGAACAATTTCGAGAAAGAGGCAAACAGAAGAATTCCTCTGGGCAGGGCGGCATTTGGCAAATTACGTCGAGTGTTTCTGTCTTCAATACCACAGAGTCTGAAGACAAACGTCTTTGACCAGTGCGTCCTACCTTTTATGACATACGGTGCCGAAACGTGGAAACAAACGGTTCGGCTAGTTCACGAATTTACTCAGCGAGCTATGGAGAGAGCCATCCTTGGCGTTTCTCTAAAGGATCTAATCCGAAACGAGGTGATCCGACAGAGAACCAAAGTCACCGACATAGCCCATCGGATTAGCAAGCTGAAGTGGCAATGGGCTGGCCATATTAGCCGTAGAACTGATGGCCGTTGGGGCAAACGTGTTCTTGAGTGGAGACCGCGGCTCGGCAAACGTAGTGTAGGGCGCCCTTAGGCTCGGTGGAGTGACGGTCTTCGCAAAGTGGCTGGCTTGAACTGGATGAGAAAAGCTGAGGATCGTGCTCAGTGGCGTGACTTTGGAGAGGCCTATGTCCAGCAGTGGACTGCTATGGGCTGTAGATGATTTATGATGATACTTGGAATGTTATATTTAATGTTAATGTAATTGATCATAATCACTCAAAACACGTAAGTTTATATGATATTTTATATTCACATTTTTTATAAAACCTCCATATCCACACTATACCTCATCCGTCGCCGCCGTCGGCAAAATTATAACTATAAATATTTTTACTACAGATTTAATAGCAATTAAGAATCGATTTTATAGTTTTATAATTAACAGATATGTAAATTGGACAAATTACGATCACACAAAATATTTGCCCACAAACACGAAACTCATAAAATAAATGACAGTACACGCGTTCAAGTTTATAAAAACCATAAAATGACCCACACATTCCGCCGCAGAGGCTAATAAAATCAAGACCAATATCATAAATACGCTATTGTTGTTCATCTCTATAATATCTAACAACTTTAATAGAGCTTGAGATACGGGAATAACATTCAAAGCTGACCATAATACAAGCTATAAACAAAATTAACAACACAAGGACCCCTGCTGATTTCAATTTTGAGCCTGACATCGGCCCTAATTCAATAAAGCAATAAAATTCACCTAATTATGCAAATGCCTTTAAAATATCAGGCCTTATGCTTTTTTGACTCTGAAAAAATATGATGCGAGCCGTCAAATATGCTTGTGAGCTTTGATTAATGAAAGCCAGACGTAGTTGTTAAATTAATGTCATTATTTTTAATAGATTGTCCTAACGCATAATTAGAAAGACGGGAGGCGACATGTAGGTACAGTAATTAATTATGAGAACTATAATATAAACCTTTCCATTGTACTTTTTTTCATAACTTTACTGTAAAGTTGTAAATTAGTAATTTTCACAATAAGTAAATAACAAAAATATTAATAAAATCTTTGTAATTAGGACTGACTCATAATCAATAAAATATATAATTGGCATATTATGAAGTTAGATGTAGATCATTTTGTAACGATTATAAAATATATTTATCAATATCCTAACACTTAATAAAATGCAAATTAAGGAGAAGATACGCATTGTTTTTTTACGTTTGTCTGTATGGTGTTTTATAATTAAAATGCATAACGAAGCAATTGTATGTTGGGTTTACACAGACGTGCCAATAAATTTATTGTGCTTCATTTAATAAAATAGTTAATTAAACGAATGCAGTAAAATAATAATTGAAATCCACTTACCACACTCAATTCACACCGATGAACTCCGAAATAAAGTCCTTATTAAGCACAAGACGAAAGATAGTGAACACGAATAAATTGCCCTCAATAAAGGCCACAATTTACATGATACGCCGTGACGTCTCAAACGACAACAGAGTAATAAACTATAACACACCAACGCCTTCAATCGACTGGCAGAGAATAAAGTCGGCTACGGTCGCCTACGCAACGCTCGAAAAAGTATAATAAAAATGTAGCGGGCCGTAACCACACCCCTTCGGCACGCCCGGCCAATGGCGGCGCGCTGATATCGCCGCCGCCGCGACGGTGGGCTGTATCACTTGATACGGGTCCCTACTTCGATACCGCTAATTGACTTTATCAACAAACTGACTTTACTGGCCGAAGTCACGATATATGCGTTTGTCTGCCGTGTCAAAAGCCTAACTGTGGCCCACTAGCGCTGTAATTAAGTATGCTGCAAGTTAATGGGTGATTTGAGCTAGAGAGATTATGTTATACCCATTACAGACCTAAGTGAAGGCACTAAAGCTAGCTTAAGTTAATACATGCCATGATAAAGAAAAATTGGTTTTATTTCGATATTTATGGATTAATATAATCTCAATGATCTATGATACAATTTATATTAATATTTTAGCTCATATTATATTTATATATGAGGTTACCCTCATATTGAATACACACTGCTATTAGTTTTATATTCCAAATTCAGCTCTATCAGGGCCCTAATATGGGCTTTAAATTTAATTTAGTTGCCAGTCGTTTGCTGATTTCTCATTCCAAGTACTTAAAATAAGTAAAGAGTTCTTAATATTAGGGCTTCAGATATCATCCGCTTTTCGTGTTATAGTTTTCACGTTTTCATTCTCAATGATACCCTAATCCAGTTAGGCCGTAGAACTTCATATCAGACATCAAATTAGAAGCTATAAAACTTTATATATCTGAGACCACTATTTATCTGCGTGTGTGCGGGATCTTTGAACTAATTGCATGTAAGGCTATAAACCGTGGTCTATTGGTATTGCAACTAGCTGCAACTTAGTTAGCGGATACAACATAGGCAGCAAATAAATTCTTGAAGTGCTATACATTTTTTTAGTAATTATAAATAAAATCTTTAGGACTATAGTAAAGAAACATATTATTTAGTTTACAGAAGTTTTATGAACAGATATAAATTATAGGTGACGATGTTATTAATTACATTTCCCATCCGATAAATCGGTATATATGGATATTTCATATATTACCTAAAGAGCATATGATATTTTTAGCAGATTTTTTTTATTATTAAACATGGGTGACATGTTAGAATTTAATAAGTAAAATTAAAAGCATATAAGGCTACATTAAAAAAGAAACTGTGTACCCACCAGTACGCAGCATATGTGAATGTAAAGCCTTTCATCGATACAATATGAAGTTTTCTTCTGGCATGTTCAAAGTCATATGGAGAGGATAGACGAAATACAATAACCTGTTGCTCCGAAATCTAACACAGTCAGGATATACTTTTCATTCTTTTTTCCTTTTCTAAAAAAAACATTGCCCCACACTAGGATTTCTCCTGTATCGTGGGTGCGTTTACAGACATGAATTCCACATACAATACACCCAGACCCGGAACAACTATCTGCAGATCATACAAATATTTGTTCCGTGCGGGAATCGAACCCACGACCCGGAGCGCAGCAGCCGACTGTATCAGCCACTGCACCAACCGTGTATTAGTACATAGATCCCACCGGGGAGTACGTTTTTTTTAGATCATGTTATTTACAGATATAAACTTCGCCACTGCGCCAACCGTGCAGACAACGGTGAATGTGTATAGGTGTCGTCATGTATCATAGGTATTCGCTAACCCAACCTAACCAATAATATATTGTACCTCTTTCGATGCATGTCTTTTTTAACTTGAAAGTAGACCGCCAAAGTTCAAAGGCCACTCAAAGGTTGACCGGTAGGAAATGCCATATGACAACCGCCTTGTGAAATAAAATGAAATGAAAAAAAGAAAAAAAAAAAACATAATACCTAGTTAAAAATTCATGCTATGTTCCGCTATCCACCTTCAGTCTTCATTATCAGACCCTCGTCACCAAGTGTTACTTATGGTACTCGTTAAAACCAAATTAGTCCAAACTCAAGGGATTTACCAGTAGCTATTAAACAGTTCCACTGTCTACCTCCCGGCTCCACCCTTACTAACTTTAACTTTAATTTAACTGATAGGTTAGATAGTACCAGATTATTGTATTGCCATCCGGATTACATACACTTGCAAAGTTTCGAATCGATACTACAATTAATAAGTAATTTATTTTCTCACCACAATAATAAAAAAGTTGCAACAGAATACAATATTGGCCAGTGACAGTATTGTTCAAATTTATTGTGGGAGACTGGTGCCTAAGCTAGGCCGAAGCCTGTGTTTCAGGTCAAATTATTCATCATATCAGCCGTAGGACGTCCACTGTTGAACAAAGGCCTCCCCCGTAGAATTCCACAATTTTGTCATCATTTTGGGGGGGACTTGCCAATACTCACCACGCTTGGCAGGCGGGTTGGTGAGCGCAGAATGATAAAGTTCCACAAAAGGGACGCTGCTGCCCATTCCTTTGGTTTAGAGTCACTTAGTCGCCTTTTACGACCTCCACGGGACGAGATGGAGTGGTGCTATAATCTTAATCCGGACACCACCACCACACGGATGCCCTCAAAATGATGACATTAAATTAGAAGAATGATTAGTATTAGGTTATTAGAAGTAGGTTAAAATGGGCTTCCAAGACTTGTTTACATAATAGTTACAAGTGAAGCTAATAAAAGCGTTTTAAAATTGAATCAAATATGGTTTATTCAGAATAGACTAAAAAAAGTACTTTTTGAACGTCAACATAATATAAGACAGCCCCTAAAATGCCCACCCTTCATTAGTGTTTAAGCTGGGAAGATGAAACGGCGCAACCAACTCACCAGCAAAAATATGTATCACCATTGTGCATAATATTGTAGTACTATTTGAGGCTGGTAATTTACTATTGTTACGTTGTGGTTGATTTTGTTAGACATTTCGATCTTCGACCAAATTTTCAGGTGATAACCAATATCTTGTGTAAATAATTATATTAGTACGAACTTATTTGTCACTGCTAAATCGGTAATGTTGCTAAATTAATATTACACTTTGCATGCCGAACTAAGTAGGCGAAATATGTGAACTAACCACTAGCACCAAGATCTGTAAATCTACCATGTTTCATGCAATTAAAGATTATGATTATGATTAAATAAGAGTAAAAATAAATGAGTAACCCGAGAGATGACCGCGGCCAGCCGAGTTTAACATCCCATATCGTCGTAGAAGATGCTAAATTATATTATAATGTATGGCATTTTAGCCAGTAAAGCTATAAATAATATCAGATTGTGTCATCACAAACATATATAATATGTCCTATATAAATTCTAATAAGAACGATATCATCATATTCATTGCAATTCAGAATAATTAATGGATAAACACATATTTTGTCAATAAGGTACCAGGAAAGCCATACGTGCAGAAAGAATCATTGCCAATCCCTGGCGTTAACGTATTCTATAGCTTTATAATAAGCTTTTTCAATAAGGTCGCGTTTAATATGGACTTGAATGCGTCGGGGATTGCCTATTGTATAACATTATGTTGAAGTGAAGATTAGCGACTGCAGTTTACTCTTAATATTATCTGTTATTGTTACTTTCCATTTATGGATTGAATATTTCAAATTGATCGCTACAATGATTACATATATATTTAGTTTTCACTTTAAAAAGTTTATTTTTATGTCAAGATTTTTGAAGTTTTTTTTTTTACTGTGTTTGATAATGTTTGAGTTCAACCTCAAAGTTTCTTACCATTTTAGATATAGTGGTTAAGATCTAGAGGGTGAAGGCCATCTGAAGGTGCTCAAATTGTCAGTCAAACGTTACAGTAATTGTCCAGTATAACTTAACATTGCAGCTTTTACATACAGTTTCTGATTGGAAAAGTGGCCTAAACCGTTATAAAAGATATATTGAAAACGATTGAATCGCTTTCTATCAAACATCTAAGAAATATTATGCGATATAAAAAAAACGACTAGCGATACGAAAAGCGAAAATCAAATAAACGACATCAAAAATAATTTACTCGATTTGGAGCTGACATGGTTTCTAACTTAGAACAACCCTCTCTTTTTTAGGTGTAAAATGCGTATCACACCATAACACTGTAATTATTTTATCTAAGTTAATCATTTTGTTACTCCAATATTATAGTAACAGCCGTTCCAATAGGACTTCAGCCCTGATATTATCATCATCATCATATAAACCAAAAGACGTCCACTGAAGAACAAAGTCCTACCCCATGGACGACCGGTTATATGCCGTGTGTCATTATTGTGGGGTGAATTTGCCAGTACTCACCACCCATGGCAGGCGTGTTGGTGAGCGCAGAATTGCTGTTCTCCCCAGATGGGGTGCTGCTGCCCATCGCTCTGGTTTAGATTCCGTTAGTTGCCTTTTACGACATCCATGGAAGGAGATAGATTGCTGCTATGTTTTGATCCAGACACCCCATGGACACAATAAACTACCGTAGTATTTTTCGATATGTTTCATTATATATGGCTTTAAACACTAAGGTCTAAAGGTTTAATGATCTTTGCTTATAAAAAACTGCCATCAGATCATCGGGAAACTATATAATATTCTAGTGTTTAGAATAGATTTGCGTTTGATAAAACTTATGTGGAAGTCATAAATCAGTATTGTATTGTCTATCCATAGATTTCATGGAACGGTTAATAACTCGCAGTTGCTTTTTAACGTATTGGTAGTTCGTATGTACCATGTTTAACTTCTCTAATAATTAAACATCCTCATTCGATGGATTTAGATGCTTAGGTTATGGGTGGTTATGAAATTTCAAGTTGAAGATATTAACTAAGTAACGAACAAACCTTTGGTAACGTTGTTCAAAGTAGCTTTAACTCACAACTTTCCAGGAAGAAATGTAGGATTTGTACCTAAAGATGCTCTTAAGCTTTATGAAGTAAAAATCTTCCACGAAGTAACATTATCACGAGATTAAAGTAGTGTATGGTAATCATCAGTACATGCAATTAGTCCCCCTGCAGACGGGTAATTAAAACTATTAAAATGACATTTGGCGTAATCCAGAGACTTCTTTTACAGTTCCGTGTACAATCATATGAAATCGCTTTACGCGTAGTTATTCTAACATAATAATGTTTAACGTAATTTTAAATTCAAACAAAGGAGAATGTTTGGAAGATAATTGTCGTAGAAAGTACACCGCGTAGGTGATTTAGATTACTTTTTGTGTGAAGATTTAAGCATGATTTTTACCTCATCATCATGATTTTTGATAGTTGTTTTTGAGAGTGTTTTCATTCCATACAGTACTGCTTGATGTTTGTGTAATTCATCTTTAATTTACTTTCATGGTATGTTATTTGAATTACTTGGATAACTTATTAGAGCATTAAAATAGCTGCCATCATGGTTTCTTGCACCTAACGCAAGTTAGTCTCTGCGTTATTTACTTTAAATTATTTAACTTTGGTAGATATCAAATCAAGTCATGTTAACGTCACTAAAAAACGTGATTTCCGCGAATTACTTTGTACTTAACATTTTTTATTGCAATACAGTGTTCATATTCAAATATAAATGTATTATAATGAAACACAATCATCATAATAATGTTAGATAAACAGGCACTCGAAACTGATTGCGCATTACGTACAACTGATTACAGAACAACGATGATTTCCTCCCACGAGTAATTACTCCAACGACACAAATTACACAAGTAATAACACATGAATAATAAACAAGCGCTGCTTCGCCCTTGCTGCCACACTTTATACTGAATCACACAAAATTATAACTAACAACGTAATTCCCGCTCCGAGAGTAAATTGGCCCATATTTAATTTTGGGAAAATGTAAAAATAAACGTTTTTATTTGTGTAAATAACACAATAAAACTGCGGCCGCCATTACTGGCGACACGAAATTTGTACGCGCACCAAATTACACAGATTAGATCTGTGTCGCTGTAATTGTTATTTCACTGTCGTTAGTGCCCCGGATCGCGTAAATTCAGTTAGGGGATATGATTTCTTTTTTCAAATTCAATATTCAACTTTTTGTTATGACCGGAAACGGACGCGTTAGAAAAAATTACGCGCATCCGGTTCGCTCGCAGCTTTTGCGCTATTGCAATAACGGTAATTAGTTTTTGATGTGAATGCGATAAAAAATGATGCGTTTGTCATTAATGTGACAATATTAAAGAGTATAAGGACTAACAAAAAGCGTATTCAACTCAATTGTATGTATTTCACAGTAAAATTGTCCTAAACATTTAAATTATACAAGCTATTTTGGTCTGAACGTCTGGTTTCGGATGTCGTCCTAATGTGTCGAACGGATGACCAATTGTGTCCATTTGCGGTTAACTAAATCAATCACAATGAATCATATTTTTTTCAGCATGGGTCACCGCTTACTATGTGCTCCGGATGTGACTGGGGCCTGATTCCTACCTCGCGTTTCCTTCGTTTTTTCATTTCACCAACTCAATTTAAAACAAATTAGTTAGGACGTTCACTCTAGTTCTTGTCAGTTTTCTTGTCCGAGTATCGATTGTGATTTTACGTTGGTTTTTCAACAAAACGAACAAATAATTCGATTCGATGCTTTGTTTTAAAACAAAAGGTACGGTTAATTGGCTAAAGTTGACGGAGTCACTGACTTTATTCAGAATTGGCGGTCAAAGGAAACGTGATTAGATTCGGATAAATGTTGTACCGTTAAAACAGTTAATCTAACTAGTTTCTTGTTATTTAGTTAGCTTTGATAACTCTATTCACCGATGTTTTCCAAGAACAGCCCGAGTAATTAGCATTAATCAAAACCAAATTTCTTCATTCGCTCATCTCGTAATAGTAGCCTTATAAAATTGATATACGCATACCACAAGATTTGAAATATACAAAGATAATGCTAGCAATTTAAAACCACTAAATCATTCTAATCAAACTTAAATTGGCAATAGCAAGCTTGGTCTACATCCGAGACTAAATCCTAACTCAATATTTGTTTTAATGACAAGATAATTGATTGAACACGCCCGAATCGTGTATCCTCCTGTCCCGAAAACCGTCACGACGGTCTCTCAAACATGACCAAGAAATAACTTACTAACGAAATTTTGTCGCCTTTGTATCAGGAGAACAAAAAGCAAATCGAGTTACAGGCCGAAAACAGAGAAAATCAACAAACAAATACCATTACCACGGCCATTTTCGAACGGGATGCGCTCGTGATGATAGCGTTTTTCAGTGCGTCCGTCGATACTCAATAATACAATTTACAATCCACAACACGAATATACAATCCATCCATTGCTACATTCGTTCAATATATTTTAACCCAGAGTATTTCAAAGGCAGCAACGGATCAAGAGCAATGAATTTTATCTCGTCTATATTTTTCGAGTCGATGCCACAGGGATTCAATTCACGACTCCTCTTTTTGGAAAGATTCGGTCGGGTTGTGCACTAAACAAACTCGGATTCTTGTGAATCGATTGGTCTCGGCTCGCGGCGTCGCTAGTCAAAAAGTTTAAGGCGTTTTTTCAAGTAACTACATTTGTCCGGGTTACGCGGGTGGTGGGAACAAGTGCGTAGGATAGTAGTATATAAGTATGCGTCGGAAACCAAGACAAAATAGGTTAAGTACGGATTACTCTTCCCGATCGAATGAGTCAAGTATTTTCCCTCCTGCGAGGCGACAGAAATCTAGCAAACAATTATTAAAGGCATAGATACATATCTGCTCTTAATATAAATGTGAAAGCGAGGCTATCCGTCTTCTTTATACGTCTTCTCAACTAAACCGTCATAGCGATGTTGATAACATTTTTCAGAGGCATGAGTGATACTTTCATACCAATTTTTTTTTATTGGTGCCCGTTGGAAATTATTCATTAACTTCCTTCGCCCCGGGAAAGAGCGAAGGGGTATGCCGGACTCCTACTGGCTAAAACTACTGGAGTGGTATCTTCGGCATCTAAGAGAGGCTCCAAGACCTCGTATGATCACACTAGAGCAGTCTTTCCCAACGTGGGCGATAACGCCCCCTTGTGGGCGCTGCAGGCCTAAAGGGAGGCGGTAAGAAATTTGCGTTTCAATAATCAGTTATAAGTACTTAGCGGTTTTTAAGTATGTTTAAAAAGGGGGGCGTTAAAAAATAATGTATTCTTAAAGTGGGCAGTAGACAAAAAAAGGTTGGGAACCCCTGCACTAGAGCGACACTTTGAAACCTGGAAAAGTAAAACTGGTGCTAGGTCTTTATTGCAAACCCACGGGGAGACCGTGGTGCGCAATGTGGTCACGCGCCGCCGTGTGCGCAACATAGCACAACACACAGTAAGCCTTCGGGGGGATCCTTTACAATCTCCCCGCCCCAGTGGGTTTAGCCGGTAGGAGTCTGGCATGCCCTTCTCCCTTTCCTAGGGTGGAAAAAATTCATGACGAAATACTCATGTAAAGCAGTAGTGTTGTAATTTTAAATATTACCGTATTGCGGTTTGAAGGACGTTGTAGCTAGTGAAATTACTGGGCATAAGATACTAAATACCAAATGTCTCGAGGTAACGAGCACAGTAGATAATCCTTGATAACATAACATTTTGGACAGGTGTTAACTTGCTCATCTCATCACTAAATTGCATAATTTAAGTAGAGTAGGCTTCTCATTTCGGAGCTTTTCACGCAAGTTGAGCCGGGGGCCTAGGAGCTTATTGATATATTTTCGATAGTGTCAATCTGTTTCTTGCATGTACTAATTACTACGCAACAGGAAATATCGAACGTGTGTGGTTGTCTTCATTTCGCTTAATGACCTCACTACATTTGATTAGCTTTTTGTTTCAAGATCAGCAAAAGATTCATGATTAATTATCATCATAAATCAAACTCTAGATGGCTTTTATCGTTAATGACCATCGATTACTGACGATTAACTATCCGAAACTACAACGACTAATTATGAATCCAAACATAGTTTTCTCATAAAAACGTACCCTCAATTCTAATCGGCTCCATTAATTACACAACTGTCACTTTATACATTAATCATATAGTAAAAAGGATTCGCTCAGTTAGTCATGTTAGTACATCGTTTGTGTATAGGTGTCACAGTCGGCATTAGAAAGCTCGCCAGCGCCAAATCGACTTTTAATTAGTCAGATAAGAGACTCATTACATCGACATTAGTAATGCCAACTAACGTTTTATGGAACATATTAGGGTACAGTTATACAAATAAAGAGAACCATGTAAGAGTGATACCTTTATGATCTCACTTAACATTTATTTTGAATTTAATACAACTTTTTAAAATGCACTGCTTGAAACCATAGTACATATCAGCCATACCCGGACTGTGATCATTATGTTTTTCAGATTTTTAATCACGGCCTATTTGAAGAGCCCGATGCTGCTAAGGAAAGTTCGCTGCGGAATTAGTTCCATAAAGTACGCGTGCGGAAGAGGAAGTTCCTCTGAAACCATACTGTACAAAACTATTTTGGCTCTATGCATGACCCGCTGGCGTCAGCTTAGTCTGTTACGCTGACGACACTCTTGTGTTAGTCAGCGGGAAGTTCTTCGAGAGAACCATCTGGCTTGCCGAGCAAGTGGTGGCAATTGTAATGCCTGAAATCCAAGCTCTGGGTCTGCGGATAGCGCCTCACAAAACACACCTGCCGTGGAGCATAGAAATACCCTATTCGTTAATACACGTTGGTGACGTCCAAATTGGAGTGGGTTGGTACATGAGCTCCTGGGGCTCAGCCTGGACTATGGCTTAAGCTTAGAAGGGCATTTCCAGCATCTTCTTCATGGGTCGAGAAAGTGGTGGGTGCTCTACACCGGCTGCTGCCTGATCTCGGGGGATCCACGGAGAAAATTCGCCACCTCTACGGGGGTCATGCAGTCCGTGGCCCTCTACCGCTAGGCGTCTAGCGCTGCAAAGACAAACTTCGCAGTCTACGGTGCAGAATGGCTATACAGATCGCACGAGGATACTGTACGATATCAAACAAGGTGACGACTTTCCTGGCGCGCTTTCTGCCTTTCGACGTCCTGCCGGACATGGATGCGTGGGTCTTTGGCCAGAGCAGCAAAAGCGCTCCTCCTGGGGCATTCGATAGGCTGAGATGGCTAGCAACAGTGGCGCATACTTAGGTTGCAGTTCGCGACCAAGCGCATCTTTCGCGATCATCGCGACTAGGGCAGACTTTGCCTGGCTTGCCCAATAAAGATTAAAATCAGAAAGAAATTAGTTTGAAAATGCTTGTTCTTAATGAATACAACTAAACTATAAAAAATTGATATGATGTATTTTTTTCCTTTGTGTAGAAATAATGGCTGAAATAAAGTATTTTACATTTAAGATGCAATAATTGATTACTTACTTATATATTTTTACCGATTGTAAAAATAATATAAAGTAATGATTAAAGGTAGTAAACTTTTAAATAAAACTTAACTACATAATTAATTTTTGAATGGAATTTATTTGTTTTAGATGATAATTTCCTCTATTAGTTTGCTATTAAGATGGAGGTTAAGTAAAAATATTGAGCGCGTTCAACTCAATACACGTGACAGAAGTGAAAATTCTTTGTTTTAGGACACCGGCTATTATAGCATGGAAGCAACCGCTTATTTTTTTGTTGGTCTTCTCGTATACATTTATAGGAAATGTGGTTGCTTAACCGGTCATTTCTGGCGAAGCCAAAAGAGGCCTCCAGCCAGGAACCCGCTTATGTATGCGCTGCGTCTATTATACCCGCGCATGCGCACATACAATGCAGCGGCGCTTACACCCGGGAGTTATACGTAAAACGATGCACAATTAGATCTTGAAATTTTACTCTCATCGATTCGGGACCAAAGGAGATTCCTTTAAATAAAACAGCCGTATGGAAGAAAAGTGAAAAATAATACTGAACTTTTATTCCGCTTAACTGAAAAAAAAATTGTTTTTTTTTCGGAATTATGATAATATATATGTTTTGTTGTCATATTGTATGTCGTCGGTGTTATGTAGAGACTTAACATGAAATAGCTTGTTTATGGATCTGGCACTATCGCAATCATTTTTGCTGTATCACAAGTAGGTATAGAATAAAAGCCATAATGATGATAGAGTAGAAACTAATAAAAACATTAGTTTTTATAATATTTCGTATTTTACCTAGACATCGTTTTTTATTAATAAATAATAAACCCCTGGGCAATCGTTATCGTTATATCACCATGGGATAACGCAGTCCCGGATGGCAGATTAAAACAGCTTCTGTAAATCTTCCTAACATAAAAAAAAACCTTTTGTAAGGAGATAAACACAGCGCAGTATGTGGCGAGCTGTATGCGAGTGGCGATAGTGCGTAACTTAATGCCCCACAGAATCGATCCTCGTTTGCGGCTTGTCTTTATTGGTCGGATGGAGTGGAACCCCATGAGTGACCGCAGGAATTTCAACTCTGGCTTACCTTAGTAGGCTGATCAGAGGGGGCTGCCAGAGCTATATGCTCAGGGGAAGAAGTGTGTAACGGTGTAACAACGGGGAAACCCGTTCAGAGTCTTCAAGATGCGCGACGGTAAAACCTTTGTTGCACCTCTCGACACCCAGAGCCACTCACATTGTTGCTCCGTGTCACCTGTAGTAGTGGCCATTTAGGCGGCCATCTTGTGAGTGGCGTGTTAACGGTTGGCATACGCCATTTTTCTTAAACTTTTCATTCTAAATAACACCATTACAAAATATATCTTTTCGTTTTACTTTCCATCTCATACAATATTCTTACACTACTAGAACCAATCCGTGACTTCATTTTACAGTGCAGTCATAGAGCCTCCCCGGTTAATGTTCCATTACATTTTATATTAAAGTTCTCTAAAGGGCCTCTGCGTGATGGTCCCATGTCCCCGCATAAGCCTATCAAAACACCGAGATCCTCTTTGCAGAGACTATTAACTCGTGAATGGAGAGACATGTAGATAATAATAATAATTTTATTGTTTAGCTTGGAACAAATTACATGATACGGTAAATTTAGGTAAACAGTTATATAAATCTAGTTAGTGGATGGCGTACTGTTCTCCTAGATACTAGTTATTGGATAACCTGTGTTTAGGAGAGACAGTTCCGATGCCATTATATGTATCACGTCGTATACAATCCGAGTAACAAAATTGCATACAGGTATGAGAAAAAATAATATAATTTTTTTTGACATAGAATAAATATATTGGATTTCAAGGGTTTTTTTTACGCGGAACCTTAATTATTTTTCTAAAATAAAAGTAGCGTGAGTTATTCCTTATAACATCAGCTATCTGCCAGTCCCGTCAAAATCAGTCCTGCCGTTCCGGAGATTACCCGGAACAAACAGGCAGACAGACGGACAAACAGACAGACAAAAAAAAAAAGTTTTTTTTGTTATATGTAACGTAGTCTAGAGGCATTTGTATTAGAGTCTAGCAGCTCCATCCCAGCATTAAATACAAGATATGACTGACACAGTTTGAAGTAAACGTTATGGATGGCGAATGGGTTGGCTATGTGATCTTGTTCTAGTTTGCAAACGCGGCCCGAGTGAGAGTTTATGTGAACTTTAAAATATTAAGGTTTTTATCTAGAATGATGCCAAGATATTTAATGTGTTCCACAGATGCTTAATCAGGATATTGACCATTCAGTTGGGTTTGCGAGGGACAAGAGTGAGCTCTCATAGAGAATATGTTTCTTGGTTAAGAAAAGATGCTGATCGAAAAGGTCGGATCGGAAACTAGTTTTGGTTGGGTTGAGAGTCAGCATATACACGATATATATGCTATGCCGTGTGGTGCCGGCTCAGAATACCACCACCCCATCTCCTCCCGTGGGTGTCGTAAAAGTCGACTAAGGGATTAGCCAGAGGATGGGCAGCAGCGTCCTTCGAATACATTAACAACTCAACTGCGATCGCCAACCCGTCTGCCAAGCGTGGCGATTATGGCAAAACCCCCCAATGAGCCCACAACACAGTCATATCGGTCGTTGTGGTAATCTTTGGGGGAGGCCTGTGTCCAGCAGTGGACTTCATTCGGCCGAAATGAATATATACACGATAGCCATTTTAAGGCAGTATTGAAGCCGTTTTGTGAAGTTGTTTTTAGTTCCGACCACAAGTTTACATAAAAGGTTAAGGCAGTGTCATCAGCAAATGAGACTATTTTGGCGTTTGGCATGATGGTATTATAGAGGTCGTTAATAAACACAAGAAAGAGAGTGGGCCCTAAAACACTACCCAGTGGCACAACAATACGGTAACGAACCGAACGGGAAGTTCATCAATCTTGTGATTATCTATAGTAACTAATGTGACCGACCTTTGAGATAACTTTCAAAGAAATTAAGAGGAGATCTTCTGACACCCACACTTGAACTTGAGCTTTCAAACTTGAGTGGAAACAAGAACAAAGCAGAGGTTGAAAATGTCGCATAGTATAGGTGTAAGCGTCTGAGCGTAACGTTTCATTAAGTTTTGTGAGATACCATCTCATCCATGTGCAGCGTTGACACTCAAGAGTTTTATAGTATTAATCACTTCCTCTGGACTCGTACATTCCAGAACAAAGGATCTGACGAATTTGTGGTATTAGGTGATGCGCTTATCACTTTTTCTGGGCACTTTTATGTTTGCAGCGAGTTTGTTTCCAACGTTGACGAAGAGTCAGTTTACTTCATTGCAAGACTGACTGGGTGAGTATGAGTGAGGTAACAGTTGACTGGAAGAGTTTGCTTTTTGTGTATTAGTGATGTTTTTTATTGTGACCTAGAGTGTTTTTAGAATTGTGACTTTAATTCTTGAGAACCATATTGATTTTTTACTTTTTTAAATAGTATATTAAATAATAGTTGTACAAAAATGTCTGTATCGTTCATATCATATCAGACACAGGATGTCTACTGCTGAACAAAGGCCTCCCCCTTAGATTTACACAATGAGCGATCACAAGCCGCTCTCATCCAACGACTCCGAGCGACCTTCACTAGGTCGTCTATCCACCTCCTTGGAGGTCGTCTTATGCTGCGTTTTCCGGTGCGCGGTCTCCATTCGAGAACCTTTTTGCCCCAACGGCCATCAGTTCTACAAGCAATGTGCCCCACCCATTGCCACTTCAGTTTACTAATCCTTTCAGCTATGTCGACAACTTTAGTTCTTCTACGGATCTCCTCATTTCTGATTCGATCTCGTGGAGAAATACAAAGCATAGCTCTCTTCATAGCTGGCTCAGTAACCATGAGATTTCTTATGAGGCCCATTGTGAATGACCACGTCTCTGTTCCATATGACATCACTGGTTTCTGTATCGTTTGTAGGTAGTGATTTGTGTAGGTTTGGTTGTCACTGTTTAAATTTTTTGTGTAGGGCGTTTTAGGTGTCGAATACACCGCAACAATTCAGTAATCCGGTTTCAGCATTCTTTTACTTGCGCGTACTTTGCCGGTTGCTGTAAATTCGGTGGAGGCACTTGTTAATAACTTTATAAGGTTGTCGATGGCAATGTTTGGATCCGAGATAAGGAAAAGAGGATCAAAGTCTAGTTTTTTTAAACGCTGGCTAGAGTGCCGTAGTCAACTTTGAGATCGTTTTTTGAATTAAAATAAAGTTTTTTTAGAATGTAATTTAGATTACCAAGATGAGCAAAGGTCAGTCACCGTTGGATTATAGACAAGAGTAAAGGTTTTGGTCTTGTTGGTTAGTATCATAATATGGTCTAAACAGTTTTAACCTCTGGTATATTGAGTATGAGCCGGTATAAATCTGTGATACGCCTAATGCACCCTATATTCGTGGGACCGGAAATCTTGGTAAGTGGGTTTAATATCCAAGTCGATATCTCCAGTTAAGATTACCGATTTGAAGTTAGTGAGGGTTTGGAGAATGTAACTGAAAGAACTTTTTATTTTTATAGCTGTGATACCATTTCAGAGATTAAATCGATTATTGCTAATCGATGTTTTTAATTCACTGATCATTAGCCACTGATTACGATGTATCAGAAAATTTATTCCTATTCTTCCATCTGATGATACTAAAACGTTCTACGATTAGTGTCCTCAAAGTAGAAAAATACGAGTACATATAGAACTACAGACAAATTTCTGAACCAGTCGATTAAATATCGTTACCTTATCGGCAATTATAATAGTGATTGTGATAAAAAAATTACAGTAAATCTTAATTTAGGCAGTTGCAGTCGACTAATCCTAAAGAGATGAAGCCTTGCGAAGTAATGAGATCGAATTCTAAAACTAGAATTTGTGGCCTAATTACTACAAAATGGCGAGAATCATCATACAATGATCAATTATATTTTAAAATCCTAAAATCTGACTGTATATTAAGCTACATTGTATTGTGACAGGAGGTTTGATACCGATACTATGTAGTTACTTGAAAAATCTCCTTTAATCACCTTATGAAAATTGTTTCACGTATACATTTATCTGTAAAAAATAATATCGGTAAAAGGTACATGTTGGTAAAAGATATCTTAACCTAAGTCCAAACGCTGCCGTCTTAATAACATAACGAAGGAAAAGTCCATGGATTATCCGTTTAACTCCTGACTGGTAGTGGAAAAGCAAAAAACTTAAACAGGAAGGCTAATGCTCCAGTTCACCAAACTGTCCCCACTGTAAAGAGATACATTATATAGTTTACAAACGTCGATGAGGAGAAATGTATATTGTGAATCTTAAACTTTCGTGAATAGCTAGCCGATTAGCTGATAGTCAGCGAATAATACATTATTTTAAGATAGTTTCGGGTCTATTCACGCACAGATTAATATCAAAATAACATTTTGAGTAACCTCGACTTTTCCATCAAGTTGCCTTGACCGTGGTCACTCGTAGACTGAGATGACGAGGTTAGTCAAAATATTGTTTTGATATTATTAGCGTGAATAGACCCGATAGGTCTTAAAAGCAAGTAGATATGTGTTTATTTTCTCTTTAAAATTATTAAATCTTTGGAATTTTTGATAAGAATAGGCCTAACTGTATTCTCGGGGTGCAAAATGGCTAACCTTATTCTTAAATCTCAATTATTAGTATTATGATATGCCTAGTATACCTGTAGCCCCAATGGTTAAGACAGGCAGAGATGAATTGTATATCCACATTATTAGTTTTAATTTCCCACAAACACAATACCCGCAGAAAAATTAAATAGTCTGACTTCAGGATCAAAAGCCTGATCAGGTTTCACATCATCTGGTGTACTATCAATATAATAGCGATAACGATTGCGAGACTAAACTTTTAAAAGTTTAACGATACGAAGCAGAAATGCTACTAAGTAATAAGCTCATAAATATTCCAGCAACGTTACTACATGTTCCTTTATTCAAAAATCTACACGCTATCAAATATTGAAATAAAATTAAGTGATGTCATTATCACATACAGAACCTCCACGACCACGGTACGCACCCGGCGATGCTTACAAATTACGTCAACGTCATAATATTAGCGTTTCCGAGCACGCCAAGCGAGCGTATCGCGTCCGTAATGTAGTTTTAACAGATGTTAATGGTATTCTTTCTTTATTACCACACCGAGGACCGTGGAAAATGTCTAGCTAAATAAAGCAAAGGAATATCTAATACGAAATATGATCATTCATATTCAGTACTTATATCAATTAACAGGCCTTTTGCAAGTCGTGTGCAATTTATTGACGAAACATCTTGTAAAGTAAACCACTCACTGATTTTACAATTCTGAATTTATAATACATAATAGTTAGCATCATGCTACAGTTTGCATTTAATTCCTGTTTCTAAACTATGTAAACTTTAAATAAAATATCATTAGGTCGACGTTGTCTTTCAACGATATGATGTCAACATTATTTGATATATTGTTACAGTTATTGTTATGATTCTTTGTTACAGAGAGCACACGGCATCTGCGACGCCGACCACCTGGCAGGGGAGCTTAACCATGTGAAGCAAGTTCTTCAAAATAACAATTTGAAAGCTCCACATCCCCGTCGCAGAAGCCGCCCGAAACCCACCACGGTTGATCGACGGCCCGCTGTTTTACCATTTATTAAGGGAGTCACGGACAGAATTGGTCATATCTTAAAGCGTGCTTCTATAAAAACCTATTTCAAGCCGCACAAGAAGATCAGCCAACTTCTCAAACCAGTGAAATGTCACATACCCTTACAAGATGCAGGGGTCTACAAGATTGACTGTGATTGTGGTTTATCATACATAGGGCAAACAAAGCGTAGCATAGCCACCCGAATAAAAGAACATATAGCTGACGTCAAGCATAGACGCTCCACAAAGTCTGCAGTGTGTGAACATGCCTTAGGCAAACCAAACCATTATCTTCGTTTTGATCAACCTCAAGTACTCGCGAAAGAGAACCGATATGTACCTAGAATGTTTCGTGAGGCTATTGAAATTAAAAAACATCCTAATTTTAATAGAGAAGATGGTTGGCAGGTACCACCTGTTTGGAATCCAGTCATTAAAATAATAAAGTCCCAAACAAGATACCGCACTAAGAAACATCAAGACACTGTGAGTGATTACTGCGTGCATCGAAACTAATTTTTTGATTAAAATTGTACGGTAGATAAAATAAAATAACTTTTTAAAATCTGTAACGACGCCTGTCACCTTAGTCATCCTGCGACCACGAATGCTGCAAAGTATTCGAAACGTCAGGAAAATCAAAAATCAAAATATACGCGATAGAATCCGTTTAAAAGTGTTTTATTATAATGTGTAATAATCGCGAAAATCTAAGACATTACTATGTGAACCAGTACGGACTGGAATTCGCCGAAAAAGTTCGCCGAGTGGAGTGCCTTATGACTAAGCGCGCCCGACTTCTAACTTCATTGAATTTTCTGAAGAGATGCCGGGATAACAACATCGTTCCAGTATGTGTACGGATATCACCGAAGAAAGACATACTTGGAAGCGCAGGCATTCTACATCAGGCAAGTCTAAAGTTATTAAAAAATCTCATCCGTCAACACAGAATTGATGCCCACAAAATTAATAATAATGTTGAGATTTTGTCCAGAGAACTGCAAAATAAATTGTCAAAATCAGATTATGAAAAATGTATTAATATTAATAGTAAACGAGCCGCCGCTAAATTTGATGAGTATACAAAAAGACAAATTACAAAGTATGAAAAACTGTGTGGCAAAAATACCAGTATCCAAATTAACCTAGAAAACGAAAATACTCCTGACCATCTGTCAAAATCAATAATAAATCCTGTTGTTAATTTGTCTAATAAATCTCTGGACGAAAACACCGTAAAAGTCTTAAAAAAGGGCCTAAATTTCGCGCTAGCACCTAGAAAAAAAAAAAAAATCCCTTATGAAGACATAATATGCAACGTTGAGGACTGTCTGATAAAAAATAACGTGAAAAAAGAAGATTTGGAGGCGATTCGTCAAGATATATCAGCAGTGTTACGTCGAGGCAAACCGCCCAAACCGAATCTTTCTCGCGATGAATATCTTGCGCTGAAAACCGTTAATGAAGACCCAGACCTGACTATCCTCCGTGCCGATAAGGGTAATGCTACGGTTATAATGAACACGTCCGATTACAAACATAAAATTCAAGAACTCCTGTCGGACAAAAGTACATATAAAAAGGTAAACAAAGATCCAACTAACAAGATTCTCAAAAAGACCTCTGAGTTAATATCTAAACACTCCGACATCTTAGAATTGGACGTAAAAACATTAATTCCATCTTGCGCAAAACCACCAAAGCTGTATGGGTTGCCGAAAATTCACAAAAGCAATGTTCCCCTACGACCAATAGTTAGCCAGATTGATACACCAACTTACAAACTGGCACAACATCTAGCGAAGATACTCTCAAAACTTCGTGGAACGTCTAGCACATATGTGAAGGATTCCTATCACTTTGTCAGCCAAATAAAAGACCTTGAACTGGCTGAAAGCGAAGTGATGGTCAGTTTTGATGTGCAGTCCTTATTTACCAATTTACCAGTAAAGGACTGCCTGGATGTTGTTAAGAAAAGGTTAAGTGAGCATGACATGCCTCTTCAATATGCAGAGTTACTTGAGCACTGCCTTACCAACGGCTACCTGTTGTGGGACAATGAGTTTTACCTACAAACTGACGGTGTGGCCATGGGTTCACCGGTCTCTCCTGTAGTCGCCGATATTTTCATGGAGGATTTTGAGGAGAGAGCACTGATGACAGCCCCGGCTAAACCAAATATGTTCAAACGGTATGTAGATGACACATTTACCATCTTGCCTCACAATAGGGTCTCTGCATTCCTAAAACACCTAAATTCAATACACAGTAAAATTCAATTTACTATGGAATTGGAGGATAACAATTGCTTAGCCTTTCTTGACATACTTCTCATCCATAATCCAGATCATTCTGTTAGCCACACTGTGTATAGAAAGCCTACCCATACAAACAGGTACCTTAACGGTGAATCTCACCACCATCCTTGTCAGTTAGCTACTGTGGCCAAATCTTTGTTACAGAGAGCACACGGCATCTGCGACGCCGACCACCTGGCAGGGGAGCTTAACCATGTGAAGCAAGTTCTTCAAAATAACAATTTGAAAGCTCCACATCCCCGTCGCAGAAGCCGCCCGAAACCCACCACGGTTGATCGACGGCCCGCTGTTTTACCATTTATTAAGGGAGTCACGGACAGAATTGGTCATATCTTAAAGCGTGCTTCTATAAAAACCTATTTCAAGCCGCACAAGAAGATCAGCCAACTTCTCAAACCAGTGAAATGTCACATACCCTTACAAGATGCAGGGGTCTACAAGATTGACTGTGATTGTGGTTTATCATACATAGGGCAAACAAAGCGTAGCATAGCCACCCGAATAAAAGAACATATAGCTGACGTCAAGCATAGACGCTCCACAAAGTCTGCAGTGTGTGAACATGCCTTAGGCAAACCAAACCATTATCTTCGTTTTGATCAACCTCAAGTACTCGCGAAAGAGAACCGATATGTACCTAGAATGTTTCGTGAGGCTATTGAAATTAAAAAACATCCTAATTTTAATAGAGAAGATGGTTGGCAGGTACCACCTGTTTGGAATCCAGTCATTAAAATAATAAAGTCCCAAACAAGATACCGCACTAAGAAACATCAAGACACTGTGAGTGATTACTGCGTGCATCGAAACTAATTTTTTGATTAAAATTGTACGGTAGATAAAATAAAATAACTTTTTAAAATCTGTAACGACGCCTGTCACCTTAGTCATCCTGCGACCACGAATGCTGCAAAGTATTCGAAACGTCAGGAAAATCAAAAATCAAAATATACGCGATAGAATCCGTTTAAAAGTGTTTTATTATAATGTGTAATAATCGCGAAAATCTAAGACATTACTATGTGAACCAGTACGGACTGGAATTCGCCGAAAAAGTTCGCCGAGTGGAGTGCCTTATGACTAAGCGCGCCCGACTTCTAACTTCATTGAATTTTCTGAAGAGATGCCGGGATAACAACATCGTTCCAGTATGTGTACGGATATCACCGAAGAAAGACATACTTGGAAGCGCAGGCATTCTACATCAGGCAAGTCTAAAGTTATTAAAAAATCTCATCCGTCAACACAGAATTGATGCCCACAAAATTAATAATAATGTTGAGATTTTGTCCAGAGAACTGCAAAATAAATTGTCAAAATCAGATTATGAAAAATGTATTAATATTAATAGTAAACGAGCCGCCGCTAAATTTGATGAGTATACAAAAAGACAAATTACAAAGTATGAAAAACTGTGTGGCAAAAATACCAGTATCCAAATTAACCTAGAAAACGAAAATACTCCTGACCATCTGTCAAAATCAATAATAAATCCTGTTGTTAATTTGTCTAATAAATCTCTGGACGAAAACACCGTAAAAGTCTTAAAAAAGGGCCTAAATTTCGCGCTAGCACCTAGAAAAAAAAAAAAAATCCCTTATGAAGACATAATATGCAACGTTGAGGACTGTCTGATAAAAAATAACGTGAAAAAAGAAGATTTGGAGGCGATTCGTCAAGATATATCAGCAGTGTTACGTCGAGGCAAACCGCCCAAACCGAATCTTTCTCGCGATGAATATCTTGCGCTGAAAACCGTTAATGAAGACCCAGACCTGACTATCCTCCGTGCCGATAAGGGTAATGCTACGGTTATAATGAACACGTCCGATTACAAACATAAAATTCAAGAACTCCTGTCGGACAAAAGTACATATAAAAAGGTAAACAAAGATCCAACTAACAAGATTCTCAAAAAGACCTCTGAGTTAATATCTAAACACTCCGACATCTTAGAATTGGACGTAAAAACATTAATTCCATCTTGCGCAAAACCACCAAAGCTGTATGGGTTGCCGAAAATTCACAAAAGCAATGTTCCCCTACGACCAATAGTTAGCCAGATTGATACACCAACTTACAAACTGGCACAACATCTAGCGAAGATACTCTCAAAACTTCGTGGAACGTCTAGCACATATGTGAAGGATTCCTATCACTTTGTCAGCCAAATAAAAGACCTTGAACTGGCTGAAAGCGAAGTGATGGTCAGTTTTGATGTGCAGTCCTTATTTACCAATTTACCAGTAAAGGACTGCCTGGATGTTGTTAAGAAAAGGTTAAGTGAGCATGACATGCCTCTTCAATATGCAGAGTTACTTGAGCACTGCCTTACCAACGGCTACCTGTTGTGGGACAATGAGTTTTACCTACAAACTGACGGTGTGGCCATGGGTTCACCGGTCTCTCCTGTAGTCGCCGATATTTTCATGGAGGATTTTGAGGAGAGAGCACTGATGACAGCCCCGGCTAAACCAAATATGTTCAAACGGTATGTAGATGACACATTTACCATCTTGCCTCACAATAGGGTCTCTGCATTCCTAAAACACCTAAATTCAATACACAGTAAAATTCAATTTACTATGGAATTGGAGGATAACAATTGCTTAGCCTTTCTTGACATACTTCTCATCCATAATCCAGATCATTCTGTTAGCCACACTGTGTATAGAAAGCCTACCCATACAAACAGGTACCTTAACGGTGAATCTCACCACCATCCTTGTCAGTTAGCTACTGTGGCCAAATCTTTGTTACAGAGAGCACACGGCATCTGCGACGCCGACCACCTGGCAGGGGAGCTTAACCATGTGAAGCAAGTTCTTCAAAATAACAATTTGAAAGCTCCACATCCCCGTCGCAGAAGCCGCCCGAAACCCACCACGGTTGATCGACGGCCCGCTGTTTTACCATTTATTAAGGGAGTCACGGACAGAATTGGTCATATCTTAAAGCGTGCTTCTATAAAAACCTATTTCAAGCCGCACAAGAAGATCAGCCAACTTCTCAAACCAGTGAAATGTCACATACCCTTACAAGATGCAGGGGTCTACAAGATTGACTGTGATTGTGGTTTATCATACATAGGGCAAACAAAGCGTAGCATAGCCACCCGAATAAAAGAACATATAGCTGACGTCAAGCATAGACGCTCCACAAAGTCTGCAGTGTGTGAACATGCCTTAGGCAAACCAAACCATTATCTTCGTTTTGATCAACCTCAAGTACTCGCGAAAGAGAACCGATATGTACCTAGAATGTTTCGTGAGGCTATTGAAATTAAAAAACATCCTAATTTTAATAGAGAAGATGGTTGGCAGGTACCACCTGTTTGGAATCCAGTCATTAAAATAATAAAGTCCCAAACAAGATACCGCACTAAGAAACATCAAGACACTGTGAGTGATTACTGCGTGCATCGAAACTAATTTTTTGATTAAAATTGTACGGTAGATAAAATAAAATAACTTTTTAAAATCTGTAACGACGCCTGTCACCTTAGTCATCCTGCGACCACGAATGCTGCAAAGTATTCGAAACGTCAGGAAAATCAAAAATCAAAATATACGCGATAGAATCCGTTTAAAAGTGTTTTATTATAACATTATTTGAATTGAACTTTTGTTACACGATTTAGTATAAATTAGAAAATGTTTTACTAGAGGTAGAAAAGGTATACTTTTGAAGCCCGTACACACAGCAAATAGTTATTATTCATTTGTAAAAACAAAACAAGATTCAATAAAATGTAACGGCTAATTCAAAGATTACGCCCCATTACTCGCACTTAGGGATCGAGCGGATCGAAGCAAATGATATGTTCGCGCAGTCCCACGGACAGGTAATCTCAGCAACACATTACGAGACGATTTTCACGGCTAGCTATAATTTAATATAATCCAAAGAAATAGTTGCACTCGTAACGTTTTCAAACTACGTCATGCAATCGATACACGATCGACTTGCAATTGCAAGTCGAATTGAATTTAGTAACCAGCTTTTTGGTAGAACTTTAGGCGCGTGGAATACGGTTCAAGTTTGAGATTTGAATTTCATTTTCTTATAAAGTAGACCCTACAGGATTTCACATAAAGATTTCGTGTGAGAGAATAATGTTGTACACAAATGATCGTGATTTCGATAATCGGATGGTATGTTATCGATCACGACGTTATAGTTTCGATTGGATTTGATTGTGGATCAATGCTTGTTTTGATTTTCAATTCGCGCTTGCGTCGTTTTACGCTAAATAGCGTCACGTAGACGGGCGTTCTCCTTTCTTATTATATATGCTGGTAATTTTCATTTTCAATTTGAAATGCAACGTTGCGAGATTTTTGGTAGGCATGTAATTCGTTTCAGTCCTTCGGCACGAACAGAAATATATCAATGCCTGCAAGGTACCCAACTTCTTAGTAAGTTATTTTAAAAAGGTATGTATTATTACTATGATATATTTCACCATTTATAATCTAAGATCGCATTATAAATATATATACAGTTTTGTAAGGTTGTGTAAAAACATTAATAACAATCAGAACATTTAGAACAAAAGCTGACCTTACAAAAGTGACAGCGACTACCAAAGCAATTTAAGGTGGAACTTAACCTCCAATTATTTTGAGTCAAACACACATTACCGAAATGAGATAAACGAATCGAATAGTCCTTCTTGATTATTAGTTATACAATAGCATTATGTGGATCGAAAGCAAAAACATGGTTCTTTTCGAACAAGAAATCGTTTTTTCAATCGAATCTAACCTCTACGTCACAGCACTACGGACGTTTGTGATTCGCTTGGTTAGTTTTTCCTTTGTAAATGGGTGTATTTTTGTAATGTTGGTCTCAGCGGCCTTACGCCGATAACAGGTTAAGTAAATGACACAAAATGGCCGCTAAGGGCAATAAAAAATAATTCGGGACGGACATCTCATATTACTTTTCGAAAATTCAATTTCATTTCCACGCTTACGTTACTTTTTTAATGTACCCCCGTACATTTATTGCTACAGGAAACAATTGGTAAGTCAATTTAGTTTTTTGTACAGATGTCTTCATTTTAAATCCAACATTAAATTCCACCATTAAAGACACATTTAGGTAATTTAGAACTATATTCTGGGAGGCTATTAAAAGTTTGTATTAGAATAAATATCGCAGTATCCGAATTATTATTTACGTATTAAAAGACAGATTCTGATAATTTCCGTATTAAAAGATAGATCCTGATAATTTCCGGGAATTAAAATAGTTGTTTATTTATTTGTTTTATAATATTGCTGATGATAACTCCAGCTATTATGTGGTCGGCTATTGATAAATAAAGATCGAAGTTTAATAATGATTCCGTTCTAATAATGGCTCTGTAATAAATAATCAGTGCTGGATTACTCGTCAAATAAAGTTCAATTAAGTTGTTTTTTTAATAGTATACAATAAAGAAAATTCTATTTTAATTTCTGACGACGACTGGAAAAGGTAGCCGCTCTAAAAAAAATTATGTGAAAAAATATATGTATATATTTGTTTTATGAGAATGCGATAAATGTGTTCCAAAAACCGATGCAAAATTATCCAGGATAATGAACTATTTATAAAAGCTCATAATAGTTGTTTATCAAATTTTGGGAACCGTTGAAATTACCATCAGAAATCTTCCTAATACATTATAACGAGGGTCAGAAACGTGACATCCGCTACATTTAGCCTTCCTCGAATTCTTTTTTTACCAATGATATAAAACTTACCGCTGAAATGCTAAAGAAATTGATTATTGATACTTTGTTCCTATTTTAGCACAATTATCTTTTTTGTTTTATGCTGTTCTGAGAAAACTGGCGTGTTTAAACGATTTCTGTTCTAGACCTCTACTGGCAGTTTTAGAATCAGTAGGATTTTGTCCAAAAAAAAATTTGGTTATCGCAATACTTTACAGGAAATAATAAAGATATAGGATATTCCATTACTGCCCTAGTGTGATCTTACGAGGACCTGGAGCCCCCCCGAAGATGCAAGCTCCAGAGGTTTTAGCTAAAAAAAAGGATATTCCATTACACATTTTATAGATTCTGGAAGGGGTGAATGTATTTTTGACCTTTTGACATAACATTCCATTACTTAATTACTGAAGAAACTTGGGGATTAAAATCAGAAGAGAAGAAGAAGAGAAACTAAAGGAAATAAATGAGTGTATCGCATGCCGCCATGCGGCAGTGACGGTCAGATTTTGTATTAACATTACTTTGTATGTAAAGCTTTATTCGTTACATTGCCGAATGTATTGCGGCAGAACGCGGCAGCAGCGTCGTGTAACGTTTTCATATAATAATAAAAACAATAATAACATTATTATTATACACATATTTCTCTATTCACGGGCTTGTATCCCCTGTAAGGGGGAACCCGGTCTTTTGATAGGCTTACGCGGAGACATGGGTCTAACACGCAGAGGTCCTTTAGAGAATTTTATTCTAAAATGTAATGGGACACTAACCGGGGACTCTCCATGGCTGCACTATAAAATGCAGTCTCGGGTTGTCCCCGGAGGTATAAAACTATTGCATGAAATGGAAACTACAATTACAAGGTCTATTGCAATGGGTGCTTAATGGATTTAATGTTATGAAAAACGGAAAATACTATTATTATTTCTCAAGTCTCTAGGTATTGGCAAATTATCAGAAACCAGCATACCTAATATGGACCTAAATGCCATTAATGTGCATTTTTCAAAGTCTCCAATCTCCATTGATCACAATATTAAAACTTCCGCCCTTAACTATCTCTCTAATCCTCTAATCCTCCTTTGCCGTCAAGTACTTCTTTCTCTTTTCACCCAATTATCGAATATGACATTAAGAAAACCATCTAATCCATCTCCACGAAAGCGGTAGGTGATGATGGCCTTCAACTCCAAATGCTTCTTCCCATCTTAAACGAAATAGTTCCTATCATTACCCATATTGTTAATTATTCTCTGCATGTATGTTTCTTTCCCTCATCTTGGAAGAAGGCTAACGTTCTACCGCTACCCAAAGTAACCAACCCTTCCTCGTTATCCCAGTTCCGACCTATATCTATTCTTCCAATACTGTCCAAAGTTCTTGAGGGTGTCACAATCTATACAAATAAATAAAATTGAAGTGTCTGTTTGTAATGTCAAAATAACAGCTTTTTACTAAATGCATATGAAAGTATATACGGTACCTATAACAAAAAAACAATTTTTATCTTTTTTGTCTGTCTGTCTGTCTGTTTGTTCCGGGTAATCTCCGAAACGGCTGGACCGATTTTGACGGGACTTTCACTGGCAGATAGCTGATATTATACGGAATAACTTAGGCTACTTTTATTTCAGAAAAATAATTAGGGTTCCGCGCAAAAAAATTAAACCCTTGAAATCCAATATATACCTATTCTATGTCAAGTGTCTATGTCGAAGTACTCTAAATTTCTTTTAAATTAAACGCGGGTGAAACCGCGGGTCCCAGCTAGTATAAAATATAATATTATAAAGTTTTGCCTATATTATATATAAAGTATCATCAGTACATAAAGTAGAGTTCACTAAATCCACTCTTTCGTCTGTCGTATGGACGTGCGGCGCCGCGCAGTGTGCTAAATGCTTTAAATATTACTCAGTGATGCTTACATGGTCCTTTAATACCTACTCGTATATATATATTTTTATGTATCATTTGGTGGCCGTGAACCTGCACTTATTTTATTGGTAGTCTCTCGGAGTCTCTGTTTATCTTTTATCCAAGTATTTCAAAAGACCAATTGTATATTGTGCTGTGTGTATGCTCGTTCGCATTTTGTTGTAAACACACGTAAACACTTATTAGCAGCTGTTGCAGATATTTCTAGTAGTTGTTAAACGGCACAGCTATCGAATAACATGGCCCAGTAACTTCGTTCAACTTTCATTGTAATGACGACTTCGGTAAAATAAATAAACGTAAACTTCAATTCATTAGGGATGGCTCGAAGTGCGAGCGTTAATTAATTAAAAAGTCCATTATTTCTTTCATTAAGTCTAGATAAAAAAGAGGATTAAAATGTGGTCCGTTTTTGTCTTTCCGTGATAGAGTAAATTGCTAGTGTGAAACTAGAAAAAATACGGCTATTATTCTTCGAGACGCTATACACTGCAAATTTATTAAGTCCTTAGCTGTAATAAATTAGTGGCAATATATATAGTACCATCAATTGGGCCCGAACGACAAGGTACATATATTCCAAAAGGCCAAGGATTGCGAAAATTATCGAACCATATCGCTTGATTCATAATTGTGGTTAGAAAGATTACCTGCATTAGCGAACTTCATCTAATCAGCCAAAGGAAGTCCACTGCTGAATAAAGACCTGGGATTATGGAATAACACAAGTGTTTCATCATTTTGGAGAGGGATTTGCATTGTGGCAAGCGTGTTGGTGCAAGGCGGGTTGGTGAGCGCAGAATGATGTTTTTCCACAGGACTACTCTGCTACTTATGTGAGTTAGAACAATGCTGTACATTATTTGACGTTCATTCATTACGACACTAACACCAGAAGTAGACAATTAAATAGAAGTAGACAGCTTCAATTAAATAAAAGCGCAGACGTTAAGTACTAGGTGAAACGTTAATACACCAATTAACAACTGAATTATGATGTTATATCTTATATGTTAACGATTTCAGGTCTTAATTGTTTTAAAGCATTCGAACAACACATTTGAGTTTTAAAAAAACTTGACGAACAAGAAAGAAAGACATCTAATTTTTCCTCCCTGCACGCGAAGCCTTTTTGCCCCATGCTAACCGTGTTATCTAGGTATGTAAAACTGACAACCCTAACCGGACACGCAGTTTGAACACACAATGAAGCGAAGTGCGAGGGAGGGGTGGCGGCAGGGGGGAAGGTGTGAATTGCTCACGCGCATACAAAAGTTAAATAAACAATCGGCCGCAGGAACCACGCTCACTTGCGACTGAATTGCCTGGCGTTACTCCGCCAAAGCGGGTTCATAACAAATTGATTTTTTATCCGAATGACATTAGGACCGACATTGATGTTGGGAAGGTTCGCTCGGTTGACAATTGTTGAGGATTTTATTTGAATTACCGTGCTTTCAAATACACATTAAAATACGATTACGAGTTTGTCGGTACGTTAAATATGGTGGAGATGGATTTCAACTGGTAAATAAATATAATATCTCAGTTATGATTAGTCACCATGTCGTGTTGGCCTGTGCTAATGGTGTTGTATTAGTTGTAGATGCGAAAAAAGCAGTATCCACATAAATCCGTAGTCCATCCATGTCAGTCCTGCATTTAAAGAGCGTACTTAGCATATCAGCTGAGGGGAGCCGGTCAAACCTTGTAGTTTCGAGAAAGAGGGTAGAGGCTCAAGATTATAAACTACTACGACCTTAGCTGGGCACATATTCCAACTAGCTGGATACAGCATTGCGATACTTAAGTGCAGGTTTGATTAAAAAACGGTTGGTAGGTGCAGTGGCTGATTCAGTCGGCTGCTGCGCTCCGGGTCGTGGGTTCGATTCCCGCACGGAACAAATATTTGGCAGGTAGTTGCTCCGGGTCTGGGTGTATTGTATGTGGAATTCATGTCTGTAAACGCACCTATGACACCGGAGAAATCACGGTGTGGGGCAACGTTTTTATTAAAAAAAACTTATTTTGTTTAAACATAAGTATTAAGAAAGAAAATGTGTTTATTGCCACTGCAGGAACGTAATGTCCAAAAAAAGAAAACGATCTAGTAGTTCAAAAATAATACGAAGCGATACAAAGCGTTTTATAACATACGTATAATAAAACTATATAAGTACAGTTCATACTGCGATGACCAATCCGCCTGCCAAGCGTGGTGATTGTGGAAATATCCTGTCAATGAGCGCTCACAGGGTTATGACCGCTCATTGTAGTGATCATGGCTCTTGTGCTCAGATATGCGTGTGTGTATACTCAACACTTTTATTTTATTTATTTTTTTATGCTTTTTGGGCTTCTCGCTCTCATCCCAAGAGGGATATAGCTGCTTAACCGGGCAAATTGGCGAAGCATTAAGTAGCCTCCAGCCTAGCTTTTATTTACATTTAAGTAACTGCGCCTGAGGGCGTCCCCTGCGGGACACGGACCTCGGTTCAGGGAGTTACTGGGACAGTAATGATCGCAAGGGACTGCTGGATCAATGATTAATTGGAGTTTTAAGGGATTTTTTATTACTACTCGATTTCTCGGCTCGGGCCGGCGCGAGCAAGGGTTGGGGGGACTTAACACTCACGAGTAGGCCATATTTATTTGCAAGGCCCATAGTTCTTGTGACAGTCAGTTATTGCACACCTGGAAGAGGATCGGCTCTATAATCACCATAAATAAAAGAAAACAGAAGGTAATTTATATTAACATAAATAAGTAATATCTAACTCGTCTAAATAGATGGACAGCCAAGATTAATCGTAGTATCACCATAAAAATTCTTTTAACAATATTACAAGTTTTTATCACGTCGTATTTTTTCTGTTCGCAAACAATTATCTACTGTTGATACTAACAAACGAAACTGAAGTGTTAATTAAGTTAATGCAATTATAAGATCATATTGGACTATGTAACGGACACCGTTGCAAACCTACGTGTACACTATAAAAACGCAACAACAACGTTATTTTTAAGCCATAAAGATTAAAGTTGAGCAAATAGCATTTGTTTAACTGAAGATGCTCGTTGGTTTTCCCTGTCCTGCACAAGTGGCGATGCCGACCTTTTCAAAAGAGGGAAAAAATGTTGTTGAACAAGTAAGTGAGTGGTACATTCGTGAAATGCCAGCTGCCAAGTCGAATGGTGGCCATAATAACAGTATTGTGACACTGTCGGTTGAACAAAGAACAGCAAGTCAATCAGTCTCGTAATTATTGCTTTTGCGACCCGTAGTTTGAATGAAAGCTCTTGATTTCATAATTAATATTAGCGCTTTAGGGTCCAGTGTCCAGGTTTCAAGGACGTTAATGGGCAGGCAATACATTCATTTTTATCGCAATCTCTTTAAAACTTTTAGAATTCCTGTACTTGTAGATCATTTATAATAATATCCTTTACTGCTGTACTATTCTGTAAGAGCCACTAGCAAGCTCACTTTTGAATCCGCAGTGAAATCTCAAATTTTGTGTTGGTTTTACTACTTTTCACTGCAGATTGCCGTGTGGTGCCGGCTCAGAATGCCACCACCCCATTTCCTCCCATGGGTGTCGTAAAAGTCGACTAAGGGATTAGCTGGAGGATGGGCAGCAGCGTCCTTCGAGTACATTAACAACTCAACTGCGATCGCCAACCCGCCTGCCAAGCGTGGCGATTATGGCAAAACCCCCCAATGTGCTCACAACACATCCATATCGGTGGTTGTGGTGATCTTTGGGGGAGGCCTGTGTCCAGCAGTGGACTTCATTCGGCCGAAATGACTGCAGATTCAAAAGTGAGTTGGGAGTGAGTTCTGCTCACTTTTGAATCCGCAGTGAAACATCTAATTTCGTATCGTTTTAGTACTTTTCACTGAAGATTCAGAAGTGAGTTTGCTTGTTAGTTCTTGCAGAATGAATTCCACATACAATACACCCAGACCCGGAACAACTACCTGCAGATCATACAAATATTTGTTCCGAGCGGGAATCGAACCCACGACCCGGAGCGCAGCAGCTGACTGTATCAGCCACTGCACCAACCGTGCAGAAACTACATTAACATTCTATTGAATATTTCACATTGGTTAAAAACCTATCATGATGCTTAAGAAGCAAGTCCGTAAGTCTCAGAGCCAGAAAAAATGTACATATATTTGTTTAATCCGGCGCAAATGATGTCAAAATAATTACGCGGTCGATGACACGGATCCCGGATTTTATCGACTAATTATTAGAAAATAGAAGGAGCTACCTTATACTTCTAAATAAGGTTACCTTACCTATATAGTTACCTTATTAAATAAGGGTTCTTTCTTCATAATTATGGTAAAATAAAAGATAAATATATTATTTTAATCAAACTTTTATTATCTTTCTCAATAACACATGCAAAATCAACTTTGATAACATAACTGTATTATTTTTATGTTTGTTAAAGTATACTAAATAAAACATTTTTAAAAAAATACCGACTTCAAAAACCCTACACGATATAAAAAATATTAAAACCACTGAAAAGGAAAAAACTTTATTTTTGAAGTCTTGCCGCTCTCAAGCTAATTTTTGACGAAGATTTAATTGTAAGCAGACAAGAAATCACTGTAGTTAATATACCTTGTTAGACTCTGGTATTAAATCTCTAATCCAAATATTATCAGATACTTGTCATAACATGGTTGTACGAACTGCGTGTAAGCATGCATTGCTCATCGGCGCACAGTCAGTACTTCAGGTCAAAGCAGAGATGTCTCCTTCTGTGAGAGCGTCATGCTCCAGAAGGAGACCGCAGAGCGGGATCGGGAGAGGGCCGATCCCGCTCGAAGAAGGAGGAGACGGCGCCGGTGTAACAACCGCCCTGGTGCCTAATTCCCATACGCGTGAAACCCCCTGCCGTAGCTACAAGGCGGGAGATCTCTGGGTTCGCGGGTGCGTAAATTGGGGAATCTGCGTGCTCACACCAAGCGACCCAAGAGAAGACGGTAGCACGCATGTGGTCACGCGCTGCCGTAGGACGCTTTGGGGGATCCTTTACAATCGCCCCGGGGGTGTGACCGCTTTACAGTCACCCTCTCCGAGATGTGCCTATAGGCGTGGCACCAGTGGGCGGCTCCAGAGTGATCATACGAGGACCTGGAGCCCCCCTTCGGTGCCGAAGATGACCGCTCCAGTGGTTTTCGCCGGTAGGAGACCGGCATGGCCCTCTGCCCTGCGCCGGGGCGAAAAAGCTAATGGTGAATTTCCACTGGCACCAAATAAAAATAAAATACTCACCACGCGGTGGTTTGGTGAGCGCAGTATGGCTACTGTTTCACAGAAGAGACCCTACTGCCCCTCCCTCTGGTTTAGACTCCCTTAGCCACCTCTTACGATATCCAAAAGATGTAATGGTGCTATATATTTGGTCCAGTTTTGAGACACATACTTAGGAATTATTTAACTATTATACTATTTTTTTCTGTTTCTTGTTATCTGTTGTCTTTTTTTGTACATTTTGTGTCTCTATGTGCTGTATCCAAATAAAAGTTTTATTCATTCATTCATTCATGCATTCGTTCATTCATTCATATACTTAATCCTGACACCACACGGCGACTTCCCCGTATAAAAGGCTAAACCAACAACTAATTCGAACAGAACATGTCAGATGCCTGTGCACCTAAGTTCACACCAATCGTAAGTCGGCCGCCGGCTATGTGAGCTGGATCACTGAGCCCCAGTGTGAACGTGAAGACGACCTACATTTCCAATCAGAGTATTATGAGTTCAGAGTGTTGAAAATATATAACAAATCAGCAAAACTCTAGCTCACATTCAGCGGCTGTCTGTGAGCGAGTGTTGCGTTTGGTGTGATCCGGCCCTAACTGTTGACGTTTCGTATAAGTCTATTAGGGCTTATCTATACAAATTAATAAAATTGAAGTGTCTGTTTGTCATGTCAAAATAACAGCTTTTTATTAAATGCATATGAAATACGGTACCTACTAAAAAAGATATTTGTAATTTTTTTGTCTTTCTGTCTGTCTGTTTGTTCCCGCTAATCTCCGAAACGGCTGGACCGATTTCTACGGGACTTTCACTAGCAGATAGCCGATGTTATAAGGTACAACTTAGGCTACTTTAATTTTAGAAATAATTAGGGTTACGTGTAAAATAAAAAAACCCATGAAATCCAATATCATACATATACGTATAGACATATGTATGTCAAGTGTCTATGCCGAAGTACTCTAAATTATGTAGAAATAATCCACTTTCTTTTCAATTAAACAGTGGGTGAAACAGCGGGTCCCAGCTAGTATGAAATAACATTGAATTTGAACATTAAATTTATTGATACATCAATACCCAGTTCGCTATACACATTAAACCTATGGCCATTCTAACTCAATAGTTATGGATCGCGTGCACGTAGCCATTACGAACCCTGCCGCAGATTGTGTTGCTATTGATGTCTCATTCAGTACTACCCACCGATAGCGGCTTTGATATCATATGCGGCAGGGGAATACAAACCATTTGACGCGCTTATCGAGAATATTAACGTTTTCATAGTATAGTTCAAATATATTGCTCAATTTATCGTGAAATCTGTTTATAGTTAATTCGCCAATTATCTATCAAATGTATGTTGTTACTTTAGGCAAAAATAAAGTTTATGTATGATATATATATTTATAACCAATGAGCACACAACAAAAACCCATACCGGTCATTGTGGCAATCTTTGGGGAGGCTTCTGTCCACCAGTTGACGTTTTCAGGCAGAAATGATGATGATGTTGATGACATATGTAATTCGGAATTGGTAAAGCTAGAATTTGATTAGTGTTCTTTCTTTCTTTTCGTGTGATTAGTGGTTTGTGTCACAGTTGTTTAAGCCGCCCAAAGTCCCCCAGCTTGGCTTAACGACTGCTGTCTAATGATAATAACCGGGACCATCGATTTTTCGTGCCCTCTGAAGCATGGAGACGCTCAGTTGAAATACCACTATACAGTCACCCATCCAAAGACTAACCGCGCCAAGCACTGCTTAATCTCAGCGATCGTTTACCGTTTACTTTGTTATTATTATTTACTAGCTGGGACCAGCGGATTCACCCGCGTTTAATTTAAAAGAAATTTAGAGTACTTCGACATAGACACTTGACATAGAGTATATATATTGGATTTCAAGGGTTTTTTTTTACGCGGAACCCTAATATTTTTTATCAAATAAAAGTAGCCTAAGTTATTCCTTATAACATCAGCTATCTGCCAGTGAAGGTCCTGTCAAAATCGGTTTAGCTGTTTCGGAGATTACCCAGAACAGACAGACAAAAAAATTTAAAATATTTTTTTTGTTATATGTAACGTACATATCATATGCATTTAGTAAAAAGCTGTATTTTGACATTACAAACAGACACTTCAATTTTATTCATCATGGACAGCAAAAAAAAATACATTTATTTACTTAAACAATATAAAGGTGGCAAGCAAGAATACGGCCCGGTGGTTACCATAACCTATGAACACTTGCTACACCAGAGGTATGAATCGCGCGTTGCCGAACCTTTAAAAATCTTTTCACACCCTTTTTGAAGAGCCCCATGCTGGAGTCTCTTGGGAAAATCTCAGTAGTGAGCTGCTTCCACCGCCTGAGCGTGCGCGGGAGGAAATTCCTCTGAAACCGTACGGTACGACAGCATTTTGGCTCTAGGGTATGTGGATGAACTCCTCGCATACATATGTTAACTTTTCAGTATTCTTTTTGCGAAACATACATAACCACAATATTGATACAACAAAATAATTCAGACAAATAAAACCTATTATCATATTCTTTACAAAAATCCCTGACATACAAAACATTATTTTTGTTGTAATTAATTACTGGACCTTATTTTCTCTTACCTACTACATGGTGAACCGTGTGGGTCACTAAAGGCCGAAATTATTAAGTAGGTATTCAATCTAATCCAAAATCTTTACATTTAAGATTTTGAACTTGATGTGTTTTTGTGTTCAGACAATACAAAAACAAACAATTCCTCAATAGAGTGGAATAGAATATTCTTTATTGTACACCATTATAAAAACATCCACCAGGAATAATTCTATGAACAGTTATAATTGTACAATGGGCGGTCTTATCACTGTTAGCAAATTCTTACAGACAACCTTTGGATAGACAAGAAAAAGATATAAAAAGACGAAGGCGGTAAGTCCGTGGTGTCCCTACTTATTATATCAATATATTCAAATACCGTATCTAGGTAATTAAATATTATTTATTTATTTATTTATAAATAGGAAAACCAACAGCTATACAAAAGTAAATAGATAACTAGCGTAGGTTATAAAAAGCCAATTACAGGTTTTCACTGATAGAAATCAGAATAATATACAGAAATTTTAACAATCACAACTAAGCACAGTGATGACCATTAGAAATAAAGAACGACATTAGGAAATCAGTGTTACTGGAAAAAGTCAAGGTTTAGCCGATTTCGTGCCGTGAAGCTTTTTGTACAAAATGGGTCGAATGAGAACTCCTTACATAATTTATTAAAGTCTTTGCTCGCTCGCACTAGGTATGAGTTTTGCCTGTAGTTTGTGGAGGAGGATGGGATAGAAATAGGTGGATTGAATCTAACTGATCTCTGGGGAACATTAAAATGAAGTTTACGTAGAAGGTCCGGGCAATCTATTTCGTTAGATAATATTTTGATTAGGAAAGTGCAATCGGCAAGTCGACGGCGATTTACGAGTGGCTGTAAGTGAAATTTCTTGCAGAGATTTATGTAATTTTCAGAGCAATATGGCATTTGTAGACGAAAACATAGAAATCGAATAAATCTTTTTTGTACATGTTCTATGCGATCTATGTACTTATTATAACACGGGTTCCAAATTTGTGATGCATATTCAAGGTGACTTCTTACAAAAGAGCAATATAAGACTTTAAGGGTTTTAGCTTTTTTAAAGCACCCTCCAAGTCTCATTACTAGGCCTAGTGATTTCGAGGCTTTAGCCACCATTTGATCGATGTGCACGTCAAATAAAAGCTTGGAATCATGATGGACGCCCAAGTCCCGCACTCCATCACATCTTGATATAAGTTGCCCCTTCAACCTGTACATTGTCGGCAGAAGGTGTCGTTTTCTGCTAAACGAAACAATAGAACATTTAGTAGGATTCAAATCTAATTTATTGGTCTGACAATATTTATCTAAGCGAACCAGATCAGATTGAAGGGACTCCATGTCTTCAACTGATGATATAGAAGAAAATATCTTCATATCATCAGCAAAACAAAGCAGGTTAGAATTATGGAAACAAGAATCGATGTCGCTTACATATACAATGAATAATAACGGGCCCATCAAGGAACCTTGAGGAACACCACTTGGCACCGAGACCCAACTTGAAATGTAGTTGCTGATAACAACAGCTTGAGATCTGTTTTCTAAATATGAAGAAAACCAACGCAGTAGATCTCCTCTTATACCATTATTAAAAAGCTTCATTTTTAGAATGTTGTGGTCAATCCTGTCAAAAGCCTTACTGTAGTCGGTGTAAACGACATCAATCTGCGCACCATTATCCATTCCATCCGTTAGGAAATCATTTAATAAAGTCAGATTGGTGATTGTTGACCGGCCTTCAAGAAATCCATGCTGAGATGGACTAAGAGAATGCTTGAGCGCTGAATATACCTGCTCATATACCACTCTCTCAAAAACTTTTGCTAAAATGCACAGTTTAGAAATTGGCCTATAACTTATTATTTCGGTTTTATTCCCTTTTTTATGAACCGGGGTTATAAAGGCAGACTTCCAGATATGGGGAACAATACAAGTAGTAAGTGATTTCCTAAACAATAGAGATATCGGTAATAATACGAATAGGTAGCTATACATTACATAAAATACTAAAATAATATACACATATACACAACCTTATACAAGACAATATACATAATCCATATATACATATATATCGCAATCCAATAAATCCCAAATCCAAAGATTTTGGGTTAGATTGATTATTAATTAGAATAGCACCACACAATCTGTTCCCGTGGGTGTCGTAAAAGGCGATAATTGGATTAGCTCGAGGATGATTATATGGTAAAACACCCAATAAGCATACAAGTACACCAAAACTGGTCGTTGTGGCGATCTTTGCGTGAGGTCTATGTCCTGTTCGGCTGAAATGACGTACCATACTGTACGTATTGTTTTCGTAAATTTGTTTTCTGTCAACAAATGACCTTCCATTGCATATTTTCGGATTTCGTTTTCGGTCTCGGGGTCATTAAGTTATAAAAGATAGATTGGACTCTGTACCCTAGATGGAAGAACTCTTAGTGTAAAAAAATACTTAGGTTCCTATGGCAAAGCAGCGTTTCATCTTTTGGTTTCGTTTCATTAGTTTTTTTTGAGTTGACAGTGAAAAATGCTTTCTTTATGGGCCTTTGTTTAAGATTCATCTGCTGCATGGGCAGTGATACTCACCAACAGCTTTTCAGACCTAACATAATAGATGCATATATACATAATAATTTACACGATTAGTCGGCGTCGGTGTGTCGCTCGGTGTCCGGTGCTGGGGTGCAATTCCTTAAGCTAAATCATCCATACATCCTTGAATACAGAATCGAAATAACGGTGTAAAATCAATTCGGTATTTGCTAAGACATGATTGAAGCTATTCAAGGACACGTTGCAGAAGGTAAGCCATGAGGACCAGTCTCTGCGAATACCAAATTGGGTTATCAAAGTTATTTCAATTCTGTTTTCAAGGATGTATGGATGTTTGAGCTTAAATAATTGCACCCCATCTCGCCGGAATCGCCGGACCACTTACACCACTCGGCCAAAATTCTTCCGTCATTAAGGATCAGCAGATGTTCGGTCGGCACTTTCACCACGAAGGAATTGAAATTCATATCGTGACGAGACCCCAACCGCTCGACCTTTAGTGTGAATTGTCTTCACTTTGATGTACTCTATAATATCCTCGACCTTAATAAAGTAATGCAGCCTTTATACGTATAGCAGGGTCGATGTACAGCAGGACGCAACAGACGGTTCGGTGCGATCGGTGCGGTTCCACACTGGTTCCGATATGTAGGCGTTCTCTTCTTCTCAACCATCATGAACCCTCTTTGTCGCACTGGTTCTTCTCCGTATCCCTGCCTGGATGATTGAGGGATCCGCGGTAGCTTACCCCTGTTTTGCTGCTTATCTTGCGACGTAACGAGTTTGTTGGTAGCGGCAATCGCAGCGTATACTAGTTGAGGGGTCGATGCATTTACGCGTGTAGTAACCGCTACCGGAGTAGAGGGACGGAATATACGGCACGCAATGGACGGAAGTATACGGCACGCAATGCATCGTCCGCAAAATCGACAGTGGGTGACGCTACTACATTCGCCGACTCAGAACTGCTAGTGGAAGTGTTTTGCGCTCCACGACGCGTGTTCACCTTAGAAGCGTCAGGTTGTTGCTACACTTTATATGACTAATAGACCTGGTTCGATTTTTAAATACACTTATTTACAATCAGTAACTCGGGTACTAAATTCCACCACATATATTTAAACTTTCGTATTTCGTAATCATAACTAAATAATTTATCCTTAATTATTCATTCAATAAGTGTTAAGTATAGCAAATGCTTGCTCGCCTTATATTGTTATACGAAATATAGTTCTTAAACCATGACTTCGAACCTATGTTGTATAGGTATTTACGTTTTGTTGTCTTGTTGATAAGTAATTACTTTGTATTTCACAATAAAATCCTTGCAGTTAAAGAACATTGCATGCGTATAACCCTTTCCACGTCCGAATACCATAAACAATAATTAACGTATGCGTTCTATCTTATAAAGTAATAAATTGGTCGCTAAACTTTTTAAAGCACTAAACATGATGATATTTAAGTGAGCACGACACACAACGAGTTTTTCCTAGTCCAAGTTAAGTTTTGTGCCAGTCAGCGGTTAGTTAGACGGAAAACTGGAAAGCGTTCGATTTAATTTTATTCGTGTCGGCTCGGTTAGTAAGCTATTAGTTAACTTTGTTTAAGTTTACTCACGCGATGTTAAGCTGTAGTTATGTGATGGAAAATTCATAGTAGGCAGTTATTTGAGATTTTCTTTAACCGTTAGCCTAGTATTTTTAAAGGGGTTTAAATTACTTTCATTTGGATTTTTAGTTCTATTTTACAACATGATTTAAGAATAACAGCGAGATCAGGTTTAATTTTATGTGCAGGTAAATAATCGTCTATTGTATGAAGATAATTAATTATTCAACTATATTGCGTAGATATTCCAAAGTAGTTTATCGTTATTTGTGCATTTATTGTGTGCACGTTATAAATATTAATTGCTTTGCAAATGTCAGGGGGGCAGCTGAAAATCTGCGGATACTGAGCTAGATTTCTTGCTACAAATTTATTAATAGATAATAATAATATTTATTTTGTATGTTTCGTGTGGTTCGTAGATAAGAATAGACTTTACGACACCCGTGGCGACTAAGGGTTGATATTAAAAGTATGGAAAGCAGCATCTTCTGAAGATGCTCATCCTTTTAATATAATGTGTATTTGTGTAATAATATATTCTAATCACAACATACTGCGATCACCAATCCGCCTTTCAAATGATTAGCACATTTGATGTGATGATGGCAATGTGTGATTGTATTGTATATATGTGTATTGCAAGTCAATGTAACTGCTCATTTTCTTCTTTTATGCAAATGGAGTATGCAAAGATGTCCTTACCAAATATATAGCCGAATCTATATATTAGGGATCTCTCTTTGGTTACAGCTCATAACCTAGTTCAGGATTTAGAGAAGAAGGATCAGGGTTCCTTTGGTTGCCGTCTCTACGGGGGGTCGTGTGGTCCGTGGCCCTCTACGGAGCGCCTGTATGATCAGCTCGACTGTCAGGTGCCCAGCGCTGCAGACACAAACTTCACAGTCTGCAGTGCAGAGTGGCTATACGGATCGCACGAGGATACCGAACAGAGTCCCACGAGGCGGCAACTCTCCTGGTGCGTTTTCCGCCTTTCAACTTCCTCGCGGAGATGGATGCGTGGGTCTACGATCAGACTGGGACCGGGACCGTCCCTCCACCAGAGCGGCGAAGGCGCGCCTCCAGGGGCGTTCGACAGGCTGAGGCGGCTAGTTCAGCGGCGTGCACTTGAAAAGAGGCGTCACCGCCTGCGGATGCCGTTAGCGACGAAGTGCGTTGTTGAAGCCATCCTGCTGCTTTTTGGAGCCTGGCTCAGAAAGAATGAGTGCGTCACCTACCGCCTGACGTAGGTGCTCACCGGGAACGGTTGTTTTACTGCGTACCTGCACAGGATAGGACGCGAGGCCATGGCACAATGCACATTGTGATAGCGACCAAGATACCACACAGCACACGCTTGGGGCGTGCCCTGCGTTTGCGACTTGACACTTCCACCCCCGAGCGTCTAGCTCTGGTAGCCCCCCTCTGATTGGCCTATTCATGGGGTGCCACTCCAGTTGACCAATACAGACAAGCCGGAGACAAGGCTCTGACCGAAGGATTTGGTTTATTCACCCCAGAGGGGGTTATTTTTACTATTCCACAAACACATCATTTTTTAATTATAAAAAAGAAATCTTTAGAGTCTACGTAATACATGTTTGAAACAGAAAAAAGCTTGCACAACCACGAGCCCAATTACAAATTTTCCAATTAAAGTTTCAGCGCGTTTCAGACATGTTGGCAAATTAAATTTGTTCAGCTGATTATCAGCGGTTTCATGAAGTTATTTCAGTTCTTTATCGTCGGTTTGCATGCGGGCGCTTTGCTTGGAAAATGTTCGTCGGTGGCGACGTAAATTTAAGTTGTAGTTGGTGCAAGTAGTAGGCTTTGAAGTGCAAACGAATTAGTTCTTAATAAAGATATATTTCAGTTAGTATATTCGTTGGAGGCGGAATCAGAGGCGGTGTGCGGTGACAGGGGCGAGTCCTCAAACTCTGAGGTGGATTGATCCGGCGAAAGAATGGCGGCCTTGGCCTGCATTACAGAGGGTATATCATATAGGGTATATATAGGGTGGCATCAAGGGTTACCGTACCGATGCCTGCATCATGGTTGAGCTGAGCTATGTTGATGCATGCATTATGCCCGTGAACGGGTGCCCTTTGTCGGGACTGGTCAGCTTTTAACTGCCATAGCAATCTTATTGTAAGGCAATTAATTATTATCATTATGTATAAAATATGTGTGTATTTATCCCATACATTGGCATGCATTATCCTCATATAGCTTCTTACGATTATATTGAATCAAGTAACAAGACTGTAATACTTTCATGTATTTTAAAAGAGTGTATCCATGGAGTTTCTTGCCGGTTCTTTTCCATAGGCCCAACGACTTGGAACAGTGCCACTATTTAAATTTTGTGTTGTCAAGTGCCACCAATTGATTTACACGAATAAAAAATAAATGACTCTGACTTTGACCTGCCTGAGAGCAGTGGAATAAGAGAGTAAATTTGGATCTATAATAGAAAAAACATTGCAGCGCGTCGTCGGCCATTTTGCAATACAAATGGCGAATACGCTATAGCGTTGAAGCGTAGAAATAATACTTCGTTTTACCCGATCCCTGTTCTCCCGGATTGGATAAGATTTTTGTAAACTGTGGTTTTATGCTGGTATAGATTGCTGCTATGCCCTCTGATTTCTTGATAGTTTGGCAAAAACCAAATACTGATAAGTGGTATCAGTTGGTTAGTTGTTAATAATAACTTTGTACGAGTATTTTAAGTATTATTCTTATGGTAATACCAACTATGCAGGTTATTTTATTATCATTATCGCGTTATTGGTCTATCGATGTCCCGGCAATGCCAAGATCTTTGAGCGCCCAAAGAAAGACGACGTCAACAGTATTTAAATTAAGTAAAACTAACTTCGTAAATGTATTACCCGCTATGAGTTCAACACTTGTACCATAGTGATTTCCTTATAATTGGAGGGTTAAACTCGGCCTGTTCTTACAAATTGTTTATTTCGGTGTAACGAGCGGCTTAGACTAGCAACAACTACGTCTAATTATGTAAAGTAGGCAAGTTATATGATTGTAACTTGTTAGCTTACGGCCAACCGTGAGAACGTTGTTAAGTAAAGCGTTAGTATTATTTTCATGCTGATTTTATGGCGCATGTAGGCAAGGCCCTGCTTTTTGGACTCACTTTCGTTTATAGTTGTATAAACAAGAGTTTAGCGGACTTTAAGAAGGCTTTGTGGGACGCGTCATTGACTTGGTGATTCGCTTAATAAATTATGATTAGGATCGATACCACTCAGTGGTGTAAGTTAAAGATTGGCAGATGGAAGGTGTGTGTATGATAATTGCAGTCTGACTTTTTTATGATGGGCGCCTCACAGGCATCTCAGCGAGCTGTTAAAGCTTATTCGGACAAAGTGGCGAAGCTCAAGCTTGGTAGCCAGATCAGAATGATTATTTTGATTTAGGCATATTTATGTCCGTATAGGGTCCGGATTAAGAATATAGCACCACCCCATCTCCTCCCGTGGATATCGTAAAGGATACTAAGGGATTTTAAACCAGAGGGAGGGGCAACAGCACCCCTTCTGTGAATCAGCAGCCATTTGCTCACCAACCCACCTGCCAAGCGTGGTGACTATCGGCAAATTTCCCCAAAATAACGACAGACGGCATATAACCACTCGTTCATGGCTAGGGCTATGGGCTTTTGTTCCGCAGATTTCTTTTGGCTGATAAGAAAGGATGAATATTATAAAAGCTACTAGATTGGCACGGGTCAGCTCGAGCAAGGACCTCCACCCCGACGAACGTGGAGATGAATTACGTCATCAAGATGTGCTTTGATTGCAAGTATGGTATAGGTGTAGCGGAATGTGTTTGGTTGAGACTTTGTGAGTACATTCTTGTATGAAATACGGAAAGAACTAGTACGGTACTACTAATGTATATTCCAACCCTGAAAAGCCGCATGATATAAGTAAACAGTAAAGTCGTGTAATAAATAATATGACATTACCGAGTAAAGGTTTTAGTCCTACATTACCTCATTTTTGTAAATAGGCATGTGAATTATTGCAAAAGCATGGTTGATGCGTTTGTAAAACGGCTTAACGACAAAATTGTAAACGTTAATTATTTCACTTAACTTTTCTATATTTAGAATCTTAAATATCGAAGTTAATACTTTCCTTATCTGCAAACTGTTTAGGTGGTATTTAACAGCTGGTAATTACAGGTCGCCTGTCTTTTACTATGCCTTGTATCTTGCGTCTTGTAACAGACTATATAAACGCTTGACATAATGATATTGTGATATGATATGATGAAATTGATAATCAATGTAAATTTTATTACCTATTTTCATAATATTTATTATTGATATTACCATTGAGTTGTAATTTGTATTAAATTAACTTAATTTTGACATACAATTATGTTTTATTTAATTTGTTGAAATGTTTTCGATGTTGCGTTGTATTGTAACCACCCTGCTCCTTGATGATAATCTATGGTAACTATAACCTCTTTGCATGATGACTCTTGTTAATATTATTTGCATGCCAAGGTGAGTGTTTCAGATTACATTATGGGTAGATATATTTAAAAAATCTAAATATTTTTAGCAATATAAAATCATTAATCACTTCCGTGAACGTCGTAGGTACGTGTAACTTCCTTCGCCCCAGGGAAGGGCGAAGGGTCATCCTCGGCACCCAAGGGAGGCTCCAGATTCTCGCATGATCACACTAGAGCCGCCCACTGGTGCCACGCCTAAAGGCATGCGGCAAAGGCATCTCGGACAGTGTGACTGTAAAGTGGTCACCCCCCGGTGGGATTGTAAAGGATCCCCCAAAGCTTCCCACGGCAGCGCGTGACCACATGCGCTAACTGTACATATACTATAATACATAATATCTTTCGTAGATGTAGAGGAATTATATTCATCATTAACTGCGTATCATCGATTCAGAGTGGCAGATGGCTGATTATCACGCTATCAGAAGCACCGCGTGCAGTAGAGGTTGACTACAGGAGAAGCTGGATGCGCGGACTTTCTAACTTTACAATACGACGCGAGCTTTTTCGCAGAGCAATTGTGCGGAGAGTGGGTGGGGCGAGAATGTCCCAAGCTAACAGCCAAAGCAACAAAATACCATAGGCATATTAATATAGACAGAACTAATATCAAATCGGTTCTTCTATCCCGATTGTGAGGTGGCCTGCAGTTTAATAGTTACCATGCAGAACGTTCGATCTGTGAGGAAAAATTGCACTTGCCGCAATCAGACTTAAAGTGGGTGACCATTCTTTTCACATCAAGATCCCTCCGTATTTCCAAAGAACATTATGCTACCCGTCCCGGCCATGGAGGAGAGAAAATGGTCCTAACCTTCATAAGTTTTAACGCCACTGTAATGTTTGTGGGTACAGTTCACAGACGTAAATCTCTCATACTCTGTCCCAAGTCCAACAGTTTAACATGCTTTCTACGGCACCAAGTAGTCTTACTGTCGAAAGAATAGTCATGCGTCCAAAGCCTGAACCCGGTAAACTCAGCTTAACCTCACAGATCAACCATTCTGTGTGTGTGCCATTTAGCCACAAGCCACTCAAACCCACCAAGACATTTTCTCATTTATTTCTAATGAAAACTAATATCTTATTTAATTTTATTATTTCCTTTATTAAATACATACAAAAACTCAGTATGTTTAAAATATAAATGTTATATATATGTTGAAATATATAAAGTAGCCGACCAGCGTAGGGAATAAGGTCCAAGTCACCGGTGATTTGGGCTCCAGAGAGAGGAACCTCCTGACAATTCGAGCCGTGTCAAGGAGTAGCGCTTTCTGCATCAAATCCTTGACCCAGCCACCCAACGAGAGCCTCTTAAGGTGTTGGTCGAGGTTCTTGGCCATTAGACCATTGGTCGTTACGACTATCGGCACAATTATTGCAGAATCTACCTCTAACATGTCGACAATCTCGTGTGCCAAGTCAAGATATTTAATTTGTCTATCTTTCTCGGCTTTCACGACACTCTCGTCATATGGATTAGTTATATAAAACTACAATCATAATGCGTCACGCTGCTCGATCTATGATCACTATGTCAGGCTTATTGGCTACAATAGTCCTATTAGTGATGATAGATCGATCACAGTACAGTGTGACATGGTCATTTTCTAGTACTTGGTCGGGCACATACTTGTGATATAGCATTTCTGAAGTCATAATTTTATTTATTATATTATTATTATTACCGACGCACCACTCCATCTCCTCCCGTGGATGTCGTAAAAGGCGACTAAGGGAATCTAAACCAGAGGGATGGGCAACAGCGTCCTTTCTGTGAAACGGTAGCCATACTGCGCTCACCAACCCGCCTGCCAAGCGTGGTAAATATTGGAAAATACCCCCCAAAATGATGACACAGTTGTGAAAATCTATGGGGGAGGCCTTTGTTCAGCAGTGGACGTATAAATGGCCGATATGATTACCGACGAAGTGCCAAGTAAAACAGATTGAGGTTTTTACTTTATTCTTTACTCCACACTAGGTTTTTTCCTGTGTCGTAAGTACAGTTTACATTGACATACATTTCACGTGCACAGAAATTCAGACTCGATACAGCTATATATAGATCATAAAAATATTTATTCCGTGCGAGGATCGAACCAGCGACACGTTGCGCAAAAACCTAATCGCTTAGCCACTACGCCGATGGTGCCATCGAAATGATATTGATACTTAAATAAGGTCCCCATAACATAACGCATTGAGTCCCAAAATAAATATGTGTGAATCGAATAATACAATTTAGGACTAATATTCATTTTGTTTCTTAAAATGAAGATAAGTACTTATGCTCACCAAATATTGTTTATTAAAAAGTATTACTGATTAGGATTACTGATTGCACATCAAATTAAGTTGGACCAACTATTGTCGTAGTAGGTTAAGGTGCGGCTCCGGGCACGATTGTTTCGGTGCATACCTGCACTGGATAGGACGTGAGGCCACCATTGTGATAGTGACCAGGACGCCGCACAGCACACGCTCGAGGCGTGCCCTGCGTGGACTGTCGAGCGGCGGATCCTGGTCGATCTGATCGGGCAAGATCTCTCTCTGCCAGCAGTAGTGTCGGCTATGTTGGCAGAGCAAGAAAACTGGAATGCAGTGGTCTCCTTCTGTGAGAGCGTCATGCTCCAGAAGGAGACCGCAGAGCGGGATCGGGAGAGGGCCGATCCCGCTCGATTAATATGGAGACGGCGCCGGGGTAACAACCGCCCTAGCGCCTAATTCCCATACGCCTGAAACCCCCTGGCGTTGCTATAAGGCGGGGGGGACCGCTGGGTTCGCGGGTGCGTAGATTGGGGAATCTGCGTGCCCACACCGAGTGACCCAAGAGAGGACGGTAGCAGGCTTGTGGTCACGCGCTACCATGGAACGCTTTGGGGGATCCTTTACAATCCCCCCGGGGGGTGACCGCTTTACAGTCACCCTTTTCGAGATGTGCCTATCGGCGTGGCACCAGTGGGCGGCTCTAGTGTGATCATATGAGGACCTGGAGCCTTCCTTAGGTGCCGAAGATGACCGCTCCATTGGTTTTAGCCGGTAAGAGTATACCCCAGCATACCCCTTCGGCATTCCCCGGGGCGAAGGAAGTTCATGAAGAATTTTCCACTGGGCACCAATAAAAAATAAAGGTTAAGGTGCGGCTGGGGTGGGTATTGGGCCATCACAATGCTACAAACATGTCATGATATACATAATCATAATTATAATCCTTTGTTTGAAATTAACTTGTAGACTTTTTAAGAAGTTTAGTCTCTTTTCTCCTGCATTGTCCTCACATTACCATCATTTCGAGAACATTGTACCAATATGATTTAAAAAGAGTAACCATGGAGTTTCTTGCCCGTTCTTCTCCATATGAAATCTACACATTGGAACGCTGCAACTAAAGTCTTGACTATTCATAAGTGCCTATAAATGGTTTTACATGAATAAAAATATTTATATCTTAACTTATCCAGAGCCTAATATTAAAAATAATATTTTTTTGTCTGTCTGTCTGTTTGTTCCGGGTAGTCTCCGAAACAGCTGGACCGATTTTGACGGGACTTGCACTGGCAGATAGCTGATGTTATAAGGAATAACTTAGGCTACTTTTATTTTGGAAAAATAAATAGAGTTCCGCGCAAAAAATCACCTTGAAATCAAATATATATTATTCTATGTCAAGTGTCTATGTCGAAGTACTCTAAATTTATTTTAAATTAAACGCGGGTGAAACTGCGGGTCCCAGCTAGTAAACAATAAAATATAAAACAATATTCTCATGAAGAATCAACATCGTGAGTCGCGCGTTTTTTTGTTATACAAGGTACGCTTGTATACTTTCATATGCATTTAGTAAAAAGTTGTTATTTTGACATTACAAACAGACACTTCCATTTTATTTATTGTGACGGCACGGTTGGTGCAGTGGCTGATACAGTCGGCTGCTGCGCACCGGGTCGTGGGTTCGATTCCCGCACGGAACAAATATTTGTACGATCTGCAGGTAGTTGTCCCGGGTCTGGGTGTATTGTGTGTGGAATTTGTATTTGTAAGCGCACCCATGACACAGGAGAAATTCTAGTGTAAGCCAACATTTAATAATAAACAGAATTATTTGTACAGATAATCGCAAAAACCTATACAGTACCTATACATAGTTAATACAAACTTTTAAGGCGTCCATTTATTAGGATAATGTACAATTTGACAGATGTCATAACCCTCTCTCCACGAACGTGCTATTATAAAATTACCACAATAAACATTTGAGCGCGCACCGCTGATGGTAAGCTTAATAAAGCAATAATCCGCGGGCTCGTAATTACAGCCGTAATATTGATTATTACAGCTGTAATATTCATTACAGAGGTTTTATTATGTACAGCAACATAGTATGTACGAGATTCGATTTAATTAATACTTCATACAAACTTTAGTATTGGCTGAACATTTCCAAGCAGGCAAAGGCCTAATAAAAATCGTTAAATGAAAAGCTATCTAGACTTTCTAGCTTTAATTATTGTGCGCTGTTTCAGAAATACTGCCTCATGCCTGCATTTAATGAAGTCTTCGTTGTACAATTTAAGGCTTTCTTCATTATTGCCTGTACATTTATATTTATAACCTCCTATTTATATTATAAATGTAAAAGTTTGTGAAGATGTTTCATCATATCAACCAAAGGATGTCCACTGCTTAACATGCATGCCCCATAAATTGGACTCATCTATGTGAGTGTAAAACATTTCAGTGGTGTCTCAGTCAAATAATATATACTTACTGCATAATATTGTATAGGTAAGCCGTTGAAATACGTATAGTATAATTAATTACCTGAACTATACATTTTAAGAACTTACGTTCATACTGTATCCTCAGTACTTTATCTATAAGTTATATATTTTTAATTATAATACCTAGTTTAATCGATAAAACGTACAAGCAACTAATAAACACGTGCGGTTCTTATTGTGTTTTAAATAGGGTAAGATAAGGGTTGTATACAAAAGAAAGTTATCCGAAATTTCCGCGAAATTCGCAGCGGCGCCGTGGCTTAGTTGGTTAAAGCGCCTGTCTAGTAAACAGGAGATCGTGAGTTCGAATCTCGCCGGGGCCTTGGGTGCGTTTTTTGCTTTGCATGTAATATGTATATGATTAATTATATTGATTGCCCCAACATTGTTATCATTCTATACTGCAGTGTAAAATAAAAATATAAAAAGATTATAAATAAAAGGTTTGCCGTATTTTATTATACTAATAGGGCATTTCGGTTCTTCTTCATACATAATAACTCAAATGTTAGAACCTACTTTTTTGGAATAAACTGTATAATTCGCACTCGCATAGATAGTGCATTGGAAAAATTTATAACACATCAAACATAACGTTAATATATGTACCCTTTATAATAAAACACTTTTAAATGGATACCGTTCCGTACCGTTTTACTAAACAATAAACTTACACATTAATAAATACTAAGCAATATTAATATTATTATCTACATGTCTCTTTCTTCACGGGTTTATATCCCCTGTGAGGGGGAACCCGGTCTTTTGATAGGCTTACGCGGGGACATGGGTCCAACACGCAGAGGCCCCTTTAGAGAATTTTAATCTAAAATGTAATGTGACACTAACCGGGGAGTCTCCCCGGCTGCACTACAAAAATGCAGTCTTGAATTGTCCCCGGAGGTGTAAAACTGTTGTATGAGGTGGAAACTATAACTATAAGGTCTATTGCAATGGGTGTTATATGGAATGTAAGCTTGAAGGAAAATTGGAACAACGGCGTTTGCCTTTCAACCTATATATTGAAGTTCTGTGGCAGACGGTGACTCGCCACTCACAGGATGGGCCCCCTAAATGGCCACCAGTACAGACGACAGGAAGCGACACCTGCGCTAGCGACTCGGGGTGTCGAAAGTTGTGGCACCGGTTTCCCATTCGCGCGACTCGAAGACTCGGTGCGGGTTTCCCCGTTATTACACCAATAGACAATTTCACCCCCAAGAATATAGCTCTAGCGGCCCCCCTCTGATCGGCCAATCGGCAAGCCAGGGTTGAAAATCCTGTGGGCACTCATGGGGTTCCACTCCAGCTGACCAATAAAGGTAAGCTGGAGAAGAGGTTCTGACCGACTCTCTGGAGCATTCGGGAACGCAGTGTCGCCACTCACATTCAGCTCGCCACAAGCTGCCCTGGGTTCATATATTATTATTATCTAGCTCCTCTTTGGTACTGAAGAATAAGTAGTCAACAGGTTGGTTTAACATACAGACACACATCTCGTAAACGTCCATTGCCAAAAATGGAAGGACTATTTTGACTACTACAATGACCATATTGCCATCATCACCAGGCTTGGTAAGCTCGCAATATGTTATTATTAGCACACGGGAGGATGCTGCTACCCATCCTCTTATATCAACGCTTCGCCGTTTTTTACGACACCCATGGGCACTGGATGGCCCAGGGATCACTATAATGATTGGTTATATTTTGCCATAATCACCACGCTTGGTAGGTGGATTGGTGATTGTAGTATATTGTTATTAGTACACGTGAGAATGCTGCTGCCCATCCTCTTGATATAAATCCTTAGTCGCCTTTTACGACGCCCATGGGCGGAGAGGGGTGGTCTATTGTTTTATGAGAACCACACGAAAAGGTTAAAAACACTAGAAAGAAAAAGAAGATACTAACACTTTAATTTTTTATTTTTTTATTTCGGCCTAATAAAGTCCACTGCTAGACAGGCCTCCCTCAAAGATCAGCACAATGACTGATATAGGTGTGTTGTGTGCTCATTGGGAGGTTTTGCCATAATGGCCACGCTTGGCATGCAGGTTGGCGATCGCAGTTGAGTTTTTAATGTATTCAAAGAATACTGCTGCCCATCCTCCGTCTAATCCTTTAGTCGCCTTTTACGACACCCACGGGATGAGATGGGTTGATACTATTCGTAGCTGGCACCACATGGCATACCACATACAACACTTTAATACCATGAGATTATTCGAAATCAAACAATTCGATAAAAGACCAAAACCTAATCTGTGCAATACGCTTGAACATTGAAAAGTTAATCACAAACAACTCTTTTTACCAATCGTTTTATTACTCGTTTCCTACTAAGTTTTATTAGCTTGTGGCGCCTATAATTGTTATGATTGTTAATAACACCGGCGTGGAAATCCATGGCGTAATATAATTAAATCGAACTATTCATGCATGACATATGCTGGGTTAACCATTCAACTGTGAATTGTGGCTTTAAATAGAACATTGTTAACGATTTATTTTTAGGTTATTCAGGTAGGTGATGTTTTTGTAATCCAATCTTTCCGTTGCAAATGTTTACCAGTTTTTCGGATGTTTCAATTATATTTCTTTAGACTTCTATACTGCTCATTTGTTTCTTCCTTTGATACACTGCTTTTCCGGTCTTCCAAGGTCTCACTATGATGCCATTCAACTATCGTTTAAAATAAATACTTTACTATTACAAACAGAAGAACGTTAAACGTTGACGGCACAGTTGGTGCAGTGTCTGATACAGTCGGCTGCTGCGCACCGGATCGTGGGTTCGATTCCCGCACTGAACAAATATTTGTACGATCTGCAGGTAGGTTCCGGGTCTGGGTGTAGTGTGTGTGGAATTTGTGTTTGTAAACGCACCCACGACACAGGAGTAATCCTAGTGTGGGGCAATGTTTTGTAACAAAACAAAATGAATAGATTTCAAGTACAGTACGAGTTTTGTAACTATGCCTCTCTGAAGTACACAACAAGTAGCTGCACAATTGTCGCTTATTACATAGGTCTAAAGGTTTGCGGGGAAGCGAGGGGGAACGCTTAAGGAAACAGTCACCAATCGGCAGTGTTGTCAACCCTGCCATACAGTAAAATTGCATATGACCGTAAATAAAACTGTAAATGTACAAAAATCTTCTCTTAAATATTCAGTTTACGTATATTTAATTTTATAAGTTATTAATAGGTATGTACGGTCTTGCAAAAGGAGAGCTTTACTTTTTCAAAATGTACACAAAGACACTAACTGCTTGCAATATGTAAACAAATAACAGTAGTTTACAGTTTTTACAAGTCTTCCCAGTGCGCTAAACTGAAAAGACTGCAAAACTGTAGATCTACGGTTAAAACTGTAGGTTTAAACAGTGATATCGGTGACGTTCGCGCAGGTACGATTAACTGCAGAGAGGCACAGCTGTAATACACGTGTCTACTATATTCCTAAACATGCTCTGACTACAAGAGTATCTTACTAATTATCTGAAAAGTTGTGTTTGTGTTCTTATCTTAATCACGCTTTTCTCGGCTGAACCGCTTGCAAGCGACGAGCTTATCGGCGCCGCAAATGGCGCCCATTATAATGACTCGCGTTCGAGACCACTCACTAAAAGGATTCTAGTGAAATTTGGCAGAGAGGTAGATTCATCATCATCATCATATCAGCCAAAGAACGTCCACTGCTGAGCAAAGGCCTCCCCCATATATTTCCACCACGACTATATGGTTACATGCATTGTGTCGTCAATTTTGGGGGGAATATGGCAGCCAGTACTCACCATGCTTGGCAGGTGGGTTGGTAGCGCAGTATGGCTACTGTTTCACAAAAGGGACGCTGCTGCTCATCCCTATGGTTTAGAGTCCCTTAGTCACCTTTTACGACATCCAGGAGGAGGTGGAGTGTTGCAACATTCTTAATCCTGACACCAAATGGTCGTGTCTGTATACACGGTATGTAGTTTCTTGTCGGCTCATCTCCATATGATCAACTACTTGGACCCGTGCAACCATTTAAATTCTGACTAAAAAACATTTTACATGAATAAAAATCTCATTTTAGTATTTTAGAAGCCTACGGGAAAGTATAATAAATTAATGATCCTTGTGGTCCCCGCAAGAGTAGGCTATGGGTATCGTAAAAGTTGACTAAGGGTGATATCAAGCCGCCTATCCCGCCAAGCATGATGATTATGACAATATAAGGCCGCACATTGTAGGGATCATCTGTAAGCCCAAGTTCAGTAGTGAAAAGGACGTTTACGCGCTGTAGTGTGCGTGCGAGTGTTAATGGTTGATGACACTTTCTTAATCAAAGAAACCTAACAACCAGCAACCTAGATACAACTATAGCATAACACAAATTTTTTGTATTTTTTTTTCTTTTTTTCTCTTAGAAATGACGTTGCCCCACACTAGGATGTCTCCACATAGGAGACGTGGGTGCGTTTACAGACATGAATTCCACATAAAATACACCCATACCCGGCACAACTACCTGCAGATCATACAAATATTTGTTCCGTGCGGGAATTGAACCCACGACCTGGAGCGCAGCATCCGACTGTATCAGCCACTGCACCAACCGTGCCGTATAACTACATAAGGTTCACAAAGATCTTCAATTCAATCAGGTAAGACCGTACGAACGACTGCGCATTGTCTAATGTTAAGCCGACTTACCTGCAGCACTTATAATAATAGTTATATTTATATCACTGTAATAACAATTAGTCAAACATTAAGTATGACATTTGAAACAAAGCATCCGTTCCAATTAGGGGACCGTAATAACATAAAACTGTTACCAACATAAATTTACATTCGAAAAACTTGATACTAAACCATATATCTTTCAACGTAAGTGTTAGAATCTTGTGATATCGTAGTTTATAACAGCAAAATAACTTGTTTGATACGTAATAGTGCGATGAAACATAGAGCACTCATTAGAGAAAACAAATCATGGTAATTAGGTAATAAAAACGTCTTTGTTCCCATTGTAACGCAATCCCGTTGATTGGCCTTTACGACCCCATTGATTGTTACAAATCTGTTTACAGTTGTCAGTTTTGTGGTATCACTTATATGGCCCGTTCCTAGTATAACATCATAAAAGTTGTTTGTTAGACAATTAAGTGAGTTAATTTGATTTATATAGATTTGATCTGGGAACATAGTGTAGAGTTTACAACATTTTTGTAAAATGCTTGCCGTTACCTGCGACTTCGTCAGCGAGGGAACAAATTTAAACCTTCAGGGGAACTTAAGGCAATAAAGCGTATCGTTTATCCTATTCTATGACATAATCTACCTCGTTTGTTTTTATTAAATTTTATTCCGTGTGATGTCCGGATTAAGAACATAGCATCACTCCATGTGGATGTCTCTAAACCAGAGGGATGGGCAGCAGCATCACTTCTGTGGAACAGTAGTCATACTGCGCTCACCAACTCGCCTGCCAAGGATGATGAGTACCGGCAAATTCGCCCAAAAATGTGTCGACATAATTGATGTGGAAAAATATGGTGGAGGCCTTTGTTCAGTAGTAGACGTATAAATGGCTGATATGATGATGATTTTGATTAACGAGCGGCGTGTGCTTTACTAAATTTGTTCGGGCTACGGATATCTCCAATAGTATTCCCCTCAGCCCCTGCCGCAGTAATAGCAAAAATACATGCTTAAACAGCGCAAAGTTCCGCCTTACCCTCATAATAAACAACCGTACCTATTACAAAAACGGTACAAAAGTGGATAAAACAGTGCATCACCGACTGGTAGAAAATGCGTAATGGCATTGAATCCACCTTTGTAGAATTTTAGTGTAAATAAAAAGGGTACACTCCGCATTGCTTGAAGTCAGGCACCGACTAAATTTGTTTAGTATTTTCTCCACCTTTAGATTATATTTAATCCGATATGGATTCCAGATGATGCACTGGTTTCGAGACTGCTCCTTACTAACGCATTATATATGGACTTCATCAATAGCTGCGTTAATAAAATCACGCGTTGATTATTATGAATCCCAGGTTTGTAAACCCCATTTTACGGATCTGTACAATATGTGAATCAACGACAACTGAATACTCAGTGAAAAGTACGCCGAGATTCTCGCACACATAATATACGCGGAATGACGTCCTACTCCATGCAGTAATTGTAACGCAGGCCCTATCCTCAAGCGTGATAAAGACATGCCAATTCTATGGCTGACGGTGACTTGCCACTCACAAGATGGGCCCCCTAAATGGCCACCACTACAGGCGACAAGGAGCAACACTGGTGTGAGCGGCTAGGGGTGACGAAAGTCAGCACCGGTTTCACCATCGCGCGTCTCGAATACTCGGAGCGGGTTTCCCCGTTATTACGCCAATAGACACTTCCAACCCCGAGCATATAGCTCTGGCGGCCCCCCTCTGATCGGCCAACTAAGGCCAGCCAGAGTTTAAAATCCTGCGGGCACTCATGGGGTTCCACTCCAACTAACCAATAAAGGCAAGCCGGAGACGAGGCCCTGACCGACTCTCTGGAGCATTCGGGTACGCAATGTCGCTACTTACATTCAGCTCGCCACAAACTGCCCTGCGTGTTATAAGATAGATATAAATGTTATAAGATTCTTAATACCTATACTTTTATTTTCTTGTGATATGCTTTTTTTTTATCTCAGAAGGTAGGAAGAGGCTGCTTTAATCTGCCCTCCAGGATAACTTTATCCCATGGTGAGATAACGACTGCCCAAAGGGGTCTACTGCTATAATACTTACATTTCATATGTTACACGATACAGTTTGCAAAACTTTATTATTTAATTTTATAATTGACCCCCAAAAGAAGCCACAGAAGTATTAAAAGTGTGCAGTGTTACTGTCCTACCCACTATTATCTTCAACGGTATATTCAAATGTAAGCAAAAAAGTGACGGGACTCTTGCGATCCCTCTATCGCTTAAAAAAAAAAAAAAAAAACTCTCTCTCTCTCTCTCTCTCTCTCTCTCTCTCTAATAGTAAATAAATGTCTTCGCATCTATACCTCTCACTCTTATCTTATCTTTTTGGTGCATCTACCTTGTTGTCTCTGCATCACCCAATGGTCTCTTTCGTTTTTTTTATTCGTCTGGTAGAAAATGCCTATGGCATTAAGACCGCCTTTGTACACTTTTGTACATTAAGCATAGGTAAATCAAAACAAAATAAATAAAAGTGACCTCCATATTAAAAATTCATTTATTTACGTTACACTTCCATATTTGGGTCACAGAAAGCCATGTGTGTACTAAATTTCAACTCAATCGGTCGATTAGATTCGGAGCAAATTGGCCGTAACAGACGGACAACAGAGACACGAGTGATCCTACAAGAGTTCTGCCGTTTTTTCATCCGGACGTTCGCAACCCTAAAAAAGTATTAAACTTATTCAATAAACCCCTAGTGGGGATAGCGCCGCGCGCCGTGGGGATACCACCGTATTTCATGAATCACGCAATTTAATTGGATGCGTATGATACTGGCCTTTGATTCAATTGTCAAGCACGAGGGGCGGGCCGCCCAGCCCTCCGCCCATCCCGCCCATAGCCGCCGGCAATGCGGTTAATGGGGTACTGTCGGTGACAGTCGGTCTGTAATGTGATAACTTTTTATAAAAATTGCATAAAACTACATTATTTGTGGCTGTGTAAAGTATTAGGTACGACTGTTTTTTATGAAGGTACTTAAGACTATTTGAAATGAAAAGCTAATTTTTGTACACCAAAGTTAGTGCCGTAGTGGCGAATTGTGCCCTTTATTATACAAACCTATATATTTCACTACACTTTTACATAGTTTAGGCCTCAGAGAGCACGTAAAGACAAAGGCCCCGGTTCAAGAGCCTAAAGACATTTAGAATAGAATTACATTTAGTAAGTAGACCTTACATACCCTTTTACGACGTTGTATGTTGCCATAATCATCACACCTGGCAGGCGGAGTGGTGATCGCAGAATGTTGTTATTTGTACACGGAAGGGTGCTGTTGCCATCTCCTTGATATCAACCCTTAGTCGCGTTTTACCACACCCATGTGAGGAGAGGGGTGGTCTATTCTTAGACGGAACTACTCGGAGCAAATTAACTAAAATATATTTATATATAACACAATCACCAAATCACTTGTGCTTGCGAGCATACTTATAGGTGCTACAGCAATAATTTAGTCTGGTCCTGATTGCGTTGAGCGTCCACTTAATGAGAGGCTTATTAAATAATTATTAATTGCCGACGACCCGCTGCGTGCACCGATTGCAATACAAACTATTGAAATATCATTTAACGGTGTATCTATGGAGAGGCTAGATATAATTGAGAATGTAGATACATACATACATGAATGTAGATAGAATACAAAAAGCACAAAAATAGTGAACTTTAAGCGGACAATCAGTAGAAGGACTCGTGTTCAGAAAAATAAATCCGTTGAAATTTCCATTTTAAATTTTTTGCAATAGTCAAGTAACTTCATTTATAAATAATGTTACTATTTGAGTTCACAAAAAAACTCTTTACTTACTATTTCATTACCCGTGTTACTTATTTAGTAATAGAATGATGAAAAATAAATTATTATTGTGCTCGTATAGCAATTTTATTAATTATTACAAAAATAAATAATTATGCTAGTTTTTTTTAATGAACACGATACCTGTAACTTACTCATTGTCCCCTTGAAATATAGTCCACTACTTTGTAGGACCCTAAGTTCTTTCTGCTGCGGATGAAATGAAACAAAGAGAAAAGAAACAAGCTGAAACATCGAATGTCATTTTGAAATAATTTTACATGCAGAGGTTTCTGGTTTTGATTAAGTATCTAGTATTTAAAACACAAAATTCACATGCATCCTTAAAATGAAGGCGACAGGTTTCATCGCGACAACCAAACGACAACTAGGTCTAATTTTCACCAAAGACGTTTGATGCGGTGGTCATAGCTACAGTCGCTCGGTCTCGCATTACAAATATAGCTTAACTTGAAAGTATCCGAATATTGCTGTTGATTGAGCGTAGCATAGTATAACGCTCACATTAACCATTTTTTCTTAAAATTTTCGTGATTTTGTGGGGAATATTTTCTCAAAATCGCGGATTAAGATTTAAACATCCAAATTCTAAGTCAAATTTAGAATGTATCATATCGGCCATTTATACGTCCACTGCTGAACAAAGGCCTCCCCCATAGATTTTCGCGACTGTGTCATCAATTAGGGGGGGGGTATTTGCCAATACTCACCACGCTTGGCAGGCGGGTTGGTGAGCGCAGTATGGCTACCCTTTCACAGAAGGGACGCTGCTGCCCATCCCTCTGGTTTAGATTCCCTTAGTCGCCTTTTACGACATCCACGGGAGGATATGGAGTGGTGCTATATTCTTAATCCGGACACCACACGGAATAGATTAGAATTTATAAACCTTATATACTCACGACGCTTATTAATAAAAATGTATGTAACACGTATAAATATTTCATGCATATAGACTCCATTACACAATGAGACATGATTTGTGAGTCGGGAAATTAATACTCCAATCATATATTAAATTATTAGATGATGCAGCCTTGCCTGGGATATTTATTACAGAATTAATGTATAATACATCATTTAAAGCTTAATTAATATTTTAATTTCTAAACCACGAATTGATGTGTTCTTAACTAACTCACGATATTGAACTAAACCTAAAAGTAAATTAATTCACGAATTGAACGCGTAAAATTAATTCATTACCTTCATACAAATCATTATGAAGACAAACACAATAACTCTTGTGGTTTTTTTGTGTTGTACATAATATATCTTAAGGCGAAGTCATCGGACTGAGTTATTGTCGGCCGTCTACTCCGCCGCCATTTTAGTATTGAAATTTAACCACAATATATTACGTTTGTTTGTTAAGTTAATTGTTGAATGGAAAGCCTCGTTATATTCTCGCGCATATTTTATTTGATATCGGCGCTTGCGCCTCCCTCATATATCATCTGATTGTAAAAGATGCATCCGCTTTTGGTTTCTTGGATAGCTCGCCTCGCCTCGGGCCGCGAGCGTGTTGCTCAATAATTCTGTTAATTTTCATTAAAATCATCGAGAATATTTAAAAATTTTCCTTTTCTCTGAAATCTCCAATTTATGAAACTAATATATTTTTATTTCTCACAAATCAAAACTCAATGGCGATACCCGAAGGCGCTTAGGCCGTGCGGTACCAAATTTAATAACGAACAAAATTAGTCGTTATTTATGATTAAAACTATGGTGCCTTATTTTAAACAAATAACGGCCGGCCATTTTGGTACGGTTCCGTCGGCCATACATCGCGTCCTACAAAACATTAAAGCCTGTAACGACCTACTTATGTAAGATATTTACTGCCAACTCTACGTTAAGAGCCGTCTCACGTAATTTTGGCTCATAACGCGTGCGTTCACGTCGCAAGCTTCAGGTTTTTATTTAAAAAACGTAACGTTAACGTGTATGTTAACGTACATTTTTACCGCTTTCAAATAACTTGGGACGTCGGCTTTGGGCCCTAAAGAATCATAATTAAAAGCAATAACGCGAGATGATTGGTTCGCATTAGGTACAAAAACCCGATGTTTACGATAACAATTATTACGGAATTTCATTAGGAATGCAAATATGGGGGCTCGTATTCGTGCCCAGATTGGTCTGTTGGGTAATCTCCCTCTTAGCAATTAGTATATAGGTGCTTCATTTGCGTATGAGTTGTTATATCTTTTTAATTGTGTGAACATCGTCGATCTGATACGTGCTAAATTAATTTGCTATGCAAGTTTATAAAACAAGAATTAGCGAATTATCATTTGGTGAAATGGGTGTTTTTTTATTTTATAAAATGATGGTGATGGAACTATGATTTCTCCTATACATTTCGTGGGTACAGATAGAAGAACAGACATTTACCGTACATGTACAAACAGAGCCAGGACCGCTAACTGAACTACTAGGCCGTACAAATGCGTGCGTCAGTCTGATTGTTCTCAAGTGCCGAATATGACCACTCCGGTGGTTTTAGCCGGTAGGAGTCCGAAAAAAAAACGCCATATAAATTGACACCCACCGATAATTTAGAGCAAGCAATTTACATTTCATTAAGTAAGAAAACGTGTCGATGGATCCAGTCTTTAAGCGCAACAGAATCTTAAAGAAAGAAAGAAAGAAATAGTTTTATTTTGGCCTCATACATAATGTCAATTAAAACGAAAAATTATAAAGAAAATATACAAGTAGGGACCTTTTTTGGCCTCGTACAGCACTATTAAGCCATATACTTGTATATTTTCTTATTATTTTTCGTTTTTATTGTCATTATGTATGAGACCAAAATAAAACTTTTTCTTTCTTTCTTTCTTTATGTATTCTTCTCATAAAAGCTAAAAGTGGAACTAAAACCCAAGGTGTTATCATAGTGCAATTCATGTACAGCTAAGTAAATGCCAAGCACCCACCGTTCGTTAACTATAGCATTATCAATAAAGAAAACCCATATGACACAAATATTAGGTACATTGATTTGATTTTTATTATCTAGTTCAGATTTACGAAATCAGCATTGTGTGCCAACAATACCTACCTACTTACGACGACAACTTTATATCCTGACGCAAACATTGAAAGCTAAAACAATAAATTAAAAGAATGAACTTCCTAATCACATAAAACATTAACAAACAGTATTCAAAGTATCCAGGCCGCAGGCCAGAAACGAATTTAATTATTTTCGAAACTGGCCTCAAAACATTTGCATAAGAAAACTATAATTTATCTATACAAGAAATTAACCTTTTGGCTCAACTCAATTAGGCTAAACCAAAGCGCATACTAAAAGGGTTTAATAAGCTGGGGCGCGTTTTTAGGGTTCCGCACCAAGATGAATAGAATTCTTCATTGAAACATCTCAGTTTTCTTTTCCTGTAGGTTATTAAGGCTGATTTCACCAAGAGTGGATGTAAAACCTTTCTGGTAGGGTCTAGCTTATTTGCGAACTTCGAGCGACGAACTTGGGGCGGTCCGTCGCCCGATCAGAAACAGGCCCGAGACGGCGAGTGTGTTCTTCACGCGCCTGTCTGAGAGGAGCGCCTGGTGGTTGGCCAGGTCGAACAGAAATCTCAGAAGGAGCGAGCGCGTCACCTACCGCCTGACGCAGGTGCTCACCGGGCACGGTTGTTTCGGCGCGTTCCTGCACAGGATAGGACGCGAGGCCACGGCACAATGCCACCATTGTGATAGCGACCAGGACACCGCACAGCACACGCTCGAGGCGTGCCCTGCATGGGCCGCCGAGCGGCGGATCCTGGTCGATCGGATCGGGCAAGATCTCTCTCTGCCAGCAGTAGTGTCGGCTATGTTGGCAGAGCACGAAAACTGGAATGCAGTGGTCTCCTTCTGTGAGAGCGTCATGCTCCAGAAGGAGACCGCAGAGCGGGATCGAGAGAGGGCCGATCCCGCTCGAAGAAGGAGGAGACGGCACCGGGGTAACAACCGCCCTGGCGCCTACTTCCCATACGCCTGAAACCCCCTGCTGTAGCTATAAGGCGGGGGACCTCTGGGTTCGCGGGTGCGTAGATTGGGGAATCACACCAAGCGACCCAAGAGAAGACGGTAGCACGCATGTGGTCACGCGCTGCCGTGGGACGCTTTGGGGGATCCTTTACGATCCCCCCGGGGGGTGACCGCTTTACAGTCACCCTCTCCGAGATGTGCCTATAGGCATGGTACCAGTGGGCGGCTCTAGTGTGATCATACGAGGACCTGGAGCCTCCCTTAGGTGCCGAAGATGACCGCCCCAGTGGTTTTAGCCGGTAGGTGTCCGGCATACCCCTTCGCCCTTCCTCGGGGCGAAGGAAGTTCATGAAGAATTTCCAATGGGCACCAATAAAAAAAAAGTTCGAACAGAAATAGGGCCCGTCACAACAAGTGACGCGCCGATACCATCCGGTAGCACGGCCCAATGCGTAAGAAAATACCGCACCCCTAGCGATAGGTAGGTAGAAGGAACACTGTAGGGTTTTATCCGGTAAGAGTCCGAATAAGGATTATCCCACAACAGTCGAAAATATTAGCTTCTTAGCTTGGGCGCAACTGAGAAATTCTAAGCTTACAAACAGTTTAGATACCCTAAACCTGAGGGGAGACTTTACCAGAAGGCAAAAATGATCTTGTACAGCTCAGCTCAGATCAGCTACACGCCGAGGTTTTCCCAAAAAAGTAGCTAAGTATTTAATGGCGCACTACAAAAAGGGCGTGAAAAGATTTTTGGAGGGTCGACAACATGCAAATTATACCTCCTGGTATTGTAACCGTTCATGGGTTCCGGTAACCGCTTACCATCAGGCGGGCTGTTTGCTAATTTGCCAACTTAGTGGTAAAAAATACTTTATTTTCATTTTTTTTGGTAGTCGACTACAGCATCTATGGTACCTAGGCAGCCACGTTTGGTACTTATCGACTAATTAGATGGTCATAAAAACTTTGTTTTACTTAGTTCTTAAAATACTCATACTTTTATTTATTTACTTGAGTGGAAATTCCGCTCAGGGAAGGGTGAAGGGGCATGCCGGACTCCTTCTTTTTATTGATCCGGTGGAAATACATCATGTACTTCCTCCGCCCCGGGAAAGGGCGAAGGGTTATTCCGGACTTCTACCGGCTAAAACCAGTGGAGTGGTCATCTTCGGCACTTCTTGGTGGCTCCAGCAACTCGAATAATCTCCATCTAGAGCCACCCATTGCTGCCACGCCTTTAAGCACATCTTGGAAGAGATGACTGTAAAGCGGTCACCCCCTCTAGCGGAGGGAAGGCTACTGTAAAGAGGCCACCTCCCCAGGCACTTATCAGGTGGATTGTAAAGGATTGCCCCGAATCCTCGCTATGCTGCGCACACGGCAGCACGTGACCACATGCACACCGCCGCCATCACGGGGGTCGCTCGGTACTAGCACGCAGGTTTCCCAATAGGTGCACTCGCGACCCCCGAGACCCCCCGCCATTTTAAGATGACGGGGGCTCAGGCGTTTTGGACATGGGCACCGCGGAGGCTGTTACCCCGGCTCCGTGTCCTGGTCGCTATCACAATATTTGGCAGCCAACCATGTTTTGCAGTCGTATTGGTGAGCGCAGAATAGCTGCTGTTCCACAGAAGGGACGCTGCTGTTCCACAGAAGTGACGCTGCTGTGCACCCCTCTGGTGTAGTACCTTAGTCGCTTTTTACAATATCCACGAGAGAAGACAGAGTGGGGCTATATTCTTAGTCCGGATACCACACGGACACGGGAGTATGCTGCTTCCCATCTTGTTGATATCAACCTATAATCACCTTTTACAAGAATTATGGGTGAAAATAGGTGATTTATTATTTTGTGAAGTGTGTGTATATAAGGAATTTGACCTGAGCCTAATAATAAATTGGCAATAAAACTCCTTCAAGTCAACACAACTCACGTTTGTATAGTTTGTTTTCTCCTTGTCAATTTAGTTTTTAAACGTGCAGCTCATAAGTCATACTATCAATTAGACAGCGTATCAGTCAAAGTGGTTTCATGACAGCCAGCGTAAGGCTGGAGGCGTTATGAACGCGGACGACTAAGCAGCGGAACGCACATGTTGTAAATACTTTGACTCCGGTATTATTTGATGTGATTAGAGTAGATAACTCGATGACTGGCTGATGAATTGTTTTACATAATTATTGTACAGAATACGCCATTTTTACTCTTTTTTTTCTTAAACTGTTGTTGGACTTATTAGAACTAGCGTTTGCAGCGACCATTGTCAAGGCCCGGCTCCGTGTCCTGCCGGGGGCGCGGTCTAATGCTGGCAAAGTGTGTCACCCCCGGCTAGAGGTAAGTGGAAGGACACCGTGCGGTTTTAGCTGGTAAGAGTCCACCATGCCCCTCCGCCCTTTCCACAGTGGAGGAAACTCATAAAGATTTCGCCACCACATAAAAAAAACCTCATCCGTGAGTTTCCTGGCAAAGATAATATAGCATAACTTGCTAATAACAACATACCAAGATCGTCAATCCACTTGCTAAGTGTGGTGATAAAGGAAATATACCATATGATCGCCCATGGCAGTGATCATTGGAAGGTCATGTTCAGCAGTGGACGTTTACAGGTTGTTTCTTTATCTCGGATCATATATATGTATATATGATAGTGTAATATTATAGGCCTTAATAATAACTTTATCTAACTTAATATTAAGAACGTATCTTTATTATTATTGCTAATCGCTTACTGTGCAACACTGTCCCAAGTGAACGTTACCGAGCGATATGTTTAGATAACCCTGGCTTTAAATCAATGGCATGAAGAATGAGAATTATTATTTTTTAATTTCAACGCACCACTTGGCCTATTGGAAAGAAGCTGTAGGTGTCAGAAACAAGAAATCTATCACCGACTTGCCAATATTATACCTACATCATTAAAATTTGTTTAGGCTAAAGAGGCCTTATATTAATTTCACGCTTTCATCTACCTACATCACTTGTAAATTAGAAATTTATGTTACGTTAAATGATGGACAGTGTATCCACCTGTAAGAAATCAAGCCGTCATCTCATCATCAGAGTTTTAAAGGATTAGAGATAACTCGATTCATGTCTAAACCATAATTATTATTTTTGGTTCTCCTATGTTGTGTAACATATTGTGGGGTGTGGAACTTCGCGGCTTACTTACTATTGATATGATGAGATGATAAATGTAACAAAGTCATTCCCGACATAAAGGTCAGTTATTTAGTTCTTCCTACGCCCACGATACAGTATCCTGAAATTTTATTCACCTCAAAACGAACCTTTATTACAGTTTACACATCAAAAAATTACCAGTCCTTATACCATTGCCCAAATCAAACACTGTCTGTAAGTTTTACGGGTTAACAAATGTAAGCAAAACACCGGCCGAGTTCGGCCGCAGAGGTAATTGGATCGCCCCAGGCTCACGTTATTTATGCCCCCATACATCAGCGCGGGGAAAACAAACAAGCGGACAGACGGAACGTATTTGTAGGCTTGCGCACTGGGTCCTGAAGAACTTATTCATGTATGATATCATGCGTATATTCTTTAAAGTGTATCAAACTGTTAAACTGTAGGGTTTATAGATTATGATATGCCAAAAAAACACTTTCATGTGTATGTGCATCGATACAAAAGCCAACCGATAGAATCGGGAAAAGGATGTATATACACATATAATAATATAATTGTAAGGATACAATGAAATGTAACATGTCTTAAATGGATGACGAGGATAGCTCATCATCCATTTAAGAAATGTTCAGTTTAGATTAGATTTACCCACCCACTTTGCTCTATCTTATCTCGCGGCTAAAGACACGGGAAGCAGACGGTAGAATGCCAGTGCCAATGTCGAGATTTCGATTTCATTTTAATAACTAAGAAATGTAAGAAAGAAGAATTTAAAAAGAAAGAAAATAATTTATTTGGCACAAACTCAGGACACTCACAAATTAAATACGTAAAAATATATATATATATAAAGGTTGACTGGTAGAGAATGCCATATGGCATTAAGTCCGCCTTGTGTATCATTGTTGTACATGAAAGTATAAATAAATAAATATATACAAAAACGCTTCTTAAAATTATTACCTAATTAAGCTGCTATGTGCCCAACAGCTGAGCCAAATAGGTTCAATTCAGCATTATGTCAGACAGCTAGTGCCTGACGCTGATTTTCAACTGAACCTGTTATAGGTAGGCCGTGACGGATGTAAACCAGTTTATATAACAAAAATAAATCTATAAATATATATTTAAAATGGAAAACAATAAAACTAATACTTGTAACAATACTATACTGTACATTACGCTATGGCTGCTTTGGTGAAATTGTTATATGTACTTGTCCAGTGATCATCCAGATCTACGAGTACAATACCGGTAAACACTTTTATCATTTCAGCCGGATAAAGTCCACTGCTGGACTGGGGCTCCCCAAAGATCGCCAAGACAACTGGTCTAGGTGTGTTATGTGCTTATTGGGAGTTTTGCCATAATTGCCAAGCCTGGCAGGTGGGTTGCTGAGTGCAGTTCAGTTGTAAATATACTCTAAGGAAGCTGCTGCACATCCTCCGGCTAATCCATCGCCTTTTACGACACCATATGATGGGATGGTACTATTCTTAGCTGGCACCACCCGGTAAAACCTTTTCATATCTCTGTAAATTGTTTAAGATTACGAAACCAGAGGGAGAAAACGTGCGGGGTTCCACAGGTGTCGGTTCTCGGCCCGCTCTTACGGTACCTTACTTGCGACGTGCGTGTCGTTCTCCCCACAGGCGTCAGCTTAGTCTGCTGCACTGATGACACTCTTGTTTTGGCCAGCGGGAAGTCCTTCGAGGGAACCATCCCGCTAGCTGAGCAAGCGATGACAAATTCACGTCGGGAGAGGAAATGGTCGGAAGAGGGCCTATCCCACACGGAGAAGGACACGAACGGCGCCGAAGTCACAACCGCTCTCGCACCCAGTTCCAACACGCCTGAGGCCGCTGCCATCATTGTAAGGGGGGGGGGGGTCCTCGGGGTTCGCAGGCGCGCAGGTGGGCTAGTCTACATGTTCATACCGAGTGACCCCCGGCATGACGGCGGCGCGCACGCGGCATCGCGCCGCCATGTGCGCAGCACAGCGCACAGCGAGGCTTCAGGGGTATCCTTTACTATCACCTGAGAGATGTGCCTGAGAGGGTGGCCTTTTTACAATAGCGTTGCCACCTCTAGAGTGGTAGACCGCTTTACAATCATCTCCTTCCAGATGTGCCTAAATGCGTGGCACCAATGAGCGGCTCTAATATGATTGTATCGAGGACCTGGAGCGAAAATGGCAGCTCTGGAGGCTTTAGCTAATAGAATGCCCCTCTGTCCTTCCCCGGGGCGGAGGAAGTAAATGACGCATTTCCAACCGGTCCGGTATGAAATCGACACAAAAATATACGTACGTTTCATTTTAGCTGTAAGTCTACTGAAACTAACACTCAACGTAATGATTAAACTTTAACGGCTGTTAAAGTATTACGATGGTCGTACATTTAAGGAAGTGTAGGTGACGTAATAAATGTGTAGTATGTAAATGTTAAAATAAGTGTCGGCGCGATGCGCGTGGTTGGCGGTGTGTCGCGCAGCGTGACGCCGCGCCCACTCCTGCGCAGCTCATACCAACGACACCTATACAGATTGGGATTTGATCTCAGATAAATATGGAATAGGATAGAATAAATGTATTTTGAAATAATGTGTGAATTTATAACTATTTTTGTTACTATCTTGTTGTGAACAGTTTCTTCGACTCTTTTTGAACGGGTTTGTGAAAAACATGCAGCATTCGACTTCTTCAAATGTTAAGCTGGGACAAAGGATTAGTAAACTGAAGTTGCATCATTATGGCGAGAGGCAGATTGCTCGTAAAACTGAAAGCCGTTTGGGCAGAAATAAAGAGTGGAGATGCAGGCGGCATGCAAGGGGCCTTTGTTCCGCAGTGGACGTCCTTCGGCCCATATCATGATGAGGAGTCGTTACACAGGCTGAAAGCAGGTCACCGCCTAGAGATATCTGATGTTCATCACTTGCCCTGCATGAGGGTGATAACAGACATAGATTTTTAATGTTATGTGATTAACAACCCAATAAACTGCAATATACGTATAATGTGTTTGTTCTATATTTTATGAAGTATAATAAATGCTATTACATCGTTATTTGACATTTTTATCTAGTGTTTTATCCCCTGAGCGTGTGTTATGATCCAGCTCTGGACTGCGACTGCGATAATCTAGGTATACATCTTATCTTATCTTACAAATTAATACAATTGAAGTGTCTGTTTGTAATGTCAAAATAACAGCTTTTTACTAAATGCATATGAAAGTATATACGGTAGTTACAACAAAAACGATAAAAAAAAAAAATTGTCTGTCTGGTTGTCTGTCTGTCTGTTTGTTGCCGTAATATAATCTCCGAAATGGCGGGACCGATTTCTACGGGACTTTCACTGGCAGATAGCTGATGATATAAGGAATAACTTAGGCTACTTTTATTTTAGAAAAATAACTATGGTCCCGCACAAAAAATTCAAAGCCATGAAATCCAATATATATATACATACTCTATGTCAAGTGTCGCATTTCTTTTAAATTAAATGGCGGATGAAACCGCGGTTCCCAGCTAGTCGAATATAAGAAAAGCATTACAAGAGCTTCATAACCAACCGATCTGCGTCGTAGCTGCCTTACTAGAGCTAGCAAATTGATAATAATAAATTCTTTATTTCGGAGAACGTAGATCTATTTCTAGTGTTAGTAACAATATATATATTTAAAACTATGTTAATAACTAAACTGGTAGCGCTGTAGCGACATGGTACTTTGTATGAGGTGCCATATTATCGGACATTCGCCATGCTAGTCTGCAATGCGGTCTCTGGAGACCGTTGCTAGTGTCACAATCTCTGCTAATCATGGATGCTATATTTTTTTCTTAATACAGCTAAAAAGCTGTCCGAGCCAGGCAAACATTGCAGACGCACTGCAGAATCGCGGCATCCGCAACAGCGCCCGGAAATCGTTTTAACACTGTATACGTATTGAAAACACGCTGATTGTAGCTGAATCAAAGTTTTCAAGTACTAAGATGTGTACTGCACATCCCCACATGGTATAAAAAAATAAATTTAGAATCCATCGGTACATCGAGATAATTCTACGGGCCAGCCTGTTCGCCCTCACTGCCAACGCTCTGCATTTCCGTTCAATATCTACAGTGGTGACACCTACATCGTCATCATATAACAATAACTTACAGCAATATCTACTTGAACATTGAACATTAAGTGCTCTCCTATCATGTCAAAGAATCCTGAATCGCGTATGTACAGAATTGGCACATCGCTGCATATATACCAGACGCCCAACATCAACCGTTGGGCTTCGGCCCGCCAGGCATAACACTCGCATGGTTGGAGGATCCTGCCTTTTCTTTGGAAGAACACCACACCTTGTTTCCCCATACTGGTGACCCCGACGTGATACCATGTTCCCCATACTACAATTTTAAACTTATTAATTATCATTTATGAGTTAAGTTCCTACTAATATCTACAACCATAATTGCAATTAAACCGAATTCACTCTTAAAAAATATAAAAAAGGCCGCCACATATTATTTATGCAAATACCAACGCAATTTAAATGAATTTGTCTATTAGACTAACAGTTCTATTTGAATAATATAGCAGTTAATATAATATTAATTCAATTGTCAGTTGTACATCCCACGTATGGTAATAGTGACGGCGGGGTACGGCGCGTGCGCAAGCCGCCATGCTGCGACACGAGCGCAAATGAACAGCCTTCCTTAACTACGCGAAGCTTGTAACCAAAGTATTAAGAAACACATTAGGACACTAAGAATAAAAACAATTGAGTTCCGTTTAAGTTTTAAAATATTATTTCGTACTGAAAGTTATGCCTCTATTATGTTTACAGAAATATTTACTCGTATTTGGTAGTGATGGTTATGGATAGTAGGAATACATTTATGTGATAGGTCATTACCTATGAAATTGCTGTTATGCGGTGCTGGCGATTTCAAATAAAAAGTGGGTGTGTCAGCTCCGACGCACGACTGGAGTTTACTCCGTAAGTACAATTGTCTCAGTAGTTCTAAGACAGTGAGGGTTAAAAAATAAAAAGCACGGATATTTACATGTACGATATATCATATATAAAATAGAAATATCACCTCTAGTAACATAGTATTTTCTTCCACCGTCACTTAAACTAGATTTTTCCATATTTTTATTTACTTATTTAATCACTCCACAGCGTATTAATAATTAATAATAATGATATTAAATTTAAATATATATATTTATTGAAATAATATAAAACGTTAACATCAAACGGCATTTGACACATACATGACAGAAGGTGCGCAAGGTAGGTGCGCAGAAAAACGTTAAGCATTTAAGTTAACGATGACAAAATTTCACTCATCATTAGATTTTCAATTTTCAAATATCGATTCTTAAGGAGTAAACTCCCATTGATGTATATATGTTAATTACTCGATTTAAACTCCAACAATTAGCTCGAATAAAAATAATTTTTGTTTGGCTATGAATTCTAATTTCAAATTTATTTTATTTTATATTAGAATAATTTTCATTATTCAAAATCATTCTTATGTGTATTGATTAGTGTTATGTTTTCATCACATTTGAATCTTTTTCGTCGTCATGGATACGTCGAAAATTCGAGTAATTACGGAATATGAGTACCGTCGTGGCAGCGACGCGGCACAAGCGGCGTGCAATATCAACGACGTTTACGGAGCCTACGCTACAAACGAACGCATAACCCGTTATTGGTTTGCCGGCTTCCGTTCTGGAAATTTCGATCTGAAAAATGAACCCCGTGGTAGTCCGAAAACTTTGCCCGACAATGACGAATTAAAGGCGATTGTGGAAGCTGATAATACTCAATCTACGGATGAATTAGCAGCAGGTTTCGACGTAGCATCAAAACAATATTGGTCCATTTGCGTCAAATTGACAAGGTAAAAATCTTGATAAATGGGTGTGCCCTACGAACTTAACGATCATCATCGCAATGTGCGCGTCGAGTAATGCCTTGCGCTTCTCAATAGGCACAGAAATGAAGGAATTTTGTTAGATCCTGGTTCGGCACCTATCAATGCCCTAAACGAAAAATGACCCCTAGTAAAATGACGGTCACTGTTTGGTGGTCTAGTGCCGGTGTGATTCACCATAGCTCTTACCAAACGAGATGAGTATTACTGCAGATGTGTACTGTGAAGAATTGAACACTATGATGAAGAATCTCGCGCATCGTTGTTTCTGTTTCTTTTGCTTCTTAAAAAAACGTTGCCCCACACTAGGATTTCTCCTGTGTCGTGGGTGCGTTTACAGACATGAATTCCACATACAATACACCCAGACCCGGAACAACTACCTGCAGATCATACAAATATTTGTTCCGTGCGGGAATCGAACCCACGACCCGGAGCGCAGCAGTCGACTGTATCAGCCACTGCACCAACCGCAACCAGCTTTGATTTATCGCTCGTCCCCGCTGCTCCTGCACGACAACTCGCCTAACCGTACAACAGACGGTCTCCAAGCTACAAGGGCGGGGGTTTGAAGAACTCCATCATCAGCCGTACTCACCAGACCTTCCGCCTACAGACTTCTTCTTTTTCCAGAATTTGGATAACTTTTTGGCGGGAAAAAAAATTAATATCCGAGAGGCAGTACAAAATGCCTTTGAAAAGTTTGTCGACTCCCGTCCATCTGGTCTCTTCAAGAAGGGCGTCGATAAACTGCCACTGCGTTGGCAAATATGCATCGATTGCATGGGTGATGATTAATTTGATTAAAATAAGTAAAAAAGGTAGAAAAATATTTGCTAAACTTTATTTTGTACATCATCATATCGGCCAACGTCCACTGCTGAACAAAGGCCTCTCCCATAAACAGCCGGTTACATGCCGTGCGTCGTAATTTTGAGGGGAATTTGCTAATATTCACCACTCTTGGCAGGCGGGTTGGTGAGCGCAGAATGGCTACTGTTCCAAAGAAGGGACGCTGCTGCCCATCCCTCTGGTTTAGTAGAGTCCCTTAGTCACCTTTTACGACATCCACGGGAGGAGACGGAGTGGTGCTATATTCTTAATCCGGACACCACACGGAAAGTATTTTGTAGAAAACGGTAATTTCATAGGTATACACCTAATATTTAGAAAGAATACCTTTATATAAGTTTTGTTTGTAGTTAACTCGTTAGCTACTTATTAGTCTAATTTAAAACGCGTAATCATATTAAATGTACTAAATACACATTAGGTACTTAATTCATCGTTATCACCTCAGCGAAGATGTCCACAGCTTAAGCATAAGCCTCCCCGGAAGATCGCCACCACGACTGGTCCTCCGCTACTCGCATCCAACAGATTCCAGCAACCTGCACCAGGTCGTCGATTCATCTTATTTACCTCTTCTATGCTGGTTCAACCATCTGATCGTTTTCTATTCTGTGATATTCTTATCTTATACCTTTTGGGTACTCGATAAAGTTTATACAATGTAGAACAGTTTATATTATTTAAAAAAACAATATACCATACCAATTTTTTCAACCTATTCCTACAAAAGTCGTTTGCTCGGGTGTTATCTAATAGTCATAAGAATGTATGGAGTCCCTACCGGCGATCTATAGTAGTAATGTGACAATACAAGTCCCCGTATCCTTACATCTGCACATCTATCGAATAAATAAACAATTGTGCGCATTGCATCGAGTTTATTCGCGACCAGTAACATTACTTTATGAATTTAGTGCTATTGTAAAATATTTTGATGTCAGCAATGTGGGTAGGCGCTTTATCGTTTTATTATCATTGAATTTTAATAAAACATCTCTTTACTTGACTGTTGTGTGGTTACATACGATTGCGTGCAGAAGTTATTATGGTAAACACTGATTTGTTTTGGATCACAACCTAAAAGCTGTACTGAAAAAATTGGAGTGAGGGCGCGGGCGGTGAGCAGCCAGATATTGAGCAGCAATGGTTGAATCTGAGCATAAACGGGAAGAAACTGTATATCGTCCACCTTGGTACGACTTGTCTAGATTTTCACAAATGGGTGACTGATAGTATTCCTAAAACCAATGCAGGCTGACATGTTGGTATTTACTCTGTAAGGGGAAGTGTACTATGAGAAATCAGTAAGAAAAATATTTGATGCGAGTGAACGAATGACGTAATGATATACTTAGCGATTGTTTTTGTATAAGATTTCAAATCTTTCATACATTAATATTGATTATTACATGGATCTGAATTATACAGATATTGTTTAATATGGTGGATTGTACTCGCAGTAGTCATAATTCGATTTTGCTTAATATTCTTGTGTTTTTAATAATAGTATTCATCAAAATATTAACTATTCTTGCCATGAAATGTAGGTACATCAAATTGCGACTTTAACATTTTTAAATAGAATGTACTTTTAACCTTGTTTTTTATTTTAACTATGTACTTTTTTATATTATATATGACTTTTAACATTAATGTTTCCTTTTTCCTGACGTAGTGATAGGTACTTAAATAATATTTTACTTGGCAAATCGTAAAATATTACTGAAGTTAATGTGTTAGACATGTTTCAGTATATTGCTTAATGAGACCTTCAAGTTGGATTTCCTGTAAAAGCTTCATCTGATTGGTAGATCGCAGTCCTTCTCCAAAACACAAATCGAATAATCTCTTGACTGTATTCAATTCTTTTCTGTGATGGTCCCTGAGTATATTATACAGCACAGGCAATCCATTTGTACTGATTAAGTAGGTTTTTTTATATTAGTCGGTACGTTTACGGTAGTTAAAGTAGTAAACCATCCCCTCAGACTGATTAACGCATGTGTCAGCCCCTTTTTACCCTACCATATGAGGGCGATAGTTAGCAATTTTCTGCTCGATTTACCCCAAAATGTTGTGCGTCCTATTATACAAAGAACATCGTCATCGCTGGAACAAAGACAATTAAAAAAAGCGGAGCAACGCGTTCTTTGCCCTCTTTGTGTCCGTCTAATTAATTAGTTGTAAACAAGAACGATGATTTTACTAAATGTAAATAGTAGAAAGCCATAGACGCCTTAAAATTAACAATGTCTGTTGATTTTCTTTTCATTTTTTTTGTTGTTACCGTAATGATGCCTGGTATATGGTGTTGGTTTCGACAAAGCATTAATTCTTTTGTTGGTTAAATGAGGTTGAATATAGTTAGGTTCTTGTTATATATGCAGCTGGTATTTGTCTATTGATTATTTTCATTTTAGTAGAATGATTATAATAATAACAATATATTATAATAATATCCATGTAACACCCATTGCAATAGACCTTATCGTTATAGTTGCCATCTCATACAATAGCCTTACACCACCGGGGACAATCCATGACTTCATTTTATAGTGCAGCCATGGAGAGTCCCCGGTTAGTGTCCCATTACATTTTAGATTAAAATTCTCTAAAGGGCCTCTGCGTGTTAGACCTATGTCCCCGCGTAAGCCTGTCAAAAGACCGGGTTCCCCCTTACAGGGGATATAAACCCGTGAAAAGAGAGACAATATATAATAATAATAGCCATTAGCCAACAGCTTAGACGTAACCACAAGGATCTGTCTACATGCTGGATAGATTATAAGAAAGTCAACAACTCGGTGCCGTATACATGGCCGCTGAGGGTGCTAAAGTTGTATAAAATAAATGGAAGACGGTCCTTAACTATCCGGGATGTAGGGAGACCCGAGGGAACGGTGAACCGATCCGGATCGAGCGTGGTATATTCCAGGATTCTGCACCGCTGAGCAATGGTTCATGTAATCTGTAAAGGCAATCCAGACCATTGATGACGCACAACTGCGGGACGAGGGAGGCATGCTCCCTGAGGCGCACGCTGTTGCGTCTATTCTACGGCAACTGGACAATTGTCAGACCTATAGTCTACAGGGGCATCTCCGGTGCCGTATCATAATCTCCATTATCGTTGCATAGTTTCCATTATGGTAGCAGAATGTACAGCAGTTTCCTTGCATGTTTTAACGTTCAGAATTTTACCACTAAAATACCAATTTGAAATAAGACCCTAGGTTAAATTAAAACAGAGTAAATTAAGTTGGTAATTCTATTTTATTATTATGTATTATCAATTTATTGCTTAAGAGTGGGCGACGCCATCATATTATTATGTCTGGCGCTCACCCATCACTCACCAAAAAACCTCGCTCACGTACGGACACGTTTTGCACTGTCGCGGCGGGTCACATATAACTGTATTGTAATTATTTTAATTAATTGTATATTTTAATAGTAGTTCAGCCTATCCATTTTACTATGAATAACATAACTTAGGCATGCAGCTACATCTTCTAGTCAACCAGGCCCCAACAGTAAAGGGCGTGGGCCTCGGGAGTCGCACGCGTGCAGATTCTTGGAGCCTGCGTGCTCATACCGAGCAACGGCTGGGAAGAAGGCGGCGCGCAGGACACGTGCCGCCGTTTGCGCAACCATAGCGAGGCTTCGGGGGAATCCTTTACAATCCCCTCGAGATTTGGGTGGCGGTCTTTTTACAGTCGCTTCCCCGCCGCTATAGAGATTGACCGCTTTACAGTCATCCCTCCGAGATGTGCCTAAAGGCGTGGAACTAATGGGCGTCTCAAGTGTGATTTTAACGAGAACCTGGACCCCTCTTCAGTGCCGATATGACCGCTCCAGTGGTTTTAGCCGGTAGGAGTCCAACGTGCCCCCCCGCCATTGTTCGGTCGGAGGAAGTGCATGATGTATTTCACCGGGTTAGATAAAAAATGCCCCAGCAGTAACATAGAGCATCGGTGATAGTAAGTAGCAACCGCACCCATCGACATCAGTAACATACTGATTACTGATGTGTCGTCGACCTCATGCTTTGCAATGTCTTTTGTTTCGGTAATTTCGCTGGCTGTTCACTAAGAAAACTAACGACTACATACATTGTAACAAGGGTTGTAACTGAAAACTATCGCTGTTGGTGTTGCGCAGCTCAAATGTTTTTTGCACGAACGAGACGGACATACACCTTTTTACTAGGTTTTAGTTTTTACTTTTTGATTAGGCCTTAGTAATTACTTTTTTATTACTGTCTTTTGTCCCAATGCCATGTGCATGGCACACTCGCATGCTTGCATGTTGTGCATTCTACCATGCGCCACGCCACGCATAAATATCTAACTGGTACAAAACTTTACGACCAATTTACCTTATAAGTATTTTGTCGTTTTACCTTTTTATTATTATTACATATTGTCTCTACATTTTGTGCATCCTTCTTTGTGTAAAAATAAAATATTTTTCTTTCTTTATTGTATGTTGTTATGGTGGGTTAAATATATGGCTGTACCGCCTCAGTTGAGCCTAACACATACACTACACATACTAGTACTTATAACTCCAGAGCTAGTGGAAAACAATCAGTCTACTGCCAGACATTTCACCCAAGTTGTAGACATTAACTCCCTGGTCGCTGGCAATCTGACTGGGGCCTTGGCACACTGAGTGTGTGCAAGTCTTTGGCTTGGGACGAACCTCCTGGATAAACGAAACGGTTGGTAGCGGCTGTGATCTGTCATCTGCTACCGAGAAATGCGTTCGACCGCCTTTATATACAAAATTTAGTTAATCAAAACCATCGTTTTATAGACCAAATACTGTCAGGAAAGGTATCTATAGAAGCAAGTACGAAGACGGCACGGTTGACAGAGTGGCTTAGCAATTGGCTTCTTGCGATACGTGTCGCGGGTACGATATCGCACAGAACAAATATTTGTGTTATCTACAGACATTTGTTTCGGGTTTGTGGATGTGCGATTTATGTCTGCTGCACCCACAACACACGATGAATCCCAATGTTGGATATCCTTTCAGCTCTTAAGCTACCCTCTAGTCGATGGGTCACTCGTCACTGCTCTGTATCTCTATGCCTTTTTAGTGACATTTTGATATGGTCTACTCCTTCCTCTCTTTCCTTCAATTTTTGAATATGCTATGCACTATGAGAGTAAAATTACAAGATCTTTTTTTTTCTAGTCCGTGATCATAATTCAACGTTTGTATAACATTGTGTGGGCTCATGAGTGGACATAAAAGTCTCACTTCTTTCACGATATAATAAAACTATTAACTGCACGCGCTCTAATTGGTGCAGTGACTGCTGTAGGCTGCTGCGCCCATGGACCACCATTCGATTCGAATATTTGTGTGAGTAAGTGTATAAGCTTGGTGAGTATTGGCAAATACCCCCAAAATTATGACACAGGTGTGGAAATCTATGGGGAAGCCTATAATGGCCGATATGATGATGATGACATAAATACTTTACAGGTTGACACCTGATATGTATGGATGTGGCTTTTTCAATATACTTACTACAGGCCTGGCCATCTGCTTTTATGCGGGCGAATAAGCATGCCCAGTATGGCACCGATCCGTGCACGCAAGAGAAGTAGACATTGCCTTAAACGACACATCTCGGACGATCACAGGCTGTCTGAAACCGACCCCGCTAAGCATGATGTACCAAACGGCTGGCATAGCCAATTTGTGGAGACGTCGCGTATGCAATGCATAAATATAAACAAGAGTCCAACACGAGTCTGTCCACTATTACCAAGGTAGCGTCTAAAACGTCGGCACAGCTTTATGAAAACAGCAGAAGCACTATCGGGCTCCCCAGTTGAGGACCGTAGAAATTAGTGGCTTGAAAATTTCTCCTCTCCTCATAACTGAATCGAGCCCAGTGAGAAACTCCCTGCTGGATATAACCTCTCTTGACCCACATGCAAGTAGCTAAATTGACTTCTGACCCAAGTGGGCAGATACAGGCCCACCACGAGCAAGTTATATCGAAGAAACGACGACGGGATGTAGATGCGGCATTGTTTTCCAGACAATGTCCCATATACTGTCCTGCTCATCATGCCCTAACTCCTGCACCTTGAGCGGCCTATGCTCTGCCACGCAGTAATGCTCTCAGGGTGGCAAAATACTGGGAAAATGAAGTTTAAAGATGTACTTCGATACGAAGACGAATGTCATATGTACTTCTTAGTTAATCTAAGATTCTACTGACTGTGAAGGAAAATAACGTTTGAAATCGCCAACACGTAGTCAGCAAGCGTAGTGATCAATGATCCTTCCTTCACTGTATGAGAAGCCTTTGCGCTGCAGTGGGTTAGTTACGTTAGTTTTACTAGTTTTCGGTCTCTTATTGCAGCGTGGAACTAGTGGACAGCTCGAGTATGATCAATGATCATACAAGGTCCTGGAGCTTATCTAATTATATATATATGTTATAAAAATATAACTTTACGTCTCGAGGTGACAAGCGCAGCGTGATGTCGAGAGACTAGTCCTGGATAGCATTCTAATTGTTACGGGCAGGCATGTGACTTACCATCAGACTTGTTCGTATCGAAATCAAGTTGTATAAAAATATCCTCTGGTTTAGAATCCCTCAGTCCACTTTTACAACATTTACGGGAAGAGTGATCATGACATGAAGTGATGGTATAATCATAATCCGGACACCTCACGGCATGGCACTGTAGTTTTTTAACCGAGTAAGAATTTAAAGAAAACTATATTATTTAGATTATTTTTGGTAAAGTAACTAATTACGGAAAAAAAACAATAATCGCTTACAACAGCGCTGAAATACCGGGAACTCAAAAGTAATAAAAAACATGGTAAATATCCCGTTTTTAGTTCCAATAATAAAAACAATAATGTTTGAAGGAGCTGTACAATCGATTACCAGAAGATCTAAAAAAATGTGACAACATGAATGTGTTCAAAAGTAAGCTCAGGAATTATGTGTGTACACTGTAATGTTTCCAATGCTCTAGAGGCTAAAAGTATTTTAATTTAGTTGTAAGTACTTTTGTATCTCATTATAAGCGAACTGTTTTGTAAGTTCTTATGAGAAATAAAATTCTTTAAACCTAAAGTATACTAACATATTTGTTTAACTGTAGGTACATAGTAGGTAATAAGATTATAGATATATTTGTTTCAACAATCACGGTGCCATAAATCACCTTATATATAGTTCTTTCCCTCGTCGAAAATAGAAAAAAAAATTAAGGCAATTTGATATAGTTCAACTAAATGGGAAGGAAGTCATAAATACAATAGATGTCAACGTTAATAATTCACATTGAAATGATGTAAAATATGAATATAGCGTGGGTTTAGTGTGGGTGGTCAGTTCAATCGTCTGTGATCACATATTCAAATATATGTTTTTGTTTGATATTAGGGGATGAACCAAGACTGAGTAGAAAGTTCACGTGAAATAAATAATAAAGCCGAAAAAAGAAATGGCCGAATAAAGTCCACTGCTGGACACAGGCCTCCCCCAAAGTCTACTCTAGTCGTCTAGGATGATTGGGACCGCACACAGCTCGACCAGGAGATGCTCGTCGCAGCTGCCAACGTCATGGCGTGGTCAGAGGTCGACCAAGGGATCTTGCCCGATCCAGAAGAGGAAGCGTCCTGGTTCCGGGAGGCGATGACGTCGGTTTGAGATGCATCTATGCCCTGAGCCCGGCGCTCCCAGCGTAATGCGGTGTACTGGTGGTCAGAGGAGACCGCGCGGCTGCGCACGATCTGCTTGGCAGCCCGCTTATTCGAGTTCCTGGAGCCTTCCTTCGGTGCCGAACTCCGGTGGTTTTAGCCAGTCTCCTATCGGCATACCCCCCGCCCTTTTCCGGGGCGAAGGAAGTATAAGATATATTTCCAGCGGATCAATAAAAAAAAGGATGATGATAAAAGCCTATGCATTAAGCCTATGCACTATTAATGCTTAAGTTTGCGTTAAGCTGACCCATCCAACGATACGGAGACTGCAGCATTTTATAGGAATACGACTTGACAGGCATATTCAATCTAAATTAAAAAACTGTTTCAGGAGCCCAAAATAGGTGATAGGTGGCCAAAAAATATATTAACCTCACTTGCCGGTATTCGCTAAAACGTGCTTGAACCCTAGATACTTGTCCGCTCAAAACAAAATAGAGCTGGCCAATTTTACATATCCCCTCATTTCATACAAAACAAGTATCGGTGATAAGAGGAGCATACCTAAAAATTGATATTTGAAACCTACACCGCGTTTCTTTCAATAAAGGTAGCTCCACAATGATGGCGCCATGTAAGGCGTGGACACAACTTGCGAGTCAGCGTCTGACGATTACACGAGCCACGCCTGTTCGGCGTAATCACCGCGTTACCTTGCACCTTTTTAATAAATATGCTTTTTTTCGTGTTAATTCTTTGCAATGTTAGTTTGGACTGGCCTGATAAGTGAATATCAGTCTGTGTGCTTAGAGGTTCTTTAGAAAGTGGAAAGTCATAACCTAAGAAGGAACGTCAGCACACGCTCACTATGCGTAATTATTTGAACGGTGACGGTTATGACACTATTAGTGTCAGCTCGTTAGTGCTGCTATTTCCTTGTGAACGCTGATCCCGAAGAATCATTATTTATGACGTTTCGTAAAGAGTCAATTATGGCTTACTATAACATTATCTAAACGTTTGTGTGTGTCAAATTTAACCTCGCCTATACGTGGCTTACGAGTCTGGGTGTTACTGTTCTAATGGTAGGTATTATTTTCTCTCCATTCACGTGTTAATAGACTCTGCAAACAGGAACCCGGTCTTTTGATAGGCTTACGCGGGGAAATGGGTCCAACACGCAAAGACGGTTTAGGGAATTTTTATTTAAAATGTAATGAGACACTAACCAGGGACTCTGCATGGCTGCACTATAAAATGAAGAGACGGATTGACCCCGGAGGTGTAAAACTTAAACTATATGAGATGGAAACTACAAATATACGGTATATTGCAATGGGTAAAAATCTTAGAAAAACGAAAAAGCAGCCTTTTCCAACTTTAAATTAAATTTTGTGGAAAACCGTGACTCGCCACTCACAAGATGAGCCCCCTAAGTGGCCACCACTACAGGCGACAGGGGAGCAACACCAGCTTGAGCAGCTCGGGGTGTCGAGAGTTGCGGCACCGGATTCACTATCGGGCGTTTCGAAGACTCGAAGCGGGTTTTTCAGTTATTTTGCACTTAGACACTTCCACCCCGAGCATATAGCTCTGGCGGCCCTCCTCTGATCAGCCGACTAAGTCAAGCCAGAGATGAAAGTCCTGCGGGCACACATAGGTTTCTTACAAAATAGGCTCGCACATGAATCGGAAAAGTCAGAGGTGCGGGCCTGGATCTAACTAAGACCCTTTTGTAAGGAAGGCAAGCGTACATCCACTAAGCTATCACTGCTTTACTTAATAATATCCGAAATAATTAAGTTATGCCGTAATCCAATTTGAAACTTTTTAATAAATGGAAACATCGCTATGCAATGCGGTATGTAAGTATTTGTGTGCATAACTTATTAACATTTTCCCGGGCAAAGAATCTTAGCTCATACAGCCATGAACGTGATAAAAATGCTTTCCGTTGAATGGTTAAAGCGTTTACTTACCTTATTTTACCCGTATTAACTCCAACATACAGTCATGATTTTTGTCCACATCTATGGCATTGTATCTATCGAATTATGCAGTTTCCCTTCCTTTTACAATTAATACTAAAACCGATAAGGAATCTACTTAAATTTTCGATGTCCTCGTATTCATATAAAGATTACACGTGTGGTGCTGGTTAAAAATAGCACCACCCTATCGAATCCCGTGGGTTTCGTAAAAGGAGATTCTTCTTCACAAAAACAATTGACTTGTAATGATACTAGCTTTTATATCTACATGTTTCTGGTTTTCTTTCTCCATCCTTGTCCGTGATTTCACACTACCGAATGCAAAATTGCGGTATTGTTTTGTTTATTGCATAACAATCGGCCGAATTAAGTCCACTGCTGGACACAGGCCTCCCCCAAAGATCACCACAATGACCCATATGGGTGTGTCGTGTGCTCATTGGGGGGGGGGGGGTCTTGCCATAATCGCCACGCTTGGCAGACGGGTTAGCGATCGCAGTTAATTTTTTAATGTACTCGAAGGACGCTGCTGCTCCGGTTAATCCCTTAGTCGACTTTTACGACACCCGCTGGATGAAATGGGGTGGTGGCATTCTGAGCCGGCACCACACGGCATATATTTGTTTATTGCATAAACTTATTTAAATATATTTTATACTAGCTGGGACCCGCGGTTTCACCCGCGTTTAATTTAAAAGAAATTCAGAGTACTTCGACATATACACTTGACATAGAATAGGTATAATATTGGATTTCAAGGGTTTTATTTTTTGCGCGGAACCCTAATTATTTTTCTAAAATAAAAGTAGCCTAAGTTATTCCTTATAACATCAGCTATCTGCCAGTGAAAGTCCCGTCAAAATCGGTCCAGCCGTTTCGGAGATTACCCGGAACAAACAGACAGACAGACAAAAAATTTAAAAATAGGTTTTTTGTTGTAGGTATCGTATATACTTTCATATGAAGTTAGTAAAAAGCTGTTATTTTGACATTACAAACAGACACTTCAGTTTTATTTATTTGTATAGATTGCGTATTCAAAAACCAAAAGTGTTATAAATTAAGTGAAACGTAGGTACTGTAGGTAGGTACTAGCGATTTGCATAACTAATCCGCCGTATAATAAGTAAAATTATCTTTGCCAGAAGAAACCTAAAATAAAATGTTGCAGGTTCAATACATTCGATTAGTCGTTGAAGCTATAATTGAGCTATAATTAATGAAAAATTCAATAAATTTTCGAAAACGTATATACCTTTATTTTTATCTACATATAAACATGTGTGTATGATACGATATTGCTACACCAAAAGTACTTATACTAGGAGACCAGTGCATTACACAAAAAACGTTTTATACAATCAAAATAATATCCTTCACCTTAGTCTTTGGCACATTTTCTTTGAACAGGACAAAGACTCGACTCTAACTTTCAGTTCTTTCAGTAATTCTTAATATTACTTTATACACAATCCATACGATAGGTTTTATACAAAGGCTAGATTTTGAAATTATTGATGTGAAACATTTAATCGCGCGCCTATACGGGCGTAAGAACGGCTCCTATGGCACGTCGCGACGTCCGACGTGCCATTCGGCCAGTCTCGTGACTCTTCGGCTCTCTGCCTCCCAGCCTCGACTCAGCGCTGCACTGTCACCGCTTTAGTTGTGTAACGATGTATCCCCGTTGTTTCCAATAGACTACAGACACGCTCACCGCTTTACAAATATCTAAATATTTGTTATACTTTAATTTTAAGTCCTTCAATAAAAATAAACTAAAATCTATTTCTATGCTTCACATCTGCTAGGCGTCCCGCGACGTCTCACTGTTTTATTGCTAATTTCTAGTTTATTATACGCTTATTAGGTTTATAGGCTATCAAAAATATACCAGTTTTAAGGAAAAATTAAACTGCATAAGGCAGGGAAGAAAATTAAACTGTGGAAGGATTAAGACAGACCCTATCAAACTGTATTGTAGCTAACATAGCTTCAATGAGACATTGTCAAGGTCGTTGCCTAAGTTATTGGTTGAAATATAAACACTACAAAAATAAACTTACTATTTCATTAAACGGTAGCCTCCATTTTCCAAAATGAACCACCAATGTATAAAACCTACATTTACTAAGAACAACATGAGTTGTGTGATGATTACAAAATGCATATTCCTAAAGTTTATCAATAATTTCAATATAATTTCAAATCATTGGTAACACAACTCTAAGAGCAAAATATTAATTATTACGTAGCATGTAAGTTGTTCACACAAATAATAATTACATCGGGGGTATAAACCACAACTTGAAGAGCACATAAAATAAAAGCTATGCTTTGTGAAAAAAAAACAAAAGTAAATTTAATAGACTTAATTCATTAATCATACGTTTGATTAGCGCGGCTAGATTTGCCTCACAGTAGCGGCCAATATTACTTAATCATCTCTTTTCTTTTTAAAAAACGCTGCCCTACAGTAGGATTTCTCCTGTGTCGTGGGTGCGTTTACAGACACAAATTCCACACACAATACATCAGACTCTTTTGATCATATCATATTTGTTGCGTGCGGAAATCGACCCCGCAACCCAGAACGCTGCAGCCGCACTGTATCCGCCACTGCACCAACCGAGCCGTCAAATATGTTTATATCATCAGAGTGTAACTGACTCTTCTCATACTAGGAAGGAACGAACACTGATCAACACACTTGCTGATTGCGTGTTGACGATTTCAGACTATTAGATCCAACTTTGCTCACGATGTTCTTCATGGAAGTCAGTGGTGTCTAAAAGGTAACTAAGAAATTATATATTCCTTTGAAAACATCATATTGGTACATGCATGTTTTGAAACCACAACCTAGATGAGAACGGAGTCTGTAAACCTCCGGGCCAAAACACATCAGCTATTCACACACGAGGCTCATAGTGGGCCTATAGGCCTCATAAGTAAGAAAACTCTGGGTCACTCAGCGAGCTATGGCGAGAGCTACAAGATCGCATCGGACTTTCTTTTTTTTTTGACGAGTCCCGTAGGAGAACTAAAGTTACCGACGTAGCTGAAAGGAGAAGTAAGGTGAAATGGCAATGGGCAGGGCACATAGCTCATAGAAGTGATGGCCGTTCGGGCAACAGGGTTCTGGAGTGGCAACCACTCACCGGAAAACGCAGTTTGGGACGACCTCCAACGAAATGGACGGAGACCTGGTGAAGGTGGCTGGGAGTCATTGGATGCGGTCGGCATGTGACCGGGTGTTGTGAAAATCGATGGGGGAGGCCTTTCTTCAGCAGTGGACATCCTTTCGCTGATTTGATGATTATTTCATTATTGGACGCTGCGTTTTTGATACGCGTATATAGGGAGTAGTCAGCGTAGAATATAACATGACCTGGTCAGTATCTTCTTCCGTAAAGTGCAGTTAATTAAGCTTAGGGATCTCAGTCGGTATAACTGTTTAGATCAACATCATCTATTCATAGCTACTTTATCCCTGTGAGTCATTTCTAGCCGTAGTCAAGTTTGAAATTAAGCGCACTATGCATTGAAGCCACAAAAGTGGGTGACAATCATTTCACAAAGACAGCATACAAATGAATTACGCAATGTATTTTGAAGCAACAAATTATTATGATACATGCGTTAAACATTATATTCAATGGTATTCAAATTTTGAGCTTCGTTGCGAAGTGCCCTATCAGGACTACATTTTTCAATATAAAATTAAATTGACATCATCTCATTTCGTAAAACTGTGAAAAACAAAATAGAATCTAATCGTAATCAGTAATAAAGCATTAATTTCTAATTTGATAAATTATGAAAATAGTACTAAACACAACACTAATAATTCTTATACACATAATATTTATACATCATTATTGTGACTTACGTTAATTAATGAGAATTGACTATATTTAAAAGTGACGAGAACAAAATTATATTCTAGAATACATATCTAATACCTATATTATGAGTATTAGAAGAATTCCATGTCGATTAGAATTCGGTGGTAAAAAGATATGTAAACAATATTTACAAGTTTCTTAATAACATGAAAAATTATAAATGTTTTTTCAGTTATGTTTACGAGTGAACATTCTACACGAATTTTAATGACAGATATACAGAAATCACGTAAAGGACATTGTTTGTGTGACCGAAGCAATCTCTTTTGCCTGACTTTATCTTATAACCCAATTCGTTCTTTGAAACTGCCATGCCATGTGATAACAGAGTGTAAAATTGAGAACGAATTGAACTATTCCAATTTTTTATCAGTTGCGCTGCAATTTTATACGTCGAATATGCCACTACTGGAAACATTTTTATAAGTGATGAAAATTCATCCTAGAAGTCAAAAAATATAAGAGAAATTCCTTATTGTATCACGGCACACGAGTATATTGTAAAACTATTTAGAATAAAAAAGTTTTTGAATAATTTAAACTCTACACAATTCCCAACAACTTAAACTCGTCCCATTCTATCACGTTTTTTCTTATACTACATTATGTTAGGTAAGGAAAGTCCTTACGCTTATATTAAAGATTTCAATCCGGTGATACAATCCCTTCAAATGTTTTAAGTATTTACGGCCGTGTTAGTTAATTGGAAAAAAAATACTACTAGCTTCTAATATTCGTCTACTAATAATTATTAATAGTAGGAAATTTCTAATAATAAACGCACAGCCCGAATCATAGTACAATCACAAAGTACTGATCACTGACTGGCCTTCGGAGGGTTGGAGTATGAATCCATCACATCGTTAAAAAAAATAAACAAATCGAAATGACCTGCGCATACATTTTCATTTCTTAACCCCCCTAAACTTTTAAGGATCATTATTTTACACTACATTATGTAAAAAACAAAACATCAGCATCGTAGACGTCAACGTTGACGTCTGGATATTCTTTTGCGATTAAGTTTATATTTCACTTTGTAAATTGAATGATACGTTTTAACTCCATTTACTTATCTTGTTTCAATATTGTGTAAAGACTGAAAAATTTACTCTCTCTTAACAAGGTCACTTAAGAAAAATAAATAAAACTTAAACAACATTGATTTGTGCCTTGATAATAAGGACAGTTTGAAACATTGAATACCGGTCCAGTAATATGAAACTTGAACTCAATCTGGTAACTTTATTTGTAATATTTGACCATTTAAGTAAACACTAACACTTATAAGGCCCGTGTATTTCAGTACCTATTTCAATTCAGACTATGCCAATTCGCTAAGACACTTCAAGAATCCACTTCTGATAAAGATGAAAATCCACTGTCGAGCAAAATAATACCCATTTCATGCTGAACGTGTCATACAATAGTGTAATAATTTAAAAGGTAACACTTTTTTAATGGTCAATTATTTTGCTCGCCTGTGTCAAGAGGCACTTCGAATAAAGACGTCATAACAATTCTCTACTTACGCGTCCTATTCAACTTGAGTAAAATGTATCGTAGAAAATTCACTAATAAATTCGTGTTTTGTGCATTTACTTAAAGCGACTTATCATGAGGTTGCTGGTATATACTAAATCAGCTAAAATGTATTGTTTTGTGTCCAGCGTCCGAAATTTAAATAGTACCATTTGTTCAATTGGTGCCATTCAAGCCACATTAACATATTTTTCTACAACAAAGTGCATTCAGATTGTATTGCACCTTAATTGAAAATATGTTTATTTAAATATTTTGCAAAGTATCCAACTCTAGTACAGAAGCAATTGTATATTTCGCGCTTTCTACTTTATCGTTATTTGTTTCTGTCATGAGGATATTATAAAAGTTATTTCCCTATTTTACTATCAATTAAGAGAGCTTATACTACTCCATGAATAAAGATTAGATACTAATTGAACTAACGCAATAGTAATTTTACTAATGTTGTAAATCTCTACATATTGCTTGTGTTTATTCCTTATACAGCGTGTAAGCGACCACGTAACAAAAACTTTACCTATATTAAAAATAGGACACCAACAATTATTTGCAATATAAATATATTGTAAATAATTGGTTACAGTTTTTGACATTTTTGAGCACGCAATGAATTGTAAACAACGCGATCAAAACGCTACGAGATTATTGTACATACGGCTACATATCAAGCTATACATTTCCAGTATAAGCTGGTCTCGCATTATATAGTTTTTCCTTACGATGAATGAACAGTTTAAACTAGATATGCATAGGTAGTATAGGTAGCCGTGTATACTATGATACGATATTACTATGCTACTGAGAGCGATGACCTGATCCGTAAACTACAGCGAAACAACCGCAGTTTAGTCTTTATTTACATGAAATTTTGATCCGAAAATTACTATTTAGTGCGTTTTTAAAAATCAAAAAAGTATATAATCTAGAAAAAACCTGAATATTTATGAAAAGGCCGACGAAAATTCGCTAAGGATTCCAGAATCATGTGCTAAATCCATGGTATTAGTTTTCGTTACGATGTACTTACACACGTTACATGGTTTGTTCATTATTAATGGTATCAATTTTCTTTTCGAAAACTATCTGAAACAAGTATTTTCCGCTAATTCTACGACTATCTATGACTTTCGTGCACCTAATAAAATAGGTTTACATCTACGGTTATAGATCTAAAATTAATCGTATTTGGCTACTGTAAACAGATGGGTTAATCACATTTGTGACACATTTTACAGTATCTATATTAATTATTTAATATGTACGTTACGATATTTTGAGTGAAACGACATCTGTATCGGTTTCACATGTTATTAAAATATAACACCGATCTTGAATCTATTACAAATTACGAGACTGAAACATTCCCTAATACGCTAATATACGTCTGACACTATATCAAAATAATTGTAAACATTATTGTTTTTATCCTCCCCACTTAATTTCAGGGGAGAGTCATGTTCACAGTTGTTTAGGCATAGCGTGTCAACCGCAGTGAAGTTTAAACTAAACTTCTCGTAAATCCTCCATCAGAATCAAGTCCCAGTCTATACACTCGCACGTTTATAATACTACATCAATTTGTACGTCCATTACTCACAAACCCGGTTCTTCATCACACAACATGTCGCATTTTCCCCTTGTGATAAAGGTGACTCAGTGTTACAGCGTGAGTGCGGACATGGGCGCGAGCGCGAGCTTGTGTCGCTAGGAGGCGGGCGGTGGGGCCGCAGGGGCAGTCGCTCGGGGCACCGCGTGCCTCCGCAGCAGCTCCGACACCGTGATGGCTACTTGCACCGTGCCCTTGCCTTCCAGCACATCCGCTGCGCAGCACATTAGTTTCTGGAAGAGATTCAGTAGGTTATATCGCTGCATTTGAGTAGTGTATATGCGTGTTTCTGTTCACTTCTATCTCATCTTCTGATCGGCCCGTATACGTCCACTGCTGAACATGGCCTCCCAATGAATGATCCTAGGGAATATTGCCATAATCACCACGCTTGGCAGGCGATTTCTTTTTGTTTGGTTAAAAAACGTTGTCCTTCAGAAATCGTATTTCTCATATGTCGTGGATGCGTTTGTTTACAGACACAAATTCCACACACAATACACTCAGACCCGGGACAGCATGGATATATATTATATATTGCTCTATTAATATCGCATCAACCCTTAGGATGGAGACGGGTGGTCATTGATTGGACTGCAATTGAACTTATTTGGACATTCTTCATGTATTATATATAACAATCTCGACATACATTTATCAATGCACATATTGAAATGGTATTCAAAGCTTTGCAGGAATACTTATACAATGGGCAGTTTATTGAAAACCTTAGGAAATTTTACTTCTAAAGAAGGTAGAGTAGACTACTCAAATAACATTTGCACCCAAAACACCTAGCCGCGACAGCAGTGCATACGAAGGACAACACTCGTATTGTAGGGATCCGAGACACGGGAATTGACAGCGGGGTTAAAATTGATTCGCAATAAGCGAGCTCGTAATTTCTTTAAAGTATACCCTTGATGAGATTGTCTGGAAAGGAGCTGGAGGCAGGACATAATGTGCCAAATAAGCAAGCTAAAAAGACATTTTGCTAACACCGATGACCCTTGGATAAGACGTCACCTAAGATATGGCCGACGTATGGCTGACGACCGTGGAGAAAACAGCTGTGGCTGGATGAATGTGTGATTCTAAGTCGACCCGATCCACTGTTGCCCAGCGTTTTGGCGATTCGATTCTCAGAAATGCAGGTATGTCCAGAATAGGTAATAAGTTATCATAGACCACTCGACGCCTTAAAAGCAGGAGCATTTTGTGCTCGCTAGAGCCGAAAAACGTATGCTCTAGATCTAGAGCTTTCTAAGATATATCAATTGCAAGATGCTATATCGATCTTAAGCTTGTGCTGGTATTGTAACACAGCTGCACCACCAGTTCCGAGGAAATGGGGCATGCTACACTTATTTGATTATATTTCCATACTTAGTGCATTACCTTTCCACGAGACAGGAAATATTTGTCGGAAAATAAACTAGATGCAGGTCTCCACTTTTTATTTCATTTATGTAAGTAGTCGAAACATTGTAAGTACATACGTAAAATAAGTACAATTTAAACATTTCTAGACGGCTTAAAAGCCCGAACATTTTGAGCTTGCTAGAGCCGAAGAATTTATGCTCCAGAACTTTCTAAGACATATCGATTCTAAGTAGTTATTTGTCCTGGTATATTGAAGCCAACGCAGCAGCACCACCACTTCCGAGGAAACGGGGCATGCTACACTTATTTGATACATTTCCATAATTAGTGTGAGACACGAAATATTTTTCATAAAATAAATAAAACGCAAAATGCCAATAAGAAATTTATTTCCGTAAGTAGTTGAAACATTGTAAGTACATACATAAAAAAGTACAATTTAAATATTTCTATAAATAAAACTACGACTAATAGCCAAAAATATTTCGAAAGTTTCATATAACTTTAGTTTCAAACAAACAAACGAAATCTCTCAATGTGCATTATTTAAAAATATGTGTTATATAAATGCAAATTACTTATGCTAACATATAATACTGAATTTTAGTAGAAAATGTATAAAAAGAAAACAATTAACCGATTAACTTAAAACATCCTTAAATATAATTGGAATAATATAGATATATTCGACTGGCTTTAATGTTCAGTGATTGGCAAGACAAGCTGAAAAGTGTTAGTTATTTTACAATTATAATGTTTATCCCGACAATCGACAACTTTCAATATTTCCAATTCTTCTGATCGATTTATGTAAGTACTTTTAATCAGTGTTGTTGCTATGTCATTTGCATTACAATGGAGAGTTTTATGCAAGTTACATAAATATGACTCTCGAAGAAAAGGTTCTCGAATGGAGACCGCGCACCGGAAAACGCAGCGTGGGACGACCTCCAACGAGGTGGACTGACGACCTGGCGAAGGTCGCTGGGAGTAGTTGGATGAGAGCGGCATGAGACCGCTAGTTGTAGAAATCTAAGGGGAAGGCCTTTGTTCAGCAGTGGACATCCTGTGGCTGATGTGATGACAAATACTATATTATAAAGAGTTATACTTAAATACAAATAAATAGTTAATCATCATCAAGGTTTCAGCCAAATAAAGTCCACTGCTGGACACAGGCCTCTCCCAAATCACAACGACCGATAGATATCCAACAGTGACCGGTCTTGGTATTGTGTTAGCATTGAGGGGCTTTCCCATAATGGCCACGCTTGGCACGCGGGTTGGCGATCGCAGTTGACTTGTTAATAAACTCGGAGGACGCTACTTGCTTATCCTCCTGCTGTCCTCCTTATAGTCGCATTTACGACACTCACGGGATGAGTAGGGTTAGTGCTATTCGTAGCCGGTACCACACGGCATAAACAGTTTACTTGTAATAACTCTGTATAACCAACCCCCGTAAGTAAATACGCCAGACAACAAATGCATCCCAGCCCCGGAAATCATTATTATATCTGGGCACTATCTTAAGTATAAACACGAAATAAAGGCCGAATACTTAAACGCCACTAATATTTCAATATTAGTATTAGTATTCGGCCATATAGAAGGTAAAAGGTCCATTAAAACCAGCCACTATAGACTACATAAGTACCCAAGCACCACAAGCTAATAAATATATTCACGCAACAAGCTTTAAATTATATATTATGTATCTATTACATCTCTTAATAATATAATTAATTAATTAGTTGTACTTGCAACTTTAAAGCTCAAAAATAAGATTAATGTTAAGAAAAAGAACCACACATATACAAAAAGTAATGATCAGATAGGAGTTTTTATTTTTTTGTTTTGCTATTTGTCATATTTGGAATTATTTAGTTTAATAACTGGAAGACATAGGATTTCTTTAGTTTCTTTGACACATCTATTTTCATATCACATCTATAAATGTATTACAGTGATCATAGAATTAAACAGAAGCTGGTTTAATTTCTTTACATTGAAAGAAAATACTCGCTAAGAACGTCGTGTAGGTAGATGTTACGTAGGTTTCTAGAGGTTTCTAGAACAATATCACAGCAGGTAAGTACGATTGTCGGAGAGTTTTAGTAAGGTACTACACAAAGCACAGAACCGGCTGGCGGACAGCCGTTCGAGATTCATTTTCGTCTCCGAATATTATGCCAAATAGCAAAACGAGCCACCAAGGGCGTACCGAGTTTTCGAAAAAATTGCCTATTCACAACTCCCCCCCCCCCCCCCCCCTCGAAACTTATATGAGCTGCCCCCCCTAACTGGCTCAGATCCTGGGTACGCCCTTGCTAGCCACAGAAATAAATAGTGATATCGAAGAGAATACATTACAAAATATGAATTAAGTATGTTAAACAGCGAGATTAATAGATTTAAATATTGTAAACGAGTACCAGAAGCTACAGTCTTTATCAACACATCTTTGGAATGGTTACAATAAAATATTATAGTATTATATATTTTATGAATACTTTAAACTTGTCATATTTTGTTTACTTTATAAATGCATAAAACATCATTATTATATATAAATATAATAACATTCATACTGATCTTATTGGCATCAATTTTGTTGGTTGGCTTCGTTAAGGAATATCTGTTAATAATATTTTTAGTAAAATTTGTCTTTTATTACATCTTTCATTCAATTGTTACACAAAAAGCCTCGATATACTAAATATCACTACTTGCTACCGATAAAAAGTTGCCAACTTGAGACAGCACGCATTGCATATAAAGTTCATGCCTTTTAATATAAGTAGACATATGGAATTACACACAATACGCATGTGGACAACAATAACTTCATATTATATTAATCTTTATTAAGCCAGATTTTATTTATTTATTTTTAGATTTTAGATCATATTTTATTGAACTAGAGGTAGTGATAGCCTAGTGGTTAATCGCTAGCCTTTAATACATGAAGGTCTGAGTTCGATCCCGGCCCGCACCTCTGACTTTTCGGACTCAGGTGCGGATCAGAATTTGATAATCACTTGCGTTAACGGTGAAACAAAACATCGTGAGGAAACCTGCACACCTGGGAGAGCTGCAGCTGAGCACTGCTGCTGCAGTGAGAGAAAATGGCTTACAATACTGCCACAAGCTACAGATACAAAACGTAACGCGTTCGTACCTGATTTTGAATGACGGCCAAGTTATGAAGTGCTAACAGTTTGTACATATTTAAAATTATATATACTTTCATAATTCTCATGAAATGAAATATTTTATGTCTTTGTCTGTCTATTTTATGTCTTTATTCAAAATAGTTCTTTTTGAACGTTAACATAAGATGGCACCCATATAAGCGCACCCTTCACCGCTTCTTAGTGTTTACGTTAAATGTTCCGCAGGTGCAAATCATCGAAGTTGCTCGACAAAATGTATGGATTGATCAGCTGATTTTGTTTTAGTGTTTTCAGGGTTACACTCAGTACATTGCCAAAAATATAAGGTGTACTTCTAAGCGTGCATATCTCCAACGTATATTCAAGGCAATAAAGTTTTCACACACATTCTTACAATGAAATGATTCCTAATTTATCATTCCGTATGCAATGCGCAGCTGTGCCAAGACTCATCTAAAACCAACTTAGCTTTTGCATTAATAATACAATAACGATATGATTTTCCGATTAAGGCATATATTTCTTATTTAATAAGAAGTATCGAGTAAACAGCTACACTACGAACATTATTAATTTAATAATTATAGTTAATACATTACATTCCTTTTCATCTCAATAATACTTCATGCACCAATATTTACGAGTCTGTATTGTACTTTAATTTTGGAATTAGATTCTGATATATTACATTATTCAATATACCCAAAGATTATAAGACTATTCACTTGCTAGTCTTGCTTTTTGATCTCGCTAGATTTGTTTCCATTAATTACCACATTTAGTGTCCCAAACAAATAACAAAACGGCACTGCACGTCCAATGAATTTTTACTATAATCTATATTAGACTAGCTGCCCGTTACAGCTTCGCACATGTGCACATGCAAACCAGTTGCAGCGCCACCTACCGGGTCCCATTGTTAATCTAAACCATTCAGGGACTCGCTCAAATATGCACAAAAAAAAACATCTAAATCGGTCCAGCCATTTAAGAGTTCAGTGACATACACACGTACAGAATAATTATATAGGGTCTTACTTTATTAACGGAAAATATTTTAGGTGGAGAATCTATAGGTTGCAATGATGAGTTTTAGCAAAAAAAAAAAAACATAACATCAACCTTTATTTTATACATATTCAAAATTAATTTAAATAATTCATGTTTCCGTTTGCATAAAAAACCCAATTCACCACGTTAAAACTGTAGGTAACTATCATTATTATGTCTTTCTAAAACTACTGGGGTACTGTCACCGAACACGCACACACAATAACACAAAAACGTGTTTGAAAATGGTTCGGTCGAACAACAATGTGGTTGTTTAGTAGCCCACCAGTGTGTGTTGATACTTGAAATGAATTCTATACCATTCATAGAGCCTAGCCTTAAAATATTTTCCATTATTGAAGTAAGACCCTATATATAAGATGTAAAAAGCTTAGCTTTTAGCCCCAAGGTTAAAGATTAATTAACGATACCCGGAACTAGGTTACACTTCCCTGAAACACTGATGAGCCTCTGGATCTTCATATGTTTTTACCTTGTATATGTTTAATTAATTGTATACTTCTCGCGCAAATATAGCTCATAGACGTAATCCAAGCGCACGGTTTCTGATAGGAAATGTGTTAATTAGCTCGCCTACACCCAATAACTCTTCCCAAACATTTTATTTTTTATAATCGTTGTTATAAGAATTACCAAAGATAAAGGTGCTCATGGATATATTACCTTTGTTGTCAGTGCAAAAAGTAAAAATGGGAAGTAACCTATAATTTTGAATCACATAATACATCAGATTCTAATATAGGCTGAAATTCTATTACTATTTATATGAGAAATTCCTCTATTTTATCTTTGCTTATAAACGATATATATTTTTAACGCTATGTTACTTTATTTCATTTAATCAGAGGTACTTATAACATCTAACCAAGTTTTGTAAAGACTGCTTCTATCTAAAAGAGTACAACTGAATCGTATTTTGGTGCAAAAAGACTACCTAACCTTGCAGTTGCTATATATAAGAATTGCATTAATAATTGCATTGCATTACGTAAAATACAAAAGAAAACAAAACTTTAATTATACTTAATAGCAAATCACTCTATAAAACAAACAATGAGATCTCAGGAATAGCAGTTCTGCAGACTGTATAATAGCTTGCCATAATATAATTTTAACAAAAGTTAACCTAATGTTAGCCAGTTCATGGAGACCAGAGTCCACTTAATAAATTGGCATATATTTAATGGGACAGAACGATCCACTTTCCTTAAGTGGCTGATTGTGTTACCAATATGCATTTTGGCTCAAGTTACTTTGTCAATATTGTTATCTGTTTACAAGTTGAAGTAGTCAAAGGTGAACCCATTAAATTAGTGAATTCAAATCTCGGAACAACAACACATCAAAATACTTTTAAACATGAATTGTTTCTCTCATTCACAAAATTGTTTCTCGTTAATTTTAGTATATATTTTTGGTGAAGTGGGAATTCTGTCCCACCTGTTTATACAAAATATATTTAATTAACTTTTAATATTTAATAACACATTGTCTTCTCTTATCTTAGTGCATATTTACATTCAGCCCTAAGGTTACAGTCTGCAAAACCCAATACGAAAGTCAATCAAACACGCAAAATAGCCGACAATAGCAAGCAATAAATCTAACCAAGTGACAAATATAAAAAATAATAATAATAAATTTAATGCCTCCAGTGGGAATGAACTTATAACGAGTGGAATTATACCAATTTATAATTATCATAAAACTAAACCAATCAAAACTAAGAAAAAAATTCACTGCAACTTGTCTTTATAAAAAAAATATAAATTCCATAGTGTAAATCCATCTAAATACTGTCCAATTCCTATCAGACTTCCAATTAAAGATCGATTTAAAAACTAGCCTCAAAATTCGATTTCAGACCATGGTTACAGTCAGACTGTTAAAGGCAAAAGAGGTTACATGACCATTGTAGACAAACCCTGAAGTAATCGATTCAAACCGCACATCCGGTGCAACAATAACGCATACTTAATTCGTTTTAGGAATAAAATACAATGCGTCATTGTTGCACCGGATGTGATTATAACAAAAACAAATGATCTCAAGTCTTTCTTGCAATCACTTTCTGCACTTTGCAACTAAAAGGCAATAAAACTAGATTCATAGATAACTCTGATGCCTAAAGTAAAGCAACAATTAACTAGCGCGATTCGTTCAGCGTGAACACTATCTATTAAATTAAAAATGTAGTACATTTTTTCTGAAATGTTAAGATTTTCCCCCACTAGGATTTCTCCTGTATCGTGGATACGGCCTACGGACATAAATTACACATACATAAACACCCAGACCCGATATAACTATCTGTAAATCATATTAATATTTGTTCCGTGCGGGTATCGAACCGGCGACACGTAGCGCAGAAAGCTAATTGCTTAGCCATTACACCAACTGACAAGTAACTAAAACTTGGCAAAATAGGGTAAGGCGTTGTAAGAAAGACTCGAGATCATTTTTTTTTTTAACAGAATTAATTATGTGTGGAAGATGGTCTCCAGTGAAGTCTCATACTTTCAGTCATTATACATCACATTTTCACAAGTATAAGTTTACAAAGGGTACATAATTAGCAAAATTGTGGACACAAAGAACGTGCCAAGGCACAGACAAGTAAAAAACACTCGGTTGTCGTCCACCTCCTTGGGAGCATCAATCTCCGAAGAAACACTGTTTAAATTGTTTTGTATATCGAGATTCATTTTACCCCTGTCATATCTTTCGGCGTCCACATCTTCTCTCATTTCTATTGGAGAATCTACCACATCTGTGTCGTATATTTCGATATTGTCACTTTTTAACACGTGGTCTCCCTTGCAGAATGGCGTCACGAATTGTACTCTATTATTCTGGTAATAAGGTCCCCTGTTTCTTAGCTCACTGGTCCCATATACTGGCGAGTACTGTACATTTACGGTATCCGAATTATTATTTTCGTTATTTTGATACTCTTCGGATTCATCGATAGTGTAGTGTTGATTTTGTTCTGAGAAGTTGAAGTTGCTAATGAAGCGTTCTTCGGAGTATCTTCTTAACTGGTTTTGGTAGTAGTTGGCTTCTAGCGACGATTCGAGCTCCCCTGACTCGTAATACTCGCCAGCGGCGCATTCCTCAAGCGATTGTTCGAACATTTCGTAGTAGGGGTCTGTGTGGATATCCCTTGGCGGACAGGGAGGCGGCGTGGCGTGTGTGAGGAGAGCGGTCACTGTGCGAGCGAGAGGCACGATACTCTCCTTTCCGTCGCTCTCCGGATGGATTCCCAGTATGTCTTCGGGCAAGCAGATGACCTCCTGCAACACACGCCACCCGTCTCTTAGTTTCATTAACAATTATCTCTGTCACTCGCAATAGGATATCTTACAAGACCCTGCAACACTCGAAACGGACACAGCGGGAGTGTTAAAATTAATGCCGGTTTGAAATTATTCACTTGTATTAAACACAGCTTGTTGTCCACTTAATAAATTATTACAAATAATAAATTTTAACTGACAGAAATAAATAAAAAGATAGAAATATATCTGAAAATCTTATATAGAATGAAAAATGTTTTGAAGTGTTACTCACCTCTTCCACTCCAATTTTTCGACACGCTTCTAAGAAGTTGTCCACGTTTCTTCGACATCTCGCCATTGTTAGCTTGGGCTGAGTAGACAAAAAATATTAATTATTTTTATGATCACATCAGAACTTTATTAAGTTGAGCAACACACATTATCTTATCATCTTGTTGATCACACATTACTCGCAGCCTGTTGTTAAAACAAGATCCTACTAGGTAGGACCTTAGTTCATGCAGGCTGGGTTATTTATATCTAACATAAATCATCATCAACATGATTCTACTTGAATGTTCGTTAAACACAACGGCCACTAGTATATCAGGTCGTGGCAGTAAACCGAAAAACCCTTATAAAGTAAACGGAATGATAAAGTGCGGGCGAAGTGCTATCAGAATCTGCATATAAACTGCGTATAAGCTAGATTTAGGAAAGCATATGAAATCAAGGACAGCGCTGTTCCACGCATCTTACACCTATGCGGATTGCATTTTTCTGCGATTTAGCTCAGCGTTAGAAGTGTGAAAACACTCGCCATCGGAATCCACCATAACGTTATCGGATGATCGACAGAAATTTTTGCCTCCCACCGAAAACCGGGGAGTAAGACGATGAACATCCAGATTAGCACTTCATTTGTTTACTGATCCGTGTATTACTCATACATCTATAATGTCAATACTAACCTGCGCAGGCGACGGCACGTGTACCGAGGCAACGGAGCGCGCCCGCACGTGGTTGGCGAGGTGGCACAGGACCACGCCGTCACACAGCACCGGCGCCAGCTGCTCTGGCAGCGACATCTTTAGCCGAGACTCGATTATCTAGAATCATCGATTGTATGTGTTCGAGACATTAGTCATTTAGCCACTAAACCAAGTTATTTCACCAGCGTCAGTGCCCTTCAAACCGTTACTGTTTGGCGGTAGAATATCTGTCCCTGCGGAAGTACTTGCCTACCTTTTTTTCATCGATGCCCAGTGGAAATTCTTCATGAACTTCCTTCGTTTTGGGGAAGGACGGAGCGGTATGCCGGACTCCTACCGGCTAAAACCACTGGGGCGGTCATCTTCGGCACCTAAGGCAGGCAGGTCCTCGTATCACACTAGAGCAGTACTTGCCTAAGACTTTTTTTTAAATTGTACATGAACTTCCTCCGCCGGACGCCGGACTCCTACCGGCTAGAACCACTAAGGCGGTCATCTTTGGCACCTAAGGGGGGTGCTCCAGGTTCTCGTATGATCACACTAGAGCCGCCTACTGATGCCACGCCTATAGGCACATCTCTGAGAGGGTGACTGTAAAGCGATCACTCCCCCGGGGGGATTGTAAAGGATCCCCCGAAGCATCCCTGTGCGCTGTGCTATGCGCACACGGAAGCGTGTGACCACATGCGGCAATAAGAGACCTATCGACAGGTCTAAACTTTAATCAACCTTTTCATCGGTAAAAGAGCACACACTTTGTCCTGAAGCGGACTAAGACAGGCCGATTCGCTCGAATACTCATAACAAAGACAATAGGCAAAATAAAGCTCACCGATCTTAACTGCTGTAGCAGATCAGACTCTTCCTTCTGCTTATCGAACTCCCTCTTCATGGTAAAGCTGAGTTTGTCGTTCGGCGCGTCCTTGTTCCACGCCATCTTGCCCGGCGGCTTCGGCGCAGCACCTTTCAAATACGACACGCTAGTCGTCAACAACTTTGTACTGTCCCCATTTACTTGCCGTGGTATACTCGACTTGCCTAAACTGTTGTACCCTATCGTATTTGTTGGCGACTTAGTGGGAGACGTAGGCTTAATATAAGCTTCCGTTTGACCGTTGACACGCCCATTGTAATCCACATTCCCGTTGACAGTTGAGTATATCTTATTCACATTTCTCGATGGCACTACTTTTTGTACAGGCCTTTTGTTCTCTTCTAATTTCTCTGTTACACTATTTCCATTCTGATTTGTTGACTGATTTTGGTATCTTCTGGGGGTAGAGTGTAGGAGGGGGGAGTTTGGCACGAGGGAAATGTTTGGTGACGAGGTATTGGATATACTACTGTTGGAAGATGCTGTTTTGTAAAGACTAGGTGATACGTTACTAGTGTATCCGTTGACTGGGGAGTGGGAGGATTTCTGGTGGACAGGGCTCTGGTTCTGGGAGTGCGGTGACGAGTCCAGCTCGGGAGACGGTTGTTCTGTGCGGGGGCGGTATATGTCTTGCTGACGCTGCTGTCTTAAGGCTTCTTTGTATTGTCTGAAATGTTTCAAAGAATATAATCAATATTATTTTTCAATCAGGCAAACGAGCTTTAATGCCACATAGACTTCCGACTGCTGTAATTCTGTACTTTTATATAGATTATGAAATTGTATTCAACAGTAAATAGCAGAATTAATATAGTTTTATACCAACGACCATTTATTATATATTATACCAAGCGAAATTAGTGTCAGCGAATACTTATCAAATCAAGTAAAAAGTTTGTGTATCTGAAGCATTATCAATTTAGAATAGTATTGGTTAACATCTCTACGATTCAGATTTTGAATTAATATCGTAAAATCATTCTTAACCAACTATGGGTAATCGGCCACACTTCTGACTACTCCATTTAGGATACAAATACTTGACAATTACGAAACATTTTAAATGTTTCGTTTACTCAATCCAACATTTATTGTAAGTATCATATATGTTAGCAAACAAAATCGCTATACATTAGACCACACCTCAGTAAGTAGGAAGTAGGAAACGAGCGTCGGCATTACATAGCTCATTAGTGGTATAGTCTGAACCATTTTGTTAGTAGTTTGCACCCATACTAGGAAGTTTACGAAGACTGAAGACTTTTATTCACCTGAATGACGAGCCGACCAAGTCATTCGCCCGACGGTAAACGTCACGCTTGCGCATTACATCGGTAATACTACCCATGACTAGTCTTGCGTGGCACAACACTGCGCTCGTCACCTCAAGACATTAGTTATTGAGTCTCTTATGCCCAGTTATTTAGTCTCTTATGCCCAGTTATTTAGTCTCATATGCCCAGTTATTTAGTCTCTTATGCCCAGTTATTTAGTCTCTTATGCCCAGTTATTTAGTCTCTTACGCCCAGTTATTTAGTCTCATATGCCCAGTTATTACACTAGCTAGTGTCCTATAAACCGGAACATAGTAATGTCAAACATTTCTACACTACTGCAGTACTTTGATAGTAAGTGTTCAGAAAGACGAAACTGGGAATGCTGTTAGTAAACGCCACCCACCACCCTATGTAGTAATCAGGATTTCGAACAATATATTTCATTTAACAGTATGTATTGAGTTCAAAGATCGCGGTTTTCAATTAGAGACATGGAACATCAATCACTATCTTCAATCGCAGCTCTTCTGTTAACTAACAGGGACAGACATGGTCTTTAGTGCCTTTTGTACTATTCAGCTATCCAACTCTGTCGAACGTAAAAGTATTATTCTATAAAAATTAGCTGATTTGTCACTTTATAATATATATTCAGGGAAGTAAAAAACCGAATGTAAACAAACCACAAAAAATAGGTGTGTCACTTTTCTCACGACTATAGAATTTCTAGAGAATGTTACAAGATTAATTAATGCATGCATATTCCTATAAACACTTGAAAATGTTTTGCTCCAGCTGTATTTACTATTACTACTATAATAAAAACAATTATTTACATTTGAATACATTATAAAATGACTGAAATATTTATGATAAAAAATAACTGACCATTACCTATAAGGAACCTAAAAACCCAAACTTCTCATGCATTTTTTGGATAGCAAATTAAGATGAACTGTGAAAATTACCAATTCGGCGTGTTTCTGTTTTCAGTCGGATAACACCGAACCATGTACCGCCGCCATATACTCTCCCTAAACTTTTAGAAAATCATTAATTTATTTGTACAGAGTTCGTTAATTTTTTGTTTCCCTGAATACGATATAAACTGACATAAAACAAATGCAAAATAACACTGTAAATTCGTTAACTTAAAAGCATTGTTCCTGAAAGATTTAAATATTGACCTAGAATGCATTTTCCTAGAGAAAATTCTAAATTAGTTTTGAGCGGGCAAACAATAAGTCAAGTGTTGCCAGCGATTTTAAATAGAATGATTGATTGTTCCATTCTCGGTCTAATGCAGATATTTTTGGAAGATATCTTGGAAGTAGGTGGGTGTTGTGTGTTCCTTCATGAGACTGTATGAGTTAACGTCGGGTCAATGAATTGAACACAATTTATGTGTTTATTTATTTTGTGGTAATGTAATACTTGTTATATAAAACACCTTCGCCGATTTATTTTTTGTACTATGTATCTTGGTAGCCGCGACCGGAGGTTTACGTAGTCGCGTCTTAAGCACTAAGTCACGGGTTCAATTCCTAACATGTACCAATGTGACTTTTTCAATGACATAATATGTACTGGCTAAGTTAATCTTAGATAGCACCGAGGTGAGATAAAACATCGTGAGGAAATCGAAATCTAATGATCTGAACTCGTTCACAAGCTGTGATCAGGCGTGGTGATCAACGTTCGTTCCTTCTCTGCATGAGAAAAGGAGTTTGCCCAGCGGTGGGACAGTTACAGGCTTCTTTTATTATTCTTTGCTATGTTTTGTTGTCTAATATGGCGCACCTTAGGATAGGACTTGGTACAGCAATGGACCGTGATAGCCTGAATTAGTTGAGTCTTGTAGTATAACCATATTGAAACGTAGGAAGGTATTATCTTCAGTGTTAGTTTTGAAAAAAGCGTAACCATTTCAGCAGTCTGATAATAACATGCACGATTGTTGTGAAGTAATAATAAAAAGGGCGTACTTTACTGTTGTTTACTGTGCGATCTTAATATCGAAACTATGCAAATCTATAGAATATTTATAGCTTTATTGAATCGAAATAGCTTACGGAAATATCTAGCTTTTATTTCACCCACTCTATATACTTACGTGCTGCATCCATACGTGAGATATACAACCGTGCAACCTTAGCCCATACCATTTTTATATTCATCATCATCATTATTTCAGCCATTTATACATCCACTGCTGAACAAAGGCCTCCCACATAAATTTATAAACACAATTGTATCATCATTTTGGGGTGTATTTACAGACAACACACGAACCATATTATATTATTAATGCACAAATATATGATATACAAAATACAACAATACTTTTTTACCCTATAAATATATTTTCATTTATTTTACATTTCATATATCTGTGCATTATTAATATAATAATAGTATGTGCTAAGGTTGCACGTATGTATACCGCACGTATGATTGCAGGACGTAGGTATATAGAATGGTTAAAATAAACGCGATATAATTCCGTAAGCAATTTCGCCTCAAAGGATGCCATTCGCCTAATGTTCAGAAAAATATTAAGTACTTAATTAAACTCTTTATCATCACGACACAACCATAAATTGAAATCTATGTGACATCAAACCTCCTTGTTAAAAACTAAAAATATATATATTTATAGACCAGTGCGTATGTTAGTGAATGTCGTGCGTATATGACAATGTACCTGTAGGTTTGTTGATGGGCTAATTTACTCTTATCATCTCCATTGGACATGTTCCCATCGGGTGATATACGGATGCTGAAAGGGACAACACCGGGGTTAATAATAAAAGAGGCGAAAAAATGAGACAGAGGACAGGGTGATAATGTCTGTGAAATACGGTAAGTTTTAAGTTTACCTCTGTTTCGGCCAATGCGAAAAATAAAAAGAAAGATATAAAGCGGCTATTAATCTACACACAGTTATAAAGAAAATTCCCACAGACTAGTATATTATATTTTAATAAAGATCCTCAAATCAATCACTAAAACAGAGACGAGCTGGCCAGCAAATTTTCAAATCATAAACAATTAAATACAATTGTTACTGTTGTATCTGCTCAGCTCATATCCACTATAGAAAAGTAAACTCGAAATCTCTAAATATAGAAAAACATATATTAGTGATAAATTAAAAAAAGAACTATTACACACATAGAATTCTAAAAATACTTAAATCTAAATAAGCTAGCGCATTGCGTTTTTTCTTCATACAAAATAATAATACTCAAATCTCAATACCATTAGACTACAAATAGACTAGGCATTTTATTTAAATAGAAAACATTGTTGTATTTTTTATTACAAGAAACAGTTATTGCTTAATAAGATTCTGAACCGATATAAAACTTTTTAACAAAATAAATGCCGACTTCTAAAACCCTACACGATATAAAAATATAGGCGGGGCCAGGTATAAAACATAACATGAACAAAAGGCATGAACCATGGTTGGGGCATATCTGGCCCCGCCCGACTTCATGAAGTTTATTTTATTTTTTAGTGGTTTTAATGTTTTTATATCGTGTAGGGTTTTTTGAAGTCGGCAATTTACTTTGTTAAAAAGTTTTATTTGTTTCTTTTTAGTGTAAATAAATGTAAGAGCTTTTTCCAATTTGGTATCAGTATTTAACACTAAAAATAAGAATGACTGATCTGAGAGGAATCAAAACTATTAAGAATCATCTAGATAATTGCAGTAAAATTAATCTGTTTATTGAAGCTGGTTAAAAAACTACTGAATCAAATGTAATGAAGTTTATATGGGACCAATTCGAAAGCAATCTGCACCAGTTAAAAAAAGAATTGCCCAAATCGGTCTACAAATCTCGGAGAAATCGGTGTACATACATAAAAAAAATACGCATCGAATTGAGAACCTCCTCCTTTTTGAAGTCGGATAAAAATGTGAATTAAATCTATATTAAGTTGGTTTGCATTGTGTTTTGCATTTTAAGTATTTGCCTTTAATGGCACTGCGACAATCATGGGTGAAGAAGATTTTTTATGTACTGACATTTGAGCAATATAACATTGGATGAATAAAAGATGAAACGCCAAGGCCTAAATTGTATGCCAATGATACTAAATAAGAAGTGTTTACCATTGTACTAAAAGTTGTTTTCACACGAGTAATAAATGAATATTTTCTTTCAAACTATATCATTTGGATGAAATCGTGTCACTGGCATTCAAATGTACTAAAAAACTATATTTCCTTCTATTAGGAACCCTGTGATTACAACCAGTTTACGTTAGTCAATTTCCCTAAAAGCCCCAATCAACAACTTTCCCTGGCAACACCAGGACTAGGACAAAGTATATCAAACATACCCGGAGAGCAGAGGCGTTAGGGGCGCGAGTGGTGTTTCGCTGGATAACGACTGCGCCCTCGAAAGGGCTGCTCCTGGAGACAAGGTAGACGGCGTGCTCGGCGTTGACCGCCCGCTGCCACCCCCTCCACCAGCTTCGCCACCAGCTGTTAGTACAATATCTATTATATTATTGAGTCATGAAGCATTTTGTGTTTCTTTAGCGTCGCATCCTCAGCTCGAACAAAACATAAGTAGTGTAAACTCCGACTTTAGTTTATAATTGTATGGTACCAGTGATATTACGTATACTATAATTTTTCATATTATGCAATTACGCAATGGATTAATGATTATGACGAAAAATAAAATGTACTAGTGATATAGGTATGTGCATTATTACAAGATGAGAAAACTGACTATTTCGTCAAATCAAAGACCCCGGTTTCCTTTTAAAAGTCCCTGGAAAATCTGTATAGGTACGTAGTTGTTCACATGCACTAACTCCCTTAATGCTTTTAAGGTTTACAGTGAAACAAACCTATCAACTGAAAGACGTCCAGTGCTGAACAAAATCCTCCCCCATAAACGACCGGTTGTGGTTGGTTGGTTGGTTGTGTGTCGTAATTTTAGGGGGAACTTACCAGTAGTTATCACGCTTTGGTGAACACAGAATAGCTGCTGCCGATAGGCATAGGATAGGATAGGACGATAGGAGAGGGATACCTCCAGCTTAGAGTCCCTTAGTCGCCATTTAAGACATTCACGGAAAGACATGGAGGATTGCTGAATTCGCAATCTGTTCTATACACGGTTAATGTGGTGAACACACAAGTAGCTAACAATGAAGGGCTTCTCGCACACATCTCTAGGGAGGTAGTTGCTGTACCGGACAATCGGCGAAGCGTAAATAGCCTTCAGCCTGGAGCTAAAGATTGCTTCACCTCTTCATTATATAAACTGCACGCAGTAAACACTTTCTTATAAGGGTTAAAGACACTTAATTTTAGCCTGTTCCTGATTCCGGAAGTAAAATAAATTATGTGCACGTCATTCATGTTTTATAGGCAGGGGCCATTTGTGTATGCCAGCAGTCATTAAGGACGCTTGACATTTTGAATGGCCCGTTAACGGTAAGCTTACCTAACGTGAATTTTGTTTTAAGGTATGACATTACACTTTTCGTGTCTAGTTTATTCAAACCGGATTCTATTTAGACTAAACGTTGAAGTGCAAAATAATAGTTTGTATACGAAGCAGCAAAAAATCAGAATGAATGACTTCTGGCGTTACGCGTAAAATCAGAACCCTCCCTCAACCTCTGTATCATCTTTGCAGCCAAATGTAGTCCACTGCTGGACACACAACGCCACAACGACCGGTCACACAGTGACGCACGGTGACACGGTTTTGTCATAATCGCCACGCTTGGCAGGTGGGTTAACGGTCGCAGTTGAGTTGTTAATGTACCACCACCCCATTTCATCTCGTGGGTGTCGTAAAAGTCGACTAAGGGATTAACCGGAGGATGGGCAGCAGCGTCCTTCGAGTACATTAACAACTCAACTGCGATCGCCAACCCGTCTGCCAAGCGTGGCGATTATGGCAAGACCCCCCAATGAGCACACAACACACCATATCGGTCGTTTGGTGATATTTGGGGGAGGCCTGTGTCCAGCAGTGGATTTCATTCGGCCGAAATGAATCGTGTCACAGAATACATTAGTAGGTATTGTCGTGGACAACAAAGTGATCCGATGCTATGCAGCCGAGCTTTACAGAGATTTATAACTATCAAGCTTACCATCATTTGACCACCGCTTATCGACTCCGTCGGTGCTGTACCCGCTGTCGACCACATGCCTCGGCTTATGCCTCAAGCAATCTATCGTAGCATTGCCCGAAGTGATCTGATGTGTTGCGCTCTGGTTCGGAGTGTTGGTTACGAAGGAGCTGTGTTTGGCTGTTCGTCTTGTGTCGTCTACTCGTCTGTGGGCCGGCAACGTGTCTTTGTTCGCCATGTTTTCTAAGTATTTGAATATGTGCACGCGCCCGCGCATGCATATCTAAGAATAATGAAAGCATGTTATTGTCAGATAAAAGCTTTAATGATATTATAGCTCAAATATTGCGTAGCGTCGACTTAAATATAACACAGATGCGGTGGACGTCATAAAACTGAGCATTATATGTACTGATTTTTACACCTCTCTTCTACTTGGGATTTTGCGCTACTCTGTATCAATCAAACTTTCAGAAATAATTTGTCATTCATCCTTTCGTACGACGACACGGTTGGCTAAGCAATGGGTTTTCTGGGCTTGGTGTCGTGGGTTCGATCTTCGATCCCCGCACGGGACAAATATTTGTATGATCTGCAGGTAGTTTATTCGGGTCTGGATGTTTGTGCATGTGAGATTTATGTTTGTAAACTGTACCCACGAGAAAGGAGAAATACAGGTGTGGAACATCGTTTAAAAAATACTATAATAATAATAAATCAAAAAATGTCGTAAATACAGAACTTTGAGAAACTACAACAATTAACAAGGCGAGATAAGTGATGACCTATTTATAATGTTCTACAAGTACTCTAGTAAAACAAATCATGGGTGGAAAGGGAATAAACAAATAAGAAGGAAAACCTTCAAAGATATTTATTTCCTCATTAATTAATTGCTTTGTATACGCAAGCAGGTAAATTCCCTACACGAACGAACATATTGGTAAACAACGTTTGTTTGATATTAGCATTCTGCCTTATTATTAAAAGAAAACAGAATGTATCGTGCATAACAAACAAGTCGTAAACCGGACGGAGAGAATGTTGTGGTTATGCAGGTAAATTTGTGATGTGCGGCCATGCCCAGCGGAACTCCTCACCCCCAGCCATAGTTAAGTAGAAGGACCACCGTGGCCGTGTGGTGCCGGCTCAGAATACCACCACCCCATCTCCTCCCGTGGGTGTCGTAAAAGTCGACTAAGGGATTAGCCGGAGGATGGGCAGCAGCGTCCTTCGAGTACATTAACAACTCAACTGCGATCGCCAACCCGTCTGCCAAGCGTGGCGATTATGGCAAAACCCCCCAATGAGCCCACAACACATCCATATCGGTTATTGTGGTGATCTTTGGGGAGGCCTGTGTCCAGCAGTGGACTTCATTCGGCCGAAATTATGACCACCGTGGGGTTTTAGCCCGTAAGAGTGCCGGCATGCCTCTCCGCCTTTCCCAGGGCGGGGGAATTCCATGAGGATTTCCTCACGACAAAAAAAGGTAAATTTACGATAGCACTCATGTCAGGCAGACACGTGACGCTTGCTCTCCTTTTAGCGCTTAAATATCCTATAAAGTTATCTCGCTCTATTATCCAAGACGTAATGCTTTAGTTCCATCGCACAGTAGTAATAGTTGTTAAGCGGTGAATTAAACTGAAAACTGTCACTCTCTCGTAAAGCGTCTTTTTATCTTTGAACCTTCCATATTTATGGACATTGTAATTGAAGCGCTTAGATACTAAAGACTTCGCTACACAGGCAGCGGGTAAGCAGGGACGCACGTTATGAGCGAAATCGTCACTGCAACTGTGATGAAACATCGAGCTGTCAATCCACTGAATATCCAGGTTATCCCGGCCAGTGCCCAACGAGGTAAAGCTCCGAAAACGGCAAAATTGCGAGATTATCATCCAGACCACCCAATTACACAGGTTCTGTGATCACCAACACACTTGCCCAGTGTAGAGATCAGGGGTGCAATTCTCTAAACTCATACATCCTTGAAAACATAATTGAAATAACGGTGATAACCGAATTTGGTATGCGCTAAGACTGGTCTACGTCACGTGTCCTTGAATAGCTTCAATCATGTCTTAGCGAATACTAAATGGGATTTTCACCGTTATTTCAATTCTGTCTTCAAGGATGCTTTAACACTAGCTGTAATTAACAACAGCATGCTGTAATTTTGTATGACAACTGACCAGCAATTTGAACTCGCGAAGCCCCTCTGGATATTTAGTAACTGTTTGGGATAAACATAGTCTGTGATCTAGTAGTGGACCGAGACAGGCTGAGGGATTAGAAATGTGATATAATGTTCTTTTATCATGATATAGGAGAGCAAAAGAGCCTGCGTATCTCTTAAGCGATCACCGCCGCCAATAAACATCCGTATCACCGAGGAGTCGACCTTTAGGCTTGATATACAGTATATACACTTTTTCCTTTAAGGCCCTATGATCTATACCTATATGCCATTTTCTTGAGGTTGGGCTTCTAGTAGTTCTAGTCGGCACTCACCGTTAAAACAAGAACACAATGCTGCTACTTCACGCGGGTATTCTGTGACGGTGTGATAGTTCTAGGGTCGAGTCAGCCCAAGCTCTAGCCAACTGATGGGCTAATATAGGTAGAAAATATATTCTAATATAGGTAATATTTCTTACAGTAGTGGGTGGTGAGACAAGTGGATTGTTGTCCAAGTTGAGTGTAACTAGTGTGTTCATGTTGCGAAGCTCCAGGGGAAGTGAGGAAATGCAGTTACAGCTCACATCTAGGTGCTCCAGCCGGAGGTATGTGATCTCTGAAATATAAAATAAAATTTATGATGTAAAATACGAAAGGCGGTGAGTTCCCCGAGTACCGTATACCATGTGGTGCCAGCTAAAAATAGCACTGACCTATCTCAAGCTATGGGTATCGTAAAAGGCGACAATGGCAGCGTCCTTCGAGTATATTCACAACTCAACTGCGATCGCTAATCTGGCTGCCACGCGGGGCGATTATGGCAACACTCCCACTGAGCCCCCAATGAGCACACAACCCACACCGGACGGTGTTCGTTCGTTTGCAAAGGCCTGTGTTCAGCAGTGGACATCTGTCGGCTGAAATGGTGAGTTCCCCGAGTGCAAAAATGTACTGTAAGCATGTTTCCACAATTGTGGACCATTTGTATTCGTGTGAATTGGTGGTCGGTGCAGTGGCTGATACAGTCGGTTGCTGCGCTCCGGGTCGTGGGTTCGATTCCCGCACGGAACAAATATTTATATGATCTGCAGGTAGTTGTTCCGGGTCTGGGTGTATTGTGTGTGGAATTTGTGTCTGTAAAACGCACACACGACACAGGATAAATTCTAGTGTGGGGCAACGTTTTGTTAAAACAAAAAAAAACAAACAAACAAAGTAAATTGAACGACGACACAGAAACGTCTAGCGGGCTGAGTGAGGAACATTTTAACTAACTAATTCCATTAAAGCTTGCACTTGCTACCAATCCTGCAATTTAACTAATAAATCACATCCCAGAATTAACTGCCACTGCCACATAGATCAAAGCGGTTTCCAAAAGGAGCCGCAAAAGCATCATATTGGATTTGACCACTTAGCACTCCCACAAATTTCTACGTACCAAAACTTTGGTATTTACAGATAAATAAACAAACGTTAATTCAAACAACCGCTAATGTTCCAGCAACCGAACTTCCAACTGTAATGCTGATGAGGAATCATCACCAGCTTTACCTTTTTCTAAGTATGTTGGAATCAGCCTTCAGTGCATCCAAATTAACAATTGAGGCTGAATTCGAACGAATGTCTTGACAATTTTACAAAATTAAAAAAAATGACAAACTGTACTACTGTTATCTAGCTTCTACAACCCAACTGCAACCTAATTAAGTAATTATAGTTCATAAAACGTAGCTTGATTCCTGCGACAGCTGTCACAGTAACATGCCTAGGGGGCTCCATCGGACATCGTCCATGTTGGAAAACAATCATAATTATGCTCGATTTCCATTACTGATAATTGGATAATTTGTAACAGAACATATTTTAATGAAATCATTGATTTGGATTACAGCTATCACAGGAATCAAGCTGTTTTATGAACTGTAGTAATAATACTTTATTTCGAGATTTACAATTTGTCTGCAAAATCACTATGCAGTACATTTGGTTAGATACACATTTGACCTTATAAATTATAAGATAGCGCCGAGTATAAACCTGGCACTGGGCACTCAAGCTAAAACTAAACTGGTGTTATGGGTGCCATGGCTGTTCCATAAAGCAGTGAAATTATAAGAACAACGAGTTACTATACATATATATATTTCGTATGGTTAGTGGCCACCCTTGTGTCAGAGTTGTTCAAGCCGCCCAAAGGCCTCCGACTTGGCTTAACGACTGCTGTCTAATGACAACAACCGGGAACGACGATTTAACGTGCCCTCTGAAGCACGGAGACGCTCAGTTGAAATACCACTATGCGGTCACCCATCCTGAGACTGACCGCGCCAAGCGTTGCTTAACCTCGCCAATCGTTTACCGATCAGTGAGTGCAACTGGCTATGAGCGTTACTACTAATATAGTACTCGTGTTTTCAAATAAATATGGTTATTATAAGCTTTTGCCTCTCCATGTGTGTTTATATATATTTATGAGGGTGTGCATCTGTATTTTTACAAGAAAATGTGTTCGACATAACTATAATACTTGACGTAAACCTAACTTAATACAGCCAACATTTCGTTTAGCTAAAGTCCATACTTCTTTCATGGGATGCAGTATACGTTTTACAATGACCACATTTCTTTTTGTGAAACGTACTTTATGCACACAAAGCATATTATAAATTAGATGATTATCCAATAGATAAAAATGTTTGGCAGAGTGCTAGTCCAGATCCGCAAGACTAGAATACACGTGGTGTCGCTTCATTGTGTTGACATCTCGACGGCATTGTTTTGTGACATCAGTTATTAATTAAAAAGCAATAATAATTGACATTAATATTGTTGACATTTGTGTAATTGATATTTCTTTTTAACTGACTTCAAAAGGGAGGAGGTTCTCAATTCGATGCATTTTGTTTTATTATACACTGATTACTCCGAGATTTATAGACCGATTTGAGCAATTATTTTAGACTGGTGCAGAATGCTTTCGAGTTGGTCCCATATAAATTTTATTATATTTGATTAACTAGTTTTTTAACCAGCTTCAATAAACAGGTTAATATGAAATATTTTTTATTCATGTAAAATCATTTATAGGCACTTATGAATAGTCAACACTTTAGTTCGCGTTCCAAGGTGTAGATTTCCTATGGAGTAAGAACGGGAATTTAAATCATATTGGTGTTATGTTTGTCACAATGATTTTTTTTAACTACAATGTTCTTGAAATGATGGTAATGTGAGGACAATGCAGGATAATAGAGTCTAAACTTCTTAAAAAGTCTACACTAAACAAGGCTGATTTTAATATTTACAAGAGTTTTAGATTCAATGTCATGACAGCATTAAGATGACCAATCCCAACAGACGGCACTCGATGCTTAATAATTTCGATACCTCTCAGATCAGAGACGGCCAGGTATGCCCCAACCATGTTCATGCAGACCAACGAGAAGTTATATTTTATACCTGGCCCTGCCTGACTTCATAAATAAAGTTCTTTTTTCCTTTTCAGTGGTTTTAATATTTTTATATCGTCTAGGGTTTTTAAAGTCGGTATTTTTTTTGTTAAAATGTTATATTTGGTATTATAATTAATGATTACACCAGTAATTTATTATTATATAACTTTATTTATTCATTTTTTTTTTTTTTTTTTTTAAAACGTTGCCCCACACTAGGATTTCTCCTGTCGTGGGTGCGTTTACAGACATGAATTCCACATACAATACACCCAGACCCGGAACAACTATCTGCAGATCATACAAATATTTGTTCCGTGTGGGAATCGAACCCACGACCCGGAGCGCAGCAGTCGACTGTATCAGCCACTGCACCAACCGTGCCGTCATCCTATTCCTATTGTAAATGTGGGTGTGATGTAGCTATTTGAGTCAGATTGTTGGCACTAGTACGTCAGTTATAGATATCCTGTATCTACACTACACTCACATATAGATTGCCATAAAACAATGTATTCATTGTAATTGTTAAAACATATAAAATTTGAAAAAAGGACGAGCCCTGCGTTTCTTTCGGCATTTGTTCTCAGAAGTTGTCATGTAATGAAATACCCTCCGTCGCTTCAATATGACGTGTAAAAAGGTCTGCCATATCCTAATTACTGAATAAACGATTCTATTCTATGAGTACGATTACATATTGTGTCTACGTTTGTGTATTTGTCTGCATGAGGAAGAATACGTTTGAGTGTGTGATTGTGTTCATTTGAATGAATTTTTTTTATTAAACAATTGGCAAATCCAATAGTGCACACCTCGAACGCTTATTAATTGTTAACTAAACGTTTATTAATGATTGAATTGATGAAGGCGATATGTTATTAGCCGAAACACCATAACCAGTTTAGGATTTTTCTTGAATTATTAATGAACGAGACGGTTTACAGTAGTGATATTCAATAGGCTTCCATAGAAATCCTAAGCTACTTAGTTTTTCAAGGAATATCCAAGTTTTTTTTATTCAATTATCTTTTGGTTAACAATAGTCTAAATAATGAACTTATAACCATGTCAGAATTGATTATTGGAATGTCTTCTTGGCATTCGTACTTTTCTTACCACTTACATGCCTAAAAGTTCACTACGGACGTGTAGTTTTCTTATTCATCTAAGGTTGTCTGTAAGAAATCGCTAGTAAGATCGCCCATTGTACAATTACTGTTTACAGAATGATTCCTAGTAGTTGTTTTTAAAATAGTGTACAATAAATAATATTCTATTATGTTCTATTCTATTCTAAAGTTGGTAAAATAATTTAAGTGAAGCGATTTTTTGATGATAACAATAGATCACGACCTCTACGCTTCGCGTTTGTGGTGTGCAATGAGCCCAGTTATTTTTATTTCAGTTTTTTTTTTATACTTTGTCTCGAAACGGCTCAACGGATTTCAACGAAAATTGTAGATGAAAACAGGGTTTTTAACAAAATGTTCGTGTATATTGCAATTCGGTATCTTGGAGGGTGCCGAAGGTATGAATATAAATACAATTTACGCCTAGCGAAGCGGGCGGATAACGGATAGTTTTAACAATATAACAGGTTTAATTTTTCGTTTAACTCTGGTACCCATGGTAAGATTTAACTTGTGTTATGAGTACCACCAATATCGAGTCTTATCTTGAACTTTTATCAGACTACTGCAGCTTCACCTCATTAAAACATAAGCGGGCAAGGTGTTATATTTTCCTCCAATCTATACTTGGCCCGTACCAATAATAATTTGAAACTAGGCCACCAATGTTTTCATCCGACTATTTGCTAACACTTATCGATCATAGTATCGGATTAGTTCGGATAACGCGTGTAACAACAAAATGCGTTATTGATACAAGTGAAAAGTAAGGTGCCTGGTGTTGTAGCCTTTTAAAATTGGGCTGTAGTGTAATGTCCGTGTGGTGTCCGGATTAAGAATATAGCACCAATCCATCTCCTCCTGTAGATGTCCTAAAAGGCGACTAAGGGAATCTAAACCAGAGGGATGGGCAGCAGCATCCCTTCTGTGAAGAAACGGTAGCAATACTGCGCTCACTAACCCGCCTGCCAAGCGTGGTGAGTATTGGCAAATACACCCCAAAATTATGACACAGTTGTAGAAATCTATGGGGGAGGCCTTTGTTCAGCAGTGGACGTGGAGTGTATAAATGACCGATATGATGATGATGAATGTACTGTGGCGAAGTACATAATAAAACTATAAGGGTTATAATTCTCCAGGGAGCTAAAATATAAACCAGCTACTTTTATATGACATATAAGAAAATAAACTGGCTGTGTATTAATATATTAGCGCTAATAAATTTAGATATGCCTCAAAAATTCGCTACCATATTATTAAAAAAACGGCAGCGAAATCAAGATATTAAAGAAATTAAACAAGCAAATTGAAATTATAGGTTGGCTACTAAAAGTAATGACTTGGCATCTAATATTGTAAACGGGATAAATTATTAATTAATTTGGTTATTATTAACCTTACAGAACTAATACTGCCTCAGTAGGTTATGGTGCAGCAAACATGTGTACACCCGAAATAATTTAGGCCAATATATAGGGTCTTACTTTAATAATGTAAAGTATATATTTTCGTGTGCATATTTCATATTATTTGCTATCTAAATATTTTAAAAGAACTTCAATTTTGAACTGATTGTTGACGCTTTTTATTTATTTAAATGGTCCCTGTCTCTATAAATGGCCTCGCCTATATACATTTTGTTGCCAAAATAATTACTTGCTACACGCCTTTATTTAAAAGACTCCCGCAACGGCATTAAATGCAACTAAAATTTAGATATTATCAGGCTCTGAATTAGATGCCAATTAATAATTATGGGTATCCACTTAATTTATTTAAGCTACCATATTACGGTTACTTAGCTGTCTGTTTTAATACATGCCAAACTATTAGCATGCAACACACAAATGATCTGTCTGTAATCGCTACCTGCGCACGCGCAATACAGGTGACGTGCGTTTACTACCACAACCTTATTGACTGACTGATTTATGGCGTCAGTACGTAACGACCCTAATACCAGCATTCAACTACAATCATCATTTCGGCCGAATGCAGTCCACTGCTGGACACAGGCCTCCCCCAAACATCACCACAACGATCGATATGGGTGTGTTGTGGGATCATTGGGGGCTATTGCCATAATCGCCACGCTTGGCAGACGGGTTGGCGATCGCAGTTGAGTTGTTAATGTACTCGAAGGACACTGCTGTCCATCCTCCGGCTAATCCCTTAGTCGACTTGTACGAAACCCACGGGAGGAAATGAGGTGGTAGTATTCTGAGCCGGCACCACACGGCAATCAAAGTCAATTACAATACTACATAAAAAATATGAACTCACGTAACGGTAGTAGTCCCAACTGATTATTGCTAAGGTCGAGTGCCCTCAAGCCAGCGCAATCCCCAAGCGTCATGGGCACTTGCGTCAGCCTGTTGTTGGACGCATCCAGCTCCGCCAACGAGGTCATCTTGCCAATCTCCTTCGGTAAAGTACTTAGCATATTGTCGGGAACTAACAGCACTTGAAGTGGCATCTGGCATACTTCACGCGGTAATTCTGTGAGCTGATTTGAACTGTGGACAACAGAAAAAGGCATTGTATTTGTACGGTAACATTCTTTTTGTGCGTTCTATTTTTGGGGTGCCAAAACGCTGATCATCATTTCGGCCGAATGTAGTCCACTGCTGGACATAGGCATCCCCAAAAGATCACCACAACGACCGATATGGGTGTGTTGTGTGCTCATTGGGGGGTCTTGCCATAATTGCCACGCTTGGCAGCCGGGTGGCGATCGCAGTTGAGTTGTTAATGTACTCGAAGGACGCTGCTGCCCATCCTCCGGTTAATCCCTTAGTCGACTTTCACGACAACCACGGCACCACACGGGTAGCCGGCACTACACGGGTATATAAAACGCTGATATATATAAATTATACTGTTGCACATTTGCCGAGTATCTTGTGGCTAACTAATACAAACTGCTTTTTAGACATCTGTCAATGCTTTTAAGTATCACAGTGTGGCACCAACATAATTCTTAAAAGTCAATGAACGCGAATATAAACAAATGCACCCAATCGATACATCACTAAACGGCTATTTTTACACCCATGAAACCTACTTTAAAATGGAATTGCATGTAATTAGAGCGGTTGAAACATAAATCGGTCGTCGCCTAACCTAATAGTTTCGGAGTTCGTGCCAAGAGAACTAGTAAACATTCGTGTAAAAGTGTTCGTATGGGCGCGCTTCCTGTTTTATAACGGAACGGGGATCAGTATAAAAAGCTTTTACGTTAACCAATAGGTATATTGCATTTCTACGCGTGAGTGTAAGTTGAGAATTGCAGATATTCAAATAGGAAAAGAAAATACTTCTTCTTAGATACGACAATGTCAAAGGATAATTAATAGTTCAGCTAGTTTTCAAAATGCTATAAATTACAATTTTGAAATCAATTAAACAAGTAACTAATACAATAAATAATAATTCGATCAAAATAAATAAATGAGTCTTTAACCAGTGTGTGTTACCAGTGATGACATATGGAACAGAGACGTGGTCACTCAGCAAGCTATGGAGAGAGCTATGGTGTTTCTCTACGAGATCGAATCAGAAATGAGGAGATCCGTAGAAAAACTAAAGTTGTCGACATAGTTGAAAGGATTAGTAAACTGAAGTGGCAATGTGCGGGGCATATTGCTCGTAGAACTGATGGCCGTTGGGGCAAAAAGGTTCTCGAATGGAGACCGCGCACCAGAAAACGCAGCGTGGGACGACCTCCAACGAGGTGGACAGACGACCTGGTGAAGGTCGCTGGGAGTCGTTGGATGAGAGCGGCATGTAACCGCTCGTTGTGGAAATCTAAGGGGGAGGGCTTTGTTCAGCAGTGGACGACCTGTGGCTGATATATATAAACTAAATATAGCAAATAAACTAATGTAAAATCCACAGTAAATGAAAGTACCTATTACGCTATTAGATATAGATGAAGATTGAAGTGAAGTGTGACATGTCTTATCTATATGTAAAAATAAAGTCATACATAGTCATAATATACGGCAATATTTACGTAGGTGCAGTAATCAAATCAAGGATATCTAACATATAGATAACATAAACGTTATGTTGCAACTTTATATAGTTCCACCACAAACTGCCGAATCTTAAGACACGCGATATTTTGCTGAACATGATGCCTAATCACGTGGTCTCCGAAAACACCATAACGAAAACAATATTTTCTTACATCAGACCTATGCCGCAATTTTAGTACCAAGCCAATAAAGATTCCCAATTCTGAACGGTCTCAGCCAAAACACAGATGTGTTTGAAAGAGAAAGCATCAAAACAAACCCAACTGATTCCCAAACAAACACTACCGTAAAATCGACGTACTTTACCGTGCACCATCGAGTCTAGATAACTTTTTTACCGTCTAGACGCTTATACACGTCGCTCGAAACAGGATTCAATTCTGCAAGACTGGGAATCAATAAATAGATGCGAGGTCAACGCACCTCGTGAAGGAAATGATCGTAGTTAGTTCGTTGTAGCTTGAAAAAAGTTTGATCATAATACAAGACAGTGAGAATAGCTTATATCTAGTAGCTGTAGATATGGGATGACGTAAGCAATCCAATGAAATACGACGGGCATAAAACATGTAGAATGGGATCAACGAACTAGGATAGAGCAGCTACCCGTAGTAAAATATACTAATAATTTAGTTCAAAAATTTTCTTTTAACTCCTCTATTTACTTGCAAATTCGTAGTTCGCACTGATACGGGTTATTAGACCAAAGTGAAGGTTGTTGGTAAATGGCATGAAGGCCACCTTCAGTACCACTATTATAAAAGCACCTAAATAAATAAAGTACATAAGAACTGTAACTAAGCAAACTTCTTGCGGTAATCGTATCACACCCCTCTAGCAAAAAGTTTTCTACATTCCCAGAATAGATTAAGCTTAAAAAACAGCTAAAAATACTTGTTCTTCTGCTCTAGTTACGTCACTAGCATGCCATCCCAAGTACCTACTGTCGAGTTCGCAAAACATTCAAGTGCCACATTTCTCAATAACGTCCCGTCAACACGATACGGCCGACCGTTATCGGACCACCGTAAAAGGCAACGCCACAGTTTCACCACAAACAAGAATACGAAGACTATCATCCGATTGCAATGTAAACAAGCTTTCTCGATGACTTTGTGCCGCAGTGCGATATAAAAAGGCAACACAATCATTGAATTTTCACTGACTCTGAAGACGGTTTTGGCAGCTGGGTAGACATATTTTATGGTTGGAGATACAGTCGTGTGATCACAGAAATATATCAAGATAGAACGGCTGTAATCACCGTTTACTTACATTTCGCGCGTGCCGACTTACTGTAAAACCATCCCCCACGCTGACGTCTTAAGTGAGGCAACATCGCATAAGAGTTATCGATACTATCGATAGCAAACACGTCAAGTAAATTATCCGTCAGGATGCATAATATAGTATGCATAATATACGTGTGGTGTCCGGATTAAGAATATAGTACCACTCCATCTCGTCACGAGGATGTCCTTAAAGGCGACTAACTTAATCTAAACCAGAGGGATGGGCAGCAGCGTCCCTTCATTGAAACGGTAGCCATACTGCGCTCACCAACCCGCCTGCCAAGCGTGGTGAGTATTGGCAAATACCCCCCAAAATGATGACACAGTTATGAAAATCAATGGGGGAGGCCTTTGTTCAGCATTGGACGTATAAATGGCCGATATGATATGATGATACATAATAAAATGTGAGTGGATGATTAACACTAAGCTAAGATATAATACATAACTTTTCAAGTAAAAGAAAGATTTTATGATATTTATGATTTTATGTGAATTTGTTTCGGGTCGTCAAAATAATCCTTCGAAAAATGAGCAAATTCTGTTTTTAATAGAAACTACTTTTTTTTATTCCCGTGGCTACTGTCCATTTCTCTTTCGTAATTTGATCCTTTGGAAATGTCAAATTTACTTTTATCATTCAACTAAACTGTTTAGCACAAAATCACCAAGGAATTTGGGTCGCCAGCAAATAAATAAAATCTATTATTTTGATTAAATGTCTCTATTAGTCCAATTAAAACTAGTAAAGTGGCACAATACAATCAGCGTCCGTAAAGTTACGCACCATTCATTTCGGCCTAATGAAGTCCACTGTTGGACACAGGCCTCCCCCAAAGATCATCACAACCACCGATATGGATGTGTTTTGAGCTCATTGGGGGGTTTTGCCATAATCGCCACGCTTGGCAGGCGGGTTGGCGATCGCAGTTGAGTTGTTAATGTACTCGAAGGACGCTGCTGCCCATCCTCCGACTAATCCCTTAGTCGACTTTTACGACACCCATGGGAGGAGATGGGGTGGTGGCATTCTGAGCCGGCACCACACGGCAAGTTACGCACCATTTCTATATAAATTAATAAAGTAATACGAACTGTTAATTTTATTTAGCGCCTATGATTTCGACGTTAGAATATTGTTGATAGTGATGTAACTGTGAAAGCAGCTGCGTGTCGGTCGTCGTCCATGAGCGTCTTGTAGTCGTTATTAGCAGGGCCTGATTTAGTCTATGAGCAAGCTGGATATAATCGGCGCACAAATTGCCGGAAAGACGGCGGTGGTGCGCACGTGGCCACGCGCCGCCGTGTGCGCAGCACAGCGCACAGCGAGGCTTCGGGGAGATCATTTGAAATCTCCCCCAGATGTGCCTGGGGGTTACAGTTACCTCTCCTTCGGTACAGGGGGTGACAACTTTACAGTCATTCCATCCGGGATGTACCTAAAGGCGTGGCGCCAATGGGCGGTTCCGGTGTAATTGTTCTCAAGATCCTGGAGCATCCCTCCTGTGCCGAATATGACGAAGAGAGTAGTCCTAGTTTTAGGCGGTAGGAGACCCGCAAGCCTCTTTCGCCCTTCGCCGAAGCGGAGAAATTACATGATATAGAAAAGGGGACCGAATCGGGGCGCCAACGAATAGGCATTCGTTGGCGCCCCGATTCGGTCCCGTCAATATCGAAAAAGCATCAAAATAGCACATAAAAGTTTAACTACAGTATTGACAGTTCCGTGTGGTGTCCGGATTAAGAATATATCACCACTTCATATTCTCCTCGTGTGGATGTCGTAAAAGGCGACTGAGGGACTCTAAACCAGAGCGATGGGCAGCAGCGTCACTTCTGTGGTCTAAGAGCAGCTATTCAGTGCTCACCCACCCGGCTGCCAAGCGTAGTATTTACAAACTCCCTTAAAACATTTGTGGACATTAATGGGGAGGCCTTCGGTTAGCAGTGGACGTCCTTTGGCTGATACGGTGATGATGATGACACTATTCAATATTTGGATTTGCCCGAACTTTTTAGTGCTGGTGGTCGTCCGGGGAGAAACTGGTACGTCTCCTCCTCCTAACTCAAAATGATATTCTGGTTTCTGACCAAATCTCGTCGCCCCTTCAATACCACGCGCCCTCAGACTCTATCTTATTTGGCCTATATGGTAAATCAGACTTTGCTTATTAGTAATATATTTCAAATCCAATAATACAGGTATGAACCATAAGAAGGAGCATTGGGCTCAAGGTGTCATAATCAGAAACTAAAAACTTTCTTATATCATACACAAACATGTATAGGTATGTTCAAGTTTTTTTAGGAACTGAGGGCCAATTCTCGTAATTAATTGACACTATGACTGAAACTTGACCGAACTGAGATTAAGTTATGAATTGACCGAAAAAATGGTATTCTGCTACTCTTAAAGTTCAGTCGGATTTCAGTATAATCTCGGTCTAGTCTATTTAATAAAAAAATTGTACATGTGACAGTTCGAAATGTTAGCAGAATACCGTTTTAAATTCGATCAACTTTCGATCCATTTTCGATCTCATCACCGACCGTATCAGCCACTGCACCAACCGTGCCGTCTAAAGGTATAGGCAGGCATAACGCTTACCACCAGGCGAATGAATTGCTCGTCTCGTCATCAAGTATAAAAAAAAAACATGTTTGCCATTATTGTTGTTGTATGGAATATGAAATAATATATAAATATAATATATGAAATTAAAGAATAAATCATTAATTAGACACACAACAAAGAATAATTGCCATACAACTATATACACACGAACTACATAATAATACCAAGAGTATTTGGTTAGAATTGTGTGTGGAATTTGTGTTTGTAAACGCACCCACGACACAGGAGCAACGTGGGGCAACGTTTTAAAAAAAAAAAAACAAATAGAAAAAAGAATCCGTGTATACAGTTACATTACTTCTTACCCTATTGTAATGTATTTGTACATGGCGATGTTGATTCGGTGTACAACAGTGCGTCTAAATGGCAACATCTCAGCAAATGCTACAGATAACTGCAGCGCTGATTTTCAGCTGAAGCCTCCCTTAATAATGTCATCTCATCCCGTGGGCGTCGTAAAAGGCGACTATGGGATTAGCCAGAGGATAGGCAGCAACGTTCTTCGAGTATATTAACGACTCAACTGCGATCGCCAATCCGCCTGCCAAGCGTGGCGATTTGGGCGAAACCTCCCCACGAGCACACATAACACACCCACACCGGTTGTTGTGGCGAACTTTGGGGGAGGCTTGTGTCCAGCAGTGGACTTTATACCGCTGAAATGAGTCTATTAGAATCAAATACCGCAATGTCCATAAAAAAGCAAAAATGCGTTTTCTATGCCGTATGAATCTACAGATTAAAAGGAATCTATTTGAATATTCAAAATGCAACCAAAGCAATGTCATGTAGAAAACTGGCATTAAAAATTAAAGTATGCTACAAATATAGCATTATCCATTGGTGTATGTATATAAAAAATATGAATTATGGCCAGAACACGAAAATGGACATTGCGGTATTTGATTCTAATAGACTCAAATGATGATTAATAATGTGGCGTTCGGGGTTCCATACTTCTCACGCGACGTCAAACACATCGCAAGCGTTTTAGAGACGCGCGACATTTAACGAAAAAGAGACGTTACCTATCCTCAGCCAGTCACCTTATATGTAAAGGAAATGCATGGAGGCGCGGCGATGTAAGTATAGCTTGGAGCGGAAGAGCGTTTTATGGAGAACAGTATTCAGTTTTCGTGAACTCCTTCTCTTGTGTTGGCACGAGCTGTAATTTCACATGGAAATAGCCCATGGCGCGGTAAAAAGATTAGCCAGTAGGCAAGGTTGGTAACAGCGCTGACTACACATGCTGAGCCGGACGTACTTAGGTATCTATAGTCACACGAGGATGTCCTTTTCGTGCATCCACAACTGCTTAGTTGGGTTCATTATTCTATCATTTTAAATGCTCAGCAGAAATAAACATTAGTTCCGTTTAATTGTGAAACACACAATGCCATGTGTAACGAAGCAATGGACAAAAGCAATTCCAGCTGTTTATTGTGTAGTATCCTTCCATCCACACGTACCTACCTCTGTCAAATTAGCTGACGCAATGATAACATTTGCCCGGGTCGTTTATTGCGGGAGATGGCCCCTCACATGAATGGGGTGCCTCAAAGTACACTTAATTATTTAGACATTGAGGGCGAGATCCTAGTTTTTGTACGGTGAAATATTTTGTGTGAATCTGGGTCGGAGTAATTTGAGAAAAGATGTTGTGTTGGCCTTCTTAGATTAATATTTAGGAATATTTTTGCAAAAATTATGCCGGACAAACCATATTTATTGTAATATTCGGCTTAAGATATATCAAGAATTAGAAGTGAAATTTTAAAAGCCCGTTTCAGATTCAACATTCTTACTAGATCCTTTTTTTCGTGTGGTTGATGGCCAACCTTTTGTAAGAGTTCTTCGATCCGCCTACAGGCCTCCGACTTGGCTAAACGACTGCCATCTAATGACAAACACCGGGACCGAAGATTTTACGTGCCTTCAGAACTACCAGACTATGCGGTCACCCATCCACAGATTGACTACGCCAAGCGTTGCTTCCTCGCCGATCGTTTGCCGATCAGTGAGTGCAAGTAGCAATGAGTGCCTTATATTTGATAAGTTTATCATGTTGTGTTTCATCATCAATTCATCAAAAATAATCTTTTTACAATTGAAACGACAGAAGATTACAGTCGATATATACATCTTCTATAGAGCTTTCAAGTCTTTGCTCGCCTCCCTACAGTCAATATGAAAAGCGACATTCGCAGCCCCCACGCCCCACATGACTTCCCTTAACAATTTGGTGCAAATAATTCGCACATTCCGCTTTGGCGATTCAAGGTCGATATAATATTAATTTGTTCACAGTGGGGGTGACAGAAAACATATGAAGATAAAACTGAGGATATATTTTAAAAAATGTTACATTTCTATTATGATCGGAAATCATGCATGCAAATCGAAAATAGATAACCATTGGCAATATAAATCGTTGCAAATAATACGGTATATGGAAAAATCAAGTAAGTAAAATTCATAAGATACAGTTGGGTAAAAGAAAATTTTTAAGGTGTAGTAAAAAAGCACCGGCTGGCTTTATATTAATTGTGATTCATGTGGAATTTACGACTATTATTCATTAGGTTAGGTACTATATAAGGATTCATGCGGCGTCTCATTAGAACATAGTTAGGTAGGTAGGTACTGACAGTACGATCTGTAAAAAATCTACACACCTGGTGTGGTCAAACACACATTTGTGCAACGTATTGTTTTTTTTAAATATTATTATGTTAAGTTACTTGAACTTCAGTTAAATACAAAACGATCACGAAGCTATCTTTGGCGATATAATGCCGATCTTTACCCACCTCCTTTGACGTTAAAATATTGTGGACTCACCGAATCATTACGTGCACTTTCGGTTTAGTTTTTGTTAACATGTCAGTTGAAATAATTCAAACCGCATAGAGGCAGTAATATGTAGCTCAAGTATCTCTGAATCCATGCAACTATTTAGATAACGTACGAGTAAAAAAACGTTTGCTCATTAAACCGGAACAGCGCAAAATCTAACAGGTTTTATCGTATCTCCAAATTGAGTTACACAATGGTAGCTCTTTCGGGCTTTCGCTATTGTACAGCACATTTGGCGCACATGTTCCATTTTCGAAAGCCTATACGTGTGTCATGCGCATGCGCGAGTTGATCGGGCGTCATGGTGCATGCGTGTGCGACGAACCACGATCACAATGCGTCAGTTACGCTTTGCTGGTAATTTCATGACAGTGTTTTGGCAATTTCGTAATGAGCGTTTTTGTTTTGATTTATTAATATTATGAAATATTAAGTAGGTATGTATGTATATACTGTAGTACGGCTTATCATATGGAAAATACATATATACCGGGTACTTTAATTAAATCATACTGATATTATATGGTGGAAAGGTTTTTTTTGAGATTCTCAGTAACTACAAATCCAATTGACATGAATCTTTCACTATGTTATAGTTTTATGTTTTCAGCTTGAAATGGGCTATATAGAGCCGTTTAGTGCGTGTACATGTAATAATATATAGTTAATAAAGTCTGCAAACTCCGACAAAATATCACTGGGGGTTTATTCGTTGTATGCTGGCAACATATAGATACATCTTAAAAAGATACGGAAAAAGGTTTTATAGATAAGTACATGTTTTAAGTTTTTAATTTTATTTTTATCGAGCGTTATCTGCAGACAAAAATGGATCTCTACAATTTGATTTCAATTAGTAGGTACTTGAGATTAATTAAAAACCTCTTTAATGAACCGCCGTGCAATGTATTTGCGCACGGGGTACGGATAGGCAACTGTTACGCTTGGCGTGGAAATCATCAGATGATGAGACAATGAGCAGTCACAAGGCTATATTGGCATAATCACCACGCGTGGCAGGCGGATTGGTGCTCGCAGTATGTTATAAACACACGGAAGGATACTGCTGCCCATCCTATTGATATTTACCCTTAGTGGCCTTTTACGACGTATACGTATAATATGCGGGTGGACATAGGTGGTCTATTCTTAGCGATTCGAGACCAGGCCATGGTGTGGGAATATCAAAAATACATACATAACATCATTATCAATAACTATAATATATAGGGTCTTCCGTGTGGTGTCCGGATTAAGAATATAGCACCACTCCATCTCCTCCCGTAGATGTCGTAAAAGGCGACTAAGGTACTCTAAACCAGAGGGATAGAGGGATGGGCAGCAGCATCCCTTCTGTGGTGAGTACTGGCAAATTCCCCCCAATACACAATTGTGGAAATCTATGGGGGAGGCCTTTGTTCAGCAGTGAACGTTGCATACTTTAATACTGGAAAATATGTTTAGGAGATAAATCTATAGGCTGCAATGATGCGTTTTAGCAAAAAAATAAATACATAACATCAACCTTTATTTTATAAAATAGTACCGCGTCAGTAAATATTTCACTAGTCGAGTATTTAAATATCGATTTATTTATTATCAGTAAAACCGATACTTGATATTTGAAATGATTTCTATACCATTCATAGAGCCTAGCCTTAAAATATTTTCCATTATTAAAGTAAGACCAATATACGGGTCGGATAGGTGGTCTATTCTTAGCGATTCGAGACCACACGGCCATGGTGTGGGAATATCAAAAATACATAATTATCAACAAAATATAATATATATAATCCTAAGAATATTTTTATTTAATCTCATTCGCTTGTAAAATGGGACTAAACTTATACGAGTATAATCATGAATTTATTTGTTCAGCAGTAAAAAGCGACCTGGTAAACGTTCAAATATTCCAAACAAATAAACAGTAAAAACTCTCGTATGTGTGACAATGGAGACCACAGTTTGTTGTGACAGTTGTGTATTTCATAGAAGGGGAACAACAGTATTTGTTAGGTGCCAGTGTTGTTTCGAGTACAAATTGTTTACAAACGAGGCTAATCGTTCGAGTTGCATGTGGTTATTGTCTCATTTTCAAGTTCGTATGCAAAAAGTAAGCAGATACTGTGTTTTACGAACGCATTGTTTGCAGAATCCTGAAAGTAAATTCCTTGGAAGGAAATTACCTCTACTTGGGTCGTTATTTAAGTTTTGCCCTGTTGCTTGAACTGAACATTTGTCATAATTACGCGCTAAATTGTTTTATAAGTAACAAACGGGAGGGCCTTCAGTGAACAGGTAAGTAAATTACTGATTTACAAGGGTAATTAGAGCTAATTAAGAAAAAAAAATGCGGGTTGGTCAATTCACTGGTATTAGATGGTGATATAAAGGCAGTGCTTATCGAAATTTCGGTGATCCTGATAAAAGAACATGGTAAGGATGACGTCAGACGACAGCTGGTAACTCACCTGCCGCTTGCCAGACGTATAATAAACGAAGCCTAATCAAAACCAGCTCAACTTGACATCGGATGCACAGTAAATATCGTATCTTCGATTTCTTTTACCTAACATCAAAAAGAATGCATTGCAGTGCCCGTGCTATCTATTAAAATGGGACTAAGTTGATAAAGCGCTGTACTAAACTACATTAATTTAATCATCAAATTATAGTACGGAATAAACATGACATTCGTTATCACAACCGATGGATTTGATGGTTTTGACACGGTAACGGCTCTTTTGTCCCTTTTTATAGCTTTATCCACGTGTCACTCTACAGCTACACGGGCGACTTGGCCATGACATCTGCGGTCGTTCACCTCGCCCACCGATCTTTGCACCGGTGACTCTTATCACAAGGGAATAAAGCTAGTTTTTGAGAAATAGGAAATGCATTAATGTTGTTTATCAAGGGCACATATGACTATGATAGACCTTTAATGTTGATATCTATAAGAATAGAAAAGGATACGAAATTGACATTAAGAAGTCGACCTAATTTAGTTATTTGCAAATCGTTGATGAAATCATATTTAAAAAACTCGTCGTGTGTGTTTCCGACAACGTAACGTCGTGCTGGGTCAACTTAGCTAATAAACTTTCTAAGTAGCTTTACTAGCCTTTTCGACATTCATTACCGACAATGAGTCCTAATACCTATGTAGCAATTTCTTTTTCATTTACGCGTAGGTACCCACTGTGGTATTTTGACGGCACGGTTGGTGCAGTGGCTGCTGCGCACCGGGTCGTGGGTTCGATTCCCGCACGGAACAAATATTTGTACGATCTGCAGGTAGTTGTTCCGGGTCTGGGTGTATTGTGTGTGGAATTTGTGTCTGTAAACGCACCCACGACACAGGACAAATCCTAGCGCCCTCATACGAAGTCTTAAAAAAAAAAATACAATTCCTCTGGACCTCATACCTTCCAGTTTTCAGACGGTGATATGAAGGAAATCGAACGTGACCATTCTCTTAAACCACTGAATAGATTAGAATAGGGTTTTCGCTGTTATAGCCTGGTTCTTCGTCATCATATGACGTCTACTGCTGGACAAAGACCTCCCCCATAGATTTTCACAATTGTGTATCATTTATTGGGGGAATTTTCCAGTACTCCAAGCGTCGTGGCAGGCGGGTTGGTGAGCGCAGTATGGCTACTGTTCTACAGATAAATCACGAGGAATTTAGTAATCTTCCTCTTAATAGCATTGGCTTTTCTATTTTCTTTGATTTTAATCAAAATTTATATATTACGCTGAATGATAGATATAGATACAATGATCAATGGTACAATACACCTTTTTTTTTATTGGTGCCCAGTGGAAATTCTTCATGAACTTCCTTCGCCCCGGGGAAGGGCGAAGGGGTATGCCGGACTCCTACCGGCTAAAACCACTGGAGCGGTCATCTTCGGCACCTAAGGGAGGCTCCAGGTCCTCGTATGATCACACTAGAGCCGCCCACTGGTGCCACGCCTATAGGCACATCCCTGAGAGGGTGACTGTAAAGCGGTCACCCCCTCGGGGGGATTGTAAAGGATCCCCCATAGCGTCCCACGGCAGCGCGTGACCACATGCGTGCTACCGTCTTCTCTTGGGTCGCTCGGTGTGGGCACGCAGATTCCCCAATCTACGCACCCGCGAACCCAGAGGTCCCCTGCCTCACAGCAACGGCAGGGGGTTTCAGGCGTGTGGGAATTAGGCGCCAGGGCGGTTGTTACCCCGGCGCAGTCTCCTCCTTCTTCGAGCGGGGTCGGCCCTCTCCCGATCCCGCTCTGCGGTACAATACACCTAGGGTAGCCAAATGGTCGGGATCCATCTGGTTAGTCCCGACATTTCATATGATGTCCAGAATCCCGACGAAATACAAAATAACACACAAACAACCACTCGTAAAGTTCTTAAAAAAACTGAAATTTAAAGTAATTGAATAACACCGCGCGTTTTAACGATCACTCCACTGCGACTGAACGGAAGAACGCCACCACTTTAGTCTATTTTTTGTAACTAATTGTCTCCAAAAACATAGTAAGCACGTCACAGGGTCATAGCAGTTTATTCACTAGAAGAAAATTCACAAAAGAGTTTAGAAATTACAGTCAGTAGCAGAAGAAGAAAAAAAATTTTGTATAGAATAAGAGAGTTAGCGAAAGTGGTATGGGGTTGGAAGCATACGATAGCGAAGCGAACGAAATTATTATTATTTATCTAAGTTATGATACGAATGTTGGCACATACTCATGTATGTGCCAAAATTTAAGTTTTTTTGTTATATTACTAATTTTAATAATAAAATGTATGATTTTGATCTATAATATTATTTGTCCCGACAACGATCCCAAAATCGCGATATTTTGAAATTTTGCTCAAATATTGTATTCATCCCATCTGGGAACCCTACTAACACTTTATTCTATTTCATTTTTATAGGGCCCAGTGGTAATTCTAAATGAACATCCTCCGCTGTGGGGAAGGACGGAGGGGCAATCCGGACTCGTACAGTCAGCATCATATATAAAGTGGCAGCCACGGTAACCAAATATTTAGAAACATCCAAAGTGATCACTGATAACCTGTCAACCATGTTCGTCTAATTGTTCAGAGCACCAATCGTGATCAAATATATCGGAACAACAAAAACGTCATTATATGAGGTCATTCAAACCGTCATTATTATGGTAACAATCACAACGCCAGTAGTTTCCAAGCAGCCAAGGTATTCAAAAATATGTAACACTAGAGTAAAATGAACTTTATTTTAACCTCATAGCGTCTCATTTATCTAAACACAACATTGAACTTGACAATATTGTAGGAATAAAAAATATTTCTTACACCACCCATCTCTTTCATTTCATGCGTGACGTCATTGGCATGTGTTTTGTTTGATGATTATATTTTCAAATTGGTAAATAAATTCGTGCAAGACTATGAAGACTTGTTCCCATCAGTATCAATTGTTTTTTTTTAATGAGAAATAAATACTCTTTCTTAAAACGAGCGAGTTTGAGTCTACGTAATATTTTTAGATGCTAAGTGAACCTCATTTTATTATCAGTATGTATAATAGTTGATGATTAAATTCATACATGTCAACTGCATAATATCATGTATTTTTACGATGCTTTTATGGACATTATTATACAATTCTTTCATTTTAGAGAAATATTTTATACGTAAAGATTAATTAATCTGAACACCGTACAACGTTGCCTTACACTTGACAGTGGCGAAATTGTGGAAGATACTCCACAGAAGCCATAATCTAAAAGAAGAAGAAGATGCTTTTATGAATTATCTGCTTGTTCCTTAATTTGTTCTGTGTGAATTGTAGATAATAGATATTAAATACGAGATTGACCACGGCTTCATGAAAATGGTTTACACCATAGAATGCCTGCTAAGAAGCAAGGCACAAAGCAAAGAGATCATAATTTGCTGTTTCAATAAAATTTAAAATGAGTTTAAAGAATTAATTTTATTCCATTAATATAATAATTTTAGTTTGATAGTTCTAACGCGTGAAAGGGTCACACAACATCACACCACCACAGAATTTATAATAATCGGCAATCAGGCAATGTTTTTAATTAGCCCGGTGAACTGAGACAGGATTGTAAACAATATTATTTTACGATCCTAGACACTTTAAATTCGACACAATGGTACCTACACGCAGGATGTCTCTAGCCTAGACAAACCATGTCGATTTTACACAAAACATACCTAGATTGTAATGTGCACCTGGTTTGGTGTGTTAATTTAAAATCATTGCAAATTGAACCCTTTGTGGTTAAGATAAAGTTCAGTTCACTAGAGTGTTACATATTTTTGAATACTTTGGCTGCTTGGAATTACTGGCGTTGTGATTGTTACCATAATAATGACGGTTTGAATGACCTCATATAATGACGTTTTTGTTGTACCGATATATTTGATCACGATTGGTGCGCTGAACAATTAGACGACCATGGTTGACAGGATATCAGTGATCACTTTGGATGTTTCTAAATATTTGGTTACCGTGGCTGCCACTTTATATATGATGCTGACTGTACCGGCTAAAACCACGCCGGTCATCTTCGGCACCTAAGGGTGGCTCCAGGTCCTCGTATGATCACACTAGAGCCACCCACTGGTGCCACGCCTATAGGCACATCTGAGAGGGTGACTCAAAAGCGGTCACCCCCCGGAGGGATTGTAAAACCCCCGAAGCGTCCCTGTGCGCTGTGCTATGCGAACACGGCAGCGCGTGACCACATGCGCGCCACTGTCTTCTCGTGGGTCGCTTGGTGTGGGCATGCATATTCTCCAATCTACGCACCCGCGAACCCAGATGCACCCCGCCTTATAGCGACGGCAGGAGGTTTCAAACGTATGGAAATTAGGCGCCAGGGCGGTTGTTACCCCGGCACCGTGTTGAGGATCGGCCCTCTCCCGGTCCCGCTCTACGGTCACCTTCTGGAACATGACACTCTCACAGAAGAAGACCACTGCATTCCAGTTTTCCCTGCCCTGCCAACATAGCCGACACTACTGCTGGCAGAGAGATCTTGCCCGATCCCTAGACCAGGATCCGCCGCTCGGTGGCCCACGCAGAGTACGCCTCCAGCGTGTTCTGTGTGGAGTCCTGGTCGCTATCACAATGCATTGTGCCGTGGCCTCACGTCCTGTCCTGTGCAGGTACGCACCGAAACAACCGAGCCCGGTGAGCACCTGCATCAGGCGGTAGGTGACGCGCGCGCTCCTTCTGAGCCAGGCTCCAAAGAGCGGTAGGGCCTCCACGACGCGCTTGGTCGCAAATGGCATCCGCAGGCGGTGACGCCACTTTCCAAGTGCGCGCCGCCGAGCTAGCCGCTTCAGCCTGTCCAACGCCGCTGGTGGTGCGCCTTCGTCGCTCTGGCGAAGGGAGCGTGTCTGAATTGGCTACGAAAATTGCCACCGCTTGACCCTACTTACACCTACTTTTCCACCACGGTATCCACTTAGTTTTAAGCTAAATTTTGCCTCAAGAAAATGTCACTTACAAATCCCAAATGAGCTTTTTGCATATACCTACCCCTGCGAAGCCGGGCGGACCGCTAGTTTATTCATAATAAGGATATAAATTATACAAGACACGTTAAGTAATGGACGCAATATTTGTGAATGCAACGGTTGTTGATAACTTATCGCGTGACTAGCGACAGTACACAGTAGGTACAGATAAGGGCAACGTGTGAAGGGGAAAGTGTACTGTATTTTTAATTAATATTTTATTGCCATTTGACATATCAAGATTTCTATTAGAAAATAAAAATTTAAACAGAAAATATAAAAAATTGTGCCCTACAGTTATAAGTAAGTTTTCACCATAAAGATTCCCGTGTGGTAACTGTATTCAAAATATAGTACCACTCCATCTCGTCCTGTGGATGTCGTAAAAGGCGACTAATGGTTTCTAAACCCGAGTGATGGTCAGCAGGGTCTTCTGTAGAACTGTAGCCATACTGCTCTCAACCCGCCTGCCAAGAGTAGTGAATACTGGCTATAGATATCCGAGACTTCCGAGTACTAAAAAATTCCCCCTATTGGGGGCGCCTTTGTTTAGCACGGACATCTATGAATGTGGACGTCCTTCGGCTGATAAAAATAATAGGTTATCCGTATAACTAACTAAAATTTATAAAAAACTAAAATTTTGGCACATTATGAGTATCATAACTTAGGTAAATAATAATAATTTCGTTCGCTCCGCTATCGTATGCTTCCAACCCCATACCACTTTCGCTAACTCTCTTATTATACCAATATGAATTGTTGAAAATAGTATAATCCCACGTAGAAATAGATAACTATTATGATAACTTGCGCAGCCTCGGGTCTACACGTTTATCATAAAGGACTTTAATTTTTTTTTTACTTTTCCACGCACTTCGATTGCTCCGCGTCATGAGCGCGTTTACAGACATAAATTCCACACACAATACACCCACCCACCCAACAACTACCTCCAGGTCATACAAATATTTGTTCCGTGCTTGAATCGAATCCACGACCCGGAGCTCAGCAGCCGACTATATCAGCCACTGCACCAACCATGCCGCCAAAATAAAAGCGATTACCATTAAGGTTTAGGCGAGCCTAAAACTGTTTCAAGGCACCTGGTTTCAAAATGCTGCAATTATGTTGTATGAAGTCAAGTTCTATTGAGACAAATCAACTTCAAAAGAGCAAACTGCGACACACAGACATGACGATCCGCGCATCACATTACTTGAAGACACTCCGAAAGGCAACTAAAGTATAATCTGTACATTACAAACAAAGTTCAAAGCAAAATCTCGAAGCGCGAGAAAGGCATTCTACTTGCCCACGTCATAAATAGCTACTATGAAATAAAACTATAAAAGGCGAACACTCGGTCCGCGTATAGAAGTATATAGTAAATTTATTTCTAAACCAAGCTATTAATTACAGCCATTTTCTAAATTGTTTGACGTTGTTGTTATATCTGTGTTGCGTTAGTAGTAGTAGTAGTTTGTATCGCCATAAATACAGAATTTGGAAATGGTAAAAACATCTGATTTATATTATCTATGGAATATTCCATACATAAAAACGGGCGGTCCAGCTGCGGGTTTACACTCGTGAAGTTTTACAGTACTACAGTAACAGCATCCTCTAAAAGCGCTCGAAGGGGCTTGAATACGCTAGGTATCAAATTCTTCTAGTAATTTTCTAGAAATACATACACATTAGACTTGGTCCGCAACCTTTTTAGGGTTCCGAACGTCTGAAGGAAAAAACGGCGGAACCCTTATAGGATCACTCGTGTGTCTGTCTGTCTGTCCGTCTGTCACATCAAATTTGGTCCGTATCTACTGGACCGATTAAGTTGAAATTTGGTAACCGAATTCATCTGTAGACAATATATTTAGCAATTTCGGAACCATCTCCACGCGAGTTGAACTCGCACTTGTCCGTTTTTTGATACGAGGGCCACAAATTCTACGTTAAGGTCGGTAACAGCATGTCATAACTTTTTATTTCATATTAATAAAACGCAGAAGTATATTTATAATTACATTTATAGTAACATTCTAGTAAAAGACTCACGGTCCGCATGGATAGTGGATAGTTACCGACCGCTACATTAAACCCATCAACGCCGTCTAGGAAGATTTTTCTTGTCTATAAGGTCATCAATTTATTAGCTAGAATAATAGACTCCGGCACGGAATCGACCATCTCGTGGTCCCGGCCTAAACAGCAGACACATTGTTTTTAAACTAGCTATTTTCGTATTCTTCTCAGCAAACTCTTTCATTTGATACCCATATCATGGGGGTGCATAAAAAATAACCGGTCATCCACCGCCGCCATCTTTGGGAGTCCACCATATTGGATTTAGAATGAAGTCACTTAGCAAACCATGCATTGACATCCAAACTAAACGTGTACGCAAAACTTCAGCTCAATCGGTTGGGGATAACTGTTTTAAAATTCAGTTGTAAGATTTGATCCATACTAACAAGCCAAGTTAAATATAAGATTTTACTTAGATCAGATTTTTCTAATGTCTGCCCATGTGGTTCTCAGCTAAGAATAAACCATCCCTCTCCAGCCATGGGTGTCGTAAAAGACTAATGGTTGATATCAAGAGGATGGGCTGCGACATCGTCCTGTGTGCTACTACTCCTAATAAAGAACATACTTTGCGTCACCCAAAGGTCATCTCATAGAAAATACCTATAGCGTTAAGACCGCCTTCACTGTTGTATCAAGCCCCCATCTCATCCCGTAGGGGTCGTAAATGGCGACTATGGGATTAGCCGGAGCTAGCTAGGGCAGCAACGTCCTTCGTGTACATTTATAAATCAACTGCGATCGCCAACCCGTCTGCCCAGCGTGGCGATTATGGCAAAAACCCCCAATGAGCACACAACACAAACCTATACCAGTCGTTGTAATCTTTGGGGGAGGAATCTGGCCAGCAGTGGACGACTTTCGGCTGAAATAATGATAATTAAATAATTACTGCAATCACCAATTCGCCTTTTTTTATTTGGATCCAGTTCTACATGAACTTCTTCCGCCCCATGGAAGGACGAAGGGGCATGCAGGACTCCTACCGGCTAAAAGCACTGGACCTTCGGTATAGGTATTCGGTATAGGTAATCTTCGGTACCTAAGGTGGGCTCCAGGTCCTAGTATGATCACACTAGAGCCACCAATTCGCCTGCCAAGAGTATTGTTTATGGCAATATAATCTATGAACGCTCATTGTAGCGATCCTTAGGAGACCAATGTTAAGCAGCGAGCTAGCGTCTATGGGTTGATGTGTGTGTGATTCTATCAAGGTTAAGGTCAATGACACTGCACACACGTATAAAATCACTTTGAACTTCACCAATTTAAGCTAAGAGATGCATTTATATCGCACGTTTTGCTCAAAGTGAGGCCATAACAATCTGCATGTCAGTTACTTTAGCACCCTTTTAGCCACGTAGAATATCTCGTACTTAATCTATTCCCGTTTCAAACCTCAGTACATGTCCTTGACTCTTCCTACGTCATGCTCCTCCTGTTATTATCTTGTTAGTAAACTGTACCAGCTGTCATATCGTGTCTAGCCGCTTGTTTGTGTATGTTGAGATGAATCAATTGGTCATATCGATGTGGGGGCAAATGGTTTGTGTTTAATATTTGAACTTAACCTCGAGTAGGTGCTTCTAAATCGGAATTATTTTGAAGCCGAGCTTGATATTTAAAAACAATGTTGACTGTAAGTTAATGAGTTGCAATACAATAATCCTCTTTTGATAAGTAATTCGTATAAATCAACGATAAATTGGCGAGCTCGGAAGTTTAGCAATCCTTCATTCGACCAAATAAATAGCTGGCGATCGGACCGAAGTATTATATTTTAGCTATAAATATTTATTATAGCTATAAATACATAGTAATGTATATCGCTGACTGGCTAGGTTTCTGTTACTGAAAATTATAACAACCACTTTGTCAACTTCCAAACAGCCAGAACATAATCTCTTTAGCACTGGCCAAAAATACAAACCCAGTCAAAAGAAGAAACCTACAGTCAAATACAAACGTCAAAAACTAAAAGTGAAGTCAACATCTTCACAGCAAATAAAAAATAACTATACGTAGCATAGAAAATAAAGGTGTGCGGTCGCGGCTGGCGTTTGGTCGACGGGTCGTCGTCGCCACAAACCCGCGCGTTTCCCCCTCGGCAGGAGTCGAGCCGCGCGCCGTTCGATACAATACGGGCGTCGCCGCTACGGTAACCAAGCTCCGTGTTTTAGAACATATTTTTACCCCCTTTATATGGTAATGTCACGGTGTATAATTTCACCATAATACGATGGAAATTTGTCTTACATAAAGGTTACTGTGCTTTTTGGAGCTATTGCTAAAGTATACACAGTAATGTATTACATTACTAAAAACATGAGCTATATAATAGTAAAACCCCCTGCAAGGATTTATGATATAACTTGCATTTTATTTTATTCAATATATTGGATATTTTTTTAGTCATGTACTCATTTGTATTAGACTTAAATATAAGCATAATTCATATAAACAATAGCAACAGGTTACTATAGCTACATTTATATCCTTATTACATTTTCTGCAAACAATGAGCTAAATATAGTCCTTTATCGTGTTCTGATAAAGCTATCCACCCTAGCTTGTACCGGCCATCTTGGAGCGTAACCGCCGCGTTCCCCCGCCGCACGCCAGTCGCTCGCCGCGTGCCCGCCCGTGTGTACGATTCATGCGCGAAGGTTGAAGCTTTGAACACTGAATTGCATCACCATGCAGTTCGAATACGACCCGGAACGACTCATAGAAGAAGTCAGAAAACGACCTGGAATATGGGACTACGAAGATACGGAATACCGCGCGAAAAACATGAGATACAAGCTATGGAACGAAGTCGTCACAGAACTTATGCACTCTGACGTGAAGGTTTCTAAAAGTGAAATGAGGGAACTCGGTAAATATAAATCACTTCGTTTAATCTATTTAGTATGTATTTAGTCGCAATTTATATTGGAACACACGACGTTTGTATACCTACGTAAACAAATAACAAGTTTGTTTTTAAAGTTTTGTTTCGGCAATGCCTCAATAGATGGCGTTGTGTGTCTTACACCGGCGTCGACCTTTTTTGTTAAACGAAGTTCGAATGTGAGTTCTAAGTATCGCTGTAGTTTGACGGCACGGTAAGTGCAGTGGTTGATACAGTCGGGTGCTGTGCGCCGGGTCGCGGGTTCGATTCCCGCATGGAACAAATATTTGTATGATCTGCAGGTAGTTGTTCCGGGTCTGGGTGTATTGTGCGTGGAATTTGTGTCTGTAAACGCACCCACGACACAGGAGTAATCCTAGCTTGAGGCAACGTTTTTTTAAAGGAGAGAGAGAGAGAGAGAGAGAGAGAGAGAGAGAGAGAGAGAGAGAGAGAGAGAGAGAGAGAGAGAGAGAGAGAGAGAGAGAGAGAGAGAGAGAGAGAGAGAGAGAGAGAGAGAGAGAGAGAGAGAGATATGGTTGTGACCTCGTGGTGTCTGGATTAAGAATACAACACCACTTATCTCACCCCTAGATTTGGGAAAAGCGATTAAGGGACTCCAAATCAGAGCGATGAGCAGCAGCGCCCCTTTTGTGGAACTACAGCTGTTCTGCACTTACCAACCCGCCTGCCAAGCGTGGTGTGTACTGGCAAATACCCCCCAAAACGATGATGATGACGACGATGATTTTCATATAGGACGATGAATTATCATAATAGGTATGATAATTCATCGTCCTACATGAAAATTAATGCTTGAGATTACAAAGAAGTGTTGACACACAATCAGTTAGCAAAGTGTACAAAAGTCAATTAATATTAAATATCTATGGTTTCAGAAATTCAACTGCAAAAGAAATGGAAGAGCATTCGAGACTGTTTTCAAAAGTACATATCTAATCCAAATAGAACAAAGAAACCTTACATTTACTGCAGACAACTGCAATTCTTGTTAAAAGACCAAGATTTGCCCCGCAAAGAAGACGCTGACGCTACCAGCGATTCAGATGACGCCAAAACAACGAAACAAAAAAGAGTATGGAGGTCTAAAAAGAAATTGAAGTTAGTGAAGGACGAGGAAACCTCAGAAGAAGATAATGGTAATGCTTTCGATGTGACCCTTGACGATTCCAGGGACAACGACGGAATCGATACTGGACGGTCAGCAAAAGTGCCAAAGTTAAACAAAACCCAAATCGACGAGTTTGCCTTTGCGAATGTTGATGCACAGGTGAAAACTGAATTGGATGACCCTGACAGGATGTTTTTGCTGTCACTCCTGCCACATTTAAAGACAATACCCGAAGAATTCCGTTTAAACGTCAAAATGGAACTGATGCAAGTGTTAAGAAACGCGAATTACAATAACGTTCGAGAGCATAAGTTGATTTAGATTGTGATAGATACATATCTCAATGATTAGCGTTAATTAGAATTGCGCATTCATTTTATTTTTATTACGACCAAGCATAAGACTAATGTTAAGTTACATTCCAAATATTTTATTAAAGTTTAAATATGTCTAAATAGATATTTAGTTTGACTTACCTTAAATCTAAATATGTGAGTGACTGGAGACCTCCTACTGCATTTGGTACAGTCCTAATGATATTTTGTGATAGCAGTAACTTTTCTAAAAAAATATACGAGGTCAGTTCATCAGGTAATTCACTGAAGCGATTTTTTGACAAATCTGTAACAAAGGAGAATATAAAATTATTAATATGATACGTATTACCTATCTCATTATTTTTTACTAAGCGGTGAAACTAAAGTTACGAACAACTTTCGAAAAAAAAAGTAAATTGCTCAAAATAACCATAGACAAACAAGAGAGTGTATTGAGTGATTTGCTCACCAATACGTTTTGATTATGGCAAGGTTGGGACACAACCGACAAAGCGATTTAGGAAGAATAAAAGCCCATGTTTAACAGAGATCATCCTCCCGTATGCTAATAACAGCATTCTGCAATCTCCAATCCGCCTGCCAATCGTGTTGATTATGGCAATATCCTCTATGTCTATGACCGACTTGTAGTGATCATTGGGAGGCCCATATTCAGCAGTCAGGGGCTGATGTGTGTTTTTAACACTCGACTTTTTCGTCAATGGAAAGTCAAAGCAAAAGACAAAGGCTGAAACAAATTACAGCAACGCAAAGTATCTTTATTGAAAAAAACCGAAAAATATTTTTTTGACTCACAAATACATAGTTACATTGCTTCCAAACTAAGTAATAACTTGTAATATGGAAGTCAAGGATTACATTTGTGTGAAGATATTGTTTTTCTTGTGACATCAGTTGTTTAAGTGTGTGCCAATTACATTAAAATTCCTTTTTGCCAGAGTGGATTTATGTTAGTTAATTTTGAAAATATTTGTGGTTTTACGTTTGCCGGCGATGAATTTGGTGTTTCGGTTATTCGATACATGCTTCCGTTAGTATGAAGTACAAACTAGGTAGCAAAAGTAGGTTGCTGGACGGGTATCTAATAGGCTTTAAGATCCATAACCTTCAGTTCATTTAGCTTGATTTCCCCGCAAATATTTACCACAACACCTACAGTGCAATTCCCTAAGCTCAAACATCCTTACATCCTTGAAAACAGAATTGAAATAACGGTGACAACCCAATTTGGTATTCGCTATATGTGTCGCTATGGATGTTTGAGCTTAGAGAATTGCACTGCTGTTTAGCCATATTTTATTTTGTACCTGTTTGCAGAGCCGATATTTATCGGCAGAGATACTGCATGTAGTAGTTCTTGCCTTTTAGCATTTCAACAGACCAGCCTCGGTCAAAATTAAGTTAAGGCAATATCTGTTTACATTTGAAGACGCGACGCTTAGTAAGATTGATTTAGGATCACAACTTTTAAGTAAAATATTATCCGATCGCTAACAAATGACAATGAAACTTACGAAATTGACACACGGTAACATTTAAAACGACCACGTTAGCTCTCAATTTCATGTCAATGTCACTGACATTACAATTTATATTCCTTGACGATTGCAGATTGTATTCATCTTGCCTAAGGGGCTGGGGATCGTTTGGAGCAGGCTCTCACTCGCTATGCCATGTGAAATTATACAACGTGTTTTTTTAATGTAAAGTTAATACATCACTATCGTTTTCTCTTCGTGGAATTATTTCACATAGCGCCCTCGTACGAAGTATCTTTATGTAGTCAAGAAAGGAACAATATTGCTTTATAAAAACCGGACAAGTGCGAGTTGAACTCGCGTGGAGAGGGTTCTGAAACTGCTGAATATGTTGTCTATTGTTGAATTCGGTCTTGTACCAATAACTTATACCAAGATCAATCTTAACACCGTAGTTGATAAACATGATTTCCCATACATTCCAGCCGCAAACGTAAGTTTGTACACACAACATTGAAAGATTTACCATGTTATATTAAGACCATAGACTTCTATAGGTTTTCCTGTAATCTATAGGTAAAGAGCTATATTTTTTCAAAATGTTAGGCTCAGTAGTTTCGGAGATAAGGGGCGGGAATGGTCAATTTATGTCTATTTTCTTAAATACCTTTAAAACTATATACTTTAAAATTACAAAATAAATACACTTGAAGCCCTTACAACAATTCCTTCCATTTAATATGTTACACGGTACAGTTTACAAAACTTTATTCTTTAATTTTCTATTTTACCCCCCAAAAGTGACCCCCATGTTCAAAATTCATTTGTTTACGTTACTCGCACGTGTTTGGGTCGCAGAAATCCACATGTGTGCCAAATTTAAACTTAATCGGTCCAGTAGATTCGGAGAAAATTAGCTGAGACAGACGGACAGACAAACGAGTGACCTATAAGGGTTTATTATAAGGCCGTTTTTTCTTTCGGCCGTGCGAAACCATCAAAATAATCGTCTTACGAAACCATAGCAAAGCTTTGACAACTTCAAAGAAATATGAAACTAAATACTAGTGTTCATAATAGAAGGGGGATCGCATTAAGGGTCAACGATATTGTTCTTTCCCAAGTGAGACGAAGTTTTACGGCTTAAATAACGGCACCCATGAAAGTTAGTCGTAATAATGATTTAGGGTGGCAACACAAGTATAATAAATAATAAGTTCTTGCTTGGGGATATGTGGTTAAGCCACAAAAATAGAATGAAACAATTTTTTCTAACAATGGTAGAAGTATGGTCAACCAATATTATGACCCAAGGATTGGTCTAGATTCTTCCAAAATTGGCGACCTGAACGAATGATTGACATTGTTGTCTTGTATTTCGTAATAGCAGAGCTCATTCGGATGTTTTTATTGTATGATTTATGTTATAAAACCTCGTAATTTGACGAATTAGAATTTCCACAAGTGTTACGGCAGCGGAAAAGTCAATGAAACGACTGTGTTAAATGATACAACGTTTCTTAAAAAAAAAAAAAAAAAAAAAAAAAACAATAAGGATTCAAATACAATGTTTCGCTTCAAAGCCTTTGAAATGCAAAGGTTTTATTTCCTACGACTAATAAAATTAAAATCAATATTACTAATAATTTAATAATTATTATAAAATAAATATTTAACTTAACATTCTAAACAAGTTCTAAATTAATAGTTGTTGCTAATTGTAATACTTGTTGCAAAATCGGGACACTCAAGTTTTATCCCAACTAAGTTCAAGATGTGGTTTCATGCAATGATTGGCCCTACGAATTCCCATATTATTGAAACGGTATAATTGTCAAAGAACATTTTTCATTCAATCACGATAACAAGATAAAGGCTATGTAAACTAGTTAGGTTCGTTGACACAGAAGTGCGTCAGAGTGCGGTTAATGGCAACCGCAGGCAATGCGCTGATCATTATGTAATCATAGAGCTTGGTACTCCCGTGTAACTACTCTGTAATCTGCCTGGAATATCTTTAATATATAAGCTGCTCTAAACTTGAAAACGAAGTATAATTTCAAGACAAGAGTTTGCAATAAATAATTCTTTTACGACAAGTTAAACTTGCATCAAAATATTAAAACAGTTTGTGTTGTTCAATCATTTTACATATATTGAAATTAATTCATCATCTATTTTAGATATTGCGATAAGGTATTATAAAGGAGGCCCTAGTGTGATCATACGAGGACCTGGAGCCTCCCTTGGTGCCGAAGATGACCGCTCCAGTGGTTTTAGCCGGTAGGAGTCCGGCATACCCCTTCGCCCTTCCCCGGGGTGAAGGAAGTTAATGAAGAATTTCCACTGGGAACCAATAAAAATGAAAAAAAGGTATTATAAAGGAAACAAAGAAATAGTTTCATGCACAGTTTAAAGAAAATTAATACATAATAGCAGATAGTGAAATGAATGAAGCTAAAACACCATCCGGTAGAGATCCTATGACCTTTTTAAGAATGCTGCAACGAATGTTAACATACGGTATGACTTGTTATATGGAAGTAATCGAGATATCTTTAACTTAAAAGGCTACTTAAGTTGCATATAAAGTAAGCGAGATTTTTCAACACAACTGACCTTAACCTCTAATTTTATTGTTGCCCATTTGCAGAACTGGTTTCGGACAATGAATTACCGTACTTTATTAAGCTTAAACTTCGAGGACGTAATGGAATCTACTTAATACACAATTAGGTTTCCATGGTGATCAAATTTTCTTTGTAAATCGGTCTTAGGGATCGTTTAGGAAAGTTAACAAAGCTAATCGATTAAAACGTAAGATATTGACACATCAATTCAATTCCACTTGATAGGCGCAACTAATGCAATCTAATCTCGAGTCGTTATTGAGAGCACTTATATCTAGGGATAGTTGAACTCGTTTCGATGTATTAATGGCCTTAACTACCAATTGTAAGTGACAGGTATAGTGACAGCTGAGTAAATAAAAAAACATCTGTTATGCAACTCAAGTAGGCACCTCTACCAAAGTTTATCTTGAAACTTTTGTGTGTTATATCCTGAATCCAATATGATAAAAGTATAAACAGAGAAAATACTTTTAAAAAAACAAAACCGTTTTAAATACAGAACTGTAAAACACTATTTACTTTTTTATAAAACTGGATTGACGCAGGATACAGTAGTATGTTATTACTCCAAATAAGTCTGGTAAATGTTATACGGTGACATTTTTCGTATAACATTTTTTGCGAGCTTTTTAATCCCAATTTTTTGCTAAAAGCAGTTCAAGGGGCGCATTTGTAACAGCTGGGAGTTAGCTACTTACTACTGCGAGTGATAAATGGTTGTAATACCACAGGCCTTCGAGAAGACTCGCCAGAAAAGTGATTAAAATTCGGTCAAGTGTAAGTTCAACTCGAATAAATAAAAATATGTATAACAGAGGATATAACATGAAAAACAAAACGGTGTAGTTTGTCATGTCTTGCAGTGTCATTGCGTTTAGTGCTCATAGTTACCAGTTATCAATATAATTTCCCCTATGTGAATCGAACTTTTGTCACGTCTGAAGTTTAGAAGACTTGGTGAACAGACTAGCAAGTAAATCACCTGGTGATAAGCTTCACACCGGCCCAAAACAATTGCAATGCTAAGCTGGAACACAGTATATGTACAGGATGTTTAAAAACTGTGGCGAATATGTGATACTGCGAAACCTACCTACTCAGACTTTAGAGAACTGCCACCCGTAAAACGCTCACTCTGTTAGTAACTACCAACACACATGGAAAACACTTATTGTAAACGATACCGTTGAAATATAGATAATCGACTATATAACGGCTACGTATCTGATGTTGAATCACACACCGCCTCAAAAAAGTGTGTCAACAATCAATGGGCCGAGACTGCACCGAAACTGGTTTCTCCTTACAAAGTTTCGTGTGAACCGTCCGATGCATTTCGTTTAACTTTTTCTCTAGTATAATTTCAACGTATTCCTTCTGCGACATTGTGTCAATATACAGTGATGTGCTGTTAGGTATGACTTGAAAATATAAGTGGATGATGGATGAGCGTTTAAAGGAAATCGTAGATAATTTCGCTTTTTTTAGAGCAAAGTAATTCAATACATTACTATTATACACATTTAAGTACGAGGAAGAAATTGTTTAATACTATCAAACTAACAGAATGTAGAGAGATAAACTTCAAAACAATAGAGAAAATAATGTCTATGAAGCTAGCTATCTAATTTGGCACGTAAATAAGCGCTCTGTATCTTTCGGACACTCGAAAACGAAAAATGGCAAGATATCATAAATATTATCGTGATATAACACACCCACGACCTCATTTTTTCGATAATGCGCTCAAGTAATAAAGTTAATGGAAACACTCCAGAGAGTACGAACTACACTTTTGGATAACTGGGTCGTCACTACATGCATGCATACAAATAAATACGTCACGAAACTGTGTTTATCATACTCTTCTTTTTTGTGTTATCTTTGGTCGTGAGATGGTATATGTCAGTAAATAGTTTACCTATCTGTTTATTGAGGCGTATATGAGTAAGCATTTCCAGTAAGCAACATTACATTACATTTTTGTAACATATCTATACATCTATATAAAATTGAAGTGTCTGTTTGTAATGTCAAAATAACAGCTTTTTACTAAATGCATATGAAAGTATATACGGTACCTACAACAAACTATTTTAAATTTTTGGCTGTCTGTCTGTCTGTTTGTTCCCGCTAATCTCCGAAACGGTTAAACCGATTTCTACAGGACTTTCACTAGCAGATGGCTGATGTTATAAGGAATAACTTAGGCTACTTTTATTTTAGAAAAATAATCCGGCTTCCGCGCAAAAAATTAAAACTCATGAAATACATTACATATACTCTATGTCAAGTGTCTATGCCGAAGTACTCTAAATTATACATAAACTAGCTGGGAATTTAAACGGCGGGTGAAACCGCGGCTCCCAGCTAGTAATATATATTTTGCTATAAAGAATTCCCCGTTAGATATAGGTATAATAAATGTGTAAAATGTTCTATGTTATTAGTATTTTTCATCCTTGTCTGTTGTAGGCAATAAATACGATTATTTATAGACACAAAGCCGCGACCTCACAACTGAGTAGGCAAGCTACATCGTAGTATAATATTACAAAATAGCAAGCATAATATTATCCCAGCTCATGAAGCTCGTCTAGTAGACTTTAATTAGCAAATGAATAAAATTAAATTTCAATGAAATAATAATAATATACACCCCGTGCCGCTCACGCGTGTTGCTATTGTCGCCTGCAGTGGTGGCAATTTAGGGGGCCCATCTTGTCAGTTGGCGAGTCACCGTCTGCTACAGAATTTCATTTAAAGGTGGAAAGGTAGACGCCGTATTTTCGTTTTTCAAAGTAGACATCATGATCGTTGTAGTTTGCATTTCATAATAGTTTTACACTTTAGACGAGAATCCGCGAATGCATTTTTATAGTGCAGACTCCTCGTGAGTCCCCGATTAAGTAGGTAGATGAGTAAGCCTATTAAAGCGGGGTCCTCTTTGTAGAGGCTATTAACCCGTGAATAGAGACATTTAGATAATAATAATGTACACAACAATAATCCAGGTGTCAGTTATATATTACTTAAAGCTAGGTTAGTAGTAGTACTATGTATATAATGCATCTATATATATAAAAACGTTATGTTCATTTGTTCAAAATCGCAAATCCCCTAAAGTCCTTACCGTTCGTTTTGAATTTTTTACATATCGTACTATTCATACACGCGCATATTTTTATTAAATCAGGAGAATCATATTGTTTTTTAATTCAAACTCATGTTGTAATTACGTATTGCCTTGCTCAGAATACCACCACCCCATCTCCCGTGGGTGTCGTAAAAGTCGACTAACTGATTAGGCGGAGGATGGGCAGCAGCGTCCTTCGAGTACATTAACAACTCAACTGCGATCGCCAACCCGTCTTCCAAGCGTGGCGATTATGGCAATACCCCCAATGAGCCCACAACACATCCATATCGGTCGTTGTGGTGATATTTGCGGGAGGCCTGTGTCCAGCAGTGGACTTCATTCGGCCGAAATGATGAATTACGTATATTAGCCACAGCAACGCGTGGCCGGGTAAAGCTAGTAAACTTATAAAAAGTATGCCATACGAGGTGTCAGCACGATTGGTGTAATAATATCACTCCTGCCTCACTAACACCTGCATGAAGTGATTCATGTAAATACCATAATTCTACGCTAAATAATAGAATTTTTTAAGATATGATCTATATCAATATAATAAAATCGAAGTGTCTGTGATTTCAAAATAAAAAGTGAAACCTGCTATTTATAATTTTAAGCCTAATCATAAATGACCGTTATTAGAATTTTTGTCTGTCTGTAAGTTGATCTCGAATGGGCTCCGAAACGGCTCGACGGATTACAATGAAAATTTTAGGGATTAAAACAGGAAGTTTAACTTAAATTTCCGTCTATGCTCCAAGATTCAAGGGTTCAGAAGATATAAATTATAATTTACGCCTACCGAAACGGGCGGGTAACTGCTAGTATCCCATAATTGTTTAATATCTCACGTCATTAACACTATTCAATCATAAAAAAATCCTTTACACTCACTTTTTAAAACTCTAAGAATGGCTGACATCTTGAAACACAAGCAAAAGGCGAAGTTCATCAAGGCTTGTTCCTGTGTAAAGCCTCAGAATAAAGGTTTCTTTTCTCGTTGACAGACAGCGTGGGCGGTGACAAAAGGAGGTCTTCCAAGCATTAATGACTAGAGGCACGTCTTTGAACAATGAACATGAGAATAACTACTCGAGACTTGATGAAAGTTTTAGCACCCGAGGCCTCCTTGCTGCTCGTAATTATGAAAGAGGTTCGAGAGCAATCTACATTAAAGATGATGTTTTGATGAGGTTGTGAAAAGATTATGATGTGTTGGCAACTTAGACCTTAAAGTAGTTGAAATATTTATTATTATTATGTTAAGGTTTGTAGTTTTTTACTTTGTATTAATGTTTGTTTTTTTTTTTCCACACTAGGATTTCTCAGGTGCCGCGGGTGCGTTTACGGGCATACAACACACCCAGGCCCAGAACACTACCTGCAGATCATACAAATATTTGTTCCGCGCGGGAATCGAACCCGCGACCCATAGCGCAGCAGCCGACTGTAAAAGCCACTGCACCAACCGTGCCAATTAAGGACAAGACTCAAAATAATCCAGTGTCGTATACTCAAAACGACCGAATAAAACATTACAGCTGTGAGAATTTGTTTCTCACCAGCATTTAATCACAACAACAGCTAATCTCAAACGCAGTAACTATACATCAACGGTTTCAGACGCATACATAAATCTAACGCAATTGAGGCCAGCGTGAGGCTTAATAAATTCGAGGACAACACTAGAGTCCTGGTATTTGGTGATTATATCCCCTAGAGCTTCCGGCCGCTGGCATAAATACAACGTGTTCGTTACAAGACTTATGAGTCATAAACGCTGAGTAATCTCGAAACGATATGCCTCAGTACTCTTACAAGTAATGCTAGTGAACCCAGGCGATGTTATATAAACACTTGAACACAAGTGATGTGCGAGGAGTTAACATCCAACAATAGCATCGATGCCATAATAAATAATCTCACGAAGCCCTCAATGACATAACATGTTATATAATTATTCTTTAATGCGTTTGATGAAGAGTTAATAAGCGTAAAATATCACATAGGTGAACCAATCGAGCGACATCAAAGGCTAGAGTCCCCGCGCAGTTTATTGAGAAAACAAAAATAAATTCAAGAGCAACATCGCATGCAGTTTCGATGATGTAATCGTGCTTAGACGAGACAGTGATCGTTAATACTAACTGGAACACAAACATCGACCACCGCAGTTTAAAATTACAATTTATTGACAAGTTGTTTATGATCAAAAGCTTTCCAAGAAGCCTCAAAATCATTCGTGCAGTTTGTATGCGTGATATTAACATGAAAACGTAATTAATTTATATAAGACTTGCAAATTAATTATATTAAGAATTATATGTATGCAGGTAATGTACTTTGCCCTTAATCAATCCAGTGCAATGATATTATATATTAAAAAGAAGTAGATATGTTATACATGCTTGCAAAAAGTAAGAACCAAAACTCCCCCAATTGTAGCACCTCGCAATAGGTTCGCCTAGATAGCATCTCTTTTACTCTTGTTGTTTTTGTGTCTTCTTTCTCACGACATGGTTGTGCAAGCGAGACTGTATTTTGCGCGCCATTTAATATGGACGTAACATATCTATGGTATATAATATCATTGATCCAGTGTAATCACACTGTGATGTATCAGTGTGCGATTTCCTTTGCAGACAGAACTCCGTGATAAATAAAGCGAAAAATACTAGGCATTGACTAATAAAAGCTACACATTTTCATAGCTTATTGGATTCCACCATCATAATAGTGCATAAACTGTGACAGGTTGCCAACCCATCGCCTACGATTAGTAAACAAACCCGTTTTACTCGTTTCGACTATTTACAACGCATGAAAATACCAGTGCCAACCAACTATTTATTTCAAAATCAAATCAGCATAACACGAACGTCTCGGATACTACAAATGTCAGTATACCCTGGGATAGAGTATATTTTTATACCAAAAGGTGAGCTATTTCCACATGACGAAGGGAGGGCTGGCGTCTAAAGGCCATTAGGTAATGTGGCACAACACAACAACCCTGAACTTTTGATTGACAGTTTAAATGACAGAGGTTGGGTCCGAATAGTACAGAAGAACGTATTCCGCAAAAATTAAACTATAAACTAAAAATAATTAACGTCAAAGTAAAAAACTCCCCCATAACCGGTTACATGGCGTGTGTCTTCATTTTGTGAGGAATTTGCCAGCAATCACCACTCTAGGCACTCAGCAGGTAGGTTGGAGAGCGCCGAATGGGTACTGTTCACAGAGAGGACGCTGCCTCCTTTAGTCGCTTTTTACGAAATTCACGGAAGGTGATAAAGTAGTGTTATATTCTGAATCGGGACGCAACACTGATATTGTTTTACGGTATCAATAATGAGGTGTTGATATTTGCGAATAAGTTATCGGATCTATAAACATTCATATTGACAGTGCCTTCCAGGTAGACACTATCGCAGGTAAACATTGATCCCCCTGTCAACTGATATCCTTGATAATGTCGAAACCTTTTAGTGCGATAGATGAAATACATTTTGTTATAAAATAGCTGAATAAAGAACACGATATGAATAAACTCTTACGTAAAGATTAGACCAAAAAGTCAAATTCAATGACACTCGAGGTCGTATCGTTATTCCAGTATCACGTATAAGACTGTCTTGCCATCATATTCAATTCCTAATTTCAAAACTTGGCTCAGATCAACAGTTCATAGACGGCTGAAGAAACACATAATTATGTTATGTACAGTACAGAAATACCTCACGTTTTTTATTTACTTTCACTGTTTACGTACGTCTCCGAATTTCGGGCTTAAAGTCAAAACATGGGCGAAATTTGCAAGTGATAAATATTCAGTGTAGTCGTAACTGGTTGGCGCCGAATTTGGGAACGAGTTTGCAATCTAGTTTTTAAGTTGGCTAGTGTCCTCGAAAAATAACCGTCATTACCACGTGGTGTTCCTAACGAGCCTAATATTCGACGCTACAAAACTTGGTTTTCCCTGTAAGCATGCCATTAAAATGCCGGATACTTAAAAATGGAAAAATACGTGCATCACACTGTCGTCCTTAAAAAATGTATCCTCTATGTTTCCTTTGAGTTGGAAGTTATTTTTTTGTATTGTTCTTCCTGTGTCCTAAACAAATATCACCTACAATCTTGATGACTAACAACGTCTTATCGTCACGACTCTATTTTGGTCACAATAATCGTTGTTATTATCGTGGCCTAGAAACAGTCTTAACAAACTGAGTGCCATTTGAACCCACTTATGTTCACTAAAAGACATTTTTGTGCTGCGAAATTTATTGCATAGATTGAATATCTGGTGACGTGCCAACTTGTCAATACATGCGCTACGGACTGCGGGTCTGACCAACCTTGACCAGCGACCGAGTCATATAAATCTCAAATGGCTCACAAAGGTTTGGCTATCTCTATTGCAACAATACCGCTATGGTCAGCTAGTTATTTAATCAAAGCACAAACGGCAGCTAGCTAGCTATACCTATGTATACAGGGTGTCCAGTAAATAGCACGACATACTGCAGGGGGTGAGAGCTTGGGTCAATACCTACCAAAAAAACTATATATGTTCAGCAAAATCTTACGGATTTACAGTAGTACAAAATTTTCGATAAGAAAATTGTACTGTGAAAATTTAAATAAATATTGTATTTCTTGAAAACATTTTAGTTTTTAATAGAATAAAGACTTATCAATGAGTAAAGTAACAATTCACAAATAATTTGGGGTAAAAAAAAACTAGAAAAGGAATTTTTCATTACGAGATGCTTAAAAATCTGTGTCAAGGTAGAGATTTTTCGATATTTCGGAAAATTTTGTACTACTGTAAACCCGTAAGATTTTGCTGAACATATATTGCGTTTTTTGGTAGGTATTGACCCAAGCTCTCACCCCCTGCAGTATGTCGTGCTATTTACTGGAGACCTGTATATTAAATCAAGTGCCATGTAACAGAAGTTATTCATAGTAAGCGTTCGAACTGTTCAATTTCCATTTCACGTCCCAGGGAATGCACAGAACTGTAATCACAGTTTGTGTCACAATTTTCTTAACTACGGCATCACCAAACTCGGTAAATGAAATCGTCATTGTGTTTACCATATCGGCGGCTACAAAAATTCGAAACCATCAAACTGAACATAAAGTTGTAGCACGTACAGCAATCAGTGCGAACCTCCTTGGCCTTGGCAGCAATTCATCAAGATTGTTGCCAGCATACTACGCACCTATCATTACTGAGGTTACATTACATCATGCTATAAAGTCATCCGGCGTAACATATTAACACTAGAAGGCCTGAATTGCAAAATCTGACGTTTTATACAACTACAACACTGTTAACTACCGTCTTTATGCATCGCCTTTGAGATTGACAAATCTTGACATAATTCGGAATACAATAGCGTTATTCATTTTGAGTGTCATATCGGAGCGTATATACCTTATTGCAGCCCTGGCGAGAACCCTTCTGTAAGACTGCTAGGTGAAAACGTTTAGGTTTGCCGACTAAATGAAGCTAGATATTATACTCGATAGACTAGTATCGTGGTCTTATTAAAACATGGTCTGTCTGAGGTATCGAGTTGGGTATATTAATCATAAAGCTTGGTAGCAATGAATCGATGTGGCAATACGATCGCCGTTAACATGTACTGTATAGTGACACCGGTGTAGATTGAATAACAAATCACTTGAACAATGCAATGCAAATGAGATGGCCTGACATGAACAAGAACGCTAGTTTAAATTAATTAATTAGTTATACAACTAATTAGTTAAACTAGCGTAACGATAATAATATCGTGTACAGGAGCCCTCGGCTTTGTCGAAAACGTTGCTAAAATATATAATTAAAAAAAAACATTTAAGATTTGATAGCGATACTAGGATTTTATGAAAAGCGGTCGTAAAGCTCAAAGGGCGTTCGGCTTAACCGACAGTGTGCTTTAATGAAATATTCGTGACAGGAATTTTTGCGAATGTTAAGTACACGACAAGTTCTTTCAAAATTGAACCCAGACACGCAAAAACGAGGAATATAAAAATACCTAAATGGTGCTACTGTTACATCTGTCGAAGGAACATGTATTCTAAGAATTTGGATCGAACATATCGTCAGTGTAAGTATGACATGCGGGCGCATGCGTCATATTTATAAAAACGGAATGTCATACACTCGTACGCGCGAGTAGATTTCGCCACGATAACGGTACAATAACGAACGCTATAGGCGTTCTTTTGGCGACTGAAGCCTGGAGGGCTTACGAGCTTTTTCTTTTTTAATGTTTCGGAATTTAAAATGAAGAAGCGGGACCCTGATGTTATCGCTATGATGCCCGTTTATTTGTCTATCAAGACCATATTTATCAGGAACGTCTTGAGTTACAGAGTTAAAACTAATTACCAAAATCTAGAGCCACGTAGTGAAGTTCAAGTTAATTGAAGTTTCTTACTCAAATGCCGGCTAAGAATACCACCACCCCATCTCATCCTGTGGGTGTCGTAAAAGGCGACTATGGGATAAGCCGGTGGATGGGCAGCAGCGTCCTTCGAGTATATTTATAACCTTACTGCGATCGCCAACCCTTCTGCCAAGCGTGGCGATTATGGCAAAACCCCTCAACGAGGACACAACACAAACCCATTCCGGTCGTTGTGGCAATGTTTGGGGGAGGCTTCTGTCCAGCAGTGGATGTGATTCGGCTGAAATGATGACTCAAATGCAATATAACGATATGGCTATTCAAAGTGTATTTACATAGTAAAAGAAATAGCTGACTAAAACCTACTTGATAGAAGTATCGTATTAATTTTAAGACAAGGAAGGTAATCACACTATGTGGACTTAAGTTTCATCATCATCATATCAGCCGAAGGACGTTCACTGATAGATAAAGACCTCCCCATATCTCCACAACGACTGGTTATATGCAATCCGGATTCAACGACTCGCCTCAGGTACCTTTACCAGTTCGTCTGTCAATCTTGTTGGAGGCCGTCCCACGCTGCTAACTAAGTTTGTCACAAAATAATTCCAGCTTAGGGTTATTTAACGATATGGACCGGATCAGACCTCCAAAAAGAAATACGATCAAGTGCGAATAGGACATATCCTATTCGCACTTGATCGTATTTATTTTTGAAGTCGGTAGTAAAGATATCGATAACGGTAGTTATATAACAAAGTCCTCGATACATAATCTCTACTTAAGATACTGTTGGTAGACTGGAAATTATCTTTGGCAATAGAACTGGCATTGCTTTGGAAAAAACTAATTGAAAAATGGAAGTAAACACAGAATTTGGATGGCCAAATTCTGTGTTTACTTCCATTTTTCAATTAGTTAAAAGAAGCTATGGAGCTTCTTTGAAATTAACTTATTCGGCAAAATCTTGTGTAGATAACTTCTATATTTATGTAAACATGCGAAACCATTGAACTAAGGCGCGGTCTAGACGCCTTCACGTAATTTAGATTGCTTATCGATGGATAATTTGAGAAAGCAAACCTATATTTTACCTTATAATTCGATTAAGAAGGTCGAAAGCATGACGATGGTTTCAGAAACCTTTGAGGTGTGGGCGAATGTCTATTAAAGGCAAAATCTGTGTGATTATATGTAGTATTGTGGAGTTTGCAGAAATGCAAGTTACACATGCCGTCTGATCAATACGCCAGTCGGGACGGCGACCGGCCGTCGGCATGGCGCGTCGCCCCTAAACACAGCTGATTCCACCACCTATTCCCCTCAGTCAGTTCGTTCACCCTTCGCCCCGCACTCCCCGGCACCCTCCGAACTTTCGATCTCGTTAAAAACATGAATCCACCGTTCCCTTCGAAATTTCTGTAAGGAAATCACAAATTTCCTGGCAATATAAACGACGCATTTTCGTCGCGATTTTTTATGAAAAGTATAATCGCGATGGCTGAGACGCAAACTACCGATTTCGAATGTCAAATTTAATTTCAACTTTAAGGAAAAATGTATTCGCGTAAAGGTATTGGACCTTTAAAGGATACTAATTACAGATCTGATGCAGAGATCCACGATGGATACACCGAACAGCAGCAGGAGCAGTACACTAAATACTTGAAAAAGTTGAAAAGTGACTTTGATGAGAGTTGGTGCAAAAGATCAAAACACCATGTGGATTTTAGCGAACTGGAACGTGTTAAAACATTAGGGACGGGAGCTTTTGGCAGAGTAGTATTATTAAAGCACACGAAAAGCAACAAACTGTTCGCAATGAAAGTGTTGGAAAAAGAAAAGATAGTGAAGATGAAACAGGTTGAACATACGCTGTACGAAAAGCGAATTCTCGAATCTGTCAGGTTTCCATTTACAGTTTTAATGGAGTTCAGCTTCAAGGATAACAGCTATATTTATTTTATCATGCCTTTCGTGCCTGGCGGTGAAATGTTTACCCATCTACGACGAATGGGTAAGTTCGACGAGCCACTAGCTAAATTTTACGCTAGTCAAGTAATTCTGGCCTTGGAATATCTGCATTTCTGTAACCTAATTTACCGCGACCTAAAACCTGAGAATATACTTATAGATAAGACAGGTTACCTGAAAATTACTGACTTTGGGTTTTGTAAAATATTGCATGGGCGAACGTGGACTTTATGCGGGACACCTGAGTATTTAGCTCCTGAACTAATATTGAGTAAAGGTTACGGGTTCTCCGTGGACTGGTGGTCTTTTGGCGTGTTGCTATTCGAAATGAATGCTGGATATCCGCCATTCTACGCTAACGAACCTATGAAGACTTATGAGAAAATTGTGGCCGGAAAATACAGGTGTCCCTCGAGTTTCAACAGCGATCTTAGAGACCTCATCCGAAACATTCTCCAAGTTGACATTACCCACCGATTTGGTGTGATGAAAAACGGAGTTATGGACTATAAAAACCACAGGTGGTTTAAGGGCATCGAATGGGAGTCTGTACTTAATTGCCGGTCGACACCTCCATTCATACCAAAATACCGAGGCCCTGATGACACAACTAACTTTGATCGATACGATGAAGAGCCCATAAAACCCGCTTCACATTGTAAATTTGCGACGGAGTTCTCAGATTTTTAGTTATGTCGAACGTAACGATTCCTTTTCCTATTTCAGAATTAAATAAGATCTCATTACAAACACTAAACCTTCTTCATTTTGGAAACTTATACATAATTTTCAATAACACTGCATAATCTCGAAACATACAAAAGGGACATCCTGACCCATAATCTTGTATCATCGTGTTTGCTCCTTTTGTTCAGAAACGATTTGAATTTATAATGTGGCACGTGTGTGGCCCCCCTCGTGACATGCGCCCGCGCATCGCTGAAGAACAGTAATAACAGGCAGAGGGCACGCGACGAAACTGCGTTATATTTGAAATTCGTGACCAGAGATGCGAGCATGTTTTATGTTAAGGAACATCCATAAAATGCAAAGGAACATCCATAAAATGCAATCAATTCTAAAGGCAGAAAAAGAGTAGTAGCTCATTTAAGAATGCCGGACAGATACAACAGCAAAAGCGTAGGCTAATTTAAGCTAGGAATGACTTATTCTAAAGTATACATGATAATTTCCGTACATGGCGTGAATAAGGTGAAAAGTCGACGTACGGCAAATTTCACATTCCATAAAAATAGGCATCTGAAACCATTTATGGGGAGAATGTAGGACTTACTCGATAATAAAGTACAGAATAAGTAAACCAATCCAGTTAGTCCTTTATTTATCTACCCCATAAATAAGGCAATCTAGATACATATATTGATCAGGTCTTAACTTTTCTGCCCGTCGACTTGTCAACTTATTCACGCCATGTACAGATTTATGCCCTTTACTGCCCCACAGCTGGGCACGGGCGTTTTCTCACAATGAGAAAGGTTAGGTCTTAGTCCACCGCGCGGGTTGGCAGACTACAAACACCATTTAAAACATATTGGAGCCCTCTCAGGTGTGCAGGTTTCCTCACGATGTTTTCGCTCACCGTTAACGCAATTGATAATCAAATACGGATGGATCTACACATGAATCCAAAAAGTCTGTGGTGCGGGCCGGGTTCAAACATAGACCGTCTTGTATGGAAGGCAAGTGTAAAACTATTAGGCTATCACTGCTCTGATAATTTTAACACATAAATACGTGAAGAGAAAACTTTGTATCCCTTTTTAAGTGGGAGTTGTTACAAGTATGACATTTGGCATAGAAAGTTTATATAGAATAAGTGCAGAAAGCTAAAATGAACTTTAAAAAGTAATAAATTACGGTTGAATTTCAGTCACTCGGCGACCACTAGTTTATATAAATACTCAATTGTCTGGAAATCTGTACACTAATATGATATTCACTAGAGAAAGCTTTACTCCAATCGCATGTATGCAGAAATAGCAAGCTATCATTAATAATATCAGTTTTATCATATATAAGCGGGTCATCAAACTTATAACGAATAAAAACATACTAGTATTTTAGCACATGTACAGCATAAAAGACAAACATATGTCCGGCATATTCCTGAAAGAGTCGGCTAAATAGATTTAGTGTGTGACCCGAATTCGCCTGAGTTCTCTGCCAAGACTAGCATGAGTAATGAACTATGATGGGAGCTTGTTTAGCTTTCATTACATTCTTCAGAGAGATATTTTATTGTATAAGGTACTAGAATAAGTATTAGGAGTTTTCAATATATCAGTACATGAATAATGAGTTATACATTTATCTATGACAAAACATGTGCGATTTTGCGAAAATATGTGTTGTTATGTTATTTAAAATGTACTTACCTACGCTTATTTTAGAATGAAATAGTGTTGGGATACAAACTGTTTGTTGCTTGTCAAAAAGGAAGCTCTTAAACAGGTAGAGTTCAATTAAATTCACATACAAAGTTTTACGTATAGCATTAGTTCAATTTTATGATGAACGAGAATTGGTGAATTGAGAAGTATAAGGGCCAGCCGAATGGAGGATGTTAAGAGCCAGCCACATGATTTATTTACGAGTATCTGAGAATCTTTGGAATTTTGTTCTATATAATTATAGTTTACTGAACTTAGGTTAGTACTTTTTTTATTTATTTTATAAACGTTGCCCCAATAGGATTTCTCCTGTTTCGTGGGTGCGTTTTACAGACATGAATTCCACATACAATACACCCAGACCCGGAACCAGTACCTGCAGATCATACAAATATTTGTTCCGTGTGGGAATCGAACCCACGACCCGGAGCGCAGCAGCCGACTGTATTAGCCACTGTACCAACCATGCCGTCAACGTATATGTATGTAATACGTTTTGTTAATTTTTAATACGAGATGCTGATGGCGCTATCAACACATATTAAGCGTCATACCTGCCCATAACAGCTGTAATATTACCCAGGGCTAGTAGTGCGTGACACCAACAGTCACCTCAAGACATTAAGTTATTTAGTCCCTTAAGCCCAGTCATTTCACTAACTGCATTGCCCTTCTAATCGGGACACAGTTATGTCTAAAGTTTAAGCACTAGGTACTGCTTAGCGGCTGTCGTGGTACCTACCTAGCCCGCCTCTTGCAAACCTTTTTTTTTTTATTGATGTCCAGTGGAAATTCTACATGGAACTTCCTTCACCCCGGGGAAGGGTGAAGGGGTATGCCGGACTCCTACCGGCTAAAACCACTGGAGCGGTCATCTTCGGCACCGAAGGGGGGCTCCAGGTCCTCGTAAGATCACACTAGAGAAGGCCTCTTGCAAACCTACCACAAGCCTAATTTTATTCTTGTTGAAACTAAAAACCTATCACCTAAACTTGTGTATTATAGTTGGTCAGCCTCCATTACCTTCCTTTTCTGGCAGAAAGCCGATGTCTATCAGCGGACTACTCAGGTTAGTAGCCTCAGTAGGCTATACTTACCCGTGATGTGCCTAAAGGCGTGGCACCAATGGGCGGCTCTAGTGTGATTTTACGAGGACCTGGGGCCCCCCTTCGGTGCAGAAGATGACCGCTCCAGTGGTTTTAGCCGGAAGGAGTCCGGCATAACCTTTCGCCCTTCCCCGGGGTGAAGAAAGTTCTATGTAGAATTACCACTGGACACCAATAAAAAAATAAAATGTCATCAATAAAAAAAAGGCTATACTTATATCTTTCAATTGGCCGTTCAGAAACAAAGTAACATTAAAGACCATCATCATCATTTCGGCCGAATAAAGTCCACTGCTGGACACAGGCCTCACCCAAAGATCGCCACAGCGACCGATATCGGTGTGTTGTGGACTCATTGGGGGGATTTGCCATAATTGCTACGCTTGGCAGACGGGTTGGCAATCGCAGTTGAGTTGTTAATGTATTCGAAGGAAGCTGCTGGCATCTTCCGGCTAATCCCTTAGTCGACTTTTACGACACCCATGGGAGGGTATAGGGTGTTGGTATTCTAAGCCTGCACCACAAGGCAGTTAAATTAAAGACCAAGCGTTCATAATTTCCATTAAACTGTTACAATCGGTAATTTCATTACACAATTCTGTTAGCAAATCAAAATTACACCAAGCATTGAGGCACGAGCAATTTTCTGGTAACACACCTACGATGGTAGGGAGAATGACTTGTTAACAATAGCCTTTCCCGGCCGTCTGATGGTTGCAAGGGAGCAACGCAACCGACCGGAAAGTGAAGGAAGCGCAGTTCCGTCTCACGACGAGGACGTGACGTTAGGAAATAGCCAAGGTCTCCAACATAAAGGGTTGAGATAGTGTGAGGATTATTCACTTATTAACATTTATTTCTCAAAACAAAAGAATCGTTATTTAAATATCCCGAAATTATTATTACAGCATTGACTTATATCAATACCGTAATAATTTGTAGATCTAAAATGTTGAGATAGAGCTCAACAGATTAATGTCAAATGAAACAGTTTTACTACGTAATCATTTTACAATCAATCTAACAGCTTTCCGTGTTGTATAAATCGAGAATGGGGACTATTTTAGCTTGAGCTATCTTTTTTTATTTATTTTTTATTTTTTTATTTTTTATTTTTTATTGGTGCCCAGTGGAAATTCATCATGAACTTCCTTCGCCCCGGGGAAGGACGAAGGGGTATGCCGGACTATGAGCTATCCTATTCATATTAAGTGATGCATTTTCAATTGTGTTGCGATACAAAACCAACGAAAGTTCAACCAAGCTAATGTTCTATTTACAATGGTATTTCTTGCGCAAGTCTTGTCTGACTGAAGCCTAGGTCTCACGATACAATTGAGTATTCATCTCTGACATTCATTCGCGAACTGTTACGACTTACGAGGAACCACACCTGGGGCAAGCAGACATTTTATAACGAAATCATTTTAGGTACTAGATTATGTGAAGATGGAAAATAATCCAATCTTTAAATCTGCAATAAATTGTTACAATTACAGTCACAGGCAAGGTCGCGGTGTAGGTAGGACACCTTTTAAAAGGAAAAGATAACTCCTTCAACTATCAGGAATAACGCAAAGATGAAATATAAATGCCGGAAGAAATAACATTATTTCCATGCGTTGGCGCGAGCTGGCCCGGACCTAATAGATTCGACTTTAATTTGAGCCCAAGTCCAAATTTACAAAAATCATAATCAAATTAAGACCGTATACTCCAACATATTCTCTTCATACGTTGGCGCGAGCTGGCCGGTCAGGGCAATGTAATTCAAGCACAGTATAAAAAAAATGCAAAGGTATTTAGTGTGGAGTTCATAGAAAACGCTGTAAGACGTTCGGGCCTAATAGATTTGGCTTTAACTTGGGCCCAAGTCGAAACTTACATCAATCATAAGCAAATTAAGCCCATGTAGCTACTAGCGCTAAACCAAAGCATATTTTATGGGACGTTAGCACAATTGACGGTCGTAAAGTCAAACGAACTATTACGCAAGCCATCGCCTGAACATAAATACAATTAAAACTAAGGGGCTTTGAAAGCTATGGCGCCTTATCGAGCTATGATAAACTTCACTAAGATAGAACGCTGGAGTAAAGAGTTACCAATCTGTTATGATGCTTTTGTACTCATTTTAGTCTCATAGTACCGTTTTTCAGTATCTTAGTGTCTGAGTGAAGCAAGGCTTGCCTTAAACCAGGCTTTTGCACCATAGTGTAAAGGTAGTTGTTGCTGCATACCATATATGAGTTTAATGCGCAAGTAGCAATGTTTATTAAGCCATAGATAACGGATAAAAAGATTTGGATGAAACTTGGTACCTACAGAGTCAGTATGTGTTTTGACACCAGGGTTTTCAGCTCGGAAAACTAATGAAATTAGCCGTGTTTAAACCCGCGGTTGAAGCTAGCAGGTGCGATATTCCAAGCTGTCGTTTAAAAACTAAAAAAAATTGTCGTATCATAATTCAATTTATCTATCAACCCAGAGATGTGATAGGCTTTTCATCAAATAAAAAAATATTAAGGCACACTTAATTTATTTCTCTTAAATTAAGCTCTGGCTTTACTCACAACTTAATTTAGGTCTGATGGCAAATTCTCGTAATGAATTTATTATAGGCATTCTGAAAGTTGACCGATCTGAGATTAATATGTAAATTGACAAAACATTGGTATTCTGCTGCTCTTGAAGTTCAGTCCGATTACAGTATGATCTCAATTTAGTCTTATTTCAATGTCAATTTTGACGTTTACTTAATACCAATTTTAGTATTTGTGTCATTTCATAATGTAGCAGAATACCGTTTTGATTTCGATCAACTTTCAATCCATTTTCGATATCATTCATGACAATATATGTTCACGTTTAACGTCATTTGTTAGTATAGGGGAATACATACCATTTGTGACATTTGACACTGAGACTAGATCGGAACTATATTTTTAATTATAGCGCTTTTAATTACAAAGGTTGGCGCTCTGGTTTTTACTTAAATATTCACACGTGCTTGATAAAAGGCGAATTCATCGCAAGTGGAGGATATCGATGAAATGATGTAGATTAATTACCTACTTGAACATAAAACCTTTAAGCTTTAATCTAAATAGTCAAGAGATTTTTAATTTTTTACTATTGAATTATGACACATTTCCATACGTTTGATTTTTAACTACCTATTTAGTACATTAGTGATAGCTAAATTGCTTCCTACATCCTATAACTTAGTACCAATTACATAATGGACTGGTCGTTTTAGTACGTTGGTACGGAATCAGCGGAATGCGTAGCAAACTGCGGGCTTCCACTTCTGATAAATAGTTTTGCGAATCGCGTGACTAACGAGTGTAAATAACTAAGTCATATTCATAAGACTAATTGAAAACATGTGTATTATATGGACAAAAGTTGGATTAGAATAAAGTAATGGACGTGAAACTTCATGTTTGGGTAATAAGCTTCAAGGAGAAAAAACCCTTCAAAAGCCATATTTTCTCTAACCTTGGTATCGTGCAGTCGTGGTGATGAGTTGGTGGCTATACGATTAGCAGCGTTTCAATAAGAGCTAATAACACTAAAAGCGTTATATTTATGGCCTGCTTGTTGTGGTGATAGGGAGGCCCATTTTCGACGATGTAACGGGCTGACATAGTGAGGAAAACTGTATACCGTGAAACTTGTTCCCTCGCTTTAATAAGCATTTTGATTATTAGGTATAATCAAATGGAATCAACATATCGCAACCATTTTAATTGTAAACATAAACTTGCCATATCTTCGATCAAGGAACAGGTCGTGAGCTTTCTAATGTGCGCGCGAGCAGCTTGCTTAAGTAAACATGACACTTAATACAGCACTAATATCACTTTTAACATCCCACATGGGTACATACTAGTCGTTCACTAGTCTTACAGCGCAATGAAGGTTGTTGAACTGTGAAAATGCAAGTCTTACTTTACAAGTGTGTTACGTAATTCGGTTTCTGGTGTGGACAGATTGATTTCTTCAGAAATCTTGTAAATCCTGTAATTAATTTCGTAGTTTGTGGCGATGCCGATCGTACTCTCGGTGCAAGAACAATTCACTTAACTGCTCTGTTTCATTTAAAACGCAAGAACAGGAAAATCGATGTTTGTATAAGGTATGTTTTCTTCAGAAATCTTGTAAATCCTGTAATTTATTCGTAGTTTGTGGCGATGCCGATCGTGCTCTCGATGCAAGAACAATTCACTTAACTGCTCTGCTTCATTTAAAACGCAAGAACAGGAAAATCGATGTTTGTATAAGGTACTTGTGAACAGTTTTTTTTAACATAGTATTTTAAACAGTTTTTAGGGCAGACCTGTTAGCTGCCTTTTTCTCCAATCCATGATTTCTTATGAGTATGTTTTAAGCAAAGGCCTTGCTTTGAGACAGGGAAAGATTTCAAATTCATATCGTTGGTTCTTCGGAGGGCAGTTAAAGTGTCTTAACCACAGAAGGCAAAAGTAAAACGAAAAAGCTAGAATGAAAAATTATATCACAGAAGAGATTTCCAAGAAGAACCAACGACATATATGAATTTGAAATATCTCTATATTATAATTAAGAACCTTTTAATTTCACTGTTAAATATGCAAATAATATAACAAGCAACCCCGTTTCAAGTATCCAGCCACTGTGTTAAAGCCTACAATGTGGGTCACTGACGATGCGGCTGCAGTATTCGATGCGGAGAAACGTAAAGGGCGAGATGAGGGGGCTGAGAGTAGCTAGAATTATTATTGAGTATTGGAAATATTGAGTTTGCGTTCGGAGAGTAAAGGGTAATATTGGACTATGTCAGCTGCTTATCACGTGAACTCGGAAAGTAGAGTTGTTAAGTAAGAACATGAGCGAGAGGAAGTCAACTTTCGTATTACTCAACAAATGTGCTAAACGTGTATAACCTTCCACTTCCGAGCATAGGTATTTGAATTGAAACGACGCCCTACACTAGGATTAATCCTGTACAATGGGTACAATTTTGCAAGAATAAATCTCATAATATACAATACATACCCAACTACGTTAAGTTTCGAACCATATTGCATTTTTGGTTTGTTAAGACTTATAACTATTAGTAATTACACAGAATCACAAATCCCTTACGATTTTGCAATTTTGCCGCACGCATTATTCATTATTTTTTTGTAGTGCGTCGCGGTTACGAAATCTAACGATCGTAAAAGAAATGTTAAGCTGCAGAGTACTAGCCGTCATTGGGCTGCAATATTACTATCGTAGACATGAAACATTGTGGATTTTAGCGATGTCGATGCGAAATGCGGCATGTGTGCGTTCGTATTTATTATGTGTTTAAACGAAGGGCGAGGGCAGAAATATAGGGGCTTTTATTGATTATTTATAATACATATTGGTTTCTTCTAGATCCTTGCGTCTTATCCACGAGAGATTGCATGCCAATCTCTCTGTTGGCGTAGGTATATTTAGGAGGTCTAGCCCCCTCGTTAGCATCATTTTTGTTTCGTCGACGAAACGTTGGCAACGACTGGGGCTGCGCAAGTAGTTTGAAGGGGCCGGCAGTTGAAGATCGAGGTTTTCATGAGTCCCGGCGCGCCTCCTTCGGGGTTCTACATCGTGGTGGGAAGCGTACGCATCGGCCGTCAAGCCTACGATAAAATATCTGGCACTCGTCCTCGACAGCCGGTGAAATTTCGAGCCGCATTTCTGGCGGCAGGCCCCCAAACTAACGGTGGCCGCGGCCGTGCTTTCATGGCTGCTGCCCATCTTGGGCTGCGGCATTGCCTCTTACCGGAGGCTCTACACCAAAAGCCCTCAGCATCGCTATACTGCGGAACCCGCAGCGAGCGATGGTCCACCCCTCTGAGGGGTAAGGGAATACCTTACGGTCTCCTATGAGGCGAGAAGCCTCCGTGCCGGGTCACAACCTTGGCATCTGGAAGCGAGAACCCTCGCGTCGCTATATCAATGGGCCGGGGCGGCGCTAGGTAGGGGCGGATGGTCAGTGCCTCGTGAGATCGAGACGCAACGGCCCAAGCTTTGGCGGATCCTGGTGGCGGAATGGAAGGAGCGACTTGTACAACCCAGTGCACGGCACGCCGCGACAGCGTAAGATCTGTCATGGAAGAATAGCTAAAGAGACAGCATGGCGCCTTCACCCTCCGTCTGACGCAGATACTCTCGGACCATGTCTGTTTCGGGAAGTATCTGTATCGCATAGAAGAGACGCCCGGTTGTCATCACTGCGAAGTCTGCCCGGACGGCAAAGCGCAGCACATGCTGGAGGAATGCCTAGCTTGGGCAAAGCAGCGCTGTGATCTGATCGCAGCGGTCGTATGTGGTGACCGGAGCAAGAGCGTGTGGTATGACATCGCCTCTTTTTGCAACGACGTAATGCACGCAAAGGAGGCGGCAGAGCGGGGACAAGAGGATACCACCTCTGATCCCTGCAGCGGAAAACGCACCAGGCGCGGGCGCCAGTGGAAAGCGCTGACCGATCTCCCATCCGACGAGTTGCGGCCTGTGGGTGATAACTAGAGGCAGTCCGTCACGCAGCAAGTAGGTCTGAGACGGTGGCGCAGTGAGTTCGGCGCGCGCCTCTCTGGAGGAATGTGCAGAGATATAGGGCCCGTCAGACCGATGACGTGATTGATGAAGTGGCGGGCCGATACCTGCCAGAGATCTGGCCTAATGCCTACCCGGCGAACACCTAACCCTTAGCCACAGTAAAATTGTAGGAATACCTTGGGGTTATAGTAGGTAAGAGTCCGACATGCCCTTTCGCCCCTCCCAAGGCGGAGGAAGTCCAGAAGGATTTCCCCATGACAAAACAAACGTATATTTAGGACGAACTAAATATATTTTTATGTATGAGTAGTAGTTGTAAAGTTTGCTGAAACGGGTTTTTATGGTGTTAGTAGGCGATAAGCTAACTTTCACTAGTTATGGACATAGGTATGTATTTTACTAGTCGAAATCAAATGGATATTTCCGTCTTCCAGCATAGATATCATATAAATTTAATAAAAAATGAAAACAATATGGCGAACAGTGGTGTCGAAATTCTGCCAATGTCCGTACTGTCATGGAAACACGTGTGCCTATTTAAATGAATCAAAACTATATACGTATAGAAAACTAATAAAGAGGTACAACACTTTTCACCCTATTCCCTCAAATTACTAGTCAAAGGGTTAAAGTTCACTTTAGTCATAAATGTTTACCCACAGAATATCTACGGACCTAGATCGCTACAATGCAAGTCATCATTTCGGCCGAATGAAGTCCACTGCTGGACACAGGCCTCCCCCAAAGATCACCACAACGACCCATATAGGGGGTTTCGCCATAATCGCCACGCTTGGCAGACGGGTTGACGATCGCAGTTAAGTTGTTATTGTACTCTAAGGACGCTGCTGCCCATTCTCCGGCTAATCCCTTAGTCGACTTTTACGACACCCACGGGAGGAAATGGGGAAATGGGGGAACAATGCAAGTGCATGACCCCAATCCCAACATCGTCATTTTAATCACCAACAATTATATGCATTTTAGAACAGCCCTGCGAAAAGCTACTTTCGAAAACCACAGAGATGACAAAGGCTATCCTTTCGTAAAGGAAAGGCACTCGGACAATCCAGAGGTATACATAGTTCATCGACATGAATGTTAGCATGGCAACGTCACAAAAGGCAGACATTAATAAATTTATTAGTCTGGACGAACTACAATTCCCAGATTGGATATTCCACTATCGTGATCCAGCTAATGTTTAAAATACCCACTTGGTCGTCAATTACCGAAATTAATTGAACGGCGGCCACAGCCGGACAATGACACGTATTATCTGGAGATTTCTAATATAAAATACTAATTAATTGAATGATGAAGAAGGAAAAATGTGTTGGCCGTGAACCGGTGATATATTGTAAGTGGGATTATTACTAATTGTGAACAGGAAATGGAAATAAATAAATGAGATATTTGGTTTTAAATAGCAATGGCGGTGTTATAGATAAAAACAAGATTCAGTTGACCTTAATTCTAGTATTTTACTAGTTTACCGAAAAACGGTGGCATCGGCCTTTTTCGCAAAACATAATCATTAACGAGTTCAATTATTTAACTTAAATAAATAATAGGCAATAATAATAATGTATTTATTTATGTAATCAGACAATGATTTTTCTACAGTGTTAGTAATTCGTTGTTATTCATATTATATTTCTATATCACATTTACATTTAAATAAAACATAAATTCACAAAACTCTATCCAGAATAATAATAACACGGATATTTAATAAATGTATATTACCCAAGAATTTTCAACATACACATTAAAACTAAACATACCTAGTCCAGTCTTCATTGTCCAAAAAATAAGCCAGCCCTCTGGTCACGCGAAGAGTCGACCAATATCTTTAAAAAGCAGATGTGCTATCTGACCCCATGGCCCGAACGTTTCGACTCCATACGGCTCAAACATAACTTCCAACCAGGTTATTATATTAGCGCCGTTTGAGTCTCTGCAGCGGACCAGAACAGCCCACTGAACATCAAAGATCTGAAGGAGCAAGGGTGTCGACACAAGTAGCATCCCACACCAGAGGCCTTCACAACTTCCATGGCAATAGCGACATACCGTCCGGTCTCTTCCCATCATCAATATATTATTAATTATTTATTAAATTATTATCTTATCTCTTTAAATGAGCAATTCTTGTAACTAGAATCTCGGAATCGGCTCCAACGATTTTCATAAAATTTTGTATATAGGGGGTTTCGGGGGCGATAAATCGATCTAGCTAGGAATCATTTTTAGAAAATGTCATTTTATAGGCGTTTGAGTAGTCTCAACTGAAAAATATGACTCTTCCTGACATCTATTGGCGAATAATAATACTATTTTTTGTGAGCAACTAATTGCTTTAACGACACAACAGCAGATGGCGTTGTTAAGTAACACGAAAATACCGAGCAAAGCTCGGTCATCCAGGTATATTAATAATCGAGCATAACACCATGTTCATTTTATACTATAATGTCAAGTATTATTTCACATTATAGTATAAAAGTTAATTATAATGGAAGTATTATAATTTTGTTTAGGTACCACTGACATTCAATATTAAATACTTTGTCCAAAAAAATTAATTTGGAGAAGTAGCATCTGTTACATACTCTAAGAACTATTTTATGAGGTTAGCTATGTAGTCTAATTTTGAGACAATGGAGTGCTTAGTGGTACCACTACTGCCGCATACATGGCGCTAAACTCAAAATATTGAAGTTCAAGTTTTCTTAATCTTATATCTTTAAATTTGAGTAGTCTCAACTGAAAAATATGACTCTTCCAGACATCTATTGGCGAATAATAATACTATATATATATACTTACGTAATTGATTGATAAACTGTAAAAAATTAAGTATTTGTTTCTAATATAAGATTAAACTAATTGCACTCATAATTTTTTTCTTTAAATAACCAGTTCATATTCTTTATTATTCTATCGGTAAGATCGAAAAATATTATTCATATTTCATTATTTTATTAGTAATTCGTACTTAAATATAATTTCCAGAAAACACAATTTAAAAATAAAAAAATACCGAGCAAAGCTCGGTCAAACATCTAGTATAATATTTAATCAACATAATTTCTAATACTATCTAATGAAGATGTCCAATGTTTGAAGAAAGAGCTGTTATAAGTATTTAAATAATATTACGGTAAAAGCATAAACAAACCACCAAAGACCATTTTGTAGGTTTATTGCAATTTTCGATACTTTTTAGAACTTTCAGCCACTATGTTCTAATGATGCGCTCAATGAACAGAATAAATAAATATTTTTTTATGACAAGTATCTACTGATATAGATGCGTAGATTATTTATATTTTCGGGAATAACATGTGGCGACACCTACATCGCCAGCAATACAACAACAACTTACAACGACATCTACTCGACTATCAAATGCAACTCTCCGATGACGTCAAAGAATCCTGAATCACGCAATTAGAGTATTCGCGCAACGCAGCATATATACAGTCGTCCAACATCAACCGTTGGGCCCACCCGATTAACGTAACTGTTACCCCCCCCCCGACCCTCGTTCGCGCCGGCCCGAGCCGAGAAATAACGAGTTAGTAATAAAAGATCCCTTTTAAAAGTCATATACATTATAGATCCAGCAGTCCCTTGTATTGTTGTTATCATACCCAGTAACGACCCTGAGCCGAGGTTCTTGTCCCGCAGGGGGCGCCCTCAGGATCAGTTACTTAGTTTTAATAAATTTTGCCTGGCTGGAGGCTCTTCAAGCTTCGCCAATTGCCCGGTTAAGCATCCACACCTCCCCTGAGGTGAATGCGAGAAGCCCAATAGAAAAAAAAAAAAAAAAAAAACAACCTTTGGGCTTCGGCCCGCCAGGCATACCATCCGCCTGGCTGGAGGATCCTCCCTTTTCTATGGAGGAACACCACACCTTGTTCCCCATAAACAAAAATAAAATTTTATAATTTTCAAGATTATCTTAGACGAAATAACGCCGATCTTTATTACCCACTTCGTTTTAGGAACTGACTAATCAATTAATTTGTACGTCAACCTTTTAATGTGATCATATGAATGCTCAATAACATTCAATTGCATTATCCACTCACAGTTAAACCAATAAAATGAACACATGACGCCATGATGGACGAACATAATCCTCCTTGTGTTGTTGCCAATCGGGACTAAACCCGCGTGCATTTTGATCTCGATAAAGTGCGCCGACGCAGATCTAAAGCGAGGAGTTAATTTAATATTCTTAATTGAATCAATGCATTCCCACGAGCGGTCTGCACGCAAACTCTTAGAACTCTCTGATTTTATTAGAGCATTCGATTTTACTCGCCGCTCTGCGTAAAATTTGTTGTTTTGAAGGTGGACTACCGAGGCAATGATATTGAACATACCTTTCTGGCTTAAAACTACTTTTCTAAACTACGTTCGTCTCTGTGCTGTTTTAATCTCTATTACACTACTGTAATGGTAAGCCATCGCTGCTGGTTGTCAAGTTTCTTTTGTACGTGGGGAAATGTTCCTCCACCCTGGGGAAAGGCGGTTGGGCTCGCCGGGCTCTTACTGGCAAAACTTCACGATATTTCTTCATACTACCTATCGCTGGGGGTATGAACTACAATCTCGCGTTTGCCGCACCCCCGGCGTGCTGAAAGTCACCTGGGTTTTTATACGAGGTATGAGGGACACCATCCAGAAGCTGCGGTCTTCTAAGAGCTAAACAACATACTGCAATCCCCAAGTGGCCTGCCAAGTAGTGGTAATTGTAAGAGTCCACCCTAACTACAGTAATTTGATTAAATTATTTCATTTTCATAATGAATTCTAAAGTTGACAATATTCGTCCCGGGCAACGCCATGTTGTCTTTCCCTCTGCCCCCCGCTTATTATCATTTCAGAAAAAGTTTTACAATCGTGCCCCGAATGCCGTACAAACAAACTGACTTCTGCATTTTAATATTAGTTAGGATGAGTAATGAATGTTCTTGCGGTGAGTCTCACGTCGTGTTAGATGTATTTATCGACAGTTTTAAATGACGCCTGCGTTTTACCGCATGAAAGTTTCCAATTGATTGCTTATTGTTTTGCGTGTAGAAGCGCACGTTTCATGCTTTCGTCAATCAAATATATCGCCGTAACTCGATGAATTTCTAACACCTTCTTATAGTTCGCGCAGGCAAAGAGCGGTCAAGTGGTCTCCTTTTAGAATTGCATTCTTCGTCTGAATACAGCGAAAAACACGGAGCACTTGACCGTGCCCTGAACGTATTCTAGCTAAAGAATGATTTACGTAACTGTTTTTGGATCTCTGCTTTATTTAGCGCGACATTCAAATAAATTATAAACATACTGCAAAAGCATCCCACGCTCAAGCTTCCACGGTTTCGTTCATCATAAATTCCAGAATATTAAATGTCGGTATGAAACCCCTTTTTCGTATGAATGACTAACGTAACGAGCGGGCCAGCCACAGCCGAGTACGTCGCTAGGTCGCCTAAATAAATGTAAATATTAAAGGACATCCCAGACAAACCCAGCGTAGAGGAAGTTCGTATCCACCTGCATACTAATTTATTACTACGCTAAAATCATCCGACTGAACGAAAAGACAATAGGCCTCTTTGCGAGCATTATAATTCGTATTCAACAGGCATAGTCAGGTAACACGTATCAGTATTCTCAACACTACGACTGGCCAGTGAATCGAATAAGAATATGGCATTGTAAAGTTTAAAGTTCGCCATAACTATGGTGCTTTTGAATATTTAAGAACGCTTGAATAAGTTCAAATATATTGGAAGAATAATATGAATATACCAAGTTACCCTTGGCGCAAATTTTACGTCAATTGACTGCGACCTTCAAAGCAAATGAAGCGACGTATTGGAAAATTAAAAGGGTCTGAAAGATAATACTTGTTATTAAAATAGGTCATCCCATGGAACAGTTACTGCGTGAAACGATAACGATGGTAAGCGGTGTGGTATTTGTTTACTTTTTTTAACACTCACTCATCCGCCCACATGATTTTGTGTTGTGGTACCTGCGATATGGATGTCAACGTTTCAATAGGAAACATGAGACTGTTATTCTGTACCTTTCTAGAACATTTAGCTTTTTAATTTCGGCTAGTATCCTTATTGCTATGAGCATAAAGTTGACTATTGCTTTTAATAGGTCGTGTATAGTTAGCAGGCTGTTAACTGGAATTACCTGGTGCTATCGTCCCCCCCGTATCCGGAGTGTGGTGCCGCTCGAGCGCACACGGGTGCACCTGTCGCCTTGCTATAACTACGTGAACAGTAATGGTATAGTCATACAAAACTTTGCAGACATAACCCGTGCCTTGCCCGTGATAAAATAAACATAAACGCTGAAAGAATGAGGCAACCGCGGACCTACATACGTCCTACTAATAAAATATAAAACAAAACATACTATAGAATAAAAATGATTACAATTGCTGCTTTAACTTTAAATTAATATAAAACAATTTTAAACGGATTAAATCGCGTGTATTATTGATTTTTGTTTTTCCTGACGTTTCGAACACTTTGCAGGGTTCGTGGTCGCAGGATGACTAAGGTGACAAGCGTCGTTACAGATTTAAAAAGTTATTTTATTTTATCTACCGTACAAAACTAATCAAAAATTGTTTCGATGCACGCAGTAATCACTCACAGTGTCTTGATGTTTTTTAGTTTGGTGTGTTGTTTGGGATTTTATTAATTTAATAACCGGATTCCAAACAGGTGGTACCTGCCAACCATCTTCTCTATTAAAATTAGGATGTTTTTTAATTTCAATAGCCTCTCGAAACATTCTTGGTACATAACGGTTTTCTTTCGCGAGGACTTGAGGATGATCAAATCGAAGAAAATTGTTGGGTTTGCCTAAGCAAAGTGTTCGAAACGTCAGGAAAAACAAAAATCAATAATACACGCGATTTAATCCGTTTAAAATTGTTTTATTATAATGTGTAATAATCGCGAAAACCTAAGACAATACTATTTAAATTAATATATTTTATATGTAACTCTTTCCTATTTATTTAGCTCCAGTTTTTACTATGATTATAGTAAATAATAAACGTTATATAACAACAAGAAATACCATCGGTATTTACAGACTTCTGTGTTCGAGAATGATATAAGCACGATTTTTTTCTTTATTTGATGGGTAATGTCATTTTATAAAAAAATGAAAAGGCTATAAACATTGGAATGTATAAGTTTTGATTCAGAATTACTTAAATGTAGAAAAGTCACAACTCTACAAGTACTAGTTGTATATATAACACATTTCTAATTATGTGCGTGTTAATCTAAGAGCAGATTTTACGATAAGTGTAAATAATTACACTTACAACTTTCATCGCGCACAAAGAGCACTTTCCAGAAAAAGCGAGAAATAATTTCATACTACAAGCCACGCGAGTAGTTTCCCTCATAAAACTAATTGGATACGCTTTATTATTTGCAATCATTTAATATTACATTATTAGCTGGGCACACACTCCTAGGAAAAAAACAACACGTAGGACATCGTATGTATCTCGTACTATTATGCTTATCATCACACCAAAGAAGACTGAAAGGGAAAGGAGCACAAAATTGAAACCTGTCCAAAACAGTGCAATTTTATCGAAAACAGTTACTTAACCCTCTCAAAATTACGGGATCGTAGTCGAGAAAATAAACTATATTTCAATGACGACACGGTTGGTGCAGTGGCTGATACAGTCGACTGCTGCGCTCCGGGTCGCGGGTTCGATTCCCGCACGGAACAAATATTTGTATGATCTGCAGGTAGTTGTTCCGGGTCTGGGTATATTGTGTGTGAAATGTATGTCTGTAAACGCACCCACGACACAGGAGAAATCCTAGTGTGGGGCAAAGTTTAAAAAAAAAAATGTTATGTGAATATCTCGTCTTTTTCCAACTGCTTATGCGATGACCTGGATATGGAGTCAACCCGTATTTAAGCACTTGTTCCCGAAAGAGCGAAAGGAAACGGATAATATTCCGCTTCCCTCATTTGAGTCCTGATTCTTACCCACTTGTTATTATTTATGCACTGTTGTGGCGTATATCATGTCTAGGTTTAGCTAGAGGTAGATATTTGTTAGTCGGACGAATCAAACGCCGGAATGTTGTCTTAAAATATTCCGTTGAATAGCTTCTAAAAGACAACCGTTATGTAAGAACCAAATACTTTGAGGCCCTCATAGTTGCACTGACTGATTGGTAAGCGCTCGGCGACTCAGTCTATGAATGGGTGACCGCATAGTGGTATTTGAACTGGACGTCTCCGTGCCTCGGGGAACTTAACTTCGTTGGTCTCGGTTGCTGTCATTCGACGGCAGTCAATCCAAATCCGAGGTGTTTGGGCGACATGATCACCTCTGATACAAGGTTCGCCACTAACCAAACGAAAGAAAAATTAAGAAAATAACCAAATATTTAGACTACATCTGAAAATAACATAAATCTATTAATAGTGTTTTTGTAGCCGTGGGGAAATCCTCATGGACTTCCTCCGCTTTGGGAGCGGCGGATGGTTTTGGCCTCTTACCGGCTAAAACCTCACAGTGACCTACTGTGCTCCTTCCATTTACCTATGGCTGGGGGTGCGGTGTTCACCGGGTAGGCATTGGGCCACTCCCCTGGCAGGTATCAGCCCGTCACTCGATCTTACGGGCCCCATTTCTGTGCGACCTGGCCGGCCGCACATTCCTACAAAGATTACTGGTGTCCCTACAATTTGATTAACTTCTAATTATAAAACGAAACCATTTATTCACGTAATATTGAAACTGACCTTTACAGTTACGTCAGTAAACTTAATAACAAAAATTCTTAACCCAAGCAGTGTAGAAGCATTGTTAACAAAAGATCTATAATTAGCAGCAGTTAGTAAGTACATTTCGTATACCATGTTACAAAACGATCAGTTTTCTGTAAACAAAGTGAACACGTTTTGATATACCCTTTTTAGAATACTGCAGCATGTAAAACAATTATATCGCCATGTCATTGAAATTAAAGAATATGGAATTCCTTAATGCATTAAATAACATAGTGCATGATAAGTTGAATAATCTTATTCGTCCCTTTGTTATGAGACCTTGGTAATGACATAACAGGTTTGCTTACAAAGTGTTTCAACAGACTTCGGTAATGGTAATTTAGATGTGTACTACTGTACTTAATGAGTGACTCCGATTGTACCATATAACTGATGTCACATTATGTACGCATTATGTTGTGGTTAGCGGTTTCTAAGTAAATAGAGTGATTATACCTGATACACCGAGTTGACACCTGCTATTGTGGTTATTATTGAACGATCAAGGTTCATGGCCTAACAGAAGTTACTAAGGACAGAATAATAACGCAGCACAGGGAATTGCTCGAATTTACCTTAGTACAGCAACGTATCGATAATTTTCTTGCGCGCTGAAATAATAATATTGGTAAACTATTTAAGACGTGTATTAAGTTATTTTACCAAACGTCTGATAAAACGATGAATACATAATTGAAGACATTTTCCATCTGTCAGACGATTTCTACCCACTTCAAATATTTATTCATAAATAAATTGTACACTGTCGAATCATAACAGAAGTTAGAATCCAGGACTTCTTTGAGATTCATAACAAACCTCATCTTTACAGTACTTCGATTGTCGATTATGAACGAAATATCAGGAGCAAGAGCTCGGCCCGGCTCAAGAGCGAAAAACGTTATAACTTATAATCGATGCAGATTTGGCATGAAATTGCAAACGTTTTGAAAGCCTCTCTCTGATTTGTACTTTTTTCATCATAGCCAATAATTCTAGAAAATCTCAGTACACTGAATTATACAGTACTCGCTCCTCTTCTCCATCGCGAAAAAGCGACTGCAGTTAATAAGTCCCAATTGTCTACAGCCTATGCCATAACACTTTTAAGATAATTCATTCTAACTTACCCAGACAGTTTTTCAAGGCAATACTTTGTTGGACACAAAAAATATATCCAAGTGACGTGTTCAAAGAAAGTTAGGTACTTACATCATTGTCTACAAAGATAAAAAGAGATTACGAGGTAGTTATTTGTGTCAAGTTACATTTTTGAATGTTAATCTCTGTCATGTATTTAGGACTTGCAAAATTACTCTACTTTTGAAGGTTTTGAACACAAAGGTGATATAGGCTCGTTTTACTTTACAGATAAGGTTGCCAGATGGTCGGAATTCGTCTGGATAATCCCGATATTTCATATGATGTCCAGATTCCCGAAAATATAAAATCTCCAGCCAAACACCTTATCGTTAAGTTTTCAGAACAATATACAAGTGGAATGTTTAAATTTAGAGTTTTCTTTAAATATCCAAAATGGAAGTCTGTGGAAACGAATGCGAAATACAAGTGGCAATGTTAAAATGTAGTTCATTGACGGAATTCATAAGACCAGTTTAATTGTTCTCAAAATTGATAATTATTGAAATTGTTTGGTTGTTTGAGAAAGTTATTTTTAGTCGATCGTTTTTATGAATAAAACTTACCATTTAGATTCATAATATTTATTTATCCATACAACAACGCCAGATATTTTGGTTTTGAAATATAAGTAAAAGATTCACCATTAATTTATATCCAATTAATGCTGCAAGTGAGTTTAACTTGAGTGTTGATTCTCGTACTATTAGGGTTGCTAGCTTGGAAAACCAAAATATCCGGCGTTTTGTCTGGAGAAATAAATATTATGAATCAAAATGGTAAATTTTATTCATAAAAAGGATCAACTAAAAAATAACTTGCTCAAAGAACCAAACAATTTCAATAATTGAGTTTAACTCACTTGAGTTCCAGACTGCGTGAATGGAATATGAAATATAAGTAAAAGAGTCAGCATTAATTGGATATAAATTAATGCAAAGCATTTGTAATACTGTGGATGTCGTAAATGGCGACTTAGAGACTAAACCAGAGGGGTCGGCAACATCATCCCTTCTGTAGAACAGTAACCATATTGCGTTCACAAACCCGCCTGATAAAAAAAAATCTACTAACTAATTAGCGACAAAAAAGCTACAAATTTTGAGCTTTTATTTTTAATTTTGCCCATTTTGCGCTGCCAGTTTTATAGAGCTGTATAATCACACTAGAGCCCGCTAAAGCTTACCATAGACACCACATAATATGTGATCTTAATCAGCATATGTTTAGTCTCGCTATCATACACAAGCGCATAGACAATGTTTCGTTACAGAACAAATCGTTTCAATTAATATTTTTTCCAGAGCGTGTTTGGGAATTGACACAGCACTAACCGGTTGGCGCTAAGCAAATTGTGCCATATCCGTCACCGTTCAAATAGGTAAGCATTGTGTGTGCCAACAGACTATGCTTCGTATAACACCTAGTTATCATTCTAAGCTGTTGCTGTGGCCCAATCTGAGTGATATTTATTATTCTTACGAAAGAGATATTATAAATTTACTTTTTATTCTTATTTAAAAAGCACATCACAAACTTAAAATAAGAGATACTAGGGAAGTACTTAAGATAAAACGCACCAACGCTTATACATTTTTGTACTTAGCATACAAATTAAACAACGGCAAACTCTCTTGTCGTATGTGATTATCACCAGCAATGAACACTCGAGCTCTTTGTCTAAACAATAAGCAGTTGTCGATAACATTGCATAGATAGGTTTTTATTATACGGTGCGTCAACTCAGTTAAATCTGAGACAGGAAGGTTTCAAAGTTTTCGTTTCTTTTTCTGTATTTTAATTAAGGCGACTGTGGTCGCATCACGGTACTTTGTTTACATATGAAAATGAACCAAATTTATGACATCCTAATCCTAACGTAGAAAAAAGACGGAAAACTAGTTTCTTAAATTTCCGTTAAAATTAAATTCAGCCGTTTTACATACGAGCATACTTACATGTTAAATTCATTATCTTTTGCTCACACCCAATTTCGTTTTTTTTGTGTCTGTTACATAGATTAAATAGGTGGGGGCATATAACGGGATATGCATTGCACATTCCGAGCCTGGACTAATTTGAAGCTGGAGCCAAAATAAAACAAAGATGAGTTAGTTATACATTAATTTTAGGTAAGTTTAGATGTACTTCTATATATTTTCTTCTCTGGTTTGGCGTTATTTTGCTTAATTATATCTCATCGAGCTACGTATTCATGTTGTGTTTATTTATGTTGTAAGGGCACGCCGCGATAGCGGCGGTAATGTAAGCTGGAGCGGAGTGGCTGTAGGGCATGGCGCCCTCACCTTAGGACTGACACATCTGCGTCAGAGTATCTACTCTCGGGATGTGGGTGTTTCGGAAAGTATCTGCACCGCATAAGCCGGGAAGAGACGCCCTGTCGTCATCACTACGAATACTGCTCGGAGGACATTGCGCAGCACAAGCTGGAGTGCTCAGCTTGGGCAATGCAGCGCCTTGGTCTCATTGCAGTGGTCGAAGACCGGGACCTCTTGCTTCCAGCCGTGGTTCAGTCCATCGCCTGGAGCGAGAGCGTGTAGGAGGCCATCGCCTCTTTTTCTAAGACGTAATGCACGCAAAGGAGACGACAGAGCGGGGACGGGATTAGTCAATCTTCGATCCCCACCGCAAAAACACACCGATCGAGTAAAATAAAAACGGAGAATATTGTCGTCTCATGGGAGTTCTAAAAGTTATAATAAAACAATTTTAAACGGATTCGCCATCGGACATCGCGTATATTAAAGATTTTTGTTTTTCCTGACTTCCCGAATACTTTGCAGCATTTGTGGTTCTAAAATTTAGCAGAGAAGAAAGGGTTGCAATGGCGTAATTGTTTGCAAAAGTTAAGTACTATTCAATGTTATATAATTTAAGATATTTTAGTAGGTAGTCGTTACTGTAAGTACCATGCACCAGCGGTAATTACGTTTCTAGTTTTTCGTTATTTCCGCTAATGTTACCCACATTAGGCGGTAGTTACAATTCTTCTTACCTCGTCACAACTACTACCGAAAAACTAAAAGTAACTCTCGAGTAGGGACAATGATTAATGATTATATACCTATATCTAGGTTTGCCATACACCTGTATATTAGATACGGGACTGAATTTTTCAATATCGCGTAATACGCTTAAAGACTAGAATCTTTTTTTTACGTTCATTTTATATGAAACTTTATAGATTATTGTAATATGAGAATAAACCATTGCGTACCCACATCATGCGTTTTTTTGTGTACAAACGTCCCGTTTTAGTTCCTAGCAATTATGGCATACCTACATAAGTAGTTAAAATTTAAAATAAGATGCGCGCCCACGGTTTTACGACGGCAAGACGCCGAAATAAGTCATGTTTTTTAAGATTAGCCACATTGCTCATAGCTTGCGGCGCTATAATAACAATAAAATAAACTAGTTATGAGGACAAGCGACCGACATACAGCCTTTACGAATATTTTCGCCTAATAAACTGTTTACACCCGTGTTTAATGATAAAAGCAACATGGTATGGAAGAGACGTAAATGGAATTTTACTTCTCTAGCTGGTGAAGTAATAGTTTCAGTGCAGTTAAATTGTGGTTACTTTTTACAGGAGTTTTTTTACACCACATTAGAATAGTTCCAAATATAAAATAAGTGGAATGCATAGTTTCTTTACATTTTCTTAGTCACTGATAATAAAATTATCACGTTATCTAAATATTTATAAACTTGCATGTATCTTTATAGATTAACAATATGTATACACCCATTGTATTATCAAGAGCAGTGATAAGAGCATAAGTATACAATATTATAATTAAATATATTTTTTACCCTATTCATTGTGTACCCAATAGTGAGAATTATTTGAGAAGACAAGTGAATTTTCCTCTTCCAAAGATATTTTTCCTGTATGCATCCTGTAGTATAACAAATAACTAAATGCAACAAAATAATAATTCGTTGAGAGGAAACTGCAGTAGTATATCCTCCATTCTATGACTAAACACTTCAATACATCCTTAGGCTCCCAGGCTTACAGTCCCTTCCTTACATTCAAATGCATGATGTACCTATATGACATGAGACTATGTAATCATCCTTTACTGCAATATGTTCCTTCTAACAAGATAATGTGTAGATGCACATTAGTAGGAGCAGAATCATTTAAAGTCAGCAGTATTTGTTTCTCTGTACCTAGATAATTCTTAGTTCCATGGTCACATAGAATTATTTTCCTAGAATGGGTATAGCAGTTATTAGTTTAATATCCATTAGGCACGTATATCTTCTTTTAGTAACATTATTAGGTAGGAATACCTATAATAATAATGAAAGTATACAAATTGTAAATAAGTTGTCAATGCAATGTCTGCATTGGATTTTAGGCCACTTTTTGGGTATTTATAAATAAACAACTCAATGAAAACTTTGGGAACTTATTTAACTAACATTGTTTCAATACATGAGCTGTTGTAACTGAAAAAAATCTGAATTAATGACTATTTTAATAAGTGTTGTGCAAAGAAATCGACGAGTAGCTGTAATTTTAAAGATCACATGGCCAAATAACATAAACCATCTACCAAACTCCATCCAAAACATTCGATATGGAAAACATATTTAAAGGTAGGTACATAATATTACAATCAAGTTTATATATTATAAGATCAATACTTTTACCTCTTTAGTTCTCAGAACTACAGGTGACTATATATCGAAACAAAATTCCTGTTTCTAGTGGTTTATCACATTCGATCGATTTGATGACAAATAAAGGCACGACGCTACAATAGCCGGCATACGAAAATAACTCATATACGTCTCATAAACACTCCGCTACACTTGCAATAGATAAAGCAGATCCAAAAATAAATTATTATACGTAAAACACAGAAATGCAGCACGATTTATTTATAAAACTCGACTTACCAGCAACAACTGTATCGCTCAGGTCATACTTCACTGGTTTAGGAAACTCTCTCAACTTACGACCACTAAGTTTTAATTCACCACTTAAGTGGGCATCCTCCAAAATTCTTTCTAACGATTTAGTTAACTGACTATGAATATTATTGTGCCCATTCATATTTACACTTACACACGGCCCCAACACGGCCATATTCTTTTTGAACTGAAAAGAAACAGTTTTTTCGTCTATAGGCATAGGTCACTACACACAGACAATTCAAAGTGACTAACTTCACACACTATCTGTTTGTCCATGGTTATAAGGCATTGTCTACAAGGTTAAATTATTACTGGAGTACTGAGAAATATTATAAATAATACTTACTTCGTGCAAATAATAACATGTACAACTCATTTATAAAAGTTTTTATTTTTCTGGACCATGGTAAGACATTGAGATTGAGGCTTAAAAAGTTGAAACCGAGTCGAATGCCACAATACACACGCCGTCGCAGCTGATTCTTAATTTTCATACTAGTTGTCACAGTTAGCCAGCCGCCTTAGCCGGTAAGGTCGAAATGGATGAGGGCGATTTAATTTGTATTGCGTTGTTATTTTGTTATAGGCGGGAGAAAACACTGTGATCACTCATAAGCTACAAAAATAAAGAATAAAAGTATAACTTTTTTTCAGTTTCTATCTAATATTCGTTGATAGAAAATAATTAATTATCTTGAAATTAGTATGTCAATAATATTAGCTATTAGTATAAACAAACTAATATTTAGCAGTTGACACAATTACAGTTTGCTAACGTACACTGCTGGGAAAGGGTCTTCTAATGATTGACGATCATATCTTTGCTGAACAGTTTATTCTTATTGTATGGTCATATCAGTCAGAGGACATCCACTGCTGAACAAAGGCCTCCCCCATAGATATTCACAACTGTGTGAACAATTTAGGAGGGCAATTTGCCAATACTCACCACGTGAACACGCTTGGCCGATAGGTTCGTGAGCGTAGTATGGCTACTGTTACACAGAAGGAACGCTGCTGCCGTCACTCTGGTTTGGAATCCCTTAGTCAGCTTTTAAGACTTACTTAACATTTAGACTACTATTATATATGTATTTTTGTCTAGATCACGAGAAAATGCCTGTTATACAGAAACGATGGTTTACCTAATTAAAAAAGAATTGGAAAGAGAAGGAATTACGAAGTTAGTTTATTATGACAAATTTTGTGCTACTTACGAAGTCATCATAAACAGCGGGGATGAGTCTACCTACCGGTTGCTAAACCACTGGTAATTACACGTATATTACTTATAAATATTATAATTGATAGTTCTTACTGGTACCAGCGTAAGCTAACTGTCTAACTGTTGTCTCAGGTCTCATTTCAAGATTTTCAGAGTTGCTACTAGGTCTAAGATCAACTTCACCCCACAGTTGAGGTGTCATGCCCCCCCAGAGCCCCCTTGTCTAGATAGTACATCAAAAACTATACTGTGCAAACTATCAGTCATTAGTCGCCGACGTAGCTTTGGGTAATCGTTGAGCGTTCGGACAGCCGAAAGAAATCTAGTCGGCTGGATGATTTACGGGACACGAAGGCGTCCGCACCATCCGTGCACACTCACCAGTCGTGACTGTCAGCTGCAGCTTACGGACTCGTTTAATGTTTCCAGCTTTGCCATTACACATAGCTGTGATATTAGATACATGCTTTTGATTCTAACTTCATGGATACATAATAATTTGTTCAGTGTATCTCTATTGTCTGTGGTCTCCATCATCCACCATAGACTAATATTATAATTGGAGATCATCCACCACAAAGCGACCACCAGGCACAGAGTACATTTTCATGACATTTTCCATCCACATGACATTGACATGTAGTAATAATAACCTGAAAAATCTAGAAATTCTGTGATAATTTAATTTAAATAAAAGCACAAAACGATATCAATCATGTTACGGATAACAAACGGTTTCAGAGGTGTCAAAAAATCATTGTTTCCACAAATCAAGGTAAATTTGACCTTTACTTGGTGCAATTAATCCTACATTCGGCGGTTATTTTTACGTAATTATATTATTTTCTTATTATATTTGAAATTTAAGCTATGATATAACTTATGGTGTTATAAATTGTTGTATTTTTCAGAAATTCTCATCCCACGTCAAATATGCAGAGCACAAAGCTTTGGAAAAGATCAGAAACATTGGTATATCTGCCCATATAGACTCTGGAAAAACGACTCTAACAGAGCGAATATTGTATTATACCGGTAGAATAGAGCAAATGCACGAGGTACGTATTAACTATTTCGTGAATTCCTAAGAATTACTATGATTCACTGGTGTTCCGTGGTAGGTCTTTTATTGCAAGAGATTGGCTAGGTAGTGCCAGATATTCGCCACGCATGCCATGGCAATGTTTCCTATAGACATTACTGAGTTTCTGTTAAAATGGCAGTATAGCTAGTAAAATTATTGGGTAATAGAAAAAGCTTATGTCTTGAGGAGTGCAGTGACTGGATGAGTTCTGGGTAACATTACAATTAGCTAAATTCCATTCTTGCAATTTCTTTTTTAACCTTTGGTTATGGTCCTTAAGAAAGCCCACATTCAGAAATGGACAGACAACAGGACACAAATTTTACCTAAAGAAAAAAAAGTAGGAATGCAGCTTGGTTTTATTTTTCACCACACATTAGTTTACATGACCTGGAGGATTATTGTAACAATTACATAGGTTGGAAGGCATAATTTCTGTTAGATGTTAAAATAACGTAAACATAAAAAAAAATCTAAGGCACATGTACAATGTTTCCATCAGTATTTGATTTTTAGATATCATTATTTAAAATATGAGCCTCATAACAACTTCGAAAATAAAAACACTCCAATTTTATCAATAGGTAAAAGGAAAAGACAATGTGGGTGCTGTCATGGACTCCATGGAGTTAGAGCGTCAAAGAGGGATTACCATACAATCTGCAGCCACTTACACAATATGGAAAGAACACAACATTAACATTATTGACACACCTGGCCATGTAGACTTCACTGTGGAAGTTGAGAGGGCATTGCGAGTGTTAGATGGAGCTGTTCTCGTCCTGTGTGCTGTAGGTGGAGTCCAGAGTCAGACACTAACAGTTAACAGACAAATGAAAAGATACAATGTACCATGTTTGGCTTTTATAAACAAGCTTGATAGATTAGGTGCAAATCCTCACAGGTGAGTAAAACCTTAATCCATTTCCTTAACTCTAAGGAAATAATTTTGAATATGATGAATTCTTTCAAATACCTAGTACTGTAATGGGGATTGCTTAAAATTTCAAACCTATTTTTTATATTTTAAACAGAGGGCCAATTCTCATAATAAATTTTCACTATGACTGAAATTTTACCAAACTGAAATTAAATTATGAATTCTTCTACTCTTGAAGTTCAGTCCGATTTCAATATAATCTTGAATTAGTCTCATTTCGGTCTAAATTTTGACGTTTATTTCATGACAATTTAGTACATGTGACAGTTCGAAATGTTAGCAGTATTCTACTTTTTTCTTACGCGTTTTGACTTCGATCAACTTTTGATCCATTTTCGATCTCATGACAGTGTAAGTAAGTTCACGTTTGACGTTGTTTTCTAGTTTAGGAGAATATCATTTGTGACATTTACAACACTGAGACTTGATCTGAACTATATTTTGAACATTTTTAAATTACGAGAATTGGGCCTCAGAAAGTTCTTTTTGTGCTGTTATTGTATGTTTGACCTGTAAGCATATAATGTAACAGTACATTACATAGTAAGTAACTAAGCACAATTAATATCTATAGCAATTGTTTGGTCTTTAACTATTAAACCCACTCGCCTGGATTTCAATGAATGATTGAAGCAGTGCTATTTAATTTGATTAAAAACTATACAGATACAGCAACAATGGAGAGAAAAACCAACTTGATCATTAAATGAAAAGTAATTACGTATTGTGTGACTATGACCCCAGACAACTTGATGGCACTGTCGGTGCAGTGCCTAAGCATAAATATGGCTTCTTGCACTACGTGTTGTGGGTTCGATCCCCGCACGGAACAAGTATTTGTATGAGCTGCAGATAGTTGTTTCGGTTCTAGGTGTTTGTGTATGTGACATTTAAGTCTGTAAGCTGTACCTACGACACAAGAGAAATCCAAATGAGGGACATGGTAAAAAAACTGTCCTATAAGGACTATTCTAGTCAAGGCCAATTGTTGGCCAATAACACCGTTTGTTGACAGCATTAGGTCCCCAAATGGTATGAGCAAATCTGAACTAATAATATTCTATTTCGATTCGATTTTCAGAGTGATAAAGCAAATGCGCTCCAAAATGAACCATAATGCTGCATTTGTCCAGCTCCCCATGGGCGTAGAAAAAGAATGCCAAGGTATACTAGATCTTATTGAAGAGAGAGCTCTCTATTTTGAAGGCAATTATGGTGAAAACATTCGATATGATGAAGTGCCTCAAGGTAGGAGGACAGAAGTACAGGAGAGGAGGCATGAGCTTATAGAGCACTTGTCAAATGTTGATGAGACTTTAGGTAAGTTATTAAATATAATCTTTTTATTTGATTATTCAATGTGAACTCAGTTTGAATAATATTTTGTATGACAAGTACTCTTTGTTGTGTTGAAAAAATATTATGTTATTGCAAGATAATGTCTGTCGCTTGTCTGAGTTATGTCTGCCATATGGCTACGAATAGCACCAATCCATCTTATTCCGCGGGTGTCGTAAAAGCGATTATGGCATTAGCCTGAGGATGGGCAGCAGCATTCTTCGAGTATATTAACAACTCGAATGCGATCGCCGACCCGCCTACCAAGCGTGGCGATATTTGGGGGAGGCATGTGTCCAGCAATGGACTTTGTTCGGCCGAAATGATGATGGCTTGTGTGTGAACATCTAGAATCATAGCCACAATAGATTTGACGAATTACAGTAACTCCTACTTGCTATTAACTTTTACTTCTACTTCTAATTCTAGGAGAACTATTCCTTGAAGAGAAATCACCAACCGTCGACGACATAAAACAGGCTGTTCGCCGAACAACTCTCAAACGTACCTTCACGCCGGTCTTAGTGGGTACAGCACTAAAGAACAAAGGAGTCCAACCTTTACTAGATGCAGTATTAGACTACCTCCCTCATCCTGGAGAAGTGGAAAACACAGCTCTGTTAAATGAGGATAAGGATGGCGAAAGTCAAACAATAATTTTGGACGCAGCTAGAAATGATAAGAAACCATTTGTGGGTTTAGCCTTCAAATTAGAAGTAGGCAAGTTTGGTCAGCTCACGTATTTGAGATGTTACCAGGGTATGCTGAAGAGGGGAGAGAATATTTTTAATGCAAGGACTGGAAAAAAGGTGTGTAAATTACTCCTTGCAGATTTTATTTTAATGCTGTATTGTCAAAACTATTTTCATTATAATAATTGTGTTGGAAAGATTAAGATACAGCAAACATTTGTTCTGTGTGGTTTTGGCAAAGAAAATGCCACTCCTCTACGCCCATGGGTCATCATACGACTAAGAGTTGATATCAAGAAGATGGATAAGCATCTTCGTGTGTGCTCATTAATCATTTTCGTTGGTTAGTGAGCAACCTTGTGTCGCAGTTGTGCAAGCCGTCCATAGTCCTCTGACTTAACTAACGACTGCCGTCTAATGACAACAACCGGGACCTCCGAATCTCGGAGACGCTCAGTTCAAATACCACTATGCAGTCACCCATCCATAAAGAGTTGCTTAGTCAAGATCAGTGAATGCAAATGGCTATGGGCGCGAGTATGTACTTCAAACAGCCGTTTACCTTGTACATTAGAGTTATTTTGGCTTAACCTCACCAATCGTTCAGTGAGTGCAACTGGCTATGAGCTTCTCAAAAGCGACCAACCAAAGCGCCTCCTGTGTCCTAGTAATCATCAAGTAAGCATATCAATGCTACATTCACCAATCTGCCCAAAAAGGAGGGTGATTTTGGGACTATTCTCTATGATCGCTCGCCTGCTAAGCGTGGTGGTTATGGCAATAGCCCCTATGACCGCTCATAATAGTGATCATTATGAGACCCATGTTTAGTAGTTGATGTGTGTGTATAATAAACTGGTAATTGATCTGATTCCTTACACATAATCCAATACGTTTCAATTCAATTCATTATATCAGCCATAGATTTCCATGCTTGGCGCAGAAAGGCTGTTGTTTCACAGAAGAGCACTTGCTGCCCATCCTTCTGGGTTAGAGTACGTTAGTCGCCTTTTACGACATCCATGGAAGGAGATGGAGCGGTGCTATATTCTTAATACAGACACCACACAGATGAATCGAGAGATTAAGTTATTATAATTTCGAGAAACAGAAATTATGAAGAGAAGATGAATCTGCATAACTGCCAGCCAGTGCTAAAATAAATAGTGTTCAGATATAATAAATCTGTGATGACAATGTAGCAGTGGTAGCAGGCTGTGCAATTTCATATACAGTTTTTTTCTTTTATTTTATTGGTGTACAGTGGAAATTCTACATGAACTTCCTTCGCCCCGGGGAAGGGCGAAGGGATATGCCTTCTATCTTGCCAAAGGGGGGAGCTCCAGGTCCTCGTAAGATCACACTAGAGCGCAATTTCATAACCTACCAGGTCTATAAATGCAAAAACCGCCGCATAGAAAATAAATATCAGTTGCTATGTTTTGAAATTGCACAGCTTAGCTACCCTATTTTTCGTGCTTATCCTAATCTTAACCTAGCCTTTTTGCCAACTATGTTAGGGTTAAGGTTGTACAACAACATTTTAGGCGGAACATGATATTAAGTTTTATTAACAAGGAGAGAGCCTATTACCGCTAAGCAGGCATAATTTCACGCACCGTAATGCAACAGGATATTTCCTTTGAAAAAAAAACCTATATCGCTGTCCGACTTGGCCAATCAATGCCTTTTTTATCCTGTGCAAATTCTCATGGTCATCCTCTGCCCTGAGGAGGCCGGAGGGATATGTCGGCCGGAGATCGGAAAGCGCCCTCCGCCACCCGATGCGTCTTCTAGGGGAAGGGGGAGTCGTGGTCGCCTCTCCTCCGTCTCCTAAGCGTACATTACTTCCTCGCAGATCCTCCCGACGGCTTCTCACGCATTCTCGCTACCACTGATCATTGCCTGACAGACCAAACATTCACCAATAATAATTTATTTTGTTTGTAAATTTTAGGTTAAAGTCTCCCGGTTAGTCCGTCTCCACTCCAACAATATGGAAGAAGTAAATGAAGTCTTGGCCGGCGATATTTTCGCGTTGTTTGGAGTAGATTGCGCGTCCGGTGACACTTTTGTCAACGACGGCAAGCTAGAGTTGTCAATGGAATCGATACACGTACCTGACCCTGTTGTGTCGATGTCTATCAAGCCAAAGAATAGTAAAGATAGGGATAACTTCTCGAAGGCTGTTGCAAGGTTAGCCAAATTTAGAGAAATAATTTATTAATAGGAATTATACTTTCTATATATGATGTGTTAACATCTGTACCAACTGGGTCCTGACGGTAAGTCGCGTTGGGGAATGGCCGCAACACCGTTGGTGCAGTCTCTTTGCTTTCAAGCTGTACTTGTAGGGGGGATACCATACCAGTAAACCGTGCGCAACACAGCGGTCTTTTTATAGTCGCCTTCCCTCCTCTAGAGGAGGTGACCGCTTTACAGTCATCCCCTATGAGATGTGCCTAAATGTAGCATGAGCGGCTGTAGTGTGATCTTACGAGGTTCTGGAGCCCCCCTTCGGTGTCGAAGATAACCGCTCCAGTGGTTTTAGCCGAGGAGTCCAGCATGCCCCTTCGCTCTTCCCCGAGGCGGAGGAAGTTCATGATGAATTTGCACTGGGGATCAATAAAAATAAAAAAGGTAGTAAGACTGCTATGTTTTACCAATACTAATAATTACAAATTGTCATCAATCAATCAATCATATTGGTACTGAACAAAAGTCTCCCCCACAGACTTCCACCACTGTGTCATCATAATGACGGGTACTTGCCAGCACTCACCATGCTTGGCAGGCGGGTTGGTGGGCTCAGAATGGCTACTGTGCCACGGAAAGGACGCTGCTGCCCGTCCCTCTGGTTTAGATACCCTTAGTCGCCTTTTACGACCTCCACGGGAGGAGATGGAGTGGTGCTATACTCTGAATCCGGACACCACACAGATAAATTGTCATATTACGTGCATAATATTCAGATTAAAATGTCACATAAAACTCATATTATTGTTTAGATGACAATAATTAGTTCGATTAAATGCTTGAAAATATAGTCAGTATTTTTGAGTGCTAAATCGGATAAATATCAAAGTTTAGTATAGTTTTGTTTGACAGTAATAAAATCCACAACAGAGTTCACAGAGCACAACATTTATTTACCAAGCATTACCATTTATCATCTCTTCCAGATTCACAAAAGAAGACCCCACATTCCAGTTTCGCTACGACCCCGACAACAAAGAGACGATTGTGTCGGGCATGGGCGAGCTACACTTAGAGATATACGCGCAGAGGATGGAGAGGGAGTACAACTGTGTTGTTGAGCTGGGAAAACCTAAAGTGGCATTTAGGTAAGTTACAGATCGATACACCTATTTTATAATTATGTAAAATCACTTTTATCTCTTTTCCTAAATTGAGGTATTTCGTTAAGAGCAGAGGCAATCGAGAGACTAATAATATCACAATAATATGATGTTATTGTCTTAGGTTTTCGCGATTATTACTCATAATTAAACACTTTTAAATGTTTTACATTACATCGCGTATATTATAGATTTAGCGATTACTGCATGCATCTAAATAACTTTTGATTAGAATTGTACGGCAGATAAAATAAACTTTTTAAAATCTGTAACGACGCTTGTCACCTGCGACCACGAATGCTACAAAGTTTTCGAAACGTAAAAAAAAGAAAAAACAGAAAAACATACACGATGTAATTTGTTTAAAAACTTTTTACTATAGCAATATTATTATTATATCTTTTTAAGATAGTATCGAGTCGCACAGATTAAAAATAATATTATGACTAACCTCATGGGCACGTGGTCATGATTAGACTAAGAGTCTGCGCGAATAGACCCGATACTATCTTAAAATCATGTATTCAATTCGCGAACGTTTAAGAATGACTAATATTGATATATTTATTTTGTCTTAGAGAGACAATGATGTCGCCGTGTACATTCGACTATCTTCACAAGAAGCAGTCCGGTGGTGCGGGCCAGTTCGCGAGGGTGAGCGGCATCATGGAGCCTTTGCCGCCCTATCAGAATACAGGTACAATTGACATCAAACTAGAAATTATTAAAAAATCTATACTAAAAAATCAAGAAAAAAAAAAAAAAAAAATAAGAGTTCGAGTATGTGGATATTCCATTTTTTTTCGTAAGTTACAAATATGTCGGAAGTTTTTTACACCAGTTATTTTTTTAAACCCATACGACCTCGTCAATTTCGTCAATAACTTAACCACTCCGTAAAAAGTTACCGTACCTACATTTTCATTTCCTTTTTTAAAAGATCTATAAGAAATACAAAAATATTTAGCAGCTTCTAAATGTTTCGTTTTTCAAAGTTGTAGAAAACATCTTATATTATGACGAGTAGTATTCTTCTTCGGCCTATTGTTTCCTGCTCGGAAGTACTTCAAAATAAACTAACTTTGAACACTTTCTAAATTCCAGTTCTCGAGTTCCACGACGAAACTATCGGCACCAACATCCCCAAGCAGTTCGTACCTGGAGTGGAGAGGGGTTTCCTCGACACATGCCAAAAGGGCTACCTGTCAGGACACAAGGTTTCCGGAGTAAAGTTCAGGTTGCAGGATGGTGCGCATCATATTGTGGACTCCAGCGAGCTGGCGTTCTTTTTGGCAGCAAAGGGCGCAGTTAAAGAAGGTACGTTGATAAAATAAATTTAAACAATCTTCATTTTATTATCATTAAATTAACGAATCTCACATTCCTAAGAGCTAGAGCGCACGGGTGACTTTTCGTCAGCGTGACAATTTCGTCACTATGGATATGTATGGAAATGTCACATCACGTCACGTCGTAACGGGCGCGCGCCTTCATACATACCCACGGGTGTATTTTAGATAAATATTTTATTAATATGTAAAGATTTATTACTTCTTCTCTTAGAGTTTAGACTATGGCTTCTGTAGAGTATCTTCCACAATTTCGCCAATGTCAAGTATAAGGCAACGTCGTACGGTGTTTAGATTAATAAATCTTTACATATCCATAAAATATAATACATGTTTCACAAAATTGAAAAAAATCTAAAAAACATGTCGGCAACGTCGTACGGTTCAATTGTTTTTTCTGGAAGAAGTTGATAAGAGTGACGCAATTGTCACGGTGACAAAAGTCACCCGTGCGCGCTTAGGCCAAATTTCACCTTGACGTGAAGTCATCATTCATGTCACAACAAGAATCCAGTAGAACACTATCATCAATTCATCAGGCATAATCTAATCTAATCTAACCTAACCTGAGTTTCCAGTATTCGACGATGGTGCGTGGCAGATCCTAGAACCAATTATGTTCGTGGAAGTTGTGCTACCGGAAGAGTTCCATGGGACAGTAATAGGCCAATTGAATAAGAGAGGCGGTATCATCACCGGCACTGAAGGATCTGAAGGCTGGACCACGATATATGCTGAAGTGCCTCTCAATAACATGTTTGGATATGCTGGTGAACTTAGGTGAGGGCCTGTCAAGTTACATTATCATAATTGGATCCTAAATAAAAATGGTGGTAGGTCTCGTATCACCCCCGGGAAGACGATAGTGCGTACGTGGTCACGTGCCGTCGCAGCACAGCGCAAAGCGAGGCTTGGGGGATCGTTTACAATCCTCCCCGAGAAGAGCCTGGGGGGCGACCTTTTTACAGTCGCCTTCCCTCCGCTAGAGGGGGTGACCGCTTTACAGTCATACCCTCCGTGATATGCCTAAAGGCGTGCCACCAATGGGCGGCTCTAGTGTGATCTTATGAGGACCTGGAGCACTCCTTCGGTGCCGAAGATGACCGCTCCAGTGGTTCAGCCGGCTCATACCGGCATACCCCTTCGCCCTTCCCTTCTTCCACTTGAAAAAGTTCTCTTATCAAGAGTCTGGCTAGGTAGGTACCACCGCAGTGCCAGATATTCGCCGCCAAGCAGTAGTGAGTTAACTTTGTGTTCCAGTTAGAAAGCTTCTGTACAGTATTGTTTACTTGTGTAGCTAGTGAAATAACTGGACATAAGAGGCTGGATAACTAATGTCTCGAGGTGACTAGCACAGTGTGTGCCCCGCAGGACTTATTCCGAGTAGCATTTATGTGTGTTGTTGTAAAAAAGTAGAAACCATTATAAAATGACAGAAAAATGTGACAGTAAGATGACTATAGACCTATATTTATTTCTGACAGGTCAATGACACAAGGCAAGGGTGAGTTCAGTATGGAATACTGTAGGTACTCCCCTTGTCTTCCTGACGTTCAAGAACAGCTTATCAGGAAATACCAAGAAGAGATGGGTCTCCTCCCAGACCAAAAGAAAAAGAAGAATTAACCGCCTAGCTAATGTTTAGATTAATTTATTTTATTGTTGATTTTAAGGCGAAATTAGTTTATACAATATAATATTATGATGATTTTCAAGAGTTGTTTAATTTATGAAAGAGAAAAGTTTATGCTTTATTTCGTGCCGTTGCGGGCGTGAAGGTTCTTACCCACAACGAAGTCAGCGATATAACGGCTGCTGGTATAAGTAAAACAAAATTGGCATAAATGACCGAACACAATATATTGCCTTTAACCCTTTGACTGCGCGGCCCTCAGGCGGACGGCACGGTTGGTGCAGTGGCTGATACAATCGGCTGCTGCGCTCCGGGTCGTGGGTTCGATTCCCGCACGGAACAAATATTTGTATGATCTACAGGTAGTTGTTCCGGGTCTGGGTGTATTGTATGTGGAATTCATGTCTGTAAACGCACCCATGACACGGTAGAAAACCTAGCGTGACCCAACTTTAAAAAAAAAAATACATGGTTTACGATACGCCACGGCGCAGTACAAACAAAATACAGTCTCGGCCCATGAAGCATATGTGGTATCATTGCACCGCTAAGGTACTTTTGTTTTATATCACTTCTGACGTCACGTTGCTTCTGGTTTTATGACACATTTTATTAACCAACAAGCGATTTATAATTAAATAATTACTTTGTTCTTAGTGGATCCGAAGTTTAGTATCACTTGCGTAAACGGTAAAGGAAAAATTGTGCGGGAACCTGCACACCTGACAGGGCTCCAAAATGTTCTCAATGGTGTGTGTAGTCCGCCAATTCGCATTAAGCCAGCGTGGCGAGCTAAGACCTAACCTTACTGATCGTGAGAAAAAGCCCGTGCCAAGCAGTGGGATGGTGATGGGCTGATTATGAACTTAACAGTATGTCTCATGAAATGTTTTATTCCACTATGTTCAACTTGTAATCTCTGTGCTTGGATTAATCTTTCGAGCCTTTTCCCAACCATGTTGGGGTCGGCTTCTAGTCTAACCAGGTGCTGCTGAATATCGATATTTAATATAAAGTGACTGACTGATAGACCTCCACAACCTAGATCATCATATCAGCTAAAGGATGTCCACTGCTGAACAAAGGCCTCCTTGGAGATCGTCCCACGCTGCGTTTTCCAGTACGCGGTCTCATCTCAAAAACCTGTTTGCCCCAACGGCCATTACGTACGTACATTCTACGAGCAATGTGCCCCGCCCATTGCCACTTCAGCCTACCTTTTTTTTTTTTTTTTTATTGGTGCCCAGTGGAAATTCTTCATGAACTTCCTTCGCCCCGGGGAAGGACGAAGGGATATGCCGGACTCCTACCGGCTAAAACCACTGGGGCGGTCATCTTCGGCACCTAAGGGAGGCTCCAGGTCCTCGTATGATCACACTAGAGCCGCCCACTGGTGCCACGCCTATTGGCACATCTCGGAGAGGGTGACTGTAAAGCGGTCACCCCCCCAGGGGGATTGTAAAGGATCCCCCAAAGCGTCCCACGGCAGCGCGTGACCACATGCGTGCTACCGTCTTCTCTTGGGTCGCTCGGTGTGGGCACGCAGATTCCCCAATCTCCGCACCCGACTTCAGCCTACCTACACCTACAACACTACCTAGATACTTAAGCAATATCGAAATTCTTAGGTTGGACCCTGTTCAACTTGGAATAATTAGCAACATTATGTCCACCTCTTCCGCCACCCGACAGCCCGATACCTTGCGGGCCACAGAAGGAGTCGCCCATGTAAGATCCACGACCGACTCCCCCTGCCATCGAACGCAGGTGCTAACGGACCCCCGATTCAACAATCGGCGGTCAAGTGACGTTGCCCAGTCTTGCAAATCCTCCCCCTCGGCCCATCCCGGTGGTTGCCCCAAGCTCGAGTGAGCGTTGAAGTCCCCTAGGACGAGCACTGGACGGGGTGAGCATTTACAGAGAATGCTGCGTGCTACCCTGTCTAAGTATCTCTGTTCATGAATTCATCATAGCCTGACCAATACCGCTGTAACGCGCCTTGATTTGGTATGTAATATAATTAACTTTAGAGTCCAAGATGTTATTCTGTAAAGAATGTAAAGGCTCATGCTGTCTGTTACAACAAGCCATCGTTGATCATTTGCCTGAGATATGTATTGTAGTGCAGCTAGGATGGCCAAGGCCTCTGCAGAAAAAATGCTCAGCTTGTGACGAAGTCATCCTTCACCTTCATTTCAATCAACCTCTTTCATGACTTCATACCTTTATCTCCATCACTGTCCATCTCATGATACATTCTTTATTCAAATCAAAATTCGAATTTATTATGTGACGTAGATCGCTCTTGATATTTTGATCCACAGAGTATATATACAGGTATCCAGTAAATAGCACGACATACTGCAGGGGGTGAGAGCTTGGGTACCTACCAAAAAAACAATATTTATGTTCAGCAAAATCTTACGGATTTACAGTAGTACAAAATTTTATAGATAAGAAAATTGTACTGTGAAAATTTTAAAATAAATTGTATTTCTTGAAAACATTTTAGTTTTTAATATAATAAAGACTTATCAATGAGTAAAGTAACTACTCACAAATAATTTGAAGTAAAAAAAAAACTAGAAAAGGAATTTTTCATTACGATATGCTTAAAAATCTGTGTCATGGTAGAGATTTTTCGATATTTCGGAAAATTTTGTACTACTGTAAATCCATAAGATTTTGCTGAACATATATTGTTTTTTTGGTAGGTATTGACCCAAGCTCTCACGCCCTGCAGTATGTCGTGCTATTTACTGGACACCCTGTATATTATCACATTCGACTCTGAACGCTAGTGGTTCGATACACAGCTGTGGCTCTGACAAATAGTGTCCTGCAATATTACAATTACTTATTAAGTAGCTTAAATTGTGATAGTAAGTTATATTTTAAAAATATAAACATCAGTATAAGTGATAATTGATCTTGTGAATGACAATATACCACTATAATAATATATATATTACGTTTCATTGATTACATTAGCTGAACTCCGTTACTTGCTGCCGTAGAGAGCCTCCTAGTTGAGCTAACGGAAGGTTACACGGAGGGAGGTACTCCGCGACAAACTCACTTGGAAGTTTACGGCCAAATCCAAAACGTAGATGTGGAATGAAGAATGATATATTTTCCGACTTGGATCAGTAAATAGTAGTATTCATTGAATTCCGACATAGCAGCATATACTGTCTTCTTCTTTATTTTTCATATTGACGATTTTGCTATACCCCCCTTCGACGTATTGCCAATCTTAAGGGAATCATTACGTGAAGAATGGAATGTATATTGGATGAATTATTCAATTAGAACTAAAGGTACTTATTATGCAGTCATTAGTAACCATGTTAGAAAGAGTACCTGGTTTTGTTTCAAAATGTTACAAGCATCGTAAATTCTATATAATACATAATAGACTCCGATTAGGACATGGTCAATTTAAATCCCATCTTTGTCGAATGTGCATGATCACATCCCCATATGCACAGATATCACTCTAGACGTCGATCAGACTATAAATTACATATTTTTTTAATGCCCTGCCAACAATGTACCAAGATTTTTACTTATTGACAAGTTACTTGATATCTATGGTAGATCTGAGCTTATCCTGCGCTCTATTGAAGAATTGCTTAACAGAAACATATACTGCTATTTACGAATATGTATATAAAACAGTATTGGATATCTACAGAAATACAGATTTGATCTGAAACTAAGATATGACTAAACTAGAATTGAGATTAATTAATGTGACTAACGAAGACTACTTGGACCTAAAAACGAACTAATAAATTATTACGAAGACTTGGCTTCGGCCTGAAAACTAAACTGTTGACTGAAGACATTATATTTAAGACTTGGCTTAAACCTAACTGCGTTAAAATCAGTAGTTTTATGTATGACGAGGCTGTATGGGCTAGAACCCTTTGCCTTCCCCAGGATGGGAAAACAACAAGCAAAAATAAAAAATATTTGTTTGTTGTAGTACTGGGTCGTTTTAGATTTTTCGGAAAATGAAACGTAACAGTTTTATTTTCTCAAAAAAGAGTTTCCAAAAACAGATTTTAAAGAAACTGTTTTTCCATGACCATGACCTAAGTATCATCATATCAGCCACAGTATGTCCACTGCTGAACAAAGGCCTCCCCCTCCCATTCCGCCCTATCTATAATATACCTATATTATTCTTCCGCCGTGTGGTGCCGGCTCAGAATGCCACCACCCCATCTCCTCCCATGGGTGTCGTAAAAGTCGACTAAGGGATTAGCCGGAGGATGGGCAGCAGTGTCCTTCGAGTACATTAACAACTCAACTGCGATCGCCAACCCGCCTGCCAAGCGTGGCGATTATGGCAAAACCCCCCAATGAGCTCACAACACATCCATATCGGTGGTTGTGGTGATCTTTGGGGGAGGCCTGTGTCCAGCAGTGGACTTCATTCGGCCGAAATGATTATTCTTCCGTGCTTCCGCGTAATTAGACTACGAAAACATTCTACTGAAAAATTAATTCATCAATTAACGGATATTGGGTGGTTTCGAAAGTGACAGGTCGTAATTATAAATTAATTTAATTCAATATATAAATTGTAATCAATTGCATTCATAAATACGAAAGCAATAAATTTATTAACCATTCGTCATACTTTTTCTAGACATATAAAAACGCGGGAACCATGCACGTATGACGTCAACCAACACTATACAATTTATGCAAGAATCAAATTTCAAACAAAAACGAACGTCCGACTAGCCGTCCTTGAAACGAGAGCCAAAAAGAAACAGTTTTTCTCCATCATGTTTTTCTTCCACCAAATTTGTAGTTTGTGCTAATACATATAAGATTCATTTTAGCGTTGTAACTAAAAGTAGTTACTTGGCGGTTAAAAACAACTGGTTGTTCTTCATACGATAATAGTTCTTATTACAATCACCGTAAGGTATTTAATTAGATGCTTCGTTCAAAAAACGTGCAAAGTAGTTGTACCAACCGAACGTTTGTGAAGAAACGGCGACTGGAACGATTTTTGAGAGAACGAAGTTTGCAGTATGTGATTACTCAGGTTAGAAATCTCGTTGGTTTTGGAACGTAATGTCAGTTAGCCGAGAAACCGTCCGTTCGTTTTTCGTCTAAAAACTGTTTTACTAAAGTGTTTCTGAACAAAACGCCCAGTACTAGTTTGTTGACGAAACATTCAACACTTTTGTTGTGATTTATTTATATTAGAATGCTGTCTAACTCTCTGCGATATTATCTGGCGGCCAGGCTCATTTTAGAAGCGAGATATGAGCGAAGAGATACTAGGTGACTTACATGTATATTAATATTGAAGATAATGTTTTTAAAATTTTGTTGTTTATTACTTAACTTAACCTTACAGAGAAATTAGGCGCAGAGCGCGAAAAAGAAAAGAAGTCAGTTCCGTGTTTCTGTCGGAAGCTAAATTCAAAAGCCGATTCCGATTGACTAAAGCGGCCTACAAATTACTTTGTGAGGAGCTCAGTCGCAAAAATCTCTTGCAATCTAGTAAGAGAATTAGCTTAGAACTCAAGGTAACAATGCCTATCTTGCCTACATAACTAGTAAGCACCTAAAATAATGGGAAACTGTTAGTGCTTGAACCCTGAGTAATGTATGAATCAAAAACCTATTATAAAACTACAACATTCTGTAACTGTTGTGATATTTTTATTCTAATTATTCTTTAATAATTTAACACTCTGATATTTCGTTAACAAATGTTATATGCAACATGTTATTATTGCATGTTTACTTCGGCACTATTTGGTTATCTTGATGACAATATGAAGATGAAGTAAACTAATTGTTATTTTTACTTCAGGTTCTATGCGCTCTATCCTTTTATGCAACTGGATCTTGTCAAAAGCTGGTAGGGGTGGCAGAAAACTTGGGCCAAACCACCGTGAGCAAAATTGTTGCTGAAGTCACAGATGCTCTTGTTTCACTGAAGAACAGATTTATTAAATTTCCAGTGACAAGAGATCAAAGAAACATGATAAAAAACAAGTAAGTATAAAAATAAGGCTTATCTTATTACTAAATGGTATACTCAGTTGATGATAAAACTAAAGTGTTCTAATATTACCACAGATTTTATGCAACCTATGGCTTTCCTGGGGTCATTGGCTGCATAGATGGGTGCCATTTTCCTATTTTAGCTCCACCCAAGGACACCAAGCACCTATTTTACTGTAGGAAACATTTTCATTCTCTCAATGTTCAAATGGCAAGTACCTCAAAATGCATTTTTTTCTTAATAAAAATACAACAAATTTGTTTTATATATGTATATTATAAATTAATATTATTTATCACATATTTCAGATATGTGACAGTGACTGTAGGATTTTGAATGTTAATGCAAAATATGGTGGGGCTACACATGATGCTCTTGTGTGGGAGAATAGCCAGGCATATAAATTCATGCAGGAATTACATCACGAGCCAAACCATGAAGAAGTCTGGTTATTAGGTTTGTGTTTACATATTGCTTGGCTTGTATTTTAATCGCTTACCAGAATATCCTAGTGTAGAACCAGAGAAAATCTAAACCAAAATAAATGCTCTCCAAAATCGGTTGCTAAGCAATTGGCTTTTGCGCTATGTCGCCAGTTTGATAACTGCGTGGAACAAATACTTCTTTTTTTAAATGAACCCACACTCTAGCATTCCGCCTGTATTGTGGGTACAGTTTAGACATAAATCCCACATGCACATATATTTCAATTATTTGAATATATTTGTATGATCTATAGATAGTTGTTTCTATGCTGGATGTTTGCCATGTGAGATCTATGTCTGTAAACTGTACCCATGACAAGAAATCCTGGTATGGGGCAACGTTTTTTATATATTATTTGTTTATAAAGTGTCATTAACTATTTTCGTTTTTATTTTGTGCTATAAATTTTAATGAAACAAGGATTCCTGTTTGTGGCATTTGACAGACACCTACTGTGGCAATATTTGGTCCAACTTAATTTTATATGCAATCAGTATTTTTGGTTTGCAATCTGTAGTTTAGTCAAACAATATTTGGTGAGCATATTAAATTCATTTTGAGAAGCAAAATTACTATTTGTCTGAAGAGCTTATTGCGATTCACGCATATTTGTTTTGGGACTCACGTTCTATGCGGCTGACGCACCTATGCGTTTCTAGTTATTATACGTGCTACATTTAATTTGATTATTTATTCAGGCATCAAGGTATTTTATGGAAAAGAAAATACAATACAATCTAAGACTTACTTAATATAAATTACTGTACATCCATACAAGTAAATAAAATTGAAGTGTCTGTTTGTAATGTCAAAATAACAGCTTTTTACTAAATGCATAAGAAAGTATATACAGTACCCACAGCAAAAAAACTATTATAAAAAAAATTGTCTGTCTGTTTGTTCCCGCTAATTTCCAAAATGGCTGGACCGATTTCTACGGGACTTTCATTCGCAGATAGCTGATACTATAAGGAATAACTTAGGCTACTTTTATTTTAGAAAAATAATTAGGAACCCTAAACAAAAAATAAAACCTATGAAATCCAAACATACTCTATGTCAAGTGTCTATGCCGAAGTAGTCTAAATTATATATAAATAACAATCGCATTTCTTTAAAATTAAACGGCGGGTGAAACCGTGGGTCCCAGCTAGTAAACAATAAAATATAAATATTAATTTACACGATGAGTCGGCGTCGTGTTGTGTGTCGCTCTGTGTCCGGTAGCCAGCCACTGAATCGCCGGAACATTACACCTCTCGGCCAAAATTCTTCCTTCATTAGGGTCGACGGATGTTCGGTCGGCACTCAATGTGAATTTGGTCTTCACATTGATGTACCTTACAATATCCTCGACCAGAGTAATGCAGCCGTGGCAGCGTTTTGGTACAGCAGGAATCCCTTAGAATCGCCCGCTGTCTCTCCACATTAATAAGGGCAGATTTTTCGCACCATGCTTTAATAATATAGACATGATATTTTATTTAAAAAAATACTGTAATGTTCATATAAACCTTTCTCATCCTAAGAAAAAGCCAGTGCTCAGCAGTGGGACAGTATTGGGGTGATTATGTTATTTAGTAATTTTGAAAAATTTACAGGTGATTCTGGATATGCACTGCGGCCATGGATGATGACTCCAATCACTGATATCTCTGAAGGAAGCCCGGAAGCGAAATACAACACAGTCCATGAAAAGGCAAGACTCACAATAGAAAACGCTTTTGGCAGGCTCAAGAATCAATGGCGTTGCTTGAATAAAGACCGGACACTCCATTACTCGCCACAAAAGTGCGCTAAAATTATAATGGCCTGTTGCGTGCTGCACAATTTGGCTATTGATTTTAATGTGCCTTTGCCAATTCCGGATCAATCGGTAATACAGGAGCCGACGTCAGGAATCTCTGGAGATATTGTCGTGGAAAATGTAACAGCCAATAGCCATGATTTAGCTCGGGGTAGAGCAATTCAAAATATGTTAGTAGACGGGTTAAGTAGGCTTCATACATGAATCCTTGAGGAATTATCCTGTGGGCATAAGTAACATGTTGCTCATCTAAGAGACAGACGTGTTGCGGGGGAGTTTGCTTCTTCCCAGCTTTCAAGACTAGAAAGCAGTGAAGGGGTTTTGGGGAATTTGGGGCTGTCTGTTGTAATTTCAAAATATAAAAAGCCAGATGGCTTAAAAAAAATTGTTTTGATTTTGATTTTCAACTACGCAGTACTGGAGCTGCATAGCAGACTTCAAACTCTCGAGATGACGTCACGTAATCATTATACCAATGCCAATAAAAGTATATTAATTATTATGTTTGTTTTAAAAAATCCTTTCATACACTCTATATACTCGTATATATATATTTGCTTTATTTCCTTTTAAAATATTTCTTAACTATGTTTAAATAGTGTTGCATGAACTCCAACCAAAGAACTTGCAGCTGGTGTTCTACATCTCTGTCGCATTCTTTCATGCAGTTTTAAACTCTCGCATCTTCAACTGTGAACTTAACTAACGGTCGCAGATCCCTCTCCGACTTAAATAAAAAGGGCTTGATGAGTTCTAGACAAAGAAATTAATATTATCTCCTAAACCGTAGGACTTAGATCCATTGCGTTGGTACTCAAATAAAAGGGCTCTACGAACGTCCATATATTATGACGAAGTCTACGGTAAAAACAACGGCCAAGTGATTATAGACCTTATTAACAAACAGAAAAATTGTTTCAAACACGGGATGATCTACCAAAAATATAAATTTTGTAATACATATTTGAGGTATTTAAATCTGAGGAATAAGGGCTGGTTAATCGGAGAATAAAATATTTTAAAAGGAAATATTGCACACGGTTTGCAGATAAATTAATAGGAGTTGTCCTCATGAAACTAGTTATGAGTCTTAAATTATTATGTTTAACAATGTACTTCTAACTTAATTCAATAATCTATAGTTTGATGAAAGCAAAGAATAATCATATTCAAAGTGACCTCTGACTAATGATTAATCAGCATGCATCGTGGCTGTATATCTACCACCTAACGGTGTTAAGCTGTGGAGACCGGAGTTCACGCCGATCAAGGTGGTTTGGTATTACTGTGCCACCGGTCCACGAAGAGTGCCTTTTTCGAGGCGCGGACCGAATCAGCACTTCTATGTCAGTAAGGTCGTGTGTGGTCACTGCGGGCTGTACGTAATGTAAGTAAGAGCCATCCCATCTTCCAAGCACGGCAGGCTGTGCTGGCGCTGCTGCAACTGCAGCAGACGCCCTCAAACGGCGAAGTACAACAACCTAATAGGTAATTATTGTTTTGAGCCGTTTAGGGTCGAAACGCTTGGGTCATGGGGTCCGAGTGCACGTCTGCTTTTCAAAGATGTAGCTAGAAGGTTGGTCGATGCTTCGCGTGATCAGAGGGCTGGCATTTTCTTTGGCCAAAGAATAAGCATTGCCATTCAACGTGGCTATGCTGCTAGTCGGAACATTATCAGCTGACAGCGATGAGGAGTACTTCGACGCCTAAATGCATGTGCAACTTTTCTGTATATTATCATTTTCTTTATTTTTTTTATTATTATTTAGTTTATTGATCAATAGTCTGTATGTATTTAGTTTTAGTGTGTATATAAATATTATAAATATATATCTGTATGATATCCAAAATTCAAAGTAAAATACACAATAGGGCAGAATGAATCTGAGTCCAGTGGGTATCTCACTGATTAAAAAAAAAAATATAAGAAATTTACGTGTATCTATATCCAGATCATGAGATCATACAAAAGAAAAATCCGTGCGGGGATCGGACCACATTGCCCAAAAAGCCAATTAGCCAATGCGCCAACCGTGGTGCCATCACTCCACTGAACTCTGTGAAATCCAGTGTACAATTTTTTTGTTATTCTCTATGAGAACCTTATTTATTAAATTTATACGAAAATTGATTAATCCGGTATTTTATTTACACACATCAAGCCCGTTAACGTCCACTGCTGAACATTCGCCTCGCAATGATCACTACAATGAGCGGTCATATTGTCATAATCACTACCTACGCTTGGCAGGCGCAATGGTGCGGGAGAGGGCCGATCCCGCTCGTAGAAGGAGATGGCGCCGGAGTAACAACCGCCCTGGTGCCTAATTCCCACACGTCTGAAACCCCTGCCGTTGCTATAAGGCGGGGGACCTCTGGGATCGCGGGTGCGTAGATTGAGGAATCTACGTGCCCACACCGAGCGACCCAAGAGAAGACGGTAGCACGCAAGTGGTCACGCACAGCAGTGGGACGCTTTGGTCCTTTAAAATCAGCCACTTTGTCTGCAGGTGTAGTGCACTCTGTAATTCTAGATTTCGAAGCATAACGACAATTAAACAAGTTTATACATTCAGCTAGGTATCCACATCGCATGCAATAGAAACATTGTTCAGGTGGAAAACACGGCCCTTCTATGAAGCGCCATCCACGCAAGTCAACGTAGTCCGGGAGCACATATGCTGCAAATAGTTATTGCGACTGTACCAGTTGGTTCTAAGTTCTAATAGGTACACCTTCTTCGTCTCATTATCCGGTACAACTCGTTTTATTTTGGATATAAATGATTATATTTGAAATTTAGAAATTTTTATTGAAAAGTTACGTAGAACGTACCTATTTCTGTAGATGGCCGGTATACTGGGTATACTGCCTTTAATCAGTAGTAGTCATTGAGGAAAGTTTTATTGTTCAGTAAAGTATTAGCAAGAATCTTTGAGCTATTATATACCTACTAATATCTCAATGGCAAAGACATTTAAAATCTAAGATGGCAAATGTAGGTTTTTCAAAATAAATTCTAATCCTGTATTCATTTAATAGCCTGCAGATATTTAATTTCCGTGTGGTGTCCGGATTAAGAATAAAGCACCACACCATCTCCCGTGGACGTCGTAAAAGGCGCCTAAGCGACTTTAAGCCGGAGGGATGGGCAGCAGCGTCCTTTCTGTAAAATAGTAGCCATACTGCACTCACCAATCCGCCTGCCAAGCGTGGTGAGTATTGGCAAATACCTCCCTAAGGACTAGAATATGAAAATCATATCCCATGCATATAAATATTATCTAAGGTCCATTGTGCCAAGTGACTTTGTATCCTGATATCCTATGTGGACTCTATGAATACCACATAAGCTGTAAGACTGCTTCTTCTGGATATCCTCTACTTAGTACCTATAATCCGTAACATAATATCTAAGGATTAAGTTTTTTTCTTTAATTTTGCGGGTCGGGAGCTCTCCCACGACATAAGAGATGAGTCGCGCGCTCGCTATAGGTACCTACTACTCTTCAATAATTCTGATAACATATTGTTTCCGGTAAAACCCACCTCCACATTAATAGGCATGTTAATCAAGAGAACTGCAGTTATTGGTGTAACCGAAATCTAAAAGCCGAAACATCAAAGGCCGCTTCTCTCTCCTTAGGTTCCTAACAGTGTGCCCACACCGACCGACCCAAGAGAAGATGGTAGCACGCATGTGGTCACATGCTGCCGTGAGACGCTTTGGGGGATCCTTTACAATCCCCCCGAGGGGGTGACCACTTTACAGTCACCCTCTCAGGGATGTGCCTATAGGCGTGGCACCGGTGGGCGGCTCTAGTGTGATCATACGAGGACCTGGAGCCTCCCTTCGGTGCAGAAGATGACCGCTCCAGTGGTTTTAGCCGGTAGGAGTCCGGCGTACCCCTTCGCCCTTCCCCGGGGCGAAGGAAGTTCATGAAGAATTTCCACTGGGCACAAAAAAAAAGAAAAAGAGGTACCTAACTGTGTGGGCGGCTATTTCAGTATGAGGAATCATTGGGCCGTATTTCTTTGGCGATTCTCACGATCGTTCCAAATTCTACCAAGTATCTGAGAATGTTACGGGACTTTCTGGCATCACATTTACAGGACAAATTCCGTGGCCTCCCAGAAGACCCGATTTCTTTTTATGGGGACATTTGAATAAACGTGCGTATCTACATTGGGTGAACCAACGACACTGCCAATTTAAAGCAACATTAGAGAGAGAAAAAATGCATAATCTCATGGTCTCTGACGAAGTCTTACGGCCGAATACTGAAACGCCAGTTATTCAAGTCCCGCTTTAATAATTCTAGAAACCAGTTTTCGGTAGGAAATCGCGTGGTTCAAATAGTTAAACTGGCGTTTCAGTATTCAGCCGTTAGAATATTTATATTTATTCTCGTCCTAAAATTAAAATAAGCTTGTGCTTACAATTAGTATTTTATTTATTAAATATTTAAAAGCAAACAAATCTGTGGCCCACTCTATATTTATATAGGTCTGACTTAGGTAGGTACCTACATAAGATGGGTGGTGTACCTATTACATATAGTATACCTCTCACTGTGGCTCCACCCCACAGAGAGTATTTAATACTCGTGAATAGCGTAGGTATACCATACTTTTTTTTTATTGCTGTCCAGTAAAAATTCTGCATGAACTTCCTTCACCCCGGGGAAGGGCGAAGGGGGATGCCGGACTCCTACCGGCTAAAACCACTGCAGCGGTCATCTTCGGCAACGAAGAGGGGCTCCAGGTCCTCGTAAGATCACACTAGAGCCCCCCCAGTGATGCCACGCCTTAAGCACATCTCGGAGGGGATGAATGTAAAGCGGTCACCCCCTCTAGCGGAGGGAAGGCGACTGTAAAAAGGTCGCCCCCAGGCACCTCTCGGGATATACCATACATAGGCTGCACTAAAAGTATCGGGAATGGAATATTTCCACTGTTCCTGTCATATTAAAATCTTTTTAATTGAAAACTCCTTGGTTTTACAAATCGAATACCATTTATTTATTTAAAAAAAGATTCACGGTCTTGTCACAAGGTTTTGTCAAACTTGTTTAGTCATTGAGAAAATGGAATTGACTCGAGAAAATTCAAGAGCGATGATTTATTATGACTTTCGAAGTGGTTTAACACAAAAACAGTGTGTTGACCGGATGATTTCTGCATTTGGTGATGAAGCCCCATCCAAAACCACAATTTATCGCTGGTTTGCTGAATTTCAACGTGGACACGTCCACGTTCAAGCTCAGTGATGATCCTTGTCAAGGTCGTCCAAAAACTGCAGTCACCCAAGAAAACGTTGATGCTGTGCGTAAGCTGATTGAGGAAGATCGACATGTGACATACCGCGAAATTCAGGCAACTTTAGACATTGGCATGAGTCAAATACAAATAATCTTGCATGAACAATTAGGTGTAAAAAAGTTGTTTTCGCGATGGATACCGCATTTGCTATGTGAAGAGCAAAAAGCGGCTCGCGTTACTTGGTGCGTCAGAACTCTCGAAAGATTCCACGCAGGATCCTCAAATGCTGTATACAACATCGTATCAGGTGACGAATCCTGGATATATGCGTACGAACCCGAAACAAAAAACCAGTCACGAGTTTGGGTGTTCGAAAATGAGTTAAAGCCAACAAAAATTGTTCGTTCACGGAGTGTTGCAAAAAAAAATGGTGGCCACGTTTGTCTCCAAAACCGGCCATGTTACGACTATTCCTCTTGAGGGACAAAGAACGGTTAATGCAGAATGGTATGCTAGCATTTGTTTGCCACAGGTCGTTTCTGAACTCCGTAGAGAGAACTGCAACCGCCGCATCATCCTCCATCACGACAATGCGAGTTCTCACACCGCGCACAGAACAAAAGAGTTTTTAGAGCAAGAAAACATAGAATTATTAGACCATCCGCCGTACAGCCCCGACCTAAGCCCTAATGATTTCTATACTTTCCCTAAAATAAAGAATAAATTGCGAGGACAGAGATTTTCATCACCTAAAGAAGCTGTGGACGCCTACAAAACGGCCATTTTGGAGACCCCAACTTCCGAATGGAATGGTTGCTTCAATGATTGGTTCCATCGTATGGAAAAATGTGTCAAATTTCGCGGAGAATACTTCGAAAAGCAATAAATACATTTTTAAATAGTAATGTTGTGTCACTTCCTTGATTCCCGAAATTTTCAGTGCCGCCCTCGTACCTACTGGCTCTTTGAAATTAATTAAATATAGCCTGCTATTTTTGTATTTATAATAGGCCCGGCCGCCAAAAGAATCCGTTCCTGACACCTTTCTTTTATTTTAATTAACATAAAATGTTGTGCTAAACTATTTTAGCCTATTTGTAGGTTGACGTTATAATCTCAAAATTCATTCCCCGGCGGCCACACTTTATTAAAGTTCGTATTACAACGTTAACGTACAGTAAACTAAAATAGTTTGGCCATTAGTTTAGCACTAAATTTAATCTAAATTTCATTGCGGTCGCACTTTAAAGTAAGGGTAATTCCTCGCAAGGAAGAGGCTGTCTCAATACTTTTTGTGGCTCTCGAAAATACGGCTTAAGCTACTAGCTATGTTAAAAGATTTTCAGTAGCGAATTTTTGTGTGCTGATAACGACGTAGGCAGTGCAATTATTGCCAATAGGCGCCAGGATTGCTAAATTTAGTAGGATATTCTGAAGGCGGTACTTTGTAATCGAATGTTAGGAATATCACAAAACCATAAAACAAATAAAAAAACCAATACATTTATAAAAACCCATTTATTCATAACACTCCACAAATATATTCCAAAAACGATACAAATTGTAACAAACGCCCCAGGTACAAATAATAATTGATTTGCTTACATTAAAATGTTACTTTAAACATCAATATCCTATAATTACATAAACAAATGTACCTATTATTACGTAGCCATTATAAGTTCAGGCTTTATGGTAATGTAAAATTAATATTATGAATCCTTAGATTATGATTTTACTCACAATATTGCTAATGAAATGATTTGTTTTATGAGACTAGCCTGCCACTGTAGCTCCTAAAAGCCAGGATCTGCAATGGCGACCACCGCAAAGAAACACCGATCACTGAGGCTCTGTCCTGGGGAAATGAATAACTGTATTGGATCCCGGAGGTGTAGGGAAAAAGGAAACGAATGGTTCCAAGCGATCTTTCAAATGGAGTATTTTATTTTAACAAAAATAACAGGTAGTGGCCATTATGGTTCCCGGTAAAGAACAGGCCACCCATGAGTGTCGCAAAAGGTGACTAAGGGTTTGGGTCGGAGTAGGAGCTGCAGAGTCTAGTGTGATGTGTGAACAGCATGATGCATTTACCAATACGTGTGCGGAGGATGGCAAATTCTCCTGTGACCGATCGGTCATCGCCCCTGCCACTGTTATTGCAGAAGTAAGACATAAGGATGTTTGATGATACATTATCGATGTGTAATCTCGTACATGTGAATAAGTATTCAATTACTAACATTCACGTTAAGCATTTTCTAACATTAACGTGTGAATAAAAATCTACGATGCTATTAATAATACTTAACTATGGATATACAACTTGCAATACCGTTAAAACTATGTTTACATGATTGATTATTTTATTATGAATCTAGTGTAACATAACAACGCAAAATATTTAATTCTGCAGCTATTTTATTATTACGTGAAAAAATCTAAACAAATAACAGAGTACCTATATAAAACGATTACAAAATTAATTAGTATATTTGTTTGATTTATCAATCATGTAGGTACCTATTTTGGCGACATCGTTAAATTCTAGATAATTGTGTTTATTTATATAAATCTAAAAGCTAATGGTAATACTCTATTGGCACTTTCTCTTATTATTTTTTTGCATGCTGTGTGACACTACTCGTTTTTTAGATACGTATTTAATCGCGTTTTTTTATGTGGTTACTATAATGAATTGCCTCTTGCTGTAAATTGCTTGGACTTAATTAATAAGTAACTGATAAGATATACATGGTAGGTAATTTATTCCCGAAGCTTTCGCTTTTTCGCACGGCTTTTTTTGTCATACAATCTATTTACCAAGGTCAGAGGTAAAATAAGTCTATGTATATATATTACAGTATAGTTAGACAAAGACTTGATATAAAAAAAAAATACAGAATACACTGTGTCACTAAACATAGATACTTGCATAATCAACATGCTTTCGTGTCAATAAATTTAATTTCTACAGAAACAAACGGTTAATACATTTAGTTTTGTGATCATTGTGATGACAAATTAGTAGGTATTGTTTAGACCGAAGTTTCAGCAGAGGTGCTACCTTTTCTAGATTCGCACTTTTTGATACCACTGCTCCACGAGTCTTTGCGCCTTACGAGGTCGTTCTGAAAACCATTTAGAGGTCGATACTGATGTACGAGTAAATATGTTTTAAGTTAATAAAAATAATCATGCTGTGAGAAATACTTTGTCCATTAGAAGAAAATTTAAATCGTGAGTACAATAGATGCTTTGACAACAATAGATTTGACGCTTTGTTATTGTTTTTTTATAATTTTAGTTTTTGTTTTGTTATTTTATTGTCTTATATAATATATTATTAATACCTAATACATTTCATTACAAATAGTAATATGGATAGTTGAAAACTAGTGCTCGGGATCTACCTGGCCCAAGTTCGATTAGACCGTTAAAAACGCAGTTCCTAAATTTTTCCTAATATGTGACGTTTCTGCTGTCAACGTTTTTTGAAGTGAAACTTCTTTATCGACGTATGGGAGAGATTTTATAGCAATGTAACGTTTTTCTGTTATGCGCCATCTTTATTTCTAAGTTACATTTTTCCGTTATGCGCCATATTGATTTGAAAGATAAATTGAATTTATCTATGAAAAACAGTCCTCAAACATCAACAACAAGATGCGGCACTACAATTGATGGAGTTTTTACTCGGTCACTAAATTCCGTGGAATGTAAACTATATATTTCATTAGTTACCACAAGCCATTCATTACAAAAATATATAATAACGATTACAGTAATAGCAATAGTTCTATTATAATTAATGAAATGCTATAATAATCTTAGTCGCAATAAGGTGAAATAATTGTATTATTTGTATCCATGTCTATGATGCTAAAAGCCTTTTGCTTAAACTTTATCTAATTTAGCTTTATTTAACCAATCTCTGTAAAGTTGTAAATAGTAGATCATTATCGAAAAATGATGTCATAAAGAAGTTTCACTTCGTACTTGTGTACACACATTTTACATTTTTTTCTATGTTATTAATTGGCTATAGTAGTAATTTTTACTGCATGGTTCATTGCCTTATGTCAGGCTTTTGTTAAATACGTCATTTCCTTAGCTATGTTTGAATGTATTCTCCACAAATTTTATGTATACAATATGTTCGGTTATGGACTGTACAAATTTAAATTTATTCTTTATGTGGGGTCTAAGCCCAACCTCACCTGAATGGTAGCTCAAGTTAGTATAACTTTGGAATTTATTATACTCCAATTATCGTAAAAACACACAAATCCACGTTTATCTTCAGTCAAGTCGCGGTGGCGGTCCCGTAGCCTGGCCAATACGTTCACCAGTCTTAACGCCTTTTTTTAGTTCAGTTTATTTTGAGCCAGTCGGCGCCAGGGAAGAGCTACTGGAGCGTATTCGCGCCCCAGCGCTCCATACTAATTACATATTGTATACAGGAGGCTAGTTTAAACATTAGTAAAACTCCAATTCGATAGAGTACTAAACATCATATCAGCCATTTATACGTCCACTACTGAACAAAGCCCTCCCATGGGAATCTATGGAGATTTACAAAACTGTGTCATCATTTTGGGGAGTATTTGCTAATACTCACCACGCATGGCAGGCGGGTTGGTGAGCGCAGTGTGGCTACCGTTTTATAGAAGGGACGCTGCTGCCCATCCCTCTGGTTTAGATTCCCTTAGTCGCCTTTTACGACATCCACAGGAGGAGATGGAGTGGTGCTATATTCTTACCACACGATGAGAGTACTGAACGCATTAATAAAAATAAGTTTTTCAAGCTTATATGATAGGTGCATAAAACTATTGACCGCCAGTTGTTATGGATTGTCTCAGATTTAGAAAATAAATGAATATTTTAGTGAAAAATTTGCTGCTCAGCAGTAGTAGACATTGCTGTTTTCCCATTATGAGGGCCCTGTAGCTAGTGAAGTTACTGGGCCTAAGAGACACCCTAATGGCTCGATTGATTAGCGCAACGTTGCATTAAAAAGTTTGTAGGTGATTAAACAGCACCTTGTATATACATCAAAAGTTCGTTTGTTTTTTTCTTGTACAGTCAGCGACATAAGTCGCTGAACAATTTTCTTTTTATAAATCGGTAATTCTATTTATTTTAAAAACTTTGGTGAACATTCTCAAAACCAGATAATAGCAAAATATTTAAATATTGTTATGATCAAGAAAAATTATGGCTATGATGCAAAACGAGCGGGTGCAAGCGATTTGAATTTTTCTATTTGTTTAGTGACTTATGTCGCTGAACCGTACTAAATAGGCATCTAGTGGACAAAGATGTTTATCATACTATGCATGCAAAATGTAAAATCACAGGTATAAAACGATCAAGATTTCTAAACATAAAATATATTATAGGGTGCGGACAACAAGTGCGGGAATATTATTAATTCGAAACACGAAAAGCGCTATTTCCTTTTTGGTTACTACTACACATATTTCATTTACAAAATAATGCTTTTTAATTTTACATGACAACAAAAAGAGCCTACTGTGAAACTTAAAAATCTACTTATATCTTAAACTATGGTTTCTTTTTACTATATTATGTGAGCTAGTACTTATAGTTAAGTTAACAGTAAAAATGTTGTAGGGAGCTTGGACTCTTACTTAGCTATTAAGTACATAAAAAATATCTATAATATTTAAAAACACAACAAGTTTGTACTGGCAAAAACATACCTCCATAGATCACTCGGTTTACATTGATAGATTAGGTTTTTATCATGAGCAACTTTTATCACTTCGTCTTAACAATAACACAAACTATTTACAAAATTATAAAATTTAGTGCTCATCTAAAAACTACAAAATACAATGAAATCATCCATATAAATTTGATTCTACCAAGTCGGGATTAACAACGAAAGTAATCAAGGGTGCTATTCAATGCAGGATTATTCATGCACGTTATGTAAAGTGATTTTACATGCAGAATCGCCCAGAAAACTGTGCAATCATGCTCCACTCAGAATTTGGTGTCATTGATGCACACCTTGGCAGATGACTCGTCTTCTTCCACTTCAGCCATAGTAGATAGCCGCCTTTCAATTTCTGATTGTGCATTCTTGGATATCAATTTCTTGTGTTTGTTACTGAAAATAGTTTTGTGTGTATCATTAACAGGACATGAATATTGAATCGACGTTTTAGCAACTTAAAAAATAAGTGTTCGTTTTTATTTATATATTTATTTATTTCAATACTCTTTATTGTACACCAAAAAAAACAGGTTTTGAATTAAGTAAAAATACAATGGCGGTCTTATCGCTATCCGCGATCTCTTCCAGGCAACCTTAGGATGGAAAATGCTAGATAGAAGTAATTATAAGGCAGTCAGAGGTGTAACTATATATACTAATACAAATAAATATTATTCTATACTTACTATACTAAATACATGAAAATTTTATAAATAATAACTATTTAAACTATATGAATACGTACATATGAATATATAAAAATAAAATAATTTTAATGTAAAGCGCTAAAGCAAGCCAAAATGGAATTGTAGAATTTAAAGCGACGGATAATGATCCATTACTAGTTTCTTAAATGCTGACAATGACTGAGCACGTCTTATTAGTACCGGTAATGCATTCATGGTAATGTTTTTATGCCGTCTAGTCAATTAAGTCACATAGGTGATATGAATCCGTTGCGGTGTCCGTATTCAGAATATAGCTCCACTCCATCTCCCGCGGAAGTCGTAAAAGGCGACAAAGGGACTCTAAACCAGAGGTATGGGCAGCAGCGTCCCTTCTCTGGAAGAGTAGCCATAGTTAGCTCACCATCCCGCCTGCCAAGCGTGGTGAGTACTGGCAAAGGCCTTTGTTTAGCAGTGGACATCCTTTGGCTGATATGATAATATGAAGCCTATTTCTTTCTTTCCAGCGAGAACCCAAGTGGAACGACTCTACTTTCATGCACTAATATATGCATATAGGTACTGATGACATTATATTAACTTATATAAAGTTTGGTTAAGTCACGCAGCAGTATCTCTATTTGAACTATCAGTTTATTTTAGCAGACACAGGAAGTAATTGGCCGGAGGATGGGCAGCAGCGTCCTTCGAGTACATTAACAACTCAACTGCGATCGCCAACCCGCCTGCCAAGCGTCCCCCAATGAGCCCACATCACATCCATATCGGTCGTTGTGGTGATCTTTGGGGGAGGCCTGTGTCCAGCAGTGGACTTCATTCGGCCGTTAGATTAGAGGAAGTAATCTAAAAAACCTCTAGTTGAAGAAGATTATGTATTCTTTAAAACTGACCTCGAATTTGCTATTTTAAAGTGAAAAACTTAAGCTTCAGGATTAAATGTTTACTTACTTTTTCTTGCCCGTTTTCGATTTCATATCTTTTTTCATCTTGTTGCTGTTATTAACTTGCTTCCATATCCCAGTTTTGTTTACTTCCTCCGATATGTTTATTGACGCCAAAGGTATATTCATTATATTCCCGTTGATTAAAGGAATCTGCAGATTCTCTTGGTACGGCGGCGGGTTGGTCTTTGTGGCTTCCTACAAGGGGATAACCTAAGAAACTTCTCCAAAGAAATCGAGAGAGAATATTAAAGATGAAAAAAAAACAAAAGTAAATATTTTTCAGAAGACTACTTACCATATTTGAAGTAATAAGGTAGTTACTAGGACGAAAATAATTTGTAAAGGAAGATATAGCAAAAATAAAATGCGACTGTGTGAACAAAACACTGAATTTATTTTATGGTACACACTATACAAACAAATAACAAAAAAATAAAAGTTTTGAAACGATAGGATGACAACGGTAACTAAAATGAGTAAAGAGGGTAACATTTTAGTTTCGACCGCAAAGTCTTAATATTTTTGCATGCCATCCCACCTCTGGATCACCGAGTTCCCGAAGCTCATCTTCATTCCTCTTAGTCATTTCTGGCATCACGTCATCGAGTATTTTCATCTCCCTTCTTGTAAAGAACAAGTCAAGAGCTTTTCTTATGCCAATCATTACCACGAGCATTAATGGAAATAGAATTGATGTCATGGAAAATGATTTTATCACCCACAGGCAAACGAGACATGTCAATTGAATTGCTGTGAAAACGTGGACACGTCGTATCGGTACCTGAAAGTAGTTAACAATAAAATACAATTACTTCCGTATGTATGTGCGATTATTAATGATTTGCAAATCTCTCTTACCTGTCTCAAAAACATATGATCAGGTTGATATTTCTGGGGCATGAACATAATTAAGATTCTATCAAAGAACTGAAGACCTTTTAGCGAAGCAACTCCCATGTAAAGAAATACGCCGAATAAAACTGGCATTGGTATGTGGCATAGAACAGGTGTCAAAACGACTGAACATCCAATCATTAAAAATATTAATATATGAGTGACTCTTTGTTCTCGAACTCCTAAAAACTGTGGTTTCTCTCCTGGCGCCGCACATTCTGACTCCACCTTCAAAGAGTTCACATGGTTGATACTCAGAACTGTTGCCGCCACGAACCACGGAAGACCCATGACGGAGCATATTTGTATTAGGATCGCCAGTACGAACAGATCTAGATGATAACCACATCCTTTCTTCAATTTGTTCTCTTTCCGGTTTACTATAACCGCAGTGATCTGTTGATCCATAAATATTAGTATGGTGCCTAATAATGCCGGTAATATGGCCACTAAGGCTGACCAAATAGGGTTGCCACTGAATGGTGTGATAACCCAGTTCCTGCTGGGCAATGTTGGTTTAAATTCTGACGGTACTTCCAACTTTGGCGTCTTAACACCGACTTTGTAATCCAAAAAGGACATTGATAATATCGCTATGATGACTGAAAAATCACTTATGATAGCTCTAATCTGAAAATTAACATATGTGTCAGTTATTTTTGCGTATGACTATTAAATATAACAGGTGTATATGAGTACCTTGGATGGAAAGAACAGAGAGTTCTTGAAGTCCTTTAAAATTATTGATATGGTAAATGTGCCCAGGAAAAGTATAATAGACATTAAATATACGTCTGGCACGTAAACTTTTGTATCGCACCCTCCGCCGGCTAAGGTTCCGTTGTAAAGCTGAAATTAGCGACTATTTATTATATGCTTTTGATAAATGAAACTTATAGCCACACGTGTTAGCTTGTTACATATGCTACAACCGAATTAGTTATATACCTGACACGACTCTTTGTCTATAGAAGTCCAATTAAACTGCTCCGGCACTTTCGAGTAATTGCTTGGCAAACAATAGCAATCATAATTGAGAACTTCATCAGGGCGTGTCTTGAGAGGGTTTTTTTTGCCGATAGATATTACATTTTCCACTGCCTATAATGTTACAAAATAAATATAACAAAAGCTAGCTACTTTATTTAAAGTAATTTATGTTAAAGTTTTAACGTTTACCTTGTAAATGAAAATAAACGCTATCAGAGTAGCAAAATTTTCTTCAGTAAACCTTGTTATGTAACAGACAAATGCACTAGCATCGATCGCCACTAATATGACCAAAATTATCGTTATCCACGTCCCAATACAAAACCTGAATGACATGTAATTCCAACCAATTTGTCTACAGAATTCAAATACTATAGTTTCAAATACTAACACTGGGCCCGTTGATCCTAAAATTGTCAATGGCTGTCCTGAAAAGAAACCATAACCCATTCCGCAGACAAATCCTGATATTAAAGATTCCATAGCAGCCATGTTTTTTCCCGTAGCCTCCCCCAATAATCCACCAAAAGTGATAATGGGCGATAAACAGGCGAAATATAAAAATATCCATGAAGCCACACACTGAATTGCCAATGCATCTTTGAAATCAGACCAGTACCAAGGCATCTTCCTTTTGAGGTCATTTATTAAGCCTCCAAATAGTCTTCCACTTCTTGCCAATCCTGATTCCTCTCTCTGTCTTTGTTCTTCTTCTTCTTCATCAAATTCCTCTTTTGGATTGTTATCATTTGGCCGTTTCCGAGGATCTTGCGAAGGTATGGCTGCTGGAGGTTCAATACGGATAGCCGGATCCCATTCTCCTGGTGGTAAAACCGTTACGGCATCAAGAAATTCATCTATACCAGCTAAAAGATGATCCCTTTTCTTGGCTCGATATGCGACTTCATGGAAAATTTCATCGGACATCAGAGTAGCCATAGCCCGACCAATCTCATGGAAACTGGAGTTGCTATTTGGCGGTCCGAGTAGCACAAACATGAATCTGGTTGGCACGGGCACTTCGGTTAGATCACCCATTATAGTTCCTGTTTTCAGTCTAACGAAGGCTGACAATGTTTTTTCAAGAAAATCTACTTCACCAACTAAGATGTTGGATGCTTCTGCACCTGGTGGTATTTTGCGCATGAAGTGTGTGTTACATTTGTGATTAATGTCTCCGTTCATTGGGAGGTCTCCAGAACTGTGATTCCGTTGCATCGATATATTGCTGGGACTTTTCACCATACCTTCATCGTGAGCTGTACCTGAAATATATAATAATATGTATGAATAATAAAATACGTAAGCTTGATAAATATAAAGCCTTTAATTAGGTATACCCAATACAAGAAAGATATCTGTGCGAAAATAGTGTCTGAGCAAAATACGTTCAAAAGATTAAGACTGATGAAATACTGTGTGATATAATCATATAAAATTATTTTATAGGATTCCCAAATGGATTATGAGGTATGGGTCGTTTAATAAACAAGCAGTCAAAAGATTAAAATAAAGTTCCCGTTTTTTAGTAGACATGTGTTTGAAGCAACCCGTCATACATTCAGATAGAGCATAAAAAAGGCATGAGCGAAAGCTGATTATAGCGAGACTACTGAAAAGAAGAATTCCAGCGTTCGGCATAGTTACGAGTCCAGAGTGACAAAGTAGGAAGAATATGATAAAGAAAGTAAAAATAGGAGAAGAAACAACATTGATGAGGTTAAGCGGTTACCCGCGCTAGAGATGCCTAGGAAACGACTGATTTCTCCTTTGTAAGAGTGTCCGCTTGTTGAACCGCCTTCTTCAACTGTAATATATTAAAATGCCAATTTTCAAAGTGACCTTAGAAATAGGGTCAGTCGTTTTAGAGGTAGATTAGTTAGTCATCTTCTCCATACACTTCATCGATTTATTTATATATATATACAATATTAAAATTAGCCTCAGTGCGTGCTTTTGTGAATGCCAGTTAAAGGGCGTGAGTTCAGTGAGCAGTTATGTGTTAGGTACCATTTCACACGCATGGCTAACCTGGTACTGCTAGGTAAGAACCTCTGGCATCTGTCGCTTGAAGAAGAGCGGTGTTGGGAGACGAGGTGGACCCCCGACAACTCCTCGAACTGGAGCGTCGAGAGCCACCATCCTGGAAATCTGATAGGATCAGAAGATCCATGTATTTCATGCTAAAAAACTGTTATTAATAAAAACGATTAAGATAGACATGACTTTAGAGTAGGTGATCATGTTAAGTTAAAACTCACTTTTACAAGATGAGTGGTTTCGTCCAATATCAGCTAGCGATCGGATCAGAGGAAGCCTTGACATATTATTATGATGGTTTCGCCTCTCATGTTGATGTCTGTGTCTTCTCAGTAAAGCGTCTTTGACTTTCTCTCTGCAATCATACCCTATGCATCCGTCAGCTACCATACTATCTAATACATTATCTGCAACCTGTTCTAAAGAAGCTGCTTCCATATCCAGGATTACCGAACCATTAAGAATAAGACTTCGTAATTCGAAGAGTGAGTGAAGTGATAGTGTCGCTACGTGTGGTTTTGACCACCGGTTTCCACCTTCTTCAACGTCTTCTTCGAATTTTATCCATCGGGCTGTCTCTTTCCACTCAAGTTCATCGCCATCTTTAACAAGTTCTTCCATTTCAGAGAATAATGGATGGGACTCAAGTGTAGAATCATCGACATCCTCCCCAAGTATAAACTGTACTCGTTGAGCTGGTGGTGTCACTGAAAATTAAGTGGGTAATTATTGTAAATAACCGAAAACCAAATTATCGATACTAACAAATACTAAATATGAAAACGCTAGTGACATGCTTATGAAATCTTAAAACATAGGTAGGTATTGAAGGAAGGTTCCTGATTGAGTAATTCATGCTTGTATGGTGAGTGATGAAATGAAGATATATTTGAAATAGACTTCCGAAAATATTTGGAAAATAGTCATTGTAAAGGAATTTGTATTATTATTATATTAATGATACGGGTTTCTTTCTACTACGATGTCTTACATGTTTCGCCGTCATCTGTAACGCTTAGTCTTCTGACTCGCGTGATTAACCCCGGTCCTAAGGATTGGTAATCATAATGCATAATTTGGAATAAAAGTAAGGGATTTTATTAGCTTCAAGAGAGCAATCTGTGTTAATAATAAAGCGGTAAATTATAATGCTATACAGACTAACAAGCCACATTGTATTTGTGTCAAAGAACTAATATTCATAAGCTTAGTAATTTTATAGGGTCACAAACAACGAGACGCAATTTTGTTTCATATTCTGTAGCGATATAGTCTATATTTCATTTGTTTTGTTCTATTGTCCGGTTTCATATTAAAGTAAATACGTATTTATACACGTCCTAAACATCATTTAACCTTTTTGAAAACCAATCATTGGCGGAGCGATACCGTGATTATCAAATAATAAAGTTAGGCATATCTTTGAATTAAAAATGTTTTAAAAATAATTTGTATTAAAGTCTTCTAAGTATCATTGTTAACGTTAATTCATTTATTACTTTATTATGTAATTTTCGTAAACTATTTTTGTTATTTATAATATTTTTCTCTTACCAGGCCTTTCAGCATCTGGCTCCCCATTGCGGTGATGATGTTTGTGCTTCCGATGGGAATGCCTTCGAGCCGGCACGTGTACGCCCACAAACACAGTGTGAGCGCGGTGACCTGAAAGAAAAAACGATATCATTATTAGTAAACTATAAATATTTATACAAGAATCATTTGAAACTGTGATGAGACAGCCAAAGGCAGTATTACTTGTACTAGCTTTCATATGTAAGTAGTGGGAAAAATAATTGTTCTTTGGAATATTTAATGTATTAAATTCTACATAATTAAATAGCTTCGGTAATTTTCATATTGATATAACCAAAATTGGGCATAATTATATTGTTCCAATCGATTTTTATAATTGAAATTCCAATTTAACAATTTGCTTCATTTCAATTTGCTCTAACTTTATCGTTGTGAAACAAACTGCACTGTTCATTTGAAAGTTGGCACTTCGTCCCTTAAGGCTTTAAAAAATTGTTGCGCCATCATTGCGATATAGCCATGTTTTTTTTGTATTAGTGGTACGCTTGATTTCTGATTAGCAATCACTACTGCCTATGAACATCCGCAATATTAGTGGAGTCGCTGATGCGTTGGCTAGTCTATTGAGGGAAAGAGAAAGAGTGGTGAGGAAAAGAAGTGTTACTGTTTTAGCCCGTATTCTGTGAGAGGGTTGTACTCTCCGGTCGAGCCAGTCCATTTTTGTTCTAGCTGTAGTCAAATTCTGGCTATAGCCCAGTTCCACGAAGCTAGGTGTGTACTAAATGCGTGAGCTAATCCTGTGCTCCAGGAGCAAGGTAGGCCGAAGAAGCACTGTCGTTGATTTAAGTATATTAATTTTATTTGATATTAGGGAATACAAACAATTTACCGCTTTACATGAATAAAATCAAAGTAATAACGCGAGAAGGCGTCAGTGTGCAACTAAAACGTTATCCACATCTTACACCTATTGTTAGAAGATTTATGCACGAGTAACAGCAACAAAATTTATTTAACGATGAAAGAATACAGAACAAAGTTTTAATTAGGACCTTGGAAAAAGGAGCTTGTATTATTATTTTAAATGAATTTTTTGGCTAGACAAAGTAAATTAATCTAAATCTGGAGAAAGAGTGATGTATTTTATTTTTGGAAAACGACGCAGCGCTTGGTTCTTCTGCGCCAGGAGGAGACTGCAGGTAAAGAGCATGCACGCCGCACGCACCTCGCACCTCACTACGGCAAGTACAATAAAACAAAATTTGTTTGTTATGCCTGAGCAGTCGTATTTGTAATTAGCTTTTGCCCGCGGATTCGCACGCGTGGAATTTAGAAATGTATATTGTAATGACCTGAGCTTTTATTAGGAACTTGTAATAGGTGTAGAGGGGATCATGATATATTTCCGAATGACACGACCCATAGGCCTGCATCCAGTCCAGCCAGCCGAGTGCCAAACCATGCGTATATTATCTTTTGTTTGGAAACGCTTCCCACAAGGCACTGGGTGTCGTCATCAAAAACTTTCATGAGATGTAGCTGACGCTTTTCCGCCCAGTATTAACAGTCCAATCACCCATTATAGCCACACCGCTCATTTTGCCATTTAAATTAGGCCTTTAAGTTGTGTGTTATACAATACTTCTATAATATCAAGAAACATTTCGCGAGTGCGCTCGCAACTGCCATCCTCCCATCGCACATACAGCGTACAGATCGAGAGAGCATACCGCGTGCTTCAAGCGAGCATACAGCGTGCCGAGTGTGAGTGATCTGCTTGCCCACGCCACCAGTGCCGCCCATTATACAGACACGTGTTCGAGATCACGCACTATAATGTGCGCTGAGTGAACAGCAATAAGTCGAACCCTGACTGTCGGCGCTTAGAAGACCAACATGATGACGAATAAATGTCGCAGACGACTAGGACTGTGCTGACCTCCTCGAGAATATCGTCCCAGTGTTTATCACCGTCAACTAGATGCAGCGGTCCGTAGTCTGGGTGATATTTGGGAAACTTAACGGCATCAAAAGCACCGTGTGTAGTAAAATGCGCAAAAAATAGCTCTTGCCATTATTTGCACACAACCTTACCCAATGCGGCGTATAGTATGACGGCATCTCGCCATTCATTCGCGATTTGGCGAATAGATCCTTTTCGCACGGTTGAAAAAATACGAAAAGCGGATTTTCCAAGCGCTCTATGACATTTTCAGAATTGAAATAAATTCGCTAGCAATTCTCTAAATGCATGAACGTTGGATGTTGACCATGTATAGAGTATATATACGTCGGAATGTAGATACTGTGCGAGCTCGATTGCGATTCACACTGGGTGTAAGTCTCTGAGGCGCGTGATGCAGCATGGCGCTTCCGATCGCTTGCGAGACGTGCTTCATGTCCTTCATTACTATCTTGTGATCGAGATGCAGCAGTGACAAATCGTTGGGTACCTAACCGCGACTGGCGCTGCGTGCTGCTTTCTGCAGTTAAAGAGGGAATATCTTTAAATGGGGTTTTAAGATGCAAAGGCTAGCTCGATCTCTCAAAACTGCAGTTAATCGTGAGGCTTAGTTAGATATAGAGTGCAATGCTCTATACACAGAGCATTGCACTGGAGCTTTGAAAGATATTCGTCTACTTTCTAAGAGGCATGTAAAATTCTTTTTTGAATCGGATATTAATAACAACCAAATTAATCTACACTGGGCCGTAAGAATCGGCAATTGTTCAAATAATTCAGATATAAATAATATATCGTCCGTAAGGTAGTAAGTTGTTTATTAAAGTTTAATAACAACAAAGTCACGAACGGAAGTCACGGACACTGACGGTACGGTTGGTGCAGTGGCTGATACTGTCGGCTGCTGCGCTTCGGGTTGCGGGTGTGGTTCCCGCACCGTAGTTGTTCCTGGTCTGAGTGTATGTTGGAATTTATGTCTGTAAACGCACCCACGACACAGGAGCAATCCTAGTGTAGGGCAACGTTTTATAAAAAAAGAAAGAAAAAAAATAAAATAAGGCTTTACCACGAGAAAAGACTATAATAAGCATTTAATGACTTGATATCAGATTTAAGGTCGCGGAACGTTACTCATTCTCAATTTAGAGCTTCGGCTGCCTAGCCTTTGATGTGCGGTGCAAATAACACTAACTATGCTAACAAAGGAACTGCTGAATTTGCGTTATAAATGAAAAGTTATCGAGTTCACCGTTAAACAAGTTTTGTAGTGGTTTGATTCTATGGCCAGTATTTCAAGACGAGAATCAAAACTTAAGTAAAAATCAATCTCAAGTTTTGATTCGGTTCTTGTCTATGAGAGCTTATGCGAATCTTGTGATATCGATTTAGCATCCTTAATCACCTCAAAGACGCGAGAAAATCAAATAAAAACCAAAGTAAAGCATCGAAAATCAGCGTAATTTTATCTCGTTTACTTCGTTTCCGAAGCAATTTATTTTCATCAGTTCGGACGCTATGCTCAAACAGTTTAGTATAACAAATTAAACTGCAAATTCGTCGACGTTGTCTCTGGTAATTAATTGTGTTATTATAATTTCATCAGAGACACATGATAAGTATGTCAGTGTTATAGGTGTCAACATAGCATATTTCGTGGGGTATATTTTCTTACCGATTCGTTGTGATAGGCTGTAAACTAAGGTGTAGATGGATCCTGTCAGCTTAATTTGGAAGCAAATATTAATACGACACGTTTGGTTCAGTGGTTAACAATCGCGCGGTACAAATATTTACATGGTCTACAGATAGTTGTTTCAGGTCTGGGTGTTTGGTCATGTGATATTTATGTCTGTACCCACGACACAGAAGAAACAACAGAGATGCCCATCGTTTACAAAAAAAACATTGCTTACGTAGCGCGAAAAAGACCAATACTTGCTAAAAATTGGTATTTCAAATGAAAAGCCGACACCAACCCGCCTGCCAAGCGTGGTGAGTACTGGCAAATTCACCCGAAATTGACGACACAACTGTGGAAATCTATGTTGGAGGCCTTTGTTCAGCAGTGCACTTTCTTTGGTGATATGATGACATTCATACTATGGGTACTATAGTATGTATTTATAATCTCCCTCTGCTTTACGCTACAGTTCCTGCCCACGTAGCGAACATGACTGTCGCGCAGATATGCCCCGAAGTTACCCTGCAGATAGGGGGGGCACTGATGGTGGACTAGTGCCCCCCTAATTGCACCCCACGGGATAGAGTTAAAGGCGTTGACTATGTCAAGGCTGACAGCCAACGCCACCCCACCCTGTCGGGACACTGCCTGTTCCGACAGCAAGCGGACGCGATGAATCGCGTCGATAGTGGACCGCCGCTGCCGGAAGCCATACTGGCTGTCGGCCAGGTCGGGGCCAACTCGCGACAAGTGCTCAACGAGTATTCGGGCAATTATTCTTTCGAATAGCTTTGAAGCCTCGTCGAGCAGGCAAATGGGATGGTACGCTGAGGGAGACTCCGCGGCCCTTCCTTCCTTCTTCAAGAGAACCAATCCGGCTTCCTTCCAGCGGGACGGGAACACGCTGCGACGGAGGCATCTGGTGAACAGCTGCCTCAAGCGGTCCCCAAGAGACTGCAATGCATACACCCACGCACGACCCGGAATGCCATCCGCGCCGGGTGCGGTGTTGCGAGCCTTCAGGCAGCCAACGGCTCGGTCCAACTCTCCTTCCAAAACCGCCAATTCCTCATCCCATTCTAATCAATCGCAATCGGCGGTACAGAAGGACCGGGAAGTCCCGGACCGCCGGAAAGAGCGTAGAGAGCGCTCCCTCCAGCAAATCTGGGGCCATTGTTTCGGTCACCGGGAGGACCCACGGGCGCAACTTGCCCACTACCATCCGGTAGGGTCTCCCCCACGGATCCCTGTCCAGTCCTTCCAGGAGCTCTCTCTAGGACCGAGCCTTCGCCTCGCGAATGGCGCTTTGGAGCGTCATAGTGGCCGCCTGGTAGGTCCGATACGCCTCGGCAGTCTCTCCGGCTGTAGCACTTCGCCGGCGCCGGCTTCTGGTGTACTGGCGGCGGGATGCAATAAGAGACCTACCACGAGTAAACTTTAAGTGAACAAAACAGTGAATTAACAACATTAATAGCAATGCAAATGATTTTACGTCGCGATAAGAGTCGTTTCATCTATACAAATAAATAAAATTGAAGTGTCTGTTTGTAATGTCAAAGTAACAGCTTTCTACTAAATGCAAATGAAAGTATGTACGTAACATATAACAAAAACACTATTTTTAATTTTTTTGTCTGTCTGTCTGTCTGTCCGTCTGTCTGTTTGTTCCGGGTAATCTCCGAAACGGCTGGATCGATTTTGACGGGACCTTAACTGGCAGATAGCTGATGTTATAAGGAATAACTTAGGCTACTTTTATTTTAGAAAAATAATTAGGGTTCCGCGTAGAAAAATAAAACCCTTGAAATCCAATATATATATTCTATGTCAAGTACCTATATCGAAGTACTCTAAATTTCTTTTAAATTAAACGCGGGTGAAACCCCTGGTCCCAACTAGTTAACTATAAATAAATAAATAACAAAAGGAATGAGCTTGTTGGATGGAAGACAGGTCATGTACACACATATCAATCTCTCCTCAACTCATATAGGCATGTTGTATGACGTTAAGCGCTTGTCGGTTCACTACCCAAACAAAGCAACGAAGCCTGTTATTTGACGCCTCCACTGCAATAACAGGGCTAATATTAGAATTTCATGAATAATAAAATATATTGCAGTAATAAAATATGGTTCGATATTTTTCGTATCATATAATTATTAAAGGCACGCAAAATCGGTGACCAAGTTTTGCATACATAATAATATTAAATAAGGTGAAATTTTTTGTTTAAAGATTTGTCTGATATTATTATTAAACAAACATTTAAAATAATTATTGTACTAAAAATTTAATCTGACAAATAATGCCTTTAACTAATCAAAGTGAAGATCATTAGACATAATTTATTAAACAGACAATTATCTCTGACGCATATCATATTATATCTGACTCAGGCTTCCTGAAGTAGAATTTGTATCGAGCTTCGACCAACCAGAGGAGTTTATTTACTAAAGTAACAACTAATCTACTGTTCAAAGTTTGATCAGGTGATAAAACCGATCATTGGACCCTTCAGTCTCTGAACCTTTCGAAACCCTTCGTGTCAATGATTCTACTCAGCGTTCCAACATTGTTCTACTAGGATTGCACATCTACTTCAAAAATTAATTTAAGTAGTTATTGAGTAAGTATAAATTCAAATTAAACAAGTACCTAAAAATCTAATGTTAGTTGAAATAAGCTCTGAAATAAAAACTAACATAATCACCGTTTTCTCCATAGCGCGTGGTGATCGTAGTATGATGTCGTCATTAATGAAAGTACCTGCCCATTGCCCGGGACTGTGTTTTTAGCACAATATCCACACGGAGCAAAGGCCCATAAATTACTGGACTATGAATCAAAAACATGTCAAAAATGATATCAAAAACTGTCCGTAGCACAACGGGAACTCCGATCAACCAAAGAAGGTATATACTAGGCGCCAGACTATGCCGGAATACCTCAAACCTTTCACTTTATCATATAAATTCCTATCTGGAAACCAATATCTACAGCCATCTGGATATATCTTTAAATAAGAATACGTTGGACCTCTTTGACACAAGGACTCCACTTTGCGACATTAGTTCTCTTTTATATCGTTTCTTGTTTTGATACACATGGTATTCAGACTATACTAATGACGGAATTAAGCAAACTGTGTGCTTAATAAAGCTTTTGATTTGGCTTCCCGGGTTCTAAGGACGAGAAGTTTTCTAGTAAAATAACTCATTGCGTGTCGTAAAACGAGACACAATTAAAAATCTATTGTCACACGTATGTCTACACGGCTGCCGGCAATTAACACGCGAGGGGAGATTTTTAGTAAAGTTTTTCTAGTAGGTAACATAAGGTGCTTTTTAAACATTATTTTTCATTGCTTAGGTACTCGTCGTTGATTTATGGTAACAAGGGATTGGAAGGGAAGGGGACGCTACTGCCCATCCCTTTGGTAAAAAGTCTCTTTGTCGCCTTCTACGGCAGCTACGGGAGGAGACAGAGTGGTGCTAAATTCTTAATAATCTGGACACCACACGGATATCAATACGTTATAAGACGGGGTTATCAATTTCTACATTATTCCGTTTGTACCAATATACGCGGCATCGGAGTGCAATCGATTTCTTTTTGAAATATTTAACTCAAACTTTCAGTCATACATACAAAAAAAAAAACAATTTGTCTTCTACGTCACACCATCTATAAGCCTAATACGAATAAGAAAAGTTTCATCTACATCTTCTTTATCAAGTAAGGAAGACACAACAAGTAGCTTGTTTGCAATATAAATGCATTATTTTGCATAAATCGATGCAATCTCGCGCTGAAATGGCGCATCTGTAAGTGGTTTCAGGAAATCTTATCACAACTGAAATCGGGTCAAGTGCAAAAACGAGGCTTGAATATTGCAAAATGATGGTCGCTTTCGCTTTAGATTCGGATTTTAGTAACTGCAAATGTATCGGAAATAGCGAAAATGATGCACACATAGGCAAACATTTAATGTAGTACCGAGGTTGTTCTGTAATTGAATATGGTTGCCATGGTAACAAAGTTAAATAGGGCCATCCTTTTGTTGGGAATACATAGCTCTAAAGCGTGTTCTTTTGTACAGAAAACAAGAGCGTTCCGCGAAATTGATTTCTTTAATATTTTTACTGGCATTGTAGATAAAAAAGGTTAATGTTTTGATTTCGATGTCTCATGTTTGCCACCCTACAGAAATAGGTTGAATGATGATTTTGACAGGAAAATGTAAAGTATAGATACCGTTATAAAGACTGGATTTTTCCCAGTGATTTTTCATTTGAAGTGAAACTTCTTTTCAGACGGTGTGAATTGGATTTTATGAAACGAAAATGTGTAACGAAAGAGAGACAACTATAAATGTATTTGTAGGGTTTAGGCTGTGAGAGAATGAGATAAAACACGTTTCTATATTTTTATTTTTATATTTCATTTATTTATTGAGTGACAACTTTACAGACTATTTTAGCAGACAAAAAGGTAGATTCATCAAAGGCATGAATTATCTAGAAGGTGATAAAACTTTTTTTTTGTGCAATGAAGTAACCCTAGACCTCGTATTGGGATGCCCTGTGTCGCGGGATCTAGTTTCCTTGTGATTTGTGACATTAACTTAGTAGGTACAATTAGGAGGTTACCACAAGATTCTAATAATCATACAAACAATAAATCATTCGAGCGCGCAAAAAACTAAATAAACTTAAAAAACAACAAGTCACGGGAGATACATTCACTGTAACATTAAATAAATTCAGAATAGCCAGATCTAGTTATAGAGCCGCGGTAGCAAAATCGAAGGGTAATCTGTTACACAAAATAGTAGCAACACTCGATAGAGAGGGTCCGTGGTCTCCTCTGTACCATGAGTTTAAAGCCAACAGATCAGTCGATCTTGCTTATATTCGAAACATTAAAATTAACAATATGTATACCACTGGTATTGAAGAGACCACGGAGGCTCTTCTCAATAGTCTTATACCTGATGATCTACCTGAAAAACATAACGTGTATCATCAATAGATCAGATCGTGGGCTGCTGAGCCACCGGTATCCCCAGCGTCCGACCTTCCATCCACTGACGAATTTATAAACATTGTTAATAAACTGCCAATTAATAAAGCATCTGGGGAAGATAAAATATCGAATAGAATGATTAAAGAAGCTTGTAAAACATCCGGTGACTCTATATTGACCGTTCTTAGGCGCTGTATTGCTGAAGGCATTTTCCCTCGTATATGGCGTTCCGGTTTTATACGCATAATACCAAAAAGCGGTGACAAGCCCCCGGACGATCCTAAATCGTACCGCCCTATAACTTTACTACCATCTTTAGGTAAACTTCTCGAGCGCCTAATAGTTCCACGTTTGCTGCCAGATGGACCGAAATTTCATAACAACCAATTCGGCTTCACAATAGGAAAATCTACTATTGACGCAGCAATCTCTGTCAGGAAAATAGTAAACTCATCGGAACATAAGTATGTGATAGGCATATTCCTTGATATCTCTGGTGCCTTCGACAACGCGTGGTGGCCTATGCTACTACTTAAAATGAAAGCTCGTGGTTGCTTTAAAAACATCTACAAGCTCATTTACTCATATTTCGCAAACGGATCTGTAAAACTTAAACTAGGTCATCATGCTGTGTCGAAGGAACTCACGATGGGATGTCCTCAAGGATCCGTTCTCGGTCCTTATCTATGGAACATAGGATTCGATGATTTTCTGGCGATTCCATTGCCGTACGGCTGTTCATTGACTGGTTACGCAGACGACGGCCTTCTGCTTATTCAGTCAAGTACAAGAGCGGGCCTTGAAAAATTGGCGGATACTTGTTTACGTTTAATATCTAGGTGGGGCGAACGAACCGCTTAATGTTTGCACCGCAAAAAACCTTTCAACTAATTTTAAAAGGCCATCTTAAGGCATCACCAAGCATTAAATTCAATAATATTACCGTTAAAAGAAAGGAGTCAGTGTGCTACCTCGGTCTTGTATTAGAGAGAAATTTTTCATTCGTTGAACACATTAGATCTGTAGGTGAAAAAGCTAAGAGAAACTTCTATGCCCTGACAAGGATATCGACTGCTACATGGGGTCTTTCATTTTGTACTTTAAAAACTATTTACGCGGCTACTTACTTGGGTTGTATATGCTATGGTTCACCTGTATGGGCCGATAGGGCTACTATCGGCGCGGTACGACGTAAACTGCTCCAAAGCCAGCGCTTAGCGTTGATATTCTTGTGCAAGGCATATAGGAGAGTAAGTACTGAAGCTCTGCCTGTGCTGACAGGTGTTTTGCCAGTCGATCTTGAGATACAGCGACGTGCTGCCATGTACTACTCGACGCGAGAAAACATGGACGCGGAATTTCTACTACAACGCGATCGTGTCAGGATCTGCAGATTGTTTAAACCACAGGCTGGTAACTTTAAGAGTAAATTATTTAGCTTCAAGCTTGTTGTCTCATCATTCTGCAAATGTTCAACACCGAACTGTGAATATGAACAGTCTGCACATCATGTTCTGTGGGAGTGTATTCTTTGGCAAGATGAACGCAACATTATGTTTGACAGCTTGCAGGTTACATCCGGAGTTGTTTACTATACAGACCTTGTTGCAACAAGGACGAATTTCCGTGCGTTCAGGCGTTTTTGCCATACCTACTATTGGAATCAGTCACAATAGCTCACAACATAGGACCCGTAATTAAATATTTATAAACATTTCTGTACCCGTGGTGCTTGGCAACTAGGCTTATCCTAGTTGTACACTCCCAATTATTGTGCCTATGGCCTATAGTATTTTCTCTGTCTCCTGCTTGCTACGGAGGGAAGTGGAACGTATATTCTTTCCTACTCCTCCATTTTCTTTTCTGATTAATTTCGTTGCGGGTTCCAAGACAGTTCTTCATTTCTCTGGGACACACCGACCTTCATTGGTCGGTGTTCTTTTCGGTGGTCGCCATTGTAGATCCTGGATTACAGGAGCTGCAGTGGTTGGGAATGTGTGGCGGGCTTGTCCCAATAAAAATAAAAAAAACATTCGAGACCTAATAAATAATAATTTAAACTTCATTTCTCGTACATATAACATAGGCTGTGTATTTGAGGGTGAGTGAGGGATGACGAGTGAGTTAGAGAGTGTAGATGTTGTGTGCATATAAGTATGTGTTGTGTGTAGATGTGTACGAGTTGTGCTAGTGTGTAGGTTTGTGATTTGGGTGTGTAAGTGTTGTGTGTGGGTTAGTTTGAGTTCGGTTCGATCATATCAAGGCTAATAAGAGGGCTATATAGTTTCCGTATTGTCGATCAATCGCTCTCTCTCTCACACACTCTCCCTGTTTACCACTTCCATACTGTATTCATCTCACAAATTAACTAAAATACGAAGTTTCACTTCTACCGCGTGTGAACTCACACTCAACAGTTTTTCTTTTATTATAATGGTTTATAAGTATTTATGTTGTACTTATTTCATTGTTTTACCGTCTAAATGTGTACTGTATTGTACAGTCAAAACCATCGAAGAAAATAAACTAGTAACATAATCTAATTAATAAACTTTCCCTTTGACTATTAATTTCGGCGTAAGTTGGACATTGATCTATTGGGACACGGTAGGTACATTTATGACTAGAAAGTTCGGATCAGTTTTAACGAAACTTCTGAATTATCCTAAACTAAAATAGTAGTGCGTCCATTTAATTATAATTAACCTTCGCATTCGACTTGATTTTTGAGCTTATTAACAAGCATACGCCACATAGCACTAGCATCTGTGAAAATACAAATTACTGACAAGGTTCTTAAAGAAAAATCAAGTCGTAATGTCTTTTTATTAGATGTAACAACAAATAGCTACACCACAAAACTATTTACAGTGGAGTTTAAAAAAATTGTCAAGTGTGAGTTCACGCGCGGTAGAAGTGAAACTTTGTATTTTCGTTAATTTGTAAGAGAATGAGATGAATACATTATGGAGGTGGCACACAGAGAGAGAGAGAGAGCAAGAGAGAGCGATTGATCGACAATAGGGAACAGGAAAGCTATATAGAAACTTGTTTTATCTCATTATTTCACAGCCTAAACACTATAAATACATTTATAGTTGTCTCTCTTTCGTTACACATTTTCGTTTCATAAAATCCAATTCCCACCGTCTCAAAACAAGTTTCACTTCAAAACGTATAAGTAATAATGTAGTCTACAACGCTGTTCACACATTAACATTTCATATATAATATTAGGTCGCTGGTAAAATCAGATTCGTGCCGTTTGCCGTGTGGTGTTCAGAATACCACCATCCCATCTGTTCCCGTGGGTGTCTTAAAAGTCTACTAAGGGAATAGCCGAAGGACGGGCAGCAGCGTCCTTCGAGTACATTAACAACTCAGCTGCAAAGTCAAAGTCAAAGTCAAAATTTTCAAAGTCAAATTTTTTTATTTCAAATAAACCAAATATTGGCACTTATGAAACGTCAGAATCTAAGTTGCACGGTTCCAAATAGTTGATCTCATGGAGAAGAGCCGGCAAGAAACTCCATGGATACTCTTTTAAAATAATTGAGATTACAATGTTGATTGATACACATTATTGTAATATATATACCGAGAAAAATGTAGGACAATGTGTAAAGATGGAACATACCACGATGAAATTATAATAATAAATTATTTGCCGTGGCAGTTAACGGCTGACCAGTCCCAACAAACGGCACTCGTTCACGAGCATGACGCATGCATCAGTATCGCTTAGCTCAACCATATTGTAGGGAACCGAACGACCCGATACACAACACCACCGCCAGCAAGACATTTTAGTGAGTATGACAGACCAAAACAGCCAGGCAAAAGACAATCAATATAAGTACTAAAAATAACATCAATGGCTACATGATTCTCACACATTTACAGTTTCGTATGAATATTATAATATAATGTTACAAGAACAATATTAACAATAACTAATAGTCAATGTCATAATATTAAATATAAGAAACTAACATTAATAGAAATGAAATTTTAAATGAATTTGTTCAAGACAATGTGAAGCCATTGAATATAAGTAAATAACATAAAAATTATGTAATTTCAACTGAGTCAAGTCAAATGTCAAGGTATATAATGTCAAGGTGTAAATATTTAAGTAAATAACTTAAAAATTACAATTTTAAATGGGTCATGTCAATTTATTTTACATTAATAATATAATCAATTCCAATGTTTAAATATTAAACCCTTGATTGCAAGTTAAAACACTTGCACAGCGATCGCCAACACGTCTGCCAAGCGTGGTGATTATGGCAAATCTCCCCAATGAGCCCACAGCACACCCATATCAGTCGTTGTGGTGATCTTTGGGGGAGGCCTGTGTCCAGCAGTGGACTTCATTCGGCCGAAATGATGAAAATCAGATCCTCATGCATGACAATTCAACAATAAGTGAGAAACATCATAATTATTATTCTGAGCGAAGTGTCTTTTATATAAGATTTAGAAATCGTATCATAGAGCATGTGAATATATCTATATGTTCAAAGGTTCCATTGTATATTTCAGCTTTCCGCCAAATTTGTGAACGTAAGCTGCTATTAGTTCTGCTAGTACCCAACGCAAAGAGTTTTCGGCACGCACCTGTCATCTATGGGCAGTTGGGTATTGCAAATCATAATAAATTACTTAAGCCTAACCAGTAAAATTTGCCATTAACTATATTATACAAAGTTATTGCTACCAATTGCTTACGTCTACAGCTGATTGGATCTGTGACATCTATAATGGCCTTGTATGAAGAAAACTACATTGGAGATTATCAATCATTGCAGCGTATTTATTGTAACAGCTACCAAACGGGTACAGCATATTCTAGCTGTGAACGCACTAGAGTTGTGTACGAGCATAGATATGAAGAGGTCTGTTTGAAATCATGAATTGATCTCAGTACCAATCCGATATGCTTTCACATTTTGATCAATGTGTAAATCCAAGCAGAGTTTCGAGTCAAACAGTATACAAAGATCTAGTATTGAGTTTACCTTAGTCTGTTGTACATTACATAGGGAATAACCTGTTACTTGACTTATTTGGTGAAATTGAGATTAATTGCATTTGGGTACGCTTAACTGAAGATTACTTATGTAACAATAATTCGTTAGTCTATCTAGATCCTCTTAGGGAAGATAACAACAATGAACAACATTGTTTATAAGTACTAATTACATAATAGCGTACGTACGGTGTCGCGGAGGTTTACAGACTCGCTTTTTAAGCACTATCTTGTAGTTTCAAATTAATTAAGCACTGTGGTGGTTAGGTCATCATCATATGAGTCAAACGTAGTCCACTTCTGAACAAAGGCCTACCCCAAAGATTTCCACAATTATTTCATCATTTTGGGCCACTCGCCACTACTCACCACGCTTGGCAGGCGGGTTTTTGAGCACAGTATGGCTGCTGTTCCAACGAAGGGACGCTGCTGCCCACCCCTCTGGTTTAAATTCCTTTAGGCACATTTTACAACATCCATAGGAGGAGATGGAGTGGGCTATATTCTTAATCCGGACACTACACGGCCTCCTTCATGGATTTTCATAATTGTATCGTCATTTTGTGGGGAATTAGCCAGTACTCACCACGCTTGGCCGCCCGCATATGACAACTCCCAGCTATCTCCACTAAGTCGTCTGTCCATCTCATCAGAGCCCACCGACTACCTACTCACCACACTTGGCAGGCGGGTTCGTATATGGATACTATTCTACATGATGGACGCTGCTGCCTATCCCTCTGGTTTATAGTCCCTTAGTCGCCTTTTACGGGAGGAGATGAAGTAGTGCTATATTCTTAATCCGACACCACACGGAGGATACGGCTCAAAACCTGGCATGTATTAATATTAATTTTTCAATTTCAAATTCATTAACTTCCTTAGTTAATCTAAAACACTACTGACTTTAACGGTGAAGGAAAACCTAGATCTAATGGTTTGAAATCGCTAACACGCAGTTAGCGTGGTGATGCTCGTTCCTTCTCTGTATGAAAACAGACATTTTCCCTGTAGTGGGACAATTACTTGCTGATATTCAGCCAAAAGACGTCCACTGCTGAACAAATACCTCCCCATGGATTTCCGCAACGTCCGGTCACATGCGACCTTCACTAAGTCGTCTGATCATCTCGTCCGAGGTGGTCCCACGCTGCGTACATACATACGTACTTAAATGCTTGCAGATATAATATAATATTATTATTCCATAATACGATGTAATGATATTATGCCATGTGTGGTGCCGGCTCAGAATACCACCACCCCATTTCCTCCCGTGGGTGTCGTAAAAGGCGACTAAGGGATTAGACGGAGGATGGGCAGCAGCGTCCTTCGAGTACATTAACAACTCAACTGTGATCGCCAACCCGTCTGTCAAGCGTGGCGATTATGGCAAAGCCCTCGATAGGCCCACAACACATCCATATCGGTCGTTGTGGTGATCTTTGGGGGAGGCCTGTGTCCAGCAGTGGACTTCATGCGGCCGAAATGATGATATTAAAGAAATAAATAAGTTTCTTTTACTTACCAATCTACGTAGCGTTACTAAATGTATACTACTGAGAAAGTAATTGATTGATTACCACGAAAGACTAGCAAAAGTAAATAATATTCTCATTAAGTATACAGATTTGAAAGGCCTAATTTACTAGTAATAATGTTTATTAAAGTAGGCCTTCACTATCACGATCCTCTGGGAGTAACATAAATAGCAACGGTATATTTTTTATGATTCAATCAGCCTTATTAAAGGTAAATATGCATTAATAATAATAAATTATAAATATAGCGGTCGTAATTGGGATAGTTTATTTTATGGTTTTTTAACTGTCGGTATCATTAAATATTGCTTGTACTTGTTCTATTTTTCTTGTGTAAAACATCATATTTGTCAACGGCCATTCGTGTCGCAGTCGGTAGGCTGCAATGGTGATTAGATAATGCATATTCCAGTAAGATGTACTCCCGATGACGTGCTAAAGAACTGTTCATAAAAATGTGGTATTTATAGAAAAAATTAATGCGTTGTTATTTATCTGAATCCGAGAGGATTATAATAGTCAATTTTATTTTACGCTTTACAGTCATCCCCTCCGAGATGTGTCTCACGACGTGTCAGTAATGGGCGACTATAGATAAAGATTTTTCGAGTTACTGGAGTCCCTTTCGGTGCCGAAGATGGCCACTTCGGTTGTTTTAGTCGGTAGAAAGATGGAGAACGACATGCCCCTCTGACCTTCCCCGGGGCGGTGGCGCAAAGTTATGTATTCTGCCAGGTTAAATGAAAAAATCTAAAACTAAAGTATTCAATCCAATTATGACTGATACGGAACGGGAAAAAGATACGGGTAATAAATAACCATATATTTATTATTAGTAGCTTTTAATACCGTATCTCTGTAGGCATGTTCTCGACACGCAAAGCTTTCACGCGTTTAAAATAGCTCCACACTCAGTGACCCAGCTAGCGAAAATCATGTCATGATAAACATATAATAATTATGAGATGTTCAGAATTTCAAGCGTCTTGTTGCTGCTCAAGCGGCTGTCTCAAATATTCCTATAACGCTCGCTAATTAATATCTTACAGAAGTTGCGTATTTTCAGCATTTCATATCTAATTAATAATTATAATAAACTACACTTTATGTAACTTAAATAATCATCATCATCATATCAGCCATAGATCAGATATTTGCCTATGTTTAATTTAATGACTCCAATTTACATTCTAATAATATTTTGACATTATTAATTAATCATAAAATTGTAAATGTGCGGGCATCATGTAGCCGTTAATGTTATATATTTAGTACCCCTTTGCCTTTGGCCTGGTAGTATCGGTCTGTCATGCTCACTAAAATGTCTTGCTGGCGGTGGCGTTGTGTATCGGGTCGTTCGGTTCCCTAAAATATGGTTGAGCTAAGCGATGCTGATGCATGCGTCATGCTCGTGAAGGGGTGCCGTCTGTTGGGACTGGTCAGCCATTAACTGCCATGGCGAATAATGATTATAATACATTAGTATGTCTTTTTTTTATACATTGGCCTACATAATGTTCTTTATCTGGTTTACCTTAATTTGTATTAATCAACATTGTAATCTCAATTATTTTAAAAGAGTATCAATGGAGTTTCTTGTCGGCTCTTCTCCATAGATCAACTATTTGGAACCGTGCAACTTAGATTCTGACGTTTCATAAGTGCCAATATTTGGTTTATTTGAAATAAAAATATTTGACTTTGACTTTGACTTTGATCGTCCACAGCTGAATAAAGGCCTCTCCCATTTTTTTTTTTTCTATTATATCGGCCATTTATTGTACGTCCACTGCTGAAAGGCCTCCCCTGTAGATTTTCACAACTGTGTCATCATTTTGGGGGGTATTTGCCAATACTCACCATGGTTGGCAGGCGGGTTGGTGAGAGCAGTATGGCTACCGTTTCACAGAAGGCACGCTGCTGCTCATCCCTCTGGTTTAGATTCCCTTAGTCGCCTTTTACGACATTCACGGGAGGAGAGTGAGTGGTGCTATATTCTTAATCCGGACACCACACGGAATACGTACCTCTCCCATACACTTCTACAATTATGTCGTAGTTTTGTGGGGAATTTGTCAGTACTCACCACGCTTGGCAGGTGGGTTGGTGAACGCAGTATGAGACTGCTATTTCATAGAATCCTGCTGCCCACCCCTCTGGTGTAGCGGTTTCGTAACTACGACTAAAGGTTGATATCAAGAGGACGGCTGGCAGCATGCTCCCATGTGTTAGTAGCAACTTACTGCAATCACCAATTCGCATGCTAAGTATAAGGATTATGGCTAAATCCCCTATAACCGCTCATTGTAAATATCACTGGGAGGCCCATATTCAGTAGTGAATCTCTACCAGCTGATGTGTGTGTGTGTATCTATCTTCTTTTCTTTATGTTGCTTTTTTGTCGACTTTAACATAAAGAAACTCACGAAGCACAGGTACTTTAAAAATTAATCTTTTAAAAAGTATAATCGGACTTTCTGTAGTCGTCTTATATAAAACCTTTCTTCGCTTTCATATTTAGTGTATTTCCTTCTATACTTCTGTATGTAAGTAAGGTGATAAAGTATTTACTTGTATAACGAGTGTTTTTGACAATTATAAACGGGCACAAAGGCATAACTTGTTTGCGATACCGGGTTATCGCACGGTTGCGCGAGCAATGTTGTCACCCTTAAACCCTTATAATATAAACATGTTGGAAGCGCCAATGCACTCCAAGAAACAGCCCTAGACTGCAACCATATCCGTCTTAGCTATTGAGTGGAAGGTTTTTTGTAGAAGGCATTTTCCCACTAGCAGTAGTGGGAGAATGGGGCAGTGGAATTGCAGTACCACTGCACCATAAACCAGGATCTACAATTGAGAGCACCGAGAAAAACGCCGTGTACTGAAGCTGTGTTCTAGGAAGTGTTTAACTGTCATGAAATTAATCAGAAAAAGGGAGGAGTAGGAAAGCAAATAGTTTTCTGTCTGTAGAATAGGGACACAAAAAAAATCCTTATGACTAAAATAAAGTTTTGCATCTGGGATGAGTAATGCGTCAACATATTTCTATAGACCTTCCACTCGCAATCCCTATCAAATTAGACTATCTACTACGGTAGATACCAATCATGAGATCGAGTCCTGTTAGACAGCGGGTGAACTCATCGTCATTTTGCGGTCTTATTTCTAACAAGAAAACTTTTTAGAGAACTCAATTACACATCATCCATCCCAAAAGTAGTAACTTAGACCTAATCATTCACGATATTAATGATCACGCACACCACACACACAAACACACGCAGGTTTTCATATGTTCGAATGAAAAAACGGCGGAACCCTTACAGGATCACTCATGTGTCATTCTGTCTGTTCGTCTGTCACAGTAAATTTGCTCCGAATCTACTGAACCGATTAAGTTGAGATTTGATACCCATATGAATTTTTGCGACCTAAACACGGGTGTGTAATGTAAATAAATTTGTTATTAGACACGGGAGGATGTGACCCTCTTTGATGTGAACTCTTAACGGCCGAAATTAATAATCAATCTAAGCTAAAAAAATATATTTTGTTGTTGATCTATTTTCGTGTTAAGATCACATTTACCGGACAAAAAAAGCATCATCATCATCATCATATCGGCCATTTATACGTCCACTGCTGAACAAAGGCCTCCCCCATAGATTCTACAACTGTGTCATCATTTTGGGGGGTATTTGCCAATACTCACCACGCTTGGCAGGCGGGTTGGTGAGCGCAGTATGGCTACCGGTTCACAAAAGGGACGCTGCTGCCCATCCCTCTAAAAAAGCATACAAATCATTAATCCCAAATCTACAGATTTCGTATTAAGGTGATTATTCATTTCGCCCATTAATCGCCTTTTATGACATGACCCTCTAATCTTTGCCAGGAATCACACTCTACTTTATTAATTAATTAATTAAACACGCTTGTACTAGGAACATTGTACCCCAATACTTAAAACACTCAACGCTTTAACAGCTAGATTATTGTTCGTAGAAACGCTTTCAGAAGCTTTTCCGTGAAGAGGAAAGTTTCTAAATGAGTAATTTTTTCACAATCAATATTTCCGCGAGTGTAGTTTCTTTCGTGTTTCATGTTTTTAACGTTTTGTTTGCAATTTACGTAAATACTTAAAAGGAAAAGAAAGGAAAGTGTATTAGTAACAGTATTCATCCTCATTTCAGCCGAAAGATGTCCACTGCTGGACATAGGCCTCGTCCAAAGACCGCCACAATGACCGGTCTGGGTTTGCGTTGTGTGCTCATTGGGAGTTGCCATGATCACCACGCTCGCTTAACTGGGGAGTTGGCGATTGCAGTTGAAGTGTAAATAAGGACCCTGCTGTCCATCCTCCGTCTAATCCCATAGTCGCGTTGTTGTAATGAAATGAGATGGGGTGGTGCTATTCACACGGTCAGATAGGGTGATGTTTGAACTAATCTGCGCTCGATTGGTTATTGGCTTGTGACATTATATATATATTTTTGTATAAAACTTGGTGGTGAGCCGAGCAAGTCGTTCGCCTGGTGGTAAGCGTTATGCCTGCCCATAACAATTAGTTCCAGAATAAATTATTGCCCCAGAGTGTCGGTCAGGGCATCGTCTCCAGCTTGCATTTATTGGCTGGCTTTATTCACTTGTCTTAGTTGGCCAATCAGATAGTGGCCACCAGAGCTATATATATGCTCCGGGGTGGAAGAGTTTAACGGCGTAACAACGAGAAAATCTGCTCCGAGTATTCGAGGCGCGCGAAGGTGAAATCGGTGCCGCACTTCTCGACACCCTGAGCCACTCACACCGGTGTTGCTCCCTGTTCCCTGTAGTGAAAAGGCAGCCGTTTTTGTCTTTATTTTTCAAGTGTTAAACCCATTTAGCTCCCATTGCAATAGACCTTATAATATTAGTTACTAACTCGTGCAATAGTACACCTTGCATTTTTATAGTATAGCCATTTTTATTAACTTATCGAACTTAGTCCTTATACAATTACAAAATATATTCACGTCCGATCCACAATAAAGTTTAAATAGTAATGATAGACGGGAGTATATATTATACATATTTAGATAGTATAGTGATTGGTTATCTGATATGCTGCTACGGATAGCGTAGCTGTGAATCACGCGTAGGCTATGCCGTAGCAACTGACCTATTTATTGTTAAAGCTCCATTTACACATCAGTATGTGTGTGCATACTCTAACTACAGTAATTGTTAAAACGGGTTCAGATACAACATATCCGTAATCATAGATACTGACTTTGCTATTGATTGGAACAAGTATTTACTTGTTCAAATAAATAGGGAAGATAACAACTTACAATTACCCGCTTACTATCTCTACCAACATCTTCGGAAATAACATGCATAGTGCTCCGTGAAGGTTTCAAAATCGATATCCGCAACCATGTTCAGAACTAAATTGAACCGTAAATCAAGCAGCTGGCAACGATCTGGAAGCGACTTGCAAGTATAACCCAATTACGTGTATGCGATGTAAATTTCCCTACTAGCATCGTGTGAGCGAATTCTCGCTATTTTTATAAGTGGTTTTATTCGATTTCTACTCACGTCTGGATAAGCATTCATGTAAATTATTACGGGAATTCGTAAGAAAAAGAAAATAATAATATTATTCCTAAGAGACTCTTTCGAATTACTTTTGCAATTTAAACAAAAAACGGTTGAACAAAAAAAAAGTGAAGTGAAAATACTAGTTTGCAAAATAAGCGCGAGCCGCTTTTTGCTCTTCACATAGCAAATGCGGTATCCATCGGGAAAACCATTTTTTTACACCTAATTGTTCATGCAAGATTATTTGTATTTGACTCATGCCAATGTCTAAAGTTGCCTGAATTTCGCGGTATGTCACATGTCGATCTTCCTCAATCAGCTTACGCACAGCATCAACGTTTTCTTGGGTGACTGCAGTTTTTGGACGACCTTGACGATGATCATCACTGAGCTTGACACGTCCACGTTGAAATTCAGCAAACCAGCGATAAATTGTGGTTTTGGATGGGGCTTCATCACCAAATGCAGAAATCATCCGGTCAACACACTGTTTTTGTGTTAAACCACTTCGAAAGTCATAATAAATCATCGCTCTTGAATTTTCTCGAGTCAATACCATTTTCTCAACGACTAAACAAGTTTGACAAAACCTTGTGACAAGACCGTGAATCTTTTTTAAAATAAATAAATGGTATTCGATTTGTAAAACCAAGGAGTTTTCAATTAAAAAGATTTTAATATGACAGGAACAGTGGAAATATTCCATTCCCGATACTTTTAGTGCAGCCTATGTATACACATTTTATTAGAACAGCGAGTTTATTGTTATGTCAAGATGTAGTCTGCAGTGAAAGTGCGCATTCATGGGATGCAAGATGATAACTGGATAGTAAAGGACAAAATCAACCAGTATCGGGTCCTGATAAAGTTATATCAACGTAATGGAGAGTAATCATCAAGAGAACTGTAACAAGAGGAAACATCTTGATAGACTGGAAACATTCGCTAGGCACAGTTTATGAAAGAGCAAAATTGGACTTGGAAGGCCTGGTGACCTTAAATACAGGCTTCAGCCTAGTTTAGGCACTAGACTCCCACAGTAAATTTGACAATCATTACAATTACACAATCATTTATAATAACTTTGATTGATTTGATTGTTTTTTTTTAATCAATCAAATCAATCAAAGTTATTGTAAGTGATAAATCGTTGTGCAGGCGTGGACAGTCAAATTCCTATGACTGATCAATATATCTGTCATTAATAGGTTCAGCAGTAGATATTTACAGGCGAGTATTAGGTATTTGGTAAAGCAGAAGAGTTTAAGTTGTCAACATAGGAAGGATTAGTAAGCTGAAGTGGCAATGCGTGGAGCACATTACTCGCAGAACAAATGGCCGTTGGGGCAACCTTTCTGCCCCTCGAGTAGAGACCGTACCGGAAAATACAGAGTAGGACGGCCTCCAACGACATGGACACTTGTCCTGGTGAAGGTCGCTGGGTCTTCGAAATGAGCGGCATAATCCCGGTCATTTTGAAAAATCTATGGGGGAGGCCTTTGTTCGACAGTGGACGTGCTTCGGCTTATATGATGCTTCGTAACATAATACTTAAAAATCATGTAAAATAGTACATTACTTGGATAACAAGTAACATCACGGTGCTGCGACACCTGATGATTTAGAACTTATTCTGTAGCAAATAGGCGTGATATTTCTGTATATAGATAAAAGTACAGTAGAATTTCGGGTCCCCGCTACCCTATTTATCAACCCTCCTGACCTAATTTGGACCATGGAAATTTATGAAGACAAACCTCCCCTTCTTTTGCTTGAGTTGTCATTATAAATAGGGAACGTTGTATAAATGATATATGTCAATAAAAACAATTTATTTATTTATATTATTATTTATTATTATTTATCTCCTGTTATTTAGTTTAAGGACATTACAGCGGTCGCTAAGCCAAGCCTTTGGGTGGATTAGACTACTCTGACACAAGACCAAAAAGACAAACGGTTGGTGAAGGGGCTGATACAGTCGGCTGCTGCGCTCCGGATCGTGGGTTCGATTCCCGCACGGAACAAATATTTGTGTGATCTGCAGGTAGTTGTTCTGAGTGTATTGTATGTCGAATTTATGTCTGTAAAAGCACCCACGACAGAGCAGAAAGTGTGGGGCATCGTTTGAAAAAAAAAACCAAAAAGAAAAAAGACTTAATTAGTAGTAGAAGAATAAGTTAAACTAAGAAGATGGTGGCAGAATTCTGTAAATAGCTGATTAAATACTACAACAGCTAATTTGTCTGTATACGGGACGGGTACGAATATAAAGTCCATTAACCATGTATTTACAAAACATACAAACAAGCATTCAGCAGTTAATTGTTACTTGAACTTATGACACAACACTCGGGCGTTCCCGCAATTGTAATTCTTTTATGCTACTACTAAAGTACCCCATGCTATTTAAAGTTATTAGCATAATATATACACTAATAACGACTTACGGCGACCACCTATCTGTTTTCAAAGCGTAGTGATTATGGCAATTATTATGTAAGGTTGTTATTGTTACCAAAAAAGAAACAAAGTAGGCACGGCACAGTAGTTTATTCATAAGAAGTACTTGAAATCAGTATGGTACATGAGAGCATACGATAGCGGAGCGAACGACGTGCACCGTGCGTCGAGGTAAACAAACGACTGCGGGGAGAACCCGAGCTGAACCGATGATGCGCGAGCGCACAGCCGGGCGGCCACTATCGTATGTTTACAATATAATATCTAATATGAAAGTGAGGTCGAGTGCTTTATGTTACAAACTCATTTTGATATTATAAGTCCATTCAGTGTATCAGTCTGAGGAGGTATCAGTATTAAGCAGTGATTTAATTAGTCTCTCTTTCAGAGAGGCGTGCGCGTAACCGTTTAGAGCCTTGCTAGTCGGGAAACGAACTGCAGAGCAGCCCTACCTCTGACAATAGTCCTGTGTATAAACGGAGTTCCCAAATGACGGTGGAAAGTTGTACTGGTAATTGTTAATATCGCACCGAACTTATCAAATCTTTAGATTATCGGCCATCTTGATCATTGGACTTTCGGGCAAAACTTATTTTTACCTAACTGTTCATGAAAGTTTTAATCTAATTCTGTACTCGTTTTCAATCAAAACAGATTCGTAGTGTGCTAAAATCGAGGCTACAATTTGTAGTATCAATCAAAACGGAACAATTAGGGTAGAGTTTGAGACCCCCGGAATGACGGTGGCGCGCACGTGGTCACGTGCCGCCGTTTGCGCAGCACAGCGCACAGCGAGATTTGGGGAGGTTCCTTTACAACAGGCAACAGGAAAGTAGCACCAAGCACGTCGTCGAGGCCGCCCTGCCACTCTTCGAAGCCTGGCTCAGCAGGAGCGAGCGCGTCAGCTACCGCCTGACGCAGGTGTTCACCGGGCACGGTTGTTTCGGTACGTACCTGCACAGGATAGGACGCGAGGCCACAGCACAATGCCACCATTGAGATAGCGACCAGGACACTGCACAGCACACGCTCGAGGTGTGCCCTGCGTGGGCCACCGAGCGGTGGATCCTGGTCCATCGGATCGGGCAAGATCTCTCTCTGCCAGCAGTAGTGTCGGCTATGTTGGCAGAACACGAAAACTGGAATATAGTGGTCTCCTTCTGTGAGAGCGTCATGCTCCAGAAGGAGACCGCAGAGCGAGATCGGGAGAAGGCCAATCCCGAATAAAGAGGAGATGGTGCCGGGGTAACAACCGCCCTGGCGCCTAATTCCCATACGCCTGAAACCCCCTGTATATGTTGTTTACTGACACTTGTTTGTTATTATTATAAATACCAAGATTCGGATCCTCGTTACTGCTTAATTTTTAATCACCGTGTTCACAAAAGACTCATTAATGTTGCTCTTTATCACTGACGACTTTATTTCGCAACAAGGAAAAGTTATTCAAATGTTCCAAAGTGAATGCAACTAAAGGGCGCTCTGTTTCTTGTTTTTTATTGAGTACTGGTAAAAGTATAATGTTACAGACAGGCATGTCAATCACAAACGGTCGCTTTATCTCTAATCGAAAACCAAATTTTAAACAAAAAAAATAACAAAGGTGAAATACCATAAAACAGGAGGGTGGCTGATCAAAAGGAAAGTGTACGACGGTTTATTGCTGCGTTACCTGCAGAGTAATGTCACTATAACAGGGCAAAATCTAAGTGGGTTTGCTTGTACTGAACACAAGATAAAAATTTGCATCATACATTACAATGATACGTGCGATAGAGATAATCGGGTTAATGAAACCATGTTTAGAAGAGTATTTGCGTGACTTCTCGGATTTTCTTCTCTGCATATGTTTGCAGCACTTTTATATTTATGGAAAATAATTTAAGAGTTCAAGCGACCTCAGAAGAAAATGAGAATACGCAAACAGAGCTCAAAATTCACTAGATACGCTCTAAGGCGTTTTACAATACTACAAAGTAGGCCAGACTTTGTTTTGTTGACATAGACGGAAAATCTTCGACGTTCTATTTATAGACAAAGCTTTGGTGGCTTATGAATGGCTTTTTATCTAAGCTCGCAAAAGCGCAACCGATGTAGGCTGTTTCTGCTTTAATTAACCACTTAAACTCTTTATACATCACAAGCACAATGAATTTACGACATTTCGCAGACAGCTGTGGATGCCAAAATAAAAATTCGTACATTATTCACGCAATTATATTTTGGCTGTGAAACAGGGCCTCCATAGGCCTTAAGGATGTAACCATCACTTTTGCCGTACGAGAACACAGCCCCTGCCTTTTAATTGGGTTTTCGGTAGAGTAAAAAAAGAAATTTGCCAAAATCCATTGTTATTCACCAAACCAAAATATATTTAGGTACACAAGGAGACGTCACGTGTTTGGCAGAAAACTGGACCTTATACGACGTCAAGGACTGACGAATGTATACAATCCTTTGACAAGAATCAGAAGGCTCAAACGTTTATGAATTTAAACAGGCATTTAGTCGAGGAGTTGAAGGAGAAAAAAAACTAAAAGGAAGGGCAAACAAGTTGCGGCAGTTACAAAGGTGACAAAGATTATCACATTGACGTAAAATCCTCAAAATTGTACAAAAATAATCTTGAGCAAGTAAATGTCTCCCACTTTGTTGAAGAACAGAAAAGAACATAGAATCACATTTCGAAGAATGATGGTCAAAACAATCTAAAAAGACAGAAAGCTAAAGATGTTATAGTATTGTTAAAAAAGGAATTATAAATAAATAGGAACAGTATGAAAAAATATACTAAATAATCAATAAATAAAATAAAATAAAACCTCTCTGGGCAAACGTTATCTCAGCATGGGATAAGGTAATCCTGGAGGGCAGATTTTAATCTGCTGTAGCTGCTTGATTTCTTCATACCTTATGATAAAAAAAAAGTATATCATAAGAAAAAAAAAAAAAGTATATTAAGTAGCTTACAGAACGCAGGGCAGTTTGTGGCGAGCTGAATGTGAGTGGCGACACTGCGTACCCGAATGCTCCAGAGAGCCGGTCAGGGCCTCGTCTCCGCTTGCCTTTATTGGTTGGTTGGAGTGGAACCCCATGAGTGCCCGCAGGATTTTCAACTCTGGCTTGCCTTAGTTGGCCGATCAGAGGGGGGCCGCCAGAGCTATATGCTCGGGGGTGGAAGTGTCTAATGGCGTAATAACGGGGAAACCCGCTCCGAGTCTTCGAGACGCGCGATGGTGAAACCGGTGCCGCACCTCTCTACACCCCCAGCCGTTCACACCGGTGTTGCTCCTTGTCGCCTGTAGTGGTGGCCATTTAGGGGGCCCATCTTGTGAGTGGCGAGTCACCGTCTGCCACAGAATTTCACGATCAAAGTTGAAAGGCAGACGCCGTTGTTCCCGTATTTATTAGTCTTTTTATTCCATTTAACACCCATTGCAATAGACCTTATCGTTATAGTTCCCATCTCATACAATAGCCTTACACCACCGGGGACAATCCATGACTTCATTTTATAGTGCAGCTATGGAGAGTCCCCGGTTGGTGTCCCATTACATTTTAGATTAAAATTCTCTAAAGGGCCTCTGCGTGTTGGACCTATGTCCCCGCGTAAGCCTGTCAAAAGCCCGGGTTCCCCCTTACAGGGGATATAAACCCGTGAAAAGAGAGACATGTAGATAATAAAATAATATTACAGGCCTCCCCAAAGATCACCACAACGACCAATATGGGTGTGTTATGTTATGGGCTCATTGGCGGGTTTTGCCATAATCGCCACGCTTGGCAGATGGGTTGGCGATCGCAGTTGAGTTGTTAATGTACTCGAAGGACGCTGCTGCCCATCCTCCGGCTAATCCCTTAGTCGCCTTTTACGACACCCACGGTAGGAGATGGGGTGCTGTTATATTCTTAATCCGGACACCACAATCTAGTGGCAATCAAAACGTAATAATTGCACTAGTCACAAACAAAACGAATTATATTTTTTCAATCTGAATGTTTTTTAATAGAGATAGAAATCTCAATTTAACATACTTAAGTGTACATACATATCTTAGTCACTAAATTAGAAAATAAAACACCACATCAAACGTTGGTTGTTTATGTCATTCCGTTTTTTGCTACACCCGTAAAATATAATTATGTGTAATAAGATCGTTTTATCCACCGGCTCCTCAAGTGTAAATTGGAACTGGGTATGCCCAAAGTTTCAGAACGAGAGTCATTTCAGTTTCGACAAACATCGGTTAAAAGAAAACATTTCCTATCCGATTAAGGTTTGAATGGTTCTCTGGTATATTGTCTACGGTCACCGAATATTTCATCCATGGTGTATATGGTGTTTTGAGCCTACCAAAAATTGCAACATTTGGCATAAGCATAGGCTGATTAAAATGATTACGCCATGCGTATGTTGTTATAAGCGCTCAGAAGTCTGCTGCCCAGCCAAGGCTGAGCCAGAAAACTGAGTCACCTACAGGCCCTTAAGTCATTCGCCTGGTATTAAGCTTCATCGCCTCCATAACAACTGTAATACTACCCAGGACTGCGCATGGCGCTCGTCACCTTGAAATATTAGTTATTTAGTCTCGACGTCCCTTATGCCCAGTATTTTCACTAGCTATATTGATATATTTAGAAAATCTAGTGGCCACCCAGAGGTCGTCATCATTTATGGGGGTTGCCAGTACACACCACGCTTGGCGAATGTGAAAATGTCGGCTAATTTCTGAAGTTCAAAAATTGCCAATATATATAACTTCAGAATTCATACAATTTTTAAACCTTGGGTTAGTTGTCATTTTATATCATAATCAAAGCCAGTTCTATACGAGTTGGAGTAGCGTATTTGAATAATATTCTCTTTTATTTAATAATACGTTAATAAAACGTACAAAAGGTTTTTACTACATAACGTCTTAAAAATTCTCCTTTCTCGGTATAATTTTTTTATGTCCTAGGCATCGTGCTATAAATAATCATAAGTTCATTATGAATCGCTTCTGAGAAAAGTTTGTCTGTAAAACATCTTCGCCATTAATAGCGATATTATATTTTATCTTACTTTATAACATTTTGCATCTATATCTGTACTCGGTTTTAAGGAGTTTATTTTTATTCCATTAATATCCTTTTCGTTATATAACTAAAAAGAATATTCTTTTATCAATTCTTATTGCTGTTATAATGTCAATATTAATTATTTGGGTGCCTGATGTGAGCTTTCAACTAGCCAGATTCCAGTAGCAAACTGTCATTATGTATAACAGCTTAGGAATAGCAAATAGAGCTGATATAAATGCCCTAAGGTTTTTTTATGATGATGATGAAATCAGTTTCCAATAAATATGCTAAGTAGACATTTGTGCAGCATGCAATGTAAAGTATGCATTGAGTAATGGAGGTCGCATTAAATCGTTTAATAAGACACAGGACCCTTTGTACCCGAGTCCAACACGTGCTTGACCAGTAACCATAATTTGCAAAAATCGTGCTTGAAACAGGAATTGTACGATATGAAGCCAACTGTTACTTCATACATTCAAACTCTAGAGCCAATATGGCCCGGTAACATACGGTTTCAGTGGACTTTTCTCTCACGCACGCTGATGTTTTTGAATCAGGCTAAGCCATGGGGCTCTTCAAAAACGGCGGATTTTTATAGAGTTGGCAAGCGAGTGATACCTCTGGTGTTGCAAGTGTTCATAGGTTATGGTAACTGCTTACCATCAGGCAGACTGGTCAGGTATTATAAAAAATCAATACACTGCGCTCCAAAAGAAAATTCACTAACGTAACTCCAAAACCCATAATGTTTAAGGTGGGAAAAATCCAACTGTTCTACTAATTAGAACCCTGACACAGCAAGAATGCGTAGTAGGCGATCACAAAAAAGATGGAAGATCTAGGCAAAACCAAAGTATCCACACTTGCTGTAGACCAAAAGGTCATGGGTTGACAACGGCGGACAGTGATAGTAAGCTAGCAGTACTTTCTAAAATGGGTATTTATAATTTTTTAAACTATTGCGAATTTCTCTCATATTAGATAATGATTTCGGAACTTTTCGCGCACAGATGAATCAAACCAATATTTTGACTAACTTTGACGTTTCGTCCAAGTTGCACTGCCCGTGATCACAAGAAGAGTTTATTGGCGTGCGAAAAGTCCCGACATCATTGTCTAAAAGTGTTTGTATCATTTCAAACCTAATATATTAAGCACTCAATAGCAAAGGAATCTGTGCAAATATTCATACTTTGAAGAAACTACGGAATATTGTCCCGACTCTAATGTAAATAAGTGAGTATTACCTTCAAAGTCCTGTTCTGTATAGTCATGGTGAGTGAGCTTCCTCGCCGCTGGATCTGTTGGCGCTTCGTCCTCATCGGCCCTTGTCTCCATTGTCCACGGCCTGTGGACAACAATAATGATCATGATATAGTTGGCTGTATAATTTCCGTGGGTGGGTATAGAGCAATAGGCCACATGTCACACATGGGGGTCGTATAGGTGATTAACGGATTATTAAAAAGATAGGCAGTAGCGTTCCGTGTGGTGTCGGGATTAAGAATATATTGTATAGTATATATGGCATCCACCACTTCATTTCCTCCCGTAGGTGTCGTAAAAGCAACTAAGGGGCCACTTAACCAGAAGGATGGAAAGGATTCCTTATGTGGAACAGCAGCCATATGTGGCTATATTGCGCCCATCAACCCGCCTGCCAAGCGTGATGGGTACAGGCAAAAACCCCCCAATATGTTGACACAATTTGTTGTGGCAATCTATTCCACACACAATACACCCAGACCCGGAACAACTACCTGCAGATCATACAAATATTTGTTCCGTGCGGGAATCGAACCCGTGACTCAGTGCGCAGCAGCCGACTGTATCAGCCACAGCACCAACCGTGCCGTCAATAACTTCATTTGCTTTTTTTTGTATTTTTGTATACGGATATTTTAAGCCGTCACATAAGGGTCTCATCACAACCATTATTGGATCGAAGAATCGGTCGGTATACATTTATTTAACGTTCAGGTATATAACGTAATTGGCTGACTTTTACATAGCTACTAAACGATAATTTTGTCGTGTAATTTGGGCCTAATTCACGTTTTATAAACGATATTTTTTACGTTTTGTTTATGCGTATCAACTTTAAACGTAAAACGTGTACTTGACCATTGTAAAACATTAATTTGTTAGTTGGGGGTGTTCGTGCAAATAAAAAGATTTATGTCTGTAAACTGTACCCATGATACAGGGTGAAATAATAGTGTGTGGCAGAAGTATTATAATCCGGTAGCTCCCACAAATTTACTAAAAGCGCTGTTGACATATGCAATACGTAGGTAAAAGCAAGTGACGAGAAAGTTATTAATTAATTGTGTCCAGATGTGAATCATACTTAATGCAGTTTATGATGTATTGAACAAAAGAATATCATATCAATGAGATATATAAGACGGTCATGTGGTACCGGTTACAAATAGCACCAAGTCATCTCATTCCATGGGTGTCGTAAAAGGCGACTGTTGGATTAGCCGGAGGATGGGCAGCAGTATCCTTCGAGTACATTAACACTAAACTGCGATCGCCAACCAGCCTGAAAAGCGTGGCGATTATGGCAAAACCCCCCAATGAGCAAACAACACACCCAGTCTGGTCGTTGGAGCGATCTTTGGGGGAGGCTTGTGTCCAGCAGTGGACCTAATTTGGATGAACTGATGAGTATAATTTTTATAACTTCAAAACATTTGAATAATAATTAATTGCAAGAAGCATCTCATCCGACATGTTTCTTTTATTAAATATATTAGTTTTTTGTTTTATTTTTTATCTCAAAAAACGATGCCTACACTAGGATTTCTCAGACACATATTTCACACACATATTATGTCAAAGTAAATAACCATGTAGCTCCGATCGCGAATAGGGCTACCTTATGCCGTGGGTGTCATAGAAGGCGATTAAGGGAGTTTCGAACCCGGTATGTACTTTTAAGCACTTTGGGTTACACGCAGGTGGCGGGTAAACCACTAACACTAGTATAGCCAAGAAAGTTTGGTGTCAGGCAGGCGGCCGACTCTAAAACCTCTTTATTCAAAACCGTTACATATAAACATAATGCGTCGACCCCAAGTAGCTTGGGAGCAGGGCAGGAACAAGAAGTAAAATATGTATATCGGGTCCTACAAAAATACTGAACTTTATTTCAAGGGGACAATAGGGAAGTTACAGGTACCGTGTTTATTAAAAAACTAGATTTATATTTATTGTATTAATCAATAAGTTTGCTATTAGAACATACAAAGACACAATTGTTTCACAATTTTATTACAAAATCGCACACAAATAAAGAACACATTATTACAGACGAGTAAAGTCCACTGTTGGATAAATGTCAAAGATCACCATCACGACCGGTCAGCGTGTGTTGTGCACTCGTATCGTTTTTGCTATAATCGCCCCGGTTGGCAAGCGGGTTGGCAATTGCAGTAGAGTTGTCAATGTACTCTAAGGATGCCGCTGCCCATCCTTCGGCTAATCTCATAGTCGCCTGTTACGATACCCACGCGATGAGATGGGTTGGTGCTATTTGTAGCCGGCACCAGACGGTAATAAAGAATACGCACCGTTATAATAAAATAAAATAAAATGTGCTCAATTAGTAACTTTATTAATAAATTAAATAATAAATGATGTCTGCAATAAATAGGAAATATTAAGTTGATTTCTAAATTGAAATAAGGTTCATTGATTTTGTAGGACCTTGTATAGAATTATTTATGTGCGCATTTGTATGTATTTAAATCATATTATAAAAATGTTGATTTAGTTATCATGTATCTAAATATATAATATATTGATAAAAATGTCACAGTTATAATTATGAAATATTGATTCCCTTCTCCATAAGGCAAACAGGTACGGCCAACGGCATTATGTTCGACTGGATTTTGTGCATAAAGAAATAGAATAAACAAGATATAAATCCGTCCGGCCACGCCGTCGCAGCAGTACGCGTCAGTAGGTTAATTTCCTATACCACACCGTACCTCCACACTCACCCTTCCGGTAAGCCACTTCAGATGCGTTCAGGCGTGGCAATTTGTTTTATATATATGTTAGACTTGTTTACATTCATATTGATGTTATGAAGATGTCGATTATTTCCACCCGGGACAAAATTCACAATTATATTTAGCCACTTCTTCAAACCGTATAAAACATCGTTAGGAAAAGGAGGACTTCATAATAATGCTACACGTGTATGCTAATGTATCTGCGTACTTTGTTGAAGTGAACTCAGTATCAACAATTGTATAATATCCCATTTACATAACACGTGTAGAAATCTCTATTTCAGTGGGCATAACGTCACGATCCTTTGAAGATTTACCATAGAGTTGAAGACAGTAGCTCTAGCGAAGTCATACACAAACAAGTGTATGTAGATTTTTTGTCTGTAAGCTGTACCTACGATACTGAAGAAAAAGGGAGAAATAGAAGTCCTGTGAAATATAGGCCACCGGCTATGGCACACGCATAGGACTATATTACCGCCATAGAACTCTACTTCAACTAAATGCATCATCATATCCGCCAAAGGACGTTCACAGGTGACCAAAGGCCTGTCCCATAGACTTTCACAGTTGCGTTGAAATTTTTCCAGTACTCGCCACGGTTGGCAGGCGGGTTGGTAAGGGCAGTATGGCTTCTGATCCACAGAAGGGACGCTGCTGCCCATCCTGCTGGTTTAGTAGTTCCCTTAGTCCCCTTTTACGGTATCTACGTAGAGATGGGGTGGTGCTATAATCTTGATACGGACACCACAAGGAAGACCACGGTTCAACTAAATTAGGTAAGTTAACAGTATCATGCTGCCATTTATCTTAACATTCATAGTTACCAGAAGTACTACGTGTTCTGGCGACGCCTAAATAACATACTGGCTAGCAAGTTTGATCTATATCATCATCATCATCATATCAGCCAAAGGACGTCCACTGCTGAACAAAGGCCTCCCCCATAGATTTTCACAACTGTGTCATCATTTTGGGGGGTATTTGCCAATACTCACCACGCTTGGCAGGCGGGTTGGTTAGCGACAGCGCAGTATGGCTACCGTTTCACAGAAGGGACGCTGCTGCCCATCCCTCTGGTTTAGATTCCCTTAGTCGCCTTTTACGACATCCACGGGAGGAGATGGAGTGGTGCTATATTCTTAATCCGAACACCACACGGAAATTGATCTATATAGATCGACCTTATCACATAAGATACGAGAGAATAATAAAATACTTGGAAATTACCCACATACGTTTTTTATTTACGTTTGTGTTTGTCGTTATAGTTAAGAATTGTTCTGTGCTATAAAATAAATTCCGCAGGGAAAAAGTAAGTTTGGTCGTCCTTCCAGTGGGGCTGAAAATGGTGTATTTTGGATTTTGTGTTACAAGATATCATCAAAAAGGTAAAATAAAATATTTATTTAATAATCCTAACACTTCTATTTCACTAAATTATGTTTTATTGCAAATACTGTGTACCTTTTTCAATTTATAACCCCGGGGAAATATATCATGTACTTCTTCTGCTCGGAAAGCATGCCGGACTCCTGCCGGCTAGGTCCAGGTCCTCGATACAATCACACTAGAGACGCACATAGGTGGCATGCCGTTAGGCATCTTGGAGCAGATCAAAATCTATCGGTCTATAGAGTGTGCATCTTCGACAAGAAGTGATACTCACTTGTATTTTACACTCATCGACATAACCGTTCAAAATGCTTGGTTGCTCTGCAGATATAATGGTGGGTCGACAGATCTTGAGTTTTAGGTGATGTATCGCCATTATAGGACATAATAAGTCTCGTCAGAACCCAGCAGACCAACTACAGTGCAGGAGATAGATAAAAGATATGAAAAGCGAAGATCATTATGTTGTAGAATTTCATAGGTGGTAAAAAAGGTCTGTTTTTGCAAAAGGGTGGCTGTATTATTACCCTAGTACCTAGATATGCGCCACTAAGCAGTAGTGTTTAAACTTTAGAGATTACTGTGCTCCGGTTAGAAGGGCACTGTAGCAATACAATTACTGGGCATAAGAGAATAATACAGTTGGCAGCTGCGCTCCGGGTCGCTGGTTGGATTCCCGCACGGAACAAATATTTGTATGATCCGCAGGTCAAAATTTTGTATTTTTAGTATACGCGTAAACCCACCATATACGATACGAGTGGTTTTTAGCAACCCTTACTTTCAGGAGTTTTTACTCAATATCGTTTTAAAAGCGCAACACCATGAAAATATAGTTTTGGGTCTAAATAGGCTAAGAAACGGTCAATCTCGTGACCTCATTTCAGACCTATGGCGACTAAAAGCTTACTTAAAAGATATTAGACCACTCAACAAGTACTATGGATACGCTGTAAAAAAATTTTTTTATTGTGTCTCAATTTGCGATTCTTTTACTGCAAAATAAGAATGACAGACCTTTTTTACTAAATCAACACATATTACATTAAGAAAACTATATTAAATTCAAAACTGTGCTGTGTTATTTTCCTATTTGTGGCTCAACATAAAAACGATGCGACATTACAAGTATTCGGCTCGAAGGACTATCTTCTTTAAAAAAACGTTGTCCCACACTAGGATTTCTCCTGTGTCGTGGGTATGCTCACAAACACAAATTCCACACACAATACACCCAGACCCGGAACAACTACCTGCAGATTGTACAAATATTTGTTCCATGCGGGAATCGAACCCACGACCCGGTGCGCAGCAGCCGACTGTATCAGCCACTGCACCAACCGCGAATATAGTTATATTAAAAGTTATATGATACCGCACAGCTTTTATTTGATGGATGATAATGAAATGAAACTATGTAGATCAGGCAACAACGCGGTCCAAATGTAAACTGAACTAGAATGATGGAAAATTACAGACTGTAATTTATATGACAGGGAAAACGGTGTTAAAGTTACATTTCTGTATTAATATTTTTTTAATAATCTTAATATTTGCGATATAAATGACATAAGTATATAAAAAATCTAGTTTCGAAAAGAAAAACTTTACTCCAAGGATCTAATCATGTATTTACAATATACGTAAGTCTCGTTTTTAGAAGTTAATATTTATGGGCTGACGAGATATAGAACTCACGTAGCAATGATCTGAAAGTAAGCAAGACCGTAGCAATGACCAGATTAATGCTACCTCTGCAGAGCGACATTAGGTAACATCACCATCTTCTGAGTTTGTGCCAGAAAATAATAATATGGACATTATTGTATCTTATTTGTAATAAGTGATTCAATATAATTCTGAAGTAGCCAGAAAGCTTTTTGGATGAGCCCGGCCCACTTGCTCGCCTCCCTTGCCATGCCTATGAAAGAAAGAGAGAAAGATGCATCACTTATTCAAACTAGACGAGAAATTGTTATTTTCGTTTTGATTGAACGTCAGCAGAAGACAGCACTTCTTGATATATTTCTGTAACAGCACCTATTTATGCCGTGGCTGTGTGGTGCCGGCTATGCCTATACCTATACCTATCTTATACTGTGGGTGTCGTAAATGGCAACTATGGAATTAGTCGGAGGATGGGCAGCAGCGTCCTTCGAGTACAATAACAACTCAACTGCGATCGCCAACCCGCCTGCCAAACGTGTCGATTATGGCAAATCTCTGAATGAGCACACCACACACCCAGATTGGTCGTTATGGCGATCTTTGGGGGAGGCCTATGCTAAGTAGTGTAATTTATTCGGCTGAAATTCATTCAGTCAGTTCAGTCATTTAGTCCATACCGTTGCTTTCAATAGTTGCACCTTTCCTAGAGCAGCTGATAGGTGACCGAACTTACCCCCGGGAAGATGATGGCGCGTACGTAGTCACATGCCCATCCTCCTCGAGAAGTGCCTGGGGGGCGGCATTTTTACAGCCGCCTGCCTTCTGCTAGAGGGGGTGATCGCCTTACAGTCATCCCCTCCGAGATGTGCCTAAAGGCGTGGCACCCATGGGCGGTTCTACTGTGATCTTACGAGGACTCGGAGCCCCCGTTTGGTGTCGAAGATGACCGCTCCAGTGGTTTTAGCCGGTAGGAGTGCGGCATACCCCTTCGCCCTTCCCCGGGGCGAAGGAAGTTCAATTTAGAATTTCCACTGGACACCAATAAAAAAATAAAAAAAGTAAAGGTGACCGAGCTTCCCAATATTCGGATTTTGATTTTGTGGTTCCTATTATGTAATGTTATATTTTAACACAACAATATCGCTCGTCGATTGTCGGTGATCAGAATCTACCTAATTCAAAAAGACTTAAATATTATATCTAATAGCATTACAGTCTATATTATAGAGGTATTCTTTTCATAAAGCAAAGATACACAAAGGATTATACTTTGAGAAAGAACGTAAATATCCAATTTAAGGAACACGACTTTGTAAATGGCTTAATAAGACCCGACTTATTTTTATGGTATTCTTTATAACAATACCTTCCTTCGCAGTTTAGCCAAGTTGCTTATTTCCACGTTTATTTCAATTAAGGTTAAGTTGTTTTCTACTTTGTGAGGTAAACTGAGCGTGCTGTTAAATATGAGATATTTCAGCTCCCCTTATACCGCTGCAGAATAACTGGTCTTTTTAAACGACTTCAAAAAGGAGGAGGTTCAAAATTCGATGCGTATTTTTTAAATGATTATTTTTGTGTATGTACACCGATTACTCCGAGATTTGGAGATCAATTTGACCAATTAATTTTTTAACTAATGCTGAATGCTTTCGACTTAGTCCCATATAGATTTCATTGGAAAACTATAAAATCAATTACAAACACTGTCAAGGACACCATTAGTACTGAAGAACTTTTAAAAATATGATCTACTCCACAGTTATCTGTCAATGATATTAACCATTACTTCGCAAATGTAGGTAAGAACTTAGCTGAAAAATGCATGCAATCACATCACACTACAACAATAAGATCTGCAGATGATATTTCCTTGACCTACCGTCCTTAACTCAAGTCATTTGTTATGGAGAGCGTAACTGAGGAGGAAATCGAACGCATCATTGTTGCACTCAAAACTGATTCTGCAGTGGGATGGCATAAAATCTCTAATACGATTTTAAAACAAAACAAAACCTTTTTAGTGCCCCCACTTACACACAGTTGATTACGGAGTTCCACAGGGTAGTATTTTGGGCCCAACCCTGTTTCTCGTGTACATCAACGATCTAACTAATCTTAAACTGCCCCAAGGCGAATTAGTCTCTTACGCAGATGATACTGCGCTCCTATTCTCCGCTGATAAATGGGATGAGGTCTATGACACTGCCCAAAAGGGATACGATGTTGTTGGGAAATGGCTGGGTGCCAATATCTTAACATTAAACGTTGATAAGACAAAGTGCCGTGTGGTGCCGGCTCAGAATGTCACCACCCTATTTCATCCCGTGGGTGTCGTAAAAGTCGACTAAGGGATAAACCGGAGGATGGGCAGCAGCGTCCTTCGAGTAGGTATATTAACGACTCAACTGCGATCGCCAACCCGTCTGCCAAGCGTGGCGATTACGGCAAGACCCTCCAATGAGCTCACAACATACCCATATCGGTCGTTGTGGTGATCTTTGGGGAGGCCTGTGTCCAGCAGTGGACTTCATTCGGCCGAAATGGTTAAGACAAAGTATATTGCCTTCAGTGCCCGCCATGTCGCTGGATCCAACGACAACCTTAAAATTGTATCCCACGAATGTGCTGCAGGTATGAGTTGTACATGCGTGTCTTTAGAGCGTGTTAATAAGATAAGATACTTAGGTATAACAATAGATAATTATCTCAATTTTAAAGAACATATTAAACAATTGTGTATCCGGGTACGAAAGCTTATCTATGTTTTTAAAACCCTTAGACATGTTTCTGATCCCATTCTGCTGAGTCAAGTTTATTTTGCACTATGTCAGTCGATACTTACATACTGCATATCATCCTGGGGAGGGGCTCCTAAATCTTTAATGAAAAACATAGAAATAGCCCAACGTGCTGTTTTAAAAATAATGACATTTAGGCCTATTCTTTATTCCACGATACGACTCTACCAATCGTGTAAGGTTCTCTCCGTTCGTCAGCTATATATTAAGAGTATTATACTTAAACAACATCTAAAAACCCCCTTTGATACAAATATTTTACTAAAACGCAGAAAACACACAGTATGCAAGATATACAAGAAAGCATATTCCGAAAACCTCACTTATTAGAAGATTTTACATTTTTATTGGTCCTTATTTATATTATAAAATTAACAAAATTATTCATATATACTCTTTAAATCAGTCCAGATGTAAAAAGAGAGTACATGATTACCTATTAGGCCTTTCATATGAAGATACTGAATCATTATTCCACATATATAACTAATTAAACTTTAGGTACTGATTGATACACACAAATACATTCCACACCAACCCACACGCACACCGTACGACAACCCCTACACACCCTTACATGCATTACCACGTACATTTGCATACATCACTACACACCCACCTGCACACGCACTAGATTGTTTTGGCGAATAAATTATTGTAAATTGGCTAATACGTTTGTTCAACTTTTTATGAGGGGAAAAGCTGCACTCCGAGATACAGGTTACACCTAGTTCGGATGCAGAGGTTTCTATGTTACGAAGTACGCTAGCCTTATTATTAGCTTATTTAACTATTTATATTAGTGCATTGTAATAATGTGTGTAATTTTATGTGAAATAAAAAATTATTATTATTATATATTACACGTGGTTGAGTAGTTTTTTAACCAGCTTCAATAAACAGGTTAATTTGACTGCGCTTATCTAGATGATGTCTTAATAGTTTCGATTCCTCTCAGATCAGACAACCGATTTGAATCATTCTTATTTTTAGTGTTAAATACTGATACGGAATTGGAAAAAATTCTCACATTTATTTACACTAAAAAGAAACAAATAAAACTTCTTTTAAACGAAAATGCACCGTGCGCAGGAGGCGCTGAACGATCTCCGGCCACCATGAGAAGCGGCCTGCGGACGACGGACTGGCCTCAGTTCAGGTCCTCGAACAGGATCAAGTGTTCCGCGCTAGCTCCTCTGAAGGTAGGGCCGGCCAGCCAGGTCGCACAGAGATGGAGCCCGCCAAACAGTGACGGGCCGATACTTGCCGGGGGCGCGGTCTAATGTAGACAAAGCGTGCACCTCACCCCCGGCTAGTGGTAAACTGCAAGTGTTTTAGATAGCCAATGAAAAACACGTGTTAAGATCAGTATATTTGATTTTAGAAGATACACTCGTATTAAACGATCCTAAATTTCTTTGCAGGTGAATACACACATCTGTCGGTAAACACTGCCAACAGATCATGGGCATCTCAATGATCAATACCATTACTGCTTCATTGCCATAATCATAACGCTTGGCAGGCGGATAATCAGGGTACACGGGAGAATGCTGCTGCCCATCCTTCCATCAACCCTTAGTTGCCTTTTACGACATATATGGGTGGAGTTGTGTGGTTTGTTCATTCCCGGGAAGCACACAAAACAACAGGTGTATAATAATAAGACCAGAGTTCCTCTCAGAGCAAGTCTGTGCGCAAAACACAGTGCGATACCACTTGGGGCCTCTTTCTAGTCGGGCGAAGAACTGCCCCAAGTTTGTTGCTCAAAGGCTGCAAGTTATGGGAGGCTGGGGCTAGGCTAGCAGCCTTCAACGTCCAGTACGTGTTTTACTGAGGGGAATTTTATTTATATAATTTACTTTATTATCATAATTTCTTTTGTTTTAAATATAATTTTAATTCTTTAGGTTATTGCTTTGTTTTTTAAAAGAAGCATAACATATAAGCGTTTTGGTCCGCACTGTAAGCTTGTATTGTTTGAAATAAATAAATGAGAAAATGAGATTACGGCGCTGCATCACCCAAGCTGGGCACTCTTCCAGCATTAGCTGTGCCTTATCATCCAGGCAGTCTTCACAGTGATAGCAACCGCGCTTCCGTTCGCGGCCTATGTTCACAGATATTTCAACATTGTTCCAAGAGTATCTGCAGCAGCTGGAAGGTAAGGGCCCCACGGCGCGAATCCAGCCACTCTTCCATGACGGATTTGACCGTTGCTATCGCAGCGTGTTCTGCGCCGACCGTGCCTGCCTTCTCTTATTATAAAGAGCTGTTCTAAACATTCGTTACGAGCAGACAGAAACAGAGAAGCACAATCGATTGACAGCTGGTCAATGGATCCTCGATCCTTGATTAAATAAGGTATTCAAAACTAAGAAAATATAGTCATTTCGGCCGAATTAAGTCCACTGCTGGACACATGCCTCAAAGATCACTACAACGACCGATATGTTGTGTACTCATTGGGGGTTTTCGCCATAATCGCCACGCTTGGCAGGCGGGTTGGCGATCGCAGTTCGTTGAGTTGTTACTATATTCGAAGGACGCTGCTGCCCATCCTCCATCTAATCCCTTAGTCGGCTTTTACGACACCCACGGAATGAGATGGGTTGGTGCTATTCGTAGCCGGCACCACACGGTAAATATAAATGTACCTAAATACAACATCATTCATCTGTTCAGATTTGAAACTAATCCCAGTTTAGGCGTTTCCCTGGGATTAGATCCAAGTGAGCCTTTTGAATGGGTTGATGAGATGTTCTGGTAAAGCGAATAGCACTCAGGCACTATAAACATTACAAATATGTACAATCAACAGAAAAATGTGAAATGTTTACATACATTTCAATGTCTGATAAGTATCAAATCAAATCGATCCTACCATCCAGTTTGTATGTAATCAAGATTTGCACGTGAGTCCATCATAGTACAGTGGTAGAGATATACCATAGGTATTGAAGTGTGTAACATTGGGTACACCAGCATTCGGCCGATCGCCGATCGTGTTTGCACAATGTAATTGTTCCTGTCTTGTATTTGTATTGATTTTGACGGCTATAGCATTTCATCACGGTAGTGTTTGCGCCATAGCTGATATTCGTTAAACTTAAATAAAATAAAAAACGTACCATGCAAACTAGGCTGTATACAACGTAGACAACCTGCCTGTACTCCAGTGTATGTTGTAAAAGGTAAATTGATAATTTTGAATTTACATATGCGATGCGTGGCGATTATGGCAAAACCCCCCAAAGAGCCAAACATCTATATCGGTCGTTGTGGTGATCTTTGGCGGAGGCCTGTGTCCAGCAGTGGACTTCATTCGGCCGAAATTATATGCGATGCTGTTTGGCCGTATCATGTGGTGTTTCTCCCATTTTTTACTTATTTGGTATACCGCAATCCCATGACAACTTATAATTATAAATACGTATAGTTGCATCATATAATTTTAGAATCCTCGCTGATGGATGAATGAAAAAGATGGGCAGCACCGTTCATTCTGAGGAACAGGAGCTATACTGCGCTTATCCACGCGCTTGCCAAGCGTGGTGAGCAGTTGAGCACTGACAAATTCCCCCCGAAATGACGATAGAGTTCAGGAAATCTAGGGCCTAAAGGCCTCCCTTTTTTGTAGTTAACCTCTCTTCGCTGGTGATTATAATGATGACGCTGATGAAAACTATACGTGCTTAAAATCATTGCCGTGTTTAATCTTATTAAAAATATCTGCTTATTACTTTTTCCCACGGCAGTAGCTGCCGTCATGTTCAAATCACGACTCTATTAGCTAGGTACTACTTGAAATGTAAACCAAGAAGATGTAATTATTAGATATTATGTAATATAGCATGTCTAGACTGTGGTAATTAACGTTTCGTGATTAGTATAACGTTTATATTTACGTTTTCTTTTGGTACTTATGAATATTAGTCCGTTTCTATGCCGTAGCGTATGTAATTTTAATGTGTAGGTACTTGCGTAGATTGTTTTAACTTTATTGCTTGGCGGACAAGAGTTAGTAATTAAATTAGTGAATTTATCTTAAAAACATTAACAGAACAATTATTAGCTACTAGCATACAGCATAGTTAAAACATAACATTATGTATAAGTCTACTTATGTAATATATATGGCTCTATATATGTCTTTTACTATGGTTATGGTATTTTAAGGTAATGGTTTAAGATTTTAACATACTACGCGATTAAAGTGTGAAAAAGAACATTTTGAAAAGAAAACGTTACCTCTTTCTAGAACTTCGCCTGTACATATAGTGGGTACAGTTCACAAACAAATATCATCATCAATCACATAAACACCCAGACCCAATTATCGGTACATTTACTCCTCCATTTCGTTAATGTTTCATCATGATCATTTGCCAGTAAAGGTCAATGTGGTGAACTGACCTCCTCATGAGAACTACAATGATCGATCACAGGGGACATTGTCATCATCACCAAGCTTGGCAGACTGTCTTATCACATTTTAAGGATAATTCTGTTCTTGTCTTTTTCACTAGTCAAATATGAGGAGGAACCGGGTCATTTGATAGGTGGAAATGTAATCAGAATCAGATTATTATGTATATTATTATTAAATAAACGTGAACGCACTAGTACAGATAACAATGAAAGTAAATGATGATCTGCCGAGTTTCATAATTGCTGAACTATTCATTTTAAGTTAGTATAACACAATGATTTATCGGGTTTGACACCTGACTTCATAATTTACTTTTGATATTGACTGTACGCCGTGTGGTGCCGGCTCAGAATACCACCACCCCATCTCCTCCTGTGGGTGTCGTAAAAGTCGACTAAGGGATTAGCCGGAGGATGGGCAGCAGCGTCCTTCGAGTACATTAACAACTCAACTGCGATCGCCAACCCGCCTGCCAAGCGTGGCGATTATGGCAAAACCCCCCAATGAGCCCACAACACACCCATATCGGTTATTCAGTGGTGATCTTTGGGGGAGGCCTATGTCCAGCAGTGGACTACATTCGGCCGAAATGATGATGATGATGATTGACTGTACTGTTCTATCTATCTTGAACAATCTACTCTGGGCTGCTAGGGCCCTGGCGGAGACGGATGCGTGGGTCTCTGATCAGACACACACCCCCCGAACGGCGAAAGTGTGCCCCCAGGGGCATTCGACAGGCCGAGGCGCCTGGCACGACGGCGCGCACTCGAGATGTGGCGACATCATACGTGCCGCCGTGTGCGCAGCACAGCGAAGCTTGGGGGAGCCTTTACAATCCCCACCGAGAAGTGCCTGGCAGGGCGACCTTTTTACAGTCACCTCTCCTATGTTAGAGGGGCAGACCGCTTTACAGTTATCCCCTTCGAGATGTTCCTAAAGGCGTGCCATTATGGGCGGCTCTAGTGTGATCTTACGAGGACCTGGAGCCCCCTTCGGTGCCGAAGATGACCGCTCCAGTAGTTTAAGTCGGTAGGAGATCGGCATGCCCCGTCGAGGAAGGGCCCTGGGGCGAACAAAGTTCATGAGGAATTTCCACCAACAAAAAAAGGCCGAAAGAGCACAAGTTCAGCACACTACCAGTACCTAATAAAGTGGGCTAAATAGTCGAATTCCGAAATAGACAAAATAGTCGGCTGGTCAGAAGGTTTATACGGAAAAGCACTTCTTTGATAACTAAATTATTAATTGCTTCGTAGTAAACTTTTTACCGAAAGTCCTTAATTTAGATTTACTTCTTGTCAAGTTTGACGTTCATTAGGGAGATGCCACAAACGCTGGCCGGGTCAATCAGCTTGTGGCTGGTTACTTTGTAATTTAAATATTTTTTTTATGTTGAATATTTACTTTGGGGACTACATATGGTATCATATTTGGCTACTGATGGCTTTGAAATGCCAATTTGATTTTGAAAGCTTTTTCAACAATAATTTCGGAGAAGAGAGATGGTCTGTTGCTGCATTTAAAAGTCATTAAGTTCGTAGTTATTTCATTACATCTGAGATCTTAATTAAAACAGGATGATTTAAATTATGAGGATAAAATAAACACATAAACGAGGTAGGAAAGCCATCAAAGATAATTACATTTTACACATACACGATAATACAAATATCTATTACAGATTGTATATAGGCGTATATACATAGCTTGTGACTTTGGGCATTTGGATTAAGAAAATAGCAGCACTCGATCTCCTATAGTGGATGTTGTAAACGGCGAATGAGGGACTCTACAGCAGCGTCCCTTCTGTAGAACAACAGCAATAATACGCTCACTAACCCACCTGCCAGCGTGGTGTATACCGGCAAACTTCCCTAATGAAAAATGAAAAATGACAACACAGTTGTATAAATCTTGTAAGTTGTACTTATCATGAAATCTGAAATATGAGAGAGAATATTATTGTTAAAAAAGCACTTTACATTGCAGATTTATATAGAATACCTACATCAAATGTATTTGATTCGTGATTGGCGAATTGAGTTATCTTTTGTTTTGATTACACATAATATGTTCAATGATTTTTTAAAGTCAAAAGTGTAAATAGCATTAGGGCTCATTTGAGTCCAAAGCATGTCATGAACTTTTCACACATGGGAGCAATATAAATCTTAATAATATACATAGGGTCATTTTTATATGACATCCATGGAAATATTGTGTAAACATTCGATAATTTAATATTAATAGGCACTGTTTGTACTGTCAAATACGGATGTTACGGATGTGATTTTAGAGAGGCGGAGTTGGAGGTGTCATAGTGACCTCCGCAGAGTCAGGGTTGAATCCGAGTCAGAGTCAGAGGTAAGTAAATCAAATAGAAGTTTATAGAAAACAAGATTTTCTTCGAAAATAAGATTAAGGAACATAGCATTAGGAACCTATTAATTCAAATAACAACATTTTAGTTTAACTAAGTAATAAAAACACACATTTAATGAAATATAAACTAAAAACAACAAAACATTGTATTAATATAAAATAAAAGGGTGTTGTGCTCTCTACGGGTAAGTAATATTATGATTACAGAATCTAATATTTAAAAGATAAAGTAGGTAATAACAGAATCGAGAATTTTATTTTGATATAACGATCAGTAGATATAATAAACTATACATACTTAATCAATTAATGAGAACTAGTTTTTACAAGCGTAACATTCATAGAATATAAAATCGTTTGGTATTCCACTCAAGTGACAAAAAGGTTTTTTAATTGAATATTTAGACCACGTACATTTCAATGTATCGAGTTCAACTGGGTTTTTGTTGGATGAAATCCTTTTACACTCAAACATTTTTGCATTGAGGCATTAAGGTGATGCTGGGGTGCTAAAAGCTTTCCAATATGTGTAATAAAGTTATATCAACTTGAGATATACCGATATCTAATCTGAAATCTTGTGAACGTTACTAAAATGAAGTAGTATCAAATGCTATTATATGTTATGAGACGTACCCGCTCCCTACTTATGTTTTCATTTCTACCTTTGATATCATCCACCTCAAGCTTTTATTGAAACTTTTTTTTTAAAACGTTGCTCCCCGTTGGTACTTCTCCTGTATCGCGGGCACCAAAAAACCAGTTGAACTGTTGTTAGTTGAAAAAATATATATTTCAAACAGTAGATTAAAGGATTTTGTTTTACATGATTTTCGATCAAATGAACGGTATGTCCAATAATTTATACGAAATGAGGTGAGATTCTAGTAAATGTATGTTATGTGTAAATAAGTTATATCAACTTGAGATATACCGATATCTAATCTGAAATCTTGTGAACGTTATTAAAATGAAGTAGTATCAAATGTTATTATATGTTATGAGACGCACCCACTCCCTATTTATGTTCTCATTATAACTAATCTACCTTTGATATCATCCACCTCAAGCTTTTATTAGAACATTTCTTTTTAAATGTTGCCCCCCTTTGGGGCCTCTCCTGTGTCGTGGGTGCGTTTTACAGACACAAACACAAATTCCACACACAATACACCCAGACCCGGAACAGCTACCTGCAGATCATTCAAATATTTGTTCCGTGCGGTACCTACCGTGCCGTCCATTAAAATTATTATTATATTTTATGACTCAGGTCATATTGAGGTTTTCTTCGTTTTTATCTTACTATTTATATAGTTAAAAGTAAAACTAACCATAAAAACCTATACTTAACTTACAGATTCAAGTACATTATTTACACATGTCTAGTATTCTATAATAACCGGTTATTAGTTTTTTTAAATCATGATGAGATGGTAACTGCACCAGGTCATAGTCAGGTCAAATTAATGAGGTATCATCCATTCTTGATACTACATTTCAAATCAATCGAATATCTAGAAGCGGATTCAAATTGAATTGCAATATTCCATTACATTCATACATACAAACATACAGATCAAGCTAATATGAAACAAAACTTACAAAGGTTTAATTTTGAGGAACAAAGTGATAATCAAACTATTTTATAAATCCTAAAATTACTTGGCTTGTGCCACTTGTACTGGTCGTTCTTATTTACGGTCTCGTTTACTAAATTGTTAAATAAACAAAACACAGTCACAATCGTAAGTTTCACAAAATTCCGTTAAACCGGGTCTTTTTAGTATCTGAAAGTACATTTCGGATCCGGAGTCGAAACTGTGTAACATCCCTATCAAACATAGTGCGACTAGCACTAGTTATTACGCTTGTAGTATACTTTAAAAGCGATTAGTAGGTACGTTACAGTTTATTATCGGAAAAGCGGCAAAATTAAGCAGCAGTTTTATGTAGCTCAGCAGGACATACTGCATCAGCAGGACCTCAAACTTTATTCTGATCGTAATCCGAATCAAGCATGACGTTTAAAACCAATTAAAAATCCCCGGTAAGGCTCGTTATGCATCTGCGACAATATGGCGAATTCCGGAACAGCGGCGTTAATTAAATCGTCGGTTGCCACCTAGCTCACGACGTGTTCTGTAATGTGATTAACTTCTACTGTTTTATCTTTATTCGTTTGCAGTAGCGCTTTTATCTTTTTGTTTTGGGTGTTCGACATTTTCACATTTTAATTTGATTAGAAAATGTCAAAGTGAACGAAGGCTCGGACGGCACGGTCGGCATGTGATTTTATTCACTACTGTTTACGTACTAACTATTATCTAATCTGTGTCACGGGTCACGGTTCCAATCTCAGACGAAAAAATAATGAATTGGCATACATATAATTGAGTTATTTGGGTCTAGGAGTTTATGCATATGGGATTGTCTACAAACTGTTACTCATAATGTAGTAGTCAAAGTCAAAGTTTTTTTATTTCAAATAAACCAAATATTGGCACTTATGAAATGTCAGAATCTAAGTAGAAATATAACAGTGGCAATACGTTTTGTAAAAAAAGGTTGGTAGTTTTCAATGAAGGTATTTAAAAATGTATTTGTTACTTATTCACGGCAATATGTGCATATTAGGGATAATACGGCATTATCCCACTTAGGTTTCAGTTCATCGCACACTTATTCGTGTGCATCGGTTTGCAACACTTTTTTAAGTTCTAATCTTGGTAGTGTAGCAGGTTGCTAACCCATGGGGTGCGGCGAATGCACGAGCGAATCCCGCATCCACAGCAAAAGGTAAAAGTTTTAAGCAGTAAGCACTCTCTGGCACACCCCTCCACATTCCCCTGGGTGAAGGAAAGGGATTCGGGATATTCCAACGTACAAAATATAGTTGCTCTCAATATCTTGAATGGCACTAGCAGCACTAGCTGCGGTTGTCAAACGGTTTTGAGCGGGTCGTCATCACATAAAGAACTTATGATTACGGGCTCTGTTGCAATACGAAACTTGTCGGAAACAACATAAGTCGCTGTATATTTAAATTAAATTTTTATATTTAAATTAATACTCTTTATATTAGAAACGTTGGTGAACAGTGTTAAAACCAGATAATAGCAACATATTTAATTATTTATATATATAAAACAAGATGGTGCAAGCGATTTGGTTTTATTTTTATTGCAGCGACTTATGTCGCTTGCCTTTCGTAAACCCGTTCACGTAAACGAATGTCATTCTCCTTCATTCAAACGATTTCGACCTTTTGCAAGATCTTTCTGATACAGTACGATTCCATCAAGATATACTCTGTGATTTGGTAAAGTCAATTTACGTATGAAATGATTGGTCTCATACTTTGTTATCAAAATCACATCTAATTCGACGGCAATCCAAAAGAAAATGTAATAATATTACAAAAGCTGACATTTGGTTCTGCCAGAGACAGTGCTGAAGCAGAGAGTAATATTATGAATTTTATATTAACCTTATTTATAACGAATTTGTTTGTGTACATTTCAGAGGTCACGATCGCTGCCAGATAATTCCAGAGAGAGAAAGGATTTTAATCACGTCAAACGAAAAATATATAGCATTGATTTATTGGTATAAGATTTTATCTATTCTAGATTTATCTGACTTATATTTTGTTCTTATGCCTTTTAGGTGACACCACGCGGAAAGAAAGAAAGATTTCTAAAGTGTTGTGCTACGAATTAATTAACTGGATGCATTTATCGTTTCCATCCTGTATGTATATTATGCGGTATGGGAAACGTAAAAACTAAAAAGAACAAATTCTTTATTACTACTTGCTACCTTAGAAATTACACACAACTTTCAAAAAAACATCTTTAACAAGCTTAACAGCTGGTTTTAACTGTAACATTATTATTGAGGTATGTTCATCATTTCGGCCGAATGAAGTCCACTGCTGGACACAGGCCTCCCGCAAAGATCACCACAACGATCGATATGGGTGTGTTGTGGGTTCATTGGGGGGTATTGCCATAATCGCCACACATGGCAGACGGGTTGGCGATCACAGTTGAGTTGTTAATGTACTCGAAGGACGCTGCTGCCCATTCTCCAGCTAATCCCTTAGTCGACTTTTACGACACCCACGGGAGGAGATGGGGTGGTGGTATTCTGAGCCGGCACCACACGACAGTGAGGTATATTACCTAAATCTATTCACATCCTGAGTTTTTAGTTATCTTACAAAGCCATGATTACTATATTTACCATATTCTGATGACACTATCGATTTAATAAAAAAATTACTATGTTCAAATCAGTTCCATAAAAATGTATACACGCAATTTTGTTTATTAGTCTTTAATTTCTTTAATTAAATAGAGCATATGCTCGACACACACATACAGAGCGTATGTTAAACCCCGTAAAAGGTTCCGAGTGTGATTTATATGGGCATGGTGAAAGAGTATACTAGTTGACGGCACGGTTGGTGCAGTGCCTGATATAGTCGGCTGCTGTGCTCCGGGTCGCGGGTTTGATTCCCACTCAGAACTAATATTTGTATGATCTGCAGGTATTTGTTTCGGGTCTGGGCGTATTGCGTCTGGAATTTGTGTTTATAAACGTACCCACGACACTGGATAAATCATAGAGCGGGGCAACGTTTTTCAAAATGAAGAAAGAAGATGACTGATTGAAATTATTATCGGATTAAATGGAGGCGCTCATAGTCAAGGTGCACTCACTGACCGGTAAACGATCGGCGAGGTTAAGCAACGCTAGGCGCGGTCGGTCTATAGATGGGTGTTTGCATAGTGGTATATAAACTGAGCATCTCCGTCCTTCGGAGGGTACTCAAAATGGTCGGTTGTTGTCATTAGACAGAAGTTGTTAAGACACGTCGGAGGCCTTCGGGCGGCTTGAACAAGACAGACATAAGGTTGACCACTAACCAGACGAAAAAGAAGTAAAAATAAAGAGTAACGATAAATCAAAGACTGCCGCTCTAGTATATCTTTATACTTTACTGCAGTAGCAACTAATAACCCTTCATTAGTACATGTCATCCAACAACAATAACAAATGACCATATTCTTTAGTCTTCTATTTCCAAGTAACAAGCTATTTAATCCGTAATAATGTTACGAACTGATTTACATACATATTAAGTGATAAATTGGAAAGCCTTCAGCCAGAGGATTGGCCAGAAACGCCCTCCGTCACTCAAAGCATTGTACTAGAGTTACAACGTGTTAACACATTGATTGGCACTTGGGTAAGCTCTGACCTTACTCTGCAAGGCAATAGTAGGCAAGACACTGTAAATGTTGTGTTGTTGAGGCGTTTTCGGCAATACGGTGCTGATATATTGGTTTGTAAACATGCCACCATATTGTCCCGATGATTGTAGTATGTTGATTACTCTCATTAGACGATTGTCAATACTTCTGTTTGTAATGACAAAAAGACAGTAGTGCGTGATACTTCTAAACTAAAATTAATATCGACAATAATATTGATTTTCTTTTAAATAAATTCTCGAATAGAGACCGTGCACCGGAAAACGCAGCGTGGGACGACCTCCAACGAGGTGGACAGACGACTTGGTGAAGGTCGCTGGGAGTCGTTGGGTGAGAGCAACATGTGACCGCTCGTTGTGGAAATCTAAGGGGGAGGCAAAAAAAATTTTATCGTCTGTGTCTTCGTACAGTTTGCAGACATGAAGTCCACATGCACAAACACCCAGACCCCTAACAACCACCTGTCGGCAATACAAGTATTTGTTCCGTATGGGAATCGAACACACGAATCGTAGCGCAGAATGTCAATCGCCTAATCATTGCGCCAACCGAGGCCACAGTTAAACAGGAACCAAATGTTGTTTTTTTGGTTCATGTTACTATCAATATTTTTGGTTCAGGCCTCTTTCTTCCACTTTGAATCTTCTAGTCACGAGTGATCAGGTTTCTTCTTGGCAAGCGTGCACCTTCGTCAACTACATCGTCACATACATCAAGTTACACGTCAACGGAACAGTTGGTGCAGTGGCTGATAGTCGGCTGAAGCGCCTCGGGTCGTGGGTTCGATTCCCGCACGGAACAAATATTTGTATTATCTGCAGGTAGTTGTTCCGGGTCTGAGTGTATTGTGTGTAGAATTTGTGTCTGTAAACGTGTAAAGGATATGGCAAGGTTTAAAAAAAAACAAATAAGAACACGTGGGATAGTGGTCTAATGTAAGCCTATTCAATATAATGATAAACCTCATAATAGCTAGTTTAGGAAAATATGCCCCCACATACCAGACGTGGAAGTGCTGATACTGACATTACGAAAATATAAAATCTGTATTTAAAATAATTAGCGTTCTATACAGCAGGAAAATTCCAATGAATTTAAACGCTAAATTAATGCATGACCTTCCTCGCTATAGCTGATATTAATACTGGTAATATACCCGATGTCTAAGGTCACTAACTTTGCAACCTTTTAAGGGTTTAAGTTTAAAGTTACCATTAAACAACTAGGAGGTGAAACCGTGTTGCTTCGGTCAATGAATATGTAATGAGCAGAAGTAACGTAAGATTTAGTGAGGTCACTCAGGGCTACCATTTTCACTATATTATAATTAATAACGGTAGTAAAGTAAACGCTAAAAGGTGTGCTGAACTTTTATTTTTCGTTGTCAATTTTAAACATAGAATATACCAAGATAATCTCGCCATTATATGTAACTTCACAGATTTCGGTTGCCTCAATTTTGCCGCCTTTAAAATTGTGCCTTATTACGTTTGGGCCTTGCGGTCCTGAGCCTACATCCGCCCCTGTTCATAACAATTAGGTTTAAAATTTATAGAACAAAGGATATAAATAATTAGAGAGCTCGTGGTGAAAAACGATCATATATTATAGATCCTCCAAAAGATCATATGTTATGGGTAAAACGGTCTACAATAAGATGTATGTCATGTCACTATGGCGCCTAGCTTAAGTTGCTTCAAAAATAGGCTAAATACTAGCTTAACGAGCAGACTTGTTAGAGCTTTTTTTTCATTACATTACATATTTTGTATTGACTTCGAGAATCTTGAAGCAAGTGTTGTTTATTTTTTCATTTCTGGACATTTTTATATTTCTTTTCAAACACTGCCATTCCTTGCAATATGTAGACATTGTCGGGAGCCGCGCGTCCACGCAGCTGGACGCGCCAGCAACAATGCTTTGTCCGTGTTAAAGATGCGATGGTCAAGCGCTCAAATATCCTAATAATACCTACTTTCATAATTGTAATAAGCAAACATCAATAACTCATCAACATCAACAACGGTTCGGCACATGTCTCTATCGGCCATGTACACTATGACTTACATGTTGCAAAAATCACGGACGGCGGTACTTTTCACATGCCGTAGGTTTCGTATTCAATGTTATTCGTGTATGTGTATGTCCTTTAATTTGGTACAATAAATAATACTAAGGTACTTTTAAGCTTGAGTCATGCTGCGATGCAGTTGCGTGCTTTCCGAAACGTTAGGAAAAACAAAAATCTATGATAGGTATACGTGATATAATGCATCTAAAAGCAGTGACAGCCTAGTGGTTGACTGCTTGCCTTTCATACAGGAGGGTCTGAGTTCGATCCCTGCCCGTGCCCCTGACTGTTCGGATTAATGTGCGGATGAGAATTTGATTACCACTCGCGTTAACGGTGAAGGAACACATGGTGAGGAAATAGAGCACAACTGAGAGGCCTCAAAAAACAATGGTATGTGTAGTCCGCCAACCCGCACTAGGCCATCGCGGTGGATGCACTAAGGTCTAACTTTTCACTTCGTGAGAAAAGGCCCGTGCCCAGCAGTAGGACAATAATAGGCCGATCATGTAATACATTTAATAGTGTTCTCACTTATTGTGTTTAAGCAAGTTTTCGTTTATTTTTTCTTCGTGACGTAAAGTACTCACCGAAAATCGAACCGAATCCTTTTGACACACGACTTCATTTCACTTGCTCAACAGTTTCAAAAGATCATTTGCATTTACTTAATTCTTTTAAATAAAAATCGTGATCACAAAACAGTCCTTACGAAGGACGCGTCGATATCTCGTGACCAGCGGCAGATACTTGGATAAAAACCTGTGCCACTACTTACCATACTAACTAGGTACTTATACCAGATACTTGGTTTTAACTACACCACGTGACTTATTGAATTAATGCCTTATCCATGTTATCTTGTACTGGTTGCAGAGTTGCGTGCTATAATATAATGATGTTCGATTGTGATGTTTAGATGTTGTACAATCACGTTTAATTAACACCTTAAAAATATTGTGTCAAGGCGCATTCATTCATTTCACACGAAGTCATTCGCCTGTTGGTAAGCGTTGGTAATGCGTGCCCATAGCAATTGTAATACTACCCAGGATTAGCATTACAATATCTCTATTCAAGGGTTTATATCCCCTGTAGGAGGGAACCCGGTATTTTGATAGGCTTACGTGAAGACATGGGTCCAACACGCAGAGGCCCTTTAGATAATTTTAATCTAAAATGTAAGTGGACACTAACCGGGGTCTCTCCATGGCTGCACTATAAAAATGCAGTCTCGGATTGTCCCTGGAGGTGTAAAACTATGATAAGAGAGGGAAAGTACAATTTTAAAGTCTTTTATCTCGGTCATCTTAGGCACCGAAGGGGGGCTCCAGGTCGAAGTTGCAATGAGTGCTAAATGGATAAAATACTACGAAAACCAGAACAAATCGTGTCTGCCTTTCCACCTTTAAATGAATTTCGAATGAGACGGTGACTTGCCACTCACAAAGTGGGACCTCTAAATAGCTGCAACTACAGGCGACAAGGAGCAACATCATCCTGAGCGGCTCGGGGTGTCAAGAGGTGTGTCACCGTTTTCACCATCGCACGTCTCTGAGCGGGTTTCCCCGTTATTACGCCATTAGACACTTCCACCCCCGAGCATATAGTTCTGGCAGCCCCCTTCTGATCGGCCCACTAAGGCAAGCCGGAGTGGAAAATCCTGCAGGCATTTATGAGATTCCACTGCAGCTGACCAGTAGGATGGGCAGCAGCGTCCTTGGAGTACTTTTATAATTTAACTGCGATCGCCAACTTGTTTTCCAAGCGTGGCGATTATGGAAAAACCGCCCAATGAGCACACAACACAAACCCATACCGGTCGTTGTGGCAATCTTTGGGGGAGAATTCTGTCCAGCAGTAGAAATTTTTCGGCTGAATGATGACCCAGGATTAGTCACTGCGTGGCACTACACTGCGCTCTACATATTAAATGGTTTAGTCTTATGCCCAGTAATTTCACTAGATACAGTGCCCTTCTACCCGGAACACAGTAAGATCTAAAGTTTAAAAACTACTGCTTAGCGGCGAATATCTTGCAATCAGAAACCCACCACCAGTGAAAATTAATTTGTATACTAACACGCTATGCCGTGTGATGTCCGGATTAAGATGGCGTGTGGTGTCCGGATTAAGATGCCGTGTGGTGTCCGGATTAAGAATATAGCACCACTCCATTTCTTCCCGTGGATGTCGTAAAAAGCGACTAAGGGAATCTAAACCAGATGGGATGGGCAGCAGCGTCTCTTTTGTGAACCGGTAGCCAAACTACGCTCACTAACCCGCCTGCCAAGCATGGTGAGTATTGGCAAATACCCCCTAAAATTATGACACAGTTTTGGAATCGATGGGGGAGGCCTTTGTTCAGCAGTCGACGTATAAATGGCCGATATAATAACACGCTATGAGCCTATGCCTGAAAATAAGATATATTTCATTTTATTTTGTTTTATTATTACTTTCGTGTTGGGCAGTTATATTTATGATGGCGTTAAGAAATTAAATCAGCCTATTTTAGTGCTGCTGAATACATGTCTCTCCTAAGCTGCGCCCCAACATCTTCTGGGTCTTCTGCATTTTGAATCTAATCTGTCCCAACAGCAGTCTTCAGGTGGTCGCTCTATCTGGCTGGGGGCGTCCCACATTACGTTTACCAATTCGCGGTCTCCGTGCAAAGACTCGCCTGCTCCAACTGCCTTCGACATACATCAGCCCACTGCCACTTCAACTTGCTAATGAAATCTATTTTAGTTAGGGAAAGTAATGCTCTAATTGTCTAATGTTGAATGTTGGTACAAACATACATCGCATTTTGGACTCACTAACCAAGGATTACGAAACATGAATTATTTTTATTTCATATGAATCATTTGTATTATCACCTCAATCTTCAGAAAAAACTTTCGAGACAATGGATAACAACATAGGAAAACAAGTCTATGTGGATCAATTTATTTCGTACAAGTTGTCGGAACTAGCAAAGTGATGATTTTGTTTTGATGGTTTTCTTTTGAATTTATTACAATAACAGCACATATCATATGTCATATAGCTTTAATATAATATTTTGTATACATACATGTCATAGTAAAGTCTCGCTGACCCTTAAAACTGTCATGACCTTTTCGTTTTTATATGTTGAAATAATCATGTACTTCCTCGCCCTGGGGATGAGTGGAGAGGTATGCTGCACTGCTTTGGGGGGTCCTTTATAATCCCCCCGGGGTGTGGACGCTTTACAGTCCCCCTCTCAGAGATGTGCCTATAGGCGTGGCACCAGTGGGTGGCTCTAGTGTGATCATATGAGAACCTGGAGCCTCCCTTAGGTGCCGAAGATGACCGCTCCAGTGGTTTTAGCCAGTAGGGGTCCAGCATACCCCTTCGCCCTTCCCTGGGGCGAAGGAAGTTCATGAAGAAATCCTCTGGGCACCATTAAAAAAAGGTAGGTACCACCCCAATGCCAGATATTCGCCGCTAAGCAGTAGTGTTTAAACTTTAAACATTACTGTGCTCCAGTTAGAAGGGCACTGTAGCTAGTGACATTACTGGGCATAAGAGACAAGATAATTTTACGTCTCGAGGTGACGAGCGCAATATAATGCCTCGCAGGACTAATCCTGGGTAGCATTCTAATTGTTATGGGCAGGCATGTCGCTTACCACCAGGAAAATGACTTGCTCGTCTCGATACCACGAATTATGAAATAAAATAAAATAGGTATAATCATACCGCGGTGATTGCAGTATATTTATGCTGCTGTCTGTCTCTCCTGATATCAACATTTAGTCGCCTTTTACGAAACCTATGGTTGGAGAGGGGTGGTCTATTCTTTGACGATAACCACACCCAAACGTGTTCGTCTCGTTTGGGATGATATTTAGTGACATGTAAATAATGCTTTAATAATTCGTAAGCCCCGGGTGACCGCGTTCGGGAGATACTTTGTGGGTCGAGCATTAATCAACATGACAGACGTGAAATTAATGTTCTGCTTATCCCCAAAGGCTAGCCATACATATATTTAGCTAGCTTTTATAGTTATATCTTGTAATTTATTATTAAAGTTAAGAATATAGCACCACTCCATCTCATTTCGTGGATGACGTAAAAGGTGACTAAGGGACTCTAAACCAAAGGAATGGGTAGCAGCGTCCCTTCTGGGGACAGTAGCCATACTGCGCTCACCAACTCGCGTGCCAAGCATGATGAATACTGGCTATTTCCCCAAAAGTGGCGACACAATTGTGGAAATGTATAGTGAAGGCCTTTATTCAGCAGTGGACGTCTTTTGGGTATGAATATGATTATTAATGTCAAGAGGTATGACTGAGCACGATGGATACATGCAGATTCTGCAGGGGTAAAAAAGAGTCTATGTTACACATGTTGTGAGGAATAGCTTAACCTGTACTAGATGTCTTTTTTTTAAACTTTGCCCCTCACTAGGTTTTCTCCTGTATCGTGGGTGCGTTTGCAGACATAAATTCCACACACAATACTGGGTGTATTGTGTGTGGACCCGGAACAACTACCTGCAGATCATACAATTATTTGTTCAGTGCGGGAATCGAACCCGTGACACGGAGCGCCGCAGCCGACTGTGTCAGCCACTGCACCAACCGTGTCGTCAGTTACCGTGTTTACGTGTAGTTCCATGCTGGCACAATCGCAGGGTACCTGCAAGAACTCTTAGATGTGGCAGCAACGGAATATAGGGCTAGAGTCAGCACAAAAGGTCCACAAGATGATGGATAGATTAGATAAGAACCTTTTACGATACCCATGGCAGAAAGGGGTTACACCCACCCTTTTCATTCCTTTCTTTGCCAGGAACCACACGGAAACGCAAAGCAAATATCCGTATGATAAGAAAGACATTTATTAAACATAATGTCTCTATTTTTATTACTTAATATACAATGATATTATTTATTAAAATAAGTAGATATGTTACATGCCTGCCAAAAGTAAGAACTAAAGCTCCCCCAATTGTAGCACCTCGCAATCAGTTCGCCCAAGACAGGACAATGAGCACACACTGTCAAAATCTGTATTGTATAATTAATTAGGTATAAACAATGCCGTCGTGCGTATAGAAATTGCACAAACTATCAAGTAAAAATAAATAAAGAACGAGGGATCTAATACCACACGTGAGTAACAAATAGTCCAAGATCGCAGAGCGATAAGACACAACTTATTTTCTAAAGCATAGAACTTTCGGTTCTAAGTAGTCTCTCGTGTACTTTTTAATACCTGTACGCTTGTGTTGTTGGCTCGGTGACACCTGCGCAGGTACCAGGTGAGAAAGGTAACTAAAAATCAGAGTTACTTAAGTTAAATTTTAATGACTGATTTTTATATATATTTTGTAGAATATTACTCTGAAGCAATATCAATAAAGTCAGACGCTTTCCATGCGCCAGAACTTATGTGAGACGCTTTAAAGCTCTACAAAAAATAAACGAACTTAATTTATTTTTAAATGTCTGATTTTTATATATGTTATTCAAATAAATATTACAAAGTTATATTTAATCAGTCAGACAAATTGTAATGACCAAACATCCCCTAAACACAAAAATTACTCAACTATGAGTATGAGCGCGAGAGCACTATACATGCGTTTCAGAGCGAGTGAGACATCCATGCTAACTCGGTTCCCCTTCTTAAACTCACAATCTGTTTCAGTCTACTGTTTGTGTATGTGTATACGCCAGGTGCACACACTTTATAGTATACAGTACAGTTATATATTCGGGTTTATGAGACCACATGTTTTTTTGTTAGTTATATCGTGTGATTTGTGAGTGATATCCAAGTTATTTTCAATAGACAATATGGGAGAATCCTCGGAAGCATCTTTAAAATGTATATTTTGTAAAAAATCACATGATAAATTAATATTATTTTCAAAAGAGACGTTTAAAAAGTGCCAAAATATTTTAAAACAAAGAACAATTCATAACCTAAAATTCAGAGACGTAGTTTTACCGGATGATTTGTACGACAGTGGTTACCATCGTGAATGTTACAAATGTTTTACTGCTTTGCCGAAAAAAATATTACTCTCCAATGTCAGAAAAACAAAAAAATGATCCAAAAAAAAATTCATCGGGTATTGTTGAAAATCAATCTGTAGCGTCGACATCAAGCTCATCAAGTATTGATATCACTAATAATGATATATGTACAGCATCTACTTCAAGTCAACTAACTGATTTTCGAGCTCCGGATTCTGCTATAAAATTAAACTTAAGTTCAGCTAGTACTTTACCTGAACCCATTTTAATACCTGAGCCAGCTGTTGAATTAGAATCAGTTGAACCGGTCCCATATAATTCTGAAGAACCTTCTGTGGCGTTTGAGTGTGTTGTTGATTCTCCTTCTAACAATGTTTCATTTGAAAGTGATTTAAGTGCTGGTGAAAATCACACATGTATATATTGTGATCAAAAGACTAAAAGACACAAACTAAAAGACTACCATTGCATGCGTCTGATAAAAAAGATTTTTTAAAGAAATTGAGTGAAGAAGAGGGAGACTTTGCGGAATTGATTGAGAAAGTTGAAGATGTTACGACTCAATAATATATTATCACAATAAATGTCAATTGGAGTATACTTATAAAATATCATCTAAGAAAAACACAAACAAAACATCCTGGCATGATCTTCGTCAACACCATCAAGCTGTTTTCATCGAAATTTGTAATTTTATACGAGAAAATATTATAAATATTATAATGATTATTATGACGATGATGAAGATGATTAAGAGACAATCAAAGTATTTCATTAATTCATCATAATTAATTATTTTTTATACTAAAATTATTACAATTGATATCTTTTTTTAAATAAAAATTATTCTTTTTGAAAGACAATTGCTCCGAAAAAAATTCATTTTTCCCTATATATCTGTAATATATATAATTACTTTTAAAATGATTATTATTTTAATTAAAAATTTTATCTTATTTAAATAGATATGCAAAAATATGAAATTGAAAGCAGTATTTTTCAAATATTAAGGTATTTTACTCTGAGGCGCATGCGCATAGTGCTCTCGCGCTCATACTCATAGTTGAGTAATTTTTGTGTTTAGGGGATGTTTGGTCATTACAATTTGTCTGACTGATTAAATATAACTTTGTAATATTTATTTGAATAACATATATAAAAATCAGACATTTAAAAATAAATTAAGTTCGTTTATTTTTTGTAGAGCTTTAAAGCGTCTGACAAAAGTTCTGGCGCATGGAAAGCGTCTGACTTTTTTGATATTGCTTCAGAGTAATATTCTACAAAATATATATAAAAATCAGTCATTAAAATTTAACTTAAGTAACTCTGATTTTTAGTTACCTTTCTCACCTGGTACCTGCGCAGGTGTCACCGAGCCAACAACACAAGCGTACAGGTATTAAAAAGTACACGAGAGACTACTTAGAACCGAAAGTTCTATGCTTTAGAAAATAAGTTGTGTCTTATCGCTCTGGGATCTTACTCTAAAACTATAATACAAAAATACTATTCAAATTATCTATAGAAGAATAATTTTCTCGAAGAAAACACAGGCCAAACAAAGAAAAAAGACAACACATCTATACAAATAAATAAAAATTGAAGTGTCTGTCTGTCGTAATGTCAAAATAACAGCTTTTTACTAACTACAAAAAAAACTATTTTAATTCTTTTTGTCTGTCTGTCGGTCTGTCTAATCTCAGAAATGGCTGGACTGATTTCTACGGCACTTTCACTGGCAGATAGCTGATGTTATAAGGAATAAATTAGGCTACTTTTATTATAGAAAAATAGTAAGGATTCCGCGCAAAAAAATTAAAACCCTTTTTAATTAAACGGCGGGTGAAACCGCTGGTCCCATCTAGTATATTCTATGACAGGTGCGATAAAGACACACGAGTACACGTGTTGTCATTTTAGATAGCTATCTCTTTTACTCTCGTAGTTTTTGTATCTTCTTTCTTATAGCATAGGTGTGCAGTTTTATAGTTGTTTAACTACATACAGCGAGACTGAATTTTGCGCGCTATTTAGTATGGACGTAACATATCTATGGTATAATATCATCTATACAAATAAATAAAATTGAAGTGTCTGTTTGTAATGTCAAAATAACAGCTTTTTACTAAATGCATATGAAAGTATGTACGTTACATATAACAAAAACACAATTTAAAAAAAAATTGTCTGTCTGTCTGTTTGTTCCGGGTAATCTCCGAAACGGCTGGACCGATTTTGACGGGACCTTCACTGGCAGATAGCTGATGTTATAAGGAATAACTTAGGCTACTTTTATTTTAGAAAAATAATTAGGGTTCCGCGTAAAAAAATGAAACCCTTGAAATCCAATATATATATATTCTATGTCAAGTGTCTATGTCGAAGTACTCTAAATTACTTTTAAAATAAACGCGGGTGAAACCGCGGGTCCCAGCTAGTTGTTAATATATACCTATTTAAGCTGATAGCCAAAGCGTCGAATAAACTACAAAAAAGCTGAACACTGATAAGATGTTTGTAAGGATTTCCATAAAAGATTAAGAACATCAGAACGTGTAAGTTGATGCTTATAATTTCAAACACGCGATTAGCCTACTCTAATCGACTCTAATAGCCTATTAAGGTAATTAGCCTCAAGAAAACGTGAATAGCGATGAACCTTCATTAATTCCAACATCTTTTATATTCCTTAGGCAGATCGCAAACGACATGTAGATACAATAGAAGAACGGAATTCTCACATTCTTAGAATTTTTGTGTGAAGTTAAATATACTTCTTTTTTGGGACGTCGTGAATTGGAGTTTATGAAACGAAAATGTGTAATGAAAGAGAGACAACTATAAATGTATTTATAGGGTTAAGGCTGAGAGAGAATGAGATAAAACACGTTTCTATATAGTTTCCCTCCCTATTGTCGATCAATTTCTCTCTCTGTTTACCACCTCTATAGTGTATTCATCTCATTCTCTTACAAATTAACCAAAATACGAAGTTTCACTTCTACCGCCTCTGAACTCATACTCGACATTTTTTTTCTGCGATATTGTGATGTATATATCACAATATAGTATGCAGAAAAATCTACGTAGGTAACAATGAATCAATAACAGCATATCATTTTTATTTTTATATTTAGGTATTTAGTAGGTACTTTTTTTCGTATGGTTAATTGTGTTGTTCAAGTCACTCAAAGGCCTCCGAATTGGCTTAACGACTACCGTCTAATGATAACAACCGGCACTGACGCGTTTACATGTCCTCCAAAGCAAGGAGACGCTTAGATCAAATACCACTATGCGATCACCCATCCATAAACCGACCGCGCTGACAGATGCTTAATCAAGATCAGTAAGTGCAAATTGCTATTGAGCGCGAGTATGTACTACAAACAGCCGTTGACCTTGTACATTAATTATTTTAATTTCTATGAAATTTACCTGTTACATAGATATAAGTTACACTGACATAGAGGAAACATTGGATGTGGGCAGCATGTAACCGCTCGTTGTGGAAATCTATGGGGGAGGCTTTTGTTCAGCAGTGGACGTCTTTTGACTGATATGATGATGACGATGAGAGGGGCCAGGACCACAGGACGTCCAATGCTGAACAAAGGCTTCTTAGACTTCCACAATGAGCACTTACATGCCGCCCTCATCCAACAACTTGCAGTGACCTTCACCAGGTGGTCTGTCTACCTCGTTAGAGGTCGTCCCGCTCTGCGTTTTTCGGTGCGCAGTACGCTATGTTTACCTGCAATTTATTACTTATACCCAAATTATAATAGTTATCGATTGTCGACAACATAGACTCCAGCAAGGAGTTCCACTCCTTAGCGCTACGCCGGAAACATTCAAGATAACGGCGGCGCAATGCCGCTCGGCAGCACAGTCCGAATTATTGTATCCGAAAGAATCAATAAACTACTTCATTAATGTTTGAAATATTTCAGTCTTTTCTCAAGATCTGGTTAGGGCACCCAACTACATCGGTATAAAGCCCAATTGTGCATAAACGCTACAGTACCTTCTTTTATTCCCACACCATTAAATTATATGTACTTATGATCTAGAATCGCAGTAAACGAGTATGCGATAGGTACGTATTGTACCTAACGCCCTCATTATGTCCATGCAGCTTCCACATTGTAGTCCGTATTCGCTTCCATTCGATTTATTTCTACTATCTATATGTAGGTAGTGCATTATAATATCGAGAGCACATTATGGAACAGTGTACTTACTGATGTAGTCAAACAGCTTTGTTATTTATAATTAGGTACTCATTGGTGTAATTACTCGCCTGGAAATGTGCTGATAGCGTTAAATTTGGCTTAAACATTATTTACGTTACATTAAATTTAAATGAGGGATGACACGTACGTTGTGGTTGATACGAATGATCGAACAATTTAATCAAGTTCGTAATTTGAATTGCCGAATGAATACTCGTATATAACGTGTGTCACAAGTGACATCGTAACGAAAACTGATACGATGGATTCAGTATATGATTCTGGTATCCCCAGAGTTAGAATTTTATATCGGTCTCTTCATGAATTTTCAGTTTTTTTAACCAACTTCAAAAAGGAGAAGGTTCTCAGTTCGATACGATTTTTTTACGTAGGGTACACCTTTTACTCCGAGATTTGTAGACAGATTTGAGTAATTATTTTATTTAATAGGTGAAAAATAGTTTCAAATCGTTTCCGTATAAATTGCCTTACATTTGATTGAGTATTTTTTTAACCAGCTTCAATAAACAGGTTTATTTGACTGCGCTTATCTAGATGATGTCCTAATAGTTACGATTCCTGCGAGATTAGAGAGCCGATTTGAGTAATTCATATTTAATTTAATGTTAAATACTCTCGAGTCGGGTTCATATAAATATGATTATGTTTGATTAAGTGTATCTTTATGACATCAGCTTGGTCATCCGTGAGTTGTGACTGTCTACTAACTTAGATAACTAGTATCTCCAGTTGGTTACGATTTAAACTGATACCTAACTTGGAAAAGTTCTTACATTTAGTTACACCAAAAAGAAACAAATAAATCTTTTTAAACAAAACAAATAGCGACTTCAAAACCCCTATACGATATTAAACTACTGAAAAGACTAAAAAAGTATATTTATGAAGTCGGCCGAGGTCAGATATAATTACATGCAGACCAACGAGAATTCATATTTTATACTTGACTCCGCCCGACTTCATAAATTAAGTTTTATATACATTTTAGTTGTTTTAATATTTTTATATCGTGTAGGGTTTTTGAAGTCGGTATTGTTTTCTTTAAAAAGATTTATATCCACTTCATTTAACTGATTTCAGTATAAAATAATTGTTTTCGTTTATCCTAACGCTATTTTCAATAAAAACAATAAACTATTTATTTTCACATAATACAACAATGTAAATAAAAACTCATTTAGTTTTTATTTGATGTATCGCTAGAGTTCACGGATGAGGTCATCGCTCGCAGTAGCAGAATAATGTCATCCCATTGTACAATAATCACGGAGCGTTTTGATCGCGTTGTTTACGATACATTGCGTGCAAAAAATGTCAAAAACTTGTAATCTTATTTCCAAGATAAATATCATCCTTTCTAGACTTTCCTATTTTTGCTATAGGCCTAAGTGTAATCTCTTCCCAAAGTTTTCGGTACGTTGTCACAACCTGTATTTTTGTTTATAACAATTCTCCGGGAAATTTTTGTCACAGATTGGTTATCAATGAAAGTGTTTTATGATATTTACGCAAAAAGGATTATTCTCCTTATAAATGAGATCGCTTTTACCGCAACATCGTGGTTTGTTTATTATTTATACAGTTTATACTTCACGGCCACTTTACCTGAGATGCTCACTCGAAAAACCTCTCCCAACCTGCTACTTTAATGATAAAAGTGCTCGACGCACCCAAGAATATAAATTAGATGTTTCAACAAAAAATATAAAGTGCCGAAAAATATTTTTGTTTATAAAAAAATAGAAGTAGGTGAATTATTACAGTAATTTATTTATTTATTTAGTATATTCTTTATTGTACACCAGTTATTAAAAAGTACAAAAAAAGTAACACCAATATCAATTTAATCTTGTTACTTTATTTATCTTATCGTTGAGGACAGAAAAGGTGAACTTTATTTCATGCATTTTGCCACATTTGATAGAGTAAACAGTCGTGATAGGCGATTTTCCCCGAAAATCAATTGAATCATTTGATTGTACCGTTTTTGGATTACAATTGAATAATATCACTTTATTCGATTGTTCATCATCATCAGCCTATATTGATTCACTGCTGGACATAGGCCTCTCCTAGCGTGCGCTACAATACCAGGTCATCAGCGTTACGCCTCCAACTGGACTCAGCCGCCTTCTTAAGGTCTTCATCCATCTGGCCGGTGGGTAGTCCCACGCTACGTTTACCCATACACGGTCTCCACTCCTGGACTTGTCTGCTCCATCGGCCATTGGTCTTCCTACAAACGTGACCAGTCCACTGCACTTCAGCTTGCTAATTCGATTGTTGGTCGATTGTTATTCATTTATGTGATCTTTTTTAGACACAATGTTAATGAACGAGCTTTTTTAGGATGTCATATTGTTGAAGACTTGGCGCAATTGTCTTCGATTGTTCATCTTCATTTGAATGAAATTAATTTCGACGATTAAATCGACAAAGTACAAGATTGTCCAGAAGACGATTTACGGCTGAAATCTATACATAAAAATGTAATGTTCGTTTGTTCAAACCCCTAAAGTTCTTTACCGATCGTTTTGAAATTTTTACGCATCGTTGTATTCATATACGCGCATGTTTTTACTAAGTCAGGAGACTCATATTGGTTTTTTAATTCAGAATCAAATATGCTGTAATTACGTGCATTTAGCCATAGCAACGCAAGGCCGGGTAAAGCTAGTTAATAATAAATCTTATCCAAATTCTGTAGATTTAATATTTTGAACTTGATCTGTTTTTGCGTTATGATCACACTCAACACAAAAACAGACTAATCCTCGATCCCAAATACAGAGATTTTTGGTTAGATTGATTGTTAATTTCGGCTGTTATTCGACTGTTTTTTCAGCAACAAACTTCCATTGTTAGTAAACAGAAATTGCTTTGAAAGCAATTGCCCTGTGGTGCCGGCTCAGAATACCATCACCCCATCTCCTCCCGTGGGTGTCGTAAAAGTCGATTAAGGGATTAGCCGGAGGATGGGCAGCAGTGACCTTCGAGTACATTAACAGCTCAACTGCGGTAGCCAATCCGTCTGCCAAGTGTGGCGATTATGGCAAAACATCTCACTTCGTTGTAGTGATCTTTGGGGAGGCCTGTGTCCAGCAGTGGACTTCATTCGGCCGAAATGATGACTGATTACCATTTTATACTATCCCTATATTTCATCATCTGTTACTTATTTGCACTTATATCTAGTTGGAATTTATCGATAGTTGGCGCTACGTTAACAAAAGCCTCGACGCTTCACATTCCATATACCGTCCGGTCCAACGATTTGTTGTTCTCTCACAACTGAAGCGTAGTAAAAGCTGAACTACATACTTCGGATCTACATGCTTGACTCGTAACTTTGAATTTATGATGGACTAGCTATCATTGTTAAACTTTGGCCTACTACTCAACTCATATGGTATAAGTTTTGTAATATCTGGAGAACACTTAGAATAGAATAGAATAGAATAGAATAGAATATTCTTTATTGTACACCATTTTAAAAACAACTACTAGGAATAATTTAATGAGTAGTAATTGTACAATGGGCGGTCTTATCGCCTTTGGATGGATAAGAAAAAGATGGACAAAGACAAAGGGGTATTCCGAGGTGTACTTATTATATTAATATAGTCAAATAGTGAATCTATTAAATATAATACAAATATGTATTTATTTCATAAATTACTTAAATAATATGCACACATATACAACAATATATAATACTTTATACAATACATTATAAATAATCCATATATACAACCATATACTATACTTTATCCAATACAATATAAATAATCCATAAGAATATTGGATTCATACATAAACATAATAAGTATATGGTAAATACACAATCAGAAGAAAGTACTATATTGGTAAATACAACAAACAATTCAATCTATTAATTAACACTTAGATCTATTTATTTGAACAAAAGCTATGGTATGCAGCTTTATGAAATTTGGTTGTATAATAATTGAGAGGTACGGTTTCCGACATAATTACTTTAGAATTTATTATTCTTCTTTCTACTTCTTCGTGTGGTTAGTGGTCAACCTTTTCAGGAAATTGTTCAAGTCACCCAAAGGCCTCTGACTGCGGTCTAATTAAAACAACCCAGACCGACGGTTTTACGTGCCTCGGAGACGCTCAGTTCAAACACCACTATGCGGCCACCTATCCATAGACTGACCGCGCCAAGCGTTGCTTAACCACGCCGATCGTTTACCGATCAGTGAGTGTAACTGACTATGATATATTACTGTAATTATTAGAACGAAACTTTGAGTTCAGTTCTATCTGAAGAGGTTGACTTAAATGTGACAAACATTAAATAAACTAGCTTATTATAATCTATAAAAAGTACTTTGGCAGTCACTCTGTTTACCTGACAAAGATCAGTGGTGTAACATTTTATATAACAAACAGCCAAGTTAACGGAAGTGAGGAAAAAAGATGTTTAGACACGGAATTCCTCGTCTTGTTTATCTCTTTAATAGGATGATTTTATTTTCTCTGTCAAATAGAAATCTTCAGACGAGGAAAAGACATCTGCCCGCAAATGTCACTTAAACTTGAAGCGCTAAAGTTAACAAGGTTTCTTAACTTGTCCAACAATTTTATTCAAGTGTATTTTTTATAAATCGGCAAGTAGTGCCAAGAATTGTTCGTAGTAAGAAATTGAGGTTAAGAATAAGTGCGCTCAAGATAAAGTGTTGAGAACTTCGATATTTTTTGTAAATAGCAGATAATGTTATTTTGTGTTTTATTTTTGTGTTAGTGATAGGTACATCTACAGGTCCAATATTTAAACAAACAATCGATATATTAATACGACAAGAAAAAGCTTTGTACCCCTTTTTATTTATTTATTTAAGGCACACCAACGAAATATTTGCAGACAATCGGTTTAAAAATAACAATTTTCTTCAAATAAAAATTTGCACATACGTCACTTAAAGGTGTACACACCATTCAAAGTATTAATTACATCATAATTAATATAATAATGACATCACTATCTATTCATTAGATTAAATTGAAATTGAATTACTTCTTTATAGTTACACAATTCATCATCATCATCATATCAGCCACAGGTCGTCCACTGCTGAACAAAGGACCTACCCCTTAGATTTCCACAATGAAGGGTCACATGCCGCTCTCATCCAACGACTCCCAGCGACCTTCACCAGGTCGTCTGTCCACCTCGTTGGAGGTCGAGGTTTTTTTACACAAATACATTAGATCACATTAATTCATTATACGAAGTAGATTAAAATCAAATTGCATCACTTAAATCAAAATTCAAATGTCAATTTACTGATTCAAATACATTACATTTGATGCACATTGCGCGTACGGAGGAGTGTGAGATTTGGCATAGTTAAAGTTAATATGGAGAATGAGTAAAATTTATGTATGATATGTTTCCTGCTCGGAACAAATATTTGTATGATCTGCAGGTAGTTGTTCCGGGTCTGGATGTATTGTGTCTGGAATTTATGTCTGTAAACGAACCTCCGACACAGAAAAATCCTAGTGTGAGGCAACGTTTAAAACAAAATATATATTGAATGTGGTTAAAAACACATCTCATCCCATGGGTGTCGTAACAGGTGACTATGGGCATAGTCGGAGGATGGGCAGCAGCGCCCTTCGAGTACATTTATAACTCAACTGCGATCGCCAACACGTCGTTATGGCAATATTTGGAGAGGCTTATGTCCAGTAGTGGACGTTTTTCTGCTGAAATGTTGATGATGATGAAGCGTCACAAGATTGTTAACGTTTCATACAACTAAAAATAAAATCTACAAAACTAAACTGGCGTCTGTTGCTAAGCTATATCAGTCTCGTGAAACATGATAATCCCATATATCTTGAGTGTATACTACACCTTGAACCTTATTCATCATGGCGGCCCGCTCGTTCTTGTTACCGGTTAATCCACTAGATGTGGCGTTAAGAACTACCTTGAATTCAATAGCTACTTCAGCGTATTAATTAACTTAGGGAAAACGTTTATCTGTCCTTGTCGAACTTGTTGCTTACCATAGTATAAAAACACACCCAAACTAAAATAATGTTACATTCGCAAAGTTTTAAACAAGGTTACGAACACTGAAAAGTATTGTTACGAGCCGGGGTTCGCGGTAAATTAAATTCACCAATATTCACGGTACATACAATTTAATCTTGATTAAAAATAATATCGCTTATAAAACTTACAGATTAATTGCTTCGTATTCCACTTGTTCTTCACTGTGACGGAGTACTCTTTGTTCGGTGTTTTTGTCCATAATGAAATTCGCTATACACACTAGATATGATATAACTAAAAACAGCACTGTATTTAATATAAATAACAGATGCAACTCAAACTCCGCGCCAAAATGGAAAACAGTTGTGCCAATCTAACAACAACAATAAAAACAAAAATTTGAATTTGGAACCATAAACAAATCATCCACCCCCGATACTTTTTTGACTGAATGTATTTATTTTACAGTTTAAAATATAATTAAAATACATTAATATGTTATGTTATACGTTTTAAGTTATTTAAGAAAATACATCAAAATTGACCAAAAACTACTGAAAATAGTTATTTAGTAAAACATTACAGAAAAACCTATGTGATGCGTATGTATGTAATTACAGGAAAGTCTATGATCTTAAAATAACATGGCAAATCTTTTAATATTGTGCGTACAACTTAAATTTGCAGCTGGAATGTATGGGAGAACGTGTTTTTCAACTACAATGTTAAGTTTGTTCTCGGGATAAATTATAGATACAAGGCAGAATTCAACAACAGATAATATATTCAGCAATTTCCTTCTACAATCCTGTACCATACATACTTTTTAGTTCCCCAAACTTTGGGTCAAATTTAAAAAACATCGTAGTTAACATATTCATTGTATGGAACCCTCAGCACGGGAGTTTAACTCGCACTTATCCGGATTTTTTAATTACGTGAATTAGCCCTTAGGTCAGTACAGCCGGAAAATTCACGTGCCAACAAGTTACCTCGGAGTAATCATATTTTCAATTCAAAAATCACTCACATTAACGTTACGATTACGATAATATACGTCAAAATATTCATGCTAGGCATACAATCCCCTCGAGAGATTCCTGGGGGGTGGCCTCTTTACAGTCGCCTTCCCTCCGCTAGAGGGGATGACCGCTTTACAGTCATCCCCTCCGAGATGTGCCTAAAGGCGTGGCACCAACGGGTGGCTCTAGATGGAGATTATTCGAGTTCCTGGAGCTTCCCTTCGGTGCCGACGATGATCTCTCCGGTGGTTTTAGCCGGTAGGAGACCGGCATGCCCCTTCGCCCTTCCCCGGGGCGAAGGAAGTACATGAGGTATTTCCACCGTATCAATAAAAAAAGAAAAAACATGAAAATGCTCTGTGACCGCTAATACTACGCTTCTCTTCAATATTAACATTACTCGTATATTTAAGGTAAGTCATCGGTAAGTAGACGTCCAAAATATTTAAGGTGATTTACGAAAACAAAAATAAGCATTTTTGGTGGCATAACCTGAAAAAGTCCTCGTAAAATTGGTTTGTGTACGTTTTTGTTTTTATTTCAATATTATTAATGTTGTATTGTTGTTGTGCCGTGTCATGCCGTGTGGTGCCGGCTCAGAATTCCACCACCCCATCTCCTACCGTGGGTGTCGTAAAAGTCGACTAAGGGATTAGCCGAAGGATGGGCAGCAGCGTCCTTCGAGTACATTAACAACTCAACTGCGATCGTCAACCCGTCTGCCAAGCATGGCGATTATGGCAAAACCCCCCCATAAGCCCACAACACACCCATATAGGTCGTTGTGGTGATCTCTGGGGGAGGCCTGTGTCCAGCAGTGGACTTCATTCGGCCGAAATGATGAAAAAATTATGAATGTTGTATTGTTGTTTATAAGGTTAACAGAAACGCATAAACGCATTTCGTAAGTTCCATACTGTATAATGCTATGTACAGATACATCACTCACTTATGTGAAGCACGATAATCTCATATTGAGCACTATCCACGTGAGAACGTGTTTATCATCGTTAAAGCCTGGCAGCTCATCCGTTCCTGTTACCGGCAATACCCTAGATCGGCTAGATGTGCCATTAATTTCTAGGTCGACCTTGAAAGTACATCGATAGGTAAGATTTATGTACTAGATCTGTGGTACAAGTCCTTCCATACAGTGGTTCATCACTTTTGATTTGGTTGTCAGATGACATAATTTAAAAACGTAACCATTCTAATTACTTTTCACCTATGAAAAATACCGGTTTAGAACACATTTTCGAAAAACATTTTTGTGAAGCTCATTTCAGCCGAAAGACGTCCACTGCTGAACATAGGCTTCCCCCAAAGATCACCACAACGGCTGGTCCTGCGCTACTCGTATCCAGCGGATTCCTACGATCTTCACCAGGTCGTCGGTCTATCTTTTGGGGGTCTGCCTACGCTGCGTCTTCCGGTACGCGGTCGCCACTCGAGAACTGTTCGGCCCCATCGACCATCTGTTATACGAGTAAAGTGGGTCGCACTGCCTCTTAAGTTTAGCAATTCTACGGGCTATGTCGGTTACATTGGTTCTTTTGCGAATCACCTCATTTTTATTCGATCTCGCAGGGAAACTTCGAGCATAGCCCATTTCTACAATACCAAATCATCGAAGAGCTATTTAACCTCCCATGTCACCGATAGCATTCGAGTGCATACTACCTTTACACTGTCACAGCAGGTTATGGTGCGGCTAGGGTGGCCTATTGGGCCAGCCCAATGCCAGTTACATGTCGCTGGTTTCCGAGAATACCGCCGCAATAAAAAATCATCGACTTAACAGTATGACGTTTTAAAATTTATTTATTACTAATAGTCTTTTGCCAATCGCAAATTGTTGTTAATTTAATGTTCGTGTAACTTTACTGATTACAATATAACAGTATTAAAACAGTCTATGTTTAGGCAAATCGAGCTCGGGTTTACATTGATATTGACGGCGCAACCATAAATATACAGCGGTGAAACTGAAATAAGCCAGAGTTCGTAATACACATTCGCCTATTTTGTCTCAAATGAATAATAACGGTCAATAACAAATAACATTTTAATCAATACGTAAGCGCGTTTAAATTCTTCCGCAAAACAACTGCTCAAGGAACGTCGCTGTGTTGCCAAATTTATAGGTAACAAAAGTTATAGGTGCGAAATCAAATTAAATCCTATTTATCATAAAATTATTGTTAGCCACACAAATATAAAATATAAAGAAGCACTCATCGTGTTATTTCAAAGCTGTGGCGAAACAAAAATCAAAAATAAATAAATATGCCCATGTTGTTTCAGGATAATAAATAGATAAGTACCTACACGCCGCTATGGACAGCAATATTATTTGAAGGCTCGTTTTCGGTAAGATCACTGTATCAATGTAAACAAAAGAGCTTCTCCCACAAATAATAACTTGAACAGACCTATCCAATTCACTTATTTATTTATATGTAAGGGGTATGTTTTGATCATGCGACCTCACGTAACGTGTGTGCGCCTTCAGAGTGGATTAATATTCTGTATCCTTTCTGTTTAGTACAGAACAAGCTTCATCGTATAGACAGGTACTTACATCTTAAGATTTTACGTTTAGCGTATTCAATGGACGTTTATTGTCTGTGGCAATTAATCAATTTTCTTTCTATTCTTGCCTCCGCAAAAGATCACCACAACGGCCGCTCTGGGTGCGCATTAGGTGCTGATCGGTATATTTTGCTGTAATTACCACGCTTGGCAAGTGGGTTAGCGATCGCAGTTGAATTGTAAATGTACTCTGAAGACGCTGCTGCCCATCCACCGGCTAATCCCATTGTCGCATTTTACGACACCCACTGGATGAGATGGGATGATGTTATTCATAACCGGCACCATACGGATAAGACAGATAACTCTAAACCGTCCTAATAAAATAATAATTATTATTATAGTTAATGTCCCATTAAGTTACATTTTAGATTAAAATTCTCTAAAGGGCCTCCGCGTGTTGGACCTATGTCCCCGCGTAAGCCTATCAAAAGACCGGGTTCCCTCTTACAGGGGATATAAGCCCGTGAATAGAGAAACATGTAGATAATAATAACGTTTATTCCTCCAAAATGAAAAAAAAACCTTTCTTTTTTTGTATTGAATAACTGGACATAAAAATGGATTTAAAAGAGACCTTGTAGCTGTGTCTTATGTTTGTTTTGTTATTTTTGTTGTCAACAAGCTAGCATAGTGTCGTGTCTCAAAGTTTTAAATACAACCGAGTAACAGAATAATAACCCACCCCTGATTTACCAACAGATATCAATCGTGTTATGTGGCTCTTCATTTATTCTGCTCTAATAAGCAGAACAAAATTAATTACTGACTCTTATATTCTCTTTTGGTATATTCTCTCTTCTCTTTGGCTCGGCTGTACAGATTTAACATTACATAATTATGATAAAATTATTTATTCCATGGTAATTTTTTATTTAACGCCAGTCTCGGATCTGTATTACTTAGAGGATTTTCCTTTATTTGCCAGTAAGTTTCTTTCGAAATCTTTCTATCATAAAGGCGTTCGGATGGGATTTTCTCTAAAAGTGTTGATACTATTTTATTCCGAGAGAATAAGAAAATATTACAACAAGTTGAGACGGTTCAACATATTAAGTGTTGAACCGTTGCGAAACGTTGAGGTTAGTCAAAATATTGTTTTGATTTATCTGTGCGCGAAAAGTCCCGAAATCATAGTATAATTTTAAGTGTATTGCCGGAAAACATTACATTACATTCCGTGTGGTGTTATATATTATGATTATAGCACCACTCCATCTCCTCCCATAGATGTCGTAAAAGGCGACTAAGGGAATCTAAACCAGAGGGATGGGCAGCAGCGTCTCTTCTGTGAAACGGTAGCCATACTGCGCTTACCAACCCGCCTGCCAAGCGTGGTGAGTATTGGCAAATACCTCCCAAAATGATGACACTATTGTGAAAATCTATGGGGGAGGCCCTTGTTCAGCAGTGGACGTATAAATGGCCGATATGATGATGATGATGATGCCGGAAAATTCTTGGGGATACAAGGCTCTATTACAAAATAATAACCTAGTTGTACGTAATAATATATTTATAGCTGTTAATGGCGTGTTCGCAAACAATATAATTGATTTACTACCGGTTAGTGGAAAGCAAGTTAGTTTACAAACTACTATAGTGCATTGTGAAAGTGAAGTGGATACCACTTAATGTTAGGCAGCGAGTACAGGACGCTGTCCAGTACCAGTTAAGTTGTGAAACATTTTCGGCTTCGACTCCGAAATAAAGCCGACGGGAATTGGAGCCGTGTTTTGCCAGATACGAATAGCACCCACACGTCTTATCCTGTGGGTGTTGTAAAAGGCGACGGTGGGATGGTGGCCGCTGGATGGGCAGTAGCATTCTTCGAATATATTAACAACTCAACTGCGATCGCCAACACGCGTGCCAAGCGTTGTGATTAAGGCAAAACGCCCAATGAGTATACAACACACACAAACAAGGCTTCTTTAGGGAGGCATGTGTTCAGCAGTGGACTTAATTCAGCTGTAATGATGATGATAAATCGCAGCCGGAACACGGTCGTATCGTCAAACCTAAGAGTGTTTATAGATTTCTTGATTAATAAACAGAGTAGGTATGTATATGTTGTGATATACTTTAACATTTATATTTAGAATAGATGGGTTTTCTTCCTGCATGGGAAGTAGTCTAATGACCGTTACGTCACGCTAAAGTGCTTTAACGTCAAAAGTAAAGTAGCCACGCGGTGTCAAAAGTCACCTTCTCTAAAATAGCAAGCTAAGATAAAAAAATTAAAAGCCAGTGTCTCGATTTTTAGAGAGTTAAGATGCTCACGAATAAATTAGGAACCAAGGTCAGTGTTAAGGACGGTGTCAATTCTTATTTGCATATTTCTGTTTCATAATACATGATGAATGAAATTGGAATCAGAGATTTCGTGTGGTGTACGGATATAGAATATCACAACACTCTATCTCCTCCCGTGGATCTTGTAAAAGGTGACTAAGAATTCTAAACTTGAAGGATGGGCTGCAGCGCTCCTTCTGTGGAACACTAGCTATACTTTGCTCACCAACCCGCTTCCCAAGCGTGTGGAGGCCTTTGATTAGCAGTGAACATCCTTTGGCTGATATGATGAGATTGTAATGATCTTTCTATGTAGATATCAGTATCTATATAATAAATTCAGAGCTATTCATCTTTAAAGCTTAGAAGAATGACACGTAGTAGGATAGTCTCTGGCGCAACCCTATTGCAAACCCATAACCTAAATATTATTCATGTACTTACGCTGCCACACACACGCACGCATAGTTTTTTTTATTGTTAGCAATTTTTGTCACATCGCACATACATAGACGTAATTATTTTTTGGAAACAACGTTTGCAAACATATGACAAAGCACTAATTAGCCGCAAAGCGAATGGTGTCATCAGTACTCTAACCTTTGGAGCTAATTAAAAACATAATAAATTATAATAATAGTAAAAAAATGAAAAGGTATATTATAAGAAAAAAAAGTATATTAAGTAGCTTACAGAACGCAGGGCAGTTTGTGGCTAGCTGAATGTGAGTGGCGACACTGCGTACCCGAATGCTCCAGAGAGTCGGTCAGGGCCTCGTCTCCGGCTTGCCTTTATTGGTTGGTTAGAGTAGTACCCAATGAGTGCCCTTAGGATTTTCAACTCTGGCTTGCCTTAGTTGGCCGATCAGAGGGGGCCGCCCCAGCTATATGCTCGGGGGTGGAAGTGTCTAATGGCGTAATAACGGGGAAACCCGCTCCGAGTCTTCGAGACGCGCGATGGTGAAACCGAAACCTAGCCGCTCACACCGGTGTTGCTCCTTGTCGCCTGTAGTGGTGGCCATTTAGGGGGCCCATCTTGTGAATGGCGAGTCACCGTCTGCCATAGAATTTCACTTTAAAGGTTGAAAGGCAGACGCCGTTTTTTCCGTTTTTCTTAGTATTCAATCCATTTAGCACCCATTGCAATAGACCTTATACTTGTAGTTTCCATTACATACAATAGTTTTATACCTCCGGGAACAATCCGAGACTGCATTTTATACAGCCATGGAGAGACCCCGGTTAGTGTCCCATTACATTATAGATTAAAATTCTCTTAAGGGCCTCTGCGTGTTCGACAAGGGGTACAGGGGATATAAACCCGTGTAATAGAGAAACATGTAGATAATAATAGTAATAAAAACTATTAAACACGCTTTGTTTTATTTGTGCTCCCGGCTCCATTATCAGACCCACATCATCAAGGGTTAGTGTATGAGACATGTTATAACAAACCAAATAATCCCTAACTCAAGGAGTTTACTAGTAGCTATTGAAGAGTCCCACTATCCACCTTCTGGCTCCATCAACAGACCAGTTCGATGTTTCAAGTTTATTTAATTGCCATCCGGATTCCATACCTACTACACTTGTAAAGTTTCAAATCGATACGATTAGAAGTAGGTTAAAATGGACATCCAAGTTTTTTATAGCAGTTCAAAAACGTAAGAAAAAATAATTAAAATAACACAATAATAATGTGTACGGTTTTAAATAATCAGCTCCTTAATAATCATCTCACAAAGATAACGGTGTTTTTTTGTTACTTTTTATTTATGATGGCTGTCACATTCTAAATGTAGGCCAAGAAAAGAATAGTTTCCAGATTTTGGAAACTGATCAGTTTATGGTTGTAAGTTCATATTCGTATGAATCGTTCCAGTGACAACAGCGCCAACGAAGACGTTATTATCGTGAACGTTCGGATATTAACATTAGTAATATGCAGATAGTGTTCATATCCCTATGAAACGCTTGCGTTGCTTAGCATAGTAGTCTAGAGTGCGGTCTGTGAATCTCGCCCGAAGTCATGATTTTATTGATTAATTGCAAATCATTTTTTGAATTTATAGGTACTGTCAATTTATATATCTGTTAATATTGTTGTATCTCGAGATAACACACATAGATTATGTTCATTTTGATGGTCTGTTAGTATAGTATACATAATCAGCTCATTACTCTCCCACCGCTGGGCACGGGCCTTTTCTCACGATCAGTAAGGTTAGGTTTTAGCTCGCCACGCTACCTTAATGCGGATTGGCGGACTACACACACCGTTTAGAACATTTTGGAGCCCTCTCAGGTGTGCAGGTTTCCTTACGATGTTTTCCTTCACTGTTAACGCAAGTGATATTCAAATTCTGATCCACACATGAATCAGAAAAGTCAGAGCTGCGGCCCGAGATCGAACTCGGACCCGGTTTGGAAGGCAAACGTTCAACCTCTAGGCTATCACTGCTTTTTACCTGTCACTATTTCATCAAAGTTTACCAACCTTTTGCGCGTGGGTGGTCCCTTTCACCTGAAAAAGGAAAGATTTCTTTAGCATTCTTTATACATTTCTATTGGATTTGTTACAGTAGGCATGTACTAAGAAGGAAGACAAAGGATAGGAGGAGGAGATAGAAAATTAGCAGATTAAGTAGTTATAACATTTTTATACTCGAATTCAAAATGACGGTGCTCAAATGTTTTCTCTCATTTTTGCGCTAGCATCACAAAGAAACGATTGCCTAAGCTTCTTGTATAATAAAGATGTGTCTTATTACTTTGGTGCCAAACTGATAATTTTAATACTGTTGGTTTTAATATTGTATATGAGGGTCACACCGAATGTTTTACAATTGTCCAGTAAGACACATTGCCGATGGAAAAATTAATTTAATTTCGAATAAAGAAATCTTAAGGATGCTGTAGATGTACACGGAATTCATATTATATCAGTAACTTTTACAAATTAGCGGCAGTTTTAAAAAGTGCGTGTCGTGGTATTAAATTAATTTGACTATAGACAATCTTCGCTGCATTGTTTATTTAATAAATTAAAAATGTAATTTATATGTATTTATTTTAAATAAAGGAAAGAAAATAACAATATTGATTACCTACACCAGACTAAATAATTAATATAGAAATTGCTTGTTAAGAGAATAAAATTATTGCAAAACATAATTCCAAAAAGTAAAATTGCGGGATGGATTTGATCCCAAGAACAAACAACTATGTACATTCCAAGTATCAGGTAAGCAGGCCACGTAACCAATTACAAGAGCCTACAAAATGCCCGTCCTTATTCTTAAAATATGTCATTTGGTTCCCTTTAGATACAGCGTGATGGTCAATTTTTTAAATCATTCTTACTGCGTACTGATAACGAATCTTAGAAACAAACTTTTCATAATATTCGCCGTAAAACATAACTTTGTAGACATATCGTTATACCAATCACCTTTTTTTTTATTGGTGCCCAGTGGAAATTCTTCATGAACTTCCTTCGTCCCGGGGAAGGGCGAAGGGGTATGCCGGACTCCTACCGGCTAAAACCACTGGAGCGGTCATCTTCGGCACCTAAGGGAGGCTCCAGGTCCTCGTATGATCACACGGAGAGGGAGACTGTGAAGTGGTCACCCCCCGGGGGGATTGTAAAGGATCCCCCAAAGCGTCCCACGGCAGCGCGTGACCACATGCGTGCTACCGTCTTCTCTTGGGTCGCTTGGTGTGGGCACGCAGATTCCCCAATCTACGCGCCCGCGAACCCAGAGGCCTGCCTCACAGCAACGGCAGGGGGTTTCAGGCGTGTGGGAATTAAGCCCCAGGGCGGTTGTTACCCCGGCGCCGTCTCCTCCTTCGAGCGGGATCGGCCCTCTCCCGATCCCGCTCTGCGGTCTCCTTCTGGAGGATGACTCTCTCACTCATATAGCAATCACCTACATGTACAAAAGCGTGATACTTTGTACTTAACTGTAGTTTTTTTTTGAACTTTCGTGAACGTTTCTCATCAAACAGAAACAGACAACCAGACAGTAATTTAAAAAATTGCATTCTGGCATCAGTCTCGTTTCTGGAGCATGTAGCAGTAGTGATTTTTTATTGATTAAGTAATTACTGACCTTGCCTGTGTAAGTCAGATTAAAAGATATGGATGTCTTGTAACATTAATAAATTTAGATGTGACTGTCCTATAAGCATTTCAATCAATATCTATTTAGAAATAATAACTGTCACGCGTCTGAATTTAGATGTTACATGGATTTGTTTTTCGTCTATCGGCTTCTAACTTTTATCCCTCAATTAGTCCTGTGGCTTGGATACGCTATACTTCTACAGTTAAATGACGACGGTAAAATATGTTATTTATTAGAAAGCTGTAAGGCTGAAATTTCTATGACGTTATTAAGAAAATACCTTTCAGCAATACCAAATTAGAATTTCAATTTTGAACTTAATTATGAAGTAGGCGATATAATTTATTGTTCAATGAATATATATTGTAGCTATAGTAATTCTAACTGAATTGCCTTTGGTTTACTAATGTGGCATTTTTTATTTATCGTTAGTTTCAACTCTGTTTATATCATAGGATTTCTTACAATTTAACAACATATTTACACTTATGGCTGACAATGCGCTTGAAAAATAATTTAGCTTCTCATAAAAATAATCGTGAGCGTCAGGATGACTGGACCAAGAGAGATTTTGAAAGTTTGAGCAATACCAAGTTTTTGTACCTATTTGGTACCAGAAATCAAATAATTTGTACCTTGCTAAAGAAGCAAAACTATTACGAGGAAAGTGGCCAGCCATTCTGACATCAGAATGGCTGGACCACGTCGGTTTCGCCTGGTTGTAGGCATTATACCCAGTTCATATATCATCGTTCGTGAAAATTTGAAAAAAACACCTACCTGCAGATCGTACAAATATTTGTTCCGAGCGGGAATCGAACCCACGACCCGGTGCGCAGCAGCTGACTGTATCAGCCACTGCACCAACCAATTATTTTAACCAAATTTTTCTTTGTACAAAAATAAACATTATGCGAAACTTCTTATATGTGGGTTGTATTCGTTTATAATTTTCTCAGAATAACTTTTTTTGGCTTATCGAAAAAATCTAATAAAACCATATGTTGAGGTACCAATGAGGTACTAAAGTTTAACGAAAATATGAACTGGTTATAATGCCTACAACCAGGCGAAACCGACGTGGTCCAGCCATTCTGATGTCAGAATGGCTGGCCACTTTCCTCGTAATAGTTTTGCTTCTTTAGCGAGGTACAAATTATTTGATTTCTGGTACCAAATAGGTACAAAACAAAAGTTTGAGCAATACCAAGGTATTGCTCAAACTTTCAAAATATCTCTTGGTCCAGTCATCCTGACGCTCACAAAATAATCGTTTGTTTTATTAAAACAAAATCTTTATCCAAGCACAGTGAAAACCTACGAGAATAAGCGTTTATCAATAGTTAACCTTTTCCAATCAACGTGTATATTCACAACGTTGATCCTTTGAGCCTAAGCCTTGCCCGAATCGTGTCTAGTAACGACGTCTATTACTGAAAGCCAATTGCAAGCAGTGCTAACAAACAAGGCTTTTATGTGCTTTTCCAAGTGTTTCAACCGTTAATGGGTTATAAATGTTTATTTCAGATATACAACGTAGTACATGTCAGCATTCGAAGGAATAATTTGATTTGATTTAAGGTAATGATTCATTCCTGATTTACACGAAAAATAGTTACAACAGGAACAGTTGATTTTCCAGTAAAAGTATGGTGTTAAAAGCAAATGAAATAAAGTGAAGTCAATATTATATGGCTTTCCCGTCAAAAATGAAAATTGTATGTATTTAATGTTAGAATTTTACACAAAAGATTAAACCGATATTTTCAAAGTCCGAAGCCGAATACTGTTTGGACTTTGAACCATTAGACATTCATATCGGCCATTTATACGTCCACTGCTGAACAAAGGCCTCCCCCATAGATTTTCACAACTATGTCATCGTGTATTTGCCAATACTCACCACGCTTAGCAGGCGGGTTGGTGAGCGCAGTATGGCTACCGTTACACAGAAGGGACGCTGCTGCCCCTCCCTCTGGTTTAGATTATAATAATAAGAAGCATAGGAGTAAAAGTAGATATGTAAAGGATTTAGATTTTAATGTTAAAAAACAACCTGTTCTGTCCCACTGCTGGGCACGGACCTTTTCCCAGGGTGAGAAAGGTTACGCCTTAGTCTACCACGCTGGCCTAGTAACATTATTGGAGCCCTCTCAGGTGTGTAGGTTTCCTCACGATGCTTTCCTTCACCGTTAACGCAAGTGATAATAAAATTCTGATCCGCACATGAATCCGAAAAGTAAGAGGTGTGGGCGGGGATCGAACTCAGACCCTCCTCTGTGAAAGGCAAGCATTCAATCAACTACTAGGCTATCACTGCTAAATATAATAAATACGAAAGTGTTTCGATTTGTCTGTTTGTTACGTTGTCACAGCCAAAGCCCTGAATCGATTTTGATGCATTTTGTGTGAGATAGCTTGGACCCTGGGGAAGAACAGGAATAAATAGGGCGTTGAATTTTGTATGGGAAAGTCTTACAATTTACTTCCGTATTTTGATTTATGCCGGGCAAAATAGTATATTGTATATGCCGTGTGGTGCCAGCTACGAATAGCACCAACCCATCTCATTCCGTGGGTGTCATAAAAGGTGACTATGGGTAAACCGGAGTATGGGCAGCAGTGTCCTTCGAGTAAATTAACAACTCAACTGGGATCGCCAACCCACCTGCCAAGTGTGGTCATTATAGCAACACCCCTCAATGAGCACACAACACGCCCAGATAGCGGTCTGTGTTGTGGAGATCTTTGGGGGAGGCTTGTGATGATGTGGAAATAACGAGTGGTATTCCGCTGGGTAGGTATTTGTATTCTGAATTCTCGCTAGCCGTGGAAGTTCATAGAAATACCGGCTGCCGCTTCGCAATCCACAGCGGTATCATCGAAGATCACTTATATCGGAATAGTCTTTTATGCATGTTGCTCAAGCTAGTCACTCATTGCATTTATCAATGTGTCTTCGAAATTACCTGACAGGAAACGGAATCAGGCGAAGAAAGTCTGAATTGAATTTACTATCCAATATAGTTTAATTCACAAAGCCACGCGCAGACCGCGGTGGCCGCGTAGTGTACAGATAATTGTGTCCCATTATATAACGCTTGTGGTGTCCGGATTAAGAATATAGCACCACTCCATCTCATCCCGTGGATGTCGTAGAAGGCGACTAAGGGAATCTAAACCAGAGGGATGGGCAGCAGCGTCCCTTCTGTGAAACGGTAGCCATACTGCGCTCACCAACCCGCCTGCCAAGCGTGGTGAGTATTGGCAAATACCCCCCAAAATGATGACACAGTTGTGAAAATCTATGGAGGAGGCCTTTGTTCAGCAGTGGACGTATAAATGGCCGATATGATGATATAACGCTTGAAATGTTAAGATAAAATTACTACCAAAATCTAAACATATCTACATGTTTACCTTAGGAGCCAACAATAATTTAAAATTGAAATCAACAATGAATGTGTTTCAACATAGTTGAAATTAATGTGGGAATTTTAATCAATACCAACAATATAAAAAAACATAATAAATCATATTCATCTACTGACAACCCTTTATAAAATCAAATATGGCAAATAAAACTCGATTACTAATTGGTATGAGAAAATATCTTTACGCTTTTATGTAATATAGTTATATCATGTAGACCGTCAGTTTACGGTCTGTCAACTTAAAATAATAGTTAATTAGTATAGTTAGTTAGTATTAAAGACCAAATAATACTATAACAAGAGCAGTAATGGCCTAGTAGTTGTACGCCTTCCTCCCATATGGGAGAGTCTGAGTTCGATTCCGGCTCATACCTCAGACTTTTCGAATTCATGTGCGGATCAGAATTTGATTATCACTTGCGTTAACAGTGATGGGAAACATGGCGAGGAAACCTGTACACCTGAGGGGACTCTAAAATGTTCTCAATGGTGTGTGTAATGCGTCAACCCGTGCTAGGCCAGCGTGGTGGACTAAGGCCTAACCTTTCTTATCGTGAGAAAAGGCCCGTGCCCAGCGGTGGGAGAGTAATGAGCTGATTATGTATACTATAACAGACCATCAAAATGAACATAATCTATATGTGTTATCTCGAGATACAACAACATTAACAGATACATAAATTGACAGTATCTATAAATAAATAAAAAATGTTTTGCAATTAATCAATAAAATTCTGACTTCGGGCGAGATTCACAGACCGCACTCTAGACTACTATGCTAAGCAAAGCAAGCGTTTCATAGGGATATGAACACCATCTGCATATAACTAATGTTAATATTCGAACGTTCACGATAATAACGTCTTCGTTGGCGCTGTTGTCATTGGAACGATTCATACGAATATGAACTTACAACATATAAACTGATCAGTTTCCAAAATCTGGTAACTATTATTTTCTTAGCCTATATTTAGAATGTGACAGCCATCATATATAAAAAGTCAATACTAAAGTGAAATTGGTTACTGAAGTTAGTTAATGACTTTATTACGGCAACATATAAGCTATTAAGTAACCTAATGTCCTAATAAGTTCTGGCATTGAGCTTCTGTTACAGGAAAAATGTTTCCAAGTGATATCACAGAGTAATTTACAGTAGTTATTACTTATTTCTGTTCCTCTTATTTAACGTTGCGTTTGCCTGGCAAAAAGCTTATTTAGCCCATTTACATATATACGGCGCGTTTTTTGACTCGCATGAATTATACGAACACTGGGGAATTATGGGAACACTTCGCAGTATAATGTTTTAATGAAACAGACAGTCCATGTTCTGTGATATACACGATTGTAGTTACTGAACTGGTAAATATACATATATCGTTTTCTCTAACAATTTAGGACCAACCTCCAGAAGACCAATCATTTGGATTCGCATTACTATCTCATTATCATTTCAGCTGAATACGGTCCCCCAAATATCACCACAAGATCGGTCTCGGTGGGTGTGTAGTGTAGTTATTGGGGGGCTTTACCATAATCGCCACGGTTGGCAGGCGGATTTGCGATCGCAGTTGAGCTGTTAATGTACTCGAAGGACGCTACTACCCATCCTACAGCTAATCCCATAGTCGCCTCTCACAACACCCACGGGAGGAGATTGGGTGGTGGTATTCTGAGCCGGCACCACACGGTCTCTCAGATGTACTCCCACGAGGGTTGTAAATTCAGTTAATCGGAACTGACGTATATAATGAACAGAAATATTAACATTTCACAATATCAATGTACAAAGCCTTCGTATTAATTTTAGTACTCCCTCGGGACAATATTTTCAATCCTATGCGTACTTCGATGCCATGTTTACTACATTATGTACGGTATATTTTACGAATTGCTTATTTGAAGCCGTATATTAAGTTACGTTGCCTTGCTCGACTTTACTACGACGGAAAAATTCGGGCCATGCAGGTCTAATCCGTTTTGAAAACAGAATCATTAAAGGTCGAAATTACTAATCAACCTAATCCAAAAACTTTACATTTAAGATTTCGAATTTGATCTGTTTTTGTGTTAAGTGTGATCTGCGACGTGAAAACGGACACATTCTTAATTCCAAATCCAAAGATTTTGGGTAAGATCAATTATAAATTTCGGGTGGGAAGTTAACCCAAATTTATTTATTTATTTTGTTTATTTGTTTATTTCTCATCACAATAAAAGTTACAGTATTATTCAAATTTACTGCGGAAGACTGGTGTCTAAACTAGGCTGAAGCCTGTATCTCAGGTCACCAGGCCTTCCACCCCAGAAGTCCAATTTTGCTTTTTCATGAACTGTACCAAACAATTCTTTCCATTTGCTTGCACTTCGTGTATCTGATTCCATCAAGTTGTTTCCTCTTGTTAAAGTTCTGTTGAATACTCCCCAATAGGTTGATATAACTTTATCAGGCCGCGATACTGTTGATTTTGTCCTTTATAATCCAGTTATCATCTTGCATCCAAAGATTTAAATCTCTTTGCTTGCATCCCATGAATGCGCATTTTCGCTGCAGTCACCATCTTGATAACAATAAACTCGTTGTTCTTATAAAATGTGTATATTATGGCTTTGATATACCCAATAATATAATAAATTATTTAAAAAATTTCATAGCTTGTTTGTTTTGATTTGGTCAAACTGAGACAGGATGTAGACCGTATTACTAAAGAATATGCTACGGTGGAAGACTTTGACAAGCTGAAATCAGAAGTAATGGATCTTCAGCGCCCTTATTCTCAGAAAAGATCGAGCATTAATGCACAACGGGGTGCTTGTCTACTTAACAGCTCCGAATACAGTAGCGGCCCTCCCGAAATATTCCCTCTTGTAAACCAAAAACAGTGTCCGATTAAAAATGATCATATGTTGGCTGTTGAAAAAGACTGTTTCGCAGAAGAGGATAATGTTGTATTTTCCACGCCAAGAGCGTACAGTAACTTGTCAGCTGATGAGATGAGTAGCGATAAATATGCAATGACTCAACCGTCGCCGCGGTTGGCGCCGCGCGCGCCCTCTCCTACTAAGCCGTTGCAGCCGTTACCGTCGACCCAGTCATCATCTTTGCTAGTTGCTACAGCGAACCTCTCCGGTGAGCCAAATCAACAAATGTTATCGAGAAAATCTTTTGCAAATATAACCAAACAAGAGGGAGAATGGAAAACTAATGAAATTTCTGAAGAATGGAAACAGGTAAGGAGGAAATTTGTAAGGAATCGTTTCACTGGATATACTGGAAAAGCTGTGATTAAATCTGATTTTAACTTTAGAGCGGCGGTTCGCAAGGTTCCTATTTATATTTACAACGTATCGAAGGAGACTACCGAATGCGACATCAGTAATTACATTATGAAAAAAACTAACTTGCATGTTACTTTAATAAAGTGGAATATGAAGCAGACTAAAGATTATAACGCGTTTAAGATCTTTGTACCGCAACAGAATCTTGAAACTTTCCTAAATGATGACTTTTGGCCTGAGGGAGTTTCTTTTCGTCAGTTTATCAATTTTCGACAGTTTAATGAGCGAGCACTAAACGAGGACAGCAATAAACCATCTTAAATGGATAGTAAGACAACAAAACTAATTAGTTTCAATTGTAAGAATGTTATTAGATCTATAGATTGCATAAGGAGGCTGTGCCGGATAGCCGATGTTGTCGCGCTACAGGAAACCTGGTTACTGCCACATGATGTACCTTTTCTTGGAACCATTGACGACGAGTTTGCGTTCACTGGCACCTCAGCCGTGGACACATCAGTTGGGATACTACGGGGTAGGCCGTACGGTGGTGTGGCCCTGCTCTGGAGGAAGTCTGTGTTCCCATGCGTTACGGTTATATCATGCGACAGTGTGCGCCTTGCGGCCATCAAATTAGTATGTAATGAGAGGTCAATCTTGGTGATATCAGTGTACATGCCTACTGCGAGTCCCGATAATTTGATTGAATTTACGGATTGCCTTAGTAAAATTAATGCCTTAATTGAAAACAGCGGTGTGGAATCTGTTTTTATACTTGGAGACTTCAATGCCCACCCGGGAGAGTTATTTTCAAATGAACTAATACATTTTTGTTCTGAACAGTCATGGTCGTGCGTAGATATCGAAGTGTTACCAATAGATACTTATACATTTGTGAGTGATGCACACGGAAGCTTGCGTTGGCTTGATCACTGCGTGACGACAAGTGCTGCGAGACACTCTGTTTGCAATGCGTCTGTTTTATACGACACTTACTGGTCGGATCACTGCCCTTTGTTGGTTGAGTGTGACATTCAAGTAATAAGGCCTAAGATTGCTGCTTCCATTATGGAGTGTAATAAAATGATTTGGGGTGAAAGGGACAGTGAACAGATCAATAAGTTTTCAGAGTTTTGTCACTCTCAACTGAGAAAAATTTCGTTTCCTGTGGAATTTACTAACTGCGCCGATAAATTTTGCTCTGATGAAAATCACAGGCGTATTTTAAGTCAGATGTATGGTGAAGTTGTGCGTGTACTTAGTGAGGCTGCTGTGTACAGCTATAAGAGTCATACGGTGAGGAAACATAAGCCTGTACCGGGGTGGAATATACACGTGAGCAGTGCTCACAGGGCGGCCCGATTGTCTTATCAAAACTGGTTGCGATTTGGGAAGCCTAATAATGGGTCTGTGTACGAAGATATGTGCCAAACGCGGCGGTTTTTTAAATCAAGATTAAAATTCTGTCAAGAGAATGAAAAACAGATAAAGTTAGATATAATAGCGCAACATCATGCCAATAAACAGTTTGGTAAATTTTGGAAAAATACAAATAAATTAAACCCAAAATCGAGCCTTCCTGTGAGTGTAGCTGGCGTGCACGAGCCTATTGACATAGCGAATATGTTTCAGCGGCATTTTAAAGTGAAGGAATTGCCATCCAAGTTCTCCAATAACCAGATGTTCAATGCTGAGAACTTGGCCGGAGACCTTACGGTAAGATTCTCAGCTAAGGAAGTAGCTTTTGTTATACAGAAAATGATGCGAGGTAAGTCCCCCGGTCATGACGGCCTCAGCAGCGAGCATTTAAAATACGCTGGATTTCATCTGCCAAGAGTTCTCGCTATGCTCTTTAGTTTGTGTATAGGCCACCGTTACCTACCGGATGACCTTATGTACACTGTAGTTGTACCGGTTTTGAAAAACAAAACTGGCGATGTGTCAGACTTAGCAAACTATAGACCAATCTCGCTGGCTACTGTTATAGCGAAAGTGTTGGACAGTCTGCTTGACCAACATATGGATAGACACATAACCCTTCATGACTCTCAATTTGGTTTTAGACCAGGCCTTTCAACTGAGTGTGCCATCCTGTGTCTCAAGCAGACTGTACAATACTACTCAGCAAGAAATACACCAGTCTATGCTTGCTATTTAGACCTCTCCAGAGCATTTGATATGGTATCGTATAATGTATTGTGGCAAAAACTTAAAAATGAGACTGACGTACCGGGTGATATTGTGTCGATCTTGAAATATTGGTATACAAACCAAAAAAATGTTGTGAAATGGTCTGGCTCGTGCTCGGGCGTGTTTAAATTGGGATGTGGGGTGAGGCAGGGGGGGGTAACCTCTCCTCGGCTCTTTAATTTATATATAAACAAGTTGATCGATGTGCTCAGCAGCACCAACATAGGCTGTCATATAGATGGGGTGTGTGTAAATAACATCAGTTACGCAGATGATATGGTGCTGCTGAGCCCATCTATCAGCGCCATGCGCAGACTGCTACTTATTTGTGAAGAGTATGTACAAGCCCAGGGACTCGCATACAATGCGAAGAAGAGTGAAGTGATGGTGTTTAAGGCTGGTAATAAAACTTACTCAAGTGTTCCTCCTTTGCACCTCTGCGGTACCACTTTGAAGAAAGTGGATCACTTTAAGTATCTGGGTCACTGGGTTTCAAAGGACTTAGTTGATAACCTAGATTTAGAGCGAGAGCGCAGGGCGCTATGTGTGCGCTGCAACATGCTGACCCGCAGGTTTGCATGGTGTACTGATCAGGTGAAGGTGACCCTGTTTAAGGCCTACTGCCAATCCTTTTACACCTGCAGCCTGTGGGTGAAGTACACGCAGCGCACTTACAACACCCTGAGAGTACAATATAACAACGCGTTTAGGATGTTGTTTGGGCTGCCGCGCCACTGTAGCGCTTCAGCTATGTTTGCGGAACAACACGTAGATGGTTTTCATGCCATCTTACGAAAGCGTTGTGCCTCTCTGCTAGAGCGGATGCGAACCAGCTCGAACGGCATCCTGAGCGTGTTGGCTGACCGTTGGGACTCGCCAATGTTGCGGCACTGGATGCGTTTGCACACTGCCTAAGCATTAACTTCTCTTATTTATTTTTATTGATACCTACTATTAAAACAATCTATGGACTTAGTCTGAAATAAACATTTATTATTATTATTTTCCTTTATTTTAAATGATTACATATAAATTACATTTTTAAATACATATATAAAAAAAAAACAATATATATTTAAAAATATAAAAAATAGTAGCCCACCGGCATCGGGAACAAGGTCCAAGCCACCGGTGGTCAGGGCTCCAGAGAGAGGAACCTCCTAACAATACGAGCCGTGTCCAGGAGTACCGCTTTCTGTATCAAGCCCTTGACCCAGCTGCCTAACGAGAGCCTCTTAAGGTGTTGGTCGAGGCTCTTGGCCATAAGGCCATTGGCCGTAACAACTATCGGCACAATGACTGCAGAGTCTACCTCCCACATATCGACAATCTCGTGTGCCAAGTCAAGATATTTAATTTGCTTATCTTTCTCGGCTTTCACGAGATTCTCGTCATGTGGGATAGTTATATCCACAATCATTGTGCGGCGTTCTGCTCGATCTATCACCACTATATCAGGCTTATTGGCTACAATAGTCCTGTCAGTGATGATAGATCGATCCCAGTACAACGTGACATGGTCATTTTCGAGAACTGGGTCGGGCACATACTTGTAGTATGGCACTTCTGAACTCACAAGGTTGTATTGCAGTGCAAGTTGCTGGTGGATAATCTTGGCCACTTGGTTATGTCTGTGCAAGTACTCGCCGTTAGCAAGACGAGAACAACCAGAAATAATGTGACGGATAGACTCACCCGGACGGTGGCATGCCCGACAGATGTCAACCGTGCCGTCCTTCACAATATATTTCCGGTAGTTATTCGTCATGATAACTTCATCCATAATTGCACAGATAAAACCTTCGGTTTCCCCAAAGAGGTCACCGAAGCGTAGCCAAGATACGGACGCTAAAAAGTTCACATCAGGCCCATGAAGGGCCCGGTAAAAGCGTCCGTGAAGCTCCTTGTTCTGCCATACTTCCTTACGGTCATTAGTGTCAAGCACTACAGGTTTATGCCAGTTCTCTTTAGCCAAGGAGAGCGGGGTGAGTCCCTTGTCTATTGCAACCACATCTCGGTGCATCCCCACATCGGCTTGGAGAAAGTACTCCCTGAGGTTGCACACCTCACGATTGTGGAGGGTCTTAGCATTTAAAAAGCCTCGACCCCCACACTTTCGTGGGATGTACAGCCTCATCACCGATGAACGTGGATGATGAATCCGATTTGTGGTCAGCAATATACGAACTCTTCTATCCAGGGCGTCCAATTCAGACTGAGTCCACTTGAGTATGCCAAAGGAGTACATCACAACTGGCATGACCCAACCGTTAAAGGCGCGTACTTTGTTACCGCCTGATAAAAGACTTTTCAGTACTTTATTCAGGCGGCCGAAGAAGCGCCCCTGTAACGATTGCTTCATGTCAGTTCCGCTGATACCCAACGCCTCCGACATACCCAAGTATTTATAGGTCTCAGATGAGGAAAGGGATCTGAAGTGTATGGAATCCGAAAGTTGTAATCCCTCGGATTCCATAATCTTCCCTCGCTTTACATGCATGACTGCACATTTATCCACACCAAATTCCATCCTAATTGAGTTACTAAAAGTTTCAGTTACCTTCAGTAACTCTATTAGTCGCAAATTGTTGGGGGCAAAGAGCTTCAGATCATCCATGTAAAGGAGGTGAGATATTACCTGACCACCTCTTCTCATCTGGTAGCCTAGCCTTGAACTCTCCAGCAGTATGCTTAGAGGGTTCAAGGCCAAACAGAACCACAGCGGACTCAGGCTATCGCCCTGGAATATACCACGCTCGATCCTGATCGGTTCACCGTTTCCTCGGATCTGCCGACATCCTGGATAGTTAAGGACCGTCCTCCATTGCCCCATACACGCAATCAGGAAGGTGCGTAGAGTTGTATTTATTTTATACAACTCTAGCACCCTCGTGAGCCATGTATGTGGCACCGAGTCATAGGCCTTCTTATAATCTATCCAGCATGTAGACAGATCCTTATGGTTACGTCTAACCTGTTGGCTAATGGCCATGTCAATAAGGAGCAGCTCCTTAGTACCACGGGACCCTTTCCTACATCCATTCTGAGAAGCGGACATGATATAATTGTCATCAATATGTCTGTTAATTTTAGTTCTCAGAATGGATGTAAGAAGTTTATAGACCGTCGGTAAACAAGTTATCGGTCTATAATTTTTGGGTTCCGTAGTACTACCTGATTTGTGGAGCAGGTGGGTAATTCCTGTAGTAAAAAACTGTGGTAGCGAACCTGACTCTAAGGACGACTGGAACTGGGACGCCAAGCGAGCATGTGAACTGCGCAGCCATTTAACCCAAAAATTGTGCAGCCCGTCCGGTCCCGGAGAATTCCAGTTAGGTAGTGGACGGACTGCACTGGCTACGTCTTGGGGGCTAATTATAACTGCCCCCATTTCTACTATCGGTTCACAAGCTCGTTCGACCTCCCGTATCCAATCACCTTCGGTATGACTGACTGGCACCGACCATATGTTGCGCCAAAATGCATTCAGGGCATCATCATCTGGTCGGTGGACGTCACTCACACCTTGGTCAGGCCGCTCCCAAGTTCTGTATACCCACCTTTGTTCACTTTGGAATATTCGATTCAAGGTATATCGCTCCATTCGTCGTTTGTACCTACGGATACGGTTTGCCCATGCATAAACTTTCTGCTTTAGGTAGTCGATGCGCTCTGTGACACGAGACATATATTCTTCAGGGCCGATATCAGTCCCCGAAAATGCTCGTCTCACAAAGCGCATCACTCTTGGGCGGGTATTGCCTTCCCTAAAACAGATTAGCTTACCAATGTGTGCTCTAGCCTCATTAATACGATGTTCAATCCTGTGCTGCCAAGCTGGTACGGCAGATTTAGGTCGTGTGGCTCTATCATTATTTGGGAATTTTACTTGGGCCACACGACATGCCGCAACGGCCGCGCAGTACAGGATTGAATGCGTATCGCTGAGGTCTTCGCTGTTGTCAAAATAATTTAACAACAGCGAATCCAGGGCACACACCAGCGCTTTATTTTTTTTATGCATAGGCAAACGCGGTAAACGTGGCCTAAGGCAAGGTGGGGTGTAGCGATAATCTTGAATCGCATTATCCAAAGCGCTCCTTAAAATTTCATTGTACTGGTTACCTGCAGTAATAACCCCATCATCCTCTTCCTCATCGACGCGGTTGTACCGTGGCGGAACCACATAAGTTTCTTGCGGTTGCACCACGGTTTGTTCCGGGGGAGAGACGATATGGTTAATCTGCACCTCAGAGCGTAGCCGATCAAGTGCGGCATCATCCAACCTATGATCACGTTGTATGACCCGCACCTGATCCGAAAGTCGTTGCGCCGAGACGTTGACAGCCGGTTCAAGTACCTGAAACAGAGAGAGCATCCGAGCACGGTACGCCGTCAGGTTAGTTCCCCCCTCTGTCGCCCCAAAGTATGCGCGCATGACGTTTTCATTGATGGATTGAGTCCATCGCATGCGCTGCACACTTCCACCGGAAGCGGGGACCCTGTCAGAGGCAGGCGGGCCTCGAGGTCCCAAGCTGGCCGGTGGTCGTCCTCTTCCACGCCGACGTGCAGATGGTGGTGACGTCGGTGGTGAGAAATACTCGTCACTCGAGCTCGACGCAACTGCAGCGGTCGGTGTCACAGCACAGATGAGGAGGCTGGATTCCGACGGCTGCGAGGCGGAGCTGAGTGGCGAGGACGAAGGTGGTGGGCGTGCGCTTTCCAATTGTCTGGCTTTACTCCTTGTCAGCATTATTTATACATTGTTTCCAATTCCAATTCCAGTTTTAATAAGCATTTTATCTACATTATTTATTTCATTCGGATGTCATCTGTCAATATAGGGTTTCTTTTTCATTCATTTTTATTTGGCTATTGTATACATCGATTATGATTATCATTTTGAGTTTCTTTCACTGATATTTGATTAAAAATATATGATTGTATTCCAATAGACTGCGAATAATATTTATTTATATATATTATATTAATTTTAAAAATATGTCCGTCAGCTTGACAGGAGTGTTGCCAGTTATTATTATTATCCTTTATTTTCTTAGTATACATATTATTACATTTTTAAATATATATATAAAACAAAAATAAAAACATATATTTAAAAATATAAAAATAGTGACCAACCGGCATCGGGAACAGGGTCCAAGCTGCCGGTGGTTAGGGCTCCAGAGAGAGGAACCTCCTGACAATACGTGCCGTGTCAAGGAGAACCACTTTCTGTATCAGGCCCTTGATCCAGCCGCCTAACAAGAGCCTCTTAAGATGTTGGTCGAGGCTCTTGGCGATCAAGCCGTTGACCGTAACGACTATCGGCACAATGATTGCTGAGTCAACATCCCACATGTCGACAATCTCGTGTGCCAAGTCAAGATACTTTATTTGTTTCTCTTTCTCGGCTTTCACGAGATTCTCATCATGCGGGATGGTAACATCAATAATCATTGCGCGTCGCTCTACTCGGTCTATCATCACTATATCAGGCTTATTAGCGACAATAGTCCTATCAGTGATGATAGACCGGTCCCAGTACAATGTGATATGACTATTTTCGAGAACTGGGTCGGGCATATACTTGTAGTATGGTACCTCAAAGGCCACAAGTTTATATTTCAGCGCAAGTTGCTGGTGTATAACCCTGGCTACTTGGTTGTGCCTGTGCAAGTACTCGCCGTTAGCAAGACGAGAACAACCAGAAATAATATGTCTGATGGATTCACCCGGACGGTGGCATGCCCGACAAATGTCAACCGTACCATCCTTAACAATATATTTCCGGTAATTGTTCGTCATGATAACTTCGTCCATAATCGCACAGACAAAACCTTCGGTTTCTCCAAAGAGGTCTCCAAAACGTAACTATTATTATTATTATTATTATTATTATTATTTACTTGACATTTGACATTTTTGTTCACTTTATGTTTTAAAAACAAAAAAATTATAATACAACCAGTCGCCAATTTTTACATAAAAAATATTCGGCATTGCGTTGGTACATGAATAACCGTGAACCTTAAAATAATACTTACAGATGCTCCAATAGGCGGCCGTAAGGTAGTGTGGGTGAACCCTAAGTAAAATTATGTGTAGCGGCCGATATGCGCAATATTCAGAATAGTTCGCACACTAAAGCAAAAGCGGCCACGCCACTTGATAGTTCATATAATGTGACCTAGCCGTAATAGCGCTCTCCAACACGATTAGAAGATGGAATACGTTTACTTGAAGAGCGGTTCGATCGCCCAGCGTATATGCACCAAGCGGCCAGGCCGTAGCATATATTCTTGTCTAATTTGCAGGGACTTAAAGCGGTAGACAATACCGGCTCAAACCACCACTATCATACCGGTACAGAAAAGGTATCAAAATCCACCGTTGAAATCAAATTGCCGTGTGGTGCCGGCTTTGCCGTGTGGTGCCGGCTAGAATGCCACCACCCCATTTCATCCCGCGGGTGTCGTAAAAGTCGACTAAGGGATTAACCGGAGGATGGGCAGCAGCGTCCTTCGAGTACATTAACAACTTAACTGCGATCGCCAACCCGTCTGCCAAGCGTGGCGATTATGGCAAGACCCCCCAATGAGCACACGACACACCCATATAGGTCGTTGTGGTGATCTTTGGGGGAGGCCTGTGTCCAGCAGTGGACTTCATTCGGCTGAAATGATGATGATGATGATTGCGATTTTGTTACCGAAAACACACTACAGACAGGGTGCGCGAGGGAAGGATTGCCGCCGATTGAATATTTTTCACTTAATAATATATTTTTACTCGGATTAAGAATATAGCACCACTCCATCTCCTCCCGTTGGATGTCGTAAAAGGCGACTTAGGGACTCGATAAACCAGAGGGATGGGCAGCACCGTCCCTTCTGTGGAACAGTAGCCATACTGCGCTCACCAACCCACCTGCCTGGTGAGTATCAGCAAATACCCCCCCAAAATGATGAAACAATTGTGTAAATCTATGGGGAAGACCTTTGGCTGTAATGATCAATATAATTTATTTACCGCTCGCTCTTATTATTGAAATTCTGTTATTATTCCGGCCGAATTTGTGCATTTTAGTTTTGATAGTCGCAATAGTGTATGACATATATGTATAATGTTCGTATATACACCATCCTAGACCTGAAAACCGGCTTCACTATACGGGTACTTAAATAATATCGGTTAAACATTTATCATAGCGGCAACGAAATACAACCTAAAATAATATCTGTAAATATACCGGTACCGAAATATTTCTGCAGATTTATATAAATGTAGACCTATATTTCGGTACCTTTGTTAAGAGGTTATGACGATTCTTTAAAGAAATCGAAAAATTTACGAAGGAGGTCTTTAAATAACTACCGATATTTTTCGGTTATTCAGTCCCGGCTATTTTGTACCAGACAAAATCGGTAACCTGTTAGTCGGGTTCCGGTTTAGCTGATATAGAAAAGGTATGCTGCCGGCTGTATAAATCATTTGTTGTGTTTATAGAAAGTAAGAAACAAATAAATGTTTATTTTCACACCCAGTTGAGCGCACAACACCTTAAAAAAAAAAAAAATGCACAAGACATAATTAAAACGAATCCTAAGTAAAAACATGATAATCGACTAATGATCGAATCGAATCGAATAATACTTGATGATACAGTATGTTAACTAAGGTAAGGTGTTTTCGTTAACATGTTACACTAAATCATTAATAGAAAAATAGCAAGTATACAAAAGTTAATTGAAATTCTAAACACCCTAGAACATTTATTTAATATGCAGATATAGAGGTTGCAAGCCAGAATTTTATTAATTTTAATATATAGTAACGGAGCCGACTTTCTACCGAGAAAGAACGGTCGTATTTTGTTTTTCATGTCTGTTAATAAAGTAAAAAATGTGGGAATACAAGATTAGGTAGCAGAGGAACGCTCTTCACGTCGTGTTTCCAGTTCCTGTTAATAAATACTGTTTATATTAAAACAGTTAGTCGTATAGTGCCGGCTCAGAATACCACCACCCCATCTCCTCCCGTGGGTGTCGTAAAAGTCGGCTAAGGGATTAGCCGGAGGATGGGCAGCAGCGTCCTTCGAGTACATTAACAACTCAACTGCGATCGCCAACCCGTCTGCCAAGCGTGGCGATTATGGCAAACCCCACAATGAGCCCACAACACACTCATATCGGGCGTTGTAGTGATCTTTGGGGAGGCCTGTGTCCAGCAGTGGACTTCATTCGGCCGAAATGATGATGATGATATTAAAACCAATATCCAGAACTGAAGTAGGTAAATATGTCAATGCTATCACGCAACCTGTCAGTAGGTACTTTGCTGCTTCATGCTTGAGTCAAACAATTATCTCAGTAAGATCAGCTGCTGAGAGAGCCGCGAAGTATTTTGTATTTGAAGCCGGTGTACGATTTTATGCCATTTGCTGTCGAAACGCGGGGTCCCTTAAATATGAAGACAGTAAACAAATTTAGCGCATAGTAGCGACGGGCCGCCATCGATAAGTAATCATTATTTTAGCCAAAAAACATCCACTACTGAACAAAGGTCTCCCCCATAAACAACCGGTTACATCACTTTGGGGGTTGTCAGTATTCACCACATTTGGCAGGCAGTTTGGTGAGCGCAGAATAGCTGCTGTTCCACTGAAGTTATATCCTTAGTCACCTTTTACGATATCCGCGGGAGGAAGAGTAGAGCTATAATCTTAATCCGAACACCACTCGATAAATAACTTTTATTTTAGTTGTATGTTTAATATTTGTATGCAGTCATTTTTAAGTGGTTATTGTACAGTTTCTTGGAAATAAATAATAATTATTATTTATTAACTATGACCGATAAAAATGTCTTGGTGTTTTGCTTAAACAAAAAAAATATTTCGTCCGTCTCTATTAACGTAGTTGGATCAACAAATCGCTCATATAAAAATACCATAAATACATTATTCTAGAATACCTATTCCGTGTGGTGTCCGGATTAAGAATATAGCACCACTCCATCTCCTCCCGTGGATGTCGTAAAAGGCGACTAAGGGAATCTAAACCAGAGGGATGGGCAGCAGCGTCCCTTCTGTGAAACGGTAGCCATACTGCGCTCACCAACACAGTGCCAAGCGTGGTGAGTATTGGCAAATACCCCCCTGAAATGATGACACAGTTGTGGAATCTATGGGGGAGGCCTTTGTTCAGCAGTGGACGTATAAATGGCCGATATGATGAGAATACCTACTTGTGTACAATAAAGTATAAAATAAGGAGAGTTATTTAAGGAACATTAGCTAAAACTAAAAAAAGATGGATTTGGAAATACGACGTTGTTTGTTGTTGGACAGATGATTTGTATGATCTACAGATGCGTGTTTCGGGCCTAGGTGTTCCGTGAATATAAGATTCATGTTTGTAAACTGTAACCACGACACAATAGAAATGCTAGAGTGCCAAAAACAAGATTATATTCGCTGAGCTTACCTCGCTTTAATGTAAAAAACGCTTCCTATAAATCTGGCATAGAGAACGTAGAAAATGTAATTTTCTGCAGTTAATTTGCAGTTACAGCGCAGCTATATCTCAGGAAAAGCAATGTATTCTTGATAGCTATCTATTTTTCCCATCGGGCAGTTTGAGAGCTTCGACAACGGTAAAACTGATCTAAAAACGTAGCCAAAAGATAAGAAGGAGTTTCACTATAATTAAGCAATTACATATTTCGTTTCTCTAATTGCTTTGAAATCTAAATATACCGAGAGAAAAACAAATAACACTGGTATGGCTCATTGTTGTAACAATGAAAAATAGATTCAGGATTCTATTCTTTCGTCAAGACGGTTAAAATATCGACCAAACAGCCTGCTGCTGACAGTTGCGATAACTGTCTGGAAGATTTTTTGTAGCAACGTTAAATGAGCCATATTGTAGTGCTGCTCCAGTATGATTGTTCTCGAGATCCTAGGAAGAAGAACCCCTCTTCCAAATTCCCCCTTCGGTTCCAAAGATGACCTCTTAGGTGATTTCAGCGGGTAAAGATCAGCAAGAGTCCAAACTAAATAGGCCTCCAAGTTGATTTACGAGTCACGTTAATATTTTTCTTTTTATTATAATAAAGCTTCAGGTAATAACGTAAAGCTTTGGCAATTTCATTTTTCTCCGCAAATTGTAATAACAGCTCGATTATAATGTTATGGTAAGGTAAGAAAGTGGCTATATGTTACTATAAAAACGGTCTCAGCAATGTTGGCAGCGCGCAGTTATTAAACCACGCACCGGTTAACGCTGGTTTTCAGTCCGTCCCCTTTCTACCAACAATAAAACAAGAAGACCGCGGCTTCTATTAAAAATGATAAATATTTAATTTTTATAAATGAAATTATAAATATAAATATTACTAAATAACATAGTACCGTATCAGTTTTTAATACATTCCAAGGACGCTGCTGCCCATCCTGCGGCTAATCCCTTAGTCGCCTTTTATGTCACCCACGGGATGAGATGGGTTGGTGCTATTCGTAGCCGGCACCACACGACATTACGTAATTGCTTTAGCGAATGAATCGTACTAACCTTCTGATTAACTTCATAATATGTACGCTTATGTTGTTGGACAAAGCCACATCCCACCACATCGACCTTCTATTAATAACTCTAGTCAGTATACATAAACCAACATACAAGACTAAGGCTGCGTAAATCCATAACAACATGTGTTTGGGTTTAGCCACGTATGATAACCCGGGGATACTTCTGCTTTCTCAGAAACTCGGATTCAGGTGTATTATTTAAAATACTCAAAACTCTTAGAATCTTACTTACAACTGCAACTTAGATTCTGACGTTTCATAAGTGCCAATATTTGGTTTATTTGAAATAAAATACTTTGACTTTGACTTTGACTTTACATACTTCGACGATTAATCAACTTTTATATCCAAGCTTCAAACCAAATTAATCTCTCACTTGTTAATTAACGTGGTTGTATGAAACTGTACCAAATTATTCTGTTAATTGGGTTTTGATATTCAACATAAGGAAGTTCAAATGTATATAGAATTAACGAGCGTGCTTCGTCTCTAGCTTTGAGGTGCTTATTGACACAACATTTGACTTCGAATTAGAATAGTTAGTTCTGTTATCTATAAGATTCTATTCACAGTGTTAGCGTTAACGCTAACGTAGATGGCTTATTTAGTACAAAACTCAAGCGTTGTATATAAACTAATAGTCGGGCGTACGAGTGCGTAGAAAGGCGCGCACGTTCTATTTTCGGTCAAACATTAGTTTGTAGTTAAAATGTACAGAATTACTTACTAATTCAAACAGGAAAAAATATTTGGACTGTGACCTGGAGCCCCCTTAGCTGCCGAAGATGACCGCCCCAGTGGTTTTGTCCAGTAGGAGTCTGGCATGCCCCTCAAAAAAAGGCATTTCAGACAAGTATTTAAGAGTATTCCGTACGGGAGAAATGTAATAATTACTTAGCCACTGCACCACTCGAACCCTCAATTTAATATTTTCCTATTACTGCGACTCTCAGCCGGAAATATCTATCTAAAGACCATATGTTTGTACAGAAAACTTATTTTATTCTTTAATCTAAAATCATTGTTTTGGAAGCTCTCTCAAATTAACTACAATATTGTTTGTTTCTCTCATACATGTGTGTCATGTGTCTAGTAGGAAATGGTTTACTGCCGCGCTGACAGATGACAGCCAATGTCTATCCATCACAGTATAGGACATCCGAGACATCCATATTAGTACGACGGCTTTGAAGTTCCGTGTTTTGAGGTTTTCGGTAGCCGAATGGCAGAATCTTTATTGTTTAGTGTCATGTTCATTTGTTAATCCATCAGTCTGAGTATCACAGAAATATTCCTACCCTACTTTACAACTATATGTTTTAAATAAAACTAAGCCGTCTTACAGTTATACATATATGTGTTGTAAAAGGCGACTAAGGGGTCATATCAAGAGGATGGGTAGCAGCATTCTCCCGTGTGCGAATAAAAATATACTGCGGTCACTAATCGTTCTGCCAAGCGTGGTGATTATAGCAATGTGGTATGACCGTTATTGGGTGACCCATGTTCAGCAGGTTCAGGTTGGTGCAGTGGCTGATGCAGTCAGCTGCTGCGCTCCGGGTCGTGGGTTCTATTCTCGCACGGAATAAATATTTGTATGATTTGTAGGTAGTAATTCCGGGTCTGGATATATTGTATGTGGAATTCATGTCTGTAAACGCACCCACGACACAGGAGAAATACTAGTGTAGGGCAATTAATTAAAAAAAAATTGAAAAAAGTTTACGGGTTGATGTGCATGGATAATTATACTGCTATCTCTATGACCCAATGTTTAGGACTAAGGTTAGTTTTGCAAGTCATAACGCGAATGCGTGCACATTCCAATTTCCAGATTGACAGGGTGTCGCTGTCGACGGACCATGAAATATGCCAGCTTAACCCGTAAAGCAATGCAAACAAATCCATTAATGTGGAAAAATATACCTTATGGTAACTTTGAGTATTTTGATATAAAATAGGTTATATTGGTGACAACACTGTGTACCGTATTTGTTGATAGCTTCAGCCAGTGACTTATCACTATCAGAACTCGTCAAATGAAGTATTGTTTATGACGGGCCAATTCCCATCCAAGAGTGCATGTGAATGGTACATGATGGCGAAAACGTAGGATAGTTTATTTTATTCCATGTTATAAAATACAAACTGTACTGTATTTAAAATTGTAGATTTAGATTTAGAAATTATAGATTCTAGGCCTTAAAATGAAAAAGTTGCGATGGCGGGCAAAGATATCAAAGAATGTTCAGACCTATCATATCATGTCGGTCATTTATACGTCCACTGCTGAACAAAAGCCTCCCCCATAGATTTTCACAACTGTGTCATAATTTGGGGGGTATTTGCCAATACTCACCACGCTTGGTAGGCGGGTTGGTGAGTGCAGTATGGCTACCGTTTCAAAGAAGGGACGCTGCTGCCCATCCCTCTGGTATAGAGTTCCTTAGTCGCCTTCTACGACATCCACGGGAGGAGATGCAGAGGTGCTATATTCTTAATCTGGACACCACACGGATTTCAGAAATAAAGTATCCCAAGATATCTGTAAACTCTGTGTGAAATGTTTCTAATGTTATATTTTTATTGTACACTAGTAAAAAACACACTGAAAAGTAGCCTTAGTATATAAAGTACACCCCGGGAAGACGGTGGCGCGCACGTGGTCACGTGCCGCAGTGTGCGCAGCACAGCGCAAAGCGGGGCTTGGGGGGATCCTTTACAATCCTCCCCGAGAAGTGCCTGGGGGGTGACCTTTTTACAGTCGCCTTCCCTCCGCTAGACGGGGTGACCGCTTTACAGTCACCCTCTCCGAGATGTGCCAATAGGCGTGGCACCAGTGGGTGGCTCTAGTGTGATCATACGAGGACCTGGAGCCTCCCTTAGGTGCCGAAGATGACCGCTCCAGTGGTTTTAGCCGGTAGGAGTCCGGCATACCCCTTCGTCCTTCCCCGGGGCGAAGGAAGTTCATGATGAATTTCCACTGGGCACCAATAAAAAAATAAAAATAAAAAATAAAAAAAGGAGTCCGGCACACCCCTTCGCCCTTCCCCGGGGTGAAGGAAGTTCCATATAGAATTTCCACTGGACATAAATAAATAAAAAATTAAAAGAAAAGGTATATAAAGTACAATGGGAAAAAATAACTGGACAAGATAAGGGGTAGTCGTTGGTACACACAAACACATATGCATATTATTTTTATGCAGATTATTACACATTATAATAAAACACTTTTAAACGGATTAAATCGCGTATATTATTGATTCACAAAAGATCAAATAACGTACCTTTTTTAATAACAGTCGTATCTTGTTTGTGTTACATACAAAGCAATAAATAGTAACATCTGTTTAACAGAACAGTATATATGTAAAGTGTTTCGAAACTCCCTAAAATCGTCCCCAGTCGACACCTTCCAGTCGCGAACAGTACAAATTTGCCAGAACTGTTGAGTATACACAAACTGTTTGCGCAGAGCTTGTTATGCGCGATTATACCGGTGGCCCCACTGCTGTGCCCAGAACTTAGCGCGATTTTGAACACATGCGATAACATTTAAGGTTCCCTGTGGAGTCCGGATTAAGAATATAGAACATCCATCATCATCCATCTCATGTCATGGATGTCGTAAATGGCAACTAAGGGACCTACCACAGGGATGGCAGCAGCGTCCCTTCTATGGCACTCATCGAACCGCCTGCCAAGCGTGGTGAGTACTGGCAAATTCACCCCCCCAAAACGATGACACAAGTGTAGAAATAGGAAGGGAAACGAAACGCCTCGGTGGTACATTACAGATGCGGTAGGTATATGGTACGTAGCTACGATTCGCAAACTCTCTTTATTGTTGGTGTCAAAAGTCTATTTTATAAATTCTATCTGATGTAGTACATATTATAGCATCAAACGGAGATAAGCTCGTTCTTAAAGGTCGCCAAGATCGAAGCAATCTCTCCGCATAAAACTACGCTTTGCTGTTGGTTCTTGTTGGTACAGTAAACATCAAAAGAGGTGACGATTACGCAGTTACAAAAGTGTTTTATGAATAAAAACTCACTCATTATACGAGTATAATATAATTTAGAAATCTCCTACTATTAGTTGTTCCAAAATATGACTAGACTGACGGTATGTACTATCCTAAGATACTTTAAGCAATATGGTCTCTGATAACAGTGAGGTAGTTGATATAATATAATCTCATCTTAAAGTGTTGGTCCAGCTGTAATTTAAGTCGATGACCAACAACGTGGCTTGGGGTTGAATGTAACTTAAATTCCACCGGATCTTGTCTCTAAAAGCACCGGCGTCCCTTCCACCAGTAAACCTTTACGACTTCCGACCACAAACAGTATAAAAGCGAGTTCCATTGTGTTTGTTTTTATCTTTAGCTCTAAAGGAAAATACTCCATTATGCCGATAGTAACGGACGATGGGACCAACCGAAATATAGATAAAAATAATAAATATAATATATATCCACACGTTTGCGTATTAAAGAACTATTTATGTTAAAGACAATATCAGGTTTATTCGCGCGTTGGTTAACGAGCAGACTTCAACTACAAAAGGGCTAATAATTACTGTACGATATTTCTATTTTTGGGGTTACCAGCTCATATATGTTCTTTACTTTATTTTTGTCGACTATTATGTTTTTTCTATGGTTTATATTTTTAATATTGGTATTGTAAAAAAATTAAGAGGACTGTTGTGTTGGTGTGCGTTAAAGGGAGCGTAGTAATAAATATTTGTATTTTCCCTTTCTTCTTTCTTTTTTCTTGTTAGACACAGGCAATGACTTTACCGTGTAGTGCCGGCCACGAATAGCACCAATCCATCTCATCTCATTTCGTGTCGTCGCTTTCTGTAGAACATCAGCCGGGTTGGTGAAGGCAGTATGGCTGATGTTCTACAGAAAGCTGCTGCCCATCTGGTTCATTCTGGTTTAGAGTGTCTTTAGCCATTTACGACATCCATGGAAGGAGATGAAGGGGTGCTTTATTCTTAATTCTGACACCACACAGACTGAAGTATAGCAAAATAAAATACGTAATTTTCTAACTTTCTAGTATTGTATAATGCCGACTAAAACACAGCGCTTAAACATAAACACTAACCATCAATCTTGCTGTCAAACTTTATATAAAAGCTTTATTAAACACGTAGTTTAAAAACATACTTTGGTAGCTCGTAAAATTCGACCATAATTTAATCTAGTTGATCCTTGAGGCAATTGGGGTCTTGCCTGTATTTTTATTTTATAGGCACCGGACCGTATCGTGGGTACGCGTACGATTTCGGTGCCTATAATAATGGTCCATGGGGACATCAGCAATCTAGCGAATACTGATGCTTTGCCAATCTAAGGCTGTTACTACCCTTCATCCGGAACACAACTATCCTTACGCATAGTAATTATGGCGGGTGATATAAGTAGGATTGTAGTACGGTACATATAACACCCACTACTAGTACCACCACAGTCGAGCTCTTCGCATAAAACTATTTGGCACAAATCTGAAGAGACAGGGGCGATAGTTCTATTATAGTCCAGTAGGTTAGTGTGCGCAGCACAGCACAGCGCACAGGGATGATGGCTTTAGGGGATCCTTTACAATCCCCCAGGTCATCCTTTCCGAGATGCGCCTTTAGGCATGGTACCAGTGGGCAGCTCTAGTATGATCATACGAGGAGTTGGAGTCCCCGTTAGTTGCCGAAGATGTCCGCCCCAGTGGTTTTAGCAGATAGGAGTCATATATAAGGCGAATGATCCTTCGTGGGGCGGAGGAAGTTCATGAAGAATTTCAACTGGGCCCAAAAACGGTCTAGTAGGTAATGGGTGCCCCTTTGACATCAATCTCGCCTGATATAAAGAGAAGAAAAGGTCTATGATAGAACCAGCGTATCGAGAAGATGCCTATTCGCTAATTATAATAATTTTTATGAGTTCTTCCTTTTATGTTTACAGGGTTTCATTAGCAAAAGTAACCTTTTTTTATTGGTGCCCAGTGGAAATTCTTCATGAACTTCCTTCACCCCGGGGAAGGGTGAAGGGGTATGCCGGACTCCTACCGGCTAAAACCACTGGAGCAGTCATCTTCTGCACCTAAAGGAGGCTCCAGGTCCTCGTATGATCACACTAGAGCCGCCCACGCCTGTAGAGCCTGAGACCCTGAGAGGGTGACTGTAAAGCGGTCACCCCCTCGAGGGGATTGTAAAGGATCCCCCAAAGCGTCCCACGGCAGCATGACACATGCATGCTACCATCTTTTTTTTTTTGGGTCGCTCGGTGTGGGCACGCAGATTCCCCAACCTACGCACCCGAAGCAAAAGTAGCCTATCATGCCTATTTACAACAACTTTTCTAGACCACTCTTATTGTGGGGTCATATCCACAGGGGTGAAAACATGACCAGAATTTCACCGACAAAATCGGGCTTTTTGCTTCTCGCAGACATCTCAGTGAGATATGGTTGCTTAACCCGGCAATCTGGCAAAGCCAAAAGAGTAACTGCTGCTAAGGGCACCCCTTGTGGGACTCGAACCTAGGGATAGCTGGATCGGTATTATTTAAATATTCTTAGGGGACATTTAAAGCCACTGGGTTCGGTACGGGCACGAGCAACGGTCGACGGAAAATCAGTTGTAAATTTAATAACATTAAAATTATGCCGTGACTTCCCTGCCTGAGCATTAATATATATAACTAAATATTTATGTCGAATGTCAACATTTGTTTTTTGTTATCCTACTCTAGTAATTCTCCTGTATCGTGAATACAGTTTATATGTATAAATCATAGGAAGTTCTTTCTTATTTTATTCGGTTCCCAAGAACCACAATCAATATAAGCACAGTTTATTATGAAATAAATACCTACATCGAGAATTCAATGCACCGTGGTTTTTTTCGAAAACTGTGCGTTAGCATTTAGCATTTCTCCTGTGTCGTGGAGTATAAATCATATCCAGACCCGCAACAGTTACATGTAGGTCATACAAGTAATATTGGTCTGTGAGTGAATCAACCGCAATCCGTAGCGCAGAAAGCCAATCGCTTATCCACTACACCAACTGTTCCGTCGGCACATAAAAAACAACAAAACTCATTCGATGGGCGTCCCACCGCTTAATTTTTAGCTGGGCGAATGGATTAAAAAATATTAAAATATGGAACGCCGTGCCGCAACAATGTCCCCAGCTACACTGCCCTGTTTGTGGAGTTATACAATTTTTATACTTACGAATGTCCCTATATGGGTCATATAACCCTCCATATGGATTATGAGTGAATTGTCAGGAATTGAAAGCATTAAGTACAGAGTACTTTTGCCCCAAAACTATTTTTTTCTTACAGATATTAAGCTTTAAAAGGCTTTCTAGTTATTGTAGAAGACGGCATTGGAAGTTGCGTCGTGAAAAATCGGTTAAACGCCTTATCGTCAATGAAGAAGTAACGGGTCCGAACTATTAATTGGACCATCTTAATTAGCTGATAAACACTAGGGTCAAAGAAGGATACCCCCATTTACTTTTTTCTTAATTAAATTGAGGTTGCTAAAACGATAGAATGTTGCCAAAGTAGATAGATTTTTAAAAACCTTTAGAATTATAATCTTCCTTTTTTTATAAAAAAAATATCGTATCATTACACGCCACCTATGCGCATCCATGAGGAGCCAAATACAGGTTAGTTCCAACATCATTCTGAGTATACTGGCAAAGAAATACGACAGCCCTTTCTCTAAATATTGGACATCTTCATTAGTCAGTATTAGAAATTATGTTCATAAAATATCTGTTGTAATATTACTTTTCTGGATTTTAATATATAAGTTAAGGTTTTATCTAATTAAAATATATAAATAATATGAACTGTATATATTTTTATAACATGATTACAAGCATTCTTACCTTATCTATTAGTCGACTATATATTGGGCTCAGCTGTCGCCGAAAAGCACCTCGACCCTTGTGGATCTTTTGTGCTAACCCTACCCCTCTACTCCGTTGCACATCGAAGAGTTCTTGTAGGTAATCTGCGATTGTGCCAGCATGGGACTGCGCTTTATCATCTGGTACAGGATGAGCTGTTCACATGTGATTCGCTCTACGCCTAGCAAGAGCGTCGCAGTCATACAGTATATGTAACATTAACTCTTTTATTATAAGGTTTACTAAGGTGAAATGTTTCATCTAAATAAATAAATTGTTGTTATTATTATGTTTCTCTATTACACGGGTTTATATACCCTGTAAGGGGGAACCCGGTCTTTTGATAGGTTTACGCGGGGACATGGGTCCAACACGCAGAGGCCCTTTAGAGAATTTTAATCTAAAATGTAATGGGACAATAACCGGGGACTATTATTAATAAATTTAAAAATTTATTATTAATTTATTATAATTTGTTTAAAAAACGTTGCCCTACACTAGGATTTCTCCTCTGTCGTGGGTGCGTTTACAGACATGAATTCCACATACAACCGGACCCGGAACAACTACCTGCAGATCATACAAATATTTGTTCCGTGCGGGAGTCGAACCCACGACCCGGAGCGCAGCAGCCGACTGTATCAGCCACTGTACCAACCGTGCCGTCTAATCATCATTTCGGCCGAATGAAGTCCACTGCTGGACACAGGCCTCCCCCAAAGATCACCACAACCACCGATATGGATGTGTTGTGGGCTCATTGGGGGGTTTTGCCATAATCGCCACGCTTGGCAGGCGGGTTGGCGATCGCAGTTGAGTTGTTAATGTACTCGAAGGGCGCTGCTGCCCATCCTCCGGCTAATCCCTTAATCGACTTTTACGACACCCATGGGAGGAGATGGGGTGGTGGCATTCTGAGCCGGCACCACACGGCTAATGCCGTGCCGTTATTATTATTATTATTAAAACCTAATGAGGCCAAACAGCTAAGTAAACAAAATGTGAGTCCACAACCTCGTCGGCTTACTAATTTGAACCCAAATTAGGGACCTAATGAGTTGACTCAGTCAAAGACCTGGTAACGAGTGCCTAGACACATTTTCGACTGGAAATGGGTTACCTAACTTAGCCAGAGGGTAAACTGTTAATGGTCAACTCGATGACCTAAATACTTTGGTATTATTACGGTTGTGGAAAATACTCTTGTAGTCGTCTGTTTTAGTTCTAATGTCGGGGCTACACTAAGGTTTAACGTCTAACGCCCACTATCGCAATAATATTCCAGAAAATAATGCGTTAAATTGAGTGGCCAGACCTGTATTTAACGTCTTAATGTCGATAGATCGCGTTATTCGATACATTATTTTGAAAGATGGCGGTTGAAGCTGCTGGATTGTATTATTTGATGGATGTCTCAACAATTTTTAATTTGTCCATTCCATAGTCACATAATAATTAATATGAATTGCCAGCCATAGTTATCATCGATCAACAGTTGCTTCGGGTGGGAAACAGCGACGTATCACACTTTCGGTGCATACTGACAAACGGAGGTGTGGCCACTAGACGCGTTAAATAACGCGCAGAATCTCTTTGATGTGCCAAAAAGACCGCCACCCGAGCTATTACCTTGTTTTTTTATATATGTCCAGTGGACATTCTACATGGAACTTCCTTCGCCCCGGGGCCCTTCCCTGAAGGATCGCAGTTTTATCGGGCTTAATTCCGATCTCCGTATTTCCTAACAGAAAAATGGAACAACACTCCCAGACCTGAGAATTAACCCTCTACCTCGGCAGCTACAAATGCAGTCACTTCTGGCTGGTCTAATAGTTTTCATTTTAATAACGTCAATAAATGATACACTTAAAATGTGTGATGAATTAATGATTGACTGGCTGAAATAAAATTAATACAAAAACAATTTCAAATTATAAAATAGAGTAAAATACTATGATATGTTTTAATGTATCTACACACTTAAATGGATATAGAAAAACAAAATGATTTGAGAATAATATTGTATACTTATTGAATGAAAACGCCGCAACCATAAAATGCGTGTGTTTGTCAGTTTTTTTTTATTTGTTACTAATAATAGCTTAAAGTTACTTAATTGTGTATTGGACCAATGCCACCTTGAATAAACGAATTATTATATAAACTCAATCTTTCTTTAGAAATTAGCGTTACAATTGTATCTCTAAAGCTCCTGAACATTAATTCGAACACGTATCCAACTTGTCACATTACATTAATCTTTTACGAGATCAGTCAACATTTTATGAGCACATTCAGAAATAGGTAAGCGCTCTGGTATTTGTTCACTATATTTGGACAGCTATAGACCAAATTAAATTAAAGGACGTTTAGCAAAGGGATGAAGACACATCCCAAAAAGTTTATGTATTTACTGAATTACTGTGTGTAAACTTTCCTTCTTCCTCGACCTTCTTATGTCGATAGGTCGTTAACAAGGATGTTAAACATGATGGCATTTGATTCACATTGACCCAATCTCGATATATTTTGGTCTATTATTTCGATATGTCTAGCCAAAATTAATAATCGATCTAATAGAGATAAAAGATGTTAGCTTTAGATTTTAGGTTGACAATTTGATCAGTTTGTTTTAGAAGTGTGCCAATAACATATCAAACGATTGAGATTGCAATATTTTCAAGTGATCAATCTTTGGGAGGACGGATTAAGATTACAGCTTGACCTCTGTTGGAAAACTACAGTTCGTGCGTGTTAATAACATATCCGTATCTATTGACGATAGCTTCGTATGAACAATATAAATCGTATTCCTAGCAAAATGGCGGATTTAGGTTTGAAATCTTTTTTAAATTACTCGCAATATGACTATATAGCGTCACGTCTACACAGTGTATAGTTTTATATAAGTAGGTATATACCATAAGTATTTCTAGAAATAAAGTTTATCTTTTATATTATCCAGTTAATGGTATAAAGTGTAAATAATATACGAATCTCATTTAAGAGTCTTCCAGTAGGCTTCACTAGTATTAGGCAAATATTTGATGTAATGATTTAGTAGTAAATTGAAAAGATCGTATACCCGCCACCTAAAGAAATAAATCCTTCTTTTAACCCATTGACGAGCTTGCCTTCAATGTTGGTGTTGTTATGAAATACGAGTCAGTATGGATTATCATATAGCTGAGGCGGTAGTCAACACCCACGAGAGAGAACGCAGCATGACGAGTTGTACCCTCCTCACCTGCGGATGTCGTAAAAGGCGACTAGCTGTCAGCAGAAACCTCCTGTGTGCTATAAAGTATATACGGAGATCACCAATCCACCTGCCAAACGTGGTGATTATGGCGATAAGATCAACCATTGCAGTAGTCATTGGGAAGCCCTTATTCAGCAGAAGATGTTTAAGGACTGAAGAAATACGAAATGAAATAAAAAAATCACAAATTTTCATCGACATTAGGATGGCCACCAGTCGGGACGCATTTAAGTGGAGTGTTCACAAGTTCTTCCTCAAGAAAACTTAGCAGAAACATAATTTCGTTTCAGGCGAATAAAGTTCACTGCTGGACACAAGCCAAAGATTGCCATAACGTCCGGTATGGGTTTGTGTTGTGTGCTCATTGGGGGGTTTCGCCATAATCGCCACACTTGTCAGATGGGTTGCCGATCGCATTTAGGTTATAATTAATGTACTCGAAGGACACTGCTGCCCATTCTCCGGCTAATCCTTTAGTCAACTTTTACGACACCCATGACAGCAGATGGGGTGATGGTATTCTGAGCCGGTATAATGTATGCGAGCCTATAAATCCAGTTTTCCCCAACCATTCTACATAAAAACACACTAATGCACACAGTAACAAGTTCTCATCCAATGAACAACTGAATAAACACAACATTTGGCTACTCATACTACTACTACTAACACACCCATGACTTTGTAGGTGGCCGTACCGCGCTACGCGTAAGTTTACTGGCAGTACCGTTCGCTGTTCTATTCACTGCTTTTGTTATTCATCGATTGTTAGTTAAAAGTGGTAGATAAGAAGCATTATATTTTGTACAAAAATAATAATGTCGTTCTGCTCCATCAATCCAAATGTAACATAGTAAAGATTTTATTTATTTATTAATAATACTTTTTATTAATACTTATTTCTGTAGAGAAGCCCAGCATTTAAAAGAAAAATACGCATTAGAATAGCGGCTCGCAGTCACATGTTTGTTATGCTTGAGCCACACTAACGGTTAACGCCATTAATTATCGCGTTAATAGACACTAGACATAGGTGTAGCCAGGACTTAACGCACTAATTTTGTAATGGCATTATAATCATTATAATGCCATTACAAAATTAATATAATAGACCAAAATTCTATCGCTCATGATAAAAAAATATTCTTTGCGTTTAAAAGGCTCTTCAGAGACTGGTAAAATAGCTAAGTTAACTTTGTTCTTTATTTATTACTTAATCTAAATCAGTAAAGAGCATTACAAAGATAAAGTATGTTCATCATATATTTTATATTATAATTACAAAAGTTTATACTGAAAGACAATTAATGTTCATTAGAAGGTATTTCGATTATTATAAAACTAATAATTTTGAAGTAGTAGGAGTAAGTAACCCTTTATCAAAGTAATGCGATAATACTCTCGGGCAGTCCGATCAGGTGTGAGAGGGTCGTAACTGAGGTCAACTCTACTGTTAGAACACAGTAAAGGACAAAGACCAAATTTTACAAAAGAGAAAAAGGCTATCCTATTTTACAAAATCATAATAAAATACTTAATTATAAGGTGTATTGCCGATCGTAACTGTTGCATACCATAGATTAGATTAATGCTGACATAAGCATGTGCTTAAGTTTGAGGCTTTTGTGCTCACTTCATTAATAAAAAACATTAAATCATATCATAGTTTATGAGTATGACCAGTCGATGACTACTAATGCCATGTAGCTCCGGTCACGAATAGGACTATCTCGGATATCTCATCCCGTGAGTGTCGTAGAAGGTGACTAAGGTAGTTTGAACCCGGTGCGTACCATTAAGTACTTTGGGCTACCCGCAGGTGGAGAGTAAACTACAAACTCTAGCATACCCAAGGAGGGTGGTATCAGGCAGGCGGCCGACTGTAAAACTCTTTTGCCGAAACCTTTGCAATTTGACTACATATTGCGCCAACCCCAAGTAACCGGTCCAGGGGCTGAAGAAGATGTCGGCTATATTGGCAGAGCACAAAAACAGAATGCAGTGATCTCCTTCTGTGAGAGCGTCAGCCTCTCGTAGGAGACCGCAGAGTGGGATCGGGAGAGGGCTGATCCAGCTCGAGGAAGGGGGAGATGGCGCCGGGGTAACAACCGCCCTGGCGTCTTACTCCTATACGCCTGAAACACTCTGCCGTCGTTAAAAGGCGGGGGGCCTCTGTGTTCGCGGGTGCGTATCTTCGGGAATTGCGTGCCCACGCCAAGTGACCTATGAGAAGACGGTAGCGCACATGTGGTCACGCACCGCCGTGTGCGCAGCATAGCACAATGCACAGTGAGGCTTCGGAGGGACTTTTAATCTCCCCAGGGAAGGTGATCGCTTCACAGTGACCTTCTTCGAGATGTGTTTATAGGCGTGGCACCATACGGTGGTTCTAGTGTGATCATACGAGGACCTGGAGCCCCCCTTAGGTGCCGAAGATGACCTATACTGTTTTATAGCACTAAGATGGCAAACAAGCATACGGCCCACCTGATATTAAGTGGTTGTCGTAACCTATGAACGCTTGCAACACCAGAGGCATGCCTCACGCGTTGCCGACCCTGTAAAATCTTTTCACATCCTATTTGAAGAGCCCCATATTATAGTCACTTGGAAAACCTCGGTAGGGCGCTAATTCCACAACCTGAGCGTGTGAGGGAGGAAGTTCCTCTGAAACCGTACGGTACGAGACCATCTTGGCTCTAGGGCATGTGGATGAACCCTCCAATGGCGAGAGGTGCGATGGTAGATAGTAGCCGTTGGCATCATATTGAACACTGTTGTGTCAATCATATTTATTTCTTGGGTGTCCGAAGCGGTCGATTTCATCCAAAGAATAGGTCCACCCATTCAAATCGTGGATATTGTAACAGGTGAGTATCGGTGTATCCATAGGATGGGCAACAACGTCCTTCTTTAGGCCTGAAACTACGATCAACCATCAGCTTGCCAAGTGTGGCGATTACTGCGGTCTCTATAAACAATTATAGCAGATTTTGGAGAAATCATGAGGCTGAAGGTTTGTCAGATAGAGAAGTGAGAACTGAATTGATTGATGGCATAGCTTGAAGGCCTGGTTTGAGTTAAGGTTAGACTTGATAATGGCCAGTACCACTTTTTCAAAACAACGTTTATTCTGGAAAAGGACCTGGACCTGTAAATACTCGAAATTTAAAATGTTTCACATGCATTTTTAATATTGGAATAACTGTAAAACATTGAACTATGAAATATTCAAACCTCTGCTGTAAGGGCATTCGGTGTCATAATTCATTAATTACATGTCTTTTGTATCTTATTAGCCCGTAAACGTCTGCTGCAAATGGGCCTCCCGATGATAATGTATGTGGAATTAATGTCTGTAATTATCGTGTAGGGTCCTAAACCTAGTGTAGGTCAACGATTAAAAAAATAATTATAGCAATGAGTGGTCATAGAGGTCATAAATCTCTTCTAATATTCAAAAGATATAACAACAGATTCAATAACTTTACTTGATATAGCGATCTGTAAATATAATTTAACTAAATGTATGTACTCGTATAAAAAATATCAAGTTTTTATAAGCATAACATACATTGAATACAAAATAGTTTGATATAGGTACCACTCAAATGATATAAAACTTGGCCGGGCATGTATAACTGTGTGGTTAGATAAGTACTACCTGGTAACACTATATTGCTCTTCATCATCAACTTATCAGCCTAAAAACATCCATCGCTGAACAAAGGCTTTCCCATAGATTTCCAGAATTATGGTATAATGATTTCCAGTAATATGTATGGTTTGGGGGGAAGTTGCCAGTACTTACGACGCTTGAAGTTTCAAGTTGGTGAGCGCAGATTGGCTGTTGTTCCACAGACGTGAAAGGGATACTGCTGCCCATCCCTCCTGGCTTAGACTCCTTTATTCGCAATTTACGACATCCACCGAAGAAGATGAAGTGGTGCTAATTCCTAATTCGGACACCACACGGATAGATGGACGGACTCTATATCAACCAGAACAAATAAATAAGAATATTAGATGTTTTCAAGTTTAACATTTCATAGATAAAGATAAAAAGATTTTTATTCATTTAAACCATTAATAGCACTTATGAATCGTCAAGACTTTAGTTGCCACGTTCCAAGATGTAGATTTCCTATGGAGAAGAACGGGCAAGAAACTCTATAACTTTCAACTTACTAATTCTTCCAAAATTCTATTCTACAGAATTTCGTGCTTACGTTCATTATTCTGTCATTCAAATAAGGAGAAGTATAATTATTTGTTGTAAAGTATAATTAAAAAAACTTTAGATACCTTACGAGGCGTGAACATGAAAATAAATTCAAACAAAATCGTAACGGCGCGGACGTAATCTCTCCTTCAAATTATTAATTAAGCTCTGAGATTGTATGTTCATTCAATACTAATTCAATGTCCAACGTATTACAAGGTATTTGAGAACCTCAAATGCCCAACGAACCGTTATTTTCATATTTCTGGACGACTGCTTTCATAACCCGAAAATCTACCGATCTAAATTTCCTTTGCTTTGACGCTTAACAGCTTGAGTATCGTAAGAGTGCACTGAGTGCTAATATGAAGAGGCTGGGTGACAGTGTCCTGCTTTTTGTAAATACTTTTACTTGTGTTAATTCGTAAAGCCAATTTAAATGTCAGCAAATTTACACAAACTTTGACAGAATCTTCGAATGTTTGAGGCTCGGTCGTACTCAAGTGGCTGAACCACGAAGGAATGGCTAACGAATTCTAATAAAATTTAGCACAGATATATTTTGTCGTGGAACAGGATATCTAATTCGTTCAGGCGTTTTGGCGGGATGGAGCCTCAAACATTGAAACATTCACATTTGTAATAGTAGTAAGATAGGAAAGAAATATAAACTATATGTTAATATGGTCAATAATTCAAAAGGTCGTCTTACCTGTAGAATACATGGTGGATAAACCAGCAAATTAAGCAAGACTTGCCGTGTGGTACCGGCTCAGAATACCACTACCCCATCTCATCCTATGGGTATCGTAAAAGTGGACTAAGGGATTAGTCGGAGGATGGGCAGCAGTGTCTTCGAGTACATTAACAACCCAACTGCGATCGCCAACCTGTCTCTCAAGCGTGGCGATTATGGCAAAACCCCCCAATGAACCCACAGCACACCCATATCGATCGTTGTGGTGATCTTTGGGGGAGGCCTGTGTCCAGCAGTGGACTTTATTCGGCCGAAATGATGAAGCAAGACTTGAAGCCAGATAAATTCGGAACTGCGGGCATATTTTCGGTAACTTGCTGTATACGGTCGGACCCATCACATGCGTGAGGTTCGAGGATTTTTTGAGTGGACTCTTTATGGCTGTGAGTTTAATAAGAACATACTATGGACAACAATCCTGACAAGCGTTGTAATTTTTGCAGTATCGCCTCTGATTGTTACTTTTTGTGCAGGAGAGGGCGTTTATCGGGCTCATATGATCATGATGAAAGTTTCTGTCGAGGAAAATCTTAATTCCGTGCCTGAGTCCGTCGTTATATGGTGGCATCCTCGGGGGACGCGGGTGCGTAGATTAGGAAGTCTGCGAGCTCATACCGAGTGACCCCCGGGAAGACGGCGCTGCGCAAGACTTTTCGGGGAGTTCCTTTACAATTGTGGCATTTTTATAGTCGCCTCTCCACCGCTAGAAGGATTGGCAGCTTTACAGTCATCCCCTGCGAGATGTGCCCACAGCCTGGCACCTTTTTTTTTTTTATTGGTGCCCAGTGTAAATTCTTCATGAACTTCCTTCGCCCCGGGGAAGGACGAAGGGGTATGCCGGACTCCTACCGGCTAAAACCACTGGAGCGGTCATCTTCGGCACCTAAGGGAGGCTCCAGGTCCTCGTATGATCACACTAGAACAGCCTGGCACCTATGAAAAGCCTTGCGCTGCCCTTCGGTGCCGAAGATGTCCGCTCCGAAGGTTTTAGCCAGTAGAAGTCCTCCATCCTTCTCCAAGGCGGACGAAGTACATAATGTATTTCCACCGGTTGTAATGAAAAATACTATAACCATTGTTTTTATTCCGTACATAATGTTTTCTTTATGATTTATCCTGTGAAATATTTTTGTTAATCTAATTCAAGTTTGCAGGGCGAACTATCAAGAAAGAAAGTAAATATATTTATTCAGCAAAAACAAAAAAATTAAAAAAACAAAAAAAAACTGATAGCACAAAGGGAAAGGAAAATAGTCTATAAATCAAAGTCAAAAATATGTCTATATTTTTAGATAAATAATACAGAAACATCAGGATGAGCAATGCTGCCAAAAGGATTACCAACTCAGCAATTGCTGGGCGTTGGTACCCTGCGCTGATTTTCAGTTGGCATACACGGACGAAGGGAAGGTATTCATTATTAAAAGACTCAATGCACAGTGGCAAATAACATGACATTATAAACATCAAAAAGTAAAATAGAATATTTAGGGAGTCAAAAATAAATACGAGTAAATATTGTGTGTAAAATTAAAATGAAGGTTTACTTTTTTTACAGTCACCGACTTTTTGTCTTTGAATATTGATGTAGTTTTGTCGAGTAGGATTAAAAAGAACGTCTTCAGATCATGTTGTGTTAAAGAAACATCTGGTCTATCACATGGATTAGCCTACGACTTAGCAAAACAGTGTCAGTCATAATTAAATATATTCACTAGATACGTATGTAAAGAGACTTAGGTATTCAGGTTAACCTTCTGATGTACTTACACGTAGATGTCTACCCTTGTCAGCCCTACGTGTTTGTGAAGTCAATAAACAGTTGACACCGAAACTGTCTACTCTACATTTCATATATGTGGAATTCATGTCTGTAGAACGCACCCACGACACAGGAGAAATACTAGTGTGCAAGGTTTTAAAAAAGATTTATATTAAGATTTTCAACAACAAACAAAAAGCAACTCGGTTACGATACGAGCTTGTCCTTTGCCTGGTAGGGCTAGTACTCCGCCCGGGGACACCCTCGAAACATTAGTTATTTAGTCGCTCATAGTAATTTCACTAGCTTTAGTACCGTTCAAACCAGAACAGTTAAGTTTAAACATTTGGGGTATAATATCTAGCGCTACGTTGGTAGTACGAAAAACCTACCACCAGCAATGAAATCGATGGTCGATGATGGTAAATTTTCATAAATGACTTTTTTCAAAACCAAAGTCAAAGTTTTTTATTTCAAATAAACCAAATATATGAAACCACAGAATCTAAGTTGCACGGTTCCAAATAGTTGATCTCGCGGATAATAGCCGGCAAGAAACTCCATGGATACTCTTTTGGAATAATTGAGATTATAATGTTGACTGATACAAATTATTGTAAAACATATACCGAGGAAAATGTAGGCCAATGTGTAAAGATGGAATATACCACAATAATATAATAATAATAAATTATTTGCCGTGGCAGTTAACGGCTGACCAGTCCCAACAGACGGCACCCGTTCACGAGCATGACCCATGCATCGGCGTCGCTTAGTGTAGTTTTTCATTGTTACACTTTTTTCGATCTAGCCCCTCAGCCCGCAAACAAATCAGAACGAAAACGTGCGATAACGAACTTCGTTCCAAAAGAAAATAAAGATGAATGTTAAATGTGGTGTACAAATATATCAGCGTTGCATTTTAACGTTAAAACGTTTCTGCCTAGAATGCTAAATTGATAAAACATTATGCGTTGATTATAAGTTTGATTGTACAGTAGTTACTCATTCTCATAATGCTTTTATCACCTGATGTTTTTAAATTAGATTGATCTGTAGGTAAATTTACTTGCGAAGAGGTCTCCTGCTCTTCACCGAACATCAATACAACTATCCGAAATAAACGTATTATTATTATTATATTATAATACATCAAATCAAGATAGTCAACGTACTTTTCTTCGAAACCAACCAATATTTAGTCATAAAGTTATTTAACTACCAACCATCCAAGTCCTTCCTTAGCGAAGTCAAATAAGAAAACAAAATGGCTACCGTATGAACGGGTACGTCAAGAAATTTGATATTTATTTGTATATTATGATATATGATAGTTATGTTTATATTATTATAATTTGAATACCGTTTGACGGCCTTGATATTGGAAGTTCAAGTTGTCCCTTGAGAGTCCCCGCAGTTCATCTTATTTATAGAAGGCATCTTATTTATTTTTTCTTTATAAAATATAAATTCTTTAAATAAACGCTATTTGATATAAACTTTGCACATACTTATTTGACTGAAGGTCTTGAGTATTTGCTTTTAACTCTAGAAGTTTTTAAAAAGGGTTAAAAAGGATCTTTTATTTGATTGGTTTGGTTAGGTTTGTGCAATTGGTTAACTCAAGATTCAATCTTTTTAGGGTTCCGTCCATAAATTAATTGGAACCCGTACAGGATCACTTTTTGTGCGTGTGTCTGTCTGTGGTTCCGTTTGTCAAGACTCTTTTTTTCGGAAACGGCTTGAGGGATAAAGTCAAAGTCAAAGTCATTTATTCGCTAAAATATGGGTACAAAGATGGTATTTAAAGATTTTAAGCTGATTTAAAGTTTTAATTAATATCGAATACAAAGGTCTATAGCCTCAAATAATCTGCCCATTACTGTCCTACATAGACCTTTTCTCACGATGAGAAGGGTTTGGCTTTAGTCCGCCACGCTGACCTAGTGCGGGTTCGAGGACTACATAATTCATAACAATTTTTAGCTCGAATGTAGGTTCTTAAATATAAAAAAATATTAATGATACTATACATTCTGCCTTATCATTAAGACGTAGAAATATACATCAAATAAATTACGAAATAATTAAATAATTTTTTGCTTTATAATTCAGAGGGCTTAAAAAGAAAGAAAGATAAAACATTTATTTGACAAGAGATACATGTGACACAATTATAATGTTGTTTACATTAATATACATAATTCTAAATAAAAAAGTGACATACCTTATAATTTAATTATGTATCCGTGCATTTGTTCAGCAGTGGACGCCTTTTGGCTGATATGATGATGATGATATGCTATTGATTAAATAATTTGACCTTTAAGCTAACCCAACTAAAAGCTTAAAAAATAATTCAACCAATACATCAAAGGAGTCTGTATGCGAAGCGGAGGGAAGAGCTGCGCTACACCCTTTTTATGACGTCATTATCCATGATGGAAACTCATAATAAAATTAACCAGCCTGGAAAACTCTTACTTACTCGCTCATCCCACGGGAAAAATCGTTAGCTTGTTTCTTTCTTCAACCAGCATTTCATAAGCTCATTTTCAACGGGTTTCACATAATATTCACGTAAAGAGTAAAGTACCGAAAGAATTGCTTTCAAGCGGCAGAACATTATTAGGCTTTTACTGTAACAACGTAATAGGCAACCAGGCCTCAAATTGGCAATAAAAGCAAATGTCTTACCGATTATTTGGGTTATCAAGCAACGGATGGTGCTTATAGCCTATTTTCGAAATACTTAATGTGGATTGTATTGTTAATTTAAGTGTTTTTTGGTATAATCATTATAACAGGCTTATTGATTGTATTTAGTCGTATCTTTTGTAATGAATCTTTATACTGCAGCAGTAGGCGCGTAGGCAGATTTATAGCCTTAAATTTATCTGTCACTCACCCTAAGGGTGATGCAAACACACCATGGGCTATGAAATTAAATGAAATGCTCTTTATTTTAGCAAGTAGGTTACCGTGCCGTTAAATTAATCATTTATTAGAATTTTCTTATTTTCGATCTTTTTTCAGTGCTAACGAGTATTCATGTTGAGTTATTTTATAATAACAACAACAGTTACTTTTGATATTAAAGCTTCGTCCTTCAGTACCAAGTTACCAGCACATTCATTGCATTGAATGATTAAACTTACATAGAACATTAATGAGATCCATTCGTATAGCGATCAAGTCTTACTGACAACCTAGAAAGACCCAAAAGATACCGACCCAATCTAATTAAATGCCATCATGTTTGCCATCTTTGTTAACGACCTATCGACATGAGAAGGTGAAAGTTTACACACAATAGTGAGCCCAGTTAGTAAGTAAATAGCTATATCAACTTTTTGGGATGTGTCGTCCTTTTGTGAAACGGCATTCAACTTAATTTGGTCAATAGCCGTTCAAATATAGTGAACAAATACCAGAAGGCCAATTCTCGTAATTAATTTGCATTATGACTTAAACTTGACCGAACTGAGATTAAATTATGAACTGACCGAAAAAATGGTATTCTGCTACTCTTCAGTTCAGTCGGATTTCGGTATAATCTCGATCTAGTGTCAGTCTCAGTTTTGACGTTTATTTAATGACATATTAGTACATATGACAGTTCGAAATGTTAGCAGAATACCGTTTGACTTAGATTAAGTTTCGATCCACTTTCGATCTCATCACAGTGTAAGTTCACGTTTGACGTTGTTTGTTAGTTTAGGAGAATACCATTTGTGACATTTATGACACTGGATCTAGATCGGAACTATATTTTGAACATTTGTTAATTAAGAGAATTAGCCCTCAGAGTGCTTATTTTTGAATGAGCTCATAAAATGTAGGCTGATGTTATAAAAAAATAACGTAATGTTTTGATAAGTTGGATAGGTGTTCGTGTTAATGTTCAGGAGATTCTGAGATCAAATTGTACCGAAAATTTGTAAAGAAAGATTGAGTTTATACAATAGCAATTCATTTATTTAAGATAAAATTGGTCCAATATGCAATTAAGTAACTTGAGCCGTTTTATTTGTGACATGAAAATTACAGTTCAGACACGCATACACACGCATTTTACGGTTAAAGGATTTTTAATCAATAAGTATACCGTTATTCTCATTTTTTTTCTATATCCATTTAAGTATGTACAATAAAACATATTACACTATTTTATTCCAAATGTTTGAGTAACACCAATTTGTATTCATCTTTATTATAAGCCAGTCAATCATTAATTCATCACATATTGTAAATGTAAATACTTTATTGACCCACTGACAGGACAAAGTTAGCGTTCATTTTCAAGTTCAAACCATGAGACCTGCCAGAAGTGACTGCAAGCGCAGCTGCCGGAGGAGTCGATTCGTAGGTCTGGCAGAGTTGTTCAGTTTTTTTGTTAGGAAATACCCGGAGATCGGAATTGAGCCCGATAAAAATGAGGGTGTAAATAATAAACCTCTGCTTATTCCTTCAGGGAATAAAGGTCTGATGATATTTTAAATATCATATTTGTATAAAAATTGCTGTCATCATCATCATTTCGGCCAAATGAAGTCCACTGCTGGACAAAGGCCTCCCCCAAAGATCACCACAACCACCGATATGGATGTGTTGCGGGCTCATTGGGGGGTTTTGCCATAATCGCCACGCTTGGCAGGCGGGTTGGCGATCGCAGTTGAGTTGTTAATGTACTCGAAGGACGCTGCTGCCCATCCTCCGGCTAATCCCTTAGTCGACTTTTACGACACCCATGGGAGGAGTAGTCATGATAAAATATTCCTTGCGTTAAAAAGTTAGGTCTTCAGAGTCTGGTAAAATACCTAACTTCGAATTTTAAATATTTTTGGTCATTTAATTTAAATTAGTAAAGGCCAATAAAGAGTTATAGTATGTCGATCGAAATTTTATATTATAGGTAAATTACAAACGTTCATTCTAAAAAACAAACAATTATTTGGAAGGTATTTTGATTGTATTTTCACTAGCGCAGGTTACTATAAAACTATTATACTTATTGTTTATACCTAAATGTATTATAATTTATAAATATTATGATAGTAGTAAGTAAACCTTTGTAAAAAAAAATGCGATAATACTTTCGGGCAGTCGAATCAGGTGTGAGAGGGTTGATCCTTAGCTCAACTCGGCTGTTCCAAAACATAACACAGTAAGGAGCAAGACAAAATCTTACAATAGAGCAAAAATAAGAAAAATGGGAAAGTTATTTAGTGAATAGTTGTTTTTAAGATGTCGCAATCGACATCCTAGAAACAACTATTTTAAAGCCGAAAGCACCCCAAGAGAGGTGCCGCCTCGTAGGACACTGTCCTGTATAGTTATTAAGACTTATCTGAACCATGAAAACTAAACCCAATCACAGTAGTACCATTTGAATTGGTTTCTCAGTATAACTTGGCTGTAATAGTGATGTTTAGACTAGTAAGTATTCTCAATTGAGAACCTATAAAGTTATATTTTCATTCCAAAACACAGTAAGTGCTTGTTCCTTACTGCGTTTTACGGCTGCAATGATTGGGCAGTTGATTAAATTGCAATCGGCTAAATAAGAATTAAGTGTTGTTCCTTCGGTATATAGTTCTTCTCTGTCGCCGGCTCCTTACATTCCACGGTGTATCATTTCAGCCGTAAAAACGTCCACTGCTGGACAGAAGCCTCCCCAAAAGATTGCCACAACGACCGGTATCGGTTTGTGTTGTATGCTCATAGGGGGGTATTGCCATAATCGCCACGCTTGGCAGACGAGTTGGCGGTCGCAGTTTAGTTATACATGTACTCGAAGGACGCTGCTGCCCATCCTCCGGCTAGTCCCATAGTCGTCTTTTACGACACTCGCGGGATAAGATGGGGTGGTGGTATTCTAAGCCGGCACCACACGGCAAACGGTGTATACCGAGCTTCATTACTCGGTGTTATTTCCAGTGGCTGACAGGAGGCCTTTGTTCAGCAGTGGACTTTTTTGGCTGATATGATAACAATTTCCGGTGGTCACCATTATAGATCAAGGTTTACAGGAGTTACAGGTTGAGGTTATTAGAGAGAACGTAGCAAGAAATGTGCAGTAAAAGAACTGTTTCCTTTATCAATGTTCGTATTTTAGATTTTCTCCGCTAAAGATACTTTAGTATATATTTTCCACTTTTCAGTTATCGTCGACTGCTTAGTATTCACTTTGATATAAATCATAACAATGTCGGCAGTCACGAGTCGGGTTTTTTATTACCTTTCTAAAAGCCTTCTCGTGTTGTTCGCCTCATAAATATGGCCGCTTTTGTAAAACTTATAAAATACACTTGTTCATCAACAAAACCGCAACACAATGGTTATTTTATTTAAGTTTAAGACGGTCGTGATCAATACCTCATTAGTTTACCGGAACATGAGCCGTGCTGCACTAGGTAGCTATTATCAGTTCAGCCAAAGGACGTCCACTACTGCCCCCATAGATTTCCACAACGAGCGGCTACATGCCGCCCGCGTCCAGCGACTCCGAGCGACCTTCACCAGGTGATCTGTCCACCTCGTTGGAGGTCGTCGGATGCTGCGTTTTCCGGTGCACGGTCTCCACTCGAGAACCCATTTACCCCAAGCTATCACTTTTAGCAATAAACACGATATTACACGATATAAAACACTGAGGATATCCGTTTCATAGCAAAAATGATAATAGGTATACACAACCCTACAAAAATAACGATCATATTTTAAGGGGATTTTTCTTTATCAGTAAATTTCCTCTAATCAGAGTTAATGGAAGAAAAAAAATTGTAATTTCGATTTTTAATTTTTGTAGTTATCTTGCTTAATTAATGAATAAAGTTGCTATTTGAGCATTAAAATGAAATATTTTATCACCATATCAAACGGCTACATATCAAGCTAAACAAATCTAGTATAAGCTGATCTTTCATCGTAAGGAAAACCTATTCAATGGTGGATCAGCTTTATAGGTACGAATACGCACACGTATATAGAACACGTGCTGCATTAATAAAATTGAGAAAAAAGATTTTTATCGGCTCGAATAGCAATCTTACTCATCGATTGATCCAAATTGATATTAATATCACAACTTTTTTAATAAACGCGATCCCTATAATCTCTCTTATTTATTTATACGAGTATACCTACTGTTTATTGTACACAAAAAACAGTCACAGAAGTTTTGGATTAAGTAAAAGTACAATAGGCGCCCTTATCGCTATTCGCGACCTTACCTAACCTTAGGATGGAAAATGGTAGATGTAAGTATGAGGCAGTCTGAGGTATAACTGTAACAAATTTTTTTTTAAAGCGTTGCCCCACTCTGGGATTTCTCCTGTGTCGTGGGTGCGTTTACAGACATGAATTCCACATACAATACACCCAGACCCGAAACAACTACCTGCAGATCATACAAATATTAGTTCCGTGCGGGAATAGAACCCACGACCCGGAGCGCAGCAGCCGACTGTATCAGCCACTGCACCAACCGCGCCGACAAATGTAATATTTGGTAATACTTTACTACCAAAATTACCAAAATTTTAAATTTTCCATCATAGCACTATGTAGTATAGATATTAATTAACCTACAAAATATATGTACTAATTTAAACAAAAAATATTATATATTATACCAAATACATGAAAACTAAATGTAGTTAACTGAACGGGATGGTGATGTCGCGGCGATAGGCCTCCGCGACGTAGTCGGTGAGGCGGGCATCCTCGGCGGCGAGGGCGGTCTGTTTAGGACGTTATATATATACCCACTATTGATTTTTATTCATAGTGTTCCTTGTCCAATATTACCATATTTCTCGCATCGTAGACATCGTAACAGGCGAGTCAGTTCTATCGACGATCACTTGTCAGCCTGCTATGTGTGGTGATTACGGCGATGCCTATGACCCATTATAGCAGCTTTTGTAGGTATCTTAATTGACTGAAGGCTGAAGACTGGCTGAAAGTTTGTCAGATTGAGTAGTGAATAATGAATTGATTGATGGAATAGCTTGAAGGCCTTATTTCGTGTTAATTTCATAAAGAGTAAATATAAGCTGATATTATGACAAAATCTCTAGCATTTAAAAGAACAACAGAATCAATAATTTTATTTTATATCACTATCAATAAATTTAATAACCTGCAGACACCAGTATAATATATTTTTATGAGCATCACATACATTGAATATAAAATCGTTTGATATACCATTCAAATGACATAAAACTTGGAAATCAGCTTGGCGGGGCTCCTGGGTGGTTATGAAAAAAACACGAAGGCTAAGACGGGAGCTGAGCTATCCTTAGTCTTCTAACCTAACTAATCAGAGGCGGAGTGCAATTGTCATCTTAGCTTATCATCTCCAGTACTCCTACTCCCAGTACTCGGGACTCTCCACACTTGGCAGGCGGTTAGTGAGCGCAGTATGGCTAGAAGGGACGCTGCTGCGCATCCCTCTGGCATTAAGCCCCTGAGTCGCCTTTTACGACATTCACGGGAGGGGCGGAGTGGTGCTATATTCTAAATCCGTATAACACATGGACTTTAATCTGGACACCATATGGTTTATTTTAAACTATAATATAAATACCTCACAGGTACGATGCGTGAAGATAAAAATAAATATCTTTATGATTTTCAGTTGTAACTTACTTACACAATGGCGTAACCTCCTTCAACTTATTAAGTATGCTGTGAAATTGTATTTTCATTCAATACCAATTTAATGTCCAAGGTATTCGAGAACCTCAAATGCCTAACGAACCATTATTTTCCTGTTTCCGGACGACTGGTTTCGAAACCCGAAAATGTATCTACCCATCAAGATTTCCTTTGGTTTGACCCTTTGCTTTTGTGGATAGTTCTCAGCAAGGACGAATTTAATTTAAGTTATTAATAAACTTACGCAATCTTACTTATTATTATAAATGTAAAGTTTGAATGTTTGAGGCTTCATCAATCTGCAAAGGCTAAACAGATTAAAGAGGTAGATTATGTCGTGAAATAGGTTCAAGGATTTATTAGATTAAAAGTAAAAATGGTCTAAAATGACTAGTCGGAACAAGCCAGCTTCGCTGAGCATAAATTAAAATCGTTTTGTTTAGATATATTGTTATGCATTTTTGTGTGCACCATCGACAGACCCATTCTTGTCCAATTCAGATTTTTTCCATCCTAAGGTTGCCTGGAAGAAATCGCCGAGTGCGATAAGGCCACCCATTGTACTCTATATACTAGGCCTTCCTGTTTTTTTATTTTTTTTGTATAGTAATTGGTGTACAATAAAGAGTTTAATAAATAAATAAAATGTCGTGTTTTTTTAAATAATTCATACAAACTCAACAATAATACTCATCCTATGTACAAAACAAGTATCCTATTCTACGACCGCGCAATATCATAAGAATCCGTTCAGCCGTTGGAGCGTGCATTTAAACATATAAACATTCACATTTACAATATAACAACAGAATGCCACCACCCCATTTCATCCCGTGGGTGTCGTAAAAGTCGACTAAGGGATTAAACCGGAGGATGGGCAGCAGCGTCCTTCGACTACATTGACAACTCAACTACGATCGCCAACCCGGCTGCCAAGCGTGACGATTATGGCAAGGTCCCCCAATGAGCACACAATACACCCATATCGATCGTTGTGGTGGTCTTTAGGGGAGGCGTGTGTCCAGCAGTGGACTTCATTCGGCCGAAATTATGAAACAAGAAATAATAATATAAGTGTAAGTATGTTAAAAAGTCAACTATTTAAAAGCTCGTCATAACTGTAGAATATTTGGTCGACAAGCCAGCTATTCAAGCTAGACTTGAAGCAAGACAAATTTGCGGCTGCGGTGATATTTTCCGGTCACATTAAAAGTAATTTTGGTTATAAATAACTAGCCAAAAAACGCCAGCTTCGATTGGGCATAAATTAAATCTTGTGTGTTTTTTATAGTTCAAACAGATCCTATAATAATAATAATCCCAAGTCTAAAACGATAAGTATCCTATGTCGATTCTACGACTGCGAAATGACATTTGAAACCCTTCAGCCGTTTTGGCGTGATGGAGTCTCAAACATTTAAACACACAGTTAAAGAGTAAATTATAGTGAATATATAGTATAAGTAAATAGTCGACAAGTCAGCGTTTCAAGCGAGACAAATTGCTGATGAGATGCGGTGATATTTTCCGGTCACTTGTTGTATACGGCCGGACCCATCACATCGGTGAGCTTAGAGGATTTTTTGAGCGCTTTATGGCTGTATCCTTAATAAGAACATACTGTAGACACCAATCTTGCCAAGCATTGTGTATGGCAGTATCCTCGCCAATTGTTACTTTTTGCAGTGTGGGTGGTCGTTCAACGGGCTCATATGATCATGATGAAAGGCACAGACATGAGAAATCTAAATTGTGTGCTCAACGTCTTGAATTAGTCTACTTTTTTTCGTGTCGGTGGCTATAACTCTCCCATCTATATTTCTCCGGCCCAAAACATGGCAAGCTCGACAGCTCTTTGGTTGGCCTCCATTAGGTTCCCCATTTCCATGTGGTGTCCGGGTTAAGAATATAGCACCACTCCATCTCCTCCCGTTGGATCTCGTAATAGTCGACTAAGGGACTTTAAAGCAGAGGGATGGGCAGCAACGTACCTATGGAACTGTTACCATACTGCGCTCACCAACTCGCCTGCCAAGCGTGGTGACTACTGGCAAATACCCCCCAAAATGTCAACACAATTGTGGAAGTCTATGGGGGAGGCCTTTGTTCAGCAGTGGACGTAGAAATGGCTGATATGAGGGCCCCATATTGCAGACACAGGACAGTCGAGGCATAACAGTAGGTGCTCTATTGTCTGTTTGGCGTTGCGGTCACACCTGTCAAGCCCAGAGAAGCCCCACCTGTTCCGGTTTTGACGGCACGGCTAGCTACACGTGGTCGAAGTTTGTCGATGGACCTCCAGACTATCCGGGGAACATAATGTCATGGTGGCAGATGTTCCTCTAAGGGTAACCGGGTATCCAGTGAAGAAAACCGTTAAGCCCATAGCTCCAGCCTAGCCTTAGGGGGGTCTTGTTGATGGCAATGAGTGTATGAGGATGCTGTGGACGCTCTTAAGATGTGGTGGAGGGGAGGACTGGCCGAAAAGCGGGTATTTGTTTCCTTCTTCTTCCTTTCTAGCTTCTCAACAGCATATACAAACCCGCGCCGTATACCGGGCTAGACGATTCCCGCCGGGGTATAGCTTACTCAGAGGCGTATCCTTGAGAGTGACTCCTAAAAATCGACATTAGTCGTTGCGGGCCTCATCCACGCATCTAGCGTGGGCTGATCGGGCCCAGACACACACACACACAGAACATAAAACATTCCAACTTAAGCCTCACGCATCTGTAATGGGTTGTTGATATTCATAGGTGCGATTACTTCCAACCATTAGCTTAGCAATTACTTGTTTGCCGTACGCACCATACAACGTTTTTTGTATGACTGATGCTGTGAAATATCTTTGGTAAGTTAATCCAAGTATGCAGATCGAACTATAGAGTTTTGTCGAGTAAAATTAGGCAAAACTTCAACAAAATTCATATTGTGTTACAGCCGGAATAATTAACGTATCTAATATCTGCGATTTGAGTATATCTGAGATATATTCCTATAGAAGTTTGGATCTCCAATATACCAAATAACAAAAAGCGGCTATCGGACAAATGTGGCTTTCACAGCAGATATATGCTTATCCTTTCTCTGTTACAGCATCATCATCATCTTTATGATTCCGTTTTTACGAAAACATATTAATCTTTACAACGGTTGTTTCTGATTAAAAAAAACATAAAAACATGTTTTAAAAATTGTTTTCTGTAATGAATATTACACTATTTTCATTTAGCATTTATTGTACCTATTATAACTGCGTTTTTTAAATGTGGTTTTCATACTTGAACAATTAGATATGTACTACAGATAAGAAATGACATTATAATTCGAACAAACGGGCAATTTCTAATTTTAGGGAGCGAATTTATTTTACAGATTGTTACGAATAATATGATTATGAATAGCATAATTTTAATAGAAATACATATCCGATCTCTACAATTTTATAATTAATAGATAACAAAAAGAACAAAGCAGTACGATGGTATTGGATACATAACATTATATTAATGTACCATTACTATAACTTTTTTGCTTAAAAAGTAATATATTAAAATTGGAAGATTTTGAACCCAAATCTGCTAAATTTCTAGGAAATTTTGATTGTTTACGCGATCGAAGTAAATGTGCGATCAGAAATTGTCATTTTCAAACAGCGGTCGATCTAAAATTTGCATACCGTCCTCACAAAGACAGAACACCTGAAAAGATTGCAATATCAATCTGCAGATGGGTTACTAACATGCTTCACACAAAAACAGATCAAAAATTACAATCCTAAATCTAATGATTTTGGAGTCGACTGATTATAAATATCTGCCGTTAAAGAAAGATCCCTTACGTCACATGGATTAGCCTACGGCTTTGCAAAACAGTTTCAGTGATCATTTAAATAATTCACTAGATACGTCGCTATGTAGATACTTAGGTATTTAGGTCAATCTTCTATTGTAACTTACAAGTAGATGTCTACCCTTGTCAGCCTTACGTGTTTGTGAAGTCAATATACAGCTGACACCGAAACTGTCTACTCATCATTCCGTATAAATTGATTAAGATGGTAAAAAAATTTTATGTAACTCGGTGATGATACGAGCTTGTCATTTGCCTGGTAGTAAAGCATTACGCGTACCGATCACAATTTTAATGATACATATGACTAGCCCTGCTTGGCACCACACTGCGCTCGTTATTTTGAAAAATTTGGTATTTATATATTACTACCACCCCATCTCATCCCGTGGGTGTCGTAAAAGGCTACTATGGGATTAGCCGAAGGATGGGCAGCAGCGTCCTTCGAATACAATTATAATTCAACTGCGATCGCCAACCCGTCTTCCAAGCGTGGAGATTATGGAAAAACCACCCAATGAGCTACATAATCTTTGGGGGAGGCTTCAGTCCAGCAGTGGACGTTTTTCGGCTGAAATGATGAATCTCTTATGCCCAGTATTTTCAGTAGCAAAAGTACCGTTCAAACCGGAACAAAGTTATGTTTCTTTGGAGGAGGCTTCTGTGCTGCAGTGGACTTTTTCGGCTGAAATGATGAATCTCTTATGCCCAGTATTTTCAGTAGCAAAAGTACCGTTCAAACCGGAACAAAGTTATGTTTCTTTGGGGGAGGCTTCTGTGCTGCAGTGGACGTTTTTCGGCTGAAATGATGAATCTCTTATGCCCAGTATTTTCAGTAGCAAAAGTACCGTTCAAACCGGAACAAAGTTATGTTTCTTTGGGGGAGGCTTCTGTGCTGCAGTGGACGTTTTTCGGCTGAAATGATGAATCTCTTATGCCCAGTATTTTCAGTAGCAAAAGTACCGTTCAAACCGGAACAAAGTTATGTTTCTTTGGGGGAGGCTTCTGTGCTGCAGTGGACGTTTTTCGGCTGAAATGATGAATCTCTTATGCCCAGTAATTTCAGAAGCAAAAGTACCGTTCAAACCGGAACACAGTTATGTTTAAATTTTAAACACTACAGCTACTTGGGGGTAGAATATCTAGCTAACCGCTAAACACTACGAGGGTACTACGAGAAACCTACCACCAGTATCGAAATCGATGTTTGACAGAGATTTGAAATCGAGAGCAGTCAATCAAAATTGGTACTGGTTTCTAGAAATTATTTCAAGAGAATGTTGTTACATGGCTGAACACATCCTTGGTGTCCAAACGTACACAAGTGGTGATAGGTGATGGAGGTTGTTCGAGCATGATGGGAGTACCGCAGGCATCTGGTGAAATACTATCTTTAGCTTGTTGTGGAATGGTCTGCCCGATGCTTGGAGGCAGAATATCTGGCACTGTGGTGGCACTTACCTAGCCGGATCCTTGCAATAAGAAACCAACCACCAGTAATGAAATTGATGTTCAAAAGAGATGTGTGAAATTGAGTGCAGTCGATCAAAATTTCTATTCGATTTCAAGAAATCTTTCAAGATTAAAGATATCGGCGTTCATTATAAGTTCGATTCAAGAATAGTTCCTTACCAACACAGTGCATTTATCCACTGTCTTCAAATTATTATTGATCTATAGGTAAATTTACTTGCGAAGACGGTACCTGCTCTTCACCAAAATATGTCAATACATCAAATCAAAATCGTCAACGAAGTTCTTTCAAAACAAACCAATGTTTTGTCATTAAGTTATCTAACTACCTACCATACAAGTTCTTCCTTAGCAAAGTGAAATAAGAAAACAAAATGGCTACCGGATGAACACCGTCAAGAAATTTGATTGAATACTGTTTGACGTCCTTGATATTGGAAGTTCAGCTTGTCCCTTGAGATCCCCGCAATTCATCTTCTTTATAGAAGGCCTAGTATTTTCCTTTTTCCTTTATACATTGAAATTCAATTAGATTTAGAAAAATGCGTATTTGATATAAAGTTTGCACATAGTTATTTGACTGAAAGTCTTCGGTATTTGCTTTTTACTCTAGTTTTTAAAAAGAGTAAAAAATTAGTTAGGATCTTTTGATAGGTTTTGTTAGGTTTGTGCAATTGGTTGGTCTAGCTTTAACCTTTTTAGTCCACAATGAATAAACGAAACCGTTATAGCATCATTTTTGTCCGTTTGTCTTGTCTTTGTCTTAGTCCACCACGCCGGCCTAGTGCGGATTGGCGGACTATACACACCTGTGCAGGTTTCTTCACGATGTTTTTCTTCACCATTAACACAAGTGATACTTAAATTCAGATCCACATATGAATCCGAAAAGTCAGAGGGCCGGGTTAGAACTCGGACCCTTCTGTATGAAAGGCAAGCGTTCAGCCACTAGACCAATTTACCACTAGGCTGTATAAAAACATATGTTTTTAGTTTAACGCAATTAAAGGCATGGCTATTCAAAGAGAATTTCCCTGATAAAGGAGGCACTCACTGACTGATCCGGAGCGGTCATCTTCGGCACCAAAAGGTGGCTTCAGGTCGTCGTACAATTACAATAGTGCCACTGGTGCCTTTAGGCACATCTTGGAAGGGATGACTGTAAAGCGGTCATTACTCTTCTAGCGGAGGGGAGGTGACTGTAAAAGGCAGCCCCAGGCACATCTCGCATTGTTTTGAAGGATCCACCGAAGCCTCGCAGTACGCTGTGCGGTAACCTACAATCTTGAAATTTGCCACAAAAGTGGTATTTTGGCACGTGAATGAAGGAATAAAAAACACAATTATGTGAAATTCTGTGTGGACAAAGCTAATTTAATATGATACAGGGTACACGTTGCGAGCGCCCGCAAAATAAAAGTTTGTCATATAAACATATACACTTAATGGTACCTACGGAACCCTTTCAAAGCACGAGCCCTACTCGCACTTGATCATATTTTTTATTTCTTATTCAAATGTAAATTTTATTTAGAAGTACTGTTATTTGATAACGTTTGCCCAAATCTATTTTATATGTTTAGAACTGAAAGTCGTCTTCAGTATTTGCTTTTGATTCAAGAACTTTTCAAGAACGAGTTAACGAAGGATTTTTAGGGTACCTACATTTATAGTTTTGATTTGGATAAATTTGTGCAAATATTTAGGCTTAGTTTTTCAACATTGATTTAATAAAAAACAAATAAAATTTCGTACTTTTATAATGTACTCATGATACGACGAGTTTTTTTGTTTAGATACATATGGAATGATCGGAGAGAAAAGACACACGCCCCGTATTTTAATGTCGCTTCTTTATTTAACAAAAATATAAATTTTTCACGCTTTACCAATGGCCACCGAAAGTTGTACGGATGTAACTATCCGTACAACTTTCGGTGGCCATTGAAAGTCTCTTCTTTGATGGCAGCCTGACTGAAGGTCCTTTCACTTCGCCAGAATGCTCGGTTAAGCAGCAAACGTTCCTTGAACTGCGCGAAGCCACATAAAAATTGAAATTATATTGCCGCTTATATCCAACGACTCCCAGCAACCTTCACCAGGTCGTCTGTCCACCTCGTTGGAGGTCGTCCCACGCTGCGTTTTCCGGTGCGCGGTCTCCATTCGAGAATCTTTGTGCCCCAACGGCCATCAGTTCTACGAGCAATGTGCCCTGCCCATGCGCATGCCCATACCTGGTCACCTTACTCGGAAGCAAATACCTGGTCACGTAAATACGTGCTTTCCTATTTTTTATTGGTGTTCAGTGGAAATTCTACATGAACTTCCTTCGCCCCGGGGAAGGGCGGAGGGGTATCCCGGACTCCTACTGGCTCACACCACTGTAGTGGTCCTCCTCGGCAACTAAGGGTGGCTCCAGGTTCTCATATGATCACACTAGAGCCAATATGCGCTTTCCTAGTTGAACGCAAGTAGTAGTGAGACCTACTCAATTATCTTACACGGTGTCATCACCATCATCATATCAGCCAAAAGACGTCCACTGCTGAACAAAAGCCTACCCCATAAACGACATGCCATTTATGACTGTGAACTGTACCTACGACAAGGGATAGATCCTAGTGAGCCGCTTTAAAAACATATAAAAGGTAAACAATCTTTATTATTTTATTAAGCTTAAATTTTATGCCCTATCTTTTTTCTGAGCTCATTTTGATGTAATGAAGTCGTATCTAATTTACGAGGTCGTTTCTCTTTGCGGTCTTCACAAACACGGGTTTATGTTTAAAATTTAACGCAATAAACATTGTAAGGTAAAGTTTTTATTAAATTGGCGTGCTTACAATATTGCTTATCATAGGAGCAAACTGAGGTCAGATTGCTAGGAATAAAATAAATAATAGTTTAAAAAAACTAAGCAAAGCACGCTTTTGTACATAACCGAACTAAAAAGTAGAAAAGAGTGGTGTGCTTGATGTCAATTGTTGCAAATATTTTTTTAAGTAGCGTCATCATGAAAACATCTGCACGCACGCATTTTTACAATACATATTTTTGTTTCTTGTTATTCACTTAAATTATGTTAAATTATTTTCTACTTTTTAGTTCGGTTATCTACAAAAGCGTGTTTTTTTAACTATTATTAGTTTTCAATTTTTTTGTGCTGTTAACTACAAACACGTATTTTTTTTCTGTTTTGCACACGGCTGAATCTTGATGTTGCCTGTTCATAGTCTCAATAACTTCAGGTGGTAATTATTTAAGTTTAAGTTAATAAATTCTCCCTCCATTACGGATAAAATCATCTGAAGAATGAGACACTATTCAAGTCTCATCGCACTCTTGCCGCTGAAGATTGAATCGACATCTTATGGAGGTATTAAGTTCATGTATGTCGATGAATTTGTCATTATTTCCGGGTATCAGAGATGAAAAAATAATCTAATCCTAGCAAGGATAATGGGACAAACTATTTAAATTATTGCATTGTCATCAGTCCTTGATAAGTGTGTGAAGTGTCAAATCAATCCGACATTTTGAAGGCGATGAAACTCAAGTTCAAATATTCCGTTAGATAGATACATACCAAGCTAATAAAAGCATGTTAAAAAAACAGAGGTATACTCGTAGATCAACATTTTACTTTCTTAAATTCCGAGTTTATTATAGTTACAGCGTTATGTCTCAGGGTTCTTTCAACTTTATCACGTATCAATTTGTCAAGTCCACTCATTATATTCAGTGCAATTGCAGCTGGACTTTTTAACGAAGCTGAAGTCGAGCTAAATATTTAAATGCGGAGTGCAAGCTGCTATCACACAACTGAAAGGACTGGCAAATACTTATCATCATCATCATATCAGCCAATAGACGTCCACTGCTGAACAAAGGCCACCCCATAGATTTCCACAATTGTGTCATCATTTTGGGCGGAACTTGCCAGCTCACCACGCTTGGCAGGCGGGTTGGTAACCACAGTATAGCGCCTGTTCCACAGATGGGACGCTAATTTCCATCTATCTGGTCATAAGTCTCTTAGACTCCTTTTACGATATCCATGGTCAAAAACTCAAAACTCTTTTTTATATAGCTCTTAATAAGCAAAAAGTTAACAGTAATGAGTCGGAAAAGTCAGGTCATGTATCAGTTTCAGCTTGATCATCACAAACATTAGTCCATTACCCTCTACTGCATAACACGGGCCTCCCATGATCACTAACGTGAACGGTCATAGGGAATACATCCATAACAACCAAGATTGGTAGACGGATCGGTGATAGCAATATAATGTTACTGGCATAGGGGAAGATGCTTCTGTCCATTTTCTTAATATCAATCCTTAGTCGCCTTTTACGATATCTATGGGTAGAGCGGGATGGTCTATTCTTTGCCGGCAACCATACAGGAAGTTAATGAGACATTATTACATTATGTCATAGTCCGTGTGGCATCGGATTAAGAATATAGCACCACTCCATCTCCCCCGTGGAAGTCGTAAAAGGCGACTAAGCGACTTTAAACCAGAGGAATAGGCAGCAGCATCCCTTCCCTGTAACAGCAGCTGTACTGCGCTCACCAACCTAGCCAAGCGTGGTGAGTACGTGCAGATTCCTCCAAAAAACGTAACCGGTCGTTTATGGGGTAGGCTTTTGTTCAGCAGTGGACGTCTTTTGGCTGATATGATGATGGTGATGACACCGTGTAAGATAATTGAGTAGGTCTCACTACTACTTGCGTTCGACTAGGAAAGCGCATATTGGCTCTAGTGTGATCATATGAGGACCTGGAGCCACCCTTAGTTGCCGAGGAGGACCACTACAGTGGTGTGAGCCAGTAGGAGTCCGGGATACCCCTCCGCCCTTCCCCGGGGCGAAGGAAGTTCATGTAGAATTTCCACTGAACACCAATAAAAAATAGGAAAGCACGTATTTACGTGACCAGGTATTTGCTTCCGAGTAAGGTGACCAGGTATGGGCATGCGCATGGGCAGGGCACATTGCTCGTAGAACTGATGGCCGTTGGGGCACAAAGATTCTCGAATGGAGACCGCGCACCGGAAAACGCAGCGTGGGACGACCTCCAACGAGGTGGACAGACGACCTGGTGAAGGTTGCTGGGAGTCGTTGGATATAAGCGGCATGTGACCGCTCGTTGTGGAAATCTAAGGGGGAGGCCTTTGTTCAGCAGTGGTCATCCTGTGGCTGATAAGACGGTGACCAGGTATGGGCCGAAAATACTCAACCCTTGCTCGACCATACTCGGCAATTTCCGGCCCACTATTATTGCTCAGTGAGTAATAGAATAATTATGTCACGCAATGCATACTTTTTATTACCATAATATTACAAACACAATGTGTGTGTATAGTTAACGCGCAACGTATGCCAAGGAGTTGAAGGTCACACGAACCCCTACTGCAATGAGCGTGTATAATTGTAATTAATTTACTTAAGTTATGGCGACCAAGCAGAACTAGTATATTAAGATTTAACGAGGTTTAAAGCAATTCCGCGGTAAAGAAATCATCATCATATCAGCCACAGGACGTCCACTACTGAACAAAGGCCCTTAGATTTCCACAACGACCGGTGACATGCCGCCCTCATCCAACGACTTCCAGCGACCTTCACCAGGTCGTCTGTCCACCTCGTTGGAGGTCGTCCCACACTGCGTTTTCCGGTGTGCGGTCTCCGTTCTAGAACCTTTGGGCCCCAGCGGCCATCAGTTCTACGAGAAATGTGCCCTGCCCATTGCCACTTCAGTTTACTAATCCTTTCAGCTATGTCGACAACCTTTAGTTCTTCTACGGATCTCCTCATTTCTGATTCGATCTCGTAGAGAAATACCAAGAATAGCTCTCTCCATAGCTCGCTGAGTAACCTTGATCTTTCTTATGAGGCCTATTGTGAGTGACCACGTCTCTGTTCCATATGTCATCACTGGTAAAGAAAAAGTAAGTAAAGAAATACTTGAAACTATTTTGAAACCTGGTTTTTGGTCCTGGTATTTGTAGCTGGACGTACTCGGAGACTTCGTATGGTGTCCGGATTAAGAACGCTGCCACTCCCTTTTCTCTCGTGAATATCGTAAAAGGCGATAAAGGGACTCTAAGCCAGAGGGATAAGTAGCAGCGCTCCTTCTGTGGAACATTAGTCATTCTGCACTCACCAACCGGCCAAGCAAGGTGAGCACTGGCAAATTCCCCCTAAAATGATGACAGAATGGTGGAAATCTATAGAGGAAGGCCTTTGTTCAGCAATGGACGTCGTTTGCTTGATATTATGTTGACGATGATGACGTAGTTGGTAGGTCACCATAGTAAAGAACTTCGTCAATATCTATCAGATCAAAATTTTCGCAGTACATAGTAGTTAGTACACAGGAGTACATAGAACTAGAGAAGAACGAAGCCCGAGCCAACTCATACACGTTCACTTGTTTATGTAATTTTCTACACGATCGTGCATCATATCTGCCACTTACATTTTTAGACGTAGGTTTATCAGAAATAATTGGAAATGGACACGAGACAGACACTGACAGACACACAGTTCTGTTTAGTTCTTTAATATAATATTTGTTTTATTTGCGTATTTTTTTACCCATTATTAAAGTCAAGGACTTTCTGATGGATCTTCTTCAATTATATGACAAACTCCCCTGTCCAGTGAAAATTCTAAATGCACTTCCTTCGTTCCGGGGAAGGGCGAAGGGGTATGCCAGACTCCTACCGGCTAAAACCGCTGGAGCTGTCGTCTTCGGTACCGAAGGTGAGCACCAGGTTCTCCTAAGATCACACTAGAACCACCCATTGTTGCCACGTCTTTAGGCACATCACGAAGGGGATGACTGTAAAGCGGTCACCCCCTCTACCGGAGGGAAGGTGACTGTAAAAAGGTCGTCCCCCAAGCTCTTCTCGGGGAGGATTTTAAAGGATTCCTCCAATATAGTGATTTTCATTAGAACAGGATAGGTTTGTGCATATTTGCTTTCCATGTGATGTCCGGACTAAGTGACTCCAAACAGAGGAATGGGTAACAGCAACCCATCTATGGAATAGTATCCATACTGCGCTCACCAACCCACCTGCCAAGCGTGGTGAGTGCTGGCAAATTCCCCCAAAATGACGACACAATTGTGGACTTCTTTGGGGAAGGCCTTTGTTCAGCAGTGGACGTCCTTTGGCTGATATAATAATAATAATACGTTTATTTCGGACAGTTGTCCATATAGGTTAGTAACACAAAAACCTACAGACTATGTTAGTGGTACAAATGAAATGAAATACAAAACCTAAAATTAACTAACAAATACAGAACTAATAAAAAAATTGAGTAAGCTAATTCATAAACCTATGCCCACTTCCTGGTGCACTAGATCCGTACATATACATACGGGTCCAGTGCCACAGGCATGGACAGTTAAGCCTATCTACAATCATTTACAGTATGCTGTTGGCGCTCCCCCGTAACCGACGTATCAAGGATGCAGTTAGCTTTCTAATGATTGCTTGAAAACTATAGGATGATACCTGCAGGTCTAGCACGCATTACCACGACAAGAGTTTGTCACGGATTGTCTAAAATATAGCGTTACGAAGTTTTTCGGTGTGGTGTCCGGATTTTATTGCATATAGCAACACTCCATATCCTCCTGTGTTTGTCGTAAAAGTCGACTAAGAGACTCTAAGCCATTGGGATGTTTTTTTTAAACGTTGCCCCGCCCTAATGATTATCCTGTGTCGTGGGTGAGTTTACAGACATGAATTCCACATACAATTCATCCAGACCCGGAACAACTACCTGCAGATCATACAAATATTTGTTCCGTGCGGGAATCGAAGCCACGACCCGGAGCGCAGCAGCCGACTGTATCAGCCACTGCACCAACCAACCGTGCCGTCAATGGGCAGCAGGGTCCCTATTAATATGCAACAGAAGCTATACTGCGCTCACCAACCCGTGGCCAAGCGTGGTGCTGGTAGCTTCCCCCCAAAATGATGACACAGTTGTGGTGATCTATGGGAAGGCTTTTGTTTTGTTGTTGTTGTTTTGTTTTGTCCATTGGCTGATATGAGGATGATCAGATATTTGGTGTATTGCGTGAAGGCTGTCAAAAAAACAAACACCTAGCTGCTTTGCTTGCTTGCCTTACTGCAAGCCTGATATTGTATCGAACCCTACGTATGATAATGTTTTTCTTCGCCAAGCTTGAATAGAGGAAAGAGAATTCTATTAAAATCCGATTTATTATAATTGAAAAGACAGGTTGTCTTTTCCAATCCAGTGGGTTTTAAAGACGAAATAACGAGTTAACTTGAGTTTCGACACGGAAGGAAGGTTATACACCATAAGGACGGCTGAAAGGAAGTAGCGTTGAAACAAGACCCTCGCCGATGATGGACTTAATTATTTTTCTTTTAAATAATAGGGAAATGCGGGTACAGGGCGCCAGCAAAATTTTATTATGGTTGATAAGATTTTATCGCTCCCCTCTGGGCACCGCCTAGAGCGGCCGCTTCACTGGCTCTGTCCCACCGGGACAAAGTTTAGTAAAGAGAAAATATTGGTGGTAATAATGAACAGGAATATTAAAAAAAAACCAGGGGAAGATCTAGTTAATTAAACTCTAACACAGACTGAAACAACGCACAGCATTAACCGGATTCTAGAAGCACGACACGTTGTATATGTGTTCTTTATATAACGTAGGTAAACACTGAGAAAGGATTTTTTTAATTAATTCCTTATGTGGGTTAAATCTGGCACGCCGCTAGTAACAAATCTAAATTTATGTATCTAGTATTGGATTTTACCGTTCAAGTATTGTTTTTTATGTATGTTACTACTTATTTATTAAAGATACAATTCGTGCTGTCGTCACCAATTACAAACCACAGGTCATTTAGATATCTATTGTGAAATTGGAGCACCTCATTGCTAGGGCAGTAATTTGTCAGTTTGAAACCGTAGCCTCCGTTACGTAGGGAATTTGTCACGTCAACTGTTAGTATCTCTAATAGGTAATATTTTGTCTATTCTTACTTTTGTTGGCTTAGTGGTCAAGCTTGACTTGGCTTAAAACTACCGTCTAAAAACAAAGACAAAATAATTTAGGTGCATTCCGAAGCACGGAAGCGGTTAGTTCAAATACAATCACATCACCCATCCATAGACTGACCATGCCGAGCGTTGTTTAACCTCACTGAGCTTTTACTGATCAGGCTAATTGAGTGTAAAACTATGAGCGCAAATCTAAATAGATATTGGGTTTGTTATTGCGATAAGTTGCATAAAAGTAAAATATTTTAATAAAAGTAAAAACAAGACCAGCACCATAGAAAATCATGAATAAAACAAAGTACCTAATGTTTCAGAAGTAATTCCTAAACAAGATAAAATATTCAAATAGAAATCCTTTGGTCACTTCGTGGCACGGTCAGTTGAATAATGTAATATTCCAACTTCGGATACTCGTGAAAAGATAAAAGGAGGTTGAGCTACCGAACCTTGGCCGAATCCCGGAGGACTTGAAACAAACATCTCGTTACAAACGTAATAAAAAATTGGAAACATCAAAAGAAATGGCAGACAACGGTTTTTCGATGGAATGTCAACTTAGAGCGATGGCTCAAGCTATTGCTAGAATTTGAATTAGTTTAATACTGATATCATAGGATCTTAAATCCAGTGCTGAATATGGAGCTCTTAATTCCCTCATCGATAAAGATGGTGACGGAATCCGCTATAATAACTGCTTCAGCAAATATAGCATCGTTGGATGTGGGTGGCATTTATCCGGAGGACTTTGCCTATCAGTGGACGTCCTTCGGCTGATATATTGACTATGGTGAAAACGCATAAATAATCGCAAATAAAATGCTTGTCCATCCTACTTACTCCTGACATAATTCCTAAGTCATCTGTTCCTAATAGGAAACCACACGGTAAAGCGGACACACAAACTTGGCTATAAAACAGGGAAACTCAACCTTTTCCATTCGCAGGCGGTAAACATTTATTTAGTTTGTTACACCTGGCAAAAGGTTTGTTCGTACGCTCACTATTAGTGCCCTGTTCTTTTATTCACGAAATGACCCTCACTGTAATCGGGTAATCAGAATTTCACAGTATTTTTTTCATATTGTACTAGACTCAATCTTGAGAGGTTTGTATGTCTTGTAAGGGTGCCCATTCTACACCCATTACGACCACGCTGCGAGAGCTAGCCTTCTAATCTAACCAATCCGAGTCCGATTCGCCTCAGAAGATTGAATGGTGATAGCATGTGATGTATCGATTCGTGGTGGAATGAAGGTTAATTCGTGTTAACTACAGTCGTGGTGGCGTGCTTTCGAGATGCAGTTATTCGGGTTTCAAGTTTCGTGACTGCGTACCACTCTCATTGGATCGCTTTCGTTTTAGACCTTTTAAAATATTTTCACAAACGATAATCGTGGACTCTTAGCGAATAAGGTTGATAATGATGATTTTACTGGGGTCTCAAACTACGGTTAAGCTGGCTTCGGTCCTTGACGTTAGTATCAAAATGTTAGCCCAATTGTGGCAAATCGGCAAAATAAATGTCGGCGCAGTGGCTTTGTTCTTATGTTCTTATTTGTTCTTATTTAAAAAAACGTTGCCCCACACTAGGATTTCTCCTGTGTCGTAGGTGCGTTTACAGACATGAATTCCACACACAATACACCCAGACCCGGAACAACTACCTGCAGATCGTACAAATATTTGTTCCGTGCGGGAATCGAACCCACGACCAGGAGCGCTTCGTGTCGCTGGTTCGACTCCCACACTAAACAAATCATTATAATTATCATCTATAGATAGCTGTACCGGGTTAGGGTGTTTGTGGATGTCAAAATTTATATCTGTAAACTGCAAAGAAAAATTAAGGTGGGACAACGTATAAAAAAGGAAGTTGAGAACTGGGTACCTCCTTACGAACTGATCGACTCGAAGTGATAAGCCCGCGTCATGTCTGCGTCAGATTGCAGGATCGACTTGAAAATGAGGGCCCTTTCAGTCGAGATCTTATCCGATAATCGTAAGGGATCATTGCAGTAATTAGATCTAGAAGCCCAAGCCAAACAGTGGCCGAAACGTAAGGTTAGCCAGAAAAATAATAGGTATGGTAAAAATGTATGGCAGTTTTATATATAATTTACTTTTTAGGGTACCGAACGTCCGAAGGAAAAAACGGTGGAACCCTTATAGGATCACTCGTGTGTCTGTCTGTCTGTCACAGCCAATTTGCTCCGAATCTATTGCACTGATTTAGTTAAAATTTGGTACACCTATGGATTTCTGCAACCTAAACACGTACATGTAACGTAAATAAATGAATATTGAATATGGGGTTCACTTTTAGGGGGCAATATAGACAATTAAAGAATAAAGCTTTGCAAATTGTACCATGTAATATATGAAATGGAAGAACTTGTTATGAGGATCTCAAATATATTTATTTTTATAATATTAACATACATAGTTTGAAAGTTAAATAGATGAAAATTGACCATCCCCCCCCGTCTTATCTCCGAAACTACACAGCCTAAAATTTGGATAAAAAAAACAGTTAATAGCTCTTTAAAGTCTTAAAATAAATGGTAAATCTTTCAATATTGTGTGTACAAACTTACGTTTTCGGTTGGAATGTAAGGGAATCCATGTTTTTCAACTACGATATTAAGTTTGTTATTGGGATACGTTATTGGCACAAGACCAAATTCAACAGTAGACATAGACAATATATTCAGCAATTTCGGAGAACCCTCTCTACGCGTGTTCAACTCGTACTTGTCCGGTTATTTACATAATCGTGCTTCCCCGGGTTCTGGTTAAACTTACATGACATGTTCGCCAAGAATATGATAATATGTGATTTCACATATAAGCGGGCACGCCTATTGATATTGCTCTAGATTCGAGGCTGCAAATATATAATACTTTATATTAATGTTTATGTTTGGTTCATTATCTTAATTCGATTGCGATTGCGTAATGATAACAAAAATAGTACCAGTATTTAAAAATATTGTATTATGACAGACTAATATGTTGCTGGGGAGTTTGATGCGCCGTTTCTTTTCCCTAGCTTAAACACGGGGTGGACTTATAAGGGTGCGTATGTTGACGTTCAAAATTATATTTTTTTGTCTGATTTATATAAACGATATTTCATTTCATTTCACTGTGCTGGTTATATTCACTATAGCTAGCTATCGGGTGCCACAGTCGTTTCTCACCCTTACTGTCAAGAATTATAAATAATGATGCAGAAGCTCGCAGTCAAACAAACGAAACCAATGAACTGCTTTTCACCAACGCTGCTTCGTGAGTACACCCGGCCACATATTGCACAGATTGCAGTTAAGTTGAATATACATATTCCAAGGACGCTGCTGCCCATCCTCCTGCTAATCCCATAGTCGCCTTTTGTGACACCCGTGTGATGAGATGGTGTGATGCTATTCTGAGCCGGCACCACACAGTAAAACGGCGTAAACTTGACGGCACGGTTGGTGCAGTGGCTGATATAGTCAGCTGCTGCGCTCCGGGTCGTGGGTTCGATTCCCACACGGAACAAATATTTGTATGATCTGCAGGTAGTTGTTCCGGGTCTGGGTGTATTGCATGTGGTATTCATGTCTGTAAACGCACCCACGACACAGGAGCAACGCTAGTGTGGAGCAACATTAAAAAAAAACCAGCATCTTACGGTAATCATAGTCTAATTGGCATCTATGTATTTTTAATTGCGCAATCTGCAATACATATACTTTACATACACATATATACAGCAGGATATTGATTTTACTGCCTTACACTATATTTTCACTATTTCTTTCACTTTAAAACGGATTTAGCTTTCGAATTTTTTTCGTTCGTGTTCACAGGATGACAGCAAAATCTATAACACACGCGATGTTATCCTTTTAAAAGTGTTTTATTATAATGAGTAAGAATCGCGAAAGCCTATATTTATATGCTATTCATATTTTTTATTAAAAAAAACAGTGACTATTCAAATTCATCTAATTTGGTTCTATGAATCCTGTCTGCGCTCTGAAAATAGAAACAAGAATAGGGTTTCGTAAAAACGTTTCTTGACTTGAAAGAGCGAATTTAATTAAACATTGTAAAATGGAAGTCTTTTGATCAGAGATCTCTTCGTTATTGAGTAATGAATTCTATTTTGACTTCTTTTCACCAGGTGATATCAAAAGGATGGGGAAGCAGTATCATATGCTTAAAACAATATACTATAATCATCAATGGGTTGCCAATTGCGAGGATTAAAACAATAAGGCGACGAATTGAAAATGTTGGCGTCAGGGATGTCAATATTTCTCGGCAATTATTTAAACATTTTAATTATTTATTAAAACATTTCGAACTGATATTTTCGTAGTATTTTAGTATGCGTGGTAACGACGCCTATCACCTGTAACGATGCCTGTCACCTTAGTCATCCTGCGACCACGAATGCTGCAAAGTATTCGAAACGTCAGAAAAAATAAAAATCTATAATATACGCGATCTGATCCGTTTTATCATAATGTGTAATAATCGCGAAAACCATTTATCATGTCTTTAACGTCATTTCTGTAGATTCGTTACATGATTGGTTAACTTTTACAGCAGAGAAAAAAAATATCAAAAACTATTCTTTAAACACAGACATGTTAATTCTACAGGCATACGAGACCGATTTAAGCCTGTAATTTTGGTGTATTTAATTGATTGACTACATTTTCTACAGGTCATGTCAGCTTCACTCTCGATTTTTTTTTGGCAATAGATAAATAATTTGAATTTGTTGCTGTTCGTAGCAACGATTCGTTACGCCTGGAGAGTCAGCAACAAAATATAGAACCGGAAATCGGATGAGCTTCTGACCGGTATCCTTATAAACCGTTCATGCCAGCTTAACTTTCGACTTTTCCGCAATAAATCAATAATTTGAATTTGTTGCTGCTCGTGGCAACAATTCTTTACGACTGAAGAGTCAGCAACAAAATATCCGATGAACCACAAAACCGCTACATTATAGATTTAACACTCATCACTAAACAAGCCCTAACGTTCTATTTGATCTAAATGAATGAGTCGCAATTGTATAATTCTGTCTATCTCACAGAAATCGAAGTAATTTATTTAGTTTTCTGTGGCCTTCTAACTTTACTATTTATGCAAAAAAGACGAACTAGGTAAACATTATAGAACCAATGTGAGTGATTATTAAATCTTTAAAAAAGCTATCACCGCACCTTAGGCTCGATCTTACCGCTTAGCTAGCATGCATATACTACGCGATCGAAATTATGAACTATCAGCAGTTGCAGACAAAAGTGAGCACGTCTATGGTATTGAAACTACTTAGCAAAAAAAGGCCGTAAGTCAAGCCAAACCGTCAATCTATTGCGTTTTGAGATTGATACTGGACTTATGAACGCGACCGTACATGTTCAGCAGTGGTTATCAGATCTTATAAGAATACATTAAAAACTCATTATACATATACGACATGGTTGGCGCAGTGGCTAAGGGATTGGCCTACTGCGCTCTGTGCCGCCGGTTCGATCCCCGCACGGAACGAATATTTGTATTATCTGTAGTTGTTTCGGGTCTGGGTGTTTGTGCATGTGAAATACATGTCTGTAAACTGTGCACACGATACAGAAGAAATCGAAGAGAGTGACAATGTTTTTTTTTTAAAAACGTACAAAAACATAATATAACCTGTTAATTAAAAAAATCACATCCATTTTATAATAATAAAACGAAAAGTAATTGTGTATTATCTTATCTCACACAGCTAGCATATATAATGTTGATTTAAAAATGTACGCCAGCAAAATCACACTAAAATCTCATCTAATTTTAAGTTAGAGTTTCATGAAAAGTACACTCATGTAATTCTCGCTTCACACGGAGGCAGGTTATTCATATATCATTCAGGATTACCTTACAGAATAATGTAATTTTTGCAAATGCGAGCGAAGCAGTATAATATGTACGTTAGGTATGGCTTATTATGATATTCCCTACTAGAGACATCAGGCGCTGATAACAAGTTGCAATCAATGATCAAAGTCAAAGTTTTTTTCTTTCAAAACTAACTTATATACCGTCAGAATCTAAGTTGCACGGTTCCAAATAGTTGATCTCGTGGAGAAGAGCCGGTAAGAAAGTACATGGATACTCTTTTAAAATAATTGAGATTACAATGTTGATTTATACAAGGGATAGTAAAATGTATACCGAGAAAAATGTACGTTAATGTGTAAAGATGGAATATACCACATTGATATTATAATAATGTATCTGCCGTGGCAGTTAACGGCTGACCAATGCCAACAGACGGAATCCATTCACGAGCATGACGCATGCATCAGCATCGCTTAGTGGTTGAGCTATTTTTATTATTGTAGGGAACCGAACGACCCGATACACGACGCCACCGTTAGCAAGACATTTGAGAGAGCATAGCAGACCAATACAGCCAGACAAAAGACCCAATCGAAATAAGTACTAAACATATAACATTAATGGCTACATGATGCTTACACATTTACAGTTTTGTATGAATATTATTGAATTATTGCATTTAATGTTACAAGAACAATAACGAATAGTCAACCAATGGCATGATATTACATTGATGTAATATCCTAACATAAAAAGTTATGAAATTTTAAATGAGTCAACTTAAATGTCAAGTTATCAAATATTGGTAAATAACGGAAAAAAATATGAAATACAAAATTATACAAAAATGACAAAATTATAGAAACTTACTAAAAACTCCGTCTAACTTTCTCCATACGTGTTAATTAAGATTGCCTTGAACTGAACCCAGCGACCAGCAATTTTCATCATCTATATAATCGTTTATGGTGTAACACGCCTTTTGGATATGTATGGATTTAATATCAGATTTAAAGGTAATAAATGGCAATGTAAACGATGTGGTAGTTCATTATAAAAGCGAATACCATGCACTCTGTGTATTCTATGGTATGGAACGGATAATGTGTGCCTATTTCTTCTATTTCTAGTATTGACGTTGTGAACGTCACTATTTTTGGCGTATTAACTTATATTTAGCCTAACATAAAATATGTAATACCAGTGTCTTCGAAATAATATCTAAGAATAAATCCCTTGCACATATATGATATATAGCTCGAACAGCTCGTTTCTGCAGAATGAATAAACTTTCAATGTCTGCAGCTTTGCCCCCTAATAGAATTCCGTAGGACATCATACTATGAAAATAACTAAAATACACTAACCGAGCTGTGTCCACGTCAGTAAGTTCTCTTATTTTTCGGACAGTATAAGCAGTAGAACTGAGATTTCGACGCATGACATTTGAGCCCCCCATTGAAGTCTTTTATCTATTGTAATACCCAGAAACTCTATGGTATCTACATTTTCGAGTGACTCGCTATTGAGAACAATGTTGGTTCCTAGATTCTTTACATCGGTAAACGATCGACAACTCTCGCCGCGGTTTGTTTAAAGGTAAGTACCGCATAGTGGGATTGAAACTGAGCATCTCCAATCTCAGGTGACACGTTAAATCGATGATCCCGGTTGTTGATATTAGACGGCAGTCGGAGGTCTTAAGGCGGCTTGAAAATCTATGGAATGATGGCCACTAACTATACGAAAGAAAAAAGAATTACACGTTACTAGAGGTAAAATAAATCTGACGTAAGTAATGTCAAATTTCTAAGCATTATAGAGCAAGCTGTCGACAAGTTTTTCATTAGTGGTATTTCTTATTATCTTACATTCACTATATTTCACTTAAATATAGAAAGAAGACATACCATAAACATTTTGAATTATATCTATACAATCTATGCAGATAAATAAAATTGAAGCTTTTACAACAGTATTTTACTAAATGCATATGATTTGATGAATGATACATTTTTTTGTTCCCGCTTGTTTTTATAAGACTTTGACGACATTCGTTAAGCTGAGTCGGAGGCTTTTAAGTGGCTTGAACAACTCTGACACAAGGTTGGCCACACCTACACGAAAGAAGAAGAATAATTTATCATTTATCTAAGGCATACAATACATCAGCCAGTGCTGCAGAATGTGGGCCTGCTAATGATCACTACAATGAGCGGTCATAGGGGATATTTACGTGTCGAGGTGACAAGTGTGATGCTCGCATGGCTAGTCCTGGGTAGCGTTAGAATTTTTATGGGTAGGCATGTTGCTTAGAACCAGGCGAATAATTTGCTCGTCTCGTCATAAAACTGTGTTTAAAAAATCCATATTTATGTTGTTATTATCACATGGCAGGATGCTGCTGCCTATCATCGTAACATGAACCGTTTCATCGATTTTTACAGCACCTATGGATAAAGAGGGGTGGTTTTTTCTTTGCCGGGACCCACATGGAACATTTAAGGCGTTAAACTGAATGATGTGTGAAGTAGAATATACTCTTGGAGTCATTTAGTTACACTTCTGAGTTACTTCAAATTTATGTAACTCCGTGTCTAGTTGTCGGCAGTTAATTTACCGTTGAATTTAGTTTGCTTTGATACTAAACAAAAAGTGGAGCCTTCGAAAGTTTAACGTTTTAATTGGAAATTATTTTGGCTTTGTACGTATTTTGAAAGAAAATACAGCTTTGCTTGTACTATTTGTAGCTACAGTGCGGTCACCGAGAGAATGCATTCCTAACGTCTGTTAATTGGTCTAGTTTCTGTTATATTGAAGATTTAATTTAGCGCTAAACTATTTACGTTCATTGTGTGCTCACGTTACTACATTAAAATCATATTATATATGAAACTAGGTGCCCACCCCAGCTTCGCTAAGGCAAATACATGCAACCCGATTGCTGTGCCATCTACCGGGTCCAATTGTGAATCTAAACCGTCTATCCCACTCAAACATATACAAAATGACATCAAAATCGCTCCAGCTATTTAGGAGGAGTTCAGTGATATGCACACGTTCAGAAGAATTATATAGGTATATAAGATTTAGATTTTAATAAAAAAATCTAGACCAATTAACAGATGCCAGGAACGCATTCTCTTGGCGGTTGCACATGGTGACAAGCGCAATATGCTACGCTACGTACTACGCTACGGTGCCACGCTACGGTAGTATGCTACGGAGCTACGCTGCGGCGCTGCGCTGGACTAAGGCCAGTTAGTCATGCCATGCCATACCAAAAGGCGAATGACTTGCTCGCCTCGGCGATTATTATCATTATTTTTATGTTATTATTTATTATTCAATTTAAAAAAAAACACTGTTGAAATAATTTGTACCTGTTAAAAACAATTGCGAGGCTCTAAGAAAATGCTCTAATGTGTATTCATATTACTAATTTAGTGAGCAAATATACAGATTCTGTAAAATTGACAAATATTCGATTAAGCACTCGGTAAACATTAGAGCCCGTTTCTCATTAATCTTGTTTAACTGTAATTAATCTAAATCCGACGTCTAATCTTCTGTTTGGGCGACCTTGTTCAGCGTAGCTCTTACCTATAAACATAGACGGAATACTAGAGTAGCGAAAATATCCCTACTCTAGTTTTCCGCCTATGTTTAGAGGTGAGAATATTACATAAAGGGCTTCTCTTTGAATTCCTACGGCTTCCCATCGAGGAAAGCCTGTTGTACCTATAGCTGAGCGCGTATATATTCTCACATCCATCACACTCGGTTTTATGGCTTCGTAAATATTTAATCAACAGACACGTCAGTATCAAATTTTGTTTATGAGGTTAATTTTTTTGTGAGAATTGTTGTAACAGCATGTTTTATGTTGAGCGTGGAAGTTATAAAATTTTACATTTTAATATGCCACTAATGTTCGATTAAATTCGTTGAGATTATCCGCAAGAATTAATTAAGAAGATCTTCACCGAGAGTGTCCTGCTTGATTGTACAAGTTATGAAATTTTCACGTTGTGAGCTATAGAATGAGGTATGTTCGGAGTTTCCATGCACACAAGTACCTAGTCCTAAGAATGCAGAATAACAAAATTTGCCTTACATAGTAATTTTCCCTGAATGAAAATTGTTATTTAATTCCAATAAATATTTAGAGATTTTTTTCAATTAGACCCGCTTAGCGACCTCAATTAAAAATTTAAGTACATTTCTACTAATTCCACTTATTACCTACTTCACCATCCTTATATCAACTTATGGATGTCCACTGCAGCACAAAGAGTTACCCCATAGATTTCTATAAGTGTGTCGTCAATTTAATAGTACTCACCACGCCTGGCAGGTGGATTGGTGTGGGTGCAATATGGACACTGTTCCACTAATAATAATATTTGTTTATTATCAGGCGACTAAGGCCCATAGTAAAAAAATACACAAATACACGGTAATCTTATAAACTAATACATACAACAAAACAATAACTAATATAGAAATACTAAAACCTTAAAATAATTAAGCAATATAAACACTACACTCGTTTACACGCAGAGTCGGCGTCGTGTATCGCTCGGTGTCCGGTAGCCGGCCTCGGAATCGCCGGAACACTACACCTCTCGGCCAAAATTCTTCCAACATTAGGGTGGACAGATGTTCGGTAGGCACTCTCACCACAAAGGAGTTGAAGTTCACACTGTGACGAGACTCTAACCGCTCGACCCTCAGTGAGAATTTGGTCTTGACTCGGATGTACTCTACAATCTCCTGGACCTTTGTAGAGTAATGCAGCCGTGACACGTATAGTAGTGTCGTTCGTACAGCAGAACGCAACAGATAGTTTGGTCCGGTCAGTGCGGTACCGCCCTGGTTCCGACAATAGGCTTTCTCTTCCTCTTCTCAACCTTGGTAAAGTCCTCTTTGTCGCACTGGTCCTTATCCGGATCCCGCTGTCATCTATGAATGGATTGACCGGCTGATTGCTTCGTTTGCGGCACAGCGGGTTTGTTGGCGGCAGCAATATTAGCGTAAGCACGTTTAGGAGTCGTCGTACTTACACGTGTAGTAACTTATACCGGAGTCGTGAGACGGATGTCGGTGGTATGCAATGCACCGCCCGCAATATTGGCAGTCGGTGACGCAACTAAATTCGCCGACTCAAAACGGCTGATGGAAGCAGTTTGGGCTCCGCGACGCGTGTTCAAGTTACAGGAGTCAGGTGACCTAGTTACCAAAACAGCGTTGCGTAACAACATCACCTCGGTAGTTCACCTATGGTGTTATTTGACGCCTCCAACTTGGACTGCACTTTGGTAAGGCTTGTTTTCATACATATGATGATCCTATAGCAACCTGGTGACATCGACGTGGTCAAAAGTGACGGGGGGGCCTATGCAACTCCTTCGCCACGAAAGCGGGCACGTCGGCTGGATCGGTCACCTTCAAGAATGTGATGATGTCGTGGATACTCTTCTCTCTGTTCCATCTCTCCTGCGTGACGGCATTTGGTCCAAATTTCTAAGTGTTTGGAATAGCACCATTTTGCCACTGCTTATCTCATCTTCTTTGAAGTTAGACTTCATCCATAGTATCGATGGCATGTTGTATGAATGCCAACAGCTCGTTGGCTATAAGTTGTTGTGAACTCATAGTTATAGTGATGGGCAGCGGCTATAGCCGCGCAATACGCGTACTATGGAAACACGTCTGTATCGGTGCACGCATCGCACTACAGGGACACTGCTGCCCATCCCTCTGATCTAAAGCTCCTTAGTCACCGATCACGACATCCAAAGGAGCAGATGGAATCATCGATTCCCGCACGGAACAAATATTTGTATGGTAGTTGTTCCGGGTCTGGGTGTTATTTTATGTGGAATTCATGTCTGTAAACGCACCCACGAAACAGGAGAAATCCTAGTGTGGGGCAACGTTCTTATAAAAAACAAAGAAAGAAACAGTACTTATTCAAATGTTGCCACATAACTGAACATTTAGACTGCATGTCTAAATAACTTGGACATTAAAATGATATCATGTCAATTAAAACTTCCTAGCCACATTTAATTCCATCCTGATTGGCAGTAGTCATGTTCTAGATATTATGAGTACCTAAAGATTCAACATCTACTCAAAGCCACACATAATCCTTGACATTGCAAGGTTTCGTTGCAAATTAATCTTCAGTAGTAGCAGTTCAAAACATCATACGTGTGGTTCGTAAACGTATTCGGATTAAAGCTAGGGAAGGGAAACTAACACACAAAACGTGACATGATTGTGTCCCGCCCAACAGAAATAAGAGGACATAAAGTTCGTACGAACTTTCACTCATAATTATTACAATAATACACTTTATATCTCAAGATATTCAGGCACTATTTCACAATAAACATTAAATTTGCTTGTTGAATAAATGTACAGAGATTTATAAATAAGTCAACAAACAAATATAGGTTAGCAATCTAGGCTTAGTTATGTTAATAATAAATGCAAAGTATCAAAACAAATCGTAAATTTACCTGATCAGTAACGATGCATCTTCGTAACACACCCAAATACTCAAACTTTGTACTTATGACACAAAACAATAACAATTATTAAGTTTACCTTTCGCAAAAAAGTCACATACGAATATTAAACAAACACTTACAATTTTAGTTGCAATCACAAATTCTTAACACACATACAAATTTTGTTTAGATAAAGATTTGTTATACGCGGGACGAGGTGACTGTCGCATAGGAAAGCGACGCTCGTCTGCATAGACAATACACTATAGACGTCTACCTTCGTGCAGTCGGTTATTTGATGTTCAAACCGCGCATGCGTGGCCACCCTAGTGGAAAAACCAACTTCATACACAGAGCGCACCGTGTATCCATCCATTCCGATTTGGACTTTGTAAAATGACACAGTGACGACATAGAGCTGTAGCTAAAATACGATCTTAAAATCTGTTTATGACGCTACATAAACTTTATTTGTATATAACCAAGGTACACTATAGCTTGCATGTTTAAAACGAATAGCATTTGCTGCCTGTAACAAAAGGCTAAGGGCTTAAACACTTGGCCAGAATGCAAAAATAAATAAGAATGAATTAAAATATTCATTATTGAGATACGGAGTACAAACTGCCTGTTAAAAATATCAGTAGGTATTCTTTTATTTACACACACACACACATAGCTAGTAAACGTCCACTGCTGGACATGGGTCTCCCAATGATCACTACAATAAGCAGTCATATCTCCGTATTGCCACAATCAATTATGTCGGCTTCCACTTCATCATCATATCGGCCAGTTATACGTCCACTGCTGAAGAAAGGCCTCCCCTTAGATTCCACAACTGTGTCATTTTGGGGGGTATCTGCCTATACTCACCACGCTTGGCAGGCGGGTTGATGAGCACAGTATGGCTGTTGCACAGAAAGGGCGCTACTGTGGATCCCTGTGGTTGTTCCTTAGTTGCCTTTATGACATCCATGGAAGGAGATAGAGTGGTGCTATGTTCTAAATCCGTACACCACAGGAAAATATTTAAGATAAGGTATACCTTAATCAAGGTATCATATATGATCAGAGTTAAATCAATAATCTAATCTTATTCATAAATACTAATGTTTTCGCTGTCATAAAACAAAAAGTCATTGTTTAAATAGCATTTATAGCAGTACTTTAATAAAATAACTTAAAAAGAAAACCGACTTTAAAAATCAGAAAATAGATTTTAATCGCAACATGTCTGCTCCAAGCTTCTGCTTGAGAATTTCTCACTCCACTAGGTCGGGCTATGACTTGATAGACTAGACGGGCAATGCCCTGTTACCGTAGTAAGCTGAAATTTAACCACACCAAATATACTTTAGTTTAAAAAAGTTGTTCATCTCTTCTTTGTGTACATTTTTGTTATAGAGTAGCTAAATTTGATTAAAGGTGAAGATACGCGAGAGCTTTTAAACTTAGAGTTCAAAAGGTGAACGTAATAGATCAGGGCGCTATATATCAGAACCGTAATTTAATAATAGTTGTAATGCCATAACAGGACAACTACAACAACTATTAAATATTCTCTGTAATAATGGTGTGGTCAGAAAGTCATTTTAGGTATATTGGGCCAGAATTTCCTCTATCGTTTTTACCATGATAGATAGATAGATAGAGGTCTGTGGCCCTCTACGGGGCGCCTGTATGGTCAGCTCGACTGTCAGGTGCCCGGCGCTGCAGAACCGAACTTCACGGTTTGCAGCGCAGAGTGGCTATACGGATCGCACGGGGATATAGGACAGTGTCCTACGAGGCGGCAACTCTCCTGGCGCGCTTTCCGCCTTTTGACATCCTGGCGGAGACGGATACGTGGGTCTATGATCAGACACGCTCCCTCCGCCAGAGTGGCGAAAGTGTGCCTCCAGGGGCGTTCGAAAGGATAGGGCGGCTGGCTCGACGGCGCGCTCTCGAGATGTGGCGACATCGCCTTCAGTTGCAGTTCCTGCCTTTCTTCGGAGCCTGGCTCAAAGCGAGCGAGCGCGTTACTTACCGCCTGACGCAGGTGTTCACCGGTCACGGTTGTTTCGGTGCGTACCTGCACAGGATAAGACGCGAGGCCACGGCACAGTGCCACCATTGTGGAAGTGACCAAGATACCGCACAGCACACGCTCGAGGAGTGCCCTGCGTGGGTTACCGAGCGGCGGATCCTGGTCGATCGGATCGGGCAAGATCTCTCTCTGCCGGCAGTAGTGTCGGCTATGTTGGCAGAGCATGAGAATTGGAGTGCAGTGGTCTCCTTCTGTGAGAGCGTCATGCTCCAGAAGGAGACTGCAGAGCGGGATCGGGAGAGGGCCGATCCCGCACGGAGAAGGATGAGACGGCGCCGGGGTCCATCACGCCTAAGCCCCCTGCCCCGTTACATGGTTGGGGGCCTCGGGGGTCGCGGGCGCGCAGATTGGGGAGTCTGTGTGCTCACACCGAGCGACCCCCGGGAAGACGGTGGCACGCACATGGTCACGTGCCGCCGAGTGCGTAGCACAGCGCACAGCGAGGCTTGGGGGGATCCTTTACAATCCTCCCCGAGAGGTGCCTGGGGGGCGACCTTTTTAACGTCGCCTTCCCTCCGCTAGAGGGGGTGACCGCTTTACATTCATCCCCTCCGAGATGTGCTTAAGGCGTGGCATCACTGGAGGGGCTCTAGTGTGATCTTACGAGGACCTGGAGCCCCTCTTCGGTGCCGAAGATGACCACTCCAGTGGTTTTAGCCGGTAGGAGTCCGGCATACCCCTTCGCCCTTCCCCGGGTTGAAGGAAGTTCATGTAGATTTTCCACTGGAAATAAATAAAAAAAAAAAGCTAAGTCCAACTTCGAGAAAGAGGTCAACCGTCGAATCCACCTCGGCTGGGCAGCGTTCGGGAAACTGCGCATTATCTTCATGTCCAAAATGCTGCACTGTTTCAAGACGAAGGTCTTTGACCAGTGTGTGTTGCCGGTGATGACCTACGGTACCGAGACGGGGTCGCTCACCATGGGCCTTATAAGAAGGCTCAAGGTCACCCAAAGGGCAATGGGGCAAGAGAATTGTGCTCGTAGTGACCCAGCGAGATCGAATTAAAAATGAGGAGATCCGTAACAGGACCAAGGTAACCAATATAGCCCGAAGAATTGCTAACCTTAAGTGGCAGTGGGCGGGGCACATTGCTCGTAGAACGGATGGCCGATGGCGCCGAAAAGTTCTCGAGTGGCAACCGTGTACTGGAAGACGCAGTGTGGGCAGACCCCCCACGAGATAGACCGACGACCTGGTGAAGGTTGCGGGAATCCGCTGGATGCGAGTGGTCGTTGGTGCAGAATTGGTCGTTGTGGTGATCTTTAGGGGAGGCTTATGTTCAGCAGTGGACGTCTTTCGGCTGAAATGATGATGATGATGACATGTATGTATACGTATGTATACTTTATGTACTTTGTATGTACACCTATTTGGAAAAGTTAGCACATAACCTTAGAAGGTACCGGTAACATCGAGTAACAAATTACGCAACACTAATAATTTGTCGTTAGTGGTAGTAGGATAGACTATAACCATATGAAACTCAAAAGCAGTTAAAGCACATTTAATCTAAAATGAATTAGACTTTTAGTTTATCTTATTACGTGTTCCACCCAAGTAGTCATCATCATCATTTCGGCCGAACAAAGTCCACTGCTGGACACAGGCCTCCCCTTGAGTTCACCACAACGACCGTCGCGGGGATGTTGGGTGCTCATTGGGGGTTTTGCCATAAACGCCACGCTTGGCAGGCGGGTTGGCCATCGCAGTTAAGTTGTTGATGCAAAGGACGCTGCTCCTCATCCTCCGGCTAGTCCCCATTTATGACACCCACGGGATGAGATGGGTTGGTGCTATTCGTAGCCGGCACCACACGGCTGACATTTAAATTATTATCTGTAGTTATCATATGCTCAAAAACATGGGCGTTGAATATTTGAATTTAAAGGTACTTATATTTTCTCCCTGCGTTAAGGTTAAACCTCCCAATGTTTATCTAGCCCGAGGCCGTGGTCCAATTCGGTAGAATAAAAATAGAACCGCCTCAACGATTTATACCCATAGCCCATAATAATAATAGTTTACTTATAAATTACAGAAAACCTTTAAGAAGTCTATGGTCTTAAAATAACATGGTAAATCTTATAATATTATGCGAACGAACTTACATTGCAGTTGGAATGTATGGGAGAGGATGTTTTTCAACTACAATGTTAAGTTTGTTTTTGGGATAAATTTATTGGTACAAGACAGAACTCAACAATAGACAATATACTCAGCAACTTCCCTCTCCAATCTGGTACCATACACACTTTTTTAGTTACCTACCACAAACAAATTTAGGCACAGATAAAAAAATTACATGGATGATAAAATATTCATCATATTCATCTCCACGCGAGTTCAACTTGCACGTGTCGTGTTTTTAATGATAAGATTGCTAAATACATATTATTATAGCAAACTCGAATCGTCATAAAAATAAGAAACCAATAAAATTCTAACGACACTTCGTTGACTGACCAAAATCATAAACGCAAACAATGATAATTTGTTTGCCTGTTCCTTTTTTATGAAGCAACTTTGTTTTAGTGTTAACGATGTGCTTATATTATTTCGCACTATCAATTAATGACATTCCATATTAAAATATTTCTTTCATCATCATTTCGGCTGAATAAAGTCCACTGCTGGACACAGGCCTCCCCTAAAGGTCACCTCAACGACCGACATGGGTATGTTGTGTGCCCCCAAAGAGCAAAGATTTTGTCATAATCGCCACGCTTAGCAGGTGGGTTGGCGATCGCAGTTGGGTTGTTAATGTACTCGAAGGAAGCTGCTGCCCATCCTCCGGTTAATCTCATAGTCGCATTTTATGACACCCACATGATGAGATGTGTTGGTGCTATTCGTAGCCTGCACCACACGGCACCTTTCATCAAATCTTCGCAGAATAAAACTAGAGCGCGTGCAATTCAATACACGTGGCAGATGTGACCCTAGCCCGCGCATGCGGCCACACCTTTTATGCCTTTTTTTAGTTATTTTTGTGTCCCAGTGGAAGTTCTTCATGAACTTCCTCCACCCTGGGGAAGGGCGAAGGGGCATGCTGGACTCCTACCGGCTATAACCGCTGGGGTGCTCATCTTCGGCACCTAAAGGGACTCGTATGATCACACTAGAGCCACTGACTGGTGTCACGCCTATAGGCACATCCCGGAGAGGGTGTCCGTAAAGCGGTCACCGCCCAGAAGTATCACTGTGAGCTGTACTTTGTTGTAAATGTGGCGGCGCGTGACCAGATGCGCACCACCATCTACTCATGGGTGGGTCGTTAGTGTGGGTGCATGCGCTCACACAACGTTCCACACGAAACATTACTTTTTTACACAGGGTGGGCCATAAGGGTGTTGGCGGTTTCAATATTCAATTAAAAAAGAACTACGAAACATAACAAAAATATATTTGTATTTTTAAAAAGTAAAAACTTACGAATTTTTAAAACCTAAAAATAATGTTGTCCAAATGACTTCCCTCGGCTGCTTGGCACTCTTGGAACCGAAGTCGCAATATTTGGAAAACTCGTTGAAAAGTTGTTCTCGGTATTTTGTTACTTTCCTGAATAATATTCCTCTTCAGCTGCTCTAAATTGGTCGGATTATTCTCGTAGACTACCGATTTGAGGTAGCTCCTTAGAAAATAATCGCATGGAGAGAGATTGGGGCTACGTGGTGGCCATTCAATATCCCCCCTTTTTGAAATGAGTTTTCCGGGAAAAGTTCCAAGAGTGCCAAGCAGCCGAGGGAAGTCATTTGGATAACATTATTTTTAGGTCTTAAAAATCCCTATGTTTCTACTTTTTTAAAATACAAATATATTTTTGTTATGTTTCGTAGTTCTTTTTTGATTGAATATTGAAACCGCCGACACCCTTATGGCCCAACCTGTATAAAACACTATCCCTGCTCTACAATTGCTCCGGTGTCGTGGGTATACTTTACAGACATTTATCTCACATGCACAGAACAGACCCAGACCCGAAACAACTATCTGTAGATCATGCAATTATAGGATCCGTGCGGAGATCGAACCCGTGAGACGTAGCGCAGAAAGCCAATAGATTATGCACTGCACCAACCGTGCCGCCATATGAAATTTTGCACTCAAATTAGACCTTGAAATTTTACTGTCATTACGCTAATGAATAAATTTCACTTCAATATATTAAAGCGATAGCCTAGTGGTTGAACGCTTGCTTTTTATCCGTTCAGCAGTGGACGTATAAATGACCGATATGATGAAATGAAGTAAACTTACGGATGCTTTTCCGCTATCAATCACGTAGGTACATATCTAAATTCGAGGCGCTCATAGCCAGCAGCACCCACTGGTCGGTAAACAGTCGGTGGGGTCAAGCAGCGATTGGTACAATCTATACAAAGGTGAACGCACAGTGATATTTGAACTGAGCTTCTTCATGCTTCGGAGAGCAGTTCAAATTATTGATAATGTTGTTGTGATTAGAAGGTAGTCGTTAAGCCAAGTCGGAGGCCTTTAGGCGGGTTGAACAACTCTGACACAAAGATAATCGCCAACCACACGAAAAGAAAGAAAGATACTTAGATTAAACATATGTATGAACCCTTTACAGCTTTCATAGTCACGGCCAGATTAGAAGCAGGGTCTAAGTTCAATACCAACTTCACATTAGACTTTTCGGATTCATGTACGGATCAGAATTTGATTATCACTTGCGTTAACGATGAAGGTAAACATTGTGAGGAAACCTGCACATCTGAGAGAGCTCCAAATGCCAGTGGTGTATGTCATCCGCGAACCCGCATTGGTCCAACGTGGTGAACTAAAACTTAACCTTTCTCGTCGTTAGAAAGGGCCCGTGCTCAACAGTGGGACAGTAATGGGCTGATTATGCACGTATGTTATGTAAATTGTTTAAATCTCGTTTTTACGGCAGCAATTTATTTCTCCATTTATTATTTAATCGTTTTCTCATTTTAATTCATGGCTCGGTGCGCACACAGTTTGTAATTGCATAAAAAGATCTTCTATGTTAATTGATCATCATCATCATTTTAGCTGAATAAAGTCGACTGCTGGACACAGGCCTTTCCCTAAGATCGCCACAACGACACGTCTGGGTGTGTTATGAGCTCATTGGGGGGTTTTGCATAATCACTACGCTTGGCAGGTGAGTTAGCGATCGCGATTGAGTTGTTAATGTACTAGGAGGGATCAAAAAGTAGTGAGAACGACATACTCCTTGGTAAGGAAAAAAATCACTGGCAGGCATAACTCAGATACATATTTGTAATATTGATAAAGAAAAAAATCTTCAATTCTCTTTTGTTTTTTTCTAAATGTAGTCATTTGTTTGCTTCGTGTCGAAACGTGTTCTCGAAAATGGAGAAAAACGAAGTGCGAGCCGTTATTAAGTACCTCTGTTTAAAAAGTTAACGACGCAAGAGATTCATTGTGATTTGGAGGCAACGTTAGGAGAGTCTGCTCCGCCGTATTCCACTGTCACAAGGTGGGCTTCTCAATTTCGAGTAGGGAGAACGAGCACGGAATACGAACATCGTTGCGGCCGTCCATCGACGTCAGTCACCCAAGAAAATGTTGCGTAAGTCTAGAAATTGTATTGAGCGATCGAAGAGTTACCATCCGATACTTAATTCAAGAAACGGGCATTTCATATGGAAGTATTCAATCCATATTGAAACAATCTTTGAATATGAGAAAAGTCTCCGCAAGATGGGTGCCGAGAATGTTAACCGACAGTCAGAAACAAAATCGATTTGATATTTCGAAGATATTGTTGGACAAGTTTCAAGAAGATTCTGAAAACTTTTTGTCTCGTTTCATAACAATGGACGAAACATGGGTCCATCATTTTGATCCCGAGACAAAACAGCAATCTTTGCAATGGAAACGGCCATCATCACCGACCCCGAAGAAATTTCGTGTCGTGGCATCGGCTGGCAAGGTTATGGCCTCATTATTTTGGGACTCAGAAGGGATATTGTTGATTGATTACCTGGAGCATGGAACCACTATTACAGGCCAATATTAAGCAGCTTTAATTCCCAAGTTGAGGAATGCCAACAAAGAGAAAAGGAGAGGGAAACTTCGAAGGGGCGTGCTGTTTCATCACGACAACGGACCCGCGCACAGGTCAGCAGTTGCGATAGCTGCCATTCAGCAAGCTGGCTTCGAATTGGTTATTCACCAGATCTGGCGGCTAGCGATTTTTATCTGTTCCCCAAATTGAAAAAATACTTAAGGGGAAAAGGGTACGAAGACGATAACGAGGTGATGGATGCCGTGGAGAGCTTTTTGCAGGACCAAGACAAAACTTTTTTTGTGAAAGGGATTGAAGCCTTGGATAAGCGCTGGACTCGGTGTGTAGAGAGACTCGGAAACTATGTAGAAAAATAAATTATTAAGTTATCAATAATAAAGTCTCATTACTTGATCCCTCCTCGTACTCTAAGGACGCTGCTGCCCCTCCTCGTACTCTTAGGACGCTGCTGCCCATACGGCTCATAGCCAGCAGCATACGGCTCCTGATTCGATAGCATGAGAATTAGGTAAATATTCAGTATATAATATTAGTTTTGTTTAATGTTATAATTTTATATTATTTTGGTGTACAATAAAGTTATATTCTATTCTATTCTATTCTACCTTAAATATAGCTCAATGCGACAACGCTAATTCATAAATAATGAATAACATTAATTTCATCCTAAAAAAATGTATAATTACTCAGATGTTTGAGAAATGAGTTAAAAGTGTGGTGACGGAATTAAGAATATAGCATCATTCCATCTGTTCCCGTGGATGTCGTAACAGGCCACTAAGGGACCAGAGGGTTGGGCAGTAGCGCCCTGCAGCATCTTCTGTGGAACAGCAGCCATATTGCGCTCACCAACCCGCCTGCCAAGCGTGGTGAGCACTGGCAAATTTCACCTCCAATATGACAATATATACTTTTCTAAGCAATAGATGTATTTTGGCTGGTGATGATGAAGCTGATGAGCATCGTGAATTTGTATAACGAAAAGATGCGACATTTCTATTTTATTGAACACAGAAACAGAAGTTGAATCCTCCATACTTACTGTATGATTTCTTTAAAAATTGAATCCTAATAGAATTTGATCCTTCAGTAAACAAAAATAGGTATTTCCGAATCAAAACCTGAAATGATAAAAACAATACCGTGAGCTTTAAAATCCATGTTACCTGTAAATGTCTTATAATTTGGTTAGGGCCCGTTTCTTACCGAATCTTCAGAGTGATTAATTGAGCAGCCATTCGAACCCTCTGAACTTATTGTGACCTAAATTACCGAACGAACGAGGGTAGGGTAATACAAGTTGTTGACTCAGAAACTCTTGAGAGAAGGAAGGCTAGTCCATCAAAATAGTTAGTAATAAATCGATGGCCCTGAATTACAGCAATCATCTACTTTAGAAAACAGCAAAAGTAAGCAATTACAATCATTTGTACTTAGCTCTATTCCAGAATATCCCACTAGAGAGCTATTGTGCAAATAACGAAGCTAATCTATCTAGAACTTTACATAAAGTGGTCCCTCAGGATTTGATGTGGTTTTCCATACCGTGTTCACGATTCGAACATAGCGTGTTGACTATTTTAAAGCGTAGACTTGCGTAGCACAGTTGGCACTACGCCAAGGGTCAATGACACTGCGTAGCATCCCGTAGCCGCGCCCCTACGGTAATGAAGTTATAGTATGATGTGTACGTGTGTAAGGCTCATTGTATGGTGTGTGTAATCTGTAGGGTGGTTGTTTGTAGAGACGATAATAAAGGATAATAAAAACATGGTTTGCATAATATAATTCATAAAAAGCAGCAATACTGAGTAACCTAATTGGTAGCTTATTATTGTCGCACGTAAAAAGTTTCATATTTGTAGTAGTTGGTTGATGAGTTACAAATTAATTATTGTGCATATGCGCCTACATTACTAATGGTCTCGAGGTGTAGTGTGCTTTGGGGTACCAGGCAGGACAAGTCCTCAGTAACATTACTATTGTTAAGGGCAGGCGCTTACCATTAGACAATTGGCTTGCTGGTCACGTCACTAGATTGTATGAAAATTTATTCTCTATAGTAATTATTATGCCAATGTTGACTATATTCTTTCCATTCAATATTCCTCTTATACTTTTGTTTTATTATGGTGTGCAATAAAGAGACTTTAGTATTATTATCTATTAGTTATGAAAAAAAAGGTTAGTAAGTTTGCTACGTAGTAATATTTTATCACCCCATAAATTTGTTTCATGTAGTCAATACTGCAACGCATCGCTGCCAAGCGATTAATAAAGTGATTTTCAAATATACGCAAGTGTTTTCAAGTGTATATATTTTAGTATAGATAAAAATAGAAATAAAATCAATGAGTACTTACTTTGTTGTCTGTACAATTAATGCGTTCATTTGAGCTGATATGATTAGTTCGTTGTACTCGGAACTCAGTAGTTCAGAGCAGTAATTTCACTAGCTATAGTATAGTAGTGCTAATATTTTTAAGGTTATATATTATATTTACAGATAGACTGAGCTTGTCGTATGGTAAGCCCTTTGAAGGTACTTTCCGGACACCAACACCATCTGTGCTGGACAGAAAACCCTGCCGAGCCATTTAAAATATCAGTCTAAGGGTTTTATTTTAGATAGACATTAAAGAAATACATATCGTGGTTCTAGAGTCTCAATATTGTGTATTTGAAAATGTTAAGTAACTATATTCAAATATATTTAGCCATATATTAAATACTAGGAACAAACAAACCAATTATGTTATTTACATAATGTTTTAAATAGCTTTTTTGGACAAAGACAAATATTTTTATTTATTAAACTATTTAGCAAGCACTTATGAATAGTCCGTAATAGCGTGTGGTGTTCAGACCAAGATAAAAATATAGCACCACACCAGCTTCTCTCGTGGATGTCGTAAGAGGCAATGAAGAGACTCTAAACTAGAGGGTTGGCAGCAGCATCTCTTCTGAGGTACAGTAGCTATACTGCGCTCACCAAGGCGCCTACCAAGCGTGGTGAATTTTTTTTTTTATTTTTTTTTTTTTTATTTATTTATTTGTTTTCTCACCACAATATAAAAAATAACATGTGAATTTTTGACTAGTTATAGTAATACAGTAATATTGTGTGAGACTGGTGCCTAAACTAAGCCGAGGCCTGTGTTTCAGGCCACCAGGTCTTCACCCCTGGTATAATTTTAAATTTCCTTTAACTAAATCAGTGCTAACAAATGTCTATGTGGAAAGTATAGTTAGTATAGCTTTTGTATATATTTAAGTGTGGGTATATGTGTGTGCGTGCGCATATGAGGGTGTGTGTACGTGTGGGAGAGGGAAGGAGGGGCATGTGAGAGTGTTAGTGTAGATGTGAGAACCACTGAATTTAATATACAATAATAAGCAGTCTTTCAGTTTCGTCGTAGTTCAGGGACTGGAGCCAGTCAGTTATCTTTCTCTTGCATAGCTGTTTCGTATAAGGAAATATGTTGTGGATTCTATTTATTTTATTATATAGGTAGCCACCCAGAAAACAGAAGAACCGATTGGTGAAGCAAGTTGAATATCGGCTGAGATACTAGAATACTGGCAGTCTCTCCAATATGACAACACAATTGTGAAAATGTATGGCAGAGGCCTTTTTTCAGCAGTAGACGTCCTTTGGCTGATCTAATAAATAAATTAACTTTTTATAATGTCAAAATATTGTTCATCATTTCGGCCGAATGAAGTCCACTGCTGGACACAGGCCTCCCCCAAAGATCACCACAACCACCGATATGGATGTGTTGTGAGCACATTGGGGGGGTTTTGCCATAATCGCCACGCTTGGCAGGCGAGTTGGCGATCGCAGTTGAGTTGTTAATGTACTCGAAGGACGCTGCTGCCCATCCTCCGGCTAATCCCTTAGTCGACTTTTACGACACCCATGGGACGAAATATTGTTGCAACATAAGAATTACTTTTGTTTACAGCAAGAATATTAGAATGATTGAACTGTGAGCCACTGTCACCTTGACTTGATTTACGTTGATTTAACTATAACTATACGTAATTTAATTATATTTAGTAGCGGATTATTCTTGTTCCGATGAAATTTCCAACAGGAATTTATTTATTTTATTTCACATATACATACACAACATTACATATACTAATTTGCTGTACATTTATAAATTATTACAGAACATTAAAACAGTATAAGTAAAAATAAAATCCAAGTATTTTGACTATGTAAATTGTAAAGCAACATATATTAAAATATCATAAAATATCATGTATTAAAATATCATATCCATATCATGTGCCACGCATAAAGCAATAAATTATTTGTTATCCACCATCGCACAAAATCTTAAACTTTCCCGGCACACATCTCTCTATCTCGTTACAATCAAATTTCACACTGGTGCTGATGTCAGCAGAGCATTTAGCATCGTGAGCGAACGGACGAGCGGAGAGTTGGTATGCGAAACTGTGCGGGCTTCCGGTACAGACAGTAACTGATGTCTGCGCAGCCTGAGCTAGTGTGTAGGCACAATCGGAATGAATAGCCGCATCACTTGAGACACCAGCTCCGGACAATCGGATTCAGCCCGCAGAATCATACATGCAGAAGTCAACAAACATTAATTACGTCTTACTTCAAGAAAGTTAAATTTAACACTCCAATAAGAATTTTGTGGGATATAGGAATGGGTAATATCCAAACAGATTTTTAAACAAAAATCATAAAAATGCTTAATTTATCAAACCATGAAAATACACACTTCCAATACACATCGTACCAAATAAGTTAAAATTAATTTTAGACTTAATTGCTTAAGCGTTAGAGTTTCAGTTGAAATGAGTCGAATTGAGTTCGGAGTAAACTACCAATTTAAAAGTACCTATTGCCTGACATGGCAAACATAATAAATCTACATGCTATAATATTTCATATATTTTGTTTCAACCAATTCCATTGAATTATGATATATGTATCGAGTTACCAATATTATTACATTGTTATAAATTTATTCGAAACAATAAAAAACTCAATGATCTATTTGTATACGAAAATGTAACTCGTAGACTTCGATAAAACAATAAACCTTTATCTTATGTTACACGAACTTTATTTAGTTAAAGTAGATGTCTGCGAATGAAAGGCAGTAAGATTTTTTTTAATTGTGGGCGCACATTACCTACGACCAAAGGATGGTAATATTGCAGACAATTAAGATAAACAAAGACAGTTATTTTTGTAATATGCGACGTCAGAAAAGGACTATTTCAGATTTTGATGTCTGAGAATGTTTATGCTTTGTCTATTTTAACATTTTTTTATTTCATGTACAATGGCTTAATACCATATGACATTCTCTACCAGTCAACCTTTGGGCTAAAAAAGAAAAGCATTGAAAAAAGTACAAAAAAGGAATTGGTATTTCAAGAATGATAATATAAGATATATACAGATATAGATACTAAAAGTACGATAAAATACAAAATATTTGTTATAAACATAAATTAAAATATACTAGATATAATTCGTAATTATATCATAATAATCATTATAACGATGCCCGTAATTGCCGATTAGGAAGTGGAGTAAGTGAGTCACAGTTTGGTGAATGATTCTTTCTCATCATGAAATTTCTAATGTGTCGAACAAGGCTTTATTTAGACGGGGAATATGATTATTTCCCATAGTTTTTATTATAATCTATTAACAAGAGGAACCTATCGATTAAAGCTCCTCTAAATTCAATCATAAGAATGATTTTATACAAGCCATAAATTAAACGATAAATGCTACGCCGGAGACAAGCGTAGCTCGGATAGATCACTGAACGCGTAACTTTTTTACGACCGGTTACGAAGTTTGAGACTATTTACAAAGTTCTGTGACAGTGTGTCCAAGTTTCGCTATTAGTTTTATGTGGCCACATAGAGGACACTGTTTCAGTAAGATGTTTGAAATCTTAATACTTACAAGTCAAATAATATTATGTCATGGTTATTCGGATGTTTGAAACAGTTCATGCTTGACATTAAAATGACAAATATTCCTTGACAGTACTGTACACATGACATATATATTCGTATTTTACATTTTACTGTAATATAAAAGATAAATAAACAGTGTATCGCCTTATATAATGTATTATCTCCAATTTAATATTTTCAATGACTGTCATCATCATCATCATATCGGCCATTTATACGTCCACTGCTGAACAAAGGCCTCCCCCATAGATTTTCACAACTTGTCATCATTTTGGGGGGTATTTGCCAATACTCACCACGCTTGGCAGGCGGGTTGGTGAGCGCAGTATGGCTACCGTTTCACAGAAGGGACGCTGCTGCCCATCCCTCTGGTTTAGATTCCCTTAGTAACCTTTTACGACATCCACGGATATTCCGTGTGGTGTCCGGATTAAGAATATAGCACCACTCCATGTCCTCCCGTGGATGTCAATGACTGTGATAAGCATATTTATTTAATTAGTTTAATGTGATTGTTAAAAATTAGCATGTCCATGTGAAGGCGGAAGGTGGAGACCTATGAAACTTGATAGGATCTATGTATGTATAACTACCCATGTTTGCAAAGAAATAAATAAATAAATGAAATGTCATTGTGTTTTGTTTTAATTCATATAGTTTTAAACAAATTTAGCATCACGAATACTTTTTTATTGAAACAAACTAAGGCTCCTTCACACGTCCTGGGCCCATAGCGGTATTTGCATGGGCTAATAGAAATAATAGTGATGTCATACAGAAAGAAAGACAGTCGCGGGCCTTGCCCCATTACCAGTATTTAATGGGAAGTCTGTTTTATAAGGCCTTGGCTCACAGTACGGCCACCCCATTACGACTCTAAAATTAAAACACTTTATTTTACGTAAGTGCTGCATACACAAAGGAACTTCGAGAGTACTGGATTGTGTTCGAGAGGGCAGAAAACCGTTGGGCGGAATTTTAAATAGGACACAAGCTGTGTAGCCGTGACCGGGATCCAATATTTCGGTCCATTAAACCGTCAGACGGTGTTCCAAGGGTTTGCTCGGCTTGCTCTAGTGGGTATTCAAGTGACGATTAATTAATTCGCTATCGATTTGTGGACTGCTAATGAATTTATAAGTTCCATCTCGTCAATATTATTGAAAATGTTGTGCAATTCAATTAAAAACTATTTGCTGAAGTAGAACGACTGGTAGTGAAATGTACTCGAAGGACGCTGCTGCCCATCTTCCGGCTAATCCCATAGTTGCCTTTTACGACGCCCTCGGGAAGAGATGAAGTGGTGGTATTCTTAGCGGCACCACACGGCCATGGCGTGCGCACATCGTCTCAAAAATCTGACAGAGTAAAAAAAAATCGTTCTAAATATATTTTTTTTACTGACTAATTATAGTTTTTTTTTATATATATGACAATAAATAAGTATTTAAATATTATTTGAAATGTATAAAAACATATTTAAATTTAATTAATTTAACTGACCTTGTAGTGTCGTGTGGTGGCTATGAATAGCACCAACCTATCTTATTCCACGAATGTCGTAAAAGGCGACGAAGAGCAGAAGCCGAGTACATTGTACAACAACTCAACTGCGATCGCCAGTCCGCCTGCCAATCGTGGCGATTATGGGGATCTTTGGGGCATGCCTGTACTCCGCAGTGGACTTTATTCGGCTGAAATGATAAATCAACGTTTATTACTTGTATATAATATTTTTCTGCGATCCTTTTGTTTTCCTACTCATGAGAATGCATGCCATTCATTTCGGATTTTTTCTTGGCGCAAATATGTATGTGGAAATTCAAACGCTTGTACACCCACACACAGTATTTAAATTTTATTTTTACATCTTGCACCAACCGCCTCCCTCAGTGCTAAAAGCCTAATTATGTAATAACCGAAATGATTTAAGAGTACATTTAAATGAATTCCCCAGGCCAAGAGAACTGTCTCGACGAACCTCTGCCAAATATAGCAGCCCTAACTATGACGCTGGTCAGGCGAGGTCAAAGGGGTAGTGGTTTGCAGCTGGCCGTATTTAATAGCTACACTGTTCAGTACGTTACGAATTTTCTAACGTTAAATTTACCGTCAACCTATTGACTGTGGTTAACTATAGAGAACATTAATTGTCTTTCTCTTGTGCTAGTGCAAGTTGTGTTAGAATATAATTACGAATAAAGTACTATAGAGTATGATTGGCCATTGAGAAAAGAAACAATTGTGAATTGTTTTATAATGGTATTATTAATAAATTGTCAGATTAACGAATGTTGCGCAGAATATTAATTCTTATAGAATCGATTGAACTGTACGGATGTACTTCATTCTTCCATTGTGACACATTCTATACAATCTAATAATGTTCTCGTTAACTGCCTACATGCCTTTACTCTCAGGCTTCTGACCATTAAATGCTGAACAATTAATATCAGCCTCTGACTGTCCCATTGCAAGGAAAAAGCCTCTTCTCATACAAAGAAGGAACGAGCATTGATCATCACGCTTGTTTACTGCGTGTTGGCGATTTCGGATAATTAAATCAAAGTTTCCTCATGTTTTTTACTTTAAGTCTTAGCTTCTTAGGTTAACTATAACAGTACATCATCATCATCATCATCATTTCAGCGGAATAAAGACCACTGCTGGCCACAAGCCTCCTCAAAGATCACCACAACGACCGGTCTGGGTGTGTTGTGTGCTCATTGGGGGGTTTTGCCATAATCGCCACGCTTGGCAGGCGGGTTAGCGATCGCAGTTAAGTTGTTACTGTACTCGAAGGATGTTGCTGCCCATCGTCCAGTTACTCCCATAGTCGCCTTTTACGACACCCAAGGGATGAGATGGGTTGGTGCTATTCGTAGCCTGCACCACACGGTTAACAGAGGGACTGTAGATATGATATTGAAAAATTCACATTGGTACATACCAGGTTTTATACCTCCTGCTTAGGGCTCAAAAACATCACGACATTATTTAACAATACGTTAATTATTATACAACTCAACTGCGATCGCCAACCCGCCTGCCAAGCGTGGCGATTATGGCAAAACCCCCCAATGAGCCCACAACACATCCATATCGGTGGTTGTGGTGATCTTTGGGGGAGGCCTGTGTCCACCAGTGGACTTCATTCGGCCGAAATGATGTGCAGTTTCATTCACTATTTTATCTCTCATACAAACCTTTTTTGTAATGTTATAAAATGGCGCGCTCCACATATGCGCCCCATTAGAAGAAAAAATAGAATCTCCGAGGCGATATTAACTTCTTGGGTTTGCACTGTATCGTAATGGAAAAATAATGTATTATAACGTTGTTTTGCTAGAGAAAAAGTGTTATAATTTGATTCTATTTTTAAAATTCGGTATTGTGTTTATAACGTATGGTAATATAAGTTTAAGTTAAGAGTTTTGAAGCTTATAATTCAAATTGTACGATACGAGAGTAGATAAACTATATTACACCATATTAGATAGATGTGTGGTTTATATTAATAACTTAGTTTCTATTAATACTTACCACAGTATCGCAGTCTCGATTAATTTCAGTGCGGCCGCCGGAGCTTATTGTAGGTTGAATTAGTAGTTCAACCTACAACTTACGAAAGTTAATTATAATTTCAACTTGCAGTAAATTTAAATATATGAGCGCAAAATTGTATCTTTATTATAAAATAAACAAGTCCAACTGAAAGTTGTCAGGAACGTGTTCTCTCGGCGGCCGCACTGTAAGCGAAAATATTTTATCTACAATTACATATCGGGTAACTCGTATATGCAAAAAATATTGAGAAGTGTCTATTGTTTAGCTCTTCAAGTTACTTGATTGTTCTAGAACCTTCAAGATTTTGAAACTTATGTTGAGTTCGCACCTCGGACAAGTTTTGGTTTTGATGCCTAATTTCATAAATCGGATTTTTACAATTTGAGCTGCACAGCGCTTGGCGTATTTAAACTTAGATGTAGTGCTGTAATGCCACATTTAGTAAGTAAATAAAATTTTAGACACGCGTTTGGTATCACCGTTAACACCAGCTTTGATCCCGAATAAAAACAACTGCACATCAACTTCAAATAAAACCACTTCCGTTACATCCCTATGTAGTGCCACACGAGACGTCCCACGCTCAGTGTTATCGATCTCGACAGAGACCGCACACGGACGTGCAAAATCGTTCGTGTGCATTTATTTGTCGCGAATATGTAGAGCTAGATTGTTAGCAATATATTAGCTCGCCCACCCCGTGTGCCAATAGTTCTCGAAGAATTTTTCTTAACCGAATCAAAATCTGTGTCTATCTATATCGAGTTTTTACACTAAAAAATTTGTTGGTGGCTTAATTAATGCTTTTTTTAAGAGAAATATAATTGTATCGTGTATTTGTTTCTTCGCAAGAGATTCAGACATTTGATTACTATACTGATAGCATACAGTATAAACTCGGTTATAGCAAATATAACATAAATTAGGATAAGTGATGGATAAATGATGAATTATATTTGAATAGTACTGCAACATATTCATTAAAATCCTAGAGCCCACAATAGAGAAAACATTATTACTATTTGTCGGCTATATGTTGGGCTCAACCGTCACCGACCTTGACCCTTGTAAATCTTTTATGCTGATACTAACTCTCTACCCTGCGATTGAGCCAGCATGGAACTGTGCGTAATCATTTGGTACAGGATAAGCTGGTCCCAGGTGATTCGCCATATGCCAAAAGCGTCATAGTCACACAATATGAATGTGTAACATTGATCCTTTTTCACCCCTGCAGAATCTGAATGTATCCGCCGTGCTCACTTTCATTGTGTCAGGTGTTCGTTGGTACCGAAGTGTTCTGTTAGTGCACCTAAAAAGCATCTGAGTTGTGATCTGTTTAATTTAACAATTTCACTCCACAGTCTTTTCTTATGCTAGAAAAGGTCTTGAAGTGGTTTAGGTCTACAGCCTTCCTCCATTCTTTTGCTTGTTCTTTTCTAGCATATACATGTAATGCACGATGATTAGGTCCGTGAGGTATACCTAAAAAGGGTACGCGGCCAACTAGCTGCTTATATGAGTCAGCCCTTGCTAATTCGTCTGCCTTTTCATTACCCGCAATACCTTCACGTCCAGGAACACAGATAAGGTTGACATTGTTGTGTCTTCCGAGACTGTTTAAGCCTGATACGCTTCTATGTCCAGTTGAGCTAATCTTGAAGAAGTTAAGTTTGTTTCCTTGATGCTGGTAACTATTGCATATGCTTGGAACACCGACACATATTGCCCCATAATTTGACTGATGCTGTAGTCATTGGAGTGAGTCCCTGTGTCTGTACCTGACTGCATTTTAGGGCCATCGGTGGACCATGTGAGGTGAGTTTCACCGACAGGTCTAGTCCACTGCTCCCTTGTCTTGAAAGTATGTCAAGCAGGGTAGTGTAATTTATACTTAGAATATCCAATAGATATTTGTTGAAGGTCATACAGGTTTACGTACCTTGACACACCCAGATGATGAAGTAGAGAGTATGTATGAGGACGTAAGTAGGCCATACTTACCTTCAAGAAACGCTTCACTGTTGTAATGGGGGACTTCAATGTGAAGTTGGACACTCAATGTGATAGTGAGTTGAGAGTGGGGCAATTTGGGTATGGCCAATGGAACCCAGGGAACAGAGGCAGCCGACGTTTTGGAAAAGGAGGGACTCTTCGTGATGAACTCCTTTTCCAAAACCCACCTCACAGGAAATGTCCATGGATGAGACTTGATGGTTCCACAAAGAATAACATTGACTTCATCATGACCAATAAAAACAAATATTTAATGTGATTGATAGGGTATAAACCGATGCCTGGGACTGTCTGCCTGGAACAAACCATGCAGTTAGGTAGGTCCAACTTCGAGAAAGAGGTCAAGCGTCAAATCCGACTCCGTTGGGCCGCGTACGGGAAACTTCGCAACGTCTTCTCGTCAATAATACCGCAATGCCTAAAGACAATTCTTTAACCAGTGTGTGTTACCAGTGATGACATATGGAACCGCTACGACCAGTGTGGGTCTGTTGTGTGCTAATTGATGGGATTTGCCATAAACGCTGCGGTTGGCGGGCGTGTTGTCGACCGCAGTTGAGTAATTAATGTATTCGAAGAACGCTACTGCCCATCCTCCGGCTCATCCCATAATGGCCTTATACGTATATATATATATATGTATATAGGTTAGTGCTATGCGTAACCGGCATCATACGGTACGACAAGGGTGCAAATGGTAACTATCTGCAAAACAATAGCTTTGAAGTAAAATGTCGGGTACATGGATCTGAAAGTTATCTATCTATAGCGCGACGTAACACCTAAGTAAGCAACGACCGTACTCGGATGTCAAATCGTTTGTTGCTAGTATAAATTAAAAAAAGAAAAAAGTTGGTAAATGATTAAGCAAGAGAAAATTCACTAAATTTTTTTATATTTTATTTTTTTATATTTTTATAATATTATGAACGTTTACAACAATGTAGATGTAGTTTAATGTATGTATGTAACGTATGAATGATGGCAAACCACATTGCAGATTTCCACATCAGTAAATATTTAAACAAGCTTATATAGCAGTAAATGTACGAAGTTATTAACATCATTAACTAGGTACGTTACAGTAACAAAGAAAAGTTCAGTTGTTTAATGGAAGGTAGATGAACATAAATGTTATCTATACGCGGCGGAATAAACAACCGCTGGGGTATAGTTAGTTATTTTAATTATTGCAGATACATTAAACTGTAAACTGTTAAACTGTTTCATTATATCCTTGTGCAGGATCAGTAGAACTGTATATTTTGTATAGTTTCACCAGACGTTGCGAAAATTATTTGCTACTATCATGTTTACATTTATTCTAAAATTAATGTTATTGTCTTTTGTCAGCATCAATACTTTCCTGGAAATAGTGTGACTCAATAATTGGAATGATGTAAATATATAGTTAAGTTGAAGGCAGACGAACTGGAATGTTCCTGTACACGGCGCTCCGCTTGCTATCGATCGCGACCAACGCCGCTGATGTGCATAGAGAGTTACTATTCCCATTTTATAAAATATGCAGTTATGTGTTCTTTTTTGCATAAATTAATGTGTTACATATATAAATAAAACAACTTAAATAAACTTATTAGATATCGGACCTGTCAGACTTTGTCTCATCTGTCATTTGCGATTCCGATAATGAAGCAGTTTATTTTAAGTTAAATAGTAATTTCTCTGCATCCTGCTCCTTAGGGTCAATAGGCAGAAAAGTTAAAGGCTTAAGTCCACTTCTGTACAGTTTTAGTGCATAAAGTATTATTTAAGTAAATAATTTCATATTTAAAGTAAATATTCACAGAAAATATCAAAGTAAAGAAACAAGTACTTATCGATTAACTGAAAAACAGCGCTGTGGCATTTTTTTAAATGTCGCAGCATTATATACTGGCCTTTCTTGTTGGTGAGCTTAGATTCGTAAGAGAAAATGGTTCTTGCTCAATCTTCATCACTCCATACTATATCTCATATCGGCCATTTATACGTCCACTGCTGAACAAAGGCCTCCCCATAGATTCCACAACTGTGTCATCATTTCGGGGGGTATTTGCCAATACTCACCACGGTTAACAAAAGGGACGCTGCTGCCCACCCCTCTGGCTTAGATTCCCTTAGTCGCCTTTTACGACATCCACGGGAGGAGATGGAGAGGTGCTATATTCTTAATCCGGACACCACTCGGACTATATGTTCGGGGGCAAACAAAATCTAGATACTTGTATTTTTTTTAATCTATATCTGATAAGTACCATCCTTTGTTTTGTCGTGGTAGCAGTTTCACATACATTATTTCCACATGAAAACACCTACAACTACTTGTAGCTGGTAGGCCACACTAATATATGTCCCGTGTGGAAATCGAACCTGTCGTACCTGAGCAGAAAGCCAATCCCTGAGCCACTGCACCAACTGTGCCACAAGCCAGAAGCCGTAGTCTCACTGAACACTCACTGATAACTCGTAACTTTTTGAAGTTGATTTTGTACTTCAGATTCCATTAGGCGCCACTTTTATATTGAAGTTATATAAATCAATAACTTTACATGATTTTGGATCTTCGAATTCCACGCGTGCGAAGCCGCAGGCAAAAGCTACTTGGGAATAAAACAAGGGTAGTATTTCAACGAATGACTGTAAACTCAAATTACGAGGTGTCAAAAATACTTAAAACGGTTAAGAAAAATACTGTGTGCCTGGCTGTGAACGAATAAAAAAAAAAATTGCCGAAATTACTTCGTGTGTTCACATGTTTGCAACATTGCACGCCGCTCGATAATCTACTGAGACTGTATTTGTTCTTTAAGATTAATAATATCCGTTTATTACTACAAGGGTAGTATGTAGTAGGTAGTAGTGAGTAGGAGCGTAACACCGAGGAATAAATTTAAGCTGTACAGTAGTACTCGTAGTAGTAGTAGACATATATGAAAGAAATGTACATGCCACACTGTACACGCCATCAGGGTCTACAATAAACTACCTAACATGTTTAAAGAGTTGTCTTTGAATATATTTAAAAGAAAACTGACAGAACGGCTTCTAGATAAGTGTTTTTATGACTTAAATGAATATATGACCTATTAAGAACATTAATGTAATAATTTGTGAGTTTATGGAATGTTAGTGACAAATGTTATAATCCGTTAATTTAATTTAATTTTTTTATCACATTTATGCATATTTTGACTAATTAAATTATTTTTCTAAAATTATTCTCATTAGTGACAATTGACATTCGTTCTGTGACATTCGTGGGTTCTAACATTCATATCTTATTATTATTATTTTGAGATTGGAATTCCTTTAAATACCTTTGACATGTTTAATTCTTTATTTATTAAAGGTTTTGTTAACGTATTGGATACCAATGACTTGGTAGAATGTACGATCTATTCTTTTGTTAACATCTCTGTGAACTACATTCTTGCAATAATAAATGATTATGCGAGTAAATAATTACCTTAAGAAACACTGAGACAGATATTTTTAACACTTACCGTGTCTCAGAGGTAAAACCTAAGATTTAGAATGCTAGAGTGAATGCTAGTAAAAGTACGAAATTAACGATTTTTCAGCGATCAGTTCGGACTTTTACCATTAAGTCTTCGTAAATTATAATTTAAAACCTATACGTCGTACTGGAAAATGGTTTACCGAAGTTTGAGCTTTAATTTAAATATAAATGCAATACCTACTGTTTAAACAAAATCTCAGACATACTCTCTACAAGTTTACAAACAAACAAACGGAGTGTTCGAGTGTCTATTACGATAATTTGCATGTCCCATAAGATGTTAATCAATAGTTTTCGTCTTCAACCAATAAATCTGATGATAAAATGTCTTCTGTGAAAAAGCCAGTAAAACTTGAACACTATCGACATTATTCGAATTGAGTCTGAAAAATACTGCAGAGCGAGACCATATCGAAAGCGGGGCTGTATCCGTTCTAGTCTGAGTTGACATTACCAATGCTTTAGCAAACTTATATCCTATAAATCAAGTTTGTTCTTGTCTAGGGCTGGGGCATTAAAGTTATTTTATGTCGATACTTTTATATTTTCATCAAAGATATTTTCAGACCGTTGGTCGATACTGCGCCTGACTAGAGGGCTGGTATTTTCTTTGACCACAAAATAATCAGATTTATTTGTTTTTCAATATGGGAATGTTGCCAGTCTTCTGGGAAAGTTATCAGCTATCGGAGGAGCGGAGAAATATCCACGTTTTCTAATTTTTATGCTGGGTGTTAGTTTTATATATATTTAATATATTCGTATAATATTTTTGGTTTTAAAGAAATACAATTAATGTGTTTATAAGTAAGCATTTTATTGTTAATAAATTATGTTGTAGCTTTCGAACTGAAAGATACTATATGATCCTAGATATTAAAGTTTTAATATCGGCAGGAAGTAAAGACTACTTTGTTACGAGATTAAAATATTTTAGTGCAACTAGGAAGAGGCCTATTTAGAGCATAGAGTTGGGCCATTACTTTGTAAATTCCAGTTGTGTGGAATCATTATTTGGGAATTTAACATGGGCCACACGACATGCTACAACAGCAGCAGCTGCGCGGTACAGGATTCATTACATATCGCAGAGGTATTCGCTGCTGTGAAAATATTATTCTTATTTACATGTCTCGTTATTCACAGGTTTATATCCCCTGTAAGAGGGAATCCTGTATTTTGATAGGCTTACGCGGGGACATGGGTCCAACACGCAGAGGTCCTTTATAGAATTTTAATATAAAATGTAATGGGACACTAACCGGGGACACTCCATGGTTGCACTACAAAAATGCAGTCTCGGATTGTCCCCGAAGGTGTTAAAACTATTATATCTTATATCTTCATAACAGTTTAACCTTGTAATAATTTATTGTATATATTGAATATTGTATCACAGACGAAAATTAGGTCACCTAAGCCTCGTATTTAAATATGTCCACGTCCAACGTATGACTCGGTCCAATATTTGCTCAACCAGCAAACACAGACTGATTTCTCAGTTTGTCATTACCATTTTCGGAAGACCCACCCTTTACAGATAAACTATCGCGACACCTTTGTTTGTGTACCGAGTCATTTTGAAGTTCATTTTGTGGTGGATAGCAAAAGACAGTGATCATGTGATTGTTAAGATCTTAAACATGTTTAGTTATTGTATATTTAATGTTTTATTGTTATGTGCCGTTTCCATATTTGCTACCAAAATTGTTGAAGGGTGAGTTCTGTAGACTTGCTGTTAAATTATACTTTAAAAGAATTGAGTTTCCTGTATGGAAGTATATAATGTAAGATCATTAAAGGCAACCCGTGGGTGTCGTAAAACTATGATGACTATGACTATGGGATTAATTGGAGGATGGGCAGCAGCATCTTTCAAGTACATTTATAACTCAACTATGATCGCCAACCCGTCTACCAAGCGTGGCGATTATGGCAAAAACCGCTCAATGAGAACACACCACGGACTCATACCGGTCGTTGTGGCAATCTTTAGGGGAGGCTTCTGGCCAGCAGAGGACTTTTTTAAGACTGAGAAATGATTATTAAAGGAAAGAAGCAGTCGAAGTTATTAGCATCATGGCAAATCATATTTACCATAACGCATTTTTTTTTACTTATGGTGCTCTAACTACGACTCATCTCATTATGGTTGAATATATTGTATACTTGCGACAAAATGAATCTGAGGGCTAATAAATTTCATTATAGTTAATTAAATTAGTTGAAGAAATTGTAAGATGATGGTAATCAAGTCTTGTAAAGTAACTGTAAGGCTCGTAGATGCTCATTTGTGTTCGTTCTTCAGTGAATCTGCATATTCATCAAGGAGTAACAAACGTTATTCTATAAATGTCGCCTAGTAGACTTGAATTATACAAACTTTAAGTAGTAGTAAAAGTTCCACGAATTATGGATTCGTCTCTTACACCTGAGATATTTAATTAAATTCAAAATAAATCGATTAGAAACCCAAATAATGAAAACTAAATTCAGTACGCCAATTTAATTAAAACCGGCTTAATCTGTATTCAAAATGTTATCTGGCTAATCCAAAAAATACTGTTTACAATTTACAGATCTCAGCCAATCTTACAAAAAACAATTGAGGCTTTATTTAGCGAAAGAACTGAGGAAGTGCATCAGGGGTCCTGCAAACTGCTTAGATCTTCAAAACGACAAACAAAAATGTGCGAAAGAAACACCGGCCTGTCGAACGTTTTGAAAATCGGAAAGGAACAAGCAATCACCGCTTGCGAAGAGACGTTTCAATATGACAGGTGGAATTGCTCCCTCATTTTGAACAAAAAACCTAGAAGGAGCATATTCAATAAACTGTACAGGGAAACTGCATTCGTCCATGCTTTAATGGCAGCATCTATCAGCCATGCAGTAGCAAAAGCATGTGCTTCTGGGGAACTATCTTCCTGCTCCTGCGTCGGAAACTTTGGAAAAAACAACACATGGAAACTGGCAGGGTGTGGTGATGATTTCAAACATGGAAAGCGAATGACGAAGAATTTTTTGGATTACAAACATGCTGGCAATGATCAGATTGCGGAAATACTAAAACAAGACGTCATTGTCGGCGTTGATTCTATAGGGGAACAGCTAAAAGAAGTTTGCAAATGCCACGGTTTCTCAGGATCCTGTACAACGAAGACGTGTTGGAAACGGTTGGGGCCTTTCAATTCAGCTATGGGCTTGCTGAAGAAGCATTACCACCATGCTATGAAAAAGAAAATTATGAACTACACAACAAAACGAGCTATTACGCCTAAAGTAAGGAATAAGATGAAGGTCAACAGAAAGAGCTTAGTATATTTGCAAAGGACGCCAAATTTGTGTGTCAGTACAAAGGGTAGGGTGTGCAAAGATAGACATAATTGTGCGACGTTGTGCTGTGGAAGAGGTTATATAACTAGTAAAAGAACTGTTAGCTCCAGGTGTAGATGTAAGATGGTTAACTGTTGTTTTGTACAGTGTGATACTTGTGTTGAGGAGATTGATTATTATACTTGTAAGTAATTAATGGATTGCTATCTCAATACATGTACTAGGAAATTTCATACATGTTAATATTTAATTATCTAGTGAGTTGTGAGAATATTTTTATCTGATGTGTGTCTATTTCGCTATAGAAATCCGTGAATGCATCATAATAGAAAAAAGACAATGCCATAGATTCTTGTAACAGTCTGTCCGTTCGTTCTTCCCCATAAACCCGTATAACATTTTGCCAAATGAGTTTGGCCATAGCCACGTTTGAAAGTTGGAGTTGGATACCTCAATCAATAGTAACGACGTATTTTCTGAAAAGAGATTGCATTCTCAAGTATCTATCACAAATATTGATAAGTATCAGCCCGCAACTGTTTCGCTGTAAGGCAAAGGAGAAGAGGTTCTCATACAGAGAAGGAACGAGCATTTATCATCTCGTTTTCTCATTTTGTGTTGGCGATTCCAGTCCACTAGCCTAGGTAGGCCTAGGTTTCTTTACAATGTGCGCCACCGTAACATAGTAGATGTTCCACCCTTACGCACGATCGGTTTTGCTTTCACGTTTTTCGTGTGTACCGTGAAGGAATGCATCTCTATGTCAGAGTCTGATTCCCGACCGTTATAACCTGGGAACCTTGAAGTCGCGATTGTACACGTTAATTCTGGGCATACATGCATCATCGTCGACGGCATCGTCACTTGACATCAGGTGAGATAGTTGTTAAACGCAAACCTAATCAACCATATTTTTAAAGTCAGCGGCGTTTTAAATTGACTAAGAAAGTACATATGCCATTGAAAAGGTCACATTAGTGCATGCCAGGTTTTGAACCCACAACTTTGTGCTCAAGCAGTGAGTGTGTAAACCTCTGGACAGCCACGACTAATCTTATTACATTGTACTGATTTTAATATTGAATTCATCATTTCAGCCTAAAGTCCAGTGCTGGACATATGCCTTCCCCAAAGATCGCCACGATGACTTTCTGGGTATGTTGTGTGCTCATTGGGGGGTTTTGCCATAATCACCACACTTGACAGGCGGTTTGCGATCGCAGTTGTTTTGTTATTATATACTCGAAGGACGCTTGCTGACCATCCTCCGCCTAATCCAATAGTTGCCTTTTACGACACCCACAGGAGATGGGTTGGTGCTATTCGTAGCTAGCACCACACGGCTATTAATTACTCTTGTTCATTTTAAGATAAGATCGAATGTGATAAGTGGCCTTCAGGCTGTAGGAGTGTCGATAGCGATATGGTCGATAAGCTGTGATATAAGCCTCGCGCTTTAAGTTAGGCAAGTCAAGGCAAAGCCGGGTTTCTAATTAAATGATTAAATGATTTTAAGTAATACTTGTTTGTTTATTCAATCATTAACACATATCATAATAGACGAAGACAATTTAGTATCATGGTTTTCAATATTGACAACAACACTGTGGTCCACCAAAAAAATCAGAGTATCGATGTAACAGGAAATGAAATAACGTGGACAAGCGAGTGTTGAACTCCCGTGGGGACGGCTCGTAAATCGCTGAATATATTGTAGAATTCTATCTTATACCAATAATTTAATCGCACACATTGCAGTTGAAAAACACGTTCTCACAAAACAAAATATAACTATGGTTTTGGAACCGATGGAAACAAGCCGAAAATCAAAGTATTTTTAACACGCTTTTATTAGCTTGGTATATAGATACATAACAGATTTTTTGAACTCGATTTTCATCCCCTTCTAAACGTCGGATTTATTTGAAACTTCGCACACTTATCAAGGACCGATGACAATGCAATAATAACAATGTCCCATTTAGTTTTTAGTTTGTCCCATTATCATCGCCAGGATCCTAAGAATTAGCGATGTTTTCATCTCTGATACCCGAAAAAAAATATAATTTCATAGATATAAAAGACTTGCACAAATGACAAATTCTTCGACATACACAAACTTGCACATAAAATAATATCTCTATAAGATGTCGATTTAATTTTCCATGGCAAGAGTGCGATGATACTCAAATAGTGTCTCACTCTTCAGATGATTTTATCCGTTATTGGGGGAGAATTTGTTAACTTAAACGTCGAAAGGAAGATGCTTGGGTAAATAATAACCACCCGGAGTTATTGAGACTATGGATAGGCAACATGGACATTCAGCCATGCACAAAATAAAAATCAACGTTTTTTTTGTAGTTAGCCCGCAGTAAAAATTAAAAATAAATTATTGTTTAAAAAAAACTAAAAACACACTTTTGTAGATAACCGAACTAAAAAGTAGGAAATAATTTTCAATAATGCTGCAAATTTTCGGAGGATGGGCAGCAGCGTCCTTCGAGTACATTAACAACGTAACTGCGATCGCCAACCCGCCTGCCAAGCGTGGCGATTATGGCAAAACCCCCCAATGAGCCTACAACACATCCATATCAGTGGTTGTGGTGATCTTTGGGGGAGGCCTGTGTCCAGCAGTGGACTTCATTCGGCCGAAACGAATGCTGCAAAGCATTCGAAACGTCAGGAAAAACAAAAATCTATAATATACGCGATATAATCCGTTTAAAAGTGTTTTATTATGAGTAATAACCTTAGAAATTTTCAATAAGTTTAAAATAACAATAGAGTGATTAAATATATTTTATTGTTAAAAAGCGTGGGTTGCTTTATCAGAAATTTTCATGGTGACGCTACTTTTACAATTATTTACCCCATCTGACATTTCGTTAGCTAGTTCGGTTAAAAAAGAGTGTTTTTAAACAATAATTTATTTAAAACCTGTTTTCTGTTCCTTGCTGATTTCATCAAATAATTAAGGGACTTGTATCTTTTCAAAAAAGAAATCAGAGTGATAGAATATTCATTACAGTTTTGCTTATATTTAACTTCTTCTATTACCAACACTGACAATTATTCATTACTGTACAGTTTTTATTTATTTGTCCATAAATTGTATTTAGGCATTCAAAAATATTAATTTAACCACTTAGGCAACATTAGTATTCAATAAAAAAGGTTAGGGAAATGAAAAATTTATATTAGGTATACCTACGAAATTTAGGTAATCTGAAGTGTTTTATTGTAATAATCGCAAAAACTTAAGACTATATTATAAGTATTCAAATTTAGTTCATCAGTTACTTGTAATATTTTTGCCTCCATTTCGACATCCATCGCTTATTGCTAGACTTTAAGAATACCGCCATCTATTCGTTTTTCGTCGAGCTAAACAGAAGGTTATAACTCTAGTTATGGTTAATGTAGTTTTACAATTCACCACAAGATGGCACTCCCTCAAAAAATTCTCCATTTCTGGAATAGATGGCACTGAATTTCTTAATTGTAAACGGCATCGAATTCTTTTACTATTAAGCTTTAAGCATTTTGTTTAATATAAATTAAAAACACCGATTCCTAAATAGATTTTTTGAGCTCTAAAAAATATTTTACCACGCTAATACTACAGAAAATAATACAAAGACAACAATAAATTTAAAACCATCATGTACAGCCAGCAACAAAACAAAGTTTTTGATTAATATTCCTAAAATTCAAACACGCATGCTTTATTCATTATTTCACCGCAGTGGAAACCAGATGCACCGATAACATCAACTTAATACATGTCGATCGCGAAATATTATATGCGTGGAAAGTTAGTACGGTCAGCATGATAATTAATTTGTGCAATATAATTATGGAATAAGTGGTTCTTTTTATTGCTTTTATCTTTAGATATTGTTTGGCTCTCAGCTAAAGTGTAGGCGACTTAGAAAAAAATCCTCGTAATTTAAAATAGTTTTTCATATTTAGCACGCCGAAAGTAATCATGAATAGGTACGAGAAACAAATGAGCCTGCATTATCTTTTCTACAATGGATCATCATACCAGCTAAATAACGCCCACAGCTGAAGCAAACCCTCCCCCGTAGATTTCCACAATGACCGGTTACATGCCGTGTGTCGTCATTTTAGGAGGAATTCGCCAGAACTCACAACGTCTATCAGACGGGATACCGACCGATGGCAAAATGGCTGCTGTTCCACAAAAGGGGCGCTGATGCCCGTCCCCCTGGTTTAAAGTCCCTTACGGCCGAATACTGAGACGCCACTTAATATTAAGTCCCGCTTTAACTTCTTAAATCTTTGTATTAGATTTATATTTGCCTGCGCAAATATGATTACGTTTCTGAATTTCGTACTAAGCTCAAATGGCTTCCCCGACTTCGCTGGAACGCTCATATTCTTTATTTGCTTTATAATGTAATCTTTAAACCTTCTACCCCTTTTTGTGTTAAAGAACGCTTTCAATTTATCTTTAACCGACTTCAAAAAGGAGGAGATTCTCAATTCGATGCGTATTTTTTTTTATGTATTACCTGGTGTACAATAGAGAGTATATAAATAAATAAAATAAATATAGCTATTTGAGCCGCCCGGTATAGTTTATTAGTTGCCTTCTTTGATTTGGGAAAGCTTTTTTTTAACGTGGGGAAAGCCTCTTGGGGGTCCTCCGACTTGGGAAAGGCGGAGGGACATCAGGGACTCAAACCGGGGGCTTAAACCCCACGGTGTCTTTCTTCTTGCCTTTAGCCGTGGGTGAGGTGTACGCTTTGACTGAATTAGACCGCGCCGATATTGAAGTCGGAGTCTCTCTGAAGGATAAAATCAGAAATGAAGTGATCCGACAGAGAACCAAAGTTATCGACATAGCTCATAGGATTAGTAAGCTGAAGTGGCAGTGGGCTGGCCATATTAGTCGTAGAACCGACAACCGTTGGGGAAAATGTGTTCTTGAGTGGAGACCGCGTCTTGGTAAACGTAGTGTAGGACGCCCTCAAGCTCGGTGGAGTGATGACCTGCGCAAGGTGGCTGGCAGTAGCTGGATGAGAGTAGCCGAGGATCGCGATCAGTGGCATGCACTTGAAGAGGCCTATGTCCAGCAGTGGACTGCGATAGGCTGATGATGATGATGATGATATGGAAGAGCTAGAGTGGTGCTATATTCTTAATCCGGATACCACAGAGATAGACACACCTATAATGGAACGGCAGCAATGTGTTTAATAAGTAAGGCCATCGTCTATGTATATTAATATCCTGAGATGATACGATGTTTTTGGGTGTAGACTATGTCCAACAGCGGACGTTATTTGGCTGAAGTAATGATAACGGGAAGCCTTTCGCTAGTTAACATACTGTATAACAAAAAGCAAATAGGTATATCTGTTATGTGAGTGCCTATAGAAGAAAGAACAGGCTGTTATTTAACTCCCTGTCGTCTTTATATGGCGACCTTGGCCTTGGGAGTAGCGAGTGCGCCTATTGAGAAATATGCGTTCTCATACCGTGAGACCCCCGGGAAGACCGGCCGGTGTGCATGTGGTCACGTACCGCCATGTGCGCAGCACAACGCATAGCGAGGGTTCGGGGGAAACCTTTATAATCCCCCCCGAGAGGCGCTTGGGGAGGTGGCATCTTTACAATCACCTTCATCCCCTCCGAGATATGCCTAAAGGCGTGGCACCAATGGGTGGCTCTAGATGGAGATTATTCAAGTTCCTGGAGCCTCCCTTCGGTACCGAAGATGACCACTCCGGTGGGTTTAGCTGGTAGAAGTTTCCAGAGGCGGAGGAAGTACACGATGTATTTCCACCGGATAAATAAAAAATGCAGTTGTTTGTATCCGAAGAATTTACAAAACATGGGGTATTATCCTATGTAATACCTTATTCTATATCTGCTAGTCTTTGTAAGTCTAAATGTGATTACCTTATGTACAATCAGGTCGATATTATTTTCTCTCTTTTTAAATGCAAGTCTAAGTTATTTCTTTGTATTTGCACTGAGGGCGTGCGTAGACCGCCGACAACAATCGGCCCGACAAAAGTTGGTAAGTATAAAGACTTTTATGATTTCAACATAAACGTCCGACAAAATATAGGTTTTACAAAAATAGGAACAAGTATGACAGACGAGTGGTGAGAGGTGAGACCCGATCCGACTTCTGCTGGCGGTATATCGGATAGAAGGATAGCTAAACATACGGAGATAACCATACGAGTGGACACATGCTACGACATACATTATCTTTGCACTTCCGTATGTGTTAGTTTTGCCGCTATGGTAGTCTATGGTTACACTGTCGGTAGGTGTAGGACGATTGCGTTTCATAAGTCGGTGTAAAATCGGACACTGATAAAATCAGCTGTAGACGGGCCAAAAGCGGTGACCGATTAAAATCGGTCATCTGATACCTTAGACCTAATTATTTTAATAACCGACTTCAAAAAGGAGGAGGGTGACGATTGGACGTAGTATTTTTTTAAATATATGAACACTGTTTATTCCGAGATTAGTAGACTGATTTGAGCAATTCCTTTTTTTAATAGGTGCAGAATGCTTTCGAATTGGTCTCGTATAAATTTCATTACATTTGATTGAGTATGCCTTAATAATTCACCGATTCCTCCGAGATTAGAGAACCGATTGGAGTCATTATTGGTTAATTAAGTGTTAAATACTCTCGAATAGGTTTCATATAAATGTAATTATGTTTGATTAAGTGTTTTTTATGACATCAGCCTTCTCATCCGTGAGTTGGGACTGTCTACTAACTAAGATAAGTAGGTATCTCGGGTTGGTAACGATTTAAACTGATACCTAACTTGGAAAATGTTCTTACATTTATTTACACTAAAAAGAATTACATTTATTTACAAATAAAACAATTTAAACAAAAAAATACCGACTTCACTAAACTACACGAAGCAAACTTTTAAAATTATTTTGTAGAAATTCTAATATTTTTATATAGTGTAGATTTTTTGAAGACGGGTTTCTTTTGTTTAACTGTTTTCTTTAAAAGCTGAAGCAGATAGAGCATGTGCGATTATGCATTAAAATACTCAAGCTAAAATCACTCGCACACATAACAATCCAACTCACTCACACACACAAATCTCATTAGTAATATAATCAATATCGTGGCTAACTCACTATCGGCTCACTGAAACGTGAATGATGTTACAAGACACGTTCGGCTCGCAACTGCGGGAGCGCGAACAAAATAAATTTCACCTTTATATCGACCACAACACAATATTTGAAATGTCACGTCTTTATATAGATAGAGGGTGTGATTATTTGTTCAGAATCATTCCTCAGACGCACACATCAGCCCGTAAACATATGATTATTAATAAACATACAATGTGATTCAGCAGTGGAATATGGACTTCCCAATGATGACTAAGATGAGCGTTCGGAGAGGATAATCACCACGCTTAGCAGGCGGATTGGTGATCGCAGTATGTTGTTATTAGCATAAGGGCTGCCGATTCTCTTGATATCAACACTTAGGCGCCTTTTACGACACCAATGGGTAAAGAGGGTTGTTCTATTCTTTGTCGGGACCACACAGAAATATTTAAACAATGGTATTTCAATTAAACGAAGGTTGGTCCCGCTCAGTTGTTGTCCCGCTATCTGATCATTTATTAAAAAGAATCGCGGGGCTCACGAACGGCCTCTTGTGGTGGCGGCTACGGCACTAACCCATCTCATCCCGTGAGTGTCGTAAAAAAGTGAATATGGGGTTACCGGGAGGATGGGCAGTTGTATCCTTCAAGTACAGTAACAACTCAACTGCGATCGCCAAACCATCTGCCAAGCTCGGCGATTACGGCAACACCACCCAATAAACACACAACACACCCAGACCAGAAGTTGTGGCGATCTTTGGTGGAGGCTTGTGTCTAGCAGTGTGCAAATATAAACTCGGCAATAGCCTGTTTAAAGTGCCCCCGACGCGCGACGGTTGCTCGAGCCAGTATCTAATTAAATCAAAATAATTATTCTGTTACAGCTTCGAAGTTTGATCCCCCAGCAAGGCCCTAAGCCGGGCCAGAGTCCCACTATATAGAGTCCATAGCAGTATTGATTAGTATGCGAGTTATTGCCTGGCTTGAGGTCCTTATGGCATCATTAGATTTTCCTAAACAGCTCCCTGGGCAGGCTGCGAGAAGCCCTATGTAAAAAAAGAAAGAGCTTCTATCTGAATGTCGTTCTGACGAACCCTGGGTGGCAAAAAATTGGTTTTGTCAAACAAGTTTGGGCTAGCAGAATGAAATTTAAATTTATTAGGAAACATTCATAAATTTTTATAACAATTGAAAATGAAAAAGATGGACGGCCGACATGGTGAAGGTCGCTGGGAGTCGTTGGATGCGGGCAGCATGTGGCCGTGCGTTGTGGAAATCTATGGGGCCTCCCCCATTGTTCAGCAAAGGATGTCCTTTGGCTGACATTATGATGATCATTATTAGTCTACTTCCAGACTCAGCTGTGTCATAGAGTGGGTGTTTACTGTCCTTTTTCTGGTTGTACTATTCAACGGAACAGGCAACTTCTCTGCGAATATCGGGTTGGGTTCAGGCAGCCGGTTATTATCCTGCACATTAATTGACCGCTATAGTCCATTAACCATTGTTCATATGTTTCATACTGAGCCATGTAAAATTACACTTTAGAGATGTTCAATCTCTAAAGTCAACATTTGTAAAAGAAACTTGAACGTAAACTGGAATCGCCTTATGTCTCTGGTTCTGTAAGCTGTGGGCGTAACTCATTTTATTTTCCAGATATTGCGTATGGATCCAGTCAATTGACGGCACGGTTGGTGCAGCGGCTGATACAGTCGACTGCTGCGCTCCGGGTCGTGGCTTCGATTCCCGCACGGAACAAATATTTGTATGATCTGCAGGTAGTTGTTCCGGGTCTGGGTGTATTGTATGTGGAATTCATGTCTGTAAACGCACCCACGACACAGGAGAAATCCTAGCGTGGGGCAACGTTTTCTTAAAAAAAGAAAAAAAAAAACTGAAATCTTTACCACTCGATACTATTTTTCGTTTGTTTCATGTGGTGCCGGCTACGAATAGCACCAACCCATCTCATCCCGTAGGTGTCGTAAAAGGCGACTATGGGATTAACCAAAGGATGGGCAGCAGCGTCCTTCGAGTACATTAACAACTCATCTGCGATCGCCAACCCGCCTGCCAAGCGTGGCGATTATGGCAAAACCGCCCAATAAGCACATAACACCCAGACCGGTCGTTGTGGTGATCTTTGGGGAGGCTTGTGTCCAACAGTGGACTTAACTCGGCTGAAATGATGAAGACTATTTTTCGTTTATAAGGTACGATTTGGATGAGCCCTATATTTGACTAGGTTCGCCATATCTCGAAGTGTTTCATCATTATTTTCCACCATGACGTCATCTACTCCCTTCAAACCAGAATCCCTTAAAGAATGTGAACACAGCCAAATTGAACCAAAATTTAAATAAAATCGTCTAACGAAAAACGAATGACTAACACGGATACATATTAAAGTCTAAAGATCGCACCACATTATTATTATAACGCCTATAATTGACCCTAAACCATTAAGGCAGGCCACAAAATTGCGGTTTGTTTTCGATGCCAACTCACATAATTACGATATTAATGAAAAATAAGCTAAAAAAACAGCAGCTTCGAGATTTATTTATTTATTGACCCGCAGCGAGATGTGACCCTAACTTCGGGAGGAACTCGAACATGAGTCACTCAGTGCTCCAGTCAATTCTTATCGGTCGAGAGATATTCACGGTTGGTGCAGTGGCTGATACAGTCGGCTGCTCGCTCTGGGTCGTGGGTTCGATTCCCGCACGGAAAAAATATTTGTATGATCTGCAGGTAGCTGTTCCGGGTATTATGTGTGGAATTTATGTCTGTAAACGCTCGCACGACTCAGGAGAAATCATAGTGTGAAGCAACTTTTTTTTTAGGCTTCGAACGTCCGAAGGAAAAACCGGCGAAGCCCTTATGGGATCACTCGTCTGTCTGTCTGTCTGTCAGTCTGTCACAGCCAATTTGCGCCGAATCTACTGGACCAAACAGGGTGAAAATTGGTACACATATGGATTTCAGTACGAAATACGTACGTGAACAACAATTTTTGAATAAGGGAGCACTTTTGGGGGGCAATATAAAAAAAAATTGAATAAAGTTTTGTAAACTGTACCGTGTAACATGAAATGGAAGGGCTTGTTGTGAGGGTCTCAAATATATTTTGAAATATATAGTTTAGGTTTTAAGGAAATAGATGAAAATTGACCATTACCCCCCAATGTTGTGCGTACAGACTTACGTTTGCGATTGGAATGTATGGGAAAACATGTTTTAAACGACGACGTTAAGTTTGTTCTTGGGATAAGTTATTCGAATTCAACAATAGACAATATATTCAGCAATTTCGGAACCCTGTCCTCGCGAATTCAACTCGCACTTGCCCAGTTTTTTAAAAGGAAGAAATAACTTATACTTTTATCTCGGTTAAGATCCAAAATCTAGACGGCATGTATCATCTATGCTTATATTTTGCTCAAGAAGCACGTTAGTAGGGACCTGTCGCAAAATCAAAAAACAAAATAAGACAAATAACACCAGATTCTTGCATAGTCTAACTTTAAAACCAATAATATACAATCGATGATTTTAAGATGATATTGGGGCTATTCGCGCACATATTACTCTCAAAATAATATTTTGACTAACCTCGAAGTTTCCATCAAGTTGCATTGACCGTGGTTACGAGTAGACTGGTGCAGCGGATGTCAGCGTCGAGATGGGCGGGAGTTGTTACCAACTACCCGCACTTGGTCTTGCAGTGCACCGTCACCACACACTACTGACAGTATCAGCAGGTATACACAAAGATAAATCACTACGCGAACACTTCTGTATCAATGCATACCACGACGTGGATAAATCTAAATCCATCTTTCCGATAGAAATTTGGATGTTGTTCAATCTCAATCGCTTCACGAACAATTCTCGGATAGTAATGCCGATCGGTGGAGATAATTGTTCGGTGACCCGATATTGTCTTAAAATCATGTATTCAATTCGCGAAAGTTTAAGAATTACTAATATATAATCGAGTTCCAACAGTAGAGGCGATCGTTACCTAGCCGAGACAATGCCAATAAAAATTATGTTATTCTGACCAATTACCGACCATTAAACAAAACTCTTTATAGCTTAATGTAATCCTCAGCCGACGTTTTAATGCGTACAGCGTTTTTATTTATGAACTGAATGAAATATTATTGTTACTATTAAACGTTTATTGAATACGGGAACGTCATCGTATTTTATAGAAATTATTATGGTAGTTTAATGTGCATATGATGTGTTTTGATGAGATCTAGAGTAACTCAGAATTAACAGATCTCTGACAACAATAAATATCATTTATCCAAACAAGAGAAAAGCTTTTTATATTTGAACGTCAACATACCCAATATAAAAAAGGCCCCAAGTACATCCCCCCTTCACCGCTTCTTAGTGTTTAAGAAGCGGCGTAACAAATTCCCCAGCAAGACGTCTTTTATCAATATATTGTATTTATTACTATATCGTTCATCTGACAGAACAATGACTAATAATAAACTAAATTGGATTTTAAAGTCTAGGACTTTCTTAGGCCTGCAGGTCCTGCAGGCCCTGCGGGACGGCTTTTTGACCTTTAATATCTCAATTTTGTGTGACTTGGGTGCGTTTGCAGACATGAATTCCACATATAATACACCCAGACTCGGAACAACTACCTGCAGATCATACAAATATTTGTTCCGTGCGGGAATCGAACCCACGACCCGGAGCGCAGCAGCCGACTGTATCAGCCACTGCACCAACCGCGCCTAACTACTACATATCTACTGGCACAAATACTCACACATTTGACTATATCTATCAAGTGCACGAGCCAGTAGAGTAGATGTTCTCTAAGAGATGCCATGGCGGAGCGAACAAATTCGACCTTAAATCTAGTTTCCCAGTGGGTCAACGCCAATCTGGAAAATGTTAACGCTTCTGAAACACAGGCTTGTCTTCTTATCGCAAAAAGGAGTCCAGCTGAACCTAATCTTACGTTCTAAGGTGTATTTGTCTTGGAATTATTGGGCTGGGAGCCAACTTCAAACCTCAACTTCGGTGCTACAATCGAGTCAAAAGCACACTGTATCCAAAACGTTATCGGTATCCTTAATAAAGTAAAGCGATACTTTTACCTGGACAGCTTCTTCGTCTATACAAAGCGCAGGTCCGATCTTCTATGCAGCCATTTATGGGACGGCTCAGCAAAGTACCAGCTTGCTGCACTCGACTAGAACGCAGAGCTAAAAGAGTCAACCAGTCCCCAATGCCTATGGTGTCTAAGCTACACAGCCTGGCACATGGCAAAACGTTGCTTGCCTGTCAATCTTCTACAGATTGTACTTCGGGGATTGTGCACTGGAGCTACATGAACGGATCCCATAATCTCCCTGCTATCTACCATCGGACTTCCAGACGTACTGCACGTTACCGTTCACTTGCACTTGATTGATGTCCCAAAAAGTCGTACTCATCGCTTCATATCAACCTTCATTGCTGGACCATACCTGTATCGCGCACAGCCAAAGTGTGGAACTCCCAGCCAGCGTCCGTGTTCTCTACTCTTCCACTGTTACTAAATGAGAATTTGTTACAATGTGTATAACTACATCATAGCAAACCAGCCTGATGAACAATTATTAGATTGTATGATTACATACCTAACTGGTTAAAGAAAAAAATACGGGTTACACTCCGGGAGTGCAGACAGAAGTGAAATTTTTATAGCAATAAATGTTTTTATTTTTGTTTATCTAGACGCGTTCGCGGTTTGCTATATGTACATGCATATATGCACACACTATAGTTGCGTCTCGTAACGGTGTCGCGAGTCCAGAGATTTTATCTCATCTAAAAATATGCGTACCGCGCTAAAAGAAGTTTTCACTTCAAATAGCGTCTCGTAACGGTGTCGCGAGTCCAAAGATTTTATCTCATCTAAAAATATGCGTACCGCGCTAAAATAAGTTTTGACTTCAAAATAATATGTTACCGAATTGCCCCTAACATGGTACGTGTATTCATTTTAAGAGACCAATACTTAATATTATGAGGAGTTTGTTTGTTTACGTGAAAGGTAATATCGAAAACTACTGCACTAATTCTGAAAATTCTGTCAACGTTACGAAAATTAAAAATAAAGGTGAGTTGCTATAGTAATATAAACATTCGCTATCACGTCGTCAATTTTATTATTGAAGATTATGTTTTGGAAAGCAGCGCCTGCATCGAGCTGTTTTCCTAGCTTGAGCTTTTCTAATAATAAATTCGATTTGAGAACATAGCCGTGTGGTGCCGACTCAAAATACCACCACCCCATCTCCTCCCCGGGGTGTCGTAAAAGTCGACTAAGGGATTAGCCGGAGGATGGGCAGCAGCGTCCTTCGAGTTCATTAAGAACTCAACTCCGATCGCCAACCCGTCTGCTAAGCGTGGCGATTATGGCAAAACCCCCAAATGAGCCTACAGCACACCCATATCGGTCGTTGTTGTGATCTTGATGAGCTTTGGGGGAGGCCTGTTTCCAGCAGTGGACTTCATTTGGCGAAATGATGATGATGACGTTACCACTTATGTATCTTTGTATCAACCGTTTTTATGTCATTCCATCTTATACTTTATCAAAAGCAACACCCCATATCTGAATGCTGAAGGGAAATCAAACGTCAAGTTAAATTATTAATGTTTGCCTTAACAGATGAGGCTGTCGATACCGTATGAAGACGTAAAATACTTTAGTTTTTGTTTTGTCAATCTGTCTGTAACGTGGGTTTTGTTAATTAATTATGTTAAATAATGCGATATTATGCATATCGCGTTTTACGCATCAGTTCACACGTGATATGGTTTTTGTTTCGATGACTGTAATATTTTGTGTGGATAGTTCATAGGATAATTTTTGTTCGTGCTTCGGAGGGCACGTAAAATCGTTGGCTTTTAGGGTTCCGAACGTCCGAAGGAAAAAACGGCGGAACTCTTATAGGATAACTCGTGTGTCTGTCCGTCTGTCAGAGCCATTTTGCTCCGAATTTCTGGACCGATTAAGTTGAACTTTGGTACACATATGGATTTCTGCAACCCAAACACGAACGTGTAACATAAATAAATACAATTTTAATATAAAAAGGGGCCTTTTGGGGGGCAATACAGAAAATTAAGGAACAAAGTTTTGCAAACTGTACCGTGTAACATATCAAATGGAACGGCTTGTTGTGAGGATCTCAAATCAATATTTATTTTATAATTTTTAAATATAAATTCCGTGTGGTGTCCGGATTAAGAATATAGCACCACTTCATCTCCTCCCGTGGATGTCGTACAAGGCGACTAAGGGAATCTAAATCAGAGGGATGGGCAGCAGCGTCCCTTTTGTGAACTGGTAGCCATTCTGCGCTCACCAACCCATCTGCCAAGCGTTGTGAGTATTGGCAAATACCCCCGGAAATGATGATACAGTTGTGGAATCTATGGGGGAGGCCTTTGTTCAATAGTTGACGTATAAATGACCGATATGATATGATTGAAATATATATTTATAAAGTTATTTAAGAAAATAGACGAAAATTGACCATCCCCACCCCCCACTATTCTTTGGATGTTGTACGTACAAACTTACGTTTGTTGTTTTTGTTGTTGGAATGTATGGGTGAACATGTTTTTCAACTACAATTTTAAGTTTGTTCTTGGGATTGATTAGGCATCCGTCACACCTCGTACCTAAATATAGCATATTCATCGTACGGAGCATTCTCCACGCGAGTTCAACTCGCACTTGTCCGTTTTTTGATTAAATAGTAGTCGTTAAGCCAAGTTGGAGGCCCTTGGGCGGCTTGAACGACTCTAAAACAAGGTTGGCCACTAACCGTACAAAATGAAGGACAATTTTTGTTGCCTCTGACTTAAGACTAAAGGATAAATAGGTAAACAAGAAGTCGATCATCAATCATTTCAGCCGAGTGAAGTCCACTGCTGGACACAGGCCTCCCTCAAATATCACCACAACGACCGATATGGGTGTGTTGTGGGCTCATTGGGGGGTTTTTCCATAATCGCCACGCTTGGCAGACGGGTTGGCGATCGCAGTTGAGTTGTTAATATACTCGAAGGACGCTGCTGCCCATCGTCCGGCTAATCTCTTAGTCGACTTTTACGACACTCACGGGAGGAGATGGGGTGGTGGTATTCAGAGCCGGCACCACACGGCATGAAGGTAACAAGAAGCACATAAACACTAGATATTAAACAAGAGTCCTAGTGGCATCCATCTAAAAAGTACAACCAAACTCAGATCGCTAACTGGCCGTGGCAAAGATAAGAGTAGGTGAGATTTTAAAGATAGCCAGAACATAAGTAGCGAATGTTAGATCTGTTCAATCCATGTCGCACCACATTACTCATCCAGTTCGTCTAACAAGTATACCCGAATGACTTACTGGAAGCAAACCTTTTTTTTTTTATTGGTGCCCAGTGGAAATTCATCATGAACTTCCTTCGCCCCGGGGAAGGACGAAGGGGTATGCCGGACTCCTTTTTTTTTTTTTTTTTTTTTTATTTATGTCCAGTGGAAATTCTACATGGAACTTCCTTCACCCCGGGGAAGGGCGAAGGGGTATGCCGGACTCCTACCGGCTAAAACCACTGGAGCGGTCATCTTCGGCACCGAAGGGGGGCTCCAGGTCCTCGTAAGATCACACTAGAGCCGCCCATTGGTGCCACGCCTTTAGGCACATCTCGGAAGGGATGACTGTAAAGCGGTCACCCCCTCTAGCGGAGGGAAGGCGACTGTAAAAAGGTCGCCCCCCCAGGCACTTCTCGGGGAGGATTGTAAAGGATCCCCCCAAGCCTCGCTATGCGCTGTGCTGCGCACACGGCGGCACGTGACCACGTGCGCGCCACCGTCTTCCCGGGGGTCGATCGGTGTGAGCACGTAGATTCCCCAATCTGCGCGCCCGCGACCCCCGAGGCCCCCCACCATGAAGTGACGGCAGGGGGCTCAGGCGTGTTGGACTTGGGAGCCGGGACGGTTGTTGCCCCGGCGCCGTCTAGTCCTTCTCCGTGCGGGATCAGCCCTCTCCCGATCCCGCTCTGCAGTCTCCTTCTGGAGCATGACGCTCTCGCAGAAGGAGACCACTGCACTCCAATTTTCATGCTCTGCCAACATAGCCGACACTACTGCCGGCAGAGAGAGATCTTGCCCGATCCGATCGACCAGGATCCGCCGCTCGGGGTGCTAGGTCAGGAAACCTCCACGTGCGCCTGGTGGCTGCTGGTCCCTCTTGATACGTCCGGGGGGAAGAGCAGTTGTCGGGCCGGTGCACCCTGGGCACCGGGCAATAACTACTCAACTTTTTGGAGGATCTTGTTGCCCGGTGGCTAATATTCTGACAGGGACGGGCCCAGTGTGTGGGCTGTGGGTAGGCCGTAGCGTGCTTCCCCGTTTTCGGAGGAGCATGAGCGGGCTAGCGGCGGGCTCGGTGTGCACTCACCCTGCCCCGAGCAGGTAGTGGGAGGACTCCCCTTCCCTGCCACCGTCGATATCGTAACCTTGGTTGGAGTGTCGTGGTCACGTCTCGCGGCTCCGACCGGGACCGAGGATCTTGGCTTAACCGCCCGGATCGCGAGGAAGAAGGCCTCTATAAAAATTCCCCGAACCCAAGCTTTGCGTGCGGCGAGGGGTGCATGGCTGATGGGAAGTTCAGTCGCGAGCACGCCAACCCCAGGACTGGCGGAACCTGAAGATGGGATACGCTTGCCCGGGTACAGGGGGCACTGCCCGGGTCGACCATTTATTTCCCCCATACTCGTGGGTCTAAATATGGAAACTTTAACTAAACTTAAAACAAAACACATAAAGAAGGTGGAGAAACAGAAGATGGGAGGTGAGAGGGTTGGTTCGTTGTCGGAGTCCGACAGCGTCCAGATGGACATGGAGTCGGATGTCGGCTCCGTGTCCGGTTCAGGTACCTGGACGCGCGGTGCGCGTAACTTGCGCGCCAGCGCGCGTAACTTACGCGCCAATGCGCGTGCGCAGCGTGCGGTCGCGTCACTGCCGCGTCCGGGTACGCCGTTGCTGTTGGGTGGGGTGAGCGACTCCGAGGAGTCCTTGGACCCTCGGGGTTCGCACGCCTCACTCAACATGGTGTTAGGTGCTGAGGCCCGTAAGCGGACCCTTCCGAAGGCGTCAGTCGGGTCATCCCCTGAGGCCAAAAGATTGGCCAAAAAGGCCGGAAAGGAATCAAACGTCGAGAGGCTGGAGAGGGAGAATGCTGAGTTGCGCTCCCAACTCGCCAGCCTCTCGGCGCAGATCGCAAAACTGACGACGGAGGTAGGTCTCCTTCGTCGTCAGGGCAACGGTACTGCGAGTTCCAAGGATTGTATCGCTCCGCCATTCTTGCCGCCGGATGCAGAGGCGGAGTTTCGGCGTTCCATTGTCCTCGAAGTCGGGGGGATGATGGACGCCAAACTGGCGGCCCTAGCGGTGCGGCTCCCGCCAGAGAAGCGCCTGCGCCCATCACTGGCGGCGGATTCCCGACAGCCGCAGTTGGAGCCGCAGATGGCCACGTATGCGGCCGCTGCCGGGGCGACGAAGAGCGCGGCGAATGCTGCGGCCCCCGGTAAGGTGCAAAGTACCGCACCAGCCCTATCAAAAGGGAAGAGCGGGGGTCGCGGTATGGCGAAGGGGGCTGGCCGACAGGCGGCTGCTGCTGGGGTTGCGCCAACCACTGCATTTGCGCCACTCCAACCAGCACCAGCCGAGCCCGAGTCTTCGCAGCCCGCAATGGAGACCACTGAGGGATGGTCCATTGTAGGCAGTAAGAAGCGGCACCCCCGGCCTTCTCAGGCTCAACAGCCCGCAGCTGCACAGTCTGCGCAGTCTTCTCCTCAGAGTGGGGGGAAGCGACGTGGAAAACGGGGTGGAAAAAGGAAGGGGAAGGTCAACCTCCCCAAGGTTCCCGCATCGGCCGCCATAACGGTCACGGTGCCCGAGGGCTCACCCGACACAAGGTTGGGTGAAGTCATGGCCGCGGCTCGGAGAAATATTAAACTCGCCGACCACGGCATCGGTGCGGACACCGTGACCATCAAGAGGTCAGTCAGCGGCGGAATGGTGCTTTCTGTCGCTGGCGAGGATGGCGGTGCCAAGGCCGATAGCCTGGCACGCAAAATGCGGGAGGTGCTCACCCCCATATTTGACGTGCATATTGCACGTCCGATAAAAATGGCGGAGTTGAGGGTACTGGACCTGGATGACGCCGTTACCAAAGCGGAGATCGCTGATGCCATAGTGGCTGCGACGGCGTGTTTGCCCGAGGATGTAAGGGTGGGTGAAATTCGCCGCTCACCGATGTCCTTGGGCACGGTCTGGGTCCGGATACCACTGGAGGCGGCCAAGAAGCTGGCGTCTACCTGCCGTATTTGCGTCGGCTGGACGTCGGCCAGGGTCGAGGTGTTGGCGGCACGGCCATTACAGTGTTTCCGATGCCTCGAACTCGGGCATGTGCGCCTCCGGTGCACCATACACGGGGGGGTTGACCGGAGCGACCGGTGCTTCGGATGTGGCGGCCAGGGCCACAAAATTCGGGAATGCCAGGCGCAGACAAAAAACTGCCCTCTGTGTGCGGACTTCGGCCTTCCGGCCGAGCACAGATTGGGCTGCAAGGCTTGTGCAACCCAGAAGAGCAGGAGGGGAAAACCAGTACCCCCTGCTTCGGCCGAGGGGCTGAAGAAGTCTGCACTGGCGGCACCGGTCACACGCTCCGACTCACCGGAGGCGATGGAGGCCAACTAAGGGTCCTCCAGGGCAACCTAAACCACTGCCGCAACGCTCAGAATCTGTTGCTGCAGACTGTTGCGGAGTGGTCGGTTGCCTTGGCGGTTGTGGCGGAGCCCTACGGCGTCCAGGAACACCCTCGCTGGTTCGGGGGCGCCGGGGACTCCGTCGCTATATATTGGTCTGGAGCCGAAGGTGAGCCGCCCTGCTCCCTGTTAGACAGGGGGCAGGGCTTTGTCGTAGTAGAGTGGGGACCTCTGGCAGTAGTGGGCTGCTATGTCTCCCCCAACGTGTCTCTCGCCGACTTCGAGGGATACCTGGACGGGGTGGCGCGCAGCATTCGCTGTAAGTGCTCGCTCCGTCCAGTGCTCGTCCTGGGGGACTTCAACGCTCACTCTAGAGCTTGGGGCAACCGTCGGGACGGGCCGAGGGGGAGGATAATACAAGACTGGGCGGCGTCACTTGACCTCCGATTGCTGAATCGGGGGTCCGTTAGCACCTGCGTTCGGTGGCAGGGGGAGTCGGTCGTGGACCTGACATGGGCGGCTCCTTCTGTGGCCCGCATGGTGTCGGGTTGGCGAGTGGCGGAGGAGGTGGTCACACTTTCAGACCACCGCCACATTATGTTCGACGTGGCCCTCCGCACGCCCTGCCCGAGCCGTTCTAGTCCCAGCCCGCGGTCGCGGCGTTGGGCCCTCACACAGCTAGATCGAGAGTTGCTCGTCGCAGCTGCCAACGTCGCGGCCTGGCCGGAGGTCGATCAAGGGATCTTGCCCAATCCGGAGGAGGAAGCGTCCTGGTTCCGGGAGACGATGACGTCAATATGCGACGCATCCATGCCCCGGGCCAGGCGCTCCCGGCGTACGGCAGTGTACTGGTGGTCGGATGAGATCGCACAGTTGCGTGCGGTCTGCCTGGCATCCCGCCGCCGGTACCAACGAAGCCGACGCCGGCACAGCGCTACAGCCGGAGAGACTGACGAGGCCTATAGAGCCTATCGGGCGGCCACGCTGATATTTCAGACCGCCATCAGCGAGGCGAAGGCTCGGTCCTGGAGCGAGCTCCTGGAGGGACTGGACAGGGATCCGTGGGGGAGACCCTACCGTATGGTAGTGGGCAAGTTGCGCCCATATGTCCCCCCGGTGACCGAAACCATGGCCCCGGATTTGCTGGAGGGAGTACTTTCAACGCTCTTTCCGGTGGTCCGGGATCATCCTAGTCCCTCTCCACCCCCAACTGCCTCGGACTGGGCCGAGGAGTTGGGGGTCTCGGATGGGGAGCTGGGCCGAGCCATTGGCCGCCTGAAGAATCGCAACACCGCACCGGGTCCGGACGGCATTCCGGGCCGTGCGTGGGTGTATGCGCTACAGTCTCTTGGGGACCGCTTGAGGCGGCTGTTCACCAGTTGCCTCCGTAGTGGCGTGTTCCCGTCCGGCTGGAAGGAAGCCGGATTGGTTCTCTTGAAGAAGGAAGGAAGGGCTGCAGAGTCTCCCTCTGCATACCGTCCCATTTGCCTGCTCGACGAGGCTTCGAAGCTATTCGAAAGAATAATTACCCGAAGACTCGTTGAGCACCTGTCGCGAGTTGGCCCCGACCTGGCCGAAAGTCAGTATGGCTTCCGGCAGCGGCGGTCCACCATCGACGCGATTCTTCGCGTCCGCTCGCTGTCGGAACAGGCAGTGTCCCGGCGGGGTGGGGTGGCGTTGGCGGTCAGCCTAGACATCGTCAACGCCTTCAACTCCATCCCGTGGGGCGCTATTAGGGCGGCACTAGTCTATCATCAGTGTCCGCCCTACCTGCAGGGCATCATTGGGGCCTATCTGCGTGATAGGCACATTCGCTACGTGGGCAGGGACGGTAGCGTAAAGCGGAGGGAGATTACGTGCGGGGTTCCGCAGGGGTCAGTTCTCGGCCCTCTCTTATGGAACCTCGCCTATGACGCGGTCCTGCGTGTCGTTCTCCCTGCTGGCGTCAGCTTAGTCTGTTACGCTGATGACACTCTGGTGTTGGCCAGCGGGGAGTCCTTCGAGGGAACCATCCGGCTTGCGGAGCTAGCGGTGGCAATTGTCGTGGCCAAAATCCACGCCCTGGGTCTGCGGATAGCGCCTCAGAAAACCGAGGCGCTATGGTTCCACAAACTGCCGAGAAGCAGAGAACCACCTAGTTCGTGGATACGCATTGGTGACGCGCAAATCGGGGTGGGCCGGTACATGAAATACCTGGGGCTCACCCTGGATAGTCGTTGGGGCTTCGAAGAGCACTTCCAGCGCCTCGTCCCCCGAGTCGAGAGGGTAGTGGGTGCTCTACACCGGCTGCTGCCCAATCTCGGGGGACCATGTGAGGAAGTTCGCCGTCTCTACGGAGGAGTCGTGCGGTCCGTGGTCCTATACGGGGCGCCTGTATGGTCAGCTCGACTATCAGGCGCCCAGCGCTGCAGAACCAAAATTCACGGTCTGCAGCGCAGAGTGGCTATCCGGATCGCTCGAGGATACCGAACGGTGTCCTACGAGGCGGCAACTCTCCTGGCGCGTTTTCCGCCTTTTGACATCCTGGCGGAGATGGATGCGTGGGTCTACGATCAGACACGCTCCCTCCGCCAGAGCGGCGAAGGCGCGCCTCCAGGGGCGTTGGACAAGCTGCGGCGGCTAGCTCGGCGGCGCGCACTTGTAAAGTGGCGTCATCGCTTGCGGATGCAGTTTGCAACCAAGCGCGTCGTCGAGGCCGTCCTGCCGCTCTTCGGAGCCTGGCTCCAAAGGAGCGAGCGCGTCACCTACCGCCTGACGCAGGTGCTCACCGGGCACGGTTGTTTCGGCGCGTACCTGCACAGGATAGGACGCGAGGCCACGGCACAATGCCACCATTGTGATAGCGACCAGGACACCGCACAGCATACGCTCGAGGCGTGCCCTGCGTGGGCCGCCGAGCGGCGGATCATGGTCGATCGGATCGGGCAAGATCTCTCTCTGCCAGCAGTAGTGTCGGCTATGTTGGCAGAGCACGAAAATTGGAATGCAGTGGTCTCCTTCTGTGAGAGCGTCATGCTCCAGAAGGAGACCGCAGAGCGGGATCGGGAGAGGGCCGATCCCGCTCGAAGAAGAAGGAGACGGCGCCGGGGTAACAACCGCCCTGGCGCCTAATTCCGATACGCCTGAAAACCCCTGCCGTTGCTATAAGGTGGGGGACCTCTGGGTTCGCGGGTGCGTAGATTGGGGAATCTGCGTGCCCACACCAAGCGACCCAAGAGAAGACGGTAGCACGCATGTGGTCACGCGCTGCCGTGGGACGCTTTGGGGGATCCTTTATAATCCCCCTGGGGGGGTGACCGCTTTACAGTCACCCTCTCCGAGATGTGCCAATAGGCGTGGCACCAGTGGGTGGCTCTAGTGTGATCATACGAGGACCTGGAGCCTCCCTTAGGTGCCGAAGATGACCGCTCCAGTGGTTTTAGCCGGTAGGAGTCCGGCATACCCCTTCGTCCTTCCCCGGGGCGAAGGAAGTTCATGATGAATTTCCACTGGGCACCAATAAAAAAAAAAAAAAAAAAAAAAAAGGATCCGCCGCTCGGCCGCAAACGCAGGGCACTCCTCGAGCGTGTGCTGTGCGGTATCCTGGTCGCTTCCACAATGGTGGCACTGTGCCGTAACCTCGCGTCCTATTCTGTGCAGGTACGCACCGAAACAACCGTGACCGGTGAATACCTGCGTCAGACGGTAGGTGACGCGCTCGCTCCTTCTGAGCCAGGCTCCGAAGAGTGGCAGGATGGCCTCGACGACGCGCTTGGTCGCGAACTGCAACCGTAGGCGTTGTCGCCATATCTCGAGTGCGCGCCGTCTAGCCAGCCGCCTCATTCTGTCAAACGCCCCTGATGGCACGCTTTCCCCACTTTGGCGGAGGGAACGTGTCCGGTCATAGACCCACGCATCCATCTCCGCCTGGATGTCGAAAGGCGGAAAGCGTGCCAGGAGAGTTGCCGCCTCGTAGGACACTGTCCTGTATCCCCGTGCGATCCGTATAGCCACTCTGCGCTGCAGACTATGAAGTTTGGTTCTGCAGCGCTGGACGCCAGACAGCCGGGATGACCATATAGGCGCCCCGTAGAGGGCCACAGACCGCACGATGCCCCCGTAGAGACGGCGAACTTCCTCGCTCGGTCCCCCGAGATTGGGCAGCACCCGGTGCAATGCACCCACTACCCTCTCGACTCGGGGGACGAGGCGCATGAAGTGCTCTTCGAAGCCCCAACGACTGTCCAGAGTGAGCCCCAGGTACTTCATGTACTGGCCCACCCTGATTTGCGCGTCACCAACGCGTATCCACGAACTGGGTGGTTCTCTGCTCCGCGGCAGTTTGTGGAACCATAGCGCCTCGGTTTTGTGGGGCGCTATCTGCAGACCCAGAGCGTGGATTTTGGCCACGACAATTGCCACCGCTTGCTCGGCAAGCCGGATGGTTCCCTCGAAGGACTCCCCGCTGGCCAACACAAGAGTGTCGTCAGCGTAACAGACCAAGCTGACGCCAGCGGGGAGAACGACACGCAGGACCGCGTCGTAGGCGAGGTTCCATAAAAAGGGGCCGAGAACCGACCCCTGCGGAACCCCGCACGTAATCTCCCTCCGCTTTACGCTACCGTCCCTGCCCACGTAGCGAATGTGCCTATCGCGCAGGTAGGCCCCTATGATGCCCTGCAGGTAAGGGGGGCATCGATGATGGACTAGTGCCCCCCTAATCGCACCCCACGGGATGGAGTTGAAGGCGTTGACGATGTCTAGACTGACAGCCAACGCCACCCCACCCCGCTGGGACACTGCCTGTTCCGACAGCGAGCGGACGCGAAGAATCGCGTCGATTGTGGACCGCCGCTGCCGGAAGCCATACTGACTTTCGGCCAGGTCGGGACCCACTCGCGACAGGTGCTCAACGAGTCTTCGGGTAATTATTCTCTCGAATAGCTTCGAAGCCTCGTCGAGCAGGCAAATTGGACGATATGCAGAAGGAGACTCCGCAGGCCTTCCTTCCTTCCTCAACAGAACCAATCCGGCTTCCTTCCAGCTGGACGGGAACACGCTTCGACGGAGGCAGCTGGTGAACAGCCGCCTCAAGCGGTCCCCAAGAGACTGCAGTGCATACACCCACGCGCGGCCCGGAATGCCGTCCGGACCCGGAGCGGTGTTGCGACTCTTCAGGCGGCCAATGGCTCGGTCCAGCTCCCCTTCCGAAACCCCTAACTCCTCGGTCCATTCCGGGGCAATCGGGGGTGGAGAGGGACCAGGACGGTCCCGGACCGCTGGAAAGAGCGTTGAAAGTACTCCCTCCAGCAAATCCGGGGCCAAAGTTTCGGTCACCGGGGGGACCCACGGGCGCAATTTTCCCACGACCATACGATAGGGTCTCCCCCACGGATTCCTGTCCAGTCCCTCCAGGAGCTCGCTCCAGGACCGAGCCTTCGCCTCGCGAATTGAGCTGTTCAGCGACTTCGTGGCCGCCCGGTAGGCCAGATAGGCCTCCGCAGTCTCTCCAGCTGTAGCACTACGCCGGCGTCGGCTTCGTTGGTACCGGCGGCGGGATGCCAGGCAGACCGTGCGCAACTGCGCGATCTCCTCCGACCACCAGTACACCGCCGTACGCCGGGAGCGCCTAGCCCGGGGCATTGATGCATCGCATATCGACGTCATCGCCTCCCGGAACCAGGCTGCTTCCTCTTCTGGATCGGGCAAGATCCCTTGATCGACCTCTGACCACGCCACGACGTTGGCAGCAGCGACGAGCATCTCTCGATCGAGCTGTGTGAGGGCCCAACGCCGCGACTGCGGGCTAGGACCTAGACGGCTCGGGCCAGGCGAACGGAGGGCCACGTCAAAAACTATGTGGCGGTGGTCGGACAACGTTACCACCTCCTCCGCCACCCGCCAGCCCGACACCATGCTGGCCACAGAAGGAGTCGCCCATGTCAGGTCCACGACCGACTCCCCCTGCCACCGAACGCAGGTGCTAACGGACCCCCGATTCAACAATCGGAGGTCAAGCGATGCCGCCCAGTCTTGTATTATCCTCCCCCTCGGCCCGTCCCGACGGTTGCCCCAAGCTCTAGAGTGAGCGTTGAAGTCCCCCAAGACGAGCACTGGACGGGGCAAGCATTTACAGCGAATGCTGCGCGCCACCCCATCCAAGTATCTCTCGAAGTCGGCGAGAGACACGTTGGGGGAGACGTAGCAGCCCACTACTGCCAGAGGTCCCCATTCCACAGCAACAAAGCCCTGCCCTCTGTCCAACAGTGAGCAGGGCGGCCCACCTTCAACCCCAGCCCAATAGATGGCGACGGAGTCCCCGGCGTCCCCGAACCAGCGAGGATGTTCCTGGACGACGTAGGGCTCCGCCACAACCGCCAAGGCAACTGACCACTCCGCAACAGTTTGCAGCAGTAGATTCTGCGCGTTGCGGCAGTGGTTCAGGTTGCCCTGAAGGACTCTTAGGGCTGGGAATGTGTCGTATCCATTGCCTCCGGTGGGCCTGCGACCAATGGTGCTGGCGCAGTCGTCTCCTGCCCATTGGCAGAGGCAGAGGGAGCTCGCTTCCCCCTCTTACCTTTCTGGGCAGCGCATGACTTGCTGCCCAGCCTAGCCTACCGGCTAAAACCACTGGAGCGGTCATCTTCGGCACCTAAGGGAGGCTCCAGGTCCTCGTATGATCACACTAGAGCCACCCACTGGTGCCACGCCTATTGGCACATCTCGGAGAGGGTGACTGTAAAGCGGTCACCCCCCCAGGGGGATTGTAAAGGATCCCCCAAAGCGTCCCACGGCAGCGCGTGACCACATGCGTGCTACCGTCTTCTCTTGGGTCGCTTGGTGTGGGCACGCAGATTCCCCAATCTACGCACCCGCGAACCCAGAGGTCCCCCACCTTATAGCAATGGCAGGGGTTTTCAGGCGTATCGGAATTAGGCGCCAGGGCGGTTGTTACCCCGGCGCCGTCTCCTTGCTCCTGCATGCCGAGACACAGGTTTCCACCTAGTTCGGCTGCAGAAGCTCCCTTTTTTTAATATCACTATAAATATTAGCGCTATAGTTTTTAAGTCTTACAAATTTTTGTTGTGAAACGTTTTGTGTCAATAAATATTTTTATTATTATATTATTATTATTATTCTTCTTCGAGCGGGATCGGCCCTCTCCCGATCCCGCTCTGCGGTCTCCTTCTGGAGCATGACGCTCTCACAGAAGGAGACCACTACATTCCAGTTTTCGTGCTCTGCCAACATAGCCGACACTACTGCTGGCAGAGAGAGATCTTGCCCGATCCGATCGACCAGGATCCGCCGCTCGGCGGCCCACGCAGGGCACGCCTCGAGCGTGTGCTGTGCGGTGTCCTGGTCGCTATCACAATGGTGGCATTGTGCCGTGGCCTCGCGTCCTATCCTGTGCAGGTACGCGCCGAAACAACCGTGCCCGGTGAGCACCTGCGTCAGGCGGTAGGTGACGCGCTCGCTCCTTTTGAGCCAGGCTCCATAGAGCGGCAGGACGGCCTCGACGACGCGCTTGGTTGCAAACTGCATCCGCAGGCGATGACGCCACTTTACAAGTGCGCGCCGCCGAGCTAGCCGCCGCAGCTTGTCCAACGCCCCTGGAGGCGCGCCTTCGCCGCTCTGGCACTGGAAGCAAACCTAAACACAGCAGATGCTGTTACTTATTGATCAAACAAAATATAATACATTTCAGTGTGGTGCCGGCTACGAATAGCATCAATCCATCTCACTCCGTCGGTGTCGTAAAAGGTGGCTGCAGGTTTTCCGAAGGATGGGCAGCAGTGTCCTTCAAGTACATTAATAACTCGACTGCGATCGCCAACCTGCCGAATGACTCGGTGGCGAACCTGCCAAGCGTGTTGATTATGGCAAATCCCCCAATAAGCACACAACATACCCAGATCAATCGTTGCGGTGACCTTTGGGGAAGCCTGTGTTCTTATTTCGGCTGAAATTATGAAACAAAATATAGCTCTTTCAAAGTAGCAATTTTCAGAGTCGTGTCTGGATTAAGAACATAACACCACTCTATCTTGTTCTGTGGAGTGCATATGGGACTCTAAACTAAAGGGATTCGCTGCAGCGTCCCAACTGTAGAACAGCCGCCATACAGCGCTTACAAAACCGAAGTTCCCCTCAAAATGTTGAAGAGTAGTGGAAGTCTTTTGGCTGATATAATGATGATAATAGCGAGGAGTTGTTAATGAAAAAACAATCTAATAAATCGACAATTGTACAACCGTGTATTTTCTTGTCGATTTTATTCGTCGTCACCGAATAACAATCCAATAAAAATTAATAACCGAAAACAATATAAACTCTTTTGCAAAAAAAACGGGCACCTAAGGAAATTTACATTCTAAGGTTTTTCGATTTGAGTTCATTAAATGAAATTTAATTGTTTGACGTAGTCTGTATAATTATAATCATGTAAAGTACACGCGTGAAGTGAATTCTGGCAATAAAAATAAAAAACTATGAATTCTTAAAAACCGATGTACACCGCCAAATAAGAAGTGGTCGGCAATATATAAGATATGTTTACTTTTTTAAATTAAATAAAGTTACAAATGTAAAAACTTAATAACGAGTGTGACCTCCTCTTGCCAAAATTACAGCTTGAATCCTTCTGAGCATGCTTTCCACGACGATAATAACGTTTTGAGGAATTCGTTCCCACTCTTCTGCAATGACTCTTTTTAGCTCCGTGATGTTTTGTGGAGCAGGTTGCACTGATCTTACCGGTCTCTTTAGAACATCCCAGACATACTCAATTGGATTGGGGTCAGGACTTCGGGCTGGCCAATCTGAAGTGTAGTCTGACTGAAATGTGGTCAATATTGTTGTTACGGAGGTTATGTCGCAGATATACCACGTAAACTTACAACTAACAATTAAATAGTGAAAGAATGGTTCATTCGCATTTCAATATAGCACTAGCCATTAACAATTTTAAGGAGCACTATCGTAATATAAAGTTATCCATAGAATGCAGAAGATGATCTAGGAATCGCGGATCCCAATAAAATATTTCATGTGAAGAATGTAGTCGTGTCTTGTTACAATATACCCAAATAAAAAGCTTGATATCGGAACACTATTAAAAAATCAAATTGTTTAGTCCAGATATATCGACTCTGCTATATCCGCAACTCTTCAAAATCCTAGAAAGCGTGACAGCTACAAAACCCACCACCATGATATTTTAAAGGCTTATTTATTACAAATATTATACGCATAATTGAGCGCATTTCGTTTCAGAATCACTTCAAAGGATAACAAGCTACTTAAGTATCCTTTGCCAGGATTAGAAGACAAACTATTATTTGACAGGCATTTAGCAGAAATATAACAATAACAACGCAACTGGACGTAATTAGGATCCTGTTGCCTCACACATAGACTTCTGTAGTTAATTTTGCCAGCTATAGAAGTTCGTTGGATCGGAAAATGAACGGTCCTTGAGGAAGTTTTAGCAAAAGGGTGATCTGAAAAAATATTATGAAAGCTAATATGTTTCGTCTTTTTTATACATGTTTAAATGTTCTCCGAAAATGTATACATATTTACTTTCAAATATCCTTTTTTTAAGGTGTTAGGTTTTTTTTTTCGTCATGTAACAAAAACCTATTTACTAGCGTATTTGTATTAACTCTTCAACTTCAACAAAAAGTAAAACAAAGATATGGAAAATTGAAAATAAATTTTGATAAATCATCAATATTGGGTGTATCAAAGCCCTAACATATACATTTTATTAGAACAGCGAATTTATTGTTACATCAAGATGTTGTCTGCAGTGAAAATGCGCATTCATAGGATGCAAGATGATAACTGGATAATAAAGGACAAATCAACCTGTATCGGGGCCTGATAAAGTTATATCAAAGTGAAAAATTTTTTTTTACTTTGTTATAACTTTATCATTAAAAGTAAAATTGGACTTCTGGAGTGGAAGGCCTGGTGACCTGAAATACAAGCTTCAGCCTAGTTTAGGCACCAGTCTCCCACAATCAATTTGTGTAATACTATAACTTTTTCATTATTGTGGTGAGCAAATAAATAAATAAATAAGCGCAAATAAATATGAGGCCGTGTGGTGCCGGCTCAGAATACCACCACCCCATTTCCTCCCGTGGGTGTCGTAAAAGTCGACTAAGGGATTAGCCGGGGGATGGGCAACAGCGTCCTTAGAGTACATTAACAACTCAACTGCGATCACCAACCCGTCTGCCAAGCGTGGCGATTATGGCAAAACCCCCCAATGAGCCCACAACACACCCATATCGATTGTTGTGGTATTATTTGGGGGACGCCTGTGTCCACCAGTGGACTTCATTCGGCCGAAATGAAATATGAGCAACTCACTTCGAAAAAGGAAATTGGTTGTCATTTAAGATTTTCCATTCACGATTTTATTTTGATAGTTAGTTCTACCTTTATTTTCAGGAGCTTACATTTCACCACGGCTTCGTATTATCTAAGAGGAAAGAGAACTTGAAACATTCAGGGTATGAAAGAGACATTATGATCTGGGATCAGTCAATTAATTCAATCGTATGACTATCGCCTATATATCCACTGCTGGAAATAGGACTCTACCATGTCATGCTACAAGACCTGGTATTATTTGGACTGATTCAAAAGTAGTGTGAATCTCTCTCTCAATAATCAGAGGGCTACGCTACATTGCTATTAGATAACCTATTTAAATTTGAAAATCTTCGTGGACACTCATAGATGGATCATGTCAGATGTGCTATATACTGCCGGAATGTAAGAAATAGAATAACCTACCCCGTTCAATTAGTGGGCGTCGACAACAACGTCTTCCTGTGTGCTAAAAATAACATACTGTAATCAACAAGCCTGCCAAACGGATTATAGCAGTGATTCTATGGCCAACCATCGTAGCGGTCATTGAGAAGCCAATGTTCAGTACCTTCATCTATACGAATAAAAAAAAATAATGTGTCTGTTTGTAATGTCAATATAACAGCGTTTTACTAAATGCATATGAAAGTATATACAGTACCTATAACATAGAATGAATTTGCCTGTTTTCGTTCCAGCTTATCTCCTTTTATTTTAGAAAAAGAATTAGCGCACCGCGGAAAAATAAATATCATGAAATCCAATACATATAATCTATGTCTATGCCGAAGTACTCTAAACTATTTTTAAATAATCCAATTTATTTTAAATTAAACGACGGGTGAAACCGCGGTGCCCAGCTAGTTAATTTATAAAATTCCCTATAACCGTCGTTTATTTTCAAAAACATCAACAAACAGTCAAGGATCTCTTAGCTATGAGCAAAGATCACAAAAGATTAGCATCATCCCTCACCAAAGCGAATGCCACCAATTATACGTATAAGGACTTAACTAAAAAATATGTACTTACATACCTCAAGTATCGTTTACCTGCGTTCTGAATGGACAGATCTAAATCCCTGTACAATAGTATTAGGATCAATAAATGTGAAGTATTTTGTTTGCGACAAAATTTACAGTTACCCCGTCATTCGTGGGCATTCGCGCGTGCTAACCCTGACGGACAAAAGGTATTGCATCCTAATGTATATTGTGAACGGCTAATAGATATGTTACTAGTTTTTATGTAGTTATTATTTCAAAGGCTGCCTTAGAATGAAATATTCTAAAATCACTAAGGCCCATATCACAGATCGAAAGTCGAAACTCAAGTAGAACTTAAGTCGAGATTGCATCACTTGAAAATAAATGCTGGGCCGATTTCGTAGGGTCCATATTAGATTAATGCATTCTAGACATGGGTTTTACTTAAGTTTTGATTCTCGTAATACGGGGCTAAGCATTGCAACCCGCGATTTACCTCGTCTTCGGCGAGGAATTCATGCAGATACCCTAGAACCAATATGGTTTCGTACCGTACGATTTCAGAGAAACTTCCTCCCGCGCACGCTCAGGTTGTGGAATCAGCTCCCTACCGAGGTTTTCCCAAGAGCCTACAGCATGGAGCTCTTCAAAAAGGGCGTGAAAAGATATTTACAGGGTTGACAACGCGCGAGTGAGACCTCTGGTGATGCAAGCGTTCATAGGTTACGGTAACCGGTTACCATCAGGCGGGCCGTATGCTTGTTTGCTACCTTAGTGGTATAAAAAAATAACCTTTAAATAACTTTCGATTTGTATACACAATTTTGATCGTCATTTTTTGCTGTAGTTCTTATCCTCTACTTAGTTGGCGATACACTGGAAAGCGTATCACTCGGGAACATGAGCCTCCCTGTCCGCAACAATAAACGGTCAAAGAGGATATAGTCATAATAGCAGGCAGAGGAACAAAAGAAAATTTTGAATCAATCTTTTACGACCAGTGCTTGGGTATATATCCTATTAGCACCTATATCGAGATAATCCACTTATCAACTCTAATATAACCCAGCCAAGGCACGAATTTGAAATATTCATCGGTTTCAATCTGTAAACTCAACGTGCAGTTGTAAAGAAGTATTTAATGTAAAATCGTCACAAACATTAATACCTCTGTGCGTGAAACTGACATATAAGTTCCCCAAAACTAGGCGTGTCTCATTAGCATTTCATGTATAGAACCCAGTATTAAGGGCACGCACACATATTTTTTTGATTATTTAATTAAGACCCACAGCGGTTGATGTCCGTTGATAATCAGGAATGGCGTTCGACTGGTCGCAGCCCGTTTTGTTAATAATTTTTAATCTCTTCATTCTGACGGGCTTGTTTCTGTTTGGTAGGAAGGATAATTGTTGTTATTTATGTGGTGGATAGATTTTAGACGCGTTTCGAGCAGATTGGTAGTGAAAAGACTTGAACAATTTTTTAAATTATAACGAAAAATTATTTCGAATTCGTATATTATATTTTTATCTCGTTTCATGTAGGACCCAAGAAGATCTGCTCCTGCGTTCGGTTCATCATCATATCAGCCACAGGTCGTCCACTGCTGAACAAAGGCCTCCCCCTTAGATCTCCACAACGAGCGGTCACATGCCGCTCTCATCCAACGACTCCCAGCGACCCTCACCAGGTCGTCTGTCCACCTCGTTGGAGGTCGTCCCACGCTGCGTTTTCCGGTGCGCGGTCTCCATTCGAGAACCTTTGTGTCCCAGCGGCCATCAGTTCTACGAGCAAAAAAAAAAGCGTTCGGTTACACACCTCAAAATTCTTTATCCAGCTTGCGACGAATCCCTGATTTTACGGGGAGTGTCTTTCGTCTGAGCTTCGCAATGTAGAAAGTTTAGTCACACCTAAGTCAAAGTTTACATGATCAGCCGTTTACTGCCCCACTGCTGGGCTCAGACCTATTCTCACGATGAGAAAGGTCAGACCTTAGTCTACCACGCTGGCCTAGTGCGAGATGGCGTATGATGATGTAGTCCTACACACACCACTGAAAACATTTTGGAGCCCTCTCAGGTGTACAGGTTTCTTCACGATGTATTCCTTCACCGTTAACGCAAGTGATAAACAAATTCTGATCCGCACAAGAATTAAAAAAATCTGATGTGCAGGCCAGGGTTATACTCACACCCTCCTGTATGAAAGGCAAGCGTAATACTATCAAGCGCTATACGAGTACTATCAACCACTATACTATCACTGAATCCCATAATCAAAGTTAAAACCAAATTAATTAAAAACCAACGTGAAGATTTTTATTTGATACCAATCAAATGTATAATAGAGTATGCATTTTATACAAAAATTGGTCTGACTGGTAATAAATTTCAATTTACCAGTTCCAATGATTAAAATGATATTGGTAAAGTAAAAGCTTAACAAGCCAAGCCTGTAATCGGCAGTAATTATAAAATTCCTTTACTGTATTAACAAATCGAGAATCTTAAAAGAAGTGTATATCTAATAATTTTTGGATAAAATAATATTTATTTAAACTGAGATCATATTTGAAGGCTGTGTAGTTCCTAACAAAGAATAGATCACTGCTCTCCACCCACGGGTGTCGTGAACGGCGATTAAGGGTTAATATCAAGAGGATGGGTAGCAGTATCCTATAGTGCTAATAACAACATACTGCGATCACCAATCCACCTGCCGAGTGTGGTGATTATGGCGATATCTCCTCGGAGCATTCATTGTAGCGGTAATTGGGAAGTCAAGTTCAGCAATAGCCGTTTGTGGGCCGAGGAGATGATAGATGAAAAAAAGCTCGTAGTTACAATTTTTGACAAAGTGAAGACTAACTTTATTTCAGGTTAGAAAACGAATTGAATCCGATCAGTATCATTTTTGCGGTATTATTACAACTTTCAATCTACCATGGTTTTTACTTGTTTTGAGTTCTTGATAAAATGGCACTGCAGAAGTTCTTCAGTTCTAATTTTAATCGTGGTGCTTCAACAAAATACGAAATTTCTATAACAGCAATTTCGTTATTTTTCTCCATGATGTAAACATAGCGATAAGACCGCCCATTGTACACGTGTTTTTTTAATATTTATCTTTTGAGCATTATGTGGTGTACAATAAAGAGTATATAAATAAATCAATAAACAAACTTCATGGATTAAAAAAGCTCTCTTTTAAGCTTGCACTTATTAGTCATTATCGTCATATCAGCATGTTCACTGCTGCACAAATGAGTCCCCCAAATGATTTCAATGCTTTCCACAACGACCGGCTACATGCCGCCCGCAGCCAGTGACTCCCAGTGACCTTCACCAGGTCGCCTGTCCGTCTCGTTGGAGGCCGTCCCACTCTGCGCTTTCCGGTGTGTGGTCTCCACTTGAAAATCTTTTTGCCCCAACGGCCATCAGTTTTGCGAGCTATTTGCCCATTGGCAAAAATCCTTTCAGCTATGTCGGTAACTTTAGTTCTTCTACGGATCTCCTCATATCTGGTTCGATCCCGTAGAGAAATACGTAGCATAGCTCTCTCCTTAGATCGGTGAGTGACTTTGAGTGAGCGACCTATTAGTTGCTGATGCAAATTGATCGATGGAAATACAATGGGAGCCAAGCCGTTACACCGCAAGGAATTATTATTATTTTATTATTTATTTATTATTTTAAAAAAACGTTGCCCCACACTAGGATTTCTTCGGTGTCGTGGGTGTGTTTACAGACATGAATTCCACATACAATACACCCAGACCCGGAACAACTACCTGCAGATCATACAAATATTTGTTCCGTGCGGGAATCGAACCCACGACCTGGAGCGCAGCAGCCGACTGCACGAACCGTGCCGTCAAATCGAATATACACTATTAACTTACAAATATCTAAAGTTACCTTAGTTAGTAAAAACACATACCATATCAGTGCTGGCTGGTTAAATTCGTCGTTTCCACGTTATGGTGGCATCTCTTCAATTATGTATCACCACGTTAATGTATTATTTAACACTCAGTCGAGTTTCGACATATTTCTTGTTGGCTCCCCGTAGAGTGACCACATTTTGGACTGTGGTACAAGCTACGAAAATAAGTTCGTATTTTCGTTTCATAAAATAGTTTTCTTAAACGTGCTGAACATGGGTATCCATTTCCACATTTTCAGTGTATGCTGACCGCTCATTAAACGGAAAGTATATACCAATGCGAGTACAGCTTATACTGGATATGTGTAGCTTGATATATAGCCGTGTGTACAGGTGTTTTTACTCTTGTGTAGGTATATTTTGGGAACTGCCGAGAAATTTCGAGAGATTTTCCGAGATTTAATCTTAATCAGAAACTCGACGTGTCGACGAACGAGATCCTCACAACAAGTTCTTCCATTTCATATGTAGCACAGTACAGTTTGCAAAACTTCACTCTTTAATTTTCTATATTGCCCCCTAAAAGTGACCCCCATAGTCAAAATTAATTTATGGACGTTACACTACCGTATTTGCGTGGCAGAAATCCATATGTGTACCAAATTTCAACTTAATTGGTCCAGTAGATTCGGAGCAAATTGGCTGTGACAGACGGACAGACAGACAGACACACGAGTGATCCTATAAGTGTTCCGGCCGTTTTTTCCTTCGGACGTCCGGAACCCTAACAAAAAACAACTATAATATTCGCGAAGTTAATCGGTTTAAAAGAGTTTTATTATAATCTACACTCCTTGTTTTCTTTTTTTCATGTGGTTAGTGGCCAAGCAATCAGTGCTGTTCAGGCCGCCCAAAGGCCTCCAACTTGGCTTAGTTCAAATACCACTATGCGGTCACCCTTCCACAGACCGAACGTGCCAAGTTTTGCTTAACCCCATCTATCGTTTACCGATCAGTGAGTGCAACTGGCTATGAGCGCACTCCTTGTTATCTTAATCTAGAACTTTCGTGAATAATTAAATACCTTCATGATTTTATGACAGCATCGGGTCTATTCGCGCAAAGATTATTATCAAAATAATATTTTGACTATGTAACTTCGACGTTTCGATCCAGTTGCACAACCCAGTGCGGGTAGTTGGTCACTGCCAACTGCCGCCCATCTCGATGCTGACACGCGCTTCTCCAGTCTACTCGTGACGACGGTCAATGCAACTTGATCGAAACGTCGAGGTTAATCAAAATATTATCTGTGCACAGATGATGCACACATGAATAGATCTGATGGAGTTTCAAAATCCTTGTTATCTGTTTCACAAACCACAATTTTGTAGCTGGCACATACCAGGTAACAACATAATTGTATACCACCATTTAAAAATAATATTTCTGCAACATCATCGCCTTACGCTACAACTTTGCGCCAAAATCGTCTTGGTGTTGGTCATTTTTTCACAGTGACAACGAGATCGGATTGACAGCATGGACGGGTTGAGAACACTGATACTGCAACAGTGTTTGTCAATCATCTGGAGAGGGTTAACACACCGCTTTTTGTGTCGCTTAGTTAAGAAATTACGGCAGTTGTTGCCTATTTTGGGTGTTATTTCTTATGGAGTAACGGTAATGTGGTATGATGGGTAATAATAGTTCTTTCCACCACAAGATCTCGTACTTATGAAAACAAGTTAAGCCGTCGCGCGTCAGTTACGGTTGCCATAGAAATACTTATGAAAATCAATACGAACAGTCGGTAAGAAGTCCGATCATCTAGTAATCGGTTTAATTAAATTTAACATATAAAAATAAGCATAATCATATTAACAAAAACAAAAACATTGTTTCATATTAAGATTATGGTCACGCTGGTTCGAAGGATTGTGGACAGGTTTTGCACTGAGTTATAGCTGCAACCTGGCATGTTCGCATGTGACCTTTTTAACGTTATATGTACTTTCTTAGTGAAAAGACACCAATGATTTTAAAGAGCTAAATAAACATCGTGAGGAAATCTATCTCATCTCATCTATGGAATGGTCTGAAATCACCATCGGGCTACTGCTCACTAGCAAGCGTATTGGTCAAAGCTCGTTCTTCATCTGTATGAGAATAGGCCTATGCCCGGTACTGGTAGTGGATAGTTAGAGGCTGATATTATTATTTCAATGTCTCCCATTTCACGTATTACGTATTATGAGTCTATATGGGCCTATGGTCTATTAGTTGCCTGACAATAAATAAATAATAATAAATAATTACTCTCAGCGAGGAAGAACCCGTTTTTTTGATAGCCTTACGTTTGCGTCCAACATGCCCGCCCTCTCTTTTTAAACTGAAAACTTTGGCCTAACAGAAACAACGGCGGCTGCCTTTCAACCTGATATTATGAACCTGAACCTGAACTTGATATTATTGGCAGACGGGACTCGTCACTCACGAGATGGGCTCCCTAAATGGCCACCACTATAGGTGACAGGAAGCAATAACGGCGTGAATGAAAGGTTTGAGGCTGAATGCGAGAGCATTGAAGTACAGAAGGACGAGGCATATTTAGTATAGCTCGACGCTTGAAATTGCAAAGCAAAGTACGTATGTCAGAAGAAGAGATCCCGTCAACAGGGCTGCCAAGTCTTGCAAGAAGGCTTTGCGGAGGGCACGATTTGACCACATTAGCAGAATGGGATACATATTCCCTTCGTACCTATTGAGTCGTAAAGCAATTTGCAAAAAAAACCTGAGAGAAACGTCTCACATTTCAACCTGGTTTAAGCTTCGTATTTAAAAATAGCTATCATTAACAGATCATTTAATACTGAATCGGTATTCAAGATAAGGTATTTCTAGGAATTATTGAATGAATAAGTACATCCTTTATGTAATGAGCCATTTCACACTGCGAAGTGTTAAGACCATATTTTATAATTTAACCCGTCTAGTTTAAGTCTTAATTAACTCTTCTCCCATACATGATACATCTTTTTAATTACGAATGCTATACGCCGTATCATTTACCTTTGTATGAGATAGGAATATATGCGTTTTTAGCAATGATGTTTATCTTTGGGTGATATCCTTTTTATTATATTAATTATATAATAATTGATAATGAATTTAGGTTTTCGCGAGTATTACACATTATAATAAAACACTTTTAAACGGATTCTATCGCGTATATTACAAGATGCAGGGGTCTACAAGATTGACTGTGAGTGTGGGTTGTCATACATAGGGCAAACAAAGCGTAGTATAGGCAACAGGTTAAAAGAACCCATAGCTGACGTCAAGCAAAGACGCTCCATAAAGTCTGCAGTGTGCGAACATGCCTTAGACAAACCCAACCATTTTCTTCGTTTCGATCAACCTCAAGTCCTCGCGAAAGAGAACCGATATGTACCAAGAATGATTCGTGAGGCTATTGAAATTAAAAAACATCCTAATTTTAATAGAGAAGATGGCTGGCAGTTACCACCAGTTTGGAATCCTGTTATCAAAATAATTAAGTCCCAAACTAAATACCACACTAAAAAACATCAAGACACTGTGAGTGATTACTGCGTGCATCGAAATAATTTTTGATTAAATTGTACGGTAGATAAAATAAAACAACTTTTTAAATCTGTAACGACGCCTGTCACCTTAGACATCCTGCAACCATGAACCTTGCAAAGTGTTCGGAACGTCAGGAAAAACAAAAATCTAAAATATACGTGATAGAATCCGTTTAAAAGTGTTTTATTATAGTTAAGTTAGGTACGCAAAATCTCAAAAATCCTGCGGCATACTGCATATGGCTAACACTCTCATGGTGTAACTTGGGTAATCGCGATAGGCCGAGTTGATTAATTGTGTTAGTATTTGAAAAGTCCAACGTAGGCTTTATTAAATAACATCCCAAAAAATCACCTCATGACAAACATAATCAAGCTAATATTTCTCTTAAAAAATACGAAAATTAAGGCCGTCCGAAAGCCAATTAAAATTATATAATTAATCCATGTCATTGGTTCTGGTGGCAGAATGTTTGTTTCACCTTTGCTGAATTAAAATATAGCGTACTGCGTAACACATAACTTGATCAGATGACAGTCACGATATATATCAGGGCACTGAGGTGGGAGTCAGGTATGAGGTAGCTCTACTTGCAAGAAAACATCGGCAAAAAGGTAACTTTAATAATGTTCTTGTGTACATTTGGTTGAATGACGTTCTCAGTATATAATCATATTTAAACAGTATCACTGCTGATTAAACGCTGGTTTGTGTTAGCACATTAGGGCGCGAGTGAGTGAGTTAAAATGTAATAATAATTTATGATCTGTGGGAATCCGCCCATTCCAATTATGACACGGTTCAATATACGAGTTTAGTCTCATCCGAAGTTTTATTTACAGCACTAACGCTACCAAGCTATCACCACAACCAGCATCTACCACCACAAATACACCGCTGCACAACCAGTGTGAGATGTTCGAATACTGAAACGCCAGTTATTATTAAGCACTGCTTTAACTATTCGAGAAACCTGTTTTCGGAAGAAAATCGAGCGGCTCGAAAAATATATATAATGTAATAATATCATTTATTCCTGGCTTCCATGGTTCATAGATATATACCTTACAAACTAGCATATATAAAGTAGAGTAAGTAAAAAAGCGGGGCCTTAATATTAACTGGCCTTTCAGTATTCGGCCATAATAGAAGCAAATGTAATGTATAATATACAGTGCAGAATTAAGTTTTTGGCTATTTACCTAATCTCTTCATGTTATCAAAATTCATGAGTTATTTTCTGAATACATGAAAATGATGAAGATTATTTAAAAGTTACTTCATCTTCAAGTATTAAAATATTAGGGCTATTTTTATTTCAGCCCAACACTACATTCACTCGTTGCTCATTGCAAATTTTCGAATCAAATATTTAGCGCGCATATCTTGTAATTTCACTTTTCAATCAACGGTTATCATCACATCTGAAGGTGTTCAGAATTTTTCATCGTTTCACTGCAACGTGCCTTTCGTTTCATTTGCAGCCTTATTTTTGACATGCCGATTAAGATGATAAAGCCTGCGAGATGTTTAACTGACTCTGATTTCGTTAGCAGTTATTTGGGATAGCCAATTTAATTTTGAATTTTTGCAGAAAGTGCAGTCTTCCACTTCCTTTCAGTTTAAATCAATAGATAAAATCGACAGTTATATTAAAGTCCGTGTGGTGTCCGGATTAAGAATATAGTATCACTCTATCTCGTCCCGTGAATGTCGTAAAATGCCATGAAACTCTAAGCCAGAGGGATGAGCAGCAGCTTCCCTTCTGAAGAACCACCTGCCAAAAGTGGCAAGTGCTGGCAAAATCCCCCCAAAATGACGACCCAACTGTCGAAATCTATGGGGAAGGAACATCCTTTAGCTTATATAACGATAATGAAATATTTTAAATTAGTGTATGTTAAAAAGTTATTGAAAGAAGTAGCCAAAAAATCAAGAACGAAAAAGAATGAACCCCTGATTTTGGTTCAAACTGGTCATACTCTCACCAAATTAACTTTCTCTTTGTATACTTACCATTTTTAAATAAATTTCTCTACTAAGTAACCAGGAAAGGCAAAATAGACACAGACTTATTGAAGATTAGGAGACACTACGATACATAGTCGAAATCTCAGTAGATACTTAAGATTTATTGCCTAAAATTACGTATTTCACTGGCGCCGGTCTTTACGGTGCCAGACTGCATAAAATTCTATTGTTCTTGGTATCTTCATTCAACATTGCACCATTTCTCCCATTACGTAAATTAGGAGCAATAAATTGTTTCATTCAATGGAAGCATGACCTTGAGTGGGGAGAGGAACGGTTAGTGGGAAACTGACACTCGTAACTAGAAATGTGTACATACTACGCACTACATACTTTATTAGTACATTAATATCTATATATTGATCTGAAAACCAGCGCTGTTGTCGATGGATTTATTCAACGTCACAGCATTTTGCTGACAAACTTTTTTTGCACGGACACGACTCACAAAGTTTATAGTTAATTAATCTTAATGTTTAGGTATAAACTGGTAATGTTGTTTACCTGTTTTGTAATTTTTTGTAAAAAGAAAATATATATTTATTTTATTGAAAATAACTGTAAAAATGTCATAGCCTATAGATTATAACCTATAGATTACAGGAAAACCTACAAGAAGTCTATGGTCTTAAAATGACATGGTAAATCTTTCAATATTGTGCGTACGATTGGAATGTAAGGGAAAATACGTTTTTCAGCTACGATGTTTTTAAGTCTGTTTTTGGGAAGTTATTGATACAAGACCAAATCCAGCAAGAGACAATATGTTCATCAGTTTCGGAACCATCTGCAAGCGAGTTCAACTCGCACTCGACCGGTTCTTTTTTAAACATTGGCCCACACTAGATATTCTCCAGTGTCGCGGGTGCGTTTAGAAACACAAATTCCACACAAAATACACCCACGCCCGGAACAACTTCCTGCAGATCATACAAATATTTGTTCCGTGCGGGTATGGAACCCGCGACCCGGAGCGCAGCAGCCGAGTGTATCAGCCACTGCACCAAGCGTGCCGTCAAATTCACTAATGGTACATACTGTTGTGTATTGTTCATAGTCCAAAATGCATTTTACGGTATATGCATATTTATTAGATTCCACAATATAGAGGATAATACTATGCCCAAAATAATTCTATAAACAAAAATATTTCACCCGTAATTCACCACTGTGGCCATTTACTTACTAGACCGCCAATGACGATCACCGCGCCACCATGTAAGCGCGAAATCGCAGAACAACTGTTTTGGAAAAAAAAATCATTTATTAACATGTCAAGACAAGAATACACAACACAGAAATAAATATGTAACGGTCGGCCTGCACTGGATACGCCTTAGAACACTTTATAGGATACTTTCGTGCCGGCGCTAGCTCGCACAAAGGTAACAAAAGGGAAAAAACAAGAAAAAACATGACGAAACATGTTTAGTATAAGACACGAGAGAGTAGCGACTAACACGACGTAGCTTGAATCGATCGCATTTTGTTTAGTGGCATAGTCGTCAACCTTGTGGCTTTCTGCTCTTGGGGCGTGGACTCGATCCATGGAATAAATATTTGTCATCATCATCATTTCAGCCGAATAAAGTTCACTGCCAGACACAAGCCTCCCTCAAAGAACGCCATAACAACCGGTCTGGGTGTGTTGTGTGCTCATTGGGGGGTCTTGCCATAACGGCCACGCTTGTCAGGCGGGTTTGCGTTATACTTAATCAGTTTAGGCTGATCTCTCATCATACCGAAAGCCTATACAATGCGAGATCAGCTTATACTGGACTTGTATAGCTTGATGTGTAGCCGTGTGTACTCGAAGGAGGCTACTGCCCATCCTCCCAAAGTCGCCTTTTACGGCACCCACGGATGAGATGGGTTGGTGCTATCCGTCCGGTGGCAGAATTTTTGGTACTGCGCTGGTATCTACTTAGCCGGACGTTTGTATTTAGAGACCTGCTTTACATTTTTTCTAGTGGACATCAATAAAAATGGTGTGTGAAATTTGTGTCGGGCGTTTAACCCACGACACAGGCGAAATCCAAGTGTGGGGCAACGTTTAAAAAAATGGAAATTCTACATGAACTTCCTTCGCTCCGGGGAAGGGTATGCCGCACTCCTACCGGCTAAAACCAATGGAGCGGTGACTCCAGGTCCTCGTAAGGCATCGGTGCCACGCCTTTAGGCACATCTCGGAGAGGATGACTGTAAAGCGGTCACCCCCTTTAGCGGAATGGCAAGCGGCTGTAAAAAGGCCGCCCCCCAGGCATTTCTCGGGGAGGTTTGTAAAGGATCCCCCCAAGTCTCGCTGTGCGCTGTGCTACGCACTGCATTTAGAGACCTACCACCATTATGATCTAGATCCGTTAGAACACCAGCTTTAGTTTTCTTTATCTTATTGCACGAATGTTGTTATGAGTATATTTTACTGATGACTGTGTAGCAAAATGTGGTCGGCAAAATTACTTTAAAAAAAATTTTTTTAACTCAAATACGCTACAATGAATTCCTCATGTATAAAATCCTAAAATACATGATGGTTGAATTCAACATAAAATTTCCTAACATTATTTCTTCCATTAAGCGCGTTTACCAAACCGCATCAGTTATACACCCGCTTGTGCTTATGACCAATACCACCACGAAGACCGACGGATCTTTTAACAAAATTTGGATGTGCCGGGTGCGATGTTTTTTTCTTCAAAATCACGTGGGAGGTGAGACGTAATTGCCGAAATTCCTAATTTTTGACATTCAATGGACAGGATATCGCTATTATGATGTACCGAAACCGACGCCATCTTGCTTTAGTGATGTTTTATGAAATACGTTTCGGGATAATGTCCATGTTCTTGAGTCGATTACGGACATCGATAATATTTTTCGAATTTTATTTACGACTATTTTATTGCTGAATTATGTGGGACCAATCAACCGATGGAATAAAATAGTTATGTGCCAACGACTATAGATTATGGAAATATCAATTACGTGCTCCATATTATGTTATTAGTTTATTACCTATATTGTAGGTCTGGCCTTAACGTCCACTATTTTATTTCTAATTATTGAACATATTTACGCTTTAATAAATAACTAATATGACATGGAAAACTACTTGGGCTTATGTTATGATGGGTTATGTGATTAACTGTTTTTCTCGGACCTACAATTTTTTTGTACCTTGGGTAACCTTCGTGGTTTTCCTCTGTCCTGGGGAAGGTGGAGGCGCATGCTGGGTTATTTCCGGATAAAACCCCGCAGTGTTTCCACGTGCACATTGCACAAGGATCACGGGATCTTTGTGGTCTTGGTAGCGGACCCTGTCTCGTTGGAGGGGGAAAAGTGTTGTTTAGTAATTAGTAGGTATTCGACTGGTAGTGGACTCGGTTGCAGTCCTATTTTTTTGTTAATAAGGACTCGCGCTCTACTGAATACTGATACTGTGTAAAGGAGCTGCATACAACATATTGTGAATATCATCATTTCGACCGAATGAAGTCCACTGCTGGACACAGGGCCCAAAGATCACCACAACGACCGATATGGGTGTTTTGTGGGCTCATTGGGAGGTTCTGCCATAGTCGCCACGCCTGTCAGACGCGTTGGCGATCGCATTTGAGTTGTTAATATACTCGAAGGACGCTGCTGCCCTTCCTCCGGATAATCCCTTAGTCGACTTTTACGACACCCAAGGGTGGAGCTAGGGTGGTGGTATTCTGAGTCACCACCCCAGCTCCTCCCATCCCGAATCACCACACGTGCTGATATGATGCCGTGTAATGGAGCTGCTTATACTATAGTTGACTAAAATAGTGCTGATAATCTGGCTGGAGGCCTGTTTTGGCTTCGCCAGAAACGACCGGTTAAGCATCCACACTTCCAAGAAGTGAAAACGAGAAGCGCAACAAAAAAAAATTATGATAATTTTAATGCATTTAATTCCCAGATAGACTTATTGTATTGATCGCTTACAAGCCATTTGTTGTTTTTTGTAAAGAAATACACATATCCAATACATATTTTAATATAATTAAAGTTGCAATATACTTTAACATTATTACAATTTCTCAACAGCAACCTAGTCGTACAGAAATCTAATTTGGAATCATTGTAACTCCCAAACAATAAAGGCATGTTTATATTGTATAATTCAGTTTAATTGTCCATTCAGTCCTGGCGTGAACGCAGGTTCGAACCCACACGATGATAATGAACCCACCACTCCGAACAGTGATGTTTTAATAAATTTATTTCTCATCTTACCTTTCTGTCTAACATGTAAAGAGCGAAAGAGAGGTCGATAGTTTTCTTGAGAATAGTTTCCCGGTTCCCTCTCACCCTGCACAGGTCCATTCGTGACGGTCGTCTGAATTTCATCATAGAAATTGTTGGTATGTAGCGTGGGGGAAAAATACTCATGAACATCGATATCGATAATTAAGGGTGTTTATCGGTGATAGGATAAGCAATAACAGTATTGGATGAGTCCGGCAAAGCAATCTCCACCGCACTTTAGCCATTCTCTTGCCAAGCAGTATTGTTTGAATTTCAGACATTATTGTATTCCGATTTGAAGGGCGCTGCAGCTAGTGAAATTACTTAAAGTCAATAGTCAAAAGTTTTTTCATTCATATAACCATTTGCTGGCACTTACGAATAGTGAGAATTTAAATAGTTGCACGGTTCGAAGTCCTTGGTCCTATGGAGAAGAACTGGCAAGAAACTCTATGGATATATTCTTTTAAAAGATGTGATGTATCTTATTACTTAACATAATATAATCGTAAAACCTATTTGGTGCAACCGTGAGATACATAATATTGTATAGCTTCACTAATACTTACTACCTACCTAATCTATTGTGTCTCATGTATTGCAACAAATAAATGTTTCTTTCTTTCTTTCTTTCTTTCTTTCTTTCTTTCTTTCTTTCTTTCTTTCTTTCTTTCTTCAAAAAAGCTATGTGAGGATAAGGCATGCCAATGTGTGGGATAAATACCATATATTTATGCACAATGACATTATTTGCCTTTCCATACGATTGCTTGAGGAGTCAAGAGCTGACTGACCGAGGACACCCGTTATGGGCATAACGCATGCATCAGCATAGTTCAGCTTAACAGTAATGCAGGGAACTTATCCACCCAACACACAATGCTACCATCAACAAGATATTTTAGTGACCATGACAGACTCGTTCTGCCAGACAACAGCATAAGAGTATATACGAGTAAGAGCTTAAGATAAGTTATACTAAGCATAAGAAACTAATATCTCGTGGTATGAGTGCATAAAGCACCACTCTGTCTCCTCCCGTGGATGTCATAAAAGGCGACTAAGGTACTAAACCAGAGGAATGGGCAGCAGCGTCGCTTCTGTGGAATAGTAGCCATTCTACACTCACAAACCCACCTGCCAAGCGTGGTGAGTATTGGCAAATTCCCCTCAAAATGATGACCCAGTTGTGGAATTCTATGGAGGAGGCCTTTGTTCAGCAGTCTTTTGGCTGATGATAATGATTAACAAGCGCAGTGTGGTGCCATGTAGGACTAGTCTTAGGTAGTATTACAATTATTTAAGGGCATGCGTGATGCTTACCACCAGGTGAATGACTTGCTCGACTCGTTACTAGTTTGGATAAAAAAACTATGTTAAATATTTTTCATTTGTTCCATATTCGTTTTAAGACACAGCTATTATTATTTTATATCTGTTACATTATTGGTATATTTAATAGTGTTAAGAGGCATCTCTTCTACTATTATAATAACCCACGAGTTAGGGTAATAGGTAGAGTTATTATTAAAACGTCTGTTTATTCGATGATTACACCACAATTCGGTCAAGAAAGCTTGGATCTATATCTACAAGGAAGACTGATATTCAAGTTCTCACGTACGCGAAAATTCACAAGCTAACGAGACAAGAATTAAAATATCGATAGACATGCATATCCCGTCACTAGGCCACGCCCCCGGAGCATCAATAATCTTGTCCCACAAAACAATCTAAAATACAATAATTTACTTTCAAAAAGTGGCGAGTTTGTCGCCTAATTTGTTAAAAATTGTTTCACAGACCACCTTTTTTTTCTTTTTCTATTTTTAGCAAAATGAGTAAGCGATTATGAGACTTTGTGTGTGTTCTAAGATTAATTGTTTGAATGATTATTATAAAGGCATTTTTCTGTCGACGGGACGTCTCTATTAATATTGGTATTTCTGTACCTACCTGGTGGGTGGGAGGCGCAATGATTTTTGTGTGATGTTAACAATTTTTCTTATTTATAATGCGGTTAGAGGTACATGACTTATTGTTGGATTAATAATTACTTTAATATTTTTTTGACTTTATGTTCAATTTATTATCTGTGGTGTTCATTGAGGGTTATATTTAAAGATACGGGAAATGGCTGTATAGTTTGGTAACTACACTACAAACAATACAAAAGACGGTAGGATATTCATGTTGATTAGGACAATATTAATGCAGAGTCAATCAGTGCAACTTTTTAATGCGTTTTATTTTACTATATTACTTTTCGGTATTCATAATTACCTAAAATGTATGTATTAATGTATGTGTATATTAATTATATTCAGATTGTTTTAATTGTACATATCCGTACACGACGGACTGCCCTATTATTATATTTCATGACTTTCTGGTCCATCCTAAGGTTGTTCTAGAAAACATCACTTTTAGCAATAAGAGCGCCTATTGTAAATTTTAATAATATTAAAGTTTTCTGTTTAAGTTCAAAATTGTGTACAATAAAGTATATTCTATTCTATTGTTTGTAACCAGGAGATAGGTCCAACGTGTCGATTCCAGCACTGAAGTTTCAATGAAATCCCTACGATCCTCGTGGGTGTAGGGGATGACTGAACGATTATGTTTATACGATGAGTAGCCGCATCCCATGTTCATATGGCTGTGTTTTTGAAGTGTCGTGATTTTGGGAATGTTGCCAAAATAGGTACTTACCGCTCATTGTAATTTCTTCATGTTCAGAATACATGGTAAAGATAGTATGCAATCTGAACAGGACAAAAGCTGAGCAAATGCTGGTGTGCAATTCAAAGAGCATTCTCCGTTTTTGTCCTCGCTTTTACCCGTTACTCGGAGTCTTTTCCTATCATGTGGTGACTTGGTGCTGAGCCACTGGTGAACGAATGCCGTCTGTCAGGACTGGACTGCCAAATGCTGCCATGACAATTTAGTCACAACTTTAAGAAAAAATACAGTCCGGCTTGTTTGACTTTTAAGAATTTAACCATCTTTTCTACTGCATTGTTCTCGCGTAACCTTGATTAATAGAACAATGTGCTCAAAAAATAGTTGAACTTTTAACGTGATTTAAAAAGAGTAACCATGGAGTTTCCTACCCGTTCTTATCCATAGGAAATCTTCATCATGGAACGAGGCAACCGAAGTCTCGACTGTTCATAATTGCCTGTAAATGATTTAACTGAATAAAATATTGTTTATTCTTTGTCTTTTATATCAAATCAGTTTGGCACAGCCTGGGTATGTAGTTTGCACCCTGGGCGTGTAGGTTGGTGCAAGAAATAATTCAATTAGTTTTAAATCAGTATCATTATTATGGATGATATTTGAGATAGTGCACAATCTTACCTGTCTTTTGTAAGAATGAACTAGCAAACTCGCTTCTAAAGACGCAGTGGATAGTAGTAACAACTATACGAAATTAGAGATTTCACTGCAGATTTAGAAGTAAGTTCTTAGAGAAAAGCCACGGAGTACATGAGCTGCGAAAATGTTAGTGTGTATTTCAAAGGGACAGAATTCAATGCGAAATTCAATAGCATATTTATTTTTCCTGAAAGGTACATTTTACGAATTATGGAAAAGATAAGCTATTCAACCATATTTCACAGTTCCCACATACAATGCAGCAGAAGAATGTGGGTACCTTTTATTCTTGAAAGTATGTCAAAACATAGATGGTATTTCTTTGAACAGTCCATTGCACTAAACAAAACTAGTACAATTCGCAATATGAACATTATCTAAAACAAAAAGCCTATGAAAGTGAAAACCCCTCAAAGTCGGTTAAACAAAAGGGGATAATCCTTTGTTTACTATAAAATACAAAATAAATGAAATCCTAAAACATTATGCATTGTTCGATAGTAAAAGATAATCTTTCTGAGAAGCTTAAACATGTGTTGAGGTAAAACGCGTTGATAATGTTTATTGCTACCCTTTTGTACTAAACCGAGCAAGTGCTGACTCGAACAGAGGTAACAATTGGGACACTGAAGTATATGGACCGAAGAACTTGGGACAATATGGACCAGAGCCCGGGAAATAAAGTTTTATAACCTTTTTGGACAGTTGAGGCTGTAAAATATAACTGTAATGGTGAGCAGTTTGCACCTTCGTTATCTAGTACATTCGAGATAAAAAATTGAAGGAGACTTTCACGGTTATTTCACGCAAAAGAAATCTGCCAAGTTTAAAATAAAGAAAGGACTTAAAACGTATTACAATAATATACTTTTTAACGAATGCTTATATTATATAATTTTGGGTTTTTCCTAACGCGAAAGTTTCGAACCCTGTGCAGCGTTTTTTATTTAGTCATTTTTGTGAAGATGAGCAAGTCATTTGCCTGGTGGTAAGCGACATGTCTGCCCATAACAATTTTAATGCTACCCAAGATTGGTCCTGGCATCAGGAGGCAACACACTCATAGAGGCATCAAACTGCGGTCGTCACCTCGAGGCCTAAAGTTATTTAGTCTCTTATGCCCAGTAATTTCACTAGCTACAGTGCCTTACTAGCCGGAGCACAGCAATGTCTAAAGTTTAAACACTACTGCTTAGCGGCGAATACCTGGCACCTGGAGACCTTTTTTTTTTAATTCTAGTGGAAATTTTACATGGAACTTCCTCCACCCCGGAGAAGGGCGAAGGGGCATGCCGGACTCCTACCGACAGGAACTCGAAAGATCTCCATCTAGAGCCACCCGTTGGTGCCACGCCTTTTGGCACATCTCGGAGGGGATGACTGTAAAGTGGTCATCCCCTCTAGTGGAGGGAAGGCGACTGTAAAGAGGCCACCCCCCCAGGATCTCTCGAGGGGATTGTAAAAGATTCCCCCGAGGCCTCACTATGCGCTGTGCTGCGCACACAGCGGCACGTGACCACATGCGCACCGCTGTCTTCCCGGAGGTCGCTCGGTATGAGCACGCATATTTCCCAATAAGCGCGCTCGCGACCCCCAAGGCCCCCCACTATACAAAGACGACGGGGGGCTCAGGCGTGTTGGACACGGGCACCGCGGCGGTTGTTACCCCGGCCCCGTGCCCTCCTCCTCCGAGCGGGATCGGCCCTCTCCCGATCCCGCTCTGCGACCTCCTTCTGGAACATTACGCTCTCGCAGAAGGAGACCACTGCACTCCAATTTTCATGCTCTGCCAACATAGCCGACACTACTGCCAGCAGAGAAAGATCTTGCCCGATCCGATCGACCAGGATCCGCCGCTCGGCGGCACCTGGAGACCTACCATCAGTGAAGAGCAGAGAGTTCGTGGTAGCACGATGACTATGTAACCCACTTAAAGTGTTTTATTATAATCAGTAATCATCATCATCATATCGGACATTTATACGTTCACTGCTGAACAAAGGCCTCCCCCTTAGATTTCCACAACGAGCGGTTACATGCCGCCCTCATCCAACGACTCCCAGCGACCTTCACCAGGTTGTCTGTCCACCTCGTTGGAGGTCGTCCCACGCTGATTAGGATTATTTACATATATATAATTGACAATGTGGTGTAGGGATTACAGCCCCACTCTATCTCCTCCCGTAGATGTCGTAGAAGGTGACTAAGAGGCTTTAAACTAGAAGGATGGGCAGCATTCTCTTCAGTGGAACAGTAGTCTATACTGCGCTCACAAACCCGTCTGCCAAGCGTGGTAAGTTGCACAATTGGGGAGGCCTTTGTTCAGAAGTGGACTTCGTTTTTTGCATATATGATGATGATGATATATGATAGGAAATAAGATGCTTTAACTATGATAGTGTAATATGGCCCTTATATCAGATTTGACTTTCAGTTGAACCAAGTGCGACAGAACATCAGTATTACACAGAAGTGTAAGTTTTAAGTGTATAACTCAAGGTATTTACTTTATTCTTATCGTGGGTGCCATTCATTCTACTTTTTTTTAGAGACATACCTACATACCATATACTAATGAGTAGTTCCATGAAGCAAAGTGTCAGGAATACAATATAGAAGGATACAATAGGTGCCCTGATTCCTTTTCACACATTTCCCATCATCCCACACTACCAGTGTACACAACCATTACATCCTAAACGACTTCTACCGCTTTGTCTTCACTAATACTTCATTGTCTTCAAAACCGAAAGTGTTGCGGCCTTTTTAGATCATTTTAAAAGGATTAGCTTAATGTCCCATTGTTAATATTGCAGAACAAAGGAGCCGAAAATATGGAACAAGCAGTCCTTATCTGATAAGGGGTTCCTTGAAGGTACTTTTTGTAAGAAAGCATAGGTAATTCCGTTTCTGTTACTATTGTTTGATTTTTAAATGTTTATTTTACCCATTTCTTCTGGAGCATACCCATAGAATTTTGGTTCTAGTAAGTACCTAGTTAGTTACCAGAACTGGATGCTTGCATTGTTTCCTTTGTAATAATTAGTGAGGTCTAGTTATGTAAGGAAATTTCAAAGTATTGTTAATATTGATGTTATACCGTGTGCTTAGCACCACCCCATCTCTGACCGTGGTTGTCTAAATGTGACTATGGGACGTTTACGATTCAACTGCGGTCGCCAACCCCTTGTCAAGCGTGGTGATTATGGCAAAACCCCCAACGGGTATGCAACACAAACACACAGTATGGCGAAAGCATTATGGCGATTTTTGGAAGTGGCCTTCCAGCTGTGGACGTATTTCGACTGAAATGATGATGATGACGAATTTTAATGACATGAAAACGGTGGCTCTGCCAATTTTCTTAAAGAGTAAAATCAAGAAGATTTTTATCCTGTTTTCATGTTTCCAGTTTGACTCATAAAATATTTTATTGTAAACCATTTTGCACTATACTTTGAAGAAGAATGTTATGTACGTACATACTCTGAAGTGCAGTTTTCTTTCCATAGTCGGTGGGTTATTGTAAGGAAACTTCATAATATAGTCTTCAGTGACAATGGCAAAATGCAGGTGTGTAATAAAATGCCTCTACCCATCATAAAACTACACGGTCAATAATTTACAAAAACACCAAAATCCCGTTAATTTTTCATACCTATTTAAGGACCCATAAAACCAACTATCAGCAGTGATAAAGCCATTCCAAGCGCCATACATTTCTATAAACTATAACTTAATACGTCTAACGGGTTCTTAATAAAAGATAAAATCTTCGTTTAGTTCCATTAAAAACATATTCCATATAATCTAAAGGATCGTAAAAGTGTTGTATTCTTGGACTATTTATTGGACCAAAACATTTACAAATAAGTTGGACACCAATAAAAACGGTGTGCCCGTTTACAACTTGACGTATATCTACAAAATATTTTGGTTGGTAACTTTACGACGAGATAGCGTCACGCCTCCGGTAAGCAGTTCGTGTAATAAAATTAAATTGAAAACTGAGAGACGGTTGCTTCTTGATAGCTTTGTCGGATCCACCGAGCTCTTTTATAGCTTGTTTCCTTTGATATTGGGAGTCCTTTAAAGTTTTCGGTGGACATATCGAGCGCATTGGTACTAGTTGATAATATTTAGACAAGCTGAGTGAAGAAATTATAATAAAACACTAAAAAGTGTGTGTCAGCTCCGACGCACGACTGGAGTTTACTCCGTAAGTACAATTGTCTCAGTTATTAATAGGCAATGGCATACGTACGATATATATCATAAAAAAATGAATTATAACCTACCTACGTAACTGTATCCACGTGTTCGTCGGATTTTCTTCCACCGTCACTTAAACTAGATTTTTCCATATTTTATATTTATTTATTTAATCACTCCATTGCGTATTAATAATTAATAATAGTGATATTAAATATCAATATTTATATCTATTATATGAAATAATATAAAACGTTGACATCAAACGACATCTGACACATACATGCACAAGGTGTGCAGAAAACTTCGACGATCAAGACTGGTTTGGACCCTAAATGGCAAAAGGCAGAGACTTCTTGAAATCAGAAAATTCAGAATAGTGATCTAAATTTTCTGTTCTCTTGACGATGTCAACTAGGTAACATTGAGTATAGGTTATTTTACTCTTATGGAAGTAAAAGAAATTCTTTCGTACAAAATTATATACATAGATATTAGCTGTTACTCATGATTTCGTCCGGGAGGCAACTGATTTATACCTATTTATTATTATATTATCCTATACCCTCACAATTTATACCCTCCTGAAAATGCAATAAATCGTATCTTATGTCGTATGTATGTATATATCTTTCTGCCAAATTTCATTCAAATTCATTCTGTCGTTCCGTCATGATTGAGCAATGAAAAACACACATACGCACTTAATCCTGTAAACGTCAACTGTCGATCGTGGACCTTCAATGATCACACAAGAACTGTTCATACCCCGATATTGCCATAATCACCACGCTTAGTAGACGGATTGGTGATCACAGTATGTTGTTATTAGCACAAGGGAGGATGCTGCTGCTGCTCATCCTCTTGATATCAACACTTAGTCACCTTTTACGATATCCATGAATGAAGAGGGCCAGTCTGTTATTTTCCGGGAACTACACATTTAAAATATAGAAAGGAGATTGAAATCCTTATTGCCTATTACAACTTAATATTTCCATCCTTTATACAGGGTGTCCAGTACATAGCACAACATACTGCAGGGGGTGAGAGCTGTAGATGTTAAAAGTTAAGCGATAAGAAAAGTGTACTGTGAAAATTAAAATTGTATTTCTTGAAAACATTTTAGTTTTTAATAGAATGAAGACTTATCAATCAGTAAAGTAACTATTCACAAATAATTTGGGGTAAAAAAAAAACTAGAAAAGGAATTTTTCATTACGAGATGCTTAAAAATCAGATTTTTCGACATTTCGGAAAATTTTGTACTACTGTAAATCCGTAAGATTTTGCTGAACATATATTCTGTTTTTTTGGTAGGTATTGACCCAAGCTGTCACCCCCCTGCACTATGTCGTGCTATTTACTGGACATTCTGTATACCTGTCAAGACCCACTACTTCCCATCTCCAAAAACGAAATCCAACATCAGCATCAACCCGACCTGCTATCAATTACGTCGAAAACTTTAGCTGCCGACCGTACACCATTACATGAAATACCGACTCATTATTACAAAGCTTCGCTCCCACACTTCTATACTTTTCGAATACATTTCTTCAATGGCATTTAGTCCTTTTTTGTCGCCCGGGACGATTCACACGCTCGAAAGTGAGAGGTTGTCTTCGGTGTGTTAGTTAAACAATCGATGTAATCAGGCTATTAGTTCATATTGGCGGTTCTATTGATCAGTGATCGCTGTATTGGAGACCCTTTTTTGTGGCGCCAAACATAGATATAATTTTACTAGGTAGGTATGAGATATGATAGATATCAGATACGCTCCGGCCTCCCCAGTACAAGCAAAGGTATGTATGAGATATAATAAGTAAGCATGTAGTTGGAGTTCAGTTTGCGGTTTAATGTAAGAAGTGGCCAGTAAAAGAGTTTGGAGTATGAAAACTTGATCAACAAAAAGGTATAAGATAACGTAGTAGAATTTGTGAAAGTGAAAGAGGTTTATTGTAAGCAGTGGTAACAGAATTTGGAGTGATGGAAACTTTGTAACCAAAAATTGTATGAGATAGGATTGTAGAAGCTAAGCTAAAATAAAGTTAGGGAGTTTATTGTAAGTAATGGTTACAGAATTCGGAGTGTTGAAATTTTTTACAACATAAAGGTATTAGATAGGATAGTAGAAGTTGTAGTAAAATTGGGGGTTTATTGTAAGTAGTGGTAAACAGAATTTGGACTAGTGAAAAACTGTTCGCTGTAATGTTTACAGAATTCGGAGCGTTGAAAAATTTGTCAACAAAAACGGTATAAGATGGGATAGTAGAAGTTGTAGTAAAATTGGGGGTTTATTGTAAGTAGTGGTAAACAGAATTTGGACTAGTGAAAAACTGGTCAGCAAAAGGTACCTATAAGATAGGATAGTAGAAGTTAGATTGAGTGCCCTCCACTTGAGTGCAATTTGCAAGTAGTGGCAACAGAATATGGACTGTTGAAAATATGATTAAGAAAAGAAAAATATATAAGATAGGATAGAGGCAATGCATACGAAATCTTTGTGAAAGCCTTTCTCCAGCAATGGCCATCCTTTGGTTGATATGATGATGATGACGAATCAATCTTTCAGCTTCTAAATGCTATATTGAACGTGTCAATAATTTATTTGTCTCTTTACCTCTAGATGTTTTGATTTATGATGGTGTGTGGATTAAGAATATTGCACCACTCCATTTCGTCGCGTGGATGTCGTAAAAGGCGACTAAGGGACACTGAACCAGGGGGTGGGCAGCAGCGTCCCTTCTATGGAACAAAAGCCATTCTGCGCTCACCAACCCGCCTGCCAAGCATGGTGAGTACTGGCAAATTCCTCCCAAAATGACGACACAATTGTGGAAATCTAATGGGGGAGGCCTTTGTTCAGCAGTGGACACTTTAGCAGACTATAAGTACGTTTAAATACCTAAATAGCATGTTAATTAAAAAAGTAGTTAGTCATCCACGTTTTGAAATAAAATATTTAAATACATTTGGAAATACGTACTAGCCTTGATTTTTTTTTAACATGAGTTGTGACCACACGCACAATTAATGCCTACCTAAATGTGGTTTCGATTGCCGATAAAACCGTAATATATGCAAATATCTAAATTAAAGTTTACGGTCACATGTTAAAGAAATTTGGTAATCGGAAATACCGCAAATGACGGTTTTTGCTTATGGGTGGTAAACATTAAGTTAAAATGTCTCAAATATTGTTCCGAAGCCTATTTGGATAGTTTATGTCCTTGTTTAGATATTTATGCGCATAATAATTTTACGAGAAGGTAGCTCTGGTTCGACGGTAGAAAAAGGGTCAAGCCATGTAGAAAAAACACAAAAGTCATCTCTCGCTTAAGTTTAGTAAGATAATGTGTTGATCACTGAGTCGGACGCCTGAACTAAGATATGAAAGAAATAATAGTAGAAAACATTCAATCCATCAATGTTGTATCACGTAAATAATAAATACGGGCTGTAGCCTAACTATATCTAAAACTTTTTCTTTCTGTAAGTACCTGTTGTTTATTTAGATACTGTAGGTGTCTCTTCTCGCGTGGTGCGGGGCTACGAATAGCACCAACCCATCTCATCCTGTGGGTATCATAAAAGGCGATTATGAGATTAGCCGGAGGATGTTCAGCAGCGTCGTTCAACTACATTAACAACTCAACTGCGATCGCCAACCCACCTGCCAAGCGTGGCGATTATGGCGAAACCGCCCAATGAGCACACAGCGTACCCAGATCGGTCGCTTTGGTGATCTTTGGGGGAGGCTTGTGTCCAGCAGTGGACTTTATTCAGCTGCAATAAAGAGGTATATTTTTCTAACATGATGTGTAATACGCCTTTTTTTATTGGTGTCCAGTGGAAATTCTACATGGAACTTCCTTCACCCCGGGGATAGGGCGAAGGGCTATGCCGGACTCCTACTGGCTAAAACCACTGGAGCGGTCATCTTCGGCACCGAAGTGGGACTCCAGGTCCTCGTAAGTAAACAAGAGCCGCCCATTGGTGCCACGCCTTTTGGCACATCTCGGAGGGGATGACTGTAAAGCGGTCACCCCCTCTAGCATGTGTAGTACGCCTGCCGTCCCACCCAAACATAATTATTTAAATGTCACTCTTAAAATTAGCCAAACAGGACAGTAAATTACTTAACAACATTTATGGCTAGTTTGCAAGATTTACTTTTTATTACTATTATATTGATACGGAAGTAATCTAGCAACATTTTAACCCCGTCAACGGGTACATAAAAGTCGGTGTAGATATAAATTAAGCGGCTGCGAGCGGCGCGAACTTGACGCATCTTAATTATGTAAAATGTTCTCTTGTCCGAACCGGGCTGACCATTTTGTAGGATTATGAATCTATTAGAATGTTTTAAGCATTAAATGCTTTGCTTCGAAAGCTTTAAAAATGAAATTCAATTCGTTAATATGAAGGATGATTTTCCAGCGACGTTTCAGCATCACACTGAACAATTATTACACTATACGTATCAAAGGCTCGCCTTATACTCTCATCTTTTTTTTGGGTCAAGCCCGCCACACTTTCCCAACCACTGCAACTCCTGTAAGCCAGGATCTACAATGGCGACCACAGAAAAGAACACCGACCAATGAAGGTCGGTGTGTCCCAGAAAAATGAATTACTGTCTTGGAACCCGCAACGAAATTAATCAGAAAAGAAAATGGAGAAGTAGGAAAGAATATACGTTCCATTTCCCTCCGTAGCAAGCAGGAGACAGAGAAAATACTAAAGGCCATAGGCACAATAATTGGGAGTGTACAACTAGGATAAGCCTAGTTGCAAAGCACCACGGGTACAAAAATGTTTATAAATATTTAATTACGGGTCCTATGTTGAGAGATATTGTGACTGATTTCAATAGTAGGTATGGCAAAAACGCCTGAACGCACGGAAATTCGTCCTAGTTGCAACAATGTCTGTATAGTAAAGAACTCCGGATGTAACTTGCAACCTGTCAAACATAATATTGCGTTCATCTTGCCAAAGAACACACTCCCACAGAATACGATGTGCAGACTGTTCATATTCACAGTCCGGTGTTGAACATTTGCAGAGTGCACAACAAGCTTGAAGCTAAATAATTTACTCTTAAAGTTAGTGAGAAATTGAGCCACGCAATGATTGACTTCCAACCATACTCTCCCCATTATTATTCTAACAGGAAACTTAAGTATTTTACTGGATGAATGGCTTTATTTACCAGTTCTTCCTATTTAAGAATAAAACGTTATCCCACAACCACACTAGGATTTCTCCTGTGTCACGTGGGTACAGTTTACAGACATAAATCTCACATGCACAAACACCCAGAACCGAAACAACTACTATAGATGATACAAACATTTGTTCAGTGCGGGCATCGAACCCACGACATGTAGCGAATCAAGCCAATCAGTCAGCCACTACGTCAATCGTGCCGTCGTTAAATACATGCCTATACCTGTCGTTGACCGAGAAAATATTTAGTAGGCACATTGAGCAGAAAAAAAACCCTACTATTCTAACTTTGAGTATTTTATGGACGTAATAAAGCCTGTAATGCTTGAAAGTTTACTTTGATTGAAATTTAAATTTCATCCTGAGCAATTTTTTACATAGAAGTTTGTTTTTGAGACACCGAGGGCACCCCCATTTTAAAACCTTGAATCCGAATTCTTGACAGAAGACACCGAGGCTCCCGCCCAGATAAAAATCCTGGATCCGCCCTTGAGTCCCCACCATGCTAGGCAGGCAGGTTGGTGAGTGTAGTATGGCTATTGTTCGACAGAAGGGACGCTGCTGCCCATCCCTCTGGTTTACAGTCCCTTAGTCACCTTTTACGACATCCACGGGAGGAGATGGAGTGGTACTATATTCTTAACCAGGGCACCACACGGACGATTATCGACTACCACTCTTGCATATGTACAATATGCTTGGAGTCTCCAATTTTTTTTTTTTTTTTTTTTTTTTTTTTTTTTTTTTTTTTTTTTTTTTTTTTTTTTTGTTGGGCTTCTCGCATACATTTCTGGGAAATGTGGTTGCTTAACCGGTCATTTGCTGGCGAAGCCAAAAGAGGCCTCCAGCCAGGCTTAAATTAAATATTAAAAACTAAGCAACTTTCGCTAAGGGCGCCCCCTGCGGGACACGGACCTCGGCCTAGGGCGTTGCTGGGGATATCAAGCTATTGTTTTGGGGACAGCTGGATCGGTATTATTTAAATTGTATTAGGGGACATTTAAAGCTACAGGCTCGGCACGGGCCGGCGCGTGCAAGAGACGGGAGGGAGAAATGCTAACTTAAACGGGAAGGTGACGCGGCGATAGGCCTCCGCGACGTCGGTGAGGCGGGCATCCTCGGCGACGAGGGCGGTACAACGGTCGGGTGTTTAGTGAACGAGACAACGCGAGTCTCTTCATGTGATCTAACGTGATTTTATCGTCTGGATCGACCAGAACGTGCCTCGGGCGGCGTACTCTACTGATACGGGAGGGTTCGTAATCGGCGGCTGATACCACAAGGGGATTTGGGTGGGACAGGGCAGAATCGAGATAGCGTTTAGACGCTTGTTTCATAAATTGCCTGATGGTCGGCAAGTTAAGGTCGAAATAGTCTCCAATATTCTTATACTCTACACTTTTATAGAAAGTTAGATAGGAATCATACTTTGCTTGCATACATTGGCAATAGCCCAAACTAGATTTAAACGGGACAGCATAACTTTATGTACCATATTATCTATACAAATACATAAAATTGAAGTGTCTGTTTGTATGTCAAAATAACAGCTTTTTACTCAATGCATAAAAGTGAATACGGTCCTTAAAACTATACACATATTTTATTCTGTCTCTCTGTCTGTATGAACCCATGAAATCCAGCATATATACTAATAATAATCAAATCGATTTCTTTCAAATTAAATGATGGGTGAAACCGCGGGGCACACCTAGTACTTATTATAGACTTATTATTATCCGAGATATAAAAACCGGACAAGTGCGAGTTGAACTTGCGTGGAGAGGGTTCTTTGTGATGAATATGTTATCTTTAGGTACTAGAAGTTATGTATGCCATGCCTAGTTAAGGCGAACGAGTAGTACCAATAAATCATTTATCCGTAGAACAAACTTAACATTGTAGTTGAAAAACATGTTATCCAATACATTCCAACTGCAAATGTAAGTTTGTATGCAAAATATTGAAAGATTTAACATGTTATTTTAAAACCATAGAGTTCTTATAGGTTCTCCTGTAATTTATAAGTAAAGAATGACCATTTTTTATTTTTTCAAAATTATAGGCTCAGTAGTTTCGGAGATAAGGAGAGGGAATAACTGAAAACTATTTATTTTAAAATGATAAAATAAATATATTTGAGATCCTTACACCAACGTTTTATTTATTACATTTATTGGTAAGTGCCAGCAATGATTTACCTGAATAATAACAATTAGACTTTAACTTTGAAGCCCTTCCATTTAAAATGTTTCACGGTAAGTACAGTTTGCAAAAATGTAGTCTTAAATTTTCTATATTACCCCCCAAAAGTGACCTCTATATTCAAAGTTCATTTATTTACGTTACACATCCATGTTTGGGTCGCAGAAATCCATACGTGTACCAAATTTCATCTTGATCGGTCCAGTAGATTTGGAGAAAATTGGCTGTGATTGACGGACAGACAGAAATACACACGAGTGATCTTGTAAGGGTTCCGCCGCCTTTTCCTTCGGACGTTCGGAACCCTGAAAATGGAACTTAGCTCAGCATTGCGTCATTTCGTTGTGATCAAAAAGCGCCAGTATAGACCCTAGGTAAAACATATCATACGTAAATATACGTGTATAGAAGCGTCTAGTAATTCATACAGCTACATTACTGTCGCTCGCAAAACATCGCGCTGTACCACAAAGCTGTGTGGTCTGGCCGCAGGCACAGCGCTTGACGGATCAATTGCTTTATTGTTGCCACCCCGTGGCCCTCAGTTCGCATACTAGAGTTGCCAAGAGACCGGTATTCCCGCAATTTTTTTCAAGTTCGTTACTTAGGCTTATACTTTATCACTGAGAATTGGAGAAATTAATTGCTATGTGATTGAAATACCATGACTGCTGGCAGCTTTATTTCATCACCATCATCATAATTTCGGCCGAATGAAGTCCACTACTGAATACAGGCCTCCCTCAAAGATCACCACAACGACCGATACCGGTGTGTTGTGTGCTCATTGAGAGGTTTTGCCATAATCGCCACGCTTGGCAGGCGGGTTGGCGATCGCAGTTAAGTCGTTAATGTATTCGAAGGACGCTGCTGCCTATCCTCCGGCTAGTCCCTTAGTCGGCTTTTACGACCTCCAAGGGAGGAGATGGAGTGGTGCTATATTCTTAATCCGGACACCATAGTATTTCGAATATTAGGATGGCCTTGAAACAGCTTAAAAATAACAAGGCGCCGGGTGGGGACGGAATTACGACAGAGCTTCTGAAAGCGGGTGGCACACCACCGGTACTTAAAGTCCTTCAGAAGCTATTCAATTCCGTCTTACTCGAGGGCACAACGCCGGAAGCGTGGAACAGAGGTGAGGTGGTGCTCTTCTTCAAAAAGGGTGAGAACACCCTATTGAAGAATTATAGACCCATCTCACTTCTGAGCCATGTTTATAAGCTGTTTTCAAGGGTCATCACGAATCGTCTCGAGCGCAGGTTTGATGACTTCCAGCCTCCCGAACAAGCCGGTTTCCGAAAAGGTTTCAGTACCATAGACCACATCCATACGCTGCGGCAGGTTATACAGAAGACCGAGGAGTATAATCTGCCACTATGCTTGGCGTTTGTGGACTATGAGAAAGCCTTCGATTCGATCGAAACCTGGGCAGTGCTGCAATCTCTGCAGCGGTGCCAGATTGACTATCGGTACATTGAAGTGTTGAAGTGCTTATACAGAAACGCCACCATGTCGGTCCGAGTACATGAACAGAGCACGGGGGCAATTCCATTGCAGAGAGGTGTGAGACAGGGGGACGTCATTTCCCCGAAACTGTTCACCGCTGCAATGGAGGATGCCTTCAAGCTACTGGAGTGGAAAGGATTCGGCATTAACATCAATGGCGAGTATATCACTCACCTTCGATTTGCCGATGACATCGTAGTCATGGCAGAATCGCTGCAAGAGCTCAGCACAATGCTCGATGATCTCAACAGAGTTTCCCAACAGGTGGGCCTTAAAATGAACATGGGCAAGACAAAAGTCATGTCAAATGCCCATGTCGTGCCCATCCCAATATCCGTTGGGAGCTCTGTTCTCGAAGTTGTTGACGAGTATGTCTACCTAGGACAAACTGTCCAGTTAGGTAGGTCCAACTTCGAGAAAGAGGTCAATCATCGAATCCGACTCGGCTGGGCAGCGTTCGGGAAACTTCGCAACGTCTTTTCGTCAACAATACCGCAATGCCTCAAGACGCAAGTCTTTAACCAGTGTGTGTTACCAGTGATGACATATGGAACAGAGACGTGGTCACTCACAATGGGCCTCATAAGAAAGCTCAAGGTCACTCAGCGAGCTATGGAGAGAGCTATGCTTGGTATTTCTCTACGAGATCGAATCAGAAATGAGGAGATCCGTAGAAGAACTAAAGTTGTCGACATAGCTGAAAGGATTAGTAAACTGAAGTGGCAATGGGCAGGGCACATTGCTCGTAGAACTGATGGCCGTTGGGGCACAAAGGTTCTCGAATGGAGACCGCGCACCGGAAAACGCAGCGTGGGACGACCTCCAACGAGGTGGACAGACGACCCTCACGGTCGCTGGGAGTCGTTGGATGAGAGCGGCATGTGACCGCTCGTTGTGGAAATCTAAGGGGGAGGCCTTTGTTCAGCAGTGGACGTCCTGTGGCTGATATGATGATGATTTCGAATATTTATAGATTCCTTTCTTGATATTCACGTCTTAATTTTTACTTATGAGTCAACCTCCTTTTTATATTTCCAATCCCGGTATTATCCTGACATCACTAGTCGAGACCTCAACGTGACCTCCCGTGACGCTGGGAGATTCCACACACCGCCTCCGGTTGCGAAGCGCGGAAATTTTTACAGGACTCGTGGATGAAATAGGTGTTATGGCTTATTGTTAGGCTATAGAATGGTTTAGAAGCATTTCTGTTCATTGCAAGAAAGACCTGTAGTATTCTTCGTCTTAGAGGAAAATATTGATTTTATTTATATATTTAAATCAAACTTTTGGCTAAAATAATTTCCTTTTTTTAACCGCTCTGGTATTTATGCTGTGTCGTGGGTCTAGGTTGACAGAGATATGTTTCACATGCACAAACATCTCAACCCATAGCAACTATCCGTAGGTCATACAAATACTGACGTTTCCCGTGCGGGATAGAACCCGCGACACGCAGTGCAGCAAGCCAAGCGATTAGTCACTGCGCAAACCGTGTCATCAAATTACAGTAAGTTTTTAGTTACATAGAATAACATTAAACAAAAAAGTACAACACAATCTTAGACGAATATCTAATAGAATATTATCAAATCTGCCAATAACTTTGCCATTTATAATATATGGCAGAATAAAGTCCACTGCCGGACACAGGCCTCCCCTAAAGATAACCTCTACGACCATTTGGTTGTTCATGTGGAGTTTTAGGCAGCCATAATCGTCACGCATGGCACTGGGTTGGTGATCCTCAGGTGAGATGTTAATGTACTCGAAGGACGCTGCCTACCCATCCTCCAGCTGATCCCATAGTCGCCTTTTACGACACCCACGGGATGAGATGGGTTAGTGCTATTCGTAGTCGGTACCACACGGCATAGTAAATAACTTGGACAGCGTTTAAAAACTCCTATATACATAATAAATAAATAAATAAAAAATTAAAGCATACTTTCCCCGCTCTAGGATTTCTCCTCTGGCTATCGCGTTTACAGACACAAATTTCACACATATGTCAACATATACACATACATACTCGTATAATCAGTTCATTACTGTGCCACTGCTGGGCACGTATATATCTATCACAAAGAATAATAGAATTACTCCTGTATATATTTATGAATTTCTGTTCTTTTATCCCGGGACAGTCACCTAATTTAGATCTAAAAAAATTAGGAATTGCCAAAGCAATCAGATATGAGCAACTGTTCTTGGTTCGGTTCACCGTGCCTATAAAGTTATTTTGTATGAAATAAAACTACACTCATATAAACCCAAACATCTAATTTATCATATTCGTTCATAGAATATGATAAATTAGACGTTGGGAGATCATTAAACAAACCTAATTTTTATTTCAATACCTACCTGTTGAAAAATTCAAAATATGTACTTAATAGCCCCGACCTGATTTTGCCTGAGGGTTACAAAATCTTATACGGACAGGATGGTTGTGCCACTAAAATGTTACTTTCTGGTAAACGGTTAGGAGACAAGAATATCAAGCGGTACTGTGGAATTTAGTTGAAATTGAAAAGCCAGTATTCCTTATATATAACTGTGCTCCGGTTTGAAGGTCTCTGTAGCTAGTGAAATTATCGGGCATTAGAGACTAAAAATAACTTATGTCTTGAGGTGACGAGCGCAGTGTGGTGCCACGCAGGACCAGTCCTGGGTAGCATTACTATTGTTATGAGCAGGCGTGACGCTTAAGGCGAATGACTTGCTAGATTAGTAATTATAAACCCTAGTGTGGTCATACGAGGAACTGGAGCCCCCCTTAGGTGTCGAAGATGACCGCCACAGTGGTTTTAGCCGGTAGGAGTCCGGCATGCCCCTTCACCCTTCCCCGGAGGTGGAGGAAGTTCATGTTGAACACCCACTGTTTTTTATTAAATTGGATTAAGTTTGTGATTTAGATTTGTGGTCCAAGATCTCAAATTCGGAAGTCATAGTGTGGTTGAAGAATGTTACGAAAGACATGATTACGTAAAGTTCATCAGTAGCAAACTCATCAGATTTGAGAACATCTAGCTTTGGTTGGGAATAACTTCCGGTGGGTATATAATATGGTTTGAAGTTTAGACCATACCATCCAGACCATTAAGGTGCGAGCACAAACCTAAACAGTAGGTATTCTGAATTGGCCCTTGGTGCTAGAGTCGTCTTGACCTACACTCATCATTTCGGCCGAAAGAAGTCCACTGCTGTACACACGCCTCCCCAAAGACCACCACAATGACCGATATGGGTGTGTTGTGGGCTCATTGGGGGGATTTGCCATAATCGCCACGCTTGGTAGACGGGTTGGCGATCGCAGTTGAGTTGTTAATGTACTTGAAGGACGCTGCTGCCCATCCTCCGGCTAATCCCTTAGTCGACTTTTACGACACCCACGGGAGGAGATAGGTGATCATAGGTGGTATTCTGAGCCGGTACCACACGGCAATCTACACCGACAAACTATACAAAGTTTTGAAAGGAAGCTATCGGTTTGATCAACATATATCGCCTACTAGAGTGCGCATCCGTGGTAACAAGTGCTAGTAACTCTTATTTTACACTACACTGACACATGACGGCTGTTCAAAATGCTTGGTTGGTCTGCAGATATATTTATTGGTACTGTAGAGTATGTATCCACGGCGAGCTGTATATTGGTAGATTTGTACACGGAACGTCCCGCAGATAAACTTTGGGATTTCGATTATTATACTGCGTTTATTTCTTATTATGTTTATTGCTCGGAAGCTAATACAATTATTTCACACACCAGACAAACTATCTGTCTGCAGCTAGAATTTTATTTTATCTCTGTCAAAACGTTCTCACTTATTTCAAATAATATGTTTTAATTCTAAGTGGCTAGGATTTTTCTCCAAAGAATTTGGACCTTATTACAATAGATCTTTTGACTTTCAGGTGACGTATAGACCTCGCCCTCATAGAAGCTAAACAGACTCGTAAGAAGACAGGACCAGACTAACTACAGTGCAGGTACGATGGCAAATATCATTTGGTTATAGAACAAAACTCCCGGCACAAGATGTGCACTCTGTCACAAACGATGCCCTTCCAGGTGCATTTAAATAAGTATAATTTATTATTCATAATTAGTAAACTTATAAAACAATAAACGTTGCTTACTAAATCTTGTATTTTTAGCATACGCGTAGACGTTCTTTTTTATTTTTTTATTGGTGCCCAGTGGAAATTCTTCATGAACTTCCTTCGCCCCGGGGAAGGGCGAAGGGGTATGCCGGACTCCTACCGGTTAAAACCACTGGGGCGGTCATCTTCGGTACCTAAGGGAGGCTCCAGGATACGCGTAGACCTACCGTCTCACATACACTCACATTTGACGGCACGGTTGGTGCAGTGGCTGATACAGTCGGCTGCTGCGCTCCGGGTTGTGGGTTCGATTCCCGCACGGAACAAATATTTGTATGATCTGCAGGTAGTTGTTCCGGGTCTGGGTGTATTGGGTGTATTGTGTGTGAAATTCATGTCTGTAAACGCACCCACGACACAGGAGAAATCCTAGTGTGGGGCAACGTTTTTAAAAAAAAAAAAAAAAAAAAAAACGATACGGATGGTTTTCAGTAACAGTTTTTTTTATTTTTTATTCAGTGCTATGTAATTTTTGGGATATCTTTAAAAATATTAGAAAAAAATCACAAAAATCGAGAAAATATAGTTTTAGGTCTAAATGGATTAAAGTTTCCAAAGCACTTTAAATGTTTCCTATATTCCAAAAATATTATCTTTCTGTCTACAACAAAATCGTCACCCAACGCCATTTTAGCACTGCCATTTCATCTCGTTCGAACTTGTTCAAGGTCACGACCTTGACAATTGCTAGAAGATGCCGAGGCAATTACACGAAAACTAGTTCTTTTAGTTTTTGCATCGCGTGAGGAACGAACGAAAGGGAAACGTATTTGATGCCTTCAAGCGCTATGTAATAACACTTTTAATGTCAAACGGAATATTTTGATCAAACATTTGTTAAAAGTCTACAAAAGTTGTAGGGAATTATTATATAGATTCCGTGTGGTTCCCGGAAATGAATAAACAACACTTTGCCACTCATTAGTGTCGTTAAAGGCGACTAAGTGTTGATCATCACCATCATCATTTCGACTGAATCCAAAAAGTCCACTGCTGGACACATGCGTCCCCCAAAGATCGCCACAACGACCAGTCTGGGTATGTTGTGTGTTCATTGGGGGGTTTTGCCATAATCGCCACGCTTGGCAGACCGGTTGGCGATCGCATTTAAGTTATAAATGTACTCTAAGGAAGCTGCTGCCCGCCCTTCGGCTAATCCCATAGTCGCCTTCTACGACACCCACGGGATGAGATGGGTTGGTGCTATTCTTAGCCACATGGCTTGAATGTCAAACGTGTAAGTGTTGTGTTGATATCAACAGGGTAAGCAGCAGCATCCTCCCAAATGCCAATAAAACATACTGCGATCACCAATCTACACGCCAAGCGTGGTGAAAGTAACATAATTAATATAGATAGCAGTTCCGCAATTCCTCTGGTGTTGTGGAAGTATATGGGCGGGGATGATAATAATGAAAAAATTAAAAAGAAGCTTTGGAAGAGCTATCATTAATTATTGACAGCTCGTGGTATTTGTCCGTGTGGTGTCTAGATTAAGAAAATAGCACCACTCCACCTCCTCCCGTGGATGTCGTAAAAGGTGACTAAGGGACTCTAAACCAGAGGGATGGATAGCAGCGTCCTTTCTGTTGAACAGCAGCCATTCTTCGCTCACCACCGCCCGGCAAGCGGGTTAAGTACTGGAAAATTCCCCCCGATATGAAGACACAATTCTGGAAATCTATGGACGAGACCTTTGATCAGCAGTCGAAGTCCTTTGGCTTATATCATGATGATTAATTATTGGTATTATTTTCTCTTCTTAGTGCTAAACCAAGTTTAGCCTCCGGGTTAGTTTAATTACAACTGTTTAAACGGCTAAAATTAAAAGTTAATCAATATAATATAAAATCTTTAGATTTCAGATTTTGAACTAGATCTGTTTTTGTGTTCAGATCAAACTTAACACAAAAACTAGACAATCACTTTTGGATTAGATTGGTAATTGCATTACGGCCGTAACTCAACTATGCTGTTGTAAAGCTCACAGAACAAAGTTGTACTGTGATGTAGTCCATAAATTGATGCTTGAAAATGCTTATCTGGGTACCTGGACACGAAGGTGTTGAAGGTAACGAGAAGGCGGATCAACTAGCTAGGGCAGGCTCGAGTAAGCAGCTCATTGAGCTCCCTGAGCCTTTCGTAGGAATACCTCATGGTACCTACCAACTGGCATTACAAGCATTAGCTGATAAAGAACATGTCAGAGAATGGAGGCAAGCGAGAGGCCTAAATCATTCCAAGACTTTCTGCATACAAGACTAGACGGGCTTAAGAGACTATTAAATCTTACCAAAACCCATTTAAGGCACTATATAGGCGCAATGACAGACCACTTCGGCACCAAGGAGCACCTCCATAGGATGAAGCTTGGCACAACGGATACATGCAGATTCTGTATGGACAATGTCAATCCAGAGTCAATGCAGCACATTTTGTGCAGCCGTGACGCTCTGGGAAGACGCAAAACATCTAGGAATAGCTTATTCATTGCCTGATGATTTTGCACGGCTCCAGGCAGGTATGATTGCGAAGTACCTACAGGGACTTCTTGATTTGCCAGCGGAGGAGTAGTGCAGGGCTTTGGGCAGCACAATGGACCCAATAGGGTTGAAGTGCGTTCGGCTAATACTGAGCCCGTAGGAGCCAACAATAGAATAGACCATAAATATATATAAATACATAGCAATAATTACTTACCTTACCTTACTGCCGTGTGGTGCCGGCTCAGAATGCCACCACCCCATCTCCTCCCGTGGGTGTCGTAAAAGTCGACTAAGGGTTTGGCCGGAGGATGGGCAGCAGCGTCCTTCGAGTACATTAACAACTCAACTGCGATCGCCAACCCGTCTGCCAAGCGTGGCGATTATGGCAAAACCCCCCAATGAGCCTACAACACACCCATATCGGTCGTTGTGATCTTTGGGGAGGCCTGTGTCCAGCAGTGGACTTCATTCGGCCGAAATGATGAAAAAAAATTGATGAATAATTACTTTAGTACAATCGCCTACAAGAACTTTTAGTGCTAAGTGCTAAAGCTACGGTAGTTCAGAGTTCTATTTGAATATTATAATAATTAGATGACACCCTTCCAAGGCTCCAAATTGCTCCAAATTGCTGGCCGAGTTTAGAAACAAATTAAAAAAATATTTAAATTTACCGGTGAAATTCCAAAATCTGTGTGTGGCAAGGAAGCCGTGGCAAAGGTGCCGCACGCACGCACGCATGCGTATGTCATAATTTAGACAGTTCGACGTGCAAAATAAAGAGCTCGCTCCGCTCCCAACGAATTACTGACACCTCCATTTTCTCTTTTATGCCTTTTTCTTATATTAATTTGCATGTGTTGCCGTGCGCGTGATTTGTGAATCATATTGCGGTGTTTATTCATAGTATAGCGGGTATTTATTTTTTTATCATTTTGTTATATAATAAACTATATTTTTTTTTTAATAAGCAAGTCTTAGGAACTCTGATCTAACAAAATATTGATTCTAAAATAGTAATTGTATCATATACGGTTCAATATTGTTTGAATTGGTAGCTTAAAATTATAATTTTATCTTTTCTAATTACTCACATAAACACGAATGCTACATGTAGATTGTCCATTCTTCATAATTGAGCTCTAAGTAGTTACAATTATTGTTATGGAACGGTAGAGTCGTTACATTTTCTTTTGATCTGTTTATATAGGTATTATAAAAAGATCGAAGTTGCATAAATGCTTTGAGATATGATAGTCAAAATAAGAGAATATTATAAAGTTATAGAGGTATAGCAGTGTAACATCACGCCTGCATTTCCCACAGGGGTAGGCGAAAGTAAGTACACTGTTGAACTCTATGTTTTGCCGATGGCGGCGACGTACCAATTAAAGCAACTTGCCTGGTTATTGCTATTTACCGGGCATATTTTCAAACCCTGAGTAGATCAACTGAGATTTCCCTAACAAGAAATCCAATAACTCAGCACATCCTGGGATGAAAATGCTAGGCATGCTAGGTGCGACTGTGACCAACAAACAAGCTGGTTTCGGTTTTTTAATCCAAGTTTCGAGACTAGCATGTTATTTACCTGATGGTAAGCGTCATGCCTACCCATAATAATCGTAATACTACCCAGGATTAGCTCTACACGGCACCACACTTACTGCTTAGGGGCAGAATCTTGAGCACCGCGATGTAATAACAAACCTACCACCAGTGAGTATCTAGTGTTAAATTATACAATAAACTATACAAAATGTTACATTCTTAATAATTAAGAAATCAAGAAGCCTTCCCCAAAGATTGTGTTGTATGCTCATTGGGGAGTTTTGCCAGAATAGCCACGCTTCGCGGACGGGTTGGCGATAGCAGTTGAGTTATAAATGTACTCGGACGCTGCTGTCCATTCTCCGGCAAATCCCGCAGTCGGTTTTTACGGCAACCACGGGTTGAGATAGCGTGGTGGTATTCTTAGCCGGCACCAAACGGTGCATAGTGAATTAGGAAAGAACCACATAAAATATTGAATAAAAGCTTCATTATAGTTACTAGACTACTTAGTTCTCATTCTACTACCTGCATTTTAAAATCTGGGGTGGAGAAATACTCCTTTGAACAAACCCTAATTTCTGAACTCCATCGACGACTTCAATTGAACTGGGACTCACATCAATTCAAATTAAACCTCTAATTAAATTATTTCACACAGAAACTACGGTTTTTTACACACCAATAGGAATTGAATTGTTGTTTGTCATTGAATATCATTCCAACATCTTTTTATAGAGGATCACTCACACTTTTTTTGTGTGCCGAGCTCTCAATGACTAAGCCGTGATATTAAAACGCTATTAGTCTATATGAGCGGTCAATATATCATTTGGGGGCGGCAATATTATCGTCGACTAAATGCGGCCAAGAATTTCGATGTCTTAATTTTTTTTTTCTGAAGTTTTTGCGGAACAATGTTCTTGTGTGCCATTAGCAAGGATGTGGTGTTAATGCGAAATGAGTTTGTTTCTTTATGATTGTTTATGCTTGTCGGCCGAATTAGACCTCCGTGGTTTGGAACTACGTGGTAGGTTTAGTCTAGTTTGTTTTTCTTTATGAAGCTTGATTCGATTTTGTTTTGTTTTTATTATATAATTTTGATTGCGGTATTAGATACCGATTAGTCCTTATAATCATTAGTTCATTTTTTTATATTATCTACTGTGTACCCACAATCAGTAAGTGTTGTGTCCGGATTAAGAATATAGCATCACTCCGTCTCATCCCGAGGATGTCGTGAAAGGTGACTAAGGGACTCTAAACTAAAGGAATGGGTAGCAGCGTTCCTTCTGTGCAACAGCATCATTCCACGCTCACCAACCCGCCTACCAAGCATGTTGAGATTCGCAGCAGTGGACGTCCTTTGGCCGATATGATGATGAGCCTACATTCATATCAAGAAATCTTTTGCGAGTTGAGCCTATGACGAAACGACCAAGCAAAACTGCTCGTGATTAAAAACTTATAGTAACAATGTTTTCTCCATTTATTTTCGTCGTGAAAATCTGTGATGGAGGTTTTTATATATATTTTATGGTTTTCTTCCTCAAAGTCAAAGTCTAAGTCAAATTGTTTTTATTCATGTAAACAATTTGCTGGCAGTTACTTGGCTCAGTTATTAATGTGTAAGTATATACATGTTAATATTATGCCGTAGCCGCCCGTGGCATCCACATTTAAGCCCTATCAGAAGACCAGCGCTGTAGCATATACTGCTGCAGCATATGCTAAGATATGGACCGTTTTTGGCCTCGTACAGCAATACTAAGTCATATACTTTTATCATATTAATATTACGTTTTCATTGATATTATTTACAAGTCCGAAATAAATCTTTTCCTTCTTTCTTTCTTTATCTAGCTGTCTTTCGAATGATATGGTAACGATAATGAACATGATATTTTATCGAGTAAACAATGATTGTTCAATAATTATTTTAAGGTATAATATTCCCGACATTTAAATATCCGACTCAAACCAACCCAAATAGAGTTGTCCAAATTAAAAACCGGACCGCACATCAACCATGAAATAACGAACGGATTAAAACGATGACATTGTATATTTTTCATAACAGCCACCAAAACTATTAACAAGACTAAAGAATCGCTCAGTCATACATAAGCCATCAGCTACCATACATCTTGTGTTAAATTTGGCGGTGCCTTCACAATTCCAGTGAGGAAAATGGGCGGTTACTTAATAGTGTTGTCATCTCCATAAAACTATTGTGAGGGGCGGATGGTCTTTTTTTTCTATCACGCTACGGGAGGCGACCACACTGACTCGTTTCAATGGAACGACTATCCGTAAATACAATAAAACCTTAATATTTACGTTCACTCTAAGCAATAAAGATACAATAAGAGAGTACCCAGTAAACATTTTTAGCTGCCCGCTTTTCCGGAGTGAATCGTTCAGATGTGAACCTTGACTTATAAAATATAGAGTTGGTTTTTGAAAGTGTTTTGTTGAGTATCTAAGGTGTTGCTCATTGTCCGTTTATAGAACTTATTTGTAAAGTTACGCATTGTCTTAAATAATTATATGATATTTGTGTTATGTAAGCGATAAGCGAGAGATGGGAAAGCTATGAATCATAGACAGTTTTTTAGTTCGTGTTAAGTTTGGCAGCAATGATATTATACCATAGATATGTTACGTCCTTATTAAATGACGCGCAAAATACAGTCTCGCTTGCACAACCATGTCGTGAGAAAGAAGATACAAAAACAACAAGAGTAAATGAGATAGCTATCTAGGCGAACCGATTGCGAGGTGCTACAATTAGGGTAGTTTTGGTTCTTACTTTTGGCACGCATGTAACATATCTACTTCTTTTTAATATATAATATCATTGTTTGGCAGTATGCTGCCGGTTGCTCGTAGTTGTTTCAACAGGCCGTAAAGCATCAAATCTTTTTCATTTTAATATATTTTACTTTTTTCTTGTTTGAGCTAATACATGTTTAATCTATATCCAGATAAAGAATAAAAAGTTTAATTTAAGAACGACTCGTCGGACTTCAAATTGCAACAAAACCGATATCACTTGGTTCACAAATTCGTTCGAAACAGCTGTCTGTGACGACGCATGCGCAAGATGCAGCTGATGTTACACATATCTTCTAGAGCTTTCGGTTCATTCACGATCTACAACAAAACTAATCAATTCAGCTCACTTATCACAATGTGCACCATAAAACATACGAACAACGCCATCTATAAAAAATACACAGAATTTATGTTCGCCACCCCCATTGTTAATTATTTACGAGATTCGGTCACCCGTGAAGTGCTACCAAATTTTTAGGCAGCGAAAATTCAACTCTAAATTGGAGACGCGTACGTGGCATTTTGCGTAATCCAATTTTTTACAATATTACTCAACGATGCTCAACTGCCCGTAATGAGCGTTTATTCGTTTCCACTAGTCTTAATTTCACGGTAACCATTGTCCAACACACTTCTGTTTCACTGAATGAAGTTCTTAACGCTTGAACTCATAATTACAATCAATTTTAAACCTAATACAGTCGTGATAAGGTATATGTATTTTTCAATTGGCAAATTTACGGCATTTAGCGTGACTACCAAAATTATGGCGTGATTTTGTCAGCGTGAAGGAATTCCATTGGGTTCTAACAATGTGAAAGTTTAATTTTGTATGTTTTAATTGTAAGTTTGGAGTGCCGTTAAAATTGTGTGGGACTGTGTATCTATTGCCTTATTATCTCTATTGAATCGTACAGGAGTAAACAATTGCATTGTTAATTATTTGAAAAACTTAATTACTTAACTAAGAAAGTATTATGCAGTTGCTGACATCGTAATGTAACTTGCTGTGCCCCGGGGAAGGGCCTACCGGCATAAACCATTGGAGCGGTCATCTTCTGCACCGAAGGGGGGCTGCAGGTCCTCGTAAGATCATACTAGAGCCGCCCATTGGTGCCACGCCTTAGGCACATTTCGGAAGGGATGACTGTAAAGCAATTCTTGATATCCTAACGTAAGTATCCGGGGATACAGCGGGGCCTTGGAGAGTTTCTTCCAGCATTCCTTTCTTGAGATTAAATCGTGACGTCACTCAACATTATGTTAGCGCCATGTTTAAGTAGTACGGCCAGGTGTGAGTGCTTTTTTGCATCTAGGGGAAATCTATACCATGACCGCAGCAAACTTTGCTTAATCTAACACACAAACCCTTCAATATGTGGGACCACAGTATCCCTTCTAAACCATGGAACACCCAAAAGCAATTAAGTGGGACCACATCTGCAGTAATTTAAACCCTCTTCGATTGAAATATGACAACTTTTAAATCTATACACAGATATTCAATTAGTCTGAAGTATCTCACGTTTGCGACGACATATGCTACCGACACGTGCCAAGTTTTTGTCGTTTCCTGAAACACTTGCCATATTTTATGAGCAAAAAATTAGTGTATATTTATTTTGACAATTTTAAGTGGTTGTTTTTAGTTCCTCCCTTGTGAATTTTGTGTACATCAGGATTTTTTCTGAGTTACTAGAATGTAGCTTGAGTAGAAATGTAAATGCTATTCAGTTACTTTAAATACTAAGTTATAATTAATTGTATCAAAAATGTACTATGAAAGAAATATTCAAATTTACCTCAATACACTTTGAGGGAGGGTTGGTGCAGTGGCTAAGCGATTCGCTTTCTATGCTACGTTTTGCAGATTCGATCCCTTGAATGGAACAAATATTTGTATGATCTACAGACAGTTGTTTTGGTGCTAGTGTTTGTGAGATTTGGATTTTCAAATTGTAGTACCTACCCATAACACAGGGGAAAACCTAGTGTGGGGGTCGTTCCCTGTGGTTTCCGGCAAAGAATTATACCACACCTATCCGCTAAATGTTGTCGTAAAAGGTGAATAAGATTTGATTTCAAGAGGATGGGAAGCAAAATCCTACTTACTGCACACTGTTATCACTTATTCGCCTGCCAAGGGTGGTGATTATGGTAATATCCCCCATTATTGCTCATGGTAGTGGACATTAGCATTAGGAAGCCTTTGTTCAGCAGCGGACGTTTACAGGTTGAAGTGCGAGTAGACAGAGCATCATCATCATCATCATATCAGCCATTTATACATCCACTGCTGAACTAAGTCCTCCTTTAAAGATTTCCTCAATTGTGTCGTCCCTTTGGAGGGTATTTGCCAACACTCACCACGTTTGGCAGGCGGGTGGGTGAGCGCAGTATGGCTACTGTCCCACGGAAGGGACGGTAATGCCCATCCCTCTGGTTTAAAGTTCCTTAGTTGCCTTTTACGACATCCACGAGAAGAGATGGAATGGTGCTATATTCTTTATCCGGGTACCACACGCAAGAGCGTGGTCTAAAAACTGTTTTATGTATGCCTCTGCACCTTTATAAAAACATTGCAATTAGAGTTCAATTAATAACTTCACTCACTCTTCTAGTAATGTTAACTAATACTTCTGTTCAATATTTAAATATTTGTACTACAATATCAACAGAACAATTTGATATCGGGCTATAAATACGGGTGCAAATTGTTTACATACCGTAGACCGCCCGCGTTGATGTCTTTATAAGGACTCGCTTGATGCGTAGATCCGTAGCAAAGCGAGGTCGTTTCATGAATAATTTAAATTTATTTTATTTAATATTATTAATATAACATAAGTTAGATTCGATGGATATTGTCAGGATATAATACAGCAAAATCATTAATTACATTTTGTGTTTACTTGGAAAAGCTACAATATTTTTTACCTATACAGGTGTCCAGTAAATAGCACGACATACTGCAGGGGGTGAGAGCTTGGGTCAATACCTACCAAATAAACAATAGGTATATGTTCAGCAAAGTCTTACTTTTTTTTTTCAGTACTGTAGGTTAAGCGATAAGAAAATTGTATTGTGAAAATTTAAATAAAAATTGTATTTCTTAAAAACATTTTAGTTTTTAATAGAATAAAGACTTATCAATGAGTAAAGTAACTATTCACAAATAATTTGAGGTAAAAACGACTAGAAAAGGAATTTTTCATTACGAGATGCTTAAAAATCTATCAAGGTAGAGATTTTTCGATATTTCGGAAAATTTTGCTGTAACATAGTTAAAGTTTATATGGAGGAGTGCTGAATAGAAAAATAAACTCGAAAAAATTATAAATTACGGTTGAATTTCGACCTCGCGGTGACCACTACAATGAATCAACAAATTACTATACTCGTAATAGTCTACATTTTATTTTAATAAAATTAAGCCTCAAATGTGTAGTTTATTATGTAAACAAGCACAAGACCTGAGTAGCACGTGGTTACTTGTATGAAACCGCTATTTGTTTTAACAAAAACTTCAAATCGTAAAAATATTTCCTACTCATTAATTTATATTTTTTTAAACTTTGCTCCACACTAGGATTTCTCCTGTGTCGTGGGTGCATTTATAGACATGCATTCCACATACAATACACCCAGACCCGGATCAACAACTGCAAAAAAAATTACTACTCAGCTAGCAGGTGTTGGATGAAATGTAGATGTTAGCACCTGAACTGGCTTTGTAAAGTTAATCACAATTGACCAAGAATATTCATAGTGGAATTAAGTTTGACAGTTTACTACCGTCAAAGTTAAATGTAAGAAAAAAAATCAGTATTATTTATTTTTATCATTTCCATCATTTATACCATTTTCCCGTCTCAAGTCTCTTAAATAAGTAAAGCGACGCGTGGGTGCACGGCCTGAACCGCACGTGGTCGCGGTCTGTATGCGCGGGCGCAGCGGCGTCGCACGCTGATTGGTTGCTGCCACACCGCCGCCCCTCCCACCGCGGCGCGCGAAACGCTGACTCACGCGCATGGACAAGTGTGAAGTTTGTAAGTAAGAAGAGGTTTTATTAATTTTTACTTCTATGTTTTTCATTGGTATTTGTTTGGCAATCCAAATTAATTTAATATTTATCTTTAAGGACAAAAATAAATATTTATTTAAATTGAATAATATGAATATCACACATTAGAGCGTTACTGTAAACTGAAACTACTACATATTCGATTTTAGAATACATGTTCAGGTAAAACTAAAACAGCGAAGATTAACTAGTTTACTGGGATAACAGATTAAATAACTAATATCTCGAGGTGACGAGCGCAGTGTGGTGGAATTATTATGGGTAAGCCTGACCCTTACCGCCACGCGAATGACTTTTAAGTATCGTCACTGGGTTGTATTTAAAAGTTCTGTATTCGGAGAGTGACAGTCTATAATGAACTTTATCTGGTACCTTCCAAGCAATGTGATATCACAAAGCTGCGAATATTTTGAAGCAACCTGAATGTAAGAAAGTAGGTACTAAATTGCACCTAAATACGCGTATTAATACATTTGAATTTCTACTGCAGTAATGTTCTTAATAGCGTCTCTTGAAATAATGTTCAGATTAGTAGTAGATATTAAGCTTTCGTAAGATAACTTTATGAACAAAATACGTTACCTCTAGATACCTATTATGTTTGTACTGTACCAATGCCTGAGAATTACTATTAAAATAAACAGTTAAGTACCGAATTTATTACTTAAGTATTCATAACATAAATATTTTGGCATATCAATCAAAACTAATCAGAAGTTACGTAATAGTAATTGATTTGTATTCATTTATACATAATTCAAAAGAAGTTGAAGTTAACGAACTGGAATTAATAATTAAATAAGGAGAGGATTCAAAGCAATGTAAAAACCATAAATCAATCTTCAAAAATATAAATAAGGCGAAAATTAATCCGACGGCTAAAGAATCTTAAGTTAATTAATCCGACCGCTGAACACCCAAACTATGTGCTTAACACAATCCTATTACACAAATTATCTCACATAACCTAATGACCTAAACACGACAAAGATTGCTTGTAACACTAAAAAAAAATAACAGAAGTGCGAGACCAATCGGGCGGTGTGACAGGTAGATACCTCCCACCAATTCTTGTTGCGACCCCGCCTCGATGTCCGTGCCTGTACTGCTCGCCAGACGTAAACGTGACTCGAACCGCCGCGCTCATGTATCGCGGGGTCCGCCCATCGCAATGAAGTGCCTGTGGTTATTTGTGATCATTCTGTGTTTTACGTGCGACGCCGCCAACAAGCCTCGGAGAGGACGCGGCAGCATGTGGTGGTGAGTGTCGTGTCTGTTTTGTTTATTTTGATCTTTGGTCCTTCCACCCTAGTGTTCATGTAGATATACATTGTTGACATTTCTAGTGTCAAAGACTTTGATGTCAGGCTTAGTAGAAATACTTTAGAAAACTCGATAGATAACGATTGAGTCGTACTTGTGTCGTAAATATGTCAAGTCTCTGATCAGTATGTCAAATAATTAATACCAAAAACATTACTGTCATGAAACACAAGTAAAATATCAAACAATTTTATAATGACTCCCGCTGTCGTAAACTATACGACAGTGTGAGCAATATATGTCTTTAGTCGTATACCTTCCGCATAACGCAGCTCACAACATTGTACATACACTGTCGTTACCAGATGTCCAACATAAATTGGGCTCAAAATAATTAGCGGAGTATTAAACGAGGCATAAAACTTGCGTAGTAGTGTGAAATCGATAATAGCGCACTAAAATTTAATACTGTACTACGTCAAGTTACGAATTGGTTGTTCCGTTTGTAGCGGGTTGTTCATAAATTGAAAACAATTTAATGGGATTCATTGCGAGAATAGACTTCATTTGTAGTATTTCATAAATTTTCTGTGATAAATGCTAAGAATTGAGATAAATAGGTAATAAATGATAATAACTTGACGGGATATTAAAATATGACACTTCACGTACGTATATATCTCTATTTAATATCGAGTGACTGATGATTCCTACTTAACTAACACATTGACACCAAGTATGTATTACAACCTACTCAATATTTCGAATATATGGGCATACCATGATAAAAACACGCTCAAAAGTTAGGCAAAAATATTTAATAGATACAAGAATTGGTCACAATGACATTACTGCTTGTTTTATCATCATAATTACGTACAAAATGTGTCTCCCGTCACGTCACCACCCGTTGTGTTCTCGGTGACTGACAGGGGAATCAAGTGTTATTTGCATACACTATCACACTGCTTCTGGTATGCGACCCACCTAATCCTTTAAAATAGACTTAAACATCTATTAGATTGAACATTTAAAAACAATAAATGTGCCTTGAGACCAAAATATTGATTCATAAACATTAATTGAATTGAAAACACTTTTAAATCAAGAAATTAATTTTCAATGTATAAGATTACGAGTAATTTAATACTAAAAACAGTTTAATTTACATAAATTAACAAAAAAGTGTCGCAAACATTGCTAAAATATCCAAACATTAACAGTCACAATTTATATGACGACGTAAACTGCAAAAAATGAGATAAAAATTCTAATAATGATGATTGAAATATAAATTCGCGCCAAAATCTGTATAAAAATGAATAAGTTAATGTATATTAGTCAAATTCACAATATATTATGTTTCAAATGGCGATGACATATCTTTCTTCACATTTATATTCAGTTTGTCAATCTAACAGCCTGAGGTCTGAGGTCATATTCATATTAAATCGACTTTTTTATTCTTCTTAGTTTATGACACAACACACGAGTAGGTAGGTACTACAGGATATAAATGTAAAGTCAGTTATTAAATAGCTCCACAATATAATAAGTGCCTAAGTACTTGTACCGACACAAAAATTGAATACAAACATAATACAACGTTATGTTAAATTTAATTAAAACGCAATATATTTCCCAAATTATATCAAGGGCTGTCTCAAATCATTAATTTAGTGTAAACATTATAAAAGCAACAACACATAAATACTGCGCCAATTAGCAATGTATCAAGCGCAGCATTAATTATGTTGATATTGAAAATGCGCAAACGCAGCCACGCCGTCCGGAACGTAAACTTTTATTTACGATACTAATAAACTTGTTGAATGTGTAGCCATTTTGTATATTTTTTAAATATATTTCTTACTTCTTTTAGTGGTCTATTTGTTAGTATAATATTTGTAGATAATAAATCAAGATCGGGTTGAAACTTTTAATTTGGATTATTCATATTTGTAGGAAGTTTTAATATACCTGCCTATCCACAGACAGTAGACAAGGTGTTAACACTTTAAGAATATTATAATTAAAATAACTAACCATAGTGAGATTCGATACCTACATTGTATATTATTTAAGTCGTATATTGTAGGTATTTGTATATTTTGTGTGTATTTAACCAAGTTACGATGAAACTTATGAACATTTACTGAATACTTAGTGGTCGCCCAGAGGTAGAAATTTGACCGTCACTCATTAAATTTTTACTTAATGTATTTGTGGCACAATATTATCCATAATTTTTAACTTTCTGTACTCCGCCTCCATATGTACTTCTTCCTCACACTCCTCCGTGCGCGCAATGTGCTTAAAAAGGGGTTCAACGTTTCTTCTTCACGTATTAATATATAGATTAAAAATCGAGCTGGAGGCGTAAGAGGCCTAAGCTCAATATTTACAAATATGGGTTTATTTGAGAGGCGAGTATGACCCAACCCAATAAAAATACCGGACGCAAGAACATACATTGGACAGAAAAGGGTCTGAAGAAAAATATTAATCAAATAGAATATTCAAAAGTAGTTTGATATTCCTAATAAACAAGCATACATAATAAAGATTTTGTGTAGTACAAAGGGCTTCCCCTAAATAATGCAGATAGCTACTGTTTGTATACTTTGACCTAGTCCAACGTCTATCATACATAGGTAGATATTAAGGAAATTTATTACATGCTTATTGCTGTAACTACATATGTTTTTAAATTTAAGCTTAGTTACAGAAATAGATCCGTCATGAAACTCTTTATTCACGCACACATACACGTTTATAAGGTTGATAAATATATATATATATATTTAATGGAATATTACATTTAATTAAGAAGTAGTAGATGTTTTAGTAAATATAATAATTTGTTCATTTTAAATGTAACACCGCCTCTGTTTCTTCATATGCATATGACATTATCTAGTTATTAACAAAGTCAACATACAGTGGCGCGTGCTATTGCATTGTACAAATACATTTTAAGTAACAGTTTAAATAATTAATTAATTTTAAATTAAAAAGATTACTTACGCTTGAAGTTTGCAATTTATATTTTTTTCATGGTAGGAACATGGCGTAGTTTTTAAATCTCAGTAAATGTTTGACATTACGAAAATTAATTATTATATAAAATTTATAAAACGGTAAAAAAACAGATTATTAATATAGTATTGACTGAGTAAATTCGTTTGAGTTTAACTTACCTATAGATACTTTTTACCGTGCTGTATACCTACAGATTTAGCCCGCCGACGGCGCCACTTACATATAATATTTTCTAAAGACTTGCTATGAAATCTTCAGTCATGACTATATTACTAAATAATTGTTATTATGACTACAATTTATATGCTCGCTACCTTATTATTAAGCAATACTTATGAATTTAATTATCATAAATAGGATAAACACCATTGAAGATTATTGTTTAAGAGATCTTGAACATTAACTTAAAAAGCTTAAAATGAATGGTTACTTGGAAAAAGACTTTATTTATTCGCTATATATCCAAGATAAAACGAAATAATAGTATTCACTGTTAAAAAAACAAAAAGGCTTTCTATTTTAACATATAAACACGTATAAGAGCAATGAAAACGGTGCGATACAATCGGTTTCGCCGCCCGACGGAGGCGTGAATTCTTTGAACGGAATTTTTACCCACTTTCTACAGAAACAGTCGTAAATGTTACGTGAACTGTGTTAATAGTGATACTTTATTTTAAAAAAGTATTTTTAATCCATCACAATGTTTTATTACATAAAAGTATTAATATTTTTACATTCACCAGTTTATTCTTCGTTTCAACCAAATAAAGTCCACTACTGGACAGAAGCCTCCTCCAAAGATCGCCACAACGACAAATCAGTGTGGTGTGCTCATTGGGGGTTTTGCCATAATCGCCACGTTTGGCAGGCGTATTGGCGATCGCAGTTGAGTTGTTAATGTACTTGCAGGACGCTGCTGCCCATCCTCCAGGTAATCCCATAGTCGCCTTTTGACACTGGATGCGATGGGTCACACTTTTATTGCGAGCATTGTATGATGAAATAATAAAATTTCAAAATTGTTACCCCATCTTTCAAGCACCTCAAAACTAATTTTCTTCTCATTCATCAGGTTTATTATTAATCAATATAGCTTCAAACATTATAACTTTAAACATAATAGCTTTATAAAGATTAATATGAACTAATAACTCTTATTATAAATTCAGTAAGCGAACAAAACAACACAAAAACATGCAACACTCCTTATTTCTGCTGTTTCGAACATTAATCATCGAAAACAGATACCATAATGACATTAATAACGTTAATAGGCAGCACAATTAACATACTACACTTTTTTTGCCTTTAAATATTATTTTACACAACGAAATAAACTGAGCAAGTTCAACTATAAATCTTATCAAGGCAATATGAAATATAAAGCGGCCACTTAGTTCTTTAGGCAGCTGCCGGAAGATGGTATATCGGCCCCATGCCTCTCAAGCCCACACTATTAACGTGGACAGATTTAAAAATAAACTTGCAGACTACTTGAGACATGCAAAATGAGTTAAATGTATAATAAAATGAGAGCAAAATGGATGTTGCAATTCTTTATTTAAATTTTGTATCTTGGTTATATTTAAAACTTTATTAATATCTCAAAGTACAAGTTATTATGTATTGTCATTTCGTTTTTAGTTTATTTTTTTAATATAAAACATATAGACAAAATAAACTGCTTAGACTAAAATAAAAAAAATACCAAATGAGCAACGGTATCTCGAAGAAAATAATCAACATAATTGATTCCCTCGCATACTTTTAATTACTAGGCCGTTTTAAATATGCCCAAGGTTCAAACGATTGAACCCTCAGGCGCTAATATCAAACTGGAGCACATAAAATCCTCGTACATCGCCTCAAGCAAAAAGAAATCGCCACACCTCACTTCATTCGTATTCATCACTCGTAGTCCATATTACATTACGCTCGAAATCGCGTGCCGGCGTCACGATACTTCTGATAACAACAGCCATTTTATTAAGACACTTTGTACGCGTTTTAAATTTAACACTTTACTTCATATTGGAGGATTAACTTAAATTGGTTTATAAACTTTGATATTTTGACGCCTCGCACGACGCCAACAAATTAAATAATAAAGGGCTGATTCGTATGCAGGACGTGTACGACGAATGAAGTCTTCCATTTTGAAGACATGCGTTGCTAAATCCAAATTGCGAGGAAGTTGTGTGGTTGGCATTGAACTTGTTTATATTGCTTTACTAAATTCGAACACGAAACTGTTTGTTTAAATTTTTTATCTAATATAAACTACAGTGGAGTAGTTAATATCACAAAAGGCAAATTTAACATTTCGGGTTTTGGTTGGATCGGTTTTGACAATCGATGCCAATTTACTGAAATCGATTTTTTTATCCATTAAAAGGAGAATGGCGAAATTGGACCCACAAATAATTAAGCTACGTTGTAGTATGAACTTAAGTTCATTATAAGTACATATTTATACGGCTTTATTATAAGAAAAACATTAGGTTTTTAGAAGCCCGTGTTCAGAAGTTGGAATGTTATAAAATACTAATAATATTAAAACGCATTGCATTAACAAAAAGAAAAAAGTTTTGGATTACTTTCCGAATACGAATTCCAATATACGTCAGCTTATCACTTATTGCTCAAGTTATACTTTCTATATTTATAATACTTAAAAATATAATACACTAAATACCAGAGTCAGTGCACCACAATCTATACAAAAACCACGCTGCTTGCGCTGCTGACCCGTAAAGTCATTCTTACAGCGTTGTGTTGCGCATGATTATCTGTTTAGGGACATGTACTGTGCATACAGATTAAATCTAAATAAAATAATTTTGATATTCAAATGCATCACAAATGAAATAAAATACATTTATCGTGTTTATTAGTTATAGGATAACTTCTGGCTTTCATATCTTTTTTTCTCCTAGGGCTTCCAAATTACTTTCAATTATCTTTTTGCTTAGTTTTATATAGTTCTACAAGTATTAATAAGTTTCCTTAGGCCACGCTATCCCGAAGGCTGGGTCCCATATTACATGCAATCTCGCCATTCTCCTTTATATGATGCAGTTATAGTTGTACTTTATATAACGACCAACAAAAGTAAGACGTACTAAAAGCTTAAAACATTTCTGTCTCCAGAGTACTACAAAAACGGCACGGGAACACTCTTAATTACTCAAACAAGGAGACACAAGCCTCCAAAAGACAATATTTTGACACATTCACACAGGCTTTATCGTTGTGCAAACATTACGTTTGTTCGTGAAAGCCATTCAGAATTTTTTCCCCGAGGACTTTGTGTTGTACCATTATTTGATTTTCTACCAACGTGACAAGTGCGAAGGACCTTATATTATGGACAGGCAAATATGGTTATCCTTCGGTTTTGTTTTAGAGCACTCGTGGGTGTCAGTATAACCGGACTCCGATTTATTGCACCTACATACGGATTTATACTATTCACAAGATGGCTAGTGCATACCCACTTTAAATTTGACTGATTTATGTCCTGAGTAAACTAAATTAAATTCACCTGTCTACTCGTTTGAAAACATATTACGTCTAATAAATGTCTGCAACAAAAACTGTAACAATGTCCATTAAGTGTTTTTGATCAAAACGAAGACAAAATTGCTCGATTTATACTAGTATAAAATATTAAGTGTCGCTTTGACAAATTAAGTAGTTTATCTCCTAAGTCTTATTGGCTGTTAATAGTTACGTCAATATCCATTTATTTCAATAAATATGACGAAAAAAACTGGATTAACGGTAATAAAACATCGACGACGATGTTCTTTTAATCAAATTAAATTAGCTTGTTAATGAGAAATCTAATGTGAACGATCGATGCCTAAATATTTATATAGACAGCATCAGAGGGTAGGGTACCTAACTCATGTGTTTGTAAAAATAAGCGTAAGTTTGGTCACAATAGTTATTAGCAAACATTCTCCCACGCATATCTAAATAAAGAGACGTCATCATAGCTACGCACAGACAGCATAAACTATAACTCCTGTATCCGTTTCATCTCTTTGTCTATTATAGTAAAAGTAGAACAAAAATTTTAAAACCATCACAATCGTCTCCGTAAATTCTCGAAGGAAACGAGAATTTCCGACGAACACGTTCATATTTACGTAACACTCGACTACAAAGAAAAGCAAATAGAAAAGTAATACGATTTCCAGCGTTCCAAACGCGAGGCACCGCGCGCGAGAGTGCACCGAGGCCTTTTTTTACTGTAGGCCGAATATGTTCGTCAAGCGAGGCCGAGTCAACAGGCCGTGATCTCGATCGCTCTCAGGCCGTGTTTACCCGCTCGGCCCTCAAGGATTAATGCGCGACGCAAATATTTATCTAAACGTCTGCGGATTGACAGTTCGGTCGTCAATTGTTTGTTGTCTTTACCTTTTCAAATGAGCATTTCATTTCGAGTTGCACCCATTGCCTTAAGTGGCGTTCGGGCTGTGTTTATTTAGTTTTTTTCCCCTTTATTAAGTTTTTCGAACGTCAGGCATTGTCTTCCACAGTGACAAAAGTCAATCTTATCGCTTTTGGACAATGAGATTTGTTTATTTGCAATTATTTAGGATGCATTTGTAATGAACCCTATTTTGTTGTAGGGGTATAGCCAAAGCAGGGGAGCCAAATAATCTGTCACCGATTTCACCAGGGGTTCTGTACATGGACCCGGCTGTTCACGCCACCCTTAGGCGGAAACAAAGAAGACTCGCCAGGGAAAACCCTGGAGTCTTATCAGCAGTTGCCAAAGGTGCCAGCATGGCGGTCGCAGAATGCCAACACCAATTCAAATACAGAAGATGGAACTGCTCAACAAGAAACTTCCTCAGAGGGAAAAACTTATTTGGCAAAATCGTGGACAGAGGTAAGCTGTTATTAGATTAATTAAATCCAAACAATTGACAAAGGTTGACGAGTTAATACTCGAATCACGATTTTATTATCGCCATCAAGAACAAAAACTGAACAATAAATGCAAAAACGTATTTGGGTACACGCGTCATTCATTTGTCTCAATTTTGATATCGCGAAATAAAACGAACAAAACATTAAAAAGAACTTAAGAAGGATAAGCCTCAAATACCCTTCTAAAGTACTAACGAAACAGATTATAGAGCAGTGAGATGTCTAAGAGGCAAATCTTTAAAAACTCAATCGAAAATCTCGACTCGTGTACTGTTTTATATTTAACCCTGCAAAGAGCACGGTGGACAAAAAGATGTGTTTTGTATAAATCCCCAATTCCAGTTACAAAGAGAGGCTACAAATTAAGTGATATCTTTAGTTGGCAACCCTTTTAAAAGATTTTATCTGTATTCAACGGGAGGGTAGCGAGTCGGGGGCACATATAAAGGACTCATCAAGATAAAACATCCTGGATCAATTACATGAGGCCGAGTGACGTTTGAGTTCCCGTTTGTCGATAACTCTTTTTTACGTTTTTCAATTATTTTTTGTGAATGAGATGTTTAATATTTTATGATAGTTCAAAATATGATTTTACTTTTTATCAATGAGATCATAATTCGATTTTAATTCCGGATCGATACTTCAATACTGTACAGAAAAAAACAACATGTTTTTATAACCTATAAACACCGGTCCACAATTGCGCGAGCGTCGAATCCATTTAGTTGATTTGAATGGATGTAGATTATTATCAATAGATATAAATCAGCAAATAGATACCCATTAGCCTCACAATACTGGTTACACAACTAAATTCAATAGGTTAGGGATATTCGGCTGGCAATAATCCCTTTTAGAAGCTTTGCTTACTTAATACAGCGCATTAAGCATTTTATTTAACAGTATAAAGAATTAGTTTTCAATTTAAAATAATAACCTACATTTATAAAGGTACACTTCGAAATTAAAATGTTTTAAAACGTATTGCTTTATTTAGTTCTGTTGTCACTTAACAGCTACTGTAACTCTAACTTCAAGTAAATAAGTTCAAAAATCGTTTGACAATCAAGTTTGTAAACAGTAAGACGTTATTTTGTCGTCGGATCGGGGCTCCCTATCTCCGGTGTCCGATTTCGATCCTTTGTACGCGATACGCCTTATTATGAGCCTGCGAACATCTGTTCGGCACAACAATAATTATTCGCTATAATAGCAAAAAAGACAGATTCGTGATTCTGTCCTTTATAAGATTTTTTTCCGTTTGTTAATAAGTATTTGGAACAAAACTTTTAACTTGTGTAGTAAACATTGCAGAAACAGAAACTGCATAAAAATAAGCATTTCAAATTAATTCTGTCAGTAAAAATGAGTGATACGAAAAAGCTTTTGGTAGATCAGAGTTCAGAGTGTGCATTAGGGGGTTATCACCAAAATTAAGAGCACTGGCTGCCGTATCTCGAGCTAATTCGATCTCATTTGGGAATCTGTACGATATATCTATTGCTATGTCTTGTGTGCTCCGGTTATTGACCGCGTTTCAGATACGTTAGTGAATAGTTCAGTCTGATTCAGTAAATGTCTCTATTGCTGTCGGTGTCAACATGGTGTACTTGTTTTTGAGGTAGTGGCCTTATTTTTTTATTTTTTATTGATCCGGTGGAAATACCTCATGTACTTCCTTCACCCCGGGAAAGGGCGAAGGGGCATGCCGGACTCCTACCGGCTAAAACCACCGGAGTGATCATCGTCGGCACCGAAGGGAGGCTCCAGGAACTCGAAAGATCTCCATCTAGATTGAGGTAGTGGCCTTGTTGCCTAACAAATAAATAATAAGTTTTCAATCTTACTAAATACAACGTGTGGTGCCGGCTAAAATAGCACCACCCTATCTCTGTCCGTGGGTGTCGGAAAATAAAACGATGGTGACAATGGGATTAGCCGGAGGATGGGCAACGGAGTAGGTATACACAACATAACAGAATTTAACTCCGATTGCCGACCTGCTAGCCAACCCAAACCCTCCATTAGCATCTAGCGATCTTTAGGGGAGGCCAGCGTCCAGCAGTGGACTTTATTCGTCTGATACGATGATGTACTGGCAATGAAGAGTAAATCCCTATAAGTTAATATGAAATGATATATTCAAAAACATATACTTTTTTCTTTTAAGGCTTAATCATAGCGCGGTTATGTCGCCCTAACATATACTTAAATTTCAAAATAACACATCGTGGCAATGTGGTGGTCCTTTACGTGCTCTGTTTTTGAGCACTGGGATGTGTTCGTTGTGGATCGTTTCTTCTTAATATGAGAAGAGGCCATTACCCTGTGGTGGGGCTGTTCATGATCAACCTATGACTGTTCCACTGCTGGGCACGGGTCTTTTCTCACGGTGAAAAAAGTTAGGGCTTAGTCCACCAGACGGCACGGTTGATGCAGTGGCTGATACAGTAGGCTGCTGCGCTCCGGATCGCGGGTTCGGTTCCCGCACGGAACAAATATTTGTACGATCTGCAGGTAGTTTTTATCCCAGTGTTACGTGTGGAACATTTGTATATTGCTCTTAGGGGTACACGTTTCTCATAGTGTTTTCCTTCACCGTAAATGCAAGTGATAATCAAATTCTGATCAGCACATGAATCCCAAAAGTCAAGCTTCGCCAATTGTCTGGTTAAGAAACCACATCTCCCTAGAAATGTATGCGAGAAGACCATAAATACTGTCTGTCGGCCGTACAAATATTTGTAGCATTCTGTGACTGAATCCTGGCCCCAGAGCGCAGAAAGCCAATTTTAATGATGATAGTCTTCACACAAATATTTTTTTTAAATGTGGCTGCTTATCCGGACAATTTTTGACGAAGCTAAAGAAGCTGGCTGGAGTACAGCCTTAAAATTAATTTTATAAACTAAGCAACTGCTGCTTAGGCCCCCCCCCTGCGGAACTCGAACCTCTGCTTAGGGCGTACAGAAAGCCAATGACAACAACCTACCATTTTACGTGTCCTCCGAAGCACGGAAACGCTAAGTTAGAATATTCACTATGTGGTCACCCATCCATAGGCTCACCTCACTGAATGTTGCTTCACCTCGCCGATCGTTTACCGACTAGTGAATGCAACTGGCAATGAGCGCCATAAATCTCTTGATGTCCCTGAATTTTAGTTTGTTCGTTGGAAACGGCTGTTCTAATATTGATGCGATTTCTCTAACTAGGTTTTGTTTAATTTCTCTTTATATTTGTTATAAAATCTTATTTGATCTCTTATAAAGTCAAATCTAAAATGTGAAACCGCGATCAAAATTAATAGGTATCTACAACAAATCTATTGTTGATTCAGATGGCGTTTTCTAATTATAAAACGAGATGTCATAAACCATTAAGCTTATAAAATATTCATGAAAAACTAAATTGGTAACAAATCGCAATTAGGTATATGTTTACACAACACTAATGTTAGTCGTAAAGAAAAACTGAGGTTGGGTCGTTTTTGGCCTCAGGCGCTTGTACCAAATGCGGGACAAACGGACACACGAAGAAATATGGTAAACTATTTATGTTGTAAAACTAAATTAATTTTAATCGTGATTTCTTTGCCGATTTAGAAATATTTAAATATCATTAGCTGTGTCCTAGGACTAGGACATAATCAGCCTCTTCCCGAGAAGTGCCTGTGGGCGGCCTTTTTACAGCTGCCGCTTTACAGTCATCCCCTCCGAGATATGCCTAAATGCGTGGCACCAATGGGCGGCTCTAGTGTGATCATACGAGGACCTGGAGCTCCTTTTCGGCGCCGAAGATGACCGCTCCAGTGGTCTTCGCCCTTCCCCGGGGCGAAAGAAATTCATGTAGAATTTCCAATGGACACCAATAAAAAATAAAAATAAAAAAGGACATACCTAATCAGCCTATAACTGTCTCACTGCTGGACACGGGCCTTCTCTCCCGATGAGAAAGTTTAGGTCTTAGTCCACCACGCTGACCTAGTACGGGTCGGCGGACTACGAACACCATTTAGAATATATTGGAGCCCTCTCAGGTGTGCAGGTCTCACGGTGTTTTCTTTCGCGGCTAACGCAAGTGATAATCAAATTCTGGCCCGTACATGAATCCGAAAAGTCAGGTCAGGATTGAAGTCAGACTCCCCTGTCTATTTTTATAAAATTATTCTCTTTAGTGACAATTGACGTTCTCTCTGTGACATTCATGGGTTTTAACATTCATATCTTATTATTATTATGACATTGGAATTCATTTAAATATCTTTGACATGTTTAATTCTTAATTTATTCAAGGTTTTGTTAATGTATTGCACACAATTAACTTGGTAGAATGTATGATCTATTTTTTCTTTTTACATCTTTGTGTACTACATTCTTGCAATAATAAATGATTATGATTATGTATGGAAGTTAAGAGTTCAACCACTAGGCTATCACTGTCCCTCTAGTAAAGGAAAGTTACTGAAAGTTTAAATAAAACCTATGATAAACCAGAGACATGACTTACTGTACAGCTTATACCCCAATGAATAGCCGATAATAATTCATCTAGACACAAAGCCAGATATATTAATTTAAAACATTAAATCATTCAATTGAAGTACCTACTTTCATCTAACTTCCTCGTGGTGTACGGATTAAGAATATATCATCACTCCATCTCCTCCCGTGGTTGTCGTCAAAGGCGACTAAGGGACTAAACCAGTGGGATGCGCAGCATCGACCCTTCCATAGAACAGAAGTCATACCCGCCTGCCAAGCGTGTTGAATACTGGCAATTTCCCCCCAAAATTGCGACACTATTGTGGAAATCTGGGGTGGACGCCTTGGTTCGTTAGTGGCCCTCTATCAGCTGGTATGATGATGTAACTTTTATCTAAATTACATATGGGAAGGCACAGTACTAAGCCAGACAAAAAATAAAAATACATCTAGAGCAAAAAATCATATTGCTACTATGCTATATACTACTATAAAAGCAAAGTACCATTTTTCTAAATTAAAAGCCAGATATACCACGGGCTTCGGACCACCATCGTAATAATTTCACATGATAAAAAGAACAAGCAGATTACTAAATTTATGTTATATGCGTGTGCATTTAGAGCATATTACTTTATTAAGGGCAGGCAGGGCGGGCGAAACGTACGGCGCTGATATTTAAGGCCGACGCAAATACACACTATAAAAAAATGAATACATTGCAATTACGTTCATTTGGAAAGCATAAAAAAGGAATGACCCCGGCAACCCATCACAACGCTACTCAATAAATAAAAAACAGAAACTCGCAAATGTGATGATACCCGAAACTCATCTCATCAACTCATCAGTCCCTAACTGATAGTTCTGTTCAGCATAATTACGACGGTAGCACACAAAGCCCCCCCGGAAGCGACACCAATAATTACAAATTTACACGTTGTCACACCATTGACACTCGGACGCGACAACTTCATCTCATTGTGGTGTAAACCTCAAGGATCGTATTAACACAAATGATGACAACGGCACAATAGTAAGGCCTTTATCCGTCGCGTCATTGTCGAGCCGAGAATAGAAAATATATGGTCAGAGTTCCCGCGGCGAGCCCCCTGTGGTGTAGTTTAGCGATTCCACTGCACTCGTACAAGCTCCACGGAAGCCACGTTTACACCTAACGCAGCTCCTAATGGCAGGTAACTCGGCCAATAAAACCCGACCTTTTCTCAAATATTTCCTGTTTTGGTGTGTATCGTACGCGCACCCGAGATTCCGACGACGTGGGTGGATAAAACGTATAAAACGATCGACACCGAAAATAAAGCCGATATAAAATGCCCTCGACGAAATATTTAATGCTCAATTAGATAAGCGTTTTAGGTTTTGTGGCGTTTGAATTGTTTTCGAGATAACGCGCGTTTTGTGAAACTGAAATGAGCCGATTAAGTCGGACGACGGACCGGGGGCGACCGAGATCATATTTATCGACGGATTCCCAGTTTCCAACGCACCGATCGCCTTCTATACTTTATGGACAGCTCACTTAAAACGAAATTATTTTCGGTGCTTTTTTCTGGAGTTTGAAAACAAATGTCTTTGTCCATTGTGTGAATGGGTGTCGCGGTGTTGGGCTGTTGGCTGGTAGCTAGTGGTAGCTGGCAGCGCTTTGTGCCACTCACAATGAGTGATATACGACCGACGTAATTTTGAATTGTCGCAGAAGACTCGGGACGCGGACTCAATGTGAAATTATCGCCCATACATGGCATAACGAAAATGAATTATTGCTTTTTATTGCCCCATGTTCCAAGTGCCTTTATGGCGAAATTGCCTTCTTTGCTTCTATTTCTCTCCTATGAATCGAATTCTGTTCTTATTTCATTAACGGGAGAATCTCGTCTTTATAATCTCTACGATCCGTCTTTCAGTAGATAAAATGTCATTATATACTCATAAAAGACATGTTCAGATACAAATAACACGACGTCAATGACTTCATCTTAGCCCGATAAAGCCATGCGATTGCGAGCCGGAACGATTTCTAAACCAGCAAACACAGTATTATAAATCGAGTGATTTATGGATGTTTTGAGTAATTACGTCTCATCAAATTTGAATAATGCAAGTCTTCATTAATAAGAAATATGAGGCGAGATGTGCGAAACCTCCATAAGTCAATCTTTCAAATTAATCTTATGGCAACACCCCAGCGTGATGACTCAATGCGGACAGGAACATATTTAATTAGTACATTAATTTTGAATTATTTAATGGTAGTGGCCGCGGGGCCAGGTGTTCGTCAAATGTCAACAGTGATTAAGTTTTATTTTAACAGTGCGATGGTGCGGCCGTGCTCTCGGATTTACGAGTTTTTGACTTTTATAAATTCTCAACGCCTCGCCTTAACTGCCAATCCGTCGGAACGGAATTATCGCTCGGTGCTCGCGCTGTAAACCCACCACGGGACCATTTATTATCTGTACAGATAATCCATGGACAGCACTTTATTATCAGTTATAATAATAATTTACTTTTATAGATCCACATTACTCATGTTTGTTCTTATTTGACCGCGATTTGATGGGGCGAAAATGCCTCAATAAAATAATAACGCACCTTAATTATGAAGATTTTATTACGTGGGCCTACGACCGGGTAACTAATGGCTATTTGTATTAGAAGTTATGCATTACCGGTGTCGGATCAGCGTTGTTTGGCCGTTTAATTAGGCTCGGAGGGAATTTACATTTTATTTAATGCCATGACTAATGCGCTCACGCGGACGAAGCCTCTTTACATCTGTCATAATTTTTCTACGTCGCGATTTATTCGCAAAACGCGACAATCGGCTTTGTTACCTGTGGCATCGACCACGATGAAATATTGAACCAATTTATTTATAGTTATAAATGGGTACTTATGTTTAATGCAGAACAAAGAACTACTACTGATCGATGTCAAACGGGTCATGGCACGGCCGTGAATCATCGATAGACGAGCCTTAAAATTCTCACAGACCAATTAAAAATTATTTCCAGTTGTCGTTTATGTATCTAATTGGTCGAGTAGCCGTGTACCGTTAGATTACGAAGATAAAGAAAAAGTAGCGATGTTAAAATCACAGCGGGTAGCGATTCACATCTGTGGTGGCCAGATGTGGCGACATTTATCTATGGGTTATGAAGACGTGGACGCAGCACGTGGTGCGAGCACCTGGCCGGGGCGGTGGCACCCCGCCGGACGACCTCCGACTTCGCTCACTCGTAACGCACTAAAACAGATATCCGTGAAGCCTTCGATTTATAACCTGACGATAAAACACAAACATTATCTTGTAACTATACTTACTATATATGACCACATTTTTAACATCCAACGCTCAAGCGCAGATGTCACTTCATTATTAAACGTGATTGGCGAAAAGATATTATTTCACGAGTATTGTTTCATCATCATCATATCATCATCATCATATCAGTCAGAAAGACGTCCACTGTACAAAGGCGTCCCCCACAGATTTCGACAATCGTGTCGTCATTATGGCGGCAATTTGCCAGTACTCACCACGCTTGGCAGGCGGGTTGGTGAGCGCAGTATGGCTATTTTCTGCAGAAGGGACGCTGCTGCCCATCCCTCTGGTTTAGTCCCTTAGTCGCCTTTTAAGACATCCACGGGATGAGACGGAGTAGTGCTATATTCTTAATCCGGACACCACACGAACAGCGTTATTCATGTCGGACATTATTTACGTGTTCGATATTTAATTGGCCCGCACCTATACGTTATAGTTAATGTGACCGAACGTTTCCAAGTCATTACAGAAGATAAATGCACGACTCCGCGATCACTCGTACGTATGTGTATCCTACCTTGAATTAATTTCGTCCGAGCATTGAATGATGGCAAAATTGACATTAAAATTCCCGGTCGAACGTCTCAAGTAATTGCGGAATAAAATACTTTTGTATAACATCCCAAAGGGAAGCACAAAAAGCGAATCCGAGAGCGGTCCGCGGCAGTGTGTGCGCACCGTAATTTATATCGGTGCACGATGACAACTCAATAAAAAAATGATTTCATTTGCTTATTGAGTCCTTAATAAAGCTGGCGCGGGCTCCTCCGGGCCCGTTCCACATATTATTATTATAAATAACAACAAATACGCGTTCCTTATTATTTTTACATCCATACGGGGTCGGTGAGTTTTTTCCGGAGGGATTTTATATTAGTGCGTCGGTGGCCGGAAGCCCACCAAAGGAGCGCGCGAGCCGCACTATATTACTAAATGAATGGCATTAGCCTGCGAGGTGACACGCGATTACACTTGTGTTAGAAGCGCATTAATTGTCAGTTTTATTTTCATTCAAGGTATTTAGCGATGGAGATAGGACCTTAATAGCGTTTAAGGAATTCCATCATAACCTTAGATGCGTTCAGGACGAGAGCAGACCAGTATTAATGCGCATTATGCAAAAGTAACGAAAGTTTAAAGACGCGTGGATGCCTCTCGAATTGTTTCAGCTGTAACGATTAATAAGAAGTTTCAATCGGGTATTTTAATTATGACGTAGACGTATGGCGTACAGGTTACGTCACTACGGTACCCGTTTGGTTTAATAATATCGTCTCATCGTGGAGCCGAGCTTGCGTAGACAAAGACTCGGTATGGTATTAATCGTTAAAAGTACAAGGGCTATTAAATCGATATTAAGAGAGAGAATTCGATGCGCGCGCCGTACCACTTGTAATGATCAAATTTATAATCTCTCGGGTAGGTAAGAGGCAATTCTTTTATTTTCAATCTCGGAGATATACCCTCTCTCTCTTTTAATTGTATTTTATGAGTATTTGATTCTAATGCCGGGCCATTAATTATTTATAGTATTCGATACGGGATGCGAGCATCGATTTATGTATTCGTCCGTACGGGATGAATGAACGCGATGCAATCATTGCTCAAGTCTTTATTGTGTGAATATAAACTTAATGATCTTGTTGCTCTTAAACGATAATTACCTTACTTAATGCCTCAAACATAGTGATTATCCGGAATAGTCAGTTTACTTTGATGATGTTTCTGACTGTATCATTAAGTTTAAAAAAGTTTAGACCCACGCACGTACATTACGAAGAATGAACTCGACAGGACAGGTCGAAACTTGAGATAGAATTTTACGAAGGAAATTAAAAAACATCTAATGTGCCCATTGCTCTCGAAAAAGATTTTAAACTGTCAACAAATTAAAAAATGTCAATAAAATAATAAGATTAAAAAGAGCAAAGTCAATTCAATCCCTCGGACTGCAGTTGCTTGATGAGCCCAAATGTTTTGCGTGTTTAAATTATAATACCTAAAATATTTTAATACGTCGAGATTTTTTATCCCTATAGGTACCCGAAGCAATAATAAAATTTGATTAAAATATGGACCCCTCTGTTGTTGGGATGAATTAATTATCCGAATACCAAACATGCCAAAGTGAAATATGTGTAACTGCCTAACTTAATAACGTATAACAACAATGCTGTTTTTAATCAAAAGATTCAATCTGTAGGATTATCTAGACAAACTTTTTGCCACCTAACATCTTATCGTGCAATCGATTAAAGCCTTCCCAAATTAACTCTTTTAGAACCACTATTCCTTTTGCCATAAATTAATCGAACAACGTTTCTATTGTCACCAGGTTGTCGTGAAACAGCGTTTATCTACGCGATAACAAGCGCGGGAGTCACACACGCGGTGTCGCGCGCTTGCGCAGAGGGATCCATAGAATCGTGCACGTGCGACTATTCGCACATTGATCGCGTGCCGCACCGAACCCGCGCCGCCGCCGCAGCCAACGTGCGTGTCTGGAAGTGGGGCGGTTGTAGTGACAACATTGGATTCGGCTTCCGATTTAGCCGGGAATTCGTCGATACTGGCGAAAGAGGCAAAACCCAGAGAGAAAAAATGAACCTACACAACAACGAAGCCGGCCGTTCGGTTAGTATTGAATACTCCTGTCAATAAGCTTATCCAATCGCCACTTAACAGTAGCACCTTATAAACATCCATAAAACAATCAGTTATCGCCAATGATGGCCATTGTCATCGCGCCGTGTTTACATTAACATTATGGATGACGATCGATCGTCCGCCACTTGACATGTCGCGTTGTGTAATATTAATTATGCGTCGGGCGGCACGGCCCAGCGCGCGACGACTGCACAACAGGCACTCATTCGTTGCGCTCGCGCATCTCCCTCCCACCGCACACCCACATTTGCATATCCACTGTCCGCTCCTTCCCAAAATTCATCAAAAAGGGACGTCGGGCGCCCAGAGCCACCCAGACGCGTCATTAACCGAAGCGCTTAATTCCTGTCACGACAGACGCACTGGGTGTCCAGCTGATGAATATTCACAGCATTCCATCGATTGTTTAACACATATTTGGACACTAGACTGTATAACATACCCGGCCATCTACATCTCAATGAATAAATACCGTCGTCTACGTTCTACGAAGCGCCTGCGCTCCGAGATAGGAAAATATTTACTGTCTCCCATCCTCGTGTCATTTATCTACCTTCTAAGAATGATGAATGTCTCTAGAGTATGATTTATGATCAGTCCACGCGCGGTGACGACCAGCCCACCTCTTTACGATTTGTAACAATTTGCTCGATCGTGAGATGCGATCGATGGAGTGCGCTTAAAAGATCATCGATCACACTGTATCGAAGTTTATCGGTGGAATTTAAAGATATTTGGACATCATTATAGACCTCCCTATGATAGAATAAATTACAGTATGAGATGTTGATTGTGTTGTTTTGTTCACAGCATGTGCAAACGGAGATGAGGCAGGAATGTAAGTGTCACGGCATGTCGGGCTCTTGCACTGTGAAGACTTGTTGGATGAGGCTGCCGAGCTTTCGCTCTGTGGGTGACGCGTTAAAGGATCGCTTCGATGGCGCATCGCGGGTCATGATGCCTAATACTGACCTGGAGGCGCCTGCGCAGCGGAACGACGCAGCACCACACAGAGTACCACGAAGAGACCGATACAGATTCCAACTGCGGCCTCACAATCCAGACCACAAGTCGCCGGGGGCGAAGGACTTAGTTTACTTAGAGTCTTCGCCGGGTTTTTGCGAAAAGAACCCAAGATTGGGTATCCCCGGCACACACGGGCGCGCCTGCAATGACACGAGCATCGGGGTCGACGGCTGCGACCTCATGTGCTGCGGCCGAGGGTACAGGACGGAGACCATGTTTGTGGTCGAGCGATGCAACTGCACCTTCCACTGGTGCTGTGAGGTCAAGTGCAAACTTTGTCGTACGGAAAAAGTAGTACACACGTGTTTATAGACTAGCGGACGCCGATGACGAAGTGATCAATGAGAGAAACTTTAGTGGCGGACAGATGTGATAGTGACTCAGACTCGAGAGTGGACCTGTTTTTTATTCGGAGGCAGATAACGGACCTTGTATATAATCACTTCACTTTTTCAACTATCCAAGTCGTCGAAATCGTATATCATGTTGACTTATGTAAATAGTTTCTCTATCACTGTTTATTTCTTCTTTTATACATGATAATTGATCCGGCGTAAAATTAAAGTAAGCTACTCGTTCGGTTAATTTATTTGACTATTAAGTGCGAACATGTGATCTAGTAACTTTTTTTTGGACACTGTCGTTCGGAAATTAATGAGACCAGTTTACAGACGATTTATTTCTATCATCGACTCATTTTGTATTTATTCTAAATTGGACTTATTGGTTTCCTTACGCGGTCAGCTGTGTAATTTATTAATCGTAGGTAATAGGTATCGTACATACTCGACTGAACATCCCAAGGAGACACGTAAGCAAATAAAACGCAATGGACTTTGATTGATATTTCTTAATATCATTCCAAAGTTAATACTCAGGTTTTTCAAAGAAGTTATTTGCAATTATTATAACAGCGGCAATAATCATTTGAGTTTTATAAATACTTTCTATTTTATGGACGTCCGCGTTGGGTGCATGCTCGCATAACTGTTTTGAGATTCAACAGCGAAATTATCTTGTAGTTATAATTTCATATTATAATTAAACCGGCTAATGGAATTTGTAGCTTAATAGCATTTGCATAAAGTGTCTTCTTGGGTGTTCAGCGGTGGAGGTAGCGTTGGACCCTTATCAGTCAGTAAGTAGCGCCATCGTAAAAGTGTCCCACATTACGAGATAAACGCTCGGGAGAATTTTAATTAAATATTAAACGAATTAAATAATCAGTATTATACGTATAATATTGTATGCGTGTTGCGTCCGATACAGGGAGATAGTGTTGCACGCGAACCCGCCTGTCACTCGTTACACATTTTATACATATGCTCGTTCCTTTCAACAGTTCTTAATATAGTTAAATGCATGTGTCTACTACAATAGTAACGTCGTATTTCAATGCTTTTATACATATGTTATTGTAATTAGACAGATTTCGTCACGAACTATTTCACTTGGCGAGTTTATATTCGAACCTTTATAACCCTTTGGACTCAAATAATTCACTATGTTTTTTTTTTCTGAATTAACATTGACTTTTGTGAGATATTTTTGGCAACATTTCGATGACAAAAGTTTGACATTCCAAATTTGACAGTTTGCCAGTAAATTAATAGAAGCTTTATTGATCATACAAGTAATGAAATCAACTTGAATGATATTTCATATGTGATATAAACATAGTATAGCCAGTAAGTATATATAAGTAGTCTTATCCTACTGAGCTTAATTATTGAGTATAATTAATGCACTGAACATACCAACTCGTCAAGTATGTTTTATATAAAAAATATTTATTAAAACTTGTTTTAATTTATTATATTTTACTTTAAAAAAAATGTTTTAAAGTAAAATAACGTGTTAGTTTTTAGTAAAAAATCCGATGTTAAAACAATCGGTATTATTTAAAACAGGTAATCGAGTACTTATCAATGTAATTATAAAAACGCTTAATATTCGGATCTCTGTACCGTAAGTAACTTTTAAAAATGTTTCGGAATTCAATGACAGAGTCTGAGGAACTGATACCGCATCGGATTTAAAAGACTGAAGTTTTTTTTTATATTGTCGTAGTTATAATATCCATGAGTGGATCTATTAAAGCCATTGTTTTGAATTTTAGCATGATAGCTATTGTGATAAAAAAGTATTTTAACGTAATTTAAAACCGAAACCAGTGTTATGAATTTCGAAAATCGAAATGGTGCCATTTTTTTTTTACTTTTTTACGCCTGACAGCTTCTGCCGGTTTTAATCAAAATTATAATTCAACGTAATCGAATTGTCATTGAAAAATTAATTTTTACGCATGTAAATATGTCTTTATTCATTATTTTAAGTTATTTATGTGAATGTAGTATTTTTAATTGTTAATATTAGGTAAAAATACAATTGAAATCAGCTGAACTTATCTGAATCTCAAATCTTATTTTTTGTATAATAATATAATGTACCTTTTTGAAATATATTTCGTCCAGTAACCGCTTTTTGGAGGTTGACACAATTTATTATAATATTGGTTGTACATTAGCAGTATCTATTTATAATTAAAATATTGATTAGTTGTTACTAAAAATATTAAATTGATCAAAAAACATATAAAGTCTTCTTTTATTCAAATCCTGATCTGAAATAAGTAATTTCTGAATATATATTATTGTTGTCAGATTTTGACACAGTGGCTAAGCCTAGCCTTATCCTTATAGCCTTTATGCGCTACGGGTCGCGGGTTCGATTCCCGCACGGAACAAATATTCATATAGCCTACAGGTAGTTGTTCCGGATCTGAGTGTTTGTTTGTGCAGATGGAATGGGATTTTTAAGTCTGTAAACTGTTTCTAAGAGAGACACTAGTGTAGGGTATCGTGTTTATAACGAGAACAATGCAGGCATATTTATTTATCATCAAATCGTATTCATAGTTAATGATAGAATATTGAATCATGCATCTTAAATTATAACTTATAATGCGACCCATAACTTTCTTTCTTTCTTTGCTTCCCTTGAAATATTAATGTAACTTCAGTACCTACCTCTACAAAATGGAATGAAATGCATTATGCAATACAGTTACGAAATGTACAAGACAAGAACATTTCCATTAGACTAGACGTTTATTATCAACAGTCATGTCGCTCCAGTCTGTCTTCTGTCCCTTTCCCTCTTATTAAGTCGATGTTGAATGCCATAATTTTGATGTATAATACGTATAATACATCCCCAAAGATGTCTCCTCGATAAACGATGTTTTCTTATTTTGAAATTTATGTTCGCGCATTTATTTGTGCAACTGTCACATAGGGCTGTCTATGTTCCGCATTCCTTTGGTACTTAATGGAGAGGATTACCCTTCCAGTAATTCCTTTGCCAAATGATTTGATCTATGAGAAAACTGTTTTATATGTTGTGGTCTTACTATTTGAAAGGTACACATAATGGAGTATTGTAGCTCATTTTCAGTAATCCAAACATGACATAATTGATGTTAAAACATATCTTTAGTAGATATGTTAAGTAACAAAAATATTTATATTTTGTTTCAAGCTAACACCAAACAATAGAAATGCCAACCCTAAACCACCTTCGCCATTTTATTTTATTGCGAACGCAACCGTTGTAGGTTTTGATAGCGAGCAATTTTCTGGAACAGCTTTATTTTCTAGCAAACAATCTTGCTACTTCAAAATTGCACCTTCCCTTTATACCTTAAAGCTTAATTTTGGCTGTTATTGAGTTAAGAAAGTGAAAAGTCGTTGAGTGTTGGTGGTCGAGAGCGCCCTGAGGTGGGTTCCCACGAGTATCGACCCCGTTGGAAAATTTATGTTTATGAACTGAGAAATCTGTCATAACAGATACGGACGGCGTGGCTGAATCTGAAATAGCATGAATAATTTTTCATGCATAAGGATTTTTGCGGTGTGAATTTTATTTCCCTGTTTATTTGTCTGCTAACTAAGGTGAAATCATTTGTGAACACAATATTTTACGCGAGATATCCCTAAGGTTTTTTTATTATATCTTTCTTTATTTTGGGGTTTTTATCTAAATGGATACGTCAACCCCATCATGCCTTATATAATCTATAATAAACAAATACTAGATCTAATTACTATTCTAAGAAGTCTCCGTCAATGAAGTATAGCAATAGACATTATCTTTTTGCAACATCTGATTTTGGTTGTGCTAAAATGGTTTGAACTAACCCTACCTCTAACATATTTAATTGAAATTCATTGATTAAAATATCCCTTTCATTCTGGTTCCTAACACAGTCCATCAAACCTTAAAGTTGTCAAATGAGTTATAATTGATGACACAACACTTGGGCCGATTTCACCATTGAAACTAAACGCGATCAGTTCAAGCTAAACTCCGTTTGTGCGCCAAACTAAGTTCAGAGCTCCAATTTGCATTTTAACAGCAACTGAACGCGTTCGCGAATCGCGTTATTGTCTGAGATTGTGGCGACACTTACATTCTATGGTATTTAAACCTCGTTTTCGTGAACACGATTAAAATGTGCCTGGTGAAGTCAGTTTGACGTAAACCGAGATCAGAAACAATATTGGAGCTGAGTTATGCAAAACTTAGTTTTATTAAACTCGGTTTTTAATGTGAACGGTGAAATCGGCGCTTAGAATAATAACACCCAGAAGAATATCCGCGAACGCAATGCGTAACCGTTATAATGGTGACGCGCATGACTCCAGCTTTAGTTCTTTGTCAAAATTAGCAAAAATGATTACTTAATTTTAACAATTTATGCCGTGTGGTGTCCGTTTAGAATAGCACTCCCCATCTCTTCCTTTGGGTGTCGTAAAAGGCTACTATGGGATTAGCTGCAGGATGAGCCATACGCTGCTTTCGTACATTTGCGATAGCGGTCCACAAAAGATCCTTTCTCCTGTCCTTCTCAGGTCTTATCGTTCTAAGGCATTAGCCGCCTATCATAATACAATATTACCGTATATACATCAGAAGTAAGACAACCAGAGAGGTGCTCTGACGGTCATTCATCGCTTGACATTTTTATAATATTTCACTTTTTATTTTTATTTTGTAGTCGCTAGTTTGCACGAAAGCGCGGACGTAACACTTTCCGTCCTTGGCTGCGCTACAACACGTAAGCACACGATCCTTTAAAATCCCCTTCTAAGATGTGCTTGGAGGTGGCCTCTTTACAGACATGAATTCCATATACAATACACCCAGACCCGGAACAACTACCTGCAGATCATACAAATATTTGTTCCGTGCGGGAATCGAACCCACGACCCGAAGTGCAGCAGCCGACTGTATCAGCCACTGCACCAACCGTGCCGTCAATTACCGATTTACCTAGGTTATTATAAATTACGTAAGCTTTTATAGCATAAATAACATAAATTTCTGGTTTATTCACAAAAATGTAATAATCCTTATCGAAATGCATTATTGAATTCAGTAAAGCCAATGAAATGGAGTAAATTTTATTTATTCACATATAAATATGGGTTTGCGAGGGTTAGTGAAATGTTCAAGTATATTTTTTATAATTTTTCTCATGTGTCCAAAACGTAAGTAATTATTTTTAAATAAGAGGTTATAATTTGTAAGATTTTATGTTAATGCAGCATGGAAAAATGTTGCTCTTCGTGAACATCACACTACAATTTCTAACCTGCGTGCCAGCCACTGATGAAAAGAATCTCCTCGGGAAATTTTCTTTGAGGGAAGTCCCAATCTAGTATTTACATCACATACTGACAAAATAAGGATCTAGATCTAACGCTCCAGCACATTCTCTGCGAACGATATGCGGATAGTAGAGCCGCCATTCCTAACACTGTTCTTGTAAACGGGTAATGTTTCCCCATATTGCCCCAAAGGAACATAACACAATTTCTAAGCTATATATAATGTTTATAGGTTTGTTTAGAACTGCCAACATAGCGAGACTTTTCTGTCGTGATTATTGATACCTACTTGACCTTTGTTGTAGAGTTTTAGACCAACGTACGTATGTTTGTCAAATGGACAGTAAATGATCGCATTTGTATACATAGCAACACCTCCCCCACCCCTCAAGACTGATAAAACGACTGGTCTGAGTTTGTGATGCTCATTATGGGGGTTTTACACGCTTAGCGGATTGGCGATCGCACTTGAGTTGTAATTAATGTAGGTACTCGAAGGAAGACGCTGCTACCCATCCTACGGCTAATCCATAGTCACCTTTTACGCCACCCGCGGGTAGAGATAGGTTGGTGCTATTCTTGGCCGTCACAACACGGTATATGAGGATGACAATCATAAAGAAATTCTCACGCTTTCCTCCTAAAAACAACAAACTTGGTAATTATAATTAGCTTCTCAGGAACTCGCCTCAGTGCGCCTCTCGGTGATAAACAAGAATACTTTCACGCTGTTAGAAGATCAGTAAACGATATGTCATCCATATCATCCAGTGAATGGCCTATAGATGTCTTTGAAAAGAAGAAGGGTCAAACAATCGTTGGACGTGATGACGAGCCAGGCTTTGATCTGAGTGATGACGAAATTAGGAAGTTTAAGCTATGGCCTAAAGGGATTATTCCTTATTATATTGATGCAGTTTCTTTTAATGGTACGTACTGAAATGGAAACATACTGACTACTGATTAAAGTAAAATATATTTACTTGAATCTGAACCGTGTAGTCCAGCACAGATACTTGGGTATGTCGGAGGCGTTAGGCATAAACGAGACTGAAATGAGGGGAACACTTCCTTTGCCGCCTGAAAATGCACTCAAATGTGTTATATCAGGAGGCAATAAGGCCTTCAACCGCTGGGTCATTCGTACTGCTTCGGCATACTCAAGTGGACTCAGGCTGAATTGGACGCTCTGGATAGAATAGTTCGTACCTTGCTGACCACGCATATACGCATACAATTCAGCCCAAAGAATACTACAATGAGAAGTCATAAGGTATACTACCATAATGACCACGTTTGGCAGGTGGATCGGTGATCTCAGTATGCCGTTTTAGTAGGTATATACCCTTAGTCACGTTTATCAACCCTCATGGGTAGAGAGGGATGGTAAGGGATAGCTTTGCCGGGAATCACATGAAATAACTTTATAAATATTGCTAAACAGTCAGTTGCCGTGTGCTGCGGGCAGCACGTTACATATAAACTTCTAGTGGTCAGCCCATACGATACGATTTTTTTATATTGGTCATGTAACAGGACACCAGAAATCCTTTTAAGAGAATTGATTACCAACATTTAATCTTTAAAATTAAACATAGGTTCGAAATTTGAAAATCGACATTATAGAAAACGTTCGTTTACATCCAACAGATAAAGTTCTTCGTGACCGCATCCGTTTGTTCCTCAACACGGTCAACAGCTTAACTAGGATTAGTTTCCTAGAACTGCCAAGTCCACCAAAGGATGATAACACCCGATGGGTACTTTTCGTCAACCGGCGAGGTCTGCTGGACTGTGCTGATCATTCAATTAAGAGTTTTACCAACGAAGGAGTTCAGGTGAAGATTTTTTTTCAAAATGTTTGTGCTGACGCATGTCTGCATGGATAAACCTGTGTTGAATAATACTAAAGCTGAGCTGGTGTTGCTGTGTGTTTCTAGTCTATACGAACATTCTGTTAGTGAGATGCCTATGGAATTTTTATCTTATAAAATTTTATCATTGAAAACCAAATATTAACAGCGTTCGCCCTCGGCCTCGTAGGGTCATTAAAGTCGACGTGTGGTGTGAAAACGACTGATTACAGATTTGTGTTCCTTGTTGAATAAACTACTTCAACATTTTAATAAAGTTTGTAATGAAATTACTGATGAGATGTTTTTCCCACTTTATTTTCCTTATTCATTTAATAACATACTATTGGTATTCAATTTAATTCAATATTTTATTTAGTAATTAGTTCCATAAGACACTTTTATCAATTTGGGCAATTCGCTACAGGTTCACTAATATTTGACAAAAAACGTATCACAAATGATCATTTTAAAAATGACATGATAATAACTAGTAATTTGATAAACATCTCATTTCGCAAACATTTTACTTTACAAGTAATTATTTGACAAAATACAGATTTCGCAAATGTTTTACTTTGCAAATATTTCAAACATTAAAATATCATTCCAAAAATATTCATTCGACCAAGTACAAGTTGACGATAACGAATTGTCAACTTTGCGATTTTACAAAATGACGGTAGATAAATTATTTCATAGAAATACTGATACGAAATATGGCCCTGGTAACGTATAACACACGCACACTGAGGGCAGACGAAAAGATTGTTGAGCTGGAAGAAGAAATAGATAAGTTGCACTGGGATATCATGGGTCTATCAGAAGTCCGAAGAGAGGGTGAGGACACGTTAACCTTGAAATCTGGCAACTTATTCCACTACCGGGAAGGCGAACATCTGTCTCAAGGTGGTGTCGGGTTTCTCGTCCGCAGGTCCCTCATTAACAGCATAGTGGCCATCGAAAGTGTGTCGAGCAGGGTAGCGTACCCTATACTCAGAATATCCAAGAGGTATTCGTTGAAGGTCATACAGGTCTACGCACCGACCTCGACACACCCAAATGATGAAGTAGAGAGTATGTATGAGGACGTAAGTAGGGCCATACATACCTCGAAGACACACTTCACTGTTGTGATGGGGGACTTCAACGCGAAGCTGGGCACTCGATGCGATGGTGAGTTGAGAGTGGGGCAATTTGGATATGGGCAACGGAACCCCAGGGGACAGAGGCTGGCCGACTTTTTGGAAAAGGAGGGACTCTTCGTGATGAACTCCTTTTTCCAAAAGCCGCCTCACAGGAAATGGACCTGGATGAGTCCCGATGGTTCCACGAGGAATGAGATTGACTTCATCATGACCAATAGGAGGCAAATATTCAATGATGTCTCTGTGATCCACAGGGTGAAAACCGGTAGTGATCACCGAATGGTAAGAGGCACATTGAATATTAATCTCAAAGTTGAGAGGTCTCGTCTGATGAGGTCTACGCTCCGGCCCTCTGAGAAAGACCCGCGAGCCAAACTAACCCGACACTATACCGAGGATATCCCGGACATCAGCCTGTACGAGATTAGGATGGCCTTGAAACAGCTTAAAAATAACAAGGCGCCGGGTGGAGACGGAATTACGACAGAGCTTCTGAAAGCGGGTGGCACACCGGTACTTAAAGTCCTTCAGAAGCTATTCAATTCCGTCTTACTCGAGGGCACAACGCCGGAAGCGTGGAACAGAGGTGAGGTGGTGCTCTTCTTCAAAAAGGGTGATAACACCCTATTGAAGAATTACAGACCCATCTCACTTCTGAGCCATGTTTATAAGCTGTTTTCAAGGGTCATCACGAATCGTCTCGAGCGCAGGTTTGATGACTTCCAGCCTCCCGAACAAGCCGGTTTCCGAAAAGGTTTCAGTACCATAGACCACATCCATACGCTGCGGCAGGTTATACAGAAGACCGAGGAGTATAATCTGCCACTATGCTTGGCGTTTGTGGACTATGAGAAAGCCTTCGATTCGATCGAAACCTGGGCAGTGCTGCAATCTCTGCAGCGGTGCCACATTGACTATCGGTACATTGAAGTGTTGAAGTGCTTATACAGAAACGCCACCATGTCGGTCCGAGTACATGAACAGAGCACGGGGGCAATTCCATTGCAGAGAGGTGTGAGACAGGGGGACGTAATTTCCCCGAAACTGTTCACCGCTGCAATGGAGGATGCCTTCAAGCTGCTGGAGTGGAAAGGATTCGGCATTAACATCAATGGCGAGTATATCACTCACCTTCGATTTGCCGACGATATCGTAGTCATGGCAGAATCGCTGCAAGAGCTCAGCACAATGCTCGATGATCTCAACAGGGTTTCCCAACAGGTGGGCCTTAAAATGAACATGGGCAAGACGAAAGTCATGTCAAATGCCCATGTCGTGCCCATCCCAATATCCGTTGGGAGCTCTGTTCTCGAAGTTGTTGACGAGTATGTCTACCTGGGACAAACTGTCCAGTTAGGTAGGTCCAACTTCGAGAAAGAGGTCAATCGTCGAATCCGACTCGGCTGGGCAGCGTTCGGGAAACTTCGCAACGTCTTTTCGTCAACAATACCGCAATGCCTAAAGACGAAAGTCTTTAACCAGTGTGTGTTACCAGTGATGACATATGGAACAGAGACGTGGTCACTCACAATGGGCCTCATAAGAAAGCTCAAGGTCACTCAGCGAGCTATGGAGAGAGCTATGCTTGGTATTTCTCTACGAGATCGAATCAGAAATGAGGAGATCCGTACAAGAACTAAAGTTATCGACATAGCTGCAAGGATTAGTAAGCTGAAGTGGCAATGGGCAGGGCACATTGCTCGTAGAACTGATGGCCGTTGGGGCAAAAAGGTTCTCGAATGGAGACCGCGCACCGGAAAACGCAGCGTGGGACGACCTCCAACGAGGTGGACAGACGACCTGGTGAAGGTCGCTGGGAGTCGTTGGATGAGAGCGGCATGTGACCGCTCGTTGTGGAGATCTAAGGGGGAGGCCTTTGTTCAGCAGTGGACGACCTGTGGCTGATATGATGACTGATACCATATGATTGAGTCAATTTAAAAAATACACGATGCTCGAACTAATTAAATAGGTAGTATTTGGTTCTGGCACTCGCCGCCCACTCCCGCGGCACGCTCGCTCAGCTCGCTCGGCTCGTGAGTTGTGTTCGCAGTTCTAACCTAACCTAAACCTAGCAATTACTGCATTCTGTCAAACATTATTTATGCTTTGCGTTGTTTTACCAATTAACATGATTTTAAATAGATTAGTTTGTCAAATGATGTTTTGATGTAATGAAATGTTCTCTTTCAATTATTTGTCAAATGAGTTATTTACAGAAATAATAGTTTGTAAAGTGATAACTTTATCAAGTATACATTTACCATTATATTACCATACATATATTACATGATTCTTAAAATGAAAATTTGTGATTATGTATTAATTAGTAATATGTTTGCGAAATGAGATGTTTGTTGTTTCAATTTAGAAAATTATTTATTATAACAGCTATACATACATACACACATAGATAGTTTCTTATTTTTCTTATCGTTGACAGCTAGTAGTACTAGGTTACGATTGTATGTCTACGGGTGGAGAGTTGGCAGAAGCTGTACTATCAATAGCCGGAGTACCACCGCAACATAATTCGCCAGACCGGGAAGAATATGTAAATATTATAAATGAAAATATTATGCCAGGTACAACTTCCAAATATTTTCTTTTATATTGCCGCACCATTGAGTTTCTCTCGTATCGCGAATGTATAAAAAAGACAAAACTCACATGAACATCGAATCGAATCACCGATCCGTGAAAAATATATCTAGACCATGCCAATCTTCATCCCCATCCCATCCCATCCCTTGTATATATATAAATATTAAACATTTCAGCCAAAAGACGTCCACTGCCTGAATAAATGCCTTTCAAAAATAATCAGTTACATGCCGTGTGTCGTCATTTTGGTGGGAATCTGCCAGTACTTACCAAGCTGGGCAGGTGGTTTGGTAAGTGCAGAATGGAAGCTGCTGCCCATCCCTCTGGTTAAGAGTCCATCACCTTTCACGACATCCACGGAAGGAGATGGAGTGGTGCTATATTGTTAATCCGGACATCACACAGACTGACTGTATCTTAAACTCTATCAAATATTATCATGTTCATTTTCATCTAGATTTCACTAGAATATTGTGGGTGAATAGTTTAATATTTCCTATTTCACATGGACTATAAGTTGATAATATGTTGACAGAGGTTTTTCTGCAATAAATAAAACCGTATTTTTGATAAATATAATTATGCTACCATGCATTGTCATTGAGGCATCGAAGCCACCATACTAGATCAAATAGCGCATATGAGACAAAAGAACCTTTGACAAACTCAGATCCATCCATACATTCTTATTCTTCGATTTCCGTTGAAATGGCCAGTGGAAATATCGAATTTTGGTTGAATTGCTATTTCGTTTTGCTTATCCTGAAACTATTTGAAACTTTTATTCAGGCGCTTATAATTGTATTCTAGATAAAAAGGAATTATTTGAAAAATTGAACCCCGATCATTGGTTGTTTTATGATGTCAAGTACGACTTCTCCAGTGCTGGACATTTTCACCACCACAAATATTCAGTTAACGGTCGTGCAACCATCGAAAGCCAGGTAACATTTATTTTGCCGCACCTTTTTTTGACTGGTGAAATACCAGAAACAAATACAGAAGAAGAAGAAAATACTAATACTGAATAAACATGGGTTAATCTCCTAAAAAAACTTGTTTACTTTGATCAATACTTTGAATTGTTGATACCAAAGGTCGAGAAATTTTTAGAATATAACTAGAGAAAACACCAGCCTTTTATTATTCATTTTTAAAATGGTTTGTGCTTTTTAGTTTATATTTCACTTTCAAGTTATACTTTACGATAATACATTTTTACAGACACCCTATACAAGAATTTCAATGGGGGAATCCAACGACCTCACTTATAGCGATATTAAGAAACTAAGGATGCTTTACAACTACATTGTTAAGAAAAAAGAAGATAAAGTGCCAGAATGTGACAAACTCTTTCGGCGGGGACGGAATTTCGGCAAACAAGGGGTTACAAATATAAATCACTCGATAACAAAATATAAATCAAGAAAGAAGCCCAACAAATACCTTGGTATTGCGGAAGAACAACATATTGAAGGTAATAAAGAAAATAAAGGAGCAGGAGACAATAATGCACACAAAGAAGAAGTACGCGATGAAGAAAGTGATGAAGACAATCATTCAGAAGTAGCACGTCCTAGTAAATTGAACCTTAAATCTCACCCGAGTATAAATGGTAATCGTGAAACAGCTAAAAAGTTTATGGACCCACTTACATATTTATCAGATTATTTAACAGGAGAAGAACGAGGAGAGAACAGAAGAGTTGAAACGAGAAAAAATTACAAGCAGTGAATAAATGAATGCAATTTTTTGTATTATACATTTATTATATCGTCTATCACATTATAAGCATGTTTGTATGTTTCGTTTCACGTAACATGTTTCACATATTACTTCGCAACACCATTTAAATTGGCAATTACAATTCTCAGAGTCTCTGACAGAGGTTTCTTTGTAACCTCTTCTGCAACATAATTGGTCACAACTGTCAGTTCCTGCTGAGCTGACATTGCACTGTCGTCCCAATGTTCCTAGGGAGCCAGTCTTCATGTTGGCCGAGCAGAAATCGGGTGATTCTTCGGAGTAGATGATATCTTTCTTGCCTGGTTTCTTGATGCTTGGACTATCTGGCATGAAATTGTCACCGTCGTTGCTGGCGATTACCTGACAACAAAGTTGAGAATTAGGAAATTTCCTTATTGTATATACATGTAAATATGCCATTTTTGTTTATTTATGTAATTAAATGAAAATGAAGCGAAATTTGTAACATTCATAAGTGAAGTCGAGTATAAAACTTTACTTATTAGTTTTAAATCATCATCATCATATCAGCCAAAGGACGTCCACTGCTGAACAAAGGCCTCCCCCAGTTTTAAATCATATTTTCAATAATAATCTTATTCTTATTGACATCTTTATTCACGATTATACTACATGCTGTTACTAGCTAGCTATGCTTGCGTGTTTATTATGCGTGAGTAATTTGCTGCTCAATCGTTTGATCATTCGATCAAGGCAAATTGGGGTTATACGTCAAATTCAGGATTATTAAATTTGTTCCTGCTGATTATGGCTTTGATGTGTGGTGGTAATTGGCACATAAAGCTGCGCACTGCCTCGGTTTATGGTTTCTTCGCATGTCGCATGACTTTGTTTAAATCCATGTCTCAGTGCCGGTTGCATCATATGGGATTCAAAGGTCGCTTGAGAACGCATAGGCAACCCCTGTGGTCACATATATCGATACTATCGATATTACTTAGAACCAAAAATGTTAAAAAGTCGTCAGTATTTTATATTAACTTTTCTGCTAGCTCACCTTAGCAGCACCTTCAAATCTATCTCGCAGTCTATCGCCGACCTCCCTGAAGGTCGGCATCCTCCACCAGCAAGTCCTGAGCGTGCAGGAGCCTGACAATCCATGGCACTTGCATTCTATCTTCATGTTGTTTTTTATTGCCTATGGACAAAAAATGGTTTTTATACCTGCGCAGCGCATGTTCATAAAGAATTCTATATGACAGCAAGGAAGCTCTTGATCCTAGGCCTATACACTCTAGTTTGGCACGGTTGAAGACTAAGTTTAAACCACTACATATTCATTTTTATTTTCCGGCTATGATCTGTTTGGGTTAGTTAAATCGTCAAGTAGCAGTTTTATTTTATGATACAAGAACAGGAAATGATAAATCCCGTTCTTGGTTAATAAAAACAAGAGTGTCCTAACCATATTCTTTTTTTTATTGATGACAGTGGAAATTCTACATGGTACTTCCTTCACCCCGGGGAAGGGCTACATACCGGCTAAAACCACTGGAGCGATCATCTTCGGCACCGAAGGGGGTCCAGGTCGTCGTAAGATCACACTAGACCTAACCATAGCCCTAACAATACATAACAGGTCCAGCGTAGCATGAACACCGAAGACAACGGTCTTGTCGACGGAAGAGTAGACAAAAATGACATTTGGATGTAGACAGTGTCAATAATTCTACCATTCCGAGCATGGCGATCTCGAGAATTAACGGACAGTGTTGTTTCTACTCTTCCCTAGACAACAGTCTACATCGTCGAGCATGACCAACGTATTTTATCTATCTTTGACGTTTAGGGATAGAGATGTTTCTTCTCAAATAGTCTACATCACAAGAGACGTAGACAAGAGTTTCTTCGTATCTATATCGTAAGATTTTGCGTTGCGTTAATGGATTACGGAAACTTAGCTAACACAAAATAGTAAATACGCAATTGCGGGGTCATAACGCAACTATTTAATAAGTTTTTGTGCCGAAAAGAACTCGAGAAAGGCGGAGAGGAACTCTGTGAGTGAGTTCACTGGGTCTTCGACCAGCCGGAGAATGAATTCCACGAAAATTTAAAGTTAGCAAGGAAATGGTCTTCAAAAGTTTCAACTGCAATCTGCCTTAGACCGATAGCGGAGGAACTTTTTTTCTGATAAGATGAGAAATTACGTAGTAAGTAAGCTAGCTAGGTTGTAAGTAATATGAGATACTTTTTTTTGTTGCCATTATTCACTTTCACTTCAAAAGAATCACAATAGAAATTACAAAATTATCCCGGTTCTAATGAAATTTTAAACTTTAAAATAATACCACAGATAAAATTGACGTTATGCGTTTCGTTTTTGTATTTACTTCTATTTAAAAAGTGTAGCAACCATTTTCCATCCTAAGATTGACTGGAAAAGATCGCGGATAGTGATAAGGCCGTACTTTGGCCGTACGTATTGTACTTTTACTTAATTCAAAACTTTTGTGACTATTTTTCGTGTACAACAAAGAGTATATTAAGTAAATAAATAAATTGTTCGACGTATTTTATTGGTAACGAAACGCAAAGAATGATTAGAATTGAATGGAATTTCTACGTAACTAGCGGCATTCCGTTGCTATGGAAAGGATTTACCATGTCTATGTCTACGAAGACAGCCGAGTCTTCATGTCGGCTCATGCTCGGGAAGAAGAGATATCGAGACGTGTAGAGAGCGCGTTGTCTATCTTCCGAAGAGAAGACTTTGAAATAGCCATGCTACGCCTACTGGAAAACTCTTTTCTAAGTACGTATAAAATTGTAATCAAATCTTGTGTGTAGTACACTTTTTGTCCCTGGCTGGTTTTGATAACATTAGAAATCGCCATACAAAAAAACAAAAAGGCTTGTTCCCGCCATTTTCCACTGTTATTTAGTCCGGCAAAATGCAAAACTAACGAAGACATTATGTGCGGTTTGAAATTTCATTAGTAAATTAGCAGAAAGTGTGATGTGTCCATAAAATAAATATTACTGATGAACCTAATGCAGGGACAGAGACAAAGTTTACTCAACTGTTTTTATCAATAATGTGATTTGGCAAAAAGTTATTGCACTTTAAGATGTTTTTATAAGTGAAGATGCGTTGCCCGCACTCTATGATGGGCAAATGAAAGCAAAGTAGTTGCCCGGAGTTCACTTGGTCACGCACCGACCAATGTCGCGGCTAGAGTCTATCTCATACGTAATTCTTACAACATATTGTGGAAAAATTGCCTTCCTGTGTTTACATGACGTTTGTACTGCACCTATGAGAAAATAACATAATTTCATGCGTAAATATATACCGTAAATAAATATTACATTTACATTATATTTTGTTTTATTACGCGGTCTAATGGTAGCCGGTGCGCAGCGCCAGGATGCCACTGAACGAGCATGCAGCTGCTAATGCCATTAAATGTGTATATTCATCTCTTTCCAATAACCGGTATGCCGCATGGTGGCTTTCATTTTCTCTTCTTTTCTTCGCGTAATGTGAGAGCTGTATAGTTATATATACTGGTAGTAGCTATAGTAAAATTGAAGCCGTTCTGTAATGTTCGTGTATGGCGCGTCTATATGTAAAATGTCGTTGATTACACTACTATTTTTAGGCTATTCAACTAGATCGTTTTCGGTTTGCTATCAAGAGCTATTTAATATTTTGGTCTTTCATAAAATAAGTTTTTGTTTTATCCAACCTGACATTGGCAGAATCATCGACAAACCGATAAACCCATTAACTAACGAAGTTTCAAATCAATCCGACGTTTTGAAGGGGATGAAAACAGAGTTCAAAAATTCTGTTACACAGATTCATAGATACATACCAAGCTAATGAAGCGTGTTAAAAGGTCCGAGCTGTGATTTCTCCTGTATCGTAGGTACAGTTAACAAACACGTTATATCACACATGCACAAACACCCAGACCGAGAACAACTACCTAAGGCCATAGGCCATATAAACATTTCTCCGTGCAGGGAATGAACCCGTGACACAAAACGCAGAAAGCCAAGCAATTAACCACTGCACAAACCTCGTCAATATTATACAGATCATGCAAAGAAAATATTTTATACCATTCCATGTAAGTTCATTTATTTAGAAAGAGAAAGTGAAACAGTAATTTACCATATTCACTCACCGACGCCAACGTTGAATGAAAATTAAGTGATTTAAATCTCCGTAATATTAATCTAAATAAGTTTTAAAACATTTTAGCATTCGGCGTCCAAAGAAACTTTTTACTAACCAACCTCCCAGCATTATGGTTATGTAGTTTTATGAGGGTTTTGATGTCGCTCCGCTTCCTGTACCGGCTGTCCATAAACTCCCTGGACTTCTTGAGCCCGAAGCGAACGTTGTCGCTGCATCCCCCCCATTGCCACCTCTCTGTTGACACTTGGGAGGGGGGGAGCGAGACTGACTCGCGTCCATGACGTGGTTTTGGTGCTCCCTGTGAAAAAAACTTTATTAAGTACCTATAACAAAGCATAAGATTGAGTTTTTATGAATGTCATATTCAGGGAAGCAAGAAGCTAAATGTAAATAAACCATAAAAGTCGATTCTAGTGAAATAAAACTGTTTGGATAATTTTAAACTCTTAACAGACGTAGCTACCGCAAGACTTGTTTACTTTAGCTACTTTTACAGTATTATGTCCTATGGCATTAGACTGTCGGGCCGGGCTGCCGATATTGAATCCATTTTTATATTACAGAAGAGAGCTATTAAGGCCGTTTAGAATCTTGGTTGTCGGGATTCCCCGAGAGAACTCTTCAAAAACATCAACATAATGACAGTACCATGTCAATATATTTACGAAAATATTATGTACGTTAGAAAAACATACAACTTATTACAAGAAAATGTGATCGACGTAACTATAATACTAGACATAGAACTAAATTAGTACAGCCAACATTTCGTTTAGCTAAAGACCATACTTCTTTCATGGGATACAGTATAACATTTTATAATAAAATGCCGGACATCGTTTTATAATTACCACAAAATAAATTTTAATTGTTTGTAAAACATACTTTATGCACACGGGTATATTGTAAATTTGATGATTATCTAATAGATAAAAATGTTTGGCAGAGTGTTGGTCCAGTTCCGCAAGACTAGAATTACACGTGGTGTCGCTTCATTATGTTGACAACTCGACGGCATTATTCATCAATAAATTATTAATTTTAAAAAATATTAATAATTGACATTAATGTTAACTGATATTTTTTGAAATTTGTATAATTGATATTTTTTGACATTTGTATAATTGATATTTTTTGACATTTGTATAATTAATATTTTTTTATATTTGTATAATTGACATCATTATGAATAATATAATGAATGATTACATCTGTAATTTATTTTTATGTAACTTTATTTATTCACATTGTAAATGTAAGTGTGATGTAGCTAGTTGAGTCAGATTGTTGGCACTAGCATGTTAGTTATAGATAGCCTATAGTTACACTACTCTCACATGTAGATTGCCATAAAAACAATGTATTCATTGAGATTTTAAAAACATACACAATTTGGAAATAAAACCGAGCCCTGGGTTTCTTTCGGCATTTCTTCTCAGAGATTGTCATGTGGTGAAATGCCCTCGGTTGTTTCAATATGACGTGTAATAGTGTCTGCTACGACATAATTACTGAATACACGATTCTATTCTATTATATTCTATTCTATTCTTAAAAGATTGATTGATAATGTAAACACATTGATATTCCCATGAAAAAACTTAAATTGTGTTCCTTCAGCTTTATTTACTATTATTACTACCATAAAAAAACGAAAATTATGAATTAATTAAATGAGAATTTTACTAAAACATTTATAATAAATGTAAATTATTGATATTATAAAGAACTTAAGCCCAAACTTTCCTAACTTAACTATACTAAACTAACAAATTAGATGCACTGTGAAAATGACCAATTTACGTTACTAGGCGTTTTTTTTTATATTCAGTCGGATAATACACTGCCATATTTACACTTTGTAGGAGAACCATTGGTTTTTTTATTTACGCGTAGTTTTTTTCTTTCCTGAATACAGACAACACGGTATAGTTAGCTTAACACTGTACCCAATAACAGGGGACTTATCCTAATGACCACTGCTGTGAAATCATATTACCATTCTTTAAAAATGCTAAAACGTCATCCTCAGCTGCATGCAGTTCGTCCTGCCGCTGCTAAAAAAAGCTTTGAGTACAGACAGACCGACATGATGAGATAACCATTCTACTTGCTAGTGTAAAACCCAGGGAGTAACATAACAGTGATTAGACAGCGTCAGCTCTCTGCAATTCAGTTAACCACAGTTCCTTCTTCCAGCAAAACAAGGTACCCTTCAACTTCGTCGGGTCTGTACGTCCGTATATCCACATGTTACATTAATATGTTACTGGCCTCGACGTAACTTCAAGCGTATGCTTTAGAAATCTTAATATATTGACCAAAATGATCAAAAATGGCCTAAACTTGAGTTTCTTTTGGCATTTCTTCTCAGAGGTTCTTCTCTTTTCATGTAGCGAAATTATTTCAATATGACGTGTAAAAGTGTATGTTAGGACCTAATTACTAAATAAAAGATTCCAATCTAATATATTCTAAAACGGAGGGATAAAAAGAAAAAAAAGGAAACTGGGTACCACGTTATCAGTAAGTTAGCCTTGTACGGTCAGCAACAAAACATTAAAGTTTTGACCATTCGGCCGAAATGATGATGAAAGTTTTTAAATATAGCATTATCTGAAAAACTAATTGATCCACAATAAAACAATATATCTTAGCAAATGCATTCTCATCGTTAAAGAAAATTTTAAAGCTATTCATTTCGGCCGAATGAAGTCCACTGCTGGACACAGGCCTCCCCCAAAGATCACCACAACCACCGATATGGATGTGTTGTGGGCTCATTGGGGGGTTTTGCCATAATCGCCACGCTTGGCAGGCGGGTTGGTGATCGCAGTTGAGTTGTTAATGTACTCGAAGGAAGCTGCTGCCCATCCTCCGGCTAATCCCTTAGTCGACTTTTATACGACACCCATGGGAGGAGACGGGGTGGTGGCATTCTGAGCCATAATATTAGCTATTATTGTACATCAATTTGCTTTCCAAATAATGCTATGTTTAAACATTGAAATGTTCAGCTACTTTTGTTGCTGACGTACCTACGTATTTTTTTTCGGTAATTTATTTATACTATTCCATTAATGGAGAATCTGCTTTATGCGTGGCCCGAAGTCAACTTGGCAGATTTTTCAGGCGTCTATTAATTGACTGCCATTGCATGAGAAACATCTAAACTTGTGCAGTTGTAGCATTTCTGCTATTTCTAGGATTTTTAGCATCGATGGTGTCATTATCATTATCCATTGAAATAATATGCATAACTAGTCAGATTTGCAACAAATATCTGACATATACATGACACACTGAATGTTTTTAGAAAGAAAAATGGCAGTTTTTTTTTAATTCAAATAATTAGCTCTTTGGGAAGCTGTAGATGTACACATTGAATTCATTTGTTATTTGTTTTTACAAATGTGCGGCAATTGAAAAAGTGCATGCCTTGCGTCGAAATGAATTTGACTAGAGAAAACTTTCGCTCCATGATTTATTACGATTCCAACGATAGGACTTCCGCTGCGGTCTTAATCAACAACTATGTTATGATAGACTTCGATTGGCATTATATGATGAAGCCCCATCTTGTGCCACTATTTATAACTGGTTTAATGAGTTTAAACGTGGTCGAAGCAATCTCAATGATGATTTGCACGAGGACGTCCTTCTACGGCGAACACTGAAGATAACGCGAGTGCTGTGCGGCTTATGATAGAAGCTGATAAAAGAGTGACATATCAACAGATTCGGGCAATGTTAGGCATTGGTTAAGTGCATAAAGTCTGACATAAATATTTAGGCGTCAGAAAGCTATGCACCAGATGGACACCTCATAATTCGACGGAAGATCTAAAACGCTGTAGTTTGTATTGGTAGCATGCAATGCTTGAATAGTATAGTGTAGGTGGCTTAAATCTGTGTTTGACATCGTCACAGGTGATGAAAGCTGGATATATTGCTACGAGCCCGAAACTAAAAAACAATCAGCCCAGTGGATATTTTCATTCAAAGATTTGCGAACAAAAGTAAAATAGGCCTGAAATCAAGGGAAAAAGATAATTGCCTCATTTTTAGCAGAAAATTGCGCTAGAGGATAAAAGGGCTGTTACTGTGGATTGGTATGCCAGTTATTCTTTACCGGTTGTCTTGGAAAATGTTCGACAGTAGCGCCCAAGAAGCAGGATCCTCCTCCATCACGACAACGTTCCAGCTCATTGTGCCGGACGGGAAATCGAATATTGCTTCATGGAAGGTGTGGAATTAGTGAGTCATCCTCCTTACAGGCCCCTCATGACTTTTATTTATTCCTCAAAATCAAAGATAAACTCAGAGGAATTCGCTTTACGAACCCTGAAGATGCTGGTGTTGTGGTTGCGATCGAAAAACGCGGAAGATCCCTAAAGAAGAGTGGACTTACTGCTTCAGACAATGGTTCCATCGCATGCGACGGTGCTTAGAAAGGAATGGGGACTACTTCGAAAGACAATAAAAAATGCGAAGAGTACATTACAAAAAATGCGTACATTCATTCCATTTTTGATTTTCTATCTGATCTTTGATCTTTTAGTGTGACCCCGTAATTACTTCTCTTTGCAACCAGGTTGATAATCACATTATAATTTCATAAGCTAATGAAGATTCTACACCACATTCATTTCACTCTCAGTCATCTCCTAGGATACTTGAGAGTTGAGAAGGAGGACAACCTCTTCCATTTTATGTTAGGAAATATACAGCCAAATAAACAAATACATACATATTTGTAGAGTTACGCTTTCAATTTAGCTAGTTTATTCAGTCGTCTAAGTTATAAAATAACACACGTATACTAGTGCATTAAAATATAGAACTAATTCGCAGTGGGTTTAGATGTGCATACTGCATACCAATCACAAAATAACGCTCTCTACTCACTTGTCACTCTTACTTAGAATATATTTTACCCTCAACATTTATATTATTTGACAGTCCTTCCTACATTCCGTAGATATCATTGTATTGGTTAAAGTGTTAATACTTCTACAAACACCAGATGATTCAACTGAAACCACGCATTACGTTTACCAACATTAAACGTAAAGCACGTTTTTTTTTTCTCTATTTTGATATCAAAGGAATGTATAGGTATTCGCCGATAAGGTGCGAATGCCGATGTGGTGCAAACGCTTAAGTGATATAAATGGTAGTTCTAGCGCCAATGATGAAGAAGCAGAAGACTCCGATTTATTTGTGGTTGAATAATGTACGTTTTAAAATGCACCAGTCTACCATGAACTCTGCCAAGCGCACCTTGGGATGAGTACGTAATTGATGTACTATTTTGCTTGAAATGATTTACCTTTTCGCAAGAGCATTCTAATAAGGATCCCGCCGTACACGCCCGGGTAATGGAGTAAGTGACGCCAGCAGACGTGATCGCGTTCACGAACCCCGTCTCTCTTGTGTCTGTTGACAAAATTAAATACTATTATATCATCACTAACTGCCCAGCTTTGCATCACTCGCTTGGTGGCTCACAGTATTCAAAACCATAAATGAAATTTATTCTCTTTCTTTATAATAATGGTACAGTTAGATAATTACTATAGATATAGATAAGACAGAAGCCATGCAATGCCAACGTATCGAAGACGCTGATCTGGAAGCTAAGAAAAGACATCTAACTCTCATCATATATTTATCATGTATACATACAAAGTAGTTGTAAGCTAGTGGGATGTATCAAAACATAACAAAGACCACTTTTTAGCACAATTTAAAATATGTTATGCGGTATGAGGTAGAATTAAAACATAATGTATAATATATCAGTGTTTTCTGTTTTATACTACCTATACTTTTAATTCATTAAAATAAATCTGTGGGAAATGATGTACTGTTAGCAATTAAATTATGGACAATATTAGCCAAAAACACATAGGTAAATTTTAAAAGTAAAAACTCTTGGGACCCAGCTTCGCTGTAGTGGAGGTACTTCATGAACAAGTAGTAGTAGAAAAGTTATCTACCCCAAAGAAAAATATCACAAGATATCTATAGCAACGAGAGTGAACTATTGACCACCAAACTGCTTGCAAACTGCATGTAGTAGCTAGGGAGATTTCAGAGTCATAATTTATAAGCAGATAATGCTACTATAATTTTTTTAATACTTCCAATTAATAGTACAGATACCTTAAATTTTTATTTTATGTTGAGTCAGTATGCAGTCTACAGCTCGCACTCAATAATGAAAACAAACACTATTCTCATAACTAACTTTATCAACATAAACAATGCATATTTAATATGACACACACATTGCGAAACAATGCTAGTCATTTTCGCGTTTGCCGTCCATTTTATCACCGTATACATTAGTCTCGGTCATCGTAGGGTATAGAAATAAAATGCTAAGCGACATAAAGGTGAACAAATGATACAAAGTGAAGTTGTTGACCTAAAAATCAATATTCACACGAGTCATGTAATAAAAGCCGATGAGCTGCACAAATCGAAGGTCCAATCCATAAAACATTTGGATGTGAAACAATGTGGGATTGTTCAGCAGTTTTTAGGACCAACCTGTTCGATGGATTTACAAAACTTGTTTAGCATGAAAACTGTAATTAAAAGCTCTATTTTCAAAATGTTCAACGGTTACTCGAAATTTACTAGCATACAAAGGGAATACTTTGATTCGATAACAAATCAATACACTTTATCATCATTGTTAACAAAAAATTGAGATTGCAAGACATTTTCTAACCCTTATTCCTATGAACGAGGAAATATTTCAAATAATATTTTATCAAAATGTAGGTTATGCTCAAAGATGTATATAAGACGCAATTGTACGGTGACCGTTTATTGCATTGGAGGATCCGAGGAGGATTGAAGGATCGTGTAATAAAGAACTACTTATTTTAATTAGCTAATAACTGTCAAGTTTTTAAAATGCTGTTCTAAATTCCATCAATTTTTCGATGACCCGTTTGTCAATTTCGTCATCTGTGTGTCCCACACTATCAGGCTTGGTTATAACAATTAATGGCAGGTCAACCTGTGTTGGATGAATATTCAGACGGCATGAATAATGTGAAAATCGCTGCGCCAGACATCTATTGAATATTCGTAGGACATCAACTGAATGCGCAATGTTTTTGTTCAGGTCGCAAACTTACAATAAGATTATTGGGTCCTTTTGATAGACTTAGTAATGGATGTAATTTCATTGTAAGATGTGATGCAACATGTAACTCAAAGAATAGCAGTTTCAATGTTGCTGTTTATGCATTGCGGTAATATATCAAGCAAAGTTTATTGAGGTTTGGTTTTTAACACTGTAATCAACATTTACCGTTGGCCATTACTGAAGCTCAGACTCATATTTGTTGCGTATCTAATAACCACATTGCAAATTCTAGGTCACGTATTATCGAGCGCGCCTCTTAGGAAATCTGCGTGCTCATACCGAGTGACCCCCGGGAAGACAGCAGTCTGTATGTGGAAACGTATCGCCGTGTGCGCAGTACAGCGCATAGCGAGGCTTCGGGGGAATCCTTTACAGTCGTCTTCTCCCACACTAGAGGGGGTGACCGCTTTACAGTCATCTCCTCCGAGATGTGCCTAAAGGCAAAGTACCAATGGGTGGCTCTAGATGGAGATTATTCGAGTTACTGGAGCCTTCCTACGGTGCCGAAGATGACCATTCCGGTGGTGTCCGTTCCCGGGGCGGAGGAAAGTACATGACGTATTTCCACCGGATCAATATAAAAAAGGTCACCTATTATACTTACCACTAGCTGGGACCCGCAGTTTCACCCGCGTTTAATTTAAAAGAAATTCAGAGTACTTCGACAGTTGGTGCAGTGGTTGATACAGTCGACTGCTGCGCTCCGGGTCGTGGGTTCGATTCCCGCACGGAACAAATATTTGTACGATCTGCAGGTAGTTGTTCCGGGTCTGGGTGTATTATGTGTGGAATTCATGTCTGTAAACGCACCCACGACACAGGAGAAATCCTAGTGTGGGGCAACGTTATTTAAAAAAAAAAAAAAAAAAAGTTGTGTTGTCTTTTTTGTACATTTTGTGTCTCAATGTGCTGTATCCAAATAAAAGTTTAATTCATTCATCCATCTTATATGTATCGATCGCTTTAAATCAGGATTTATTCGTATCATCCAAATCTCAAAATACGACTCTATTATACTCTATAATATTCAAATGCAATTTGCACCAGATAACTCCATATGTCGTGCAAATAATTCGTTTCGTCGTCATTTTAACTCTAACTTATAATTGCATCATTCATGACGAATATGTTAATAATCTAGTTCCGATTGTTGCCGCTTCACGGTACGGAAGCCATGATAATTGCACACCGCACCGGCCATACAAACGGCTACAACGGCTAAAGGCTATTAGCCATTAGCGAACAAAGCGACAGTTTCTATAGACTATTATGTTGCGCAGTACTGTCATTTCGCAATCAGTTTGATGAGATGATTTAGAATGAGAAGAATACTTAATTATGGGATCTTATATTAATGATAATTAAGTATCTTGGATAGTCATCAAATTGGCCATACAATGTCCACTGCTGAATAAAGGCCTCCCCCATAGATTTCCACAACTGTGTTATCATATTGGGGGGAATTTGCCAGTACTCACCACGCTTGGCAGGTGAGTTGGTGAACGCAGAATGGCTACTGTTCCACAGAAGGGACGCTGCTGCCCATCCCTCTGGTTTAGAATCCCTTAGTTCGCCTTTTACGACATCCACGGGAGGAAATGGAGTGTATGTGTCTTGGATAGTAACCTAATGATATTGTGACTTAGAAAACGGAATGTTAACTCTGATTGTTTGCCGTGTGGTGCCGGCTACGAATAGCACCAACCCATCTCATTCTGTGGGTGTCGTAAAAGTCGACTTTAGTATTAGCTAGAGGATGGGTAGCAGCGTCGTTCGAGTACATTAACAACTCAACTGCGATCGCCAACCCGCCTGCCAAGCGTGGCGATTATGGCAAAACCCCCCAACGAGCACACAACATAGGCAGACTGACTGTAGCAATCGTTGGGGAGGCTTGTGTCCAGCAGTGGACTTTATATGGCTGAAATGATGACGATGAACTCTGATTTGAAATCTTGATTTGATTTAATTAAAGGGGTTGGTAAGTAAGGACAAGCTTATGTCCAATAGTGTACTATAATAGGCTGAGTGGATGATGACGAAGATGATGGTAAATGTGACTAAATTTGCTTTTGAAGTGTAAATTACGTATATTACGGTGCTTCCTTTTTAAATTATACTAAGTACGCCGTCCGATTCTTTACAAATTTCCTACTTCCAACTTGAAAACCAATTTTTCCATTGTAGTTTAAAGCGAGCTTGAGATAATTCTTCGATGAAGATATTTTAATCATCAAAACAATGCACAGCTAACCACGGAGGCAGTGACACTGAGCTTGTATTAGTTGAAGATGAAGTATGATTTCTATAACTGATATTCTAGTTCTACTCCAAGAAAAACATTTATTTTTTAAGCACAATTATTTTTCACCGGCCACATTCACCTGATTTCACCGCTAGGTTATAGTAAGGCGATAGTATTGTGGCATTCATTAAGTTCAGATTAGATAAACGCGGTGCTTGCGCAATGCGGTGCAGTTGACAGGAGATCTGCATCAGCCGCGCCTATCGATCCCATGCTAATTGGGCCCAGTGCGGGACCACGGGACGAGCCGTATCGTCGCATTCCCGTCCCGCCACCCGTCCCCAGAGATACAGCGAAATTTATTGCACCAACAATTTATATAATTGACGTGCGACAAAAAAGCGAGAGTGCACACCCATCCGATGCAGAATTCGAACCGTAATTACGCCCCGTCACTCCCCGTCGACGCTTGATTTTCATAGGCATTCTCGATTAAATTTCGACGGACCAAGGATGCGTCCTCTGGAATTATGAGAGGAATGTCAATTTCCAGATATTTCGCTAGTCGTTTAGGATCGAGTAAAAAGGTGCGTCGCGGTAGTGCGGTGCGCGGGGGAGGGTGGACGACGCGCATGGGAACTGGTCCGCCCCGCGCGGATGCCGTGAACGCCATGGTTTTTCTACAGCGCGCTGTGCTGTCGATAGGACAACGCGGTCGCGACACTCGCTCGTCATTATAAATCTGTGGCGGTGAGCTCAGAGCCGTGCATTCCATGCGCACCGCTCGCGTTATACGCTGTAATTATCACAAAACGCGGGCTCGACTCGCAAATATGTCGTTGGGAACCGAGGACATGACATTCTCATCACCAAACGCTGCCCTTTTTCAAACGTCTCCGGCTTCGAAATATGTTCAGCGCCGAACCACTCCCACGACGTCCGCTGCCGATTATATTCAGGTGCCTCGCGACGTGCGTTTTTGCGTGGTCTGCCACGAGCGGTCGCGGAATGTCGGTATTTGTGTCCATTGAATAATTCAGTGAAATTGCCGATCGATCAATAAAACCGATGGAATCAAATTGATTCACACTTGAAGGTTGTATGGCTTCCATATCGCCAGTGTTTTTATAACTTCAAAATACTTGGAAGTCGTTCCGCCATTCACATCGAGTCAATCAGTCGCACGTGCATGAGCCGTGAGTAGTCGGTCATGATAATGCTGCAATGAGTTTTCTGGTCTTGGACTAGTGGGAACCAACTATGTATGAGCACAACTTTAATGTAGATATGATTGTGCAACCAGTTCTTGTAGGAAATGTGTAATTAATATGACTTGGAACTTGTTCTAGCAGCAACATAAGAACTTTTTGCTCGATAGTAGCCATAGATCACTAATGGCTGCCTGGGCTGTCATCGCGATATGACGTATGATATTTTCACTGACTAAATTTCACACAACATTATGTACAAGAATTTATAACACCGTTTATAATTTTTGGGTATTGTTTATAGTTAGGTTTTCTGATACTTAATATTTTCTCTGCTTGGATAATACAAAAAAAGAAAAAAAAAATTGGCCAGCGATATTGAAACAACTTCTGCATTTGATGTTCTGTGAAACACAAGGTACATATTTGGCAACATTTTTGTGGTCCTCCTTAAGTGTCATATATTAAGTTTTGAATAAGTTGAACACCGAATAACGTTGATAACACAGAATTGATTAATATGAACATCGTCCATCGTTGCCTTATTACATGACATTGGCGAAATTGTGGAAGATAATCTACAGAAGCCATAATTTAAGAGAAGAAGTATAACACTGCAATGAAGCAATTTCGTAGTAATGGATGCAGTGACGATGATACATTATATAACGTTTGCAGTAGTTTTGTATTCAGCGATGAATGAAACGGAAGAAGATCACCTAAGTAGAAAATAACATCGAATAATATAAAAATCGTAATGAAGAAGAATAATCTATTGAAACTTATCAACATAATAGACAAATAAAACCTGTATCTGTAAGCACTTATTGTTTGAACATAACACACAGATCCTATAACATAGAAAATCGTACTAACTCGATCTTTGTCATTTGACTGCTAACAAAAAGGTACATTTAGAGAGTTATGTTTAAACGGTTAATTACAAGTCTAACATATAATCCTCTGTATGTAATAAATCCCAAATTACAACATTAATCACTGGTAATAACAACATAAATTATGTTGATATAGAACATTGAATGCCTTGGGGTAACGTCAAATTGAGCAGATAACGCGAGAAACGACGTCTCAAGATGATCTCGGACTCAGCCCATATGTGAAATTGCTGAGAATTTTGCAATTTTAATTTTATTTATAACGAGAGGGTCGATGTTAAGAGATTATAGCGTGCAGTGATTAAATAATTAGTGTTTTTAGGAAAATATGGAATTGAAGAATTCCTGTGAAGGACTTCAGAGACATTGCCAGATCCCCTGTCTGATTGTTGTTGGTAGTACACACCAGAACGTTACGTGCATCCTCTTGACGTATTACTCTAGTCTATTTATCGCTGGGATCCACATGGGCAGAAGTATCTTTCTAAGCATGCATAATTACATCCAGGCATCCATAATTACTTGCACTCACTGATCGGTCAACGATCGGCGAGGTTAAGCAACACTTGGCATGGTCAACCTGTGGATGAGTGACTGTAGTGGTATTTAACCTGGGGGTCTCCTTGCTTCGGAAGGTACGTAAAATACGGGCCTGGTTGTTGTCATTAGACGGAATTCGTCAAGCCAAGTTGGATGCCTTTGGGTGGCTTGGACAACTCTGACATAAGGTTGGACATCAACCACACGAATAGAAAGGATAAGAATAACACTACCTCACCAATAGATTATACAATAGTAGAAATCCTCTACTCATTCATTCTAGTGGTCTGTGAAGAGTCTCATCAACGGTCAAAGTTTACGGGAGAAATTATTGTCACTATAGTGTTACCTTGTATTCGCAATTCATCACTTACCCCCCGCTACAGCCTATATTCGGGACCGTCGTGCAAATCGGCCGGACGTTCCCGCTAGAAACTGATAAACTGAAACTCGCTCCCCGATACAGATCGCAGTCGCATTCGCTCACAGGCCATTTTAAATTAACCGTTCACGCACTCCCGTTCAGGAATTTTAGATTTGAGATGGATGCAAGCGGAGATCGGGACACTTGTTGCTCGCATCCGAGGGTTAATAAACAGCTGATTATATTACGCGGCAGACGCTATGTGAATAATTTATTTGTGGTTTATTTTCTTGAGATATATGTGAGATTATTTAATATGAAATAGAAGAAGATAATCTCTGAGATAGTTTTTATAAGAGGTCTTGAGTATTAGGTCTTCTTGATTGTCATTGGACAACTACTGCTGAATAATTTCCTTTCTCTAGTGTAATTGTTTATAGTTTAGTGGTTGAACGCTTGCCTTCCATACAGGAGGGTCTGAGTTCGATCCCGGCTCACGCCTCTGACTTTTCAGATTCACACAATCACAATTTGATTATCACTTGCATTAACGGTGAAGAAAACATCGTGAGGAAACCTTGTGTAGGTTTGAGAAGAGAAGGCTGAGAAGCCTGAGAAGGCTCCAAAAACATTCCCAATGGTATGTGTAGTCCGTCTGCCCGCACTAGGCCAGCGTGGTGGACTAAGGCCTAACCTTTCTCATCGTGAGAAAAGGTGGGACAGTAATCATAATTTCGGCCGAATCAAGTCCACTGTTGGACACAGGCCTCCCTCAAAGATCACCACAACGACCATTATGGTGGATGGCTAGGTTTTGCCATAACTGCCACGCAACTGGCAAGCGGGTTGGCGATCACAGTTGAGTTCTTAATGCACTCGAAGAACGCTGCAGCCCATCCTCCGACTAATGGGTGGGACAGTGGGACAGTAATGGGCTGATTATAATTATGTGTAAATTTTCGACTTTTACACATCTCATTTCATTCTTTCATGTAATCTTTTCTATGTTATAAACTTGTCTCGTATCGTATCGTACCAGCCAAAATACTTCCACTGCCGAGCAAAGGCCTCCCCATAGATTTTTACAATTGTACATCATTTTAGTGGGAATTTGCTAGTACTAACCGCGCCTGGCGGTACCGAAGATGACCGCTCCAGTAGTTTTAGCCGGCAGGAGTCCGGCATGCCCCTTCGCTCTTCCACGGGGCGGAGGAAGTTCATGATTAAATTCCATTAGAGACCAATGAAAATATTATAAAAAGGGGTTGGTGAGTGCAGTATGGCTACCTTTGCACGGAAGGAACACTGCTGCCCATTCCTCTAGTTTAAAGTCCCTTAGTCGCCTATTACGACATCCACAGGAGGAGATGCAGTGGTGCTATATTCTAAATCCGGACAGTACACGAATTATGACTCTTCTAGTCACAAATATCTATAATCTTATCTCGCCGGCTTTTGGCAAGCATTCTGTAGGGGTTGCCGGAAAGACTATATTTGTACATTTCAGTTCTTTCTATACCTGAGTCTTCACAAACGTCAATAAAGAGTCCGTAAATGTTCTGCAACAGTCGTTGAAAACCATGACGATGATATATAACATCCAAATCCCAAGCGGACTTTTAATTGGGAGCCTAGCCGTAGTCTTTAGATGACTGGAGCTCGTAAATGTGCTGGCTCGTCCGGGGGAGTACCCATTCCCTCCCAGAATACCAGCGTGAGGTAGCAACATAGTTAGGAGTAACAGTGCAGCTGCGATTCGTACGGTGGGGGCCGAATACCAAAAGCCCAACCCGCAAAAATATGATAGACGTCGATAAGGCCTTCAAGGAAAAAGTGTATGTCTGTCTTAAAGGTTGGCAACTCAATGATGTAACTCCTCTGATGTTGCGCATATTTATGGGCAGTGGCGAACTACACGCTTCTTTGTCCTCCTAAATCATTAACAGATAACTATGGAGTAGCCATTTTTATCGGCTAATCAACTTTTCTGTTTATAATCAACCTTCGCTTTGGTTGAACTTTAGTTAACATGATCATTCATGGTTGCGTCTCTCCATCTTACAATGCCAACCCCGAGTAATTTATTAAATCCAAAAGATAATTGCTTCGCTAGGTTTGTTTAATAATTTACTATGATTTGTATAATCTCTGGTCCATTTCTTGCAAAATTCCTACACGTAATACCTTCATCCCTATTTCTTACGGGCTCGAGTGAAACATGCGTCGAGCGGTGCGATGTTTCCTTACCGAGATGTCAAGTATCGTGTGTCGGGCAAACTCTGGTGTCGTAAACATGTATGTCATACTCACTACCTACGTGCGCCAACCGCGGCTCGCTCGTAAAACGATCATAACAACCTTTATTACCATTTAGTACCTTACAACGATGGAAAGCTAAGATTAATGATGCAAATCGATTAGCAAATATTCACAGTGATTTCACTTTCTATAAATTCACAGAGACATGGGCGGACACAGTAAATCGTCCGCATAAAAAGCCCGATAGGTTGTTTAAGCTCGGATCAGCTTAATGCGAAGACAATACATCGAGTTGTCACCGCGACCGCATCGGAATGTTTAAACGAACGCGACCATTTTATCTCATCTGATTAATTCAAATATTTAGCGCAATAAATACGGGTTGGCGGGGGTGTAGTGAGGGGTTGCGGGGCGGCCAGTGACGTCCGCGGCTGTCGACGTGACGGCGGACGGCGCATGCGAGCAATTGCGTCAGTGTCAGCGTGTCACCGGCAGGCCATTGTGACCGCTGTGGCCGATATACGAGCGTGGCGCGCCCGCTGCGGCCGCGCACCTGATTTATCGACGTCCCGCGCTGGGCCAGCCAGGGACGCGCTGTCGCCGCCGAATAAAGCGCATTCTCACGCTACTGAACGCACGCGAACTCACCCGTCTCGTACCCCGTATTTAAATGGAACGATCGTTTCTCATTCCTTTCCCCCAGATATTTTACGTCGGGTAATACGATACGACACTGTCCGGCTCTTTCTGCAGTTTTCTCATTCGTTTTTTCCCTCGGTCCGCTATTGTTCACTTGTCAATTTCTTTAGCTAATGCGAGTAAGCGTCTCATTATGCGGTGCGGTGCGTCCGCGACGCGCATTGCGTGTTGTGACAGCAACCACCCACCGGAAGGGGCCGAGCGTCATTCAGCCGCGCACAAAACGCGAATACTTTATTCAACGACGTCCGATGGCTAATTTGAATGGATTGTGCCCGTTTAATGGGAATAATTAGCTCTGTTAATGCGCGCGCCGGTCGGGCCGGTGCGGTGGAATATCTCTGTTAGATCGTGTGTGTACTTCGTGCTGTTGGCTTTTGTTTTACCAGTTAACGCTCAATTAACGTAGTGGATGCGCTCTAGCTGGCGTTGCGTCATATTGAAGGAGCATTACTGTAGTGAGTGATATGCGAGGGCACGTATAGAACGGTTCGTATCGTGTAATAAGCGCAGGCGGCGACACTTCGCAATCAGTCAACTTGTTACGCGTCATAGCGGGCCGTAAACGCGTTTCTCACGTTGACGGGTGGACATCGACGGACCTGAATACCGCCACAATAAACGACTTCCCTCATTTTCCCCTCATTAAAATTGAGCGAAAGAACACCTTAATACAAAGTTATCTCGGAAACGGTATTATAATTCCTTAAAGGTAAAGTTTTGAAAAAAGTAAGTTATCTCTGCGGTCTCCAGCGCCTATGTCGTAGTTGGGTATTTCGTTTAATTTGGCAACGGGCGATGGTGACAACCGCGCCCTGTCAGAGTGACGGACAGTTCGTCGTTTTGGGAAGAAAAAATAAAGTGCAGTTAAGCAGCATTAAGTTGTGAGAGAGACAGTCATATTTATGTACAGGAATGTTAGAAAGAGAGGTTAGAATGTCAAAAGGCTCGATTCTTGTGAGTTCCTTGGACAGTAGTGATGGGGTTAAGTCTACCGACAATTTCGTGCTTGAGACGTCGATTACTGGTCTCGAGGCGATGTTTGACTTTCAAATAGCTTGGCGAGGCTATTGTTTATACCACCACGAGCCTACAGGCTGACATTCGCTGTATCGACCACTTATAAATATGTAGTCGAGCTTTATTTGGAGATCTGCTATCGTTTGTCAGACACGTTGAGGCTTCTAATAAAATGGAGAGTTTAAGTTTATAGGATTTTGAAAATAAAATTCTTGTAGCCCTATTTAAGTTTGTTCTTTGTGATACTGATGTGTATTTGACAGTGCAATATAAATTTTGGTTTAATAAATATTGTTAAAAAAAACTACATCAGCAATAACATCTACGTTTGTTTCTATATTACTCGTACTTCTTTCACACAAAATCAAACAAAACATTTTTAAGACGGTTTATGATCGCGTAAGTGCTGCGCTTAAGCCAATAATCGACATCGATAAAACTAACGACAGCCGCCCGGATCGTATGCGCATAAGAGTACAGATTAGATACGAAATGCGCCCCGGATATTACACTATAATTAAGAACATTTACGTGTTAGAGGGCGCCAAATTTATCGCTGCCTTTTTTTTGTCGATATGAAGTCATTCTTGGGTATTTATGTTGGGTTCTCGAAGCATGTGTGAGGTCTTAAGGGTTCAGTAGTCAGGTTATCGAGTGGTAATCTTTACGAGCCTCTGGGGACTCCTCGCTGGGAGCTGTCGACAGTTAATGGCCGCATGAGATTAGTATGGCCCTTTCGACTTCGATATTTTCGGAGTCCATGTTTGTGGCTTTGTTTATAACTTAATTAGGCTATTTTGTTTGAGTGGGAATAGACCTCTGCCTCGGCGTCGGCTCTAGCGAGATAAGGTGTCGAGGTATTTACGATTTGATATCGTGCTGCTGTTTTATAGCCTACGATGTTTTGATTGACTTTCTTGTTGTTGGGTATAAAGGTGGTTTATCTAAATTCTGTGCTTTTACGATAACCTGCGAAGGAGCTTTTAAAAGCTGTTTATGTATTTTTCATTTTTATCGATGCTGGAGCATGTAGCTGTTTGAAAATTATCTTTTAATTTAATAAAAATAATACATTATTATCAAAATTGCAAGTTCATCTAGCGGTAAACGGCAAGTATTACGAGAAGGTTCTGCAAGTAGGCAACTAATGATTGGAGTCTTGAAGACGAGTTGCAGCATGTTACCTACAAATTTCACCAAACCGCTCTCCAGGCATAGTGATTATGGTAATCTGACCTATGACTGATTATTGTACCAGCAACTGGAGGATCCTCAGATGTAGATGTTCATGAGCTTATAAGACGACTCAAGACATTTGTTCCCTTTTTTCATGGGTACGTATGGTATTGTCGTACAAAAACACCCGGAACAATTATTTGTAGGGCAAACAATCGATCCTCCACCTCCTCCTCCACTCGCAGACCAAACCCCCTCGGGTGCCCCCCTTTAGTGCAGAAAGCTAATCGGCTAGCAACTGCACCAACCGTACCTTTCTAGTCTATAGAAGTGATTGCACATTAGACTCAACATACTTCTAATGGCTACCGATACCTACACATATTCAATAATATCCTCTGAAACTCAACATCGTAAAAAATATAATAACGGTACTTTTATTAAGCGGGTAAGTGAAACATTATTTAAACGTTCAGCAGTCATCAGACAGCTGATAAGGAAATTTAAATAAGAATGAAAACCTTTTTTCATTGATAAAGATTTGACACGGAAAAAAGAAGTATACCAGGAATGCAACGACCACGGACTTACTAATGAAAGGGACCAATTAACGGTCATTATTTTTTTCTCATGAGTACTGGTGCTGTATACAGGGCGTGTCCGAAAGGTAGTGAAGGGAACTGCTGTAGCCGTAACTTCGTGTTGGTACAGGTAAAATTGTTTATTAGAACACACAAATCACACAGACAACAAAATGAATAGCGCACACTAGTTATAACGACAACATAATTATTAAAGAACAATAAATAATAAAGTAGAACAAATAAATACACAGTAGCTGTAATAGTACTTATTAAACGCTATTGTGAACATTTATTTAATAAACTAGAGCGCGGCAACTCAGTACACGTAATAGAAGTGAATATTGCCTCCGTATACGCACTCACCTTTTGTGCCCGCGCATGCGCCCGCACTACGCATTATGCATTCAAAGACCTTGAAATTTTACTCTCATCGCGCCCAAAGTAGTTTTACTTCAAAAATCCTTTTATATACGATATCAGTACATAAAACCCTAAGAATATATTGTATATACCTATATGTATCTTTCGAACTATTATGGGTATACTTTGAATTTAATAAAATGAACGTTATAAATTAGTGCTTATAAAACTCATTGACTGTACATTTTTTGGCTTGTCCTAAAGTTAATTCATAGGATTTCATAGCACTCTTGCGGCATTGATCCAAACTATTATTTGTTTGTTTATACTTAAACTATCATTCAATAGAATAATACCATATGATTTTGTTATTTAATTTCTAATATAAATCGCTCAGATTTAGTAAGCTTCCCACTTAACAATCATTATAGAATATAAATATACACCATCCTGTACATGTGATTTTTTCTTGTCACCAAGTGATAAAAAATCCGGGACTAATTCAGCTCTGTAGGCCGCTGCGCCTGCGCCACCCATCGCTGTTCGCATCAATTTATAGGCTTTTAACCTAATTTGTTGGCCGTACACACCTCCCCTCTTCACCCTTCCTGGACCCACCGCCCACGCGACTGCCATCTTTGTTTTACTTTTTTAATAATTAATTTAGTATTGATGACGTTTCCTCCTTATCTTCAAAATGGATTTTAATCCTGGATTTAGGCGCTTGAGAATTCGTTATAGGATAAGGATGAGATGCCAACAAAAGTACCAAATTAAGCTATCATGCCCAACAGTAAAGTATCTAATTAATATATTTTACATTAGCAAAATGGCTGTCGATAACCCAACAAAGTCGTAAAAACAAGCGTTGACTTTTAATATCCACGCGTATTTTATATTTTATAGGCACCTATATGCAATAAACAATTTAGGCGTTTATATTTTTTTGGTTAATCTGCCTAAAAAAGGTGTGGGCACAATCGAAGATAAGTTATTGAAGAATGTTATAAAAGCCTCAGAGTGGTATATTTTATAAATGTTTTGTGTGCACCCAAAAATTTGACAAATACCACTTAATTTACGCTAATGAATCCGAAATGAATGCATGTTGACGACGAATGGTGGGACCGTAGTGTTGTCACTCCATCGATATGTGTAGGTGTGGAATTAACGATGTTCTCGATAACCTTTCAAATTGACTTTTTACATAACCGCCCGCTAACTAAAATTCGTTTCCAAATTATTATTAATTTAAAACAAATTAGAAAGGTTCGATTCGATTTTACAACGTCAGTGAATTAGATAAGGTGAAATAAAATTTTCGTTATCAAGATACATTATGTTATCAATGGCTTCTTAAAAATATGTTACAATGTTATAAAATGTTTGTAATAATATCACTTCTACTTCAAATAAAGCCCTTATTTTTTATTTCCATTCCTTTTTTCCAGTTTATCAAATCTATACTCCTATTTGTTTGAGTAATTAACTACATAAATATTCCATACCATTTCTAGATTCCGTTTTATTTAAAAAAACTATGTACCTAAGTGCTGCCAAATTTAAAATTCACAACATAAATTCACCTATTAAAATCCAAAATAATCGATTGAAATTTGATGTCCCGCATCCCTAAAACGTTCGTATAGATAAACGACCGGTCGCATAAAAATCAACTCCTTTGGCCTAATCGAATTAGGCCCTGATATTCATCTGTACGATTTAACACGTTTTGCATTCTTTTGTCCAACGACTAATAAAGGTAGCAGGTAGCAAGCCTCAATCTACATCGTGCAATATCTTAAATGTTGATGAACTCATCGCCGACGAACCGATAATATATCTATCGATTGACGATGCCTTTGTCGATTTGATTTGAGAATATTGTTTTACGGTCATTGTTTTATGTAATTTGGTTTTGTACCTAATAATAGCGGGTACCTGTATCATTTTGTCAATCAAGGTTCTCTGTCAGAGAAATAGTACTTGTCCATGTCATTTAAATTATTTGTCTTTTTACAGACACATCATCAAGCTTGCATTCCTTGAATTCCGCGATAGGTAGCACCACTTCTCACAGAGTTTGCAAGATACGTATGTTTGTATTATTTCTCACGAGCCATAAAAACAAAAATATTCGAGCTTCACGTTATTGAGAATTTTCACTTCAGTCCAAATAACACTTTTCACCGATATGATTCCAAGATCTCACGCTCAGTAGATGCGCTTGCGATAACTAGACCAATGAGGTGAAATTAGAGATATTATTGAATAGAATAGGATTAAAGTATTATCACCATATCAACCAAAAAATGTCTACTGCTGAACAAAAGCGGGGGAAGTTTTTGTTCATAAGACGACCGGTTACATGCCGTGTGTCGTCATTTTGGGGAATTAGCTAATACTTACCGCGCTTGACAAGCGGGCTGTCTACAGAAGGGACGGGTTACTATACTACTTAACTACAGTGCTATCGTCTTGATTGAACGATCCTCTGATCAGATACATTGATTATACATAAGGCGGACTTAATGCTATGTGGTATTCTCCACTAGTCGCTGGAATACGCTTTAGCCATAATCATCATATCGGCCATACAACGTCCACTACGGAACAAAGGCCTCTCCCCAATAGATTTCCACAACTGTGTCATCATATTGGGGGGAATTTGCCAGTACTCACCACGCTTGGCAGGCGGGTTGGTGAGCGCAGAATAGCTACTGTTCCACAGAAAAGACGCTGCTGCCCATCCCTCTGGTTTAGAGTCCCTTAGTCGCCTTTTACGACCTCCACGGGAGGAGATGGAGTGGTGCGATATTTTTAATCCGGACACCACACATATCCTCCGGACACCACACGGATTAGCCAAAATGTCCAGTGTTAATAGTACAACTGCAAGAGCTAAAACTAAAAATAATAAACTTATAAACTTTTTAAACAGTCTGTAGTTAACTACAACAATACAATAACAGTAACGGTATTGGATTCTTGTTGTTTGATAGGAGCGTCCACAATTTATGTCTCTGACACAAACCTGTAGGATATGTAATTACCCCCGGTCAGATAAGTTGGTGGAACACTTCTGTCAATCGCCATCGTTCCGACTTAATCGCCAATATTCAACTAGAGTATTTTTCAGCTGTCGTCGGCGCTCTTCGACTGCCTTTTCAGAGCACATCGACTGTCGCCTCTTTTCTTGTATGGAACTGAACTTCTTTGGCCGATGCTTTCACTAAAAGACGTTATTTGTGCTCTTTTTGCATTGTGATATAGTAATATCTAATGGAATCAAGCCCAATCTGCACTGTTAACCCTTAAGCAAACGAATCATGACTTATATACTAAGAACTTAATTTATCATCACATGTATTCGTGCATAGAGTTAAGTTAGTTAGAACAAGACATTTACTAGCAAAACGTGAGGAGCAATGTGACATTTTATACGTAGATATTCCTTAACTTAACCTTTGAAATGTGAAAGTAGACATTTAAACCCGTCAGCCCGTCAACATCGCACATCCGATGCAAGAATGAAGCAATTGTAATTTTTTAAATTCATCATTTCGGCCGTATGAAGTCCACTGCTGGACACAGGCCTCCCCCAAAGATCACCACAACCACCGATATGGATGTGTTGTGAGCACATTGGGGGGTTTTGCCATAATCGCCATGCTTGGCAGGCGGGTTGGCGATCGCAGTTGAGTTGTTGATGTACTCGACGGACGCTGCTGCCCATCCTCCAGCTAATCCCTTAGTCGACTTTTACGACACCCGTGGGAGGAAATGGGGTGGTGGCATTCTGAGCCGGCACCACACGGGACACACATTTAAACCTTTCGTAACTATTATAATACTCAACAACTTTAATGTTAACTATTGATCATTAATAACAGAGTAAAATTGGATATGTCTTGAATTTCTTAGGTCTCCAAGAGTGTACCGAGAGAAGAAGTTCACCGCTTCTACGGGGCTGCGGAGCCAAAAACCTTCATGGTCCGTAGTGCAGTGTAGCTTTACGGATTGCATGAGAGAACCAAACGATATCCCAGTCGGCAACTCTCCTGATGCGTTTTCTATTCATCCTGGCGAACAAGGATGCATACGTCTATGGCCAGACACACTCCCTTTGCTAAAGCGGTGAAAGGACACCTCCAGGGGCGCTCGATAGGCTGATGCGGCTGACTTGACGGCGCGCACTCGAGAAGTGGCGAGAGCACCTTAGGTTGCAGTTCGCGACCCTGCGCGTCGTTGAGTTATCGGAGCCTCGCTCAGTAGAGATGAGCGCATCACCTATTGCCTGACGTATGTATTTACCGGTCCCAATTTTTTCGGTGCGTACCTAAACACGATAAGACGTAACGTCACGGCATAGTGCCACCACTGTGGAAGTGTTACTAGTGGTAAAGTATAGGTCACAGGTCAGGTCAAAGTGCAGGTGTTACGGTGTCTGGGGGACAATGCCGCATCTACATCCCGTCGCCGTTTTGTTCGACATAACTTGTTCATGTTCGACCTGCATCTGCCCACTTGGGTCCGAAGTTGGTTTAGCGACTTCCATGTGAGCCAAGAGAGGTTATGTCCAGCAGGGAGTTTCTCATGTCACGAGGGTAGGTGGTCGTTGTTGAATGTAGGCTGCATGTAATCGGTTCTGGACGTCCTTCAGCTGATATGATGATGGTATATTATTCTTTCTCATCAGCTCATAATCGCCACTGCTAAACATGAACTGTTAAGAAGGATATTGTCATAATCACCACGCTTGTCAGGCGGATCAGCAGTGTGTTGTCGGCAGCAAATTGTATGTTCTTATTGCCGTGTGGTGCCGGTTCAGAATACCACCACCCCATCTCCTCCCGTAGGTGTCGTAAAAGTCGACTAAGGGATTAGCCGGACGATGAACAGCATCGTCCTTCGAGTACATTAACAGTTCAACTGCGATCGCCAACCCGTCTGCCAAGCGTGGCGATTATGTCAAAACCCCCCAATAAGCCCACAACACACCCATATCGGTCATTGTGGTCATCTGGCCTGTGTCCAGCAGTGGACTTCATTCGGCCGAAATGATGATGATGATTGCCATGCGACTCCTGATCATTCTACCTACTTGAAGTTATATTTGAGGAAAGCAGTGTGAGCATGTGGGTATTATATAATAACTACAGTTTGTTCGTTCGTTCGTTTTAACAGCTGCTTTTGGCAGCTGTCAAAAAGTATTCTTTGATTACGTAAACTGTACGAGAAAAAAAAAATTAAAGACCATACAGCATTGCCAACATATTTTTTAGATATTTTCATTTTTGAGAATTGTTTCATGAATATGTAAAGATTGATTAATCTGAACACCGTACAACGTTGGCTTATACTTAACATTGGCGAAATTGTGAAAGATACTCTACCGAAGTCATAATCTAAGAGAAGAAGAAGAAGAAGAAACTGTAAGAGAGGACCGAGACTTAAAAATTAACAGATATGATCTTGGGGCTTTTTAAACATATTGACTGAACCTAGTTCTGAAGCGTCCAAATTGGTATATGGAATGGTTGCTGTAACACTAGCTCCCTCTCCGTCACAATAACTTACAAAGTAACCGGGTAATTGGAGTAACTAGTGATAGTTTAGGGTATGATGAGGACATACCTTTGTAAGGTAAAAGCCTCTAAATTAAAGGACAATAAAAAAAAACTGAACACAGTAGCGAAAATTGTAACGGTTCTAATACACTATGACGTATTTCCGTTAATGACAATCGATTCTTCTCTATCAGTAAGTATGTTTATATAAAAGTAACATTACACATTTTCTTCAGAACAATAATAAAATTAGAAGTTCGAAAGTATATGGTCATCAACTCGTGATCGTCTTCTAAGGACTTGTCTAATAGTAAACCGGAAAGTCCGTATTGAACGCTGAATTTTTTTTTTTTTACTTTACCCCACAATATGATTTCTCATGTATCGTGGGTGCGTTTACAGACATAAATTCCACACACAATACACCCAGACCTGGAACAACTACCTGCAGATCATACAAATATTTGTTCCGTGTGGGAGTCGAACCCACGACCCGGACCGCAGCAGCCGACTGTATCAGCCACTGCAACAACCGTGCCGTCAATAGTCTTGTTAAGTTTGTTATTGACCTTGGACAGTTACCTTACAACAGCCCTTATGGTGAAACTACAAGATACCCTCCCCAAAATGTGGACACGGAGTTACTGCTCCGTGTAAAATGATGGTATGCAGCATCTGAGTAGACTGGAAATCCACTTCAATGTAGTTGTAAACACCCCAGACTTATTTGGATACCCTTGCCCTGCAGTAAATATCATGACAGCGTCCACACACACACGACACACAAACATACAGTCACATACGCACCCACAAACATACAGTCACACACGCATACAAAAATACATTCGCACACGCTCCCACAAACATACAGTCACACACGCACACACAAACATACAGTCACACACACATTACCCCGTAACGTCTACTGCTAAATATGGGCCTCCCAGTGATCATTACATGAGCGGTTATATTAACACAATCATAATGCTCGGCAACACAAATTGGTTATCGCAGTACAAGTTCTATGGATACGACGCATGTCTTCCCAACAACACATTATTTTTTATTTTTTGGCACACGGGAGGATGCCACTGTCCATACTTTTCAATTTCAACCCTTAGTCGCTTTTACGACACTCATGGGTAGAGAGTGATGGTCTATTCTTTGCTGGGAACCACACGAAAATTATCTGAGTTGCAAGAAACAACTTTTCGTAAACTTATATGACATAGTCTTAACTTTCTCAAGACCTACCTCTCATAAGTATCTTCCTCATACTCCTCCTCTGTGTGGTGCAGTTCCACCGTCTGTTTCTAAACTGGTGGGCGCACTCTGTTGCACCTAGGGTTACCCCTCTGGTGATTTCTTTCAGCAGCCCCGTCTCGTTCCTGCAGATCTGCGCCAGCCGGCCCCTCGTCCGTCTGTTCTTCTTGCAGATCATGCGAGGATCTAATATCACTGCGCTGCCAGACGCCCTGCGACAAGAGAATGATGATTTGAAGTGTGTATCACCGTGGATTTAAAAATTGATTTATATTTTATAAATAAAAGTTACATAATATTGTTCATAACTTATTATATAATGCTTCACCATTCAATTGGGAGTTTCGTTAGAGCTATCTGCAAAAAAATTACGATTCTGTCGATAATTTAATTATAGACTGCACGTATACACTATTCTTATATTTAGAATCAACTATATTTTTACTTTCTAATTACATCCAACGCACCTGGCAGTTGTAGCGCAGAACCTAGCCAAAATAATAATATAAATTTGTACAATCTGGTATTGATTCACCTACATGCTTCGGATTTTGGATTCCTATCAACATATACCCAAGTCAAAAAGTTTCATAATCCAAAAGTAATCATAAGATTAGATTCACTCAATACGACCAGTGTTGTTCTTTTAAGTCTGTATCGATTTACGATCCGCCACGTTGAGCGTCGACAGGCGAGCGCCAGGTCGCGCTGACAGATCCATTGTTTACTCGATTAGAGTTCATTGTCAGAGTATCGAGTGCGAAGCTAGTTCGAATAAATTTAGACTTGTCTGCTTCCCGGAGTCGATACCCGTAGAAAGTCGATCCCGTTAAAAGTTACCGGTATCAGTTGGTTACAATATCATCCGTCTATCTGACACTATTCAATCGCACCGAGATTTGCAATCGATCTTCATTATTCCGATGTTGAAATGTTTATGCTGTACATTTTTCAAATTATTTCTCCCGAACATTTCACGTTAAATAGTAAGTTTAATATAATACAAATTCTTGGCGTCTATATCTATTTCATTCAATTCTGCGAATAGAAATAGTTAGCATGTTTCAGCTATAATTAGGAACATGTTTCTTTTTGCTACATGTTAATGAATAAGTATTTTTAACTGTTAAATATTTGTAATATAACGGTTATAAAAAAAGTTAAACAAGTGATGCTCAGACAGAGAGCCTGATATTTGAAACGTTCTTAATTTTAGTAGATTTAAATCAAGAACAGTTTTAGTATTAAAAATAAATCAATAAGCCCTAGTGTGACAAGTTTACATGCAAAGCTGCTGATATAGAATTAAAATATGGATGTCATGTTCTTATTATCTCATTAACTACGTAAAATAAGTCAACGATATCTTTAATTTTCAAAACATAAATTCGACGTATATATTTACGTAACCATCTGCACAACTCAATTCATAAAAAACGCAGAACAATAAAATCGCACCATTCATTCATACCCTGTGACAAAACAACCAAAGGAAAAACTAGGAAGTTTCCTACTTCTATTCTGCAGAATATTCCAGAATTACAGAAATAATTCTGTATTCTAATTCATGGTATAGTAGACGGCCTTGTTACAACTACAGTAAAAATGGAAGTACAACACTAAAAGTCAAGAGGTGGGTAAATTACGACCACAACACATCGGTGAATTACAGGTTTAGTTTACAAAATGATCTTATTAACCCCCACGGATTAGTTGTGTTTACATTTGTTGAACTGGTGTTTCATAATACTTCATACAACGATGATAGCGGTGTATGTAATGTCGGTTAGGAATTCCGAATATGTTTTGGGTGTTATTCTTTGCGCAGGTTGACTTGGTGTTCTTGTTATAGTATTCGGTACAAACTCGACGATCGACTCCGGTCTTAGCTAATTACAGCTAATGGATAGTCCTCGAGTGCCGATTAGCATGCTATCTCTCGCTTGGTCTCACTACACGCGTAGATTGCGTATTACCGATAAGTCTTTACGACAAATCTGTGCATAAACAATACTAGCAGCTTATCATCCCGAGATTTGAGGTCAAATAGCTTATACTGATAATTTATTGGGTTAAAAATGATTATTTACTATTCAGTACCATTTTCTTTCTCTGTCTTTCATACGGTTAGTGGGCACCCTTGTATCGGAGTTGTTCAAGCTGCCCAAAGATCTCCCACTAGGCTTAACGACTGCCGTCAAATGACAACAACTGGGACCGACGATTTTACGTGCCCTCCAAATATCGGGAATACTGAGTTTTAATCTGCATAATGCAACTGACTGTGACCGCCTCGTAATAATATGGTGCAAACGTGACGAGGCTTACCGCACTCCATTGCTAAACCTAGATCTTTCCCAAAAAATTATCAGCCTGCTGTACAAGCTGGTCGATACCCACAGGGCAAGGAAAAGGGATCTCAAAGGAGAAAACACAAGTATAGTCAGTTTATATTATAATTTTTCGTTATCCATGGACCAGAGAGAAATGTAGGTGTAACTTGACGGCGATCTCATCCAAACTAGTCCTTAAGTTCACCGTGCCGGCTGCAGATTCTACGACCGACTTTATAATTTTGTGTACCTTACAAGTTTTTAATAATAAATACTTAGTTCCCTATGGTGTCCAGATTAAGAATATAGCACCACTCGCATCTCCCACGAATGTCATAAAAGGCAACTAATGGAATCTGAACCAGAGAGATGGGCAGCAGTGTTCCTTCTATGAAACAGAAGCCATTCTGCTCACCATCCCGCCTGCCAAGCTGTGGTGAGTATTGGCCAATTCCCCCCAAAATTACGACACATGGCATGTAACCGGTCCTTGTGGAAACTTATGAGGAAGGTCTTTATTCAGGAGTGGACATTCTTTGGCTGATATGATGAGGATGATCAATAGTACTTACTTATCATTCTGTTGTACACTATATTCCTCTGTTGTTATTTTAGTCATATTTTCACCCAACATTTTGCTAAAAGAATTCAGATTTGAATTAAGCTCGCCTTTGTACATCAAATTGTATTAATAGAGTTAGTCAGACGAGCCAGAACGTTAGGGTCACACTGCGATCTCTCTATAGATTCTAAAAATTCCTTGCATCCAACACAAAATCAGCTCTGATCCAGTCCCTTGTGCTTCCTGTAAGTGATTGTGCGGATGTTTGTTACTCTGATCTATCCCAAGAACTTCTTAACAAATTAGATCGACTTCTTAACAACGGTATTCGTTACATCGCCGGATTACGTAAGTACAACCTCATTTCTTTCTATCAATCTAAGCTTAAATGGCTACCTATCCGTCACTCTGTTTGCTTTTCACTATTATAAAGGATCCTTGTACTCATAATTATCTTAAAATTTTGTTTGGCTCCCATGGCTATAACCTCCGTGGTTCTAAAAATTTAATTCCTAACGTTCAATCCCATCATACAGGGTTTACGTTGAATTCCTTCACTATTTCAACAGTGAAACTCTGGAATGCACTTCCTCTTAATATAAAGAAAGCTCCGAGTAAATGGACGTTTAAACGTAAAGTACGTCAACACTTCTTGAAATTATTGCAATCCCTGATCATTCAAAACGGTCGTCGTCATTAGAGTTTATGTCAAATATTATTATTTACCTGTATTCTATTTAATTATTTATAATATATGTATTTTTACATTAGTATATGTATGTTTTCCTATTTATAATTCAGTCCATTTAAAAATTATCTATAAATTTGTTTTTGTACTTCTATCGAAGTGCTTTTTTAACCGAAAGGTTGACTGATAGAGAATGCCTCATGATATTAAGTCCGCCTTGTGTATACTCAATGTACATATTTTTTTAAATAAATAAATATTTTCCTGTAGTCTATAATGTGTATAATAAAAAATATGAATATGATTCCACTTCTAACTCCTTCATCGACTATGGGATGACGGAATAGCCATCGTGAAACTATCCGTGAAAAGAATTGAGTCAAATATGCGTACGATAACTGTTTTCAATATCGTTCTCTTAGTTACTGCCATTACCGAAGTGCACATGAACTTGACATGCTGGTCAATTTCAAAAGCCATTCTATCTTCAATCCTACAAACGTTAAAAGATGCGTGCATCGAGTGGAAGAAGCAAATAATTTAAACAGTTGGATCACTTTGCTAAACTTCTCCATTTACAGGTATAAATCCATAGCAGCACACTTGTAATCCCTAAGATTTTAATCTTCTTTGGGTAATCTTGATACAACGTTAGGAAGGTGAAACTGTCAGCTACGTACAGTTTTAGGAGTTATAAATAAAACAGGAACATGATTTGCGTCACATGTTTTGGTATTCATTAACAAAGCTTACGTTTGCTGAATTGCTTCCTGAAATCTTCCCACGCCTTCGAAGTCTGAGGATATCGATTATGAGTGACACAACTAGATGGCCTGGTATATAATGGCGAAAATTTGGTTGCAGGCAGCTCAGACCCGTTCCTTTAGCAATCTTTGGAAGGACATGTCCAGTACAAAATGCCGTACAGCTGGTATGGTAGTAATATAAATGTAACCCAGTAAGGGATAACCTATTAATTTTCTTCTGTTTTTTATTTACACAAGCAAACATTGGTCTTTCAATCCCGTAAAATGATAGTTTAAAGATAAAGATAAAGATAATAATATTTTTATTCATGTAAAACTATTTATAGGCACTTATGAATAGTCAAGACTTTAGTTGCCTCGTTCCAAGGTGTAGATTTCCTATGGAGAAGAACGGGCAAGGAACTCCATGGTTACTCTTTTTAAATCATATTGGTACAATGTTCTCAAAATTATGGTAATGTGAGGACAATGCAGGAAGAAAGAGTCTAAACTTCTTAAAAAGTCTACACTAAACAAGCTTGATTTTAATATTCACCAGAATTTTTGATTCAATTGTCATGACAGCATTAAGATGACAAATCCCAACAGACGGCACTCGTTCACCAGCATGACGCATGCATCAGTGTCGCTCAGCTCAACCGTATTGTAGGGAAACTTAGCGACCCGACACACAACGCCACCATAAGCAGGACACTTGAGTGAGCATGACATACCTAAACTGCCAGACAAATCAATCATTATATGAATTAATATAATCCATTTTAAGAAATGATGCAATTTAAATGTCAAATTAATTAAAAAGTACTGGTTTTAGATACATAGATACCAGGAATGTCAATATAAACTTATGCATATTTGTCCAACCCAAATCATAATGTAAGCGGCGATCTTTTTTAGATCCATAAACACATCAACATTGACGAAAAAGTTGAAAAGTATGTAACTTTTGAATGCATATCACGTTAGAAAGTCAATATTACGAACGATATAAACATTTGTAAAAATAACTTTTAATCAATCGCTGCACGTAAATGTCTCGATGCGCAAGCGCTGATACTCAGCGATGTATGTTCCTTTTTTTTATTTGTCCCAGTAGAATTTCGTCATGAACTTCCTCCGCCCAGGGGAAGGACGAAGGGGCATGCAGGACTCTTACCGGCTCAAACCACTGGGGTGGTCATCTTCAGCACCTAAAGGGGCTCTAGGTCCTCGTATGATCACACTAGGATATATGTTCCCTGGCAACATGCGCTTTACATCGAAGGAGATAAGCAGAGATTCAGTGGTAAGGGTGAAACTATTATATTGAAGACATCCATCTGAGGCGCTTACCATAAACTAAGTAATAATGCAGGGTTGGATTAAAGAAATCAGTTAGAGGAATAAACCCTAACTCTGTTGTAGGAAGAGAAAATTAAAATCCAGAGTAATTAAAAGAAATGACTCAATAACTATACGGTTGGTTAGAACTCGTGTGCAACGTTATTTAGTAGATGCAATTTAAACAAAAATGTATCCCACGAAGATGAATTAGTGGGTGAAAGATCTGTTGTCATTTTAGATATGAATAAAATATTGAATTGATTTACAGCCAGTCTAAAACTAATAAAATTAGCAGGTCTATGCGAAATTGTAAATTGTATATTTACTAATATTTATACTTAATTTGCTTGTTGACCTATAACGTCAAATAGGCATAATGTATTATCATCGCTCTTAATTATATGACTTGTACAATAGCTGTCTACAGACGTCCCGATTAGAAATTATACACCTAAAATATCTTCATTATAGAGCGAAGCTAATCTTCCTTTATATGAACTCACCGTTCCAATCGAATCGACTTTGGATTCAACTTTGCAAGATCGACCACGGCAATTAGACAGAATTAATTAAAAAAATTGGATTTTTGTAGAGTACCTAAGTTACGGATATAAAGGATATGATTCAACTTGACTCTAGTAATCTGAAAATAAATATAGAATGTTTGTTTTCAGATTTCTTACTTTTTAACGTCTAATTCATCAAAAAAAATCAAATAATATCATCTAATTATATTGCTTCACTGTAAACATACCTCGTAAACATTTTTCGATTGAATGATCATGTCTATATGTCTCCGTAGAGGTGAATCGTGATCAGTTTAACCAATAATACTAATTTAAACTCATTAAACTTATTGTAGTATGTAGTTACACCATCATCTCCAATTATAGTTGCTTTAATATTTACTAAATAATTTATATGTCAAACATAGCGACCCGAGTACTGTTACTGATTTCGTCACTGAACGGTTTTGAATTTATTTTGGCCACAATTTGGGTGTTTCTAACACCAGGATTTTGACTAGCAAACACACAAATTATAACTTCAAAATCAACTTTGTAAGTATACGATTAGGGTATATTTTTGAACGGGTGTCATTTAATGGAGTTTTGCCAAACTGGCGACACACCTCTATATATCCAGACGAATAAATTAGCTGTGATAAGTTGTATGTCAATTAATTATTCTTCAAAGCCACATCTGGAGCCGTCTGGCGAGGCGAAGGCGAGGAAGTGGTTAGATATAACCACCGGAGCGAAATTACGTTGTCTAGAATCGGTCTAAGAAATTGATAAACAATCAACTGCGGCCGATCGGATACTTATGTTGGTGGAATTTCAATACATCAAAGAGCAAATGTACTTTAATTGAAATATTACAAGGAATAAGATTTGCTTTAGCTTTTTGACTGATGAAAACCATTGTTTAGCACTTGTTCTTTGGTAAAGAACTTTCTTCTGATATTTAGAATTAAATAAGTATGCCTTTGAAACGCATCTGCATTGGCGACAAGCCCTATTATTGTGTCACGGTCTTTTCGCAATCTTTTTATGCTTAGTTCTCCTTCTAGATAATACAATGTCAGTTCAAAATTGTCCTCCTGCGACTAACTTGATAGACTTGATAGATAACCAAGATAGACTAACCAAAAGACTCTTCAAAGACAGAGGTCTTCAAAAATAAATCTCTGTCTAGCGATGCATGATGAAGAGGAACCAATACCTGTTTTTTTAAATCGTCCAGCGCTACTAGCTTCCTAATGACAGCCGCATCGTCATGGTATTTTATGAACACAAACATGTAAAACGTCCACATTTAAATATGATATACACAGCGACAAATACTATCCAATAAATTGCTTTCTCTTAGCCCCAGTCGGATACCAAATGGTTTGGCGTACCATCTGTCAGTTGTCACACAAATTGAGTGGTGACGTGCTGACAGGGAATCAGTTTAACCCTGACCTATGTCAACACTGATGTTGGCACACAGTGTTGTCGCTTAGAGCACGAGATATTTGCGGCCAACAGGATTTATATGTAATTGTTTACTAGACTAACTGGCTGAACGCTTCTGAAGCTTGGAACGTGGCAGTCAACTTTTATATTGGAATAGTCGGATTATAGTGTTTTAGGTACTAAAATTGAGTGTACTAAAATTGTGTGTATGTTTAATTTTATTTTTATTTCATGATTAGTCAATTCGGATGATGTTAGTGTACGACTGGTCGATGCGTAGCTCAATTTCCGCCTTAACACCCAAAATAAATACTTGTGTTTTTTAGGCCTGTATTACAGCCCGAGAACCAAAACTCAGTAGAACTTGATCGAGATCGCGTCATTCAAATATGAACTCTACGTAATAGGTCCAGCATTTATATCCAATTGATGCAATCTAGACTAAAGTTCTACTTAAGTTTTGGTTCTGGATCTGTAATACGAGCCTTAGAATCATGATTGATGCTTGTTTTACTACGGTGTAAATATAAATTTGAAAAAATATCATATCAGCCAGATTTTTTGATGTGTAAGTGAGTTACCATCTTTCATATATGGCCGTACAATACGCTGAAAAGGTGACCTACCTTTTTTTATTACGATATTGTCACCATAATTTCAGCCGAATTAAATCCACTGCAGGACACATGTCTTCCCCAAAGATCACCACAATTACCGGTCCGGGTGTGTTGCGTGCTCATTGGGGGTTTTGACATAATCGCCACGCTTGGTAGGCGGGTTGGCGATCGCAATTGTGTTGTTAATGTACTCGAAGGACGCTGCTGCCTATCCTCCGGCTAATACCATAGTCGCCTTTTACGACAACCACGAAACAAGAGGCGTTGGTGCTATTTGTCAAGCATGCCACAAATCAGCTTAATTTTTTTTTTAATTTCGTCGTGTGTTTGTTACTTTACATTCTTACATGTAACATTAATCACTAACTGAAAGCCTTTTAAATATCCATCAGGATCCTCTATTCAACTAGGGTGACAATGAATGACTGTGTTTGCGGACACCGGGCGAGGCGCTAACGCGCGACTTCGGTACGATTAGCGGCTGCATGACGACTTAACTGTAAACATTATTACCATTAATACACACAAATACATTTAGGACATTTTTGAGAAAATTTTGAACTTTATTTTGAAGGTAATAAGGTCTATACAGGGTGTATATGAAGTGGGGCTAGAGGCAATTGTCAACAGTCCGCAATCGTCATACTAGATCGCTCTGTCACACTGTATGTGAGCAAACACTTTTAAAAGTTTATGTGCTTATGAGCAATGTTGTCGCAAGGTTTTAGCGGTCGCATCATGGACTCTCATGGCGTGTATGGCATGTAACAGTGTTTGCGTTGTCGTTAAATTGGGTCTGAGACCATCTCGTACGCATTGTTAGGCCGTTTTACGCTTTCGAAAGTGATGCGAGACTAAATGTCGTGTATGCATTCGATATTTTATGACTTGAACATCTTCTAAGTTTCACTCTTTAATGGGTTCAATTGTTGTTTGAATTTGCGGGAGTGATTCTGATGCAGGTGTGCTAAGGTAGATTTGTATAAGTCGATTTAAGTATACATCTGCTTTAAAAGTAAAAAAAAACGATGCCTCTAGAATTTCTCCTGTATCGTGGGTACTGTTTACAGACATATATCTTTTATACACACTCATCCAGATCCGAAAGAACTGTCGTAGGTCATACAAATATTTGTTCTGTGTATCGAACTCCTTACACGTAGCGCAGAAAGCTAATCGCTTAACCAATGCGTCCACTCTGCTATCAGTTAGTACCTCCATGTGTCCTCATCTCACCCCGTAAACGTTTATTGTTGAACAGGGACCTCCCAATGAACGCGATCACTCGCACAGATGGGGGCCTTGCCACTATCACTACGCTTGGAAGGCAGACCGCCATAATATGTTGTAATTAGCACACCAGAGGATGCTGCTACCTATTCTTTTGATATCAACTCTTAGTCGTCGATTACGACACCCATGGGGAGGTCAATTATTTTTAGGTATCCACGCAGTACCCAAAACAGGTAACGGTCCGCATATGTAAACATTAAATACATATGATTTGAACAATGCGTTTTTAAATAAGTCTCCATACATTTTCAAGGACCAACATGAAAATGTTACGCAATGTTCGAGTCCGGCAACGCCACACGTTTTCATTCCCCAACCTCACTGATCCCTGAATACATTCAAGCCAATTCGTCATCCATGTGTATCTTAGCGCCGCAGTAGTTTGTGTCAATACGTAATGGGCTGGATGCGATAATTGGTGAAATACTACGCAAATGACGCACGCCGTCCTCTGAATGTTACAGAGACACAGACTATGAAATACACACAGACTTACACTACATTGCGTTAGGCAACAAAGTGTGGTGCCGGCTAAGAATAGCACCAACACATCTCATCCCATGGGTGTCGTAGAAGACGACTATGCGATCTCGACTGCGATCGCCAAGCCGCTTGCCAAGTGTGGCGATTATGGCACAACCACCCAATGAGTACATAATGTACCCGGATTGGTCGTTGTGGCGATCTTTGGGGGAGGCCTGTGCCCAGCAGTGGATTTTATACGGCCGAAATGATGAAAGGAAAATGATGGGGCAATACTATAAGTGAAATAGGTTCAAAACTTGTTTGTTTGTTTTGTTTGTTTCTGTGATAATAATATTTGTATCAACATTTAACGTAACATAAATTGAATCAGTGTAATTGTAAAAATATTACAATCACCAGTTTTTTCCTTGAGACATTATCTAATATGTTAGTCCTCGCATGAAACTTATATATATCTAAGTAAGTAGAAAGAGTTGTTTCTGGGGTCATGATTTTAGGATCATTATTTAGCGTCACGTACATATCACAACATTATATATACTCAGTGTTATTGTGTCAAAATATTTAATCTACCGCACATCTGAGATTATAATCTAAACTGGTTTAAGCAGCTTGCGCAGACATACACTGAGACAAATGTAAAGCTAACCTAATAGCGAGCGATGAGGCTCTCATAGCCAGTTACGCTCACTGATTGGTGAGGTTAAGTAAAGCTAGACGGAGTCAGTCTATGGATGGGTGACCGCATAATGTCAGTTCAGAAACGGAATGTGGGTCTGCACCACACAGACGAGGGTTATGAGGAAAACACTTATGAGAGTCTTGAGAAAGTTAAGACTATGTCATAGAAGTTTACAAAGATATTTGAAGAAAGGAGATAAGCCATGTAGTTCAAAATATGTGCGAGCCTATAAATCCAGTATTCCCTTACCATTCTTCATAAAAACACACTAATGCACACAGTTACAAGTTCTCATCCAATGAACTGAATAAAAACAACATTATAATTGGCTACTCCTGCTAAAACACACCCACGACTTTGTAGGTAGCCAATCAAGCCGAGCGTACTGACTGCAACACAGCAGCCGTACCACGCAACGGAAGATTATTGGAAGTACCATTCGCTGTTCTATTCACTGCGTTTGTTATTCACCGATTGCTAGTTAAAAGCGGTAGATACGAAGCCAATGTATTTTGTACAAAAATAATAATGTCGTGCTGTTCCATCAATCCAAATGTAACATAATAAAGAAAACAATAGTTTTTAATTTATCATTTTTATAGACAGATACAAGAAAGTTCCTTCATTTACATATTGTATATGATTCCTTCCTTGATAAAGTTATTGTTTTCGCTTCGGTTTTTGCATGTTATCCCCGAACATCAGGATACTAACAAAGTTTCACTTACGCGATCGAATCTCAACTGATGTTATAAAACGGCAATTATTTTCGAATGGCCCGGATTGTGCATGTCGCGGTGGCGCTGTTACGCCCCCGTACCACTTCTCTTTATTTCTTATTTCGGTGGAAGTTTATGAACAGTTGATTCATGTACTCGTGTACTAACAAAGTTGCTCTCTTAAGATAGAGAGTTTCGACCGTCTTCATAAGGTGTTGTCAATACCTTGTGGTTCCCAGCAAAGAATATATCACCCTTCTCTACCAAGCGAAAGCGTGGATACCTAAAAAGCTACTAAGGGTTTAATAGCAAGAGGATGGGCAGCATCTTCCCCTGTACTAACAATAACATTCTGCGATCACCAATCTGCCAGTCAATCGTGGTGATTTTGGCAATATCCCTAATAGCCGCTCATTGTAGTTATCATTGGGAGGCCCATGTTCACAAGAGGACATTTGGGGCTGATGTGTGTTTCCGTGCTTCTGAGGGTACGTAAATTCGTTGGACCTGGTTGTTGTTATAAGACGACCGTCATTAAGACAAGTCAGAGGCCTTGAAAATCTCTTACACAAGGTTGGCCACTAACCAAACGAAAAAGGAAGAAGCGACGAATGCACCATTAACTAGGTACTGACAAATTCCTTGGGGGTCACAGGCGCAGATTGGGAACTCTGCGTGCTCATACCAAGCAAGCCCCGGGAAAATGCACAATGAGCCTCATGTCTATCTTTTAAAATCCTCTCCGAGAACTCCCTGGGAGGCGGACTTTTTAGATTCACTTCCCCTTTGCTAGAGGAGGTAACCGCTTTTCAGTCATCCCCTACAAAGAGTGTCTAAAGACGTAGCACCAATGGGATGCTCTCGTGTGATCTTACGAGGACCTGAAGCCCCCCTTCGGTGCCGAAGATGACCGCTACAGTGGTCTAAGCTGGTTCCTAAGGGGGCCTACGCCCTTCTTGAAAGGAGACGGACTGAAAACCAGCGTTATGGGGATGGTCTGAAAACCAGCGTTATGGGGACGGACTGAAAACCAGCGTTGGGCAGTGTTACGGGTATGCTGCTCACTGTTCAACATTTTGCTGAGACCGCTCCTTTTGCCACAAACAACAAACAAATTTCTTGTTATTTTCTTGTAATTTTATTTTGTGTTAAATTAGTGTGGTAATAAATGCTTTCTTTCTTTCTTCTCCGGCCTGGAGGAAGTTCAAGAAGAATTTCCACTGCGGACCAATAAAAAAAAACTTCTTCCTAAAGACGATGACTAGGAATCCATATTTTCATGCTATTGCTTTTACGACAGTCACTAATTTTACCTACTTCCACATCTGTCTACCATACCTAAACTAAACGAGCAACAGATAGTTAGCGGTGGGCTGCTAAGCGCACTGCAAACATGTGCGGGTGGCAGTGCGACAGGGCATCGCACTGAGTGCTAAATGAACTAGTTCCATATGCACCGGTATGCTTCTCCTTTTTTTTATCGCGTAGGTAAAATTGGGTGGTGTTCTGTTATGTGAACGAATTGTCGTGTCTTTTTAGCCAATATTTTAGTATTTGATGACTTAAATTAAATTTATCATGCTTCATACACGAACAAAGACCTCTACTTGAATAGCCCTCTGATAACTACTACTTCTTTTTCACAACGCTACAAATATTTTAGCAACATACGGATACACCATTTGATTGATTCAATGAAAAACTTTTGACTTTGACTTTGATTTTAGTAATTAAAAAAAATCTCTAATAAAAATACTGGCTATAAGAAACAATTTGACGACTTTTGGAGAAGAAAACTAAGATCCTTCCAAACAATCGTACACGCTGATTGATTGTTTTGTATCGATACATAAACATTTTTCACTGCGACTAAAAATACATAGTACATCGTTCGCCTTTGTATTAGGTATAACAGATGTTTTAATTCTGCATTATTCTTTTATGTATTGTAAGAACTAACTAGGTTCTTGTGTTATTTTAAAGAAAAAAACAAGGCACGTTTGCCGCTGTGGCTAAACTATTGGCTTACCGCCCTACGAGTCGCGGTTCAATCCTGACACAGATCAAATATTTGTATGATGTACAGATAACTGTACCGGCTCTGGATGTTCGTGCATGTGAATCAAAATATTAGGTATAATAGACACTGGAGAAATCACAGAAATTATTCATAACGATTGTGTGTTGCAGACACATTATTAGTTATAAGACAAAAATTCCAGCCTAGAATAACACAAAAAGCTCTCGTCGCTATCGTCGGTCTAGGTCCCGCAGCAGGTGATTGAAAGCTCAATAATAAACACAACGCCAATTAAAACTAACTTTGTACTGAGTATGATGAATAAATCTGTTTTGTATCACAAATGGTTCGCACCACTCACTATGAAGTTACGTCAGTGAAATTCTGATGAAATGTAACTACTTGTGGAGATGAGAAGTTGGATACAGGAAATGTATAAACAGTGTATACAATTGTTCTGCTAACGGGTCATCACTTTTGAAGCGATGCTTTACCCGCGCTCGGGATGGGGATTTTATACATAAAATGTGAAACGACGAACTCTTCGATACAACGCACCTCATTGGCTGGTCATATTGATGTGTCTCATAGCACAGGTTTTATTTTTTATTCTTCCCTGTTCAACTTCTGCGTGAATGCTGCTTCTGGTATTTTAGATCAAATATAATGGATATGCCACCCATGCTAACCTTCAAGTTACCAGCCAATTGGTTACTTCTAGGTAAGCATGCTCCGCGCTAAGACAACATCAGCAGTTAACATCCAGTGAGAAAAGGATGCAATACATTGCAAGACTACACAATAAAAAATCAACGACCAACATTAGTCAGGGAAAAATAAATATTGGCCTATTTATTACCATGGTCTTTCCGAAATACTAGTACGTTTCTAACATCTTCTACAGCCTGTATTAGTTGCCAACAACGGCCAGAACAAAATACGTGTAGTATTTACTACACGCAGTAGTTCTTTAGTACTTCTCTCTCTTATTGCAAGAAGCTGGTTAGGCAGGTATCATTGCAGTCTCCAGTGTGATCATACGAGGACCTGGAGCTCCTCTTCGGTGCCGAAGATGACCACTCCAGTGATTTTAGCCGGTAGGAGTCCACCATACCCCTTCGCCTTTCCCGGGGTGAAGGAAGTTCATGTAGAATTTCCACTGAATGCCAAAAAAAAAGCACGTCTGTCCACCTCGTTGGAGGTTGTCACTCGCTACGTTTTCCGGTGCGCGGTCTTCACTCAAGAACCTTTTTACCCCAACGGCCATCAGTTCTACGAGCAATGTCGAGCAGCGTCATGCCTGCCCATAACAAATGTAATGCTTCTCAGGTCTAGTTCTGCGTGGCACCACACCGCGCACAACAATGTAATGTTTAAAGTTTAAACACTCCTGCTTGGCGACAGAATACCTAGTACTGCAATGATACCATTTTTTAATTTTTTTATTAGTGCCCAGTGGAAATTCTTCATGAACTTCCTTCGCCCCGGGGAAGGGCGAAAGGGTATGCCGGACTCCTACCGGCTAAAACCACTGGGGCGGTCATCTTCGGCACCTAAGGGAGGCTCCAGGTCCTCGTATGATCATACTGGAGACTGCAATGATACCTGCCTAACCAGCTTCTTGCAATAAGAGACAATTCACCAGTCGTTCTAGCTGTATTTTATTGGACCGATACACGTGGTTGGTCTTTAATAATTCATCTTTTGTGCTGCCGGGACACGGGACTTGCGAACTGTACCGTGTAACATATAAAATGGAAGGGCTTGTTGTGAGGGTCTCAAATGTGTTTATGCTTCTTGCAATAAGAGTTAAGTAAGAGAAGTTAATTAAGAGTTGCTCGTTTAGTCTTGTTATAATTTTTAAAAGTTTACTTTTAAAGTTATTTAAGAAAATATACGAAAATTGACCATTCCCCCCCTTATCTCCAAAACTACTGAGCCTAAAATTCAGAAAATATATATGTAATAGCACTTTACCTATAGATTACAGGAAAACCTATACGAAGTCTATGGTCTTAAAATAACATGGTAAATCTTACAATATTGTGCGTACTAAATTCCAACCGCAAACATAAATTTGCGGTTGGAATTTGTGTGTTTTTCAACTAAGTTTGTTCTTGGGATAAGTTATTGATACAAGACCGAATCCAACAATAGACAATATATTCAGCAATTTCGGAACCCTCGCCACGCGAGTTCAACTCGCACTTGACCGTTTTTTTTGTATAGCCTCGTAACGGGACGAGGTAGTCATTCGCGTATAATTCGTCGGTAAACGTCACGTCTGCCCATAACAATTACTAGCTGTTGCCCGCGGTTTTAGCCGCGGGTTTATTTTGATCAATATCGATACATATACTCATAGCCTATATCACTCAGAGATAGAGTAGCTTTTTGTTAGTGTAAGAAGTTTTTGATATCAATTAGAATGATAACCAGAACTAGTTCTGTGTAGCACCACACTGCCATCTACCACCTAATATTGAGCTAGCATGTACTACGTACTAGAGGAGACACCGCACTTCTTTACGATGTTCCTACATTACTAAAAGTCCTTAGATTTAAGATTCTGAACTTTATCCGTTTTCGTGTTAGAATCACTATTAACAGAAAAAACAGACAAATCCTTAATCTCAAATCCAAAGATTTTGGATTAGATTGATTATTAATTTCGGCCGTTAGTGAAGTGCGGCGATATCGCCACAATTTAATGGGGCATCGTAATGAAATGTGGTGTCTCCTCTAGTACTTAGCATATAATAGCTCAATAAGCTTTCATCATATCGGCCTATAGACGTCCACTGCTGAACAAAGGCCTCCCCCATTTATTCCCACGATTGTGTCGCCATTTTGGGGGGAATTTGCCAATACTCACCATGCTTGGCAAGCGGGTTGGTGAGCGCAGAAGGGCTGCTGTTTCACAGAAGGGATGCTGCTGCCCATCCCACTGGTTTTACCTCTCTTAGTCGCCCTTTACGACATTCACGGGAGGAGATGGAGTGGTGCTATATTCTTAATCCGGACACCACACGGACTCAATAAGCTTTATCTGGTGAAAAAGTTCACTGCAGTTGGTGTCCTGGATAATTCGTTATTTATAACAAATAAGACGCCAAATAACTATCACATTTTTTTTCCACAACACATCTTGCACTGACGCATACACTGTGTCAAAGTGTCAACACTTAATCAGTTTATCAGTGAACTGTTTACCCAATAAGGCAGTATAATGATCATAAATAAACAATTAAATCAAATTAATACATTAAAGTAATACAGTTTTGTTATGATTATAGTAACAGTGAATGCTAACTGACAGGTGGATTTAACCGACATTGCGACTAGATTTATAACGTAATTAATTTATTTACTTCGCTTTAAACCAGCTACTATAAACTGTGTTAAGGGGCAGAACATTTTGTGTATCCGTTTTGTTTTGGTCTTAGGAAGTAGGTATGACCATGTATCCCACCTTCGCAATGAACTCAAGTGGCTCTCTATCCGTCTTCGCAGAAACACACGTATATATATTATGTCTCCTTTACAATGTCCTTCACAATCCTACATATCCTTCCTACTTGCGGGAGTGATTTTCGTATGTACGCCCTCCCGAGGTCCCTTGCAGGTCTCATCTTATATCTCTTCTACAATTCTCACCCCACAAATCCAATCACTATTCGTACTCCTTTTCTGTTCATGCAGTAAGACTGTGGAACTCATCATTTTTTTCATCATTTCGGCCGAGTGAAGTCCACTGCTGGACACAAGCCTCCCCCAAAGATCACCACAACCACCGATATGGATGTGTTCTGGGCTCATTGGGGGGTTTTGCCATAATCGCCACGCTTGGCAGGCGGGTTGGCGATCGCAGTTGAGTTGTTAATTTACCCGAAGGATGCTGCTGCCCATCCTCCGGCTAATCCCTTAGTCGACTTTTACGACACCCATGGGAGGAGATGGGGTGGTGGCATTCTGAGCCGGCACCACACGGAACTCACTTCCGCCTAATATACGTGATTCTAAATCTATTTTAAAGAAACGCGTTAAAGAGCATTACCTTTCCTCATAATTGTGATAGTATATGTGTTATTCTATTTGTTTATTTTCGTAATATTACACACTGTGTCTATGTTTCAAACTGCCCTCTCCAGTCGCAGGTCTGCTGGCAGATATTTCTTTAGAAATAAGCAGTGCCTTTGTACTTAAGTGACTTATATACCCTGTATTTATTTTCTACTGTTGTGTACATAAATAATAAATAAATAAAACAGTCGTTGTTTTGAAGTAAAACTTCTTTAATCACGTTTGGATGGGGATTTTAGACGCAAATGTGAAACGAGTGAAAGCATACACGCCGATGCAACGTACCTAATTGGCTGGACAGCTTATATTAAGCTTCGCTTCTGCCGGTATTTTTTATACAACTTGATAACGAGACGAGAAAGTCATTCGCTTGATGGTAAGCAGCATGCCTGCCCATAACAATTATAATGCTATTCAGGACTCGTCCTGCTTGGCACCACAAAGCGGTCGTCACCTCAGTCTATTAGTTACTTAGACCCTGATGCCCAGTATTATTTGTAACTAGCTACAGTTCCTTTCTAACTGGAACACAATAATGTTTAAACACTACTGCTTGGCGGAGAATATCTGGCACAGCGGTGACCTTTTACATTTTTCCAGGCGGAAATACCTCATTTTTAGGATACTACCCTACCCTCACCGTAATAGTATATGCATTGCTGAACTCGTATTTAGTTGATTTAAAATATAATTTCTCGATTTATTTGTATTATCTCATCATAGTTGAGTTCCTTCAGTGTTAATGTGCTACAATAATAGTGGATTATATAGGACCTGACCAATTAAGGTATATTACACAGTAAATTATAACTTTGCAAAACATAACCATAGACAATTTTATAAATATAGAGTACTATGAGTGATATTCTCGATAAAGTAATCGCTTAATATCGGTTCTCAATCCATCATAGACAAAATATACAAAGTAAAAATAAATTTGGACTGATATTCTCGTTATATGTAACCATTCATATTCCGAGTGAATGCTATTCTAGTATAGCGCAACAATTTTGGTGCTATTCTCGTCATAGATTCATTAATCCTGCTAAAACGGTACTCTCACGCTATCTACTGAACAGAGGTCTCCTAGGTATGCCACCAAAAACACCTCTCCGTGCAAACTCTTCGAAAGAAATGCAATCATCTGAAAGTCCGATAAAACAGTATGGGTCTGAGCCTAATGTCTCTAGCCCCCGTGAAGCCGACTTCATAAACATTACGCAACGATTACAAAAGCGAAAAAGGGATGAATTTTCAGAGTTTACGGAAGAAATAACGGCGAAAATTAACTCAATAGTCGCCAGTCAGGACTCTAAGTTTGCTGCGGTGATGAGCTCACTTAAGGATATAAAAGAGCAGAATAATTCTATAAAAAGTGATATCCAGTTTCTATCGGATCAATACGACACCTTGATAAAACAAGTCCAGGAAATTGAAGATGCTCGTCGCGCGGATTTGAACCGCATTAAACAGCTAGAAAGTAAGATTGATACTTTGGAGCGCAACAATCGCATGGCAAATTTTGAATTACGCAACATTCCCTTATTAGAAACTGAGAACAAGGAAACTCTATCAAATATTGTCGTTGCTACTGGCAAAGCTCTAAATACTTCGGTTTCAATCTCAGAAATAAGAGACATTTATCGTGTGAACACCAAAAGCGAGTCTAACAAACCAATTGTTGTTGAGCTGAACAGTGTCATTACCAAAAATAAACTACTGTATCAACTACGCCAGTATAATAACAAAAATAAAGACAATAAATTTAACACGTCAAACTTAGTTCTCCCAGGACCTTCGAAGCCTATATATATCTCTGAAAATTTAAGTGCCAAATCAAGGCAACTGTATAATGTAGCGAGGAAATTTGCGCAGGAACGCGCTTATAAATTTTGCTGGACTTCACATGGCAATATTTACATAAGGAAGATTGAAGGTGCTCAACAGTATCGCATCAATGAAGAGAATGATCTCAATAAGAAGAATAATCTTAATACTAAAATGACTACTTTTTGATGGTAACATTCATGTTTTTTCTTTCCATATGCATGTTCACTGTGGTTCATCGCCTTGTTTATTGCTATCACCTGTCATTGTTTTGAAAAATAGTAACTTCTTCACAACTTACACTTACACATACATAAACATCGATAAATACTCATACTTATCTCACAAACACATATACCTATTACAAGAAAATCTACACACTGTTCACACTAATTTATTACTTTACTGCGTAAAGAACACTGTTAAAATTGTAGGGATATCAGTCAATTATTTGTGTTATGGTCATTACTTTGCTTTCTTACTGATGATGCGTGGGTGTTTATATTATCTACAAAAAATTCGATAATTCAAATGACACTATCCAGCAACTAGATAATTTGACTGTTTCTAACTCATTAATATGCTCACCCGAAGCATGTAGAACTATCATAACCCAACCATATCAGCGATTCAACATCATAACGCAAAATATTAGAAGTATAAAGTGTAACATATCCCATTTCATGACTTTAACTACGCGTATTAATTTTGACTGTGATGTTGTAATTCTTACGGAATGTTGGCTATCTGTATGTCCTCAAATACCGTCACTGGGGGGTTATAACTATTATTCTACAAGCAAAAATCGGAATCAAAACGAAGGTCTCGTACTGTACGTAAAAAATAGCATTAATAATATAATTGTTGATGAGCCTTCTTTCGAAGACGCTAATTGTCTAATATTAAAACTTGGCAACAAATTAGCAGTTATTGCTATTTATCGATCGCCGTCTTACACAAATGTTAATAACTTTATACAGTCTCTAGATGTGGCTCTAAATTCTGTTCGATCGTTTCCTAATATTGTAGTTATGGGCGATATAAATATTGATATCATGGAGAATCACCCTGAGACATACTTTGGCACGGAGTATTTGGATCTGGCAGCTTATCATGGTCTGCTCCCTGCGCATCGCAATCCCACCAGGGAAAGTAGCTGTCTTGACCACGTGCTTGTTAAATCAAAGGCTTCGTGTACAACTCTTACTATGCCTACGTCTGTGACTGACCACTATTCTGTATTGATATCGTTGGATATGAAACTAAAACAGAGGCCTGTGAAGTCGACGGTTACTAAAATTAATCATGGCAGCTTAGAAAATACCTTGCTTACAGTTGACTTTGTGGCCGTCTTAAATGCCTTAGATCCCAATTTAGCTGCTGATACTTTTATCTCTACTTTGAAAAATGCCATTGACTCCAATAGCTACACCGTCAATGTTGCTAGGCGTAAGCGCGTCCTTAAACCTTGGATAACTCCTGGTTTAATAAAATGTATGTCCAACAGAGATAAGTTACATATTAAATCCAAATCATCTCCCGGAAACCAAGTTCTCAAAACTACATATCTGCGATACAGGAACTTCTGCAATGATCTCTTGAAAAAACTCAAACGTGAGCACGATAGGGACTTGCTGCATAAATCTAGCTCTTCAAGCAAAAAGTTGTGGGATACCATTAAATCGTTGACAGGTCTAAATAAACGTACTGAATCGACGTTTAAATTGTTAGAATCTTCTAGTAATCCAATTCAATCCATTAATGATGTAAATTCTTTTTATACTTCCATCGGGAAAAAAATGGCAGAAAATATTAAGGTACCGGGTCCGATGCCGGATTTCGACCGCTTTATACCGCCACTTAACGCACTGCATTCTTTTGTAATGCTTGACACGGATGAGGCTGAGGTTGAGCGCATAATTATGTCACTCCGGAGCAACTGTGCAGTGGGCTGGGATGGCATATCAGCTGATATACTTAAAAAGTATAAGAATCATATCATCGCACCTCTTACTCATATGTTCAAATTATGTCTTTCTCGTGGTATATTTCCCAGAGCTTTCAAACGTGCTCTCATTCGACCAATTTTTAAAGGGGGCGACGTTTTCTGTGTCGATAACTATAGACCAATTTCTATCCTGACAGCCCTTTCTAAGATTCTTGAACGCATGATAAACTCAAGACTAGTAAAGTACTTTGAAGAACACAATCTACTTTCTGAAAACCAATTTGGTTTTCGCTCAAGAAAATCATCGTCAGATGCAGTTCACTCTTTAACTGACCATATAATTAACTGCATAGATAAAGGTAAAAAGTGCATTTCAATCTTTTTGGATTTGTCTAAGGCCTTCGACACAGTTTCTGTTCCGCTACTTATTCGGAAGTTGGAGCGAATGGGAGTACGAGGGGTTCAGCTTAGCTTGTTCCATGATTATCTTTCTGAACGCACCCAGTGCACTAAACTGGGAGACTACTTAAGTACTGACTCCCCGGTTTCATTTGGTGTTCCTCAGGGCAGTGTCCTAGGCCCTACCTTATTTCTAGCTTATATTAATGATTTGAGCAGACTTCAATTGCCTCAAGGTAGGGTAGTATCATTTGCTGACGATACTGCACTATGCTTTCAAGCTGATACTTGGATTGATGCCTTTCAATTTGCACAGAATGGCATGGATATTGTCATGAATTGGTTAAGGGTTAATATACTGACACTTAATGCTGGTAAAACAATGTATCTTACTTTATCCATCAAGAATGCTAAGCAACCATCTGCTGAATTAAGTTTAAGAGCACATGAATGTCTAAATGTCCCAGGATCTGACTGTGGGTGTCCCCTGCTAACTAAATGTGAAAAGGTCAAGTATTTAGGTGTCTTCCTTGACCAAAATCTTAATTTTAACGCTCAAATAGAGACCTTATCGAATAGAGTTCGGAAACTAATATACATTTTTAAAAATATACGCATTATTGCCGATTCCAAAATTATCCGTATCATTTATTGTGCTTTATGTCAAAGTATATTGACATATTGCATCACTATATGGGGTGGATCATGTAAATTTAGAATGCTGACTCTAGAAAGAGCCCAAAGGGCAGTCCTTAAAGTGAGTACATTTCGTCCTTTTAGATTTCCAACTGCTGAACTCTATGGATCTTGTAAAGTTCTCAGTGTGAGACAGTTATTTATACTTAACACAGTACTAAAAAGACATGCCGCGACTAGATACGATCCACAAATTAATAAAAATAGGAAACCATTATCACTATCCTATAACAATAAATTTAAAACTTCTTTCGCTCAGAAATTTTATCCATATCTCGGTATATTTCTTTATAATAAAATTAACAAAATTCTTAACATATATCCCGCTAACTATAAAACCAGTAAATTAAAACTAACTAATTGGCTACAAGGACTTAACTATGAAGAAACAGAATCACTTTTAAATATAATTAAGTGACGTACGAGTGTACTGAAAGATTTAAAATTGCATTATACTAACAACATTACTCAAATATGCACACACTGCCATACAAGCACACGCTCGCGCCCACACATGCACACGCACACATACACAGACACAGACACATGCACACGAACACTCAACAATACCCATACTCTCACGCGTTATTTTATTAGTTTGTAAAGAAATAATTTTACTTGGTGTAACTATTATCGAGAGCTTTACTTACCTGTTCATGTTAGGTTAAATGAGGGTGGGTTGCTGCCACCTGAGATACAGGTTCTACCTAGTTCGGGTGCCAGCAGCTTACAAATTATTGTTCTACTGTATAAGAATAATAAGGTACATGTTTTCTGTTTAGACTTGTAATGTGTTTTGATCCAAATAAATTTATTATTATTAAATTTATTATTATTTACTTCCTACCGACTAAAACCACCGGAGTAGTCATCTTCGGCACCGAGGTCCTCGTAAGATAACACTAGAGCCTCCAGTGATGCAACGCCTTTAGGAACTTCTCGGAGGGGATGAATGTAAAGCGGTCACCCCCTCTGGCGGAGGGAAGACGACTGTAAAAAGGTCACCCCCCAGGCACTTCTCGGGGAGGATTGTAAAGGATTCTCCCAAGCCTCACTGTGCTACGCACACGGTGGTATGTGACCACGTGCGCACTACAGTCTTCCCGGGGGTCGCTCGGTGTTAGCACACAGACTCCCCAATCTGCGGCCCTGAGGCCCCCCACCATGTAGTGACGGCAGGGGGCTCAAGCGTGTTGGACCGGGGAGCCGGGGCGGTGCCATACCCCGGTGCCATCTCGTCCTTCTCCATGTGGTATCGGCCCTCTCCCGATCCCACTCTGCAGTCTCCTTCTGGAGCATGACGCTCTCGCAGAAGGAGACCACTGCACTCCAATTTTCATGCTCTGCCAACATAGCCGACACTACTACCGGCAGGTAGAGAGAGATCTTGCCCGATCTGATCGACCAGGATCCGTACGTCTTGTCCTGTGAAGGTACGCACTAAAACAACCGCCTACGTCAGGCGGTAGGAACGCACTCGCTCCTTCTGAAACAGGCTCCGAAAAGAGGCAAGATGGCCTCGACGACGCGTTTGGTCGGGAACTGCAACTGAAGACGATGTCGCCACATCACGAGAGTGCACCGTCGAGCCAGCCGCCTTACCTTGTCGAACGCTCCTGGAGGCGATGCGACAACAGCTAACGCGAATCAAGTGGCCACATTATCCATTTCAGAAATGTTTGACAAAATTGTATTCGAACCATTGACAGGTGATTTTCGCGGTGACCCGGAGGTTTGCGGACTCCCATCTTTTTTGTAGGTTCAAATCTGGGATGTGGCAATATGACATTTTTAATATCATATGTACATTTTTATAAATCTTAGACTCCACTGACTATAATGGTAAAGCAGAACATCTTGCGGAAACCTAGACCTATTAATGGTCGCTAACAAGCAGTTAGTAAGCGTGGCAATCAGTGTTTGTTTCTTGTCTGTATAAGAAAAGGTAATTGCCATTATTGACAGGCTATAGAAATAGACATATTTTCACAGGAACATGTGTTACAAAAATTCTTATTAAATAGTAATATGTTGTTATGCCATTGTAAAGGCATATCGTTTCGTTTCGTTTCATTAAATCAATACTTTGACAGAAGTGGGCAATGAGTCTACACAACAAATAAAAAGATTGAAGTATATATCGGTTTCATTATATCAATACTTTGGCAGAAGTGGGCAATGAGTCCACAAAACAAATAAAAAGATTGAAATATAACATAGTACAAGTCAGAATTACGAACCATATAACAATCATAATTAACTGATTATGATAGTGTGAATAAATAAATAAAAATTGTTAAACGAAATTTTTGGCTCATACTGAATCTTTTTAGAATTGGCCAGTAAGAATAGTCGCCGATGGAAAATTTATTTAAATTCATATAAAGTTATAAGCAAGTTATACTTAAGCAAAAATATAAACACTCACCAGCAAGTCAATGATATCTAGCGGGTCTTCAGAGAAGTCAACAAAGGACGAAGCATATGCTTACTCAGCAGTAACTAAGACGAAGAATTTAAAAAATCTTGGCATTGAGTGGCGCTTGGTTAAGCATAGTTCGTACATATAAACTACACAAACATTACAGGAGATAGCCCCATATTTTTAAAAGAAAAGATTATCAGATACTAAATCCGATGACAGTAAAGACTACTAATCTGCAAAACAATTTCCTGTTCAATTCCTATGCATCACCACAACTTCGTAATAGACGTTCAAAACGTGTCTAACCCTTAAGTAATATAATAAACACGGTAATATCCGCTTTTGTAACCGCGGTGCGGTCAAAACATTCGGATACCGGTTACCTAACGACAATAAAACTTGATAGATAACCCACTGTTAGATATGAACTGTTCTGTACATGTCTAATTGGAATTTATACTTACATGTATGCATTTGATGTTAAAAAGGGACAACTTGCACATATCTTGACCGGATTAAATAGCTCATAGTTCTGAGGATCTTACTGAGACATTATGAAAATTTGCTATTTATTGGTCATGATGAAGTCATTCTTATTCTATGTGAAACCATTGGGACACATCCAGGTCCATTTTCTGTAAGGCTACTTTTGGAAAAAGGAGTTCAGCAGTCGGCCAGCTTCTGTCCCCAGGGGTTACGTTGCCCATACCCTGAATTAACCAACTTGCCATCGCATCTTATCTTCACGTTGACGTCCCCATCACAACAAATTTATTTTGGAGGTATATATGGCCCCACTTACGTCCGCATACATACCCTCTATTTCGTCAAGTGTTGACGTCGGTGCGTAGACCTGTATGACCTCATAGAATATCTTTTGGATATTAAGAGTATAAATAAGGTATGCTACCCTGCTCGATACACGTTTGTTAGTAATTATGTTATAATTGAGGGACCTGCGGACGAGAAACCCGACCTTGAGACAGATGATCACTTTCCGGTAATAGAATAGGTTGCTAGATTTTAGGGCTATCATGCTCTCGCCCTGTCTTCGGACTTCTGATAAACGCATGGTATCCTAACGCAACTTACCTATTTCTTCTTCCAGCATCAGATTGTATGATTGGTTGATTTAGTAATACTAAACTAATCTGATCGCCATAATAAATGACAACTAAAACTCCAAACCGATTTCATGAAAGATACCACAGATGTCAGTTGAAAATATGGAAAAATGCACCTATTTATTTATTTATTCTTAATGTACGAAAGTGTACAAAGGCGGTCTTAATGCCATAGGTATTTTCTACCAGATGACCTTTGGGTGATGCAGAGAAGATACAATAAGGTAGATACACCAACAAAATAAAAGTGAGACGTATAGATGCGATGACATTAATATACACAGAATACTAATATGTAAACTTACATAAACATTACATGTATATATTTATATATACAAAATAAACATACATGCATATGTAATAAATATATGTAACTAGGAATAATAGAAACAAAATCAGAGCCGAGCTGAATCTGTCCGTCTTGTCATGTAGGTATTTTCGTACTTTAATTTTAATGTACTACCTACTATTAACCATTCCATCATCTCAAGGTGGAGCGCATTCCACAGTAGAATAGATTGAACAAAGAAGGTAGAGTGAATAAAGTCAGAGTGATGAGTGGAACATTGAAGAAGACGATCATTAGTAGAACGAAGATTTTTTTCAAGGTTGGAACAAAGATACTGGAAATGTGAAGATGAATAAGAAGGAGAATTGGGGGCGTGAAGTATAGAGAATAGGGTATTGAATACTCTCATATTTCTACGCTGGCGAATGGGCGACCAACCAAAAGAGATCGATACGCAGAGACATGATCATTTTCGGAGATTAAAGACGAATCGAATGCAATTGTTGAGAAGGCGGTCAAATTTGTTGAGTAGATCCGCATTCAGGTCAAAGTAGCACACATCACATACATAGTCGATTATGGGAAAAATTAAGGTCTGCACAGGCATTGCTTATGTATGAGGCTGGAGAAAGTTTTTCAGACGATAGAGAGCCCTCAAATTTCCCGCATACTTTTGGCTTACACAAGTAACTTGTGACCGCCTACTAAGAGTACAATCAAGATGTAAGCCAAGATCTTTGACGCTGGGGCTGATAGGAATGATTATGCCGTTGAAGATGATAGATGGGACAGTAGCACTACCCACTTTACAAATATTTCTATTGCTTCCTAAAATAATGGCTTGGCACTTAGTCGGGTTAATAGTCAGACCATACCTCTCAGCCCAGTTGTTGATAGTTTCAAGATCAAGGTTTACGGCTTTTACGGCGTCGGTTAAATCTTCCACTCGAGCTACAGAGTATAACTGTAGGTCATCGGCATAGAGTTGATACGCTCACTGAAGCTTTTGGGTAATTAGATTTATAAAAACAAAAAAAAGAAGAGGAGATAGTATGCCGCCTTGTGGAACGCCAGTTTTCAGGTTGCACCAAGTTGAGGAGGACTCCTCAACGTGGACTGATTGCTGACGCTCCCAAAGATATGATGAGAACCATTCCTGCACTTCGAGAGAGACCATAAGATGGTAAAGGATGGACAAAAGGATGTCGTGACTGACGGTATTGAAAGCATTGGAGAAGAAGATAGAAGCTATAGTACTGTTTATACTAGAAAAATTAAAACTTTTCACGTAATAAATCTGCAATCATCTCAAAATCCATCTTTTCCCGTAGTTGTCACAAAATTCGACTAAGGTACTCTCAACCGGCAGCAGATTCACTTTTGTGGTACAGCAATAATTTTGCGCTCACCCAACCGCCATTTTTATTTATCTAATGTAAATTCTTCATGAACTTTCTCCAACCCGGAGTACGGCGAACCGGCACGCCGGTTTCCTATCGGCTAAAACCACTGGAGAAGTCATCTTCGGCAAGGAAGGGGGGCTCCAGGTCCTCATATAACACAGGAGCCGTCCACTGGTGCCACGCCTATAGAAACATCTCAGAGGGATATAAAGCTGGCTATAAAGCGCCCCCCGGGGTTGTAAAGAGCCCCCCGAAGCCTCACTGTGCGCTGTACTGTACTGCGCATACGGCAGCGCGTAACCACCTGCACGCCACCGTCTTTTCGGGGGTCGCTTGGTGTGAGCAAGCGAGTTCCCCAATCTGCGCACCTGTGACAGTTCGGACGGGGTTTAGGCGTGTGGGAACTAGACACTGCGGTGGTAATTACCCCGACGCCTTCCCCTCCTTTGAGTGGGATCGGCTCCCGATCCCACTCAGTGGTCTCCTTCTGTCAAACAGGGTGAGTACGCATATTCTTTGCAGTTTATTGCGTTCGTAAGTTTGATCTGAAAGTTCTGTTGTCTGTTCAGTTCTGAAAGTCTTATGGGGAGGCTATGCTGTATGGTTGGTGCTGCATAATCTAACCAAAAGTACGTTGAAACTGCTTGGAAATCTGCTTCCTTTGCTATCAGTCATTATGCAACTTAAGTATATACTAAGTAGAATGTAATAACACCGATTTTTATCTTATAGCACATTTATCAACATTAACACGAACAAAAAATGTAATTATCGATACAGCCCGTTTTGTATCAAAACCGTGGGCGACTGAATTCCGGACACCTACATACGAAACTAATAGATATCGACTTTTATAGTTAAGTAGTGTATCTAATTTAACGCATCATTAGGTTAATTGCAACTTGTTTTGAAACAAGGTTTAACCCACGATCTCTCTTGACTTCCGGATTTTGATTAGCATAATTTTCAAGGCGGATTTTGAGTGTAACTGACACTAACTTCAGGGGCAGTATTAAACACATAGTGTATTCTCTACATTACAGCTTACGTCCATGTAGTGTCTGAATTAAGGGTCCGTGTGGTGTCCGGATTATGGACATACTGCATCTTCCCCCGTGGATGTCGTAAAAGGTGACTAAAGGATTCTAACCAGAAATAATGGGCAGCAGCTTCGCGTATTTCGTTGTATATAAGGCCAGTACACAAGGGCATGTTTAAGTTAAGGCAGACAGTGCTACTGATCGCGTATAGTTCTAAATACAAGTTACGTGTGGATTTTTTCCGTATCCGACCCGGATAGGTAAAGATAGAAACCCCCGGCAAGACGGCGGAGCGCATCAATATGCGCACAGCCGCCTTCCCGGTGACGTCTCACCGTGTGCGCAACACCGCACACAGTGAGGCTTTGGGGGGATCCTTTACAATCCCCACCGGGATCTGTTTTTAGTCACCACCGCTAGAGCGGCTTACCGTTTTAGTCTTCCCCTCCAGGATATGTCTAAAGGCGTGGCACCATTGGGTGGCTGTAGTGGGATTGTATCGAGGACCTGGAGCCCAAGACATGGACGCTCATGCACTGGCAATGTAGACTTTGGAATCTGTTTGCTCACCTCTTTCATCAATCTATACACGACTAGTACATACAATTCGTATATGCTTAGGAATCACAGATGTCAGTAACAGCATTCTGATGAATACGCGATGATCCTACGGATGCATAATGGCCTTGTATACAACGAAAATACGCAGCGACGTCCCTTCTATGGAACACCAGCCATTCTGTGCTCACCAATCCGCCTGCCAAGCGCGGTGAGTACTGAAAAATTGCCTACTAAATGACGACACAATTGTAGAAATCTATAGGGGAGGCCTTTGTTCAGTAGTAAACGTTTTGGGTTGATATGATCATAACATTCATAATAACAAGAGTCCAAAGAAAAACCAGGGATATCTTCTAAGCGTGACCTATGATCCTAATGTGACAGTCTTGGAATCTATACCTTAGTCATCTTTTACATTACCTTCGACATCCACGGGAGGAGATGGAATGGTGCTATGCTCTTAATCCGGACACCACACGGAAATATTATTTGTATAGTTGCCTATATTTAATATAGTCTGGTTTGCAAACACAACCTGTCTACAGATTCATTAACCGTAAGTAGGTGCATAACAGACAGCTACATAAATCTAACAACCGCAATCATTTCTTATGTGGAAGTGTATAAATTGTAATGACTCAACTAGCTTGACGAAGCTTAATTAGAACATTAAATGGGTATATTTTCTTTCAAGGAACTCTGGTGTAAAAGACTTATGAGCACAATAAATTAAAAGCACAATGATTTTAAAGGCATGGTTGATGCAGTGGCCAAACGCTTCTGCGTTCGTTACCCACACGGTACAAATATTTGTATGATCTACATATTCAGACGAGAACGGCGGCACGCTGTGTGCTGCGCGCGCCTCTTTGAAGGGATGTGCGGCTGGCCAAGTCGCACAGAGATAGAGCCCGACAGACCAAGTGTCGACCTGGAGGTATCGACCTGCCAGAGCTGCGTTCAAGGCGAACACCTCTCCCCTAGCCATAGATAAGTGGAAGGATGCCGTGGGGTTTTAGCTGATAAGAGTTCAGTATGCCCCTTTGCCCTTCCCAAGGCGGAGAAATTTCATGAGGATTTACCCACGACAAAAAAGGGGTCACACCTATAGATGTTTTTGCATGTGAGATTATATGTGTAAATTGTACCCGCGATACGGGAAATATACTGGTTCAAAAGAAAAACAATAACAACAACAAAAAATCATCAACATCATCATGACATGGTATCATTGATCAATAGCAAGCATAGCTCTCTCCGCTGTTCACTGACTGATCTTGAGCTTTCTTACAAGGCCCGTAGTGGGTGACCACATCTCTGTGCTATATGTCATCGCTGGTAACACACACACACACACAGGTAAAATTTAGTCTTGAGATACTGCGAGCCTGTGAACCAGTGTGTGTGTGTTACTGTTCCCGAACTTATACTGCCTAAAACCGGTTTACTAAGCCAGTAGAAAATCCCTCTACAATAGAAGAATTTGAAAACTTGAATTTGATTTAACACGATAACAACGACGAGTTGCAATATATAATGCAAAGAGTGTAATAATATAGTAAGTAGTAGTAGTATAAAGTTTGAACCTCACTCAATTACGACATTTAAGTTAATGTCGTGCAAAATCCATTCATAACTTTGAAACTTGAATTACGCTACCTACCATTTATTTGAAAATAATCGATGCTTGTAGCAGCAAAAAATCATTTATGAAGCCAATATTTTCTCCGATGAAACATTAACATCAATCCATCAATCTGCCGGGGGGACTTTCAAATTACTAAAATTGAGTCATTCCCCTCGATTATAGCGCGTTCAGTGACCAACCGGGTTTTGACGTCCGTGCAGAACCCATTGACTCACTACCCACTATAAAGGTTCTTTTCTTAATTACCACTCAAAACCGCCTATCGCAGTGGCTCGAATAAGGCCGCCGTTTTTGTGAGACCAAAATTAAATTTTATATAATATCTTTAAATGTTTTTACGTTTTTAAATAAACTACACATCAGCACAAGCTCCAAACAGAAAAAAAACCGTTATATAAAAAATGCAATCATAAATAAAATAAAAACGCACCAACTAAGACTTTATTACTCAAACATATTATTATTGCCAATAAATGAATTAATACACGATTTTTTATACCGTATATTGCCACCATATAATAATATGCATTCCGCAACATTATGAACGCACCGTTGCACTTGCGCATCCATTTTTGTTGATCGTGCACGAACCTCCTAATTTAAGTCTCAGCTTGATTAATTGCAAATTAAAGTCCCCAGCGCGGTGGTGCCTGTCGAATATGACTTTATTGAATTTCATGCCACGTGATTAATGTTGCCAATAACTAAATTATTATGATGGCGATAAAGGTTTAATACTTATTGTTTATTGTTAAAACAGAGAGTTTGCCGTGTGGTCTTCGGACGAGAAACATCTTCTTCTCTTCCTGTGGGGTGAGAAATCTTTTGAAACGGATGAGCACAAGTAATCACATTTATACCAGCTTATCAGAAAAACTAAAGGTTCTTGGATGGACACACTGGAAAACGCCGCATGGGACCATCTTCAACGAGATGGAGAGATGACCAGATGAAGATAGCTGGGAGTCATTGGATGTGGCATGTAACCGTTCGTAGTGGAAATCTATGAGGAAGGCATTGAACGATGTTCCTATCTTTTAGCTGATATGATGATGACGACGATGATTGTATTCACGACCGTTCATTATAACGACTTATTATGAAGGAAGAGAGGACATTATCTAGTGTACACCTCTAGGACCTGATGTGTCTGGCTTCGTTAAAATAACCCATAAATAAAGTGGCAGGCTGACTTTTTTTTATTGGTGCCCAGTGGAAATTCTTCGTGAACTTCCTTCGCCCCGGGTAAGGGTCGGACTAGGGTGGTCATCTTCGGCACCTAAGGGAGGCTCCAGGTTCTCGTATGGTCACACTAGAGTCGCCCACTGGTGCCACGCCGATAGGCACATCTCGGAGAGGGTGACTGGCAGAACCCCCAAATGAGAACATAACTTATCCAGACTGGTCGTTGTGTCCAGCAGTGGACTTTGGACTTAGAGCCGGAAATGGCTTCGTGTGGTGTCCGGATTAAAAATATAGCACATTCCATCTGCTTCCGTGGATGTCGTAAAAGGCGAGTAAGGGAATCTAAACCAGAGGGATGGGCAGCAGCGTCCCTTCTGTGAAACAGTTGCTATACTAAGCTCACTAACCCGCCTGCCAAGCGTGGTGAGTATTAGCAAATACCCCCCAAAATGATGATACAGTTGTGGACATCTATTGGGGAGGCCGTTGTTCAGCAGTGGACGTATAAATGGCCGATATGATGATGGTGATGATGAAATGGTTTCTATGAAAATCTATTTAAAAACCAATTTTATGAATGATAGTGAAACCTTAGCGCCTGTTCAGAGATTTTTCATAAAAGCAAAAGTGTACTCGTTGCAAACTTTCTTAAACATACTTAAATTATTCAACATTGTAAATAACAATCTCTACAAAGGCTTTAGACAGAATGATGTATGGCATGCTTAAAATATGACTTGATTAACACCTAATTTTATAGAAACTCATTGACGCCTACATTTTTATTTCTTTATATCTCCGCATTTCAAATATCGACAGCATAGTTTTGCTTTTTTAGGAAACCATTCGAACCACAAATAATATTATCTATCAAACAATTCTGAACTCTACTCTTTTGTATACAAGTTTTATTACACCGGAGCAGTGATCAAAGGCATTATAATTAATAATGTCTACCGATCACAACATAAATAATAATAAGTCATATCAACATCGTACAATATTTATTTGACACTGAATCATAAAGGTGGACTTGAATTAGACCGTTGAAAATCATCTTTATGACGCTTCCTAGTTATAAATCTGATAGTGTAATTACCATACCTCATTTATAGACGCTCACAAAGAGGTAACTTTTTGTTAACAAAAAGATAATCCACCTCACATTTCTTGAATTGAGCACATTAACTTAAATTAGCACTTACGGGATACTTCCGTGTATTTTTTTTTTTTCATCATCATCATTTCAGCCGAATAAAGTCCAATGCTGGAAACAAATCCAAAGATAGTCTGGTCTAGGTCTAGTGTGATCTTGCGAGGACCTGGAGCCCCCCTTCGGTGCCAAAGATGACCGCTCCAGTAGTTTTAGCCGGTAGGAGTCCGGCATGCCCCTTTGCCCTTCCCCGGGGTGAAGGAAGTTCCATGTAGAATTTACACTGGACATCAATAAAAAAGAAATTTAAAAAAAAGTGTGTTGTATGCTTATTGGGAAGTTTTGCAATAATCGTCACGCTTAGGAGGCTGGTTGGCGATCGGATTTGAGTTGTTAATGTACTCGAAGGACGCTGCTGCCCATTCTCCGACTAATCCTATTGTCGCCTTTTACCACACCCACGGGATGAGATGGGTTGGTGCTGTTTGTAGCCAGCACAACACGGTATTTTTTTAAATATTATACAGGGTATCCAGTAAATTTTTCCGTGTGGTGTCCGGATTAAGAATAAAGCACCACTCCATCTCCTCCCGTGGATGTCGTAAAAGGCGACTAAGGGAATTTAAACCAGAGGGATGGGCAGCAGCCTCCCTTCTGTGAAAAGGTAGCCATACTGCGCTTACCGACCCGCCTGCCAAGCGTGGTGAGTATTGGCAAATACCCCCCAAAATGATGACACAGTTGTGAAAATCTATGGGGGAGGCCTTTGTTCAGCAGTGGACGTACAAATGGCCGATATGATCCAGTAAATAGCTCGACATACTGCAGAGGGTGAGAGCTTGGGTCAATACCTACCCAAAAACAATATATGTTCAGTAAAATCTTACGACCCAAGCTCTCACCCCCTGCTGTATGTCGTGCTATTTACTGGACACCCTGTATATTTTTATACACCGTAGTAACGAGACAAGCAAGTCATTAACCTGGTGGTAATTGTCATGTACGTAACAATAGTCATGCTACCTAGGAGTGGTCCTGCGTGGCACCACACTGAAATCGTCACCTCGATATATCTAAATTAATAATCCAGCTAATCCAAAATCTTTAGATTGAAGATTTCAAACTTCATCTGTTTTTGTGTTAAGATCACATTTAACACAAGAAAACAGATAAATCCTTAATCCTAAAACCAGAGATTTTGGACGAGATCGGTTATTAATTTTGGCCGTAAGTAATTTAGTCCGTTATGCCCAGTAATTTCACCAACTACAGTGTCCTTATAACCGGAATATAGTAATGTTCAAAGTTTAAACACCACTGGTAAGCGGCGAATATCGGGCACTGGGACATAGATACAAATAAAAAAAATTGAAATTTCTGTTTGTAATGTCAAAATAACAGCTTTTTACTAAATGCATATGAAAGTTTATACAGTACATATGACAAAAAAACTATTTTTACTTTTTTTGTCTGTCTGTCTGTCTGTTTGTTACGGGTAATCTCCGAAATGGCAGGACCGATTTTGACGGGACTTTCACTGGCAGATAGCTGATGTTATAAGGAATAACTTAGGCTACTTTTATTTTGGAAATATAATTAGAATTCCACGCAAAAAAAAGCCCCTTGAAATCCAATATATATGTTCTATGTCAAGTGTCTATGTCGAAGTACTCTAAATTTCTTTTAAATTAATCGCGGGTGAAACCGCGGGTCCCAGCTAGTCTACAATAAAAGACTTACCACCAGTATTACACCAGCTTAGTTTGAGGACTCAATATTTCGACGCTGTTGAAAGCGCGATGAACGCGGGATGACATCCCTCGATGACGGTATATTGCAAAATCCGTGAAAGTTTAATACAGTGCAGCTTTTTTATCAAATAAAGTCCCACACACAACTCCTTCTTCACCTGTTTCTTGGGTATAGTTTACAGACATAAATCTCACAAGCAGACCCGAAACAACTATGTATCTGTAGATGATACAAATATTTGTTCCGTGCGGGATTCGAATACGGGACATATAGCGTAGAAAGCCAATTGCTTAGCCAATGCGTCAACCATGCCATCGTAGCTTGAAGACAGGAATTCACAACACTCCTTCCAGAATATTTGTCCCAAAAAGCGAGTTTATTTGTGTCGTTTGCTCCGAATAATAAAAACTAGAAGGATAGTCTCTAACGGATCGCTGTCGCAATGGCGTAATCTAAACAATATTAATGTATGCGTAACAAGCTTCTTAAGTTTCGCTATCACACACACAATCGCATAGATAATGTTATTATAGTTCACCATTTTGTGATTAATCAATAAAGAAGAATATAGCACCACTCCATCTCCTCCCATGAATGTCGTATTAGGTGACTAAAGGACTCTAAGCCAGAGGGGTAGGCAGCAGTGTCCCTTCTGTGAAACAACAGCCATTTTGTGATGCCAACCCGCTTGCGAAGTGTGGTGAAATTCCCCCAAAACGGCGAGGTGGGTACTGGCAAATTCCCCCCAATTAGTCGACATAATTGTCAAAATAAAGTCTATGGTGTGATGATTTTCACTGCAGTACGAATCGCCATAACTAGTTAATTTTCGGAAGCAACGTTCACAAGTAAATAACAAGGTGCTAACGGGCTGCCCAGCCAATGGTGTCATATCCATCACCGTTGAAATGGTTACGCGTTGCATATGCAGAGTAGCCGACTATCCCTTTAGGTGTTATTATTCTAAGGTTGGGACACAGTAGACCAGAATCAAATTACTTTTTTTGACGTCGTCGTAGCGGTATACCCTAATAAAACCTTGCATAGAAAGTCAAATACCCTTTAATTGCAGAATGGCGACTGCGATAAGCTGTCGTAATAAACTATACACCGCTTGATCTGAAGTCGGAATACACCTTTGCTCGCTGTATTTATTTCAACTCCATGATTAAACATTATACAATGTCCGTAGGCTGCCCCCCAAATGATACACAATAAGATAAGGAAATCTATGGGGTAGGCCTTTGTTCAGCAGTAGACGTCCTCCATCTGATATGAATCATCATGATTTAATCATCAGATGATCAAACATTTGCCAATTAATAAAGTTCCGTCCATCGTCGATACGATTGGCGCAGTGGTTAAGCAATTATCTTTCTGCGCTACAAATATTTGTGTGATCTGCAGATATGTGTTTCGGCTCTGGGTGTTCGTGTTTGTGATATGTGTTTCTTAACCACAACCTGTAGCGTCATCGTCTTAAAAAAAGAAAACTAATATGCTATTGAATATGATAAAATAATTATTAAACAAAAATACCAGTCCGCTGCTAAATAAAAGGTCCTCACAGAAGAGAGGTTTTTTCTGCTGTTAACACTCTGGCTGCGCGTAGAGCTTTAGTTCTTTAGCCTTCTAGCTTAATTGATGCTGCTAACAGTCACCAGATACCGGCTGTTGTCAGGTCCTTGTTGTTCAGGAGCAGATAAAAGCTTTTGACCCCAAACGTCTATCATAAGAATTATACCTAAATATCTATACAAATAAATAAAATTGAAGTGTCTGTTTGTAATGTCAAAATAACAGCTTTTTACTAAATGCATATGAAAGTATATACGTTACCTATAACAAAAAAACAATTTTTAAATTTTTTGTCTGTCTGTTTGTCTGTCTGTCTGTTTGTTCCGGGTAAACTCCGAAACGGCTGGACCGATTTCGACGGGACTTTCACTGGCAGATAGCTGACGTTATAAGGAATAACATAGGCTACTTTCATTTTAGAAAAATAATTAGGGTTCCGCGCAAAAACAATAAAACCCTTGAAATCCAACATATATATTCTATGTCAAGTGTAGTATGTCTAAGTACTCTAAATTTATTTTAAATTAAACGCGGGTGAAACCGCGGGTCCCAGCTAGTATATCATAAAAAACGGTCTTACACACACACATATGGGGAAACACAGAACTTTCCTATTTTGGAGGCGGTTAAAAAGGGATCGTCTTTCACTATTACAAAAACCTTATTTATTTTATCATATTCTTTAATGTAGCACTGTTAAAGTATTATTTATCTAAAAGCATATAATAATATGCATTCTACTTCAGCAAACGGTTATTAATGTTTTAAAGTAAGTAGGTAATGCTTCAAACGTGAGCTTTTAAAGCCGTTAAATGTCTACTATATTATAATTCACTACTAAACAAGTTATCTTCGACCAGTAGACGTTTATCATCCTGAACTTATTCCGGTGTCTATATTAAAATAACGAATAGCTTTTCTTACTAGTATTATTTGCTAATGCTGGCTACCTTTTAGAGACTACTGCATTATTGCTAACGTATTGAGACGTTTTCAATCAATGAAATTAAACAGAATGGCTGGTAAAATATAGGAACCCGATATAAGTGCTTATACATTTTAAAGAAACTGCAGGAAATTGTTCGTCATCGTTTTAGCCAAATAACATCCATCATTTCGGCCGAATGAAGTCCACTGCTGGACACAGGCCTCCCCCAAAGATCACCACAATGACCGATATCGGTGTGTTGTGTGCTCATTGGGGGGTTTTGCCATAATCGCCACGCTTGGCAGACGGGTTGGCGATCGCAGTTTAGTTGTTAATGTACCTACTCGAAGGACGCTGCTGCCCATCCTCGGGTTAATCCCTTAGTCGACTTTTACGAATCCCACGGGATGAAATGGGGTATCCAATTGTTCAATATTATGCCAACGGCTACTTTCTAACATCGGCGGGGAATATCCGCATACCCTAGAACAAGATATGGTCTCGTTCGCTATGGTTTCAGAGAAACTTCCTCCCATGCACGCTCAGGTTGTGGAACCAGCTCACCACCGAGGCTTTCACAACAGACTGCAGCATCCCCGCTCTTCAAAAAGGGCGTTTTTTTACAGGATCTGTTCAGCGCGGTTTGTACATCTGGTGCGTTCCTAGGTTATGGTAACTGCTTACCATCGAGCGGGCCGTAAGATTGTTTGCCACTTTAGGGGTAATTTTTTTATATTTTATAAGTTGTAGCAACTTCTCGTTTACAGATAGTATTCGACTGTGAAATCATATTGATTGTTGGTTGCCCCGGTTGCAAGGGTTAGGCTCCATCCTTCTTGATAAATCAAAGGGATTTTTTTTCAGTATTTATTAATAACAGATTACATCATACTTTCACTGGTGGTAGGTCTCTATTACAAGAGTCGGGCAAGTTACTAACCACCACAGTGCCAGATATTCTGCCAAGCTGAAGAGTATAAACTGACATTACTGAGTTTCGATTTGAAGGGCAACTGTAACTAGTAACATTTTTGGGCATAAGAGACTAAATAACTTATGTCTAGAGATGGCGATAGAGTGTAGTGCTACGTAGACCTAGTCCTGGGTAGCATAACAATTGTTATGGGCATGCATGACGCTTACCAACAGGCGAATGATTGCTTGTCTCGTCACCAGGTAGTACAAAAAATTCAAAAGATATCCCAATGTTAAGCTTCTACACCTGGGCAATGTGGATTTGCGAGCAAAGGAATGTGAGTGTGTGTTACCAGTGATGACATATGGAACAGAGACGTGGTCACTCACAATGGGCCTCATAAGTAAGCTCAAGGTCACTCAGCGAGCTATGGAGAGAGCTATACTTGGTATTTCTCTACGAGATCGAATCAGAAATGAGGAGATCCGTAGAAGAACTAAAGTCGACATAGCTGAAAGGATTAGTAAACTGAAGTGGCAATGGGCAGGGCACATTGCTCGTAGAACTGCTGGCCGTTGGGGCACAAAGGTTCTCGAATGGAGACCGCGCACTGGAAAACGCAGCGCGGGACGACCTCCAACGAGGTGGACAGACGACCTGGTGAAGGTAGCTGGGAGTCGTTGGATGAGAGCGGCATATGACCGCTCATTGTGGAAATCTAAGGGGGAGGCCTTTGTTCAGCAGTGGACGTCCTATGGCTGATATGAAGAATGTGAGGTCATCCTAAAAATTGAAAAGTAGCGAAAGCTTTATTTAATTACTTTATTTATTCGAACAATTATTATCTACATACAGTTGGCTACAAAGTGTTTGTTGATTTCCCGACAACTATTATCAAGCTATCAGTGATCATTTAATAATGTTTGAAAGCCATTAATATATCACGCTTGTGTAAATGCATGCATGATATTGCTACATATGCATACACATTAATATACCAGTATATGTAATTGAGTAACAGGTAGTCGTTAGTTACATCATTTCTATGAACATGTGAACAACTTAGGTACTAATGAAACTGACTGTCCTAGCTTATTTAAAAAAAATAACATACTACTAAGGGTAAGGCTAAGACATAAAACTTTTACCCAGCTTTAACAACATGTCTGTCAAATTAAACTCTCTTTATTATTTAGAAATACTAAAAAATTACCAAATATAAAGCTGTGACTAAAATTATGCCAAAATTGTCATATTTTTGATAATTCATCAATTATTATATTCCCTTATTATTCAACAAACTTTTCTCTCTGCTTTTGTACAAAAACTGAAAAACAGTTCATTGCTAACTGAATCTTACTCGTACACAGCCTTAACGATAATAAAAAAACACATTATGCACAAAAAATAAATGATTCATTGATTTCTCATTGATTCAAATGAATTTTATATAAAAAGTAAGATTGGAGAAGTTATGAGTTAAAGTTTGAATTAACAAAAGAACTCCGCGACGGAGACGCTTACAAGCGTTTAATAGAGAAATCGACAAAAACCATTAATAAACATAAATCAGCTGTTGAGGCTCACGTTTCTCCTATGTTCTGTTGTTCTATCAGTTAGGTGATGTTTACACTACAAAATATATATTTTGAAGTGCTGATTACTGTCTGATCAAGTTTTCCAGGTACTCACCACCAAGAATCGGTGATGGGCGCGAGCAGCAGCAAGCAAGCGGCGATGACAACAGGCCGCATCTCTCGACGGACATCACTGCCCCAACACCTTGGCTGTAACCATGTCTCGTCAACCGAAAAAAAACACCCAAAAACCCTTTACTCCGAAACTTGTTTCATTTCTAATCTCTAAACGACTCAATTTGTTTTAATGTTATTTTTTTGTGTAGAGACCGAATGCGTTCGATTTTTCTAAACAGTTCCGAAATTTCGCGGCGTGGCGTGCGTGGATCCCTGTCGGTGGGAGATCGCGGCGCGGACTGACGCTCACCTGAGCGCACCCCGCCGCACGCGCACCGCCAAACGATTTTCGCGCTATTTTGGCTAAGATTTTAGCAGATTAGGCTCCGCGTGATTAGAGAAATGAAGGTGGGGATATACATTTATTACATTAACGACGCGTGTGGGCGATCATCTTAATTATCTCTTTTGAAGCATTCAATAAATTGTGAAACTCTTAATAATCCAGTTTTACAGCTATTTATTCAGTCAATGTCAGCTTTATGGCCCTATTAAAAGAATATACGGTTGCATTTATAGAGAAATAAATATATTTTAAAAGAAGTGCATATACATATAACACACCGATGCACAGCTGTATAACTTTTCATAGGGCAGCTTAATACGAACCAGACATTGCCTGATTTCGAGTGATGGACAGTGAGAAGCGTTCGAAACACATTCTATTATTAGAATACACGTGCGAAACTCTAATTGTGTTAAACAAACAATCTCGTTTACCTACACCTGGCGTTTCAGTGCGTCTTCGTGATATGACATTAATAAACTTCAACTAATTTAACTTTTATGACGTATATATGGAAAATTTCTCATAAACATGCACCAAAAAGTTTTTATATTATGTTTAAATTTGTAAGTTGACATTGTGCCCTTATGTAGGCGGATACTTATTAGTATTCAGTACAGCTTTTAAAGTTTCCTCAGTGTATGTAAGTATTACGTCATTAGTAGTAGATCATCGAGCAGTTTACTCTAGAAAAACAATCGCAGCGTAATTTGCGCCTTTTATTACACCATTAAAGTAAGAAGCGCACCTAATTATAAACAATTGTATATTTATTACGGTACTCACATTTCGCATCGTGGCGTTTTATTGACTTTGCGATAAATTTTAAAGTGTTTTCACCAAGATTGTATTATTAAAAGGCAATAAAAACGTTGTTTAAAATAATATTGACATTTCAATAGCAATAAACCACCATAAAGTTAACCTCGCCTTTTGTGTTCAATATTTTTATTTATATTTCAAATGTCTGTGTGGTAAAATACGTATTTTCTTACCTAGCGGTAAAATGTAAGTGAAGCTCAAACTTTAATAGTAAAATACTTATTGTTCACAACTGCACTTTGAAGAGGACAGTATTGGATACTTGGCGTGTGCCCTATTTGTATTATCCGTTAAACTAATGCCGTTCCTCTATCGTATCATAAACTTAATCAATTCCCAGACCCGGCTGCACATCTTCATCTAAGAAAACTAAACAAATTCGGTATCAAAGCTGCTGGTGGAAACCGTAATATTCTACATCGGCAAACAAAAATATCCTTTCGTAATGGTGTCAAACAAAAATTTGATTCTTTGTGGTTATTACACTTTGAAGTTTAGAAGATACACCGACACTTTGTGGAACTATTCTTTTGAAGCGAAATATCAAAGTAGGTAGTAGGCTTTGTTTAGGTAGCTAATTGCATAAGATAATCGCTCCGTTATGTTACGTTGCCGAACTTTTAGAAAGTTTGTGTTAAAAAGAACAGCATGCTCGAAGCTCCTTATCATTTTCCGCGGTTGAAGAGTTGATTGAGGGAGTGGATCAATAAATAACATACTAAATAAACATGCAATAGGTTAGCATAAAGCGGTTTGAATTTAATTACAGCAGCTTTTGTAAATCGAAAAGCAGCAGCTAACAATCTGTCTTGAAATCAGGTTTTTACACGGAGGCTACTGGGTTCTAATACGACTGGCATAGGCAGCGGTGTTTTTAAGCTGAGGGCTGGTGGTATGAGGGCGATTATGGTGCACAGTGCGGTGCGGCGCTGCAATGTTGTGATATTGTTGAATTTAATGCCACACGTTTATATGTAGGATGCAGCGGCCGCGGCAGTACCGTAGAAGCAACCCAAAGACCGGCACCGCACCGTATGGCACCGCCCTTAACTCGCTCTCCGATGCAAGATAGGTTTTCTATGTGTAAACAAAGGTGACCTGTCGAACTGACCAAGCGCTGTTTAACCTCGCAGATCTATTGATCTGTGCGACTGGGTTATCCACGAGCCCCAAAACAACTGAATAGGCTTGCGTCTGACCACTATCTCACCTGATGTTAAACGACGGTGTGGTCCACCATAGCACACGCTTGTCTAGAAGAAACCTGTTCAATCACGACTATAAGATTCCCAAGTCATAACGGTCGAGAAGTACTACAGACTCAGAAAAGATAATATAGAAAAATGTGAAAGCAAAACGCTTTGTGCGTATGAGTGGAACATTCACCATAGGTGGCGCAATGTTGTTGGTCTGATTGTCCGATGATGAAATGGGCTAGGGGGAATTAAATCGTGCAAGTCCAATGCATACTCGCCGAAATATACCCGATAAAAAACTGATAAGCTTGTCACTCTGCGTCTATGTTCAAGGCCCCGGGGCCTTATTACGAACTCTTATTTACGAGAAGTTTACGCCATAAACTGAACTGCCTTGTAACTTCGTATTATGAACTCTTAATACCAATCATTCAGCGGTCACGTGATACTTCTGCCCAGATTTTGCCTGGCAATACGGTAATATGAACTTTCATTTATAATTTTTTTCATATTTCACTGTCAAAAAGTAACCTTAAATAAATATTCAGTTTACGCTCCGTTGGTGTAGCTTTTATTGGATTGTTTTTAGTTTATTTGGCGATATATTTCGGTTGCTACATTTTATACAAACATCATGGTTGATGAATACGTGTGCCATGTGGTGCCGACTACGAATAGCACCAACCTATCTCTTCCCGTTACCAGTGATGATATATGGAACAGAGACGTGCACTTACTGCGAGTTAAGAAAGCTTAAGGTCACTCAGCGAGCTATGGAGAGAGCTATGATCCAATCAGAAATAAGGAAATCCGTAAATGTACTAAAGTTGCGAACATAGCTAAAAGGATTAGTAAACAGAAGTGGCAATGGGCGGGGCACATAGCTCGTAGAATTGATGGCCGTTGGGGCAAAAAGGTTCTTAAGTGGAGACCACGCACCAGAAAACGCAGCACGGAATGACCTTCGACGAGGTGGACAGATGACCTGGTGAGGGTTGCTGAGAGTCGTTGGATGAGGGTGGCAAATCTAAGGGGAGGCCTTATAATAACATGACAAGGATAATACATAATTCTAACCAATGATACAGTTCTGTTCACAACAGTTTATCTACTTAGAAACTTAAGCGGATGAATTCCCCGATAAACAAAAGGATTGCATTCGTTCGGAAACTATATCTTGAGTAACTATCATTCACAAAAGCAGAAAAATTTAATAATAAATAATTACCTAGCAAAATTGTTACATTTATTAAATATTTTCTCGTTATTTCTGTACGTGATTAATAACTATCTATTATTTTTCGCATTAATCATGTAATAAAAATAAAACCGTAACTAACCGATAAGTATTTAGCCATGTTACTGGACGGTACAGTACAAAATTACAAGCCAGCCATAGACAAGTTATCCAGCGTGAAATCAGGCAGAATTATGCATGTCATAATACGAAATAGAACCTGTCAGTTTAAAGCCCGCAAACTGAAATGCCTGGAAATTGGTTTTTTAAAAGTTTATTATACGACCCCTGGAGCCTTGCCTCGACCAGTTCATTGCTGTTAATTAAAACGATTATAAGTGTTTTTAATTCTAGTATGATAAAAAGAGAATTTTGAGGAGTACATTTCCTCCAGAGTTAATGCGTTACTTTGTGTTGCAGGTATGTTCATTTTACCATTACGCACTTGGCAGGAAAATCTCGTCAAATTAGCAGTAAAACAATACGAATATGCGAAACCTGATATGTACCTGTATCTTTGTTAATATTCCTTTATGAATATTGGGTGCTCAGTCTTACATTCAACCTGCTCATGCTAGGCACCCGGCTGAAAGATAATGCTGTTTTTTTTTTTTTGTTGGGCTTCTCGCATACATTTCTGGGAAATGTGGTTGCTTAACCGGTCATTTGCTGGCGAAGCCAAAAGAGGCCTCCAGCCAGGCTTAAATTAAATATTAAAAACTAAGCAACTTTCGCTAAGGGCGCCCCCTGCGGGACACGGACCTCGGCTTAGGGCGTTGCTGGGGATATCAAGCTATTGTTTTGGGGACAGCTGGATCAGTATTATTTATAATGTATTAGGGGACATTTAAAACTATAGGCTCGGCACGGGCCGGCGCGAGCAAGAGACGGGAGGGAGAAGTGCTACCTTAAACGGGAAGGTGACGCAGCGATAGGCCTCCGCGACGTCGGTGAGGCGGGTTTACCACAGTACAGTAGAAAACCTACTATATATAGACATTGATTTATAATAAATAAAATGTTAGTTCGCGATTTATAATATATCTAGAACATCTAAAAGAACCGGAGTGGAACCAACTTTTCTACCATCCCTCAGAAAATTTATTACCAACTTTACCCCGATAAAACATGGCCAATAGACTCACCAATAAACAGCTGCAGCATTTATGAGAGCACAAAATATCAGAAGGTAAGTATTTACTGTGTTATACATTTTCGTTTTCAATCTTATTGGCCGTGTGATACCCACTACGAAACGTGACACCAGAAAAAAAAAGTTATCTAAGTAACTGGCACTATTAACAAAAAGATTAATTGATTTTAATGTTTAGTATTAGGTCTAAAAATTTTGTAACACAGTGTTATTATTTTATTTTCATTTTTGTTTATATAATAAGAGAAAATAAGTTCCACTGTCTACAAAGATGTATTTATTTATTTTAAGGGAAAACAATGGAATATTAAATCTTATAAGATGGTTTCATCAAACAATACTAAATAATTTACATTTTGCACAGATTACTTTATAAAATTTAAGCTATAAGCAGAAGTTAACAGCTATTTTATTTTATGAAGCAAAATTATAGGTAAATAGAAACAGAAGTTTGCAACTAAAAGAAAAAAGCAAATAACAAGTATAACCACACGCTCATGCATGTGTGATGTATCATATAAGTATCATGGAACTTACAGACAAACCTTAATCATACCAATAAGAAACCATACCAAAAAGAACGCCCACTGCTGGACAAGGCCTCCCCATAGATTTCAATTACGACCGGCTACATACCGCCATTTTGGAGAGAATTTGTCTGCAGTCTTCAGTTCTACAGAAGGGACGCTGCTGCCCATACCTCGGGCTTAAAGTCCCTTAATCGCCGTCAACGACATCCATGAGAGGAGATGGAGTGGTGCTATATATTATTAATCCGACGCAACGTAAGGAATCTTTACTAAGATTAATTTTTATGCTAGAAAAATAGTTGGTACACTACGAGACCCAATAAATTAATTGATTAGGTAATTTTTTTCTTAAATGAGGCAATTTACGGCACAAATCTTTTATTCTGATTTACTGAAGACACAGTTAACATTATGAATCTATATATGTTTGAATATATATTTATTTATTATATGTTTCAATACGTTATCATTATTTAACCTAAAAGCAGTAACCATGGGTTCTAAAATCAAACGTATACATTATTTTCAAGTTGATGGCCTGTCAACACATCTCAGGCCTACATAACTTCAAACTATATTCATACAAACTCTCATATTCGTCTGGCGACTTAATACCTGTACCCACGAATACAAATAAGCTAATTATGTAAATAGTGGTGGCCAATTATCAAGACCATACTTGTAACCAACGGTAGTCGTATGCCACCTATATATGCGTGTCTCAAACTTTTTCAATTGACACCTTTTTGCTGAATACATATTTACTGTGTCTGTGTGCTTAGGTCAAAGTGATTAATATGTTTGTCACATCAAGTTGTATATTTGTTTGGTGTTATTTAAACGGGTTGTGAAGTCTAGTAATTTAAGTTTTTATTATCATCAAAGAATCCTTATAATATTGTCTGTCTGTTTCTCAATCTGCCACAGATTTAATAGTACGATTAAAATATGTGAAAATGTTATCGTATTCTAACAGAGCTTTAGATAAGTGTTATTACGACGGACTTCTGTACATACCTATTTGAAATACCGACATACCAGGTTATGAATTAGTTGACATAATAAAATCTTTTCCTGTATAAGCATACTGCACTACACCAATACCTCTGTTAGGTCAATTAAGCTTCTTCACGAAATAAAAATAAATTAAGATACTCAATATTTTCAAAATTTGTAGGACGTTTACGCAAACCCGCGTATAAGTAGTTTATTTTAATTTATAGATATATATTGCTTTTAGCGTTTATGTTCTTTCCGTGTGGTTATTCCTACATAAAATTTGTTCTTAGTAAAGTTTCTGTGTAGTATTTAGATTAAGAATATAGCACCACTCTGCCTCCTCCCTTGGATGTCCTAAAAGGCGCACTAAGAGACTATTTACTAGAAGGACGAGCAGCAGCGTCCCTTCTGTGGAATAGCAGCTATTCTGCGCTCACCAATTCGCCTGCTAAGCGTGTAAGTACTGGCAAATTCTCCCCAAAATGTCGACACACCTTATAATCCTTCGTTTATGGGCCTTTGTTCAGCAGTGGACGTCTTTTGGCTGATATGAGGATGATGATGATGACTGTTGTTAAATCTGATCTATATTTGTATTACTAATAACTTTTCTATAAATGGAGAAGATGATAAGACGGTGCTGCGGATGTTCATGGTCGATGGTGATTGCTTACTATTTTTTAACGGCCGAAATTAATAATCCATCTAAAATCAAAGATTTAAGTATAGTATTGAACTTATTTAACTTATTTAAATAACAGTTTATTTATTTAATTATCTATTCGATAACTTATTTAATTATATTTATTTGTTTATGTAATTATTTATATAGGTATTAATTTATTAATACAAGTAAATAAATATATACAACTATGTTAATTATTAGTTACTTATTTATATATGCATTTTGAAATAGGTATCTATTTATAAATACATAAATAAATATATTCTTAAATATTGATATATATAAATCAATTAATTATTTAATAAACTAGAAATAAACGATTACATAAATACACAAGAAATTAATAACGAAAAATACAATAAACAGTTACATAAATATTAATTAATCACTACATCAATAATAAATAAATAATTAAATCAATAAATTAACAAATGAAATTATCATCTTTGTTAAAACTTACCTGTGGTAGATGTTTTTGTCGTAATGGAACGTATGTACGTATGTACACGTATGTAAATTACGTACTAACTTATTTATTTACATGATTTATTTACACATTTATTTCTATTACATATATATGCCCTCCGTTGTTTCAATATGACGTGTAAAAGTGTCTGTTAGGACCTATTTACTGAATAAATGATTCTATTCTATTCTATTAATATTTATTTATTCAATTTATTTCTGTTTAATATATTTTTATCGTTTAATTTATTATGTTTAAGTATTGGCCGTGTGGTGCCGGCTCAGAATACCACCACCCCATTTCCTCCCGTGGGTGTTGTAAAAGTCGACTAAGGGATTAGCCGTAGGATGGGCAGCAGCGTCCTTCGAGTACATTAACAACTCAACTGCGATCGCCAACCCGTCTGCCAAGCGTGGCGATTATGGCAAAACCCCCCAATGAGCCCACAACACACCCATATCGATCGTTGTGGTGATCTTTGGGGAGGCCTGTGTCCAGCAGTGGACTTCACTTGGCCGAAATGATGAAGTATTTATTTATATAGGTACCGTAGATGATATATTTTTTATATTACAAACAAAACAACTTGTAATACATGATTTACAAATGGTTTTCCGATATGAATAGTGGAATACTACGTACTTAAACTATTATATAACATTAGAAATGCAATTATGTTTAACTAAACATGTTTTTGTCGTAATGGAACGTATGCACATCAACGGTAAGAGGGACAAGATTAGCGGATATCTACCGCCGGTATTTGTTAGTCGGATCGCCGCTTTTTGTTATTAGTACGCACATGTAAATCGAGATCTCGATGGGAATATATCTCGGATACACTCACATCGCAGATATTAAATACATTACATTGAATAAATATATGTTAAGAGAAATAAATGTGTAAATAAATCATGTAAATAAATAAGTTAGTACGTAATTTAATATATTACATTTATTGAATACTTAGCATGGGGATAACATAACGTTACCAGATTGGAAGATTTCAAACCTAAATCCGCCATTTTGCTAGAATTACGATTAATGTTGTTTATACAGTATCGTCAATAGATACGGATATGTTATTAACACGCACTAACTTTAATTTTCAAACAGAGCTCAAGCTGTCATCTTAATCCGTCCTCCCAAAGATTAATCACTTGAAAATATTGCAATCTCAATCATTGGATATGTTATTGGCACACTTCTAACACAAACTGATCAAATGGTCAACCTTAAATCTAAATATATTAGATTAGATCGATTATTAATTTTGGCCGTAAGTGAAGCGGACGCTCTTTTGTCGACTATGTCACAAAAGAAAACATCCAATATCATACCATCCTTCACCAAAGTCTAATAAAACTGTATTAACTAAAATCAATGTTACTATATATAAAAAAACTACGCTTAAATAAATACTGTGAAGTACATTCATTTTATAATTTTATTTGCAATTTTAAGCTTTACTTAAACCACTGTTTGTTCAGAACTCTGATTAATAAATCGCTCTACAATGTATACAAGTCATAAATCGCATCGCCAAGAAATAAACCAATCCTTCTGCAACTTTCTCTTTTAACATCTTTCTCTCTACAAACATGTTGAGAGCCGCTGTCACATAGCTTATAGCGTTAATAGCTCAAGTAATTACAGTTGTTAGAAGCGATTCGCTAATGCCCGTAATATTGTAGTTTGACAGTGGAGCGATATACTTACCTAGGTATTCAATTTCAATTTCTTTTCTACTAGCTGGGACACGCGGTTTCACCCGCCGTTTAATTTAAAAGAAAGTGGATTATTTATATTTAATTTAGAGTACTTCGGCATAGACACGTGACATAGAGTATGTATGCATATACTCGTATATATTGAATTTCACGGGTTTAATTTTTACCATATGATAATGAGTAAGTTGAAAACTGTCATCAAGATTTTCGTTCAAATTCACAAAGATGAGTTAATTTTGTATTGGTTCTGCTTACTGGTACTTTTATATAGCATTTGATTAGCAGGTTTTTTATGTAGTCGAGACTGGTCTGGGCTGGAATTAGCTTTAATCAAAAATGGAAAAGGCTTTGTCAAGAACCCTAGAAAAAAAACGCCAGCGTACTAGAAAGAATAAGTGGTTTTACCACTTTATTTTAAATCAGATGATATAGTGTAATTCACTTGTATATTGGCATCCCAGTGACCGCTACAATGAACGGTTTTTCGGACATTGTCATATCCACAACGCTTGGCAAGTCAAATTGGTGATTAATATGATCTTTTTATTAATATGATGTATAGAAGGACGATGTAGCCCATCCACTGGATATAAGTTAATTGTTACGTTTAAAATTATTCTAGATTGTTTTAAAATTTAAATTCCTAATGATTTTAATATTTTTGCTTAAAGTCAATTTAAGCAAAACTGTTAAAAAAACATAAATATTTTTTTATTTCAAATAAACCAAATATTGGCACTTATGAAACGCCTGAACCTAAATTGCACGGTCCCAAATAGTCGATCTCGTGGAGAAAAGTGAGCATGACAGACCAATACTGCCAGGCAAAAGACAATCAAAATAAGTACTAAACATATAACATTAATATGATGAATATTATAATTTGATGTCACAAGAACAATATTAACATAGTCAATCAATGCCATAATCTATACAAATAAATAAAATTGGAATGTCTGTTTAATGTCAAAATTACAGCTTTTTACTGAATGTATATGCGGTACATATAACAACGAGTAATCTCCGAAACGGCTGGGCCGATTTTGACGGGACTTTCACTGGCAGATAGATGATGTTATAAGGAATAACTTTGCAACTTTATTTTAGAAAACTAATTGGGGAACCGCGCAAAAAAAAACCCTTGAAATCCAATATATATATATTCTATGTCAAGTGTCTATGTCGAAGTACTCTAAATTTCTTTTAAATTAAATGCGGGTAAAACCTTGTGTCCCAGCTAGTGTTAAATATCAGTAAATTATAACATAAAAAAAATATTTAAAAAATTATGATTCAAGTCAAATGTCAAGTGATTAACTATAAGTAAATAACATTAATAAATGCAATTTTAAATGCGTTAAGTTAAATGTCAAGTTATTTTTACATTAATAATATAATTAATTCCAATTTGTGGACAGTAAACCTTTGATTGCAAGTTACAACACTTGCAATCATACCAATTACCAGAAGTTATAAAATAAATTATACAGCGAGTTAACTATATAAACATTATATGAATATTGTTCCATTGTTACAACTGTACTCAAATTCCACTATCATCATTTCAGCTGAAAAAGACGTCCTCTGCTAGATAACAGCCTGGGTTTATGCTGTGTGCTTATTGGGGAGTTTTGCCATAATCGCTACGCTTGGCAGGCGGGTTGTAAATGTACTGGAAAGACTGTCATCTTCCGGCTAATCCCATAGTTGTTTTTTACGACACCCATGGGAAGAGATAGGGTGGAATTTTAATTATTCTAACATAGTATTGAGCTTAATTGTACAGCTAATCAGCGGAATAACCTATCGTTACTAGTGTAATCTTATATATAACTTTTATGTGCCGTTACAAAAGGTGATAACAACTAGCTAGAGTATAATCTTTAGAACGTAAACAAGCTAATTAGGTCTATTACAGGAAGCAAACATTGCCTGTGACTAAAATAACAATAGCCCATTTTTATTTTATTCCGAGATAAAAAACAGCAGTACATTTTTTTTACATTCCCTTACAATAAAAGTTTGATTACAATATAATATAATATAATATAATTTCTTTCAAAGTTCTATAAAGTAGCTTTGCTTTGCCCTGTAGTGCAAGATAAAGAGCTGATGATAAAGTAGCTTCACACCTTTAAAATATTTTTATGGGAATTGTTTTATCGTGTGATTTAAACTTCCGATTTCGACTTCACACTTCTTAACGATATACATAACCACAAAATATCAATGTCAAATAAAATTATCAAAGTGAAAGGAATAATAATATAAATATATATAATATAATTTAAAAATAATTCTGCAATTCGAATTTATGTTAATAAGTGCGGTTTATAATCTACAATTAGGTTTTACACATATCGTACGTTTGGCTAAAAGCGCTTAGAGTACATTAAATATAAGTATTAAGTTAGTCATCACTTATTGCTTTTTTTACAGATTGCCAGATGTTTTATGACGTTATTGACGATACGATTATGACGCGTAAATATTTATAAAAATAATGTAAAGCAACATCCGGAAGCAAAACACAGTACAAAATGATGCTTTTGCGTTGTAGAAAATATTTTGATCAACGATCTATATTTAGAGGTCATCCTCGCTCGTTTTTTAAGTGTTGCGAAGATCAGACGACAGACAATTGTTACGCGCAGACTCGTTTTTATTGTCTGAGCGCCAATAATTTCCAATCATAACCTATACCCTTTTATCTGTAGTGGGAAAATCCTCATGGACTTCCTCCGCCTTAGACAGAGCGAAGGGGCATGCCGACTCGTACCAGCTAAACCCCACGGTGTCCTTCCACTTCTAGCCGGGGGTGAGGTACACGTTCTGCTAGCATTAGTCCACGCCCTTGGCAGGTATCGGCCCGTCACTGTTTGACGGGGCCCCGTCTCTGTGCGATCTGGCCGCACATATCCTTCAAAGAGGCGAGCGCAGAACACACGCGCTGCCATCTCGGGCCTGTTTCGGTTCGGGCGACGGGCTTCCCTTAGTTCTTCACCCGCAGGCCACTTCTCATGATGGCCGGAGGTTGTTCAGCGCCCTCCTCCAGCGCCCGCGCCCTTGGCTTATTCTGCGGCGGAAAGAAAAGAAGAAAACAATTGAAAGCCGTACGACGTTGCCGACATATTTTATAGTTTTTTTCATTTTTAAAAAGTATTTCATGAATATGTAAAGACTGATTATTCTAAACACCGTACGACGTTGCCGTAAACTTGACATTGGTGAAATTGTGGAAGATATTCTACAGAAGCCATAATCTAAGAGAAAAAGAAAAGAAAGAATGTAAAGAAAAGAAAGAAAACAACGAAAAGAAAGGAATGCCGGTAAGGAAAGAAAGGAATAAGGGTAAGAAAGAAAGGAAAGGCAAGAAAGAAAATAAATAATATAAAGAAAAAAACGAAAAGACAGAAAGAAAAGAAACTAATTAAGGCTGCTCTGCGTGAACTTCTTAGAAATCGCTACACTGAGGGCATATTGCCAACTACAACACGCTTGGCAAACGGTATTCTCCCATCTCTCTCATCAGCCATATATCGTCCACTGCTGAACACAGGCCTCCCCCATATATTTCCACAACTGTGTGTTCCACAATATTGGGGGGAAATTGCCAGTACTCACCATGCTTGGCAGGCGGGTTGGCGAGCGCAGAAAATCGACTGTTCCACAGAAGGGACGCTGCTACCCATCCCTCTGGTTTAGAGTCTCTTAGTCGCCTTATACGATATCCACGGGAGGAAATGGAGTGGTGCTATATTCTTAATCCGGACACCACACGGACAACGGACAACAAACGGTATTATGATACCGTTATACGATACGATCATGATCTCGGTATGTTTTTATTATCGCACAACACATTACTTCCCCTCTCTTCACCTCTGCCGGGAACCAAACAACAAAGAAGTAAAATAAATAGATCCATTTGCTTAGCTTTAAGCTGCTATAATTCCAAAAATGTAAACCGATTGCCATAAGGCCGGCCTTACATCTTCGATTTTCTAGAACGATACTACTATAAATATTGCTATACTAGTAAAGATTTTGCGATCATGCCACACACCACAGATCGGAGATCCGAATTGATAACAAAAATCAAAATATTTTTTTATTTTATTAGGTAGGCTAGTAAATTTATCTTGAGAGTTCTATGTGATATTTGATCCGGGCCTTGGGGGTCGCGAGTGCGCCTATTGGGAAACCTGCGTACTCATACCGAGCAACCCTGGGATGACGGTGGTGCGCACGTGGTCATGCGCCGCCGTGTGCGCAGCACAGCGCATAGCCAGGTTTCGGGGTAATCCTTTACATACCCCCCGAGAAGTGCCTGGGGGGTGGCCTCTTTACAGTCGCCTTCCCTCCGCTAGAGGGGGTGACTGCTTAACAGTCATCCCCTCCGAGATGTGCCTAAAGGCGTGGCACCAGTGGGTGGCTCTAGTTGGAGATTTTTCGAGTTCCTGGAACCTTCCTACGGTGCCGAAGATGACCACTCCGGTGGTTTTAGCCGCTCTTTCCCAGGGCGGAGGAAGTACATGATGTATTTCCACCGGATCAATAAAACAAAATAAAAAGCCTAATAAATGATCTTGGACTTTCTATGTAATATTTGATCCAAACTTCCGATTGGAGATTGGGAATATGTGACCGGCCTAAAGGTACAAACACTCGGCGTCTCTCTACGGTATTTCACACAACAGGGACCACTCGTCACGCCATTGTCTAGCCCTCTCAAAACACAAACACTTCGAGTGTGCACTTGACTTAAAACGATTCCGATGTCCCAACTCCAGTGGACTACCCAGACGTATAATTGGCTGAAGTTTGAAGACTTATAATAAGCCCTCATGTTTAGTTAGGTGCTTGTATGAATATTATACCCTCACAGAATAATAATATGCTTATTTATCTACACGAGAAAGTGAAAATCGTCTATTGAAAACCTGTCAGTGATATCATATTAGAAACATAATTAGAATACAACTTTTTTTTTCATTTCTGTCTGCTACTCAGAACGCGAACTCGAGGTATTTTATTGTCAGTAAACCATAATATTGGCTCAAGCCCATACAATAGATAATTGTGAAAACTTCCACGACAGCGAAGCCGTGGGCAAAAGTAAGTATTGTAAGGCTATTTATCATCTCGCGCAAGTCATCTATGACGACGAAGAAAACGGGAATGGTTGCAGGACGAAAAATAAACTTTGTTTGGTGTGAAGAAAGTATAGCACAATGTTTCTTATCGTTTATTAGCGACCATCCCTTGGTTCCCATCGTGATAATTAGCCTATGTCCTTCTAAAATACTATAGTTTTTTACCAGTGAAAGAATTATAAGTACCGGTCTAGTATTTTCCGAGATTACCGGACATAATAAATAAACAAAAAGTCACGTTCCCTTTTTACAATAGTATAAGCATTTCGCGGGCTCATTGCAGAGATCAGCTATTTTTCACACCTTGTTTTTACGTTGGTCTACACTTTTACAACGTTTTAATGTAATCTGTCGCTAATATATTTTCGGGTTCATTTGGCAGAAACGTACCATCGTGACGAAGTTGTTGTTACGTCAACGCGTCGCGAAAATTACGCGGCAACGTCAGGAGTTCTCCGCTACCGCATTTGTGCTACGGATTTTAGGAAAACAATGTTTTACTAAGAGTAAAGTCAGTTAGTTATAATGTAGCTTGTCCACTTTTATATTTCCTAGTCATTTACGATACCACAGATAGAGATGGGGTAGCCATCGGATTATTAGCTTGAGAGCTTAAATAAACAAGAATTAATTAGAGAAAAAATACATAAATGGGTAATAATTTCCCGTTACAGTAATTAAAACATAGTAATAATCGCGAAGTTTAACTGCCCACTTAGTTTAAGACTTAATGATATAACTATGTAATAAAATACTACTAAAATATGAATAAAATATCTATTTGTGGAACTTGGTTAAAACACTTACAAAGTAAGATTCTACTTATACTGTTTTTATTTAATCAAATGCTAATGTTAAATAATATGATATGTGATAATATTTGTGATCCTAAGTGGGATAAACAAAGTAACACTTAAAATATAAATCTGGTTTAACTTGAGTAGTAGCTGTCGCAATTTCATCCGAATTTGAATTCTTGGAAATTGTTGTTTTAACAAAACATACAAATTTATATAACTTAAAAGATTTTTGAAGCAACTTTTCAATATATTTTACAGCATGAAAGCCTTGCGACAATTTAATATGACAATGAATAACCACAACCAAACCAACCTCATTCCGACATAGTCTTCTCCCAATTTCCATTTCCGTGCGGTGTCCGGATTTAAAATATAGCACCACTCTATCTCCTGTGGATGTCGTAAAAAGCGACTATAGGTTTAGCCGGAGGATGGGCAGCAGCGTCCTTCGAATACATTTACAACTCAACTGCGATCGCCAATCATCCAACACAACACACCCAGACCGTTAGGCCAACTATTGCACTTTATTCAGCTGACATGATGAAGAGTATAGTGTTGTTCCAAAAAAAGAAAACATGGAATCAAAAGACTTTTTTCACGAGGATCTTGCTATTGTATTACAAACCGTGCCAAAATAAGTCATATGTAATACCCTCTTCTATGATATCCAAAAAAATACAATTATCCAAACGTAGTGAGTACAGGTAAAATACCCCAAAAGCCGCCAAAAAACAAAAAATCGGCCTAATAGGTCGTTGTGGAAATCTATGGAGGCCTTTGTTTAGCAGTGGACGTCCTTCGACTGATATGACACACTTCCATTACTATAAGCATAAAAGTCACACACAACAGTCAACACGGCGTGAAGATACGCAACTGGAGACATACTCGAACAAAAATCTAAACACAACTTTTTATCTAACTACTTATTTTTTACAGATGATTAATATTCGGAATTAATTCAGACGACGGGTCAGGTCATGTTTTTTTAACAAATTGAAATCAATTTAGGTGGTCTCGCCACAGCCAAAAGAACGATATAATGTTTTAGAATCTCAATTAAATACGGCTCACTCAACGAGAGATATCTAACAAATCAATTAAGTAATGCAAAGAATTCATTCACCTTTAGTGCTGTGATTAAGTTGATAGCTGTAACTGTGGATTATCGACATATCGATCTTAGTTTGTCGATCATAATCAGATAGTTTCATATGTTATATTAATGGTAGTTTATAATAGTAGTACCCACAGTGTTGTATTTAATTAAGCGTTTAAAAAATTTGTCATAAAAAAATAACAAAAAAGATGTCGCACGCGGTTGTCATGTGAGTACCTATGCCAGTCGTTACGGCACATGACCGAAAGTCGTATCTGATAAAACTAGAACCAAACCAACCACCAACATAGCTGGGAAAAGATTAGAGTCATTATGATCTCATACAGCTTAATAGGATAGCTAATATATATATATCAGTTAGTGCATTATTGTGATAAATAGCGGTTCTCTACTTAAACTTCTTTATAATCGCTTTTAAATCTGATAACGATTATCAACATATAACAACTGATATCGATTCTTACATAAGAACTTATATTGTATTCAATAATTCTTATAATCATATAAAATATTATATCTTTACTTAATTCTTATAATTAATGACTAGAAATCATACTTAGCAAACATTAATTAGTGATTAAAATTATAAACATTAAATTGAAACTCAAGATCCTCATGAAATATTAATTACCAATAAATACATTATTTTTATCTTCTCTTAGATTATGGCTTCTGTAGAGTATCTTCCACAATTTCACCAATGTCAAGTTTACGGCAACGTCGTCCGTTGTTTAGAATAATCAATCTTTACATATTCATAAAATACTTCCTAAAAATTCTTATTCTTATTCTTTATTGTACAAAACAAAACAGAAAACATAGATTGTTAAATAAAATAAAACATGATGCACAAAGGCGAGCTTAACTCAATATTGAGTTTTCTTCCAGCAAACCTCATTCATAATCATTTATCATACATCATTCAGTAATAAAAGTTAAATAACCATCGATTACAAAAACTCGTATAAAAACCGAACACGCGCATCACTAATGTTATCGCGTCATCGATTAAAACATTTTGATTAGCTTTCAACTTACGACCAATGTCATAAGATACGATCTGAACGAAACGACTTAAACGCCATTACGAACATTCTACAAACTGTCTTTACAGTATTGGATGAGTTTTAGAAATAAAATTCCATACATTAGACGTACTTAGACGTACCATACTAGTAACACAAAGCGACGGAGCCACCCCAGTCAAGTGACTGTGCAGGAATGTCGATAGTGATCAGAGATTATAATGTCGATATGTCTCGCAATAGCAGCCACTCGACATCCCTATTGAAGTCACTTTGACGATAATTTTAATGAATTGTGACTTATAATGACGCATGTGGAAAGGATGTTGTGTTGATAGCATAAATGGATAGAGAGTGGACATGGTAAATTGGTCTCTATCTAGTTAGGAGAAATATGCAAGAACTATGATAAATTGGCAGGAGTATTCGCTCGGAAAATCTGGTTCGCATATTATTCTAAAGGCATGAAACGTTAAGAAAATTATCAAATCACTATTGAATGGGTTGGCTTGTTGACAAATCAGTAAATGACATATTAAACAGAATAACTTTAGTGAAGACACCCTAGATCTAATTCTAATAATTATGATTATTGTTCATACATCAATTTAAATAAGTTGACAGAATAATCTCCAAATAAATCTTTCAAAAACCACTTTTAATTAAAGTCGTGTGAAAGCATAAAACATCAACATTCATGATAAACGAAAACCACACACATATACAAAATCATAAAAGGCCTTAAATAAAATAAGAAGTAGCATTTCTCAAACTAATGACCATTAACGTACCGATGGTGAGGCTTTCAAAGTGAAAAACTTGAGTCAAATCAATTGTTTGCTGCATTTCTTACCGGCCAGATTGTGGAAATAATTAGTGCCCCTTGAAAAATAGTCATTTACAACGCGTGATAAATATTTACGAGTTATTGTTCTTTGATGGCGCGAAATAATAATGGCGACCTGCTTGAATTAAGGTATAATGCATAAAAACCAGACGGTTCCACTGCAGGGCAATGGTGACATTCCATACAGACAAGGAAGAGCAAAGACCACGCTTGCTCACTTATGCTCGTGCATCGGTAAATGCCAGGTTTTGACGGCACGTTTGGTGCAGTGGCTAAGCAATTGGCTTTCTGCGCTACCTGTCGCGGGTTCGATCCCTACACGCAGATCATACAAAATGCAATATTTTGTATGATCTACAGATTGTTTCTGCGGGTCTAAGTGTTTGTGCATGTGTGATCTATGTCTGTAAACTGTACCCGAGAAATAAGTGAAGTCTTAGTGTGGGACAACGTTTAAGAAGAAAATCTTTGTCCTTTGTCCGGCACTAAGCTTAAGTTGTGAGTTCGTTAACTTTCGCGCTAAGATCATAAGTATGGAATAATAAATGCAGTGTTTATATATGTATAATATAGCCATCATCTTCGTCCTATTCTATGTTAAAAAAAATATATTTTATTTATACCTCTGCTGGTTACCGTAGACCCCAAAAATGTGGTAAAGAACTGTCTATTCGAAAATCAAATGGATAATTGTAGTATGACAAAGAGGAACAGGCGTACCATGACACTCTATGCTACTAATAAGCACCACCACATTTAAATACAAAAGGGAATTGGAGTAAGATGTGTTGAAATACATACTAAACAACATTAACTGTCGTCAGATTCCATCTCTATACATATACAGGCAAATAATTATAATCATCATATCAACCAAATGACGTCCACTACTGAACAAAGGCCTCCCCCGTAGATTTCCACAATATATCGCCCGCGACCAACGACTCCCAGCGACCTTCACCAGGTCGTCCGTCCATCTCAATGGAGGCCACCCCACAATGTGTTTTCTGCTGCGCGGTCTCAACTTGAGAACTTTTTTGTCCCAACGGCCATCAGCCTTCCGAGCAATGTGCCCCGCCCATTGGCGTCCAGCTTATTTACTAATCCTTTCAGCTAATTTAGTTCTTCTACGGATTTCCTCATTTCTGATTCAATCTCGTACAGAAATACAAAGCATAGCTCTTTCCATAGTTCGCTGAGTGGCTTTCTTATGAGGCCCATAGTAATACCAATACAAAATACACGAGCATATCCACACAAATCCAGCACGGCGCACAACACACGCTTAATAGCGGAGTAACAAACGTTAACAGTAATTTCTTAATAACATAATATAATATTTTATTAGCCCCAGTTCGCGGTGTAATGAGTTAGTTAATTAGTTGTATTTACAAGCTTTTATTTAAACAATAGTTCTGACCCGATTGGTTGCCGCGGATATAATGTTTTATACAAGTTGAACGTTCCGTCATTGATTCTAGATTAGATAAATATGTGTTATCCGTGTGGTGTTCGGATTAAGAATATAGTACCCCTCTATCTCCTCCCGTGGATGTCGTAAAATGCGACTAAGGGACTCAAAGCCAGAGGGATGGGTAGCAGCGTCTCTTCTGTGGAATAATAGCCATCCTGCGGTCACCAAACCGCCTGCCAAGCGTGGTGAGTAGGTACTGGAAAATTCCCTGCAAAATGACGACACACGGTATGTAACCGGTCATCGTATGGGGGAGGCTCTTGTTCAGCAGTGGACGTTTTTTGGCTGATATGAAGTATGTGGAGTTCTAACCGGTACGCTTATAATCTTCGCAGGTAAAGACAGTGATGTATTACTATAGAATAAAGTTTACCTTAATACTGTGTAAGGTGTTGAAATCTCTGCAGATTCCCCAATCTGTGCGCCCGCGACCTCCAAGGTCACCCACCATCTTGCGGCCATTCAGGCGTGTTGAACCTGGGCAACGGGGCGGTTGATACCCCGGCGGCGTCTCGTCCATCTCCGTGCGGGATCGGCCCTCTCCCGATCCCGCTCTTCAGTCTCCTTCTGGAGCATGACACTCCCACAGAAGAAGACCACAGCACTCCAATTTTCATGCTCTGCCAGCATCATCATCATCATTTCGGCCGAATGAAGTCCACTGCTGGACACAGGCCTCCCCCAAAGATCACCACAACCACCGATATGGATGTGTTGTGGGCTCATTGGGGGGGTTTGCCTTAATCGCCACGCTTGGCAGGCGGGTTGGCGATCGCAGTTGAGTTGTTAATATACTCGAAGGACGCTGCAGCCCATTCTCCTACTGGGAGGAGATGGGGTGGTGGCATTCTGAGCCGGCACCACACGGCAAGCGGCAGCATAACCGACGCTAATGATGGCAGAGAGAGATTTTGCCCGATCCGATCGACCAGGATCGCCGCTCGGCCGCCCACGTAGAGCACGCATCCATCTCCGCCAGGATGTCGAAAGGCGGGAAAGTGCACCAAAATAGTTGCCGCCACGTAGAATACTGTTAATTATGGCAATACCTGTCATATAGGTATGTCGTTCATTGACCGATCTATGAGAAGCCCATATTTAACAGCCACGAGCTGATATAATTACTAGCCATTTTGTCCCCAGTGACATTACAGTAGTCTATACAATTGTGAGTGTTGCAAGATCGAGTACCTACCTATATCTCAGCAATGTTTACGTTAGTAGTGATCGAGTCCGACATGAAACGATTCCACGTGTTGCGTGTCTCCGAATTTATATCTACGATGAAATAAATGGGTCGATTTTCATCAAGAACGAAATGTAAAATCTCTAGTGTAGGGGCTGGTGGTTCAAAACGGTTATTTTTCCACAGAACTTTCAAGAATCGGCTTGCTTTTTCGGTTCACTAAGCAATTAATGAGTCAATGGAAGTTTTTGGAGCAGGATACTTCGTGGCCCTCAAATACCTGTTCCTGGGTTTTCCCATATTATCGCCTATTCATTACTTATGATTCATTTCAATAGTAAGCTAACAATTACTGTCTGAATCACCTCTAATAGTTTATTGGGGGGCCACTAACTTAAATTCAAAGAAATACGGATCTTTTAAGTTTCTTTATAATTTTGGTTAATATGTTATATATTTTCCATGCGATTACAATTTGTTATGCTTTTATAACGCTTAATTATTAGTTTATGATTCAGAGAGTAAGCGCTAATTTCAAACTCAGTTATGAGTAAACCAATTTGCCAGGAAATCGACTGAGGTTATTAACCGACTTAAAAAACGAAGTATGTTTGTACCAATGAGTATGTACGCGATTTTTTCAGAAACTACAAGATCCATTTTGATGATTCTTTCACTGGTATAATCTATATCAACATAAGGGAAGGTTAAGCACATAAAATATTAAAGTAGTATTCTCATGTTATAGATATAATAATTGAACCTGTATACCTATATGAAGTTGTTTTACTGTTCATCTTTAAAAGTTTTATTATTGAAATTATATTCCTAGCCTTTTTCTTACTATGTTTGGGTTTGCATCCAGTCCAACTTATTATGTCTGAATAAACGTATTCCACACGGAGCGCTGCCGTCTGACGCGCGCAACCATATTTTACCGGCGTACTTATACAGATATCCTTAGACTGGTCGTCAGACTTTGCAGCTTCTGACTTCCCGTAACGGCTGTTATAGATATTCTTATGGCAACCGGGATCGATCGATCGTTCAACCACAAGTGTTCACCGCCGCCGACCAGTGTTCTAATGAATGATTCGATATAGTGCCCACGGGTACTTTCCAGCATCGCACCGCTTGCCATCGGCGGGGAGTTCATCCGCATACCCTAGAGCCAAAATAATCTCATATGTTTAGAGGAACTTTCTCCCGCCCACGTTCAGATTGTGGAATTGAATGCCCACCGAGGTTTTCCCAAGAAACTGCAGGATGGGGAATCTCAAACGTCGTAAAAAAAAATGGTCGGCAAACGGGCAGCAGCGTCCTTCGAGTACATTTATAACTCAACTGCGATCGCCAACTCACCTGCCAAGCGTGGCGATTATGGCAAAACCCTGCAATGGGCCTACAACGCAAAACCATACCGGTCGTTTTGGCAATCTTTGTGGGAGGCTTCTGTCCAGCAGTGGACGTTTTTCGTCTGAAATGAACGCGCGAGTTTTACCTGATGGCCTCCTACCGGCTAAAACCACCGGAGCAATCGTCTTTGGTACCGAAGGCGGGCCCCAGGTCCTCGATTTAACCACACTAGAGCCGTCCATTGGTGCCATGCCTTTACGCACATCTCGGAAAGATTTACTGTAAAGCGATCACCCCTATAGCGCCATGGGAGGCGCCACGGCGCCCACCTAGGCACATCTCGGGAGGAATTACAAAGGATTCCCATTTAGCCTCACTGTGCGCTGTGCTGCGCACATGGCGGCACGTTATCCGAAATTGCCATCTTAGTGGTGTAATAAAAAACCACATGACCCTCAGCTTAAGCTATTAGCACGAATTTAAAACGTATTAAAAAAGATGGCGCACTGAACATCATATTATTTTTAATATACCTTAATGCAAATTATTTACAGCACGTACCAACAAGAAATAAATACCAGGAAATCACAATTACAATGGGAGCACCAAATCGAGACACTGTCAATCATTTTGAGTCATTTCATTCTAGCGATTTCATCAATGACTCAGAAATACCATTACGAAATATCAGTGGGAGTATACTTAATTCGCTTCATTCCCATGAGATGCTTACAGACATATTTTGGCATGGGAATTTTAGCGCTTAACGGGAAGACGGCGATTCCCATGTCAACCTACCGCATCTGACTGGCATGGAATGATCGCTATTTCAGTATTTTATTAATAAACAAAAGTCCAACGCGTTGGTATAAACATCTGCAATAATTTATCACATTTTTCTTTGATGTTAATAATATTCAAGGAATAAAAAAGAAATATTAATTTTGAACCAGATTTTGTTTGTCTCCTATTTAATTACAATTCTTAAACTGTAACCGAAATGTAACATAACTTGCAGTATCAAATGACATGAAATCCAGAATAAGGAAAAAAAGTGCAAGATATATAATAAATCAACTAATGGTACAAAGGTTGATTACTTAAGAAAATAAAAAGTAAAAAGCCATGCACTGCCCGGGAATCGAACCCGGGTCGCAAGAATGGGAATCTTGCATGATACCACTACACCAGCAGTGCTTGGCCTTGACATTCAAAATAGTTGTGAATATTGCACGCTGCCCGACGAACGACGAAATAATGTACGTACTTATATATCCTTTACGTTTCCATGCATAAACCAACTTCGTTAACGCGAATTTTATTTTGATTGAATTTATAATTATTCTTACTAGTGGTAACCCACCCGCTTCGCAAGGTATAAATTATATATATATATATATATTCGTATCTTCTGAACCCTGCAAGATATCGAAATGGAACATACACGAAAATTTTAAGTAAAATTAAGCTAAAATTCCTGTTTTAAATCCCAAACATTTTTTTTTAATCCGTTTAGCCAATTCGGAGCCTATTCGAGACAAAGTTTCAGACATACAAACAAAGCAATATATACTTAAATTTAAGCATTTATTTACTGGTTATAATGAAGCAAACGAGACATATGTCATTTGTTCCACCGTTTCTCACACTGTCGTCGCCTGCATGCCGAATTCGTCGCGCCCTAAGACTCCGCCGTGTTTGTTCAATATTTTACCGGCATTAACATTTTAATTTATATGCCTGATCTCGGATGTATCCTTATAAGATTAAAGGACAGGTTACAATTGATAAATTAAGAATTCAATTTGGATAAAAAAGGAACTTCCCATTTGTTGATCGTTTAATGATTACATTAGTTCAATTAGATTCCAGCTTGTTGCATGGATTTAGCCCACGGTGGGCTAAAAATATAGCAAAAAAGGCTTATTACGATTCTTCTTCCAAATAAACTACAGATAATATAAAAAAAATATCTTTCATCTTTTCCATACGCTAGTTAACAACTCGCTCTCTATTTAATATACAATTTTTATAGATGCTCAAAAAAGTGGTTTTACCTCAATATTCGGAGCATGCTACCTACCGAACACCGAAAGCGAACCGGACGCGGACATGTAAACACTTGGATCAGCGCGAGCGCAATAAAAATGCTGTAAAATTTTGATGTTTCTATTCAAGATTACCCATCTTTCTCACACACGTTCCATTCCCAACGTCTATCCCTGTCAGCACCTGAGAATGGCTCGGATTATTATCAATGCACTTTACACAAAGCAGAAGACCCGAACTGAGGCTGACATTAATGTGATTTTGAAAGTAAATTGTGTAGGTTTAGTGGCTGATAAGTAGCACGTGAATGAGGTGTCAAGTGATAAAATTAATAAATGTAGGTAGCTAGATTTCATAGTTACTAGGACGGCTGTGAAACTATAAACCATATTTCCATTCTCCAGTGATAACAGGAAACAACAGAAAGATTCTTGATTATATTGAAGTACTTTGATCTTTGAATCTCGATGAACGAAGTTATCTGAAATATCTTGTACAAATAAATTCGTTTTTATTTCTGGGAACTAAATTAACACTGAACAAGTGCTAGTTTAAGCTAAGATTTGCTACTTATAACAGTTAATTGTAAAAAACATTCTTGTGTCAACTTGAATTTTATCAATGTTGAGCTCGCCATTGTACATCATGTTTTATTTTGTTTTAAAATCCAAGTTTTCTGTTTACAGTTGTACAATTAACAATAAGATCTTCGAAAGCTGTCTTGATTTCTTCACCGATAACATCTCTTGTATGCCTTCTGTATTCAACCTGTGATTATAAAATTTTAGAGGTCTCTTAACTATGCTCTAGTCGCCAGTCTCAAGCCCTTCTTATACATTAATTCCTATCTAGTAATATATAGTCCGCGTGGTGTCCGGATTAAGAATATAGCACCACTCCAACTCCTTCCGTGTATGTCGTAATAGGCTACAATGGGACTTTAAACCAGAGGGATGGGCGGCGGCGTCCCTTCTGTGAAACAGTAACCATACTACGCCAACCCGCCTGCCAAGCGTGGTGAATACTGGAAAATTCTCTTTAAAATGACGACACAGTTGAGGAAATCTATGGGGAGGCCTCTGTTACGCTGTGGACGTTTTTTGGCTGATAGGAATATGATGATGATGAATGTATAATTGATCTTGAGTTTACTGTATTTTATTTCCTAATACCATGCAGTGTAATTTATACTCTCCTTAACTTTTAACTTAGTTTTATTATAAGTCTGATATGATCACAGTTCATCAGGTATTTAGTCAAAAGGATGCAACAACATCGTACTGTGCGCTTATAATAAAGTAATGAACGATGAATGAATGAACGAGTGCCGTCTGTTGGGATTGGTCATCTTAATGCTGTCATGACAATTGAATAAAAAATCTGGTGAATATTAAAATCAAGCTTGTTTAGTGTAGACTTTTTAAGATAGACTCTTTCTTCCTGCATTGTCCTCACATTACCATCATTTCGAGAACATTGTACCAATATGATTTAAAAAGAGTAACCATGGAGTTTCTTGCCCGTTCTTCTCCATAGGAAATCTACACCTTGGAACGAGGCAACTGAAGTCTTGACTATTCATAAGTGCCTATAAATGGTTTTACATGAATAAAAATGCTCTCTAAAGGAGGCACATATTTAGCAGTGGATATTAAAGGATGATGTGCAGTTAAATGCTTAGTCCTGACTAGCGGTGGGCAATACAAACCGTTTTGAAATTTTTGCTATACATAATCGCATCAAATCATCATCATCATATCGGCCATTTATACCTCCACTGCTGAACAAAGACCTCCCCCATAGATTTTCACAACTGTGTCATTATTCTGGGGGGTATTTGCCAATACTGGTAGGCGGGTTGGTAAGCGCAGTATGGCTACCGTTTCACAGAAGAGACGCTGCTGCCCATCCCTCTGGTTTAGATTCCCTTAGTCGCCTTTTACGACATCCACGGGAGGAGATGGAGTGGTGCTATATTCTTAATCCGGACACCACACGCATCAAATACTAAAACTATTTCTCGTGTGAAATTATGTATCGTGCAACAAACTACATCCATATTGGTATACGGTTTGGAAATAATATATAATAATAATAAATAAGTATACGCGATGCGGGCAGTGCAGTTATAAGTAGTTACTGAATTCATAATACTTTCATATTATTGGGGGGGCTTAGCCAGTTTGAGCCAGGTATACCCCTCTACCCTTCCCAAGGAACCTTGAACCTACCGGAGGAAGTCCATGAGGATTGCCCCATGATAAAAAAAGGGTGTTTAGGAATATCATTATTTTAAAGTTTGTATTACTGTGAATTTTTTACATTGTTTTATTTTAATTGTTTTTAATTACTGAATATATTATTGATATTAGTCGTCGGTTCACCTCGTCGAGACCCCCCGGTCTGCCCACGCTGCGTCTTTCAGTACGCGGTCGCCACTCGAGATCTTTTAGGCCCCATCGGCCATCCATTCCACGAGCAATGTTCTCCACCCACTGCCACTTTAGTTTAGCAATAATCGGGTTATGTCGGTTACCTTGGTTTTTTTATGGATCTCCTCATATTTGATTCGATCTCGCAGGGAAGCTTCTCCATTGCCCTATGGGTGGTGGGAGGTGCGGCACCGGTATCACCATCGTGCGTCTCGAAAACTCGGTTGCCATTCAACACTTCCACCTCGGAGCATATAGCTCTGGCGCCCCCCTTCTGATCAGCCAATTTGGGCAAGCCAGAGTTGAAAATTCTGCGCGCACTCATGGGGTTCTACTTGAGCCGACCAATAAAGGTAAGTCAAAGACGAGGCGCGGGCTGATATTATCCTCTCGCATGTCAATTGCCGGCAGCTGTCTAGACACAATAGATTTTTGTGTCTCGTTTTACGACACTCAATGAGTTATTTTATTATTGATATTATAAAACCTACAAACTTGAATATTGCCAGGCAGGTTCCTTGTAAGACATAGGCATCCACTAATAATAGAAAAGAACCCTTAATCGGAAAGAGGATGTCGCAAAATGTGGAATTTATAATTGAAAGAACAGGACACGAGTCGAAGTCAAGTCAAATTCAAATTATTTTTATTCGTGTAAACCATTTGCTGGCACTTACGAATAGTCAGAATTTAAATTGTTGCACGGTTCCAAGTCGTTGGTCGTATGGAGAAGAACTGGCAAGAAACACAATGGATGTACTCTTTTGAAATAATATATGAAAGAATTGCACAATTTTATTACTTAATGCAATATAATCGTAAAAAGATATGTGAGGATAATGCATGCCAATGTGTGGGATAAATACACACATATTTAGGTACGTGGACACACGCGGCCACGGCTACATAGCTTGCATTACACATTACAATCACAAGATTATTAATCTGCATCTTGAGACTAAAGTTTAAGCCGGTTCGACCCAAAAGAACCTATCATATTATTTCGATAATTTTACTGTTATAATGCAAATCAAGAACTGTAGAAAAGAACAAAGTTAATTTATTTAGTAAAGTAAGGGACTTAATTTCAGTAAAAGTGAAAAATAAATAGTGATTACATATCGATACTGAATAACACCTTCACGGAGCGGTTAGGGATTTTAGTACATGTTGTATATGGTTTATTCAGATAAAAAATGAGATTATTGTGGGTCTATGTATCTTCTTTGACCTCTACATTCTGTTCATTCCAAGCCATGGTCCGACTGTAATCTTACCAAGATCCAAAGTAAACATAACAGACCTGATTTAATAACCTAAATAAAAAATCACTCACTCAAGTCCAAGTGCCTCATCCACTCAGAACAAAGGCCTCATTGTCAACACGTCGAGTAATAAACCCCAGACCTTTATCTGATCACCAATTTCATCGGAATTCGAACGCAACAATATCGATACAGTTCCCACCCTAATGGAACTATATTAGCAAACCTATACTTACGTAGGCCTAAAATATCGCCGCGGTTTTTGCAAAAATTAAGTAATATTCTCAAAATTTTATGATTTAATAAATATCATCCTATTTGAAATGTTGTATGATATGTTAGATGCTATGAGACATGTGTGCAATTTCCCGGCAGGGTAAAAAAACATTATTTTGTTTGGACCGCATTCCATTGAATCTAGGCTAGGCTAGGGTACAATTCTGCCAATGTCAACGTTGTAATAGATTGGTTGATTGCGAATTCATAAAGAAAGAGATTTTTCCATAGTTTATCCGCCACGTAAAACAACACGAAAAAAACACAATGGCACAAAGGAAGAGACGTAACACTGTACCATTGAAAAAGTGATAACTACGTTAACTCATATGAGTAAAAAACGATGGGCATTTATTTAGCACAGAGTTAGTATTATTCATTACAACCAATGACAAAACAAGTAATATATTTAAAGAGGATGTAATTATCTTCCTTAAATATATTACTCGTTTTGTAAAAAAAAATTTTCAGAAATATTTGTATATCCTACAGATTACGGATGTTACGAATGTCATATTTTTGACATTCGCGAATACGAATTCAAGCGCCGGTGTCTGAAATGTGGATGTGCGATTGCGAATGTCCAAGAACCTCTGCTTCAGCATGAATTAGCAATTTTTACGCTCCAGAATGTATGCCTTTTAAAAAAGTTCGCAACTCCTAGCTACGGTGAGTAGAGGAATCAATTCGCAAAGAGTGTTTGCGACAGCACGTCATCGCCGACACAACGTATTCTATAAATTTGTATTTTTTTAAGTTATTTAGTATATAAGATATAATAGTGTATGTGTATCTATGAGCCAAGGTTAACAACAAGGAGAACAAATAGGTAAATAAATTAAAATAAAACTGTCGCGGCCTATACAACAGACGCATTCGCAAAATATTCGCACGCGAATGCGAGTGTTAATACGAATGTTTAAAATTCCCCCCAAAATGACTCAATTGTGGGAATCTATGGGGGAGGCCTTTGTTAAGCGGTGGACGTCTTTCGGCTGATATGATGATAATTATGAAATTGGAAGTAGACAACATAATTTGGGAGCAAGCAGATAATACCAAAGTGATAGGGAGGGTACTGGTTGGTGCAGGTGGGAGGTCAGTGGCAAGATCAGTAGAGCTTACTGTACTAGTAACCAGTGATGACTCAGTATCAACCAGAAGTCAAAAGCATAATTTTACCGGCTCGACTGTGAAATTGTACTATTAGTCATTCTCATCCGTGTTATTACCCACTGCGTAAACGATTAGTCATTATGATGATTTTCATAAAATTGATGCAGCATTTTTTTCCATTAGTAGAATTTAAATTAAGATCTATACAAGATAATTTAATATTTCACGGTAAGCAAGAGCGGAAATACAGTGAAGGCCCATGGGATGTTTGCATACTTTGTAACTGGAGCATTTATACTATTCAATATCAATCATTTCGGCCGAAATCAGGTCCACTTTTGGACACAGGTCTCCCCCAAAGATCACCACAACGACCGATGTGTGTTGCGTTATCATTGGGGGGTATTACTATAATCGCCACGCTTGCCAGGCGGGTTGGCGATCGCAGTTGAGTTGTTAATGTACTCGAAGGATGCTGCTGCCCATCCTCCGGCTAATCCCATAGTCACCTTTTACGACACCCATGGGATGAGATGCGTTGGTGCTATTCGTAGCCGGCACCACACGGACCTTATATTATTTATACTATTAAATATGATATAAAAAATAACTAAATTTAATTTCGAATTGTCAAATGACCTTTAACAAAATTGCTCGTGAAATCTCATTCTCAAACTTTCTGAAAACAGATTTCGTATGTAGCTAGGTGTGTTACTATCTCGGGGGTCGCGGGCGTGCAGATTGGGGAGTCTGCGTGCTCACACCGAGCGACCCCCGGGAAGACGGTGGTGCGCACGTGGTGACATGCCGCCGTGTGCGCAGCACAGCGCACAGCGGGTCTTGGGGATCCTTTTCAATCCTCCCCGAGTAGTGCCTTGACTTTTTTACAGTTACCGTCCCTCCGCTAGAAGTGGTGACTGCTTTACAGTCATCCCTTCCCTGATGTGCCTAACGCGTCGCTCCAATTGGCGACTCTAGTGTGATATTACGAGGACCTGGAGCTCCCCTTCGGTGATGACCGCTCCAGTGGTTTTAGTCGGTAGGAGATACCCCTTTACCCTTTCCCGGGGCAAAGGAAGTTCATGTAGAATTTCCACTGGACATCAATAAAAATAAAAGAAAGGTATGTTATGTACATCTCAAATGAAAACCGAAGAGGAGGGGAGACGAACCCACGACCCGTTACATATAAAGGCAATCCCCTAGCCACTGCACCAACCATGCCGTCTATCGGCCGAAATTAATATCGATCTAATCCAAAAAAAATTCGAGATCACGGTTATTCGTGATGGTTTAAATACTTTTTTCTGTAGAAATTCATCATGAACTTCCGCTACCCCGGGGAAGGGCGAAGGACCATGCCTCTTACCGCCTAAAACCACTGGGGAGGTGATCTTCGCACTTAAGATGGCTCCAGATCCTCGTATGATCATACTCGAGCAATCCTAACTAATACTTAAATGTAAAAGTTAGTTGATCTGTTTGTATGTCTGTTACGTGTTTTGATGAAATTTACCAGAGGGATTACTTAAAATTCGGTAATAGACATACTTAGGGTAATTACCTCATTTTCATCCTAGGAAAAAAACATCAGTAAGTTAGGGCTGAGAGGGATTTTATTACAAACATATATATAGCTATAGCAGGAACTTGTAATGAAGCAGAACATAAACTACTCATTCTAGAGGTAACTTGGAACCACGTTTAATTGAAATGTAAATACCTCATTAAATTTATACACAATTGACACTATCAACCCATAATTCTTTACAAAAATTATATAAAATTATTGCAAATACATAATTACATAGCATTCATAAAGGCCTCATACATAATACTAACAAACATTACCAAAAATCAAAACAAAAACAAAACTCCATTAAAACGAACCAATGACTCAGCTAACTCCCACAATAATATAAAAATTACACAAGAATTAATTATACAACAAACCGATATTACCCAATAATCGTAATGTTCATCGACAAAATTATTGGTTACCCCTCTAGATTTAAAATATTTCTCACGGAGAGCGGATTGACATGATTATTAATAACGACTCAGAAGGAGGAGCGATTGACACGTTAATATAACTTACACAAACTAAAAAATCAAGTTGGGTAGGGTAAAAATGGTTTCTATTACCGAGAGAGTAAGGGTCACCATGGTCACCAGGGCTAAGTTTGCGCGATGGTTATCAGTAGACCACTCCATAAGATATCTTCGTCGTCTTAAAACATTGACGTTTGAGACAAAGTGATTTTGACGCGCCGTATCGTAAGGTAATTATTTGCGTATCATTGTCTATAATTTTCAAAATTAGGGTTCGGTTGTACAAAAAAATGCGTCTGATGTGTTGATTAATTTTGACATAATGCATCAGTAATAATTATGTAGTGGGTAATTTTGAAGTAATTTAATTTACTAATAACCTTAAATTATGACAGATTTGAATAGGCCAAGTGATTGATCGAGATATTAATGAATTTCCTATTTTAATCGAATACGGTATTATGTATATATGTCTTGTGTGGGCAGCATATTAGGGTTGTGTGTACGGCACAGTGTGATATTATTTAAAAAAAAGTAATAAACATTGTTTTATTTTATTATTGTTTTATAACTGTTTATTACTAAGAATAAATAAAATTGAAGTGTATGTTTGTAATGTCAAAATTAAAAAAAGCTTTTTAATCAATGCATACGAAAGTATATACGGTACTTATAACAAAATAATAATTTTTCATTTTTTGTCTGTTTGTTCCGGCTAATCTCCGAAACGACCGGATCGATTTTGACGGGACTTTCACTGGTAAATAGCTGATGTTATAAGGAGTAAGCTAGACTACTATCATTTTAGAAAAAATAATTATGGTTCCCCGAAAAAAACCAATGAAATCAAATATATATACTAATTATATAATAATTAATTGTAAAAAATCGATTTCTTTTAATTAAATGGCTGGTGAAACTGCTTGGCACAGCTAGTTATGAGTGTGAGTGTTGTTAAGTTCCTACCTATACAGAATATATCTACATATTAATACGTGAACAAAAAACGCTGTACCCCTTTTTAAGCATTATTTTTTGCGCACCGTTGAGTGTGAGATTTGGCATAGTTTAGTTCATATGGAGGAGGAGTGCAGAAGACTAAAATGAACTTAAAAATTAATGTAATACGGTCGAATTTCGACCTTTCGGCGACCGCTAGTTATAGAATAGATACTTAAACTAAGTTATACAAAGAATTGTCAGAGTTTAAAAAACTATATTTTTTATAATTTCGCGGTGGCCCGGGTGTTTCAAGACTGTACATGTACCGATGTGACTCAACATTATATGAACTTAATTAGTTCATCTAAAAATATCACTGACTAACAGCGTACCTAAAAAAACGGGAGGAAACCTGGATCTAATGCCCTGAAATCGCCAACAACTGTGAGCAAGCGTGGTGATTAATGCTCGTTCCTTATCTGTATGAGAAGGGGCCTTCGCCTTATACAGTGGCACAATTAATCGGTTATTATAGTACCGTGTGGTGACGGCTCAAAATAGCACCACGACGTTTCATCTCGTGGGTGTCGTAAAATACGACTATGGGATTAGCCGAAGGGTTGACATAGAGATTAGATGACATTTGCCTGCCATTGCAAACCTGCCATTTACAAATCCGTCTGCCAAGTGTGGCGATTATGGTCAACCCCCTATTGAGCACACGACACGGCGATCCGTAGGAGAGGCCTGTGTCCAGCTGTGGACTTTATTCGGCTGAAACGAAGAAGATAGTTTTGTTCCAAAAAGACAAGACATGATCTCGAAAGACTTGATGCACATCAAGATGCTATTGTTGAATTACAAACTGCACGCAAATAAGTCACATAGAATATCCATGCCTATTCTATTATCTTAAAAAAAAAAAACAATCATGCGTGAAAATAAGTGATAGGTATTATCATAGCGCCCGCAATATAGTACCATGGCTGGCTAGGGCTGGCCCCGCCCCCGCCACGCCCACCGTCCCCCGCATCCCGCAAGCACGCATTTCCAGCTTTTTCAATTTCGAATTCCATAGTTTCGAAATTTGAAATTTCTCGCTGCGAAACAATTTACTGAGCGGGATCCGACTTCGAAACAATGCAGTGCGATAAAGTTATTTGTTGCTTTAATAATTTTAAATATGATTACATAATGAGCGACAAGCTATAAAGTTCAGTTCGTGATGAAAACCATTGCGCGTATGTACCGTACGTTTAATATTTTGCAGAATATTGAAAAATATATCTAACTGTAAAACCAGAACTTTCTTGCATTAACGAAAATGCGAAATTGTGTTCCTAAGGAAACAATAAATTTCTTCAACAGGAACCAACTACGAACAATATTGACTGCCATAAACAGCGGTATTACACGTAACAGTAAATAACTGCATTTAGGTATAAGTGTCTACTGCCTGAGGCTCATAAGAACTCTAGAATTGCTTTCGAATTGATTAGTCATAAAGACCATTAAGCCCGTGGACGTATTCAATTGAAATGCGAGCTCTTTACTCCCCGATATCCACTTATGTATCAATTTATATACAGTCTACTAAAGAATTGGTTCCAAAAGTGCCTCACCGTCATCAAGAAAAACGCCCAATGCTGGACATAGACCTCCCCCAAAGATCGCCACAAGGATCAGCCTGGTTTGTGTTGTATGCTCATTTGGGGGCTGTGCCAAAATCGCCACGCTTGTAAATGTACGCGCAGGACGTTGCAGCCCATCCTCCGGCTAATCCCAAGTCGCATTTTACGACACCCACGGGATGAGATGGGGTGGTGCTATTTTTAGCCGGTACTGTGTGCTTACTTTGCTATGGGTTGACGGCACGGCTAGTGCAGTGGCTGATACAATCGGCTGCTGCGCTCCGGGTCGTGGATTCGATTCCCGCACGGCACAAATATTAGTACGATCTGCAGGTAGTTGTTCCGGGTCTGGGTGTATTGTATGTGGAATTCATGTCTGTAAACGCACTCACGATACAGAAGAAATCCTAGCGAGGGGCAACGTTTTTATAAAAATAAATAAACAAAAAATAAAACCACTGTCACAAAATTAAAGGTGTCACACCAGATCTATTATATCGCAGTGATGAAGGCGCTTCCAACCGACTTATGCGTAGACCTCAGAATAACGTGTCTATACGTACCTAGTAAAGTTATGTATTGTCTGTAGTGTATTGCAACTGGGTGGCGTGAATAACAACAACACGAACTCAAGCCTCTATCAAAACGCAGTGTTGGCACATCAAACGTTGTTACTACAGCACTTTAGTTTTACCCTGAAATTGTTGTTATTTACCCTAGAATTTCCAATACGCTTCAGATTACGGTATAAACGTTTGCCATGGGCAGCAGTCTCTTTCAATCAGGACAAAATGAGTAGTCAGGTGACTGGGACTATGAAGTACTGGTAGCCTGGTCCCAGTCGCCCTATAAGTGATTTTGAATCAGTCGACTGGGTCTACAAACTAAGTGACGTAAAAGTAAAAGTTCACAATAAGTATAAACGCAAATCATGTCATATCAACATCCACAGTAATATAAGTTAAAATAGCTTCAGAGCCGGGCGAATTTTAAGATATTTCAGATACTTTTTCTTATAACTGGACTAGAATTCGGGTTAAACTATAGATTTTTCTCAAATCGTGATTGGTGCCAGCCAGCTGAAGAAAAATAATAAAATAAATGGATCAGGCAACCGCAGTCCCGGTTTCTAAGCGTTCCCGGTCACCTAAGAATAAAAAAAACTTAACCTCGGGCGGGACCCTACCTTGTTCCCATAAAAATCACATCAAACACCATCAATGTTGTTTTGCGAGAAGAGAGTATAAACAGATTCCCCTCGTCCATGTTTTTTCTAAAGTTATTTACTGTTGCATTTATAGCATAAACTTACCTCAACTTAATCCATGTATTTCCAGCTTGCAGTTAATATCCCAACTTTACGTATTTCGCCCTATTTTGACTCGAAAATTTGTATTAGTCCGAGGTCATATAATAGATATCCAATGTCATTCACCCAAAATAATGAACTAACCATTAGTACAAGGTTGTTCAAATAATTAATATAGGTTGCAATAGCTGCACACACAATAGACCAATGAATACAGCTCTGACCACAATGGGTGGTAATTAAACCATAATCCAAATATTCTCGTGTCTACGCAGAACGAACGCTGGTGGTCGCAATAGTAAAACGTAAACAAAGACAGTTATCGTCAAATACCTAGATAGAGTAGCTACCTACGACAGAAGCCCCTCTTAGAGGTATGAAAGTATTTTTCTTTTTTAAACAAAACTCTTTAGCATCTATTTATTGGTAAAAATACCTACCTCGCATTAGTATCGGTCGGAATCAATAATCAATTTAATCCGAAATATTTGGATTTCGGAATAAGGATTTTTCTGTTTTTAGGGTTCCGAATGTCCGCAGGAAAAACGACGGATCCCTTAAAGGATCACTCGTGTGTCTGTCTGTCTGTCCGTCTCTGATAGCCAATTTGCTCTAATCTACTGGACCGATTAACTTGAAATTTGGTACCCATATAGATTTCTATGAACCAAACACGCGTGTAACGAAAATAAATGAATTTTTAATATGGATGTCACTTTTGGGGGCCAATATAGAAAAATAAAGAATAAAGTTTTGCAAACTGTACCGTGTAACATATGGAATGGAAGGGCTTGTTGTGAGTATCTTAAATGTATTCATTTTATAACATTAAAATATATCGTTTTGAAGTTTTTTAAGAAATTAGACGAAAATTTACCATTCGGCCCCTTATCTCCGAAACTATTGAACCTAAAATACTGAAAAAAATTGAGGTAATAGCTCCAATAAGAAGTCTATGGTCTTAAAACAACATGGTAAATCTTTAAATATTGTGCGTACAAACTTACGTTTGCTGTTGGAATGTATGGAAAACATATTATTCAACTACGATGTTAAGTTTTTCCTTGAGATAAGTTATTGGTACAAGACCGAATTCAACAAAAGACAATATGTTCAGCAATTTCGGAACCCTCTCCGCGCGAGTTCAACTCGCACTTGTCCGGTGTTTGTATTAAATGTGATCCTAGCATAAAGACGTATGTAATTCAAAATTTTAAATCTAAAGATATTGGATTAGATTGATTATTAATTTAGGCCGTATACCAATACCTATAATAAAATTTAAGTGTCTGACTGTGATTTCAAAATAAATGCTATAACTTAAGTGAAAACTGATTTTTATACGATGCTTAATCATGAATGCAAATGCCCCCAAGAAGTTACTTTTATTCAAAGCTTATTGTCAAGTTTTTTATACCTGCAATCTATGGGTCAGATAGTTTGACCCATAGGTCCTAATAATGGTTTTACGATGCTGATGGCGCTGATTCGATATTCTAGCGCATCAGGCATGTTTTCTATGGAATAAAAACAGACAGCTTTCAAGCAATGTTAAGAAAGCGAGTGGCCTCCCGTGGAGTGGCGCGTGCGGGACAGCTCCAGCAGCCTCCTAAACACCGTACTGTGCAGAACTGATTGTCCCATGGTGCGTCATTGGAATGCCATGCATATGGCGTCCCATCAACATTTCAGCCATAAATTGTCCACTGCTGGACAGAAGACTCCCCCTAAGATTGCCACAACGACCGGTAGGGGTTAGTGTTGTGTTTTCATTGGGGGGATTTGCTATAATCGTCACGCTTGGCAGACCGGTTAGCGGTCGCAGTTGAGTAATAAACGTACACGAAGGACGCTGCTGCCCATCCTCCAGCTAATCCCATAATCGCTTTTTATGACACCCACGGGATGAAATGGGTTACCTGAATTAAAATAAATGTAATAACTGACCGCTTTTAGAATTTTCGTCTGTCTGAAAGTTTGTCTCGACTGACTCCGAAACGGTACAGCGGATTTCAATGATTGTTTTTGGGATTAAAACAGGTATTTTAACTTATATTGTTGCGTATGTTCCATTTCGATATCTTGCAGGATGCAGAAGATATGAATATAAATTTAATTTAAGCCTAACGAAGCGAGCGGGTCGCAGCTTATTTTCAATAAATTATTTTAAATATTACTGCTTCTATTATATTCTCTGATAGAAAATAAAATCAGCCACATATAAAAAACTGAAACAAAAAAATCCTAGCGATTCCTGATTTACCTACATCTATACTATAATACCGCATCAATTAACACCATTGCTTAAGTAAACTTAATAATCTGTGGGCTATAGTCATTAATAAATCACTTCGTATCAACAATTTGTCGTGTTGTTGGTAATAAATCACTGCATTCATTTGTCCCATCTACAAATCGATTGTACCACTATTCTATGGCATGACTGGCATAGCACTGGTTGGCGTTCCCACAACGACCGCCATCGCTCACCGGGCGAACTGATGAAATTAGATCGATTAACATGATAAATCTATCGATCGTAAAACTGATATAATCGATATGCGACTGACAAATTACGCTCTGTTCCGTCTGCACTCGAATGTTGATGAGAGGTTGATGTTATAGATATTTTGTATATTCATTTTAGATGAATCAAAAATCGGCGCTGGGTTCAGCAAATGCTGAGTCGGTGGCCCTTTCAGTACAGGCATGTTCAATAGCATAAAAATTGCAAAACGTCGCTATATGGCTGTGAGCCTCGGGGGTCACGGCTGCGCAGATTGTGGTATATTCGTGCCCAAACCGAGCGACCCAAAAACCCTTAAAGCCGATCCGCTCTAGCTTTATTTAGTTGTCAGAGTATACGCATTTCACCTCCCATTGAGTAAAATCTCATATCTAATTTATACAAGAAATAAATTATTAATTAAAACCTTTTTCGATAATAATTCGATTAATGGTAAAAACTGGATCAAAATCTATCGGAGACTTTTCAATACTATGCACCTTGTCATTTTTGTAGTGTAAGTACTTATTCTTTTTTATTCTATAAGTGCAAAATAAAAGTATTTAATATTCTTTCTTTTTCGCTAATCTTATGTCAGAGCTGTTCCAGCCGCTCAAAGGCCTCCGACATGCTTAACGGCTGCCGTCTATTGACAACAACCGGGACCGACGATTTTACGAGTCCTCCGAAGCACGAAGACGTTTCGTTAAAATACCACTACGCGGTCACCCATCCATAGACTCACCGCGCCGAGCGCTACTTAAATTCACCGATCATTTACCGATCAGTGATTGCAACAGGCTGTGAGCGCCTCCTCTTTTTACTCATGTACATGTACATCATGTAGTGATGATAAAATTATACATTTGAAATATCCCCCAGTCAAGAAACGGTTAGTTTTTATAAGTTTATATCACAACATCCAATACACACATAGATACACATATAATCACGCTGGCACGCGAGTTATTTGAGCAGAGGTAATGAATCACAGCCAGGCATTCGCTGCGCACTGACGAATAACTATCTAATTGACTCCGAGAACCCCTTACATTTGATTATTTTTTACTTCATTTAATTTTAAATAAATCACATTTTTAATGCCGCTAACGAATGCTACAGTCGACACTGTATGAATTGAAAATTGTTCTCTAGAATTGTGTGGGAACGGATCAAAGAATGCCATATAGAGTCGCGTAGAAGGTCCATGGTATGTGTGCAAATAAATATAATAAATTATAGTTTTGGTTTTCTGAATATTACGTTTATTTATATTACATTTGGACGGCACAAATATTACAATTGTCACTGTACCAAACAGTGACAATTTATAGGTGTACTACGCTACATATCGTTAGTGTTCGAGTTAGTGATCATGTGATTAATTTCTATAAACTCTTTATTTTAGCCGAAGGATGTCTACTGCTGAACAAATACCTCCTCAAAGATTTCTACAACGACCGGATAGGTACATGCCGGCCACATTAAGTACCTGAGGCTCACCCTGGACAGTCGCTGGGGCTTCGAGGAGCACTTCGAGCGTCTTGTCCCCTGGGTCGAAAGGATAGTGGGTGCTTTGCACCGGCTACTGCCCGATCTCGGGAGACTGAGGGAAGAAGTTCGCCACCTCTATGGGGGAGTCGTACGGTCCGTGGCCCCTACGGGGCGCCTGTTTGGTCATTTCGACTCTCGGACGTCCAGCGCTGCAGAACCAAGATTCACAATCTGCAGCGTAGAGCGGCTATACGAATCGCACGAGGATACCGAACGGTGTTCTTTGAAGTGACAACTCTGTTGGCACGCTTTTGACGCGTGGGTGTATCACCAGGCACGCTCTCTCCACCAGAACAGTGAAGGCTTGCCATCAGGAGCGCTCGGAAGTATCAGACGACAGGCTCATCAGCATGCACTCGATCTGCGGCGCGAGCGGCTCGTGCAGTCGCAGTACATATATTTATATAAAATGAAGTCACAGAATGTCCTCAGTTGTACAAGAATATTGTATGAGATGGAAACTATAAGAATCAGGTACACATATTGTAATAGGTATTATATGAAATTAAAAATTGAAGAAAAACGGGAACAACTGCGACTGCCTTTCAACCAATAAAGTAACTTTCTGTGGCAGACGGTATCTCACCACTCACAGGATGGGCCCCCTAAACGGCCACCATTACAAGCGACACGGAGCAACCGTGAGCGGCCAGGGGTGTCGAGAGGTGCGGCACCGGTTTCACCATCGCGCGTCTCGAAGACTGAGCAGTATTCCCCGTTCTTACGCCAATAGACACTTCCACCCTGAGCTTATAGCTCCTTGCGGCCCTCTGATCGGTCAACTATGGCAAGCCAGAGTTGAAATTCCAACGGGCATTCATGGGGTTTCATTCCAGCAGACTAATAAAGGTAAGCCCGAGACCCTTATCGACTCTCCGGGGCATATGGGTACGCAGTATCAATAACCCGTTATTATTAAAAACACGTTTAGAAAAAACTAAAATTTATCGACATGGAATACATATTTTTATGGGCCGTTTATATTTTTGAGTGAATTACCAAATTACTTGTAATTTTGCAGATTGTAAAGCCAAATTACAGACTCATAAAACTACCTTATTTCTAATGCATAACTAATTAATATGAGCAATAAAGAGACAATCATATAAACCAAACATTTCAGCGAACTCAGTTTATTACTGCAATTAAGTAACTAAGATAATTTAATGCAAATACTTACAATTCAAACTTCATATATCTTACAATCGTTAATTAATTTTGTAACGCGTATAAATAAATGTATAATCAGCAAGAAGAGAGAGTAATAAAAATATATATTATGTACTTGCTCAATACTTGAGAATCTGAGAACACAAAGCTATAAACAAATGGATTGCTCCAACGTAAATTTCATGCTAGAATTAACATCACCATCCACTGCTCAACAAGACCATTTGTGGGGCAATATTTCCATAATCACCAATGTTACTAGATAAAGGTATTGGTAATTTTGATACTTTTAGACATTATTCCTTAATGGCTTTCTACAACCAGTGGCGGATCCAGTTTTTAATATTTTGTTGAATAGTTTCCTTATTCATAAAATTACATGATAATTCATCCATCGCTGCCTGTAATACCCTTATGCATACATGAGGCAGCCTATTGCTAGCCCAGATTATAAGGTGTAAGTGCATATTTCTTCCTAGAAACAAAATTATCGAAGGTTTGCAGTGAGAAAAAATGCAAAATCTCACTATCGCGACAATTAGACATTGTTCGGGCAAACGAGTCGAGAATTTTCTCTGACAATTTAATATTCCATTAGCTTACTAGTCTATGCTTGGGAATGTTTAGTGCCGTGTTTCAATTATCATTCAAGTTTGCTAGGGAGAGTGTTTTGAATGCTAATGGAAGGAAATCGATGAAAGAGATACTGGATGCCAGAGATTATGTGCAAACAGATGACGAAATAGGTAAAATCTGGTGATGTTAGCGTTAAAAGAACATAATTTAAATTATTTCTATATGATGAGGTGAGGTTATTGAGGTTTTTCCTGCAGAGATTTTTCATACATGAGAATCCACATAGAATCATTAGCCATTATGTAAATAATTTTGAAGCTATTTAGAATTGAATATAGTGAAAAATATACAGTGAATTAAATTAGTTAACCCTGAAATAAATGGGTAACAACGATTAAAATTTTATTAGGGCATTTAAGTAATATTTAAAACGAAAACTTTCGCGCAACTAATACAACTGCAATCAAGATAGCTTCTTTCCCACTTATATTTTTTCTTACCTTCACAGCACTTTTATTTGCAGTAAACACCACGTCTGCACAAATTACAAACAGTATAATCTACACGATCGCGATGCGTGTAGGGCAACCGGGACTGTTTATCAAGATGGCTAAATGCTCGCAATTAGTTCATGTGAAATGTCGCATAAGCATGCTAACGAGATCCCGCTTCGAGCCGTACGCATCGTCCGGCTTAGCCCGGACGCACGCCCGCACCGATTGCCCGGCTATCTGAGATAGGCTGGCGGTGATATTGCGACTAATTAGTCGCGCGTTTTTTATTAATACTTTCTAAGGAGGCTATTTCATCATCGATTTTCGTTCATCATTTCAGCCGAATGAAGTCCACTTCTGGATACAGGCCTCCCGCAAAGATCACCACAACGACCGGTATGGGTGTGTTGTGGGCTCATTGAGGGGTATTGCCATAATCGCCACGCTGGGCAGACGGGTTGGCTATCGCAGTTGAGTTGTTAATGCACTCGAAGGACGCTGCTGCCCATCCTCCGGCTAATCCCTCGACTTTTAACACACCCGCAGGAGGAGATGGAGTGGTGGTATTCAGAGTCGGCACCACACGGCAAAATTTTTACTTGACTTTTTGGCTATCTTTAAAAAATCTAATAAAATTGATTAGATTAGATAATCTAATCATTACAACTACTAAACAAAAAATTACAAACACGTCATACCAAATTATCTTCAGTAAATTTACGATTGTCCAAATATTTTTTCTTGTATTTTTTAAATTACTAGATTCCCTAGTACTAGATACTATCCCATCTTATTTCATAACTCCTAAACATCAAACTTTAGAGAAGTAATTACATAAATATTCCCAAAAAAACGAATTAGTGTTGAAAATATATAAGTGCATTTTTTTATTTTATAACACAATTTAACATTTTACACAAAAAAGGTTCATTTTCTTCCTCCTCTAACGTTTGCTGGGTTGTGCTTAAGAGGTTTTAAGCTGACGGAGAGCTGAATTCAATACGTAATAGCTCTCATTAAATCAATTTAGGACATTGCTATTTTTTATGATGTTATAACCTGTACGGCATCATTTCAATCACTTGTATTTTGTTACTGAATAAATATCTTGAATCATCTTATTCCGCCGTTTAAATTATTGCGTTTTTCCTGTCGTGACATCTGCCACACCAACAACCCTTACCGTATGCAACCAGCCTAAAATATCGCGTTCGACCCTCCGCTGATTTATAGCCCTTTTATATAGCCCCCTAAAGTTATCTAATTGTGTCTGTGTGAAGCGTCTCTACAAGCTTTAGTTCAAGTAATTAGCGTTGTTTATAAGAATATTCTATTGATGAATACATGTGTAAGATTTAAAAGTATTACATCTTTAATTTTATTATGGTCGGGCAATGGAGTAGTCTTCCTGTTGTAAAATTTTAAAGCATTCGAGATATAAATAAAGTATTTTTTTCGGCTTTATCGCACCAACGACACGACCAAATAATGACAATTGCTCTTTGTATTTACACGAAGTCCATCAAAGTATCTCTTAGTATTGAGCGATGGATGTTAATCCTTGGCTTACGCTGGATAAACGGTAGGATAATAATGTATGGAAATGATTTGCTAGCTAATCGAAGCAACATTATATAGCGACACCAATACTAGTTACTGGAAAACGGAGCGTAGGACGACCTCCAACCAGGTGGACAGACGAGCTGGTGAAGATCGCTGGGAGTCGGTGGATGCGGGTAGCATATAATACAGATCCATTGAACTTTATAAACTGGATTATCAGAGATTTTCTTACGGACTGATAAGTTTTATTTAAAATCTGTGCTACAATTTTTTTATTTCTTTTTTATAATGTTATTATTATTTTGGCTGTAGAAAGTCTAGTTTTGAGTCTTGTGTGTCAATTGCGCGTAGAAATAAAAACTTAATCTTTCTTTCTTCTTTCTTTCATGTAACCACTCGTTGTGGAAATTAAAGGGGGAGGCCTTTTTTCAGCAGTGAACATCCTTTGGCTAATATGATGATGAACCAGGCAACTGTATAACCAGTATATGCCACACAGCTAATTGGTACAAACTTCTAAATGATCAATTATTTTTATTTTGCAAGTACCTTAATATAGGTGAGGTTTTATATCAACAGCGTGTATACAACGCCTTTCGCCGCTTACCATATTTAAAAAACCGGTCAAGAGCGAGCTAAACTCGCGTGGAGAGGGTACCGAAAATGCTGATTATATTGTCTATTGTTGGATTTGGTCTTGTACCAATAACTTCTCCAGAACAAACTTAACATCGTAGTTGAAAAACGTGTTTACCATACATTCCATCCGCAAACGTAAGTTTGTACGCTCAATATTGAAAGATTAACCATGTTATTTTAAGACCATAGACTTCTTATAGGTAAAGAGCTATTACCTATATTTTTTCAGAATTTCAGGTTTAGAACGGGGGAATGGTAATTTTGATCTATTTTTTAAATAACCTTAAAACAATACATTTAAAACTATAAAATAAATACATTTGAGCCCCTAACAACAAGTCCTTCCATTTTAATATGCTACACAGTACAGTTTGCAAAACTTTATTATTTAATTTTCTATATTGGCCCCCAAAAAGGACCCCCATATTCAAAATTACACATACATTTATTTACGTTACACATACGTGTCTGGGTTGCAGAAACCCATATGTGTGCCAAATTTCAACATAATTGGTCCAGTATATTCGGAGCAAATTCGCTGTGACAGACGGACAGACACACGAGTGATCCTGTAAGTCATATAAGCTTTTTCCTTCGGACGTTCGGAGCCCTAAAAAGAGAACGCGTGTCGGTGTTCTAAATAGAATCTGACAGAACAAAAAGAAAATAAGACTCTCGACTAGTATCCGCACCAAACTTTCTACGCAAAGCAGATATTTTTATAAATCACCGCAACGACTTCACAGCCTGATGAGCTGACCCCGGCCCCACCGAGACTTACGTTAATCACAGGCCTGTTCGATTACCGCCGCAACCTGCTGCGAAGATACAACTTTTCTGAATTGTTTGACATCAGTAGTGGATGGCGTAGTCAAATACAATACACAATACTTCGCTCTAATCACCTTTCTTTCATCATCATTCATATTACTGTCCCATTGGGCACGAGCCTGTTCTTACGATTTACAAAGAACAAGGTTAGGCCTTAGTCCACTACGCTGGCCTAGTGCGGGTTGGCGGACTCTCTCGAGCACTCTCTGGTATGCAGGTTTCCTCACAATGTTTTCCTTCGCTGTTAAAGTAAATGATAAATTCTGATCCGTACATGAATTTGAAAACTCAGAGGTGTGGCCGGGATCGAACTCAGACCCTCTGTATTGAAGGCAAGCATTTAACCACTAGGCTATCACTCCTATCACCTTTCTTTAATACTCATAAAACAAAACATTCACAAAACCGCAATTAAAAATAAATGTTACGCGTGCAGATGGTAATTTTAAAGTACGTCTGGCAACACCACACTTTGCAAACATTTTCTAGCCAATATTGTGGCCTCGTGATCCGTTCTCGAGGTAATTGATAATGACGGAAAATGATGCATGACAGTAGCTGCAAGCGATGTGTTGTATGTAGCACTTAATTTCTTGTAAGTGCGGATTTGTGTTGCCAAACCCGAAAAGATTTCCCAGATTTTCGGTTCCTGACATACTAAAAGTGTCCTGCATTATTGCTAGAACTAACGAGAATTGCATTTAATTTTGTGGGGCTGAATGAACAAGCACTTTTAGGAGACACCTGGGGGTGGATGAAAGGAGCCTCCCCGGGCGACGTCAGTTAATCGATGCCCAGTCCGATCACGTCCGGCGCACCCTGGACACCTAGCGCTTGGTGACGTACAGCCTAGGTGACTAATCCTTTCAGCACGATGGTATAACCCAGCGCCGAAAAAGTCGGAGCAGTTTCATGAAAACAGCAGAGGCCCAGTTCCCCAGTTGAGGGCCGTAGAAAATTGTGGCTTGACAAATTCCGCGCTCCTGATAACTATATCAAGCCCAGTGAGAAACTCCCTGCTGGATATGAGCTCCCTTGGCCCACATGGAAGCGAGTGGGCAGATGTACGTCCAACATGAGCAAGTGGGGTTATATCGATGAAACCGCGGGGGGATGTAGATGTGGCATTGTCCCCCAGACAATGTCCCATCTACTGTCCTGCCCATCATGCCCTAGCTTCTGCACTTTGAGTGACCTATGCTCTGCCACTAGTAACGCCTTAGGGGTGGCAATATTCTGGGAAAATGACATTGTGTACCTTGAAAATGAAGAAGAAGGAGACACCTTCATATGCTCATATAAATTATCTATATCTCGGCTCTATCCATATGTTTTGATTAATCACAGTTGAGATTTAAGGTATAGGAGTACCTATAATATGACGATTAGTGGCTACTCTCGGTTTTTTACGCCATGGCACTCGAATCTAGTGACGAGTACGACAATTGTCGATATGTGCCAACACAGTTGTTCACTGAAATCCTAGTGTGTGCTCCATGCTCACTTATCACTCCACATCTATATCTCGGTTCCATGTTTTGATTGATCACAGTTGAGATGTAAGGTACTTCTACACGGGCAATTATAATCGACGATTAGTAACTACTCCTGTGTACTACTACTAACTAACTACTCCATCCGTGTGGTGTCCGGGTTAAGAATATAGCACCACTCCATCTCCTCCCATGGATGTCGTAAAAGGTTACTAAGGGACTCTAAACCAAAGGGATGGGCAGCAGCGTCCCTTCTGTGCTTTTCATTCTGCGCTCACGAACGCGCCTGCCAAGCGTGGTGAGTACTGGCAAATTCCCCCCAATATGATGACACAATTGTGGAAATCTATGGGGAGGCCTTTGTTCAGTATTGGACGTTGTATGGCCGATATGAACTACTCGTGCTTTTTACGTCATGGCACATGAAACAAGTTACGAGTACGGCAACTGTCGATATGTGCCAACACTGTTGATCACTTAATTCGTAAGTATTGTGTGTCATCATTTCGGCCGAATAAAGTCCACTGCTGGACACAGGCCTCCCCCAAAGATAACCACAACGACCGATATGGGTTTGTTGTGGGCTCGTTGGGGGGTTTTGCCATAATCGCCACGCTTGGCAGACGGGTTGGCGATCGCAGTTGAGTTGTTAATGTACTCGAAGGACGCTGCTGCCCATCCTCCGGCCAATCCCTTAGTCGACTTTTACGACACCCACGGGAGGAGATGGGGTGGTGGCATTCTGAGCCGGCACCACACGGCAGTATTGTGTGTGCTCTATTCCTATTAATCTCTATTCAAAAACTGGCACTGAGCTATAGTTATATAAATATGGATGGCGATGGCGTCAGTAGTCGAGTCTTAATGTCACCGGGAACTGGACCCTTCATATTGATAAAGCATATGTGGCCTTTTTCATTATATACCAATATTATATCTAATCGTTTGTTTAAAATTTAAATATCACAATTTTGTTTATCTCACCCCTTGCTGGATGCCTTTTTTTATGTATTTGGCAGAATCGTTTATTTTTTCCTAGCAACCCTACAATATACTCGATAACTTATCCGCCACGTAATTGTCTCGGGATATTTATTTAAATATGAGTGTTTATGTTCTAATGACGGCCGAGAGCTGGCAATTTCCAACAATGAGGCGTGCCACCTCATACATTATTAGATACCTACGCATGTGGAAATCACAGCTTTGTACTGCGTAGGGTAAACGTGCTAGTTATGTGCTTGACGGTTTAATGTCAAAATAAGGTGTAAACACTATGCAAGATAGAACGCTTAATTTTGTCGTGTTAGGTACCTTCCTATTGTAATTCCCCGGTTTGTGCAGAATAGTGCACAGCGAGGCTTCGGGGGGATCCTTCACAATCCCCCCTGAGAGGTTCCTGGGAAAGCAACCTTTTTACAGTCACCTGCCCTCTGCTAGAGAGGGTGACCGCTTTACAGTTATCCCTCCGAGACATTCTAAAGGCATGATAGGGTGGTCGTACGAGAACCTGAAGCTTCCATGCCGAAGATGACCACTGCGGTGGTTTTAGCCGGTTGGAGATCGGCACACCCCTCTGCCGTTCCGCGGGCCGGAGGAAGTACATGCTATATTTCCACCAGACGACCAATAAAAAGGTACTTACCTATTGTAAGCAATTGACAATTAACAGTATATTATTTGTTAGTAGTATTATAGATACGGTACAAGAACCAAGGATTGCCTTGGTTACATCAACCTATTGAGGTTTCACCACTTTTAATATATTACCTACAACAATTATAGTTATATAATTATAATTATATTATTAATTATATAAGCACGACGTGTCACGAAACTCCTCACCATAAAACTATCTGTCATATTTTCGGACTAATTAAAAAACGATTTCAGTTGCGTCTGGAAGTTTCAGGGCAGGATGCAAGCACTGTTTTTCTGTTCTCAAAATATAATATAATTCGATAAACTACAATCCGTTGTAACTGAATAAAAGATAAATAAAACAACATAACAGACTAGCTTCTATAAATAAAAACTGACGTATTGCAACTGGCGATTGTTAGACGAAATTGTTATTCTCAATAGAATTAAAGTAGCAAATAACCTAAACAAAGACTTCGGTCATAGTTTCTTTTGGATCTAACATACTAGGGTTACCGACAAGAAAGAATATAATTATGTATGTCGCATGAACCGCATCAGAAATATCACCTTCTTCTCCACCTCACCACTGCTTCTGCGTTCATAAAGGAAGCAGATGTAGAAGAAAAACCAACCTGACTGAATTGAGAAGCGGGCCGGCCAAGTCGCTCGCATGCATGGGGACAGATGGATACATATTGTCACTCACTGGAATACCGAACGCACTGCAGTATCGTGGCAGCCCCAATAACATCCTGAAACCAGAATTATATTAAACGCAGGACGTCTAGAGCTTTACGATTGTAGTTGACGCACAGGCCACCCGTGTAAAAGTTCAGGTAGGCAGTAAATAACGTTAATTTAAATTTCCCTACTACTACGAGTAAACCTGTATGCCAATATGTGACACTTTGCTACTAGCATCCTGCGCTAATATCTACCAGATATTTAAGGTCTTCAGTGACATAATGGCAAAGGTATTTAAATTGAGCAACTTTTCTCAGCTGCTCATCGTTGAGTGTCAGTACAGGATCGTAAGTATACCAATTACCAGGTAACTTAAAAACCTTTTAAAGTGACTTTTCCAAAGTTTTTCTGACCAAAATACTGACAGTAATGTGCAAAATATTGTTATTGTCTTTGATCGGTTACTGGCTTTTATATTAGTAAGAACCATAAGTATCTAAATAAAATTATCTTGTCTTTGTTTTAAATAACTTATAATGAAATCGGGCACAATTGCTGAAGAAAGATATCGTTTTGTACCGCAGCCCAATATAGGGGTGGGGGGGCACCTTATGAGTGGAGAGTCACCGTCTGCCACTGAATTACACTTTATAGGTTGAAAGGCAGACGCCGTTGTTTCTCGTTTTTCTTAAGGGTTTCTATGCGTCTACACCCATTGCCCCACCCTCTCACGTTATGGTTATAATTTCCATCACACATCATCACACCAACGTCGTCAAACAAAGTATAACAACAAAATTCCGATTTCCGAAAAGTTTGGTCATCTTGCAAATCCTCATAAACTTTAATTTCATCAATGGTGACTCCCCTATTCAAAACCACTGTCTGATCTAAAGGATAACTGGTAATATTACTAATGTCTGGGCTAAAGTCTGAAGCTGGAGTGGTGACGCGTGGCTTTGAGATCAAAGCTATCATTTACATATACCCTGACTGCGCATAAAGTATCACGTAAAAATAGCTATGCAATGTTGGCAGATGGGTTTGTTCGTTAGTACATCAAATACAAGCTTTTTTGTAGATCTATATTACTTCGTGGGATTCCGGGAAGATAATTATTTTGCCGTGTGGTGCCGGCTCAGAATGCCACCACCCCATCTCCTCCCATGGGTGTCGTAGAAGTCGACTGAGGGACTAGCCGGAGGATGGGCAGCAGCGTCCATCGAATACATTAGCGAACTGCGATCGCCAACCCGTCTGCCGAGCGTGGCGATTATGGCAAAACCCTCAAATTAGCTCACAACACATCCATATCGGTGGTTGTGGTGATCTTTGGGGGAGGCCTGTGTCCAGCAGTGGACTTCGTTCGGCCGAAATTATGATGAAATGATGAATTATTTTATTGTAAATTGCCTATCATTTCGGCCGAATGAAGTCCACTGCTGGACACAGGCCTCCCCCAAAGATCACTACAATGAACACTCAAACACGTCACGTTGCGGCAAGAGGCCTGGCAGAGACTAAGTGAGGTAGTGTATGCGCTCTAACTAGTGTGACAAAGTTAGTTAGTTGAGGCATCTTCTCTAGTATGTAGTACATTATAGCTCAATGCTTACTATCAAGGAGTTCGTTTATTATAATTGCGACAGTAGTAGTTTGACGTTAACCCGTAGTACACCTTAAGCGATTCTTATCAATTGCCTTCTGCGCAGCCGTTTTTGGTCTTTTTTTACGGGACAAGCCCGCCACACATTCCCAACCACTGCAACTCCTGTAAGCCAAGATCCACAATGGCGACCACCGAAAAGTTGGACCGTCTAGTTGGACCTCCGAGTCGTAATATAATAAATTGTGGGTCACCCAACCAATAAATAGAAATTCTATAATCAAATATTTGGCATTGATAACACCCTAAAAACTAATAATGCAATGTCCCCACTCATCTCAGCTCTGCCATAGAGAAGTCTATAGACGCCATCTCGGCTATTGTCTATTAAACAAAAACCAAATCATAGGTAATTGCTTTCAATATCCCAGTACGTCAACTGGCTTGTGTCTAAGTGTTTTATTCTGTGGCGCTTGGAATAAACCAAAATATATCTCAATATCTCCAAAGGATGGCATTCAGACTTCTAATACTTTGAAATAAGGTTTATAACCAATGTAAACGTAATGTAGTTGGTAATTCATTGTTTTTGCACACGTGACAAAACCGCCCCTAACTAAGGGGTTGTCATAGCCCTCAAGTTAAGGGTTGTTGTGACGCACGATTATCGCAACCCTCTCAATTTTTTAACAATTTGTCATTCAAGCTAGTTCGGACGGTGGTCTTGTCATGACATGTTTTAGAGCTTTACAATGAATAATTAAAACATAAAAATGTATAAGTAGAATTGAAATGAGTGGTAACCTAAATAAAAAATGAAATTTAGCATCATTATGGTGGGCTTTAAGATTGTAAACGGCTCTGAATTGACAACAATTATATGATATACTTTCAATTCAGAACATTCTAGACAAATAGTCATGCCGTGATTGTGAGTAGGTGACTTTAAATCTAGAGTTAATTACATTAATTAAATGTGAAGTTTAAACCTTCAGATATAAATACTTTACTCAGGTCATTAAAAATAAATACGTATGTTGTAGTTCTTTTTTACCATCGTTAAACCTATAAATCTTGCCATTTAAAAATGAAGGCGATAATTTAAGAAAATGGTAATACCCATTTATGCGCATTCAAAATATAAATCAATCTAAAAACTATTAACAACGCGATATTGTTTCCCACAATCGGGACGCGTGGGGCGGCATTTTGTACGCAGGGATTGCGTCCAGTGGGCCACTGTCAAACGAGACCTCACTGTGTTCACACGGCCGTCCATAACACATAAAAATCATCTGTTCCGTGCCGAAATATAGGAAATAATCGCGTAAACGAGGATAATGACGCGAGTAGGTGGGGCCGTTCGGAAGACGCCCCTCTAGCTTTTTTTCTCGATGTCTGGGCGGCGCAAAGAGAACGCCTCACGTCCCACGCGCCCGAACGCACCGCATGCGCGACCGACCACGCTCTCTATACAAACCGACGGCAACGCGCCGACGGTACACCGACTAAAAACGTAAACAAACAATAAAATGCGAATAAAAAACGCGGGACAAACATACACTAAATATATGGAACGTCGCGAATGCGCCTAGTTGGTACAACCAAATAACGTTTAAATAGTTCCAAAAGCAACGTTCTAAATTAAATTTTGGAGCGAACAATAACATTTGTTGCAGTTTCCCAAGATTATTTGACGTTCAGTGAAGGTAGTGATGTGACAATTTACGCGGCAAAAGTGACAAGTTAAAACGATGAGACCACGAAAAAAGGACCTAGTGTTGCCAACATGAAAAAACTGCGGGTTTTTATCGGAAGTACCAGAATGCACGGGACATTTCATGCAGCAATACTTTTCTTATTGGTACTATTGTTGAATATAGCGAGGTAAGTTATCAATTCTAAGTATTTCTTTTAATTACAGAACGTATACATATCCTTGAGATAAACAAAAACATAAATTATATCACAACAAAATATAATGATATTAATGAAGTAAAACTTAATTCAACGGACGAGCATGATACTACATTAAAAATGCTCCTGAGTCGTGGGGTAATAAAACAGCACAATAGCCACACACAGGCACAAAGAAAATAAGCCAACAAGCTTCAAACAAATAGGGGCGCAATGAATACGAAACTAAAACATCACGACACCTTATCATGCAAAGCAGTCCTAAGTAGATAACACGGCCGACTAATGAATAATGATCCGCGACGCGTAATGTATGATAATGAATGCAAATTTAAAAGGTGACAATCATTTTCTCGGGCCACCCAATCGCGCCGAGATTTACGTAGTATGTAAATGCGTCGATATGCCACTGCACGTGGTCGCATAATCGTAGAGCTGTTTGCTCCATGATTGATATTCAGACACTTGGAATTAGTCCGGACTGGAAGAGATTCTCATAAACTGGTTTACTCTACAAATAAATTCGCGATATATCTCCCAGTATAATGCGTTATATAAACGTATACTTACATTAATATACATTGATAAATCAACCCTTATCCTCTTAACCACACGAAGGTTATTTGTTGCCTCGGACATGACATTCTTGTTTTATGCAAAACAATAGCCAACTAAATTCACAATTTGAAACTCCTTAAACTAAAATCACAACGCTAGTAAAATCAAAAATATCACAATCAAAACTAGAGGGCCAACGCTCCTAATTAATTTACTCTATGACTGAAAGTTGACCGATTAAATTGTGAATTGACAAAAAATGATACTCTCAGTGTTGTCATTTATTTAGCGACGATAATACCAATTGTATTACCTGAGGCAGTTCAAAATGTTAGTAGAATACCGTCCAGGCTTCGATCAACTTTCGCTTCATTTTCAATCTCATTACTATGTAAGTTTAGATACGTTTGACGTTGTGTGTTAATTTAGGAAACACCGACTAGATCGCAACTATATCTTAAATATTTTAAATTACGAATTGGCCCACAGTTTACGGTAAATTCAGTAACGTCTGATAAACTTGTTTGTAATGTCAAAATAACAGCTTTTTACAAAATGCATATGAAAGTATATAGGTACATATAACAAAAAAACAATTTTTAAATTTTTGTGTCTGTCTGCTTGTTCCGGGTAATCTCCGAAACAGCTGGACCGATTTCGACGGGACTTTCACTGACAGATAGCTGATGTTATAAGGAACAACTTAGGCTACTTTTATTTTTAGAAAAATAATTAGGGTTCCGCGCAAAAAAAGCCTTTGAAATCCAATATACAGGTGTCCAGTAAATAGCACGACATACTGCAGGGGGTGAGAGCTTGGGTCAATACCTACCAAAAAAAACACAATACATGTTCAGCAAAATCTTACGGATTTACAGTTTAACAAGTTTAACAGTTTAGTAGTACAAAATTGTCCGAAATATCTCTACCTTGACACAGATTTTTAAGCATCTCGTAATGAAAAATTCCTTTTCTAGTTTTTTTTTTACCTCAAATTATTTGTGAATAGTTACTTTACTCATTGATAAGTCTTTATTCTATTAAAAACTAAAATGTTTTCAAGAAATATTTTTTATTTTTTATTTTCCCAGTACAATTTTCTTATCTATAAAATTTTGTACTACTGTAAATCCGTAAGATTTTGCTGAACATATATTGTGTTTTTTGGTAGGTATTGACCCAAGCTCTCACCCCCTGCAGTATGTCGTGCTATTTACTGGACATCCTGTATATATTCTATGTCAAGTGTCTATGTAGAAGTACTCTAATTTTCTTTTAAATTAAACGCAGGTGAAACCGCGGGTCACAGCTAGTATCTTATAAATTCACAGACTACATACAACCGGCCACCACTCAAATTCGTATTGGATTTAAAGGTCAACAACCAATTATGTCCAATTAGTCCCGGGCAATGAAACAGCAAACAGGTGATCCACACAGTTCATATTTCATTGCCAGCATGAAAAATTAAATGGCTGCACGCCCGTTTTGTATCTCCAACTATTCATTCTAGTTCAATCCGATTTTATTCATAGAAAATCGTTTCACACACTCAAACTTGCTAATTTGGACGAAACTTCGTCAAAATGTGTTTTATTGCCCGTAATAAAAGGTGCGAAAATCGTACTACCATGCAATTAGTACACTTTTATCTGTTCAAATATAATAAATAGAGAAACATATTTGAGTTATGAATAGTTGAACCGATTTCGAATATTCTCCTATTGTCCATGGTTTGTTTTGAATTTCATGGTATTTCGGGAATCGTGCGAAATTGGGATCTTCAAAAGTTAAGTCATTACCGTATCAGAATGTTTTATGTTGTATGGTTCTTAGATATTCTCGCCACATAAAGAAACCATTAGAAATACGAGAAACTATTTTCAAAGTTTATTTGAAATTGCAATATCGGTAGAGAATCAAAATTTATTAGGTTTATTGACGTCAATATATTCAAATTCAATATACAAATTATTCGAAAGCAAAGACAATACATTTTATGAAGTCAAAATTGCGGTTAAGAATTATAGATGGTTTCAATTATACCAGAAATTTCGTTTTAAAGACTTAGTCGGAACTTAATAACTAGCCATATCAATAAATATAAAATAACAGTTAAGATTTTTGATGTTTAATAGTTTTCTCAAATATGATGTCTTATTTATTGGCTGTCATAAATCAGTCATATTTTTGAGACATGGAGTAATTTTTTTCAAGTACAGGCACTCCATAGAAAGTTATTTAAATATTTAAAATCTGTCTAAAGTGTAGAAACATACCAAGAATAGGTTTTCTAATATTGATAGCAGATTATTAATTAATCTATTGCCTCTATTTCACTAAAGTTAAGTATTTAGTTCATGCGCTGTGTACCTAAATACCTATACATTATATGCATGCGTGGCACCCACATTTCGGTAAACGATCGGTGAGATTAAGCAACGCTCGGCACGGCCAATCTATGGATGGGAGACCACATAGTGGTGTCTGAACTCTGCGTCTCCTTGCTTAGGAGCATATAAAACCGTCGGTTCCAGTTGTTTTCATTAAACGGCTGTCGTAAAGCCACGCTGGAGGCCTTTGGGTGACTTAAACAACTCTGACACAAGTTTAGCCACTTACCAATAGAAGAAAAAACAAATAATTCACACACAACAACACACATGAAGGCGTGTTTTGAATGTGCATTAATGGATTACTAACTTTCAGAAACTAGTTGAATCAGCACATCTCATTAAATATTGAAGTATGAAAAATTGCCCTCGGTCTGCAATTGCACTTTGCAATTGTAAGTGTCCCCACTTACACAGACTTACGTATATTGAGTTTGAGTGCGAAAATAATCAAAGATATTGACACAACATTTTTAATTTCGTTCAATATAAAAGAAAATAATTCTGCGGACGTTGGCTTCATTCCTACCATACACTTAAAACAGTGCTGCCATCTAGTATCTCGATACGACAACATGGTGTATGCACATCTAGAACATGTTCTTATCCGTGTGTAAATTATTATTCATAATCGAAGTAATCGTTATGAGTATCGATTGGCGGCTAAGCGTCTACGAAAATATTAAGTACTATTTTGCACAAAGGAATTACTAGTGGCTTATTAAGTTCTATGAAAAGCGGCATTTATCATCGCACCATTATTAGTATTCATAAACAGTTATTACTCTTAGTACATTTACTAAGTCCAAGCTGAAAATAATGGCTCTAACAGATTAATCATTAATTTTATTTTATATTTATAACTTCCCTTTCTTTTTTGGAATTAGAAGGAAACGTTTAATGTTTATTCCACACTAATATGCATAATTTAACTTAACTGTAATGAATAACATTAAGGAGATGGCATATAGGGCATTTCCTCTCGTTTCCTTTTAAATAGAGTTGCATTACGTCGGGAATTTTCAGAACATGTACGGAATATCAAATCTTTGTTGGAAATGCCACTGAAAACAGTATTAGCATTTGGGAGTTGTGCAAAAAACGGTAAATAAGGGCAATGTAAACACATGCATTGATGATTTTCTAAATAAATACGAAACGACAATTGCAAGACATTTCTTTTGATATTTATCGTAATAAATGGTGATGTAACTGAAATTATTGCTATTTGACTACAGATACGTTAATTATATTATGCTTGTACTTTTTTTGGTCTCATGTACTTCGTTCGTCCCGGGGAAGGGCAAAGGGGTATGCCCGACTCCTACCGACTAAAACCACTTGAGCGGTCATCTTCGGCACCGAATGGGACTCCCAGGTCCTCGTATGATCACAGTAACTGTAAAGCGGTCACCCCCTCTAGCGGAGGGAAGGCGACTGTAAAAAGGGCTTCCCGGGGGTCGCTCGGTGTGAGCACGCAGACTGCTCAATCTGCGCGCCCGCGACCTCCGAGTTAAGCAACCGTGTGGCGACGGCAGAGGTTGCCCCGGCGCCGTCGCGTCCTTCTCCGTGCGGGATCGGCCCTCCCCCGATATCTCTGCCGCTCTCGCAGAAGGAGATCAGTGCACTCCAATTTTCATGCTCTGCCAACATAGCAGACACTACTTTACTATGATACCTAAAAATGTATGTGTGGGTAAATAAGTTTAGCAGTGTATTATTTAACCAGTGATTGAGTTTCGTGCCTTGAAAAGTGAATAAAAAAATGTCGATACTATTTACAAATCACTAAATCAAAATTCACGACTCTTCGATCACTTCGATACTTCTATGCAATAAAGGTAATAATATATAATCATCCAAGCTCTCGTAAAGTGTGTATTACGCGACCAAAATGTTGGCATGTTTACGTCAACGGCTTTAGTATTGCCTTCCAAAGTGGTAACGATGCTCTATAAACTCAACTTGAACCGAGATCGCGTTAATCAAATGTAAACCTTACGTAATAGGTCTAACATTTATATTAAATTGATGCAATCTCGACTCAAGTTCCACTTGAGTTTTGAATCCCGATCTGTTTAAGGGCCTAAGTGATTTTTCTTATAGTTTTGTTATTTTTCATACATACAAATTCAATCATATTTACTTCAATTTCAATATGTTGCAGTAATGTAAATCTATAAGATAAGTATATAACAATATAATTCAACTAAACAACTAAACATAAAAGCTCTAGTTCAAATTAAATCTTATGAATCAGTTGTTTTTAATTATATTGATTTATTTTTACTTATATCAGCTTATCTCGAAAGCTAAATTTCAAGCATAGATATTACTTTCAAGACTAGTTTGAGCATTTTCAAGGGAAATGCCGGCGTAAATTCAGTGCGGGCGAAGCGAATCGACTAAGAAAGTTGTAAATACCTACATCACTGTCCAAAGATACGATGAATTAAAAAAAACATGAAATACATTTTATCGTTACTCCACGCAAGGGGCAGGACAAATAAATAGTACTGATTTGTAGATACAACTTCTTACGCTGAAGTCTCAGAGACTCGAGATAAGGCGATATTATCCAATTTATGCACATCTTAACACTTATCGGACTAATTGCTTCTGATTCAACATTTTTAAACGTACCACAAATTAAGTGTATCTCATAGAAGAATATAAATCCTACTGTAGGTGTAGACTAGGTATCTACATTGTTAGTACACGGAATTTCAATCAGACTCGCCCTTCTTCAGCGTAGAATATCGTAACTCCGAATAGCAAGCAAGCTATTTCATCACTTGTGTCTTTTAATTTAGAGTTTTTTTTCGAATTGGATCTTCAAAGGTAGAGGCATTTTAAATTTCAATGTTAGAGAGAATAAAAGTATTTGCAGAATTGTCGGCATGCAGAGAGAAGCAATGCAAGTAGCTGTAATTTGTATTGAAGTAACCTTTCTGAATGGGTATCGTAGCATTTCATCAGGCCGACAACGCCAACGGATTTATTATTTTTTACCGTCGACGGTATTAAAGTACGAAATTATTGTTTTTATCTCGTCATGTGGAATTTTTGAAGCAATTATTAAGTATCGCGCCATGTTTTAATTGGATCAGTCGGGTTTAACGACTTTTAAAAAGCTGTTAGGCATTTTGCTAAATCCTTTGCCAATATGTGGCTGGTTTTTGATGATCAAAATGTATTTTACAAACGTTTACCCTTATTGGGATGTCAACATTACGTTTTAATAATTCTTTTATTATGCGCGGTTGGCACTGGGAGTAATAGTTTTATTTTGGTCCTACGAAAGTGAGGCAATGTTGCTTTTCCTGAATTGTTTATAAAATATTGTGATATTATATCGATGGACAATTAATAATAGTGACAAGATGTGATCCTTAGCCCAAGCTGAAAAACATTTAGACTGAATTAAAAGTTTTATTGTCTCGTAAGTCAGAGAATAATATATAACGCCTAGAAGGATAGTAAAGGCACACGCAATGCATAACCATTTCAACGGTGCCCGTCACGACAACATTCACTCTGGGGCCCGTAAAAGTTCTGTTGTTTTCATGCGAATATAATCTTACTATATTGCGAATAAGTTTTCGAAAAATTATGTATTATGCCGATTTGTTATACGACGAAAATGGCTAACTATACCAAATATAAAATATATATATACTAAATAAATACTATATACTATACTAAATAAATGTGAAAGTTATTTTAAATGTCATTAGGGCTCTATCACAGTCAAACAGTTGAACGGATTCTAATAAAATGTGGCAAAACGATAGATTATATCATGGAATAGGATAAAGGATTCTTAATTTGAATTATTAAAAACAAATTAACAATTATCACTCAATTTTAATTTACACACAGCGAAGCGATCGGATTACGGCAAGTAATAAATAAATTCGTTCTATGGTAGCTCAACTGTTATAAAAAGTTTAAACATATTTAGAAACTCTTCGGACCTCATGAACGTGTTCTCTGTATAAGAAATTTACGACACAACTTTTAAATCCATCTTAAAGAACTATTTTCTTGGACAATTTTTTTTTTAAAACTTTGCCCCTCACTAGGATTTCTCCTGTGTCGTGGGTGGGTTTACAGACACAAATTCCACACACAATACACCCTGCACAACTACCTGCATACCCGGAACAACTACCTGCAGATCGTACAAATATTTGTTCCGTGCGGGAATCGAACCCACGACCCGGTGCGCAGCAGCCGACTGTATCAGCCACTGCACCAACCGTGCCGTCATTAATGTATACAATCTATATAACACGCGTTTAACCCATCTGTAATATAAGCATTCGGACCCACCCTGTATACGTAATGATACGCCATACAACGTGGGAACCGACGAGATAACTGAACAGTTATGCAAAGACGGAAAACTGTGTTTAACTTTAGTTACGATTGTTTTTAGTGTTCCTTATTGAAATGAGAAATTAACTGAAACCATAATTACAGAGATATTGCTCGTCGTTTTTAAAAGGGAAATGAGTTATGGTATTCATGGCAGTTATAAACTGTCGCAAATTATGCATAATTGCGATTTTTAAATTTAACAGCTCTCAGTACATTTCGTATTCTATACAAACGAAATGCTCTTTCTCATTTGAAACTACAAGCCCGATTTGAAAGAAATTATGTATCTAACATCGAATGAGATTTTTTTTGTTTTTTTTAAAGTTTTAAAGTGGTTCCGGGTCTGGGTGTATTTTTCATGTGGAATTCATGCATGTAAAACGCACCCACGACACAGGAGAAATCCTAGTTGCCCCCCTACTAGGATTTCTCCTGTGTCGTGGGTGCGTTTTACATGCATGAATTCCACATGAAAAATACACCCAGACCCGGAACAACTACCTGCAGATCATACAAATTTTTGTTCCGTGCGGGAATCGAACTCACGACCCGGAGCGCAGCAGCCAACTGTATCAGCCACTGCACCAACCGTGCCGTCAAATATTAATGAGCTGGATTATTCCATTTTAAAAAACATTAACATAACATTAAATTATTAAAAAGAGTATATTCAGTATTTCTACTACTGGAACGAGGTATTTTCTGCCGTTTCTAATTTTACATATTATTCTATATTGAATATTAGTAATTAGACGGCACGGTTGATGCAATCGCTGATACAGTTGGCTGCTGCGCACCGGGTCGCGGGTTCGATTCCCGCACGGAACAAAAATTTGTATGATCTGCAGGTAGTTGTTCCGGGTCTGGGTGTATTGTGTTTGGAATTTATGTCGGTAAACGCACCCACGATGCAGGAGAAATACAAATTTAGGCAACGTTGTAAAAAAAAGTAAGGTATAACATTCGAAAACAGGTTCGACCATGCTTAAAATGCACTGAACAAACGCCGAATGGGTTCCCTTACCCTTTACTGTACCTACGTCCTATGTGAATTAGGTATTGTCATTGGAACCAATTTTTTCTAGTACTATGCGATTATTGGTTGCTGGGCTGATAATGGTGGTGTAATTAGTGCGCTTCAGATCGTTATCATTTCAGTTGAGAAACGTTGCTGTTGCTGCAGTTGTCCACTGCTGGACACAGGCCTCCCCGAAAGATCGCCTTGGTCTGGGTTTGTGTTGTGTGATTAGGGATGTTTTATGTAAAATATCTGGCCTTAAAACAATTATGGCGATCGCATTTGAGTCGTGCGATTATAGCCGTGTGGTGCCGGCTCAGAATGCCACCACCCCATCTCCTCCCATGGGTGTCGTAAAAGTCGACTAAGGGATTAGCCGGAGGATGGGCAGCAGCGTCCTTCGAGCACATTAACAACTCAACTGAGATCGCCAACCCGCCTGCCAAGCGTGGCGATTATGGCAAAACCCCCCAATGAGCCCACAACACATCCATATCGGTCATTGTGGTGATCTTTGGGGGAGGCCTGTGTCCAGCAGTGGACTTCATTCGGCCGTAATGAATGAATTTGAGTTGTAAATGTAGTTGAAGGAGCTGCTACCCATCCTCCGGCTAATTCCATAGGTGGCATTTTACGACACCCACAGGAAGAGAATGGCACAAATTCTTAGCCGGTACCATATGTCTTGTTAATATATATCTTACTTATCATAAATGTGAAAGTTTGTATGTATGATGCTCCTACGCTTAAACAGCTGAACATGTTAGTGTTTGGTATAGATATAGATTATTCGATTGTGTAAAGACCGAAAGAGTGCCGTAAAAAGTTCGCGAGTGGACACAGTGAGTTTCGTATGTCGGGAACAAAGTCGAGTTGTGAGTGACTTAAGTGATAGTGGTAGCGGCACCCGGCGCACAAAACGTTTAAGGAAGAGGGTAGATCGTTTTGTCTGCTCATAAACATCCACCCGCAAAAACTTTAGTTTATCCGTGAACATGGCGCTTGCAACAGCGCCGAAATATCGGGAACTCAAAAGTAATAAAAAACATGGTAAATATCCCGTTTTTAGTTCCAATAATAGATATAGATTATGTCATAGAATAGGACATAGTATAAGTTTGACTGCGTTAACAAGTTCCCGAGTCTAACTCGCGGATGAAGTCACTGGTAACAGCTAATAGCTTATATTTTAACATATAAAATAGTGACAAGATGTGGTCTTTATATGTTTGGCGCAGTAGTTTAACATTTGGCTGTCTGCGCCGTATGTCATAGCCTCGACCTTCACACGGAACAAAATATATTTGTGTTACCAACGAATGATCTTTCCCGGTCTGGGGGTTTTTGCATGTGGAATGTGTGTGTGTAAACTCTACTCACGACACTGGAGAAATAATAACGGGATTAATTTAAATGAAAAACTAAAGAAATCGAATTCCCACTCATCATCATCATATCAGCCAAAATAAAAGTGCATTACTAAACAAAAGCCTCACCATAAAACGACCGTTTATAAGGCGTGTGTCGTCATTTTGTGGGGCATTTGCCAGTAATCGGTTGGAGAACGCAGAAATGGCTACTATTCCACAGAAAGGACGCTGCTGCCCATCCCTCTGGTTTATAGTCCCTTAGTCGCCTTTGACAACATCCACAGTTTAGTTTAGACAGCTATGGTAAAAGGGTACGCGAGAATACTGGACAATTTCCTTACTACGACCGCTCACACTTGGCTGTTCTAAATTAAGAACAAATGGCTTTGTGATAAGCGATGTTGTTAGTAAAAGCCTCACCTTTACACTATTTAGGGAATAAACAAACGAAGAAATTCAAATAATATGTAGGTTGATTCAATTATGAAGTAAAACTAGACTAAATTATATTGACTCTACATCTACAATATACAGAGGTAGATTCCGTCTTATTCTTTTTAAGATCACATCAATTATTTTTTACTCGTAGGGTAGGTCTCTTATTACACTCGGGGGTCACGCGCGCGCAGATTGGGGAGTCTGCGTGCTCATACCGAGTGACCCCAAGAAGACGGTGGCGCCCACGTGGTCCCGTGCCGCCGTGTGCGCAGCACAGCATACAGCGAGACTTGGGGGCATCCTTTACAGTCCTCCCCGAGAGGTGCCTGGGGGGCGGCCTTTTTACTGCCGCCTACCCTCCGCTAGAGGGGGTGACCGCTTTACAGTCATCCCCTCCGAGATATGCCTAAAGGCGTGGTCCCAATGTGATCTTACGAGGACCTGGAGCCCCACTTATGTGCCAAAGATGACCGCTCCAGTGGTTTTAGCCGGTAGAGTCTGGCATACCCCTTCGCCCTTCCCCGGGGCGAAGGAAGTTCCATGTAGAATTTCCACTGGACACCAATAAAAAAAAGGTCTCTTATTACAAGAGTCTGGCTATATAGGTACGCCACCAAGCAGTCGGTTTTAAACTTTAAACATTACTGAGTTCTGATTAGAAGGGCACTGTAGCTAATGAAATTACTGGGCATAAGAGACTAAATAACTCATAACTCGTGGCGACGAGCTCAGTGTGGTGCCACGCAAGACTAGTTCGGATATCGCCTGACTGATACATCCTGCATTACATATGTTATGAGCAAGCGTTGCTGTGAGGCAGGGGAACCCAGAGGGTTCGCGGGTGCGTAGATTGGGGAATCTGCGTGCCCACACCGAGCGACCTAGGAGAAGACGGTAGCACGCATGTGGTCACGCGCTGCCGTGGGACGCTTTGCAATCCTTTGCAATCCCCCCGGGGGGTGACCACTTTACAGTCACCCTCTCCGAGATGTGCCTATAGGCGTGGCACCAGTGGGTGGCTCTAGTGTGATCATACGAGGACCTGGAGCTTCCCTTAGGTGCCGAAAATGACCGCTCCAGTTGTTTTAGCCGGTAGGAGTCCGGCATACCGGCATACCCCTTCGCCCTTCCCCGGGGCGAAGGAAGTTCATGAAGAATTTCCACTGGAAACCAATAAAAAAAAGGCGTGACTGGGCGAATGACGTGCTCGTGTCGTGACTAGATGGTATGAAAGAAAACCAGTAAATACTGTAACTTATAGAATGAAAGGAGTTTCAATCTCTAGTTATAAATTATCATTGTCATCATCATATCGGCCATTTATACGTCCACTGCTGAACACAGGCATCCCCCATAGATTTCCACAACTGTGCCATCATTTTGGCGGGTATTTGCCAATACTCACCACGCTTGGCAGGCGGGTTAGTGAGTAATTATCGTTGTAGCAAATTATAATTAAGTGCAAATACTAAAACATTAAATAATATTAGAATTCGATTTCCGTACGGAACAAATATTTGTATGATCTACGGACGTTGTTACAGTTCTGGGTGTTTGTTTATGTGAAGTATATGTCTGTAAACTGTAACCACGACACGAGAAATCCTAGTGTGGGGCAACGTTCTCTCTATCTATTCGGCGAATTTTCCTGTAATCACCACGCTTGGCAGTCGAGTTGAGTAGCGCGGTAAGGCTACTGAAGACACCACCACCCACAGAAGGGACACTGCCACCCATCCCTCTGGTTTAGAGTCCCTTAATCTCCTTTTACGACATCCACAGGAAATGGAGTGGTGGTATATTCTTAATCCAGATACCATAATAAAACACGGACAGAATATCCTAAATGAATATTTTAAAAAAAAAAGGAACTGACACAAAAATAATAATAAAATACATGCTATATTTACATATCAATTTACTCAAAGATTTAAAAAATACCTACTAGATGCAAGAAGGTTAACCCCAAACTTTTAACACATAAATACGTGCAGTGTTTATCAGTGTGGATCGCGCTACGGTCGCGTTGATCTGATGTACTGCAAGTACCTACGTGCGGCTATACTTTTTATTTAATCTGTAACACTTCCTGTCAGTCTATTCTATTTCTATGGTAGGTATATTTTAAAGCTTTATTCTCGACGTGGTTTTGGTCACGAACATTTTTATTTAGGCCTCCCCCAAAGATCACCACAACAACCGATATGAGTGTGTTGTGGGCTAATTGGGGGGTTTTGCCATAATCGCCACGCTTGACAGGCGGGTTGGCGATCACAGTTGAGTAGTTAATGTACTCAAAGGACGACCCATCCTCTGACTAATCCTATAGTGGCCTTTTACGACACCCACGTGATGAGATGGATTGGTGCTATTTGTAGCGTGGCGTCACGTGGCATTTATATTATGGGGGTCTTAATGGCTTAGTGTCCGGATTAAAAATATAGCACCACTCGCATCTCCTCCAGAGGATAATAAATATCGTAAAAGGCGACTAAGGAACTCTAAACCAAAGGGATAAGCAGCGTCTCTTCTGCGGAACACCAACCCTCTTGCAAAGCCTGGTAGTAAATCCCCCGCAAAATAACGTCACACGGCATATAACAGGTCGTTTATGGGAGAAGTCTTTGTCCAGCAGTGGACGTATTGTCACTGATATGATGTCTGGGTAAATCTCTTATAACGACTGTTTTGTAGCAAGGATTTGATGGATTACAGGAGTCAACAGAGTTAGTTGTTTACCGTACATCTTTCAAGCTTCTGTTGATAAACTAAACTCAAAACTACGTATAAGGGACTTATATATTAAGTTGTTAAAATTACCAACAAATATAATGAGTTCTGTATGGTTGCCGGCAAAGAATAGACCAGCTCTCTCCACCCATGGGTGTCGTAAAAAGCGACTAAGGGATTGATATCAACAGGATGGGCAGCAGCATCCTCCCGCGTGCTAATGACTTCACCATTCTGCTTGTCCAGTGTGGTGATTATGGCAATATCCCTTACGACTGATCATTGTAGTGATCATTGGGAGGCCCTTGTTCAGCAGTGAACGTTTACGAGCTGATGTATGTGTGTGCACATTATGGTCTGAACCGGAAACTTTCAAAAAGGTTTATTTACAACCATGTCTCATTATCACCAGCATCACAATATCAGCCAAAGGACGTCCACTGCTGAACAAAAGCCTTCTCGATGGATTTCAACGTGCATGCGTGTGAGTGGTGCTATATTATTAATCACATCACACGGAAAATATGTAATACTTTTAAACCACGTTTAAAAATCGAAATTACATTTTACGTGAAAACGTTATCAGCGAAATCTTTTTATATTTTCAATGTAAGTACAGATGTGCAAAACATCCAGAATAAAATTTCATGTTACATTTCAAAGGTCTGCAGAATTCCTTTGACCACGGTTCTTCAACAAAAAACATTTCACAAGCATCCACCAGCGCCGAGCTCATAACTTTTCCATCGAGACTTAATTATAAAATCGCTCGGAACATTTTCACATACCTTCGAAATATTAGCTACCGGGCTATCGAACAAATTGTTTCGTTCCGAAACTATTTGAACAACGCGATAGCATCAAAAACTCGTATAAATTCACAAATAAATTAATTATTGTGACTTTAATTATGAGAATCGCCCAATTAGTGCGATATAGTGGTGTGACGTCATATTATAAGTTGTTTATATGATAGTTTAGTTATTAATTATTGTTATTGTCACCATTTAAAAGAGGTAGCGGTAGATATGAATAAATTAGACGCTAATTATTTATCAATGCGAGATAAAATTATGTCATTAATTGGTAGTACAAAATGGAGTTATTCCGTCAGGGTGGTCTTTAAGCATGCATAGGTATAATTTGTTGAATAATTTTGTGCATGCAACATACTATGCAGATGTAAACGTTTAAAATATTACATATCGATAAAATCTTCTCTACAAAGTTTATATGTTAGAGATATCTACTACGATAAACTATTATAGAAGTATAAGATACTAACAATTTCTAGCTCGCTTCGCTTGCTCTAAATTAAAATTTGTTGATTTGGAATTCTGGATTTAAAAAAAATATAATAAAATAATTTTTGACTACGTTTAAAAAATTAAATTACATATTACGCAGAAAACCTAGTATAGAGATAGATTATGTCGTGGAATAGGTTAGGTAGGTATATTATGTCGTGACATTGGTAAAATAACATAATCTATCTCTATTTTAGATTTCATGTAGTGTGCGTATTAAAAATATCGCTATTGTGTCATCATTTTAGAGGGAATTCGCCAGTACTCATCAAGCTTTTCAGACGGGTGAGCGCAATATGGCTAATGTTCCACAGAAGGGGCGCTGCTGCCTATCCTTCTGGTTTAGAGACCCTTAATCGCCTTTTACAATATCCACGGGCGGAGATGGAGTGGTGCCATATTCTTAATCCGGACACCACACGGACAATATATAAACCTACTAGCTGCCCGTCCTAGCTTCGCACAGGCAGGTACATGCAAACTCAATTGCAGCACCACCTACCGGGTCCAATTGTGAATCTTAGCCATTCAGGGACCCAGTCAAACATACACAAAAAGTTTCATCAAAATCGGTCCAGCCGTTTAGGAACATACAGCAGAATTATATATATATATATAAGATTACCCATTAAGCAATTTAAAAAGCATGTTAAATACAAAAGCTATCCTCATACAAATCTTCTAACCAAACATTACCATATATTCTGATTTCAGTTCAAGAGACAACATGCTGCCAAGCCACGTGAAGCTAAGCTCTTCCCTCACCTGTCGCCTTGTAGGAGGACTGACCAGAGAACAGAGAACCGTCTGCCACGAAGCCTCCGATACTGTCGCCATAGCATTCGAAGGTCTGCAACTAGCGGTCAAGGAGTGCCAACATCAGTTCCGTTGGCACCGGTGGAATTGCTCCAGCCTTCTTGTTAAGAGCAGCAATCCGCATGCCAGTTCCATTATGAAAAGAGGTTAGTTTAATTATTTTACACGCATTTCAATTAAGCAGTGTGGTCCCCGGTGAAGAATACATCTACCCTCATCATTTTAGGCTATCATAAAAGCCAACTACGATGATTACGTTGGCTTTTTTGGTGGGACATCCCCAATTATATGTATTTCGGTGATGAAACTGAGCTTAACAAAAATACACAATAATCAATGACGATCAATTGATCATATAGGGCTCGTAATGAGCCATTGTGCGTATCTATGCAAGAATTGAGTAGTAACAACTAGTATTCTATGAATGATCTTGTTTTTATAAACTAAAAAGATGTCTAGATTCTAGATCTAGATCTACATTGTATTATGATGAATACTGAAGAACTAGTACCACGATAAGTTTGACAACAAATCAACTCTAATGAAAAAATAATTATAAAGTTCGGAATATTCATTTACTAATATGTGATGCTGACTGTACAATAGTAAATGTAAGGTACAATAAAAAATCTAAAAATGGGATTGTAAATGGCTGCTCTACTATTCACCTTTCCTCGCGGAGCATGTGTGCGAGTGAGAGGCAAATAAACGAGAAAAATACCAGAACCGCTTATTACAAATCTATTTTTAAATTGATCGTATCAAGGTAATTAAATATATAATATTTGTTTTATGATTATCAGATAACAAGATAAAAATATTTTTATTCATGTAAAACTATATGCAGGCACTTATGAATAGTCAAGACTTTAGTTGCCGCGTTCCAAGATGTTGACTTCCTATGGAGAAGAACGGGCAAGAAACTCCATGATTACTATTTTTAAATCATAATAATTGTTTCAGTATTTTTGATTACATTGTTCTCAAAATAAATAATGGAGGACAATGTAGCAGAAAAAAGTAAACTTCTTAAAACTTCCACACTAAACAAGCCTGATATTTAGAAAAATTATGATTAAATTGTCACGGCAGCACTAAGCTGACCAATCCCAACAGACAGCACTCGTTCACGAGCATGACGCATGCATCAGCGTCGCTCAGCTCAACCATATTGTAGGGCAACTAAGCGACCCGATACACGACGCCACCATCAGCAGGACACTTGAGTGAGCATGACATACCGAAACTGCCAGATTACTATCACGTCAATTAAACAAAATAAACTAATAATCCACATGGTCCTCACACTTACAGTTCCAAATATAAATGAAGTGAATGTAAAAAAAAACACCCAAGTATTTGGTAACACCCCCCAAAATGATGACACAGTTGTGAAAATCTATGGGGGAGGCCTTTGTTCAGCAGTGGACGTATAAATGGCCGATATGAATTGGTGTCATTTAAACAAATTGAGGATGTAGGATAATCAAATGTCATTAAATGAATTAATATAATCCATTACAAAAAAATGTCAAAATAAATAAAAATGAATGGTAATGGTATTTGATTCATCAAACCCAATAATATCAATATCAGCCTTTGAACATTGGAGCTTTGGATTGGATCTATAAACTACATTCAAAAGTAATGAGATTCCTCTTTTTTGTTATATTCCGTTCAATGGAATTTCAAAGGTCAAAACTCAAAATTCAGACAGGCAGAAAACAAATAGAATGCTATGCAGATGTAAAATCGTATCTCAGGGAGCTATTTGAGTGAAAGTACATTCTAAATCGGGTCAATAATATTCAAGATAACATAGTTGCCACTATTCTTTATTGGATTTCACTCTTAAATTATTACTACCAGGCCAGTCAACTTAGAAATAGTGCGTACGAATACAAACTAAAATTTCCATCTCTCAGTATAGTACTTTGCTATTGTAATGTAAAGACTGCGTCCGAATGTGTCGTGCGTTTGTTTATTTGTATGCATTACGACATTCGACATGATCGAATCCTGCTAGTATTTCCCGCATCGTCCTAGAAGTTGAAGTACGTAATTATGTTGATTAAAACAAATATTAATAAACATACACGTCATCAGCAGCATCAGCGGACCGCGGAAAATAACGGATGCTGACAGACATAAAAAAACTTACGACAGGAATCGATAATATGGTACGAAATATATGGTATCATGTCGTATCCTTGTGTGTGTCTGGCTTAATATTTACTGTTCAGGAAGTTGTTGACGAGTGTCTATCTGGAACAATTCGTTCAGTTAGGTAGGTCGAACTTCAAGAAAGGGGTAATTCGTCGAATCGGACTCAGCTGGGCAGCGTTCGGAAAACTTCGCAATGACTTCGTCAACAATACCGCAGTGCCTTAAGAGGAAATTATTTAACCAGTGCGCGTTGCTAGGCCTATGAAGAGAGCTATGCTTAGTATTTCTCTACGAGATCGAATTAGAAATGAGGAGCTCCGTAGAAGAGAAATTTGCCGACATTGTTGTGAGGAGTAGTTAACTGAAATGGCAATAGGCAGGGCACTCTGCTGGTAGAACTGATGACCGTTGGGGCAAAACAGTTTTAGATTGAAGACCGCCTAACGAGATGAACAGACGACCTGGTGAAGGTTGTTGTGAGTTGTTAGAGGCAGGGGGAACGTAACTAGTCATTTTGAAAATCTAAGGGATGTCCCCTATTCCCCTTCGGCTGATATGAAAGAAGAAAGAAAGAAATTCTTTATTAGACAGCAACGTGAGACATCACAAACGGTTATAAAACTAAATATAAAACTGAAAGAAAACACGATAAAACATTTGGATAGGGTTCTAAATACAAAACACACGAAAAAGTTATGATGATGATGACTTTTTTATACTACTCTGTAACAAAACGTACGAGATATTCGCCTCGAGGTAAACGACACATCATAACTATTGTAATGCCACTCAGGTCTAGTCCTGCGTGGCACCACTATATCCTCATCACCTAGATACATTAGTTATTTAGTTTCGTATATCCAGTAATTTCACTAGATACAGTGCCCTAAAACCAGCACACTGAAATAAAAGTTAAAACAATGCTGCTTGGCAGCGGAATATCTCGCACTGCGGTGGTACCAACCTACCCGGACTAACACCACCAGGATACTTCAACTTAATTTCACTATTTGTGGCATAGTTGTAACTTGTAATACTTTAGTGCTACTTCTGTATGAAATACGTTGTTGTTTACGTAGAAACCGATACCTCTCACGGTTGTTTACATTCTTTAGCGTAAAAGGACCATTTCAATAATAGGACAACGTCACAAAGGCTTTAAAAGTAAGTGAACATGACAAAATTATTATTCTAAACAATCTCGTAAAGTAATCAGTTGGAAGTCACTTGAATGGGTTAAGCGCGACTTGACAGTTAAAACTATACCACCTCAAATAAAAACTTCGAAAAGATAATAAACATATTTATTTATTAAGCTTTTGTCGTACCGGAGGACCAATAATATCATGAGATTATTTCGAAAAACGTAGGTGGTAGCCAACATTGTCGATTAATGCCAAAACCAGTCCCATATGAATGTAGTTCCATAATACTTTTTTTATATATTTTAAAATAAACGCAACTAAAATTTCAAACCAATCGCGATCAACCATTACGATCCGAATTTATTACGACGAAAAATTATTCACGCACATTAAGAGGCCACCAGTGAACGGACCATCCACGTATTATGTTCTTAATATACGTATTTACTGAGTCGTCCGTCTTTATGTCTATCTTCGGGTGTGAAAAGGCTTTGTCGACCTCGTTTTTTCCACAATCATCGCACACGTTGACGTGGAAATTTACGAGCATGGAAGATGGGAGACAACAAATAATAAGCTGGTGGTGGCCAGGTGGGGCTCGCACCCGCACCCGCGATTTCACGCTACGTGTGGGTCCCACAGAACCCCTCTCCCACCGCCACCCCTGCCCCTGTCCCTCTACAGCTCAACCAATTAATATCTTAACTGGAATTGCCTGGACTTGAGCACCAACGAAGTTACTCAATTCCCTCCACGCCCTTTTATTGCTTCGCGCATTTTAATAACAGTTTGAAATTCTTCATTAAACTTCATAGACGCAAATTGGATAGTACACGTTTTTAAAATTGATACACATAAAACGTAATTGGACATTTCAATACTGAGAGATCAAACTTAAGAATGTTATTCGGTCCATTGTGTCGTGGACATTATTAGTATTGGTAATGTCCGTAACGACACCTTCCGGCCCTTCAGCGACACGACTGCGTTTAAATTGAAAAATTGTGAAAAAAGCAGCGTAACTAAACACTTAAACATCTTTCTTAACTTGGCCATTGTTGGAGTCCCGAATTGAAAGGCCGACGGGAGAGTGAAACGAAAAAAAAACCGAAGAACAAATCGAGATGCTTTTAAATAGGATAATAGCTATCGATGATCGAAGAAGAAAGATAATAACGATTCCGGACCGTTGGTTTTTTTGCTCTAACGTGTAGGATCGATGAAAGAGCGCTGTGGACGGATGGCATTCTGGATAGATCACGTGATTTGTTCCGCTTCCCAGAGATCCTCCACACGTCGTTAACGCTCTTGTACGTGACGCTGTTATAATATAGTGTCAAAGATTTAACTTTTGTGAGGCTAATGAGACTATTGTAGGAAACAGTTTTTCACCTCGGGCGGTAATAGTTCGATGGTAGGCGAGATTAGCGTGAGATGTGTGTGGGTCGGCGCGTCGGATGTCGGCGGTGCCGCGTGAGTGTATGGCGTGCGTCGGGGCACACAGGGTGGCGAACATGCGTCGATACAAATCTGTCGGTGCGAGCGCACGTGACGTGAATTCATGACGCGAATGTGTCATAAAAAAGTGACGTTTATTGGCGTTTTATATCAACAACATGTCGTCAGGTGACGGAGTGCCGACGACAATGTGGTTATGATCCTGCAAAAACATTATGTTGTTACACCTTATCTGACAATGTGGCGTGGGAACTTAGTCGGCGAGACGAGATGACTTTATTATTTAAAGAGAGAACGACAGGAATTTTTTTGGACATCTTTTGACATGTCAATAATTTTGAAACAAAATATAGTGCTGTAGGTGAGCCGGCAAATCATTGTAACTATAATTTGCGGTTTTGCCGAGATGGGTAATATGTCTAAACTTAAACCGATAAAGCGCCATCATTGACCTAAAATAACAACTTTTAAAAGGATTTAAACAAAAACTTGGACGTGTCGAAATGTCTCAATGCGATGTAGCTCAACCCTCTAATGGTTGCGATAACATCTTCCTCGGTGCGTTACCGAATCGTGCTCCTTCAGATGCCTCTCAACTGTGAGAAAAAACACACAAAAGATCCCATAAAAACATGAATTTGTCCAAGGTTCCCAGTTTTAGACGTGACATCGAGAGACTTTTTTGTTTGGCCTTTTTGTTCCCCTGTCGGATTATGAGGCCGCTTTTAAGGGTTAATTAAGTCAAGAGGTGTATTAGTGATCTTGCGGAAATTTTAAGAATCATATTAACGGAATGATGATGATGATTCACCTTTTTGGATGATTTATCATCATCATTCCGTTCCAAATATACATTTATTTAAATCAGCTATAATGTATTTATGAGCGATTGGAAATCTGATTTTTCAATCGTTCGAAGTATTCTTGTCCTGTTTTGTTTTTTAATGATATGTTGATTTGATTGTATCCATCGTTAATATGAGTTCATCGTAATGTTTTTTTATTTATATATCTTGACGTCAAGTCATGTGAACTAATTTTGACTCATGGAATAGGTAATATAATAACACCAGAAGGATAGTCTCTTGTGGACAGTTGTCGTAAACGTGTAACTATTTACGATAGCGTAAGCAGGGAATCTATGCTTTTTTACAATTTGACGGCGATTGACGATTCCCCACACTAGGATTTCTCCTGTATCGTGGGTACACCAGTGCAATTATCTAAGCTCGATCATCCATACGTCCTTGAATGCAAAATTGAAATAACGGGAAAACCTTTGGTATTCGCTAAGATGGTAATTCGTCCTCCTGGCTCACCGTCTGCAACGTTTCCTTGAATAGCTTCAATCATGTCGTAGTATATATCAGATAGATTTTTCATCGTTATTTAAATTCTGTATTCAAGGATGTATGGATGTTTGAGCTTAAGAAATTGCACTGTTGTTTACAGACATACATCTCACATGTACACACACCCAAACCTGAAACAACTGTTTGTAGGCCATATAAATATATTCTATTCCGTGCAGGAATCGTTCTCGCGACACGTAGCGCTTAAAGCGAGTCCGCTTAGCCACTGCGCCAATCATGTCATAATTATATTATCTGTATTTAAAACAATATGGCGTGTACCCTTTCTATCCACTTAAGTATCCAACTCTTTTATAATAGGGATGGTAATAGGGTGGATACTATAAGTTAGAGGTAAGACGTAATTTAGGCTTAGTTAAGTATGTGTTTGAAGTCTTTCGCGGTAGATTAGAATAGAATCGTTTATTCAGTAATTAGGTCATAGCAGACACTTTTACACGTCATAATTGAAACGACGGAGGGAATTTCACCACATGACAACCTCTGAGAAGAAATGCCGAAAGAAATAATCCTAGTACCTTGGCCTCGTCGCAGCTGCTTGTTCCTAATACCAGGTTACGGCAGGAGCCGAGGGGGAGGCTGATCGTGGCCCCAGCGGCCCGTACTAACTTGGCCAAGTATGCTACAGTCGCAAGAGCCGCGCGAACACTCAACAGCGTAGCACAAAGGCATGAAGTTTACGCGAATAGCATCCATCGAATTGATAATATCTTACGGAAATTTATTGCGTTTATTCATTCTATATACTTACGTACAGCATCTATACGTGCAACGTGCAGCCCTAGCACATACAATTATTACGTCATTAATACACAAATATATGAAATACAAAATAAAACAATATTATATTGTTCTACCCTATATACTCACATTTGCTCATAATAATACCTGAAATAATCATACGTGCAATACACAATTAAGCAACACCCTTGTATAGTGGAACATAAATGCATGCACCATAAATATATAAAATAAAATACTAATGTTAATATTGACATGTATAATTGTTCATTGCCTGAATTCGTAAAAGTGACTCTTGGCTTACTAACGACTGGGGAATGAGTTTGTGAACGTTAGTTACTTCCTTATCGTATTGGGTGTTAACCTGTCATGATAATGTAAGTTTAAACAAATAAATAAATGTATATTATTTAATTTTGGCATTTTCGTCATATCGTAAATTATGCAAATTTACTATTTTTCGGGAGCACCGTCCACAAAGAAACTATAGAGCACCAACGTGCCGCCCCGCAAATGGTGTCACATCCGTCACCGTTCAAATGGTTACGCGCTGCGTGTGCCAACCGTAGGGCTTTAACTCTCAAACCCATTAAAATTGCGAAAGTAGCACCCATTTGTTACAAAACGGATCAAAATTTAAATCAACCTTTTCTGCCGTCACCTGCTGGACCGTTCTTAATTTTTTTGTTGGGGCCCAGTGGAAATTCACCATGAACTTCCTCTGCCCTGGGGATGGGCGAAGGGGCATGCCGGACTCCTACCGGCTAAAACCACTGAGGCGGTCATTTTCGACACCGAAGAGGGGCTCCAAGTTCTCATAAGATCACACTAGAGCCCCCCATAAGTGCCTTAGGCACATCACGGCGGGGATGACTGTAAAGCGGTCTTCCCCCGGTGGGATTGTAAAGGATCCCCGAAGCGTCCCTGTGCGCTGTGCTGTGCTACGCATACGGTTGCACGTGGCCACCTGCGCGCCACCATCTTCTCGTGGGTCGCTCGGTGTGGGCACGCATATTCCCCAATCTACGCACCCGCGAACCCAGAGGTCGCCCACCTTATAAGGACAGTAGGGGGTTTCAGGCGTATAGGAATTAGGTGCCAGGGTGGTTGGCAGATGTAGTTCGACTTCACGTTTACACAGGGAATTGTGAACCGTTCCTAATCATCTTCCAAAATAGAGGAACTTTTCACAACCTGCTCGCTAGGGTTTGTAACTACTGGCTCTAGGGTAATCCCTCTACCATCAACTTAGTTCTTAACAATTCTATTTTCAAATCTCAAATCGTCTAATTAGTTCACAATCGCCCAATCTCGATACAAACCAAATCTAATTGCAGCACGTGCGAGCCCTACGGATCGTAAATTAGTCTTACTGACGTCACAGCAGTTAACGTCTGGTTTCGGTAATTAGCGATTCGCAACACAAGCCGAAGGTACTCGAACGCAGCTTACTTAATTGGTACAAAACCCTTCCAGCCTTTTATATCTGTAGGGTATTATTTTGGTAATATGAGTTTTTGTAATACTTATATGTATAACCATCACGCTTATATTCTCCAAAGGACTAAGAAGATGCCTACTGATGTTCATCCGCAGTTCCCTGATAACCAGGTATCAGAATAGGCAAAGTATATTTTCTTTTTTGTCGTGTCATATCCTCACGGACTTCTTACGCGTTGGGAAGGGCGGAGGGGCATGGCAACTCTTGCCGGCTAAAACCCCACTATGTCCTTCCACTTGCCTCTGCCTGGTGGTGAGGTGTGCGCCTTGTTGACATTAGACCACACCACCGGCAGGTACCAACCCGCCACTCTTTGATGGGCTCCATCTCTGGCCGGTTACACATATCTTCAGAGACGCGCGCGCAGAACACACGCGCCACCGTTTCAGACCTGTTTCTGTTCGGGCGACGGACGGAAATCATTCAGCGCCCTCCACCGGCGCCCGCGCCAAGTACGTGTTCTGCGGTAGGAATCAGAGGTGGTCTGCTTCCATCCCCGTTCTGCCGCCTCCTTTACTTGCATCACGTCCTCGCAGAAGGAGACGACGGCATCCCATGCGCTCTCGCTCCGCGTACGGAGCTGGACTGCGTATGGATTGAACCATTGCCTGAAGTGACAGGTCACCCTCTTCGACCGCCTCGACGAGATCTTGGGCTTGGACTAACTGACAATCCAATGCAGACCACTGCTAAACAAAGGCGTTCCCATCAATTTCCACAACACCCGGTCTCGTACCACCCGCATCCAAAGGCTCTCAGTGACCTTTACCAGGTCACCCATCCATCTCATTGGAGATCGTCCCACGCAGTGTTTTCCGGTGCGCGGTTGCCACTCGAGAACCCTTTGCCCCAACGGCCATCAGTTCTACGAGATGTGCCCCACCCATTGCCACCTCAGCTTACTTATCCTTTCAGCTATGTCGGCAACAATATTTATTCTACGGATCTTCTCATTCCTGATTCAATCTCGTAGAAAAATACCAAGCATAGCTCTCTCCATAGCTCGCCGAGTGACCTTGTGCTTTCTTACGACACCCATTGTGAGTGACCACGTCTCCGTGCCATATATCATCGCTGTTAACACACACTGACTTTCTTCTTGAGGCACTGCGGTATTATTGACATTGAAAAGACGTTGCGATGTATGTATACAAAGTTCAAAGCAATACGTAAATTCTCAAATCCCGAAATGAAAACATGACGTGTCATTTAACCCCCCACGGGTGTCGTAAAAGGCGACTAAGGGCTAAGATGTTTTTATAAGTGTCGATGCGTTGCCCGCGCTCTGCGATGGTTACATGAAAGCAAGGTAACTGCCCGGAATTCACTATAATGCGCCATCCTGTGTCTATAGACGATACACGAAGTATATTGCAATTGTGCTAGAAATAGACGTTTTATTTCATAAATAAATAAATACGTAACGATATTGTAAATAAAACGTAGTTTTATTTTTTATTACGCGGTCAAATGGCGTTCGACGCGCCATTTTGCAGTGCAATAATGTTCGTTTATAGCGCGTCTATATATAAAATGTCATTGACTAAGGGTGGTTTTTTCATCCATGGTAACGAGACGAACAAGTCATTCGCCTGGTCGTGAGCTTCATGCCTGCCCATAACAATTGTAATGCTACCCAGGGCTAGTCCTGCGGGGCAACACACCGCGGTCGTCCACTCGAGACATTAGCTATTTAGTCTCTTATGCCCAGTAAATTCACTAATTATAGTGCCCTTCTAACCGGAACACAGTAATGTCTAAAGTCTAAACACTACTGCTTGGCGGCGAATATTTGAAACTGGAGTTGGTGGTACAATATTAATGTGCCTGGATATCTGTAAGCCCACTTATTAAGTCAAACCGTGTGGTACCGTCTATGAATAGTACCAACCCATCTCATCCCATGGGTGTCGTTAAAGGTGACTTTAGGATTAGCCGGAGGATGGGTAGCAGCGTCCTTGGAGTACATTAACAATTCAACTGCGAGCGCCAACCAGCAGCAACATAGCAGGCGGCTAAGCGTGGCAATTGGCTAAACCGGGGGGTTTAGCCAATTGCCACGCTGATCAAATAACACACCTAGACCGGTCGTTGTGGCAATCGTTGGGGGAGGCTTCTGTTCAGCAGTGGACGATTAGGCTGAAATGGACATGAGTCATCATCAAAATCAACCTAAAAATCCTTAAATAATGCAAACTCACAATAAAGGTTTAGTTATTTCCATAAACGTATACTAAATACTTTGCAGTAAAAAAGGTAGCGTCGGTCGCGGCATGGCACAACCCTATTGAATTTAAAAATACTTTGTCTTACAGTGTTGTTCTTTAAGAACTCACTAGCAAACTCACTTCTGTGGTGCTATTCAGCAAGAGCTCACTAGCTAACTCACTTTTGAATTTGCAGTGAAAAGTTGTAAAAACAATACAAAATTAGAGATTTGACTCAATACTGCTATTCTGTAAGAGCTCACTAACGTATTCACTTTTGTATTCGTAGTGAAAATAGTAATAACAATACGAAATTAGGAATTTCACTGTAGACTAAGAAGTGAGTTTGCTAGTGAGTTCTTACAGAATAGCACTCCTGAATCCGCAGTGAAAAGTAGTAAAAACAATACGAAATAAGATTTCTCTTGTATGGGTAGAATGTACAGACAAAATCTCAGATACACTATGAATTACAGAACATAGCACAACGTATGTTAATTCATTATAATAATATAAAATTTTAAATGTTGCTTGTAATTCAATTCAACCACCCCTTTATCCATTTAAAGGTAACGACAAAAACTTAAGTAATCATTACCAGTAATTGTATGAATATATACGGACTATTTCCAATAATTGACAAGTGAAAAACTCAATGGAGTTCATTCATTTTGGCGCCAGATTTATAAGCTATCCAGTTCGAAGCGAGAACCTCCACTAAAAACTGTTTTAAAAATCACAAAGTGCACAATCGTAAATCACGCATGATGCGCGAGCATGCGCGTCGGCTGCGCAGCGCGCGCGCATCAAAAACAATGTTACACAACACGGAAAAAGACGACCACCGCCGACGCTGCTCGGAAAAACCGATCATTATGCGCATTAGATTAAATAAAACGTCCGCGTTCGAAAACACTTAAGAATCGGTAATGAAATAAAACGTACAATGATAAAATTAAAATTTGTATTTACTTAGGCCGCGGAGTTTTTGCAAGTCGGCGCCGCGTCGCCATATTTGGGATGAATGTAGATTTACCAATTTAATCCTGGGTTCGAGGAATCGAGGTGGCGCTGCGGTCGCGGCCGGTCGACGTGAGCTGTCCAACTGTCCTGCTGATGGACAGGTATAAGTAATTAGGACCAGAAGCGTTACTTGTTTTTGCTACGTTGAGCAACCGACCAATTTTAAATCGCAAATGTGAATAAAACTGCCTCGATTTCAACATTGTATACCTACTTATGGTTAACGCAAACGCTATTGGACGGATAAATTAATATTTAAATTGCAAATATCGCTCTCATATTAATTATACAGCAACAAATTATATGAGGACAGAACTCGTTGCAAATCGAGTGTCGTAAATCGCCGAACGTTTTTTATACGCCAGCTCGTAACGAAAATAATTACATATCATGCATTATTAAAACAAACACAAAAAGCTATGGTACAAGTGTAAGGGAAGAATTTCAAAATCTGTCACCCGTTCGAAATTCGGAGCATTTGGTTGGAAAAAGTCGAAAACGAATAATCGGAATTCATTAAAGTCGATTAAAGAATTCGGCACGGGTATCGGTTCGAACGATATACGACCTTAATGCCTACTAATTGGCGCAAATTGACACTAAAACGTGGGACGATGGTAATTATAATACAACCGTGGTATAATGCGGCTCAGTTAAACCCATATATAGATATGTTCCTGTTTGATTTTTAAACAACTCAGCTCAAATAATTGTTTGTGTCTACTTAGAATTCAATAAAACGAATTAACGAGTCATGCTTAATTATTTGTTGGAGTGTGAGAACATTGCGATGGACAATACGGAGCCCATTAACTAACTTGAATCGGTGACTGACAAAAGATGTTTCAGTTTTATTTCACTACATACAAGGTATCTCCATGTTGGTCTGGAAGTAACAGAAAAACATAAAGTGTATTATAATGTCTAAATTTAACCCATCATACGTACGCCGCCCCTTTGAAGTTGCACCTCGGTATCACTTTGCTTACAGGCTATGAAGAAATACTAACGACAAGATATTCGCGATGAGTTTGAATATAGAAAATATACGGAATGTAAAAAATTAAAATTGATTCCATTTCACGGGATTTTTATGCAGTTTCTTTCAATTATTTACTAAAAAAGACTCGAAAGAAATATATTCGATCTGTAATACCGCTTTCACCATGTTTCGTAAAAAGATTAACGCAAGACCCGAGTTCTCATTTCAAGACAAACAAACTTTGGCAAGCATACAATAATTCGTCGATAACAGTACACCCAATCCGATACATAGCTTGGAATCATCGAAATCGATCAATCGAGCGTGCTATAAATCGCGACGTATCGATTCTATCGCGTCTCGGTCGATCGACAAATATAAATTTGTCACTGGCCAGTCGGAAAAAGCACGTCCTGGTTGGATACAGTTTATAAATAAACAATAACATATCCCTATTTGGATGAGGAACCATAACATACGTCAGGAGTTTATATTCGATCCGGAGTGATAACCATAGCAAGGGAATGATTTTACAATACACGATTTGGTTTACCGTTTCGATTGGCTGTCGGAAAGATCACGCTACGATATTCAAACTTTGAAGGAAATCTTTGCTTTGCTTTCTAATACATTTAATGTAATTGATTGGTCCGATCAGAAAAACCCGTGTGATGTCGGGATTAAGAATATAGCTCCACTCCTTTTGGTCCCAAGGATGTCGTAAAAGGGGACTCTAAATCAGAGAAATGGGCAACAGCGTCCCTTCCGTGAAAAAGTAGCCATACTGCGACACCAACCCGCCATGCGGCCAGAATCATGAAACGTCGCGACTTGCCATTCGGCCAGCTTGGCCTCGACTCGGTGCTCCACGCTCGCCACTTTGATTATGTGTATTGGCGTCAATTTTGTAGAAATGTATAATTATTGTTGATAGATCTTTAAGATATATTTCCTTTGCACATAAGTATATTTATAGGAAAGAAATATTAACTTAAATCTAAATTTGTACGTTTCACATCTGCCAGGTGATGTGATGACTCACTTTTTTCCCTTCTTCATGTCGTATAGTATTAAACTCCAAAATACAGTATTCATTCATCGAGCCAAGATCACTTAGCGAAGATAATGGCTGATTTATAGTGATTATCGTTATATTAAACGTGATTCATCCTAAATCATGTCTGGAAGTTTTTGCGGCTGTCCGGCCACCACTAGAACCTTTATTGTGTGGAATTATTATATCGATTTTTCTTCATATTTGTTAGTTTATAAAAAGAGTTTACTGGACATGCTTTTATTGAATATTAAGATCCATTTATAAGTATAACATTTATTTCTAGGGCGTATCTCATCATCATCATATCAGCCACAGAACGTCCAACCCTGAACAAAGGCCTCCCCTTTAGATTTCCACAACGAGCGGTCACATGCCGCTCTCACCCAACGACTCCCAGCGACCTTCACCAGGTCGTCCGTCCACCTCGTTGGAGGTCGTCCCACGCTGCGTTTTCCGGTGCGAGATCTCCACTCAAGAACCTTTCTGCCCCAACGGCCATCAGTTCTACGAGCTATGTGCCCCGCCCATTCCCACTTCAGTTTACTAATCCTTTCAGCTATGTCGGCAATTTTAGTTCTTCTACGGATCTCCTCATTTCTGATTCGATCTCGTAGAGAAATATCTAGCATAGTTCTCTCCATGGCTCGCTGAGTGAACTTGAGCTTTCTTATGATGCCCACAGTGAGTGACTACGTCTAAAGTTACTAAAAGTCATCAGTCATCACCAAGTTAATACAGCCAAATACGTATAAATGAAACTTAATTTCAGGAATAGAGTACTGTAGATCCACTCACACACATGAGCATGGGCCTGCCAATAATCAATAAAATGAGCGGTCATACTGCCATTAATCACCACGCTTGGCGAGCGGATTGGCGATCGCAGGATGTTGTTATTAGCACAAGGTAGGATGCATTCTCCCGTAGGATCCCTTCCCGTGGTAAAGGATAGGTAGCAACCCGGCCTTTAGTATTCTACCCTTGATCGCCTTTAACGACACCCATAGCTGGAGAGAGGTAGTTTATTCTGTGCCGGGAACCACACGTGACCGTAGAGACCTGCAGCATATTAATCTCAGCTGCCTTCTTTAGGCTTCTTTAAGCTTAAGTCTTTATTTATTTTCCAAAATACGTCATAGCCTAAACTAGTTTTGATGAGTAAAGCTATACAAATACATAACAAATCGGCGCCTGCTCCTTACAATTGGCTTTCTGTGCAAACAAGCCGGTAGGTCGCGAGTTCGAGCTCCGCACGAAACAAATATTTGTATTACAAACTGTAACCAAAACACAGGGAAATCCTAGTGTGGGCAACGTTTAAAAAAATATAATTTCGACATATTTTACGGTAAACATATCGTCCGAGCTACTACTAAGTAAGTACTATGACTAAGCGAAAAATACTAAAGGATTCTAAACCAGAGGGCAGCAGCATCCCTTCTTTGGAACAGCAGTCATACTGCGCTCACCTACCCGCTTGCCAAGCATGGTGAGTATTATATTGCAAAAAAAATTACGACACAATTGTGGTAATGGTAATCTATGGGGGAGGCCTTTGTTCAGCAGTGGATGTCTTATGGCTGATATGATAAAATGATGATGATGATTACGGTATATGATCTAAAAAATGTAAAAGTACCTTAACAATACTATACTTCCACATTTAATAACAACAAGATATGATCTTCATCATTCATAGGTACGTAAAGCAATAACTTTAAATACCCTAAAATAAAAAGCCCATTATATTAATAAACCATATCTCTGGGTGTCAATTAGGCTCACTCTATAGGGGGAGCCACTAATCCGTAGAGATAACAGGGATCCTCGAATTAATCACTCGATACAATCGTTTTAATTTATTCGATTCATTCGGATCAAATTTATCGAGATAAAGATTCGGGTGCACTCGTGGGAGCGAGGAAAAATAACGATTAAATAAAAAGTACTAATTATGTGGACACTTAATTAGTAATCATTAATCGATTATTTTTACTGATTTGAAAAACAGATACAGTAAGTATTACTGTATGCAAATTGCGTAGTTATATTATTTGTAGATATCCAATTGAATTGTCGCCAAACTTCCAAGACTGACTGATTACCGATCGATCGATCTGGTTCCATTCATTTAGTTGATTAGTCGATACTAGGAAACGGATGGGAACAAAACCGGCGCCAACTCAGTAGGAAACCATTCAATACAGACAAAAAAGATGTAAATATAAATAATTATTAAACAAGCTGTCAATAACACCACGAAGAAAACAATAATCAATCTAATGCAAAGCACAGTTTATCAAACCAAACAAGTCAAATAAAATCAACGGGCTTTATTCATGTTAAACATTTACAGGCACTTATAAAAAGTCAGAATTTAAGTAGATACGCTGTTCTAAGTTTCTAGTTCTATGAAGAAGAGCTAGTAAGGAACTCCATGTGTTTGTATCTCATCCAACGAAATCGAAATTAAAACCCTAATAGAGCTGAACCTTTATCTAAAACATGGAATACTCTATAAAGTGCACGCACCCACGAATTAACCGTTAATATAAGCCGGGAAACAACAAACAAAAGCAGGTGGAATAGCTCCATAATTGCCCATAAAGATGGCACTTAAAATCCAAAGCCCTATTCAGGTTAACACAATGAAATAGCAAGAATAGCACATTATTAACCACGAACACATACCACGAAGACAATTAATTTAAAGACAGACCTAACTCAAATGCAAATCGGTCATCATACTATTTATGGTAAAAAGATTACATTGTGCGAGTTCAATGCTTATCTGGACATCACGCGAATGGATTCACTATTTAATTTATTGCAATAAAGCAGATAAATGGTGGTTGTTGCATTCCGCGTTCCTATAAATCTGTGGGGGCCAGACGGTCAGCTTTTATCCGGACAGTATTTTTGCCTGTCCTGAGATTCGTTGATAATGAAAGAGTTGTGATAAGATTCGCATTAATTTGGCTAATCGTGGTAATTACTGTTACTGACAGGCTGTATCACACGCGTATTCTCGTTAATTATATATATTTTAATATGGTGTTCTTTTTTATGCCTGTAGGAGAGCAAACAAGCATACATGTCGTCTGATCTTAAGCCATCACCGTTATTATCATCTGCATGAGCACAGTTTTCGCTGTTGTGTTGCCGACTCTTAGAGCTGATATATACTTCTGCTTAAAAGGCATGTTCTAGGGGGTTGGCCGTCTAGTATTTGTTAGTCACCATTCAAAACCTCTGTGGTTACCGGTATACCGTGTGGTGTCTGGTTTAAGAATATAGCACCACTCTATCTCCTCCCGTGGAGGTCGTAAAAGGCGACTAAGGCACTCTAAACCAAAGGGATGGGCAGCAGCGTCCTTTCTGTGGAACAGTAGCCATTCTGCGCTCACCAACCCGCCTACCAAGCGTGGTGAGTACTGGCAAATTCCCCCCAATATGATGACACAGTTGTGGAAATTTATGGGGAGGCCTTTGTTCAGTAGTGGACATTGTATGGCCGATATGATGATGATGATTCAAAACCTAGGAACACGATATTGCTACTTCTCGGCGATATTCTGTGATGGTACTTCCCCGGTTAATCCAGCCTATTTACGAGCTCTAGGCAACAGATAGGGCAACAGATAGCTAAAGCGAAGCTCTACCCACGCAAAAAAAAAGTTATGTTATAGATTAAGATTTTTGTACTACTATCTGTGATATCAACTCGAAATTCGACACATTTGTGAGCTAATTTCCCGTCAATAAATTTTTGAATAAGAATAATGTACATGTTTAAAATGTACCGGATCTGTAAAACCGAATATATCAGGATCGACTTTATTAACTAAATGCAAAATTGAATTGAATTTTTTGGTGATATCATTATTCTATCTTTTTTTATAAACCTTGCCCCTATTTAGGGTTTTTTCTATGACGCAGGTGCGTTTACAGACATAAATTCCACACACAATACACCCAGACCCGGAACAACTTCTTGCAGGTCATATTTGTTCCGTGCGGGAATCGAACCCACGACCCGGTGCGCAGCCACCGTCTGTACCAACTGTACTGTCAGCATTCAAAATTCCATACTATTTTATCACCTTTACAAGTCGCATTTAAAGTCAATACCATTTTGCTTCTAATAATCGTCCTAGGTTTAATCCAAAATATTCTGGTCACGTTGCATAAATCGAATGTGGACTGGAAGCCTCCACTAGTTTATGTATGATAAGTACCGTATCGCGATATCATCGGAATGCCGCGTATACTCTTGCTGTTTTAGATTTATTGGAAAACCAGTAGCTATCTGCTGGAACGGTAATGGACAGCGTTTTGACCGTGTCCTAGGAAATAAATATAAATTTTAGAACTCGTGGTGACGTTAGATGAGTTTTATGTTGTTACAATGGCAGAACTGTTACTTGTAGGCAAAAAGTGGTTCAGTTTTTTCTTTTTATGGTGTACTGCGTGTAGGGGAGGGCTTTGATAATCAGTGGACGTCATTTGGCTGATATTTATTTATTTATAGTTAATGTACACTAGTGTACAAAGGCGGTCTTAATGCCGTAGGCATTTGCTGCCAGACGACCTTTGGGTGATGCAGAGAACAATAAGGCAGATGCTCCAACAAAATGTGAAAGAAAGGTATAGATGCGAAGTCATATTATACAAATACATAGACGTACATAAACATTACATGTATAAAAATATATTTATATATATGAAATAAACACATACATACATATTATATAATAAATAGACACCGGTGAGAAAAACATAAATAGAATCAGAGATGAGATGAATCTGCAGACGTCTTTTTGAAAAGGTATTTTCGTAATTTAATTTTAAAGTTGTTCCGATTGTCAGCCATTCTGATTTCAAGGGGGAGCGAATTCAGGAACACAGTAAAACAGATTGGACGAAGAAGGTAGAATGATTAAAGTCAGAGTTATGAGTGGGACATTGAAGAAGACGATTATTACTAGAACGAAGATATTTATTGTGGTTGGAACAAAGATACTGGAAGTGAGAAGATAAATAAGAAGGAGAATTAGGAGAGTATAATATAGAAAACAGGGTGGTCAGTGCTCTCATATTTCTGCGCTGGCGAATAGGCAACCAATTTAACAGTAATCGATACGCAGAGACATGATCATATTTACGAAGGTTGAAGACGAATCGAATGCAAATATTGAGAAGACGGTCAAGTTTGCTGAGTAGATCTGCATTCAGGTCAAAGTAACCCACATCACCATAGTCGATTATGGGAAAAATTAAAGTCTGTACAAGATGATGATGACTTTGTATGACGCCTAACTCAGCCTTTCAAAGCCTACTTCCAGCTGCTTACTGTACAACTGTTAGGCCCGGTACATATTTTAGATATCCTTAGCAAATATTAGGATTGGACTGTCGGATTGGAACACCGATAAACTTCCGTTATCAGATATCAATATTTTTTTTCTGCTTGTAATATATTTACTGATCGGGATAGGTTAAAATTATTTTATCACACATAAACACATTTCGCATTAATATGATCAGTAATTTCAAGCTTATCGCAATCTGGGGTTGCCTCCTAAAATAATGTTGAGCTGACTCAGCCGTCTTATTACTTTTAATTATTGTACCTGCGAAATCTGTATTTCCATGTTCGTTTTTATAAGTGTTTATGTCACGTTTATTCCAATAAAAAAAAACATTTATTTTTCCTTTTCTGTATGTAGCATGATAGCTAAACACGTACCTTTTTCCTCCGTGGGTATACCGTCGTGGACTTCCACTACCCTGGGTAGGTGGAGGGCCCATGGTGGACTCTTACCGGCTAGAACTCCAGCGTGTACTGCGCTGTGTTCTTTGGCCGGTACCTGCAGTAATGCTAACTAGGCGTTTAATTCCGGTCTATGCAACACATATACCTTCCGAAACAACCATGTCCCGAGAGTATGTGCATCAGCCGCCATGCCTCCTTTCCAGTCACTCCTTTCACCCCCTCTAGCGGAGGGTAGGTGACTGTAAAGAGGACTGTAAAGGAGATTGTTAAGGAATTCCCCGAAGCCTCACTGTGCACTGTGCTGCGCACACGACGACACGCAACCACGTGCACGCCGCTGTCTTCTCGGAGGCGCTCGATTTGAGCACACAGATTCGCCAATCGGCGCGCTCGTGAAATGCAGGTCCCCCCGCCATGTAAGGATGAAAGGGGGCTCAGCCGTGTTGACCATGAGCTCCGCGGTGGTTGTTACCTCAGCTTCATGTTCTTCTCCTCCGAGTGGGATACCACTCTGCGATCTCCTTTTGAAGCATAACACTCTCACAGAAGAAGACCACAACGCTCCCCAACTACTGTCTTAGCAAATCCGTAACATTTAGCTTTAGATGGTTTTCAACAACAAGGTCTCTACCAAACTTTTGTCCGTCTTCGCTTTGCATGCTGCCTATACCGTGAACTATAGGAAGGTATAAAGCGTATAAATATCATTCTTCACACAGGATTTAGTTAAAAAAACCTTTATTATACTAAAGAATATAGGCGTGATTGCTATTATATTCTAAGCGATATGAATGTAAGTGGTACTCGTAAAATTGAAACCAACTTCGCAAGTAAGCACATATATATATATATTGTGCAGGAATGTTGTGTAAGTCTTCCGAGTTAGACGAGCCGTCCGCACACCGAATAAGGGAAATAAAGAACCAGGTATTATTGCGGACAGGGAGATAGAGTCTCTGAATGTGACAGAAACGTTTTTTGTAGTAGGACAAGCAATGCTGAGAGAAAACATCAGAATTAAAAGTGAAGAACAGTCAGAAGTTAAAATTCGTCGTTTGTGTTATATTGATGTTAATTAATAACTCAGCAATGGGATTTGACGGATCATTATAATTTTACTGTTTTACTGTACTTTGATGGTTACATTATTAGCGTTTTCTAAAACAATTTCCTAAATTATGGAGTTTCTTGCCCGTTCTTCTCCATAGGAAATCTACACCTTGGAACGAGGCAACTAAAGTCTTGACTATTCATAAGTGCCTATAAATGGTTTTACATGAATAAAAATATTTTTATCTTTATCTTTATCTAAAGAAAAAGAGATCAAAGACGAATCCAATAAATTATTAACATTTTAATAATATTTAACGGCTGCCTTATTTACTTCCAAAATTTTACTAGCAAAATATATCTCTAACTAGCGTGAGAGACCACTTGGACATAACTTTCCCTAGCCGTGAGATCAGAATAGGGGGACACATTCGATGGCCAGCATGTTCCCCTGACCTATTTGTTTCTATGGGGTTATTACAAGGAGATGATGTACGAGACAGAGAGCGGTACCGAAGAACATCTTCGTCAGAAAACCATAGCTGCAAACTCTCACATAAAAAAAGTTCTCGTGCATTTAGACGAATAAAAACAAATTTCATTGGGCAATACCAGTTGTGTTTGAGAGTCAGGAGAAGGAATTTTGAACACCTACTGTTATTTCAATTCAGTAAATTTACATTATTATTAACTACGCTGTTTTATTTTGCCACGTAGTTAGAATGTTGTAAAAATTCGACCTCCTTGTTAAATTCTCTAGCTTTTAAACTATTAAGCATAGTGATTCATACCTCTAAAGAATCTCTATGCCTTGGGCAAGGTTTTTTAATACGTGGTCAACTTTCGCTAGTGTAACTTTTTCAGATGAATATCGCTTGAAAATGCAGTAAAAATTTTGACAGTACGACGCCTTCGCAGTAAATCTTTTTTCTTATTGAACACATGTTTTCTAGCTGCATAAGTATTACCACAGGAAAGGCTCACTATTCTAGAACATCCTAAAAAAAATTAACCTTGATAGTTTTTTCTATGATTTCTTTGAGCACTAAGCGAAGTGATTAAAAAAAACAAATTGGTCATAGCTTTTGAACCGTAAAAAATTGCACCGACATTCTCAGGGCTAAAAAGTATGGAAATGACCCTGCCCACACCCCAATTTGATTTGATCTAAACTTCCAGGGACACCTGTATAGATGACATCAATTCGACTATAAAATGATGTTGCGGGTACAATGTGTAAACACAGTATTTTCAATGCACGCGCGCGCTCTCATTTACAACTAGTAGTGGGGTAGTTTATCAAATGGCAACATTATACTAATGATATATATTCCGTCGTTCTTTTGAATACCCATTTATATCAACATTAATTTCCTCAACATGTCCGCAATTAAGAATACACAACTATGAAACACACGATTACAATGTGCAATTAAATTTCACACACGCGTAAATAGTGGAATTTGGAATAATTACTTACACACTGCATGCATTTGTCCCAGAAATAAGACACCGTATGCTACGATGTTCCATTAGCATGTACTTGACATCAGACCATGCTACGCTTTACTTTTCTCAGATATACTGAATAATTATCTTATTCTTTTTTCGATTATCACATTTTGTCTTTATCCCTCTGCCTCTTTACAATGCTGGTCGTTATTATACTATTTAAAACTTACTGAAGACTCGTTAAAAATCTTATTTAACTTCATCCATTCATTTGTTTTTTCTGAACAAAGATGCGGGGTCGCGATCAGGTTCGGGAGGAATTAATGTGAGATTTCTGAATTTGAATATAGTTCAGACTGTTTGACAAGAGTGCAACATGTCGGAAACTTATATATTTCACCCTCGCCAGTCAACCTTGGCCAGTGGGCAGCAGCTATACTATCTAGACTCCCTATATCCATGGTATCTTGTTTCCAACCCAGCAAACGCAACCACATAGGTTTTATAAAAGATAAACTACACCGCTATTCAATATTCAAATATTTATTCATTTTCTTTGGTTTACACGATCAGCAAGCACTGAGCCGTTTTGCTTAACAGGATTAGTTGACTTTATCCTGCATATATAAATGAAAGCGATTGGGTTAACTTGGGTGGGCCTTTTATGTGCACAACTTTATTGACGTCGATTTCCTATGCAAAGATCCAGTTTTCAGAAGATTCTTTACTTTTAGTTTATATGTACAATGTAAAGGTTTCCAGAAGTAGATAAACTGAATATTTATTTTGCGTGTGGTCTACGGGTCAAGAATATAGCACCACTCCATCACTTGCCATGGATGCCGTAAAAAAGCAGCGTCCCTTCTGTTAAACAGGAGCCATTTTGCACCAACCCGCCTGCCAAACGTGGTAAGTATCAGCAGATTCCCCCCAAAATGATGACACAGTTAGTAGAACGGCCCGCAGTCCCCAGCAGCCCCACTATTCCTGGTTATGGAAGCGGTCATGGTAACGGAAGGCAAGGAGTGTTCAAGGAGGATCTCTGGAAAAAATCATGCTACCATCCCAGACGAAAACTGGAAGAAGAAATAAATAAGTTGCACTGGGATGTCATGTGTTTATTAGAAGTCAAGTCCGAAAAGAGATAGAGGACACGATAGCCCAAGGATAGCCCTGAACTCCGGCAACCTATTCTACTACCGGGAGGGTGACCATCTGCCTCAAGGTGGTGTCGGGTTCCTCGCCCGCAGGTCCGTCATTAACAACGTAATTACCATCGGAAGTGTGTCCAGCAAGGTAGCGTACCTTATACTGAGAATATTCAAGAGGTATTCCTTGACGGTCATACAGATCTACGCACCGAACTCGACACACCTAGATGATGAAGTAGAGAGTATGTAGGTGCCTATGAGGATGTAAGTAGGGTCATACATACCTCTAAGACACACTTCACTGTTGTGATGGGGGACTTCAACGCGAAGCTAGGTAAGTTGAGATTGAAGCAATTTGGGTATGGGTAACGGAATTGGAATAGGAGAGGGACTCTCGGTGATGATGTAGCCATTGACGTTATAGATGATGTAGCCATTGACGTTATATACTTCGGTATATAGTCTGTCTTTTGCCTGACAGTACTGGCATACTCACTAAAATGTCTTGCTAGTGGCGGATCGCGCGGCGTTGTGTATCGAGTCGTTGGGTTCCTACAATATGGTTGAGATAAGCGATGCTGACACATGCGTCATGTTCGTGGACGGGTTCCATCTGTTGGGACTGGTTAGCCGTTGTCTGCCATGGCAAACAAATAATTATTTTCTTTATTTTCTTAATTACATATGTATGTGTTTTTAAATATATAAAAAAATGTTTTTAAAAGTAAAAACCTAAAACATATAGATACATTTATAAAAATAATAAGTAGAAGCCCACCGGCGTCGGAAACAGGTTGCAAGCCACCGGTGGTTAGGGCTCCAAAGAAAGGAACCTCCTGCAATTCGAGCCGATAAATTTAACTGGTCACCCAAAGGTCGAAATTCGAAGGTTTTCTTTATTCCAATAATAAATTTAAACTTTCTGCTCTCCTCCTTCATGTCCACTTTAACTATACCAAATCTCACACTCATCCGAGTGCGCTATGTGCTTAAAAAGGGGTAAAAAGGATTTTCTTGACGTATTAACATATAGATTATTAGTTTATCAAAGAAATTTGATTGATTTACTTTGGTGTAGACTAAACTAAGCGACTCGTTAAGGCCCTGTACTTTTATGCAAATGTTTTAACCAACCACTAGATCATCTGGTCATAATTTTATTTAAATATAGTAACCACCACTTCTCTTTCCCAGGTTTCCGCGAATCATCGTTCCTGTACGCTCTAACAGCAGCAGGAGTGGCTCACTCCGTAGCCCGCGCATGCGCTCAAGGCCGTTTGATATCCTGCGGCTGCGACCCCCTAGGCTACCGGGCCTCTCACGATCCCCGTGGCAGGGCGAAGGTCAATAAATGGGAGTGGAGCGGCTGCTCACATAACCTGGCCTATGGGATCGAATTCTCGAAGAAGTTTCTCGACGTCAGAGAACAGGTGGACGATTTGCAGTCGAACATCAACGTCCATAACAACAACGCTGGGAGATCGGTGAGATTTTGATTGTTATTATTTTTTGCGAGTAGGGAACATATAGTATACTAGTTTTACCCTGCCACGCCTTACTGTGGCTAAATGCACGTAATTACAACATGATTTTGATTCTGAATATAAACAAAACAATTCTGGTTCTCCTGGTTTAGTAAAAACATTCGCGTATATGAATACGGTACGTAAAAATTTCAAAAATATCGGTAAAGAACTTGAGATTTGCGATTTTGAACAAACGAACATAAAAAATGTATATATATATAGGTTATGAGTCTCCTGATGTAATAAAAATTTGGGCGTATATGAATACAACGATATGTAAAAATTTCAAAACGATCGGTAAAGAACTTTAAGAGATTTGCGATTTTGTACAAACGAACATTAAATTTATATATATATATGGTTATTATTATACACAATGCTCGATGATCACAACAGAGTTTCCCAACAGGTGGGCCTTAAAATGAACATGGGTAACACGAAAGTCATGTCAAATTCCCATGTCATGCCCATCCCAATATCCGTCGGGAGTTCTGTTCTCGAAGTTGTTGACGAGTATGTCTCATCATTTCGGCCGAATGAAGTCCACTGCTGGATACAGGCCTCCCGCAAAGATCACCACAATGACCGATATGGGTGTGTTGTGCTACCGAAATTGATTATAATGGGATAAAGGTATTATTCATCCAGGCTACCTTTTACGATTCTCCCTCATAACCATACTTCTTCCAAACTTTCGCTTTATAACTATAATTTAAGAAAATTTCAATGTTTTTGAGTACAAACAAATCGATTTCCTTAAATACAAAATTTCATGGTGACCGTTCCAACACCGCTTTTATGGACTCGCTTCTTAAACACCAGGTTGCGAAATCCTTGTGAGGAAACCCGGATCAAATGGTCTGCACGCAGTGATGAAGCGTGGTGAACAGGTGATCAATACTCGTTCCATATCTGTCTGAGAAGAGGCTTTTGCACAGTGGTGAGCGACTTACAGGCTGATATTACCCACAAGTTTGAGTCATCATATCGGCCATTTATATGTCCAATGCTGAACAGAGGCCTCCCCCATAGATTTCCACAACTGTGTCATCATTTTAGGGGGTATTTGCCAATACTCACCACGCTTGGCAGGCGGGTTGGTGAGCGCAGTATGGCTACCGTTTCTCAGAAGGGACGCTGCTGCCCATCCTTCTGATTTAAATTCCCTTAGTCGCCTTTTACGACATCCGTAGGAGGAAATGGAGTGGTGCTTTATTCTTAATCCGGACACCACACGAATAACTTTGTGTATTCGTTTTTATTTTCATCATATCAGCCTGTACATGTCCATTTCTAAACATGCCTTTTCATAAATAGCTCCAATGCATATCTTGTAATCTTAAATGACGATACAAACACTGGCAAACGGATTAGTAACTCTAGTTATGAAACAGTGTAGTCTAATAACTATGAAAAGATCTAATTTAAATGTACGACATGCGACAATAGACATACCGACCGATACGTAGTCTATATATCAGTACCGCCATTTTCAGGTAAACACAATCTTGAAACTATACATAATTAAACATTTAAATAATTTCATTACTAAACATATACAAACAAAAACGCATAATTCCAATTAACTTTGATGTAATATTCAAGAGCAAGATATGAAGATTCAAAAGACACCGCTGGCGCACGATGATACTTCAATTTACCTCGTTAGGCGACCCTGTAGCTTCATGTGAGGGTGAATTACAAATTAGATTTAGTTCAGACGAATAACAGGACAAAGAAACAATTGTTTTAGATTTTGATCGAAATGTAGAACTGCATGGTGTTTAATTTTAACAAAAAATATTTAAATGTAGCACATTATATTCTATGTGGGCTAGAGCATTTTTCTTTTGTTTAAAATGCAATACCTACTTAGTCCAACCAGCTTTGTCTCAATTTGAATCTTCCACATGAGTCATTAAAAAAATATTTCACAGTTTCTGAAACACGAAGTCCATACATTTTTTTACATCTTTGTGAAATTTTCGTATCCTACCACCATAAATTATATTAAACGTAATTACAAACCCTTTTTAAATCATAGCTTTTAAAGATACATAAAACTTAAGTAACTCAATTATTAAAATGAAGCTGCCGTAATCATACATACCACAAAACACGTGACGTATAATTTACCGACGTGACAACCTTAAATTAGCCGGAGAAGCAACCTTCAATTTCCGATTCGATTTGAATAGGAATACCGATGAAGTTATTACTCGAATAATCGATTATTTCAACTTACTGATTCCTTTGTTGGCGGTCTATTAAGACAAGTTAGCTCACTCAAAGCTCAATATGGCCTAGATAACTATCTAAATACCTGTGTAGTCATTATAGTATTAATCTATCAACTTTCATAATCGATACTTTATATAAGACTAATGATAAATCGACTAAACTCGTGTAATTAAAGTGTCTATTCCATACGTCATCGGATCCCTTGCAGCGAAATTACGTAGGTGTACAGATTATTACGAAAAGACGTCAAAATAACACCCAATTTATTCATGTCAAATTGGAGTCTGAATGGGTGAGGCTTTAATAATTTAATGGCCCACGTGTGTGGTCCCTTCGTTATGAAAACACTTGCAGTGCCTACGTATTTATTAGTTGAATAAGACTATTCCGTCAGTATTGCGGAGGGTTTTTGGACAATTTTGCAATGAATAATTGAATGGCCAATTATATTGGAATGTTCGAGTTGTTTATACGCAAGACTTTCTAAAAGTAAAATTGGGCCACGAGTTGTTAATAAAGAAGGTTTTGGTTTTGATGAATAAGCACATTTAAGACTTATTTAATAATTAAGGCACTCCACACTTTATATTTCCGATAAAACACCATAAGTATATCGACCAGATTAATCATAGTAAAAAACACAATTAGGCGATAGAGAAAAATTATGACCAAATTGACTTGGAATAGTTACAACAGTAAAAATAATAACCCACCCTCTTTCTTAGCAGTTGGGTAAAAACATTTAGCAATCCAAATCTATAATAGCGTAGATGTCCAAATTAGTAAGTTGAGGTGTCAAGGTAACACCAGCTTATATTATCAAAATTGAAGAGCGGTCAATGGGCGTGGCTTTAGTAAATCGCCTATGTGGGTGGTCTCCTGTTATGGCGATACATGCCTATAAAATATGGTATTATATTGCATTGGCCGATCGTTTTGTGTGATCACACCCCGTTTTATGTGCTATAAAGTGTGTCTTATATGGCATTATGTTCGCTCGATTATGTGTGGACGTACCTACGTGTTGTAATGTTTAGTTTTCAATTTTGTAGACAACATGGAGTTGATAAAGGAATACTATAACTTCGATACGTTAGAGGTATCCCAATAAATTCTCAATAAATAAATTAAAGGAATGATAGAGTCATGAATACGAATACCTCATCATATCAGCTGCAAAATGTCCACTGCTGAACAAAGGCCTCCCCCACAGGCCAGGTTACATGCCGCGGTTTAGGGGGCAATTTTCCAGTAATCACCACTCCAGGTTGGTGAGTACAGAAAGACTTCTGTTCCACAGAAGGGACGCTGCTGTCCATCCCTCGAGCTTAGAATCCCTTAATCGCCTTTAACGACATCCAAGGAAAGATATAGAGCGGTGGTATATTCTTGATCCGGACACCACAATAAACAGTTATTAGTGCGAATGCGTACTAATTATTGTATTATTGTAATTTAATTTACCGCTAAGTACATCAAACAATCCAGCAGATATTTTTCATACGTATACACTAAAATGTAGACATGGTGAACTGAAGCCGAAAAATGTTTTATATTTTTAATGCTGTACCATAAGTACAAAGGAAGGGGCAAAGTACCAGAAAACAATAAGATCATAATGGAGTTGCCGAAATCGAAGTCCGATTACGAACAGTTTTTTCATAATCCACCGAAACCCAGAACATTATTAAAAGACAATCAGGGAGCTAGAGGCAGTCTCCCGTTTAAATTCAGTAACCTACTCGCTCCGTTTTCTTTTTTCTTACAGCAAATATCAAACAACAGAATGCAGCAGGCATTCCAATTCGTCGTATCTCCTTGTGGAGTATCATTATAATTTCCTCACTGACACCTAAACATGCCTTAAGCTCTGATTTGTAGCCACCAACTAATTCTACAAGCATTCTGACACGAGTGCCCGACAGTTGAACCAAAATACCGGGACCTACCGTACAGGATTACTACAAATAATTTAATAGGCCTCTTCCGTCTAATAATAAACATGTCAAACCAAAGTTAAATACTGCTCGACCAACACAAATTTGCAGATACGACTTTCATAATTTTTAGTAGTGTGTACCTTATGTATTCGAGTATTAAGACTGATGTTAGAATTTTAGGATGGTAAAACTAAGTTTGTGAATAATATTATATTAATGTCCGTAACCAAATCTGACATGAGACCGGCATACCACGGCCCGTGCTTACTTATTGAGGGGATTTACGATTTAATACAATTTACGTCCGTACATTCGTTTTTTTTATACAAATACGACGCTTAGATACAAATTATTTAATTTGTAATACGTTTATAGTTGTTAATTATAGTGGTAGACGGCCATTTAATTTATTTCGGACCCACCGGAGTCTAGTGACATTTATAGCGAGATAATAAGGTTGTATCTACACCGTTTTTAATTTATGCCAGCAGTCAACGGCGGTATACCTACTGTTATTAATCAGATGTGATCTTTATTACCAACGAAACAATCTGTAACCTATTATAAAACTTATCACTCGCGTATTATGTAAGAAATTTTGAGTCTCTTGTAAAGTATACTTGCTTACTAACTAGATTCATGAAGAATTTCCGCTGGGCGACCAATAAAAAAAATGGTGTGATTTATACTTTCCCTGAACAGCATGAAGTTAAAAGTCTCTCCTACATATGAATAATTATTACAGTCCTCAAAAACCCAAAAGCCACTTACAGTAAATTATATACGTATTTAAGCATCTTAAGAAGCCATGAGATGGTTATATGGTTGCACATAATATCCCATAAGCAACAAGCAAGGTAATATAACCTAAAAAAAGCAACCAGACTTACTAGTCTAGCCACTGCCACAAATGCTATTTAGTAATTAAAAATAATTTACAACTGCACACAGTTTTACTTGACATTAACGATCGCACGATTGGATGATCTTTAAATATACCTAAAGACGATTACAATGTTGCCATTATCAAGACTTACTACCAAGTTATCGTAAAAAATATTAAATACTGCAGAATATTTACATTTTATAGACGCCGTTCTTCTTCAGCTCATTAATATGTTATTGTTTAATAGTAAACTTAATACGATTTTATGGTCGTAATAATTTATTAATTTATAAGCTCCAGGGCATAATGATGCTCGTGCGGTTTCTGACTTGAATGATGGGCTGTCATAGACAATAAAGTTATACCCACATTTTTTTTTAACATTGGGCAAACTTTAGGTTTACCTCACGGTAAGCATCCACCACCTGCCATGAAAATACGTGACACGTGAGCCTAAGTATTTCATATACTGGCCCCCCTTTTTTTGACTTGCACGTCAACTACGATAACAACGTTGACGTTGACGTTGATCTATGAAACCATAATGCCTTGGTTATACAACGCGGTATCTGCAGGCCCAATGCACGGATTTCGGCCACGGTGACCGGATACCGGAGCCGGATGGTTCCCTTGAAGGAATCCCCGCTGGCTAACACCAAACCCATACTAAGAACCGACCCCTGCGAACAATATAGTCTCCCTCCGCTTCCCTCCTGCAGGTGGGCGAGGCACAATGGTGGACTAGCGCACACGGTATGAAGTGGACTATGTCATAGCTAGCGACTAACTGCTCCACGTCGCTGGGACACTGCCCGCTCCGAAAGCGAATCGACCGCCGCTGCCAGAATGCGTTGCGGGCCTAAGGCTTATGTGGGAATACCTTTTGTTGCGATAATTTCACTGGCTGTTCCTACGCTCACACATAATTGTTTGACGGGTGAAATAGGTAGAACTGCAGCACCACCCCAGTCAAGCCCTACACATAGAACTCTTTAGGTACCACAAAAGTTAAGCAGTGGTGATAGTAAAGTCCTGTGTGAAGATATAGTGTGTCTATTCTATGTTTCACACCATAGCAATCTAAGCCACTTTTTGTCAAATATAATATCAAACTGTAAGTGTCCCACTGCAGGGCAAAGAACTCTTTTCAAACAGAAAAAGAACAAGCATTAAACATCTCATTAACATTGCATGTTGAGGATTTCAGACTTATTAATTTAGGTATCCTCACGATGTTCTCCTTCACCGTTAAAGTGGTGTCTGAGATTAACAAAGAAAGTATTTATACGTTGAAAAAGTCACATTAATACGTGCCAGGTTTTGAACCTGCAACCTGGTCTTTAAGAAGCGAGTCGGTAAACCTCCAGGCCACCTCGACATCTTCATCAAATATTTAATATTACATATTACGCATCAAGCCGTGAAGGTAAATTGACCCATTAATGTGAGAGCGAACACGGTGGTCCAGACCACACTTGACCATTGTTCCGGAGGGTTCCGACATTTTGTTTTGTGGCCACATAATTAACAGCCTCCCAGAGAGATCTGTTAGACACGCTCGCTTATAATAACCCCCGCGATGATATTTTTATTAATGTCAAAATAAAGTCGGAGCTGCTCACACCGTTTTTGAACAGGTGTTGTATGACGCAAGCTGTGTGCTATATACCCATGTGCGTTCTATTGTTGGCTCCCACGGGCTCAGCATTAGCCGAACGCACTTCGACCCTATTGGATCCATTGTGCTGAAATGCCCAATGTCCCATGTGCGTTAATGCTTGCTTCGTACGTTGTAATAATAAAAAAGAAATATATTAGTATATTTATTCCAAGCGATAGTCTTTTTTTATCGACCCAGTGAAAAAACATCATGTACTTCATCCGCCCTGGAAATGGACGGAGGGACATGACAGACTCCTATTGGCTAACCACCGGAGCGATCATCTTTGGCATTGAAGGAGGGCTCCAGTCCTCGATATCCTCGATCACAGTAGAGCTGCCCATTGCTGCTACGCTTTTAGGCACAAACGTACTTTCTCTCTCTAATCGTTGTTGATATCTAACACATATTCTGGTTTCTAATTATTAAGATCATCAATTTTGGCGGCACGGTTGACGCAGTGGCCAAGCGATTAGCTTTCTTCGCCACGTGTCGCGGGTTCGACTCCCGGACGGAACAAATATTTGTATGACCTACAGATTGTTATTTGGGTCTTGGTGTTTGTTCATGTGAGATGTGTGTCTGTAAACTGTACCCACGATACAGGAGAAAGCCTGGTGTGGGGGACTCGTTTTATTTCAAAAAGAAAATACAAGAAATGTCAATATGCAGCTGCGGTTAAAAAACAGCCATACAGCGCTCACCAACCCGCCTGCCAAACGTGGTAAGTAGGTACTGGCATATTCCTCCCATAATGACGAGACAATTGTTGAAATGGGAATGGGGGAGGGCGTTGTTCTGCAGTGGATATATTATGGCTGATATGATAATGACGAAATGATGAAGGCTGATATGAAGGAGAGATTTTTCTTTGATCATTCAAAGAAAAATCTCTCCTTCATATCAGCCTTCATCATTTCGGCCGAATGAAGTCCACTGCTGGACACAGGCCTCCCCTAAAGTACACCACAACGACCGATATGGGTGTGTTGTGGGCTCATTGGGGGGTTTTGCCATAATCGCCACGCTTGGCAGACGGGATCGCAGTTGAGTTGGTAACGTACTCGAAGGACGGCAGCAGCGTCATCATCCTCCGGCTAATCCCTTAGTCGACTTTTACGACACCCACGGGAGTAGATGGGGTGGTGGTATTCTGAGCCGGTAGTTCAGCCTTGCAAGACTGTAATTATATCTGCGATGAGCAAAAGCTTACAAGGATTACAGAGCTCTCGACATTTTTACGCACTGGCGCTAACTTTAACGAACACAAAATGTGTGTCTATGTATACAACGATCGAGATACATCACGGTGTAGTAGACAGCCTTCGGAGCCCCTCAGCGGGATCTATAAAAGATCTCGCGTCGACCCACACAAGAAATTAGGTACCACATTAGAGAGCCGAGGTGATAATTACGTTGTAAAAAATCTATACGATGAGTTAATATTTCGTTGTATCTCGATGACTCGAAAATCGATTTAAATATAGTTTTGTTAATATTTTTTGGGTTGCAACATATGAATTATTGGTATTGACGCAAGTTATATAAGTAATCATAGTAAAAGATTAATGAGCGTCTTGTTTTAAATTAACAGGCAGTATTCATTTTAAACTTAGAACATTAGAAATTAAAGTGGTGCATAAACATATCTGTGGCCACTACAACATTAGCGTTTCGGGAGGAAAACCGTGTGGGTTTCGTGTTAATTTGGTGCAGTGGCTAATACAGTTGGCTGCTGCATTCCAGGTCGTGAGCCCGCACGGAACAAATATTTGTATGATCTGCAACTAGCTGTTCCGGGTCTGGGTGTATTGTGTGTAGAATTTGTGTCTGTAAACGCACCCACGACACAGGATGAATCCAAGTGTGGGGCAAAATGAAAAAAATACCTGAATACAATATTTGGTAGAGCAAAGGTCCCAGTACCAAACTTTATCTAGATCAGTTTAGATGTAACAGCGTGATAGAGTAACAAATATCACTGATGAACAAAGTGAAATTGCATTTTGCAGGACAATATTATATTACATTTAACATTATCACTTACGGGGTGTCTTCCTTAAATATTATTCTAATTATATTATTAATAATACACTGCGGTGGTACCTACTTAGCCGGACTCTTGCAATAAGAGACCTAATACCAGTTTTTGAGTTTCAACCACACACAAACGATTGAACGCGTTCAAGCGAAATTTGGCTGGCAGAAAGGATTATATAATGGAAGGAACCCTTAAAGGAACGTGGTACGAAATAGTTACGCCAGCTAATTGGCACAAAATCCTAAATTATCAATGATTGTTCTGTTTCGAAGTACCTTGTTATAGATGAGGGTGTATATCAAAAGCGTGTACATGACTTCCTCTACCACTCTCTACCGCTACCGCTTACGATACCTTAGAAGAGAACGTCTGTCAGTGTTCTAATAGGAATCTGTCAGAACAAAAAGAAAAAATAAGACTCTCTATTCGCGCTGCACTTGACGTAAGCAAAAAACGCGACGAGGGCACAGGTTACGTTTTGTTTCCTTAGCAAGTTCCTTTATGGGTTTAAATTCGTTCCCTCTAGGACGAAGTCGCGGGTACCAGCTAGTATAACATAAACTATCGTTAAACTTAACTAAAATCAACCATACACACATCAGCCCGTAAACGTCCATCGCTGAACATGGACCTCCCAATGATCAAGGAAATATTGCCCTAATCACCACGCGTCGCATCGCAGTATATTGTTATTAGCACAGGGGAGGTTGCTGCTGCCCCATCTTCTTGATATCAACCCTTAGCCACCTTTTACGACACCCATGGGTGGAGACTGGTGATCTATTATTTGGGTCTTAACCTAACATTAAATCGGGGGAATATCTATTTAACTCCCAAACAAGCGGATGATCAAAATAAATACAGTCTCTGTTTAAAACAAGTTTATGTCATTCGTAACAAAATTCCAACTGTGACATTAGGGTTGTCAAATGTTAGTAGCGGAAAATCTTTTCGTTCCAAGTTTTAGTGATCGCTTTCTTTTACGAGATCGGGAGCTATCGTGCACTACCTCTAGGAAAACTTATTTCTGCATCTGCATCGGCAATGAACGATACCAAATTGCTCGCCTTCCAATTTATATAACACATTATGGTGGATACCAACTTGTGCATCATGGACTTTGAGCGAAAACAAGGCAAGGAAAAGTCGTGTAGTAGAAAAGTGCAATTTTTATGTTGGCTTCGCCAGTTTTTCCTCCGTAACGTGTGTACTGTTTAAGGACATAAATCACACCCAGTACACAAAACTCAGACCCGGGACAAGCCGGCCACCTTTATTGGCCACCCGAGACCCTTAATGCAGTAATCCAACTGCTTAATTCACCAACCATTTCGGGAATTTAATTTCAACCGCCCACAATCGCTGAACAAGCACATTTTAATGCAATACGCTATTGATTGATTGCATTTTGCACAAAATTTATGTTGTATTCATTCTAATTACCACTTCGTTTGTGTTTACACGGGGTGATCCATCGAAAATTAATATTTGCTCTTATTCTAGTAATACATACATTAACATGAAAACCATCAATTTCACGTGTCCAACTATCTATAATCTAGTCTCCTTCCTCGACAACCCTACCAAAGTTAGGAGCTGCACCGTCTCCATGTGCGGTTTAACTAATGGTTAATTTGCCCGTCAGATTAACCACGGTCATCTTAAACCTATTAGCGTTACTCGTGTTAATCGTCGGCGAGATTATGTTGTGAATCACATTTCACAACCCTAACGAAATGTTGTCGGTCTATTTATTTATCTTTACGTTTCCCCACTCACTGAGTAATGACAAAAGCCTAGTGACATTCAGTCTTAAGGCAGAAAATCCTAGAAAAGTTGCGGTTATTTAAAAATATCGTGCTGTCATTAATTAGAAACAACAAGAGAGGACAGAATACGTTAAACGAAGAAGAATGTCATATCTTGTGGTTTTGGATAGTAAATGTTTTGTTTATCATGGTAAGAAGAACAAATTCATAATAGATAACTAACTTCATCTGGTAATATTTAATATCATCATATCGGCCATTTATACGTCCACTGTTGAACAAAGGCCTCCCCCATAGATTTCACAACTGTGTCATCAGTTCGGGGGGTACTTGCCAATACTCACCACGCTTGGCAGGCGGGTTGGTGAGCGCAGTATGGCTACCGGTTCACAAAAGGGACGCTGCTGCCCATCCCTCTGGCTTAGATTCCCTTAGTCGCCTTTTACGACATCCACGGGAGGATATGGAGTGGTGCTATATTCTTAATCCGGCACCACACGGACAATATTTAATATTTAATATATACCTAGAGAAAATCTATCGTCAATAGCCGTTAGGGGAAAGAAGGGTAAGAAGGGGGGGCATTAAGGAAGGATAATAAGAAAGTAGTAAAATTAGATAACATGTACCTATCCAAACTAACTTAAAACCAATATCTGGTTAACAATATTTAAGACCAAAAAAATAGTTCATAGTTGCTTTTAGTTATTTTTAAGTGTGATATACAATTTTCGGTTATGCTCTGCGGAAAAAAAATATTTTAATTAGTATTTGGAAATTTCAAAACACTAGTTGCAGTATTAGCAGCATATTCTGAGTACGATAAGCAGCTCTCATGCATCCATTCCCGACATTGGGAACATTCTAACCAGTCTTCAATGCCGGCGCCAAAAACTTAAATTTTATGTAACGGTGTTTTTTTATCAGTTTTATTAAACTATACATTTTCTATAGGTTAGAGCCGTCTTCAATGCCGGCGCTAAAAACTTAAATTTTATGTAACGGTGTTGTTTTATCATTTTTAATTAACTATACATTTTCTATAGGTTAGAGCCGTCTTTCCAAGTAAGGGATCTCTGCAATTTTTGAGATCATAAATATCATGACTACAACCAAAACTATCCGAACTACACACTAAACAATCGCACTTATTAAAATTGCTTTTCTAGAATTGGTCCTAACTATCCCATCGTACTGTTTTAATTATTCTACCGACTATGTCCCAGTCGTCCTTTACGGTTTTATTAATTAAAAACCTTAATAAGCCAATCGTCTCTCAACAGCACATAAATAAACTATAATATGTATTTTAACAGCACTTTAATGATAACATGTTTAGTCTGCACTTAAGGGCTCTGCAGACGTCATTAAGTAAATAAATCAACCATAGTGCTTAAAGGTAATTTAGATTGATGATAGGTATGCGATGATTGAGTCCTTCGAAGCTCCTGGTGTTTAATTAAGAACGTTTTAGTTCTGAGAAGTGTTTCAGAAATGTTTATTTTTAGCACTTAAATTAAGTGATTTATAGAGTTATGAATATACTTACGTAAACGGACAACATACATTCATAAACAAACAATTATGATTTTCATTAAAGCAAATGCACTTGGAACTAAATTTGGTATACTGGCTATAAATTCTCAGCCCTTAGAAATATTTCAATCAAAACTAACCCCGGAGCAATATTACATTAAAACTCTTGCAAGACGATGTCAGTATTAGGCTACAAAGAATAGGTTTGAAAATAATGAAACATTAAGTTTCTTCATCACGTATCAAGTCGTGATCATATGCTATAAAAGTGAATTGAGCTGTATTGCATATAGTGCCACAATTAGGAACTATTGGTAGTGGCGGAGGCCGGAGAGAGGCCTGGGGCTCCATATTAGCCGCCCGTATTTCACGAGTCTGCCGCCCCGTCGAGGTGAGAACATAATAAGCGGTTCGGAACCATTTTTAATATTCCAGCTTTATTACAACGTATTACAAACGTCTTGGGTGGCGAATTCTATCGCCAACGCTCTTAATACTACGGTATTAAGGTCCGAAGCGCGAAAGGGCGTGGAGTATGCCGATTTATTTGAATTTTTGCTCCGACTCAATTTGGGAAATTGTGCAGCCGGCGGCTCCGGCGAAATTAAGACGTCAGTTTGATTATACCAAGGCGTTTAATTATGTAAATGTTAAGCTAGTGGTGGGTGGCACAATCAGCGGTGTCGATGCGGTCACGTATAGAGACAACAAATTTACGATTCGACGCGTTGCGAGAGCGGTTTTGTATCATATTGTGTTTGTTGATTTTTTCGTTCTGTTGCTAATATCTAGGGTTGCTGTGCTCGTGATAATATGAAGAGATTGGTATTGATTTCTGCGATGTAGGGTATCATTTAGGTAACAACCGATGTAATATGGAAGAAGACAACGTAACAGCACTGTTGGTAATTATAGCTTGGCTTTTAGTCTAAGCACATCTATGATGATTGTTAATTATTAATAATATTAAAGTAGTAATCATCCGGTTTGCCTTCATTGGCTGGCTGGAGTGGACCCAATAAGCGCCCGCAGAACTCAGCTCTGGCTTGCCTTAGTTGGCCGATCAGAGGGGGGCCGCCAGAGCTATATGCTCGGGGGTGAAAGTGTCTAACTACATACGAGTATTAACGTCGTCCGTGTGATGTCCAGATTAAGAATATAGCACCACTCCATTTCCTCCCGTGGATGTCGTAAAAGGCGACTTAGTGAATCTAAACCAGAGGGATGGGCAACAGCGTCCCTTCTCTGAAGCGGTAGCCATACTGCGCTCACCAACCCGCCTGCCAAGCGTGGTGAGTATTGGCAAATACTCCCCAAAATGATGACACAATTTTGGTATCTATGGGGGAGGTTCAGCAGAGCAGTGGACGTATAAATGGCTGATGTGATGATGATAATGACATATTAACGGGGAAATCCGCTTCGAGTCTTAGAGATGTGCGACTGTAAAACCAGTGCCACACCTTTCAACACTCCGAGCCGTTCACGTCGGTGTTGCTCCCTGTCGCTTGTAGCTGTAGCCGTTAAGGGAGCGTATCTTGTGAGGGATGAGACACCGTATGCCACAGAATTTGACTTGAAAGTCAAAAGGTATACGACGTTTTTCCCGTTTATCTATAGGTTTCCGTTCCATATGACATCCATTACAACAGACCTTAGCGCTGTAGTTTCTATCTCAGTCAATAATCCTACACCACCGGGGACAATCCGTGACTGACTTTCTATAGTACAGCTATGGAAAGTTCCCGGTTAATGTCCCATTACATTTTAGATAAAAATCTTTAAAGGGCCTATGCGTGTAGGATCCATGTCCCCGCATAAGCTTATCAAAAGAGCGGATTCCTCTTTGCAGAGGATATTAACCCATGAATAGGGAGATAAATAAATAATGATAATTAATAGAAAATATTAATAATGAAATTGGTAATTGTAATAGTCGAACTCACGGTTGTTGCGTTTGGTATTATTCAATTGAAATTTAGTAGTTCTACGGGTCCCGATGGAATCTATCTAGTACACATACGGTAAGAAATAATTCTGTCACCCGCTTCATGGGTGTATCCATCCCAATTGAAGCGTTCGAGAGGTATACCGATCTCCAAAAGTACGCAGCATTATTCAGCTGAAGAATATCGTGCTATAGCTATTGTGTCATCACCGCGAGTCTTTGACATCAGACTTCGTAACCGCATATATATTATATAGTCAACTTAATAAATATATGTATGATGAGCAACATAAACCCAAGAGATCAGTTAGCTCTTGCTGACACTCGTTGATTTCACATCTACAAGACTAGACCGAGGTGGCCAAATGGACGTACTCTACTTGGACGTTAAAAAGGCATTCCAAAAGGGTCAACAATGACATTCTACTAGTGAAGCTCAGTGCCATCGACGTGGCTCCAGGTTTTGTAATTCTTCTCGGTGACTATATTTGTGAGCGGCAACAATTTGTCAAGCTAGGCCTATATGAGCCCAAAGCCCTATCATACGCGTGGGGGGTGAGTCAAGGGACAATACTTGGTTCTCTTTTACTCTTGATTATGATCCGGTAGGATTCTCAAACATACCAAATGTCTTCTGGGGATTTAAAGTTGCACGACGATATCAGTTCTCAAAGTGATTGCAGTTCGAAGTAACATGCATGCATAAATGCACCGTAGATAAAGAAATGGAATCGAATTCCTCTCATCCACGCTTGCCGCAAAGGAGCGCGTTCAAACTTGCCTGTATCTCGTTGCCTCGCCGCTCAACAACCGCAATCAACGCTCTCCTAGCCAATATAAGATTGTGATGCTTTTGATAATGAATTTAAGAAGATTTTGACAGTATGGCGAAAGTATTACGAGAAGTCTGTCTGCTCGTTGTGTATTTAATTAGAGTAAGAGGCCTACGGCCGTTATAATAAAAAAAACTAACTAATTAGGTGAGAACTTCGTCGACTTGATTAGTGCTATTGGTCAGTAATTCTCAATTTCCCATTGTGTATTATAAAAGCAATCGTGTGTTTCATTATTGCGCGTATTTAATTGACATGGATTAGAAAAATTAAAATAATGTTTTGTATACTGTTCCGTGAACATGTCAAATGAAAGGGCTTGCTGTAAGGGTCCCAAAGTTTAAAAGTCTAACGGCCGAATACTCAAACGCCATTTAACGTTAAGTCCCCGTTTTTAACTATTCGAGAAACCTGTTTTGGTACAAAACCACCACCAGGTGAAAAGAGTGTGCGTCTCCCTAAAAGGTCAGCAGCGCATCAGCGACTTGTCTTTTCTCTTGACTCATCTTGTCGCGAAAGTTCCTGAGCGACGGTGATTCCGCACTCTATTATAAAATAGAAAAAACAGTGATGACCTGTCCGTTTGCCAAGCTTGATTATTTAGGCAGTATTACCTCATCGTCGGTTGACCACGTTCCTGAGACCGATGATTGATTGCGAGGTTCAGTGGAATGCCTATGTATTTACCTACCATTTTTCTAGCTCCATACCGCGTTATAGTTCCATATTTTCTCATCTCTCTCGATTACTTCCAGATATTATCATCCCACATGGAGGTGCGGTGCAAATGCCACGGGTTGTCAGGCAGCTGCCAGCTCAGGACATGCTGGAGGGCTACGCCAGACTTCAGGGCAGTTGCGTCTACCATCAAACGTCAGTACAGAAAGGTAAATGAACATTTTATAATACGCTGACTTGTAGCGAATGCCTCATAGCATAATGCCTGCCTTGTGTACCTTCAATGTACATTGAAGTTTAAATAAAATAAATATTAAAATAAAGTCAAGCCCGCCCACATACACATTGACTGACCTTCCAATTTATGGTCAGACGTCTTCTTGGTAGAGGCAATCTGTTTGGATACTCAAGAGATTTTCCGCAAATAATCATTACGAGGCGTATTAATTAGTGACGATTTTGAAATTTTTACGATTTGCCTTTCTTTCTTTCTTTTACTTTCTTTCTAGTCAGTAACATTGTGTCAAGTAAATTTTCTCATCACAAAATTCAAAGATTTTTAATTCAAATAAATCAATTACTTCAATCAATCAATCACTTATGAAACGTATGGAGAAAAGCCTGCAAGAGTGGATTAAAATGTTTTGAATTGACTAAAAATAGGAATTCTGCTCTTCTTAAAGTTGAGTCTGATTTCAGTATGATATCTTCTTCTTCTTCTCTTAGATTATGGCTTCTGTAGAATATCTCCCACAATTTCGCCAATGTCAAGTATAAGGCAACGTCGTACGGTATTTAGATTGATAAATTTTTACATATTCATTAAATATTTTTCAAAAATGAGATAATTCAAAAAAAAAAAATCCTGTATGATCTCAATTCAGTCTCATTTTAACGTCAGTTTTGACGTTCATTTAATGAAAATTTTAGTGCTTGTGTCAGTTCAAAATTTTAGTAGAATAACGTTTTGGCTTCGATCAATTTTCGGTCCATTTTAGATCTCATCACAAAATAAGTGTTTGTTTGACGTTGTTTATTAGTTTAGGAGAATATCGTTTGTAACATTTACGATACTGAGACTAGATCGATGTAATGCTTTGAACATTTTTAAAATACGAGAATCGGCCTGCTGATGAGAAATAATGTTTTTAAAGAAATAAAATAAATGTTTATATTTGTATGAATATATAATACCAGTCGATGGAGATGGAAAGTTGATAAGGTACTCAGGTATTTTTTTAGACTATGCGCCGCTCTAGTCTTTCTCTCATATCATTGATACAGTTTGCAGACATAAAATCTTACATGAGCATACACCCAGACCTGGAACAAGTATTATGGAAGACATCAAAATATATTTTGTACCGTGCGGGGATCTAACCCGCGACAATAGAGCAGAAAGGAAGCAATTAACGACTTCACTATATCGGCTGTCAAACTCATTGTCGCACTTTGGACTCATTACGCCGTGACGAGGATATTTTCAAGCCCGCCTTACATATATGTCTTCGAATAATAGGCATTCATATATGTCTACAGGCACTGCTGGTGGCGCAGGAGGAGCTGAACAATGGTCCATCCGTCCTAAGAGGGCGGCCCAGAGGTAGAAGGCGAGGTAAAGCGCGACCAGCTCCCAAAACCAGTTTACTGTTCTTAGAGAGGCAAGTGAATTTATAGTTTTTATTCGTTTGAAGATTTATGAACTGTATCATTTTGGATTTTACTGATTAACTGCCTATACTGGCTTTGCCTCCCCGTGTGTGTTTACACAATGGACAGAGTTTTAAGAAATTGTTCGATATGATGCCAAAGGCTACTCTCTATCATTGCACCTCTCACCATTAGCGGGGAGTTCACCCACATACGCTAGAGCCATAATAGTCTCGTACCGTACGGTTTCAAAGAAACTTTCTCCGGTACACGCTCAGGTTATGGAATCAGTGAGGTTTTGTTAAGAGACTACAGCATGGGGCTCTTTTAAAAGGACGTGTAAAGATTTTTACAGGGTTGACAAAGAGCGAGTGAGACCTCTGGTAATGTTCAGGAGTGCTGATAAAAATAAAAACTAATGTGTAGGGAAAAATCTACATGCAAATAAAAACTAGTGACATGTAAATAGCGTTGTTTCTCAAAAATGTCCCCTGAACTACAAATTGATATTAAAAGCACTAATCCATCTATACGATTCCAGTAGATATCTACCAAAAACATCCATACCTTTCGACTGAACCACCGATCAATATTCCAGATCCCCAAGTTTCTGCGAGGTAGATCCCCGAACTGATTCAGCAGGCACGTCAGGGAGGGTCTGTCGTATCGGTAGGACGTCCAGAACAGGTTCCTGTGACCTACTCTGCTGCGGCCGAGGACATGCTCTCATCAGGAAGTCGAGCATAAAGTCATGTAATTGCACCTTCCATTGGTGCTGCCGAGTCGACTGCCAAAGGTGCCGTGATGAAAAGTGGGTCGCCATTTGTAAGTAATTTGTGTTAGCAAAGATGGCTTTACCTAAACAATTACAACATACGATTAATGACACTGCTATTAACATATGTATTTGTTTTTGTAAAAGCTACCACAGCGTGTTTGTAGCATTGCTATTCACAATGTTAGAAACAAAGTACTTCACTAGTGGGTATTGGACTGATACTTAACGAATATGTTAATTACAAATTTTGTAGCGATACCTCCATTTTGATTTGACATTGCTGCTAAGTTAAGATTTACAGAAAATGTCAAAACACGGGCTGTAAATATATATGCACTTAGATAATCTATTTATTATTAGTTACTATGCATTTTAACTAAAATAACGGTATTGAATATAAAAACCTGCATATTGACGATGATAAACTAAATTAAGGTTTCGAAATTCCGAATACAACAGACATTCCTGTGGATATTCCATTATTAAATAGGTTACTGTACTATTGCAAAAATGAATTACCAAATAATTGTATTACTTTGTAGTATGTACCTGTAATTATCATTTTTTTAGATGTGAAATGACTTTTTATTTAGTATTCTTTAGGAAATCATACTTAGGTATACTCAAGCAATGGCAGTCAACCGATTTTTGGTAAAGTAAATTCATACATAAGTAAGCTTGTATAGACTAGCAATGGGCGATTTTTACTGAAATAACTATCCAATAAATCGACAATCGTATATTAAATTGTTGATTGATTCGTCGTCGCCAATTAACAGTCGAATAAAAATGAACTGTCAAATACAATTGCGTGCAAACTTAGTGCAAATCTTCTTCTTCTTCTCTTAGATTATGGCTTCTATAGAGTATTTTCTACAATTTCACCAATGTTATGTATAAGGCCACGTTGTCCAGTGTTCAGATTAATCAATCTTTACATATTCATAAAATATTTCACAAAAATGAAAAATATCTACAAAAATATGTCGGCAACGTCGTAAGATTTTCCCAATTCCTAAACAATATCTTTTTTCGGAAAGTTTATGTGAAAAAGTAAGCATTTGTTCGTATAATGAAAATAGAATTAAATGTGTTCCTTATTATCTACTACTATTGTTGATAGTCGAAGATTTCGATTGTTTTTAGTAACAATCGACTAACTAAGTATGGACTAACTAGTTTAATTTGTCTTCAATCTATAATTGCGTTATTTACAATATTTATAAAGATTACCAGCAATCTGGGCTGCATATTACAAATTCGTAAGGTCATTGGGTAAGTACCGTCGTTCCACTGTTAATTGTTATTGTTTTTCAAAGTAATTTCCGTAACTATTTATACACTTGTTCATACGCACAAACGATAACAAACCAGTCCATTTTTTTCGGGTATGTACACGCTACAACAACTTACGGTTTGGCTGTCTTAGAGGTGGATCCTCGCTTTAAATTACCTCTTTCAAATTGTTTATACCATCGCTCTATAGACCTAAGATAGGCGCAGTATTGCCTAATGCATATAGCATATCTCTATGTAAAACATTACCGCATTTGAGAATTCGTGGAAGATGTTATAGTCATCAATCTAACGGCGTGTGCACTCACCAGATTCTAGATAGGTACGGATGACTTTCTGCGTATGTACATATCTATAGAAATCACATGGGTATACATAACGGGTGTGACAAGGCCCTTAACGAAAACGTTTGTTTTGTTTAATGGACATGATAGTTGTCTGTCAAGTGTTCTGCTGATAGTGGCGTCGTGTATCGGGTCGCTGAGATGCCCTACAATATGGTTGAGCTTTGCGACGCTGATGTATCCGTCATGCGCGTGAACGAGTTCCGTCTGTTGGGATTATAATTAAATAAATTGATAAATAAATAAATTGGTCAGTCTAATGCTGCCATGACAATTGAATCATAAACTTTAATAAATATTGAAATCAGGCTTATTTAATGCATAGACTTCTTTTTAAAGTTTCGCCTTTTCCTCCTACATTTTCTTCACATAACCTTTATTTGGAGAACAGTGCTGTCTGAAACATTATAAAATATTACGATTTAAAAAAAGTAACCTTCAGTTTCTTGCCCGTTCTTCTTTATAGGAAATCTACATCTTGGAACGGGGCAACTAAAGTCTGATTATTCAAAGCGCCTATATGTGATTTTACATGAATAAAAAATATCTTTAACAAGGCCAGATATTCTACCAATCATTGCGATGATTTGTTTGCACTAGATCTTACTCAGGAACCGACGGGAGATATTGAAGGTCAGTCTCAATATTGTGGTCACGTTTTTCAGGATTTTTTTATGTTATTGCGTTAAACTCCACGTCCCCCGTCCCATACAATACAACACACACATAGGCAGATGCTAGTGTGTATTAATACGCGATACAAAAACTGCTGTTTTTAATGCCTTAAATTAAAAGTCGTTTTCTAGCAATTATTTTTGCTCAGTACAGAATGCGTAGATTTATTTTGGTTATGGGTCTATTTGTACCCTGTATACTCATGTAATTTCTATAGGTATTTGAACAAACTTATTTGCCTTTGATTCCGTACTTGCCAAAAGACAAGACCTACCGAGTGCCCTACGTATTCCTGTTAGCCCTTCTTAAGCTAAAATAATGTTGCTAGGATCCAACTGATCACGTATAGCAACGGGTAAGTTTCGAACCTTGACATCATGGTCGTCAGTCCGATTCTGCGTTAGTCGATAAGCTATTAAATGTAAATAATTAGAAATTAGTTTCACAGTGGCCATTTGTATATTTGGATACTGTTACACGAAGAGAGAGTCCAATCCACAAAACACTTGAGATTTAGACATTTGAAGTTTGGTTTGGTATTCAATAATTATGTCTTGCTTCGATTTGTTTGTAATTTTGCATAAATGTTACACTAATGATATTAATATATGTTTATATTCAAGACTAGCTGCCCGGACAGACTTCGTTCTGTCACGCAATCTATTATTAATTTTGTTATTATTTAAACCTTCCGTGGTCCTTAAGGAACATACAAAAAAAATATCGCCGAATTGGTCGAGCCATTCTCGAGTTATGAGCTTAGCAACATTCATTTTATTTATATAGATTGTTTTCATTGATATTAAATTTAACCTCATAGATCGGCAAAGCTTAGATTGTTCTTTTTTAATATATCGGGGAATAAACAAGCCGAAATACCCGCAGCACCAGAGCAGTCGCGTATGTACGAGACCTTTAGGGCAAACATACACTTGTTCCTTGAAGGCCCCAATGTCGTGTGTCTGCCATATTTTCAGGGGTTGGGCATCCGGTATTCTGTAACGGCGTTGTACTTCCCCTGTTGAGCCAGCCCATTTACCAGCTCTAGTCAACTAAAGACTACAACTCGGCTCTGTCGTGCAAAAAAATGAAAGCTTTAATTATAAGCGCGTTCTTGAAAATAAAAAGCTGTTGCCGCTAGATACGAGGGTTGGTATGTTACAAGTTTAAAAATGTCATAAAGTGACTTGCTGTTTTTACTGTATAAAATTGTAAATCTTAAGGACTATTTAGGCATGTATAACTCATTTTGACTCGAGTGTTGTTTGGATGCGTAAATACATTTCCCCATTCGAATATAAAACTTAGGATATAGGTAATTTAGGATCTTTAAGAAAAACATGAAACCGACTTCAAAAAAACACAATGTTTCATGATGTCTATAAGTATGCACGTAAGAATGGTACCTTAATATTTAAATACTAGAACTTTCCCTTATCTATATAGATGACCCCAATAAAAGAACAATGAAAATCGATCGTATTGTTCCTGGAAAAATGGCGCACACGGGGGAAACACTGAACCTTCCTTTTTTTGAAGTCGGCTAAAAATCAGTATTAACTTTACTATAAAATTGTACTTATGTATTTAACTAGAAAGATAGTATCTACATTCCATTTTGTAAATATACCCATACGTAATAATCTAAATGTACTTAAATAAACATTCCTGTTTCAGTGATATTTATTAAATTAACTATTTATTGTAGAACTAAGACTTTGTACCAACGGAATCTATTTAAGAGAATAAACATTATAAAGTGATATCTGTTTTGTTACTACACCAATAATTCTTCTGTGGGCACTTTCAGTCAGTCCACCCGCCAGCTCATTTGAATCGAAGCATGGCTAAGGTATATTCCACTCAGGATTCTTCCAGTCAGAAGCTGCTTCAAGCAGAGTGAACGAAAGTGGATGTCAGTTTGGACATTCATGAGATGGAGGATTTGATAATTTATTTATTTATTTACACTTTATGCCTTATGCACAAAAATGGTACACAAGGCGGACTTAATGCCATATGACATTATCTACCAGTGAATCTTTGGGTTAAAAATAAATGCATCGAAAAGAGGTACAATAAAAGATATACTACATTTTTTTATAATAAGATATACATACATTAAAATCTACTAACAATAGATTTCTCCTGTGTCGTGGGTGCGTTTACAGACATGAATTCCACATACAATACACCCAGACCCGGAACAACTATCTGCAGATCATACAAATATTTATCCGTGCGGGAATCGAACCCGGCCTGGCCGCAGCAGCCGACTGTTTCAGCCACTGCACCAACCGTGCCGATATCTATCATAAATATTGTTTTTATAATATAGGTATTCGTTTGGCGCCTATCTCACTTGAAGCAATGATACGGTCTACGATGGAACACGCGTACCTAGATGAAAACTATTCACTCGCGACTTGAAGACTCCTGGTTTGTAACTATCTTGAAACAGAGGCTCCGGCAGAGTCCCACTCAGCCGGCAAGAGTCCTTAGCCGTACGCGTGAAAAAGCAGGAGCAAAAGGCTACGTGCATAAGGACGGGAACAGCCACCGTGTAACAGAGGTACAATCCCCGGGTCTCAGACCGTGTATCAGATTCCCAGCCTTCTGACTGCCCGTTCAAACTGCTAAAAAACAGGTACGACAGCTTTAAGTGTTTTGCGAGGCTCGGAGGGGTATTTATGTGTAAGAAATGATTACCCATTCGATGCCAACGCGGCTTAGCCTCGCAGTCCGAACAATCTGCGCGGTATCCAATTAGCTGCGAGTCCACCAGCCATGTCACATATCGTACTAATGTACTCTTGTCTAGCACTCATATGCAGACGTAGTACACACGGCTACATATCTAGTTTACGCTGATCTCTTATCGTACGGAAAGCTTATACTGGAAATGTATAGCTTGATATGAAGCCGTGCGTACGTGTAAACGTGCCCTAATTACTGAATATTGGTTGACAAAATTAACTATTATTAAAAACCGGATATTTTCCATGTTTTTTTTTTTGTTTCGAGTTTGTTTTAATTCACTATTTCAGCAGGTAAGTATTTAATGTATCTATATACTTATTATTCTTAAACATCAAGAGTATTTCACCGGGTCTTCTCCATTACTACTTACACTTTAGTTGAAAGGACAACCAAAGTTATTATATTAGTATATAGTACATATTATTGCCCTCTATATAGACACGCTACGGGTTGCGCGCTCTACTCTTCCAGAGAAAAAGTAGTTGTTAGTGCATGTGTGATTTATGCCTTACTAGCCGTTATCCGCCCGCCTCACCGGGCGTAGATTATGACAATCACTGTTCAATTTAAATAAAATGTACCGAATATCCTATTATACGACTTAATCTACCTATACGCCACATTTCATTAGATCTGTTTGAGCGCGATGTAGCCTCAAACAAGCTTTCACATTTATTAGTAGTAAGATGCCATGTAAATGAATTGTACCCACGATACAGGATCAAACTCAGTGAGCCATCGTCTAAAACATGAATAGATGAAAATGGTAAGTAATCTATTTCTAAATAGTTGTAGAGAGTAGCAGTACCTATACCCCGCGCTAAACTTCTAGGTCCCTCTGAAATTGCTTGAGTAGCGTCGCAATGACAGAAAACAGATGTTCGGAGGAATGTGGCGAGCGGCAGTCTGATTACCTAAGTCGCAGACGCTTTTCAACAGGCATCAATTGCTCCAACGCCGCTGTCAAACGTCAATTTGGTATTATCTATTTGCCGATAGCGACTAAACAGGCGAAGATCTCCGATGCGCCTATGTCGACAATCAATGAATTAAAAACGTTCGTTCTTTTTAGTTCCACTGGTGGCTACTGGCGCTAGTGACTATGCATCTTCCACAATAGCGATTGGCGGGCGATGCCTTACGTAATACCAATTGTTTAGACGCTTTGCCACCTGTGGCTCCTTGGCTGCGCGATAGCTGCTATCGCGTCTGATGTTGCTGTTTTTAGCTAATCAGTCCGCGGAACCGGTGCTATTGCGCAGACTATAGCAACTTCAGAGGAAACTAGATGTTTGACGCAAGGTATACTTTTTTAGTTGTGTAGTTAGTGGCCAACCACGTGTCAGAGTTGTTAAAGCCACCGAAAGGCCTTCGACTTAACGACATTGACAATAACCGAACAGAGAAAGCACGGAGACGCCTAATTCAAATCCAATATGCGGTCACCCATCTATAGAGAGACCGCGCCGAGCGTTGCTTAACCTCGCCAATTGTTTACCAATCAGTAAGCGTAACTAGAGAGTGCCTCAGTACCTTATTTACAATCGATTAAAGGATTGAGATACCTTTATTTACTAAAAGAACTATATAATTCACATACGTGAGAATTCTTAAACAATAATGTTTACTCTTCAAAATCATTTATTGCCTTCTATTCATTACACATTTCCAACAACTGCTTACAAAAACTCAAGTAGGTACTCGAACAGAAGCGATGTCTCAAGTAGGCCCACAATTATCCTGTTACTTTCGGCTAATTTGACCTCTCGGCTCAAGGGCCCTTGTGCTTTGACGCTTTGTTGATAGGTATCATGTCTAACGAAATAATAAGACAGGCTTGAAAAAAGATACAAACAAATACACAATAACGTTAAAATAATGTAAAAATGATACGGGTGAGCAGGAGGTGCGCTGTTTAATGGGACCAAAGATATTGGAAGAAAGGAGATATGCCATGTACATGTAGTAATCCAGTTTTCCCCTACCATTCATCATATAAAGACTAAAGTACACAGTTACACGTTCTTATCCAGTGAACTGAATTAACACAACATTATAAATGGCTACTCAAACTAAAATATACCCACGACTTTGGCGGCAGCCAATCATGCCGAGCGTACGAATTGCACATAGTAGTCGTGCCACGCGACGCGTACGTTTATTGTATCATTCGCTGTTGTATTCACTGCGTTTGTTATTCACCGATTGCTAGTTAAAGTGGTAGATAAGAAGCATTGTATTTTGTACAAAAATAATAATGTCGTTCTGCTCTATTAATCCAAATGAAACACAATAAAGAAAACAATAATTTTGAATTTATTATTTTTACAGACAAATACTAAAAAAGATTACACTTACATAAGGTATACCTTATGTCATCATATGATATGCATCACTTGCATATGATTCCTTCCTTGATAAAGTTATTTTATTCGCTTCGGCTTTTGCATGTTATCGCCGAACAACACGGCATTTTAACAACGTTTCACTTACGCGATCGAATCTCAACTGAAGTTATAAAACGGCCATTTTTCCTGACAAGAGCAGATTGCGCATGTCGCGGTGGTGCGGTTACGCCCCCGTACCACTTTACCTTATTTCCTATTTCTGTGAATGGGACCAATATTTTGGCAGCCCTCGGGCTGCTACTGGAAATTTCTAACATTCCATTTAGTGTAACAGCTGCATGACTACTAGATGATTAAAAATAATTAATGTACAAGCTTTAAGTGTATGGATAAGTAATCCATATTATTTAAATCTCAATACTTATTTTTTAAGCAATTTATTTTGCCATTTATAAATTAATCTCACCTTTCTCATCATGAGAAAAAGGCCCGTGCCCTGCCCAGCAGCTCGACAGTAATGGGCTGATTAAGTTTGTAAATAATTATTTGTCGAATATTGTTATTCTGGGTATTAAATAAATAATTATCGTATAATAAGATTCTTTATTATTAAAACGAGAATGAAGTTTAGATATGATTGGTATATGTCATTCTGCGACTACGAATGCTGCAGTGTTCGAACGTTAAGAAAAACAAAAATCTATTAGGTTAGGCCACGGACGCTGCAAAGGGTTCGAAACGTCAAGCGAATTAAGAGTAGTACCTATTTTATTTTATATATTTATCGTGCTGTTCGTGCATGCATTTATGTTCCACTATACAAATGTGTGCGTAATTGTGTATTGCACGTATGAAGTTTCAGGTATTTATTATTAACAAATGTGAGTATATAGAGTAGAACATAATTTTCTTTTTTATTTTACAATTCATATTTTTGTGCATGTAATGCAAATGCAATATAATAAATTGTACGTATTAAGGTTGCACGTAGCACGTATGTCATACGGCACGTATGGATGCTGCACGGTAGGTATGTAGAATGCGCAAAATGAGCTCGACACATTTCCATAAGCTTTCGATTCAATGGATGCTATTCGCGTAAACTTCATAAAATAATATATTTATTTGTGTGAGCTTATCTGCGGTTTATTTAATCCCTGCAAAGTAATATATTTAAAAAAATGTGCTAACGCGGTAGCAAATGCTCCTTTTGAAATTAGAAACTCTTTTTACTGAAATGAAAGTTTCCAAACGCCACTATTCTATATTACTTCCACCCTTTCCTTTTGCGTCCCTTTATAAGCCTTCGTCCATACATCTTCCAACTGTAAATTGACAGGGCTGATTGAGGAGTGAATACTTTTGACAGCGTTACGGTATCTCAACTTTGAAAGGGACGTTATTGTATACAATTGTATACAGAATCGTTGATGTTCCGTTTTTAGCATTAAGTGCGCTTGATCGAAGGCTTGTTGGCATGACTGATTGATTTATTTTATAGAAGAAGATAGATTTTGTAATGGATTGGATATTGGGAATTACATATTAAAATTATTTCCTAACCAAGGATTTTAACCGCGTCATTTAGAGTGGTGCAATTCAATTCAATAATGTATCTTTATACCATAGCTAAAATAGGTATAGTAGTCATTGTAAGTAGTAAGATAGCTTGCAGTATATATTGCGTTTTTGTTTTTAAATAACGTTGCCCCAAACCAGTATTTCTCCTGTATCATGGGTGCGTTTACAGACATGAATTTCACATACAATACACCCAGACCTGGAACAACTACCTGCAGATCGTACAAATATTTGTTCGGGAATCGAACCCACGACCTGGAGCGCAGCAGCCGACTGTATCAGCCACTGCACCAACCGTGCCGTCGTTTTGTCAATACATGGCGTATTCAATTACGCATTTCTGGCATGTAATTTCAAATTCTCATGTTAGATACATACATAAAACGTTAATTTCGAGAAACAATGTACTCATAAATATTGTAACACAATATGATTTAAAAAGAGTAACCAAGAAGTTTCTTGCCCGTTCTTCTCCATAAGAAATCAACATCTTGGAACGCGACAACTTAAGTCTTAACTATTCATAAGTGCCTGTAAATAGTTTAAGTGAGTCAAAATATATTATCTTCATTCATATCACTCATATCGGCCATTTATACGTCCACTGCTGAACAAAGGCCCCCCTCATAGATTTTCACAAGTGTGTCATAATTCTGGGGGGTATTTGCCAATACTCACCACGCTTGGGAGGCGGGTCCTGCTAGTTTCCGGTATGTTATTGTCATATCCTTGGGGCCATATCCAAAATACTCTAAATACCTTTTTTTACATTTTATTATTACTTCATGGCACTTATAATTAATATTCTATATACAAACTGCACATTATATTGATAATTATCTACAATTAAACGCGTCCCCAATTAAAATGTATCCAAGGCATGCAGGAAGGTCGTTGGGCATTATGACCTAATACTATTAGGGGGATTAGCAGTGTTCTTAATACCAGAAGCCCCGGCACTTGTGAGTTCTCCACGGTGGACGAACCACTCGGCCCAGCGCCGCGCGCTGTCGTTCACGTGAAGTCGTGTCAAGTCACTTACGAGTTGCTGGGTGAGTGTAACGTTTGTAATAGTGAAAACTTGAGGCTATTAACACTAATTATTTTAAAAAAGGCTTTGTTTTGTGAAGTAATCAAATAAGGCTTTCCAAGTTTTTGTCGAAGAAGCAGTGCAATAAATTTTAATACGTATTGCTAATTTAATTAGCGCCTCACTAAGAAGACAAAATATGGCGACATATAGTCATATCAAAGCCCACAGCTTGATTTAGGTCTCTAACAAATTGTGCCGTGATGGCCGTTGGGGCAAAAAGGTTCTTAAGTGGAGACCGCGCACCGGAAAACGCAGCGTGGGACGACCCCCAACAAGCTGGAGAGACGACCTGGTGAGGGTCGCTGGGAGTCGTTGGATGAGGGCGGCATGTGACCGCTCGTTGTGAAAATCTAAGGGGGAGGCCTTTGTTCAGCACTGGACGTCCTTTGGCTGATATGATGAAATTGTGCCATAATGCCCTGCGCCTGGTCCCACTATTCGTAATTATTACAACAAATATCTTGATGTGTTGAAGTTTTTATTTCCAAATCAGCACCACAAAGACACCTTGCAACCTTAAGCACTGCACAATAACAGCAGCAGCAGCTTATAACATTATCATTTTTAACAGGATTTCTCTGCGTTCATCATTATGGAGGACGGCCTGAACATATCGTCTTTGCCGACCCCAGTTGATCGATACAAGCTTGAGGGTAAGCTGGGATCTGGCATCTTCGGTGAAGTATACCGTGCATCAGACTCCCAGGCGGCTGGTAAAAACGTCGCAGTCAAGGTCCAGACTTATACAGACGAAAATGAAGACCATATACAAGAAGAGTACAAAATTCTCAGAGATTTTACTAAACACCCCAATTTGATAGATTTTTATGGAGTGTTCTGTGAAAATTTGGAAGGCGTGAAGAAAATATGGTTTGTGCTTGAAGTAAGTACAATTTTATCGTCAATAAAGGTGTTATATAACCAGTTTGAAAAATACATACATACATATACATATTCCGCCAATGATGCACGGGCCTTTCCTACGATGAGAAAGTTTTAGGCCTTCATCCACCACGCTGGCTTAGTGCGAGTCCGCGGACTACACACCATTGAGAACATTTTGGAGCCCTCTCGGGTGTGTAGGTTTCCTCATGATGTTTTCCTTCGCCGTTAACGTACGTGATAAAGATAAACATATTTTGATCCGCACATGAACCCGAAAAGTCAGAGGTGCGGGTCGGAATCGAACTCAGACCTTCCTGTATGGAAGGCAAACGATCAACTACTAGGCTATCATTGCTTTTTGAAAAATATTAACTTATTATTATAGAAGCACTTTAGAATTCCATTAATAAAAGCAAATGGATTCAACTGCCTGGTTTTATATCGCGCAGTTTCTTTGCAAATGCTTCGCAATAATTCAAACAATACAATCATCTATTTTCCAGTTGTGCGAATGTGGAGCTGTCATCGATATTGTCAGGAAACTGAGCGTAGCAGACAGAAAAATGTCGGAGGAACACATCGCTTACATCCTCAAATATACGATTAAGGTAAGACCATATTCGACTGACTATAAACATGTCGGTCGTCACATACGAGTCGAGATGGCTGTTTATAAAACAAAGGGCCTGCCAGTCCACCCTTCAACGGCTGAATCAATTGGTAGGTACTTTGAATGCAAACTCAATTGTTCTCGGATCTGTGTCTCGGCTATTTCTGTTGCTCGCGTGACGTCGAATAAAATATAGGCAGGCGAATGTCCACGTACGTTGAAATACAATCTAGAGCCATTACTTAAAATGCACGCCGCTTTATTTGATGTGATTCGCGACGGAACAGTCGAACTTGTCGATGCGAATGTCGGTGCGCGCCCGACAACACCATGATGGCCCCCCATCGCGGCGCATCGCTCAATTATCGTAAATAATGCTCGCGCACACAAGATATACGGATCTCAGGCGCAGTAGCCGATGATCTCTGCAACACGGACATGCCATTCCAAAATATTTCTTACGCCCCCATTTTAAGGCCCACTAAAACCAATGTATGTTCATTCTCCGAGCTCTAGAGTTTTCGGAGAGAGTTAAATGCGTATTATCTTTATGCAAGCCACTTGGTTCACAATACCGGTGCTATGTCCTCTTCGTAAGGCAGATCTTCCACGCATATCTATCGATGTTGCATCTCGTAAAGTACGATCAAAGACGAACTTGTGATGTCATCTTTGTCGATAAAATGATGTAATGAAATATCGATCGTTTGTTTACACTTAACAATATTGAAAGCATTTAGTACTGTGCAGTATTGGAAATACTTCACGTTAACATTTAATTGTAGTTTAAAAACGAAACTATAGTTAGGCTCTTTAATTAGAGTTATTGGGCCTACGATAACAATCTATGTAGAGCTGCAATCAATCCAAGATATAAATATAAATTACCTGTATGCTTATCTCAGTAAATAAATTACTTTGAAATGTCGTCTAACATGAAAAGATTTTGATTTTATTTAAAAGTAACTTGTAATAAAAATCTAAACCTTTGAACATCAAAAGTTTCGACACCCAAACGTATCGATGGCTATTTCCTACATCACTAACAACTAAACGATCGTAATGAACGCATTAAACAAGCTGATATATCAGACAGCAGAAAGCGCGGACAGCCCGCCTGCGACAGCACTGAAGCCACGATACGTATGCAAATAGGCCCCAATGAATCTCTGGGGCGTGGGGACTTGATTGACGCTGACGTTGAGTATCGCCCGGCCGTCTTAACAATCCACGAGACTTCGGCGTCAGGGGCGGTCACTCCATCACTCGCTGTCAAACTACCGTGTTGACTGCCTCGATTGATGCAATCAATTCTACCATACTCATTTGTATTCTAGGCGCTCGTTTACTTGCACGAGAACAAAGTGGTACACCGCAATGTAAGATGTAGCAACATTTTGATTACGAAGGATGGTGAAGTAAAATTGACCGATTTTGGATTGTCTTGCAAATTGAATGGATCTTTGGATAAAAGCACGACGAATATCGGATCACCTAGCTGGATGGCTCCTGAGGTTGTGACATGTGGTGAAGGAGGATACGGTAATAGAGTAGACGTTTGGGCTTTAGGTATAACAGCCATAGAAATGGCTGATGGGAAAGCGCCGTTCCAAGACATGCATCCAACACGAGCACTATTTCAGATTGTTAGAAATCCTCCACCAGGACTGGTGAAACCTGCAATGTGGTCTAATGACATTAATGATTTTATCGCAGAGTAAGTGTTTTATATTATAGATATATAAATTTATTTCAGAAATAACCAACGGATTTTGAAGTGTTCGAATATTTTCAGATGTCTTGAGAAAAATCCTGAACATCGACCTTATATGGTGGAATTAGACGAGCATCCTTTCATTCAATCTGTTCCAGATAACGATTTTCATGTAAGTGTAATTTTAAACTAGATATTTAATTACTTGATCATATCGACTAAAGGACGTTCATTGCTAAGCAAAGGACTCCACCATAGATTTCCACAACGATTGGTCACAAGCCGCCCACATGTTACGACTCCGTCCTACGTTTTCCAGGTCGTCTATCCATCTAGTTGTCGTCCCACTATGCATTTTCCAGTGCGTGGTCGTCTCCACTTGAGAACCTATCTGCCGCAACGGCCATCAGTTCTATTAGCTATGTGCCCCGCCCATTGCCACTTTAGCTTGCAAATCCTTTCAGCTATGTCAATAACTTTAGTTCTACTCATTTCGTAGAGAAATGCCAACCATAGTTATAGTAGCAGGCTATAGAGAGCCATAGCCTGCTGAGTTAAACTTTATTATTAAGCCCGTAGTGTGTGACCATGTTTTCGTGCTATGTCATCGCTGGTAACACACACTGGCTAAATACTTTCGTCTTGAGGCACTGCGGTATTTTTAATAAAAGGACGTTGTAAAGTTTCCCAAACGCTTGTATTATGTTATGAAAATTATTTTCTATGAAATGTTTTTATAGCTTACTACGGAATTAAAAGTACTAGCGGCAGACTTGAAAGGTAAACCCGAAGCTAACAAGATACCAGAAAGGATTATCAAACATGGTCTCCTAACGGTACAAGGTGTTAAGGAACCGGAAACCATGCAAGTAGAAGATCTGGCTGCATTGGAAAAATTAACAGAAGACAGTATACTTACTGAGTTAGAAACGAAATTGGCGAAAGGTTCTTTTACATCATTTATTGGGGACGTGCTTCTCATTCTCAATCCAAATGCAAGCGATGATATTTACAATGAAACTGTGAGTATCTATGGCTTACTAAGTTGTACTTATATTGGTTTTTAAAGATGAAAGTCACTTCGTAAGCTTTTTAAAATATTCTATGATTCTAGTACCACAAGAAATATGAACACAAATCAAGATCTGACAATGAACCTCACATATTTGCTGTAACAGATAGTGCATACCAAGATGCTCTTCATCACAATGAACCGCAGCACGTCGTATTTTCTGGTGAATGTAAATCAGGAAAAACAACAAACATGTTGCATGCACTATCCCATCTCACGTTTTTAGGCGCAATGAAGAATAATACCGCTGAAAGAATACAGAAAGCGACAAGAGTTATACAAGCTGCTATAACTGGAGCAACACCTTTAAATGCTCACTCCACAAGAGGAATATTCCAAATTCAAGTCACTTATGGAAGTTCTGGAAAATTAAGCGGCGCTATATTTTGGCTTTATCAACTAGAGAAATGGCGTGTTTCATCCACCGACATGTAAGTATAACATAATGCGAATTAAAATGGCTATTACCGATAGAAATAAAAGTTAAATAAGTGTTGCAGGTCTCAAGCTAATTTCGATCTACTTTACTATTTCTACGACGCTATGGAAGCCTCAAATCGCACGGAAGAACTTTGTTTAGAAAAACAAAGTAAACAGCGGTATTTAAGAATATTGGATGAACCAGTCAAAGGCGTGAAAGGAGTAAGAGAGAATTCTGGAAACAATGCGGCACTCTACATTGAATTTATAGAAAATTTAAAATCCCTTGACTGGGAAGAAGAAGACATTACGTTTTTAGAAACAATCTTAGCGTCTATACTCGCTCTTGGCAACGTCAGGTTCAAAGATGGAAAAAGTGGTACTGCAGAAATAGAAAATCCTGACGAAGCGAAGAAAGTCGCCAAACTATTGGCTCTAGAGGAAGTGAAATTTATTTGGGCGTTGCTCAACTATTGTTTAATAGAAAGTGGAACTGCTGTTAAAAGAAGACATTCCACTGACGAAGCGAGAGATGCCAGAGATACGTTAGCAAGCGCACTATACAAGAGGCTTATAGACTGGATGATCAATTTAATTAACTCAAAGTTATCATTCATGAGATCTGTATTGTATGTATTATTTAAGGAATTTAAAAAAAATATGACTAGATGTTGTAATTATATTTTTATCTTTATTTTATGCGCATTTATTTTATAGCGGTGATAAATACTCTGTGAGCTTACTGGACATGTTTGGATTCGAATGTTACCATAGAAATCGTTTAGAACAACTAATTGTGAATACGACAAATGAACAGATACAGTTTCTATATAACCAGAGAATGTTTGCGTGGGAAATGCAAGAAACGGCAGAAGAGCAGATCCCGGTGGTATCTTTGCACTTTTATGATAATAAGAATTCAGTCGATCAACTAATGGGCCGACCTCTTGGACTGTTTTATATTTTAGATGAGGCGAGTCGAACTGGAAGTGGCCAAGAATTTATTATGAGTAAGTAAACTTCTAGTGTACTCTCTTTAACATTAAGATACAATACGTATTAATATCGATTTTATTCCAGGTACAATCCGAACGACGTGTAAAGGACCCTACATCAAACTATCAGGCAGTCACGAATTTAGCGTGGCTCATTACACAGGGAAGGTGAACTACGATTGCAGGGAAATGGCAGATAAAAATAAAGATTTTCTCCCGCCAGAAATGATCGAGACTATGCGGGCTTCGATGAATGTAACGGTGCAACAGCTTTTTAGGAATAAACTAACCAAAACTGGCAACTTGACTGTGTCGTCTAGCCAACCGAAAGCCAGTGTTGTGAGGTCAAAATCTGAAAAGGAAATAGAAAACCTGAAAGCAAGAGTGAGTTTCAAATAGAGTACCTAAGGCAATAGGCACATGGCTATTGCCTTGGGTACCGTCAAAGAATATACCATCTCTCTCCACCCATGAGTGTCGTAAAAGACGACTGAGCAGCAGCATCCTAACATGTAACATACTGTAGTCACAAACCCTCCTGCCAAGCGTGATGATCATAACAATCTACCCTGTGACCGTTCATTGCAGCGATGTATTTCAGGTATAAAGTAGCCATATACAAGAACGTGTTAATACAATTAATAACATTATAATGACCTGTACCTGCTACCTTGTTATTGGAATTATATATAAGGTGCTATACAAGCTATAGGATTCAACAATATCATGATTCCATACAACCAATACTTACAGTATTTGGTAAATTTATTTCTAGAAATACAACACGGTTTCGAAAGGCCACTATTCCCAAGTACATCGAATGAGGACAGCCGCTGCTACTTACCGAGCTACCAGCTTAGAGATTCTGAAGCAGCTCTCAATTGGTCCTGGCAGTGGAGGCACTCATTACGTCCGGTGCATTAGAGCTGACCTAAATGATAACCCTAAGGGGTTCCAAACTGAAGTTGTGAGGCAACAACTAAGAGCCTTAGCAATATTAGACACAGCAAAAGCACGGCAAAGCGGGTTTTCATCTCGCATACCGTTTGCAGAGTTCATTCGAAGGTGAGTAGAGTAATTTTAAAGGCACACGCAGTGTCTAGATGTGACAAAAATGGACAAAAGCTAAAGCTATATGTGTCAAAGTCTCGAAAAATGTGCGATAACATAATTTAAACATGATTGAACTCTATTTAAATAGGTATCGTTTTTTGGCATTCGATTTCGACGAAAATGTTGAAGTGACGAAGGATAACTGCAGGTTGCTGATGATTCGACTGAAGATGGAAGGTTGGGTGCTTGGCAAAACGAAAGTATTCCTGAAGTATTACAACGAAGAATTCTTATCAAGGTAAATCAATAATAAAATTCGAATCTAAATACATGAGAGATACTTTTTATTAAGATCCATATTAATTTACTTTCTTGGCTGTAGACTTTACGAAACTCAAGTGAAGAAAATAATCAAAGTTCAATGCATGATGAGAGCGTTCCTTGCAAGAAGAAAAGCTAATAAAGACAAATCAAAAATGCTTCACAGTAAGTACATTTCCGAAAAATATTAAAGTAGATTACTTACCTATAGGTATTTTATCTTTACAACAATAATTGTCACTATAAGAAATGGTTTACTTTCAGTAAAAGAACTGAAAAAACATCAATCATTGAATGTAACGGAGGATGAAGCTGCGTTGTTGATACAAAAAGGTAAATAGACGTGTGTTTGCAAATTGAAAAAAAACGCGATGTTGGCATCTCTCAGGCAAAGTCTCCGGAAACTTATTGAAGCAGCTAAAGATCTTTTTTAGCATAATTATGCTTATTTATATTTGCTCAAATATTTCTTTTTTATTCCAGCTTACCGTGGCTATATCGTTCGCAAAGCGTATGGCCCACTTATCAATAAAAGTACAGGCCAAATTGACGAAGAAACGGCGTCTTTCCTAAAAAGATTCGCCATGAGATGGAAAAGCCGGTCCATTTTCCAAGTTCTATTGCAATATCGAGCAGTCCGCTATCAGGATCTAGTGCATTTTTCACAGCAGGTAAGACTGCTAAATCTATCTCTACTGGTTCATCGCCCTTAGTCCATACAACTGCAACTGATTTGGTTGAGTTTGTTCAATCTGTCTAATGCGGGCTTGGTGCTGGAAACTTGTAATATTTTGTTATTAGCTGTGGTGATAATTCCTGTTGTGTAAGAATTATAAAGATTGACGAGTTCATGTTCTAATTATTTATTTATTCAACATTAAGCTAACCGTTTTGAGTGATTTCCTGCATACAGATAAGACCTTAGGGGTTAGCTAATACTAATTAGTTTTTGAGTTAAGTAGTTATCATCGCCACTATAATACCTCGTTTACACTCAGCTCACGTCTGCGTCAGTAAACAGGGAAGTGGGCAGAGCCCCGTCAGCTCTCCGACATAGAAAGCGACTGGTTTACAGTGACTCTGCCCACTTCCTTGCTTAAATCCCTCATAAATGAAGCGGGCGTAAGCTGAGTGCAAATGAGATTTTTTTTAATTTACATACCGAGGGTAAGATTCAGTTGTAATGATTTTTACGAGTAAAGTAAATTACTCAGTTCTTTGTCTGATTTGGGCCTAGACATTAAAAATAATAAGAGTTCAGAATGGCTCGCACGACAGGGACGAACACAAAGATTTTAAGGCTGTAGACAGGTGTGGAGTTAGATCACAGGACAGAGACGGTGGCGCTCCGTGTCCTACGCACACTTTACTAGAGTATCGTGCGGCTAGTCAGACCTCACAGAGGGCAACTATACTATAAGCTCAAATCGGACATATTTTTTACGATAGGTAGGTTACTTTTACCCATCATATTGAGACGATGGAGAGCATTTCATTACATGACAAACTCTGAGAAGAAATGTGCCAGAAACTCAGGGTTAGATCTCTTTTGAAATTGGTATAAAGGTTTAACAATACTGTTAGAATACATTGTTGACTCTATAAGTGACAGTACATGACAGTACACTCTATAAGTGAGAACTAGAATACAAGACTGCGACTGTCGACATCATCATCTCAGCCGAAACACGTCCACTGCTGGACAGAAGCCTCCCCCAAAGATTGGCCTAACAACCGGTATGGGTTTGTGTTAAGAGCTCACTGGGGGGTTTTAACATAATCGTCACGCTGGGCAGACGGGTTGGCGATCGTAATTAGGTTATAAATGTACTCGAAGAACGCTGCTGCCCATCCTCCAGCTAATCACTTAGTCGCCTTTTACGACCACGTATGAGATGGGTTGGTGGTATTCTTAGCCGGCACCACACGGCAATCCATGTAGACATACCTTTCTGTAAATAAAGATTAGTAAAACGATCACTGACTAATAAAACGGTTATAGTAACGTACAAACGTTGTGCTAATTTATGAGTTTTAAAACTGTCCCCAATCACTACTACATCTTCCTATAGTATGGGGGACAAATGAAACAAGGGGAAATACATTTCTCTCTTGTAGTTTCCAAAGACTAATAATACGATTTAACCGACGTCTTTTCTGAATCGAAATTTGTGTAAATTTTATACGACTTCTTTGTATCAAGTATTTCCGGTCATAATGACGCTGGAAAGAATAAGCTACCACGCAAACCATGGAAAATATTTTTTCTTTTCAAAATTTTCTATAGATAATAGGGCCTCCCCCAAAGATCACCACAACGACCGATTAACATTATATCCGTCCTAATTACAGGTGCATATCTACAACCAAGCAGTGTTGGAAGCACTGCTTAACACGAGCACTTCAGTGCTGCTGGACCGAGTGAACCCTCAGGCTAAGGAGGCAGACTTCCTGGGCTCCGGGCCTCCCAGCGTGTGGAAACTACCCTTCCGGATTGATCAGCTGCAGTATTACGACACCTCTTATATGTGCGATCCTTCTACCAAGAGCAAGTAGGTACCTACTGCTAGTATAATATTACATTATCTGTGCTACTGCGAATTTTTGTATGTCGCAGCAAACCAGCTTAAAATCACAGTAATAACTTTGGTAGTCGGATGATAAACATACAGCTTCTGCGATATCAAGAGGATCAAGACCTGATAAGCGACCGGCAATGTGGCTTTCGTCATAGTCCGTCAGCTGGAGATATTCTAGTGTATCCCACTAGCCATTGAGAGTCAAGGTGAAGCATTGTTGTTAGCCTAGACGTAGCGAAGGCGTTCGATCGGATCCGGCACGCAGTCTTCTATCGAAGTAACCAACATACCGACTACCCGAGGGATTGTGCAACTGGATTGCCAGCTTTCTGTCCAACCGAAGCATAAGAGTCGTTGTCTATACAGTTGCTACTATAGCTTGGTCATTAACGCTGGCGTCCCACAAGGCTCCCTGCTGTCCTCAACATTGTTCTTACTGCATGTCAATGATATGCTGTCTATCGACGGCATTCATTGTTATGTGGACGACAACACCGAGGACACTTATTACCTACACGGGTCGTGCTAACATCTCTCGTTCCGTAGCGGAGGAAAGCTGCAGACGTGTGTCGGAAATCGAGAGTACTCTAGATAGAAACTCCGATTGTGGATGACTACATTTCGTCCACTTTAGTCCCACCAAGACACAAGTCAGCACATTCACCGCTCAGAAAACCTCATTTGCCGTAGCTCCACAATTCCGGAACAATGGTAACAGTATTGGGATCCTTGGTGTCGACATTGCCAGCAGCGTTCAGTTTCGCACGCACTTATATAATAAAGTCAAGCTGGCGTCCAAAAAACTCGATGTCGTCAATAGGGCAAGGTAGTACCTACTTCTCATCAGGGGCAAAGACTGCTGCTCTATAAGTCACAAGGCCCCATATGGAGTAACTACTACTGCCATTTATGGGCGGGATCACCTGGATACCAGCTTGGACCCTTTGACTCGGTACAGAAACGTGCTGTTAGGATTGTCGACAACCCCAAGCTCACAAGCGTTCTAAAATCCCTAAGTCTGAGGAGAGACTTTGTCTTCCTGTTTGTGTTCCAGAGCCAAAATGGTCTCGTACCTACCGTACGGTTTCATGAATTTCCTCCCGCGCACGCTCAGGTTGTGGAATCGACAGGGATACCGAGAGTTTTTCCCAAGAGTCTACAGTATAAGGCTCTTTAAAGACCTCTGGTGTTGCAAGCCTTCATAGGTTACGGTAACCGCTTACCATCAGGCGGGCCGTAATAAAAAGATCCTCGTCTTTTGGACAGACACTAGTTTTAATTTGCTGGCTAAACGTAATTTTGACTGATATTGTAAGCAGGATGTAAGTGACATCGTAACGAAAACTGATGGATGAACTGGATTCAGCATATGATCCAGAATCACCCACACATCCATATCTACCTTCAGCGTTAGAATGTTGCGACGGTCTATGGCCATGCAACGCTCCAAACTGTTGGATGCAGTTGGCCTTAGACCTAACAGCAACAATGATCTATACAAATCTTAAAGGAAACCCGATCCACCCCTGCGCAATAGTATAATAATATCATACCATAGTACAATAATCACCTAGCGTTTTGATTTCGTTGTTTACGATACATTGGGTGCTCAAAAATGACAAAACTAACCTATTATTTCTGAGATAAATGGCTTTTCTATTTTTATTATAGGCTTAAGTGTGCCCTCTTCCCAGTTTCCGGTACGTTGTCACTTACACCCTATATAAGTACTAAACGGTAAACAGGCTTGGTGATTAATTGCATGGCAAACCAGTTGATTGCTACATATCATAAGTAGGTATATACTTACAAATATCTTTGTAGATTCATGGTAAAGTTCAGAAATATAATGGCTCCTTATTTATTTTTACTTTGTACTTAACTACCTGCCTATTTTATGTAATGAACGTTCATATTACACTATTCCTATATAAGGGACACTGCTTCCCCTTCCCTCTGATGTAACTGGGGTTGCCTTAGTCACCATTTACAACATCCACGAGAGGAGATGGAGTGGTGCTATGTTATTCATCCGAACACCACACGGAATGTATGTAGGTAACAGATGTACTCGTACTTCATCATTACGGCTGAATGAGGTCCACTGCTGGACACAGGCCTCCCCCAAAGATCACCACAATGACCGATATTGGTGTGTTGTGTGCTCATTGGGGGGTTTTGCCATAATCGCCACGCTTGGCAGACGGATTGGCAATAGCAGTTGAGTTGTTAATGTAATCGAAGGACGCTGCTGCCCACCCTCCGGCTAATCCCTTAGTCGACTTTTACGACACCCACGGGAGGAGATGGGTGGTGGTATTCTGAGCCGGCACCACACGGCAAACTCGTACTTACTAATAAGTTAATATTCCTTATAGTAATTATCGTCTCCGATTTCTTTCGTAGCGACACGTTTGCCAGTCCATACGATTCCGACAACGAGCAGTGGGACGAACCGTTGAAACGTCGATTTCATGCGGCACAAACCGACATCAGTAAAGCGTCAGCGAGCACACAGACGCTCATCGCACTGCCGTTTTGCAGAGACCCCACGCAACCGGTACCGGTCCTACCGCCCGACGAACCCGATCAACCCGACCTACAACTTGACCTTCAAACCACCCCAAAACCAACACACAAAGAGGGGCCCACCAACAGACCCGCTGTATATAAAAAGAAAGCCGGTCACGCGCCGCAAAGTTACTACCAACCCCCTGAACCTTGGACAGGAGTAAGAGATGACACTGACATCCTTGAAGACACAGCACCAAAACTGAGAAAATCAAACTACACCCGGAGCCTCTACGCGATTGATGCTGAAGCACAAGATCCTATAATGGAACTGCAAGCTATGGCTAAATCGACCAACGACATGAACGATGACGATCCGCCATTCAATTTTCAGGCCATGTTGAAGAAAACTCCGCGGAACAGAGAGTCAATGAAGAGGTCTAACGAGTTAGGACACGAATTAGAAAAGAAGCGGGCGGTTTCAAAGCATATCATTTCACCAAGTAAAGCGAAACCACCAGCAGCTCCTAAACTGCCCCCAGCCACACCTCCGCCAAATAAATCACCTCCAACTCCATCATCCTCGAGTAAACCCCCTGTGCCAACACCTCCACCATGTAGGACGGCGTCAGTGACTCCACCGCCATGTAGAATGATGTCAGAGACTCCTCCCCCTAGCAGGGTCACTCCACCTCCAGCCCGGTCTTCGAGCAGAGAATTCATAAGACAGAATTCAAAGGATCTCATAATAGCTGCATTGAAAAAGAGAAACTCCAAAACTGACCTGATTTGTTCTGTAGATAATAAAGTTGAAAACGAGAAAGTAGAATTAGCGCCAGGAATCACAGTCGAGGGTATTGTCACAGATTTATAAAAGACAAATTAAATTTCGCAAAAAATATATTTAATCTCCATTGCATTGGAAGTCCACATACATTATCGTCATACTATGGCGTAATTATTAATTACTTTTGACATTTAAGTTTTTAAAGCCATTTGTTTTATGTTTAGTCATAAGGTTTTTTGTTACGTTCCTTAATACATTATATAATTTATATCTCAATAGAGTTAAGTATATTAAATAGAAGAAATGGTCTTAAAGCGAATTATGGCGAAACGTTGTGTCGTACAACACATTTCTAGAGTTTCATCACATCATAAAAAAATATATTATAATTTTATAATAATTCTTACAGTACCTTAACCGAAATTGCTTTGGTAACTTATTATAATTGATAATAATCGAAGAGTGCGGCGACATGGTTAATATTACCAAGGAAACAGAGTATTTTATGGTCCATGAAAGTTGTATAGCATTTATTTGTGAGTTACAAAAAATATCATGTTCAAAGCATATTTCTTTGTAGCAGTTAGAAACTAAACTTTCTTTACATAAGTATAGTAAGAATAGAACAAATGATAGATACAGTAGGTATATTAAATTATGCTTAAAGATCACTCTGTTATCATTTAAAAGAAGCTCGATTGCATAATTTGTACAATTTGATATGTTAATTACAATGGAAAATGATTATTTATCGCTTAATGTTAAAAACAGCCCATTCAATTGGTTAACATTATATTGTACATTCAGCAGCATAAGCTAATGATTATTTATTTAAAACGACAGGAGCCCATTATCATTCAAAATTTACCATCAAAACAATGCTAGGTACGAAAATCCATCACGTTAGTCTCATTTATTACAAACTAGCTGAATTCAAGACTTTTGTTTTATTAAATAGCAGCAACAAGCCACACTTTGTGAGTTTTCATTATATTACATTGTTTTAGTATTTTTTGAACGCGTAATTAAATTATTTTTGAAGTGGCTTTTGTATATGCTTACTAGGAATAATTTTATATTTAGAAGGAAAGGTAGATGACGATGCGACATTAAATTGACCAACGGCAAAGAGCTCTTTGACTGTACACAACAAATACAATAATAATTTCTGCTTGCATTTATCGCATTCGCTTGTTATGTATAATATTATTAAAACGACAAAATATTCCTGTGTCTAAAGCATTGAGTGAATAGATTTTGATTTGTTATTATATATATATAAACAAAGTTAGTAATAAAAAAATATTATTAGCCCACTTTTAACTTTGTGCAACACTCAATCACTTTTGCTGCTGACTGTACACCTACTCCAGTCCATCAACCACGTTGTTTCGGGTACAAATGAAATATAGTTGTTAAGCTTTAAGATTTCGGAAACTATATACGATATTCAAATCCCGCTTATTTCAGAAAAGTAAACTTCGAATGTTTGGTAGATTTACCATACAACCCTGAATAAACTGGCTTTAGGACCCACTGTTCTACGACAAGGTGGATTTAAGACCACTAACTTACAACTGGCTTACACATTAAATCACTGTTTGTTATACAATAAAGTATCAAAATATATGTTTACAATTCATTTCCAATCACATTTCCATATATATATTCTTTTCTCTTTTATTTTTAGGCCTCACATAGGTAGCTATCGAATATTTATTTACCGAAATTTAATTTTATATATGTATCTCTGGAAATCACATCGTAAAGTTATTGCCGAATAATAATTGACTTATAACTAGCAATTAAATTAGAAAAATACATCTAAAAGGTTATAAAAATATCAAACGTTTATTACTTTCTATACTAACGTTAAGCTCTATAAATTCAGTCAATGCGTTAGTTTTTTTAGAGTATACAAAATACAACCCCAAATTTAATTTTAGACCTTATACTGCTCTGACATCTAATAAGATACATCCCTATAAATAATAGAGCAGTCTTTTCTCTGTTACCTTCACCAAAGGAGGTACCCGGTCTTTTAGAGTGCTTACATGGGAACATGGGTCCGACACACAAATGTCATTTACAGTAATTCAATATAAAAACAGCATGGGACTCTTCAAATATGGCTTAAAAATATTCTTACATGGTCGGCAGTTGATACTCCTGGTGTTGCAAGCGTTCATAGGTTACGTTAACCGCTTACCATCAGAAGGGCCGTATGTTTGACTGCCACCATAGGGGTATGAAAAAATGGGTACCTGACCGAGGACTTTATGGCTACCTTTACCATAGATAAATGATGGTCTCAGGGTTGTAAGACTAATGTATGGGATAGTAGCTAATACAATTGAATCTATTGCAACCAATGTTATATGGAGTAGAAATTAAAATAATAAAAAATCGCATCAAACTAAAATCAAAACCTTTTCAAGAGGGTAAAAGAGTCACAATAAGTAAATCCGGAGTGAGATTCATCATATATCATATTGAAGGCAGAGCAGTAATGGTACTTTTGTGAATAAATCCCTAACTGTGTTTAATTAATGGGAATTTTCATTTCTTCATTTCTCGTTCTTATTATTAAATGTAAAATACAAATAATATCTTTAAACTCAAGATCTAACTGCGATCATGATTGGGTGTAAAGTACTGCCAAATAAAAAAATATGTTTTTATTTCTTTCATCAAATTACATTTCAACATGGGGAATTTTTAAACGAGACACTTTACACTGCTGCTTCTGGTATCCGATTGTCGTTAGAAATAGGTGCAGATAGATGCACGTGCGGCTGCCAAGAGCTTAAGTTGCCATCAAACACAGTCCCTATTTGAGCGGGTACCCTAATGTTTTTGTTTTTTTTGTTTCCATATTGTAGATTTGTTAAATATTTACTTATGTCAACACATAGATAGCCCCCTAATAGATTCTGCAGATAAGTCATCTTACGCTCACCACACGTCAATGCATTTGCATTACATAGATAGATAGAGCCTATTAAGTTGAACTCCCATTATTAAATACTTGTCATCCTAATGTGAGTAATACGTGTGACAAAAAGAGAAAGCACTAACCGTTCGCGCACGCCTTGAAGCGTTGCGCGCCTATATTTACCTGAAACCATCCATTGTTACTTTAGTACAAAACGCCATGGTGCCATTCGATTATTTTGCTGTAACCAAAGCTCTATAGAGATCTCTTTCTTTCATATGACGTTGCGCATGTGCACGTAGGAGGTAGTACATTTATGCTGTGTATTTTTTGTTTATGCTTAATACTACCTGTATATAGTTACTTGGTCTTTGGCATTGACATAACCCGGTGCTATGATTGACATCTTCAGTGTCAACTAGACATTAGACCCTTGCACGACGTATGCAGTTCGAGTTCCCCAAATTCATTGAAAATCGTGTATGAAAACAACCCCACACCAAAATGACTACTTGTGCTGTGAAACATAATAAAAAAGATGGTAGAACATTCCACCGGAAAGTAAAATTATTTGTATAGACCAGTCTAATTGAGCTCAAGTTATAGCAGACAATAATAGTAAAAAATAAGAGGTAAGTACAACGCGTTGATGTCTCTATCAAAGGTCCCTTTCTTGCATTATGCTAATTTAAATAGTTGTCTCTTTCCTACAAAATGGTGTATGAAGTCAGTGATCCGCAGCATTCCGTTTAAGAGATGATTGAATAATCGATGTTTTATGTAATTATAGGAATAAAATACATCAAAATAAAATACTTAATAATGATATTTTTTTGTAAAAATGGTAGTTTTAACTTAAGTTAATACTTATTATAAAAATATGTTGTTTGTCCATATTACAAGGGACTATTTTTTACTTTAATTTAGATGAATTTCATTCATTCTTGGATAACTAAAGATCCTGGGAAAACAAGAATGGGTGGTTTATTGTGAATGTTTTTTTAAATACATAGTTTGGTAAAATAATAAAAGAATAAAATTGTGTCCTCAGTTGTTTCAAAATTTAACAACAACCTATATTTGATGTCATTACTATGGTCAGTGCATTAAAATTGCATCCTTTAAATAGGTAGTCATATCGTGAGACCGTGCCTTCCGTCAAATTTGGTGGAGTTGAAACGGTACAATATTTTCAACATGCGGTTTCTATTAGGGTGTGATCTGTGTGTCAAAATCTAGCAAATGCTGAGATAAATCCCTTAAAAAAACTTGTAATTATGATAGTAATGTCTTAGATTTTCGCGATTATTACACATTATAATAAAACACTTTTAAACGGATTATATCGCGTATATTTTAGATTTTTGATTTTCCTGACGTTTCGAATACTTTGCAGCATTCGTGGTCGCAGGATGACTGAGTTATGAGTAAAAAGATAATTAAAACTAAAGTATGTTTTACTTAATAAAAATTGCTTTAAAGCTTCACATGATTACTAATTTTAGGGTTGCCTTAAATATAATGTAGTTTCGAAATGTTATTAATCCCGTGCAAATCGTGACTTAGAGAAGAAAATGGTAGGTAATTATTTTATTATTCAGAAGCAATTATAGTGGCGCTTATGTTATTAAAGACCGTGACTTCATTATTTTGAGATCATCACATACCTATAAATTATAATGTACACAATAAATACGAGTAAACAAAATATATTTTTATGAAGTTAATCCCAAACAATCTTAATTTAATTTTTAATACTAGGTACACAGAAAGCCGTAAGAACTTTCGGTACCCAATGCCGAACCTCGCTATGTCTAAGCCGTGCCAGCGAAGGCTCGCAAAGCCAATTCGCTGGCGCGTCTGTAACCTAAATTATCCACATGTCATGGTTAACAAAAAAATACTTCTTATTTTTCACATACCGATAAAAAAACACAACAAAACTCACACTTAGATTAACACACTATTCACGCAAATTCATTGTACAGTGAGATTTCGCAAACCTTAAAATAAGTGCAAAAATAAAACAAGTGTGTGTTACTGACCATGTTACTGTCAAATAATGCCTTAACTGGCCATATGTTATGGTTAGGTACTAATATTATGCCTTATTTTAACTACAATGTAAATTGAAAAAGACACGACCAGAAGTTATCTCACTGTGCAATAATAAGTAAAACCTATGCTACATGTCACGCCAATCTTTTTTCTTTGGCCGGTCGCGCGCTCTTACAGCCAGTTCTCGTAATTAATTTATACACTACGACTGAAGTTGACGAGCTGGGATTTTGAATTGAATAAAAAAAACAACAACAACTCGTAAAGTTCAGTCGGATTTCAGTCTGACCTCAACCTAGTTCAACCTCATTTCAATCCCAATTTTGACGTTTATTTAATGTCAATTTTAGTACTTTAGTAGTTTGAAATGTTAGCAGAATATCGTTTTGACTTCGATCACCTTCGATCCATTTTCGATCTCATCATAGTTAAAGTTCACTTTTGACGTCGTTTGTTGGTTTAGGAGAATACCATATGTGACATTTAGGACGTTGAGACTAGATCGGAACTACTACGGAAAAATTGGCCCTCTGGACACTAGTGCCTATTCTAATGCCTATTCATCAAAGCTGGGGGCATTCCTACGCGCTTCCCATACCTCGTTCCCAATCGTAAAAAGCATTAGTGTGCTTGCTGAGTTTGAAACGACTGCCTTTTTACTTGTGATACCTGAGGAATCTGGCACTCGTAAATAAGTGCATAGCTGCCATAAAGTTTGGCGCGTACTGTTATTACAATGTTTAGTTACACACAAGACGGTTTTGCATCAATATAATTAGCAAATGTGCATCAATACATAGAGGCACTTTTTTAGACATTGGTCTACCCACGGGCTTACTACACATTGAGAATTGAGCGTCGTACGCTAAGTTTCTTTGATCGATGAATCAAAAGGCGCGACAATGAATTTTTTTTAGCTTTCAGTCTATTCAGCGAACTAAATATAAGCTTTTGTATCAATGCAATACTTATCGGTAAAAATATTCCTTAAACAATTACCCTCTTATTCAGAAAAAGATAAAATGTTGTTCAAGCCCATTTGTTACCGACTTATCAAAATCTTTATTTGTGTGTATAGGTTATTACAGGATAGTATATAGGTACGTTTTGTAGCGGTGTACATAACACCCAAAAACTACATAAAAAGGAAAGGTTCTCCGTTACCCCCGCATGTGTATGTGCGCGATTTTCTCGGAATATACTTACGGAAGGTTCTAGTATATAAAATATTAAGGGTACTTATGTAGACACAACGATTGTTTATTTGAAGTCGGTTTTTTAGTTAAAGTGTGTTTTGTCCTTATTTTTCAAAACTAACAGCCGAATTCTGAAACACCAGTTATTATTAAGTCCCGCTTTAACAATTAGAGCAACCTGTTTTCATTAGGAAATCGGGCAGCTCAAATGGGTAAAGCTTAACATTAACTGGCGTTTCAGTATTCGGCCGTAAACGTCGCAATGGAAGAGAAGGTCTTAACATATTTTGACTACAATGGGTTTGAACGTTTTATTTTTTAATGAATGGGACTTATACTTTTAAGTCAACATTTTTATGACACCAAAGATTCATAACATCACTATTAATCAGGAGTCCTTTAAAAAATTGTAGGTATTTCAACCATTATGTAAACTACATGCATTACTTTAGAGATCCTCCGTCCGTGGTGAATAACCAACATTGATTGGCGTAACTGCTAACAAATATCTGATAATTGCAATGAGAGGGCAATTAAAATTAATAATATTATAATGTCCTGCCTGGCAGAAAAATCTAATGAGCTATGTTTAAAATGTAGCCTCGCAGGTATCATGAAAGTCGTGCGTAATTATGTGTGGCGGACTAATGCCTAGTACAGGTACAAAAAAAATCTTGAGTGAGACAAAAACGTATCCACGGTCGACGAACACAAAGAAAGAGCTAGAATGTTAGGTTCCGTGCTTACCTAAACCAAACCCCTACACTATCGTATACTATAAGTTCTTACAGCAGAACCCCAGAGGAGTTCCGTTCCGTTCGACGTCGTAGTCAGTCTGCCGGGCAACTGCTCTCCTCACACGAGTAACTGAGTCACAGCAGGTTCATTGAGCGTAAGCACAGCGTGGGCCTCTACCATGACGACGAGCGAGTTGCGAGCCTCCTCGTGCGGCACGCCGTGCGAGCGAGTCGCGTGTGTGTACCACGCGCCCGTCGACGGGAGCACTGACACGCACCACTTGCAGGATAGCCTGAAATCGACGTAAAAATCAGCCAAAGAACGTCCAGTGCTGAACAAAGGCCTCCCCCATAGATTTCCACAACCACCGGTTACATGCCGTGTGTCGTCATTATGGGGCGTTGCCAGAACTCACCACGCTTGTCAGGTGAGTTGAATGGCTGTCTACAGAAGAGACGCTGCTGCTCATCCCTCTGGTTTAGAGTTAATTAATCGTCTTTATAGACTTCCACGGGAGGATATGGAGTGGTGCTATATTCTTAATCCGGACACCACATTGAACATGCAAAACGTGACGTAAAAGTGCCACCAGATATTATTGATAGAATGTACATTACATCTCTCTTCTTCACTGCATCTCTTCATCTGCCGTGTGGTGCCGGCTCAGAATACCACCACTCCATTTCCTCCCATGGGCATCGTAAAACTCGACTAAGGGATTAGCTGGAGGATGGGCAGCAGCGTCCTTCGAGTACATTATCAACTGCAATCGCCAACCCGCCTGCCACGCGTGGCGATTATGGCAAAGCCCCCCAATGAGCCCACACCACACCCATATCGCTCGTTGTGGTGATCTTTGAGGGAGGCCTGTTTCCAGCAGTGGACTTCATTCGGCCGAAATGATGACACTACGTCACCACCACGAACAGCCAGTCTTATATCTTATATATTTATATCTTCGTTACAACCATCTATCTGCCTGTAAAGTAACCGTCCCTCCACCCCCCCGGGTCATCTCGGGAGGATTGTAAAGTAATTCCCGAAGCATCGCTATGCACTATGTGCTGCGCACACAGTAGCACGTGACCACACCCGTGCCGACGTCTTCTGGGGAATCGCTCGGAATGAGCGCAGTCCACATTCTGTGCGGCCGCGACCCCAAACTGCTCCACCTATCGTCACCTCAAATATAAGTATAACTTACCAGGCTTATAGTCAAACAAAGCTCTATTGTGCTGTAAGATAGGTAATATAATCGCCTTTCGAATGCATACATAAATCTAAATTGTAAAATAAAAAATTACCTGTTTGTAACATGCCTGGATTTCACATGCCTCCGCCTATACCCCCAACTGTTGTACACGCGTGGACAAAAGGGACATGGAAATGACGGATCTGCAAATTAAAATAGTGACGATTACTGTATATGACTTATTCCAACAGTAACTTATTTCAGAGAATTTTTTATTCGTTAATTGATTTTTCAAGGTCACTCCGCGAGCCATGGAGAGACTCTTAAAAAGAGAGGAAATTCGTAGACCAACCGTGTCGTCAAAGTTATCGACATAGCTGATAGGACTAGTAAGCTGAAGTTGCAATGGGCGGGGCACATTGCTCGTAGAACTGATGGCTATTGCCGCGCACCGGAAAACGCAACGTGGGATAGCCTCTAACAAGATGGACAGACGACCTGGTGAAGGTAGCTGGTAGTCGTTAGCTGCGGGCGCCTTGTAACAGGCTGTTGTCTCGGGGGAATCTATGACTTTTGTTCAGCAGTGGACGTCATTGGACTTTGAATCAATAAATAGATTTTTGAAGCAGCTTGACAAACTGGTTTAAATAACTTAGGCAGTGTAGATAATTATGCCATTGGCAGTTCAATTATTCAGAAAAACCAACAAAAAGCAATTATGCATTTGACAAACAAACTGGTCAAAAAACATGTAATGTAGATGATTATGCCATTATTAAACCAATAATTTTAAAAACGTAACATTGACAAACTAACTGATTTCGAAAAACGTACGCAATGTAGATAATTATCCCATTGTCAACGAACGTCAATGTGGCATACATTGACCACCAAATTGTTTAAAAAATCAACTCCATATTTTACTACAACAACATTATCAATATTGGTGAAATGATAAATTAAGTTGATTAACTCAAAATGGGTCTCAAGTCTAAATAAAAAAATAAAGAATCTATTGTGACTCAACACCAGCGGATTTAGCCATATGAGAGGATAGAAACATTCTGAAGAAAAACTGCTTTTTCAATCTGTTATTTATCAAAAAAAAGCGCGTACATTACATTCAAAGTCAAAGCCAAATATTTTTATTTCACATAAACCAATTACTGGCAGTTATGAAACATCAGAATTTAAATTGTACATTGCCACACAAACCATCTATGACCCACCGTTAAAACAGCCTACTCAAAGCACTACTTGCAGGGCCCTACACATGCAGTATCTCTGCTGGATTGTATATTGTGAGCCGATATATACCAGCTCTGCAAACATTCACACCCACGGAAACCTAGCTTAAAGGGGCCTCTGTTTCCATGGGTGTTGTTATGTCTGACTAACAGAAGAGGATCATGAGCCAAGAGGATTACATGCGACATTCCATGTTTATGAGATGTATGATGAAGAACAAAATCTCCAATAGGTACCTTTACAATTCTGGGCATCACTAGAAACCAAATTTAGATTTTCAGTCTTTATACTCAGTGACTCAATTCTTGTTCCACTTTGCAATACATTTTCCACTTCTTTGTCTATTTCAATGATTTCATTGGATGCATCACTATTATTCTTTTCATTCAAACAAGGTTGCGTACTGCTCACTTCACTTTTATCAATTCGATCACTCAATATAAATGACTTTTTATTTTGACAATTATCTGTACTGAGTGTGCGTTTCTTGTCTGTAGATTCTTCAAGCAATGCTATGTCTGCATCGTTTGTATACTCTCCGGAAAAGTCAGTTAAGGGCGATTCTATTGGCTCAATTTTGAGGACCACATTCTGGAAATAAATATTACAGTATTACTTTTAATTTCAATATTTTAATTTGACTAATAAAATGGCTAAAAGCTCCAGTCAGGTATGGCTACCCGGCCATCTCATCCCGTGGGTTTCGTAGAAGGCGACTAAGGGAATTAATAACATGGTACACTAAGCACCTTTGGTTACCCACAGGTGGCGGGTAAACAACCAACACTAGCATACCCATGAAGGGTTGGTGTCAGGCAGGCGGCTAACTGTAAAATCCTTTGCCAATCCTGTGCAATATAAACATATTCCGCCAACCCCATGTTACTGGGGACCAGGACAGGAAGAATTCTAAAATTGATATGCAATTTACCTTACTAATTAAGTTTGAATCTTAAGTACCCCCCACTTTGACCAAACATATACTGTATTTTATAGCCTAACTATCAATGCCACCCATGCCAGTTTCTTTTTCTATGTCCCATACTTTCATGCAAGTGTGAACAACAACTTTTACCCTCTTTTTACGTTATCTATCATTTGCTTTAATGACTAGTAATGGCACTGCATGGAAGGTACCTGATGGGGATGATCAATGGATTTTGGTTCAGAAAACACAATTAAGAAATAGGCAAACTACAAGGAAAGGAAACGCAGTTGTCAAGTCACAGGACAACATGAAATTTAAAGCGGCAGATACTAAAGTACTGTTGTTTATTTCTAACGTCCATACTGATGTATGTGAAGAGGACATTATTGAATCTATTCGCAATAAAACGGGAGAAACTACTTCTTTGGTGAAGCTAAAAATTAATAAACAAAGAAGCTATAATGCATACAAAGCTTATGTTGTGAAGCATAAATTGGATATATTTTTAGATGAGAAGCCGTGCCCATCAGGCATTTCCTTTAGGCGCTTTGTCAACTTAAGGGAAATGAGGAATGTGAAAACAGATTCAGAAAGTGTAGCTAATATAGATGAAGATTTAAAAGGACAAAGAAGAAACTAAATGTTCCAGTAAACTTATTAGTTATAATTAATGGAACCATAAAACTGTAAAAAATATACAATACAATACAATACTGTTTATTGTACACCAGACAACAAATAAAAAGAAAATCGAATACATAAAATAACATGTACAAAGGGCGGTCTTATCGCACTCGGCGATTTCTTCCAGACAACCTCAGGATGGACAGATTTGCAAGTAAAAAAGAAAAAGGTAGTTCATGGTGTAACAAAAATTATAACATAACCATACTTAAACATGATATATATCTATATAAATATATAATATGTAGGTACATATAAAATTAAAATAAACAGAGAGATGGTGGTACGACATTACAGAGAATGATAGTGTTTTTTTAATAGTCTTTTAAATATTGGCAGGGAATAAGCACGTCTAATTGTTATTGGGAACACATTCCATAAGCGAGCAGCTTGGAGTGTGAAGGATTTTCCAACGAAATTAGTGGAATGTGTTGGCATTTTTAATGTCAGATTCTCTGATGACCTTAAGAATCTTGAATGTGTATCATGAAGGAACTCGAAACGTTCTTTAAGATAGCAAGGGGTAGAGGGATTGAATAGGATACTGTATAGATACTGTATCCTACAGAGTTATTATCTATATCTGATCTTGACTGCAAGTCTTCGATGTGTCTGGTCAACCAATTTTTTGCGAATATTGGCACGAACCTTGCGGCTAAGGTCATTAACACCGGTACAATGCATGAACCATTTGTCAAGGACATTGCAATGGTTAACTCAATGGCGCTTCTTACTCCTGATCATGCTGAAGTAGAGGGTATTATAATGAGTCTCCGTAGTGATTCTGCAGCGGGTTGGGATGGTATCACTACAAAGCTAATGAAAATGTGCAGACAAACTCTTGTTCCCCTTATCACTCACATATGTGATCTATGCATAACTGAGGGTGTATTTCCGAGTGTTCTTAAAAAGGCAGTGGTACATCCTATACATAAAGGAGGAGACAGAGACAGTGTCAACAATTATAGACCGATATCGGTTCTTCCGGCGTTTTCAAAGGTCCTAGAAAGAGTACTGAATAATCGCCTTGTATCATTTTTGGAAAACCATAACGCTCTATCCGTCAATCAATACGGTTTTCGAAGAGGAAAGTCTTGTGAAGATGCGATTGCGGCTCTTATTGACGATGCCGTAGGGACACTTGATAAGAAGTCTAAGTGCTTGGGTATATTTTTAGACTTATCCAAGGCATTTGATACTGTCTCTGTCCCTACTTTACTAAATAAATTAGAGAGAATTGGAGTCAGAGGCGCAGCACAAGCAATCTTCAAGAGCTACCTATCTGGGAGAACGCAATGTGTTAAAATCGCTTCATATGTGAGTGATGACTGTAACGTGTCTTCTGGGGTACCCCAAGGCTCTATCCTGGGGCCTACTCTATTTTTAATTTATGTAAACAGCTTATGTGATCTTGCACTCCCCTATTGCACCATATATACATATGCGGACGACACAGCCCTTCTCCTACATGCCGAGAACTGGAACGAAGCACGCATGAGAGCAGAATCTGTACTCAGCATTGTAATGTCGTGGCTATCTACCAATAGCTTAACTTTAAATGTGGAGAAAACGAAATATTTAACTTTTTCACTCAAATCTTCCTCGCAGCCGGATGATACCTTTGCTATCAAAGCCCATGTTTGTCAAACGCAGTCTGGTCATTGCTCTTGCCTTCCCCTAACAAGAACCACCAATGTGAAATATCTTGGGATACAAATAGACAATCTATTATCATGGAATGCTCAGGTCAAGGGACTTTCAGGCAGAATCAGAAAACTAATAACTGTATTTAAAAACCTACGCTATAGTGCGGATGGCGATACTTTGAGAATGGTTTATTTTTCACTTTGCCAGTCGGTTCTCTCTTATGGCATAACGGTTTGGGGTGGTGCTCCAAAGACAAACATAATACAACTAGAAAGAGCACAAAGGGCTGTCCTCAAGGTCATGACTTTCAAACACTATCGATACAGCACCACACAATTATATATAGACTGTCAAGTTATGACCGTGAGACAGCTCTTTGTGTTAAATACTACCTTGCGAAAACACGCATCTCTACAGTTTAATCGTGACCACCAGGCAAAACGAAGATCCAAGAAGGTGTGTCCCGTAGAGATGCATAGAACAAAATTAGCCAAACGACATTTTCGGGTCCTCGCAAGTCGGATATATAACTCTGTAAATGAGCAATGTAATATCTACACCGGCAGTGGTTTTGAGTGTAAAAGGAAAATTAGTAAGTGGATCATGACTCTTAGCTATGAGGAAGTGGAAAAATTATTGAATTTATAGGGTTTACACTGTTATCTTCAGTTCACGCACCCAAATTCCCATACACGCATACCCCCTCACAACGCACGCACACAATACACACACTAACAAAATCCATACACATACGCACTAACATAAACACACACACACACAGTAACGCATGCACACTCACGCAATACATACACACCATACTACATTGAGGTTCTTAACTATTTTAACTTAACTTTCTTATTTAATTTGTATTTCTGTAATTTAAATCTATTGCATTGTATACTGCTACCAAGTATTCACTATGAAACCGCGAACATATTGTATCATCTTATCTAGTTCTATATTAGAGAGCCCTGACACCCATAACACAAGTTTAATCTTAGCTTGGGTGCCAGAGGTATATAATTCTGTGAAAATACAATTTATAGGATGAAATGTATTGTAAGCTACGTAGTGACTATACTCTTCTAAAAAATTGTAAAACTGGTTAATAAAGATTTTTATTATTATTATCCTTTATTTTAAATGATTACATATAAATTACATTTTTAAATACATATATAAAAAAAAAACAATATATATTTAAAAATATAAAAAATAGTAGCCCACCGGCATCGGGAACAAGGTCCAAGCCACCGGTGGTCAGGGCTCCAGAGAGAGGAACCTCCTAACAATACGAGCCGTGTCCAGGAGTACCGCTTTCTGTATCAAGCCCTTGACCCAGCTGCCTAACGAGAGCCTCTTAAGGTGTTGGTCGAGGCTCTTGGCCATAAGGCCATTGGCCGTAACAACTATCGGCACAATGACTGCAGAGTCTACCTCCCACATATCGACAATCTCGTGTGCCAAGTCAAGATATTTAATTTGCTTATCTTTCTCGGCTTTCACGAGATTCTCGTCATGTGGGATAGTTATATCCACAATCATTGTGCGGCGTTCTGCTCGATCTATCACCACTATATCAGGCTTATTGGCTACAATAGTCCTGTCAGTGATGATAGATCGATCCCAGTACAACGTGACATGGTCATTTTCGAGAACTGGGTCGGGCACATACTTGTAGTATGGCACTTCTGAACTCACAAGGTTGTATTGCAGTGCAAGTTGCTGGTGGATAATCTTGGCCACTTGGTTATGTCTGTGCAAGTACTCGCCGTTAGCAAGACGAGAACAACCAGAAATAATGTGACGGATAGACTCACCCGGACGGTGGCATGCCCGACAGATGTCAACCGTGCCGTCCTTCACAATATATTTCCGGTAGTTATTCGTCATGATAACTTCATCCATAATTGCACAGATAAAACCTTCGGTTTCCCCAAAGAGGTCACCGAAGCGTAGCCAAGATACGGACGCTAAAAAGTTCACATCAGGCCCATGAAGGGCCCGGTAAAAGCGTCCGTGAAGCTCCTTGTTCTGCCATACTTCCTTACGGTCATTAGTGTCAAGCACTACAGGTTTATGCCAGTTCTCTTTAGCCAAGGAGAGCGGGGTGAGTCCCTTGTCTATTGCAACCACATCTCGGTGCATCCCCACATCGGCTTGGAGAAAGTACTCCCTGAGGTTGCACACCTCACGATTGTGGAGGGTCTTAGCATTTAAAAAGCCTCGACCCCCACACTTTCGTGGGATGTACAGCCTCATCACCGATGAACGTGGATGATGAATCCGATTTGTGGTCAGCAATATACGAACTCTTCTATCCAGGGCGTCCAATTCAGACTGAGTCCACTTGAGTATGCCAAAGGAGTACATCAGAACTGGCATGACCCAACCGTTAAAGGCGCGTACTTTGTTACCGCCTGATAAAAGACTTTTCAGTACTTTATTCAGGCGGCCGAAGAAGCGCCCCTGTAACGATTGCTTCATGTCAGTTCCGCTGATACCCAACGCCTCCGACATACCCAAGTATTTATAGGTCTCAGATGAGGAAAGGGATCTGAAGTGTATGGAATCCGAAAGTTGTAATCCCTCGGATTCCATAATCTTCCCTCGCTTTACATGCATGACTGCACATTTATCCACACCAAATTCCATCCTAATTGAGTTACTAAAAGTTTCAGTTACCTTCAGTAACTCTATTAGTCGCAAATTGTTGGGGGCAAAGAGCTTCAGATCATCCATGTAAAGGAGGTGAGATATTACCTGACCACCTCTTCTCATCTGGTAGCCTAGCCTTGAACTCTCCAGCAGTATGCTTAGAGGGTTCAAGGCCAAACAGAACCACAGCGGACTCAGGCTATCGCCCTGGAATATACCACGCTCGATCCTGATCGGTTCACCGTTTCCTCGGATCTGCCGACATCCTGGATAGTTAAGGACCGTCCTCCATTGCCCCATACACGCAATCAGGAAGGTGCGTAGAGTTGTATTTATTTTATACAACTCTAGCACCCTCGTGAGCCATGTATGTGGCACCGAGTCATAGGCCTTCTTATAATCTATCCAGCATGTAGACAGATCCTTATGGTTACGTCTAACCTGTTGGCTAATGGCCATGTCAATAAGGAGCAGCTCCTTAGTACCACGGGACCCTTTCCTACATCCATTCTGAGAAGCGGACATGATATAATTGTCATCAATATGTCTGTTAATTTTAGTTCTCAGAATGGATGTAAGAAGTTTATAGACCGTCGGTAAACAAGTTATCGGTCTATAATTTTTGGGTTCCGTAGTACTACCTGATTTGTGGAGCAGGTGGGTAATTCCTGTAGTAAAAAACTGTGGTAGCGAACCTGACTCTAAGGACGACTGGAACTGGGACGCCAAGCGAGCATGTGAACTGCGCAGCCATTTTATTATTATTATTATTATAGAAGCTGAAGAATATGAGTATTCCGACGAAGGCGTATAGGGAGCCACTTGAGCTTAATACGATGCTCTGACACATGATCATATTTAAGTAAACCAAATATAAATCGTATACAGAAGTTTTGGAGTCGCTCAAGTTTATCAAGTTGCTCCTCCGTAAGATGCAGATAGCTGGTGTCAGCGTAGTCAAGAATTGGAAGAAGAAGCGATTGTGCAAGCGCAGTTTTGGTGGCAATTGGCAGGAAGTTACGCAGTCTTCGTAAAGATGCAAATAGTTTACGACTGACTTCTTGTATTTGAGGTCCCCAGGACAAGGTTTTGTCTATGTATATGCCTAGGTTCTTAACTTTGTCAGTTACAGGAATCATAGTCCCATCAAAAAGAACCGGAGGTAGTTGGGTCCAGTCAACTCTTGAAATCATTCTAGAGCCACCAACAACAATGACCTGGGTCTTCAAAGGATTCACCATAAGTCCATAAGCCTTGCTCCATTGGCTAATTTGTGCCAGATCATAGTTGATCTTGTTCACTGCTTCCGACAACTTATTTGGCGATGCTTGGGAATAAATTTGTAGATCATCTCAATATAGGCGGTAAGATGAAATAAGTCTTTTAGAGATAGTATTTATAAATACGGCGAAGAGTAATTGAGATAAAACGCCACCCTGAGGCACGCCGGCAGACGTATTGCACCAGGAAGAAAAGGTTTCTTCAATGCGGACACGCTGACGACGGCCAAACAGGTAACTACGGAACCAATCAATCGCCGTTGGAGATATGTTAAGAGAGCACATTATTCCAAGCAAGATGTCAAAATCTACCGTATTAAAAGCATTACAGAAATCAAGAAGTGAGAGCAGCGTTAGATTGCCGTCCTGCATGGCTGATCTGATGTCATCCGTAATATTAATCAGAGCTGTGACGGTAATATGTCCAGGACGAACGCCGGATTGGAGAGTATTAAAGAGGCTGTTCTTGCAGAGAAAAGAGTTGAGCTGATTGTATATAAGGCGTTCGAGTACTTAAGATAGGAATGGCAATATGGAAATGGGACGGTATTCAACAAAGGATGTGGGATTCGACTTTTTTGGTAAAGGAAAAATATGTACTAGGTTAAGGTTTATGCAGGTCTATGCCACCATATACCAATAAACAAAGAAAAATCTTTTTTACCCCACTGCGCCCGGAGGGTAATATTTTTCGAATGTATGTATGTCTATTTCTTTGGGACACTGTAGCCAAACGGCTTGAAGCATTTTAGCATATGATGTGTCGTTAGATTCGTCTTAATTGTGGGAGTGACATAGAGTATAATATATAAATATGCCATATGTTATTTTTACGCTGATTGTGTTTTACTTGTTATACAGATAACACAAAAAAGAACAGTTTTCCATTGGAAATAATTTTCATGAATAATGAAACCTCAGCTTACCAAAAAATTATTCAAATTCTAACAAGGTACTTACTGAATGTTTCCCATTGTCTGAACAAATTTTGTGTACTGATTCAGCATCAATAGTTGTAACACACTTTTTGCACTTATTGTTATTGTCATGCTCAGGTCTCTTTCGCTTCTTTGATTGAGCTACTACTGATTTCTGAAAAAAAAGACGTATGTTTAACCTTTTATCTGGAGTATCATGTCAGCCAAATAATCTCCACTGCTGAACAAAAGCCTCTCCCATAAGATGTCACCACGCTCGGCAGGCGGGTTGGTGAGTGCAGTATGGCTACTGCTCCACAGAAGGGACGCTGCTGCCCATCCCTCGTGTTTAGAGTCCTTTTAGTCACCTTTAAGGTTTCCAAGGGAGGAGATGGAGTGGTACTATATTCTTAATCAGACGGACCACACGGATTAAAAGTTGATTTTGCATTATTAAAATAAATATAACATTAACAATAGCATGCTTTCAGCTGCATCAGTACCATGTTGTTATTATCACCTGGCTTCACATACATGATAAATACAACTTTGACATGAATATTATACAAAATAAGAGTACTAAAATTAATGTGAGAGTGTCAATATTACAAGTAATATTTATTTTTAAGGAGAATTTAAATGTTTCCATAACAAAATGCTTACATTATGCCTCTTTTCTGCAGAGTCCTCAACTACAGCTATTTCAGTATCATTAGTGTTATCTCCAGAGTAATCTGTCAATGGTGATTCAACTGGTTCTGTTTTTGGTACAATGTTCTGAAAATATTGGAAACTTTCTAATTATAAGCTTATATTCTGCTATGAGAATGATTTATGAAACAAACCCTTTACTATCATTTGTTTGTTTCAGCCGAATGAAGACCACTGCTGGATACAAGCATCTCGCAAAGATCGCCACAACAACCAGTCTGGGTGTGTTTTGTTCACATTTGGGACTTTTGCCATAATCGCCAAGCTTGGCAGATGGGTTGGTGATCGGAGATGAGTTGTTAATGTACTCGAGGAAGCTGCTGCCTATCCTCTGATTAATCTGATAGTCACCTTTTACAACACCCATAGGATGAGATGGGTTGGTACTATTCATAGCCGGCACCAGATGACAAACCTTTACTATTAATATAATTTATGAACTGTTTTCATTTATTTTTTTAACATACATTAACACTTGTCCTTTATCTGAGTACTGCATTAAAGAATAGAAACAAGACATACATTATGAGAAGCATCTGGCCGCCCCCCCTGTGTAGATGCACATTTTTTGCATTTGGTGATACCATCTTCGTGTTCACTTTTATTCCGCTTTTTTGGCACTGTGCTCCCTGTGGTTTTCTGTAATATCAAAGTAACAGTAGATATTTTAAAGTTCCCCACAAACAGAAATATATAAAAAGAGTTATAGTATAGTAAAACATCAATAGCTTGATTTAAAAAGTTTACTAATACAGTAACTTACATCCTCTTCGCGTGAAACCTCATTGCCTGTAGACAAACCACAAATTCTTAACGTCTCTGCAGTCTTCAACAGTACTGGCAGAAACTCTTCAGTCACATTCACCTCTCCATTGTACATGAACGTCAGTAGCGTCCGCAGAGAGGCCGTACTGATGTCATGAAGCACTATAATTGGATCTTTGTGGGGGTTTTGCTGCGAAAAAAACATGTGGGCGTTAAAGTAAAACTGCGTCTGGAAGCCATATATAGGCAATATGTAATATCTTTAGCCAAATTACCTGAAATATGGTCCTGAAAACTGAACTATTTGCTGATAATATCACCTTGTGTGCTTTAAAACTGTGTCCATCGGACACCAAAGTCACGTCCGACAAGCATTCGTCTTTGAATAATTCTTTTACGTTAAACAGTATATTACTCTGATAACCGTTCCATTTTAAACTTATTTCCTGATTCGTCATAATGAGCCGCTAAATTAGCATGTGAAGTAAACTAATTTGCCGTTTAACAAAGCAAAATTAAATAATATAAATAAATTAACTACAAAACGACGCAAAATTTCTTCGAAAGAAAACAATGATGGCACAGATTAAAAAACCTTAATAGTAATTTTTTTGTAATATTTTAATGGCCCTGGATTCTAGTCCTTTAGAGCCTATCGTCAATTCAAATGTCATTCTACTTTACGCTTAAATTTTGCTAACTGAACTTGTGATAAAATTTAACAAATATCTGTAAAATCTTTTTACTTTTATTAGATCCTTAAGACACTTCGGGAAATGTTCATCAATTGATTTCAACTCGGCTACCAATAAGAGACGTTGAATACCAGAACAGGGACACTCAAAAATTATATGTTCTAAGTTTGCTTCTTCTTTGGGACAATATGAACATACACTATTGGCTTATATTAGTGCTACCAGCTTCTAGAATTACATGTTCTACTACTTCCTTGAGAAGTTTTTATGTTTTAGAATTGAAGTTGCTTCCTGTACATCATCAAATCAGCCAGAGGACGTCCACTGCTGAACAAAGGCCTCCCCCTTAGATTTCCACAACAAGTGGTTACATACCGCTCTTATCCAACGACTCCCAGCGACCTATACCAATCGATATTAAATAGGGTTTTAAATATTGTATACCTTCAATGTTCAGAATACGTGCTACATTGACTCTAGTAAAAATAAAAAACCATCGATAGTAACGTCAAACTATCGATAGTCAGTTGTACTATATTACTATCGATCACTATATCGGTCTCCTAAAAACGGTTAAGATCCTGTGCATACATACAATTTAGATATCGACGAAACTCTTCAGTACAGTTGTACTGTAGCCACTTTCATCGAACACGGCTGTTTGACTTATAGTGCGGCCACCGAGAGAATGCGTTCCAGATACCTGTCAACCACCTAGCCACTGCCAACCTTGTGTCTGAGTTGTTCAAGTTACCCAAAGGCCTCCAAATTGGCACGACTGCCATCTTATTACAATAACTGTGACCTACGTTTTACGTGCTGTCCGGAGCACATAGGATTCTCAGTTCAAATACCACTATGCGGTTACCCATCCATAGACTGACTGCGTCAAACTTTGCTTAACCTCTCCGATCGTGTAGCGATTGCTGAGTGCAACGGGCTACGAGCACCTTATTGTATGTTGATAATTCTTTTCTTTTCTTTCTTTATTCTTTTCTTTTTTTATTAACTGTGTTAGTTATCTACTCTAATAAAAAAGTAAGTGTGTGCAATTCACACACGGCAGAAGTGAAACTTCAGAAAATTATAATTTAATTTAATAATATAAAGTTATTGGTCAAATTAACACAGATGTGTTAAATAATTAACATAAATAAATTAACCAACGAATTTTAATACGCAAATGCACAAAAATGATACACGTGAATGATACACCACGTTGACTATGACGCGTTTTCTGGCTTCGTAGTACGCAGGCACAAAGACACGTGTTAGACTATGTATATGTATACAAATAAATAAAATTGAAGTGTCTGTTTGCAATGTCGAAATAAATAACAGCTTTTTACTCAATGCAAATGAAAGTATAGACTGTACATATAACAAAAAACCTACTTTAAATTTTATTGTCTGTCTGTCTGTCTGTTGGTTCCGGGTAATCTCCGACACGGCTGGACCAATTTTGACGGGACTTTCACTGGCAGATAGCTGATGTTATAAGGAATAACTTAGGCTACTTTTATTTAAAAAAAATATTTGGGGTTCCGCGCAAAAAAAATAAAACCCTTGAAATCCAATATGTATATTCTATGTCGAAGTACTCTAAATTTCTTTTAAATTAAATGCGGGTGAAACCGCGGGTCCCAGCAAGTTTATGAATATGTTTGGAATGTTTTTGGTGTCGCTTTTTCGTTTCGTCGAATTTTCAGATCACAACGGTGCTAAAGAAGTTTCACTTCAAAAATGTTAAAATCAAATAACTCTATCTTGATATTTTATAACCTGCGTTCATTTTCGATAGTATCGATGTAGTTATCAAAACAATTGATTACTATCGATAGTCCTCACTTTCGATAGTATCTGACCACTGCAGATAACTTACCTATCGTGGAGTATTTTTGTTCTGTTTCAGGGTGTTCTTGAAGCTTAAGCTATAGGTTCTTCTTCTTCTTCTCTTAGATTATGGCTTCTGTACTGTATCTTCTACAATTTCGCCGATTTCAAGTATCAAGCAATGTCGTACGGTGTTTAGATTAATGAATCTTTATATATTCATAAAATATTTCACAAAAATCCAAAAAATTTAAAAATTAGGCGGCGAGATCTTACTCTTAATTTATCAACAAACAGTCATGTAGTCATATAGGTTTGTCAAAGCCTACTTTGCCCTGTGACAAGGCTGCATCTATGGCTACGTCGTCAGCATCGGTCGTAAGCTCTGCCTACGGTTGTAAAGATAAATTGCTTAACAAAATCGGGATATTGCAAAATGGGTGAGTTACTGAGTTCATTAATAATTCCTTACCAATTAGTTAAAATATTCTATAGTTTCTACTCTCGTCTTTTTATCTATGAACCTCTGGAATATACTTGAATCATATCTTCAAGCATTAAGGCATTAAGGGTGAGATTCAGAAACGAGTCTAAGCGTGAACATACGCTTCCATCTGTCGAAATGCACTACTTACGCTCATAATTATACTCACAGACGGTCGGAACACCATTTAAGCTTAGCGTAAACTAAGCTAAGCCAAGTAGTGAAAATGGACTACTTTGGGCGAATCTAGCGCCACTAAGCCGGCAAAGGTGTGCTCGCAACAGGAACAATGAATTATGGATATATGAGAAAGTTGTTTACTTTGATTGTCATAATTCTAATTAGCTTTTAACTATGGAGGCTACATTAGTCCAATATGTTCAAGTATTTAACAAAATATCGTCCTTACTTACTCGCAATAATACAGCATGTAAGAATAATTATGTATAGAATAATAAACTTATCTGATTATTATATGACCTTGTTATTTCAGTCCACATCCCCAAATTTCTTTTAATTCATGTCTGCGTTAGTATTTTTATTTCTAGTATGGAATTTCAAATTGTCATTTTTACTCATAAAATGTTGATATATTCCTGCGATTTACAACTTAAGTAGACAGATTTGTGTTCGATATTTTGTTTCGCTCACTCCAATGGCATTTCATATATTGCTATTCTTTTTTATTTTTATTTATGCCTGACTACACAGTTTTGTAAAAACCGCATCTCACCGATAAACATTCTCGTAAAAAAAATGGCCATAGAGAATAGAGTTCAAACTTAGCCAAGACCGACGTAAGTTTGAGAGGGACTGTGTCTCTGAATACGTAATTTGAAGATGCGCTTAGCCACTACTTGGCTGGAGCGTTCTTAGCTCGTCTTAAGTCTCCGAATCTCACCCTAAAAGAAACATAATGCTGTCTATCCGTGATAAACACGTGATTTTATCTATTTCTATTTTTTTTAAGGTTCTGGCTCCATCGGTAACGTTCGATGATTTTGCCAATGTCAAGGTATGAAGCAGTAATTATCGTAAACTGTGAAATTAACTGTTACACAACTATTGATCAGTGTTTGTAGCGATGGCATCCATGGATCCCCATGCTAAAAAAGGACAAAACATTTTTGGTTAGTATATGTAAGACGTCACAAAATAAATGTTAGAACATTCAGTAAGTATATAATAAGTAAATAGAAATATCAACTTATAACTGGATTTTATTAATGCTAATGAATTTATAGAGGATTTTAACTGCAGGGGTATGGGCTAAAGTTAATAGGAAAGGAATGTTAATTGGGCGGGGAACATCAGAAGGGAGTATGTCGTAAAGGGGAGTGGTTAAACGAGGACATGAAAAAAACAAGTGTTCCAGAGTACCCTCATCCAGACCGCATTCACACAAAGAAGAGTCCCTCACGCGGATTTTGGCCAAAAAAACTGGAGTGCAAACAAACCCAAGTCGGAGTCTAATTATGACAGAGGTGGCAATTTTACTAGAAAATTTTAGTTTGCTGAACCAACATTTAGATGGAATGAATGGTTGGATAGAGCCGTAGAATCTGCCTTTTAAGATTCGAGATTTTTGCCAGTGCTCATTCCAATTCTTCATCAACTCGGGTTTAACAAGGCAGTGCAGAACACGGGGATAACAAGATGGATGAGATTCGATCCCATTCCGAGTAGCCAACTTGGCAATCGAATCCGCATTCTCATTATCAGCAATTCCAGAGTGGCTAGGGATCCAAGCCAATGCAATCTCTATGCCTAAGCAGTGGCATCTATACAAGAGTTGTTTTATCTTTAGGATAAGGGGAGAATTGTGACGAGAGCTAAAAGGCGATTTTATTAAATCCTGTAGACAGCTAAGAGAATCCGAGAGAATAAGGCTTTTGTTGAGTCCATGTGATTCAATGTAGGAGACTGCTTCCAAAAGAGCTATTGCTTCCCCTGTGAATATAGTGCCAAAAGCAGGACTACGAAAATTAAGAATAATTTTGTATTTTGGGATCCACACAGCTGATCCGACATTACCATTATCCGACAACTTAGAAGCATCTGTAAATAAAGTCAGCCAATCGTGCCAGTGCTCTGCCAGAATCCTATTGAATTTAACATTAGCAGCGGGGTCATGTTTGGATATACCAAAGTTAAAAATAATTTTTGGTTGGAAGAGTAAGGAATCAAAATTTACTTCAAATAAGGGGTTTTTATCTAACTGGACTAAGGAAATGTGCAAATTATTGAATTTACTGAAGCTGTTAACTAGAAGTGGAGGATTTTTATGCGACCAATAGCGAGATGTTGGGATTAGCTGAGAAAGTGTACGAAGAAGAGGGAGAAGAGGATGACATTTATTCTGGATGACTTTATAAAAAAATCTGTCACAGAGATATTGTCTACGTAAGTGAAGTGGGGGCTCTAAACATTCTACCTGAAGGGCATTAATAGGTAAGCATTTCATAGCACCCGTGATAATACGCAAGCATTTGGATTGAATCCTTTCCAGTTTGGCCAGGGCTATTTTGTTACATGGTTCCAACAGAAAGATTCCATAGTCAAAGTGACTACGAACTATGGCGTTATATAGGATTTTCTGAGAAGTTGGATGGGCTCCCCAGCGAACTCCAGAGAGGGCACGTAAAACATTAACGCCTCTTTCGCATTTTTTGGAGATGTAATCCAGGTGATAGAGACAAGATAATTTTGAGTCTAGAATGAGGTCAAGAAATTTTACTTTGTCACGGATCAAAATGGGTTCATTTACAACATAGAGGTTGATACAGGGAATATTACGCTTGCGAGAAAAGGCACCTGCATTGCATTTGGAGACTGACAAACTTAAGCCATTATCAGTTAGCCACTGGTTTAAGTAGAAAAGGGCAGAGTTTAAGCGAGATGCGGCATCTGAAAGGGAAGCTGAATTAAAGTAGAGAGCAATGTCGTCAGCATATTGTAGGATTTTGCAGAAACAACTCACTGAAGACTCCAAGTCATGTGTGTATATTATAAAGGATGGGGCTTAAGACCGACCCCTAGGGAAGACCCTTCCACACTAGACGGGATGGGGATACATAGTTTTGATAACGGACAGAAATAGAACGGGACATAAGGAGACAACAAATGATGTTGACCATTAGTAGCCACACCATAGTATTGGAAGTTGGACATTATCATAGGCAGAAGCAACGTCTAGGAAAACACCGAGAACACTTTCATTATTGGAAAACGCAATGCTGACATCAGACATGAAGACACTTAGGCTATCTAGAGTTCCCGTACCTCTTCGAAAACCGAACTGGGAACTGGGTAAGATGCCTTTAGTTTCTAAGATCCATTCAAGGCGATTCTTGATGAGATTCTCTATAATTTTAGCCAAGACAGAAGAGAGGGCGATAGGATGATACGAAGAAGAATCTTTTGGATCTTTCCCAGGTTTTAAAATTGGGATGATTATTTGGGATTTCCAAGAATCTGGAACATGGCCAGTAACAATAAAGGAATTGATTAGGTTCAGAAAGATTAGTTTACAGTCAGAAGAAGATTTGGAAATAAAGGAGTAGGGTATTCCATCAACTCCCGGAGCAGAATCCCGGAGATGATCTAAGGCAAAAATAAGTTCTGAATAAGAGAAAAGGTCATCAAATCTATCAGAGGAAGTGGGAGGCGAAGGATCTATAGTGGGAAGGCACTCGTAGCTAGGAACAAACGGGGGGGCTAATTTGGATATAAAGTCTTCCAACCAGGCACTGTGATCATTGGTAGAAACATCGGGAGAGTGGCTGTCACATGCTCTGCGGTAGATTTTAATTTTTTTCCATACAAGGGAAACTGGAGAACGTGGATACAGTGACTCGCAAAAGTTAAGCCAGCCACATCTTTTCTTCCTTGCCAATAACCTACAAGTAGTTGCAGAAGTCTTTTTGAAATTTAAATAGTCGGTCATATTTACACTAGAGGAAAAGGTGTTTTCTGCGTCTTTACGTTTACGGACGCCATCAGTGCATTCAGCATCCCACCAAGGTGGAGAAGGAATTAGGTGACGGGCAGAGTTTTTTAAGGGGATTGAAGAATTGGCCCCTCTCAACAGACACTCAACAAAATCATTGTAGAGAATACGGGAGTTGGATGAATTTATTTGGGGAAAATTCTGAAGTTCTGCATCCAAATTGGACAAAAACTTAGACCAGTCAGCTTGAGCTTGAGGAAGGCGATATTTTTGTAGGGGTTGGATGGGAGGAGACCGTAGATGAGTACTTGGAAAAGCAATTAGAATAGGAAAATGATCACTCCCATATGAATTAGGGAGAACAGACCAGGAAAGAGTTGATACCAAGGAAGGGGAAGAGAAAGTAAGGTCAGGAACACTAATACTTTGGTTAGGGGAAACCCGACGGGTAGCAGATCCATCATTAAGAACACAAAGGTTACGATCATCTAAAAGGTCTAGCAAAAAGCTGGAGGAGGGGTCATTACAGTGAGAGCCCCAAAGGGTGTGACGGCAATTAAAATCACCTAATACAATCAAAGGGCCAGGAATAGAAGAAAGGATAGAGTTAAATTCAGACAAAATATTAGCATTGGGATGGAGAATGTAGGCAGATACATAGGATATGTCCATGGCTCTAATGGCCACAACATGTAGACCAGCATCATGATGGGGAAGAGGAGTCTGGGAAAAAGTGATAGATCTGTTAACCAGTAGGGCGCAACCCGCCCATCCGTCATCTCTATCGTCCCGAAGACATGAATAACCAGGAACCCTAAAGAGAGATCCAGGCCTGAGCCACGTCTCCGACACAGCAAAGACAACGGATTTATATCTATTGATAAGATAGATTATATCATGTTTTTTCCTGAGAATTGATCTACAGTTCCACTGAAGGATTTTTTCTATTTTGGCGAATCCAGGTTTCGAGGACTTGTTGAACTAATATAACGACATTGTCCGGTATTGCGTCACTAAAGTCAACTCAGACTCAAGTCAGGAGCTCTATCAAATTGTCATTAGGAGTGGGAAGGGGAGTAGTTTCAATGTAAGGAGAATTCAGAGCATAGCTTTTTTTCCTTAGGAAATGAGTGCCAAAAAGCTTAATACACCAACCTTATACCCAAACCAGACCACACAAAACAATCACAACACTATAAACAAATTTCAAACAGATTTTGTTATTAAAATAAAGAGTGAGGTTAAGAATCGCGTGCTTAATCTCACCAAAACAATAGCAAAAATTCGTGGTTTTATCTGTATCTACTTGGTCCATTTCAACCTGATGGTAGCCAGCTACTAAGTCAAGGGTAGAGAAATATTGAGCACGTCAAACGCCTACGTCCGTCTGTCAACTATAATACCTCTCGCGTGTCAATTGCCGGCAGCCGTGTAGACACAATAGATTTTTAATTGTGTCTCGTTTTACGACATACAATGAGTTTAATACTAGGTACCTAATGGATATTTATCTTCGACCGTATTTCATTTAGTCGCATGTTATATATTATATTACAAGTCTCCATTCCTTTTCACCTGATGCATCTACTTTTTTGGGTACTAGGTATATGTACTAGACAGAACTATGGGGTGACCGCTTTCTCTAATTATATTTTGCCGTAATAAAGCGTCTGTATAGTTTTTGTATTTGTTGTTTTTGTAGTGGTGCCTGTCTATAATTGCGAACGTAAATCGGTGTTATCTGTTATCCTATAATTATATTTTAATCTAAAATGTAAGGACACGCTCATCGAGGACTCTCTATGGCTGCACTATAAAATACAGTCTCGGATTGTTTCCGGATGTGTTAATTTATTGTATGAAACGGAAACCACACTCGTAAGGTCTATTGCAATGCGTGATAAATGGGTTTACTACTATGAAAAACGAAGAAAACGGTGTCTGCCTTTCCACTGACCTTTAAGTGAAATTCTGTGGCAGACGGTGACTTGCCACTAACAAGATGGGCTCTAAAAGGCCACCACTACAAGTGAAAGGAAGCAACACAGGCATGAGCAGCTTGAGGTGCGGCACCAGCTTCACCCATAACGGGTCTCGAAGACTCGGTGAGAGTTTTCCCGTTCCTACTAATGTCGTTCTGCTCCATCAATCCAAATGTAACATAATAAAGAAAACAATAATTTTTAATTTATTCTTTTTATAGACGAATACAAGAAAATTCCTTCACTTGCATATTGTATATGATTCCAAAGTTAAACAATCTTACCTGATACCTATTGTTTTTTCTCTCCATTAACGTACACCACTGAACACCATGCGAACTCGGGAACAACCGAACCCCTGCTGTGTCCGCGCAGGACAAAAGCCAGAGTACTTAAAGTTTACTGGGTGTCTCTGGGTTCGGTATTACGATTACACAAATGATGATTGAAAAACAAACTCTATTAGTAAAGCTAAGAAATCTTAGTTTTTGATGGTTAACATTGCTGCAAAAAAAAAATCAGCCTGCTTTTGTAATATAGTATTCAGTTAAAAAATAAAAATCTTGTTGCCCGCACATTTTTTAGTTTAATAAACAAAGCATTCAAGGAAATATAAGTCTGTGGAATCAGTAACACTAATGAGAAATTGGTTAGGTATATCCGTCTCTCTAGTGTGATCTTACGAGGACCTGGAGCCTCCCTTAGGTGCCGAAGATGACCGCTCCAGTGGTTTTAGCCGGTAGGAGTCCGGCATACCCCTTCGCCCTTCCCCCGGGTAAAGGAAGTTCATGAAGAATTTCCACTGGGCACCAATAAAAAAATAAATTAAAAAAAGGCCGCTTTAGGGTAGTTTGTCTTTTCGTAAACTATATCTTTCGTTCATTTAATTTCACTCGTAGTCCGACTTGAAACCAGTTGCGGGCGAAGACCGTTTGGGAAACTAGTTTTCGGTTACAGGCAAACAATTGTGCTTAAGTTTCAAATAAAAGGAAAATGACCCACCCGACACCCTCGCCGTCGCCTCTTTTTACGAGGACGTGAAGTACGCAATGGGCCCAGTGGAGGGCCAGGGGCGGGAACAAATCGCCTCTCGTCCCCAACGCAGAAAATGTAGCTTTGGAGGGAGCAAACCGATTGCAAGCCTACACGAGTTGGGGGCTGCTAGCGACGAACTCAGGGTAACTTGTCGATAAAATATATTTTAATTTTTTATCATTACATAAATTATTTGTTGTTGGGTTTTACATAATATTATGTAAATGATTTTCAGGTTATGATTATTTATTTGCTAAGACGGGATACATTAATTTTACTTAAAAAAAAGTATATTGACCTACGACTAAATGTTAAGCGCGATAAAACCAGCCTTTGTACATACATGCCATTTTCTGTTTTGTATTGTAGTGATTCTATTCTAGTTTATGTTTTATATGGCTGTTTATTGTACTAACTTATTATCTAACCTTGATCCTCAGTTACTGGTAGTAGGTACTCATTATTTAATTTCGAAACATTTTTTATCATGAATCACACAATCTTATCTATTAAATTAAAAACAGCTGATAGATCAAAATACACTGTGTAAGTATTCTGGCGTCTTTAAATCACCAAATCAAATCAGTTCAATGTTAATTAATATTTTATTAGTTATTTATCTATAAAAAATAAATTGTAAATCGTTACATTTCATCATCATCATTTCGGCCGAATGAAGTCCACTGCTGGGCACAGGCCTCCCCCAAAGATCTACAACAACCAATATGGATGTGTTGTGGGCTCATTGGGGGGTTTTGCCATAATCGCCACGCTTGGCAGACGGGTTGGCGATCGCAGTTGAGTTGGTAATGTACTCGAAGGACGCTGCTGCCCATCCTCTGGCTAATCCCTTAGTCGACTTTTACGACACCCATGGGAGGAGATGGGTTACATTTAAACATAACAAATTTTGTTATATCGAAATAATTTTATAAATAACTAGTTGTTGATTGATTGTTGTTGTTCTAGAATATTGGTACATTATTTTCCAATTCGCTTCTTACAGCTTCAATTTCAGAAACGTGTATTAACGCAGTCGTCCACAAAATACACAATTTTAACTCGTAACCTACACGAGTAAATAATTTTCAATGAATCATACTAATATATTTTAAATGTGAATGTAAGTTCGTTTCTTACGCTTTCACGCGAAAACTACTTAACCGATCATCATGAAACTTTGTACACATATTCTTGGCGGTATTAGAAGTAATATTGGAATCTTTTGATTGAAAAAAAAAATGACTTGTTTAATGGCTTCAATGCGAGCGAAGCGGCGGGTAAAAGCTAGTAATTTCATAAAATTCTAACCGTCAGTTGGCGACCAATTGCAAACAGTAAGAACATTAAATCAATAGAAGTATTTCAATATTTGTACAACCAATTAAATATACTGATCACTTGAATCGCTTGAGGAAATAAGTAGAAGTAGGTCACCAAACAATATCCGTACATTGCCCTGAAAATAGGCTTATCATAGCTAATCAAATAATCTAGCCCTTATGAAACAATTATCTCAACTTTAGTCAACAGTTTATCATTTACTATTGTGGGCTCTTCATTTGCTATACAATATAACTGATAGAAGTGCACACTTGCTAAAAAGTATACATTTTCACCAAAATGCTAAGTTCCACAAAAATTCTCTCTGTGCTGATTGTAGTACATTTTTCTCGGATAGTTCATGCGTTTGATTATTATACATTCTCAGAATATTCTAGTGAAGAATCAGTAGAAGACGCGCGCTTAGACACAGTGAGTATCAAAAAATCATACCGGTAGCTACACATAGCATATTACTGATTCGAATATCACTATTACCCTAATTGCTTATATTAGGTATAATGCATTCTCTAAGGCTGTAAGGTAACGAATTTATATTAATAATTGCAAAGAATTATTCATTAATCTCTGACAGCTCATATCAATAAGGCAAACAAGTTGCAGTTTAACTTCCAACTGAGTTTTCAAAATAATGCAATCTAAATCCATATTCCCAGCTAAAGAAAATAGTTCTTGCTGACTCACAATTTTCTTTGCAGTTTTCGTTAATAAGAAAATATGGATATCCTTGCGAAATACACCGAGTGTATACGGAAGATAAATATATACTGGAGATGCACCGGATACCAAGTAGGCTCAACTCAACCACGGCTCCTGTAGTTTTACTTCAACATGGCTTGTTGTCGTCTTCCGCAGAGTGGGTGCTCATGACACCTAGTAGGGGACTTGGTATAAATACAATGTATTTTTCATTATTCTTTATGTGCTTTGGCTTCTCATAGGAAAATTGCCAACACTAACCAAACAGTTTAATTAAAGACCTTTATTTAGTAGATGGTTAATATTATGCGATGTGTAATTCCATGGTGTCCAAATTAAGAATATAGCACAATTTCATCTCCTCCCGTGGATGTTGTAAAAGGTTACTAAGGGCCTTTAACCCAGAGAGACGGGCAGCAGCGTCGCTTCTTTAGAACAGTCATACTGCAGTCCATACTGCGCTCACTAACTCGCCTGCCAACCGTGGTGAGTACTGGCAAATTCCCCCCAAAATTACGACACAATTGTAAAAATCTATGGGAGAGGCTTATGTTCAGCATTGTACGTTATTTGGCTGACACGATACGCTGAATATGCAATGAATTACCGATGTCTTATGAAACATTTCAATAGCTATGATATTGTAATGTCGTTTTGATATACTTACAGCAAACCATCTATTTATATCTACCACATCTTCCTTTTCAGCGTACCTCTTAGCAGATGCTGGTTATGACGTGTGGATGGGAAATGCACGCGGGAACACTTATTCCCACAGACACGTCTCCATCAAGCCCACATCATCCTCGTTTTGGAGGTTCAGTTGGCACGAGATTGGCTACTACGACCTTCCTGCTATGATCGATTACATTATCAAAGAAACTGGGGTACCCAAGATCCAATACATAGGTTTCTCTCAAGGGACCACAGTTTTCTGGGTTCTAATGTCGACAAGGCCAGAATACAATGAAAAAGTTATTGCCATGCAAGCTTTAGCACCTGTGGCTTATCTGGGACACGTCAAGAGTCCTCTTATTAGAGCTATTGCACCATTCACAAACTCTCTTGAAGTATGTACCTTGTAAAGGTTTGTTGCTCTCATCATTTTACCACAATACTAGACGGTTAATTCGTTATTTAATTTTAGGTGATACTCAAATTGTTGGGGACCAACGAAATACTGCCGAATGGCAAAATAAATGAACTCGCAGGGCAGAAGCTGTGTTTAGAGGAAGCTATCACCCAAAGTCTTTGTACAAACCTTTTGTTCCTCATTTGTGGATTTGATGACGAGCAACTTAATGCCGTAAGTCCATATATAATTCTAACTATTATTAATTAACGCAAATGTAAGTATCTCGAATACTCCAGGTTTGGCAATGATTTACCAATTGGCACTTTAGCAATGTTTTCCCTTAAATGTAGTCTGTTCAGCGAAGGAATTTATAAGTCTCAAGTAAGAATTTCAAAAATTATAAATTTCTGAATTTCAGACAATGTTACCAGTGGTTCTGGGCCATACACCAGCAGGAGCTTCTACAAGACAACTTATCCATTTTGGTCAATTATACAAATCTGGCAAATTCGTACAATTTGATTACGGCTGGATTAAGAATAAACGATTATATGGAAGCATTAATCCACCAGCATATAACCTGGACGCTATAAGGACTCCTGTATTTCTCCATTACGCTGATAACGATTGGCTAGCGACACCAACTGATGTTAAGAAACTAGCTGAAGAAATTCCAGCCGCAATTGGAATTTACAGAGTCCCTCTCGCAAAGTTCAACCATTTAGACTTCGTATTCGCTATAAATGCGACAGAGTTAATTTACAACCGGCTACTGAATATAATGGCACAATTCATAAACTAAATATAAACGAGACACTTTATTTCACGCATATATTATAACAAACAAACGAATACAATTTTTTTTAGCAAATTGATTCACCTTATTCTTTAACGCCTTTTATCCGAACCTGCGAAATAAGAATAGTTAGAATTAATGTTTTGGGTTTTTGCGATTATTACTTATGATAATAAAACACTTTTAAACGGATTACATCGCGTATATTATAGATTTTTGTTTTTCCTGAAGTTTCGAAAACTTTGCAGGGTTCGTGGTCGCAGGATGACTAAGGCACAGACTATACACTAATACTGACAGACTAAGGTGACTTGAGGTTGATCAAAACGAAGATTCACACACTGCAGACTGTTTAGCGTCTATGCTTGACGTCAGCTATGTATTCTCTCATTCGGGTGGCTTTACTACGCTTTGTTTGCCCTATGTATGACAAACCACAATCACAGTCAATCTTGTAGACCCCGGCAACCTGTAAAGGCATGTGACATTCCACCGGTTTGAGAAGTTGGCTGATCTTCTTACGCGGCTTTAAATAAGTTTTGATGGAAGCACGCTTCAAGATATGACCAATTCTGTCGGTGACACCCTTAATGAATGGTAAAACAGCAGGTCTTCGATCAACCGTGGTGGGTTTCGGGTGGATTCTGCGACGGGGACGTGGTGCTTTAAAATTGTTATATTGAAGAACTTGCTTCACATGGTTAAACTTCCCTGCCAGATGGTCGGCGTCGCAGATGCACGGTGTGAACTAACAGAATTATCAGGATTATGGGTGGGAAGTATGTCAAGAAAGGCCAAGGATTTGTTGTCCTCTAATTCCATAGTAAACTGAATTTTACTGTGTATTGAATTTGGGTGTTTTAAAAATGCAGGACAATTTTGTGAGACAAGACGGTAAAAGTATCATCTAAGTACCGTTTGAACATCTTCAGTATAAAAAAACGTGATTAAAATTGTACGGTAGACAAAATAAAGTAACTTTTAAAAATCTGTAACGACGCCTGTCACCATAGTCATCCTGCGCCACGAACCCTGCAGTGTTCGAAACGTCAGGAAAAACAGAAATCTATAATATACGCGGTGTAATCCCTTAAAAGTGTTTTATTATAATTAAAATTAACTAAAAATATTAATATACTAACTATATTAATATTTTTAGTTAATTTCTACTCGTACATAATTTTTTCTTAATTTAGACATAATTTAATTACTTAGACTAACGACTTACATGCGGTTGACATATCTATGATTCGTGTATCAATCGGAAATCCTACAAAGTAAAGAAAAAATATATTAATTTAGTCCCATTTAATTTAAGTTTAAATTGAAATGAATTTTTGTAAATCCACCCTCGCCTTCATGGATACATGAATAGCCATTCAAGCGTGGGTGGATTTCACTGGTTCATCGGTATACTGCAGTGCTATTTTGTAAGAATTCTAGTGATCTCTTATTTCGTATTGTTTTTGCAACTTTTTACTGTGTGAGTTGAGTGTTGAAGTGAGTTTGCCAGCGAGTTCTTAAAGAATAAACTGCTGCAAATCATAAACCTACCTCGAATTCAATAAAAGATTTTGGAAGTTACCTACTTCCTCAATTTCCACGCGATGTATTAGGAAGTTACTTTTAATTATTTCCGTCCCTTGATTTAATGTATGTTAGTCACCTGTCAGGACCAAACAAAATCCGGACCCACGATCCTTTTACACTAACAAGAATTACTTCTCATTACAGCAACAGGAACCATAAGTTTATTTATATTTGCCCCACACTAGGATTTCTTCTATGGGGTGCTAGGTCAGAAAACCTCCTCGTGCGCCGGTGGCTGGCCCTTTGGATACATCTGGAGGGCAGAGCGGTGGCAGGGACAGTGCCTCCTGGGCATCGGGCAATAATAACTCTTCGGAGCAACTTATTGCCCAATAGCAATTATTCTTGCAAAGAGGGTGAGCCCTCCGGCATGGTGACAGACTGTTGGTTGGGTAAAGTTATGGCCGAGGCCTCTTCCTGGCCAAAAATCTCGCTGACCTCGCATTGGTCCCGACATGGTGACCATCAAGCACAAGGCGAGGCAGTATACGGTGCAGTCTCAGAACTCTCCACTATGCGTGGACTTTGGTCTGCCTGCCGGGCATCGGTCTGGCTGCTACGTCTCCCCCAACGTGTCTGTCACCGACTACGAGATACTTGGACGGGGTAGGCCGCAGCTTAGCCTTCTATGCTCGCCCCGTCTAGTGTGCGTCCTGGGGGACTGCAACGCTCACTCCAGGGCCGGGATGGGCTGAGGGAGCAGATAATGCAAGACTAGCCTATTGGACCTACCGGGCGGCCACGATGACGCTTTAAAGCGCCATCTGCAAGGCAGACAAAGCCCTCTCCCAAGTTGCGCCATACCACCGGGTCCTCCACATACCTCCTCTATACTTATCAAATATAAACGTATTAAAATGTTACATACTACTTAAATATAACAAAGATGCATATAAGAAAAATGCTCTTGCAGGACGTAGGATAAATATAAAGGGTTGTGCCCTTGTTAAAAATTAGATAATATACTTGCCAGCATCAGTTATCCCTGCCACCTATCACCCGTTAAGTTTAAAGTAAGAGTGAGTGATAAGCGAACCCAGAAGGATGCGCTAATTCTATCATAGTTCTCATCTATCGCTTTCCATCAGGTGATATCGAGACCAAGAGCGTATTCAGTCATGAACAAAATAAACCCTAATGAGCCTAGAGCCTCCTTAAGGATCTAGACTTCCCTCCAAAAGTCACATACTAAAATGTTTACATATGTTATCATATGTATCACAATTCTTATATTTGTTACTGGTGTATAATAAAGAGTATTGTAAAGTAATGAACCTGCAAAATTCATCATTTCGGCCGAATGAAGTCCACTGCAGGACACAGGCCTCTCCCAAAGATCACCATAATGACCGATATGGGTGTGTTGTGGGTGTTGCCATAATTGCCACGCTTGACAGCTGGTTGGCGATCGCAGTTGAGTTGTTAATGTACTCGAAGGACGCTGCTGCCCATCCTCCGGCTAATCCCTTACTCGACTTTTACGACACCCATGGGAGGAGATGGGGTGGTGGCATTCTGAGCCGGCACCACACATGCGAAATTGCATTCCTGAAGTTTTAATATCGATTTTCAAGAATCAATGAGGAATTATAATGAGGAATTATATTACTAGTGCGATTTTTCATTTGACTTACTATTACAGCGAAACGATACTACAGCTTCACTTAATCTCTCTCGAAATATATTTTTAATCTATAACCCACATTCGGTTATCTATTATATCATGGGTGCATGTTGTTCAGTATTTATAAAATAGAATCATAAATATTTACACAAAACCCAGGCGTTTTTAATCGCAAAAATAAAAAACTTACGCAATGTGAATCAGAACCGGCAAATGATATGGTAGAACATGAGGGTGCAGACCTGCTAGCATTCACTTTACGGAATGTAGCATCAATATCTGATTTGTCTACTCGTTGTTTTCTATCGTTCGCTATACTCATTTCTCGTTTTACAATCGCACCAAAAGTGTTTTGTACTGAAAAAAAAGGACATATGTGTCTAAATAACCATACGCGGATCGAAAAAAAAAGACAACTCCAGGACTTATGTCATCGTTCTGTTTAAAGTACAACCTTATCAAAACGAAATCGATCTAATTGTCATTGTTGTCATTCATCATCATATCCCAATGCCAAAAATGTCAAAGGATGTCCACTGCTGAACAATGGTCTCCCTATAGATTTCCACAATTGTGTCGTCATTAAGGGGGAATTTTTCAGTAGTTAACACGTGTGACAGGTGGGTTTAGCACAGTATTGGCTACTGTTCCATAGAATTCTTAATAATAGGTCTTTACCTATGAAATTGCCGCCCTGCAGTACCGGACATTACAATAAAAATGTTGTTTGTTTGGATTTGAATTCTAGTTTAAAACTAATTTAATTATATAAACATGGTTTTCATTATTCAAAATGATTCTTAGGTGTATTGATTAGTGTTACGTTTTCATCACGATTGAATCTTTTTCGTCGTCATGGATATGTTGAAAATTCGATATATTATAGAATTTGAGTATCGTCGTGGCAGCATGTGGCACAAGTGGCATGCAACATTAACGACGTTTACGGATCGGACACTACAAACGACAACACATTATTGGTTTGCCAGCTTCCGTTCTGGAAATTTCGATCTGAAAAATGAACCCCGTGTTCATCCGAAAACTTTGGTCAACAATTACGAATTAAAGTCGATTGTGGAAGCTCAATTTACGGCTGAGTAAGGAGCAGCTTTTGACGTAAGCATCAAAACAATATTGGTCCGTTTGCGTCAAATTACCAAGGTAAAAAAGCTTGACAAATGGGTGCCCTACGAACTTAACGATCATCAGTGCAACGTGCGCGTCGAGGCCTGCCTTGCGCTTCTCAACAGGCACAGAAACGAAGGAATTTTGAACCGCATTGATACCTGCGACGAAAAATTGATTCTGTATGACAATTGTAAGCACTGAACAAGTTGGTTAGATCCTAATCAATGCCCTAAACGAAAATTGGCCCCTAGAAAAGTGATGGTCACTGTTTGGTGGTCTAGTGTGTGATTCATCACAGCTTACCAAACGAACTGTGGAGAATTGAACACTATGATGGAGAAGCTCACACATCTGCAACCAGCTTTGATCAATCGCTCGACCCCGCTGCTCTTGCACGAGAACGCGTGAACCCATACTGTACAACGGACGGTCTCCAAGCTACATAAGCTTGGGTTGGAAACTCTCCATCATTCGCCGTACTCACCAGACCTTGCGCCTACAAACTTTTTCTGGAATTAGAATAATATTTTGGCGGGAAAAAAATCAGTGCTCGAGAGCCAAAACAATATGCCTTAGAAGAGTATGTCACCTCTCGTCAATCTGGTTTCTTCAAGAAGGGCATCGATAAACTGCCACAGCGTTGGCAAAGATTCATTGATCGCTTAGTTGGTAATTTGATTTAATAAAATAAAAAGATAGAAAAAATGTCATACTAAACGGCAATTTCATAGGTAAAGACTACTATTATCACGATTTTTGCAGTAGTAATAAGGTTACCTTTGGTCAACAGTTGGATAGGATCTTCTTTCCTATCACAGCACGAACTATCGAAATGTAAATCATTCAGTATTGGTTCATTAGTTTTATGAAGAACTTGCAGCAAAGAAATGTGTCTATAGTTCTGAAATAAGGATATAACCATTATTGAAATCAGATAGTCAATTAAACAGGTGAGAATTATGCTCTGATGATGTTTCATCCTACCTCATTTTTACAATTTTTCATTGTTATGATCATTTCGGAATCAATGCCACTAACTTCATTGATGTCTATTTTTCCTTCTGCACAGCATTCAAAAGGTTTTGGTAGAATAGCAATAGTATCATTATTGCTTGTGCATGTTGTAGGAGTATAAAATGCTGATTTCCATGATACATTTTTGTTTACATTATGAAGTTCCATTCGTAAAGAATTATTTTCTTTCTTCAGTTTTTCAATTTCTTTCTTTTGACAATCACATTTCTGTTGTAAATAATCTAAATTAACTTTGTGTGCCATAATTTCATCGTTCTGTTCATCGCAAGTTTCACACCCAAAGTCAACTGTTTTGACTTTTGCCGAACATTGCCTATTGTATTTTCGACTATGTGATGAACATGATCTTTTAGATCTATTTACCGTAGAACTTGATGGATATTGTTCAGTGTTTGTTGATTTTATTTTGTAAGATTTTATTGTGCAACTGTTTGTCTTACCAACATCTTGCACGGGATCATTTCGAACATCGCAAGACTTAAGGTTACAAGGGGGAGTTACTTTTTGGGCTATATTCGTCCCTTTCCAGGGACAAGAGCTAGGGAAGCCAGGAGCACGACTTAAAAATGGTGTGATATTTCTGACGAACATAGCCTGTTGCACCATTTCAGTCTGCCAAATTTTTGCAACAGAACGCACACTGTCAGTACGACAGCAATCATTTTGTCCTAAATCGTCATTTTTGGAAATATTTACATTGAATATTTTTTCAACAATGATTTTCCAGAACATTTTGATGCTTTTTAAGGCCTCCAAGCATCGTTCACAAGGCCAATGGCTCGTTTCAAATTCCTCCTGAAATATAATTATTAATAAGTATTAAACTATTTAAGATTAGTGTTTTATAAGGCGAGATCAATTAAACTTTGCCGTACATCATCAAAATACTTTTCAAAATCCTCTTCATTTTTGAAACATTCTTTCATTGCATGACATGAATTGCATATGCTATCAAGAACGACTTTTGATTTACAATCTGGGTGACAACGGGGTGTAGCCTGGAAAAAATCACTGTGAGAATAAGAATCATAATAATACCAAGTAAATTCATAATTATATTTCTTACTCTGCCCCGACTTCTGCACGTCATGCTTCTCATAAATCTGGCTAAAGTGCTTGTAGGTAAAACGCAAACCGGCATGTCGCACTTTATCCATTCCCTTAGGTAACGATCGCGCGTCCGCAAGTCATGACTCCATGCCCGTACGTCGCAGCAAGACTCATATGATTTGATCTTACCCTCGTTGCGTGAGCAAAGTCGTAAGTTGCTATGACCTATGTAATTCATTGAATCCATACACTCGCCAAGCAATTTTTCGATCTTGCTTCCATGTTGACGTAAAATTTTGAGATCCAAATTGACACAAATTGATGACACTGGTAGCAAAATGCTGAATGTGACATTAGAGCAAAGCGTCATGCAATAATATACAGAATGAGAATGTCAGAATGCTTCAAAAAGTTCAAGTTTATATATGAATAGAATTTAATTGTAAGTAGGTGAACTTCAAATGTCTGTTCTTTTTATTTTGCAAACACCTTTTCATAAAGCATATATTTTCCTAGCAACGATGCATGCCACTGACGCAAAATATTGTTTTCAATTGATAAAAGTCAATGATCATAAATTCGCAGAAATGGTTATATATGGCTTCTTAACACTGTAATATATCTGTATCTTTGTCTACCCATATTTTTGCGAATAAATTTCTGATTTCTGAAAACATCAACCGTGCAACTTGGGAAAAGTCTAAAGCAGTGGACTGTGATAAGACGAATTAATGAACAATTTTTTGATATGTATATAATATTATTTTATTTACCTATAACAATTATGTCTCAACTTATAGATAATGATCTGCTCACATTTGGTATGTATCGTAGCGCACACACACATGTCAGTGTGTCGATAGTATCAATAACACTGACAAACTGACTTTGCCGGCTCACATAATGGCGTCAGCATGGGGCCACGCCCCCATTGGCAGAAAGTCGGCACGCACAATATATAAATAAACAGTGATTACAACCGTTCTATGTTGATATATTTCTGTAGTTGGTATGGTTGGTGGTAACCTACCTAGCCAGCCTCTTACAATATGGGACTTACCAACAGACAGGTTCTTGGCTATTAGGCTATTGTGCTTAACAACTATTGACACAATGACTAACATAATAACCTAAATGAAAAAAATATACTAAGTTAAAGCCGAGGAGCACGAAGAGGCCTATTGCGAAGGCAAGGGGCAAAGACGGACGGCAGGTCTCTTAAAGATTCCTATCACCATCTTAACTAAAGTGATTCTACTGATCTCATCTTTACCGGGATAAGTTTCAATAATAATGCCAAGGGGCCAAGAAAGCGGCGCAACGTTATCAACTTATCAGTAACGATGACAACAGTGCTACCTATCTTAATCGGGACAGAGCGTTTGTTACATTTTCCTCTGTACTTTAAAATATGAAGGTATTTACGTATCAAGCGGTGTGCGAATGATTGCACCATCTGGTCCAACAAAGCGTAGCGATGTATTAAAATTGTACTATCACCAGCAACATCATAAGCGGGCAGGGCTCTTAACGGCGTCTATATAAAAAAATGAGACCTTCATTAAGTGGTGTCAACCAGCGCAAATTAAGAACACATTCGATCTGTGTTAGATAACACCTCTTCATATATTAGCAACTGATTACCGATGGCCCGCTCATATGTTAACAACTGATTCGTATGCCCGCTGAAGTGCGGACCGCGTGGTGGGTTTATTTTCCACGTGATTTTATGATCGACTACTCATTACTGAATGCAGTTTTATACTGATCCAAATCAATGAATGCGTAAATTTCTGACAAAACGTTTTTCGCACCTAAGAAAACTGTGCCTACGTCAGAGTACATTGACAGCACCCCTTCTCACAAGAAAAAGTTTTAATGCCGTAAGAAAGGTGTTCGTGCTAAGATCTGTTGTCAATTCTACGTGAACGATGCGAGTAACGAGACAACAAAGAATACAGGGATAATCTTTAATGGAACGAGTTCTGCATTTACGTTGCGGGATAATATAAAGAGGCTTTCGCTTTCGTCATGCAACATGCAGGCAAATCTCCCATGAAAGGTTGCACTGGCTTTGGCTACGTACGGAATGCAATTGTGCACTATACAACGCACGACGTTTCTACACGAGAGAATCCAGTAACATAGACGCAGTATTGCTTGTTATTATTATTGGGTTGGGAAATTAATCAGTGATGAATAATTCCCAACATATAGAGTTCCACAAGGCAGTGTGCTTGGCCCGACCATTGCCTTGGTATATATGAGTTATCTGTATCAGTTGTCAATAAATAACTGCAAAACCATTATATCAGATGACACGGCTCTATACGGCACCTAGCCTCTAATTTAGCTAAAATGCTCTTTCTAATGTTATGTCCTGGCTGAATGCCAACCTGCTCACGCTAAATACGGACAAAACGAAATACATTACTTTTTCCGCTTTTTCTGTGTCCCAACCATCACACATTTTACAAATAAAAGCTCACACTTGCTGTCTTTCCAGACCTAATTGTGTATGTACCTCTCACACGAACAACTGATATCTGGTATTTAAGAGTGCAAATCGACTCCCATCTTAGTTGGGACAAACATATAGGTAATTTAGTTTCCCGTACAAGGAAACTTCTTTATCTATTTAAGAAACGGAGATCTTCAGCTGATCTTGAAATATTAAAGCTTGTATATTTCTCTTTTGCACAATCAATACTGATGTACTGCATACCAGCGTGGGAGGTACGTTTGCTGTGAGCATATTGCGAGTGGAAAGAGCGCAGAGGGGGCTGTCCTAAAAGTGCTTCTTAAGAAACCTATAGGATATCCGACCACAACATTATACCATCTATGTGCTTCAAACAATCTTACGAAAGCATGCTACTATCCCCTACAAATCAAATGACAGGACCAAGTTTGTGAAATGCAGCCACATAAAACTGCTCTCGCCAGTAGAAGTTTAAATATTAATTTTATTAATTTTAGTTCACGTCTTTACAACCGTTTTAATTAACTAAAATATATTTGTAATCTTAGTAAAACTAAATACAAAAGAGAAGTACTGAACCGTATACAAAAGTTAAATTACCAGGAGACTGAAGATCTTCTCACACCATTACTTAATTAGAAGACTGTAACAAACACGCATAAACAGATACACACTGCACATCATACTACACTCTTCACGCATACATACACAACCCCCCACACACACCTAAACACATTATTATCATTCATCATCATCATTTCACCCGAATAAAGTCCGCTGCTAGACACAAGCCTCCCCCAAAGATCGCCACAGTGACCAGTCTGGGTGTGTTGTATGCTCATTGGGGGGTTTGGCCATAATCGCCACGCTTGGCAGGTGGTTTGACGATCGCAGTTGAGTTGTTATTGTACTCAAAGGACGCTGCTGCCCATACTCCGGCTAATCTCATATTCGCCGTTTACGACACCCACAGGATTGGTGCTATTCGTAGCCGGCACCAACCCAAATAGTAGTAAAATTCTGTTTTCTGTGAGCAGGTTATCACTGCTGGACATTGGACGCGGCCTTTCCAGGTCCTAAGTGCACTCAAGCCTTCCACATCTTAAAAAAAACACAGTCAGTTAACAGTCACCTCCCCTCCGCTGAGGGGGTGACCGCTTTACATTCATCGCCTCTGAGATGTGCTGCATGCTGATGATGTGAGGCATGACACCAATGACAAGGTCTACTGTGATCTTCACGAGGACCTGGAACCTCGCTCGGTGCCGAAATTGACCGCTCCGGTGGTTTTAGCGGGTAAGAGTTTCTCGGTCCATCCCCGGGACGCAGGAAGTACATGATGTATTTCCAACGGGTTAAAAACATGTATAATATATATTTACATATAAAGATAATGCACATTATGAGTATTATTGAATTTTTTCCTCAAGAATTAATTTCGACTTAGGATATATAATATCGGCGCTTAAAAGACAAAAGGAGATAATCGACAAGCTTGTGAAATTTAATTATGGTTCCAATCGTTAATTTTTTCTGTATCGTATGATGTAACTGTATTGAACAAATCTTGCCGCTTATCATATTTTACCTTCCAAGCATCAATTTTCCAAGGATTAGTTTAATACTGGCACTTATAGGGCAAAGAACATTTTTTAAATTTGACATTCTATTTCAAGTCACCATTCAGTCTCGATTTCTTTTGACAGTTCATAATATTTGATAATTTCGTTATACACATTTTGTCGTAAGTTTATTGAAAAACAAAATATTTTAAATCGTCTCGTTATGCGTAAAATGGATGGCGGAGAAAAGTAGCATATATTTATATACATGTATATGTTTAGAAAACCATATATTATCCTAAGTAGACAAAACAGTTGGCATCGCGATGTCTTTCATAACGAAAAGGGAGCGTGTGTTCAACGAATATGACCTGTTCGATTTGCCGCCGAGAAACGAAGGGAAGTTGAAGGCGTACGCGTCATGTACGGACGCGAGAGCCTGGTCCCACTTCTGTTCAGATAAAAGCGAGCACTTGGTGGATGTAATAAAAAGGAACAACGAAACAGTGAGACCCAAGTATTTGCCAACGAACGTGATTGTTGACACGCTGATGGCAGCGAAGAACGCGGAGATAGCACGACTGAAACACAAGATTGAAGAGTTTCAGCAAATATTGTCCGCGTACGACCAACTCGAGCTCACGTGCGATCAGAAATGCGAAATTGCGAATGCCGTAAGTAATGGTCCATATGACTTCACTGACTTTCTATGTCGGCTTGTAAATTGACGGCACGGTTGGTGCAGTGGCTGATACAGTCGCATGCTGCGCACCGGGTCGTGGGTTCGATTCCCGCACGGAACAAATATTTGTACGATCTGCAGGTAGTTGTTCCGGGTCTGGGTGTATTGTGTGTGGAATTTGTGTTTGTAAACGCACCCACGATACAGGAGAAATCCTAGTGTGGGGTAACGTTTCTAAAAAAAAAAAAAAATGTCTACAAAACGGGCTCTTTTTGCAAAGCGCTATTGTTGAATATAAGAAACGATCATAATGAATGTTATCACACATGCTTACCGCTGCATAATTTAATTTAATAATCGTATCTATAGTTTATCTTAAGCAAAACTAACCCAACAAATATGATAAACATCTGTCGAGGATAAAGAGATAATAGTTTGGAAATGGACGATAAGACTTCGTCACACAGACTTATTTCTTTCCATGATGTATTAAAATTTATAAAGGCTGTACATATGCCACATGCTGGTCAGTATGTCACCGCGTGCCTTCATGATGGGAAAAGCCGCAGAGCATCCATTTCAGTTGTAAGTCATTCAGACGCCAGTGATTATAACTAATAACGGAAATTGGAAGTTGTCAAAATCGCCATCGCTATTGTTTCTAATTAACAATTTATTATTTATTTTTTATCGTGAGGAAGGTCCTCATGGACTTCCTCCGCCTTGGGATTGGCGGAGGGGCATGCCGGACTGTTACCGGGTAAAACCCCACGGTGTTCTTCCACTTACCTCTAGCCAGAACCTAAGATTTTGTAATAATTACATAACATGGTTCTTTACTTATAGATTACGGGAAAACCTATAAGAAGTATATGGTCTTAATGGTGTCCTTCCACTTACCTCTAGCTAGGGGTGAGGTGCACGCTTTGTCAGTATTAGACCGTGCTAGTGCCGCACGCCTGCCACACCGGGCTATAAAGCCGCCGGGCGTATCGCCGGCAAGTACGGCAGCATAGTGTGTAGTGTAGGAGCCTTTAGACACCTATATATTTTTGGCTGACTTTTTATCTGTTTATGTTAATTTTATTTTATTTACACAACTGAGCGGTCTCCAATATAACCATAAATTATGATGAAAGGATAATCAATCACGTAATTCTTTTTTAGCAAGCAGCAATAAAAGAAGCCAACAAAGAGCTCGATGATCTGGTAAGAATAGAATATATTTTTTAATAAGGTTTCTGCATCTACCTACTATTTACTTAGTCGTAGCTAGACATTGACGCAATATCGTAGAAATTTCCGGAGTGCATCTATCACCGTTAAAATATAGGAATTTTGTAGAGATACCTGCTTTTTTTAGGTGTCCGAACTTTCGAATGAAAAAACGGCGGTACCCTTATAGGATCACTTGTGTGTCTGTCTATCTGTCTGTCTGTCTGTCCGTCCGTCCGTCCGTCACAGCCAATTTGCTCCCTATCTACTGGACCGATTAAGTTGAAATTTAGTACACTTATGAATCTCTGCGAACCAAACACGAACATGTAACGTAAACTTTTGGAGGGCAAATTAGGACATTTTAAAACAAAGATTTGCAAACTGTACAATATCAAATGGAAGGGCTTGTTGTGAGGATATTATATTTTTAAATAATTGTGAATACCACTTAGGTCTTAAAGTTATTAGAGAAGTTAAATAATTGCGAATTAAGTAGTCTTAAAGTTATTAAAGAAGTAGATGAAAATTGACCATTCCCCCTTATCTCCGAAACTACTGAACCTTTGAACTTTACTTATAGATTACGGGAAAACCTATAAGAAGAATATGGTCTTTAAACAACATGGTAAATCTTTTAATATTGTGCATACAAACTAACATTTATAGTTGGTATGTATGGGAGAACATGTTTCTCAACTACAATGTTAAGTTTGTTCTTGGGATAAATTATTGGTACAAGACTGTATTCAACTCTAGACAATATATTCAGCTATTTTCCTCTACACCTACCACCAATAATATTATAAGTAATATAATATCACTGCCTACCACAAACAAATTTGAGTAAAAAAAAAAAACATTGTAGGTAGCATATTCATCGCGCGGAACCCTCTGCACGAGACTTCATCTCGCAATTGTTTAAATTGAAAATATCTACTTGTGTCCAACGCCCTTTTCTGTCGTGGGGAAAGCCTTATGGACTTCCACCGCCTTGAGAAAGGGACTCTTACCGACTAAACCCCACGGTGCCCTTCCACTTACCTCTGACTGGGGATGAGTTGTTCGCCTTTCAGCATTAGACCGCACCCCCGGCAGGTATCGCTCCGTCACTGTTTGACGGGCCCCGTCCCTGTGCGACCTGGCCGGCCGCACATACCTTCAGAAAGGCGCGCACAGAACACAAGCGCCACCGTTTCGGGCCTGTTTCTGTTCGGGCGACAGACTGTCCTTAATTCGTCACCCGCACGCCGATACTCTTGGTGGCCGAACATCGATACTTTTTGTGGTACCTAAAGAGTTCTTTGTGGAGTGAAGATTCTATGTGAAGGGCTTGACTGGGACGGTACAGTACTACCTATTTCACCCGCCATGAGAGCTATGTATGCACGTAGTTATGTTCCGCGTGAAGCGTAGGAACAGCCAGTGAAATTATCGGAACAAAAGGTATTCCCACATAAGCCTTAGGCCCGCAACGCATTCCGGCAGCGACAGTCGACTCGCTTTCGCAGAAGGCAGTGTCCCAGCGGCGTAGAGTGGCGTTAGTTGTCAACCTTCAACAAATAGTCAATGCCTTCTACTTCATACTGTGGGTGTATACACATACCGAGCGGGGAGAGAGTCGCACAGTCACTTGCGCATGCCGACGCGTCACCATGCCGTATTATATGTTTACTATCATATAGAGTGGTGACACATGGCGTAGCGACGTCGCCACGCCAACAGTCGGTCTGACCCGCCGCATTAGATGTTTCATATCAAAAAAATTGTACTTGGCAATTGAGCTTATCCCAGTTGTAAACTCCTAATTATTGTGCCTATAGTTAATTCTCTGTCTCCTAGTTGCTACGGAAGTGGAACGTATATTCTTTCCTAATCCTCCTTTTTTTCTTTTCTGATTAATTTCGTTGCGGGTTCCAAGACAGCTATTCATTTCTCTGGGACACACCGAGCTTCATTGATCTGTGTTCTTTCCGGTGCTCGTTATTGTAGATCCTGGCTTACAGCAGTGTTAGGGAATGTGTGGTGGACTTATCCCATAAAAAAGTAAATCCGCGTAAAATACGTTTGTATCTAATAAGTCTGAATTTTAATCTCAATAAAACAAGTCCTTTGTCAGTTATGGTACGATTGCTTCATCATCATCATTTCGGCCGAATGAAGTCCACTGCTGGACAGAGGCCTCCCCCAAAGATCACCACAACGACCGATGTGGGTGTGTTGTGGGCTCGTTGGGAAGTTTTGCCATAATCGCCACGCTTGGCAAACGGGTTGGCGATCGCAGTTGAGTTGTTAATGTACTCGAAGGATGCTGCTGCTCATCCTCCGGCCCAATCCCTTAGTGGACTTTTACGTCACCCACGGGAGGAGATGGGGTGGTGGCATTCTGAGCCGGCACCACATTTACATATACATACGATTACTTACTAGGTTATAATGCCAGATGTGGTAAAAACCAGCCTCCATGCGATGCGGCCTTTAGGAAGCGGCTTGGTTAGTCCGTCGCCATTATGCGACTGGTGAGGTGTGACAGGGGGATGGGGACCGCCAGAAAAAGTGACGCCTGAGAACTGCAGGGTTTACGATTAATGCGTGCCCCTTCGCTTTCCCTAGACCGTAGGCTATCCACGAGAATGTACGCACGACAAAAAAGGGAATACCTAATAGATTTTACAACAGGATTAAAATAGTAATTTCAAAAAGCACTTAATCTTCGATCCTTATACATTCTGGACTAATATCCTCCTATTTTTCCTATTTGATTTCAGTGCCTAGATTTAAATTTGACCGGTTTCACAGAGGTCAGTATATTCATTGTGGTATTTAATTATTAGTTGCAACAGGCTAAATTAAAACATAAAAAATATTTTCAGGGCATTGATTCAGAAGGTTTCGAGGTAAGTCCATATATTAGTCTTGGCATATCTACCTAAACAAAAATGTGTTTATAAAAATATTTTTTTCTTCCAGACCGGCAAATCGAGAGGCGATGAGGTATTTTTCCTGTAAATTTACAATATTTATCATAATATACGCAATAATGGTAGCCGTGTGATGCCGGCTAAGAAGCACCACGCCATCTCATCCCGTGGTTATTGTGAATGGCGACTATGGGCTTAGCCGGAGGATGGGTAGCAGCGTCATTCGAATACATTAATTAATTACAACTCGACTGCGATAGCCAACCCGCCTACTATGGGTGGCGATTATGGCAATACCCTCCAATAAGCACACAACACAAGTCCGGTCATTGTAGTCCGGTTATCTTTGGGGGAAACCTGTGTCCTCCAGTGGACGTAATTTAAACTGAAATGCAGATGGTGGCATTATTTATTTTGGTAGGCAGGCAACTCCATATTTACTATTATAAACCTAACGTTGATCATATTCAACTGTGATCATATACAGAGCATTGCTGTTAGCTTGCCGTGTCCCACTGCTGGGCAAAAACCAGGCCAGTTTTATACCATCATCATATCGGCAATACATCGTCCACTACTGGACAATGGCCTCCCCCATAGATTTCCAAACACCACACCCGAAATAACTGTAGTATCTGTAGATCATACAAAAATTAAATGTAAATATTTGTTACGTGCGGGGATCGAACCCGCGACTCAAAGTGCAAAAGGCAATCGCTTATCCACTGCGCCAACCATGCTGACGCCTTCGTGCTAATTACGTTAAGATGGGGCTGGAACATTCATCTGGAGTAACATAGGTCATCATCCTCATATCAGCCAAAAGACGAGAAAAGAGAGAAAAGAAGAGATGTTTCTGTCCGGATTAAGAATATAGCACCACTCCATCTCCTCCCGTGGAGGTCGTAAAAGGCGACTAAGGGATTCTAAACCAGAGGGATGGGCAGTAGCGTCCTTTCTGTGGAACAGTAGCCATTCTGCGCTCACCAACCCGCCTGGCAAGCGTGGTGAGTACTGGCAAATTCCCCCCAATATGATGACACTGTGTCGTGTGTTTTGGAATCCCTTAGTCGCCTTTTACGACCTCCACGGGAGGAGATGGAGTGGTGCTATATTCTTAATCCGGACAGGAACACCTCTGCGCTCACCAACCCACCTGCCAAGCGAGGTCGGTATGGCAAATTCCCCCCAAAATATAGCCACGGCATATAGCCAGTTGTTTATGGGGGAGGCCTTTATTCAGCAGTGGGTGTATTTTGGCTGATATGAGGATGATGACCTATGTTACTCCAGATGAATGTTCCAGCCCCATCTTAACGTAATTAGCACGAAGGCGTCAGCATGGTTGGCGCAGTGGATAAGCGATTGCCTTTTGCACTTTGAGTCGCAGGTTCGATCCCCGCACGTAACAAATATTTGTATGATCTACAGATACTACAGTTATTTCGGGTGTGGGTGTTTGTGCTTGTGAGATTTGTCTGTAAACTGTACACACGATAAGGAAAAATCCTAGTGTGGGCCAACTTTTCTTTTCATACAGATCGGAAATCGCTTGCTCGCTTTAAACTTCTACCTATAGATGATACCCATAGTGGTATTTACTTTAACCTATGTCAATGCCCAAAACATTCTTCAAATATTGTCTACATATCTGGTATTAAGACTACCGAACCACCTTCAGCGAATATTCCTAATTTGACGGTAGAAGGCATGAAAATTATGAAGTTTGCCTGCAGAAATACAATCGGCTTAGCTGCATTTCAGTTGCTGAACATGGGCTTCCCAATGACCGCTACTATTAGGCGATATTGCTAAAATCACTACGCTTGGTAGGCGGATTCGTTATCGCAGAATATTGTTATTAGCACACGAAAGGATGCTGCTGATCCTCCATCCTCGAGACAGGGCCCGTAGTCGCCTTTTCGATACTCATGGGGGGAGAGGGATGACCACCCAATAGATCTATTCTCTGCTGGGAACCACAGTAAATGACTCCGGTTTGCTAGCAATTGAAATTCACTCTGTATGCACTCAACTAATCCGAATTCCCACGTTATAATGACGATATGTCGTGTTTTCAGGCGTCGCCAAATACCAACGAGGAGGTAAGAGTTTTTCTTACATGTTTAAAAGTGTTGTAAGGGTAGCAAACCGTCGCTTTGTGACTGTAGTCCAACTTCAAAGCAACATTCACTTAAACGTATTAGTTGAAAAATATGTGATATGATACGGTAGTTATCTCTACATTTATTTTTTCAGTAGTAAATACTTGTAATAGTTATTTGTTCGATGTTTTAATATAAGCGATAAAAATATTCATTAGAATATCTATGTAGATATGCCTTAGAATGTTTACCAATTGTTTGCTTTTAACAGAAATTTAAGGAAAAACATATAAAAAAGCAACCTACACCCTAGTCGACACAACTGTCCGTAGGACAACTAGGTCATAGTTCTATGTTTTATAGTTTTAATTGAATGATTAATTGAACAGGAAATCTCTCCAAAAAAGACATCAAGAGCCGTGCAAAGCGAAAAGTGGTGCTCCTGTGATGTTGCTATAAGTAAGGAAAATTTTATCATCATTAATATCACAGTTCAAATGAATACCAAGAATCTGAATTTGAAATTCTAGTTGTTGTTGTAGATTTACTAAAACCAGGTAACAAAGTTTTTATGAAAAAATAGGTATCTATCTACCAAATTCTTCACCATGTAAAAACAAAATCCTATTTCAGTGGTTAAAGATGCGAGACTCGACGACATGCAAGAAACAATCATATCGAAAGACGCAAAATTAAACGCTATGAGAAATACAATAGCTGTAAGTAACAAGTACCGCATAAAGTCGTATTATTAAGTTCTTTTACTAATACTTCTGAAGTTATATTCTTTTTGGCACAGGTTATGGAAAACGATGTTTGTGAGCCTTACTGCATCTATGCCCACATATATACGGCATTGGAAAAAATATTTGCTATTCTTTGCCAAAATGACAAATATAGGCAGTACTTGAAGTTGTTGGTCTGTTAAATACTAATATTTCACTTCAGCAATGATCCCCAATATAACGTTGTCTTACAATATTTTCTATTTTAGACTGCCGGTAAAGATACTCGCTGCATTGATATAAAAGGTAAAATACTTTTTAAACTGAAGGTCTTGGAAAAATTCTGCTGCGCATTAATAGCTCCTTGCACTCAAGATTTTGTGCCACTTCCGCGTCAGCAAAATAATGATTGTACGTGCTACCGTTTCGATGTATTATCCCGTGTCGAACCTACCTACGCACTAACATCATCGGAATCACAACCCCCTAGCCTAGATAATAAAAGAGCTCAACTTGTTGCGGATATTATTCAGAATGAAGAAATAAAAGAAATTCTTAGTAAAGAAAGTCCTTCAGATAAGCCAGATAAAGTACCATCAAGTCATCAGCCGGATGACGTTTTCATTTTAGATAGTTACAATATAGAAACAGAAAATCTAAAACGCCTAAAAAGTCTTCAAGAGAATTACGATGATTTGATGACATGTTATGAGTCTTTGAAACATGAGAAAGATAATTTAGAGATACGTTGTAATAAATATGAAGACATAGAGAAAGAATTTGAAAACTTAAAAGTACAAATGAGGGAATATAATTCACTGTGGAATGAAAAAGAACATTACCGAAAGCGATCTGCTGATCTTGACACATTGAAAGAACAATACCTTATTCTTACTGATGAAACTTCCAATTTAGAGACACAATTAAAAGCAGAATCAGAAATTAATCACATCAAATGTAAAGCAGTCGAGGGATTGCGGAATGAAAATATTCTGTTAGAAAAAAAATTAAACGAGGCATCAATTGCTTTTGAAAAGGAAAAAAATGCTTTAATGTGCAAGTTAAAGGAAGCTGATTGCAGAGTTATGTGCCAAGGACAGCAAATTAAAAGTTTATCATTACAAATTGATAATCTACTTGAACGCGACCATGAAAAAGTATGTTTTACAATAGATGATTAGTAGGTAGTAAAGTTTTTTGACAAACATTAAGCTTGGCTTTCCGTGTGGTGTCTGGATTAAGAATATAGATCCACTCCATCTTTTGCTACGATCACATCGTAGAAGGCGACTGAAGGAGGGTCTAAACCAGAGGGATGACAGCAGCGTCCCTTCTATGGATCAGTAGACAAACTGCGCTCACGCACCCGCCTGCCAAGCATGGTGAGTACTAGCAAATCCCCCCAAAATGACACAATTGTAGGAATTTATGGTGAGGCCTTGGTCCAGCAGTGGATATCCTATGGCTGATGTGTGAAGGTCGGCTTAAGATTTCATAGATCAAAATCGATATTACTTAGGCTATCAATAAACTGCTTTTAAGATATTGGTTTTACATTCGCAGTTATCAATCAGACTAATATTATAAATGTGAATGTAAGTTTGTTTGTTACGCTTTCACGCGAAAACTAATTAACCGATAATCATGAAACTTTGTACACATATTTTTGGAGGTATTAGAATTTACATAGGATACTATTTATTGAAAAAAATTATAATTTTTACGAAAGATAAAAACAATGCGAGTGTAACCACGGGTAAAAGCTAGTAGATTATAATTATTGCTATATGTCAAGTTACGAAAACTCAAATATTGTCGACTGGCTTTGAGATAGCGTGTTGAAAATTCGATCAAAAAAGTCTACCATAAAAATCCATCGCTTAGATTTATATTTGAGGCATACCAGGCATACCAATGACCTATCTATCAATGGTATGCCCTACTATAATAGCAATTTATTATAAGTAGATAAGACATAATAAACCAAATCTACTATTGCTAAACGGCCACCGATAGAGAAGTTATTAAGTCCGGCCGTTAGTATATTATAGGACCACAAAACACAAACTTAGCTAAGCATCTCTTATTCGGGCATTTGAGGGATCCACTTGCTCTCAAAAAAGAGTCTAGTGGCTATTTGGATACAGTTCTTGCAATTCAAGAGTTCGCGTTGTCACTACTTGTGGTAAGACGTATACGCATGTATATACTTCGTAATCGCGTGCGCGCCCCTGACGGCCTGACGGAGTGGTCAATAGCGAGCCGTCCTCGTCACGCGTGGCTTCGCATAAATCATTTGTGCTTATTGTTTGGGCGATTCTAGTAGCCACGAAATACTATTAGCTTGTAAAAAAAAAACCGCAAGGTTATTCATAACGAGGTAAGATATTTCTATTTTAAAGTGTGGTGAAATAAAATGTGTACATAAAATGTAGTGGGCAACAAATTTATTACCTCAATAAAATTAAAATTTAATAAATACCATTTTGTTCAAGCAAAATATCAAACTTAGTTGGTTACAAATCACGAAAGAATGTTTAATTTATAACATTATCAAGGAGTTTCCACACAAGTGTTTTGATATTTTTTCTTCCGCCATTCTTTCACTTTCTTCAAGAAGAATATGATTGCTTGATTTGAGTTCTTTAGCTAATGTGAGATAACTTTACGCCAACGCAACAGGGGTCTGTAACTATAATCTTAAAAGAAGAAAAGGGGTTTCTAGCAACTTTCGCCAAGTACTCTTCATTTAAAAATCCCGTTATAGATCAAATAATTTGATTAAGACAATCTAAACCGCGAGATTATTGGAAAGAACTACCAATTTAAAAAAAAACAAAATATTGAGAAAAAAATTTGGGTTTGGTGGTTGTTTGAGCACTTTGTGTATGTGTTTAATCACAAAAATTGGTTACTTTGGCAGAAAATTGGTAACAAGAAAGGCACTATATTCTGGGACCATACATTTTTTTGACAAAGCTATGTACCCTTCAGAAGGCCATCCTACTGTATACATATACTGCTGAAACATACGATTTAACTTCAGATGCGACAAAATACCAGAGTCTTAAAAAAGACAAGAAAAAGAAAGATGGAGTATCTTCCTTTTTCCACCCGACCAAAACTAAATGAGGAAAATGTTAAAAAAGCCATCGAAAAGGTAATTCAAAAACGTGTATCTATTCGGAAAGCAGCCGAAGAGTTTCATGCCTCAAAATAGTAATAGGTCGGTACGGTACGTGAAGTTTAACAAAGAAAAAGAAAATATTGATATTGTCTCACCAACCTCAGAATGCTGTCAAGAATATTTAGTGATGAAAAAGAAGAAGAACAATTCGCTGCATATTGCTTAAAGGCAACCAAGTTTCACTACGGAATATGCAAAGAAGAGTAATTAAAATTATACGAATATGCAATCATTTTTTGTTGTTTAACTCAACACAAAAATAAGATTACTTTGGTTTTCAATGCTTTAAGTACCTTTCACAGATCACTTAAAGCTCAGCATTCATATCTAAATTTCCGGCATATGAAAAATTTGTGTTAATTGATAATATTATTATAAACAAAAAATACTTACATAAACTATTTGATTCATCTGGTGGAAGTGTAGGTTTACAAAAATGTTTAAAGACATTATACATAGGCTGCACTAAAAGTATCGGGAATGGAATATTTCCACTGTTCCTGTCATATTAAAATCTTTTTAATTGAAAACTCCTTGGTTTTACAAATCTAATACCATTTATTTATTTAAAAAAAGATTCACGGTCTTGTCACAAGGTTTTGTCAAACTTGTTTAGTCGTTGAGAAAATGGAATTGACTCGAGAAAATTCAAGAGCGATGATTTATTATGACTTTCGAAGTGGTTTAACACAAAAACAGTGTGTTGACCGGATGATTTCTGCATTTGGTGATGAAGCCCCATCCAAAATTATTTTAATTATTTTTTTAATTATTTATCGCTGGTTTGCTGAATTTCAACGTGGACGTGTCAAGCTCAGTGATGATCCTCGTCAAGGTCGTCCAAAAACTGCAGTCACCCAAGAAAACGTTGATGCTGTGCGTAAGCTGATTGAGGAAGATCGACATGTGACATACCGCGAAATTCAGGCAACTTTAGACATTGGCATGAGTCAAATACAAATAATCTTGCATGAACAATTAGGTGTAAAAAAGTTGTTTTCCCGATGGATACCGCATTTGCTATGTGAAGAGCAAAAAGCGGCTCGCGTTACTTGGTGCGTCAGAACTCTCGAAAGATTCCACGTAGGATCCTCAAATGCTGTATACAACATCGTATCAGGTGACGAATCCTGGATATATGCGTACGAACCCGAAACAAAAAACCAGTCACGAGTTTGGGTGTTCGAAAATGAGTTAAAGCCAACAAAAATTGTTCGTTCACGGAGTGTTGCAAAAAAAATGGTGGCCACGTTTGTCTCCAAAACCGGCCATGTTACGACTATTCCTCTTGAGGGACAAAGAACGGTTAATGCAGAATGGTATGCTAGCATTTGTTTGCCACAGGTCGTTTCTGATCTCCGTAGAGAGAACTGCAACCGCCGCATCATCCTCCATCACGACAATGCGAGTTCTCACACCGCGCACAGAACAAAAGAGTTTTTAGAGCAAGAAAACATAGAATTATTAGACCATCCGCCGTACAGCCCCGACCTAATGATTTCTATACTTTCCCTAAAATAAAGAATAAATTGCGTGGACAGAGATTTTCATCACCTAAAGAAGCTGTGGACGCCTACAAAACGGCCATTTTGGAGACCCCAACTTCCGAATGGAATGGTTGCTTCAATGATTGGTTCCATCGTATGGAAAAATGTGTCAAATTCCGCGGAGAATACTTCGAAAAGCAATAAATACATTTTTAAATAGTAATGTTGTGTCACTTCCTTGATTCCCGAAATTTTCAGTGCCGCCCTCGTATATGTAGGTCACTACTTGCAGTGGCGCCATGACTCGGGTCACCTCCTTCCCCCTAACAAGTTGATGGCTGATCTTTGCTTCATGCTCGTGAACAGGTGCCGCTTGCGGCGAATGGTTGTCCTGCTCTAGCATTATTTATTTATTACTTATTAATTTAATTTTGCTTCATCATATCATCATCATACCAGCCAAAGGACGTCTGCTGAATAAAGGCCTCTCTCATAGATTTCCACAACGAGCGGTCACATGCAGCCCGTATCCAGCGACTCCCAGCGATCTACACCAGGTTGTTTGTCCACATGATTGGAGGTCATCCCATGCTGTTTTCCGGTGCGCGGTCTCGACTCGAGAACCTTTTTACCCGAACGGTTATCAGTTCTACGAGCAATGTGCCCTGCCCATTGCCACTTCAGTTTACTCATCCATTCTATGCAGCTATGTCGGCAACTTCAGTTGTTATACGGATCTTCTCATTTCTCTTAAGATTGTGATTTTCGTCATATTGATCAAATAAATTAATTAGTCAAATCTCATTTAGAGTACCTCATCTGCAGGACCTTCAAATCTCACAAAATAAAGTCATAAAATCATTATTTAATTATTGTCGATTAACGAATACACGTAAATTATATGCAGATACAAAAATATTTAATCTAGAACAGATGTATACTTACACGATGTGCATACCGCTGAGGAAAATAATTTCTGGTCAAATACAATCTGAAGTAATACTTACTCCAAAAATCTTCCATCACACTTCATTAAAATCGGTCGAGCCGTTTCGGAAGACTGTGACCACAAACACAGTGACACGAGATATTTATATATTAGATAAATTCATTAAACTTTAAATATGATATCAATGACTATAAACTGGAGTGGGTCTTTTTATTTTAATTACCTATATTTGGCAGAAAGTTGGAATCTACGCATTAACGACTGCCGTTTAATGACACCCACCGGAACCGACGATTAACGAGCCGGAGATACCCACTCAATGCAAATACCACTATGCGGTCACCTATCCAAATACTGACGCGCTAAATGTTGCGTAAACTCGCCGATCGTTTACCGATCATTGAATGAAATGGTATATGCCAATACCACTATGCGGTCACCCATTCATAGACTGACCGCGCTAAACGTTGTTTAACCTTGCCGATCGTATCTCCGTTCTTATTAAAAAGCTAATTTTAAAAATTGTCACAATATAAGAGATTCATAGCAGCGCGGAAATTGCTAGCTCACACAAATAAAACTATTCCACCAACTCGAGTATTGATAATAACTACTTATCCTTGACTGCTCGATGTTATATATAGGTAGTTAAGATGCATCGTGTATTATAATAAAACAGTGCCATCTAGTAGTACCGATGTGCCTAGTACCTAAGCGAACTCATAGATGGCGTAGTAAAACCTGCCAAAAAAAAGCTTGCCAATTCGCTAGCCAGAGTTAGGGAGGTGCCATTTCTATGTATGGGATGGGGTATCTGTACTATTGTATTATAATATCTGTGCCCTTAGTAACAAAATCCGTGGCGTGTTATTTAAACGTGTGCGTAGATTACTAACACAAGTATATCTTGAAACTATACTCAATAGCATAAACGCGCAAGACTCTGTGTCAATGAATTGCGACGTCACGCGTGTCAATTACCGCACTATCTCAGAATGTTCATATTTTTTTACTATATAGATAATTTATGAATGTTTTTTGGATTACCTATGTTTTGTAGATACATATAAATTCATGCATTTTGTGTTGACGAGTACACAAGAAACTTCCATATGGGTGTTGAGCTCACGTAATTTATTTCCTACTTGATTTTGTGTAGTATTACGATCAAAATACACCATTGTAATACATTTTTATGTGTACAATAAAGATATGAAAGAAAACAAATTGCGACAGTGAACTCAACGTTTTGGGTTATTTATTTCTCGAGTTTCACAAAGTGGTAGAATAATAATTATTTGGTTTTACGGGTAAAACCAAAGTTCAAGACGCTAAGCGTTATTAAACTACCTTACCTACCTTTAACTTAGAGAGATACAATTTAAAGAATAAACGAAAAAAAAAACATTGTTCATTATTTTGACTTTGTTCATACACTAGCGCCACTTTTACGCACAAACGTTGAAAATATGAATGCAAGACGATTCAAAAAGCCTAATAGTAAACGCACTTGTTGTTGTTGTCTTCACTAGGTGGCTGGCATGAACTGGATGAGAAAAGCCAAGGATCGTGCTCAGTGGCATGTCATTGGAGAGACTTAAGTCATAGCAGCCTACTGCTGCGGCTGTTGTTGATGATGATGATGATGATGAGAACGAGTAATTTACAGCTACGAGTATACCAGTTTGATCAAAAATAATATTTTTACTCATTATAATTTTATTTTAGGCTCACACACGCGAATCAGAAACTCATTCAATAGCTTTGATCGATGAAATTGAATCATCAAAAGAACAGATTAAGAATCTAAGGGATGCACTGTTTTGTAGCGAAGAAGAAAAACAAGATTTTCAAAAACAATACCAGGATCACCTAGCACTTATCAATGAGCTCAAACTGGAAATAGAAGATTGGAAAAGTAAATAAAATTATTGTTGTAATACCAAAAGTGTTGCGGCGTCAGGATATCATAGGAAGCAACTAAGGACCATGTTATGAGTAGCAGGAACGTGGACGTTAATTATAACATACTACGATCACAAATCCAAACGCCTCATGCTATGATATCTTAAGGTAACATTGTCATCTAGTGATGGCAATGTTACCTTAAGATATTAAATTTTAATGGTCTATTAAGAGGCATATGTTCAGTGGTGGGCGGTTAATAAATAATTTGACAATAAAAAAATGTTTTTCAAATTTTACTTTATATTACAGGTACATATGAAAAAACTTTACAGCGTAATGAATATTTGGAAAAGTATACAGAAAGTTTAATAGAAGAAACTAGACATTTGTCCCAAGATGTTGATGAAAAATCAGTGGCTGTAGAAAATTTGATAAATGTTATTAACAATAAATCACAAGAAATAAATAAATTAATGAGTGACATAGAAAATAAGAAAATTGAGAACAAGAAATTGTTCAATCAAATGAACGAATTGCGAGCTAGATATAATACCAGCCTAGAGTCTTTAGAAAATGAGAAGATGCAAGCCGTAAAATCCTTACATATAGCCAGAGAAGAAAGTCAAGAATTATTAGAGAAAATTAAAGATTATGATCAGGTCATCCACAAAAAAGCTGATGTAACAAAATCATTGGAGCTACAGTTAGAGGATAATAAAGAACTACAAAATGTATTAATGAAAACGATAGAGGAAAATAGAAATCTGCTACAAGAGATTGAAAGATTACGTGAACTTAACGAATATGCTGTTAACGACATCAATAGTTTACAAGATGAAAAAAAACAGTATGAAATGTCTTTAGAATTAACTCAAAAAGAGAGTGGGGACCTGAAAGATAAACTTATAAATTTTGAAAATGTATCATTTCAACTGCGAAATTTACAAGATTCGCATGAAAAACTAATTGAGGAGAAAAAAAGACTTGAAAATGAATTACTAGAAAAGACAAACAAACTTGATGACGCAATATATTCTGTTCAGTTAGCTAAAAGAGAAAGTGAGGATTTGATTAACCAATTAAAACTATCTGAGGTATCCAAAGATGATGAACTGTCTTTAATTAATAAAGCTTATCAGAAACTGTCTACTGAAAAACTTGCTGCCCAAAAAGATCTCATAGACAAGATAAGAGATATAGATAACTTACGGCAGACATTGAATAATTTGAAGTTTCAAAATGAACAATTATTACAAAGATGCAGCCAAGCTGATGTTTTAGAACTAGAGTTAGCAGCCATGAAAAAAGCTTACGCTGAATTATTACTTGAAAGGAATATGCTGCAGAACGATTTTGATAATAAAACAGAGGAAATGAATAACTTACATAATACACTAGAGAATAAAATTGAAGAAAACAGAGAGCTATTTGAACAAATAAAGTCTTTGGAGATAACTCAAGCAACAGCGACAAGTAATATAAAAGCCTTACAAGATGAAAATATGACAACTCATGCTATACTAAATGTAATTAAAAATGACAGCGCCCATTTATTAGATAAAATCAAACATTATGAGACTTTAGAAATGGAATTCGATAAATTAAACAAAGCACACGCTGAAATGAAAGTTGAAAAAGACGAATTACAAAATGAAATAAATATGCAGTTGGCTGATCTGAAGAGATTGGAACAAGCAAACTGTGAATTGCATAATCATAGTCACAACCTATTAACACATAATGAGGACTTAGAAAAAGCACTAATCGGTGCAAGGACAGAGGTGATGAATACTTAAATTTTTGTTTTTTTTTTGTCCATTGTTCAACATATCCTAATATTCTTAGTCTTCTTAAATCTTGGAGTCTGTGATACAGTTTATACTAGCACAGACTCCGCTGTCTTTATCTGGACCCTCTCATTTTAACTATAAACAGATTGTCAATGTAATGTATGTTACTGTAAACTTTGACCAATAAGGATTATTATGATTATTCCTCCGTTTCTAGCTTATAAAAAAATCTAGCTTCCTGAATCATCCCTATAAAGACATCATGGTGGAAATTGAAGAGATGAGACAAGAAAAACTTCATAATCAAAAAAAAATCAGAGATCTACTAGACAAATTAGACGAGTCGGTACGTACAACTTATCAGAACAATCCTATGTCCTCAGAGGCATTTCTACTCGTCATATCGTTGTTTCTTCAATATGATGAGTATTAGTGTATTTCACCGTATAACAATTTATGATAGAAAATGATAAAGAAACCTCGGGCTAGAAATCTTGTTTCCCCCATCCAATATTAGATTAAAATTCTCTCTAGGGCGATCTAAGTCCATCAACCGACTCGCTGACGGGATATCTTGTTGCTTTGAAAGATAACCCGTTATCCACTTAAGGTATATGAATAATTTAAAATTAGGATTTAGCACTTTACAAATTATTTTTAGGAAAATGTTATTTCTAACCTTAGTGAAGACGTTTTGGCTCGGGATGATAAAATAGCAACTTTACAAAATAACATTAATGAATTGGAAGAAGAAGTAAAGAGGTTGCACAGCAGCTTGGCTGAAGTGATTGATACTGGTGAACAAATCAAAGATTTTAGTTTTGAGAGGATTGATTCAATGAGAAATATGGAGGCCCATCGTAAGTTCCACTATTAACATATTTTACTTGTTATCCTGTAAGACGACTTTGCTAATTGAATTCATTGTTTAGACTCAAGAGCAACGCATAACATGAAGATGGAGTTGGCAAAACTTCAGCATGAAAACTCCATGCTGTCAGAACAACTATCAGTAACTAAAGTAAAATCAGAAGAATCATCACGAGATAAGCATAAATATGTATCTCAAATAATAAAATTACAAAATGAGAGGGAGATAATTGTAAATGATATTAAACAACTAGAGTTGAAAAGTGTAGGTGATAGTGTATTAGGACCAAATAACTGTGATGTTGAAGAGATCTTAACATCACTTGATAGGATTGGAAGAACCTTAGATGCAAGAAGTTCTAAGAGCTCATCATTAGAACAAACATTATTAAAAGTACAAACATCTTCTCAGCTACTTTTAAGCAAAGCAGATGAAGCAAAGAGAATAGTCGAAAGGGAGAAACAAAAAATCATAAGTGAGAAAGAAGAAGCGATCAAAGATAGACAAAACATGGAAAAGCAGCTGCTTGACATTAAAGAAATGCTTCAAAAGCAAATCAGTAATGACAAAGTCGTAATTAAAGATTTAGAGGCAACAATATTGAATCAAGAACTGTTAATCGACAAAATAAATCAGTCAACACAAGATTACATTTCTAAATTAAAAGATGAACTGCAAACTCTTCAAGATCTTTACCAAAAGTCTGTAGAAAAGATTCAAGAATTACAGGAACAATTGAAAAATGTTACTGATGATAAAAGCAAGCTATTAGATATGATGGATAAAATGAAATCAGATATGGAAGGTAAATCTGAGGAAGTTGCTGAATTGCAAAAGGAGTTAAAGTTATTAAAAAAGAAATCTAACCGCAATATAGGAGCTCAAACTCAAAAAACAGACATTTACAGAAATATGGGAAGTCAGACTGATAAAGAACTATTGAGTACTGGAACAGAAAAAAATTATAATGTAGATGTGAATGGAACAATGAATGAAACGAAAGATCAAGCCGTTGAACATATAAATAGCATAAACCTAATGGAAATGAACAAACCGCCCCTAGACAAAAAATACGTCCAACGAGAAATAAAAGAAAATCCACATCTATTTAACGAAGTACAGATATTAACAGCAACTGTAGAACCAGCATTTGACCTCATCAAAATCAGTTATGTGGATTACAAAATGAAACGGTTAAGTCCAGGAGGATTAGAACAATATTCTGTTTCTTGCTTAACCGACATTGAACAAAATACTGCGACAACCAGCACCCAATTGATCGATCATCCTTGTAAGAAACCACATAAAACTAGAAAAGAATTCACTGATGCGAACACTCAAAGCAATAATTTAATTGATATTTACAATAGGCAATCAATGCATACCAATTCTTCAAAAGGAAATGAGGAGTCGGAAAATATAATTAGTAGCAAGATGGCATCTCAAAGTCAGGGAAAATCAACCGGTTATGTAACACGTGAAAGTTATGAAACCGATAGTAATATAATCAGCAAATATAAAGATAGTAAGACGTACTGTGGTTCTATATCGGATAAATCGATAGAAAAGGGTCTGTTTCTTATTTACAAAGATAGTGAAAGTAGCTATAATAATAACAATCAGGAAAATAGAACGTGGACAGGCAAGACAAATCCAGAGATAGTAGTCGAAACAATAACAGTACATCCGACATCACACAAAAATCGAAATAGCATCGAAATAAATCATGTTGAAAAAGATTCATTTATGTATCACGGAAATGATGAAAATCCCGAAGATGACAGCGTGAAACATAAACTGAAAATTAATTTGCCTAGAGTTGGTGTAGAAAGCCCTTCTGCAGTTACTACATCGGACGGAGATAAGAAATCATTAGATTCATATACTCTTGCAATGTATTCTTCACCTAAACAACTTTCAGCCTCGGACACAAAAATTAACAATGACACAGAAAGCAAAAATATAAATCATGAAGCTCCCTCGTTGCCAACAATATCTGACGAAAACAATCATTATTTAGGATCATATAACTCTCTTGGAGTGGGTTCAGACGAAGACAGAATAAGACCTGAAATTATGAAAAAAAAAGCTATAGAGACTGACAGTGGAACTTCAAAACAAAAACATTCTCTTGTTTTAAGGAGTACAGTTAAAATTTCAACACCTTTCGACAGTGAATCTCATCATAAGCTATCTAGAGTAGGAGCTGGTGTCTTTTTAATTAAAGCTGAACAAGACCAAAAAATCCCTGAGATTGGTATGAGACAAAACTTTGGACTAGAATACATATTGGATACTGTGCAAGGAGAAGTGGATCCCAATGTTGTGAAATACTATGCTCCTAAGGACTTACGGAAGACTAGAAGTGATGAGAGATTTGATTTGAGAAAAACAAGGGAGAAAGCTGATTCTAGCCCATCATGGCTAAGTGAATTTAAGGTGTCATCCCCTGAATATAAAACGAATTCAACCGACAGTAAATCTAGTGACAAAAGCCACCCAAAATCGCATATTGAACGTAGTATTATGGCTAACTTGGATGTTAACAATGATTATGTAAATAAGATTAACTCTCTTACCAAGGCATTGGAAAATATTGAAAAAGATTATAAGAAAAAAATTGATGCCATCAAAGTACAATATGACAGTAACATAAAAAGTATAATTAATGAACACAATCAAGGCGTGAAAAGTATACAAAATCTACACGAGGAAACCCTGCAAGACATCATTAAACTACATGAGAACGAGGTTGAAAATTTAAGAACAATGAGTATTGAAGCAATGAGAAAGGCAGATAAATTAGAAAAAGAGAACCGAGCTTTGAAAACTAAAGTTCAAGATTGCAGCACTACATTATGTTTAGATGAGGTAATTATACAAAAAAATATTACATTTTAAGTAGTGTAAATACTATTTTGATTTCCAGACGTCAGTGGACTTTAGTCTTAAAAGTATTTAGTCTTCAAAAGCGAAAAATGAATATGCAATTACAGCTGGCTAGAGCTGCTAAACTGACAAAAGTTACCAGGTTAAGTTGCTATATAATTTTTCATTTTACTAATATCATTTTATGGGTTATTCAAAATAAATAATTCCCTGGACTTGGACAGTACACCTAAAATCTAAAAACCCATGGCCTCAAAATGTATCTAATCATCATTAGCTTATATTTGTCTACTGCCTCTCACACACAGTATTTCGTATCCAGCTAGATCCCACAACCTTCTTCAGGTCGTCCGTCTATCTGGCCGGTGGGCGTCCCACATTACGTGTTGCCCATACGTGGTCTCCGCTCTAGGACTCGTCTGCTCCATCTGCCTCGCCATCCCTCGACAAACGTGACCAGTCCACTGCCACTTCAGTTTGCTAATTCGGTGTGCTATGTCGATGGTTCTCTTCTGGATATGCTTGTTTCGGATTCTATCCATTAGAGGGTCTCCGACCATAGCGCGTTCCATAGCCCGCTGAGTGACTTTAAACTTGTGGAAGTCGTGACTGTTATTGTCCACGTTTCGTCTCCCTAGGTCATAGCAGGTCCCCCGGGAAGACAGCGGTGTGCATGTGGTCAAGTACCGCTGTGTGCGCAGGAAGGAATCTTTTACAATCCCCTCGAGAGATGCCTGGGGGGGTGGCCTCTTTACAGTCACCTTCCCTCCACTAGAGGGGATGACCGCTTTACAGTCATCCCCTCAGAGATGTGCCTAAAGGTGTGGCACCAATGGGTGGCTCTAGATGGAGATCTTTCGAGTTTCTGGAGCCTCCCTTCGGTGCCGAAGATGATCACTCCGGTGGTTTTAGCCGGTAGGAGGCCGGCATGCCCGAACGCCCTTTCCCGGGGCGAAGGAAGTACATGAGATATTTCCACCGGATCAATAAAAAAAAAGGTCATAGCAGGTAGGACGCACTGGTTGAAAACATTTGTTTTCAGACATTGCGAAACACAAGACGACGAGAAAATCTGACGAAGCTTGCCGATTGCTGCTCAGCCTAAAGTATAGTATATTTCTGTCGGCTTCAAAGAATTAGCTAACAAGCTGTTACCAGCCCGTCACAATCTGCGGGTTTCTGGAACGCAAATTATCGAAAAATTTGCTAATTGACTGTTGACGCGTGTTGTTCGGGAAGCGTTCGGGAAAGTTCGGGAGTTTTCCAATAAGTACCCTGGCCTCGCCAATACGCCTCTCAATCTTGCACTGCCAAGCTGGTACGGCTGATTTCTATTGTGTAGCTCTGTCAGTAAGATGAAATTTCACGCGAGCTACACGACATGCCGCAACAGCTGCACAGTACAGGATCGAGTGAGTATTGGCGAGATCTTCGCTGCCTTCAAAATAATCAGAAAGCCGCGAATCCAGGGCACACACCAATGCCCTATTTTTATTATTCATAGGCAAGCGTGGTATTCGTGGCCTTAGTACAGTGGGAGTGGTCCGGTAGTCCCGAATCGCATCCTCCAGCGCGTTCATCAATTGTTCGTTGCACTGGTAACTTACATTCATAGTCCTGTCATCCTCTTCCCCGTAGATGTTGCTGGACTGCGATGGAACCTCTCCAAACACTTGCGGTTGTATCACAGTCCGAGATGGAAGAGAAATGACACGACTGATCTGCACTTCGGAGCGTAGCCGATCAAGTACGGCGTCATCCAACTTATGATTACGTTGGATGACCCGCACTTGATCCGATAATCGTTGGGCCGAGACGTTGATGGCTGGTTCAAGTTCCTGGAACAGATTAAGCATCCTACTACGGTACGCAGTGAGATTGGTTCCTCCCTCTGTAGACCTATAATATGCGCACATGACGTTCTCGTTCATAGTTTGAGTCCACTTCATGCGCTGCACATAACCACTGGCAGCGGGGGCCCGGCTCGGGGCTGGTAGGCCCCTAGGCCCTAAGCTATTCGGTGGCCGTCCTCTCCCCTGCCGACGTACAGGTGATGGCGACGTCGGCGGAGAGAAAAACTCGTCGCTGAAGCTCGACGCGTCTGCAGCTGCTGGCGTCACCGGCGATCCGGGATCCAGCGGCTGCGAGGCGGAGCTAGGCGACGAGTCCGGGGGTGGTGGGTGTGCTCCTCTTGCTCTGGCTCTTGTCAGCATTTTACGGCATAAAAAAATATTTAATTGCATTTCGGTTTGATTTGTAGTACATCCTGATGGCAGCTGTCATAATTGCTTTTTATGTGTTTGGTATGAATAATACGGTTTTCTTTTCGTCATTTTTAATGTCTAAAGAGTTTCTGGCCTGATTTGTTGATTAGTTTATAATTTTCCGGTATATATATAGGTACGTTGGTTAATAGTTTTGAAATATATTTTATATTCAAGAATTTTAATGTTGACACGATGTCCTTAATATTATTATTATTTAAACATTCATGGTGGTATTTTACTAACGTACTTTATAATTATGGAGCTTATCTCAAGTTTTCTCCGACATTTATTAATCTTTTATTCATGTTAATATAATTTTAATGAATTATTCATTAATATAATTTTAATGAATTATGAATTATTCATTAAAATTCATTTAACACAATAAAATTTAATTTGAGAGGCGATCAATCGTTGACCGATTAATCGCGTGTCACCAATTATAAAATAGCTCGTTGACAATCCATTGACAGGCTAACAAGCTTTGTAGAAACCCAAATATGCTCTGACAAGCGGTTAACTGGAGATTTGAAACATTGTTGACAAGCTGTTAACAGCTTGTCACATTTGTGTTTCGGAAACCCAAAACACTTCTAACTCGAGATTAATAGCTTGTTACGTAATGTTTGCGATAATTTTCCTTTCGAAAACCGGTTGTTAGGGCCGAATACTGAAACAATTCAAAGCGATACTTAATATTAAGTGGCGTTTCAGTATTCGGCCGTTTCTCACCGTTTATGTTTATGCCCCGTCTATTCCAGACCAGAATCTTAAAGACATTTGTAAACAGTTTCGGTGATAGAGCATTATACGTCGATTATCATGGGCATAGTGGCAACGTTATACAGACATCTCAACACTTCGACATGACGCCAATAGCCGGTTATATTCCTCAAACTTTTCCACAATCTACCGAACAGTATGGATGTGCTCCACGGTGCTGTAGACTTTTCGAATCCAGCCTGCTCCGATGGTTGAGCTTCGTCAAATCTTCTGGTGAGACGGTTCTTGAAGACTCTTGAAAATAGCTTGTACACGTGGCTCAGGAGTGAAAGGGGTCTATAATTCTTGAATTTTATCTCCTTTTTCACCACCACACTCCCTTTCCTCGCCTCCGGTGTTGTACTGTGTGAATGACTGAATTAAACAAGCGCGCCGATGCCCTCAGCCCGGCATCTCCCGCAGCACTACTAATTTGGTTGTAATTCAGTCATCTAACCGAGGTTTTCCAGTTTTGAGCTGTTTCAGAGCCGCTCTAATCTCGATTAAGTCGACGGCCGGCATGTCTTCGGTGTAACGGCACTCGTTCAGTGCTGTGCCGCGGGCGCCACCTCGTGTGACGAGTACAAACCGTCCCGAGTACTGTTCAATTTCCGTGGGTTACTCATTATTAGAGGCGACTATCCTGTCATTCACAGGCTTCTCTGCAGTGACTGTCAGAACACCTTGTATTACATGCGCCCCGTTTTCGTTTTAAATCTTCAAGGGGCTTAGAGTAATAATTTTATACTTTCCAGTTCGTTTTTAAAACGTGGTATGGAGTTTTCATTGCTTTAAATAATAATCAGAATATTTTGCATAGTAAATAATAGTTGTTAAGGAGCTGTATATTGTCTAAAGGTACCAATAAAAATAACATCGCCTGAAACTAAGAAGCGGAGAAAATGCCGAGGGGAGACCAGGATGTTGACAAAGACCACGGTGGAAGCGTTCAACGTTAGACCGAAAACAAGATCGAACGGCCCTTGCACGTGTTCTTTAGACGTGAATATATCCGACACTATACGCAACATTTTCGAACAAGTTGATGTTGAGCAGAGGAAAATGGCCGAACACACATATATGAAATACATTGCCAATAAGATACTGAATGGAAATGTTGACGTAAGACCAACTTGCAACTCTTTTTTACAGTAGGAATTAGGGTTACATTTTACATGTTAGGTGGAAATGTATAAACGTACCGTACCGCTATAGGTCTCTACCTACTACCTAAATCCGTTGACGTGCATATTAATGATCGTGGGTGTAGACTTCTAGTAAGTGATATGAAGTGGTCAGTATTCGTAGAGAAAAATCTAGATCATAGTGCATTAGTATATATATCATCATATCAGCCACAGGACGTCCACTGCTGAACAAAGGCCTCCCCCTTAGATTTCCACAACGAGCGGTCACATGCCGCTCTCATCCAACGACTCCCAGCGACCTTCACCAGATCGTCTGTCCACCTCGTTGGAGGTCGTCCCACGCTGCGTTTTCCGGTGCGCGGTCTCCATTCGAGAACCTTTGTGCCCCAACGGCCATCAGTTCTACGAGCAATGTATATATATATACAAATATATTAAATAGACAAACTTATTCTATACTTTAAGTAGGACCATAAACCTGAATTTGAAGCTTAATACTAGACGGGCATGACAACTAACGCTATCTGCCGAATAAGATATCGGTTATTAAGACGCAGGGATATAGGCAAAGTCTTAAAGGTATACAGAGACAAAACTGAGCGGGCAGTACAAGAATGGCTGCAATTAACGACGATTACCGGTATAATCTCCCCGCCACTGCTGACTCTACAAGAATCCCTGATTTCACTTCTGAATGTTTTATTATAAGCGCATAAAAACGCTGACCAATTCACCCTATTTAAATCGTAGAGGTAAAAAAAAACAACAGCGATCCGCTGACGATTAAACGTTTCATACGTGCCTAACCTAAAATCGATCGATTGATTTACGTTTTCATAAGGAATGATGTATAATTATATTTAGGGTCCTTTTAAGCTTGACGGTCTTCAGGCCTTGGACGCCCAAGAGCTGTCATTTCTCCATTTGAAAGTATGTCGAACGTGGAAGGCTAAACTATCCAAGGAAGAGGCTCTTCGAAAGAGGATAGACTCGTTGAACGACGAACTGATGAGTAAGCAACGGAACGCGCAACACCACAGTAAGTTGGTCTTTGAAATTTATTTTCCTCCCTTTGTTTACAAAAATGTCACACGATATTACTAATATTCGAATCAAATGACCATTGTTCGGCGAGCATTCAGATTCTGGGTACGAAATTACTTTAATAAATGCTTAAAAATACTAGGTTTTTTTAACGTTGCCCCACACTAGGATTTCTCCTGTGTCGCGGGTGCGTTTACAGACATAAATTCCACATACAATACACCCAGACCCGGAACAACTACCTGCATATCATACAAATATTTGGTCCATGCGGGAATCGAACCCACGACCCGGAGCGCAGCAGTCGACTGTATCAGCCACTACACCAACCGTGCCGTCAAACGTATCATAAAGTCTGATATCTAGTCAACATATACAGCCGGAACGAATTCTTATTAAAATCAAAATATGCATATGCATACATACTTATTGCGGAATTGGGAAACTTCAGGCGCCTTTATCTTATTATTCACCTAGCATGTATATACAAAAATATCAACTAAGGGTGCCATGCCACTCATCCACTTTCTTTGTCCAAGATTTGATCAAATTCTTTAACCAAGATGTGGATTTCTTTGTGGCGCACGCTAGGAGAGGCCTATGCCCAGCAGTGACCCGTAATAGACTGATGATGAAGATAACGATGAAGATGTGATGTTTTGTGCAAGTACCATATTCAATTATTTTATTGTTATGTTCTCTGTGCTTTGTATTATAAAGACATTAGTTGTTTTCATATCTAATTAAATATTACTTTTATGCCCACTTTGTTGGGAATTGTGATTGATTGTAAGTATTGAAATGTGAAAATCTTTAATCAAATAAAAGCAAAATGTTGATAAAAACCATTTAATTTCTTTGAACAAATGTACTTTATACATTACCCTAACACTTGTTCTTTTATAGCTATTTCGTCACAAACAAAAAACAGACAAATCTTTGTCACGGCGCACGTCAGCTCACCGCAATGTACTGTTAAACGTTTCTCAAAAACGAGTATATCCATAAACGTTTCGTTGCATTGATGCCCACGCTGCTAGCCTCAGTTAGCTCAGTCCAGGTGAGGCTGGGAAGTTTTATAGCTATCCAGATAACTAAAGTTTGTCACCGTCCAGGGTGGTAGGTGAGGTAGAAAACTGTGGAATCTTTACAGCACGTGGCCTGCGTTTTACCCTTGCACACAAAGCAATTAATGTAACTTTTTTAATAACTTATTTGTATGATTAAATAAACAGTAGCGGAACTAGACCGCAAAGTGGCTGTGGAACGGCGTCGCTTGCAAGAGGTGCGTGAAGCGGTTTGTCGCAGTACACCAACAGGCTCTAGAGGCTGTAGCCCTGATACTCCAGCGCCCTTTGCTCCTCTGCTGCCGGCTTCAACTCCCACTCCCACTGCTGCCGAGAAAGATGCGTATGTAATACAACAATCTCCGTTCTGTGTTCCTCATTCTGTGGTCAACTAAAGACAACTAGTGCGGTTGCACTGAAGGACCACACTGTGTATTTGCAAAATAAATTCCCATGGATTTAGTAGAATACTTAAATCAAAGCTAGAATAATGTTATTTTTGTATTTTTCAACTAAATGTATACACTCCTTGTGTGAAATGAGGAACCACAGTGTACACGATATAAAAATATTAAAACCACTGAAAAGGAAAAATAAACTTTATGAAGTCGGGCGGGGTCTGCATGAACCATGGGTGGGGCATACCTGGCCCCGCCCGACTTCATAAAGTTTATTTTGCGAATAATCTGTGTGGTCCCTCAGCGCACACGTACATAAGACAACGATGTCTTCAAAACAACATTGCTCTAATCTCATTCATACACCTACATTAACGCCTTATCAATAATTTCTTATGAATCTTTGAAGCAAATCGTGACTGCGTCGTCTCACGGCCCACCATAGATTATACAACTTCGAACGCACACTGAGATGAGCCGCACCGCAACGTATAGCAGCCGCAAAAATAGTCCTGACGAGCGATCCGACAGTTCGTTGTGCTGCGCCTATAGTGAGCGATTGTTCATACAAATGCACGAAAGTGATGTAGGTAATGTAATACGTTGCGGCGCGGCCCGCCCTAATATGCGCAAGCCTTTACGCCTCATTCAGTGAACCCTTAGGAAGTCTCAGCTCGCCACTCCGCGCCTGGTCCCCTATGATGCCTGAGTAGCCGCATAATATTCTAGAGGCGCGAACACAGCTCGCCGAGCCTCGTCTCGGGCCTGTTTCAAATCGGGCCACGGACGGTTTTCTCGTAGATTCATGCATAGTCGAAGTCAAAAAATCAAAAAACCTGTAATCCATTTGCTGGCCCTGACGAATAGTCAGAATTTTAAATAGTTGCACGGTTTCAAGTCATTGGTTTTCCGTGTGGTGCTGGCTACGAATAGCATCAACCTCATCCCGTGGGTGTCGTAAAAGGCGACTATGGGATTAGCCGGAGGATGGGCAGCAGCGTCCTTCGTGTACATTAACAACTCAACTGCAATCGCCAACCCACCTGCCAAGTATGGCGATTGTGGCAAATCCCCCCCAATGAGCACACAACAAACCTATCAGTCGTTGTGGTGATCTTTGGGAGAGGCCTGTGTCCAGCAGTGGACTTTATTCGGCCGAAATGATGATGATGAAGTCATTGATCCTATGCAGAAGAACCGGCAAGAAATTCCATGGATATGTCTTTTAGAATATTTGAAAGTTAATTAAATTAAGTATTATTACTTAATACAATAGAATCGTGAAAAGCTATGTGAGGTTAATGCATTAAAATGTATTTAAAAATAAAATTAGGCTAGACTGCTCTCATGGGAACCGTTGTTGTACGATGCATGCTCCTGCAAAGTAGGCGTGCAGCAACGGTGCCCATAATTAATTGCAGTATTTTTTTCACTGTAGGGGCATCGATATTTCTCGCATTAGGATATTTCCTGTATCGTAGTACAGTTTACGGACATAAATCTCATATACACAAACACCCAGGGGGGTTGTACTCGCGCGATGCGAGATCAAGGCGTAAGAGAGATTTCCAAAAAAACATGGTGGATGTCTATCGCAGACGGTTTCTTGTATTCTCGTAATGTCACGTTAGAGATATCTCTAACTCCAGCGCACGACATGCAACGAGTGGTCGTAGGCACTCGAGATAGACATGTCGGCTGTCGGTGCCAAATGTTGCAATTTTACTCGGGCCTTGTTTGTTACATAAAAATTATTATTTAAAGTATATAAATTATGCACGCGGATTTTTATTATTAATTTATTTAAAAAGCAAATTGCGAGTATGTTTATAAATTATTGTTTGTTTTCGCTGAATGTTTCATTTCATCCTACGAAATTATGACGATCACTCGGTCTCGAGACAAAAAATTTAAATATCATATTACTTCACAGAACTATGGAAAGTTATTAAAAAAAATAAGAACACGCATCATATTACTGAATAAATATATTGAAGGTATAAAGAATTAACATTTTAGGTAATACTCAATATCGCGATTATGTTTTAACGTAGTCGAGAAAAACGGAACGGGTGACAGTAGAGAACCCATAATTCTGCGACATTTTATCTCTATTTGCGAGAGTACGATTTTTATGAATGATCGACATTTTAGTGACTTTTTCCGTCGACTTAGCGGGTTAGAAATTATCTCTAAAATAGAGACCCCCCCCCCCAACCCTTAACAATTACTATCTTTTAATTACAAATATTGGTTCCGTGCTGAGATCGAACCCGCGACACGTAGCGCCGAACACTAATCGCTTATAGCCACTGCGCCAACCATGCCGTCCATTAATTACCAACCCACGTTTCTGTTATTGATTTTAATGTAAATAATATATCTATTAATATACGTGAAGAGTCAACTTTGCACCCCTTTATAAAATAATGAGTTACGATCGAATTGTCGAATTTGAACCACTTTGCGACAGTACTAATAACTGTAGCATATAGTAAATAAACTGAAGTATGTCATTCGTATTTGACAGACAACGCGCTGGGTCTAGAAGCATGAGATTTTACACAGAAGTTCCTTTTCTAACAGACTAATAAAGGTTTTTTGGGGGTTAAATAGGGGATTAATCGAGCACACGGCCTGTTATTATATAAAAAATCTTGCCATTTAATATAAAAAATCTTGCCATTTAATATAAAAAATCTTGCCATTTAATATAAAAAATCTTGCCATTTAATATAAAAAATCTTGCCATTAAATATAAAAAATCTTGCCATTTAATATAAAAAATGCATTTCAGAAAGCAGTGTTTGACTTTTAATTATTTGTTTATACCATCCAATTTGGGTTGCAGCACTCAGAGCTGTAACAAAGAGGTAACCGGCCGACGGTCTGCGGGTGACGTGGCCCCGGACCTTCCCAACGCCGGATTGAGAACACGTCGCCCGCGCGCTGAAAGCAACAGGGTTCGAACATTTTGTCATATTATGTATTCTACATTATAGATTATCTCTTAAGATTAATATGTAGATTTTCGAGGTCTCAGTTTGACTACTAGATATTTTAAAGTGTAATTTATAATCAACCAGCTCATGCTAGTTGATTTATTATTTATAAGTATTCGGCCTGTGGCTGAATCCCGAATATTCGGCCGGGAGCATGGCCTAATAGCCGAATATTCGACGAAAATATTCGGCCCGATTTGAGGCGTATTGGAGGTTTTATTTTTAGTCTGTCTCATTGATTCTTGTGATATCCAGATTCAGAATATAGCATCACTACAGCAACCGTAGATGTCGTACAAGGCGACTAAGGGACTCTTAAACTAGCAGGATGGGGAGAAGCGCCCTTTGAGTGGAATAGTCACCATACTGCGTTCACCAACCCGCTAGCGAAGCGTGGTGAGTACCTAGCAAATTCCCCCCAAAACGGTGACATAATTGTGGAAATATACGGGGAAGGCCATTCTTCAGCAGTGGACGTCCTCTTAATTTGGCTGTTAAGATAACGATTATTTAATTTGATTGTTGAAAATGATGATGATAATGACATATGTCTCCGTACGAGTACGAATAATCCATAAAATATTTAGATGTACAGGGTACTGGTAAAATCCATAAAAAATCTGGATGTACAGGGTACCGGTAAATCATCATAATCTAAGACAAATGACAGCACATTAAGCTTTTAAGTTTGATATGAATATGTTTGTGTTTGAGAAGAAGACCTATTCTCTCCGTAATACAGTTTTAACTAGTCACAAATAAAAAAAAATTGCACTCCGTGAGTGCCGACAGAAGTGAAAATGATTTATTTATCTAGACGTGTTCGCGGTCTGCTATATGTACATGCATATATGCACGCACTATAGCTGCGTCTCGTAACGGTGTCGCGACTCCAGAGATTTTATCTTATCTAAAAATATGCGTACCGCGCTAAAAGATGTTTTCACTTAAAAAAAGGTACGGGTGATAGTGCGTATCATAGTTTTTTTTTTAAAACGTTGCCCCACACTAGAATTTATCCTGTGTCGTGGGTGCATTTACAAACACAAATTCCACACACAATACACCCAGACCCGGAACAACTACCTGCAGATCGTACAAATATTTGTTCCGTGCGGGAATCGAACCCACGACACGGTGCGCAGCAGCCGACTGTATCAGCCACTGCACCAACCGTGCCGTCATAGACTTGATACAACTTTTAACGTTCGTAAGTGATAATTATGTTTTTCTTAAAGTACTAGTTATTCTATCTTTTGTTAGTTAACTTTCAAAATAATACTTAGAAGTTCTATAACCAGGAATTGTAAGTTTATATTTGGTGAATAAAGATGGTGAAAATAAAAAAGCATATCTGAATAAGTCACTGTCCCTTAACAAAATACGCTGTCATTTGTGACAGAATATGATGCTTCACCAGTGAAATCATAACATATATATCATATCAGCCAAAGGATGTTCACTGCTAAACAAAGGCCTCGCCCATAGATTTCTGCAACGAGCGGTCACATTCCGCCCGCAGACAACGACTCCCACTGACCTTCACCAGGTCATCTATCCACCTCGTTGGACGTCCTCCCACGCTGCGTTTTACGATGCGCGGTCTCTACTTGAGAATCTTTTTACATCAACGGCACAACGGCCATCAGTTCTACGAGCAATGTGCTCCACCCAAAGATATTGGAAGAAAGGAGATATGCCATGTAGATCAAAATCTATGCGAGCCTGGAAATCTTTTTTTCCCACTACCATTCTTCATAAAAGCACACTAATGCACACAGTTACAAGTTCTCATCCAATGAACTGAATAAACACAACATTTTAATTGGCTTCACATACTAAAACACACTCACGACTTTGTAGGTAGCCAATCATACGGTGCGTACAGACCGCAAACGACAGCCGTACCACCCAACGCGTATGTTTATTGGGAGTGCCATTCGCTGTTCTATTCACTGCGTTTGTTATTCACCGATTGCTAGTTAAAAGTGGTAGATAAGAAGCATTGTATTTTGTACAAAAATAATAATGTCGTTCTGCTCTATCAATCCAAATGTAACATAATAATTATTAATTTTAAAATAAAACAATAATTTTTAATTTATTCTTTTTATAGACAAATACAAGAAAATTCCCTCACTTGCATATTGTATATGATTAAAACAGACATTTTTTCCGGATGGATCAAATTGATCATATCGCGGTGGCGCGGTTATGCCCCCGTACCACTTCTCCTTATTTCCTATTTCTGAGGCCCCACCCATTGCCACTTCAGTGAAATCAGTGCCTAGTTAATTGGCTTTCGTTTTCAAATGCCAAGTCAACCTGAGATTAATCAACACCAGATATAATGTTCAGGTTTAGTCAATGACTTTTTATTTTATTCATCGAGTTGAAAATACCTGTCATCCAAACTAGTTTGCCATTGTTTTGTTAATTCTCATGTTATTGATTCGCTGACTCATGCGCCAGGTCACCTTACCCCAGTACCTTACCAGTACATGTTGCGACACGTTCATTCTACATAACAAATATAACAATTACTTTTCTTTGATTAGTCAATTTAGTGAAACAAAAAAGAATATAATTAGTTTCTCTGGCTGTTTTAGTTGGATTTTTTATTCTGTGTAAATACCAAATGTGGTCTCATTACGAAAATATATTTATTAAAATAGCTTCTTTATTTTTATTTTACCTGAAATATTCTGAGTAGACAAAATTAAATAGGTATATATATAAAGGTATGCATAGGTATTCGGCCGAATAGTGGTCATTATTTGGTATTCACCTAAAACACAGGTATGACCTAATTTGGGAGTTAGGGACTAATCTAAATTGCTAATTGGAAGTCAATAAATTATATATTATTATATTATTATTATTATTCGGGCGAATAAAAGTGGCAAAAGGAATTAAAATGTTTAATTTTTCACACAGGCGGTCCTTGCGAGACTGGATGTCGAAGAACGTCGGGAGAGGAGATTTTACAACGATGAAGCCCCGACCCGACTACGTCGGTCTAACGATCGTCAACCGCCTCGCTCTACTAAAAAGTAAAACATACGTACAAACGGAATTGGCATTCTGCAGCACCAACATTGAGAATACAGAATGTCGAATTCTGAACAAACCAAGGATATGACGAAAGCCCGGAGTTACTTCTTTTCCTTCATAAGGATCCGTCGCGAGATTTTGAGCGGACACTGGAACAACTAATAAAAGCGGACAGTATAAGAAAAATCTTTATCTAGAAAGTTCTATTGAACAGCGAAATTTTATTTTACACACACGGCGTCGGTGTGCTGCTGTGATTGTTTTGTAACGAATTTGTGAAAAACATTTTATAAAAAATATTTATATTGTGTATTTATTTCAAACTATCGCGGGGAATACGGCATACATTTTTGTAATAAAAGTTAAAATGTAATGTGACTTTCATTTTATGACACTATTATTAGGACTCTCAACACGAGGATCCTCTGCCAGTTAGAAGCCGGTTTTTTAATAGTGTTACTCGGGCACAAAGGCCATCCAACACTCGGAGGCCCTCTAGAGAATTTTCATCTAAAATGTAATGGGACAGTGTACATTACATTACAATACATTCACGTATTGGCCCTGCCAGTAGTACCTATAGAACAATATGCTTTTGTATGAGATGAAACTACAAACAGTAAGGCCTATTAATTGCAGTGGGTGTTTTACTCGGATTAAAATTCTCAAGAACGATTTATATGAATCAGTATAAAATAAAGTACGCCAGGTTCGCATATGTCTGTACGACTTCAAAGGGCTCTGTCCAATGATATTATATATTAAAAAGAAGTAGATATGTTACATGCGTGCCAAAAGTAAGAAACAAAAACTCCCCCAATTGTAGCACCTTGCAATCGGTTCGCGTAGATAGCTATCTCTTTTACTCTTGTTGTTTTTGTATCTTCTTTCTCACGGCATGGTTGTGCAAGCGAGACTGTATTTTGCGCGCCATTTAATATGGACGTAACATATCTATGGTATAATATCATTGGCTCTGTCGCAGAACGTCCACTTCGCAGAATTCTACCGGACGCAAATCGTATTATTAATTATTTATTTTTAATTGTTATTTTTATATTAATTTTATAGGTAGGACATTTGATACAGTTTAATAATTTTATTATATATGATATTAATTTTATATTGCATGTACAATAGTTTGCTCTTTTATTATTGTGTAATGTGGGCATTATGTAGCCACTAATGTAATAAAATATGTACCGTCTGCAGGCCACAGCGCACACCGAGGCTTTGGGGGAATTCTTAACAATCCCCCCGAAAGGTGCCTGCAGCGAGTGTCCTCTTTATAGTCGCCTTCCCTCTGTTAGAGAGGGTGACCGCTTTATAGTCATCCCCTCCGAGATGTGCCTAAAGGCGTGGCACCAATTGGTTGGAGATTATTCGAGTTCCTGGAGCCTCCCATCGGTGCCGAAAGACGACGACCAGGGCTCCCCGAGGTGGAGGAAGTACATGACGATATCCATCGGATCAATAAAAAAGGCGTGGCTTTCGTTCCCTCTCAGTAACGCAGGGACAAATAGTTTATATGATTCTAACTTTGCTATTAAATAATACCTAATGAGTTAATGACCGATTAGCAAGTTACGAAGGACCACTTTCATTCATCAATAAATTCAAATAAGTTTGAGACTTATAAACAAAGCCAATGTCGACATGTTTCTTATGAATATATTTAATCATATTTAATGTCGTAAGTATTCAATATTTTTTTTGTATAAAAACAGACACTGGTGGTACTAATGGAATTGAAATGTCAACTGTCTGTCGATTATTTGAGGTATTGGGAATAACCCTGTTTGTTTTCCTTAAACACTATAAATAACATTATCATCTATTGTATTTTTTCCTGGTATATTTACATCGTTATTTCATTAATTATGACATGCATCGAATACTGGGTTTAAAAAATCTGTAGCTGGTGCTTGATATAGAGGATTCACAGTGAGGTCATAACCAGCGGCGGCAGCTTCATCGGCGAATTTATTGTATTCTCTTTTGTCATGTAGGTCTACCAGGACCTTCCAAAGGATAACTGTTATTAGTCCGATCAACAGAACTAAACCAATCGCGGAGCCCGCAGCAACTGTAATGGAGAATACAATCACTTATCCTATATTTATTTATTCGCTACTTTACAATGTATGCACACACAAATAGAAAACTAATAAGGAGTAAACTGCAGAAAGATACTTATTTCTTAAGAAATCTCTTCCGGCAGAACTGCGAAAGGATTTAAGTAAGCCACGTAACGTTTTTTATCACGTTGTTTTACCCTTTCCCCTGCATGTAAGTAGATATTCCGCTTGACCCCCTCAATAGCGACGTGGTTTATGGACACCCCACAGTCACACACACAATAGTGTGTGAAAGAGTAAATTAATAAACTAAATAAACACAATATACAATAACAATATACAATAACAATATGTAGGTCCAAACATATATATGTTTGGACCTACATATTATACACACTTATACATATTCAGAACTGAAAAGAAAATACATATTGATACGCAACTATGTCGACGAGGAGAGACAGTGCTCGTTAATACAAACAAAAAACAAAAATAGAGAGATGGTTCTAAATTTCCTTATATCAAGCAACTCCATAATCTATACGCATGTACAGAAAAAGAGTGGGAGTAATCAATTTTGTAGAATGGAAATTTGAGGGATCTAAGATTAGACCTTCAGATCGCGTTAGTTTTGTGAGTATAGGAAAATCGTACCCGCAGTTAGGATGGAGATGTTGGGTTGTGAAAGATAATAATATTAAAGAGGAGACGTGTGTGGAGTGTTCCCCAAAGACTAGCGAAGAAGAAAAAAATTCTTGGAAAAATCAGAGTCGAACGAATCGAATGCGTTATTACTATCACTGAAGTTTATTGCAACAGCTCTTCTATGGCATTCAGATATTAGGCTACAGCGTAGCGTAGGCGCTAAATAAGAATTACAGTAAGAGAGATTCTTTTTTTCAAGTGCAGGAAGAGCTACAGACAGTGGATAAAAGCTGAAGTGAACAATCTTACCGACTTCATTAACTTAACACCATGCAAATTTGCTTTATTAGACATTTTTAACGATGCTCCTTGCAAGGTATTCGGGCACGATGTGGGACAGTAAGGAGGTAAATGCAGTACTCGTATATAACTCAATCCACTATACATATAACTTACTCCACAGATTAGCTTCAGGTGGCAACTCTGCTTCCTTTTGAATCACGAGATTTAATACATGGTCATTATATTGGTACTTAAAGACGATATAGGTGCCATTTTCGAGCACTTTCTTGCACCACTTAGCCATGTACCATTTGGGTTTGTTTATTTCAGTTTTATTCACAAAGGTGACTTCAATTTCCGTAGTTGTTCCGTTGTTTTGTTGATCACAAAACATCTTGTTGTCCATATGTTCGTAATTACAGTAAGCGTAATCTTCAAGGTCTTTGCATCGTTCTTCGGCGCATTCTTCGCAAGTGTCACAAAATACACCTGAGTATGTTTCGTTCTTACTTTTTAATTTGTCACAAACACATGTCCCGCAGTGACATGTCCCTTTTCCAGAACAGACCTGGAAAACATTAATAGGTATAATACTTTGATATGGTGATGGGTTTTCGGATATCGCACAGATCGATCGATCTACGAGGTTCAGCTACATTTGCCATTCCACATCGAGACCCCGCCTTACCTCTGTGAGACCTATCCCGGTGAATATCTCGAAAATCTGAAAACTGGTGTAACTTTACCGCAATGTAAATCCTCATGGCCTACCCCCAGCTAGGGGCGGATGGAGGGGCATGCCGGAATTTTACCGGCTAAAACCTCCAGAGCTATCTTCGGCACCGAAGGAGAGCTCCACGATCTTGAGAACGAACGCTCCGGAGCTGCCCGTTTATATACAGTTATAGGCACATCTCAAAGGGGATCACTGTAAACAGGTCACCCACTCAACCCCTAACCTAAGGAGATCGGGATCCTGGATTATGAAAAACACTAAATGCCTTAACTTCTAGAGGGATAAGAAATTAAGTTAAGATCTTGAGAAATTAAGGGAAGTTAAGATGTGGAATTACTAGTCCAGATCTAATATTGCTGTATCTGATCACGTTCTGAATTATGCCGGCCCGGTTAACGCTGAGGCTTAGAACTTGGCTTTGCGGTGTAGGTCACATGTTCAGTCACACTGAAAAATGGTATGCCCTTTTTTTATGGGTGCCCAGTGGAAATTCTTCATGAACTTCCTTCGCCTACGGGAAGGGCGAAGGGGTATGCCGGACTCCTACCGGCTAAAACCACTGGGGCGGTCATCTTCGGCACCTAAGGGAGGCTCCAGGTCATGGCAGATAATTGTAATCCGAGCGAATCGATTATTTAAAAATAAAAACAAGTATAACGTAGATATGTTATCGATCATGACACATGCGCTGTTTAGCGATCATTGTAAAAAGCCTTACCTCTTTAGAATATGGTGCAATGCAGTTCAAGTTATTGTCGGGGCAACTGCAATCGTCGCCGGTCCAATGTGCATCACATTCACATCGCCCTCGTCGGCATATACCTTTCCCAAAACATAGCTTCCGGTTTAGCGTAGGACACGATTTGTCGTCAAACTCGCAAAAGTCACCAGAGTACCCTACCCGACATTCTTCGCATTTTCCACATCTAAATTAAAAAGTCAGAATATTAAAAACTGTGTTGATGGTGTACAAAGCAGACACTATGTAGCGGGCTAAAATAAAATGCATGCACGTTCAATTTACTGTCAGTTTCTTATCCCTCGTCACAGGGTAAATTTGTCCCGCAGGACTTGAAACGAGCGGGTAACTAAAATATTGAGTCTTCTTCTCTTATATTATGGCTTCTGTAGAGTATCTTCCACAATTTCGCCAATGTCAAGTATAAGGCAACATCGTACGGTATTTAGATTAATAAATCTTTACATATTCATAAAACATTTCTCAAAATTGAAAAAAATCTAAAAAATATGTCGGCAACGTCGTACGGTTCAAAATATGAAGTCGGTTTTGATTAATTTGCTTGTGTTAAGTGTCAAATGAAAGCTTTCTAATAAAGTATCAACCCTGAACCTACTCCTGGGGTATTTTTAATTAAATCGTTTCGTCCCTACGTGCATTACATATAACACCGGGTCTGAAAGTCTAGAGTTAGATGAAAAGGAGTTGCAGAGGTCTTAATTTACCGCACAACGATATCTATTTGGGTATTTCATAAAAGGGTCATATCGTGAGCGCTTGTAAAAATCTTAAATAATAATTGGTGGACGGAGGTACACACGACGACATATCAGGTTCTAATTTACCAGTATAAGCTAACCTCTCATTGTATAGAAAGCCAATACAATGCTAGATAAGCTTATACTCGTATTTTATAGCTTGATATGTAGCCGTGTGTTCAGACAATGAAGTCCCAATAGGGGTCAGGGTTAGGAAATATTAGGTGGACTTGACTCATTCATTAAGTTGATATCAAAAGGATAAGCAGCAGTATCCATCATACTGCAATCACCAATCCGCACGCCAAGCATGATGTTACCTCCACACGCTTGTACAAACGCTTGGCAAGTTCAGGCAAGCTAAACATCGACATCCACACGCTTGCGAGTGCTCTAGTAGTGGTAAGTCACGAGCCTCCAAGCAAGGCGGACGTTGAAGTAACTATGGCGGCTGCTATGTTCACGTTTACCTATTTTATACGCTTTATATTAGCTTTACATGTATGTATGTTAGTATATAACTATGTATGAATGTAATGGAATCACCAAATTAATATTTCACCCACTTCTAGACGTCCGATTGACTTGAAATTTTGCAGACGTATCAAGAATTGATGATACAACAATAATGAATACAGTTCAAGCTAATATAATCCGTGAATTGTTATGGGTAGAACTTGTTAAAACAAATCAAATGAACCCAAACTCGAAGGGTGTATTAATTGCGCCACTATCTTCCCCCTGGCTCCATCATCGGGTACTCGTCACCAGGTGTAATGTATGGGACTAGTTAAAACAAGCTAAAAGAGCCCAAACTCGAGGTCTTTACACTAATAACCATTGAAGAATTCTACTATCCACCTCCCAGCTTCATTATCAGACCCTCGTCACCAAGTTTAATGTATGTGACTCCTAAAAGCAAACCAAAGGAGCTCAAACTCGGGGGTTTACTGGTGGCTATTGAAGAGTTCAACTATCCACCTCCCGGCTCAATCATCAGGTCAGTTTTATCACTTCAGCCGAATAAAGCCCACTGCAAACAATTTCTATTATTCGTTAGTTTCATTGAAACTGTTGTCTACAACAATATCTATATTAGAGAGAAAAAAAGTGTGTGTGTCCGCTCCAACGCACGACTGGAGTTTACTTCGTAAGTACAATTGTCTCAGTAATAAATCGGCAGTGAGGGCTAAAGAATAAAAAGCACGGATGTTTATATGTACGATATATATATATCATATATAAAAATGAATTATAACCTACATAGTAACTGCATCCACGTGTTCGTTGGATTTTCTTCCAATGTCAATGCAACTTGGCCGAAACGTTGAGGTTAGTCAAAATATTGTTTTGATTTATCTGTGCGCGAAAAGTCCCGAAATCATAGTCTTATATGAGTGAAATTCGCGATAGTTTAAAAACTTATATTAAACTAGATATTTTCATATTCTTTATTTTTTATTTATTTATTTAATCACTCCACTGCGTATTAATAATTAATAATAATGATATTAAATATCATTAAATGAAATGAAGTTTTATATTATTTCATTAAATGAAATGAAGTTTTATATTATTTAATTAAATTAAATGAAGTTTTATATTATTTCATTAAATGATGAAATAATATAAAACTTTGACATCAAATGACATTTGACAATTGACATTTGGCTTTAACGCAGAAGGTGCGCAAGGTAGGTGCGCAGAGAACCCTAACGCATTTTAGTGAACACTCGACACAATATCACTCCTCATAAATATTTCATAACGGGTTTTTCATACCTTACATAATTTATTGTTGCTTTGACAAGAGTGGACTAGTATGCTAAGCATTAAATACAATTTTGAAGTGTCCAGCAAAAATGAAAATGAAAGTGGCTTTTTTCTATTTGATTGAATATGTTGTTATATAGATATCAAAATAAATATGTGTAATTTTAAATATACCTTTTTACTTTTAGTTAAGTAACTAAGGCTTTTAATGGTCAGACTGATGGTGGTTTCGACTTGTTCCGTTGTACGTAATATTTTACATAATAAAGTTTCGCGTGTTACCATTTTAGCTAGAAAAACAAAACAATTTTACCTGCATTTTCCTCTTCCACTGCACAGTTTAGTGTCATTTTTATTTATTTTACATTTTTCCATATCTTTCAGGTCCGTTGATGTACCGTTGCATCGGCAGTCGACACCGTAACTTCAATTAACAAAAATATACTAATATAGATTCCATTAAGAAAAGCTATAAAGGCAAACAAAAAATAAACATCTCATTTAATATAACTATATCTCATAGCGCTAAGCTGTATTGTGTGTTGGCGTTACTACATCAAAATCATATTAATTATGAAGTTTAATATAAAATAAACCATGTCAGGAACACATTCTCTCGGTGGCTGCACTTTCTGTCCTTTGCAGCAAGGTTTTTTAGTTGTCCGGTTGTTCCGGGTCTGGGTGTATTGTGTGTGGAATTTGTGTCTGTAAACGCACCCACGACACAGGAGAAATCCTAGTGTGGGGCAACGTTTTTTAAAAGAAAAACGAAAAACAAAAATAAAATAATGTCTATAATATATATTTCAGAGGGAATTTATGAATCAGAATATTTTAAATTAATCAGTTGTAAATTACCTGACCCTATTTAATATTAATAAATCATGAAAATATCCAATGAAATACTAATATACCGGGTGTAAGTGCAACGTAGCGAAAACGTTGAGAATGGTTACACTTAGGCCTATAATAAACATAGGAAAGCCATCTATCTCGGAAATAATAGGTTACAGTTTTTGTCATTTTTGAGCACGCAATGTCTCGTCAACAACGAGATCTAAACGCTACGTAATTATTTTACTATGATATGGTATTATTATGATACTGCGAGCGATGACCTCATCCGTAAACTGTAGCAAAACAATAGTCATTTAGTTTTTATTTACATTGTAGTGTTGTGTGTGTTGCAAATAGTTTATTGTGTTTTTATTCAAAATTACGTTAGGATACACAAAGATAATATTTTTAAGAAACTGGATTAATGATGGATGGAGTCTGAAAATTCATGAAAAGACCAACGCATAATTCTCACGCTGAGAGCTTCAGAATCATGTACTGAATCCATGCATCAGTTTTCGTTACGATGTCACTTACACCCGTTTTATATACGCTCATCACTAACTCGCTGACTGACGCACTGACGGATTCACTGACTCGGAACACGGAGACGCTCAGTGCAAATACCACTATGCGGTCGCCCATCCATGACTGACCACGACTACTGTTGCTTAACTTCACTGATCGTTACTAATAAGTGAACACAACTGGTATGAACGCCTCTTAAGTAATTAATTAAAATGTGTGCAAGTAAATCTTACCTTCCCGGGAAACATTTACAAATTCCGCATTGAAATCCACCCGCGTCATGGCATTTAGGACTTTTAACAAGAACTTGCTTCTCGCAATCACATTTACATTCCATCTCCAATTCAATGGTAAGATTATCAACTCGTCCAAAGGGACTAATATGAACCTCGTGTTTGAATTTGTTGTCATTTGGACACGAATTTATTGTCAGAGTCCCCGTAATATTGACTATCGGCTGAGAGTGCGTACTTTCACAGTTTCTCGTCGGTTTAGAGTAACAATCCTGGTCAACAGTCAACTGCATAAACGGTGGCAAATTATAATCTAAGTACACAGTTCTAGCCGATTCCTGAAAAAAAAGGAAAAATATATATCTATATGTATATCTATAGACAGACCGCCCTTAGTACATGTACCTACAGGCATTTTCCATATTGGACCTTATTTTTGTTATTTTTGGAGTACTACAAAGACTAATGTGTATGTTTTATTGTACACACGGCTACATATCAATCTATACATTTCAAGTATAAGCTGATCTCGCGTAGGATAGGCTTTACATACGATGAGAGATCAGCTTAAACTAGATATGTACAGCTTTATGTGTAGTCGTGTGTACAAGTTGTCTTCAATTTAAATTTAAAGCTATAATTGGATATGCTTATTTTTATCTAAACATTATTAAACATAGTTTTTCGGCAATTTTCGGTCTAAAGTGAAATTTTCTGTTTCTTTATTAATGTTATATTACATTTGAATACATTGGTATCGCAGTTAGATAAATTCGATTTATCGAAGCAATTCATTTGAGCTAAAAAAGTCGAGTTATATACATTCCATAATATGAAATTCTTTCTGATGTTCTACAGTTGTGCTTTCTTTAACACTTCCCCATACTGTACCTGTTAAATAAAACACAGACTATAGCCGAGTGTTTATTTTTTATACCACTTGGTGACGAGCCGAGCCGGTGATAATTGTTATACTACCCGTGTAGCCCTGCATGGCACCAAACTGCACTCGTCACCTCGACACATTAGTAAATTACGGACGAAATTTATAATCAATCTAATCCAAAATCTTTGTGAGTGAGGAATTGTCTGTTTTTGTGTTAAGATCACACTTATATATTTGATATTTGATACACTTCAATAATAGACATAATATTTCACGTAATGTACATTCAATTACTGCCGTGTGGTGCCGGCTCAGAATGCCACCACCCCATCTCCTCCCATGGGTGTCGTAAAAGTCGACTAAGGGATTAGCCGGAGGATGGGCAGCAGCGTCCTTCGAGTACATTAACAACTCAACTGCGATCGCCAACCCGCCTGCCAAGCGTGGCGATTATGGCAAAACCCCCCAATGAGCCCACAACACATCCGTATCGGTGTTTGTGGTGATCTTTGGGGGAGGCCTGTGTCCACCAGTGGACTTCGTTCGGCCGAAATGATGATGATGACATTCGATTATAGGCAATTACGGCATAAAAATATCTGGTACTGTGGTGGTACACACGAATATCTAACTAGCCGGACTCTTGCAAAAAGGCTGGGGATCTACAAAGCATACCAAAACTTTACTCAAACTTGACTTATTTATTTATTCATGTACACACAAAAATGTTTAATATATAATTACATTGGAAAAGAAAAGTACAAAGGCACTGCTTATTTCTTTAAGAAATCTCTTCCAGCAGACCTGCGAAAGGAGAATTCGAAGACAAGAAATGTAGTCATGGTGTGTAGAGAATATACGATACATATAACCATACACACATACATAAACATAAATATTAATAAATACATAAATAATTAAATTTATAGAGAGAGATAGTGTTCTTTAACTCGTTTTTTGAAACTATAAACTGTTTTGAAATCTCTTATGTCACGCGGTAGCGAATTCCACAACCTAACCGCATGTACAGATACGAGGGCGGCACTGAAAATTTCGGGAATCAAGGAAGTGACACAACATTACTATTTAAAAATGTATTTATTGCTTTTCGAAGTATTCTCCGCGAAATTTGACACATTTTTCCATACGATGTAACCAATCATTGAAGCAACCATTCTATTCGGAAGTTGGGGTCTCCAAAATGGCCGTTTTGTAGGCGTCCACAGCTTCTTTAGGTGATGAAAATCTCTGTCCACGCAATTTATTCTTTATTTTAGGGAAAGTATAGAAATCATTAGGGCTTAGGTCGGGGCTGTACGGCGGATGGTCTAATAATTCTATGTTTTCTTGCTCTAAAAACTCTTTTGTTCTGTGCGCGGTGTGAGAACTCGCATTGTCGTGATGGAGGATGATGCGGCGGTTGCAGTTCTCTCTACGGAGTTCAGAAACGACCTGTGGCAAACAAATGCTAGCATACCATACTGCATTAACCATTCTTTGTCCCTCAAGAGGAATAGTCGTAACATGGCCGGTTTTGGAGACAAACGTGGCCACCATTTTTTTTGCAACACTCCGTGAACGAACAATTTTTGTTGGCTTTAACTCATTTTCGAACACCCAAACTCGTGACTGGTTTTTTGTTTCGGGTTCGTACGCATATATCCAGGATTCGTCACCTGATACGATGTTGTATACAGCATTTGAGGATCCTGCGTGGAATCTTTCGAGAGTTCTGATGCACCAAGTAACGCGAGCCGCTTTTTGCTCTTCACATAGCAAATGCGGTATCCATCGGGAAAACAACTTTTTTACACCTAATTGTTCATGCAAGATTATTTGTATTTGACTCATGCCAATGTCTAAAGTTGCCTGAATTTCGCGGTATGTCACATGTCGATCTTCCTCAATCAGCTTACGCACAGCATCGACGTTTTCTTGGGTGACTGCAGTTTTTGGACGACCTTGACGAGGATCATCACTGAGCTTGACACGTCCACGTTGAAATTCAGCAAACCAGCGATAAATTGTGGTTTTGGATGGGGCTTCATCACCAAATGCAGAAATCATTCGGTCAACACACTGTTTATGTGTTAAACCACTTCGAAAGTCATAATAAATCATCGCTCTTGAATTTTCTCGAGTCAATTCCATTTTCTCAACGACTAAACAAGTTTGACAAAACCTTGTGAGAAGACCGTGAATCTTTTTTTAAATAAATAAATGGTATTCGATTTGTAAAACCAAGGAGTTTTCAATTAAAAAGATTTTAATATGACAGGAACAGTGGAAATATTCCATTCTCGATACTTTTAGTGCAGCCTATGTAATGAATAGGAGTGGAAAACTTACCTAAAACTTTATCTAAGTCTTTATCTACACTAAACATAATCTTCGATTTGGTATTTATAGATTTTTTACGTTGATATTTGCTAAGTATACAAAGTAAAAATACAAATTGTTATTTTAATTCATGCGCCTTCTTAATGTTTCATTAAAAACGTTTAACAATAGTAAATAATCAAAGATTTAAAGCGTAATATATAAATATCCAAAACATTGATTTCCCTCCATGTCACACGTAAATTGCCCAAAAACGATTACCTTGAATTTCAACTTTAAATAATAAATTATTTATTTTTATTTGTCATTATTATTTAATAAAAATAATTTATTTTAAACGTAAATAAATAAAATATATAAAATAAATCAAAGAGTTAAGACTTAGGTGTATAATAAGAATAGGAAAACCATGCACGGTTGGTGCAGTGGCTGATACAGTCGACTGCTGCGCTCCAGGTCGTGGGTTCGATTCCCACACGGAACAAATATTTGTATGATCTGCAGATAGTTGTTCCGGGTCTGGGTGTATTGTATGTGGAATTATTCATGTCTGTAAACGCACCCACGACACAGGAGAAATTCTAGTGTGGGGCAACGATTTTTTTTTTGAACATTAATCTCGGAATTAATAGATTCAAATTTCTGTCATTTTTGAGCACGCAATGTATTGTAACAACGCGAGCTAAACGCTAGCTGATTACTGTACTATGATATGATATTATTAAGCTACTAGGAGCGATGAGCTCATCCGTGAGCTGCACGAAACAAAATCCGTTTAGTTTTCATTAACATTATACGGAAATAAATTAAACAAATGGAAATAAAAATCAGAAAATTCATGAAAAGACCGCACAGTACAGCATCCATGGTATCAGTTTTCTTTAAGATGTCACTTACACCTGTTGGATTCTTACCTCGTAAGCTTCTTTAATGATTTTTATAACACTAGTCCCACCTTCCAATTTTGCATATTTCGCTCCTAAGATCTGATTGACTAGCGCCTTATATTCCGCTTCGGGTGTGTACTGCATTTGAAATAACTACATTTTAATAAAACTCCTAAGACATAATCAGTTATAACTGCTAATTACTACATCAAATTTCACATAATAATCTTCACTTAAATATAAAACTCCTTTGCCGTAGCAATAAAAATATATAATGTTGGCACTTGTTATTTTATCGGCCCATAAACGTCCAATTCCGTTAATTCTGCACCCAATTCTGAACATACCCTCTCCCAATGATCGCTGCAATGAACGGTCATAGCGACATGACAGCACGCTTGATGTGGCATGTTGTTATTAGCACACGGGGGATGCTGCTGCCCATCCTCTTGTTATCTCTCTATTGCTTTTTACGACAACCATGGGTGGAGAGAAAAGTCCATTCTTTGGCGTATTGCCGAAACCAATACGGCAAAATGTTGCCAAATAATGTTGTTAAGCAAAACGGTGTAATTTTCACCAATCCTGAAATAGGAATTCAAAACATTGGTAAATATTAAGTAAATATTAGGTATATAATGTTACCAAGTAATCGTTACTAAGATTTCTTTTTATATTTTAAAGGTTTATGATATTACTCACCTTAGTGTCTTCATGTTCTGCAATAGCAAATATAATATTAAACTTTCCATCTGTAGCCACTTTATTTATCTGGCTTACAGATGGATAATCAAACGTCAACGCACTCGTATATATATCGTTCTCCAGGTGGCATTTCATATCATGAGGTTTAATAGCTCCTACAATTTTACCGTCTCCTGCACTATGATATGTCGAATCAGTGCATAATACGATTATGCGTCTGGCACCCTTCCTCCATCCTAATTCCTTCTCACATGTCATCGCTTGCATCAGCGCGTCTAAACCAGCTTCCGGTGTATCGTAATTAGATCCGAAACTAATTTTATTGATTGAAGACTTGAATTTCGACATGTCGTCCGTTAATGATACGAGATTTTGGAAAGCATGGCCTTTATGCCTGAAAACGAAGACTGTTTTAGACAAGTTTATTGCTAATAAATACTAGCTAATGCCCTGGCGTTGCAATATCTCTTTCAATTATTACGTTTTTAGGGTGCCGAACGTCCGAAGGTGGTTGCTACCCTAGCGCCGTCTCCTCCTTCTTCGAGCAGGGTTGGCCCTTTCCCTTTCCCGATCCCGCTCTGCGGTCTCCTTCTGGAGCATGACGCTCTCACAGAATCAGACCACTGCATTCCAGTTTTCGTGCTTTGCCAACATAGCCGACAGTACTGCTGGCACAGAGAGACCTTGCCCGATCCGATCGACCAGGATCCGCCGCTCAGCGGCCCACGCAGGGCACGGGTGATGCCACTTTCCAAGTGCGCGCCTCAGCCTATCCAACGTCCCTGGAGGCGCGCCTTTGCCGCTCTGGTGGAGGGGGCGTGTCTGATCGTAGACCCACGCATCAATATCCGCCAGGGTGTCGAAAGGCGGAAAACGCGCCAAGAGAATTGCCACCTCGCAGGACACTATTCGGTATCCTCGTGCGACCCGGATAGCCACTCTGCGCTCTAGACCGCGAATGCTGGTTCTGGAGCATTGGGTACCAGACAGTCGAGCTGACCATATAGGCGTCCCGTAGAGGGCCATAGACCGTACGACCCCCCCTGCAAACTTCCTCACATGGTCCCCCGAGATTGGGCAGCAGCCGGTGTAGTGCACCCACTACCCTCTCTCGCTTTATACGACACCCACGGGATGAGATGAGGTGGTGGTATTCTTAGCCGGCACCACACAGCATACTAAAAATAATGACTTGGCATATTAATTGGGACAGTATTGTAAACAGGATGAATTATTAATTGGGTTATCATTAATCTTAAAGAACAAACACTGTCACAGTAGGTTATATTGCGGCTTCCTCAATGCCGCAAAAACACACGAAATAATTTAGGCTGATATATTTCTGATATATAACTCAAGAAATAGTATTGTCTTAGGTTTTCGCGATTACTGCACATTATAATAAAAAAAATGTAAACGGATTAAATCGCCTGTATTATTGATTTTTGTTTTTCCTGACGTTTCGAACACTTTGCAGGGTTCGTGGTCGCAGAATGACTGTCTAGTCATCCTGCGACCACGAACCAAACGAACGTCGATCGACGAACGTCAGGAAAAACAAAAATCAATAATACACGCGATTTAATCCATTTAAAATTGTGTTATTATAACTAAAGATATATTTTTAAATAACTTCAATTTTGAATGTATAGTTTTTGTTTTATAAAATGGTCTCCTTAAAATGGCCTCCCCCACATAAATTTTGTTGCTAAAATAATTACTTGATACCTGCATTGGCATTAAAATGCAACTAAAATTGAGATATTATAAGGCTCCGAATTAGATGCCAACTTACTCATTTTGGTATACACTTTAATTTTTTTTAAGCTACCAGACTATGGCTACTTAGCGGCCTGGTTTAATACATCATACAAAAAGACATTTAGCAAGGGACCAAAAGACGTAAATGTCATTTCATTTTTACATCATCATATCAGCCAAAAGTCATCCACTGCTGAACAAAAGCCTCCCCCATAAATGACCATGTGTAGTAATTTTGGGGGGAATTAGGCAGTAGTCACCACGCTTGGCAGGTGGGTTGGTATGTGCACTATAGCTACTGTTCCACATAAGGGACGTTGCTGCCCATCCCTCTGGTTTGGAACCCCTTAGTCGCCGTTTATGAAATCTAGGAGAGGAAATGGAGTAATGATATATTCTTAATCCGGACACCACTCGGAAATTTCTACATATTTATATAAACACTAATCTCAAATTATAATGTTATTTTCTATGCTGGGTTCCTATTTTTAATTCATAAGTAGGTAATTTCCTATTATCTTTAATCATAGATATCCGATTTGTAATATAAAATAAATAGATTACCAAGTGGAATCAAAGAAAGGAAAGCCTGGCTTTTCCACAAAAGTTCCGGCGCCCAGACGGACGTTATTAGTGTAACTGGATAAGTCCTTGTGTATCCTTGTTGCTTGTTTTCTCAGATCCCTCGCTTTACCTTTCATTGTATTAGAAATGTCCATGAGATAATAAACATCCAAAGGGAAATGTTCTGCAGGTTTGAACGACATATTAAATGTCAGGGGGACCCCTGGACGCGCCTTCATTTGAATATGTTGAGGCTTAAACTGAACTTTAACGCCATCTATAGTTTCATCAAAGTCTTGGTTTCGTGTCACATGCATTGTGGGCTCAGGATTGTATATGGATTTCTTCTTGCACCAAGATGTTTTTTTTGTATTCAAAGATTCGGTGGACTGGCACCTGCGGTCTGTGAATTCATCCTACAAAATAATATTTGTTTATATTAGAGGGCATGCAACTTAGTACACGGGATAAAAGTGAAACTTCTTACTTGCCCGCGCATACGCGCACATCCTTACCTATTATAAAACGTAGCATTCAAATTTGACCTTGAAATTGTACTCTCATCGCGACCAAAGAAATATCACTTCAATAAGTAATTATTCCAATTATGCACCGAAAAGGGTTAACGGTTTTAGCACTGTTATACAATGTCACGCACCGCAAGGGCAAATCAGTAGGGTACAATCACTACTGAAAGAAGAGGCCACACCACGTATTTGATATGAATTACGTTAAGGGCGCCTACGACTTTTTAACGTCCGATTATTTTATCGTATAAACGCAACGTTTGGGTTTATATGGTAGTGCGCGCATATACGAGGAAACCATCGTAATGGTTTTAAAATTGTGGATTGCCATATTTTGCCACGACTGCTCGCGATGCGATTGTCGCTAAAATAAGTTGCAGCTCATGGAGTTTTTATAGACAAGTGTACACCGTGATTTTAAAATCGCAAGGATTTGGCATGTAGTCGAAGATATATAGATATATGTCTGATAAAATAAATCTATCAGCTGTAAAATTGTATACAAGTTGTCCCAGAAATCAACATCAAGCCGGAAAGCAATAGGATAGGATATATAGGATAATGTAGGAGTAGCAATTAGTTAAGTGTCATACCATTTTGGAATTTAGACTAAGCGCGCCATCTTTTGAAGAGACTTCCCATAATAGTGTAGTACATTTTTTCACAGTACAGTCGGTTAAATTTAGGTGATGTAATATTTAGAATTCAATGTTGGGCAAAAATCCAACATTTTGTATTAACTTTAACTTAAAGTGTTATTCATGGTTACATTACAGAAAAAGAATTGACTAAAAGTTAATGTTTGTAGTCCCTGTGACTACAAACTTTAAAGATCACATCACAAGCTGTCAGTTTTTATGATTTATTTTTGAATTGAAATTATAAGGTGAAAAGTACATGACCAAGATTTTATTGCATATTTGTCTAATAACTGTCAGGACTTGGCCTGTTGTCCGTTTCCGGCTTGACGATGATTTCTTGGACAACCTGTATATGTAGAGTCCAGTATTGATGAATTCTGCTTTTTTTTTCCTCCTAGACCTCCGAAAAAGCTAGCCGTTGTATGAAACCTATGTTAAGAATAAATAATCAGTTTTTTTCGTCGTGATTGTTTGTGCAATAGAGCGATTATAAAATCGTGTCGCAGAAAATAAAATCGTGGTGCGCGCTAAGCCTAAGATTAGATAAGAATTTTAATAGATCTTGTGCAACCTTGCTTATTATTTAAACAGATATATACAACGTGTAATTGAAATAACTTAAAACCTGAAACTAGTTTGTTCAGAATCGAGAGTAGAAACGATTACACTACTGAAGTACCTACACCACCGGTATACACCACCGGCTACACCACTTTTAAACTTGGTGGGTATAACATGTAGCCATTGAAACATTTGAGCCACATTTATTTGCCGAAAGCTTAGCGGAATGCTATTAATCGATTAGAATAATTATGATATCGCCACCAAAAATAACAAATATTTTCTACAATTATTAACAAAAGTAAATATTTATTTTCTAGATCAACATACTAGATTAAAAATCTGTTGGGGTGTCTGAGGTTTTGGGTTATTTTAATTACACGTTGTATAATGAGTTGAAATATATAAATATGCATTTTAACTTACTTGGTCACACCAAACGCAATTATCATGCGCAAAACTAATGCATTCACCGCATGTACGAAAATTACAGCTGTCCTTTTCACATCTAACATCAATAAAACAGAAAATCAACGATAACAGGACTAAAAAGTTAAGCGTTACAATATTATTCATTGTGGAACTTGGTCACGAGAACCAAGGGCGGAATAATATGTACTGATCCTAAATATAATCTGTATTAATGCGCTCACAGTGTATCTTTAATAACACCTAACTAACAATTGAATTCTGTCGAGGAATAGGAAAACCTATGAATTGTGTCATTACACCACAAATGAGGAAACGTATACTTAAAGCCCGGTATACAATAGTTTGTTTTCTGTTAAGCAACATTAATCTACAACGTACATACAACAACATGTCAGCCGAATAAAGTCTACTGCTGGAAACAGGCCTCCCAAGGATCGCCATAACGATTGGTCTGGGTGTGTTGTCTCATTGTGTGCTCATTGGGGGCTTTTGCCATAATCGCCACGCTTGGCAGACGGGTTGGCGATCGCAGTTGGGTTGTTAATGCACTAGAAAGACGCTGCTACCCAGCCTCCGACTAATCCCATAGTCGCCTTTACGACACCCACAGGATGAGATGGGTTGGTGATATTCGTGGCACCATACGGCCACACTTTAATCTATAACATTTTATTTAGTTTGCATGAAAAATATTTTATTTTATTTATGTCAAATTGAGTTTCTTCACATTAATTCTATACTCGAATAATCCCTTGCCTAGATCTACTTTCCTATGTCAGCGTACGGTATATTTTAACTACTTTGCTGATAAGTGTTTATTGTTCGAACTTGTGCAACACCCTTTAAAACAATTTATTATCCTGAAACTTGAATATAGTTATAATTGTGTTACTAGTCATGTGTATTATTAGTGTAGTAATACACCGTCGTTTCGGAATCATGGTTCCTAAGCACATATTATTTTGCATCGCTTTTAGTTTGCAATATCTCTATACTTCTACTTCGGATTCTTGCGGTACGAGGAGCACGTGTCAAGAATGCATTAGAGACTTCAGTGTTTGTGTATGGTGTGCCATGGTAAATAATTTTTAATTATTAAATTTAGTTATCTGTAACTCATCTGTGTATTGGTTGTTAATTGAGGAAAGATTGACAAAAGTACGAGTATAACATACTTCGGCAAAGTGCAACGTTGTGGCCTTTATCTTATTTAAAACTAGCTGGGCCCCGCGGTTTCACCCGCGTTTCATTTAAAAGAAACTTAGAGTACTTCGACAAAGACACTTAACATAGAATATATATATTGGATTTCAAGGGTTTTTTATTTTTTGCGCGGAACCCTAATGATTTTTCTAAAATTAAAGTAACCTAAGTTATTCCTTATAACATCAGCTATCTTCCAGTGAAAGTCCCGTCAAAATCGGTTTGTTTCAAATTGTTTTTTAAAGCTGTTATTTTGACATTACAAACAGACACTTCAATTTTATTTATTTGTATAGATGTCTTTATCTATGTAAGATTTACGCACGGATTTCGCAGTGGCTAAGCGATCGGCTTTCTGCACTACGTGTCGCGGGTTCGATTCCCGCACGGAACAAATATTTGTATGATCTACAGATAGTTTCGGGTCTGGGTGTTTGTGCATACATGATAAACCACAGTGTAGAGTATCGCTTTAAAAAACTTGAAAAAATAAAGAAGGTTCCGTCTATCTAATATAGGCCTATTAATATTTACAGAATGACTTCAACGGTACACGATGTAGGCCCCAGAGTTCTTACCAAGACAGTTGGTGTCCGAAGTCTGTACAAAACCCAATAAATTTTGTTGCCGCATCGAAGGTCCAAGAATTTAGCTCTGACGCAGGCCACGTCATCCAGATTAAACCACAACGTTACAAATTAAAACTTCGTCCAGGAAAGTCTGAAGAATTTAAATTTTCTTTCCAAGGCGCTCAGGATTTTCCCGTAGATTTATACTTTCTTCTAGACTCATCTAAATCAATGGAAACAATTAAGACTATGACCGCACTACATAGTGAAAAAATATATTTGGCCATTAAAAAGATGACCAGTAATGTTCACCTGGGACTGGGTACATTTGTCGACAAACGAGTTTTGCCGTTTACAAAGTCAGTTTCTTTATCTTATCGATTACACATCATATCAGCCATTTATAGCATAGGCCTCCCTCATAGACATCCACAATTGTGGGGGGTATTTGCCAATACTCACCACGCAGGCGGGTTGGTGAGCGCAGTATAGCTACTGTTCCACAGAAGGGACGCTGCTGCCCATACCTGTGGTTTAGCGTCTCTCAGTCGCCTTTTACGACATCAACGGGAGGAGATGGAGTAGTGCTATATTCTTAATCCGGACACCACGCAGACTACATGGCTGCACTAAAGCACTATATATATGACCCATGTCGTAAGCCTATGAATAGACCGGGTTCCTCTTTGCAGAGGCTATTTACCCGCGAATCTAGAAATATGTAAATAATAATTATAAATCCACTTTCATCATATCAGCCACAGGACGTCCACTGCTGAACAAAGACCTCCCCTTAGATTTCCGCAACGAACGGTCACTTACCACTCTCATCCAACGACTCCCAGCGACTTTCACCAGGTTGTCTGTCCACCTAGTTGGAAGTCTTCCCACGCTGCGTTTTCCGGTGCGCGGTCTCCATTCGAGAAACTTTGTCAGTTCATCGGTTCATCATCATCAGTTCTACGAGCAATATGCCCCGCCTATTGCCACTTCAGTTTACTAATCCTTTCAGCTATGTCGACAACTTTAGTTCTTCTACGGATCTCCTCATTTCTGATTCGATCTCGTAGAGAAATACCAAGCATAGCTCTCTCCATAGCTCGCTGAGTGACCTTGAGCTTTCTTATGAGGCCTATTGTGAGTGACCACGTCTCAGTTCCATATACCATCACTGATAACACACACTGGTTAAAGACTTACGTCTTGAGGCATTGCGGTATTGTTGACGAAAAGACGTTGCGAAGTTTCACCAACACTGCCCAGCCGAGTCGGATCCGATGATTGACCTCTTTCACGAAGTTGGACCTACCCAACTGGACAGTTTGCCCCAAGTAGACATACTCGTCAACAACTTCGAGAACAGAGCTCCCAACGGGTATTGGGATGGGCGCGACATGGGCATGACTTTTGTCTTGCTCATGTTCATTCTACGGCCCACCTGTTGGGAAACTCTGTTGAAATCATCGAGCATTGTTCTGAGCTCTTGCAGCGATTCTGCCATGACTACGATGTCGTTGGCAAATCGAAGGTGATTGATGTACTCGCCATTGATGTTAATGCCGAATCTATTCCACTCCAGTAGCTTGAAGGCATCCTCCATTGCAGCGGTGAACAATTTTGGGGAAATGACGTCCCCCTGTCTCACACCTCTCTGCAATGGAATTGCCCCCGTGCTCTGATCATGTACTCAAACCGGCATGGTGGTGTATAAGCACTTCAACACGTTAATGTATCGATAGGCAATCTGGCACCACTGTAGAGATTGCAGCACTGCCCAAGTTTCGGTCGAATCGAAGGCTTTCTCATAGTCCACAAACGCCAAGCATATTGGCAGATTACACTCCTCGGTCTTCTGTAAATCCACTTTATTGCACACCAAAAAGAAAATACAAGTATCAAGTAATGCAACTCGGCAAAATCTTCCAGACAACGGTATAATTGGTTTAACCTATCTCTATTTATTTTCCAGCGTTTTCAACAGCGAAGAAACCTATTCATTTCGACATCGACTGAAACTGGTTGATGACTTTAAGAAATTTAAAGACGTGGTATTTAAAACGCCACCTGGAACCAACCGGGATGCCCAAGAAGGGGGACTTGACGCCCTTGCCCAAGTGATGGTCTGCAAAGACATTATAGGTTGGAGAAACGAATCGAGGAAAATAGTAGTCTTATTAACTGACGGACCGTACCATGCTGCTGGAGATGGAAAATCTGCAGGCATATTCCAACCTTACGATGGCAAATGCTATACTGAAAATGATGTTTATACTAAAGAGCAAATAATGGACTATCCATCAGTCGGCATAATAAACAAACTAGCGGCAGAAAGAAATATTATAATAATTTTCCTCGTCGAGTATGGGGTTGAATATATATATCATGACTTGAGTGGCATTATAAGCGGTTCCAGGTTAACAACGTATAACAAAAATAGCGAAATGAAGAACGACGCAATAGTGAACATATTAAAAGATATTTATGAGGTAAGTAAATAGACCAATATGACAACTAACTCCACCTATTGCATTCAATTTTTGGAGATAAGCCTCTCCCAAAAAGAGGTATATTAGAAAAATAGTCTTTGTTATGTAATAGTGTTTGTTTATTTAGTTACAGCAGCAGCGTTACTAAAGATGGAAACATATTATCGGACACGTCCGGAAGTCGCGGCTGACGGACGCGGCTTGTACGTACCTGGATAGTCATCAAACACTATACTGTGCAAACTATCGTAAGTCGCGGACGTGACCTTGGGCTGTCCTTGAGCAAGTGGACTTCCGAAATAAATCTGGCCGGCTGGATGCTTTTACGGGACACGAAGGCGTTTGAACCAACCGTGCACGCTCTTCAGTCGCGACTGTCCAGTACACTATTGCAGTCTTTGGTCGCGACCGTCAGCCGCGACTTACGGACGCGTCCGATAATATGTTTCCAGCTTTAATCATGTTGATTTATGCCTTGGTAACGCTGTTACACATTGCCCGTACTGGATATCATATTAAACAGTTGATCAAAATATTTTCTTTACTAGCCTGCGACTATATATAGGTTGGCCATTCTGTGTGGACACACACGGAATGGCCAACTTATGATAGGTTAAACACGCGTTAAAAGTTAAAGGTAACATTTTTAAACCGCAAGCCAATAATATGCTTAAGTTAAGAAATAATAAAATAATCGAAGAAAGATATTTAATATAATTAATAAAGGTTGATTAAAGACAATAAATAAATTAAAATGATATTTATTTTTATAGAGTTAATCATCATCATCATCATACTTCAGTCCGGATCTTGTGGTATTCAATGGGGGGAGGCCTTTCAGCAGAAGGCGTAGCATATGTCCTTCGGCTAATATAATGATGATGATGCGCGCAGCTCCCGATGTTACTCTCATCAAACGCGCCAAAAGAAGTATAACTTTTTTTTTTTTTTATAATCTTTATTTAGTAAAGGGATTTGATCAGGCATGATCATGTCATCCCCATAGTTACATACAAATATTATTACAAATCTCTTATCTGCGTTTTAAAGCACAATCAACTAATCTATATAACAAATTCGCTTCCTCCGACAAGGGGACAGCTAGAATACTATTACATATACCGGTATCGTATAAACTAATGCCGTAAGTAATCTCAAAAGAGATCCTCTCAGACTCGTTTCGGACACATTCCACTAAAACATGAAAAACATCTTCAACCGAGTCACAATCATTACAATTTTTGGAAGTAACTTTTCGCATTAGGTAAGCAAAACTATTCAGTGGCATGTGTCCGGAACGGAGCCGCATAGCAGTTACTATAGTGTGTCTAGACATATCTGAATTAACAAACCAAGGGGAACGGGACAAGCTCGGTTGGATTGTTTTATACCATATACCTTTTACTAGAGACCGCTTGTCGAAATATTCCTTCCACATGCTTCTACATTTCAATTTAATTAAATGAAAAATGTCTGTATAATATGGCAAACAAACAATTGGGATACCATCAGATAGGGCTTCCCTAGCGAGACGGTCTGCTTCTTCATTCCCTGCCAACCCTACATGTGAAGGTATCCACTGCAGTACTACTGTATAATTTCTAGAGGCGAGTGTAAGAAGTGATTCCAAGATGTTGTATGCTATCGGTGTGCCTCGACTATTCGAGGTGCATCGAGCAATATGTTGCAGCGCACTCTTGGAGTCTGTCAGAATAATGTACTTACCCGATTGAAAAGACTGAATATATGAGATAGCTTCTGATATTGCTATTAATTCTATGGACATTATAGAGATATTTGCGTCAATACGTAATTTCACTGAACTACTAACTTGTGGGTCATAAATAGCTAATCCGCCACAATTACTTTTCTTCGAACCGTCCGTGTAAATTTTATAATACGTTAAATAATTATTTTCTATGAAACTATTACACAGTGCTTGTAAGGCCAGCAAATCATAACTTATTTTGGAATTAGTTACGGCCTCTATATTACATTGAATCATATCTGAAATATTTACATTGCTAACCCAGGTATTTAATGCAAACATATCTAATTGGCTACTGACGTATAACGCAGTATCTTTAAGGTAGTTATGAATTAAAATTAGAATAGGTTTTTCTTTGTACCTCCAGTAAGAATTTTGACTTAAAATATTCATATCGTTCAAAATATGCATTATCTTATGGTTAGAAAAAGATTTCGCTTTCAACCAATACTTTCCGGCGAGGTAATATCTTCGAATATTTAAAGGCGGTAGGTGTAATTCGCACTCCATGACATGTATAGGCGTGGTTTTTATAAACCCACCTATTACACGCATACATTGATTCTGTATTCTATCTAGTTTACTAGTGTGTGTCTTACAACTGTTTCCAAAAAGAAAACTTGCATAGTCTAGTCTGCTACGAATACATGATATATATAATCGCCTTAAATGAGTAGGGTGAATGCCCCAACCCGAGCCCGCTAAAACTTTAAAAACATTAAGTATTTTTGAAGATTTTTCTCTTAATTCATTAATTTGTTTTGACCATAGTAGCTTCCTATCTAGCCAAATACCTAAATATTTAACACTATCTACTACCTCCAAGGCAACTCCATTGACAACTAGAGAGATAGGGTCACGAATGTGTTTTTTTTGAAAAATGCAGACTTTACTTTTAACTGCCGATATTTCGAGACCGGAGAGAGAGAGAATATTGACTATGTTGTCTAAAGTTTTTTGTATTTGTAGACTTCCTTCTTCTATTCTTCTACAGGTTATATAAATCACGAAGTCATCGGCATATTGAGTTATAAATACATCACTTGCTGAGTTGCAAACGTCTAGTGTTAAGATATTAAATAAAAGAGGAGAAAACGGATCTCCTTGTGCTAAGCCGAAACCACATTTTCTACTTATGAAAGAGTTATTATCTAATTGAATCCTTAAGTTTCTTTCTTTTAAAAAATTCCATACATATGTACATACTTTAATACCCAAACCTGTACCATTCAAAATGTCTATTAAACGTACTAAATTAACATTGTTGTAAGCATTGTCAATGTCGATAAAACATGCAATTGTAGATTGTTTTTTAGAAAATCCCAGCTGTATTCTTGACACTAGGCTAGACAAATTATCCAAAGTAGAGCGGCCCTTCCGGAAACCAGTAGTATCGGCCGATAACATGTTATTACTTTCTATAAACCATTCTACTCTGTTTATTAAAATATTATGTAGTATTTTACAGACACAGGATATCATAGAAATAGGTCGCAAAGATGAACTAGACTGTGGGTTGCGGCCTGGCTTAAGTATTGGTATAATGGTGATATTACGCCATTGTTGGGGAACAAAGCCGGCTGTAAAAAACTTATTATAAAGACTTACTAAAATTAATTTTGATATGACTGGTAAGTTATATAACATAGAATAAGAAATATTATCACTACCAGGAGTAGTGTCTTTATGGCGCAAACTTCTCTCCAGCTCCTGTCCAGAAATCTCTACGTCAAGTTTAGTATTAGAAGAACAAAATATCGGGTCTTCGGTACAAACAAAGTCTGGCGCTAAATTGTGTAATAATTCGTACGCATTATCTTTACTAATTACTGATCGGGGTATATAACATCCCTTAAACCATTTCATTTTCTTCCATAGAACACCATGAGAAGTAGTTCCGTCTATTGAAGTGCAAAAATCTTGCCAACCTTTCCTTTTTGCAATACGAATACACCTTTGACTTTCCCTGACTTTATTCTTTAATGTATCTAAATTAGAAGGCGTGGGGTTACGTCGAAATTTAGTTAACGCTAGACGTCTTTCTGCTACTAATTTCGTTAAGGAACTATTCCAGTAAGGTTTCGGAGTGAAATTTTTATCAGAGTCTGAATTAAATTTAATATATGGAATGTGAATGTCCGCAGCAAAATTTATTACCTCAATAAATGAATCATAGGATTTTTGTAAGTCTTCCGTAATATTAAAATCTTGCATGAGAGTTTCTAATAAAGTGCGGTACTGAGACCAGTTAGCTTTCTTATAATTCCTGCGTATAGGAGGTATGGACAGACTATCAACCTGCATCGAAATTTTAATAAAAAGATGATCACTGCCAAGCGTTTCATTTAGTATACCCCAATTAAATTTATATGCTATATCTGAGGAGGCTAACGATATGTCTGGAGAAGATTCCTGTAGTTCATTATTTACCAACCTGACTCGAGTAGGGCTACCATCATTCAATGTTACGAGGTCAGTATCTAATAGTGCGTCATAAATTTGAGTGCCTCTCTGATCTAATTTACAAGACCAATTTGTGTGGTGTCCATTAAAATCACCTAGTATCACCACCTTACCATGAAACTCGGAAAAAATATGTTCCCAATCACTTTGCCTAGTATAGACTGATGGGGCACAATATAAGGATACTATGTATTGAATATGTTGACAGTTATGAACTTTGACACAAACTAGCTCAATTCCAGGATTAATGCTTTCTAAGTTAAAATAACTAGATTTAAGTGACCCATGTACTAGCACCGCGACTCCACCGTAACCATCATTCCTATCTTTACGGTATATAGTGTAACCATTTACCTTGAGCTGACTATCCCGGTTCAACCACGTTTCGCTGAGGGCCGCAATATGAATTTTCATTTGATACAGATAATGTTCTAAAGATATTAATTTCGGTCTAACACTTTGACAATTCCACTGTGCTAAATTTAATCTAATAGATTTCTTATTACGGGCCATTGGGAAATAAATAGTCAACAAAAATTTTGCATAGTGGCCAATCCGACACGTATTCTACACTTAATAATATTAACCACTCTAAACAACACTTAATTACTCTCTGAACTTTTGCTTCCATAGTCAAATCTTTAAAAAAAATAACTTCTTTTATTCTCGTTAATAACTCTTTAAAACGAACAGGCTTTTCCTTTTTCTCTTTACCAGAAGAAAGGTCTGCTGACTCCTTGTCTATGTAACTTGTTGCTGGATTTGTGAGTAACTCAAAGCTAGCCTTATCCTTATTACGTCGCAATTTCGTCGATGAATTAGAAGAAGCATTATCCACAACCTCTTTATGCACTGAAATGTCAGTTTTGACTATCTCTGCGAAGGTGAAGGTACCACGCGGTTGTAATTTAGCAACTACTGGACATTTTGTTTCGGTGGACGGATTCCCGGGCTGCTGTTCTAAATTGTTTTTCTCCGGTGAGGACGAAGTCGGTACATACATTGTCAGTGCTCTTCTATATGTACAATTAAATTCCACCATGATCTCTCTCAATCTTTTCTCCCTTATAAAAGCTGAACATGAAGTTTTATGTAAGGCCATGTGGTTTCCACCACAGTTAGTACACTTGAACTTCTGTGTTTCACAGTTTACATGACTGTCACCGCATTTCGGGCAAACTATTTTATTGGAAGGACATTTCTTTATAGTGTGACCAAACTTCCAGCATCTCGAGCATTGCGACACGGGAAACAGGTATGGAGTGACCTTCATACGTAATCCATCCCCATATATATATTGTGGAATATACGCGCCCTTAAAACAAACCTGAACAGCTTCACTTGGTAACCAACCTCCTTCTCGGTCTCGACGTTTAAGCCGGTATATGGATAATACTTCCGCGGGTTTATCGCATGTTATACTTCCAAGAATATCTTCGTCCGATAATTCGAGATCAACATCTTTAATGACACCATAAGATGTTTTTTTTTCCATCGCCCTATGTATCTTCCAACCTCTTTGTGTAAATTCCGGGCATTTTTCGATTTTATCCGCACTCATCTCACTGCAAATGTCCACACGGATCTTGAAAGGGTTAATATATTTTACTTTTTCAATATCTACTATACCCTGAGCCTTGAACATCTTAGCTAATGCGAATTGTTTAGGCATCTTTTCATTGCTCGATATATATATCTCAATATTTTCCTTCCTGTTTGATTTTAATCTTTTTTCTCTACTATGGACCAAGTTCCACCCCTCATCATCATCATCGCCACTATCATTTTCGTCTCTATTTCTTTTCTCACATCTAAGTGGTTGGTCCTCTTCCAACTCCGTTTGTATTAAGTTCTCTTCTTGGTTATGCTGTCCCTCAGTATCTGATATGTCATGTTCACTCAAAGAAGTATCGCTCACCATTGCAATTATTTTTACATTTTCTAAATGCGCATTATTAATATTCATTAGTGTTATAACGAGCTAATGAGTAAAATAATGAAAGATGATTATGAAACGTCGTTATCAGTTGGTCGGGCGCACGCAGGTAACATACCGGTACCGCGGTGCGCCGGCAGTGCGAATCAAAACTCACGAAGTAAACAAGCAATAACGTAGGAATTATACAATTGCCGAGCACGCGTCTGCCTCGAACGATTACCGCAACGAGAATGAAGTATAACTTTAATCTATACAAATAAATAAAATTGAAGTGTCTGTTTGTAATGTCAAAATAACAGCTTTTTACTTAATGCATATGAAAGTATATACGGGACATATAACAAAAAAACAATTTTTTGTTATATGTCCCAATTTTGTCTGTCTGTCTGTCTGTCTGTCTGTTTGTTCCGGGTAATCTCCGAAACGGCTGGACCGATTTTGACGGGACTTTCACTGGCAGATAGCTGGTGTTCTAGGGAATAACTTAGGCTACTTTAATTTTAGAAAAATAATTAGGGTTCCGCGCAAAAAAAAAAAAAAAAAAAAAAGAAACCCTTGAAATCCAATAATCCTTCTATGTCAAGTGTCTATGTCGAAGTACTCTAAATTCCTTTTAAATTAGACGCGGGTGAAACCGCGGGTCCCAGCTAGTAATAACATAAATTTCACATGCACAAACACCCCGAACCGAAATAACTATCAGTACATCATACAAATAAAGCTACTGCAAAGTATATAATCATAGGAGATCTATTAAGAAGCATACAAACCGCAGGGCAGCTTGTGGCGAACTGCCTGGCGAACACTGTGTACCCGAATGCCTCAGAAAGTCAGTCAGGGCCTCGTCTCCAGCTTGCCTTTAGCAGTTGGCTGGAGTGGAACCCCTTGGGTGCAGGACCTTCAATTCCAGCATGGCACAGTTGGCCGATCAGAGGCAAATCGTCATAGCTTCTGGGGTGGAATTGTCTAACGGCGTGATAACAAAGACACCTGCTCTGAGTCTTCGATACACGCGATGGTGATACCGGTGCTGCATCTCTTGTCACCCCTAGCCGATTAAGCTGCGTTGCTGTCATATGTAGTTTTTAGGGGGTCCATCTTATGAGTGGTGATTTGGCGAGTCACTGTCTGCCACAGAATTTCACCTAAATGTTGAAATTCAAATGCCGTTGTATCCGTTTATCACTAGAGCAAACCTGGTACAAAAAGACGAAGAGATCTTCCAAAATATTCAAGGAAATGAATCCGAATGATGTCCCCACGTATGTGGCAAGGGCCTTGTGCAAGCTGCCGCCGGTCACGTTTGACCACAATGATGCCACACGGCTATTTATGTATAATTCATCAGTGAAGACTGAAGTCGCACTTTGCACAAGAAGCTTGAGGCTTCAGAGCGTAAACTGTCGAATTAAGTCAAGAATGCCAACTCGGCGAAGCAACACCGACTAATCCGGTGGGTTATGTATACATGCGCCGAGACGGCGCCTTTCAGCTTTGGTCTGTTGACAAAACTAGATTTGATACGGACATCAAGTCGCGATCGCGGTATAAGGAGAGCTGTACGAAGATGAGAGAAAACCAAAGCCACATCCACGCGGCTCCATATCAAGCTAAATATTTCCAGTAAAGGCTGATCTCGCAATATAAAGGCTTTCCGTACAATTATAGATCAGCTTATACTGAAAATTGATTTCCTAGACTTTTTCGAATATGATTATTTTAAAAGCAAGCTACGTTGGTAAGATGTAAAAAAATCTAATATTGGTTTTTTATTGCAGAAAATATCAAAAAAGATCAAATTGAAGGTTTATGTAAAGTCAGGACGCAAGAAGAATTTTAAAATTTCTTTCAAACCTGACTGCACCGTAGACCACAGTGACAAAGGCTGTGATGTAGAAGTGGGAAAAGAACAACAGTTAGTCGGAACCGTAAAACTCTTAGAATATGATGGTATAGACAATGCTGTTCTAGATATAGTAGTAGAGGGTATCGGAGAGAAACTCACGCTTGATATAGATGTTATTAAAAACTGTAACTGCGACGACGAAGTAGAAGAAAAATCTGAATTCTGCAATGGGGAGAAACGGTTCTGTGGAATATGCAACTGCTCTAGCAAGAGGTAATTTCTTTGTTTTCTTTTGTATTAATAATATTTTGTTCATTTTGTGGCTGATAATTACAACCTTCTCTATCTTCTATTATTGGCAAAATAAAATACAAGCGCCGAAACAACAAAAAAAAATATTACTACGAATCGGTTTCCTTAAAATTTAACACTCATGATACTTATAGTAATCAACTTTATTACCATAAAATTATATCATAAAACAATGTTTTGTTTTTCATAGGTATGGTGAAAGGTGCGCTTGCGTGCAGAATGCGAACAACACTTTTAACGATAATTCTACTTGTATAGCTGAAGGGAGCACGGAACTTTGCAGCGGACATGGTTCCTGTATTTGCGGTACCTGCGAATGTAGAGCGAGGTAAAAACTTGACTTGTAGGCCACGCCAAACTTATTTGTACCTAGTTCTAAAGTTACAGTCAGTGCAGGTAGATCACACATTATCGGGGACCGCGGGCGCGCAGATTGGGTTGTCTGCGTGCTCACGCCGACCGACCCCCGGGAAGACTGCGGTGCGCACGTGATCACGTGCCGCCGTGTGCTTAGCACAGCGCAAAGTGTGGTTTGGGGGGATCCTTTACAATCCTCCCCGAGAAGTGCCTGGGGGGCGACCTTTTTACAGTCGCCTTTCCTCCGCTAGAGGGGGTGACCGCTTTACAGTCATCCCCTCCGTGATGTGCCTATAGATCATACATATATGCACGCACGATGGACACTAACACGTGCTGGCTAAATGGGTTGTGTGCAAGTATGTAAACCTGTGTCACACAGTGCGATAAAGATTGGCGCGGCCTATACTTATGAACAAGTTTCCGGCGAATAACGAATGTTTTGCTTGAATAATAATCGTAAACTTAATATCCTTAACAAAACTCTACAGGTTTGAGGGTACATTTTGTGAGTACAGCATGGATAGCTGTCCGCGGGATACCAACGGGGGACCGCTATGCAGTGGCCACGGTGAATGTAAATTCGGAAAGTGTAAATGTGCATCTGATTGGTCTGGCGAAGCATGCAACTGTTACACCTTACTTACCTATTGTAAAGGAAACGGAGGCAGTGTAAGTAAAATACAACTTAATAAAATTCCCAGTAAAATAATGCTAATTTACAGTGTGTAAGTAACACCGTACCAAAAACATCGGGAAGAGGTTACACTTAGGCTTATAATAAAAATAGGAAAGTCATTTATCCCAGAAATAATAGGTTAAGGGTTTGGTCATTTTTGACCACGCAATGTATCTTAAACAATTCGATCAAAACGCTACTGTGATATTATATTATTATGCTACTGCCAGCGATGATCTCATCCATTAACTGTAGCAAAACAACACCCGTTCAGTTTTTATTTACATTACAGTTTTATGTGAAAATAAATAGTTCACTGTGTTGGCATTCAAAACAGCGGTGGGATCGATGAAAAAATGTATTTGATACTGAAAGTACTAATTTATTTAATTATTTATTGTACACAAACACAGAAATAAAAGTAGTTAAATAATTAAGAATAATTCATAAAATGACCGACGCAAAATTTCTAACGCTGCGATTTCCGTATCATTTACTGAATCCATACATCAAATCAAATCAAACAAGTCACACAATCAAAGACGACCACTACTTTGTAGTGTTTATGATGACATAACAATAAATAAAATAAACCCCTCTGGGCAAACGTTATCTCACCATGGGATAAGGTAATCCTGGAGGGCAGATTAAAGTAGCTGCTTGATATCTTCCTACCTTCTGATATAAAAAAAAAGTATATCATAAGAAAAAATAAAAAGTATATTAAGTAGCTTACAGAACGCAGGGCAGTTTGTGCCGAGCTGAATGTGAGTGGCGACACAGCGTACCCGAATGCTCCAGAGAGTCGGTCAGGGCCTCGTCTCCGCTTGCCTTTATTGGTTGGTTGGAGTGGAACCCCATGAGTGCCCGCAGGATTTTCAACTCTGGCTTGCCTAAGTTGGCCGATCAGAGGGGGGCCGCCAGAGCTATATGCTCGGGGGTGGAAGTGTCTAATGGCGTAATAACGGGGAAACCAGCTCCGAGTCTTCGAGACGCGCGATGGTGAAACCGGTGCCGCTCCTCTCTACACCCCTAGCCGCTCACACCGGTGTTGCTCCTTGTCGCCTGTAGTGGTGGCCATTTAGGGGGCCCATCTTGTGAGTGGCGAGTCACCGTCTGCCACAGAATTTCACGATCAAAGTTGAAAGGCAGACGCCGTTGTTCCCGTATTTATTAGTTTTTTTATTCCATGTAACACCCATTGCAATAGACCTTATCGTTATAGTGTCCATCTCATACAATAGCCTTACACCACTGGGGACAATCCATTACTTCATTTTATAGTGCAGCTATGGAGAGTCCCCGGTTGGTGTCCCATTACATTTTAGATTAAAATTCTCTAAAGGGCCTCTGCGTGTTGGACCTATGTCCCCGCGTAAGCCTGTCAAAAGACCGGGTTCCCCCTTACAGGGGATATAAACCCGTGAAAAGAGAGACATCTAGATAATAAAATAATATGTATTAAAGTAGGAAACAAGTAGCTCTTCCTCTCTTCTACTTAGTTTAGCTGTGCTCGAGAGGTCCATAATTGATCCATAGACTTTAAGCCTACTATCTTTTTTAACTTTTATTCTTTTTCTTCTTACGGATGGTTAGTGGCCAACCTTGTATCAGAGTTATAAAAGCAGCCCAAAAGCCCTCGACGTGGCTTAGTGACTGAAATGACAAAAACCGGGACTATTTGCGTCATAGTCATAAATATGTTAATTTGTGTTGATCAAGGACGGATCCGGCAGGGGGCCATGCCCCCATCCCCTTCCCCCCAAACTGTGGGATATAATTAATCCTAGACTAATATCAACAATGATCTCTGAAACTCTTGACATGAGACATCGAGACCCAGATTAAAATCCTGGATCCGCTCTTGGTGTCTAACTAACTCTGTGAATGTGAAGATTTTATTTCCCTCCCAACTAATATTTGTCATCAACTTGTAGATCTGCAACAATCGTGGCAAATGTTCATGCGGTACTTGCACATGCGAACCAATTGCTGAATGGGACGCGCGAAACCATCAAGATAGGAACTGTAAAGTGATTATGTGCCCCGACTGCCACAAATTGCAGTGCCGGAAGTTGGAAGAATGCGCTAAATGCCGTCGAAATCGGGAAGAAATCTGCCTGTCCTGCGATGAACGTATAAGGACAGAGTGGAAGGAAGCCTTAACAAAAGAATATTTGAATAGCACTGATTGGAATGTGTGCAATAATGTTAAGGTCGAAGTCGGCTGCTATACGAGCTTCGTTTATCAGTACAATGATACAGATTATAGTTTGGTGTTGGTTGTGGCGAATGAAAAGGATTGTGCCCAAATTCATTACAGTGAGTATTCAGAAGTGCTTAAAAATTTACCTTCATCATCATAACTATCCGAAAGACGTCCACTGCTGAAGAAAGGCCTCCCTGAACTCTATGAGTATCTACTCTACTCTATTATGAGTAACTCAATGTCCCGAAAGGGTAGCCACTTCAATAGCATCCGGAATTCGGACACGTACTTTCGAAAGCCGTAAATGAAGCGGATACACAAATTCTGCAGACGTTCGAGTTTATTTATAAGAACCTCCGTTGAATCAATAAAGCAGACATTAGCATAGTTTAGAAGTGGGAGATGAAGAGATTGGGCAAGAGTAATTAAATATAAGTACCCTATTTTTAGCTTAAACAAAAACAACAAAGATTTTCATACAAAGGCAGTCAGCGGCAGGTCAATACATTTTCAATTACGGAAATAAAATTGTACCTACGGTAGATAAAATAACTTTTAAAAATCTCACCTTAGTCATCTTGCGACCACGAATGCTGCAAAGAATTCGAAACGTCTGGAAAAACTAAAATCTAAAATATAGGTACGCGATGTAGTGTTTTATTATAATATTATTTTATGCAAAAGTATGGCATGGAAAGGTATGAGTATTATCTACCATACTATACTGCACGTGGCGCAATGCCAGACACAATAAAAATTGCATTGTGTCTCGCAGCCGGCGGTTATTGAGGTTTCTTTTTCTCTTTATAAAAACATTGCCCCACACTAGGATTTCTCCTGTGTCGTGGGTGCGTTTACAGACATGAATTCCACATACAATAAACCCAGACCCGGAACAACTAACTGCAGATCATACAAATATTTGTTCCGTGCGGGAATCGAACCCTCGACCCGGAGCGCAGCAGCCGAGTGTATCAGCAACCGTGTGAGACGTCTGTTTTTTATTTAACTAAGCCTCGAATATGTTTCATCTACGATCGAGCATAGTTATACGCTTACCTGCGGGATACCAGGGGCAATGCTCAATGAACTATGTATTTCCGCACTCGTGGGATTTACATTTACAAATTTAAAAATAAAACGTGCAGTCGGGTCCTGATTCCAATCGGAGAAGAAGTTGGAGGTGCAGAGCGCCCTGGCCGAAGAGACATATCCGGCCGAAGAGACATGTCTGTTGTAATGATGACCAGGACGCGCAGATACCTTGTGCACCCGCGCCTGGCTGCTAGCTGTTTGTGGTGGAATGGTGGACGATAGCCGCGAGTCTGATTTGGTCGCAAGTATCGTTCGCCTCTCAAACGTGAACGGCGTTGGTGGTGTCCGCGCGTGAAAGCCGAGAAAGGATAGCGATCCGGAATAAAAGTCTTACTTTTTATGGTACTTGTAGTACAGAGTGCCGTGTTAAGTTGTATTGACATAGCTGATGCATGCGTTATGCCTGTGAACGGGTGCTCTCTTTTGGAACTGGTCATCATCATCATTTCGGCCGAATGAAGTCCACTGCTGGACACAGGCCTCCCCCAAAGTACACCACAACGACGGATTTGGGTGTGTTGTGGGCTCATTGGGGGGTTTTGCCATAATCGCCACGCTTGGCAGACGGGTTGGCGATCGCAGTTAAGTCGTTAATGTACTCGAAGGACGCTGCTGCCCATCCTCCGGCTAATCCCTTAATCGACTTTTACGACACCCACGGGAGGAGATGGGGTGGTGGTATTCTGAGCCTTCATATCATCATCCTAATAATCATCATATCAGCCACAGGACGTCCACTGCTGAACAAAGGCCTCCTTAAATTTCCATAACGAGCAGTTACATGCCGCCCGCATCCAACGACTCCCAGCGACCCTCACCAGGTCGTCTGTCCACCTCATTGGAGGTCGTCCCACGCCGTGTATTCCGGTGCGCGGTCTCCACTCGAAATACTTTTTTTGAATTGGTCACCGTTACCTAATTGCTATATATTGTAATGATTTATTATGATTGTACATATGTGTGTAATGATCTCAAACACTGGCCTGTGAGGACACTGACATAACTTGTGACGATTGTATTGTGATAAATAAGGCTCTAATACCTTTACATTAGTGTGGTTACCAGATCAGAAATATATCACCTCGCCATCTCCTCCCATGGATGTCGTAAAAGGCGACTAAGGGACTCTAAGCCAGAGGGATGGCCAGCAGCGTCCCTTTTGTGGAACAGTAGCCATACTGCGCACACCAACCCCCGTCGGCCGCTTGCCAAGCGTGGTGGGTACCGGTAAATTCCCCTAAAACCTATGGAGGAGGCTTTTGTTCAGCAGTGGATATCCTTTGGCTGATATAGGTAATGATGATGAAAAAGTCAAATAAATAAAATATTTACTTTTAATTGAGGCTGTGAGCGCAAGAGTAGTTTATCTTTTCTAGCCACAAATGATTTTAATTGTGTCTGGAAAATATAGTCCACTCTTAAGCACACCGCTTTAGCTTTGATGGCCAACTGTGACGGTTTTCGCGCGCAGCTACTGAACTCCTAATTCAAACCAAATTAACGCGCCAAAAGAGTATATTATGGTCTTCTTCTTCTCTTAGGTTATGGCTTCTGTAGAGTATCTTCCACAATTTCGCCAATGTCAAGTATAAAGAAACGTTGTACGGTGTTCAAATTAATCAATCTTAACGTATTCATAAAACATTTCTCAATAATACATAAAATCTACAAAAATAGGTCGGCAACGTCGTACGGATCAATTGTTTTTTTTTATTGTTGTCATAGCTACAAAATATCGGCCACAGATGATAAATAACTATGTCATTTGGATTTCAGTGTTCGGCGGCATTTTCCTTCTCACGCTGTTGTTAGTGGGGTTGGGTACACTGATCGCCTGGAAGCTGCTGACTGAAGCTCGTGATCGGCACGAGTACTTGCGGTTCATGAAGCAAAACATGCAGGATGCGTCAGGGCCAAGCGACAATCCATTGTATCAATCCCCTTCCACAACATTTAAAAACCCTGCTTTTAGGAAGAAATCCGTCGAGACTCGCTAAACGTTATCTGTTGGCCGAAATCTTTCTAATTGGTGTTGAAGATTTGGATCTTTTTTGTATTAAATGAGATCATAATATAAAAACAGATTAATTCAAAAACTTTAATCTAAAGATTTTGGATAAGATTGAATATTAATTTCGGCCGTAAATAAATAAAAAATGTGATGTTGTTCGTTGACTCTTCACATAAAGGCTGGAAGGATTAGGCATTATTTTTCAAATGTTTGTGATATTGCGAATATAATAAGGGAAAGAGAATTTGGAACAGTTGCCCGTAAAATTCGGGAGAAATTGAAAGTTTCTTTTGAATGTTTTCACTTGGACAGGACAGGGTTCGCTTCTTAATGTAAGTATATTCATATGTTTAAACAAAGTTCTAAGAGACTCGCGAGGACCCATATTATATATAGCGCGGATCGCCCTTTTTTGTAGAATAAAAAATTTATCTACGTCGGTTGCCGATCCCCGCAACAGAATACCATAAGACATAATGCTGTGAAAATATGCAAAGTAAACTAACCTGGCCGTAGCTTCATTAGTCAGCTGTCTAATTTTACGAACTGCATATGCTGCAGAGCTGAGCCTACCCGATATAGCTTTAATGTGGGCACTCCACTGTAATTTCGAGTCGATAGTTATACCTAAAAACGGTTTCATCAACAGTTACAAGTTGATTGCCATCAAGAACTAGTTTTAATCCCAATTGGGGTGCATTAGGTAAAGAGAACTTTAAACATTTAGTTTTATTAGCATTAAGTAACAGGTTGTTAGCTGCAAACCAACTGGAGAGGACAGTTAGGCTCTCGTTTACATGAATAACATTACTATCTTTTCTACTGATTTTAAAAATTAGGGACGTGTAGTCAGCGATTAAAATCACATCCGATAACTTGGTCATCATATATGGAAGATCATTTATATAAGCTAGAAACAAGAATGGGCCGAGTATTGAGCCCTGGGGCACTTATAAGTACCTTAAGTGATAAACTATCACTATTTATCAGGGATATTACGGAGGTCGTTTTATCAGAGGCGAAGGCGGAGTAGGAGATCTCATATTGACATCCGCGGTGGCGGCAGTGAATTGTAGTCGAAGCCGAGGTCACAAAATCAAATGGACATACAAACTGTAAAAAGCAATATCTACTTCGAATAAATAAGAAAAAGAGAGTATCATTCAAAATCAATTAATATTATAGTTAAAAACTAATAAATACATGCTTTCAAAGAAATGTAAACTATTAAGCAATGTTTTTTTTAATCTAGGTAAAATAATGGCTTGTGGTTCTCTTAGCTTATATACTCGTCATAATTAATTTACCTTTGAAATCGATATTATTTAAATTTGTTTTACATAGAACGTTTTTTGTGCTATTTAGTTTATATTTCATTAAAAGCGTGTTTTGTAGAAACTAATTTTAGTTTTAAAGCAAATTGAACCCTAAAGCCATTACTACTACATTCAAATTCAGAATTTTCACATGTACACTAGACATAAATATATAGACTACTAGACATAATAAATAAAACTTTATTCCGTGAGTATAGTAATAACCTGTTAAGTTTTTTTTTAATCTGAGCTGATGATCCTGGTGACAACACTTGGTCATAGCCGTCTCAAATTATTTTAATGTAATAAAAAGTATGTATTTTTATGAACTAGTTAATAATAAAAAAAATCTATTAGTTAATTATCACGCGTGCATTTGTTCTTCCATAATAAGCATTTCTGTTACTTATTTTAACTGCGTGTTTTATATTGTACACAAATAAAACACAGTCGCAATTTCATCATCGCAACTCGCAAGACACTTGACTCTTCATAAGTTATCGGTGGACTGCTAACCTCCGGTAAACCTCCGTTTTGATAGTAATGGAACCGGAGTCTAAATCGGAGGTAAGGTTAGAACCGAAGGTTCCGATTATCGGATTTGACGTCGGAGCAAGGTATCATACCTGCTACTTATAATATATTACTATCAGCCGAATACTAAAACGTTAGTTAATGTTAACTCTCGCTTTAACTATTTGTACCGAAAACAGGTTTCTCGAATAGTAAAAGCAGGACTTAATATTTACTGGCTTTTCAGTATTCGGCCGTTAGCAAGCGGCACTTGTAAACCTCCATGTCACCGCGACATTTTACGTCAGTAAAATATTAATGGTTAACGGTGAAAGAAAACATCGTGACGACAACTGCACACCGACTTAGTGGGCTTCAAAATGTTCTCAATGGTGCGTGAAATCCGCCAACCCGCACTAGGCCAGCGTGCTGGACTAAAGTCTAACCTTTCTCATCGTGAGGAAAGGCCCGTGCCCAGCAGTGGGACAGGAATGAGCTGGCTGGCTGGGCTGGGCTTTAATATGCTTATACGAATAATCATCCCCAGTCTAGTCTTATTATATTCATAATTAGCCCGAGGTAGAATAACTCAGTAGTACTCGACTCCTCTTTTTTCTCCCTAACATATTTTTATTTGTTATAATTAAAAAATGCCAAAACGCAAGACAAGAACAATGAAGACTGAAACATGATAAAAATAAGACAAGAACAAACTTAGCAAGTGTAAAACCGAGACTGCGGAAACTTAGTTCTAAGGTTTTTCTGTTGGAGTAAGTGAAATTTACAAAAAAATAAGGTATTATGTGTGACACTACCTTTTTGTCGTGGGAAAATGCTCTTTGAATTCCTTCGTCTTGGGAGGGGAGGAGGAAAAGCCGGTAAGAGTCCACCGGCTAAAACCAGGGTGTACCTTCCAATTACCTATGAATAAAAGAAAGAAAGAATTTATAACCACACTAACTTAACACACAAAAAATATACAAGAAAATAACAAGAAAAAATGGAGGTGCGGTGTTCGCCTTGTAAGCCAGGGGCAAACCCCGTCCAATATCACACCCCTGGCAGGTATCGGCCCATCACTTGGTCTGACTTGCCCCATTTCTGTGCGACCTGGCCAGCCAGACATTCTTTCAGTGAGGCACGCGCAGAAAACTATGCGTCGTCGTCCAGCCATTCCTCCATGACGGGTCTTACCGTTACTGTCTCGACATGCCCTGCACTGGGTCACACAAATCGCTCCTTTCATTCCGTTATATATCAGGATCCGCCGAAGCTCAGAATCTTGCGATTCGATCTCACGAGGCACTGCGATCCCAAGGCGGTGATCGCGCAACAAGGCTCCCCGCCTCATAGAAGACCGTGCGGTATCACCATCGCCAAGCAATCGCTTGCTGCGGTTTCCACAGTATAGCGATGATGAGAGCCCTCAGGGAGTTCGCCCACACTGGGACCCCGTAAAGGGCCATGGACCGCACGATCCCCATGTAAAACCTTCGGCAGGAAGATTGCTCAAAGTAACTTCTGAGATTACTGGAATTATTAACAGCTTGGAAAATTCTAGAAGACAGCTGTAGGGAATATCAACATTGATATATAAATATCGACAACATGGTTGATCTAGCTTATGAAGAGTCTAAGCTTATAATATATGCATTATTTATCAAGCTTTATATAAAATGTTCAAAAAGTTTCAGTAAGACTTACATTACTGAAATGCCAGATCAGAGTAGTTTGCTATCTAATCTCCACTTTCAGTACTCAAGTAAGTACTAGTTGTTTGTTTTAAATTAATAAGGCTTATTGTACTTACAATATACATGAACCTCATTTCCGTTTTTGGATATAGCATTACAACTTAATAGAAAATAAAAAAACTATTTGCTGTGTGTGTGCAAAAACAAGTGAGAAATTGTTGGTGGTATTTAAAACAAAAGCCAACTTTTGTAAACAACTACGAACACGAACAGGTTCAAGATTTTTCACTTCAAAATTACTATTTATTTATTTATTTATTTTAGGAAGATCAACAGCATGGAATATTAAACATAAACGATAATTGTAAGTGTCAGCAAGCCAATTACAGATCTTCACGAATAAACAGTAGTTTACAAATATGTGAACAAATAACAAAATAACATAAATCAAACAAAAATATAACCCTGCACCACAACTACTTAGTGTTTAGAGAAAAAGTCTTGACTAAGCACCCGTCTTACTGTTTCCAGCTTAGTGTTAAAAATGTCAATATCAAACATTTTACATTGTTTGTTTAAACAACTGCTCGCTCGCCACAGAAACGCATTCTGGCGGTAATTAGTAGACACCAAGGGGAGATGAATGGGATTGTTATGCCTTGCCGTTATTCTAGGTACATTAAACGGTATTCTACAGAGAAGATCAGGACAGTCGATCGTACCTTTGAGTAAATTTAAGATGTAGGTGACGTCAGCTATCTCACGACGTTTTGCTAATGGAAGAATGTGGAACTTGGCACAAAGCTTCAAGTAATCATCAGAGGAGTACCGAAGATGCAATCGGTAACACATATATTTTGTGAATTTTCGTTGGATATTCTCTAATCTGGAAATATATATGTCATAGCAGGGGTTCCAAACCTGACTGGCATATTCAAGTATACTACGTACGAATGTGCAATATAGGATTTTGAAGGTTTTAGCATTTTTAAAGTTTTTAGACATTCGCATCACAAATCCCAATGATCGTGATGCCTTGCTGATAATAGTATCTACATGGTCATTGAATAGCAGCTTAGAGTCATGGGTGACACCAAGGTCGCGTACGTTGCAGCGCCTCAATAAACTATGCCCTTTAAGAAAATATTCGGACGGCATAATATTTGTCTTTCTACTGTAAGTAACCACCGAACACTTAGATGGATTCAAGTCAAGCTTATTCTTAGTGCAATAATCGTCCAATCGAATTAAATCATTCTGGAGCATTAGAATATCCGTCGTTGTTGATACAGTCCGGAATATCTTCATGTCGTCGGCAAAACATAATAACTGTGAATGGTGGAAGCACTGATCGATGTCATTTACAAAGATTAGAAATAGCAAAGGACCTAAAAGGGAGCCTTGAGGTACTCCGCTGGGCACGATAACCCAACTAGAGATATAATTATTAATAACTACAGCTTGAGAGCGATTGGATATATACGATGAGAGCCATCGTAGCAGATCTCCTCTTATGCCAATCTGCTCCAGTAATTCACACGTCATAACCAACTACATCAAAATTGAAAACAGTCTGAATGGAGGCAGTGGCGGCCCTATAGCGGCGCGAGAGGTGCGACCTCACCGGGCGCAGCCAGGGCCCATCAGGAGGACGAACAAAAATCTGAGCAAATATTCGATCGTCCGCAATTCGCGAAATTGGCGGCACGGCGGCGGCGCCGTTATCTATATACATACAAATAAATAAAATTGAAGTGTCTGTTTGTAATGTCAGCTTTTTACTAAATGCATATGAAAGTATGTACACTACATATAACAAAAACACTATTTTTAAATTTTTTGTCTGTCTGTCTGTTTGTTCCGGGTAATCTCCGAAACGGCTGGACCGATTTTGACGGGACTTTCGCTGGCGGATAGCTGATGTTATGAGGAATAACTTAGGCTACTTTTATTTTAGAAAAATAATTAGGGTTCCACGCAAAAAAATAAAACCCTTGAAATCCAATTTATATATTCTATCTCAAGTGTCTATATCGAAGTACTCTAAATTTCTTTTAAACGCGGGTGAAACCGCGGGTCCCAGCTAGTTCTTAATAAATACATTTAATTGTCGTTCCTTCAACTAGGTATTACAAAATTTAAGTGAAAAAAAAAATTGTTTTTTGTAGGTCTGTCGGAATGTGGCTTAGCCACAGATAGTATATCTGCATAGAAAACGCTCTAATTTCCATAGTTAACATCAGTATAGAAGCGCAGATAGGAAGATCTTGCACCATTTATAAAATGATCTCGGGCCACCACTGTATCGACGCCGGAACATCCCAGTTGAGAAATTGACTTGGACACAAAACGCCTTATGGAATCGTAATAGCATGCAGTTTCTATTCATCACTACATAGGTCATGTCGGTCCCTCTTTCTTCTCTGCTCCGTTACAGTTATTATGTATCTCCATTGTATTGTATTTGTTCCCCTGTCATTGTATTTCCTTTATATCAAGTAAAAGAAGGGTTGTTTTTACTATGCAATACAACCCAGCATATCACCAAAGCCATGGTTTGTTCAAATTTCCAGTAGCTGATCATCTCGCACTGGCTTTCCTTATGATGCGAGATCAGCTTTAAACTAGATATGTATGCTGTAGCCGTCACGTGATAACGCAGCCGCGTGGCTGCGAGAGCATATTTATTGCCTTGAATTTGATATGAGATTTCTCAATATTTTACTATGGAACCTATATGAAGAGGTTAGTGTAACATAATCGTAAAGTCATACTCTATCCGATTATATAATTTATTTTAATCGGCCGATAAATTCAAAAGTGCTAAACAATGTGTAAGCCGATACTTTAGGTAATTTTTCACTTTATTTTGAAGAAAAATCGTTATGTATTCGAAAATACATAACGATTATTTAATATTTATATTAAATGATTATAAGATTATTAATTTATTATTAATATTTACATTATTAATTACATTAAATATTCGTTATATTATTTACAAGATATAATCATTAAAATACATTGTTATAACAATGAAATCACAATGAAAAACGCATAATTTTTTCTTTAACGTACCTTACAAAAACAAACAATTTTTGTCGTAGCATACAACAAAACTATTCTTGGCAGTAATTTTACCAGAAATAAACTTTGTACTCATTTAGTCGAAATAGCTTACCGAAATATATCGCGTTTGTTTCATACATTCTATACACCTTTATCCTCTTTTTATGTCATACATACTTACGGATACCTACGGATCGTTGTATTGTACTTCATTATGAATTGAGTAAACTGTACCATGTTAGGTATGCAATTTTTTACATCTCAATCGTAAGAGTCTTTAACAATAAAAACAAACAAAATACGAACTCGCCGTTGAGCTTATTTCTGAATTCGCAGTTAATCTCATATTCTGTATTGTTTTGACTGCGGTTTCAGAAGCGAGTTTGCTAGTGCGATTTTGCAGAATATACTGCCGAGATTAAACTCACCAAGCGGTATAGACAAGTGAATCCTTTTCAAACATACCCGATATGACTCACGGCCGAAATTAATTATCAATCTAATTCAAAATCTTCCGATTTAGGATTTTGAAATTCATCCGTTGTAGTGTTACGATCACGTTTAACACAAAACATATCCGTAATCAGAAATCTAAAGATTTTGGATTAGATTTATTATTAATTTCAGCCGTTAAGCGCTAGTTTCGGTGGAGCCAAATATAAGGCCTTTTTTGGACGAAACCGAAACTGCCGCCAAAACCTGTAATATTGGCCGAAACTGGCCGAAACCGAAACCAAAACTTCGGTCAGTCTCTAATAAAAACTTGACGCAATCAATAACATGCTACCAATGTCTACATGGCCCACGTTGGTCACGCTTTACCAGCTATCGCCACTATCGCACCCGATCACCCGATGCAAGGACATCCTGGTAGGTATTTTAACAGCCTACGAAGATATCGCTCTAGCATCTTCGTAGGCTGGTACGCAGGAGCTCCAGTGTGATCTTACGAGGACCTGGAGCCCCCCTTCGGCGCCGAAGATGACCGCTCCAATGGTTTTAGCCGGTAGGAGTCCGGCATACCCCTTCGCCCTTCCCCGGGGCGAAGGAAGTTCCATGTAGAATTTCCACTGGACACCAATAAAAAAAAAAGACTGGTACGCAGGAAGAACCCTGCATAATTATAATCCCAAAGTTACATATAACTTTGGGATTATAATTATTAAACTCTAGTTACTTCTTGATATATTTATTGCTCAGAAGGTAATACAATTGCTTTTTCCACTACCGACAAACTCGCTGACGGCAGCCCGAATTCCATTATATTCTTTTATTTTCTTCCGTCAAAATATTCTCATATACTTATTTCAAATAATGTTTTTACTCTATATGGCTAGGATTTTTCTCCCAAATATAAATATTTTTACTACAATAACTTGAAATAGTAAATAGACCCAAATAGTACTTATATAATTTATTGTTGACTAGCCGGGGCCCGCGGTTTCACCCGCGTTTAATTTAAAAGAAATTTAGAGTACTTCGACATAGACACTTGACATAGAATATATATATTGGATATCAAGGGTTTAATTTTTTTACGCGGAACCCTAATTATTTTTCTAAAATAAAAGTAGCCTAAGTTATTCTTCATAACATCAGCTATCTGCCAGTGAAGGTCCCGTCCAAATCGGTCCAGCCGTTTCGGAGATTACCCGGAACAAACAGACAGACAGACAGACAGACAGACAGACGGACGGACAGACAGACAACAAATTTAAAAATTGTTTTTTTGTTATATGTAACGTACATACTTTCATATGCATCTAGTAAAAAGCTGTTATTTTGACATTACAAACAGACACTTCAATTTTATTTATTTGTATAGAGTACAGATTTAAATTTATTCTGTTAAAGTTTTGGATTTTGGTTTACCTATTATGACTTGTTAATATCCAAGTAATGTAATTGAGTAAAAGCTTAATTTAGTAAATACCTGCCCAATGTGTATATGAATTATATTCAATGGGATATTTTACTTAAAAAGATTGTCATTAGCACATACCTACGTATTCTTATAAATTTACCTGTTTATTCTTACAGGTATAATTTATATGTAAAACCGTAAAAACATAAATTACTATTTTGGCGTAATCATAATGACTATTAATGCCTTACTGACGTTTTCACCCTTAAAAACTCTACTCTAGTGTCCCTAACCGATACGGGATGGCGGTACTGTTGCAAAAAAATCAAAAGCCTGTATTGCTATTCTTGTCTGTCCTGAACGATTTATATCTCCTGTCGCGTTTAATCAAAATAAACTGGCTTATTTCTCGAAAATACAATTATATTTAGAATATCCAACTATTGGTTATATCAAATATAAAGAAAATCTGGGTAACGATATAAAATTCAGCAGTAATATTGTAATTACACTAAAAAAGTGCTGAATCGCGATATTAAAGTTTTCGTATAACGTTGTTTAAATACAGATGCTGGTTTCCCTAAAACGGGGAGTCCGTTTCTACGCAGTTAAGTAGTACTCGGGGTGGAGCTACTCTATATCCACCCCCCCTGAGGCACAATTTGCATGGTGGGGCTTATTGTGAATCCGTCTCTCAAGACGTTAAAACCCAAGATGTTCTGTGCGATACTATGTTAAGAGGTTCATTCCTTGTCATATGTGTCGCCAAAACCCAAGAAGGCTTCCTGATGGAATAGCGATTCTCTGAATCAAGCGAGGGGCCCTAATCCCTCAACTCCACTGATGTAGAAAATTTGACTCTCCTTTTTATAGATCCGTAACAGATTTTGTAATATGCAACCGTGTTAACACTGGGCTTAAAAGCCCGTATGTCACACGTTTTACAATAACAGGCGTTTTTGTGAAACTGGTGCAGGTGCCCTGTCCCAAACGTACAGTTTCTTAAGTAATTTTATCTTTTTATTAGAGTTTATTTATATGCTTTAAAATGTTGGTACTATGTACACCGATCCTAAACACCTAGTCATAATAGTGACACGCAAACATTAGTATACAATTAATTAAACATCTTGAATTTAAATCGTAATATTGAATTATTATCTCCATTGTATTGTATTTGTTCCCCTGTCATTGTATTTCCTTTATATCAAGTAAAAGAAGGGTTGTTTTTACTATGCAATACAACCCAGCATATCACCAAAGCCATGGTTTGTTCAAATTTCCAGTAGCTGATCATCTCGCACTGGCTTTCCTTATGATGCGAGATCAGCTTTAAACTAGATATGTATGCTGTAGCCGTCACGTGATAACGCAGCCGCGTGGCTGCGCGAGCATATTTATTGCCTTGAATTTGATATGAGATTTCTCAATATTTTACTATGGAACCTATATGAAGAGGTTAGTGTAACATAATCGTAAAGTCATACTCTATCCGATTATATAATTTATTTTAATCGGCCGATAAATTCAAAAGTGCTAAACAATGTGTAAGCCGATACTTTAGGTAATTTTTCACTTTATTTTGAAGAAAAATCGTTATGTATTCGAAAATACATAACGATTATTTAATATTTATATTAAATGATTATAAGATTATTAATTTATTATTAATATTTACATTATTAATTACATTAAATATTCGTTATATTATTTACAAGATATAATCATTAAAATACATTGTTATAATAATGAAATCACAATGAAAAACGCATAATTTTTTCTTTAACGTACCTTACAAAAACAAACAATTTTTGTCGTAGCATACAACAAAACTATTCTTGGCAGTAATTTTACCAGAAATAAACTTTGTACTCATTTAGTCGAAATAGCTTACCGAAATATATCGCGTTTGTTTCATACATTCTATACACCTTTATCCTCTTTTTATGTCATACATACTTACGGATACCTACGGATCGTTGTATTGTACTTCATTATGAATTGAGTAAACTGTACCGTGTTAGGTATGCAATTTTTTACATCTCAATCGTAAGAGTCTTTAACAATAAAAACAAACAAAATACGAACTCGCCGTTGAGCTTATTTCTGAATTCGCAGTTAATCTCATATTCTGTATTGTTTTGACTGCGGTTTCAGAAGCGAGTTTGCTAGTGCGATTTTGCAGAATATACTGCCGAGATTAAACTCACCAAGCGGTATAGACAAGTGAATCCGTTTCAAACATACCCGATATGACTCACGGCCGAAATTAATTATCAATCTAATTCAAAATCTTCCGATTTAGGATTTTGAAATTCATCCGTTGTAGTGTTACGATCACGTTTAACACAAAACATATCCGTAATCAGAAATCTAAAGATTTTGGATTAGATTTATTATTAATTTCAGCCGTTAAGCGCTAGTTTCGGTGGAGCCAAATATAAGGCCTTTTTTGGACGAAACCGAAACTGCCGCCAAAACCTGTAATATTGGCCGAAACTGGCCGAAACCGAAACCAAAACTTCGGTCAGTCTCTAATAAAAACTTGACGCAATCAATAACATGCTACCAATGTCTACATGGCCCACGTTGGTCACGCTTTACCAGCTATCGCCACTATCGCACCCGATCACCCGATGCAAGGACATCCTGGTAGGTATTTTAACAGCCTACGAAGATATCGCTCTAGCATCTTCGTAGGCTGGTACGCAGGAGCTCCAGTGTGATCTTACGAGGACCTGGAGCCCCCCTTCGGTGCCGAAGATGACCGCTCCAATGGTTTTAGCCGGTAGGAGTCCGGCATACCCCTTCGCCCTTCCCCGGGGCGAAGGAAGTTCCATGTAGAATTTCCACTGGACACCAATAAAAAAAAAGACTGGTACGCAGGAAGAACCCTGCATAATTATAATCCCAAAGTTACATATAACTTTGGGATTATAATTATTAAACTCTAGTTACTTCTTGATATATTTATTGCTCAGAAGGTAATACAATTGCTTTTTCCACTACCGACAAACTCGCTGACGGCAGCCCGAATTCCATTATATTCTTTTATTTTCTTCCGTCAAAATATTCTCATATACTTATTTCAAATAATGTTTTTACTCTATATGGCTAGGATTTTTCTCCCAAATATAAATATTTTTACTACAATAACTTGAAATAGTAAATAGACCCAAATAGTACTTATATAATTTATTGTTGACTAGCCGGGGCCCGCGGTTTCACCCGCGTTTAATTTAAAAGAAATTTAGAGTACTTCGACATAGACACTTGACATAGAATATATATATTGGATATCAAGGGTTTAATTTTTTTACGCGGAACCCTAATTATTTTTCTAAAATAAAAGTAGCCTAAGTTATTCTTCATAACATCAGCTATCTGCCAGTGAAGGTCCCGTCCAAATCGGTCCAGCCGTTTCGGAGATTACCCGGAACAAACAGACAGACAGACAGACAGACAGACAGACGGACGGACAGACAGACAACAAATTTAAAAATTGTTTTTTTGTTATATGTAACGTACATACTTTCATATGCATCTAGTAAAAAGCTGTTATTTTGACATTACAAACAGACACTTCAATTTTATTTATTTGTATAGAGTACAGATTTAAATTTATTCTGTTAAAGTTTTGGATTTTGGTTTACCTATTATGACTTGTTAATATCCAAGTAATGTAATTGAGTAAAAGCTTAATTTAGTAAATACCTGCCCAATGTGTATATGAATTATATTCAATGGGATATTTTACTTAAAAAGATTGTCATTAGCACATACCTACGTATTCTTATAAATTTACCTGTTTATTCTTACAGGTATAATTTATATGTAAAACCGTAAAAACATAAATTACTATTTTGGCGTAATCATAATGACTATTAATGCCTTACTGACGTTTTCACCCTTAAAAACTCTACTCTAGTGTCCCTAACCGATACGGGATGGCGGTACTGTTGCAAAAAAATCAAAAGCCTGTATTGCTATTCTTGTCTGTCCTGAACGATTTATATCTCCTGTCGCGTTTAATCAAAATAAACTGGCTTATTTCTCGAAAATACAATTATATTTAGAATATCCAACTATTGGTTATATCAAATATAAAGAAAATCTGGGTAACGATATAAAATTCAGCAGTAATATTGTAATTACACTAAAAAAGTGCTGAATCGCGATATTAAAGTTTTCGTATAACGTTGTTTAAATACAGATGCTGGTTTCCCTAAAACGGGGAGTCCGTTTCTACGCAGTTAAGTAGTACTCGGGGTGGAGCTACTCTATATCCACCCCCCCTGAGGCACAATTTGCATGGTGGGGCTTATTGTGAATCCGTCTCTCAAGACGTTAAAACCCAAGATGTTCTGTGCGATACTATGTTAAGAGGTTCATTCCCTGTCATATGTGTCGCCAAAACCCAAGAAGGCTTCCTGATGGAATAGCGATTCTCTGAATCAAGCGAGGGGCCCTAATCCCTCAACTCCACTAATGTAGAAAATTTGACTCTCCTTTTTATAGATCCGTAACAGATTTTGTAATATGCAACCGTGTTAACACTGGGCTTAAAAGCCCGTATGTCACACGTTTTACAATAACAGGCGTTTTTGTGAAACTGGTGCAGGTGCCCTGTCCCAAACGTACAGTTTCTTAAGTAATTTTATCTTTTTATTAGAGTTTATTTATATGCTTTAAAATGTTGGTACTATGTACACCGATCCTAAACACCTAGTCATAATAGTGACACGCAAACATTAGTATACAATTAATTAAACATCTTGAATTTAAATCGTAATATTGAATTATTATGATTAGTTATCGCTGTCTTAAAATACCTAATAATTAAAATAAAACATTATAATAAAACACTTTTAAACGGATTCTATCGCGTATATTTTAGATTTTTGTTTTTAATACTCGCGAAAACCTAAGACATTATTATATAATAAAACAATTTTAAACGGATTACATCGCGTATATTACAGATTTTAGTTTTTCCTGAAGTTTTTAAAATCTGTAACGACGCCTGTCACCTTAGTCATCCTGCGACCACGAATGCTGCAAAGTATTCGAAACGTCAGGAAAATCAAAAATCTATAATTATTAATCAGGCACGCAATGTAATCCGTTTAAATTGTTTTATTAAGTATTATGTGTAATAATCGCGAAAACCCAAGACATTTGGCTCAAATAGTTTAAGCGGGACTTAATATTAAGTGGAGATTCAATATTCGGCATGTAGGCCCATATTACAGATCGAGATTCAAAACTCAGGTAAAACAAATCCAGATTACTTTAATCAAATATGAACCCTACGTAAAAGGTCCAGCTTTAAGATTCAGTAAATGGAATCTCGATTTAGGGGTGCAATTCTCTAAGCTCAAACATCCTTGAATATAGAATTGAAATAACCGTGATAAGAGGATGATAACCCAATTTGGTAATCGCTAAGACTGGTCCTTATGGCTTCCCTCTGCAACGTCTCCTTGAATAGCTTCAGTCATGTCTTTGCGAATACCGAATTGGTTTTCACAGTTATTTCGATTCTGGAGTGCAATTCCTTAAGGTCAAACATCCAGATATCGTTCAATACAGAATTAAAATGACGGGCAAAAACCAATTTGATATACTGGCGTATATGTATGTATGAATATAGACATGATTGAAGCTATTCAAGGACATGTTGCAGATGGTGAACCATGGGGACGAGTCTTAGAGAATATCAAATTGGGTTGTCACCGTTATTTCAATTCTGGGGTGCAATTCCTTAAGCTCAAACATCCGTACATCCTTGAATACAGAATCGAAATAACGGTGTAAAACCAACTCGGTATTCGCTAAGACATGATTGAAGCTATTCAAGGACACGTTGCAGAAGGTAAGCCATGAGGACCAATCTTAGCGAATACCAAGTTGGGTTATCACCGTTATTTTAATTCTGTATTCAAGGATGTATGGATGTTTGAAATTAAGGAATTGCACCCCAGGTTCTACTTGTGTTTTGATTCTCGATTAGTAATACGGGCCTTAGCATTTAATGAGCTTCATTTATATCTATCATTCGAACATTACAATACACCGTATGTCGCGTAGTTAATGAATTATGAATCTTAGTTTAAAACAAAATTGTTATTTGTTTGCTAGCAGTAAGCATAAGCACGTTCGCTAAGTTGTTAACTTCGGCAGAATTCGGCTGTGGCAGAATTAGCCGCAGGAAGCTCTGGCTTGTGCTGTACTTTGTAATTGGTTTTTACTCAGATTATAGAACATAAGGGATTTTCATTTTATATAATTAAGAATAGGTACTAGTGGTCGCCAAAAGTTTGAAATTCGACAGTAATAATTTATTTTTAATCATTAGTCTTAACTTTATGTACTCCTCCTGCATATAAATATAATTAGATTATCAGTACATAGCATGGTTACCTATGTAAAATTAACCATTTACATTATGTCAATTTATTTATATTTATTTGTCGATTATAATATAATTACAACGGCCGTAGACCGTACTCGTACTATCTTCCATGTCGAGGGGTACATTTCAGGGTACAAGTGCACCCCTTTGCACACTCCCGGCGGCATCGCGGCACCCATATTTACAGTTACTCAGTTAGTCAATTATAACGTGGCGCGATTTGGCGCCATTACTATTTCCTCCGAGGACAACACCACACAAATTCGATTGGTTCCTGAAATCACCACCGCCATGTCTAGCGGCCGTAATAAAAAATCTTTGGATTTGGTTTAAGGATTTGTCTGTTTCTCGTGATAAATGTGATCCTAAAAGAATAACAGAAAAACGGGTGTATTTCAAAATCGTACACCTAACGATTTTGGATCAGATTGATTATTAAATTGGCCCGTAGAAGAACTACTGGGACTTATTTCTTGTATTAAATCTAAAGTTTCCTAGCTCATATATATTCATACGAAACTGTAAATGTGTGAGAATCATGTAGCCATTGATGTTATTTTTAGTACTAATATTGATTGTCTTTTGCCTGGCTGTATTGGTCTATCATGCTCACTAAAATGTCTTGCTGGCGGTGGCGTTGTGTATTGGGTCGTTCGGTTCCCTACAATATGGTAGAGCTAACCGATGCTGATGCATGCATCATGCTCGTGAACGGGTGCCGTCTGTTGGGACTGGTCAGCCTTTAACTGCCACGGCAAATAATTTATTATTATTATATTATTGTGGTATGTTCCATCTTTACACATTGTCCTACATTTTTCTCGGTATATATTTTACAATAATTGGTATCAATCAACATTGTAATCTCGATTATTTCAAAAGAGTATCCATGGAGTTTCTTGCCGGCTCTTCTCCATGAGATCAACTATTTGGAACCGTGCAACTTAGATTCTGACATTTCATAAGTGCCAATATTTGGTTTAAATGAAATAAAAAACTTTGACATATTCGTTGATAAATAAAATAAATAAATACAACAAACAAGTGATGTATTTTTTCTTGTTTTAATAGTACAGGTTCTAATTCTACTAATTCAGAAAAAACCTAGGGTTCATACGATAGCCGATGTGACATGAATTACGAAACAAATGGGTATTACCGTAGTGCAGATCAACGTAAAAAAGTAAAAAGCGCCTGCACAAATTACTTAAGCAATAAGTAGTATAATCAAAACTCACATTTTGATACATTATTTTTAAATTTCAACTAATCTCTGAGCTGCCCATTATTGCACATTAATATTCGATATCATATTAGATTTTGAAAAACTAGGTTTTCACTAGATCAATGTTCTATTTATCATCACGTATTATATCACCACGTTTTATTTATTACGATTACAGTGTGTTAGCACATGATACAAACGACGCAATCAATAACATGCTACCAATGTCTAGTGTTCATGGCCCACGCTGGTCACGCTTTACCAGCTATCGCCACTATCGTGCCCGATGCAAAGAGATCCCAGTAGGTACGCAAGAGGGCGCCCATCATCCGCTTACGTTAAAAGACCATGTATTTTATGTACATTTAAAGCTATAAATAACGCGTCAGTAATCATTTTTAGAATGATTATTAGAAAATATATGAGTGTAAGTAATATATACCTATATTACTTACACTCATATATTTTCTGATAATCACTTACTTAAGGTAAGGTAAGGAATTACTTAAGGTAATTTTAACATTTTATGTCCGAAAAATGTATTTATTAAAATGTTACTATAATAACTTAAAAGATTAAATAGAAACTAATAGGTACTTTTTATATAATTCTTTAAATTTATTCTGTTATCCATTATTAATGTATATGTCTATACTTATACCTAGTATTGGTTTATGGTTTACCTATTATGACTTGTTAATATCCAAAGAACATAATTAAGTTAACCTATCCTACATACCTATCAAATCTGTTCAAGAATTATATTATATCTCATAGATTATGTTATTTAAAAAACTGCCATGAATACATACTACTACTACCTATTCTTATAAATTTACCTGTTTCTACTCACAGTTATGTAAAACCCTAAACATAAATAACCATTACAGCGTAAACATAATGACTGCCTACTTATGACTTACTGACGTTTTCACCCTTAAAAAAACTCGACTCTAGTGTCCTTAATCGATACTGGATGGCGTTACTGTTGCAAGAAAATCAAGAGCCGGTATTGCTGTTCTTATCTTTCCTGAAGGATTTATATCTCCTGTCGCGTGTAACCCAAATCAAATTGCTTATTTCTCGAAAATACAATTTTATTTATAATATCCAACTATTGGTTATATAAAATATAAAGAAAATCTGGGTAACGATATATAATTCAGAAGTAATATTGTAATTACATTAAAAAAGTTCTGAATCGCGATATTAAAGTTTTCTTATAGCGTTGTTTAAATACAGATGCCGGTTTCGAAGTTATGGGGAGTCCGTTTCTACGCAGTTAGGTAGTACCCGGGGTGGAGCTACTCTATATTCACCCCACCTGAGGCACAATTTGCATGGGGGAGCTTATTGTGAATCCGTCTCTAAAGACGTAAACCCAAGATGTTTCTGTGCGGCGATACTGTGTTAAGAGGCGTCCTGCCCTGTCTATGTGTTGCTAAGTCCCAAGGACGCGCACGAATTCCTGATGGATAGCGATTCTCTGAATCAAGCGAGGGCCAAAATCCCTCAACTCCACTGGTGTAGAAAATTTGACTCTCCTTTTTACCAACCATTTTAACCCGTATTATACACGTTTTAAAAACACAGATGTATTCAGTTGTAGCAAGCTGTAACTTACGAGTTTTATTTGAAATAGCAGTTGCCCAATCCCGAACGTACAGTATGGTGTCCGGATTAAGAATATAGCACCACTCAACTCCTCCCATTGATGTCGTAAAATGCGACTAAGGATCTCTAAACCAGAGGAATGGGCAGTAGCGTCGCATCTGTGGAACAGTAGCAATACTGCGCTCACCAATACACCTGCCAAGCCAAGAGTATTGGCAATTTCCCCCCAAAATTACGACACAATTGTGGCATTCTATGGGGCAGACCTTTGTTTAGCAGTCGATTTATATATCTTTTGTACGACTTAACCGATTGAAGTCATATTTACGCAATATCTTTGTTTTGTCGAGACAGTTGTTCATAGCTCAAAGAACTAGGGGCAGTCCATCGCCCGAACAAACTGTGACAGCGCCCCTCTGAAAGAATATGCGGCTGGCCAGGTCACACAGAGACGAGGCCCGTCAGACCAAATGCCTACACGATGAACACCGCAACCCCAGCCACAGATAATTGGAAGGATCACTGTGAGGTTTTAGCCGGTAAGAAGCCGGCATGCCCCTCCGCCCCTCCCAAGGCGGAGGAAGACCATGAGGATTATTGCACGACAAATAAAAGATCTGATAGGTGGCGCTGTAGTGAAGTTATTAACAAAATCTTTAATTATGGACCAAACAGAATCGTATTCACAATATGTCAAATTGGTTAAGTCTGTCAAAAAAGAAAATCACAAAATCTGGACCGACAGGTGGCACTTATACCTCAATGTGCCACCCATTACCCCTGTGGTAAATTTCAACTTTTTTTTCAAACACTTCGCGCCATCTGTATTTACATGTAGAACAACATTTGCCGGGCTAACTAGTTATGTTAAATATACTAGTGGACGCCCAGTGGTCGAAACTCGACCTTGATTCTTTTTTATACATAATTTTTAACTTTCTGCACTCCTCCTCCATATTAACTTTAATTATGCCAAATCTCATAAGTACTCCTTCGTGCGCGCAATGTACTTAAAAAGGGTTACAAAGTTTTTTGTCACGTATTAATATATAGATTATAAAAATGTAATAATCTCAAGGTTTTATCATCACAAATGATGTAAAAATATCTTGTAAAGTTTTAGCGCATTGTGTATACCAATTTTATTTGCTGGTGTACACTTTTTATGTGGGTAAATCCTCATGCTCTTCCGCGGAAGAAGACGCTCATTGCATGCGATTAGAATAAGGGTCACGGTTTCCATTCCCGACAGTGAACAAATATTTGAATTACAATACTTGCCCACAGATACGTTGTATTTAATACTTAAAACTTTTAAGTATAAATTAATTGCACAAATAAAAATAAACGCGGTAAGTATATATTCTTAAGTGCAGATTGACTACAATACATTACTTTTAAAAAACTTTATTTTGCGCTATGTTTTATGCGTAATTTTAAGTTATGAGGTTTCATTGATAAGTCCAACACAACGATTTAATTCCTTGTTTTGATAAAGAGAAAGATACAAAATAGATATATAGATAGGTAAATATTAAATAAAAAGTATCTGTGGGCAAGTATTGTAATTCAAATATTTGTTCACTGTCGGGAAATGAACCCGTGACCCGTAGTCTAATCGCATGCAATGAGCGTCTTCCTCCGCAGAAGAGCATGAGGATTTACCCACATAAAAAAGTGTACACCAGGTAATAAAATTGGTATACACAATGCGCTAAAACGATACAAGATATTTTTACCTTAATTGTGATTAATTTGATCATATAAGTACCTAGTGAGAAAATTACTAAAATGACTCTACCAATTTTTCAAATGATATATATAAAATACACCAAACTAGCTTCAAAATTTTCTGACAGAAAAAATCTTATATAATACATATTGACGCGACGCTCACTTAAAGAGTATGTGATTTCCGCGAATTTTCCTCGCACGCCTTCTACGATGATTCATCTCGAATCGCGGGTTAAACACACAGCACACTGACAAAAGGTTGTAACACTGCACATTTGTACAGTCTGTGCTCAATCGTGCGACCGAGCGCGCGCACTTTGGATTTCGAACGCAACAACACGTCTTTTAGTTCGTATAGAAACAAAAAGAAAAATAATTACCAGCCAGTTTTCATTCACCATAAATAAATCTAATACGCGTTTCTTTTTTTGTATTTAATTGTACGAAAATATGAGAACTATGGCTAGTGTATGGTTTTCGGTGATAGTGCTCGTTTCGATCCAGAAAGCTTTAGGAGACGTATGTCTGAAGGATAAAAATGACTTTAGTTGTGATGAATGCATCAGATGCGGCGGCGAGTGGTGTAACAAACAAGAGGTAAGGGTCATATTTTTATTATATGAATATAAATTAGGTTTAAACCGGTCTAATATCTCGGTATTTTAACATTTCGCCCATATCGCCACAATAGTCAATTTAATTAATATTTCGAAAATGGTTTTCGTATAAAGAAATACTGAGGGTAGTTTCAGTCATTATTTTTTCGGATCATGAAGTCTTTGACGGTCTAGATCTAGGTATCCATTCTTCGCCTGAAAACTAGTTAGTTTTGAAATCATTAGGTAATGTGTGTGCCAAAAATCATCTCATTAATGATATTATTTAATATAAACCTTGATTCGCAAATAAATAACTCATTCCACAAACAAATGACAAATTTCCAGTCTGCTAACTTCTTTAAATCCGTACCTTTATTAATTTAGCAATCAAATAATTTAGTAATGTCTTAGATTTTCGCGATTATTACACATTATAATAAAACACTTTTAAACGGATTCTATCGCGTATATTTTGATTTTTGATTTTCCTGACGTTTCGAATCCTGAAATTTCGTTCTTCACCTTAGTCATCCTGCGACCACGAATGCTGCAAAGTATTCGAAACGTCAGGAAAATCAAAAATCAAAATATACGCGATAGAATCCGTTTAAAAGTGTTTTATTATAAATAATTTAGTTTCAATATTTGACTAACACGCACCATATTTTCTTTTTACTTTGATTATGCCACCGACTATTTCAGTTAAATAACTTAAAACAATGTTGCAACCTATAGATGAAACAAAATATCTGTCGAAAACTCGTTATAATATAAGTCTATCCAATCTAATTTTATTGGTAGAGCATCTTAACACATTCAAAACTTGTCAAACGTGGAATTTATTTTGTGAAATAAATAGCTGCTTTTATGTCATAGAAATTATTTTAATAATAATACTAACTAAATAACTTAATTTTCGTCGTTTCGTTTCGTTTCTTAATTAGTTAGTCGATTATGAGAATGTTATCTTATAATACCTACAATAATTGCGTCATAACGTATATAAATAATGAATCGAAAGATACATTAAAATATGACAGTCACAAACGGCACCATAGGAAGTTTTAAATGACATCACGACAGTGAAAAGAGCAATAAATTGATGAAAGAAAAAAAGAAGATGTCAGAAGTCAGCCCGAGCGGAAGGAAACAATTGATTCAATAAACGTACCGATGACTGACCAACAAGATCTATTTTTGATCATCAACTGCATCATACCTGCCTGTATAACGCTATTATCATAAGTTAACCAATCCCTTAGTCATAAAAGGATAATAATAATAAGTGCTTCTGTATCCGTGTGTTGTCTGGATTAAGAATATAGCACCACCCCATCTGCTCCCGTAAATGTCGTATAAGGCTACTAAGGGCCTCTCGCACTGGGTGGGCAGCAGCGTCCCTTTCGTAGAACAATAGCCATACTACGCTCACCAACCCGCACTGAGTATTGGCAATTTCTCCCCAAATCTATGGGGAGAAATCAAAATCAAAAGGAAATCTTTGGGGCGGCTTTTGTTCAGCAGTACTTCGCCCTTCCCCGGGGCGAAGGAAGTTCATGAAGAATTTCCACTGGGCATCAATAAAAGAAATAAAAAAAGGTACCACCGCAGTGCCAGATATTCGCCGTCAAGCATTAGTATTTAAAACTTTAAACATTACTGTGTTCCAGTTAGAAGGGCACTGAAGCTAGTGAAATTACTGGGCATAAGAGACTAAATAACTAATGTCTCGAAGTGGCGCGAGCAGTGAGGTTTTTATTTATTTCATAAGGCACATATATAAACTTTATATAGCTTATTACAATAACAAATTCCTATATGAATACCTATTGTAGATGTACACAACATTTGCAAATATGATCGAATTAAATTGTAAAAATATAATCATTTAAATGTTGTGTGATTGTGAATTATGTCTAATATGTAATATATATAATTAATAACAATTATGACAATTAATAAACGCGCACGGCACGCAGGACCTTCCAAGTACCATATCTTGGGTAGCAAGACAATAAAATTATTATCAGGCGTGAGTGTGACCCTTACCGCCAGGCGAATGACTTATTTGTCACCTCTCGAAGTTACTGTAAAATATATTTATAAACGCTCTAAAACCCGGTACTTATTCTAAAGTGAATAATGAAATAGAATTATGATATTAGTGTCAAAACAAAAAAAAAACGTGGTATTGTTAGTAATACATATAATATATGTACATAAAAAAATTAAATATCATCTTACGTGCGTGGGATTATTTCACATGGCCCAAGTAACAGGGCCCAGATGTTTTGGCTTCAAACCATGAAAATGTTTACACAACGAGATTTTTTATATAGTCTTCTACATTTACAATTCTGCAAAGCCTAAAACCAAGCAAAAATGCTCTCAGATAGTATTTATAAAATAGTCATTTGATATGTACAGATATTGCCTAAAGATATCCATTCGTGAGTGGGTAGTTCTTGTTGTTGTTGGACTCTACCTAGTCCCTAAGAATGTCTCGGATAACGTTGTATAAATGTGAATACTATTGACTATTGGAACAGAAATATTGTTGCTTCTTCGATCACAAATTAGCCCCGTGAACTTAATTACAATTTGAAAAAACCAAAGATTGATTTTGACGGCATTGGGGTGGCCGAATTCTACCCCAGCTGCACTTTAACCTACTGTGATAAATGATAATATTTGGTACCTTAATTTGATGTGCAATCAGTATTTTTGTAAAACAATATTTATTTCGGGACGACCTCCACCTGGACAGACGACCTGAGTGATGTTCGCTGGGAGGCGTTGGATGAGAGCGGCATATATACGCTTGTTGTGGAAATCTAAGGGAGATGCCTTTGTTCAGCAGTAGACGTACTTTCGCTGATATGACGATGATGATTTTGGGAAGCAAATTGAATATTTTTCTAATGCGTTATGTTACGAGGACCTTATTTTATAGCATTAATTTAGTTAATTTCGATTTAATGTATTTTATTTGGCAACTATTGTCTATTTATATAAATTTTTGAGTGAGTGTGTAAATTGTACTCTTTTAAAATGGTAATCTTAATTGTGCCCACATTACGAATGAACCCTGACCGACAAACTAATTTGTCACAACACTAATTAAGCTGTTTGTACGCCCAACATTAGTACAGAATTGATAAGCCAAGATCATAAAACTACGTGTAAATTACATTGTATGAAAAAAAAACACAATTTATTTATAGACCTAATTATATCCGATATGAAAATAGTTATAGTAGGACCGTTTAAATATTTTTAGCACGATTTTATGTTATTGTACCTAATAGACAGGTAGAGTAGATATTTTACGATTTCATGGCGTTTGATTCTATTAATTTCCATTGACGCCATCATGACGTGGGATACTTTTTAAAACAAAAACGTGTTTTTGGGTGCGCTTACAGACATAAATTCCACAGACAATACACCCAGACCCGGAACAACTACCTGCAGATCATACAAAAAAAAGCGTGGTAAGTACTGGTAAATTTGCCAGTACTTGCCACGCTTGGCAGGCGGGTTGGTGAGCGCAGAATGGCTGCTGGTTCAGTTTAGGCACCAGTCTCCCACAATAAATTTTAGAACAATAACAATATACCAATATTTATGTGATAAATAAATAAATTAGTCGCCTTCCAACATCCACGGGAGGAAATTAAGTGGTACTTTATTCTTAATCCGGCCACCGCTCAAAGATATCGCCATAAAAATATTTATATGAACGTAAAACCAATATGTACTTCGTTGCGTTGCCAAAAAACGAATCGCCTAATTTAACCCTTGAGAGGTCCACTGACCCGAAATGGATCGACCATAATATTTTCAGTTAATTAGGTACACAAAAAGGGCAGTAACCCAGCGGCACGGCGTATAGTTATTTGTTCTTAAAATCTGTTAGAGGTCTAGGAAGCATGGTGTAATACAGTTTTTATCTGTCGTACATTATCCTTTATAACGAATAAGTGACTATTTCCGTCCCCTTTCGGGACAGTGTACCGGTACAGGTATATCCTGAAATTTTATATGAGACTAGCTGGGCCTTAGGCTTAGTTTAAAAGAAATCTGATTATTAGAGGATTATTGGAGGATAATATATTGACAGTTGACATACAGTATATAAGTACGAATCCGTGTGGTTTCCGGATTCAGAATATAGTCTATGTATATATATATATCATCATCATCATTTCGGCCGAATGAAATCCACTGCTGGACACAGGCGTCCCCCAAAGATCACCACAACGACCGATATGGTGTGTTGTGGGCACATTGGGGGGTTTTGCCATAATCGCCACGCTTGGCAGACGGGTTGGCGATCGCCTCCGACTAAACCTATGATCTCTGGTTTAGAATCCCTTAGTCGGCTTTGACGACATCCACGGGAATCAAATAAAACACTCCATTTCCTCTCGTGGATGTCGTCAAAGCCGACTAAGGGATTCTAAACCAGAGGGATGGGCAGCAGCGTCCCTTTTGTAGAAGAGTAACCATACTGCGCTCACCAACCCGCCTGCCAAGCGTGGTGAGTATTTGGCAATTTCCCCCCTAAATTACGACACAATTGTGCAAATCTATAGGGGAGGCTTTTGTTCAGTAGTGGACGTTCTGTGGCTGACATGATGATGATGATGATGATATAAGTACGTATATTTTTTTATCTATTATGATTTCATAGATTTTAACTTTTTTGCGCGGAACTCTAATTATTTTTCTAATATAAAAGTAGCCTAAGTTACTCCTTATAACATCAGCTATCTGCCAGTGAAAGTCCTGTCAAAATCGGACCCGCCGTTCCGGAGATTAACTGAAACAAACGGACAATATACAGACAGACAACCAGACAAATGTTTTAAAAATAGTTATTATGGTATATGAGCCGTATGTACTTTCATATGCATATAGTAAAAAGCTGTTATTTTGACATTACAAACAGACACTTCCATTTTATTTATTTTATGTACATGGATAATTCATGTGTGTTGTGTTGAAATTATGGCATCAAGAAGTACTTAAAATGTAAATATAGTTTATATCATCATCATAGCAGCCAAAAGACGTCCACTGCTGAACAAAGGCCTCCTCATAAACGACCGGTTACATGCCGGGTGTCGTCATTTTGGGGTAGAATTTGCTGGTAGGTACTCACCACTCTTGGCTGACTGGTTGGTGAGCGCAGAATGGCTGTTCTGGCAGAGAGGATGCTGCTGCCCATCCCTTTAGTTTAGAGTCCCTTAGTCGCCTTTTCCGACATCCACGGACGGGCGTACTGTGGTGCTATATACTGTGCCTGTCAAGAGTAATCCAACTTAAAAAAATCCCTTGACAAAAAAAAACTCCAGTAAGTCAAAACACTCGGCAAGAAAGCGTTCTAATGCCTGGAAGTGAGTACCCTCTTAAATCACTGTTAAGTAGCTACTTAATATAAGGTAAAACTAGGTACTTACCACTTGATAACGCCCAAAACTTACTTCAAAACAACTGATTGTACGACTACATATCAAACTATGCTTTCCAGTATAAGCTGATTTCGCATTGTATAGGCTTTCGGTACGTTGAGAGATCAGCGTAAACTGGATATATATGTACAGGAACCCGATTATTTTTTATAAGATAATGCCCAAGTCCTTTCCTACAATGCTTAGTCAGCGTCGAAGTATGCATTTATCGCTCAAACTTTGTACGAACTCTAAATGTTCCATACCATATTTTATGTATACCTACCTACATCAACATACTGAATTGTACAATTTTTTTTGTTTTGTTTTTATTATCCATATCAGCCTAAGCACGTCCGCTGCTGAACAAAGGCTTCGAGATTTCCCCAGTTACGATAACACTATTGTGCCGTCATTTTGGGAGGAATTTGCCAGTACGCACCACGTTTGACAGGCGGGTAGGTGAGTGCTGTGTGGGTACTCTTCCACAAAAGGAACGCTGCTGCTCCCTCAGGTTTAGAATCCCTTAAGGCCTAAATATTGCATGAGCCTGAATTAAAATCTTTAGATTTGATCTGTTTTGGGTTAAGATCACCCTTAACACAAAAATAATACAAAAATCCTCAATCCCAAATTTAAAGATTGAGATCAGATCAATTATCTATTTCTTACTACATCCACGAGAGAAGATGCGAGTGGTGCTCTCTCAGATTATAGTACAAAAGTTTGTTGAAGAGAAACTTCTTTTGGGACGGTGTGAATTTGATTTTATGAAACGAAAACGTGTAACGAAAGAGAGACAACTATAAATGTATTTATAGGGATTTGGCTGTGAGAGAATGATATAAAACACGTTTTATTCATCTCATTCTCTTACAAATAAACCAAAATACAAAGTTTCACTTCTACCGCGTGTGATCTCATACTCGTTTTTTTTCTATAATCTAAGGGTGTGTTATACGCTTAATCCGTACACCACAAGGAATATAATATATGCATATCAATTTAATAATAATAGTATTAAAGTATATATAACTAACATATTTACCGAAATAAAAATTAGAATACTTCGTACTAGGTAAATTGGTTAAGTACCTCATTATATTACAACGCCCGGGAGCAAATATTCCTACAATCAATATAAGTATGAAATCTTCATTACGCTGACAATACACAATCAAGTGAAGTGGCGGTGAATGGCGATCGATACACAAATTTCCTGCTCAACCCCATTTTCCAATATCCGCTCTTCGGCTAAACAAACTACCTGGTATATAAAAACTAACAGCTTTGAGGTAAAATCATATTTGTACGGTTAACTTTTACCCATTCTTGAGCAAAAAGGACATTACTATTTGCGAATACGTTTTAAAGAAAGAATTTGTTGAAATTACTGAGCATAAGAGACTAAATAACTAATGTCTCTAAGTGAAGAGCACGATTTGGTGCCACGCAGGTCTAGTCGTGGGTAGTATTCCAATAATTGTTAGAGCAGGCATGACGCTTACCACACGGCGAATAACATGCTTGTCTTGTCAAAAGGTAATACGAAAAAAACCTGGACAAAGATCGTAGACACCAAATACAAGAAGGAAACAAAAAAAACTTGAAACATACATTGCAGTAGAGTAATAAATTAGTTACTGCAAAGCCGTCGCCACACAGACTGAGGCGTGAAAGTATGACGTCACAAGAACTCAAACTGCGAGTCTAGCCAGAGACTTAAAACTTACACGTAATATTACTTTATTTCTTTCCAAACAGTACGAAAGCCACAGAACAGTCACGGTAAGCCATGGTGAATCACGTTTGCGCATTCAATCATTGTTATTTTTGCCATAAATGCTTATACCGTTTGGCTCCTTGCCATTCATATCCTTTTGTGTGAGGAGTGCGGCAATATCGATAAATATGATTATATTTAAGCTTAAGATAATAGTAATAACCACGCATAATGATAGTGATGCAGTTGCGTTGCAGACGCAATTGCATTTTATTGCAATCAAGATGACTGGACTGGAATGCATTGTTTTTCAAGATATCTTAACAAATTCTTTAATAAGAATTGTTTGTGATTTTCGGAAACCTTGATATCATTCTATTTTTGGATACATCCACCAACCTTATTTCATTAAGTAAACACAGATCTTTCTGATTCTGAAAAACAAACAGTACGCAACGGTGAGCCAGTAAGTTTGCCTGCGGACAATCAGGTAGGCACAAGCCATGAATATAAAAAAAAAAAAACACTTGACAACAGTTCTTTTTTTTACAGCTTTTTTTTATTGGTTCCCAGTGGAAATTCTTCATGAACTTCCTTCGCCCCGGGGTTTTTTTTTACAGCCTAGTAATGAGACAAAAATGTCATTCGCCTGATCGTAAGCGTTTTTCCATAATAATTGTAGTTCTACCTAGGAATAGTCCTGCGTGGCACCAAACTTCGCTCGTCACCTCGAGACATTCGTTATTTAGTCTCTTATGCCCAGTAATTTCATTAGCCACAGTGCCGTTCGAACCAGGGGTGCAATTCCTTAATCTCAAACATCCATACATCCTTGAACACAGAATCTAAATAGCGGTGTAAAACCAATTCGGTAAGACATGATTGAAGCTATTCAAAGACACGCTGCAGAAGGTACGCCATGAGGACCAGTCTTAGCGAATACCAAATTGAGATATCACCGTTATTTCAATTCCAATTTCAAGGATGTATGGACGTTTCAGCTTAGAGAATTGCACCCCTGAACATAATAACGTTTAAAGTTTAAACACTAATGCTTGGCGGCGGATATCTAGCACTGCGGTGGTACCTACCAAAACGGACTCTTGCTATAAGAAACATTATTTATAAGCTCAATTCTTTACCCCTGTGTACTTATGTTTATAAACTTACTTATAACTACCATTGTAGGTAAACATAACTTTCTAAACACAACGTTCTAAACTTCAAAAAATTCTGCGCATGCCCTTGTTATGTAAACAAATTAAATGTTATCGAACAGTACATTGTAATCTCATCTTGAGGTAACTTCCAGTTAACTGGTAAATACACATCGGGCGCAACGAAGTACATACCACCAACAAACATCCGCGCAATCACACCATTCTGAGAAATTATAAATACAACCCGTTGACCTATATCTGGACATGTTTTATACATTAAAATGTTGCACAATTTTCATGCACGTCAATGTAATCAAGGGAATCGTTAAAACGGGCACTTGATGAAACGCGCTTCTGTCATCAATCATTGCTATAAGTAATAACTTGTGCACACAAGCAATCCTCAATTACGTTATGCCACTTTTTAAATATATATTTTCACAATTATTTGCTTGAACTTTATATGCTTTCGACATATCACTGGATCCATGTTACCCTTTTGTTACCTATACTGTAAATTGACGATAATCATAACCTCCGAGTGATTGATTGGTAGAGTTGCGGATCGTTGGGAAATGTTGGTATTCTGAATGGGCTTGAACCACGACACCTGACATTTGGAGTCAATCACCTCACATGTGGCCCAAAAGAATGACACAGATCATGCAAAAAGGTCAGATCTGAGTCAATCTTCCAGTCAGGAGTCCTATTTATTTAAATGTCTTTAAATATTATCGTAACGTATAATTTTGAACTTAAGCTCGTATCTGTGTGTACGAGGAAGTTCAAGTAAACTGACATTTCTTTATATATGTTCCTCAATTTATTGACACCATATTAAAATGGAAGATGTCCCAGTTTTTTGCCTATGAATAATATGTACTGAAAACGACATACTGCCCCGACAATTCGTCAGCAAAACGCGGTGATGATTATCCCCAGTCACTGATAATTGTGGTCGTCATTGGACACCCCATGCTCACCTGTGAGGAGTGTATGTTATGGTATGGTAATGGTAACACACAAATAATTCAGACTATCTCATCGAGACATTCGTAAATAATAAATATATAGATTTCCACAATGTGTAGTCATTTTGGGGAGATTTTGCCAGTACTTACCACGGCAGGGGGTGAGTACTGGCAGATACTGGTGAGTGCAATATAGCTACTGTTCCACAGAAGGGACGCTGCTGCTCAGCGCTCTGGTTTAGAGTATCTAAGTCACCTTTTATGACATCCACAAGAGGAGATGGATATTCGCAAACTGGACACCGCACGGATAAAAGAAAATAAAATTTCTTCTCAAAGGGTTTTATTTACAATAATATAATAACAGATAATAATAAAACAATTGCCGTGTGGTGCCGGCTACGAATAGCACCAACCCATCTCATCCCGTGGGTGTCCTAAAAGGCGACTAAGGAATTATGCCGGAGGGTGGGCAGCAGCGTCCTTCAAATCTCAAAAACTCAACTGCGATTGCCAACCCGCCCGACAAGCGTGGCGATTATGACAAAACCTCTCAATGAGCACACAGCACACCGATATCGTGAGCTTTGAGGGAGGCCTGTGTCCAGCAGTGGACTTTATTCGGCCGAAATGATGAATAAAACAATGCGGACACAACGTTTTATTTTTCGACACAATTTTGATTGATTGCCTCACAAAAAATTCGAATAAAAGATTTGTACTCATTACATTTATTTATTTTATATCGCAATAAAACCAATGTCCTTAATTTCTCTTTAATTTTGCTTATGAGTAGTTCTATACTTGAGCTTATCTTACACAGGCTTGTTTATTACTTTAAGTGATATATTCCTACAAAAACCCACCAATATATAAAAAAATCTTGACTATTAACCATATCAGACCCCTACTTTACATTGAATATTTGGAAGCTAAGTCTGATCAATCACCAAGAAAACAAAGCTGTGTTTGTCGTAATCTGACACTTTTATTTTGTTGGCTTCGGGCTTTCACTCCGCATTAGTTATACACATAATATGTTTAACGTTATAAGCCCTTTGTTATCGATACCTACTACATCCCTACTCTGTGCTCCACGGACTATGAATAGTGTAAAAAATGTATCAATGCAAAAAGGGTCAGCATCGCGGTTCAGATAATTGATTTAAAACTGCATCGACCTAAACTTTTTTAGCGCTAGAGTTGTGCAGAACTAGTCGATTGACCATGACATAAAATGTACAAGCTGATTGCGAGATATTTTTACTTAACTAAGATTCTTGCACAGAACAACCGTTAAATTAACACGACTGTTTGGTCTGAAAAGGTTTTGGTCTGGTTTTCTAATCGCCGAGTGCCACTTAATAGTATCAAGAGCTAACAATCCCATATTTACCTTTATGAATAACAAAATAATTTGTTGCACTTTCCAAGTGAATTTGTAGGTATCGCTTATTAGGAGCTACAGTAATGAGGCGTTCGGAATAGACCCATAGCTAGATTAGAGTTGGCAATTTTGTCGCCTACGATCTAAGAACTGGTTTCCCCATAGGCTTGTCTAACACCTTACAACATACAGTATAGACGCATCTTAAATAACTTTCATTATTATTATTACATTGTACTATTATTAGTATAGACGCATCTTAAATAACTTTCATTATTATTATTACATTGTACTATTATTAGTATAGACGCATCTTAAATAACTTTCATTATTATTATTACATTGTACTATTATTAGTATAGACGCATCTTAAATAACTTTCATTATTATTATTACATTGTACTATTATTAGTATAGACGCATCTTAAATAACTTTCATTATTATTATTACATTGTATTATTATTTGTATTTTGATTCAAGCATCACATCTATACATACAAATAAATAAAATTGAAGTGTCTGTTTGTAATGTCAAAATAACAGCTTTTTACTAAATGCATATGAAAGTATGTACATTACATATAACAAAAAAACTTTTTTTTTTGTCTGTCTGTCTGTCCGTCTGTCTGTCTGTTTGTTCGGGTAATCTCCGAAACGGCTGAACCGATTTTGACGGGACCTTCACTGGCAGATAGCTGATGTTATAAGGAATAACTTAGGCTACTTTTATTTTAAAAAAATAATTAGAGTTCCGCGTAAATCAAAAACCCTTGAAATCCAATATATTTATTCTATGTCAAGTGTCTATGTCGAAGTACTCTAAATTTCTTTTAAATTAAACGCGGGTGAAACCGCGTGTCCCAGCTAGTGAAAAATATATGATAAACGAACGTGACAGACCTCACAGCAGTTGAACAACAAATAAATCTAGACTCCCTCAAAATGCTAAATTACAAGTGATGGGAATAAAGACACAACCATAAATGGAGATGCGTGAAAAATTAAAGATCACATTGCATACCAATCAATGCAATTAACAGCTGCAGCCGCTCCACATACGTATTAACATGTTTTTAACACTGAACGCGTAAAACATCTCAGTTTTTTATGTTAACATGCGTTGCGTAAGGGTTACCTTTAAAAATTGTTATTACAAAGGGCATGTTATTTCATGTTAAGTTGCTCGGCGAGTTAATAAGATAACGCAATCAGGCACAGCTGTCTAGGTATAATTGAGAGTCTGGCAACAGTAGTTTATTACTGTGGGTGAATATCTCATCAAAGCCGCAGGAATGAAACTTTAGTGAAGTGTCTTTTACATAGTTCAAAATGTGCTAATAGGCGGAACCATTTTCCGGAAAAACTAAATTAAAGTAAACCATTGTCTTTTTTCCGTGGGGAAATTCTCATGGACTTCCTTGGACTCCTACCGGCTAAACACCACGGTGTCCTTCCACTTCCTCTACCCGAGGGTGAGGTAAGCCGAAGTTAATAATGCAGTGGTTTAAATCACGACCTATTTTTATGAACACCTAAAGTATGTCACTGGCAGTAAACGATGAGATACGAATAATACCATTGGAACACTATATGGTCGTACAAAATAAGTAACTTTATTCTAAGGGGACAGGCAGACAGTGTCTCTGGTGCCGGCTAAGAATAGCACCAACCCATCTCATCCTGTGGTTGTCGTAAAAGGCGACTAAGGGTTTAGTCCTAGTCTGAGGATGGGCAGCAGCGTCCTACGAGTACATTTACAACTTAAGTGCAATCGCCAACCCGCCTACCAAGTTACCACCCACGCTTCAGGGAGATCTCGATGCTGGGCCAATCGGTTCCTTGGGAACCGCACGCCAAGTATCTTGGAGTCACCCTAGACAAAAAACTGACCTTCATTCCCCACACAAAGACGGTGCGTGCCCGCGCTGCCTTTGTGCTCGGTCGCCTTCACTATATTCTGAACGCTCGTAGTAAATTATCCCTTAGAAATAAGGTGAGAATTTACACCACATGCATTCGACCCATCATGACCTATGCCAGCCCAGTGTTCGCACACGCTGAATCATACCCACTCCGTAGATTCGAAACCCTCCAAACCCGTTTCATGCGCAAGGCCACCGGAGCGCCTCTGTACATGCGAAACGACCAACTCCATTTCGACCTTAACTTGCCGACCATCAGGCAATTTATGAAACAAGCGTCTAAACGCTATCTCGATTCTGCCCTGTCCCACCCAAATCCCCTTGTGGTATCAGCCGCCGATTACGAACCCTCCCGTATCAGTAGAGTACGCCGCCCGAGGCACGTTCTGGTCGATCCAGACGATAAAATCACGTTAGATCACATGAAGAGACTCGCGTTGTCTCGTTCACTAAACACCCGACCGTTGTACCGCCCTCGCCGCCGAGGATGCCCGCCTCACCGATGTCGCGGAGGCCTATCGCCGCGTCACCTTCCCGTTCAAGTTAGCACTTCTCCCTCCCGTCTCTTGCTCGCGCCGGCCCGTGCCGAGCCTGTAGCTTTAAATGTCCCCTAATACAATTTAAATAATACCGATCCAGCTGTCCCCAAAACAATAGCTTGATATCCCCAGCAACGCCCTAAGCCGAGGTCCGTGTCCCGCAGGGGGCGCCCTTAGCGAAAGTTGCTTAGTTTTTAATATTTAATTTAAGCCTGGCTGGAGGCCTCTTTTGGCTTCGCCAGCAAATGACCGGTTAAGCAACCACATTTCCCAGAAATGTATGCGAGAAGCCCAACAAAAAAAAAAAAAAAAAAAAAAACCGCCTACCAAGCGTGGTGATTATGCCGAAACCGCCCGATGAGCACACAACACAATCCCAAACAGGTGATTGTGGCGACCTTTGGGGGAGCCCTATATGTGGCTGTTTTATTCGGCTGAAATGATGATTCCAAGGGTTATATGGATCGCGTTTATAAAGAGAATAAGCGACAATACTTATTCTTTTTTTTTGCGATAATCATTAATTAAAGTTGCTATCCGAGCACAAAAAGTTTCTCCATTCCTTTTTCGCCATTTTATTACGAAAATGTAAAAAAAAAATGGTGAAAAAAGTATTTATTTTTTGTACTCGAATGGCATCTTTATTTATTATTTATTGCACTTTTTTTTAATAAACGCGATCCCTTTATCCTATTGATTCTCCCCTTGAAATAAAGTTCACTATTGTTACGACGTTATTTACGTTATTAACAATCAAGGGAATGATGTGTAAAAGCAAAAGATTTTCCGATTTGGTATCGTCTGATTTCCGAGTTCGGATTTAATCGTTGGTAGAGAACTCGCAACTAGTTAATGTGAAGAGCCACACGGTCCATCTACATCTGCTAGTTCGATTAATACAATGCAATAGTGGGCCCCTAAATCACTTTGGTGCCGGGGATGTTATGCGTGTGTAATACAATTAAGAATACAACGGCTACTGGACCAAAGACGCTTTGTCTGCTCTGCCACTGTCAAGATAAATATTATTCCGTTCCTTCCTCTTCTCGACCAGCGAAAGTTTTATTTATATTGCGTAGGTTTTTTGATAAATTCTAATTAACTAACACGTAAGATAATAAATAGCTGTGTGGTGCCGGCTCAGAATACCACCACCCCATTTCCTCCTGTGGGTGCCGTAAAAGTCGACTAAGGGATTAGCCGGAGGATGGGCAGCAGCATCCTTCGAGTACATTAACAACTCAACTGCGATCGCCAACTCGTCTGCCAAGCGTGGCGATTATGGCAAAACCCTCCAATGAGCCCACAACACACCCATATCGATCGTTGTGGTGATCTTTGGGGGAGGCTTGTGTCCAGCAGTGGACTTCCTTCGGCCGAAATGATAAGATAATGCCATTATGGAGGGAGATAAGTTTATATCCCTCACTAGGTGGTATTCTTTCAGTCTACAAACAAATCATGCACAAACACGAGGACTCGCAACAACTATCTCTAGGCCAAATATTTTGGTTCATGCGAGGTTCAAACCCGCGAGCCGTAAGGCATAATCTGTTGGGTTCTGCGCCTAAGTATGATAGATATCCGTGGCGCCAACAGTGGCGTTTATTAATCATTGAATAATTAATCTAATTACGTAATCATTTTAGTAGACTATCACGTAAATACACGTATGATTCATAGGACGGCACGGTTGGTGCAGTGGCTGACACAGTCGGCTGCTGCGCTCCGGGTCCCGGGTTCGATTCATGCGCGGAACAAATATTTGTATGATCTGCAGGTAGTTGTTCCGGATCTGGGTATATTGTGTGTGGAATTTATATGTCTGTAAACGCACCCACGACACAGGAGAAATCGTAGTGAGGGGCGACGTTCTTAAAAAAAAAAGAAAATAAAAATAGGTAGTTCTTCTCAATGACCAATATGAGTTTTTCCATGTCAAATGTATCTACTTTATTAGTTAATCAAAGACATCAAAGACTTCGACGGTGAAGGAAAACATCGCGAGGAAACCTGAATATGATATGAAAAATGGTAATGGCAATGTGCGAATGTGGTGATTAATGCTCATTTTTCCTCTGTGTGAGAAGAGACCTTTGCCCTCCAGTGGGACAGTAACATGCTGATATTATTATCTACTTGTCTCTCTATTCACGGGTTAAAGCCTATAGAGAATTTTAATCTAAAATATAATGGGACTCTATCCGGGGACTCTCCATGACTGCAATATAAAATGAAGTCACGAATTGTCCCCAGTTGTGTTGGACTATAGTATGTGATGCAAACTCTAACGATAAGGTTTATTTCAATGGGTTTTATCTGCAAAACTTGAAGGAAAACGGTAATAACGGCGTCTACCTTTCAACCTTTTTTTGTGTCCACTGGAACGGAACTAGAATCTTCGACACCAAAGGGAACTCCCCTTCCAAGTCCTCGTAATATCACACTAGAGCCGCCCATTGGTGCCACGCCTTTAGGCACATCACGGAGGGGATGACTGTAAAGCAGCGGGGGTCGCTCGGTGTGGGCACGCAGATTCCCCAATATGCACGCCCGCGGTCCCTGGGGCCCCCCACCATGAGGCGACGGCAGGGGCTCAGGCGTGTTGGACCTGGGTGCCGGGACGGTTGTTACCCCGGCGCCGTCTGGTCCTTCTCCGTGCACTGCCTTTCAACCAATACAGTGAATTTCTATGGCAGACTGAGACTTACAAGATGGCCCCCTAAATGGCCACCACTTCAGGCGACAGGAAGCAACATTGGTGTTATTAATAATCTCCTCTCAATATTTATCATGGTGACTCTACATACCTATATACTACATATACGCCGTATCTAATTTTGTAAATTGTATAATGCTAACAGATTTCTATCGATGGATAAGCTGACATCAGTCTAAAAAGACTTTTCAGTACTCAAACTAACAAAAAACAACAAAATATCGAATGCTGAGGCTCTAGACGACAACGCGTGTTGATCGAAAAAGTCTATGTGACGTCAGTTCACAATAAAACAATCTACTTTTATTATTCTCAGCTTATAGATAATTCACTCACTTGTTCCACTCACTAATTGTTAAATGATTAGTTAGGTTAAGCAACGATCAATTTATAGATGAGTGACTGCATTGTGGTATTTAATTTAAAGGCGTTAGGCAGGTAATATCGTTGGTCCCGATTGTTGTCATTCATCAACAGTCGCTAAGTCAGAGAGAGGCTTTTGGACGGCTAGATGTTACGATAGTAACATGTATACATCAATGGGCTAGATCTGCTATAACGCAAGGTTCACCATTACAGTAAAATTTAAAAAACATGATTTAAATAAAATTAATTGCATAGGAAGCGTATAAACTAAAGCTTACAATACATTCCGTGACATTCGGACTGATTGTGCTATCTCTCATTATCACTAAGACATATATGTACTTCGTTCTTCCTTTGTTCAATACTGCACTTGATGCTATAATGAATATCACTATCTCAAACAAATTAGGTTATTAACCATAAATATTTACAAGAATAGAGCAACCTGTTGATTCTTAAATTAGATAAATTCTAAACCCAAATAAACTCTTCTTAAAATAAACGCAGCCAAGTCATCCATAAAAATGTGTAGTCCCATTTAGAGCCAAGTTTAGCGTTCTCTTCAATGATGATACTTTTATTCAGAAATCAATTAGTCTCTACATTTTTTGTTACATAATTTTGTTATATCAGTATTCAGGAGCACATCACCAACATTACCTAGGTTTACATTTTGATTGAGCAAGCGGTTGCGTATGATAAACAAAGCAAACAAACAAATATAGTATAAACACTTGTAATTACTAATTTGTATTGAATAATCACTTACACTAATTAAAATATCTAGCCTAGTACAAATTCAAATTCAAAAGATTTTTACACGGTTTTGCACGGTTCCAAGAAGTTGGTCCTTTGGAGAAGAACCGGCAAGAAACTCCATAGTCAATCTTTTAAAATAATTTTAAAATGTTACATACATTGCAATGTATGCATAAAGTTATGTGAGAATAATGTACTGCCAGTGTGAAATAGATGAAGTAAAACAATAATAAAATAGATGAAGTAAATTCATTTCATTAAACAAGATTACACGGCAGTAAGGACTGACCAGTCCCACATGACGGCGCCCGTTCACGAGCTTGACGCATGCGTCGGCGTCGCTCAGGTCAACCATATTGCAGGGAACTTAACGGCCCGATACACGACGCCACCATCAGCAAGACATTTTAGTGAGCATGACAGACTCATACTGCCAAACAACAGGCATTTATAATTCATAGATGTAGGCTACATGATACTCACATTTGCCGTATAAAATATTAATGTCACAGAACTATACAAATTTTAAGAATGTCAAACAATTATTGTATTTGGATGTACAAAGTACAAAGGCCTCCCCCATAGATTTCCACAATTGTCCAGTCCCATTGTTCCAGAACTTGCCAGTACTCATCACGCTTGACAAGCGGGTTAGTGAGCGCAGTATGGCTACTTTCCACAGAAGGGACGCTGCTGCTCGTCCCTTTCGTTTAGTGCCTTAGTAGCCTTTGACGACATTCTGGTGAGAAGATGGAGTGGTGCTATATTCTTAATCCGGATACCACACGGAATTACATAGTTACAGAGATGTTCGAAATGTCATTTCTTTGGTAAGAGTATTCAGTAAACAGGTTTAAAGCATTTTTTGCTTGCTTAGCAAGTCTGCTTATTTGTCCATCTCTCGAAAATGTTGCCTTCTTTAATCACTGAGATCTGGAAACTGAACAATATCGCATTATACAAACAGGTGACGACAATACATACAATGTTCTAGTTTAATACAATCTTTTGACTTGAGATATCTTGATGATATTTAATCCTTGCATTTCTAGTCTTTTTGGGATGTTTTCAAAGCAGCAGTGGCTTACTCTTAAAGTTTATTTGCATTCTTGAAAATAATATATCTCACGTTTCTTTATTTTATCTTGACTCCTCTTTAAATTTAAATTCTGCAAATAATATCGTGACTCTTCTTCTTCTTTATTTATTAGCGATTATTTTATTTTAATCAATGTTATAGCGAGTAAGGTATTTGTCTTTTAAGAAAATGTTCTCCTTCAGTAAATTGTAATATATCTCTTAAATACAATCTCTTAAACTAAAATGTAAGTGACAAAACAAGAATTGAATCTGATTTTTTGTAATGTAGTTTAGCGCAATAACAGAATATCTATTTCTGGAAATTGTTTTCCCAAACAATAGTTTTCTCCATTGAGACTTGGTTTAACAAACCGGAAAGACACGAAATAGTGACATCCTACTGTTTGGGTTCAAGCCAGAAAACTCATCGATTTTTCTTCAAACTTGTTTACTAGTCTGGAAGTTCCAACCTTTTTGCGATTCTCTTGTATTTTACCCGAGGTGCGATGACCTCGGTGTCACAGAATGTAGGAATAACACACGTCTTACTTTTATTTATTTTTTCTCAATGAATGTGTGTCACCTTGTTTGTTTTTACTTTTGGGCGCAGTACGTGAGAATATGTGCCGTGCCAAGATGTTACAATCAGTAAAATATAGATTTAATAATTAGGACAGACATGAAGTCGTCATTCGTCAGAAACTCAATATTTTAATGTTGCAAATATGGTATTCAAACCAAACACTTCAACACAACTTAAGTATGGCCGTATGGCGATGAAAAACAGCGTTCAAACAAAAGTATAAATAATATATCTTATTTGAATAACCACAATTTAAAATTATTTTAATAAGACAAAGTATGTCGTCCCATTATTAATTAACTAACAACGCGGAATATACAGAGGACTCTCAAAAATACATTCTAAGAATATAGTTTGATAGAAACTTCGCCACAGAAATGACTCGGTGTGGTATTACCAAGAAAACATGATGCGGGTGATCTCATTATTTCGACAAAACAATAACCCTTGTCTTCTAATAATAAAGGTTAGGGAAAACTATTGTTTTGGTTCAATCAATACCATGACTTATGAGTATGTGTACCTATGTACCTACTTATTTGGTAAATACATAACAACGTCATTTATCAAAGAGTCATTCATATTTGTATAGACATTTTAAGCGAAATAGATTTTCTCGAAACTCTAGTACTATCAAGTCCCTAGTGTCCACAACTTATATTCTTTATTGATCAAGAATTCTCAAAACTCTTCGACAAAACAATATAACCAGATTCAACACTTTTAGCTTTATTATTTTTATTTGCGTTATAAACTTATAACTGGTTAGGCGGCCAGTGATGTTGCAACAGGGAGACAACCTTTCTATAAGCAGTCATATCGCCTACCACCCACACTCTATAGCTAGGGATGTACCATATATAAGTTAAAACCTTAAAAAATGTCGATAGATTCCCATCGCAATTTATTTAAGGATTTTTCAATCGTAAGTAGCTTTAGTAATATATTTTATTTGATATTTTATTTTATTTAAAGACATTTTTTACTAAACTCAGTCTTAGTGGAATTTTTTACTTGAAAGTATGAATCTAGTACTTAATTATATGTACACTAACAACTTATAAACAAACATATTCCCCGGATAGTCTATTTCCGTTATATTCGTCAACGCAAACCATTCCGATAAGGCGGAGGCAAGAATTTTATCACGTTCTTTATAGCGATTAACATTAATTTATTACCTAATTATATCGATAAATAAACGGTATCCATCAATCATTTTGTCGCCACTAGGCTACTTAAAACTTGATTCAGTCGACAGTAGATGTTTTATCTAACAGTCAACGGGATTTGGACAGCTCTACTCGAAACCTACTTCCGTAATTTCATACCGACACGTATAACATAAAGAGCATCGGTAAGATCTGTATAGGTCGAGAGTTATCATCAAGATCCGTGACACCCACTTGTACTGTTTTGTATGCACTAACGACTATTAAGGGTTTATTGCCCGTTTACTATAAAAAATATTACAAGTTGCGAAGCCAACACGTGGTGGAAGAAGAAAGTAGAAAAAATGGTTTAATTTTGATACAGCAAACAAGATTGCTCGCCAATCTTGGTTAAATATAAGTATATCTCGAGACAAACTCAATATACCCGTATTTGTAATTTCCAGCACTTAACAATTTAATTAGTACTAGGCCCTTGAACGGGTTTCCTTCGATCTCTTTAAGCGTATCTTCAATTAAAGATAGACTACGGAAAGATTGAGTACGATAACTATTAACTGCATTGGCCTATTTGCACGAAGGAAATTAATTTAATTAATATATTAAAAGATTTCCAATCAAGAATATTCAGTGTGATATCTGGATAAAGACTTAAAGCACCACTCTCCTCCCATGAATATCATAAACGACGACTTACCGAATGTAAACCAGAGGGATGGGTAGCAGAGTTCCTTTGTAGAACAAGAGCCATCCTCCGCCTACTAACCTGCCAAGCATGATGGATACTGACAAATCCCCTCAAAATTACACAATAATGTATATCCATGAGAGAAGCTTTTGTTCAGCAGTGGACGTCCTTTGATAAGACGATGTTGATCAATAGATTACAGGGGAAATAAAATCATGGTATTTGAGAGAATATTAAAATATTATGTTAAATAAAAGTGCAGAAGGTTTCACTTCTTAACATGACAGATAAAACTGATACCAGATAATATAAAATCTTGTTATAAGACGATTCTATTACAATCATATTCTTGAGTCCTATCCTGTTGCTGAACCGCATTCCTTTAAGTGTGGTATTATTTGCGTGGGCGTCGAACCCCACACCCATCCTTTCTTGCATTATAATTATCTGGAATGGATAAACATGCGTTTTGGTTTATGTCAGTTTGCATGTGAGCGACTACCATAAATTAGCTCTAGAGTAATTTATAATTAAATTAAAGCAGGGGTCACAAATCATTTGAGCCTAAGTGAAGGGCTGTACTGCCGTGTGGTGCCGGCTCAGAATGCCACCACCCCATTTCATTCCGTGAGTGTCGTAAAAGTCGACTAAGGAATTAACCGGAGGATGGGCAGCAGCGTCCTTCGGGTACCATTAACAACTCAACTGCGATCGCCAAACCGTCTGCCAAGCGTGGCGATTATGGCAAAACCCCCCAATGAGCACACAACACACCGATATCGGTCATTGTGGTGATCTTTGGAGGAGGCCTGTGTCCAGCAGTGGACTTCATTCGGCCGAAATGATGAAGGCCTGTAAGGATTGCTACGCCAATTTTACTGTTAATAATATGTTTATTACTTTGTATTTTCTTTTGGTGTACATAAAAGTATACTCTACTCTGTTCTGACTCTTTGGGTAAATCCCAAGGGCCAAAACCTATCACCAACGTACTGTAGTTTTACATTACGCATAGTTACGGGACTAACCGGTGAGTGTGTTGCACACAGAAATCTAAATTTTCCAAAATCCAAGTATATTATGGGTCCAAGTATGTTTGCTTTGGCCAAATTTAAGTCAGAGTTGTCCAAGCCACCAAACTGCCCTCTAATGACAATAGCGGGGACCGAAGATTTTACGTGCTTTGCGAAGCACTGAGACGCTCAATTCAAATACCGCTATGCGGTCACCCATTCGTAGACTGACCCCATCGAGCGTTGCTTAACCTTACCGATCGTTTACCAATCAGTGAGTGCAACTACAAAGATTGTATGTGTACAGTATTCAATGATTATAATACCTCCTTGAATTTCGCTCAGTGTTACTTACCTTTATTTAATTTAACACGTTGGAAATACGTCATGTATTTCCTCCGCCCCTGGGAAGGTCAGAGGGGCATGCCGGACTCCTATTAGCTAAAATCACCGAAGTGGTTGGTCTTTGGCACCGAAAGAGGAACTGCAGCAATGCAATAACTCTTTATCTAAAGCCGCCCATTGATGACACGCCTTTAGGCACATCATGGAGAGTTGCTCAGTGTACCTCCTACACATACATATTTTTGTAAGCGCATAATTGAATGAAGTGAATAATTATTATAGGTACCTACTAATACTAACAAATAATAATTATTACACTGTACAACCTAATGCTTAGAGTACTTTGTTATTCATGTACCTCGTAAGCTTACTCATTTCAATTCAATTCATACTCAAGTTTCCTTAAATATATGTACACTCGTATAATGTTGAATGAGTTGACTGGTAGGGTACTAGAATATAAATAGTCGTTTTTAAAACGATCCAATCTTACTAACAAATCAACGACCAATAAAACCTCCCTCTTCCCTGGTCCATAATAACCATATGCAGCAAAAACTGAAGAACTAGCTACCGATTTATCAGTGATCATTGATCAATCAAGAGCCTCTTACTACGATGGTTGTCTCCGATATTAAAATATATTTACCTCGCCGCTATATATCGCTAATCGTTACATAACCGGAAAATACACGCAGTACATAATAGAACGTCTTACAAAACAACCTGTAACAAGCAAACATAATTGATTATCGCTTGTAAAACTAGGTAGCGGTATCAAGTATCCGTGTACAATGAATTCCTGACTATATTTACATATTGCTTTTCCATCGAGTTGTTCATACGTCCTTCAAAATACCATCGCTATTCAACAATACGCGTAATGAAGGTAGCGTATTGATGTGGTTGCGTTAAGTAAGCTGCCAACTTGGTCATTACTTGACCGAGTCGATCGCTGGCGCCAGGCAACGCCTGCATTATACATTGAAATAAATCACATGGATACGCTGACTGATCTACTTTGTATAATATGATTTTAAAATAACAGTTATTAAACAAACTGGTTCCTTTTACCATATTGTTGATTCATCGATTTTTCCATTCCCGATGAGTCAAAAATTCTCACTAGTTGAATGCGTTTGAAATACATCGTTAAGACTAATGGATAATTGGAAGTTTTAACATCTAAAATCATTTACTAATGAAGTCAGTAATTCATCTGTCATACATGTGTCATAAACTCATAAATGGTGACACCGAAAGGTATATCCGTTATTACTTATGGATATGGAAAACGTCTACAGCTGAAAAGGCATCCTAATAACTGCAACAACGAGCTGTGAAAGCTATAATCATCACGATTGGTAGACGGATTGGTGATCGCCGTACTTATGTTGTTAGTAGCAAACAACAATATGTTACTGCTCATTCTCTTGAAGTAATTCCTAAAGTCCCCTTTTACGGCACCTAGGGGTGGATGAGGGCTAGTATATTCTTCCTGAGAACCACATCGCCACTGTCGCGGTTGTCTTATATCGGGCATTTTTAGTATGCACCAACTGTGTCACCGCTGTCTGTCTGCTACTTCGCTAGACGTTCGACGACTAGACGAATTTAAACTGCATGAAATTTTCTTCAGCAATTTAAATAAAAAGTCCTATATACTATTCTACGCCATGATATACCTCCATCCGAAATTTCATTAGAATTCGTTCAGCCGTTTGGGCGTGATGGAGCCTCAAACGGACCAAATTTCTCATTTATTATAGTAGTAAGATTGAAATAACCTTTAAATCTTATTGAAAGTGGCTGTTCAAAAGCCAATGCATACGTCGAACGGCTGTTTACCTCTCCAAATTAATATGGTATTTTATATGTCAACTAGTGTCAACGGTTATCAACCTAAAATGCTTGCCTTATTAATATTCGAGTGGCGAGTTAATGACATTAACGACGAACATCATTGGCCGTGTGCCAACATTCGCTTGACCTGTTTTACAACACACTCATGATTAAGAGTGGAAGATTTAATTACTTTAAAAGACAATACACTCTCAGCACACGCACATGAGCCCATGAACGTGCACTGCTGAATATAGGCCTACCAATGACGATAAAATGAACGGTCATAGGGATATTGCTATAATCACCACGCTTGGTAGGTGGATTGGCACACAATAGGTTGCTGCTGCCTACCCTATTGATATCAATCCTTAGTCGCCTTTTACGACACCTATGAGTGGAGAAGGGTGGTCTATTCTTCACTGAGAACCACACGGAACACTATCAGCACAATGGCCCAATTATACTTACATCTATCATCATCATTTCAGCCGAATAAAGTCCACTGCTGGACATACGCCTCCCCCAAAGATCGCCACAACGACCGGTCTGGGTGTGTTAGGTGCTCATTGCCATAATCGCCACGCTTGGCAGGCGGGTTGGTAATCGCAATTGAGTTGTTACTTTAGGTACTTGAAGGATGCTCCTGCCCATCCGTTGGTCGTCCCCGTTTCTTTGTCTATTATCAAAAAAATACGTAATGTTGGTAATATTTTCTTCAAATTGAAATAAAGAAGCTTTAGTCACAGTTGCTATTTAATTATTCGACGGACGAATACCTATGTAACTAACCTTCTTACGTTAAAACTTCAAGGACTAAAAAGTAAGTATTACAGGGCACGCTCTACTTTGTACAAATTTCACGCCCTTGTCACATCTAGTTAACGTGTTCGCATTGTTTTTGATTTCAACCGGTTTCAATCTTGACCGCATCATTTAACATTACAATTTGTATAATTGCATGTCTAGGAACAAGCTACAAACCATATACAGAAGAATAATATGTACCTAGTAGAGTTGCAGGACATTCCTTTGTTCATTTTATATGGTTATAATTGGCATCAAGAATATTAAATTTATGTTGTTTAAAGCTATAAGTATAACTCAATACTTATATGGTGTTAAAGTGACATGAAATTGTACGTAAACAATGAATACTTTATTAGTAAATATTATTCGACCAGCTTATATGACTATGGGCCTCGTAAGAAAGCTCAAGGTCACTCAGCGAGCTATGGAGAGAGCTATGCTTGGTATTTCTCCTCGTGATCGAATCAGAAATGAGGAGATCCGTAGAAGAACTAAAGTTGTCGACAAAACTGAAAGGATTAGTGAACTAAAGTGGCAATAGGCGGGGCACAGTGCTCGGAGAACTGATGGCCGTTGGGGTAAAAGGTTCTGGAGTGGGGACCGCGCACCGGAAAACGCAGCGTGGGACGACTTTCAACGAGGTGTACAGACGACCTGGTGAAGGTCGCTGGGAGTCGTTGGAGGCAGGCGGCATTTAACCGCTCGTTGTGTAGGAAGTCCTATATTTAGCAGTGGACTTCCTTTGGCTGATATGATGATGATGATGGCTAGCTCATAATTACTGGCATATAAAAAAAATGGGTTTATCGATATAGCGCTTTCAATAGACATAAAGGCGGCACACCACTAATCTAATACAAATGTCCCTTAAACCGATTCCGCACTTTCAACCGCACCTGCCTCGTACATTATACATTGTAGAAAACGGAACACGAAACGGAAAACGCTTGTACTTTCGATTAAACTGCATCCTCCACTGGACACTGTCTCTATTAGACATCTCTTTACTTCGATACCTACGTTCATCGGTATACATCCTCCACTTATGCACCAGTTACTTAACTTTCATAAACTAAATCCTTTACAATCCACCTCAAAGAGGTGCATGGGGGGCGACCATTTTATAGTCGCCGTCCCTCCGCCGAGGGGTGACCGCTTTACAGATATCCCTCCGAGACGTGCCTACCCTTCACCCTTCCCCGAGCTGGAGGAAGTTCATGTAGAATTTCCACTGGAGAACAATGAAAAAAAAGTTAGTACCACCGCACTGTGTTATGCTACCGAGCACAGTTAGACGGCACTGTATAGCTACAGTGAAATGACTGGGCATATAAGACTAAATAACTATTGTCTCGAGGTGACGAGACCTGTGTGTTGTTTTGCATTGTTATGAGCAGACATTAAGCGTACCACCTGGCGAATGGCGTGCTAGATACCGGTTGTATAAAAACTAATAAACTACTAATAAATAAAAACAAATCACTAATATAAAGAGACGAAAGAATTTTGATGGCACTTTTGATGCCGTGACTTTTTGCACTACTTGTTACAGTTTTAATTACCGTACATTACAATTATTTATCATCTGTGCTTGTGCTTCTAAGTCAGGAAACTATATCCACAATACTGGATTCATTCTAGTCATCGTTAAAACCAAGCCAAAGTTTCTGACATAGAGGGACGCACCCAGCGCCGAAAGTTCCTTTATTCATTCAACCTTTTCTTTTACAGTTACCTCACTGTGAATTCTCAATAGAAGATGATTGGTGTCCCAACGATCGAGAGTCACTCCCATCGATCGACGAAGTGAACACTCCCGGAGTAGATGTCAAACCCAGCTTTGCCAAGAGAACGTTGTACATTGGCAAGCCCAACAGGCTTGACATCCAATATACCATGTATCCCACTAAAAGTAAACAGAAGGTAAGATAAATATAAACAGATATACAGGTTGTCCAGTAAATAGCACGACATATTGCAGGGGGTGAGAGCTTGGGTCAATATAATAGTTGCAATTTACAATTATTTGTATAATAATAACATGATAAAGTTTGGTCATATGGCTCAAGTGTAGTTTCTATTCAAAACGATACCAAACTGAAAACCGCTTTTTATGCAAAATATGACGTGACGTATTCTAAATAAATACTGTCCATGAATCATTTTTATGTATTTAGACCACCAAATGTCAACAATTAACCTAAATTGTTTCTTGCTTACAAATATGATATGGTTGTTAAACCTAACGTTGATTTCACACCGCATTATCATCGTAAGGGCACAGTAGTCCGCGCGACTTAAGCTGTATAATTCTTACGTGAAGATACGCCAGTTATTGCCGAAGACCAGGACCGAACAAAGTTTGTTAGTGTTTGGGCAGAAAGATTCCACCATTGATAAAGCATTGTAATAACATAATTTATTGATGTTGAAGTTGTTGAAATTTATTTAAGAAAAAAATACATTGGGTCAGAAAATAATTGTTCACAAAAAAGTTATCACGCACACATTAAACACCGATAAACGTCCACTGATGAACGAGGATCTCCCAATGTTCACTACAATGAGTAGAGGGATCATAGAGGATATTGCCATAGTCACTATGCTTCTTCTGATTAGTGGTGGCACCTGTGGCCGGCTATAGTGTGATCATACGAGGACCTGAATCCCCCTTAGATGCCGAAGATCAAAAGCACTACTTAGCTTTAACTTTAATAATATAGATACGATACTGTGTATGTATATCGTCAGCATTTCAGTCGAAATACGTCCACTGCTGGACATAAGCCTCCCCTAAATCGACACAAGGACCGCTCTGGTTTTGTGTTGAGTGCTGATTGGGGGGTTCTGCTGTAATCGCTAGGCTTCGCTGGCGGGTTGGCGATCGCAGATGAGTTGGAAATATACTCGAAGGACGCTGCTGCCCATCGTCCAGGTAATCCCATAGCCCCCTTTTACGATACCCACGGGAAGAGATGGGATGGTACGATTCTTAGTACACGGCGTACATGTGACACTCCAATAATAAGAAATACAGTATGTAGTAACAGGTATGAACTACCGCCTTTCTACTACAACTAGTATATAATCAACTTTAAACAAATCTAATACAACTGGAAACATCGGTGTTGGCTTTGACGACTTGCACGAAAGGAAGCATTTTGTCTTTTCTTTCCTCTTAAATAAATATTGGGAAGTCATTCAGAAACATGCAATAATATTACATTCATTCTTCCTTCTTCATACCAGCAAATACATACACAAGGAAAACACAACTAGCCACCCAACATTCTAACTGTAAATGATATGTCACAACAATTAGCTAAAAAAAAAGTTAGCATAAAAATTTTAAACATGCACTACTCAAAAATAATTGACTATAATTATAATAATCATGGCAGAACATAATATAATGATACCATAATTATAATTACGCTGTAATAGGCGTAGTGTGTGTAGTTCACTAGAGAAGATTTTATATTATCTTGGCCTTAAAAAATAACACGTCATAAGGGCACAATCTTCTTTTGATCAATGTATGAATCGTCTTTTAGGAGTTTACAATTTCGCTATCGACGCGGTTCACTTAGGATATCGATATTATGCTATTACAAAGGATCTTAAATCCATGTTTATTCCCAAAAACAAACGCACAGAGCGTACTTATTTGACATATTTATTAGCCAACACAATTTTGATAACTCAGATCGAACCTACTATTCCAATCGAAAATCGACATCCTCCAAATAATGGCGCAATCCATTTTCGCTTCAAATACATGTTATTGTTCAACTTCCTGACTTGTTTAACTTTTGCAGCCAACTATGATCAAATTTAATTCTACGCAAACCGTCAACATCGACGTGAAGGAGTATGAAACACGGTGCTCTGGGATGAATTGTACTATGACCATCGAAGCTAAGCCGCTCTGGGACTTCTGTTTAACCACTGGTAGAGTTTCTGAGTTCGTCTCTGTGCAAATAAACGTGGGATTGACTGAAGAGGTGATAATCCAGTATCATGTGCCGTGCGCGTGCAATTGCAGTCTCGACGTCCAAAGGAGCTCAAAGTTTTGTAACGGGAATGGCGACTTCTCTTGCGGTGCCTGCTCTTGTTATCATGGATGGTATGTATACTTACTATTTAATAAATAATTTTCAACATTTGTTTTTATTGGTGCCCAGTTGAAACTCTTCATGAACTTCCTTCGCCCCGGAGAAGGAGTGTCCTCCTACCGGCTAAAACCACTGGAGCGGTCATCTTCGGCACCTAAGGGAGGCTCCAGGTTCTCGTATGATCACACTAGAGCCGCCCACTGGTGCCACGCCTACAGGCACATCTCTGAGAGGGTGACTGTAAAGCGGTCACCGCCTCGGGGGTTTTTTTTTAACCTAGTAAGACCCAAGATTTGATTAGTAATGTGAACTAATTACTGCCACCTACTGTTAAGCTTGTTTAGTGTAGACTTTTTAAGAAGTTTAGACTCTTTCCTCCTGCATTGTCCTCACATTACCATCATTTCGAGAACATTGTACCAATATGATTTAAAAAGAGTAACCATGGAGTTTCTTGCCCGTTCTTCTCCATAGGAAATCTACACCTTGGAACGAGGCAACTAAAGTCTTGACTATTCATAAGTGCCTATAAATGGTTTTACATGAATAAAAATATTTTTATCTTATCTTATCTTACCTTATTGCTTTTTTTTTTGTAGCAAAGCTTTTCTTGTTGTTGAACCCCAAACTTTGTCTGGCGTTCTTGGTAGAAAATTGCATGAAAATAATCATGGGTAATATGCAATACGAACATACAACAGTTGTATTGCATGATAGCTGATAACTTGAGTCAGAATACCATGTTAAATTAAGCCTAAAATGGATCCTGGTTTACGAGGTTAACTGTAGTTACTGATTAGGTATATATTTGTTTCATCGTCGCAGCCAAAGAACGTTCACTGCTGAACAAAGCCCACCCCATAAATGACCCGTTATATGTCGTGTGTCGTCATTTTGAGGGGAATTTGCCAGTACTGGCCAGGCTTGACAGGCGGGTTGGTGAGCGCAGTATATCTATTCCATCCATGGGAGGACATGGAGTGGTGCTATATACCGGACACCATACGGATATTAGTTTGACCCAAAAAAAAAAATTGCCTTGGCCAAAAACTGTCCGGGCTACTGACAAGCAGTTAAAAATACTTTTAAATACTGATCAACGTTCTTTTTATTTATAGAACTATATTTTTTACGAAATATGCACAAATATACAATGTCATAAGATTATTAATTGCACTCACGTGCAGAAAAATACGTTATTAAGCAAAAAAAAAATGTTAATATTTTTTGCTAAATGTCAAATTATTCAACACTGGAAAAAACGACATTGAAATCATATTTAGCTGTGTAAATTCAAGGAAAACATGACATGAACTTAAAATTATCACCAATACCGTTTCTAAAAGCTCTTCGACGGGGTAACAGAAACCATGGCGACTGAAACCATCTATTAATCAGTGGATATGTTTCTAAAACCTACTTGCTAAATAAAGATCATATTATCATCCGTATGGTAACTGCTAAGGATGCCACCAACTCAACTCATCCCGTGGATGTGGGATTGACTATGGGATTAGCAGGAGATATGGGCCGCAGCTTCCTTCGAGTACCTTTATAACTCAACCACAATCGTCAACCCGTCTGCCATGCGTGATGATTATAGCAAATCCCCCAATGAGCACACAACACCAACCCATACCGGTCGTTGTGGCAATCTTTGGGGGAGGCGTCTGCCAGCTGTGGACGTATTTCAGCTGAAATGATGATTATCATGCAAACAGTAAGTTTTACAATTAAATTGTGTTCTAAGCAGACACCAGGCATCTGCCTTCCGAATCGAATCTGTCCCAGCAGCCTTCTTCAGGTCGTAGGTACAACTGCAGTCCACTGCCGCTTCAGCTTGCTTATTCTGCAATTCAATGACTGCAGTTCTTTTCCGGATACATGCGTTCTGAATCATGTCCCTTAAAGAAACTCCGAGCATAGCTCGCTACATAGCTCGTTGAGTGATTTTGAGTTTGTAGACTAGTCCATCTGTCAGTGTCCACTCCAACCGTGTTTTACTGTTTTTATTATAGTGATGTTATCCGTGTGATGCCGTCTTGCCGTGTGGTGCCGGCTTAGCCGTGTGGTGCCGGCTTAGCCGTGTGGTGCCGGCTTAGCCGTGTGGTGCCGGCTTAGCCGTGTGGTGCCGGCTTAGCCGTGTGGTGCCGGCTTAGCCGTGTGGTGCCGGCTCAGAATACCACCACCCCATCTCCTCCCGTGGGTGCCGTACAAGTCGACAGCGTCCTTCGAGTACATTAACAGCTCAACTGCGATCGCCAACCCGTCTGCCAAACGTGGCGATTATGGCAAAACCCCCCAATGAGCCCACAACACACTCATATCGGTCGTTGTGGTGATCTACGGGGGAGGCCTGTGTCCAGCAGTGGACTTCATTCGGCCAAAATGATGATTCCTACTGGCTGTATTTAATTATAATGAAATAAATGGAATCTAGCAATTTAGACGTAGTCTAATAAACTATGTAATATCATGGTGCTCGTAAAAGTTCTCAAACATAAACAACCTTACTTAGCTTTCCGTTCTGCATGCTGTCTCGGACCAACAACCGACCATTTATTGATAAAGTATAATTCATTGTTAATTCAAACTATCCAAACTTACGAGTAGTTTACATTATCATATTCAACGGTATACGTAAACGTTGTTCAGCGAAATGTCGAAACAATGAAGCATAACACGACTTAACTAAACAAGCAACGGAGTGACGTGATGCAACGCAATAAGATTGAAATTAGCTAATATTAACCAGTAAATATTTTGGTTCAACGCAACAAAAACATCTTTGTTCATTCATCGACGTCGGGTTATTAGTGGCTCTAGGGTCCCTCTTTACTCATAATGGCGGGGTTATTAAAAATACTCCATTTTTTTACGCAATCCATTTTGTAAGACCAGCTGCATGTCAAAATATACTAATTGTAATAAATTTAAAAAAATATACATTTACATATAGTCTGTACACGCAGAATAAACCTGTACTGAAATATTGCGGTTAGTCTGAAGATACATGAACCCAGAGAAGTATTCTCCAAGTCAAATCAAAGAGAAAAGAACAGCCTAGCAAAAGGCGTAAATTCATTTTCCATATTCATGTTTATGGAAAAATAAGGGATTACTTACGTGCATATTGTAGATATGCTCGACTAGTTGCACCACAGAACTATCTTGATATATTTCTGTACTGAAATATTACGGTTAGTCTGAAGATACACGAACCCAGAGCAGTATTCTCTAAGTCAAATCAAAGAGAAAAGAACAGCCTGGCAAAAGGCGTAAATAAATTTTCCATATTCATGTTTATGGAAAAATAAGGGATTACTTACGTGCATATTTTAGATATGCTCGACTAGTTACACCACAGAACTATCTTGATATATTTCTGTGAGTTGCAGACTCAACTGCAGCCTTATTAATTATCTGTTATGAAGTGATCATGACGCCAGAACTCAATTTGGATATGCACGTGAGGTCTTATACACCCATAAACAGGCTAATATTAAAATAACGTAAACTGGAACAACAATAGCTCTGCTACGCTTTAGGCTAATCATCATTTCGGCCGAATAAAGTCCACTGCTGGACACAGGCCTCCCCCAAAGATCACCACAACCATCGATATGGATGTCTTGTGGGCTCATTGGGGGGTTTTGCCATAATCGCTACGCTTGGCAGGCGGGTTGGCGATCGCAGTTGAGTTGTTAATGTACTCGAAGGACGCTGCTGCCCATCCTCAGGCTAATCCCTTAGTCGACTTTTACGACACTCATGGGAGGAGATGGGGTGGTGGCATTCTGAGCCGGCACCACACGGCAAGGCTAATACATCGATCATATGGATAGTTTTCATTTTTAATTTATTAGATATTCCTGCTCATAAAAAATACCATATATTTACGTAATAAAGCGGATATTGGGGCTTTAAAACAATCTAATATATTCCAAGATTTTGGCAGCCAATGGACTGCTTAGTATCAATATTTTCAATAGCCCTATTTACTTTAAAGAACGCTTAGCGCAGTGGAGTGTCAATACATAATTCGCAATTGAAGTTGTTACCACTCAACAATGGTCCTCAAATTTTATTTGGTATACCTACAATCTAAAATATTACACCAATTGACATTGATTTACGTATTTTCACTCTTTGCATGTCATTAAACATTAAATTTCTATACTATTGTCCGAAAACTTTCAAGGCTAGAGTAATCTGTCTGCATCTCTGTGACGCAAAACTATTTCTAACACAACCTTTCTAAATACACTCAACAAAAAAGGCACTAAGCGAGCATCTGATTGGCAACTGTAATTTTGATGGCTCAATAATATTACACTATCATTAATGAATGTAATTTTCTTATACAGGACGGGCGAATTTTGCAAGAAACCAATTTGCCCAGAGAAACGCGGTGACATAGTGGAGTGTTCAGTCCACATTAGAAACGATGTAAGTATTAGGTCAAAAAAGAAGAACTCTATCAAAAACATTACAAATTTTGCTCGAATTATCAAGTCTCGAAATACTTCAGCAACGACTATAAAACTTGAGTAGTCCTCAACTGAAAATATGGAAGACATTTTACTTTAAAATAATTTTAAAAACCTTATCTCTTGTTTTTGGACAGTGTGCGAGTTCACTCGACTGTTCCTCAATTAGTAAAGCAAAATGCAATTAGTAAAGATAAATATTACTTTTAAAGCCGGTTTTGATATTAGGTACATAGTCTCATGACCGATAATTTTCAGGCAGATTGTAATGGCAATGGATACTGCGGTGTATGTGAGACGTGCATCTGTTATGAAGATCGTGTAGGTTCCCAGTACTTCGACCAGGAGGACAACTGCGCTGATCTTTGCATGGTCACCAGCGAATGCGAAGACTGTCTGCTAAATAACACCATCGGATATTGTCAAAATTGTGTCAATTCTATGATTATAGATGGCTTTAATAAGTCTTTGACGGAGATCAGGGATCAGAAAAATAGAACAGTTTGGATTCCGTGCAACGAGACGATTGATGGTTGCCATATAAACTACTTTGCTAAAAGGACAGATCATGATGATGAAATTCATGTGATGGTGGAGAAATATTGCAGTGACCCCACAGCTGAAGCTAGCGTCGCAGGGACGAAAGGTAAAAATCTTAAAATTTTGCATAGTGCTTTGTTTTGTCTTATACCTTTCGATTGTAGAAGCAGATTGCAAGCATAATAAAAGCTTTCTTGTTGATTCCTCGGCTAATAAACTTAATAATATTATAAAATCGATCATTTGTATGGTTGTATATTTTGGAAATTTGGCATAGAAGTAGATCATGTCATGGAATAGAACAGGAATATGGTATGTAATATAGGTGAGTAGTGGCTAGTTACCCTATACTAATAATAAATAAACATTTATTTCAGACAAGGTCCATAGTGTTAGTAACAATTGACTTAATTTACAGTGTTAGTAGGTGCATACATTTAATTTTTATAATTTTAATTCAGTGTGGAGTTGCAAAGACACTGAGGATAGTGTTGGTATTATCGCGGACACTCTTCATTAGTGAAGCACACCTGTTCCTAATAATGGCGGCGAAACCATTAATATTTGCATCCGCAAACATCCCCGATGCACTGCAGCGCCATGGCATCCTCAGCAGTACTCTCAGTGCATAATTATATTGAACACGCAGGTCGCTGTATGTCCGCTGAGTAAAATTGACCTACAGGCTGCACGTGTAGAAAGATATAATTCTTCTTCCTCTAGGTTTTCATATGTCACTATGGTATTCCTCGCAGTCCAATAACTCCACTCTGCCCACCGCAAAGAAGAACGGTTCTAGGCGCTAATTCCCCTTATGCGAGATTATGCAAGGTCATGAATAGTTGCAGCGATCAAATCGATCTGCACTTTGACACTTTGAGCAAATTAAGGCCAATATTCACAAGTATATCCCCGACTTAAATTAAATTAACATTGTATTATCTCGCATGTAGTCAAACGTATTTTAAGTTATTTACTCCATTTTAATTTTAACGTAGATTACATTATTTTTGTACAACTTCATTATGCATGCGGATTACCTATAAGTAATTGTTACACTTATATATCCTTTTTTTTACATGTAAAATTTAGCTTATCACTAGTGTAAACAATTGTTGGTGAACCAAATAAATAAAATAAAATAAAAATGTAAAATGATATTCCAATTTCAATTCAAGCTTCGTCTATAAATTGTGGCTTCGCGTGATATAGATTAATGAATAGAGTTCCTGAAAACCAAGCGCGTCTTGGAAGTAGATTGATATAACGTTCATATATTCGATAGTTTTATCAATAATAATTTACATATTCCGACGAGAATGATGTTGTTATGTCTAACGTTACCATGTAGGTGGTAAAATTTAAATTAATTAAGATCGACAATTCAAGGAAATACGACATTTTAAATTTCATGCCACTTCGTATCTTATTTGCGTCGTCAAACAATAAACGTCTTATGAATGTATGAATGAAAAAGTATTCTTCTGATTCTATACACATTTCAAGCCCATATTTAAACATGCACCTTAATTGTAAAGGTATAGAGTCATTTCTTTCATAACTTGTGCAAACATTTTAATTTACACAGATGCGTCCAATAATTCTCGTCTTTTGACATGACAGAACAAATATATGCTGGCTGACACCAGCTGTGGCATATCACCCGCTTTCTTAGAACATAATTATGTTTATCATATGGTCTTATAACTATCGTTGTTATGAAAACAATTATGTTCAGTTGTGTCGTTTATTTATTATACATACTTCTGTGTCGTACAACTGTCTAATATAGTACGAAATTCCATATATTAAATTCCACTATAGAAAAGTTTCAGTTTTATGTTAGGTTGGGGGCGGGCGAGGCAGTCATTTGAGATTTGATGTATTAATAGGCAAAATTACTGCATGATACTAAAAAGAAAAATGTGTTTTTATAGCGATTTAACTTTGTTTTTCGTCTCATAGAAAAATAATATATATTATCCTACTCACATTCTTAGACCGCCCATTGTGCCACGCTAACTATTGTGAATAATCGTTCTTATTATTTTGGTGTACAATAAAGTTCTATTCTATTCTGTAGAGGAGACCGGGGATAGTTGGCTATATGGGTAGGTTGAATAACAGGCAATAACTTCCAAAATATTCGTCATATTACGATGTCCATCAGATTGTGAGTGCAAAGTAAAGCGACACACAGTCACGTTTCTCGGCGTCGGACAGACAGAGGCACTTTAGGAGTAACGCCGACATTTAAAAAATTCGGGTGTGAATGTGAATATTGTTATCGACATATCTTTTGTTTTTTTTTACTGCTGTATACATCGAAATATTTTGTAGTTTTCACTATTGCAAAGTACGGTTATTAGACTGTAAATTGATGCAACATATTTGTTGTATTAATGTTATGAGTCGTGTCCATGGACTTCGATTTACAAAATGGCCGATTGGGGATGGTAGGCCAATACGTGTACGGGATTGTTTGACTAATCTGTCAACCAACCCCATATATATTATTATTGTGTTGTTTTATATTTATTTTACATAAACTTCAGGAAAAGTGTTGGGCCGGTTTCTACAACATGGTCGAACTAGAATATTATTTATTTTAAAGCCATTTTGGTGTGAACTACACGAACTAGAGTAAATCAATTTAAGTATTTAAAAAAGGTTTTTTTCTTTTGTAGTATAATTAGAACGTAGGAACGAAAATCAGATCGAGGTAAAAACAAACAACGCAAAGTAGAAAAATAATTGCAGGGAATAAAAGCATACGCTCAATGACTATTGACTATGAAATACCATACGAAACATTATACCGATATATAGCAAAAATACGTCATTTGCGGTCTCAATCCATTAATGATCAAGAGGTGCATTTTGACCATTCAGGATACTTAAAAAATTGTAAACGATTAACACATATTGAAGAATTAAACCTTTTTGAATATGTAAAAACTGCGCTGATATCTATTATGGCTTGGCGCCCTATGAATTGCGTAAGCTACTAAATGTGAAAGTTAGTAAAGAAGTTTGGATGTTTGTTACTTAATCACGCTGAAACATCTGCTCGATTAGAATATCTACACTCAGATAGACCATAACCCGTATTATAATAGAGATTTTTTATCCCGGGAAAATAAACAGTTCCCGAGGGTTGCGCGATAAATCTTTCTGTTCTTTCTGTAATGAACCGAATTATACGCGGGTGACGCTGGAGGAAAAGTGTAGTTACTAAGTTTTGTGTCTAGTTTATAAAAATACACGAATATTTTACCCAGTATTACGTTTGTAGTTCATAATATTCGTTACTGACCTACAAAATTATATCACAAAATATTTACCCACCGCTGATAACGAATGACTACATTCAGAGATAACATGGCGGCAAACAGTCATTATATACCGCTAAACGAGTTCTTAGATATTTTCAATACTAACAAAGTGTTCAACATTTCGTTATACAAAACAACAGAAACTGCTTTAGGAGCGACCTCTTTCGTGTGGACTTTCTGGCTCTACATAGTTCCACTAATACATCTTTAGTATTGAATAAAAAAAAAATATTTACTAACCGATCTGGATAAAAATCTTTACAGGGATCCGTTTTCATCATCATATATCATATCAGCCATTATTATTTATAAGTTAACTGCTGAACAAAGGCGCCCATAGATTTCCACAATTGTGTCGTCATTTTGGGAGGTAATTAGTAATTACCAATACTCATCACGCTTAGGGACGCTGCTGCCCATCCCTCTAGTTTAGAGTGCCTTAGTCACCTTTAACGACATCCTAGGAGGAGATGAAGTGGTGATATATTCTTAATCTGGAAACCACACGTATCCGTTTTCAAATTGTCCCTATTACCTAGGCTATTATTAGAACCACCAACTTGTTGTAAAAAAGAGATCATATATTACCCGGTAAGTCAGGGCAAAGACCTCTTCCATTCAGAGAAGGAACTAGTGTTGATCGATACGCTTACTCACTGCGTTTTGGCAATTTCAAACCATTAGTCACACGTTTTTCAGTTTGGTGCCTGCTAGAAAGAATAACACCACCCCATGTCATCCCGTGAGGGATTAGCAGGAAGGTAGGCAGCACCGTCCTTCGAGTTCATTCATTACAACTGAACTGCGAACGCCAACCCGCCTCCCAAGCGTAGCGATTATGGCTAAACCCCCCAATATTAACATAAACCGATCGGTGGCGATATTTGGGGGAGGCCTGTGTCCAGCAGTGGACGTTTTTTCGCTGAAGATGCTTTCTTCGTAGAAATCATCATTTCAGAGACAAAACCTTCACCTAAACTAAAGATTAACTAAGAAAGTACATACCTAGGCATTGAAAAAGTCACGCACCTAGTGCTTAAAAAGCGAGACCGTAAGGTGTACAGTCCCGTTTTCTGTCTCCATGAAAACTATGAAATGTATAAAAAGAGGGTAAAGTATAAAATAAGAACTTTATATGGCCACTATAATATAATAATAATATTTATTTACTGAAAACATTGTTCGTGTCTGATTTAAAATTTACATTATCATCCGTCCCTGGCTGGGAGAACTTAGTTGCAGTCATTAGTCGACTAGAACTCGTAAATGGGCTGAAGAAGTACTACACCGTCACAGAATACCAGCGTACAGTAGCAAGTGTTACTGCGCTGTTGTGCTACCCTTCCCCCACTCCATTAGTCCCACCTTCTGCGATTCTCCCACCTTGACACGACCTGCATTGGCTAACCTGGAAATCCCTAAACAGACTTCGTACTCAAATGGGTCAAAGTAAGGAAAACCTGAAATCAGGTGGATATTCATAGATAATCCCAACTTGGAGTGTAGATAGGGTGCTGTTCCGCAGACGATGGGGCACTTAATGTCCTGTGCTGCTGCCCTAACACCTGCAAGCTAGAGGAACTTATGGACACTACTGACGCTACTTCTGGGCTGATACTAATTAGATTGCTCGTCGACAGGCTCAGAAGAAGATTAGAGAACCATCTTCATCATCATGACATGCAACACAGTGGGTGTCTGTATAAAACAGAGCATATATTAAGTCCAGTAGACAGTTTATCATCAATAATTTACTTGTTTCCTTATGTCTACATAGACTTGTCGCTTCTAATGGGACATGAACCTTTTCTTGGAACAATATTGTAGGTTAACATATTATGTTTACCGAGTAGTACCGCACTAGCAGGACAAAATATATTTACAATTACTAATAACCTAACCAAATATTTTTCTATATGGCACGGTTTAGACCAATCGGCTCTTAAATTGAGAACTCCAAGTAGTCTTATTTACCATTGCATTAGGTAAATACATAGCACTATATACGTGACATTTTGCAGTTTATTTGTTCATATTACACACTGGTTCTCGCCCACATTTACATTGTTTTTGCTGTATGAAAGAAAAAGTGTGTAGGCAGTAAGCATTAGCACGAGTACAATGCTATCAATTTACATTGCATTATATGTCGTTTATTTGTAGTTAATATAAAGAAAGTGTATTGTTATGCTTACGTGAGGTATTGTAAAGGATTGTTCAAACGGTTTATTGGTTATGAATTTCTCAACTAATTCTAAGATTTGCTATCCGTACTAGAGTCATTCTTGCTCGAGTGTTATTTTAATAGAATCCCACTATTGTTTTTTTTATTGGTCTCCAGTGGAAATTTTACATGAACTTCCGTCACCCCGGGGAAGGGCGAAGGGGTCTACCGGACTCCTACCGGCTAAAACCACTGGAGCGGTCATCTTTGGCACCGAAGGGGGGCTCCAGGTCCTCGTAAGATCACACTAGAGCCGCCCATTGGTGCCACGCCTTTAGGCACATCACGGACGGGATGACTGTAAAGTGGTCACCTCCTCTAGCGGAGGGTAGGTGACTTTAAAAAGGTCGCCCCCAGGCACTTCTCGGGGAGGATTGTAAAGGATCCCCCCAAGCCTCGCTGTGCGCTGTGATACGCACACGGCGGCACGTGATCACGTGGCGCCGCCGTCTACCCGGGGGTCGCTCGGGATGAGCACGCAGACTCCCCCAATCTGCGCGCTCGCGACCCCCAAGACCCCCCACCATGTAACGACGGCAAGGGGCTTAAATAGTAGAATCCGACCTAATTGAATTATCAGTCTTTACTCTTTATCACGCTATATATCAAAATGATGAGACTCAATAAGCATAATAAAATTCATTTACAGCCAACTATATCTTCCGCTTTTATAACTCATGATAAATCTTCAAACAAAGAACAGGTGACTTTACTGCAAATTTTCCTCAGTACCAATAATACTGGGCGTCCTCGGCATCGTGGCAGCAGTTGCCGCGGTGGGCGGCGTGATGCTATGGAAGCACCTCAACACCGTGCCTCCCGTCCCACTCAACGACTCTCAATACCAGAACATTGACGCGGAGGACTGCACTGGAGAGAACCCACTGTACAAACCGCCCACGTCATCCTTCAAGAACCCTACATATGGCAAGTGGTAGTTATGGTGAGTTTTAAATTAGTATTTTCTGTAATCTTTAATTATTATTCTACTCGTTATTTAATATAAATATTTACAATGATACTGCGTGCGTGGGTATGTGCCTTAAATCTGTACATGTACAACAACAAAGTTAGTTTTTTCCTTTTTCCGGTGTAGATTTTAAATTAAGAACAGTATAAAATAATGTTTCTCATATACCGGTTAATCGTCACCAATCTACCTTTAGACCCACTTATTTGTGTATTTATTGGTGCTACTTTAGGCATATCTTGGAGGGAATGACTGTAAAGCCATCATCTGCTCCAGCGGAGGGAAGGTGACTGTTAAAAGGCCGGCTTCCCAGGCACTCGAGGTGGATTGCAAATAATACCCGCGAAGCCTCCTTGTGCGCTGTGTAACGTGGTATGTGACGCCGCCGCCGACGTCCCAGGGGTGGGTCGGTATAAGCACGCAGATTTTCCAATCTGCGCGCCTATGACCTCTAAGTGAATCCGAAACCTATTGCTTTATAAGTGTGTAAACCTCCGGCCCACCACGGCATAAATCAAGGGTTTAATTGTTTCAATATAAAGTTACGGGCGGCTACAAACAGATTTCTTCATGATCTCAAAGAAAGTGGGTTACTTACATCAAAATAACTTTAGGCTTAGAAACTGACACGACATACACAAAAATGTACCAACTCGAGCATAATTTTAATTTTTCACATAAATAACACCATCAATAAACTGAAAATAGTAATTTATTTATTTATTTATGTTTAAAATCTAGTAATGTCTGAAGACTCAAAACGTGTTTATATGCATTTCTCTGTTTCATTCATTTCATTTCGGCCGAATGAAGTCCACTGCTGGACACAGGCCTCCCCCAAAGATCACCACAACCACCGATATGGATGAGTTGTGGGCTCATTGGGGGGTTTTGCCATAATCGCCACGCTTGGCAGGCGGGTTGGCGATCGCAGTTGAGTTGTTAATGTACTCGAAGGATGCTGCTGCCCATCCTCCGGCTAATCCCTTAGTCAACTGTTACGACACCCACGCGAAGAGATGGGGTGGTGGCATTCTGAGCCGGCACCACACGGCAGATTAAATTAATTTCTCTGTTTGCAAATGTAAAAGTCAGTCATACTATTATTAAATCACTCGCTCACTCATTCACCTACCAGTCACCGTCCACTGCTGAATATGGCCTGTCAATGTAACAATTATTATATGCAATGCATTATTAAAATCTATCCTCATTTACTATTATAGTAAAGGTGCCATTGGATTGCAACGTCATAACAGCTGGTACTGTGACGCAATGAAAAAAGTACCTAGATCTTAAGTTATATATTTGTCTATGGAATCTTTAAAACCTGTGCCTCTATTTAGAAAGAACACAAGAAATAGTTTATATTTTCACGCGCAATTGACACTAGACTCTCTACAACTAATATAATAATAACATCATAAATTAAAATAGATAGAACAATTGGTAGCACTGGTTTTACAACTACGAGTATAGTCAGTCTGTAATAATCTACTCTTTTAACGTTATAATTTACTTACCAGTTACCTTGGTGTATATAACTGTTGCAGAAAACCGTTCACTTCGTTCTATACGATTAAGTAACAAATTAGAGTTGGTATAGCTACTATTTGGCTATTAAATTGTATATGTAAAGGTGTATTATAGCTTACATACCATAAATATCCAAATATATACCAAACAATCTATCTCGATTAATGTTTGTTACGGTAATATCGAATAAATTCAAAATCTGATGCCAAATATAGTACCTATGCACTGTGCACATCACTAATATATAACCATAGGTATTATTAGATAAGAATAATAGTAGAGTTATACGTTAAGGGCCATGTGTAAACCCTCGCCGCCACCCCCGAAGCACGTGCTCGATCCGGATCACGAAATTAACTCAATACACGTAGTACACAAAAAAAGACTCGCGCAGTCTTATTCTAGCAGACCGGTATTCCGTCCTCACCGTCGAGGCCGTCCACCCATTCAATCTCGCTCCGATCCTTGCTCGAGTCGGCCCGTGCCGAGCCGGTAGCTTTAAATACCCATTAAAATATATAAAACTAGCTGGGACCCGCGGTTTCAAATTAAACTAAAAGGAATTTAGAGTATTTCGACATAGACACTTGACATAGAATATATATATTGGATTTCAAGGGTTCTTTTTTTTGCGCGGAACCCTAATTATTTTTGTAATATTGAAGTAGCCTAAGTTATTCCTTAGAACATCAGCTATCTGCCAGTGAAAGTCCCGTCAAAATCGGTCCAGTTGTTTCGGAGATTACCCGGAACAAACAGACAGACAGACAGACAGACAGACAAAAAATTTAAAAATTGTTTTTTTGTTCTATGTCCCGTATATACTTTCATATGCATTTAGTAAAAAGGTGTTATTTTGACATTACAAACAGACACTTCAATTTTATTTATTTGTATAGATAATACTGATCCAGCTGTCCCTCAGTTTTGGTTCCCCAGCAGCGCCCTTAGCTGCAGTTGCTAAGTTTAGAAGTTAATTTATGCCTTGCTGGAGGCTTTTCCAGATTTTACAATTAAACAGCGACGTATCCAAAAAAATCTGTGAGACTGGGATGACCTCCTCCTTCATTTCGCAGTCAGAGGTAATACAATCACTTTGTAGAAGAGAATATTTACTTCCAAAATAAAACAGAATAACGTCAGATAATCAAAAAACAAAACAAGTACGATAGTCTCAGTATACCACCTCTCTTACTCCCTTTGATCGATGCCTTTTAATGTAAACAAACATAACACAGTCGAAATCGAAACTTGTCGCAAATCACATTTCATTTTTATTTTTTTTAACTTTGCCCCATACTAGTATTTCTCCTGTGTCGTGGGTGCGTTTACAGACATGAATTCCACATACAATACACCCAGACCCGGAACAACTGCAGATCATACAAATATTTGTTCCGTGCGGGAATCGAACCCACTACTCGGAGCGCAGCAGCCGACTGTATCAGCCACTGCACCAACCGTGCCGTCAAATTGACTTATCGTCGTTCGTCCGCGGACTGCTAACCTCCGTTGAACATACGTTTTGGTAGTATCGGAACCGGAGTCAGTTTTCTGGCCTAACTTAAGAGAGCCCTTTATCTAACAGTGAGCTGATCGTCTTTATTATTCGTTTAGTTTGCGGCCAACCTAGTGTGAAACTTTTTCAAGCCGCCCAAATGTCTCCGACTACCGTCTAATGACGGAAATCGGGTCCAACGATTTTATGTACCCTCTATGCGACGCTCAGCTCAAAAACCACTATGCGTCGACCATCCACAGACTGATCGCGCGGAGCGTGGTTTTACCACCAATCGTTTACCCATCTAGCTATAAGCCCTTTTTTTGTCTTGGGGAAATCCTCACGCACTTCCTCCGCCTTCACGGTGTCCTTCCACTTACCTGTAGCCGGGGGTAAGGTGCACGCTTTATCAGCATTAGACCGCGCCTTATGACCATTTTAGAAGGATATCCATGGACAGCTGTGGGCGTTAATAGGCTAATGTAATGTATCCAATCCTTTGATTTCTTTATGATTGACTTCACATCATTAGCCATTGGAATGTAAAGCACGCTTTACAGTATGGTGCCGTAATAGTTATGATTTCCTCTATTGCCATTTTACGACTGAGTTGAGTAACAGTTAGGTGTAATGTGTGAGATTTATGTTATTATACTTGAACATTACAACGTAAACCTAATTTACGTTCACTACTATCCTGGCGATTATTGTTGCAAGAGTTTGTTTACGCCCCGGCTAAGTAAAACCATTCCGTGTGGTGTCCGATTAAGAATATAGCACCACTCCATCTCCTGCCTTGGATGTCGTAAAAGGTGACTAAGGGAATCTAAACCAGAGGGATGTGCAGCAGCGTCCTTCTCGTTCGTCCTTTCCTTCTGTAAAACTGTAGCAATACTGCGCTCACCTGCTCGCTGAATATTGGCAAATACCCCCCAAAATGATGACACAGTTGTGAAAATCTATGGGGGAGGCTTTTGTTCAGCAGTGGACGTATAAATGGCCGATATGAGAAGTAAAACCTCGTTCGTGGCAGTACGTTCGTATCGTAAATGATGATTAAATAGTGTCAGGAGGGCCGGTACCCTTATAACGATTAAACAATAACCATCAAAACCACTTCAAGCGATAACATAACAAGCAATATTCTTATCTTAGAGCACTCACTAGTGAGCTGTAACTGTAACTGGACACGTTACTGTAACAGAAAATCTTAATGTGGACATGGCTCGCGAACCAGGTTGTGCCAAACGTGTAATAGTAGAGGATCCGAAGTAACAACGACCTTCACCCATTAGTTTAGATGATGAAATTATTTTTTATCAAATTTTGTATGTTAGAAAATACATGGCTAAAAAATTATTGGCCAGGCTATGTTTAATTAAAAATAGAAAAATGACTTTTTATTTAATATTGCACACATGAGTTTAACGATTGACGAAATTTAATACCAATCGAAAGTATGAAGCGTATAGAACATAAAAACGTTGGGTTGTCTATTTTTTCCTGGCATAACTACTGGGTTTACAGGTATAAACAGGTACGTTGATACTAGCTATTTTCACTTATTTGTTTACAAAATAAGTGCTATACACGATGATATAAGGTTGTTTGCAAAAAGTCTGGTTTGAATGACGGCTGTCGAATTTTAAAATGTGAAATTTTAATGCTAATGTAAACTTGCAACAAGGTTATCCAAGCTAAGTATCCCGTGCCATAAAAGAGGAAGTAGCATTGCAACTGTGCGCGGCGCTACCGCCGGTTGGAAGAGAGTGCGCATGCTATTTGTCCATACAATAGAAAAGGAGAGCGATACACTAGTAAATACTGAACAGTAAATATTTCGGAGCAGAGGCAGTAGATTTGAAAAAATTACAATAAATATATACGTCATCATATCGGCCAAACAATTATTAATGAAGCCCCTCATTATTATATACCTAATGTGTATTGAACTCTGTTAAAGCAAAAAATAAAACTTTATTTATACTATAAGACAATTTAAAAAAAATTAAATGCGCAGAATTTTAAGAGACTTATGAATTTTAATAAATTATTAATATAAATTATTATTAACAATGAGAAATATTTTATGAATATGTAAAGATGTACTAATCTAAACACCGTACGACGTTGCCTTATACTTGACATTGGCGAAATTGTGGAAGATACTTTACAGTAGCCATAATCTAAGAGAAGAAGACATTTTGAGCGTGAAATCAACATGCATTCTAATGGAGTATGTTACATCAAATGCATTCGTTTGATAGATTCACACTAATTTTTAAAAAATGGTGGCACGGCCTGCGATCCGCTATTTTAATGTCCCATTACGTTACCTAATAGTAAAATTGAATTAAAGAAATGATTGCGTTAAAGAGCTATACAAAATATACCGCTATCTTCGGCCTGCAGTCTTCAAAACGAGTTTAAACTTGGACTTTATCTTCATCAAAAATATCTTATCTGAGATATCGCGATCCAATCTGTGTAATTACCGCATTAATCTATTGTAGCAGAACCATCAAGTATGGCTGCATTCTTGTGTAATTCGTAATAAGGCTTTAATTTTCTAAGGGAAATAAGCCATATAGGTACGGCGATTGTGTCAGTCTGTTCAATGATTTCTCATTAGAACATATATATAAACAAGACGGTACGGTTGGTGCAGTGGCTGATACAGTCGGCTGCTGCGCTCCGGGACGCGGGTTCGATTCCCGCGCGATATTTGTATGAAAACAAATATTTATACTTGGTCAACTACCTGGATCTTCCGGGTCTGGGTGTATTGTGTGAGGAATGTATGGTCTATAAACGCACCCACGACACAGGATATGTCCAAGTGTGGGGCAACGTTTTTATTTACAAATGATAAATACACATGAAAAATATAGGGATAAAGACATTATGTTACAAAGAACGATTCTAAGTTAATAAAATGAACTTAGCAGCTTTACATCGAACCTTTAATTAACATAATAGGCTTGTTGCCTTTATAATAAAATACTTTTAAACTGATTACATCGCGTATATTATAGATTTATATTTATTATAATCATACTAACATTATAAATGTGAATGTAAGTTAGTTTGTTACGCTTTCAGGCGAAAACTACGTAACCGATCATCATGAAACTTTGTACACATATTCTTGGAGGTATTAGAAGTAACATAGGATACTTTTTATTGTTTTTTTTTACCTAAGTTAAAAACAATGCGAGTGAAGCCGCGGGTATAAGCTAGTGAGTAACAATCGCGAAAGCCTAAGACATTACCATGTTGCCTTTATCAATTTAGTATTTTAGACAGGAACGTTTCAACGTTAAAATGCAATGCTCACATGTTTCTGGACTACATAATACCTGTATCTATTAAATAAAACGCGATTTTAGAAAATGCGACATCATGCCTTTATTAACTGATGCCTTCAATTAATAAGGGTAGTATAGTAGACAGCAAACATGCTGACGACCTTATTTTCGTCAACTTCAAAAAGATGACGTTTGTACCAAAATCTGACGTCACAGATTTTGGTTGCCTCCCAAATGTTGCCACACTATGCCCGGGCCTATCCGTGGGGTGTCGCCACTCCAACTCTTCGTGTGGATGTCGTAAATGATGACTTAAACTAAACCAGAGGGATGGGCGGCAGCATCCCTTCTCAGGAGTAGCAGCCATACTGGGCTCACTAACCCGCCTGCCAAGTCCATCCTTGGGCGAGGGAAAACTTGAGGAAACCTGGATAGAATGGTCCGAAGTAGCGTGGTGAAAGATGCTCGTGCGCATTCTCTGAATGTTACGGGCTGGTACTAAGTATGATATTTATTGGGCTTAGTTCAGCAGTGGACTTCCTTTGGCAAATGATGATTCCTTTAATAGCAGTCTAGCATAAAGAAGAACAGCAGAAAATCTCAAGTAATAGAAAACAAAGAATCGATACTCGTTATCCTTATAGGTACTACGCTTTGATTCAATACTGCATTCGTTATACGTTCGCGGTATAAGGCAGTGACATTAAAAGCTTATCAGCAAAGCGAGGCCACGTTCGTTATGCATTAATAGATTTATAATGTGCAGTAAATTATAATGATATCACGCACCAACTTATATGTAGGTAAGTACTGACTACATCTCTTTGTATAACTTGACCATTATGACGTATTGGAGGCCTTACTTCCACAGAATGCCGATACGATTACTGATTGATTATACTATTGGTTTTTGTTCGGACAGACAGGTGTTCGAAATCTTCTTATTAAACAAAGATAATAAAAATCAGTAGTCTTAAGTAGGGTAAAAGTGTCGTGGGTGCGTTTACAGACATGAATTTCACACACAATACACCCAGACCCGGAACAACTACCTGCAGATCATACAAATATTGTTCCGTGCGGGAATCGAACCCACGACCCGGAGCGCAGCAGTCGACTGTATCAGCCACTGCACTAACCGTGCCGTCAAAGAAAGATAAAAGGTAAAAAATTCAGTAGCGAAAACTTGAGAAGTGTATATTTGCTGAACTTCCGACTATAGCGAGGCACGTGCGCAATGTCAAGGATACATTATATAATTACATATCTATATTTACTTATCACAAAAATTAGGGAGTAATAAACAAAAATCCGAGTCTTCTACTAAAGCCTTCTGCGTCACCACATCTTTAAGACTTTTTTTATCTCCTTGAGTTAGAGGCTTTTACCTTACAAGGTGCGTCACCTCCTCGTCATCCCTAATCTTAACCATAAATACTTTCACAGATACCAAAATTACAATTATATTATTGCAAGGAAGAGGCAAATTTTGATGCAGCTACAATTTTAAATAAATGTTTTGTGGCTTTGGTAAGCTTAACGTATTTGTATGGGCCAAAAATGTGTTTACATTTAAGTTCTTATTAAACAAAGATAATAAAAATCAGTAGTCATAAGTTGAGAAGTGTATACTTGCTGAACTTCCGACTATGGCTGAGTCACGAGCGCAATGTTGAGCTCGCATACATACAGCTCTTTATTTTAAATTAAGCACATTGAGCCGTAGGATTTTTCCTGTGTACAGTTAACATACAAAAATCGCACATGCACAAACACCCAAACCCGAAACAGCTATCTGCAGATCATACAACTATTTGTTTTTGGAATCGAACCCGCTACACGTAGCGCAGAAAGCCAATTACTTATCCACTGCGTCAACCGTGCCATCAAAAGCTCTATATGCTTATGGCAAAAAAAAAAACTGACACACCCAAGTCTTGCGTTCTGCGCACCACATTTTAAGACTTAATATAAAGCTTTACCGTAGTAGTCGTTTCGATTTCACATAATACTAAAGTTTTAATGCTACAGGACAATGCCATGTTTTTAGGGTTCCGAATGTCTGAAGGAAAAAACGGCGAAACCCTTATAGAATCACTCGTGTGTCTGTCTGTCCGTCTGTCACAGCTAATTTACTCCGTTTACCGTATCTACTGGACCGATTAAGTTGTTTGGTACACATATGGACTTCTGCAACCCAAATACGTACGTGTAACTTAAAAAATGAGTTCTGAATATGGGGGTCACTTTTAGGGGGCAATATAGAAAATTAAAGTTTTTCAAAATGTACTGCGTAACATGTGAAATGGACGAGCTTGTTGTGAGGGTCTCAAATGTATTTATTTTATCATTTTTAAATATAGAGTTTTAAAGTTATTTAAGAAAATAGACGAAATATGACCATTTCAAAGAGGGCCCTTATCTACGAAACTAATGAGCCTAAAATTTTAAAATAATATAGATAATAGCTCTTTATCTATAGATAACAGGAAAACCTATAACGGATTACCTATAAAGGAGGACCTATAAAGGAGATAAGTTATTGATACAAGACCGAATTCATCAATAGACAATATATTTAGCAATTTCGGAACCCTCTCCACGCGAGTTCAACTCGCACTTGTCCGTTTTTTTTATACCACCTTGTTCTAGCAATGCATTCTCCTGGTGGTAAGCGTCATGCCTCCCCATAGCAATTGTAATGCTACCCAGGACTGGTCCTGCGTGGCACCACACTGAGATCGTCACCTTGAGACATTAGTTATTTAGTCTCTTATGTCCAATAATTTCACCAGCTACAGTGCCGTTCCAACCGGAACAAAGAAATGTTTAGAGTTAAACACTACTACTTGGCGGCGAATGTCTAGCACTGTGGTGGTACCTACCTAGCCGGACTCTTGCTATAAGAGTCTAAGCGTCATTAATTGTATTTTCTCCTCACCGACGTCGGGGAGGCCTATTGCCACGTCACCTTCCCGTTCAAGTTAGCACTTCTCCCTCCCGTGTCTTGCTCGCGCCGGCCCGTGCCGAGCCTGTAGCTTTAAATGTCCCCTAATACAATTTAAATAATACCGATCCAGCTGTCCCCAAAACAATAGCTTGTTATCCCCAGCAACGCCCTAAGCCAAGGTCCGTATCCCGCAGGGGGCGCCCTTAGCGAAAGTTGCTTAGTTTTTAATATTAAACTTAAGCCTGGCTGGAGGCCTCTTTTGGCTTCGCCAGAAAATGACCGATTAAGCAACCACGTTTCCCAGAAATGTATGCGAGAAGCCCAACAAAAAAAATGTATTTTCAGATACACTTTTTTTGAGAATAATAACAGGAAAATCCGTAAGACTAAGATTTCTTTACAAAAACTTTACTTGAGTTTAGACAACAACAAAAACTGGTTATTCGTGCCTAAATTTTCCAACGGCTGACGAGCTCTTTAATTCATATCTGTACACGCAAAAAACGTCGAAGCACACAAGTGTCCAAACGGTCGCAAGTCAAAGCCTCTTATTTGGTTTATTAATGTGAAAGGTATGAAGTCGGCTAAGTGCTGTATGACCTTCCTCGGAGTTCAGTGAACGCAGACAGTTTGAATCTCTGACCCTCACACTACGGCGCGTCGAGTTGGCACCCCCGTTGGGAATGAGACGAAATGTGTAAGGACATTACGACAATAAATGCAGTAGAGGAAATGCGGCGATGAGTGTAGGTACATAACATTGTTTATGCTTGACGTATTGGGACATAACTAACAGTAAACCAGTAATATGACATTATGAGTGATATGTAAAACAAAATAACCAATTATATACTGTGTAGATAGGTATAATTACCCTCAACACTCCGATGCGGTAGACCTCTGATCCCACTAATAACAAACATATATTTTCAAACTCATACGCGTAATAAACACGAAATAATTTCATTAGTATTCAACCAAAACCTTTACAGCCTACATAATTATGCACACTGGTTGCGTTCTGCATTCTGTGGTCCGGTCCAAGAGAACGCGACCCGCATCATGTGTGAACATCGCTTGTGTTTTCTATATATTTCGTATAAGATACATGATTAAATCTCTAAAGGACCAGGAAGGCCATCGCCCATAGTACGTCAGGCCCACTCCGACTGGTCAATGGACACGAGTGATAATAAATAATCAAAATACTTTGAAACTATGACCACTTCAAAATAAAACTTGATCGTGGGAACTAAAAATATACGAGTTTAAAAGTTATGTGGTGCCTACTACATTTTGCGAGACAATAAGGATAGATTGGCAGTGCAGTAATATTATGTTTTGAAGAGACGTGTAATTTGATTTGGCATTTAACCTTTTGCCAAAGCCAAAATACATACATACTTACGAGATTGTCTTAGAAAATAAAAATGTTTATAGGATTGAAAGGTTTTTTTAATATAATGAGATCGATCGTAATGTTAATTTATAGTCGTGAGTTACGTAGAAGACTATCATAACATTTTACATATGGCAACTCACTCAAATGACCCTCAAATGAATGAATGAATGAATAGAAATTACGATAAATAGAAAAAAATTAAAACAAATTTTTCATATACTTACATTCAATTTTTGTTCGCTAGTCGATACATTTTCGCCGATGCCCCTTCGCGTGATAATTTACTGTCTTATCTCTAACATTAATGACGTCGAAAATAAATCACAGGGTTTCTATTAGTTAGATGATTAACGACATTTCTCTACCTTCGAGGTAGCGAATATAAGACGAGTTGTACACATGCTAACGCTCTGCGAATGAGATGTCGAGGTCAGAGTCAAATGAACGCAAACGTGGGCTCCGGTCACGTAACACACGTCTAATTTACTCACTATTCCGCTAATAGACACTTCCGCAGATAATTATCCATGAAACTTAACATACATAGAGATGTTGTCAATTCAGCGCCCTTATAATAAACGAGAATAATTTAACATTGCTCTTTTGAATTTTTGAAAATCCAATTGATGGGCAATATTGCTGTATTCAATTTTATGATATGAATATTCTCACAAACATTGAAATCAGTCTCTAAATATCGAGAAATTTGCAAATTTTGACCTGATAGTGTAAAACTAAGCATAATTATTAGAATCCACCATCCACCACCACCATCCTACCGAAAACGTAAGTTCTTAAATATTGATTGGCGTATCAATATTCGGCAGTAAAACATATATTAATCTGTTGACCGTATTGATCGTTGCTATCATATTTTGGGTACGCCTTGACATGGTTGTTCTGTGCCAGTTTACAAGTACGTACAATTACTCTACTCTACTCTCAGTAGATAAAGATAAGATAAAAATATTTTTATTCATTTAAACCCATTTACAGGCACTTATGGATAGTCAGACTTAAGTTGCTGCGTTCCAAGATGTAGATTTCCGATGGCGAAAAACGTTTAAGAAACTCCATGATTAGTCTAGTCTTTTTAAATCATAATATTTTACAATGTTTGACTAAATTGTTCCCGAAGTGAAGGTTATCTGAGAACAATGTAGGAGAAAAGAGTCTAAACTTCACAACTCCTAAACAAGCCTGTTATTAATACGTATTTAGAGTTTCTGATTAAACTGTCATGGCAGCATGAGGCTGATCAATTCCAACAGACGGCACTCATTCACGACCATGACGCATGCATCAGCGTCGCTCAGCTCAACCACATTGTACGGAAACTCCGCGACCCAATATTCGACACCACCATCAGCAGGATATTTGAGTGAGCATGACATACCTAAACTGCCAGACAACTATCACGTCAATTAAACAAAATAAAAAATAACCCACATGGTACTCGCCCTTACAGAATCAGGTCTATAATAATAAAAGTATAGTCAGTTAAATTACTTATGATGTAGAATGAAATGGAAAAAGCCCTTTGTTAAAGGCTATATTGGTTCGCAACCAACCATACATTTTGTTGGCAGCGCGAGTTGGTTGGTTGCGCCACCGTGGCACCTTGGTGTAATTTATATACAAATATATGGTATGTATGGTACAGTGCTTTAGCCTCCCAACATTATGCGCTTTTACTTCCATTCAGCAATGTCCCGTAGAAATAGCGTAAAGTTTTATAGCTTTTCTAAACTCATATAAGAATACGTTTTGAAGCTGTTAAACTCCCATTAAAATCGTACAAAGAATATTAAGACTATCGCCGAGACTAACAGAAAAAGCGATTGCCGGGTTCTGTGTGGTTCCTGGCAACGATATGACTCACCCATTTTCACCTATGGGAGCCATAAAATGCGAGTATGGTTTTATAGCAAGAGGATGAGCATCTTCCCATGTGCTAATAACCTGCCAAGTATACTGATCATGCCAATTTTCTTTTACCAGATTTATAATATTACCGTACATTGTAGTGATCATTGGGAGGCCCATATTCAGCAGTGGACTTTTACGGGGTGATGTGTAACAGAAAAGTGGACAATCTTTAAAGAGTTGGTAATATACCTGTCGTTGCGAGAAAACTGTCTGGCAACTATAATGCTAAAAAGACGTGAAATAGTTTTAAAATGATTTCAAAATGCACAATTTTTACCTGTACAGAGAGGATGCGCACAGGTAAACGCAACGGGCTCCCAAGAGACCGATTAATCGCGTTAGACCTTACTTCAATACAAGGACCTTTTTTTATTGATACGGTGGAAATAACTTATGTACCACCGGAGTGATCATCGTCGGCACCGAAGGGAGGCTCCAGAAATTCGAATAATCTCCATCTAGAGCCACCCAGTGCCAGGCCTTTAGGCACATCTCAGAGGGGATGACTGTAAAGCGGTCATCCCGTCTAGCGGAGGGAAGCCGACTGTAAAGAGGCCACCCCCCCAGGCATCTCTCGAGGGGATTCTAAAAGATTCCCCCGAAGCCTCACTATGTGCTGTGCTGCGGCGGTACGTGACCACATGCACACCGCTGTCTTCCCGGGGGTCGCTCGGTATGATCACGCAGATTTCCCAATAAGCGCGCTCCAGTGGTTTTAGCTGGTAGAAGTCCGGCGTGTCCCTTCACCCTTCCCTCGGAGCGGAGGAAGTTCATGTAGAATTTCCACTGGAGACCAATAAAAACGTAAAAAGAGATCTTATTAGCATAAGAACCATTGCAAATAACATAACTGCGTATAAGAATCGTGATTCATTTCGAGTAGCCTTCACTTTAAATTAATGTCTTAAGATATTAATGAGTCACCAATTTCACGGAAAGAATCTGTTCCGAACCTGATTTTTATCGTCAATCATTTATCTAGTCGAAACTAATTTATTCCACTTAGCATATCGTAGGTAAATTCTTTAGACATTAGGAAATAAAGTGTTTTACTCTCTAACATCTCATGGAAAGTACAAAGACAGAGTCAAATAAAGGATAAACTTTACAATGAGCTCTTTAAATTGTCTCATATTAGTTCCTTATAAAAGTAATAAACAAACGAGTTCTTACTAAGTACTACTTAAGGTGCAATGACCTCTCAACTATCTTGATTTATCTATAAACTTTTCTGTGGTCCACACACCCGTTAGAAGGCATACAAATTAACGATTGAAGTCTATTGCATACTGAATTGAACAATTAGATACCTAGTTCGGCTTTTGCTGTTTCTATAATGTTTAACTGTGATTGAAATGAAATAATTTAACTATTTTTCCTGATTTATAACACTTTAAATATTATAAATTCCTACTGCTTCGACTTATTACAACTGAAACACCTGGGAACACCACACTCATCTAAACATAAGGAAATCGCTACACATAAAGGCGTCATAAGAATATTCAATATATATTTTAATGGAATTAAATTTATCAATTATCAAATGACTAACTATTGTTTCACAACATCCTTTGTGATTTGACCTATTTTAAAAACACATTACATCAGTGATGATGGCATGCCCTTATAAACCTGCAGACGTCAATGCCAATGTTTTCTGATAAAAGGCAGTGTAAATATGTCTATTCACATAAATTCTTAAGTACTGCACAGTCCTGATTCTCTTTCTTCAGGATATCACAGATATGTAAAGCAGAAAATAAATTCCCTAAGAATTATGTACGTAGTTACAATGTCGAGCCATATAGGGGGATAAATAAACTAGAGTCACTAATTTCCGACCAAATATGGTATCGCATAAATGTAATAACATTTATATGTAATCATATATCGGCCATTTATATGTCCACTCCTGAACAAAGGCCTCCCCCACAGATTTTCACAACTGTGTCATCATTTTGGGGGATATTTGCCAATACTCACCACGCTTGGCAGGCGGGTTGGTGAGCGCAGTATGGCTACCGTTTCTCAGAAGGGACGCTGCTGCCCATCCCTCTAGTTTAGATTCCCTTAGTCGGCTTTTACGACATCCGCGGGAGGAGATGGAGTGGCGCTATATTCTTAATCCGGACACCACATGGAACCGAACGTTTATATGTAATACCACTTTAAAATAGGGACACTCCTTTCAAAATAATAATAAGCAATATTACAACAATTAACCCCGTATCCACCACAAACAGGAAGTTTAATTTACCGTGAAAATTAAATCGAGGTTGTTAGAAATTGTTCGTCGTTCAAGATATTAATTTAGCAATCATAGTTAGTACCGTGGTTGCACAACTATCGTAAGTTGCCACCCACGTATCCACGAGTCGCTATGATAGTATATACTTCTTAGTTAATAGCCTGGCTATTTGCATTGGTAGTAGACCTATGCAAATTCGTAGGCGGTTAGGGAAATGAAAGGAAAGGAGTGAATCGATTGCACTTAGTTTTGTAAGCAGTCAAACTTAGATCTCGTAAGCAACTTACCACTACTATGGGTTTCGTAAATTATGAGGAATATCTTGATCCTCTTATTACATATTAGTTAAATCGATAGACATACTATTTAAGTCTGTTTTTCTTTATTTCTTCCAAAATAATATCAGCCTGTAACCGTCCCACTGCAGGGCAAAGGTTTCTTATTATACAGAGCGAGCATTAATCATTGATGGCTTCTAACTAAATGTTACGAACTCTCTAGTTCAGCAGCATTCAGCATTACTTCTCTTAGTGGGTAAACATTTGACAGCTCCTGAGATGCTGAGTTTCTTAAATAAACGTATCTTAAAATAATAATAGGAATAAAACTTTTTAACAAAAAAAATACCGACTTCAAAAACCCTACACGATATCAAAATATTAAAACCGCTGAAAAAACATTTTTTTTTTATAAAACTTTGCCCCACTTGATTTGATTCCTCCTTGTCGTGGGTACATTTACAGACATGAATTCCACACACAATACACCCAGACCCGGAACAACTATCTGCAGATCATAAAAATATTTGCTCCGTGCGGGAATCGAACCCTCGACCCGGTGCGCAGCAGCCGACTGTACCAGCCACTGCACCAACCGTGCCGTCAATATTTATTTATTTATGAAGTCAGGTGGGGCAATGTATATAATATAACTTATCGTTGGTATGCACGAACCATGGTTGGGGCATACAATTATATCGAAAAATAATACTTACAAATGAGGTACATGTTTAATTTAATTTAACAATAATTTCACTATTGAGACACTAGATTGGTATGGGGCGTAATTCAGTGCCTCATTATGTCAGATTGAAAGTTTTCCGCATTTATTCTCAGTAGTTATAATGTCAGCCTGCAACTGTCCCACTGCAGAATAAAGTCCTCTTCTCATACAGAGAAGGAACGAGCATTGCTAGAATCAGATACACGAAGAACAAGAAAATGGAAAATTTTCGCTTGGCACAGTTTATGAAATTACTATGAAATTGGACTTCAGGGGTGGAAGGCCTGGTGGCCTGAAATACAGGCTTCAATCTAGTTTAGGCACCAGTCTCCCTTAATAAATTTGTACAATAACAATATACCAATGTAAACCAATATACCAATGTAAACCAATATACCAATGTAAACCAATATACCAATATTTATGTGATAAATAAACGAAACGAAAGTTTCATTGCTCACCATCCACTACGCTTGCTCACTTCACGTTGCCGATATCCGATCAATTCAATCCAAGTTACCTCACCAATCCTTCACCAAAAATTCAGTGATGTGTTAGACTAACCAATAAAGTACATTAAAAAGCCACATTGGTACATGCTACGTGCAACTTGGTACCCAGGACTTAAGGAGCGTAGGAAAGTTCCAGACCTACTTTTAAAATAGGAATGAACAAAACGAAAACGATGACTATATTCCCGACTATCAGCCGGTCTATATAAGTTAAAATAACTATGCTATTTATTCAACCTATATTATATAGCAATATATTTAACTAACATTCTGCACAAAGCTTCAGTGAATCATCTATCAGAGCGTTTCGCACGTACGTACTCGACAGCTACTTAATGTTTATTCGAAAGCTATTTGCACTACGTGATTTACTAATTCAATGTCAAATGTATGCACACGACTTTATATATATTATTGCAGAGCATGCTTTATTAGAAATGTTACTGTAGTATGAACCTATTATGGTTGTCCTCCATTTTGAGTTTCCACATACAATCAAATAAATCTAGGGTCCAACACATTGCTAGAGTAACGTCGTATTTATCTATATATGGCAAAATATTTTGACTCATCGCTGCTGTTTTTCTACGCTACAATATTTCCTGTTTGGAATAGCTCATTCAAGAAAAAAATCACTAGTATGGATTTTAGTGACGCAACAAATACCTACTACTTGTTGGAAAACGAATACCGATGCTACCATTCGGCGAATATGCTGATTATAATTATTCAAAGGCAATAAATCACGCTACTCAATACACTACATAAATACAAGTATAACTCAATATAAATACATGTTTTTATATTGATGTGATGAGTCAAACGAGTCATGGGATAACAGGAAGGAGCTCTACAAAAATGGCGTGCAAAGATTTGTATAGGGTCGGCAACGCGCGAGTCCTCTCTGAATCACGGTAATGTCTAAAGTTGAAACACTACTGCTGAGCGGCGAATATCTGGCACTGCGGTGGCCTACCTAGCCGGCCTCTTGCAATACTGCCGTCCTTTAACTAGAAAGCCGTTAAGCCCAAAAAGTAATTTTCAAGAAACAGCCAAAAAAGGTGGGACGTCGATATATATAAAAACACACTAATACTTAGATTAATGACTGTTACGGCCGAATACTCAAACGTCATTCAACGTTAAGTCCCCGCTTAAACAATTTGAGTCGCCCGGTTTTGTACCGAAAACAAGTGTCTCGAATAGTTAAAGCCCCACTCACGTTAAATGGCGTTAACGTTTAAAACTATATCACTTTGCATTAAAAAGTCAAAATCGCCCTTCTGATGGTTAACGGCTTTCTAGTTAAAGGACGGAAGTAGAAATCCTCATCATATCGGCCATTTATACGTCCACTGCTGAACAAAGGCCTCCCCATAGATTCCACAACTGTGTCATTTTGGGGGGTATTTGCCAATACTCACCACGCTTGGCAAGCAGGTTGGTGAGCGCAGTATGGCTACCGCTTCACAGGAGGAACGCTGCTGCCCGTCCCTCTGGTTTAGATTCCCTTAGTCGCCTTTTACGACATCCATGGGAGGAAATGGAGTGGTGCTATATTCTTAATCCGAACACACACGGATAGAAATCCTATCACCGGTAAAATTAAAACGAGATAATATATAAAAATACTCCTTGTAAATGTTGGTGACAGACAATTTGTTTTCTCTTTTTGTATATTGCCAGTTGGTTTTAAATAGCCTTTCGGAAGCCACAGTGGAAGGTTTATTAACAATTAGTTTGCTGATAATCCCCAAATAATCAAACTAAAACGTCAACAAAATGTGTTCGGATACATGAATCCCCATGAAACCCGGCTATTTACGAGTGCGTTCATTTTACTCAAATTAATTTTATGTGAATGTCATCGTGATATTCGGCGCATACGAAATTCGTTTTTATATTCGTTGCATCACTAATGTTTACATAAATTGTCTTTAAATGTCGGCACAACCTTCGCCTAAGTTTAAATTATCCCCACAAGCTGTTTGCTAATCTCTCAGCCCATCAGGCCTTGTTACTGTCAATTGATCGGAAATAAGTTCATTGTAGTTTGACCGACAAAAAATGTACTTGACAAACAATATTGAACAGTTGCTGAAATTAACTGGATCTACTCACAGATATTTACAGTTAGACTGTTCAAATATTTGTTGCAGAGCATAATAGTTTCGAGTTTCAAAAACTAACATTTGTACTAAAGTTGTAAAAAAATAAACTTGCAAGGTCCACTTCTTTAGGTCTTCTATATTCAGTTAAAGCAATGAATCACAAGAATATAATAGAATCATCCAATTATTAGGTCTTAACAGACATATTTACACGTGATATTAAAACAACAGGGAAGTCTCAGAAGTAATGTTAAAACGTAAAGCTTCTTTGAGGTATTAAACTAAATCGTAATAATGAATGAAAGCGTATATCAAACAAGTTGGTAGTTAAGTTGCTGCCGTCGTGAAGAGCGCTAAAATGATCATCAGACCGATATAGAACGTCTGACGAAATCAAGACGTACCCCGTTTTAGGCGGGCTAAAGGGAAAGTTCCTTTAACACGACTATGCGATGCCACTATTGTGGGCATATATTAAGAAATCCATATTCATTAAACCAACAAAATAACCTGATCAAAAACGTTGGCCATTTGAATGTACCTACTTGAGATAAAATTGCTTCGGAACATGCATGATAAATTTGGTGCTCTTACGGCCGAAATTAATAATTAATCTAATTCAAAATCTTTGGATTTAAGATTTTAAACTTGATTTGGTTTTGTGTTAAGATCACACTTACACAAAAACGGTCAAATCCTCAATCCCAAATCTAAATATTATGGATTATATGGACGATTATTAATTTCGGCCTTTGGAATAAAACTTGGAAGTAATGTCCATCCGAAAACTTTGCAAAAAATCTCAAGTCGTAGACACACTTTCATAATAACTATGTGTGTAAGAAAGCAGGGTCTTGCGACCGGTATCTCCAGTCGCACGACCAACAGTCGCGCCGATCGAACCCGTGCCTTCAGTATGAATGCCGGTCATTTTATGCGTCCACTGCTCACTGGCCACTTGATACACGAGACCGATAAAAGGTCAAGAACTCAAGACCCGTACGCAGGATGTCTTGTCTAATAAGGGACATGTTTGTATCCACAAACTATATTACTGACAAAGTAAGAAGCTAAACAGCGATCCTGTTATGTACTCAATCATTTATATAGGTAGATATAACTCGCGTCAGTGGCCGTTCTACCGGTTTTATTATTATAGCGTTTCTGGACTTAATTAACGGGCAGTTAATTCAGAACTGGATTAGGTTATGATAAACATTGAATGAACGATAGTTAGTGATGTAACAAACAATCCTTCTAGTGAACGAACATAATTTACTAAGTAACAGAAGTCCCTTATATATTAAAACGTGTAATCCTATGTACCGAACGCGTGGGTCACATTATAGCAAGTATATTGTATTCATAAGAAGGCGAGTATATTATGAGAAAGTAACATAAGAAATTCTATTTGTCATAGTTATTGTTTTAATAAAGCTTGCATAATAATCCTTGACTACAATTTTCTTGTGGTGAACGATTAGTATGTTTTTCGTGTCATTAAATGAATGGGGTATTATTGTCTATTATAACTAACTATATACAACAGTGAGAACCTACTTGGTATGTTGTTCTTAACCTCCTATGACACAAAGGAAACACAGGCAAATGTCGGCGGAATTTATAAGTAAAACAAAAAGTGATTCTCACGCCATTAAACGTCTGATGTTTTTACTAAAAAAACAAAGTTTATCAGATAACACTTCCCCCTGAAATTAAAAACAACCGGAAAGGAAATTAGTTTCAGTGAGAGTATATTTCTAGTAATTAATTTACACTACGACTGAAAGTTGGCCAAACTGAGATCAAACTATAAATTGACAAAAAAAATGTATTCTTCTCAAGATCAGTCAGATTTCAGTTTTATCTCAATCTAGTCTTATTTCCGTCTTAGTTTTACGTTTATTTAAGGACGAAAATAGCAAGTTTATAAATTGTTAGTTCTGAAGGTTTGAGACTTGAACGACTTAGTAGCACGTTTTTAATTACGAGGATCGGCCCTCACATCATTTATTTCGATGATGACTCCTGGATGGCAATTGTTTATTAGAACTCAATTCCTCATTACTCTATAGATTCGTCAGAAAGGCACATACCTACTTCTAAATAATGCCGTTATTTGTGGCTAACATGATTGAGTCACTCCGCGCGTCACATAACCATGACTCACGGAGGCACGCGTTCCTCTCTCACATTATATTAAATTGTTTTTTTCCCCATAGGTGTTACCTGTCGACTGAATCATCAAGGACTGACGCTTATGATCAACCGGACCTAGGAGCTGTGCAAACATCTCTACTAATTTAGAAAGTAACCCTTATGAAAAGTAGAGCGCCATAATCTATTACATTGGCGAGTTCTCCAGTCCAATATTTCATTCCAACACTGCCTGTGATCAACACCACCACGATGAAGAAATTACATTCGTCCGGTGTTCGTGTCGCAAATCGTAACTAGAATACATTTTGTACCGTAGTTGTAAGTATTAAGGTCGGTTCACACATCACCGCGTCGCGCCGCCAGCGCGTCCTGACAGGAACGGGATAAAAATATCGTCGCACACGTTTTGCATATGATCTGCCGCCTTGCCCATTAGTGGCTATCGCACTGGATATTTTCTCTTTACTGTCAGATGCTAAACGCTTATATCTGACGTCACATTACAGAAAACAACTGCGAATAACATGTTAACGCTTATTATTGTGATTCAGCTGTTTTCTGCATGTGACGTTCCCAAAGTCAACATGTGTAAGGTATTTAGCCACAGCATGGTGATCTGTGTAACGACAATTTGAATTATGTAATTAATACCTCTGTGATATTTAAGACGATTAAATGAGAGATGTTGGGATGAGTCACTGCGTGTTTACTGTTTGATTTGTAATGTACATACGTAAATACCGTATGGAACGCTCTATTGACGCATAATAAAGTAACGTATTCATGATACGAGTTAAATCTTTTAGTATTGTGACTTACACATGCAAGGTTAATTCTAATAAGTAAACAACGTAACTCGTGACTCACTATAAGTTATATACGCTAGCGGGCCAAATACTGAAACGCCACTTAGGATTAAGTCACGCTTTAACTGTTTGAGCCGCCCGGTTTTCTACCGAAAATGGGTCTTTGGATTAGTTAAAGCGGAACTTAATATTAAGTGGCGCTTCAATATTCGGTCCGTATTACAGATCGAGAATCACAACTGAAGTGTGATTGCATCAATTTAATATAAATGCTGGACCTATTACATACTTGAGTTTTGATTCTCGATCTACGAGCCTTAAAGTTTTACTGTTACGTAGTCAACTGTCGAAGAATAATGATATTATTCCGATGTCTGGCCTTCATGATTATGAATCCAGTTGCTAATAATGTGTGGAACGTTTATTCAAAATATATTTAAAACAATAGAAATGCACTAAGTATTCTTTTGAAACGTATTCTTAACGACTATATCTTACTGGACAAACCACAAGAATAAGTAACTGACAGACAGTTTTGTAGTTCCACATTATTAAGTGGTGACCTAATGAATGATTTGTGAAGGAGAAAGCAACGCGAAAGTAGGACGCCTCTGTGATTTTTTTGTGTAGAATCGTGTTATAATACTTAAGTAGGCAGTGGGCAGGTTCATTCTGTGATCGGATGGACCAATTTTGGTGACTAACTTTTACCCTGGAATCTGTTATACCTGGAAATCGTTGCTTATTGCCTTAATTGCTGTAGTTTCCTGTAACATTTATTCTCAATATTGTGTTATTCATTAGAAATATGGCTTCAATAATGTCTAGTTATACATAAGTATCGCAACGATTTAATTTGCTAAGTAGGTACATAAGTTGTAAATAAGTTCCTACGAAAGATTATATTTGTTTTAGGTAATATAAGTTGATTACGTATTAAATTATTGAATATACCTATTTTGGCAGAATTCAACCAAAGTTATTAAAACAGTATTTCGTTATGATTGTATTGGATTTTTTTAAACAATGCTAACTCTACGCTTGAAATTCGATTATTTGATAAATATTAACAATTTGTTTTCAGTTATATTTGCGTAGTGATGTAAACACTGAATCTGAATTTATTATTTGAATCTCATAAAGCCACCTAAACGTCGCAAACATGTGTAGAGTAAACACTACATAGTTTGCCGAATGTAGGCTATAACACTATCTAAGTGCATTGTACTTCCGTTAGTTATATGTATGTAAATACTATAGTTCAATGTAAACATTAAACGAATTGTAACAAATAGAGATAAACAGATGTAAATAATGACTAACTATAATCTTCAATACGTATAGCTTATAGAATTAAATTATTAACATCACATGCAGTAGATATAATTAGTTACGTACTTCTCATTATGTTAAGTGTTTTGTATGATCTGCGCTGAATCTCGCTGAATGCCTACATATTACCATGATTATTATATACCGCATTTTGTATTTTTGTACATTTGTATCATTATTAAGCTAGTCAGTAAAATATCAAAACAATTTTATGTGTTTCATTTACTTTATTTTCTTCAGCCACCAGAGCTACTTCCCATGTTCGAAGGGATTATTCTGCTCGTCTATACAGCGGTGGTAGGGTGTAGAAAGTTACCTCCTTTGTAATGAAGAAGTATTACAATTGAATTACATCCTAAGGTTGCCTGGAAGAAATCGCTGAGCTCGATAAGGCCGCCCATTGTACTCTAAAATATACTTATACTACTGTTTTTTTTACCTTTAACGATTGGTGTACAATAAAGAGTTTAATAAATAAATAAGTATACCGGCAAAGGATGTCGACTGTTGCGACATCCACAAGAAAGGACTGGAGCCCTATTATCTTATTTACCACATACGGGTGCCTTGTGGAAGATAATATGTTATGTATGTGTAGTAAAATATGACATCAGACCACTTCTAAGCTTGTATACAGTCCCAATCAGCTGCGTCACCGGAAAGAGCTGGCATGCGGTCACTAGCCTACTTTACTTGCCTTCGAGTACATTTATATCCTAACTGCGATCGCCAACCCGTCTGTCAAGCGTGGCGATTATGGCAAACCCCCCAATGAGCACACAACCCAAACTCATACCGGTCGTTGTGCCAATCTTTGGGGAAGGCTTCTGTCCAGCAGTGGATGATTTTCGGTTTAAATGATGAAGCGGCACATAGAATATAATCGATGAAATTCGCGATAGTTTAAAAACTTATACTAATAAATTAAATTTAAATTTAATGTTTTTGTAGGAACCTATATAGTGACAAATTCTTAGATGACTCAGTATACTTATGATCCATCGTACAGTTGAAATCGTCTCGTCTCTTTCCAAACTCCAAAACCGCCCCGAGCGCTTAGAACATTGCGTGTCTGTGGATGATATAATTGGTAGGTTTGTAGAAACTGTCCAAACGCTTGGATCTAAGTTCTTTAAAACCCAGACAATGTATAGATAGACTAAAAAATGTTATAAGCCACACCATTAACCTCATAAAGACTTTCCATGAAACTGTAATCCTCCGGTGATGCTGAAACCTACCAGCTGCTGAATAGACGGATATAGAATTCCTTGCGTCACTATATTCATACTTTTAGGTAGAGTCAGATTAAGAAGCTGAAGACCGAGGACGAAAGCGTAGCGTCGGCTAAGTCCAGTTTTGATAGAGTCGAGGAGTTCTTCCGACAATTTAAACCTCGGTAACAACACCTATTCAGAAGAAATCCTAGACATCAGCCTGTGCGAGATTAGGATAGAAAAGCTAAAAAACAAGGCAAATTTAGGCCCTTCAAAATTGCAATTTACTCAAGGGCACACGACTGAATGGAACGGAGACAATTGGTACTACTCCAAAAATGGAGATAACATCCTGTTGAAGAATTGTAAACCCACGCTAATAAGCCATATAAATCTGTTTTCAAGGGTCATCACGAATCGTCTCGACCAAGTTTAATTAACTCCGGTGTCCCAAACAAGCCGGTTTCCGAAAAGCGTTAGTACCGTAGACCACATCCATGCGCTGCAGCACTATGCAAAGTTTGTGGATTATGAGAAAACATTCGATTTCGATTCGAGCAAAAACTGGGAGGTACCTATAGATTAGCGTTTCCAAACTTAGACGCCAATTTCAAACCCATCCCAATATCCGTGGGGAACCCTGTTCCTGTGTAAGTTATTGATGATTATGTCTACCTGGGAGGACCATCCAGTTAAGTAGGTCCAGCTTCGAAAAGGAGGCCAATTGTGGAATCGGATTCGGGTATTACTTCTCATTCACCTATTATATTTAACGGATCCATCATTCCATTTAGCCCCAGTGTAAAAGATCTCGGGTAACATCTTGACTCTACATTTCAAACTCAGATTTCTAGTGTAAGTCAGCGAGTCAATGGTACTTTACGCTCCCTTAACCGGCTAAGAAACTTTTTGCCTGAAACGACAAAAGTAACGCTCGTGCAGTCTTTAATCTTCCCTACAATTGACTATGGTGACGTGTGCTACTTTGACCTGAACGAGGACTTACTGAATAAGCTTGATAGGGTCCTTAACAACTGCATCCGCTTTATCTTTAACTTGCGTAAATATGACCATGTGTCAAGTTATAGATCTCAGCTCACGTGGATGCCTATTCGCCAGAGAAGAAGTTCGCGTGGGTTGACTACGCTTTTCTCGCTACTCAACTCTGCCAACCGTCCTTCTTATCTTATGAATCACTTTCAATATCTTTGTTCTACTCACTCTAGGAATCTTCGTTCTTCTATTTTATATTTGATTACAAGGATTTCAAGTAACTCAAAGCATTTCTACGTTGATCGAAAGCTGATCAAAGATTTAAATCTTTGACGAAGATCGATGATAAATGTAAAGATGTTTCATAAGGATAATTATAAGTACCTTTTTATTTATTTTTATTTGTGTCCAGTGGAAATTCTACATGGAACTTCCTTCACCCCGGGGAAGGGCGAAGAGGTATGCCGGACTCCTACCTGCTAAAACCACTGGAGCGATCATATTCGGCACCGAAGGCTCCAGATCCTCGTAAGATCACACTAGAGCAATTATAAGTACCTGCTGAGCTACTAATGTGAATATGATCAAAATGGATCTATACTAATGTGAAGATGACTAATATGGATATGACTAATATACTCGTAATATATATTGGATTTGACAAACAATTCTATGAAAGACATAAAAAGACTTAACAAAACGGAAGAAATAACGCTAGACTAGGCAGTATGGTCAATAGACTATTGCTTGGCCGAAAGGGTGAACGAAAACAAACAAAAAATTGCCTCTTCGGCCAAGGAATCGTCATTAGCCTTAAAATTCGGCCAACAAAAACCTTAGAATAATGATTTTTATGATTGGTATTGAACTAAGTTCCTGAAAACACTTATAAATATACATATATTATATTAAACCATAAAACTCTCAGTCGAGATTAACGATTATGTTATAAAGAAATTTGATTCAAGCTCTAACTGGTCTACGTAATAGTGACGGCTGGGCACAGGCTTGAGTTCGTCGATGAGCATAAACGCGTTAGTGAATCCCTTTGACCCAGCGCTGCGCCCTCAGCCGTTATTAAGGCTATCTCGAGGACGAGCCAGTCCTAGCGTACAGCCACGAAATTGTCTCTTAGAGAAGTGCGAGTGCTACAACAGATTATTTAAAGGAACTTATTTAGAGCAATAAAATGGATTTCCTTCTTGAAAAACATCGGTAGGCCGCCTGTTGCTTGGCAGGGACAAGTTGTATAAGGATAAGTTCCACATTATGTTTACATATAACTTGTAATAATAATCTAAGCCCGATCAAGTTTTATTTCCTGCCGTATATCAACTACAAACACTATTGTTTTATCCGTGCTTTTCGTTTCAATTTGAAAGAAAGAAAGAAAAGTATTTATTTGCACAAAAAATTATACAGGCAAACAAAAACATAATATTAAAACAAAAGTGCGAGATGGGCCAACAGCTCAGCATGATTTTCAGCTGCAACCCACGAGTCCCTTATGCTCGAAACTAGTAGAATAAATTTTAATAATTCTGTATGTATATAATGTACGTAAAAGTATGTGATATAATAATTAGGTACATACAATGATATTATATAAAGAAGTAGATATGTTACATGCGTGCCAAAAGTAAGAACCAAAACTACCCCAATTGTAGCACCTCGCAATCAGTTCGCCTAGATAGCTATCTATTTTACACTTGTTGTTTTTGTATCTTCTTGCTTGCGACATGGTTGTACAAGCGAGCCTGTATGGTTGTGCGCGCCATTTAATATGGACGTAACATATCTATGGTATAATATCATTGGGTACATAATATAACGATATTTGTATAATATACAGTAATAGTAAATAGATGTTACGATGTATTAAATAGGCGTAGAAAAGATAGAAGGAACAAACAGTCCATTAATTATTTTTCTCTGTAATTATAATTACTGATTCACCATCTGATAATGTGCATGTAGTGAATGAATATAATTATGTTGTATGTAGGTGTTAGAGTAGAGGCAATATCGAGCATTGAAATTATTAATCAAGTGTGATAACTAAAAAAATAAATTTAAAAAAATGTAAAATAGGATTAAAATGTCATCATCATCGTTACGGCCATACAACGCCCACTTCTGAACAAAGGCCTCCCCCATAGATTTCCACAACTGTGTCATTATATCGGGGGGAATTTTCAAGTACTCACCACGCTTGGCAGGCGGGTTGGTGAGAGCAGAATGTCTACTGTTCCACAGAACGGACGCTGCTACCCATCTGTCTGGTTTAGAGCCCCTTAGTCGCCTTTTACGATATCCACGGGAGGAGAAGGAGTTGTGCTATATTCTTAATCCGGACACACACGGATAAAGATAATTATTAGATTATAATTAAGATCAAAAATATTTGTTTAGTTAAATATAATATATAGTAATAAATAAAAATAAATTGGATACAATCTAATAATACTTAAGTTACAAAACTACTACTATTTACTTTTAGACGTGGGATAGCTTAAAAGTAAGATATTTTACACTAATATTAAATTTCATGGCTGCTGTACAGGTAAATGCATAATTTACAGGTATAAGTATTTCTGGTACTGCGGTATACACAATAAGGCATGAACGTCACCCACACTCGGGCATACTTATACAGTTCTTTTGCAGAATCAGACAAACGTGCAAAAAAGCAAAAAGTAGACATAAATGGTGCTACGTCCTCTGTGCCCCCTGGGGCATGGAGCTCTGGCTCAATCCTTGGACCTTTCTTGTATCTAGCTTATATAAATGGTCCCGAGTGGTGTCCGGATTAAGAATATATACTTGTGTATCGTTAATCCGCGATCCCTGGACCATATACTTAGTAAGCCATAAAATTTCTCAGATGAATTTTCTTTTTCAGAATTGGAACCATAAAAAGAAACCCTTTATATCCAATATGACATTATTCAAAGCTTTGATGGCTATATAATGCCCTTTATTTGATATAATTTAGTATCATTTATATTTTGTAAATGTGTAAACTTCGTAGACTTGCAGTGCTATGCGCTACGAAATCTCGATTTCCTGTTGTGTAGGGCAAGGAGCAATCGTGTTTTATGTTTAATTTTTTTGTCAAATACATTATTTTGTCGAAATGTAATACTTAGACTAGTGTTCATACACGTTCTTGCCCGCACGCACAGTTATTTTCCGAACCGAACACCTTAATTGTTGACTTTTCTGGAGTCTACTTGGGCCTATATTACCTAAATAAAAACTGAACTTTGATCTTCGGTGGCCGTGGAATAATATAACGGCATCTATAAACGATATTTAGTATAGGATGGATTAATACTGAACATATCATATTAAGCAATCATTTTTAGCTACTGTGACATTATCTCCCGGTCAATATTTTATTCTACTAATAAATTATCTTCTTCTATGTCCCACTCATCACTCCGACTTTGTTCATTCTGCCTTCTTTGTTCAATCCATTCTATTGTGGAATGCGCTCCCCCTCGGAATCAGAATGGTTTAATAGCCGGCACCATTTTAAAATAAAAGTACCTACGCAAATACCTACTTGACAAGATGTCGGCAGATTCATTGCGGCTGTGATTCTCTTTTTTCGCTATTTATATATATCATCATTTCGACCGAATGAAGTCCACTGCTGGACACATGCCTCCCCTAAAACGGACTACGGATACAACGATCGATATGGGTGTTGTGGGCTCATTGGGGGGTTTTGCCATAATCGCATACTCGAAGGACGCTGCTGCCCATCCTCCTGCCAATCCATCCCTTAGTCGACTTTTACGACACCCACGGGAGAAAATGGGGTGGTGGTATATATATAATATGTATGTTTATTTTGAATATATGTTGTATATTTATACTATTTCTTTAGCCGTAACTAAATGTCTTCGCATCTATAGCTCTCACTCTTGTTGGTACATCTACTTTGTTGTCTGTGCCTCACCCAAAGGTCGCCTGGTAGAAAATGCCTATGGCATTTAAACCGCCTTTGTACAATTTTGTACATTAAGCATTAATAAAATAAATAAATACTTGGGTTAGAAAAGAAATGCATCTAAAGAGCTACAATAAAAAAGATAATAATACAATACTAAGATATACATACATACAATATAAACAGGAATGTAAAAAGCAACAGATTGACTGGCGGAAAAGACCACATTAAATGTCTATTGCACATCATGCGACAACTGATGTAAATATATACTAATTTACTTTCTTCATATTAAATATTTATACAAATACAGTTTAAGGCTAGCTCGATCATTAGTCGTGTGTATAGCTATGGAAATTTATTTCATACAATATTTGTCATAATTTTTGTGGTAATAAATCGCGTTTCTTTTTCTTTTCATACTATCCGCTCCGAGTAGTTTTAGTCAAAAGAATTTAACAGATAAAATAAAATATGGGCACATTACAATTAATGCTATAGCTATTTGCAGAAAACCTGGGCTAACCTTGATGTATGGAAAAGTCAGCCTCGTTGTGTTAACGGTCACCCATCTTATACTTGATCACGGCAAAATTCACAACGGGTATAAATCGAAACCTGTGGCGTTTATCTGCCGAGAACACTCGTCTATCCAGAGATATTCACGTGGCACATTACAGTACACTTTTCGCCATGTGCTCATGGTATCAACGTGGGCAAATTTTTTGTATAAATGAAACAAACACTTCCAAAATTAAATAACTTCTTTTATTTCAGAGTCAAATTTGTTTCCTACATAAACGTGTTAGAATGATGACGCTGTAACATTAATTGACCATTACACTAATGGTACGCGCCGTTAGCTGTTAACTTGGTGCGAGTGGAGGGCTGTGAATTTATTCCATTATTACGTGTTAGTCCGCGCGTCACGTTTCGAGGAATACATCTGCACATGTGCACATTGTGCACTCCTCCTTGTGCGGACTTCGCATGTCTTATTAATCTTTAATTAGCCACAAATATGACTGGACGAGTATTCATGTCTCGCCAGAACGGTACCAATACATCTTCCATCCATACGATCAGGCAAGTGGTTGCGTGGCGCGCGCAATAACACAACTAAACAGATAACTACTACCGGTTTCTTAGTCTTATACAGACTTTTATATTATAATAATATAGATTTATTTTTTAATAACTATGCAAATATGATCACAAATACCCATGAACCAAACGACGCGATCCCGAAACATTTCTGCAACATCCGAAGATAACAATAACTACACTCCACTACTGAGTCAGGCATACGTGTGGTCGAGGCTCGGGCGCTCCTTGTCGGAGACGCATCCACCAGCCCACAACGATGTCAACGCGTTTCAATTACTATCCAATGTCACAAACACCTAATTTTAATCAATAATCAACAATTATCGCCCACCTCTAACACTACACGCTTTATTTATACGATCAAGTGGAAAAATAATTTTTGATCCTCCATCGAAATCAAATTAACATCTCCCATGATATTTTCACATGGCAAAACAAAAATTCAAGGCAAAACACGACACAGTCCGAAAGCGCCACCCACCGAGACTTATGAACTATGCGTCAGAGGCAATTTAATATTCCTTCCTACCTTATGGATAGTAAGGTATCTGGACACTACAAACTAGACGTTATAAACAACGTGGGTTGCCCTCTCGTCTGCGCTCAGATAGGTAAATTGGAAAGACAATAACTACTCTCCATATGCTTATAAGAACACTTCATAAAACAGCTTTATATTATACTACATAATTTACATTTATATTAGGTTTACATTTTTACACAGCAATAATAATGTTTGTAGTTTTCATTATAATATACTCTATATACTTCCAATTGCTAAATATTGTCGCATATTAAGCATGTTTTTTTATTTATATCGACACGGTCATTAATGTCAGCAACATTTTATATTAACAAAATACTTTTAATGCTTCCTCGAATCAATCTATCTTTACTCTCATTTTAATACGACAAAACTATGTATCAGTGATTGGACAATTATTATTCTTTTAGAACTTGTATTAGTCACTAATTTAATTCCAAATCGATAAGTAGCCGAATACACAACTAAAACTAAGCTTCAAATAACTAAAATACGGTAATTTATAACAATTTTTCACAAACGGACACAGTTCACAGATGTTGCGACTTCACATAATCAACTCAAATTATTTCAAACAAATAATCTATAAATGCTGACAATATTGTCTTTTGTTTGGAATGACACTTAACACTTTCTATACAAAATTTGAAACCTCGATTTCTAAAGCATATAAATATGTTAGAATTTAGATGACTGATCACAATACTAATCAGACTTCTCTATACAAAACGACTGTGTTAGTAAAAATAGTTTTAGAAAAAAAATATTATGGCAAAATATTGGCGAAGTGTAGCGAATTAGCTCTCCACTAATATTTAAGTTAAAAGATCCAATACCGTTGTAAAACAAACCCAAGCACTCAACAAACAGCCGCGGGAAAATTATACTAAAAACAACTCACAGTGAAAACTTAAACATGCGGCCACACGACCGTATAGTAATGTACACACACATGGTGACCAAACTTTATAAATATGAGTTACATGTACGCAACTCCGAACAGATAAACGTTACAATCATTATAATTATGTTAACTACAGTATCAAGCCACTGTAATATTACATAGTAAGCACAACATAGCTATCGCGGGGCACTATGACATGAGAACTAAATTGATATTTACACAAGATGCACATAATATAAAATATTATAAGACATAACCATCTTAATTATGTATTTATTCAGTTATTTATTTTTTATTACACTATGGCATTGCAACTTTGTGACTCGGTTGCGGCTACACGTCGACCCTCGTTATAATAATATAATTTTGTTGGTAGAACAATAAAAGTCATAGACATCTTACGACCTGTCAATATTGTGAAATGGGTAAGAAAATTTTAACAAGTAGTTTTTCAGTACACATCTTATAAATATATTTTATAATCACAGAATGAAATAGTGTATTCGGACAATAAAAACCTTCAAATGCGGAAGCATTTAGTCACTTAGAAATAATTTAGATTGATAGCGTTCAGTGACTTGATAAGAACACGGTTGCTCAATATCGAGCGAGATAACGAAAATCTTATAGTATATCAAGCTTTTCTATAAAAACGAGAACTGTTACTGTGGACTATCGAAATATTTGCTCGCTCGTTGAAACAGATAATGCGCAAATTTCGAAATGAGAGTTAACTCACATTTAACATACACAATATAGAATTAATTCTAATATATAGTACGTGTTGTATTTTAATTTTTCAAAGAGATGTGGTTATACGTGTTAATAAAACGTATTATGAAATTACATTTAATGTGAATAGGTGTTTAAATGGCTCAGTTCCGATGACAAACGCTTGAGTGGCGTTTTCGAGATGCACGTTTTCAACTTTGCATCATGTTCATAAAGCGTTATAACGTGAAAACATAGTAAAAAAGCCCCAAGCGCTTGTTATCTGATCTTAACCTATTGGTATGTTAGATGTGTGCAGTCTCATTTCCCAATCGGCGCGATATCTGCTGCGGAGTGTGGGGAAGGCCGCACCCGCTCGGCATGCGTCGGCGTAGCCAGGCCGCTGCCGCACTCGCGCTACGGCTATTATAGGTCCCTGCACACACAGAATAATAATATTTAATAACATAAACACAAAGCAAAAACTATCAATATTTAGAGGTTTATTTTCAGATTGTTACTTATGTATGAAAGGGGGCAGCATAATAACGAGTTCCCGTAAACACCTTGCCTACACGCTGTGCGCACTAATGCTAATTGACGTTGAACTAACGACCGGAACATAAATCTATACAATAATGCCTTCTGAGCGGTGAAGAACAGCGGTTATATTGGTCGCGGAAGTGACTGTTTTAGTGAATACCAATCCACTCGTTTAGTGTGGTGACCACGTGCATAACATTAATTGTGTCAGAGACGATAGGCTTAAGTTGAAACTTACTTAGGTACCCAAAATAAGATCTCAAGGACTTGATACTCATGAATGTCATTGCACAGTATCATATATCAGTATTACCCTCAAAAATAAAACTCCTAAATGCTTTTTATGAGATGCCTAAAAAAACTGTCTTTCATCATCATCATCATCATTTCAGCCGAAAAAAGTCCACTGCTGGATAGAAGCCTCCCCAAAGCCTCCCGCTGCTGTCCATTCTCCGGCTTATCACTTAGTCGCCTTTTACGACACCCACGGGATAAGATGAGGTGGTGGTATTCTTAGCCGGCACCACAAAAATAGGAAATAAGGAGAAGTGGTACGGGGGCGTAACCGCGCCACCGCGACTGGATCAATTTGGGCCTTCCGGAAAAAATAGCCGTTTCATAACATCAGTTGAGATTCGATCGCGTAAGTGAAACTTTGTTAAATTGTCATGTTGTTCGGGGATAACATGCAAAAACCGAAGCGAAAATAATAACTTTATCAAGGAAGGAATCATATACTATATGCAAGTGAAGGAATTTTCTTTTGTATTTGTCTATAAAAAGAATAAATTAAAAATTATTGTTTTCTTTATTATTTTACATTTCGATTGACGGAGCAGCACGACATTATTATTTTTGTACAATACAATGCTTCTTATCTACCACTTTTAACTAGCAATCGGTGAAAAACAAACGCTATGAATAGAACAGCGAATGGTACTCCCAATAAAGTTACGCGTTGCGTGGTACCGCTGTCGTTTGCGGTCTGTGCGCTCGGTATGATTGGCTACCTACAAAGTCGTGGGTGTGTTTTAGTATGAGAAGCCAATTATAATGTTGTGTTTATTCAGTTCATTGGATGATACCTTGTAACTGTGTGCATTAGTGTGCTTATATGAAGAATGGTAGTGGGAAAATGGATTTCTAGGCTTGCATACATTTTGATCTACATGGCATATCTCCTTTCTTCCAATATCTTTTCGTTCTACACACGGCCTAATTTAATAGTTATAATCCTCATGTAAATAAATCCTATCAACAATGAAAGTCATTACACCTAGTAAGTAAACACCAATACTTCCATCACATAACATATCCATTATATAACAGCCCATTGAAAGAATTTGTAATAATAGAACCGATATAAAACTTAGTTCAAACCATCTTGTTAGAAACATGCGTGTCCCATTTCAATTTAAAAATATTAATAATTTAATACTGTATAATACCCAACACCTGCCAGTGCTAAACGTATGTCTACTATGCAATATATTGTTGGATATAAATGTTGATATTACCGTACCTACCTCATCCACTGCTGCGAGGGCGGGTTGTGGGAGGGCGTCGACGGCTGGTGAGACTGTGTTGCCACCCTTTGCACCACCTGCAATTTATGAATATTATTATTACGGGTTTTTTCGGTTGCTAGAAGAGTTTCAGCTTACGCAAACCGCAAAGGAGGCTGGCAAATGCCCATATAATGTTAGGCCCCGAATTGTGCTAGTCGTTACATATAGGAAATTGGTATCACACCATACCTAGGGTTTTTCACGAGTATTTAATGTCAATTCTTTTAAATTCGCAAAAGCGTTTAAGTAAAATCCCCGTTTTTGTGATAGTGAGGTTAAGTATGGCGTTATGATACAATATCAACTATCGTTTATTTTATCACATAATAATAATCGATAACTATTGCTTTTCTGTAACATTTAAGGAGTATGTTGACATTTCCACTACGTCAGGTTGACACGGTTGATCATGGTTTGCTTGTATAGAATCTCATAGAACTTTCGATATATATAGTTTTTGTTTTATTCAGATATCGTTCGCGATATTCCAGAGAAATCGGTATCCAAATTAGATCACAGAGGTCGGCCGTGAAATTAAGGCGCGTCGATGTCCAGTTAATTTGCAAGGGTTGGTAACAATATCAGGGATCTATGGAAACCTAAAGCAAGCCAGGGTCGTTGTAAAAATCCACGTAAAACCCAAAAGCGCACATATCATCCACCAGTACATAACAAACAGTGAAATGCGAGGGAATGAAAAACAATTTAAAAAAAATTAAACATATTTTTTACATATTTGGCACCAAGCCATAGACATGTTTATTCATGTTCCTAATTTTGTAAATAATTGTAAATCTCAATAATTTATGTTTTTATTCTTTATTTATTTAAGGGCCTTTCGCAAGTTATGTCTAACTCAGACGACCGACTTGTATGTATAACTATCGACTGTCGTCAGCAAAGGTGTATGATATTTCTATGACAACAAACGAAGCGCTGCAGGTTGTCGACAGCTGCAACAGGCTGAACAGATAGCTACCTGCTGCACGAAGGCCCGCGTGAGGTGCGGCGCGGCTCGCTCGGCGTGCTCGAAGGCGCGCCGCAGCTCCTCGATGGCCGCCGCGCTACCGGACCCGTGCTTCCGGGACAGCTGTATATACGGAAATACACATTAGTAACTATAGATCGCATTAAAAAATGTATACCGCATAATTGATCACGCTTTCTCAAAGTTTATTTAAACCATTAATATTGATTTAACGATTCTTTTTTGTGTCCGGATTAAGCATATAGCACTATTACATCTCCTCCCGTAAATGTCGTAAAAGGCGACTAAGGGACTCTAAACCAGAGGGATGGGCAGCAACGTCCCTTCTGTGGAACAGTAGCCATACTGCGCTCACCAACCCGCCAAGCTCAAGCGTGGTGAGAAGGTCCTGACAAATTTCCCCCAAAATGACGACACGACGAGGTCTCTGTTCAGCAGCGGGCGTTCTTTGGCTGATATGATGATGGTAATTTATTAACCGTTGTGTAATGAAATTTTACACGAGATCACAACCATATTGACCTCCTATTGTCCGACTACTGCAGTTAAAATAAATATCGGTATCATAAGAAAAATAAAATGGAAACAAAACAATCTTTAGTGTCAGCTATGCTTTCTAATAAACAACTTTCTTTCTATCATTTTTTCATCATTTCGGCCGAATGAAGTCCACTGCTGGACACAGGCCTCCCCCGTAGATCACCACAACGACCGATTTGAGTGTGTTGTGGGCTCATTGGGGGGTTTTGCCATAATCGCCACGCTTAGCAGACGGGTTGACGATCGCAGTTAAGTTATTAATGTACTCGAAGGACGCTGCTGCCCATCCTCCGGCTAATCCCTTAGTCGACTTTTACGACACCCACGGGAGGAAATGAGGTGATGGTATTCTGAGCCGGCACCACACGGTACTTTCTTTCTATCTATCTTTCAATTAAAATTATTTAAACTATTGTACACACTAAATAATATACCATATTGTTTTAAATTGAGTAACAAGTGTTCTTACCTCATTGAGCAGTGGATAAATGAGCTGTTGCAGATACGGGTGCCGCCTCACTTTGTTCTCTTCGCTGTTCGATCCTCTATGGTCCAGAGGCGAAGCCTAGTATTAGAAATATATATTAAGAACACACATTATATCTACACAGATAGAAGAGTAGTTAAATCGGCAATCCTGCCAAGTGTGATTAGGAAGCTCCTGATTCCGGGTAACGATGACGTCGATATGAGACGAGTCTATGCTCCGGGCCAGGCGCTCCCGGTGAACGGCGGTACCAACGGAGTCGACGGCGCCGTAGTGCTACAGCCGGAGACTGCCGAGGCCTATCTGGACTACCGGGCGGCCATGATGCCGCTGCAACGCGCCATCCGCGAGGCGAAGCCTCGTTCTTGGAGCGTGCTCCTGGAGGGACTGGATAGGGATCCGTGGGGGGACCCTACCGTATAGTAGTGGGCAAGTTGCGTCCGTGGCTCCCCCCGGTGACTGAAGCCAAGGCCCCGGATGTACTAGAAGGAGTACTTTATACGCTCTTTCCGGGTCCCCACCCCAGGCACTTCTCGGGGAGAATTGTAAAGGATCCCCCAAGCCTCGCTGTGTGCTGTGCTGCGCACACGGCGGCATATGACCACGTGGACGCGTCAGTCTTCCCGAGGGTCGCTTGGTATCAGCACGAAGACTTCCAAATCTGCGCACCAGCGGCAGTAAGAGACCTAACACCACGTTAATAACCGTTCACTGCATTTTTAACATTCTCGGCTAAAGACGACTGTCGCGCTTTAAATGCTAACAATACTAACGTTTTTGTTATAAACTACGCTATCCCTGTTGGAGGGCTGGTGTTCAGACCGCTCCTTGCGATCTTCGCGGTCGCCGCGGTCGCCTCGGTCGCCTCGGTCGCCTCGGTCTCCTCGGTCGCGTTCTCGCTCTTTCGTGTTCCGCTGTTCCACGGGCACTTGCACGTTCGACGACTGCCGACTCTGAAATGTTGTACAGCCACATTTAGACAATGTTCAAGTGGATTATTTGATCTTCTCTTTCTTTCTTTTCGTGTATTCAGTGGCCAACCTTGTGTCAAAGTTGTTCGAGCCGCCCAAAGGGCTGACTGGCTTGACTTAACGACTGCTGTCTAATGAGAATGACCGGGACAATCGGGATAATCTCATCCATCATCCATCCACAGAATGACCGCGCCAAGCGTCGCTTAACCTCACCGATCAGTGCTTGCAACTGGCTATGAGCGCCTCATGAATTATTTGATGTAAATGGAGCTGTTATTTGAAATAAAATAATCATAATCAGCGTAAAAAAATTATAGGGTTTATTTGCATGCGAATGGCACAGATCCGAAAAGTTGCATAAACGAAGCATATACCCAACAGTGGGAAAACTCAGGACGTGGACAATACACTAAACTGACAAAATTATATATTTTTTAAATTAGGTAAAGTAATTGAGTGATATAAATTATAAACCCATATTAGAGATACCTAGCTTTTCAAATAGTTTTTAGGTATGTATTTTCTTACCACACACAATCACAGATACGAAATAAATGTATATTAATGTGTTCACGTTTGTGAATATAACCCTTCTTAAACCAGACTGTAATTGGAACATAAAAGGAACTCTACTTGAATTTAAAACCGCGCTTTTAATTCTACATTTGAACTTTGACATGTAAAGGGCTACACTTCTATTTATTTTATATTAAGTGGATAGATGTCCCAAACTTAAACTGCTTATTGGAAGCCTCAAAAGCAACAATGTCACTGGTTCAAGGCAGTAAGTTCTATGTTCTGTTCGTTATTCAGGCACCACGGGCACTTCCTTCTCCATAAATGTCTAATAGTTGAATGAGTTAAGTTAATGTTTGATATGTTTATTATTATTAAACAAGCATAACAAGCAATAACTTCGGCCGATGTTCAGCAGTGGTCTGTATGAAGTAAGAGTAACATTTCCGGAGATGTCAGATGAATCGTTTCCTGCATCTAAACGTGTACTGCTGTAATATGATAAAGTTGAGGTGCTCATAGCCAGACGCACTCACTGATTGGTAAACGATCGGCGAAGTTAAGCAACGCTCGGCGTGGTCAGTCTATAGATGGGTGACCGCATAGTAGTATTTGAGCTGAGCGTCCCCGTGCTTGATGCGTGGTTCCGGTTGTAGTCATTAGACAGCAGTCGATAAGCCAAGTCGGAGGCCTTTGGGCGGCTTGTATAACTTTGACACAAGGTTGGTCACCAACCACACGAGTAAAAAGAAGATATCATGAAGTTGTGTGCATACCGCGTGTTTGTCGCCAGTATTGTTGTTGTGCGCATGAGCTGCATGCGGGGGGGCGTGCTGCGCGTGGGGTGTGTGGGGGGCGTGGGTCGCGGGGGGCACGTGGGGGGCGTGGGGGACGGGCGAGCTGCTGCGGGCCAGCGGCGCTCCGTTCTGCTTACCGCCCGACGCCACGCTCACCGGCTCGCGGGTTGGCACTGCAACGATAACAATATTGTGTGTTACAAATGATTACCAGTGGCGGTTTCTTCATATAAGCCCAAAAGCACCAATTTTCCAACCAACAAACATAAAAATAAATATTATAAAACGTTCCATATAAGCTTTTCCAAAGTTTTCCAAACCTCGCGATTTGCATCACGTAATAGGGAGTCGTTTATCGCGAGCAGTCGCGTGATTTGTCCTTAATTGAGAGAGCGGGCGAGAGGATACGCTCTTGCTCGCACTCGTGTGCTTGTATAGGGCTTGGACGCTGAATTATCTCGTTTCACTAGCACGTGGGACATAAGTCAAATTATCAGCAGCGCATAACAGTTACATACACGAACATAACTATTGCCCATATCTATAGTACTAATTTGTATTGAAAAACGAATGTGACATTAAGGTGGGATTTTGTAGACCGACATTTTCTTACAATTTATTAACATGACGACATTGATTGAGTGAAGTGAAACCTTGAGCAGTATCTATTTAATAATTATAATATGTATTAAGTTTATGGTTTTTTATAAAACGAATAAGGAAACTAAATAAATTATTCCACGGGGAAGTTTAGTCTTATCAAAAGTTTGTCCGCGACGAATGGGAAAAACTTAATACTTTTGAAGTAAGCATAATATATCTATTGTAACTAATAGAAATTGAAAATAATCGCCGTAGGAAAACCATACGTATTGTTGATATCAAGGTGAAATTACTACGATCAAAAACGTAATACATAACTTTTGCCTGGCAATATTAGTCTACAATATGGTTGAGTTAAGCGATACTGACGCATGCGTCATGCTCGTAAACGGGTGCCGTCTGGCAGGACTGGGCTGCCGTTGCACTGACATGGCAAATAAGTTATAATATTGTAGCATGTTCCTTCTTTACACATTAGTCTACATTATTTTCATTATATTTTACCATGATTTGTATCTAATAACTAACATTGTAACCTAAATTATTTAATGAAAGGGTGTGAAGTTTCTTCCCGGCTCTACCTCAAAGGACCAACGTATTGGAACCATGCAAACTTAAATTCTTACGTTTCATTAAATATAAAAACATTCATAAAAAACTTTTGGCTACTGACTCATCTACGCTGACGTAGGTATAAAATTATTCTTACAAATTTAAACGTATTTAATTTACTTCTAAAAGTTACTGTTTTTTATTTATGAAAACTTGATTACGTCATACATAGGTTTGCAAGTCATGTTATATTCATTACACAGAACATAAATTATTTTGTGTTCCGATAAAGCACTAATATAAACGTACGAAATTTAAATAAATATCGGGCTTGCCCTATTGTACAACCGTAGGAACGCCACTGGCTAAGATGTTACACAACTAAAACAGGTAACTCAAGATGCTCTACTAACAAAATCAAAAGCTATACATATAACCCGTCGATGACATAGTTGCATGGACAAATTTGCATCATCATCATTATCATTTCAGCCGAAAAACGTCCACTGCTGGACAGAAGCCTCCCCCAAAGATTGCCACAACGACCAGTATAGGTTTGTGTTGCGTGCTCATTGGCGGGTTTTGCTATAATCGCCACGTTTGGCAGGTGGGTAGACGAACGCAGTCGAGTTGTAAAATTCCATAATCGCCTTTTACGAAATCCACGGGATGAGATGGGGTGGTGGTATTCTTAGCCGGCACCATAAGCACAAATTTGCACAAATTTCAAGCACTCAAAATAATTAGGTACTATATACTCTACGGTCACCAACTTGCCTGGCGTGGAAACTATTCTTATTGCCTCTTTTTTCAATAAATGTGTATGTCCTGTTGTGGACTGCGATGGTTGTTGATGACGATGATCTGGATGATTATTACCGTTGTCGTCGTGGTGGTTGCGTCGTTTGTTGTCTCGCTCCGCGGACTGCTGCAGCGCTCCGCCGCGTACCGTCATGATCCACGGCTCGTCTGCCTCGCTGTCACCGCTCCGACACTCCTCTCTGGAATAAACCAAATTCATAAGTATTTCATTACCTTTATCTTGTTTAGGATGTTTTTAATGCGACATTCTATTTATTTATGCTTAATGTACAATAGTGTACAAACGCGGTCTTTCTGCATGACAACATTTCTACTAACATGTGTAATGTCTACATATAACGCGTTTCGTAGCTCAAAATAAACTGAACTTGTTTTCGCAATAAAAGCATCGTCAAAAACATTAGAAACACGGTATTGATTTATTGCTTTCTTGACTCTTACACAAAAGATGGGTAATATTTTTCGAGATATAGAATTTTCTGTTTTTATTCCGGAGTTAGAAATATATGAAAGAAAACAACTATGAAATATGTACGAATATATTTAAATAAAAAAATTCGATGGATCATAAATCTTACAAGATTTTTAATTAGAAAGAAAGTATGTATGAAATATACTCACGAATCCGAATTCTCCGACTCGGTTTCGCTCTCTTCGCTCCGCTGCGCCTTCCACTTCTTATACCTATCTATAAGATCCATTAGATACGAATTCTTCTTAGCCTTCCGTATAAACTGGAATTTTAGTAACTCCTTAGCCGTTGGCCTCTGGAAAACAGAACGAGGAATGTTTCAGAACAGTGTTTGAAGAACACGAACGACTCGCGGCAGTTAAAAATTAATTTAGATTCGCCTGGTACAAGTTTGTGTAGAAAATCTCTAAAATAATATATGTAGTACCGTAATCTGAGAAGATATTAATATGTAGCATTAATATCTCCCCAGATTAAGGGATCAAAACGTAATCCGAAACACTCGCGAGGGTTCTAACAAAACACTACACACTAAAGTCTAAAGCCGACGGTTTGGGAAATTAATCCGTATGTAACTCACATTTTCTGGGTCCTTATTCAGGCACGCCTCGACGAACTCTTTGAAGGGTTTCGAGTAGCTGCCGGTGAGTTGAGGGGGGTTGTTCTTGGGTATAAGGAAGAGCACCCTCATGGGGTGCAGTTCAGAGTTAGGAGGTTCGCCTTTGGCCAGCTCTATGGCAGTGATCCCGAGAGACCAGATATCCGCTTTACTGTCGTAGCAGGACTGTTTGATGACTTCGGGTGCCATCCAGAACGGAGTGCCGACGAACGTGTTCCGTTTGCTTGTCGTGTTCGTTAGTTGGCCGGCGACACCTGAAATGATTGACATTCTCTTTGATTTAAGTTGCGTGTGATGTCCCGCTGAAGTAGGGCTGCCATACGTTCCAGTACACCGGGACGGGTCACGTTTTGACGTGTTGTCCGCATGTCCCGGTCAGTAAGTCATTTCTCCCGGTTTGTGAATTAGAATTAGAGTAGTAGTAGGTAGGCAAGTGCGATTCGTACGCGGCCGGGAACAAAAGCGAGATCTGCTAACTCGGTGTTCTATCATTTATTAGTTTCTATTTGACATTACTGCACAAAGAGACGGATTATGTATTATCCATGTATACATTTAACGAGGTAGGTTTCATTTCTCCATTATTTTCTGACTTGTACTAATAAGAAAAGCAAAAGTATTTTTTTCTAAACTTTACACTTTTACTACATAATAAGATGACTTTCTTTTCCAATAGCAGGGAAGATTCATGGCACATACACAAGTAAACAAGATAAACAAATCAAGCACTGAATGATTAATTTGTTTTGCTTTATTATTGGGACATTCTTATTACAGTCACCATGATTTATGATTCAATTTATTTGAATGTTTTTAGATGATGATGTTTAGTTCTTGTATTGGTCTTTATACTAGCCATAAAATCCTTACAGAAAAGTTTACTATCAATCAATGCTCACTTCACTTGCCTCAAAAGAGAATACATTCGTATAAACTAACATTAGGTACCTACATGAGAACATTTGCTGTACTCGGACATTAAAGTTTTGAATTACATATCTCTTAGATTAACCTTATGAATGGTCATGTTAGCTCAGGTCGTAAAACGACTCTTGGGAGTAAGATGTCAGCTAATGTAGGTACATTAAAATTGATAAATGTGCAACCTTCATATTGAACTGCATTATCAATCGTTTATCATCATTTGCCTTGTCAAGGAAAACCACATATCGAGCATTTTATAAGTTAAATACTTATCCGGAATTCACAACCGGTAACCGTAACATTTTAAATGATATATAAAAGAATGTAATTTCCTTACAAAAGCAACACAATTCTCGTAACCCAAGCCCCGATTGAAGTTTGACGCCATTTGCCATTTGACGTCGACGGCACGGTTGGTGCAGTGGCTGATAAAGTCGGCTGCTGCACTCTGGGTCGTGGGTTCGATTCCCGCACGGAACAAATATTTGTATGATCTGCAGGTAGTTTTTCCGAGTCTGGGTGAAAACGGTAAACGGTATTCTGCTAACATTTCGAACTGTCACAGGTATTGAAATTGTCATTAAATAAACGTAAATATTGAGATTGAAATGAGACTAGATTGAGATTATACTGAAATCCGACTAGCAAGAGCTTAAGAGTAGCAGAATAAAAAAAATTGTTAATTCAAAATTTTATCTTAGTTCATTCAACTTTTAGTCGTAGTGTAAATTAATTACGAGAATTGGCCTTCTGACGACTTATCGAAAGCCTGATACAGTCATGCTCATGCGGGCTTTTTTGTGACTCACTCCATTATGTTTCTTTTCCCGAACGAAATACAAAAAAAACATTGAACTTCAATACAATATTTTGTTTCCTTCCTACATATTTATTATATCGATTCGGTTTGATACGGAATTCAACAAACCATATTTTCGTTTTGGGTTTTTACAGCAATTGACTTAGGTCAATCTCATCAAGATGTATATAATAAAAGTACAATAGTTTACGGCATGTTTGCGCAGTGACTAATCGCTTAGCTTTCTACGCTGTGTGCCACGCATACGATACCCACACCATACATATATTTCTATGACCTAGAGGTAGTTGTTTGGGTGTTTTTGTATGCAAAATTTATATCATGATAAAAACTAGGATTTCTTCCAAGTGTAGGTTTTTTACACTTAAACAAATTTTTTGTTTTATAGTGTGGCAAGTACCAAGCGGGAACAATTTTTTATATAGGTACCTTTTTTACCCGATGGTAGTACATCGTGTAATTCCTCCGCGCCTCAAAAGGGCGGAGGGGTATACCGGACTCTAACCGGTTAAAACCTCCGGAGCGGTCAACTTCAATATCGAAAAGGGGCTCCAGAAACCCGCCAACAATCACACTGGAGCCACAACAATTTGACGCAGCACCTTTAGAATTCTCATAGGCGAGAAGTAAAACGTAAAGCGGTCAACCCCCTCTAGCGGAGGGAAGGCGAGAGTAGAAAGGCCCGGCCAGGCACATGTCGGGGGGATTGTAATGGATTCCCCCGCCACATTGCCTGTTACTGTATGAAAGCTACTAAATTTAGAAAACCCATTAGGTGTATTTCGCATGCAGAAAATGATTGAGTAATAATTTTATACGAAAATTTTCTTCGTAGTAATTAAGGAAACCCCAAATTTTATGGGTTTAAATTCCGGACCGAACACTAGCATGTTTATCTTTGTAGATGAGTGTCAGAGACGTTATCACTTGGCAAACTGTTAAGTCAAAAGAAGGACTTGAATAAAAACGTGTAGTAGAACCAAACAAAGCTCGATCCAGTAAACACAGGTGTTTGAGGAGTCTGAAAGTCTTTACGCTGCTCTTCTCAATGCAAAAGGGCGTTCACTTTACTTTGGCACGGCTCACAGTTGCCTCACAAATTGTTCAAACATTGGCCTCCAGCCAAAATTCATGGGTCATAATGCGCGCTTAACTTATAATGCAAGCTCCCCGATTCTAGTTACGAGATGTATTTTAAGTACTCCATTACATTTGATAACATTTTTGACACAGTTGTGGGAGTATCTGACTTTATTTTTTAAACTGACAAAAATGTGGGAATACCCATACACACAAACCCTAGCAGCTTCAATGGCTGTTTATCTACTACGGTAGGCTAATGTTACTTATTCTGGTATACCCTTTTAAGGCGCCAATGGAAATTCATCACGAACTCCCTCCGACCCGGGAAAGGGCGAACGGATGCATGCTAGACTCCTACCGAGTGACACTGGAGCGGTCATCTTCGGGATCGAAGGAGGCCTCCAGGTCCCCGTTTGATCACATTAGAGCCTCCCACTGGTACCACGCCTATAGGCACATCTTGAAGACTGTGAAACGGTAATCCAAGGGGATTACGGATTGTAAAGGATCACCCGAAGCCTAGCTGTTCGCTGTGCGCCACCATCTTCGGGATCGCTCGGTGTGAGCACGCAAATATCTCAATCTGCCCAGCCGCAACCCCTGTTTATGTATACCTAACAAGTCTCAGAAGACTATTCATCCCACTCTTGATCTTGCTGTTAAAATTTAAAATCTTATATTCGCTCCACCTTACAATATTTCCCGAGATGACAAAATTAAGACTTGATAAATATCCCCAGACTGTTGAACAAAACTTTCTTATTATCTAAGTAGTTAAATAGATGCGGTTTATTAAATAAAGTTGGACAGTTAGATTCATGTATAAACTCAACACGCTAAATTATACCTATTATACAGAGATGGAGCCCATTAACGATATTTAGTGAAAATTTAATATAATATATTAATCATCGTAAGTAACTAGGTTACATGAATAAACAGCGACATTTGTTGTTTTTTAAACATTGCCTTACTCTAGTATTTCTCCTGTGTGCATAGGAACAATTTACATACATTTGTACATCTGACGTGCAGGGATCGACTAGCCATTGCGCCACAGGTGCCGTCGATTTATCAACAGCACAAATACAAAGCCATGATCAGTGACAATAGTAGTCATTTCTTCCCTTGTGTGTCGTTAGAGGCGACTTCCATTACGTAGAGAGGTCGGCCAGTTGCTACCTGAATGTTAACAGCATACTGCGATTACGTCATAACAATACTGGGCGGAGATAAAGTCACCTTCAAGACTCCAATGCTATAAAGCACTGGTCCCGTTAATAATGAAAAAATATTTTAAACTCATACAAAGTGGCCGTGTGGTGCCAGCTCAGAATGCCACCACCCCATCTCCTCCCATGGGTCTCGTAAAAGTCGTTTAAGGGATTAGCCGGAGGATGGGCAGCAGCGTCCTTCGAGTACATTAACAACTCAACTGCGATCGCCAACCCGTCTGCCAAGCGTGGCGATTATGGCAAAGCCCCCCAATGAGCTCACAACACATCCATATCGGTCGTTGTAGTGATCTTTGGGGGAGGCCTGTGCCCAGCAGTGGACTTCATTCGGCCGAAATGATGATACCAACAAAAAACATGCGATAATTTAATTACTTGTAGCTTACGTACGCACACGTTTTATACAATGAGTGAGTGCGAGGCAGGTACTCCGGACCAATGAGTGAGTGCGAGGCAGGTATTCCGGACCAATGAGTGAGTGCGAGGCGGGTATTCCGGACCAATGAGTGAGTGCGAGGCAGGTATTCCGGACATGTCTGGTACCTAACACTCGATCATATGGTAGGCCCATGAGGCCATTGACCGCCAGCTGTTTTGGTTGATGATTAGTTAGGAAATAAATGGAAAGATTGATTTTTTATTATGAGCTTCTCGCATACATCTCAAGAGAGATGTTGCGAACCGGACAATTGACGAAGCGTAAATAGCCTCCAGCCTGGCTTTAAACTTTACACTAAGTAACTGCGCCTAAGGGCATTGCCTGTGGGAAACAGACCTCCGCTTAGGGCGTTACTGGTATATCTGCAAAAAGGGACTGCTGAATCGATAGACAGTTTGGTGAAAAATTACGATTACTAACGATTTTATTTTGTTCTGGTAGAGAATCGTTGCCGTGTAATGTCCGGATTGCGAATATAGCACCACTCCATCTCCTGCGGATAACGTAAAAGGTGACTAAGGGAATCTAAGTCAGAGGGATGGGCAACAGCGTCCTTCCAAGCGTGGAGAGTATTGGCGAATACCCCCGAAAACTGATGACCCAATTGTGAAAATCTACGGGGGAGGCCCTTGTTTTGGAGTGGACGTATAAATGGCTGGTATGATGAGATAATCGTGACGTAACCTAATCACCTCCTGAGGTTACAGGTGGATAAATCAGCACCAAACATGAACATGACAATATGGCGTCAATTGTTCGTTATAACGTCCTGTTGGGAAACAGTAGACGTTAGTACCTAATGGACATTTACAGTGTATATGGCCGCCACAAGCAGCAGGATATCAATGTCATTCAAATGCCATTTATAACAATTGATACAATAGGCATAAAATACACGGCTATGCGTACATACAATTGCTCCAAATTCTTCAACATCGATATATTTCTAAGATAAGCGTTCACTGTGAATGGTTTTCGTGCTCAAGCTGCATGCATCGTTTGTTTTATGAGCGCAGGAACACTGGTCCATCCGTTAAGATGACATTCGAAACTCGTATCACTGTTGCATAGCGTTTTAATCACATGAATACGAGAAAAACCTTGACTTGTATAAGAAGAAAGTTATTATTTATGCACGTGTACTCACATAAATACATACATAACAACTCATAGAATGAATAAGAATTATTCAATAAAGTGACACAACAGATACTAGTCTCGAGGTCATAACTAATATACAATGTACATACAACATTACAAATGTAGATACACAAAAGCTATTCTGTGTAAAAGTAAATATTAATTTAAATCAGATATTTCTTGTCTGTCGTTGTAAAAATACTCCGCCGTCAGCGACAACTTATCAAAAGACAAAAGGCGGTCATGGATTGAAGTAATAAGTGCAAGCGGCGCAATTTCCTTATCTATGTTTTTACCCTTTTAAAATGTAGGTGAAACAGCGGGGCCCCAAAGTCATTTAGGACCCTTATTAACACGGCACAGTCACAGAATTGCCCGCTATGTGCAGACTACGGTCTGCCGTCAGGGCATAGGCTGGGCAGCAAGTCATGCGCTGCCCAGAAAGGTAAGAGGGGGAAGCGAGCCCCTTCTGCCACTGCCAATAGGCAGGAGTTGACTGTGCCGGCGACATCGGTCGTGGGCCCACCGGAGGAAATGGAGGCCGAAAATTCCCAGCCCTAAGAGTTCTACAGGGCAACCTGAACCACTGCCGCAACGCGCAGAATCTACTGCTGCAGACTGTTGCGGAGTGGTCGGTTGCCTTGGTGGTTGTGGCGGAGCCCTACGTCGTCCAGGAACACCCTCGCTGGTTCGGGGACGCCGGGGACTCCGTCGCCATCTATTGGGCTGAGGTTGAAGGTGGGCCGCCCTGCTCGCTGTTGGACAGGGGGCAGGGATTTGTCGCTATAGAATGGGGACCTCTGGCAGTAGTGGGCTGCTACGTCTCCCCCAACGTGTCTCTCGCCGACTTCGAGGGATACTTGGATGGGGTGGCGCGCAGCATTCGCTGTAAATGCTCGCCCCGTCCAATGCTCGTCCTGGGAGACTTCAATGCTCATTCTAGAGCTTGGGGCAATCGTCGGGACGGGCCGAGGGGGAGGATAATACAAGACTGGGCGGCATCGCTTGACCTCCGATTGCTGAATCGGGGGTCCATTAGCACCTGCGTTCGGTGGCAGGGGGAGTCGGTCGTGGACCTGACATGGGCGGCTCCTTCTGTGGCCAGCATGGTGTTGGGCTGGCGGGTTGCGGAGGAGGTGGTAACGTTGTCCGACCACCGCCACATAGTTTTTGAAGTGGCCCTCCGTCCGCCTGGCCCGAGCCGTCTAGGTCCCAGCCCGCAGTCGCGGCGTTGGGCCCTCACACAGCTCGATCGAGAGATGCTCGTCGCTGCTGCCAACGTCGTGGCGTGGTCAGAGGTCGATCAAGGGATCTTGCCCGATCCAGAAGAGGAAGCGGCCTGGTTCCGGGAGGCGATGACGTCGATATGCGATTCATCAATGCCCCGGGCCAGGCGCTCCCGGCGTACGGCGGTGTACTGGTGGTCGGAGGAGATTGCGCAGTTGCGCGCGGTCTGCCTGGCATCCCGCCGCCGGTACCAACGAAGCCGACGCCGGCGTAGTGCTACAGCTGGAGAGACTGCGGAGGCCTATCTGGCCTACCGGGCGGCCACGAAGTCGCTAAACAGCGCAATTCGCGAGGCGAAGGCTCGGTCCTGGAGCGAGCTCCTGGAGGGACTGGACAGGAATCCGTGGGGGAGACCCTATCGTATGGTCGTGGGCAAATTGCGCCCGTGGGTCCCCCCGGTGACCGAAACCTTGGCCCCGGATTTGTTGGAGGGAGTACTTTCAACGCTCTTTCCAGCGGTCCGGGACCATCCTGGTCCCTCTCCACCCCCGATTCCCTCAGAATGGGCCAAGGAGTTAGGGGTTTCGGAAGGGGAGCTGGGCCGAGCCATTGGCCGCCTGAAGAGTCGCAACACCGCACCAGGTCCGGACGGCATTCCGGGCCGCGCGTGGGTGTATGCACTGCAGTCTCTTGGGGACCGCCTGAGGCGGCTGTTCACCAGCTGCCTCCATCGAAGCGTGTTCCCATCCAGCTGGAAGGAAGCCGGATTGGTTCTGTTGAGGAAGGAAGGAAGGCCCGCGGAGTCTCCTTCTGCATATCGTCCAATTTGCCTGCTCGACGAGGCTTCGAAGCTATTCGAGAGAATAATTACCCGAAGACTCGTTGAGCACCTGTCGCGAGTGGGTCCCGACCTGGCCGAAAGTCAGTATGGCTTCCGGCAGCGGCGCTCCACAATCGACGCGATTCTTCGCGTCCGCTCGCTGTCGGAACAGGCAGTGTCCCAGCGGGGTGGGGTGGCGTTGGCTGTCAGTCTAGACATCGTTAACGCCTTCAACTCCATCCCGTGGGGCGCGATTAGGGGGGCACTAGTCCATCATCGATGCCCCCCCTACCTGCAGGGCATCATAGGGGCCTATCTACGCGATAGGCACATTCGCTACGTGGGCAGGGACGGTAGCGTAAAGCGGAGGGAGATTACGTGCGGGGTTCCGCAGGGGTCGGTTCTTGGCCCCTTTTTATGGAACCTCGCCTACGACGCGGTCCTACGTGTCGCTCTCCCCGCTGGCGCCAGCTTGGTGTGTTACGCTGATGACACTCTTGTGTTGGCCAGCGGGGAGTCCTTCGAGGGAACCATCCGGCTTGCCGAGCAAGCGGTGGCAATTGTCGTGGCCAAAATCCACGCTCTGGGTCTGCAGATAGCGCCTCACAAAACCGAGGCGCTATGGTTCCACAAACTGCCGCGGAGTAGAGAACCACCCAGTTCGTGGATACGCGTTGGTGACGCGCAAATCAGGGTGGGCCAATACATGAAGTACCTGGGGCTCACCCTGGACAGTCGTTGGGGCTTCGAAGAGCACTTCGCGCGCCTCGTCCCCCGAGTCGAGAGGGTAGTGGGTGCATTACACCGGGTGCTGCCCAATCTCGGGGGACCGAGCGAGGAAGTTCGCCGTCTCTACGGGGGCGTCGTGCGGTCTGTGGCCCTCTACGGGGCGCCTGTATGGTCATCCCGGCTGTCAGGCGTCCAGCGCTGCAGAAACAAACTTCACAGTCTGCAGCGCAGAGTGGCTATACGGATCGCACGGGGATACAGGACAGTGTCCTACGAGGCGGCAACTCTCCTGGCACGCTTTCCGCCTTTCGACATCCAGGCGGAGATGGATGCGTGGGTCTACGACCAGACACGCTCTCTCCGCCAAAGTGGGGAAGGCGTGCCTTCAGGGGCGTTCGACAGACTGAGGCGGCTGGCTCGACGGCGCGCACTCGAGATGTGGCGTCATCGCCTACGGTTGCAGTTCGCGACCAAGCGCGTCGTTGAGGCCATCCTGCCGCTCTTCGGAGCCTGGCTCCAAAGGAGCGAGCGCGTCACCTACCGTCTGACGCAGGTGTTCACCGGTCACGGTTGTTTCGGTGCATACCTGCACAGAATAGGACGCGAGGTTACGGCACAGTGCCACCATTGTGGAAGCGACCAGGACACCGCACAGCACACGCTCGAGGAGTGCCCTGCGTGGGCGGCCGAGCGGCGGATCCTGGTCGACCGGATCGGGCAAGATCTCTCTCTGCCGGCAGTAGTGTCGGCTATGTTGGCCGAGCATGAAAATTGGAGTGCAGTGGTCTCCTTCTGCGAGAGCGTCATGTTGCAGAAGGAGACTGCAGAGCGGGATCGGGAGAGGGCCGATCCCGCACGGAGAAGGACGAGACGGCGCCGGGGCAACAACCGTCCCGGCTCCCAAGTCCAACACGCCTGAGCCCCCTGCCGTCAATTCATGGTGGGGGGCCACGGGGGTCGCGGGTGCGCAGATTGGGGAGTCTGCGTGCTCACACCGAGCGACCCCCGGGAAGACGGTGGCGCGCACGTGGTCACGTGCCGCCGTGTGCGCAGCACAGCGCAAAGCGAGGCTTGGGGGGATCCTTTACAATCCTCCCCGAGAAGTGCCTGAGGGGGCGACCTTTTTACAGTCGCCTTCCCTCCGCTAGAGGGGGTGACCGCTTTACAGTCATCCCTTCCGTGATGTGCCTAAAGGCGTGGCACCAATGGGCGACTCTAGTGTGATCTTACGAGGACCTGGAGCCTCCCTTCGGTGCCGAAGATGACCGCTCCAGTGGTTTTAGCCGGTAGGAGTCCGGCATACCCCTTCGCCCTTCCCCGGGGTGAAGGAAGTTCCATGTAGAATTTCCACTGGACATCAAGAAAAATAAAAAATAAAAAAAAAGGACCCTTATTAAGAAAGGAAGTATATTGCCTGGGAGTTCAACTTCGCCCTTTCCAACGCGGAGGAAGACCATGTGGATGTCACACCAAAAAAAAAATACAATCTCTAACATACATGTAACTTGATTATGCTACTGTCGGTCAAACTAAAAGCTTATAGCTGATATCTCTGTCTAACAAATGACACCAATTTGCAACTTGTAACGCTTCATGAAGTTTTGGGCCTAACGATGTGTGGGAGATGGACGGTGTCCTTTAAAAGAGATAAAGACCGTTATAGATTCAAATCTCTAGCGAGTTGGATTGAGTGGGTATCTGGTAAGCGCTGTTCAGACGTGCCACAATCACACCACAGTGGCATAAATATGGCTAGGTACATAATTGTATGAAAACATGTAACCATCCATTCACACGTGCGAAACTTTGCAGTAGCGTTCAACAGCTCTCGTGAACGTGTCATTCCAATACTGACGACATCACTGCCACAAACGCAACCACTCACGAGACACTGCACTCACAACACGCAAGCGACCGACACATCACGGATGTATCACTTAATCGTGAGGTTTCATACCAACAAGTTTTCTATGCTCCTATGATCTGTAAGACGAAGTTATGAAACACCAGGATGGGGTTAAGTGAGATAACTTACCAAAATCAGCCAGCTTGACGTCGCCCATCTCGCTGAGCAGTACGTTAGCAGCCTTTATGTCTCTGTGCAGCTTCCTCTCTGAGTGCAGGTAGTCGAGACCTCGCAGCACCTCGCGGAGTATCACTGCTATATGCATCTCCTCGAAACTGCCCGCCTTCATCAGGTCCAGCGCCGACCCGCCGCCCAAGTATTCCATTATAATCCATAGTTTTGTTCCCTAGAAAAGACAGGAAATATATTTTAGTATACATTACTAGTACAACAGCGATCCTCACAGCGAAGACACCCTTCGTTTATCAAATGGATCACATGTGTTAAAGGCAGTGTTTACTGCTATATTTGCGATCGACCCGGATTCATACTGAGAATTCCCAAATACAAAAACCGAATTATACTTTTCCTTAAGTAGATTGTAATTTTTTTACTATATGCGTACGAAGCGGTGATCCACATTTCTATAATTATACGATATACAATAATGAAACACACATACAACATTAAATTGAATAGGTAGGGGTCAAATAATTATCATAGAATATTACCGTATGTAACCAGCACAAGCCAACTTAGTTGAAAAGGTAAAACTGTAAGTATTCTTAGATGAAAAATGCTTTTCAGTTACATAGTTCAGCCCGTCGAAGATAACGACAGTCCTATTCAGGAACAGTTATAGGTAAAATTAAAAAAATATTCTTTAGTGTTTAAACTAAATTTATAAGTTAACCTTCTGTGGATATCAGGACGAAATAAATTATTTTCATTCATCATTCATATCAGCCGAATGACGTCTGATGTTGAACAAAGGGCTGCCCGATAGATTTTCACGATGATCGGTAACATACGTCGCGTCGTCATTTTGAAGGAAATTTGCCAGTACTCACCACGCTTGGCAGGCGGATTGGTTATCCCAGTATGTTATTAGCACACGGGGGATGCTCCTGCCCTTCCACTTGATATCAACCCTTAGTCACCTTTTACGAATCCCATAGGATCCCATAGGAATCCCTCACGGAACTTCTATACTCAACGTTGTAAAAAACTAGTGGGTAATATTCATTCTGTTGTGATATTGGCAACTTTTTTTAAGAACTATTGTATTATTGTTCTATTGGGATGTTCACGTTTAGCTATCGAAATTTCATCTTCTTCATCATCATCATCATCATCAGCCAAAGGACATCCACTGCTGAACAAAGGCTTCTCCATAGATTTCCACAATTGTGTCGTCATTTCGGGGGGAATTTGCTAGTAGTGACCACGCTTGGCAGGCGCATTAGTGTGCGCAGTATAGTTACTGTTCCACCACCTCAGAAATTGATATTGATATATTTCTGTGCCCACCGCAATGTAATAATTTCGAACAGTGACTCGCACGAGTATATAAAAATACACGGAGAATTATCTAAAAATACGTGTCAACTTAAAACACTTCTTCCCGTCCATAACATTTAAGTCGATCCATCTATCCGACAGATTTATTCTAGGCCTTAAGCAAACAGTTATATCCTCATTAATAAACATTATTCAGCTCGGAAAATTAATTAGCATATTTTAAGATACGAAGGCTGTTGTTGGCTAAGTAGACTATGTGTTTATATACACACAGTTATTATTATAATGTGCTTGTTAGTTAAAAAAAACTCCACAATCCACACAGGTGCTAATACGGATCATTAAAAAATTGTGTTTTTTTTTGTATTTTTGTACTATTAGTAGGGTTAATTAGATTAAACCATAAACTTTTTTCACCATTTTATTATTATGAAAACTCACACCGACAAAGCACTCTCGCCGCTGTGATAAAGTAGTGATTTTTCTAATTCCCTAATAGCAATATTACTTATAATTATTACATATACTTGTTTTGTGAATTACAACTTTTTTTTAATATAGCCATTCATTGTTCCCTTAAAATTAATTTCACAATTATTGCATGACATTATATAAATAAGAGATAACATTATACTGTCGGTGTATAATAATACAATTAAAATAATTCGGTTCCGGCGGTACTTGATTATAGCGATATTTGGTAATGCATTACGCAACTCTGTGGTGCGATATTATTGGATTTGGACATAACGAATTGATCACTGAAATACATTCGGTCGTAACTCGCATGCGATATCGACATATTGCAAATTATCGCAATAACGGCAATGTGAGGCAGTGAAAGCAGTTGCTCGACGTTGTGCCAGAAACTTGACTTGCAGTATCAATTGGTGAATAAAAGCTACACACGGCAAAAAGAGTCGTTAAGTATAAGGGACTGTACTGAAGCTGTGAGCGTAATAACTTATAATTTTAACATACCGACTATCCGTGTGGTTTCCGAGGTTAAAAATATACCACCACTCCATCTTATTAAGTGGACGTCGTAAAAGGCGACTAAAGGACTCTAAACCTGCTGAGGGATGGGCAGCAGCGTCCCTTCTGTGGAATAGTAGCCATATAGCGCTCACCAAACTACCTACCAAGCGTGGTGAGTACTGGCAAATTCCGCCCAAAATTATGTCACAATGGAAATTCTATAGGGGAGGTCTATTTTCAGCAGTGGACATCCTTGGGCTAGTAAGTATGCCTTCTACGACATCCACGGGAAGAGACGGGGCGGTGCTAAAATCTTAATCCCGACACCACATTCCGTGTGGTTCTTCGGAGCACCGGCTCATCATAATTTCGGCCGAATGAAGTCCACTGCTGGGCACAGGCCTCCCCCAAAGATAACCACAACGACCGATATGGGTGTGTTGTGGGCTCATTGGGGGGTTTCGCCATAATCGTCACGCTTGGCAGACGGGTTGGCGATCGCAGTTGAGTTGTTAATGTACTCGAAGGACGCTGCTGCCTATCCTCCGGCCAACCCCTTAGTAGACTTTTACGACACCCACGGGAGGAGATGGGGTGGTGGCATTCTGAGCCGGCACCACAAGGCATACTACTTCCACCGGCTCATACTAATTCTTAATTCAACTATATTTTCGGCCGACTTAAAATTCTGCAGTAGAAGATCTCTTAGATATCTAAGTAGGCGCCGCTGCCATATTCGCGGCCATGCAGTAGTGTTTAAACTTAAATATTACTACTGATCTAACCGACGGCACGGTTGGTGCAGTGGCTGATACAGTCGACTGCTGCGCTCCGGTTCGTGGGTCCGATTCCCGCACGGAACAAATATTTGTATGATCTCCAGGTAGTTGTGCCGGGTCTGGATGCATTGTATGTGGAATTCATGTCTGTAAACGCACCCACTACACAGGAGAAATCATAGTGTGGGGCAACGTTTTTAAAAAAAAACAAGTAGGTGCCGCAGTGGCATATATTCGCGGCCACACAGTAGTGTTTAAACTTTATATATTACAGTGTTCCGGTTAGAAGGGCACGGTAGCTAGTGCCATTACTGGGCCTAAAAGACCAAATAACTTATGTCTCGAGGTGATGAGCGCAGTGTGATGCCACGCAGGACCAGTCCCGAGTTGCCCTACAAATTCTATGGGCAGGCATATCGCTTACTAGCAGGCGAATTACTTGCTCGCCTCGTGACTGCATAAAAAATTAAAAAGAATACTATTTCGTCATCTAAACAAACAAAGCATTTTTTATAGCAACTGAACTGACAGATACCTGTATTGAAGCGGCGACTACCAATACCGGCAAAAGAAGACGAATCTACAGCATCTGAACAATGACACGTATACAAACTCCTGTGAAACGTTTTGTAAAGGAGCAAAATATAATTTATTGTGAAAGTTTTAACAAATGGTAGCAACTTTTACACGGAACGTTGTTAAAATTGATGTGAGTACTTATTCGAGTTTTGACATTTATTGATTGTGCGAAACGGGAAAGCGCCGTCTCGGAACGCATGCTTTTTTTTTTTTTTCCTTTTATTATAACAGGGTATAATAATGTACAACAAAGAACAGATCGATAAGCTTCTTATGGATATACAAGAAGCGGAAGGTAAGTTCCAATCGTCTACATGTTTTTTTATCCATTTGCGTTATTGATACAAGAAAATATTTTAATGTTTGTGTGTGACTTTTACGATAAAGCGCTTTCTCACCAAGTGAGCGAGAGTTACTGAGTTCGATTCCCAATTCATCATCGTCATTTCAGTCGAAAAACGTCCACAGCTGGACATGGGCCTCCTCCAAAGATCGCCAAAATTACCAGTCTGAGTTTATGTTGTGCGTTCATTGGAGGGTTTTGTCATAATCGCCCCATCGCAGTTGAGTTTTAAATTTACTCGAAGAGTGCTGCTTATTCCATACACCAGCTAATTCCATAGCCGCATTTTACGACACCCACGAGCAGAGATGCGGTGGTGTTATTCTTACCCGGCACCGCACGCTCGATTCCTAATTATGGCAGTTATTGGGTTCATTTCAGTTAGGAAATTCTCAGTTGCAACCCAAAGATAGAGTATATCTACTTAAACTACATTAAAATATACCTTTCCAGTTTCCATGATACTTCAGATCAAAATGTGGGTGTACAATATTACCTAAACCTCTGCTTATTCCTTTCGAGGAATTCATATATTATTTTAGCAATCATTTTATTATGAATCTATTTCCGATAAGAACCTAAATTAATTAATAATACAACATGAACAATAGGAAATCTGGCTTAAAAAACGCATTCGGATATTTATTTGTATGTAAAAATTACCTCACAGAGCGCCTACAAGCAACGAGTCTCCCCAAATTAATCAACTTTGCAGAGTTAGGTGTAAGTGATAACGGTTGACGTACAACGTCGACGTTCGTACGTCGTGACGTACGTAAATTACTCAGGCGCAGGCGGTAGGTAAAGCGAAAACCTGCTTACTCATTCATTGCGTTACTTAGGTACCCGACATTCCTAATATCATTAAGTTCAGAAGGGAAAAATTTGCATACATTTTGTGTATAGCCCGTGCGATAACTTTATACGATCTGACCCAGCTAAAAAAAATTAATATCCTTTTTTTCTCATCTTCTTCATCATAACAGCCAAAGGACGTCCACTACAGAACAAATGGCTCCCCTTATAGATTTCCACTACTGTGTCATAATTTTGGGGGAATTTGCCAGTACTCACTCAGTCCACTGGCAGAGATGGAGTCGTCCTATATTCTTAATCCAGACAGCACACGTATAGCCTTTTAGAAGGTTTTTTTACGAGGTCGTAAATACAAATCTTTTCAATTTTACCAGTACTTTTAGACTATGAAGTACCCAACAATATTGAGCGCTCAGCAATAAAAAAGAGTTTATCCGCAGTACCGTTATACATTCACGACTATGAACCGAACGATCGTTATGAGCCATCATTTAAAATCAACGTAATCAAATTCAGTTCCTGTTTGATCTGACATGACGTTCGCCTCCACTGTTGCGACAAAATTAATGTCCGGATAGTGCACATGCAATGACATATGTACACGTTAAAGCAGACAGCACCACAGTACCACGTACCACCGCGTGCAATAATGCAACGCGGAAGACGACAATGGGCGCACCGGAGCACGGATCCGGCGCGACCCATTCACGCTCCATCAGTTAATGTGTATGTCGGCAATACACGTGTCAGGGTTACGCTTCCTCATAATAAGTGCACGTACGAGTGTGTACGTGCACTAACACTTATATATATCGCACGCAAAAACAACAACAGCCTAACCCAGAATAAATAACATAGATTGTTTGGACGGGCACAAAGCCGCGAAATGAATAAAAAAGGCTAGCTTAGCCTGATGTGGGATTTAAGAAAATTGAATCAAACACATTGTGATTTATTTTGGCGTTATATCCTTTATGATGTTGACTGAAAATGTTGAACAGATTCTATTTTTCTTGAATCTTTGTTGAAATATATCAAAATAATGTATATCTTTAAATCACACTTTGTGTTTGTTCTTGTCTTGTCTTTGCGAATATAAAGGACACGATTTCTACATTGCACAAAACAAAAGCAGTAAAGAAGGAAATTCGTGGTGTAGGGGTACAAGAGCGAATATCTGTACAATGCTTCGTAATATACAATCAAATATATTTACAAGTAAATGGTGGGGCAACTCTGGATGTGTGACCCTTTTTACAAAACTTTCAACTTCGGTTTTGACAGCCCTAACAAAATTCGCTACATATCGGAAGCCATAACTGGTAACAAGCGATAATACAGACACCGCTGGCCCAATATAATACAAGATGAACGCGAGTTACAGTGGAAATGGAAAGATAAATAATTCCATTCAGAGTTATTTGTGCCTTAGCCGTAGAACCGGCGAAGTGGGTGCATTTCAGAGAATAATATTATGTAAAACGGGACAAGCTTACTGTGCCAACAATAACATGTAGATATTGTATAAACTTTGATATATTTTATTAGTTTTATAGTACGATTTTATTAAGCTGAATGGAGTGGTTTAATATTTTTATAATTGTCAATCGTAGTACCAGAAAAGAAATATCATTCAAATATTAAGTTCTGAAATTTACTTAGCTTTAAACAATATATGACTTCTGCTATTTCCTCTAATTAACAGTATCAGGAAAATAAAAGTTGGTATAGCTTCGCATCCCGAGACTACGCGCGAAATGGAGTAACCTAGCCACTCACATTAAATTTTAAATGCTCACAAGCCTGTAATTATTATACCTAATCTTTTACGGCAATAACCAAACGCTCGTTGCATGTAGCCATCACGTAGGTAACCGTTGCCAGGCAACCCGGTGGCGTCGGTCATAGACCTCTCCGCCGCGACATCCACTAAAGTAAAACAAGAAAGCTCACTATTAATCCTGGGGAAGTTTTAACAAGGGTACTATATGCATAAATAGGGGTATATAAAGGAGGTTCCACAGTGCCATTTGCAAGCGTCACGAATGTGTAATTTCGTTGTATTGTCTCTGATATCCTAGTATGAACTTATTAACATACATACTTAAAATTAGACTAAATCGCACTAATAACTTCCACAATGGCAAATCAACGATGAAATTACGGCTGGCAATATATATACATTTATCCGTAAGAAATAGGGCGTTAATAAAAGATTTGTTAATAGAATTTATACGAGTAAACATTTATGACATTTGTATTTTCTAGGCAGATTTTCAATAATAGATTTAAAAGGACGTCGTTTAATTATGAAAGTAAATCCGGATTTAACTTGTTTAATTCATTACAATCGTGCGTTCATTCATAATGATGTAGTTTTTTAACGCGTTCCGAGGGCCAATTCTCGTAATTAATTTACACTGTGACTGAAACTTGACCGAACTGAGATTAAATTATGAATTGACCGAAAAAATGGTATTCTGCTACTGCTAAAGTTCAGTCGAATTTCAGCATAATCTCGATCTAGTCTCATTTCAATCTCAATTTTGACGTTTATTCAATGACAATTTAGTACATGTGACAGTTCGAAATGTTAGCAGAATATCGTTTTCACTTCGATCAACTTTCGATCAATTTTCGATCTCATCACAATGTAAGTTCACGTTGTGTTTCAAATACCATTTGTGACATTTATGACACTGAGACTAGATCGGAACTATATTTTGAACGTTTTAAATTACGAGAATTGGCCCTCAGTGCACAAAATCTACCAGGTTATTTTTTATTGTATGAGAATGCAAATTTTGGTGTGTGGTGTCGGTGCCGGCTCAGAATGCCACCACCCCATTTCATCCCGTGGGTGTCGTAAAAGTCGACTAAGGGATTAACCGGAGGATGGGCAGCAGCGTCCTTCGAATACATTAACAACTCAACTGCGATCGCCAACCCGTCTGCCAAGCGTGGCGATTATGGCAAGACCCCCCAATGAGCACACAACACACCCATATCAGTCGTTGTGGTCACCTTTGGGGGAGGCCTGTGTCCAGCAGTGGACTTCATTCGGCCGAAATGATGAGAATGCAAATTTTCCTTGTAGTGCCCGGCAAAGAATAGACCACCCCTCTCCAGCCATGGGTGTGTCCAAAGGGCGACTAAGGGTCAATATCAAGAGGATGGGCAGCAGCATCCTTGCGTGTGCCAATACAATGTACTGGGTTCACTGATCCGCCTGCCAAGCATGGTGATTTTAGCAATATTCTCGATAACCGATAATTTTAGAGATCATCGCGAGGCCCATGTTCAACAGTTGACGTTTACGGGCTGATGTGTGTGTTACACGGTTTTCATGTGAAACGCAATTGTAGATCAGTACTTAATTATATTGGAACGAATATAAACAAATAATCATATCATCATCATATCAGCCGAAGGACAGTGTGTGCCGGTTATTTGTGTCGTCGTTGGGGAAAATTTCCAGTACTCACTTTGCTTGGTGGTGGGTTAGTGAGCGCAGTATGGCCGTTCCACGCGAGGGGCGCTGCTACCCATGCCTCTGGTAAAGAGCGCCTTAGTCACCTTTTACGACATCCAGGAAAGGAGATGGAGTGGTGCAATATTCTAAATCCGGACACCACACGGAATCCGGACACCAATCAATATCAAGTAGGTATATAGTGCCTTTTAAATGTTCTATCATTATTATGAAAGATGTAGCACGAGTACCTTTAGTTCATTTGAACAGAAGAAGAAAAGAAACAGAAACATGAACTATTTTCATGCTTGTTTTCCTAACAGATCAGCGATACCCATTAATAATTTATGATAAGGAAATCGCGCATGCTCGTCGCTCGTAACAGCGTAAATTTGTTAGTTAACTTCTAAATTGACCTACTTATCCGGCTTTAGTAGTGAATATTATCGAGAAAATCTAATTATTAGTAGGATAAATGTAGAGGGAGAAATAATGTAATATATCAAGGTCTACATCTCCCTGGGCCAGTCAATTTCCTATAAAGACCAGGTTGAAAAATAAATATATATTAGGATAGCAATATCACGAAAATCTAAAATAAATATTAACAAAATAAAGACGTAAATATTAAAAGTAAATTCTACGAGGTAGCTATTCTCCCATGCCTAATCTACGGACGTCAAACATAGATGAAAGGAAACTAAAAATACACCAAAGATCAATAGAAATGAGTATGTTAGGTATTAAATTATCTCAAAGAACATCAACAAAGTAGCGAGTAAGCGAAAGAATAGTAAGCTTGAAGTAGAAATGGGCTAGACACGTTCGCAGAATAGACAGTGACCGATAGGCGAAGAGAATAATTGAGTGGATACCACGAGACAAGAATAGCCCAAAAGGCAGACCACGAAGATGCTGGGATGACATTTAGCCAAAGATGTGGACCCGATACGATGAGGCAAGCTAGAGACAGGGAACAACGGAGGAAACTGAGAGAGGCTTACGCTAAAGAGGCGACATCCATAATTATTTTGTAAAATCGTAGAATACAGCCTTTCTTATTTTATTTTTAATATAAAATATGGTGCAGCGTTGGAGAGTTCGAGGAGTCACATCTTAGAATTAAATTATCTAAATGAAATCTTCTTCTTTTTTTTAAAAAACGTTGCCCCACACTACTATTTCTCCTGTGTCGTGGGTGCGTTTACAAACACAAATTCCACACACAATACACCCAGACCCGGAACAACTACCTGCAGACCATACAAATATTTGTTCCGTGCGGGAATCGAACCCACGACCCGGTGCGCAGCAGCCAACTGTATCAGCCACGACACCAACCGTGCCGTCACCCGATATATACCCATGTGCTGCATAAGGGTTCCCCCATTTTGATGTTGGTAGCCCGTGAATATAGACAAAAAACATAATCATCATTTCAGCCGAATAAAGTCCACTGCTGGACACAGGCCTCCCCCAAAGATCACTACAACGACCGATATGGGTGTGTTGTATGCTCATTGGGGATTTTTGCCATAATCGCCACGCTTGGCAGGCGGGTTGGCGATCGCAGTTGAGTTGTTAATGTACTCGAAGGACGCTGCTGCCCATCCTCCGGCTAATCCCATAGTCGCCTTTTATGACACCCAAGGTATGAGATGGGTTGGTGCTATTCGTAGCCGGCACCACACAGCTAACATAATAACAACAACAATCTTTATTTATTTATACATAATAAGTATAAATAAATAAAAAGTGTGCATGAGTATTGTAAGAAAGTTTGAAGAATTTTGATCTGCTTCTTTAATATAACCTTTTTTATTGGTGTCCTGTGGAAATTATACATGAACTTCCTTCTCCCCGGGGAAAGGCGAAGGGGCATGCCGGATTCGTACCGGCTAAAACGACTGGAGCGGTCATCTTCGTCACCAAAGGAGGGCTCCAGGTCCTCGTAAGATCACAGCCCACTCTTTAATATAACCTAAAGACGAGACGAGCAAGCCATTCGCTTGGTGGTTAAGCATCACGCCTGCCCATAACAATTGTGCTGCTACCCAGGACTAGTCCTGTGTGACACCACCATACGCTCGTCACTTCGAGACATCAGCTATTTAGTTTCTGATGCCCAGTAATTTCGCTAGCTACAGCGCCCTTTAAACCAGAACACTATTTAGCGAGACGCGCAAAAGAGACCTACCACTATTAGAAACTCTACTGAAATTCAAACTCTATATAAAAACATTCACTGAATAAAAAAACTGTTATACCGAATTAACCGTATATGCACAAATTACCTACTATTTATACGAGATACATTGGTTTTCTTTATAAAAAAAACACATATGAAGAACGTTTGACTTGCTAATAGTTTGTCGAGGTAAATATATTTTTTATCATAATCCATTAAGATAAGACATGACATGCGATTTGATGTCATTATATTGAAATCATTGACATCGTTCTTAATAGTAGGTACATTAATTATTACCGCATACCTAATTATACATATATATATTATATTCTCAAACATAAATGAAGTTACAACCATACTAAAATGTAACCAATAGTTTTACCGTGTGGTGCCGGCTACGATTAGCACCAACACATCTCATCCCGTGGGTGTCATAAAAGGCGACTATGGGGTTAGCCGGAGGATGGGCAGCAGCTTTCTTCGAGTACATTAACATCTTAGTAGCGAGCGCCAATCGCGTGATTATGACAAATCCCCCCAATGAGCACACTACACATCCAGACTGGTCATTGTGTCGATCTTTGGGAGAGGCCTGTTTCCAGCAGTGGAATTTATTCGGCTCAAATGATAATGATGAAGCTTGAAGTGCAGTAAATTTCCATAGCGTACCGAGCTAATCACCTAGTAGCGATGGGCGACTGTTACTGAAAAAACAGTCGAGTATTCGGTTGTAGATTTATTTATCGTCTCCGAATAACGATCGAATACAATGGCGGGCAAGTCTTCAACATTACGTCTTAAAAAACTCGTCCGTCAATGTAGTGTCGAAAAAGCCGGAGTAACAATCTACCAACAATCAAATTACACCTATTGCTATTCGATTTTAATTGACGGTACAATCCCATAATTCGATTGTTTTCCCAACAATTGCCCATCGCTAAATATTCACAGCCTATTATTATATTACTAGTGCATGAGAATTCGGTTTACTGTGACAATAAAAACTCAATTTAGAAATAAACGCTAGTGAAGACTAGCACGCCAACAATCGTGAACAGGCAAGGGTGGAGGTTCATCATTCGCTTAACTAATTCAATGCTCCAGCGTTACCATAGCAACGCGTTGAGGGCGGGTGCCGCCCAACTTCCGCCCGCCTTAATAATTTCCCGGACTATTGGATGCCGCTAGTTGCCTGTAAACAACGACTATGCAGTCAATTTAAGTTTCCAAGGAGAAACTCTAAAATGTTATTTAGTTTTTGTTGCACTGTAGAGATAGCTGGCACCTGCTGAGTCAATGCGGGTCGCGTTTAATGCACGGGGTCGACAAGCAAAAAGTATTAGCATTGTTTAGCATGTCTTTAATTTTGTAGCAACTTCACGGATAGTAGTACTTTTTGATATTATAATAATACGAACATGCATTATGCACAACATTGATATTCTCAGAATATAATAAATTCCACACAGCATTTAATAAAAATGAATGTCTACTTCACAATCTCAAATTCCCCCTTCAAACTCTGAGAACTTTTCAATCAGCGATGAAATTAATTCAGTGCACTTCAATTTACACGAGACTCGCTGCGGAATCAATTACATTTCAAAACGAGAGCGCGGAAGCCGGGAGTATTGCCGAGGGATCAGAAAGAATAGGAGAGATAGCGCCCGTAGGAAAGATCCCCAACGCGCAGTCCGCAGGGAAAGATCCTAAAAGCCGGTATTAGTTGAAATCACATTCCCACTCCTCCCTTTATCAGAAAAGTGATAAAGAATTCCCGTATTGCTTGGGACAGTAACACGCTGTCGGATTTTATTACCGCAGGGATATAAGATTTTGTGGTTATTCGGCCGTTTCGTATAATTTCGAAGATTGTTTACAGCTACGAATATTTTTGCTTATACAAGGACCTTTATCACAGTTGTGCGAAAGTAAAAATAAGTGATGTAATAAACACAATCACAAAAATGTATCGGGATGCAACACACTCTTGAGAATATAATAAAGAATATTTATTCTCGCTCAAAATGACGCACAGTAAAAACCAATACAAATTTTACGAGATAAAAATATAATAACACTATCAATTAGTATAAATAAATAGTATAAATACGTGTGACAGCGGCGCCTGCGATTTCATCTTGTTTTATCAATTGATTACACACCACTTAGTTTTAGATAATTGTGTTTTAATTTTAATAGCTACACAAATACTCTGTTATTTTTCTTATATAATTTTTTATGTTTACAAATGTATAGTAGTAGTTTATTCGTCCATACGGATAGGCGAAGGTATTAACAACATACTGCCAATATAAATTTATAATTGTGGCACCACTGCTGGGGGACGTCACTACGTCACGAAGGTTGTCACTGAAAACCAGCGCTGGTGTCGATGGATCTTTTCAACGTCACAGCATTATGCTGAGTGACAACCTTTTTTTGCACGGGCATGACGCAATAATTTTTGGATTTTTAATGGTTAGCATTATAAAACTTACATATAAATGGTAATGTAGTTTATATTTTATGTTGGGCCTGGATTCCGAGTCTTTTGGCACATACCCTTATCATAACTTTGTGTTGCCATTTTATTGCATTTTGTATGTTAGTTTTTGTGTTTCTTATAAATATTATGCCTAATTTTAATTGTGCGTCGTTACTAGTGCAAAAATAAATAGTTTTCTTTCTCTTTCTTTCTCTCTAATTCAGCTTGCAACCCTCGCTTGATGATTCTGTCAACCACACGTCGCCATACATACGTTGACTTATATAATTAGTAATGGAAAAGTTATGCACCCTTAAAGTTTGGTCGTGTTACGGCAAAAGTTAAGTCTCGTCTACATTTTCCCATTTGTCATAAGCTGCACATCCCGACCGAGACACCATATAAACCCCATATTACGAGGAATTATCCCAAAGGACCGAACGTCTCGTAATAACGTCACGACTTATGTATGTAAGGATGGTTACAGAAGTAGAAGTCAGACGTTTGCTCCCGAGGGTAAATTCAATATTTTACTTAAAACATGAGCGAAGTTATAAATGTAATAAATTTATCAAAAGTTTCTGGCGAATTATGTAGAATGTTCTGTCGTTGCCAAGAGATAAGGGCCATTGCAACGATAGCCGGCTGTTTGCGAGCAAACATTTTGCCATATAGCCGCCAGCAACGTCGAGGGGCAGATATACAGCCTCTTTCTTTTCGTTGAAACAAGGGAATAAAAGAATAAAGTGGCGCGATAATAACTAAATAAATTATTCATACAACGTCCACACGCATCGAAATGGTGTCGAAATAAGATTGGTTAACCAAGGAAAGATTTTGTGAGGTGAGATATTGCATCACTCCTTGAATGGTATTGATTTATACCTACCGAGATTTTTTTCATTAGCAATAACAGAAAGAAAATTGTGTGAAAGGCGACGGGTGGAGGGAATGATCGCAGTAACATTTGAAGAACCCTTATTATACGCCTACCGGCCATAAAACCGTCAGAGCCACCATCTCATAAAACTTTCCCTTGAGGATTTTTCAAGGTGTCCGCCAAGAAGGTTAACAAACAGAACTAGCCAGTGAGATACTGAAATGAGTATAAAATTAGCAATATCGCAGTCGTGAAAACATTTTGGAATTAAACTTAAAACGATCAGAGGACGATTGTCGGGAGATCCCGGTTTACGAGACAGCAACCCCAAATAAAATTAGCCGTAAAGATTGTGGATCCACAAAAATGTCGGCCATAAAAACTTTCGACCGAAACTAGGCGTTTAGATAAGGAATAGTCTTACTACTTTATGTGTGGTGCGGGCGTTTTAGATAATGCGTAATCAAATATTAAGTCGTGGGGCGTTAGTTCCAGTCTCCGTTCAGGCCACTTAATAAATGTTTCTGACTAGATTTTCGACTTGTAAGCTATCAATAGTAGAATGGATTAGTAAACTGAGGTGCCAATGGGCGGGGCACATAGCTCGTAGAACTGATGGCCATTGGGGCAAAAGGTTCTCTAGTGGAGACCACGCACCGGAAAACGCAGCGTGGTACGACCTGCAACGAAGTGGATGGACGACCTGGTTCAGGTCGCTGGGAGTCGTTGGATACGGTCGACATGTGACCGCTTGTTGTTCTTTGGTTGACATGATGATTATGAAGCTGTCCATTCTTTCTTTTCGTTGGATTAGTGGCCAGCCTCGTCTTGTTGTTCAAGCTGCCCAAAGGCCTCCGAGGCTTAAAGATTGCCGTCTAATGACAACAATCGGGACCATCGATTTTATGTGCACTCCGAAGTTCTAGTCGCTTTGATAAAATACCACCTATCCATAGACTGACGCTGCTGATCGTTGCTTAACCTCACGAATCGTTTACATATGTAAGTGCAACTGACTATGAACGCCTCTATCTCTTTATCAATTAACGGCCGAAATCAATAATCGATCTAATCCAAAATCTTTGGATTGCGGATATGCCTGTTTTTTTGTTAAATCAGTGACGTATCGATCGTAACACAACAACGGATGAATTTAAAAATATATTATTGTGTCATCTATTATTATTGTATAGTATTAATAATAATAGATGATACAATATCAGCTAACTGCGAGATGAGTGAGCGCTAAACATTATACGCGTCGTGTCACTACTGTTTTATTGTCTCGCAACCCACACAGCTTAGATCCGTGATTGATATTCTAATCCATATTGCTGTATCGATTGTCACAATTACAATCGGCATCAAAGCTTCTGGAAAATCAATATAATATATGCACTGAGCGAAATTCAACATCGAATTTAAGAGGAAGCTGATGTTGAATCATTTAAGTACTATTCACATGCGAGTAGTATCTTTCATTTGATTTGAAAGATTTGTCGCTTGTGCTTTTGATATTCAATTATTAACTTCCCATAAAATGTTCAAATTTGTTTTAGCTGCCTGTACCACTAGCAGGAAACGTCATGTTTATTCGGTGTTTTGTATAAAATAATAATATAGGAGAAAATTATTAGATATGATTACAACGCAACGGTATTTTCTACAGCTGTTTTTTTTAAGTTTGACTTTAATTTCAAGAAAGTTATTAGATATGATTACAACGCTACGGTATTTTCGGCAATTTTTTTTTAAGAAAGTATGACAATAATTTCGTATATCACTTTTGAAACTTTAATACAAAAACCTTAAAGGAGAGCTGTGACAATAGGTAATTGTAAAAAAAACTTGAGACGTCAGCAACTTGCGGCGTCAGTGAAAAAAATTGTTATTTATCATAATTATATTACACCTACGACGTGCGCCAATGTATTTTTCTCATCATCATCATATCAGCCGAAGGACGTCCATTGCTGAACAGAGGCGTCCGCCATAGATTTCCACAACTACCTTGTACATGCCATCCAACGACTCCCAGCGACCTTCACTAGGTCGTCTGTCCATCTCGTAGAAGGCCGCGTTTCCGGTGCGCGGTCTCTTCAAAACTTTTTTGTGTTCTCATCGCTTATTAATATAATAATGTCTAATTGCATGTATAGTAACCAGCATGGATCTTGAGCGCTAGCCTTTACCCGCGCAGATGTGATTTTTAGGGTCTGTTTGGCGGAATGCAACTGGGCAAACCGATCCCCACTCTTTTACTGAGCGCTAAAGATCCGTGACGCAAACTGTACCCCTGCATCATTTTATAGATCGAAAAGAGCCATTACTCGAATCAAATTTTTACCAGACCCGTATCATAAAACAACCTTAAGATTCGAGCTAAAATTACACGCAGTATCAAATTTTTTATCGGCAAGTCGTTCCACCCCCGACTTTAACTCTCTTTTTATAGCTCCGGTAATAACAACACCGAATTTATCGATACATCATTGTGGTAAACCCTTAGAGACGTTTGAGCATAGACGATACCCAGAGATTCAGCGTTCTGTTTTCCATTACGAACATAATTTTTTATTTATTCCATTATCATGAAGCAAAGAGCATCGTATTCCAACGTATTAAATAAATGTAATGTTGGTATTACAAGCGAAATCGAACGCAAAGAGTTTCATTTAAATGTTTCTTCTGAAAAAGGTTTTGGATAAGACAAGCTTACGGTCCAAAGTTGATATAAGACATTTGATAAACCCCCGCAGACATTTCCCTCCGGTAATAGCGTAATGGTAATCGCGTTGTAACGGGACAGTAAGCACGCTCCCTACGCGTACGATTTCGGATATTGACGGCATGCAAATGTTGGTAATCTAATTCGATGTACTGTTGGAAACTGAAATTGGAATGCTACGTACCTACGTTGTTCATTCCTTGGTATAAATCAGAATGTCCTGTTATATTTAAGTTAAATTATAAACATTGAAACCGCATTATGGCGGGTAACGAAGTTCTATTTGCCCGTCTTTTGAGAGTGGAAAATTACTTAACCTTTTTTAATTGAGGATTTTTTACAACCTTAACCTTAACCTTAACCTTCGTTTCTGCTGTGCCCGCTTGAGATCAAAGTAGATAATAAGAATTTACTTAACTAACTCAGGCTTTGTTAAAATTGTTTAAGAGACAGTTGACGTAACCATGACCGCAAAGAATTGTCACACGTCACATCACTCACAAGGCACGGTCATAATAAGCTCTAACAAATTCACCGCTTCCTAAAAACAATTGAATAACGAAGCGTTTGGATCAAACGAGAAATGTTTTTCTAATTAATCTCGGAAATTCGGTAATCTCGATGTTACGTTATGTTGTGAAATTATACACGGTTTGCGGTAAGACAATAGGCTGCCAGCTCCCAAAACAACGGTGAAGGTAATCTAGTTTTGAGGTCGAGTGTACGCCATTTGTAGGACCGGAGCTGAGTCACATAGGGCACACCGCACAATAGAGTCACATATCTAAGAGGCACGTGCATCTGAGTACACACGTTTCCAACGTTAGATAGAACGAACTTACGAATGGTTATTTATTTTCAATGGATTTAGATTTTGGAATTTATTGTGCAAATAATATCTAATCGAGACCTGACATTTTCATGTACCTATCCGATCTGTTAAGGACAAGCAATATGATGATGATGACATGCTTTATAAAACTACTTCAAGTGACAGATCTTAAAACAGGTGGGATTTTTGTAGATACTTTTTAAAGGAAAATAATAATAAAGTGTAGTGTTACCAGATATATGGTTGGGATTCGTTTGGATTTTCGCAACATTATATATATATATACATTATCGATAAAATACAAAATCTGCCGATAATAGGTTATCGAAAAAGTTTATGCACAATTCATAAGTAATATTATAAGTCAATTCTTAAAGGAGTATTAAGACTAAAATTTTAAGGATTGGTAGAATCAGTGAAAACAAATTCAAACTACACGTGGCAATGTAAAAATATTCAGTTCATTAACAAAGTTGGTACGAGTCTAATTGGTCTCAAAAATTTTTCAAATTCTTTCATTATGAATGATGTTTGATCTTTAGAAGTAAGTTAAGATAAAAAAAAATTAGAAGGAACATTTTGTTTCATAATATATTTTTCACTAGCTGGGGCCCGCGGTTTAACCCGCCGGTTAATATAGAAGAAATTGGATAAATTATAAATAATTTAGAGAACTTCGGCATAGACACTCGACATAAAGTATATATATATATTTCATTTCATGGGTTTTAATTTTTTTGCCTAGGGCACTAATTATTTTTCTAAAATAAAAGTAACCTAAGTTATTCCTTATAACATCAGCTATCTGCCAGTGAAAGTCCCGTAGAAATCGGTCCAGCCGTTTCGGAGATTAGCAGGAACAAACAGACAGACAAAATATTTTTTTTATAAAGTTTTTTTGTCGTAGGTACCGTATACAGCAATATGAAAATTTAATATGCATTTAGTATATAATTTCGGCCGAATGAAGTCCACTGCTGGACACAGCCCTCCTCCGTAAATCACCACAACGACCGATATGAGTGTGTTGTGGGCTCATTGGGGGGATTTGCCATAATCGCCACGCTTAGCAGACGGGTTGGCGATCGCAGTTTAGCTGTTAATGTACTTTAGTAAAAAGCTTTAATTTTGACATTACCTACAAACAGACACTTCAATTTTATTTGTATATATAACAACGCCAAAACCCTGGCATATCGAAAGTTAGTTTAGATATTTTTGTTTTCCCTTTACAAAATCTAATAGGTAAACTGAACCAGAGACTATCCTTCACTCTATCATGCAATAAAACTTGCATAAAAGCTTTTGGGAATGGTAAAGTTTTATTCGTCCGTTTTAATAGTCTACGGCTATCACATGGCTTGTTCGCGCATCCCGTAATTAAACTTTAACCGTAGTAACTGAGAGCTTAGTTAGTTAAACAATTACCCACTCGAGGATAATGTAGACAAAACCTTTTTTGTACAAAACTCAACGAAACTTATTTTGCCAACATAATACAAATATAAATCTATATAAAAAAGGGGGCAACAAATACATAAAAATAAATTACAGGTACAATATTTACATCATTGCTTTGTAACTTATGTAACGAAGAATGACTTATATCCACTCCGTAAATGTCCACGGCTGAACATAAGTCTTCCAATTTTTTTTCCAATGAGCGGTCATAGGAAACATTGCCTAAATCACCACGATTGGCAGACGGATTGGTTATTGCAGTATGTTGTTACTAGCACACGGGATGATGCCGTTGCCATCCTTTTGATATTAACATCTAAGGCGCCTTTTACAACACCTAGTGGCGGAGAGGGGTGGTCTATTCTATGCCGGGAATCACACGGAACAATAATATCCACAAGCACTAATGTTATCATATCTTTAATAGACAAATTGACAAAGACCCTTCGTGCCGAGTGTATTTATAAATAAATTTAATCACCTAGGTACTTCAATTAAATATAAGATAAAGTTTATCAGCGATAGATAAATAATAGTTAAATCGACAATGGGACTGTATCTGGTAGAGAACAAAGCGTATGGTCCTTGGCCAGTGCGGCTGGCCCGCCAACATACTTTTACTATTACGAAGTCTGTCACATACAATTCAACAGCTGATTTAACAGCGTTTTGGGTCTCATATATCATTTAAAGTTGATGTGAATGACATAAGCAGCCGCATTTTTTTGTTGACTAAATTATTTTCACGTCGCATTGTGTTGCCTGCTAAAATATCTTGAAATAGCACACAGTAAATGTTTTAACTTGCGACCACATTGTATTATGTACTCAGTTTTATAAAGCCACTTTACCGTCACAATAGTCTACATTACTGTTGCTTTTTGCTAAACAGCTCCGAAGTGTTAATACAAAGCGAGATAACCAGTTCATAGCGAATTTAATTAAAACGACTAATCTTATCAGCGCTATCTTTTTCATTATTTTCTTCGTCCAAGTTCCCAGCACAGTTGTATTGTGGCCGCTTTCCCGGTCCTACAGTATCTGGCGACACATCATTGGAGCCACGCACACAACTATGGTTACAATGGTACGACTCCCACACGTAAACAAGCGTATTATGCGTAGTCGCATTACCAGCTCATTATTGCTCTCAAGAGCAGCGGTGGATGTCGTTTTACTACCCATTACTCCGATGAATAGCTGCTTATATGACGAAACTTACTTTCTAATGTTACTGCAATGGTCTGTAATTTTATTTGCGTTGTTTTGTAATGGCAGCCTATTTTAGCGCAATGTGTTGGTAGTTTTTATGCTATGAATGTTGTACCATTAGATTGTGATTATTAGGTTATTGGACACTTCGGTAGTGTAGCCTCCTTTTTTAATACTATAAAACTAGTTTGAAATGCTGTTTGTGGCGAATAGCCTAATTCTTGTTTTCATTAAACTAAATTCAATTGAATTTAAATCGGGAGTCGAGCACTTGGAAAGCGCGAATAGAAGTTTCTCGTTCCAAAATTTCCATAAGCTAGTTGTGGCGAATAGCCTAATTCCTGTTTTCATTAAACTAAATTCAATTGAATTGAAGTCGAGCACTTAGAAAGCGCGAATAGAAGTTTCTTGTTCCAAAATTCCCAGCACAGAGACTTCTATTAATGCAGTTGTACTTATAGTAATATTTCCAATACGCTATGCCATGGCAACACTGCGGATGGTATCGTAATGGGCCTTGACATGAATTTTTTTTCTATTAGAACAACCGCCGCTTTGATCGATGGCTATACAAAATGCCATTGTTAAGTTGCACAAGTTGCATTGAGTTACGTGCGTAGCTTTGTAAGTACATTCTTCATATCGACCATTTATATGTCCACTGCTGAACAAAAGCCTCCCCCATAGATTTCAACAACAATGTCATCATTTTGGGGGGTATTTGCCAATACTCACCACGCTTGGCAGGCGGGTTGGTGAGCGCAGTATGGCTACCGTTTCACAGAAGTGACGCTGCTGCCTTTTACGATATCCACGGGAGGAGATGGAGTGGTGCTATATTCTTAATCCGGACACCAAACGGAATAGTACATTCTTGACTATACAAATTAACTCAGTGTAATTTAATTAATAGGTTTGATGTGGTGATGCCAAGGTTTTGTTTCTTCGGGGATTATCCTCAATCTAATTAAAATCTTCCACTGTGGCCTCAGAAATGCAGCAATATACAAACAGAGAAATGAAATGAATGTCTATCGACTATATTTTTTTGGATATGTTTGCTTTTTTAATGAAACTTTTTCATGAGGTAATTGTTCTTAAAGTACTTGTATTTATATTGTATAACATGTTTTATTGCCTTTGACTAATTACATTCTACCAATAGTAGAATCAATATATATCTATAGAAGTAGTATTCGTTGCATCATTAGTTTGATGCGATGATAAATCACACGTGGATCAGTATCAAGTAGGCCTGGCTCATATACTCGATAGTCACCTAACGAGTGTAACTACTATTTAGTATTAAATGTTGCCATACCGTAACGATTGCGCTTAAAAGCAAATAAAGGTTTCCAGGTCTGTTAATTAACAATATAGCAATCCATAAATAGATAAACGTGTTTACTTTAACTTTTCGATATAAATACATTTGTAAAGTAGCATTATTAAATGTATAACCACCTTGCCGTGTGGTGCCGGCTCAGAATACCATTCTCCTCCCGTGGGTGTCGTAAAAGTCGACTAAGAGATTAGCCGGAGGATGGGCAGCAGCATCCTTCGAGTACATTAACAACTCAACTGCGATCGCTAACCCGTCTGCCAAACGTGGCGATTATGGCAAAACCTTCAATGAGCAAACAACACACCCATATCGGTCGTTGTGGTGATCTTTGGGGGAGGCCCGTCTCCAGCAGTGAACTTCATTCGGCCGAAATGACGATGATGATTATTATTAAATATTGTTTTATTATTCAATTCAACATGTTACTACAAGTTCAAAACACAACCTGGTGTTGAGCTTGCGTTCCTTGTGCCTACGACAAATCAACCCGGTCTTCTTCTTTCACGTGTTTTGTGGCCAACGTTGTGTTAGAGTAGTTCAAGCCGCACAAAGGTCTCCGACTAAGCTTAACGACTGCCATCTAATGACACCAACCGGAACCGTCGAATTTACGTGCCCTCCGAAGCACGGAGACGCTCGGTTCAAATACCACTATGCGGTCACCCGACCATTGACTGACCGCGCCGAGCGTTGCTTAACCTCACCGATCGTTTACTGATCAGTGAGTGCAACTGGCTATGAGCGCATTAAAAACACGAAAAATCATTTCTAATAAGGGAAAGCAATCCGAAACCGTATACAACAAGCAACTACAGCAACAAAGATCGCTTTTAACAATAATTTCTAGTGAAATGTTAACATAAATAGTGCCCACAAAAACAACACTGCGTGGCGTCCCCTTTCTCACGGCGTCAAAGGTTAATAAGATGCACGTATATAAACAACAATATATGACAGTTTTATAAATCAAACAATGTTGTATCCTTTGCGATTCTCACGTTCTATTAAACGCTCTTTTAACGAAACGTTTGGGCAATTTCCTTCCACGTACAAAGAGCGTGGTGTTCACACAAGTCCCGTTGGCGATTCGCGCGAATTTCGCGTGTGTTCGTAATATAACCGATCTCAGTATTGCTCTATGCACATTATGTTATTACTTATGACAGTTGACTGCCGCATTGCTTTCGTAAAACAATAGTATCACCATTTTCACGTTCATTTTATCGTTTTACTTCCTAATTAATAATCTTAACAATGAAAATGTATTGTATGGTACAAGAATAAATACAGTTGTTGCCATATTGTTTTTAGATCCGTTTCATCACGTTCGGCGGTTGATTGCGACATTAAAATAACATCACACCGTGTAATGTCTGTAATAAAAGTAGCAAAACTGTAATGTTTACAGGATGTTTGTGCGTAAACATCCAACGCGTTTATATCGGTCGACTTGAGAGTGGACAACTAAACCGTAATCTCTCATCTCATCTCATCAGCCTGCTGAACATGGCCTCCTGATAGTCATTACCATAATCACTACGCTTGGCAGGCGGATTGTATGTTTTATTAGCACACGAGAGGATGCTGCTGCCCTTCCTCTTGATATCAGCCCTTAGTCGCCTTTTCCCTAAACAAAACGGTACTAACGCTAATCACTGAAACAGTTTTATTCATGCTAATCAGAATCGCTGACTGATCTGACTGATAATGGTTAATTGCCGGAACGAACGAATACATTAGACATTCACATAAATACCAACGTCAATATATGCATAATACATCACAATTTCAGGGTCATAATACTAGTACGACAAGTCTATAGAGCAAGTGTAAGCTGAATACATACAAGTCTAACAAGCTTGGCGCACTCAATCATTTGTTGACACCTGGACAGTGAGAATAAGAAATTGATATCTCACAACATTGAAGTATAATGTATTACGTATTAGAGTAGCTATTACAAACAAATTATATGGTCATGAAGTTGAGACCGCGGGGCACGCCACTCTTTGACTTTTACATGTCATGACATAGTGCACTCTATCTCTCGTGACAAAAGCTCTTCACTAGTACGTAGTACATTATACCTCAATGCCTCACAGTAGGTAATATGTAAATATCATCATCATCATTTCGGCCGAATGAAGTCCACTGCTGGACACAGGCCTCCCCAAAGATCACCACAACGACCGATATGGATGTGTTGTGGGCTCATTGGGGGGTTTTGCCATAATCGCCACGCTTGGCAGGCGGGTTGGCGATCGCAGTTGAGTTGTTAATGTACTCGAAGAACGCTGCTGCCCATCCTCCGGCTAATCCCTTAGTCGACTTTTACGACACTGATAGGAGATGGGGTGGTGGCATTCTGAGCCGGCACCACACGGCAAATGCATATATAAATATGCACGGTATAAAAATATAAGGTTCTCACATAAACTGCATAAGATATATGCCATCCATTACATATTGGAAAAATAAATGTTGTGCTGACGTGTTGGTGATGAAATAAATTCGCAGCGTAACGTGAAAATTAAATCTATGTGCACGGTAAAAATAAGAGGAAAGTTATTTAAACCTCGCGGAATATTCGCAACCCAAGCCAGCCAGCGAATTTACTGGGAAAAATATTGTAACAAAATATCAAAACTGGAGCGAAAAGGAAAAAAGTATAATAGAAAATCTGGAGATTATCACCTGTTTGGAGTGAAATGTAATTGCATCATAACACGGGATTATTTTCCTTTGTTAGGAGCTTTTGAGTTGTCGCATCTATCACGTGTTTGTCTTCGTTCTCTTAGCAACCATTTAGAATAGAGTTACCTCGATGTGGCACTCAAAATTTACAATAAATGCGATAAAATAAATGACTACTGTGTTTTATTTAAGGATTTAAACTATTTGTATAGAAAGTTATGACATGGTGCCCGCACTGATCTCAACGTAAAAGCTTCTAATTATAAAAGGTTGCCGATCCATGGTTAAGAATACGGGCTCTTCAAGGGGAAACATATTAATAGGTCCCATTAAGGCAATTTCATAGGTAGGTAAAGACCTAATATGTTTTTTTTTATTTTTTTTTTTATTGGGACATGCCCGCCACACAGTCCCAACCACTGCAACTCCTGTAATCCAGGATCTACAATGGCGACCACCGAAAAGAACACCGACCAATGAAGGTCGGTGTGTCCCAGAGAAATGAAGAACTGTCTTGGAACCCGCAACGAAATTAATCAGAAAAGAAAATGGAGGAGTAGGAAAGAATATACGTTCCACTTCCCTCCGTAGCAAGCAGGAGACAGAGAAAATACTATAGGCCATAGGCACAATAATTGGGAGTGTACAACTAGGATAAGCCTAGTTGCCAAGCACCACGGGTACAAAAATGTTTATAAATATTTAATTATTTAATTAAACCTAATATGAATTATCGCGAGTAGTAATAAAGGAAGATCTATACCAGCCAGCGAGGCCCCTTGCAACCCTCCATTCCCGCAGCCATGTCATCGCTCCACCCACCTGAGCGCCCGCGCGTCCCGACAGTCCTAAAATCAGCACCAGACAAGTATCGGCGCACCACTACCGATTAGGTCGCGATCGTACACGCTCATTGTTAGATTAACGTAATAGTAATAATGAATTGTTAAGTGATTATATATCGAATAAACGGATTTTTGTGACATCGTGATTTTCCTCGATAATCCTATAGTATTTATCTTATGAATACTTTTGCAGGTGTATTTTTTTTTTATATTTTGCTTTGTTGCGTGTGCCTATACTAAGCGCTTAATAGGCATACAACCCGTGAGTTATTTAAAAAAACTGCAAGGAGGTTATATATATATTATATAAGGCGAATATCGCAATCGCAAATGCATAAAATGAAGTACTAAAATAATACGAAGTGTCATAAGCATTTATCGATTTTAATTTCCAGACTCGTATGAAAGTAATTGATTAAAAGTGTTAAATTTTTTCACCTGTCTTCTAGCACGGTTGACATGGGTTAATAAACTGAGCGGTACTCTGCGGTGCTGATAATTTAATTCTGATCTGGAAGATTTATAGGTACTTCAAATAGGAGAGTAGAAATAAAAGAAAGAAAAAATAATACTTCTTTGGTAAGTGTGACTCGGTTCCACAAACGATGGGGCACTTTACAGCATGTCCTGCGCGCCCTGAGACCTGCCCGCTGGAGGAACATATGGGCGCTACTAAAAACTAGCAGTACTCGCAGGCTAAGTTCCGGGCTAACACTGTTTAGATTGCCATCGACATGCTCAGAACATGAATGAACTTAAAGTCAGGACCCACAAAATATCGTGGGAATATCTAACACCTAATTAGTCTTGAAAGTTGGTAGCGAGGGTGATTAGAGATTCCCAGCAATGGAACAAAACTTAAAATCTTCGTACGTACCCTCAGTTTATAAGAATCTGTGCAGTCTATCTAGAGCTAGAATATCACAGATTTAACAAAATCGCGAACGTTACTGTGCCCTGTTATAGCACGTCATCTAAACAAGTTTCATAGCTCGTATAAAACAGCCTTCACCATAACTTCGCCCTGTAGCGTCACGATTTACGTAATGGACACAAAACCACTTACGACCGACCATAAGCCGGCTCCAAAGATATTCAATCATATTTTATCAAGCTGTTAATATTTGTAGCGCTGTGAATCTATACAAATAAATCAAATTGAAGTGTCTGTTTGTAATGTCAAAATAACAGCTTTTTACTTAATGCATATGAAAGTATATATACGGTACCTACAACAATAATACTTTTTTGTCTGTCTGTCTGTTTGTTCCCGCTAATCTCCGGAATGGCTGGACCGCTTTTGACGCGACTTTCACTGGCAGATCGCTGATGTTATAAGGCATAACTTGCCTAAGTTTATACTTTAATTATAGAAAAATGAATAGGGTGTACCGCGCAAGAAAAATAAAACCCATGTAATCCAATATATATACTCAATGTCAAGTGTCTATGTCAAAGTACTCTAAGTTATTTGTATATAATCCAATTTCTTTTCTCAATAATATCAATCTGCATTTCAAGCCATGGTCGTAGTCATTTGCATAAACTAAATATGGAAGAAGGATTTTCATCAACAAAATATATCTTAGTAATTTGGCTCGGTAAAAGGAAGACAAAAAAGAAAACAGAGTAAGACATCTCTCAGCGGAACAGCCACCACCCAGGGAGTAACGAAGCAGGGAGGTATAAACAATTTCAGAGTGGCCGCTGCACTTCAGACGGAGCAACCAAGCGAATAAACGTGTCGGCGACTAACCGGGTAAATACGGGAGACTAGAGATGTCTCCTTACCCGTCTTTAAAAATAAAGTATTTAAATTGGAAGCGCAGCGAATTTTCCGTGTTGCCTCTATTTGCTGAACATCAATATTAACGATGTTTTTTTTTAAAGAGCGCTCAAAGGACCTTTAGAATTAATGAGGTTAGCGCGATAATTGTTATAAGTTTAATTGTTGTTTCCGTTTATAATAGCTAGGGACTAGAGAAATCGCACGTTTACTTTTTTTCTATTTGTGATAGTGCCATTTAATTGGAATCGTGTTTTTATCTACTTGCAAACAATAAACATTTGGTTCGCGTTGCTAGTTGCTAACTCCAAAGCTCGCTGGGCTACTTAATTTGTGGCCCAATTGTCAGTGACCATGTCGCGGTGCCAAGGTCAGGACAGTAACGTAGGTACTGGTTGAAGACCAAAGTTTTGGAGAGTTGCGATGTCAGCGACGTAAAGACTGCGAAGTTTGTTTATTTTGGGTTGCTTATTTCAACTATATCTCTCTCGAAGTTATGTCTATAAAGCTTTAAAACTTGCCCTAGGTAGACGTAGTAATATTCTTGGGGTGATTACGTACAGGGTTCCGCAGGGGTCAGTTCTCAGGCCCATCTTACGGAACCTCGACTATGGCACGATTCTGCAGGTCGTTCTCCTCGCAGATGTTAGCGTAGTTTGTTACGCTGAAAACACTCGTGACTTAGGTGAGTGAGAGTCCGTCGAGGTGAGTATTCGGGTTGCCTAGCAAGCGGCGGCAAAGATCGCGCAGCAGGAAACCATTCAGTTCTTGGATATGCGCAAATCAAGGCGGGCCGGTACACGAATTACCTGAGGCTCACCCGAACAGTCGCTGGGGCTTAGGAAGAGTACTTCGAACGGATCGCACGAGGATACAGGACGGTATTTCCTACGGGGCAGCAATTCTCCTGGCGCACTTTTCAACTTTAAACATAATAGCGGAGATAGATGCGTGAGTCTATGGTCAGAAACGCTCCCTCCGCCAGAGGTTAAAGCGCGTTTATAGGCTGAGGCGGCAGGCTCGACGGCACGCACGTGAGAAATGGCGAGCGCGTCACCTGACGCAAGTATTCACGGGACACGATTGTTTCAGTGCGTACCTGCACAGAATAGGACGCGAGAGCACGTCACAGTGCTGCCGCTGTACAGGCGACTAGGATACCGTGCAGCGCACGCTGGAGGAGTGACCTGCGTGGACTACCGCGCGGCGAATGCGGTCTGACTCTGCCGGTAGTACTGTCGGCTATGCTGGCAAAGTATGAAAATTGGAGTGCAGTGGTCTCATTCTGCGAGAGCAACCCTAGAGCGGGATTTAGAGTGGGCTGATAACGGTAGAGGAGACGTTGCCGGGGTAACAACCGCCAATGTCCAACACGCCTGATCTGCCGTCGCTATAGGAAGGAGTCACGAGCGCGCTGATTGTGGAATGTGTGTAGTCATACATAGCGACGGCCTGGGACGAAAGCGCGGCGGCATGCACGTGGCCTCGTCAAGAGCCACCGCGTGCGCAGCATAGCGCACAGCGAGGCTTGGAGGTTGCTCTATTACAATCCTCCGAGATGTGCCTTAAGTCGTGAAAGCAACGGGCGGCTCCGGTGCGATTATTTTCGAGATCCTGGAGCCCTCCTTCGGTGCCGATGATGACCACTTAGGTGGTTAACGCCGGTAAGAGTCCGGCGTACCCCTCCGCCCTTCCCCGAGGCGGACGAAGTGCTTGAGGGATTTTCACCGAATGAAAAAACAACTAAAAAGGTGTACGTATTCCTCCACTATTCAAGGGCCTACTTTTGCCCGGACTCCGGTCTCGCAGTGATATGTACATTGTACAACCGTATTGACATAAGTTCATGCTGAGAAATACTAATGTATTGTACAGTGTTGTATTGCTCGGCGCTATAAATAATTAAGTACCTAATAAATATAATTACCTACTAAGAATCGGTCATTAAACTGGCGCTTATAATGCGCGGTTCTCTTTTATGATTCTTCTTTTATTCGCACGTTATTTTATATTAAGCAGACAGCCTTAATACGTCACCATAATTTCAGCCGAAAGCCACTGCTGGACAACAGCATCCCTCACAGGTTTCCAAAACGCCCCGATACATACCGCCCTAACAACAAACAAACAACTCCCAGCAACAGCAAATCATCTGTTGCGTTTTCCGGTTGGCAGTCTCCGCTTAAGAGTTTTCTGCCCCAACGGCAATTCTACAAATCATCCTAAATCAAGCTGTGCAAGCAATTTAAGTTCTTTAAAATTCTCCTCTTTTTGATTTAACCTCGTAGATAAATTTCAAGCATAGCTCGCTGAGTGACTTTGGAGCTTTCTTGTGGCGCTCATAGTGAGTGACCACGTCTCTGTGCCGTAATACACACTGGTTAAAACATTCGTCTTGGGGCTCTGCGGTATTGTTGAGACAAAGCCATGCTTAATACATATGTTAATAAGTAACTGCAACATTACCATGTATCGTATTAGGAGAAATATTAAGATGTTAATCAGCAAACATGTATATTACGCAGTAATCACGCGATGTGAAATCGCCAAACGTAACAAAATAAATATTTAACATTTATTCAAGTAATTATGCAAAATAACAATTACCAAACCTTGAGGATCGTTTACGAATACGTGAATTTTGTCCGTAGAATGATTTTTATGTAATTACCTGTAACAGAAAATGTTTGGGTTAATGCCAATTTTTTATTATAATGGGTTGTCACTTTTGAATAATCTATCCTCAAGATCATGAACGCTAGACACTTAAGGAATTTCATTAGGTCTTGAGAAGAAGTTTACATAATCATCATATCAGCCAAAGGACGTCCACTGCTGAACAAAGGCCTCTCCCATAGATTTACACAACGAGCTGTTACATGCCGCCCTCATCCAACGATTCTAGCGGACGTCCTACTAGATGGACCAAGTTGGTCGTCCCGCGCTGCGTTTTCCAGTGTGCGGGCTCCACTCAAGAACCTTTTTACCCCAACTGCCATCAGTTCTACGAGCAATGTGCTCCGCCCACACTTCAATTTAATAATCCTTTCAGCTTGTGACGAAGTCATCCTTCATCTTCATTTCAATCAACCTCTTTCATGACTTCATACCTTTAATCTCCATCACTGTCCACTTCATGATTTATTCTTTATTCAAATCAAAATTCGAATTTAGTATTGTGTTGTCAAATCGTTCATATTTTGATCATTATCATTACACATTGGATTTTGAACGCTAGCGGTTGGACACACAGCTGTCGCTCTGACAAATAGTCTCCTGCAATATTACAATTACTTATTTTTAACCAGCTTAAATATTGTGATAATAAACTATATTTGAAATATATAAACATCACCATGAAAATGAAGTTGTGAATAACAATATACCTATATAACATATATGCTAAGTTTCATTGATCTTGTTAACTGAACTCCGTTACTTGTTGCCGTGGAGAGCCTCCTGGTTGAGCTAACCGGGAAGGAACACGGAGGGAGGCACTCCGCGACAAGCTATGTCGGTAACGTTAGTTCTCATACGGATCTCCTCATTTCTGATTCGATGTCGTAGAAAAATACCAAGTATGCTCTCTCCATAGCTAGCTGAGTGACCTTTAAGTTTCCTTCGAGGCCCATAGTGAGTGACCACATCTCTGTTCCATATTCAATCACTGGTAACACAATGGTAAATTAAAATAAAAGAACGAATAATTGAGTAACAACAAAAAGTGTTTTTATACTGTTACAACATATCTAACATTATCATTACAAAAACAATCTCTCGACAGTAAGTAGTATTGCCGGCGCTAAAGGCTTTCAAGACCCTTAAAACTTTTCCCACTACGGAGAAGTAACGGGTCAACCGAAACAAGGGACGTAGGTAAAATGTAGCTCACACTGCTAGCTTACATCAATATTGTCGTACTGAGATACCGATATTAGGACCATTTTAGAATATATTTAGTTATACAACTTCTATTAAACTAACTAGAATACTTTTTTTTTTTTTTTTTTTTTGTTGGGCTTCTCGCATACATTTCTGGGAAATGTGGTTGCTTAACCGGTCATTTGCTGGCGAAGCCAAAAGAGGCCTCCAGCCAGGCTTAAATTAATTATTAAAAACTAAGCAACTTTCGCTAAGGGCGCCCCCTGCGGGACACGGACCTCGGCTTAGGGCGTTGCTGGGGATATCAAGCTATTGTTTTGGGGACAGCTGGATCGGTATTATTTAAATTGTATTAAGGGACATTTAAAGCTACAGGCTCGGCACGGGCCGGCGCGAGCAAGAGACGGGAGGGAGAAGTGCTAACTTGAACGGGAAGGTGACGCGGCGATAGGCCTCCGCGACGTCGGTGAGGCGGGCATCCTCGGCGGCGAGGGCGGTACAACGGTCGGGTGTTCAGTGAACGAGACAACGCGAGTCTCTTCATGTGATCTAACGTGATTTTATCGTCTGGATCGACCAGAACGTGCCTCGGGCGGCGTACTCTACTAATACGGGAGGGTTCGTAGTCGGCGGCTGATACCACAAGGGGATTTGGGTGGGACAGGGCAGAATCGAGATAGCGTTTGGACGCTTGTTTCATAAATTGCCTGATGGTCGGCAAGTTAAGGTCGAAATGGAGTTGGTCGTTTCGCATGTACAGAGGCGCTCCGGTGGCCTTGCGCATGAAACGGGTTTGGAGAGTTTCTAATCTACGGAGTGGGTATGATTCGGCGTGTGCGAACACTGGGCTGGCATAGGTCATGATGGGTCGAATGCATGTGGTGTAAATTCTCACCTTATTTCTAAGGGATAATTTACTACGAGCGTTCAGAATATAGTGAAGGCGACCGAGCACAAAGGCAGCGCGGGCACGCACCATCTTTGTGTGGGGAATGAAGGTCAGTTTTTTGTCTAGGGTGACTCCAAGATACTTGGCGTGCGGTTCCCAAGGAACCGATTGGCCCAGCATCGAGATCTCCCTGAAGCGTGGGCGGTCGTCGCCTAATTTGCAAAATAGGACGGCTTTACTTTTGATAGGGTTAACTTCGATCCGCCATTTCCTAAACCATTTACCGTAGACGTTGGCTGTGGTTTGGAGGATAGGCTAGAATACTCTGTCTAGACGGCTTTATATAATGTATAGTTTGTCTGCAAGCGTAGAACGTGCAAAACAGTAATCGAGCCAATCACTGTGGGTGTGTTAGTAACGAGAGTGACCAATTATTGCCAAGATATAACGTAAACGACACCAGAATGGAATGAATATGAATAATAATTAATGGAATTATCATTCGCCCAATAAAACTTACTCTCCCGAATTCATCTGAGATGGTATAATAAGCCATTTTGTATTCTAGGAACCGGAATTGCAAGCTAGATTGGCTTCATTTGCCTTAATAAAAATAAAAATCTCCTTCTTGGTCTTAATAACCGTTTAATTTGTAGTACTTATTATATTACTAAAAGCTTTAGGTACACTCCCATATGTGCAAATAATTGAAATACGCCGCATATTCGTTTAATAATTCGATATGGATGACAAAACGATTTTTTATTTCATGCAAATATACTGCTAGTCCTAATAGGCTCTTAATTAACACAATTCATGAGCATAACATTAGTTCTAGAGCTGAAAAAACTACATCATTATTTTAAACATTCTTAGGATTAAAATTTAAATTAAACAATAATTGCTTCTGATTTTCTACCATATTAGCTTGCATGTTACTAAACCGAGCAATAAGGTCGAATATTAGGTACGGTGAAAGAAAAACCGCGTAGTTATTCGGCACAGTCCGTAATAGGAATATCTCAAAGGAATAATTAAATATTTAAAGACTATTTAAATCGATTTCTTAGCGTTGCCAAGGCAAATAATTGTTTCAGTATTTGTACTCACGGGCGAAGGAAACGGAAAAATCTATCGAATAAATATAATCGAATAATCTTATACATACAACGATGACTAAAGTGCACTTTTTTTGTTGTTGGAAAATCCTCATAGACTTCCTCCGCCTTGAAAAGGGCGAAGGGGCATGCCGGTCTCTTACCGGCTAAAACGCCACGGTGTCCTTCCACTTGGATTTTAAAATAACAATCAGTAAATCTTCCAATTGACTGATGTTAATCATCTTTCTGTGCATAATGAATGAGTAATTGATCGCGTAATAGGTGTTATGAAGGCTTCACAATGCGATCACGTAAGTCTTGACATTATGGTGACCTGCGATTGTTCCCAAGTCCGTAAACACCACCGCAGCAAATAGCGACGATATAATGCGGGCGAGACGAGCCCTAGCTCAATACGGAAATTATTATCAGAGCCATAAATCAAGGCTGGTTTATAAACGCATAGTATAATGATGGAAAAGTTTTCTCGAAGGAAATTGGAAAAGTGGATGAACGTCGGTACAAAGTGGTGTACTTGAATCAACGCTATATAAAGCCAGGCGTAGCGTAGGTAATGTGATTTTGTGATTTTAATACTAAACGATTAACGCACACTATTATGAAAGATTTTCCTTGTGGTGTCCGGATTAAGAATATAGCACCACTCCATCTCCTCCCGTGGATGTCGTAAAAGGCGACTAAGGGAATCTAAACCAGAGGGATGGGCAGCAGCGTCCCTTCTGTGAAACGGTAGCCATACTGCGCTCACCAACCCGCCTGCCAAGCGTGGTGAGTATTGGCAAATACCCCCCAAAATGATGACGCAGTTGTAGTTGCAGTTGTGAAAATCTATGAGGGAGGCCTTTCTTCAGCAGTGGACGTATAACTGGCCGATATGATGATGATGATGATGATTATGAAAGATCTTGCGGAGGAATCATTCAACTCCAGTCGGCCAAACTCCAAACGAACATACAACTATAGAGCACAATCGCCTGGTTAGTTTTGGCTTCGGTGTATATAAATGTATCATCAACATATCAGCCCTTAGATTTCCACAAAATGTATGTAACAGTCATATTAAATAGATTTTCAAAGATCATACAGTAAATACGATACGATTTTCGTGAAAACAATTTTATTTCGCTGGCTCTGAGGTCATGACAGTAGCAATAGTTACAAGTTCTTAGAAAAATCCAGTACCGAAAGTTGCGGGTCTTTATTACTCTATAAAGTCAGATTCGTGGAATATCTCGTACATTATCAGTTTATAAATATATGAACACCATGGTCAACTATTAAAAACAAGTTCGCGTAATGGATTGACGAATATAGAACCAATAAATAATACAATAAACTCGTGTGACGTCACCTATTTGACTTCCATTTACAGTACAGATATGTTTGTATCAAATATTTATTATACCATGACAATACAAATCGATAAACGTTTGTGGGTACAGAATGGTGGATAGGGCGGGACTGGCGCAGCGACGCGCATCGTCATCCGCGGGACAATGGCGGGCCGTCCTTGAATTAGCACCGGAACCATTGTCACTGCGCACAATAGATAGGATTTGCCTAGATTGCCGTCGGGCCTGGCACGCGCCGGCGAGCAAAGACCGCACACAAAATTTTACGACTGAAGGGAAAACCGATATTATGTCGTATACGTTATGTCGCCACTGGAAACCTGGAAAAATAACGTCGCTTTGGTGTTAACGGCTTGATTTTCAAGCCACAATTTGGCCAAAATTAGATACGGCCAAATACTAATGGTCACAAAATAAAAACTGTGTAATTATCTTGTACATATAATTCGTACGTGTATATGACACTGAACTCCTAATGGACTGGACCGATTTCGATGTTTTTTTTGTGTGAGGTTTAGATTCACAATTGGACCCAGTAGGTAGCGCTGAAATCGGGTTTGCATGTGGCTGCCTGTGCAAAGCTGGGGCGGGCAGCTAGTTTCATTATATACCCTTAAAAATGTGAAGATGACAGAACTTCATAGCATAGCATACTTTTTTCGTCCGTGTCTGGATTAAGAACATAACTCCACTCCGTCTCCTCCCGTGGATATCGTACAAGGCGAATGAGGGACCCTAGACCAGCGGGACGGGCAGCAACGTCCCTTCTGTGGATCAGGATTCTTCGCTCACCAACCCGCCTGCCAAGCGCGGTGAGTAGGTACTGGCAAAGTCCCCCAAAAATGATGACAAAATTGTGGAAATCTATGGGCGAGCCTTTGTTCAGTAATTGAAACAAATATTGTTGTGAGTCGGCTCTCTTCATAGAATAAAGAGACTGGAAAATTAAATTTGCGATAATATCTTAAATATCTATAGTTAAGGAAACACATACCATGATCAGCCAAATACATTAAATTAGACTGAATTTCCAACACGGTAAACGTTAACGTAATTAAATTCAGACAACTTTGGCACAGAATCAAGGAAACCGATTTGTATATTGACCCAATAACTTATTAACCTTTAGAGGGGCACACGGTTCGATAGATTTTGGAGCAATACGTCAATGTCGGGAGAGAATGTATTGGGGTTAGGATACCAATGAAGATGTCATGTTGTAGGGTATTATCGGGATCGTATCAAGCTGTGGTGGACGTGTCGTTATTAATCGATGTACTGACATAGTCATCACCCGCAGCGAATGGGACAATAATATGAACCGCAATTTTAAAGTCACGTTGCAAAATGCTCGTTCGTCATGGGATGCTAAAAACAATACAAGTGGTTGACCGCAAAGTGCCTTTTAACAACAAGAGGCTTAACTAGCTGTTAATATAGGCAGTATAATATTTACAGTGATCAATGGTACTAGAATTTGTAGCCACAGTAAATATACTTACAGAAGTAGTCTGAAATGTAGGGACTAACTGAATTATTAACACTAAGTATGTCGTGACAAAATTCGAGGAAACACGGCATAAGTTATGATGTGGTTGTTTGAAAATTAATCACTATGTGCCACAGCTTGTATGTATGGTGAATACAGTAACGGCCAAAATTAATAATGAATGTAATCCAAAATCTTTGGATGTAGGATTACGTATATGTCTGTTTTTGTGTTAAATTTGTTCTTACACAATAAAAGTTCAAGATCAAAATCTTATATCTGAAGATTTTGGATTAGATTGATTTTATATTAGATTTTGATCTTGAGCTTTTATTGTGTAAGATCACATTAACAGAAAAACAACCAAATCCTCAATCCCAAATCCATAATTTTGGATTACACAAAATCTCTCTCCCGCTCCCTCTCCCTAAGCCCCAACCCTCTACCTCTCTCTCCTTTTTTATATTACAGTCGCTTTAGGTTAGCCTTAAACTTTTTCTATATAACCTGGTGACAAGACGAGCAAATCATTCGCTGCTCATACCATACCAATAGTGTATTATAATATCTGTGTCAATAGTAATGCTGCTACCCGGGACTACATGTTCAGCAGAGGGGCTGCGTTCGTCAGCTCGAGACATGAGTTATTTAGTCTCTTAAGCCTTTCAAGCCCGAACATAGTAGTGTTTAAAACTTCAACATTCCGACTTAGCAGTACGATATCTGGCACTAAGGTGGTACCTGCCAAGCCGGACTGTTGGAATAAGAGACCTACGTAGACACCAGTAAAACTTCCTTTTAGTTTGACCCAGTTATTTATTTATACTTAAATTGTTTACATTTCATGTTTATCATACTCGAAACATTTAACGCGTCGATGTCACCCACTCACGTCATTTTGTGAGTGGAGTACTCACTTATTTATAACATTTCTTAATATGAAACCGCAATGACCGTAATATATAAATGTAGGAAATAAACCCAGCCTCGCTGCTGATTAAAGAGGTCGGTAAATGAGGTCCCAACCTTTAAAAGTCATGCATTAAAAGTCGTTCATTACGGGCCAAAGAAATGTAAGAGTATTTTAGGAAAAATAAGACATGTGGGAGACATGCGCGCTGGCAACATCCAACAATGGAAATTTAATCAAAATGTTCATAAAAATATGGTGTGTGGTCAACTGACCGTCATCAGTAACATGGATAGCAAACTTCCAGATTATTTAAACAGAGATATCGATGGCACAATATACAATCACTGTTTTTCACCCGCTGGAAATATATCATGTACTTATTCCGCCCCGGGAAGGGTATGTCGAACTCTTACCGGTTAAAGCCACCGGAGCGGTCATCTTCGCCACCGAAGGAGGGCTCCAGAAACTCGCAAGCAATTACACATTACGAGTGGGACTTGAAAGGATCCCCCGAAGCCCGCTGCGCGCTGTGCTGTGCACACAGCACATCTTACAAGCTAAGATTTGCGAAAGGTGAGAGGACGAAAAAACTCGAGAGCCTCGGCGGGTAGCCCCCATGTAATGCGTATGGTGCCGAAATGTCGAGAAAATTCTGGAATATGTTAACAAGTTTCGACCAACCCCTAGTTTCCTTAGAATGCGATGTAAAATATTGCTATTAAGCTGAAATGCCCACCCATCTAGCAAAATGTCAGGTTTTTCGAAATGACTTGATCACATAGATAATGTAGGTCGCGAGGCCGCTGTGCCAGGAGCCGAGTTCGTATCCCTTCATAAATAACTACGTGTCTCTAATTATAGATGTGAACGTTGCCTATGACTTAATGGAAAAGGTTATACGCGTTATATATAACGTACCTGCTGCTGTTGACACGATTAAATGCGGCGATGATTTAATATCGTACGCCGCTTGGCAACCGTACCGGATATTTATCGACTTTCATTGAACACGATTTTGTTATATTTCATGACATTTTCGGTATCTCATGATACCGAAAAAGTACAATGATTATGTCTGGTAACTAAAAAGCTTTGACGAAATTTGAAGCTTTTACAGGAAGCCTTCGAAGAAAAGTTATAGTTCATTTGCGAATTCGAAATTTACGAATTTTAACCGTGTATTCGGATTCCAACAGACGCAGCGAAATTGCCTGATTGAAGCAAACAATTTGTGCAGAATTATCGTAGTTACAAACAACGCACTGTTACAATGCAACGGTAAATTCATCGAGCAGTTTCCAACTGTCAGTGCAGTCAATATATGGCACTAAGCGATACAATTCTGTAGAATCATACATATTCATCGTCATGATCATATCAGCCAAAGGATGTCCACTGCTGAAAAAAGGCAACCCTCATAGATTTCCACAATTGTGTCGTAATTTTGGGGGGAAGTTGCCAATTTTCACCACGCTTGGTGAGCACAGTATAGCTACTGTTGCACAGAAGGGACACTGCTGCCCTTCCCTCTGGATTATAGTCGCCTTTTGCGACATCCACGGGAGGAGGTGGAGTGGTATAGCACCATTCCATTCTTAATGCGGACACCACACGGATAACATACATAATTATTTTAGATATAAAATTATTTTCGATAACCACACCGCTGTCAATCATGAGAGCCTTAACTCAGAACTTGAGTATAAATACGAAGATAAGCGATAAGGGAAAATAAACAAACTGCATCAAATACTGACATTCAAGCAATGTAGATATCTAAGTTGCGTCATTCGTATCGATCCGAGGAATAACTCAATCCGATATGCGACGCGCTCTATCGGGAATAGAAGGTAGCATTGTTTTAAACCCACACAATACAGTCTAAGGACACCGTATCTCAGGGGAGGTGCCACCTCCTACTGTGGCGTTATCTTTAAATGGTTGCTTTATGAATACGCGATTATTAAGCAACATTAATATTATTGCCCAGCACAAATGTTTCATTTGAATGCGATTGTTGAAACTATATGATAAATCGTAGTTCTTTTTACACTAGCGTTCCTCCTGTGCCGTGGATACAGTTTACGGACTTAAGTATCATATCCACAAATACTCAGACCCGAAGCAACTATCTACGGATACAAATATTTGTTCCAAACCAGTAAGTAGAGCAGAAAGCCAATCGCTTCGGCACTGCGCCAACCGTATCGTCAAAAATGTATTATAACGTATATTATTTATAATATTATATGGTTCCCCTCATCATCATCATCATATCAGCCAAAGGACGTCCACTGCTGAACAAAGAACTCCTCCCCTCATAGATGTCTACAACGAGCGGTCACATGTCGCCTGCATCTACCTCCCAGCGACCTTCACCACGTCAGCTGTCCACCTCGTTGGTTGGAGGTCGTCGCACGCTGCATTTTCCGGTGCGCGGAAACTTCTCCACTCGTAAACCTTTTTACCCCCCGTCAGTTCTACGAGCAATGTGCCCCGCCCATTGCCACTTCAGTTTGCTAATCCTTTCAGCGATGTTCCTAACTTAGAGTGAACAAATTAGGTTTGTTTACTCTAAGTTAGGAATTGTATGTATTGTAGTGTACTCATGCCTCACAAGTTTTAGGAGTGAACTGAACGTAACGGGCTATTTCGGTGATGGCAATGAGCTGCATTTGTTTGTCGTGACTGCTGCTATAGGTACATGTATTGTGAGTAGCGCATATATCTGACTATATACACCTAATAATCAATGGTTTACATATGTATAAACTTTAAAATTCGCAAGTAACGGTTACAGAGCAAACCGTTTCCGTCGTAAATGACGTGTTCACACTAACAGCGGTGTACGATATTTAACGACACTGGCACAGCGTCTTTTACTCTTGGCTTCCTGCGCTACATGTCGTGGGTTCTATCTGAGCACGGAACAAATATGCGAATGGCCTAGAGGTCGTCAGTCCGGGTCTTGGTACACACGATACAGGCGAATCGATTATAATAGCGTGAGGCAACGTTCTAGACAAATATTAAAAAGTTCATCATATCAGCCAAAAAACATGCCGTGTGTCGTCATTCTGGCGGTAATTGTTACTGTTTCTCAGAAGCGACGCTGCCGGCTATACCCCTGGTTTACAGTCCTTTAGTTGCGTTTACGACATTCACGGTAGGAGATGGAGTGGTGCTATATTTTTAGTCCAGACACCACAAGAAAAATTACAAATAAAAAAAATACGTTCCATGAAAGCAAAAGTCGTATTTCCAGTGACATACGCGTGATGCGAAGATTGCTTGCGTAAACCTAACCTTGATACCAGAACAACGTTACTAAATTCTGTGACACACCCACCGCGCCTATTAGGAAGATGACGTGTTATTTATAATAATGTTATCTCGGTCACTCGCTGTTAGAACGGTCATACCGGTCAACACTTATCACGCATGCCATTATCTGGCGCATTTACGCTATCATATTTCGTAAGAATGCTAAAGTAAACATTAACTCTGTCTCCTGTTTATACATAACGGCACGGTAGGCACAGTGGCTGACCGATAAGCTTTCTGCGCACCGAGTAAAGGGTTCGACGATATAGAAAAAAAAACAATGGCTGACGGGTAGTTGTTTGTGGACGTGAGATTTATGTGTGTAAAGTTTACCCATGACACAGATTTCCTAGTGCCAGACATTGTTTTTAAAGAAATAATGAAAGTAAACCTTGCTTAAAGATCATCACCATCATCACCATCACTATCACCACAACCATCATCATCATCATATCAGCCAAAGTACGTCCACTGCTCAACAAAGACCACCCCTATAGATTTCTTCTTGATTAAATATCAATGTCTGAAAATCTCAGTTTGAATTAAAGTGTGATTATGATTATCGACCAAACATTTTCTTATACTTCGTTTGTACTTAACCTATGCAATACAAACTGGGTAGGAACATAAAAAAATACATTAGGTACGCGTTAAGAATGCAACTTTCCGATTCTATAGGTACAACTTACCATCCACGCGCGATTAGCTACAATGCCGTGATTCAAGGCCTCTGCCATGAAAGGTAATATACGACGTTATTAATGACATATTTGATACTGCAATACATTGCGCAACTGTTTCGCAACCATACGTTCCAATCCTCGAAACAAATTTGGAAAACGACACCTGTGGTTCTTTTTAATACTACATAGTGACAAGGCGAGCAAGTCATTTGCCTGATGGTAAGCGTCATGCCTGCCCACAACAATTTGTAATGCTACCCAGGTTTAGTCCTGCGCGGCACCATACTGCGCTCGTCACCTCGAGCTATTAGCTATATAGTCTCGTATGCCCAGTTATTTCACAAGCCACAGTGCCCTTCAAACCGGAGCAGAGTTATGTCTAAGTTTAAGCTCTACTGCTAGGCGGCAGAACATCTGGCACTGCCGTGGAGCCTACCATGATATATACCTATATATACGAGATTTTAGTGTCCTACAATAAAAGTATTACTACTCTGATGTCAAGCAGACAATCAGGACGTTACAGGGATTGGTTTTAATAAATACAATTTAATTTAAAACCTCTTCTTTTATATATTATTTTCGTATTCTTCTCAGCAAACCCTTTCATTTGATACCCATATCATGGGTGTGCATAAAACATAACTGGTCCACTTTCTTTTGGACTTCGTCATATTGGATTTAGAATGACGTCACTTAGCTAACCATGCATTGACGTCCAAACTAAAAGTGTATACAAAATTTCAGCAAAAAAAAAAAAATAAGCTTGTAAAAACAAGCTGTAGCAACATTATTTAATAAATAGCAAATAATCAATCCGTCCGTCCGGTGTACGGATTAAGAATATATAGCACCACTCCATCTCCTCCCGTGGATGTCGTAAAAGGCGACGCTATAGGACTCCATAAACCAGAGGGATGGGCAGCAGTGTCCCTTCTGTGGAACAGTAGCCATACTGCGCTCACCAACCCGCCAGCCAAGTATGGTCAGTATCGGCAAATACCCCCCAAAATGATGAAACAATTGTGTTTGTAAATCTATGGGACCTCCCCCATTGTTCAGCAGTGGATGTATAAATTGCTGAAATGATGAAATAAAAATATATGGAAATCACAAATTGTTTTTTAATAAACGAGATCCATGTAAGGTAGCGATTTTCCCTTCAAATGAGTTCACTGCATTTGTAGGGCCCATATATATAGGGTAAGAAACTTTAATGAAGGTCACCAAGGTTCCCCGTCTCCTCCCGTGGGTGTCGTAAAAGTCGACTAAGGGATTGGCCGGAGGATGGGCAGCAGCGCCCTTCGAGTACATTAACAACTCAACTGCGATCGCCAACCCGCCTGCCAAGCGTGGCGATTATGGCAAAACCCCCCTATGAGCCCGCATCACATCCATATCGGTCGTTGTGGTGATCTTTGGGGGAGGCCTGTGTCCAACAGTGGACTTCATTCGGCCGTTAGATTAGATTAGACATGCTTTATTTGGTGGGAGCTTTTGCACCATAGTCTGGCAGTACAGTGAGTCATACGGCCGCCCGCGTCGTATTTAGGCTATTCGATTATATTATTATGTCGCAACAATACCAACACTCGATGCACATTGATGTCAATCGATGCGGGCGTAATAGATACCGCATTACTTAATGGCTAAGGATCGATTACTGTCACGCATCAATTCAAACTTTTGTTATCCTTGCGTCAATTGGTCAGTTGACATGTGGTCTTAAATATTTGTGTTTATTTTGAGTTGTGACACAATCTCAATGTGATTAACGCCTACAACGTTGTGAGATTTGTCTATACAAAATCATGAATGAATGATAATCCTTTTTTTAGAAGACAAATGTCAGCGCGGTTGCCGCAGTGGCTAAGCGATTATTAGGCGCAGGACGCCTACTAATCGCTTAGCTTAGTACGTAACGCAGGTTTGATTCCCGCATGGAACAAATATTTGTATTATCCAGATAGTTGTTTCCTGTCTGGGTGTATCACCTGAAACAGTATACAGACATACATATTAATGTATGTCTGTAAACTGTACCCAAGAAAAGGAGACAAAACCGGAAAATGACATACAAAATAATGTGGTCTTCCATCAGCGCTTACGGTATCTTCCCTCACAATGCCAAAATTACACTCATTAATAGACCGACGACCTGGTGAACATTGCAGAAATCCACTGGATGTGAGAAGCGCAGGATCGGGCAATCTTTGGAGTAACCTATGTCTATCAATGGCCGTAAATCGGCTGAAACAATGATAGAAACGTCAACACATGATGACGCAGTGCTGATTGTCAGATTTCCTTTCGCAACATATGCTCACATCCAAATATGTCATCGCGAGACATGTTGGCAGTAAACAATACTCAGTGATTCATACTGGGGATAATGCAACTGTTTGTATACAATCATAAAACAATGTACTCTCAAACATGCAGGTTAGTATGTGAATATTATGCCTCTCAAAAGTAGTGTTACCAGACGACAGAAAGTTTCCTGACATGTCCGGATTCCTCTCTCAGGGAAACAGGGAAGATTTGAAATTGTCAAGATTTTTTATATAAAATGGCAAAATATACGTAATAATTGGTATAAACGGGTAGTATTTATGCCTCCGCATAACATTGAGACAAAAAATTCGTTCGTTTCGGCCGAATGAAGTCCACCGCTGGACACAAGCCTCCCCCAAAGATCACCACAACGGCCGATATGGGTGTGTTGTGGGCTCATTGGAGGATTTTGCCATTATCGCCACGCTTGGCAGACGGATTGGCGATCGCAGTTGAGTTATTAATGTACTCAAAGGACACTGCTGCCCATCCTCCGGCTAATCCCTTAGTCTACTTTTATGACATCCACAGGAGGAGATGGGGTGGTGGTTTTCTGAGCCGGCACCACACGGAAAAAAATGTCTGGACTGAAATGTCAGAGATTGATTTGTCGGAAATTTCATTTTTAATCTGATAACCCTACTCGAAAGAGACAATTATTATGACAACCGCGTCCTGTTGTGATCATTTTCACTCACGCCCGTAATTCTGTGTAATTAGCCGAAAAACCAAATGTGCAACAATTAACGGGCGGGCCGCAAAAAAAAGCCACAACAGGTATCCAATTAAAAAACGTTTGTGCACGTAATCGGAAACCTGACCACAACTGGGTGCGCAACCATAAATAACGATTGATGTGAGTTTTTTATAGTAAACCTCGCCGGCTGGTTCACTTATATGTGGGCAACATAACGGAATATCGAAATTGATCGAACGATTTACATAATAAGCACCTCCTCTGAACACACGAATGATCTCCAGTTTGTAACATGTCACTGGAAGTCGCGCTGAATACCTAAAAATATTGTATAGTCGGCAAGATACTTAGTACGAACTACTAGTGAATTGTCAAATAATTATGACATATCAGCACAATGCAATTGTTGATTTAAGTGACTAAATATCTATCATATTTTTGAAGGACAAAATACTACCGCATTTTAATGACAGAAAATATCAACGAATTTGCTTTAACTGAAGATTAAAATACACTGAAACCCAACAAATTGAACGTAGCATTAACTACATGCTGCAACGTAACCATCAAATTAGTCGATACAATACATATTTGTTTTTCATTTGACGATTAAATCAAAGAAGCACTATATTCGGTGTCCATTTTCTCTGTAACAAAACTAATCTTGTACGGTTTCATACTCGTGTTCAAGAGCAGTGGCAAATTTTGCACGAAACCACACAATATTGTTTAACAATTTCATACTATTTGATATATCAAGCGCAAATCCAAAGTTGAACATAAATCGTTGATATAGAAAGGAATAAAGCGCGTTAGAACGGTTGCCAAACTGCGGATAAAAACATCAAGAAGTGCACTCGCCAAGTCTTCGCGATCTATCACCGATATCCATTACGCACAAAAGCTTTTAGTGCTCACCAAATGAAACCATCGGCAACAGTAAATCAACACCAACACTAAAACTGGCACTACGTTTAACAAAATGTTATATGGCTCCCGCAACGTTTGCACTATATGTTCATAACAATGTTTGCTATATAGTGTTCACGGAAGGATTGTGGGAGAGGAAATTGAATCCCATTACGCAGATAAAATGGTTTAGAGATGTATTAGCAGAATTATAGCGATTGATTGCGAGGCGTAATCCAATATGTATTTAATATAGAATAATTCATCGCTACTTTATCCTGAGGCCCAATTCTCGTAATTTAAAAATGTTCAAAACATAGTTCCGATCTAGTCTCAGTGTCATAAATGTCACAAATGGTATTCTCGTAAACTAACAACGTAAAACGTGAAAGTTCACGTTTTAGGTTGTGTGTACTGTGATGAGATCGAAAATGGATCGAAAGTTGATCGAAGGCAAAACGGTATTCTGCTAACATTTCGAACTGTCACATGTACTGAATCGAGAGAAAAATAAAGTAAAAAAACAATTGAACCGTACGACGTTGCCGACACAATTTTTCAGTTTTTTTTTTTCATTTTTGAGAAATATTTTATGAATATGTAAAGATTTATTCATCAAAATACCGTACGACGTTGCCTTACTCTACAGATAGATACTCTACAGAAGCCATAATCTAAGAGAAGAAGAAGACAAGATCGAGATTATACTGCAATCCGACTGAACTTTAAGAGTAGCAGAATACCATTTTTTCGGTCAATTCATAGTTTAATCTCAGTTCGGTCAAGTTTCAGTCGTAGTGTAAATTAATTACGAGAATTGGCCCTCTGATTAAAGGCGTCTGACCACACACCACAAATAATCATCAACATATCAGCCGAAGAACGTCCACTCCTCAAAAAAGGCCGCTCCATAGATTTCCGCAACGACCGGTTACATGCCGTATATCATCACAACATTTTGGAGGTAAATTTGCCAACACTCACCACGTTTGGCAGACTGGTTGGTGAGCCCAGTATGGCTGCTGTTTCCCAGCAGGGACGCTGTTGCCGTCCCTCTGGTTTGGTATCTTTGTCGTCTTTTACGACATCCACGGGAAGAGATGGAGTGGTTTTATATTCTGAATCCGGACACCTTACGCAACATATGAGGACCCAAAAAAACGAAATACGTCGCGCCATAATATGATCGCTAGGTATAGCAATGCTCAGGCTGTCTTGCCGCTCTTCGGAGCGTGGCTCCAAAGGAGCAAGCGCGTCACATTCCGCCTGATGCAGGTACTCACCGGACACGGTTGTTTCGGTGCGTACTTGCACAGGATAGGACGTGAGGTCACGGCACAGTGCCACCACTGTGGAGACGATCAGGATACCGCACAGCACACGCTCGGAGAGTGCCCTGCGTGGACTGCCGAGCGGCATAGGATAGGACAGGATAGGATCGGGCAAGATCTCTCTTTGCCAGCAGTAGTGTCTATGCTGGCAGAGCATGAAAATTGGAGTGCTGTGGTCTCCTTCTGTGTGAGCGTAATGCTCCAGAAGGAGGTCGCAGAGCGGGATCGGGAGAGGGCCGATCCCGCTCGGAGGAGGAGGACACGGAGCCGGGGTAACAGCCGCCGCGGCGCCCGTGTCCAACACGCCTGAGCCCCCTGGCGTTTTTATATGGCAGGGGGCCTTGGGGGTCGCGAGCGCGCTTATTGGGAAATCTGAGCGCTCATACCGAGCGACCCCCGGGAAGACAGCGGTATGCATGTGGTCACGTACCGCTGTGTGCGCAGCACAGCGCATAGTGAGGCCTCGGGGGAATCTTTTACAATCCCCTCGTGAGATGCCTGGGGGGGTGGCCTCTTTACAGTCGCCTTCCCTCCGCTAGAGGGGATGACCGCTGTTCGGAATACATTGTAGTATTTAATATAATTTAGATGTACGTAATATTATCTTACTTTTGTTAAAATATACCCGCAACGTTTGATTACTGTTGGCCGGCCGGGCTGAGTATCGTCACCGCGGGTCGATGAGTTGTAAGTTGGAACGTATTGAGTGCGGTCGATAGTACATCCAAGTGTGATTATTGCGCCCGCGTTGGTAGTTGAAATTGAATATTCATCTCGCGAAGTTCTCGTTGCGTATACCTAACCCACGGGATAGTGAGAATATTTGAACAGAAATAGTTTCCGTGTAGTGTATTGGTGAAACGTGGTGTGAAACCCCGGTGATCGCCACGCGGTGGTATGTGGCGCTGGGTCCAGTGGACAAGTATACATTCTTGAATACCCCTTAGCCCTTATTGATTTTACTATAGTTTATTAGATTCTGTCCACTCAGGGGAACCCCAAATCCCTACCTACACCTGACCTTGACAGATTTACATGTGACCCTCGCCCTAAATCTGCACCCGCACGTTGCGCTGGTAAGTTTACCTAGGCTATCTTACAGAATCTATAGGATTTGTGTCGCCGGGCCGCCGACCGCTTTACAGTCATCCCCTCCGAGATGTGCCTAAAGTCGTGGCACCAATGGGTGGCTCTAGAGTCTAGATGGAGATTGTTCGAGTTCCTGGAGCCTCCCTTCGGTGTCGACGATGATCACTCCGGTGGTTTTAGCCGGTAGGAGTCCGGCATCCAGGGGCGTTGGACAAGCTGCGGCGGCTAGCTCGGCGGCGCGCACTTGTAAAGTGGCGTCATCGCCTGCGGATGCAGTTTGCAACCAAGCGCGTCGTCGAGGCCGTCCTGCCGCTCTTTGGAGGCTCCAAAGAGCGGCAGGACGGCCTCAAAAGGAGCGAGCGCGTCACCTACCGCCTGACGCAGGTGCTCACCGGGCACGGTTGTTTCGGCGCGTACCTGCACCGGATAGGACGTGAGGCCACGGCACAATGCCACCATTGTGATAGCGACCAGGACACCGCACAGCACACGCTCGAGGCGTGCCCTGCGTGGGCCGCCGAGCGGCGGATCCTGGTCGATCGGATCGGGCAAGATCTCTCTCTGCCAGCAGTAGTGTCGGCTATGTTGGCAGAGCACGAAAACTGGAATGCAGTGGTCTCCTTCTGTGAGAGCGTCATGCTCCAGAAGGAGACCGCAGAGCGGGATCGGGAGAGGGCCGATCCCGCTCGAAGAAGAAGGAGACGGCGCCGGGGTAACAACCGCCCTGGCGCCTAATTCCGATACGCCTGAAAACCCCTGCCATTGCTATAAGGTGGGGGACCTCTGGGTTCGCGGGTGCGTAGATTGGGGAATCTGCGTGCCCACACCAAGCGACCCAAGAGAAGACGGTAGCACGCATGTGGTCACGCGCTGCCGTGGGACGCTTTGGGGGATCCTTTACAATCCCCCTGGGGGGGTGACCGCTTTACAGTCACCCTCTCCGAGATGTGCCAATAGGCGTGGCACCAGTGGGTGGCTCTAGTGTGATCATACGAGGACCTGGAGCCTCCCTTAGGTGCCGAAGATGACCGCTCCAGTGGTTTTAGCCGGTAGGAGTCCGGCATACCCCTTCGTCCTTCCCCGGGGCGAAGGAAGTTCATGATGAATTTCCACTGGGCACCAATAAAAAATAAAAAAAAAAGGAGTCCGGCATGCCCCTTCGCTCTTTCCCGGGGCGAAGGAAGTACATGATGTATTTCCACCGGATCAATAAAAAAATAAAAATAAAAGTTATAACAATGCTCGGCCAACCCGATAACAACAATTAGTTAGTGCGGGGCTGCGCACACGCAACACGGCCACAACACCAACACATGCAAATCGTTTATTGGCGCAACAATCAGATCGCGACGGGGCCGGTCAACCGTAGTCTTTCGGTCGTTGACACCAACGATGGTGACACTGGGCAGCCGCTGACCGCTTACTGAACGCAAAAAAGGTATTTAAGACAGAAAATGTGATATATTGCAAATAGCACTGAACAGTGTATGTGAATTGCTTTCGTATAAACTGAAATAAAACCGACCACCTAGGGCACAAAACACATAATGGGAAAGATCTATTCAAATAAATACCAGGCAAACTGAGTAATCATAACAAAGAAGGGGTCCAATTCATTATTTAATTTGGTTACAATACCTATGTTACGAACATATTTTACTTGGTTTTATTTCATTAAACTATATTAGAAAGTATTCATTGTCATCCATCTCATTACCTTCAGCAGTACGTACCCACAACAGCACCTATATTAAGATTTCTCGCGATGGTAGCCAATTCCGTCCTATATTTAGGTCAACTGGGCTCATCATTTAATATGGAATGACCTACCAAGTTACCACTTCATCGTCTGTAGACTACAGAAAAACTTTGTGATAAGAATGGCTTCCAGGTTGTTCCGGAGGTAGAGGATTGCTTTCGAAAAACTTTATAATCTAATAATGTAAGATGAATTGCGCACTGGAAGTTTATACTTTATTCGCTGGCTATTACATTGTTTGTTCAGGAGTAATGACTGGAAAATAATCTTTTAAACATTCATGTCGATTTCATCATACACATTGATGCAATTTATTGAGACAAGTACGAAAATCAAGAGAGCGCTGCGATAACAAAGTAACGATTAGATTAAAGCGCACAGCCCAAAGAACACTTCACGCAATAGTTGAAAAAATTTAACAATATCAATACCTATTTGATGCATAAAATACGTATACAATATGCACGCTCACAGTTATAATATAACAATAATATAACCCCTCTGGGCAAACGTTATCTCACCATGGGATAAGGTAATCCTGGAGGGCAGATTAAAGTAGCTGCTTGATTTCTTCATACCTTATGATAAAAAGAAAAAGTATGTCATAAGAAAAAAAAAAAAGTATATTAAGTAGCTTACAGAACGCAGGGCAGTTTGTGGCGAGCTGAATGTGAGTGGCGACACTGCGTACCCAAATGCTCCAGAGAGTCGGTCAGGGCCTCGTCTCCGCTTGCCTTTATTGGTTGGTTGGAGTGGAACCCCATGAGTGCCCGCAGGATTTTCAACTCTGGCTTGCCTTAGTTGGCCGATCAGAGGGGGGCCGCCAGAGCTATATGCTCGGGGGTGGAAGTGTCTAATGGCGTAATAACGGGGAAACCCGCTCCGAGTCTTCGAGACGCGCGATGGTGAAACCGGTGCCGCACCTCTCTACACCCCTAGCCGCTTACACCGGTGTTGCTCCTTGTCGCCTGTAGTGGTGGCCATTTTGGGGGCCCATCTTGTGAGTGGCGAGTCACCGTCTGCCACAGAATTTCACGATCAAAGTTGAAAGGCAGACGCCGTTGTTCCCGTATTTATTAGTCTTTTTATTCCATGTAACACCCATTGCAATAGACCTTATCGTTATAGTTTCCATCTCATACAATAGCCTTACACCACCGGGGACAATCCATGACTTCATTTTATAGTGCAGCTATGGAGAGTCCCCGGTTGGTGTCCCATTACATTTTAGATTAAAATTCTCTAAAGGGCCTCTGCGTGTTGGACCTATGTCCCCGCGTAAGCCTGTCAAAAGACCGGGTTCCCCCTTACAGGGGATATAAACCCGTGAAAAGAGAGACAAATATTTATACAATATGAATAATATGATAAAGACATAAATGCGGTATCCAAAGTAGTAAGATCTTAATTTAAAAAGGAACTCAATTAACGAGAATCAAACAGCTGCTCATTTAATATGGGAAACGGTTAGTAAGCTTCATTGAGGGTTTGAATGCACTAGTTTTTTTTCTGTCATTTTAATGCCGCCAGTACCTACGTAAACGTAATAAAAAGGTTGTAAAGATAATTAAGTGACAGCTACCGACGGTTATATAGCAAATGAGCTTCTTGTATGAAAGCAACAATAAATACATATATCAATAACAAAACGTATTATATATAAATAAAAATAATAGAACCTTTCAAAAATAGTTAACTTTATTTCAAGGGGACATGGGTTATGGGGATCATGTTTAATGGTAAAAAAGTTGTAGATTCCACTACATTGTTTTGTGTGCATTTTCGAATACCTACAAACTTTATTTATCAACTAGCCGTGTCCCGCGTTTAATTTAAGAGAAATCAGATTATTTATAAATAATGATTATATAATTAGTATATACAAGGTCTTAATTTAATAGTCCATGATATTTTGCATGGCGCTATGGTGAACGATGAAGATAATGTAGGTATAAAAAAAAACTTGTAAATTTGCTGTTTAAAAAAATATTTTATTAAATCATTTATTTCATTACTTCCTAGTTCTCTTAGTTGTGATAATATTCACATGCATCTAGTAAGACAATGGCGGACAGGGCTGGTTGACTGATTAAGATAGTCTGTAACGATAAACAAAACAGACGGCGCACGGTAGCGACATCACACAAATGAAAGAAATGGATTTTTACCATGAGTTTTTTTTTGTGTTCGGTACGTCATCTTAAGCATTTACTGAGGCACCATGCAAAATATCGTGGATTATTAAAATAAGACCTAATATATTGGATTTAGTTTTATGAGGGGAACCATAATTCTTTTTTCTAAAATAAAAGTAGCCAAGTTACTCCTTATAGCATCAGCTGTCTCCCAGTGAAAGTCCCGTCAAAATCAGTCCAGCCATTTCGGAGATTAGCCGGAACAAACTGATAGACAATTTTTACTTTATTCTATTATAAGTACCGTATATACTTTTATATGCATTTAGTAAAAAGCTGTTATTTTGACATTACAAACAGACACTTCAATTTTATTTATTTGTATCGTTCAACAGAAATAAAATGGAAATAACAACCAGTTTTTTAATAAACACGATCCCTATAACCTACTGATTGGTCCTTGAAATACAGTTCACTATTTTGGTAGGATATATACAATAACAAAACAAACTAGAGTTGTATTTGTAAAGTAGGGTAATTTGAGAACCCCTCATAAAGTGAGCACTTCATCAACACATCATCATAACGAAAATTGCTGCGGACCCCATACGCAGAGGGACAGGACCACAATGGATGATTTCCGCCGTTGACGCCTCATAATGTATCCGAGAGGATAGACCTTTTAGTGTAATTTGAGGTAACGGAGTATTTCATAGTGTATTTCCTACATAACTAGGTGCGTGATTCCACGAAACTCGCTAATGCTAACCCGGATTGTGCCCATATTTCGGTTGAACCTTTTTCGTGCATGTAAAAATACATTAATCATGTGAAAAGAATTCTTATTCAAACTAGAAGGTGGTAAGATCCAATAAAGCTGTACATTTAGTTCGCGAGATCTGAGTGGACGGGCGCGCGGGCCGTGTTGAAGTTTTTTACTGTGCCTTCGTCAAATCAAACAAAGAGGCGGAACAAAGCGGAGAGAGCGGCCTTTGTGCGGATACGTTGAGTGCGACGGCACTTAACTCTGACTTCGGCGACGGTAACATAGCCGTCGGCCGGGACACCGCTACGAGCTCGTCTTCCGCTGAACCTTGTATTCCGCTCATAAAATTCTAGAAGTTGTCCCATATATCGAAGAAAGTCAGTGATATTTGTAGCAAACCGCAACCTCATATTTATGAGCAGTTCTTCCATTAACATATCAGCACTATCAGGATATAAGACATATTTTTATCAACGTTAAAAACCGTATGTTATAATTTTATTATACTAAAAATAAAGCTGTTAAAACGAGGCTGATGCAGCAGTTGGACGAACGACCGGTGCTAGTTGATGGCGATATTTTATTGGCTTGCCCTAATTGCCTCCCGTCCCGCATTAACGACGTTAGCTACGACCTAGATAGGTTAGGAACACGCTCAGCGATCAATTTTCATATTGGAGACGTTGACAGCACATTAACGTTCATGTAACTACGATTTAACCTTGATAAAAAAGTGTGCTATGTAATTATATTTTACATGAACTTATGACTCAGAAACGAGATAGTTCTACTGAACGCTGCAAAACTAGATAAAATCTAATATGATAGGTCTAATAAAAACTTACTGTGAGGAGAGAGAGAGAGGGTCGTATGTTAAATGATGAAATATCATTTGACCCAATATAACCTAAGATGGTAGACCCTACAACACGATATACACTCACATGTCAAAACGAAAGCGACAATTGTAATCAAGAGCGTCGAGTAAACCTGCTGGTGGAATGCGCAAATTTCAATTTTCCGAGCGGACAGTCAGCTTCATCCTGGTAATCCGGAATTTATCTTTCGCCTTCGAGGCGGACACCCGTCGCCTTTCAATCACCAACGCCGCCACACCGAGAAATAGGAATTGTTGAGAAATCCATTGTGTTCCAGACATCTGACGCGGAATATGTTACACAAATGGACGGTCAAAGCGACCGCTACAGATACGTGGATGTGTCACGTACATATCTGAATATGTTATACGGAGAGTAGGTATGCGCCTGTATGAATAGGACCGCATACGTAAGAAACGCAGTAAAAACTAGCACCTATCCGTTACAGGTTGAGTTACATCGCTGAACGGTGCCTTTGAGCGCGCGCCTGTCGATCCGGTTCTTTCCTTTGCTGGATAGAACTCATTGGTTACAGATAGGTTGATATATTTCTTACATCATGCTTTCGTTGCTAATCTAAGCGCATCAGCCTCAGTGACGCATGCCCGCCTTCTGCGGTCAATTTAACTGAATTTATAGCAGCTGCAAGGTCGATGAAGGATAACGAACCCAACCCGCAGCGGTGTGTTATGAAACAGGTCTTTATTAATCTAACAATAAACGTCATTATTACGGTGTAATTAGACGTACCTGGAATTCTTAATCGGTAATTGGACGTGGATTTCACATAGTTAATTCATGTTATTTTCACTTTTGAACGTATACGAAATTGCCAAGACCATGTTATGCGATGTGTCCCGCATAGTTAATTGGATCCGCAGATTGAACTCATGCGTGCAATAAAAAAAGTTCAAATAGGATAGATACGGTCCTATGTAATCTGACGTTGGATTATTTGAATGACCCGCAGCGAACGCGCCTCTCATTTCTACAGAAATTAAATAGATCAAAATAGAGGGAGGAAGATTAACGTAGTTACCATCGTCAGTGCTTGATTACGGAACAGTTGGATGTTACGGGAGATTAACTTATTTATTGCTAAATAGCCGTAAACCACTTCTCTTAGCTTCTCTAGGCGTAAATCAAAATTAAGTGATCGTTGTTTTTTTAATAATTCAAAGGTATCTTGTATCCTATTTCCACGACATAGTCTGCGGAAAATTTCATTACAATCCGTTCAGCCGTTTTGCCTGATGGAGCCTCAAACATACAACTTTCACATTTATAATACTGTCTGTACTGATCCAAAAGAATTATATTTATTTGAAACCTAAGCGAGATAACATTCTTTAAATTCAATATTTCTAAATAGGTATCGATTATATTTAAAGATACAGATATCTCATATCAAGTTAGCTCCAATGCATAGCGGAAAAAAACTTATCCGTGATAATTTAAATTTAACAATACAATATGTACAACGTAAATTTTGATTAAATACTTTAAATTTCTTTAATCTTTTGTAACTTATTAGGCAAATTAGCAGATAACGACTTCGGTAGAATTCCAGTATTTACCAAATTATTTAAGGTCAATGTTCATTTAGTATATTGCGGGCATAAAATATTTCAAAGAACGAAATGGAAACATTACAATCCACTTCAAAATCTAATAAAGGAAAAAATACTTTATCCGCTTCTTCAAATTCTAAAAGCTCTCTTAACTTTTTAATGAGTACGTTTCGATTGGGCCCTTAACATTCAACGCTTATTTATACAAATCGTACTTTTTATGCAATCAAATTACGAGTCCACGTGTTTACGTGGACGGTGAAGTTTCACTAACCAACAAGAATAAATACACGCGGGACTAGGTTAATGGTATTTTATTATTCAATTTATGGTGTTGAGTCGACACAGGGATAACAGAGCACTGGTCTTGCGTTTAAGTTATAAAGGAAACCTCAACGCTACGCCCCGTAACAAGATTATCCGACGAGCCAGGACGAAACGACGTGAACCTTATTCGTACTATGGATATTCGATCGTTTCTCGCATGACATAAGTTGGAAAACATCATCAGTATATCAACCAACGTACACTGCAAAACAAAAGGCCACCCCCATAGATTTTCACAATTGTGTCGTAATTTTCGGTTCGCTAGCGTAAAATAGCTGATGTTCCATAGAAGGGACAATGCTGACCATCCCTCTGGTTTAAAGTCCCTTAGTCGGCTGTTACGAAATCCACAGGAGCAGATGCAGTGGTGCTATTTTCTTAATTCGGACACCACACAGAATTAGAAATGCGTAGAACATATATATATATTACGTATATTTAAGCTACAGCAAAAAGTGAGTCTTACTAACTTTGATACTTTGAACTATGATAAGTAATAGCATGACATCCCGATGATCCTTAGAAGTGGAAGTAGTTTCATTCTGCATCTACTTCCATAAATATGTACCTGCATTTTATATATAAATAATATTTTAGATATATTCGTTCCTCGGTCATCATCATACCAGCCAAATGACGTCCACGGCTAAACAAAGGCCTTCCCCATAGATTTCCACAATTAATTGTGTCGTCATATCGGGGAAATTTGCCAGTACTCACTACCTTGGCTCGGGTTAGTGAGCGCAGTATGGCCACAGAGTCTGTCTCTATGAATTAGTGGTAATGGCTTTGGATACGTTAATATTTTAATGCACATTACAAATGTATCATATTATTAGTACTTTTGTGGATCATAGCATGTTTTGCAGGGGGCATCAGCAAGTGGGTTCTTCTTTCTTTTATATAAACATGAACTCCATTATTTCATTCTGTGGTTTGCCTGCTGTTCCACAGAAGAGGCGCTGCTGCTCCCTTAGTCACCTTTTACGACATTAACCAGAGTAAATTGGATTCACCTTGATTTAACTTGGATTGTATTTTAAATTTGTATATTTTGTTAATTTATATAGCAAATAGTTCAGTACTTTTTATTTTTATTTAACTATAATTTGCATGTAATAAAATATGTTTAACAACACTATAAAAGTAAAACATTTGTTGACGTATCAAGAAGGTTGTGTGTACCTGTAATGGGCATATGTATCAGCACTATTATTTTGTAACATTCTGTCTGTATTGTTTGTTATTTATGCTGTTGGTATACCAGTAAATAAATAAATAAAATGCAGCGGTGCTATATATCTTAATCCAGACACCACACGGATAGTGTTGTACTAACATTATAATCGTTCAACTAACTAGTTTTTCTAACAGTTAGTACAGTGAACTGACCCTGTTACGCCCACGTTCCTAACATAGTTATCTTGTTTATCGGTTCGATGTCGTCACATGCTCCCCTCTATTACCTATCCTGTCAACATCGAGGGGTGACAATTTACGACTGTTGTGCTGCACACTTAGTCACTTTTCGGCAATATAATGCAGTACTAATTATGTTAATTTGAAAGCAATAAATATAAATACTTGCAGTTCCTTTTAAATGATGATGATCGAGTTCTAAGAACTCATGCAAATTGTTGCACTAGCACTTAAAATACAATTTGAGTAATTAGTTACTGTATAAAAAAAATTATGCGATCATTACTAACACAGTGCTATTAAACGCTTCTTTTGCGAAAATGGTACAGAAAATAGATATTTTTTTGCTTCCTTATTATTGTAGCGACAATCAGACAATTCATTTGAGAATAGGGTTTTAACTGCTTCTTGAACTGTTGATTACACATTAAACAATAACCTTAACCTTTCAACTGCAAGGTGAAACTATGATTTTATACAAGGTGTCCAGTAAATAGCACGACATACTGCAGGGGGCGAGAGCTTGGGTCAATACCTACCAAAAATACACAATATATGTTCAGCAAAATCTTACGGATTTACAGTAGTACAAAATTTTCCGAAATATCGAAAAATCTCTACCTTGACACAGATTTTTATGCATCTCGTAATGAAAAATTCCATTTCTAGTTTTTTTTTTTACCACAAATTATTTGTGAATGGTTACTTTACTCATTGATAAAGTCTTTATTCTATTAAAAACAAAAAAAAAACAAGAAATACAATTTTTATTTAAATTTCACAGTACAATTTTCTTATCGAAAATGTTGTACTACTGTAAATCTGTAAGATTTTGCTGAACATATATTGTGTTTTTTTGGTAGGTATTGACCCAAGCTCTTACCCCCTGCAGTATGTCGTGCTATTTATTGGACAGCCTTTATAATTATTCGAAAGAGTAAATCCGACCTATTTCTGTAACTGAGTTCATGCTGCACGCAGAGGACGCTGTTTTATGTGAAGACCTAACGAACCGGACAGGGCTTCAGGTCGTTAGCATTCATCGCACAATCCCGCCCTAGATTTAGGTTTTACGAGGATTACTATACCGTTTCCATTGGAATGGTTGTAGCAATGATGATTATAGACGGACTTAAACGCGCTTAATAGCCGGTGACATGTTTAAAGCAGCAAACATAAACAACAAACTGCCATAACAATTTATTGAGGATAATTTAAAGGTTATAATATGAATATATATATATGTACCGTGTGGGGCCGGCTGTAACGTGTGGTGCCGGCTCAGAATACCACCACCCCATCTCCTCCCGTGGGTGTCGTAAAAGTCAACTAAGGGATTAGCCGGAGGACGGGCAGCAGCGTCCTTCGAGTACATTAACAACTCAACTGCGATCGCCAACCGTCTGCCAAGCGTGGCGATTATGGCAAATCCCCCCGATGAGACCACAACACACCGATATCGGTCGTTGTGGTGATCTTTGAGGGAGGCCTATGTCCAGCAGTGGACTTCATTTGGCTGAAATGATGATGATGATAATATGAATATCATGCAAAACTTTATACTTAGTTAATAAGCGATGTTTTAGTTAAACAACGCCTGACGCTGTGAGTCTTTGGATGGGTGACCGCATAGTAGTATTTGAACCGAGCGTCTCCGTGCTTCGGAGGGCACGTACATTCGTCGGTCCTGGTTGCTGTCATTAGACGGCAGTCGTTAAGTCAAGTCGGAGGCCTTCGAGCGGCTTGAACAACTCTGACACAAGGTTGGCCACTAACGAAAGAAGAAGAAGAATTTATATGTATGATCATCATTCATGTTTTAATTTTGGGTAATTTAATTTAGTTCTAACCTTTATTTTGCATTCCAATTATATGGTAAAATATGTGGAACTTTCTGGGCATACATAAAACTGTCATAACCCATATTTTTTGCAAATAAATATCTTTACCTTTATAAGTATATACTTATTATTATGCCGTGTGGTACCGGCTCAGAATACCACCACCCCATCTCCTCCCGTAGGTGTCGTAAAAGTCGACTAAGGGATTAGCCAGAGGATGGGCAGCAGCGTCCTTCGAGTATATTGACAACTCAACTGCGATCGCCAACCCGTCTGCCAGGCGTGGCGATTATGGCAAAACACCCCAATGAGCCCATAACACACCATATCGGTCGTTGTGGTAATCTTTGGGGTAGGCCTGTGCCCAGCAGTGGACTTCATTCGGCCGAAATGATGACTTATTTACGAGTGTTGATGTAATTCACGATCGCTTGTCACATCATCGCCTATCGAATGATTTTAGGTACGTAGCGTTCTATTTTTATGACATGATGAGATTAAAATCAATTACTGCCGTCCTCGATGTACCCCAAAACAATACCGGGTAAAAAATATGTAAATGAAGACATAACTCCGATAAGATGAGGAAAAGAAATATGATAACGAAGCTCATGTAACAGAAGAAAACCGGTAAACAACATTGGTAAACAAGGAAGGTGCATTTAATGTTGGTGATAATGCCAAGTATTAATAAGTTAACAAAGGAGCGGGATATAGGAATCAGCTTTGCATCCTACACTTTCGGATAAATTATTATGTGCCGGCCTAATTTCTATTATGTAATTCAGCACAGAAGTTGTAGCTCTAACATATAAGCTGTTATTAAACTTCAATTGATTTAAGTCTGACTGAAGTCCGGATTTAAAAAAATAGCACCACTCCTTCTCCTCCCGTGGATGTCGTAAAAGGGAGGGATTCTGAACCAGAATGGATGGGCAGGAGCGTCCTTTCTGTGGAACAGCCAGCCATTCTACGCTCACCAACCCGGCTGCCAAACTGACGACACACCGGTTGTTTATGGGGGAGGCTTTTGTTCATCAGTGGACGTCTTTTTGGCAGATGTGATGATGATGTTTTATTCTTGTATGACATACGTGAGAGTTCTGTTATAGAATATTAAAATTCGACGCAGTGCCTGCCCTTAAATAATATATACTAAATTTTAAACTAGTCATAAATAACAGGTTGCATTTGATGGAACGATTTCAGACTAGGGTGCAATTCTCTGAGCTCAAACATCCTTACATCCTTGAATACAGAATTGAAATAACGCCGATAACCCAATTTGGTATTTGCTAAGACTGGTCCTCATGGCTCACCGTCTGCAACGTGTCCTTGAATAGCTTCAATGACGTCCTTTGTTTTTTATTGGTGTCCAGTGGAAATTCTACACGGAACTTCCTTCACCCCGGGGAAGGATGAAGGGGTATCCTACCGGCTAAAACCACTGGAGCGGTCATCTTCGGCACCGAAGGGGGGCTCCAGCTCCTCGTAAGATCACACTAGAACCTGCAATCACGTCCTATCGAATACCAATTTGGTTGTACACCGTTTTTTCAATTCTGTATTAAAGGATGTATGTATGTTTGAGCTTAGAGAATTGCACCCTTGATGCTGCGTCACTAATAATGCCGCGATTGATACAAGCAGGAGGAATAATTTAACATCAGAGGAATTCAATAAAATAACGGTACATAATACTAAATTAAAGAACCTAGTGTTCGTGTATAGCAAGTATAGCCATTGAAAAACAGCCTAGTTCTCACATGAGAAAGAAATCCAAAACCGGACACAAAATACCGACCTATATTAAATTCAAATTTAACGTTAACGTATTTAACATACAAGAAAACCGGTAGGATCAAATAACTCAAACGAGTAAATGACCTTAAAATGTACCGTTCATCCAAGGAATCCGACATTGATTCGTGCAGTAATTCGATTTTTATATGCTTGCGACTATATTTTAGTGATGTAAGTTTCCTAGTATACGTACCAGGTTTTAAGGTCTCATATCCTATGTCGGTACCAAGTAAATATTAATTTGGTCTACAGAAATACTAGGTTTATGACATCAGCCATGAATCAATTATTTTTTCTATCTTACATAACATACATACATAATCAGCCCATTTCAGTCCCACTAGTCCACCACGCGGGTCTGGAGCGGGTTGGTGGACTACACACACCATTGTAAACATTTTTGAAGCCCTTCGGGTGTGCAGTTTCTTCACGAAGTTTTCTCTCACCGTTAACGTTTCTACCTTGCAAGTATATCATTAAAAGCATTGTAATAATTAATCATTGCAAGATACCATTATTGTTTACAGTTCGTTTACAATGATTGGTAATACCAGAATTTTCCGACTTCTATACAAAGATGGTCATATCATCATCAAATCAATCATCGGGCCACTATCTAACATCAGTGCTCTACCTATTTTCGCCCACAATAATGACGCACAAATTGATCTCTCCCAAGAGGCATGCATGAGTTATAAAATTTATCACAATTCTCAAGAGGCGCTCTTTTAAATCGTTCATATAAATGTTCACGATATGAACCATTAAATCGTAATAACGATAGCGCCGCCGTTCCTCGTGACAAGCTACATACATAATCCCATTTATAACCACATCATAGGAAATTAAATAAGCCATTAGTCATTGGAAAGTCTCTCGTCGGGGGAGTGTTGCAGAATCAAAATGTAATTTCGTAAAAAGGTGCGAACAGAGTGACGTCGACAATTTTCGGGAAACCAGACGACGAAAATGTTAACAGAATTAATCTGTAGAATGATGGACACCGGAGACAGAGGTGCGATAATTTTACCAATTCCTGACATAAATTGGACGTATTTTTTTGAAAAGGACCCAAAAATATGCAAATCTGTCATAATAGTTCTTTTATGTTAATTAATTAATTAATTTTATGTTATCTTTGTATTTTTAAAGGATTACTGCTAAGTACGTTTAATATTTTATTAGTTAATATGTCGAATAATATATAAAGATGTCAAACTTCGTGTGGGTATCCTTTACATTAAACATTAATTGTTCATTAAATAATCACGCTGTAAAGGTCGTAAATTTTGAGGTAGATATGAGGTGGTATATACCTTCTTAACTAAGTCAAATCTAACAGAATAATGCCCACAGATCGCATGAAAGCCGTACTGGAAGGTTATTTACTTAGTTGAAACTCAAATACATTTACTCCAATGAAAGGAACAATAAATGTGAACATTATAAATCCAATTTAAATGCTTCGGAATACGTTTGAATGGCCCAAAAGGCACTTTAATGGGAGTCAATGAAAGGTTACCCAATTATACGGATGGGACTGTGTTATTTAAAAGTAACAAAAATCAATGACATTATAGAGAACATATATAAACGACCTCAATTTCGTTACTGAACGTCTCGTAATCAAAATCCATTATCGATATTCTTACTACACAAAATTACTCAATAGAGAGACGACCATCTAGTGAAAAAATAAAACGTCGACCTGACGATTCCAAAGATGCGAGTTATTGAACTTCGTAAAAAGAAAAAATTTAGAAGCGACTGAATTTAAAGTTATAACCATCAACTAAGTATAATCCTCGACAAAATATGAACATAAAATATACGGTAAATTTTCATGTAATCCAATCGCATTCGGACAACTAAAATCCTGACCGACAAACTGAAAGTGTAATCTGTTTACTATAAACATTATCAATTTACCGAAATCGAATCAACCCCGTTTTAACTTCATAATCGTGTTCAAATCGTGTCATCAAAACCAGTAGCTCAATAAGGCAAATTGCAAACTTTCATAACTTGACCTTTCAAGTTCAGAAGCGAACTGTACCCCTCCTCTGACTCCCCCGCCCCGCCCTTAGCGCGCCCGCATTGCAGTGAAACAGAAGGACGATACGAAATAAGACCCAGACCTGTATCAAAACTTTGAATCCTTTGATTGTACTCAATGATATGGTCGCTTCGTTCAAATGTCGTTGACCTTCTTTTATTTACGGTACTGCACAATTCCTCAATTACTGTATTGCCGTCGAGACGCTGAATACTAATTTGGGAGCCAATGGCTCTGTGTGAATGGCAATGAAAAGACAATTGACTATTTAACTTCAGGGCTTAGGGGGGCAGCTTCGTAATAAAACGCTATGATAAGCTTCGATAGGGCTGACAGAACCTTGACACCACCCGGTATACGAGTAGAGGTCAAGGTGTTCCTAATGCGTTTACGGTTTCAACCTTGCGCACTTTATAGTCATCGCACGGCCCCGAACGACCGTTTCTCCTTAATTCCTAAAAATAAAACTGGAATAAAAGACTCGTATAGTCGAGATTTTGCTTTGATGCGAAATTTATGGACGTACCCGTATAATTTCTTTCGTAAGCTCTGTTTGGAAAAGTATTATATCATTTAGTCATGGTTTATCGTGGAAATAAGTAACTAATAGTACAATAGAAAATAGTCAACTTATAGTAATAAAAAAATATCGATATCTTAAACAGATAACATTGACCGTGCATACAATCGATCTGTTTACGTGAAGCTCCGAACAATTTAGCATTAGTCAGAACAAGACGTGACCGTGAAATGAATAAATGTTGTCGCTTGGGAGACGCATTCCACGAACAATATCCTAGGAAAGATCGATAGTGGAGCTAACAACCGACTTGAACCTTTTATCAAAAAAGTGATGGTAATCACAGATAATGAAAGTAAGACAATTATTTTCTACTAGGTCGAGATACTGATATTTACATAACCTATCTAATACAGTATAAATGTGAGAAATGCTTGACATTTTTCCTCGAGGCCAACCGCGGTGAGTCAACAACGTCCTTCACCTCTGCCTGGCCGCACCGTCCGACATCCGCATTCAGAATTTTACCCAGTAAAACCTCTCAACGAGAACAGCTTGTTCACGTCACATTTAAATTCATTCATAGCTCTGACGTAAATGCGACGATTCCTTTACAAAAGCCTTTTGAGCACTTTGCAAGCATACTTCAATTTAAATAACTCAAATGTTTAACCTTACTGAAGAAGGAAAAAAAGAATATTTATTTTGTACACCAGAGACACGTTACATGTAATTTGTAAAAAAAAAACTGTAAATACTATATCTCGTACAAAATTTATTACATTTTTTATTTTCACATTGAAGCAAAGAAAAACGTCATTATAAAAGAAAAAGTAATCATTAATTAATTTGACAATTACATAAGACATCGAGAAAAAAAAATCAGGGATAAAAGAAACGGTAGGGTAGGTAATTACAATGATCATATGGATACAAGGATCATAATGACATAGGGACGCTTCGGGGGATCCTTTACAATCCCCCCGAAGAGGATGACCGCTTTACCCTCTCCGAGATGTGCCTATAGGCGTGGCACCAGTTGACGGCTCTAGTGTGATCATACGAGGACCTTAGTTGTCCACATACAGTGCGTGTCTCATAATAGCACCAAATGGGTGTCCAGCTCATCATATGCCAGGCGGTAATACCTGGCGCTGGTATTCTGAAGAGAAAAGGTACCGTTTAGAAACAAAGTCGGTAGCCAGTCAAGAGAAACAACTTTCTTAAAAGCTATATTGTTAGTATTGAAGTATCATAAAATCGTAGCCTTGGTTTTTTCTTTAAGGACATGGGAACTGAAGTCACCGACATAGCTCGCAGAATTAACAAGTTGAAGTGGCAGTGGATTGGCCATTTCTGCCGAAGGACCGATGGCCATTGGAGAAGACGAATCCTTGAGTGATCCGGCAAGCGTAATATGGGACGCTCCCCGGCCAGATGGACCGACAAGCGGAAGAAGGTTGCTGGAATATGTTATGGCCCAAGAAATGTCCATCAGTGGACTGCGTTTGGCCGAGTTGATTGATTTTTGGTCCATCGGAAGAAATTTAGAGAAGAAAACAACAGCCGTTACTCAAGCAAATAGTGACGAGAATGATTGCGATTACGACATAGCCGCAACATTACCACACTTTCTCCGCATAACAAATCGCAAAATAGTAAACGTGGCAAAATAAATTAACTGCGAGCTGAGAAAATTGTTTGAGTGAAGCGGTCACTTGACATGGTAATACAAGCATTACTTCTGCGAAAAAAATTGTGCGCGTGCAACTCAGTACACGTGACTGAAGTGAAACTTTCATCTTTCATGCCCGCGTATGCGCCCAAACAACGTTACACATAAAACGTTGCACTCAAATTTGACCTTGAAATTTTACTCTCATCGCGCCCATAAGTTTCACTTCATACACAGCTCCTATGTTTACGTTTATTGTGACATCAAAACTTGTCCTTGATATATCAACCATTTAGTGACATAGTGAAATTCATGGTCATTAGCAAAAACACGCGATATACTGTCGCAGGTCCCACCTATAAATATTTGGGGTAGGTAGCGTACAACATTAAGTTTGATCGACAGAGCGATGTTAATAATTTAATATCTAATATTGCAATGTTTGGCTTTGAATAATAAGACTGAAATACCAGATATATCACCACGCACCACCGCACCTATATATTAATGGGGAAGTCAACATGGAGGTTTTTTACCGACTTCAAAAAGGAGGAGGTTCTCAATTCGATGCGTATTTTTTTTCCGTACAAATATACATATTTTCACCTACTTTAGTATGTTACGTGAAATAAACAGCAGATGAAAGTAGAGCGTACCCTACAAAACAGCTCTGTCACGTAACGTCAAGTTCATTTGCTAATTGAGCGCCGAGCTTTTCACAACTCTGACGAGTACCATCACCTTTCAAAAGCCAAACGCATATGTTTATACAAATTTATAACACAGACCAATTTGGCAACTTTTCCGTCTGTACTTTTTTCAGTTGGATAAAAGCGAAATGCAAGCATCCTTTTTAAGTGTCACAATTATTAATTGTAAACAGTTTAGATCTAAGATAAGTCATACGTATGTTGCAGATTTATGTACATACCGACCCGCATACATTGCATCGTATTTTGCAAGGCACGCATAACAACAACATTCGAAAGTGTGTCAAGATTGCAATAGCAACGTGGGGCCGACGCGATGCGCTAAGCGGGAAACGCAACACATTGAAATTACTAAAACTTATATGCTATGCCTTCCGTGTAGTAATGTTTCATTTTAATTTCCATAACGAATTAAATTAGATAAAAAAATATGGTATACAATAACTAAAGAGGAAACCACGTGGCAAGTAAAAGCTTCTGAATGAATGGCAAAGAATAATAAAATGAAAAAAAAAACATACCGGCTGGGCACTTCAATCTAATTAATGGGTCCATAGAGTAAAAGGACATAGACTGAATAAAAAACAACGCTTTGAGATAGATATCCATTTGAAAGAGCTTCGCTATAGCGAGCATTTATTAGGAGCTATTTCACTAATCCAGACAGACACATTAATAAAATCGAATTAAGTGTGGAATAATAAAAATGCAAATACCGATCATAACGGGCCAGACATTATTGTTTGTACTGAGGGAATGCTTCCCATTCTACCCGCGCTTTATACGGGTTCATGATATGGAATGTTCCAAATATCCATATCGATTCGCCTGTTGTTTACGACTATGGAATCGGAGGCATAACGAAAAGCCAAATAGCTCGAAAATGTCGCATGTTATTTTAAGCACAGAGAAATGTAAAAGTACAGCCCAATTTTCATGCCTATTTCAAAAACAGGCCACATTTTCACGGTATGACGTGTCCCGTTCGACAGTTTCGAAATAGAAGTGTCAAAGTCTACTATTAGACATCATTAGTCAGTTTCCAAATATGTTTTCGAGGACGCCTAGGTACTTTCTCATCGTGTATCAAATTAGGACAACAGCAGGAAATACAAGATTAATTATCTTCTCATTACCGATTTACATATGATGTTAACATATTAGGATTTAGTGGATTTAAGTCATGTACGTGTCACACAAATCTGCTTATAGATAGATATATAACCACTCACTGATACTCGCGACTTAGTCCGTGAGTTAAGCAATTTCAGGCCTTAAATATATTATGTGAAAGCAATACAAGGTATCCGATGTACTATTTCATGACATAATCTACATCTCTGCCAAACACTTGATTCCGTTCAGCCGTATGAGCTTGATTGAAAGATAAACATACTACATAACTTTCAAATTTATAATTTTAAGGAAGGTACATATTTGTCCGAAATTAATAAAGTTTAAATCTTATTATGATGACAGATATAGTTCTTTAAAGCTCGATAATATAAATAAACAAAGTTTGCGGCACAATAATACCTTGGGCCTGTTATGTCTTCGACAGTCTCATTCTTGTACGTATGTTATTGTAAAAAGTCAGGTAGTCAAGGTATTGCAAACATACGTTAAGTATATGGCTCAAATGGAATCGCATTGTAGGAATAAATATAACCAACCGGTTCCGTGATTATGTCGTGTTCTGACCCCAAACTTCGTGACGGACGTCGTACAGTACAGCGCGAATGCGATACAGCACGCGAGCGAATTACGCGATCGGGTGAACGGTCCGTAGTAACTTTGTTACAATTTCGTGACATTCAACTGCGAGGGTTGCGCAATCACTACAATCTAATAAACAAAATTGTATCATAGAATCGTTTTCTAAAACGCATAAGTAAATTGCGCATAGGCGCAATGTTATTTCGCACAGTCACGACTCTCAATGTCCTATTACCTAGACCTGGATGTATTACCACGAATATACAATTACAAAGAGACAACAGCTACAATAACTACCCAAGTGTTTCATGTACGCCGCAAAGCTTTCAACTATTCCACCTAGGTAAGCCGGCAACAATACTACGAAACTTCAAATCAATTCAGTGCGTCACGCTGTACTGCTCAACAGATAATGTCACGCAATTCAACGATCAAATGGAAACTAAAAGCACGACAGCTGTGGAGCGCGAAAACCACAGATCATAAACCTTTAGTTTTTTATTATGTGGCGAGAACACACTAGAGGAAGCTCAGGGAGCAAGCAAAACGAATTCGCAGGGGGTAAAATATCACTCAATAGGAGAATACACTACGTAATGGAGTCCATTACGCGTGATCCTTGTCTTTATAAAGGCTCGACAGTAGATAAGCAGACGAAGGCACAGCTTCGCAGACAATGATTGATGTCTCGTGGCCTCAGTCTGACGAGATAAAACGTTATATATTCCACGAAGTTTATCTTCCTCTGTGGTTCAATATGAATACGCACGAATATATCGACCTTAATAAAGCATAATGAATGTCAAATATTCCTCATTAAACTGGCCGGTCGTAATTTATCACATGTTTGAACATGCAGTAGTGATATAAATTACATCTCTGAACATGAAGTATTGCTACGTTAATTTAGAACGGACATGTTGTAAGACTTGAAAAATTAACTATTATAAGCCCTTACCTTCAAGTATGATCCGTAATATTTTGTGACGTAGGGGCTGTCACATTGTGACAACACCATGATTTCCTGCTGGATGTCCTCGATTTCATCTTCAGCTTCTTCTAAGTCGATTATCTTAATAGCGACCACTTGCTGGGTCCTGTTATCAACACCTTTAAACACTTCACCAAAGGAGCCCTTGCCGATCTTCTCCTGTTTCGTGAAGATCAGCTCGGGGTCGACCTTCTGTGAAACAAAGAAAAACATAGTATTAATAAGCATACAACACGAACCTAAAATAAATTAGATGTGTGGGAAATGTATTGATATCATTTGCTGGTTTTTTTATACAATCACAAGTAAAATATACTTATTAACAATATACCGATGTGGAAACAATGTGACACAAAAATAAAATCAAACCAAAAAAAATTATCGTAGGTATATTGCACCGGCGTAACGATCTTTTATTAAGGAAATATTTAGTAATTTTATGTCCATACTAAATTGTGTAAATGAACTAAACGAAACCCATGTTCGCAGTGGATACTAACGCTGATATAAAGAATACAGTAACCAGCACCGATCCTGAGCGATGACCTACACCTGCTCAAAAGTGATTTATCCTTCTGTTTGGCGGTATTCAACTGCGCAACTTAATCTCCACTCTTTAACTGAGCGCTCGAGTTCCGTGCCTGTAACACTGACACCTGCGGCGCGAATTACAAAACAGATGGCTTGATAAACGTACCGTCTTATTACAAATGGATTAACAGCGAACCAGTGGAAATACGGACTCTAGGCTCAAGGTAAGACGTACGGCAAAATTTCATTGTAAACGTCGTAATTTTGATGTGGGTATATTAACATGAGAATAGTTATAATTTAAAGTACGATAAGGATTACCAAAGGAGTAAGAAAAAAAATCTGATAGGTAATAACCAGCTATCAATGAGGTTGATATTCGTTTTAGTTGATACCTATGACAATGGTTTATGTTAAGTTTGACAAACGAAAAAGTTGTCATGATATAATTAATATAATATTCTACGACTGAGACGCCTCTGCTCATTGATAACAAGTAATAAAATAATTGAACAGAGACAAAAGGTATTATTTTAGCCGATGTAAAGATCTTGGATACGAAAGCTTTACATTGCCAATTTTTTTTAGTTTGTATGATTAATATAATTGGGGCTTTTCCCCCTTTTCTTTTTTTACATGATATTAATAATAGCGATCACGTCATGTAAGAATATACCTATATTAAAAATGTTCACTAATCATCATCAATATCATTATATCAGCCAAAGACGTCCACTGCTGAACATAGATTTCCACAATTGTGTTAGCTTAGCAAGGAGGTTGGTGAGAGCGGTGTGACTTATGTTCCACAGAAGGCACATTACAGGCTGCTTATATAACATTACTGAAAAACCTATAAAAATTGTTATGAATTTTCAGATAGGTTACGAAGTAGGTTCTCATTACTGTCTTTTACTTTGAGATATACTTATTGAATATGTTTGCGTTTGACAGTAATCTCACCGATCACCACGATGTGGTCGACGATGGTGCAGGCTTGCCTAGAAGAAACCTGTTCACTGACTTGAATATTCCTAGGTTATAACGGTCGAGAAACACTGACTCGGGCAATGAGTTCCACTCCTAAGCAGTTCGCACGAAAAACGTGGAAGCAAAACGCTTCGTACGTATGGGCTGGACATCAACCATGTAACGATGGCGCAATGCCGTTAGTCTGTTTGTCCGATGATGGAATGGACTATTGTGATGATGATTAAGTACCAAAGCATAATCAGTAAATACATTTGCCCATATTTTAATTTAAAACACACGAGTTACAACGAAGAGCGACTGTCAAATAATTCACCTCAAATGTTATCCCAGGTACCTTATTTAACGCAAATATGATGCGCAAGAGCAATGATTGATTTATTATTCAAACATAGCGTGATACAAAATATTCATACGCACGAGCTGTGAATATAATTGCGGTTTTCCATTTTACGAGCTCTAAATCCTCGCTTTTTACTACGCTTTAGAGTATAAGGTTAGGAGGGCACTGTAGCTAGTGAAATTACTGGGCATGACAGATCTACGGCCGAACACTAAAACACCACTCTATGTTTAGTACCCGCTAAACTATTTGAGACGCGCGCTATCCTACCAAAGAACTTTAAATATTGAGTTTCAGTATTCGGCCGATAAGTTCTCGAGGTGACAAATACAGTGTTGCCACACGTTGCATGACTTGTCCTGTAAGCATTACAATTGTTATGGACACCTGGCGAATTTTATTTTTTCGTTTTATTCTTTTTGCGCGGAACCGTAATTATTTTTCTAAAATAAAAGTAGCCTAAGTTATTCCTTATAACATCAGCTATCTGCCAGTGAAAGTCCCGTCAAAATCGGTCCAGCCGTTTCGGAGATTACCCGGAACAAACAGACAGACAGACAGACAAAGAAAATTAAAATGCATTTTTTGTTATATGTTCCGTATATACTTTCATATGCATTTAGTAAAAAGCTGTTATTTTGACATTACAAACAGACACTTCAATTTTATTTATTTGTATAGATAAAAAGTAATTGTGCCATTATCTTCCATACCTGCTGTAGAAATAGACAATAGGTACACGGCTAAGAAGGAAGTACTTTCAGTTATCTACTATTATCTGTCTTAAAAATATTTAAAACTTGACGCAATGAAGTATAATAAGAATGGAATTCGATAACGATCGATTAATTGAAGATAGTAGAAAAACATGCTTCAGATAAGAATTTAATCATAATGTCATGTCAAAGGCCTACGTCTACGTAGGCCGCAATTACTGAATACGCGGAATATTCGTATTATATTCGGAATTATTACTTTCAATTCAAAACGACGTCCTTTTGTCACGAATGAGATTTTTGTCAATAGGTTGTATCTAACAATGGCTTCAAAGGCAAACAAATATTCATCAACGAGCGCTTTACAGTTATCTTTTTTAACATGTTGTATCTTGCGCGTATGCATAGTTTTCGAGTGACTCAGTCTGATTAGCTGGTCAGGCGGACAGACCTCTAATCAGCGTTCACCTCGTCGACTTTGAGCTAAACCCTATTCATGTTCCCTTTTAGTCTAGACCTGAGATTATTATTTTGGACTAATTATTAGCGGCGTTCCATGTGGTTCTCGGTAAATAGACCATCTCTACCCATGGCTGTTGTGGGCAACAGCATCCTGCCGTGTGCTAATAACAACATACTGAGATCACCGATTCACCTAGCAAGCGTGGTGATTATGGCAATATAATGGCGGCTCGTTATAGTGATCATTGGGAGGTCCATGTTCAGTAGTGGACCTTAACGGGCCGGTGTGTGTATGTGTATTTGCGGCATGATAACTTGCCATACAACGTATAATAAAGCTGCAGAGGTGCACCTTTTGGCATTTAACTGACATTGCATGATGGGTCAAGGGTAAGCTGCGCGCAACAAGATGCGATCGACGTTAACGTCCCGCTACATGACGGTTTAATGTAAATATTTAAAGTTTATCGTATATGAGTACAAGGCATTCATTTCTACATTAATTGTAATCCTCAATGTACAGAGATAAAATGAATTTTACCTATAAATAAATATGTTCAAATAGATGTCATGAACATAATATAATATGAAAACAACATATTATTGTAGTCTTAATCAGTAAAATAAGGAACTATTGGCAAACGTGACTCATAAATTAATATCACAACATATATGAAACAGCAAGAATATGTTCATAACAAACTGTTCATTAAACCCATCGCACATGAGATCTCTGTCTTAAAGATCAAGTATTGAACATAAAACTTGATGCTTTCAATGTTGACGGTCGTAAAATTGTGAGGTGATAAAGTGAAGTTGTTTTAGTAAAAATGCGGTGATACCGTCGGTCCAATAAGTAATACATGGAGAGAAACTCTCACATTCCTTTGAATACACACATGAGAAAAAGAGAGCGTTACATATGCTAAATAACGTGAAGCCAATTAAGTAATCTTATCAGTTAAATATGTTGATTTATTACAAATTCTTCGAAAAAGTTCGTAACTGATTTCAATATAATTTTAATTTATGACTTTATTGGAAAGATAGACTGCAAATCGCATCTCAAAATTAAATGGAAGTGAAACAGACATCAAAGTTACATCTCCATAAAAGCATTACATATTTAGTTTCCCCGGTGCGATAAATACAGCAAGTGGATCGTTTTATCCCAGAGAGAGGGCACGAGACATAGTCGGAGGGAAGACGTGACTAGACTACAAATGAGCTCCGCCAGAGAACATATTGAGACGTAAATCTTCTTATTTTTAATCTAGTGAGCAGAGCAGTAAATAAAACAGCTTTAGTCTCAAATCTATTCCACGCGGCTGCAGCAAGAGACCTTCGACTTATTTGCGCCGCTTCCAATAATATCGAACCGATAGATTAGTGGACGGATAAATCGAAACAGAGTGAATTAGAGGGTTCTCTTGAAGAATTGAAAATATTTGACTTGTTTACAAAATTTATATGCACAGTTCTAAGAAAAGTAGAAATGAATTTAGAATTCTGGTTCTTGAAATTCGCGGACACTAACACAAACGTATTATGAATCTAAAATGTGTTTTTATCAGCAGATTGGTTTTTAATATTAATTTTTCAAACTTTTAATATTTTTCGTAGCTTTGTAAGGGTAGAAAAAGCTTTTGTGAAAGTCAGGAAACATAAAAGCCATACCCAAAAAGCAGGTACCTAAACACCAAGGTAGGGAACGTAACACAATTACTTCCTGTTAAAATGCGACCCGTGAGGGGCTCCGAAAAAGGGTATGACAAAGTAAAAGGCTCATCTTTGTACGAACAAAAAGGCTTATTGTGTTCCGTAAGCCAATTTTACACGCGAGCTCGTAAAGTATGAGATCAATTTTACTGACGGATGTAAGATAATATTGTTTAAGTACACGCCAGAAAAGCTGAATTACCTAGTGTTACGTGGCAGTTTTGTTTCGTTTTTAATAAAATAAAAATCTTCAGAGAGGACTACGTAATGTGCGAGAAAGAGATTGAGATTAACACTAACACCCGTATTTTCATAATCAACCTATTAATGTCCCACTGCTGGGCACGGGCCTTTCCTCACGATGAGAAAGGTTAGGCCTTAGTCCACCGCACTGGCCTAATGCGGGTTGGCGGACTACACACACCATTGAGAATATTTTAGAGCCCTCTCAGGTGTGCAAGTTTCCTCACGATGATTTCCTTCACCGTTAATACAAGTGATAATCAAATTCCGATCCGCACATTAATTCGAAAATTCAGAGGTGCGGGCCGGGATCGAACTCAGATCCTCCTGTATGGAAGGTAAGCGTTATGCGACAACCACTACACTATCATTGTTTAGATTGCAACAATTGAATATAAAATGCTGGACTTATTACGATCCTGTTTGATTAACGCTATACGGGCCTGTTAAACTGAATTAAGCTTATATTACACAGATTATACTATGGTAGATCCGTTGTTTCAATATGACGTGTAAAAGTGTATATTAGAACTTCAGTACTAAATAAATGATTGAATTGATTTCATCATATCAGCCAAAGGATGTCCATTGCTGAACAAAGGCTTCCCCCAAAAGAATTCCACAACGATCAGCTAAACCGGCATCGAACGACTCCCAGCAACCTATACCAGGTAGTGGCTCCATCTCATTGGTGGTGCCAAGCGTGGTGAGTATTGACAAATCTCTCCCAAAATGACGACACACGGCATGTAGCCGCTCGTTGTGGAAATCTATGGGGACGCCTTTGTTCAGCAGTGGACTTCGTTTGGCTGCTATGATGATGATGCATGGTGCACTTAAAGTATATATATACTATTATTTTAGTTTATTTTTTTGAATTATATAGAAGAGTTATGTACAAACTTTCAACAATTATTATGTACCCTATAGCTAGCTATTGATACACAATGAATGGCATAAAAACAGAATTTCCCTACTATTATTCGATAATAGAGCGCGATAAGATTACCTGGATTAATAAAATGTCTGAGCTTTCACGTATTTCATATAATTACTTCAAAAAAGCTTTTAAAAGAATAATACTATGCAAAGTTTAGGCGACAAAATAAGTGGTTTAGATAAGGAAGACATAAAACTTTTTTAATAGCGCCATGGGGACAAAGCTGTTCCCAAGTTAAAATAATATAGACGAAACCATACTTTGCAACCGACCCTTATGAATAGTATTGCATTCTATCATTTTATAACTTGTTTGATCTGTCAGTTACTAGCGGTAACTACCTGAGTGATCAAATATATAAAGATTGCCTTCCTAATAATCAACTAAGAAAACATACATAACGTACCTACATTTAACTATATACGTATTTAACATTATGTGAACAAGTAAAAATCATTTTTAGACACAAGTTTAAAAATATTGACGGCACAGTTGGTGTTACGGATAAGCGCTTTCTGCGCTACGGGTGGCGGGCTCGATTCCCGCATGAAACATATTTTTATAGCCTACAAGGTAGATTTCGGGTTTAGGGAATTTAGGCATGGGAGATTTATGTTTGTGAGCTGTACCCACGATACAGGAGAAACCTTAGAGTAACGATGCCACAGATTTTATTATTAAAATAAAGTAAAAAGATTTCGATGGAACCATGACATGTTTATATTTCACTACCGCTTATCTAAGTAAACAGTTTCATCTGGTTATGTGTCGTGTTTACTTTGGAAAATTGCTGCATAACATGTTGTTTTTTCTACGAATGGTAAGTACACACGCTGTAGTGACGTAAGCCGGGGCGACGGACGGCAGAGTACGCAGCGCGCTTGACAGGCCCTAATGGAGTTATTTGTATAATGCTTTGTACGTTTTATCCATGGCCTTCCATTGTGAGATAAGGTACACGCGATAAAGCAAATGTTAATTTTGCCTTGATAATCAAGCACGTCCACAGATCGTTACGGCCGTGATTGAGCTGTGCCGTAACGCCAGAAAATCTGGTATATTTTTTCAAAATTTTACTAGCGTTTGCTCAATTTTACTAGGGACACTACACATCTACATAATTTTGGTTATAATAATAATGATCTAACCCCCTGGGGCAGTCGTTATCTCACCATGGGACATACGTGACCCCGGAGAGCGGATTAGATCAGCGTCCTCCTTTTGATAATAAAAGGATATCATAGGGAGATCTATTAAGAAGCATACAAACCGCAGGGCAGCTTATGGCACGGTAAGAGACCACCTCTGATCCCCGTCGCAGAAAACGCAAAGTACGGGCGCTGATGGAAAGCACTGGACGATCTCTGGCCTCCGTGTGTTGCGGCCTGCGCGCGACGAAATAGGAGCTCGCTCGAACAGAAACAGGCCCGAAATGGCCGCGCGTTAATCTGCACGCGTCTTCCTGAAGGGATGGGCCGGCCGGACAGGTCGCACAGAGACTGGACCCGAATGCCCGAGATATTCAGTAAGGGTCTTTGGTTAGCTTTTATTGGCTGGCTGGAGTCGACCCCATGTGTGCCTGCAGCACTCTCACCTCTAGCGTGCGTTAGTGTGCCGATCAGGTCCAGAGCTACATACTTGAGGGGTGGAAGTGCCTAGCGGCGTATTAACGGGAAACCCCACTCTAAGGCCACAAGAAAACCGAGCCACTCACGCCGGTGTTGCTTCCTTACGCCTGCAATGGTGGACATTTATTTCTTATAAGTGTCGAATCACCGTCTTCCACGGAATTAATCTATAGGTGGGAAAGCAAACGCCTTTTTTTTAAAGGTTTCAATCTATTTCACACAATGCAATAAGTTTTATAATGGTAGTTTTTACCTTATACGATAGTTTTAATCATCCGAGGGCAAACCAAGACTGCATTTTTATAGTGCAACCATGGAGAGCCGGTGTCAGTATCCCGTTAACGACATTGAAAAAGTCACATCCAGTCCAGGTTTTGAACGCACAACCTGGTGCTTAAGAAACGCGTCGTAAACTCTACCAGCACGAAGATATTTACACTTAATAAAACAATGATCATCATTAGATCTGCCGAAGGACGTCCACTGCTAAACAAAGGCCTGCCCCATACATTATCCCAAAGACCGATTGTACATGCCGTGTGGGGGGAATTTTCCAGTACTCTCTACGCTTGGTGAGCGCAGAATGGCTGCTTTCCACAGAAGGGACGCTACTGTCCATCCCTCTGGTTTAGAACCCCTTACGTATTTTACGACATCCGCGAGAAGAGATGGAGCGGTGCTATATTCGCACACCACACGGAAACAATCACTTAGTCTTAATACTATACTACTCGTATTTGAAGTTTACTTTTAAAGCTTAGATCTATGGATCTAGCACGAATATTTTGACGTATCTATAGTAACGTAAACGTAACGCTACTGTGAGTGAATTTTGAATCGAAAATACTTGTGTTCTCATATTTTAATTTTAATTGAAGACTTTATTCACATCCAATCTTGTATCATACAAATTGTGATTATCGCATAAATTTAAACGAAAATGCTATAGGATAGTTGTATTTTCAATCCAAAATTCACTCACATTAACGTTACGTTTACTTTACGCCAAAGCAATCGTGCTTTTAGTCCGGCATACCCCTTCGCCCTTCCCCGGGGTGAAGGAAGTTCCATGTAGAATTTCCACTGGACATCAATAAAAAAAAAAAAAGGCCTACTGTACAGTCAAACATTTTCCTTATTAAAACCTATTTTCGATCACATTTTTTTTTTGGGTTTTTTTTTTTTAAACGGTGCCCCACACTAGGATTTCTCCTGTGTCGTGGGTGCGTTTACAGACATGAATTCCACATACAATACACCCAGACCCGGAACAACTACCTGCAGATCATACAAATATTTGTTCCGTGCGGGAATCGAACCCACGACCCGGAGCGCAGCAGTCGACTGTATCAGCCACTGCACTAACCGAGCCGCCTATTACCATACTGTATTTGCGTAAACGCTTACCAAGCTCTATTATGAAAAAGTAGGCCTAACCCGGCTTTGTTTAGCTTCATATAGTTAAAATGGCTGACTACATATTGTACGCATAAATATATAAACTACCGTAGGTGGAAAGATAGCAAGCATCATGGCAGTTTATTAATAGCAGTACAGAAGCGTTAAGCTAGTATATACATCGCTCAAGCTCCATCCATCTTGCCTTAAACATTTTAATTAGTATTTATATTATAAAGTTAAAAGGGTGTAACACTAACTTGTTATAAAGTAATGACCTATTCAGGTGATAATAGAGCGAGTGAAGTTAAAATTAGATACACACACTACATTAGTTTTATGTGTTTTAATTTAACATGTATCTGGTTTTTCAATTAAGATAGCAACAACTGTTTAGTGCCAAAACGTATGGCGTCTATTTACTTTATCCCATCGAGGGTATGTTTCCATAAAATATGAATACTTTTAAATTTTGCCCCATATAAAGCCTTTACGATTCGAATCACGAAGGCCCTTGCGCCAGCGCAGGCCTTCGTCGAACATATGCGCTGCGCAGACGCAAAATATTTCACTTTTAGTAGACCGAAACCTCTACAATGAGGTCTCCCATTGCTCTTCTTTCTTTTTTTCCATTTCTTTGCTTAGTGTTATTTTTTGTTATAAAATCAACATACTATTAATACGAGTAAATTTTTTATATTCATGGGAACACGAAGAGTAAGAATTTTTGCCCGGTTCAGGTCGTTGGTCCAATGGAGAAAACCTGGCAAAAAACTCAATGGACATTGACCTTGTCCGACCCCAGTTTGTTGATGAACATAATCAAAACGTTACAGCGTCCGCGGCAATTGTGTTGCGTTTACGCGGCGACTGCGCTGTGAATAAGTCCGACAAACGCCTAATCTGGACAAACGCCGAATTCTCAGACGCTCTGACTCACGTTGTCTGCAGCGGCCCACTTGGATCCGTATTCAGTTAAGTGATTTCCACCATCCATGTGGGCCAGGAGAGGTTATATCTCGTACGGAATATCTCGACTGGTAGGATGTCGTTTGCGGATGGGATCACTCGAAGATGCGGAATTAATCCGGCCAGGTTTTACGATGGGCTTCATCTAGGCAACCCTATAGTTTATGTCGAATTAAGAAGCATATATTATTTTCTAAAGTTTAGAGGATTAGACCCAATTATTAGACTGTAAATATTACTAAGACCTTCTTGGTGCTCTGTTCATTGTAAAAACGGGATTACTCGTACACTCGTACTACAGAGAAAACATACGGTAAAGACAGGCGAGACCATGTGTCTTCTTAATACTGTAAATGTATGATACATAAATTTAAATAAATATTTTTATTCACTGTTCTAAATCAAAATTGTTTGTGCGTTACCATGGTTAGGTAATTAAACTTTCATGATTAAGATAGCTGTCTCAATCGAGTCACGAATCACGATATTTGTTGCTTTAACTAACGCAACGTTGACCTTGTTGCAATAGAAAAGCGAAATAGTATTTACGCAGCTTAAAATGAAGCCAACAAATGGGTTTGATTTTTAATTACTGTCTATTAATTTGTTTCGTGTGCTTTTCTCAGCAAAGAGCAGACCCCATACCCAACAGTAGCCATACAACATTTTGTAAAAATCTATGGGGGACACCTCTTTTCAGCAGTGACCGTCCTTTGGCTGATATGTTTATCAGATAGCACCTTTATTTTTTAAACAATCACCCTTCTCTTTTATTCCTCCTGTATTATCGTGGGTACAGTTCACAGACGTAAATCTTACATCCACAAGCCAGACCCTAAACAACCGTCTGTAGGTCATGCAAATATTTGTTCCGTGCGGGGATCGAACGCGCGATACGTAGCGCAGAAAACAAAGGGCTTAGCTATCGGATAGGAATGTTTTAGGGATTAGAAATCCAAGAATGCACTTACAATATTGTTCGTGACTATACAATCATATCAATACAAGTTTTTGAACAATCGCAAATTTCACTCATATTAGACTATAATTTCGGGTCGATTGGCGCACAGATAAATCAAAACAATATTTTGACTATCCTCGACTTTTCGGCCAAGTTGCATTGACCGTGGTCACTAAAAGACTGTTCTCGTGACCTGTGCGCGAAGTCTCGTAATAATAGTCATATTAATACATATCTGCCCTTAGGGTGGTATAGGGGTCTCTAGTGTGATCATACGAGGACCTGGAGCCTCCCTTAGGTGCCGAAGATGACCGCCCCAGTGGTTTTATACTCCTTTCTGTTCCTCCTCCTCAGTTCATACGTACGTAGTTAACAACATTTATGGTGTATTTTGTGTAAAATACTGCACAATTAAGTAGTACAGAACCCCTAGTGTAATTTTCGAGGTGAGTTTTTTAGGTTTTCTACTAGGGTTACTACTAAGATAGCGTTTTTCTAAATACCAATAAACCTGATTGGTGTTAACTGCACAACTTAAACTCGGGCCTCAGCAGTATTGTGAAACAAAGTTTTAAGTTATTCCCAGCTAAAGGCAAGCCTTCGTAACATTTCGCTGGAGGTAGTCAACTTTACTTCAGTGTCCTCGTACCGTAAACAGAATAACCTCACTTACGATTGCATTTGCTATTCATTAGACTACCCTATATAGGAAATCGTCTTACACCGGCACACTATAAAAGGCCTAACTGCGAACACAAGGTTTTTGCCGGCCCTTCTGTAACAGTTACGTAAATAAGTAAACATAGACGTTTCTGAGGACTGAGTCGTGAGAAAGTGGGCAACTGGACGAGGGCATTTCATTCGTATTGTATTATACTGCATTTGCATAAATCAATTATAATTTATCTATCAATAACTTCATCAGATAGGATATCTGCTGGATCGTATCGCTAAGATCTGTTGGTTATCATATATCAAAGGTTGCATACGTAGAGTGCCTACCAGAGAAATTGCAGTTCGTGTCGAATGACGCGTGCGCAACCGACATCCGATACGCATTGCGAGACGAGGAAATAAATTACAGCCATAATATGAAACAGCCGATCAACTCACGCACATTACACTAGGACATGAAAGTACCTACAAAAGTGCATTGAAATACAAGGCGGCTTTGCTTTCCATGTTTCACTTACATTATTTCCAGCATATCGGCTTTGCGAAGGTCGAACGGGTGCCGGGCGCGCAGGCTGTGGAGGCACCTTCACCTGTCGTCGGTCAAATGACGAGACATGATTGCCTGACCAGCCCCAGCGCCCGGGCCCATTACTTCCGTGCGGAAGAGAGTACGATGACTGCGGCCTTAAATGTCTCGTTGTGGGCCCAGACAATATAGGACCGTTTGGTCCAACTTGTGGCATGGGACCCCCAGAGCCTTGAACATAGTGATAGTGCGGTGGATTCGACACCGCCGCTCCCCACATATTATAATACACTTCTTGAGTCACTCACAAACACTGCACGAACCAAATATCAACTCATCACCTCGATATTGGCAAAGCACTGACATCCAACGATATTTCATGAGTCTCACCTGTCGTCTTATCTCTTAAAACAACGATAATTACAATTAGCCAATCGTTTCACTCGTAATTCTTTAAACATTTGATAACGCGCACATTTCCAGTTAGCTACCATTCAGTAGCGAGTGATACAGGCCACTGTTCGCGATGGAAAGACAGCTTCAAAACACGAACGCCTCGAAAGCAACCGTCACCGGACGCAACCGAGACGCGTAGAGAATTAATTTATGTTTGATGGACAATTGTTTAGTCGACAAAGGTACTAATGATCTAAAAATTATGTTGAACGCCTATGGCACTATAATGTCGGTCACGACTCACGACTGCTATAATGTGGTATGAGAAGTAAGGTCTAAGTCTTTATCATGGAAGCTGTCACACGGCGCCGGTCGATGGAATCGGCAAGTTCTAGGGCATGACAGGTTATTCTTGTAATGTGCCAACGACTGTTATTGAATTTTAATCAATGCCAGCGACAACGCCATTTGGAACCGTGAGTATAACGGAAACAGGGTCAGCCGACAAACTAAAGTTCACATCACTGAATAGTCATTCAATGGCAACTTTACAACGTCACTATGGTCACCGCTACACAGATAGTTTCCACACCACTGGCTGCTAGAGAAATCTGTTTCCCGATACTACAAATCCATCATGATGGATGGCGTGTGAGTTTCAACGCATTTGAATGTAGACTGGTTGCGTGTTGCGGCGACTGGTTGCCGAGCGTTCCACACCGGCCGTCCTGGCGATTGCATTATGATTTTTTCGCAAGGGACCGCGGGGATGAAGCAAGCGCGCGGGCGGTGAGCGGCGCCAGCGGAGCGTGCAGCAGCGGCTGCTACGGTGGCTCAACGCAGCGAAACTCGCGCGCTGCCTTCGTGTACCCAGCAGTGCATACGTATTCACAGCTATTCAATGCTATTGCCATATCATTTGCTCGTCACCGACGATCTACAAATTATTCAAATGTAGGCAGAGTCCACGATACTATCGCCCCGCATAGCAGCAATGAAGAATTTAAAATGAATTGAATAACTAAAATTGCTACTTTGAAAGAATAGTGAAAGTTGTGCACCCATTTTTTAAGGTTTAGTTTAGAATATAGTTACAACATGCCCCAGATATGAATTTTTTGTTACACATTAAAATGTCAGCCTACTTTATCGTCGGCTGGTAGAACAAAATCTCATCCTTATTCACAACTGCCAAAACATTCTAAGCAGCAAATTACTAGCAAAGCTATAGGCGATCCGTCAACTAGGTGTTCCAGTTAGCAAGCGCGAAAGTCAGCAAGACAAAGGCGTTACAAAACTTTCGTTGGGCCGCAACAACGAGTGTCTGAATTTGGACGCACAATAGGAGGTATATTAGTATTCTATGTGAGGACGGCCGAGCATGGTATCGTGTGGACTGTCGCGAGGAGTCACCGCCCGCGCAGCCGTGCATTGAATACGGTTCTTATTGAACTGGAAGGAATTCCATGCGTTTACGGCAGCGCTACGTATCGCCATAAGCGTTCGACATTAGGCAATGCGGCCCACATACATTATTTGGTTTACGGTCCGTTAGAACCTTTTGTGGGTCCTCTGTCATGGTTTTCATAACAATGTTTTTTGTTGTATTTTAACGAGATTTCACAATAATACTTTTATGATTTGAGAGATAATTATATTTACAAAGTAATTAATACACGTAGAGATTCTGACATGGACAACAAGGCAACGTACCACGACAACAGGTGTGCGTATTTACGTGGGTCCCACATAGGAAATCAGCAAGGTCGCGTCATTTGACAGTTTGCATGTTTTAAAATATGTATAGTGCTCATCTTTAATTTATTTCCATAATTAACTCAGGGTGTAATAAACTTCAATATAAAGCCAAGGTGTTACTAACAAAATAACGATGTAGGGACTAATGTTTTTGATTAAGGACTTCACAGGTTCCATATGAGTGAGTATAGTTACAAACACTGTCACTTTTATTGTAGCTAAAATGTTAATAATGAATACATTCAACGGTATTTGGTAAAAAAACAAAGGCATTCAACCGACATGCGGCGATGCCTGCGCGTGACTAAAATTAACGACGAACCAACATCGACATGTTGGAGTATAAAGAACGGAGACACAACCTATCTAGGAACAATGATTACTTTCCGAACAAAAACTTAACACATGAACGTGGGCCAATGCAAAAAAGAAGCCTTTTAAAATGGAGCTGTAGTCCCCGACTAACACGAAGAACGGTACAAATGAGATGAAAGATAAACGTGATATGCCTCACTAAATATTTTGTAGTACGAGAACTGTTTGAATGAAATCGTCTTAATTCCTTATATCATATTCGGTTGGTCTCTCAGACTAGGCAAGGCAAGCGATAAGTCTTATCGTGATACATCACATTCCTTACTATATGTGCTGTAAAGATATCTGATAAGAGATTTTGTAAAAATAACATTTCTTGGGTGAACATAACAAGACTATCTCGCTTCTGAAATCAGAATTCGCATTTATTCGTTAACAACAAACTACTAAGCAGTCTTTAGTGAATGGTCAAATAGTCTAAACCAGAGGGCCAATTCTCGTAATTAATTTACACTATGACTGAAAGTTGACCGAACTGAGATTAAATCATGAAATTACTAAAAATAGGTATTCTGCTCCTCTTAAAGTTCAGTCTAATTTCAGTATGATCTCAATTCAGTCTCATTTCAATATCAATTTCGACGTTTATTTGATTTGATATATACCAGTGACAGTTCAAAATGTTTGCAGAACACAGTTTTGGCTACGATCAACTTTCGATCCATTTGCGATCTCATCACATTCACGTTTGACGTTGTTTGTTAGTTTAGGAGAATACCATGTATGACATTTACGACACTTAGACTAGAAGGAACTATATTTTGAACATTTTTTATTACGAGAATTGACCCGCTGGTGTAACCTGAGGGCGAATTCTCGTATTTAATTTACACTATGACTGAAACTTGACCGGACTGAGATTAAATTATGAGTAGACTAAAAATAAGTATTCTGCCTCCGCTTAGTTCAGTATGATCTCAATTCAGTCTCATTTTAATGTCAATTTTGACTTTTAATTAATGACAGTTTTAGAACCTGTGTCAGTTAGCAGAATACTGTTTTGGCTTCAATACTGTTTTGGCTTCGATCAACTTTCGATCTATTTTCGATATCATCACAGTGTAAGTTCACGTTTGAACTTGTTTGTTAGTCTAGGAGAATACCATTTGTGACATTTACGACGCTGAGTCTAGATTAGAACTATATTTTGAACATTTTTAATTACGTGAATTGACCCTCTGATGTAACCTGGTTAGCCTAGTTTATACGGTTCCAAACCAAACTCGAGTTTGATAACATTCGGAACATTAATCTTCTAAACGCATTGGATGTGGAATTTATAGCCGCGATTTAGTTTTCACAACGATAAACCACTGCTCAATGTTTAAACTGAAGCTTCGTGATTCAGAAGAAATTCGTGTATTTGTAAATGAGTAAGATAAATGGTTTACAAAAATAGCTAACTGCAATCTAGGAACAGTAAACTAATGGCGGATGGTTCACATCTGCACATTAGTAGCGACAGAATGACGTGAGCACGTAAGCAGTGATCCGGAGGTAAAACATCCCATTTGCGTCACATCGGAAACGCATTAAGCGAACCGACGACGCCATAAGAGCGCAATATCCGACCAGTACCAACGCTGTACTTGCAGTAATGCAAATCCTAGATCGACTTTATAAAATATCATTTTTTTATTAATCCATCTTATTCTTTTGTACAGTAAATCTACACATAATAGGTTATAGATTGCATAATATTATAATATATTTTTACAACTAGAGTATACATTTTTATTAAAATTTATTTGTGGTAATTATAATAGCTACGTCATACAGTCTGAGTAGCCATTTCACTCACGGATTGTTCCGGGAGGCCACTCCCACGTAGTCCCCAGATAACGTCTTGCTGTAGTCAAGAAACCCGGCTCCGTATTCGTAAAAAAAGAAGCAATCGGTTAGTTGGTTTTGATGATTGATTATTATTAAGCATAAACATAGAACCGCGTAACACCTATCATCCTCAGAACCGACACAGTTGTTGTCAACATTGCGGAGACTGCCCGGAGGACACGGCGCAGCACACGTTGGAGGAGTGCCCAGCAGGAGGGCAGCGCAGCGCCGTGACCTCGTCGCGGCGGTCGAAGGGGGTGACATCTCGCTTGCGGCCGTGGTTCAGTCCATCGTCCGTCCGGCGCCTCCTTCTGCGAGGAAGTGATGCAAGCAAAGGAGGCGGCAGAGCGGGGATGGGAGGAGACCACCTTTGATCCCATCGACCACCATAAGGAGCGGCCTGCGGGCGACGAACCAGGGGGCCCGTCGCTCGAACAGAAACAAGCCCGAGATGGCGGCGCCTCTCCGAAGGATAGGTGCGGCCAACAAGGTCGTACAGAGAAGGGGCCCGTCAATCATTGACGGGCCGATACCTGCCGGGGGCACGGTCTAATGCAGATAAAGCGTACACCTCACCCCCGGCTAGAAGTAAGTAGAAGGACACCGTGGGGTTTTAGCCGGTTTGAGCCCGGCATGCCCCTCCGCCCTTCCCAAGGCGGAGGAAGTCAAAGAGGATTTCCCCACGTTAAAATAAAGGACCTACACAGTTGACTATCACAACAAACCAGTTGAATAAATTATATTAAAAAAATTGCGGCAGTCACTTAAGTATTCAAATTGCCGCTTAAGCTGTAACAGCCTTTGCATTCAAGAGTTAATATTCGCTGAAATAGAACATCTCAAGATCTCAACGCGATGATTGAATATACAAGATAAGCGAAGAGATAGCATAAATAAAGTTCAATCCTATTTGCGACTGGGCTTTACAGATATTTGATTACAATTATTAGTTTGTGTCATTGCTAGTATGGATACTATTCATCCAATTTCGACAAATTGAAAATTGAGAGCCATTTCGAAATGAAGTAAATATATTGTCTATCTGAAATACATTTATATTCTTATTTAAAGAGTGGAGTGGACTGTGTCCCAAACAAACTGTAAAGATTTTGTGTTAGGTCTTAATGTCATGCGGGGAGTAGCAATAGGTGATTCTTATTCGTATCATTCGATTATAATCAAATAAAAATAGGTGTCATTAGATTGTTGGTCAATTGTTATTCATCTCGGTGTCTATGCTGTAGCTCTACAATTCCAGAACACCCCTTAACAATGGCAACAGCATTGGGATCGTTGGTGCCCAGTTCCGCAAGTATTTAGAGGATAAGGTCAAGCTGGCGTCAGAAAAACTGTGTGCTTAACAAGGCAAGGCGGTACTTCTAATCGAGACAAATACTGCTACTTTATGAGTCGCAAGTCTGGTCTCATAGGGAGCACTGCTGGCATTATAGGCTCCCAGTACCTGGACATCAGGTTGGACCTTTAGACTCAGACCAGAAACGTGCAGTTAGGATTGTCGACGATTCCAAGCTCACAAACAGTGTAGAAGCCCTAAATCTGAAGGTGAGCTTTGTCTCCCCGTGTGTTTTTACCGATTGTTCAACAGTGACAGTGGACAGTGTTCTAAGGAATTGTTCGATATAATGCCAAACGTTTTCTACCATACTTTCTATCAACGATACTGTCGCCATCGGCGGGGAGTTAATACCCATACCCTAGAGCCACAATAGTCTCGTACCGTACGGTTTCTGAAGAACTTCCTTCCGCTGCTCAGGTTGTGGAATCAGCTCCCCACTGAGGTTTTCCCAAGAAACTACAGCACTGTTCAAAAAGCGCGTGAAATGTTTTAAGAGGGTTGGCAAGGCGCGACTTATTCCTCTGATGTTGCATGCGTTCACAGCTTATGGTAACAAAATAAAAAATTAAGAAGACGTCATGTTGAAAAGACTTGCACGCAATTGTATTCGACTGCTCATTTTCATTCAATTATTATTCCGCAGACTTGTAGAATAAATCGAATACAAGATTGCACAATTTTCAATTTATTCGGTAGTTTTTTCACCAAGAATCGCCCATCGCTAGTGTAGGGTGTGAACGATGTGCGGTGTTCCGCTTTATGTGCCCCGCCGGTACATTAACAGTGAAATAGTGTCACAGTGTTTATATGTGTTTTATAGTCCAGTTAAAAGTAACTATAATTACTAGTGGTTCATTAACTATGTTCAAGTTAAGTAACGTTGAAATAAAAAACCTATTTTATTTGCCTGATTTTAATCATTCGTACGGTTTTTATGTGATTGGGCTTATGCTTTGATTTTATCCCACTCCTATTCTATCGTCCACACTTTTTGTTCAAATAACAAAAAGTGTGTACGTAATAAGACTATCTGGATACATTATACATTTTAAAAATAAATAGCTGATTTTGGAATGTAACATATTGGAACGGTGATGGATTAGCGAGCATACCTATTTGCACTCACTGATCGGTAAACGATAGGCGAGGTTAAGCAATGCTTGCGGTCTGTTTATGGATGGGTGACCGCATGGTGGTCATGGTTGTTAGCAATAGACGGCAGTCGTTAAGTCAAGTCGTAAGCCTTTGGGTGACTTGAACAACTGACACAAGGCTGGCCACTAACAACACGAAAGATGAAGTGAAAAAAATCAAACTGAAGAGAAATGGTGATTATTTCATGATGAGCAAAAGGCAGGGCCTTTACATTATTACCCAGCATTTACATTATTATGTTTATCTTAGACAATAATCTTTGGATTGAATGGTCTCGTAAGGAAATCATCAGTTCATATGAATGACTGCTTTAAACAGAAACTATTGTTCGGGAACTGTCTATTCGCTTGTGTCTGTGCACCGACGTGGTAGAAGTGAAACTGCTGGATGCTTAAGTGATGCCAAAAGATCTTTGAAATGATGGTCCGCACAAATGATAGTTTATACAACGCAATGTGCCATAACTGTTCAAAGCTGGTAGGGTGTCAATACTCCGTAAGAACTGTGATATTTTATATAATAACTAGCTGGGTCCCGCGGTTTCACCCGCGTTTAATTTAAAAGAAATTTAGAGTACTTCGACATAGACACTTGACATAGAATATATATATATATATTGGATTTCAAGGGTTTTATTTTTTTGCGCGGAACCCTAATTATTTTTCTAAAATAAAAGTAGCCTAAGTTATTCCTTATAACAGCAGCTATCTGCCAGTGAAGGTCCCGTCAAAATCCGTCCAGTCGTTTCGGAGATTACCCGGAACAAACAGACAGACAGGCAGACAGACAGACAAAAAAATTAAAAATTGCTTTTTTGCTATAGGTAACGTATATACTTTCATATGCATTTAGTAAAAAGCTGTTATTTTGACATTACAAACAGACACTTCAATTTTATTTATTTGTATAGATGTATAGATAACAATGCACTATTAAGACGTCGTTAATTTTCCATTTCTGTTTCTGGTTTCTTTCATAGTGCTTATTAAATAATTTATTAATTCTGATAATCTTTTAGAGCTAGCGTCCACGGATACTTGTCACCGTGACAATTTCGTCACTCTTATCAGATCAATGGACATGCATGGAAATGGAAAAATAATTGAACCGTACGACGTTGCCGACATATTTTTATAGATTTTGAAATATTTTATGAATATGTAGATTGATTAATCTGAACACCGTACAACCTTGCCTTACACATGACATTGGCGAAATTGTGGAAGATACTCTACAGAAGCCATCATCTAAGAGAAGAAGAAGATGTATGGAAATGTCACGTCATGTTGTAACGTGCGCTCACCTCTATACCAACCCACGGACTACATAAGAGTGATGAAATTGTTAGGGTGACAAAAGTCACACGTGCGCGAAGCCTTAAAGTTTGCCTCTAGATGCCTCACACCACCCACTGCCACTACAAATAAAGTCACCCTAAATTACTAAAGTTCGTTCAATTTAATCAAGTGAATTAACAATTATTTGTCTGCAATAACTTTCGATGTATATAAATCTATTTGGGATTTTTCGTATCATAATCTAGAGCTAGATTAGGACAAGACGAATACTCGTCTCAATCAATTTTCTACACCTTACCATACAAGTGTAGACTTTCTTGAATGCCGTAATAAAACCAATACCTAAATATCGTTCAAATAAAGACCATCAATGTTTCATTCAAACAGAAAAACGCCAATAAAATCTTATATATATAGTTGAAAAATGCATTCCAATAAAGTTTTAGCGATTCAGCGTCTTCTAGCTCAAGAGCAATCGATTATTCAATGTACAACCGTGTGTGGAGCGTGCACAACGACGGCAATCGTCCGAAAAGAGCCAATTCCACATGGTACCTACTGGAAAAAGAAAATCTACGTTAGAAAACGACGTGCCGCGCCACCGGCAACGCTGTATGTTAGAAAAGTTTTTAAGCAAACTACAAAGAAGTTACCTATGTGAGAAACAATTTTAGAGCGTTGGCAACGGATTACGTACTTTCACGGTACTAACTTGCGTTTGTACGATGTGTTCGAACTGAAAATTCATGCTACTTGGTATGCTCGCCTTAAGGACTACGTTTTACCACACGAGTATAACGTGGAACACTAGTTTACAGCATATTATCGACGTAGTTTACACGATAAGGACCCCACACTCGGTCACAATCAATTAGTTATACACGCCTAATAGTCGTTAAGGTTTATAATTTTATAAATTGAAAACTGCAGTCACTTTATGAGATTTTTGAACTCATAAGATAGCAACCCACATAAAAAACAACGTAAGCTTTGTGGGTGTTAATAAATGTTCTTATGGTTAAATTGAAAATGAAGTAAAACAAGCTTTCGTATCAACGTATATTAAGTAATAGGCTAAGTGTATGTTCATCATCATCGTGTCAGCCAAAGGACGTCCACTGATGATCAAAGGCCTCTCCCTTAGATTTCCACAACGAGGTTACGTCCCGTATGTCGTCATTTTTGGGGGCAATTTGCCAGTGCTCACCACGCTTGGCAGGCGGCTCAGACGCTGCTGCCTATGTCTCTGGTTTAGAGTCCCTCGGTCGGCTTTTACGGTATCCAGGGGAGGAGATTGAGTGCTATATTCTTAATCCGGACACTACTCGGAATAGTGTATGTTCATTCTAAGGCAAATACCCCCAAAATGACGACACAATTGGGGAAACCTATGAGGTGGCCTTTGTTAAGCAGTGGACGTTTAGGCTAATATGGTGATGATGATATTCATTCAAAAATATAAATACATCGAATCAAGGCCTCATCATTGAATACCGAACCAAACATTCAAATGTCTATATAATTATCTCAGTGTTTTTTGTGAGCTGGGTCTTTTTTGTGTAACTACGTCCATTTGAATCTATAGAGAAACTGACAACGTTTTGATAACGGAAAGCAGTTATGACGCTTTTATCGGCCAGTCCAGCAGTCTTAACAAATTAGCTACCGGATAAGGAATATACTTGTAAGTAAAACGGATCATTTCCTCTCAAGTGGCAGTGCGAAAACATCACGTTTTCATAGTAAAATATTATGCGTTAGCAATGAAACCCGACGCCGCCGTGTTCCATGCGTTTGAGTGCTGTGCATTGTGCGAATGTGAGAGCATACAAGTATAACAATATACTCAGTATTTATTGTTGTCTAGCCGGTCCGTAATTCTACTTCCAGTACCGTTAGAAAAGTTTGTGGTTAGAAATATGCCAGTTTATTTGTCATGAGAATTTTAATGAAGTTTCTAAATTAGGCCACAGAATGAATCATGCTACATCACAAGTCTTGAAAATAAACAAATACAATAATATATTTTTTGCATTTGTTTTTCTACTTTTTTGAGACTACATAATTGACTAAATCATACAAACATTTTGTTGAATCTTGCCAATCGATGTTTCATATAAAAAAAAATACGGCAGGATCAGCGCTGTGGCTAAGCGATTGACTTTCTGCGCTACGGATGCGGGTTCGCTTCCCTATAATTATTTGTATGGCCTATAGATAGTTCCGAGTGTGGGTATTTCTGCAGACGAGATTTCCATCTGATAACCACCCACGGTTCTAAAAAAAGGTTCTCGAGTGGAGAGCAAGCACCGGAAAACGCAGCGTAGGACGACCTCCAACGAGATGGATGGATGATCTAGTGAAGTCCACTGGGAGTCATTGGATGCGTGTGGCATGTAACCGGACTTGGTGGAAATCTCTGAGGCCTTTGTTCAGCAGTGGGCGTCCTTTGACTGTTATGATGATGAACTACCCACGATGCATGAGAAATCGTTTTTATTCAAACTATTATTTTGTATTTAATTGAAGCTGAAGTATTAAACTTACAAACATTTAAAAAAATATTACTGCAGCTAGCATAAACAGAATTTGTGCTACCTACATATTAAATACAATAACTTGTTGCAATAATTGTAGGTATTATTTGCATTCACCGCGTTTTTTTTTTACTTTCAGTGACTGTGTTCTAAGGACGCCTCATGCACAATATTTATTTTTTCCCGAATAGTCAAGTTAACATACTTGTCATTAACGTTCATTTATATTGGTTTATCAGTAGAATAATAGACCCGACATCATCTTAAAATAATGAGATATATTGAAGTCTAAACTCATTAATTACTTAATAATTATATCATATAAATATTTTTGATTATCTTTTTGTCATTCAATATCAGTTTCATTATTTTTAATCTTACGAGTTGATACTACGACCTATAATGTTTCTTTGCTGTCAAATTAATCCTATCATTATGATCTCCAATTTAGTAATTCTATCATCATCATCATCATCATATCAGCCAAAGGAAATCCGTCCACTGCAAAACAAAGGTCGTCCTCATTGATTTCCACAATCCTTGTGTCATCATTTGGGGGGAACTTTCCGGCACTCACCACACGCTTAGCAGGCGGGTTGGTGAGCGCAGAATGGTACTATTTCACAGAAGGGATGCTGTTGCCTATCCCTCTGGTTTAGAGTCCCTTAGTTGCTCCTCAATATACCTTTCTATCTTTCTTTTAGTTTGGTTAGTGCAACCTTGAATCAAGAGTTAATACATCCTCCGAGAAGACTCCAACTTGGCTTAACAACTATCTTCTAATGACAATAACAGGAACAGACGATATAACGTGCCTTTCAAAGCACGGAGACGCTAAGTTCAAAAACTACTATGCGGTCACCCATCCATAGTCTGACCGCTTAACCTCGCCGATCGTCTACCGATCAGTGAGTGCAACTGGCTGTGAGCGCCTTTCTCAATTAATAATGGTTATGTAAATGCCTTAATTACGTTAAAACGCCAACCACCGCAATTATGCAAGAGGCCCCCTTTTACGATACAGTATCGCTTCAATTATAGATAGCTTTAATAAACGTCAGTTCGTGTAAGCTCTCACCAATTAAGCGTAGCTCTTTTGAGATCAATATAAGCTTACGCTTGCGAAGTTGCGACCAATATAATAATGATAATAGCTACTTTAATAAAAATTCTAGCCTTGGATAAAGGGTTGATTTAACTGAGACAAAAAGCTAATTAATAATGATGAATAGCCTGTTATTAATGTTATTGTTTATATTACTGTAAATTAAGCGTCGCTCTTTAGACATCAAAACAAGCTTACGCTTGCGCCCAATATAATAATGATAATACTTACCTACTTTAATAAAAAATCTCTAGCCTTGATAAAGGGTTGATTAACTGAAGCAAATAGCTAATTAATAATGATGAATAGCCTGTTATTGTTTATATTACTGTAAATTATTGCTGTACTGTAATATTTCAAGTACTATATAAACAGTATAGTAGGTTATAAAACTATTCTGAATCCAAGTTTCGTTAAGGTTTCTTCATAATCATCATCACATCAGCCTGTAAACGTCACGACTGAACATTGGCCTCCCAATGATCACTGCAACGAGCGGTCATATCGTACTGCCATGATAACCACGCTTGGCAGGCTGATCGGTGATCGCAGTATGTTGTTATAGCACATAGAAGGACAATGCTGCCCATCCTCTTGAAATTAAATCTTAGTCGCTTTTGGCCACACCCACGGGTGGAGAGGTGTGGTATATTCTTTACAGGGAACCTTACTAAACAAACTTTTGTTAGTAGAACCAAATTTTTGTTTTGCTTTACTTTATCACAATATATATATAGTTTCTACTTTAAGGTGGCGACTGACCTGAAATTGTATCGTAACGTAACATTCGCGGCGACTTGTTATGTTAGGGCATTTGCTAACTGACCGGTATCATTGCTTGTGTCAAACTCTGTGCTCCACGGTACTTCATCTTTTGCAGTCAAAATGTCGGATGACGAATTCGTAATTCTCCAACTTATAGCTTACTCCAAATGAAGACAAAAAAGAAACGTTATCAGATATCAAACTTGTATAAAAAACTTGCGCGGTTAAATGGCGCCAACGCTCGATACATGCGCTCGCGACAATGCTCCCGTACAGGACCCGAAAATGAGACGTCAGACAACAGGGTGCAGCTTGCAGAGCTCGCGACGAGCGGCTTAGCTCGCTATACTGACTATACGAATGCTTACATTGTGACATGTTACATAACGTTGAAATGAACTGGTCAGTAGGCGTGTCCATAACGGCTATATATTGATAATGCGTTATAACGATGTGGGATTTAAAATTCGCCTAATATTTTTACGTTACAATATATTAGTATGATATTTATTACTTCGTCGGGGGCCGCGTCTGATATATTATATTAGTTTCGACTAAATATTGATAGGAATCTAGCTCTTATAACTATATGGTGAAAGCACAATTTTGCACATGGCACCTTATGTAATATGTGACGTCGGGGAAGCTGTGGTCGTTTAGTGAGAACAATAATAGTGCATCATAAATAAACGTTACCTGGTTTAATAAATAATAGGTGATATGATTATTTTAAAATAATAGATTATTTATTCAGCTACCTAATTCCTAAAGTTACTAGATAAGAATACATCTAACGAAATTCTAAATACGTAACTATAATTTAGATATTTTCAATAACGCTTGTATTATTATTTATTAGCTTACAAATATATTCAGCTCCTCTGTCTCAAATACCAAAAGTTATTGGCTAATCCAGTGGCATATAAACCGTTAAATATTAACATAATGTGCACCGTAAAGCGGCGGAGCCCAGTCGAAACCTGACTTGTAACGGACTCGACCTCGGAACATCATTGCGCTATTTGATTACCTACATTGACGATACAAGTCGTAGTACTTATATGTATTCAAATCACCGATATAAGAATATAAAAGACCGACTTCCGTCAGCAAGGACGATAACGCAATAGAAGATGTCCTTTTTCCTATTCTGTGGAAGAGATTATGTCGACATAATCTATCGTTATGCCAAATTTCATTCGAATCCGGTCGCCGTTTCGGCATGATGATATATATCGATGATATATAATAGATATGTACAAATAGGTATATATATATATATATATCTGTATAATAATAAATCTTAATATTAAAACCGCAATTACTATAGAACCTTTCGGCCACATCGATGACTTTAAATATGCCTTGTGCCTATGCCTCATGCTGTCAAGTGTGTTACAACTCAGTAGTTAAATATAATTAAGTAACAGTTTTCCGAACAGTTTATTGGTGAAGCGCTTTTCTATCACCGGGTCGGCAAGTTATTAATATTAATGGGCTGGCGTTGGCTGCGTCATATGAATATTTAAGGTCCTAGTCGATATTGTGCCTCGGCAACTGTCGCTCCTTAGACACGTCCCTCGGCACACACAATAATTAACATTTCATAAAAGCTTGAGTGTTAATTCTGTTAAGTTATGCAAGTCTTGCAAGATTGTATACGTTTTGTACACGTAAGAAATACGTAACGTTCGTCACCATCATATCACCAAAATACGTCCACAGCTGAAAAGACCTCCCTCATAGATTTCCACAACTGTGTTATCGTTTTGGAGGAATTTGCCAATACTCACCACGCTTGGCAGGCGGGTTGGTAAGCGCAGTAAGGCTAGTGTTCCACGGAAGGGACATTGCTGAATCCCTCTGGTTTAGAGTCCTTTACCCGCCTTTGACGTATCGTTCATATTTTGAGGTAATTTTTCAATGTTAAGACATGAAATATAAACTTATTTTCAAATACAAGAAAGTGAGCAATCATTAATATTATGCGATCGGAATCTAATAACAACCTTCAAGCTGACTTAGACTCATTTCAAGTAATAAACTCTGAAGTAGACAGAACTAATATAATATTTTTACATACAAGCAGCATATTTTTACATATGGCAGGGCAGTATGGTGAACAAGGACAACTGAAACGTCTGCAAGGACACTTTAAGGAAGGTCCAGAGGGGGGCGTGCATGGCAATCACCGGGGCCTTCAAAATTACGTCTCTACATTAGCACTTGAGTGGATAATGGGTCTAACCCCACTACATATCCACATTCCGACAGAAGCAAGAAAGTCGCTGTACAGACTTGCGAAAGCAGAAGCTTGCAAGGAAAACGAGACCTGCACAGAACACACATCTATGAATCCCGTGACAGAACCGGATGACCTGGTGGATAAGGTATGTTAGCTTGAGGTTATATACTAGTAGCGTTCCGTCTATACCAACAAGGGAGGAGTGGACGAGGGGAGTCAATCCGGTTGTTGAAACTCACTTCACATTGTAGGTACATGGGCGGCTTCAATGCATTCAGGTACAGACGCAGGGATTAACTCCAATGACTGCAGCATCAGTCAAAGTATGGGGCATAACGCATCGGTGTTCCAAGCAGAAACATATGCGTTAATTGCCAGCATCAAAGAAATGCAAAGGAGGAATGTAAAAGTTAAAACCATTTATTTCAACATTATGTCTTTATATAAATTCATAGTGTACAATGTCTGTTTAGATTATAAGGTACCTTATATCTGTTACTTTTCTTTCGGTTAAATAAACTCATTATTATTTACATACTCAACGCCTGAAAGCGCTCAAGTCCTTCAAGGTTAGCTCACAACTGGTCAAAGAAGGCGTGTCGAAGGTATCGAGAGAGGCTGATGAATTAGCAAGAACTGACTTACAAACGCAGTTAATTGGCCCTGAACCCTGAATAGGTATTTCACACGGAACCTATCATCATGCATTATATGCACAAGCTAGAAAAGAGGAAGCAAAATACTGGAGGAAGGCAGTAGGCCTAAACCACTCCAAGACCTTCTCTAGCACTTCACTAGCAAATATTGTGGAGTGAAATTATTAACCAAACAGATCACAACTGAGACACCCATTAGGTGCACTCACCGGACACTTCGGTACCAATGAGCACCTCCACGGAATGAAACTGAGCACGATGGATACATGCAGATTTTGCAGGGGTGAAAAAGAGTCGATGTTACACATATTATGTGACTGCGACGATCTCTTGCTAGGCGTAGGGCGAATCACCAGGATGTTTATCCTGCACCAGATGATTAGGCATTTCCATGCTGCCACAATCGCAGGATACCTACAAGAACTCTTCTATGTAGCAGTAACGGAGTAGTGTGAGGACTAGGGTCAGCGCACAAGATCCACAAAGGTAGAGGTGCGTTCGGCGACAACTGAGCCCGACATATAGCCGACAGGCGATATTAGATTATATTAAATTACATACAAGCAGAATAATTTACTTAATCATTCCTGAAGCCGAGCCGTACCGCATATTTTACAAAAACAAGTACTGAGTACGTAAAAATATACATGTACGGCTACCAGCATGTAAAAAATTGGTATTCAATATAAATAATATGAAGAGAATATTAAATTTCAGCCGCAAAAACATTTTCTCAAATAAAATGAATAAATTTTAAGATATAATATTGCAATATTCATTATCACGAATGTCTTAATGTACGTAAGAACGCGATGCTTTCCAATTTCGCTCCACATTCCTTCACGCGTGTTTATTTTATTAAAGCATCATCGACCGGGCGCGCCGAGCACGTATCTAAATAAAGTGCAACATTTAAAAATACAATGTTTTATCATATTTAGGTCAACATTTCGAGTGCCTTCACAATGTCGTTATGAATATAACAACACTACAGAAGTGAACGTATCATCGCACGAATAATAAGTTTTATTTATTAAAAAATTCCAAAAAGCACACTTTTACAGGTGTTTTATGAACCGACGTGGTACGTCCAGATGTTTCTTATGGTACAAGCTGATGTAAGTACAGTTTAGAGTAACGTCTGGACGGAAACTGGACGTCTCGAGAAAAGAACCATAGCGTCCATAGCAGAATTGAGTTGTCCAAGTAATTACGCTTTACGCATCAATTTATAATATTATATTTTGATCAACACAAAATAATGTTGAATTAGCGAAATACAAAAAAACTAGAAATAGAACTTCGTAATATTCTAATGTTGAATGTCGAAAAAGAAAATTTCAAATGAATCGCGTCATTTGTCACAATACAGACAAGGTGTGTCTAGATCATGTTACCCGTCAAATAGCGCAAGGAGACTGCAATGAGTGTATAAGCTCTTGGTACGACCGCGCTCCTTTCACCTATCGCGCCCCATAGTTCGCGTAAAGCACGAACGCGGTCAAAGGTGAATAACGTTAATATAGTCAATTGACAAACTCTGAACTAAGACATCATTTGAAAATTACAAATGGAAACAATGAGCATTTTATTACACCTTTACTAAAAATTAAAACATTATTTATTAAAATATACATAAATTATAACACAAACGACCTAAAACAAAATCTTCGTTAGCTGTCAATTGAAACCCTTAACTAAGACATCATTTGAAAATTACAAATGGAAACGAAGACCATTTTTTTATACCTTTACTAAAAATTAAAACATGGTTTATTAAAAAATACATAAATTATAACACAAATGACCTAAACCTAAATCTTCGTTAGCTTGCTATCATTTCACTGAAGGTTTCCCACACTAACGATTGTGACATCCAGAAAAGATTAACAAAGAAGGGAATGTCTAACTAAAATAGGTGTTTACATGCTCCACAGTAAATTATACGCCGCTATGGAAATAATCCAAGTTGACTTTACATAGCTGGGTGGTTTTAAGTTTCGAACTAAACAATGTATGTGACGCTGTGGATTTTACGAGATTGTTTTCGTTTTTGGGTGGCACGACCAGTCCTCTATGCCAATACTTTGTGGAAGTTGGAGGTCTAGAGGTTAGGCAGAGCTTTATACTTTTGGATTGTTGATAAAGTCAGGTTTAACGACCTGCGCGCACGACTAAGATTTGTCAGATTCGATTTGACGGCATTTATGATGGCAACATCACTTTTCGGATATCGTTGTTTTTTTTATGTATCGTAAGGAGATAGATAGAATAGGCCTCTTTAATCTAATAATTTAAATGATAATAATTACATTAAGCACTTATTATTCAAAGCCGGATTTTGAAAAATTTAAAATGCCTACTTTAAAATACATTTGCATATTTTAAAGTTATAATTTCCTGTCGTACCAAGCAAATTTGCTGAGTACATATAATACATTAGATAACATGTAAACTTATGAATACACTAATCTATCCTAATCCTGAACCATTTTATTGTGAGCCTGCATCGCCAAGACGAAAGGAACAGCAGCAGCTCCATAAAGAAATAAAATTCCTCATATCTATACAAGTAACTTGAGAGTTAAACAAATGGTTTATACAGTACACTATTTATACCCATATCAAGTTTTTTTGATAATAAGTTACTGTATTTTGACGTGTTTTTAACTATAAATTAAATTTGAGATATGATTAATGATTTGAGACCCATAACAGTCAAGCATTTTAATAATTGTACACGGAAATTATATGAATAATAATATATAGAACCACCGCTCACAACGGTGTTGCTCCTTGTCGCCTGTAGTGGTGGCCATTTAGGGGGCCCATCTTGTGCGTGGCGTGTCACCGTCTGCCACAGATTTTAACTTTAAAGGTTGAAAGGCAGACGCCGTTTTTTCCGTTTTTCTTAGTATTCAATCCATTTAGCACCCATTGCAATAGACCTTATACTTGTAGTTTCCATTTCATACAATAGTTTTATACCTCCGGGGACAATCCGAGGCTGCATTTTATAGTGCAGCCATGGAGAGTCCCCGGTTAGTGTCCCATTACATTTTAGATCAAAATTCTCTAAAGGGATGCTCTGCATGTTGTACCCATGTCCCCGCGTAGGCCTATCAAAAGACCGGGTTCCCTCTTACAGGGGATATAAGCCCGTGAATAGAGAAACATGTAGATAATATATAGAACCATTTTAGTGTAATGTACTTATACCACACACACATGTAAATAAAATGATATAATTTGATTTCATTCAATACACAAGTTACTTAGTTCCAAGCTAAGCTAAGCTATGCTAAGCTGCCAGACATTCAAAACAAATAACTTCGGAAGATATTCAAAATATTGACTCGCGAGATAGCTAAAATTAACATTTACAACACAATGCCTCGGAAGCAAATTCCCAAATACGGAGAGTTAAATACTCGGAATTTCATTAAACTCGGTGACGCCGGCAACACAAACATCCAAAGCGGCCGCGATGTTCGCGAAGCGTATTTAAGTTTAGCAACAACCAACCTAGCTGTCTTAGACTAACCAGTATTGTTACATCCTACAAAGTTTATGTACAATTAAATTATATTGGAAGCTCATTAGTACCAACAAAAAATAAAAGAAATTCATGTGCACATTGCAATCGGGGGGCCCAACGAGGAAACAACGGTCCATATAGATAACAACCGCCACACTAGGCAAACAACACAATATTTCAATATTTACCTACCTACCACCTAACTAGACCACACTGTTCCTATATAGCACACAATAGGGCACGTATCTACTAGTTTAAGTTCTATGCGCGTATCGCGTGCTACCGTTAATAGTATAGTAGTCACCAATCTTTTTGGCCGCTCTGAATCAAGCGCAAGATCGAATTTACGCATGGTAACACCCAAAAGTAGCAAACTTTTTTTTTACTTTGCCACAAACACATTTATCAGTTTATTAGACGGTATCCGTACTTACCATTTTAATTACGTCCTGCTGATACCTAATTTCTTGTTCTACCCATAGGCTTGTGCAGTGCGCTACGTTTGGGGACTAACTACTACACCGTGCCGATACATAGTTGGTACGAGATAACCTACTTTTGAATAAATATTTAATAATGATTTTGTACTAATTAATTCAACTCATTATTTTAACAGCATTACTTTTACAAAGGTTAACTAATGGTAAAGCAAGCACTGGTATATCTTAGTCTCGAATGTCGATCAACTGATCGTTGCTTCATTCTTGTTTTTTCTTGTTTTTTGAAAAAACGTTGCCCCACCCTAGGATTTCTCCTGTGTCGTACGTTTACAAACAAATTCCACACACTGTACACCCAGACCCGGAACAACTACCTGCAGATCGTACAAATATTTGTTCCGTGCGGGAATCGGACCCGCGACCCGGTGCGCAGCAGCCGACTGTATCAGCCACTGCGCCAACCATGCCGTCTACCTACTTTATAATCATAGTGTATAAAAAAACGCAATAACGATAACAGCGTTAACTATTCTACCTACACAACTGACACTACAGGATATTATCAATAGCTTACAAAACGTAAATGTAAAATTTTGAACCATTTTTTCTAAACGTAGTAAAGATGGTAAAAGACTTGTAACGATGCCACTTATTTTTTTTTGTTTGAAACATATTGATAATTATTCTGACGGCTACGCAGTCTACTGTCCCACAGAGAAATTAGTAATAGTTATCTGGATATGATTTAAAAAAATCTAGGTGTGCCAGCGACTCCGTCCACGTGGAGTTTCAGGTACTCGTGAAGCAGTTATTGGAAATTTCAGTTCATAAACATGCATAATGATTAATGATACAAAAAATTCCATTGATTTTTCCACCATCAGGTCCTTCATACAAATAGGCAGACAGACGTTTATGTGTGTATTTATCTTTGTAAGCTCAAGCGGCTTCCAATTCGCCTGCGCCAGAATTCTCATATATTATCCTTACTTTACAGTGTTTTGTTTAATCTCGCAACCCCCTCTTATCTTATAGAACTCTTATCTTTTAAATCCATCCAAAGGTTGTCTGTAAAAGATCGCTTTAAGCGATAAGACCGCCCATCGTGCCACGGTAACTGTTGTAAATAATCCTTTATATTATTTTGGTGTACAATAAAGTGTTAAATTCTATTCTACACTCATGGACATAGAGGAACGTAAAAAAGGCTGAATAATATTTAATATGTTCTCAACTTCTCATTACGTACTGGCCGTCTCATCATCATTTCGGCCGAATGAAGTCCACTGCTGGACACAGGCCTCCCCCAAAGATCACCACAACGGCCGATATGGGTGTGTTGTGTGCTCATTGGGGGGGTTTTGTACTGGCCGTCTATATCAGCTTATTTAGTTAGAAAAAATATGGGTCTCTGGATTTTTTTTTCCGGGTTTCATTTGTTTTTTCGGCTAATTTTTTTTTTGCGCATCGTAAGAAAGTTCGCAGATTATTATTGTATGTATGTGTTATTAATTTCCGTTTAGTTTTTAATATTTACGTCAATAATTTATTGTTGTCGTGTTACGTAAACATCATTTGATAAATTCAAATGATAATCTGGATCCGGATCTCAGCGTAGCTCAAGTCTCGGGAGCTGTAACTTTAATTAAAAATGTTAGACTTATAATAAAGTGGCTCAATCATTGCGAGTTTCCAAGTAAATCATTTTTCGCAATGTTTAACGATACCGGCAGACTGGAGAGTATACGAGACTTAAAGGGCAAGGTCGCAATAAAGCAACCACAGAGAGAGAGGACGGATTTATGGTGAGCAGTGTGCTAAGAAATCGTACTTCGACTTCTTCTGAGGTAAGAACCAAGTACCAGGAAGCTCGACAAGTTTTGCGGCTGGAATAGGCGCATAGTTGCCTGCCAGAGGACTTCTACATACCAAAGGTCATCATAGCTCGGTCTAACTTTGGTCTATCAAACCAAAACTGGGATGTTGCTTGGAGAAGTCAGGTACTTTTCACTGACGAGTCCCGCTTTTGTCTTAAGCCGGATGATGGAAGGAGCAAAGTATGAAAACGGCCCCGAGAAAGATACAATAAATAATAATAAAGAAATAATAGAGAATAGAAGAAATAGAAACAATAAAGAATGACGCTCAGGGTAACGTTATTGGAAGAGAGCCTTATGGTGGAGGGTCGGTAATGGTATGGGGAGTCATTTGCATAGAAGCACGCACGGAGCTACTTATCATGGAAAATGGGTCCCTGACTGCGCCACGGTACGTAACGTATTTTTTAGAACAGACTGTGATGTGTTTTGCCCCATACATTGAAGATAATTTTCTTTAAATGCATGACAATGCCTCGTGCACCCACTCAGGAGCGATAGTGTCGGATTATCTTAGAAACGTTGAAGTTTTGGGATGGCCAGCACTCTCGCCAGACCTTAACCCGATAGAGCATATTTGGGATGAACTCGGATGACACACAAATCTTTTTTTGTATGAACGAACAATAGTGCTCATTTTTCTTATAACTACAGTATTAAAAATTTAGTCTCTACTTTGTTTTAAGTAATTGTTTTTATTTTGTTCAACAATGTTAGTTTTAATAATTTATTTTAACCAATCCCTCAATGAACGCGAGTAAAACAGTTTTTATGCAAATTTGTGCCTTTTTGCTTTCCTCTAAATATGTCCATGAGAGTATAATTAATTTCATTAGATTGCATTCGAATTATTTGGTAGAGCCTAGATTTTATGGTAAATATGAGGTTGAATATCAATTTTTAAACTCTTACATCACGGGCCCGGGCAAATATTTATGAAGGTGTGTGTTACAGAAAGGAACATAATATGTAATGTACGCCGAGCCGACACGACATATAGGTATATCTATGTGCATACATTACACTCCGCACCTTCCATGCAACACACATACACACTATTAACATTTTCCTGTATCAATTTCAAATGTTGTCGGTTTAAATTATTACTTCGATGGTTTATCTATATATCCTAGATTATTTTAACATGCATTCTGCCATGGATTACAAGTGCTCATAAAATCCGTATCACCGACAGATTGCTAACAACGCCAAATATACAGCAACCTAATGCCACGAATATAAAGATGCCTACTTTTTAAGGCTCTGTTACCGAAAAGGTAACAGTGCAGTCTCACGCACCGATATCAGTCACCTCGACGGCTACGCACGATGCGGCTCACATCGAGTTCAGAATAACAATCGAACCGTGGGAAACTGCCGCTAAACGCCACAATTATGAAACGCCTACAACCAATCTGACAGAGGATGTTTCATCTAAAACCAAATAACTAACTTGTAGCCGCCGAAAAATATCTAACCCATCGAGTGAATTGGTAACGGTTGTTGCGTCAGCAACTCCGCGGCCGATTCGCTCGACGCTGACATTTTGGTGCTCTCAAATTAGAGATGTAACTCTTGTGTAAGTAGTGAATGTATAATTTTTGCCACAATGGAAGTATTCGGTCTTATCAGTAGGAACGAATAAGCAATGAGGTCTCATAAAACATATTATGTCGAAACTGGGTAGTAATATATTTTTACAATCTGTACTATTGTAATTATGTTTATTGCTTAGGTGAATATATGTATAGGCTAAGGCTAAGGCTAATTTAAGCTCGTTATTAGGTTATTCTCATGTAACATCCTAAAAATATGAGTTTTACAGTTCTTCCAAATAATCAAGCCATTAATAGTTTTAAGATCAAATCATTCATAATTAGTAATAACTAGCTGGGACCCGCGGTTTCACCCGCGTTTAATTTAAAAGGAATTTAGAGTACTTCGACATAGACACTTGACATAGAATCTATATATTGGATTTCAAGGTTTTTTTTTTTGCGCGGAACCCTAATTATTTTTCTAAAATTAAAGTAGCCTAAGTTATTCCTTAGAACATCAGCTATCTACCAGTGAAAGTCCCGTCAAAATCGATCCAGCCGTTTCGGAGATTACCCGGAACAAACAGACAGACAGACAAAAAAATTAAAAATTGTTTTTTTGTTATATGTCCCGTATATACTTTCATATGCATTTAGTAAAAAGCTGTTATTTTGACATTACAAACAGACACTTCAATTTAATTTATTGGTATAGATAACAAAGTTGTCCAATTGAACTGATGAGATAAATTGTTTACCACTGTACTTTAAGTTATGAAGTATTGACTATCAAATGCAAATGCATTTTACAATTAATAAACAAAAAATATTACAATTAACGAAACAGTACCTGACTTGATAATTACTGATTTGCATTATCTTGGTGTAAATGCAATAAAAAAAATTATGTAAGAAAAACCTGTATTTTGGTCCTGATTAAGAATTTGGCACTACTCCTTCTCCTTCTGTGGATGTCGTAAAGAGCGACGAAGGGACTCTAAACCAGAGGGATGGGCAGCAGCAACCTTTTGTGGAACAATAGCCATACTGTACTCACCAATCTGCCTCCCAAATGTGGCAAAATGATGGCAGAATCGAAATCTATGAGGCCTTTGTTCAGCAGTGGATATACTTTGGCTGATACAATGATGTGAATGAATTTTACATAGTTGAGTTCTAATATGTCAATACCTTTGACTAGATAATTGTAAGACTAAATAAGTTAATTTATTATGATAAAATTCAATATTCTGTATTTACACCTACTTAATATGAGTAACTAATCAAATGCAAAATAAATTGGTTTTACATGATCTTTGAAATACAAAAGAAATAAGTTGACATTAGGATCAAGTGTTATATATATTGGACCTCTCTAAATTTATTATCTAAGTGAATGACAAACTTCTTTCAATACCAATGTATGGATATTTATAAGTAGATACATACATTCAATTCTTTTTTACAAATCCTAAATAACTTTAGAACTGTTCATTTAGTAAACATCTATTTAGACACCAAGTAGTGAACAAAACAATTATGATTGTTGGTATGTTTTTTGTTTTACACAACATGGTGATGAGATGAGCAAGTCATTTGCCTGATGGTAAGCGACATACCTGCCTATAACAATTAGAATGCTACCCAGGACTAGTGCTGAGAGGCTTCACACTGTGCTCGTCACCTTGAGATGTAAAGTTATTTTAGTCTCTTATGTCGTTTTTTTCACTGGCTAGTGCCCTTTAAACCTGAGAACGGTAATGTCTAAAGCTGAAACACTACTGCCCCGCACAATTTTCTGGCACTGAGGTGGTACCTACCTAGCCGGCCTCTTGCTATAAGAGACCTACCACCAGTACAAATAGTTTCATCTATAGTAGCTTACCTTTTCATGGTAACAGTTAATAAGCACACAGAAGCCTTTCCTGTGCCAACATTATTAGCAATGTGGCTTGTATGTAAATCAAGTAAAAGAAATGTTGTAATGGAAATTATCCTTTACCAGTTTACATACATAGTTGAAAATAATAATCCTAGTAGAATGCTACAAAGAAAGTTATTGGGCTTGTTATCACGATTATTGTACAAAGAAAATAAATAATGTGCATATTTTGATATATTAAACCATTCTCTTGTCATGCTAGCATTTATATGGTATAAAATAGTAAATATAATGAAATGAATTGCCATTCAAATAAAAAACAATAAAAACTCATACTATTGAAAAACAATTACAGTTATCAAGTTAACAAAATTGTATGTAACCATTAAACATGACAATTTAATGCAGTCATACAATAAAAACAATTTAAGGTCTCCGAGGTAATTTACAGGTCAGTCACAAACATTGCAACATGTAAAACTGGTTAAGGATCAATTATATACTTCATGTTAACATTACTTCTGTTATACATTGTTTTTCTATAGGACTTGTTTTTACTTACTTGTGATGTCATCTAAAGTATAGTAAGATAGAACTAGTTTGATAAATAAGTGCAATGTTCAATATGAGTGAGTCAGTCTTTAAGGCAATAATTATTTGAGCTAAGTAGCTGCTGACATTTATTTCAAGATAGGTACATAATGTTTTGCTTCACAGAGGATTATAACAAGTTACTATCATTTCCTTGCTTATCTAAAGTAATAAATATTCCCAGATATAGATAGGACACTTACACAGAATTACCAATGCCAAATATTTTTATAAATACCAAAGTAGCTGATTTGAATAGAGCTGATCTCATGATATGAAGTAAATGCTGAACCCCACATTTTTTTAAGAACCAAAGTGTGAATACGTCTCGAGTAGGTTTAACGGTTTTCTTATATTTTCTTTAGTTGGGTAACAAATGACAAAGAATATTGACGAAGCCACAAATATGCAATGAAAAAGACACTCACCTCACTGAAGGCCATAACTCCGGCCGGATCTGTTTCTCCGTCCGACCTCCTCAATTTATTATATCACGGTCTATCAAAACAAATAGTTCACGCTTTTGTTTCCCAACATTGGAAACAGTCCCGACATCTAGCATCCCCACAGCACAAATACATCTGAACTACGTAAATTCACTCACTGCGCAAGAACAGGATTTTAATTTAGACTAAAACGAAAACACCTGACCGAATCACAAATCACTGAAAAAACCCAACATTCCTCAGGTGGGTTAGATGCACATCTAACTAAAATACGAACACTTTACAGTACTAAAAACACTTTAACACTACTTAGAGAATTTTTCATAAATGTTTGATTTGTCAGTCCATTACGAAATAAGTTCGAAAAATGACATCTAATGTGTGAATTATCACAGAGAACTATCAAACAGAGATGAACTCGCCATCTTGCTTTCATGTCATAATCAGTGGTACCAACCGTCAGAATGAATACGTTGCGCGCTGCGCGGTGCGGTTGTGGAACGTCATTGCATGTTGGACAACATAATGAACTGGGTATAAAGTGAAGCTAGCTACAGATAGAAAAACATAATTTTCAGCTACAATTTACAAATGAGTGTGATAAAAATATTGATTAGTTCTTAAATATGAAAGCAGTATAAATTTCAATTTATTTTTATCAAAGTAATACTTATAAATATTACAAATATACAACGAGTTTTCAATGCTGCCATCTCGTATGGAGTTAAATAACTACTAAACCCATTTTTCTTTTATATAATAAACATGGGCAGACTACCTCAAATGCATGGTTGCAGTGTTATTTTTATCGGTGAACAATATTTGTTTGGATAATAAAACATATCGAATTTAACTGCAATGCAAATTGCAGCGGCCCTGATGGCAATCAGGGCCGCTCTGCGCCTGGCTCTTCACCGCTCTACCTTTCTCTGCGCTTACCAGATACCACGGTCCTGCGACTATTTATGCAAAACATAGAGCGTCGCAAGGACCCTGGTCCTAAGGTGGTTAGCCAGAGCCCACGCCACGATGCGCCACACAATGCGATTGCCACTTATGACACTGATTTCCATGACTCTCTGCAGCTGACGCAGTAGCCTGTGGCACCGAAACTAGTCAAGACTTTCGCTCACACAGACACTGCATAATAGAGCCGAACGAATGACATGTCTGCAGTCGGCTTGATGCTTGTTAGGAGCCATGCTTAGGTAAGTACCACGCTTGGCAGGAGGATTAGTGATTGCAGTGTGTTGTATTAGTATTCAGAAGTTAGCTGTTGCCCATTCTCTTAATAATCCCATAGTCGCCTAATGACGACAACCATGAGTGTAAAGGGGATTGCCAATCCTCTGTCGGGAACTACACCACTCAGCTAATCGTGATTACTTGTTAAACAACGGTAATGTTGTTGCTGAAAATCAGCGCTAGATAATAGTACGGGTGAGATTCCGAAACGAGGCTAATAGTGAACTTACGCTTCCAACTGTCAAAATGCACTAGTAAGTAGTGCATTTTGACAGTTGGAAGCGTAAGTTCAACGTAGCTTCAACTGATCGCGTTTAGTTGCAACGGTGAAATCGACCCTAAGGGTGAGATTCAGAAACGAGTCTAAGCGTGAACTTACGCTTCCATCTGTCAAAATTAGGGGCGTAAGGCCCCTAATTTTGACAGACGGAAGCATCGCGATCAGTTGAAGCTAAACTCAGTATAAGCGCGTAACTGAGTTCTAGCTCCAATATGCATTTCACCAACATCAACTGAACGCGTTTAAAGCATAACTCGGATTAAATTCTGAACCCGCAATTCTCGACGTTTAGCTCGTTTAAACGCATTTAGAGGGCTGTGATTGCTGTTTGTTTTAATTCCCAATAATGCTGTGATTTTTTTTCCGAGCTTTATTTGTTTGTGAGTGTTTGTAACCCTTGCCATATGTGATGATGATGATAAATTGCAGTAATTCGTAGAAAAAATTGCGAGCGATGCGCCTTGCTTTTTAGATTATTATCTCGACGCATATGCGAACATGCCCGTTATATTAACATCATCATCAACATTTGAGGCCGAAAGATGTCCACTGCTGGACAGAAGGCTCCGTAAAGATTGTCACAACGAGCGGACCGGAAACCCATACGGTTTGTGTTCTGTGCTCATTGGAGAGGTTGTGCCATAATCACCACACCAAGTTAGGTTGGCGATCGCATTTGAATCACCACGCTTGGCATTCAGGTTTGCGACCGGAGCCGAGTTATAAATGTAATCGAAGGACGCTGCTGCCCATCTTCCGGTTAATTTCATAATCGCCTATTACGGCACCCACATGATGAGATAGGGTGGTGGTATTCTTGCCCAGTCATATATATATAATTATGGGTTTCACCCGCTATCCCACAGGAACCGTACATGTTTCCAGTAAAGAAAGAAAGTAAAATAGCCTATTTCACTATCCCGCCCATAAACTACGTCACAGTAGGCCGCTGTTACATACAACACAGACTACAGTATATTATACGATACATACAATGCATGACGCACCGCAATTTTGTCTGAGATTGTGACGACATTAACTATGTATGACATTCAAACTTGGTTTTCGTGAACGCAATCAAAATGTACCAGGTGAAATCAGATATCGAACTCATCGTTTGAACTCGGTTATGCAAAACTTCGTTTTATTGAACTTGGTTTTTAATGCGGACGGTGAAATCGGCCCTTAGAATCGTTTCTGAATCTCACCCTTAGTTCTTAAATTTGTGGTTGTTCACCATAGACAAAAAAGAAAATCTGTGTTGCCAGGGCATGTACACTTTTGGTATCATGAAGTATTAATGAAAATTTGAGAAAAATGTATAGTTATTATATGTACCAATGATATTATACCAATATTATAAAATATATACTTCTTTTAATATATAATATCATTGATATGCACATAATGTTTGAATTTTAAACATTTAGTTAGTCATACCTTCTGTCGAATTTTAAACTTTGTGTTATTGTGCGTAGATATTAATTGCTATTCTTTCTGTAGCGTCTTTTCTGTGTCTTGGAAATGATTCATTAAAATGTGTTTATTGTAGGGACTCTAGTGTCGATCGTTGTTCTAATATTTAGAAGTTTGTTAAAATGTTTGTAGTTTGTTTCTGATGTTTCTATGTATGGGCAAAGCAAATACTACTACTAATAGGTAGTTAAACTATTAACATCCTTTATTTGATTTTTTGCGTCTTAGAAATATTTTTTATTAGTTTGGCAAACGATTTATACTTTTTTCATCATCATCATGTCAGCTATACAACGTCCACTATTGACCAAAGGCCTCCCCCTTAGATTTCCACAACTGTATCATCATATTGGGGGGAATTTGTCAGTTTTCACCACGCTTGGCAGGCGGGTTGTTGAGCACAGAATGCTACTGTTCAGCGAAATGGTCGCTGCTCTCCATCCCTCTAGTTAAGGGTCCCTTAATTGACTTTTACGACTTTGACGGGAGGAGATGGAGTGGTGCTATATTCTTAGTTCAGACACCACACGAAAAGGAATGATTCCTAATAGTTTAAAATGGTGTAAATTAAGAATATTCTATTCTAACTTTTCAAATCACGGGGCAATCAAGGTCCTTAACACAAGCACAGATCGGTCGTAAGGCGAAACGAAGTCCAGTATAAAAAAGCCAAAGTAAGAAGTATAAATAAATCGGAAACAACGGCAATAGGAGTAACACGTGCGATGGCAGTGAAAACTGACGCGACGACAGGAAAGACAAAAAATGTGCCATTTGTTCTCATGCCCGAAAACTGGTTATGTTTTGAGTTACCTGGGACGGGCGTTGTCAGTTTAAGACATTTGTAACTTTAGTTTAAGTTTATTAAGATAATTCGTTGTTAGATACAACAAGCGGGCGAGGGCCCCTGAAATCCGGCAACTTGTTCTACTACCGGGAAGGCGACCATCTGTCTCAAGGTCTCGGGTTCCTCGTCCGCAGGTCCCTGATTAACAACATAGTTACCATCGAAAGTGTGTCGAGCAGGGTAGCGTACCTTATACTCAGAATATCCAAGAGGTATTCGTTGAAGGTCATACAGGTCTATGCACCGACCTCGACACACCCAGATGATAAAGTAGACAGTATATAAGACTTAAGTAGGGCCATACATACCTCGAAGACACACTTCACTGTTGTGATGGGGGACTTTAACGCAAAGTAGGGCACACGATGCGATGGTGAGTTGAGAGTGGGGCAAATTAGGTATGGGCAATAGAACCCCAGGGGTCAGAGGCTGGCCAACTTTTTGGAAAAGGAGGGACTCTTCATGATGAACTCCTTTTTCCGAAAGTCGCCTCACAGGAAATGGACCTGGATGAGTCCCGATGGTTCCAGAAAGAATGAGATACTTCATCATGACCAATAGGAGACAAATATTCAATGATGTCTTTGTGATCCATAGGGTGAAAACCGGTAGTGATCACCGAATGGTAAGAGGCACATTAAATATTTATCTCAATGTTGAGAGGTCTCGTCTGATGAAGCCTACGCTCCGCCCTTCTAGCGATCATATCCAAAACCTCGAGAGCTTTCAAGTCGAACTCCAAAATCGCTTTGACTGCCTAGAACATTGCGTATCAGTGGACGATTTAAATGGTAGGTTTGTAGAAACTGTCCAAATGGTTGAGTCTAAGGGTGAGATCACAGAGAACCTTTTTGTGGGCGAGATTCAGAAACGAGTCTAAGCGTGAACTTACGCTTCCATCTGTCAAAATGCACTACTTACGCTCATAATTTTGACAGATCGAAGAGTAAGTTCACGCTGAGACTCGTTTCTGCATCTCACCCTAAGTTCTTTAAAACCCACCGTAAAGGTAAAAGTTTCCGATCACACTCTCGACCTCGTGGCAGAAAGACGCGCCATAATACTCCAGTCCTCCGGTGATACTGAAGATTCAGACTGCTCAATAAACGGATATATATAAGTCCTTGCGTCACGATATACGTTCCTTTAACACCGACGGTGATAAAAAGACGATTGAGCGGAATCAAGGCTCCAAAGTGTTCCCACGTGACAAGTCTATTGGGCAAAGTCGTATTATGAAGCTGAAGACCGAGGACGGTAGTGTAGCGTCGACTATGCCAGAGGTATTGAGAGTGATTGAGAACTTCTACCGGCAGCTATACACCTCGGTAACTATATCTACCATTGGCTCTGACAAAAACCCGCGAGCCAAACTAACCCGACAATATACCGAGGATATCTGCTGGCTCGATGGTGCACACTCGAGATGTGGCGACGTCGCCTACGGTTGCAGTTCACAAGCAAGCGCGTCATCGAGGCCATCCTGCCGCTATTCGGCGCCTGGCTCAGAAGGAGCGAGCGCGTCACCTACCGTCTGACGCAGGTATTCACCGGTCACGGTTGTTTCGGTGGGTACCTGCACAGAATAGAACGCGAGGTTACGGCACAGTGCCACCATTATGGAAGCGACCGGGATACCGCACAGCACACGCTCGAGGAGTGCCCTGCGTCGCGCGGCGGATTCTGGTCGATCGGATCGGGCAAGATCTCTCTCTGCCGGCAGTAGTGTCGGCTATGTTGGCAGAGCATGAAAATTGGAGTGCAGTGGTCTCCTTAAGTGAGTGCGTCATGCTCCAGAAGGAGACTGCAGAGCGGGATCTTTTTACAGTCGCCTTCCCTCCGCTAGAGGGGGTGACCACTTTACAATCATAAATCGATCACCGTGATGTGTCTAAAGGCATGGCACCAATGGGCGGCTCTAGTGTGATCTTACGAGAACCTGGAGCCCCCCTTTTGGTGCCGAAGATGACCGCTCCAGTGGGTTTAGCCGGTAGGAGTCTGGCATACCCCTTCGCCCTTCCCCGGGGTAAAGCAAGTTCCATGTAGAATTTCCATTGGACATAAATAACAAAAAAAAATTGACACATGCATACGCTGCGGCAGGTTATACAGAAGACCGAGGAGTGTAATCTGCCACTATGCTTGGCGTTTGTGGACTATGAGAAAGCCTTCGATTCAATCGAAACCTGGGCAGTGCTTCAGTCTTTGCAGCGGTGCCACATTGACTATCAGTACATCGAAGTGTTGAAGTGCTTATACAGAAACGCCATCATGTCGGTTCGAGTACATGAACAGAGCACGAGGGCAATTCCATTGCGGGGAGGTGTGAGACAGGGGGACGTAATTTCCTCGAAACTGTTCACCGCTGCAATGCAAATTTTAACATCAATGGTGAGTAAATAATAATAATAATTCATTCTGCGAAAAATATAAAATATTTGATGAACGCCAGCACGGTTTTCGTAAAAATAAATCTACAACTTTAGCCGTTTATAAATACATTCAAGAAGCCCTCAATATTATAAACAACAAACAATATGCAGTAGGTATATTATTAGATATGACCAAAGCCTATGACAAAGTGCAATTTAGCATGTTACTTAATAAATTATATGGAATAGGTGTACGCGGCAAACCCCACGAATGGATTAAATCATATTTAACGGGCAGACAACAACTAGTAGAGATAGAATTCAATTTCAAAAACAAAAGTAATAGAAAAGATCCGTTTTGACGGCAAATATATAAATGCCTCAATTCCTCAAGGTATTGCGATAGGATACCTGTTATTCCTTATGCCGCAGCTACACGATGCTCCTCGCACTACTCCTCCCTCTGCTCATCGCGTTGCCGCGATGTTGCCCTAGGCAGCCACACACTGCTCTACTTGCGATACTACTCGCCACGCGCCGCATTTGGCGTTCGCCTCTCGGCAGTGGAGGTCCACATTCGTGCTTTGCCTTTATAGCATAGCAAATTATAATAAATAATATCATTAATCGCCCTAAGTGGGTTAATTAGCAGATTCCGATATACAAGTACATAATAATAAATTAATTGTAAAAATACTTTTAAAAACACTATAATAAGCTTTTATTTTAGTACCAAGCCAAATTTGAACCTTTTCCTCTATAACTTAGGACTTTGAAATGTTGCATGCTTCTTCAGTTACGACGATACACTAAAATTATTCAAATAACTCGATGCTGCAGCCAGGATTGTCTCCTCATGAGGATACTCCTCAACAGTTTGTGGCACGGATATGAAATTTTGCATATACGTTTAAATTTGATAGTTAAACATGATCTCGTCTATAAACTGATACTACAGCGAGGATTGTCTCCTTCATGGAGACACTTCCTCAACAGTAAGTAGCATGGACATGAAACTTTGCAAGTTTGTTTAGTTCTGATGACAATACACTAAAATTACAGAAATAACTTGATGCTGCAGCCAGGATTGTCTCCTCATGAGGATACTCCTCAACTGTTAGTAGCACGGATATTAAATTTTGCAATTTCGTTCGGTTCTGATGAAAATACTTGTCACGCGGTATATAAAGACAATGTAATTTAACAAGTGTTTTTTTGCATTGGAAGAATACTAGGATTTCTCCTGTGTCGTGGGTGCGTTTACAGATACGAATTCCACACACAATACATCTAGATTCGGAATAACTACCTGCAGATCATATAACTATTTGTTCCATGCGGGAGTCAAACCTACGACCCGGAGCTACGATCCTTTTATAAACATAATGCGTGACAAGCTTTTTGAAATCAAATAATTCAACATAAAATATTGGTTTGATTTATTTCAAAGTTTATTTTCTTCTTTTCAGAGCATATAAATAAAATGTATTTTACTATTAATTTATTAGTTATTTCTTTAATTTTTGTGTATTGTCATCAGAACTGCACAAACTTGCAAAGCTTCAAATCCATACCACTAACCGTTGAGGAGCGTCCTCATGAAGAAACAATCTTGGCTGCAGCATCAGTTTATGGCGGAGAGCATGTTTAGCTATCAAAATTAAACGTATATGCAAAAGTTGACGTCCGTGCTACTAACCATTGAGGAGTGCCCTCATGAGGAGACAATCCTGGCTGCAGCATCAGTTTATGGTGGAGAGCATGTTAAATTATCTAAATTAAGCGTATATGCAAAAAATGATGTCCATGCTACTAACCGTTGAGGAGTGCCCTCATAAGGAGACAATGCTGGCTGCAGCATCAGTTCATGGTAAAGATTATATTAGCTAACAAAATGAAAAGAATAATTATGCAAAGTTTCGTGTCCGTAAGCGTAAGCTTGTAAAATAAATAAATATAATAATCACCAAGCTTGGCAGGCGGATTGGCGACTGCAGTTGAGTTGTAAATGTACTCGAAACACGCATCTAGGCAGCAGCCCATCCTTCGGCTAATCCGTTAGTCGCCTTCTACGACACCCACAGTATGAGGTGGGTTGGTACTATTCTCAACTGACTCACACACTTAGATTACTTACAATAAATACAAAATCAGAACAATAACCAAACGCAAAGTAGCAAATTATATAAATAATTTAGTATATCTATATAATAGTTTTTTTTTTACAATCGTGAGTCGTACGTAGATTAACCTCTGTTTTAATTGATGCTTAATTTTTGGGTCCCAAATTGCTGGCTCAGCAGCTAATACTCAATAAATTTTAATACTTTTCCATAAGAGCGTTCATTGATCGGCGTATGACTGCTAACCTACAAAAACATATGTACTACCAGTACGAGCGCTCGATGCAGACCACAGAACAATAATGCAGATTGAGCTCTCGCGGGAATATGTAGCCGGTCACTCGTGTTCATACTGCCGGCCTTTTGACTCGCGCACAGAAAACCGACAAAATAGGGAGCGGTGGGCATGGCGAGCGGCACGACGAGTAACGTAGCTGCTACTTCCCTGCCTTATTCCCTCGCTTCTTCCCACACCACTCGTCGAGTGTGTAGCTGGGGTATTAGGCCATCACTGTTTTCTCATTGGCCACCGGTATACGTTGATACATGTCCTATATCAAATATGAATAAACTGAAATACGAGCCGATTTTTAATTCAAGAATATTAATAAATAATTTAAAGGTTGCCTGGAAGAAATCGCCGTGTGCGATAGGGCCGCCCATTGTAATCTAAGTATTATAGTGAGCGCTAATTTTAGTTCTTTTTCTAACTGGTGTACAATAAAAAATATAATCATAAATAAATATACATATCCTTCACAAAAAATAAGAATACTTTAAATTATACATATTCTTTGAACGGTCTAGATCTAGAAAAGTTATACTCCATACGAGACCTCGGTGTACAGCTGGATTCTAAATTACATCTTGACATTCATATTGACAACATCGTTAGCAAAGCCTTTCAGATGTATGGTTTCGTCTTCAGATCTTCGACTGACTTTAAAAAAGCATCTACTTTCTTATTCTTATACAAGACCTTAATACGTTCCCAGTTAGAATATGCCGTTCCCATTTGGAGTCCCTATTATAGTAAATACAAATATAAAATAGATATGGTACAAAAAAAATTCTACGTTCTATGCATAATAAGTGTTATCACTCGGAAATCCCTTATGAAAAATTGTTGGCACATTACAATCTCTTGAGCTTGGAGTCCAGACGTATATTTCTCATGGTCATGATGTTGCATGGAGTATGTAGTAATAAATTCGATTGTACTGATCTTACCAATAAATTATGTTACGTAGTACCTAGAACAATTATCCGGCGAGAGGTGCGCGTGCCTCGTTTGTTTCACACTGATAAGTGCAAAACAAACGCTGGGGAGCGGGCACCTCTCCGCCGCCTCGTAGAAACATATAACACACACTTTATCGATGATGAACTTTTCGCATTTTCACAATCAAAATTCAAAAGCCTAGCCATAGCAGCTTTACTTGCTTCTCACTCTTAACTTAGTATATTTTTGTTGTATAAATATTAATGCCCACAGTTTGTAAATTAAGGGTTATTACGTCCGTCACTTTTCTCCTATATTCACGTTCGAAATCCGTGGACAATGGTGTGGGTTATACGTTTATCTATTTGAGTATGTGCAACTTTGTTTTAACTTGTAACGTGTAACTGTTTTTTGTCCCAAATAAATAAAATAAAAATAAATATACACACAAACTATTTTCAGATGTCAGGATCGCAAAAAATTTTTTTTTTTCTTTAAAAACCGTTGCCCCACACTAGGATTTCTCCTGTGTCGTGGGTGCGTTTACAGACACAAATTCCACACACAATACACCCAGACCCGGAACAACTACCTGCAGATCATACAAATATTTGTTCCGTGCGGGAATCGAACCCACGACCCGGTGCGCAGCAGCCGACTGTATCAGCCACTGCACCGACCGTGCTGTCATTGTAAGTAATTGCTTTATATCTGGAAAAACGAAAGCTTTCAGTCATTACAATATGCCAAAACTTGTTTTAGCTAATCACCTGATGACTAAGAGCCTCGACCAGCACCTTAAGAAGGCAACACTAGACTTGAAGCGGAAACTACCTAATACTTACACAAATTGAACACAGCTCCTATTGTTATTTTGTTAGTAGTAGGCTCTCTGGAACCCAGCCCGCAGGTAGGACTCTATTCTCGATTCGACAGTCGTCTTTAAGTAAATTGATTTAATAATGTATGTAATACTTGTACTTATATTTATTAATATTTTACGTAGATACATTTTTTAAATATCATCAGTATGTTCATAAGAGAATCACATATTAGATAGGTACCTACTCAAAAGGTAAAAACCTTTTTGTTACACTTAATCGTTTATCTACGCCCTACGTATAAACTGTGATACCCTGAACGTCATGAGCAATTATGAATTTGATAAATTAAGATCATGACAAATATGTAACGAAATTAAAATGTTAAAATTATAAATTCGCAGTTATCTAGATAATTAAAACATCAACTTTGTATTGAATGAACACTGTTCATGTCATTCGTTTTTTAACCTAGTTTTCTGAGCACTGGCCTGATAATAGAAGGTAAGAGTAATTTGGGTTTATTAATTCCGTGTAACTACATTATGCACGATTTCCGAAGGAGTTACCTACTTTATGACGTCATTCGCACAGGTGCCAGGCAGCGATATGCACGGATACTACTGATAGCCAAGGACCCCCGATGTAGGTTAAAATAAAGTAGGTTATTGCACTACCGGGTTATTTTTACACAGCCAGTCCAAGTTTGACGCTTGAACTGTGCACACGACCACATGAATTTAGAAGACCGAAAGCTATAATGTCGGTAACATGTGACCGACTGATCTGTTGCAGAATTCAAGTGGGTCGCAAGCAAGGCTCATGGCTGTAACAATGGAGCTTGAGGAGAGCGCGTCAGACTCGAAATTACATCGAGATAGCACAGCTAAGAAGGAGCTACGTCCATCGAGTGCTGTCTCGTTCTCCAAATCGGAACATGGGCCAGGTATGGCTCTAATTCGTAAATCAGTTAATATAAATTGAGCAGGTAATGCGTAAGGTAATACTCTTTTAAATTCTCTTATAGAAACGTCGACGTCCACTGAGCAATTAAAGCAGTACAAAAGTTGGGTGAGCAATGAAAGATGGAATGAGCTGAAAAAAATCGCCGATAACGCTATGAAAGAACGCAAAGTGTTTATGATAAAAGGAGGAGGATTCCCAGCGGTCCGCCAGGCACTTCTGGAACGAGGATGGATTGAAAAATACGAGTCCCATAAGGTATTTCCAAAGTGACCCCTAGCGATAACTGGTCAACTTGTTTGTAGGCAATATCAAAAACATTTATGGTTAGGTTTTGCTCCAAATTGATAACCGTTTAGAAACTTTCTTAATATGTAAAAACAGATGTCATACATCAAATACATTTTCTTATTTGTGTATTAAAAACTTTCAAGGTTCGGAATCCTCCTACTAACGTCGATCCTAAAAAAATAAATGGCAAAGAGCTCTCTAAAGTAGAAAGAATGATTTTGTTTAAATTCATGGAACACCACTCCGTTGACTTTCTCTGGACCACTAAAAGGGATAAGTATGACTGGTTGCTAAGTAACAAGGATGTCGTTATTAGCAGGTAACCTTACAAAAATATTTATATATTTTCAAGAAGATTTTGTAAATGTACGTGTTAAAATTCTGTTTTGATAGATTTTGCAGATCCATTTTCACTTCGAAAGAAGGGTTAACTACTTCTTTGACACAAATGCATTGGTATACGGAACCAGGAGTGGCATTAACTAAATTCCCACGTTGTTACAACATTCATAACTCAGATAGTCTCGAGGAATTTATCGACGATTTCAGAATTACAGCCTGCATCAGTGTCCTTAAATGGCTGTCGAATACGTTGCAAGTTCACAACGAACAAAGTCTTGTGGTGAATCACGGTAAAGTTCCGTTCAGTGCAATAGAATTCGCAATTAGCAGATTGAACGAAATCATCTTGTTCCTAAGTCATAAAGACATTGATGATACCGAAGACCAACCGCATATTTGGGAACACGAATGGGATCAGTTCTTGACGCATCATTACCTCTTAGTACACGAAAAAGCAAAATTTTTAGAAGACAAAGACATAAACATACGGTACGTAGCTATTACGTAATCGTTGGATTTGTCGCTATTTGTGTGCAAACATTTTTGTGGCAGCATTGCAGTAATTAGATCACTACTGTGTTTATAGATTACAGCGCTGAAAACAATTCATCAATATTTATTATCTTTAGACTAGTGCGCGAATTGAATATTAACAATGACGCGGTACCTGTATAACGTGATTCGGTCATATAACTTAGGTACATTAGGTACGGTAGCACGCATGAAGTCACGCGCTGCCGTGGGACGCTTTGGGGGATCCTTTACAATCCCCCTGGGGGGGTGACCGCTTTACAGTCACCCTCTCCGAGATGTGCCAATAGGCGTGGCACCAGTGGGTGGCTCTAGTGTGATCATACGAGGACCTGGAGCCTCCCTTAGGTGCCGAAGATGACCGCTCCAGTGGTTTTAGCCGGTAGGAGTCCGGCATACCCCTTCGTCCTTCCCCGGGGCGAAGGAAGTTCATGATGAATTTCCACTGGGCACCAATAAAAAAAAAAAAAAAAGGTACATTAGGTAAATGAGAATTCTTCATTTTTATTTGTTATATTTCATACAAACAGTTTTAAACTTTCAGGCAATTAGAAAGAAAAGCATCCAAAATCTTAGCTACAATGGCAAAGTACTGGCCCCAAATAGACATCGACGGTATCCTTAACATATGGATCGTAAAGCCTGGAAACAAATGCCGCGGCCGAGGCATTCAGCTTATGAATAACATAAAAGACATAATAGGCCTTATCAACATACCTGCTCAGAAAACTAGATACGTCGTGCAGAAATATATTGGTAGTGTGGTAGATAAATATTTTGTTGCATTAATGCTGTGGCTAGGTGCTAAAAGGGCGTAACCAAAACGACATACCTACATAAGATATATAAAAAAAGGCCAATGTGTTGTACGCTTTCACTGATAAACATTTCAGTTCATTGTAGTAATTAAAAAAAAGGATTATTGATTTTTGTTCTTTTAGCACTAAGCCATATAATGAATATGGTTATAACTACCTACGCACACTGCATACAATGATTGATATCTTTGCTTTCAGAAAATCCGCTTGTTGTATACGATACAAAATTCGATATACGGCAATGGTTTCTGATAACGAATTGTCAGCCATTAACCATTTGGATATACAAGTAAGTACACAGGCATGAACAAGATACAATTTTGTATAAATGTTTCATATTTCAGTTTTTTTCCCTTACAGGGACAGTTACCTTAGATTTAGCTCTCAAATATTTAGTCTATCGAATTACCACGAATCAGTTCATCTTACGAATAATGCCGTCCAGACTAAATATAAAAATACCGGTGATCGAGACAAAGCTTTGCCAGACGAAAATATGTGGGACTGCCATACTTTCAAAGCCTATCTCAGGTAAGAATGAAATTATCTACATTTTATAACTTACGTAATATATATAATACTTACAACATTATTGGGTATTTGAAGACAGATAGGAAGATATGAATTGTGGGACACGAAAATCTATCCTGGAATTAAACAATGCTTAATTGGCGCAATGTTAGCATGCCAAGAGACTATGGATAAAAGACAGAACAGTTTCGAACTGTATGGGGCTGATTTCATGCTGACTGATGATTTCACACCGTGGCTCATTGAGATCAACTCTAGTCCTGACTTAGCACCTACTACATCAGTCACAGCCAGGTTATGTCCTCAATGTTTAGAGGACGTTATAAAAGGTAATTTTAGAAACAACCAGTTAACATAGATATTTTAATAAGGATAATTTTAATGATTCTATATATTGTTTTCTACAGTCGTTCTCGATCGACGCTGCAGTCCCGATGCAGACACAGGAACTTTCGAGTTAGCCTACAGACAAACAATACCAAAAGCACCAGCGTATCTGGGCTTGTCTCTATGTATAAATGGCAAGCGGGTAGTCAAGAAGTACAAAGACCGTAAACACGAACCAAAAATTATTACACCTATAGCACTTCGGGTACCATCTGGAGACGCTATACTGGATCAAGATAAACCGGTACCAGCTGAATATAGCGGCCCGATCATAACAGATTTCCTCACTTGGCTGAACCCTTATGATGCTTTGCCAACTAACAAGGATGGTATAGTATTAGGGCCTAGAGATTCCCTTACGGTACGCCAAGCCATCACGGTGGTCAAATCAAGCATCTCTTTAAAAAGTGGGCCAAAAAAACGTAAAACATCCGGACTTTCTTTTAGGATTCATCGAGGAAGACGAGAAAGAAATACCGAATGTAAACGACGAATCGTGCCTCACTCTTGCTATCGGCCAGAAGACGAGCAATCCGTTAATCAGACCAGTAAATACCGGACTGAATCAGCGAGCAAAGCCCAGAAAACCAAGGTTGACAGGTCGGTCGGTAATAAACGTTGTTATATAGATCCCATTGAATGGGAACGAGAAACCGCTAGTATTCTCCGGTCCACAATATCAGTCCAGAATAAAGTAGTGAGCAGACTTGATCCTGCTCTGTCTATTCGACAAACTAAATCGAGTGTAGTTAGTTGTAATCGAAAATCTGTAGACACAATTAACCGTCGAAATAGCCTCGACGATTCCGATCCAATTAAGAAACTAAGCGCAATCGGCACAAGTATATGCAAATTACAGGTTGATAACCAAAACAAAAACAAATCTATAACATTTTCCAAAAGTTGCACTTCAATATATGCGCCTTACAGGGTCGTGGTCACACCATTAAACGATGAATCTTCTAACTCTTTCTTAAAAAGAAAAAAATAATGGTTACAAAAACTGTGTTCAAATATAATACTCACTATTAAATTGTTTAATGTTTGATAATATGCTATATAACTTATTTGTGTAAGAGCTGTAAGACTTTGAAATGTTATGTCGAATTTTCACATTTGAAATTGTTAAATTTGCATTATTTTTCGCTCTCAACTGTTAGTGTCTTCAAATTCTATGATTCTATAATATAAATATATTCATTGGGAAAATGATACAATAATATTTTACTTGCAGACACTCCAACCTACATGGATCCTTATTTCCGTCTTGTCCCAACAGTTTTACTCCTACACCTTGAAGCAATACTGTTTAGTAACAAAGTATGTAAATGTCATATTATGACAAATCTTATGTCTAGTCTTCAATGTCACTTTGTTCCGTAATTTTTTTTGGTAAGTTAGTTTAAAAGAAAATGTGAGGTATAAAAATTTCAGAACACCACAAATGCAGCCAATATTACAGAAAAATGTTTCAAATATATGATAAGGTAGTTGTTTTATTTACATAATATACAAAACGCAGAGCAGAGTTAGACTAGATACGCTAGGCAGGTTGCCTTATGTTGTAGCGCAATCAGGAAGGTATCTATGTCGTGCTCTGGACTAGAATAGATAAATGATTATGTGACCATGAGTCTACTTAGTAGTGACGTAATGTCATGAATATCATATCGGCCATTTATACGTCCACTGCTCAACAAAGGCCTCCCCCATAGACTTCCATAATTGTGTCGTCATTTTGGAGGATATTTGCCAATACTCACCATGCTTGGCACGCGGGTTGGTGAGCGCAGCATGGCTATTGTTTCCCTCTGGTTTAGCGTCCCTTAGTCGCCTTTTTTCGTTTTATTCCGTGTGGTGTCCGGATTAAGAATATAGCACCACTCCATCTCCTCCCATGGATGTCGTAAAAGGCGACTAAGGGAATCTAAACCAGAGGGATGGGCAGCAGCGTCCCTTCTGTGAAGCGGTAGCCATACTGCGCTCACCAACCCGCCTGCCAAGCGTGGTGAGTATTGGCAAATACCCTTCAAAATGATAACACAGTTGTGAAAATCTATGGGGGAGGCCTTTGTTCAGCAGTGGACGTATAAATGGCCGATATGAGTCGCCTTTTACGACATCCACGGAAGGAGATAAGAGTGCTGCTATATTCTTAATCTGGACACCACACGGATGAATCACACATGACTATGACAACTTAAAACAAGTTAGACGACATACAAGACGAAAATAATCCGTTTATATAAGTGCGGTTTCTTTTTTATTTCTATATCACATTTTTTATAGAGGACATACAGGTTTATCCTTGAATAAACATGAACTGGCTTAAAAATGCCAAGCAGAAAGAAAAAAAATCTCAAGAAAAAAAAGGTAACTATCACAAATATTGCAGCATGAAATACACGTGAAATAAAATGTAATAGAGTTATGAGGATATTATTATTTATTCTTTTCGTCTACAGAAAATAATTGCATTTCAATCCTTTCCTGTAAGAGGCTTAAGGTGCGATAAACATGAAGGCAACACTGGTACATCCGGAGTACATAAAAAGTTGGCACATCATGTAAACTGTTCATAATAACTATAATTTTAATGAAATTCTATAATATCGACATGCATCAACTATAAGTTGCTTGGATTATTTGCAGAAACCAGAACGTCATGACAGAGGTGGTGTTAAAAGAACACAATTTAGATTTGCAATTAATAATACAGCAAGGTTCGGTGACTTAAACATAGCCAAAAATATTATGAATTATCAAAGCGGTTTCCGACCCGACGGTCTATCACATAAAGAAAAAAGCTATGTGATATGCAGTTGTCAGGCCAAAACAAATCGTTATAGATCACTAAAAATCATGGCAGCGAAAGCTATACGTGAAAACAAAATATTTTCCATTTATGGCTCGTGCAATGCTGTTCGTGTGGCTTTGTTGGAACGGGGGTGGATTGAGAAAATACCAGCAAATAAAATGAATCTATCCAAAATAAAAAACGGCACTTTTACCGATAAACTTGAAATACACGGTGAATTAGAGAGATTGCTCTTATCGAACCTTGTTGAAAAATACCCGGCCAATTTTATCTGGCGCACAAGAGATGAGCTTCGTGACACAACCATCGATATGACCAGAGAATATACGACAATTGTGAACAAACTTAGGACTGATGCTTTATGGACGTCGAAGCAGGGTTTATGTTCATCGATGAAGAGAAATTACTGGTTCTATATTGAAGATGTGGCCGAGGTTACTGGGCCCCGCAGCTATAATACCTATGATGCCGGGGAAATTGATGGATTTGTGAAAGATTTCAAAATTACCGCATGCACTAGCCTATTAAAATGGATTCTTTCAATGGTCGCAAACGAGAGGCCTATTTTTATTGATTCAGGAAAGATATCTTTAAATGTTGTATTATTTGCAATAAATATGTGCAAAGAATATTTGTTTAGAAAGCAAAACAACGATATAGATCAACCTATTACCAATGCGACGAAAAATCAATGGAATACCTTTTTAAAAAAATATTACCGCATTATTGGAAAAGATGACGTTTTTCAAGCAGATCTCGAAAAGAAGTTACCACTTTATTTAGGCTATGCAAAATTTTTACTAAAGGAAATGCATAAATTCCGACCCCAATTAAGTTGCGAAGGGTGCCATAACATCTGGATCATTAAACCGGCTCATAATTCAAGAGGTAGGGGTATACGAATGGCTTCAAGATTGGCAATGATTATTGACATGTTGAACAAAGCTAACGCTAAATTTGTCATTCAAAAATATATTGGTAAGTTAAATTTATGCCAGAAAAAGATATGCCAGAGAACTTTTATAATATTATGTAATTTTTATATTTGCAGAAGAGCCGTTACTGATATACGAAACGAAATTCGATATCAGACAATATTGTTTAGTCACAAGCACATATCCTTTAGTAATATGGATGTATAAAGACTGTTATTTAAAGTTTAGCTCGCAAAAGTACAATCTAAAGAATTATCACGAATCCATACACCTAACTAACAATGCCGTTCAGAGAAAATACATTAATTGTTCAGAAAGACACGAGGAACTTCCACCATCAAATATGTGGGACTCTGATAAGTACAAAGATTACTTGAACAGGATTGACAAGGGCAAAGTCTGGGATAATATAATCTATCCCGGAATGAAGAAGTCCATTATCGGTATAATGTTAAGTTGCCAAGATTCTTTATCAGTTTGTAAAAATCGTTTTGAGTTGTACGGTTGTGATTTTATCCTCGATAAAGAATATAAACCATGGTTGATTGAGATTAATTCATGTCCTGATCTTAACCCCACAACACCCGTAACTGCGAAGATTTGTCCTGCCGTTTTGACGGATATAATAAAAGGTTAGCTACTTAGCTCATATATAACACTAGCGAATCGCCCCGGCTTCGCACTAGTGCAATTTGAAATTTTAATTTTATCGTGAAACAGTTCAAGTCCTCGGCTTACAGATATAACTAATTAGGTATAAAATAAAGAGATATAAAAAAATTGGTATTTTTTGTTGTCACTGTCGAAGTTTTATCGGGCATGATAATGTAGCTTTCTATATATGTAATAATTTATTTTTCAATTTATTAACATACAAAAAATATTTTCTCTTTATAATATTCATCATTGCGGCCGAATTAAGTCCACTGCTGGACACAGGCCTCCCCCAAAGATCACCACAACGACCGATATGGGTGTGTTGTGGGAACATTGGGGGGTTTTGCCATAATCGCCACGCTTAGCAAGCGGGTTGGCGATCGCAGTTGAGTTGTTAATATACTCGAAGGACACTGCTGTCCATCCTCCGGCTAATCCCTTGTCGACTTCTACGACACCCACGGTAGGAGATGGGGTGGTGGTATTCTGAGCCGGCACCACACACACACACTATAATATTTGTTTAGATTAATTTCAAAATTCCTTACCTTGACGAATAGTGACGTTTTGCATTTTCTTCCAGTTGTTATTGATTATCCTAATGATCCTAAGTCCTCAACGGAAAAATTTGAATGTATTTATCGGCAACCAATGACCATACCAAGATATGGAGGAGCATTAGATTTGTATGTACGAGGGCGCTCTTTACCAAATAATTACTTCTACAAAGGCAATATTGAAATAACTGAATCCTACGATTATTACGTGGATATTGAAAAAGACAAAAATATCGAAGGTATACTGGATAAAATAAAACATTTCCATGACACTGATACAATTATGATTGAACCTGATGAGAACAGTGATATGGTTTTAAATAAAGTACAAGAGACGAATACTCGCCAATCGCGCTCCGAAAGCGAACTAAGCGTAGCAGCAACAGTAATCACTGGGCAAATAGAAGAACTTATGGATAGAATACCTTCAGAACACAGTTTCAGTGCAATGACAAGACATGAATCTGATTCACCGCCGACTTCTGTCAAATCAAATTTGTCAGCTGCGCAAAGCATAAAAAGTGTAACCGACCTTAAATCTTTGTTGATGAAGTCTTTCAGCCGATCTGCGTCCAGTGAAAATATGATTGAAAGGAATAATCATCAGCAATCCTTCCATTTCAGTCATCTTGATGATGGCCCGATGGGCAAAGGAAGTGTCGTCGGCGTTAAATCTACAAAAAAAATATTGGACGATTTCAAACTAGTACTGTTAGGAAAATTCAATAAGCACGAAAATAAAGAAAACACCAGAACCAACAGTATACCACAAGATATTATGCTAGAGGCTACAACGAAACTTATTAATTTTATAAATAAAAAAGAAAAGGAATATTATAAAATAACGTAAAACACGTTCTTGATTTCATTAGAATTGATATCTGATACGAGTTAAGAAATATAACTAAATCGTTATCCTCCAGTTAAACTGTAAATAGCCACAACACAGGTTGCTCAAAAATGTATTACAACTCTTTACATAATTTATATGCATTATTAATCTACAGTAGATAGAAACTTCAAAGAGAATGATTTAATATTAAGTTATTACTCTTACTTTATACCCGTATGTTTATTGTAATCTTCAGGAATAATCAAATAATACTTTTTTTCTTTTAAAAGTATTTATATATTCATCATCGTTCCAGTTGAAAAACATCCGTTGCTGGACATACCTTACCTTGCCCAAAGATTGCTCATTAGCATGGCGGTTATGGCAGTACTCCCGGTATTGCCTTTATCGCCACGGTTGGTAGGCGTAGGTTAGCGATCACAGATGAGTTGTTAATGTACTCGAAGGATGCTGCGGCCCATTCCTGGGTTAATCCTATAGCCATCTTTTACGACACCCACGAGCTGAGATTGGGTGGTGCTATTCTTAGCCAGCACCACACGGTACCTCGATGTATGATGTATATTATTGTACAACATTTATTTGATAACAACTTCAACTTCAGAGCCATTTAAATATGTCAGATGCAACATCTACATACCAAAATTATCCCAAAGTTAAGCTTTGTGCATTGCGGTTGAACCTTCGACTACGAGAAATTACTTACTAGTTTAACATTGTTTTGTGAAATTTTCTTTAAGCTTGTATGTGCTTTCCATAATCGGGTTTTAGGTTTTTAATCTTATTTTTATTTATATTATTTTCGGGTTAGATATCTTGCTGGAAAAGCGTTTTAGCCAAATTGAATTAAATATAATAAAATAAAACGAAAATGGGTTTAATGTATGTAAAATTAATTATAAGTAATGTATGTATTTTAGGAACATACTTGTTAAGATTTTTTATCGGAAACAAAACACGATCTTTTATACTTTTTTTGTAACATTTTATGTGCGCTAGGAGCTGCATTGTTGGATTTTATGTGACTTCATATAGCCTATAACCTGCGAGATAGCACGACGCTTCCAACGATACACATTTGTCGCAATGCGATTGCGATTTAGGCGATCTGAGGGAACAGATGAACATAGATACATACATACCCACATACATACATACCGGTCAAAATCATAACCCTCCTTTTTGCCTCGCCGTAGTCGGGTAAAAAGCAGATTTAAAAAACAAATGTCTAGCCCCAAGTTGGTTTGTAGGTATGTATTGAACACGATATCTCTCGGAAGATCGCAATGAATCACTTGCGTCTGTTTTCATAAGGTTAGGATTTTAATTGTGTGGTAGCCTTTTGAATCTGGCAATTGTAAGCCATCACGTTCATTTATAATTAAATAAAACTCAAAACTGATCATCATCATCATATCAGCCAAAGGAAGTGCACTGCTGAACAAAGGATTGGATTTACACAACGACCGGTTACATGCCCTGTGTAATTTTGTAGGGAATTTGCCAGAACTTTTCACCACGCTTGGCATGTGGGTTAGTTAGCGCAGATTGTGTACTATTGCACAGTAGGGACGATGCTGCACATCCCTCTGGTCTAGAGTCCTGTACGAGTAATGTATCGTACATGGTACGTGCGCATCACTCAGATCAACACTTTCCGTCGCTTTGTACAAAAGTATATAATAACGCGACAGTACACTATCAGCATTCATTTATCATATCGGTTGTACTCATGAGCAATGAATCATTTTAGCATTAGTTAATTTAAAGTCCTTTAGTCGCCTTTTACGACATCCCTTCATACTAGGTGTTGAACGCAACTTCTACCGCGTGAAAATTGCAACACCTCATGATTACTTTCTGCTACTGATGCTTATGTAACCAATCAAAAGTTTTGTACGGTGGCGGACGAGTTATGATTCGGGTATGGCAACCGGTATTCGGTAATACCGAAAAAACCGGAATACCGGAATACTGTCCTCATTTTTTAATACTACAATCGCCAAACGGTTTTTAGGTATTTTGGCTTTAATATTAAATTATCTCGACTGCGTCTTCCTTCGACTGGCCGAGACGAGACACGTTGCTTGTAGCACACATTGAAACATATTTGTGCCAAGTGTGCAACATTGACATGCCGTTGCGGCGACCCACGCCGTTTAACTTTCTTTATCACACACACACGTTGATTGGATTGCGCGCTATCGCTCATTCTGTCGCAACAACACTACACATATATGTACTTAATTAATTAGTTCTACACATATACTTAATTAATTTCGTATTTATTCAATAACTAGCACTTAGCCCGCTAATTCGCTTGGAATTAAGAATTTCCCATACAAACTTCAACAACCCTAATTATTGAAGTATTTATTCAATAACTAGCGCTTTGTCCGCGACTTCGCATGGAATTAACAATTTCCCATACAAGCTTCAACACCCCATTTAACCTCTTTAGGGGATGATTATTATGCCTATGTCCCCATATGACCCCCGTGTGGTGCCGGCTCAGAATGCCACCACCCCATCTCCTCCCATGGGTGTCGTAAAAGTCGACTAAGGGATTAGTCGGAGGATGGGCAGCAGCGTCCTTCGAGTACATTAACAACTCAACTGCGATCGCCAACTCGCCTGCCAAGCGTGGCGATTATGGCAAAACCCCCCAATGAGCTCAAAACACATCCATATCGGTGGTTGTGATGATCTTTGGGGGAGGCCTGTGTCCAACAGTGGACTTCATTCGGCCGAAATGATGACCCCAGGGTTCAAGCTGTCTCACACAAAATGCATCAAAATCGGTTCACGGCTAAAGCTGTGACAACGTAACAAACAGACAGACAGAGACAGACACTTTCGCGATTATAATATTTTAATTTTAATATATTTGGCAGTGATAGCCTCGTAGTTGAATGTCCTTTCACACAGGAGGGTCCGAGTTCGATCCTCGCCCGCACCTCTTACTTTACGGATTCGTGTGCGGATCTGAATTAGATAATCCTACTTAAGGATGTTGCTTAGACCAGAATATAATATCATGTGAATTGAAATTCAGAAATGTTATTGATTCAACTAGAGACATAGCTACTTTTATACTTTGATTATTATAATCACAATCACATCAAAGTTTTGAAGTAATTTAGAGATTATAACATTATCAAGGCTAATTAACTTCATAGATAATTTGTCAGTGATATTAGATCTTCTAATAGTGAGAGGCCAGTGAGTACCAACTAATAAATGGGAAGGAGTTGAGCCTTGTGGACACCACTATGTTTTCGGGTTATTACCTACTTTAAATTCAGAGCTAAAGTGCAGCCCAGATATTCACCAATTGTCGAATAGAATCAGTTCTGCAGCTAATGCAGAATTTAAAATACGCCAGTTAACTGATGTAGAAACAGCGAAATTAGTATATTTTAGTTATTTTCATAGTTTAATGTCGTATGGCATTTTGCTGTGGGGAAATGCTACCGACATTCAAACTATCTTTGTGCTGCAAAAGAGAGCTATTCGAGCAATTTATAACCTAAGCTTTCGACATTCACGGAGGGATAAATTTAAAGGAATTAACATATTGACTGTCGCATCTCAATATATACATGAGAATCTAATATACGTTAAAAGGAACACACATTTATTTTCAACAAAAAGAGACCATACATAACGTCAATACTAGAAATAAAGAAAATCTTGTAAAGATGTCCAGCCTCAAAAAATATTGTAATTCATTTAGATGCCAGCGTATATTTATGTTTCTACAATAAGATCCCAAGTAGTATTAAAAATTATTTTTTAATATATCATAATTAAATGACCAGTGGAACAAATTAGTGTAACAGTAAAATTACACGGGCGAGTGTAAAATTTTAGTAATCGCTAACCATAAACATAACCTAAAGAAGAAACGTGTAATGGTGCTTATTTACGTTGTCTTTGGTTCTGTGCAAAATAATGGCGTCGCTTGTCAAACATAGCAATGTGAGAGTAGACGTAAATGCTAGTGGAAAATAACTGTTGACTTTGTATAACTTGTACTTTTGCTAAATTATAGCTTAAACAATTTTCGATGGGTCGGTCAAGATCACGGAGTAAGTCGCCAAGGCGACACCATAAAAGCAGCAAACATTCAAGAAAGAAGAGCCGATCCAAGGATCGTTCTTCATCAAGAAGTAGGAGCTCGAAACTCGCCGAAAAATCTAGGGAAAGAAGCTCAAAATCCAGGTGAGATATTCGTAATGCGTTACAACGTTACTGACCATTAATTTTTTGCGGGTTTGACCTCTTTGTGGTGTATATTTTCAGAAAAAGATCGCATTCCGTATCCTCTTCGAGCACCAGTGAAGCGTCTTACGATGGCAGTAGAAGTCACAGAAAAAAGTCTAAGGGGCGCAACAAGATGGATGAAGTTGACAGGCTAGCAGAAATGGAAAGACAGAGACGCGTTAGAGAAGCTGAACAGAAGGTACCTAAATATTGTGATACATTTCTAACATAATCACTACTGGGCGTGATAATAGGGCTTGCGACGGTATAATTGTATTCATGCTAGAGATATGTGTTTTACAATGTAATTAGTTGCAAATTAGCTGTTGGTGCATCAATTGGACACATATGCCAACCCAAAGTATTTCTTAATGTTAATTAACAATTCCTTACAAGTGCTTCTAGAGTTTTAGGTAAATCCTAATTATCATTTTGGTGTAATCATCATCATCAGTAACTAGTTTATATTTGAATTGCTATATATTCATATCACACATCGGCCTATAAATATCTATCCTAATGAACATGGGGCCACCCAATGAATACTACAATGAGTGGCATAGGGCATGTTAGATTGGCAGGCAGATTGGTGACTGCAATATGTTATTATTAGCACATGTGAGGATGCTGCTGCCTTCTTGATATCAGCCCTTAGCGTGTTTTACAATATCTATGGGTGGTGCTCATTATGATCCTACTGCTGGGCATGGGGCTTTCCTCGTGATGGCCACCATGCTAGCCTTTTTTATATTTGTGCCCAGTGGAAATTCTCCATGAACTTCCTTCGCTCCGGGGAAGGGTGAAGGGGTATGCTGGACTCCTACCAGCTAAAACCACTGGAGTGGTCATCTTCGGCACCTAAGGGGGCCACCAGGTCCTCGTATGATCAGAGCCGCCCACTGGTGCCACGCCTATAGGCACATCTCGGAGATGGTGACTGTTAAGCGGTCACTCCCCGGGTGAATAGTAAAGGATCCCCCAAAGCGTTCTACGGCAGCGCGTGACCACATGCATGCTACCGTCTTCTCTTGGGTCGCTCGGTGTAGGCACAATCGCAGATTCCCTAATCTAAAAGCAGAGGTCCCCCGCCTTATAGGAACGGCAGGGGTTTCAGGCGTATGTGAATTAGGCGCCAGGGCTCCCCTCCCCTCGCCCGATCCGATCGACCAGGATCTGCCGCTCGGTGGCCCACGCAGGGCACGCCTCGAGCGTGTGCTGTGAGGTGTCCTGGTCGCGAGAAATCCGGGTGGAGCGTGTCTGATCGTAGACCCACGAATCTATCTCCGCCAGGATGTCGAAAGGCGGAAAACGCGCCAGGAGAGTTGCCTTCTCGTAGGACACTGTTCGGTATCCTCGTGCGATCCAGATAGCCACTCTGCACTGCAGACCGTAAATTTCGGTTCTGCAGTGCTGGGCGCCTGACAGTTGAGCTGACCATACAGGCGCCCCGTAGAGGGCCACGGACCGCACGACCCCTTGTAGAGACGGCGAACTTCCTTACATGGCCCCCCGAGGTTGGGCAGAAGCCGGTGTAGTGCACACACTAACCTCTCGACTCGGGGGACGAGGCGCTGAGAGTGCCACCATGCTAGCCTAGTGCAGTTTGGCAGACTATACACCATTAAGAACATTTTTGGAGCCCTGTTAGATGTGCAACTTTCCTCATGATGTTTTCTTTCACTGTTAATGCAAGTGATAATATAATTCTGAGATACAGTTATTTTATTTTTTAAACCTGAATCCAAAGTCTAAGTCACAAAGCCCGAGCTGTGATCAACCTTAGATCCTCCTTTATGGAAAGCAAGCACTAGGTTATGACTGCTACAATATTTTATTATCTCTCATTGTGCATTTTATCCAATCATATTGTGTTCAGGTGGTAGAAGAAGAAGCAGCAAAAAGAATAGAGCTGCTTGTGAAGAAAAGAGTTGAAGAAGAATTGGAAAAAAGAAAAGATGAAATTGAACAAGAAGTGGCCAAAAGAGTAGAAGAGGCCAAACGGAAGATGGAGAAAGAAATGATGGAGGAACTTGAAAGGCAAAGAGAACAACAGCGTCGTGCGGAGTTGGCGAGACAGGTAACTGGTTTTCTCATATACCAGTCATGTGTACTGGCAACACAACACAATGTTGCATATACATATGACAAAGAATACACTGCGATAGCAACATGTGTTGCTCTCGCAGCTTAACAAAAGTGTAAATGCAATATTTAATACCTGCATCATGACAAAAAGAGGAACTAATGAAAGTATTATTTCGATCATATCTGTTAAAGGTCCAGTCAGGTGTAGTTCGAGTGCATACAAGAATTAGTTTCTTTAATTCTTATTAATTGTCACTCACCGAGGCTGGCTGTCTGTGTAATTAATAATTTTTACATGTCCATTTGTATAATCACATATATTTCATACATAATAGAAAGGCAAAGTAAATACTAGCATATTGTAAGTTTGCCAAGAAGGCATCTGGCTAGCATTTTAAAATTGTTCGCTTGACTGTCCCTGGCAGTCACGTAGTCTATAAGTCAGGTCAGAAGACTGATCAAGAGCAAGAAGCCCTAAGAATTTTATGGAGATGCAGCTTGAGGATCCAGACGTGAGCGCTGAAGGTATTTTTTGAATCTATTTTTTGTATAACCACATAACTGTTTCAAATGAAGGATATACACATTTTTTCTGGTATTCCATCATAATACATTTTATAGAATTACCTGTTTTTTTTATGGAAAAATATATATTTAGGAGACCAAAAACTTTGTATTACTAGCCTAAACGTGTGTGATCAACATCTTACATATTACTCTACAAGCGCTGAAAAGTGGACTTTTTGCAAACAGCCATTTTGTTAAAGGCTATGTAAACACTGTTTTAATACATAGTATTACCTTGTTCAGTGAAGATCGAAATTAACATATTATTTCTGTTATACAGGAGGAAGAAGCTCGTAAAAGGAAAGAGCTGGAAGAAATCATGGCAGAAAATAATAAAAAGATTGAGGAAGCTCAGCGCAAGCTGGTTAGTAATAGACAATATAAATAAATATCCATGGAATATCTTATTGGCTATGATCTATATATGTAATAATTTGAATCATACACTATACCTTTCCAAAGTGCCTGTTAAAGACTGTTTATAATAATCTTTGATACTTCCAAATACTATTTTGTATTGAACTTAACCTGTAAAAGAGACTGGTAAGGTAAATGGGATGCGATAGGCAGAAGATCTAGTTTTATGGCGCAATCTTGGAGAGGCCTTTCCAGTATGCAGTGAACTGCGCTAGGTCGAGTTGATGGCAATGTAATACAGAATAGTTTTAAACTATCGTGTATTACGTTTTACACAAAACATTTAAAACTTGATATTTATTGCAATAATAATATCAAATTACAATACACACAATATTTTCTCCAGGCTGAGGAGAGGCTAGCCATGATTGAAGAGCAAAGGAAAATGGATGAAGAGAGGCAGAAATTGAAAAAAGAACAAGAAAAGAGAATAAAAGAGGAACAAAGAAAAATATTGGGCAAAAACAATTCCAGACCTAAACTGTCTTTTTCTTTGAACCCACTATCATGAGGTGTGTTAGATAAGGGTGACACTCACATTCTGAATAATGAGGTTCATCACTATCCAATAGAAATCATATTTACTTTTCAGGTGTCACCTAACAGACTATTACATTAATTTGTTTGAAATCAAAATGTGTTACAAGTTTATTTCTCATTTTTAATGGGCTGCTGAACTAGTATCAAACATTTTGTGATGGATAGTGAAACTACAGAATGTATGGTGAAAACTTGAAGAAAATTTTACTAACATAATCACTAAGCAATTCTAGTGGTTTCAAAATATGCATCAAATCAACAGTTTTTTTCTTACAATATTTGTAATACAATGTAGATAAGGCCGGCTTTGTACAAAGTTTGAATTTCTCAAAAATATGTTTACATGTATTGTCATGTAATCGTCCACAATGTGTGTACATAATTATTAATAATTTATTTGTACTGGTGATTTATTGCGATTGTTGGTACACCATAGTAACTTATTTTTGAGAATTTTATCATAACTACATTAACAGTAAATAGTTGTAAGAATCAATCCTATTTTAGTGCTGCTGGTATTAAATTTAGAAAACACTTCACAGAGAAGCCTTAAATACAATTATAAAATGTTTTAGTCCAAGTGCATTATCTTAATGGTAACAACAGAAACATACGCCAAACGCTCATTCTTTTGTTAAGAAACACTAGTGCATTTTGATATTTTAAAATTATTGGAGTGCTAGAAATTGCCATGTATTACAAAGCAAGGATAGTTAAAATATGCTTTACAGATAAATAGGTTTCAATTATAGGTCAAGATAAAACTAAGTATGGAAATTATATGATAGGCTTTTATAAATGTAAATACGTTTGTAAATTTAAGGTAATTAATTGTAAGTATGTTTTAGTCATTCTTTAGGATAAGACTCTTATTTCTGATATACAGTTATGTACATGAATTGTAATACATACTGGGAGTTCTACTGTTTTATTGGAAGAGTGCGCGTTAACCCAGCTTGACCACCATTCAAGCAATCAAAAACTACTGGAGCACAAATTCTGTTTATTGAGCTCAGAGGCACAAAAGCAGTCACTAATGTACATAGAACGAGTGTTCCCCACCCACTTGATAAGGACCCAGCTGCACGAAGTATACAAGGTGTAACCATAGCTGAGGTTCTTTTAAAGGGTAAATTAAACATAACGAACAGCTTTTACTATGGGTACCCCTGAAATCGCGTTTTTTTTTTTGTCAAGCGGCATCGGCTTTTCCGCTAATATTGTTACACCTTACATATGGATGAAGGAGTCCATAACTTACTGTGGTCCCGCCCAATGTAACGCGCACTCGAACCATAATGAAGTGGCAACCAAATTACAATAATTGTTTGTTACTTTCACCACTATGAATCCATTTATTCACATGTCCTTCTGCGCATATATAACAAACCATTCAGTGGTATTGCAACTACTATTCCTAATTTAAGACATTTATATATAATTAGTGAATGACGAAGTATGTCATTATTATAGACTAGGGGGCAATGTAACATGCAAAAAATGCCATGTTTATACTGATCGACCTCGGTAGTCAGACCTCATACCAGTAGACAAATCAACTATACTGTGAGCGACTAGTGCTTTGCTCGATTTTGTATCATCTCCCTCACAATACGGTTGCTATATGTAAAAAAAACTGTATTTTAGCGATAGCTTTGTAGTTGCTTGCTTGCGCGTAAATACAGACGTGTATGCGACCAATCTTGTCGCATCAGCATAGTAGTGACAATGACAACAACCCCGAGCAAACGCGACGGTCTCCCACAAATCAGCTGTGCAGTGGAATAGTCGGTTCAGTGATAGACAAATAGCGGGCAACTGTCGCTTTCTCGACTTGACGACGATGTATGGTCCGCGTTATTGGCAAATTGCAGAAGTTCCGGTGCAGTTACTGATGTTTTATGTTTCGATTGTTTTCTTTATAAATTATATGATAACCACGAACAAAAGAAATTCCAAACTATTAACCCGAATAATATTAAACCTTTATACGCTATTATTCATTTCAATAAAGCCCTACATCCAATATTTGTTTTATTACTAATTGTCCTTCTCAATTCAATAAAAAAAATTGTTATCAATAATTTAGAAATAGACAGAGATCTTTATCATTATTTTTATCTTGTTAGGTGGAGTCATTTTCAATTCGTGACCTATTGCAGTATCTTGTATCATGTTTTAAAATATTTTCACTAGCTGAAATTGTATTGGATGTGCATTATGTTATAATTAAATAATACCGGTGACGAGGTCGACGCCACATGTAGGTAGCGAACGGAAAAGATGACATCAGAGGAAAGGAGAAAATAAATTATCCAGGCCTCCGGTAAAAGCTCTTCTGACAAAGTATGGCTTTGATCACTTCCTGCAGCGTTGGGGGTTCGTGGAAAGGAGGGGATGGAGTTGATATATTGTAATAGGTAACGTGGACCGGTTGGCAAGTCGCTGAATTGCTTTAAAATGTCCTGTTTCGCCACATAACGCTTTAGCTAATCTCTCATCAGACCAGTCCTCAAGTTTACGCTGTCTCGGGCATAAAGCTTGCGTTCCAGCTTCGACGGTTTAGGTTTATCTTAGAAGATAATGCCTAGGTAGCTCATTATCCGTAGGTATTGTTGATAAATTTAAAGCCTTTTTTTAGAATCCTGGCGTAGTTATCGTTTCGTGTATCGGACGTGTCGAGGATCTTGTAATATATCCATGTTTATGCCCGTGAGTTTCGTCCCGCAAGACGTTGGTTTTAGTCTTAGATGGCAATCGTGTAGACGAGTGCCTATCTTTTGACGCCCGATGTGTCCAGGTACCTTTATTAAGCCTTATTTATTAGATAGAGGAAGTACATGTTTGTTAGATACAAGCTGAACTGAAAACACTGGCTCGGTAACAATTGACCATTACTTCTTAGTCCTCCCAGCCCACACGTACATAGAAATCGTCCACCAGCAAGACGCACTTTTGCGCGAATCTTCGTAAAATCTACTTTTTGTGTCATAATCTTTTTTCCATCGTTGGCGCATATACACTTATTGTTCAGCCAATTATTATTATCCAGGGGAAGGGGCAATGATAATAACGCGATCTGAAATGTTCCTACTCCGAACCGGTCACTTCAAGTCGTTTCGCTGCCTTTATGAATTCACAGTAATTTAATTATAGCCAACGAGCTATTAGCATTCATACAACATGCCATCGACACCAGGACGAAGTGAACATTTTGCATATCTGCAAATCGAATTTCAAAGATGAGCAGTTTGTGGCAATTTCCTGCTACTCCAAACACTTGTACACAGTGGCAGATTTAATTAAGCAGGCTGAGTAGGCTTCACAGGACAGTGTCTTTTTTTACCGACTTCGAAAAGGAGGAGGTTCTCAATTCGATGCGTATTTTTTTTTAATGTATGTACACCGATTACTCCGATATTTATCGACCAATTTGAGCAATTCTTTTTTTAAATGGTACAGAATGCTTTCGAGTTGGGCCCATATAAATTCATTCATTTCATTTCATTACATTTGATGAAGTAGTTTTTTAAATAGCTTCAATAAACAGGTTAATTTGACTGCGCTTATCTAGATGATGTCTTTAATTTCGATTCCTCTCAGATCAGAGAACCGATTTGAGTCATTTTTATTTTTAGTGTTAAATACTGATACCAAATTGGAAAAAGTTCTTACATATAATTACACTAAAAAGAAACAAATAAAACTTTATAACAAAAAAAAATACCGACTTCAAAAAGAAAAAAACATCTTTAGGAAGTCGGGCGGGGCCAGGTATAAAATATAACTTCTCGTTGGTCTGCATTAATCATGGTTGGGGGATACCTGGCCCCGACCTACTTCGTAAAGTTTTTTTTCCTTTTTGAAGACGGAATTTTTTTGTTAAAAAGTTTTATTTATGTTTATTTACCCCGGTGGAAATACTTGCATGTACTTCCTGCGCCCGGGGGATGAGCGGAAGAGTATGCCGATATGGACTTCTACCGGCTAAAACTAGATGTTGATGCGGTCATGTTCGGCACCGAAGGGAGGCTCCTCGATACAACCACACTAGAGCCGCTCCCTTTAGGCACATCTCGGAAGAAATAACTTAAAGCGGTGTTACAACAGTGTCCCACGAGGCGGCAACTCTCCTGGTTCGCTACTTCCTCTCGATATCCTGGCGGAGAATGATCCGGGGTCTAACCGCAAGACACGCTCACAGCGGCCGTAGTATATACTCTTTGAGAGCGCTCCTCCGCTAGCTCAGTCCTCCAGGGGCGTTCGACACCCCACCGAAATCCCCACGTTGTCGTCTTGGTGGGCCTTGCGTGTCTCGACAATCTTTGGGAATATGCCACAAATAGGACAGGCACAAAGTGAGACACTACTTAACAAGCTGTTAATCTCGAATTAAAAGTGTTTTGGGTTTCCGAAACATGATAAACAACCGGGACATACAGGCAGTATTTTAGTAACCTAACTTGCCAAAATAAAACAATATATCTATTAACTGAAAGAGACAACGATATATGCTAGACGAAAACCAATAACACTTTCCCGAACAAAGTCAAAGTCAAAAGTTTTTTATTCATGTTAACCATTTGCTGGCACTTACGTCAGAATTTTAATAGTTGCACAGTTCCAAGTCGTTGGTCCTATGGAGAAGAACCGGCAAGAAACTCCATGGGTATGTTATTTTATATACGATGTATTACAGTCTTATTACTTAACACAATATAATCGTAAAAAAAAGAAAGCTATGTGAGCATAATGCACGCGGGATAAATACCACATAAACATGCACAATGATATTAATTGCCTTACAATAAGATTGCTATATCAATCAAGAGATCACCAGTCCCGACCGAGGGCACCCGTTCTCGGGTATAACACATGCATCAGCATAGTTCAGCTCTAAAATAATGCAGGGAACTTAACCACCCGACACACAACGCTATCCTCAACAAGACATTTTAGTGACCATGACAGACTCATACTGCCAGGCAACAGGCTGATGTATATGTTATTACCACAGAAATGGGAAATAGGAGAAGTGGAACGGGGCGCAACCACGCCACCACAACGTGCACTACCTGAGCATGTCGGAAAAAATGGCCGTGTTATAAGTAGTTATAACATCAGTTGAGATTCGATCACGTAAGTGAAACTTTGTTAAAATGTCGTGTTGTTCGGGGATAACATGCAAAAACCGAAGCGAAAATAATAACTTTATCAAGGAAGGAATCATATAAGTACTACATGTAAGTGTAAGTATTTTCTTGTATTTGTGTATAAAAAAAAAAACTTTACATTACAGTCTGAATCGTCAACATGAACGGTAGTGTCCGCGCGATCGTTTTGTTGACCTAGTTTCCGATTAGTGCAACACGCGAATAAATAACCACGATGGTGCAGTCTAAGGTCTCCGATACCATTAAGGTACATGAATTTCTCGCCTTCCTACAAAATAAGCTTGACATGAGCTCTCTCTGGAGCAAATATGCATGTCTAGCTATAAGGAGCAGGATTTACTGGCGCTAAGAAGGTACTTAGTGAGACCGCCAAGACCAGCACCCGCCTTGGCACAAGGGAAACGGGAAAGAGAGGCGGTAAGAGAGACCTGCAGGACATCTTCCGAGTTCTCAAGGAGACTGATTCGGATGATGTCCCACCGTACGTGGCCCGGGACCTATGTAAGCTGCCGCCAGTGACATTTGACCACGTAGACGTCACACGTCTGTTGAAAGACGTAGCTTCTTTGAAGACTGAAGGCGAATGAAACCCAAGAAGCGAGAGGTTTCAGAACGTGCCACTGCCTAATTAAGGCAAGAAGTTTCATCACTGCGCAATAGTAGCACTACATCAGCAATTCCGCCGAGCCCATCGCGTAACGTAAATATGCGCCCAGGCGGCGCGGTTCAGTTTTAGCCTGTCAGCTAAAATAGAATAATAAACTACTAACTGCAATGACTGCGACGTGTCCTCTGTGAGTGACCTAATTACGTCACAGCCTGCTAAAGCAACGCAAACCTTACAGCTGCTGAAGGAGAGTTACGCAAAGAAGACTTCGCGCCACTGTCCAAGGACTAAGGCGCCCGCCCCTATAGCCGGTAAAGTGGATGAGGACGGCTTTACACTGATGGAAGGGAAGAAATGTCAGTCTCGGCGTAACCGTAACAAACGCGGTACGGCTCCTGCAAGCGAAGATGTTAAAGCTGCATCGCCTATCATGCTCCTGTATAACTCTTGGTTGGACACACACACATCGGGAGATAAGCTCCTTTATACGTCATCAGAAGGAGTCAAGGTAGAATGGGTGCCGAAGGAAGGGCGATACTGAAGCTGTCACAGATGGAGTCGAGTAGAACTACAAATTTTAAGTCCTGCATCCTCCTCCGGCGACGTACAAGTCCGTCTTTCTCAGACTTTTGGCCATTAGGAGTGGTGTTCAGACGTTACAGTGAAGCACGACCGAAATTTCCAAGTCAAGTGTCCAAGTTTAGTTTTATAGTGTTTATTGTTAGATAACATTATGTATGTTGGTCTATAAGGTATTTATGTATGAGTCTTGGTTACCTGAAATAAATAAATATTACAATCCCCCCGAGAGATTCCTGGGAGGTGGCCTCTTTACAGTCGCCTTCCCTCCACTAGAGAGGGTGACCGCTTTACAGTCATCCCCTCCGAGATGTGCCATAAGTATATAAATACTTTTACTCCTATAGACTTTCGCGACAGTTCCTTAATAGTTATCGTTTTTGCTGATACAAAAAAATTTATAATAAATCATAATCTATCTATACAAATAAATAAAATTGAAGTGTCTGTTTGTAATGTCAAAATAACAGCTTTTTACTAAATGCATATGAAAGTATGTACGTTACATATAAAAAAACACTATTTTAAATTTATTTGTCTGTCTGTCTGTCCGTCTGTCTGTCTGTTTGTTCCGGGTAATCTCCGAAACGGCTGGACCGATTTTGGCGGGACCTTCACTGGCAGATAGCTGATATTATAAGGAATAACTTAGGCTACTTTTATTTTAGAAAAACAATTAGGGTTCCGCGTAAAAAAATAAAACCCTTGAAATCCAATATATATATTCTATGTCAAGTGTCTATGTCGAAGTACTCTAAATTTCTTTTAAATTAAACGCGGGTGAAACCGCGGGTCCCAGCTAGTAAATAATATAATAGGTGTATAGGCGCTCAGGCGCAGCGCAAATCACAAACAATGTGTTACGAGATGACCAAAACTTCCTTACAAAATAAACGTATATGATACGTATCTATATGTTTATTATGGTTACGGCACGGTTGGTGCAGTGGCTGACACAGTCGGCTGCTGCGCTCAGGGTCGTGGGTCCGACTCCCGCACGGAACAAATATTTGTATGATCTGCAAGTTTCGGTGTATTGTGTGTGGAATTGATGCCTGTAAACGCACCCTCGGAGGAGATCTCCTAGTATGGGGCAAAGCAAAAAAAAAGAAAAAAAAAACTAAACTGCATTTGTATTGCTTGATGTGTAGTCGAGTAGTCGAGTTTGTACGAGAGTAGGACGAAACGACAAAATGTACTACACCCTCTCGCACGATCCCCAGCGTTTAACTTCTAATAGTTCAAAGTCCAAACAGTAGACTGCAACTTGGAGGTTGATGCGTAGCCGTGTGTACATAAACTATTATAACCCATTGTTTTCCTGTTTCCTTGTTTTTGTTATGTGCTGTACAGTAAAGTGTGTATAAATAAATAAATAGTTTTTTTATAAACGCGGTAGATATTACCTTAGCAGACGGGAATGATCATACGAGCCGAGTCCGTTGATTTAAGTATGTCAAGTGTATTACCACTTCGGGCTTCTTGAGTAGGAAGCATAGATTATACAGATATACTAGTAAGTAGGAAGATAGTTCTATCATGTTTACAGAGATTGGACTAACCATCCAATCGTATACAAGATTCATTACTCTTATGTCAACCGTTATAATCTGGTTGAACTAAATAAAACGGAACAAGGATAAAAACGGAATGGTTACGTACTCTGTGGGTTGACACTTGAACTTTGCTCGACGGATGACAAGCTGTCAGCCGATGTCACGTCATTGTACTCAAAGATAATGTGTACTTTGTAACCAGCGTTGCCAATTGGTGGGGAATTCCCCGAACTCAGGGGAATCTCCAGTCGATTGAGGATTGGCATTATGCGGGGATTTTGACATCTCATCGTTAAATAAAATTAATAGCTTGGCTTCGAACACTTCTTCAAGAACTCCAAATACATTGCGCTAACACAAAAAATTTGGTTACTTATGGATAACGAACGACTTTCCATATTTTAGTACTGTTCACATTTGAATTTCTTTTCTTTATTCTTTCATAAATTGTAAAATAATTTTGTGTATCTTATAGTGCTTTTACATTTACATCAAAATTAAATTTATAAAAACAGCTTAAGCTGCTCCTTTTTTTCAATTTATCCCTGTGGGAATTCATCATGAACTTCCTCCGCTCCGGGGAAGGGCGAAGGGGCATGTCGGACTCCTACCGGCTAAAACTACTGGGATGAAAATCTTTGGTACCTCCAGGGTTCTCCTATGATTACACTGTAGCCACCAACTGGTGCTACGCTTATAGATAGGCACCTCTTGGAAAGGATGTCTGTAAAGCGAGGTGGGGGAGATTGCAAAGGATTCCCCCGAAGCCTCACTGTGCGTTGTGCTATGCTGCGCACACGGTGGCGCGTGACATCATGCGCGCCACCGTCTTCTCGTAGGTCACTTGGTGTAGGTACGCAGATGCCCCAATCTGCAAATCCGCGAACCCAGAGGCCCCCGACTTATATCGACAGCAGGGAGTTTGAGGCGCTGTCTCTTCCTTCTTCGAGCAGGATTAGCCCTCCCAATCTCACTCTGCGGTCTCCTACTGGAGCATGACGCTTACACAGAAGGAGACTACTGCGTGCCAGTTTTCTTGCTCTGCCAACATAGTCGATCGACCAAGAGAGGATCCTGGCACTCGGCAGGGCACGCCTCGAGCGTGTGCTGTGTGGTATCCTGGTCGCTATCACAATGTTGGCAATGTGCCGTGGCCTCGCGTTCTATCCTGTGCAGGTACGCACCAAAAGAACCGTGCCCGGTGAACACCTGCCGAGCTAGCCACCTCAGCCTGTCAAACGCCCCTGGAGGTGCGCCTACGCCACTCTGGTGGCAGGAGCGTATCTGATGGTAGACTCACGTATCCGTCTCCACCAGGATGTCGAAAGGTGGAACACGCTTCAGGGGAGTTGCCGCCTCGTAGGACACTATTCAGTATCCTCGTGTGATCCGCATAGTCACTCTGCGCTGCAGACCGTGAAGTTTGATTCTGCAACTCTGGGTGCCAAACAGTGCAGCTGACCATACAGGCGCCCCGTATAGGTATACGCCACAGACCGCACGACCTCCCCGTAGAGACGGCGAACTTCCTCACATGGTCCCCCGAGATTGGGCAGCAACCGGTGTAGTGCACTCACTACCCTCCCGACTAGTGGCTACTTTGAATATTAAAACGACATTTTTTTGGTCAGTTCACTTTTCTCCTTTTTTCGATCTAATGTCGCACACAACCAACTTGAAAGCTAAAAATTGCCTAGTTATTGGAAAGGTATTAGTACCCCTAGTGATTAAAATTATTTAAAGTATACGGTCGATCAACTAGGTAGGTATATAGACATTTTTTAGAAACATTATGTATGAAGGTGAATTTGTGGGGAATCGGCAGATTTTGTCTCCAATTTGGGGAATTTGACTTGGATTATAGGGGAATTTGATAAATTGGCATTGGCAGCCCTGTGTATAACTGTAATCTTTAATTCTGTTCATAAAAGACATAAAGTTCTGTGCATAAAGTTAAGTATGTGATACCTGGTGATACCTATAGATAAGGCGCCTTATTTCGTAAATGTATCGAGAAAACAGTAAATTTATTCTGATTTAGAGATAAAGTTGCTTAAGAATAATGGCAGGATTTTTAAAAGGCTTATTGTTATCGGTTTTGTCGGAGAAATGTTACGTAGAATATTTAGAGAAATTCAACTTTCTTGATGGTAAAATTCCTCTATTATTATTGTTGCACTGATGTTTCGTTTATTTATATTGTATTTCCAGTCATAAAGTGTCGTGTGAATTGATATTTTAGAGCTTGGAATAAAAATCCGCAATGCATATAATATTTATGATGTTTCAGTTCCCTGTTTAACCGCCACGCTGAGTAAAGGTCTTGGCTTTGGTATCATCGCCGGCTCTATTCTCGTCAAAGTACCTCAAATATTGAAGATTTTAAGAAGCAACAGTGCCGAAGGCATCAGTGTTTATGCAGTATATTTAGAGTTATTTGCAATCACAGCAAACTTTGCTTACAGCTATGTTATGGGCTTCCCATTTAGGTATGTAGAGTAAAAATTATTGATTTTCATATAGTAATTACCTCATCAGCATATATGCACACTGTTGAGTTCAGTCTTTTACCAACTTTTAGAAGTTAACTAAAGATATAAGGTAATGTTCCCATTTTTACCATTCTTGGCTCATGACTTGGTGATTTCAGTGTGTTAAATTAGTCAATAGTATTTATTATTTATTTCAAATAAACCAATAACTGGTACTTATGGAAAGTCAGAATTTGAGTTGCATGGTTCCAATTGGTTGGTCCTATGGTAAAGAGCCAGCAAGAAATTCCATAGATACTCTTTTTAAAATAATTTATATTACAATGTTGATTTTTACAAATTATTATTGTGAAAGATTATAATAAGTAAGAAGTAGGTTAATACGTAAATAAGGAACATAGGTACTACAGTAATAATATAATAATACAGATGCCATGGCAGTTACCAGGCTGACTACTCCCAACATATAGCACCCATTCACTAGCATGACTATGTATTATCCTAGGGAATGAGGTGTGCCACTGCCCACTAAGCTAATCCTTTATGTTGTTAGCCACCTTTAAAACTGTACCTAAAGTAGGGGTGGTGTTTTCTATGCAAGGAAATTTCCACTATTACTTAGTTGGTTATCATCTATTTCTTGGTAGCCTAGAAATTCCCTAGTTCCAAACAGTTGCAAAGAATAAACATGTTTTATTTTAGGCGGTGGTTTGACGGTTTTGTACAGAAAGATAACATTTCTTCATTAACAATACACAAAAGCAAGATATCATCAAAAAACAATTTTTGCTACTACTTTTCTCTTGATATTATGTTCTCTCTATATCTCCAGTGTGGTTTACCAGTAATACATATAAACTATTTTTATTTTTCAGTGCTTGGGGAGAAGGTACTTTCCTTGCATTACAAACGGCTGCTATAGCTGCTCTTGTGTTGCACTATGGAGGTGCAACTGGGAGAGCTGCCATATTCTTATCGACCTATGTGGGCATTGTATCAGTATTGGTCAGTGGTTTCACACCAACACATGTCCTGTGGACCATGCAAGCTGTTAATGTTCCTATTATTGTTATAGCTAAGGTAATAAACCTAATATTAATGCCTTATGTCACTTATATCCAAAATCACATAGAAAATTATATTCATTTATTACCTTCATTTCTAGTAACTCACTATGACAGGTCAAACAAATACATTCATTTTATATGCATGAAAGAGCATACCATATATTATACATACTGCTTCTTATCAGGTAGAAAATTTTAAGCAAGCTGCGAAATAAAAATAAAAACAGCCTGAAACTGTAATTTAACTTTTGCAGCGCAAAACTAATCTTGATGGTTTTATTTGAATCCTTGATTTATTATAAATAAAAATGTTTCTTATAAAATAAGTCAAATCTTAAATACAATGTTCTTCATAATAAATCTCAATATTGAGGTGATAAGAACCATGTATCTCATATATCTTCAGCAAAATTATTGAGATTTGTAAGAAATATTGTTTGGTTACAAAACAAAAATAGTGGCAGTTTTAGGATCAATACCCATTGTTCCATGCATATTTTAAAGTGTGTATGTGTTTATATGTGCATAACAACTTGACAGGTTATGCACAACCCTGAAACCATCTTAGCACAAAAATGTACATATTTTAATTTAATAACAATTTTATGGTTAAAAATGTTTGTGCAGACTAATGTTTAAATTATGTTAATAACTGAGAGAACATTAAATTGAACATTTGAAACTGCTTTTTTTTCAGTCTATTCAAGTAGTCACAAACTACAAAAATGGAAGCACAGGCCAGTTATCAGCGATCACATGTTTGTTGCTGTTTGGAGGCAGTATAGCTAGAATATTTACATCACTTGTAGAAACTGGAGACTTTATCATCATTGTTACCTACTGTGTGTCAACCGTGGCAAATGGCGCGATAGTATTGCAACTATTTTGGTACTGGAATGTTGATAAGAATCTCCAGAACAAAAGTAAGATAAAGAAAAAAGCCGCGTAATTTATTTAAATAATGGTAATAAAACATTTTTTACCTCTAGTTATTTTTTTATTTATCTGACTATTTACTAACCAAATAAATAGCTCTCGCATAGAATAGAATCGTTTATTCAGTAATTAGGTCATAGCAGACACTTTTACACGTCATAATGGAAACAACGGAGGGCATTTATCTTCATGACATCCATTCTTCCAAATTGTGTGTTTTAAAAATCTCAAATAATACATTGTTTTTATGGCTTATGTTACGTGAGAACAGTGTAGATATAGGCTAACTATAACTAACATGCTAGTGCCCAAAAACTGACTCAAATAGCTACATCACACACATTTACAATGTGAATACTTAAATAAAATTATATAATAATAAGTTACAGATTTATTCATTCATAATAATATAATACACAAATGTCAAAAAATATCAATAATAAAAATGTATTAAAATATCAATAATATTAATGTCAGTTATTACTAGTTTTTTAATTAATAATTGATGTCACAAAACAAATGCCGTCGAGATGTCAACATAATGAAGCGACACCTCGTGTAGTCTTGCGGAGCTGGACTGGCACTGCCAAACATTTTTACTTACGAGATAATCATCTAATTTATAATATGCCAGAATGCGAGTATGTTTTAAAAAAAAAAAAAAATATTTTGTGGTAATTGTAAAACGATGTCCGGTATTTTTTTATAAGATTTTATACTATCCCATGAAAGAAGTATGGACTTTAGCTAAACGAAATGTTCGCTGTTGCCTGTACTAATTTAGTTCTATGGTTAGTATTGTAGTTATGTCGATCACATTTTCATGCTGTTTAGTTTATTTTCAGTGGTTATCAGGGATACTTTATAAATGAACATGTACTCAGTGGCCAGGAAATTCGAACTATATAAATTATTATAAGTTTTGTTTGAGAGTTCTCTTTTACTTTACTCAATAAGCCACATGATACTCAATCATAAAATAATATTACATATCTACGCGTATTGTAAAATTTTATATTTTTGGAAAATACTCGCCTCGAAAATTATGAACGACATTGATGTCCAGCAGTTTTTATAATCTCGGTATGTTTGTATGTCCGAGGGCGGAGCTTCACAAATACATAGGTAGATTTTTCCGTTATTAACTTCGTGAGATGAGGAGCACTACTTAGACAAAAAAGAACAAAGCCTGAGGTTATTTCTTATCTATACAAATAAATAAAATTGAAGTGTCTGTTTGTAATGTCAAAATAACAGGTTTTTACTAAATGCATATGAAAGTATATACGGAACATATAACAAAAAATGCATTTTAATTTTTTTTGTCAGTCTGTCTGTCTGTCTGTCTGTCTGTTTGTTCCGGGTAATCTCCGAAACGGCTGGACCGATTTTGACGGGACTTTCACTGGAAGATAGCTGATATTATAAGGAATAACTTAGGCTACTTGTATTTTAGAAAAATAATTAGGGTTCCGCGCAAAAATAAAAAAACCCTTGAAATTCAATATAAATATTCAATGTCAAGTGCCTATGTCGAAGTACTCTAAATGTATTTCAAATTAAACGCGGGTGAAACCGCGGGTCCCAGCTAGTAACTAATATAATCACTATTACATCTTTCTTCATAACGTTGGTTTTTCTGTTTAGAACCAATTTGAACTAGGTTCCAAAGATAAGGTATGAATATTTTTAGGTATTCATAGAAAGCCATTTACAGGCGCTTATGGATAGTCAGACTTTAGTTGCCGCGTTCCAACCGGTAGATTTCCTATGGAGAAGAATGGGCAAGAAACTTCATGGTTACTCTTTTTAGATCATAATATTTGACTGCATTGTTTTTAAAATGAAGGTTATGCGAGGACAATGTACGTAGGAAAAGAGTCTTTTAAAAAGCATCCTAATTTTAACAGAGAAGATGGTTGGCAGGTACCACCTGTCTGAAATCCAGTTATTAAAATAAAAAGGTCCCAAACAACATACCGCACTAAAAAACATCAAGACACTGAGTGATTACTGCGTGCATCGAAACTAATTTTTGGATTAAAATTGTACAATAGATAAAATAAAATAACTTTTAAAAATGTGTGACGATGCCTGTCACCTTAGTCCTCCTGCGACCACGAATGCTGCAAAGTATACGAAACGCCGTTTATTATTGTTTTATTATAATGTATATTAATCCTGGAAACTTACTAATTAATGTCATTTAAGCAAATTAGAAATATTCAACGAATTAATGTAATTCCATAAACATAATATACGTGTGACTGTAAAGCGGTCTCTCCCTCTAGCGGACGGAACGCAACTGTAAAAAGGCCGCCCCCAGTCACTTCTCGGGGAGGATCGTGAAGTATCCCCTAAGCGACAACTTTCGCGCCACCGTCTTCCTGGGGACCGCTCGGTATGAGCATGCAGACTCCCGAAGCCCCCCGCCATATAGGAACGGCAGGGGGCTCAGGCGTGTTGGACCTGGGCGCCAGGGCAGTTTTTACCCCGGCGCCGTCTCGTCCTTCTCCGTGCGTTAACCCTTTCACTGCGCGACGGTCAGGCGATTTACAATACGCCACGGCGCAGTTAAAACAAAACACGGTCTCGGGCCATGATGCATAAATTGCATCATTGCGCCGCTTAGGTACTTTTGTGTAATGTATCGTTTCTGACGTCACGTTGTGGGTGGTTTTATGCAACATTTTTGTAACCAAGAATCAATTTCTAAAAAAATTACTACAGTGTTATTATTAAAAATGTAGGTAGCATGGTTCATGAAAAGGTTTATTCCTCTATCAAAAATTTTATTTAAAATAGCAATAATACTAGCTATAATATACTGCAGAACGACAATTTCATAGGCAAAGATCTATTATTACTATAACTAGCAATATTTTGTATGTAAAGTCAGCGTCAAATAAATATGAGCGTCCAAGGTAGTCAAATGATCAGATGACATAAATTCATTTATATGTACGCAGTCTGAATATGTAAGCACTCTAAGATTTGTCCTGTGTCGTGGGTGCGTTTACAAACACAAATTGCACACATACGCTATAGTAACCAAAGGCAACTCATATTAATGAAAATTAAAATAACCGAATTCTTTGTAATGACTACTGTACTGCGAGGTAGCAGAAAATCTTATCCAACCCGATCAACCAGAATCCGCCACTCGGCAGCCCGAGCGTTTGCTGTGCGGTATCCTGATCGTCTCGGGTGCAAGGCACTCCTTGACTCGAAGCGCCCCTTGAAGCTTCAGCGACTGTCCAGGGTGAGTCCAAGTACTTGATGTACCTGTCCACCCTGATTTGTACGTCACCAACGCGTATCTGCGACTGGGTAGATATCTGCTCCGCGGCAGTTTGTGAAACCATAGTGCCTCGGTTTTGTGAGGCGCTACCATGTAGGCGCCGTAATCCGTAAGGAAAGATGTATTAGTCATAGAGTCCATATCACCCAGCCGGGTTAATTGTGATATCATAAGTCATCGAGTCCATATCACAAGACATAATTGTAATAGCATTAGTTATGAAATCTATATTACAACCTGGGCCAATCCTAGTAGATGCAGAGGTCGAGTCCAGCGAGAGAGTCGAGAAAACCGTTGTGCATATAGAAGATATAGATAAAGAGAGCTAAAAATCGCACTAACATCATCGCAATAACTCACAAGGGACGCACAGACAGACACACATCAAGACTGCAATATTATTAACTTCATACCGTCATAACCGACACTTTTTCCATTCAAATAAAAAAAAAAAACAATAAATCAAACAGTACATAATCCTCGATGTCATACGTGGAAGCTATAAAAATACTATTTTAGGTAACGACGTTTTACACATAAATGTAATTAAATTTATGATGATGCACGAAGTGTAATCATAATAGGACAATGAAACTATCGGCCGCTTTGTAGTTAATTCTTGTTATTATAATCCGGTAGCAAACGTAGACCAAAGTACCAAAAATTTTACTTTAAATATTTTATCTATTGATTTACTAAGTGACTACAAATGGCATTTTCTTTCGTAATTTATTAATTGTAATAACAACAATTATTATATTTCTGTATCTGAATCTTGTATCTGAATTAAATTATAACATGAGTGTACAATTTCATTTAAAACAATAACTGAATTTAAATGAATTTGTTGAGTAAAATGATGCGTAAAACCATCCAAAATCTATCTTTTGGATACATCCAACCATCTCATAAACGCAAGGCAAACTATTTCTTATCGCATAAGTATTAAGTTCAGTTTACTTTATATGATATCGACTTACGTCGATGTAATTATTGGCTGCTATACGGTAAGTCTTCAACAGCGCGATGATATACCTTGTGCAACATGGTTAAAAACACAGTTAATCTATAGTTAAATATACTGACTATATTTAAGAACATAAATCAATACGATATACGAAATAATTTATATTCATTCTTTGGAACTTTTCAGTAATAATCCAGAGTAAAGTTTCAGTCGACATTATTACGTTATTTAGTACATTTTTATTTCACAATTTTTATGCCAATTCATTATTATAGATGTCAGGAACAAATACTAACCAAAAAACAAAACAATGTTGCAGCTTACTAAGTTTTTTTAACACTTCCCGAAAGTGCGATCCATGATGCATACCTTCCATCATGCGCCGCGGAGGATCATTTTTAAATGATGCACACGTTGCATCATGCGCACTGAAAGGGTTGTTACGTCTTTTCCAGTCCAGCGTCATGAACACATCCTTCATTGCATTTGCGACCAATTTGGGTGAGATAACTTGTCTCACACCTGAGTACAAGACAATAGGCCCGGACTGTTGGTTCTGTACTAGGAAAGTCATCGTTGCGGCATCGTAGAGATATCCCAATACTCGAATATATCTTCAGTCTTCTCAGATGACAAAAACTGAGATATTTGTGGTAGGATCCCCCCGTAGCGTACTTATGGTTTCTGTAACGTTTAAACTAATAATAATAACATATCAGAAGGGTCTGCCAGAGCTATATGCTCGGGGGTGGAAATGGCGTAATAACGGAGAAACCCACTCCAAGTCTTCGAGTCGCGCGATGGTGAAACCGGTGCCGCACCTCTTGACACCCCGAGCCGCTCACACCGGTGTTGCTCCCTGTCGCCTGCAGTGGTGGCCATTTAGGGGACCCATCTTGTGAGTGGCGAGTCACGTCTGCCACAGAATTTCACTATATATGTTGAAAGGCAGACGCCGTTGTTCCCGTTTATTTATTAGTATTTTTATTCCATGTAACACCCATCGTAATAGACCTTACTATCATTATAGTTTCCATTTCATACACCTTACACCTCCGGGGACAATGCTGCATGCGATCAAGACTGTATTTTTATAGGGCAGCCAGTTTTTATAGTGTCTCATTACATTTTAGATTGAAATTCTCTAAAGGGCCTCTGCGTGTTGGACCCATGTTCCCGCGTAAGCCTATCAAAAGACGGGACCCGTACATAATAACAGTTTTTATTTGAATTAAAAATATGTTTACAATAAGTTTGTGCACGATAATGACCACATTAGTTGTACGTATAACTGTGTCGCAGCCATCAACGCCACCTCCAAGAGAACGCTGAACCTATATATCTATACAAATAAATAAAATTGAAGTGTCTGTTTGTAATGTCAAAATAACAGCTTTTTACTAAATGTACATGAAAGTATATACGATACCTACAACAAAAAAACAATTTTTAAATTTTTTGTCTGTCTGTTTGTTTGTTCCGGGTAATCTCCGAAACGGCTGGACCGATTTTGACGGGACTTTCACTGGCAGATAGCTGATGTTATAAGGAATAACTTAGGCTACTTTTATTTTAGAAAAATAATTAGGGTTCCGCGCATAAAAAATAATACCCTTGAAATCCAATATATATATTCTATGTCAAGTGTCTATGTCAAAGTACTCTAAATTTATTTTAAATTAAACGCGAGTGAAACCGCGGGTGCCAGCTAGTATATTAATATAATTATATTATATTAAGTTCCTTATTTTAACTTATGTAGAATGGGGCTCAGAAAGTGAAACTGCCGTCTTACTACTTCAGTCTTGGCCGACTCAGTCTTGCAAACTCTTGTCAGACCTGAGTTTATGTTTACTAAAGTCCGAGTCAAATGAGATTTTAGTGTTTGGGTAATATTGTATTCAGGAAAAATGAATGCTGGACCGCGGGCACTTTAAATAGTGAATACAGTTCGATTGTAGGAAAATGAATGGGCTTATGTGCCATAACCTTCAATACAGCCCTCTGTGCTCTCTCTAGAGTCTAGACTGAGTATTAATAAGTACTTACCAGAACTGAATGCAAAAAAGCGACAGGTTCGTAGGTACTAAAACACTTCGTCTAGGTCACATAGGATCCCCCGGGAAGACAGTGGCGCGCGCAGTGATCGCGTGCCGCCGTGTGCGCAGCACAGCGCACAGCGAGACTTGGGGGGATCCTTTACGATCCTTCCCGAGAAGTGTCTGGGGGGCGGTCTTTTTATAGCCGCCTGCCCTCCGCTAGACGGGGTGACCACTTTACAGTTATCCCTTCCGAGATGTGCCGAAAGGCGTGGCACCAATGGGCGACTCTAGTGTGATATTACGAGGACCTGGAGCCGCGTTCGGTGCCGAAGATGACCGCTCCAGTGGTTTTAGCCGGTAGGAGTCCGGCATACCCCTTCGCCCTTCCCCAGGGCGAAGGAAGTTCCATGTAGAATTTCCGATGGATAAAAAAAGTCACATTGGTTGTAGACTATTTGAGAAGAAATACCTCTAACCCTGGGAGTGAAAGACGAAATTTTTTGGTCATCATGTTTGACGACGTAGACTTTCGTCTAGAATAAGGGTGAGATTCGGAAACGAGTCTAAGCGTGAACTTATGCTTCCATCTGTCAAAATGCACTACTTACGCTCTTAATTGTATTCACTGACGATCGGAACACGAGTTAAGCTTAGCGTATACTAAGCTAAGCCAAGTAGTGAAAATCGACTACTTTGGGCGAATCTAGCGCCACTAAAGGGGCCTACTCAAAGCCCTGCCTGCAGGGCCCTACATGCAGTATCTTTGCCGGATTGTATAGTGTGAATGCTTGCAGAGCCGATATTTTTCGGCTCTGCAAAAATACACATTATACAATCCGGCAGAGATACTGCATGCAGGGCTTTGAGTAGGCCGTTTAAGCCGGCAAAGGTGTGCTTGCAACAGGAACTGTGATTTATGGATATATGAGAAAGTTGTTTACTTTGATTGTCTTAATTCTAATTAGCTTTTTACTATGGAGGCTACATTAGTCCAATATGTTCAAGTAATGCAGCATGTAAGAATAATTATGTATAGCATAATATCTGATTATTATATGACCTTGTTATTGCAGTCCACATCCCCAAATTTCAATTTTATTCAAGTCTGCGTCCGTATTTTTATTTCTAGTATGTTGGATGTGGAGCAATTAATAATTTTAGGAATTCTTTTTCAAACGCTGAAAAAGAGGCATTTCGAGTAGTCATTTTCTCTCGTAAAATGTTCTTAGAAAGATTTTGAGAGGGACCGTGTCTTTGAATACGAATTTTGAAGATGCGCTTAGCCATTACTTGGCTTAGAGTGTTCTTAGCCTGGCTTACGTTCATGTCTCTGAATCTCACCCTAAGACTTCTCTTACCATCTGGAGATCACTACGTTCGGAAATTCTAGAATTATTATTGCTACATCCAAATGTAATTTTTGTCAGCTCTTCTGCCAGACCGTTGTCTTCGTTGGTCATGCTACGCCTGCTGATGGGAGGCACAACCATACAACAGAATATTAAACGGCATATGATCAAAAAAATATTAGGTCGCATATTTTCAGCCTATCATTTTTTATGTGGCATATAATCATGTCTCTAGTGTAATAATTAGTAATTGAATTGCGTACCTCCCTTCATTACCACCAAGGTAATCTTGTTTTCTGTATTTAGGCAGGTACCATACATGTCGTCGACTGGTATTAACATTGGAAAAAAAAAAAACTTCACGGTTTAACAGACTGAATAATTACGACAGACTTGAGGTTTGCTATGGAATTATAATGTCGTCATATGCACCCATTCATCTTAATTCTTATGTGTAGATAATACAAAATAAACAACGAACATTAATTCACTTTATTGAATCATTTTCACCACTCACAAAGTTAAGGAACAAAAATTTATAATGATAAACATAAGCTATTCCGTCCCATTTTTAGTTTGGAATGATCTGTTTAAAGTGCATATTGTGAATACAATTCGAGGACTAAAGGTCAATAATTATAATTAGTTATAAGAATAGCAAGTATTACTGAACAGCATCCAGAGGAAAACTTAAATGCGAAATTGGCTGTCTAATAACATTTTTTTTCATTACACATTGACAATAATGAAAAACATTCTTATTGTACTCTATACCTATATTTACAGCTAATCATATTTTCAAAATGTAATCACAAAAATCGATAAATGATATCAATTTTAAGAAATTAGTATGACCATTATTTGTAGACATTTAAAATAACCTATTGGTCAGTTGATTCACAGTCAATATGTATGCATGACCGGCGTGTACCTAAATAAAACCTTTAAAAGCTAACCGTAAACCTAGCACTCAGTGGTAAAACCAAACATTTGTGATTTATTCTTTGGGAGGTGGTTCGGCGGCGGGTTTCTCCTCAGGGTGAGGGTTCCTTTCTGGCGGCTCATTTCCGTCTGCCCATTTTCCGTCATATTCTTTTCTATCCACATATCTTTCTTCTTCGTATTCTCCCTCGCTACGATGACTACCACGCTCAGAGTAACGGGAGTAGCTATAAAAATAATAAATCATTTTTCAACTTGGTTCCTCACGTATTGTTAGCACCTATGGTAATTTTTATTATTATGAGGGTATGGAAAAACTGTTACAATTAAATAGTTTTTATAAGACAAGTGAGTAATACTGGTACCACGATTGGTCCTGCTGCAGCTTTAAAAGTAAATGTTACTGGGCTGTGTTAGGTTTTAGTACAAACCTGTCTCGGTCCTTGTCGCGTCTCTCTGGGCTATACGATCTAGATCTTCGTGTTCGTTCAGGGCTTCGCGATCTTGAATACCGACCGCCTCTGCGATCCCGAAAGTCTCGGAAACCACCTCTGTAACACAAAATATTATGTTTACATTGCGTATACCATTCTTTATACCAAAGAAGTCTTTAAGGAAATCTGGCATTACCTAAACGGTCTGCCTCGACCGCCACCTCCTCGTCTGGGCCTAAAGGGCCGTCCTCCCCGGGAGCGGTTGTCGCGCCACTCCTGTTGGAACCTCCGGCCATCGTCCCGCCGGAAGTCCCCACCTCCGCGGCCGCGGCCGCGTCCGCCGCCATTGTACGTGTGGAAGCGCGGCCGGTAGTACGTGCCGCGCTCGTAGCCACCACGACCACGCCAGTTGCCGCGCCGAACGAAGCGACGGAACCTGGAGTCACTCATTTTGTTAACACGAGTTTTAATTGTCTGGTATGAATATAATGAACGTTAGTTAAAAGCGATTAATTAGTCTTCGTGCTAGAGGGTTTTCTTAAAGGCTTAAAAAGAGCGATTCTACATAACGCTATTCTACTTTGCATAAATCAATGCAGCATGGTCGTTTCAGCATCTACCATGCATAAATGCAAATAAAATGTTTTAACGGGGGGGATGGAAATAAACACGCAGCAACCAAAAATACCTTGAACCCGACCGTGATCGTGATCTGCTGCGTGAGTAGTAGGAGCGGCTAGCGTCTGAGCGAGAGCGGGAGCGAGGTGAGGCGGAGCGACGGCGGCGCGAAGCTACTGAGCCGCTGGCGCTCGACGCTGAGCGCGAACGGGAGCGAGACCGTGAACGATATTTGCGTGGTCGCGACCTGGGAGTAATAATGAACCGTGACAATTTTATACATTTTTGAGTTCAATAATGGAAACATCAATTTAGATTAGTATACATTCATTTAGTTGCCATATTTTGGCATACAGAAATTTGATTATCATCTCTGACATTTTGAATTGAATTATCACTAAAATAAATGTCATGTGCAAAATAGTTGAAATGGGTTTTCAAATAGTATTTCAACAATAATTCTGCTCTCATTAGTGGTTCTAAGTGAGTTACACGAACGCCCAATAGTGATTGACCAACCTGCTCCTAGAACGTTTAGACCTTCTATCATCATCTGAGGAGTTAGACGAATGTCTCCTCGGTGAGGGTGGCGACCGTGGCCGACGTCCCGACGGTGATGGCGGTTTGATGCGGGTTACGAACTGTTCAGGTCGACCGTCACCTACGGACACCGGAGTTTCGCCCTCCTGCGCCAGGCGGAACGAACCGAACTTGTCTAGGACTATGTTGCCTTTGCGAACCTGAAACGTCATATAATTAATTATTAGAATTAAGAAGAAACATTTAAAGAATTATACACTAAAGTTTTCTCGGTTGTTGTGTGTAAACAGCATTTTTTGTTTGTTTTAAAGTTAATAGGTATCTTGTTTGGCTCTGGTGTGATCATACGAGGACCTGGAGCCTCCCTTAGGTGCCGAAGATGACCGCTCCAGTGGTTTTAGCCGGTAGGAGTCCGGCCGGCATCTTCACCCTTCCCCGGGGCGAAGGAAGTTCATGAAGAATTTCCACTGGGTACCAATAAAAAAAGGTATCTTGTTTACACATTACTAGTAGTTTTTGTTAACCTCTCCAACTAAGCTAGAATATGTTTATAGGAGTTGGTTCAACAGTGCGATGGGAGGGTTGGAACTCACGAATTCTTGTAGGACAGCTTAGCACAATATATATATATATATCATCGCTTATATTAAACATACGTTTATACAACTTTACAGGAGAGCAAAAAAACGTTGAAATTTCATTATTTTTATAGACAGAATTTTTTTTTGTGCGTGTTAGTATTATTCAAATAATATAATGTACAAAGAGATAAGAGGTCCGGGCTTAAAGTACCCGGAATGGAGGGTTGAGTTAGGGGAGGGGGATTTGAGTCTGCCGTCCGCATTGCACGGCTCTCGAGTTGCGGCGATGTCTTAGATACATCGCCGTACATGCAGGTAGGCGCTCACATGGTGGGCCAACAGCCGAGGGGCCGCGAAAGTAATACATACGCAGTACTCGCGGTCCATCAAAAGGCGGACGCAGGTGAATCGGCAGTTTTTAGTGGGTGCAAGCCCCACATAACCACGCAGTCTCCCCGGACAGCGTGGTATGCGTCAGGCATTTATTCCGCCAAAAAAAAAAGGGGAGGGGGATTTGTCAACTTTCCAAGATATTGTTGATCAACTTATTCTTGAAAATACACGTCTGAAGAAAAAACAGCAGAATCAACTGGAGTATCATGTACACTTCTATAATTTATCTATCTATAATTTATTTTGTCATTATAGAACTTACGGGGTGCGCGGGTTCTGTGCCAGGCGGGTCAGGCTCCCTCTTGTTGGGTGGCGGGGCGGACGGCAAGGGCGGCGGCTCCTTCATAGCCATCGCGCGACGCACCGACACGTTTTTGTCACCACTCGATGGTGAAGGCTGTCATCGAAAATATAAATGACAATACAACTATCGGCAGACAAAAAATCCGCAATAACTACAAGTCAATGCATTGTTATAAAAGCACTGACATTAGCTAAAGACAAAGATGAATAAAAGTTACTTTTAGTGGGGTTTTCACTGCATATAGTTGGCTTAGAAAAATGTTGGAACCATTCCATGGAACGCAAATAAGAAAAAGTAGAAGATTTGTCATATTGTTACCTTTCTCGCGTCCTGTGAATCATCTGAGCTGTCTTCAAATGCATAATGTTCTTTATAACCCTTAGGTACCGGAGTTTCCTTCTTCTTGACCCTGCTGACGTAAATTACATGTAAATTAACACAACTAAGTACTTAAAAAAACATATAAAAAAAGACTAAGTAAGAAGATACAAAAGAAAGTTACATGAATACGTTTTTTCATGTAGATCTCTCAATAATATATTTGTTGCATTTCAAGAAGGTGCACCATGTATTTTTACATAGTCCAATTGTAATATTTCGCGCGGCTTCGTGAAATGCAAGAGCTATAAATGAAGAGTAAGACTTTCAGTATGTTTAATACTGATCTATAATTACAAGAAAAAATAATGACTATATATCATCCCGCGCTAATTGTACGAGTCAATAAAGGAAAAGGGGGAGATAGGTTATGGTTTTGCAGCCTTAATTGCACTATATAGTAAATTCATTTTGGACCCTAAACATATGACCCGACAGAAATTTAAGTGAAAGTTGGCACTAATTGTTAGTAATTCTTATGAAGTACGCATGTAATTTCGAAAATCATAATTAATAAGCCTGCTCTAAATCACGCGTGTTTCGCACTCTGAACGTGCGTACGCGTTAAGAGCGAGGGACGCGGTGCGACGCCGCGGCCAGTCCGTGCGGAACACGCGAGCGTTAGTGGAGGCGTTACACTAACGTGTCCTTCACGGCGCTCATGGACATCTTCCACTTGGGCTTCTCGAGCGGCGGCGGCGGCGCCTGCTCTATGGGGCTGATTGAGCCGCGCCCGTCGCGCTTGTGCAGCACCTCCTTCTCGACCATTACGTGGTACGCGCTCAGCTTTGACTTCAACTCCTCGAGCCCGTGCATATCGTCTAGCATCCTGATAAATACGTACACATTTTAATACATACATGCTCATGAGAACAGACAACTAACAGAACAGAAAAAAATACAAGTAATGTTGGCCATACACAATGTGTGTAGAAGACAAATCAAAAGTGTTAGGTATATCATCAGTGAAAGTTGAAAGTGGCCTAATGAACGTTAATGGATAGAATGCAGTACAGAAGCAAAACCGTAATAATAATTAGTTTCAGTAATGTTACCCACTTACGGCTGTCACACAGTAAGCGCGGCTCGTGTAGAAGTAACAGGACGTGCATGCTCAAACGGACAGAGGACGAAGCGAATATTTATGTAGAGTTATGGTATTAGACAACCAATATGTTAAAGTGCAATAAATAACGAAATAGTACTCTAGAGATTTTCTTTTCCAGCTTAACTTACGCAGTATTATACAAAACATAAACCCGCATCCTTCATTTGACTTATACAATTAGCGGCGGAATATAAACAATTAACATTAAAAAGTGTACGAGTTACAGTCATTTTATATACAAGTATGTAAAGGTTATTTTATCACTTGTTACCTCTTATCATGTTTTCTGTCATATTCGCCATCCGAACTGAGGTCTCTTTTTTTCCCTTTCAACTCTTTCCTGCAATACCAATAAATAATTTAATCAGACATTCAAAACAATGTCTTAATCATATTTTCCATATGTAACATGCACAAATAAAATTATGCTAAGCCCGCCTGAACACGCGCTGTGAATATTTTTCTTGTACACACGGCTACACACCAAGCTATGAAAAACCAGTTTACCCTGATCTGTCATCATATCGAAAGCCTATAACAATGCGAGATCAACTTATACTGGTTTTGTATAGCTTGATGTGTAGCTTGTGTGTACCTACAAATTTTTAGCCCCCCATATACTTTCTTTTGCCTAAGGATGTTGGACCTCTTCTGTAATTACACTTAAAACAGCTTGATCATCACATTTCAGTCGCCCGTAGACAGCCCTTTTTGCCGGCTAGACTAGCAAAGTTGGAATTTGTTCATTGCACGATAATCGAACGAATAAGAACCTATGATTTCTCCAAGGCAGTACGTAAAGATGTATCATACATTTTATATTAGATGTTTACAATTTTACGCGACAGAATTCTTGTAGGTCACGAAGCCGCCATTTCTTGCGGCAGGCAGGTTAAGAATAACAATTCTTAACCTGTGCTAACATTTTAGCCTAATAATAAATAATTAAGCCAAGTTTCAGAAACACAATTTGGTACAAATATAGCTATTAAGTAGATATGGTTATACTTTGTAGGGACATATTGCCATCCAATTGTTCACCATTTATTTTCAAATGTCTTTGCGATCCTCGTGTATGATAGACCCGAGTTGCGATTATTTATATTAATCAAACTTGCCCGGAATCATAAATCATAGATATACAAAATACACCCAGAACTGCTTGAAAACAATATAAATAATAAACCTTTAATATAAGGCTTAGGGCTGCAACAGACAGCCGACTGAGCAACAACACAGCAATTTAGTCGTTATTAAAAACCAAGGAATGTATATGAGAATGCGAACACGACACCAACTCTCTTTTAAATCGGCAAAGGACGCGGCCGATGCCGAAGATATAGTTGTACCAATCGCCTTAAATCGACGAGCGATTACCGTGCGCTCACGATCGCCGGTATGTCACTTCTTAGGGCATCTTCTGCACAAGGGAGAGCACTAAAGATTTAAATTGTTAGATAAGCCCTTACGATCAAAACCTGTGGCATGTTATTTAGACGTGTGCGTAGACTACTCACACAAATTTATCGTAAAACTGTATATTCAATAGCATTAACACGCAAGACACATGCATGACTTGCGGCGTCACGCGTAACAACTGCCTCGATATTGTCATGAAATGGCAAGTATGTACAATGGAATATCTTGACGAATATTCTTGACCAAGTACGAAACTATCATTGTCACTGTCCTTCTCGTAATTTCACTACCGCTACTGTCAGCGTCATTGATTATGAAAATAATAAAATAAAAATGGCGTTATGAATTTGTGACGTTTGTCTAAATATTGAAAACATTACTTGTGTTATTTAACTTACTTTACCGTATTTTTAAGTGTTGTTTATAAATTTCATGAACGCGCACGATGTCACCTTTATATAGTTTCTGTTATTAATTTAGGATAACGTTTTCACAGGAGTACTCGGTCGCGTCTGAAGTCAAATTCACTTTTTCACTCGTTTGACGATGACCTATTCCAAATGTTGCAATGTATGGACAGGACTTTCTAACGATTAAATCTTTGGACAGCACGCGTAGTTAACTTCAAATTGACAAATCTTGGCTCCCCAGGACGACGGCTATTGAAGATTGTTTATGGATGATATTCCAAAAAAATAGGGCAACAATTTGTCTAGGATGAAATTGGCCCCGTAGTAATCTGTCACTGCATAAAGGGAAAACAATATATTCGGTATATTCCGTTTTTCTTGTTTGTTTCTCGTGTTCGGCTGTGTAAAGAGAGCGCTGCAACTTTATTTTTGTCGTAGACTTTTGTTGCGCTGTCCGTACCGCGCCTACCCGCAACGTAAGACGATAGTTATGCGTGTGCGCGTCTCAACGATTGGGTTGAAAAGAAGTTGGTGCTGAGGACCAACTAAACAGTTGGTTATACAATCGGCTGTCTGTGAGAGCCCTAACTCGTAGATAATTTGTGTATATATTTATACATATAATAACAAACCTTATCGCGTCTCTAAGTTTCTTATCTCCGATGCTGTCTAAGTCTCGCATACTGTAATCGTTGTTAGCTGCTGCGCGCGCTAATTTGGCCTTTCTCTTATCTTCCCTTTCTTGTTCTTTACGCTTCCTCTTTGATTCTTTCTTCTTTTTCCTAACAAAATATTGATTTGTCAATCGACGGTACTCTTCATTGGAATATTCATTAGTATTTGGATTGTATTCAATGATGTTACTAATTTACATGTTATTTGGCTGAACCACTAACAATATCTTATTACAATTAGGTTCGGTTTAGCAATATAATGCACCTACAGTGTAGGTTATATTCTTAGTTGACCTATGCAGAGTACTAGTCATGTTGCAAGGGCAATATATTGCTCTTGCAAGGCTTTTTGATACTATTCATGCATTATAATTATCTTGGAACTAAACACGGTGACTGTGACACTTGGATTTGTTAGTGCTTATTGGCATAAACTAATTGCGTAGTCAGCTAGATCGCGAATAAAAATGAATAATTTTAGAATATGATCCATTTTATAAGCAACTAGCTTTTATATTGTAATTTCTACAAAGTTAAACGACGACTAATATATGGTGTCGGGTCGATCGACAATGTTTAACGCTTTCAGACTTTCATATGTCAACAACAACTAGTATTACAGAGATTGTTTTAGTATCATCAAAACATTCAGTAATTTTAACGTTTTGGTTTTAGAACTATGTATTATTTCGTAGTGGTGGGTGGTTTTGTCGATGGCGAATTAGTTCATAAACCAGTGAAATTTTCGCCTAGTTTATTTCAGAGACAGAATAGCACTTCTAGTCGTCGTCCAACATTCACCGGACGATTAATCCTTCGACGTGGACAATAGTATCCGTTCATGTTATTCATGATTCAATTAGTTTATCTGTGGGCTATAAACGGCCTATGCCGTTGACGCCCAAGAGACAGTTTAAAAAACTGTTCACTGAACGGTCATCACTATTATTTTGTTCTAATGAAACGAACTATGTCTGGGTGAACTAAACTATCCATCTCAATGTACTATAAAAAGTTATGTCATTAAATCAATGTTCACGGTTGTAGCTTTGCTCACCCCAAATAGAAGATATCAGTGAAATGTACTGACTTGTCTTTCTTCTTCTTTTTCTTCTTGTCCCGGTCTGCGCCGGGCTGTGGTTGTTGGCCCAGTTCTTGCATCTTGCGGTTGCGCTTGTATTGAGCAGTTTCTTCTAGGAAGTGGCGCACTTTCTCTTCGTAATCCGAATCCTCTTTGGTCATCTCTAGGAATTTGCGTACCTGTGAAAATTATAATGTGTGATTTCCATAGGTCAGGGACGATAAATGTGATTAGATTGATAAATTGTAAGTATGGATATCGGCTAAAAGCCTTTTTTTTCTTTCTTTTTTTTTATTGGTGCCCTGTGGAAATTCTTCATGAACTTCCTTCACCCTGGGGAAGGGCGAAGGGGTATGCCGGACTCCTACCGGCTAAAACCACTGGAGCGGTCATCTTCGGCACCTAAGGGAGGCTCCAGGTCCTCGTATGATCACACTAGAGCCGCCCACTGGTGCCACGCCTATAAGCACATCTCGGAGAGGGTGACTGTAAAGCGGTCACCCCCCGGGGGATCTGCTAAAAGCCTAGTGACGGCAACTCAAATACATTATTGGTGCTGTACATGAGACCTATCTCAAAAGGAATTCCCGAATAAGGAAACATGTTAATGAATGGTGGCGCAAATATTACAAATAATATTGGTAACCAATAAAACTTGCAGGAAATAAATCAATAAATCCTTAACGTGCTGAGCTTTATGCCTGCACCGAACTAAAAAACGAGTGTGGGTTTGCGTAGGTGTATCACACGATAAAAAGACCGAGCCTTACGCACTCAGCACGCATTCTAATACATCGGGCGACCAGAACACCTACATGAGTATCCTTCGCCCCCTTTCCCTGTGCATAACAAAGATAGCTACTGCAAAGCATACGATCGTCTTTTACGTGGCCAAAAAGGATTAATGCGACCTGTAAAAGTAGTCGGCCGGAGACAACCACGTGTAGACAATGGTTTCCATCCTATTTAAGTTGTCCTTCCAACCTTTATTGGAAATACTGCTCTCGTGGCAAAGAACGATGTCGACGCGCGTCGCGATAGTTTTTACAACAACAAATAGTTTTAATATACGTACGTGCTTTAAGTATTATTAATTATTTCACTACATTTCTTATTTATGATTGCACATATCTCAAATTGTAATATGCTTATAAGTCGCACATGACATTGAAATCCGTGGCCAATGTTCCAGGTGAAAACCAGCATCCAGCACTTGCCTCTGGCATGATAGCTTCATAATAGATACAACAACATCTGGACAACTATATCGGCCAACCGTGAGATACATTTCGTTAGGTACCACTTAGGTTTACGTCATTAGGTGTTCGGATTCAGAATATAGCACCACTCCATCTCCACTTGTGGATATAGTAAAAGACGACTAAGGGACTTAACCAGAGGGATGGACATCAGCATCCCTTCTGTGGAACAGCAGCCATACTGCGCTTATCAACCTGCCTGCCAGGCATGGACAGTACTGGTAAATTCCCCCCAAAATGACGACCACTTCTGGAAATCTATAGAGGAAGCCTTTTTTCAGCAGTGGACATCCTTTGGCTGATATGAGTTTACATTACATTAGCCTTGGTTTCTTCTTTTTAATACCCTGTGTTTTGTTTTGTCTGTGTTGTGATCAATATATATGTATATATTTCTTTCAAACCACCTTGCTATCATGAGTAAACACATAAATTTTATCAAATTTCATAGTTCTCAACATTCTGCCTTCACATGCAAGTTTGTAACAATCATATTATACAAATTAAATTACTACACATGCAATCACAATTATCCAAAATTATTTAAATTAATAATTTAAATAAATTTGGATATTACATTGGCGAATAGAGTATAAAAGTTATGTTAAGGAATATTTGTCATGTCAATCAATAGATAAATTTAAATGTTTTTTAACTTGTTATCAAGCAAGAACGAGTTTTATTCGGCTGTCGGCCGCTTGTCGATGAAAGAAGAGAAAAAAAAACATACCTTCAATTCATAATCGATGTCCGCCTGTGACCTCTGTGGCTCAGGATTTACTTCCTCTAAGGGTGGTGCTGGAGGTTGGTAGCCGTACGGGTGGTTGAATTGAGAGTTGTGTGTGCGTGAGCCTTCGGGCGCACCCATCATCTCCATGCGCTTGCTGAGCGGGGACAGAGACCGCTGACGCTTGTTGTTTTGTTGCGAACGACGCTTCTTCTTGCGATTCGGACCTTCGGAATCTGTTAGTATAAAATGTATATTGCAGAATGCATCGTATTCTTGTTAGTTAACGTATTGCGGATAGCAGTAGTCTAAGCACTTGTCTAGGGGCACGCCGTAACAGTGGCGGTAAGACCCATCATGGATGACTAGCTGGCGAGTCGCCATAGTCCCCTCAGCTTCCGGCTGACACAAATATTCTCGGGACCTAGGTATTTCAGGAAGTATCTGTCACAGGGCAGGAGCGGACGCCTAGAAGACACGACATAAGCACATGCTGGATCGTCGAGACCTCGTTGGGAACGGGAGAGGGAAGCAACCATCTCTCACTCCTTCCGTAGCAGAGGCGCAGATCGCCAAAGGGTCCTTGCCATTTTCGGTCCCAATAAGACGAGGCCTGCAGGCCTGGGGGGGAGTTAACACAATCGCCCGATCAGATTCAAGTCCAAGACGACGGCGCGCTGTTAAGCATACGCGCCTCTCTAGAGGATTGTGCGACTGCACAGAACTGCTAAAATAAATGGCGTGCCCAGACCTGAGTAGCGGTGAATGCGTGAGCTGAGAAGACGGAGGAGGATAAATCTACGTTAAAAAAATGCACTTATCTAGAAGAGCGAATTGACTTATTCTGATAAAACGATAATGAAATTGTGGTAATGATTAGTGGGTAAACCAGCAGCCTCTATGTTAGACATTATAAACTGGCTAGAAAACAGAACTGATCCTTCTCGTGCGGCGTAACAGAGAAGAGACCAGTATGTAAAAAAGAGCTGATGTCACAAGATTTGACATTGAATGAGAATATTTGACGACAGCTAGTGTGGATACTATGTCTTACAATTGAATCGCTACAGGCAAACAGTATCATACAAAATGTGTTAGCAATTATACCCCTGACCTTAGCACGAATGAGCGGCATGGAAAACCCATAATAACATGGCTTCGAGTCATACCACTAGTATCAGATGATGACGACGAAGATTCTGATGATGAACTGGAGCTCGAGGAGTCACTAGACGAAGACGACGAGCTGCTTGAGCGCTTCTTCTTACCCTTTCCGCGCTTCTTCTTCTTTTTCTTTTCCTTCTTTTCAGTCAGGTTCAACAACTGCTTCAAGGTCTCTTTCATCTCGTACGACTTTGCTCCCGTCAATCCTGGTAGCAACAACTCTGCCGGTTCTATCAAGGGCTTCGTCGTAGATGTCTTACTCTTCAAGAAGTCCAGAGAATTCTGCGCCTCCTCATGAAAGGGAATAATAGCTAAACAATCTTCATATGCTTTCTGTGCTTCAGTAATCTTGTTTTCATCTTCGTAACTACGACCTAATGCGACTAATGTCTCTCCTAGATACTTTCTAGCATTGGCATGGTTAGGATTCAGTTTCAGCGAAGTTTCGAAATCCTCAATGGCTTTTTTAAATGTTCCACTATTGGCATAAAGTGCTCCTCTTGCAACTAAACCTTCGACGTTTCTGGGGTCGATGCTCAATGCCTTATTGAGACATTGGAAAGCCTCCGAGTGGCGGCCTGCTTTGAAATGTTCTATCCCTTCAGCGACAGAGCGGAACGCCCACTTGCTGGCTTGCGCTTGACGTAGCTCGTCGGCATATTCAGCTGATGCAAATCCTCCTCTGTTTAAAATAAATTGCAAGTTATTAATGGTATGATTATGGATCTTAATAAACGTTTTTAGAGAAAAAAACATAGAATAGAATAACTTTGAATACCTTAATGTTGGAAAGTTGGTGCAGTGCACATTGGATATTCCAAGGAGTTCAGAAAGGTATTGGACGCAGTTGGGGTTATTGAAGCCAGGACTCTTCTCCAATATGGCTTCATAGCTCTCACCTTTCATATCCACAGTTTTCCTAAAGGAAATACACTTAATTAAATAATGTGAAAAGTTATAAAACTAATTAATTGTCCTCTTATAATGGATGAAGTACTATCACTGAGATGAGAATAACATCTTCAAAGAAGGTATTTATTGAATAGTTTCAAGCATTTAATTCCTAAAGTGTTTGCTTAGTGTCACACATACGTTTATCCTCACCTGTTCCCATGGAGCTGTTCAAAAAATGATATTTTACTGGTATTATATTTCGTTCACACATAAATATAACATCATAGATTAGATGATGCCGCCTCGACAATGTGACATTAATATTACCGGGACATTTGCTACAGTCACAACATAATGCAGTAGGTGTGACACGGGTCTTGAAAATCCTCGCTATACCTAGAAAAGAACACCCTAAAATAATAGAGGGAGCTGAGATGTCCACTGGCCATGGGCGTAACATATGATACAACGATGCAAACTGCCGCGCTATCTTTATCTTGTTAACTATTGAGTCATCTCGGAGAGCCTCACATCAGCTAAATTGATAATCGCCGGGAGCAAGTCCTTTTTATTAGAATAATAAATAACTCCAACATCCAATAAATGCTCATTATAAAAGTCCAATCAATACGTCTCAGATAATGCTGGAATGTTAAACATTAGCTTTAATACAGAATATGTTTTCTTTTATAGATATCAAGTTTGAAGTGACCCTAAAATAATTCAAGTACTGACCTTTTCCATTTTATGTAAAAAAATAAAAGATGTGTAAATAATTTGAATATTTGGATAAAATCCTCAACATATATGTGCAGGAATCTCGTTGAGATATATATTACAAAAACATCCTTCAAGAATCCCAATATGGTTCACATCGGATCAAACTGAACAATATCATGCAATCATTTTCACAAGTTGGTGAACAGTGTGATTCTGTACTGAAAAGTGATCATAAACCAGTGAAAACAAAGATTCAACACTTCTTCCGATTTTACATTTACACATACCTACCAAAGTGTGTACACAAACTCGTAAACCTGCTGTGTAAAACCCACCACATGTTAATCTTTAGTAAGCATCTAAAAAAGCAGAGGTATTCTTGTTTTTTCTTCAACATAGAAAACTCATGTTATATGTGATTGTATAAATTTATTTTCTTGATGTCACCTTTGTTAGTGCATTTATTTATTCCTCTATTATCTATTCTTTCTCAGAATCAAACGATTAAGTCTTCAGTCCATTAAAAAAATCCTCCGCTTTCATATAATATCTTCAAGTAATCTTTCTCTCCAAAGTAATAAAAACAATACCAATGATTTTGTAGTCTCGACAAAGGACATTACTACAAATAAATACATGAAAACAACACTATGCTTGTGTATAGCAAAACAGTAAAACCTGTAAAATAGTGTAGGGACAATGTGATTACTCAGAAGTGTGTGTGATTCAGCTAGTACATACTTGTAGACAAGTGGGAAGTCGTCAGTGCTGAGTAGGCCTAGCGGCGGCTTAGGTGGGGGATCATCGGGGCCCCGCGTGACTCCCTTCATGCCGCACACCATTTTGTCAGTGTCGGGGATAACTTCTATCACTTCACAGCAAACAGTATCATTCATCAGGTAGTTTCTTGACACGTTTTTCTTGTCCACAGCCGGTATGATATTAGCAACTGGTAAAAATGCCTGGAGAAATAATTCATCGTTAGTACTGAGTACTCATCAATTTTAAATATTATGTTACTTGTCTTACACAAACTGGTCAAATTGTCAACCTTAAATCTAAAGATATTGGATTAGATTCGATTATTAATTTCGGCTGTTAATGAAGTATAAAATGAGGCCCCCAGTTGCACTCACCGATCGGTAGACGATCGGCGAAGTTAAGCAACACTTGGCGCGGTCAGTCTATGGATGGGAGACCACATAGTTGTATTTGAACTGAGCATCTCCGCGCTTCGGAGGGCACGTAAAACCGTCGGTCCCGGTTATTGTCATTAGACGGCAGGGGTCAAGCCAAGTCGGAGGCCTTCGGACGGGTTGAAGAACTCTGACCAAGGTTTGGCCACATGATTGTCTTAATTTTGGTTGTTCTGAGGTTAATTAACTGAAAATACAGCATTACCTTCAATATAACTATATTACAAGTTTAAATACATATTCAAATTACTGGTTGCTACTTTTGATTATTCAAATATTTGATTACCACCACGATGATCATTAGAACATAGATAGCCATAACATTTCAATCGCCAGACCAAATAACATAAATACCTATTAGGAAAAGCGAGTCAGTAGGTAGTCCTAGTTCAAATTATACTCATCCATCCTAATCCCCAGTCAAGTAACTGAATGCTTGCGTGACCTGTGTATGATCTATTAACAATACCAACATCCAGCCTTGAATTTTAACTAATGCCTCACTTAAATATGTACATTACTACATAACATGAAAAACTGGTGATATTATGTTTAGTTTTTTCTCCATACGATTTATTGGTCAATTCTGAATAAATCATCACCACCATCATCATATCAGCCAAAGGATGTTCACTGCTGATCAAAGGCCCCATAGACTTCCCATTTGTGATATCACTTTGGGAGGAATTTGCCAGTACTCACCACGCTTGGCAGGCAAGTTAGTGAGCGCAGTATGGCTACTGTTCCACAGGAGAGATGCTGCTCTGTCCATCCTTCTGGGTTAGGGTCCCTTAGTCACATTTACGACATACACGGGAGGAAATAATTAAACAAGAGGCGGAAATTCGGGTGTTGAGGTTGACCAACCTTTCATACCATTGGTGTTGGATATCGAAAGTTTTAACATTAAAAGTACAGAGGATGAATTATGCTCTCGCGACACAGATCTAGCTAGGTAGACGGTTAGCCATTATCGAGAGTGAAGCTGGATACACATTATCGTGTATAAAGCTTCACTCTCGATAACGTTGTAAGCCGCGGCTGATGGATACGGCTTGTACATATTTGGTTAGTACACCAAACACTCATACTGTGGAAACTATAGGTCGTAAGTCACGGACGTGACCTTGAGCCGGCCTTGAGGGTTCGGACGTCCGAAAGAAATCTGGCCGGCTGGATGTTTTTACGGGACTCGAAGGCGTCCGAACCATCCGTGCACACTCTTCAGTCGCGACCATTGATGCCAACCCTACAGTTTTAACTGTAGGAGATCTACAGTTCTTTACAAGCCTTCCCAGTCTAGCGGTATCTTATTATTTACGGATTTCTACAGTTTTTCGTACGGTCATATACAGTTTTACTGTACGGCAGGGTTGGCAGCACTGCTCGCGCCCGGGCTTACGGACGCGTCCTATGTTTCCAGCTTAATTCGCTGGAAGCGCTCTCGCGGTGTGTAACCGCTCTATAGTGAAAGCCCGATAAAAATACGTCCACTGGTCTTTCGGCTAGATAAAGACGAACTAGCAAAACACTTTGTCAATAGCGGCAAAGTCAAAGGCGGATCGTCGGCAATTTAGTATATAGTTAATAATTGTAGGTATTGATCATGCTGCTTGGATTGGATTCGCTTAGTTCTGCCATGGGGGATGCTCTCATTCCCTATCGATGATATGTATATATTTTTGTAAAAGGAATATTAATAATAAATCGGCCTTGTAAATATTTATTCCGTGGGAAATCGAACCCGCAACGTGTAGCGGAGATATCCAATCGCTTAGCCACTGCACCAGATAGCCAGTTGCTTATGCGCACTTTCAATTTCAGCACGGAACAAATATCTGTATGGCTGTAGGCCAAAGATATAGCAGCTAGCAGTTCCAATACTGGGTGTTTGTTTTATTTTTATTCTTAGCTCACGTTTACACCGCTGAAAGAATATTGGCCCCCTTTGAGGACGACAATGGGCTTGTTTGATTCTATTCTTATATTCTTGCAATCTCTGCAGCGGTGCCACATTGACTATCGGTAGTGTTAAAGTACTAAATACAGAAACGCCACTAGCGCTCTAGTACATGAACAGCGCACGGGGTCAATCCCATTGCAGAGAGGTGTTAGAAAGGGGGACACCCCGAAACTATTCACTGCTGCAATGGAGCATGCCTTTAAGCTACTGGAGTAGATAGGATTCGGCATCAACATCAATGGCGAGTATAGTAGGCACCTTCGATTTGCCGGCGACATCGTAGTCATGGCAGACTCGCTGCAAGAGATCAGCACAATGATCGATGATCTCAACAGTTTTTCAACAAGTAGGCCATCAAATTTACATGGGTACGACGAGTCGTGTCGAACGTGCGCGATGTCGTGCTCATCCTAATATCAGTTTGGAGCTCGGTTCTCGGATTTGTTGACGAATATATCTACCTGGGACAAACCATCCAGTTAGGTAGGTCCAACTTCGAGAAAGAGGTAAATCGTCGAATACGGCTCGGCTGAGCAGCGTTGGGGAAACTTCAAAATATCTTAAACAATAGTACAGTGCCTCAACAAGTGTGAGATGGTCACTTACTATGGCCCTCATAATAAAGATCAAGGTCATTGTGAGCTATGGAGAGACCTATGCTTGGTTTTTTTCTACGAAATCCAATCAATCATCGATCGAAATGGGGTCATCTTTAGAAGAAATAAAGTTGCCGACATTGCTGAAAAGATTAGTATAAGCTGAGGTGGCAATGAGTGGGGCACATTGCTTGTAGAACTCATTGAGGCTGAGAGGCTGTTGGGCAAAGGTTCTCGAGTGGAGACCGTGCACTGGAAAACAGTGTGGGATAATATCCAACGAGATGGACAGACGACCAGTAACCCTGGTACGAGTTTATTTTTACGATTGAATCGTAACCAATCGCAGCGCCAAACGCGGAAAACATGTAGTTTACTGTTACGTTTTAATTGTAAAAAGAAACTCGTACTAAGGGTACTAGTGAAGGTCGCTGGAAGTGTTTGGATGCGGGCATCATGTAACCAGTCGTGGAATACCATGGGGGAGGCCTTCGTTCAGCAGTGGATGTCCTATGGCTGATAAGATGATGATTATGATGAACGCTGTAAATGCTACCTACCTAAGTGTTAAGGGTTTATTTTGTAGCAAAACAAAAAGAGACAACCCTCTTCCAGCCTTAATGTATGTGTACTAGTGTAGTATGAATATTTCGGAATTTGTTAATCAATATGGATCAACAAAGCTGTTAGTGGTAATATTGTTTATAAACCTGTGCATATATGAATAGAATAAAATTTACTTTATTGGTGCCGGCTTTGCCGTGTGGTGCCGGCTCAGAATGCCACCACCCCATCTCCTCCTATGGGTGTCGTAAAAGTCGACTAAGGGATTAGCCGGAGGATGGGCAGCAGCGTTCTTCGAGTACATTAACAACTCAACTGCGATCGCCAACCCGCCTGCCAAGCGTGGCGATTATGGCAAAACCCTCCAATGAGCCCACAACACATCCATATCGGTGGTTGTGGTGATCTTTGGGGGAGGCCTGTGTCCAGCAGTGGACTTCATTCGGCCGAAATGATGAAATCATTTGAAACAAAAAAAATAAAGTTTAAGTATATTTTTTTTATTATTTATTGCTAAAAGCAAAAATTGCTGGATGACCTTAGGATGGACATAAAAGTAATAATGGGGTAGTTCTGGTCTACAGAAAGAAAATAATACTGTATAAAAAGCAAAAAAAAAAGCTTTTTATCACACTCAGCGCCATGGAGTCTGCCCCAAACATAAACAGTGATAACAAGGTAATGTAATTTGTTGTTGCATATCAGAATTTCTAGTGGCGCTATGTCAAATCATTTGTTTTTGTTAAGTACAAAAAATAAACCCAGTTTATTTCACTTTTGTGACACTTGGACCTCATTTCTGTGTTGGAAAGCAAAGGACTATGGACATTTAAAATTAGATACTTTAATGTTCCCGGCATTTATGTTTTTCTTTTGTTTTAAAATTAATCTATGGCTGTTCGCTCGCTTCTAAAATTGAAACAATGCCGTTTTTAGTTCAGCTCAAGTTGCTCAAGCTGTGTTTCTAAGGAGTCAAGGGCGAACTCTGCGAGAGATTGCAGAAAATTTAAACGTACGATTCTACAGTACGCCTTACCAAGAAACCGGCTTCTACACATAAAGACGTGGCGGAATTAGATGTGGAATACCGCGAGATGACCGATTTATAACACTTGCAATTTAGAGAAATTGGTTCCTCACTGCTGTTGAGATACGACAGCGCTTACAAACGGCAACAGGGGTTAACGTGAGTGAGCGAATAATAAGAAGCGGGTGGAGGAGCTTAAGGCCCTGAACTGCTCCAACACCATCGTGTAGCTCGATTGCAGTTCGCTCGCGAACACGCAAATTGGATTCACGAGCAGTGGAGTGAAATTCTGCGGACTGACGAATGCAGAGGAGGCTTAAGGGCTCCAGATGGCCGTGAACGTGTTTCGAGAAGGCGTGGTGAACGGTTTCTGCCAATCATCACTGCCAGGCAAACTGTTAGTTTAATGGAGGGTCTGTTATGATTTGAGGAGGAACAAATTCAGAGGCCCGTACTGAGTTCGTAATTGTTGAAGGTCATCTGACAGCACTACGATATATGGAAGACATCCTTCAAGAACATGTTTTAACATACGCTTCATTGCCTTCAAAATATTATTTTTATTATTGGGAGCGAGGAATTTCTTTTTATGCGTGATAATGATCGACCTCACACAGGTATAAGATTATCTTTCGGAGGTCGGAATTCGGAATATGCAGTGGCCCGCAAGAAGCCGAGATATGAACCCCATAGAACATATCTGGGACATAAAAACAAAAGGTCTGAGCAAGTCCTAGCCCTCCACAGAACCTCCATGAATTAAAAACCGGTCCGGTGGCCGTCTTGGGAGAAATTACACAGAGTGGATATAAAATCATTATCCACAGCATGCCAGATCACATGCAAGCAGTCATCAGGGTCAGAGGTGGAAACACGTGCTCTGGCTGGACTCTTTTAGCTTTGCCAGAATTGACCGGTTAAGCAACCACATTTCCCAGAAATGTATGCAAGAAGCCCAACAAAAACACATGCTATTCATTTTAGGAACATGTAGTTTTTATTAAATTGCTTTAAGATACCAATTCTTTTATCGTAAATTTAACATTGGCATTTAGAGATTGAATAATTACATTGATTACCAAATTACATAAACATTTGATGTTTAATTTTGATTATAACCACATTCAATACTGCTGAGTGTATGTATACAAATACATGTGATTATGTTATAGTTATATTGCATACATTTATCTATACAAATAAATAAAATTGAAGTGTCTGTCTGTAATGTCAAAATAACAACTTTTTACAAAATGCGTATGAAAGTATATACGGAACATATAACAAAAAAAGTATTTAAAAAAAAATTGTCTGTCTGTCTGTCTGTTCCAGGTAATCTCCGAAACGGCTGGACAGATTTTGACGGGACTTTCACTGGCAGATAGCTGATGTTATAAGGAATAACTTAGGCTACTTTTATTTTAGAAATATAATTAGGGTTCCGCGCAACAAAAAAAAACAACCCTTGAAATTCAATATATAGATTCTATGTCAAGTGCCTATGTCGAAGTACTCTAAATGTATTTTAAATTAAACGCGGGTGAAACCGCGGGTCCCAGCTGGTAAATACATAAATTTTTGGTAATTATGAATACAGAAAACTGATAAAATAAAATAAAATAAAATGCAGTGTAAAAGATGACAATGAAACAGTATAGACAAATACAATTAAAAAGACACACAGTGTTTTTAGTACAAGATCATTGGGTAGAAGATTGCGTAACCTCCTCAAGGACCCTGCCAATAATAATAATTTATGACTTAATTCTTCGAGTGGATTCTAGCCTCTTTCTACATCTAAAATAGAAAAAAAAACACAATGTTGTGCAATACCTTCACATTGATATCTGCTACGTATCTGGAGGTGGGACCAGAAGTGCACAGCACCTTTAGCATCATACCAGATGCTGTCCTGTTGATGACTGCTCCTATGATCAATTCACCTATCTTCACATTCTGAAATAAACAGGTTGAGGTCATTCTTTGACCAGTCACCACCAGAAGACCTGCATGCTCTATAATGTTTCTTAAAATAGAACCAGCACATTTCAAGGTTATTATTGCCATATTTGTGGACAATACTGCTGAATCTGCACTTGCAATATTGTGAAACATACTCTGATTTTTCAATATTTTAAGAAATATTATTTAGCTAAATACCTTTCAGTAAGTAATCTTTACAACACATAAATGATTTCTATTCTATTCTTTACTGTAGTTTTGATTGAGTACTGTTTTAGTTGTTACATGTATATAAGTGATTCATCAACCAGCCCATTTATGCATACAATAGTTTGGTCTTATGTTTTGTGATTACAATCAATAGCATAATTTCATTTATTAAGAGTGAAGATTACATAGATATTATATAAATATAATATACCATTAAATCGAAATAGCTTACGAAAAATTGTCGCGTTTATTTCATTCATTATATATACAGTCTGCCCATGACCATGGATGCTGCAAAATGTTCGAAACATCGAGCAAACTAAGAGTAGTATTTTATATACTTAATGTGCATGCATTTACTTTCCACTATACAAATGTGTGCTTAATTGTGTATTGCATGTATGATTTTTAAGGTATTTATTATAACAAATGTGAGTACACAGGGTAGAAGATAAAATGTTGTTTTGTTTTGTAATTCATATATTTGTGCATTAATAATATAATAATTGTATGTGCTAGGGCAGCACGATGCACGTATGTATACGGCACATATCGATGCTGTAGTGTATATAACAAATGAAATAAACGCGATATATTTCCATGAGCTATTTCGATTCAATGGATGCTATTCACGTAAACTTCAGAAAATATTACAAATCCAATTCTGTTTCATTAAATTAATAATAAAATAAATAAATCATAGAATTTGTACCATGTACATATATACATATATTGCGCAGATTGGGGCAAATCTGTATGGCTGAATGTGCAAACGTGGTATATCCTTGTAACAAAATACCTTCCGTAAATCTTATCTAGATTTCACTTACAAGTTGTTGATGGTCCTTTAAATGGATAAAACCAGGGGAGTCTATCGGTCACCATCAGGAGCGCCTTGTGAGCGACGAACTAGGGGCGGTCCGTCACCCGAACCCCGAGATAGCGGCGCGTGTTCCGCGCGCGTTTCTTAGTAGGATAGGTGCGGCTAGCAAGGTCGCACGGAGAAGGAGCCCGTCAAACAGTGACGGGCCGATACCTGCCGGGGACGGGGTCTAATGCAGACAAAGCGTACACCCCACCCCCAGCTAGAGGTAAGAGGAAGGACACAGTGGGGTTTTAGCAGTTTGAGCCTGGCATGTCCCAAGTACAAGAAGATTTCCACAAGATTAAAAAAAGGGGAGTATATGGGCCCCAATGGCTATATCAAAAAGGTCCTAATTGGAAATTTTCAATGAAATTGGTATGAGATGTACCAAACCATTTAATTGATAATAAGGAATGGGTTGAGTATAGTTATATATTCGGTATTCAGTACTTTTGCTCAATATACATATTTCGACCAATGTTTGGCAATTTAATATGCTGAAAGTTTTGCCTGTATAGAGCTTGCACAGTGTGGTATGATCTTACAATAAAAACCATATTTGGCCTAACCCTGATGAATATGAATGATAATAGTAATTGTTAATAAGGGGCCACTGTTTGTTTACCATAGAATATGGAGCCATGCCTATGTGGACTTACCCTTCAAACTTCTATAATAACAATGAAAGAATACATCAAATGTTTAGCCTATAAAATGTATGTCTATAAAATTCAGGGCTTGTCTGTATGGCTGCTATGCCATATTAATTTGTAATCAAACAGTGTCTCCCACCTTAACTAGCAGACTTGGTATACAAATACTTAGTTGTGTTGTTTCTTTGTGGTCATAAAAATGAAATGAGGATTATGCAGATGCTTTGTGGTTATTTAGAAGGCTCTTTTAAGCAGTTATGTTTGAAAGTTAGCTTGATATGTACTTACATCAAAGAAATGTCTTAATCTTGCTGGTTTGTCCACATTTAAGAATGTTTCAAAAGGTGGCATCAAAGCATACAAATCTGAAATAAAGATGAATTATAAATAAACTCTATCTTAAATAGTATAAGAACTTACCAACATTACATTATCATTGATAAAATAAATAAATTTGCCAGCTACAAATAGCACCAACCCATCTCATCCCATGGGAGTCGTAAAAGGGGACTATGGGATTAGCTGGAGGATGGGCAGCAGCATCCTTCAACTCAACTGCAATCACCAATCTGTCTGCCAAGCGTGGCAATTATGGCAAAACCCCCCAATGAGCACACACACAGCTCATTGTGGCAATCTTTGGGGGAGGCCTGTGTTCAGCAGTGGACTTTATTTGGCAGAAATAATGAATAAAATGAAATCTTTAAAAAATTGTTTATAACCTCTCATGTATGTGTGTAATCCACCAACTGTAAGACACAATGCAATTTTAATTTGCCTGGAATTGCAGCACACAAGCAGTTAAACTGTCATCTGTTCCGGGGCATCAATCCAGGGGCAGTGAGACACAATGGAATTTTACTATGTCTGGGATTCTGACTTGAGTCAGTATATTTCTACTTGAAAATGTTGAAAAGTAGAACTCTTATCCACTTGACAGACCATCACACTGAAGAACCTTTGAGGTTGACACCTAATTACACTCCTCATTTTAATTTTTATTAATTGGACTAATTAAATGTAATCACCATCATCTTCCCATTATCTTATTTTAATTTGTAACCAATACTAAAATCTAATTATTGTTGTTTTGTTATAATTGATTTCAAGAGGTCAGAATTTCTAGAAAAGTTAGCCACCTCTTGCATAGTAGACCATTTAACATTAGCATCCATGGGTAAAACTGACTTACAAGTTTGTTTATAAAGCAGTTTGATATTACCAAAGTTTATTAGTTGCAAAACGAAGCATTTTTTGGCTGTAGATTAACCACTAATCAGTTTTTATTACAAGGTGCATCGCCAGCATAGCCTATCAATATAATATATGCTCTCGTTAGAAATTTATAAAGATAACTCACTGTCTTCTGGGGCAGGCGCGTCAGCCCCAAGGCTGGACGACGACGGCACCTCTTCCATAATTGATGTATCAAACAAAGCATTAGCCTCCTTAGCAATGAACTGGTGCAGTTTCAAGCGCTTCCCGCGGTCCTGGAACGTAAGGTGCTTGTGCCTCGACTGATATACAGCAAAGTCCAAAGATCCCACGCCGATCTTAGACAAATCGTCTTCGCCTCTCTCAGCTTCCCACGTTTTTTGCAACTGCTGGCCATGATAGTTTATGGACTGCGTCACTAGGGACGCATCCAGAGATGTGTCCATATTGCAAATCTACAACAAAAGCTTGGATGAGTCAATAGATAGGTTAAAGTAAGATCACCTAAGAACGCCGATAGACGACGCCATTTTGATAAATTACTGAGCCGACCGCACTATTTTTAATTTTGGGTATTTAATGCGTATTGTAGTTTTATATTTTCTAAAAAATGGTTACCTTTGCACCTTCAATTTTATATAGTATTTTTCACAATGCCCCGAGAAAACTATTATATTCTAAACCACATTCTCGACACACGACACTAATATAACAAATGTGAAATGACCACAATGCAAATGGCGATGGCGACGAACGAAACGAAAACGACGAACGAAGCAGGGTTGCCAATGCCAATTTATGAAATTCCCCAAAATTCAAGTCAAATTCTCTGGGGACCGAAATCTGCATACCTATCTAGTTTATCGACTGTATAGTTCAAATAATTAAACTATCCGTCGGCTGGTTTCCCGACGTTTAAAGGGATAATCACTAATTAGTCTAGACTCTAGTTATTCGAAAAGTATTAGGGATACTTTTCAAATAACTAGACTAGTGGCTAATACAGTAGACTGCTGCGCTCCGGGTCGCGGGTTCGATTCCCGCACGGAACAAATATGTGTATGATCTGTAGGTAGTTGTTCCGGGTCTGGGTGTATTGTGTGTGAAATGTATGTCTGTACACGCACCCACGACACAGGAGAAATCCTAGTGTAGGGCAACGTTTTTTAAAAGAAAAGAATAGAAAAGTGTCCCGACCCAGAATATCGATATTTTTTAACTATGAAATGTCAAAATCTCCGCATTTTCCTCGCATAATCCCCAATCAACTTGAGATACCCCGCAGTTTGGGGTATTCCCCACAAGTTGGCAATGCTGGAACTAAGTAGGAACAGATATTTTTATTTGATTGGTTTGGATTCCAAGTCTTTTGGCCAAAAATAGAACAGACCATCGATAGTGTTGCCAAGTTAATGAAACAAGTAATGACTAAGCATCAGAAGGCGCTGTTCTATAGTTCATCCCCTTTAAAACAGAGGAAGTGGCTAGGAAAATTAGTGACCTCTTTTTGGGTCCGCGATCAAAAACAGACACAAGTTAGTAACTTTCAAGCGATATAATTAATCATCACCAGTATATCATAGTCACCAGAATATTCATTTGACGTTGATGATTCTGGTTCTTCCTTCAGCTAAGGAAAGACACTTCCACGGTTATTTGGTAAGAAGCAGACGACTCATATTTTTTCTTTAAATAATATCTGATTCTAATTAAACATTCTGATTAAATATTAACCCCCAAACCCGCAATATTTTGGTGCATTAAGGTAACAAATTTATGTATTTATGTGCCAATATAGTTCCGATGAGCGCTTCAAAAACGGCTCGAAAAATAAGAGCACAAATAATGTTGTGGGGCTATTTGATATCAGTATGGTTCAATCATAGCCAACAATAAGACGTTCAAAATATCACAGTGCGGGTTCAAAAGTAGCGTATCACCAAAATTTCTAAAGGAATATCGTTTTGTCGATAAGTTTATGTATAAAGTAAATTTTTATGTATTAAAAAATAATTGAACTTGAAATATGAATAAATTAAAAATTGTTTTCACTCATGTACGTTATATCCTTAGACAAAGCAGTTTACGGTTATATCCGGCATCCGAACGAACATTGTCAATGGAATCTTGCGGGGATTCCCGCCATTAAGTCGGGGAAAATAAAAATGCCCCGGCGTGGAGTTCTTTACTTTTCTCGCTACGCCACTTACATACGTAGAATCATCGTAGAATAGTCGTCTTTAAGTTATGATCAACTAAAATGAAATTATATATTCTTAAAGAAGTTTACATTTTAAGTTAGGGCCGAATACTGAAACGCCATTCAACTCAGTCTGTCAGCGGAGTTCCCTTTAGTTTGGTACAGCCCCCAAATTAAAATGGAATTCTCAAACGCTACTCAAACGTTTTAAGACCATAATCAGCTCAGCGTCTCTTACATGTTTCTAATAGGGCAACATTATCTAGAAACAGTTTGTTCTCGATTACAATTTAATTACTTTTCAGTTTCACGCAATATTTACTTGAATAGTAACAATTTTAAATTACGCAAATGAATAGAAAAATTAGATAAATCAGTTAAGAATATATTTTGAGACTGAGCTTTACATTTTTTTTTAAGTTATAGCTGCAGCATTACCTGTTCTGTCTGTTTTACTAAAGAAATAAATTAAACTGGGATCGTCAGTAACTTTACGTATAATGTAACGATTTTGTAACAGCTGGCAGTAGTTATGTACCTATCACCAGTTTTACAAATATGCAAATATATTTTTTATAAACATACATACATGATTGTGTTGATGAAAATAACGCGATGAACTAATCAAAAGATGCCAAATTAAACGTGCGCTTTTAATTTAATGGAATCGTACGACGTTGCCGACATATTTATTAGATATGTTACATTTTTGGGAAATATTTTATGAATATTTAAAGATTGATTCATCTGAGCACCGTACAACGTTGCCTTATACTTGACATTGGCGAAATTGTGAAAGATACTTACAGAAGCCATGATCTAAGAAAAGAAGAAGATTGTGTTGAATGAAAACTTGTGATAATCTTAACATTATCAAGCAAGATGCCTCTCAGGCCCTGTCTAATTACTTTTACAGTTCTTGACTTTAGTGAAGTGTTGTGTGTGTATACACTTTCAATCAATGGTTAATGTTAATAAATGTAATTATTAATTTAATCTAAATAAACCTTTACATAACTACATAACTTAATGATATGATATGTATCATTTCTTGTGACATTAAAGTACAATATTACACAGATATATACAGAACTGTAAATGTGTGAGCAGCATGTAGCCATTAATGTACATAAATTGCTCACTAAAATGTCTTACTGGTGGTGGCATTGTGTCAGGTCATTGGATTCCCTACAATATGGTTGAGCTAAGCGATGCAGTTGTGTGAATGGGTATTATCTGTTGGGACTGGTCAGCTGTTAACTGCCATGGCAAATAAATTATAATAATGTAATAGTATGTTCTACCTTTAATTCTTTACACATCAAACAATTTTTTCTCATTATATACTTTAACATAATTTGTATCCATCAACACTAATATCAATTATTAGACATGAATTCGCTTTGTACTGACTCTTCTCCATAGGACTAACCAATTGGCATCATTCAGCTTAAAGGTTTAATAATTGCATGTCCTATTTGAAATAAAAACTGACTTGACTATGCATTACTAATTCTTATTTATTATTATTTGTATATTAAATAAAGACTGGTGGTATTGTAAACATTACTGTGCTCTTAATAGACGTTTGACGGCCGAATACTCAAACGACATTCAACTCGTTAAGCACTGCTCTACTGTTTGGCGCGCCGTTATCTTAGTTTTTCGTATACTCAAACGTCTATTAAGAGCATCATTTAAATAAATTTGGGATCCAATTAAACTTGCGCTTAAAATGCCACTCAATGTAAAAACCGTATACTGAAACGTTACTTAAGCCGTGACAGCTGTCAAATCGAGGTCTTAAATAACTTGAGTACCTGTGGAATTTAAGAGTGGTCGAGAGCTATCTTAAATAATTTTAAGTACAGTAAAAGTTATAAATAGAAATTGAAATGTCCTTATCATCACTTTCTGATGAAGAAACTACCAGAAGAAGTCGTAGAAACGTGAAAAGGCTTAACGCCTGTGAAAAATACAACGATATCGTTTCGAATGCGGTTCCGAATCTCCAAGGAAACTGTGTTGGACTTGGATTCAGTGATAGGCAATGCTATCTACTACTAATATAGTAATCTGTGATGCTATCAAGCCTCTGACTAAGCGCAATCGAGCTTGCATATATAATCGAGCAAAATGTGAACATCTTCACATGCCAACTCCTAGCGAACGCTTGGAAGTTGCACATGATTTTACACAATAGCTGGATTTCCAAGAGTATTGGGTGATGTGGACTGTACCCATATTAAAACAAATTCACCAGGTATGTTCCATCTTATAACCAAGTTACTTGTTCTATAATGAAAGTAAGTGAAAACTGAAAGTTCTTAATAGAAACAAAAAAATTGTTTACAGGAGGAGTTCAAGCTGAAACCTTTCATAACAAAGGGTTACTTTTCTTTGAATGTCCAAATGGTGTGTAAAGCAAGACTGCGCATTAAAAATGTAATTCCAAGAAGGCCAGGCTCTGTACATGACAGTACAAGTTTTAATGATTCACCTTTGTGTGCACAACTAGAGTGCTGCGACTTCGAAAACATGATGCTTTTTGGTGATTGTGATTATCCATGCCGCTGCTATTTAGTACCACCTTTATTAAATACAAGGACTCCTGCTGAAGAAGCTTATAAACTTATTGTGCACTTTCTAATCAGGATACATCTCTAGAGGTTGTTCTTCAGACAGTACTGAGGAGGAACTTATTGAATAACAGACCCATTAAGGAAATTAGTTTTTTTATTGTGAGGACAATATTAATTAAAACACATTTTTCTAATTAACAATTGTTTTATTTTAATATAAGTTTGAAATCTCAGTATTGTTTAACGATAATTAACAATAGTCAACCTAATGTTATCAATATCACAATTTCTATTCAATATAGGATTTATATAAAAAAGAATAAACTAGAAATAGCAATAATCACTGTAATGTTTACAATATCACCAGTCTTTATTCAATATACAAATAATAATAAATAAGAATTAGTAATGCATAGTCAAGTCAGTTTTTATTTCAAATAGGACATGCAATTATTAAACCTTTAAGTTGAATGATGCCAATTGGTTAGTCCTATGGAGAAGAGTCAGTACAAAGCGAATTCATGTCTATTAATTGAGGTTAGTGTTGATGGATACAAATTATGTTAAAGTATATAATGAGAAAAAATTGTTTCATGTGTAAAGAATTACAGGTAGAACATACTATAATATTATTATAATTTATTTGCCATGGCAGTTAACAGCCGACCAGTCCCAACAGATGATACCCATTCACACAACTGCATCGCTTAGCTCAACCATATTGTAGGGAACCCAATGACCTGACACAATGCCACCACCAGTAAGACATTTTAGTGAGCAATTTATGTACATTAATGGCTACATGCTGCTCACACATTTACATTTCTGTATATATCTGTGTAATATTGTACTTTAATGTCACAAGAAATGATACATATCAACCATTAAGTTTAACCATTAAGTTATCAACCATTAACATTAACCATTGATTGAAAGTGTACACACACAACACTTCACTAAAGTCAAGAACTGTAAAAGTAATTAGACAGGGCCTGAGAGGCATTTTGCTTGATAATGTTAAGATTATCACAAGTTTTCATTCAACACAATCTTCTTCTTTTCTTAGATCATGGCTTCTGTAAGTATCTTTCACAATTTCGCCAATGTCAAGTATAAGGCAACGTTGTACGGTGCTCAGATGAATCAATCTTTAAATATTCATAAAATATTTCCCAAAAATGTAACATATCTAATAAATATGTCGGCAACGTCGTACGATTCCATTAAATTAAAAGCGCACGTTTAATGTGGCATCTTTTGATTAGTTCATCGCGTTATTTTCATCAACACAATCATGTATGTATGTTTATAAAAAATATATTTGCATAATTGTAAAACTGGTGATAGGTACTAAACTATTGTCAGCTGTTACAAAATCGTTACATTATACGTAAAGTTTCTGACGATCCCTGTTTAATTTATTTTTTTAGTGAAACAGACAGAACAGGTAATGTTGCAGCTATAACTTAAAAAAAATGTAAAGTTCAGTCTCAAAATATATTCTTAACTGATTGATCTAATTTTTCTATTCATTTGCGTAATGTAAAATTGTTACTATTTACGTAAATACTGCGTGAAACTGAAAAGTAATTAAATTGTAATCGAGAACAAACTGTTTCTAGATAATGTTGCCCTATTAGAAACATGTAAGAGACGCTGAGCTGATTATGGTCTTAAAACGTTTGAGTAGCGTTTGAGAATTCCATTTTAATTTGGGGGCTGTACCAAACTAAAGGGAACTCGGCTGACAGACTGAGGGCCGAATACTGAAACGCCATTCAACTCAGTCTGTCAGCCGAGTTCCCTTTAGTTTGGTACAGCCCCCAAATTAAAATGGAATTCTCAAACGCTACTCAAACGTTTTAAGACCATAATCAGCTCAGCGTATCTTACATGTTTCTAATAGGGCAACATTATCTAGAAACAGTTTGTTCTCGATTACAATTTAATTACTTTTCAGTTTCACGCAGTATTTACTTAAATAGTAACAATTTTAAATTACGCAAATGAATAGAAAAATTAGATAAATCAGTTAAGAATCTATTTTGAGACTGAGCTTTACATTTTTTTTAAAGTTATAGCTGCAGCATTACCTGTTCTGTCTGTTTTACTAAAGAAATAAATTAAACTGGAATCGTCAGAAACTTTACGTATAATGTAACGATTTTGTAACAGCTGGCAGTAGTTATGTACCTATCACCAGTTTTACAAATGCAAATATATTTTTTATAAACATACATACATGATTGTGTTGATGAAAATAACGCGATGAACTAATCAAAAGATGCCAAATTAAACGTGCGCTTTTAATTTAATGGAATCGTACGACGTTGCCGACATATTTATTAGATATGTTACATTTTTGGGAAATATTTTATGAATATTTAAAGATTGATTCATCTGAGCACCGTACAACGTTGCCTTATACTTGACATTGGCGAAATTGTGAAAGATACTTACAGAATCCATGATCTAAGAAAAGAAGAAGATTGTGTTGAATGAAAACTTGTGATAATCTTAACATTATCAAGCAAGATGCCTCTCAGGCCCTGTCTAATTACTTTTACAGTTCTTGACTTTAGTGAAGTGTTGTGTGTGTATACACTTTCAATCAATGGTTAATGTTAATAAATGTAATTATTAATTTAATCTAAATAAACTTTTAGATAACTTAATGGTTGATATGTATCATTTCTTGTGACATTAAAGTACATTATTACACAGATATATATAGAACTGTAAATGTGTGAGCAGCATGTAGCCATTAATGTACATAAATTGCTCACTAAAATGTCTTACTGGTGGTGGCATTGTGTCAGGTCATTGGGTTCCCTACAATATGGTTGAGCTAAGCGATGCAGTTGTGTGAATGGGTATCATCTGTTGGGACTGGTCAGCTGTTAACTGCCAATGCAAATAAATTATAATAATATTATAGTATGTTCTACCTGTAATTCTTTACACATCAATCAATTTTTTCTCATTATATACTTTAACATAATTTGTATCCATCAACACTAATCTCAATTATTAGACATGAATTCGCTTTGTACTGACTCTTCTCCATAGGACTAACCAATTGGCATCATTCAACTTAAAGGTTTAATAATTGCATGTCCTATTTGAAATAAAAACTGACTTGACTATGCATTACTAATTCTTATTTATTATTATTTGTATATTGAATAAAGACTGGTGATATTGTAAACATTACAGTGATTATTGCTATTTCTAGTTTATTCTTTTTTATATAAATCCTATATGAATAGAAATTGTGATATTGATAACATTAGGGTGACTATTGTTAATTATCGTTGAACAATACTGAGATTTCAAACTTTTGTATTAAAATAAAACAATCGTTAATTAGAAAAATGTGTTTTAATTAATATTGTCCTCACAATAAAAAAACTAATTTCCTTAATGGGTCTGTTATTCAATAAGTTCCTCCTCAGTACTGTCTGAAGAACAACCTCTAGAGATGTATCCTGATTAGAAAGTGCACCATAAGTTTATAAGCTTCTTCAGCAGGAGTCCTTGTATTTAATAAAGGTGTTACTAAATAGCAGCGGCATGGATAATCACTATCACCAAAAAGCATCATGTTTTTGAAGTCGCAGCACTCTAGTTGTGCACACAAAGGTGAATCATTAAAACTTGTACTGTCATGTACAGAGCCTGGCCATCTTGGAATCACATTTTTAATGCGCAGTCTTGCTTCACACACCATTTGGACATTCAAAGAAAAGTAACCCTTTGTTATGAAAGGTTTCAGCTTGAACTCCTCCTGCAAACAATTTTTTGTTTCTATTAAGACCTTTCAGTTTTTACTTACTTTCATTATAGAACAAGTAACTTGGTTATAAGATGGAACATACCTGGTGAATTTATTTTAATATGGGTACAGTCCACAGCACCCAATACTCTTGGAAATCCAGCTATTGTGTAAAATCATGTGCAACTTCCAAGCATTCGCTAGGAGTTGACATGTGAAGATGTACACATTTTAATTCAGCTATTTTAGCTGTAACTCTGTGCACAATTCGGTGAACAGTTGGTTGTTCCACACTAAATACATCTGGTATAAATGTTTGATAAATGCCTGTAGCATAAAACCGCAGAATTATCAGAAGCTGATTGATCTATTGACTGTAAAGCTCGATTGCGCTTAGTCAGAGGCTTGATAGCACCACAGATTACTATATTAGTAGTAGATAGCATTGCCTATCACTGAATCCAAATCCAACACAGTTTCCTTGGAGATTCGGAACCGCATTCGAAACGATATCGTTGTATTTTTCACAGGCGTTAAGCCTTTTCACATTTCTACGACTTCTTCTGGTAGTTTCTTCATCAGAAAGTGATGATAAGGACATTTCAATTTCTATTTATAACTTTTTACTGTACTTAAAACTATTTAAGATAGCTCTCGACCACTCTTAAATTCGACAGGTACTCAAGTTATTTAAGACCTCGATTTGACAGCTGTCACGGCTTAAGTAACGTTTCAGTATACGAATTTTACATTGAGTGGCATTTTAAGCGCAAGTTTAATTGGATCCCAAATTTATTTAAATGATGCTCTTAATAGACGTTTGAGTATACGAAAAACTAAGATAACGGCGCGCCAAACAGTAGAGCAGTGCTTAACGAGTTGAATGTCGTTTGAGTATTCGGCCGTAAGATAGCTCTCGACCACTCTTAAATTCGACAGGTACTCAAGTTATTTAAGACCTCGATTGAAAAGGGCGGGAAAGTCGAATTAAAAGGCGCTCTTTTTGAAACTAAATAAATTTAATTTGTTTTGACCTATAAATAACCAGTTTTTAGCCCTTTTTCAATTCCATGAGTGAATTTAGTGGTGGGCTCATGGAGCCCTCGGCTTTCGATGCCACTTTAAAGCGGAAGAGTACAACTTGTATCCGCGAAGATGAACCGGTTTCCAAGATGTTACCCAAGTTCATAAATACTAAAAGAGGTTTATTCAAAGATATCCTTCCAATTTATGAAGAACAGAACCGAAAGGATTATCCCGTTTTACTTTTTCAGGAAAACAAGGAAAAAATTGATCCCTTTAAAATTAATAAAATTCTTAAGGACTTGGTGCCACCTAACACGTATGTTAAACCCATTGGTCATTACTTTATCAAGATCTTTTTTCCAACAAAAAAAGAAGCAAACTCTTTCATTATGAATAAGCCCATTCATAGCAAACATAACTGGTCAGTCAAGATACCTTTTGATCAAATTGAAAGCCAGGGAGTAATAAAGGTCCCTACTGAAATTGATGATTCTGAACTTCTATCGTCTTTGAAGTCACCTGGGTGTGAAGTTTTAGGTATCAAGAGGTTTAAGAAGAAGCTTCCTGATGGCTCACTTACTAGTCTCCCAACAGTATTGGTAACTTTTTTGAATATTAACAGACCCAGTCATGTTACTTATGAACATTTATGGCTAGAAGTAAGAGAATATTTTAAACCTTTAGTTCAATGCTTTAACTGTTTCAAATTCAACCACACTAGTGGTTCTTGCAAAAATGCCCAAGTTTGTTCCATCTGTGCAGGTAACCATTTCTATAAAGAATGTTTACAAAAAGATAAAATTAAATGTAATAACTGCCAAGGACCTCACGTAGCAGTCGCCTATGAGTGCCCCCTTAAGGCTTCGAAAGTTGCTGAAATTAAAAACAGAATTTTGGGTGGTACATCATATGCTTCAGCTATTAAAGGCTCCAAATCAGTCTTACATACATCTAATGACAAAACCTCAAAAAATATATCTTTGAATTCTAATGTGAATACTAAAGCCACATCACCGCAGAAACGATTCATTATAAGCGACATATTGAACTGTGATTCAACATTAAATGGTATTATAAAAACAGTTGTAGATTTGATTTCCAAGAAAGATGGAGCACCAATTACATCCAGGATAATAAAAGAATTGTTAATACACAATTTAAGCAATATATAATATTATATGGATAAAGTTATTAAAGTATATTAATGTAATAGAACTAAATTTCACACTGGAATCCTAGATATATTTCCCCTAAACTTGATGTTTTTAAATAACTTTATTGATAATAGTATTGATAGCATCAACTTTATTTTAATTAATAAATGGAACCTGACTTTGCTGTAATAAAAAAATAAGCATATGGGTTATATTTGCAAGAGGCTCCGATCAACCTCTCAGAGCCATTGCTATTAAATTTATATTTTAAATTCACTATTATTGATATAAGATTACAATTTTCAAAATATTCTATGTCAAATTGAATTTGTTTCTTGTATTTTCTCTATTATTTTGTGTGTATATTGTCCTTCTCCACCTAATGGTAAATTTGATATTAATATTCTGAAAGAAACATTTAGTAAAATAAAAACATAATTTCTTATTCATTGCATACTTTAATTTAATGCTCTTCTTCTGTTTTTTGGGTGCTAAAATGAATAACATAATATGAATGATAAAAACTGCATTCGTTATAATGATCTTAATATTGTAATTTAGCCCCTATAGACAATAGGAGTCAATGTTAGATTTCGTTTTTGTTTCTCAATCTTTCAGTTCCAGTAGTCATAGGTTAAGATTTGGACATTGTAAAACATCTTGTCATTTGTATAGATTAAAACTCTCCGGACAAAAAAATGTTAAATATATTGTAAATAGGAAAGCTATTGCTAATTGTTCTTTGCAAAGTGTAAAATAACAATTTTTATGATGTTCTTTGATTGTAAGTAGTTTTCGGTGCAGCGCAACATAATACACAGATTACTTTACTTTTGGGCTAATAGGTAATTGTAAATATTTAAATAATGTACATTGTTGATAACGTAGTGGAAATAAAACCTCTGATTATTGATTTTATAAACCTACTCCGTGTCTCCGTGACTGTGATTGATTTAGCAATGTCAATTCATCAATTGTCAATTTGTCAACCTATGTCAACACATACTGGCGAAATGTGACATACCTAAAAATGTGTTTTGTTTTATTTTTATATGTAAGGAAAAATATTTGTGATTTATTAAAAATTTCAATTTTATATTCATCCTAAGTTCTGTTAGATCTATATGAATTAGTTATAAGACTATACTATGTACTAGGGATGCAAACCAGTAAAATTACCCCGCTGAAATACGATATTATATATAGATATTAGTTTTGTCATATATATTATATAGATAATGTTAAGTATAACTTAGACATAAAAGATTTAAGTTAACATGTAAAAATAATCCGAATTGTTAATTTTTTGTTGGGTTGATGGTAAGACCAATGCCCGTAATAAATGAAAAAAAAAAAAAAAAAAAAAGACCTCGATTTGACAGCTGTCACGGCTTAAGTAACGTTTCAGTATACGAATTTTACATTGAGTGGCAATTTAAGCGCAAGTTTAATTGGATCCCAAATTTATTCTTAATAGACGTTTGAGTATACGAAAAACTAAGATAACGGCGCGCCAAACAGTAGAGCAGTGCTTAACGAGTTGAATGTCGTTTGAGTATTCGGCCGTGAGTTGAATGGCGTTTCAGTATTCGGCCCTTAGTATACGAAAAACTGAGATAACGGCGCGCCAAACAGTAGAGCAGTGCTTAACGAGTTGAATGTCGTTTGAGTATTCGGCCGATAATTGTTTACATATTGAGCACGCATTGGAGTTTTTTTAACGGTTGATAATTTAAGAAATCGATCTTGGTTGGTTTTCACAAGTAATACAGTTTCCAGGATATATAAAGCTGGAAGTGTTAGTAACTTTAATGATTTAAAAAAGGTATGCAACTATCTGTTGTTTTTAGACCGCACATTGATCTTATGCAACGTTTTTGCATCCTGAATACAAGTTCCCTTTCGTCGATTACCCTAAAACTAACTCCATATCGTAGAACTGAAGCGACTAGTCCGTGGTACAGTGTTAGTAGTGTCTCAGTATTTTACTTTTTTTGATAATTGAAAAAGTGCATATAATAATAATAATAATCTTTGTTTTCAGGCTACTTTGGCCCATAGACATATACCTTACAAACTGTGATATATTGTGAATAGTGGGTGTTTAGATATAAGTTTATTAACTGTACAGTGTGCTTAATGTGTCAGTCTGCGAATATACGTGAAGTCCAAAGGTTGTCGTTTGATTGCTCATTGCTCATTACGGTGTCCAGACTACTCCCGGAATACCATACCACTTCACAAACTAACATATATATACACACCCGGCACAATTAGCGGAACACAAAAAAGCAGGATTTTAAAATCTTTTACTTGAGGAACTGGCCAGTTATGATTTTTTTTAATTTATTGTCTAATTTGAAAATAAAAATTAGATGACATACACTTTTTTCATTCATTTGTTTTATTTTCCCGAACAATACGTTTTGTCAACTTGTTCGAGTAATGACTACGTAGTTATAATTTTTTTGAAAAATTGGACTTAATGGTTTTTTATAAATTTGTTATTCTATAGGCAATTTTGTTTATTAAAAGCTCTTTATTATGCCTGACTTAACATCACTGGAAATCATTAGGGCTGATGAAATGAGAAGAAATGGCCATAACTACAGATCGATTGCCTCAAGGCTTCGTCGACCAGTATCAACGATTCATCGCAGCATCCAGCGGTACAGATCGTCTAATTCTCTTGTGAGGAGGAGGGGTCAAGGTAGAAAAAGATGTACATCGAGGCGAGATGACAGTTTTTTACAACTTGGAGTTCGTAGGAATACGCGATTAACGGCTGTACAAGCTCGAAATGAACTGGAAGACGTTCGAGGAGTACGAGTAAGTGAGCGTACAGTTCGCAGGAGATTTGAAGAAGTTGGTTTAGGGTCGTATATACCTGCCAAAGGCCCAAAACTTGAGAGACGTCACCGCGTAAACCGATTAAGCTATGCGCGAGAACATCGTCATTTGAATTTGAACGAATGGCAGCAGGTTCTCTTTACTGATGAGTGAAGAGTTCTTTTAAAACAGATCGATGGGAGACAGCGAATATGGAGACGCAAAGGAGAACGCCACGTACAGTCTAATTTTGAACACACAGTGGCTTATGGTGGCGGCTCGATTATGGTTTGGGGAGGGATATGTTTGGGAGCTCGCACGGAGTTAGTGATAGTCACAGGAGGGACCATGACAGCAGATCGATACATCAGAGACATTTTAGAAGAACATGTTGTACCATTTGCCCCATTTATTGGTGACGACTTTATTCTAATCCAAGATAATGCTCGTGCTCATAGTGCACAATCGGTACAGGCATATCTGAGCCACGTAGGTATACCGGTGATGCAGTGGCCAGCAAATTCCCCCAATATGAATCCGATGGAGCATGTCTGGGACTTGCTAAAAAGAAGGGTTAAATCTAGAATGCCACCCCCCAACAATCTGAATGAACTTGGAAACGCATTACTTGAGGAGTGGGAGCGGTTGCCTCAAGAAATCATCGATAACATAATCTGTAGCATGCCCAGACGAATGGAAACTGTAATCAGAGCAAGAGGGGGAAACACTCGTTATTAATTTTGCTTTAATTTTATTGTTGAATCATTTAATGCTTACTTTTTTTTTTGTGATGGTTCATAATCATCTAAAAATTTCACTTATTTCAAATTTCTTTATTTTTCAATAAAAAATAACGAAGACTTTTCAAAGTCGTTATTAAAAGATGTTAATCAATTTGTTATTTTGTGTCTAATTACATTTTCGTCAAATATATGCGTTATTATCTCGTAGTCTCACTTTTTTTTCTGTTCCGCTAATTGTGCCGGTGTGTATATATAGATATAATAATAATACAGATTATGTTAGCAAGCAACTTCAGGCTATGTTAGTAAAAAAATCACTCGCGTCTCTACGTCACTGTGCGTTCTAGTGGCACTTGTCCGCGGAAGCGATGGAACATGACGCCTTGCGGCCAAAAGTCCTCTTCCATGACGAGATGCAGATAACATGTTGGTATTCGCACCACGAACGCCTTAAAGTTGGCGTTGTGACACGACTCCAGCAGCTGCACTCTCGGCGTGTACTTGGCCTTTGACGCATGTACTCCACGATATCCTCCGCCTTAGTGGTGTAGTGTAGGCGAGATATACACTGGAATGTTTGCTTTACGGCACGTATCGTTGTCTTGACTGCCGCAGTGGTTCTTATTGGTTCGATAACAACGCTTTGCACCAAAAGAAAACCATACTCATTAGCCTGCTTCGATGCCTTTTCAGGCATGGGCTTCTTGGTGCCCACAGTGGCGCTGGCTGTTTCGGCGGTGCACGGAAGAGCCGCAGAGACGGGATTGGAGTTGGGAAGCGCGCGAGGTGCACACACTGCAGGCTTAGCATTCGATGATGACGGCGGCGATGATAAAACTGCTGACGCGAAACTTGCCACCGATATATCGAGGCCAGCGCCGCGACCCATGTTTACGTTCGATGCACCCGACGTTGGTGACCTAGTTACCGCTACCGTTCTACGCAACTCGATAATTTCGTTGCGTAAATCGGTGACGGTGTTTTGGGATGCATCTATCTTCTTCTGCACATCCGCTAAGCTTGTCTTCAGAAAAACGATGTCTTTCAGAAGGCTCGTTACGTCGACATGGTCAAAGGTGACGGGAGGGAGCCTATGTACGTACTTCGTCACACACGTTGACGCATCGTCCGGGTCGGTATCCTTCAGCAGCGTAATGATGTCTTGTACGCTTTTCTTTGTCCCGTCACGCCAGCGGGACACCACCTGGTCAGTCTTGTTCAGTACTCTGTACAAGAGTAGCTTGGAAGCGGCGATAACACTCTCACTGAAGTTCGTTGTGCAGATCTGGACTGCGGGCCAACTTCTGCCGTCAGTACGTCAGTAGTTCATTCACCACAAATTGTTCACACATGGCGATTAAATTACGAGCGACGGATTACGCCGCGATAACCGATTTACGAATAATATTAATTAAAGAATTTGCGCAATCGCTTACATACTGCTTCCACATGCCTCCAAGTGAGTTTACTATTGATTGTAATACCCAAAAACTTGCTATTTGTAGCTTCTTCTATTAAGTTATTCTTAAAGGCAACACAGAGAATTGGATTATCGTGCTTTAGCGGGTATGCGTTAGCTACATAAGACTACACTATAGAATTGTCTTACAACACTTACCCAGTCTGGGGTTCTTTGCACATACACTCGTATTACTTTCGTACCTAGTTATAAGGATACAAAAATCATGGTAACACAAGCAGTTCAACAAGCACGAATTGTATTATTAGCCACACAACGTTCTTAAGTAGCTGTAACCAACGGTATCATATGCGGGTACCGACTATCTGTCGGTGTGGTGCGGCGCAGTGTGGGGGTGTTACGTGACAAAAATGATCGCGGGACTAGATTGACTCACGGCTTGAATGACATACAATGTCGACGACAGTAGGGTGTATACGTGTTTTTGCAGATAGAAGATAATCTATCAATTATAATGAATTTAGAAGTGTTATAGTGCCGTTGACGGAAGTGCACTACTTTTGTTTTGTTAAAATTTAATATTAGATTATTATTCTCAAGCCAATTTATGATATCTTGCAAAGAACTATTGATGTCATTTTGATAATTACTCGGGTTTGTACATTCTATATTTGCAGTGCTGTCATCAGGAAACGCAATATTGTGCTTCGTTGCTTTTGGGAGATCGTTTAAAAACAGTTGTGGTCCCAGCACGTTACCTTGAGGCACACCATATTTGTGCCTTAATTCAGATATATATAGGGTCTCTAATTTAGTTTTTGGACAAATTCTAGAGATTTCGGTACACTGAGATCTATTGTTTAAGTATGATTCCAAGAGCTCAAAGATATTGCCTCTTATGCCATAGCCGTGCAGTTTTTGCAGCAAAATCGTATGGTCCACATATGGTCGAATGCTTTTGTCATGTCAGTGTATATAGCACAAATTGGATATAGATATATGGAAATAGCCAAATATCAGTTTTCATAGATATTATTCTTATTCTTTTCATCGAAACTGACAGATCTTAATACAAAGTTTCATTCCCTATTTTACCCTTTTAGCTTATAGGTTGATTTTTCTTAAACGCTGAGATATGACATTACTTATTTTTAACTGAGAAGGTAAATATTTTATAGATCTAACTTAACACTGACCGATTTTCACCTCCTTTTTAGCCCCTTAAAGATTGATGTTTCTAAAACGATGTAGTGTGACTTTCCTATTTAGTTTTACTGAGTAGATGACAATTTACAATTTTCTTCATAGATCTGAAAAAAATGACGGATATTCCAAACAAATTTTTACACCCTCTTTTATTCAATTAAGGGCAGAATTTACAAAAACCCTGAACCACTTATTTATTTTCAACCAAAATGCCAAATAACGATATTCATAGACTAGTCAAGTCTTCAAAAAATATGGATATTCTATATAATCTTTCACCCCCTATTTTACCCCTGTAAGAGTAGAATTTATAAAAACACTGAAACACGTGTTACTTTATTCTGAACCAAAAAATCAAATACCAATTTTCATAGATCTAGCTTATAAAATGACGGACTTTCATACAACCTTTCAACCCCCATTTTAACATTTTAGGAGTGGAATTTTGTGGTTACTACGGAATTAACTTTTAGTGGGTACTAAGGAAGGAATTTTCTAATTCCATCCCTAAAGTGTGCATTCGCCTGCGTTATAAAACGTAGCTACTGTCAAAAGTTCATTTCATTCAGTATCTACTTACTAACAGACTTCAAAAATGAAGGAGGTTCTATGTTCGGCAATTTTTTTACGTTTGTTCATTGATTTCACCGAGATTTGCTGACCGATTTAAGCAATTTTTTTAATAAGGCAGATTGCTTTCTTTTTTGTCCCATATAAATTTGATTCAGTCGTTTTTTAACCAGTTTCAATATACAGGTTTAATTCGAGTGCAGTTATCTTGATGATGTCTTAATAGTTACCAGTTCCTCCGAGATTAGCGAACCGATTTGAGTATTTTTTATTAAATTTAGTGTTAAATACTCTCGAACTGGTTTCATATAAATATACTAGCTGGGACCAGTGATTTCACCCGCGTTTAATTTAAAAGAAATTAAGAGTATTCGACATAGACACTTGACATTGAATAAATATATTGGATTTCAAGGGTTTTTTTTTTACGCGGAACCCTAATTATTTTTCTAAAATAAAAGTAGCCTAAGTTATTCCTTATAACATCAGCTATCTGCCAGTGAAGGTCCCGTCAAAATCGGTTCAGCCGTTTCGGAGATTACCCGGAACAAACAGACAGACAGACAGACAGACAGACAGATAGACAAAAATAAATTAAAATAGATTTTTTGTTATATGTAACGTACATACTTTCATATGCATTTAGTAAAAAGCTGTTATTTTGACATTACAAACAAACACTTCAATTTTATTTATTTGTATAGATTGACCGAATGTCGGCTTTGGAGGAAATTGATCACATCGTCGAGGACTACAGCAAGATGCTTATATTTCTGTTCGACCTTCATGCACCGGTAAAAACTAGGGTTATTGAAGAACTGCCCGCCCCTTGGCTTACTGACAACGTTAAACTAATGATGCGCCTGCATAATGCTGCGCTGCATAAATTAAGGCGCACAAAATTACTATCATACAAGCAATTTTACAAAGATTTGAAGAAACTGGTGGAAAGGGCAATATAGAGTGAAAAGCAGTGCTTTTTTAAATTACATATCAATAATAATATTGAGAACCCCAAACTCCTTTGGTAAAATCTTAAATCTAAAGTTATCCCACCAAAGACTATTGGCATCCCGCGCATCTTAGCGACCCTAATCTTATTAATCAGCACTTTTTGAATGTCCCCGGTAATTCTGCTACTTCAATTAACCTTTTATGAATTCCATCGATATAGTGGTGCTAGTTTTCAACTGGAAGCCGTTGATCAATCAACAGTTATGAAAATAATTAAGAGTTTAAGCTCTAATGCATCGGGGGTTGATAGTTTGACGTTGGACATGATCACTATGTTAATTCCAAAAACTGTGGACATAATCACAAGTATCGTTAATAAATCGATCTCAAAAGCTGAGATAATTGATAATGAATAAATATAATGAATAAATGAAAAATTCCTAGTAGTTGGAAAACGGCAATAGTCAGACCTATCCCGAAAAACTCTTAGCGTCTCTGATATTAAAGAACTTCACCAGATAAGTATATTGCCTTGGCTTCTAAAATTTTAGAAATAGTGGTAGGCTCTCAATTGAAACATTATATTGAAACGAATAATATTTTACCAGATAAGCAATCAGGTTTCAGATACTCGATGTCATGGATAATTTACTGGCTGCTCAGGATGAAGGCAAGGGCACAATACTAGTTCTACTAGACTTTTCAAGGGCTTTTGATTAATTAAATATTACTCTATTGCTTTCGAAATTAATATATTATGGTTTTGAACCTGACACAGTAAAATGGTTCCATTCCTACCTTAGCAACCGTTCGCAATTTGATTGCTTCTACTGTAGCTTTTATTTAATTGACGTTGGAAATGATTCCTATAAATCCATAATAGGCAGAATTATTTGATTATTCTACACAAAATTTGATGAATGCTATATATTTATACATTGTTATTCAATCATCATCAATCATTTCGGCCGAATGAAGTCCACTGCTGGACACAGGCCTCCCCCAAAGATCACCACAACGACCGATATGGATGTGTTGTGGGCTCATTGGGGGGTTTTGCCGTAATCGCCACGCTTGGCAGACGGGTTGGCGATCGCAGTTGAGTTGTTAAAGTACTCGAAGGATGCTGCTGCCCATCCTCCGGCTAATCCCTTAGTCGACTTTTACGACACCCATGGGAGGAGACGGGGTGGTGGCATTCTGAGCCGGCACCACACGGCATTGTTATTGCAAACGGATAATTATTATTTATTATGAAGAGAAGGTCATCGTTTTACCAATCCCACGTACATAGTGTATTTTAATTTATCAGTCACAAATAGGTGGGGGCAAAGAGTTTCAGGTCATCCATGTACAGAAGGTGGGATATCATCTGACCTCTTCTCATCCAGTAGCCTAGCCCTGACCCCTCCAGCAGTATGCTCAGAGGGTTCAAGGCTAAGCAAAACCACAGGGGATTCAGACTGTCGCCCTGGAATATTCCCCGCTCGATCTTTATCGGTTCACTGTCCTCTCAGATGTGTCGACATCCTGGATAGTGAAGAACCGTCCTCCGTTGCCTCATACATGCCATTAAGAAGGTGCGTAGAGTTGTATTTATTTTATACCACTCTGGCACCCTCAAAAGCCATGTATGTGGCACTGAGTCAGTCATTCTTATAGTCTATCCAACATGTCGACAGATCTTTACGATTACGTTTAACCTGTTGGCTAATGGCCATGTCAATAAGCAAGTGCTCCTTAGTACCACGGCACCCATTCCTACATCCATTCTGAGAAGCAGACATGATAGAATTGATATCAATATGATGGTTAATCTTTGTTCTCAGGATGGACGTAAGAAGTTTATAGACCGTCGGTAAACAAGTGATCGGCCTATAATTTTTGGGTTCCGTGGTATTACCAGATTTATGGAGCAGGTGGGTAACTGCCATAGTAAGAATCTCTGGCAGCAACCCAGACTCTAAAGACAACTGGAACTGGGACGCCAAGCGGGCATGTGAACTATGCAACCACTTTAGCCAAAACATATGCAGCCCATTCGGTATTGGAAATTTCCAGTTGGGCAATGGATGGACTACACCGGCTACGTCTTGGGGGCTAATGACGATTGCCCTCATTTCGGTTATTGGTTCACATGCTCGTTCAATGTCCCGCATCCAATCATCTTCCGAATGACTGATGGGCACCAACCAGATGCTGCGCCAGAATGTATTCATGGCATAATCATCCGGCAGGTGCACATCACCCACGTCTTGATCAGGTCGCTCCCAAGTTCTATATACCCACCTTTGATCACTTTCGAATATACGATTCAGGGTATATCGCTCCACTCGCCGCTTGTAACTACGGATACGGTTTGCCTATGCATAAATTTTCTGCTTCAAAAGGTCGATGCGCTCTGTGCCGTAGTACATATATTCTCGGGGATTAATATCAGTTCCCGAGAACGTCTGTCTCACAAAGCGCATCACTCTTGTGCGGTTGTAGCCCGACTTGAAGCAGATAAGTGCCCTAGCCTCACTAATATGACCCTCAATCCTATACTGCCTAGCTGGCACGGCTGATTTCGGTCGTGTAGCTCTGTCATTTGAAAACTTAACATGAGCCGCATGACATGCCGCAACAGCCGCACAGTAGAGGATTGAATGTGTATCAGCCAGATCTTCGCTGCTATCAAAATAATTTTGTAGCAGCGAATCCAGAGCACACCCCTCCGCCCTATTTTTGTTATGCATAGGCAAACGTGGAAGACGTGGTCTATGCTTAGGTGGTGTGGATCGATATTCCCGAATCGCATCGTCCAAAGTTCTGCTTAAACTTTCACTGCACTGGGTACTTACATTTGTAATCCTGTCACTATCTTCCTCGTTAACGCGATCGGGTTACGGCTGAGCCACGGAATATATGTGCGACTGTGCCGCAATCTGTGACGAGGCAGGGAGTACAAGATTACTCTGCGATTCTAAGCGAAGTCGATCAAGCACGGTGTCATCCAACATGTGACAACGTTGGATGGCCCGTACCTGATCCGATAGTCGTTAGCCCGAAACGTTGACGGTTGGTTCAAGTACCTGGAACAGAGAGAGCATCTGAGCACGGTACGCAGTCAGCTTAACTCCCCCCCTGTAGCCCCAAAGTATGCGCGCATGACGTTTTCATTGATCACCTGTGACCATCGCATGCGCTGCACACTGCCACCGGAAGCGGGGAACCTGTTAGAAGCCGGTCGGCCTCGAGGTCCTAAGCAGTCGGGTGGCCGGGGTCTTCCCCGGCGACGTGCAGGTGGTGGTGACGACGGCGGAGAGAAATACTCGTCGCTAGAGCTCGACGCTACTGCAGCAGGTGAAGCTGGATCCACTGCCTGCTGCCGCGAGGCGGAGCTTAGCGACGAGTCCGGAAATGTTTGACATGTAGCTTTGGCTCTGGGCCTGGTCAGTATTATATTCGGTTATCTGCATATTGTTGTCCAATTCCAATTTTAATTTAATGTCTTTATTTTATTGTCCGATTTTACTATTTATTTGTAGTTTTCCAATTCCAATCTAGTTTATGGCTCCATCGGTTTGTCGATGATTCTGCCAATGTCCAGGTTGGATAAAACAAAAATGTAGATATTCTTTATAAAAGCCAAAATAAATAGCCCTTGAATAGCAAACCAAAACTGATCTGGTTGATTATCCTAAAAATGTAATGCATTATTTGTAGGTTTTCTTCTTCTTCTTCTCTTAGATTATGGCTTCTGTAGATTATCTTCCACAATTTCGCCAATGTCAAGTATAAGGGCAACGTTGTACGGTGTTTAGATTAATTAATCTTTACATATTCAATAAAATATTTCTCAAAAATGAAAAAATCTATAAAATATGTCGGCAACGTCGTACGGTTCAATCGTAGTTTTTCTTCTTCTTCTCTTAAATTATGGCTTCTGTAGAGTATCTTCCACAATTTCGCCAATGTCAAGTATAAGGCAACGTTGTACGGTATTTAGATTAATAAATCTTTACATATTCAATAAAATATTTCACAAAAATGAAAAATTTAAATAATAATAATTACACAGTTATTTAAATTACATGACACCCAAATTTGACAGTGCAGTATTTTTCAAATTTACGTAATTTCAATTTCTGTCACTGTCAATCCGATGCCTGTAGACTTTAAATATATTTATGGTATCTTCCATAGAATGTATATAAAATATTGTAAAAGACACCTTTTTTCTGAGTTAATTTCCGAAAAGTGACCTGATTTTATATTTAAAATAGTTAAAAACGATGTAAAAATTTATCGATATAAGAAACAATATTATGCTCTTGTAGACAAGCAGAGTTGCCAGGTTATTTTATTATTATTACCTTCACTATGTACCTGATTGGAAGGCTGGATCCACCCTTGGTCTAAAGTTTGTGGAGTCAGATGTTCTATCCGATTTAAACATCTTACGCCTTTTTTTAAAACATACCATAGTATATTTATATATATGTAGGACACATGGCATGTAATATACATTAAAGCGAATTCAAACGCTACTATTTTGATTGTGGGTCTAGTGACCTCAACAGAATAACCCTACAAATCAGTGGTCTTTTTACATTAAAGGTATTGTAAGTAAATACCTCTACGTGTATTAAAATTTTCTTTCAGTAGAGACTTGGCAATAGTAGGTGACAAGTTCAGTGATTGAAAAAACGTTCAAATTCTGTGGCAGCCTCTTAGTCTGATTGAATTAATTTGTTGTTTATTGTTAAGCTATGGTCACTGTTACGATTCCTAACTCTTCTAGTCTCACTGCTAATAATGTCCCGGGTAATTTTATTTTTGTTCTGGCTGCCTTTTATTTTGATCTAAGGTCATGCTAACGCGACAAATTACTACGCTCAGGCAGGCCTTTGTTCAGCAGTGGACTTCTTTTGGCTGATATGATGATGATGAATAACATGGCAAATTATGATAACTTAAGTAATTAAGTCATGTTATATATATATGTATATATATATTAAAAAATCCCAAAAAAAAAACATTTTTGTAGTGTATTATACTGGGCCAAATAAACCTGGTCCTTTTTTACTAGTGCAATACTAGGCATGATAAACCTAGCAATTAATTCACTTTAATTCTATCTGATTCTCAGGCGAAGCAGTTGGTTAAACCCATTCAGGCCCATCAACGTCGTGCAATAAAATTTGACATGACTGCCATTTGATAGACATTTTTACAAATCTTTTTCAGATATTGTGGCATACTAAGTTATCAGTCAGTTCGCTCCTAACAAAATGTTCCAGAGTGACTGCACAAATACCTTTGTTTCATGTATATTTTCTATTTCTTACACGTGGGAACCCTGCGTATTGCGTTGTCCAATATGCAATTAGCATATTTTATTAAAGAAGGGCTACTATCTTGAAAAAAGCGAGTACTCTTGGTGGATGATTTAAGGTCACTCACCATATTTACAACAAGTCCAATGGGCAAGGATAAAAATGACAATACAGTTTTGAAGTTTTTCCGTTTACCACCCAATCTATAAAATACACATAAATACGACCTTGCATGTAACATAGGCGTATGAATAATTTTCAAAACTTTCAATTACTTAAGGATATAACATAATGTAGCCGCCTAATATTTTAGAATAACGTGGATATACCGGCCATATCTTGCATACTTCAAAGCGGCCATAAAGCGTCATTGGGAAGGTCTCACTTCTATAGAGAGCGAATACAAAAGACGAAAAGAGGGCTAGGTAATGGCAGACACAATGGAAATACTGTTTGGACTAGGAGGCGGCCCGCCCTCCGTACAATGGTCCACCGCGAAACTTATTTTATTCCTCCACACTTATTTATTTTTTGTACCTATCTACTTTCAAGTTTTATACGTGAATACTGACAATACTCTGCTGGTGCTGGCTATTGTGTTAAAAATAGATTTAAAACGGATAATTTTGTTTTTATGTTACAGAAATCTGTGTGATATAGAACTAAGCCTTAAGGCAACATAAGTCGTTTAGGTCGTTTTTAACTACTTATTTTCCCACCTATTTAGCCGACTAGACCGTGATGCAGTAATTGTGTATACAATTTGAAAATATCGCATTTCTTGCGTGGAATTATTTCACATGGCAAAGCGAGCAAGGGCCGAGAGGCAGCAGAATATTTTTGTATCTTATACGGAGCGAATTTCCTGCCTCCGTAAATCAATTACTTCTTACTTTACTGTTATTTTTTTTGCTAAGTGATTGGCCAATCTTCCGTCTGGAGTTGTTCAAGCCACCCGAAGGTCTCCGGCATGGCTTAACGATCTGCTGCTGTTATTCCATACAATATAAGCAACAACCAGGACTGACGATTTTACGTGCCCTTCAAACCGCGGAGATGGTCAGTTCAAATACCAATATGCGGTCACTAATTATAGAGGGTCCGCACCGAGCGTGGTTGACCTAACAGTGAGCAAAGTTAAAGGAATGTATTCAATAATTCACGCCGTGTGGTGCCGGCTCAGAATACCACCACCCCATCTCCTCCCGTGGGTGTCGTAAAAGTCGACTAAGGGATTAGCCGGAGGATGGGCAGCAGCGTCCTTCGAGTACACTGCCGACCGAGTAACTGCGATCGCCAACCCGTCTGCCAAGCGTGGCGATTATGGCAAAACCCCCCAATGAGCCCACAACACATCCATATCGGTCATTGTGGTGATCTTTGGGGGAGGCCTGTGTCCAGCAGTGGACTAAATTCGGCCGAAACGACGATTCAATAAATAAGAGTCTGACCTGCCAGTGTATCTGGACATTAAAATATGACGTATTTGGATATTTCAGTCCTTGTTGTAATGTTTTAATTCTTTAATGATTGTAGTAAAAGGGGATAGTGGTAACGCCTTTCAGTACTTTTTTATTATTATTTAGTTAGCCTTTATGGCTGATACTAAACAGAACATATATACAAACTACGAGTTTTAACTTAAATTCTAACACATCGGATTTCACGGTTTGTTGATCAGCTTGTCCTGTTACACGTAGGCCTCTTCCAGCTGCTTCCATTCTGTCTATTGTCTGCTTGTATTGACCAGATAGCCCCTGCAATTTTCTTTATATCATCTGCCAATTTCTTGACTCGTTTTCCCCTTTTTTTCCACTTAACGTAGGTACTATATGTATTCCTTGCCGCAAGCACAAGACCACAAGTTAGTACTAAAATAAATTATCTAATAGTTTCTACGTAAACCAAGTACTACTCCCAAAGTATCGTAGACGCTTATAGAGCATATGCTACGAAATGCTACGCTTACATCTACGGGAATCATACTGCCTTCTTATTAAAGCCTTATAAGATCGGACTGTAGGACTTTTCTAATTGTAAAAATCCAGTTATGTAATTATGAATATATTATAATATAATGTAATTATCTTCAATAATATCGCTCTACGTGAAAGTAGTACAAGCGACACACTGCGACACGTAGCGCAGCGAGCTAACGACCGAAATTAATAATCAATCCAATCCAGAACTAATAGATTTAAGAGTTTAAACTTCATCCGTTATTGTGTTATGATCACATTTAACACAAAAAACTGACAAATCCTTAATCCCAAATCCAAAGATTACGGATTGGTTTGATTATTAATTTCGGCCGTAAATTGATTTATTTGTATGATGTACAGATAGTTGTTTCGGGTCTGGGTGTTTATGCATGTGAAATTTATGCCTATAAACTGTACCCACGATACAGGGGAAAATGCTAGTGGGGAAACGTAAAAAGAATATGAATATTCCATGGCTACATTGCCATGTTGCGAATCAAAGCTGTGCTTCTATACAGATCTGACAAAAAACACGCTCGAATGACCTTTTTACAATCAACAAGGCCGTGTGCATAAAATGAAAGATCAATTTGTACAGAAAACTACTGTTTCCATTAATATCAGTTATTTTGACACGCAATACATGGCGGCAACGTTGTCAATGCGATCAGGATTTCAGTTATACAGCCTTTATGGGAGGTAATAAGGTAGATTATGATTTGGCAATTACTGTATTGAGTGTACGATTAGTTGTTATGTGTGTGTGTGTGTGTGTGTATGCAAGGTGTATTGTGCAGGTTCACACAATACGCGGCGCGGCTTTGTGTCTCGCGTTCGCGCCATTGTAGTCAGACATATTACCCAACGTTTCCACATTGTATCTGCTCCTGCTGTCTCTGGCTTCTTCCTTTGATGGGACATATCTTATTTGTCGTACGCACTATTGTGTTACAGAAATACTATTTATGTTTTTTGTGTAGAGCGACTCTTACAAGAACACAATAGTTGTTAGAGTTCGACACAATTCATTTTCAGGTGTCCAGGGCATAGAAGTTCAACAAGGAGTGGTTGTACCTACTTTGAGTTTATTTTTTCTATGATGCCTACCCTCTACTTTTACAATTATTAGGCCAATCTATCTTTGTACCTTGTAGGAATACGTCCGGAGCTACGGCCAATTATGTTGTAAAGGGCTTATCAAGATTATGGGTAGCAACCTGTCGAGGGCCAGCAACGTCCTTCTATGAGCTAATAAGAGTATACTGCTATCACGAATCCGTCTACCACGCTTGGTGATTATTGATCAATCATTATAGTGATCATTTAGAGGCCCATTTTCAGCAATGCCACTTTTTTCAGAACCAAACATTAGTATTAATCACGCAATAGCATCTGCAGGCAATCAAACTTTTGGTTAAAGTCAACTACTTCTACAATTTTCTTGAATATTAACGTGATCAATATAATTTATGTCGAATATCATGCGCCCGCTCCATTTCTTCGTCGGTAAACAATGGATTAATCAAAGTTAATATATTGTTAACATTTAATTATATTGTGTAGGGGGAAATGCATTATGCAAGGGTATGTGAAAGGGTAGAATGTTGACCACGATAGATGCGCGAGGACAGTGCGCGGCAAAACCACGGAGCTGACGGGGTAAGCACTTGCGCCGGCCGGCTCACAGTCCGTGCCCGCCACCCGTGACACGCGTTTGTATCGGTGCAACTACTGCCACTGCCAGAACGAACTTTTTCGTAAACATCATTTTCCCGCTACATTCGTATTTGAAATTAGCGTTTATTTTTTGGTGCGTTCATTATTACTGTGTGCCAGGAATATTTTTAGTGTGAGTTTTATGTGGATGCGTGTTGTGTTGTGTGATTACTGGGAATTATTGGAATAACCAACTCTACTCTGGATTGTTGCGGTAAGTTTTATGTTTAAGAGCGACTGGAATCTAATTGGAATTAAATTGGAGATATGATATAAACAAATAAAATATTTTTCTGCAGCATTTGGCATACATAACACCATCACAACCTCCCAGTAAACAAACTCAGTTTGTTTTGAGCGAATTGCTTGGCATATTTAATTCAGATTGCTTAAAACAGAGGTTCTAAGTTAGTTGTATTCTTTGCGTCTATTGAGTAATTTCAGTCATAAATAATTGTTTTAAAATCATAAAATTATGTACTGCTAATCTCCGATCAACTAATTGTGACATAGTTGGGAAAATTTTAACACTGAAAAATTATATATAACATATTAATAACCGTAATTTCATATCTAATGTATAGTTATTAAACGTACTCAAATATTTGCATGCCTTTGTGGAGGCGCAACACATTGTACTTTTGTACTACTTTGTACTACTATTTATAAATGTAAGATCTTATGTAAAACTGTTCCTGCGAATGAATAAATAAACAATACTGTTGATCGAAGTTGCTAATTGGTTAAATAACATATGAAACCAACGTGTACATCATAGGTAAGTAGGCACGTTGTACACGTTTATTTAATAACTAGCTGGGACCCCCGGTTTCACCCGCGTTTAATTTAAAAGAAATTTAGAGTACTTCGACACTTGACATAGAATATTCATAATATATATTTCAAGGGTTTTATTGTTTTCGCGCGGAACCCTAAATATTTTTCTAACATAAAAGTAGCCTAAGTTATTCCTTATAACGTCAGCTACCTGTCAGTGAAAATCCCGTTAAATTCGGTCCAGCCATTTCGGAGATTACCCGGAACAAACAGACAGACAGACAGACAAAAAATGTAAAAATGGTTTTTTTGTTATAGGTACCGTATATACTTTCATATGCATTTAGTAAAAAGCTGTTATTTTGACATTACAAACAGACACTTCAATTTTATTTATTTGTATAGATTGTATTTATAAACGATTTTACGAACGATATATTCTTGCAATAACAACTAATATAATTTATTCCTATATTAACCGTCACAGCTTGCATATAATCATACAATAATAGTAAACCAAACGAACCCTCAAAAAACCAATCGCGTGGCACATCGATAAACGCGATAAAGTTGCAAACAACAAAATAATGGTACGAGTCGCGGAATTAACGCTCCTATTGTGTTAGTACAATAATCCGCTATCTAGGCCAGCCTCAGTGCTGCAGACGAACCTTTTGTCTTTCATGTTCGCCGTTAATAATGGCGGGCACCGAAACAGCCGCGCACAATACCGCGAAATGTGCGCGTTTTCATTTGCAAGACAAAACGTGCTTTGTTGTTGTGTCCGCTCAATACTAAATTTATAGCCGGTGGACTGAGAGCCGTATTGACGGCCGGCTAACGAACGACCAACACCATAAATGCATTTTGATCGGAACACAGATTATGTGTGCTTGATCTAGACGGGGCATCAGTGCATTCGTAGTTATGTAACTACTTAATCTAAGTATGTCAGGAATGGTAAATATGTTATTGCTTAAAACAAATACATAGACCAAAGTTCATTATGGTTCATGAAGTGACATTTTGGATACAATTATTTGACTCTTCCGACTTAGGTATACAACGTTTACACTCAGTTCACGTCCGCGGCAGTGAGCAGGGAACTGAGCAGAGCCAATGTGGATACAGATTACTTCCAATGTCTCTGCCGTTGGCTCTGCTGTTGTCTCTGCTGTTGACTCTGCCGTTAGCTCTGCCGTTAGCTCTGCCGTTAGCTCTGCCATTGGCTCTGCCGTTGGCTCTGCCGTTGGCTCAGCCGTTCCGAGACAAATCCTCAATTCTCAAATTTAATTTAAGCAGAGAATTTAAACATGAATTTGTAGTAGCTACCCAAATTTAGATGAGCTCAAACAAATACGCAATTCCTTGGGAATTGTGTTACCGAGGGAAAGTTAAAAGCTCATTTTAATCGCGTCCGTTATAAGACTTATAAGGCTAAAAAATACATTGACGACAGGGATGTTTGGCATTGATTCGTACTGGCTTCCCTGGAACCATGACGACATATGCGTTTATTTATTATAAAAACTAATCTAAATTATGTTAAAGGTAAGGTGGTAATAATTCTTCTTACAGTTCATTAACTATTTACATCTATATATATTATATAAATATAACATATTTGAGATTATAAATATATCCAGTATGATATACATTTTGTAAGTGTTACACCTTCTTCTAATTGATTAGTTCTATGCGTAATACTAGATAATAATACTCAATTTCATATTGTCTATTACAGAAGCAGTCGTGTTTTATTATTGTGTACTTATTACACATATAGTCTAATTTGTGTTTACAAACACTAACTTATTAACTAGTTGTGTTGTTTTTAGACCTGTTTGTTGATGTTGTAAGTTAATTAAGTTGTTAGCCTAAGTTGATGCTTGATTAATTACAAAGCTACTTTAGTAAAAATAAAGTGCAACATAGGAAACAATTCGGTTTTATAAGAGGTCGCTCGACTACAGACGCTCGTGTTGAGCTTATAGAACATATATTGATGCCTGGGAGAATTCACGTGATGCATTAGGCATTTTTGAGACCTTTCAAAGGCTTTCGATTGCGTTTTTTACGAAAAATTGGTCGGGAAATTGTACCATTATGGAATAAAAAATACTGCTCTTGATCTTCTTTTTGCATATGTGGGTAATAGGATCCAGAAAGTGGACGTTAATGGAGAGAAGGCTCCAGAGTCTGTGATGACAATGGGAGTTCTGCAGGGCTCAATTATAGGTCCGTTCCTTTTTCTCATTTATATTAATAACCTCCCTTAAGTTATAAAATATACCCACGGGATAGTGTTATTTGCAGACACATCCCTTTTATTTAAGCTTAAGCGGCAAAATGCCGCTCTCTCCAAAGTAGTGCACTGGTTTAATGTTAACAATTTACTTTTGAACAAGAAAAATACCAATTGTATTAGAATCTTAACACAAAATAAACGGAAAGAAGATGAGCCGTGTGGACACCACTATGTTTTTAGGTATAACTATAGATTCAAAGTTACAGAGGGGGCCACACATACACCGATTGTCGAATAGACTCAGTTCTGCAGCTTAAGCAGTTTTGAAAATATGCCAGTTAATTGACGCGGAAACAGCAATATTAGTATATTTTAGTTATTTTCAAAGATTGTTATTTTATGAGATTTAATGAATAATTAACGACATTTTAATATTATTAAGACATTTATCTGATTATATACAATTAATTATTGTGAATGCGAGTACTATGTGGGCTAGCTATACACACTTAGATTTAATATCTGTCTGGTGGTTTTGGGTATTCTTGTAGCCTACAGAAATGTCATACCGATGGTATAGTTGTGCGACGGGTTGTTGAGCTCCCTAAATACATGTTTGCCGTCTGACCTGTCCTGTCAACCCAAAACGCTTATGGATCTTTCTTTAAAAGACTATTCCAGTCGTCACCCAAATTTTTCCTTAATAATTGTGTATCTAAATAAGTCTGGACTTTAAAACAGAAACCTTTAGTTTTTTTTTATTGAAGAGTAACAGTTTTTTTATGCAACGTTCTTGCTAAAATAAAGATCATTTCATAACAATAACGTTAATAATCAAAATATTAAATCAAACTGTTTTTTTTATTGTCACACTCCGTCTTGCTGGCTCATCTCCATAGGACTGACTTTTCCGAACCATGCGCCCTAACTATTAACTTTTCTTGAAATCTACATGAAAAGTAAAATATTTATTTAATAATAAATAGATGAAACCTATTTATTATTAAATAAATATTTTAGTTTACCAGTCTTCCGGTGATGCTGAAGCATACCGACTGCTCAATAGACGGATATGGAAGTCCTTGCGTCACGATATCCGCACCTTTAACACTAACGGTGTTAAAGAGGCGATTGAGCGGAATCAAGGCTCCAAAGTGTTCGCAAGAGACAAGTCTAATGGGCAAAGTGGTATTATGAAGCTGAAGACCGAGGACGGCAGTGTAGCGTCGACTAAGCCAGAGGTTTCGAGAGAGATTGAGAACTTCTACCGGCAGTTATACACCTCGGTTACTATACCTACCATTCATTGGCCCTGACAAAGACCCGCGAGCCAATCTAACCCGACACTATACCGAGGATATCCCGGACATCAGCCTATACGAGATTAGGATGGCCTTGAAACAGCTTAAAAATAAAAAGGCGCCGGGTGGAGACAGAATTACGACAGAGCTTCTGAAAGCGGGTGGCACACCGGTACTTAAAGTCCTTCAGAAGCTATTCAATTCCGTCTTTCTCGAGGGCACAACGCCGGAAGCGTGGAACTGAGGTGAGGTGGTACTCTTCTTCAAAAAGGGTGATAACACCCTATTGACGAATTATAGACCCATCTCACTTCTGAGCCATGTTTATAAGCTGTTTTCAAGGGTCATCACGAATCGTTGTGTTGGCGAGTATGTCTACCTGGGACAAACTGTCCAGTTAGGTAGGTCCAACTTCGAGAAAGAGGTCAATTGTGTCGAATCCGACTCGGCTGGGCAGCGTTCGGGAAACTTCGCAACGTCTTTTCGTCAACAATACCGCAATGTGAGGCATGTCGCAACGACGCAAGTCTTTAACCAGTGTGTGTTACCAGTGATGACATATGGAACAGAGACGTGGTCACTCACAATGGGCCTCATAAGAAAGCTCAAGGTCACTCAGCGAGCTATGGAGAGAGCTATGCTTGGTATTTCTCTACGAGATCGAATCAGAACTGAGGAGATCCGTAAAAGAATTAAAGTTGTCGACATAGCTGAAAGGATTAGTAAACGGAAGTGGCAATGGGCAGGGCACATTGCTCGTAGAACTGATGGCCGTTGGGGCACAAAGGTTCTCGAATGGAGATCGCGTACCGGAAAACGCAGCGTGGGACGACCTCCAACGAGGTGGACAGACGACCTGGTGAAGGTCGCTGGGAGTCATTGGATGCGAGCGGCATGTGACCGCTCGTTGTGGAAATCTAAGGGGGAGGCCTTTGTTCAGCAGTGGACGTCCTGTGGCTGATATGATGATGATATTTATCTTAATGTGTTAAAACGAATAACAAAGGAGTTTCACTTCTTGCGCGTGTACATGTACTGATACACGCACCGATGTTTTTCCCTACCATGCAAAGAAGTTTCAGTTCAATTATATTGTAGGAAATAAATATTATTACATTTTCTGATACATACTTATATAACAAAATGTTACTTTTAAAATATTGCTTAACTTCTAATCTTTGAATCCAACTAGTTCCTGATCTAAATAAATTCTCCAATAGCTATCCAAATTATAGGTGCGAAGTAACACAATAATACATTTAAATTAAATTCAGCTCCAATCACGATTTTGCATCCATAAACTATACGTTTTTAAAGAAATGACAAAGGCAAAGGGAACTAGGTAGCCAACAGAGGCTTTGCGGTGCGTTGGTTGCCGCCTCGGGCAAGTATTGGCTGCCAGCCATTAGCGAATACGTATTACTGTTTCTTCATAGTTTTTTTCAGCTTCACAAGTTTTTTTACCATCATGTTTTTTTATAATACAGGATGGAGGCACTGGAAGTGGATGGTCATCCTGCGATTAAAACGGCACGAGTAGCCAACACATATTTTTCGGTGCCTTGGACGCCTCGTTATTAATGTGGTTGTATTTTTTTATTCTTGTGGCAAAAAGTATCTCTTGTCTATCGTTTGTATTCAGTTGAATAAATAAGGAATTATTAGTAGACCTATATAACTGCAAAATAAGCAAAGCACCACGCTTTTCCTACTTCCGTATTCACAAACTTCTTTTTTTTATACGACTTGGTGACGAGACGAGCATGTCGTTATGACGCTTATAAGCGTCATACCTACCCAATAACAATTGTAATGCTTCTCAGGACTAGACCTGCCTAGCACCACACTCCGCTTGCTACCTTGAGACATTAATTATCTACTTAGTCTTTTATGCCCAGTAATTTCACTGTCTATATTGCATTTCAAACCTGAGCACAGTAATGTCTAAAGTACTACTTGGCGGCAGAATATCGGCCATTGCGGTGGTACCTAGCCGGCCTCATGCAAGAAGAGACCTACAACTAGTAATTCTAGTAATTAAGTAATTCTTAGTTCTAATAAGAGTTAGCAGATTGAGATTATCAATAACAATTATTACATTTATATGTAATAGTTATATTAAACTAGCTGACCGCCCCAGCTTCGCACAGGCAGGTACATGCAAACCCGATTGCAGCGCCACCTACCGGGTGCAATTGTGAATCTAAACCATCCAGGGACTCATACATACACAAAGAAACATCAAAGTCGGTCCAGCCGTTTAGGAGGAGTTCAGGGACGTACACACGTACTTATGTACTGTACCGTACCGTGTACCGTAATGAATTATACATTTATGATAAACAATAGAAACGCTAGTTATAAAACTAAATAGAAATCAAATGCAAAACGCACTTGGCCAATTTATATTCATAAAAGATGCCGTTATGACTATTACGTGAAATTTGGAGACCGACGAAAACCGAATAAAAAACTCACAGATCCCCCACACATAAAGTTACACTCGAGACCCAAAGAGTATGCGTCACAAAAGCGACGTAATTGGCCCGTTCTTTTTCTACTTCCCTGAAGCATTCAGAGCCAATGAAACGTGTGCATTTAAATGACGTTCTACAGCTTTGTGGGGTCACACTAAAGTTGTTCGTGAAACCGCGAGTGAGTCTACGACTTTTGTTTAGCGTACACTGAGGGGCTACTAAAAGAACCTGCTCGTTAAGAAATCATTAGTCATGCTTATTTGAAAATATAATAGAACCGTCACTCTGTTAACAGCATCTACCGATGTCAAAATTGTATTCAATAGTTCAGGTAGACCTTATACAATTGACGCGTTTTAAATGTTTTTATTATTTCTTTATTAAATGCACAATTATAAACTGTCATAATAATGACAGATTGTTAGAAGATTTATAAGACAGCACCAATTTTAAAATCAGAACGTTATATTTTTATGTAACTAAGACCTAAGAAAGAACTAAGAATTTCCGTGTGGTACCGGCTCCGAATACCACCACCCCATCTCCTCCCGTGGGTGTCGTAAAAGTCGACTAAGGGATTAGCCGAAGGATGGGCAGCAGCATCCTTTGAATACATTAGATAACTCAACTGCGATCGCCAACCCGTCTGCCCCCAATGAGCCCACAACACACCCATATCGGTCGTTGTGGTGATCTTTGGGGGAGGCTTGTGTCCATCAGAGGACTTCATACGGCCGAAATGATTGAAGAGATTCCGTGTGGTGTCCGGATTAAGAATAAAGCATACCCGATCTCCTCCCGTGTAAGTCGTAAAAGGCTACGAAGGGACTCTTAACCAGAGGGTTGGGCAGCAGCGTCCCTTCAATGGAAAAGCAGCCATTCTGCGCTCACCAACCAAGCGTGGTGAGTACTGGCAAATTCATCCAAAATTACGAAATAAGGCATGTAACATTCTCTATGGAGTAGGCCTTTGTACAGCAGTGGTCGTCTCTTAGCTGATATGATGATGATTATGAAAGAACATAACACAGATATTTTGTAACTAATTTAATGCGCATTGTAAACACTTTAATAATACAAACAGCAAAAGATAAGGATTCTGGCAGTTACCAATATCTGAATTTGAGATCATCTGAGTTTAGAGATAGCATACATAGCCGAGTGGCTAAATATTGTTTCCCTTCATTTTGTTTAATGTTAATTGTACTGTATTTTACCGTGAGTTGCAGACCCACTGTGGACTGCTATACAGGTAGTCTAATGGTTGAAGTTAATAAACAAATAAAAAAATACGTTAAAAATAACGTTAAACGTAAAAAAAAGTACGCTTCACATAAAGTGCGCGCTTCCCGCCGCGTTGCTAAACCAAGAAGTTTTCACTTCAAATATACGTCAAATAGCGTCTCGTAACGGTGTCGCGAGTTCAGAGATTTTATCTCGTCTAAAATATGCGTACCGCGCTAAAATAAGTTTTCACTTCAATAAAATATAAAAATGAACACGTCAATACTAATGAATTTAATGGAAGGCAATGCAATTTCACTGCTCTTAATACAATATTTTATAATCGATAACTATACGCAGAAGTAACGTGTTACGACATATTCAACACAATGTCTTCGTTTAAATTTAAAAATCAACTCAGATCCCCGACACGCACCACAAAACATACTTACATAACTACACATCCCTCCTTTCTCCTATTGAATTGACTCCCCCCTCGCCCACTTCCATTCATTCTTTACAGCTTTTGTAGGAACGCTCAGGCTTTTTGTAACAATGCTGCCGACGTGAATAGTAACTGTCGAAATATTGTTAAGCATGATGTCATCTTGCAGACGGTGGGTTGTTTTAATAAAACTGAGAAAGCTAGTCCCGATGTTTGGTTTGAACAATACGATGCCCACAATTAGTATCTAGTTAATATAGGCGCAAACTCTTTGTTAGTTCGTATTTTTTACACAAATATAAGAACTGGAAGAACTAAAGTTGCCGTCATAGCTGAAAGGATTTGTAAGCTGATGTGGCAATGCGCGGGGCTCATGGCTCCTAGAACTTATGGCCGATGGGGCAGATAGGTTCTCGAGTGGAGACCGCGTACCGGAAAACGATGGACTTCAACAAGATGGCAGATGGACTGGTAAAGATAACTACGAGTCGTTGGATGTGGGCAGCATGTGACCGTTCGTTGTGGAGATCTATGGGGAATGCATTTCTTTAGTGGACCTCCTTAGGCTGATATGATATTGATGAATATAAATAACCTCTCAAAGAGATCCTTTTGTTTTAAAGAGTCAATTAATATTATAATTAAGTCTTAAACACAAGTAAAACGATAGTCTAAACAGGGTAATCGTACCGAAGCACTAATTATAAACGAAATTTCTTTATATCTTATAGATTGCTGAAAATCGCGATCACTCTATCAATAATAAAATAAAAGTAGAGTATTAAAGTAAACAATGGTTAGGTACCAGGGAACAAGAGGGTGTAGGGGGGCTGGGCGATCGGTATTTGGTGCTCGCATTGTCGTTGAATAACTTTTGTCCCTATTGTGTTGCTGAAAGTAGAGCCACAAAGACTCTACGGCGTGGAACATAAACCGAAATTCATCAAGGCGCCGATTGTTCGTTTCTTAATGGTATTTGCAGCTAGATATGTATCTATTTTTAGATTAAGAATATGTTTGAGCTTGTTTTCTTGTGAGGTACACACGAACACGATGCGCGGTCATAAGTTGGTAAACATTGACTATTGTTTTTCTTCTTTTTTCTTTTCCTTATTTTTGTTATATGGTGTACAATAAAGTGTATATAAATAAATAAATAAATATTGTATTACGCTGTGTTCCTTGTCATATCTTTAAATAAAATTCGTTTGCATACCGAAGTATCTTTAAAAGAGAAATCTCTTCAAACGTCAAGATTTTTTTTCCCATCCACTGCCGTAACGAACTGAAGTAGAGTTACGGCTCAGTTACACCTGGTTGACAGGTCGATTTTTTCAAACTGATGTAAACACATAGGCCTTTAAGGACTACAGTACCTACACAGCCAAATTCGATCGAGTATATTATACAGGTGTAAACTCTATCGGACGGCAGTCGACTCGCTGTAACTGCGCCGCCTTCGGGAAGCTGAAGTCGATCACCGGAGCCGGCAATCGCATAGTTTCGATTGCGCTGCCTTCGATAAGCTGAAGCCGCTTGACGAAGGTGGCAGTCAAACCCGTGTAAATGAGCCATTAATGTTTTGTAACAAATGTAAATACGCACGATAGTGAATAAATAAATACATAACATTTTATTTAAAAATTATCTCAAAATCGCGAGTGATTAACGAGGCTCGGATATCTCGTACACCAAGAGATGATGAACCATCGAACAGGCAAGCATTAAAACTATTAAATAGGTTGGATATGGAATAGGTAAATTCATAGGAAAAGAAAAAACGAACTTGACCTAATCAGATCAAAAGTAACATTCTCTCCTCCGCCTCAAAATACGCACGCTCTTTACTTCGGAAATCAACTATAACTATTAGAATGATGTCTTCCCGAACTCGGTAGTTGTAGTTGATATCTTGATTATAGAAGTAGCGCTGAGCTCTTTGTGCGTACATTACCATCGCATCATTACTTCAATACAATGAAGTGCATTGTAATTGAATGCGATTGAACAGGCAGTTGTTCTTGGAGCCTCTGTTATCTATCAATATATGTAGATTATGTGATTATAATGATGATGGCAATATCCCCCAATGAGCACACAACACAAACCCATAGCGGTCGTAGTAGCAATCATTAGGGGAGGCTTCTGTCCAGCAGTGGACGTTTTACGGCTGAAATGATGATGTGATAATTATATATATTATACTACATTTTGGTTTTATGTGACGGTTAATTTAGAAAAATGCACCATCATAACTTTGGAGTACAATTCAAATTAAACGTGATTTATGATTACCTACTAGTGGTCGCCCAATGGTCGAAATTCGACCGTAATTCATTTTTTGATACATACATGTTATTATAATCTTAAAACACTTTTAAACGGATTACATCCGCGGGATGCGTGTGATCATACGAGGACCTGGATACCCTTAGGTGCCGAAGATGGCCGCCTCAGTGGTTTTAGCAGGTAGGAGTCCGGCATGCCCCTTCGTCCGTCCCCGGGGCGGAGGAAGTTCATGTAGAATTTCCTCTGGGTCCAGTAAAAAAAAAGACATCCTGCGACCACGAACCCTGCAAAGAGTTCGAAACGTCAGGAAAAATTAAAATCTAAAATATATGCGATGTAATCCGTTTAAGAGTGTTTTATTATAATGAGTAATAATCGCGAAAACCTAATATATTTTAACTTTCTGCACTTCTGCTCCATATGAACTTTAACTATGCCAAATCCCACGCTACTCCGTGCGCGCAATATCCTTAAAAAGGTGTGCAAAGTTTTCTCTTCACGTATTAATATATAGTATTAATATAACATGGATATATTATGTTAACTAATTAGACTAACAAACTTCGTGTGGTGTTCGGATTAAGAATATATCACCACTCCATCTCCTCCAGTAGATATCGTAAAAGGCGTTTAAGGGACTCTAAATCAGAGAGATAGGCAACAGCATCTCTTCTATGGAACAGTAGCCTTCTGTGTTCACCAACCCACCTGCCAAGCGTTGTGAGTACTGGCAATTTCCGCCCTAATGACGACACACGGTATGTAGCCAGTCTATGGGGGAGGCCTTAGTTCAGCAGTAGACGTCTGGGTGATGAGACTTACAGAATATGAAGACATTATAGTTGCAAATATCAAGAAAGGAGACCGAAGTCTCTTTGTAAATAAATAATAGTTAAAAAAAAAAAAAAAAAAAAGCACGATTTTGTAGATAACCGAACTAAAAAGTAGAAAATAATTTTCAATGCATATATATTATCTACAAAAGGATGTTTTTTTAGTTTTTTATACTATGTTTCTTTTTTGTGCGGCTAACTACATAAACGTTGTTTGTCATCGGTCCTTGATAAGTGTGCGAAGTTTCAAATCAATCCGACGTTTTGAAGGGGATGAAATCGAGTTAATAAATTCCATTACATAGATACATATCAAGCTAATAAAAGCGTGTTAAAAAAGAACTAATCGTCGCTTTCTAGCGGACAATCATTCTAAGCAGAGGCTCTCTAAAACGATTTCCAAACTACGCAGCTAAAGGATAATCACAGTAGCATTACACAAGTCCGTAAAGCGGCGACACTTTCGGAATCTCGCCACATCTCGGCAAAGCGCCGGAGAATGAGGGCGACACACAAAGGGGGGTAGAAAAATGGGTAACCTACTCCTACAGGCCTTACAAATCTTACTATTCACATAGACATCCATAGAATCATGGGGGCCATGGAAAGCTTCGCGGCCGTTCATATAATTATAAAAACGGGGTGTTTTATTAGGTACTTACCTACTTTTTATTATAACTAGGTTTTAGTAACATTGTTCATTTTAATTTATACATCCTACTAAAATATTATATCGTTTTTGACGTTTTTGAATATACAGGGTGTCCAGTAAATAGCACGACATACTGCAGGGGGTGAAAGCTTGGGTCAATACCTACCAAAAAAACACAATATATGTTCAGCAAAATCTTACGGATTTACAGTAGTATTTTAAGATAAGAAAATTGTACTGTGGAAATTTAAATAAAAATTGTATTCCTTGAAAACATTTTAGTTTTTAATAGAATAAAGACTTATCAATGAGTAAAGTAACTATTCACAATTAATTTGAGGTAAAAAAAAATGTAGAAAAGGAATTTTTCGAGATGCTTAAAAATCTGTGTCAAGGTAGAGATTTTTCGATATTTCGGAAATTTTTGTACTACTGTAAATCCGTAAGATTTTGCTGAACATATATTGTGTTTTTTTGGTAGGTATTGACCCAAGCTCTCACCCCCTGCAGTATGTCGTGCTATTTACTGGACATCCTGTACAATAGAAGGAAAAAAGACTAATTTTAATTATTCATGTGGGTATATATAGCCTTAATGAACTTGCTGGACATATTCACATTTGCCGATACGCCCCTGCTCTCGATTAATGACACTACCGCTTCTGAAACAACCTCGTTGTTACTTATTTGAGAAATTTTTATTGAAGAGTGATCATAATATCCGCCTATCGATCTCGCCGCATTTATATACATTTAAACAACAAAGTCAGACAATGTCACCAAGGAGCACTCAATGTAACTACAGTTGCATAATAAGACGAGTGTATCCTCACGTATTTCTGATTTCAGAATCCGTGAAGTGTGGTCGGTTTATAGGCAAAATAAAACGCAAGGAAAAGAACGCCGATTTTTTTGTTTGGAAGCGGGATCTCCCTTCCTCTTTATATTGGACACCATGAGCCATCCTCAACCGTATATCATAGTACAATTTGAGTGCATGTTGAGTTTATAAAAAACGTTCAGTATTGATTGCTGATGTCTAACTTATTTTATTTCTTTATTTGTCCCAGTGGAAATTCTTCATGAACTTTCTCCGCCCTGGGGAAGGGTGAAGGGGCATGCCAGACTCCTAACCTACCTTCTATCTTCCTAACCGGCTAAAACCACTGGGGCGATCATCTTCGGCACCTAAGGGGGCTCCAGGACCTCATATGATCACACTAGAGCCCCAGGAATATGTCTACCAAGGACAGATCATTCAACTCGGTAGGCACAACTTTGAGAAAGAAGCCGACAAATGGATCTATTTTGGTAGTCCAGTACTTGGCAAGCTTCGCCGGGTCTTCTCATCGCCTATATCGCAACGCTTGAAGCCTAAAATTTTCAACCAGTGCGTCCTGCCGCCTGCTTACAAGTTTAAGTGGCAGTGGGCTAGCCATACCTATCTGTCGATAGGCCGATAACCGTTGGAGCAAAATGAGTCCTTGAGTAGAGTCCGTGAATCGGTAAACGTAGTGGGGGCGCCCTCCAGCCAGATGAACCAACGACCTGAAGAAGATTTGCTGGGATTTATTGGATGCGGAAGGTGGGGGACCTGGTGTTGTGGCGTGGCTTGGGAGAGGCCATGTCCGACAATGGACTGCGATATGCTGAGTTGATTGAAACACGAGAGGACCGTAATAACCGTGTGTCTTGAACAGAGCAAATCCTTATTAGTCGATTATTTTTGTCATAATCAGAGTAGAATGAATATAAGAAAACTCCGCTTTAGCTTTTCTTTTGGGCCAAGATCAACTTTTCCCTGTAAGAAACAAAATTACTGGCTATTCATTGCTTTGAACGTAATTTATAATTGAAGGTCTGAAGATACTCGATGTTGCCTATAAGTTACTTACCATATTTATTTGTCATAGAATAATCTAGATGCTATTTATAAGCATTGATTGATGTCATAATTATTGTTTATGTTTACAATAACTTACTTTTTCTTTGGTGCGAGTAACATTTACTATAATACTTCATTATAGTAAAAGTACAAAACCATTTTACAAAAATTGAATATACATTCAAAACCAGATAATTTATGAGTCAGACCGGCGTACAGTTATGTATTATGTATGTACTATGGGGCAGTGTACTGGGCCCTCTACTATTTATTCTGTACATAAACGATTTGCCTAAAGTCACAACACATCCTATGTCCTTATTTGCCAATGACAGTACTGTATGCCATTACGTGTAAGCATATATATCAATGCGTATAAGGATAAAAACCTGTACCAAAACGAGATTAATAACACTCTCGAGACTATCGTTCAAAGTCAAAGTCAAATAATTTTATTTCAAATAAACCAATTACTGGCACTTATGAAATGTCAGAATTTAAGTTGCTGCGTTGCCTGGTTAAACAATAATAACATAAAAAAAAATGTTTCCAAGACAAAACTAATGTCATTCTGTCAACGCCAAACGCACCCGTACCTAAATAATTTAAATATCCATCAAAACAACAATATTGGCCAACTAGATACACCCAATTTCCTAGGCATTACAATAGACAGTAGACCAGGAAAGCACATTTGCAACAAATCTTAGTAAAACATTAAGTAAGTCAGCATATTTGTTATTTAAACTAGCCCCAATATTAAACATACATGCTGTAATAACAGCGTATCACGGCGTTTCTCACTCTAAATTAAGATTTGGTATTAGTTTCTTGGGAAACATCCTCAAGATGCAAAAATAAAGATGCGGCAGATCAATGTCTAAATTAATAATAATAAAAATATTCTCCAAATTTATGTACAAAGTATATGCAGCATTAACAGCGTAGGACTTACAGGTGTCAAGAGCTTTGATCATTTACAACGTACAGACCGTGTCAACCATACTTTAGTAAAAAAAAAATTTACCCAATCATGCCTAATATTTGAAGTAGCTGTTTTTGTTAAAATAAACACAACATTATTAAATTGACGATGTTATTAGCCGAAACAGACGTGACAACTACAGATTATGTGAGATAAATTCCAATATACTCTTACTACATAAGTGTTAACTATTAAATTTAACACCAGAAATTTAGAATGGAATTCCAAAATCCATAAAAGATTTAAATGTGCTTAATTTTATTTAGCAGACAAATGTTATTACTGCGTATCAGAGTTAATGAGTGAGAGCAATAATATTATGTAACTTTTTCGCCCTACACTACCTCAATATAAATAAATGTTGTGATGCAATATTTTTAGTTACCTCCCTAACTGTAGTCTATGTAAATTGAATGTTAATTTAGTCGCTGTGTTTAAGCGATTTTCTTTTTTTCCTCCCGGAATATGTACTTCGTATACCATATGTTACAGTGAAACTTTTTCTGATATATTAATAATAATAAATTCTTTATTTTCAGGCTACTTTGGCCCATAGATATATACCTTACAAACTAAAATATATATTGTACTACAGATTATGTTAGTGTAAAGAAACTTAAGTCTATGTTAATAAAAACTTCACTCACACTACGTCACTGTGCGTTCTAGTGGCACTTGTAACCACCAACACCACGCCTTGCGGCCAAAAGTCATCTGCCATGACAAGATGCAGAAAACATGTTGGTACTCGCACCACGAACGCCTTAAAGTTGGCGTTGCGGCGCGACTCCAGCAGCTGCACTCTCGGCGTGTACTTGGTCCTTTGACGCACGTACTCCACCTTAGTGGTATAGATAACATCTGGATTATTTCATGACGCTTGTCACCTTAGTCATCCTGCGACCACGAACCCTGCAAAGTGTTCGAAACGTCAGGAAAAATAAAAATCAATAATACAAGCGATTTAATCCGTTTAAAATTGTTTTATTATAAAATAATTAAGAGTTACATATAATATGTAAAGCCCATAAACCATGAAAAACCACTTAAAAAAATATATATTACAGTACTTTAAAGCATTGTAATTTAATACAATTTGTGAATCTTACTTCCTCATTCGCTTAAATTGATCGATGTCGTGTTTCATTAGTCAATAAAAAAGTCTACACTTTCTACCCTCAGTTGAACCCTCGGAATCAAAATCACGGTTAAACCAGGAGACAACAATTGTAATAAAGCGCTCCTATTATTCATGGCTGTATTAACTTAATGCGATTCAATAATAGCCATTCATACCGTAATGTAGGGTGGCCGCGGATATGTGTGAGCTTTTATACTAATGTACAAAATTAGGGGTACAGTATAGATTTTTTTACGGGGTCGGTAACGGACTTGGTATTGCAAGAGTTCATACTTTCACAGCCAGGATTGTAGAGTGGTCATGCTTGATGTCCTTAGTTTAAGATGTCCCGTCCCAGAATTGGTGGCACTTTTTATTTTTTGGAGTTTATTCCATAAGAATCGATTAATCATAATCATCAAAATCATTTATGAGGAGTGAAACTTTGTCGAGAGGTAACTAAATTGCGTTACTTTTTTCTGCGCACTTACCTTGCGCACCTTCAGCGTTAAAGTCATGTATGTATCAAATGTCCTCTAATGTCAAAGTTTTATATTATTTCAGATAATCAAGCTGGAAAAAATACAATTGAACCGTACGACGTTGCCGACATATTTTATAGAATTTTTTCATTTTTGTGAAATATTTTATTGAATAATCGATGTTAAAATTAATTAATCTAAACACCGTACAACGTTGCATTATACTTGACATTGGCACAATTGTGGAAGATACTCTACAGAAGCCATAATCTAAGAGAAGAAGAAGAAGTATATTATTTCATTTAATATATATAAATATTGATATTTAATATCAATATTATTAATTATTAAATTAGTGGTGGAGTGATCAAATAAATAAATATAAAATATAGAATTTTTTGTTTAAGAGACGGTGGAAGAAAATTTGTCCGCATTGGGAAGGGCGGAGAGGGAGAAAATTTAATATTTTCAAGTTTGTTACGAATTGGTGTAGTCAGATGACAACGCCAAGTGCGACAGCGTACATTCTAGATTATATCATTTCTTCTTCTTCAGCCGATATTTGGAAATATCTTGAAAGTCTAGGCATAGGCAAACAGCGACATTTAGATCTGCCATGCTCAATTGGGTTAACCGATCTTAACCGCCATTTCTTAACTGCACCTAGTATGGAGCGTTTAACCTAAGATCAAACTGTCATACACATATTATGTGGTCTAAAGCGTCCTGATATTGACCCTTTTCTCTTCGTCCCAGTTGATATCAATGAGATCAAAAATTCCATCAATCCTTAAAATCCAATGCATCACCCGCCGCATGATTATAACAATTCTGGGCCAGCTCATTCGGCTCTCTCCCACATCATAAACTTCTCGTCCGAACCCGGAGTATTTTATTGTCTATGGCGTAAAGCTTAGCACTCTTCTCAGCCACGGCACGGTTGGTGCAGTGGCTGATACAGTCGGCTGCTGCGCACCGGGTCGTGGGTTCGATTCCCGCACGGAACAAATATTTGTACGATCTGCAGGTAGTTGTTCCGGGTCTGGGTGTATTGTGTGTGGAATTTGTGTCTGTAAACGCACCCACGACACAGGAGAAATCCTGGTGTGGGGCAACGTTGAAAAATGAAAAACTTCCGCCCAATTAGAAATTCCAAACTTCCTTTCTCTTCTTATCTTCGGGAACGTCAGGAATCTGTTCAAGCTGGTGAGTTCATCCACAAGTCGGTTTTCAGTCTGCTCTTTTGTTCTCTATTTTTATAAAATTCGTAACCCGTGAATTTCAGTGTGCTTATCGACTTTATGCCGATGACTTATAATTACATTGACAAAGGAAAGTTAAAGGATTACCCGAGGCAATTGAAAAATAAACCGAGATTTGGTAATTATCATAAATTTATCTGATAGATAGATGCCAAGGGATACGTTGAGGGAGCCACCGTACTTATTACTATAACTGAGAGTATTCCCATTACTAATGTTTAACGACACCAATAATCTTTTTACCTCATATTATGTTAAATATAGGCTTGCACATTGACACCAATCTAAACTGGCAAACAGAGGTCACAAATGTTAGCCAAACATTCACTGGAAAGTTACAATCTTTCTATCGAGTAAAAAAATTACTCCTATCCAATGGTAAGGCAATGCTTGTGCAGGCTTTAATTTTTCCCATTATTGACTAATGTGATGTGTGTTACTATGATACAACCGAATGAACCTTCTGAATAACTGTATTTGATTCGTTTGCAAACTACCTAAGTAACACCATATACCGGTTGGTGTTTTAGTTAATGTTGTCAATATATGACGCTTTTAAAATTGTTGTCTAACCAGCAGCGTAAACCGCATAGGGCATTGATAGGGTATCAATTTTTCACCTTTCTCGATCTTCTGACTTCCTCTATTTATCTTACTTGTCATTTTCAGTGTATGTGCTCCAATCATGCCAAAAATCTTTGTTCAACACATAATCGTCTCTTGCAATGTCTCTCTCACCGTTCTGTCTACCTTTCTGGCACTACCTTTTGAAATCAGGATAGCTATAATACATGTACAAGTTTAGTGCATAAAGTATTAAATAAATAAATAGGTTATTAGCATACCGCACTGCTTACCATCACGCGGCCCGTATGCTAGTTTGTTATTTCACCTAAGTGGTACATAAAAGCTGTAGAATGGACTGTGATAGTGTTCAAAGAGGTTTACACTTTTACAAATTTTGAGCCGATTCTCAGTGCGAATGAACTGCAATATCATTATAAATGTTTAATTAGCCAAGGAAATTCTTGATAGATTTTCATTTCGGCCGAACGAAGTCCACTGCTGGACACAGGCCTCCCCCCAAAAATCACCACAACGACCGATATGGGTGTGTTGTGGGCTTATTGGGGGGGGTTTTGCCATAATCGCCACGCTTAGCAGACGGGTTGGCGATCGCAGTTGAGTTGTTAGTGTACTCGAAGGACGCTGCTGCCCATCCTCCGGCTAATCTTTTAGTCGACTTTTACGACACCCACGAGAGGAGATGGGGTGATGGTATTCTAAGCCGGCACCACACGGCAAATTGATAGAGTGGTTGGTTAAAATACAAATCAGAGTGAGAGTTAATTTTCTATTACCACATCTCATTGTCTACCGGAAAACGCAGCGTGGGACGACCTCCAACGAGGTGAAAAGACGACCTGATGAAGGTCGCTGGGAGTCGTTGGATGAGAGCGGCATGTGACTGATCGTTGTGGAAATCTAAGGGGGAGGCCTTTGTTCAGCAGTGGACATCCTGTGGCTGATATGATTGCCTATAAAAAGTAAGATCTTAGTGATAGGTTTAAGAATTATATGTTCCGTGTGGTTCCCGGCAAAGAATATATCTTCCTCTACAACCATTGGTACTTTAAAAGGTGACTAAGGGTTGATATCAAGAGGAAGGGCAGCAGCATCCTCACTAATAACAACATACTGCGATCACCAATCCTCTTGCCAAGCATGATGATCATTGGGAGGCTGATGTTCAGCAGTGGACGTATATATATGTGTGCGTTTATATATGTGTGAGAGGGAGTGTGCGTGCGGGAGTGTGTATAAGAATAACATCAGCGTTTTAGTCGGAAGTGAGCCATATGGAGTATACTTATATATAAAAATTTATGTATTTTTTCACCACTCAAGTCAGAAACAGCTAAACTGCAGTCAATAAACAACGTTGTCCACAGTTGGAAAAGGGCCAAAGTGTCATTTTTATCGATTATTTAAACAATGAACGAACCGTCACACAGTAGTAGTGAACCGCAGGCGATGTAGATTAGGCAGGGGCTCGCTCTTAACGGATTATGGTGAGCTTTGGATATTATCAGCTACGCTATATATGCCTTTAAGAACATAATACACAACATTGGTAAAGGTATCTCTTATGAAAATCTACTAAGGTATTTAATTTGATATCAAGTCAATTATTGTTTTTTTTCTCATTATTATAAGCGAAAGAGTTCCTCTGCTGGACACAAATCCCCAAATATACCCCAAATGTGCACATTGGGGGATCTTGCCATAATCGCCACGGTTTGCAGGCGGGATGGCTTTCGCAGTTTAATCGGAAATGTATTCGAAAGGCACAGCTGCCCGTTCTTTGGCTAATCCCATAATCGTCACCTTTTACGAAATTTACCGGATGGAATGGGTTTGGGCTATTTTTAGCCCATCCCATACTACACAGGGCGGTTTACATTTAAGTGACCCAGTTGAAAAAGTCCCGATTGATATTCGCCTATCCCATCGTACAGTAACACGATACAGCAGCACCACTTACCATGTACAAAAAACGCAAGGAAATCCGACAGCAAACAAACCAACGAAAGACCGCAAATCGCGAGGTTTAAGTGAGTTCAAATATGAAAAAAGGCAAAGTGGCGGCTCTCTATTGTCGCAGGGAATCACTTTGGCACACGCCGGGGGTGGTATGCTGCTGGAAGAGCCAACGGATGAACGTTATTACTGTGTGGGCCGGTTTATTTTAGTTTTTTGGTCTGTGGTCTCGGATTGGCTACAACTGCACTGCTCAGATACATCACGAATTAGTATTGCTGTCGTATAAAGCTCCCAAAGATTACATTAATAATATTGTACTACTAGTTACTTGTAAGGCATTATAACCACTTTAATTAACTGACTTCAAAAAGGAGGAGTTTCTCAATTAGATGCGTATTTTTTTGTCTCTTATGTATGTACACCGATTACTCCTAGATTTAAATTTGATCAGGTAGTTTTTTAACTAGCTTCAATAAACAGGTTTAATTTGACTGCGCTTACCTAGATGATGTCTTAATAGTCTCCTCCGAGATTAGAGAACCGATTGGAGTCATTCTTATTTTTCGTGTTAAATACTGATACCAAATTAGAAAAAGTTCTTATATTTAACACATTAAAAATAAACAAATAAATCTGTTAAGAAAAAAATACCGACTTCAAAAACCCTACACCATACAAAAATGCCCCGGTAAATGGTTTTAATATTTTTATATCGTTTTTAAGTCGGTATTTCCATTTGTTATTATAAACGTAAGTATATTAAACATTTTTCTTACAACCAGAGTCAGTGAGTTAGTGATGAGCGTAAATCTCTAAATATTATAAAACAAAGTCGCTATCTGCCTCTGTGTGTTTCGTCTCTTACTTCTTCTAAACCACGCATGGGATTTTAATCGTTTCCCACTAATAAAAAGTGAGACAAACCTCTCTCAGGTTTGTGTATATAATTTGTAAATATTTTGTACAAAATGGCTGAACTGTGACGGTTTACTGACCAAAAATATGTTTTCTTACGCTTACATGGCTAACACTGGGCAAATCTTAAGAGATACATCCACAGAATGCACCATAAATTATAGGTCTTAAAAAGGCCTACATAAAAGTACGTTATTGCATGCGTCTATCTCCTAAGGTAAACTCACAATAACTATTTTTATCTACTACAGATTAGTAAAAACTAGAGGTTATTTTCTCCAATTCATTATTAATCCTGGCTTAGATAAATGTTGCGTTGTGCATTTAATATAGATAAACATTGTGTTCTACACTATATCATTCAAATGAATACTTTAGGAGATAGCACCGATTCAATTGCTAAGCTCACTCCTCATTTTCTTTGGCCGAGAATCGTTAGTTATGCTTTGTGCATCGCGGTTGAGCCTTCGACTACGAGAAATGTATTTATTAGTTTATCTAAGTTTTGTGAAATTTTATTCATAGTTGTTTTGTGCTTTTCCATAGTCAGGTTTTAGTTTTTCAATCTTACTTTTATATGTGCTCGATTCTATACTTCAAATTAACGGTATTAGCTCTAAACCGATCCAGAAATAGTAAATCTTTGGCAATCAAAATAGATGCGTGAGAGAGAGAGAGGGAGGAGCATTGTATACAGTTGGCGAAAATGGCATTGATGCATATTTGATGAAATCTCTTATTTTTTATAATTTTGTAGATCATAAATCTACCTGCATGACTTGTATTTAATATTGTAATTATTAGGATCTTTCGCCATGTATTTATTAACAAACTACTTACTGACTTAAAAAAACCTAAATTAATCTATCTCATTTGCTTCTTATAAAAAATCAATTCCTGTAAATTATTTAGGATTTAAAAATTATCAGTATTTTGTTCATCATTATCATCATCGTCATATCAGCCAAAAGATGTCCATCGCTGAACAAAGGCTTCCCCATATATTGCCATAATTGTATCGTCATTTTAGTGGGGAATTTGCCAGTACTTACCACGGATGGCACCTGCCAAGCGTGGTGCCAAGCCACCTGGCTTGGTGCGCACAGAACGACTGCTGTTCGAAAGTATGGATGCTGCTGCCAATCCTTCAAAGTCCCTTAGTCAGCTTTTACGAAATCCATGGGAGAAGTCGTGTTATTTTTTAATCCGGACACCCACACAGGGTAAACTACAAAGCGATATCTAAATAAATAATCAAAAAAATTGTAATATTTTTAAATGTTAGATTTCCAAGCAAGTATTTAAAAATAGAACAAGATTTTCCAGTAGCACTCGCTAAAAGCGTCGTCTTAGTTCTCTAATTATTATATCCACGTTGTGTTACGATATCATATTTGTCGACAATGGCGTCCTTTATGTAGCAAACAATCGTGTTGCTGATGAATTTCGGTCTATGTCTGCGCGGTGTCTTTGTTCGGCCCACCCTGCCTCCTCTAGTGGACAACACAATGGGACGAAAGTTGTTCAATAGCGCAAGCACCTAATACCCAACCCACCCCTCCATTGTTTCGGGTAATGTTCGACTTTTATGGATATTTTCAATGGATCGGCTATAATCTGGTGAATGAAGTTGCGAACTCTTGCCCATTATCGCTTATGGCTTTTTGGAAAGTAGATTTTCTTTACATGGGCTCCTAACAATGTAGTAGCAAAGTCTGAAAAGGTTCGTATATTTTAATATGAAGCTGAAAGAAGCTCTGTATTTAATTACCATAATTGCATTAAACTGTTTTAAGTGAAAATCACACATTTTGTTTAAGTGAATACATGAATTTATTTCACAACTTAATACATAAGATACGCCAAAGAAAATGGTAACCGTAACGTTACTTGAAAATCTAAACTATCTAATCCGAGAAACTTAAAGCACGATTATCGTCAAATTGATTCACAATCGAGCCGACTCGGACGCAGCAAAGTTACAACGTCGCACCGTCCCACCAGAACACTAGATTGTGGAGTTGCGCCGTTCAACAAAGGCTTAGATAGCTCATAATGCAGTTTGCCGATGTTGAAAGCAACCGCCACACTTCCCCCGATCGGATTTTCCACGATAATCGTGACAAAAGAACTTTGCGGACTCTACGTGTATTCTATTGGGATTGTCGCGAGTCGACGCATACGGCTCCACGTTCTATTCATATCGTCTGCGAACGTAAGTTATCTACACAACGGTGTCTACATTTATTGCCGTTTATTATGTTGGTATTTAACGGGTAGCTGGAGAAGACTTGATTGTTGATTCGTATTTATTTATTGGATGCAAACATTTGATGTTAATTTGATTAGGATTTATGATTTTACTTACTACTATTGTAAATGTGGAAGTGTGAAACGGCTGAACGGAATCTAATGAAATTTGGCTTAGAGGTAGATGTTACAAATTAGGACATAGGATACGTTTTATCACGGACGAATTTGCGGGTACTAAATAAATCTATACTAATATTGTCTTGCAATGAAATTGCCGTTTTCCACCAAATAAAGTACAGTTTTCTTTTTCTATCTTTCTTAAAAAAAAATCAAAGTGTTCACTAATGCAATCGATGCATCTTTGCCAACGCAGTGGCCGGTTTTCGATGCCCTTCTTGAAGAAACCAGATGGACGGGAGGCAACAATTTCTTCAAAGGCATTTTGTACAGCCTCTACATTATTGCAGGAACTGAACTTTTTTCCCGCCTAAAAGTTGTACACATTCTGGAAAAAGTAGAAGTCTGTAGGCGCAAGGTCTGGTGAGTACGGCGGATGACAAAGAGCTTCCGACCCTAGCTCTTGTAGCTTGGAGATCGTCTGTTGTGCAGTTTGGGGTCGCACCGTGTCGACCTGGAGCAGCCCCGGGGACCAGCGATTGATCAAAGCTGGTTGCAGATGTACGAACTTCTCCAACATAGTGTTTAATTCTTCACAGTACCCATCTGTAGTAATACTCATCCCATTTGGCAAGAAGCTGTGCAATGAACCAAACCGGCACTAGACCACCAAACAGTGACCATCACTTTTAGGGGTCGTTTTTCATTTAGGGCATTGATTAGGTTCTCAATAACGATCTTGTTCATCGACTAAAATGCCCTTGCCTGTTATATTCTGATGACTTAAAGTACATCTGCAGATTGTGAACGCCTTCAAAGTGATCTCGACGCTATTTAAAGTTGACGCAGCCTTAAATCATTTAAAGCATTTAAATATAGATAATACTTTGTTATTACTTTTTACAAGAAAACGTACTAAGATTACTTACGACTATAAGGTCGAGATTAATTCGATTGAACGTAAACATTTAGCAAGCGATCATGGCGTATTGTTTGACGATCAATTATCGTTCCGAGATCATTATAATGTGAATAGAGCACTGAAACTCCTTGGTTTTGTGTTTAGATTCACTAAGGGCTTTAAAAATCCCCAAAGTTTTATACTCATAGCAGCCTTGTAAGAAGTGTATAAGTGTACTGCTCAATAATATGGTCACCTTGTTACGAAATACACTCTGACAGGATTGAGAGTGTTCGTACGAGACGAGAATCTCGTGAAATTCAAGAAAGATAAGCAGATTAAGTATCTTAACTCGGCACACGAAGTTGTCGACTTGTGGGAGGTAGACTCTGCAATCATTGTGTCGATAGTTATTACGGCCAATGGCTTAATGGCCAAGAGTATCGACCAACACCTAAAGAGGCTCTTGCCAGGCGGCTCGTTCAAGGGCTTCATGCAGAAAGTGGTACTCCTGGATACGACTCGTATTGTTAGCAGATTCTTCTTTCTGGAACAATGACCACTGGTAGTATGGACCTGAATGCCCATGCCGGAGGGGCTAAATAAAAAAAGGATTTTCCATGCATATGTCGTAATCGAAACGATAATAACGATAATATCTTTATTTCTGGCCTCTACCGCTTCTTCTGAAAGATCATCAATAGATAATAGTACATGGTCTATGTCAGCAGAGCCAAAAAATTGTGAATAGAAGCTGGCAGGTAATACAAGTTTAAACAATTTTCCTTGCAGTTTCCATATCTCCAAACTTAGCCGTGTTAAGTTTTTAACCAGAAACCAAAATTTGTAGAATGCCGGCGCAGCGCTTAAGTCTTTACCAATTCTTATTATTTCACAATAAAGTACAGGCTACAGTGACAGAATGTTGTCTGTAACAAGATAACAATTTTACTTTTCAAATAACAGAATTCTGCATTAGTAAATTATAAAACCCTTAATTAACATATACTGATCTTGGTAAATTTTGCTTCCGCGATGAGTGATAGAAATTCTTGTACCGAAACGGTACCGACTTCGACAGAAATACCAGTTGAGAAGTTATCACTCAACGCAGAAGCCATGGATCTCGTATCGCCTCGGATAATCAGTGCTATGGATCTCATGTCGTCTCCTTTGTCGGGTGCGTTTGGAACTTTCTTCGAAATTCTTCCTCAGTTACCCTCGTTTCTTTTATTGGGTATCAATATCAATAGACGTCGACACTGCTGCTGTAGATTGGGATAATACTGGAGGTATTACAAGCTACACTTTCGGAAGTTGTAAGCTAGGCGTCCAGACTTGTCGAAAATGTGTCCTTAATACAGGAACTTTTCATCACAAATGTATAGTTCTTGTATATAATAAGTTATGAGCATATGTTACGCAATCTAGTTGACATTTTCTTTGTCCTCTATCAATAACGAGACCAGTATTTCATTAAACTAATTTTTGCCGCCAAAACAAAATAAAACGTAAATGTAAACAAAAAACCGGTAAGTGCGAGTTGAACTCGTGTGGAGAGGGTTCCGAAATTGCTGAATATATTCTCTATTGTTGGATTCGGTCTTGTACAATAACTTATCCCAAGAACAAACTTATCATCGTAGTTGAAAAACATATTTTCCCATACGTTCCAACTGCAAACATTAGTTTGTACGCACAATATTGTAAGATTTACCATGTTATTTTAACACCATAGACTTGTTATAGATTTTCCTGTAATCTATAGGTGAAGAGCTATTTACTTACATTTGTTTCAGAATTTTAGTCTCAGTAGTTTTGCAGATAAGGGGGAGGGGAATGGTCTATTTTCGCATATTTTCTTAAATAACATTAAAACGATATATTTTAAAATTATAGAATAAATACATTTGAGACCCTTGTAACAAGCCCTTCCATTTCATATGTTACACGGTACAGTTCGCAATACTTTATTCTTAAATTTTCAGTATTGCCCCTCATAAAGGACGTACGTGTTTGGGTTGCAGAAATCCATATGTGTACCAAATTTCAACTTAATCGGTTCTGTAGATTCGGAGTAAATTGGCTATGACAGATGGACAGACAGACACACGAGTGATCCTATAAGGGATCTGCCGTTTTTTCCTTCGGACGTTCGGAACCCTAAAAAATTGATTAAATAAACGTATGAGTAGCAATTTGCTACAAAGTTGTCACCTAGGCAAGGGAGTCAGGCTCTCCTCTTTCTCCGAGCGGGCTCGGCTCTCTCCCGATCCTGCTCTGCGGTCTACTTCTAGAGCATGACGCTCTCACATTTCAAGACAACAGCTTTCCAATATTCATGCCCACGCAGGGCATTCTCCGAGCATGTGCTGTGCGGTATCCTGTTCATCTTCACAGCGGCGGTACGGTACTGTGCCTCAGCCTCGCGTCCCGTCCATCCTGTGCACGCATGCACAGAAACAACTGTTTCCGGTGAATGCCTGTTATTGCAATTTAGTTTTTTTTTACCTTTGGTGGTACTATCGATGGCCATTTAATTAATTACGTAATCTTTGAACAGTTTGTTGTTTCTCTAAAGCTATTGGTAATAGGAAAAAGTTGTGAAAGTCATTATGGCTACTTTGCTACCCTTTTCAATGCGTGCCCTATCAAACAGTACACAACCGAAACTAGCTGGTCCTATACGTTTGTCTCTTTCTCTTTGCCAATGTACCCTTTATCTAGTTAAAACTATACGTGTTCCTTAAAAGTAGAGTAGAGTAGAGTATACTTTATTGTACACCAAAAGAAAATACAAAGTAATTTTACATACATAATAATAGTACAATTGGCGGTCTTATCGCTAAGGGCGATTTCTTCCAGACAACCATTGGACGGACAAAAATCATAAAATTAGAGAATAATGGGTAGCAATGATATAGACGCTTTTATAATAAATAAATTGTTATTATAAAAGCGTCTATATCAAAGTATTTTAAATGACCGTTTTCTTGCTCAAAACCTTTTGTAACCGCTAGTAAGTATCAATTTACACACTGAAATAGATCAATACAAATTTAAATAGGACTAAAAGCAATGGCAATTTAAGTTGATGAAATAAAAGTTGTAGTATTTTCTTTTATCTCTTTAATAAGGAGCAATATAGGGTATTTGCTTTGTTTGAAAAGTCCGGTATGGGACGGTACCGATCCAGTTTTGTATATAAATCCGCATCCGTATTCTTCTCAAATTTAAATGCCTGGTTAGGAACATGTATGTATATGTAAGTATAAGTATGACTATGTAGTCACATCACTACGCATTACGAAGGATAACTATTCCTATTCATTTCATATCAGTATTGTGTAGTACAAAGACTACAAAGAGCTGGTATAAAGTTGTGGCCTTCACTTCAAACATAGAGAGCCCGCACATTACCGACTAATGTAGTTAAAGTGACCGCGGGTGAATGCGACCGAGCGACAGGGTTGCAGCCTATTGTCACGATCAAACACTTTGTATGTGGCTCCAGAAGCTTGAAGAGGGATATGTAGGCAGTACTTACATACATATATATCAAGTATTGAGGTACAGTATAAGGAGCTGGTAAAAAGTTCTGGCCTTCATTTCAAACATAGAGGGTCTGCAACCGCGTCTGCCATATTTGCTGTGAATGCGACTGAGCGGTTCAGTCTTCTTCACAATAGATTGTTACAGGTTGCAGCTGCCAAGTGGCTTTTATAGGTCCACAGATGAAGAACACAGAGTATATAGATTTATTTCTCTAAATACCATATATTGAGCTTCTGTGTGTGTATTTAAAATATATCATCAATCTATCACCTCCCGTGGATGTCGATGCGAATATGGGATTCTAAAGCAGAGAGATGAGCAGCAGCGCGCTTTTGTAGAACAGCAGCTATTCTGCATTCACCAACCCACTACCAAGCGTGGTTGATACTGGAAAATTCACCCTAAAATGACGACACACGGCATGTAATTGATCGTTTTGGAAATCTATGGGAGGCCTTTGTTCAGCAATGGACGTCTTTTGGCTGATATGATGATGCGAGTTTCTGAGAATGTCGTAAACACTAAGTGCTACGTAAGGAGTCTTACAAATAGGTGCATGAAACTGGATCCTTATTGTAAAGCTAACGGCCAAATACTGAAGCGCCAATTAATATTAAACCCCGTTTAACAATTAGCAACGCCCGTCTTCCTACCAAAACTGGGCGTCTCAAATAGCTAAGTGGGATATAAACTACGACTACGAGACTATTAAATATTAAGCGGCGTTTCAGTATTCGGCCTTAAGACATCTATACATAATTACGTGAAGAAAAACCTTTGTACCCCTTTTTAAGCACATTGCGCGCACGGAGGAGTCTGAGATTTGGCATAGTTAAAGTCCACATAGAGGAGGAGTGCAGAAAATTAAAATGTATGAACAATATTGTAAGGTATTTGATAATATGTTATTAATAAATTAGTCAATAAGTAGTAGGTAGTCCGATATATATTTTGAATATGCCACTTCTGCAATATACATCATTTGAGTTAGAGGTTACTCGTATCATTTATAATAAATCCATACATATTCCTCAGTGGCGACGAGTTAAAGGGATTTGAAATAATCTAGTGCAGACGAGTATAAACAGTAAACGCGAAAAATGTCGATCGGCAAGATTTCCGAGTTCAATGTGGAAGGCGACAATTGGCGGTTGTACGTGGAACGTATGGAACAATATTTTATTGTTAATAAAATTAGTGAGGAGTTGAAGGTTCCAACATTAGTGACGGTGATGGGAGCAAGGGGATACGAACTGTTGGTAAATCTTTGTACTCCAGATAAACCAACCACCAAAACATTCAAAAACTTAACGGACATAATGGAAAAACATCTGCAACCACGCCCTAGTATTTTGGCGGAACGTTACAAGTTCCATCATAGGAAGCAGACCAATGGAGAGAAAATAACTAATTATATTGCAGAGTTAAAGAAAATGTCTAGATCTTGTGAATTTAGTCATTGGTTGAACGAGGGCTTGCGCGATCAACTGGTATGCGGATTAGCTAGTGAATCGATACGGCAGCGTTTGTTTGCAGAAGAAAAATTAGATTTCCATAAGGCTTGCACTTTAGCATTGAGTATCGAGTCAGCAGAAAAGGATGCAGCCTTGATGGAATCTAAAAGCGGACGAGATATGGTATCAGCAGAATGTCAGGCAATTGCGAGGGTGCAGAGGAGTCGGGAAGCGGCGATGCCACAGGGTCGAGACAGCGGACATGCGTCGACAGACAATAGAGTGCGCTTCACTCCCATAGGTCGCGGATCACGGATCGCGGCTGGGCGGCACAACGCGGGTGCATCTGCCACCGTAGCCGCCACTGGTCCAGGTGGGGCCACGCCGCGCCAACAGTGTCGAGTGTGTGGCGCGAATCACGACGCTAGGACATGCAAGTTTACACGCTACGTGTGCAGAGTGTGCAACCAGGCGGGCCATCTGCGACGAGTGTGTCCAGTAGCGAATAATATTGGTCATAACTATATTGATGACACCGCTGAGTTGAGTAGTGGCGGCAGTGACGAGGTAATAAATATTAATCAGTTGTCCTTAGAAAATTATCCCCCAATTATTATATCACTATGTATTGCTAACAGGTGTATAAAAATGGAATGTGATACTGGTAGTGCCGTATCGTGTATCAGTTATGACATGTACAGAAAGTATTTTGCTGATATAAAATTAGAAAAATGTAACTTGTCATTAAGATATTATACTGGAGAAACTATTCAGCCAGTGGGGGTAATGAAACCTCTTGTTAAATACAAAGACAAAAATAAACATTTAAACTTGTATGTAATTTATAATGGGAAGAGTATTTTGTTAGGTAGACAATGGATTACTGAATTAGGTATAAGTATACCAATAGTCTGTAGGAGTGATTGTAATGTTAACAATCTATCTTGTAGAGATTTTAATTACAAGGAATTCAGTTCCAGATATTGTGAGGTGTTTGCGGATGGACTGGGCCGATTCACAGGTGGCAAGGTCAGCATACATTTGCGTGAGGGAGCGAGGCCGGTGTACATGCGCGCGCGGCCGCTTGCCTACGCACTTCGCGAGCCTGTGGAGCACTTGACGCGTGATGGCGTGCTCACTCCTGTTGACCGCTCCGACTGGGCTACGCCCATCGTACCCGTCGTCAAGAAGGACGGTAACATTAGGATTTGTGCTGACTATAAGTTAACTTTGAACAAAGTGTTAGATGTCGACCGTTACCCATTGCCTAGGGTTGAAGATTTGCTGGCGCGCTTGCATGGTGGGCAACGATTCTCAAAAATCGATCTATCCCAGGCCTACGCACAATTTGAATTGGATGACAGTCGTGAATATACAGTAATTAATACCCATAAAGGTTTATTTCGATATAACCGACTGGTATATGGCCTTGCGTCAAGTCCAGCAATATTCCAAAAGAAACTAGAACAGTTATTTGCTCATTTACCATATATTGGAGTATTTTTGGATGATATAATTATCACTGGGCGAGATACCTGTTCACATTTAACAAATTTATGTAAGGTATTCGATATATTGCAATCAAATGGGTTAAAGGTTCAAAAGGAAAAATGCAGTTTCTTTGCAGAGTTTGTTACGTATTTAGGATATAAAATTTCGCAAGAAGGCGTACATACGTGTCTTGATAAGGTCAAAGCCATTAGTAACACTCCCACCCCTACAAACGTCAGCGAATTACGGTCATTTTTAGGAATGGTAATGTATTATGCCAAGTTTGTTCGGAACATAAGTTTTATTCTGGCGCCGCTTTATAATCTGTTACGGTCGGGAATAAGTTTCGTGTGGGACGAGCAATGCGAAACGGCATTTAGGAAAGTAAAGTCTTTGTTGTCTTCCAGTGCAGTATTAGCACACTACTCTCCTGATCTGCCGCTGATACTAACAACTGACGCCAGTAGCGTAGGGGTTGGTGCAGTTATCTCACACGAGACACCGCACGGTGAGCATCCCATCGCTTACGCATCGCGGTCGCTTACTAAGGCCGAGCGTGCGTATGCACAAATAGACAGAGAAGCTCTCGCTATCGTGTACGGTGTTAGGAAGTTTCATCAATATGTTTATGGTAGACGGTTCACTTTGAGAACAGACCATAAACCTTTGACGTGTATATTTGGCAGCAAGGCTGGTATTCCCGTAATGGCCGCCAGTCGTATGCAGAGATGGGGAGTACTGCTATCAGGATATAATTATGACATCGAATATGTCCCGTCAGCTAAAAATAGTGCAGATGCCTTATCGAGGTTACCATCACACCATACTCAGCCAAGTGCAGTAACTGAAGTAACATACTTAAACTTTGTAGAGGATTTTTTGCCAGTTACGCACATTGATGTTAGAAAGGCGTCTGCTACTGATACGGTATTGAGTAGAGTCCTTTTATACACTCAATCTGGATGGCCGACTCAGTGTACCAACGAGACATTAAGGCCGTATTTTACTAGAGGTCATGAAATTTATACTGAAGGTAATTGTTTGATGTGGGGTTATAGAATAATTATTCCCTTGTCATTACGTTCCCAAATTCTCAAACAGTTGCATAGTAGCCACATGGGCATAGTAAAAACAAAATCATGCGCTCGTAGCTACGTGTGGTGGCCGAAAATTGATGCTGATATTGAGGAACTGTGTCGAAGCTGTGCTACATGCGGGGCCGAGCTGCCGGCGCCACCTCGCGCGCCGCCGCATCCATGGCCATACATAACACAACCATGGTCAAGGTTACATATCGATTTCCTGGGTCCTTTACATGGAATGAAATTTTTTGTTATTATAGATTCGACATCGAAATGGTTAGAAGTATTTAATATGACACGCACCACAGGTAGTGCAGTAGTTAAAGTATTAAGGAGTTTGTTTGCTAGGTTTGGGCTTCCCTTAGAAGTAGTATCAGATCAAGGCCCACCATTTACGAGTGGTGAGTTCCAAGGTTTTCTAAGGGCTAATGGTATAAGACAAACGTTTTCTCCAGCATATCATCCCGCGTCAAATGGCGCAGCAGAAAATGCCGTGAAGACATGTAAAAATGCGATCAAAAAGGCTTTCACAAGTGGGGTCGATATCGATGCAGCATTACAGACATTTTTATTAGCGTATAGGAATACGATACATAGTACGACGGGAGAATCACCAGCTCAAATTTTGCAAAAACGACCGCTACGTTCGCGATTAGATCTGTTACGGCGGGATAGAACCGTTGTCGATCGTGTAAGTGACGCACAGCGTCGCCAATCTGATTACGCTGGTGGTAGGATGCGGGAACTCGAGGCAGGTGAACCAGTTTGGTTCAGGGACTACAGAGGTCAACATAAATGGGATAAATGGACTGTAGTACATACCGAACGAACACGAATTTGTGTCAATGAAAGTAACGGTCGACAACATACTAGGCACATAGATCAGGTTCGTCGTAGGTCACGCATGTCTGATGTTCCCTGTCCGGATATTGACGCAAGGGTGGGACCTGACGATCAGGAGAGTGGTCATTCTAGAAACATCCCTACTATTGAACATGGTTCAAAAAGTAAGGAAGAGGATGAAATTAAGAGAGGAGGAGGAACCGATAGGAGTAAGCCCCTGAGGCGCAGGAAATAGACGAGCATTTCAGTACGCCTCCACGGTCCATGTCACCAGCACAGGCTATATCCGATTATCAACCTTCGCCATCAGTGTCGCGTCCCACAAGAGTCCGCAAGCCTGTAATAAGATTTCAGGTCGAATGATTGTGTGCCTTTTTGTTGTTTAGGATGTATAGTGTTAAGGAAAGTGGAAAAACTTAAGTCTTAATTTAAGGGTGGAGGTGTAAGGTATTTGATAATATGTTATTAATAAATTAGTCAATAAGTAGTAGGTAGTCCGATATATATTTTGAATATGCCACTTCTGCAATATACATCATTTGAGTTAGAGGTTACTCGTATCATTTATAATAAATCCATACATATTCCTCAAATATGTGTTACAAATATATTAACTCAATAAAAACCAAAAAGAATCACGCACACTCCAATTTTCATGCTCTGCCAGCATAGCCGACACTACTACTGGCAGAGAGAGATCTTGCCCGATCCAATCGACCAGGATCCGCCGCTTGGCAGCCAACGCAGGGCACTCTCCGAGCCTGTGCTGTGCTGTATCCTAATCGTTTTCACAGTGGTGGCACTGTGCCGTGACCTCACGTCCTATCCTGTGCAAGTACTCATCGAAATAACCGAGTCCGGTGAATACCTGCGTCAAGTGCAATATGACACGCTCGCTCCTTTGGAGCCAGTCTCCGAAGAGCGGCAAGACGGCCTCAACGACGGGCTTTTGCGCGTACAGCGGCATGAGCCGCTCGCGCCACAGCTCCATTGCACGGCGATGAGCCTGCCATCTCAAACGTTCGAGCACCCCAGAAGGCACGCTTTCACCGCAGAGGTAGAGGGATCGTGTTTGGTGATACACCCATGCATCCATCTCCGTCACGATTTCAAAAGGCGGAAAGCGCGCCAACGGAGTTGCTGCCTCATTAGACACCGTTCGGTATCCTCGTGCGATTCATATAGCCGCTCTTCGCTGCAGACCGCGAATCTTGGTTCTGCAAAGCTGGACGCTCGAGAGTCTAGATGACCAAACAGGCGCCCCATAGAGGGCCACGGACCGCACGACTCCACAAGCCGGATGGTTCCCTCGAAGGACTCCCCGCTGGCCAACACAAGAGTGTCATCAGCGTAACATACTAAGCCGACGCCAGCGGGGAGAACGACACGCAGGACCGTATCGTAGGCGAGGTTCCACAATAGAGGGCCGAGAACTGACCCCTGTGGAACCCCGCACGTAATCTCCCTCCGCTTTATGCTACTATCCCTGCCCACGTAGCGAACATGCCTGTCACGCAGATATGCCCCGATGATACCCTGCAGATAGGGGGGCACTGATGGTGGAGCATTGCGGAGTGCCTTAGCTATAAATATTGTAGAATAATATTAAATACTTAAGTTAGAATAACATATCAAAAATAAAATAATCTATACAATAATGACGTCACTTATTTAACCACTTCTCCATTCGCCGTAAATATACTTAGCGTGCTCCACGTCTTGTGTCGACGCAGACAGTAAGGCTGCGACAAAAGCGCGGTCGGTAAGCCACCGATTATACAATTTATATTCACGTCAATCCAGCCGGTTACAGTATTGTTAAGATCTCAATAGACTTGAGTAATTTCATAATGTTTATACATGAGTCGTGACGTACGATGGCATTGGATCTATATAGGTATAATGTGTTAAGATGTGTCTTTTAATATACTATTATATTCGAAATATAACCGTGTGGTGCCGGCTACGAATAGCACCAACCCATCTCATCCCTTGGGTGTCGTAAAAGGCGACTATGGGATTAACCGGAGGATGGGCAGCAGCATCAGAGTACAGTAACAACTCAACTGCGATCGCCAACCCGCCTGCCAAGCGTGGCGATTATGGCAAAACCCCCCAATGAGCATACAACACACCCAGTCGTTGTGGCGATCTTTGGGGGAGGCATGTGTCCAGCAGTGGACTTTAATTCAGCTGTGATGATGATATTCGAAAGATAGTACATTATTGATGCGCATATAGCTGCAAATCCTTTTTTTAAAGTTTTATACCACTAAGGTTGCCAACAAGCATACGGCCCACCTGATGGTAAGTGGTTACCGTAACCTATGAATGCTTGCAATACTAGAGGTATCACTCGCGCGTTGCCGACCCTGTAACAATATTTTAACTTACTCTTTACTATGTTGGGGTCGGCGGAGTGCAGATATCTGTCCTTTACATCACAGGGGTATATCGGTATTCTCAGCTATAAACCAGTTATCAGAATTTCGGACTTACCGTAACGAATATCATAGATTCGTATGGAAGTTAAAATTATTTAGAAAAAAACTATTGGACCGTACGACGTTCGGGGGGTGACCGCTTTACAGTCACCCTCTCCGAGATGTGCCTATAGGCGTGGCACCAGTGGGCGGCTCTAGTGTGATCATACGAGGACCTGGAGCCTCCCCTTAGGTGCCGAAGATGACCGCTCCAGTGGTTTTAGCCGGTAGGAGTCCGGCATACCCCTTCGCCCTTCCCCGGGGTGAAGGAAGTTCATGAAGAATTTCCACTGGGCACCAATAAAAAAAAAAAAAGGACCGTACGACGTTGCCGACGTATTTTTAAATTTTTTCTCATTTTTGAGAAAGATTTTATGAATATGTAAAGATTTATTAATCTAAATACCGTACGACGTTGCCTTAAACTTGACATTGGCGAAATTGTGGAAGATAATCTACAGAAGCCATATAGAGAAGAAGAAGAAGAAGAAAATTTTAAAATAATTTATTAAATTATTGGGTATATGATAGCCATCACATTTTATTAGAACAACGAGTTTATTGTTATCAAGATGGTGTCTGCACCGAAAATGCGCATTCATGATCCCATGAATGCGCATTCATGGGATTCAAGCAAAGAGATTTAAATCTTTGGATGCAAGATAATAACTGGATTAAAAAGGACAAAATCAACAGTATCGGGGCCTGATAAAGTTATATCAACTTATTGGAGACTATTCAACAGAACTTTAACAAGAGGAACAACTTGATGGAATCAGATACACGAAGTACAAGCAAATGAAAAAAATCGTTCATAGAAGAGCAAAATTGAACTTCTGGAAGGCCTGGTGACCTGAGATATTGGCTTCAGCCTAGTTTAGGTACCAGTTTCCCACAGTAAATTTTAATAATATCTACTGTAACTTTTATTGAGGTGAGAAATAAACAAACAAATTGGATATCAATTAGTAAGTAGGCTATTTGCGGCCGACAACTTATTTCACGACAAATTACCAAACATTATACTACAAATTCCAGCAGCAAATCAGTTATGTATGTTAAATGTAGACAAAATGTCTGCTACGTAAATATGACTGAGATTGTCACCCCCACACATTATCATTAAGTTACATGAGAGGTGTATGACACATTTCTTCAAATATCGGAGGAGGATTGCAGTTGGTTTGCGGCACAGGAAGCTTTCAAAATGAAGTGCAGAGCAAACATTCAATTTGCGTTCATATATTTTCGGAGGGGAATAAAATAAATATCAGTTTACTCGTCTTCATGTTACTTGTCCGTTCTTACTTTTATCTGGTTAGTTACTTAATGCTTTAAAGAAATACGTATTTTATGTTGTGTTATGTTATCAAGTAAAACTACGCTAAAATATATCAATCTACTCTATGCGTTGTTGATCAAAGCCTTCATGCATAGTTTTAGTGTTTTATGGTATCGCCATTGTAGTTTAACTGTTATTTATTGGCAGATTCGTAAGCGAAAGGTATGCTTCCCCAAAGTGAAGACCGTGAAGCCGTCTGGGCATTCAATTGCTAATGTAGAACTTAGCATTAAAGCTTCGTAACTTCTGTAGGATACAAATCTATACTAATATGATAAAATTGGAGTTTCTGTCAGTGATTTTAAAATAAATGCCAAAATTTTAGTGAAAACTGCAAATAAAACACTTTTATACGGATTACATCGCGACTTCCTGCTACTATTCCCAAAACTATAATATACGGGATGTAATCCGTATAAAAGTGTATTATTTGCAGTTTTCACTAAAAGTGTTTTTATTATAAAGTGTAAAATTCGCGAAAGCCTAAGACATTACTATGAAAACTACTATTTATACGATGCCTAATCATAAATGACCGTATTTAGAATTTTTGTTTGTCCATCTGAATGTTTGTCTCGAATAGCCTCCGAAACGGTTCAATGGATTTCAATGAAAATTTTAGGGATTAAAACAGAAACTTAAACTCAAATTTTCGTTTATGTTCCATTTCGATATATTGCGTTATTTAGTTATGAATATATTAGCACATACCGATCCAATAAATATTGACTGACTGACTGATTTCACAATACCCAATGTAAATTAACAGTTAACTTAGAATCACAATATCTATATAAGTATCTCGTATCGGAATCAATCATCACCCTGCTTTTTTTACAATATTTAAATAGATATGTCTTTCTTATTAAACCAATACTTTGACAAAGTTTTGCTTTCGGTTTATCATAGAGCTAACATGGTGTTCGAAACGCCATGTGGACCATGTGTTTTCTGACATAAATTACCTAATCAAAAAGTGGATTTGAAATTTGGAACACGGGGTTCCTGTCCAAAATTATTGACACTATTATTATCTATATGTAATAGTTTGTTTTTACAAGATTTTTTACATATATGGATTTATTATTAAACCAATATCATTATGAAGTTTTAGTGTCGGTTTATGATAAAATGGTGTCTTAATCACCATGTTATTTCCGGCAAAGAATTGAACACCAGGCTCTCCATGCCCAGTTTCCCCATGGGGTATCAAAAATGACCAATCCACAGTTTGGTACAAACAGATTGTTGAGTAAGGTGGTCAATTAATATTTTATAGTTCAATTAATCATTTCTCTTTATTAAATTATTTTCTAGGATTTGAGAGGGATAAAAACAGCAGTTGATTTCTTCTTTTACATTCTTATCAACGAATATGGTAGTTAAGATTTTCTGACTTAGATTTCCGACTTAGACTTCTGAATTAGTAAGTTGAAGTGTCATGTCTATTGAAAGACCAATGGCCACTGAAGCAGACGAGTTCTTTAGCGGAGACCGTGAACAATAAACGTTGGGGGGCCCTCAGCCAGATGGATCAACGAACTGAAGCAGGCCGCTGAGACAGATTGGATGCGGAAAGTGGAAGACTGGGTGTAATGGCTTAGATTGGGAAAGGCCTATGTCCAGCAGTGGTGATTATGGCAATGTATTTACACTGTTTTAGAAGCGTAGCGTTAGATGGTGATGGTGTTTTGGGCTGAGGTGCATACGATATAGTATCTTAGGGATGTATAAAACTAATGCCTAACTCGCGTAGCTGGAGATTTCTTTTTCGTGAAAAATGTATAGCAATATTTCTTTGTTGTTCAGAACATATTTTTTATGAACCCCGATAGACTGAAATAATCCCAGGACTTCCCAAGAAACTTCCCAGCACTCGATATCAGAAAAGCCAGTACAAAATATGTAGTTATGTTATCTAATTATACTGCGACGTCTCCGTCGGTCCGCGTTCCATTGTGCTAGGGACAATGTCTGCTAATTCCTGATCCATGTAACTTCCTGTATTGTTCCCATGTTGACAGATTTTCCTATTATCAACATGAACAATGTACCCTGTTGTAGTACACGAATAATTGAAACATAGCTACGGGAATCGGATATTATGGTGTGGCGGGTTATATGATTGTCATAATTAGCTGTCTCTTGTATTGTTAGGATTAGTATTATGTGTACTTTGTGTCTCAGTACACTTACTTATATGTCTACCACGTGAACTCAAAACCAAAGATCAAAAGTGCAAAGTCCTATTTTAACTTACGGCTCTGACGGAATGGAACCGAGATAGGGCTAATGGTGCAGAAGACCTACAGCAAGATTGGTCGGTGATATTGTTCAGCTTATCGGAAAAACGTGGCCAAGAATAACATATAACAAGAATACCTTTAAGTGTAGAAGGCTTATATGTCCTGCAATACAACTGACAACAGAGAAGGACAGTCATTATATTACAATGACACATCAAAATATTAATCGCTTCTCTGGCAAAATTTTAGATGTCGAATTATTTACAGAAAAATATAATGTTGATATTATATGCCTAACAGAAACTTGGTTGAAGGCAGATAAAATGATGTTTAGTATAAATAATTTTAAAGTTGCCAGTTCGTTCCATAGAGTGTCAGCAGAAGGTGGGGGGTCATTAATTATGATTAAACAACACTTAACATTTAAAGAGCGCCTAGATATTTGCGACCTCTCTGTTGAACGAGTTTGTGAGCTTGCGTGTGCAGAAACGGGGGAGTTTGTAATTTTATGTGTTTATAGGCCGCCTTCGTCTAATATATTACAATTTCTTTCAATAATAGAGGACGCCCTTAGGAAAATAAAAATGAACAAAAAGATATTAGTTTGTGGTGATTTCAATATAGACATTTTGATAGATACCACAGATAAACGTAACTTTATATCCTTGTTTAAATCATTTAACCTAAGCTTTTTGTTTTCTGAGCCAACTAGAGTAACACCTACCTCAGCCACTTGTTTAGATAATATTATTACTAACTTTAAAATAACCAGTAAGACTTTAATTAGTGGAATTCGTTCAGATCATAAGTGCCAGCTTGTTAAATTACACTATAAAACAGTTAATGGGCACAAAATAATACACTGTAGAAATTTATCAAAAAAATGTCTAGTTAATTTTGGTAAAAATCTAGGAGCAGTACTTCAAAATTTAAAGCCGCAAAATGCTAATCCTAATGAACTGTACCAGACCCTATTTAATGCTATATGTAAAGAGTATCAAAAAGCTTGCAAACTAAATAAAATTAATTTAAAACCTAAATTAACATTCAGTGTCTGGGCAACCAAGGGTATAAGACATAGTAGAGATGTCTTATACGAACTATATGACAAAAAGTCCTACACATCTAATATCGATTTTCATAATTATGTTAGAAAATATTCTAAATTATTTAAAAAGGTTTGTGTGCAAGCAAAAGCTGCTTATATTAGTGATCAAATTAAGAAGTCAAACAATAAAATAAAAACGACATGGAAAATAATAAATGCTGAAACTAGTGATGGTAGGTTTAGTGACAGTACAATTAATTTAAATATAGATGACAAACTAGTTTCAGATAAGACTGTAGTCGCAAATTTTCTAGAAACCTTTTTCACTTATATTCCAATAGAGACTACTAAAAATCTTAAATCGTCTCCGGAAGCAGCCGAAGCATTCTTAAAAAATGTAGATTTACGTGTACCTACCTTTGAATTCAGTTCTGTAACACATACTGATATAATAAAAACATTCAAAACTATAGCAGTTAAAAGAACTGAAGACTTATGGGGATTGTCAACGAAAGCCGTGGAATCTGTAATAGTTAACATCGCGCCAATGTTGGCTATAATATTTAATTCTTGCATCGCGGACGGCATATTTCCTGATCTCATGAAATCCAGTAAAATTGTACCCATGTTTAAGGCTGGTTGCCTGAATAATGCATCTAACTATAGGCCAATATCCGTGCTACCGGTCTTAAGCAAAATTTTCGAAAAAATTATATTAAATCAAATGTTAGTACATTTTAACAGTAATAAGATATTACACGCCAAACAGTTTGGATTTACAAGGGGACGATCTACAGAGGATGCTGGATCTACTCTCATTAAAACTGTATTGGGGGCTTGGGAGGATGCGCATGATGCTTTGGGCGTGTTTTGTGATCTGTCCAAGGCGTTCGACTGCGTGGACCACCGTACGCTCATTATGAAGCTTAAATACTACGGAATTCAAGGTAGATCTATAGATCTTTTAATTTCCTATCTGGCAAATCGAGATCAAAGAGTGGCAATTGAGAACGTCACATCTACAGGCTCACAAGTTAAAATAGGAGTACCTCAAGGATCAATTTTGGGCCCTTTTCTGTTTCTGGTTTATATCAATGACTTGCCATATATGATAAACGACACAATGTCAAACATAATCTTATTTGCTGACGATACTTCACTTATATTTAAGGTAAAGAGAAAGGATAGGCATCTTGTAGAACCCAATGATATACTTCGTAAGATATCCGATTGGTTTTCGGCTAATAATCTACTCCTAAACGCAGAAAAAACCAAATGTGTAAAATTCTCAACGGCAAATGTGACCCATTTAACTACAGAAGTAAAACTTGACGGAAAAACATTAGATCTGGTTCCCTCAACTGTGTTTTTGGGTATTACGGTAGACGCAAAATTGCAATGGGGACCCCATATAAAAGCACTTTCAGGCAAACTGAGCTCTGCTGCATTTGCCGTTAGGAAAATTAGACAGGTTACGGATGTGGCTACAGCTAGGTTAGTATATTTTGCGTATTTTCACAGTATTATGTCCTACGGAATTTTACTGTGGGGATCGGCTGCCGATGTCGAGACTATTTTTATATTACAAAAAAGAGCAGTCCGAGCTATTTATAATATGGGCTCTCGTGAGTCACTCCGGGAACTATTTAAGGAGATAAACATACTAACTTTGCCATCCTTGTATATATTCCAAAATATTATGTATATCCGCAAAGACATTGTTAGTTTCAATAAAAGAAGTGACGTGCATAACCTAAATACTCGCAATAAGAACAAGCTTGTCTTGCCTGGCTTTAGACTTAGCAGAACCAGCAAGTCGTTTATGGGAAACAGTATTAGGTTCTACAACAAAATTCCTTCTAGTATTACTGATTTACCAGAACTAAAATTCAAATCTTTGATTAAGCGCGTTTTAATATTGAAAGCCTACTATAACATACAGCATTACATCGATGATAAAGATGTGTGGCAAACGATTCCCTTCTGCACACTGCGACCCTCTGGCGCTGTATAATTTATTTTATAACTTCTGATAATTGACATGATTGCAAGTGTTTTAACTTGCAATCAAAGGCATAATGTCTACAAATTGGAATTAATTATATTATTATTGTAAAAATAACTTGACATTTCTAATATCGCATTTAAAATTGCAAATATTTATGTTATTTACTTATAGTTAATAAATTGACATTTGACTTGACTCATTTAAAACATTAAAAAAAAATGTAAATTTACTTATATACATTGATTGACTATTTGTTATTGTTAATATTGTTCTTGTGACATCAAATTATAATATTCTTACAAAACCGTAAATCTGTGAGCATTATGTAGGCATTGATGATATATATTTAGTACTTAATTTTGATTGTGTCTTTTGCCTGGCTGTATTGGTCTGTCATGCTCACTAAAATGTCTTGCTGATGGTGGCGTTGTGTATCGGGTCGTTCGGTTCCCTTCAACATGGTTGAGCTAAGTGATGCTGATGCATGCGTTATGCTCGTGAACGGGTGCCGTCTGTTGGGACTGGTCAGTCATTAACTGCCACAGCAAAAAATATTATTATAGTACGTTCCATCTTTGGACATTGACCTACATTTTTCTCGGTATTTGTTGTACAATCATTTTTGTATCAATCAGCATTGTAATCTCCATTATTTTAAAAGAGTATCCATGGAGTTTTTTGCCGGCTCTTCTCCATGAGATCCACTATTTGGAACCGTGCAACTTAGATTCTGACGTTTCATAAGTGCCAATATTTGGTTTATTTGAAATAAAAAACTTTGACTTGACTTGACTTGAATGGGTTGACGAAGGACGATGATAATCTCGGAACACTTCTAATCAAATCAAACTTTTTATTTCATGCAGGCGCTTAAGATAGACTGTAATTGTCAGTCCTATGGAGAACAACCGGAAAGAAACTCCATGGATTCTCTTGATGAAATTGATATTTCTATCTTGATTATATTTACTGTGTCATATTAGGTATGTGAAAACAAAGTAGACTTGATACATGAAATAAATACACCCAATAATACATAACATGATGGCCACCATTAGTACATGAAATAAATACACCCAATAATACATAACATGATTGCCACCATTAGTATGATCAAACCACCACCACCAACAGTATGGCAGGTATTTGTATGATCTGCAGTAAGTTGTTCCGGGTCTGGGTGTATTGGTGTGGAATTTATGTCTGTAAACGCACCCAGGATACAAAAATGCTAATGTGGGGCAACATTTTTTTTAAATACAAATCAAACAACATTCTTAAGCGGTTCGAAAAAACTAATTCTGAAATATATTATTTGGTCATGGGTTGGACACATGCGCCTATATGTTCGACCATTATAATGAGATAAAATAAACCGACAGAGCGTCAATCGCGCTTGAGGTGTTCAGTCAAGTCTATCTACGAAGTTCTTACAATTATAAAATGTAGAAGCTATTAAGTTATATAGAATAACAGGTATTATTGCTACGTCTTCTATTCCGTGTCATGTTCGGATTAAGAATATAGCACAACTCCATCTCCTCCCTTAGATGCCATAAATGGCGACTAAGGGACTCTAAGCAAGAGGGACGGGCAGCAACATCCTTTCTGAGGAGCAGCAGCCATTCTGTGCTCATCAAACCGCCAGCGTGGTGAGTACTGACAAAATGACCTCCACAATGACGACGCAATTGTAGAAATCTATGGGTGAGGCCTTTGTTCAGTAGTGAACGTCCTTTAGCTGATATGATGATGATAATTGTCACTTCTCGGAACCGTCATCGTCGAATAAGTATATACAGTATATCATATATATTATATAATCAGTTGCACATAATGATTTATGGTACTGAGACGTGGTCGCTTACCATGGGCCTTATAAGAAGGCTCTAGGTTACCTAAAGAGCAATGGAGAGGGCTATGCTCGGAGTTTTTCTGCGAATGGAGAAAAAAAATGAGATCCGCAAAAGAACCATGGTAACATGTTGACAAGCCTGTGGTCAAACAAAATGTGAGTTGAAAGATGGACCTGACATAATTATGTATGTTCACCTTAACGGAAATGCATACTACCGCCTGTTGTTGAATGTTTTGGATTGATTGAGTGTTACAAATTTTTATATATTACTATTATCACCGTCTTATTTTTATAACAAATTATTTATTTTATTTGGATATTGTATAATTATAATATAATTACGTAGGTAATTGCTTTCGTTCGTGTGACACTGCACAGGGTTGCCAACTGAAAACCAGCGCTGGGTGCGTCGCGCCCAGCAAATGCTGAGTTGGTGGCCTTTTCGGCGTGGGCGTGCTTGACAGCACTTTGTTTAGGTATTTAGTGTAAGACACATTGTTTTTCTTTCTTTTAATTTTATTATGTTGTTTATAATTATTGTTCTGTGCTGTCACTATATCCCGTACTGAATAAAATATATTTCTTTCTAACCGATATAACCCGAAGAATTGCTAAACTTAAGTTGCAGTGGGCGGAGCACATTGCTCGTAGAACGGACGGCCGATGGGGCCGAAAAGGGTTTGAGTAGCGACAGCGTACCTTGTACCATTATCGCCAACCCGCCTGCCAAGCGTGACGATTATGGCAAAACCCAATGAGCACACAACATACCCATAACGGTCGCTGTGTTGATCTTTACGGGAAGTCTGTGTCCAGTAGTGGACTTTATTGGGCTGAAAATGACCGCGTACCGGAAGATGCAGCGTGGGCAGACCCCCCCACGAGGTGGACCGACGACCTGGTGAAGGTTGCGGGAATCTGCTGGATAGGTAACACTTCGGGGGATACAGGAATGATATTATATATGATTATTTAATGTTTTGTGAAAGGAGATAAAAGAGTTTTGTAAACATGTCTCAATCATTGATATTATGTGGCCGTAATGTAATTTATAGCAAGCTCGATAGATGGTGTTGTACCGCGTGGCTGGATCGCGCTATGCTTTCGTTCACACGGCTGTTTAAATGGTCATAAAGCATAAAACCCGTTGTAAAATACTGATATTATGTTTTTTGGGAAGGCTAGCTGCCTCGCGGTTGTTAGGCTTTTAGCTTAGACTTGGACTTAGACTTTTTAGCTTAGAGTTTACTAAGTATTAGTGTTGAGTAGGACACGATTTAAAAATGAGTTTGTAAGAGTAGCCTCTTTTTTGTACTGCGCCAGTACAATGTCCCACTTCAAATGAGGCGAGGCGTCATGACGTGTGACACCTCGCCTCATTTGCAGCTTCATGAAGCTTGGCGGTACATTTGAAAGAACGAGTATTTCATCATGTACTGTTGCTGTATCTGTACTGCCCTGTCTTACAAAGTGTGATTGAGGTAATACTTAAAGCAAAGTAATAAAAAGCGATTGATTTTAGACGAATGACGATTGTATCGACGTTTCTACTTATTAGCCACTGTAGCATTATTGTGCAAGCGACTTATTTGTAAAACATGATTTTGATTTAAAATATACCTAATACACAGACAAAACAAGCAAAACAAATAGGTATTTAACAGACATTCATGAAATCATATTTTTCTAAACCTGTCGCGTCTCGTACTTTGTACTAGTACATTTGTAATAGAGTGAATAAAAACATCATGTTGTCTCTTGCAGTCACGATAATGTCCGTTGAATAAAAAGACGTGCTTTTGAAGCATGTGCCTCATTCTCTCTCTCTCTCACCCTACAGTTCACATGCGAAGAGTAAAGTAACGCGACATAAAATTTGAAGTGGTACATGTTATAATGTTGAGCCGCTCTTACAATATTGTGTCATGTACGGGACAAATGTACCGCCTCTTGTATGTCCTACTCAACACTACTAAGTATTACATATTTACATCAGAATTAACTGTTTTTCGATATTTTGTCGAATTAATTAAAGAGTATTTGTATATGTGTATATATAAATGTTTATGTATTTATATATCTATATATTTATAATCTTACATTATTTATATATTTAGTATAGTATACGTAATTCAGTTATTTCATTATGTATCTGTGTGCACCATCGACTGCCGCATATAATATCCAGTTAAGTATTTCTGCATCCTAGGTTGCCTGGAAGAAATCGCCGGGCGCGATAAGGCCGCCCATAGTACTCTAAAATATACTTTTAAGCACTACTGTTTTTTATATTTTTTATCGATTGATGTACAATAATCAATTAGTAGATATGAGACCTTTTTACTACACTTTTGTAACTTTTACAACTTATGACCGTTTACACTAAACTGCGGCAGCTCCTAAGTCATTCTAAGTCTGTGTCTGACAAACAATGTTGAATCGCTAACAGTTTCCTAGACCGTTGGGCATCTATCGTTTAGTGCAAATGGGCATCAGAGTATATAAGCTAAGTTTAGCCCTTAGCTTTCATCATCATTTCGGCCGAATAAAGTCTACTGCTGAACACAGGCCTCCCTCAAAGATCACCACAACGACCGACATCGGTGTGTTCTGTGCTTATTGGGGGGGTTTGCCATAATCGCCACGCTTGGCAGGCGGGTTGGCGACCGCAGTTCAGTTGTTAATGTATTCGAAGGACGCTGCTGCCCATCGTTCGACTAATTTCTTAGTCGCCTTTTACGACACCCACGGGATGAGATGGGTTGGTGCCATTCGTAACCGGCACCAGACGGCTTAGCTTTGGCCATTAAAAAACCATTCCGAATGGGTTCTACTTCATACTTAGGTACGAGACGAGAGCGCTTGTCGAAGCTTGCACTCGTGTCGCACAGACGCGACGCAGGTGCTTGAATCGGGCGCGCAGGCGTCATACATTCAGTGACAGGATATCAAAAACAATTTGCTGAACAATTGATTCAAAACCATATAAAATATCATGATCATATTTTAAGGCTTTCTAGTTGACAATGCACCACGATTGTATACAAGGTCTTAACTTAATAGTCCACGATATTTTGCATGGCGCTATAGTGAACGATAAAGATAATGTAGGTATAAAAAAAAACTTGTAAATTTGCTGTTTAAAAAATTATTTTATTAAATCATTTATTTCATTACATCCTAGTTCTCTTAGTTGTGGTAATATTCACATGCATCTAGTAAGACAGTGGCGGACGGGGCTGGTTGACTGATATAGATAGTCTGTAACGTTAAACAAAACAGACGGCACACGGTAGCGACATCACACAAAAGAAATGGATTTTTACCGTGAGATTTTTTTGTGTTCGGTACACCATCTTAAGCATTTACTGAGGCACCATGCAAAATATCGTGGATTATTAAAATAAGACCTTATATATCAACAAAACACGCTGCGTGCGGCAGTGTTTTTGTGCGTTCAGCAGACACATATATGATGCGTGCGCGCAGCTGCGTCTGCGCTGGCCAGAGGTTAAAGGAACGCGCACGGCAAACAATCGCTAGTAAAATACCGTATATTTTCTGTCCATATGTAAGATTTTGGATTTTAGCAGAAACCAAGCGCTGAGCAGCTTATTAATTTAGCTCGATATCAATTCAATAGGTCGCAATACACGATAACCCATATCTCCGGTATCGTATCATCCCTCTCAATCAATTGACAGATACCCCTGCACACAGGCTATATTTGTTTCCGGAATACATTAATCAACGCTTCCTATACGTATTAGGTAAAGTCGATTTATTAGGTAGAGTTGACTGTTGGTAAATTATGGTTTTAATAAAAGATCGTACTCATGTTCCCAACATCATAATATTAGCCCTTTATTATATCTCGGAGCTGTATAATGTCTCTCGTAGTAAGTTCATTATCACTGAGACTTGAATTACTAGAAATATGTTTGCCAGTGTCTCAATAGGTGCACTCAAAACGACTGTGGAACTTTCTTCAAAAATCCATTCCAGACGTCGATTTTTCTCACATATCCTACCCTAGAATTACCGAAAGTTTTATTAAGATGGTCAAGGCCAGTTGCACTCACTGATCGGTAAAAGATTTGTGGGGTTAAGCAACGCTAAGTGCGGTCGGTATATGGATGGGTGACCTCATAGTGGTATTTTTAACTGTGGATCTCCATGCTTCAGATGGCACGTAATATCGTCGTTAAGCCAAGTCTTTGGGCGGCTTGAACGACTTTGAGACAACGTTGGCCACAACTAAACGAAAAAGAAAGTATGATTGAAGAGTGTAAGTGTTTATTGAAGCCTACTTGCTAAGTAACGATCATTTGTAAATGGTAGAAAAAATATAGGAGATGACTTTGCCTCCCGACTACTTTATTTATAACTATAAATGACTGTAATAATCTCCACAGCTTTTGTTGTTCTGAAATACAATCCTAGAGCTTTGTTTAGACAGCAGTCTCCCACAATATCAAACTTAGATGTAATACTCTGATATCATCTATTGTATCTGCTATCTAATATTGTGGTGAGAAAATAAATCAAAATAAAATCATTGTCAACAGTTTATGCCAAAATATTTTTGTGATCTGAATGATAGGACAAGTTATTGCCATCCCTTAATATTTCTCTGGTTATGTTCATGTTTTTGCAATCAGACTTTTTAGTGCCGAGTGATGTATATATTGGCATATATTATCATTAGCTGTTGACCGCGGTTTCACCAGCGCGTTAGTTTTATCAATATAGATATAAATATAACCTATATCACTCAGGCATAGTGTAGCTTTCTATAAGTAAAAGAAATTTTAGAATCCTTTTAGTAGTTCCGAAGATTACTCCCTGCATACAAACAAAATCTCTTTAATTTTCTTTGTTTTCGTATGGTTAGTGGCCAACCAAGTGTCAGAGTTGTTCAAGCCGCCCAAGGTCTCAAACTTGGTTTAACTACTGTCGTCTAATGACAACAACCAGGACCAACGATTTTACGTGCTCTCCGAAGCACGGATACCCTCAGTTCAAATACCATTATGAGTTCTCCTATCCATAGACTGACCGCGTCAAGTGTTGCTTAACCTCGCCGTTTGTTTACCGATCAGCGTGTGCAACTGGCTATAATATTAGTAAAGATGAGCAAATCGAATGATACAACACAACTGCTCAACGTCAGATCCAGGGTTCGATTGACTGGTCAGGCAGCCGTAAGACGGTTTCCTGTAAAAAACGTATCAGTAATGCCCGGAATTTGATTACAATAAGTATGATACCTATTACATGAGATGCGTTATGCAGAAAAAATATGTGGGGTACCCAATACTAAAATAGTGAACTGGGACTCGACGTATATATACATAAGTACCTATTACCAATATTACCATGTAAAGTTATGATGATGTTTATATTTATTTGTATAAGCACTATGAGGACCACATTTTTTATCATTTTTAGGTGGCACAAGAATAATCTAATGAGGGAATGAACGAACACGTGACCACGCCACATAAAACTGACCATGGGAGAAACAGTTTTCTCTCAAGTCAACTCCCGCGAACTTAAAACTTGTCCTTGAAACTTATTAATAGTCATCACGAAACTCACAACTGCAGTATCTTAAATTCAAACGGGAGATCATTGAGAATGCGCGGCATAAAAGCTGTGTCCCCCTAGGCTGGTCAGTTAAAATTGTGGCCTCTACCACATTGTGATGCAAACCTTTGATTTGAAGCCAATCTTCTTACAGCAAATCAAGCTTTACACAATTTGGGCGGCTTCAAAATTTTCAGTAACATACTAATATAAAAGTTCACACCCGTAGTACAACCCTATAGTGCGGGAGACCGGGTGGATTTAAAGTATTTAAAAATCCCACTGGATAATAAACAGCTTCATCTTTATATTTATCTTTAAATAAAAATACGTTGCTCAAGTGTAAAACACTCACACACGATTTTGCCACATTAACGTTGATCAATTATTACTAAACAACTGTAAAATTTGGCGCTGTATCATAATGGTAGCAGAAAAACTGGAGCGTATATATACTGGAGGCTTACAGTTCATGCAATATTATGAGCGCCGATTACGTTTCGTTTCCAAACTTCGGGCTGCTATTGAGAATTATTTAACAACACTGCTCGACTATCTGTCTCGTGCTCGGCCACTGCGCTTGAGACCTCTATTTACTTAACGTAGTCAACATGATAGCAACATTCGTCTAACAAATTCGAGCTATAAAACAATTAAAAAGACAACAATACTTAAGCAAATCACATCCATCCCATTGTACTACTTCATTTGTTTTCATACAATGTTGTCTGAAATTGTGATCCATCATGGGTTGAATAACATCACACTGAATAGTTGGCGGGTGGCTTATGATTCGCGGCCAGCTTTCGGAGACCTCTCGAAACCCCCTTTCGCACCCCTCTAATATGGAGTTCTGTTTTGTGTTATCGGGGGAGGAGGGCCAGGGATATCTGGTGGTGCTGAACCATTGTTGTTGCGTCGGATTCGAGTGCGAATTGTCACAGGCAGTCGGACGATTTTATCAATCGCTTATTATTCAACTCCTAACAAATGGATGATGACTCATTTGTGAATGTAGAGAGGGGGCGCCAGAATGTTTGGGTAGGTTTGTGCAATATGTTGTCAATCTGATATTAAAGATTTCCTTGAACCAGCTTTTTATTTAACAAATCTCTTACAAATTTTCGCCCTCCTCCATACTTTAGGATGCTGGAGAGTTCTTCCATGATTTTTGGAAACAGATTATAATATATTTGGCTGTTGCGTGGCATTTCGTAAATTTTCTCTTTTTATCATAACGTTAATGTTCCGTTTTTTATAATTGAATTGTAAGACTTTTCATAGACTACGTAATATTGGTTAAATTTACTCATTTACATGTATTAAGTTTAAAACAGAAAACCGAATGGTCTCGTGTCGAATTTCGTAAGTACATTTTACACAACTGACAAACCGAAAGCACGTGTTTTCGTTGTTAGCTTTCCTAATTCAGTTACGAAAGTCAATAATTTCAAGATGACAAATATGAGTTCTGTTTTCGTAATTAGCGTTAATATAGCTGTAGGTTACTGGATAAAGAAAAACATGAAAACTAATCAACAAAAGGAAAAAGCGTTAGTGCTAGCGATCAAGCAGTGTGTCCATGAAAAGTAATACTTTAGACTTGAAAATATATAAAAAAAGTATCAATTAGCTGTTACATTCCAACGTTTTTATCAATTTTATTTTATAAATAGTACATTAGATGGCGCCACTTAACTTAAAGTTAGACAAGATTTTATTTTATATTATTCCTATTTAGAATATCTATTTACGTCGTCTATAATAGCTATTTTTATTAAACTACGTAAATTAGTTATGCTAGATAAAACAGGTAATCGGCGGTGTCACGCTCAAATAGGTCGACTTGCGTTCACAAAATACAGTCTTAAAGCTTTCAGTGGAGAACGTTGTGGGTGTTGTATGAATTTCCTTAGTTATTTTTCAAAAGCCAATTTTCTTAACTTTCTTTCTTTGCTTTTTGTGGTAACACCCACCTATTATAAAATAACTTTATTTCTATTTACGGTAAGAATAAAAACATTAATTTTGTGTGTTGTTCTTGTCTCAACACCTAAAACAGGTAAAAGAATATAGGATATTTCGCATATTTTCTCAATCCGGCTAGGATTCAAAAATATATTTATTCAAAGTGAACGTAATGTTTTTTTCATTTCAATTCAGTATTTAAATTGCACGGTTCCAAGTCATTGGTCCTATGGAGAAGAAACTCCATGAATATCTTTTAAAATATGTGACATCATAACGCCTTATTCTATGAATCATCATCATATCGGCCGAAGGAAAGGCCTCTCCCATGGATTTCCGAAACGACCGGTTACTTGACGCCCGCATCTAACGACTCCCAGCTATCTTCACCAGGCCATCTGACCATCTCCTTGTTCTATAGATATTCAACTAGAATTAAGAATTTTAGTGAAGAGCTTAATTGCAAGGTATCAAATGGCCCTAAGTTACAACAAGGTAACGGTAATCAGATTGATCCATGAAAAACATGCATGTGACATACTTAGGGGACTTCTCTATTTTACAGTCTCATCTGCGATCGTACAACAAGAATATTTCGTCACCGTAAAAAATGCCATCTACAAACAAGGCTTACGTTACGTATAATGAACTACGGATATACGAAGATAGATTATACGTATAAACCACCCCTTGCAATAAATATATCAGTAGACTGAACTAAATACAATGTAGATTGTACCACTTGAGTGTTTTTTTGTAGACATGATAATTTTATTGTGTACTATAGGTACTTGGCGCAAATCTGTATATGTAAGTCTTACAAAGTCGAACCAGAGTTTGAGCAAGTGTCAAAAGTTTTTCACTTAGTTGCACAGCAAGAGAACTATCACACAGCGATTTCCCAGTGAAGGCGTAGCGAACGATATCGATGCAATATCTCAGTGAAACTTGATACGCCTTATTGTCACATCGTCGTCAGCGATGGTAGAAACCAAACTTTTAACTTCACGGATTTTAGTCATTAACAAGGTATGAGGAGTCTTGTTTTAGACCTCATTTCAGTGTCGTCTCATGATGTCGTCACCACTTTCACGAGCTCCTAAAACGATTTTCATTTGATTTGGCCGTTTGAGTGAGCGGGCACAACAGTAGCAGATATCGAACGAGTCCATTGTTGAAGGTGACATCTAAAAGCATTGTGCGAAGCAGTACAATCGCACCATTACCGCCGCCATTGTGACAATGTTAACATATCGTTATCTAGATCAAGCGCCATCTATTGTCCGTCGCGGAGACTTTTGTGTAAGAATTTTCTTTCCTTTTCAGCGTTTGCGGGGGTCGGATAGTTTTGTTAAGGTTTATCGACCTTGAGTTGTCGTCGAACAATGTGTACCGTGTATAGCGTTAATTGAACTCACGCGTTGACTACTTTTTCTTATATAAATAGTAGGTTACTATAGAATATTCCCAATGTCATAGCCTATTTAATAATTTCAATTAACTTCGTTAGATAAATTAACACTTTACACAGCCTAGCAATTCTTGAGTTAGGTGCTGCGAAATACTACCAGTATCTGTAAGTCATCAAAATGTTCTAACATGGGAATCATACTGCAATTCAGACCACAATACTAATGACCGGTGACCTAGGACCCACATGGTAAGATGAAAGGGATACCATGTTTTTATTTCATCGTAAATTTTTAGAATACCATGAAAACGATGTTCAATTATAGTTTTTTTTTAAACTTAAAAGGAAATATTTTAACCATGGATAGTGAATGGGGAGAAAATCCGAACGCTCGTAGCAGTGTGTAGCGCTGCCTACGCAATGCTACAAACTTTTTGCACGTTTCTTCATTGGCAAATACGATTTCGCAAGAATAAGTGTAAGAGTTCTTTAAAAATTGTTTCAACTTTTTAACATATTATTGCGTAAAGAGAATTACTTTTATTTTGTTGACATTATGCTTTGTAATAATAATTTAAGCCATCACGAATCTATTACCCGGAAGTTTAGGCGCAGGAGTATCGTTTTATGGACATAACTTTTCTCCAACCGTAATAAAAGTCCCATGAAAATTATCATTCACAAATTATAGTTCCAAACTCTGGGCAGATACTGCAAATTTCCTATCAGAAGAATCCCAGGACTTTTGGCCAATCAATCCAATCCAATCATTTATTTAGTAATTGGGTCCTAAACAGACACTTTTACACTTCATATTGTAACAACGGAGGGGGCGATTTCACTACATGACAACCTCTGAGAACAAATGACAGAAGAAGCTCAGGCTAGGTTGATTAATAATTGTTTTGTTTATACTTTGTTGTACAAATATGTGTGTACAAATTATTTAGAACAGCTATTATACATTGATAACATTTTGCAGCTATACAATACAAACAATACCCATACTGAGCATGTCAGGGCCTCTCGTTCAACAGCCGTCATTGCAAAAGTAATCATCATCATCATGGCAGCCAATGGACATCCACTTTTGCATAAAGATCTCCTCCATAGATTTCCACAATAGTGTCGTTTTCACAATTTTGGGGGTTATTTGCCATTACTCACCACGCTTGGCAGGTGGGTTGGTGAGCGCAGTATGGTTACTGTTTCACAAAAGGGACACTGCTGCCCATCCCTCTGGTTTAGAGTCCTTTAGTTGCCTTTTATGACATCCACAAGAAGAGATGGAGTATCGCTACATTCTTAATCAGGATCCACACGGTCGGCCACTAATAAACTAGATAAAAATTCTAAATTAACTGCACAAGGTCTGGATTACGTATATGGGATCAATATAACTGAATAATATGAATAATAACAAATTATGCTTACATCCTTTATTACGAAATTTAACAAAAAGCAATACTTTGTACGTATTCTGTGTCGAAACAAAGATTAAGTACCAGTTTGTTTAAAAACAACATTTTTGTTACACGTGGAAATATGTCGTTTAAAAAAGTTTCATTCATATCATGAACAAATGCTTGCCCCATAAATTACCACAACGACCGGTTACGTTGGGGTCATTCATTCAGTTTATTCGTTCAGTCATATTGGAGGAAAATTGCCAGTACTTACCACGCTTGACAGGCGCATGGTGAGCGCAGTATGGTTATCGTTCAACAGGCACTGCTGGCCATCTGGCTTTGAGTTTCTTAGTCGCCTTTTACGACATCCATGGGAGGAGATGGAGTGCTGTTATATTCTAATAGTAGTCTTTTTTTAAACTTTTGTGAAGTTAGATTGTAACCCACACTTTAGCTTGTAAACGTCCACAGCTGAAAATGGCCACCCGATGATCATTATAATGAGCGGTCATATCATAATCACCACGGTTTGCAGGCGGATTGGTGGGCGCAGTATATTGTTATTAGTAATGCTCCCCATCATCACCCTTATTCGCCTTTTACGACATTCATGGGTGCAAAGGACTGAACTTTATGTACCTCTAGTTTAACTAAAGCTTAAAACATTACTGGAAGGCAAAAACACTATCGACATGAAATAAATTTCACAACATCACACACAAAATGAACACCTTATTTCAAATTTAACTTTCAAACTGAAGTCCAAACAATAACTGCCTCATAACGAAGCATGCGGCGATGACGCGACAACCATAGGCGAACTGACCACCATTGTTCTACCACCACAATGACTGGTTAATGAGATCAGATCCATCCTTAGTGGACAATGGCCACCCCCGCCCGTCCCACTGATTTTATTAATTAATTCATTACAATAGAACCTGAGTTTCGGACCACTATCCATTGTTTGGCCGATAGTGATTCAGCAGGATGACCTTATGGCGCCCAGAGAGATAAAGGAAGGATTGATAATTGTAGTTGATTTTGATGGTTATCGTTGTAATATAATTGATTTACTTATAGTGAAAGGAAGCTAATGTGGGCTACTGTACACCAAAATATAGCTAAGTGGGGATTTTTTGACCGAAGCGTTTCGCCCACTGAAGTCAATGTTGTTAGATATTATTAACTGCTAGCTGGGACCCGCGGTTTAACCCGCGTTTAATTTAAAATGCCATGTCTACGCTAACAGCCGATGCCTCACCTTGTCTCTTAATGGCAAGAGCCTAATGGGAAGTGAGATACACTAGAAGATCCCCAGATTTTCTGGCTATATTAGTTTAAGGGGTTCGTAGATTTAAGAGGAATCTATGGATTTATTAATAATAAATTTAATTTATTTATTTTATTTTATTTATTTATTTATTGGATGAGGGCGGCACGTAACCGCTCGTTGTGGAAATCTAAGGAGGAGGCCTTTGTTCAGCAGTGGACGTCCTGTGGCTGATATGATGATGGATTTGCCAAATTTCATTTAGGGTACAAAAAATAAAATGCTGTACAAACCAACCAGAGTAATGCTCAGATTATGTAGCTTACTGACACAGCAGACGGAAGGGCGTCCGGTCCCCTCCTGCAGCAGTAGCCGGGTCCTTCCTAGTCTCCTTCTCCGGTACGACCACTAGTCCGGTACACAAACTGGCGGTTCAGCCTCCTAGCATGGAGATTAGGTATAGTGCCTGGGTTCGGGACCCGTTAAAACTACGGGCGGCTAGGAGTCAGCCGGTAATACACTACCGCCGGTCCCCGGTATTGCCGACACAACGTTTCCTCAAGCAGCACTGGCGACCTTACTCTCCGTTAGGAACACAAAACTGCAAAATATCAGTGTTATTCAGCTACGATCTCTTGTACGGTAGTTCTCCACTCGGGCCGCTTCTAGTTTAAGCAGGAAATCCAGCTATACCTCTATTAAGAGCTCAAATTGAAAATTTAATTAATATTTGTTACAAAATATTTGGAAGTTACAATATCTTTTATTTTTATTTTTTATGAACGCTATTCCTGTATCCTATATATATTTTTTACAATGTATGATCTTTTAAATAAAAATCTATGTTAGTCTGTCTTTGTCTTATGGACCAGCCAATTTAAATAAAAACCACAGGTCAACACATAACAGGAAAAGTTTAGAAATAAGTTTGAAAAAAATGACCACTGCAATTTGTAGCAGGCAGCAGTCCGCTAGTATAAAATAGAAACTTAGATTTGATTGACAGAACACGGATATTTTTCCCGTTACCTCAACACGTCCCTAGTCACTTGGTAACGAAATCAGTTATTGTTCAACAAAATGTATAAAAATATTTCCCTACCGAAACACAAATCTTACATGATACACAATCTTGAATCTAGAGATATGTTATAACGATTTTCGAGGCGCGTCGCAATTTCTCTATTGTTTCTGAAGTACAATGAAGTACTCAGATAAAGTAGGAGTTGGCTGGAGTTAGCATATGAATAAAGTGGACAAAAGACCCCTTCTGTCCATAGCGAAATTTTATTAATTGTGCTTTATAATAGGGTTGTGCTGAATACTCTCGTTTTAATCGGGGAACCGATTAAGAAAGTTCATGCAAAATCGGACGTTGCCTTATAGACGATTATTAGAAAATTAAATTATGAAAATATTAGTAACTTTAATACGTTACGTTAAATATGTACCTTAAATATGTAGTAGCTACTATATATATATATATTAGTGTGTGTATATATGTAGAACCTTTAATTCACTCTATATTAGTATTTAAGGCTTAATATCAAGAGGATGATCAGCAGCATCCTCCCGTGAGCCAGGAGAAATACGATCATTGGGAAGCCCATGCTCATCACTGGACGTGGGCTGATGTGTGTGTAACATTTCTCTTCATAGCTTACGAAGTCAAATAACTATTGAGTTTCAAACCAAGAAAATTAACATCATCAACAGATCAGCTAAATACGAAACCCGGCAGCGATTCATGCAGATATTTCTACAAACCGAGTTGGAAACATGACCAGTATAATTCAATTTTAATATTGCTTCGTATCTAGTGAGAAATTGAATTTTGATACGTCTCGTATGCATCCCAGAGATTCGCCCCTGCGGCCGCCATTCAACGTCGCCCGAGCGTATTGCACGTTGCAACGATACACCCGTGTATTGAACAAAGTGTTCTGTGGTTATTTTATTTTGTGATATTATACGTGTTTGTTGTTTTTTCTTTTATGGTCTGCTTAATAGTGAGATTAAGTTGTTATATGTTTTTAAACGGTCGATTCATCAAAACTCGTGGTCGAAATTCAACCGTAAACCGCCAAATGTCACACTCCTCCGTGCGCGCTGTAATGCTTAAAAAGCGGTACAAAGTTTTCTCTTCACGTATTAATATATAGATTACTGTAAATAATAAAGACGCGGATTAATTATGAATAAAAAGCCGTCATTACTACGCTAAAGATAAAAGCTTATTAAAACAGCTGTACCCACATTATAGTATGAGTTTTTTCAATTGCATAAAACTATGATGTTTTATAGACACATCAGATTTAATTTATGAGCCTGCCGTGTATCTGAGTCAAAATAATAATCCAAAATACATTTGCCTCAAATAATTTTGACTACATCAATTCGGTGGGCAGCACACTGCGAGCCACCACCGGCTTTGCAGAAATCATAAAGGCGTAAGATCAAACGGCGGTCGGTCTTTTTGACCCCGATAACGAAATGATACTCTGTACCGCGTGGCGGACTCACGAGGACCTCATCTGCCGAATTAGCGAGGATTGTTCGAATTGATCTTTAGTATAACGTGGTTACAAGATGATAAGTATGTAAGTACTCGGTATGAAAGCAAAGAACTTTGTAGCATATTTCCTAGACAATATCTGATAGAACTACAAACGTTTTTTGTACAGAATAAAGAAGTTAATTTCAACAACAAGAATTTTAAAATTAGTGATGCATGTTAAAAAATTACTCTTGATATCGGGTCGTAACTTTGGTCAGTAATGGACTTTATGAAATGAACCTAAAATAAATTATCTGATAGGTGTTCGCAATCAGCCTGATTCAAAACTTTCTTGCAACGTCATACATTGGCTGACGACTAAACCTTATTAATATCGCGAATGAGATTAATACACTGACGTATGCAAGTCAGCAGCCGACAAGGCCAGCACCATGTCAAGTTCGGAGCCACCTCGTATAGCGCAAAGCGGCGCTACAGTAACAATAATGGCTCGGTCCCCATTGTTTGGGCCCGTGGCACATTACGCTTTTGTCTCTGCCCTCTCCCGTTCCTCACAATGCGGCCAGGAAACAAGTGAGCCTTTATTTCGCCTCTTTTTGTCTCGGAGTATCGCTGCTTATTGTCTTCATTCGATTGTTCGGGCCTCTTCAGAGGGCACATTGTTGTGGACTTCGTCGTTAGTGCTGAGCTTGCGGATGTGCAATGCTCTAAGTGTCGTTTGAATTTTAATACGACGGAAAGTGTGGTAGGTAGCTCGCTTTGTGCTTGGGTGTCTTGTTTCCTTCATTGACATGGTGCTCTCATTCATAAAGATTGTAGTCGTTGGTCCTTGTAGAAGTACGGAGTACTGATTCAGAATTGAGTCGGTATCTTGCTACGTGCATTATAAAATAACAAAACTTGCTGCGTTGGTATATGAGGTTGTTATCGTAATCTGACTTTTGTAAGTTTCTTTGCTGTCGGACGGAGGTTTTTGAGGAAAAGCCATTTTAAAAAAATATTTTAATGTAATATATTTTGTTATACATTAGATAGGTAGTCACTTTATTTGTCGTTCCTCATCATTTCGGCCGAATGAAGTCCACTGCTGGACACAGGCCTCCCCCAAAGATCACCACCATGACCGAAATGGTATGTGTTGTGGGCTCATTGGGAGGTTTTGCCATAACCACGCCACGCTTGGCAGACGAGTTGGCGATCGCAGTTAAGTTGTTAATGGACTCGAAGGACGCTGCTGCCCATCCTCCGGCTAATCCCTTAGTGGACTCTTACGACACCCACGGGAGGAGATGGGGTGGTGGTATTCTGAAAAAACGGCTTGTCGTTCCTAATGGTAACTTAGTATTCTGACGTTACCGGTGTTGATTTTTTCTGCACAGTTTTTAGACAATAAGGAACGGCATGCAGCTTTATATTATTATTTACTAGCCTGTCAGCTTATATTTTGATACTCAGTGTCCCAGTTACAAATATATTTAAATTGTAATTCATAATAAATGGTTATCTTACAGTATTTATATACACATTAAAACTAAATACATACAGAATATTTATCAATAAACTAAATAATAATAATAAAAACAAAAAGATAATATATAAAAACCTTGCACACGCATTTAGGCGGCGAAGTACTCCTCCTCATCGCTATCAGCTGATAATATTTAAACTACAAACAAATGACTAAAGAGATATAAAATAAACGACATTTTTGGACCGGAGTGACTAATCATGTGACACACATCTAAAGAGGACTAAATTCCTGGGCATCATGATTTCGTTATCTATTAGTCCTCATAAATATATATTTCATACGATGTCGTATGAAATCCTCTAAAATTATGATTTAACTTATTAGGTTTATAACAAAAATAGTGAACTTTATTTGAATTTTCGTTTGGATAATAAATTAAAAATCGATCGTATTTAATTAATAAAAAGCGTACTTAATTTCCACTTTTATTCTTTGCTACAAATTATTAAATAAATTTTTTTTCCCTTTATTTATTACAGTGATCGGAGTTCTTTACTTGTGTGCGCTTTCGTACCCAAATAATTTAAAACGATTGTTTTTAGCAACTTTATTTATATTTAATACAAAAATAAAGTGGAAGTAATAACTTGCTTTTTAATAAACGTTATCCCTATTACGTACTCATTGTACCCTTGAAATAAAGTTCTTATAGTTATTTTAGGGCATATCATTCCACACCTCCCCCCCGTAAATATCCACAGCTGACCATAGGTCTCCCAATGATCACTTCATGAGGGGTCATACGGGATTTTGCCACAATCAGCACGCTTGGCAGGCGAATAAGAGACCGTGGTATGTTGTTATTAGCACACGGGAGGATACTGCTGCCCATTCTCTTGATCATGCTGCTGGTCATCCTCGCCTTTTAGGACCTTCATGGGTGGAAGGGGTGATCTATTCTTTGCCGGGAACGACACGGAACCAATCCATTCCAAGCACTTATTAATATAACATATTGAAATATTAATTAAATACTATTGGCACAACGCACAATTCTTAGTAACAGCTCATCCGCCAAAATGTTATCTACAAGCCGTCATGTATATTGATCATATCGATATCCATCCGTGTTTATCTGCAAATGATACAAGCTCAAGCTCCTCTAGTTAGCATTGTTCGCGGCGCCATTGTGCGACTCGCTTTGTTCAGGCACGCTCCGTTTTTTTCCGCCTTCGAAACGGCACTGAAGAACCAAGGGCCAGCCTTACAAGGGTTGAGGTGTAACTCTGTGTTTTCATAATGAGGTTATTGTCTTCCACTAACAAATTCCATTTCATTTATAATGTAAAGATGGTGGCCAACGAGTTCATTCAGCGAGTCGGAAGCGATAGCATTATGGTTATGTCACTTACAAGAACTGGCGCCGTGGCTAAGCTATTGGCTTTCCCCGCTCTACCGCCTCCTTTGCTTGCATCACATCCTTGCAAAAGGAGGCGATGGCATTCCACGAGCTCTAGCCTCGGACGATGCACTGAGCCACGGCCGATAGCGAGAGCTCACCCCCTTCGACCGCCGTGACGAGATCACGGCACTGCGTTGCTGGCAGCTGGGCACTCCTCCGACGTATGCTGTGCCTCCGGGCAGTTTCCGCAGTGATGACTACCGGGCATCCTTTCTCGGTCTATTCGAGACAGATACTTCCCGAGACACCCATGGATCGACCGCAGAGTAATGGCACATTTCGCAATTCGACTAAGAAAGTATCAGAAAGTAAAATATCAGAGCAGAGCGCAAAAGTATCCCCATTTATTGGAGTATAATTCGTTATCATCATCATCATCATTTCGGCCGAACAAACTCCACTGTTGAAGACAGGCCTCCCCCAAAGATCGCCAAAACGAGCTGTCTGGGTGTGTGTGCTCATTGGGGGGTTTTGCCGTAATCGCCACGCTTGGCAGGCGGGTTGGCGATCGCAGTTGAGTTGTTAATGTACCTACTCGAAGGACCCTACAGCCTATCCTCCGGCTATTCCGATAGTCGGCTTTTACGACACCCACAGGCTGAGATGGGTTGGTGCAATTCGTAGCCGGCAATAATTTGTAATAGTAAAAGAAAATAAGTAATCTATGACTTCTCCCGAGTTTTCATTTAACTTTTTTGTCAAGTGTAGTTCAAATCATTGCTACAGGTTACTTGCGAAAGCGTATACAAACAAGACATACGAACTCACCTTTACATTCTATATCTGTACATATCTATAATATTGATTTTCATTTTAGTGTATTTTGGATAGGTAAAAAATATAAAAAAAGTTATTTTCTAGTTATATGTGTACAAGTTCCGAGTAGTGACAGGGTTAAGAATATAGCACCACTCCATCTCTTCCAGTGGATGTCGTAAAAGGCGACTTTGGAACTCTAAACCAGAGGTATAATCAGCAGCGTAGCTTCTGTGCTACAGTAGCCATACTGCGCTTACCCGCCTGCCAAGCGTGGCGAGTACTGGCAAAAATTACGACACAATTGTGGAAATCTGTAGCGGAGGCCTTTGTTCAGCAGTGTCGTCTTTTGGCGGATACACTCAAACATCCATATATCCTTGAATACAGAATTGAAATAACGGTGACAACCCGATTTGGTATTTTCTAAGACTCGTTCCCATGGCTCACTGTCTGCAACGTGTCCTTGAATAGCTTCAATCATGTCTTAACGTATACCAACTTGGTTTTTCACCATAATTTTAATTCTGTATTGAAGGATGTATGGATGTTACACCTTAAGGAATTGTACCCCACATTGTGGTGTAGGCATGTACAAATACAATATGAATAGTCACCGTTGAAATATATTCTTACAATGTGAGCTCTTTACAAAATCGCCTACACTCGTGTGACGCCTCAAAACGCCATTCATATTTCCCGCGTTTTCCATACACAATATTGCGACTTTGCGAGGCGGCGCGCTTCTCAAGTCTCCAAATAGTCTATTGACGAGCTCCGAGCAAACTCGCTATAGCGAATTAACACTATTCATGGGAAGTTTTGAAAGAGGACTACTCTCATACAATTTGGTCGCATTCATAAAGATTCACTCCTTAGCTAGCTCGATGAATAGCTTTATGAAACGTTTTATATTTAACTTAGGATATACTTTCATCCAAAATAATTTTGTCGTTTGTATATCCGTCTCAGTTTTTACGTTTGACGTAATTTTTGGAACAACAATTTGTGTTAAATTACGATGCTATTAGCTAGCCCTCGAGCAGATGAGGCAAGGAACACTAAGGTGGCGACAATAGTTCGCATTGTGGGGTTGTACTTGGAACAGTTGCTTCAGGCGCTGGTAAAAGAATGCTCTGAGGAGCGGCGGTGAACAAAAGCTGGCCCAATTGTGTTACCAGCCCGCTTTTTGTGTCCCACCAAATAGGAAAATAAGTTGAGTAGGAAATTCTTTAGAAACACGTTTTCCGTTAGTCATTAAACACGTTTATGCATGTAGATATACTTTATGATTTAAATATTCAGTAACAGGTCAATAGTAAATATACTGGTGACCTTATTTTATTAACTCTTTGGATCTCCAAAATTTCTAACCTAAACAAATAACACTCAAACACGCACGAACGGGCGTCATCGCGAAAATCGAAATTCTCCACATAAAACTTGAACAAATATTATTATTAAATCCTTCCTGATTTAAAAAGGGTACTTTGGCTGTATTGGCATAAGTAAAACTCCTTACTCCGCGAGCTTACATATGCGTATCTTAATCTTTAAACCCAACACCCGGCCGAGCGCTGAAGGTCTGTCATCAACTGTCGGGAGAAATGAATTATTGAAACCTATCTCGCTTGCACTCTTATTTCTCTATCGGTGATAGAGCTCGCTAGATCACGGTTTGTCGTCGGAAACATTTGGCATGAGCAAAAGGGAGGTGAGATAATAGAAATAAAAGAGACAGGGGCATGTACGGAGTAATTTTAGATCCTTTTTTGTGTAGGCAGATAAGCCAGATAATTAGTGAGCTAAGCTAATACTGCTATTTAAAATTACTAGCCGGTATTACTTCAAAGCATGTGACCTTCAATCCAGCTCGAAGCTATGATTAATGACAGTTATGTTCAGCATTCGAAAAAGATTTCTATCAGTTTAACATATTTATATACATTAGTAAAACTCACAAATAGACCTTTCAGGAATCTTCCAGACCACCACTGAATGGTGTTAATTTACTGCTGAATTGCCAACTCCCGAGTGTGAGATTTCAATAGAAGATTCGGTCGACATCACAAGCACGAAATTCTATATGGAAAATGTGGAAAACATAAATAGAGGCTGCAAAAAGCGACTCGAAAGGAGGGTGATTTTCTAAAGGCTTCAGCCATTTCAATGGACCACTGTTTAACATTACTCATTGAGCGATACCTATTTTCTGATTCCTATTCAAAATATACGAGAGACTCTTTGTACAAACAGGTACTCTCACGTTAAAAAGGCAATATGGAACTTTTTAAACATCTTCACTCGCGAAGAAAGTCGGTTTTGTTGTTCTATTTCAAAGTGAAATCATACTTACGTATAAAAAATTTCTGAACAATGTGCTAGTTAAAAAGAAACACAAGCTCTCAGGCCACATTCTCGTTATTTAAAAATGTTCATAATATAGTTCTGACCTAAGTATCACCAATTATTGTATGCTCCTAAACTAACATACAACATTAAACGTGACCTTACATAATCTAAGTTGAGGCTACTTCCAGTCAATAGCGTAAATTAACTAGAATTGGGCCTCTGGTGCATTTCGAAAACCAAATAAAGATCGTTTATTAAAACTATTAAGAATATCACAAAGGTTTTTTACGTTTCTATGATCTATGTTTTGTACAGTTTAATGTGCCTGTGCTCTGTGTTTATTGTGTACAAAAAGTCAAAAATACAAATTGCTTAATCAATTGTCATTCATCAAGACATTTATTTACTTCATAGAATATAATTAATAGTATCAATTATTTATTTCGCAATATACTACAGAAAAAAGTAATAAACATATTACAACTATAAGATAAAAAGCGAATAAAAAAGAAGAATGATCTATCAACTTTTCCCAACCAATGGAACTTGATTCTACACAACTACTGTTTTTCTAAGTTTGGTGAGACCATGCCGTTTTCATTGAAGAAGCCACCTGTCAGTGACCAGTGTATTGTACAACCACGAAATGATGTAAAAGGAATCGATGCAAAATGTTGCGTCAAGGCAATATTCTTCATAATCATCTTAATAGTGCAAATAAGCTGTTTCTTTGTATTCCTTTGGAGACATGATACTTCTAAAGCAAAAAAGGCAGACGCATAATTTGTATTTCTAAAATTTTTATATAGATATGCGCTGCTAACTAGATAATTTATATATATATTGTTTTATTTAATTTTAAATCTAAAGGAAAATAATGTAATGTTTACAGTAATAATAATATAATTGATTCAGATCTGTTTGTTCTTCATTCCTTCTCATCATTGTTATCGTTATTTCAGGTTATAGCTATCTAGTTGGACTTTTAGCCTTTTATAACAAGAGGCGAAGAGAAGCCCTCCGCCTTGGGAAGGGCGGAACGGTCGGACTCTTACCGGCTAAAACCACCACGGTGTCCTTCCACTTGTCTATGGCTGGGGCTAAGTTTTTCGCCTTTCCGCATTAGACCGCATCCGGGCCGATACACAATTATTTTATTATTGGTGTCCAGTAGAAATTCTACATGGAACTTCCTTCGCCCCGGGGAAGGGCGAAGGGGTATGCCGGACTCCTACCGGCTAAAACCACTGGAGCGGTCATGTTATAGTTGGCCAAATTCGTCACATCACCAATCGTTATAATTAATTATTACACGCTTTATATTTGCTTGACCTGTATATATGTCATATCATATCAGCTATATAAACGTCCACTGCTGAACAAAGGCCTCCCGCATAGATTCCACAACTGTGTCATCATTTCGGGGGGTTTGCCAATACTCACCACGCTTGGCAGGCGGATTGGTGAGCGCAGTATGGCTACCGGTTCACAGAAGGGACGATGCTGCCCATCCCTCTGGTTTAGATTCCCTTAGTCGCCTTTTACGACATCCACGGGAGGAGATGGAGTGGTGCTATATTCTTAATCCGGACACCACACGGACTATATAATAATACATATATGTATGTAACTACAACTGGTTCTAAATACTCTTTGTTTATCTATGTAACTACATATGAATGTATTGAAATCTGGCAATTCAATTCCGACATTCGTCGCTCATCTGTGTCCTTGGGCACCAAAGGATATTGGAAGAAAGGAGATATGCCATGTAGTTCAAAATGTATGCGAACCTAAGTTCTTAACCAATGAAGTGAATAAACACCAGATTATAATTGGCTACATCAAAACACACACACTAACTATGTAGGGACCCAATCATGCCGAGCGTACAGACTGCAACACAGCAGCCGTACCACGCAACGCGTAAGTTTATTGGGAGTACCATTCGCTGTTCTATTCACTGCGTTTGTTATTCACCGATTGCTAGTTAAAAGTGGTAGTTAAGAAGCATTGTATTTTTGCCAAAAATAATTATGTCGTTCTGCTCCATCAATCCAAATATGTAAAGAAAACAATACTTTTTTATTTATTATTTTTATAGACAAATACAAGAAAATTCGTTCACTTGCATATGGTATATGATTCCTTCCTTGATAAAGTTATTATTTTCGCTTCGGGTTTTGCATATTATCCTCGAACAATACGACACTTTAACAAAGTTTCACTTACGCGATCGAATCTCAACTCATGTTATAAATCTGATATTTTTTCCGAATGGCCCGGATTGTGCATGTCGCGGTGGCGTGGTTACGCCCCGTACCACTTCTCCTTATTTCCTGTTTCTGTGTTGCGCACCGTCTGGGTGCGCTGCTCCTGACTTTTTCGGTAACAGCTGAATTTCATATATTTTATGACAGCCTCAATGCTATCATAATTTGAAGGTAATTTTCAATTTTGTGGTCCGAGTTAATCTAGTTTTTAACACAAAATTTACTAACCTTTTTGAGCTTCCACGTCGAGTTCTAAGCTGTGGTATTCAATACCATCTATAAGATGATTTACACCGGATTCCTCGTCTGATGAAATAGGCAATAAACTTAAAGCAATCTTTAGATTAAATTTCGCTCTTTTTGATCGAAACTTAATCTAATTTGTGTGTTACATCTGTTGAGATGTAAAAGTACACATTTTTCAATTTCCTCATATAAAATATCAACATTTTCATAGGTTTTCTTTATAAATTTTATATTATAAGAAATGAACAGTATGGATTCCAAAAGAACAAATCTACAACACTAGCCATCTACGCTCTTCAAAAAGAAACACTAACTAATATCTACAATAACTACTGGGCTATTCTTTGATTTACCGAAAGCTTTCGACCTAGTTTCACAGTTTCACATGACATATTGTTACAAAAGCTTCAAAACATCGGGATTAGGGGACTTCAATGAATATCCTCGTACTTATGTAATCGACAACAACGTGTCATAATAACAAAAATATAAATAGGCATATGATACCATACTCTTCTGAATACAGGCACAACAAATACGGTGTCCCACAAGGAAGTGTATTGGGCCCAATCTTATTTCTGTTATATATAAATGATATAATTGACATAACCACCCATAAATGTATACTATTTGTCGATGACATACCTACAATTGTGACATCCAATAAAACAACTAAAATCGTTACTGATCATCAAACTGACATTAATCAAACAATAAATAACTTAATTAAGTGGCTTGACATAAATAATTTAAAAATAAATCTTGACAAATCCGTTTACATACAATCTAACAACAACAAATATAAAGTCAATATAAATGTACCAAAAATTTAAAAAGTTACACATACAAAGTTTTTAGAAGTAACTATAGAAGAAGACTTAAACTGGAAAGTTCACGTAGAAAATGTTTCTAGTAGGATAAACAAATTTGTATATGCACTCAAAAGTTTTAAAAATGTAACAAATAATAAAAGTACTTCGCTGTGGTCATATAGTCTGGGGCATTAGTACAAAGACCAACAGAGCTTTTATTGCTCAAAAATATGCATTAGGGAAATATACGGGCTTGCACTAGATGAATCATGCCAACCAGTACGAGGGCGGTTTGATAAGTCCATGACTTTGGAAAGAAGAAACACTCTTTTTACATATACATTTTTTTATTTTTCTACATAATCTCCTTTCAACTCTACGCACTTAGTCCAGCGATGTTCCAACCTCTTCAACCCATCAAAAAAATATTTTTTGTCAAGCCCTGAAAAATAGGCCTCAGTTTCGGCTACCACCTCTTCGTTTGACGAAAATCTTTGCCCGCCAAGCCATTTCTTCATGTTTGGGAAGAGGAAAAAGTCACAGGGGGCTAAATCTGGCGAATACGGAGGGTGTGGCAATAATTCGTATCTTAATTCGACAATTTTTGATGTCGCGATTGCATACGAGTGGGCCGGTGCATTATTCTGATGAAATAGAAATCCCATTTTTTTCTTTGCTAGATGCGGTCGTTTCTTGATCAACTTTTTATTGAATCTATCTAACAATGCAGCTCCGGTAATTGTCTTGCCTTTATCCAAAAAATCGATGTAAATAACCCCTTGGCTGTCCCAAAAGACTGTGGCCATCACTTTACCAGCCGAGCAAACAGTTTTTACCTTCTTTGGGGCACGTTGCTTAGTCTCTGGTGTAATAATGATGGACCCACGTTTCGTCAACTGTTATGTACCAACGCATAAACTCACTCGGATTGCGATTATACATGGCTAGGCATTCCTCAGACTCTAGTGTGATCATACGAGGACCTGGATCCTCCCTTAGGTGCCGAAGATGACCGCCCCAGTGGTTTTAGCCGGCATACCCCTTCGCCCTTCTCCGGGGCGAAGGAAGTTCATGAAGAATTTCCACTGGGTACCAACAAAAAGGGCATTCCTCAGAAGCTGTTACACGATTTCGTTTCTGGTCGACTGTTAGTAAACGCGGCACCCATCTTGCAGAAACCTTTTTCATGCCCAGAATATCATGCAAAATATAAAAAACTCATTCAGTCGAGATGTGCACAGCATCACTTATTTCGCGTATCTTCACTCGACGGTCTGCCAAAACAATATCATGTATTTTATTAACCATGCCCTCCGTAGTGACCTCAATCGGCCTTCCTGGGCGCTCCGCGTCATTAGTGGTGGTACGAGCACAACGAAATTCAGTGAACCGCTTATGTACCATCCCATGAGAAGGCGCAGAATCACCACAATACTTTTTCAATTTGTCTTCGGTCTGCTTAATAGTTTTACCACGTAAAAAATAGTGTTTAATTAGCACTCGAAACTCGCTTTTCTCCATTTTCAAAGAATACTTAGAAGTCGCCTAAATTTTTTGTTTCAAAAAGCTTGTGTTCGCGCCAATTTTGAAAAAAGAACGGCATGCGCTTCGTAGTGAGTTTCCAAATATGAGACAAAAAAAATTTAAAGAGTTTTTATTCAACCCTAAAGGTCGCAACGCAAAGGGCCCAACGGTGTCCGGTAGACTTACAGACTTACATTTTTTACAGCCTCGTAAATATCCCATAAATCGATGAAACTAAAATAATTTGACCACCAGGTGCTATTACCACGATAGCTTATATAAAACTATAAAAAAACTTGGCATTAGAATGATCTTGAATCTATAAGTAATGAATCCATAGGGAAATAGGGATTTATCGTTAAAACAACAGTTACCTATTATAGAAATAGTTATGAAATAAAAAGCAAAGCTTATCTTTCCTCAAAACAATAAACAATTTTTTTATGTAAAATAAAATTGTGTTGTACTTTCTCGTTATTAATCTACCTTCGCTATCAAGCAACCCACGAGTTTATTTTGCATTTAAAAATCATTTTGCGCTTTTAGTTCATGTTATATTTTTTTAAATAAATAACATTGTGTTGTACTTTCTCATTATTAATCTACCTTCGCTATCAATCAACCCACGAGTTTATTTTTCATTTAAAAATCATTTTCGTTTTTAGTTAATTTTTCATTAAAAACGTGTTTTTATTAGTTTGTTTAAACATTTTATTTTCGGGAGCGGCTGACGAAACTCCAACGGGTCGCCCAGTGAATAGTGTCCATCACTGTTTACGCATTGCATGTGCAGATTCATAGTTCTTTGTGTTATTATTCTAAGGCTTAATATCCGACATATACGAGACAACACAACGTAGATACGCTGATGACTGACAACCCAGCGTTCACTTGTTTTTACTAATTTACGAGTGTTAAGGTATCAAATGTTAAATTTGTTTATAACGTAATGTTGTGTCCATTCGAACGTGTAAGCGCTGTGTTCGGCAACGAGTTGCAAGTTAACGTTTAAAAAATTTCGTGCTAGAATAGAATCAGCTCTTTGTTGGTCTAGCGGTTCGAATCCCAGATCCAGTAGACCAAGATTGAGCGAAATTACTCACGTGCTTGCGCCATCTCTTGCCATATATATGCCAGTATATATATATATATATATATACTGGCTGTCCGCTCCAGCTTCGCACAGGCGCCACCGACCGGGTCCAATTGTGGATCTAAACCATCCAGGGACCCACTCAAACATACACACAAAATTTCATAAAAATCGGTCTAGCCGTTTAGGAGGAGTTCAGTACCGAAGAATTATATATATAAAGATATATATATATATATATATGTATAAAATGTTTTTGTTTGGGAGTTTAGGAGGAGTTCAGTAGTAGAGTGTTTTTGTTTGCGGTAATAATTTTATAACTTACAAATGTGTGATAAATGATCGTTATTTTAACAAGTTTTCTGAATTTTATAAGCTTTAACAAGTTTCTTTCAAGGAAAACTTTCACTCGTGAATAAATTTAGACGAAGCCGTCATTTCCAACTGGCTGCCCTGAGAAGAACTCTGAAACAAATTCAAAGGTTTCTGTTTTAAACTCCAAACATATTTAGATACAATATTCGGTAAGAAAAATGTAGAGCCACGTCTGGAATGACCTATTGAGGAAATATTCATAGCTCTTTTGGGATCGATTTTAGAGAGCTCGACCTCGACTTTGGAAGTGGATAGACAAGAGCAGTTGGAAAGAAAGGAAAACAAATGAGGCAGTGTTACTAATGGTTATAGTTCCAACCAACTCACCTGTGAAGCGAATGGCGGCGGTACTAGTAAGGTGATGCATATATACTATATAGTTATTTATATACTTGCTGTGCCCAACAGGGTCCATAGTAATCTCACAATTATAAGTTATAACCTAAGTTTACATATATTATGGAATGCAAATAAATGACGGAGGAATGTATATTATATAAGACAGTGCGCGGTATACAGTCGCAGTTCCAATTTTGCTCTTTCACAGTTAAGATGGTAGTTGGTAATATAAGACTTATTTTATTTCTAGCAAGTATTGAAGCCACGAATGTCACATATCTTGGAAAAATAAGAGAGATCGCCCTAATAGCGCCCCACGGAAAGTCGTTGACTATAGCAAGACTGATGGTCACGCTGATAATACATGATGAAATGCAATGATAGTGGACCGCCGCAGCCGGAAGCCATACTGGCTGTCGGCCAGGTCGGGACCAATTTGCGACAAGTGCTCACGAGCCTTCGGGCAATTATTCTCTCATATAGGTTTGAAGCCTCGTTAAGCAGGTAAATGGGGCGGTATGCAGAGGGAGACTCCGTGGACTTCCTTCTACAAGAGAGCCAATTCGGCTTTCTTCTAGCTGGACGGGAACACGCTGCTTCGGTTCGTCCACGAACTTACTCTAGGACCGAGCGCTCACCTCGCGGATGACTACCATGATGGTTGCAACTAGAATTCTGTTGGAAAATATAATACCCTTTATTTCATTGTTTATATTGACGCGAATAATACATGTAGAACTTGAAATAAACTTACGAACTTTTTCGCGGTATTAATTAAGAAAATACTCAATTTGTACATACGTGCAGCAAATCCGTACGAGCGCGTGCTTTCATGCAATACATAATATTTTTTTATTTTCGGGACGTCGCGAACCCACAACTTTCATGGTCACGAGCAGCGCGACTTGAAATTGTCTCCGGGGCAGTTTATCGTATTTTAGGTATGTACATAATTAAGAATTCAGTTATGCAAAAAACCTTTTTTATGTTATATTTTATTCTACAGGGATATCACGATGGTGTTTTTAAACGTAGATGTTAGACTTATTATTTTTCACATATAATGGCCATTTTAAGTTATTGCTGAAGAGCTATGAGGTCGTCCTACCGACTGATAATATTCAAGCATTTTATCATCCATAACAATAGAAAAAAAAACATTTATTAAATAATGATTTGTTTTGGTGCCAAAACTATAAGAAGTATTCCATATATGATCTTTTTCCTGAGGATGAATTTTATTGCGATTGTTAACTTTTTTCTACATTATATAATTCGATTATTAATTGTAAGGTTAGTTTCCTCTTAGTATTATTATATTTTCAATTATCCTCAAAAGATGAGTGGAACCACTTTGATTTATATTCTTAACTCTTATCTTGAATGGGCATCACCTTAGCTAGATTAAGAGTTGAAGAATGTACGGAACCTCTTCTATGTGCCCGGCTTTTTCCAGATTCAATTTAGGTGTCGGTGCTATCTTTAACAAGTGATAACTTTTATTTACTTTTCTTCAAAAGCCACCACTTCGAACTAATTCTTTTCCTTTTTCCGGGATCCATAATTATGAATGTAATGAAAAATAGCGACTAAGTTATATAAAAGTTACTTCTTGACTTTTTAACCGACTTCAAAAAGGAGGAGGTTCTCAATTCGATGAGTTTTTTTTTTATGTATGTTCACCGATTACTCCGAGATTTGTAGACCGATTTGGGCAATTCTTTTTTTTAACTAGTGCAGAATGCTTTCGAGTTGATCCCATATAAATTTTATTACATTTGATTGAGTAGTTTTTTAAATTAATAAACAGGTTAATTTGCCTGCGCTTATCTAGATGATGTCTTAATAGTTTCGATTCCTCTCAGATCAGAGAACCGATTTGAGTCATTCTTATTTTTAGTGTTAAATACTGATAACAAATGCGAAAAAGTTCTTACATTTATTTACACTAAAAATGACAAATAAAACGTTTTAACAAAAAAAATACCGACTTCAGAAACCCTACACTATATCAAAATATAAACCAATGAAAAGGAAAAATTATGTATGAAATCTATATTACCAGTTGATTCCCAGGTATGGTAAATTAAATCTATAGAAGAAAATCATCGCAATGATAGGTATAATACCTGGCTTCCGTTTTCGTTAAGGCTCTTGTTACACCCGTTATAGTAGCTCCCTATACCAAAATATCTAAATCATATACTCAATTAAAATTCACCGCGAGTACATTCTGATTGAGCGTAGATTGAATATTTTTGTGTTTCGAATGTGTCTCTGATGAGTGCGTTATAAAATAAGCGGCCTCATGAATGTCAATACCTCGAAGACGTGGCCGGCAATCAGGGCCCCGCGGCTTTCAATTTCACTCTATTCAGATATTTTGCTTACTGAACACACTGCTTTGGTTTAGTAGGATTAATTGAATATGTGCTTATGTAGCTTACACTAGCAAGCAGGCAGTGCAGGAGTGGGAAAAAGTATGTTTGAATGGTTGAAACAATGTGGTAACGGGGTGATTAAAGGGCTCAAAGAAAGGCATTATTATACCGTACTAGTGACATCGAATATATATATATATATATATATTTTTTAATTATGCGTCGCGGCAGTACTATTAACTATTAATCAATAGCGACGCTCAATCGCTCAGGATGACAGCATTATGCGACCTTTTTACACAGCTGCTAACAGTAATCGGAAACGATTTAAATGCTAACTAAACTAACTTAAAGAATGTATCAAATGAGACATCTCATTGATTATATACAGTGTACCTCCGTTTTATTTTGTGAAAGGTCTTTTTCTAGCAGTGTAGAAATAATAATAATAATGTTATTTATTTACTCCTCACAATAACAGACCCTACATAAATTATACTTAATATCTATTTTAATACAGGTTTATTCATTATATATAAATTTGATTGAATGTAACTAATGTTTGTAACACAAACTTTTACTACTGCACTCCTCCTCCATATGAACTATAACCATGCCAAATCTCACACTTCTCCGTGCGCGCAAAAGAGGTACAAAGTTTTTTCCTTACGTATAATATATAGATTATCTCCTTATTTTGACGACCTTTTTGTATCAGTTAACCTGCTGTTCATTGGGTCGAAGTTGTTCAATGTGAGGTGTGACATTAGCTGAAACAAAAAAAGGACAAAGCACAGGCTCAATTCACAGGGTAAGTAGAAACATACTTCGTATGGCTCAATTCAAGAAAAACAATTTGTAGGATCGATTACGTTTTGAATTTATGGACACTTATTGATGTAAGAGCAAATCAAGCATTCCTTTCCAAGGAAGCAATTAATGGCTTGCTTACATTTCCTTTCAATAGATACAGCACAGACTCTACTAACTTCACGTTTAGGCGAATTAATGGTTCATTTAGTTCTCTTCACTGCTGATTAAAACGCGCGTGAATGGTTACATATTATTTTTACTCGAGTCGATCAACCAGTTAAATTAGAAGGGAGTGGAGTTTACACGTTGATAGTACGGGCACCTACTCAATATTACACATCCTAAATTTAGGGGAATTTGCCGGAATTTTACAAGAGTGGATCTGGTGGATTTTAATCAGGGGGATCTATTATTAAGATTTTCAGACGTCATTTTTGCTACTAGCTCTAAGTTCAACGGCATCCCATAGTTTGGAGGGTGGGGGATGACAGCCAGGGTCCCCCTGGATCCGCCCTTGGTTGCTGAGCGCAGTATGGCTACTATTCCTTAGAAGTGACGCTGCTGCGCATCCCTCGGGCTTAGAGTCCCTTTGCCGCCCTATACGACAGCCACGAGAGAAGATAGGGTGGTGTATTATAAAGTAAAAAAGTTAATATTAGATTCAGTTAAATTATACCAGCAATCTCCTATATGACTTACTAAAATTTATCCCAAACCTATTTATTAAAGGTTACATAACGCCAACGCATTGTTTTCGAGATGCATATCTATTATGAACATCAGAGGCTGTATCGGCCCGCCTATTCAACAATGAAAATATTATAAACCAACAATAGCGCCACAATCCCGTCTTTATTTTACTCTGTAGAACATCGGTCCGTGGAATTCTTAATTTCTTTGATTCCCGCCTATTGTACGACTGATAAAAGATACACTTTTCGGTTGCTCCCGTCTGAATGAATACACCCATTATGCCTACACAAAAGTGGATATTCCAAACAAAAACATCATTGCCGCGGTTATTACGACGCGTAAAAAACAATTCAGACTATATTCCATTATGATTTCGAACAATGTAGTTGGTGAAAATGTATTTTGTCGCGAATAATGTTGGGAATCGAAGCCGCGCTGGATTTATTGTCGCTGTTATAAAATATCTTTTTGTAAAAGATTGGTGGCTCGTGACGTTATTATTTATTTGAAGTTTGTTTATTGTTGTCGCGTATTGCCTTCGCGAGATAATGCTCGAGAATATTGTAATAGTATGTCATATTTACTACGGTTGGGTTACTTTATGTTGGCGCCTCCTTTTCCGATGAAAAGTCCGCGAACGAGGGCGCTAAATGACCTCTAGTCCTCATAAGTGTGGCCTGTGGGCGTGGCACTTGGGGAAGTCCGCCGTATGATCATAGTTAGACCCGAGACTGCAGCACGCAGTGCCCCGCTCACGCTTCTCTAGAGATTCACTTGCAGGGGGCCTCCGGGAAGGGATACCAACTAGCAGCTATAAGCTGAATATGGGCCTCCTAATGACCAATAATGTAGTGAGCAGTCATAGCGGTCATATTGCCCCAATCACTACGCTCGGCAGTCATTTTATTCGTTTTTTGTCAGTGTTGATCTCCAAGTATGGTTGAATCTCCGGATTCAGGCTAGGGGTTAAGTCTAGGGCATCAGCTCAGGTAAACTCGGCTCAGCAAACTTTTTTAATATCTGCACGTATGCATCTCGTCCCACAAGGACCAGTGACATCCATGTTGGCATTATTCGCCAACGATACGGTCATATACTACTCGGGCTTCAGCCGATAATATAACTAAGATCGTTCATACCACGGCCAACTATAGCGCATGATTCAGGAAATAGAGAGTGCACCTTAACTTTTGGCTTTTCTTGAGTACCTATTAGGGCCTATATGAAATAAAACTTTGAATTTGAGAGGATCGAAGTAAGTTCCACCAAAAGCAAAGTCGCATATTTTGCAAACTCGGAGACAAGCATGCTCGCTTCAGAAAGATCTCGACGTTGGGCCGATCGATTCTTTGAGAACCGCATGCCCAATATCTTGGAGTCACTCTCGACGAAAATCTGTCAGAGAATACACAAAGACAGTGCGCGCCCGTGCCGCCTTTGCACTCGGACGCCTCCACGGCCTACTAAATGCTCGTAGTAAATTATCCAAAATCGATTTATGCGTATGGGTGTGCCCTAGCTCATACGCAATGAACATATCGATTTGAATTTAAAGAATTGCCTACTGATTCATGAAAAGAACATCTAAACGCTTCTTCGGCTAGCCCTGATTCACTCAAATACTCTCGCGGTAGGTACCCGCCACCCGGCTCTAGTGTGATCTTACGAGGACCCTGGAGCTCCTCTTTGGTGTCGAAGACGACTGCTCCAGTGGTTTTAGCCGGCAAGAGTCCGGCATACCCCTTCGCCCTTCCTCGGGGCGAAGGAAGTTCATGTAGAATATCCACTGGACACCAATAAAAAATAAAAGGTATCCGCCACCCAATACCGACCCTCCCGCATCAGTAGCGTACGCCGCCCGAGGCATGTACTGATCGACTCATAAGACGAAATAACCGTAGAACATATGAAGAGACTCGCGCAGTCTCGTTCACTCAAGAGACTCCCCAAAATATATAAAAAATACCGATCCACCATTTTTAAGCCTGGCTGGAGGCCTCTTTTGGCTTCGCTAGAAATCATCTGGTTAAGCTCCTCCCGTGGGTTTCGTAAAAGTCGACTAAGGGATTTTTTTTTGTTCCACCCACAATATACCCAGACCCGAAACAACTACCTGCAGATCGTACACATATTTGTTCCGGGCGGGAATCGAACCCACGACCCCGGTGCGCAGCAGCCGACTGTATCATCCACTGCACCAAACGTGCCGGCAACAATTAGCCGGAAGATGGCAGCAGCGTCCTTCGAGTACATTTACATCTGAACTGCGTTCGCCAACCCGTCTGCCAAGCGTGGCGATTATAGCAAATCCCCTCATTAAGCCCACAACACACCCATATCGGTCGTTGTGGTGATCTTTGGGGGAGGCCTGTGTCCGAGCGAACGAGCGAGCGTCGGCCGCGAGAATCTCGTGAAAGCCAACAAAGATAAACAAACTAAGTATCTTGAATTGGCGCACGAGGTTGTCGACACGTTCCCACGTGGTAGACTCTGCAATTATTGCGCCGGCAGTTGTTACGGCCAATGGCCTAGTAGCCAAGAGCCTCGATTCAAATCTTAAGAGGCTCTAGTTAGGCTGCTGGATCAAGGGCTTGATACAGAAAGCGGTACTCTGGACACGGCTCGTATTGTTAGAAGATTCCTGTCTCTGGAGACCTGGCGTGGTCAGACTACTGTTTTTGATATTTATTAATGTAAATTTTTTGTGTGTATATTTAAAAATGTATATATTTTTTTATGAAGGTATAATAATATGTAATAATTATTAAAAAATACACAATAGTATGAATTACTCTTATCTAGGTCTCAAACAGTAGTACCAGTGAGCCCCAAACTAGACTGTTAGTTTGTATCTTGGTGGATTTCGTGGATTTACAATTTCGTCTTAAGGCTCTGTGGAATAGACGACGAAAACACATAACACAATTTCCCAAATGCCGCCCAGTCCAGCTGAATTCTTTTCTCGAAATTGATCTAACACAACTCCAGAGTTCGACCGGGGTAAACGTAATTTCTGAACAACATCGAGGGCCCCGTCATGTACCTTTTTTATTGGTCCCACTGCAACTGGTTCCAGTATGGCATGTTGGTAAACATGATCTTGGTTTTATCCAGGCTTATCCGGAGTCCGATGCGATGGAAATTATCAACTAGGCTGTTCAGCTTCTTTTACTTTAGTAATGTCTTAGGTTTTCGTTAATTTTAACGTAGGTATATGTAACAAGGTTTATTTTCGGTAAAAACAAAAACAAAAATATTCAAGTGATTCAAGAAAATATTCACTAATTTACTATTCGTAACCTAGAGTTTTTTATATATACACTGGGGTTACAAGCTAAAACTAAGCAAATAGAATATCGCACCACTCCATCTCCTCTAGTGGAACACGGCCGATGTCGTAAGAGGCGACTAAGGGACTTTGTACCAGAGTGTTCAGCAGCAGCGTCGTTTTTGTGGAACTGTAGCCATTCTGCGCTCACCAAACCGCCTGCCAAGCAAATTGGAAGCCGGTTAGTATTCAAAGTTTGGCAAATTGCCTCCAAAATGAGGACACAGTTGCTACATGTAACTGGCCATTGTGGGCCTTCTATGAGGAACGTCGTCGTCGTTCAGCAGTGCACGTTCTTTGACTGATATGACGATGATGATAATAAACCATACAATTTTATTTGTAATAAGTGTGATTAAATCAAATTTAAAATAATAATAAAGTACAAAAGGTGTACTTTCAGTCAGTGATAGATCAACATTAATTATCGAGCCCAGTCCTGATAAATTTTATGAATTTGAGGAACAAGATGCACAACAATAGCAAAAACGAGCGTTTGTGCTATTGTTGTGCAACTCCCATTTCGAAACTCAGGAACTAGCAGCGCCATCTCTTGTCAGTTTGAAAATTCAGTCTCTGCATTTTCAGAATAGCGCCATCTTTTGTACAATTTTACTAAATATGTATAGAAGCGCCCTGGAGTTGTTTACTCACTACATTAGTAGATGGCGTTGTACGAAGGCTTTGTGGATATGGACATCGTATAATTTTGCAGAATAGTCTGCGCGATGTTCACATTGTTTAAAAGATGGCGTTCATTCATTCTTCAAGAAAGTTTTTATATAGGTTACTACCTAAGTTACTACCTGTCCACTCCGGAACACTCAGGAACTCCGTATCCGACCGTATCTATAATTCTGTAATATAATTTATTTATATGTATCGTCTATGATATAACTATATAGCGTTCAATGATCGTTTAACGGCATCGTCCATCATTTCGGCCGAATGAAGTCCACTGCTGGACACAGGCCTCCCCCAAAGATCACCACAACCACCGATATGGATGTGTTGTGAGCACATTGGGGGGTTTTGCCATAATCATCACGCTTGGCAGGCGGGTTGGCGATCGCAGTTGAGTTGTTAATGTACTCGAAGGACGCTGCTGCCCATCCTCCAGCTAATCCCTTAGTCGACTCTTACGACACCCATGGGAGGAAATGGGGTGGTGGTATTCTGACCCGACAGACAGTTTTTAGAGCAAGAAAACATAGAATTATTAGACCATCCGATCCATTCATAGTCATCCATTCTGAGTTTATTGTAAATATATTATTTGCAGTTTAATCTCTATCGAAAGTATATATATATATATTTACTATATATATATATATGTAGTAAAAATATTTCCTTGTGTTGCTCCTCATCGGTGTCAATCCGGTGAAGCTGTTGACCGCCTCGGACACCATAGCTTGTCTTGCATTAAAAGTGCAGGTCGCATAGCACGGCATGCCAATATTTACGACATTATTCGTCGTGCTTTTGTCACTGCCGGCGTGCCAGCTGTTTTGGAACCCAATGGCTTGGCACGTAACGATGGTAAAAGACCGGACGGTATGTCGTTACTGCCATGGAAGATGGGTAGGCCTCTGGTGTGGGATGCAACTTGTGTCGACACCCTTGCTCCATCCCATCTTCCAAGCACGGCATGCTGTGCTGGCGCTGCCGCTTCTGCAGCAGAAGCCCTCAAACGGCGCAAATACAATAACCTTACTGGCAATTATTGTTTTGACCCATTTGGGGTCGAAACGCTTGGGTCATGGGGTCCGAGTGCACGTCAGCTTTTCAAAGATATAGCTAGACTTGGCGTGATCAGAGGGCTGGCCTTTTCTTTGGCCAAAGAATAAGCATTGCCATTCAACGTGGCAATGCTGCCAGCCTTCTAGGAACATTATCAGCTGACAGCGATGAGGAGGTATACTTTGACGCCTAAGTACATGTTATACTTTTCTATATTTATTATGTACATAGTTATTTTTTATGTTTAGTGTAATCATAAATAGTGTATATATATTTAGTTTTAATGTGTATAAAATCAATAAGATAAATGCAAAAATGAAAAAAAAATCGAAAGATAGATAATTAACGAAAAACATCAACAAAAACACAGTCAACTAGTCATTCTTATAATTGTTGTGTCTGCATTCAGCAATGTGAAGAGATCCTAATATTTCATTAATTCATTTAAAAATGATTGTTTTCAGCTATTTTTGTAGGTAGGTAAGTAGCTACCCAGTTGTTTATTTTATACATTATCCATTAGCTGTACGACAAATTACCTATACTTTACATACAAGTAGTAAATAAATTTATGATTTATGGCACATGGATTGTAATAAATATTTATAAGTAGGTAGTTGTTGATGGATTGCCATACTAATTCTATAATTATTTTGAATTACCTAGTTACCATATTTAACGTAAATAAGCTTAATTTTTTTTAAATTGTTATACATATATACCTGTGATTGTTTATTTGTAGTAAATTTTGATCACTATCCTTGCGGCAATAAAAGGTAGTACCTATATTGCAGGAACTGCTGCGACATTACCCGTTTCGTGTGGTCCTGCTCTACCTATGGGTGTCGTAAAAGGCGACTAAGGATTGATATCAAGAGGATGGGCAGTAGCTTCCGTTTGCTAATACTGCGATCACCAATTCGCGAGCCGAGCGTGTTAATTATGGCAATACTTTTTGTAACTTTGTCATGGGGATGCATGTAGCACACTTTCCGGTTAACTACCGAATACCGGGGCCGATAAGATAATAATGGATCATGATCAACTGACCTTGGTAAATAATAATAAAATAGAAAAACTCGTCGAATTGAAGCAATCATTAATGTTTCGTTTGTGTTTTCCGGTAATCTAAAATATATATATAGGTACCTACTTACTTATATCAACATAAATAACTTCCGTTACGTAACACGGTGTTACACAAGCGTAAATAGGCTACACCTTTGTCGCAGGCTAGTCGCTTTGCGTTCAGCGCTACGGGCGGCGGGTTAGATCCCACACGGGACAAATATTTGGATGGCCTACAGATAGTTGGTTCTGGGTTTCAGTGTATAGCCATGTGAGATATGGTAGTCTGTAAACCGTACCCATTCAGAAGAATTCCTATGGTCTTATCGACTTATTTTTCTCAAAAAAGTGAGCTGCCTTTTTTTTCATGGGAACAGATTCAGGAAAAAATATGACGTCTTAAAAACCTACATTATATAAAAATATTAAAATCACTAGGAAAAGAAAAATCCTTCAGTCGTGACCAGGTATAATAACACGCAGACCAACGAGAATGGCCCTTATTTTGGAAGTCAGTAATTTTGTTGTTTAATAAGCGCGGCGTGCCCTGCCGGCCGCTCCAGTCGCTCCTTCCACTCCACCAACAGGATCCGCCGAAGCTCGAACCGTCGCACCTCGACCTGACGAGGTACTGGCGGTTCACCCCGACTTAGCGCCTCCCCACGCCACTGATACAGCAACCCCTCTCGCTTGTAGATCCCAGGGCGGTGATACGACAAGGAGGCTCCCATCCTCGTAGGAGACCGTGCGGAATTCCCTTATCACCCTGAGGGCCATCGTTGGCTGCGGCCTTCGCAGCACGGCGACGCTGGGTGTCCTCAGGGATTTCGCCCACACTGGGGCCCCGTAAAGGGCCATGGACCGCACGACCCCCATGTAGAGCCTCCGGCAGGAGGCATTGCCGCCTCGCAAATTGGGTAACAGCTGCGAAAGTGCAGCTGCGGCCACCGTTAGATTGGAGGCCAGCCGTCTGAAATGCAGCAAGAAGCCGAGGACGTGTCCTAGATAATTCATGCGAGCGCCTCCTACCACAATGTGGGATCCCGAGGGTGGCGCGCGCTGATGCCCATGAAAACATACGGCGTCCGACTTGGTGAGAGCCACCTTGAGATCTAATTGCCGGATCTTTGAGACTACTAGTGCAGCCCCCATCGTCGCCAACATTGCCGCGCGGTGGAAACTCGTCACCCGTGCCGTCACCAGCGTGTCATTGGCGTAACAGATTACGTCGATGCCGGGGATGTTCACATCGCGCAGCACCTAATCGTATCCGATGTTCCACAGGAGCGGCCCCAAAACCGATCCCTGTGGAACACCGCACGTCGTCTCTCGCCGACCCCATCCTTCCCTACCCGGGTAGATGACCTATGTTTGCCAGGTAGGCCCCGACAATGCGACGGAGGTAGGTTGGCACCCGATGATACGCGAGTGTCTCCCTAATGCAGCTCTACAGGTCGACGGTCTACAAATCACGGAGTAATCTGTGTCCATACATAAAAAACGCATAGAATTGAGAACCTCTCCTTTTTGAACTCGGTTAATAAAAATCTAAGGCAAGTCGATACTCGATTGAAATCTTTGTTGTTGAACCCGGGGTTATCGCAAACGTTGCAGATTATGGATTATAGCACATACTAGCCTACGTAGATAAATAATTATATACTCTACATAATAGGTACCTACCTAATAGTTTTAGGTGCACATAGCATAGATACATTTTTTTAAATAAGACTTAACGATGACTACCTATAATAATTATTAATAAGAATATAATTATTTTGTATAACACTGGACTTTGGACTGCATCGCATATAAACAAACCTTTACAGTAAATATATGTATTATTACGCTATCTATTAAAATTATATCAGTGGATTAATTGTGTAATATGATGGATGTTTACGCATTAGAAACCTTTCGAAAAATCTTTATGCATTGTTTTTATTTTTACACAATAATTACCTACATGTGTACATACTTATATTATTTCCGTATATTTTCTTTGAAGACTGAAGAAGGTAGATGGTTAGCTTTTCAATTATCTACATCTTCATAAATATCCTAATTCTACGACGACGGAATTGTGAGTACGGCTAGTTTAAATTTTAATTATCAATGCAATAAAACAAGAATTGCATCGGAATATTCCAACACCACTTTGAGGGCCATATTTCACTAAAATGGTGTTGCGAAGCACAACACGAACATGTGCCTCCATGATGACGTAAACTCAGATAAAATGTAAACAAACCGCATTATCTAGAGTATTAGTAAACAAAAAATAACAAGTAGGTAGCCATGTAACGCGCCGCGTAAAATTATACATTTCGTGTAATTGGACTATTGGGCTAAACATTTGTCAGTCACTGTCCAATTCCTTTGTTGTTGGCTGAATGCCCAAAAATTAATGTAAACACCAAGAAACGTGACCAACTTTATAGCTGGCAAAATTATATCACAAGCAATACTAAAAAATAACACGGTTTTATTTTTAGATTGTAGTCATTTCATCATCTTGTTATATTTGTGTTGAACGTAGGTGTTCACCAAAAATACTTTAGAATCGGTAAAAGTAAAACGACAAGTTACATATAAAAATATTTTATTAAAAACATTTTGGTAACATTTAATAAGAACACTTAGGTAAAAATAAATCGACCTCAAAATTATTTCAAAAGAACAGCCTGGACTGGAAGTTCACGGAGGAAGCCGGAACAGCAAAAACTAAAATAAATAAAAACAATGATAACACTCTAGGCAGAGACATGTCTAATTGACAACCAGAATTAAGGCATCGCAAGAATAATTATTTAAGTACGATAAAATACCTACGTCTATTATTATAATTACAACAAATAAACGCCTAGTTTATACGTTCAGTTGTGTATCGCCGGCCCGTCATGCCGCGGGCGGGCGCGGGTGGCGGCGGGCGACCCTGTACAAGTCTCTTGGCAGGGGACTTACATCGAGTATTATTGCCACACTAACATTATTCACTTCATTCACGAGACATTTTGCTTGCCACTACGCCGTGATTATACACTACTAAATACTAAAACATCCCAATTATACAAAGCTATGTTAAAATTTTACCTAACTAATAATATTAACATCTTCGGCTAATTTTGATACTAGAATGATATAACATCATCTCATATTGTACTCTTAACATTACGCTGGATTATAAATTATAAGTGAGGAATAAAACATATTACACATAATATTGCAAGCATTACTGAGATTGTGCACGTTACGTGATTTCATTAAAGTAACAATTTATAGAAAACTTAATGTTATGAAAGGAAGATTGCTTATACTGAAGTCGACGAAGGTGTAACAGGACGAGCCCTTACAAACAGTTACGATAAAGGAACAGTCATAAAGATTAAATTACGAGCATTGGCACTTTCAATATTAAATCTTAATTACACTCTCGAAATAGCACTGCATATCAATAACCAACTTAAAAACTAAATTCAGATCAGTCATTTATGATATCACATCAAAATAAACAGGGAAATACATAATATGTGATTATCGATTGGATATACTATATAATAAATATTATATTTTTTTTCAAAAGAGGTATTAATTTTCTTAAGGGTTACTAAAAATATTGAGCTCTGCGCCGCGCGCGACGCACTATATCACCATAATACGAGAACAACATTGAACCAATAAGTTTTGGTACTTGGAGTTCATCTCCGAGTTAATCTATTTCGCTAAACCTACATAATGCTTATCAGATATACGTAATACCCACTGGACGCGCGTCGCCTCTACATGCGGGTCCGCGAGCAAACCCGCCAGCGTCGGAAACACGCGTCAGGCAAAAAACCCTTCATCCTTATACAATTTTCATTATAAAAATACTGTCATTTGACTACAGTTCAATGAGAAAAATAATATTTATCATATGAATGAACAATAGATATAATACAACATATAGGTAATATTATGTATAATATCATGTATATGATTTGACTAAAACAAAATAAAATGCATAAAATTGAAATGATTTAAACATTGTAAAACCACTTGAAGACACTTAGTAATGGAAGGTACTAAATTGATATTATAGAAAATTTTGTTAAATAAATAGCACAACAACCAAAATATTTGGCAATGTGGATTAAATAAACATTAACAACTACTACCCTCGGCTGCTAACTTAAACAAAACTGGAATGCAAATATTGCATCGCGCCTTGGCCTCTCTTGTTGGTCGCGCCGCGCGCCGGTTGGCGCCGCTTGCTGCGGCCTACAGGGAATCATCTACTACACTTATGGAGACATTCACAACAAGAGCTAGTCTATTAAACTGTGCGTATCGCTCCCAATACTTTTCTTTGAACTACATTCGATTGCAGCTTTGTCATACTATACATTAATAACTAAAAATAATCTGAATGCAACATTGATTTTAAAATAACCAATAACAACCATTTTATGAGTCTGTGTGACTGAGGATATAGCACACTAGGCAAATGAAGCCACCCCTAAACATTCATATAATATGTATTTATTTGCTAACAGTATGTTGAGAGGCAGCTTCCAACGGAGGCAATAAAGAATGTGTATCACTGTTAGCTGCATTCTGAGATCCATGCTATATGTTCAGTCATTACCCACTGAATCATACATAAATAAATATTTGTAAAACTTTCAACTATTGATTAAGTTTTGTGTTCATAGCCCAGTTAATTGATAACAGACAAAACAGAAATGAAAGCTTGAAAATGTCAAATGACATGAAGCAGGCGTTTAAATGCAATGTGAACTTAGATCACGACAAAAACTCTGCTTTGGAGGTGATCATCTATTCTGACAGACTAATTGTTCAGAGAAAACAATGCGCGCATGTTGGTCCCTTCCAAAATATTTGCCATACCTTTAAGTGAACCCCATAAGATATATTTTTTTTTGTTGAAAACTACATACTGTATTGTCTCATATCAATATTTTTTTATAAAAATAACTTTGTGGGAAATATGTCAACATTATTGTGTACAAATACTCCAGTTCCAATTTAAAGCTGATCACAACATAGCAGAACTAAAGTTGCACAAAAGGACAGTATCAATTATTCATTATAGTTAGTATGTTATACATTACTTACATGTAATTGAAGAGACTCACACTATTAAATATCTTGACTAAATTAAGAGACCACAAATATTACATTTATATATGCACGTACATAGAGATATTGCCAGTCTGTTAACGACACTTACTATAATTTCACTAGAAGCCCAGCATCTGGGCATATCAATGACTCAAACGTTTTAAAACAGTTTGTAACAACTACTAATACCTTAGAATATCTAATCACTGCATTAATTTGTGATGATATGCACTGATATAACCCATTTTGACTATGTTTCACATGGGCTCATCATATAATTACAAATGAGTTGTTCGAAGCTTTATAGTTGAGTTGATAAGAATTTAATTTTAGGGTAATGTGTCAAGATCGTATCCTCTAGATTATATGTCATCACTATTATTATGTAATGCTCGGACGGTTAATCCAACAATCATCATAATTACATCTTAAAATAACCTACAGCTTGGCTTAAATTCGTGCCTATCTCGTCAAAATCGTAAAATTTAAATAACATCCGAGAAGCAGCCTTTTGGTTTAAACAATGACAATCCTATTGATAAATGACTGTGGAATATATCTAATTTATCTCCTAGAGACTAAAGAATATTATAAAACAATATTTAAATAATAACTATTACATGTAGTGGTGGGAATTAACTCATTATGATATCATAAAGTAAATATCTATAATTTAAATATTGCTTTAAGAGTAATTGGACATAGAATCTATAGGTTGAAGAGTTCAACCTTTTGTATTTTATACTAATCAATAAAATTGTGTAGTTAACAATTCATAGTTAATATAATATTCTTTGGATAACAAATCATTAACATTTCTAAGAGGAACTACATGTAGCTAACATATTACTATAATGTTTTAGCTATATTTGTCAATGGAATAGTATTTTAAAGTTTTGATCCGATTGTCTTTTATATTAGACTGGGACCGAAAAATGCTGCTTTTTGGAATAGATCTGGAAATATTTATGGCATTGCAAGTCCGTTGTTTTAATTAAGCCTAACTTTATCACACAATAAGTTAAAAACAAAACAAATTCATATATCGTCACGCATTTCATTCACAGAATTTGTCAAAAATTGTCTTGTTTAAATTAAGATCACAGTATTAAGTCACGTTTAAAATGAAACTCCACGAATGCGCGAGACGATAGCCACATACATATTCCACAGTCATCCGTAGGACTGGAGCACAACAGGCAAACATATAAACAAACTATATTATAGGAAGGTGTCACAGAACCATTGGCTTTAGTTCAAGCAAAAAAGGAACTTTTATAGTTGTTTTTGTCAGTCATGGTTAAACATTTTATGCTAATCTGATAACAAATTTAAAATATAATGTAAAAACTTAAGTCAAAAAGATAACATGAGCAATATAAAAAGATCAATGCTTTGTTATTTATATGCAAAATAACAAAGTGGTCACAATCCATGAAAATGATTTATGGACTAAAGTCATGGTCCAAGCTAGTAATGGTTCCAAGTACCATCAAGTGACAATAGAAGTTAGAGGATTTGATATGCACCCCTGATGTGTTCCAGTCATACCCACTTCACATTCATTTGTTCAGAATTTATGCTGACATATAGTCACATCAATCTGTGGCAGCTACGACCCATGAAAAGCCACAAAGACGGCAAGAGTCCTTTACATACTGTGTGCGAGTTCCATATGGGCCCAACCGGTGATACTGGGAGCGGTTAGCGAAGAACAGCGATGGGTTGTTTGGCGGAAGCACAGTAGGGCGATAGCTCCACCGCGGATCAGTGAGGTTACCCATCAGGTTGAGAACATCACGTCCTCCATATGTGATTTTGACATCATCAGCTTTCTTCTCTTTTGGACGTGGCTGGGGTTGCACAAAGGGCTCAAATATTTTCTGGAAAATAATCCATACATTGACACAATAATATTACCAACATGCACACAAGAACACAAAATTCCACATTGAATTGGTGTAATTAGAATAACACCATACTAACTCCCCAAATGGAAATATATTTTTGGCAAGAGCTTTAAGCCATTATGAAGACGTTCAGTCGAGGTACACAAAACATATAATGATATACATTCAATTATTGTACGGGTTCTATGAAAATATATAATTATCATGTGAACTATGCGTCCAAAATTGTTCCAATAACCCAGGTCGATATTGTGCACAACAGTGATAGCGTAATACATTCGCCATTACGGAATATTATGAAAATAGAGAGGTCAAGGCCAGGACGAATGCAAACAAAATATTGCGAATTTACACTCACCTTTTCTGTTGTTTGAGGACTAGACGGCAGGGAGTCGCTGTTGATCGATTCTGATTTGAGCGACCCCAGCGATCCGATACCGCTAGATTCACTGGAGACTGACGGACTCGGGCTCGATTGGGATTGAGACAAGCCCGCTATGTCTATGATATGCCCAAATGAACTGAACGAGTTAAAATTTTCCGTCTCCAAGCCCGCTAGAGGTAGTGCAACGCTCAAAGCCATGTCTGCAAACGGAAAATCACTTTTGTATTGTAATTACACGTGCATAAACTCTACTTCGCGTGAACACTTTAGTAGCTATGTTGACAGAATCTAACCAACGCGCCAAACTGTTACAGTTTTACGATCATACCACTCGCGGAATAACGCGTCACTCACCTTTGACAAACTACAAAGAATAAATAACTTCAAAATCACACTGTATGCAACGAGGAAAACAATAATTACCGAAAAGCGTAATCCAAAAAGCTCAAGCCTCGATGTAGATGAAAAAGATCGAACATTTATGAAGTGAAGTTAGCCTCAATTGCGAGTTTGCGTGTGCGTGATGTCGTCGAGCGCGAACCGGAAATAGCTCCGTCGATAAAGTAGTCTATTACGCAGCAAAATCTAAATCACTTACGAAAAAGATTATATGGTATTTACACATTTCATAAATCACTCTAACATTTAATAACTCCTTTGGCTACATAACGTCTGTATCCCTATCTCAAGGAATTATAATAATCTTTCAATGAAGCACTTTCACAAATTTGGTGCCACGCCATCTATGCTGCCGCCAATAATATTAGAAAACACAACAGAGCGAAGTTGTTTCATTAATCCGCACTAGATGGCAGCACATACCTCTTGGCAAGAGTCTTGCGCTAATAATTTCGCCTTTTTTTACAGATGGCGCTATCCTATTAAATCGACGAAGCGTGAATGTTGTTACTTGGTCTTTAGATAAGGCTAGAAATTCTGTTGATGCATATAATTAAATTAAGATATACCAATAAAAGAAATCAGATGTTATTAGATATATATTAGATGTTACCTAACCACTTTAAAAAAAGAAGAAAGTGATTTAATGGAATAAATATATCCAAAAAACATTTCCTTATGGCTCTACACTGCGCTCGTCATCATCATCATTTCAGCCGAAAGACGTCCACTGCTGTACATAGGCCTACCCCAAAGATCGCCACAACGACCGGTCCTGCACTACACGCATCCAGTCGATTCTCGCAACCTTCACCAGACGTCCACTTTGTCGTGGGTTTGCCCACGCTGCGTCTTCTGCGTTTGTCAAAGGCAAGAAATTATTTATTTAGTTTACTATTCCCAATAATTTCACTAGCTACAGTACAGCCCATCCAACCGGAACGTAGTAACGTTGAAACTGTGGTTTAAATAATACGGCTTGGTCGGAGAACATATCTACTTATGGCACCGAGGTGGTTCTTACCAAGCCGGATACTTGCGATTGTAGACCTGCTACTATTGACTTGCAACATCAAAATTGATATTGTAAGTCACTGCCTGCCACCAATGAAAACTTGTGCCTAATTTAGGGTATCAGGTTCATAATACCTATATTAAGTGGTCGCCTGACTTATCATATTTTTGTGGTTTTTTCATCACTCGCCCATCGTCAGATGAGGTCTTACAGCGCTGTAGTCTGATAGCCATGAACATACTTATGAGACCCGATACTACCCTATGACCGTTAATTGGTGGATGCCTGACTCATATTCTTGTTCAGATGTTTTGTTGTTTTACTGATTCATTGCTCAATTTGAAAATGTAAGGGAAATAAGTACAAAATTACATAAACGGACATAACGATACATAGCGTTTTTTCAAAATTGGCGTGCCTTAACGCTTTTTTTTGCATTCGCATCATGTAACCTCAGTGTCTATGTACAAACTGTCAAAACAGTAGCGCCACTTGTTCAAGAAATTATTGACTGATTGAAGTTTTTGTTTACCAAATTTTTTTTTAAATGGAACTTAACAACTTTTGTTCTCTTACATCGGAAATAATAACGTTTATGATCCCGTAGACAATAGGCAACTGTTTTTAGATTAAATATTATTTACAAAATGGAAAAAATACTTGTACCCATACCGTAATTTACTGATTTGGCTATCTATTTTCTATTAGGTTAAAACTTTTTAAAAACCGATACTTTATAAAATTTCTGGACCTAGTGGTTTCCAGATTAAGAATATACCTAGCATCACTCCATCTCATTCCGTGGCTGTCGTAAAAGACACCTGTTTTTGGATAATATATCATACAAAGCTGTGATTTTTTACATAATGCATAGAACACTTAAAGTTTAAAACTCCTTGGTCTTGGTCCGGATTTATATCCGTGGTTGAACTAGAGACAGAATTATCAGAAGTATTAAGTATTGCAGTTATTTACATATTATATATTATCGTTACAGACTTATCTATCGCAGATGAATTCTACCAAACGTCTTCGTTTTGATTGTTTAATTCATACGGCCAAAATGAATAACCAACCTAATGCAAAATCTGATGGCTATTCTATAAGAACTCACTAGAAAACTCACTTCTAAATCCGCAGTAGAATCTCTAATATCGTCTTGTTTTTGCTACTTTTTACTTCGGATTCTTGTATAAGTTTGCTTCACTAGCAAACTCACTTCTGAATCCGAAGTAAAATTTCTAATTTCGTATTGTTTTTCACACAGGCCTCCCTCAAAGATCACCACAACGACCGATATGGGTGTGTTGTGGGCTCATTGGGGGGTTTTGCCGTAATCGCCACGCTTGGCAGACGGGTTGGCGATCAAATAGATTAAAATTATACTAAACATTATTTAAAAATTCCGTCCAAAATGGCCGACACATCTGTGAAAATCTATGATAGAGGCCTTTGTTCAGAAATGGACGTCCTTTAGGTGATATGATGATGACATTATTTCACCACTTAACAAGATATTTACATAAATGAAATACACGTGTATCTGAAGCACTTATATCGAACTTTTCGGCACTATCGAAAGACGCTTTTGATACTTTTCCGTTAAGGTACCACGTACTTGAAGAAGAACTAAATCCTGAAGATATCTTGAAGATTGAAATGTTGCAAATAAAAATAATACAAAACAAAACTTCGTAGGTAGTGCTACGACGTACTACGCCTCGGCCTACAAAAGCGTAGAGGTCCCATAACAAACACCCAGCAGTAACGGAGAGATAAAGGATACGTATTATTTTAAATATATACGCGTAGTCGCTTGTTGTGTATATAGTGGCGATAGGTGAATTTTGGTGATATAAGTGGTATCTCTACATAAAGTAAGTACGATAATATGCACCGCCACACATTTGAAAGAGCCAAAATGTGTAAGGAAGTATACAGCACTTCGAACAGCTTCATTTGAATTCAATAAAATATTACAATATAATTTTGTTTCTGTATAAAAAAATCTGAATCTGCCTGCAGAGCATACTTATCTTAGTTTGTAACGCTTCTTATATTCGTCAAACGGAATAAATGACATTCAATTTTAATTGTAGCTGTGTGTACATGAGCATGACGAGGGTCCGTAATAACTATGGTTGTTTTAGATTATTCTGTTTTGGATTAGTGTGGCTTTTTTTATTGGGCTTCTCGCATACATTTCTGGGAAATGTGGTTGCTTAACCGGTCATTTCTGCCAGTGCATTAGTGTGGTTTGTCTATTTAGTTTTTATATGACTGATTTAAATTTGAATATTTGGATTAACCTGATTTAATTTGGATTGTATTTTTAAATTTGTATTTTTTGTTTGATTTATATAGCAAATAGTTTAGTTTTTTTTATTTAAGTATAATTTGCATGTAAGAAAATATGTTTAGCAACTACGGGTTTTTACAACACTATAAAAGTAAAACATTTGTTGACGTATCAAGAAGGTTGTGTGTACCTGTAATGGGCATATGTTTCAGAACTATTATTTTATATCATTCTGCCTGTATTGTTTGATATGGGTGCTGTTGGTATACCAGTAAATAAAATAAAATTTCGAACATATTGTGTTTTTTCATTTTTTTTTATTATACCTCTCCTTTTACTAATTTAGTGACTTGTTATGATATAGATTTTGGAAATAAACGCTTGCGCACACTTATAGTGCCATCATATATATTTTTAAACATCGCTTAGTTATGACGGTACTGGATCTCAATGACAGATAGAATACGAAATCATCATGTTTTTGTGAAATAACCAGGGTTTGGCAATGTCGGAAGGTGGTTTCGGAACTCCTGAATGGATAACATTAAATTACAGTTCAAATTTTAATCGGAAATGCGAGTTAATAGGAATGTTTATAATCAAAAACTGTGTGGCCGGGGGACTCCCGGCAGGAACGAAGTTCCTTGCTTGCAATAATGACACTATAAATCTCGTGTGAATTAAAACAATAACAAAAAATTGGTTAGAATAAAATTTACATGTGTTTAGAATTGAACTTATACAGCTGACCACTCACAATCCTTGCTGCTCGAATCTCGATAATCGCAAGGAAAGGTTGCCTGGAGGCATAACGCTTTTTCTTACGTGATGAATTCTGCCAGTTCACTCTACTGTAAGTTGCGTAAAGTGCTTCATTCCAATAATGTGCCTAATAAAATATATATATAAGCTTATGGTAGAGTTTCTTAATAAATACAAAATGCCACAAGAAAACGTTTTCTGAGATGCTTTGACACCCATTTCTTGCAGATATCCTTTTGAATTAGCCACTACGTATTCGCGAAAGCATTACTAAACCCTAAATGAACATAACATACTTGTATATAAGCAAAACTAAATCCCTGGACTGGTCTGAAATTAGTGGGTGAGTGACCGGGTTTTGTTTATTCCCAAAAATCACCATAAACTTCGTACATATGTTTGGTATCGATACTGTTTTCTTCTATTCGTGCCAATTAACTCTTTAGCACTACAGCCCTTGCTTTACTTTATCCTTCTTCATCTAAGATTTTTAATGTATTTTTTTTTTTTCTAACCATATATGTAATGTCTCTTGTCTTATATTTGTTAAATAGTGTACGCCCTAATGGGTAGATTTATGAGTTACCTTTAAATAAGTATAAGACTGTATAACCAGAAATTACACTAATAAATACTTTGACTCTGACTAATTATATAAATAAAAGTTAAATATTTTATATTCATGTATTCTTTTTATTTTAAAAAGCTTGGAATAACATAGGCTGATAAAAATGCACTATGTTGCAACATATTGCCCCAGGCATGTAACAAATTGCCCCAAGGGAGGGGTGAATTATGACAGTACTCCTTTTGTAGGTTAATGATCATCATTTCGGCCGAATAAGGTCCACTGCTGGACACAGGCCTCCCCCGTAGATCACCACAACGACCGATATGAGTGTGTTGTGGGCTCATTGGGGGGTTTATGATAATAGTGTCAAAAGTAAACATGAAATCAATATCCTTGATGTTGGTTACGATACCTAAATAGTTATTGTATCTAACTATTAAAATTATTATTTAGATAAATAAATATAAAACTGACACTATCATTGATTTAAAAAAAGAGTCACAGTCATCCCCTCGCTCCTCGACCTACATAGCTAAATTGGTATACCTGATTCTATAACGTTTGTACTGAATGAAAGCAGATATCATTTATTTTCATTAGGTCTATATCTGCTTTAATAGCTGCTGTAAATATACACGAAGATATGATGATACTATGAACTTTATCCTCTCGCGTGTCAGTTGCCGGCAGCTGTGTAGACACAATGAGATTTTTAATTGTGTCTCGTTTTACGACACTCATTGAAATTAGGTATAAAAATAAATAGATATATAAGTACAGATAGATATAGACTTGACAGTAGTCACCACCTCTCATAAGTCATATGCAGCAGATTTATTTATTTTATAGTATACATAAATGCGCAGCAAAACAGTTAAATCTTAATTTCCAATTCAAGACGTATTAAAGACTTTTTTGTTAAGGTTAATATTGTTTAGATTGACACTAGCCACCAAAACATCTCTATTAATCATGACACACTACAAATCTTCTTTGTGTCTGATGTCAGAAGAGCATTTAGCACTCTCTTTAACTCGTCAATGTAGAGTTTGGTATCAAGCTTAAGAGTGAGAGAGAAGTAATAATACGATTCCTATGTAAGTACCTTACTATTGACAACATTAATGTTTTGAAACCTGCGAAAAAATTAGCCTTATTTCGATAAGAAATCTACTGTTAAATATCAAAAGAGAATATAATATCTTTTTAACTTTAAAACGAAGCCAGTAAATGTAAAGGTTTATATTTATTTCACTCGTTTCCTTTATTTTATCACATAATAGATAATATCCTGAAAGCAATAAAAGATAAAATGTTCTTGCGTCGTTTCTTAGGTACTTGAGTACCTACTATTATGATCACTCCCAAATTTACCTTTGAATTTCCCAGCTCAATTGGTTCAAGAAGGCTTACAAAATAATATGTTTATTATATTACGAGAGCAAGGTATCGTGTACAAGATAGTCGCGAGTTCACGACCTACCTATGTATAATTTCAGCGGCCACTTACATCCGCGGTGAGTGGCCGCGATACGCGCCTAATTGCTCCAAATCGGGTCCTTATGATTTGTAAATATTCTTATATCGCCACTTAGGAGCGTCCGTTCAATAAATATAATAGTAAACATCCGTGCAAATGGCCGTTGCGGGCGGGAGCGGCGCGCGGCGGGCGGCTCGGCTCACGACGGCGGGGCCGCGCTTTATCGATTCGCGCCCGCGCGACACACTGTATCTATCCTCTCATCGATGCCCGTTTGCTGGCCTCACAAAGAAAGAGATAGGTTTCGCCGACTTTGATCCTTTTGTTTTTGGGCAGCGTCCGGCGATGCGGGCGGGGGCTGAAAAATGTGAAGGGGCGCTGATTGGCCGGCCGGGCCCCGCCCCCGCGCGAGCCTCGCTCCGCGCGAAAGCCTCCGTGGCTCAGTTCAAGGGCGGTTGCCGCGACGCACGCTGATTTGTTTGGGTTCCTGGTTATTTATAAACTAAATAAAAACTCATTTCTGACCACGATGTTACAGCTGTCGATGGTTGTAGCATATTGATATGACTCACTTGTTTCCTTATCACATGGTTTACTATATGGTTTTATGTTGTTGCGTTCAAAACATTTTATTGAAAGGTTGTATAGGGTATATGTATCTATTCAAGTTTCAAGTATTCAAGTGAAGTAAGTACCTATCTGCTTAGAATCGTCGTCATCAGTAATATCATGTACGTAGCCATAGAGATTGCTCGAAAGCATATTATTAAAAAAAAGAGATCATCGCTTTAATTTATTGACTTATTATATAAGGAAGGAAAGAAAATACCGATCAGATAAAATCTTGAGTGGGCGGCCCCTTGAATGAGTGTACCATAATTTGTACTAACAGAGAGGGATGGCGAGATACCGTGAGTCGAGTTATATCTGTTCCTGACAGTACTACTTGTACACGACGACCACGACCGCTTTGTCATGAGTGAAACGTCAAAGAAGAAGGAAGGAAAAATTACTTTGATAACTTGGGAGTTAATGTATTTACTGTTTTCTTAGCTGTTTATATATCGAAGTATTCAACATTTTCTATTTATCTTATCCTAATAGCTACCTATTGTGTTTGCTATCAGAGCATTGGAGTAGAAGAATACTTACTTCTTTTGTATCGAAATGTATCAATTACATCAAGCATAAAGTTTAAAATCAATTTAAACTTTAAATTAATTAATATATGAATAAACTCAATGTATCATTGTCCACTGCTGGACATAGACATCACTCAAGTTGCGCCACATAGTTTGAAATTGTAGTTTAGAAGTTTATGAAGAAAACATAATTTGTATGGGTACAAGTTATAATATCATTTTTATAACTCAAATTATTTAAATTTAAATTCGTAGTCTATTTTTGTAGATTAGTATTACTTGTTTGTTAAAACTGTTAAATGAACATTATAGTAGAAAAAGATAGTTAATTTTCGTACCTATACTTACTTATAGGTATAAAGTACGTGAATAGTTTATCACGATAATTTTTTATCCAACATTAGATAACTAAGGACCACACCACATCACCGTGTCAGATAACACAAATCTTAATTGATCCACAAAAAAGTGGCAAATAATCATCAGGCCCGCTTGGTCGTAAGCGGTTACCATAACTTTGTACGCTTGCAACACTAGAGGCGTCACTGGCGCGTTGCCGACCCTCACTTACACTTCGCTTTACTTCAACCTATCTTATATATAAAAAATACTTAATACGTGAAAAATCTACATGAACTTCCTTCGCCCCGGGGAAGGGCGAAGGGACATACCGGACTCCTACTGGTATCGAAAGGGGGCTCCAGGTTCTCGTAAGATCATACTAGAGCCGCCTATGGTGCCCACGCCTTTAGGCACATCTCGGAGGGGATGACTGTAAAGCGGTCATCCTTTCACTTCTCGGGGAGGATGGTAAAGGATCCCCCCAAGCCTCGCTGTACGCTGCGCTGCGCATACGGCGGCACGTGACCACGTGCGCGCCGTCGCCTTCCCGGGGGTCACTCGGTTTGAGCACGCATACTCCCCAATCTGCGCGCCTGTGACCCCCGAGGTCTCTCCCGATCCCGTTTCTGCAGTCTCCTTCTGGAGCATGACGCTCTCTCTGAAGGACACCACTGCGCTCCAATTTTCATGCTCTGCCAACATAGCCGACCCTACTGCCGGCAGAGAGATCTTGCCCGATCTGATCGATCAGGATCCGCCACTCGGCATACATACGTGCCTACAATATCTACACAAATCATTAAAGCATCCGTTACGTTGAACAAACGAGTCGTCACAATGGCGTAAAAACTGTGCATATTAGTTAGCTAGTACAAATAGAGGCACGATTCGACCATTTGAGTACAGTTAGCACTGGTTTAACCTTCAGGTCATTGGTTCATACATGTGAGGGTTACGACATAGTGGCAAGCTGTAGCGGGTAATATGAAATACGCTTTTTTAGAACACATTATTTTGATAAGGGTTTAAACAGCTGCTAAAATAGTTTAGGAAAAAAATGCTTTTTGGTTTATTGTATACATCGTACCGCATATCTATTTCTCACATTTTTTGAATGTTTTGAAAGTGTCCATGGAGTTTCATGGCTTTCCTCTATACCGTCAACTTAGATACGTGCACTTTCAGTATACGCTGCCGAGCCAATGAGGTGCGTTGCATCGCCGCGTTCACTCGTTTCACATGTTGGGAATAAAATTACCTATCCCACATTTGCGTAAAACAACCAAACCAACAAACTTCGCTTCGATTTTTTTTTTTTTTTAACTCCACATTAGTTTTTCTCCTGTGCCGTGGGTGCGTTTACAAACACAATACACCCAGACCCGGAACAACTACCAGCAGATCGTACAAATATTTGTTCCGTGCGGGAATCGAACCCACGATCCGGTGCGCAGCAGCCGACTGTATCAGCCACTGCACCAACCGTGCCGTCGGTAATTATTTGCTTTGTATTGATTCGATTTCTTTTAGTCACTACAATATTATTATTTAGTGCATACAAATAGAGGTAGGGAATATGGTGAGTGCTGCCTTCGTTGTGTTGGCTCCAGGTAGTGCCCTATAATATTCATACTCGATACATACTAGGGTAGAAAGATGAAGCGGTTAAACTACAATATTCCTTTCAGCTAAAAAAGTTTAAAAATGTAGGTTTTGGATCATGTTAGGTTTATACCTAGGTGATACTTATTACGAGAATAATAGCGGAGGATGGGCAGCAGCGTCCTTCGAGTACATTAACAACTTAACTGCGATCGCCAACCCGCCTGCCAAGCGTGGCGATTATGGCAAAACCCCCCAATGAGCCCACAACACATCCATATCGGTGGTTGTGGTGATCTTTGGGGGAGGCCTGTGTCCAGCAGTGGACTTGATTCGGCCGAAATGATGATGATGAATATCAGTATACAGTATAAAAAGTGAGACCGTGAAATCGGAGAATGTCTATCTGTTATCTATCTATGTAAATCTGTTCTGTATGATTGTGCAAATCTATTAAACTACTAAACAGATTTTGGTCAGTTTTCGCCAACAGATAGACTTTTTAAAGAAGGTTTAGTTAGAATTTAATAACGATTTATTAATATTAATATCAGTCGGCTGACCCGTGAAGATTTGTTTCTATGGGAAGTGCAATGCTCGGCACCATCAACTCCTGTGCGTCGCCAGGAGGGGGCACTATTTTACTAAAAAATTACACACGATTTGATGATTCCAATACAGTAAGTCTTATCATGCCGAACTTCTATTACGAATACAAAAAATACTTAGGTTAGGGTACCTAAGGCCGTGTGGTGCCGGTTCAGAATACCACCAACCCGTCTCCTCCCGTGGGTGTCGTAAAAATCGCCTAAGGGATTAGCCGGAGGATGGACAGCAGCGTCCTTCGAGTACATTAACAACTTAACTGCGATCGCCAACCCGTCTGCCAAGCGTGGCGATTATAGCAAAACCCAATGAGTTCACAACACACCCATATCGGTCGTTGTGGTGTACTTTGGGGGAGGCCTGTGTCTAGCAGTGGACTTCATTCGGCCGAAATGATGAGTATTTTTAAGTAAGTATTTTTTCATAACATTAGACACCTAAAATACTGTTAACTTTTATGCGTTTCCTTTTAATAACTTTGGTGATTATACGTTAAAGTAAACAATGTGTGATACGTATTTTCAGAGGAAAGTGTGTGCCTGTGAGATTGTTGTTCTAATTGCTTGTTAAAACTGTATCAAGTTTGTGTCGGTGTAAAGTCTTTAGAGTGTTCCGGTCTATATTCATTATATCAGCCAAAAAACGTCCACTGCTGAACTTGTACACTTGTTGTGCTTATAAGAACTTGCTTTTTAAAGTGTTGTTGACATCTGAAAAAAAAAATCCTCTAGCTTTCCTGCAATCTGTGGCAGTGATTTCGCGAAAAAGGACGGAAGTGTGTAACTGGAAACCGCGTGCTATTTGATTTGGACAATGAACGCGCGCTGTGCTAGAGTTGGCCGTCAGATGCTACCAACCCATTTTCCGAGAGGTTATGTATCAGCTGTGTGCTTAACCTACAGTGTTGTGTATAAAGCGTACTGTTATAGGTGTAAACTATATATAAATAAATAATTATCATATCGATATCATAATAATAAATATATTTACTGTTTATAATAAGTGTCAGAAAAAAGTACATATCATTGATAAAAATGCAAGCGGGTAAGTTATTCATTATTACCCGCTTGCATTTTTAGTTGAATAGGTATTCGTATTAATATTTTAAAAATTAAGCTTTTTTAAATTCTGTCACTGCTCATTGTTATTTTTAATTTTGATTCATCATTTCGGCCGAATGAAGTCCACTGCTGGACACAGGCCTCCCCCAAAGATCACCACAACGACCGATATGGGTGTGTTGTGGGCTCATTGGGGGGTTTTGCCATAATCGCCACGCTTGGCAGACGGGTTGGCGATCGCAGTTGATTTGTTAATGTAATCAAAGGAAGCTGCTGCCCATCCTCCGGCTAATCCCATAGTCGACTTTTACGACACCCATGGGAGGAAATGGGGTGGTGGTATTCTGAACCGGCACCACACGGCTATGAACCGGCACCACACGGCTTCATTTTGATTAAATAAATAAATTACAATTTCTTAAATATTTATAATTTAAATTTAATTCTAATTATTCCGTGAGTTGCAAAGACGGGTAAATCCAGAGCAGAATAACACAAATAAATGCGAGATTACCGGCAGCAAAAACGTGAGGAAAATGTTGCTTATTACCAAGGTGAGATGTCAGATGTTAAACATCATATGCGACTACTGTAATGTTCACTAGTTTTTTTTTATAGCGTTCCTCGTACTAGCACAAAATTTACAATGATCAATGATGAGAAAACAACTAACATTTTATTTTTTATATTTTTTTATTTTTTTTTGGGCTTCTCGCATACATTTCTGGGAAATGTGGTTGCTTAACCGGTCATTTGCTGGCGAAGCCAAAAGAGGCCTCCAGCCAGGCTTAAATTAATTATTAAAAACTAAGCAACTTTCGCTAAGGGCGCCCCCTGCGGGACACGGACCTCGGCTTAGGGCGTTGCTGGGGATATCAAGCTATTGTTTTGGGGACAGCTGGATCGGTATTATTTAAATTGTATTAAGGGACATTTAAAGCTACAGGCTCGGCACGGGCCGGCGCGAGCAAGAGACGGGAGGGAGAAGTGCTAACTTGAACGGGAAGGTGACGCGGCGATAGGCCTCCGCGACGTCGGTGAGGCGGGCATCCTCGGCGGCGAGGGCGGTACAACGGTCGGGTGTTCAGTGAACGAGACAACGCGAGTCTCTTCATGTGATCTAACGTGATTTTATCGTCTGGATCGACCAGAACGTGCCTCGGGCGGCGTACTCTACTGATACGGGAGGGTTCGTAGTCGGCGGCTGATACCACAAGGGGATTTGGGTGGGACAGGGCAGAATCGAGATAGCGTTTGGACGCTTGTTTCATAAATTGCCTGATGGTCGGCAAGTTAAGGTCGAAATGGAGTTGGTCGTTTCGCATGTACAGAGGCGCTCCGGTGGCCTTGCGCATGAAACGGGTTTGGAGGGTTTCTAATCTACGGAGTGGGTATGATTCGGCGTGTGCGAACACTGGGCTGGCATAGGTCATGATGGGTCGAATGCATGTGGTGTAAATTCTCACCTTATTTCTAAGGGATAATTTACTACGAGCGTTCAGAATATAGTGAAGGCGACCGAGCACAAAGGCAGCGCGGGCACGCACCATCTTTGTGTGGGGAATGAAGGTCAGTTTTTTGTCTAGGGTGACTCCAAGATACTTGGCGTGCGGTTCCCAAGGAACCGATTGGCCCAGCATCGAGATCTCCCTGAAGCGTGGGTGGTCGTCGCCTAATTTGCAAAATAGGACGGCTTTACTTTTGATAGGGTTAACTTCGATCCGCCATTTCCTAAACCATTTACCGTAGACGTTGGCTGTGGTTTGGAGGATCTTAGTTATACTATCGGGACTGCTACCAGAGTAGAATATGGCCGTGTCATCCGCGAACAGTGCTAATTGGGTCGTATTAGCAGGTCTTTTGGGGAGGTCACTGGTGTACAGTGTGAACAATAATGGGGCTAGCACGGATCCTTGTGGGACTCCGGCTCTAATGGGGTGGGGGGAAGAGAGAGCGCCCGTGATTCGATATCGGAAACTGCGATTTGACAAGAAGTCTCGTATGATGAGAACGAGACGGTCAGGCACTCCGAGTTGGTACAACTTATATAATAAGCCATTGTGCCAGACTTTGTCAAATGCTTTCGCAACATCGAAAAAGAGGACTCCCGTCATCAGGCCGCGTGAGAATCCGAACGTGATGTGTTCAACTAGTCGGTGGACTTGTTGTACACACGAGTGTTTGGTTCTAAAACCAAACTGTTCGTCGGGAATGAGTTTCTTGGAATCGGCATAATCCTTTAATCGGGAATAGATAATCCGCTCATAAATCTTCGCAAGAGAATTGAGAAGGCTTATGGGGCGATAGCTGGAAGGCTCGCACTTGGGCTTACCGGGTTTGGGAATACCGATAACGGTGGCCTGTTTCCACGTATGCGGAAATAGGTTATTGTTTAATGCCGCATTGAAGATGACGGTCATTAAGGCGATAAGACGTTCGGGGAAGAGTTTAATCACCTTGTTGGTGATACCGTCAGAGCCGGGGGCTTTGCGAGGGTGAATCTTTTTCACGAGATTTCTGACCTCGTCTGCCGTGACCGGAGGGAGGGGGTCGTCAGGGTCCTCGGCAGGCGGAATAGCTGCTCTACGTTCGACTTCAGTGTCAACCTTTTTGAGGTGAGCTTGGTCTACAGGTAGAGTGCTTGGGGAACATTGCGCTCCTAGACTGTCAGCTAGGCATTCGGATTTTTCGTCGTCATCAAAGGCCGGCCTTTGGTTGGGACGGTTGAGGGGGGGGACAGCATTGGATGTTTCGGATTTGAGTTTCCGTTGCAGATGCCAGAACGCAAGGTGGGTTGGCTCTAAGTCGCCCAACATCTTATCCCAGTTAGCCTCTCGGCACTCCTTGATACGTTCCTTGACAGCACGCTGCAGGTGGCGCATAAAGAGGCGATTGGGTTCGCTGGGAAAAGATGAGTACGCTCTAAGGGCTGCGTTCTTCTCCGTCATCAGTGCACGTACATCGTCAGGGAGTTTCATGCGATGGTCTTCCATCGCAGGAACTCGCCGTGAACACTCGTCCACGACGGACTGTACATGCCCGGTGAGGGAGTCGATCGCGCCTAGCGTGTCTGCGACTGACGTTATGCATTCGGGAATTCTATCTAACTGAGCGGACGAGGGGTCGTTGAGGCGTTGCCTAACTTTCCTCCAGTCCGTCGTCACAATGGTCTGAGGGGGTAGCCCTGTGTCCGTGGGGCCAAAGCGGGAGGTGAGGTGAAGGATCACAGGACGGTGATCGGAGTCTAGCTCTTGTAGTACTTCAATGGAATGCAACTTGAGGTTGACATTCATTAGAAGTGCTATGTCGAGTATATCCGGGCGATGATTAACATTGCTGGGGTAGTGAGTGGGATACATCGGGGCGATGATGTCAAAATTGAGGAGGTTACTGAGGGAGTATAATTTACTTCCTCTGTGGTTGTGGGTGAGACAGTTCCAAGACTCATGTTTGGCATTGAGATCTCCCGCCACTATGACGGAGTCGCCTAGATCGAAGAGTGCTTCGAGATCCGATTGGATTGGATCGTCTTGGGCATTGGGGGATTGGTAAGCCGACACTATAGTGATCGGTTGATGACCTGTCATGCCTATTCTGCACACAGATGCCTCTAGATTGGAAAGGGACGGGGTATCTAGGGGCATGCAATAAAGGGATCTCTTATAGTAGATAAGAGTGCCTCCTCCACGGGAGTGGGTCCTATCGTTGCGCACTATATCATAGTTTGCAATTCTAGGGTTCCTGTGAGAGGGTTTCAAAAAGGACTCTTGTATCAACATAATGTCAATAAGGTGGTCGCGGAGGAATAAGGCGATTTCGTCTTTTTGGCCATTAATGCTGTTGGCATTGAAGATGCCTATTTTAAGGGATCGGGGTTTAATTCTGCACCTGCTTTGTGAATCCATTACGGATGAACGCGGTAGGAGAGGAGGGCGGATGAAACATCAGCGAAGTCGCTGAGAACTAGCATTAGGCCGTATTGGCCCTGGTTTGCCCTAATGGCTGCGGCCATTTGGGCGACTCTGTTCGGGTCGACAGAGTTGAGAAGACCGAGGCAAACTGAGAGGTCGTCAGTTTTGAGAAGGGGTGAGGGAGGGGCGGCCCTCTGAGAGTGCACTTGTGGTGCGGGTTGGTTGTACGGCACGGGAAGGTACGGTGCCGTATGGGGGGCGGTCATCAGCGAGGGAATCGCTGACGCTTGGGTCGCCTGTTGGGTCAGTAAACTAGGCCTCAGGGCGGGGAACGCTTGCTGATGATTCAGCGCGTTCCACGGCGATGGCCTTTGAGGGCTGAGTCGTTGGGACGTGGGAGGGGCCTGAGAGGCGTAATGGGCGGCCGCGAAGGCTTGGGTAGCCGCTTTGCGCTTTGCTGCCTTGTTGTTAGCGCGCGGTGCTTTGGGGCATCCGCGATAATTCGCGGGATGACCCGACTCACCGCAAAGCACACAACTCGGAGGCTCTGTGCAAAGCGTGCGATCTTTGGGGCGATCGCAGTCGGAGGTGCTGTGGTCACCTAGGCACTTAACGCACCTAGGTTTGGCGTAGCAGTGTCGCTGCGCGTGACCATAGAAAAACAACTAACCATTTCTTTTACATATTTATATAGAGTCGCGAGTCGAAGGCAAAAGTTTACTTGAATTGGTTTTTGCACCTATTATAATAAAGATCGCTACCCGCTCCGCCCTATTCCTATGTCATCAGCTTTTGTGTCGGTGGTTTTTCTACTATTGTTGATAAATGTTGTATAACAAATGCTGTGCGGCATTCTATTGTATTCAAGTGTCTTATTATCTATATATATAAAAATGAATGATTTTGTGTATGTCCTTTATAGAATCGTAAACTATGCATTTGATAGGATCAAGGTCAGGTAGGTAGGTCAGGATCTTCAGCAAAGTGTTGCCCGCAAAGGTTTCATCTTTGACAGATGGCGCCACTATCATTTCAATGAATTTCATTTCTATATACATAAAATGAAACGGCGGGTGAAACCGCGGGTCCCAGCTAGTTTACCTATATAAATAAACGGGATTATAGTATAGATCAATACAATCAACTGTACTTGCGTGGCTTTTTTTGGCGAACCGTTTCTTCCTATTTCATGGTACTTCTTTAGGTGTCTTTACACCGTCAGACGAATCAAAACTAAAAAGCACAAACAAAACCCGTTTCTAAAAAAAACGTTGCCAAACTCTTGTACTATGAGCATCATGGGTACAGTTTTTACAGACATAAATCTCACAAACCACCAGACCGGTAAAAACTCTCTGCAGATCATCATTTCGGCCGAGTGAAGTCCACTGCTGGACACAGGCCTCCCCCAAAGATCACAACAACCACCGATATGGATTTGTTCTCGCTCATTGGGGGGTTTTGCCATAATCGCCACGCTTGGCAGGCGGGTTGGCGATCGCAGTTGAGTTGTTAATGTACTCGAAGGACGCTGCTGCCCATTCTCCGGCTAATCCCTTAGTCGACTTTTACGACACCCATGGGAGGAGAAGGGGTGGTGGCATTCTGAGCCGGCACCACACGGCAGATAATAAAGCTTTATTCCGTGCGGGATCGAACCCGCGACACATAATGCAGAAAGCTAGTCGCTTAACCACATCGCTAACCGTGCCGTCCAAATTGATGAATTCATACATAGCATGATCATTATCGACATCGTTACCGTTATCGCCATCGTTATCGTTATCGATGTCGTTATCGACATCGTTATCGACATCGTTATCTTCATCGTTATCGACATCGTTACCGATATCGTTATCGTTATCGACATCGTTACGGATATCGTTATCGACATCGTTATCGCCATCGTTATCGGTCTCGGCTTCGGCTTTAGCCTCGGCTTTGGCTTCGGCCGCAGCCTAGGCTTTGGCTTCGGCTTCGGCTTTGGCCTCAGCTTTGGCTTCGGTTTCGGCCTCGGCTTTGGCTTCGGATTCAGCCTCGGCTTTGGCTTCGGTCTCGGTCTCGTTAGCTATTCTGTTCCACAGAAGGCATCTGTTTTAGAGCCGATATTTTTACGACATCCACGGAAGGAGATGGACTGCACTAAAATTTAAAGTTTCGCATATGCAAATAAAACTAAATAGTTTCGTTTATTTTATTTACCCGCCAGGGCTAACCTGAGGTAACTAAAATTACTAGTCAAAATTTCGTATTCAAGCTTATCACGGGTACATTGCGTCAATAATCCGGTATGGAATCTTGATTTGGGGAAACTCTGTTGAAGTTAATAGAGTTTTCATATCCCAGAGTGTTTGATCATGTAACGCACTTAACATTTAAATCACTGTTTCCAAAAGTTAAATTATTCACTGTTACTTCTTTATACATATTGAAAGAGTAGAGTTAGTGAGTGCTGTAATTTTGTAAAAGCCTATCCAGATTTGTTTAATAAATGGAGCGATAACTGTAAATTTTATACACGATATCCTGATTGCTTATCTGCCTAATATAAAATAAAAACAGAACTTTATCGCCGAAACTGACCATCAAAATATCCCATGGCCATCAAAATCCACAAAAAGTTGCCTGAAAGTTACAAAATTCTTCCTATTAAACTGTTCAAACAAATGCTATTATACTTTAAACTGAGTACAGAATGCAAATTTTAGAAATAGTAGTATCGGTATCTTTAATGATTTGAGGTTATAATGACCTAATTTAATTTTTTGTGTGATTGTATTGTAGCACATAAGTAATAATGTAGGTAACAATGCAAGATTCAAGATTCAAAAGATTTTTATTCATATAAACCATTTACGGGCGCTTGAATCGCAGAATGTAGTTGCCAATACGTTACATACATAAAACAATGCATTTTATTGCTATAACACTGTCAGAGACATTTACATTCTGACAACTTAAATATTGTCATAAAGAGTAAGGAAAGCCTATACAATGCGAAATCAACTTGTACTGGAAATGCGTAGATTGATATGTAGACGTGCGTACTTACCAATGTTGCATGCTATGGATTAGCCAAATTTGTGAAACATAAATATAGTTACGAAATCTCTATATCATGTTTGACGCATTAAATGATTATTGTTATGTCTCTCTATTCACGGATTTATATCTCCTGCAAGAGGGAACCCGGTCTTTTAATAGGCTTACGCGGGGACTTGGGTCCAACATGCAGAGGCCCTTTAGAGAATTTTAATCTAAAATGTCTAAAATCTCTCTATGAAATGGAGGTGTTAAACTATTGTATGAAATATATACTATAATTATAAGGTCTATTGCAATGGAAACCCATTGCAATGTGTTGCCAAAGTTGCCCTGCGTTCTGTAAGCTTCCTAATAGATCTCCTTTTAATATACTTTTTTTATATCAAAATGGAGGAAGACTTCAGGAAGCTGCTTTAATCTGCCCTCTGGGATTATAGATTAAAGCAGCTGAGCATTATCATTATCATTTCATACAAATATACCCTTTTTTAACTATACTGGATAAAGGCTCGGCAGTAATCTGACACTTTATTCTAATTGCCATAATCTAATCGTGTGGTGCTGGCTTAGAATACCACCACCCCTTCTCCTCCCGTGGGTGTCGTAAAAGTCGACTAAGGGATTAGCCGGAGGATGGGCAGCAGCGTCCTTCGAATACATTAACAACTCAACTGCGATCGCCAACCCGTCTGCCAAGCGTGGCGATTATGGCAAAACCCCCCAATGAGTCCACAACACATCAATATGGGTCGTTGTGGTGATCTTTGGGAGAGGCCTGTGTCCAGCAGTGGACTTCATTCGGCCGAAATGATGATATTCTAATTTATCATTGTTTTGTTTAACCCACGGGATGAAATAGGGTGGTGGCATTCTGAGCCGGCACCACACGGCAAACCAGTTACCAGTAGTTGACTTTAATCTGCTGAAATGATGACGATGATTATAAACCAAATTCTGCATAGGTACGTGCAGTAAATGCATATTTGCAAGTACTTTCTTCCGAAATTTTAATGTAATTAATAATTATTATAATTGAGAAAATCGTCAATATTGGTATGCCACTCATACAATTTCTTTGAAAATGAATATTTGATCAAAGAAATTATTTATTTTTATTTCAGCAATCATTTTGATATTTCAGTCAATCACAACTAAATGGGTATAAAAATGAGTATGAAAGCAACCACTGTATTAGTTATAGTTTGTTTATAAAACAAGGCACAGATTAATAAAAATGCGTTTAGAATTGAGTATCACTATCATCATGTCAGCAATAAAACTTTTTAACAAAATAAATACAGACTTCAAAATTCAATACGATATTAAAACCAACGGGCGGGGCCCATAAATATAACTCGTTGGTCTGCATGAACCATGGTTGGGGCATACCTGGCCCGACTTCATAAATAAAGTATTTTTTAATGGTTTTAATATTGAATTGAATTTTGAAGTCGGTATTTTTTGTTAAAAAGTTTTATTTGTTTCTTTTTAGAGTAAATAAATGTAAGAACTTTTCCCAATTTGGTATTTGGTACCGTCTCTAACACTAAAAATAATTCTTAAAAAACTCCTCAATCAAATGTAGTGAAATTTATATGGGACCAATTCAAAAGCATTCTGCACCTATTAAAAAAAGAATCGCTCAAATCGGTCTACAAATCTCGGAGTAATCGGTGTACATACACAAAAACAATATCCGTCGAATTGAGAACCTCCACCTTTTCGAAATCGGTAAAAAGTACGTCATTCCTAAACAAAGGCCTCCCCTATAGATTTCCACAACAACCACTTACATACCGTGTGTGGTCATTTTGCGGGGACTTGCATGGCAGGCGGGTTGGCGAGTGCAGAATAGCTATTCTGTTCCACATAAGAGACACTGCTGCCCATGCCTCTGGTTTAGAGTATCTTGGTCGCCTTTTACGACATCCACGGGAGGAGATGGAGTGGTGGTAGATTCTTAATCCGGACACCACAGGGAAAACATCTTCAATGTCATGGAAGATATTTGATAAACATTTATTTTGAGACGTTAGCTGTTGCTAGCTGCTGCTGCCGTGTGGTGTCCGGATTAAGAATATAGCACCACTCCATCTCCTCCCGTGGAGGTTGTAAAAGGCGACTAAGGGACTCTAAACAGGATAGGCAGCAGCGTCCTTTCTGTGAAACAATAGCTATTCTGCGCTCACCAACCCGCCTGCCAATTCGTTCAGTAGTGGATGTTGTATGGCCGATATGATGTGATGATGATGTTAGCTGTTAAGAACCGCAACCACCAGTAATTAACCAAACAATATGTATAATTCTATCACAGTGGAAATATGTATGCGTATCACCTATTTGACTCCTTTGATGTTGCGTGAAACGCCGGCAACGTCTGAATAGAACGTAGACCGTATATTACCAAACTGCGCTATGGTCGTTTGATAAGCGGCTACGACGCGCCCCACCCCGCGCCCCTCCGCATGGTTCGCATCCTGTACGACCGCTGAGTCGAACCACTGTAGACATATTTCCACTGTGATTCTATTATGATCAAAATTTTATTTTTACTAGCTCTACAAACACTTATTCAAATTCTCGATACCTAAGTTTTACAATTTACAGTCGAACGAAATTTCTGTAGCACGTCTATCACTTTCGACGTCGAAACGACGCGACGCCGACACGTGTCGTGTCAACGACGACTGCTATACGAAGCGCGACAGCTAAATGAACACGATTGGCTGCGACATTGACGTGGACGACTTTTTCGCGCAGTGTAACGGGCTCTTTATATTGTTTGTTCTGCTTAAAGAAAGTTCTTTGTTTAATTTTAAATCGCTGATTAGTATTTTTTGAGATATCAGTTATTTACTCATCATCAGGTAACATCCAGTAGATTATAGAGTTTTGATATTCCTAACCATTCGAACACTGCTGCGTTCGTGGTTGCAGGATGACTTGCGGCCGAATTTAATAATCAATGATGACGGCACGGTTGGTGCAGTGGCTGACACAGTCGGCTGTTGTGCTCCGGGTAAATATTTGTATGATCTGCAGGTAGTTGTTCCGGGTCTGGGTGTTATTGCGTGAGGAATTTGTGTCTGTAAACGCACAGGAGAAATCCTAGAATGAGCAACGTTATTTTTAAAATTAATAATCTAATCCTCAATATTTAGATTTAAGATTTTGAAAATTATCCGTTTTTGTATTACGATCACATTTAACATAAGAAACAGACAAATGTTCAATCCCAAATCCAAAGATTTCTGATTAGATTCATACATAATTTCAGCCGGGACAGGTTTATAATTTATTTTGTCTACCGTAGATAATCAAAAATTGTTTGGATGCACGCAGTAATCACTCATTGTCTTGATGTTTTCAGTGTGGTGTGATTAATATTTATTTAAGTAGGAAATACAGTCATGAAAGTAAATAATAATGTTAATGATAGCAGCCTATACCGCTGAGATAGCATGCAACGATAGCCTCGTGTATGACGCTTGCCTTCCATACAGCAAGGTCTGAGTTCGATCCCGGCCCACAACTGTGTCTTTTCGAATTCATATGCGAATCAGAATTTGATAATCACTTGCATTAATGGTGAAGGAAAATATCGGGAGGAAGCCTGCACTCCTAAGAGAGCTCCTAAATGGTCCCAATGGTGTGTGTGTCCCAAAATTTAGTTGTGGCAGGTGGATTAGTCCTAATGTGAAGCAATTTTTGCACCTCCTTTAGCAGGGATGCTGCAGTGTCGATTTTTTAATGGTTCTGTAATTTATATCTATTATATAGGCATATTCATTTCATGATTTACATAGTACCTAACTCTTACTTTAAACAAAATCCGTCTCGTTATTTCTAATTTACATTGAACGACCGCAACAGACATACACAGTACATTGTGTTTGTGTAGGAGGCGACGACACCATTAGCCGCAGCGTCATGTAGATACCTCGGCCGCCTCGCTAAACGACGAAATATTTAAATAGGTATCCATCCGCGGCTATCTCCAGATAAAACGCCCCAATTCACATGCGTGAGCTGCGTGATGGATGAGTCCGACGATCAGACCCTTGCCGCATCCCCCGTCCCTCTCAAATTTGCCTTCCCCACCCCCCCGCTGTCCGACAACGGCCCGCCCCAACCTAAGTCCTGTAGGTGATCCATTACACTGGCATTTTTGCGTAATCCTCGTTTATAAATATGAAATTGAAGGAAGACCTAGTGATGGTTAATCGACTGGAGGTCGGGGTCAGCGGGCCCTCTGTTGCGAATAATTTATGGCGACGTGCCAAAACTGTCCTGTCCCAGAATATATCGCGAGAAAAATATTTACGTGTTTACGTTCGTTTTTTGAAAAAGAAATTCAAATTTCGAATCTGAGTTGATTGACCAAACGTTAGAACGTCAGTTGTTGCGGAGCGTGCAAGGGGTAATCACGGCTGTGCCCACATGCAAAACATGGTAATAGTAATAATTGCAATGCGTTCGCTCTGATTATAGATGGGGTATATTCTGATTATAGATAATTATAGTTGGGGGAGGTTGGGTTACGCTGATGAGCGATTTGGGTATTATTTGCGCTTTATTTGGGTATTTATTGCGCTTGAGTGACGACGCAGATATTATGCTCGGTTATAATATTATACGTGCGTCCCTTGAGGGCTTTCACCCTGCAGCTTTGTACCGTCGCTGTGGACATTGAATTCATTGTGAGTTTTCAATTTATAATTTTAACGTCAATTTTGATCATCTTTACAAACAATATATATTACTTGTGTATTTTGAAGATTACGAATAGTTAAAAAAAAATAGGAATAATAACTTTTTAACTATCTGTGTTTAAATTCTTTGATTTATAATTTAATCTTATAAACAGTGATGTTTAATTGAAACCAAAAAATCAATATCCTGCATTCTGTTTTTCGTCAAATTTTCGGAAGCATATCTTGGAGTACCCACTCCTTTAAATAAATTTACGAGAACTAAGTACTGCTATAGTAATTTTGATAAGTTGGTCCTAAACATAACACCCCTTTCCCCCGCATGATGCTAGGAGATGCCCACGCGCCGCCCGCAATCGCCAATTATCAAGATTACGTCAATTCTGTTCATGTATGTACTATTCAATTCGTATAACAACACTACACTAGTCAAATCACATTTGTGGTATCAGTTGTTTAGTCTAGAAAATTCATAATCATCATCGTATCAGCAGGACGCCCACTGCTAAACAAAGGTCTCCCCCATAGATTTTCACAATTGTGTCGTCATTTTGGGGGGAATTGATCAGTACTCACCACTGTCACAGGCACTGGCAGGCGACAGGTGGGTTGGTGAGCGCAGAATAGCTATTCTGTTCCCACTAAAAGGACGCTGCCCATCTCACTCCGAGGACGAGTTGGAGTGGTAAAATATTCGAAATCCCGACACCCACACGCACGAGGACGAGTAGACGAGAAAATTCATTCGCTAGTTAACACAGTACTGGTAGAAAAAAGTAGTTAAATATATACATTATAGCAATAACGGTGGTAAGCTTGGAAAACAATGACCAAAGATAACATAAAATATTTAACGAATGGTAATAAAATAAACTCATGAAGTTTACAAACTAAAGGTTCAAATAAACCTATTGGAAACATTTAGAAAAATGCTATATTAATTTCTTACCGTAATTCGAGTATCCTCATTGAACCGATAAACTTACATACCTGGAGGCCATCTATTATATTCATTAGCCGCAGACCGAGGGTTGCGGGGGATGAACCGAGGAGAGAGGGGCAGAGGGTTTTAGTGCACTGATGTGGTGATAAGCGCTTGTTTGGGGTTACCTCAGTTCTTTCGACGAATTTTAATGCCAATTAGAGTAGACAATATTGCGCACTGAATGGATTGAGGCCTTTATTAGTGTCGGATATTGTTGTGAGATCGTTCGCGCGGAAATTATACGGCGGTCATGGGTAGGGGGCCTCGGGTGATGTAGTCGATGTATAGTATGTATGAACAAAAATATTTGGGATTATTAATTTTTTGACAGGCGATAATTAACGTCATGTTTTTTTCAACAATTATGTATATTTGATATACTTTGCTGTCAAGTACTTCTCTTCCCCTTCTCTTTAACTTAGATATTTGTCGAAAAGAATTATCTTAAAACTGAACGGAAGGACTGAAACCAGCGTTGACCAGTTTTAGAGTTTTTTGTAGAGCATGGTTTAATCATTGCGCACTGCCAACATTGCTGAGTTCGTTCCTTTTACTACACAATATTTTATGTATCTTATGTTTTTTTATTTTATAATAATGTTTATGAATTTTGGATATCATGATAAACCAGTTAAAATTACGGTGCTAGTAAATTAATTACTGTGTTAATTATGTTCTTTATTTTGAAAGGGACGCCCGACCTAACAATAGGTAGATATAAAACAACCGAGACTACGAATATTTACATTTTCTGAATGTTGTATCGAATAAACACCATCATAAGCCTACTTTACGTATATTCGTTAGCTTAACCAATTGCCGCAGCATTATCTTTCTCATCATCATTTCAGCTGAAGCACGTCCACTACTTAACAAAAGCCTCCCCCATAGATTTACACAATTGTGTCATAATTATGGGGGGAATTTGCTAATACTCACTACGCTTTGCAGGCGGGTTGGTGAACGCAGTATGGTTACTGTTCTACAGAAGGGACACTGCTTCCCGTCCTTCTGGTTTAGAAGTCCCGTAGTCGCCTTTTGCGACATCTACGAGAGGAGGTGGAGTGGACCTATATTCTTAATCCGGACACTACACGGAATGATCATCTTTCTATGCATACCAAAAAATAGATAATTAGGCACACGTGCGGTTTACGCACGAAAGAATCGCGGCTGTCTGCGTATCAGCGTCTATTCAATGTACAATGTATCGCATACATCATAACATTAATCTGAGGAGAATGATGGATTGACTGCGGTACCGGGGCTTGATGCAGACGGGCGACTGAACGATAGTGGTTCTACAAAAAGCGGCTGTATTTACGATAGTGTATTGCTCTAAATTTGCTAAGACAAGTTTAATTGTACAAAGTTTAAACATTTTTGTGTAAGTGCGTGTGAAAAAATTACAATTTTGAGCAATTAAATCGATATTATTTAGTCAGTAGATGACTATCAGGTCAGATATAATCGCGGAATGGAAGGAGCGAGTGGTGCACCCCAGTGCAGGCTGGTAGGTAGACCCATGAGATACTTTCGGGACAAGGTATCAGGAAGTATCTGTGTCTCATAGACTGAGTGCAGTCACCATTGCGAAGATTGTTCGGAAGACACAGCATTGGAGGGGTGCCCAGATTAGGCGACAAAAAGTAAGTACTACGACAAAACAAACTAATTTATCGTCCGTCTGAATGCGACGTTACATTTTGAAACCGTCAGCGGTATTTTTTCCTTGTTTTTTACACCCTCCCAAAACACAAGTGCTTACTTCTCACGATAGATCTCATAAAACAGTTTGTGCGAGATTAATTGCATTATTTCGTGTTACGTACGTATTAATGGTAACTATCAAGGGGATCTCACCCTTCTCTTTAATTATAGAATCTCGTTTATCACAAGACGTAATGGTTGTATGAATTATTGTAATAATTACTGTTATCGCTCAGATAAATTTATAAGCACGTCCTAGCGTGATTTCTGAGATGTGAATAGAAAAATTAGAAAGCTCTCTGTTTGGGTGAATTTAATGAACAGCAGTGGACATAGATGAATAAAAAAAAACACTATCATGACATAATATTAACTCACGAATTTGGTGGCATGGTTGTTATCTGTGGTTCCCGGCAAAGAAAAGACAGCCCCTATCTACCCATGGGTATCGTGAAAGGCAACTTAGGTTTGATATCAAGAGAATGGGCAGCAGTATCCTACCATGCGCTATTAACAACATACCTCGATCACCAATGCGCCTACCAAGCGTGGTGAATATGGCAATATCCTATAACATAATATTTATTTACGAATTTGATGACATAGTTGTTACGTGTGGTTCTCGGAAAAGGAAGGATCACCCTCTCCGACCATTAATGTGGTAAACTCAGGCAACTCAGGTTTTATATCAAGAGGATGGCAGTAGCATCCTACCGTGCGCTAATAATAACACCTCGATCACCAAACCATATGTCAAGCTTGTTGAATATGGCAAATTACCTATGATTGGTTATTGTAGTTAAGAGGCCCATTTTCAGAGGTGGGCGATTACAAGCTGTTGTGTAAGTGTGTGTGTAGTTGCCGTGGCTAAGCGAATGATCTTCTGCGCTACTAATGGCTTCTGTTCCGGGTTCCCTCCCTGCACGATGCAAGTATTTGTATGCCCTACAGACAGTTGTACTGGGTCTATTTCTTGTGAGGTTTTGCGGCCTATGATTCTGATCTTTGATATCCTATTTTCATCACAGAATGTGTTTTTATAGAATAATAGAGTACATAGAATAATAGATGAATATTTTAGAATATTTTATTTTATATTGAATAGGGTAGGCGGTCAAACGCAGACCGCCATCGCACCTTCTGATAAGTGACGATTCAATCGACGATGGCACGCTTCCGTAGATGAAACTTGTTCACTCGATACTAGAAGATTCTCAGGTTATTATCATCATTATTTCAGCAGCGACACCCCACTGTTGAACAAACGCCTCCCCCATAGATTTCCACAACTGTGTCTACATTTTGGGGGAATTTGTCAGTACTTATCACGCTTGGCAGGCGGGTTGTTGACCGCAGTATGGCTACTCTTTTGTTCCACAAAAGGGACGCTGCTGCCTATCCTACTGGTTTAGAATCACGTCCCCAGAGGACGATTTACAGACGATTCGCGATCCACTCTCATTAAAATCATATAGATCTCTATAGATCTTGTAAAATCCTATTTGTAAATCGGGATCAAAGAGTAGCTATTGATAATGCCACATCTACGGGCTCACTAGTTAAAATGGGAGTACCTCAAGGATCAATTCCTGCTTCTGGTCAAAAAGTTTGACTTTGACTAAGTTGTCTTTTACGACATCCACGGCGTGAGAAGGAGTGATCCTGTATTCTTAGTCCAGACACCGCACGAAAAACGGTTATAACGTTTGGGAAATACAGACTCTGGCAATAAGTTCCAAAAACGTGGAAGCAAAGGAAGAATTAGTAATTTTTCTGACATGTTTGTTAGGATATCATTGTTTTTATTCTCTCTCGGAAAGAAGAAAATGTAAGAATGACTTTGTTTTTTTTTTAAATCAAATTTACCTGATGGTCAGCCATCACCACCCACAAACATCCGTTGAATCAGTGGAGTTGTGAGTGGGTTGCCATCATATTAAGGTATGAGGAAGGGAGTGAGTGTTCAATTCTGTCTTACTCGAGGGCACAACGCCGGAAGCGTGGAACAGAGGTGAGGTGGTGCTCTTCTTCAAAAAAGGTGATAACACCCTATTGAAGAATTATAGACCCATCTCACTTCTGACCCATGTTTATAAGCTGTGCAGAGTCATCACGAATCGTCTCGAGCGCAGGTTTGATGACTTCCAGCCTCCCGAACAAGCCGGTTTCCGAAAAGGTTTCAGTACCATAGACCACATCTATACGCTGCGGCAGGTTATACAGAAGACCGAGGAGTATAATCTGCCACTATGCTTGGCGTTTGTGGACTATGAGAAAGCCTTCGATTCGATCGAAACCTGGGCAGTGCTGCAATCTCTGCAGCGGTGCCAGATTGACTATCAGTACATTGAAGTGTTGAAGTGCTTATACAGAAACGCCATCATGGCGGTCCGAGTACATGAAAAGAGCACGGGGGCAATTCCATTGCAGAGAGGTGTGAGACAGGGGGACGTAATTTCCCCGAAACTGTTCACCGCTGCAATGGAGGATGCCTACAAGCTACTGGAGTGGAAAGGATTCGGCATTAACATCAATGGCGAGTATATCACTCACCTTCGATTTGCCGATGACATCATAGTCATGGCAGAATCGCTGCAAGAGCTCAGCACAATGCTCGATGATCTCAACAGAGTTTCTCAACATGTGGGCCTTAAAATGAACATGGGCAAGACAAAAGTCAAATGCCCATGTCGTGCCCATCCCAATATCCGATGGGAGCCCTGTTCTCGAAGTCGTTGACGAGTATGTCTACCTGGGACAAACTGTCCAGTTAGGTAGGTCCAACTTCGAGAAAGAGGTCAATCGTCGTATCTGACTCGGCTGGGCAGCGTTTGGGAAACTTCGCAACATCTTTTCGTCAACAATACCACAATGACTCAAGACGCAAGTCTTTAACCAGTGATGACATATGGAACAGAGACGTGGTCACCCACAATGGGCCTCATAAGAAAGCTCAAGGACACTCAGCGAGCTATGGAGAGAGCTATGCTTGGTATTTCTCTACGAGATCGAATCAGAAATGAGGAGATCCGTAGAAGAACTAAAGTTGTCGACATAGCTGAAAGGATTAGTAAGCTGAAGTGGCAATGGGCAGGGCACATTGCTCGTAGAACTGATGGCCGTTGGGGCAAAAAGGTTCTCGAATGGAGACCGCGCTCCGGAAAACGCAGCGTGGGACGACCTCCAACAGTCATTGGATAGAGAGCGGCATGTGACCGCTCGTTGTGGAAATCTAAGGGGGAGGCCTTTGTTTAGCAGTGGACGTCCTGTGGCTGATATGATGAAGGGAGTGAGAGGGTAGAAGGGGCGTGGTAATATGAGACCGTGGTACTTCCCCGATCGAGTCAACTCGTTTTCGAGTTTGTCATTAAATGGCTGCGATTAAGCTCTATCAGGAAAAAAGGATAACAAGGATATCATTCGGACGGGCTAGGGAATGTGCTTTGATCAGAGCTCTCTAAAGGATAGAATCCAGAACGAGGATATCTGGAAGAGAACCAAAACGCTTTTCATAGCACATCGAATTAGCATGCTGAAGTGGCAGTGGGTTGGTAAAATTCCGGTGGCCAATGGAGCAGACGAGTTCTAGAGTGGATACCGCGTATGGGTAAACGTATTGTGGGACGCCCATACCGGCCAGAGGGACGGACAACCTGAAGAGGGTTGCTAGGTCCAGCTGGATGCGGAATGCTGATGACTGGGTGTTGTGGCGCACGCTGGGAAAGGATACCGATATAGGCTGATGATGAGGAAAAAAGGGCTACGAAATGATACGAAATATGAACGAATAACGCTACGAAACTGTGAATTTTCCATAATAAGCCCAGTTAGTCCACAGAATTTAACTGGGAATAGGTAAAGATATGATGCATTTAGCAGTGTAGGCAGTAAAATCTTCTCAGCTGTCTATTGTAATACATGGTTAGATAGAAATTTGATTCTTATATGAAATGAAATGATAATTTATTCATAAAACAATAAAACAAAGATTTAAAAACCCAACTATGGAAAACATAAAACAAGTTTGAAGAAAATTCCACAAAAAAATGGTGAATTAACAAATACATTTCTCGTAGTCGAAGGCCCAACCGCAATGTACAAAGCATAACTCGTTAGTTAGTTGTTACTCTCGGCCGGATTTTATAGATAAGATGTGACATACTTTATGTATGTTTATATGTTGACAGTAAGTATCTCAGAATACCACCACCCCATTTCCTCCGGTGGGTGTCGTAAAATTCGACTAAGGGATTAGCCGGAGGATGGGCAGCAGCGTCCTTCGAGTACATTAACAACTCAACTGCGATCGCCAACCCGTCTGCCAAGCGTGGCGATTATGGAAAAAATCCCCCAATGAGCCCACAACACACCCATATCGGTCATTGTGGTGATCTTTGGGGGGGGCTGTGTCCAGCAGTGGACTTCATTCGGCCGAAATGATGGATACTTCATCATTCATCTAGATTTGGTGTTGATCCCGAGTCTTTAATAGGGTCTAAATCACTCATAAGACTCACGACTGTCAATTGTACTAACGTTTTTACAAACAAATGTTTTGCTGATCTGTGTCAGTATTCCCAGCGGCGCAGTGCTACAGTAGCTGGCAGTCGCCACCGGTGTCCGGAGGGCGAGACATTTCACGAGCGGCTGCCCGCTGACCTTTCTGGCTCCGGGGACCGAGCGAAATGCCATCGTGTTTTCATTTTTAGGGTTCCGTTTAGGTTGGTGTCAGATAAATGCATTGGAGATAAGAGCGCTTTGAAAGAAAGGGATTGTAGAGACAGAAAAGAGTATTTTTTATGATTGATTTTGATTGATTTGAATTTTTTGATTTTGATTTAAAACTTGGAATGAAAAATTGTAAATGTGCACCTTCTTTTGAACGTAAATTAATGTTGAACTGTGCACAGAAAACATCCTTTATATACTTATGTATTCCTTTAATTCGGATATTAAAGATCCGCGTGGTTCCTAATCCATTATCTTGCTTTTCGTGGGTGGGTGACTAGAAATGAAGTCCGGAGAATAAGCTGCAGTATCCTCTTTTGCGAATATTTATTTAATACAACACGATCACCAATCAATTCGCCAAGTGTGGCGGTTACGACAATGTTGTCTCATGCTAGTTTTGTTGTAGCAGTTTATAAAGAGGCTTTCAGTTGACGTCTAAGAGCTTAAAAGTTAGATGGGATTACAAAGATTAGACAGAATTTAATAGGAATAGAAGAGAGATAAATTTATGAAATGGCACAAGATGCCCACATCACTTTATAATAGATTGTGATATATTTTATCCAATCCAAAGAATTGGTTAAGTTCTGTACAGAATCCGTAGCTCAGACGCGAAACTCTAACCTGGCAGCATTTTTCTACCGCCCGCGCACTCGACGACACTCGATTAATTTTCACGGTACGCTTGTCAAAATGTGATTTAATATAGTCCTGGGGTCCGAGCTTTGACGTGCGATGCGTGCAGCGCGTTTGACGGGCCGCGACCAATCCGGTTAAGGGGTTAGCCTCATTCAGTCTATACTGTCTCTCTAAATAATTGTGGTTTATTGCGGCTTTAAAATCTACATTGCAATATGTAATTTTTTGAAATATATGGAATTAAAGTTTAGAGAGAATGTTTGGGAAGATGAATAACATTTTTCCCGATACATATTTGCATTTCCATTTCCCATGTTACAAGAGGTATTATCTATCAATAACGCCAAAAATGGTACCGCAATTTCCAATTTGCCGCGTCACTCCGGATTCCAATAGGAAGCGGGGATAAATGGAGTCGCATTCCAATATGTCACAGAGCGGGGTCCAACCGATTCGGCTTTTCGGCATTCGGGATTCGGCGTTTTCGGATATTCGCGGTGGCCGTGCATTTGTCGAATATTGCTCGGGCGCATACCAAAATCGTCTACTAATGAGATTCTAAACGTTATATTATTCGAGCCGTAACTAATTGGTTTTTTGTTTGTTCATTGTTTTTATAACAATAATGAGCACATATTTGGGATGATCATGACCGTTTTAAAACGTAGTGATTAATATTCTCTGTGGACCGTTTACTGTTAGGGTCAATGACATTCTGGTATGGGCTTGTAATGATCAACCGAGTAGTTGAAAATTTAGTTTTAAATTTGGAATTTGTCCGCCATATTGTCATATGTCAGCAATTCGGCATTTATGCTGATAACAATGTTCAAGTTTCCGTTTTTCACTCACGGGTTTTATGATGCGACTGAGGTTTGATATCAAGAGGGTGGGCAGAAGCATCCTCCCGTGTAACGTGTAAATAACAACATAGGTACTGCGCTCACCAATCGGCCTGCCAAGCATGGTGATTATGGCAACATCTCCCAATGACCGCTCGTTGTAGTAATAGGCCCATTTTCTGCAGTGGACATTTACTGGATGTGTGTGTGTGATTTGCGTTAGACATTCCAAAACAAGGTTATTTTTTCGCAGTTAAAATTAAACGAAGCCACAATATTGGCATGAATAGGGTTTCAGCTCATGTCTCGAGGCAGGTAGGAGTTTAGATATTTTATATACAATAAATACCCGTCTACATAATTCAATACAAAAACATCCAAAGAGAAATCACTCTGAGCACAAAGACGGATGGGTGAGATACATTATGTATGCGATACTTGAAACCTACCTTTTCGAAAACATAGACCTAATAAATAGGGTGAAAGGCCCAACGCGCCGCCCTTTCATCGACACATTAGGCAGTCTGCACACGGGTCGCATGCGTGTCACGTCAATCGTTATTGCCTGTATAGCGCTGCCATTGCCAGCTCTGATTTGAAATATTTCCACGAAACCACTTATTCGCACCTCACAAACAGGAGCCTGTGAATACTGTGTGTGAAGTTTTGATCGTTTGTGATGCAGGTTGTTCTGGGAATTAAATACCTGTTCTAGAATTTTTCCATAAATATATTTATTGGGAAAATAATAAATTTCATAAGTTTTGTATAAAAAAAATATTATAATGATTAATTTCTGTTGTGAAGATGCTGCTGGCTATATTTGCTGCACATTAAGCACGAGATTGGAAGAGTATTATTATTAATTAATATCTCCATTTTGGGAAGAGATCTATATCCAGAATTACATTGACAATCTTAGACTGAGTAACGCTAATAGATATACATAATTTGTTTTAAAATAAAACGTTTGCTCCACAATAGGATTTATTCTGTATCGTCGGTACAGTTTAGAGACATAAATCTCTCATGCATAAACAACCAGACCCCAAACAACTATCTGTAGATTATACATATATTTGTTCCGTGCAGGGATTGAATCCGCGACACATAGAACTGAAGGCCAATCGCTTAGTAACACGTACTTCAATACATGTAAAATAAACAAGTATTGCCATTGCCATGTGGTGCCGGCTCAGAATGCCACCACCCCATCTCCTCGCATGGGTGTCGTAAAAGTCGACTAAGGGATTAGCCGGAGGATGGGCAGCAGCGTCCTTCGAGTACATTAACAACTCAACTGCGATCGCCAACCCGCCTACCAAGCGTGGCGATTATGGCAAAACCCCCCAATGAGCCCACAACACATCCATATCGGTCGTTGTGGCTATCTTTGGGGGAGGCCTGTGTCCAGCAGTGGACTTCATTCGGCCGAACTGATGAAACAAGTATCTGACAAGACAGTAGGCAATAAGTAAAGACCGGAATAAATGCATTTGCATATTTTCAGGTTATTGTAATTGTACCTAAATTCTACTATTTCTGCATATTTGAGCATGTTTTCATAGTTTTAAAACTATATCTTTTACGAAAAATTTCCGAAAATGTACACACAACATAAGTAGGCAGATTTTCTTATTTTTGCTGTTTCATAATAGGTTATCAAAATCTTACTACTGAACACTTGGAACAGTACTTGATTGTTAACTTTTTCAAGAACAAAAGTTATATAACTCGTTGAAAATGTAGTAAGTTAAGTAATTTGTTTTAATTTAATATATGACGGTTTTATTATAAAAACAAAACTAAACACTATTTCGTGGTATTTACTTAAATTTGATGTTGCATCTTTTGGCACTTTCTGGCAATTTTGTTATATATTTCGACCATTCTAGTTGCATTTAATCCGGTCTCTAGTAATTATCTTATCTTAGGTACATACCGACACAATATTCACCGCTTGAAACCGATTTGATGATGATAATTTGATGGACTAATAAAATTATTTCAGCTCCCATCTTTAAGTATCAAGTAAAACTCACTACCATTTACGGCTCCATGGTATGTGCCTCTCACGAGGCGAGAGGGTAATCGTTTTGTAGAGCCGCGTTTTGTACCTTATTGTGCGATCCGATGCGAGGCAATCGCGGCCTTGTGCGTATTCCCGTCTCGTACCTATTCTAATGGGGTGACAACTGGTACGTCTACCCTATGGAACGTATCGCACTTGAAGCAGTCAGAATGGTTGGTGCGTTATTATAAATGCGATTTTATTTAACATTATGTGCGAGTCCGTATCGTAATGTAAATGGATTATTTCATTCCATTTAATGTTTAATCCGTGCTTGTGGGGATAAATGAATATTTTAATTCTTATGAATGATCAAGGACAACATTCGGTGATAGTTACAGAATTGATTGGTTTCAGTAGGGGTTTTGGAGTGACCTATATTAATTAAATTTACATGTATATGTGACGGACGTCGTTATTTATACACATTGATTTTACATTCGTTTATTATTCTCCGGCCTTCAGCTAATTCTACTTAGTTCGATTTACGGGAAACATCTCTATATATAGTATAGATAGCAGAAAATCTTTTCGAATTAAAATAATGTTATATCACGGTGTCTAGCTAGGCAAGATCATCATATCAGCCATAAGACGACAGGTTACATGCCGTTTATTGTCAGTTTAGGGGGAATTTTCCAATACTCGCCACGCTTGGCAGGCAGGTTGGTGAGCTTAGAATGGCTACTGTTCCACAGAAGGGACGCTGCTGCCCATCCCTCTGGAGAAGACTCCCTTAGTCACCTTTTACTACATCAACGGGAGGAGATGGAATGGTGCTATATTCTTAATCCGGGCACCACACGGATGCATTAGGCAAGATATTTACGGTAAAATTGGTTATTTCAAGTCTGTAATATATAGGCAATAATACCACAAAGTCTGTATTATGTTGAATATATACTTAAGGCTTTAAGTGACATTAAACATTTCTGACACAAATCATCCGATACCAGATCAATGATATCCGAAATGAATGCAGTGTGAACATGGATTTTGGTAAAAACACTGGCGCAGCTGCTTGACTGCGGGAGGCCGTTAGATAGGCGCGAAATGCCTAGAGAACTGTCATCGATTAAAAAAACACGATTAAAATCTTGCGCAAGCGCCGTTTTTGTGCGAGCAGCTGTGCGCGTGCGCGCATCACCTGTCCCACGTGGCCAAAGATAATGGCGGCTACAAAGACGTCCGAAACTTCTATTGTTGAGATGTGCCATGCATTGATTTAACGTATATTCCATTGTCGAGGTGACGTTATGGCATCCGGCGATTTCGAAACTTGGAGACACACCTGTCTTTGAATTGCCCATAATTATACGTAGGTCTTAAGAAACTAAAAAGTTTGACAGTTGGACATGATAAACTCGTGGATGGGCAATGTTGCTCCTTGCCTAATCTGACGTGACTAACTATCGTAACTATCGTAGTTAAATCAAATTATTTTCTTTCTTTCTTACAACCAAAGTTCTTTTTTCATGATGTCGGATATTGCTAGGAAGTGAACAGCATTTTATTATGGCCAACTACCAAGATTATTAGACTGTTACTGTGGCCACTTTTAAAACTCTTTTTCAGTTGCCACAGTACCTATTTTAAGCAAGCCTCTGAAGTGCAGCCCTTCTCCAGTGCACTTAGGTTTCGGCCATTCTGCCCAACTGAAACAATTCGTTGTCCAAAACTAGAAATATTTGCGCCTGCGTAATTCCCGAAACTCATTCATAGATCACGTACACTCAAAAAGACTGCATTACTTACCTGACAATAATCTGTGCCGGTAGAGCCTTTAATGATTTATAACAAACACATCACCACATTCAAATCAACCCTATTCTCCTCTGCTATAAGGTTGAATTTTCTTAGAGGTCTAATAATAAAAATTGGTACATTTCTAAAGTCCTGCAGTGTTATAGTGAATTGCTTTACAATTGTCAACGTTCGATGGTTGCCGTATATCACAGATTTTTACGACGAGTCGTAATTCATTAGCTTTGTGTCCGTCACTGTGGTTCGACATTAATTTTGAGGACAAATTAACTGTATATATTAATATTCTGTCACGTTTCTGCCGACTTTACCTGCAGCGTAGCGTAACAAATAACTTGATTAAAAAAATCGTTATTGGAAAATTACGACGCTGTATACTGTCTACTACAGTAGTAAAAATATTTGAACAGTTCTAATTATTAATCTTCATGAACTTCCTTCGCCCCGGGGAAGGGCGAAGGGGTATGCCGGATTCCTACCGGCTAAAACCACTGGGGCGGTCATCTTCGGTACCTAAGGGAGGCTCCAGGTCCTCGTATGATCACTCTAGAGCTGCCCGCTGGTGCCACGCCTATAGGCACATCTCGGAGAGGGTGACTGTAAAGTGGTCACCCTCCCGGGGGGATTGTAAAGGATCCCCTAAAGCGTCCCACGGCAGCGCGTGACCACGTGCGTGCTACCGTCTTCTCTTGGGTTGCTTGGTGTGAGCACGCAGATTCCCCAATCTACGCACCCGCGAACCCAGAGGTTATAGCTACGGCAGGGGGTTTCAGGCGTATGGGAATTAGGCGCCAGGGCGGTTGTTACCCCGGCGCCGTCTCCTCCTTCTTCGAGTGGGATCGGCCCTCTCCCGATCCCGCTCTGCGGCCTCCTTCTGGAGCATGACGCTCTCACAGAAGGAGACCACTGCATTCCAATTTTCGTGCTCTGCCAACATAGCCGACACTACTGCTGGCAGAGAGAGATCTTGCCCGATCCGATCGACCAGGATCCGCCGCTCGGCGTCCCATGCAGGGCACGCCTCGAGCGTGTGTTGTGCGGTGTCCTGGTCGCTATCACAATGGTGGCATTGTGCCGTGGCCTCACGTCCTATCCTGTGCAAGTACGCACCGAAACAACCGTGCCCGGTGAGCACCTGCGTCAGGCGGTAGGTGACGCGCTCACCTAGACTAGACCTATGAGTTTATAACTATGTCAGGGTGTTCATATCCGCTAAAAGACGTCCACTGCTGAACAAAGGCGGGAGGCCTTTGCCATCAACGGCCGGATACACGCCGGCTGTTATTATGGGGAATATTTGCCAGTACTCGTCATCACCACGCTTGGCAGGCAGGTTGGTTAGCGCAGTGTGGCTACGGTTACATAGAAGTGACGCTGCCGACCATCCCTCTGGTTTAGAGTACCTTAGTCATCTTTTACGTCATCTCCTGGAGTAGTAGTAGTGAATATATATATTTTTATACTTTTATATAGCGGACATATATATGTTTATACTTAACTTTTATCATACTAATATTGTAAATGTGAATGTAAGTTTGTTTGTTACGCTTTCACGCGAAAACTACTTAACCGATCATCATGAAACTTTGTACACATATTCTTGGAGGTATAAGAAGTAAGACAGAATAAATTAAAAAAAAAAAATTGCGCAAGATATAAAAAAATGACTTATTTTAGGGCTTCAATGCGAGCGAAGCCGCGGGTAAAAGCTAGTAATATATAAACAGTCATTTATGTTAGTATGCGTTGGTGTCAACATGACGTTGATGTAGTTTTATTATAGCGTTGTAACATAACTTCATTACCAATAATTTTGTTGGTTCCGCATTTTAAGTAAATTTATAAGATATAATCATACATTCAGTACATACCATGTACCGCCGCCTACCTGCCACAACGGCGGACTAGCGCGAGACTACGCAGAAACGAACAATACACGTCATTTTTTTCGTCTAAAATCCTTAAACCGTAGTTTTTCGGCGCAAATTCCAAAGAACACCTGGTCGGAAACGGGCCCAGGGGGTCTACTGATTGATAGAGGTACCGCGATTTTAGTACAATGGCAAAAATATGCAGCTCTAGCCATTCGAAACGGGCCCGAGCCGCGCGGTCTCCGGCGACGCACCGTCTGTCTAAAACAATCAATGATCGACATTTCCTGAATGGAATTTCACGTGAAACAAAGTCTTTTGTCGAGTCGAAAGTGTAGGTGGTCAGGATGTAAGGTATTTTATTGGCAATTCTGTGTGTCAATGAGTGTTCCTTTGTGTCTTCTTGACTTGTAAATTCATTCAACTCACGATGTTTCGGCTATGTTCAAATTGTAACTTTAGTTATGAAACTACTCGTTTGTGTAATTTAGGGCCAGGGTCACCCATGACCATAGACATATAAACTGATCAGGCTTTGAGCGATATCTGTACAACCTCACCCGTCTCGCGGCAAGACGTCTTTTTAAAAAAAAATTATTGATGTCCAGTGGAAATTCTACATGGAACTTCCTTCGCCCTGGGGAAGGGCGAAGGGGTATGCCGGACTCCTACCGGCTAAAACCACTGGAGCGATCATCTTCGGCACCGAAGGGGGGCTCCAGGTCCTCGTAAGATCACACTGGAGCGCGGCAAGACGTCTAGTGCTTACGTATATTGCGATCACTGCGTTACTTGCGATTGCGATCATACGCTGATCTTAGGCTGAGGACTATAAAGCGTACTTAGACTTTACTTAAACTAAATATAGTAAGTGTTTCATACTTCAGGTTTATAAATTTTTTGTTGAATTTATATGTTCTTGGGATTTTTTGTATATTTGTAAACAGTAAGCACACATGTTAAATTATGACAGCTGTAGCGACGCTGGAAACAGTGCCAGTCAACCTGCTACCTCACTGGATATACCCCTGGTGGGATGGTATATTAGTTGTTTGCCAACTTTCGTGTTTTGTAGACTTTTACAACTTCCCTGTAACTGTTAATGTTCAGCCGAATTTTGGTAACTTCATGTATTTTAATCGCGTTTTGCCGAACTTATGAATATTCGTTATCAATGTTCTGATTTTGACGAGTATATAGAACCTTGTTTACTTGTGAACACTATCGGTGATCGGAGTTTGATGATGCATTTTGGTAAAGTCCATAAAACGTACAAAATGTACTTTCCAACTTCGCAACCAAACCCATTGTCATCAATCAATCCTACTAAACTCACCCATTAATAAATTCAGAATACTGCAGCCGTTAAAAAAAAAATATCCCCCGTTTTAAAAAGAGTTCCTCTCCGTTGCACTAAGTTTTGCACGATGTGTTCATCTTGTCGTCCAGGAGAACACAAAGTGCTTGGGGATAACTACTCACCTTCCCTCATAGCATGCTACATGTGCAGAAAAAAAAAACTACACACAAAAATACCTTGACAGCCCAAATAAATGATAACTAATATATTGTCCCTAAGTTAAGGCTAATTAAAAAAAAGAAAAAAAAATTGCGGCATTGAATCATTTTCTTCAAAAGAACTGCACCACCATGTAGAATCCAAACTAAGTGGAGATATTAGGAGAGCGGTCAGAATTCTTTTTAGTTGTAATGTTGCGGTTTACTCTCCAGAGACACTCATGGCTCTGGGGAGTGAGAGTGGCATCCAACCCTATCGGATGACTTTTTTTCCTGACCTTCGTGGCCAATCTATGGTATGGGGTACATGGTGTGGTGTTCCTCCATAGAAAAGGGAGGATCCTCCAGCCAGGCGGGTGTTATGCCTGATGGACTGGTATTTATATATTTATTTAAACTTTTATGTACATTGAGTATACTCAATGAGGCTTTCTCTGCCAGTCAACCTTTATATATATACTTATGCAGCGTTATGCGAACTCCTTTATATGGGCGATTTAGGATTCTTTGACGTCGTCGGAGGGTTGCACCTAATATTCAAATAGATGTCGCTGTAACAACTTACCTATAACAACAACTTCTTTGTTTGTTGGGCAACGTTAAAAAATAATAATAAAAGAACACGTTGTTATATGATGGTGATGTAGGTGTTGCCACAAATGGTATTTAAACACACTTATAATAACAGCCTGCCACTTGGTCGCAGCCTTAGGTTCCTTCCAAAGTGGCTGAGCAGGCGCCCTCGATAGCTTGACACCTAAAGGATCTGACAAGTTAAAGAGCCGGGCCTTTTTATTTTGATAAGACAGGAAGAAATACATCTTGTACTTCCTCTATCCCGGGGACGGGTGAAGAGGCATACTGGACTCCTAGCAGCTAAAACCACTGGAGCAGTCTTTTTCGGCACCGAAGGAGGGCTCCAGGTCCTCGTCATATCGCACTAGAGTGCATTAGTGCCACGCCTTTAGGCACATCTTGGAGGGGATGATTGTACAGCGGTCACCCCCTCTAGCGGAGGGAAGGCGATTGCAAAAAGGCCGCCCCCAGGCACTTCTTGGGGAGAATTGTAAAGGATACCTCCTAGCCACGTGCGCACTAGTGCGCACGTGCGCTCTACCGACTTCCCTGGGGTCTATCGGTGTGAGCACGCAGGGTTGATCCCCAATTGCGTGCTAATATTTATTACATACCTAATATACGCAACACTATATGTACCTACTACGGATTATAATGACTAAGTATATAAAATTATTATTAGAATATGTACTGCTTGTCATGTTTATTCAATAACAATATTAATTATATTTCAATTGGTGGTATGCCACTCATACAATATCTTAGTCTAAGATTTGATCAATTTTTATTGACGACTGCCTCGTAGTTCACTCGCTATATCTATTGTATGCGTACAATATCTTTGTGCAAGACATGTTGACAAGTGCCATATTAAACTAAACAACATTCAACGCATCTTTTTATAATATTGGTGCCTTGTATTATAAAACATTGGTTTTTAACATCATCATCATTTCAGGCGAAAAACGTCCACTCCTGGACAGAAGCTTCCCCCAAATATTGCCACAACGACCGGTATGGGTTTGTGTTATGTGCTGTGCTCATTGAGGGGGTTTGCCATAATCGTCACGCTTGGCAGACGGGTTGACAATCGCAGTTGAGTTATAAATATACTCGTAGGACGCTGCTGCCCATCCTTCGGCTAATCCCAGTCGCTTTTTACGACACCCACGGGATGAGATGGGGTGGTGGTATCCTTAGCCGGCACCACACGGTTTTTAGATTTCATACAAATTCAATATTGCTTTCATTTAGTTGCGGTAGATTGAAAATAATAAAATGTCAAGAACTTTGACCAAATAAAAACAAAAAACAAATTGACTTAATCATTCTATATTTCAGTCCACTGTACATTTGAGCAGTGGCATACACCACTCTAAGTTTCATAGTTGATGACAATATTATGCCTAAATTACCTTTTAATTTTTATTTATCCCAGTGGAAACTGTTCATGAACTTCCTCCACCCCGTGGAAAGGCGAAGGGGCATACCGGCTAAAACCACTGGGGTTGTCATCTTCGGCACCTAAGGGGGGCTCCAGTTCCTCGTATGATCACACTAGAGCCGCATGCCTAAAATACCTACGTATATTAGTTATACGCGTAAAACATTACGAATGTGCTGATATGACTTACATATGTATAGGTACAATCCTAAGTTACGAAATACTCCAACCGACATAAATTGCATTTAAAGTGACATTTTCACACCCAAATGAGTAAAGTAAACTCCTTGATCCAGACATGCATGCATACGCAAAAGATATGCCCTCAAGACAATAATTTGATTGATCTCTTAATGAATATGCAGATATGTTAAGTGATGATAAGGCCGCAAATAAAGCAGGTTCCCCGAGGAGTGATTGTGCGCCTACCTCTGGCACGAGCCAGATTTTAATCTCAGATAAGTGGAGCTGAGAACAGTTTACATAAACTGTAGAGTTAGCACCTTGTTTACAAAGTGCAGCGTTTGATTACGAGATTGTTTGATAAGTGCGTGCTCTTGTTTTCGTGTTGCGAAATTTACACTGCCAGTTGTTTTAAAAAAAAAATGATTTACCTTTTTGTACAACTTTGTGACGTAACGAGCATTTAATTCACCTAGTAGTAAGCGTTATGCCTGCCCATCACAATTTTAATGGTACTCAACAATAGTCCTGCATGGCACACTGCACTCTTCCCCTCGAGACGTTCGTTCTTTAGTCTCTTCATCGTCATCATCATCATCATCGTATCTGCCAAACGAAGTCTACTGCAGAACAAAGGCCTCCAAAGGAATGTATTATTCCCTCTCATCACGCTTGGCAGGCGGGTTGGTGTGCGCACTATGGTGACTGTTCCACAGAAGGGACAGGCCTAACAGCTGCTTTACCGCTGCTTCCATCAAATATATATTATATATTTTAGAGGGTTGGGAATACATAAAAAAAGAACAACAAAACCATTTACACATGACAAAATTTTGTAATGTATGTAGAAAAGCGAATCAAAATTTTTCAGTCAGAAAACTATTTCACACATGTAATTATATTAATTGAAAGATATATTTTCCTCTAGTCTGAAGTCATAAATAACAAAATATGTATCACCAATGATGTTTGTTATCAAGTTGTGCCTAGTTGTGACGGGAGGAAAAGCTTCCCTTTTGCATAACAGGTAGTGCTTAAGGGAATATCAGTTCCCCTTGGCACTACTGGCATCGTTTGGCTGTGTCATTGGGATAATATATTTCCCTTTGGCACAATAGGTAGTGCTTAAGGGAACAACAGTTCCCCATGGCACTACTGGTAGTGTCACGCAGTTGTGTCACGGGTAAGAAACGAGAATATCTGGCGTTTCTGTGGTACATACTACATACCTAACCGCACTTCTGTAATAAGAGACCTAACATCAGAAGTGTCTTATCTGTATATAATAGGGTGTAAATTATTTATGTTCCCAGTGAAAGCTGCTACTTATTAATCAATTTTATAAATAGCATCGTGTGTTTTTTATTTGTATTCATCTTGGTGACAAGCTGAGCAAGTCATTTGTTTGATGGCGCTTACCATGCCTGCCCATAACTATTTATTTTAACTTCTATGTACATTGATAGTACATAAGGTGGACTACCTACTTTGGGTTATGGCGTTACGCACATCGAAAGAGGTACCAAAACAAAGCTATACATAATGTTGGAAATGGGCACATAATTATGATAAATTGAATTGAAAAGAGGAATACATACGTATACTAATATAAAAATATATACTATATATTGCATAACTATTATATGCCACCCAGGACTATAGTCCTGCGTGACACGACACTGCGCTCGTCACCTCGAGATATTAGGTATTTAGTCTCTTATGCCCAGTATTTTCACTAGCTACTAAACTATATTTCGGCTAAACAGTTACTGATAAGTGCAAATTTTGCTTACGCAAAATGTGGCTCGGGACATATTTTATCAACAGAACAAACCCTAACTTGCAAAATCCTAATTCGCTTAAATCTTGTTAAAAATTCAACCACTACCCAACCCTTGTTAAACCGCTTAAAAAGTACAAACTTGAAAAAGGTTCTCTCGTAGAAACAGTGGAAAGACGGGATGAAATAATGAAATATCTTCATCCAGCCCTTCTAATTAATAGCCATCAGTGTCTGTACCACTCGCGGGGGTTGACAGTGCTTTCAAGTTTTTTAATATGCTTCCTCACCTCGGTAAAACAGTGGGAATAATTGCTTTTTTCCGCCGCCAACTTTTTGCTCGTATAAATCATCGTACAATTTTAGGTACATTGCGTTAAAACTGTGTTGAGCTAAAATGTAGGGTAGTAGTAATTTTTTCATCAGACAATTTTTAAATCCGACAAACTATGGAACTTTTCCTCCGGTTTTAGATTGTTTATCATCATCATATCAGGCAAAGGACGTCCACTGCTGAACAAAGTTCTCCCCCATAGATTTCTACAATTGTGTCGTCATTTTGGTGATATTCTTAATCCAAACGCCACACGGAACTTATGATTTAGATTGTTATTTTGGATACTCTTTTACTCTCGTAGTTTTTGTATCTTCTTTCTTACAGCATAGGTGTGTAGTTTTATAGCTTTATACCTTGGTCTTAGCTTTATACCTACATACAACGAGACTGAGTTTTGCGCGCCATTTAATGTGGACGTGACATATCTATAGTATAATATAATTGGTTGTACCAAATTATTTGATTATAGGCTTTATGCAATTAGTTTGGGAATTACAGCTAGCCTAAAATAGGGCGCTCTGAAAGTGCGTATAGCCTTAAACTGTGCGTAGCATCTAACGGAGATAATTATAAAATTATATATCAATTTGCTAACGTGGATGTAACGTAGTACTTACATTAGCAAACATAGTTTTAAACGACGACTGTGTTTTTAAGATTACTTGAAATGTTCGTTTCACATTACTAGTATAATTATAATTTAAGTAGATAGAGTCAGCTACTACTACGACCATTGGTCGAAGGCTATGAGTAGCACAAACCCATCTCATCCCGTAGGTGTCGTAAAAGGCGACTATGGGATTCGTCGGAGGATGGGCTGCAGCGTCCTTCGAGTACATTAACAACTCAACTACGATTGCCTACCTGTTTGCCAAGCGTGGCGATTATGGCAGAAAACCCCCCACTGAGCACACAACATACAAAGGTATATCGTTGTGGCGATCTTTCGGGGAGGCCTGTGGCCAGCAGCGGACTTTATTCGGCAGCAATGATGATGAGTTAAATATGTTGGCATTAGAACGGGGAGTACGTTAATTCTGCAGACTGGGTATCCACTTCACATCATCCTGATCGCTTGTCCAACACCTGGCAGTATGATTTAAATTGTTTCTTGTCATTTATCAAGCTAGAATCCGTTCTTATAACTATGCTCTCTTTTTATACATCCTTTTTTATTTATTTATTGGTCCCGTGGAAATTCATCGTGAGCTTCCTCTGCCGCGGGGCGAAGGCAAAGAGGCGGAATCATACCGGCTAAAACCACTGGAGCGGTCATCTTCGGCACCGAAGGGGACTCCAAGTCCTCCTAAGCTTAGAGCCGCCCCTTGGTGCCACGCCTTTAGGCACATTTCGGAGGCCAGTCACCATGGCGACTGTAAAAGGCCGCCCCCCACAGGCACTTCTCGGGGACGATTGTAAAGGATCCCCCCAGGCTCGCGGCTCGTGCTGCGCTAGCGGCAGCACGTGACTACGTGCGCGCCGCCGTCTTCCCGGGTTTTTTAATCTCCTAGTGATGAGGCGAACAACGCCTAGTAGTAAACTGCTCATAACAATTATACTGCTGAACGATGGATTAGTCCTGCATCCACATTGCGCTAGTCACGTGGAGATATCATCAATTATAGATTGTCCCAATATTTATTTTTGAGTCAAGTGAAGACTATAGCGCAGTATAAACAGTGCAGCAATAACCGCTTGTATTGGATCAGTGAGAGATAAAAAACGTAAGACGCGGACAATCCTTTTCGGCTGAAAATTGAATAGTTGGATTACGCGACCTACGGGCGGCCTTTAGGGTTGACGCGATTCAATTATGGTGGTTTGTGGAGATTATTATATAGTTTATTTTTCTCTTGAGACAATGATACTGGCAGTTGCCATTTGTGTTTGTGGTACGTTGATCTAAAGTCTAAACGAAAATAAAAAATAAAGTGGACTTGATGTTAAGTAGAAGTATGACTATATTGACTACCCATACATCCTTATTGGGTAGCTGTACTTTCTGCGTGATATACGGATTTAAATATAACACCACCGTCTCCATCCATTCATCTCCTTGTATGGATGCAGCCTATGGATGTCGTAACAGAGCAGTAGTGGCCCTTCTGTGTAACAGTAGCCTTACCCCGCCGCCAAGTGTGTGAGTACTGGAAAATACCCTCCTAAGGCGCTTTTATACAGCGTCCGGGGGAGCGGTCTAATGCAGAAAAGCGTACAACCCCTGGCTAGAGGTAAGAAGAAGGACACCGTGGGGTTTTAGCCGGTTTGATCCCGGCACGCCCCTCCGCCCTTCCAAAGGCGGAGGAAGTCCAAGAGGTTTTCCCAACGTTAAAAAAGGCCTTTATACAGCGTAGACTTTCTTCGGCTGATATGATGACGACTCACCCTCATCGTCCCGGTCTTTTCCCAACTGCGTTGGATGCTCTCAGACTTAATGCAACTAAATATCATTACTTTATATGTATAGAATCAGACCTTCGCAACTCGACTACATATAACATATTACTAGTATACATGTGATTAAGCTTGTACTAGGAGTAGACTTACGTGCTTTATTTCTGTGAGACCATCATGGTTCAGAAGGAGGCCACCATGAGGAATCGAGGCAGGGCCGATCCAGCGCTGAGGAGGCAAACGACTCTGTGCCCAGCCCGTAGTATGGCCGGACTATGAGCCGTAATCGCCGCCTAGCTGGTGGGGGTCTGTAAGGTTGCGGGTGCTCAGAGAGAGAACTCGTACGTTTATCGAGTGACCTCAGAGGTGACGGTAGTATGAGGTGATCGCAAGCTGACGTGAACACCACAAGGTGTTTGGTATCGGGGTAGAATGGCTCCTCCGAAACGAGTTGTGGAGCACAGAGAGGGCACCGGTGCGTTACAAGGGAGATCCTTATGCTCCTCCGTATGTGCTGAAGAAAGCCTAAGTCGGGTTTTAGCCGGAAAGAGTCCCGTCGTTGTTGTTAACTCTGGTTTACAGGAGTAGTGGTGGTAGGGAGTGTATGGCGAGCTTGTACCATAAAAAAGGCCCAAAGGCGCCTTCGTCTTTCCCAGTACCATCCCAAGTACGAAATAAAGAACATCTCATCCCATGAGTGTCGTAAAGGCGACTAAGGGATTGAGGATGGGCAGCAGCGTCCTTCGAGTACATTTACTACTCAACCGCGATCGCCTACCCGGCTGCCGAAATCCCCCAATAAGTACACAACACAAACCTATACCGGTCGTCGTGGCGATCTTTGGAGGAGGCATTGACGTCTTTCGGCTGAAATGATGATGGTGATAATGTTTACGCCAATATTGCAATGGTAGGGTTCGAACTCACAATCTCTCGATCGACAGTCTGTCACCTTTGTCATAGAGCTATTGCCACTCTACTAAGGATCATAGTCATTATTTAACGTATGCATACATCTATCCAGTGACAATAGAATGGCAAGTTGTGATCATAAAATCGGTCCAAAGCGCCGATAACCGACGTGAATACATAATACTTCCCACGCTCATATGAAATGAAAGTTCGGATGCATCACATGCTTGTCATGTCTTTAACGTTATTTAAAAGACATAAGTGACAGGTTACTTTCTACATCTTGTATGCACCTGACTTCTTTTATTTATGAACAAGATATCCTCGGTATTTTGCACAAGCTGCAAGTTTATAGATCGCTGTAGTCAAACACAAAAACATCGCGCTTATAATATTCATCCGTCCGTAGGCATATCACAGCTCGACTATCTCTAAATTTTGCTCTAATAAAATGAAATTTGGAGTGTAGATGACAATCTAAAATAAAAAATGAGACAATTCAATTATAGAAAAAGGGCTGTCACATGCAAAGCATGCAAAAATGGAGAGCGATATTTTTTTCGTAGTGGTTATTTCAGATAGGACAGATCTTTTAGGACCGGGTGTATATTGCATTTACTCTTTAATTTTAAATATTATGCATCGTTTGCAGAATTTTAGCAATATTAAACATAATCTAAATATAGGACGCCGAAAAATATTAAAGTTCCAAACATTCCTATCACAAAAGAATTGCTTGTTGATTATCAATATTTCTTGGTCAGTTTTCGCACCATTGGTATACACGGCTATAATATATCAAGTTATACATTTCCAGTATATGATCTCGCACTGTATAGGTTTTCCGTACAATGAGAGATAAGCCTATACTGGAAATGTATAGCTTGATATGTTGCCGTATATACTGTAATGAAATCGGTTGGCAAGCCCAATGTGATGACTATGCCATAGGCATCTCACTCTACTTTTTCCAAACTGCTGAAAAAAGAACTTTGCATCAAGTCCCGGTATTTTCATATTCTTAAAATAGTATTCTGATAACCCTGGCGATGACTACAGGTTCATATTGTGCGGCGCTCGGGCTGATTACGCGGTCCATTGTGCCGCGGACATAGGACGCAATTAAGTATTAGATAGACTTTGTAGCTGCGTTATCGTGCCCAGGGATTTGTTTCAATCCGCTCGCTTAACAACTCATGCATTTTAGGGTTGAAAAAGAAAACATACATACTTCTTCCTTATATTTGAGAGAAGAGGCTGGTTAGTCGTCTTTTAAGACAGCCACGGATTTATTTTTAATCCGGACACTACACATTAACATTAAGGATCGGAGGATATAAGTTTGTAGGAATCTAATTTTGTAACTGAAGCTTTGAAGGTATTTAGCAGCGCAATCTCCTTTACCCCGACATTTCAATAGATCATGAAGGGTTACAATTAGTTTGCGATACAATTAATTAACAAGTCAGGTGCAGATCTAGGTTTCGCTAAGAGTGCATTTATTTACTGAAAGTATTATATCAGAAAACGCGTTCGTTGAAAACCAAAGTGGGGTATATTTTTTGTTGAACTATAAAATTAATAAAACGAAATAAAGATTAACCGAAGCTACACTTTGTAGAAGGTCTAAAACACAGTATTAGAAGTTGATCAAAGCTCAGGGAGGGAATTAAATGTACCCATTGTAGCATTGCACTACACTCAGTCATTAATTTGAGAAAGCTGCCATCGTGTACACTCTATTTAATTTCCAGAGTCATATGGTAAACCTGTTCTTTCATACTCCTGTCTACTTTGTCTAATTAATATATTTTTAGGAAATAATCTTATACCTGAACACAACTCAGTGTGATATCAGACTCAGTGCGTTTAGCAGAACTATTCTACCATATACCTGCATATTGCTAGTAGGTCCGTTTGCTTGTCATTTTCTGTTTGGATAACATAACAGAAAAGTGGTTTATAGAGTGGATCCAACAACGTGACAAGTATGTGTAATGCTTATTTTGAAGTAAGTTGTTAGTATTAAAAACGTTTGTCCACCTTCTTTTAGTGTACTTTTCATAGCTTTCATCTCGTTTGTTTGTGAGATGGTTTCATCTTTTTTGCGTATTTTATCAGCACTCTCTCATGTGGTATGACGTTAGAAATGGGAGAAAATTTTGAACTTGTAATCTTGGCCCACCCCTGAAATGAGTAGTAAGTGAGTTAATTGATTATTTCTCATAATACCTTATTAGCACCTGCTGCCGAGGTCGCACCAAACCGAAAACTAAACACAAACTAGTTAACAAGTGCAGTGGCATTGCACGCCACTTAAGTGGTAAATTCGAGGAAGCTGTCATCTGAACAGAACTCAGTATCGTGAAGTGGTCTGCTAACGAACACGCGTGTCAAAGCGAAACACTTCATTAGGTGAGCGCAGCGCTTCTCCGTCCCCCGCGCCGAGCTGCCGCCGCCTCGACGCTCCTTGCGACGCCGTAGGGTCACCATGATGTATGGAGGAGAGTGTTTTTCTTGAAGATCTTTCTGTAGCTATACTCTGTCCAATGCAGTAAATTGCTAGACATATGTAAGTAATTCACTCTTTTTGTTCTTTCCAGGATGTTCTCGTTAACTCCTCAGGGTCCTGTTTTAGTATAAAAACACTGTATTCAAGTTTATTCTTCGTTCACATCCAACTAGGCTAGGTTTTTTTGAAGCCATCACTTAATAAGTTCTGTAGATATTCAAAACGTCTTGGTATAAAAGCGAAGCCAGTATTTACCACGCTGGGCAAGTATGTTTTTATCCCAGAGTCAGGTGTCTTATTACCGACTTGCAACATTTGTTCTGAGAATTTGTATAGTAACAAGCTTGTCCTCAGTATGGTCAGTGGCAGGATGCGTTGTTATGATATTGACACTCGTACTAAGTATTCTTTAATTGTTTTGTTATTTTAGTTTTATTTGTTCTTTATTACGTTGTGTTCATGTAAATAGTACAACGATTGGGAAATACCTTTAGCCTTTAATTGCCGCTTTAAATAATACTATAATCAAGACGTGAAATAAATATTTAAAAATATTAAGATACTTTTATATTTTAGAGCTATTTTTGTTCATTTGCGTATTATAAATAAGTATTATTAAATATAACAATGTCCACCTGAATCTGCTCCACTGCACTAGCCTCTTCTCATACAGAAAAGGAACGAGCACTAATAATCTTTCTAAACTTCTAAATATTTGGTCCAGATGTATTAGATTACTGTCATTGGTATCTTAGTTTCAGTCATATGTCACATGTTTCTTATCGGCCATACAGCGTCCACTACTGAACAAATGCTTCCCCTATAGATTTCTACAAATGTGTCATCATATTGGGGGGAATTTACCAGTCCTCACCACGCTTGGCAGGCGGGTTGGTGAGCGCGGAATGGCTAAGAAAGTACGCTGCTACCCATCCCTCTGGTTTAGAGTCCCTTAGTCGCCTTTTACGACCTCCACGGGAGGAGATGGAGTGGTGCTATATTCTTAATCTGGACAGCACACGGATATCGGACACCACACGGATAGTCACGTGTTTAATAATGATGAACATATTATTTTCTATCACTTTTTAAAATTAATTAATCTTATTTATATTAAGAATCATAAAAAAATTAATTTTACTTCAGTTACCCGAGTTAGAAAGTACCTTCAGAGAAATGATTCAAGAAAACTTGTATTTTAAATATGACTCGACTGGAACTACGCAACCCCTTAGAAGCACTATAATATGACAAATTAAAATGAAATTATTAAAAGGTTAGCACCAGTGAGAATTTAATTACGGACGCCATCACTGTACACCCGTCATGCCGAAGAATTCCGCAAAACGGGACGTTGTCTAAGAAAACGTGGACAATTGGTTGCCCTACGATGGCTTCTATTTAGTGGGCGTCTTACTGACTCGGCTGCGCTAATTAGACGCAGGCCGACTCTCTTCTCATTAGTGGCGAAATTATGCAGTTTGCTGGAATTCGGGTTAAATGTGAGGTCGAGATCTCGGCTGCCTTCTACAAAAATGTGTAATATTTTGCGCTGTCTGCGTTGATACTTGCTGTAAGCCTGTGTGGCGTAGAGTTGACTCGTACTCCATTGGCTTGACACAACTATTACTTTTAGTTTTTTAGTGGTGATCGAAATGTAGGGCTCGACTGGTGTTACAAGGTTGGTTACCTCTTTGATGTAAGTAACCAGTTGATAAAAAATAATTATTTAATATATTTTGTAATAAGACGAATTTTGAATAGGGTTCCTCTGACACATTCGTCATAAGCAATCATCATTTCGGCCGAATGAAGTCCACTGCTGGACACAGGCCTCCCCCAAAGATCACCACAACGACCGATATGGGTGTGTTGTGGGCTCATTGGGGGGTTTTGCTATAATCGCCACGCTTGGCAGACGGGTTGGCGATCGCAGTTGAGTTGTTAATGTACTCGAAGGAAGCTGCTGCCCATCCTCCAGCTAATCCATTAGTCGACTTTTACGACACCCACGGGAGGAGATGGGGTGGTGGTATACACAGCAATAATATCTGTAAATTAATATTGAATTGTAGGCTGACGATTGAAATAAATGCATGTATTCGGACTATCTGAAATATAGTAGGTACATCTCAAAGCTCTAGTGTGATCATACGAGGACCTGGAGCCTCCTTTAGGTGCCGAAGATGACCGCTCCAGTGGTTTTAGCCGGTAGGAGTCCAGCCCTTCCTCGGGGCGTGGGAAGTTCATGAAGAATTCCCACTGGGCACCAATAAAGAAAAAAATAAGCAGTCCGGTATGCCCCTTCACCCTTCCTCGGGGCGGAGTAGCTAAAAGATTATAAGAGATGGGATTCATAAAAATTGCGAAAAGTAACGGGGATAAAACGCCACCCTTCTACACAACTACGCTCACACATAGTTGTTATGATCGGTGAAATATGTAGAACTAGTACAGTAACGAGACCAATCATCATATTAGCCACAGGATGTCCACTGCTGAACATAGGCCTCCCCCTTAGATTTCCACAACAAGCGGTCACATGCCGCTCTCATCCAACGACTCCCAGCGACCCTCACCAGGCCGTCCTAGGAGACGAGACCAATGTAATAACTAATGAATGAATCCTCTTTATTGCACACCATAATAAAATAACAATACATCACGGACTAGTGAAGCACGGTATCGAACATGTGTGCGTGATTTTTGGGGATACCAGATGGAATTAAATTTTCCCACATTTCTTAATAATAATAGTAATATTGAATATACTAGTAATACTTTCATCAAATATAAGATAGTAAGTAAATTGTCCAACAGTTGGTAACAATTTTTTTTTGTGAAATGAGACGTGCATATCAAGGTGTGTGGAAAAGAATTAGATAGCTGTCAACTAAAATAAAGATAAAAACACAAATATTTACTCGAAATATTTAATTACATTCTTCGTTATTTCTTATTAACATAAGTAGTGATATAAGGTATCCAGACGAATACTTCGAAAAATTATAGGCTAAAATCCTTTAAGTTGAGTTATTTTTTTATATACCTGCCGTTTACTATTTACTGATCTTGTTCCTGTTGAATACCTTCTTATTTGGAGATATGGTGAAATCTAATAGTCAAATATTTTTTTGCAATACATGTAATTAAACTGATTTTGTGTTCTAACCCGGCGACGAGATGTTCGACTTCTAACTTTTAAAAAATATTGTCATTTGCAATAAATTAGTCTAATATTTTGGTTAACATGTACGAATGTTGTCTTTCGTTATATATTATACTTTTTTCTTTTATAAGCTTCCTGACTACCATTTCGCAAAGATTTGATACAAGTCTTCAGATGGGAGACGAAGATTATAGGACGATCTCATTCTCTTGCAAGCTTAATCCTATATATGAATATGTTTGTCACTTTTTCGTTTCACCTAATTTTCTAATCACAACCTTGCTAAAGAAGTTTCACTTCAATAAAAAACATATTACCCATTTTTCGGGAAATTTACCCATTTATTTTCTAACAACATAGGCACTTGTAGTTGAGGTTTTGTGTTCCGAATAGTACCGATAATTTAAATCTCCAAAAATATCAAAAATGATATTTAAATTAGTGTCTTACCTGTGATAAGTTATTCCTTGACACTTTTTTGCGATGTAGAGTTATTTTTACACCATTTCACGACACGAGACGGCATTGTTAGTTTTTTGTTTCAATTATCGTAAATAGTAACCACACGGGCGCTGTCGTGCCGCGTAATGGCAGTCGACCGGCATACTATGATGCATGTGTGTGCGTAAGGCACGTATGTACAAGCGAATCGGCATACTTAGGGTGCTTCATTTCCGATATGAGTGGCGCGGAGTCCATCTTTTTTTTCTAGTCCGTGCAATACATTTTTACCATATGAAAGAAAAGATACAATTGGCGGTCTTATCGCAACTCAGCGATCTCTTGCAGACAACCATTGGATGGACTGGAATGTTATGGAAAGTAGAAGGGGTAGCTTACGGTGTAATATAAGAGTAAAATATTCAACTCGGGGTACTCTGATGGTAGTATATATAAGGTCTTATTTTAATAATCCACGATAATTTGCATGTAGCCTCAGCGGCTTCGAAGCTTTCTCCCGATCGTCACTAAAATTGTACTTGTACAATCTCTTCTTCTTTCTATCCTCGATTATGCTGCTGCCAGCTAACTAGATCTCACCGAGAACCAATTTGATAAGATTGAGCGACTTCAAAACTTTTGGTTTACGAAAATATGATCACGTATCACAATTTCGTCTGAAGCTCAAATGGCTACCAATTTGCCATCGTCGGAATGCCATCATTCTTTCTTTTCAATACAGTGTACTGTTTAATCCATTCCCTTATACCTCAGAAACCATTTCGAGTTCCTTGGCGACTCTCATACGCGATTCCTAAGATCATCAGAATACTTAAAGCTTAAAATGCCAATGCATTCCTCAATATTTTTCAATAATACTTTTGCCATACAGTCGTCTGTGGAATGGATTACCGGTACTAATAAGACGTGCTCAGTCATTGTTTGCCTTTAAGAAACAAATAAAGAATCATTATTTGTCGCTTTAAATTCTACTATTCCATTTTGACTTGCTTTAGCTCTTTACATTAAAATAATTTTATTTTTATTATATTCATAAGTATTCATATACTTTAAACAGTTATTATTTATTTAGTTTTCATATATTTAGTATAGTATATTATTATATAATATTTATTTATTATATAGATACACCTCTTACTGCCTCATAATTACTTCTATCTACCATTTTCCATCCTAAGGTTGCCTGGAAGAGATCGCAGATAGCGACAATGCCACCTATTGTACTTTCACTTAATTCAAAACTTCTGTGACTTTTTTTTGGTGTACAATAAAGAGTATATAAATAAATAAATAAAGGGTTGGAACAACCAATGAATTTTAACTGAACAAAACAATTTCTTACCTAAGCCTTTGGTTGGCAATGTCTTACATAGGTCGTCACTCGCTTGCTGTAACCATCATATAAAAAAAGTGTAATACGGGATCCATTTAATTTTTTTGTATGGTAAATTAATATGGCCTCCATATAGGTTATATAGATCCATAACTTAAAAAACCATAAATACGTTTGTTTCGGCATTTCTTTTCAGAGGCTATGCCGGTTTAATCTAAATATATATACATATTGTTATGCTCGGTTTCCTGTCCGACGATGTTTTCCTTCAACGTTAAAGCCAGTGATATCTTAGATTTACTAAGAAGTACTTATAGATTGAAAAAGTCACATTGGTAGCTGCCAGATTTTCACTAATTGTAAATAAACATTTTGAACTAATTCGTAAACCTCCTTACCGTTTGCCGTGTGGTGCCGGCTCAGAATACCACCACCCCCTTTCCTCCCGTGGGTGTCGTAAAAGTCGACTAAGGGATTAGCCGGAGGATGGGCAGCAGCGTCCTTCGAGTACATTAACAATTCAACTGCGATCGCCAACCCGTCTGCCAAGCGTGGCGATTATGGCAAAACCCCCCAATGAGCCCACCACGCATCCATATCGGTCTGTGTCCAGCAGTGGACTTCATTCGGCCGAAATTATGAAACCTCCTTACCAACATGACATTATCTTCGGCTTATCTGTTCGTAAACGACTGTTGGTGCAGTGGCTAGGCGATTCGATTTCTGCGCTACGTGTCGCGGGTTCGACTCCCGCACGGAACACATATTTGTATGATCTGCAGATAGTTATTTCGGGTCTGAGTAGTTGTGCATGTGATGATCTGTTATATGTATCTATGATACATGAGAAAAGTTAGTCATCATATCGGCCATACAACGTCCACAACTGAAAAAAGGCCTGCCCATAGATTTCCACAACTGTTTCATCATATTGGGGGGAATTTGCCAGTACTCACCACGCTTGGCAGGCGGGTTGGTGAGCGTAAAATGCTACTGTTCCACAGAAGGGACGCTGCTGCCAATCCCTGTGGTTTAGAGTCGTTTCGTCGCCTTTTACATCTCCTACGGGAAGAGATGGAGTGGTGCTATATTCTTAACCCGGACATCACACGGACAAGAAAAGAAAAGAAACCATCATGCTTGACACAACACAAAAATGTGATTTTGCCCATTCTCTTACTTACATTTACATTATCTCTTAGTTTTACGACTCCCATGGGTTGCGAAGAAGTGGTTTATATCTTATCAAGAACCATACAGCCTAAGTCAGTAAATAAGTAGGAACTTATTACGTGCTGATTATCTAAATAAATCTATAAGTATCCTCTTCTCCTATGACTCTTTTAAAGGAAGACGAATGTCTTCTCACTTCTCACAGTACTTAGAGAATAAAATAGTAAGTGAAATATCGCAACACTCCATTGCCTCCCGTGGATGTCGTAAACAGTGACTAACAAACCAACAACCAAGGATGGGCAGCAGCTCCCCTTCTGTGGAACAGTGGTCATACTGCGTCATGTGCCAAGGATGGTGAGTACTGGCGAATTCCGCCCAAGCACGACACAAACATCACAACCGGCGCCCAGTGTAACCGATCGTTGTGGAAATCTATGGGGGAGGCCTTTGTTCAGTAGTGGACGTCCTTCGGCTGATATGATGATAATACACATACTTGTAGAGCCAGGTGAGCGTGTATACAATACATTCTACTTCTTCTCTTTCTTCCAAGCAAAGTCCGCCCTGCTGTTTCATATTTCTGTGCGAAGAATTTATGTATTCAATACAGTACTGTACCTTCGTTGACTACGTAGTTTTTTAAGAACTGTGCAAACTGGAACGAATCCCGCGCGAGATGGTTTATGTTTCGCGGCGATAATGAAAACAAACTTAAATAAAATTGTTCAAATTTACACAAAGGATTCGCCTTCGTTTAGGCAGTCCTTGAATAAAATAAGTCAGAGATTCGATTTTATTGATGAGACGATTAAAAATAACCATGACAACAGCACGCCCTGCGTCACGCGCAAGGTTCGCGTCAGTGTGACCAGCCTTTTATGTTCCGTTGTCAAGGCAACTCGCGATCGCGAGCTGTGTACATGTTCATTTAAAGTCAGTTATAAGTTCTGAAAATACATAAATCGTGCTCAATAACTGCCAGTCATTAAAATACTGCTAAAAGATCATTACTTGTCGCTCTAAATTTTGCTACTCCTGCTGATTTAGATTTGCTTTCGCTCTATTTGGTAATAAATAAGAAATATATTCAGTATATGTTCCAGATGGAGCAGGCGAGTCCTAGAGTATGGGTAAACGTAGTGTGGGGCGCCCACCGACCAGATGGATGGACGACCTGAAGGTTGCTGGTCCGGCTGGATGCGGAAGGCCGATGACCGGGTGTTGTGACGCCCGCTAGGAGAGGCCTATATCCAGCAGTGAACCGATATAGGCTGATGATGATGTTCAGTACGAAAACTGATTATTTTTATATGTATTCCTCTTATTACATTTTTAAGATTTATATATTTTCTAGTAGAGTAATGTTTATTTTTGTATAGTTACACCTTATACTGCCTATAACATTTCTATTTCCTCTTTTCCATCCGAAGATCGCCTGGAAGATATTGAGGATAGCGATACGGTTGCCTACTGTACTATTTGTGTTATTAAAACGTCTGTAAATAATATGTTTTGGTGTACAAAAAGAGGATATAAATAAATAAATCCTATAGGATCACACGATTCTTCCATAACCAGTATTTCTGAAAGTATTTGAATTGCTAAAAATATTCACATAGGATACTAATTACCTTTTTGCTCTTATTAGATGCTTAATCTACTTAAACAGCCATAATAACGCGTCTAATTAATTAGAAGACTCAAAAGTGTAGCTAATTAAAAACGTTGCTTAAAAATGTGTTGAAAAAAACGTACGATAAAAATTCCCTTCTCATTTAGGTAAACGGGAAAAAACAGGCATATTTGTAAAAGAAACGTCCTCTCGGGAAAATAACGTTTATCTGCAGCACATTGGTTTAATGACTGGGGGACGAAGAATGAGAAGAAGGCATTATTTTAATTAGGAAAAATGGTGGGGCCCTCTCTCACCTAGGGAGAGCTAACTGAGCAAGTTGGCGAGTTGCTTTGATTAGAGTAATGGTGCGTGTGTGAGCACTTTTACATGGGAGTTCGTGTGTAGGGTAATTATGCCTTTTACCTGGTTGGTACCAAAATGTTGACCTGTAATAAATATTTGACTGTGCGCGTACATTACATCTGTCGTAATTTATGATTAGAACGTGTAGGTGAATGAGAGTGATTTAATTTAATGGGCCGAAATTTATGTAAAAATACATCTTAAATGGTTTTGAGTTTTTTTAATATTATACAAGCCATTCGTTTAGTGGTTAGTGTCACTCGTGTCCATATCAATTGTAATGCTACCCAGCACTATCTCTGCGTGGCACCAAACCACGCTCATCATCTCGAGACATTAGTTATTTAGTCTCTTCATATCATATCGGCCATTTATACGTCCATTGCTGAACAAAGGCCTCCCCCATAGATTTTCACAACTGTGTCATCATTCTGGGGGGTATCTGCCAATACTCACCACGCTTGGCAGGCGGGTTGGTGAGCGCAGTATAGCTACCGTTTCACAGAAGGGACGCTGCTGCCCATCCCTCTGGTTTAGATTCCCTTAGTCGCCTTTTACGACTTCCACGGGAGGAGATGGAGTGGTGCTATATTCTTAATCCGGACACCACACGGAACTTTAGTCTCTTACACCCAGTAATTTCACTAGCTAGCTCTGCCCTTTAAATGGGAACACAGTAATGTCACACAGTACTTTATATATTACTGCTTGGATGCTGTTCTGACACTGCGGTGGTACCTACTTCTCCGGACTCTTGCAATAAGAGAACTACCACCGGCAAAGTAAGTAGCTTAGCTAAGTAGCCTTAAATACGTAACAAAGCTAATAAAGTCATTTTTACGTGTCAATTGTAAGAAGCTGTTTTTTAGGGATTCTAGTAAATCTTCCATTAAACCGTTCTTTATTTAAGATTACGGGGATAGGGTTTGCCCAGCTGAGGACATTTTATTGGACAATTTTATAACAGTATATACCTAATAATAGTTTATTTTTCAGATAACATAATCCGATATACAAAAAGATGTTAGTAACATGGTAACTTATAAACTGTGTTGGTACTTATATTCTACTAAGTATATGGTGGTTTTTATAAGATACTGCACTATAGGGGTCTCATCATGCTTGTCGGCGATGACTTTTAAGAGGCTGTTGCTACTACCCGGCAGCCTGGTGCGCAAAGATACAATATAATTATAACCTATCAAAAACCGTGTCCAGAATCCACCATATGCTTCACTAATCTTTTCACATGAATGAAATGGAAGCATCTAGTTAAAAATACAGGTTCTTTAGAAAACGTACCACTACCGAAACCTGTCCATTAGGCAATAAATAAACACAACAAAGTATGAATATTTAGCTGCTTTAGCGGGGCTCCACCCACGCGCCGACAAAGACAGGCGATCGAACGCGATGAAAAAAAAACGCCACATCACACTCAAATCATTTACGAAATATTGACAACAATAAACGGGGACTTTAAAAAATGTCAGTTATTAATATTTGTTTTCTTTGTCCCGGACCACGTGTCCCCACACCTGAAGGCTGCGGATGACATTGCCGAAAAAAATTGCAAAAAATAACCAAAGCTAGGCGAAAAAGAGCAGAGGCGTAAACAGACAACAGCCAGTTTGAATGATTGCTTCCCTGGAAGAGCGGCAAGTCCATTTTTCACAAGTGCCATTCACCGCTTTCACGTTGCGTACTGTGTATTTTATATATTTTTTGTTTATCGGCCCTCCCCACCCCGCGGCGTTCGCCCAAATTGATATTCGTCGAATGCGAATTTACGGCGTCCAATTCCTCACTGTTTTATTCATTTAGTGATTTCGCGATGGTAAACACACAGGTAGATGTGTTTAATTTCGAAATGAATGTTTATTGCTGCGTTTCCGTTTCGTTTTCAATAATGTAGGATATTCGTGAGCGGTAGGCGCGAGGGCCGATGTTTACAGAATGGAGTCACGTTTCCCATGTGTAAGTATGTTTTTAATTATTTCCTCTTTTTTTGAAAAGAGAATGTTGGTATAACATTGATCACGATGGTAGGCTTTCAGGTTCATGTTTACATAAAACAAAAATTGATTTTTCATAATAGGCAGACAATGTTAAACAAAAGATTTTGTATTTATTAATGATAGCTTTTTACACCAGTTAGTAAAACAGACAGTAAAAGTAGCGCTTAGTATATTGAGTACAATGGGCGGCCTTATCGGATATCGGTTTTTTCCGGGCAACCTTAAAATAACTTAAAACTTAAGAAACTAATTTACTAGCTGCCTGCCCCAGCTACGCATATGCAGGTACATGCAAACCCGATGGTAGCACCACCTAGTGGGTCTAATTGTGAATCTAAACCATGAAGAGGACCACGCAAACATACATAAAAAAATCATCAATATAGGTCCAGCCATTTAGGAGGAATTCAGTGATATACACACGTATAGAAGAATTCTATCAAAGGTTATGATAGCTAAATCCAGTTCGCTAAGTAAGTTATTCCATGTGGTGTCCGGATTAATAATACAGCACCATTCGTCTCCTCCCGTGGATGTCGTAAAAAGCGACTAACGACCGATTACTGAAAATCCACTCAATATTAAGTCCCACTTTAACTAATTGAGCCACCCGGTTTCCTACTGAAAACACATGACACGAGATAAGTTTAAAATGCACGTAACGTTGACGTATGGCATCGTGGTATCAAAGATGTACGAACAGCGTACGGAATGACGTCAGCAGATTCATCTCAACTCTGATTTTATTTATTATATAATTTTTCTCATCTGTGTATATTTATTATATAATATGTATGTATGTGTTTATTTCGTATATATAAATATATTTTTATACGTGTAATGTTTATGTATTTATATAACATGTCTTCGCATTCGCACCTTTCTTTCATATTTTGTTGGTGCATCTACCTTATTGTTCTCTGCATCACCCAAAGGTCGTCTGGCAGAAAATGCCTACGGCATTAAGACCGCCTTTGTACATTAAGTATAAATAAATATATAAATGACATCCGTTAATAGATTCGATCCGCGCATTACATTACGCAGTCGTTGAGCCATCCCAGTTAGCAAATTGTGTTGCATCAGGCAGCTAATTAATGTCTGCACGTTGAATATAGCCAACATTACGCAGAATAGCTGCAATATTTTGCAGTACCGTGGTATTGCTGTTTATCTACATTATCAACGCATTTTTTTGATAATTAGCTCTCATGAAACCTCCGGAGCCTTGCCATGTGGTGCCGGCTTAGAATACCAGCACCCCATCTCATCCCGTGGGTGTCGTAAAAGTCGACTAAGGGATTAGCCGGAGGATGGGCAGCAGCGTCCTTCGAGTACATTAACAACCCAACTGCGATCGCCAACCCGTCTGCCAAGCGTGGCGATTATGGCAAAACCCCCCAATGAGCCCACAACACACCCATATGGGTCGTTGTGGTGATCTTTGGGGAAGACCTGTGTCCAGCAGTGGACTTCATTCGGCCGAAATCCAGTAACCTCCGGAGAAGTGCGTTACGCCGTAACCATGTAATTCCGGTCACGGATAGGGCTACACATCTCATCCACTGGGTATCATAGATAGCGACTAAGGGAGTTCCAACCGAGTACATACCATTTACCACTTTAAGTAAGTTACTCGCAGGAGGCGGGTTAACTACCAACACTGACTTACCACAGGACCCGTTGGGCAGGCGGTCTACTGTAAAATATTTTTGCCAAAACCTTTACAATATGACTAACGTATTGCGCCAACCCTGTGTAAGTTGGGACTAGAACTGGATGAAGAAGATGTGACCTCTGCAGAAGTACAGCAGCCGAAGATAAAATTACAATCATCATCATCATTTCAGCCTAAAGACGTCCACTACTGAACATAAGCCTCCCCCAAAGATCGCCACAACGACCGGTTCTGCGCTACTCGCATCTAGTTACAATAGGTTAAGTTAAAAAAATCTTTCGTATCATAAAAAATTAACTTATCAAAACAAACCTATGAAAGGGTTTAGCTAAATAAAGAAGTCTAAAACAAAATCTTCACATAATATATATTTTACCCAAATAAAAAAAGAAGGGTTAAAATAAAGAAGTCTAAAACAAAATCTTCACATAATATATATTTTTACTCAAATAAAAAAGAAGGGTTAAAATACCCCATTGAAAGATTGTATGTAGTCAAAAAGTACCTCAGTTCTGTGACTGAAGCGGCACTTCATAATCGATTTAGCGTCACCACTGTAACTCCCTGTGATCTAACGATATCTAATGACGTAAAAAGTATGTCCCCGCTGTGTAATACTGGCCGAGGACAATGTAAAGAGAGTGTCAGATACAGAGGGCATATACGTTTGTATTAGCGGAGTTTTTACCTACGAGAGGGAAATGATCTTATAACTATACATATAAGGGTATTCATGTTATGAACTGCCATCACATTTTTGGCGACATCATTATGATCATAACAGCCGAAGGACGTCCACTGCTAAAGAAATGCTTCCCCCATAGATTTCCACCACGGCTGGTTACATATACATATTAATTATATATTTCTTCACATATTAGTATAACTCAAAATAAATATGAACGCTGTGTCGCTTCTGTGACCCACTAAGGGGTCTAGTTGAAAACCAGAGCCAGGCGGCCAGCCTGGCACATGCTGAACTAGATACCCATTTAGCGCAACTGTCGGGCATACACTATGATAAAAAAATTCCTTCATATTTCTCTGTTTAGTATGTTATTGTTTGTGATGTCTCACTTTGTCGCTGAATAAATGCTTTCTTTCTTTCATATCGCGTGCATTCAATGACTCCCAGCGATCTTCACCCAGTCATCTGTCCATCTCGGCAATAATTTTGCGACGGCACGCAGAATTTTTATGAGCCGAATTTGTGGCAGTTACAGTTTTCTATTAAAAGAGTAGATACATGAATAAGTCAAACCAATTGCATGAGTCACCAGATGATATTCCCCCCCAGATGTGCCTGGCCGGTAAAGTCGCCTCCTAACCGCTAGAGGAGGTGACCGTTTTACAGTCATCCCCTCCGAGATGTGCCTAAAGGAGTGGCACCAATTGGCAACTCTAGTGTGATTTTACCTGGAGCTACCTTCGGTGCCGAAGATGACCACACCAGTGTATTTAGACAGTTATAGGAGTCTGGCATGCCTCTCCACCCTTCCCCAGGGCAGAAAAAGAGCCTGATATATTTCCTTCGAGGTATTATGAAGAAGGTGATCCCCATAAAAATCTATATTCACGACGCTAGTATCTGTAGAGCTAGAACTAGTCTGGAACTTAACATTCCAAGATGTTTAGTTGTCAAAAACTATAAGTTCCTTACTTAAATCAAAACCAAAAGGTTTCGACTTGAATTTCAATATTTGCATCTTTCATTACAGAGGTTTGTTCCTAGTAGGCAGAAACAATAGAACCATCTTTCTCCATAATCTTTGCCCTCGGCCACAGACAACCAGGGGTCGCGAAAACACGTCGTCATCGGATGGCAATTTGAATGCGGTCGCTTAGCCGGCTGACGGGCCGCTATGACTGATGAGCAAGGGTGAACAGCCGATCAGCCTGTCACCGCCCTTGTATTCTACATGTCGCATTAATGTGGACATGGGTTGAGGCAGGTGCTTATTAAATTATATTTTGATAGCGCAGTTTATCGATAAGCAATATTTATATATACATATATATATACTAGGAGGTAAAGGATTAGGAAACTATACAAAGATACGTAATTTTCGCGGAATAATATAAGGCGATTTGTTCAAACTTTTCAAAGGATGATATGGAACGGCTTCCTTTTTTATAAGGTTCGCTTCAATTGATTATTAGCTCTGAATATAACATGCCAAATATACGAAGTAACGAAAGGTTACGTAACAATCACAGACAGAGACAGAGACATTTAAAAAAGAGTATGACATGCCTATTTTGAGACAGGGCTGAATACCAAATCACAGCAGTTCAAGCGGATAAGTGTTAGCAGTATGATGTTATCCTCCTAATAATTATGCTGCTATTAATTTGTAACTTAGATACTCCACACGGCCCACAGGAAGCGCTCGGGTGGTCTACTCATCAAGACCGCTATTGTTACTGTACTCATGAAACAATCCGTTAGGACCATTACATATCGAGCGACAAAACTGACGTGAGAATTTTCATTATCAATTATGTCAAAGGATTATGCGAACTCATGGCTAATCAATGCAGCCGTGACCGCTGTGGCTACAATGTAGAGATGGCCAATCGATGACGTCACATAAATATTGGGTGCGACGTACCCTGCTTTGTGATGCTAACTGCGTTCGCATATGCAAATCTGCTTCCGCCCTACCCGTGTCTTGGGCGGGTGGCATCTAACAGAGTTTTCTATTGTTCCTGTTGGATTTGATTGATATTGCAAGTACTGTTAGATGTTTTGTTTCTGCGAAAATGCGACTCTTACATCTGTTTATTGCAGCAATATAAGATGCAGATAATTAACACAAAATTTAATTGGTTCATTTAATAGCAACGGTTTTTGATTATTGGTTGAGATTTCCTATCAGGAATTGTAGAATTAATCTTATTATTTATTTATTTTATTTTATAATTTATGCACACACAGAAACATAAATAGAAAGAAAGATGAAATAGGACTAAAAGGTACAAAGATACTGCTTATTTCTTAACAAATCTCGTCCAGCTGAGCTGCGAGAGGAGAGTTTGTACAAAAAATGTAGACACAGGAGTAAATACTCCTGTGTCTACATTTTTTTTAAATAGATGAAAAACGTAAACATATATTTACTTATATCAAAATATACAATAAATAAAATATAAATATATATAAATACACAAATACACACATACATATCCAAAAATAAAATACATATGCATCTATGTAGACGTGGAGAGATAGTGCTCTTTAAGGCGTTTTTTAAAATATAGAGACGGTTGTACAGTTCTTTATATCAGGCGGGAGTGAGTTAAACAATCTAACCGCATGGGCAGAAAAGAAGTAGGAATAAAAATCTGTTTTGCGGGACGGGAATTTGAGGATGGTTCTAAGATGAGATCTGCAGGGCATATCAGTTTTGTAAGTATAGGAAAATCGTTCACACAGGTATTTATATATTATCAGCTCTCAAAGCAGAACCTACAAATAATCTATATAAACCAGAAATAGCCAACTATCCTCCCCAATCTAGAACCTCAAGGTGCCATACCAGATTGACTCAAATACATACAGTTGTGAGTAAATCAAAGAGCGTGCCGTTGAATCGGCAATGAGTCTGTCGTCGACAATCGGCCAGTCCGTTTGCGGCAACGGCAATTCGCATTCATTCACGGCCCATTGCCGCCGTTGGCTGTTGCTCCGGCGACGCCTGTTAATGTATTCCCAACGTTATTTCAATTTAGAACAAACCCTCGGCTGGTCGGGCGTTTTAGGTAAATCTGTTTATTGTGAGGGAATCGTATTAGTCGGTTGCTTGACCTTATAGGATTGCGATGAATGGATTTTTGTATTTAGTTTTGAGATATTTTCCTATTTTTATATTAAGATTGTTTGACCTTTGTATCAAACTTTGGCAAAGGCCTATGTTCTGCACTGGTGGTAATGCGTGCCATATAAGATAACCAGTTGTCCCGTATTTTACGGCATGTCCCGTTTTCCAGCCATGAATTTGGCCGTGTCCCTTAATTTGGCGAAACCAATATGGGACAGTATATTGTCCCGTATTCTTATCGTTCAATAAGTATATTCTCGCACGCAACGATATACCCCGCGCGAACATACTGTACTCGATCGAATGGCGAGCGAGTATATGACTAACTGTTGAAACAAAAAGTAAAGGTTCTTGTTCTTTTTTAAATTGCCTGTCCTTTATTTTAACCTTGGATCCCATTCTTGATGCCGTTGCCCCATAAAATGAAAAATTCGTTCAGGTAACCCTATTCCCACCCTATCATCATGCCTGGTTCTACCACTAAAGTCGCGATGTGAAAGCAAATAAGCTTTATGTAAAATATGTTAACGCAGCGATTTCCAGCCATTATAGGAGCATTATCTAACTAAATATTAACGTGCAAAATTTTGCCAAGGAAATAAATTAAAAACGCAACAACAAGCTTGTAACGAGCGGCGAACAAAGTCGTCTAATAAATCAAGGAAGGCAGGTGAGCAGAGTGGTGTTTGTGCATTAAGAAAGCCCGGTTTCCCGACGGCCTTTCTTGGCCCTTTCTTCGTTTTAAAAAGCAGTCGACGCCCAATATTTTCGCGTAGTCATCGACAACACATAAATATTGGAAATGGGGCGCCCCTTTCTTGTCTCGCTAGAATAATTAATGCCGTAGCTTCTTATGTCGCGAGTTGTTTTGTTGCCAAAAATTATCGCTACCGTTGAACGCTGCGAAATTGGCTCGGCATCCAACGGGTTGCTGGAACTCGTTATTGATATGAATTTTAAGCTTGCGTAATTCGGTTTTGTTTTCAAGTAACGTAATTCTGTTTTAATAAGTTCAGTTCTCCGAATAACAAATTTCAGGAAAATTAAAATACGATTTGTAGCACAGATAAATTACATACAAACAAATTCAAATATTTCACGACCATTTAATTTCAATTATAATCAAATGTTGTATATTTAGTAGCTACGACCTTCTTTGATGTTAATGCCTGCAGTAGTGGTATGTAGTAGCTTAAGATAAAACGACTGGTGGCTACTAATCTTGAATCCATGATCAATTTTGAAATCCTTTCAAGACCTGTATTTAATCTGACGTGAAAAAACAGCCTCATTGTTATACCAACTTTGGCAACAAACTTATAGTTAACAGCGAGTGTTGCAAAATGGAGTTAACAGTAAAATAGTTGGCAGATACCGAGTTTGTGTGATAAAACTAGACACGGGGACATTTTGTCCTTCTATATGTTAATGTTGTTGAGAACTGTAATGGTTTGTTTTTGTATGAAATGTTTGTATTTTGAGTGCCGAGTGTTGACGTCATATAGACTAGTAATTTTTGATTAAATAGTGTTCGGATAGGAGTGGGCTGCATGTTAACTACCACATGCCAACTTGTTAACCGCTCATAGTTATTTTATTGTAAGATAAGGAATACGATTATTGTAATAAACAGGATTAAGCTATACTATTCTTTATATAATGCTGAATTCACATCAAATATTCTTAGTCTGTATATAGCACCACTTCAGCTCCTCTCATAGAGGTTGTACAGAGTGACTAATGGGCTCTAAATGAAAGGTAAGGGCAGCAGCGTCCTTTCTGTGGGGCAGCAGGCATTCTACGTTCATCAATCCGCCTGCCAAGAGTGGTGATTACTGGAAAATTTCCCCCTAAAATAAAAACACACGGCATCTAACCGGGCGTTTATGGGGGAGGCCCCTGGTCGGCAGTGGACGTCTTTTGGCTGATATACAATTGAAGCTAGACAAGTTATGACATATCCGTATACGATATTACTTATCTTTTTTAAATATACAATTTATCCCACCATTATTCCTCCACAATACAAATGACGGATCGGGTAGAGCGGAACAGCCGAAAACGAAAAACAAGAGGCCGAAAATTTCCTCTTGTTCAACAGAGAGAAAAAATTAGCTTATCTCACACACGCAATTTGCGTTGGCAATTTTCGACGCTTCCTCTCATTACCCCGCCGTGATATATTTGCGTGTTTATTACTGCAATTACTTAGAGTAAATCTCACGTCCTTCCTCCCCCCTCAACGCACCCCCTCCCCGGGAGGGTCGCGCCCTCCGCCGCCATTTTACCCTCCTTCCGGCCGGCCCTGCCCTTAAGTCTTATGTACCTCGTAAGTTTCTTCGCGGACTTGGTAACGGGATTCAAATTCGGCCCGAATTTAGTAGCAATTAATTATGGAGCCGAGGAAGTGTTCTCAGTTATACTCGACCCGTGATTTTGTAATTAATATTATTGTGAATAATTTTATGATTTACTACTAATAGGGTAGCCGTTTGTTAGCGGTTGTTATATTGTCTTTACGGCCAAGTGTAATCATTAGTTATATGTAAATCGCGCCTTGATGTGTTTGTAACTTGTTACGTTAATGGCATGGAACTTTAAATATAATACATAACAAGCTGTATGCATGCACGCTTGTAGCATGTTCATTTTTATTTTGGATTTAATACATTGTTACGATATTATTTCATTCATATTCACGGATTAAGTCTAGCCGGTATATTCCATAGAATATTTTAATAATTTATTCATATATATTAATTCTTTTGAAAAATGTATAGCCCTACGTAACAGGTTTTATACAACGCTTAGTGCTTGAACATAACTAGTAGCGGTGCAATATGAAATTGGCACATAGCGCTACATAAGGCAGTACCCTCGGCAGTCGACTTGGCTGTAATTAATTAACGAGCTTAGTTTAAAAGCAGGGCCGTAAGACTTGGCTCGGGTGGGGCTCGCCTCCCGGACTCGCGGGGGTATTCTTGCAAGGAGGGGGTGAAGAAATTCGGGGGAAAGTTTATCATATTTAGGCGCAAAATGGCGAATCCAGCGCTCGGATGCCGTCGAGAGATTAATATCTGGCTTTAACTCTGCGCGATGAATTTTGTTGTGAATAATGCTGATGTAACTTGGTTGTTTTATGGCGAATGTGTTTGTATGTCACGTTGGTTTGTTTTGTTTTAAGTTAAGTGCGCTTTGACGTTGGTTTGTTACATTGAAAATGGGTCAAGTGGTATTAGTGGGTTAACACCAAATAGTAGTTAATCAACGTTGTGTGTGTAGAACTAGATAAAAGATAAAGATGAAATTATTGAGGTGAAACTTCTTTTGGGACGGTATGAATTGGATTTTATTAATCGAAAATGTGTAAAGAAAGAGAGACAACTATAAATGTATTTATAGGGTTTGAGCTGTGAGAGAATGTGATAAAACACATTTCCAAACAGTTTCCCTAATCCCTATTATCCATCAATCACTCTCTTTCTCTGTTTACCACCTCCATATATTCATCTCATTCTCTTACAAATTAGCCAAAATACAAAGTTTCACTTCTGCCGCGTGTGAACTCACTTTCGCGATTTTTTTTTAATTCATGTGGTTTTCATGATGACGAGAACCATTTACAGGCACTTATGAAAAAAGTGTCATGGCGACATTAAGCTGACCAATCCCGACAGACGGCAACCGTTCACGAGCATGACGCATGCCAAATCCTACTATGTCAGTACCACACAAATTTACTATCTACTGATTTACTACTAAGTAGCTATGTATACTAGTAGAGAAAATACATGTACATATCTTAAATCTACAGAAAACTTCATACTTCGGTATCTACTCATAAATTCTGTCCCAAAGCTCGCAAGCGGTAGGTGAACACACTAGTAACACTTGTTATAAAGTGGCTTCAACCTCAATACAAGCAACTTACACAAGTATATTCCTGCCTACTCTTAGGTGAGAGAGTTTCAACAAGACTTACATGTGTCAAGAAACGCCTCATACCTTTGCATTAAAACAATATGGGCTTTTTAAACTAATAAAAACAAAGCACAAAATAATGTTTAAATGTAAAATAAAAGAGAGATAATGAGAATGTAAGTAGAGTGCACAACGCAAATATTAAACTTTATTCTGTGCTTTTTAGTTCATAATTAATTATAAATGTGTGTTAGATTAGTTTTTGTTTTAATTAAAGCAATATTAACTCTAAAAACCTATAAATTAATGACTTAGGTTATTAGGTTAATTTAATTCCGGCTTTAGTGTGATCGTACGAGGACCTGGAACTTCCCTTAGGTGCCGACGATACCGCTCCAGTGGTTTTAGGAGGAGTCCAGCATACCCCTACGTACTTCCCCGGGGCGAAGGAAGTTTATGCAGAATTTATGCAGTTTATGGAGAGCAACAAAAACAGGAGTCCGGCATACCCCTTTGCCCTTCCCCAGGGCGAAGGAAGTTCGTGTAGGATTTCCACTGGTGACCAATAAAAAAAAAAGAAAAAAAAAAGTAATGTTAATTTAAATAATGAGCAGATGATCCTGGTGATAGCATCAGGTCATAGTCATGGCAAATTATTGTAGTGTCATTGATTTTTGTTATATATTTCTGCAAAATTAAGTCTATCGGACGTGGATTTCTAGAAGTGGGTGAAAATTGAATTGTAAGATTACATTACAAGCATACATATGTACAGGTTCAAGCTAACATAAAGCATTAATTGTAATATATGGGACTCGCTAAAACAAGTTCAGTCAATTATATTAGCCATGGACGTCCACTGCTGAACAAAGGCCTGTCTCATAGAACTCCACCATAGTTGACACTTTTGTCATTTTGGGTGAAATTAGCCAGTACTTACCACCCTTGGCAGGCTGTTCTACAGAGTGGACGGTGCTGCTCATCGCTCTGGTTAAGAGTCCCTTTCCCATGGTAGGAAAACAAATCAAAAGAGCCCAAATTAGAAGGGTTTATTAATTAACTATGACGACACGGTTGGTGCAGTGGTTGATACAGTCGACTGCTACGCTCCGGGTCGCGGGTTCGATTCCCGCACAGAAAAAATATTTGGATGATCTGCAGGTAGGTATTGTGTGTGAAATGTATGTCTGTAAACACACCCACCACATAGGAGAAATCCTAGAGCGGGGCAAAGTTTTTATTACTAAAAATTGTCTATTTGTGTAATTGAGGAGGTCCACTATTATTCTCCGGGCTATGACGCCAGGAGAAATCTTCAGACCCTCGTCACCAAGTGTAATGTATAGAGTTCATGTAAATAAATTAAAGGAGAGGGGGGGAAGCTTGAGGGGTTTACTAGTATCGATGATGATGTACAAATTATGAAACATGTTATTTTCTGTACAAGTTTTTGAACTATAATGAATTTAACTCATATTAGACTGTGATATCGGGACTTTTCGCGCACAGATAAATCAACACAATATTTTGACTAAGCTCAACGTTTTGGCCAAGTTGCATTGACCGTGGTCAAGCAAATAGTCTTTGTATTTTTAATTATAGGATTATGGATTTAATTGTTCTGGTAGTCTGGTTCTACTGCAGGCAAAACTGTCTTTTGTACGATGCTTAAGATTCCTAAAATGTTACAAATTATTGACACTATATCATCATCGCGAGGCAGCGGACCATTGGTCTCAGTTACACGTGTGTCGACACGCCTGGCGCAAACTGCAGATAATATACTTATTTTTTTTCGCAAATGTACACATTATAATCTTCCTACCTGTCCTCTTCCAATATTCTAAGTCTTAAAGGGACCGAAAATGTTCACATATCATAAAACGCCACAAACCTCCAAGGCAAGTATAAACAATTCTGTCGTAGAATCTTACCTAATGATTTTCCAAAGCTCGTGAGGCAGGTAAACGTTAACATGACTTACATGTGTCGCAAAACGCCTCGAGCCGGTATGTAAGTAGGAGCGGTATGCTTACAGTGGAAATAATATTTTTGACTGATTAAAATAGTATTCTTGTTGTTAGAATACATTGTTTACTTAGAATAATAATTACGTGTTCAATTATTATTGAGATTTATTGTTTGAGCGTTTGAACTTTAGGTTTGAACCGTTTGTTATTCTAGTTTCTATGTGTGTGTTTTATTGTTGTGTACTTAGTTTAGTTGGAAAATGACGGTTACAGTAGTGCGTAGGTGTAGCAGTTATTCAACCTGAACAGTCGAGATTTGGCTGTATTATTGGATTAAATACTTTAACATAAAACTTTAGAATTTTAGGATTTAGATTAAGAACTTAAATCACTTACTAAAGGTATTTAGTAAGTGGTTCAAGTTCTTAGATCTTTATAGGTATATAAAATTCATCAAACAATAAATTCTAACAAATATTCAAACATTCAGGTTGAGTTTACCATCCTGCAATAATAAGAAAATAACAAAACGGGTACACAGGGATTTTGTCACAAGACTACGACGTAGCTACGCTACGAGATTCTACTCGTCGTAGCAACGCCAGCGGGCGTCTCCGCTTAAAATATGAAATATCTAGAGAAATTACAAGCAGGCTAGCCCCCGGGCACGAAACCGCGCCTACCCCGTGTTATTTTATTTTTCGCTCTCTTGAACGTAAATCGCGTTAGTATTTTTATTTTTCCAACCAGTTTATGCGTTGTTCGGTTTTGTTTTATTTGAGTTCATGGCGGCTGAATGTGTTGGAATTTTATTTATTAATCATATGTACATACATGAATTTGCCGAGATTTAATTGCGTGCGGTTGAATTAGAACGGGCGAAGTTTGATTTTTACACGGAAAAATCCTTTTATTATGTGTAAAATGTTAGACTGAAATACCGCTTGTAAGTACCGACTAACCGGTAATTTAGAAATCACATTGTTTTATTATAAGTGTGTTGTTTTTAAATACTCATATATGTCTAGGTATTTTCCATGTTATTGGTCATAGCATTCCACCTAGTCGCAAGCTTGTTCCAAAGACAAACGTACAGACTTTACCATCAATGAAAGCCTATGTACATCTATGTGTAAAATGAACATGGGCAAGATGAGAGTCATGTCAAATGCCCATATCGTGCCGATCCCAATATCCGTTCGGAGCTCTGTTCTAGAAGTTGTTGACGAGTACCCAATACTGGGACAAACCATCCAGTCAGGTAGGCCCAACTTCGAGAAAGAGGTCAATCGTCGAATCCAACTCGGCTGGGCAACGTTCGGGAAACTTCGCAATGTATTTCCGTCAACAATACCGCAAAGCCTCAAGACGAAAGTCTTTAACCAGTGTGTGTTATCAGTGATAATATATGGGATAGAGACGTGGTCACTCACCATAGGCCTCATAAGAAAGCTCAAGGTCACTCAGCAAATATTTCTCTACGAGATCGAATCAGAAATGAGGAGATCCGCAGACGAACTAAAGTTGGCGACATAGCTGAAAGGATTAGTAAACTGAAGTGGCAATGGGCGGGGCACATAGCTCGTAGAACTGATGGCCGTTGGTAAAACGGTTCTCGAGTGGAGACCGCGCACCGGAAAACGCAGGGTGGGACGACCTCCAACGAGGTGGACAGACGAACTGGTGAAGGTCGCTGTAGCTTGTAACTGCTCATTGTAGAAATGTGTGGGGGAGGCCTTAGTTAAGCAGTGGACGTCTTTTAACTGATATGATGATGACTTAATACCTACAATAAATGGTCAAACATTGCCATAGTCACCGCACTTTGGGAGGCGGATTTTTGACCACAGTTTATCATTGATGATTCGATATAGGTATCTTCGTCTATGTCAATAATGATACATTACGAACAGTAACAGCGGGACTGTAGAAACATGCATAATTCGTCATTTGTATCGTAAAATTCGGTGTGCTATCCGGATTAACAATATAGTACCACTCCATCTCCTCCCGCGGCTGACGTAAAAGATGACTAAGGGACTCTAAGCCAGGGCATGAGTGAATATGTCTAGAATGGGCAGCAGTGCCCCTTCTGTGGAACAGTTGCCATTCTACGTTCACCAACTCGCCTGCCAAGCGTGGAGAGTACTGGCGAATTCCCCCTAAAATGACGACTTACGGCATACTAGTCGTCTTATAGGGGAGGCTTGTTCAGCAGTGGATCTTTTGGCTGATATGGTGATCATAAAAATCGTTTCGTGTGTTCCTTAATTTGCGTTGCCGTGTGGACAAGGGAGTAACGACCCATTCACCATTATTAGTTAACCTTGAAGTACCTTTCAATTATTGTGTTGCCTCACACAAAAGTTATACTCGAAAAGGTTTCAGTTTCAGTAGTTATTATGTATTATCCTAACGTAGAAACCCACATACGTGAAACGAAGATTTTAAACCGAATTTTCGAGTTTCGAGTTTGTGATTATTCACGACTTAACACGTCTTTGCTTTTTCGTTCATCTAAGTCGGAATTATGATTTGAATATTAATAATCAGCTGCGGCTGGGATTTAATGACACGTCACACAACTTTTAATGAAACGGCCTCTCGTCTCCGAAGTTCGCAGGAGGAAATTAAGACTTATTTTGGAAATGGATTTTATGTCAGCCTTGTTTGTTTTAGGGTTAAGATTTTACTTGATTTGATGTTTGTATTAACGTTTTGAATGCTGTTTATTTTGGTCTGACCAAATAGTAATTAAAAATTAAAAGAATAATGTAACAGAAGAGATTGATTTTAAAATGTCGTTATTTGCATAATAATACTGAGCAGAAAATATGGAAGATGATTTTTTTAGATTTAAAATATTATTGCTTGTCCATTCCTGAGTTCGAAGAAGTTAGATCATCGTTAGAAGTGATGTTTGACGAAGTGTTAATATCATACACATGAAATACATATAACATAGTTCTCATTTTGTCGACACCTTATGTTGTTGTCTCAGATATATAAAATGCTAAGAAGATTCGATACATAATATTTTTAATATCCATGAGATATCGCGTTATTTCCGTTGCGTGTCGGACGTGCGGAGTTCGAGTCCGGACGGGCCGGACGAGCCCCGGACGGGAGCCGGACGCGAGTCGGACGAGGCCCGGACTGGTGCCGGACGCGAGCGCAGGAAACCTATTACGCCCAAATGAATTCCCCGCCGTTTCCGGGCCACGACAAATCCACCCGCCGCACCCGTTCGCCCACACCTAAGGGCCTTGCAGGGCTGAAAGAAACACGCGAGGATCATAAATGAAATTTTTTTTTTTTTTTTTTATACAGAAATAAAACAGCTATTATAAAACATTATTATGAACAGGAGATTTTTTTTATGAATTAATGTGTAGTGTATTGTAGGTAACATTAAAGGTACTTTCTTTTGTTTCTCTTTTCTTTATAAAAACTAGGATTTCTTCTGTGTCGTGGGTACAGTTTAAGACATACATTTCACATGCACATACACCCAGACCCGAAAACCCTATCTTATTATTTTAGTTTAAAAAAACAACATTTGCAGATCATACAAATATTTGTTACGTGGGGGATCGAACCGACACGTTGCGCAGAAAGCCAATCGCTTAGCCACTGCGCCGTGCCGTCGTACTTGTATGGATAATTCATTTTCGTGATAGGCACCTACTAATTGCGATTCTATATGGGGAGAACTTTACCCAGCAGTAGGACACCGAGTTATAAAATATTTTTAAATTTATTCGATTACAAAAAAAATACTGATCCTATAATTTTATATATGCGTGGGAGAGCCTAGCCCTAGTTATCGGCTGACTAGAGCTCGGAAATGGACTACCTGGACCGGGGAAGTACCACCCCGTGACAGAATTCTGTTGTGAGGTAGCAACATTACTGTGTTTCGTATGGTGAGTAAAAAATATCGGAGGCCCAACCTGTAAAAATATGGCAGACATACGATTTACGCCTTCAAGGAAATTACGTGGAAAAAGTGTACGTTGATCCTAAAGGTCTCAACACATCAGTGACTCATTTGGTGTTGCGAATGTTTATGGGTGGTGGTGATTTTTATCTTTAGTGACCTGCATTTAGATGCCTTTTAATATTATATTTTAAAAAAATCTTGATGCTAAATAATTACACATGTATGAATAATAATTCAAATTTCTTCTTGCCAACGATTGTAATGTCATCCTGCGACCACGAATGCTGTAAAGTATTCGAAAAGTCAGAAAAAACAAAAATCGAAAATAAACGGACCCTCCGTTTCATCATAAGATTGTAATGTCTTTTAAGTATTTCTTATCCAGGGGACTTGTTCATGAGGATAACGTGACGGGGACAATTAGATTTTAAGACGAGATGTTTCACGGGATCTTTGTTATTAAAACAAAGAGAAGTAGTAAGTAGAGTTAGGCGATCAGTCGATGATAATAATGTAAAAATAAATTCGAAGCCAGAATTCGTTTTTATTTGTTTAGGGATGATATGGGTTGCAGATATAATTAACAATGCGTTAGCACATAAAAGGAGTTCTATAAAAAATATCTAACGAATCTGCGCGTGACTACTTTTATGTAGATATCAAAATGAGGCAAAAATGAATCCATCAAGGATGACACCAGAAAGCGACGATTTAACGTGCTTTTCTAGATGTCATATGTAAAAATTAAAATTAAATACAATCTCTTTTAATTAATTCATATCAGGTATTATTAATCACTACGCGTAGCAGCTGTTTGTATTTTTTGTTAACTACCTAATGGCAACCCTGAAGAAAGCGCCTTCGGACTTGTCGAAGCGGAATATTAATGAAATTTATTGAAATCATCTTTAACCAGTTATGTAGCGTGGGTACACTTTTGGTCACAAAGTACCTATCAATCCTTCTTAAAATACACAAATAATGTGAATTTCTAAACATAAATATGTACGTGACAAGAGAGGCTTGCACCTAAGTTACAGCCCAGCAGATTGAAAGATCTGTGAGGTTCAGCAACATTTGTCGCGGTCAGTCCTTAGATGGGTGACCATAGCCAACATATCGAGACGCCTCCGTGCCTCGGTAAACATGTTATGCCTTTGGTGGGACCAATGTGGGTTGTGATATAAACAACTATGACAGTCGTCGCGTAGGTCAGAAGCCCAATAGTCTGTCAAAAACTGGTCTAACCTAGGGATACGGGGCAATATTGAAATTCTTAGGTTAGACTTTGTGGAGGTCTAATGGCAGTCGCTCAATGTAAAATATCGATATGCAGCCGCATCTAGTTAGACAAAAATATGATCGCAACATAGTTGGGAAAAGGCTCGTAGGATGGATGGAAATTCGCCTACGACGCGGTCCTGCGAGTCGTTCTCCCCGCTGGCGTCAGCTTGGTCTGTTACGCTGACGACACTCTTGTGTTGGCCAGCGGGGAGTCCTTCGAGGGAACCATCCGGCTTGCCGAGCAAGCGGTGGCAATTGTCGTGGCCAAAATCCACGCTCTGGGTCTGCAGATAGCGCCCCACAAAACCGAGGCGCTATGGTTCCACAAACTGCCGCGGAGCAGAGCACCACCCAGTTCGTGGATACGCGTTGGTGACGCGCAAATCAGGGTGGGCCAGTACATGAAGTACCTGGGGCTCACCCTGGACAGTCGTTGGGGCTTCGAAGAGCACTTCATGCGCCTCGTCCCCCGAGTCGAGAGGGTAGTGGGTGCATTGCACCGGGAGCTGCCCAATCTCGGGGGACCGAGCGAGGAAGTTCGCCGTCTCTACGGGGGCGTCGTGCGGTCTGTGGCCCTCTACGGGGCGCCTGTATGGTCATCCCGGCTGTCTGGCGTCCAGCGCTGCAGAACCAAACTTCATAGTCTGCAGCGCAGAGTGGCTATACGGATCGCACGGGGATACAGGACAGTGTCCTATGAGGCGGCAACTCTCCTGGCACGCTTTCCGCCTTTCGACATCCAGGCGGAGATGGATGCGTGGGTCTATGACCGGACACGTTCCCTCCGCCAAAGTGGGGAAAGCGTGCCATCAGGGGCGTTTGACAGAATGAGGCGGCTGGCTAGACGGCGCGCACTCGAGATATGGCGACAACGCCTACGGTTGCAGTTCGCGACCAAGTGCGTCGTCGAGGCCATCCTGCCACTCTTCGGAGCCTGGCTCAGAAGGAGCGAGCGCGTCACCTACCGTCTGACGCAGGTATTCACCGGTCACGGTTGTTTCGGTGCGTACCTGCACAGAATAGGACGCGAGGTTACGGCACAGTGCCACCATTGTGGAAGCGACCAGGATACCGCACAGCACACGCTCGAGGAGTGCCCTGCGTTTGCGGCCGAGCGGCGGATCCTGGTCGATCGGATCGGGCAAGATCTCTCTCTGCCGGCAGTAGTGTCGGCTATGTTGGCAGAGCATGAAAATCGGAGTGCAGTGGTCTCCTTCTGCGAGAGCGTCATGCTCGAGAAGGAGACTGCAGAGCGGGATCGGGAGAGGGCTGATCCCGCACGGAGAAGGACTAGACGGCGCCGGGGCAACAACCGTCCCGGCTCCCAAGTCCAACACGCCTGAGCCCCCTGCCGTCACTTCATGGTGGGGGGCCTCGGGGGTCGCGGGCGCGCAGATTGGGGAATCTACGTGCTCACACCGAGCGACCCCCGGGAAGACGATGGCGCGCACGTGGACACGTGCCGCCGTGTGCGCAGCACAGCGCAAAGCGAGGCTTGGGGGGATCCTTTACAATCCTCCCCGAGAAGTGCCTGGGGGGGCGACCATTTTACAGTCGCCTTCCCTCCGCTAGAGGGGGTGACCGCTTTACAGTCATCCCTTCCGAGATGTGCCTAAAGGCGTGGCACCAATGGGCGGCTCTAGTGTGATCTTACGAGGACCTGGAGCCCCCCTTCGGTGCCGAAGATGACCGCTCCAGTGGTTTTAGCCGGTAGGAGTCCGGCATACCCCTTCGCCCTTCCCCGGGGTGAAGAAAGAAAGAAAGAAAGAAAGAATTTTTTTATTTGACAGCAAAGTGAGACATCACAAACGGTAATAAAACTTAATATAAAACTAAAAAAAAACACGATAAAAATTTGGATAGGGTTATAAACAAGACAGAAAAAAAAAACAATATTAGGCTAGAGTTTGTTGTGTGCCCCACAGTTGCGCCAAACAGGTAACCAGTTCAGCATTTGCCAGACAAGAGCCTGTTTTTGTATTCCATGTAGATTTTCCACTGGACATCAACAAAAAAAAAAAAAAGGCTGGATGGAAATGTGTATCTGACACATTTTTTTTTATTTAGGTGCCTAATCTAATTTTTTTAACAAACTTTTTTATGAAAAGAAAACAAATAATATGTAGCAAGTAGGTACTTGCTACATACTATTTGTTTTCTTTCACTTTCACTCTTCAATCAATCTACCATTTAGCATTTCCTAGTGGCTACTTCTGAGAAGAAATGCTGAAACAATCTCAGGGGTTTTGTTTTGAAGTACAGACTTATTTTATGGTACAACATTATGTGAGATGAATGTTGGGCAACGTCTAGAATAGTTTTTTGAAGAAAGTTCCTTAGGAGTTTTGAGTCGATTCGTCCGGATAGCCGGTAAGCATGTGTTCATCGTGAAGCTCAACGCCACTTTAAGGAGCTCAACGATCCCGTACACCGCAATACCATCAGCAGGTAATTTATGTTTAGTAGACATTAAAAAAACAAGCAATAATAACTATTAATATTATAAATCTTAAGCACAAAGATGTATACTTACAAGTAAAGAAATTCAGTTGACTTTCTTTGAAGTTTCGATTGAAGTTATAAATTATTTTACGAACCAAGAGCTGAGCACTGTATGAATACATATATTTTATGTGGAATATTATTTAAATTTTACAAATTGTGAACATATTTTTGCTCGTGACTGTAATTATTATTCAAATTAACAAACACTTCATAAGTTTACACATTGTGTTTATATAACATTAGGCTATACTCATAAATAAAGGAATCGACAACCCCTAAGCCAATTAATCTTACAAAATAAGGCCAAGTTCACATTAAATGATCCTTCATTGTCTGACCGATCACAAATCAAAATCTTCACACGTACATTCGACCAGACCTGATTTATGTAGCGCTGTTCCTAAAATATGCCGCATTCGGACCCAATAAAATACCTTTTAACAATTCATTTGTTCCAAACTGGTTTTTAATTGATTTACTGTTTATCGTTTACGTTGGCGAGTGACGCGGTTTCCATGGTAACCGAGGGGAGGCTCAGACATGATATTTATATTATAAATAGGTGCGTCAGTAGGTACTGCAGAGGGATTGTTTTGTTAGCAAAAGGTTGCGCTGCGATATAAAATGTAACGTTATAATATACATAAGTGTATTTATACATTACACTTTTCGGTTGCTATGCGTTCCTTCTTTTTGTATTTATACAACAATAATCATTATGGAAAATGATAAGGCTCTTTTGTGAACGTGATCACTTAACATACTAATTTTAGAATCAAGATTGTTAACATATACTGAATCTGTTTAAATTCATATATGTTTATAAACAAGACAAGACAATTGTGGGAATGATGAAGTGTACATCATTTCTACAATTGTCTCGTCATTTTGCAGGGGAAATCGCCAGTACTCACCACGCTTGGCAGGAGGGTTGGTATGCGCAGTATGGTTATTGTTCCACAGAAGGGACGCTGCTGCCTACCCCCCCTACCCTACCTCTTGTTTAAAGTCCCTTAGTCACCTTTTACGACATCTATCCTGCCAGAGGTGGAGTGGTGCTATTTTCTTAATACAGAAATCATACGAAATATATATAATGTGCACTTATTCCATAAAAATTGCCATAGACATACAGAGTAATATTTCAAAAGTACGTTCTTAAGGAAAATATATACTTATCCAATAAAGCTTACACACAAAACATTTAATACCATTCACGTCCATCACCTTTATAACAGAAAAACGTATTTATGAAATGCAAAATACCATTAATCGGCATTCCGATATTTTAACATAAATAGAATATCAATAAAAACAGAGTTAATCGGAAAACTTCAGATGCAAGAAAGCTATTTGTGAAGATCGACAGGTGACATAGAAATATATAGCTAATACTTATAATCCTGGAGAACGACAGTTTGTAATTTGTTTTCTATCGCCGAGTGAAAATATCAAATGAGTGTATACGGCGGGCGCGATTGGATCGAACCTTTTCATGCGGGCAAATTGGTTTTCTTTTTTGACCGACGGTACCTCGCCTGACGAGGTGGCGAATTTTGTTGGGTTCCGTACGTTGATACATATGTTTAGAGAAAAGTGTAAGCTAATAATGGTGTTGTTTGTTGGAGCTAATTATTTCGATTTAGACAACTTTTTATAGGAAAATAGTTGTGTACATTTTCATAAAAAATTTCATTGCTTGTCATTACCAGCTCATTCACATATGTGGAATATCACATCTAATCCTTCTTTAAGAAACCTTAAGTGACATTAAATGCGTTATTTGGGACGTAGATATCAATCGAAAATATTATTTCCTCACTAATTAAGCAGTTTAATACAATTGCAAAATATAATTTACCTAACAGTGGCGCCCTATCTAGGAAAATGCCCGTCTGCCATACAAACAAATTCCTGAGTTGAACAAAAATGAATCATACACCAAATAGTACTTACTTCAAATCGAAGGTAACTCATAAAATTTTCATTACTAATTGAAAAACTACTGAGTAGCCAGTTTGAACCTTTTGTGAAAGACATTGTGCTATTATGTACTAAGTAGTGCTTATTAGCTCAACGGTGAAAGATAGGTTATGTCAAGGTTAGGGCGCAGAATATATAATAGTAATGACGTAGTTAGTAAGGGATTAAAAAGAAATAAGTAATTGAAAAAAAGATATGTAAGAAAGTCCGATATTCTAGTCACAAACGCAAAAAAATGAATTAAATAAAGTTAACGCTTTAAAAATGAAGTGTAATACGGTAATGCCAAATTGTCATTGCCAAGCATAGGACATTTGATTCATACAGCCTAAACAATAAATTATCTTGTGTAGTTTTTAAAGATTATTAGATTTTATTGATTTGGCATGCTTAGATGACCAGATTTACAAAATTAAATGAATCATATGTGCATAATTTTTTTATAAATTAATAACAATTCAAGACCCTTGTAACAATCGAATTAAATACTTTAATAATAGTTATACTTTTTTCCTTGTTTAACAAACTTGAGAATCATTTAATTATTCATATTGTGTTCTAAATAGAGTTTAGGACTATTGGTATTTTCTATTCATTTCAAGCATTTAATGGCCTTTCCCCTTTTAGGAAAGCCCATCAAATAGTCCTCATTGCTCCTCAATTGTTATGTTGGTGTATAAAATAGAAAATACTTTTTAGTAACAAGTAGGCGACACGTCAGCAAGCAATCTGTTTTTACATATTATGTACTTGCTTCGAGTTACCAGATTATTACCATCATCATGTCAGCCAAAAGACGTCCACTGCTGAACGAAGGCCTATGAAATGATTCGTCGTGCCGTGTCGTCATTTTGGGGGGAATTTGCTAGTACTCACCACGCTTGGCAGGCGCGTTGGTGAGCGCGGTATGGCTGCTGTTCCACAGAAGCGACGGTGCTGCCCACTTCTCGGGTTTAGATTTCCTTAGTCGCGTTTTACGACATGCACGGGAGGAGATGGAGTGGTGGTAAATTCTGAATCCGTACACTATATGGATGATTATTGATAAGGCAATATATATTTTTCTAGATGTTGCGCCCATCCTATTATTTCTCCTCAGTCTGTAGTTTACAGAAATACGTCTCACAAGCACATACATCCGCAACAACTATCTGTCGATCATACATATATTTTATCTGTGCGGGGATCGAACCCCCTACACGTAGCGCAGAAAGTCAATTGGTTAGTCACTGCGCCAACCGTGCCGTCAACTTTAAAATAAATGTGCAGGTCCCTGCATAGAATATCCGAGTGCTGTAGACGAAAGAAAGAGAAAAGACCTATTTATTTTGATGTATTATAACAAAATATCACTTCATATGAAATGTAAAAAATATACGAGAACAGCGGAATCCAGGATTCTTTAATGTGAGGCTTCTGCTTCTCGAAAAAACAGTTTACATAATATCATGGATGAAAGCTCACGTCGTCTGCCTGCTACAGAGCGTAAAACTTTTAAGCAAACAGGTAGAAAATGCTAAATAAAAGATCCATAAAATTTTCTTATTACTTAAAAAGTGAAACATTTCACGGAACCTCTGTATATTCCGCGGGCCGCAGTTTTTCATTTCGTGTTTCCTCTCCACGCTGTTCTCTCGGTTTATGGGTCATGCGACGATGTGCGACTATTTTTAATGGACCTGTGCACAGTTTTCATTTTTCCCAGTGAAAAATTGACTCCATACTCACGATGGATGGTCATCTTTTCGTAGTTGAAGGGCTCGTGTTTTCGTTGTGGTCCGCTTTAATTTTTTTATTTAATGCTTACATGTTGCGGCAGCAGCGTCCTTCAAGTACATTAACAACTCAACTGCGATCGCCAACCCGTCTGTCAAGCGTGGCGATTATGGCAATACCCCCCAATAAGCCCACAACACACCCATATTGGTCGTTGTGGTGATCTTTGCGGGAGGCCTGTGTCCAGCAGTGGACTTCATTCGGCCAAAACGAACGACGAACGACATGTTGCGGTATATCTATGCAGCGATAGCCTAGAGGTTCAACGCTTACCTTCAATACAGGAGAGTCTGAGCTCGATCCTGGCCCATCTCTTTTTTTTGTCGTGGGCAAATTGAGAACGGTGGAGGGGCATGCCGGCTGACTCTTACCGGCTGATACCCCACGGTGTCCTTCCACTTACCTCTAGCCTGGGGTGAGGTGCACGCTTTGTGTGCATTAGACTGCACCCCCACCTCTGACTTTTCGTATTCAGTGTGGATTAAAATTTAATTATCACTTGCGTTAACGATGAAGAAAAACATCGTGAAGAAACCTCCACACTTGAGAGGGCTCCAATGTTCTCAATAGTGTGTGTGGTCCGCCAGGCCGCACTAGGCCAGCGTAGTGGGTTCTAGTATGATCTTACTAGCACCTGGAGCTCCCCTCGAGGTGCCAAAGATGGCCTCCCCGGTGGTTTTAGCCAGTAGGAGTCCGGCATACCCCTTCGTCCTTCCCCGGGGCGGAGGAAGTTTATGTAGAATTTCCATTGGGCCCAATAAAAAATATATAAAAAGTCCAGCATGGTGGAGTAAGGCCTACCCTTTATCATAGCGAGAAAAGGCCCGTGCCCGACAGTGGGACAGTAATTGCCCCAATATGTTATGTATGTTGTGGTATGCCGTTTCATTTTGTTATGAAGTATGGATGAACGGGTTTTGGTTTTTGCGAAATTTAAAAAGAATTGCGAATTCTGGCGTGTTCAGTGTACAATCAGAAAGTATAAGTACTGTTGACGTAGCTATAAATCATCGTCATTATCATTACAGCTTAAAGACGTCCACTGCTGGACATATACTTCTCCCAAAGATCCCCACTATACATATATAACGGATTCGTGCAACCTTCGTCTGTTCGTCGTCATTCCAGTTTGTAGGGTCTATAAATATTCGTTGCAATTTGTATAAATTTGTAAAAAATTAACCGGATGAATTTCATATAGAGTTGAATTTATAAGATAAGATGAGTTGGAAGTGTCTGTTTGTAATGCCAAAATAACAGCTTTATACTAAATGCATATGAAAGTATATACTTTGAAACCGCGGGTCCCAGCTAGTTTCTCAATAACATTACAGTGCAGGGCGTAGCTGCAATCCGTATGCGCGGGCGCTTCCTTCCTGTCTATTAGTTTAGCGAAGTGATTGGACGCTCGGGCCACTGGCACTGCTACGTGACTGAACTAGTGAGTATGTGGAGGTGCTAATGTAGAGATACGTGCAGTTGAAGGAATTAAAGTATGAACTCTATAGAAAAATAGTTTTAAAGGGTAAAAAATGTGCTGTTTCTAAAATATACTTCTTTTTACCAATTGAATTCGGATTCTATTTCATAACGAATATTACCAAAAGAATAACTGTATGGTTAGCGACTAACTAACTAGCGCACGCTTCGTCACTAGGCTAAGCTATCGTTTCTGCTTTACGGGTGGTAGGTTTGATTCCCGCGTGGTATAAATATTTGTACGGCCTGAAGATAGTTGTTCCCATCTGGATATTTGTGCATGCGTTCCCACGAACCAGGAGAAAACCTTTTTTGAATAAAATCAACGTGGCATGTTTTACTCCAGCATAATTCCCGCCTATAAATGCATATAATCCAATCTTAAACCAGGACAGTCGCCAAGTAACACTGACAACTAACTCGCAACTCTAATAAATATTTAATCCTAGCAAAGAACGTCTCGAAACTTAGCATCGGGGGCGGCGCGAACAAACTTTCGAAGGGACAACTAACGTAAATTAATACCTGACATAAATTTGCCATAACAGTGCCGAGTTTGCGCTGTAGGCTGGCACAAGACAGTTGTACAAACGACGTACAAATCGCAAAGCCGGATGCGACTTGGGCTAATGGCTGAATAAAGCAGCGGGACGCAATGCTACCCCAAGGGTGCTCGATCTTATCTATTTGGACGGAGGTACTCGTAAGATACTGGGTGACAATTGATATCGATTTGCGGACAATATTGCTGCTCACCTTTAGAGAGAATTTTGTAATGCGAAGTGTTTTTGACGTATGTGTGTTATATAGTTATGGATAGGTATACATTTTTCACGGGAATACTGGGACATTTAGGTAACAGATCTAAGTGTAGCTATACCATATTCATATATTTATTTTATTATTATAAAGTAACGTCACTAAGCTCAAGTAGGGTCTTTTCGAAATTATGTTTTTATAAAAAAATATACGAACATGTATACGGCTTCACCTACATAAATGTCACATACATTCTTTCGCCGACTGTATGGAGTCGTAGCGAAAGTGGCGGGGCCAGGTATACCCCGACCATGATTCATACAGATCAAAAAGTAATGTTTTATAACTGGCCCCGTCTGACTTCATAAATAAAATTAATGAAATTGAAGTGAAAACTTCTTTTCAAAATTTCTTCCTTCCTTCTTTCTTCTTAAAATTTCTGGACTCGCGACACCTTTACGAGACGCTTGAAGTGAAAACTTCTTTTAGCGCGGTACGCATATTTTTAGATGAGATAAAATCTCCTAACGCGCCAAAATAAGTTTTCACTTCTGTCGGCACTCCCGAGTGCATTTTTTTTCTTTTTAGTGGTTTTAATATCGTATAGAATTTGAATAGAATAGAATTTGCCGTGTGGTGCCGGCTCAGAATGCCACCACCCCATTTCCTCCCATGGGTGTCGTAAAAGTCGACTAAGGGATTAGCTGGAGGATGGGCAGCAGCGTCCTTCGAGTACATTAACAGCTCAACTGCGATCGCCAACCCGCCTGCCAAGCGTGGCGATTATGGCAAAACCCCCCAATGTGCTCACAACACATCCATATCGGTGGTTGTGGTGATCTTTGGGGGAGGCCTGTGTCCAGCAGTGGACTTCATTCGGCCGAAATGATGATAGAATTTTGAAGTCGATATTTTTGTGTTAAAATGTTTTTAAGTCTTTTATTACAAAATAATGTTTATTAAATGTTCATAAACATAGTGTTTGAAGTTCATAAGCTGACTCGCCCTTTTTTGATGTCGGTACCAATCTCTGTTAGTTTTTTGCAATGTGGCCTTACGAAGAAGATCGAACGTTTTTGCATGAAACAAAGAGTTCCTAGTAGCCTCAAAAAAGCTTCTATTAGGCATTCAGAACACTTGGCTTATCGTTTTAGTCCCCCTCTAAACTACGTAAGAAGTCTAAAAATAAAAGCGTTGCATCAAGTTTGTATCGCGACGCAGACAAGGGATGTTTCGCTCCAACAGACAGGGGGTTATTAGCTAAATAAATTTGCTCACCCAATATGCTCGGTAACTCGATTTAATGGCGATAGAATTGATTCATTCAATTATGAGGAATTTTTAGAGCCCCACGGTGTGGGATAACTTTGTTTTAGGGGAGCGGAACAGAGGGATAGTTTTCTCACGTAAATCGTATGCTCATTGATTTAGTATTAGGACAGTATGTTAAAAAATTATTAAATAAGAATTTTAAGTAATCGTATTAGGTGCAGAACTTGGATGGTTTTTATTGTATCAAAAGTATACTTTTATCAGATTTTCTTCGTAGCTTTTTGTGCTAAAACTGGTTTGAATTTAACTTCAAATAATAGATAAGTCTTACCTTCATGCTTAAATGGCTTGAAGAGCATTGTATCTGTATTAACTCCACTAAGTTACGGACCATAAGAGAGACGAATAGGTACCTCGAGGTCGGCGCGCACTTGGAAAGTGGCGCTGCCGCCTCCGAATGCAGTTCGCGACCAAGCGCGTCGTGGAGGCCGTCCTGCCGCTCTTTGGAGCCTGGCTCGAGCGAGCGCGTCACCTACCGCCTGACGCAGGTGCTCACCGGGCACGGTTGTTTCGGTGCGTACCTGCACAGGATAGGACGTGAGGCCACGGCACAATGCCACCATTGTGATAGCGACCAGGACACCGCACAGCACACGCTCGAGGCGTGCCCTGCGTGGGCCGCCGAGCGGCGGATCCTGGTCGATCGGATCGGGCAAGATCTCTCTCTGCCAGCAGTAGTGTCGGCTATGTTGGCAGAGCACGAAAACTGGAATGCAGTGGTCTCCTTCTGTGAGAGAGTCATGCTCCAGAAGGAGACCGCAGAGCGGGATCGGGAGAGGGCCGATCCCGCTCGAAGAAGGAGGAGACGGCGCCGGGGTAACTACCGCCCTGGCACCTAATTCCCACACGCCTGAAACCCCCTGCCGTTGCTGTGAGGCAGGGGACCTCTGGGTTCGCGGGTGCGTAGATTGGGGAATCTTCGTGCCCACACCAAGCGACCCAAGAGAAGACGGTAGCACGCATGTGGTCACGCGCTGCCGTGGGACGCTTTGGGGGATCCTTTACAATTCCCCCGGGGGGGTGACCACTTTACAGTCACCCTCTCCGAGATGTGCCTATAGGCGTGGCACCAGTGGGCGGCTCTGGTGTAATCATACGAGGACCTGGAGCCTCCCTTAGGTGCCGAAGATGACCGCTCCAGTGGTTTTAGCCGGTAGGAGTCCGGCATACCCCTTCGCCCTTCCCCAGGGCGAAGGAAGTTCATGAAGAATTTCCACTGGGCACCAATAAAAAAAAAAGGTACTTAAAAGCATGACACCAACGGGTGGCTCTAGATGAAGATTATTTGAGTTCCTGGAGCCTCCCTTCGGTGCCGAAGATGACCACTCCGGTGTATTTAGCTTGTAGGAGACCGGCATGACCCTTCGTCCTTTCCCGGGCAAAGAAAGTACATGATGTATTTCCACCGGATCAATAAAAAAAAGGCGTGACTTTATTAGGTGAATGACATGCACATGTCGTCATTTGTTATTATCTCATTAACTGCCGTAAAATTTGACGCAATTAAAAATCTATTGTGTCTACACGGCTGCCGGCAATTGAATGGCAAAAGATCATAACAAAAAGGAACTAATCTTTCCCAACTTAGCAGCAAAAAATCCATAGGTACCATTTACATCATAATTTCGGCCGAATGAAGTCCACTGCTGGACAAAGGCCTCCCCCAAAAATGTCCACAACGACCGATATGGATGTGTTGTGGGCTCATTGGGGGGTTTTGCCATAATCGCCACGCTTGGCAGACGGGTTGGCGATCGCAGTTGAAGTTGTTAATGTACTCGAAGGACGCTGCTGCCCATCCTCCGGCTAATCCCTTAGTAGACTTTTACGACACCAATGGGAGGAGATGGGGTGGTGGCATTCTGAGTCGGCACCACACGGCACATACATGTTAGTAGTTAATGTTATTGTTTAAATTAGGTTTTACAGTTCAACCTAATTTCATTAGATAGGTTCAGCTTTACAAACTATATTAAAGCTCTTAGACTTACAATATCCTCATTCACCTACACATAAGACATACCTACATTACAAGACAAGCCTGAGACTAAAACCTAACAGCAAAAGCGTCCTAAATTTGACATGAATTTATGTGTGACGTCATCGTCCACGCCATTAGTAATACTAATGCTCCCATTACCGGGCGGGGAGGCTTCCCACGGCATCTGCCGCTTGTTTTAGGTAATTTATGGCGCGTCGACAAGGCCCAGCTACCCGGGAAAGGTGAATACGTATGGATTACATGATGCTGGAAGAGATAAAATGTTGTTTATTAAAGTTCTCGTGGCAAATTATCCACTACGCATTAATGAACGTGTGCGGTAAGGAAGTGCTCGTCCATTTCCTAAATCTAGAACAGTGTGAGTTACAAAGTAAAGTTGAAGTCACGTCCGTTTGACCTTCTCAAGTTCTAGGGAACAAGAAGAAAGTTCGAACTTGAGTGATCCTGTTTATGTACTGCTTAGTGGATTGATCTCAACTAACGGAACATTTATGAAACGTCTTTGGGCAAAATAAGTATTTGAAGTATTTGATAAAAATCCATCCCTAATAAGTGTTTCTTAGTGTCCCATCCAGTAGTAAGTATAAATCCAGTGTTCGCAAGACTTGGTACTTCCGAATATATCTGGGTTGCGTGTCGCGTGTGAAATATGGAACGCCAGTAACGCGTCCACCTTCTGCTATATCTTTACGCTCGCTACATCGGATAGATTAAAAAAATCGGTGCTTTCAATGATATGAAATGCTTCGTAGAATTAAAACTTGAAAACAAAAGAAAGTTCTTAGATAGTACATAGGTGCTATCTTTGAAGTGACAAGACTCGGGACTTAACATGCCCCTGTATATTCAAAACAAAGTCGAGGAATCCAGAAATAAGCCGAGAAAACTCTAAGCCATTGGGGTTAAGGCCAAAAGTCATCAGTCAAGTCCACTGCTGAACAAAGGCCTCCCCCATAAACGACCCGGTTACAAGCCATGTGCCGTAATTTTGGGGGGAATTTGCGATTACCATGCTTGGCAGGCGGGTTGGTGTGCGCAGAATGGCTACTGTTTTACAAAAGAGACGTAGCTGCCGATCCCTCTAGTTTAGACTTTAGTCATCTTTTACGAGAAAAGATACAATGGCGTTATATTCTTAATCCGAACACCACACGAAAATTAATAGATAGGTATATAACTTTTACCTGTGGAACACAAGTTTCCAAATTGGAAGAAAAGTGTTACAAACCAAAGAAGCCTGATTCAAAAAAGAACATAGATATTATTACAATTTTTGAAAGAAATGTTTGAAATCAGGTATGGTGTATTAGCACTGCAGCATTAAGTTCCTCAATGCAACTTAGCTCTTGAACTATTTGACATTTATATTTTCAACTTCAACATACTATACAAAAGCATCTTTATACGTAAATTATAGTAATAATATAAACGTAAAAACATCCTATACCTTGTTGAACAACTTTAACATTACGTCCAGGCACGCACTTGGACATTTTATTTTTCAATTACAATTGTTAACGGCATAATCAGGAGATATCGCACAATCGCTGTGGGCTCGGCTAATCCAGATTTATTCGAACAGGGCCGGATTAAGGTGGCGTGAATTACACGTTTATAGGCCATAAAGAGTGATCCGGTGGCGTGCAGTACCTGTCGCTGTTAGATATAGTTATGATGTGCACTCGCTGTTCTGAAAATGTACAGGTTGTTTCATTTTGATTTACTGATATTTATTTTAAGTTGATCTTCTTTTTTCACATACACTGCATAACATTCTGCATTCCTCCAATGTTAAGTGTTGTTGCGGACTTTGGCTAAAGTAAGATGTTCTAAGGAAAAATAGTATCCCCTATTTGGTATTTACGAAAAGAAAGACGGTTGGTTTTAGACAGAGATCACATTTCTGCTCAACAGTTCCTCGTATTCTAGATTATTCTATTATCTCTAGATATTATATTATTCTGATCTAGGATAAATAATGGACTTATTACGCGTAATATACGTAGGTACTTATATACTAATTTATGTCGTTCACAATTTTTTCATTAGACCATGTTCAGATGGGTTAAGACTTATAAATGCAGACTTATATGAACTACAACAACACAAGTATTGTTCTGTTCGAAAATTAAATATCATCATTTCGGCCGAGTGAAGTCCACTGCTGGACACAGGCTTCCCCTAAAGATCACCATAACGATCGATCTGGGTGTGTTGTCTCATTGGGGGGTTTTGCCATAATCGTCACGCTTGGCATACGCGTTGGCGATCGCAGTTGAGTTGTTAATGTACTCGAAGGACGCTGCTGCCCTCCTCCGGCTAATCCCTTAGTCGACTTTTACGACACCCACGGGAAGAAAAGGGGTGGTGTTATTCTGAGCCGGCACCACACGGTATTAAGTATGACAGACATTATTTTAAGAGAATATTGGGTGCTCACGCACTTACAACAATTAAGCGTGGTCACGAGTAGACTCGTGTCAGTCTTCCGGTGACCATGATCGATTCATATTAGTCTGTGCGGCAATATACCCATTTACACGAATCGCATCGAAGTCGCGACGCGTAGCCTCTCATCATGCTTCTTGAAGTGTCGCAAATTGAATATATAATTTCAGGACAATATCGGCTCTACACTACTCTACTCGCGTCATATCATCATCATCATATCAGCCACAGGTCGTCCACTGCTGAACAAAGGCCTCCCCCTTAGATCTCCACAACGAGCGGTCACATGCCGCTCTCATCCAACGACTCCCAGCGACCTTCACCAGGTCGTCTGTCCACCTCGTTGGAGGTCGTCCCACGCTGCGTTTTCCGGTGCGCGGTCTCCATTCGAGAACCTTTTTGCCCCAACGGCCATCAGTTCTACGAGCAATGTGCCCTGCCCATTGCCACTTCAGCTTACTAATCCTTGCAGCTATGTCGATAACTTTAGTTCTTCTACGGATCTCCTCATTTCTGATTCGATCTCGTAGAGAAATACCAAGCATAGCTCTCTCCATAGCTCGCTGAGTGACCTTGAGCTTTCTTATGAGGCCCATTGTGAGTGACCACGTCTCTGTTCCATATGTCATCACTGGTAACACACACTGGTTAAAGACTTTCGTCTTTAGGCATTGCGGTATTGTTGACGAAAAGACGTTGCGAAGTTTCCCGAACGCTCCCCAGCCGAGTCGGATTCGACGATTGACCTCTTTCTCGAAGTTGGACCTACCTAACTGGACAGTTTGTCCCAGGTAGACATACTCGTCAACAACTTCGAGAACAGAGCTCCCAACGGATATTGGGATGGGCACGACATGGGCATTTGACATGACTTTCGTCTTGCCCATGTTCATTTTAAGGCCCACCTGTTGGGAAACCCTGTTGAGATCATCGAGCATTGTGCTGAGCTCTTGCAGCGATTCTGCCATGACTACGATATCGTCGGCAAATCGAAGGTGAGTGATATACTCGCCATTGATGTTAATGCCGAATCCTTTCCACTCCAGCAGCTTGAAGGCATCCTCCATTGCAGCGATGAACAGTTTCGGGGAAATTACGTCCCCCTGTCTCACATCTCTCTGCAATGGAATTGCCCCCGTGCTCTGTTCATGTACTCGGACCGACATGGTGGCGTTTCTGTATAAGCACTTCAACACTTCAATGTACCGATAGTCAATGTGGCACCGCTGCAGAGATTGCAGCACTGCCCAGGTTTCGATCGAATCGAAGGCTTTCTCATAGTCCACAAACGCCAAGCATAGTGGCAGATTATACTCCTCGGTCTTCTGTATAACCTGCCGCAGCGTATGGATGTGGTCTATGGTACTGAAACCTTTTCGGAAACCGGCTTGTTCGGGAGGCTGGAAGTCATCAAACCTGCGCTCGAGACGATTCGTGATGACCCTTGAAAACAGCTTATAAACATGGCTCAGAAGTGAGATGGGTCTGTAATTCTTCAATAGGGTGTTATCACCCTTTTTGAAGAAGAGCACCACCTCACCTCTGTTCCACGCTTCCGGCGTTGTGCCCTCGAGTAAGACGGAATTGAATAGCTTCTGAAGGACTTTAAGTACCGGTGTGCCACCCGCTTTCAGAAGCTCTGTCGTAATTCTGTCCCCACCCGGCGCCTTGTTATTTTTAAGCTGTTTCAAGGCCATCCTAATCTCGTACAGGCTGATGTCCGGGATATCCTCGGTATAGTGTCGGGTTAGTTTGGCTCGCGGGTCTTTGTCAGAGCCAATGGTAGGTATAGTTACCGAGGTGTATAACTGCCGGTAGAACTTCTCAATCTCTCTCAAAACCTCTGGCTTAGTCGACGCTACACTGCCGTCCTCGGTCTTCAGCTTCATAATACGACTTTGCCCAATAGACTTGTCTCTTGCAAACACTTTGGAGCCTTGATTCCGCTCAATCGCCTCTTTAACACCGTTGGTGTTAAAGGTGCGGATATCGTGACGCAAGGACTTCCATATCGGTCTATTGAGCAGTCGGTATGCTTCAGCATCACCGGAGGACTGCAGCGTCATGGCGCGTCTTTCTGCCATGAGGTCGAGAGTGTGATCGGAGAACTTTTTTGGTCTACCTTTACGGTGGGCCTTAAAGAACTTAGACCCAACCGTTTGGACAGTTTCTACAAACCTACCATTTAAATCGTCCACAGATACGCAATGTTCTAGGCACTCGAAGCGGTTTTGGAGTTCGAGTTGAAAGCTCTCGGGGTTTTGGATATGAGCACTAGAGGGCCGGAGCGTAGACCTCATCAGACGAGACCTCTCAACTTTGAGATTAATATTCAATGTGCCTCTTACCATTCGGTGATCACTACCGGTTTTCACCCTGTGAATCACAGAGACATCATTGAATATTTGCCTCCTATTGGTCATGATGAAGTCAATCTCATTCCTCGTGGAACCATCGGGACTCATCCAGGTCCATTTCCTGTGAGGCGGCTTTTGGAAAAAGGAGTTCATCACGAAGAGTCCCTCCTTTTCCAAAAAGTCGGCCAGCCTCTGTCCCCTGGGGTTCCGTTGCCCATATCCAAATTGCCATAACCCATATCCCCACTCTCAACTCACCATCGCATCGAGTGCCCAGCTTCGCGTTGAAGTCCCCCATCACAACAGTGAAGTGTGTCTTCGAGGTATGTATGGCCCTACTTACGTCCTCATACATACTCTCTACTTCATCATCTGGGTGTGTCGAGGTCGGTGCGTAGACCTGTATGACCTTCAATGAATACCTCTTGGATATTCTGAGTATAAGGTACTCCCTCTACTAAGGTGGTCCCTGCTCGACACACTTTCGATGGCCACTATGCTGTTAATGAGGGACCTGCGGACGAGAAACCCGACACCACCTTGAGACAGATGTTCGCCTTCCCGGTAGTAGAATAAGTTGCCAGATTTCAGGGTTATCGTGTCCTCACCCTCTCTTCGGACTTCTGATAGACCCATGATATCTCAGTGCAACTTATCTATTTCTTCTTCCAGCTCAACAATCTTTTCGTCTGCCCTCAGTGTGCGTGTGTTATACGTTACCAGGGCCAGTTTTCGTTTGGGATGGTAGCCGGATCCCATCCGGTGATTCTTAGCACCCCCTGCCCCGCCGTTACCGTGGCCGCTACCATGACCTAATGCTTCTGTTCAGCAAAGGGACGCTGCTGCCCATCCCTTTGGTTAAGAGTCCCTTAGTCGACTTTTACGACCTCCACGGGAGGAGACGGAGTGGTGCTATATTCTTAATCCGGACACCACACGGAAAACTCTACTCGCGTACAGTTTATTAACATCAATTGATCGATGTCACGAGTAGACTGACACGAGTCAAACCATTACGTAAGAACCGGCATTTTACAAGGTTTCTTTCCCTGTAATGAGTAATAAATAACACTAACGTACGTTTAATTCAAGTCTACATTATGGAATGTGTTGCATTAAACTTTATGTAACTACAGGTTTACACTATACAACTCATGACGAAACTAAACCCTGTAGTTTCGTAATGTAAATCCCGTACAACTCTGACACGCTGAAAGTTCGTAATAATTGCAAAGTTATATAATTACAAATATCTGTATTACGCCTGTACCCATATTTACGGTTTCATAATAATGAAACAACTGAAGTTACCTAAGTTTTTATGTTTTAGATCGTTATTTCAATTCGGCAATAAATACAATTAACGACGATTTGTTATTAAGTAATAAAATGTGTTCAAAATACAAAATACTGTCAGAGTTACAGCGTTACAAAATGATGAATGTTTTTATTTATGCTAATGCCATGCAGTCCGTGATAGCGACGGTAAGAATCATCATCACGTTGGTGTGGCTGGAGAGGTGGCATGGCGCCTTCACCTTAGGTAAGTAGAAGAAACATCGTTGGGTTTTAGTCGGTGAGAGTCCAGCATGCCACTCCACCCCTACCCAGGGCGTAGGAAGCGCATGAGGATTTCCGCACGATAAAAAAGACAAAAGTTGCAGTGCCATCCAGTTCGTGGATATGCGTTGGTGATGTGCCATTCAGGGTGGGCCGATACATTAAGTACCTGGAGCTCACCGTGGACAGTCAGCAATTTAAAAAAGGAAAAGCTAAGACGGCAAGAAACGTCAGGGATACCCTTTTTGAAGAAAAAGTGATATTACATACGTAAAAATGTTTGTCGCGGATTCTATTGCCGCACTGAAACAAATTGTCTATTGGCTATTTGTTTCAAGTTTGAAAAGCACCAGTGGAGCAATTCTAAACGCGTAAAAACTTTCCGTATCGAGAATAAAAGATATGCGATTAAATATATATAATAAAAGGGTAGAAAATATTAATAGACAAACATTTATAGTACCTATACACTTTGATTATAAAAAATACATTTTCGTATGCATCAATCATATTAGGTAGATTTTTAATACCGATCTCTACAGACACGTTCCCGACACGGAAAGTTTAGAATAGCTCCTCTGGAGTGAATACTTCAGACTTTTGATAATAATAAAATATTTTACCGGTGATGGTATTTATCATAACTTATGCCGCTATAGGTAATAGCAGTTTATCGGTCAGACAGAGTGCTGCAACTAATGATAATATTTAAAGTTGTCTAAAGCGATGTGTTTCGAAATATACCTGTTAAAATTGTGTTTTTCTGCCTTTTCCTTACCTTTTATCAACTAAGGTTAAAATAAATCGCAGCTAGACACAGATCTCTCGAAAAATGCTCTATGTTAACATCCAGTTATGCGTCCCATCTACAGTCTCCTCAATCAGCTGCCTTTTAGAAGGCCGAGGCTTATCTAGCTGTCTTGAAGAGAATTTAGTACTAGTAATGTAAACACCACAGTATAGCACCCTATATAGAATGGCGACGGTAGTTAGCTATGGCGTGCGCGCGTCTTGTTGCGCACGAGTTATGTCCTCGCCCACGCGACGCGTGCGCCGGGCGCCTCGCTGCGCCTGCGTCGGCCGACTGCTCCCGTGGGTGAACGCTCCATTCAATATCTACGTGTAAAGTGTCCATTAATTAAGTGGCAAACGATTAGAAACCGCTACATATATTGCAAGGATCGAGGATTAATTGTAATATGATATTTTAGTAAGACAGAGTAGTACAAATATTAACCAAGCTTGTGTGGCAGGCAGCACTTATTTATAAGTGGAAATGAGAATGATGGAGGTGATAGGTTAAGCAAGATACATAATAATGATCAAAAATATATTAGCTGTCCCTTTTAATATCACCAATCCATGTCCATAAGCGCAAAAGAGTGATCGCAACAACAACAAAAACAAAACAATAATATAGGAAAATATTTTAACATTCAACAATTTATTTTTATCAATAAATTGGTTATAATCGTGTCTTTCGTTGGACTTTAAACTAAACCCTACACAACTCCAAGAAACTCTTTCAAATATGGCAAATGTTCCTGAATGAAAAGAGCATCTCGTAATCAAATTCGCAGGTGTGGAGATCGCTTGTAATAGCGATATATTTATGTCCTCGTAAACATCTAGGAAATCCGCTTACAGTGGAAGCAATTTAGTAATCGGGCTCAACGTATTATAATGTAAAAGATGAGTACTTTGCCTCAATTCTGGATTTATTAAGAGTAAAATTTCTGAAAGTATTGCACAAATCAGAAATGTTCTTCGATGACGCTTACCACCTATAGAGGCATTTGGTAAGTATATAAAATAGTCTAGAAAACAAGGCGTGACAATTACATTTTATTTCTGCGTCATGAGAAATGAAACATGTCACGTTACACAATATCAGCTAAAGGTCGTCTACTACTGAACAGAAGCCTTAGATTTACACAATCGTGTAGGGGGAATTTGCCGGCACTCACCGCGCTTTGCAAGCGGGTTGGTGAGCGCAGTATGGCTACTGTTCCACAGAAGTGACGCTGCTGCCCTATCCCTCTAGTTTAGTCCCTTAGTCGTCTTTTATGACATCCACGAGACGATTGGAGTGGTATACTATATTCAGCTAGCAACAATTGAAAAATATTAGAAATTACCCGAAAGCACTGTTAGTAATTTTTGTGTGTTATAACGACGCTCTGTCACAGTCATTACGAAGTAAACGAATTATGTAGAAGTAGCGTGATCAGTTGGAGTATAGCTTCTGCTCCGGGGCAAATATTAATGAGCCGCTTGAGTTATCAATTTTCTGTGTCTGTATGCAATAACCTTAACTAAGAGGATCTCCTCTCGTGGGAGTCGTAAAAGGTAACTAAGGGGACTCTACGAGAGGGATACACAGCAGCTTACTTTCTCTTTCTTTCACAAACCTACTGCCAAGCGTGGTGAGTACTGGAAAAACAGCAGTGGACGTCTTGTCGCAAATATTATGTATCTTCTTTTACGACATCCACTGGTATAAACGCGGCGCCTTTGAGTCAGAAATAATTTAATAAGAGTGCATATGTATAGTTTTATATAGGTATATCAAAAACAGAAAGAAAATAAGTTGGATGTTGGCTGGGAATAAGATATACCCTGGCAAGCTTAGACGTATAAATAAATACATAGAATAAACATATGTAATAAAAATCTCTGAACTGTAAAAGCTTCTAAATCGTTGTGAAAAAATTTAATAACAGTCTACCCTAAACTATAAATAACGGTACGTTCGAGGCAATCTGGCTTGCAAATAAACCACACTTTAAGTGGGGCTAAAACGCACTCGGATGTTCAAATGTCGACGCCATTTTGGCTTGTAGGTACTCTTGTAGGGATTTGCAGAATACTTATCGAGGGGTAGGTTAAAACAAAATGTAAATAGGTAGACAGTAATCGTAAAATAATTAGAACTTTACGTTCGCCGTAAAGTTCTAATTATTTTACGATTACTGTCTACCTATTTACAGTGATTATGATTAGTTAAGTTTGTAATTGAGTTCCGTGTGGTGTCCGGATCAAGAATATAGCACCACTCCATCTGCTCTCGCGGATGTCGTAAAAGGCGACTAAGGGAATCTAAATCAGAGGGATGGGCAGCAGCGTCCCTTCTGAGAAACGGTAGCCATACTGCGCTCACCAACCCGCCTGCCAAGCGTGGTGAGTATTGGCAAATACCCCCCAAAATGATGACACAATTGTGGAAATCTATAGGGCAGGCCTTTGTTCAGCAGTGGACTTATAAATGGCTGATATTATGAAGTTTGAAATAACTTTTAAATATTGTAGTACCTAATCTTAAGACCGCTATAATGGAGAATATAATATTTATTACTATTTAAAAATATACCTTACTTGAAAACTAAATAACATGAATGTATTGTTATCATCTATAGCGTATTACTTAAACAATGTTTTTGAGGTAGATTTTATTACCATATCTCCGTGCAACATCCGTGGGAGGGTGGCCAAGTAGCACGAATCTCCGAGCATTGAGGAAAAATAAAGAAGCAAAAATGACAAGACGTTATTTGCATCCCGCTAATGGCCGCTGCTGTCGTAATGCGGGGGTAGATGAACAAATATTGCTTTATCCAGACGAGGCACAATTTATTCCAAACTTGCTTTATTCGCCATTCCAACGCCAGAAGTCAGGAGGGAAGCCGAGAAATGGTGGCATTTGGATTTTTAAGTGATTCGCAAATCATTCCGCTTAATGAAATGACCTTATTTGTTTGCTGGTTTTCCTTGTTTTTTTATCTTTTTAAATCTACTAGATGTTCTCTCTTATCTGAACTGAAAGAAGTTAAGCATATAAGCGCATATAGATCTTTTTTAGGTAGAGTGCAACAAAATGTCGTAACGTGGAGTTAGGGCTCTTATCGCCGAGGGGGAGAGAGGTCACGAAAATGGCCTTATCTAAATAGCGTGACCGCGCGATACCCGCTCCTCACCTGCTGACTTTATGACTTTCCCGGGGAAGTGTGGTGCCGCATACAAACGAGCTCTACCCTCGCCTTGTACTATCCAAATGTCGTAAACTTTTGACGTGTAAACACGTAACGATTTCACATGAAAAAGTGTTGGCACCGTTGCACTTTACTTCGAATTATACTGAAAATGCAAATTAAAATAACGTTCAAATCCCAACTCAACCGTGTCGGAGCTTAATCCGCGAAGTGACAACGGCATTCTGACGAGGCGCCGGAGCTGGGAATTATTAAAACGAACGCCAACTTTTTCACTAAGCCCGTCGCAAAGCCGTTTCAATTGCGCTGCGCTGAAGATAATTCCAACTGACGTCATCTTTTTTCAAATTCTCGACTTGGCTACGTTCTCTGTGCAGCAATTATAACATTTCCACCGACTGGGAAAACAGAAACACGTGGGTGAGAGCGCGTCGAATCGCACCGTTCGTAATTTAAATTTAGATGGAAATTTAATGATGCATTCACAAAGGGCGCTCGTAAAGTCGGTTGCGAGATATTTTTTACGAGGATCTCGCGAACTATTGCGCGCTTAACGACTCCGAAGCAAGATCGCCCTCCGCTTTAATGAGCGCCCGATAAACGTGTTAACTGCCGCGACCTTATTTTTATGCCGATGTAAATTTGCTGAAAAACGTATTCATTATAGCGATTGTGGGCTAACGGCGACGTTATGCTGTATTAAATTTGCAACAGAGAGATGTCCCGCAAGCTGTTCTAGGTGGGTAAAATAATAGTAACGGCGAACGTCAGAGGCAGGCTAAGGTAAAGCTGGCTATGTTTAATATATGAGGGCATGCGACGCAGCGTTGGTAAACACGGCCCAACCTTCGCTCACGTTGCCCACTGTTTGCTCACCGTTCTAGTCTCAAGAGAAAATATGTTTGCTTTGCATACCTAACCATAGCTGGCTCAGAGGCAGAGTGCGCCTGTTTTCCTTGACATGTTTTCTCTGAGGCTCAACAAATAACGGGCTTAAAATTTTCTAGAATATGCACAACATGTAATATTCTTGGCGTATATTTTTACTACATATTGTTTTGGCAAGTGTTTGCGGTATTTTCTTGTTGCATTAAATTTTTATATTCTTTATCCGTGTGGTGTCCGGATTAAGAATACCTATAGCACCACTCCATCTAAGGGACTAAGGGATTCTAAACCTAAGGGATGGGCAGCAGCGTTCCTTCTTTGGAACATTAGCCATACTGCGCTGTCCAACCTGCCTGCCAAGCGTGGTGAGTACCTACTGGTGCTGGAGTACTACCCAAAATGAAGACACAATTGTTGAAATCTATGGGGAAGGCCTTTGTTAAGCAGTGGATGTCTTATGGCTGATATGATGATGATGATTTAATATAAATTCAACTTTATACTTCATGCAAGGTGTACTTTAAAGCCCTATAAAGCCCATCCATCGATGTAGTCGTCGCTTTTGAGTATTAAAGTGATACTGGTTCGAACAGGCCTATATCACCGTTTCTTTCAGCTTTCTGTATGCAAGCTGTGGCTATTACTGTAACAACTTTGTGATAAATAACTTCTTAATAAATGGCTGTAATATCATATGTTGTCACGTTCATCTGGGACGAAAAGAAAAGCATTGAATGTGTTGATGTCAATTCTTTTGCGCAAGTAGGAAAAGTCAACGAATGCGAGGTCCGATATCTTACCATATATAACCATATTGGTTAAAAGTACAAACAATTAAACGTAGTTTCTATGACGTAGTTATAGTACAGCAGTAAAATTGATACATAAGCATCATTGTCATTCCACCTATGTTCTATAAAATATAGGTCTCATTAAAACATTTCGATTGATATTAAGAATCATAACCGTTGTTTGTTGAAGTGCTGAGCTCCTGAGGCTACTTCTATAGCCGCACAACTCCACTTAACAAACGTATAAATAATATTCAAGGCGAGGGAACATATTCGAGGGTACGGAATAGAGGGTAGTTTGACGGCGTAACGAATCGAAAAACCAAATCATCGAGTGGCACCCCTAGTGTACACCACTACATGATAGTTTACAACTGACGAGATTGAGTCGAAGTTGTTTGTATAAATATTTTTCGTAGATAAATAAGTATGATTTAACAAAATATATTCATCATCATCATTTCATCTGAAAAACTTCAACTGCTGGACATGGGCCTCCCGCAAAGATCACCACAACAGGTCTGGGTTTATGTTGTGTGGTCATTGAGGGGTTATGCCATAATCACCACACTTAGTAGGTGGATTGGCGATCGCAATTTAGTTATAAATTTACTCGTAGGACGCTGCTACTTATCCTCTAGCTAATCCCATAGTCGCGTTTTACTACACCATGGGAACAGATGGAGTGGTGCTATTCTTAGCTGGCACCTCACCGTAGCTAGAAAGCATTCGTTTTTGGTTATAAACACGAAGATTATACGGGTGGAATCTATAATTTCTAAAACTCATAATTTATTATACTAGCAAGGTAAAATGCGATTGTATGCTTTAGTTCGTTAAAATTTGGTAAAATTCCGTTTAGTTATTCAAGATATATGGTTGTTAATCGTTGGTCACCTTCAATAAAGCAAAAATTACATAAAGACAATTTTGCTTTGCATTGGCTACTCCATGAACTTTGTTAGTATTAAATCTTTAGGGCTGCCCCTTAGCGGTCTGTTGAGAGTGCTCGTCGTATTTTTTCATATATTTTAATTTTAATTTCATATCGGGCGCTAATGGCGGGGCTACAGCCTTGCGTAGCGAATCGCACTGAGTCGAATATATTCATAACGTAATAAAACTTAATGTAGCGAGTGAACTAATATTGTCTTATTCAATATTTAATTTTCAAATATGAATTTGGCCAATTTTTGCGATTCATAAATTTTTATTAAAGTGTTTGATGTTGAGCAGGGGAAAGAGATATATTGATGATTTTTGTAAAGGGGTTTAAGTATTTTAAATATTTAGATTTATGAGCTGGTAAGATTTATGTAAAAACCACGAATTTATTTGTTCATATTATGGATAGACCATCCTATTTATGGGAAGTATTTTTGTTACCTTATTGTCGTGGTGATGTGGTTCCCGGCAACAAATAAACCACCCCATTCTTTCCATGGGTGCCATAAAAGTCGACTACAGGTTGATACCAAGAGGATGGGCAGCAGCATCCTCCCATCAGCGGTGGGCTTTGAATCAACAAACGAATTTTTAAAACAGCTTTTGTACCAGAAATGAAGCCATTGACAAATGAACTGCTTTCAATAAACGTATGTAATGTCTGCCATTGACTAACGAATTTTTGCTAAAAAAAACTTCTATTTTATTTCATCAAACGATATATTAAAATGTTTTAATAGTTGTTGGAAAACAAAATCACTTGTTATTTATCGAAAATATGCGGTAATGTATTGTCATTTTCACGAAAACCGTCAATGACCCATTCGTCCTCCCATGTCCTAATAACAATAAACTAAGATCACCAATCCGCCTGCCAAGCGTGGTGATTATGGCAAGTGTGTCTATGAACGTTCATTGTAGTGATAATTGGGTGGCCCATATTTAGTAATAGATGTTTAACACGGGCTGTTATGATAAGAGAGTTGGTGGCTGGCGGTTAGTGGTTGGGGCAAAGACGATAATATTTAAGAATTGACCAGATGTTGCTATAATCCAAATCTAAGGAAGAAACCTATGCAACCCTATACGATAAAAAATCAGCATAGCATATTAAAAACTTATTATTGTATGAATAACATAGTCGTCGTAAAGACCAAATTTTTACTTTAACAACTTTGTTTGATTATATTTTAGTGTTCCGTTTGTAAGCTCGTCGTTGATCCGCTCTCAAACGTGTGTAGTAGACAGCTAAACGATGTTAGTCCGATACTGTTTCAAATAACATTTAAGCCGTCACCCCTCATGTACTGTACAAACAGCGGCGAAGTCAAATCAGCGCCAAGTTAATCCGTTTAGGTGCGCGAACCCACTTGATTAAGTTTAATTTATTTTAAAAATCAGCGCGAGCGAGCCGCCTCCGGCGCTTCGTCCCTCCAAAATACATTATTCAGTGTTTTAGAATAATTTTCAAATTCGATTACATAGGGCCGACCCTCGGTAAGTGGGTGGGCCGGGCGGCGGCGCGCGGCGGGTGTATTTAGCCAACACGGGGGTCTCGCCGCGTGCGATTCTGATTTGAATATGCGCCGCACGTGGCATCCCGCGCCCCCGGGACCGCGCCGATCATATTTCAAACGTCACCGGCGATGTCTCACTCAGATACTATCGGCCGATAAACGAAGAGATACCACCGGCAAGGGTGGAAATAGTTCGTCGCCCGCCAACCTCCAGCAATTTTTTACCCCGCGATTATCGCCTGCAGTTGACACCTAAATATTACTTTTCGCTCAGCGCACTCGTATAACCATGTTCGCTATACAGGCATTTTGCGGTTAGGTGCCGCAGCCACCGAAAGCACTTGAAGTTTATTGGCATGACATATTTTGAAGAGAAAATTCCGTATTATAATAATCACAGTGTGAGCCGTGATGGAGAACATTTTGCGAACGAAAATTCCAACATAATATTTTCATACGATGATCACAACGGAAGCCACTTTAGTGTGAGTACGAGAAATCTCATCCCGTAGATAAAAATGATGTTTACCGATTTTAAAATTTTGGATGAATCTTAAGATATTGTAATACAGATATGACTAGGCATTCGAATTTAAAGAACAAAAATTGAAATGCGTTTAGTTCTCAGGCTGCGATAGTGGTACATAATCGGTGGGAGTGTTCGCACGCGCGACGCGTGCGCGGGCACACGTCAGTGGCGCGGACGTCGGCTGGCACGCGCACCGCCAGCACTCCATTACCGCGACACCGCCGCCGCTGACGATGTATCAAAACTAGAGCCTGCAGAAGGGACAATGGATTGAGATTTCAGGTTTTTACCTATTTCCCGTCTCTCGGTAAGTAATACGACCAAGGATGGCATACTTATATTGTTTAGATTACCAGACTGCAGTTTGACAATAACTAAATGCTCGTGATACAAAAACCGAAACAGTTAGTTTTTTAAACTTGATTTAGGTATCTTTGATAGAATTTTCTTGTATCTTCGATAATCTTACCAGAGTATCGAAATTCCCCGTTGACTAAATCATAGGCTAGTTAAAGAACAAGAGAGCTACGCTATTTATGTATTTTTAACAATTCCCCATACTGATTTAATCCATGTGGCGTCCGGATTAAGAACACCATTCCATCTCATTCGGTGGATGTCGCGACTAAGGGACTCTAAACCAAAGGGATGGGCAGCAGCGTCCCTTCTGTGAGACAGCATCCATTCTGCGCTCACCAACCCGCCTTCCAAGCGTGGTGAGTACTAGCAAATTCCCCGCAAAATGACGACACACGGCATATAGCTGGTCGTTTATAGGGGAGGCCTCAGTTCAGCAGTGGACGTCATAATGATGATGATGATACTGATTTCTCCTGTGTCGTAGGTATACAAATATTGTTACTTACGGGAATCGTACCCGTAGTGCTTAGCCGCTTCGCCAACTGTGTCAACTATATTTGATTATCACAAATGTAAAAAGCAAGTGTCAAATATCACAAGTTATAATAACCAATTTTACATAAATCATGATCATCATATAAGCCGAAGTACGTCCACTACTGAACAAAGACCTCCCCATAGATTAGTACAACGATCGGTGCGGTTACAAGCCGCTTGCATTCACCGATTCCCTGCGACCTTCACTATGGTCGTCTGTCCATCTCGTCGGCAGCCCCAGCCGAGTTTGTCGGTGCGCGGTTTCCACTCGAGATTTTTTTAATATTACATATGCCTTAAATTATGCTGTTGCTTTTTTTGTCATGAGCATAAAACTAATCGTATGAAGTGGCATGTCTGTACAGCTTTTAGTCTTTGAGAACCATCACAGAAGCATTTATGCGATTGCAATGGAAGAGTACAAGCAAATCGCCGCGTAATCCGCTACTTGTATCGCAAAATCGAGATACGGACGTATTAATTTTGGTCGCATGCCATCGTAATTGAAAACGAAGACTTAGCGTGACAGATGTAAACGCTAGATTAAAGCAATCTGGCTTTTTGGGATTTAGATTGCTGATACTAAGGGTTGAAATTACCTTTAAAGGAAATGTTTGCTACTAGTATTATTATATTATTATTGTTTTGCACAAAACATGCCTTCTAAATATTACATATATGTACTGGAATTATATGTAGATTCTGGAATATCTAAATTCAAAATTACAGTGAATTTATAGTCACGTGAATAAATTCGTTTAAAAATAATTAACAACCAAAAATAATCAAGTCTAAAATTAAATTTACTTTAATGAGGGTATTTCTGAGAGAAAAAAAAGCATGAAAATTCAACACTCAGTTAACATATTTACTTTAAATAGTAATGAAGAAAGGAAATAATTCTTTTATTCGGAATGTTTCACAGAGACAAAATGTAGTTTTGGTCGAATGAACTTTGGCGTTCCCCCATGGCCCCATAGGATGTGCGATTGAATGATCGCCCCACAACAGAATATGAGTAGCTTCATGGGTTTTAACTGTGATTTCCATACTATTATACTCGTATGGTATTTTAATTTTTGTTTACGTTTTATTAACTAATGTTAAAGCGCAACATCAGATTTCTGTGGACATGACTGACTGAGTTGCTTTGAAACCCGAAACAAGTTAAAGCTAATATCACTAACTAATTGGAACCGTGCAACTTAAACTCTGACGACTCATAAGTGCCAGTAATTGGTTTAAATATTTGACTTCACATAATTATCTTACTTACCCTTATTTATTTATATCCAGCGGAAATTCTACATGAACTTCCTTCGCCCCGGGGGAAGGCGAAGGGGTATGCCGGACTTTTACTGGCGAAAACCACTGGAGGGGTCATCTTCGGCACTGAAGGGGGGCTCGAGGTCCTCGTAAGATCACACTAGAGCCGCCCATTGGTGCCACGCTTTTAGGCACATCACGGAGAGGATGACTGCAAAGCGGTCACCCCTCTAGTGGAGGGAAGGCGACTGTTAAAAGGTCGCCCCACAGGCACTACTCGGGGAGGATTATAAATGATCCCCCAAGCCTCGCTTTGCGCTATGTTGCGCACACGGTGCCACGTGCGCACCGCCGTCTTTCCGCGGTCGTACTTACCCTAACATCCACATCTCCCCATTACAGAACATCCTCAGCTAAACAAAGACCTCACCCATAGATTTCTATAATTGTGTCGTCATTTTAGGGGGGAATTGCCGCTACTCACCACGCTTGGCAGGTGGGTTGGTGAGCGCAGTATGGCTACTGTTCCACAGAAGCGCTGCTGTCCATCCCTCTGGCTTAGAGTTTCTTAGTCGCCTTTTACGACATCCGCGGGAGCAAATTGAGTGGTGTCATGTTCTTAAGCCGGACAACACAAGCAATATCTTACTTACTATTCGACAGAAATGTTTAATTTTGTATGTTACAGGGTCCATTGCACTCAAACGCCTGAACGGATTCCAAATGAAATTTGGCGTAGAGGTAGATTATATCATGGAATCGAACAAATAATTATTGAGCTCTCCCGGCAAGACGGTAGCGCACACGCGGCCACGTGCAGCCATGTGCGCATTACAGCGCACAGCGAGGCTTGTGGACATCCTTTACAATACTCCTCGAAAAGTGCCTGGGGGCGGACTTTTTACAGTCGCCTTCCCTCCATTAGATCCCTCCCCTCCGATGTGTGTCTAAAGGCGTGGCACCAATGGGCGGCTCTAGTGTGAACTTACGAAGACCTAGAGCCCACCTGCGGTGCCGAAGATGACCGCTCAAGTGGTTTTAGCTGGTAAGAGTCCGGCATGCCCCTTCGCCATTCCCCGGGGCCGAGGAAGCTCGCGATGTATTTCCACTGGGGACCAAAAAATAAATAAGAAGAGGATTATTGCATTATCGAGTTCCCTTAAGTGTTTAAATTCGTTTCCTTGCGGGCGAATTCGCGAGTATCAGCAAACATTTTTTATATAGCGTAGAATAACTGCCAATAATCATGGGATGTTCAAACAATATACGAGTAAACATTATTCATTGAATAATTTTGTTACCGATCAACAATCCAAATGAAGAGACAAATCAAAAATGCAAAGAAATTCAATAACCGTCTACGATTCTTTGGATTGTCACCCCAATACAGGATATTCTTGACAAACTAAATTTTATATTTTGGAAACAGAACGGCAGCTGTTATTTTTTTAGTGTAAGGGTACATTTTTGTTTGGCAAACCGTTACGCTATAGTAAAGATGCCTAGGAGGTGCTTACAAATCCCCGAGATTGAGTGTGGGACACTGCGCTGCGAGGGTTCGATTATTACTCGAGTCTCGATCTCGATACACCACTCGATGCATCGCGGGGAGCTGCAATACACCCAGCATCGAGTGTGGCGTTCAGTGGCTTTAGAATCGATTCGTCGGTGGATCAATCGAGTTACTATTAGTGTATGGGCATTGTTAACTGTTTTCTATTTGTAAGGTTATAAATGTAATAGAACTTCTTTATCACAATTCAGGACCTTAACTGGAAATCTATTTGACCTAGTAAGTTTACCTGTAGAAGACGCACAGTTTTGATTAAAGAAATAATCTACCGAAACATATTTATTTGTTCTCCTAAAGATTCCTGATTACCAGTTATACCAACGCGTTAAATTTGTGTCCCCCTAATATTCTCCATATACCAATTGCTGTCTTCTCCCATATGTTGCGTGGAATGTATTATTTTATTATGTTTTTATTTACTTATCGTCCGCCGAGACGAGTGTTTAAGCCGACGTTTATGATATTCTCCTGTGGTTTGCAGCTGAGGGGTGAATTTGCGATGATGTAGTATTGTTTCACTCTAACCCTCGGTCTGTCAAGTTGATACACTAACTGTATCTATAGGTATAATTTATATGAAGTGTCAATGGTGTTTTGAGATTTCGGAAGCGTGTACAGAAATTACACAAACAATTTTGATTACTGCACTGCTCTTTAGACGTTACTGTACTGGCGAGGACATACAATTTATCTTCAAAATATACTTTATCATGTAATTTATTCGTGGGCATCGTATTCCAATGACATCGTTTGACCCTAGTCAGGAGGATATAAGCTATCATTTTCGGCCGAATGAAGTCCACTGCTGGACACAAGCCTCCCCCAAAGATCACGACAACGACCGATATGGGTGTGTTGTGGGATCATTGGGGGGTTTTGCCATAATCGCCACGCTTGGCAGACGGGTTGGCGATCGCAGTTGAGTTGTTAATGAAATCGAAGGACGCTGCTGCCCATCCTCCGGCTTATCCCTTAGTCGACTTTTACGACACCCATGGGAGGAGATGGGGTGGTGGTATTCTGAGCCGGCACCACACGATCACTGTACCTATAATTTTATTGGAAACTATGCTATATTTTAAAATTGTTTTCTATTGTTGAGTTTGCGCAGTCGATGAAAACAGTCTGAAGTGTAGGCAAGCTCTAATGATACGTGCTCGCCCGATATTATTTTTGCCGGGCACAAAGCGAGTCCCGTGGTCCAACCAAGAATGCTGAGGCAGCACAACCCTAAAATAAAAATTGAAATCAAAATTCGATATGTATATTTTTCTGCCGTGTGGTGCCAGCTCAGAATGCCACCACCCCATTTCATCCCGTGGGTGTCGTAAAAGTCGACTAAGGGTTGGGGATGGGCAGCAGCGTCCTTTGAACCCGACTGCCAACCGTGGCGATTATGGCAAGACCCCCAAATGAGCACACAACACACCGTTATCGGTCATTGTGGTGATCTTTGGGGGAGGCCTGTGTCCAGCAGTGGACTTGAATGAAATGATATTTTTCTATATAGTAGCGGTGCACCTAATGATGTTTCCACGTTTTAATTGACTGCTAGAATGATAAATGTTTTATTTATTGTAGTACCTATCAAATTGAAAGTGTCACTAAACAACATAAATTATAGGTAGGTAGGTACTGTGTATTTTGCTATGTGCTACTTTAGTTTTTCTACGGATCTCCTTATTTCTGATTCGATCTCGTAGAGAAATACCAAGCATAGCTCGCTCCATAGCTCGCTGAGCGACTATGAGCTTTCTTATGAGGCCCATATTGAGTGTCGTGACGTCTCTGTTTTATATGTCATCACTGGTTAAAGACTAATTAAATAAATAAATGAAAGAATTAGTAAACTGAAGTGGCAATGGGTGGAGCACATTGCTCGTAGAACTGATGGCCGTTGGGGTAAATAGGTTCTCGAGTGGAGACCGCGCGCCGGAAAACGCAGCGCGGGATGACCTCCAACGAGGTGGACAAACGACATGGTGGAGGTCGCTGGATGAGGGCGACATGTACCTAACCGCTCGTTGTGGAAATCTGTGGGGGAGGCCTTTGTTCAGCATAAAATAATATATTCACATTTCAAGAATCATATTGGCGACATTAATGTATCAGTTAGTTTCAGATTTTTCTGACATGTTTGTGAAATGAAAAGTATCTCACTATAAAGAGAGATGTGACATCTTTATATTATTAAATTATTTTATGTGTTTTGTTTAGAAATTATAAAAGTTCGTTTTCGCACCTAATGTAATATATTACTAGTATATTTTAAGTATAAAACATTGGTTATATAAAATACACAAAATTTATAAGAGCCAGTAGGCCAAAGATCTGTTTCAATTGTACCTTTCCGGACGAAACAATACCTGTACCTACTCAACCATATTCCTCAATATTCGCATTCAAATAAAGATTTATACATCTGTCAGAGGCATAACACAGGCGAATAATATTCATTCTGTGTGATTGACACGGTCATGTATTTGAGAAGCTCTGCGGGGTTCCTCAAGGGGTTATTGAAAAACTAGTGCCACCGTCCCGCCTTGTTTCACCACAAGGGGCGAGGGTGTCATTACGATGTTGTTATGAATTTCCAATAGCCCTACCCGAATATTTGGTTTTAGAGAAGATATTAGGAAAGTTTTTTAGCGTATTTTATATATATCCATGATAGGAAAATTTCCAATATGGTACTGGTGTAACCTGTAACATATAGTGTACTTGCTAAAGCGATTTGTTAACGGTATTGTGGCTTGCCTGTTCCATCAGTTTCCTTCTTCATCCCAGCCGCTTCGAGGCCTGGCGTAACATCCTGCTTGGTACAGAACTTTCCACGCACTCTCATTAGCATGAACTCGTTAATTCTATTACTTTTCAGAGTACAGATTTTAGACGCCGTAATACTATTAGTATTTAGGTTTGTACGTTTGGTGTCCGGTTTAAAACTACTCCATCTCCTCCAGTGGATGGTGTAAAATGCGACTAAGGAGCTTTAAGCCAAAGGTAAGGGCAGCAGCCTCCTTTCTGTGGAACAATAGCCGTACTGCGCTCACCAACCCGCCTGCCAAGCATGGTGAGTATTGGCAAATTTCCCCCAAAATGGCGACACAGTTTTTTCACAGTTTGATTATTAATTTCGACCGTAAGTAAATTTCTTATGCAACTAGCACAATACCCAAAAGGTATCTCAACAAAATCGATCAACAACTCTATATAATTTCCCATACTGCTTATATTTGATTACCTCCATACATTCAGTTAAAAAGTCTTAGGATAAAGCCCTAACACAGGGGTGCAGATGGCACTGCCTGATAATGGAACACGTCGCACCGGGACGTTAATAGATGAAGCCTTATTTGAATATTGTGCCCGATCGGGGGTTGCAAATTAAATCGCCTAGTGCTGACACTGGCAATGTGTTATTACTTTTAATTGATTTTGGTTTTGTTGGGCTTTTTGTTGATATAGGTGGAGTGGAATAAGTCTATCCTCCCCGAGAAGTGCCTGGGGGCGGACTTTTTACAGTCACCTTCCCTTCATTAGATCCCTCCCCTCCGATGTGTATCTAAAGGCGTGGCATCAATGGGTGGCTCTAGTGTGAACTTACGAAGACCTGGAGCCCACCTGCGGTGCCGAAGATGACCGCTCAAGTGGTTTTAGCTGGTAAGAGTCCAGCATGCCCCTTCGCCATTCCCCGGGACCGAGGAAGCTCGCGATGAATTTCCACTGGGCACCAAAAAATAAATAAGAAGAGGATTATTGCATTATCGAGTTCCCTTAAGTGTTTAAATTCGTTTCCTTGCGGGCGAATTCGCGAATATCAGCAAACGTTTTTTATATAGCTTAGAATAACTGCCAATAATCATGGGATGTTCAAACAATATACGAGTAAACATTATTCATTGAATAATTTTGTTACCGATCAACAATCCAAATGAAGAGGCAAATCAAAAATGCAAAGAAATTCAATAACCGTCTACGATTCTTTGGATTGTCACCCCAATACAGGATATTCTTGACAAACTAAATTTTATATTTTGGAAACAGAACGGCAGCTGTTATTTTTTTAGTGTAAGGGTACATTTTTGATTGGCAAACCGTTACGCTATAGTAAAGATGCCTAGGAGGTGCTTACAAATCCCCGAGATTGAGTGTGGGACACTGCGCTGCGAGGGTTCGATTATTACTCGAGTCTCGATCTCGATACACCACTCGATGCATCGCGGGGAGCTGCAATACACCCAGCATCGAGTGTGGCGTTTAGTGGCTTTAGAATCGATTCGTCGGTGGATCAATCGCGTTACTATTAGTGTATGGGCATTGTTAACTGTTTTCTATTTGTAAGGTTATAAATGTAATAGAACTTCTTTATCACAATTCAGGACCTTAACTGGAAATCTATTTGACCTAGTAAGTTTACCTATAGAAGACGCACAGTTTTGGTTAAAGAAATAATCTACCGAAACATATTTATTTGTTCTCCTAAAGATTTCTGATTACCAGTTATACCAACGCGTTAAATTTGTATCCCCCTAATATTCTCCATATACCAATTGCTGTCTTCTCCCATATGTTGCGTGGAATGTATTATTTTATTATGTTTTTATTTACTTATCGTCCGCCGAGACGAGTGTTTAAGCCGACGTTTATGATATTCTCCTGTGGTTTGCAGCTGAGGGGTGAATTTGCGATGATGTAGTATTGTTTCACTCTAACCCTCGGTCTGTCAAGTTGATACACTAACTGTATCTATAGGTATAATTTATATGAAGTGTCAATGGTGTTTTGAGATTTCGGAAGCGTGTACAGAAATTACACAAACAATTTTGATTACTGCACTGCTCTTTAGACGTTACTGTACTGGCGAGGACATACAATTTATCTTCAAAATATACTTTATCATGTAATTTATTCGTGGGCATCGTATTCCAATGACATCGTTTGACCCTAGTCAGGAGGATATAAGCTATCACTGTACCTATAATTTTATTGGAAACTATGCTATATTTTAAAATTGTTTTCTATTGTTGAGTTTGCGCAGTCGATGAAAACAGTCTGAAGTGTAGGCAAGCTCTAATGATACGTGCTCGCCCGATATTATTTTTGCCGGGCACAAAGCGAGTCCCGTGGTCCAACCAAGAATGCTGAGGCAGCACAACCCTAAAATAAAAATTGAAATCAAAATTCGATATGTATATTTTTCTGCCGTGTGGTGCCAGCTCAGAATGCCACCACCCCATTTCATCCCGTGGGTGTCGTAAAAGTCGACTAAGGGTTGGGGATGGGCAGCAGCGTCCTTTGAACCCGACTGCCAACCGTGGCGATTATGGCAAGACCCCCAAATGAGCACACAACACACCGTTATCGGTCATTGTGGTGATCTTTGGGGGAGGCCTGTGTCCAGCAGTGGACTTGAATGAAATGATATTTTTCTATATAGTAGCGGTGCACCTAATGATGTTTCCACGTTTTAATTGACTGCTAGAATGATAAATGTTTTATTTATTGTAGTACCTATCAAATTGAAAGTGTCACTAAACAACATAAATTATAGGTAGGTAGGTACTGTGTATTTTGCTATGTGCTACTTTAGTTTTTCTACGGATCTCCTTATTTCTGATTCGATCTCGTAGAGAAATACCAAGCATAGCTCGCTCCATAGCTCGCTGAGCGACTATGAGCTTTCTTATGAGGCCCATATTGAGTGTCGTGACGTCTCTGTTTTATATGTCATCACTGGTTAAAGACTAATTAAATAAATAAATGAAAGAATTAGTAAACTGAAGTGGCAATGGGTGGAGCACATTGCTCGTAGAACTGATGGCCGTTGGGGTAAATAGGTTCTCGAGTGGAGACCGCGCGCCGGAAAACGCAGCGCGGGATGACCTCCAACGAGGTGGACAAACGACATGGTGGAGGTCGCTGGATGAGGGCGACATGTACCTAACCGCTCGTTGTGGAAATCTGTGGGGGAGGCCTTTGTTCAGCATAAAATAATATATTCACATTTCAAGAATCATATTGGCGACATTAATGTATCAGTTAGTTTCAGATTTTTCTGACATGTTTGTGAAATGAAAAGTATCTCACTATAAAGAGAGATGTGACATCTTTATATTATTAAATTATTTTATGTGTTTTGTTTAGAAATTATAAAAGTTCGTTTTCGCACCTAATGTAATATATTACTAGTATATTTTAAGTATAAAACATTGGTTATATAAAATACACAAAATTTATAAGAGCCAGTAGGCCAAAGATCTGTTTCAATTGTACCTTTCCGGACGAAACAATACCTGTACCTACTCAACCATATTCCTCAATATTCGCATTCAAATAAAGATTTATACATCTGTCAGAGGCATAACACAGGCGAATAATATTCATTCTGTGTGATTGACACGGTCATGTATTTGAGAAGCTCTGCGGGGTTCCTCAAGGGGTTATTGAAAAACTAGTGCCACCGTCCCGCCTTGTTTCACCACAAGGGGCGAGGGTGTCATTACGATGTTGTTATGAATTTCCAATAGCCCTACCCGAATATTTGGTTTTAGAGAAGATATTAGGAAAGTTTTTTAGCGTATTTTATATATATCCATGATAGGAAAATTTCCAATATGGTACTGGTGTAACCTGTAACATATAGTGTACTTGCTAAAGCGATTTGTTAACGGTATTGTGGCTTGCCTGTTCCATCAGTTTCCTTCTTCATCCCAGCCGCTTCGAGGCCTGGCGTAACATCCTGCTTGGTACAGAACTTTCCACGCACTCTCATTAGCATGAACTCGTTAATTCTATTACTTTTCAGAGTACAGATTTTAGACGCCGTAATACTATTAGTATTTAGGTTTGTACGTTTGGTGTCCGGTTTAAAACTACTCCATCTCCTCCAGTGGATGGTGTAAAATGCGACTAAGGAGCTTTAAGCCAAAGGTAAGGGCAGCAGCCTCCTTTCTGTGGAACAATAGCCGTACTGCGCTCACCAACCCGCCTGCCAAGCATGGTGAGTATTGGCAAATTTCCCCCAAAATGGCGACACAGTTTTTTCACAGTTTGATTATTAATTTCGACCGTAAGTAAATTTCTTATGCAACTAGCACAATACCCAAAAGGTATCTCAACAAAATCGATCAACAACTCTATATAATTTCCCATACTGCTTATATTTGATTACCTCCATACATTCAGTTAAAAAGTCTTAGGATAAAGCCCTAACACAGGGGTGCAGATGGCACTGCCTGATAATGGAACACGTCGCACCGGGACGTTAATAGATGAAGCCTTATTTGAATATTGTGCCCGATCGGGGGTTGCAAATTAAATCGCCTAGTGCTGACACTGGCAATGTGTTATTACTTTTAATTGATTTTGGTTTTGTTGGGCTTTTTGTTGATATAGGTGGAGTGGAATAAGTCTACCCTGGTTAAGAATAGCAGATATCTTTACTCTGGCTAAGAATAGCACAACCACGTTTCAACCCGTGGGTGTCATAGGTGATTATAGGATTAGCCAGAGGATGGGTAGCAGCGTTCTTAGAGTGCAACTCAAGTGTGATCGTCAAACCGGCTGCCAAGCGTGGTGATTATGGAAAAAAACGCTAATGAATATAAAACATGCCCAGACCAGTCGTTGTAGCAATCTTTGGGAGGCCTGTGTCGCTGTAGGCTTCATTCGACTGAAATGATGATGATGACGAAATTTTAGTAACACACGCATGTTAAAAATTGGAGTCGCATAAAATAACCTTGATATCGGTTAGGTAATCAATTATTAATAACGTAAATCAAATCAATATACATACAGGTAAAGTTATAGGCACGATATCTTATCGCGCAACACAGACATATACCACCATGAAAAAACAAATATTTAAAAAAAGTTTTCTCAGTTTCTAACGCATTGTTAAACTAATCTGTGTGCAGTGCGAAGTAAAGCGGCATGCACACGGTGTCACGCTATCGCCGTTCTAGTTCATTAGGCGGGCGCGGCGCGTCGCGGCTGCTATCGCTGCGAGCCGCTCATTTTTCACGCAACCTACGCTAGTGTGCACGGCCTTTAATGCGTAAATATTTGGCATAATAATTTGTCTATATATATTTAACTGAAATGCTAAGCGTGAGGTCCTGGGTTTGATTTTTACACTGATTTAGTGTGCTGTCCGGATTAAGAATATAGCATCACTCCATGTCTTACCGTGTCACTCTTAAACCAGACGGATGGGCAACAACGCCCCTTCTGTGGGAACAGTAGCCATACTGTGCTCACCAGCCCACCTGCCAACCGTGGTGAGTGCTGGCGAATTCCCACCAAAATGGCGACACAATTGTGAAAATCCATGGGGGAGGCCTTTGTTCAGCAGTGGTGTCTTTTGGCTGATATGACAATGATGATGTATCGTAAAAGGCGACTGGTAACTGATGTATTTTAATAGCTATATCGCAAGCAGTTCCATACGGAGAGATTTTCTTTTGTTTCGTGCTTAGCTTACGAGAAAAGAAAGCTCACGGCTCGTACAAGTCATTTTCCAGCTGCTGTAGGACTGCACTGTTAGTAGTATTATAGGACAACTGTCACCAAGGCCAGTTTAACGCCGATGTCAGGGTGCACTAGCAATGCTGCCTGGCATACGCCTCTCTCGCAAGCCTTGAACGCGTTGTCATATTTAGGCACAAAACTCACAGGGTGCCACCATTGTACCGATCCATCCTGAAGCGCGTTCCATGAGCGCGGTTGGTGTTGCCCAGTGTTTGGGATGAATCGCCCGTAAAAAATGACCATCCCTAAGAAGCTCCTCAATTCTCGTACTTCTCGTACGTCTTTGGCGTTGGGACATTGCTGATGGCCTCCACGTTCATTGGCAAGGGTTTTATGCCTTTTTCTGTGATGCAGTAATCTTGGAATGTTACCTTCATAGTTCCGAATACGCATTCTGATGAGACTAGCACCATCTCGTATACCTGCAACCCAGAAAAAAGCTGGCGCAGATTGTCTCCGTGTTTCTTTTTGGTGTTTTCAATAGACCAATGAATCGTCTATATACCTGTAATAAAAGTCCAGGCCCCTCAAAATTTCATCAACTAAACGCTGGAATGTTTGTCCGGCGCGAAGGTTGTTGCGATGCCCAAACGTTATATATGGAAACTCATATAAACCGAATGCCGTGGCTATGGTTTTGAATATCGTCAGAGTGTACCCTAATCTGATTATACACCTTTACTAGGAATTGTAGAGAAAAAGTCACGGCTTTATATGTTGTTGGAAAATAAGTAAGTGGCGGATGGGATAAATATGTAGTTTGCAGGTATCTACATGAACGTCTAGCGATATTGTATTGTCCAGAATGTGTTCCATTTTTTGTACTCTTTTGTGAATTCATTAATCTTAATTACCGATTAATACAGCTTAAGTAATTTAAATTTCTATGCAATATTGACTTTATTAATAAATTTATTCTCTTCTCTTCTTCTAAAAAAGTATTAGTTTTTCGCGATTATAAAACATTATAATAAAATACTTTTAAACGGATTCGGACGGTGGTGGACCACGGATGCTGCAACGTATTCGAAACGTCAGGAAACATTTAAATCTAAAATGTACGCGATAGAATCCGTTTAAAAGTATTTTATTAACACAAATAAGTAAAATTTTAGTGTCTATTGGTAATGTCAAAATAACAGCTTTTTACTGAATGCATATGAAACGGCAGATATAATAAAAAAAATAGTTTTTAATTTTTCTGTTTGTCTGACGGGACTTTTACTGGCAGATAGCTGATGTTATAAGGAATAGCTTAGGCTACTTTTATATAAGAACATTAAAAATAATTCTATATGCTTAAATAATCAAATATCCGATTTCTTTAAATTCAACAGCGGGTGAAACCGCGGGGCATAGCTAGTTATTAATAAATCTTTAAAAAATGATACAGAGCAGCGTTTTTCATTTGGACAAACAACACACCCACCCATATCAGCCTTTAAACTCCCACTGCTTTGAAGGTACCAATGAAGGGCTCTAGTGTGATTGCAGTTGAGACCCTAGAGCTGGCTTTGTGTGGAAGAGGACTGCTTCGGTGGTGTTAGCCGGTAGTGCATCATGCCCCTCAACTCTTATCCGAGGCGGAAGAATTACAATAAAAATACATTATGTGTTTCCACAGGATAAGAATAATAATAAAAACGGACTGGTTGACAAGGTTTTGTGATCGACGAAAAGACTGACATAAAAATCTGAGTTCATATAAAAACACAATACACATTTTAAAATTCAAATTACTCCCTTAGCTGGTAAAATTTGTAGCTAACCATGAAAAGCTGTACAAGTAATTGGTTGGTAAGTAATAGCTGATTGATGGAATGGAAATAAATGAGTGGCGGACAGGGAAAAAGATGTCAAAATCCAAGCGCACATGAGCCAATAAGCCAAATTGAAATGCCTCCATGTTATACGAGTCTTTCAGAGTAATTGGTTGACGGGACTTTCCTAGCGATTAGGGATGTTACTTGTCGCGAATTTTGTCTTGAATGCGAATAAGAATACATTTATTGCTCAACTGTGTAGAGTTACATTAGTAGATATTCGTCATCATCATCATATCAGCCAAAGGACGCTCACTGCTGAAAAGAAGAGCCTCCCCCACAGATCTCCACAAAGTTCGGTTACATGCCACATCACCACACATGATCATCCGTCGAATCAGGAATGAGGAGATCCGTAGAAGAACTAAAGTTGCCGACATTGCTGAAAGGATAAATAAGCTGAAGTGGCAATGGTCAGGGAACATTTGGGGCAAAACGTTTCTCGAGTGAAGACAGTGCATTGGAATACGCAGCGTAGGGCGATCTCCAACGAGATGAACATGAATGAGAAGACAACAATAAAATAAAATATCAACAGTTTATCAATATTGGATGTCCAATATTACAATTTTTATTATACCTAAATTACAACTGTTCAATTAAATTACTCAATAATTACAATCAGATTAACAATTATTACTAATAATTACAATCACCTAAATTAATAATGAGTATAAATTAAATTCGATTCGATTGCGATTGCTTTTTAAATTTAGACTAGAATACCTAACTATTTATTAGACTTACAAACGACACACACCGTTTGCATGCATATGCAAGTTGTATAATGTCTGATGCAAACGTAACATCGCACCATCGCTTAGTTTTGGTCAAACTTGAATGCCCAGTGATGGATTGTACACAAATGCCGTGTGGTGCCGGCTCAGAATACCACTACCCCATCTCCTCCCGTGGGTGTCGTAGAAGTCGACTAAGGGATTAGCCGGAGGTTGGGCAGCAGCGTCCTTCAAGTATACTAACAACTCAACTGCGATCGCCAACCCGCCTGCCAAGCGTGGCGATTATGGCAAAACCCCCCAATGAGCCCACAACACACCCATATCGGTCGTTGTGGTGATCTTTGGGGGAGGCCTGTGTCCAGCAGTGGACTTCGTTCAGCCGAAATTATGAAAATGATGATGATGACACAAATGCAGCAATATGTACTTACATATTATTTTTCTAGAATAATTCCCTACAAAATACTTTATTGTTGTAAAAAACCCTATTTGAAAATGACTTTTGCAAATAATTTGTATATAAGAATAACTCATTCACTCTAATGATCTAATACAATAATATAAAATTACATAAATCGAAATTCCAAACCATCGACAGCGATATCGACATGTCTCCACCACTCAACGTTTGGGACGTCTCCTTCCATCGGTACGTCGATTTGAATAGAAATACCTAACATTAAAAATATAGGGTATAGTGAATGCGAACACGAGGACAACCCGGACAACCCGCTAGTATTCATTCGCTAAGTGAACTTCTAAAACGACCGACTTACGTTCCACGCTAACTGGACGATTCACAACTTGAAAAGGTGTGCTTTTAAAGGCACACGTGTTTTTGGCTTTGTCTGTAAGTCGATATGGGTTGTCGGTATGTCCAAGCTTTAAAGGAGGTAACCAACATTTTAAAGCGTTGACGGAATACATGTCGACATCGACTTCTGTATGAATGACAGCCCTAATTGATAGACTATCGATAGCCTATAGGTTGTCTTGAATGCTCGAGACGTGGCAGTGTTGTAGGCCATCATTTATTTTATAATAAAGTTATTTATTTTCTCACCACAATAAAAGTTGCAACGAAATATAATATCCCCACAGTAAATTTTTATAATACTAGCTAGTATTATAAAAAAATTTATAATACTAGCTAGTATTATAAACAAAATTATAATATTAGCTAGTATTATAAAAATTTACTGTGGGAGACTGGTGCCTAAGCTAGGCCGAAGCCTGTGTTTTGGATCACCACGCTTTCGATCATAAGAACCTCCGAAGCTAGCTCATAACATGTTGCTACGGATAGAAATAGCTGACGAACTAACTGAAAAATAGTCAGAAGGCTCGGCAAGTAGCAGTGGTTAAGTGATAGGCTTTCTGCGCTACGTGTCGTGGGTTCGATCCCCATACGGTACATATACTTTTGTCTGTGTGTTGTCCAGATTAAGAATATAGCACCACTCCATCTCCTCCCGTGGATGTCGTAAAAGGCGACTAAGGGAATCTAAGCCAGAGGGATGGGCAGCAGCGTCCCTTTTGTGAACCGGTAGCCATACTGCGCTCGCCAACTCGCCTGCCAAGCGTGGTGAGTATTGGCAAATAGCCCCCGAAATGATGACACAGTTCTGGAATCTATGGGGGAGGCCTTTGTTCAGCAGTGGACGTATGGATGGCCAATATGATGATTTTGTGATCTACAGGTTTCCAGTCAGAGTGACAAGCATGTGAAATTTCAGTCCATCAATAGTATCATGACAAAAAATAACCCTAATTCTGCACTAGTGTGTAACTAAGGATAGTACGACAATCAGTTTTATACATTGTCAGATATCATTTCTCGTGACTGTCCTGAAAGGAATTTTAAGTTCTAGATCTTGTTACGATAATGATATAGTATTATCCAACTTAATTAAATGATCTACTGTTGCAAAGCTAAAAAAAAGTTATAATTGAATTAAGCAAAAATTGTTTATTTTTCCACCGTGTGGTGCTGAATAAGAATACCACCATCCCATCTCATATCGTGTGCGTCCTAAAAAGTGACTATGGGATTAGCCGGAGGATGGCCAGCAGCCTCCTTCGAGTACATTTATGACTCAACTGCGATCGCCAACCCGTCTGCCAAGCGTGGCGTATATGACAGAACCTCCCAATGGCACACAAGACATACCGATACCGGTCGTTGTGGCAATATTTGTGGGAGGCTTCTTTCCAACAGTGGACGTTTTTCGGCTGAAATGGTGCTGGTGGTGTTTATTTTTAACTATACATATTCAGCTGAAATACAAAGAATGCTCCAAACGCTAGAGCGACTACAATATACCTACTCTCACTCAAAATATTAAAAGCCTTCGGATTATACAGGCTGCAAAAAATCTTTGATGTATTCAACACAAAATGAATTCTTAATATATATATATCTATAGGCAAGGACGATATGATGGGGTGTGCAATGGTGCATTGGCTCGGTCGTAGAGTCCACTGATGTGTTGCGGGACGCTTCATCACGTCCCGATGAACATTAGCCTTTGGGCTTCAATTATATATCTACTTCATTTATTTTGAGCTCCGATCTTTCCAATTGGATTTACTTGGAGAATCTGTGAATAAAGTTTTTTAAAGTGCGTGTTATCCGATTTGAGAATAATTGCAACCTGCGGCATTAACTACATTTTTTAAACTGAAAACACAGTAACTTGTACACGATACAAGTTTTGAATAACCAACAATAAATTCGATATCATATCAATCCATACATCCGTATCAGTCAAAGGACGTCCACTGCTGAACAAAGCCTTTCCCCATAGCTTTCCACAATTGTGTCGTCATTTTGGGGGAAAATTTGCACTTGACAGGCTGCTTGGTGAGAGCAGTATGGACAATATGCCACAGCAGGGACGCTGCTACCCATCCCTCTGATGTCTCTTTCGGCCGAAATTAATAATCGATCTAATCCAAAATCTTTGGATTTCGGATTACGGATATGTCTGTTTTTAGTGTTATATGTGATTGTAACACATAACGAATGTTTTTCAAAATCTTAAATCTGAAGATTTCTGATTGATTATTAATTTCGGCCTTTACGATATCCACTGGAGGAGTGGAGTGGTGCCTGTGTTCTTGCAGGTGGGTCGGTGATCTATGAATTTTATTTTATTATGTACGCCATAGCTATTCAATGCGTCAATTGGATATTAACATCAGCAAGAGAAGAGAAAACATCGACAACAAAAATGAACCAACCAAATCTTAATTCCCAAAATAAACGTAAACTGAATGTCATTCTACGGATACATTACAAGAGTTTTTCCTTAATACTCGGCACTTGATTAGCCCGGCTCGTCGTAATTATTTTCTCCGAGTTCGCCCGCGGGGATTTGTATAATCCTGATTGGGTACGTATTGCTATTCGATGGAGTGTGTCCGCGCACGTGGCTCCCCAGCATTATCTCACTTTTAGACACGAATAATGGTGACACCCTACTACCGAATTTCGAGTAGAAAATCGCAAAGATTGATTGAATTCTTGATGACGTTTTAGTGTATTAGAGATAATAGTTTTGAGGACGTGTTTTAATTTTGTGTGGGCGTAACAGATGATTTTTGTTGTCTACTTATCTGTGCAGAACTGAATTCCCAAAACAATACTACTATTATTTACAAAATAGTAAAGTAAAAGAATGAATCAACTTACAGCGTGACAGTGAGACATTCGATCAGTGAGTCAGTGATGAGACTGATGAGCGTAAATATATTTTTATTTAGGTATGTGAAACTTTGTATGTTTGAGGAGCCATCATGCTCCAACAACTGAACGGATTATAATGAAATTTGTCATAAAGGTGGAGTATAGGAAATAAGATAATTTTTATTTCAAATACGTATAAAAACCACTAAATTGTGTTTTACACTCAAACAACCAGGCTGGTAACGGTAAGTAATCAATATATCTTTAACCATTTAAGGCAAAATTAAATTACGTACTCACCGCAAAAAATATTAATTTAAACATGTCATGTAATTTAACACTTAAAAGGCAGACATAAACAAATAAAAATAAAAGCTGGATCGAATTAAAAATTTGCCTAGTAAAAGCGAATTAAAGTTGGCTGATGGCAGTCCTCCCGGTTGCGACTGGGGGCCGACGATAACGCCACAATAGGAATTTGCCGTTCGCACCGACTGCCCGTACCCTGTTTAACCTAATTACCACTTAGTTTCTTGCGAGATAAGGACTATTATTAGGTAATTTTTATGAACAACGTATTTTACTCAGAGGCAGTTATATAAATACGTATAGGTAATGGTGGATTGGTACTCCTGATAGGTTGGTAAGGGTACTTAATTACTTTTATTCTCATAAGATCAGTAACGCTTACTAAACGCTCATAGCCATTTGCACTTACTGATCGGTCTACGATCGGCGAGGTTCAGCAACGCTTGGCACGGTCGGCATATAGATGGGTGACCGCATTGGTATTTAGACTGTGCGTATTCGTTCTTCGGTGGGCACGTAAAATCTTCGGTCCCGGTTCTCGTCATTGGAAGGCAGTTTAAGCCAAGTCGGAGGCCTTTGGGTGACTTGAAAAACTTTGACACAAAGTTGGTCGTGGGTTCGATTCCCGCACGGAACAAATATTTGTACGATCTGCAGGTAGTTGTACCGGGTCTGGGCGTATTGTGTGTGGAATTTGTGTTATTAAACGCACCCACGACACACGAGAAACCCATGAGCGGGGCAAAGTTTTAAAAAAAACTTGATCAAATTCCACCGTTCATGATTCACAATCAGAAAATCGTCTTTGAAATTCATAAAAAAAAGGAAATGACTTTCCGAGTACCAAATAAATTTTGGTATACAAAGGTATCGAAAACAGAATAATATCGGCCATGAATGGACCCTTCTTAAAGTCCGGATTAATAAAAATTAAAAATTAACGCTATAGGTTAGCATGAAACTCTACTTCAGCTCTCAGCTGAAAAGTAATTATTCATTATTTTGCCTCCAAAAATACATTTTAAAAAAAGAATTTGTTTTATTTAACAAAGTACAAGCAAAGAGCTCCTTGAAATTAAATATAAAGAAGCGGGAGTTTTCGTTTTAATTCTTTTGAAAACTTTCTTGTACAAGTTGTCGAGAACAAGTAAACTTCACAAAGATTGTGCCCTTTACTTGTATAAGTGACATTGTCCGTGCAATAACCTGTTGAAAGTTTTTGATTTTCAACTGTTACCAATGTTAGCCTATTGATATTAGCGTTCAAGGTGATAAATTGCTCAAATCTGCGGTAACAATGGGCGAATTAAATTCGAGTTTCTTGATATTAATTTCCCGAACGGTTTTTAGGGTTACCGGTTCAAAAGCGATATTAATGAGAATTACCTCATTCATTGAAGATTTATTTATAAATAGTTGGGACCCGCGGTTTCACCCGCGTTTAATTTAAAATATATTTAGAGTACTTTGACATAGGCACTTGACATAGAATATATATATTGAATTTCAAGGGTTTTATTTTTTTTGCGCGGAGATCTAATTATTTTTCTAAAATAAAAGTAGCCTAAGATTCTCCTTATAACATCAGCTATCATCTGTCAGTGAAAGTCCCGTCAAAATCGGTCTAGCCGTTTCGGAGATTACCCGGAACAAACAACAGACAGACAGACAAAAAAAATCATTTTTTGTTACATGTTCCGTATCTACTTTCATATTGTAAAAAGCATTTAGTCTTTGCATTTAGTAAAAAGCTGTTATTTTGACATTACAAACAGACACTTAAATTTTATTTGTATAGATAGTAATATATAGGTACGTTTCCTTTTGGGTTTGGTCCGATTGAGAGTATGGTACAACTCCATCTCCTCTCGCGGCTATCGTTAAAGGCGACTAACGGTCGATTACTATTTGTATATGTTTAATTACAACCCACAAAACATGCCCGATAATATTCTAATATAAAATTTACAGCGTTTTCTCTCTTCTCTCCTACGTCTCTTGCAAAAAATAAGCTATTCTCTTTGCGGACGCTGCAAAAGGCTAAATCAGGCGTTACTTACCCGTGCAACAATAACCATGACCGACTCATGGCAATATCATCATCATCTTATCAGCCAAAATAAGTCCACTGATGAACAAAAGCATAACCGACTGTTTCTACGCCGCGTGTGGTCATTTTGGGGGAAATTTGCCAGTATTCACCACGTTTGGCAGACGGGTTGGTTAGCGGAGAGTGGCTGCTCTACCACAGATGGAATACAGCTGCCTATCTCTCTGGTTTAGAGTACCATACGGCCGAATACTGAAACCCCACTTAATATTAAGTCCCGCTTTAAGTATTTGAGCCACCCCTTTTCCTACCGAAAGAGGGATTTCGGGGGGGATTTTGATACACACATACACACATCAGCTCTTAAAAGTCCACTGCTGAAAATGGGTCACCTAATGATCACTACCACACAGCAAGATCACAACAATGAGCGGACATAGCGGATATTGCCATAATCGCCCAGCTTGCCAGGCGGGTTGGTGAGCACTATGTTGTTACTTGTTATTAGCACAAGGGAGAATGATGCTAGTAATACTTTTCATTTCAGCCCTTAGTCGCCTTTTACGACACCGGTTGGTGGAGAGGTTACAGACCACCCCAGTCTTTTTTTGCCGTACACTGCAAGGAATCTCAGTACCTATTGTAGTCCACGACTGTTATGGTTTGCAGAACTATAGTTTTAATACGTTATGTAGATTTCATCTTCACAATCGGATCTATAATATTTTATGACAGATTTGCTACCGTGTCTGCCTGTAGGAAGTCTCGAAAACTACTCGCTGGATTTTTATGTGGCTTTGGTGGTCGGATTTGTGGCAAGATCTATTACGATATCCATATTTTCAGCTCCTTTTTGGCAGTCATAAACCATTCGTCATTTAGTAATGAGGACGAATGGTTTCATGTTTTAAAAGTAAACTACTATTACAATATCATATTGAACAGATTATAATCGAACGTTGGCAATATTAAATATATTCATATTCACATGCCTATCATGTGCCGTGTGGTGCCGGCTCAGAATGCCACTACCCCATTACATCCCGTGGGTGTCGTAAAAGTCGACTAAGGGATTAACCGGAGGATAGGCAGCAGCGTCCTTCGAGTACATTAACAACTCAACTGCGATCGCCAATCCGTCTGCCAAGCGTGGCGATTATGGCAAGACCCCCCAATGAGCACACGACACACCCATACGGGTCATTGTGGTGATCTTTGGGGGAGGCCTGTGTCCAGCAGTGGACTTCAGTCAGCCTGAATGATGATGCCTATCCTATTATGCTATCCGTTAAGTTTTATATTTACCTGTATATGGAGAAATCAGTATAATTATGTTAATTTCGAACTTACAAAAGGTGTCTGATAATATTCTAATACAAAATCTACAAAGTATTGTCTCCTACGGCTCTTGCTAAAACTAAGCTAATCTGTTTGCGGACGCTGCAAAAGGCTGAATCAGGCGTTCCTTTTTTTATGATCCGGTGGAAATACCTCCTGTACTTCCTTTACCCCGGGAAAGGGCGAAAGGGCATGCTGGACTCCTACTGGCTCATACCACCGGAGTGATATTCGTCGGCCCCGAAGGGAGGCTCCAGGAACTCGATGAATCTCCATCTAGAGCCATCCGTTGGTGCCACGCCTTTAGGCACATTTCGGAGGGGATGACTAGCGGAGGGAAGGCGATTGTAAAGAGTCCACCCCCCAGGCATCTCTCGAGGGGATTGTAAAAGATTCCCCCGAAGCCGAAGGTGCCGCGGCGGTTGTTACCCCGGCTCCGTGTCCTCTTCCTCCGAGCGGGATCGGCCCTCTCCCGACCCCGCACTACGCTCTCACAGAAGGAGACCACAGAACTCCAATTTTCATGCTGGCTTACCCGTGCAGCAATAACCATGACAGACTCATATCAGTATCGTGGCAGTATCATCATTATTATATCAGCCAAAAGATGACCGCAGCTGAACAAAGGTATCCCCATAAATGACCGGTTACATGCCGTGTGTCGTTATTTTAAGGGGAGTTTGCTAGTACTCACCGTGTGTGGAAGGTGGGTAGGTGAGCGCAGAATGCTTATTGATCCGCTGCTACCCAACCTTCTGTTTGAGAGTCTCTTACTCGCCTTTTACGACATCCACGCAATGAGATGGAGTGGTGCTAAATTCTTAATCCGGACACCACACGGACTTCTATTTATAATAATAAATAAATACGTTTCATTCAGATCAAGTCCATAGTGTGTTAGCAACAATATAATATAGTATTATGATTGTATGCAATTTTATTATATATAAATAAACTCTATGAGAGTGGGTTAAGGTGCAGCTTTTTTTTATTGGGCTTCTTGCATACATTTCTTGGAAATGTGGTTGCTTAACCGGTCATTTCTGGCGAAGCTAAACGAGGCCTCCAGCCTACTAGCACGTACATGAATCCTTAAGTTCGTTTTTATTAGCATTGGTGACAATTGGGATATTTTGTCTCATTTGTCACCAGTGGGGGCGAAGCCAGTGGTAGCAACTGAAAATATGTGGAAAAATCCAACAAGAAAATGATAAAGTTTCGGAGGTTCAAGGGCAAATTGCAGTGCTAAGTACAAACAAAAACGAAGTCTTAAAGAGCCGTGAATATAGGGTCGTTTCTGGGAAACCCTACATGAATATTACACGTGAATAGTAAATGGTTCGATGCCATTCATACATTGTTTAATTCTAATAAATATGTAATCGGATAAGTCAATGCCTTAGAGTCCTGGCGGTCAAAAGGTCGAGAAATCAAATCGTCGTAGAGCAGTTTGGCAAGTCACTTTTTCAACGTTTTCAAGCGAGTTAAAATATTTATACACGTTATCAAAATTTCTGGAAATATTGCGTCTAAGATTTTCTTTTTAATTATATATTTCTACGCAGGACTAGTCCTGGGTAGCATTGCAATTGTTTTAGGCAGCCATGACACTTACCACGAGGCGAATGACTTACTTGTCTCGTCATCAAGTAGTTAAAAAAACTACGATTGTGTATCAATAATAATAATTTATAATGGGTCGAATAATTATTTACAATTACAATCGAACCTTCCGAAGAAAATCTTTATAATTTCACTACTTACAATCAGCCCATTATTGTCCTACTTCTAGGCCTATTCTCACGATGAGAAAGGTAAGTTGGCCTAGTAGACAGATGGTGGATAGCCTCGTAGTCATTTCGGCCGAGTGAAGTCCACTGCTGGACACAGGCCTCCCCCAAAGATCACCACAACCACCGATATGGATTTGTTCTCGCTCATTGGGGGGTTTTGCCATAATCGCCACGCTTGGCAGGCGGGTTGGCGATCGCAGTTGAGTTGTTAATGTACTTGAAGGACGCTGCTGCCCATCCTCCGGCTAATCCTTTAGTCGACTTTTACGACACCCATGGGAGGAGATGGGGTGGTAGCATTCTGAGCCGGCACCACACGGCAAGCCTCGTAGTACTTTTAATTAATTAAGAATGCTGATGACGAATGTATAATGAATAGACGACACAAAACTAATCCCACAGTAATAGTTACAAACAGATATGAAACAAAACCGCACTGTTAACCCGCTAAACACTAAACAAAGATATACTCAGTTTTTCTAAACAACAACCAAACAACGAATTGTTTTCGAAACAACTAGCCGGAGTTAGCTCCTCAGTTGAAGCCAACTTCACTACCGAAACTTTGCCAACAATATAGAAACCAACAAAATGACAGTATTGTAATTTACCTTTCTGAGAACAACAACAAAGGTGAACAATTGTTTATCGAAAGCCTAGGGCATGAAACTGTTGCTACTATCGGTTACAAATTCAAGTAATAGTAGTTGTAGTTATATGGATTTTACTTGTCATATCTGGTGCTATTAATTATAGAAAACAAGAGTTTGAGACACAATGGCGGGGAATGAGAACGCGATTTGCGAACATTTCGTTACATGGGTTTTATTTGGCATATTTCATGTTATTAATGTAGAAATTACGATAGTGTACCGGGCCCAAAAGTTATGTGGTATCGGAGAGGTTACAACTCGACGTCGTCCGAAATTAAAGTCCGTGAATGCACCGGAACGCAAATCCCAGGTGCAAAAATTTTGGAAGAACATAAGCATCTCGAATTGAACCAAAATTAATCTCGTTTGCTCCCTCGTGTCCCTCTTTATCTTCATGCATGCTTTTAAGCCGTGTGGTGCCGGCTCAGAATGCCACCACCCCATCTCTTCCCATGGGTGTCGTAAAAGTCGACTAAGGGATTAGCCGGAGGATGGGCAGCAGCGTCCTTCGAGTACATTAACAACTCAACTGCGATCGCCAACCCGTCTGCCAAGCGTGGCGATTATGGCAAAACCCCCCAATGAGCCCACAACACATCCATATGTCGTTGTGGATATCTTTGGGGGAGGCCTGTGTCCAGCAGTGGACTTCATTCGGCCGAAATGATGATGCTTTTAAGTCCTGGACCTTGAAAGCGACCGACAGAAAATGAATAAATTCCTTTCAGATGTGGTGGCGGAAAATGCGTAGAAAACCATGGACAGCACGCTGGACCGATGTATTGATTCCTAACGTCTATTTAGACGATGCCACGCTCTAAGCTTGATCCTGTGTAGTGGGTACAGTTTATATACATATATATTATGTAGATCACAGTAATATTTGTTCCGTGCGGGGATCAAACCCGCCACACATAGCGTAGAAAGCCGATTGCTTAGCCAGAGCACCAACCGTGCAGTTAAATTAGGGTTACGCTAATAATTATGGCATACCTAGATCTACTCTCCCAATCTATCTATTTATGTATGCATGCTTAGATTTGACAATTAAAGTTTCCTTCAATCAAGTGATATATATGGGGTCACACCAAAAGTTTTTAGAATTGGCCAGTAAGAGAAGTTTGCCGATGAAAAGTTTATTTAAACTTCGTATAAAGAACTCTGTGGGGAGCTGTAGATGTATACGTTGAATTCATGTTTTATTTGATTTGACAAATAGGCGGCAATTTAAAAAGTGCTTGTCCTACATCATTCTGATGTTTTACTTTTATCCCACACCTAGAGAATACAAAAGAGTAGTCTCGTTTTCGGTATGTTACCTTTATAGTTAGATATAAACTTTTGCTTAATTTTTTATAAAATAAATGTACACTGTACGACACGGCTCGGCACGGCTATGAAGTTGATCTAAAAGTGAACAAAAAAAAAATCTTGCCACACGGTATATTTCAGCCACTAAATAAATTCATTCCCTGAAACCAACTCCATATTTTTCAAATCATTTCTATAGAATTTGAAATCAAATTAAGCAGATATAACTAATTAAATCGAGTGTCTCGTAGGTACGTACGGCTCGATGGGGTTATAATAAGACAACCCTCCCGTGCTCACTCGAGTAGCACAGAATCGATTTATTTTTACGTCTATTACCTTCGAGCCGACATTTCGCTTTCATTATTTTGTTTACGACGCTGGAAATTAATTTGTCCTACTATCTACACGGTATTTGGTACCTTTATGTTACTAGGTAGAATTTATAATAATGTCAAAGGTTGTAATAGTAACAAGGCGGCTTTACATTTTTTACGGCATATTTTTAGGTTTCCGAACGTCCGAAGGAAAAAACGGTGGAACCCTTATAGGATCACTCGTGTGTCTGTCTGTCTGTCCGTCTGTCACATCCAATTTTCTCCGAATCTACTGGACCGATTGAGTTGAAATTTGGTACACGTATGGATTTCTGCGACCCATACACGCACGCACGTAAACAAATGGATTTTGAATATGGATGTCACTTTTGGGGGCAATATAGAAAATTAAAGAATAAAGTTTTGCAAAATGTACCGTCTAACATTTTAAATGTAAGGGCTTGTTGTAAGGGTCTCAAAAGTTCTTATGTCTCAAATGTAATGTTGAAGATGAGCCGGTGGACGGGCGTTCCTTTCGGATTGTCGAAGATATTCCGGCTGGGGAGATTAAAGCGTGAACTCTGTCGCATTGTGAAACTCCTCGACATCAGAATCCGAAGGTTCTCTAACTTCCGCGCCTTCACCTCTTGGTGCTAAGTGTCGGCTAGAAACCATAATTTCTCGTCCATTTGTAAGCCGCACTCTACTGATCATTGGATAGGGTTTGATCATTTCTCCTTCTTCTACTAGTGTACGTGTTTCTTTAAATATGTAGTTTTAAAGTTATTTAAGAAAATAGACGAAAATTGATCATGCCCCCCATTATCTCCGAAACTACAGAGCCTAAAATTTAGAAAAAATGTAGGTTATAGCTCTTTACCTATAGATAACAGGAAATCCTATAATATATGTTCTATATATATCTTTCAATATTGTGCGTACAAACTTACGATTGCGGTTGGAGTGTATGGGAAAACATGTTTTTCAACTACAATGTTAAGTTTGTTCTTGGGATAAGTTATTGGTACAAGACCAGATTAAATAATAGACAAAATACTCAGCAATTTCGGAACCCTCTCCACGCGAGTTCAACTCGCACTTGTCCGGTTTTTAAATGTCCCCACACTCTACAGTACAGCTACTACAATAAAATCTATGCGTCAAGTGCCAACCAGCACTTTGCGCCATTTCCTGACGTGGGTTTGTGATTGCTCCAGGCCTTGTTGCAGTTAAAGTTATATTATTTTACTAACTGGGCCCCGCGGTTTCACCCGCCGTTTAATTTAAAAGAAATCAGATAATTTATAAATAATTTAGACTACATCTGGCATAGACAGTTGACATAGAGTGTATATGTATTGGATTTCATGGATTTTCATTTTTTTGCGTGGAACCCAATTCTTTCTCCAAAATAAAAGTAGCCTAAGTTACTCCTTTTAACATCAGCTATCTGACAGTGAAAGTCAGTTTTTGGTTATTTGTACCGTATATATATGCATTTAATAAAAAGCTATTTTGACATTACAAACAGACACTTAAATTTTATTTTTCTGTATAGATTTAAACATAAAGTAAATATATCATTTGAGAAGTTCGGGATGTAATATTGTCGTTTACACGCACACAAATACACATCAGAACGTACACGTGCTTAAACTGCTGAACATGGGATTCACACTGATCATAAAATCATTGAGCGGTCATATGGGCATATGGGCATATGGGCGGTCATAATCACCATGATTGGCAGGCGGATTCGTGGTCGCAGTATTTCGTTTCTAGCACACGGGAGGATGCTGTTGCCTATCTTCTTGATATCAATCCTTAGTCGCCTTTTTCTGCACCCATGGGTGGAAGACGGGTGATCTATTATTTGCCGTGAACTACACGGAACTAATAACATTGTTGGAACACTGAATTATCATTGAATTTATACTTATTAATAAAATAAACACTTAAATAGTTCATCTTTCATAACCTTTTCAAACGAAACGTCTTTGCTAGGTCTGTAGTTGTGTTTCCTAAGACACTGAATTGAGATCTGCCAGGGTTATAATATTAGGTGTCTAAAACTGTGGCGCACACGTGATCACGTGCCGCCGTGTGCGCTGCACAGCGCACAGCAAGGTATAGGACGATCCCTTACAATCCTAAGAGGTGCCTGGGGGTGACCGTTTTACAGTCGCCTTGCCAATGCTAGAGGGGGTGACTACTTTACAGTCACGCTCTCCGAGATATGCCTATAAGCGTGGCACCAATGGGTGGCTCTAGTATCATCATACGAGGACCTGGAGCCTCCCTTTGGTGCACAAACATAACCGCTCCAGCGGTTTTAGCCAGTAGGAGTCCGGCATACCCCTCCGCCCTGACCCGGGGCGGAGGAAGTACACGATGAATTTCCACCGGGTCAATAAAAAAAGGAGTCCCCCTTCGCCCAACCCCGGGGCTAAGGAAGTTCATGTAGAATTTCCACTGGGCGACCAATAAAAAAAACCTGTCTTATACTGTTTCACACACCACCACACCACAATAATGAAAAAGTTACAGTATTTTACAAATTTACTGTGGGAGACTGGTGCCTGAACTAGGCTGAAGCCTGTATCTCAGGTCACCAAGCCTTCCACCCCAGAAGTTCAATTTTGCTCTTCCATAGACTGTGTCAAGCGAAATTTTTCCATTTTCTTGTTCTTCGTGTAGGTATCTGATTATATCAAGTTGTTTCCTCTTGTTAAAATTCTCTTGATGAATACTCTACAATACATTATTATAACTTTATCAGGCCCTTTTACTGCAAACAACATATTGATATAACAATAAACTCACTGTTGTAATAAAATGTGTATACACGCTTTGATACACCCAATATTGATGATTTATCAAAATTTATTTTCATTTTTTCATATCTTTGTTTCACTTTGAGTCACTTGACACTTGACATTTTTGACGGAATTGAGTTTTTACTATTGTAAACATACTTTACTATACAATGTAGCTCAATAACTTAATGTTAGTCTATATCGGTCCACTGCTGGACGTAGACCTCTCCCAGCGGACGTAGTCCGTTCATCTAGCCGGTGGGCACCCCACACCTACGTTTTCCAATACGCGTGCGCTCCTCTAGGATTCTAGATATCGATATACGAGAATATCCGGAAGAGAACCAAAGTTATCGACATAGTACACCGAATAAGCAAGCTGAATTGTTCACGTCTGTCAAAGGACCGGTGGCCGATAGAGTAGATGAGTCTAAATAATTCATTTCTGAAAGATTGACCATTAATACGAAAACGCTTTGTTCACGTGTTCTTAACACACTCACACAATTTCTGTGTGAGTGAGTTAAGAACTGGCGCATAGTAGCCACATTGTGTGAGTGCTTTTCGTTGTGCTGAGTGACGAAATCTGAAAACCCACTTTTCTCCACCCCTTCTTACTCCTAACAATCAGCGTCCTCTTGTTTCCTAAAAGATTTGTAACGCATCACCAATTCCTCTGGAGTTCAGGATGTTCAGATTGATCAGGTAAGCCGCAAATCGTTATTCAACATAAAAATAAATAAAAATGAACTACATATTCACGAACTGTACACTAATTCTAAAGGTTACCATAAAATTGACGCTAATAAAGTGGACAACACAACCAACAGACAGACAAATGTATATTTAGTTATATTAAATAATACTCATAATATCTTCTGGGACAGAAATCAAAAGAAATTAATTAATCGTCAACCATCCCCAACCACTGTAATGTTTTCTCATTAATGGCTCTACTAAGATTATTTTCACCATAAGCCCCCGCCACATTACTAATCATCGCTTCAAACGGTCGATTGGCGCCCCCTCGCGGACGTTGAGAGCGCTACCGCTCACTACTGGTAAATGGAAAATGTATATCTTCACACATGAAAAGAAGTAGTGAACAACCAAAATGTATTCTTTTTTTTTTTTTTTTTTTTTTTTATTGTTGGGCTTCTCGCATACATTTCTGGGAAATGTGGTTGCTTAACCGGTCATTTGCTGGCGAAGCCAAAAGAGGCCTCCAGCCAGGCTTAAATTAAATATTAAAAACTAAGCAACTTTCGCTAAGGGCGCCCCCTGCGGGACACGGACCTCGGCTTAGGGCGTTGCTGGGGACAACAAGCTATTGTTTTGGGGACAGCTGGATCGGTATTATTTAAGTTGTTTTAAGGGACATTTAAAGCTACAGGCTCGGCACGGGCCGGCGCGAGCAAGAGACGGGAGGGAGAAGTGCTAACTTGAACGGGAAGGTGACGCGGCGATAGGCCTCCGCGACGTCGGTGAGGCGGGCATCCTCGGCGGCGAGGGCGGTACAACGGTCGGGTGTTTAGTGAACGAGACAACGCGAGTCTCTTCATGTGATCTAACGTGATTTCATCGTCTGGATCGACCAGAACGTGCCTCGGGCGGCGTACTCTACTGATACGGGAGGGTTCGTAGTCGGCGGCTGATACCACAAGGGGATTTGGGTGGGACAGGGCAGAATCGAGATAGCGTTTAGACGCTTGTTTCATAAATTGCCTGATGGTCGGCAAGTTAAGGTCGAAATGGAGTTGGTCGTTTCGCATGTACAGAGGCGCTCCGGTGGCCTTGCGCATGAACCGGGTTTGGAGGGTTTCGAATCTACGGAGTGGGTATGATTCGGCGTGTGCGAACACTGGGCTGGCATAGGTCATGATGGGATGTATTCTTTGGAACGCGTCGAATATATATGACAATGGCTGGTCAAAACTACGCTCACTTTACGCACCAATAAAATTAACATAATTAATGAACTTTATTAAGCGATACTTACGTTTAAATATTATAGATATAACTGTTAAATTCTTTTTGAGTCGGTCTGTCGACGTTGCGACGACAGAGATGCAAAGCGTTTCACGCAACATAATACGCAAACAATGGATCGTGTCGGTGCAAAGCCGTTTTCTACGAAACGGCACAGTACGTCGTTACGCGTCTCGCTGATTTTTGTAAATACACTGCATTTTAACGCAGTTAAACTTAAGCTTAGAGATATTTTAAAGTATTCAATCTTTATCCGTATTGCAGAGGGCGAGCTAACTGAATTACACGAACTATTTGCAATCGAAACTACGAGAAAGACTGTTCAATAAACGCGAACAGGGCGCTCGGAAACATTTTCTTTCGTTTGTTTCCTTTCACATTATCGAAGTAGAAGGGGATGAGGAGGCCCGGCTGGACGTACGGGCTTCGCATTTAAAAGCGATATAAAAAACTTGGGCCTTTATTTCGCAGGATGACCTAAGTGGCCGGCCGGACCGTACAAAAAACCCTCTTGGACTTACCTGTATTTTTCCACTTATTTATCCAACGTTTTTACATTCGCACTGTTTGTTAGTACAGCGCGCTTTGTCTGTTCGGGAAGATCCTGTTTTTTAACGAGTACTTAGGGTCTAATTAAAAGGAAAGCTTCGGACGGACAGTCGAGCCTTTTTGATGCCCACTGTTATTACATTTCGTGTATAAGTTTAATTTGTCTGGATGGAGTTTCGAGTGGAGAGCTCACCTTGTTTTTTTGGGTGTATGTTATTGAATATGTTGAAGTGTATGCTCTTGAGTACGATCTTGTTAGTAAGAGATTCTGACTTAACAATAGTCATGAGAAGTATGTATGTAAAAGCGGCCTGTATTTTAATAAATCGTTTTGGTAAATGTGCATAAATCAGCGTATAATATATGTAAATTTTCTGCATTATCACTCAGTCACAGTTATGTATTTCTATTAGTTTCTAATCAATTGAGTTGAGAGTACTTAGAATATACTTACAACACCATAAATACAGGATAAGAAAATAACGGTGTCATGATCGGTTTAAAAAATATGACGGTCATTATTAAAGGTAATGCGATAATATGTTAAAATTTGACGAGTAATAAACCATAAGTCGCATCGCGTTGGCCCCATAATGAGGGAAATACCATTGCTCACGGCATTTACATTAAACTTAAGTTCATCGATAGTTAATGTCAGTGCGGGAATGACGCTCTGCGCAAGAGTCGACTCCCGCAAACACCATTACGTGTTTTATCTCCCTTATGACAGATGGCGCAATAAAAATTCATTTTAAATCAGGAATAACTCCAAATAATGAGAGAGCACGTGTCCTTCGGGATCATTATATGATTGAGTATTGGTCGATTCGGTACGAGATAGCTCTTTGATTTACTGCCGGACTTTTGAGCGCACTAAATCACTTTTGTATGGAACTTGAGAAAACTATTAGCTAGTATTATTGGCGAACTACGAAAGCCTTTTGTGTGGCCTCTACCCGTCTCAGGATAGATACTTTTTTACTCTATGAATTATTACGACTTTCTGATTTGCGTGGCGAAATAAAAATTATAAACTATTTTTGAGTTGTATATTCGGGAGAATGTATTCGTATTGTGGTTGATATCTTATTTTGGAAACTGACATAATGTTCAATGTTGACCTATAATTTATTGATGTGCTTGTTTTCTTTTTATGATTTATGGCTTACCGATTATAATAGAGCTCAAATATATGGAGTTTACTCCTTAAGAATCAATTTATATATAAGGCCCGGTATGAAAAATTTATGAGGAGAGAAATTTTGTAGAGCGTAAACTAAAATGTGTTACGGTTTTCTGCGCACCTTTGTTTTGTCAATAATCCGTGTGGTGTCCGGATAAGAATATAGCACCACACCACTCCATCTCCTCCTGTGGATGTCGTAAAAGGCGACAAAGGGAATCTAAACCAGAGGGATGGGCAGCAGCGTCCCTTCTGTGAAACGGCAGCCATACTGCGCTTACCAACCCGCCTGCCAAGCGTGGTGAGTATTGGCAAATACTCCCCAACATGATGACACAGTAGTGAAAATCTATAGGGGAAGGCCCCTTTAGATTTTCACAACTGTGTCAATACTGTGTGTGCCCCTCTTTGTTCAGCAGTGGACGTATAAATGGCCGATATGATGTGTCAAATGTCATATGATATTAACGTTTTATATGATTTCATTAAATATATATAAATATTGATATTTAACATCATTATTATTAATTATTAATACGCAGTGGAATGACAAAATAATAAAATATAAAATATGGAAACATCTACTATACCTAAGTGACGGTGGAAGAAAATCCGACGAACACGTGGATGCAGTTACTAGGTAAATTATAATTCATTTTTATGTTATAAATATGTACGCCTCATGCCTTACTATACGTTCCGTGTGGTGTCTGGATTAAGAATATACCACCACTTCATCTCCTTGAGTGGATGTCGTTAAAGGTGACTAACGGCCGAAATTAATAATCGATCTAATCCAAAATCTTTGTATTTCGTATATGTCTATATTTGTGATAAATGTGATCATAACGCACCAACGAATGGATTTCAAAATCTTAAATCTGATGACTAAGGATTAGATTGATTATTAATTTCGGCCGTAAAGGACTCTAAACCTGAGGGATGGGTAGTAGCGTCCCTTCTGTGGAACAGTAGCCATACTGTACTCACCAACCCACCTGCCAAGCGTGTGAGCACTGGCAAATTCCCCCCAAAACGACGACACATTTGTGGAAATCTATGAGAGAGTCCTTTGGCTGATATGATGATGATGCCTTACGATACATAAATGCGTTTGACGGTTGCTGTTGGCAACTAAAATCATGCTCCAAATTTTTTAAACGGTTTCCCACACTAGCTTTTCTCCTGTGTTGTGGGTACAGTTTATAGACATAAATCACTTGCCTAAAAAGCCAAACCTGAAACAACTATCTGTAGATCATACAAATATTTGTTCCGTGCGGTTAGCGACACTTAGCGCAGAAAGCTAATAGCTTAGCTATTGCACTACCTGTACCGTCTATCTAAGATCAAGTCGATGTACGGCCGAAATTAATAATCAACCCAAAATCATTGGATTTGGGATTGAGCATAATATGTTTTTATTGTGTTAAATGTAATCTTAATACAAAAACAAAATCTTAAATCTAAACATTTGTGATTGGATTCATTATTAATTTCGCTCGATCTAAACTAACCATAAATTGATATACTCCAGTTATTACGATGCAAAGGTCAGATTGCAACTGGCACTTTGGTAGACTGGAAGCTGAGGGGAGAAGGTGTGGCCCGTTTTGAGCAGTGGCTAGATGCTTGGCTTTCTGCGCTGCGTGTCGCGAGTTCGATCCCCGACGGAATAGAATAAATATTCGAACGAAACAGGAGAAATCCTAGAGAACAGATCCTAGAGAACGTGAAAAACCGTACGACGATGCCGACATATCTTTGAAGACTTTTTACATATATGTTAAATATTTTATGAATATGTAAAGTTGTAGAAATTGATTAATCTAAACTACGTACAACGTTGCCTTATACATGAAATTGGCGAAATTGTGGCAGATACAGAAGCCACATCTAATAGAAAAAGAGTGTCAATGTTTTTATAAATAGTAGTGGTGTCTTACATCAGGGCAATTCACAAATTACCTAATAGTTAGTGTCTCTATGTAACTTTAATTTCCAATTATGTATGCATTAATCCATCTTATATTAAGATTACATAATATACGGAATGTAATTGACACATTACTATATACTACCTAATAATAAAAACTAAATACAAAAGCAAAAATATTTATAATTTCGCATCTCCAAATTAACACGTCTGCCACTCTACATTCCAAATCTATTATGTCATTCTATTGTGTTGGAGTGCCAAAAGTCATCGACAATTTTTTGTACCTTTTGGAAACAATATTTACGACGGTCATTAATTAACGTCCAATGTGGCCAATGTTGGGCCCAATTAATTCTCTCCAAATGATTGATCACAGTGGGTACAACATAGATTGGGAAGGTGATAAACCATGGATTGGTGCCATACCATCTACTGTGTGAGGTCCGATTGACGTTTTGTCATTTACAGTATCTGAATGATATTAATTTGTTAAAATGACAACACTGATCGAGTAGTAAATCCGGAAATGTTAAGTTACACTACATTACAACTAAATATGCCACTGTATTGATTTACTTATTTTCTATTTGCATAAACAGCCATTGATATGAATAATGGGTAGTGGCCCAGTCTTTGTTATCATATTGGTCCAAAGTTACTGCATAACATTCTTCGAGTTTATTAATGATTGGAACAAAGATAGGGCCAACATGGTTTGGACAGGTTGTTGGTGCCATGCTGTCTGCTAAGTCTGTGTGGGGTCTATTGTTTTTTTTACATTTTCTGTATTAGAAGGGCTATCATTTTTTTCATAGCTAGGGATTTATAGGATAGGTCGGTTTTTACGTATCCACGCTCTGGGTCTGCCGATAGCGCCTCACAAAACCGAGGCGCTATGGTTCCACAAACTGCCGCGGAGCAGAGAACCACCCAGTTCGTGGATACACGATAAGTACCTGGGGCTCAGCCTGGACAGTCGTTGGGGCTTCGAAGAGCACATCGCGCGCCTCATCCCCCGTGTCGAGAGGGTAGTGGGTGCATTGCACTGGGTGTTGCCCAATCTCGGGAGACCGAGCGAGGAAGTTCGCCGTCTCTACGGGGACGTCGTGCGGTCTGTGGCCCTCTACGGGGCGCCTGTATGGTCATCCCGGCTGTCAGGCGTCCAGCACTGCAGAACCAAACTTCACAGTCTGCAGCGCAGAGTGGCTGTACGGATCGCACGGGGATACGGGACAGTGTCCTACGAGGCGGCAACTCTCCTGGCACGCTTTCCGCCTTTCGACATCCAGGCGGAGATGGATGCGTGGGTCTATGACCAGACACGCTCTCTCCGCCAAAGTGGGGAAAGCGTGCCTTCAGGGGCGTTTGACAGAATGAGGCGGCTGGCTCGACGGCGCGCACTCGAGATATGGCGACAACGCCTACGGTTGCAGTTCGCGACCAAGCGCGTCGTCGAGGCCATCCTGCCACTCTTCGGAGCCTGGCTCAGAAGGAGTGAGCGCGTCACCTACCGTCTGACGCAGGTATTCACCGGTCACGGTTGTTTCGGTACGTACCTGCACAGAATAGGACGCGAGGTTACGGCACAGTGCCACCATTGTGGAAGCGACCAGGATACCGCAGAGCACACGCTCGAGGAGTGCCCTGCGTGGGTGGCCGAGCGGTGGATCCTGGTCGATCGGAACGGGCAAGATCTCTCTCTTCTGGCAGTAGTGTCGGCTATGGTGGCAGATCCTGAAAATTGGAGTGCTGTGGTCTCCTTCTGCGAGAGCGTCATGCTCCAGAAGGAGACTGCAGAGCGGGATCGGGAGAGGGCTGATCCCGCACGGAGAAGGACGAGACGGCGCCGGGGCAACAACCGTCCCGGCTCCCAAGTCCAACACGTCTGAGCCCCCTGCCGTCACTTCATGGTGGGGGCCTCGGGGGTCGTGGGCGCGCAGATTGGGGAGTCTGCGTGCTCACACCGAGTGACCCCCGGGAAGACGGTGGCGCACACGTGGTCACGTGCCGCCGTGTGTGCAGCACAGCGCAAAGCGAGGCTTGGAGGATCCTTTACAATCCTCCCCGAGAAGTGCCTGGAGGGGCGACCATTTTACAGTCGCCTTCCCTCCGCTAGAGGGGGTGACCGCTTTACAATCATCTCTTCAGAGATGTGCCTAAAGGCGTGGCACCAATGGGCGGCTCTAGTGTGATCTTACGAGGACCTGGAGCCCCCCTTCGGTGTTGAAGATGACCGCTCCGATGGTTTTAGCCGGTAGGAGTCCGGCCCCTTCGCCCTTCCCCGGGGTGAAGGAAGTTCCATGTAGAATTTCCACTGGTCATCAATAAAAATAAAGGCGGTTTTTACGTATCATGGATATTTTCATGTTATTACTATGTAACACCTATATTTGTTCAATAAATAAATGTAATGAAACAGTTTTAAACGGATTAGATCGCGTTTATTATTGATTTTTGTTTTCCTGACATTCAAATCCAAATACAAATTCAATTCTTTATTGCAAGCATGCGGCGGCATAAGATCTTATTACATGTACTCGTAATGTTAGCAGTCCCAAAAACATGCACCTTGGCACATTTCGAACACTTTGCAGGGTTCGTGGTCGCAGGATGACTGAGGTGAAAAGCTTTATAACAGACTTAAAAAGTTATTTTATTTACCGTACAAAACTAATCAAAAAGTTTTCAGTTTCAGTTTCGATGCACGCAGTATTCACTCACAGTGTCTTGATGTTTTTTAATGTGGTGTGTTGTTTGGGACTATATTAATTTAATAACTCGGATCCCAACCTGGCAACGATCATCTCTATTAAAATTAGAATCTATTAATTTCAATAGCTCACGAAACATTCTTGGTACATAACGGTTCTCTTTCGCGAGGACTTGAGGATGTTCAAATCGAAGAAAATGGTTGTATTTGCCTAAGGCATGTTCACACACTGCAGACTTTGTGGAGCGTCTAAATGTGTTTTATTATAATGTGTAATAATCGCTAAAACCTAAGACACTACTGAATAAATGTAAGTAAATATGAATAATATATAAGATTATAATTACTTAAATAAATGTGATCAAAAATTTCATTTCGGATTTCTATCAAGCTGATTGTCGACGCTATTTTGAACTGCCATACAGAGTTAATGTTAACAAATAAACAGTATATTTTAATAAACAGGTAACGATAGTATTTAACAACCCACCCACGACCACCAAATTCATTCACAGCGTAAGCCCCATTGTGTAGAAGCTGATCAAATTACAAATACTCCCAATAAAACTCCACCATTTTATTACCAATAATTTACTACATGCCTCGTTGAATGTAAAAATGAAATTAAAAACAAACCATTAAACGATTTTATACGAGAATCTCTAACAAGGACGATTCCCTTAACCGGATCGGGAGCACACCTGGGTACTCGAAATTTGCCCTAAAAGGTCCCAAACGACAGTTGTGTTTACCACTACAATGGCGTATGTACAAATATTTGTGAGGAAAACTAAACTTTACACAGTACGAAGTGAAGTTGTAATTGCTTTGCAACCTAGGCTTCATGTTGGTAGCTATTGGACATAAGTCATTCCGGAAGCAAGGAGTGCCGAGATGGTAGATTTTTAAAATGGAACGTTTGATTTGCATTTGAATAAGAACCCGGCGACCCAGGTGCGCACGGTACAGTCAAGTCCAAAAGTTTTTCGATTTTTCCAATGTGGACACGAGTTAGCTAAAATTAATATGGATGACCACACCAGTTGTAATCGACGGTGTCATCCAATACGATTTACATACGAATTAAAGTTGCACGGTTTTAGGTTTTTAATTACTGAAACTTCATTAAAGTTTTTTATGTATTGTCCTGGCTTTTTCACACACGGATAATCATTTATTTTAGCATTCGTACTCATATTTTGGACGTTTCGATGGAAAAAACACGCGCAAAAACAATTTCTGCCTGTCTGTACTTTCATTAGGTGACGTAGATTCGTGTGATTTTTTATATAACAATTCAATACTAGGGTGACAAAACGCACGTGTTGCTGATAGCCAAGCATGAGTAAGATAGTATAGGTATCATAGGTATACATACCAAAAATCTACTTAGATATAATTCTTTTGATTTAATCTACTTACTCACTACTTTTGTATTCATTTGAATCGATCAAGTTTTTATCTAGGTAGCTGAATGTTTTTTTATAAAAGCTTGCTAATCTAGTAACCAAATATGAAAAAACGAATGTACGGTACCTCGTATCGAATAAAACATGGTTTTTTCACTATTCGATGTTGATTTATTATGTATTCATTGTTCATTATATTTTGTGTTTTCTTTTGCGATTCAGAAATTGTTATTGTCTATAATGTCACTATACCTACAAGTATGTAGGTATTACAAGTATGTAGGTATTACAAGTACAGAATAATGTAATAATTCCTGGGTATTTACAAGCCGCTCATATTTCTCATGTGGACTTGGGAACGCAATAAGAAAACAAGTCCACTACACATCATATTTTTTATCTGTCAAGTGGGGCGTGTTTGAGGCTACGACTGCTCCTTGTTCTGCCTCCATTGTTTGAGTTTTTATTATCATCACGAACAAAGGGCGCGTAAACGGTAGCACAAGCGTTATCGGCACTTGTGATCAACCTTATACTGTTTTTTTTTTAATTATATTTTTTACGAGACAACCGAGATGTGTTCGTGCGGGCGCAACATGCGATACGTATCGCGAGCGTTTTAATTTTCGCGCGTATGTATTCGACAATTGAGTGATGCGTTCCTGTTTTAAAAATGTGGTATTTCTTTCTTTATTTTGCGTGGGAATGTAGGCTGTGATATCATCAATAAATGCTTTGTAGAACTTATTTAAAACTAGTTTCACCCTGCCACGTGTTGCTGTGGCTAAATGCTCGTAACGACAACACGATTTGATTATGATAATAAAAAAAACAATTATGGGTTTCCTGGTTTAATAAAAACATGCGCGTATATGAATACAACGATGTGTAAAAATTTCAAAACGATCGGTAAAGAACTTTAGGAGATTTGTGATTATGAACAAAAGAAGATAAAAAAATATATGTATAGAAGATGATCACTGCTCAAAGCCTCCTGGGAGCCTAAAAAGGCCGCTTTAGGTGAATCATAATATGAATTACATTAGAAATCACCACATGGTCATGTTAATAGTCAGTTATGATTAAGTGACCATTTTGTGATTTCTAATGTGAATCGTATTGAGATCATTATTATGCCCTATAAATAAAACCTAATACGGTCTTTTTAGGCCTTCTGGACCATTTGGTGATATTTAATGTGATTCATATTATGATTCTGCTAAAGCGGCCTTTTTAGGCCCCCTGTAATGAGTGTAAGTATGAATTGTCTGGTCAGAACTGACTAGAAGATAAACTGCAAAACACCATTTTAACTCTTCTTCTCAGACGACTCACTTTTTTTATACCTACATAAAATGTGGCAGTGCGTAGGTACTACTAATACACTCGGAGTGACAAAGTCGCACCTCTCTGAAAATAATTTTCAAGCATATCCAACCGCAAATATGACATTAAACCCAGTTAATATTGGTCACTATTGTATGTTTAACGACTATTAAATACACATTAGATTTCATAAGCAAAACAAACTTCCGACCACGAGACGTTAAAAAACTGATGTTAAAAAACGCACTACAGGGCCGGATGAATTTTCCCAGCGCACCGCTATTGGGACAAATATTGAGAGGCTGGAGAGGGAGAACGCGGATCTACGTTCTCAGCTTTTGAGTATCCCAGTATACCCAGTTGGGAAAACTGACGAAGGAGATCAACCTTTTCCGCCCACTAAATTGGAGGCCGAATATTTGCGGTCCATTATGCTTGCAGTTGGGGGCACGGTGGACGCAAAACTTCAGGCGTTTGGGAAGAAACTGCCCTCCTAGCTTCTTCTCCGTCTGCCAGTTGTGGCTGATAATAGTGATAAATGTGGTTGCAGTCAGCGCAGGCTACCCACATGACTACAACTGTGCTACCTGGCCACTACCAGGGTGCCGTTGAGCGCGGCCACCCGCACCTACTGCCACCATCAAGGCGCCGTCTGTAGCACCAGTAGCGACGCAGCAGTCTTCTACTGCGACTCAGAACTAAGGGAAGAAAAATAAAAGTGCTGTGCTGCATTGCATTGGCATTTGCTGCGCCTACTGCGACCTCACTGGTGCCCTCACTGGCAGTGGTGGCTTAAAAACCCACGGTGGATACCACCGAGTTGTGATCCACTGTTGCCAAGAACGCAATAAAGCCTAAGCCCCATAAATCTAAAGGCCAGATAAAGGGCGCTCCCCAGAAAGGGAAGAGGCGAAGACGGAAACGAGAAAAGGGGGAAAGGAAAAGTCAATTTATTTAAAGTTTCAGATTGGCCGCGATCGCCGTCACGGTGCCCGAGGACTCATTCAAAACTAGGTTGGATGAAGTCATGGCCGAGGCCAGGCATAGTATCAAGTTCGCCGACCTCGGCATTTGCCCGGACCTCGTGACCATGAAGACGTCCTCTTCATGGTTACGGTGTCAGGACAACGCTAGCAATGGAATGGTGCTTTCCGTCTAGACCAATAGCCTGGCTTCACGAAATGCCACTCATTTGTATCCTTGAGCAATATAGCTGGATCTAGATCGGGCATCTCTCTCTGCTGCCAGCAGTATCTACTACCGGCAGAGAGAGATCGCCCGCTCGGCACCCAGTGGTGGAACCTGGTTGATCGTAGCAGGCAAGATCTCTCTCTCTCGGCGGTACAGTAGGTTATGCTAGCAAAGCATAAAAATTGGTGTGCGGTGGTCTCCTTTTGTAGGAGCCTAATCCCTCCAAAAGGAAACCTCTCTGAAAAGAAAAGGGCACCGGGGTAATAAACACCCTGGTGCCAATATATGACACGCCTAAGCCCCGGCCATCCGTCACTATATGCGAGGGCCTTGGAGGTCACAGGCACGCTGATTAGAGGAATTGGCATGCAAATACCGGGCAACCCTCAGGAAGACTATGACACACACCTCATTACATGCCACAGTGTGCGCAGCACAGCGCACAGCTAAGATTTTGGGACAGCCTTTACAATCCCCCTCGAGATGTGTCTGGGGCGGCCGTTTTAGTGTCGTCTCCACTTCGCTAAGGGGGTTGATTGCTTTACAATCATGTGCTTAAAAGATCCCGGAGCCCCTCTTCGGTGCCAAAGATGAGCACACAGGTGGTTTCAGCCGGTAAGAGTCCGGTATACGATATAGGAATTCCATGGTGAATTTTAACCAGGTCTTTTTTCAATCGTAGTTTCTGTCTTAAATATCCGCACATGAATTAAGCTTGCTCTATGTTTTTTAACAGTTTCTTAGACAGTTGTTTAACAATTTCAAGATGAAAGCATCAGTCTTAGATATCTACAGCAGGTTGTTACTAATGCGCACGAAGGCGTGAACGGTTTACTGTTGACCTCGTTAGTACAAACAAAACGACACAGCGCATGTAAAACAACTGCGCACTTCACGCGCGCCTTTTGCTCTCGAAAATAACTCATCTCGAGTTTTCATGAGGTGTCATTAATTCTGGGAGCTTTGTCGCGCCCGCTCCGCTCCACGCTCCGCGTCCTAATGACGCAGCTCTTAGCCGTTTGTTCTTACCTCATTAACAAAATGACGTTGACGTTAATACTTGTGTTGCGATTACGCGGGATTGAAAACGTTTGTGAAGGAGTCACTGGCGGGTGATGTTCCAATTTTAATTGAAAAAAAAAAACGTTATTTTTTTATAACTTAGTAATTCTCAAGATCTGCAGTCAGTAATAAAAATAACTTGAAAATTAAGTAACTCTGCATTTTACCCGACTGCCCCGGAAGGAGGGCAATGTGCTTCAAGTGTATGTATGTCTATTGCTGCAGACTCTGTAGCCTCAATGGCTTCACGGATTTTAATTGTGGGAGTGGCATAGGGTATAAGATTTAAATATGGCGTAGGTACGATATTTTTTACGTAGTCCAGATTCTTTTTAATCCCGTTTTACTCTTTTGTGTAGTTTTTGCAGACATTTTTGACACATATGCACTTCAAATTTGGAACATTTAGATGTTAAAGTGCGAAGCTTGTTTTTAAATTAACAGCAACCTTTTCAAGTTCGCACTAATGTTTAGTTCCTTCATACAATGTGCTTCTCCTGAAGAAAATATGCGTGAACAATAATAATTTTTGATTTACCCCGGGGCTCGGTTCGGCTCCGTTCTTTTAATTACGGCGCCTGGCCGGGGCGGGCTCGGGAAAATATTTAGCCTCCCGTCCTCACCAGCCCTCCGTAATTACTAATGAGCTGTACTTAAGTACATGTATAGGAGACACGAATGTTCAGTAACTAAATTATTTTTAATGAATAACAGGACTCAGAAATATAGTTTCGCGTATAAATTGAATTTAATTACTTGGTTAGTGGTTGTGGCTGCTTTTGAGAATAAATCTTTGAAGTAGTGTTGTATTTTATGATCAGTTTAAACTTCAGTTACTAAGATATATTTTAATTTGATTTCTAAAGGAACGAGAGTCGATACTGATTTCAGTCATAGTTTTTCATAAATGTTACCTATAAATTTCGCAAGTTCTTTAACTGAACTAAATAAAACCTTAACAATCCAAAACCTTCACAAAAATTTGACCAAATATCAAAATCAACTAAAATTCCACAACAAGTATAACATTTTTCATTTGTGTGCAATAACGTTTCATTTGAAGATGGCTGGAGTCTCGGAAGGCGACGAAGAAATAAGAGGAATTTCTGGGAGCAAATTAGAGGCCCGAGGTTCCGTAATAAGAGTGGACCAAGGGACTGCGCCCTGATAACGCTCACATTGTTGTTGCTATTATTTTTTCATCTCGGCCGAGCATATTTCGCGTTCCTTTTTGGGTCTCCGGCAAATTGTTGGAGTGTAGTTGATTTGCTGTGTGTAGATGTGGTCGGTGTGGTGGTTTGGGTATAATGAATGGGTGTGAATAGTAATGCAGCGAATACCACTTTTCCGAATACTAATACTGAGTTTTATATGAAGTGAATACGAATATACTGAACGTAATTTGTCAAAGCCAAGGGCAATAACGTCGTAAAGTTTTTTATATAATAATTTGAGTCTCCTAATACAGCTTTATTAGCTTAAAAGGAGACTCGAATTATCAACTAATGTAAACTGTTTTCTGGTAAATAAAACATTTTGTATAAATTTTTTTGGCGATTCACGGTTTCTTTCTCTATTTTTATATTGCCCGCTGTTGAAAATAGCTTTTCTGAAGCCACGTTCGAAGATTTTGTAATTGATATATTGATCATTTTAAGGGTTATCCCCGATTATCAAACTAAAAAATAAACAAATTAAGTTCGGGTATATGAATAGTAGTTCAACTATTTAAGTGCAGGTGCTTTCCTTTGAATTATTCCAATTTTGAAAGCCTCTTGTCCCACTATTCAATTTTGGTGACACTGGCAATAAACTCTTGGTTCACTTTTCCTCACTAGGGCTGGCAATGTCCCCAGTGGTTTTAGCCGGTATGAGTCCGGCATGCCCCTTCGCCCTTTTCCGGATGGAGGAAGTTCATGATGAATTTCAACTGCGACCAAAACCAACAAAAAAGTTCTGGCAATGTTGGATTGTGACATTGACCGTCTGCAAAGTTTGACAAAGAATTCTATATTAAATGCACTTGAACCAAATAAGCTTGATAGCACTGAAGATTATATAACATACTAAACCATTTATCACCATAATCATTTCACAAACCTCAACAAATCGATAGTTCCTCTTCACATTAATTTCACAGTAATTATTAAATACGAGCAATTCGATAATTAATGGGTGCAAAAAGAGGCCGGCTACCGTTATGGAATCGCAACGGGATCGCGGCGGGATCGCAGTAAATCACGTTCGCACAATGCCGCCAGGTGGCGGCGGCGTCGCACGATAATGCTCGCGTTTAATTACGCGGAATAATTAGTGAACGGAATATTTTCCGGGCCCTAACTATCTCCGCCGTCTTCCGGCGATAACTAGGCGGTAATTGCGGATTAACCTCGCATTCAGAATTTAATAGGTGCTCGAACGGAACGCTACGATGCCAGCCGAACCCCATTCCTGATATTTGTTTAGTGACGTCGAATTAATTGTTCCCCGGAAAACATTCCGCATATGTCAAATAATGTAATGCTACGATTATTTGTTTGTTAATTTCGTATTACGTGTTGCACTGGATGATATAAAATACGAGGTGATAATTGCTAGTACCTACGATTAGAGCGCGCGTTAACTGAAATATATGCATTGTTTCAAATTCGGTAATCTTATTTGAATGTATTGTAATCAATACTAAATATATATATACACTATTTATGATTACACTAAACATAAAAAAATAACTATGTATTTAATAGATATATAAAAGTATAACATGTACTTAGGCGTCAAAGTATACCTCCTCATCGCTGTCAGCTGATAATGTTCCTAGAAGGCTGGCAGCATTGCCACGTTGAATGGCAATGCTTATTCTTTGGCCAAAGAAAAGGCCAGCCCTCTGATCACAAGTGTCGACCAACCGTCTAGCTATATCTTTGAAAAGCTGACGTGCACTCGGACCCCATGACCCAAGCGTTTCGACCCCAAACGGCTCAAAACAATAATTGCCAATAAGGTTATTGTATTTGCGCCGTTTGAGGGCTTCTGCTGCAGAAGCGGCAGCGCCAGCACAGCCTGCCGTGCTAGGAAGATGGGATAGAGCAAGGGTGTCGACACAAGTTGCATACCACACCAGAGGCCTACCCATCTCCCATGGCAGTAACGACATACCGTCCGGTCTTTTACCATCGTTACGTGCCAAGCCATTGGGTTCCAAACCAGCTGGCACGCCGGCAGTGACAAAAGCACGACGAATAATGTCGTTAATATTGGCATGCCGTGCTATGCGACCTGCACTTTTAATGCAAGACAAGCCATGGTGTCCGAGGCGGTAAACAGCTTCACCGCATTGACACCGATGAGGAGCAACACAAGGAGCACCTAAACGTAGGCATGCAGCGAGCCGATACTTATATAATATCTGCTCCGGTTTAAATCCAATTTAGGAAGCAGATTTTAATATTAGTTGTCCAAAATTGCTCTAATCCCGGTTTTAAGTCACGGTGTCTAGGCAATCGGCATTCAGTCGCGATTGTTTTCAGAGCTAACCCGCTGAGAGCACGCATATTGCGAATGGCGGGCACGTGTTGCCAATGTAATTTGCGCTTTATGGTACGTAAATAATTCGCGATAATCCCCGAGCGCCCCCGTCACCACGGCGACGTTTGATCTTTCCAATAGAAGGTAAAAAATAATATAAGCGCATTTTCACCTGCGACAATTCGTCCGAAGTGTAGTTATTGCCGACCCCCGGGGGTGGCTAGTTGAGCGTGAACTTTGATATCGGCGCGAAATATTAATTTCTCGACGCCAATAAACAGCGAAGCGTACATAATGCTGGCAAATTAAGCTGAGTGCCTTTAATATTATTCTGTTGGAAATTTTAATTATGAAACGATTTTCCTCGTATTGGTACTGGAGTGTATTATTTTAAAGCCTTTGTTTAGATGTGATGAGACTAGTTTATGTAGGAATTAATAGTTGTATATGATACGTGGTGTATAATTATATTCTGGCGAATGGCATAAACGGCGACTATGGGATTCTAAACCAGAGGGATGGACAGCAGCGTCCCTTCTGTGGAAGAGCAGCCATACTGCGCTCACCAACCCGTCTGCCAAGCGTGGTGAGTGCTGGCAAGTTCCTCCCAAAATGACAACACACTTGCGGAAATATATGGGGAGGCTTTTGTTCAGCAGTCCTTTGGCTGATGTAGATGATGAAGACATGAAACGTTCATATTTTTGAAGATGATGATTAAATGAAACGTTCATATTTTTGATAAGAGTTAAAAATTCTTAAATATCTTTCTTATTTCTTTAAATCTTTCTTCTGACAAGTTATCACATTTGATGGAGTTTCTTAGAGCTTGGCTTTCTGTGTTACGTATCACGGTTTATTTATTTTTATGACCTACAGATAGTTGTTGATGTCAGATGGTCTGGATGTTTATGCATGTAATATTTATATCTGTAAACTATGCCCACGGTAGGCGAAATGTAAGAGGGCATGTTATAAAAAGGTGAATAGCCGTAAACATCTACTTTTCAACAGTGACATTTTACATATAGACGCGCCATACTCGAACATTAGACCGTGTAATAAAAAATAAATCAAAATACTATGTTTTATTTACAATATCAATATACGGTACGTATTTATTTGTTAAGGAAATAAAACGTATTTTTCTCTCACAATAGCAGTATACTTTGTGCATCGTCTAAAAACACAGAATGGCAATTCGCAATATGTTACTGAATTAAGCTTATGACTCACGTCGAGTCATGACTCTGGTCGGTGCGCGACTAATTGAACTCTTTGCTTTCATGTGATCATCGTAGAACGCGGGTAACATATCTTACTATACTTATAAAAACATCTCAGCTTTTCAACAGCGATGGTTTACCGCACAGCCGGAATGCCTGTTATTACCACAGCAGTTAAAAGATATTGCCATAATCACCACGCATGGTGTTGGTGATCGCATAGTGCTGTTTTAGTACTCAAGAGGTGGCTGCTGCCTTGACGTAATCATTTAGTGGCCTTTTACGAAACCCACGGGTAGCGAGGAGTGATCTAGTCTATACCGGCTACACACAGAATCTTTGGTCGGATACCACACGGTTAGATTGATTTTCATTAAAACAACGTTGCTTAATATCAGGGGAGATAAATATCAAACCCAAGCCTCATCATCATCATATCGGCTAAAAGACGTCCACTGCTGAAACACCTCCCGGCCGATTACATACAAACATAATGAGCCCATTACTGTCCCACTGCTGGGCACGGGCATTTCTCACAATAAGAAAGGTTAGGCATCAGCACCACGCCGGCTTAGTGACGGACTAAACACCATTGAGAAGATTTTGGAGCCCTCTCGAGTGTGCAGGTTTCCTCACGATGTTTTCTTCTCCGTTAACGCAAGTGATAATCAAATTCTTATACGCACATGAAGATGAAAAGTCAGATGTGCAGGCCGGGATTGAAATCAGATCCTCGTTGAAGGAAAGCAAGCGTTCAACCACTAGGCTATCGTTGCCGGTTGTACCAGTTGCACATGTCGTGTGATTTTTAAAGAAAAATTTGCCAAATTTGGCCTGCGGGTTGGCGACCGTAGAATGGCTGCTGTTCCACAGAAAGGACGCTGCTGTCCATTGCTCTGGTTTCGCTGGCCCTCTGGTTTTACGACATCCACGGAAGCGGGTGGAGTGGTGTTATATTCTTAATCCGGACACTAGGAACAAGCCTATTAAATAAAAAAAACAACTTCTTAACAAATTCTATTAGCATCTATGATCACTAGATAGTTTAAACGCTTAAAACTAACAAAAGCAAGAACACCCTGACTACATATTTTTATCAGGTCAAAGATCAAGACTACATTACCAACTCTCCTGATTTCAATTTGCGAGTGGTGTGACAGGAAAGCAATTACCAATATTACTTGGTAGCTAGCCACGCCATCTGTCGACCGGGGTCGATCATTTAAAAATCACTGCACATTGTTCTGAGCGCAACTAATTGCAGGGAAAGTGGGGTTCGATGGACCCCGGACTAAATCATTTTCTAATAGGGGTGCGAGCACAGTGCTCTTTCTTTCGTTGATGTATGTGAGTAGTATTTGTTGTTTATGATACGCAATCAAATAAATAAAAAATACGGTATTACGAAGAAAAACATCAATTGATTGATTTTGTTTGAACCCATGGGCTTACCCAGCTAGGGACAGGATGGGTCCCCAAGAAAAATAAATCACTTGGCAGTTGGGCAGGGCAGGGCATGGTTGGGCAGCAATGTCTCTTCTGGGGAACAGCAGTCATTCTGCGCTTACCAACCCGCGGCGCGGCCAAATGTAGTGAGTGCTGGCAATTTCCCCCAAAATTACGACACAGTTGTGGAAAATTGTAAAGCTATGGCACAGGCCTTTGTTCAGCAGTGGACGTCCGTTTGTCGACGACTGATTAGTATTACTCTAGTAATATAGTACCACCCCATAGTGATACTAGATTCTCTATCCGGACACCACACGGAAACGTAGTTATCATTAAACTTATATTTATTTTGGTTCATTGAGTGAGAGGTATGAGTTTGAAAACTTTTTATTATGAATGGGATTAGTAGTACTCTACCGCATTGCAGGTTAAAAGGTTATTAAATCAGATATGTATATGATACACGATATTATTCGTTAAATCTAAGATTTTATTATTTTTATCTATCATGGACTCGGGCTTAAAAAAAAAGAATATGAATTTATTCATAAGAGTATGAAAGTGTGATTAAAACTATAATATCGAAAGCAGTTTCGTTGTCAGCTTTATGGTAAGCTCCAACGGACCCCTTTAGATGACAAGTAAATACTTTTCAGCGAAACTCTTGATATCTGAGTCTACATAAAACATTTACGAACTTTATAACCATACATTTCTAAAGGAGAAATAAAATCATTCATTCATTTCATTTCATTTTTAAAAAACGTTGCCATTTCTCCTGTGTCGTGGGTGCGTTTACAGACATATATTTCACACACAATACACCCAGACCCGGAACAACTACCTGCAGATCATACAAATATTTGTTCCGTGCGGGAATCGAACCCGCGACCCAGAGCGCAGCAGTCGACTGTATCAACCACTGCACCAAATTTAAATTTCTAAGTAACATCTAACTTTAAAAACTACTGACACGTATAAATAAAAAATAATAATATCGAATACAAATAGGCAAATAATATAAGCTTTGACGTAATATAGTTCTTAAGTAGCTTAACACTTCTTATAACTAGTATTTCAAGAGGTTTTTATTCTAGAAATTTTAATTATAATTGTAAAAAGTCTAATGTACTTGTATACAGATATTTTTTATCTAGTTCAGACACAGGTGGATTCTGATACATTGCTAGAATAAGCCACAGAAGCAATATATCGCTGATCTATGTGTAATCTGTGTTTGAGTCAAATTATTATAAAATGATTATTATACCTACACTATAGGTCTATCGGCCGAATACTGAAACGCCAGCTAATATTAAATCCTACTAGCCGTGTGAGGTTTTGTACTGAAAACAGGTGTCTCGCATAGTTAAAGCGGGATTTAATATTAACTGGCGTTTCAGTATTCAGCTGTAAGTTACTTAAAAGATTTGCGTTATACTTAAAATTGTCTTATCTTCCCTTTTCAGGAGCGGATGGTTCATCATAAGTGCAGGAAATCAAGACGTAAGTAATATTCAGCATGTCATTTGTCAAACCATGGTTAGGGTTGCCAGATCAGAAAACCAAAATATCTGGACAAAAAAGTTCATTCGGAACTTAAGAGTGTTGTCAGGAGAAATAAATAATATGAATAAAATTTGTTCCGTTTAATTTTTTTTAATCTACAACCTGCTTTTGAACACTAAACATTATTCAATAATTAATAAGTTTGAGGCCAATTAATCTTGTACAAATGAGTTCCCTCAGTCAACTTTATTTCCTTTGCCACGTGTATTTTGCATTTGTTTTTACTGAGTTCACCATTTATTTATTTATTTATACTTAATGTACACTAGTGTACAAAGGCGGTCTTAATGCCGTAGGCATTTTCTGCCAGACGACCTTTGGGTGATGCAGAGAACAATAAGGTAGATGCACTGACAACATATGAAAGAAAGGTATAGATGCGAAGACATATTATACAAATACATAAACGTACATAAACATTACATGTATAAATATATATTTATATATACGAAATAAACACATATATACATATTATATAAAAAATATATATATATATAAAGATGAGAAAAAAATAAAAATCAGAATTGAGATTAATCTGCTGACGTCTTTTTGAAAAGATATTTTCGTAATTTAGTTTTAAAGTTGTTCCGATTGTTAGCCATCCTGATTTCAAGAGGGAGTGCATTCCACAACAGAACAGATTGGACGAAGAAGGTAGAGTGAATAAAGCCAGAGTTATGAGTGGGACATTGAAGAAGACGATTATTACTGGAACGAAGATATTTATTGTGGTTGGAACAAAGATACTGGAAGTGAGAAGATAAATAAGAAGGAGAATTAGGAGTGTATAATATAGAAAACAGGGTAGTCAGTGCTCTCATATTTCTGCGCTGGCGAATAGGCAACCAATTTAACAGTAATCGATACGCAGAGACATGATCATATTTACGGAGGTTGAAGACGAATCGAATGCAATTATTGAGAAGACGGTCAAGTTTGTTGAGTAGATCTGCATCCAGGTCAAAGTAACACACATCACCATAGTCAATTATGGGAAAAATTAAGGTCTGTACAAGCATTGCTTTTGTATGAGACGGGAGAAAGTTTTTGAGCCTATAGAGAGACCGCAGGATTCCAGTTACTTTTTGGCCTACATTTGTAACTTGGGACCGCCAATTGAGAGTAGGATCAAGATGCAAGCCAAGATCTTTGACGCTGGAGCAAATAGAAATAATTGTGTCTTTGTAGATTACAGGTGGGACGGTAGTGCTTCGAACTTTATAGATGTTTCGATGACTTCCTAAAATAATGGCTTGGCACTTAGTGGGGTTTACCGCCACACCAAAACTCTCGGCCCAGGTATTTATGGCATCAAGATCTTGGTTTACGGCTTTGACCGCATCGGCTAAATCTTCCACTTTAGTTTGAAAGTACAACTGTAGGTCGTCGGCATAAAGATGATACGTACACTGAAGTTTTTGGGTAATAAGATTTATAAATACAGAAAAAAGAAGAGGAGATAGTATCCCGCCTTGTGGAACGCCAGTTTTCAGGTTACACCATGTTGAGAAGGACTCCTCAACGTGGACTGATTGCTGACGCTCCCGAAGATATGATGAAAACCATTCCATTGCATCGGAAGAGACCATAAGATGGGAAAGGATAGATAAAAGGATGTCGTGACTGACGGTATTAAAAGCATTAGAGAAGTCAACTAGCACTAGTACTGTGACCTTGTTGTCCTCCATGCCAAACCTAATATCGCCAGTCACTTTAAGGAGGGTAGATACAGTGCTGTGGCCTGGCCGAAACCCAGACTGAAGAGGACTTAGGAGGTTATTCGCATAAATGAAGTGGGAAAATTGTTTATGGACGCAGGCCTCTAGCACTTTGGATAGGAAGGGCAGAATAGAAATTGGTCGGAAGTGGTTGGGAAGAGAGGGGTTAGGAATCTTAGGCAAGGGCAAAACATATGCACTGCGCCACAAGGAGGGAAAAATACCGGATTCGAGCGAAACATTAAGGATGTGGGAGATTGCTGGAAGGAGAACGTCTAATATTGGGGTGATCATATTGCGGCTGATGTTATCACAACCCACAGCTTTTGATTTAATGGAAAGGATGATCTTCATAATCTCTTCCGAGTCAACTGGAGAAAAATAAAAGGGATCTATGTTGGGACGCGTTAGACCATCTATAAAACTGATCGTTTGATTTTTGGTTAGACAATCAAATGAGAATGAAGTGGAGAAGTGATTGTTGAGATCGTCTAAGCCAATGGATTTTGGTAGATCTAAAAGTCGCGATTTACCGATACCAAGAGTTCCAAGGAATTTCCAAATATCGGCAGAAGAGGAAGAAGAGGTATTATCCAGAATATGGCGGCGTTTGGCATTGCGTATCATCTGATTACACCGATTCCTAGCAGCCTTGAAGAGCTTCCAATTATCCTCGATACGATCTCTCTTATACTTGCGGAAGGCGCGGTTCCTCCGCCGCATCGCCATCAAAATTCCTCTAGACATCCATGGTGCAGGTGGTCTTTTTAATTTTACTTTTTTCACAGGAGCGTGAGTGTCATAGAGGCCGATAACCACTTGATTGAAAAAGCGCACTTTATCATCTACCGTAGTGGCCTCCACCAAAGGTTTCCAGTCAATGACAGTAGCATCACTCTTTAATTTATCGACATCCAAGCGCGCAAAACAACGCCTGTACAGTACCTTAGGCTTGGGTTTGGGAGGTTTCAGGACATATGAGAGGAAAATAAGGTCATGGTGAGAAAAACCGGGAGCAGAAAGCTGCCCATGAGAGGAAACGAGGGAAGGATTGGAGGTGAGTATTAAATCGAGCCAGGTATTGGATATGGATGGATATTGGATATTGGATCTAGAATTAGGAAAAGACGTACATTTTTAATAATTACTTGAAAAATCTGCATTTACGAGTAAACCGTAATGTAATGTCGGGAGATTTTGTAATTTTTCGGAACTTTGGAAATCATATGGGATGTCGGGAGAATTCAAACTAATCCCGACCATCTGGAAACCATTTAGATTTTATTTATTTTTTATTGATGTCCAGTGGAAATTCTACATGGAACTTCCTTCACCCCGGGGAAGGGCGAAGGGGTATGCCCGACTCCTACCGGCTAAAACCACTGGAGCGGTCATCTTCGGCACCGAAGAGGGGCTCCAGGTCCTCGTAAGATCACACTAGAGATACTGTAGTAGTAATGCACTTTCCAGAAAGATTGATTGATTTGAGCGTGATTGGACGGCTTGAACAACTCATATACTAACCATACGAAAGAAGAACAAGAAACGTTATTGAAAGACTAACATCCAAAATGTTTACAATCATAGTATCAGTCAGAATAAAATTTGCGATTTTGTAAGCTTGCGATTTTAAATGATAAACAAACTAATGTAAATTGTTAGAATAAGTATTGATGTCAATGACTTTATTTTCTGAATCCATATACAAAAAGAACATACCTATTTAAGGTTCAATAATAATTTAATACACACACGGCGATGCCACCACGATAGTTAAAACTGTTCGTGACGGTCCATTGCGGACAATGGTAGTCGTCAATTGAATCAATGTCCTATTTCCTGTGGATCAGATTCATTTCCTTTTATCCGACATTGTTCATTTGTCAACGCACTTTTCGGTCTGAGGCGCGCTGCCTAATTTGTTGATTGGTTTTAATGTGCCTAAGTGTACTTGGAGTGAGGAACTGAGTGGTTTAGGGTTCCTTCGTAACGCAAGCTAACACGTGTTTTATAGTGTAGTTGTAATTAACCTACTATAACGCGTCATTTTATACCCAAATAAAAGGGATGTTTTTGCGTGAACAAAGATTAAGTAACACAAAATCACCCCGAAGAAAAACAAAATTTTACTGCCACTGTATGAGGCTAATGATATGGTAAAACCTACCAGTATTTTTTGGTCCGCACTCGTAATTGGACGCGCCTCAATTATATATTCGCGCCTACCGCGGCAATAGCCACCCTTGTTATAAAAATATAAATGGGTTTAGAGAAACTCGTACCGAACGAGATCTTGGGGTTCCTGCAATACCAGCTGGACGTTATGGACGAGGTCAGTGTGATTTAGATCTGCACCTCAAACTTCAGTGAAGATGCGATACGCAGAGAAAAACACGGCTATTCGAGTCACTGAATATGGTCGACCGAATGCTGTCCCGCAGACGGGATGAAAAGGGGGAGAGAGGTCTCCAAGATATAATTAAGTTGCTGAAGGAGACCGACCCGGATGACGTGCCCACTTTCGTGGTGAAGGATTTGTGTAAGTTGCTTCCTGTCACGTTTGACCACGTCGATGTCACCAGACTGCTGAAAAACATCACAAGGTTTTAAAGTGAGTCTGGCATTATATACAGTTGAAGTTAGAAGCATCGCAATCCACCATCAGCGATCTGCGTACTGAAGTAGCGGAATTACGCAACACTATTGCGGTATGTAGGTCACACGAAGCATCGAACGACAACACACGTCAAAGAGCAGTCAATACGTCGCTTCTGAGTCTCGAGTCAGCGAAACTTGACTCGCCGCCGGCAGTCGTCACCGTAAACAATGCAAATCCCTGCCCCGCTCGTACCGAGTTACTTGTTACCAGGACAGATGTAAACATATAAACACCTCGACGCGCATACTCAGCTGCCGTTAGTCAAGCCCCCACAAAACATTAGTGGCGACCAAAAACCAAAACAGAGGGTACAAGAGCCCCCGCAAACCTGTTAAAAGTACAGTGCCTCCGGCAACAAGCCTAAGACAGCACGACCAAGACGGCTTCATCATAGTTGCATCATCAAGTATCATCATCATCTTCATCAAGTGCATGGTTGGTTGGAAGTTGATCATTGCGTGGCTCATTTTCTCACCGGTCATGGTAACTTTAAGAGTAAATTATTTAGTTTCAAGCTTGTTGCCTCACCATTCTACAAATGTTCAACACCGGACTGTGAATATGAACTACTATTTATAAATATTTTTGTACCCGTGGTGCTTGGCAACTAGGCTTATCAATTATTGTGCCTATGGCCAATAGTATTTTCTCTGTCTCCTGCTTGCTACGGAGGGAAGGTTTTTTATTTTTTTGTTCTTGTGTTTGTCCGGTGGTTGCCATTGTAGATCCTGTCCTACAGGAGTTTGGAGTGGTTGGGAATGTGTGACGGGCTTGTCACATAAAAAAACGTTAGTGTATAATTTGAAGTGATTCTCATGACGCTTCGATCCTTTACAATCCCTCCAAACCCTTCAATCGCCTTCCCTCCGCTAGAGGGTTTGACCGCTAGCTAGGCTAGAGATGTGCCTAAAGGCGTGGCAGAAGAAGAAGCCGTCCAGCCATAACCAGTGCGGTAGCGCACTGTCTGGACCAATCGTGTTGCTGCGGCCCTCTAAACCCACAACGCAGCTATACCTGTCCCGTCTGCACAACTCCACATAAGTTGAGGAGATCGTGGAGTATATAAAAATCAAGACGAAGTGGACATTGAGAGTCGAAAAGTTGGAATCACGCCACAACATCAACTTTTAAGTCGTTTGTAGTGCGGGTTCCAACACAACACCTTGACACCTTCATGAAGGAAGAGTTTTGGCCGAAGGGTGTCGTGTACCGCCATTTTCGCGGATGACTACGTGACCACGCTACAGTGTAGCACGAAATCGCCGACACAACTCATACTATACTATAATTATATCTTCTTATGTTATTTAGTATTTATTAGTATATAAGATATAATAATCTGTAATATAATGTATGTGTACCTATGGGCCAACGTTGCCTGAGAACAAATAAAAAAAAATATTTTCCGGAAAGTCAACCACTGCCTAGTGGCCGTTTAGGTACGGAAAATATTAGGTTTACACTTGACGACTTTTTGTAGCGATTCAAACGCGGTTTTTGAAATACGCGACTGCATTGCGACAATTAGCCTAGATGGTTAACGCATGAATCTCTGCAGAAGCGTTGCAAAAAGTCGCAGTGTGTTATCGATGTGAAAGGATTACATTTTGATCCATGTCGAGATTTTTAAAATTGGATAGGATAATTCAAGGCAGACCACTAGACATGGAACGATATACGATAGCCTTGTTAAAACAAGTAATTAAATGTCGTATGGCAAGTTACACAATGTAATACTTTTATATCACATTTCTAACGTCGCGAGTGCCGGGCGTAATCGTGGTCAAAATAATAATAAAGATACATTGTCATCTTATTGCTGCTTTAGTTTTAATAGCCTGAAAATACAACAAGATTAAACGTTATACCACTAGATAGAGAGGGTCCGTGGTCTATTCTATACCATGAGTTTAAAGCCAACAGATCAGTCGATCTTACTTATATTCGAAACATTAAAATTAACGATATGCATACCGCTGGTATTGAAGAGACCATGAGACTATTGAGAAGAGCCCCTCTCAATAGTCTTCTACCTGATGATCTACCTGAAAATCATAACGAGTATCATTAATTGATCAGATCGTGGGCTGCTGAGCCACTGGTCTCTCTCCAGCGTCCGACCTTCCATCCACTGACGAATTCATAAACATTGTCAATAAACTGCCACTTAATAAAGCATCGTTTGCATGTTTTGCCAGTCGATCTTGAGATACAGCGACATGCTGCAATGTACTACTACTCAACGCGAGAAAACATGGACGCGGAATTTTTCAACAACGCGATTGTGTTAGGATCTGCAGATTGTTTAAACCACAGACTGGTGTTTGGGAAGAACTCTTGGCCGAATAGCAATGCAGGTGGGACACATCTATTAAGGGTCGTCACCTATATTCTTTCCATCCATTCGTGAGCGGCGTGCAAGTGCATGGTTGGTTGGAAGTTGATCATTGCGTGGCTCATTTTCTCACCGGTCATGGTAACTTTAAGAGTAAATTATTTAGTTTCAAGCTTGTTGCCTCACCATTCTACAAATGTTCAACACCGGACTGTGAATATGAACTACTATTTATAAATATTTGTGTGCTTGGCAACCAGGCTTATCCTAGTTGTACACTCACAATTATTGTGCTTATGGCCTATAGTATTTTCTCTGTCTCCTATTTGCTACGGAGGGAAGGTTTTTTATTTTTCTGTTCTTGTGTCTGTCCGGTGGTCACCATTGTAGATCCTGGCTTGCAGGAGTTTGCAGTGGTTGGGAATGTGTAGCGGGCTTCGCCCTTAAAAAAAACGATTTTGGATAATTTGAAGTGATTTTCATGACGCTTCGATCCTTTACAATCCCTCCAAACGCTTCGCTCCGCTAGAGGGTGTGACCGCTAGCTAGGCTAGAGATGTGTCTAAAGGCGTGGCATCAATGGGCGGCTCTAGTGTGATCTTACGAGGACCTGTGCGGACGTGGACTGTGGACGGTGCCGAAGATGACCACTTCAGTGGTTTTAGCCGGTAGGAGTCCGGCATGCCTCTCAGCCTTTCCTCGAGGCGGAGGCAGTTCATGATGAATTACAACTGGGGACCAATAAAAAACAAAAAAGGTGGATGGACATTAATTCTAGAGAATTATGTTTATAAGTACGTACACGTACGAGTCCTTCTGTGGCAGGTGGAACCTTAGAAAAATAATTACATACTTACATTATCTCCAAACCCGTGTATTTCTGGTATTCATTTATTCCTACATAACTTGAGAAATAAGACAGATCCGTAGTTATTTCTTGTAAGTTCGACCGCTCATCATCTAGTAAAACTATAAAGACTTATCGTTCCACCCGGCAGAGCAGTACTGTAGTAAACCGATCTAAACCGAACTCAAGATTATCAGTCTATGGTTAGTTGCCACTTTGCTTCCGCACCATCGCCGCCCGAATGCTTTTTTAGCCAAAAAGCTTTATCACTTCCGTGGGGACGCGGACTATGGGCAGTTATCCTGGATGTAAGTATACTAGATGGGATAAGAACATCGCTTCGTAGCAGTAGCTGTGACTACCGGACTCCTTGAAGTTGACTCCTCCTTTAATTTCCAAGAAACAAATAAGAGGTAGGTATCTGTATCGGGTTTTCAGTTACGAAGTCAGACAGACACACGAGCTTTCGCATTTATAATAAAAAAGTAATGATAAAAAGTTTGCAATTGTTTGTTTGTATGTAGGTAACTATAACTCTTGCTTGTTTTTAATTGCCATATAGTACAATGTTTGTGAAAAAGGCTATTGATGTTGTAATAGTTTACCTAAAGAAAGTTAAAGAAAAAGAGCAGTGATATTCAACTTTCTTGAATACGCGATCCCTTTATGCAACAATTCTGGCGACCCCCCAGTACTATAATAAAACTATGAAAAAATATTTAATTTTCTCTCTATTGAGACTCAAGATCGAAAAATCAAGTGCACTGTGCCCGCTTTTTTACTTTTACCTTGATTGCGATCACGACCCCGAGCAAGTCTTTGGGAACCTCCTGGGGCCGTGACCCACCGATTCATAAACATTGCGCTAGGGAACTGGATCAAGAATAATGTTGATTTAAGGACATACTTAAAACTACTGACTCGGCACGGACCGGCTCGTCTGTTTGAAAATATTATATGCAGAACATTCACTGATTCAACGGCACGGTTGGCGCAGTGGCTGATACAGTTGGCTGCTGCGCTCCGGGTCGTGGGTTCGATTCCCGCACGGAACAAATATTTGTATGATCTGCAGGTAGTTGTTCCGGGTCTGGAATTATGTAGGAATTATTAAGTATTGTATGTGGAATTTATGTCTCTAAACGCACCCACAAACAAACAACGTATTATAAACAAACAAACATATTTGCACCTTCCAGTAACATAATTGTCTACGTACATGAAGCAACGGACAACGCTGCAGAATGCAAGCACTGGATCACTTTTATAGCCGGACGCCGTAAAATAAATGTCGTGGTCCATCGCTGCCCCGGCTAATGACATCCTACATGTTATACGATATAGTAAACATTGTCCGATCTGCCGGGAGAGTTTTATCGAGACATACTTTTTTCTCAGTTTCAAAGGTAGTGATGGCGGTTTCTGTGTCTGTAAATTGTGAAAATGAAGACGTATTGTCCGTAAAAGCCAGGTGGCTTGAATTAAATAAACTAGTGATTTTTGATAGTGCTCCGCATGTTGCGCTTGGTCAAAATGTGTATAGGTAAAACTGTGTACATACGTGGTTTGTGGTGTCGGCTAAGAATACCACCACCCCATCTCATCCCGTGGGTGTCGTAAAAGTCGACAATGGGATTAGTTGGAGTATGGGCAGCAGCGTCCTTCGAGTACATTTATAACATAACTGCGATCGCCAACCCGTGTGCCAAGCGTGGCGATTATGGCAAAACCCCCCAATGAGCACTCAAAACAAACCCATACCGGTCGTTGAGGTCATCCTTGGGGAGGCTTCTGTCCAGCAGTGGAAGTTTTTTCGGCTGAAATGATGACGTGGCTTGGATCAATGAACAATATTTGCGCATTTGGCATCGAAATTCTGATTTAGAAGATGTGTGATATTTAACCTAGACCTTTTGAAATGGATTCCCTTAGCACCAAAATATCTAACGACATACCCCACCATATATTAAGAATACACAAATCAACCCGGCGGCATCGCAAGGCATAAACACGGCTCCTTATCATGGCGTTATTTACGCGCTCAATGCCGACGGTCGATCGCAATATATTGCCGATTTCCGGCCACTGCTGGCGAGTAATACGCTTCCGGAACGCCCTGCGGCACCGCCCTAGCCGCGTAACGCATAACGCACGATTGTATGGTGATACGGATTTTTCGGACGCAATTACGTCACAGACTTTTGAAATAAGAACGTTTTATTGTGAAGTGTTAAAAAAAATATCTCTAGGATATGTTACAGTAATATTTAATCCATTGTGGTTTTTTGTAGTTTCCAGAGGGCAGTTGATGCATTAATGGACTTGCTTTAGCTGGTGTAACATAACTGAGCAATATAAGATGTAACTAACCTAAGAAGGGCAAGAAATACTCTTTAAAAAGTATGTTAGCAGTATCAACTGCAGCCTTTATCTGCTGCTATGTGTAAGCTTCTATCTACCTTCCTTGGCACTGTACTGCCTCGTTCGCGTAGATTTGGCCAACGTATCTTGTGAATAAGAACTCTGTTATTTTGCGGGTACAATAATTTCAATAACAGCTTGTTAATTGTACCACTTCAGGGTAAAAAACAAATAAATAAATAAATAAAAATAAAAATCCTCTTCTCATATAGAGAAGGAACAACCATTAAACACACGCTTGCTCATTGCTTGGTGGAAATTTCAGACCATTCGATTCAAGTTGCCTCACAATGTTTTCTTTCATCATTAAACTCAGCGGTACATTACTAGAAACTAAGAATGTATACCTTAACAATACTGACAACGAGTAGAAGGTCCTGAATATTTACGTAAGATTGTTTAATTTTAAACATCTCTAGTAAATAGATTAGCGTCATGTTAAAATTAATTAAAGGCTAAATAGTGTGGATCGCGCCTAATAAGGCGATGTCTAGGCTACGAAATGATTAAGATTTATTGAAAACTAGCTCATAATAATTGTGTTTTAATTAGTTTTATATTTGTGGCTTAGCATAAACTGCCTCCATTTCATCAATTCATACAAAGGCCATATTGAAATCCATATAACATTCATACCAATTTTGAAATCATTTCTTACTTTATTTTTAAATTCTAACAAATTTTGCTCTTTAACTTAATGTATTCTTCAGGAAGCATTGCATATGCGTATTTCGTCTTGCCGGCAATTTCATATGTGCATATATTGCATATATTTGAGTACCGCTCATTTTTCACTGGACACATTAAGGTCATCGAGGAAGTGAGGGACCCTAAATAAATACATTCCACGGTTAATCGACGGTGAATGAGGAGTATGGGGGAAATGTGGCTCTTATTTGTCGCTACTTGCGGAAACAAAGTGGATATATGAAGATGTTCGCTAGAAAGATTTGTGGTAATCGTATTTTGTTGGAGCTTTGCGCTGAACTTGAACATCCTGTGTGCGTAGGAGATGAGAAACATGTGAATAAATGAAAATAAACGTTGAAATACAAGTGGACAACTGTTGCCAGGTTTCCTTTAGACCTATAGATAGTTGTTAAAAGAAATAAAAATATAGATACATTCCTCCTAAATGTGAAAACTGTAACAACATAAACATAAGGCATCTATATACACAGATATTTTTTATTGTTTCGTAATGCCAGTGTTACCATAACTTGGCTGTTACACTGGTCTGGTTCAGGCAAAAATGAGCCGCATATCACCACCCATAGGTGTTGTATAAGGGATTGTGTAAAGATGATGTATGTAGAATTTCTGTCTGTAAACGCACCCACGACACAGGAGAAAACGAAGTGTGGGGCAACGTTTTTAAAAAAAAAGAGTTGCTAATGACAAGGTACTGAGATCACCAAATCACCGACCTAGTGTGGTGATTATTAAAAAATCTCCTATGTACGTCAATTAAAGAAGAAGGAAGATAAGCTCCTTCAATACCTCACCAAGAGGATGCCGAAGCTGTCGCCGATAGCGTCAAGTAGAACTACTAATAACTTAAAACTAAGTTCAGGTAATAAAAAAATAGTTTTACACACATTGAGCCGCTATAAATGTCGCTAACAATCTTTGCGCCACAAAAGTCGCTAGTCTGCGCACTACCTAACAAATAACAGCCACCAGAAATGTTGTACAGTCAATAAGTAAACATGGTTTGGTGGTGTCACGTCGTGCCTAGAGCGTGACTGGCTCACCTGCCAACCCCATAATTTCCGTACCGCAATTAATCATTTTCTTCGACCGTACCTTTCTTTTCTATTACTCTTTAAGTTTTCATTTTCATTAGCCGACGTGTCTGTTTGCTAAAACGCTTTTCAAATATTCTATGGCGTAGTTTCGTTAATATTATTTTGATTGATTATCTCTGAGTTCAGTTTTACGTTAATTAAAGAGTCATTTAAGTGAGTAAGTTGAATTTCTTTTCTTGTTTTGCCTGATCAAATTCAAAAGTTATGAATATGGTTTACATTTAAAAAAAAATAAGTTCTTACTTTTAATCGCTAACGATTCTTTATAATCTGGTCCTGTACTGTATGAAATAGAAATTCTATATAGGAATTAAGTAACAAATTTAGGGCGGAAGCAGGCACACGCGTTCACTCAAGCGCACTTGACAGTCGCCACCGCCTGCAGTTGTTAATTGCCTTATTGATTGTGCGTTCTATAGTTACTAAGCCAGCCAATAAGTACTTAGCTTTAACTTAACTTTGTTAATTCTACTCATACTAATTGAATTAGGAGAAATACTTTATAGGACTTAAGTACCAAATTTAGGCCGGAACTAGTCACACGCGTTTACAAAGTCAAAGTTTTTTATTTCAAATAAACCAAATATTGGCACTTATGAAACGTCAGAATCTAAGTTGCACGGTTCCAAATAGTTAGGAGAAGAGCCGGCAAGAAACTCCATGGATACTCTTTTAAAATAATTGAGATTACAATGTTGATGGATACAAATTATTGTAATATATATACCGAGAAAAATGTAGGACAATGTGTAAAGATGGAACATACCACATTAATGTTATAATAATAAATTATTTGCCGTGGCAGTTAACGGCTGACCAGTCCCAACAGACGGCACCCGTTCACGAGCATGACGCATGCATCAGCATCGCTTAGCTCAACCATATTGTAGGGAACCGAACGACCCGATACACAACGCCACCGCCAGCAAGACATTTAAGTGAGTATGACAGACCAATACAGCCAGGCAAAAGACAATCAATATTAGTACTAAAAATAACATTAATGGCTACATGATTCTCACACATTTACAGTTTCGTATGAATATTATAATATAATGTTACAAGAACAATATTAACAATAACTAATAGTCAATGTCATAATATTAAATATAAGAAACATTAATAGAAATGAAATTTTAAATGAATTTGTTCAAGATAATGTCAAGTTATTGAATATAAGTAAATAACATAAAAAATATGTAGTTTCAACTGAGTCAAGTCAAATGTCTAGGTATATAATGTCAAGGTTTAAATATTTAAGTAAATAACATAAAAAATACAATTTTAAATGAGCCATATCAACTTATTTTACATTAATAATATAATCAATTCCAATGTTTAAATAAAAAAACCCTTGACTGCAAATTAAAACACTTGCAATCATATCAAATATAAAATGTATTAAAATAAATTATTCAGCGCCAGAGGGTCGCAGTGTGCAGACGGGAATCGTATGCCAGACATCTTTATCATCGATGTAATGATTTATGCTATAGTAGGCCTTCGACATTAAAACACGTTTAATCAAAGATTTGAACTGTAGTTCTGGCAAATCGGTAATACTATATGTAGAAGGAATTTTGTTGAAGAACCTAACACTGTTTCCGATAAACGACTTGCTGGTTTTACTAGGTCTAAAGCCAGGCAAGACAAGCTTGTTCTCATTGCGAGTATTTAAATTGTGCACGTCAGTTTTTTTATTGAAACTAATAATGTTCTTGCGTATATACATGATATTTTGGTATATATATAAGGATGGTAAAGTAAGTATGTTTATCTCCTTAAATAGATCCCGAAGTGACTTACGAGAACCCAGATTATAAATAGATCGGACTGCTCTTTTCTGTAATATAAAAATTGATACAACATCAGCAGCCGATCCCCACAATAAAATACCGTAGGACATAATACTGTGGAAGTAAGCAAAATATACCATGCTAGCTGTAGCCACATCTGTCACCTGTCTAATTTTCCTAACAGCTTACCTTGTTTAGTTTACCTTGAGTAACACTCGAGAGTCGCCACAGCTTCCGGTTATTAACTACCGTATTTATTGTAGCTTATATAGCTGATGAGCCTACCAATAAGTAGTACCAAGTCCAACCGAATTGTACTATTTATTAATTTATAATTGATGACATGTGGCACAGATACGTGGTCGCTCACTATAGGCTTCATAAGAAAGCTAACGGCTCTAGTGTGATCTTAAAAGGACCTGGAGCCCCCTAAACTTGCCTACCACCAGACAGATGACATACTCGTCTAATGACTAGGTTATGAAAAATACAAATATTTCCGTCATAGTTGGAGAAAATTTAATAGACGATTATTTCACTATCTGAGTTTGACATTGCAATGCTTAAAATTTATATTATACCGACAAATACATTAAGATCTAACGAATCATGACATAAACAAATAGCCTAGAACTTATACCGCTCAAGATCAAATACATTACAATTAGTAACGGTCTATGAATAAAAAGGCGAAAAAAGCGCTCTATACAGCTTACATAGCGCGTTAGGATGATTGATAGCACGCGGGATGATATCAACGCGGCGATGGACACAAAAAATCCACTTCCTTCTAACGATAGGCTTTTAAAAATATACGTACGATACTCGTCACCTCGGCGGGCTAATGGCGGCGATATGTTACTGGCATCAATCCTCTATTCTGCTCACGTCTGCACCACGGGATCTAATTAATTATGGTAATTAAACAGGCCGATAGGTAGGATGTACGGATCGGTCTGGCATGTGTATTCCACGTGGATTTATGGTGGCTGGATGGCGTTTCGAATGATTGGCAGACCGAGTGACTTAAAATCCTGCACACGTTTAAGAATATCTTGGTTTGAGTTTAATGTCATAGATTTACACCATACGATCTGTGTGTTATCTATGTGATTTTCGGATTATGAATATAGTACCACTCCATCTCCTCCCGTGGGTGTAGCCGCCTTTTAAGGCGACTAAGGGATTCCGAACCAAAGGGACGGGCAGCAGCATCCCTTCTGTGGAATAGTTGCCAAACTGCACTCACCAGCCTGCCTGCCAAATGTGGTGAGTATTGGCAAATTCTCCTCAAAATGATATCACATTTGTGGAGGCCTTCTTTCATTAGTGGACGCATCCTATGGCTGATTTGATGATCTGTGTAGTTTTGTCAAACACAAGAACACATACCTTTTTATAACTAGGCTGTCTAGATGGCGCATAACCTTTTTTATTTCATCCTTGTGGAAATACATCATTTAATTCCTCCACCCCGGGGAAGGGTCGAGGGGCATACCGGACTCTTACGGGCTAAAACCACCGAAGGGGTCAACTTCGGCACCGAATGGGGGCTCCAGGAACTCGCCTCCGATTTAACTCCATAGAGCTACCTATTGGTGCCATGCTTTTAGGCACATCCCGGAGGGGATGACTGTAATGCAGTCACCTCCTCTAATGGAGGGGAGGTGACTGTAAGACTGAATCAGAAATGACTGAGGCTGCTCCCCGCAGGTACAGCTTGCTGCGAAGCCTTGCTGTCTGCTGTGCAGCGCATGAGGTGGCACGTCACCACATGCGCGCCACCGTCTTCCCAGGAAAGATGGTGCATAATCTACGCGTAGTATTACGCACGTATACTTATCGCAACATTGCACCCGGAGTATCGCGTGCGTGAAGGAGGAGTGTATTAATTTTTTGAAGTGAAAACTTCTTTTTGCGCGGTACGCATATTTTTAGATGAGATAAAATCTCTGGACTCGCCACACCGTTGCGAGACGCAGCTATAGTGTGTGCATATATGCATATCCATATAGCAGACCGCCAACGTGTCTAGATAAATAAATAAAAAACAGTTATTGCTATAAAATTTTCACTTCTGTCGGCACTCCCGGAGTGCACCCCGTATTTTTTTATGTGTAGAGTCACTCTGCATGTTACATACTACTAATTTACATTACGCAAATAGGTTCAGACATACATTTAATAAGCTACTGATTTTACCACGAAAATATAGTCACTTGAAGTCTAAATACAGTCACTTTAAAGTCAGTAATTGTTTGGTAAGTAATTAAAGTTCATAGTTATGTACGAATAGTAGCTAACTTTATGAACCACGTATGCAAGTACATAAGAATTCAAAGTACATACTTACATGCGCTTCGTCGTCCTGCGCGTTCTAATGATGAGATTTAAGTGATAAACGACAAGCGGGACTTGACTTACAATAAAGTAAGTCAGATTTTAAATTTTCTAGCTGTATAGGTGACGATTTGGGACTTGAAGAAGATTTATTATTTATTTCTGTATGTCGAACGCAGCAAATGATTGGCCCTATAACTCTACCCGGCCCGTTGTCGTCATGACTAAGGGTCTATACAATAAGTAACGCAGCGTCTATCTGCGTGTAAACAACAAACTGCCATCCTTAACCCGTCTCATCATTTCAGCCGAATGAAGTCCACTGCTGGACACAGGCCTCCCCAAAGATCACAACGACCGATATGGGTGTGTTGTAGGCTCATTGGGGGGTTTTGCCATAATCGCCACGCTTGATCGATCGCAGTTGAATTGTTAATGTACTCGATGGACGCTGCTGCCCATCCTCCGGCCAAACCCTTAGTCGACTTTTACGACACCCACGGGAGGAGATGGGGTGGTGGCATTCTGAGCCGGCACCACACGGCAAACCCGTCTGCATAATGCAATATCGCATATCTCGATCGGTCATGATCGGTCAATGGGAGGCCTATGTTTAGCAGCGACCATTTACACGATGATTAGAAATGAGTGGTAAATGTGACAAATATGTTGGCGACAATTGTTCCACCAATATCAAAGGTGGTAACATCAATATTATTGAAGGTTATCTTTATTATAATTCGGTGTTATAACAGTACTGCATCGTGAAGAATTAAGTAATTTTTCTTTGATTTCTCACAGTGAAGAATACGCAGTTGCAATGACACCACTCTTCAAGAAGCAAAATAAAAACCGAGTTCCTATCTCTCATGTCAAAAACCCCACTCACACATTCCTGACGAAGAATGATGCTTTCGGCTGCTCGCGAGTTGGTAGTGCTTTGTTCGAGTGATTAAGTGCCCCGGGACGGCGTTGCTAAGCCCTTCAGCTAATGAGCCAAGCCAGTATTAATCATTGCATGACGAACCGGACTCGCGGACTGTCGTGGGTGGTTGTATTGTTGGTAGTTTAAACTTTTAATGTTAGATAGACTATACTTGTACCTAAACTACAGATAAACGTGATGACATTAAAACAGAGACGTATTCACGCACTATGGGCCTCATAAGAAAGCTCAAGGTCACTCAGCAAGCTATGGAGAGAACTATGCTTGGTATTTCTCTACGAGATAGAAATGACAAGATCCGCAGAAGAACTGTAGTTGCCGACATAGCTTAAAGGATTAGTGAACTGAAGTGACGAAGGGCGAGGCACATTGCTCGTAGAACGGACGGTTGTTAGAGTAAAAAGGTTTTCGAGTGGAGACCACGCCCGGAAAACGCAGTGTGGGTTGACGTCAAACTAGGTGGACAGAAGACCTGGTGAAGGTCGCTGGGAGTCATTGGATGAGGGTGGCGTGTGACCGCTCGTTGTGGAAATCTATGGGGAAGGCCTTTGTTCAGCGGCTGATATGATGGTGATGATGAAACCACAGTCTTTAATACAAAAATGTAATTACTACATTGTGAAGAGACGAGTGAGCCATTCAACTGGTAGTAAACGCCTGCTCATTACAATAATTATAATGCTACCGCGAACTAGTCCTGCGCGGTACTATACTGCGTTCGTCACCTCAAATTTTTTACTAGTATTTAGTCTCTTATGCCCAGTAATTTCACTAGCTACAGCGCTCTTCCGCTCTCAGCGAGATGTTTAAAATTTAAACACTACTGCTTAGCGGCAGAATATCTGGCAATAAGAGACTTACCATCTATACAAATAAATAAAATTGAAGTGTCTGTTTGTAATATCAAAATAACATCTTTTTACTAAATTCATATGAAAGTATATATACCTATAACAAAAAACAATTTTTAAATTTTTTGTCTGTCTGTCTGTCGGTCTGTCTATCTGTCTGTTTGTTCCGTGTAATCTCCGAAACGGCTAGACCGATTTTGACGGGACTTTCACTGACAGATGATAGCTGATGTTATAAGGAATAACTTAGGCTACTTTTATTTTAGAAAAATAATTAGATCTCCGCGCAAAAAAAATAAAACCCTTGAAATTCTATATATTTATTCTATTTCAAGTGTCTATGTCGAAGTACTCTAAATTTCTTTTAAATTAAACGCGGGTGAAACCGCGGGTCCCAGCTAGTTAGTAATATGATTTGCTGGAGTATCCGTTTTTGGTTTTTCAGTTCAGAGGTAATTTTTTTACTATTGTGAGTGGCACATAAGCACACCGAAGGGCAGGATGCGTCATCTATTTACAATTGTCATCGCATAGAAATGCCTAATCTTAAGAACGAAGCAAACGATGACCCTGTTTACTGAAAGTAACTCTCTCTATAAACGCCCCAGTTCTCAAATTTATAGAGCTTTTTTTTTATAAATTAGCTCATTAATTTTTATCTTTTACAAGAGACCTATAGCTATAAAAAAACAGGAGGTATGGCCGCCAGTTTAAAATAGGCAACCCTATCCTATTCAGCGGGCCCAGGATATATTATACCAACCAGATGTCAAGAGTGGTCTCATCAGGCCTAGAATAAGATGACATGTCATGGATTCTGGCCAATTTTGTTTATTTTTAGGGTTCCGAACGTCCGAAGGAAAATCTGCGGTACCTTAATAGGATCACTTGTGTCTGTCTGTCCGTCTGTCACAGCTAATTTACTCAGAATCTACTGGACCGATTAAGTTGAAATTTGGTACACATATGGACTTTTGCGACACAAATATGGAAGTGTAACGTAAATAAATGTATTCTGAAAATGGGTGTCAATTACTGGGGGCAATATAGAAAATTTAAGACTAAAGTTTTGCAAACTGTACCGTGTAACATATGAAGTGAAAGGGCTTGTTGTGAGATTTTTAAATATATTTATTTTATTGATTTAAATGATATAGTTTTAAAGTTATTTTAAAAAAATACGAATCTTGACCTTTCCCCACCGTTTATCTCTGAAACTTTTCTGCCGAACATTTTGAAAAATATTGATAACATCTCTGTACCTATAGATTACAAGAAATCTATAATAAGAAAATAAAAAATATAACTACGTATAAGAAGTGTATGGTCTTAAAATAACATGGTAAATCTTTCAATATTGTGCGTACAAACTTACGTTTGCAGTCGGAATGTATGAGAAAACATGTTTTTCAACTACGATGTTAAGATTGTTCTTGGGGTAAGTTATTGCTACAAACCCGAATTCAACAATAGACAGTATTCAGCAATTTCGGAACCCTCTCTACTAAAATAAATACATTTGAAATGAACAAGTTTTTCCATTTCATATGTTACACGGTACAGTTTGCACAACTTTATTCTTTCATTTTCTATATTACCCCCCAAAAGTGACCCCTATATTCAAAATTCATTTATTTACATACACGTACGTGTTTGGGTCGCAGAAATCCATATGTGTACCAAATTTTAACTTAATCGATTTAGTAGATTCGGAGCAAATTGGCTGTGATAGACGGACAGACAGACAGACACACGAGTGATCCTATAAAGGTGCCGGCCGCTTTTTCTTCGGACGTTCGGAACCCTAAAATGTAGATATCATCAGCCAGTCTAGGACCCTATATATTCTACATAAAGCCATATAAGCACCACAAAGAACAAATTTTATACAACCGTCTGTAATGTTGTTGAGTACTGTGCGAGATATAGTCTTATTTAGTTTTGTTTGGCCTACAGGTAGCATAGACATCATCATCATCATCATGTCAGCCAAAAGACGTCCACTGCTGAACAAAGGCCTCTCGCACAGCTTTCACAATTGTGTTGTATCGGGGGGAATTTGCCGGTACTCACCACGCTTGGCAGGCGGGTTGGTGAGCCATCCCTCCGGTTTAGAGGCCCTTAGTTGCCTTTTACGTAATCCAAGGGAGGAGATGGAGTGGTGCTATATTCTTAATCCGGACACCACACGGAATACATCTAAATATATAGAATATAGCATATACTCAAGAAAGAAGTACGTGACATCATTAACAAAAATATAATAAATAGGCAAAATTCTTTTTAACCCATGGCCTTTTTTTCCTGTACCGTAGGTACAGTTTACGCATTACATTTTAATCTCGCATGCACAAACAGCTAGACCCAGAACGAGTATCTATAGTTCATACAGTTATTTTATCCGTGCGGTGCGGGGATCGAACGCTCGACAAGTGTGCAGAAAGCCAACAGCCATTACGCCAGCAAACAAATTAATAAATCATCATCATCTCAGCCAAAAGACACCCGCGGTTGGACATAGGCCTCCTCAAAGATCGCCACAACGACTGTCCTGCGCTACTCGCACATCTAGCGAATCATCATTTCGGCCGAATGAAGTCCACTGCTGGACACAGGCCTCCCCCGAAGATCACCACAACGACCGATATGGGTGTGATGTGGGCTCATTGGGGGGTTTTGCCATAATCGCCACGCTTGGCAGACGGGTTGGCGATCGCAGTTGATTTGTTAATGTAATCGAAGGAAGCTGCTGCCCATCCTCCGGCTAATCCCATAGTCGACTTTTACGACACCCACGGGAGGAAATGGGGTGGTGGTATTCTGAACCGGCACCACACGGCTAATCTAGCGAATAATAATCAATAACTCCATAATACTTTATCTGTAGAACATATTGCATGCTTAAATTTTTTTTTAAGGCTTCGGTCTTTCCTATTTTCACGATTTCTTATAGTGTATATGTAGTGAGTATGTATTTAGAACTTGTCAGGCTTTGTGTAAATAAACTTGTTTAATTAGTCAAATAATAGTTTTATTCATGTCCAAGTAGCACAGGTATTTTTCAATAACTACATTGTTATTGGAAAGGTGATTAAACTCTATGTACCCAACTTACCTCACACAACACAGGTCACATTTACGTAACTACAGAAATTATGTAAACGACATGTCTTGTTATTCAAAACAAGCGGTAAGTTGGGGCCGATAGGCATCGAAAATCGCTACCCTCGGATATCATAGGTCAAATCGAAACGCCATTAGTACTCGTGTCGGGACTTAAATAACTGCCAAAGTGCGCATGAAAGAACCAAGAAACGTGTTGCGCGGCGAGACGCGCGGATGACTGATCCGTCGTACTAACTAATGTTCTTTTTTTAAATACCCCTTTTTATTTTTCAAACCGCACAAAAGGCAAAGACGCATGAGTTATGCCGACTTGTAGTTTTTACGATACGTTCAGCCCGGATTAAATATTAATTTTTTTTTATTCCTTTTGGTCGAGAACGTGATGGCATGTGACATTAAAATGACAAATTAGCTAATTATTCTTAATCCCTTTGAATGCTTTGATCGTATGCCTCGACATGATGGTCTGTCAAGACGAAATTGTCACTTATTTTACGCTATGATTTTATTGCATGTGACTTAAGTTCATTGGCATCTGGATAAGCATGCGTATAGTCATTAACAGTTAACAATATACCGTATAGCATTATATTTGCATGTGAGGCTTTATATATATAATAAGTAATTATAAACGACCTTAAAAGCCATCGCTAGTAGATTTTTTATCTCGATCATTTGGTATGTACATTGTACTGAAATCCATATAGAAAAAAATGTCTTTATTATTAGGCCACTAATTTTTACGGGCTTTAGATAGATTTTCGTTTGACAGAAGTATCTTCGGCGTATAAGAAGAAAAGTGCCTCTCGGGCTCTCCCATTATTATGTGTAGCCTTTTTCCAGGAGCGACTACATATCCCGTCTGACCTGGCTCATATCTCCAATGTTACACTCAAACCAGCCTCACCCTTTTCTATCCAATTACAAATTAGCAATCAACTAGGTAAATTAATCATAGATTGCATGAATCTCCTATGTGAATTATAATATGGTACTGCACTATAAACTGCATGCAACTCATGTTATCATCATTACCTAATTAAAATTGACATTCCGAGAACACATTATTACAGTATGTAAACAATCCTACAGCAGCTTAGGTTTCATACTTCGTCGGGTGGAGGGTTTTACGAACCTTAAAGCCATTAAAGTACTGTACAATGCTCTCGTGAGAAGTCGGTTGGAGTGCAATGCCGTAATATGGGCTCCACATGAGACTAAATATAGTCTCATGTTGGAGCGCATACAAAACAAATTCACTAGGTACTTGTATATGAAACTTTACGGGGTCTATCCTTTCTATCCCTTGATGTACCCAACGTTGTTTGTTCTAGGCATGGTTGGGTATAACAAGTTGGAAACGAGAAGAGACTTGGCTCTTATCACATATATTTTTAAGTTATTGCGTGGTAAAACACATAATCCGTGTATACTGAAGGGGGTTTGCTTGTATGTGCCAGACAATTACGTGTTGAGGCGGCGGCGGCCGCGGTTACTCGCGGTACCGCGCGGACGAACTAACATGTTAGGCAAAGCGCCAATGACGCGCGCCTTGCATACACTCAATGACATTGCTGATAGGATAGATTTATTTTTCTGCTCTCTGAATGAGTTTACTAAAGTTGCTTTGTATGTGTTATGTTACTTAAAATAAAATTAAGGACCACACTACCGTATTGGGATATTCCTGTAATGATAGTTGTGTTTGAGATAAATAAATAAAAAAAAAATAAAAAAAAACAAACCGAAAATAGTCCCAAACAACCAAACAAATTTTACCATTTCCAACTTCTCTTCAGTTAAGAAGCTAATTTATAAAAGCGCGCAACTGTAACAAAACTCGCAACACAGTTGTGAGCAAAAATACAGGTACGAAAAACTCTTTCGTCAGTATCCATTTTCTGCATATTATTATGATAATAAGAGCGCATTATCCGGTTAGCCCGTCATGGATGCGTTTATTTCTCGTTACGAATCTCGTCCGTTTTAGGGCTGATGCGAGCGAATTCAAATTAGTGACGTAAAATTTTTACATTTTTGTTTATTTATAATGTATGAAACAACTGGTTAGTAATTACAACAATAAATATAGGTTCCAATGATTTCTCTCGATTGCTTCCCTGATCCTCGGGAAACATGTTTTCATAAAATATAATAATACTATATACTCGTTTAAAGGCGTAGGTAGGTATGTCATCCATTATCCTTCCTGCCTTTGGCTATGACGGAGACAGTCGTAGAATATAATCGCAGGAACGTGCGTTTTATATTATGATTGCACAGTTTTAAAACGAAACTTAAACTTTAAAGTCAACTATAAAGTTTTTTTGTTTTCATGTAACACAATACCAAAGTAAAAGATCGAATGAATGCTATTATAAGGAACTTTTCAGATCTAGGTATCTGAAGTGTCTAGGAACATACATTATACATGTATACCTCGGTGTTGAAAGAAAATGGTCAAACTTCCCTGTTTTTATCAACATATCTGTCATTGCAAAGTTCTCAAGCGAGCGCAAATTTTTATACTGATCATCATTTCATTCCACATCTACATAAACGTTAACGAATTTTTTATTTTAAAGATAGGTACTTCATATATCCTCATACGTATTTGCCAAGTATCAACATCATTTCTCTATACAGTCATTCGCAAAAGACAGGTACAAGCGTTGAATGCCGGAAAAAGGGGCGTCTTGTGGAGCTCTACGTACGCGTATATGGCAATATCTCTGCAGTCGAAGAATGAAAATGGATTACAGTGGCACTATTTTATTACGTTAGTTTGTGTATCATAGTTTTTTCATATATTATTATGACTTTCTTAGATTGGAATATATTGGTAAAATAACATTGCCTTTGTATAGTTAGGCTTCGTTTCCAACAGAGCTGTGCGTGGTATCTAAGCAGTGCATGAAGAAAAAATCCACCAATAGGATTAATTCTTTTTTCTAACCTCGCTTAGCAAGTAACTGAAACAAAACTGTCGAGAGCATATCGGAGATGCGTGATGGACATCCGATCCGACTATCAGATTGTAAAATTGGACATACATATCGGAAAGCGATTCTAAGCCTTCTTTTATTTACACTTAGATACTATATAATTAGATAATAGTATTCTTATTCCAGCATACAAAATGAGACTCGGTAAAGTCTCTTTCAATCAAGCCGCTATACCGTTCTCAGTGGCACGTAGCGCGGCCCGTCGTAGCTACCCATTTCATTACCACCCCGAACCTCGCTCGAGTCACCCCGTACCAAGCCAGTAGCTTTAAATACCCTAAATCCAAACAATCATTCAGATCGAAATCTCCAGTTTCACCTCCAAGTAACGCCTTAAGCCGAAGCCTGCGTCCCAGTAGGGGGCGCCCCCTTAGCTGTGTTATATACTGTAAAGAACTCAAGAAGAAAAAAATCTTATTCTTTGTGGAGCAATTGCACTTGACGTGTGGTTTTCATCATCATCATCATATCGGCCAAAAGACGCCCACTGCTGAGCATAGGGCCCCCATAAACGACCGGTTGTCTTCATTTTGAAGGGAATATGCTAGTACTCACCACGCTTAGCAGGCGGGTTTGTGAGCATAGATTGATTGCTGGTGCACAGAAGGGACGCTGCTGCACATGCCGCTGCATTAGAGTCACTATATCACCATGCGGACAGAAAGTGGTTTCACCCAGCAAATAATAGGCCACTCCTGTGCAGACATTGTTGTTGGTAGCTTAAAAGTATTGGTAGTAGAGTGGTAGTAAAGTTGTACGTGAAGTCGACTGGGGCACTACATACCATAACAACTAGGTGTGCCTAACCGTAGAAGATTCCAGCTGAAGCCTTAGAACTTTTTGACCCCATCGGCCATCCGTTGTACCAGCAATGTGCCCTGCCAACTGCCACTAAGTGTTGCGATTCTTCGGGCTATTCGTTTCGGTTACCTTGGTTCATTTGCGGTTCCCCGCAACTTTGATTCGATCTCGCAAGGAGACTCCGAGCATAGCCTTCTCCATTGTTCTTTGAGTGACCTTCAGCCTTCTTATGAGGCCCATGGTGAGTGACCACACAATACAACACACACAAAGACCTTCTTTACCAATAGTTCACATAATTGGCGATCAGGACTAACTTTCACGAAGGCCAAACTTGGGGCTATAATGCTGCAGCCTGACGATCGACGAATGTTTCTCAAAACCGACTATTCTATTTTTATTACCGTTTTACCCTATTCAGCGGTTTTTTGTTTTATTCCTAAGTCGCCCATAAATTGGCAGTAGTACAAAATTGCATTGTCCTATCCCTAAGGTTAGAGCATGTTGCAGTCTTCAAGAAAATTATGTAACATATCGAAACGAATGAAAACGAAAAGCGTCTACATACGATGGCAAATAAATTAGTTTTCTGTGATATCGTCATATGACATGACATATATATCTATAATGTTATTGTGACGTGTCGTTATCGTATCATATCGTACAAAGTTATTAAAGCACCCACAATGTGGCGTGATATTCGCCACGAGTCACGCGGTAACATTAAACTGAAATATAAAGTAAGTAATTACAGATGTTTTTTTATATCTCTGAACTTCACTAGAAACTATTTTTTATTATCTAAACAGAAAGACGAATCACGAGGATGGGCAACAGGTTGCTGACTCACTGACTCCTTTTTAAATCTATACAAATAAATTAAATTGAAGTATCTGTTTGTAACGTCAAAATAACGGCTCATACCGAAGTACTCTAAATTATATAGAAATAATCGCATTTCTTTTAAATTAAACAGCGGGTAGAACCGCGAGTCCCAGCTAGTGTAAAATAAATGGAGAATAACTTCTCTGAAGTTATGAGTTAACATAGATCCGTCCATTGAAAGATGTTGTTCTTCTTCATCATCATCATCATCATTTCGGCCGAATGAAGTCCACTGCTGGACACAGGCCTCCCCCAAAGATCACCACAACCACCGATATGGATGTGTTGTGGGCTCATTGGGGGGGTTTTGCCATAATCGCCACGCTTGGCAGGCGGGTTGGCGATCGCAGTTGAGTTGTTAATGTACTCGAAGGACGCTGCTGCCCATCCTCCGGCTAATCCCTTAGTCGACTTTTACGACACCCATGGGAGGACATGGGGTGGTGGCATTCTGAGCCGGCACCACACGGTTCTTCTTCATACAGCCTGTCAAATAAATACAGCCTGATCACCAGTCAACGCCTCCTACATGACCGCTAGAATAAAAAGTACTGGGGGAAGTTGCAATAATCACCATGCTTGGAAATACTTAAACTGCGATCACAATATGTTGTTATTAGCATATGGGAGGATGATGCTGCCCATCCTCTTGATATCAATCCTTAGTTGCCTTTTACGACACCCATGTATAGAGAGCGGTGGTCTATACTTTGCCAATCAGTTCAGGAAGCATTACGTATGTAATATAAGAATACAGAAATAAATCCTCCGTTAGTCATAGGTATAAAGGTACGTAACATCTCAGAGAACTGTGATTCTATCTGTTGAGATGTACATGCTCTATCAGTAAACCGTATGTAATTTTGTGACAGAAATACAGTTTGTATGCAGGCTTTGAGCAAGGCCATTCACTAGTCACTGACCAGGACAAAGCATTGTGAGCCAAGATCAATGTCTTCAATACCTATGTGAGCACTCAAGAACGCCTATGTGCACACGGACACCGGCGATCTGCCATAATCGAGAATGTTACGACGAACAGAACATATACACACGGTTTGTACATGTATATGTATACATTGTATAGAGCGCTTTGTGCCGGTGACCGTTCATGTTGGCACTTGTGTCGTATAATTAGCGTAGAGCGATTAATTAATAGGTAATGCAGGTCTGTGGCGAATTTATGCATCATAACTGTGTATGGTATATACACAGTTGGTCACCGGTATGGTCTAAATAGATAGCTCGAATATGGTGATTGGCGAGCGAAGCCTTTGTGCTCCAAACATATACGAATTGGTTGCTATGAATCGGTTACGGTTGCAATTTGTTTATTTTATCTTTTTTAATAACGTTGCCCCACACTAGGATTGCTCCTGTGTCGTGGGTGCGTTTACAGACATGAATTTCACATACAATACACCCAGACCCGGAACAAATACCTGCAGATCATACAAATATTTGTTCCGTGCGGGAATCGAACCCACGACCCGGTGCGCAGCAGCCGACTGTATCAGCCACTGCACCAACCGTGCCGCATTATCAGGCATTATAATAGGCATTAATCATTTTAGTAGAGGCGCTCATAGCCAGTTGCACTCACTAATCGGTAAACGATTGGTGAGGTTAAGCAACGCTTGGTGCGGTCAGTCTCTGGATGGGTGACCGCATAGTGGTATTTCAACTGAGCATCTCCCATGGTCCCGGTTGTTGTCATTAGACAGCAGTCGTTAAGTCAAGTCGGACGCCTTTGGGCGGCTTGAACAACTCTGACACAAGGGTGGCCACTAACCATACGAAATATATGTATATAAATATATCATTTTAGTCCCTAATTCCAACTGAATTAACATTCAGTTGGAATTATTCAATAACAACGTGGGAGTTCCGTGTGATGTCCGGATTAAGAATATGGCACCACTCCCTATCCCCATCCCCATCTCCTCCTGCGGATGTCGTAAAAGAGGAATAAGGGACCCTAAACCAGAGGAATGGGCAGCAGCGTCCCTTCTGTGGTACAGCAGTCATTCTATGCTCAAAAACCCGCCTGCCAAGCGTGGTGAGTACTGGCAAATTCCCCCCAAAATGACGACACAATTGTGGAAATTTCAGGCCTTTGTTAAGCGGTGGACGTCCTTTGTACAATATGATGATTAGGACGCATGATACTGTAGTGCATTTTGTCTGATGAATTCAGAATTCTGTGTTTGAATTGAACCTATCTGTTAGTTTTTTGAGGGCAGGTAACAGGAAGGCCCCCTCGCGGATTCGTATACCTCGCCAAGGCTACGACACGGATAACTCAGCGTAACAACACATTTGCAAATCTGAACTATTCTATTGAGTGAATCAGACAATGTACTTTACATTAGATTGTCGCGGCACGAGCGGTAGGGCGTTAATTCACCGGAGACACCCAAACAAACGCTTTGTGAGATTCACCTGTTGGCTCTTTAGGTCAATGTTACAGCACACAAGGAGTTTAGCGAAACAGACTTTTGTGGCTGGTGGTTGAATGGCACGCAGAGGCGCGCCGCCGCCATTGTAAGCGCGGACAATGGCACATATGCGCGATTGAATCGTTTGGATGCGACTTGCGACTCGATTGAAATTGAGAGTGCGATTCGAATCGTGTTTATTTACAGATTGTAAATTTATTGCGCGTAAGTATGGCATATTGTGAAGGTGCTAACGAGCAACAAAGACTTAGCTCTACCGCAAATCAATGTCTATATTGACTAACACAAATTATACGGTAAGGAACATCCAGATGTAATTCAAATTAAGACATCGGATTGAAATATGTTGAGCAGTTTTTGATCTCAAAAGTAGGGTTCGGTCAGGAAGTATTATTTCGGATTTATGCCTGCAGGAAATGATTGTTTAAGCTTCGCCCACCTAGGAAAACATTCCATCAAGCTGCAAAATTTTTAAAGCAAACACACACCGGCATTATGAACTCAGATTAGTAAATATTCCCAAATCAAACATTTACCAAGAAAACACGCTACTGGTTATCCGGACAATGGGTGTATGGTACCCTCAAAACCACTTAACATGGGGCTGACAGGTTAGTTCAATCACTATTATACGCCCCGAGGCCAGCGATCGGAGTGTATTTTTTCAATGAAATAATTTTTTTCACTCAGGGAGTCATATCGGCGAGCCTTTCTCACGGTTACTCGAATTTAACAAATAATTTTGCGCGTCGCTACCCACGCTTTATGGCTTATATAACTGAGTGGTAATGAGAATCCTGAGGAGCGAATTACAAAAAAAGTTAAGAAATCCGTTACAAGAAACGTGACGTTGGCGACGATTGCACAAAAATATCCGTAACAGGAATAGATTAGCGAATTAAACGCAATGGTTATAAAACACGTCGCGACGTCACGGCCGGGCCGGCTAATCGATCGCGAGAACAATGTGACGTAATACGGCGGGGGTGCGGTCTACAGGGAGAAGGGGACGCAGTTCGCAGTCCAAATATTTACCCCGGCATATGTTTGGTTTCTTTTCCTTCGCCTCATATATTTTTACTTTGATCGTGTAATGGGGCCCGGAGGCGGTCTCGATTTGTCCGATATTAATTTTGTCCGCTTCGATGCTGTGCTGTAACAATCACTAGGGGTAAATAAACTGTTTAGGTTATGGAAGGAAGCCTTGTATGAAAAGTTATTTAACAAAAATGGTAAACAGAAAATTTCAGCTCTGGTAAAATTTGTTCAAATAAATAAATCAATTCAACTGATTTGGTTTTCGTAAATTCTCCATTGTGATCGTGTCACTATTTTGTTGACGATCAAATAGAATTCGCGAAATAAAATTTGTGGACATGCCTCATTCTGTATGGTGACAAACTATCATCTATAATAATAGGTATGTACATTATGTTGTAAGGGTTATAATGATCTGAAAGTATAGCAAGACCAAAATTGCAATAATTTCCGTAACAATTTTAATATAGTTATGTTTGGTTACGAAAGACGTTCTCCCTTACCAGTAATACTATCCAGGTCGAGTACCCACATAACATACACCATAACAAGTAAATCGCGACTATAAAAAAAAAGCCGTTTAAATTGACACTTACACAACTAAGACGAATGTAACGACACCTCAAATTATAAAATCGATTAAGCAGTTTAGGCTACAGAGCATGCCAGAGAAATATACATACATACATACTCGAAAGATATTACCCTCCTTCTGGGGCGGTCGAGTAAAAACAACAAAAACACTTTCTTTCCTATAATAAAGGAACTAATGTGCGCCACTATTTTGCATATTAAAACAATGGTAGGGCAATAATATATTTAATGAACTGAGGACTTTCAGATACTTTTATTTTTATAAATACATTACGCAATGCCAATTCAAGACTATCCGAAAAAGTATGTAAGTAACTCCACGCCATCCTTAGTCGAGGGGTTGTGCACACTTGAATTGCACGTTTAATGAATTGCATTAATATTGCATTACCGGGTAACTAGCCGCCCTCCACGGTAAACAATCATTAGAGCGTCGAGCGCTGCAGCGCTGCATAGCTGTTTGAACTACCAGATTTGTTTGCGAATACAAATTGACATTTAGATGTTTTTGTGTTCTCAATTTGATGTAAAGTAGGTACTTATAGGGTTTGAGTTTCGTTATTTTGTTCTGATGTTGTATGTACAATAATATAAGTTTATTTTACTTAGCGCCCACACCTAGGTTGCTATAAGATTTTAACACCTAATTTACCATGAAATTTCTTCAAAAAAGTATTTTTGCTACTACAACAGTAATCGTTTTTGTGTTAAAGACTTAATATGTAGAATACATGTAGAAAAACATCCCATTAGCTATGTATGCATAAGCATTTTCAATCATCCAACTATCAATCACAGTGTGCATTGCATCACACTCAAATATGTACGTTGGTTACTAAGCGAGCGCTGTTGTCTGTCCAACTAATGCCAGCCGTCGCAACCGGAAAATTGGACGGCACCGTCTGCCCAATCACACGCGACACTCCACGCAGATTAGCACGCTCGGCCAATGCCCAGTTTGTCCCGCACCACGCGACTAGTACGCGACCACGAAAATTCACATTCATCGCTCTCCATTGAACTCTGAATCTGGCACTCTGGACTCCCTGTACCACTTATCGCAGTATTGTACGTCGACAATTTTCACGTCTATGCCAACCTCAGAAAATCCACACCGGATTACGCGCACAGGTATTGAAACCATACACGCCTTTCCGTCACTCAGTCCGTCCAGAAATTGTATTAGACACCCTCGTATATTTTTTTGTTCGTTTCGCCAACTCTTATTTGTAATTGCAACACTCAGGTGTTTCTGTTTGTTGTCTTTGTAGAAACATTTATCACGAATAACAAAAGAAGTCGATCTCACGATAGAAATATAAATTAGCCGTGTGACCTGACTGCAATTCTAAACTGGGGCTCATTAATCGATTCCACTTCATATTGAAAGGAAGTCTCCGAGCACGTCCGACTTTCGAACCAAAAAAATATAACCCACCGACGACGTGACACGGGTAAGTCGCCATCGCGTTGCGGAGAGCGTTCCGCCCCATTCAAATCTTTACTTAGCATTCTAAGTACCGTCGGCGGCTTTAATTTTTTAAGGCTGACTACAACGCCCATACCGTATTCACCTCGTGTTCTCACCACACTTACAGATATGTACCTGGCTAATAGTGAACTGCGATTGCGGCCCAGAATGTTTTACAAAGTCAACGTTACGTGTTTGTATTATGTGCTTAGAAACAGAAGCGTTAAAGTTTAAACTAAATTGCGGAGCTGTGTAGTTACGATTTGTCGTGATGGCGGGATGTACGAAGGAGTAGTTTGCATGGTTATGTGCACGTTTATCTAAGCTATATCAGTGGGTACAAGCGACGTGGGCCGGTAGGTCACCCGACAGTTTGCCGGGGGTTTAATAAATGTCTGAAACAGCGGATCGGCTTAGTACGCCACTATATAGCTATATGTATGTAGGTTATTTCTAAGAACGTGTCTGCAGATTGGATTCTACCGGTGATGTACCTATAAGTAAATGTTTGTTTGGCTTAGAATCTGGTAGAGTATACCAACATGGACTGTGAGGTTTTGATATTGACATTACATTTTAGTTCCACAAATATAGTCTATGAAAGATGTTGAATTTCATCATATCAGCCGTGAGACGTCTACTGCTGAACAAAGGCCTCCCCTATAGATTTCCGCAACAACCGGTTATTTGCATTTCGCAATCGCTTAGCGACCTTAACCAGGTCGTTTATCCGTATTGTTGGAGGCTGTACTATATTCAATTTGCCACATTAATATGATAATAATTTTTATTTATTTATTTAAACTTTTATGTACATTGAGTATACATAAGGCGGACTTAATGCCATGAGGCATTCTCTACCAGTCAACCTTTGGGTTAAACAAAGCACTTCGAAAGAAGTATAAAAGCAAAGCTATATATAATGTTAAAAAAGACTGAATTAAAAATAGGAATACATACATATACTAATATAAAAATAGATACTATATTATATTACATAATTATAAATAGTTAAATAGAATACATATAATATCTAATATAAATATTAACTCTAATGACGAAGACAAAACTGATTAGGATTGTAACAATTTCAGGAAGTATTGACGCACTTTACGTTTAAACGCGAATTTATTTGGAGCTTTCTTTATATCAAGAGGAAGCGAATTCCAGAGTTTTATTGTTGAAACAGCGAAGGATTTGGACATAAAATTTTCAAAGTGATTTCCGAAACACTTATTTCATTGTAACTGTGCGCCTCAAATCTAAGGGCTAATAAAACCCAAACCAATACGGGTATGTCACTCGAGGTATTACAACCTGGTATGTGTCGTTGTATGTACTCCATTACCCATGGAGGCCGGTTCGTATCAAGTATTTATAGTGTTTGAGGCGCTTCATAAATATGCAGCGGTAGGCGCCCGCCTTGCCGACACCAGCTATTCAGCTTGCTTGCGAGTGATTCGAGGTATGAGCGATGGACTGGCTGGATTTTTTCCTTCAAAATATTAAGACGACATTAACACAAAAAATTAATATTAATAGAAAAATGTGTTATCGTTTTTTATTAGGAATGTGGATTCTTTGTTTAATCGTCTTAAATATATATATTTATCACAGATTTTTTTTATTTTTTTTAAAAACGTTGCCCCACACTAGGATTTCTCCTGTGTCGTGGGTGCGTTTACAGACATGAATTCCACATACAATACACCCAGACCCGGAACAACTACCTGCAGATCATACAAATATTTGTTCCGTGCGGGAATCGAACCCACGACCCGGAGCGCAGCAGCCGACTGTATCAGCCACTGCACCAACCGTGCCGCCAATCAACAGTAACACAACTTGGGTGGATAAGGTTGTCTTGTAGGAACGCAATACAGGGTTGCAAGCATCGGGAGTAATAAGAAATATTAATAAGTTTGCATTACATTTATTGCATGTATGTATGACTTCCATTCTGTGTTTCTCCGGATTAAGAATAAAGCACCACTCCATCTCCTCCCTTGCTCAGCAGTAGATATCCTTTCGCTGATATGACTATCTAGGATTTGGGTATATACATACAACAAATCAAAAACACAGGTAGTTATATACATTATGTATCGATAAATCTTGTGTATTAACAAACAAATATTTGTACTGTTGGTTGTTTCGGGTCTGGGCATTTGTTCATGTGAGATCTGTGTCTGTAAACTATACCACCACGACAAAGGAGAAGTCTTAGTGTAGGGCAACGTTTCAAAAACAAACATTTAGAGACTGTTTCTACATTTCTAGCGTAAATATTCTTCTCCTCCTTCAAAAAAACAGTGCTACGTGCATACTCTACATACTTTTGTGATCTTTAAAATATTAATGTGCGTGCATCATTTCGGCTGAATAAAATCCACTGCTGGACACATGCCTCCCCCAAAGATCACCACAACGACCGATATGGTGTGTCGTGTGCTCATTGGGGGGTCTTGCCATAATCGCCACGCTTGGCAGACGGGTTGGCGATCGCAGTTGAGTTGTTAATGTACTCGAAGGACGCTGCTGCCCATCCTCCGGTTAATCCCTTAGTTGACTTTTACGACACCCACGGGATGAAATGGGGTGGTGGCATTCTGAGCCGGCACCACACGGCAAGGTGGGTGGGATGAATAAAATAAAATTAAATAACCTTGAATCGCTGCCGTCTAATACATGGCACCGTCTCCTTAGCTCTACGGTTGGTTAGTTGCAACGCTCCGTGCGTTACCTCACTTTCAACAGAAACTTTGCGATGTATTTTCCAGTGCATTTTTTAGAGTATCGCTTTTGTAGACCCTGCTTGTTTTAATACTAAAGTTACGTGAGATTTTCACAAATATTGTATTGTAGGTAAATACGGAATGTTGCTTGTTTTCAAACGCCAATGAGATTTTGCACTTCTTATACCTATAGTTACATAGGTATGAAAACCTTTTATCCACAAATGATGCTCAATACAGATGTATGTACCTTTTTTTTTTATTGAAGTCCAGTGGAAATTCTACATGGAACTTCCTTCACCCCGGGGAAGGGCGAAGGGGTATGCCGGACTCCTACCGGCTAAAACCACTGAAACGGTCATCTTCGGCACCGAAGGGGGGGCTCCAGGTCCTCGTAAGATCACACTAGAGAGATGTATGTACCTACCTACTTATGTTTTCATACACCCTAGTGCCGGGACGTATGTGGTACGCTGTGCTCGTCGTCTCGAGACATTAGTTATTTAGTCTCTTATGCCCACTAATTTCACTAGCTACAGTGCCCTTCTAACTGGAACACAGTAATCTTTATAATTTAAACATTACTGTTTAGCAGCAGAATAACTGGCACTGCGGTGGTACCTACCTAGCCAAACTCGCAATAAGGGACCGACTGGTGGGAACCAGTGATTTGTACCTTTTTTATTATCCGGTGGAAATACGTCATGCATTCCCTTCACTCCGGAGAAGGGCGGAGGAGCATGGCTGGACTCCCACCGGCTAACACCACCCAAGTGGTCATCTTCGGCACCGCAGGGAGCTCCTGGAACTCTCTTCTTATTTATTTCCTAAAATCTCCATCCAGAGCCAGTAACTTGTACCTTTTTTTTATTTTTTTTATTGGTGCCCAGTCGAAATTCTTCATGAACTTCCTTCGCCCCGGGGAAGGGCGACGGGGTATGCCGGGCTCCTACCGGCTAACACCACCCAAGTGGTCATCTTCGGCACCGCAGGGAGCTCCTGGAACTCTCTTCTTATTTATTTATTTCCTAAAATCTCCATCCAGAGCCAGTAACTTCAGGCTAAGGCTCCAGGTCCTCGTATGATCACACTAGAGAGTAACTTGTACCTATTGAATAAAGTGTATTTCAAAAATATCTAAATAGCAGGCTCACTCTGCCTCCCGAAATTACTCGTTACTTTAGCTGAAATATGAAATATAAACGACAATGTTCTGAAGAAGAAGTCAAAGAAAACTATTAAGATTTCTAAACAAATGTATGCCATGTAAGTATATGTCTAGTAATATACATAACTTTCCGCACATTATTTAGATTTTCCACGCTTGTCGGTCAACGTCTCACACGTCTTTGTTATAAGATTGTGACTGCTCTCCTTATTTAACGCTAATTATTATTCCTAAAGATTTTCCAGACCTTACTGGCGAAAAGATTAATCGAATGTAGCAGCAGCATAGAAAGCAACATTTCATTGAAATTAAAGACATTTTCAAAGTGGTTCACTTCTAATGTGTGGCTTTTTTCGTAACGTAACGTAAAACATATATTTTCATCATCATTTCGGCCGAATGAAGTCCAATGCTGGACACAGGCCTCCCCCAAAGAATACAACAACGATCTATATGGGTGTGTTGTGGGCTCATTGGGGGGTTTTGTCATAATCGCCACGCTTGGCAGTCGGGTTGGTGATCGCAGTTGAGTTGTTAATGTACTCGAAGGACGCTGCTGCCCATTACCCGGCTAATCCCTTAGTCGAATTTTACGACACCCACGGGAGGAAATGGGGTGGTGGTATTCTGAGCCAGCACCACACGGCATTTTATATGTAAGTAATTCTTTTTATACAACTTGGTGATGAGAAGAGCAAGTCATTCACTTGGTGGTAAGCGCTATGCCTGCCGGTAACAATTTAATTATCCCATGACTTTAGTCCTGCGAGGCATCTCGCTGCACTCGACACACCGAGACGTAAAGTTATTTAGTCTCTTATGCCCAGTAATTTCACTAGCTACAGTGGCCTTCTAAACGGAGCACAACACAGCAATGTTCAAAGTTTAAACTCTACTGCTTTGCGGTGGTATATCGGGCACTGAGGTGGTACCTGCCTCTTGTGCCTCTTGCAACAAAATATCGCCAGTGAGATTTTTTTTTAAGTTTTTATTGGGACAAGCCCGCCACACATTCCCAACCACTGCAACTCCTGTAAGTCAGGATCTACAATGGCGACCACCAGTGAGTCTATGAACACAAAAAGCATGCAAGTTGCCAAAGCGATCACCATCACTTATAAACATCTGCAATACAAGAGGAGTCATTGATGTGTTGCCGGTAGACATAGGTACACTTTTTCTTTGCCCCATGTCTGCCATATTTTTGGGGGTAGGCCTTCCAGTATTCATCACTCACTGCACATAACGCACCAACACTATTGCTACCAACAATGTTCCTAATACACTACTAAACTACGTTAGTATTCTTTGGTAAGTACTTCCGTGCTCGAGCCAGCCCATTTACGAACTATTTTGTATTTTATTTTCGTATAATTGTTGCCCGACACTAGGATTTCTCCTGTGGGTACGTTGACAGGCACACATTCCACACACAATACACCCAGACCCGAAACAACTACCCGCTGATCATACAAATATTTGTTCCGTGCGGGAATTGAACCCGCGACCCGGAGCGCAGCAGCCACTGCACCAACTATGCCGTCGACTAATGATTACAGCTAGACTCTCCCACGTAAAATAAAACATCATAAAAGTCGCTTAAAAACTGTCATACAACGCGGTAAAATTACAACCTTTGTGCCACCCAGCCACCCAAAAAAGTTCTGTACAACATTTACCAAACAACACAAAAGCACATTAAAAACTACTTGTATTCATGTTCGAACAAGCGCACTATCTTATCAGGTCAAGTTCCCCAAACTATTGAACAGAACTTCACTCCATTCACGTGGTTGACATCTCACCTGTCAGTAACCTCAGGTTTTTGACGATAATCATCGTAACCCATTCATAAAGCACCGATTGTTCGACAAAACCGCCCCCGTAACGCAAGGGTTGATAAACATATCAAAAGGTTCTAAAGACACCTGTTTTTTAAATACAACAACGAGAGTCACGGCTTGTATTGTGCGGACACAATCGACAAATATCGATAATCAACATTCGATATCGGAGTATGAGTTTATCGATAGACACAAAGACCTCCCGCGAGTTACCGTGTGACAATGGACGGGGTTGAGGATTGATAAAAAGTGGATTGTGTCAAGGCTGAACTAAATGTATGAAATTTTAATAACAAAAGAATGTTCGTCTCTATGTTCCGCGTGGTTCGCGGCAAAGAACCACCCCTCTCCAAATAAGGGTTTTTTTTACAACTTGATGGCGAGACGAGCATGTCATTCACCTGCTGGTTAGCGATATGCCTGCCCGTAATAATTAAAATGCTACTAGTCCTGCGAGGCATCACACTGCGCTCGTCACCTCGAGAGGTAAAGTCAAGTTTCTTATGCCCAGTATCCGGAGCACAGTAATGTCTAAAGTTTAAACACTACTGCTTAGCGGCGAATATCTGGCACTGGGGTGGTACCTACCCAGCCGGCCTCTTGCTATACGAGACCAGTTCAGGTTGATAGAAGGCAGAAGTACAGAACAAGGGGGGTATTTGCCAGTAAAATTTGGTATACAAGTAAGTAAGCACAGTATGGCTAGTATTTCACTGAACGGCCGCTGCCGGATCTCTCTGGTTTAAATGAATGAATCCGTACACCACAAGAAAAATATATAACTATGATCAAAATGTAAGTTGGAAATCATCTAATTCTCAAATAATGTAGCAATACTAGCAATCTAAGAATAATTACCCCTTAAAGTATGGTTAGTACACGCAACAGGTAACAAGGTAAATGGTGACAGATAAGACACCTTTCGCTAGGCGGCCCGTTAGTGCTCTGTATTTACTCTATATTTACTTAAGACGCTACTCCCGAAAAATAATAGATTATGATGATTTGTGATGATTAATTTTATATCAACATAAATATATCTACATTATCTATGCGCTATTTCGTGTGGTGTCCGGATTAAGAACATAGCACCACTCCATCCCCTCCCACGGATGTCGTAAAAGGCGTCTAAGCAGCAGCTCCCTCCGGTGGCACAGTAGCAATACTGTGCTCACCAACCCGCCTACCAAGCGTGGCATGTTCCCCCAAAATTATAACATAATTGTGGAAAGCTACGGGGGAGGCCTTTAAAGTAACTAACGCACTCATGCAAAGTTTTTAGGTTAAGAGTTTGCGAGAGCTCTCCATATAAGACTATCCTTCTAGGTTTTGTTACTCTAACCACGGGAAGATGGCGGCGGAGCTACCGCGGTTGCGTGTCACTGTGTACGCAGCACTGTGCATATCTAGTCTTCTGGAGGTTCCTTTACAATCTTCCCCGAGATATGTCAGGGGGCACGGCTCCTTTAAGCTCTGTCTAGACTAATACAGAAATTACGACACAAAATATCAGACATCTTTACTGTTAACACTTCAATAAAAAAAAATCTTACTTACTTTACTTTTATTTAATTACACGCAAAAGAATTAAACTAAATTAAAAAACGAACCAGTAACTGCATACAGAACATAGTCATATTTTACTCTAATTGATTATAACATACATTTTAAAGCCTCATAATAGGAATATTATGAAGCTTTAAAATGTAAAGCCTCATAATATTCCCAAAATACTAGTATAACTTTCAATGCTTCCTCGCCCACTCTTTTATTTCTCGTATCGTTATTTAGTTGTGTCGTCAAGTTATGAATCTTCCTGCTTATTTCTGTCGCAGTAGTTTTAAATTCTTCTTCCAAACTTTCGAGTGCTGCCTGCTTTTTTACTTTATTTTAATAATCACTAGACAAAACATTTCATAGTTCTGGTTGTCCGTCTACAAAAACTATAAGGCTTTTAGTAGTCCCCTTGCTTCACGTGAAAGTCATTGTTTTAGGGCTATCTTCCAGAAGTAAGTATATGGAAAAAAAATTTAACCTATTTGAAAACTCGTCAGCCACAAGAGACATTTGGAGACAACGTGTTCACACAACCGCTAATTCGACACTAATTATCGTGTCTCAATAAATGCCACAATTAGAGACACCCGTGCGCACACATCGATGTATACACTGAGTGGACGTTGTACAGCGTCGTACTCTAAACATAGCTTCACAGACGCCTCCACTCCGCTAGAGGGGGTGACCGCTTTACAGTCACCCCTCCGAGGTGTGCCGAAAGGTGTGGCTCCAGCGTGATAGTTCTCGAGATTGACCCCTTCGTTGCCAAAGATGACCACTCGTCGTACTCGTCGATAGTACCCACTAAAAACTCCTGAGGCAGGGTTGCCATGATACCCCTCCACTCTTCCCATGACTGTGGAAGTCCAAAATTGATCTCCAACGCTTTACTCCAAGATAGCAATATTAAAATTTGCAGTGTTTATTATTACGTTTCTAACGATATTGAGCAACATCTACTGGCACTGTACTTATCTTGAATTGTTTTGGCTCGCTATTACCTAATGAGTACCAAAGACAAACAATACTTACGACGACTTTGCTTAATATTTTATTCGCAGGCCGACAAAACATTATTGTATTACAAACTCCACGAATTACAAAACTTTGTTTTATTTTTTGTAATGTTTAATCCAAATTTAGAATATTTATTGTGGAATTCACGAGCAAGACGTCATTGCCACTCCGGATTCGGTAAGTCGAAACAACAAAAACGAAAACTTCCAAGCTATCGTAACCGTCAAAAATACCCTTCAAGAATACCCCTTCGCTCAATCGTCTTGTACAAATGAAGAAACTCAATTAGAAGTTAAAAATGTTTATGAATGGTTCACGTGAAGCGGTTGCGTAATGTTTGATTAGGTAACTTACCTTTTCTGTAAGATTTATTTTTGTAATCCTTGGTCACGGACGCAACCTTCTTACGTTATGTGCCTACGAGATGTTATAAAAGGTAACTCTCAGATTAATTGATTTGTTGTTGATATTGGTTTTTAGATAATGTGGATACTGTAAGATAAAAAAGGAGGCAACATAGTAGATTAAGCAATTTCTTAATATTAATGTAATATGATTAATGTAAGTATGTGCATGGTGCAGACGGCATTAACACATCCATGATAAATAGTTAAAAGTAGTGATGCAATGAATACGAGTATTCGTATTTGCCGAATAACAGGCAATTCCCGAATATTCGTATTCACCGAACATTATTACGACATTCGTAAAACAAACCAGTGAAATGAAATGAAACTGAATAGCTATGGTACGATAAATACGTACCGAACATATTTAGTTGACGTTTCAGTGTTATTATTCGGGCATTACCCTCAAAGCAATTAACAAACCGTCCACTGTGGTCTCAGATAGGCTATTTTCCAAACAGATAAAATTACCAGTAGTTAAGCCCCTTCAAAAGAGTAAGAGTTCACTAGAAAAAAAAGACTACAGACCTATTACTCTAATAAAAAATGCATAGTCGACTAGTTAAATTTATAAATAAATATAATATTATTAGGCCGTGTGGTGCCGGCTCAGAATACCACCACCCCATCTCCTCCCGTGGGTGTCGTAAAAGTCGACTAAGGGATTGGCCGGAGGATGGGCAGCAGCGTCCTTCGAGTACATTAACAACTCAACTGCGATTGCCAACCCGTCTGCCAAGCGTGGCAATTATGGCAAAACCCCCCAATGAGCCCACAACACATCCATATCGGTCGTTGTGGTGTACTTTGGGGGAGGTTTCTGTCGAGCAGTGGACTTCATTCGGCCGAAATGATGATGATGATAATATTATTAATGAAGAACAAAATGGCTTTCAGTATTCTCAATAGTTATGTCTATATCAGATAAAATAGATAAAAACGTTATGTTTCAGTTCTTTCCCTAGACATGAGTAAAGCTTTAGATTTAGTGAACTACAAAATACTTCTTGATAAATGTGAGCGCTATGGCATCAGAGATCTTGCTTTAGAATGGCTGAGAAGTTAGCTAGGTAATAGAGAACAGGCGAATATTTTGACGTAAGTAACATACATACATAACTTGTCCGTGTGGTGTCCGGATTAAGAATATAGCACCACTCCATCTCCTCCCGTGGATGCCGTAAAAGGTGACTAAGGGATTCTAACCAGAGGGATGGGCAGCAGCGTCCCTTCTTTGGAACAGTAGCCATTCTGCGCCCACCAACCCGCCTGCTAAGCGTGTTGCGTGATGGCAAATTCCCCCAAAAATGACGACACAATTGTGTAAATATACGGGGGAGGCCTTTGTTCAGGAGTGGACGTCTTTTGGCTGATAAGATGAATTGCGTTCTGGGTATTCGTATTTGCCGAACGGTAGAACCAGTATTCGAATTCGTTAAACTAGCATTCGTAGCATCACTAGTCAAGGTAAAAACAAAATTAACATTACAATTAACCCTAATGATAATTTTTATTACGTAAACCAATAAACAATTAACAGTGGTGCGTTGTGGTAGGTAGCACGCACGCTTGCACGTGCCGCGCCTGTGCGTGACGGCTTGACAGAGTGGCGATTAGCCCTCTGCCTGTCTGACTGCTACATACCATCGCATTGCATAACTAGAACTAGATGAATTTAGAACGGAAACATTAGAACGCCGTGATTTGACGTGACGTGTAAAATTGTGCATTTGTACAATAGCGCGCATTTTGCACAAATTAATTGTGCTTTGCACATAATGTTTATTTGAATTAAATCGTAGCTATAACAATGAAATTTATACATTTCTTTATGCCGTTATTTCACAGTTATTCTGTTTCACGCATGTGCACTCAACACAGCATTTTAAATAGATTTTACTTAATTCATAAAACACCAAATTAAATTTTGAACACCTATGTAAACAACGTTTTTATATTTGTGTGCTTATTTTTTCATATAGGTACTTTTTTATTCTTGAATTTCTTGAATCACATTAATTAATTACCTAGCCAGCAATATCTTTCGTTTGTCAATATACCTACTAATTATGAAAAATCTTTTACTTTGGGAGACAGCCCACTTAATACCAGTTGTTCATTTACCTCATAATTAATTAATATTTACTAAAAAATCCCATGAAACTGCTATGGCTGTGCTTGAATAAATTCGTGTCATAGTATAAATATATTATTATAATTAAACTCCTAAATAGGTACTGGGTTCCTTAAATATAGAACGCCCAAAATAGAAGTAAAGAACATTAGAAACGCGTTTTTCTAAGGTACGTTGCTATGCTTATCTGTGAAAAAACTGTTTTATTGAGGCGTATCCTCTCCACCTGGCAAAAATATAACCATACAGAACTTACTCAGGTAAAGCTATACGATGTTTTAGTAATCTTGCACCAGGGACCAACAAGTATATATTTTTAACATTAAGAATTGTTAGTCAAAAATCTTGCCTCTACATGGCGCATTAAAAAAAAATCATTAACAGGTCCGACAAATAAACAACACACAAACATACTATTTAGCCGATATCAACATCTTTTTGTTTTTATCTCCCCTAAAAGCAAACATATTTATTTGTCTATATTCTACCAGAAGTTTTCGATATTCCCGAAACCAACGATTGTAATTTCGCTTCTATGTCTTTGCAATAAGGTCTATCGCATTTACATATAAAACAAAGTATAGTGGATTGGCCTCTGCGGATGACAGGCTACGATGAAGTGGCGATTAGCCTGTCTCTGCCCACGATCTATCTACACACTGCTAAACATAAACAAATGAACGTTTCTAAGAAGCGATTTTCATATCGCAGTGTAAGCACGGAATTGCTTGAAGTATTTCTTTCATGTTATAGATAATTTTAAGATGCTTATAAAACTAATTGGAAGGAAGGAAACTTTACATGAAACCTAAGAAAAAAGAGAAGGTCCACAGTGTAATATTTATTCATGTATCGTATTGTAAGTAATTAAGTTGAGATTTGTTGAACCTGTGGGCACGGCGTTCAACAAATCTCATATGATTAAATCAAAATTCCGGACAGCCAACTTGAGGCGAAACAATTTGCAAACTCTCCGGCCAACTCACCAAAATAGTTTATCTTAGACGAACGCGCCGCGCAAACAGCGAACGAGCAAAACAACCACGTCGTGACACCTACCTACCGTTTTACACACAGAGATCGGTATCCTTAACTACACACTTCACCATAGCTGCGTCTCTCTCGCGCTAAGAAAATGAAACGGACCAATGAGGGGGTGGGGTGACACGCATTTCCGGGCCCGGCTCCAATCAGCTGCTAGAACAAAGGAGTCGCGATAGCTACTTACCTACAAGTAGCTACGCGAGGGTCGGCTATAAGTAGAATTGTGTTCTACCTCACACATGTGCACTAAACACACACAACCGACGGTTTTTTACCTGGTGACGCGTTTTTGTGGGCGTACCGTTTGTTTGTGTGGCGGTGTCTAGCCGGGTGATCACTTGGCGAAGTTTGCGCAAGTAGCGCGAGTACCTAATGGCTGGAATATATCGGCTTTGAGTTGAGACCGGGTCCGCCACGTGGTGACCTTTTGTGACTGCGTTAACAACCATGAATGAGAATACAGCGGTGGTTGGAAATATAGTTTATATAAATAGTTAATATAGCATGCTTCCTAATAAAATCAAACTTAAAACACGTTATTAAACACGGTCAGCTACAAAATTTTAAAACATTACTGACTACATTACAAAATTACAATCAAATGCTAACCTTCATTTTCCCCGAAATAAGCCTCCAGACTTGTAATGTATTTTAAATCTCATGAAAAGAAAATAAAACGAAGGAGGTATTATCCTGAACGACATCCTGTTACGGCTTATTTCTTCATTCTACTCACAGAATCCTCACTTCGTCGTTAAAGGTACATTTTTCTTTTGCAGTCCTCATGTGACGTACCTGCCATATCCCGAGGACCCTTCCGTTATCCTTTGTAATGCAAATAGTGCCTTATACGCACGTAACACAGTTGCGAATGTATTAATTTAATGGTAACACGCCCTGTAAGACTACAATTTGACTATCGCGAATTTCCTGCGTTTCTGCAGCTTCGAAATGTTTGATGGTAAGAAGTTTTTGTGGTCTAAATTGAAGCATATGTTTTGAAGTGAGGGTTTATTTTGGTTTGGAGCGCGGTGAGATGCTGAGAAACAAATCTGCGTAAGGTACGTGGTGTCGAGTAACTCGTGTTCTTACCCTCTCTCCTTTGTTCGGGCCGGAAGAGTGCGCTAGAATTACATGCTCGACTCTGATGTGCGCTTATTTTTTACGGTGCTATATTGTGTTTCGTGAGCTCTCTTATAGTTATGCAGTTCAACGACTGAAGAAATGATAGGGTGGATGTGAGACAAGCAAAACAAGTTCACAATTTTATTTAGATAAGATGGAACAAAGTTACCTAAATCTACTTCAAGCAGATGACTGCAGCACAGGTTCATTGTATTTTGTTTAAGCTTATATAACTTATTCGCGATTATTAAAAGTATTTTTCGAAGCAAAATAGGATGGTGTAACAAAATTCGTCCAAGTCCACAAACAACGTTTGTAACATAACAATTTCTGGAGACGTCGACGGTGCAGTTACCCTCGTCGAGTCGTTCACGCTCATTGGCTCTCATCTCTCGTAGCTGCGCGCCACCCCGCATACTGATATCTGGATTAAATTACTCTGCCAACTATTTTACACAAAACCAGAGGCCATAATTAAAGTCCAGGCGAAAATGGGTGAAATCAAACGTCTTATCTGACCAGCGGGAAATAGCGTTTCTTCGCTGAATAGTTTCCACCGAGTCGGATAGTAAGTGAGCGGAATAAATAATTATTGCGGCAATCTAAAGTTGCCACCGGTTACGATGCGGGATCTTCCACTGCGAGATACCTAATGAACATAGTTTCTATTGGCTGTGCTTTTGTATGCCGGCGACTTAGACTAGTCATGCTTAAACTTTTAGGATTTTGTTAGAGTACGTTCAACGTAAAGTCTCCTTCAAATCATTTTAATATTTATGAACTGAATTTGACATTTAATTATTAATTTTTAATTGCTTTTGACAGTAATAATGTATCTAATTAATAATGTGAATTTAATAATGAAACGAGATTACATACATTAGATACTTATTTTGATTTTATTATTGTTTAATATTTAAGGACTGAATTTCTCATTTAATTATTGTCATTGTTTATTATATTTTAATTGTTTTGACTGTAATCATTTATTTAATTGATAGTACATTTTAGAATTTTATAATGAAATGAGACTTACAGACTGACATACTTATTTTAATTTAAAATTTATAATAAAATTTACAATATTATTAATAAAAAATTACAGGACTGTAAAGTCAAATCTTATAGTGAAATCATCCAATAACTTTACCATGTAATATATACCTACCTATATTCTTGCAAATAAATTATTCATTCATTTAACCAAGTATTTATATTTATATCGACCTGACAAATTGTTAGCATGCGGCTATTATAGTATGATATAATATTCAAATGTGAAGCCGGAACGTAATTCCCGTTTCACTTTCGCTAAACACAAGGCTCCCATAAAATCAATGGCAAAAGGAAATACAATTCACTTTCACGGTGTCTGAAATAAACCATTCTTTGCAGTGAAAGGGGAATAATCTCTGTGTAGCAGCGGGGGCTTAATCAAAATCGGTGAATTGCTTTAAATCGGGGAAAACGCAGGAAATATCCTTTGTGTCGGCAATTTCCCGACATGCGTGCCGTTAATGCGCTATCGGAAGGTAATGACTTCCTTAATTAATTCGCAATATTAGAGGCGCGCACTCGGCGGCATCTTAGCGGCGCTCTGAGGTGTGATGTGACGTGTTCGTTGTAGGGTTGGGACTGTGGTTGGGACGACTCGTGTAGACTACTTAATGGAAATGTTTTATTGTCATGTGTGAATTAGTTTTAAACTAGTTTTGTTTAAGTATCCTACAGTCAATTGACGGCAAGTTGGCGTAGTAGCTAAGCAATTGGCTTTCTGCGCTACTTGTCGCGGGTTCGATCCCCGCACGGTACAAATGTTTGTATGATCTACTGATAGGTGTTTTGGGTCTGGGTGTGGGTGCATGTGAGATTTAAGTCTGTGAATTATACCCAAGATATGGGACATGGGACAACGTTTAACTTTATTTAGCTACAGAATTTATAATGTCATAAAGATTAATTTATACTAAAATTTTCATCAAAACGTGTCTAAGTGTACCATTATCTTCATCCACAGGCTGACTACACCCACTGCTGGATATAGGCCTCTCTTTGCACGTACCAATCTCCACCTATCGTGCAAGTCTCATCCATGTTCGACCCACAATGGCAACAATATCGTCCGCCCACCTCGCCTAAGTATACTGGATGTAGGTAAGTGAAGAGAAAGGAAAGGAAGAGGTTGGACTTAGGCTTGTAATAAATATAGGAAAGCTTTTAATCGCGGAACCCCGACCGTTGTACCGCCCTCGCCGCCTCACCGACGTCGCGGAGGCCTATCGCCGCGTCACCTTCCCGTTCAAGTTAGCACTTCTCCCTCCCGTCTCTTGCTCGCGCCGGCCCGTGCCGAGCCTGTAGCTTTAAATGTCCCCTAATACAATTTAAATAATACCGATCCAGCTGTCCCCAACACAATAGCTTGATATCCCCAGCAACGCCCTAAGCCGAGGTCCGTGTCCCGCAGGCAGGCAGTTGCTTAGTTTTTAATATTTAATTTAAGCCTGGCTGGAGGCCTCTTTTGGCTTCGCCAGCAAATGACCGGTTAAGCAACCACATTTCCCAGAAATGTATGCGAGAAGCCCAACAAAAAAAAAAAAAAAATCGCGGAAATAAATATGTTAAATATTTTGTCATTTTTGAGCACGCCACCATTTCGGCCGAATGCAGTCCACTGCTGGACACAGGCCTCCTCTAAAGATCACCACAATGACCGATATGGGTGTGTTGTGTGCTCATTGGGGGGTTTTGCCATAATCGCCACGCTTGGCAGACGGATTGGCCATCGCAGTTGAGTTGTTAATGTACTCGAAGGACGCTGCTGCCCATCCTCCGGCGGCTAATCCCTTCGTCGACTTTAACGACACCCACGGGAGGAGATGGGGTGGTGGTATTCTGAGCCGGCACCACACGGTACGCAATGTATCGTAAACATGCAATATAAACGCTACGTGATTATGGTAGTATGATATGATATTATTATGCTACTGCAAGCGATGACCTTATTCGTGAACTGTAGCGAAACAACAGCCGTTTAGTTTTTATTTATATTGCAGTTTTATAAATGAAAATAAATAGTTTACTATGTTTTAGTTAAAAATAGCGCTAGAATAGACGAAAATTTTTATACTAAAATCAGGTAAATAAACTATAAAAATAATCTGAAAAGTCATGGTAAGGCCGACGCAAAATTCTAACACTGTAGTTTCTAGAAATATGCACTGAATCATGATATCAGTTATCGTTACGATGTCGCTTACACAGCTTTATTAAAATTTCAAGCATGTTCACAATCTTACAATAATTAAACAATTATTTGCTCAAATATAAAGAGGTACATGCCTAAAAAGATTGTTCCAATTTCAACCGTCAAATTAGCTTCTAGTTTTACATAAACGATACATAGACGAACAAGAAGAGGGTAAGCCGTCGCTATGGCACCGGAGGCAGTAAGAAGTTATTTTAGGGGGATATTACGCGACATCAGGGGCTTATCTTTACGGCAGGTGTTCCGTCCCTCCCCCCTCGGGGACAAATTTACGAAATATGTCGCGACTTATGCGGATCACGCGGTAATGTTGCTGGCAATCTGCGCAGCTTAGGTTTCGCCGCTATGTCAACGGGCCAGTACGGGAAATACAAACTGGTAAGTTATAAAAATTAGAAAAATGAACGCCTGTTCTTATGCCCAATGCTGCCAATAAACGGTCTTTTAAAACAAAATCATTGCCCACTATGTTTTTTAAAACAATTATTATTTACTAGCTAAGCCCCGCGGTTTCACCCACTGTTTAATTTAAAAGCAACCGGATCATTTTCGAATAAGTTACAGGCATAAACAGTTACCATAGAGTATATATATATTGGATTTCGTGAGTTTTAATATTTTGCGTGGAACCGTAATTTGTTTTCTAAAATATAAGTAGCCTATGTTACTCCTTATAACAATAGCTAGCCAGTGAAAGTCGCCTCATAATCGGTTCAGCCGTTTCGGAGATTCGGAACGGACAGACAGACAAAAAGTTGCAACGTGCAAACGGCATGGTTGGTGCAGTGGCCGATACAGTCGGCTGCTGCGCAACGGATCGTGGGTTCGATTCCCACACGTAACAAATATTTGTACGATCTGCAGGTAATTGCTCCGGGTCTGGGTGTATTGTGTGTGGAATTTGTGTTTGTAAACGCACCCACGACACTACAAACCCTAGTGTGGAGCAACGTTTAAAAAAAATAAGTAGTTTTTTTTTGTTATAGGTACCGTACATACTTTCATATGCATTTAGTAAAAAGCTGTTATTTTGATATTATAAGCAGACACTTCAATTTTATTTATTTGTTTGGATATAGATTTAAGGAAGAGGTCATTTATGTTGTAATAGCCCGGAAGATTATCACAACCTGCGTTGCACCGTGTGATTTCTTCAATGTCTACTTTCTTAGGTAATTTAAGATATCACTGACCTTTGGTGAAGGAAACCTGGATCTGATAGTCTCGAATTGCCATCAAGCAATGCAATCCGTGTGGTGTCCGGATTAAGAATATAGCACCACTCCATCTCCTCCCGTGGATGTCGTAAAAGGCGACTAAGGGACTCTAACCCAGAGGGATGGGCAGCAGCGTCCCTTCTGTGGAATAGCATCATTCTGCGCTCACCAACCCGCCTGCCAAGCATAGTGAGTATTGGCAAATTCCCCCCAAAATGACGACACAATTGTGGAAATCCACGGGGGAGGCCTTTGTTCAGCAGTGGACGTATAAATGGCTGATATGATGAATGCAAGCATCGCGATCAATGTTCGGTTTTCTGTCTAAGAAGAGGCCTTTTCCTGCAGAGGAACAGTTACAGGCTGATACATTTTATTTAGAGTTCACCTTTTGTCGTCCGAACAAAATTCTACAGTGACCATGACGAGCATGAAGAGTGAGCCAATCCTCAGTCAACGATCTCAATTGCAACCCTGGGCTACGGTGACAACATTTTCAAGAAAATAATAATATTATTGTTTTAGTCCGTTCTGATAATTTTAAATAATAGTCTTTTGCTAATATAATGATGATAATAAGTTGATGTTACATAGTTGATGTTACATAGTTTATACGTTTTGTGCAGCTGTGTTCTGACATTTAGCATGCAAAACTACATTTTCATAATCATAATTAACATTAACATAATGTCCGTGTGGTGTCCGGATTAAGAATATAGCACCACTCCATCTCCTCCCGTGGATGTCGTAAAAGGCGACTAAGGGATTCTAAACCAGAGGGATGGGCAGCAGCGTCCCTTCTGTGAAACGGTAGCCATACTGCGCTCACCAACCCGCCTGCCAAGCGTGGTGAGTATTGGCAAATACCCCCCAAAATGATGACACAGTTGTGAAAATCAATGGGGGAGGCCTTTGTTCAGCAGTGGACGTATAAATGGCCGATATGATGAATTAACATAAATTCACAAGTCACATATAATATTATGTCAATATCAAATTATTATTTTAAGCATGTCAAATAAATATGACTATTATATTGTAAGGATAATGAGAAATTAAGAAAGTGTTATTTGCTATTGTAATGTTATTTGATATACAAACCTATGTGAAGTTACAGTGTTGTTATCATACACACAACTGTGTCATTACTGAAGGGATTTGCCAATACTCACCACGCTTGGCAGGTAACTGAACTGCGCTCACCAACCCGGTGAGCGCAGTTCAGTTACTGTTCCACAAAAGGGACGCTGCTGTCCGTTCCTCTGGTCTTAGAACTCATTAGTTGCCTTTTACGATATCCACGGGAGGAGATGGAGTGGTGCTATATTTCCTATTCTATATTTATATAATCCAGACACTCCACGGAATATAATAATGTTGTTAGAAATAATTTTTTAACGTGTTACATTTCATACTATGATCGAGTACACAAACCACACTCATTCAAAGGGAGTGAACCGTATCATGTACTTACGATGTAGACACTTAACATTACACCAACCCCCACGATCAAACGTTCGACATTGCCATTAATTCTACAAGCAACATGTTGGAAAGCTAATAACCAATTAAATAGATTAATAAAGATATTCACGTCGTTCCACCAATTTGCTATTGATCTGTATTTCAATAGCTTTGATGTTGAGACTCCGCTTTAAATCATTGTTTGACTGAGACATCAAGCTTCGTCAATTGTGCGAGTAACGAATGTTTGGCTCTATTGAAGTATGTGGGCGTAATAATCTGCTTATATGTTTGACATTATTAATTATTAGATTCGAAAATAAAAATAATGCGGTGACTCATACTACGGCACAATCCATTTGAAAATTCTTTATTTTGGATATTTATAGATTACTCGCTACTTTTCTTTCTTTCGTTTGATTGGAGGCCAACCTTGCGTTCCACCTCTGATCCCCGCTGCAGAAATCCTACCGGGCGCGGGCGCCGGTGGAGGACGCTGTACGATCCACGACCACCATGAGAAGTGGCCTGCGGGCGACGAACTAAGGGCTGTCCGTCGTCCGAACGAAAACAGGCTCGAGACGGCGACGCATGTCTTCTGCGGCATGCAGTCTGAAGATATGTGTGGCCCGCCAGGTAACACAGAGACAGGGTTTGTCAAACAGTGACGGGCCGATACCAACTGCTGAAGGTGCGTTCTAATGCTGACAAGGCGAACACCTCACCCTCAGCTAGAAGTAAGTGGAAGAACTTTGAGGGTTTAGCCACTAACAGTCCGGCACGGCTCTCCGCCCTTTCCAACCCAGAAGAAGTCCATGAGGATTTTCCCACGATATAATTAAAGGCCGACCTTGTGTCAGAGTCGTTTGAGTGATCCAAAGCCTCCGACTTGACTTAATTTGCCCTCTAATGACAAAAACCGAAAACTGGAACCGACGATATACACGTGCCCTTCGAAGCACGGAGACGCACAGTTCAAACTTCAAATATAACATACAGTCACCCATACATAGACATACTGGGCCGAAGGTTGCTTAATCTCACCGATCAGTAAGTGCAACTGGCTATGAGCACATCTACTTAATCTATTTGGACCAATGAGTATAGAGGACGTTATATGGTTTATAGTTATGATTAGTCCTTATAGGAAATGTTAGAAGCGTTAAGTCCAACATGACTCTTGTCTGTAACTGCTTGAAATCCTCTGTTGCTTCAAATACAGTTCTAAATATCAACATACACTATTCATTACCCCATGATGACAATTAATATATAACAAAATAGAATAAATTACCATTGACAAATAAATTGTTGCGTTCGTCACTTAAATAAAAATTACGCGAGAAACGTCCCGGGGGAACTCATTGTGGTCCTACAATGAGCGCGCCTGATTGGCGGAAGGATGTTCTCACTAAATAAAAAAATATCGACGCGTCATTTCGCGCAATTTTCGACGAATTTTCAAACGATAAAACCTGTCATTTTGCTGTTGACGCGCCTATAAAATATTCATGCAGACGGGAGAGATGAACGATTTTTTCTTCGATTTACGCGTCTAAATAAGATGTCATTTTCCGTATCATTAGCGGCGGCTTGGAACGTCGCGACGCCACTATTTATACGCAAATACGATAAAAATGATGCCCGGCAGATCGACTGTTTGACGCGCCATTGATAAATTGCGACCTTTTCAAATTTCTTATCTTTTTTGACGTTTTTTCTTCATTCTGTTTTCTCATGTCGATGGCGAGGAGTTTTGAAAGTCTTTTAATGTATTCGAGAATTGTGTTTGATGAGTAATGATATTGCAGCCGTAAAATACATTTAGGTATGGTAATTTTATTTTCTAATGACTCTAGGCACTCACTCCCGTTGGCTTGATTTTTTGCCATTACTGTATAGTAAAAGGCACACTTATACAATATGTAGATATTCATGGTCAATTCAATTCAATATTTTATTCAGTAATTAGGTCCTAACTAACATACACTTTTGACACATGACAACCTCTGAGAAGAAATGCCAAATGAAACTCAGGGCTAGGTCTTTTTTGATTAATTTTCTTTTTTTATACTTTGTTGTATAAATGGGTTTACAAATTATTTAAAACTACTGTTACATATTGAAAAATTGTAGCTATACAATACAAAAAAGGCAAATAAAAAAAGTAGGGAAGCCGCATATGCAGATAAGAATATATAAGAGATAATAAAAAATTACGTTACAATATCGTCAACATAGTCTTTGATTTATTAATAGGCTTTTTTTATTAGAACTGCTTTAATGTGCGTTTTAAACTTCCCATCAGTAAGATCTGTAATTCACTTTGGTAACTTATTATAGACACAATTCCCTAAAAAAGACTTATTAGTCTTGGTTAATCTATATAATGGTACCACTATTTTATGTCTGTCTCTAGTATGTTTGTCATGATAGTTGCTTTTTACATTAAATGAATCAAGGTTTTTACGCACGTACATTATATTCACGAAGATATCAGGTAAAGGTAGAGTGAGTATATTGATTACTTTAACACTCTTTAAGTGACTCGCGAGTACCCATTTCGTAGCGTATTGAGATAGCGTGGATAGCCCTTTTCTGTAATATGAAAATTTAGTCAACGTCAGCTGCTGCCCCCCAGAGCAAGATGCCATAGGACATGATACTGTGGAAATACGCGAAATACACTAGTCTGGTAGTAGCTACAGCAGTGAGCTGACTAATCTTTCTTACGGTGTATGCAGCAGAACTTGACCTGCTTGATAAAGCTGTGATGTGCCATTGTAACTTTGAATCAATAGTGACACACACCTAGAAAAACAGTTTCATTTATAACATTAAGTTTGTTACCTCAAGCCCTGAGCTTAGTTTGACTTGTGGTACGTTTTGGTAACGAACATTTTAAAGATTTAGTTTTATTACTGTTCAGCATAAGAATATTCGCCGCAAACCATTTAGATATAGTAGACAAGCTATCATTCACATGTAAAAGTTCTCCGTATTTCATATTGATTTTATCTTCACATATTTGTCTTCATGTATAGCAGATCGTTAATATAAGCAAGGAACAAAAAAGGACCCAGAATTGACCCTTGAGGTACGCCCATTTTCACTAGAGGTCCTCGTGATTTTACACCATTTAAACATAAATTCTGCTGTCTTTCTGAAAGATAGGCTAACACTAACTCGAGAGCTCTCCCGCGGATTCCATAGTGCCTTAACTTACAAATGAGTGTATTGTGATCCACGCAATCAAAAGCCTTGGAATAATCAAACTGCAAGGAATGTAATATCTTATTTTTAGTAAAATGAGACAACGTATGATAAAGCATTATTCTTTCAAAGATTTTGCTTAAAGCTGGAAGAAAAGAAATCAGTCTATAATTTGAGGGATTATGCTTGCAGGCAGATTTGAGAATCGGGACCACTTTACTGTGTTTCATCAGATCAGGAAAAGTGCCGCTATCTATACAAATATTAAAAATTCTTGATAGTATCGGGGCAATGTTGTCAATTACTGATTCTAGTACCTTAGCAGAAATACCCCTAAGTCTGCGGTATTTTTAATATTTACACTTTTAAAAGACTTTTTTATTATACTGAAAGCGATATGTGTAATATCAAAATTTTAAATATTATATAATTAAATAAAGTTATTTACAGTACCACAATTGATTGACAGCCTAAACAAGTACTTACAACTTTTATAACGCAGTCACAATTTGCCATGGGTTGAGCCACCTTAGGTAAATATAAAACCGGTTCAGGAGTTTGGACAGAGTAGGCACAGTTGCATGATAGATCAGTCAAACCGTTCATTAACACCTCATTTAGACAAAAGATTTGCGATTGCAAGCTTGATTCTGCTTTGTAACTTTAATCATTATCATCATATCGATTAATGGACGTGCACTGCTGAACAAAGGTCACCCCATAGACAATCAACCGGCATGACATGCGTCGTAATTTTTGGGAAAATGTGCTAGTACTCACCACGCTTGGCAGGTGGGTTGGTGATCGCAGAATGGGCGCTGCTACCCATCCTTCTGGTTAAGCCTTTTATTTTATATTTATAACCATAATCCGAAGACTACATGGAATACTTATACGATCTCATATTCCCTGTGAGTCACTTAGGACCTTAGTACTTACTGTTGTGATACCGTAAAATGTTTTACACATTTATATTACATTACATACATATAATTTCCTAAAATAAACGGATTCAACCAAAAAAACATAAACTAGACCTCCATTCATTTTTTAAGTTCCATCAATATGATTTGCCCGACCGATACAGCAAGTGCTCTACGATAGATTGGTGCTCGTATTTTCATAGCAAGGTAAATTCGATCGGAATAAAACTCCCTCGGTGCTGGGAGCTATTCGTTGAGCCCTCTCTTTGCGGCGAAATCGTGCGGAGTAGTTTATCTCACCCCGTTCGTTTCAAAACTACCCGCACAAAGGAATCTCATATGATAATCTGCAGATCTTTTTGATAAACACTATCCAATGTATTAAAATATACTGGAATGAAAATCTTGGTGTGGTATATGTTTTTTTAGTAAATTAGTTGGTTGTTACGTTTCATGAAAATAGTTAAGACATTATTTTTATCTTCAAAATAGTGGGGATTGTTTCGTATTTAAAAAAAATTATATATAAGTTTAGATCCAATGTTTTGTAATAAAATTAATCTAAAATATGTCATCAGCTGCGCAATGCACAGATGCCAGCTCGGCTTATTTTGGCCCCACAGTGGGCGCCAAGCGACAATATTGCGCGGCCGCCGTGTCCCGACTAATCCCCGGATTCATTTATTTTTGACAACGCAATACGATTTTATCTCACGGCTTCCGATGCTGTTTGCCTTCTGTTATTATTCTCCCGCCATATTCGGTACACTTATTTATTTATTTAGCGACCCCTATAAGGGGCGATGTGACTTTTAATACCAAGTTTAGTGGTCGGTTTCGTTTTAAATCTGCGCTTATTTAATTTAATAGCGATGTGCGATATCGATTATCTTTGAATTTCTTTGTTGAAAAAGTACCCTTAGGGAGAAGTTTTGATACCTACGAGTATTTTGTTTATTCATTTATAAGTTCACTCAAATTTTTCTTGCGGGTTATAAAGAACGTTAGTTACCTTGAAGATTTTGGGGGCTGTCTCTTAAAATGGTGACGATCAAAAGTTTAATTGTTTTTTGTCTATTTCTAGTAAACTAATTTTTGTTTAGTAATACAATAAAATTAGTGACATTTTATACAATACAAATAAAATCAAAACAATCAATAAAATGGAGAGAGCTTTGTTTAACGAATAAGAAATTAGGAGATCCGTAGAAGAATAAAAAATTTGCACATAGCCGCAAGATTAGTAAGCTGAAGTGACAATGTGGGCACATTTCTCATAGAACTGATTGCCGTTGGGACAAAAAGGTTCTCGAGTGGACCGCGCACTGGAAAACGCAGCGTAGGACCTCGAAAGGTCGCTGGGAGTAGAAGGTAAATGCGGGCAGTATGGAGCAGTAGTGGTGGAATTTCTACAGGGGGGCCTTTGTTCAGTAGTAGACGTACTTTTCTAATATGATTAAATAGATAAGTACACCGTATACGATAGTCATTTTAAATAGATTAATTTTATTAGTAAAGATTGTCCGAGCTTTACAATGATTACAATTAGAAATGCTGCCAATATAACACTTAAAATCGATAGCATTACTTAAATTATCAGTAATACCAACGTGAATAAACACAAAGGCGATAATCGAAATTTTTAAAATTACTTTACAAAAACGTGCTAGATAGAACATGCCAGTGGTAATATTAAACTTATCTTGAGTTTTTCTTAATACTTATGAAAGAATATCTTTTCTAATAGTCTTAATACCTAGTTTGAACTTTGCTACAATATGCATTTTAATTAGAAATTAATGAATAACAAGTATATATATATACGGAATATATTTTTCTATTTTCTTATTATATTATGTAGTCTTCCTTATGTATATGGCTTATTATAGTGTACTTCTAACATGGAAGATAATTTCCTATTAATTTCAGCAATATTTGCATTTTTTTATGATTATGTAGATATCGGTCATATCATCTTAGTCGATTTTGGCCGAGTCATGGAATAAATCAAAGTAGTTAATAATTATTATTTAAAGTAATTAATTAATCATTAAACCTACTTGTTTCAGTGCATCACCCTCAAAGATGAAAAGCTTCTGCCTTTTTTTCATTTTAAAACCATCACTCTCTCTTACTTATTTATTGAACATCTTCACGAGCCTTTCCTACATCCACCTATATTTATATTGCAATATATGAAGAGAATGGCGTCGCTCACGTGGTGCCGTCCCCTTCAGCACTCGAAGTAAGTGGGTCGAGCTGAAACTGACAGTCGTCCGTCTAATGTATAGTTGCGCGCTTTTAATTAATTTTATATCCGGGTTCTAATGGAGTTTAAAATCTTGTTGGCAAGATAAATGTCCTATATATGTAATAACATATTTATTATTAACGCTCACGACTCCGTTCGGATAGTCTGTAAATTCAAATGAATCAAACTCGGGTTTTTTAAGTAAAATTACTGTATGTATGTAGACTTGACAGCATGGGTGGTGCAGTGGCTAAACAAATGGCTTTCTACGCTACCTGTCGCTGGTTCGATCCTAGCGCGGAACGAATATTTGCATAATCTACAGACAATTGTTTTGGGTGTTTGTTCATGTGAGATTTATGTCTGTAAACTGTACCCACGACATAGGAGAAATCCTAGTGTGGGACAACGTTTTATTTTAAGAAATAAAAAGAGAAAAGGGCACTCATTTTACATTTGATCTTTATTATATTTCTCGAAGTTTATTATTAATTTAATACACCACCAACTTTAGGTGACGGGAATCATTGTGAGGAAATTGTATGGTCTGAAATTGCCAATTCGAAATTGACAATTATTGCTCGTATCTTATTTGCGAGAAAAAAGGTCTTTTTTAAACTGCCCCATACTGGGATTTTTTTGTGGCTTTGGTTACTTTTACAGACACAATACACCCAGACCAGGAACAACTATCTGCAGATCATACATATATTTATTCCGTGCGGGAATCGAACCGGCGACCCGGTGCACAGCAGCCGACTGTATCAGTCACTGCACCAACCGTGCTGCCGTTTGTCGCCGCGTTGTCCTGCAATGATGTCATACTACAGGACAAAGGCCTCCACTTAGAGCCTGATAGAATTCTTGTGTGATATTGGATTTGTTTTTTTATATACAAGGTGGTCACGAGACGAGCAAGTCATTCGCCTGTTGGTCAGCTAAACGCCTGCCCATAACAATCGTAATACTATCCAGGATTAGTCCTGCATGACAGTACACTGCGGCGGTCGTCACCTCGAGACACTAGTATTATTTAGTCTGTTCATCATCATCATTATCATACCAGCCAGAGGACGTCCACTGTTGAACAAAGGCTTCCCCCTTATATTTCCACAACGAGCCGTTGCATGCTGCTCTCATCCAACGACCCCCAGCGACGTTCACCAGGTCGTCTGTCCACCTCGTTGGAGGTCGTCCCACGTTGTGTTTTCCGGTGCGCGGTCTCCTTTCGAGAACCTTTTTTTTAGTATATTAGTAGTAGTTATACCCGTAATTTATAGGTAAATTTGTAAATGTTAAATTTAAGTTAAATTATCTATCCGCTTAATATATGAAACAGAACTGCTCGTAGAATTGATTGAGGCAGAAAGAGGTTCTTGAGTGAAGACCACGCCCTGGCAATTCGGACGGCCTCTGAGATGAACAGATGACCTGGTGAAGATAGCTGAGAGTCATTGGATACGGGTGGCATGTAACCGGCCTTTACTCAACAGTGGTTGTCCTTCAGCTGATAATGATGATGATGATGAACATATAAATTGAGATGACCTTGTTTTATATTAGCAAATTATGTACTTTGTTTGAAACTTGTCGGAACATGTAATGCCTTATAATGAATACTGTGTAAAACCATTTATGTACCATGCTTTTATGCAAATAAATCTTAATTTTATTTCTGTACAAACATTTTACCCTGTTTCGTTCCATCGTTACAACAGTGTGTTGTAAGAAACTTACTTTCAAACATAAGAACTCTAAACATTTGTAATGAAAACATATAACAAATAGGTACATCGTTTCCCGAGTTGGACTTTTTTAGTCTCTGTTACGCAGAAGACTTTTCTAGATTATTTTGCCGTCTATGTTCTTCACCATAACATGGCATATTTCCGGATTTACGCCCATGAATCTATTTGCTATGCGTGATCTGAAAACTCGCTCTGAAAACTAAATTTTCAGTAGGTAAGCCATAATAATCTGACAAAATATTGTAAGGAAACGGTCGTTTACAGAATTATGTATTTGGTGTTGATTTTATTTACATAATACTTTATACACTAAACATTTACAAAGGCGGACTTAATGCCATTGGGCATTTTCTACCAGTCGACCTTAGTGTGATGCAGAGACAAAACATGGTAAGTGCACATAGAGTGTAACTGTGAGCAGTCAAATAGCGAAATGCAATTTACGCAATGCGTTTTAAATCGTGTGGTGTCCGGATTAAGGATATAACGCCACTAAATGTACTTCTGGATTCTCATAGATGTCGCAAAAAGCGACTTAGGGGCCTAAACCCGAGGGATGGGCAGCAGCGTCCCTTCTGTGGAACAGCAGCTATCCTGCGCTCATCAAACCGCTTGCCAAGCGTGGTGTGTACTAGCAAATACCCCCTAAAATGACGACACACGCTATATAACCGGGCGTTTATGGGGGAGGCATTGTTCAGCAGTGGACGTTTTTGGGGTGGTAAGATGATATTTGATTGATTTAATTCCGCTGTTCATTCGCGCTCCGTAAGTAGCCCTGAGCTTTATTCTTAAATGCCCTCGGAAAGTGTTAAAATAATCAGAGACTAAGAAACACCAGAATAAGTTCTTACGTGATATACCTAACCTTGATACGATGAACAGCAATATCTTATGAGAAAATAATACAATTTCATTAGTATCATTGGCAACACATTAAATGTACTTACATCGAATTTCGATATTCAATACCATATAAAACGTGAAATCAACATCGGGGTCACGCTTATCATTAAAATTGACGAAGCAGTCGCTCCATGTCACAGAAATTTGCATATCTTATTAAAAACCTCGACGTCAGAGATAAAAATGAAAATGAGACACGTCAAAGAAAAAAAAAATAACGGACAAAACGCTCACGAGACAATGGTTATTTTGGGCGATACGAAAAAACTGTTTTGTCATGGAAATTTTGGGTGGACACTTTGCATTTTCTTTATTTCCTCCATTTCTTAGTCGACGAAGAAATCTGTTTTTTTAATTATCGTGTTTGGTAATTAGTTTCGGGAAACGATCTCTTTCTTCCGTTTCCCTTTGCGCAACCAACTTGTCTGCTCCTAATGAGGTAATTTATAGTCTAACCACTGCACTCGAAAATGTAGGCTCTTTTTTGTTAAAATCTTGGTTTAAAATCTTTCAATTGCTGACGTTCACGGGCTGTAGGTATTTGTTTCTTATATATTCTGCGCAATTATAACGTCCCTTCTGTGGAATAGCAGCCATTCTGCACTCACCAACCCGCCTGCAAACGATGAGTACTGGCAAATTCTCCCCAAAATAATGACACTAGGCATGTAACCAGTGTTGGGGGTCGCGAGCGCGCTTATTGGGAAATCTGCGTGCCCATACCCAGCGACCCCCAGGAAGACAGCGGTGTGCATGTGGTCACGTACCGCTGTGTGTGCAGCACAGTGCATAGTGAGGCTTCGGGGGAATCTTTTACAATCCCCTCGAGAGATGCCTAGGGGGGTGACCTTTTTACAGGCGCCTTCCCTCCGCTAAAGGAGGTGACCGCTTTACATTCATCCCCTCCAAGATAGATGTGCCTAAGGCGTGGCATCACTGGGGGGCTCTAATGTGATCTTACGAGGACCTAGAGCCCCTCTTCGGTGCCGAAGATGACCGCTCCAGTGGTTTTAGCCGATCGTGTAGAATTTCCACTGGACATCAATAACAAAAAATATAACCGGTCGTTGATCGGGGAGGCCTTTGTTCAGCAGTGGACGAAATTTGGCTGTTTTTCTTCGGCCCATTTTTTTCACATAACCGATTTAGTGACGACACGAGCAAGTAATTCGCCTTGTGGTAAACGTCACGCCTGTCCATAACAATTGTAATGCTACCAAGGACTAGTAGACTCTTATAGGAACCAAGTAATTTCACTAGCCACAATCCCCTTAAACCAGAAGACAACAAGATTTAATGTTTAAAACCACTACTGCTTAGCAGCAGGATTTTCTGCTACTGCGGTAGTACCTTTTTTTATTGGTGCCCAGTGGAAATTCTTCATGAACTTCCTTCGCCCCGGGGAAGGGCGGGTATGCTGGACTCCTACCGGCTGAAACCTCTGGAGCGGTCATCTTCGGCACCTAAGGGAGGCTCACCTACATAGCCGGACTTTAGAAACCAACCGTCAGTAAAAATATCGAATGCAGTGAACTAAATAACTCTGCCCTTAAATTAAGAGCTTCGTCACGTCGAACCAGGCACGCTCAACTTTTTGATGTACCACATATTGACGCGGACTTTGCACAGAACTCGGCCAAGTAAAGTCCACTGCTGGACACAGGCCTCCCCCAAAGATTACCACAACGACCGATATGGGTGTGTTGTGTGCTCATTGGGGGGTTTTGTCATAATCGCCACGCTTGGCAGGCGGGTTGGCGATCGCATTTGAGATGTTAATGTACTCGAAGGACGCTGCTGCCCATCCTCCGGCTAATCCTATAGTCGCCTTTTACGACACCCACGGGATGAGATGGGTTGGTGCAATTCGTAGCCGGCACCACACAGCAGTCTGGATATATTTACTACTAATGTGGGAATGTACAGGAAGCTGCTACTTGCTGCTGTAAATGAAGAAATGACGAACTGATAATTACTTATAACTAACTTATGATACTCTGGATGGAAGTGTCTCACACGGTATGCATTTATAATATGGGTACTCCACACACTTATTCCCACATTAAAACTCCGCACCTAAACAAACATGCACTTATGATTTAAATTTGTTATTAGTCCTTTTTCTTTATTACTTTAAAGAAAGAAAAGAAGAAAGAAGATAAAATAAATTGTAATTGGCTGTAATATTAATGTATATGGAAATTTGTAATATTTAAGGACTGAGGATTTTTTGATCAGTAAATAAATAAATCTCAATGGTATCATCATTGTCATCATATAAGTCAAAAGACGTCCACTGCTGAACTAAGGCCTTGCCCTTAGATTTCCACAATGAGTGGTTACATGCCGCCCTCATCCAACGACTCCCAGCGACCTTCACCAGGTCAGCTATCATTGGTATCTATCGTAATAAATACATCCAGTACCTACCTATAGGCAAAACAAGCTACTTTTATATAATCTTTCGTTTGAAAACGTAACTAAACCCATATTAACTCCAAATAAAACTTTTAAAATTCACTGTTTAAAATAAGTTTTAACAAAACCTAATTCTGGCTACAGTCTAACGAAACCGGCTTTTGGTGTCGCTAAACAAATTGTGGAGACACTTGACGGGTTTCGAACCAAGCTTTATTTTCCCACATGACACAGGCGCCAACCTCTCCGTTGGATTATATCGATCGTGGACACACTACGGTATTTAGATAAAAAAATGAGCTAGTGGATTTACCACGATTGCTATTTGCGGACGAAATATCTGAAACTGAATAGAATTCACTTATACGGGTTTATTATTAGAGTGACTTGTTGAGATTTCTTGTCAAATTGTTTATAGGGCTTCTGCTAATGTGGGGTTTGTTATGTGAATAATTAATTAACTTTTTTATGTTTGGTATAGAAAACGAGCAGCTGACGGTAATTAGCAACAGAATTGAGTTGGATAGGATTTGCCACAATAAACTCTTACGGATTGACCAGCCGTTACTAGCCAGCTTCGCGAACCGCAAACGCCAATTAAAATTTGGTAATAAGTGTGTTATCTATAATTAATAATGTCTTAGGTTTTCGCGAGTATTTACACACTATAATAAAACACTTTTAAACGGATTCTATCGCGTATATTTTAGATTTTTGTTTTTCCTGACGTTTTAATCTAAAATTCTCACAAGTAAATAGTATTCCATATCCTATTCACCCGAATAACCTACCTCTTTGCAAAATGTTTGCAATATTTATTCAGCGGTTTGAGCCTGATAGAGCCTCAAAAACATTCAAATAAAGGTTCACATTAATAATAAGATTACAGAAATGAATTGAGTAGTCCTTAAATTATTTACAAGTGACGCGATGAAGCCAACTTAATCTACAGATTATTTATACTTGTGCATATTACGGTCAACATTTTCAGTGACATTCATGCAGTTGTCGAATTTTTAAATTCTTAGTCAGCTATATGTATATCTAACATTTCAACAAGATTTTCCGGTATCAAATTACAGTAGCGCCATAAACTACCGTGAACTAGCCCATCGTAGGCGTAAGTAATGATTATTAAAAAGACATGTATATCAGTATCAGCCCACAACAGATGCGTTACAAGTGCCACATCAGTGTAAACGACGCTCCGCAATTGAAACCGTGGTGTCCCTTGTTTTTTACGCGAGGGTCGCGTAAGCTTCTAATGCCAAGTAATTTCGTGACCCTGCCATGTTTGGAGCCTTTTACCGACTTAATGTCTCCGCCCGAGCCATATAAAACGTGTACTTTAGACAGTATTAAATGTTCAGAAAGTAGGACGTAGAGTTGCGTAATTGGGTGGGTATTATTACGGTTTTGGGATTTGAAAGAGGACTTTATTTATATTATAGGTTTTGGGTTATGCATCGATTATTTTGAATCTAAGATGTACAAAACGGAAAGTGCTTGAAAGATAATACGCAATTGAGTAATGAAAATTGGCAACAAACCGGTAAAACAATATACAATTTATTTCATATGTCGGGCAACAGAATATTGTTTTGAATTGAGGGGTGAAATTTGTAAAATAATACAAATTCAACTGTCAAATAATACTCTACCCCGCATAAAATAAGATAAACCTTATTAAAAGTCTCATTAGAAGCGCAATACTTTAAAACGAGCACGCCTATGAACGTTGTAATGAGAGCGTCTCAAGTCAAGGAAATTAAAATTCTCGAACAGAGGGCAGTTACAACAAATCCCGGCACTAAAACTCCTATATATCCCGGGCGAATGTTGTAAAAAATCATTGCCTCCATCCCTCGGCCCTCTCGGAGGGGAAAAATCTAATCTGTGCATTTTTTGCGGGACCGCGATGCCACAAAGAATTTCATTTCCCACTGTTCATCTATCTCTATTTCACTGACGGCTCTTGTTCTTGGCCCTCCCCCCTCGCACACCCTCTCAGACCCTGTGACCGTTTTTTTAGACTTCCACGATCGGAGATAAGGTTAAGCGAGCTCTTCTTATTAGTGGTTTATACGAGACATTCTCAGCCTCGTTTTAATTTGTAATCTACAACTTCAGAATTTATTCCAGATATAAATTGTCGACTGTGATCTAAATTTCTACACATTAAGAAAAAAATTGGCTACTGAGGATTCTTTTTAATTACAAGTTTTTTTAGCGACCAAATATGTTACAAAACAAATGAGCACTGCCTCCTTTACTAGGTTGTAACCTGTATCCCAGAAGAGTGCCTTTCCTAGTACATCAATTTAGCTAGACATTCGATAAGTACATACAAGCAAGTACATTATAAAAATCATAATAAATGCCAAAAAAAATATCGGATGAAATCGGAAACGTTTAGAAAATAAAATATCGGATGCTGATGTTCCGACGTAGATTGTACGATGTATACATAGAGATCACTAATTATTGATTTGTCCCTTGTAGATATTTTGTATAGCTCGAGTTGATACCGTAAGCTACCACGCTTTACTTCGTTTAAAAACTGATTTTATTTTACTGCCTAATAAAACTCGAAACGTATTTCATAGCAATACGATTAAAATACTATAATCGTAACTTACTTTTATGGACACGTTAATTGCCGAAAACGCACCCAAATCAAGCTAAAATAAATAATATCCATAACGGAAACAGTTTATGGATTAAATTGATGCTCAATAGCCGAATGTCTGTTTATCATAATAATAAAATGGACAAAGAAACCGAACCGGCAAAAGTCAACTTATAATTGTATTACTAGCGTCACAATCAAAATGAGCCTCCACGAAAACAGAATTACACAATTGTGTACAATTGACATTCAAATCTGTGGACATTGACGCTTTGTGCTTTTATTGGCACTTATTGACGCGTAATTGTCAATAAATTCCTATGGGATCGAAGTTTAATGTGGGTTTGGGTGAAAAAAGTTATGTTTTATTAATATTTTTACGAGAACGTTTAGGATAAGATCTGCCGTTTGGGAAGTTTTTTCTTTCAATTTCCGTCACGATTTGTACGCTCATTATTGGTGAGCCGATGGGGGCGATAGGGGCACTGGTCGCATGCCATCGAGTGTAGTGCGATGTTATCGTGTCTCTTAGCGACTTTCATCGGGGCTTTCGATTGTACCCCTCCCCTTCTTGTTGCCGCTTGTGAAACATGATTTCGATGACGTTACCATTTATTTTCGAAGAAAACTATTATGTAATGGAAGGTATGACTGATTCGTAACTCAATTGTAGACTAACGTTTATGAATTACCCCGTCTAAGCTAATTCATACTTTCACATGAGACTTAGTCGTGTCAGACTTCAAAGTCTACTTGGTTACGGTGACTCTTGAAGTTCAAAGTCAATCCTAAGTACTGTGCTATTTTAAGCGGCGAGTAAGTTAGCGTTCATTCAGCCGATAGTAACTATTGTATTACCTAAACTATAGTTGTTGTTGTTTGTAAGGCAGTGATTACGCCGAAAATACGTTTCGTTTTATTGATTTTTTATTTGTGTTGTATATGATTAATAATATGTGTTAAATAAAATTAATCAACGTTGATTCATATCGTGTTTGCTCTAAATGCTACATCTGATCAGTTTGTCAGATATAAGTACATACATATTTCAATTTAGCACGGACCGGTCTCTTTATTGAACACAAATTTATTTTTAACTATCTGGGACCCGCGGTTTCACCCGCGTTTAATTTAAAAGAAATTTAGAGTACTTCGACATAGACACTTAACATAGAATAAATATATTGGATTTCAAGGGTTTTATATTTTTTACGCGGTATCTTAATTATTTTTCTAAAATAAAAGTAGCCTAAGTTATTCCTTATAACATCAGCTATCTGCCAGTGAAGGTCCCGTCAAAATCGGTTCAGCCGTTTCGGAGATTACCTGGAACAGACAGACAGACGGACAGACAGACAGACAAAAAAAAGTTTTTTTGTTATATGTAACGTACATACTTTCATATGCATTTAGTAAAAAGCTATTATTTTGACATTACAAACAGACACTTCAATTTTATTTATTTGTATAGATTTATTATACAATCTTATTCTTCCATGCGTTCCGTTCCTGAGTAAGGAATAGGTACACATCCAGGTAACATCTGTCTTCGATGCCTCTTTCTGGGCCTGCCTTGGAGGCTTCGTCCATCTTCAGGCATTCATTATACAGAGTCTCTTGCTCACCTGTCCGTGTGCCAACGGCTGAAGTAAATATTTTAACGATGTTCATTTTTTTTTTTACTTTCTTAAAGTATTTCTTCAAAGTTATACAGACATAGTGCAGTAACCTCTACAGATTGTAGGTAGGTACTCATACTCATCATATACATCTAAATATATACCATGAGCGATGTGCGTATTGTTGTGATGTCATATAGAGGGATTAATTCAGGGCACGTCGTCGTCTGATATCTGATCTTGGGGTTCTGTAGGGGCTCAGACCTTGATACGGCGTACATACGTATCTACTTCCTGTCCATAGTGATGCTACATACATACCAGATATTAATTTATGTATGGAGAAATTGGTTTGTACTGTAGTAATATTCAACTTCTTTGTTTTTTTGCATATCTCTTGTTTATTTGGGTAATAATTATTATTTATACCTATATTAATTAGATGCGATGTGAAATGTTAGTACTGTTATTTAAGTTTGAGAAGCCGTGTGGTGGCGGCTGAGAGTAGCATCACCCCATTTAAACCGGGGGGGGGGGGGGGGGGGGGGTCGGTTGTCGTAAAAGATGAATATGGAATTAGCCGAATTAAATTAATTACAACTCAACTGCGATCGCCAACCCGTCTGCCAAGCGTGGTCATCATGGCAAAACTCCCCAATTAACACACAACGTAAGCCCAGACCGGCCGTGCGATGATTTTTGTGGGATGCCCGTATCCAGCAGTGGACGTTTTTCGGTTGAAATTATGAAGTTCCTGTCTACATTGCAAAAGCACATTCGTATTTAGTTGTTTCAAAAATAAACTTAACAGATAAACAAATCGTGCCTTATGCGTTATCTGCACGACATCGATATTTTGGCAACTAACACAATTAAAATTTTTAGTCGCTTTATTTTAGCTTGGCCTATATGTATGTATGTATATATTCCGTGTGGTGTCCAGATTAAACGTGTACATTCACCGCTCCATCTCCTCCCGTGGATATCATAAAGGGCGATTAAGAGCTCTAAACTAGAGGGATGGGCAGCAGCTTCCGTTCTGTGGAACAGCAGCCATAGATCGCTCGTCAACCCACCTTTTTTATATATATTTATATTGATGTCCAGTAGAAATTCTACATGGAACTTGCCTCACCACGGGGAAGGGCAAAGGAATATGACTCCTACCGGCTAAAACCACTGGAGCGGGCATCTTCGGCACCGAAGGGGGGCTCCAGGTCTTCGTAAGATCACACTAGAGCCACCCATTGGTGCCACGCCTTAAGGCACATCTTGGAAGGGATGACTGTAAAGCGGTCACCCTCTCTAGCGGAGGGCAGACGACTGTAAAAAGGTCACCCCCCCAGGCACTTCTCGGGGAGGATTGTAAAGGATCCCCCCTCGTCAAACCACCTACTAAGCGTGGTGAGCAATGGCAAGTGGTAAATTCCTCTCAAAATGAAAACATAATTGTGGAAATCAACGGGGGAGGCCTTTTTTCAGTAGTAGGCGTCTTTTAGCTGATGTAATGGTCATGTATGTTTGTATTTAACTATGTATAAATGTAGTGTAATCTTCCGATATCAATTTTCACGCAGACGTCTGATTGACTTGAAATTTTGTAGACGTACCAAGAATCAACACTACACACTACAATAATCTGATATGCTCTTATTTAAACTAGACATATGTAAATAATAAATTTCAATCTATAAGTAATGAATTTATACGTTTATTAGTTTAGTTTTAGTTATAGTCTAAAATACTAATAAAAACACGCTATTAATGAAATTAGAACTAAAAAGCACAAAATTTGTTTTAAATAAAAATAAAAGCATGGGCGTTATCAAAGGTAGATTAATGACGAGAATGTAAGTAGAGAGCACGCTACGCTTTTATAGATAAAAACTATTTTGTTCTTTTTAGTTATTAAAAGCGAGTTGGTTTTAGTTTTTATACAAAAAAAAACTTGGTCACGATTTCTATTCGTTTTGCTTTCACCCATATTAGCAAGTAAACGATCTACTGTTCAACCCAATTATCACTGCAATGAGTGGTCATACCATGGTACCATGAAAGACAATAATGGTTCGTGTGGCCCGGTAAAGAATAGATCACCTTTTGCACCCATGGGAGTGGTATAAAAGGTGACTAAGGGTTGATATGTGATGATATGAGAAGATGGGCAGCGGCATCTTCTCATGTGCTAATAACAACTTACTGCGACTACCAATCCGCCTGCCAAGCATGGTGTTTATGGCAATATCTCCATATTGCCATAAACACCTCGCGCTGCCCATCTTCTTGATGTCCCTTAGTCACCACTCCCATGGTTGCAAAGGGGTGGTCTATTCTTTACCGGAACCCACACGGAACATTATTTACTTTCATGGTACCTGATCATTTTATCGTGAAAATCCGCCGAGGCTGTATACATGTACTAATAATATAATAATTTCCCTGCACGCCGCCATGAACGTAAGACATGATAACGCCTATTAAACACGTCAATCAGCGCGACAGTATCTACCCTCAATCAGCGCCGGGAGAGAACAGTAATGGGAAAAATGTTCGGCCATCATGTGCGAGATTATTGATATAGTGGTTTATGGTTTTCACGCAGGTTTGTGCCAGTGGTTAGGGTTAGACTTGTGTTTTGTTGTAGAATAGTAGTGTAGTAGAATGCAGTGTTTGTAGTGATGCAACGATTATTGATTTGATCGTTGCAATGTCGATCACGATTAACTGCTTCAATAGCCGGTTATTACTGAAAATAATTACAGTATAACAAGTGCGAGTTGAACTCGCGTGGAAAGAAGAACCCTGGTTCTGAACGTCACAAGGAAAAACAGCTGAACCCTTGTGTCGTCGTCTGTCACAGCCAATTGAAACTTACCTACCTACCTAGATCTAGAAAATTGACCATTCGCCCCTCCCCTATCTCCGAAACTACAGGCCTACAATTTTGAAAAAATGTAGGTGATAATCTAATAAGATAATCTATAGGTACACATCCTATAGATTACAGGAACATTTATAAGAAATCTATGGTCTTAAAATAACATGTTAAATCTTTCAATATTGTGCGTACAAAATTACGTTTGCAGTTGGAATATATGGGAGAACATGTTTTTCAACTACGATGTTGAGTTTGTTCTTGGTATAAGTTATCGGTCCAAAACCGAATTCAATAATAGACAACAAAATATTTTAGTTACGATGCACAAATTTGGGTCATCATCATCATCATCATTTCGGCCGAATGAAGTCCACTGCTGGACTCAGGCCTCCTCCAAAGATCACCACAACGACCGATATGGGTGGGTTGTGGGCTCATTGGAGGGTTTTGCCATAATCGCCACGCTTGGCAGACGGGTTGGCGATCGCAGTTGTTGTGAGTTGTTAATGTACTCGAAGGACGCTGCTGCCCATCCTCCGGCTAATCCCTTAGTCGACTTTTACGACACCCACGGGAGGAGATGGGGTGGTGGTATTCTGAGCCGGCACCACACGGCTTCTTTGGGTCAGTTTTTTTAAAAAACATGATGGACATCATCATGTTTCGCAACCCTCTTCACGCGAGTTTGATTCGCACTTGTTTGGTTTTCATTTCCTTCTCTCTATAAACAACTAAGTTATCTAAATTATTTTACTTTTTACCCGACTTCAGAAAAAGGAAGGTTCTCTGCCTTTCCCTTATGGCCGAATGTTTGTATGTGCGCAATTTTTCAGATACTATACACGGACTTTTATGTTTTTTTTCACTGGGGTAATTAATATACTTATGGAAGGCTATGCTTCTGTACGTGTGTATGTCACTGAACTCCTCTTAGATGGCTGGACCAGCTTTAATGTTTCTTTTTGGGTATATTTGAGTGGTTTGCCGTGTGGTGCCACCTCAGAATACCACCACCCCATCGCCTCCCGTGGGTGTCGTAAAAAAAGTACATAATATTACAATTGACCATAGAATAGAAAAATAAAAGATAATAATATAGCAGTTTGCTGATGCATGTCTCAAATGTACTGACCACATATAGTTTCGGTTTATATATATTTTTTAAGTTATTTGTATAACTCTTTCCCTTTGAGCATGCGGATTTTACCTGTAACTGATAGGTCACAATTTGTTTTCTTTTTAAAATTTTATCTTTAACATAATAGCCGTGCAAACAATTGTTTTGTGTTTGACGAGGCCATTGTTATGTAATATTAACCACTACAATCAACGATTATAGAGGATTACCGTAACCACTATTCGTTCACCAAAAGTTGTTTCATCATCATCATCCTAAATACTTCCATGCTGAGTGAAAGCATCCCATAGTTTCACAACAACAGGTTGCATGTCCGCTTCCAATAATTCCGAGTGACCTTCACCAGGTCTTCTGTCCATCTCGTTGCAAGGCCGCTGCGTTTTCCGGTACGCAGTTTCCATTCACTCCACTCGAGCAAAGTACCCCCGCCCATTGCGACTTCAGCTTACTTATCATTTCAGCTATATACTTTAGTTCTATATACTATTCCCACTTGCTAAGTATAATTTAGCCAGACAGGTCGAGATAGCCATGATGGAAAAAGAAAACTACTTCAAAAGTCCAGGCAGTCACTAATAAAATGACAAAACCTATCAGAGACGTGACTCTATTTAACAATAAGATTTTATAGTATTACGTAACATGATTTACATTTATTATATTACAATTGAATTAGTCAGGATCGTTGGAAAGCAAGATAACATGAACGAGAAATTAACAACGCCGCGGTTGGCACAGTGGCGAAGCGACTGGCTTTCTACGCAACGTATCGCGGGTTCGATCCCCGCACGTACCAAATATTTGTATGATAATCAGTTTCAGGTCAGGTGTTTGTGCATGTGGAATGTATATCAGGGCAACGTTTTTTTTAAAAGAAAGAAAGAATGATACACGTGCACATATGCATATTCCGACTGACAGAGACAAACTGTTGATTGTTTCTTATCATCACAATAATATGATCATCATAATTTAAGCCGAAAAACGTCCACTGCTGGTCAGAAGCCTCCCCCAAAGATTGATGCATGAGATGATGAGACGGGGTGGTGGTATTCTTACACGGCGGAGCTGTCTGGTACTGGCTGAGCTGTGTGGTGCCGGCTACGAATAGCATCAACCCATCTCATCCCGTGGGTGTCGTAAAAGGCGACTATGGGATTAGCCGGAGGATGGGCAGCTCCATCCTTCGAGTACATTAACAACTCAACTGTGGCGATTATGGCAGAACCCCCCAATGAACACACAACACACCCATATCGGTCGTTGTAGTGATATTTAAGGCCCTGTGTCCAGCAGTGGACTTTATTCGGCCGAAATGATGATCACACGCCACGGTATATATATAATACTGGAATGAATTACAATATCGACACAAATTCAAAAGTAAGTCTAATGTAGTGTGTATACGGATCTTTCATATTATCGTCTGGAGCAGGCTACGAATAACACCAACCCATCTCGTCTCGTGGGTGTCGTAAAAGGTGACTATGGGATTAACCGGAGGATGGGCAGCAGCGTTCTTCGAATAAATTAAAAACTCTACTGCAATCACCAACCCGCCTGCCAAGCGTGGTGATTATGGCAAAGCCCCCCAATGAGCTCACAACCCACCCATATCAGTCGTTGTGGTAATCTTGGGGGAGGCCTGTGTCCAGCAGTGGACTTTATTTGGATGAAATGATGATGATGATAGATCTTTCATACTGAAATTGTTAGCATTTTTTAATAGAAGTGTCAATGTAATCAATGAACATAACATAATAAATGTTTGTTTTAAATCCTTGTCCTATATTTTTATCATACTTGGCTCACACACAAGCACAACACAACGCTGTGAGTACTTACTATTTTTATATCATATACTAGCTGGGACCCGCGGTTTCACCCGCGTTTAATTTAAAAGAAATTTAGAGTACTTCGACATAGATACTTGACATAGAATATATATATTGGATTTTAAGGGTTTTATTTTTTTTACGCGGAACCCTAATTATTTTTCTAAAATAAAAGTAGCCTAAGTTATACCTTATAACATCAGCTATCTGCCAGTGAAGGTCCCGTCAAAATCGGTTCAGCCGTTTCGGAGATTACCCGGAACAAACAGACAGACAGACAGACAGACAGACAGACAAAAAAATTAAAAATTGCTTTTTTGTTATAAGTCCCGTATATACTTTCATATGCATTTAGTAAAAAGCTGTTATTTTGAAATTACAAACAGACACTTCAATTTTATTTATTTGTATAGATAGGTACTAAGTTATAGTCCAAGACGCAGTAAAACTTATGATGTAAGTATTTTTATTTCATTTTAAATCCTCCACCAATTAGCTAAATGAAGCAGATTGAACACCAACTACTTAGCACAAAACAGTCAAAGGTACCTATCCTCAACTCCCCGTATCAGTTTGAAAAGGCGCACGCTTGACGGGCATCGCATACGACCGTAGAACGTCAAAAAGTCTGTAGTGTTTTTTTGCAATCATCAAATTGATCTGTCCGCGCGCCATCTGGCCCGTGAGTAAAACGCTTTCGGGCTCCCTCAGCCGAGGAATTAATTCATATAAAACACACATATCGTTTCGTTGGACTCGATTTGATGTCACTCGTAAACGGTTTCTAACATTCGATAGGTAATCTGAAGGTAAAGTTTGTATACAATAGCTAATCATATATTATTTGACGTAGTTATGTATTTTAGTTTACTTAAAATAGACTAAAATTAATATTTTTAAGTTTCCGAACCTCCGAAGGAAAAACGGTGGAACTCTTATAGGATCACTCGTATGTCTGTCTGTCCGTCTGTCACAGCCAATTTGCTCCGAATCTACTGGACCAATTAAGTTGAAATTTTGTACACATATGCATTTTTTCAACCCAAATACGGGTGTGCAACGTAAATAGATAGTTTTTGAAGTGAAAACTTCTTTTAGCGCGGTATGCATATATTTTAGATGAGATAAAATCTCTGGACTCGCGACACCGTTACGAGACGATAAACGTTTAGTTTGGCGTTTCGCCGTCGGGATCGCATTAACCCTAGTACCCATCTAAAAAATGTCTAACGCGCCAAAACTCTCCCGGAGTGCAACCCGTATTTTGTTAATATGGGGGTCTTTTTGCGGGCAATTTATGCAAACTGTACCGTGTAACATATTAAATCCAGGGGCTTGTTGTGGATGTCACAAATATATTTATTTTATAATTTAAAAATACAGATTTAAAGTTATTTAAGAAAATAGGCAAAAAATTACCCCCCTGCCCCTTTATCTCCAAAACTACAGAGCCTATAATTTTGAAAAAAAACACATGTAAATAGTTCTTCACTTATAGATTACAGGAAAACCTACAAGAAGTGTATGGTTGTAAAATAACGGTTTTTTAAATATCTAGATGATAAAAGACGATGCCCAAAAATGTCTACCGCATACTCTACCACTTCCAAGTGTGTAAGCTGGGAAGAAGAAGCGGCCCTACAAACTTCTCAGCAACAAGTCTCGTGATTTGTTAAAGAATGCTTAGTCTGTTTATTTTTGCCTTAAGACTCTAGCTGCCATTCATTATAATCTACCCCTTAATATCCAATAAATTGAAACGATAAATTACAGTGTTTCAAATCTCTTACTAAAGCGTGTCATGTTCATGAACATTTACATAAATTAAAGTTTATCTCAATGCAACGAGACATGTTCAATTTAAAATCAACCGTTTACCTACTACTCGAACGGTATTAGAATAGACCCTTTGAGCTTGTTTAATATAAAGCCCGCAGATCAAAGCGGGCATCGACTGTTGAGATACGTTGATAACTTTCACATTAAGCAGGTTAGACCAGCCAGATGAATCGATAAGGGTCACAAAATGTTCACTAAATAGTCGCTCACAAGGAAAGTTTTTGTTGATTCATAACATTATATTTTCTACGTACCTGAAAAGTTAAACCATGTACATTTCTGGAAAAACTTATCACGTACAAAACATTCAGCTCTAAGACCATTTTCTTTTATAAATTACTCCAGATTATTTTATTCCGGAAGACGTAGATGTGGTAAGAGTTTACTACGAAACCTCATTGTGCGTGAAAATGGTAGATTTCCCAAAACATATTTTTAACAGAAAGCTACAAAACATTTTCATGTTTCAGTTAAAAATTGTAACTGTTCCGCGGCGTAGTACGGGCGACGTCTGGCATAGGGCGTGTGTACATGTGCGCTCATCAACTAATGGTCCGTGCGCGGCATTTGAACCGAGCCTACACTCGGTACAAAACAACCGCCCGCCTAGTCGCAGGCCTGCTTTCGGCACAAAATTATAACGTGTAAAACACGGCTCTCCTTGCATTCCGCGCACGGGATTTTTATGAATGCCGCGATTATTATTCGCATTTTAAACTCGAATGCGGTGCTATTCTCCCCGAGACGTATAGCAATATTCGTAACGAGTTTTCTCAACGCTGCTACCTAATTTCAGGTCGAGTGTAGCAGCAACTGAATGTAGATTGTTGTGTAGTCATGAGTACAGAGCGCTACTATCGCTCGAGTCCACTCGTCGCGAGTGGGGTGAACGTCGCGATTGTCGACTGTTCGAATCGAACGCGATTGCAAATTTATTAGCGGGTGGGCCGGCGTGGTGCCGGCGACTCGGCGGTCCGCGGCGTACGCCTAGTTGTTTTTACTCTTCATGTATTTTTTCTCGACGAGGCTCGGCTCTCCCCTTTTGTTCTCAAGTGGACCAGCTGTCATTATACGCCATGTTACTGTTATTTTTTTCGACGTTTTTATAGAGTTTTACGTCGAGAGCCGTTCCGTTCGGAAAAATGTTCGTTTTGCGTGCGTCGTGGAGAGTTTGCGTGTCGAGTGATGTCGACGCCGCCGATTGAAAATGAGTTATGGAACTTTATTACTGTTCTTTTTTCGTTGTTGCATTTTTGTTTAAGTGGATTTTGTTCCGTAATAATACAATACTAATACTACTTCGCCCTTGATCATTTATGCAAACAATAAAATAAATTTATATTTACCATTGTTTTAACGTTACACATTGTAACTACAGGTACATTTTCAAACTTGTTAACCTAAAATAACTTCTTGATTAATTACTCAACGGAGTCTAGCAACTAGTTGTACAACTTTGCAATTACGAGCCGAAATGTTAACATGTGTCATTGCAGTTTTCAAGTGGCTTCTGTTTGATAATTTGAGCGAACCCTTTCAGCTGCGGGACCCTCGACTATAATCATTGATATTATGCAAGCAGTTCGCTACGATGTTTACATTGCTACTTATGTATGTAAATGTTCACCCACATAATTTATCTAGTAACAATGCCTAACATAGATAGGTACGTAATTAACCTAATACATACCATGAATTAAAAAAAATTACCAAGAATAAACCGTTTTACGAGCAATGTGTTGTGCACATTGCTCGTAGAACTGATGGCCGTTGGGGCTCAAAGTTTCTCAAATGGAGACCGCACACCGGAAAATGCAGCAAGGGACGACCTCCAACGAGGTGGACAGACGACCTGGTGAAGGTCGCTGGGAGTCGTTGGATGAGAGCGGCATGTGACCGCTCGTTGTGGAAATCTAAGCGGAGGCCTTTGTTCAGCATTGGACGTCCTGTGGCTGATATGATCAAACCGTTTTGAAGATTTATTTTGTTATAAATACAAGAAATATGCTGTCCTATTATATAAATATTTTATGATACGTGATTAGACAGAAATACTACCACTGTATGATTAGCCCGGTACTATCTCAATATCTTTGAACGTTAGGCACTCAGCAGAGAACGACGAACGGGCGTCCCACAATGAATGTATAGATTGTCCACTCCCACCTCCCTCTTCGATCTCTCTTACATTCATACGCTAAGATTTCAGATATTGTCAATGTAACATTTTTTTTAATGGTTTCGAGAATTGCAAGCATTTGTTATGACATAACTGATTTATATTTAAACGCAGTGATATTTTGTGTAAATTCTAAATTATGATAAATTATACAATTACTTCGTAAGTCAAGCTACGGCAGGAAACGGATGTTCGTACCCGTTATCGCACGCATATGTATACCTGGATAAGTTAATAATCTTGCGAGTGAGTATTGTATTTTATTCAAAACTATCAAATCTATGGGACAAACCATCCAGTTCGGTAGGTCCAACTTCGAGAAAAAGTTAAATCGTCGAATCCGACTTGGCTGGGCAGCGTTCGGGAAACTTCGCAACGTCTTTTCGTCAACAATACCTCAGTGCCTTAACCAGTATATGTCACCAGTGATGGCATTATGACACAGAGACGTAGACACGTACTATGGGCCTCATAAGAAAGCGCAAAGTCTCTCAGCGAGCTATGTAGAGAGCTAGCTTGGTATTTCTCTACGAGGTGAAATCAGAAATGAGGAGAGATAGATGAAAGGATTAGTAAACTGAAGTGATAACGTGACCGTCGCAGGGAGTCACTGCATGCGTCGTCGTGGAAATCTGTGAGGGAAGCCTTTAGCTGATATGATGATGATGATAATTTTTATTGAAGAAATTCAATTTAAAAATTATTAACCAATCACCAGGAATTAGGAACAAACTCCTCATATCAACTATACTATCCACCGCTGAACAAAGGCGTCTCCCATAGATTTCCACAGTTGTGTCGTGATTTTGGGGTGTATTTTCCAATACTCACCACGCTTGGCAGGCAGGTTGGTGAGCGCACTATGGCTACTGTTTCACAGAAGGGAGCGCTGCTGCCCATCTCTCTGGCTTAGTGTCCCTTAGTCGCCTTTTACGACATTCACGATAGGAGGAATATACTCCTCCATCATGGAGGAGGTGTGCTGTATTCTTAATCTGGATATCACACGAACAGCTCCTCAAATCTATTGCAAACCAAACGACGAGTGTTTGTATCACTTCTATTTTAATGATGAATATGATGCCACCAGAATTAAAGAACACATAGCCGACGTCAAGCATAGACGCACCACGAAGTCCGCAGTGTGTGAACATGCCTTAGGCAAACCCAACCATTTTCTTCGATTTGATCATCCTCAAGTCCTGGTGAAAGAGAACCGTTATGTACCAAGAATGTTTCGAGAGGCTATTGAAATTAAAAAACATCCTAATTTTAATAGAGAAGATGGTTGGCAGGTGCCACGTGTTTGGAATCCGGTTATTAAATTAATAAAATCCCAAACAACACACCACAAAAAAAAAACACACTGTGAGTGATTACTGCGTGCATCGAAACAATTTTTGATTAGTTTTGTACGGTAGATAAAATAACTTTTTAAATCTGTAACGACGCTTGTCACCTTAGTCATCCTGCTACCACAAACCCTGCAAAGTGTTCAAAACGTCAGGAAGAACAAAAATCAATTATACACGCGATTTAATCCGTTTAAAATTGTTTTATCATGATGAATGAACTCAGACGTAGGTACCCAACCACATTGTTACTTCTCAATGATCGCTTTTACCCAAACTATACATATTTCACGTTTGTATAAAACAAGCGTCTCAAGATCGGCTTAAAATATATTGAGTCGAGTATCGGTTTGATGTTCCGTCGTTATTATTGCCTAGATAAGACGCTTCGAGAGGTTTTGCAGGAAATCTCGGCTCAAGTTGCAATATTGCTGGATGCCTAGACTGTAACAATGGGTTAAGGACGTATAGCACAAATTGTCCATGTAAGCGATCAATTGTAAATTATTGTTTTGTATAAAGTTGCGCCGTGTGGTGCTGACAAGAATCACCACCACCCGATCTCATCCCGTGGGTGCCATAAAAGACGACTATAGGATTAGCCGAAGGACGGGTAGCAGCTACCGTCGAGTACAATTATAACACAACTGCGATCGCTAACCCGCCTGCCAAGCGTGGTGATTATGGCAAAAACCTCCAATGAGCACACAATACACCCATATCGGTCGTTGTAGTGATCTTTGGGGGAGGCCTGTGTCCAGCAGTGGACTTTTTTCGGCCGAAATTATGATGACTCATACCTACATAATATATATAATAATTGTGTACCACCCGTCTGCCAAGCATGGTGATTATGGCAAAAAATGAGCACACAACACAAACCCATATGGACGACCCCATGGACGTTTTTCGGCCGAAATGGTGATTAGGATAAAGTTAAATGTCAATTAGATAAAGAAATCCTAGTTCGTTTGTATGAAGAAAATAATTTTAAGTTATTTAAAACATCGAAAGGTGATATAATTATTTGCAGCTGTTTCTACGATTCTGTAATTATATTATCGATTTCCTAAGTAGAAATACCTCTATGTATTTAAAACAATAACAGCAATAACATTTCTTGTTCATCGCAGATTTTTAAACACCCAGTTTATCAAATGTCCTTACGTTAAAATTAATTACTCTCAAACCACTCACGAAAATCAAAGCCTCATCATTTTTAGGCTTCCAATAAACTAAATTGACGTCCCGCGAACTACTCAAATATATCCAAAATCGGTTGAATCCTGTCCCGTCTCAATCCACTGCATTTTAGGAAATTATTTCTCCATCACATTACGGCGTATTGGTGCTCTGTGGAGCGCGCCCTCTGCCGGTGCGTGAGGGAATTCGGAAACGGACCCCCTTCCCCCGCGTCTTGTACTTTGAGTAATAGTGTCACTCACTAAGATGGGACGAACCTAACTATAAGCATATGTGGTATATGTGGACAAAACGTTTACCGTTAACCTATTTCATACCTACGTACCACGTAGCTATACCATAGTAGTCGGAGCTTGGTGATGAGAATGAGTAGATTAATATAATTGAATCCCGCGGAGATTAATCATAATTACAAATTAAAAACGTAAGTTAAAGAGCGCATTGCGTTGCATTTTATAACTAATACCCATACCTAAGTAAGCTCTGTGGAGCCGGTTATGAAGCTGTGTGGTGCCGGCTACAAATAGCACCAACCCATCTCATACCGTGGGTGTCGTAAAAGGCGACTATAGGATTAGCCGGAGGATGGCAGCGTCCTTCGAGTACATTAAAAACTCAGCTGCGATCACCAACCCGCCTGCCAAGTGTGGTGACTATGGCAAAACCCTCCAATGAGCACACAACATACCCATATCGGTCGTTGCAGTGATCTTTAGAGGAGGCCTGCGTCCAGCAGTGGACTTTATTCGGCCGAAATGATGATGACCCATACCTACATAATATATATAATAATTATGTAAATACCTTAAACAAATAACATACATACTTATACAACGTGTTAATAAAATAACCCAAAACTTCAGACACCCCAATTGATTTTTAATCTAATAAAAAATAAAGAAAACAAAATGATATTATTATCTAAATAATATTATATATTATATTAGATAATAATTCAGAATTTTTGTAAATAATTGTAGATAATATATTAGTAAGTTTTGGTGGCGAATCTCATAATTATTCTGATTCTCATTCCGCTAAGTTTTGAAGGTTTAGGCAAAGAAAAGTGACCTAAAAGTTTCAATGGCATCATGTTATAACTACCAAGTATTAAAATAAGTGTAGATTAGTTACCCAAAGGTAAGGTAAAAATAAAAAAAAGTTGTGTAATCGATTGTATTCTCGATTCTGAATAAACTAGTTTCAGGTTTTGGGTTATTTCGATTACACGTTGTTTACTATAAATATAAAAACCAGCAACTTAATAAAACTAAACTAGGGCATTTTTATTTTGATCGTGCTTTCCTTGTCTATTTGACCGAAATATTTGTCGCCAAGAGTAGTTCTCTTGGTGGCCAAAATTCTGCGCTAAGGAAGACGGACTTGTGCGTCGCGAGAACCTGGAAGACTTGTAAATCGTAGTCCCGCTGGACTCCATCTGCGGCAACTTAAATATCTCTGTACCTTCGGCACAGACTTGATTTTGGCGCCTCTTGGTGATGTACTTATTCAAGGAGTTTATTTCCCGATGCGTGTGAGTCCAGCTGCGAAAGATAGAACAGTATAGTGGGAACTGCAGCTCTTACGTACTCGTTAGCGCTCCTGCTGGTGAAACATTTGTTGCGGTTATGACGAGATCAACTTTTCCTGTTTTGTAAAGCCGTCCCTATCTACTTTACTTGCTTTTGAAGCAGATGACTTCTCCTGTTGTGTCTTATCACCCGCTGCCACATCAGCAGGGACTTAGAAAGAACTGCATGATGACTGCAAAGCAATCACCCCCGCTAAGCCCGGCTGTTGCGCTGTGCTGCGCACACAGTGGCACGTGCCCACGTGCGCTCCGCCGTCTTTCCGGGGGTCGTTTACTATGAGCACGCAGGTTCCCGAATCTGTGCGCTCTAGAGCCCTGAGCCCCCCCGCCATATAATAATAATAATAATATTTATTTATTTCAGGTAACCAAGACCCATACATAAATACCTTATAGACTAACATACTTATATGACACTATAATACAGATTATGTTAGTGTAAAGAAACTTAAGTCTATGTTAGTAAAACCTTCACTCGCACTATGTAACTATGCTATTCTAGTGGCACTTGTCCATGGAAGTGATGGAACACCACGCCTTGCGGCCAAAAGTCCTCTTCCATGACAAGATGCAGAAAACATGTTGGTACTCGCACCACAAACGCCTTAAAGTAGACGTTGCGGCGCGACTCCAGCAGCTGCACCCTCGGCGTGTACTTGGTCCTTTGACGCACGTACTCCACGATGTCCTCCGCCTTAGTGGTGTAGTGTAGGCGAGAGATATATATACTGGAGTGTTCGGCTTCGCGGCACGTATCGTTGTTTTGGACTCCGCAGGAGCCGTGCCGCAGCGGTTTTTATTGGTTCGCTGACGGCGCTTCCTCCTTTGCACCAACAGAAAACCATCCTCATCAGCTTGCTTCGATGCCTTTTTAGGCATGGGCTTTTAGGTACCCACAGTGGCGCTGTAGAGATTCCCCATTTCGGCGGTGCAGGTATAATGAATACAGGGGGCTAGTGTCGGACATGGGCGCCGGGGCGGTTGTTACACCTGCACCGTGTCTGTCTTCTCCATGTGGGCTCTCCCACGATCCCGCTCAGCGGACTCCTTCTGGAGCATGACGCTCTCATAGAAGAAGACCACTGTAATTTAATTTTCATGAGATGACTGCATGGACTGCTGTGTGCTGTGCTGTATCATGGTCTATATCACAGTGGTGGCACCGTGAGTTGCGTGCGTGCCTGCGTCTTATCCTGCGCAGGAAGCACTGAAACAACCGTGACTGGTGAATAGCTGTGTCAGGTGTAAGGTGACGCCCTTTTGAGCCAGGCTCCGAAGAGCGGCAGGACAGCCTCGACGACGTGCTTGGTAGTAAACTACAACATTATGCACTCTCGTTACTTCTCGAGTGTGCGCCGTAGAGCCAGCCACCGCAACCTATCGAACGCTTCTAGAGACGCACTTTCGCCGCTTTGCCAGAGCCATAGGACCCCCGTAGCCGTCTTCGCCAGGATGAAATATCAACAGACTAACACTTCAAATTTAAATCTGGTACATTTGAAGAGATCAGTCGTATGACCCTAATTCGTGTCCATTGCGGACGTGTGCCGTTCTCCACGGTTATTTATTTCAACGACATTTGCAATTCGTCCGACCTCCAACACACTGCGTGTCACATGACATGGAGCGTTTTTTGTGTTCAGCGCCAAAATTGGTAACATGGTATACTTTGAGTCTCCTCTATCTTTCTACTTTCTAGCTTGGTTGAAGAAGAGAGTTCAATGACATAGTTCGTGAAACAGTGACATTCAAATGTCTACACGTAACAAATGAAAATGTATAACCGACACATATGATAGTTAGTAGTATGTAGGTAATGAAGGTGGCCTCATTTTAATGGAAGTGTGGTATAGATACTACCACACCCTATATACCCATCGAGCTAACTAACATACTCTAATAATAAATAAATGAAGCCTCGTTTGAATATTTTCTTTTTTGGTTCAAATTTATAGTTCAAAACTTTTTTTTTTTACCTTAATACGAGCAAAATGATAAAAGTCACAAAAGACGCTAAGTGAAATCGAAGTTAGCAATAGCGCAGGCGGGTAACTGAGCATTACCGAGAAGAGCCGAACTGTGCATGCCTATGTCAACTGAATATGCCGAAATACTCTAAATGATTTATAAATATCCCGATTTCTTTTAATCTAATCGGCTAGTTACTAGTATTAGATATATGTACAAAGCGAAATAGTTATAATAAGATATAATTACAGCAAAACAAATAAAAAATATCACAATCCATAGCTGCTGATAAAAAGACGAAATTAAAAACCTGTAATATTTTTTTTAATCTGCTCCTTTACTGTATTTAAGCCCTATTTTACTAAGTTCTATTTTATTCAAGGCATGTGGTGCTGGTTACGAATAGCACGAACCCTTCTCATCCTATGGTTGTCGTAAAAGGCGACTATGGGATTAGCCGGAGGATGGTCAGCAGCGTTTTTCGAGCAATTAACAACTCGACTGTGATCGCCGTTCCACCTTAAATTATGGCAAAACCCCCCAATATGCACACAACACACCCAGACCGGTCGTTGTGGCGATCTTTAGGGGCCAATGTGTCCAGCAGTGGACTTTATTCGGCTCAAATAATGATTTAATTATAATCTTTACTCTCAACTTGACACAAAATCAAAATCAACTGCTGTAGGTAGATAGGTGAACCCACACACATAGCCAAATTGATTTTAAAGCTCACAGGTTTTTGACCACCCCTGAAACGCCGTAACGTTAGTGTTGTGCTAGTTATGCGTCATCATGTGCGTTACGAAAGGCATACATTGTCGAGAAGGTAATAAGTAGTGTATTATACGTGTGAGATGTCCGCGATCCGTGCGGTGCTCGCACGCATACAGATCACATCTCACTAGTGTTGTAGGTGGTACGGGATTTCCGAGCGTTGATTGGAATATTCTAGTTTTGATTGAGTTGACAATGCACGGTAAATATTGTAGCTCTTTTTCACCCTTGAGATTCTTGTGCTACGTCCGAATTATCAAGTATTGTGTGAGGTTCCACAACGGGTCGCTTCGCTCTGCTTCTAAATAGCGCACTTAGTTGCTGATAAACGTTTTTAAGTGTAGATAGTGTAGTTAGCAGCTGTTAGTTTAGTTAAGCGGCGAATTGTATATTCGTTTCGGCCGAATTTAGTCCACTGCTGGACACAGGCCTCCCCCAAAGATCACCACAATGACCGATATGGATGTGTTGTGGGCTCATTGGGGGGTTTTGCCATAATCGCCACGCTTGGCAGACGGGTTGGCGATCGCAGTTGAGTTGTTAATGTACTCGAAGGACGCTGCTGCCCATCCTCCGGCTAATCCCTTAGTCGACTTTTACGACACCCACGGGAGGAGATGGGGTGGTGGTATTCTGAGCATTTTTATTCAACATTCACACTATACAGTCCGGCAGAGATACTGCATATAGGACCCTGCAGTCAGGGCTTTAGTTGTAGTTATGGCTATGGCCATTTTAAAACCTTACTTTATCATCTAGTTCTCATCATCCTTTAGATGTTTTCATTTTAATTGATGTTTATTTCCGTTTAAGCCAGTCATCATATCAGCCACAGGACGTCCACTGCTGAACAAAGGCCTCCCCCTTAGATTTCCACAACGAGCGGTTACATGCCGCTCTCATCCAACGACTCCCAGTAACCTTCACCAGGTCGTCTGTCCACCTCGTTGGAGGTCGTCCCACGCTGCGTTTTCCGGTGCGCGGTCTCCATTCGAGAAACTTTTTGCCCCAGCAGCCATCAGTTCTACGAGCAATGTGCCCTGCCCATTGCCACTTCAGTCTACTAATCCTTTCAGCTATGTCGACAACATTAGTTCTTCTACGGGTCTCCTCATTTCTGATTCGATCTCGTAGAGAAATACCAAGCATAGCTCTCTCCATAGCTTGCTGAGTGACCTTGAGCTTTCTTATGAGGCCCATTGTGAGTGACCACGTCTCTGTCCCATATGTAATCACTGAATGAAGTCAGTCAGCCAGGGAATAAAGGTAATCAGTAGTGGTAGATTACCCGACTTAGAATTTGTATCAAATAATAGATCTAAAAAACAAAACATGACGGCACGGTTGGTGCAGTGGCTGATACAGTCGACTGCTGCGCTCCGGGTCGTGGGTTCGATTCCCACACGGAACAAATATTTGTATGATCTGCAGATAGTTGTTCCGGGTCTGGGTGTATTGTATGTGGAATTCATGTCTGTAAACGCACCCACGACACAGGAGAAATCCTAGTGTGGGGCAACGTTTTGTAAAAAAAAAAAAAATCCTATTCCTTCTAATCCCAGTATCCATTTCTCATGTGGTAACATCACTAGAAGTGACTCACGTTCTTCACGCGCCACTAACAACTAATTTATGTTAATTGTGGCTCAGCACCGCATACGTATGAGCGGCACGTACCTAGCTCAGTTTGCTTGCTATGAGGAAAATAATATTCAGACCCTCAGCGTGCCTTATTGGTGGCAAGAAGGTAATGTTCCTTGTGTTTGAGTTATGGTAAGGAGATTAGGCGTAAATAGGTACGTACCTATTTATACCCATTTTTTAATAACGATATGATGAGGTTTGAAGTGGTCTTCCAATTAATTCCATTGCTGAACTGTTACATAAGCCGCTCCCAAGTTGGGTCATAGCAATCGAAAATAATCTATGAGAATAATTATAATAAAACAATTTTAAACGGATTAAATCGCGTGTATTATTGATTTTTGTTTTTCGCGAAAACCTAAGACAGTACTATGAGAATAAAAAGCAAAAAGCAAATATTTTTTTAATGGAGAACATACACAATGCTATTACATTGTATTTAGAAAAGAAACATATCGAACTATAGCTGCAAGCGAAAGACGTACAAAAAAATCGTAAAATCCTATCCCAACATAAAATTACTTATTAATAGACTTACAAATCTCTAGACATCGAACCATCAAACAAGGACAGTGTTTAAAACAAATAAAAGCAGACCTAACCATTCAAGTTGACACTGGTGACACGACAGTATGCATATCCCGCTCATTGTCCGCACGCAACTGACGTCACGGGACGCTATCACGCGCATTTTGGACTACGATTTTCCACATCTCAGACAGTGTAGTGTCAGTAATACAATGGAGCATTCCCGTCGAGTGGGAGGCTCTTATCGATCTACGGGGACGTCATCGAGCGATAGCAGCCGCGGCGACGCAAAAAGCGTGTCAGTGTGGCGGCTACAAAGCCTTTGTGGTGCGACCGGACGCCGCTCGCCGCCGCCGCTAGCTTTGTTTGCTGTTTAGTGCTCGCTCACAGCTAAAAGTGGCGATTTTAGCGGTAAGTTTGTTAGTACGACCTGAGTTTAATGGCAGTCACACGCTCCGTTACGGTTATGCTTGGACATAATCGATATCAGACGCTATTTGGGAAGCTAGTGACCAATATCTTTGATATATGATACAGGTAACGATACTTCTTGTAGTAATATATGGTGAGTGTTATGTGTGCTGAATTAAATCTGATAATGACAACATTTAACACACATCAATTTAAATCTTTGCCAGTCCGTTTATGGTTTATATTACAAGAACAATTTGCGATAGTGGCGTAATGTGTGTTTATCGAGTGTAAGGAGGGTGGCAGCGTCGCTGGCAAAGTTAGTCGGAGGCGACGAAACTCCTAGATGTTTTCACTCAAAATAATAAGTTTCAAAGAGACCCCGAGTCAATTTTTTGCGAAACTCGGTGTAATGGATTGTTGGGAAGTTCGATAACTTTCGGAAGCCGCTCTTCGATTTTATTTTGCTAAGGAATTTTTTAGCCAATTTCTCTTCGGAAAAGTTTGAAATCTTTCAGTCACCCTTCAGCAAATAACGTCGCTTGGGGGACTTATAAATATTTTATTAAAAATTAGGCAGCGCATTTCGTTATTCTCCAAGTTCTGTCCATTATTTTTTGGATGAAATGATTTGTAAACAGACAATTATATGAAATATACTGATACATTTTCACATGCATAGGATAGGACATCCTGTCATTGTCAATATTCTGTGAAAAAAATTAATTAGTCTTCACTTTTTATTGAGTCATAACTACAAATTATAGCAAATTTAGATTATTTGTATTAAAATAACGCTTGTAAATATGTCTTGTCTTCGACCTTTTTTTTTCTGCAAGGTCGAAGACTGTTAAACAGATAACTAGTATTGAAAGATTATAAGATCTGAATATTTCTACATTAAACTAATGTTATGAAATGATGGCCAACAAAATAGATGTAGCATCGTTAAAATAAATAGGTAATAATACCAGCCTCTAACAAGGCAAAGGCCTGTATCCATAAAGTGAAGGAACCAGAATTGATCACCACACTTGCTCTCTGCGTGTTGCGATTTCAGATAGTTGGATCCAGGTTTCCTCACGGTGTTTTCTTTCACCGGTCAAGTCGAGCGGTGTCTTGACTAACTAAGAAACTACAACAAGACATTGAAAATGTCATATTGGTACATACCAGCTTTTGAACTGGCAACCCAATGCTTATGAACCGAGTTCGTAAACCTCCGACATCAAAAACCAAGATATTATTCCTCTTGTGCTACACAAAAAAAGAGACGGCATTATCGCAGTCATATTTAGTTCATGTTTTGTTTTAAATAAGCGTAGATTATTTGGATAATAATATATAAAACTCATTACTTCGATTGCTTATTTCATCATTCATTACAAAAAAAAAAAACTCTAAATAACCATAATTTCATAACGCGTTTATTGACTCCGTAACCCCATAGCTGCTGCCGGTGGCACATGATGACGCGAAAAACAAACACTATAACACCATCAGTCATGGGGAGCAAAGTTAATAAAATTCATGTATTGGAAACTTATGGCCGAGAATTATTGTGAGTAAGGGTGCAACCCTTGGGTTTTCTTTTAAAATTAGTTGAAGATGCTTTCGAGTTTATGACTGGTGAAATTTTGTTTGAATATTAAGTGAATTTATTTCGAGTTCCGCATCCTTGCATTTCTCCGCTCTCGTTGGTAGTAATTCCATTATTAACAGACTACAAACAAGGAAGGTTCTCTGCTTCCCCCGTATGATTGTATGTGCCTGATTATTGCACGAACTTCACACCTGACTTTTGTGATTCTTTCACTAGAGTAATCTATATCCACCATTGTGATAGCGACCAGGACACCGCACAGCACATGCCCTGCGTGGGCGGCGGAGCGGCGGATCCTGGTCGATCGGATCGGGTACGATCTCTCTTTGCCAGCAGTAGTGTCGGCTATGTTAGCAGAGCATGAAAACTGGAATGCAGTGGTCTCTCTCTTCTGTGAGAGCATCATGCTCCAGAAGAAGGAGACCGCAGAGCGGGAGCGGGAGAGGGCCGATCCCGCTTGAAGAAGGAGGAGACGGCGCCGGAGTAACAACCACCCTGGCGCCTAAATCCGATACGCCTGAAAACCCCTGCCGTTGCTATAAGGTGGAGGACCTCAGGGTTCGCGGGTGCGTAGATTGAGGAACCTGCGTGCCCACACCAAGCGACCCAAGAGAAGACGGTAGCACGCATGTGGTCACGCGCTGCCGTGGGACGCTTTGGGGGATCCTTTACAATCCCCCCGCGGGGGTGACCGCTTTACAGCCACCCTCTCTGAGATGTGCCTATAGGCATGGCACTTGTGGGTAACTCTAGTGTGATTATACGAGGACCTGGAGCCTCCCTTAGGTGCCAAAGATGACTGCTCCAGTGGCTTTAGCCGGTAGGAGTCGGGCATACCCCTTCGTCCTTCCCCGGGGCGAAGGAAACCCACTGGGCAAGAATAAAAAAAGGTAATCTATATACTTATGGGAAAATTTTAGTATGTAAAATGTTAAGGTACCATTCTTATGTACACACTAATATAACAACAATTGCACTTATTAGATATCAGATATTTTGTGTTTTTGAAATTATGTTTTTGCTTATATTCTTGCTCTATGCTCATTAAAATCTTAGGTTGGACATAGACTTGTACAAGCAGGATGTAAGAATGGGTTGTAGAATAAGAAGGTTGTTCATAACATAATTTCAACCTAAGATTTAATAGTGGACAATCAGACCACTAAATGATTTCCAGGAGGTTACGTAACAGCAATCGCCGCAATTGAGTCATGAGTGCACTGGAAGGACGTTACTGCCTAACCTCCGGCTAGTCCCATAGTCGCCTTTTACGACACCCACAGCATGAAATGTGATGGTGCTATTCTTAGCCAGAGTAGAGATATCTGCTATTCTTAGCCGGCACCACACGGCGGGTCCGGTATAGATCCGGTTTATAGGAGTGACCGTCATTTACTAGTGGATTTTAACACGTATAGTGAAAGCCCAGTGGAAAGCATGTAAGTTGTCCTCGAAAACTTTAGAACTGAAGTAAACATACAATACATTTACATTGATAGTACGTGAATTACGGCTTTAACGATGTATATTTGTTTTACAGTGGAATGCATATAAGCCAAGATTTCTTGCAGCATAATATTATTATTTTGTCCGTGTAGTTTCTGGATTAGGAATATGGTACGACTCCATCTCCTCTAGTGGGTGTCGTAAAACGTGACAAAGAGACTCTAAACCAGAGGGATGGGCGGCAACGTCCCTTTTGTGGATCAACAGCCATACCACGCTCACCAACCTGCCTGCCAAGCGAGTGAGTACTGGCAAATTCCCTCCGAAGTGACGCCGCACGGCATGTACTGGTAGTTTATGCAGGCCTTTGCTCAGCAGTGGACTACTTTAGGCTGATACGATGAACATTTTTATGTATATTGTTAATACGTTACGTGAGGTATCCGGCAAAGACTAACTTTCAACTTTTTCACACATGGGTGTCGTAAAAGGCACTAAGGGTTGATATCCAGAGGATGCATGGGCTCCCGTGCTACGCCTCCTAAGCGTGGTGATTATGGCAAAATCCTCTATGACCGCTCATTGTAGTGGTCATTGCGAGGCCCATGTTCCGCTATGGATGTTGACGGGTTGATGTGTGCGCGTGTGCGTGCATACAGATTATGACATACATAAAAAATATAGGTATTAATGTTGCCAATAATCTGTTATTGAGAACCTAAAATACTAGGAGGGATCAAAAATTAGTGAGAACGACATACTCTGTACGAATGTTGCGAAAGTCGAGGAAATTATATTGAGCGATCGAAGAGTTACCATCCGATACTTAATTCAAGAAACGGGCATTTTGTATGGAAGTATTCAATCCATATTGAAACAATCTTTGAATATGAGAAAAGTCTCCGCAAGATGTGTGCCGAGAATGTTAACCGACAGTCAGAAACAAAATCGACTTGACATTTAGATATTGTTGGACAAGTTTCAAGAAGATTCTGAAAATTTTTTTCGTTTAGTAACAGTGGACAAATCATGGGTCCATCATTTTGATCCCGAGACAAAACAGCAATCTTCGCAATGGAAATGGCCATCATCACCGACCCCGAAGAAGTTTCGTGTCGTGGCATAGGCTGGCAAGGTTATGGCCTCAATATTTTGGGACTCAGAAGGGATATTGTTGATTGATTACCTGGAGCGTGGAACCACTATTACAGGCCAATATTATGTAGCTTTAATTCCCAAGTTGAGGAATGCCATCAAAGAGAAAAGGAGAGGGAAACTTTGAAGGGGCGCGCTGTTTCATTACGACAACGCACCCGCGCACAGGTCGGCAGTTGCGATGGCTGCCATTCAGCAAGCTGGCTTCGAATTGGTTGACCCTTATTCACCAGATCTAGCGGCTAGCGATTTTTATCTGTTCCCCAAATTGAAAAAATACTTAAGGGAAAACAGGTACAAAGACGATAACGAGGTGATTGATGCCATGGACAGGTTATCGCAGGACCAAGACAAAACTTTTTTTGGGAAAGGGATTGAAGCCTTGGAACAGCGCTGTACTCGGTGTATAGAGAGACTCGGAAACTATGTAGAAAAATAAATTATTAAGTTATGAATAGTCATTATATTCTATCTCATTCTCACTACTTTTTGATCCCTCCTCGTACACTACAAAACAACCTCGTACTTACTCAAATATTGAAACAAACACATTACATACAAACAGCAACAAGGAAACACTGAACATTGTATATCAGTTTATCAGTAGCAATTACGAGTAGCACCAACCAGGGTGTCCAAAAGATTAGTCGGCAGGCGAGACACAGCGGCACCGGTCGCATCAGCATTAAAATAAAAATAAGGGTAGCCATAAATACAGTCGTACAAAGACAAGATATACGGTTATAGCGGGCTGCTGCTGGACCGCTCGTGTAGAGAACTTACTAGAATTATGTAGGAATTGGTACTCGGTACAGCACCAATAAACAAAAATAATGATACTCATTTAGCTCGATTGAGAGCGGGGGCCGGTAACTTCGTAAATAAGTTTGGGATTGATTGGAATTGGGACATCGGTATATGCTAATTAAATTTCTAAAAATATCGCAGTTTCTGGGATATGACATGAATACTGTTAAGTGGTCATCATCATCATGATGTCCACAGCTGAACGAAGGCCTTCCCCACGTCATGTCATCATCATATCAGCCATACAATGTCTACTACTGAACAAAGGCCTCCCCCATAGATTGCCACAATTGTTTCATCATATTGGGGTGAATTTGCCAGTAGTCACCACGCTTGGTAGGCGGGTTGGTGAGCGCAGAATGGCTACTGCTCTACAGAAGGGCCGCTGCAGCCCATCCCTCTGGTTTATCTGGTTGGTCCCTTTGTCGCCTTTTACGACACCACGGGAGGAGATGGAGTGGTGCTATATTCTTAATCCGGACACCACTCAGATGTCCACAATAGCGGGTTACATACCGCCCGCGTCCAACCACTCCCGGCTATCTTCACCAGGTCGTCTGTCCATCTCGTTGGAGGCCGTCGCACGCTACGTTTTCCAGTGCGTGGTCTCCACTCAGCAGCAAGTTTAGTTTAATGGATCTCCTCATTTCTGACATTTTAATGTATAAGTGTTATTACAGTTACTCGTAATAGTAGTGTTCCAAATTTATTTTATGATAGTTTCAAGTGAATGTACTTCTTTAACCATTCTCAAACCTACGTACGTCGAAAGTCTCAACAGAAATTTAGTTCGAGCTTGAATTCACCTATACCAACCACTAATCAAGCAATACTTATACATAAATGCAGTTCCTTATCGATGACAGAAACGCGAACTCTGTATAAGAGAGTGAGAGTTATCGGAGTATTTGATATCAGCCACAGGACGTCCACTGCTGAACAAAGGCCTCCCCCTTAGATTTCCACAACCAGCGGTTACATGCCGCCCTCGTTGGAGGTCGTCCCACCCTGCATTTTCCGGTGCGCGATCTCCATTTGAGAACCTTTGTGCCCCAGCGGCCATCAGTTCTACGAACAATGTGCCCTGCTCATTGCCACTTCAGTTTACTAGTCCTTTCAGCTACGTCGACAACTTTAGTTCTTCTATGATCTCCTCACTTCTGATTCGATCTCGTAGAGAAATACCAAGCATAGCTCTCTCCAAAGCTCGCTGAGCGACCCTGAGCTTTCTTATGAGGCCCATTGTGAGTGACCACGTCTCTGTTCCATATGTCATCACTGGTAACACACACTGGTTAAAGACTTGCGTCTTGAGGCATTGCGGTATTGTTGACGAAAAGTCGTTTGAAGTTTCCCAAACGCTGCCCAGTCGCAGTATTTAGATAAGTTCAATTACACAGAGTCAGAGAATATGCTAGAAATCATAAAATAATTATAAAATTAATGTTTAGTATTTATGTATAGACACTTGTATAGTAACTTTTTAACTTTTTTATTTTTTTATTTATTTAATAAAATATACATTTACATTCGTGTTTTTATAATATAGATATAACAACTGACGCGCTACAATAAACACGAATAAGTGATCGCCCGAAACTCAGGTGCAACCTACTTCAGGCAAGCCGATAATAGTTATTTTAAGTCGAGCTGACTTACTTTTCATGTTTGCACCAATAAATTATGTTTAAGTTATAAATAAATTTTAATTAAGCAAAATAAATAAATATGTAGTTTTTTTTTATTTATGAACATTTATGTCAATATTTTTGTAAAAGTTGATAAATAAATTATTATTAATAATAATAATAGTGGGACAGTTAGAGGCTGCTATTATATCTATAAATAAAACTAATAAAGTACACTAAAACACCTTATCATTAAAATATCCTTCCTTAATCATGACCTAAAAAGCCAATATTGGCCGCACCTATCGGTCACAGTGATCCACACTGCCCCGCTCTCCCCTCGTCAGGAAAGGTCAGCCTTGCCGTATTTTTGGCGCCAGCGGGGCATAAACGAATAAATAAGAAAGGCTTCAATCGCCGTCAACCCCGCTCTACCCTTTTAAAAGCCACATGATAGATGGACGGACGGTTCGTTATGTTAGTAACCAACTAAAATTAAAGGCGACACGATTATTTTTGGCATTATCGCGTGTATTTTGCACATATGATTTTTTTCTAAATGTATATGTATAGGCCCTGTGGTTGCATCCCGTCTGCCCACGGTTATCGGAGGCGAGGAAAGGATGAAGCGCAGCAGCATCCTACTAATCTTCGACCACCACCATCACCAATCCCTTAGCTTTAGGTGGTGATTACGGTGGATCTTTGGAATAGTGGTGGACTTTGGTGTGGTGTTAAAATTATGTTTATCAGTGAACATTTACTTATTGATGATAATAAAAAATACTAAGCCAGAACTGTATGATGCCAGTTCGGTTCCCAAACGTAATTAATGTATGTATGTATGTTCCATCTTTACACATTAACCTAAATTTTTCTCGGTATGTGTTTTACAATCATTTTAATCAATCAACATAGTAATCTCAATTATTTTAAAAGAGGGTGTATAGAGTTTCTTGCTGGCTCTTCTCCAAGAGATCAACTATTTGGAACCGTGCAACTTAGATTCTGACGTTTCTTAAGTGTCAATATTTGGTTTATTAGAAATAAAAAACTTAGCTTTTGATTTCATGACTCCGATAATATCCCTGAGACAGTTTCTTCAACCTGATATTTTCAACAAGTAAAAGCTACCTTACTATACTCCTTTTGGGCATGTTTCCTACAGGTAAATTATATTTCAGTAGATCAAAGGTAGGAGAAGATAACCGAGCCATTGGTTTCGTCTAACTATATTTTTTTTTTATAAAATCTGGCGACGAGACGATGAAGTCATTTTTTCACGCCTGCCCATAACAATTGTAATGCTACCTAGGACTTGACCTGCGTGGCACTGCACTGCGACCGTTTCATGGAGACATTAGTTATTTAGTAAAAAACAACTCTTAAAATGGTTACTCTACCATAGAGGTTCTTGCCCGTTTTTCTCCAAAGGAAATCTACGAGTACATCGTGGAATGCGGCAACTAAAGAAAGTCTCGACTATTCATAAGTGCCTGTAAATGGTTTAAGTGGGTAAAAATACTTTTGATCTTTATCTTTATCTAGTCTCTTATGCCCAGTAATTTCAGTAGTGACCTAACCAGAACGCAGTTATGTTAAACATAAACACTACTGCTTGGCGACCAATTTTTGGCTGTGCGGTGGCATCTACCTAGCCGGACTCTTGCATTCAATGACAGAATGTCTGGAAACCACTGGAGCGGTCATCTTCGGCACCTAAGGGAGGTTCCAGGTCCTCGTATGATCACACTAGAGCCGCCCTCTGGTGCCACGTCTATAGGCACATCATCACCCCCCTGGGGGGATTATAAAGGATCTCCCAAAGCGTCCCACAGCAGCGCGTGACCACATGCGTGCTACCGTCTTCCTTTGGGTCGCTTGGTGTGGGCACGCAGATTCCCCAATCTATAATAATAATAATATGAACCCCTCTGGGCAGTCGTTATCTCACCATGGGATAAGGTAATCCTGGAGGGCAGATTAAAGTAGCTGCTAGATTTCTTTCTACCTTCTGATATAAAAAACGTAAATCATAAGAAAAATAAAGTATATTGAGTAGCTTACAGAACGCTGGGCAGTTTGTGGCGAGCTGAATGTGAGTGGCGACACTGCGTGCCCGAATGCTCCAGAGAGTCGGTCAAGGTCTCGTCTCCAGCTTGCCTTTATTGGTTGGTTGGAGTGGTACCCCATGAGTGCCCGTAGGATTTTCAACTCTGGCTTGCCTTAGTTGGCCGATCAGAGGGGGGCCGCCAGAGCTATATGCTCGGGGGTAGAAGTGTCTAATGGCGTAATAACGGGGAAACCCGCTCCGAGTCTTCGAGACGCGCGATGGTGAAACCGGTGCCGCACCTCTCTACACCCCTAGCCGCCCCCACCGGTGTTGCTCCTTGTCGCCTATAGTGGTGGCCATTTAGGGAGCCCATCTTGTGAGTGGCAAGTCGCCGTCTGCCACAGAATTTCACTTTAAAGGTTGAAAGGCAGACGCCGTTTTTCCATTTTTCTTAGTATTAAATCCATTTAGCATTCATTGCAATAGACCTTATACTTGTAGTTTCCATTTCATACAATAGTTTTATACCTCCGGGGACAATCCGAGACTGCATTTTATAGTGCAGCCATGGAGAGTCCCCGGTTAGTGTCCCATTACATTTTAGATTAAAATTCTCTAAAGGGCCTCTGCGTGTTGGACCCATGTCCCCATGCCTATCAAAAGACCGGGTTCCCCCTTACAGGGAATATAAACCTGTGTAATAGAAAAACATGTAGATAATATAATAATAAACTTTTATTTGGACAGCAAGATTAAACAATTTAAAATAAACAAAAAACAATTTATATGACAAGAATAAACAGAAGAGGTTTGTAAAACATTGATAGGTATAATGTGTGACCTGGCTGCCCAAAAAGGTGTCCGGATCAGCTTAATGCCAAACCCTTACGTGCTTGGCGCTAATTTTCATCTGGAACCTTGTGCTCGACAGACGTCAATGCTGTTGCAGTACCTATGTACATAACATATTATTTTGTGTTCGTAAATAAATTTGTAATATAAAATAAAGTAAACTTAAATAATTCATTAAATTAAAAACCACCCGCGAACTCAGAGGTCCCCCACCTTATAGCAACGGTAGGGGGTTTCAGGCGTATGGGAATTAGCCACCAGGGCGGTTGTTACCCCGGCGCCGTCTTCTCTTACTTTGAGCGGGATCGGCCCTCTCCCGATCCCGCTCTGCGGTCTCCTTCTGGAGCATGACGCTCTCACAGAAGGAGACCACTGCATTCCAGTTTTCGTGCTCTGCCAACATAGCCGACACTACTGCTGGCAGAGAGAGATCTTGCCCGATCTGATAAACCAGGATCCGCCACTCGGCGGCCCACGCAGGGCACGCTTCGAGCGTGTGCTGTGCGGTGTCCTGATCGCACTAAAAACTCAACCTAGGTCCTCGTATGATCACACTAGAGCCGCCTACTACTGCAACACCCATAGGCATATCTCGGAGAGGGTGACTATAAGGCGGTCACCCCCCGGGGGTATTGTAAAGGATTCCCCGAAGCGTCCCTATGCGCTGTGCTGCTCTGCGCACACGGCAGCGTGTGACGACCTGCGCGCCATAGTCTTCTTGTGGGTCGCTCGGTGTAGGCACACAGATTGCCCATTCTACGCACCTGCGAACCTAGAAGCCCCCCGCCTTTTAGCGACAGCAGGGGGTTTCAGGTGTATACCAATTAGGCGGCGGTAGCACCTAACTAGCCAGACTCTTGCATTAAATGACCTACTACCAGTGATAAAATATAGAATACTGCAAAATATTCTATGACAGGATTCAGGAATCTTCTATTCAGTAATATCCGAAATAGAAGACTGAATGTCTGTCATCTGAGCATTTGATGTTAGTTTTTCTCGACACTACATTTTTCTTTCACGCTTGTTACTATCAGAGTGCATATTCCGTCCATTTCCTGTCGTAACTACAAAAACACTACGCCTTCAATCTAAAAAATCATTCGTAATGGTTTTGTTCGATAGGGTGCTCAATCCACTACTTGTTGGTCTCCTAACCATAGGTTCATTTGGTTTCAAATACAAAAGTCATGTAGGCACCGCATCACCATAATATAGGGAAAATAAAATCATAAATATTAAATAGAAAGCTAATAAGACAGAGGATACTAGCAATGAGTCAACGAAAACAATAGTAATACTGAAAGAACAGATGTATATGCATTTGCATATTTTGGCTATCTCAGGTTATTGCATATTTTACCTAAAATGCATGTTTGGGCAGGTTTTCTATTATTTTAACTATATCTAACAAGAAAAATACGAAAAAGTACATACATAATATCATAAAAAACAAAAAAGGACATACACAATATAATACGTTGGTGCATTTTCTTGTTTCTGTAGTATAAAAAGGAATAATATTGCAATCTGATAATTTAGAACAGTACTTGATTATTAACGTTTTCAAGAACAGTAATTATAATACCTCGTTCTCGCTCGTAAAATAAAGTGATTTGTTTAAATTAAATGTATACTTATTTTTATATCTATATAAATAGCACTATGTTGTAGTACTTATTTAAAATTATATGTTGCATATTTTAGCTATTTTGTTGCATATTTCGAGCATTTATGATGCATATTTCGATATTTTTAAGTTGAATATAAACCAGTCTCTAGTAATGATAGTACTTATTGCATCGACCTTAAATATATTAAATAAAATCTTCATGTGGTTTCTGGCAAAGACCCTCTACACCCAAGGACGTCGCTAAAAGACCAAATGTTGATACCAAGACGATGGGTAGTATCTTCTCGTGTTCTAATAATAGCATGCCTACTATGATCACCAACTCGCCTGTCAAGAGTGGTGATTATGACAATATCCCCTATGACCACTCATTGTAGTAATCATTGGGAGGCCAGTGTTTAGCATGTTTTTCTAGAAAAATGCAAAACATGCATCGTTTTCTTAAAAACTTAAAATTAAACAGGAGAGCAAGCAGAGATCTTGTTACAGTGGGCACTTTCTAACCCCTTTATGTAGCGTAGGATGAGAGGTGGCGGATAAATGGATAAGTCGTGTCGCGTGAGAGCCGGCTTCCGTGCTGCGGATAAGTTGCGCCACTGTGGACCCACTGTAGCTTAAGACTTTAATAATTCTAAGGTGAAATATAATATTTCGAAATCTTTGTGTACAGAACCTATCGCTGTTGTTTCATCTATACCCCAAACTGGTATTCCTCCTGTGTCATGGGTACAGTTAACAGACAAATTCCACATGCGCAAACACCAAGACCCTAGACAACTACATATAGGCTATACGAACATTTGCTTCTTGCGGAAATCAAACCTACAACCCGTAGTGCAAATACCCAATCGCTTAGCTACTATGCCAACCGTACCGTCATTGATCGTGAGTTCTCAGCGTGACCAAGTCCGCATGCATGATTCGGATAATTATATATAATAAATAATTAAAACTATCAGTTTTGCTCTAAATCCTATAAATGGCGACAGTGAGTTACTTACGGCACTACCATGCTGTACCACGAGTGTTATCGTGGGAAAAATTTTCGCCCCTCTGCGCTGCTGACTGGTACTGTCGTGGGTAAAAGGGACTCAGTTCTTCATTCCTCACCACAATACCAAATTTATTTAATATCCACTTAACTCGTAATTTTACTTCTTAGTGCTCCAAACATTCAACTCCTTACTTGAAAAATGTAGGTGAACTAAGCCCTAGCGCGCACGGGTGACTTTCTTCACCTTGATAATTTTGTTACTCTTATCAAGTCCTTGGGAATGTATCGAGGTGCGCGCGTGATATTTCCATACAAATCCATAGAATGACGAAATTTTCACCGTGACTAAAGTCACCCATGCGCGCTAGCTCTTATACATAATCATATCTTTTCCTGACCCGTCGGTGTCTACAGGTGGGTAGTTAACTGGTGGTAGGTCTCTTATTGTAAGAGTCCGGCTAGGTAGGTACCATCCCAGTGCCAGATATTATAATACACCTTGGTTGTTAAGGTAGTATAGGGGACCGGCGGAGCTGTATTTGCGTCATTGTCGTGCGAGGCCGTGGCGTGTTGGCACGGCGGTCAGGGAGACCCAGTGAAACGGTTAACTGTTGGCCACCCGCAGAATGAACGGGTTTCCGAACCTAGGGACTACCTACTCTCCGCCCTAGAAGGCTGAACTACCAGTATGTGAAAAGACCTTGTAGTAGTGGTCGTGCCGAAGAAGAAGACCAGGGTGGACCTGACTACTGCTGCAGGGGGGGAAACGTGCCACCGCAATTGATTTGTTAATGTTTTTGAAGGAGGCTGCTGCCCATCCTTCGGTCAATCCCATAGTCGCATTTTACGACTCCCATGCGATGAGATGGGTTGGTGCTATTTGTAGCCGGCACCACACGGTGATTGCCAAATATTGTTCTAACTCCATAATATTAATTATACAATACAAATAAAATCTGCTATTTGTACTGTACACCAAACTCGACTGTTGAAATCTACCTAGAATGCAATTGCATTTGAAAGCGATGCAAAGACAAAATGAAGTAATCTTCTAAAACATCATTCTGAACTCATAACCACACACTACTCGTCTATCCACTAAACACAAAGACGAACATACAAACCAATATTCAAACATAAAGAGTAAATCATCGCGATTACTACAAGTAGTGCACTCAAATGTCTGTCATTAGCGCCATTTTTACAAGAGTCCTGCAAAATCGTTCGGCACAACGTTCGGCTGGCGTTCGGCTAATCGTCGGAAATTGTGCCCATTATTGGAGCACTCACTCGCAACTAAAATTATTATTGTTCGCACTAAAAGTAGCCATTTAGTCAGTGATTGCTCCGAAGTGGCCTGTTTCTTGAACAGATATTGAACGTGAACCTTTAGTCTCGATGCGCTCATCCTCGATGTGTTCTGTGAATTAACGCTTTATCTCAAATTTCACCTTCGATTTGTGAGTAGGAATATCCCTGATGGCAAAAGATGGATTTTATAGTTATAGGGCCAGGAGTATCATAAGTACTTATAACCTTAAAAAGAAGTTAGTTTAAAAATAAATGGAATAATAACATTAGAATTAATTACATAAGCAATTAGATGCTCATTCCCAAAAACATTTGCATCCGAAAATCGCATTAGAAATTCGTGTCGAGTAATCAACATCCTCGGGAAGAAACTTGAAAATACCTCACAGTTGACATAACCCTCGGTCCTCGGAGCCCTTGGCTTCCGGTTATCGCAACACAAAGAGGACCGGCCCTCCCCCCCTCCGGCTTCCCTGCGGCCCCCTCTGAACAGGAACCGGAAATACTACCCTTCTATCGTTAAGGTCTACCCGCGTCACACCGCTATGCAGGAATTTTTAAAGTATTTTTAGCCCCCGGCCTTGAAGTGCGTTAATGATTTGAAGGAATGTGTAATGGTTTTACCGAGATTTTTAACAGCATTAAGTATTTAAAAGGAACATTAAAATCTTGACACGAAAACGTTAACCTGCCAGGGGCCACCAAATTGAAAATACAATTGTCTGCATAAACCCTAGCTGATTTTATCATTTTGATGTTTTGTGGTATTCTGGCCGATCTGACAAACTCTATAACGTTCAAACTACCAGCTACTTTGTCATATTGTTTATATATAGTATTCTGATGAAATCTAAAACAAACCCTGTAACGTTGAAACTGCTTCTCGTAACTCTGGCGGAGGTATAAGAGCAGATTCATCATCATCATATCAGCCACAGGTCGTCCACTGCTGAACAAAGGCCTCAAAGAGCAGATTACATCTGTAAAAGGACTTATTGTTAAAGCGAGTACAATTTCCATGTCGTATCCGGATCAAGAATATAGCACCACTCTATCTTCTCTCATGGATGTCATAAGAGGCGACGAAGGGACTCTGAACCAGAGAAATGGGCAACAGTATCCCTTCTGTGGAGTAGAAGCCATTATGCGCTTACCAACCCGCCTGCCAAGCGTGATGAGTACTGGAAAATTATTAATTAAAAATAATATTAATTACTAGCTAGGATCCGCGTTTCACCAGTCGTTAAATTTAAAAGAAATCGGATTATTTATAAATAACTTAGAGTACTTCGGCATAGACACGACATAGAGTATATATATTGGATTTCATGGGTTTTTTTATTTTTTTTGGTGCGGATTCCTAATTATTTTCTAAAATAAAGGTTACTTTTATTTTAGAAAATAAATAATAAATATATAATAAATAATAAAAGTAACCTATGTTATTCCTTATAACATCAGCTGTCGGCCAGTGAAAGTTCCGTAGAAATCGGTCCAGCCGTTTCGGAGATTAGCGGGAATAAACAGACAGACAGACAGACCGACAGATAGACAGACAGACAGACAAAAAATTCAAAATAGATTTTTTGTTGTTGGTACTGTATATACTTTCATATGCATGTAGTAAAAAGCTGTTATGTTGACATTACAAACAGACACTTCAATTTTATTTATTTGTATAGATTTGTAGTGGAAGTCTTTTGGCTTATATGATGTTGATGTGAAACTTCCTTGCGGTGATACTGGAAACTTGAAATTCATAAACAGACTTCCAAAAACAAGAAATACTATCATGTTTGAACCAGCCGAGTCTTAAGCATTTCCATCAGTTGTTGTGAAAGTAATGTCGCTTTCAAACGAATATTTAGTGTACGTGCGTCTATAAGTATTAAAATAAAAAAGCTTGAGGGTAGCAGTTCGACCCCGGAAGCTTTGCTAATGCATCCGAATGCAGCCGTAGCGGAGGTCACCACCCCTACACGCGATCAATTCATTAGCCGCGTATTGTTATGCCACTGTTTCATGGTGAAAATATCACTATTGATTTTAGGATCACTACATTTTGTTTGTAGGTTTAATATTACTTAGTAAATTATAATGAAATCAATTTATTTCTGTATGGTGGCCAAATTGAGAATATAGCACCACTCCATCTCCTCCTATGGATGTCGTAAAAGGCGACTAAGAGACCAGAGGGACCAGAGGGATGGGCAGCAGCATCTCTTCTGTGGAGCAGCAGTCATACTGCGCTCACCAACCCGCCTACCAAGCGTGGGGAGTATTGGCAAATTCCCCCCAAAAAGATGATGCAATTGTGGATATCTATGGTGGAAGCTTTTGTTCAGCAGTGGACGTTCTTTGGCTGATATGATGATGATGAATTAAATAAAAAGGATCCAAGACTTCAGTCAGTCATCACCAAATTTAATTTAGATTATGCTAATAAAACTTATCGCCGTTTTATATTTATCATTTGTCAACAGTTGGTTACCGGACTTAGATATACTCGTACGTTCCTTACATTGATTAGGTATTTAAATGAAGACGAAATTATCATTTAAAATATAAGTTGACTTAACGGTACCTTTTAAAATAGTTCTGTATAATAGAATAAACAATAATACGTTAAACTGGTTCAATCATCGACTGCTTGATTGTTATCTCTAGAAAATGATATAATCCGCAATATAATGTTCTAGAAAATTATATAACAAAGTAGGCGTGCTACAAAATCGTGCAATTAATGTATCTAGGATTTTTTATTGTATTATTAACAAAATGTAATCAAATATTTTATTTTAAACCCGTTTATAAACTTTTTTAAGCATACAGATTATATTTCCAAACATACATATTATAACCATTTAGAAATATAAAATATAGTTAATAATCCTGCGATGATACATCGATCCAAATACAACGTGACATGACCATTTTCAAGAACTGGGTCGGGTACATAATTTTATTCAGTACTTCAGAAACCACAACGTTGTAATTTAGAGCAAGTTACTGGTGGATGACCCTGGTCATTTGGTTCATCATCAACATCATCTCAACCGAAAGATGTCCGCTGCTGAACATTGGCCTCCACCAAAGATCGCCACAACACCTGGTTCTGCGCTACTCGCATCCAGCGGATTCCCGCAACCTTCACCAGGTCATCGGTCCATCTCTTGGGGGATCTGCCCACGCTGCATCTTTCGGTACGCGGTCACCACTCGAGAACTTTTCGGCCATCCGTTCTACGAGCAATATGCCACTGCCACTGAAGTTTAGCAATTCGGGTTATGTCGGTTCCCTGGGTTCTTTTGCAGATCTCCTCATGTTTTATTCGATCTAACCGGGAAACTTAGAGCATAGCCCTTTACATTACTCTTTGAGTGACCATGAGCCTTCTTAGGAGGCCCATGGTGAGCGACCACGTCTCAGTACCAGCAGGTACATAACCAGCAACACAAACTGGTCAAAGATCTTCATCTTGAGGCACTATTTTATTTTGGACGAGAAGATATTGCGCAGTTTCCTGAACGCTGCCCAGCTGAGATGGTTTCGACGGTTGACCTCTTTCTTGAAGTTGGACTTACCTAACTGGACAGTTTGTCCCAGGTATACATAATCGGCAACAATTTTGAGAATAGACTCTCTGATCTTAACGGAAGTTGCTACTACGTGGACATTCGACATGATCTTCGTCTTGTCCATGTTCATTTAAAGACCAACTTTTTCGGAGGCTCTACTGAGGTCATCAAGCATTACACTGAGGTCCTCCATGGTCTCAGCTACGACCACTATATCGTCAGCAAACCGAAGGTGAGTGATGTACTTTTTATTATGATTCATTTCGTTATGCTTATGAAAATTTTGCCATCAGCAAGACGACGATAACTAGAGATGATATGTCTAAGAGATTCGTCCGGATGGTGACATACCCGACAGGTGTCAACCGTACCGTCCTTAACAATACATTTCCGGTAGTTGTTCGTCATGATAACTTCATCCATAATTACACAAACAAAACCTTCAGCTTTCCCGAAAATGTCACCAAACCGTAGCCAGGACACGGACGCCAGGCATCCTACATGGGGTAGTGAAGAGCCCGATAAAAACGTCCATGCAGCTCCTTGCTCTGCCATACCTCCCTGCGGTCGTTGTTACTACTCGCAAGTACGGCAGGCTTGCGCTACATCTCTTTAGCCAAACTGAGCGGGGTTAATCCTTTATCTACTGCGACCACATCTCGGAGCAGCCTCTACGGCATGGAGAAAAGCTCCCTGAGACTGCATACCTCGCGGTTCTGGAGAGACTTAGCATTTAAAAAGCTTCGACCACTACACAACCGCGAGATTATTATTATATTATCTTTCTTTGACTTAAGACTCAAAAATGGAGAACGACTCACATAACTTTCCGCTACTTGATTTATTACATTCTAACCTTAATAATATGTGCGAAGGAAAATGCATAAAGGATAAGCGATCAAAAAATAAAATAAACTACACCCGTGTCAAACACGGAGTTAACTTGCAAAACCAGCTTATTACCGTGTTACGAAATGTCAAAGCGTATTTCAGAGGGATTCGGTGTAATATTTTCATAATTCGGCCGGCACGACCTCTCGCTGTAAAACAAAATGTCCGACGCTATGCAACCTGTCGACGCTTTAGTGATGCTACAAACATTACATCGATGTCGATGGAGTACTATGGGTGATGCAGATATCATCTTACATTTTAGCTTTATTGGTTAATCTGTAAATTCATTGTAAGATGCATTTTAAACTTGTCTCGACTTTTCATATTTTTTTGTATAAATAGTGTTAATATCGTGTTATGCTGATTCTTCTCACTACATGAAGACTATGAAACAGAAATAAATTTAGAGAGGTAAAACTATTTTACATGTTTATTTTTGTCGGCACATTTTGTCCAATGCCGTTGTTATGCTACATTGGCTTTCGGTGGTACGTGTCGAAAGCTCGATTCCCGGACGGACCAAATATAAGTATAGCCTACAGATTTAGTACGCGCATTATAACTATGGCCGGTCTGAAGTTAGCCGTACCTGCGAGAACGACACCGATTCATGACTGTTTCCATAAGCGCTCGGCCGGGGCCTACCCCGCAAACCATTTAGATCTAAAAAGCGGCTCATGCGCAGCCACTTGTTGCGTACTTCAGTGAGGCACAGTTATAATGCGCATACTATAGTTGTCACGGGATTGAGTGTTTGTGTATGACACACATTTGTGAAAGCACTATTAACTCAATCATACAAATTTTTTTTTGTACCTTTTGTTGACGAGTCTAGCATGTCAATCGCCTGGTGGTAAGCGTTATACCTGGCCATAACAATTGTAATGCTACCCAGGGGTAGTCCTGCGTGGCACCATACTGTTCTCGTCACCTCGAGCCATTAAGTTATTTAGTCTCTAATGCCCAGTAATTTCACTTGCTAAAGTGCTTTTCTAATCGGAACACAGTAATGTCTAAAGTTTAAATAACACCTGGCACTGGGGTGGCACCTAATACCTACAACCAGTAAAAAAACTATTCAAGCAAATCTTTCAATATAGACCCTATCTAAGAACTCCTTAAAATGAATATATATAACGTGTTATAAAGTACTAAAGCCCTTATTACGTCCTACATTAGACACATCGACACCACATCCCTCGCCCGCATCCGAAGTGGGGCTGCGTTTTGATAAATATTTGCGATTTATTTTACTCCTGGAGCCATTTTTTGAGAACGCGCCCGTAAAGAGGAGAAATGGCGTCGCACGCCATGTTCACCAGAGCGGCACTGAAGTTTCGGCGGGAAAATAAAAACGCGTTTAACTTTGTGTTAATATTATATTGTGCCATTATTGCGCCATTTATTATAATACCGCGGAAGGGATGGGGTTGAGAGTTCGCGTTTAATGGACGTTTTGTTTGCGAGAATTTTTAATTTTTTTATTTTAACGATTTTCTGTTAAACCTTTCGGAAGGGAATGATTTTTCAGCCTGTATTTTATGCTTTGTTATAATATAGTACGTATGCGCAAATCTGTATTTGTGTTTTGTTTTGAGTACGCGGCCAGAATTTTGTTATCCGCGCGTGAATGTAATATGAATTGATTCAACTAAAATATATCGCGTGACTAACATTATTTTATTTTCCAGAATGTGTGTGGAATACTATTATCTAGTCTTTGTGGCTAGGTATATGCGGATTTATTTTTATAGTTGTAGATTTATTTAAAAATAAATGTGTGATATGTCTAATATAAATAATAATATGTGTATTAAGTGTGTAATATTAAATTTCATATTTTTTAATTAAAATTAGTTACTAGGATAACAACGTGCCTACAAGTCCACTCATTGAATTCAAAAGTTATTGGTGCTTAAATTCTTAATTACATAGAGTATAAAATTTACTACGAATAGCACCAACCCATCTCATCCCTTGGGTGTCGTAAAAGGCGACTGTGGGATTAGCCGGAGGCTGGCAGCAGCGGCCTTCGAGTACATTAACAACTCAACTGCGATCACCAACCCGCCCACCAAGCGTGGCGATTATGGCATAATCCCCCAATGAGCACACAACACACCCATATCGGTCGTTGTGGTGATCTTTGGGGGAGGCCTGTGTCCAGCAGTCAACCTATTCGGCCGAAATGATGATAAAATTTATTTTATGGCTTGGGATCTTGTCGGTTTCAGTAATAACTTTCTTGAAAGGGAGGGGTCAACCAGCCAGTCTATTAGTTTGTAAACCAACATGGTCACTGACACTATTATTAGAACTGAAAACGGGATACTTACCATGTAACATTTTTCAGTTTTCTGTTCACACACACAATTTTCAATTCTAATCATAACTAGCCAGTCATTGTGAATAGCGGTAACTATCGCCACCAATCGCATTGACTTGATCAAGTTAAACAAACAAGTTAACATAGGTATAGATAATGTTGCAAAACACCTTGTAAAGACCTTGTTATCACACCAGGATTTGTAACTCTTAGGGAGGTTGATGTGTATACATAATTTGATGATACCGACTTTTTTTTTTAATATACTATTTTCACTTAAAATGCTTTTAAATGATCAATGGTGTCCAAACTTCTAATTTGGTACATTATGTACTACAGGATACAGGAGTCAGGTTTCCTTTAGTTACATGGTTTAATTGATAACAGACTACAATAATGCTCAAGAAATACCAACTGAAGTTTCATCATTATCATATCAGCCAAAAGAAGTCCTTTAGCTGATATCATGATGACAACTACATCTGTGTTATTAATACATTGCTGTTTTAGAAAGATCAGCAAATTAAATTAATACTTATGCATATTGACTGGTAACTAGTGGTCGCCCAGATATCGATATTCAACTGTAATTCAGAAGAAAAACACAGTTACTGTATTTGTAACATATACCTATTATACTAAGCCATGTGGTGCCGGCTCAGAATACCACCACCCCATCTCCTCCCGTGGGTGTCGTAAAAGTCGACTAAGGGATTAGCCGGAGGATGGGCAGCAGCGTCCTTCGAGTACATTAACAAATCAACTGCGATCGCCAACCCGTTAACCAAGCGGGGCGATTATGGCAAAACCCCCCAATGAGCCCACAACACACCCATATCGATCATTGTGGTGATCTTTGGGGGAGGCCTGTGTCCAGCAGTTCACTTCACTCGGCCGAAATGATGAAGTAGATAGGTATATACATTAGAACTAATATAAAGAATACTTAGTCCGTTAAAACCACAACTCTTATTTTTATAAGCTTGCGATAATCGGTTAAATATTTAAATATAGGTAATGTAGCCAGCTACGTTTCCGCTAGCATGTAGAATTGTCTTATCGACCTGAAAGTCCGGGGTGTTCCAGTTCCCGGGCAGGCATTTTGTTCGAAAATCATTAATTATCAACGTAACCCTACTAGCCCTTTCCACCCCGCGGGACCTGGCGAGCCCGAAGCGATCATTACTATGGCGTGAAGTGTGGTGTATATTGATTCGGAATAGTAATTATTTTTCGTTCTAATTAATACATTATAGTTCAGTTTAGTGGTAGTAGAGATCTATGCGGGGAGGGCTCAACTCTGGTGGTACTACAGTCCTTCCTATTTCACCCGCAATAACAATTGTGTAAGCGTAGTAGTGAAGAAGGAAAATAATTATGAGTGCTGCCAGCGCGTCTATAGTTTGGTATCTTATTGATTTATAATGTATAGATTTAAGCTTAGTTAGTGTTTATATAGGGTCAAACAAAAATAGTGATCTTTATTTCAAGAGGACTATCAGTAAAATATAGGGTACGTGTTTATTAAAAACTTATAATTTCATTTTTTATGCAATTATTAGTATATAGTAGATGCTATTCAAGCAAAAAAAATTATAAAACATTTTATGACAGTAGTGCGTATTTTGATTCTTATTTTTACGACCTCCGTAATAAAATTGTAAAAATATGTGCTCGTGTTGCAACTTTATTAATTACATAATTATAAAATATTATTGCGATTTTTTTATGAAAATTACAACTTATTTTTTAATAAGCGCATCTCTATAACCTACTGATTGACCCCTTCAAATAAAGCTTCCTTTATATTAAAACTTTTATAGGACCCTATATAGTGATTATAAGCATATAGTTATTTATGCCTTATGTCGAATTTTAACTTTTTTGTGTGTTTGTGCGTCGATTTGCCGCGAACATAAATTATTTCTCTTCTTCTTCTTCTAGTTGTGTTCAACGTGAAGTGTCGTAACAGCCAGTGAATTTACCTGAACAAAAGGCATTCCAACTTAAACTTTGGATCGGCAGTGAATCAGATATAACTATATAGCTGATCTCAGATGTGGTAGTTACTTCTATTAGGTAGGACTTTTCTGGTTTGTTGTACTTATAAACGATTTTGGTGTGAGCTGACCGTGAGCAGCATCTTCTTCAAGGCACGGAATAGACCTACACTTCTCCGACCGTGGCTGTCGTGAAAGACCACTACGATCTATCTAGAGTATAGGCTGCTGCAACGTTTTGTAGTTATCACAATATCCTCTGTGACTTGTAATTTAGGGTCAGTAATGTACTTAGATTTAAGAAGGCAGTAATGCAGTAGCAAACGTGTTTCTATGTAATAATTACGATTACCCCTATACATTTTACTACTAATAAAAATTTCAATGTTCGAATGTTTGAGGCTCCATCACGCTAGAACGTCTGAATAGATTAGATAGGAGATAATTATATCGTGGAATAGGTTAAAGGATATTAAATTCCCTTAAGACGAATGCGGATGAGTCGCGGGTAACAAGCCTTTGCCAGTTATCATATCAGACCACAAATTATGTAACCCATCCAATAACCCTCGATCAGAGATACATTATAATATAAAATATATAACTTATGAGTATGTAGGCTAACCTTATTTGTTTTAAGACGTACTTATTAGCAAAGGAAATCATCATCATCAAACTCCTAAAGCACCTTGCTGGAATTGGGTTAAAAGATATCAGCAGATTTATACTCAGTCAAAATTTGAAATCTCTGCTAGCTGTTCGCATAGGCACACTTGTGCTAAGCGAAAATAGTCCGCGCGGAAAAGCCTAAGTGTAACATTTTAATTTGCGGTGTTCATGTTAGTTACATATCTAATAAAATATACAGGTAGTCTCTTTAACCAGAACGTGAACTTTTAAGAAAACGAAAACAATAGTATAGTCGATTATTCTAACAAACTGGCTATTTGACATCAAAATCATAACCTAATCTCTATTTTAAAACCAAGTTTAGCTAAAATTAGAGTTAACAGTAGACCAATAGCTAAGGTATAGTTATGGGTTGACTAACCCATTGCCTGTTTGAACCATAATAGTCTATTCATTTAGTCGGCTTTATGAATTATGTAGATTGATAAAGAAGTCCTTTCGTGACTTGCGCAGTGATAATGAAATTTTGTTGTAACCTGCGCAGAGTGAGAATTATTAAGATCAGTTTGTGATATGCGCAGTTTTTTACTCTCGTATACTTTTTTTAATTTTATTTTTTTATTGATCCGGTGGAAATACCTCATGTACTTCCTTCGCCCCGGGAAAGGGCGAAGGGGCATGCCGGACTCCTACCGGCTAAAACCACCGGAGTGATCATCGTCGGCACCGAAGGGAGGCTCCAGGAACTCGAAAGATCTCCATCTAGAGCCACCCATTGGCGCCACGCCTTTAGGCACATCTCGGAGGGGATGACTGTAAAGTGGTCATCCCCTCTAGTCGAGGGAAGGCGACTGTAAAGAGGCCACCCCCCCAGGCATCTCTCGAGGGGATTGTAAAAGATTCCCCCGAGGCCTCACTATGCGCTGTGCTGCGCACACAGCGGTACGTGACCACATGCGCACCGCTGTCTTCCCGGGGGTCGCTCGGTATGAGCACGCAGATTTCCCAATAAGCGCGCTCGCGACCCCCAAGGCCCCCTATAAAGACAACAGGGGGCTCAGGCGTGTTGGACACGGGCGCCGCGGCGGTTGTTACCCCGGCCCCGTGTCCTCCTTACTCTCGTATCCTAGAGTCCACCATATTATGCACCCTAATCTTAATAACGTCAAACTTTGTAACTAGGCAAGTTTGTAATTATAACTTGATAGTATTAAACTGTATTTTATTAAGAATGTGTCATTTTTCTTATTGTCTCTATTAAGGAGAAGTCACTTTGTTCATGTGTTCTTTATATGTAGCACTTGTACTACATTACACTTATGCACTGTCACAAAACACGATATCAAAAGGTTTTGTCTTTTGAGTCTTCTAACTATGTCCATGTCTAGGAGCTGGACTGCCTCGACATTCAAATGATGAAGAAGACTACGTTCGTGACCGTATTTCGCGTATTTGTAAATTACTTTATGGACGAATTCCAATGTCCCGATGGAGATCGTTATTTCTTATATAACAAGGTGCATTTACAATTTCCCTCGGTACCTTGTTCTGAAATCGTTGTATAATTAATATCTATCTGTTTGGTGTAGCCACAGCCGTATACCGTAGTCCATACTGGCATTAGGAATTGTTTTTCAGAATTGACAGCATAACAACCAGAAGTGACAGTGTAGAGTGTTTTCCAAGCAGCCAATACATGCTGTTATATAGTGGGTCTAGTTCGTCCTTTTTCTTTTTGACGTGGGTTTTACAGCGTACCTTTGCGTTGACCGTTATGCCGAGATACTTGGCTATATGCACAGAGTGATGAAAATATACTTTTTTGACGTGCGCAGAACGATTCGATTTATGATTTACTTACAATCACAAAAAGCTGATGAACGTTTAAGTCTTTCCCTATAAAATTCAATATGTCTTTTAGAACTTATTAAGACGCTTTGTTTCGTTTAAAAAAGCGCTACTTAGATGTAACGTTGAGCATGACACATACTACTCGTATATTAACTTCAGAATTTATAGCAGCCTACCGCTAACCTTGCTGAGCATCGACATTGACACGTCCAGCACTTGTGTGGATGGTACTCAGAGCAGCTCCACTTGAACCCTTCGAGGGCTATCGCTGCACATTCAAGCCTGCATCTATATTATGTGCCGCGGACAACTAATATTTCTATAGATATACCCGTATGTAATGTAACAAGGTACTGTGTAACCTTTATTAAAATTTCTTGTTACGAGTATATATTACGATGGTTTTACAGTAGTAGCTGTAATTACCATGGACTTATAAGTATTGAATTCGATTCCATGCCTATAATTGGTTGGTTATTTTCCGTGAAAACAAACAGAAACACAGATGGATTATTATTTATTTCTCTAAATGATCGGGAGTAAAATGTTGTACAATAAATGTGATCTCATCTAGACTAAACTTAGAACACTAACACACAACTAATGACTGCAACAAATTATTTGTCATTTTCTGCAGACTTTTAGACCTAAGCTTTTCTATTTCGCTCCGACTATTACATTCTCAATGGTCTGATTAATAGGTTGATAGCGGCGGAACGAACAAGTAGCGCCATCTGTTATTTTCGATACAAACTAACGATGTTCGATCTTCTTTTAGATTATGGCTTCCGTAGAATATCTTCCACAATTTCGCCAATGTCAGGTATAAGGCAACGTCGTACAGTGATTAGATTATTAAATCGTTACATATTCATAAAATATTTATCATAAATGAAAATAATTCTAAAAAATATGTCGGCAACGTCGTACGGTTCAATCATGTTTTATGTCAATTTACCATAATCTTGAGTGTCAAATCTTTTCTACAAAATAACTCTTTATACATATTAAGCCTTTTCGGGGGGAACATCGTAAGCGACATTTGAAATAACTTTAAACGCGCAAGTAAATAACTAATTTAAGCTGACTTAGTAATATTCTTGCGCAAAAAGTAGAAATTTCAGCAAAATCTAATCAAAGGATTGCGTTCTTTAATATTGGATATATTATTATTTTATATTGATTATATGCATCTCTTTTTATCGCGGGATTGTAGATATATTAGCCTATGCTAATATTTACAATATAGAATTATAGATGTTGCTATTATAAAATAAGTGAAATGTTGCTTATAATGTTATATATATATTAAATACTGGTATATAGTTATTAATGAAAATAGACTCGAACATACTTAAAATACAACTAACGTACCTACGTAGGTCCTACTGTGAATCAAACGAAACTAGAAAACACAATCTATTCAAATTTCCATTCATATTTTCCTATCGAAAGCCTGACAGGTGATAGCTTCAAAAGACAAACAATTCCAGAACTTATTTAGAAAAAGAATGTGGCCTGATTACTTACTTTATACCTCCAGAGGTATTATACTTTAGAGTAACCAGCAAAGACAAAGCTTCACACTGCATTAATTATCTTCCTCTTTAGAGAGTTTCAACTATGCATTGATATAGGTACTCAATAGTCAAATATTTTATATAAAATTTATAAAATAATTACTGGCACTGATGAAAAAAGCAACGAAACCTCATAATTGAAGTTGCACGGTTCCAATTGGTTGGTCCTACGGAGAAGAGCCGGTAAGAAACTCTAAAGACACTTGAGATTATAATGTTGATTGATATACATAATGGTAAAATATATAATGAGAAAAAGTTATATTAATGTCTAAAGAAGAAACCAAGTAATCAATTCAACTGGCAATTCTTGTATATATGTTATATCTGATAAATTTCTTATAAACGGCTCTAAGGGTTTGGAGAAAATTTGTATTTAGGCAATGTTTTACTTTCCGCATCAAACTAGACAGGAGACATCCCTAATTAAAGAATTGTCATCCCTTAGAAAATTTTCTCACAGAAAGAATTTTACTTTTACGATAAGCAACTTTTCTTGCGAGAAGCTATCTCATACCCCCAGCAAGTCCAAAGGACGCCAAGCGAAGCTCTGTAGAACAGGTTCTAATAATTTATTTGCCATGGCTTTTAACGGCTGACTAGTCCCAGTAGACGGCATCCGTTCACGAGTATGATGCATAGATCAACGTCGCTTAGCTCAACCTTCGGCCATATCTGCTGTCGCTGTTTAGGTCCTACAAGACAACAGAATGTCAAATACTTTGGACATGTTTTAGTCTTTAACTTTCATCTACTTAAAACTAAATACAATTATTGCCAGCTTCAAAACGACAAACAAATGTAGCATAATAACAGGAAAAGTATAGGTAGGTTAATTCATCCCTCTTGAGTAGCCACCAAAGTTAAAGCATCCCCTTTCCACCCTCCACCCCAACCCCTCCGTCACCTGCCGAGCCTTTAATTGAATAATCCTCGTCATTAATCATTACACCCCGTCTGGAGGTGAACTTGAATTATTTTCTGTCATTTCTTGTGTCTGCTGGATCGACAACCAATACAGCTTCTAGCTGTGTGTGTCTGCCATAGTTCGGGACTGAGTTATAGATTGGGTATTTTGGAGTTAGGTACCTTTACTGCAACAAACCATTTTCATTTTCGTGAGCCTATTTGTGTAGCTTGAAAATATGTTATATAATCTTCATTTTATCCGAAAAACTTCAACTGCTGGACAGAGCCCTTCCCTAAGATCGCCATCACGACCAGTCTGGTTTTGTGTTGTGAGCCCATTACAGGGTTTGTCATAATCGCCATGCTTGGCGATCGCAGTTGAGTTGTAATGAATGCAGTTCCCTACCCGAAGGACCCTTATGACCATCCTCAGGCTAATCCCGTAGTCACCTTTTACCCTTTTATGACACCCACAGGAAGAAATCGGATGACGTTATTCTGAGCACCACACGAATATTGAAAATATTACGAAATATGATCCAGAATACCTATAATTGAAAACAAATATGCGAAATTACTTAAACTTATAGGAGTCGTAAATTACTGGCAGTACAACCTACATACTTACACAAAAATACATAACGTTAAATAAAAATAAACAGTCCACTCGAGTTCACATAGGACGAAGGGTCGTACCTATATCAAAATCAGAAGGCCAAGCACGTAGCATCCACATGAGTCGTCCCACGCCTTGCCTCCGTCAGGAAGCCCCGTTTCTTAACGCACACAAACAAACGAACAACACACATAAGTAAATCATACTCACACAAACAATCGCCCCTTTGTCTTAGCTAAGTGTCAACCAATAAAAACAAAGGATTCGGAAATGGAACAAAAAGTGCCGGCCAATAGCATGGCGCGTCACGCGTGTAGATGTACGGCTATTGGCTTGAAAAAATCCGTTTAGCTTCGATGACGACGGCTAGACGTTGAGATTGATGCAGCCGCTCGACCGGTATTTACTTCAGTTTATTTACATTGGATACCGTTTAGTACACTATCATCTATAAACTGGCGGTAATGGTACCGTTGACGACGGTAGTAAAGCTTTTTGAATGAAATCACTTATGTGATAACGCCGTCTTGCCTTCACGAAATCTTCATCTATTATATTGTTGTAAAATACGTTGTAAATACTTAACAGGTATGATATTTGCTTTGTAGGTATGAATTAATCATTATTTCAGCCGAATAGAGTCCTCTGCTGGACATAAGACTCCCCCAAAGATCGCTACAACGACCGGTTTGGGTATGTTGTGTGCTCATTGGGGGTTTTGCTATAATCACCACGCTTGGCGGGTTAGCGATCGCAGTTGAGTTGTTCATGTACTCGAAGGACGCTGCCACTCATCCTCCGAAGTATCCCATAGTCGCCTTTTACGACACCTAAGGGATGAGATGGGTTGGTGCTATTCGTAGCCGGCACCACACGGCCTCACGGCTGAATGAATCGCAAACCGATATAGTTACTTAATACGGGCAAACACTTGTAAAAATAGATTGTAAATTGCTAAAACGAGAATGTGTTAACTAACCTATTCTCATTTTGACAAATATTACACTTAGTTTGAGAGGCAGTGGTTTCTTATTAGTGTAATATATTCCAGTCTGAATGTAGGTACTTACATAGCTACTAGCAACCCTTTGTTTATTTGTTAATGTTATTCTAATTAATTGTTTTATATTTATTTATTTATTTATTATTATTTAATTGTAAAGTACTAACAAAATGTTAGGTAAGTCATAAGACGCAGCCTTCATCATCATCATCATCATATTAACCAAAGGACGTCCACTGCTCAATAAAGGCCTTGACTATGGCAATGTAGAGTCCTCTAAATATATTTTTTATTTCCATCATTGAATAGGTTATCATATTCAGAATATAAGTCCCAATCTCGTTACCCTTGTAGGTACTAAATGAATCATCGTCCTTTTTTGGCCTCGCCGCTGACTCACGATTTTCAGAGCCTTTAACATGCTCCTGACAGCATTATTAACATAACACATTTACGATATCAATATTCGTCACGAGTTCTTTCGCCATTCAAACGGTTATCACTTCTCGACATTCACGGTTCAGACTTAAGTAGGCATCCAGAGAGCACACCTCGTCGTGTGTTCACGTGTGAGGGGGGAAGGAAGGGGCGCGGGGCGTTCAGCGGGTCATTTATCATTCATATCATCTTCGCTCCACTTCGCTCGCCGCACCGTCGTAAATAAATAAGAACAGTCTCATCTTTTACAGCCGTCTTTGCTCTCGCCAAGCGAACTACACCATTATATTCATGAAGTTAAAGTTTTAATTCTAGTATGCCGTGTGGTGGTTAAGTTCATTTAAAAATGTGAAGTTTAGTTAGTGAACGCGTAGGTAACTATGCATATGTTTTGGATATGTGTAGATAATAGGCGTGCTAGGTATAATAAATCTGTGGGTATGTACATATACATCACTTCTAAAGTCAAGTTTGATGCTCGTTTTATGTCTTCGGTGATATAAGTATGCTTAAATAGACGACAGTTGAGACAGGACAGATATATACCTATACTATAATCTACCATTTATGGCAGAGGCTAAGTGGATAGGTACGGGTAATTAAAAGGTCTGCCGTTGGAAATGACACCTTCAGTCCGTAAATGCTTCTTTTGTTGTCTAAAGGCAATGCTGTGCAGTAGATAGACGTCGCTTAAGGATTAATCTTTAAAAAAGTCATTCGTTCTTCTACATAAATAATTACGTCTCCTACTAAGCTCTTTCTATCTCTTTCTAATTCTCACATAAAAGATTACGGCTGTAATTCGAAAAACAGAACAGTCTTATTGGACACGAATACAGATTGTTACTGAAATTGATTCTATTATTTTTATAATACGACAATAATAATTGGACCCGAATAATTCTACCATAAAACGTTGTTGCCGACAGGAACAGAGGACGGCCAACAAAGCCGCCCACAATTGCGAAACCTTTTATTATCTAAGCATATTAGGTGCTTAGATTCCAAATAATTCCGCTCGCTCCGCACTAAGAAGATTAAGAACGATTGGATGTTCGGAGAAGGTCGGCACTCCGCCACTGTAACGTAATGGCGAGGTATAGGTGCGGCTTAGAGAATGGCCCATCAATCTAAACAGACTGCCCCAGATCGATCACTGACCGCCCGAGAAGTTGAAGCTTAAAAACTCACAGAATAAACCCTACACGTAAAAGCAATTACTCAAAGAAGTGGTCGATAGTAAGCAGTTCGCTTGCAAGTCAGTAATTGAAAGGCCGTGTACGAGCTGAAGCCACGTTTGTTTAGTCCGTCATAATTGCTCGGCTGCAACTCTGAGCTGACGAGTCGCCGGCACAAAAACTCCTAAATCCAGTTCATTAGGGCTCTATTCACAGCCCACCCCTGGATGGAGATACGCGGTGATTACTGCAACCGCTCCCGACGGCTCACGAATAAAGACTGCATCATAATTTCACCAGATACACCCTCGTAACGCATTACAAGGAATAGCGTTTTTAATTCTTGGATATAGAGTCTCATTTCGAATCGCGTAGAGTCACGTCACTTGCACAATGACATGTAAAAATAATGAACAAACTTAGGCTCTGTGCGAGGGAAGTTAAGTCTTGAATTGATGTTAAGAAGGGTTAAATTCGTTTGGTTGAAGTGAAAGGAGATGCTTTGTAAATTAATAGGAGGAAAAGTTTCGCGGGACGTCGCACCGGCAAGGTTGTCGCAGTTGTGATTCAATTTGGCCGCTAATTTAATGACGCTGTCGCTGAGGCAAACAAATTGATATTCATATGGGACCACCGCGAGTTTATTTGTTGTTTACATTTTTATTTTACTCCGATTCCGTTAATAGACTTGCAAACAATTGCTCGTTACTCAAGCGTTTATCGCTGTTCGTTTAAACAGAGAGTAAACGATGCACGATGCTTGTATTGTGTTCACTTACTGCATATTTAGTTCTTTACGTATTTTATCTGTTGCTTTTCGATGTCATTCTTATATTTATGACCCAATTGGTTTCAACAAGAATTCACAACATACATTTCTAAAAATATACTCTAGTATAAATAATTAGGTTTGTTTATTAAAATCTATATCACAGATAATCTTCAGCAGAACGATATTATGAATGGAAAAGACGATTGCCTGGTGATAGGTCAGTTATTGCAAGAGTCCGGTTCGTTAGATGGGCGCCACCGCAGTGCCAGATATTCGTCATCATCATTATTTCAGCCGAATAAAGTGCACTGCTGGACACAGGCCTCCCTCAAAGACCACCACAAAGACCAACGTCAGTGTGTTGTGTGCTCATTCCTAATCTATGGGATATCTAGTAGGCTAATCCCTTAGTCGCCTTTTACGACACTTACGGGATGAGATGGGTTGGTGCTATTCATAGCCGATATTCGCCGCCATGCATTAGTGTTTAATCTTTACTTTTGTGTTCCGATTTGAAGGGCACCGCAGCTAGTGAAATTACTGAGTATGAGACTAAGTAACTTAAATCTCGAGATGACGAGCGAAATGTGGTGCCACGCAGGACTAGTCTTGGGTAGCATTACAATTGTTACGGGCAGGCGTGCCGCTTAGTAACAGACGAATGACTTGTTCGTCTCGACAATGGGTAGAATATTTTAAAACTCCACATCTATCACTAATGCTCGTTTGAACTAAACTTAAATCCTAATTCTTTTTAAGTATCCCTCTGGCATACCTTTTTTATCGCTATGAGCTTCCTAGACTTGTTTCCTTGCCTAACTAACATATCAACTTGTCGTTAAATGCAAACGAGCACAAGTATCAAATCATATTTACGTTCGTCAACTTGATCTCCGCGACTCAGATCAGTTTTCGCGCACCCTGGAGCATTTATGTTAGTTCCCAGCGCACGTAATGCACACACAACGAGATAATTGGGAGTGTCGGACGCGGGCGAGCAACATCCATTGTTGGTGTCGTTACGCCGTAGTTATTCAATTCAACTCCTGCGCAGGCGACGTTGTTTCGTTCGGATGTATTGAGGCTAATCTTGGAATGGTTAGTGATTTCTTGGGATCGACGGACTCTTGTATCATGTTGTGCCGAATAATTGGCCGAATTTAAGCAATGATGTACAGACAACTAATTGGTCCAGTGATTAGGATACGCTCTTTAGTGGTGAGTTATACCGTATTGTGAGAAAACAACACAATCAGAACAATACAGAAACATTTTTACAACGTGCTTTTTGCAAGAACTAGGTAATAAACCAAATATCAGGCTTAATTTTGCAACCTATCAGACGCTTCCGATTCAGTGGTTACATCGGGGTATGTAAAAGTACTTTTTTTATTGGTGCCCAGTGGAAATTCTTCATGAACTTCCTTCGCCCTGGGGAAGGGCGAAGGGGTATGCTGGACTCCTACCAGCTAAAACCAGTGGAGTGGTCATCTTCGGCACCTAAGTGATGCTCCAGGTCCTCGTATGATCACACTAGAGCCACCCACAGGTGCCATGCCTATAGGCACATCTCGGAGATGGTGACTGTACAGCGGTTACCCCCCCGGGGGGATTGTAAAGGATCCCCCAAAGCGTCCCACGGCAGCGCGTGACCACATGCGTGCTACCATGTAAAAGTACCTAGAGCACACCAAAACTTTCCCATAGTGGCGTTGTTTCCGCGAAAACACCTCGGACTTCAAGATATTCTAGCTTCAATTCATCATCTCGGCCGATTGAAGTCCACTGCTGGACACAGGCCTCCCCCAAAGATCACCACAACGACCGATATGGGTGCGTTGTGGGCTCATTGGGAGGTTTTGCCATAATCGCCACGCTTGGCAGACGGGTTGGCGATCGCAGTTGAGTTGTTAATGTACTCGAAGGACGCTGCTGCCCATCCTCCGGCTAATCCCTTAGTCGACTTTTACGACACCCACGGGAGGAAATGGGGTCAATTCTTCAATTCAAAAACACAAAATATCAAAAAGGTGTCGGAAACGTAGGTACCTATCCGTAAAACGGGTGTGCATTCACTGAAAGTACTTAGATGGCTAAGTCTCCCTGTAAGGTTCAGATAAACGTGGCCGAAGTAATCCTCTTTGTATAAAAATGTCCCCGGTGTCGCCCCCTGCCGGCACGACTTTATTAAAAAGCACGTAATCCCCACTAGTGGACTGGGTAACGCGATTATGCTCTATATAACAACTCAATATGCGAGTCCCGATATGAAATTGAATTTAAATCCGTTTTGCGTAGATGACAGCGCTACTAAATTACAAAGACTGCTACGGGGCGACTGATTGAGAGCTATTAATTAATACTGGTACCTACTGTTTGTCTAGTGACAGAATTTAAGTTAATTTTTCTTTAGGGGTTTGGTCTGTGTTATTTTTTATATTAAAATGTTAGTGAGTCGTTAACCCAGAATGATGTATACAAACGGTTTCTTTTTTTTCGCCATCACCATCATGTAATAATACGTTGATAAGAAGTCAAATTCATCTCGGCTTTGTTTTTTCTCGTTTATATATATTTTTATTATACTATGTATGTGTTTATTTAGTAAATATATCAATGTCTAGGTACGTGTCATGTTTATGTAAGTTTCATCAACATCATTATATCGGCCGAATGAAGTCTACTGCTGGACATAAGCCTCCCCAAAGATCACCGCAACGACCGATATGGGTGTGTTGTGTGCTCATTGGGGGGTTTTGCCATAATCGCCACGCTTGGCAGAAGGGTTGGCGATCGCAGTTCAGTTGTTAATGTACTCGAAGGACGCTGTTGCCCAAGCTCTGGCTAATCGCTTAGTCGACTTTTACGACACCCATAGGATGAGATGGGCTGGTGGTATTTTGAGCCGACACCACACGGTTGGTTAGGTTTATATATTTGTATTCTTCTGGTTCCACCACCATCATGTACCTAAGAATACGTTGACAAGAAATCGAATTCATCTCAGCTTTGATTTTTCTCATTTATATATTTTATTATACATTTATATACATTTATATATATAGGAACGTGTAATGTTTATGGTGTGTCCATTCATGTGGTGTCCGGATTAAGAATATAACACCACACCATCTCCTCCCGTGGATGTCGTAAAAGGTGACTAAGGGAATGTAAACCAGAGAGATGGGCAGCAGCGTCCCTTCTGTGAAACGGTAGCCATAGTTTTATAGCCGCAGGTCGTTTGGTGCAGTGGCTGATACAGTCGACTGTATCAGCCACTGCACCAAACGACCTGCGGCTATAAATCCAAGGGTGGGTTTATCTAATTTCCGGGGGTTTTAACCAGATACCCGTCATTCCTGGGGGCGGAAGAACTAAAAGACGTATTTTCACCTCTTTGTCTTTGAAATAAAATAAAGTACATCGCTAAGCAGCAACTTTAACCCTTAAACCCCTAAAACCCTTTGAAAAACTTATGAAACGCAGGGTATTGATTCACTGAATTCAAATGAATGTTCTATCTATGATATATATTCTTTCTCCAACCAAAACAACACGATTTATCCGACAAATGTAAAGAAACACGTGAAACCGTTGCAAAAGTAGCTTCTAATATGCAAACAGAAGTTGTCATTGCCCGTATCTTGACACCCCGACAGCCAGGAAGCGGGGAGAGGTGGCACACTTCATTACTCGCACATCAAACAATCGCGCCGTCGCCGCCATCTTGCCGGAAGTGACGTCACTGACGTGCCGCCGCGATCGCTTTGATCCTCACAAAAATAAGTCTCCATTTGGCTGGCTGCATCAAGTTCGCTCCAGACTAAATGTAATTGCTTCGCATCTCTGAGTTACGTTTTAGCTTAGAACCTGGAAATTATACAGATGAAGCCTTGAAGCTTGAACGAGATGGTTATTTATCTGATACCGACCTCAAAATAATAAATAAGGATGATGTCATTAAGGTCCATTTCACTTTGCATATATTTATATTCCCGAACAAACAAAACTAGGTTTCTGTTGAATAGTTAACACTATTTTATTATTGTCATAAATTTATCCGTGTGGTGTCCGGATTAAGAATGTAGCACCACTCCATCTCCTCTCGTGGATGTCGTAAAAGGCGACTTAGGGATTCAAGGTCAGAGGGATGGGCAGCAGCGTCCCTTCTGTGAAAGGGCAGCCATACTGCCACCAACTCGCCTGCCAAGCGTGTTGAGTACTGGCTAATTTTGACGCACAATTGCGGAAATCTATAAGCGAGGCGTGGACGTCTAACTTCGATCGATTTGATACTACTTATACTACTTGCACTTATCTTGTACTTTTTGGCAAACGCGTCAACGGGATAAGTACAAAATAACAATTTTCGATGTTTATCAGAATGATGTGTATCACATTACTACTAGGAGATCAGAGATTCATCATCATTATCATAGCAACCTGTAAACGTCCACTGCTGAACATGAGCCTCCCAATAACCGCTACAATGAACGGACACATAGGTATCCTCTCGAGTGCTAATCCAATGCTGTCTATTCTCGTGATATCAATATAGGTAGAGAGTTTCCGTGTTCCCACACGGTTCGAACAAACTAACATACTAACGCATATTTAGCAAAACTATTTAATATACATTATGCAGTATTGAAATTATCAATATTTACGAAAATTCTTATTCTAGTGTACATAATATTAGTTCTTCACCTATGAAATTGCCGTTATGTAGGTATGAAATAAAGTATAGTTATATTTTTTTGTATCTTTTTTATTTATTTTAACCAAAGTAATCACCCATGCAATCGATGCATCTTTGCCAACGCAGTGGCAGTTAATCAATGCCCTTTTTGATGAAACCAGATGCACGGGGGACAACAAACTCTTCAAAGGTATTTTGTACTGCCACTCGGGTATTTAATTTTTTTCATCCAAGATCTGGGAAAAGTAGAAGTTTATAGGCACAAGGTCTGATGAGTACGGCGGGTGACACGGAGAGCTTCTAACCCTAGCTCTTGTAGCTGGGAGACCGCCTGTTGTGCAGTATTGGGTCGCGCGTTATCGTGCAAGAGCCGCGGGGACGAGCGATTGATCAAAGCTGGTTGCAGATGTGCGAGCTTCTCCATCATAGGGTTCAATTCTTCACAGTACGGCAGATGTAGTAATGCTCATCGCGTTTGGTAAGAAGCTGTAATGATTCACACCGGCACTAGATCACCAAACAGTGACCATCACTTTTCTAGGGGTCAGTTATCGTTGAGGGCGTTGTATGGTGCTGAACCAGGATCTAACCAACTTGCTGAGCGCTTGCGATTGTCAAACAGAATCCATTTTTCATCGCAGGTAACAATGCGGTTCAAAATTCCTTCGTTTCTGTGCCTGTAAGAAGCGCAAGGCCGGCTTCGACGCGCACGTTGCGCTGATGATTGTTAAGTTCGTGGGGCACCCATTCGTCAATTTTTTTTACCTTGCCAATTTTACGCAAATTGACCAATATTGTTTGAATGCTATCGTCAAAAGCTGCTGCTAATTCAGCCGTAGATTGAGTATCATCGGCTTTCACAGTCATCTTTAATTCGTTATTGTTGACCAAAGCTTCAATGCCGCGTGGTGCCGCCTCAGAATACCACCACCCCATCTCTTCCCGTGGGTGTCGTAAAAGTCGACTAAGGGATTACCCGGAGGATGGGCAGCAGCGTCCTTCGATTACATTAACAACTCAACTGCGATCGCCAACCCGTCTGCCAAGCGTGGCGATTATGGCAAAACCCCCAATGAGCCCACAACACAGCCATATTAGGCGTTGTGATAATCTTTGGGGGAGGCCTGTGTCCAGCAGTGGACTTCATTCGGCCGAAATGATGACCAAAGCTTTCGGACGACCACGGGTTCATATTTCAGATCTAAATTTCCAAAACGGAAGCGGGCAAACCAGTAACGGGTTGTGCGTGCGTTTGTAGTCTTCGCTCCGTGAACGTCGTCGATGTTGCATGCCGCTTGTGCCGCGTAGCTGCCACGACAATATTCATATTCCATAAAATCTCGAATTTTCAACTTATTGATGACGACGAAAACATTCAAACGTGATGAAAACATAACACTAATCAATACACATAAGACTGATTTTGAATAATGAAAACCATAAAATAAATTTGAAATTACAATAGATAGGTAACCAAAAAAAAAATGACACTGCGTAGGGGAGAACGGCAATTTTATAGATAAAAACCTATTAATGTAATGTTTGATTATCGATAATTTTTTCTCGTATATTATATAACGTACTTAAGCACGCCATTTAGTTAATCCATACACAATAATGTCGCAAATCTGCCCAAAAGTTAAGCTATGAGAAAACATCAATACATTATATAATGTATCTTTTCCTTATTGCTTCACTAAAGTCGCGTAAGATTTACTTACGTTATTACTTCCCAATTCTTCGTAATCAAACTACGATTTCCCCTTGACGGCTGACGTAACAATACTATAATCAGTGCAAATATGATTTGTTTTCCGAATAGATGAAAATAAATATTATGGCGGGGAACATATCGAATTACTAATAATGCGTAAGAGCACCACCCCCGCTTCACTACGAGAGGGCGTTTTGCGTTCATTCAAGTTTCTATTCCAATGAAAATTCATGCGAATTAAATTTTCACATCTGCTGTCAGGTATTGTGGATTTTTGTTGGAAAGAGTTCAATATTTTTGGTATATCGTGCAATAACGATGTTATTATATATTTAATTCGTTTATATTGATTAAAGTAAAAAATAACAGTCAACTATTATATTTGTATCGATTATATTAAGGTTTTTTTTCACTAGGTTTTCTCCTGTGTCGTGGGTGCGTTTACAGACTCAAATTTCACACACATTACACCCAGACCCGGAACAACTACCTGCAGATCATACAAATATTTGTTCCGTGCGGGAATCGAACCCATGACCCGGGGCTCAGCAGCCGACTGTATCAGCCACTGCACCAACTGTGCCGTCAATCGATTTTATCAAAGCTATAAACAATGCAAATACATGCTGAAATGTCTTTTTTTAAATTAAATTATAAGATTTACATATTTACATACACTGCGTAAGATGCTTCGCTTTAGTCGGGTGGTCACGACGTCACAAGTTTCTTTTATATCTACTTCTGAAAATATACCTACTCAAAAACGGTTACAATGCACCGCCTTGATGTGTAATTTTACGGCCTGTTTAATTCTTACTAACGAAATTAAATAGACAAGTATTTAATTAAAAATCTGACATTTTTTTTTTATCATCACAATATCTGAGATGCTTTACGCTCGTTCCATCTATTCACACCAAAACTTTTTTTATCAAAATCTCCAAATCTGTCTTTCGTTGACACCATTTTACAATAAATCGTCAAAACAAAACGTATCACACTAAATCATTATACTATTCAAAACATGACTCCCACAGGATGAAAAAGGTTTTAAAGAACTGTGTCATCTCGGATCAAAAGACAAAGGGCTAACCTTAATTGAGGAGAAAAAATGCTCGTAGGAGTACAAAAGCGTTAGTTGTCATGCCCTATCAATGGAATTAAGAGCATATTATGTGCGTTGAAAGGATTACACAGGTGTCCTGCGGGCGAGCGTCTCGCGTCGGGCTACCAGACGAAAAAACTCGAGCTCACTGCTGATAGCCGGTCAGATTTGTTTACAAACCTTTGTTAGGCATTTATCGGCTTTCTTTCCATGGAATATTGAGTGTTCTATTTGACTATGATGGTTTATGAGGCATATATATATATATATATATATATATATATACATATATAAGGCACGGGCTTTTAGCACGATGAGAAAGGTTAGTCTTTAGTCCACCACACTAGCCTAGGTGGGTTGACACGACGTACACACACTATTTTGGAGCCCCTCAGGTGTGCTCGTTTCCTCACTATGTTTTCAATTAAATTATGATCGGCATATGTATCCAAAAAGTCAGAGATGCGGGCCGGGATTGAACTAAGACCATCCAGTATGAAAGGCGAGTGTCATAAATCCTTTCAATAATAATATACTTCATCATTTCGACCGAATGAAGTCCACTGCTGGACACAGGCCTCCCCCAAAGATCACCACAACGACCGACATGGTTGTGTTTTAGGCTCATTGGGGGGTTTTGCCATAATCGCCACGCTTGGCAGACGGGTTGGCGATCGCAGTCGAGTTGTTAATGTACTCGAAGGACGCTGCTGCCCATCCTCCGGCTAATCCCTTAGTCGACTTTTACGACACCCATGGGAGGAAATGGGGTGGTGGTATTCTGAGCCGGCACCACACGGCAAAGCCGGCACCACACGGCATCTTGTTTAAAAGCAAACAAATCTAGAAGTATTAACAAAACTGATAACATCCATGCCAATGCTAAGTCTAGGTCTAAGTATAACGAAAACACATGAATGAAATCTTTCTCATCTTGATATCACCACAACTCTCGAGCCTCATATCAAACTACCAGTAAAAGTCAATTAACAGAAACTTCATCGACATGTAACACATGAAGATATATCATTAACCTCCATCGAACGAGCTTCTGTGAGGACGTCATCTGCGATGCACTTTGTCTAACGTCTCGCGTTACCTGTCAGAGGCACCCATTAGCGCTGTGACCTCCTACCTACCCTCTAACTTACCCTCCATGTCTTGGCAATACGCCAACGTAACTTTGCACTTGAAAAACTTATATTAGTATATCATCTCTAACGGAATACGGCTCTGTTTTGTCTGGACGATACTTTCTGTATTTTTGCGAACCCGCATTGACCCAAAACTTGTCATTTGCTCCGTGATTACTCGCACGCGCACTGTATTTCATAGTTTGACAAGTGACATCGGTTATTATTAGTGAGTGTCGATTACAGTGTATCGATATGTAGTATTTTGTATCAATTTGTTACCAAGAGAGTGGTTATAATGGAATATACTTGATATTTGCTTGAAATTTATTCACAATTAAACCTTAATTTAAACCTTTTCTCCTACCAACCTGGGTATAGAAGAGAACCTACAGCAAATCAGCTTCATATTCTCCGCATAAAATGGAAATAAAAGTTTCCAACGTGAAAAAAACGCTGCTCTAGCACTAGACAGCGCTGGAGTTGTGTCTACTTTGTGCAGCTTTTAACATTATGTATTATGTTGGTTAATTAAACATTGCTGAGATTTTATGGTGGTAAATCAAGTAGTGGTGCCGGCTACGAATTTACCAACCCATCTCATCCCGTGGGTGCCGTAATGGTGACTATGGGATTAGCTGGAAGATGGGCAGCAGTGTCCTTCGAGTACATTATCAACTCAACTACGATCGCAAAACCCCCCAATAAGCACCACAACAGGCGCAGACCGGTCGTTGTGGCGATCTTTGGGGGAGGCCTCTGTCCTACAGTTGACTTTATTCAGCTGAAATGAAAATCATCTCCTATCTCACGATATTTTATGTTTGTCAGTAGTCTCAGTATAACAATAAAATTAAATCGTTTTAGTAACTTTAGTGTATGACGGTACGGTTGGTGCAGTGGCTGATTCAGCCAGCTGCTGCGCTCCGGGTCGCGGGTTCGATCCCCGCACGGAACAAATATTTGTATGATCTGCAGGTGTCTGTAAACGTACCCACGACACAGGAGAAATCCGAGTGATGGGCAAAGTTTTAAAAAAGATAAAAGAGTGTTATTTCTGACGTACGACTTGCAATCACGACTCTACATACTTTGGACAGTGCTTAACACGTCGAGCAATCGTATAACTATATTAAAAGTCGCATGCAATCATCGTGAAAGTATAACCATTGGAAAATCTCGGCACGACATCTCACCGCGACATGTCGTTGTACGCAATTCTTATGACAATAATATACACACCTTTATGTCTCAGTGCCGCAGGAAATGACAATTATTTTTGCTCCAATCCTTGAGGGCGCAGGCGGAGAGAATGGAAGCTCTTTCACACGCGCAAAATAGCTCGAAGGAGCCCTTTGTATATGACGCGGCAACACAAAAAAATGTCCATTCACAAAAATAGGTTAGTCGCGAATTTTGGACGCAATGTTCTTCGAGATGAAGTAAATGAATTTAAACTGTATTATGTCATCGTTAAAATTTAAAATCGCTAGAATAATAAAGACAAAAGAATTTCGTGACATTAATATTTTGAGTAGTCCATTCATTGATAGCTTGCAGGTGCGATTAAAATCTGTCAAATGCATTAAAACACTATTAAGGCAAACGTTGAAATTTTGTAGCATTTACTGATCCAAGGTTACGTTTGAAACTAAAGCCCACCCAACTGTGTACCGAAAGGAGAGTAAAGTTCTTAACAATTCATTCGACAATTTAATGAACGTCCATTAAAACCAGCGCGCTATAATAACGATTATAAGCTCGAAACTTAGTTTTAATAACTTCATTTCTATAAGTAAGTACAATTACTGTATATCCGTGACTACAGTCTCTCACATTGGAATCGGAGCCGTCGAAAATTAAAAAAAAACCTCGGCAAAGGAACAAAGCCACGCTGTCTGGATGGACAGGTATATGACGGGGCACATTTTATTGGTTTTCCGAAACATTCCCTGCCCTATTAATAAATGAGTGGCGGAAAAAAAGCGCCGTAGAATCCATTTGTCAGGAGTGTAGTGATTTATGGGTAAAGGACTTTCTGGATTCCTAGAAGAGGTGAGTTTTGTTCTATTTGCTTACCTGTCACTTTGATTTAGAAGGGTACCTATGTACCTGGTAATGGAGTTTCACCAAAAATATATAGTATTAAGTACTTTGATACTCTATTTCGAAGCATTTACAATAAATATCGTTACGGATATTCGTCTCGTATAACAATGAATATCGTCATGTCTATGATTGGGTTAACTTTAAACACAGCTGATAAGACTTAATAGTAGACATCTGAAATAGACATGAACACAAAAAAAATTGATAGAAGAAATCATACAAAGCTACCGACAAATCTTTAGCTTGCTTACTTACGATGATTTTAATGTGCTGAAATCAAATCAAAATTATATTCATGAACGTGTACAAACATAATGTGATAAGAAGGTATATGAGAGAATGTTGGCCACGAAGGTATAAGCATAAGCATAATAAACACTGATACCTCTTAGTACTAACTGCTTCTTATCCGCTTTAATACCAAGTAATTTCCAGAAGCTAGTTTAACTATATACCTGCCAATTTGATCTAAGCCTTCATACATAAAGGAACCCCATTTCGTGGCAGTGTGGTTCACGGAGAAGTAGGGCTCTCTTCTCTCCATCTAGGAGTGTTTTCTACAATCATCAATCCGTCTAACAATCGTGGTGATTAAGTATTATCTATGAACGTTCATTGTGGCAGAAATCAGAACAAATTATAGCATAGATTTGTGAACTGAAGATGATTTAATGAGATTTAATATTAAATGTTTAACATTCCACCCATGTAAGGGTTACTGTCCAATTTCTTTGCTGTTTCAACAATAAAACTTTGGAATGCGCTTCCTCTTGATATAAAAAAAGCTCCAAATAAATTTGCGTTTAAACGTAAAGTATTGACGCAATACTTCCTGAAATTGTTACAATCCAGATCAGTTTTGTCTTCATAATTAGACTTAATATTTATATCAGATATTTTTGTGTATTCTATTTAACTATTTATAATGATGTAATATAATATAATATCTATTTTTATATTAGTATATGTATGTATACCTATTTTTAACTCCGTATTTTTTATATAATTATCTATAGCTTTATTGTTGTACCTCTATGGAAGTGCTTTTATTAACCCAAAGGTTGACTGGTAGAGAATGTCTCATGTACATATAAGTTTAAATAAATAAATAAATGATCCCTAAAGAAGGAATAAGAGATATAACTAAAACCAGCAAGCACCTAAATATAGTTACAAACAATAATAATTAAACAATTACATATTTCAAGTAAAAAATCTGTTTCTCACGCTTCGCAATAAATTATGTCGAAATTGATGACCGAAATAAAAATCCTCGAAACAGGGCAGGTAGCGCATGAGATAGTATCGTAACGAATACTTCGAATTCTTTCTATTCGGTAACATGAAGCGATGGATGACGCGCATTACTTGCTTGTTGTTCGATATTTTACGAGATGTGGTCATTATTTTGCATGTCAGTACGTTTATTTAGAAATATCAAGGTCATCTTAAAGCGGTGCCGTCAATAGCAAAATAGAATTGATTTTTAATTCGCAAATAATAATAGTTTGCCGTGTGGTGCCGGCTCAGAATGCCACCACCCCATTTCCTCCCATGGGTGTCGTAAAAGTCGACTAAGGGATTAGCCGGAGGATGGGCAGCAGCGTCCTTCGAGTACATTAACAACTCAACTGCGATCGCCAACCCGCCTGCCAAGCGTGGCGATTATGGCAAAACCCCCCAATGTGCTCACAACACATCCATATCGGTGGTTGTGGTGATCTTTGGGGGAGGCCTGTGTCCAGCAGTGGACTTCATTCGGCCGAAATGATGATGATGATGATGATGAATAGTTTAGTCCGTGCAGTGTCCGGATTAAGAATTTAGCATCACTCCATCTCCTCCCGTGGAGGTCGTAAAAGGCGACTAAGGGACTCTAAACCAGAGAGATGGGCAGCAGCGTCCTTTCTGTGGAACAGTAGCCGTTCTGAGCCCACCAATCCGCCTTCCAAGCGTGGTGAGTACTGGCGAATTCCCCCCAATATGATGACACAGTTGTGGAAATCTATGGGGGAGCCCTTTGTTCAGTAGTGGAAGTTGTATGGTCGACATGATGATGGTGATGATGATGAATAGTTTAGTTAAGTGTTGCAATACGCATTATAAACGGCTTTACCAATCCAACCACTTAAACCCGTAGCGTAAAGTAAGCGAGCAATTGCATTTTTTACTGTTTACCATTATTTTAAATAGAATTACATTAGATGCGGAAATTACAGAATTCATCTGGAAACAGTGATGAAAAGCGAGTAGATTAAGAATATAGCATCTCCTCCCGAGGATGTACGACATCCATGGGAGGAGATGGAGAAGTGAAGTGGGAAGGAGAAAGACGCCTAAGGGACTCTAAACCAGAGGGATGGCTAGCGTACCTTCTTTGGAACAGTAGCCATATTGTGCTCTTCAACCCGCCTGCTAAGCATGGTGAATACTGGCAAATTCCCCGTAAATGATGACACAAACGTGGAAATCTATTCTTCAGCAATGGACGTACTTTGGCTGATATAATGTCCATGATATGTTGTGGTGGTCCGATATGGCTTCTTAGGCACAAAGTTGCGGGTGCCTGTTTCAATGGCTTATGTACTGACTTCAGACGAACGAAAACATCGCCAAAATACTTCGATTGAATAGTGTATAACCGCTAATATGCAGTAAAAGAGCATGGTGATCAATACTCTTGTTCCTTCTCTGTTAGGGAAGAGGCTTTTGCCCAGCAGTGGGACAGTTAAAGGCTGATATTACACTTGGAAACAAGCGATCCAGTTAAAGTAAGAAGAATAAGTAAGAGTTATTAACTCAGCCTATAAAAACAGTGGGAATGGCCTCTTCCAACTTACGCCTCAGCAATCGATCGCCTTCCGAATCTTAAGGCTGGTAAAAGTAAAATCATGTACTTAAATTAAAGTTTCATTTTATACTTGCTGAGCCTCGCGGTTTTACACACTATCAGGTACTGTATTTTTTGGGATAAATGTAGCGTATGTCACACTACGGCCCATAAACTATGTCGATGTAAATTATTTCGATCCGTGGTTAGGTTACTGGGTAGAAGAATGACAAATAAACAAACACATTTTAACATTTATAATATTAGTAGGGATTTGGCAACATTAATTACAACGACGACCGAAACTGTTTAGCTCCGGTCACGAATAAGACTACCCCTTCTCATGCCTTGGGTGTCGTAGAAGGCGACTAAGGGAGTTGGAACCGAGCGCGTACCATTAGGCAGTTTGGGTTACTCGCAGGTGGCGGGATACCCGGATTGGTGTCAGGCAGATGGCCGACGGTAAAAGCCATTTTCACAAAACCTTCAATTTCGGGAACAGATAAAAATCGCTAGCCGCCAGATCTGGTGAACAAGGGGGGTGGTCAACCATTTCGAAGCCAGCTTTCTGAATGGCAGCCATCGCAACTGCCGACCTGTGCACGGGTGCGTTGTCGTGATGAAACAGAACGCCCCTTCGAAGATTCCCTCTCCTTTTCTCTTTGATGGCATTCCTCAACTTGGGAATTAAAGCTGCATAATATTGGCCTGTAATAGTGGTTCCACGCTCCAGGTAATCAATCAACAATATCCCTTCTGAGTCCCAAAATATTGAGGCCGAAACCTTGCCAGCCGATGCCACGACACGAAACTTCTTCGGGGTCGGTGATGATGGCCGTTTCCATTGCGAAGATTACTGTTTTGTCTCGGGATCAAAATGATGGACACATGTTTCGTCCATTGCTACGAAACGAGACAAAAAGTTTTCAGAATCTTCTTGAAACTTGTCCAACAATATCATCGAAATGTCAAGTCGATTTTGTTTCTGACTGTCGGTTAACATTCTCGGCACCAATCTTGCGGAGACTTTATTCAAAGCTTGTTTCAATATGGATAGAATACTCCATATTTTCTTGGGTGACTGACGTCGATGGACGGCCGCAACGATGTTCGTCTTCCGTGCTCGTTCTCCCTACTCAAAATTGAGAAGCCCACCTTGCGACAGTGGAATATGGCGGAGCCTAAAGTTGCCTCTAAATCGCAATGAATCTCTTACGTCGTTAACTTTTTTAGATAGAGGTATTTAATAACGGCTCGCAGTTCGCTTTTCTCCATTTTCGAGAACACGTACCGACACGAAGCAAACAAATGACTACATTCAGAAAAAACAAAAGAGAATCGAAGATTTTTGTGATTATTAATATTACAAATATGTATCTGAGCAATGCCTGTATTTTTTTTTTCTTACCAAGGAGTATATCGTTCTCACTACTTTTTGATCCTTCCTCGTACGACTAGCATATTGCGTCCTTAGTAACTTGGTATCAGGACAGAAAGAAGAAAAAGAATTACAACTGCTACAATATAACTTACATGTATGTAAAGATAAAGAAGAGATAATCAAAAAACTTTCTATTTCAAAGATGATATCACACCTCAGAAATCCAACAACAAAAACTAAACCAAATAACGACACGTTATATATATAAAAGAGCATTCCCTTTCTTCGTGAGCCGGACAGTTCATGGTCTGTTCGAATTAACGATATCGCTTCGTCACCACGATAGGATCGATATGTCGGCGGTATCATGCCGCGATCGTACCGCCAAATGTGCTGATCTCATGTAGGTGTCGGACTATAGTCAGTATTCCTTCCGCTGTGGTATTTTGATTGCATTCGCTAATGGTGCGAGGTTAGGTACGGTTCTTGGAAGTGTTGGCGATTTTAGGTAAAGTTACTGTTCAATATTCTACAAAGTATGATTATTAAGTTGGAAACACCACGCACCGCGGGATCGCGCACTGGAAAACGCAGCGTGGGATGACCTCCAATGAGGTGGACAGACGACCTGATGAAAGTTGCTGGGAGTCATTGGACGAGGGCGGCATGTAACAGCTCGTTGTGGAAATCTATGGGGGTGGCCTTTGTTCAACAGCGGACGTCCTTTGTCTGATAAGATGATGATGATGATGAAACACCACACACAAGCATATCATCCCGTTAATTTAAACGTCCACTGCTGAACATGGGCCACTACAATGGCCTGTCATAGGGGGTATTACTGTTATCACCTTGCTTGGCAGGCAAACTAGTAGTGCGTTCTTGTATGCGTAAAAGTATTTTTTTTTGCTTTCTTCTTCGTATTAGCACACGGGAGGATGCTCCTGCCCATCCTATTTATGTCAACCCTTAGCTGCCTTTTACTACACCCATGGGAAGATAAGGGAGGTCTGTTCTTTACAGGGAACTAAACGAAACAACATATTACAAACATAAGTTAAATTGAGTTCGGTCCCATCCTTACTTTTCACTAAGCAACTCTATCAGACAGTGGAGTATGAAAAAGTTCGGTGCAGCCCTATGCCTAGTGAAGTTCGCACCCCCAGCCACAAGTTAGTAGAACAAGTATCGTGGGTTTTAGCCGGCAAGTGTCAGGCCCATCCCTCCGCCCTTACCAAGGGAGGACGAAAATCCGTGATGTCTTCCCACGACAAAAAACCAAGGATTTGAGGAAGTTAACCAAACCTATATCTATTTCATAAGACTTGGGATTGTCAGTTTGCAGACACAATCAAGAGATGCTATAATGAGTGAAATAAATGGTCGTGAAGTTGTTAAACGAAACGGTAGGATCAAATTATTGTATTATAGTAAAACAAGCTCGAAAAATGCTAAGTTAGAGCCACTGAAAATTGGCGAAAGTATACTATTTGCAAAGGTGTAAACAGCAAACTATAAAGACTTTATTTTTATTTTGCGTTGGTGCTTACTAAGATAAACGGAATAACGATTTCTGTGAAAAGTTTGATCTCTAGCTGCTTATCCCCACACGCAATGCTTTGAGAGCAGCAGTCCCCGGAAGCCTATTGTTCGATGAAACTCCGAAAATATCGGGACGCGCCAAATCTCTCGTTAATCGAGAAACGTTTCAAATTTTACACTCGCAAGAAAAAAAAGTTAGCTAATCCGCGGCCTCTTTGACTCCAGCTTTGAACGTACATAGAAATATATTTGTTTCTGCTGGAATATCTTTAAAAAAGCCTGGGATTATTGATTTCTGCGAAAAGTCGTTGGGCCGTAAGGATAATGTTCCTTTACGGGCCGGGAACGAATTACTCGTTGAGGGATAAACTCACCTCTAATTTCGGCAGAAATATCGCAATCTCGTATTCGGTAATCCGAGAAAAAATTACCTGAAGTGCTCCCGAGATTTCATTCTCAAAATATATGTTCCCTTGCTGGATATTAATACTTCTCTGTCTGAGCCTAAAAATATATTGAATGAAACAAACTTTTTTTCGTTTCATCTAAACCAGAACACCTGGCCGAAATTACTAGAATTCCACGAGAAACACCATCTTTGATATAATTAATAACGCTAAGAAAAACTTAACATCGGATCCTAATGAAATAACACGGAGCGTGATCGATCAAAATAATAATTAATAATAGATCGGCTTCGAGTGCCGACTGTGATGGATCCCCGCACTTAGTCATCGCGTTTAATTAAAAATGGCGGCTCAAAATTAACGGCTATAATTTCAAATTTTCGAGAGTCTCATCATTATCACGTATGTGTTGTAGTTGTGCCTATTGTTGCTGCAATCCTCTCTTAGTGAACTGAACATCGAGTGGACATCGCCATTACCATACAATCGATGTTGCGTTATTTTTAATCATTAATCAAATAAGGTGTTAACATCAACGTCTCATGTACCGGCCGCACTATTGCTGAAGACTCGAGACTGACGTTTAATGTTGCAACGATCACATTTGACAAATATGCTTCGAACACCAAAAAGTCAATTAAACATACTGGCTCGCAAACGCATCAATGCAATTACTATCTTCATAATTACTGTAATCTTTATACACACCTTTTTATTATTCCCCAGCTTCTTGATATGATCATCTTGGTATTATGAAAGTTAAATGTTGGCTATGTTTGATTAACGATGCGAATTAGCAAACTAAATTAAGTTTGGATCAAGTTTCAAAGTCCTTGAGCAGAAACAAAAATAAATTTCATTAATTTCATTAGTACTTTTGAAAGAAATTGCGTATTTTTTCTATGACCCGTGAACGATTTCATAAAGAAAAACGAAAATGCAATGATGAACGATGATTTTGTCGTTAACTCCTATATCAGTCAATTATCGATCAAAGACAAATGCGATGGGATTAGATGGTTACATAATTGGATTAGTCCGATCTTGCGATAGGGAGTTTAATTGCGGTGCGCACACGCATCAGACGTTGGTGATCGACGCGCGCTGCGGGGAGCTCTTTGCTGCGCCTGCGCCGCAAGCGCACCAATTAAACCGAACCGCTCATTAGGTGTATATGGATTTTATTTAAGTTATCAAGAAAATTATCCTAATTAGCCAATGATGGTTAAATTAATGTCGATCTAGATTTCAACAAATGTCAAGAAACTATAGGTATTGATTGCGTAAAAAATACAAAAATAACTTCATGACTAAAGTTGCTGTTATCCGTAAATCGTCTCAGAGTAAAGCGTCACAAGCCATGAAATTATAAAATTACATACAAAAGCTTAGAATGACCCATCGATAATTTGGAGTACCCGACTTTGGTCACGATTCTCGTACACTAACTTTAAATAAGTAATATCCACAATAAGAGTGTGTTGGAAGGCAATCTGTGGGCCCGCGGGAGGTGTGCGCGATTGAACTAATGATAACGGCCGATCGACGGATTATTACATTAAACTTGGATGTTTTATCGACGATGCTGCCGTCGACACTTCGCACTTTAGCCTGGCGAAATGTAGTTTATTGCCTAACCACACGACAATCCGGTTGTGGGTTCATTTGTTTGTGTTTTAGCGAAAATTGCTTAGAAATTGTGTTGCATCTGTAGACTTTGTCTTTATTTTTTGTTTGGTGTCAAGTGGAAATTCTACATGAACTTCCTTCGCTCCGGGGAAGGGCAAAGGACTCCTACCAGCTAAAATACTAGAGCGGTCATCTTCGGCACCGAGGGCTCCAGGCCCTCGTAAGGCATCTGGAGCATAGAGTGCTCTCCAGATGAGATTTTAAATGAAATCTCTTTTTAGTTTCCTTTTGTACATTTTTGTCAAACCAAAACTGCAATTGCTGCGCTGAAGTGATGAACTAGATCCACTATCAATTTACATCTTTACTAATAACGCTTGCCGTTTTGCTTGATGTTTTTTAATTAGTTTTCATTCTTAGAATCCAATTGTAATCTGAGTGAGAAATATACGTGTACGTCTCATTTAAGATTCAAACGTGCTACGAATTGTTAGCCTCCGCAGGTGCCCCGTAAAAGAGCTTCAAATTCGGCGACTGAAAGTGTTCGATAGAATCGCAGTTGATTAGCGCTGGCGACGCCGATGAATGGCCGAGCGGAGGGCGCCGCGGCCAACAAAGGCTCACGCACGCCATCCGTAGACAATCCGCCGAGTATCGATCTCCCGCGACCCTTCGAACGAACGCCGAGCGTAGCACAATGCCGCGGCTCTTTATTATAGCATCTCACATTGTTGTCATTGTTATTATTATGATTCTTTACCGCTTTCCATTGTCGGTCGGCGTTGTGGCGGTGCTTTTTCACGGCTCGCGTTTAGTCTGGGCATTGGGAGCGCGTCGCTCGCACGTTCAGTCGCGGAAAACGAGCGTTTTCCTCGTGGAAATTTTTGTTTGCTGTGTGTTTCGTCGTGCTGTGCTGTGCGCGCGCACTGACGACTGTCGGACGGCCCGAGTGAAATCCAACCGAGTGCCGCCAGTCATCTGACTGATGTATACATCTATACGTGTATATGTATAGGTGTGCTGAAGCCTTAGTGACAGTAGAGTGTTTTAGACTAAGTAGGAAGTGTTTACGTGGTAAATAATACTAGTTGAAGTACCAAGATATATTTATTCAGTTATATTTAAACAGTGTGGGTATGTTTTCGAATCTGAATCGTAAAAAAATAGATGTGTTTTAGCGTCTTAGATGTATTGTACTCAAAAGTGAGTTTAATTTGACTTAATATAGCAGAGTTAAGTAAAGGTTATTTTGAAATACCTCCGGAAGTTCTATGCCGTCGGCAATATCTACGTATATGTACCTTCCAATAAGATTTTAAAATCTTATAAGATTAGAGCTATTAAGAGATATTTTGTGAGTATGAAATATACAAAGAAACAGCATTGAATTTTAGGTTCTGTATGTATATGTAGGTATTATGCATCCAAATAACTATGTTTAATAATATGAATATACTGAATTCTGTATCTATATTCATACTAAATAAGAACTTAAAGATATAAAATACATTATTAATTTCATCATATAATTATTTTAAAAGTTAAAATATTAATAGCTCTAACGTAATAGTCGTGACATCGCGTCAAACCGCGTGCATATTTGATAGAAATTCACATTTATTTGACAATGAAATTTTGGTCCGAGTATTTAAAGGTCAATTAGAACTGTAAATAGAGAGACCAGATAAGATGTTTTTTTTTCTAATTGCAACTAAGTGAATATTAAGTAAAAAATTGCCACATCACATGCAGAAATTCGTGTGCTTTCCAGCTCCTTTAAGACCGAAATAAATAATCAAGCTTATCCAATATCTTTGGATTTGGGATTGATGAGATGTCTTTTTTTGTGCTAAGTTTTTTTATACCACTAAGGTGGCAAACAAGCCTACAGCCCTCCTGATGGTAAGTGGTTACTGTAACCAATGAACGCTTGTAACACCAGGGGTATCGCTGACCAGGGGTATGTGATATTAATACAAAAAACAGATCAACTTCAAAAACTTAATCTATAGGTTTTTAGTAAGCCTTTTTTTTATTGGTGCCCAGTGGAATTTCTTCATGAACTTCCTTCGCCCCGGTGAAGGGGTATGCCGGACTCCTAGCGGCTAAAACCACTGGAGCGGTCATCTTCGGCACCTAAGGGAGGCTCCAGGTCCTCGTATGATCACACTAGAGCCGCCCACTGGAGCTACGCCTATACGGCACATCTCGGAGAGGGTGACTGTAACCGTTAGTAAGCCTAATCCTGGCAATAATTTGGGTAGCGCAAAATTATACCAATTTGTTTTAGTATGGAGTTTAAAGTTTATAGTAATGTAAAAAAAACACCCTTATTTTCTGTCTATTTCTATATACCAATATAATAGCAGATTACTACCCTACTGTTTAAGAAAAAGCCCTTAACACATACACAAGCTACAGAACATTGGCTTTTTACCTAGACCGTATTAACTATAGATACATTCTGATTTAATAAACATGCTCTCAAAGCAGAAGATTTCTCAGGAATAGTTTGTCTACAAACTGAATAACACGGACAAGCAGTTTTAAATAAATATGAAATCCATTTAAAAATGCTTGTCCCAATTATATATTTGCTTGGATTCGTTTACAGTAGATTCGATTTTTTTTTTCATTTATTTATCCGTGTGGTACCGGCTCAGATGCCGTGTGGTGCCGGCTCAGAATACCACCACCCTATCTCCGCCCGTGGGTGTCGTAAAAGTCGACTTAAAGGATTGGATGGATGGACCGGAGGATGGGCAGCAGCGTCCTTTGAGTACATTAACAACTCAACTGCGATCGCCAACCCGTCTGCCATGCGTGGCGATTATGGCAAATCCCCCCAATGAGCCCACAACACACCCATATCGGTCGTCGTGGTGATCTTTGGGGAAGGCCTGAGTCCAGCAGTGGACTTCATTCGGCCGAATTGATGATGATGGTGTCCGGATGAAGAATTTAGCACCACTCCATCTCCTCTCGTGGAGGTCGTAAAAGACGACTAAGGGACTAAACCAGAGGGATGGGCAGCAGCGTCCTCTCTGTGGAACAGTAGCCATCCTGCGATCACCAACCTGCCTGCCAAGCGTGGTGAGTACTGGCAAATTCCCCCTAATATGATGACACAGTCGTGGAAATCGATGGGGGAGGCCTTTGTTCTGTAGTGGATGTTGTATGGCCAATATGATGAGGATTATGATTCCCGAATCGGCATTTATTTTTTCTGGACAATACCTTTATTATAAAATATGTTGGTGTTATAAATGTATATTACCACTTAAAATTATGTTGAATTAAAATTTAAATAGTATTTTTTTACTAAACAAATATAAGAAGATCAAAACAAATGCGAACTCCTGACTGGAATCAGATTATTATGGAGTTTTATTTTTTAATTATTCAAGAATGTATTCTCGGCGCCGAACATTTATGGCATGCTACATAAAGAATATTATGGCATTAAACATTTGTTCTTCGAAAGACATAATTCATTCACACCACATATTATGTACATAATATTTATTGTTTCTTAAGTAAAGGTCAAATATTTAAGTTATTGGAAAAGATTACACACACACACAGTTTATTTTAAATGCTTACATATTTATCATTTTTATACAATGAGTCAGCATGTTATTCATTAGAGTATCAGCATCAAATAAAGATATCTATGGTCGTAACACGGCCATTTGTAATTTCACCAAGCATCTGACAATATATGTAATTGCCAGTGTCAGAGGTCCGGCACAACTAGAAATGAACTTTCTTTTCGGCGGATTAATTTTATTAAAATAATACGCTGATGTCCAATTTGGTTCATTTGATTGATGTTTGAGGCAGGTGAATTTGTTATTTCGAATGTATCTTCTTTTTTGTCCAATTGCTGTCTAGCCTGGTTATATGTTCAAGTTATTTGTGTAATGAAGATTATGCTGTTATTACTTATTGACATTTGGACATACTTGTGTGTGTAATATTAACAAGTTATTTTAATGAAGATTGGTGTTTTTTCGTATTGCGCATTTGATCAAATAGACTCTTACACGCAACTACATTTTATAAGTGTAATATAGGATCTATTCATCAATATACCAGCCAAAAATCATCCACTGTTGAACTGACGCGTCCCCCATAGATTTCCACAATTGTGTCGTCATTTTGGGGGAATTTTGCCAGTACTCACCACGCTCGGCAGGCGGGTTGGTAAGCGCAGTATGAATGCTGATTCACAGAACTGACACTGCTGCCCATCCCTCTGGTTTGGATTCCCTTAATCGCCTTTTACGACATCCACGGAGGAAATAGAGTGGTGTTATACTCATAATCCGGACACGACACGGATCTATTCTTCTATGAGTAATTGATTGCAATAACGAATGTAGGATACTTTCAAAGTATAACTAACAAAAAACTAATTACGAACTATTGTTAAACTATCGTAAGTATGTTAAGTTATTTAGGTTACTAGGTATCAACTCTATGAACAACTCCTGAACTATATTTCAATAGCTATCCGATAGTAACTGAATACATAAGGCTAGGTACTCACGCACGAACGGCCGGTCGCACATTACTATTTAATTTGCGGCCAGCCCGGCCAAGATAGGCCTGATGAGACGGAGACAGCGGCCGGAAGTGGACCCTCCCCCGGTGGGTCCCACCCCACTGGACGCAGATATGTACTAGGCCTATTCAAGTGTGACGGTGAGGTATTAAAATGTTGATAGTGTTGACGTTGAAGACGGTGGAAATTCTGATGATTTATTTTTAATGTTATATAATTTTATGTTTGTTATGTAATCGGTCTCACGATGGTAGTTCAAACGGTAGTTATCTACAAGGAAAAAGATGGATTAATCATTACAGAAATTGCTTTTGGTGGTCCTGTTACTTTAGATGCCTGTCTCTGCCGATACAAACTACTCGACTTTAGATTTAAGCACATATGCTTTTTTTTACAACAGTAATTAGATCTACACTTGAGTCTTGACACCATATACCGGTATTAATTCTATTACGTAGATAAATAACTCTGGAACACGACAATACAATAATTATAAACATCCTTACTTACCTATTCTATCAGCCGAAACATGGACCATTCATGACAAAGAATTTATTGATTACATACTTTGTACCTATACTAACTAAAATGCTTTTATATCAAAACAGTTATCCAAATAAATCCTTAAAATAGGGAACATCTAAACAATCACTTGCAATATCTATTCCTACAATTCTCTCGATTTCAATATCTCCGTATGGGGTGGCACCACCCTCTGGAGAGATGATAGCTCCCTCTTACGTGTGCGGTCTTGTTTGTGTCCAGACTGTCCCGCCTAATATTGGGCTTTCATTATGACGTACGGGCCTTGGATTCCGACTTGTGATGCATAGTCGTAGATCGAATATTCTAGAGAATATACGGTACAATAATTATTGGGATTTGCCAATAGTTTCTAGCGTAAAACAAATTATAGCCACAGATAATAAATAAGGACGGTGGAAAAATAAAATGTACATTATAAAATCAGCATGGTTGTCGTGGTGGCCCGGAGCTTTAAAACTCGCTTCTTAAGCACAAAGTTGAGGGCTCAAACCCTGGCACGTAACTTTTCAATGTCATAGGTATATTACTCTCTTAAACTCTTCTCTTAAGACTCCATCGAGTTTGATGAAGGAATATATCGAGAGGAAACCTGAATCTCATGCTCTGAAACCATCAACCCGCAGTCAGCAAACGTGGTGATCAATACTCTTTCGATCTATGTATTAGAAAAGGCTTTTGCCATGAAGTGGGACAGTCACAGCCTGATATTATCATGTAAAATATAAAATATAATTACTGTGTGGCAACTAGTCCCAGTAGTCCCGCTACCTGAAGGATGGGCAATAGCTCTTTCAAGTTCACATTCATTCAACTATACGATACTTTTACAACTCAACTGCGATGGTCAGCCCACCTACCTAGCGTGCGACAATTATGGCAGATCCCCCAATGAGTTCACAACACAAATCAAGACCAGTCCTTTTGCCAACCTTTGGGGAGGCATATACAGCGGTGAATGTATTTCGGCTGAAATAATAAAAATAGGCAGGGCACCATGTGGCGAGCTGTATGTGAGTTGCGACACTGCAAACCCGAATTCCACAGAGTATCGGTCAGCAGTCTCTGGCTTGCCTTTATTAGTCGGCTCGAGTGGAACCCCATGAGTGCGCACAGGACTTTCAACTCTGGCTTGCGTTACTTGGCCAATCTGAGGCCGTCAGAGCTATATCGGTATATATGGTCGGGAGTGGAATTGCCTAGTGGCGTAATGAAGGGTAAACCCGCCCAGAGTCTTCAAAACGCGGAATGGTGAAACCGGTGCCGCACCTCTCGACACCCTGAGCCGCTCTCACGTGTAGTGCTCAGCCCTGTCGACTGTAGTGGTGGCCATTTAGGGAGCACATGTGAATGGCGAATCACCATCTCCCACAAAATTTTACCTAAACATTAAAAGGCAGAAGGCGTTGTTGCCAGTTAGTATCCCAATTATGCATTTTAGTTTAAAATTCTCTAAAGGTCCTCTGCGTGTAGGACCCATGGCCACCGACGAAGTTCCTCTTTGCAGATGCTTTAATAACCATGAATGGAGAGACTAGAGTAACAAAAAAATGCGATACTTATTCTTTGTTGTTAGTGTTATCTCAAGATAAGTGATAAAGGCATACTAGCGCAGATAAAAGTAGTTGACGGAATATTCAAGCGGATAGTTATCGGGATTCAGTCTAGCGCCTGAATTATCTTTACTACAATCGCGCGTAAATTCACCCTCTCATTACTTTCCCAGAGATGTACATGGACACAGCTAAAACTGACCCGGTATTGCCAACTAAAATGATAAGTACCTATTAACTAACTGGTAATATTTTTTCAATGTTACATTATCTGTCTATATTTAAAACGAATTAAATATCTACTCGTAATACACAACAAAAGAATTTAACGCAAATATGTCATTATCAAACTTAAATAACGTAATGCAATGATAGCCGACAAAAATCACAAACCGCATCGTAGAGCATTGTTAGTTAAACAATTAAACTATAATTGTATGATACGCCGCAAATTGATAATCAAAAATTAAAATGACGAGTGCCCGCCAACAATGCGCAGCGGCCATATTGCGGCGCACGCTTGGTGTTGCCATGCGCGATAATTATTAATTTGCAGCGGCACTCGCGACTGTCATTAGTGACACCTCGCGCCAATTACGAAGCTCAGGGAGTTTGATGAGCACTTTTTTATTTAGCACAAGCGTTACTCCGGCAATTATTGAATGACTCGCGACGCGTAACTCGTAAACCTCTAGTGGTTTTCATTTGTAGCTGAGTGCGATTTTGTAGTGTTTGAGCGTTGATTCTTTTAATGAAATGTTTACGATGATTACGTTTACTCTTTATGGCTTTATCGTTTATTTTATTATTTTCATTTGTGTATCAAATAATGATTTACACGTAAATAATTTATAATATAAAATTGATGAGTATTCGATAATAGATAGATACTTATCCGATCTGACTATATCGAGCTAATTTCGGTGCCTTACATCTTCAAATTCAAAATTTCAATGAGGTTCTAAATATGAAAGATGATCTTTACCAAACGACGAAAAGAAACCATTTTTTTTAACAACACATTAATATCTAGCACATACTACCTTCGAATCTATAGGTACAGAACTTGCCTCTACCATTTTGACAGGATGCGAGGCAAGTAAAGATTATCGCATGTTTCCGAGGGATTTCCACATTTAACGCCATCGACTCCAAACCAGGATTCATTAAATTGAAACTGGAGCAAAATGGCGTCGACACCAGTCGGCGCAAACCGTTTCACGCTCTGACAGTTTTGCAGTCCGAATGCGGAATAGACCTAACCTATCTGCGATGTACTTGTTTGACTGTTCGACTGACGAATCTATAGGTATTTGGAAATATATACCTGAGAATTATTTCTGCCTCGGTATGTATATTGGGTAGCCTGGGTGTTTGTACATGTGATATTTATGTCTGTAAACTGTACCTTCCTACAAAACAATAGGAATCCTAATGAAACACAAACTATGCACGACCTTCAAAAGAAATGTGTACGTTAGCTATAGGTATAATTGTATTTTATTATATCACATTTTTAGGAAAAAATATATTTATTTATTATTTCTATATTTTATAACTCGCTAAACAATGTATAGTTAATGAATAATATTTATTCGTAAATAAACAATTCGTGCTGTTGACAAACCTAGGCTGAAAATAGCTTTTGACAACTGTCAAAAAGTATTTTTTAGATTTGGAGAAGTGAAGTCCAATTTACGGTTGTAGGTAGGTATGAGCGGAATGGGGAGAGGTCCGATCCCGCCCGGGGAAGGACGAGACGGCGCCGGAGTAACAACCGTCACGGCACCCAGGTCCAATACGCCTAAGCCCCCTGTCGTCACTACATGGTGGGGGTCGCGGGCGCGCAAATTGGGGAGTCTGCGTGCTCACATAGAGCGAACCCCGGGAAGACGGGGGTGCGCACGTGACCACGTGCCACCGTGTGCGCAGCACAGCGCATAGTGGGGCTTGGGAGTGGGGGGGACCGCTAGAGGGGGTGACCGCTTTACAGTCATGTGCCTCTGTGATATGCCTAAAGGTGTGGCACCTATTGGTGGCTCTAGTGTGATCTTACGAGAGCATGGAGCTAAAGATTGGCGCCGAAGATGACCGCTCCAGTGGTTTTAACCGGTAGGAGTCCTGCATACCCTTCGTTCTTCCCCGGAGCGAAGGAAGTTCATGTAGCATTTCCACTGGACAACAATAAAAGAGGTTGGTATACTCCAAAACAGAATAACCGTAAAAATTGACACATAGGTTTTATTTATAGGATTTCTACAATTATTGCAGTTTTTGCAGTAATTGTAAAGTTTATTAAAGTAAAGAAAATACAATAACATACTCGTATCTCTATTAATATGCGAGTCAGGCCATCATCATCATATCAGTCGAAGGCCACCCATTGCAGAACAAAGGCCTCCCCCATAGATTTTCACAATGATCCATGCCACAAATTCACAGTTACATGCCGTCCACATCCAACAACTCGGCTACCTTCATCAAGTCGATATTTCAGTCAGATTATATTAAAATTTAAAAAAAACGCATAAACAATTTAGAAAACCTCAATGCTTAGCCGATAGTCTAGAAGCTCAATACAAGCCCAGCACTCAACCCGTAGGCCAAGCTCGCTTTTCCAAGATGGATGCTGAAGTCAAACGTAGATCTGTACTTCTTCTTCTGTCTTCACCCCGGGGAAGGGCAAAGGGGTATGCCGTAGTCCTACCGGCTAAAACCACCGGAGCGGTCATCATCGGCATCAAAGGTGGGCTCCAGGTCCTCGTAAGATCACACTAGAGCCGCCCATTGGTGCCACGCCTTTAGACACATCTCGGAGGGGATGACTGTAAAGCGGTCACCCCCTCTAGCGGAGGGAAGGTGACTGTAAAAAGGTCGCCCCCCCAGGCACTTCTCGGGGAGGATTGTAAAGGATCCCCCCAAGCCTCGCTTTGCGCTATGCTGCACACACGGCGGCACGTGACCGCGTGCGCGCCACCGTCTTCCCGGGGATCGCTCGGTGTGAGCACGCAGACTCCCCAATCTACGCACCCGTGACCCTCGAGGCCCCCCACCATGAGGTGATGGCAGGGGCTCAGGCGTGTTGGACTTGGGAGCCGGGACGGTTGTTGCCCTGGCGCCGTCTCGTCCTTCTCCGTGCGGGATCGGCCCTCTCCCGATCCCGCTCTGCAGTCTCCTTCTGCAGCATGACGCTCTCGCAGAACGAGACCACTGCACTCCAATTTTCATGCTCTGCCAACATAGCATAACTACTGCCGGCAGAGAGAGATCTTACCCGATCCGATCGACCAGGATCCACCACTCGGCCGCCCACGCAGGGCACTCCTCGAGCGTGTGCTGTGCGGTATCCTGGCCGCTTCCAAAATGGTGGCACTGTGCCGTAACCTCGCGTCTAATTCTGTGTTCCTACCCATCAAAGATATTTGCACACCGATATTCTACTACTAGTAGAATGAAATTTTCCAAAATAAATTAAAAACTATAATTTACCTTCATTCGCAGATAAAACATTTTAATTTTAATTTGAAGACCTTCCCCAGTCACGGTAAATTAACGTTAATAATCTCCAGCCAAGTAAACACCTGCTTCAGATGAGATAACGAATGAGTTGCTTGAAAAATTCTCCTCCTCGCCATCTTTAATGCTGTATTTAAAAACAATCGCTTCCCATAATCGCAATAAAGCTACCGTCTCCGGTACCCCGGAACCCGACAAAGTCAAATGAAAGCCGGCAAATTATCGCCCTACAAGCATTCTCAATGTCCTTAAGCAGATCTATTAGCAGTTCACCTCCAACTTTTGTCGCACCTATCGCCTGATCTATTACCTCAGTAGAAGCCGCAGTACCATAACTCTAATACTGAAAACTGCAGTACAGCCTTAGACGAGTTGTTCAGGAAATGGAGATTGAATCGCTGCAGAATATATCTATGTGAAAAGCCACAAAAGCCTCTGGTACCTCTGACGGATTGGATATGGAGACGCCATACCGATTTAAAACTGCTAAACATCAAACAGTTGCCATTTGTAAACTTTAATTTAAAATGATCTTTCAAGCTATGGTTTCTTCTGTATCGTGGGCACAGTTTACAGGCATACATGAAACAACAATTTGTAGTCTATAAAAATATTTATCCCGTGTGAGGATCGAACCCGCGAACCGTAACGCAGGAGGCCAATCGCTTAGTCACTAAGCCAAACGAGGTGAAACAGTTCCTGTTCATGTAACAAGCGTTTTAACGGTGTCTAAATCCAAATCCTCCGGACGTGTCAGTTAACCAGTTGTTTTGATTTGTTTTTTTTTTAAAAACGTGGCCCCACACTAGTATTTCTCCTGTATCGTCTTTCGTATACAGACATTAATTCCACATACAATACAACCAGACCCGGAACAACTACCTGCAGATCATACAAATATTTGTTCCGTGCGGGAATCGACCCCACGACCCGGGACGCAGCAGCTGACTGTATCTGCCACTGCACCAACCGTGTGACTTTGGGAAGGACTGTGACTGTCAGTTCTTCTTCCCTAAATCTCTTTTCATCCCAAAGTACGTCACCATCGACCCGGAGGAAAATGTAAACCTCTGCTAGAAGGCAGACAACAAACGTAGTCAAAAGATGATGTCAACTAAACTACACAGAAAATACCGCCATTCTTGCCTCACCAGTGAGGCCCGTCACGACGACCCGTTCTTTCCCCTCTCCGAACCTAGCTTTAATCCGGCTGCTCGGGGCCCAACTCCCACTATTCGGCACCCTTAGTTGATTTTGCCTATTTTGTAGTATTTTAATGCTCACGTGAAAACCCTTCTGGACTTGCCATTTTGTCTGGTTGAGGAGACAAGGCAATTCAAGAGGGCGTTACTAAATAATTATAACTAATCATGAAACAATATCATTATCATCATATCAGCCAAAGGTAACTGCTGAACTGAAATTTTATTTAACATAATATTATATTAACTTAACCTAATGTACAGATTATATATAAGGATGTGTGTTTAGTTATTAACAAAAAAAAACTGCAGATAAACATGTATGTAAACGAAGTTTTAGCTTCTCATAATATTGTTGTTATTTAAATAAAAATCTAATATATCTCGAAGCACTTTTTATTTACTCATAAGATAATTTCAAAACATATACAGCTGTATACAGTTAATTTACGCTATCTACATACAATTTAAAGAAAACAACCATTAAATATATTTACAACATTATATTTAAAGAAAACTATGTTTCCAAAAATAAACGATTTAAAAATGAGCATGTGTTTTATTACCTGGTTCCATTGTCCCGAAAAGTGAAAGTGCCAGCGCTGCCTATGTCGGTAGCCAGAATATAACCGAATATCACCCCAAAAAGTTACCAGGGTAATTTTAACGGAGCTTAGAACAACAATAGGTAGGTTTAAAACAATAGAAATTTCAAGAAGGATCGACAGTATCGATGCAGTTGAAAACGATTACGACCGTTACTTACTAAACCATAAGATTGATAATTGTGTGTGTATCGCAAGGTATTATAAATTATCAACCAAATAGATAATAAAAGTTATTTTTCTTGGAAAAACCAGATTAAAGTTACCTGGAAAAATATATTCCAAGGTTTTTAGCTTAGGTTAGAATACAACGGTAAACCATAGTTATGTACTTATACAAAATTCGAATACAAAGATAAAAAAATAAAATCTTTAGCGAAGCATATTGTGGTAGCCTAGAAATTCAAGGAATCACTTCTTGAGCACTGGTTTGTGGGTGCAACCTAGTATGTAACAACGTAATACTTTTTGTCATAATATGGACTTTCTCGGTTAGTCTTATAATAATAATAATAATAATAACGTTTTATTCCAGATAATACAATCCATTTTTGTTAGTATCACTCACCTTATATCTATTTCAAAATATTCAGTAATTAATATTACATTAACCATTTCACAACATTTAAATTATAAATTATTATTTTATTTGGCGAAACGGTTAGATGGCGTTACATGCATTTTGGTCCAATGTCGCAGTATCGGGCCATCTACCCTATCCGCCACAGTAACTAAGAGGCTGTTGGCGCTGCCACGCACTTATGGCCGAATACTGAAATTCCCGCTTTAACTATTGTAGAAACCCGTTTTCGGTAGGAAATAGTATCCGGCCATAAGACACCACTGACTGTAGGTTCCCGTTTGAAGGCCCCTGTATCTGGTAAAGTTACTGGGCATAACAGATTACATACACCTAACTAATGTGTCGAGGTGACGAGCGCAGTGAGATGCTACGCAGGACTAGTCCTGGACAGCATTACACTTGTTATGGGCAGGCGTGAAGCTGATCATCAGGCGAATGACTTGAAAATCTTGTTATTAGTCTGTATAAAAAAGTCATCTACTTAAGAACGCCACTGAGCAGCACATTAAGATTAAAACAGAGACGATTATAGAATACAGGTAGAATTACGCCTTCAGCTGCCAAAAACTGCCTTAATGCACAAAAGTACCCTTTGCATACTGCTCAGTTTAAAAATAAATCACCTACTTAAGTTTCGAACTCATTGTGATTGTAAAATCATATTATTTATTAATACATTTTAAGATTCAAGACTGAACATTAAACTGTACCCGCCTTTAATGGGATCATCATTTCGGTCGAATGAAGTCCACTGCTGGACACAGGCCTCCCCCAAAGATCATGACAACGACCGACATGGTTGTGTTGTGGGCTCATTGGGGGGTTTTGCCATAATCGACACGCTTGGCAGACGGGTTGGCGATCGCAGTTGAGTTGTTAATGTACTCGAAGGACGCTGCTGCCCATCCTCCAGCTAATCCTTTAGTCGACTTTTACTACACCCAGGGGAGGAAATGGGGTGGTGGTATTCTGAGCCGGCACCACATGGCATTTAATGGGATGGATTCATGCTATTAATGAAAAACAATAATTATTTATAATATTTATGGAATTCAGATCAGATTGACTCAGATTTTTGAGGAACCTAATTAATTGTTTGAATAAGATCTCATGTAATGAACCGAAAAATGACACATTCATAGTAACTAAACACGACTAAAACTGTTTCAGTTTTTCATCCTATTACAATAATCACTAGGCTTGGCGGAAGGTTTAGTGATTACAGTAAATTGGTATTAACAGAGGGGGCTTCTGCCCAACTTCTTGATATAAACCATAGGTCACATTTTACGACACCCACATGCAAAATGGCGGAGGTCTATTCTCTACTACACGCTGAATTTAGGCAATGGTTTCCATAAATATAGTGATAGATATTAATAATGATAAAATTACACTCTAATCAGTAACACATTGTTGAGGGACTCGCTAGGACTTTTAAGTAAGTTGCTCCAAAGGTAACTATAAAAACAGAAATATACGCTAGGGTGGTATTCTATTCATCAAATGTATTTGTCCATCGGATCAAAGATATTGGATGACTTCTCAATCAGATCAAATTTTGGTTGTTGTTTTTATTTGATCACAGATTTAGACATTTCAATATTTTTAATCAATCAGTGGACAGGGCGAACCGGAAAACGTAGGCTGGACAACCTCCAACGACATGGAATGACGACCTGGTGAAGGTCGCTGGGAGTCATTAGATACGAGTGGCATATAACCGGGTCGTTGTGGAAATATATAGGGGAGGCCTTTGTTCAGCAGTGGACGTCCTTTGGCTGATATACGATGATGATGATAACAACTAAACGGGGATGAAACCAATATTTAATGAGTATGATAGCGACCAATGTCTCTATAAAAAAAAGCACAGAGATTATTGCAAAATTCATTTAGAATTAAATATGACACATGTGTAACATGCAGTCGTCAAAGATCTTTGATCAAATATTGGACAATAAAGTTAGATGAGTGGCATGATGCAGTTGTCAAAGATCTTTGATCAAATATTGGACAAGGAAATTCGTTGAGTAGTATGAAGCAGTTGTCAAAGATATTTGATCACATATTAGACAAAGAAATTGGATGAGTAACATGACACAGTCGTTAAAGATCTGATCAAATATTGGATAAATAAATTGGATGAGTGGCATACCACTCTAATATATCACACCTGGAAGCTGACGCTAAGAAGTTGAGGAGAGCACCATACAGTTTGTATTTAGTAATTTATAAAAGCTCATCCTATCCACTGTTGACCAAGAGCCTCCCTTATAAGACGACCGGTTACATGCCGTATGTCGTAATTTTGGGGGGAATTTGCACTGGCAAACTAGCCTGCGAAGGATGGTGAGTACTGACTCACCACGCTTCGCAGGCGAGTTGGTGAGAGCAGAATGGCATGTTTCACAGAGAGGACGCTGCTGCCCATCTCTCTGGCTTAAACTCCCTTAGTCATCTTTGATGACATCCACGGGAGGAGACGGAGTGGGGTTATGTTCTTAATCCGGCCACCACACGGATAAAAAAGCTCATTCATCACCAATTAACCTATTAGCACCTCAAAAGATCTTTCTCCAAGCAAACATTCACAAGCTTGAATTAAAAACTAGTGGGTCCAGTTGTAAGCCCTTAGCAAAATAATGTACTTATAATAATAGTGATAGCATCACAATAGGTATACAAAGAACATAAATAAATGAGTGAACTACCAATTGTCACTTTTAAAGTAATGTTCATCATGAACTCTCAATACTCACCACGCTTGGCAGGCGGGTTGGTGAGCGCAGTACGGCTACCGTTTGACAGAAGGGACGCTGCTATAAAAGCTCACTCATCACCAATTAACCTATTAGCACCACAAAAGATCTTTCCCCAAGCTAGCATTCACAAGCTTAAATTAAAATCTAGTTGGTCCAGCTGTAAGCCCTTAGTAAAACAATCTACTTATAATACTTAATAGTAATAGCATCAGATAAACTGAAGGCACTTCAATAAGTACAAAAAGAACATAACTAAATGAGTGAACTACCAATTGTCACTTTTAAAGCACTGTTGGCATCTTGAACCCAGCCTTTTACTACTGCAAAAGATCCGTCAGTATTCCTTTTGACTGGCAAAGCAAAATCGAATGTCCTTTCTATTCATAATCTAATAAGGGTAATTCAAATCTTAACATCTATAACATTTTAGATACCCAAATTTCTACAAATCGAAAGTATTATTAATTAGATTAGGTATATCTTGTACTTTTGAAAAATGTCCAGAATAGTAAATTTGATTGCTTGTAATCGATTCAATTTATCAGACCACGTACCTAAGTCTGTGTAATAGAAAGTCAGGTTGTAATGACACTTTAGTGGAAAAAAAACACACTCAGACACAGAAATTGAGACGCGACTGTATTTTAAGTAACAAATAAAATATTACTTCTTCTTTTTAAATATCTGTAAATTCCCCCCAAAATGACTGCTCAATTGTGGAAATCTTGGGTGTTGTCTTTGTTTAGAAGTGGCCGTTCTTATATGATGATGATGACCGTTACAATGAACATAAGTAAAGTAATATTTACTCACCACGCCTGGCAGATGAATAAGTAATCTCAATTATTGGTATGCACACAAGAAGAAGATGCAGTCAATCCTGATCATACTTATCGGCCATATATACGTCTACTGCTGAACAAAGACCTCCCCTATAGACTTTCACAACTCTGTCACCATTTTGGGGGCTATTTGCCAATACTCACCACGCTTGGCAGAGGCAGGTTGGTGAGCGCAGTATGACTACCGTTTCTCCGCAGGGACGCTGCTGCCCATCCCTCTGGTTTAGATTCCCTTAGTCGCCTTTTACGACATCCACGGGAGGAGATGGAGTGGTGCTATATTCTTAATCCAGACACCACACGGAAAATCCCACAATCACAATCCTGATAATAACTATAATTATTGCCCTGCTACAAGGCAAAGGTCTCATCTCAATAAGAAACGAGTATTAATCACCACACTAGCTAACTGGATGTTGGTGATTTTTGATCATTAGATACAATCAGGTTGGCTCTAGTGTGATCATACGGAGACCTGGAGCCCCCCTTCGGTGCCGAAGATGACCGCCCCAGTGCTTTTAGTCCCTCCGTCCTTCCCAGGGGCGGCGGACGTTCATGAAGAATTTCCTCTGGATCAAAAAAAAAAAGGTTCAACTAGGTTCCCTTATGGTGTTTTCTTTCACCGTTTAAATCAGTGGTGTCTTAGGTTATGTAAAAAACTAGTTTATGGCATTGAAATGTCACATTAGTACCTACATGCTGTTTTGAACCCACACAACCACAAACATTGAACCCATTGAAAGGTTTGTGGTTGTCCACAAACCTTTACTATTACATTAATGTTTTAGTGTCCAACTTTGTTGATTTTATTCTTAATCAAACCTCTATAATTATCGTCATCAGTGTAGAAAAAAGGTTGACCTAGGTAGGTATCTATCTCACTTTCACATTTGTCAAACATAAGTTCTCATAAAAAAATATTTCAACGGAACCAAACATTGGAATATTACAATGGTAAGTTTTAAAACCGTAACCCTCTTGATATATTCCCTAAATTACCGATAACACCACTCAAAGATATGTGCTGATAAACATTGCTAGACGATTATTTTTAGTGATCTACAAAAAACACCTATTTCATAATTTTTCGGCTTGTGCGCATTGATCTTGAGTAGTACATCCACTTGCAAGTACTTTTATCATTGCAAGTTTCTGTTCCTACTTTAATCACCTGCGTGTTCTTTACCATTGCAAGTTTCTGTTCCTACTTAAAACAAGTCAAATCTTCGCAACGCTCCAAGAACTCAGTCTTTCCCAGTATGATGATCAGTACCTAATTGATCGGCTGACAATTTACCGAACATATCTCAATCTTCATTGTTTTAATATGACATGAAAAAGTGTTTTTAATTTTATTTACGATTACGACCTAACTATTGAATAAATTATTCTATTATATAAATAACAGAGACGTGGTCACTCACAATAGGTCTCATAAGAAAGCTCAAGGTCACTCAGCGAGCTATGGAGAGAGCTATGCTTGGTATTTCTCTACGAGATCGAATCAGAAATGAGGAGATCCGTAGAAGAACTAAAGTTGTCGACATAGCTGAAAGGATTAGTATATATATGGCCGCGATGGCCGCTGGGGCACAAGTTCTAGAATGGAGACCGCGCACCGGAAAACGCAGCGTGGGACGACCTCCAACGAGGTGGACAGACGACCTGGTTAAGGTCGCTGGGAGTCGTTGCATGAGGGCGGCATGTAACCACTCGTTGTAGAAATCTAAGGGCAAGGCCTTTGTTCAGCAGTGGACGTCCTGTGGCTGATATGATTCTATAATTTCTCACATAACCTACTGTAAGATCTTCAGTTTCACTATTTTGACATTCGAAGTTCAGGAGGATATATTACAATGTTTATAATAATATCAAAGTGTGAGTTTTCATTTCTGGTTCTCGTAATGAACAATTTGTATAATCTTATTATCTGCCCACTATTGTATAAACGCTCTAACACCTTATTTGATCAATTATACAGTTATAAACTGTAAAATATAATGTATAATTAAAAACCTTTTCTTACTTGATCCAATAGATTAAATAAAAATAAGTAAGTAGGTAAATGTTTGACTGTGTATGTTTTGATGTGAAAATCAACCATGCCAATTGACTTTACTCTGATAATACTTATTTTGTCACCATGGACCTCTTTTGTGGCATTTAAAAGCAGTTTATAGAAGAATAAGAATGAAATTCCTTCAATAAATTTGTCAACCGCAGAAACCACCAATATTATTCATGTGCTGGTCACGACATTCTAACAATATCATCACCGGGTCATATTATCATTACTTCACAGAAATTTACAACTAGTAAAAGTGATATACCTACTATTTAAATTTAAATCTTAATTCAGATTTCATAGCTTCTATTATATTCCAAACTTTGAGAAAGACTAATGACATTGTTGAAGATCTATCAAAAGACCCAGCAACAGGCCATCAGCAACTAAAAACAATGCCCTGAAGCTACGAAATTTCTAAATGCGCGGTTTCCCGTATCATTGTACAAAGTAAAGTCTTTTATGCTAGCGAGTTCTTTCTCATTCAGTAGGTGGATCGTACAACATTGTCACACGGGCCTTGAACTCGCTACAGCTGAACAAACTATAATGTGTCTGTGCGTACCTATTGAGAAATATGTTTTCTATCTAGTTGACAAACATGCGATGGAAAATAAAATCAACTGTGATTATTTGTCATTCTGAGGTTGAAGTTGAAGAAAATTTATATTTTGCAGATATAAAAATTGATGAAAACATTTCGATATGCCTATAAGTGATCGAGGGTTTTTCTTGAATTAAATATGTCACTATAACTGGAAACTCCTTCAAGTATACCGGTAATGTATGTGTAGTCTTAAAATATAAACTAAGGTCGAGAATACAGCCACCGTCGGCAAACAAAATTGAGATTTGCATGAGGCGGCGGCGAGGCGTACGCTCGGCTCGCTCGCCACGCGATTAAAAATGCAGGCCGCGGCGGGTGGGAGAGCGCGGGCGGGGCGGAGCCGCGGGCCGCACTCCCATTGGCTGAACTGCAGGCAGGCGGGGCCGGGGTGCGCGCGCGGGGGGCGCCTGCAGTTGCCGCCGCCCGGCCCGGCAACCTCTTCACAACGCACGTAGCCTTCGCGCCGCACGGTACTGCGGAACGTTATCGACGCGCACCGCCGCGAGTCCATGTGAGCGACCGACGGTACTCTCGTTGTGTACGGTGAACGAAGGATCGGCAAGCTGTACGCGCCGCAGGAAGACGATATGTTGACGATGGAGACGGATCTCAAAGGCGGCAGCCTTCATGCCACCGTGCCGCCGCACCACGCGCTTCAGCATGGCTACGGCTCGCTAGGCGCGCTCGGCGGCATGATGTCGCTGCCACAGCAGCAGCCGCTGTCACAGCACCAGTCATTGCAGCACCAGCATCACCAGGCGCTGCCACAGCACCACCAGCCCCAGCCACAACACCATCAACCGCCCAACAATAATAACAATAACACCAAAAACTCCAATGCGGAGCGCGTCAAGCGCCCTATGAACGCGTTCATGGTGTGGTCGCGTGGGCAACGCAGGAAGATGGCATCTGATAATCCCAAAATGCACAATTCTGAAATATCGAAACGTCTCGGTGCGCAGTGGAAAGACCTCTCTGAATCAGAGAAGCGACCGTTCATCGACGAGGCGAAGAGACTTCGCGCTGTTCACATGAAAGAACACCCGGATTACAAATACAGGCCGAGGAGGAAGACGAAGACGCTTGCAAAGAAACAGGAGAAATACCCGTTAGGTGGTGGAGCTTTGTTAGGTGGTGGTGACGCGCAGAGGAGCTCGGCACCGACGGCACAACAACCTCGTGACGTGTACCAGATGACGCCTAACGGATACATGCCCAACGGGTATATGATGCACGACCCGAGCGCTTACCAGCAGCAGGCTTACGGGTACCCGCGTTACGACGTGTCGCAGATGCAACAGGGAGGGTACGGCCAATACTACGGTGGCGGACAGGGCTCTCCTTACCTGCCGCAGCCACCGTCGCCATCGGCGTACGGGCTGGGACCAGGCTCACCGGGCGGCTACGCGCTGCCACCTTCCTGCGCCTCTCACTCCCCTAGCGGATCCTCCGCCAAGTCCGAGCCCGTATCTCCAGGCCCGCCGGGGCTCAAACGCGAGTTTGGGCACGAACCACCCGTGCAACTCAAGCGCGAGTTCGTGCCGCACGCACACTCGCACGAACAAATGACTATGAAGCGCGAGTACGGGCAGCAGGACCTCAGCCAGATCATCAACATGTACCACGTGCCGGACGAGCAGCGGTACGCGGCTGCCAACGAGCGTGCCATGCCGCTCATCTGAGAGTCGCCGTTCGCGTGCGACATCGACATCCCGCCGCTATGAGCTGGTCGGGTCGCCGCGCCGCTCCGAGCCTCCAGTGACTTTGTTGCGAATCGTTTTTCGCGTTAGGACAGTGATCGTTATCTCCCGGCTGTACATACTTCTAGGTATGTCCATTTATTTGTTTTGTAATGTAACGACGCCTTTAGTGTTGCGGAACTGTTGATTAGGGGGCCGCCGGCCACGAGCCGACGGCAGAACGTTCAATTTAATGTTGTTGATGAATTACTTGTATTATATTATGATTATTGTATTTTTTCATGGTTTAAGTTAAAATATGTTAAGCCGTGTCGTGCGGATGAACGCAAGGGTTCCGATTGTGGTTCGCGTGAGAGACGATGTAGTGAACGAGGTAATTTGAATACCAAAAAATTTGAACAATTTGTAAATATAGTGTTAAAGGCTAGAGTTGAAGTTGGAGTTAGTCGGTAAAGCGTAGGTAGATAGCGATAAGTCGTGCCACGACGCCACACTCGTACGCCCGACGTGCGTTGTACAAAATATTTGTTATATGGAATCGAAAGTTATAAAGCCTCGAAAGACTAAAATATTGTAATACGAAAATGTACAGTGAGTGTTATATAGTCAGTGGACACAAAAGTATATTAAAAAAGATGAGTTATCAATAAACGACGCGTTAAAATTGTACATGCTGTTTTGTTCTATATTCCCAAGTGTTCCCCGGCGGCGCCACCGATGACCGTGTATTCTTTACAACAGAAAGAAACTGTAAAGATAAGTAAACGCCATTGGTATGAATCACCGCCAATCAAGCGTAGCTGATGTTAAAATATTTAACATACCCACAAACGAATTAAAATGTTCTATCCATCCTGAATTTAAGAATGTAATTTGTCTTCTAAATGAAATTTACTTGTTTCCAAAACTTTATTCACTAAAATATTCTCATAGAAAAGACTTCAACGCAGCAACTGCATTTGCAAGCAGATTGAAACAAACTATTAATTGTTCCATACATTGAAATGTTTGACTACTTGTATCATTTATTTGACTGCTAAATAGTGCAACAAATGGTAATAGAGTTAATTTCAATTATTGTATAATATTTATTATGTTGGTTTAGTGACAACATTATTGTCACTGTAACGTAATTATGCATTGAAAAGCTAACAAGCCACGCAACACCTAAATAATTATAATTAAGTAATTTTTCATTAAAGCATTGCAAATAGTTGATTGAATTATACCATTAATTAATACATCCAATTGGATAGTCCGGTGTTAATTGTTTAAATAAATTAAATATTTTGTTAATAGCTACGCCATAGATACATATATTTTGCGCAATTTTAGTTATTAGTTTAGGAGTAATCAACCTTGTCATATTTTTTTTTCATATATCACGTATAAAAATGTTAACTTTATCCTTCAAAGTTATTAACATTCAATAAAATACGTTATATTATTCAAATAGTCAAAACTTTTTATTAAGTTTAATAATATGCAACATAGTTACCAGAATTAATTATTCTGCTTATACACTTTTTAGTACATACAATATTTTCTAAATTCAATAATTTCACAAATTTATTACTTAACATTTAATAAAATACGTTATTTTGTTAAAATAGTCACTAGCTTTTTTTGTACTTAAGTTTTAGTAATATGCAACATAGTTACCAGAACTAATTAATTCTATACACTTTATACGTACAATATTTTCAAAATTAAATAATTATACATTTTTATATTTATTGAAATTTGCAAATCGGCCTAAGTCCTTATCTCGAACAATTACTAAAAATAAATATCAAATATTTATAAATATAAAAAAGTCCTTAGCCAACATTTAAAAGACTAATCAAATAATTATCTGGTTATATGTATGTGTATAGTATTTTTACATCTGAAAACATTCTCCTCCAACAATCGCCATACTGAATCTACAAAATTGCATCACACACCAATACCTTTACCGACCGCCCATAAGAAACTGGCATTTCAATCAATTACTGTCAACACGCAAGGGGTGAGGCAGGATTTAATCAAATCCCTCCGAGTAGTTGATAGAATTCGGGCACTTTTACACCCCCGGGAATTTAACCGACTTAATCCCAGCGAAAAACGCCCCGATGTTTAGCGCCGATCATTTAAACACTATTTTCACTTAACACTTCCATGTGGGGGATGCAAAAGAAGTCATTATTTTAAAACAGCACCCAATCCTATCTGAAAAGATAAATACAAAAAAGGTAGCAAAATAGTAATTGTTTATAGCGGCACTTGGACAGTTTGTTTCTTACTTAAATAAGTCCAGTGAAAATGATGCGTCAAAATTCTGAGAAGAATCATAATTATTTTACTTTGGTATGGTTTTCATCGAGCTGCAATTTAAACATTTCACCAAAAAATTTAAAAGAATAATCCCTACTTACTTTATTTATTTAATTTGTTATTTAACTCTAAGTTACTTGAAATTAAATGGTAACTATTAAACTTTTTAGTTATAGAACCTGAGCTATTGCATATATATTTGTTAAACTGGTTAAACATAACTAAATAATGTTTACTTAAAGCTTTCAGCTATATGATTTTTTCTGTGAACTAGTTAACTATTTCTAAGCGGGAAAGCCGTGGTTCAGCAGAAGGTTATAAAGCAGCCATACTGATTTTGAAGAAATCTGTTACAGCAATGTATAAGCTGGTCTTCGTTATAATACGGTGGGTAAATTGTCAGAACTGGGTGAACGCTATTAAGATATTTACCCAATAATCCTTGGAAAGGGTCTTATAACTGTTCTTTCACACAGACTAAATGACGTCCACTGCTGAACAAAGGCCTCCCTCATAGATCGCCACAATTGTGTTTTCATTTTGGGGAGAATTTGCCAGTACTCCCCACGATTGGGAGCGGGTTGGTGAGCGCCGTATGGATACTATGTCACAGAAGGGACGCTGCTATTCTTCTGGTTTAAAGTTCCTTGGTCGCCTTGTACGACATCCACGAGTGGAGATGGAGTGGTGTTATATTCTTACTCCGGAAACTACACAGAACGGGTCTTTAGATATGCATAATTATTAACTTCATGCTGACTTGAGGTGTCTATGTTTTTCATTTGTTATATATACACAATGTACAAAATCTTTCTTTCTTTCTTTCATAGGTATAACATCAGGAAACAAAACAAACTTAAGTCTTGTACAAGTTTTGTTCTATCAAGATGCGGGCAGTAATTATTACCATTTAGAATAATAATACCAGCTTTGTTGAGTTTAATATTGTTTTAATTATTAAGATTTGATGGCAGTTTTGTTATTAAAAAATATAACCGACAACCTAAACTAAACCATAAACATATAAGATTTTGGTATTGTAGTATAATTTCCATTCTTCTTCAAAATCAAGCATCTTAAAGGGTTCAAGCCAGGCAACCATGGTTTTGAACCAGAGGTCCTCTGTTCTAAGTGTTACAAATCGAAAATCTCAGTATTGTATAAGATTATCACTATAAGGGATAGACTTGCCCATCATCAAATATGATTTAATTCAGTCATCGTTGAACTTCGACTATCTGCCCTAGCTAATCTAACAATACTGCGGGCTACTACATTGATTTAAAAAAAATGAACGGTTAAAGAGATGGACTACAAAAAGGTCTGTTAATTTGGAACCAAACTACTTTTTAGTCATAACACATTTTTTATTACTACGTCAGATAGGCAAGAATACAAAATTATGATTCATTGTACTTCTAAATCTATTGCTTCTGTATAAACATTATGATTAAACTATTAGCTACTGCAACTACGCCCAGTTGAATTGATTGACTAAGCTGAAAAAAGGTTTTATTTCTAGCCTCCTAACCTCTAAGTAAGTAAGCCATGTAGGCCCGGCCTTTCCCAGAATATTTCTGGCCCACCAGAATTACATTGAATCACTTATAAAAAAATTAATACAATAATTTTACTCTCTCTTTTCTTGGATAGTGTGTTACTTAATCTCGGTTTGCAGCAAATGTTTAAATCTGGCATTTCGGAAAAAGAAGAAACACACGATTAGAAACGCACCCATACATTAAGATAAAGAATGTTTAACAATTATTTCAAATCTATATGTACAGGTTTTTTATTCGATAGCGACTGTGGCAAGACTAGCAAGTCATTCACCTATTGGCAAACGTCATGCATGGATATAAAAATTGTAATGCTACCTAGGGCTAGTCCTGCGTGGCACCACATCGCGTTCGGCACCTCGAGACCTTCTAACTTGAACACAGTAGTTTTTAAACACTATTGCTTGGCGCCATATCTGGCACTGCGGTGGTAATTACTTAGTCTGGAATCAATGTCTCGCAACAAGACTTTGTATTCAGACCATCGATTGTTTTATTATATTTATACCAATATTTAAAGAGCTAAACTCAATACCGTACTAAATTCCACTACATTTACCTTTACCTTACTCACTGAGCATTGGCATGGTTATTTCTATTTTACAAATAACCATAATCATCGCACTAAAAGTCCCAGTCAGCAAAGGTGTTCTGTCCTAAAATTGTTCATTGTCAGGAACAGCTGGGTTTATATCACATCTGTTTTAAATAAGTAATTCACCTATTTAACTTGGATGATTTACTACATTGGCTTATTTGTAATTCAAGAGAGTGCTCCTTTATTGTATCATTGCATTGAACTTCTAGATTCTGCCTTGCAATTGCCATAAAAATGATGATAAATACAGGTTCTACATTGAGATCATAAAGCCATTGACAATACGTTTCAAACTACACGTGTGATGGTAAACAGTAATAACGATTCCATAGTTTAATACTCGCCGAAGCGAGACTTGTGTTCTGAGAGACGACTGTGTAGAAAGATAAATGGCAAACTGATCTGTGTAAGTGATTCTCGTACACTCACAGTAAAGTGAATGTGAATTCAAGATACACATTATCGTCATAGTAAACAAACACGGCGAAAATAATTATTTAGCCAATAAAACAAAGAACTCAAAATAGATTTATTAAAATTAGTTAAAACGCATTCACAAAATATGTATTCCGGATGTACGCGCGCACTCTGGTTTCGCACCCCACCGTTCCGCGGCGTGACCTGGGATTCGAACCCGCTACCCGAGGGTGGGCAATCACGCCGCGTTCCCACGGAACGACCATTGTTTCCTCTCACGGTTCGCGACATGTCATTGCGATGATTGCTGGGCCACTGGCCCACTACTTTCTAATCATATGTCCAACGTAAATATTGCTTTAAATCACATTACTTGGTTGTTCGCATAACATTTTATGTCTTTCACCTATGCACTAAAACTCTACTCAAAACAGCTGCATGAGGTAGGTAATTAAATATGTGATAAATCTTGCAAGAAATAAGCTGTCTAATTAAATATAAATCACTGCCTGACGTTAAAATTCAGGAAATAAATCAACAAAATTGCACGGTATCATATTCATAGCAAAAAACATATCGAATAGCATGTACCGACCACTGGTGCATGCATCTGCCACCCCTAACTCAGTCTTTACCTACGTACATCCGCCGACACATTTGGCCCCAATTTTTTTTCCATGTCGCAATTTATTTTTCTAACTCCCAGGCGGTGGTAGAACATTGTAAACACCGGGACAAACAACTAAACTAAAGTTGTCACGTAATTCGTTCGTCAAACATTGGTCTATTTGTTCTTGAGATTGACACCGAGCCCGCCCCCGGCGGTGCCCTTTGTTTTTAAGTTGCACGCTGTCAATATTTGGTCTCATTTGTCATTAAGTGGTTTTAAATGCCGATTCGTCGACGATACGACGAGCCAAAAGTGGGTGGCGCTGTGTGGGTTTGTTCAAACATCGTCTCGCGATGTGTGAACAGATAAGGTAACATGAGCGATTCTACATGAACTTTGACTTCGGAATTTTAATGCAAGAGACGAATCCAAAAATAGATAACACGGGTGAATATTTGTAGAATCTGCATTTTGTTATACTACCTATTATCATTCTATACACCGAAACCAAAAAAAATGCTTTGCCTTGTTCGGAACTTGCAGCAATAAGTCGTACAGCGACGAAGCAAAAAATTTTTTGTGGAATTTTAGCCTTAGTTAAGTGCGCATGACCTTCTTGGAATTGTTAGTTGCCGTAACGGTACTTACATCGCGTCTCCTTCAGGTAGGCTTGCACTCGCTAGTGACTTCGACAGTCGCTGTGCAGTCCGGGAATGCGTTTTTATGATGAGTTTTTAAGATACTAGGTAGTACTCGTACTCCCAGATGTCGTTAAACACGAAGTCGTTTTTGCCGTTTGGTATTTGGGATTTTCTGTGTCATATTTTTTATAAACTTTCATTTATCCGTTAATAAAAATAGAAGACAATATTTCTGGTTGAATAACAACACGTGTAAAGTTAATTCAATATACGTATGTTTGAAGTTGAACCAAATAGTTTTAAATTAAATCATTGGACTCACACCTCCAACACAAAACGTAGTTATTTTGTACAGGTACAGTTGATGATTTGCACTTATTTCAAACGGGATTTTGACTCAAAAGCAATTTTAAATGGTTCCTCTGTTGATTTCAAAGGCCGCTGGACCAGAAAAGTTATGTCACTCAAAAACCACTCAAGTGTGACCAAACTTTGATTTCTGCGCCTTTATCTTCTAATGATGCAAATATTTTGATTTAGTTACATTCTCGTACAGATTGCAAAAAAATAGAAATTGAATTGTTAACTACCAAAATGTGTACAGGTGTCATTTTTTAAACATTATCTACTAATGTAACGTGTATTTTGTTATTACTGTTCATCTGACTGTTCAACTAACAATACGAGTAGTTGAATAAAATAAAATATGAAATTCACCAAACGCAAAAACTTTTAGTCGTAGCGATACTAGTTATGACTTTGTTTAGGTCCTGTCTTCTTTAATTCGTACAATACAAATAACACTATCATTAATTTATCTCGCCTTTACCACTAGTAACATTCAATTATTACGGCATTCACACACCAGGTATAGCTTTATTTTACACTGGCTTACCCAAGGCTTCGTCCCGAACGCAATAAAAAATGTTTTGGAAAGTTTTATGACCGTAAAGGGTTACAAGCAATGGGGTAATGTTGTTAAATAATTACCCAGGGCTTCGGGACTCAAATACCGCCAAAGTTTATGTGGAATAACTGTAAAATGATTATGTTCCGACAATAATTATCGCGTAGATGTTATATTGTGTCTACCAAATATTACTGTCTAAATAAATACTGTTAGACTGCTGGTAAGTATAAAGTTATTCTGACTACTGTTTGGTAATAACATAGCATTCGGTATGTGATTGAAGCGTGTGCTTTGTTCTAGTTTATGGTGTCCTTGTTGTTATAAAAGGTATTGGATATGCCACTAATAACTTAAAATAGACTAATGTAACTCTTTTAACGGCCAAAATTAATAATCAATCTATCCGAATTCTTTGGACCTGTTTTTTTTTGTAATAAATGTGATCCTATCTCAAAAGCGGATGAATTTCAAATTCTTAAACCTAAATGTTTTAAATTAGATTGATTATAATAATTAATTTCGGCTGTAAATCTGGTAGCGGTTGATTTAAATGGCGCAGTATCGTAGCGGTCTTTTTGGGCATTGGCACAAGCATTTAGTCTATACATTGTTCGGATTTGTGTCTGGGGTTACTATTATGTGCCAGTGCAAGTGAGAATTGTATCTGTGAACTCACCCACGTTACAAGTGAACAAGAACGGAGCGCCACAATAGTTTGTTTTTCATGAGGGAAGCGGCATCAGTCCGTATAAGTATTCATAATAATTATGTCACCCTGAGCGAAGCATGTGACGTCACTAAGCTGCGTGGAAGTTATTAACCGTTCCTCGAAGTCAACTTAAATACTTTCTTGCTTCAAAATGAGTTTTAGTTTCTATCAGTTTCTGAGATCGGTTTCAGAGAGTTTTACTAGATCATCAAACAAACAATACGTATTTTTACTGTTTGATTTATAATTTCGCCACGAAAGGGATGAGCAAAGTTGTTGTCTTAATTATTTACTGACCAAGTACCATGAAATAGGTGAAACTGTTGCCATTAATCAAGTAGAAATTCAAATCATATAATCCTATGCTAGGTAGGTAGAATTTTCTAATTAAACATACTTTGACATCCCTTAGTTTGGATTTGCTCCAGAACTTCGCATTCAGTAGCATCACTTACGGCCACTAGCCCAATGAGGCGTTCTGCTTATTGATTACCGCTCATCCACCATATTGAATTCAATTTTTTCATTTGTCATTCCATAAAAATGTCCTATTATTAGAACTCTCGACCTTTAAAAACTCTTTATTAGTAAACCTAAATATTTTTTGCGATCGGTAGATACGTTATCGGTTGGTCACTTTACTAACGATGGCCTTTCTCAGAAATGTATGAGCAGCTCTTTCCCTATTGTCCCGTAGAAAGGCAAGGCGGAAGTTTCCCATGGTGGCTGAAGGGTTAGATCAGAATGGTATATTGCATTTGTATCGATACTGAGGTATTTTAAACTACTATAGATTTATGTTGTAAGATATAGGCAGTGATAGCCTAGTTGTTGAACGCTTGCCTTCCATACAGGAGGGTCTGAGTTCGATCCCGGCCCGCACTTCTGACTTTTCCGATTCATGTGCGGATCAGAATTGATTATCACTTGTGTTAACGGTGAAAGAAAACATTGTAAGGAAACCTAAAGTGGGCTCTAAAATATTCTCAATGGTGTGGAGTAGTCAGCCAACCCACACTAAGCCAGCGTAGTCGAATAAGGCTTAAAGTTTTCTCATCATGAGAAAAGGCCTATGCCCAACAGTGGGACAGTAATGAACTGATTATGATGATGATGGTGTTAAAAATAACAGGTGAGATAAATAGATTAAAAAGTGACATAAAGAATACTATGTATCCATTTCTTAAAGTAGGTATCGTAGGTTTAGGCTAATCCCCTTAGGAATCTCTTTCCCTAATCCCTTTACGCTAATCTTCCATGTGGTGTCCGGATTAAGGATATAGCACCACTCCATCTCCTCCCGTGAATGTCGTAAAAGGCAACTAAGGAAATCTAAACCAGAGGGATGGGCAGCAGCGTCCCTTCTGTGAAACGGTAGCCATACTGCGCTCACCAACCCGCCTGCCAAGCGTGGTGAGTATTGGCAAATACCCCCCAAAATGATGACACAGTTGTGAAAATCTACGGGGGAGTTCTTTGTTCAGCAGTGGACGTATAAATGGCCGATATGATGAGGCTAATCCCCATTCGTTATTTGAATTTATCTTGGTTGTCATCGATATGTAATAAAGGAATTATCTGATTAGAGGATAGTTGTTTATTTAGTTAAGTACTCAAACGAAAGTTTGCTAATATATGAATACTAGTGATTCTTATTCTTTATTGTACAACTTAACACGGAAAACATAGATTGTTAAATAAAATAAAAAATGATGTACAAAGGCGAGCTTACCTCAACATTGAGTTAATCTCGCCTGATTATTGTACCTCCTGCATAGATTTCCACAATTGTTTCATTGTTTTGGGGGGATTTTTCCAGTACTCACCACGCTTGGCAGGCGAGTTGCTGAGTAGAATATGGCGCTGGATGGACGCTGCTACCTACTCCTCTGAATTACAGTCCCTTAGTCGCATTTTACGACGTATACTGGATATAAATATGGATAGAAGGGTCTATTATAGTTAAATCAAGAAGGTGTGTGTTTGTTGTGAGTTAGTAAGTGTTGTGATAGCTTACATAATAATCTTGATTTATGCATTCTTAACTTCAACTATAAAAAAGCTTGCAACTGAATTTGTACCTTCGTCTAAATCTATTGTTGGTATGGTTGGCGAAGTGGCTAAGTACACTGTCTTGCTGCGTTACGTATCGCGGGTTCGATCTTCGTACGGAACAAATATTTGTATTTTCTGCAGATAGTGGTTTTGAGTACTGGACTGTACTGGATGCCCTAGTCTCAAGTTACTTAGGTCGGCGAAATATGTTAGTTATATTGCATAGTGTTGGCAAAAGGATTTTACAGTCGGCCGCCTGCCTGACACCAACTCAAGGAGTGGGTATGCTAATGTTGGTTACCCGCCACCTACGAGCACCTGAAGTGTTTTAATGGTTCACACTGGGTTCCAAACTCCCTTAGTCGCCTTCTACGACACCCACGGAATGAGATAGTGCAGGCCTATTCGTAATACGGTACATCGTGATTTATTTATTGTACTTTATTTACTTTAACTTAAAAATCTTGAGGCTTCAAGTCCTAGTTCATCATTTCGGCTGAATGAAGTCCACTGCTGGACACAGGCCTCCCCCAAAGATAACCACAACCACCGATATGGATGTGTTGTGGGCTCATTGGGGGGTTTTGCCATAAACGCCACACTTGGCAGGCGGGTTGGCGATCGCAGTTGAGTTGTTAATGTATTCGAAGGACGCTGCTGCCCAACCTCCGGCTAATCCCTTAGTCGACTTTTACGACACCCATGGGAGGAGATGGGGTGGTGGCATTCTGAGCCGGCACCACACGGCAAAGCCAATTCCTAGTTACACACGCATGAACTATGAACCACCCAAATATATCTATTGATGATTTGGTGAAGGTCGCTGGAAGTCGTTGGATGCGGGCGGCATGGAACCACTCGTTGTGGAAATCTATGGGGGAGGCCTTTGTTCAGCAGTGAACGTCCTTTGGCTGATATGATGATGATGACATATCTACTATTACATATGTCAGCGGGTATGCCGTAAGGTAACCAACTTATGCAGAGACCTACAATTATTTTCTATAATATCGGGAACTCAAAACAAATAAAAAACATGGTAAACATCCCATTTTCAGTTCTAATAATAGTTTAAAAACTTATATTTTCTAATAATGTTTGTAGTGCTCGAGAATCTCTTATTTTATTTAAATGTATAATGATATGTGCCAGCTGATATGTAACAATGACATACCAACATACAGCATGTAACGCTTTTGATATTCTTTAATTTATTATAAAGCATATTATGTATACCTACTAAATACCTACAAAAATAACATGACAGACAGAGACATGTTGCTAAGGAGTTTCTTCTTCCCAGCACACGGTGCGAAGCGGTAAAAGGTGCCCCGTATTTGGGAACTGTCTCATATTATGTTGACGTACTATTTGTTGTTTATTTTAAATAAACAATATTACATTTATTTACAGGGTCGAAAGGATTAAAGGAGGCAAATTTTCTTGATTATTATCATGAAACCTATTATGATAAATTTAGTTTGATAATTATTAATTGATAATAACAACAAATAAAGACACATTCTCACAGTCAAGACCTAGTTTGAGATTCACGAGAATCAACAACTACAATAGAACATACTGCAAACCAGATATAATCAGATGACATTCCTTTGATTGATTCAATCGATAAATATATAGTTTATTATGATTTCCTAAGTGAAAATAAAAACATTTTAATCGCATATGTTGTGGCATTACAGTCAAACTAAATTGAAAACATAAAATAAGATAAAAATCTGCCTTAAAAATCATAAACAACTTGACCCAGAGTCTTGATAATTATTAATTTTGAACCGTGTTTATTTATCTTTATGAGCTGATAATATAAATCTACAATAAGTAACAAATACTGTCAGAATCAAAATATCCTTTAACTTTTCAGTGCGTTGTTATAATTATTTTATATTTTTAGTTTTTCGAAAACTATTGATTAATTACTATTAAACATCAACATGAAAAGCCACAAAGCTGTCATTCTAACTCGGTCCTAAACCTAGTCTTACTTATAGCTTAATAAATGAGTAAATTGGGTATTTCATTATTGATCAAATTTAAAAGTATTGCCGTTTCCCCCATTATCATATCGGCCATACAACGTCCACTACTGAACAAAGGCCTCCCCCATAGATTTCCACAACTGTGTCATCATATTTGGAAGAATTTGCCAGTACTCACCACGCTTGGCAGGCGGGTTGGTGTTCGTAGAATGACTACTGTTCCACAGAAAGGACGCTGCTGCCCATCCCTCTGGTTTAGAGTCCCTTAGTCGCCTTTTACGACATCCACGGGAGGAGATGGAGTGGTGCTATATTCTTAATCCAGACACCACACGGATTCCCCCGTTAATAACTAGACAATTTTCTTTAAATGGTTATTGATGTAATTGATTGAGGGCACGCCAGTTGACTGTAGTAAATATCATGAGCTCTAAAAAAGTCCAATAATTATAATCGTCGCCGCGTCGGTTAACAATCGGGCAGACGGATGACAGAGTCACCTGCACTTAGAACGTTTGTGTCTTTTTGTAAAAGAACCCTAATAAAACAAAACCCACATTCGCGAGGCCCTCCTACAGTAGTTCTCAATCAACCACCAAGTAAAGAATAAAAAACAAAGGGCCAGGGGCAACTCATAAATCGCATGATAGAGTCATTAGCCAGGGGCGGACTCGCCGCTGAATAATTAAAAACAAATAAAGTCGACACGGATTACCTTATCTACCACCATCACTCGCTTGTTCATTTTTATTTAATAGTTCGTGTTAGCTTACACGGATATTAGATGGATTTTAAGATTTTAGATTGCTCGAATAAATTGTGGTGGTAATGGGCGTAGTTGATGGGCTAGTTTTTGTAATTGTTTTTTAATTTTAGCGTTCTAAATTGGTATTTCGTTGCCTACTGTTACTTTAATCGGTGTTTGTTTTATTTGATAGATACTTAAAAGATTTTCTAAAACTATTTCCTTCTTATGTGAACGTGATTTTATTGCAGTCTTCAACTACTTATAGACCATCACTTTTCGTGTATATAGTGTTAACTTAGGCTAGAATAGACATTATTATTATAATTAACTATGTTTTACACCTTTAATTTCTATGTACAATGTAGTCATTAATATTTAAAAAAAAAACTATTATGATTTAAAAAGAGTAACCAGTCTGGAGTGTCTCGCCCGTTCTTCTCCATAGGAAATCAATATTTTGGAACTCGGCAACTTAAAGTCTCGACTATTATAAGTGCCTGTAAATGGTTTAACATATACATATCTTTATGACTAATGAAGGTTTTATTATGTTTGTTTTTTCTTTTTTCCCCTCAAAGTCAAAGTCAAAGTTTTTTATTTCAAATACACTTATGAAACGTCAGAATCTAAATTTTCTATTGAATTGCACGGTTCCAAATAGTCGATCTCATGCAGAAGAGCCGGCAAGAAACTCCATGGATACTCTTTTAAAATAATTGAGATTACAATGTTAATTGATACAAATCATTGTAAAACATATACCGAGAAAAATGTAGGTCAATGTGTAAAGATGGAACACATCACAATTATATAATAATAATACATAATTCTCCACTCCATAGGACCAACGACTTGAAACCGTGAAATTCAAATTCTGACTATTCGTAAGTCCCTGCAAATGTTTTATATGAATAAATATAAACTGACTTTGACTTTTCCAAAACGATGGCGACACTGGCACGATCTTAAATTTAGCGTGGCTACGGGTTTCCGGGTCTGCGTTTTGTGAGATTTATGACTATAAATCTTACAAAAATCTCAATCAACAAATCTCACAAAACCATCTGTAAGTCATAAAAGTACTATATACGTTTAGTGGCGGAAAGTACAGAAACCCAAACGCCAGTGCTCCAATCCAATAGTTAAAGTCAGGTATTGGTATTATACTCTATTTATATGCTGTAAATTAATTTAATTTAATATGATATTTGAATACGAAAATAATGTAGCAAGCAGGTAGCTCACCCTTTTGAATAATTTATCCTTATGTGGGAAGGATTCGATCCTGTACTGCGTGGGCTGGTAGTCGGGCATACTCCTACAGAATAACGGAGAGTGATCGTCGTTGCAAATGTCATACAATGGACAATTAATGTTTGGCACTTTGGGTAGTCAAGTGATATTTGTTTTCATTTGTAGCAGCAAAATTATCAGTTCAGACGTCATGGCAATATCCTGTATTTTAATCTACACGGGATAAATCCAAGCACAAGCTGGCGATCTAGCGATTATGGGTTTAAACAGCCCTTGGCTATACTTCTTATAGGTATCTCCTCAGTATTTATATACTTTGTTTGTCACCATAATACTCTATGGTACGGTCTACTCCATAATAGTCTATTTGTCATCATCCAGGTAGTTTGGTTAATGAGTGTCACTTGGCATAAAATAACTGTATAATTGTGATATTTAGTAAACTCTTCACCAATTGTAACATATGAGTTCACTGTATTTCTGATCATGAATCGCCAATAATATTAGTGGGTAAAAACAATAATAATATCACGCTGCGTGATGGACAAGCAGTTCAGGGCCCTTACTCGCTGTACCCTGTGAAATAATTCCACGCACGGAATGTTTAATAAACGTTTTGTCTGTCTGTCTGTCGGTCTGTCTGTCGGTCTGTCTGTCGGTCTGTCTGTCGGTCTGTCTGTCGGTCTGTCTGTCGGTCTGTCTGGCGGTCTGCCTGTCGGTCTGTCTGTCGGTCTGTCTGTCGGTCTGTCTGTCGGTCCGTCTGTCTGTCTGTCTGTTTGTTCCCGCTAATCTCCGAAACGGCTGGACCGATTTCTACGGGACTTTCACTAGAAGATAGCTGATGTAATAAGGAATAACTTAGGCTACTTTTATTTTAAAATTTTAAAATAATTAGGGTTCCTTGCAAAAAAATAAAACCTATGAAATCCAACATATATATACATACTCATACATGTCAAGTGTCTGTGCCGAAGTACTCTAAATTATATATAAATAATCCACTTTCTTTTAAATTAAACGGCGGGTAAAACCGCGGGTCCCAGCTAGTTTATTATAAATTTAAAAAATATACTTATAAAAAAATAATTCCTCACATTATCTCATTTTAGATAATGCATGTTATATTAAAACAAAACCGCATTTACAGCGTTATGTTTGAGCTCCATAGATTGCGAGTGTTTGTTTAATTTATGTGCCGAGTACCGCCGAGAACCACTCGACGATGAAATGCGATGGCGCCTTCAAAACATGGCGTTCAAGAGACAAGCACACGTGCCCAGGAAGATCTAGATGTGTGTATTATAAGTCAATGACTTCTTTTCTGAGAAAAAAGAACACATACCGTATGAGATTAGCCTGTCAGCAAGGATAGTTGCTGGTCTGTCTGCCCAGAGAGCGACGGACATACTTAGATATAGGACACAGACTCTTTTCTTGTTTCCCAATGTGCAGTTTCCGCAACGAGCAGTTACACGCCGCCTAAGTCTAATGACTCCCAGCGACCTTCACCAGGTCGTCTGTCCATCTCGTTGGAGGTTCGTCCCACGCTGCGTTTTACTGTGCGCGGTCTCCCCTCGAGAACCTTTTTGCCTCAACGGGCATCAGTTCTACTAGCAATGTGCCCCGCCCACTGCCACTTCAGCTTACTTATCCTTTCAGCTATGTCGGCAACTTTAGTTAGTTTCGAGAGAGGCGCGTGTGTTCCTCGCGCGCCTCTCAGTAGCATAGGTGCGGCCAGCAAGGTCGCACAGAGAAGGGGCCCGTCAAACAGTGACGGGCCGATACCTGCCGGGGGCGCGTTCTAATGTGTACAAGCATACACCTCACCCCCGCCTAGAGGTAAGAGGAAGGACACCGTGGGGTTTTAGCCGGTTTGAGTCCGGCATGCTCCTCAGCCCTTCCCAAGGTGGAGGAAGTCCATGAGGATTTCCCTGCGATAAAAAAAGGTCCACTGCTAGCCTTAACAATTAAAAATAATAATATATTCAAACATCTGCACCGTCTTAAGATATATTGGTAGAAAATGCCTAAGGTATTGGGTCCGCCTGTATTTGTTTCTACATGAACTTCGCCCGTCCCCGGGGCGAAAGGGTATGGCCGGACTACCGGCTAAAACCACTGGAGCGGTCGTCTTCAGCACAGGAGGGGGGTTCCAGGTCCTCGTAAGATCACATTAAAGCCAACAATTGGTGCCATGTCTTCAGGCACATCACGCAGGGGATGACTGTAAAGCGGTCACCCCCTCTAGTGGAGGGAAGGCACTTCTCGGGAAGGATTGTAAAGGATCTTCAGTTCTTCAGAAGAAGCTTCACTGTGCGCTATGCTGCACACACGGTGGCACGTGACCACGTGCACGCCGCCGTCTTCCTGGGGGGCGTGTAAGCACGCAGACTCCTCAATCTGCGCGCCCGTGACCCCGAGGCCTCCCACCGTGTAGAGAAGGCAGGGGACTCAGGTGGAAAGAAACCTACTGGCTAAACCACCGGAATAGTCATCTTTGGCATTTTACCCGCTCTGCTAGAGCCTAACCTAGCTTTGGTGGAAAGAGATACGTAGTTTTGTAGATTAGCTTTACCCTCGCTCACCGCTTAGCTATCTCGCACATGCCTTATGGCAAGACAGCCTATAGTGCGGCCGCCGAGAGAATGCATTCCTAACATCAGTTGATTGGTCTAGTTTCTGTTATTAAAGATTTGTAGATGAGAGATGTACGGTCAACTACATAAGCCGCTGAACATTCTTAATTTTTCAAATTACTTGTACCGGCTTGTTTTGCATCAAATCCATTTTTTTAAAATCAAAATATTAATTCAATGTTTTTGCTATTATTTGCTTATGACACGTTCACCGTTTCTACAATAAAGAGTAACACCGATTCGAAAAAATGAAAATGTGCGGCGACTATGTCGCTGACTGTACCGTGTACATTTTTTCTAACATTGGTAGATTAAAAATAGTAGTATAAAATAACAAATAGTGATGATTATTTTCTTGTTTTTAGTAAAAATATATATATTTATATGGTAAGTATGTATAGTCTGATATTTTACCGTGTCGTCTACCCACACGTTTTTCATAGGAACCTTTAGAATGGAAAATCAAGTATTTTTATAAATTCACACGAATCCCTCTGGGATTTTAATAATGCCTACAAATCAACTGTTTTCACAGTACTCCGCTAAAATATCAGAAATCTTTCATTAACGTGATGTTAATTTTATACCTACATGAACATTAATGCAGCATTTTATAGCGCATACTACTCGTAAGTAAACGTGTAAACCAAGTTTAAACCTAGCAGGCAACGGCTGTTACCAAATTAATTTATTGAACGGTACGATAACGGTACCGCTGAAGACTCTTCTGCCAGTCACACAATCTACTCACGACCGACACTGAAACACAACAGACGGACGATAGTCACACAAAAATCGACCACAACTCCACCCTAATAGAATTCAGATTACCCCGCAAACTCGTAGACATACGACTGTTAACCATAACATCACAGGCAGTAAATAAACAGTTGATACTGACTACACATCATTACATCAAAGAGATGAATAGCCATTGTGATAGGACATTGCACTTTATACAGCAACGAATACGTGCCAGATTCAAATGTGTGGTGGTTGCAGGAGTTTCTTATCGAACAGTGGGTTAGTGGGCGCGAGCGGTGCCGGGTCAAACGCTTAGCAAACAACCACGCACGGATTCGTCTTGGCTTATATTTGCCGGCATCACCATGAAATGGTTGCAAAAGCTCGCGGCCCTACGGCATTGTGTAGAATGCATTTCGTTCCACTGAAACCCGTGATGCAGCCTCGCTTGTTTTGTGAAGAAAATGGCGCGTTATATGTACTATCATAACAAAAAATACTTCTGTAAATTAAGCCTAAGTATAGTCTCTAAAATCAGCCAGTCCATAGAGCCGAATTTATACGGTTCTTGATGGATACTTGCATATTTTTCTTTTATGTTGTGTAACTCGTGTATTTCACATACTGACATTGACATATAAGTACATTTTAGTATTGTTGTAATTATTGATTTTTTGTGTGCATATATTTATAAATATTGTATATGACAGACTAACGTGTTGCTGGCGAGTTTGTTGCGCCGTTTCTTCTCCCCAGCTTAAACTTTAGAAAGCGGTGAAGGGTGGGCTTAATGGGTGCTATCTAATGTTGACGTTCAAAAAGAATTAATAATTTAGTCTATTTTGAATAAATGATTATTCATTTCATTTCATATTTCATTACAGCGATCAGAGTATCTCTCAAGATAATGTATGTATGTGAAAAGTCATCATCAGCTGATTACTTTAAGACGTAACAGGTTCGGCCTAGGGCAATAAACCATAACTAACCAATTTTTTTGTGTTTACATTATAAAAATGGTTTGTTTAAAAGATGAGTAAGTAACAATAACATTACCGAAAACACAAAAAAACCTGTCACAATAAAGGTTGAATGGAATCTGCTTTTATAAGCCTCATCAAAATTATACATGATAAAGTCGAAAAAATTCTAATCATAACACTCCTCAATACTGACGCCTAATTAAGCCTGTCGCCGTAATACGGCGCAACTACTAACACTAACATTAGATAAACCTTGATAAAGTAACCACTCACGCTATTATACTTATTAAGCAAGCAATTCACAACGTGCTGAAAGCAATTGCTACAAAACAATTTACAAGTCATCAAATTAAGCAATAAGCAGCTCAACACTACAAGATTCAATTACAGCGACAAAAAGAACATTAAGTAGAGAACAATAAATAATTATGTGAACAACCAACCATAAACTAAGATTGTTGCTATCGGTTAACAAAACAACTCGGAAGCATCTTCAGGTGATCCCCAAAATAATCGCCCATCAATCAAGCTTTCGGATCTCTATAAAAACCTCTTTGAAAACCTCGCCGCCCAATAATTGGTACGTAAAAAACAAAAGCAGAAATTTATAACGAGACGAAACTCCCAAATCATTCTGTTTAGTGCGAAATTATAGTGTTTTAAACAGGGCGTTTAGGTGATTGTACGTCTGTAATGAAAGGGTATTACGTAAGTGGAGCTACGGGACGGAAAAGTGCGCTGCAATCTATTAGCTGAACAAAAACTTAGCTTAATTTCACACCTGTTTACCTTTAATTCCATAATTATGGGCTTTTTGCACGTGCTTATACTAAATAAGCATAGAGAGTTATGAGTTTTTTTTATATGAGTATTCCTTTACAGCTAACACACACACATAGAATAGAATAGAATATACTTTATTGTACACCATTTGGATCTTAAAAAGAAAACTTAAAATATTAATACAATGTACAATGGGCGGTCTTATCGCTAAAAGCGATCTTTTCTAGACAACCTTAGGATGGACAAGAAAGTCACGAAAAATAATAATGGGGTAGTCCGTGATGTACGGATTAGTAGCTGATAGTACTAAATATTTAAAATAAATCTCAGCATAATATAATAGATACATATATAAATACATACATTTTAGGTAATTATGAACACAGTAAAGTGATATGGTAAAATAAAACGCAATGTGATAACAATGAAATAGCATATACAAATTAGTCGTATAAGAGGACAGATAATGTTCTTTTATTAAATTTTTAAAGGATTTGATTTGGCAGCTCTCACTGACACTGGCAATGCATTCCATAACCGTATAGCCTAGCCTGTAAAAGATTTATCGAAGAATTTGGTGGAATGCATTGCCATCTGAAGTCTCAAGTTCTCCGATGATACTTAATATCTCGTGTGTGTGTGTCATGAAGGAACTTAAAACGTTTTTTAAGATAAAGGGTGAAAAAGGTGTTGTGGGATTAAATAAAATGCTGTAAAGCAAAAATAGAATATGAGTATTCCGGCGAAGTCGTATTGGAAGCCACTTGAGCTTATTGCGAAATTCTGAGACATGATCATATTTGCGCAAACCAAATATGAATCTGATACAAAAGTTTTGAAGTCACTCAAGCTTATCTAGTTGTGCCTCAGTCAGATCAAGATAACTCAGCATAGTCAAGGATGGGTAGAAGAAGGGACTGAACAAGTGCAGTTTTGGTGGCAGTTGGAAGAAAATTGCGTAACCTCCTCAAGGACCTTGCCGATGAAAATATTTTACGACTTAATTCTTGGAGCTGTGGACCCCAAGAAAGGTTTTTATCTATATTTATCCCCAGGTTCTTCACCGTGTCACTTATGGGTATTGTACTACCATCAAATGTAATCCTGGGGACTTGCGACCAATCAATTTTGATAGTTAGCCTGGGGCTACCAACAACAATTATTTGGGATTTTGATGGGTTCACTTGCAATTCATAGGCTGTTCTCCACTCGGAAATCCGTGCTAAATCATGGTTAACCATTTTAACAGCCTCCGGCAGCTCTTCTGGAGGAGCTTGTGAGTAGATTTGCAAGTCATCTGCATAAAGGTGGTAGGATGAAAGAAGTTGGTTAGAAATGGAGTTAATAAATATTGCGAAAAGTAGAGGAGAGAGAACGCCACCCTGTGGTACACCGGCAGAAGTGTTATACCACGAAGAAAAAGTGTTTTCAATACAAATTCGCTGTCGGCGGCCACACAGGTAACTACGAATCCAATCATTCACCGTTGGAGATATGTTAAGGGAGCAGAGTATACTAAGCAGGATACCGATATCGACGGTACTAAAAGCGTTGCTGAAGTCAAGTAAGGAAAGTACCGTCAGATTTCCATTCTCCATACCTGACCCTTATGTCATCCGTAATATGGACTAAGGCCGTGACTGTGCTATGACCAGGACGAAACCTAGATTGGAAAGGATTGAGGAGACTAGTCTTGGAAACGAAAGCACTAAGTTATGAATTTAGGGCGATATTCAGAGAAAGATATTGGTTTTTTTTTTCAGATAACGGACTGACTTGAGCATCTTTCCATGATGATGGAAAGATGCCATAGGATATGGAGTAATTAAGGATGTGGCCGATAACTGGAAGGATTTCGTCAAGAACTGGGAGTATCATCTTACGGCTAACACAGTCACATCCAACTGCGTTGGATGAGATTAATATTACGCTCTTCTTAACATCACAAGCAGAGAATTGATTAAAGACAAACGGTGAATAATTAGGAGTTGGAAGAGATGAAAGGTAATTTATTGTATTTACTTTGATAGTCCTGTTGCAATTGGATGAAGAAGAGAAATGTTGATTAAGTAACTCAATGTTTAAGTGTTTGGGGATAGAATATTGGTGTGATTTTCCAACTCCCATTGATTTCAGAAACTTCCAGACTTTAGCTGGATCTCCGTTATTACGGAGTTATGGATATAGCGGCGTTGAGCATCTCTGCACTCCTTATTGCAGTGATTGCGGATCGTAACATATTTTTCCCTATTGAGTAGAGTAGGGCGACATTTTAATATAACACATAACCCCGTAAACTTCCACTACTGAAGATGGGACTCCCAATGATCACTATAGTGGGCGGTCAAAGGGCCACGCTTGCTAGGCGGATTCGTGTTTGCAATATGTTGTTGTTATAAGGGCACCGAAGAATACTGCTGCCCATCCTCTTGTTATTAGAACTCAGGCGCCTTTTACGACACCCATAGGTGAAGAGTGGTGGTCCTTTATTCGCCAGGAGCAAATCGGTTAAAGCGGATGCTTAACAATTCAAACGGTAATTTAGTAAGTACAAATATCGAAGCTTATCATCATATCGGCCATTTATACGTCCACTGCTGAACAAAGGCCTCCCCCGTAGATTTTCACAACTGTGTCATCATTTTGGGGGGTATTTGCCAATACTCACCACGCTTGGCAGGCGGGTTGGCGAGCGCAGTATGGCTACCGTTTCACAGAAGGGACGCTGCTGCCCATGCCTCTGGTTTAGATTCCCTTAGTCGCCTTTTACGACATCCACGGGGGGATATGGAATGGTACTATATCCTTAATCCGGACACCACACGGCAAGTAATCAGTCCAGCGGTTTAATTTTATATTTAAAATGCAACTTTATGGTAGTTTCCAAGGCTTTTATCCAATTAGTTATAACTGAGCGTTGCGCATAAGTTATAGTTTATCTTTTTATCAAGTAACTAGTTTTACCCCGCCATGCGTTGCTGTGGCTAAATGCACGTAATTACAACATGATTTTGATTCTAAATTTAAAAAAACAATTAAGGGTCTCTGTAAAGAACTTTAGGAGATTTGCGATTTTGAACAAATGAACATTAGATTTATATATATAGATTATAACTGATTAGATCTAGTTATCTCGAAATAGATAAATGATTTGCTTTATTAAATTAGAAATGTCTCGTGTACGCGCCTGATTAAATTCTAGATCTTTAAATTCACGGGAAAATTGTTTCGTTACAAATTGTGATGACTTTTATTTACTCGTTGAACTTCTATAATGAAGGTGCTCAGTATGAATGCTTACGTTAAAGGTAAAAAACCTTACAAATTTTAAATATTAGATGACCCACATTTTGACATTTGAAATTTGACAGTTGTGTGTTCATTTGAAAGTACTGATAATACAAATCACTGTCAATGACGTAAGACATAAAGACTTATAGCATTTGTGAAGGCAGTGGCACCTTCTTAATGCATACATATCGTACTACAAAAAAAACACTAACCTCTAACCTCATTGTTCAAGCAGTTCTCTTAGCAACTCTAGCACAGCTTACCTCGCACCTTGGGGCGGGTGTTCGGGAGGGCAGGGGGAGGGAGGGGTGACGTCACGCCGTGGGTGCCGACACGTTGGTCGCCGTCACGCTCCACAAACAGCAAGGTTGCCGCAGCCTTGACGCCGCGGCCCACATTGCGCACTGGCTCAGAACCGACTTTTTGTACTAAATACTACAGCTTACCTGGTGTGAACATCTTCCGGTTTCTAAATGCCTAGTAAGTGACTCATAGCTTGGCGAATACACAGCGAAGATAACACTTATCTGATAACATTGGGTTGAAAGTAAATTTTTTGAATAAGTCTGTAAGAGCCATAAGAAATTATGCAACAACATTCCAGTTTTAGTTTCCACAAGAAGCCATTTCGCAAGTATATCGATATCAACTTCTTTTTATATTGTGAATCTACTGTTGCTGCCTTCTTTTTTCAATAGGACCAATCCAGCGTCTTTCCTGCCGGAGGGGAACACGCTCGAACTCAGGCACCTTTGAACAACTGCCTCTAGTGGCCCCCTAAAGGTCGGGGTCGACTTCTATGTACATAGCGCAACACGTGTGTGCAAATTCATGAAAATAACTCGCAAGTAAATGTATGCATAGGACCTATTATTATCAACCAGCGTTATCAAGTTCAGTGCCAGAAAGTAAGTGTATTTGACATAACTCAAACAATGAGAAGTTCATATATTACTCGCTAAATTGATTACGTACCGTTGGGTGAAAAAAGTCCTAGAATATGTTGGTGGATTTAGTACCGAGAAGTCTAAGCGCTAAACCGCCATGGTTGAATATCAGCGATACAGATTTCATGGTTCAGGTAAGTACATCCTGTAAAATGAAACCTGTTAATGTATATATAAAGCTATAAAGTAGCCATCTAAATTTGCAGGATGGACAGAACCCGTAAGTAACGATTAAATCATATTTTTGTGATCGTCGTTTTTATCATCTTCAAAGAGTGTCCGCTAAGACCTGTTTGGGTTTACGTCACAACCTCGTTTGCTATACGTTCTGTGAACTTCTTCCCACAAAAACCTTAAAATAGAATTATGAAATCAGTTTTTATATTTTCTTACGATCATTAAATTCATCGGCACTTTCAAGAGTCACTTTATTCTAAGAACATAACGAGGTGTTTGCTCATATGCAGCGTTCATTAATGAGTAGGTATGTTGCTGCAAATAAGGACGACAAATCAAGTTCATTTAAAAAATATGTGTCCATAAATAAACATCGACCATAAACATCTCAACAAATCAGTAGTATACAAAAAACAAGTTGGCAATAAAAACAATTGTTTTGCTCAGATCTAGTAAAATGCTTTTAAAATTTTGAGAAGACGTCCCATGGTTGGGGCATGGCTAATCAGGCGGCGGGCGTTGTCCAGACAATGGTGTCAGCGTGAAAGCCTCATAAAACTACGGGGCCCGTAAAGCCCTGTCCAAAATATTTACGGCGCGTGACAAACGGACCGCCTTTGTCTTGCAGGATTGTCTCGGCGATTCGTCGCGGTTAATCTTCGGACTACGTTGCAGCGGACATGTGCGATGTGTTACGGACATGAGATTATTTGACACGAGGATCGATCGTAAAACTACATGTCAATATCTGGCTGTTACCATGCGGGTGTAAAAGAATAAGTCCGATGTTTCTAATATCGAGAAAATAATAAATAGTGAAACAATTGACAGCTTCATACTACCGTTAATGTTATGTCTGAGGACATTTATAGATCATGCCTGCAGAAGAAGTTTAGCAATCACCAGCGTGGCTATAAGAGTTATGGAACATACGGTACTTTGTTCATTATTGGCCTGCATAGCCCGCCTCTGTGGAGGATCGTGGTGGCCCGGAAGTTGATGGACTCGCGTTTGCACAAAGTTGTGGGTTCGAACATATCATGTACGCACGGCTACATAGCAAACTATATATTTCCAGTATAAGCTGATCTCACATTGTATGGGCTTTTCGTACAATGAGAGGTCAGACTAAACTGAATATATATTGCTTGATCTGTAGTCGTGTGTAGCAATTTGACTTGTCTTATGCTGACCAATATGAAATGCGTTTTTGCGTTATCAATGTCATATATGAACTTTCTTAGTTCATCGAAGATATTATTGACTTTAACGGTGAAGTAAAACATCAAGAGGAAACCTGAGTCCAAAGCTATGAAATAGCCAACACGCAGAGAACGCGCATGGGGATTAATGCTCGTTTCCTTCTCTATATAGGAAACCTATGTCCTGCAGTGGGACAGTTGGGCTGGTATTATAATAATCCTCCTCTGTGTATGACGGAAGGACCGCTGTAAGATATTCTCGGTACAAACTAAATGCGTTTTCGCTTAGAACTCATCCTGCTATCATTTCAGCCGAATTAAGTCCACTGCTGGACCCAAGCCTCCCCCAAAGATCGCCACAACGACCAGTCTGGGTGTGTTGTAAGCTTATTGGGGGTTTGCCATAATCGCCACGCTTGGCAGGCGGGTTGGCGATCGCAGTTGAGTTGTTAATGTAATCGAAGAACGCTGCTGCCCATCCTCCGGTTAATCCCATAGTCGCCTTTTACGACACCCACGGGACCCATGAGGTTGGTGCTATTTATAGCCGGTACCACACGGCACTATGCCTGCTGGCTGGAGGCCTCTTTTGGCTTCGCCAGAAATCACCGGTTAAGTAACCACATTTCCCAGAAATGTATGCGAGAAGCCCAACAAAAAAAAAAAGAAAAAGGCACTATGCCTGCTATCTATGACCCAATACGTAATTTTTTCGACTACAGACTACAGATACCGTTTTGAGTATTATACACGCCGTGATTGTAAAATAGCGGTGTGCGGTAAGTGTAAACTTATTTTCGATAATAGTTTTTTTGTCTTTGCAACCAATTTATTTATTGCTTTCACTAGTGATGTTATGTAAGCATTCCCGCACGATACCTCTCAACATTTCTTATCGATATGAGTCAACCTGATGCTTCGCACATCGCTTTCCGTCCTCCATTAGTCCATTGAAATACTTGTATTTACTTAATAGGGCGTATCCAGCTACTGCTGGAATTTCTCGTTGCCGTCATCATCATCACCATCATCATATTAGCCAAAAACATACACTGCTGAACAAAACCGCCCCATATATTTCCACAACAATTGAGTCGTAATTATGGGGGGGTTCTGCCAGTAATCACCACGCTTGGCAGGTGGGTTGGTCAGCACAGAATGGCTGCAGTTTCACAGACGGGACGCTGCTGCCGTTGAATTAGTTTAAGAATAAGTCATCCCAAAAGATATTCATTGATTATTTGTGTTATATTTTAAAAACACATTTGTTAAAAGAAATGTACACAAACTTATACAAGAAAATGAATGCATTGTTACATAATCTAGATTAATAACGTTTAACATTTGTAACGTTAGCTAAAAATGGGCAATCAGGAAGCATGTATAATAAAGTATGTATAACCATGGAATAATTTAGGAAAAATATTTAAATGTCCGGCTCAGAATGCCACCACCCCATCTCCTCCCGTGGGTGTCGTAAAAGTCGACTAAGGGATTAACCGGAGGATGGGCAGCAGCGTCCTTCGAGCACACAACAACTCAACTGCGATCGCCAACCCGTCACCCAAGCGTGGCGATTATGGCAAGACCCCCCACTGAGCACACTACACACCCATATCGGATTTTGTGGTGATCTTTGGGGGAGGCCTGTCCAGCAGTGGACTTTATTCGGCCGAAATGATGATTTAAAATGGCTCAGAATACCACCACCCCATTTTCTCCCGTGGGTGTCGTAAAAGTCGACTAAGGGATTAGCCGGAGAATGGGTAGCAGCGTCCTTCGAGTAGGTACATTAACGACTTAACTGCGATGGTCAACCCGTCTGCCAAGCGTGGCGATTATGGCAAAAGCCCCCATATCGGTCGTTGTGGTGATCTTTGGGGGAGGCCCGTGTCCAGCAGTGGACTTTATTCGGCCGAAATGATGAAAAAAATTATGATTTCAAAATGTGGCTCTTTTTTTAATACCTTACGTCAGTGATTTGATGTCTTTGCTGTCCCTTGGTAGTTTATAGTTGTACTCCTGCATGAACTATTCCGTTTCTTCGGTAGTTAGTTCTTGATGTTCGTAACATGTATGTTATTTGCTGGCCTTGTCATGTTTTGTGATTTTTTTTTTGTGAAGTTAAGTTGTATTTATAAAAAATATCTTATTACTTATGCATGTGTTATATTCATGTTTGCGTTATATGCGTCGCTTTGTAGATTTTGTGCGTTGATGTTGAAAAGTACCAGTAGTAGTTCATTTTATTTAACTCGACAGAGGGATGTGCAGCAGTGTCCCGTCTCTGGAACAGCAGCCATGCTGCGCTCACCAATCCGCATGCCAAGCGTGATGAGTACTGGCAAATTCCCCCCAACAATAACAGCATACGGCATGTAAGCGGTTGTTTATTGGGGAGGCCTTTGTTCAGCAGTGGATGTCGTTTGGTTGACATGATGATGATGATGTTGATTGTAAACAATATGTAGTTTGGCTTCGCATTATATCCCAATTGTCATTAATCAATAATTAAAAATCAATTAGGTAATAACACAATCATAAAAATAGCAATATATAAAATATAGTAATAAACATTTTAATGATGAATTATTGTTTACTCATTATCTATAAATTCACATTACATTTCCCACTGCAAAATAAAAGTGGGGTCCATCTCAGCCCAAGCTGTAACCAAGTTACAGCGCTAATTTTCTGATAGGATATTTAAGACAATCTTAGATAATAAATGAAACTCGGTAACAAACTCTCTTCACTAATACCCATAAAACAAATTCTATTCTTTACTAATATCCAGATTTTGCTTCTGAGTTCCTCAATAATTATGGGCTTTAAAAGTCAAATATTTAATTAAACTAATCCAAAACAATTAATTACTTCAGATTATTGTAGTACCTGTTTCATCGTATATTTCAGTGTGTGATGTGTATGTACCTTTTGTTTTTTGCAGCAAAGATATGGTATTTAGTTTTAAATGCGTTAATTGTTAATACATTATAGCAAAGGATGGGCAGCAGCGACAGTGACAACTCAACTGCGATCGCCAACCCGCTTGCCAAGCGATTATGCAAAAACCCCCCAATGAGCACACAACATACCCAGACCAGTCGTTGTGGCGATCTTTGGGGGAAGCTTGTGTCCAGCAGTGGACTTGATCTAGCTGAAAAGATGTAGTCGCACTTGGGGAACGAGAATATTTCGAGCACAACATAAAACAATGATTATCAAAAAAATATAATCAAATAACTGAATCGTACCTATCCAATATAGGGATTGGCCACTAGGTACTTATACAAGGAAATGCGCGCTATATACTTTGCAGATCAAAGATAGCACGTGCCAGCACATAACGCTTTTATTATATCGAAGACGGATCAGTCTACGGAAAAAAACGAAACGATCGAAAACACTTTCATTTCTCGACAGTTTTACTTCGCCTCGTCGGTACGTACTTATTTTAGTCTTTATGTAGAAAGCTTAAAATTTAGACTGTCCCAAGCTATTTTTATTTATCTTCTTAGAACTTTTATTTATCTACTTAATAATACTCTAACACTGACTTACCGACAACGTACAGCTTAATCCAGTGGTCTTGAAGCAAGTATTTTACTCGGGAGTTCCTAATATAACGTAGGTGATCTTTAAGGGTTAAATAGGGCATACGGCTAGTATTTAATAAAGATCTACTGTTATTGCATCTGTAAATAGAGCCGGAAGCTCACCTAACAAGTTTTCATCATCATCTCAGCCGAAAAAACGTCCAGTGCGGGACACAGGCCTCACCCAAAGATCTCCATAGAGAACCTTCTGGGTTTGTACCATAGATATCTGAATTTATACTGTGTGCTCATTTTGCCATAGTTGCCACACTTGGCCGACGGGTTGACAATCGCAGTTCAGTTGTATTTATCTATCCTTCAGCTAATCTCATAGTCGCCTTTATGACACCCACGGGATGAAGCAGGGTGGTGCTGTTGCCATGACAAACGTACAGAGCGATATGCAGTACGTAGATACGAAGCGATTTTGGCAATTTACTCCTACATAACCACGAGTTGAGCCGCAGGCGCTGCCAGCTAGCTATAAAACAGCGGCAACCACAGTCTGTGAAAGTTCACACCACAATTTAGGTTTTTAACACTCAGCTGCCACTGCGTCTCGGTTCTCATTAAGACACCCGGTTCGGTTTCCGACATGTCGCTAATCATTTTACTGCCTTCACGAATTATTGGAAATAGTTGCATGTGTATTAAGATGTTATAGAAACGGAATATAAATATACACTTAGAGGTTAGTCACGAAGTATTTATATTTAACGAACAAATTGTGGTGACTTTGTTTATAACTAAAACTCAGTCTCAACTCTCAAGCCTTGTCCCATTAACGGTTAACTTAACTTAAACGGTCGGTAACTAGTTCCTATATAGCTGTTCAAACTATGTCTTAAAAAAACTACAGACTTTTTCAATGTGTTCTTACCCTTTCCAAAAGGAAATAAAGAGAAATATATTAAACAATTTGTCGTTCACCTAAAATCATAAAGCTCCACAAAGTCCACCCACGTGTAAACCGATAACTTATCATTTTATCACCAAACCAAACATTTCATCACGAGACAATTTTCCATCTCGTACACTCCGTTAAAAAAAACGACCTCCATCTCGAATGTCATTTGCACGCCGTGTCGTTGAAAAAGCAATTATTTCAATATCTCGGTGCCGGCACCCAAGCCAGCAAAAAGTGTTCTGAGCACGCGCGCCAGTGTGACCGAACGCAAGAAAGTTTGGAGGAGCCCCGAAGGACATCGACGTCGAGTCGATAAACTACATGGTATGTATACGTAATAGGTGGGATTAGGTATTTGAGCGGTGTTGTTTCTTTGACGTACCTACCTATTATGTATACGTACCATACGCTACATATGTGAGGCCGGGTTTATAGCGCGCGGTATTGGCGTTGCTAATCGCGCCCTCAGTGTCGTTCGTGGAATCGTACGTTGTTGAATAGAATCGAGTTTACTAATTTGTATCGTTGTTAAAATAATTGTGAACGTAAGCGACCTAACATTTACGTCTAAAAGTAGGTGCCAGATTGTCGGGATTCGTCCGGATTCTCCCGATATTTTGTAAGATTACACCCGAAAAAATAAATAACCTTCTGACAAACAGCTTATCGTCAAGTTTTATGCACAATTTATAATATTTTTATAATGCTTAAAGAAAAAATCCAAACTTGTGTGGGTAGGTAGGAAAAGAAAAAATATCCACTAAGACGGTAGGCGATGATGGCCTTAACTCTAAAAAATTCTTCCTATCCTAAATAAACTCATACCTTTCCACCAGCTTGGAAGAAGTCCCATGTCATATCGCTACCCAAAGTTTCAAATCCCTCTTCAGTATCCCAGTTCCATCCAATATCTATTCTCCCTCTCCTGTCCAAAGTCCTTGAGAGTGTTGTTCATGATCAACTGTGTTATTATGCCTCATCAAACAGCATGCTAAGTCTTTACCAATCTAGTTTGGATGCTGGCCTTAGTACCTACTGTAACAACGTTAGTTAAAATTACAGATAACATCCGACTGACCATGAAAAACAAACTTCTATCAGTTATGGTGCTATGGGACTTTAGCAAAGCCTTTAATTCACTCGATTATCACATCCTCTTAGGATCCTGGTTCAACTCGTATCTTCGAGGTCACTCCGTGGGCCTCCACTGAGTGGTGTGATCTCGCTGTGGGTGTCCCCCAGCGTGACGTTCTCTCTCTTTTTCTCTTCTCTGTTTTTATTTACGATATCACTAAAGTAATATCTTCTTATTATCATCTCTATTCATATAACATAGGCTACAGCTTTATCGTCACTTTCAAGCTAGAGAGCTCCCAGAAGCCATTGATGCCGATATATACCTTGGGAATATTTGCCAGTGGGCTAAATCTTTGGGTTTATTAGTAAATCTAACTAAATCCTAAATTCTCATAATTTGTGGCAGGTACATGTTCCATTTCTTGGATCATAGGTCTCTTCCTCCAGTGGTCTATTATTGGGTCCCTATAGCCTTTATCAGGAGCTCTAAGAGTAGGTGTTTTTCTAGACTCTAAGCTCTCTTAAGAATGTTCACATTGAGGAAGTCAGCAGGACGGTATATTGTTCGTTTCGGTCAAAAGTATCCACGTCCACTAGGCCTGAGTCGTGTCGTCGTTATAAGGCAGGAGACTTCAGGGGTCACGAGCGCGCAGATTGGGGAATCTGCATGCTCATACCAAACGACCCGATCGCGACCGATCGGAGCAGGGTGGCATGTGCTGACCGCTTTACAGTCATCTCTCTAAGATGTGCCTAAAGGCGTGATTCTAGATGAAGGTTATTCGAGTTCCTGGCGCCCTCCTTCGGTGCCGAAGATGACCACTCTGGTCGTTTTAGCCGGTAGGAATCCGGCATGCCCCTCCGTCCTTCCCTAGGGTGGAGGATGTATATGATGTATTTTCACCGGATCAAAAAAGGCACTGAATGAACAACGAAAATATAACAATACGTAACGTAGTTGCACAACTTTTTTGAATATAACAGAACGTAACATTACGCTAATCACAGTTAGATTCACAATCGTATAAACGATAACTGTATCCCCAATCACAGATGTAGAAGAAAAAAACAATGTCCTCTCCCTGTTCCACTCTAATGGGCGAAGTGGTTTGAACAAACGAAACGAACAGCCGTAATATGGCTTCCGCTGATCAATTACATTTTTTATTTGATTAAAAAAGCAGTTTTGCTTACAAGGTTTACTGGCCGATTAGACACGTATACCAATAAATAATTTTACAGACGCAAACCGCAATAATTCTTCGATAGTTATGCGTTTGGTTGCATTCCAGTTGTCGTTTATTTTAAGGCGATTTCTTGTTGATTCAACAAAGTAAAAGTGTTTTCAGACTTCGTTAAAAGAAGACAATTGTAAATATGCATTATAATAATAAAGAATATTTAAAACTAATTTATTTTGCTCTCACACATTGATAATTAGGCAAAAGATATTAGAGTGACACAAAAAAAATTGGTGTGATGTTCATCTAAGAGACAAAAATGGAACTTAGCTCAGCACTGTGCTACTTCGTGATGAAGCAGCGCTGGCATTCTGCTAAGACCTTACTTAATAGACTACACTCTCTACCTATGAGTGTGTTAAAAGGCGACTAAGGGATGATATCAAAAGGATGAGCAGTAGCATCCTCCGGTGTACTAATAACATACTGCGATCACCAATCGATCTGCCAAGCGTAGTGATTATGGCAATATACCCTATGACCGCTCATTGTAGTAATATTTGGTAAGCCCATGTTCAGCAATGAACGTTTACGCTGATGAGTATCTGTAACGGAGCGGTGACCGCAAGTCGTGCAATTAAAATGTTACCCTTTTACGGCTTTTATTAATAATAATCTAATCCAAAATATTTTGATTTAAGATTAAAATCTTCATCTATTTTTATGTTAACATCCCATTTAACACAAAACCATCACCATCATTTCAGCCGGAAAACGTCCGCCACTGGACCTAAACCTCCACCAAAGCTTTCCACAACGACCGGTATGGTTTTGTGTTGTGTGCTATGCTTATTTGAGGGGTTTGCCATAATCGCCACGCTTGGCAAACGGGTTGGCGATCGTCGTCGGCACGGTTGGTGCAGTGGCTGATACAGTCGACTGCTGCGCTCCAGGTCGTGCGTTCGATTCCCGCACGGAACAAATATTTGTATGATCTACAGGTAGTTGTTCCGGGTCTGGGTGTATTGTATGTGGAATTCATGTCTGTAAACGCACCCACAAACAGGAGAAATCCTAGTGTGGGGCAACGTTTCTTTAAAAAAGAAATAGAAATAAGCTGCTGCCTATCCTCCGGCTAATCCCTTAGTTGACTTTTACGACACCCACGCGAGGAGATGGGGTGGTTGCATTATTAGCCGGCACCACACGGCACTATACACGACACGACACAAAACCATCCAAATCCTCAATCCCAATTTTAAAGATTTAGAACTATATTGACTATTATTTTGGCCGTTAGACTTTTACTATAAGTGAACCCGATCATGTGACATTTTGACAATAAGCCGACTTTGGTCGAATATCAAGGTCTGTCAACTGAGTCCTAGTTAAACATTTAACGAATTTAATTGATTGAACGACTCTAAATCGTAACAATATTCACATGCTGTATATGAATAAGACCAGACATTCTACCAAGGTCATCTAAATGCAAAACCGCCGTTAAATGTGATAAATGTTCTTACCATACCAATCCCTTTTTTTATTGGTCGCCTTTGAAATTGTTCATGAACTACCTCCGCCTCGGGGAAGGGCAAAGGGGCAGGCTGGACTCTGGAGCTAAAACCACTGGAGCGGTCATCTTCGGCACCGAAGGAGGGCTTCAGGTCTTCGTAAGATCACACTAGAGCAACCATAACAGTAGGTAATATGCATCTAATAATAAAATTATGGTAATGCTGTATAAATGGCTAAAGATCAACTAGGAGAAACAGCTTACTGACATTCATGATCGTGATGAAACAAATTGTTTACTAGTTCTTTCTTTTACGACCGGTTGACCATGTTCATCAACGAAGAGATGCTATATATCGTGTTGGGTAAGCTTAATTAGCTTTTTTTCGTCTTTTGTACAATGAGGCTATGACAATTCCATAAAATCGCAAATAACCAAACTTCAAAACAATAAAAATATATTGTTATAACATTTTACGACACAACATTCATGTGCGCGGAGTCAGAACAGATGAGCAGGCTCAGAATTTGGTTCTGCTAATATGCTTTGGAATAAACCCATTTCCAAGAGTTTAGTTTCCATTTGGAAAAACGCTTTCATCTCTTTGTTTTTTTGTTCATGGCACATTCCCGCAAAAAATATTGGACATCGTCAATTATTCCGCAGGTATCGTTGTGGTGATTCAAACGTTTTCATTGTATGTCGCACTTTTCCGGAATGAATCTGTCCAGAACGCAGTCGTCATAATTATATTAAACAAGCTTCTTATAAAAAATATTCAAGGCATAATTTGCATATAGATGCAAAATACTCTAACTCTCTAAAAATCAATCATCAATGCAAAGTGCAACTCTTTATAGCAGGGTTCATGGTACTGCAACACCCAGATGACGAATGCGCGAGCAAAACCAGCACCTCCAGCAATTGGTAGGTCAAAGGAAAACCTTTTCCTAGTTTTAACTTTTAGTTCTAGTTTTACGGTAAAAGTTTAGCACGCCCCTCCGCCTTTCCCCAGGGCGGAGGAATTCCATGAGAATTTCCCCAAGTACCCCAAGAAAAGTATTGAAGGTATGTACTTCAGTGTAGAATAAGGGCAACCCAGCCCAACAGCGTATTTTTCTAGAAGCTGTAAATGGCACTGAAACACTTAGCTTGAATGTCGATAGAAGTTCTGCTTAGCTTGTAAAGAAGATTACTTTAGTTGTATTATTTCAGCGTAGCACAAGTCGGTACAATCCTGTTTTTGTTAAGTGGCAAACATTTGTGAGTGTCACTCGAGTGACAATACATCGACGACATCGAGTGGTCCAGTCCAACTCGACACCTCTACCATTTGCTCATAAAATTAGTCTTGTGAATTGCAAAAAATTTGATATAACATCGAACATTAAGTCGAATAGCGTAATCGATTTGTCCGCGATATAATCGTTGTATTGTAAATTATTACATGAATAATCCGATTGCAAATTTGCCGGTATGAATCATTTGATCGTTTACAAGTGTAGTTGAAGTGTCAGACGTACAAATTCGAAATTTATCGATTAGCAAACAAGTGTACTACTCTATAAGGAAAAAGTGATTTGAAATTAAACGAAACAAAAATCTGTGGACCGCTCTAAAATTATATTGCAAAAATACTGTTATGCAATGATATTAACCACACACACACAACCTTTATGATAGTAACCACTCATGAATTGCAATTCTTATGTAGCGTAATTGTTTTTTAGCAAAAATTCCTTAACCTGGTTGTGATTAATGTTGACATGGTTCAATCTAAAAATAGAAAGTTTATTTTAGAAGAACGTCGTCCCAAGGCTACGTAACTAAATAATTTAAACAAAATTTAATTTTGCGAATCATACAAACTGAAGTGGCAATGGGCGGGGGGCACTTTGCTCGTAAAACTGATGCCCGTTAAAAGGTTCTCGAGTGGAGACCGCGCACTGGAAAACGCAGAGTGGGACGACCTCCAACGAGGTGGACAAACGACCTGGTGAAGTTCGCTTGGAGTAGTTGGATGAGGGCGGCATGTAACCGCTCGTTGTAGAAATCTATAGGGGAGACATTGTTTCAGCAGTGGACGTCCTTTGGCTGATATGATGATGATACAGTTTGTGATATACCTACTCGCCATTGACATTAATGCCGAATCCTTTCCACTCCAATAGCTTGAAAGTATCCTACATTGCAGCCGTTATCAGGTTCGAGAAAATAACTTCCCCTGTCTCACAATTCTCTGCAGTGGAATCGCTCGCGTGCTCTGTTCCTGTCATCATCATCATTTCGGCCGAATGAAATCGACTGCTGGACACAGGCCTCCCCCAAAGATTACCACAACGACCGATATGGTGTGTTGTGTGCTCATTGGGGGGTCTTGTCATAATCGCCACGCTTGGCAGATGGGTTGACGATCGCAGTTGAGTTGTTAATGTACTCAAAGGACGCTGCTGCTCATCCTCCGGCTAATCCCTTAGTCGACTTTTACGACACCCACGGGATGAAATGGGGTGGTGGCATTCTGAGCCGGCACCACACGTTAGCATTACATCTGATTAATCGAATGGAAGACTTTTTCATACTTCACAAACGTTAAGCATAATGGCAGATTATACTCTTCTATCTTCTGTATTACCAGCAGCAGCATTTGGCATCGTAACTGAAAGAATATTCTGAACAGGTCAAGTGATCTTAAATTCTCTAGTTATAATATAGAGTAATATGAGTTGCATGACGGATTAATTAATAAAAGAGGCGAGAAAAATTAAGTAACATACAAGGATAGAAATGGAATAATCGATGGAAAGCGCGAAAAGGAAAACAACGGAAGAAAAGAGTAACGGAATAATAAAAAAGATACCGATAGAAATAGACAATCCAAAAAGCCAAGTAGAAAATAAACAAAACAGGAATTTACAAGGGCCAAACAACGGAAGGGAATTAACAGAATAACTTATATCTGGGTAAAGGAGAATTAATACAAAAAAAATATGACTAATATACAGCATAGATACAATCGTGACATATTTATACGAAGGAACAAATAGTAGGGCCCTTACTCGTAACGGGACGGATTGCAAGTATGTCGGACGCCAATCACACAGTGTCGCCTACCTGCGAGTTCTGTGCTTTAGAAAGTACGGCCGACTTGTGACCGTTGACATTGTATATAAACGTTCTAGATTCTGATTCTGCACTCGGAGTGTTAAGGCACCACTCGCTAGACGCATTAAAGTGAGTAATCACACATATCGTAGGCATAAGGTTGTAAAGATTGAAGAAACGACAGGTCGTACTGCAATATTTTTGTTGGTAAATGTTGTTATAGTTATTATCATATAAGCGTGGCCTTCCGATTTTAAGCCAGTTCAGTTCAATCATTTATTCGTTATTGTGATAACAATAACAGTATATTATTTTACAATGGAAAACTTAGTAAACCTATTATTTTAATTTAACACAATATCGGTACACGACAGCAGCTATTGCGTAGCCAAGGATTCACTGGTGGCAAATGGTCTGAAATTATAAGACAAGGGTGCAAATTGTAGTTCATTGATCGTTTGACACAGTGTGCCTCAGAGATCTTCGCCTGTTTAATCGCTATCCGCTATATGGATATCAAAATTACGTTTCGCAGCGGCGGCTGCAAGATTTACGCCTGTCGCAAATCGTCTGTGACACACGTAATCAGCCGTCCCGTCTATTCGCCACAGATTAATATCAATAGCATTTTGACAAGCGTCAACTTATGCCTTGAGTGTAATTCCTTATAATTTTAGCAGATATCATCATTTCGGCCGAATAAAGTCCACTGCTGGACACAGGCCTCCCTCAAAGATCACCACAACGACCGACGTAGGTAGGTTGTGTGCTTATTGGGGGGTTTTGCCATAATCACCACGCTTGGCAGGCGGGTTGGCGATCGCAGTTGAGTTGTTAATGTATTCGAAGGACGCTGCTGCCCATCCTTCGGCTAATCCCTTAGTCGCCTTTTACGACACCCACAGGATGAGATGGGTTGGTGCTATTCGTAGCCGGCACCACACGGCAGCTATATTCAAGCAATAACTTTTAATACGCAAGGTAACAGCTTAAGCAGCCACTATGTTAGAGTAGAGCTGTTAATAAGAGTGATCTAAATGACCGTAGAAATCTTTTGACACGTGACACAACTATACAGTCGGGTCATTGAAAAAGCTTAGAAAAAAGCTTTTTACCTGAATCGTTAGACTATCCGATTTCCAGTGCAGGTTCAGGCAGCATCTTGTGGCAATGTTAACCCGTCTTGTCATGTGATAATAATCAAACAAAATACATTTAGCACCGCATCAGTACATGCACCGAGTCCCAAATTTCACACCTGTGAAACTAAACCACATTAACAAACCTACAACATGTCTTGTCCCCATTTACACGGATGTTCGTTACTATTGGCACAGTCATCTTACATTACAGTAGATGCACAATAAAGTCCTCGGCCAGTAACGTGCTGTCACCCTCGGAAGAGAAAACGTCAGAGAAACGTCGAACTGGCATGATATATGATAAATGTTACTTGTAGATGCCAATGGACAAAGACCTTTGGTGTGCTAGATTGGACTTAATTTGGTGAGAGGCTTTTTTTTGTTTTTTGGCATGGGGAAAAATTTCCTCCGCCCTGAGGAAGGGTGGAGGAGCTTGCTGGACTCATACCAGCTAAAACCCCATGATGCTCCTTCTACTTACTTATGGCCGGTGGTGCAGAATTCGCTAGGCATTTGACCGAACTCCTGGCAGCTATCGACCCGTTACTTGGTCTGACAGGCCACACCTCTGTGCAACAGCCAGCCAGACATTCCTTCAGACAGGCATGCGCAGAACACCGCACGCCACCGTCTAGGGTCTGCCTCTGCCGATGGACTTCCTTAGGTTCATTCGCCGCAGGGTTCGTTCCCCGCAGGAAAGAACCCGCTGATGTTCTTAATAAATACGAATGTGATCAATGTGATATGTGAGTATATTTCGTTTGGTAGCCAAGAAGAGAAAGAAGGCCGCCAGTCATTTCAGGCCTATATAGGATAGTCACATGATCACGGGGTAACAGTAGAAGTGACGGACTCAGGAAAAGCAACATTTTCGTAAGAAGAGTAGGGTGCGTCGAGCAACTTCTCTATCTTGTCTCTATCTTCAAGATAGATACAATAGTCATTTGGCCGAGTTCCATCCATCGAGGTAATATCCGGTAGATTGTCAAAAAGATTCATCTATGTACTAATAACGAATAATGGAAAAACCAGTAGTCCTAATCTCATTTCACGTCATGATTCCAGACCCAATAATTACTCAACCGTTTCGATATTGACCTTATTGTCTACTGAAAGCAAATACTCTTTGGAATCTAAAACATATAGTATACTGCCTTACTACAAAAAAGATAAAACGTACGATATTGAAAAATTCGATTTTAACAAAAAAGGTGTTTAATATTTTTGCAGTAAGGCCCAAAGCACCTAAATAAGCTAGCCTTCTAGCTAAGAACCCAGCTTCCATGCTGCCACGGTTAAACTATTACGGACATAAAAACAGGACAATTCACTGAGGCACTAAAGCAAAGTTCACGCAGTGCACAAACACCAACGTGCAACGTGATTCAATCAATTCCAAATCTACAAACGTAAGTACTTGTTCTGTGTCGTACGTGCCACATCTAGTACACTTGTATCTCCGTCGTGCCAATCAACCGCGTGCCCAATGCAGGTCGGCTGACAGCGAGGTTAGAGCTTGCCGATTCCTTAATTGCCGTGACGTTTTGGTGTCACATACCACTCTCGGTACCACGCTACTTAAATAGGCTTTAGTAGCAGTACATATAAAATCTAACTATTGCAACACTGATCGGGCATTTATTAGACATTTGACAAGGACGCTGGAAGGTGATGAAAATTGGTAAATGTTGCTGTCTTATTATTAACTAACTAACGCTTCGTTAAAGTCGTATGAATTAAGGCTTGAATTTCAACGGTTGTCGCGTTGATAGGTAAGCGTTTGGTTTTCTGCGCTGCGAGTCGCGGGTTGCATTCCTGCGCGGAACAATTATTTGCATGTCCTACAAGTTGTTCCAGATTTGGGTGTTCGTGCATGTGGGACTAACATTTGTAAGCCGTACCCACGGGCCAAACCAAGTGCAAGGCTTCGTTTCATAAAAACAAATACGTGGATGGATAAAACTGAAATCGACTTGTTATTTATAGATACTATAACTCTTTAGGAGCCTTGAGGATATTCAAGTGTTATACTTCTGTAACTTTATTAACCGCAAGATAACACGAAGCATTGACCTTTATTTGTGCAACCTTTATCAAGTTATTATTTCATAATGCTAACGAGACCAAATGACACGATCGTATTTATTACACCAGCGAGACGCTAAACGGGGTTGCCCGAATAAATAACGTCGAAATCTATAAAAAATGTGTTCAAAACAAAATTATTTGGTAAAGGGTAACACATTCACACATTAGGGACGCCACTCGACGCCTCTCCCAGTAATTATTTAAGTTTCGCCCTGACACTGGCTGCTGCTTCTTTAAGGTGTTCTTTTTTATTTTTAAATTTAGAGTGTCGTGAGCGTTAAGTAGTATTTATGCGGTCCCCAGCGGCGCGGAGGTGGTTTGGGCGCGAAATCGACTTGATGCGAACGGTGATACGGGTTAAGTTGCTTTTTTATTTTTTATTTTGGCCTTTGTCCCCAAATATATTCTAAACAAATTATTTATTTTTATACGTCTGATAAATATATGCCGCAATAACTATAATTTATGTAAAGTAACTAAATCAGAAAATTAACATTATTTTTGCAGTAGCTAAGATAACAAATGTGTGTGTGATTAATACTATCCAGAAATCTGTGTAGAAAAAACTAGCTCAAAGCTAAGATCACAAATTTTATATACAATAAATAATAAAACCTACTTATCCCCTCTGTCCAAGACACCGGCATAAATTCTCCGCGGACAGTTGGGAGCGGATCGCCAAAGCTAATTCTGTTGTGATTAATGCTCCTTGCACATTTCCACCGCCTAGCTGATACCTGCCAAAATAAGAAACCCGAAAAACGGTCGAAAGTAATCCTTAGCTTTCCCGCAATAGGGTTCACGATACGAATATGAGAATGAAATTGTATATTTGTTATATATGAGTGCTCAAAAGTAACTCGCTACTGGCCGTTCGCGTTTCTCACGCAACTACCAACGATTAAATAAGGGAACGTGTTATAATATTAAAAACACTTGTAACCATTAATGAAAACCCATTTCGTACAATAATCGTGTCGCTTGTACTTAATTCAAAAATGCGTAGGTACTTAATTTTCTACGTCCGTGTCGCATGTTATTTATGAAGGTATTTTTTCTGTACACTTATTTGAGATCTTGGATTTGTTCACGGACTCCTTAACTTTAGTCTTGATGCTTAAAGATATTTGGGATTAACGATGCGCCTAGCACGCTACGAATATCATATCGTCTTCAGCACATATATATGGATGAGGACCAGGATCGCCAGTGAGTTTCAGGTCGAGTTTGAGATTGTCAAATAACTAAATGTCCTCTGTTGTTTCAGTATGATGTGTCTAAGTAACCTAATTACTGAATAGATCTTTATTATATTCTAGGACGTACCGGTAAGCCGTGCCGCAGTTCGTCACGGGGGAGCCATTCTCTTCCAAAATGAACACTGAACTGTAGTATTCTCGGCAGCACGCGACTACCATGTCCTGGACCACGACTCTGAGCGTCCGCCACCACAGGGGTGCCAGCAGAGTGGGGCTTGCAGCTAATAGTTCGGCTCTGACACACTTCCGTCTCCGACCAAGATACACAATCTCTCGATCCTGATCCCGTTCAGTAGCCTCCGAAACCATGAAGGTGACAGATCTGCCAGCATAGTCGACAGAAGAAGATCTGGCCCCATTCGATTGACCAGACCAACCGCTCAGAGGCCCACGCAGAGCACTCTGCGAACATGTGCCTTGTGGTGCTTTTACCGTTCCCCTCGACAGTAGTGGCAAATCGCCGTAGCTTGCCGCTCAAACCTAATCAGGTATTCACTGAAGCAATCGTGTCCAGTAAACATCTTAGTAATCTGGTAGATGACGCGCTCAATCCTCTCAGCCAAGTGCTACAGTTAGCCTAATCCAACGCAACAGCCATGCATCGTTAACCCTGTGACTCGTTGAACCAGATTACGGTGGCGCCAGGCCACACGTTTTATATCAATATGATAAACTGCTAGCTAATCAATACCCTTTTTTGCCGGTGAAAATGCCTGACGCATACCACACCACTCAGGGTACTGCATGAATATGCGACGCTTACATCTACAAAAATGTACGCTAGGTAAACTGCATCCGCCTTTTGATGGACCGCGGTCCATCATCTATTGGCCCACTTTGGTCTACCTGTTAAATACAGCGACGCTTTCATGGCATTACCGCAAGTCTTGTAATATGGACGGCAGACTCCCCAATCTACCGCCCGCTGGCCCCTCTTAGAGTGACATCAGGTGAGTCTGCGTTGATCTGTCCGCCTGCAACGTATCGGGTCAGCCAGGGCATCTTCCTCTACTTGGTCTCCTACTTCCGCCCGATGACCTCCTTACCGAAGGATTCAATTGCCTGTCAAACCCCTTTGCTGGCGGCGTTGGTTTTTATCAAAACCGGCAGCGAGAAGTTTCCCACGGTTACTGCTGCGAGATCACGGCAGTGCAACGCCCAAGCAGAGCAGTGCTCGAGAGTGTGCTGCGCCGTTACCTCGATGCAGCTGCACGAGTAGAACCATCAATACCCTATACTCCCCTAAGCTGACCCTTACAGGTTGTGAGTGTCAGCTGACATAAACATGCATTGCTGAAAAACCTTTAAAAAGCTACTACTTTACATTTAAAATTCTTTACGTTTTGCGAACGTGATTCTGATCGAAATAGTTAAACAAAACACTACTCTAACACCTCCTAAACTACGACTTCCGTGCAAATCGAACCACTTTAAGCCTTCGTCGGCAAGTAGATTTGCATAAAGAAATTATACGTAAGCAATAATTTCCCTTCCATATGTTGCTGGTAATAAATTAGGGGCACAGCGATGGCACGATAGCTGCAATAGTGGGGCGCAAATAATGAAATAATTTGCGTTTGTCATACTTTGTTTTATGAGTGAAACCGAATTAAACGGTATGTTGACTTCACATGACTTAGTATTGTCATAAACATCAATTTAGTCTATCTAAGTCCACTTCCGGACCAAGGCTTCGCCTACTGTTTTTTTGGGATGCCTCCCACTAAGATTTCTTCTGTTCTACATTTAATTACTCTATATACTCACATTTGTTCGTAATAAATACCTAAAACATCATACGTGCAATACACAATTAAGCACACATTTGTATAGTGGAACATAAAGACATGCACGATATATATATATATATATATATAATTCTTCTGTACGTGTGTATGTCACTGAAATCTTCCTAAAGGGGCTGAACCGATTTTGATGAACTTTTTTGCACATGTTTGTGTGGGTCCCTGGTTGGTTTAGATCCACAATTGGATCCGGTAGATGGTCCTGCAATCGGGTTTGCATGTACCTGCCTGAGCAAAGCTGGGGCGGGCAACTAGTATAAAGTAATACTACTAAATACTGCTCTTAATTCGCTCGCTGATATAAGTTATTGTAGCATTGCAATATCCTTTTATCATATAGGTTAATAAGATATGTTGTGCTACGTTATGGTAGTCCACAGGTGGGGCTCAGAACGATGATCTCTCGACGCATTAGGCGTTGGCTTTTGTTATGTCACAGTTTGAAAAAGGTTCTTTTAAAAAAAGAACATTTCACAATCTTGTAAAAAAAAATGGTTTTGTTCTTAGAAGTCCTCAAGGGTTTTATTATATCACCTGTAAAATTTGTCATTACTTATCTTATTAAAACTAATCGTCGTGTATTCAAGACCTCTTCAAATGTCGTTAAAATATTTAATGAAGATGTTGTGACTTCTTTTTTACAGGGAGTTTCGAGTATCCAGTTCAATGAATTAGTGTGACGATTCAAAAATACATACTTATTGTAAATACTAGTCAGTTTTGTTAAGCCTTGACGTCGATAATATCTGTGGAGATTTTATGTAATACAAACAAACTTTTTTTATTAACCATGGTGTTTCAGAAATAATCATCTTAATAATACCAACTAATGTACAGTCCGTGTGGTGTCCAGATTAAGAATATAACCAATACCACTCCATCTCCTCCCGTGGATGTCGTAATAGGCGACTAAGAGATTCTAAAACAGAGGGATGGACTGCAGCGTCCTTTTTAAAAGGGACCCCGCCTGTCATGCGTGGTGAGTATTGGCAATTGCCCGCCAAAATGACGACACTATTGTGGAAATCTATGGGTGCCTTTGTTTAGCAGTGGACGCCCTGACGCTGATATGATGATGATGATGAATAGTAGTTACCAACAAATAATTAAATCTGATTTTTAGAATAAAAAGTTACCCTACGCTTAATCTCTCTATGCTATAGTGCAAATTCTAGAAGAGATACCGTCTCATCTACCCGATAACTGATATGGTGAAGGTGATAAATATTATATTATTGAATTAAGTAGACAATTATAATTTACAGTAGATCACAGCATAAAGTAACAAGATCTATTCATATGTTGCCGAGTACCTATGCAAAGTACAAAGGTCATTAGAATACTGTACGATTATAAGATGAATAATTAATAATATACCTTATGCAGTCTCGTTGTGGTATCACAAACTTTTACTAAAATAGTCATTACGCAATTATTAATAAAAATAAAATATTTACGTACGTACATAAGATCCCTGATACGATTCTTGAAGTGATTATGACGTAATCGATCATTCAGTATCGATTCATATCGCACGCATTTATCTACGTAATCGAATAGAAAACGAACATTTATCATAAAAAGCACGCTTCCGCATGCTTCCAAAAACTTTTCCACACGTAATTTCATATAAATTACTTAAAATCCAAAGGGATATCGGAGTCCTAATGTCCGATTCGCATGACAAGCAGGCTTACCTAACTTATTTTATTTCCTATTTTCCCCTCTTGGTGAGCGGTGTTCGTTTAACTGTAATACGTCAACACACGTTAGGATGGTTACGATAATCGCTGTAGTAATTATTGGGAACAAATGACATTTTTTATATGCTGTGAGCTTGGCCCAATTCTCACGATATTGTCGTGTTGATAACCTAGTGTTGTCTTTGTACTGATCTGGTCGATGGCGTTCCAGAGGTCACTACGAAGATTTACCGTGGCACTCTATTAATATGATTCCTTTCCTATCACAAACAAATTTAGATTTATTGGAGTATAAAAAGGAAATTAGAAGTTTAAAAAGAATACTATCATCCATCACTTACCTTTTTTTATTGTTCGCTCGGTGCAAATACTTCATGTACGTCTTCCGCCTTGAGGAAGGGCGTAGGCGTATGCCGAACTCCTACCGGCTAAAACCACTGGAGCGGTCATCTTCAGCAACGAAGGGACGCTTCTGGATCTCAATGCTATCCTAATTAAAAAAAGGCTATTATAAAATCAAAGACTATGTTGACGATAGGGATATATGGCGTTAATTCTTATATATTCTTATCAGCACATGCGGCTTCCTTGGAAACAAATTTTAACTGCATTGTTTGTATTTTATAGCTACAAAATGTTTTTGAATGTATAATGAATATTTTTTTAATACATATATAAAAAGAAAAATGACCTAGCCTTGAGTTTCTATTGGCATTTCTTCTCAGAGGTTGTCATGTGGTAAAATTGCCCTCCGATTCCGATTCCAATTGAAACAATCAATATGACGTGCAAAAGTGTCTGTTAGGACCCTTATTGAAAAACTCATTGAATTGAATTGATTCGACTACAATCACACTAACTGTAAAGCGGCAAGCAGGCCAGGCACGTCTCGAGGGAGATTGTAAAGGATCCAACTAAAACCTCCCGCCAACCCGCACTAGGCCAGCGTGGTGGACTAAGGCCTAACCTGTCTCATCGTGCGAAAAGGCCCGTGCCCAGCAGTGGGACAGTAATGCACTGATTATGTATGTATGTAGCCTAGCTTTGTGCTATGCGCTGTGCTGTACAAAGGGCAGCACATGAGCTCGTGCGTGCCGCCGTCTTCCCGGAGGTATCCCTCATATACCTTTTTTTTTATTAACAATTACCTAGGTTACTTTTAATCAAAATATTTGCCTGTCAAAAAACATTTTGGGTGTCTCTTGTCAAGGCAAGTATTCAAAATTTTCTTTGTAGTTCATTATCATATCAGCCAAAAGACATCCACTGTTGAACGAAGGCCTTCCTCACAAACGACTGGTTACATGCCGTATGTACTCATTTTGGGAGAATCCGCCATTTTTCACCACGCTTGCGAGGCGGGTTGATGACCGCTATATGGCTACTGTTCCATAGAAGGGGCGCTGCTAGCCATCTCTCTTGTTTAGAGTCTCTTACGGTCAAATACTGAAGCGCCACTGAATATATAAAAGTAGTTTACGTTAGGAAGCGAGCGTCTCAAATAGTTGAGCGAGATTAAAATATGACATTCATATTCGGCTGTTAGTCACGTTTACGACATCCATGGAAAATGACGTGCCACCCTGACCCAACGGTTGGTTCATATCCGTCAACGTTCAAATGGGTACACATCGCGTACCCATTTTAACTTCTAGGATCTAGTCGTTACTATTCTAAGGCTGAATCCTGACTTAGGTTGCGCTAAAATTTTCAAAAATAAACTATTTTACTTATTGACTTAATTTACCTACGTAAGAAGTCGTACTACTTAAAATCTTGCAATTGAACTTACCGTGTGGTAAGTAAAAATAGCACCACCTCACCACATTCTATGAGTGTCGTAAAAGATGACTATGGGATTAACCGGAGGGTGGGTAGCAGCATCCTTCGAGTACATTAATTACAATTCAACTGCGATCGCCAACCGTGGCGGTTATGGCAAAATGTGCACACGACGCTAACCCAGATTGGTAGTTGTGGCGACCTTTGGGGGACGCCCACGTCCATCAGTGGACGTTTTTTAGCTTAAATTATTTTACAGTCAGCATAAAGTATTTATGTAGAGATCAACAGCACATAGGTTAACGCCTCGGACGCTAGCTTGAATTCAGGCAAACAGTAGCGCTTACTATACAAGTATTTTGCAAATATCTACAGGACTTAATGGTGAGGGTTTACTCATTTTTCATTTTCGCAAGGGTGCGAAAACAAATGTAGCGAGTGCTATTAATTCAGATTACGACCTTCAAAGATAAATAAGTTTTACTTTAATAGACCACGATTATCGATCCATCTGTCCCCTAAACAAATAGCTTGTGCCTTTCAGCAACGCCCTAAGCCGAGGTTGGAGTCCCGCAAGGGGCGCCCTTAGCAGCAGTTGCTTAGTTTATAATCATTTTAAATTTATGCCTGGCTGGTGGCCTTGTTTAGTTTCCCAGAAATTGTCCAGTTAAGCAGCCACATTTCCATGAAATGTTTGCGAGACGCCACTTGTCCACGATATTTTGCATGGCGCCCTAGTGCATGCTGAAGATAATGTACGTATCACAAAAAAAAAATCATTCGTATATTTTTCATATTTCTTAATAAAAAATCATTCCATTACTTAGGTACACCAGTCCCAACCCTTATTTGTTATAATATCTATACACACATAACCTTAATGGTGCACTCAAAATTACCATGAAATTTCTCTTTCTCTCATCGCGTCCAAAAAATAAAACACTTCTAAATGTCATCAGTACGATCTTCTTCTTTCCGTGTGATTAGTGGCCAACCTTGTGTCAAAGTCTTTCAAGCCGCCCAAAGGCCTTTTATTTGGCTTTACTCGTGGTAGGTCTCTTATTGCTCTAGTGTGATCTTACGGGGACCTGGAGCGCTCCTTCGGTGCCGAAGATGACGCTCCAGTGTTTTAGATGGTAGGAGTTTCAAGCGCACATACTTGATAGGCTTTAAAAAGATTTTTACGGGTTTCGCGCAGTTACATAAAAATACATTTTCGTGGCTGACTGTACCGATCCAATAATATATAATAATACGTCGCTACGTCCAACGTATGATTGACGTTTGGTTTTAGATGCAGCACTTTGTAATGTAATTACACTGTCTTGCAGGAATTTTAACTGGCAATCGTAGGCGGGAACTACGCATTTATTTTAGTAATCTTCTAGTTAAATTTAATTATCGGTTAGCTTATAAGTGACTTAACTTAATTTATTTGAAACTATTGGTTGAGTCGATAATGTGTTAACATTTCAACAAATTCTTTCTCAAATTCCAAAATCTTTGGAAATTTTAGAGATTACGTGGAAAGTAGTGAGAAGTATAATGTACACACTTTTGAGTTGCTTCAAGGGCCCCAGTTATAATTCTTCTTCTTCTGCCTTTTCCCAACTACCAATGTTGAAATTAATACTACTCAGATATGGCTGTTTTTTTACACGGAGCAACAAAGCTTTCAATGTGGTGTCCGAATTAAGAATATTGGCCCACTCCATCTCCTCCCTAGGATATCGTAAACGGTGACTAAGGGCTCTAAACCAGAGTGATAGGCAGACCGCCCTTGTGTGGAACAGTAGCCATTCTGCGCTGACCAACTCGCCTGCCAAGCGCGGTGAGTACTGGTAAAATCTCCCCAAAATGATGACAATTGTGGTAATCTATGGGGTAGGCCTTTGTTCATCAGTGGACGTCCTTTGGCTGATATGATGACCTACTGCCACCTGACCTCCGCAACCCAATTACTGGAGTATACAGATACCTTAAGGTTCATTTTCGATTTTCACTTCAAGCTTCTTATTCTCCGTAAAGACTATCATAGATGCTCGTACGACAGCCGGATTGAACGCTTAATGTGCTCTTCGGAACGCGACGTCTTGAAGTAGAGAAAGATATAGGTCACAAGGGATATTGCCATTATCACCAGGCTTTGCAGATGGATCAGGGATTGCTATATCGATGTGATATACCAATTTATGTGAAAAGGACACTTCAACTAAAGTTTTCAAATATCCTAAAGTTCTTTACCGATCGTTTTGAAATTTTTACACATCGCTGTATTCACATACGCGCATGTTTTTATTAAATCGGGAGACCCTTAATCTATGTATATAAAAATGTAATGTACGTTTGTTCGAAATCTCCTAAAGTTCTTTACCGATCGTTTTGAAATTTTTACACATGGTTGTATTTATTTATTTATTTATACTTTTATGCACAATGGTGGTACACAAGGCGGTATTCATATACGCGCATGTTTTTATTAAATCATGAGACTCATAAATGTTTTTTTTGTCATTTTCATGTTGTAATTACGCGGATTTAGTCACAGCAACGCGGGGCCGGGTAAAGCATAATTTGTATTATTATAATATACTATATTATAATAATACAAATTATGTTAGTATAAAGAAACTTCAGTCTATGTTAGTCAAAATTTCACTTGGCACTACGTCACTATGCTTTCTAGTGGAACTTCTTCGCGGAAGCGACGGAACACACCTTGCGGCCTAAAGTCCTCTTCCATGACGAGTTGCAGATAACGTTGGTACTCGCACCACGAACGCCTTAAAGTTGACGTTTTTGTGTGACTCCAGCAGCTGCACTCTCCGCGTTTACTTGGTCCTTTTGACTCACGTACTCTACGGTACCCTCCGCCTTAGTGGTGTAGTGTAGGCGAGAGATATACACCGGAGTGTTCAGCTTCACAGTACATAATAATACTTTGCAGTACGTAGCCGCAGCGGTTCTTATTGGTTCGCTGACGGCGCTTCATCCTTTGCACCATCACATACCCATCATCATCATCTGCTGTTCTCTCTCTGCATTTCTCGTAATAAATAACTGTAGCAAAATTATGCACAAATAGCAAATGACTCGTATAATATGACTCGTGAACTTTACAATGAACTCAAGCCTACAAACATGATTACTGCGATAGCTAAAAATAAAAACGTTTAATAACACAATCAATACGTATAACGCGACCACCCAAATAACCCTAAATCGCTCGATGAACAAGCCATTCATAAATTCATAATTACTTGCATTCATTCATAGATAACGGTACAAAATATATACGAAAAGCACGCTAATTTAAGCACGAATTGAAAATAAATTGACCAAATTATTCTAAACACCACCTTCAGTGATTTGAACTCTATAGTCCTTGTTTTTGAGTTCATATTTGCCTAAAATTATTATGTTGCAATTTTGTGACAAAGAATGCATAAAATCACTACCTGAGGTACCTTCCTAGAAAGCAGTAATGACAAATTTGGTAATCCTCATCTGTGGAACATGCGATCTGCAAAGATAACTAACTATTCAGGGCTGCCAAAAATAATATGATATCTACTTAACTGGCAATCTTTAGATCTGATGATTTGTATCATGTTTCAAATGTGTATTAATAAAGGTAGGTATATATTGAAATAAATATGGTGTCAATTTGATCTTTCCGCTAGCTTTGGGTGACTAAATTTTATGAAGTTTGCGTTACAATTAGATTGAATATCTCAGCAATCTACAATTTGTTTACTAATAGCTCTGCACATACAATTAGGCCCGCATATAAATGATTATTTAACTACATATACTCGACAACCCTACGTACACCTGAATCACTTTACATTGCCGCCAAACGATTACCAATTTGGCCGTTTGGCGTTCGGCTGGCGTCACAAAGTCTACCGAAAAACGAAACTGCCCCATGCGTCGGAAAGGATTATATTCCTGCATTTTTTGCAGATTATATCAGACAAGGGTGTGTTTACCTGGAGCATTAGTATACTAGAATTCGCTATGTACTTTAAATTTCGCTTGTGCCATTTACTGACACGACCGACGACAGTAATAACTTTGCTGAGAAGGGCCGGTAACTGAAAAGGGGAGTGGGTATACAGTCGCATTGTGGGAGAGACCGATATTTATGTTATCGGCCCATAAACTCTCTTGGCTGGCCTCCTAGACTGCTCAATCTACGATGGGAATATTGTCACTTGACAAACGGCTTGGTGGTCGCAGTACGTTGTCCACAGTGCTAAGGATAATACTTACCATCCTCCCAACAAACATAAGAAATCTGTCAAGACATGGTTCCTTATTACAAAGCTCATGGTCAGAAAGGGAGTGCCGGGAACTACACAGTGTATATTCAAGTAGGTATTTTAAGACAAATACATAGATGTTCATTGTCATTTAAACTCTTTGATTTGATAGGTTTGGAATCTATCTCCTTCTGTGAGAGCGTCATGCTGCAGAAGGAGACGGCAGAGCGGGATCGGGAGAGGGCCGATCCCGCTCGAAGAAGGAGGAGACGGCGCCGGGGTAACAACCGCCCTGGCGCCTGATTCCCATACGCCTGGAACCCCCTGCCGTTGCTATAAGGCGGGGGACCTCTGGGTTCGCGGGTGCGTAGATTGGGGAATCTGCGTGCTCACCAAGCGACCCAAGAGAAGACGGTAGCACGCATGTGGTCACGCGCTGCCGTGGGATGCTTTGGGGGATCCTTTACAATCCCCCGGGGGGATGACCACTGTAAAGTCACCCTCTCCGAGATGTGCCTATAGGCGTGGCACTAGTGGGCGGCGCTAGTGTGATCATAGGAGGACCTGGAGCCTCCCTTAGGTGCCGAAGATGACCGCCCCAGTGGTTTTAGCCGGCAGGAGTCCGGCATATACCTTCGCCCTTCCCTGGGGCGAAGGAAGTTTATGAAGAATTTCCACTGGGCACCAATAAAAAAAATAAAAAAGGTTTGGAATCTATAATAAAAATAATAATGTTCCAAACTTCATGCCACAATGAAAAACATCAAGACACTGTCAGAGATTACTGCGTGCATTGTTTTTGTAGAATTATACAGTAGATAGTCTAGATTTTAAAACCTGTAACGACGCGCGACGCTATTCATTCTGTAACCACAAATGCTGCAAATTGTTTAAAACCTGACCAAAAGCAAAAAGTAATAATATACGAAGTGAAATCCGTTAAAAAGTGTTTTATGATAATAAGTATTAATCGCGAATACCTAAGACATTTCTATGCTGGCAAGAAGAAGTAGCGGAATCCAACATAAAACCTTTTTAAAATACACTAAAATAGGTTGTTTAGTCCACACAAAGTGAATAATCCAACACATATACGTTAGTAGAAAAGAAAGAGAAACAGGCACATGTTTGCATTTCTAAATATTAATACAAAACAGATTCATTTTCATTATAAGCAATAAATAAAAGGCAATATCAATAACGGGTTATTAACAAATTATGTAATATAAACAAGGAACAAGTCACACAAAGGTACGAATTGATTATTCGAAGTCTTTCAAAGACTCAATGTATTCATTCAAACAGTGTTAGGAACAATAAAATTGGTAGATAGGTACGTATAGACTTATAAAAATCGTATCCGATGGTTAGCAAGTAGCAACAACAACTGTTGATACAGGTGTAGTGCGGTATGAAATCATATGAAATAAAATAATAAAAACATGAACGTTCGAAGCCTGAGTTTGTGTTGATGCTAACTGCGTAGTATAATTTGATTCGATGACAATTTTACAAGCTAATGCGGGGTTAGCCAAGTGGCGTGATTGTTGTACTGAAATGACAAAATTATTTATTAGGGTACTAGCCGTCAGCAGCTCGATAGGAGTAAAAAAAAAGTAAATTTTCTTCCTTTGGCTATATGAAAATAATGTCAAGGTAACATTTTTGTGTAACGTTGTGTAGGCGCATGCGTGGGCATAACCGATTATTTCCAGGCTATAGTCGATGTCCTGAAAAAAAGAAGTTTCCCTTCTGTCACGTGTACTGAGCTGCAGGACCTTTTTTTTGTTTTATACATAGTTCAAATAAAAAGTGTCCTATATCATCTTAAACGACATAATCTACCTCTATGGCAATTTCTCTAGAATCTGTTCTGCCATTAAGACGTGATTGTATCCGGATTAAGAATATCGCACAACTCCATTTTATCGTCGATGTGGTAAAAGGCGACTAAGGGACTCTAAACCAGAGGGATGGTTAGCAGAGTCCCATCGGCCGAACGGCAGCCATTCTGCCTTCACCAACCTGCCTGCCAAGCGTGGTGACTGAGCTAATCCCCCACAAATTACGACTCACTACACGTACCCGGCCATTTTAGATGAGAAGCCTTTGTTCAGCAGTGGACGTCTTTTGTCTGATATGATGATGATGATGACGAAGATATAGGTAGGCCCGTTCTTTTACAAAATACTTATACAGGTCAAATCTGTAATTTATTTTAAAAAAACGATGGCCGGCCTTTCCTGCCTGACTGGCCCCTAAGAAGAAACATTAAAACAAACTCAGGGTCAAATTATACAATTTTAGTTATAGCAGGCATTTTTTTCGCAAACAGCAATTTTAGTGAGTACAATGTGCGGCAGTATCTGGACTGGCCTTTTAGGGGAATTACCAATATAGTTTGAGCTGGTTTGCCGAACAGATGGCGCATATGAAACCGTCAACTCTTCGTCTTGTGTTAAGCTGATTGGTTGGAATGGATATGGAGCTTTTGGGGAACTTCTTTGTAATATAGAAACCATGGGGCTTTTTTACTGCTCTCGGTAGAAATTCATTCAATTCATTTTCATTTTCAATTCACCCGGAAAGGCGAAGGGCTACTACTGGCTAAAACTACTGGGGTGGTCATCTTCGGCACCTAAGGGGCTCCAGGACCTCGTATGATCACACTAGAGCCGCCCCATGGTGCCACGCCACATTGGTCACCCCCTCGCCCTGCCTCTCCGGTAGCCTCACTGTGCACTGTGCTATGTTGCGCACACGGTGGCTGCATGTCCACATGCGCGCCTCCATCTTCTAGTGGGTCACAAGGTGTGGGCACGAGATTTCCCAAACTGCGCGCCATCATATGAGTGACGTCCAACGCAATCGATAAACTGATTGTAATATTAATTAACGGGCTACAAAATACAACTAAATGTAAGTGTTCTGTGCTTTGTACTTTAATAGAAAATATGGACTAGTGTCGGGAATCACGGGACAAAATCTCAGTGTTCTATAGTTACAAAAGCTATACGCAACATAACTTCTAAAGATGTACGCACGAAGAGTAAGCCACGCTCTGTTCGCTGGTCCGACAACAGACAAGAGCAGCAGCGTCCTGTGTGCGAAAAGCAATAAAAACTGACCACGTCACCAACCTTAAGTACTACCAAGCGACGTGAATTTAAAGTCACCTATGAACAATCATGCAATGTGGCTATAGACAGAGTAAGACACACTCACATCATTTTAGCCGTAAAACGTCCTCTGCTGGACAGAAGACTCCCCAAAAGATTACCACAACGAGCGGTATGGGCTTGTGTTGTGTGGTCATTGGGGGTTTTGCCATAATCGCCACGCTTACCAGACCAAGTGGCAGTTACCTTAAAAATGTACTCGAAAGACACTGCTGGCCATCCTCCGGCTAATCCCATAGTTGCCTTTTACGACACCCACGGGATGAGATGGGGTGGTTGTATTCTTTGCCGGCAACGCATACACTGCAACTTAAATATGTTGTCCTATTCAAGAGCTCTGTATATACCTCCACCGGTAAACGTCCAATCCTGACCATGGGCCTCAACAATCAATACAATGAGTGATCATATGGGATATTGTCATAGTTACCACGCATGTCAGGCGACCGAAGGTGATTGGTGATTGCAATATATTCAGCTGCTTCCTCTGGTTTAAAGTCCCTATGTCGCTTTTTACGATATCCACGGGAAGAGCTGGAGTGATGCAATATTCTTAATCTGGATACCACACGGAACCCGTACACCACACGGAATCCGGACACCACATGGAACACGGACATCACACGGAACGCCGGGCACCACATGGAATCCTTATATAGTAAAGAATTAGTAGGAAGTGTAGTAGTTTGTTTTAACATCACATACAGAAACTGCCAGAGGAGAGGATTCATACATTTGAATGTACATTTGGTTGTACTTCATGTTGACATTAGGCACGGTGCACACGTCATGAAGCTCGCTCACGATACACGCTCGCCAGCAAACCGCCACGTGATGCACAGCCTCACGAAGTGTCGTGGAACTGTATCAATAGCCAGATGTTAATTATTCCATTTCATGCAAGAATTTGAGGTTACAAACAGTAACATGTAGATATTTGACGGCACGGCTGTCGCAATGGCTAAATAAGAATAGTTTTCTGCGCTACGTGTCACGGATTCGTTCCCCGTACGGAATAAATATTTGGATGCTCTATAGTTGTTTCGGGTGTAGGTGCATGCAAGATTTATGTATGTATGTGGCAAGGAAATGATGAAAATGGAGATTTAATTTTGAAAAAAATTACCGTCCTAACGACTGTCTAACCTAAATTATCATCGGCCTTCGTGGTCATAAACAGTTAAGGGTTTTGATCAAATCACTTACTTTCTTTAGGGAAATCAACCCAAAGTTTAAATTTTAACATCTTCCGTGAATTGATCATCTACTTTAGGGATTTCATCAAGTCTCCGTTTTTATCTTCTCCATGCAACATGTATACTGTACTGTACTCACGACTCAGAAGATAGCGTCGTGTTGGCAACGATTTTCAAGAAGTACGTAAAGAAAAATACCAGGTAAGATCAAGGCGTTTTATTGTTATTAGAAGTGCCAGTTAGGCTTCCCATTGAGTTCAGTTTGACGGCATAGTTGGTGCAGAGGCTGACACAGGCGGATGCTGCGCTCCGGGTCGCGGGTTCGATTCCTGCACGGAACAAATATTTGTATGATCTGCAGGTAGTTGTTTCGGGTCTGGGTGTATTATTGAATTTATGTATGTAAACGCACCTACGACACACGAGAAATCCTAGTGTGGGGCAAGGTTTTATTCAAAAAAAGAAAAGAAAAAAAAGAAAATTCGCAGCAAATTAAAGACATTTTCTTTGTTCTTCTTTCTCTTTCCACAAAGCAGAAGAAAAGTGGGAAAGAAATCTTTTTGCATAGCTATCAATGAACTGAACACCACCTCACCTGCCAACCATTCTGACATGAAAAAACGTTGTATGACCTGACGGGGAAGCTCATTTCCAGCAACGAGTAGTCTGGTAACATTCTAAAGTAATACAAGGTACTTTCTTTTATGCAATTATGGTCAAAACAAATGTATTTCGTGCAATTTTCCCTTAGTCCAGAACATAATCTTCGATTGCCAAAGAATTTGTAAAACCTTAGTAATCAGTTCTGGGAACAGAACAAATTCTGCTTAGCCACCTCATAGTGGAAAGGAATGTTTAATCTCTATGTTTACCATTCTATTACAACATTCCGCCTATTTTGAACTTATGTTACCTATATTGGAGTTTTACTTGTTGTGCAATAATCATTTTAGCTTTTATTTTCCACACACACCCACCATTCCATAACATTCCACTGAACCCATCACTGCAATGAGCGATCATTAGGACTATTACCTTAATCACCACGCTTGGAAGGTGGTGATCACAGTATTATGTTATTAGCATGCTGCTGCCCATCCTCTTGATATCAACTCTTCATGGCTTTTTATGACACCTATAGATGGAGAGAGGTGGTCCAGAAGCACACGAAATCAATAAATAACAAAACCAGACAACCATGCTCGACCGTATCAGTAGAGTACGCCGCCCGAGGCACGTTCTGGTCGATCCAGACGATAAAATCACGTTAGATCACATGAAGAGACTCGCGTTGTCTCGTTCACTAAACACCCGACCGTTGTACCGCCCTCGCCGCCGAGGATGCCCGCCTCACCGACGTCGCGGAGGCCTATCGCCGCGTCACCTTCCCGTTCAAGTTAGCACTTCTCCCTCCCGTCTCTTGCTCGCGCCGGCCCGTGCTGAGCCTGTAGCTTTAAATGTCCCCTAATACAATTTAAATAATACCGATCCAGCTGTCCCCAAAACAATAGCTTGATATCCCCAGCAACGCCCTAAGCCGAGGTCCGTGTCCCGCAGGGGGCGCCCTTAGCGAATGTTGCTTAGTTTTTAATATTTAATTTAAGCCTGGCTGGAGGCCTCTTTTGGCTTCGCCAGCAAATGACCGGTTAAGCAATTCCCAGAAATGTATGCGAGAAGGCCAACAAAAAAAAAAAAAAAAAAAAAAAAAACTATGCTCGACGCACCCATACGTCATATGTGTACGGCGTGTCCTCAAACATTGCAAAGTGGTCCAAAGCAGATGATAGAGAAAGAAGATACAATGTCTTAGGTTTTCGCGATTATTACACATTATAATAAAAAAAATTTAAACGGATTAGATCGCGTATATTATAGATTTTGTTTTTCCTGACGTTTCGAATACTTTGCAGCATTCGTGGTCGCAGGATGACTAAGGTGACAGGCGTCGTTACAGGTTGGCTACTGTTCCACAGAAGGGACGCTGCCACCCATCCCTCTGGTTTAGATTCCCTTAGTCGGCTTTTACGAGATCCACGGGAGGAGATGGAGTGGTGCTTTAATTTCCAGATTAACAATATAGCACCACTTCATCTGCTCTCGTGGATGTCGTAAAAGACGACTAATGGACTCTGCCATTCTGCGATCACACCCACCTGCCAAACGTGGTGAGTACTGGTATATTCCCCCCAAGATGACTAAATATATGGGGAAGGTCTTGGTGCAGCAATGGACTACCTTCGGCTGATATGGATTCGGATGATAGGCGACGACGGTGTGACCCTCGATATTATATACTAACTGTGCTCGGTGGTTTCACCCACCGTTTAATTTTAAAAAGAAATCGGATCACTTCGGTATAGACAGTTGACATGTATAGTGTATATATTTATCGGATTACATGGGTTTTAATTTTATCGAGCGGAACGGCAATCCTTTAAAAAAAACAACGTAATTATTCCTTATAACATCAGCTATCTTTCAATGAAAGTCCCGTTAAAATCGTTCCAGCCGTTTCGGAGATTAGCCAGAACAGACAGACACAAAAAACATGTTTTTATTTTATTTGTATCGAATATACTTTCATATTCATTTAGTAAAACCCTGTTATTTTGACATTACAAACAGACACTTCAATTTTATTTATCTGTTGCTGTTGTTCCACAGATGGGACGCTGTTCCACATCCCTCTGGTATTAAAATCCCTTAGTGCCCACTACGACATCCGCGGCAGGAGATGGAGTAGTGCTATGTTGTCAATCCGGACACCACACGGACAATACGTATTATATGTATTGGTGTGCTCATTGAATAATTTTATATTAATTAATTAAATATTTCCTACGCACTTAAATTTTTTCATATCGGCCATTCGTAAGTAAGCATCATTTCGGCCATTCGTAAGTAAGCATCATTTCGGCCGAATGAAGTCCACTGCTGGACACAGGCCTCCCCCAAAAATCACCACAACGACCGATATGGGTGTGTTGTGGGCTAATTGGGGGGTTTTGCCATAATCACCACGCTTGGCAGACGGGTTGACGATCGCAGTTGAGTTGTTAATGTACTCGAAGGACGCTGCTGCCCATCCTCCGGCTAATCCCTTAGTCGACTTTTACGACACCCACGAGAGGAGATGGGGTGGTGGTATTCTGAACCGGCACCACACGGCAAGCCGTAATGAAATGACAAAATATCTGGAGGTAACAAACGACGATACTAACCAATTACTGCCCTCGTGCAGTTGTTTATCAGACGAGCTTATTCATCTTAGCGTTCAATTCACACCATCATCTCACAAGTGTCGGAGGATGGCGGTGTCGTTTTTTAGATTATGGTCTATGTTACAACCGGTTAAAAGTATTGTTTTGAAGTATTTGTATTTCATTGAGTGGTCTAATTAGGTCGTATATAAGAATGTAGTACCTATCAAAGACAATATCAATCAAAGATTCTATTTTGAATAAGCAGTGATGTACGCCTTAGTGAAAGGGCGCGGCTATTAGATGCAGGTGGTACAAAAGTGAGAACTGCAGGCCTTCAGGGTTCTGTCGTTATATGGCGGGGGCCTCGGGGGTTGCGGACGTGCGTATTGGGGAGTTTGCGTGCTCGTAGCGAGCAACCCCCGGGAAGACGGTGCTGCGCACATGGTCACGTGCTGTCGTGTGTGCAGCACAGCGCACAGGGAGGCTTCGGGGACCCTTTACAATCCCCTCGAGATGTGCCTAGGTGGCCCCCTTCGCTACAGGGGGTGACCGTCTTACAGTCATCCCCTCTGAGATGTACCTATAGGCGTGACACCAATGGCCAGGTCTAGTGTGATTGTACAAGGGACCTGGAGCTCCCGTTCGGTGCCGAAGATGACCACTCCGGTGGTTTTAGCAGGTATGCCTGGCATGCACCTTCGCCCTTCCCCGGGACGTAGGTATTACATGATGTATTTCCACCGGGATAATAAAAACGGTCTTCAGGGTTAATCCTACCCCTAGATATAATAAATGTGTAAGATTGTAATGTTGGAAGCTCCATCACGCTGAGAACGGACTCGGACTATGATACCTATACTTTTTATTTAAATCATATTTCTTTTAAATAATTTTATATTTTTAGTTATTTATTCCGTGTGCTGTGATTTGGAATATAGAACCACTTCATCTCGTCCTGTGGATGTTATAGAAAGCGACTAAGGGATTCTAAACAAGATGGATGGGCAGCAGCGTCCCTTTTGTGGAACAATAGCATTTGTTTTCAGCAACCCGCCTGCCAGCGTGGTATACTGGCAAATTCCCCCCATGTAACCGGTCGTCTATAGGGGAGGCTTTTGTTCAGCAGTGGACGTTTTTGGCAGAATGGCGATGATTAGTTTTTAAAGCAAAATTTACCCTAAAAACCTATAAATTCATTACTTATAGATTCGAGTTCATTATTTACACGTAAAATAATAACTTTTTAGTACGTTTTTTTATCATTAGCTGGGGATCCTGGTGACAGCACCATGTCATAGTCGTGATAAATTGTTGTGTCGTCGATACGTCGGTCTTGATACGTCTGCAAAACAACTCAATCGGACGCCTACAAGTGATTGAAAATTAAATTGCAAGATTCCATTACATTCATACATCGTTCGTATACATGCAGGTCAATCTAATATAAAGCTTGTAAAAAGAAAACAATTATAGCTGGGCGTAAATTGTAATTTAGGGATAGTTATCAATAGTAGCGGACGGTTAAGGGCTAGTATTGAAATAATCTTTCAATCAACATCTCGCGATTTGCACGCAAGGATAAAAACACTACCAATAATTGAAAGGGTTTTTTTTATTTCTGTATTTTCTTTGGGTGCCTACACATATAAGTATTTAACACCAATACACACCGATACTTACCCCAGAATCGCTACAATCATTGACTTTAGCCACAGACAGCGCGGTTGTCGTTTTGTCGGCTATCGGCCGATGTCGAACGTCGGCTCGCATCAAAGCAGTCGCCCCAACGACGGGCCGATGCGCCCGCGTCAGTGACTCGGCGTTTTGTCCTGCCTTCTGATACTGGAAGAATTTTCCTTATGATTCGATGATATTTTGTTCGAACATGTTTTGTAGTGTTAATTTCAGGTTTGGACGTAGAAGGTAATTTGTCTTAAATTTTCTACATTCCATTTGGGTGATGTTGTTTTCGATGATATATTAGATGTAATAAATATTGTTCTTTCATCTCACGTAGAATGCATTTCCTTATTAGGTATAGACAGATACATGGTGCAGATGTTAAAATAACTTTTGTTGCTTCGCACCATAATTGAAGCGCAATTTTTGAGCTGGAAAGATGGCTGTTTTTTTCTGTGAAAGGTTCAACTGAAACAGGTTCCAGATCATTCAGGAAGTTCACATTCTAACAGAATGTGAAAACCATGAACCAGTTTTTTTTTTAAACTAGGATTTATCCTGTTTCGTAGTTCTTTCATAAATCTCAAATGCACAAACATCCAGACCCGAATCAACTCCCTGCAGGCCATACTAATATTCGTACCATGCGAGAATCGTAGCCATAGTGCGAAATTGCTCAGCTATTTTGCAAACCGTACCCTCGTCTACCTAAAGCATTGTGACCAATTTATGACTTATGGTGACGAGACTACACGTGTGACTTACTCGTAGCCTGGTGGTAAGCGCTACGCCTGTACATAACAATTGTAATGTATACCCCCGGGGCCCGGCTAGTCATGTACCACACTGATTTCACATTTTGGGACATTTTGGGGGGAATTTGCCAGTACTCACCATGCTTGGCAAACGGGTTGGTGAGCGCAGAATAGCTGCTGTGCCACAAAAGGGACGCTGCTGCCCATCCCCCTGGTTTACAGTCCCTTAGTCGCCTTTCACAACATCCACGGAAGGAGATGGAGTGGGTATATTCTTAATCCGGACACCACACGGAAAATTACTGTACAGAAACATAATCCCGTATTTAAATAAAATTTTACATAATAATGTTTTCATACTTTTCTTTTTAAAACCCCCGCTCTATCATTTCTCCAGTGTCGTGGGTGCGTTTACAGACACAAATTCTACATACAGTACACACAGACCCGGATCCACTATCTATAGATCATACTCCAACGAGGTGGGCTGACGACCTGGCGAAGATCACTGGGAGTCGTTGATGGGTGGGTGGGTGGCATGTAATCGTTCGTAGTGGAAATCTATAGGGGAGGCATTTGTTCAGCAGTGGACTTCCTTTGGCTAACATGATGATGTTTTAAATAATTTTTTGATTCAGTGTTCCGTTTACGAAATATGAACGTTTGAAGTGGTCATTTTTGTTAGAGTTACGTGTTCGTCATGATGAGCCTTCTGCGGTTGTTCCGGGAATTAACTTTCTGCTTCGCAGATTGACAATTGATTGTTTTAAAAAAACGTTACCGCACACTAGGATTTCTCCTGTATCGTGGGTGCGTTTACAGAAATATATTCCACACACAATACACCCAGACCCGGAACAACTACCTGCAGGTCATACAAATATTTGTTCCGTGCGGAAATCGAACCCACGACCCGGAGCGCAGCAGCCGACTGTATCAGCCACTGCACCAACCGTGCCGTCGAATCGAATTCTGTCTGTAGATTAGTGATCTGTCCAAGTAAAAAAAAAAGGCGGAAGACTATGTCTTCAAAGGGTTCGGTTTGAGTGCATTAGCCTTGTAGTAGACGCTTAGGTGTCCAAGTGATTACGTGAGGTTTGTCTCAACTTCTTCAAAATACCGGGCCTATGACGTCAATGCTAAGTCATCCGCGTATAGGAAAGAGGAAGTGTTGGGGGATGATGCATGGTCATTGGTGTATATGTTGAAAAGTAAAAGAGCCAACACCTTGCCTTGTGGTAAACCATTTTTTTGTAGGTGTCAGTGACTTTTCCCGAGAGGAGATTGACTCGGAAGCGGTGATTATGGAGAAGTTCACTTAGGATGTAGACAGAGGTTCTGCCTCTCGTTAGCTCCTCTGCTTTCCACAGCAATCGTTTTAGGTTGACCGTGTCGTAAGCTGCAGACTAATCCACGAATACATACATACTATTTTTTTTAAAACGTTGCCCCACACTAGGATTTCTCCTGTGTCGTGGGTGCGTTTACATACATAAATTCCACACACAATACGCCCAGACCCGGAACAACTACCTGCAGATCATACAAATATTTGTTCCGTGCGGGAATCGAACCCGTGACCTGGCGCGCAGCAGCCGACTGTGTCAGCCACTGCACCAACCGTGCCGTCGAATAGCATAGGTACAATCTCAAACCAAAATTAATCACTAGCGTTTTTGTAGTGAAAAAGAAAAAAGGCAATTCAAAAGGTCCGTCAAATGAAGGGTTTAATGTTATAGTTGTGCGTATTTAGGCTGAAAGGGACAGACTCGAAAGAGTTGTGTATAGGTAGCCGTACTAACTACGAAACCCTACCCTGTGCACGGCCCTATACGCTACTGGCCGATTATTATTTAGTTTTGCGTTATACATTTGTGGATATTTTAAAAAACGAAAGGTAATGAGAATTTCTTGTGCAGAAACTCCATGTAAAAATGCACACTCCGCAAAGTTCACACAAAAGTCACACTCACTCTCGTTCTCTCTTTCCTTCGTAGTAATGGGTAAATAAGCCTTCAGTGATGGTCGTGATAAGATGAACCACGATGAATATTTAAACGAGCGACAAAAAATAAATTTAAATAAATTATATATATATATATATATACAAATATTTTCTCCGTGCGGGAATCGAACCCGCGACACGGAGCGCAGCAGCCGACTGTATCAGCCACTGCACTAACCGTGCCATCAATCATCATTTCAGCCCAAAAAAGTCCACTGCTGGACATAGGCCTCCCTATAAGATTGCCACAACTACCGGTATGGTTTCTGTTGTTTGTTCATTGGGGGGTTTTGGCGTAATCGCCATGTTTGGCAGACAGGTTAGCGATCGCAGTTGAGTGGTAAATGTGCTTGAAAGACGCTCCTGCCCATGCTGCGGCCCGTATCCCGTGGTCGCTTCTTATGACACCCATGATGAGATTAAGTGGTGCTATTCTTAACAGGCACGGAAAAAGTGTTACATATAAAAACCCTTTTAATCTGACGAGCTCAACAATTAACAATATAACTACCTGATACGAAGCGCATCCGTTCGGATATCCTATCACAATAATCACTTACATCCTACCGTTAGATAAGTGTGTCTTTAGACCCCGTCCACGCACATTGCATGCTCATCCACAAAGTGGCCTAACTCACAAATGAAGGTTTATAAGCTTGAATTGAAAAAGATCGAGGCTCATACTTTAGAGTTGCTTATTGAAAATCGTGATTTTTGAGTTGCATAATTTTATTGTCAGCAGTGCAATATGTGGTAAAAAACGTAACCTCTCATTATTTGTAATCTCCGAAATAAAATTCGAGCGGATTGAGCTGCTTGAGCGTCGATTTCCTTTGCTTTGTGTCTTTGTGGATTGCTGCTCAAAGGATTGGCCCGACTCCGCTGTAATACAAGCATCAAGTAAAGCACGTTTTTAGGGTTCCCTAGTTAAACAAGGACCTCGTATAGTTTCGCTAAGTCCATCGGTCTGTCTGTCCGACTCTATGTTATAGCCATTTTACTCGCAGACTACTCATACTTTAGACTTGCTTATTGAAAATCGTGATTATTGAGTTGCATAATTTTACTGTCAGCTATGCAATACCTATGTGGTAAAAAACGTAACCCCTCATTATTAGTATCTTCAAAATGAAATTCGAGCGGTTTGAGCTTGAGCGTCGATTTCCTTTCCGTTGTGTCTTTGTGGATTACTGCTCAAACGATTGACCCTACTCCGCTGTAAGCGCCTACTACCCATCAAGTAAAGCACGTTTTTAGGGTTTACCTAGTTAAACAAGAAACCCTTATAGTTTCGCTTTGTCCATCCGTCTGTCTGACTCTCTTTTATAGCAATTTAACTTGCAAACTGTTAGTGCTATGGAGTTGACATTTGGCATGGTTACGCATTCGTATAACGGTACCAAAGTTAGTTAAAATATCTACCTCCCACATTCAATGTGGGGTCTTGTTTAGGCTATCGTTGAGCAGGTATTTCAAAAATATAAGGGGTTGTTTTAAACTTGTTTGTAGAACTGATGGTCGTTGGAGCAAAAAGGTTCTCGAGGGGAGACCGTGCACTGAAAACGCAGCGTAAGACGATCTCCAACGAGGTGGGCTGACGACCTGGCGAAGATCACTGGGAGTCGTTGATGGGTGGGTGGGTGGCATGTAATCGTTCGTAGTGGAAATCTATAGGGGAGGCATTTGTTCAGCAGTGGACTTCCTTTGGCTAACATGATGATGTTTTAAATAATTTTTTGATTCAGTGTTCCGTTTACGAAATATGAACGTTTGAAGTGGTCATTTTTGTTAGAGTTACGTGTTCGTCATGATGAGCCTTCTGCGGTTGTTCCGGGAATTAACTTTCTGCTTCGCAGATTGACAATTGATTGTTTTAAAAAAACGTTACCGCACACTAGGATTTCTCCTGTATCGTGGGTGCGTTTACAGAAATATATTCCACACACAATACACCCAGACCCGGAACAACTACCTGCAGGTCATACAAATATTTGTTCCGTGCGGAAATCGAACCCACGACCCGGAGCGCAGCAGCCGACTGTATCAGCCACTGCACCAACCGTGCCGTCGAATCGAATTCTGTCTGTAGATTAGTGATCTGTCCAAGTAAAAAAAAAAGGCGGAAGACTATGTCTTCAAAGGGTTCGGTTTGAGTGCATTAGCCTTGTAGTAGACGCTTAGGTGTCCAAGTGATTACGTGAGGTTTGTCTCAACTTCTTCAAAATACCGGGCCTATGACGTCAATGCTAAGTCATCCGCGTATAGGAAAGAGGAAGTGTTGGGGGATGATGCATGGTCATTGGTGTATATGTTGAAAAGTAAAAGAGCCAACACCTTGCCTTGTGGTAAACCATTTTTTTGTAGGTGTCAGTGACTTTTCCCGAGAGGAGATTGACTCGGAAGCGGTGATTATGGAGAAGTTCACTTAGGATGTAGACAGAGGTTCTGCCTCTCGTTAGCTCCTCTGCTTTCCACAGCAATCGTTTTAGGTTGACCGTGTCGTAAGCTGCAGACTAATCCACGAATACATACATACTATTTTTTTTAAAACGTTGCCCCACACTAGGATTTCTCCTGTGTCGTGGGTGCGTTTACATACATAAATTCCACACACAATACGCCCAGACCCGGAACAACTACCTGCAGATCATACAAATATTTGTTCCGTGCGGGAATCGAACCCGTGACCTGGCGCGCAGCAGCCGACTGTGTCAGCCACTGCACCAACCGTGCCGTCGAATAGCATAGGTACAATCTCAAACCAAAATTAATCACTAGCGTTTTTGTAGTGAAAAAGAAAAAAGGCAATTCAAAAGGTCCGTCAAATGAAGGGTTTAATGTTATAGTTGTGCGTATTTAGGCTGAAAGGGACAGACTCGAAAGAGTTGTGTATAGGTAGCCGTACTAACTACGAAACCCTACCCTGTGCACGGCCCTATACGCTACTGGCCGATTATTATTTAGTTTTGCGTTATACATTTGTGGATATTTTAAAAAACGAAAGGTAATGAGAATTTCTTGTGCAGAAACTCCATGTAAAAATGCACACTCCGCAAAGTTCACACAAAAGTCACACTCACTCTCGTTCTCTCTTTCCTTCGTAGTAATGGGTAAATAAGCCTTCAGTGATGGTCGTGATAAGATGAACCACGATGAATATTTAAACGAGCGACAAAAAATAAATTTAAATAAATTATATATATATATATATATAGGTATGAACATATATGTATATATATATATATATTATCGTATATATTAATTACACTATTTATGGAGGCGCCTCTTTGGCCTGCCCCAGATTTTCCATTGTTTCCTAAATCTAGCCTATCGCGTTTCATCAAATCAAGCCCACACCTTTCCTTAATATATCATCACAGTGTCTTCGTGGTCTCCTTTTGGCATTTTCCTCAGATCGCTTTCACAATGGTGGCACTGTGCCGTCGCCTCACGTCCTATCCTGTGCAGGTACGCACCGAAACAGCCGTTCCCAGTGAGCGTCTGCGTCAGGCGGTAGGTAACGCGCTCGCTTCTTTTGAGCCAGGCTCCAAAGAGCGGCAGGACGGCCTCCACGACGCGCTTGGTGCGACCAAGCGCGACCAACTGCATGCGCAGGCTGTGACGCCACTTTCCAAGTGCGCGCCGCCGACCTAGCCGCCTCAGCCTGTCCAACGCCCCTGCAGGCGCGCCTTCGCCGCTGTGGCGGAGGGAACGTGTCTGATCGTATACCCATGCATCCATCTCCGCCAGGATGTCGAAAGGCGGAAAACGCGCCAAGAGAGTTACCGCCTCGCGGGGCACTGTTCGGTATCCTCGTGCGATCCGTATAGCCACTCTGCGCTGCAGACCGTGAATTTTGGTTCTGCAGCGCTGGGTAGAGTACCTACCTAGCCGGACTTTTGCAATAACAGTAAACTTGTTACATCATATCTACGGTATTTATGCACCGATTTCGATGACATTTTTGTTTGGGTACAATCGTGTTTCACGAGAAAGTTATAATTAAGATTGAGAAGTTCGGATGGCGATTTTTTTCTTTTGTAATACGATGCCAAGATTTCTCCTGTATCGTGGGCATAGAGATAAATCTCACATGTACAAACAGCCAGACCCGTAACAACTGTCTGTAGCGCATACAAATAATTATTCAGTGCGGGAATCGAAACTCAAGTCTCATAAAATAAATTAGTAGGCCGAACGATATTTGTTTATAGTCAACTCAAAATCTATACAAATAAATAAAATTGGAAGTGTCTGTTTGTAATGTCAAAATAATAGTTTTTACTGAATGAATATAAACGCACATACGGTACCTACAACAAAAAAGCTATTTTTTTGTGTCTGTCTGTCTGTCTGTTTGTTCACGCTAACCTCCGAAACGACTAGACCGATTTCTACAGGACTATACTGGCAGATAGCTGATGTTATAAGGAATAACTAGGGCTACTATTATTTTAGAAGAATAATTAGCGATCCTTGCAAAATTTTAAAACCCATGAAATCCAATATATACTCCATGTCAAGCATCTATGCCGAAGTACTCTAAATTATTTATAAATAATCCAATTTATTTTAAATTAAACGGCGGGTGAAACCGCGGGTCCCAGCTAGTGGTAAATAAATAACTAATGTAATGAGTTGACGAGCGCAGTATGGTGCCACTCCGTAATAGTCGTAGGCAGCATTGCAATTGTCATTGTCAGGTATGCGTGATGTTCACCACCAGGAGAATGATTTGCTCATTCACAAGGTTGTATAAAAAAATCTACTCAGTACTTCTCCCCTTTTAAAATCGGGTAGAAAGATATTTCATTACCAGGCCCCGCTTTTACATTGACCACTCTGCCCAGCCAAGTGCCCAGGGCTCCGCGATCCATGAGGCCCCCTAGATCGCGCCAGATCACCATCCGATAACCAATATTTGCTAGAAGTAAGAAGACAGTTACTTTTCCGAATTATATTAAAATTATCTATTCATTTAACAAGAGAAAATAATTGCTGACTAAATCTAGAACTTCCTAATCTACTCCTTTTGTCTGTTGCTAATAAAAGTGTCCTCTATCATATCATAGCATAGCGGCCTCGTCACCCTAAAGTTCCCAGAGCCCCCAATAGGTTAAAGACGGCCCTGTTTATTACCTGAAAGCAAAATATTTACTGACTAAAGTTTGGTTTTGCGAAATACATAACATAGGTACTACTTACGTATTGCTCAAGTCGCGATTGCATTGCAAATAAGTAGGTAAGTTACCGACTTAACTCAAATTACGCAGAAAATACAACTGCTGTGATTCACGCAAATATTGCAGAATCTAGAAAACACTAAATAAGTAGGTAAACTCGTTTAACCACATATAAACGCTCCAAAAATCTGGTATTTATCCGCCATGTTGTTTGTCAAAGTCGTGCACGTGCAACTGCGCGGTGTAGACTTTCAGCGAGAAACGGGATCCCGCCTCTCTTTCTGACGTAAAAAAGTGGCGGTAACTGAACACCGACTACGGGGCGTGGGATATGTATTCACACATGTTTTGAGGGCAAATATACATGATAGCCTACGTACAGTTCAATTATAATACATATAGTTATGTGTGTTATAATACATATAGTAACACTACTGTACATATAGTACATAATCTGTTTTATTTATTTATAATAATGGTCTAAATTAAAGACAGACTCACTAAGACGACAATTGTATAGACTTGTATCTTTAGAGGTGTAGTGTAGCGATAAAAGTATCTTGTATCTGCCTTCTTCTCTGCGCCCCGCATGGCTCGCGAAGAGACGGTTGTTCTGAGCTTTAACCCACATCTCCCTAAGGTATATCGCGGCCCATGGAAATATGGGGTGGTCGTGCCACGTCACGGACACCGGGACGGTGACCGGCGGGATTGTTATTATGTTGTTATTGTTATTCTCTTTGTGAGAAGATGCTATGGGTGTTTCTGTATAATGAAGATGCTATGCATGCACCCGTGTACATCCGAAGTGTTTTACGCCACCTGTGCGACCAAGCCAGTACCAGTTCCCAGGAAAAGGCCCAGTAAGGGGTAAACTTTGAACAGGTGTAGTCTTTATTGGGCGGCATCCTAAAGAAGAGAGGCTAAAGTAGCTTGTAGCAACACTCATCTACTCTCATATATAAAATATGATGTCGTGTGGTCTCCGGATTAAGAAAGGATGAGCAGAGCAGCTTTCAGAAGTTTAACAGCAGCCAAACTGCGGTCACCAACCCGCCTGCCAAGCGTGGTGAATACTGGCGAATTTCTCCTAAAACGACGGCACACTTGTAGAAATCTATGGGGGAGGCCTGCTGAACAGTGGACGTCCTTTGGCTGATATGATGACGATGACCGTATTTTTACATAATATTTTATGTAAGTCGATTGCTCCATATTATCTAATTTTATGTGAAATGATCTAATAATTTAGATCTAATCGGTAATTGCGTATGATATTTCTTTTGTTCATTGTCCCGTAAGAACAATACGAGTACAGACGGAGAATAGAGCAAGAACAAAATGACACAAAGTCCACTTTTGGATAACTCGTTGTTGTGCTTATAGAAAAACGACCTGCCTACTACTGATCACATTCATTAACACTACATTACACACACAGCTGAACATGGGGCTCTCAATGATCACTACAATGAGCGGTCAACGCTATAATGACAACGCTTAGCAGGCAGACTGATGACCGCAGTGTAAGTTATTAGGACACGGAAGGATACTGCAGCCCATCGTCTTGATATCACCCCCTTAGTTGCCTTCTATAGCACCTATGGATGAAGAGGGAGTGGACCCCTATGCGCGGGAATCACGCGAAAACACTACACTATGCCTTTGATCCGAAGCTATCACTTGTAATCATCATTTGAGCCGAAAAACATCAACTGCTGGACAGAAGCTTCCCGCAAGGATTGTCACAACGACCGGTATGGGTTTATGTTGTGTGCTCATTGGGGGGAATTGCCATAATCGCCATTCTTGGCAGACGGGTTGGCGATCGCAATTGAGTTATAAATGTACACGAAGGACGCTGCTGCCCATCCTCAGCCTAATCCCATAGTCACCTTTGACGATATCCAAGGGATGAAATGGGGTGGTGGTATTCTGAGTCCACCACACGACCAGTCATCATTTGTATTGTTTTTAATAAAATAATAATCATATTTATCTGCCTTTAACTATCCCACTCCAGGTCGGAGGTATTATAGTATTCCTCTTCACATTCTTCACAAGCATCAATGCTTCAATCAGGTAAAAGGTCTCTTCTCATCATGATATCAGCCAATGGACGTCCACTACTAAACAAAGGCCTCACTCATAGATCTCACAATGGTGTCTTCATTTTGGGGGGAATTTGCCAGTACTCACCACTCTTGGCAGGCGGGTTCGTGAGCGCAGGATGGGTATTGTTCCACTGAAGGGACTCTGCTGCCCACCCCTCTGGTTTAGAGTCCCTTAGTAACTTTTTACTATCGAGTTCAGGCCTTCCCCGTATGGAAGGTAAGCATCCAACTACTTGACTATCACTGCTATTGGCATCTTAAATTAACTAAAATTGAATAGTCTCATGATACTACATGCCAAGTTTTGAACTCGCAACGAGTGCACAAAACTCCGAGCTACAGCGACTTTTTTACATTCAACAACAATTTAAACATCACATTGTAGTTGTATTACATTAATCGTAACACAATTAACTGCTCCATTGTGATCGGAATCAACGGAGAACCGCGCACATAATTACATTAATCGGTGTTAACACAAAAGTACACATGACTACAAAAACTTTGCGACTATTGATATTACAACAATATCACGCTTTTAGAACCTATCCAGCGAAACCTGACCTGCCTCATCCCTATGAACCAGTACAAAAACGACGAGCGAGGGGTTATTGTGGCTAACATTAGATGTCGGACTAAAACGGCTGCATCATAAAGAGCTATCGTGAACTGTACACTTGTAAAATATGCTTTGTTAAACGGCGCCTGTCATTGTATACAGACAATACAACTTGTAAGAAATGTTTTTTAGGAATCCTCCATTCATAAAACTATTAGATGGTACGGTTTTGTAGTGAAATCTACGATAGTGTACACTGTTGCGTCGCTTGATCGGATGAATTGCATAAAAGTGAATTTCATTCATACTATTTATAGGATTGCATAGCATTGTGCATACGACCCTAACGTAACTTATCTGGCCTTTTCACATTCATGTAAGTTTACAAATACTAGATATGATTGATTTCTGAAGTAAAAACAATACATTACAGATACGATCATCATCATTTCAGCCGAGTAAAGTCCACTGCTGTGCACACTTGCACAGGATCACCAAAATGACAGGTCTGGGTGTGTTGTGTGCTTAATGTGGTTTCGCCATAATCACCACGCCTTGGCGGGTTGGCAATGCCATGTGACATGTTAATGTAGGTACCTACTCTAAGGAATCTGTTGCCGATCCTGCGGCTAATCTCATAGTCGCGTTTTACGACACCCACGGGATGAGATGGGTTGGCGTTGGTGCTACGTAGTCGCACCACACGGCTTAGATAAGATAAAAATATTATATCATATACGCATATAAGCATCTTCTGCAACATGTCCTTGAATAGCTTCAATCATGTCTTAGCGAATACCAAATCGGGTTATAACCATTATTTTGATTTTGTATTCAAAGATCTATGGATGTTTGAGCTTAGAGACCTTGCACCCAGGACGCATGCATCAGCGTTATGCCTTTAAATTCAGAGTTATACCATTTGAGCGAACTGGGATTCTATACTAGCATAATATTTAGACACAGTGGAAAAAGGTAACAACTGTCGCTAGTAATCACCATGCTTGGCAAACGGATGCGTGATCGCAATATTATGCTATGAAATGGATGGATGGGCGGCACCATCCTCTTATTCTAGAAGGATGCTGCAGCTCATCGGACGCAACCCTGTTTTCGTCTTTTCTACAACCACAGAAATATCCATAACCAGTGCACTCACTGATCAGTAAGATGAAGCAACACTCGAGTCACTCTATAGATGGGTGACCGCATATTGGTATTTCAACTGAACACCGCCGTGCCGTCGGAGGGCACATAAAATCATCAGTCCTGGCTGATGTCATTAGACGGCAGTCATTAAGCCATTTGGACAACTTTAAGCATATGAACGCAGCAAGAGTAGATTCCTACTAAGTATATTTAATAAGGTATTTAGCTATCAACACCTAAATACCTAATTAAATATACTTAGTACCTTTGCTAATGTTAAATAACCTAGTTAAATTTTCAAATAAATAAGTTAGGTTAACATTGAGTTATTAAATAAAACATTAATTAAGTACATTTTTGTATAAATAATTTCAAAAAGTTGGTAATTACAACATTCATAAAATTTTATAATTTAATTTTTCACTACAGTCTATTATTACTGTTCACATTGACTTATAGCCACGCTATAATGACTTAATAATAATATATTCACCTAAAGGTCGTCTGGCAGAAAATGCTTACGTCATTAGGACCGTCGTGGTACACTGTTGTACATTAAGTATAAATAAATAAACATTCCTAATAATGTATTCTATAATCGTTACATATTCGTTGAGCTTGTTTGACTCTTCTATGCGTTGAAAATTTAGTTATTTTTCACACAAAATAATTACATAATATTACATTTTAGTTTAGTTATACCATGTGGTGCCGGCTACGAATAGCACCAACCCATCTCATCCCGTGGGTGTCGCAAAAGGCGACTATAGGATAACCGGGGAGGATGGGCAGCAGCGTCCATCGAGTAAATTACCAAGTAAACTGCGATCGCCAACCCGCCTGCCAAGCGTGGCGATTATGGCAAAACCCCCTGAGAGTAAGAGCACACAACACGCCCAGACCGGTCGTTGTGGAAATCTTTGGGGGAGGCTTGTTTCCAGCAGTGGACTTTATTTGGCTGATACTACTACAATTTAGTTACTAACATGTTTTAACACAGTTAAATATTTCTCATCAAGGATTTAAATAACTACAACACGGGAAAAGTTAATACCTATTTCAATATATTTAAATCACCCAACTTCGGTACAGGTGGAGCAAGCCAAGAGCTGGCATAGTAGTATGAAAAAGGGAAAGATAATAAGTCATGCTAAGTCAGTAAAAAGAGCATCAAACATGAACATCTATTTTTAAACTAAATAAAATGTAAATACAAAGTAGAAACAGAGAATACAGAGATTTTCCCACTCATAAACATAACATTAGGTGCTTCAGCATTATTCTGTAGTACTCAAAACAAAATCATAGTTCGATACCACATAGCTACAAACAATATTATTACTTTAACCATAAAACTACGCATCGACTCGACCACTCATGTATTTACTTTCAGAATAAACACACAGACACGTTATATATGAACTCACAGCTGTATATCTAAAGGTATGCATGTGTGTGTGCTGTACACGCATGCGCGGTGAGGAAGCTGCGCGTGAGATTTGCCCGCGTACGCAGCTGCGGCGACCAGGTGTGCGCTCCCCTGCCACGGAGTGCCCCCCAGCCCCACCCCTTGGTACATTCACGAGCACTGGTGCACTGAGATTTAATGAACGAATTGTAACAAATATTCGATAATTTTCGTAGGTTGAGATGCTGTAGATGACTTATAAACTTTCCTGTTTTATTAATTCCTAATTAAAACTATGATTTGATTATGATTTAAATACAGATACAATATCGAATATACTTCGCTCGTATTTATAAATTGGTACAGAGATAAGTTCACGGACAGAAAAACGTATGGAATTTCACTTTTACATACAAATTATAAAAATAATACAAATAGAATTCCTACTACAAGGCAATCAAATGAAGAGAATGTTGCAATGCATTTTTCTTAAAATAAAATGCAGTAAACAAGATATAAACAAAAATGTTATACAGCCGAAACGCTTTGTTCCCGACCGTACTATGCTACCCCATCAAAATCTGTGAATGCTTGCACAAACCCGCTTCCATGACCCAAACAGTCCATCAAGTATCGTATTTATTCCGACCGGTGTACTTAGAGAACATTACCGTACCTTATGCCAGGCCCCCATGGGACTATTCCCCGCGAGTAATTATCCTACATGTTTTTATATCTGATTTTTAGTGGATTATTATTTACGGTTTCGACCAGCATCGTAATGTTATGGAATTACTTCACTGTATTTGAATTGGAGCAAAACGATTGATACTTTCGCATGGTTTGGATCTTGGGTTTGTTTACAATAAATTTAATATTAAAAAATAGCTATCTCAATAGCATCTAGTTAAGTAGAAGTGAACCAAGCTATAATTTTGGCAAAAAATTACAACTATACATGGCTGAAGTGGCTTAAAACGTCAGTTCTTTCATTTAATAAAACGACAGAGCAATAAACAAACGCTAGGCATTTTTTAAGGAGAATGCATAAGTATACCGAGGCATTTGAAGAAAATTTTCACTTTAACTTTGAACTTTCATATACCGAATGTCACTTATTATTTTTTTAAACGGTGCCCTCTGACTTGTGTTTCTCCTGCATCATAGGTAGATACATACATGAATTCTACTTGCACATACACCAAGATTCGAAATACCTACCTACCTGTAGACCATACAAATATTTTTTTGAAGTGCGGGAATCGAACTCGCGGCTTGTAGCACAGAAAGTCAATAGCTCAGCCACTGCGCCATCCATGCTGGTTTGATTCCTTTGTGCTTAAATATAAATTAATTAATTAATTATAAATTAAATAAATTCTATAATAATAATAATAAATTATATTATTCGTCATAGTATACGTTACAAAAATGTTATGATTTCGTTTTTGTTGTTTATACAGCGTAAATTAATCTATACAAATAAGTAAAATTGAAGTGTATATCAGCTTTCTACTAAATTCATATAAAATATGTACGGTAGGTACTTGTAACAAAGTAACAACTTTTATTCTTTTTGTCTGTCTGTCTGTTTGTTCCGGCTAATCTCCGAAACAGCTGGACCGATTTTGACGGGACTTTCAGTGGCAGATAGCTGATGTTATAAGGAGTAACTTATGCTACTATTATTATCGAAAAAAATAATTACAGTTCCGCGAAAAAGAAACCCATGAAATCCAATATATACAATAAACTAATTATATAATACTTATTTATAAATAATCTTTTAAATTAAGCGGCAGGTGAAACCGCAGGACACTGCTAGTAAATAGTATACACAGAGAACCTGATGCGGCCTCTGAGAACTGTTGTATGCAATCAGGATGTAAGTAGCTTATGAGGGTCTATAATATCTAGATTTTTTAGAAATAGACTTTGATGACATAAGATTATAGAATGAGTATAGCCGAAGATTGAAGTTTGATAATATTAATTAAGAAATTTATCTAAAGGTAAACTTCTACATAATTCGCCAGTTTAGTTACTTTGATACAGATGAACCATCTATGCTTCGGCATATATTTCCAAGTCAAATTATTCTGGACTTTCTTAGTTCAAAATTATTTGAATTGTAAATATTTATACGTAGTTTTCGCTCATATTTTATTATTTTACTGTGTAAAACACACACCGTCTTATTACAAAACATGGTTTATCGATAGTCTCGGACTAAAAGTGTGGTTTAATCAAATTTCTTATTACAAAAAGTGGTTTAACTCTTAGTCTTGGACTATCTATGGTACTAAAGATAAACCTGATGGGGACCTAGTTTAACTCTAAAACCTTTGGTCTAAGTCACAAGTATACGTCAAATTCATTGTTTTGAGGTTAGATTTGGTTTATTTTTGTGTGTTGTATTGTAATATTTCATGAAATAGTTTAAATTTGCGTCGTCCTAAAGATAGTAATGTGCCGTAATTACAATAATTGTAGGCAAGTACTAACTTTTTCTTCAGAATTCCAGTTTTCACTTCTTCGTTTTTTCTGTTGTTCTATTTTATTAATATTATTCCCTAACTTCTTATCAATAATAAGTACGAAGAAATGTCCAAATCTCAGAATAGTTTTACCTATGTTTAAAGATTTCCGCGCGATATAGACATTCCGTTACGCATTAGTGTTGTTTGAAAGTACATATTTCGGACATGAAATAAATGTCATAAAAGTATTCCTCAGAAAGAAAATAAATGGCATTTATTGAAACAAGAACAACCATTCGTTTCTAATAGTTATCGTCATTAAATACCCTATTATATATGTTAAAATATCAATACCATTAATATAAAAAAATTACAGAAATATTCAGCATTTGGGTAAACGGAACGATGTAACCGAATGCTATCTGATTGAATGAATGTTTCCAAGGAATTCCGTGTATAATCTGTGGAAATAATTTAAGCCAGAACTAAAGTCAGGTACTATCTAGTCCTGACTTATTTTGATATTTGTAATACGGACGGGTTTAAACCATGGTACTAACGTTAGTTCCGTACTAAGTCCAGACTTCATAGTTCTGGTTTAAACCTGAGTCTAACAAGATTTTTGTAATAAGACTGACAGTGTTTAAACTCAGAACATAACAATGGTTTTACCGATGACGAAGCATGAAATATTTGTTTTAGAGGTAATAAATAAAACAGCAGTAATAATAGTTTATTGGTCGTATCCATACGCTGATAAACTTCCTGTATTCGTCTTAAGGATTGTGGGAAAACAACGATATTCCATAAGATTTCTCAAAATAACTATTAGCTTAGAGAAGAAGAAGTGAACAGCTTTATTGAATTTTATTAAAATTAATAATAGTCTGCATATGGCAGTGATATTCTAATGGTTCTAAATTGGTAAGACGGCACGGTTGGTGCAGTGGCTGATACAGTCGGCTGCTGCGCACCGGGTCTTGGGTTCGATTCCCGCACGAAACAAATATTTGTACGATCTGCAAGTAGTTGTTCCGGTTTTGGATGTATTGTGTGTGGCATTTGTGTCTTTAAACGCACCCACGACACTGGAGAAATCACAGAGTGGGGCAACGTTTAAGAAAAAATAAAACTGAAAACAAAAAAAATGTTCAATGGTTGAACGCTTGCCTTGAATACTCTATACATACAACTCAGACCGAGTTCGATCCTGGCCCGTATCTCTTAATTTTCGGATTCATGTGCGGATCAGTATGTGTTTATCACTTGCGAGGGAAAACATCGTGTGGAAACCTGCACACCTGAAAGGGCTCCCAAATGTTCTCAATGGTGTATGTAGTCCGTCATATCGCACTCGGCCAGCGTGGTGGACTAAGGCGTAACTTTTCTCGTCGTGAGAAAAGGTGCCCAGCAGTGGGACGGTAATGGGCTGCTATGTATGTTACAGTCTGTATCGGATTTGTTGAGTCCTAATACTTAACATTCAAATCTTTCAATTTTATATAACGCTGAATAAAAATGTTGTCTGCGGCATAAAAATTACCTATATGCTATTTTGTAGGTTTTTATTCTCTTGCTCGTGCCAAGCAATATTTCATATAAGAATAGCTCATGCTGTGATAAAAAGAAAAGCAATGGCGAGGTTCTACCAGACGGATGCGGCAAATGCACAAGCGAATCCTGCACCCCCAGCGATGGGTAGATAGAAGGAACAGCGTGGAGTTTTAGGCGGTAAGAGCAGGGAACGCACCCCCCGCCTTCCCTAGAACGAAGGAAATCCACGAGGATATCCCCACGTACAAGAAAAAAGGTTGCGCCGGACGTAGTCAGGTACCGTCACTCGTTGAGGCTCTTATAGCCAGTTGCACTCACTGATGAGTAAAAAGGCTTCTGTCCAGCAGTGGTGATGATGATGAAATTCGCATAAAGAGTTTGCCTCTACGCCTTACATTAAGTTTATACTACCTACACCTTAGCGATTTTGCGAGAAAACTAATTATGTGATCCAGTCTTCAGTTCCGATTACGACGATATTGTATGAATCAAGTTTTAAAAAGCCAGATGACAGTCGCATAAAAATATAAGAATACCCAAAAACAGGTCTTACACCAACTATGTTGCGCTTGCGCAGCACTAGCTGATAGCCTTATAAGCGGACTAAATGAAGGCGATCTTCTAATCTTCTAAGGTTAATCTTGAAGATGCGTAATAGACACATTGAGGACTATTAGAGTGAGAGCAATTTTTTTCGCTTGGAACGCACTGTTTTATTGGTATAAAAACACAATTGCCGTAAAAATAAATTAGCACTGCCTCCCAGACTACAATTTAAAATAAAAAAAATATTTGTAAGAGACCGAAATGGATGGCACTATGTAGGTGGTACACAGAGCGAGAGAGAGCGATTGATCGACAATAGGAAATAGGGAAACTATATAGAAACGTGGTTTATCTCATTCTCTCACAGCCTAAACCCGATAAATACATTTATAGTTGTCTCGCTTTCGTTACAAATTTTCATTTTACGAAATCCAATTCAGACGGTCCCAAAAGAAGTTTCACTTGAAAAATAGCCCCTTGTATTGCCCACGTAGATCTAAAAAAGTAACTACGAGTATAAGAAACAAATACAAACTATATCTTCAAGGCTATATATGTTATTAGAAAAATGACACCATTGTTTTAAAATTTATGAAAGCAAAAAAATTTGTGATAAATTATAATCAATAATCGCTTTTAACAGAATAACACAAATAATTTATTTACACCTACACAATTAGCATTACATATATAGCTAAGTTAATAAATATATTAACACATGTCCTCACATTTTGATACCCTAGCAGAACCATGTACTAATTATTACACTCCAGTCTTTTGTGGCATCATCATCATATATATCAATAAATAAATAAATATCATAGAACAAAATCTAGTTTTTTTCTTGCATATTAAAAAAACAGTCCCAACATTTCTACTATCCGAAATTTGCTGTAATTTAAGCTTTAAAGTTGAGCTTGGGGTTAAAATTGCGCCCCGTATAGTACCTCTACCTACAAGAAAAAAACAAATTTAACAGATATTTACATACGATTGCGCCATCTGGCGGAATAAATCAAAAAATACATTTCACAGTAATTTTTGCTAACACCTAAAACTCGGCGTTCGACGTGCCAAAACCGTACAATAGTACTTTTTGAATACTTGACCATAATAATTAATATTTAATAGCCAAACTTATATAACTGTTTCCTTTTTCCAAAATACAAATCCGAAATTATATTACCCATTTTATAATCGAAACGTGGTAACTGAACTTCCTGCTAAAGTCTAGTTTCATATTAAATTTATATAAAACGACAGTTAGATTTAAATGAGAATTTCTAAAAAGATTGGCGACGTTACAATGGAGTCGTGTTCGAGTGCGCGTGAGTCGCTTTCCAAACACCCCCTCTCTTCCAACGGACGGACAATGGTCAGCTGGATGTTTATAATGCTTGTGTCAAAGTTATGTTTGTACAGGGTGAAATTAACAACATGTCACATAGAGAAGGTCGTGAAGCAGCTTTAACTTAAACTATTGTTTACACCACACCTAATAATTATAACTATTTTATTCAGTTATAAACTGGCCCGCCAGTGGGTTGGTACATAGGTACTGGGAGTAGTACTCTCAAACTTTATCGCATAACACCTTCATCATCTTTGTCATTTCAGCCAAGTAAAGTTCACTGCTAAACAAAGACCTTCGCCATAGATTTCTACAAATACGTCGCCATTTTGGAGGAAATTTGCCTGTACTCATCACGCTTGGGAGGCCGGTTGGTGGTCGCAGAATGGCTACTATTCCATTCAAAATCTATAGAGCACACGTTTTTAGATTTTCAAAATGAATTTCGGCTGAATGAAGTCCACTGCTGGACACAGGCCTCCCTCAAAAGATTATCACAACGACCGATATGGGCGTGTTGTGGGCTCATTGGGGGGTTTTGCCATAATCGCCACGCTTGGCAGACGGGTTGGCGATCGCAGTTGAGTTGTTAATGTAATCGAAGGACGCTGCTGCCCATCCTCCGGGTAATCCCTTAGTCGACTTTTACGACACCCACGGGAGGAGATGGGGTGGTGATGGTATTCTGAGCCGGCACCACACGGCAAAGCCGGCACCACACGGCAAATAGACTTTATCCTTTGGGAACTCTGTTATTTAATTAAAAATCACACCTACTTGATGCCATAAAGTAAAAACTTCAAGCGGCCAATTTAATACAAGTGATGGAATCTTGAACATTAGATTTTAGAAAATTAGTCTCTCTCTTCAGGGTTAATAATCCTCTGCAACGAGGAATCCGGACTCTTGATAGACTTCGCGGGGTTATGGGTCTGAAACGCAGAGGTCCTCCAGAGATTTTAATTTAAAATGTAATGGGACACTAAGCGGGGACTGCACTATAATAAAGACTCGAAGATTGTCCCCAAGGGTGTAGAACTATTGTATGAAATGGAAGATACAATGAAAAAGGTCTATTGCAATAGCTGTTACATGAACTAAAACTTTTTGGCATAAAATAAAATACAGGTCTGCCTTCAAGCTTTAATTTAAATTATGTGGCAGACGTGGGTATTATTAAAATAATTACCACCCACAGAGTTAAGATATTTCTTCTTACAAAATCATCTAGGTATATTCGCTCAAGAAGGAGGAGACGGCGCCGGGGTAACGACCGCCCTGGTGCCTAATTCCGATACGCCTGAAAACCCTTGCCGTTCCTTTACAATCCCCACGCGGGGGTGGCCGCCTTAGAGTCACCCCTGAGATGTGCCTATAGGCGTGGGACCAGTGGGCGGCTCTAGTGGGATCATACGAGGACCTGGAGCCTCCCTTAGGTGCCGAAGATGACCACTCTAGTGGTATTAGCCGATAGGAGTCCGGCATGCCCCTTCGTCTTCGCCCAGGGCGGAGGAAGTTTCATGAAGAATTTCCACAGGGACCAAAAAAAGAAAAGGTATACTCTCTGCGTTTACTTATTCAACATTCCACCTAGCATTGTAACATTGATCAATCCTGTCGCGGATTGTATATTATATATAAGAAAAGTAAGCAATTATTATTCATTATACATATAAATATTAGTTTTGACGATAGAAACCTTTACGTAACCCGAAAACGATATTAAAATTGGACCACCCACGGTAAGACGGATACCACGAAACTACTGAATCGCATGATCCTTAAAGGCCCATATATTATTATAATTAAATCGCACGGTTGCACATTATGGCCACATTATTTTCGTAATTATCGGAAAAGTGTGGCGTGGTCATCCCTAATTTGCCGATCGATTAGGAGCGTGCGAGAGTCCGCGCTCGGCGGTCACACATGGTTGTCACCGCACTCACCAACGAAGTCAATTTAGATGAGACGACACGATTAACGTTACGATACCATCTCTAAAGAAATTTAAAAAAATAAGCTCTCGATCTTGAAGATATAATGGGTCAATATTATGTAATTATCAATTTTTCATTTTGCATATTGTCTTTGCTTGTAGAGCTAGAATGATTTTAGTTTTCTCGTCTCTCATTATTATCCTTTATCGTCATTTGAGAATTATTTTCTATTGGTTTATAAATCTCTTATTGCAAGAGTTCGGATAGATATTCGACCCCTTGTCTCATTCTTCAAAAGCCAACGAGTACTATTAAATAAAACAAAGTTTGCGACCTACTTCCTACAAAAGTCGTAAACACTAAACCATACTTTAGTTACCGTAAAGCACGGGCACGGCTATGCGCGGGCGCACGGCGATTTGACGGATTTCACGGCGCGGCGACGGGTCACGCCGCGAGGTCACGCCCCGCTAATGTCACGCTCCCCGCCGCTTTCCATTAGTTCACGGAATGAAAGTACCTAGTGAACGAGGTGACATTATTTTTCTATTTTGTATAAAGATGCAGCTATCTACGCGGCTTCCTTAAACTAAAAATGTGAGATGTTTCATTGAACAATTTAATGATTGTCTGACTCAAAACACGTCATAATATAAAGAGCAGTGTACGTAATAACCCTTCTCTTTCGTCGGGAATATTCGTCAATTATTCGTCATGTGGTGCCGGCTCAGAATGCCACCACCCCATCTCCTCCCACGGGTGTCGTAAAAGTCGACTAAGGGATTAGTCGGAGGATGGGCAGCAGCATCCTTCAAGTACATTAACAACTAAACTGCGATCGCTAACCCGCCTACCAAGCGTGGTGATTATGGCAAAACCCCCCCAATGAGCCCACAACACATCCATATCGGTGGTTGTGGTGATCTTTGGGGGAGGCCTGTGTCCAGCAGTGGACTTCATTCGGCCGAAATGATGATGATGATTCCTCATGTAATCCTAACTAGTAGGTGTTTGACTTGTCATCTTGGTCATCACCCCCAACGAGATGCATAGACCACCTTTTTTTTTTGTAGGTGCCCAGTGTAAATCCTTCATGAACTTCCTTCGCCCCGGGGAACCACTGGACCGGTCATCTTCGGCACCTAAGGGAGGCTCCAGGTCCTCGTATGATCACACTAGACCCACCCACTGGTGCTACGCCTATAGGCACATCCCTGAGAGGGTGACTGTAAAGCGGTCATTGTAAAGGATCCCCCAAAGCGTCCCACGGCAGTACGTGACCACATGCGTGATGCATAGACCACCTAGTAAAGGCTGGGAATAGTTGGACGCTTGTAATCGGGCGTTGTGGAAATCAATTGAGTGGCCTTTGTACAGCAGTGGACGTCCTTTGATTGATATGATGATGATGAAGATGTCATCTTTGAGTTGCACCAACTCTCTGATCAGAGGGTAGTGGCTAACCTTGTGTCAGAGTTGTTCAACATTTCCAAAGGCCTCTAACTTGGCTTAACGACTGCCGTCTAATGAATAACAACCGGGACCGATAATTTTACATTCCCTCCGAAGACCGGGGACACTCAGTTCAAATACCACTATGCGGTCACCCATCCACAGACATACCACGCCAAGCGTTGCATAACCTCACTGATCGTTTACCGACCATTGAGAACTGGCTATGAGCGCCAATAATCTCGTATCTCATCATCATTAGTCTACCTCTAGTCTTACGCTAGGTTCGACTTACCAGATGCAGCTATCAGTGTTTAACAGAGAACGAACCTCGCCTGACCTATGCAATCCAAAAATGAGGGATATACTAAAATTATACCTGTCCGTGCCGGACCGTGTACCGGTGCCCGAGACGAACATTCCGGTGGCATTAGCCGGTAGGAGTCCGGCATGACTCCGCCCTTCCTCGGGGTAGAGGAAGGACACGGTGTATTTCCAACGGGTTAAATTAAAAAAATACTCCAGCTCGTATGACGTCCAATCAGGTCAAAAACAATATTTTTAGCTTCGAATCCAGCAAAACAGCGTATACTATGAGATACAGAATACTTAATGATTTGCAGGGTTTAAAACGTCCTGTTGCAAACCCATATCCAAAAGCAATAGTGCTACCAAGAATCAGTAATAAACTTAAAATATAATTTTAACCATAACACTACCGCAGGTATTTAATTACCTGTGCCACATAACGAGTAGTGTGACCAACCTATGATTCCGCCATGTTGCCACAGATGAGCGAGCGAACGCGCCCGTGACTTCCGTTTCCGGCGGCGCGCCTGCGCAGCATCCGCGCATGAGCACTAGACCGACGCGGCTGTCAATACTGTCAGTGAGTACAATACCAGCTACTATTTATAGTGATTCAATCCTTGAGCTTTAGAAAATTAAGTAACTAAATAAGAAAAAATACTAGCTAAAAAATAATAGAAAATTAATTTATAAAGTTAATTACTCGTTTTAACTGCGAATATTCATTCTTTATTCGGTTTGTTGTGTTCACTCATAGCTATTTAAAAGCGTCATAACTCACCATATTCTACTGCAACAAGTCGCATACGTTTCCCAAAATGGAATGCGTTGGAATGCAAAGCTAGAAAGGGTTAGCAGAAGCAGCGAAGCCATTGCCTTGAAATTAAATTAAATTAAACAACGTTGATTCAAAATTGACTATAAATAGTACTTACCTTTTGAATGTCAATTTAATGAGTCAAAAAAGCCCACTGTTCATCGCTTCCTAGGGTTTAAGATAGGAAGAAGAAGTCTGTTTTATTTTTTATTATTAGTGTTTTTTTGCATTAGGAATGTTTCGTATCATGTTCGGATTAACCATATAGCACCACTAAATCTTCTACCCGTAGATTTCGTAAATGGCGCCTATAAGGGACTCCAAACTAGAGGGATGGGTAGCAGCGTCGCTTCTCTGTAACAGCAGCCATTATCTACTCACCAACCCGCTAAGCATGGGAAATTCCCCCCAAAATGATGATACAATTGTTGTGAAAATCTATGGGAGTGGTATTTGTTCAGCAGTAGACGTTCTTTGGCTGATATGATGACGATGATATATGCTTTTAATAAAATCAATTTAAAACAAAAACATGACGAGCAATAGATTAATATGTGATTACTACATAATATCAGCTAGCACACATCCTAATCCATTTGAATATTAAAATTATAAAATACTCAAGCACTACAAACGATATCATAAAATCATTGTAGACCACTCCAAAATCCGGTCATTACAAGCGTACCCACTGTTAAGTGCAATAATTTAATGTTTTCTGTTAGGTTTATTAGAAAGAAAAGAAAGAATCACTTTGTCGCTGAATAAATGCTTTCTATTTATTCAGTGACAAAGTGAGACATCACAAACAATAACAACATTAAAAAGAAAAATTTTGATCAAAGTGTATGCCCAACAGTTGCGCTAAATGGGTATATAGTTCAGCATGTGCCAGGCAGGTTTTCGAATAGACCCCCTAGTAGATCACAGAAGCGACAAAGCATTCATATTTATTTTAAGTTATACTAATATGTGAAGAAATATATAATTAATACGTATATATTATAAATAAACTACACAGCTATATATAATCTGTAAATATATATATCATATGAAAATAATTATAAATAACCAACACAACGATATATAAGTATTAAGATATTATGCATGTGTAACTAAGACCTGAAGCCAAGGTTTCCAAGCAAAAGTAAATTAAGTACAATAATAAATCATGGTTAGCAGCACGACCAGTAACCGCAAGCAGCAGTTTACGAGCATGACGCAAAGATCAGCCATTGCCTCCCCGCCATGTTAGAGGGAAGCAGGTGACCTGCTACGGCTGGCCGTATTACCATACGACTCATTCGTTGATTGTTTAGACTGGGAAGCTCGTTAATAACCTACCCAAGCATCTGACAAATCTCAGAGCATCGATCTCGGCGGGATTCAGGTTAATGTTTGAGGACACTGGTGTTTTATACTCTGCCTCATATTCAAATCATTAGTAATGTCTCAGGTTTTCGCGAATATTACACATTATAATAAAACACTTTTAAACGGGTTCTATCGCGTATATTTTAATTTTTTATTAAATTGATTGAATGAAATTTTATTAAAAAACCCTGCAGTGTTCGAAACGTCAGGAAAAATAAAAATCTAAACTATACGCGATAGAACCCGTTTAAAAGTGTTTTATTATAATCTCCAAATCATTAGTCATTTAGCATTTTAAGGTAGATTTTCCCACTTAGCTCGAATTTGTTCAAGCCTCAGCAGGCTCAGCAAGCAGGAGCCGGATTCGAATCGGATTCGGAATTCAATCCCAGAGCAAGCCAAATGCAATCCTTCTTCACTTCAATAAACAAATAAAGATCTTATATACATAAAAAAATAATGTTCGTTCGTTCAAAATCGCTAATCTCCTAAAGTTCCACACCGATCGTTTTCAAATTTTTACACTTCGTTGTATTCATATACACGCATGGTTTTATAAAGTCAGGAGATTCATATTCTATATCTTATCTAAATATATAAAAACATATTGGGTCCAGTTGAAATTCTTCGTGAACTTCCTCCGCCCCGTGGATTGACGAAGGTGCTGGACTCCTACCGGCTAAAACCACTGTGGCGGTCATCTTCGGCACCTGAGGGAGACTCCAGGTCCTCGTATGATCACACTGGAGCCACCCACTGGTGCCACGCCTATAGGCACATCTCGGAGAGGGTGACTGTAAAGCGGGGTGTCCCCCCGGGGGATTGTAAAGGATCCCCCAAAGCGTCCCACGGCAGCGCGTGACCACATGCGTGCTACCGTCTTCTCTTGGGTCGCTTGGTGTGAGCACGCAGATTCCCCAATCTACGCACTCGTGAACCCAGAGGTCCCCCGCTTTGAAGCTACGGCAGGGGGTTTCAGGCGTATGGGAATTGGGCGCCAGGGCGGTTGTTACCCCGGCGCCGTCTCCTCCTTCTTCGAGCGGGATCGGCCTTCTCCCGATCCCGCTCTGCGGTCTCCTTCTGGAGCATGACGCTCTCACAGAAGGAGACCACAGCATTCCAGTTCTCGTGCTCTGCCAACATACCCGACACTACTGCTGGCAGAGAGAGATCTTGCCCGATCCGATCGACCAGGATCCGCCGCTCGGCGGCCCACGCAGGGCACGCCTCGAGCGTGTGCTGTGCGGTGTCCTGGTCGCTATCACAATGGTGGCATTGTGCCGTGGCCTCGCGTCCTATCCTGTGCAGGTACGCACCGAAACAACCATGCCCAGTGAGCACCTGCGTCAGGCGGTAGGTGACGCGCTCGCTCCTTCTGAGCCAGGCTCCAAAGAGCGGCAAGACGGCCTCGACGACGCGCTTGGTTGCAAACTGCATCCGCAGGCGATGACGCCACTTTACAAGTGCGCGCCGCCGAGCTAACCGCCGCGCCTCTTGCAGACCTACCAATAGCAATAAACTAAAATTTTTAAAAATTATAAGCGACTCCATCCTATATCATGCAAGTTATTTTTCAATTTTAACAAGTCTTCTTCTTGCCGTGTGGTGCCGGATCAGAATACCACTACCCCATCTCCTCCCGTGGGTGTCGTAAAAGTCGACTAAGGGTAATCCCTTGCCTAATGCCGGAGGATGGGCAGCAGCGTCCTTCCAACTGCGATCGCCAACCCGTCTGGGATCGCCAACCTGTCTGCCAAGCGTCGCGATAATGGCAAAACCCCCAATGAGCCCACAACACACCCATATCAGTCGTTGTGGTGATCTTTGTGGGAGGCCTGTGTCCAACGGTGGACTTCATTCGGCTGAACCCGTCTGACCCATAAAATTCACAGAGTATCTGGATGCATACTTTAGATTTTGCTCACTGAAATCATAATTAAAACTACTTAGTGCTCCGTAATGTATAGTTGTAGTAAATAAAAATAATAGTTACGTAAACTGCAACATCATGTCGCATGCAATTCGCCGTGCGTCACGGCTCCGGAGCCGTCGCATCATCGTCACGTGTCGGAAGCGCGCCCATTAGCCCGTCGGCAGCCTGACGCATCCGGCACTGAGACGGAAAAACAATGTTATATCATATCATGTTATAGGGTTCACGTACTCGGGTTTTGATTAATTAGAATTCCCATAGACACATTAGCACATCTTGTCTTACTAAGCGTTTATACGATTATTAAGAAACTAAACGATGAAGTTTTGTTTTAGTTTGTCCCACACTAGGATTTACGTTTATAGATGTCAATTCCATACAATATACCCAAACCCGGAACAACTACCTGCAGATCATACAAATATTTGTTCCGTGCGATAAATGATCCAGCGACCCGTAGCGCAGCAGCCAACTATATCAGCCACTGCACCAGCCATGTTATATATTTCCTGGTGGTATATCTCTTATTGCAAGAGTCCGGCCAGGCAAGTACCACTGCAGTGCCAGAGATTCTGCTGCCAAACAGTTGTGTGTAAATATGAATGTGTTCCAATTTGTAGCTAGTGAAATTACGGGGCATAAGGAACTGAATAACTAATGTCTCAAGGTGATGAGTCTAGTATGGTGCAGGCAGGGCTCCTCCTTGGTAGTATTACAATTGTTATAGGCAGGTGTGACGCGACCAATAAAAATGTTATGTAAAAAAATGAGACCAGCCCTGTCGGCAATATTCTTCATCGGCTCTCCAATGATCCATATTACACGCACTCACAGCGCTGGGCAAGTTGATCGTTGTTCGCAGTGCCACTACTACCCGTTTATTATGCACTGTTGTGCACGGGTTATTCTCCGTGTGATGTCCCGATAACGAATATAGCACCACTGTATCTCCTCCCGTGGATGTCGTAAAAGGCGACTAGGGGACTCTAAATCACAAGGCAGCAGCACCACTTCTGTGGAGCAGTAGCCATATTTCGCTCACCAACCCTCCTGCCAAGCGGGGTGAGTAGGAAAAAATCCTTTACAAATTCCTCCATAAATGATGACACATTGTGGAAATCTTTGGGGGAGGCCTTTGTTCAGCAGAGGACGTCCTTCTGCTGATATGATATGATGATGTGATATTCAGCTGGCTAGTTGAGCTAAACATAGCTTGCTTGAGCACATAATGTAACAAGATTTGGATCATATCTCTCTGTGAGTTCCACAAGTAGAACCTAAAAATTTTTTGTCAGGACTGTGGAAATTATAGTTATTAAGCCTAGTGGGCTGGATAAATACTGGTAACACAATACCTAAAAAGCGAAAAAAAGCGCGAGTGAGAGAAATGGCGCGTTCATGTGAAGGCCTACATCTGCCAGTGGATGGTTACAGGCTGAAAAAGAATTAGGATAAATAAAGCCTTGTCTGTCAAGTAAGTACAAGGAACCTGCTGCGCGCACGTGGGTACGTGCAGCCGTGACCGCTTTGCAGTCATCCCCTCCGAGATGTGCCTAACAGCGTGGCATCAATGGGTGGCTCTAGTGTGGTTTTACGAAGACCTGGTGCCCCCCTTCGATGCCGAAGAGGACCGCTCCAGCGGTTATAGCCGGTGCGGCATGCCCCTTCACCGAGGCGGAGGAAGTTTGTGAAGAATTTCCACTGGGGACCAATAAAAAAAACGTACAAGAAACCTTTCTAAAGCTACAAAAAATCCTCGAACCAGACCACACATATGACGTATAGTTCAATAACTTCCTCGATCTCATGTAAAGGTAATCTCTAAGAGGTATCTTCCTATCAATTCTTAATTTAAACCAACTAACTTAAGTAATCTATCAACTACAATGAAAAAGTTCTAACCTGACCACATAAGGTCACTAACAGTAAGAGGATCCCTCTGGTCGCATAGATCGCCTTACTATCGGTAGGTCACAGCGCGCGCGCCGCATCCTGCGTGAGATGAGACGCACCTTCCTGCGCGCGCGTGGTTGCACGCGCTGTTGAGCGCAACGGGGCGAGCGGGGGAGAACTAATACAGATTGTAGACTGATGATTTATACGTTTTTAAACTTTTGTGAATTTCACTCTTCTGTACTAATAAATAAAATTAAAGCATCTATTTGTAATGTCAATACAATAACTTTTTACTATATGCATGTGAAAGTATATGCGGTACCTATAACAAAAAACAGTTTTTGTCTGTCAGTTTTTGTTCCAGCTAATCTCCATAACGGCTTAACCGATTTTGACGGGACTTTCACTGGCAGATAGCTGATGATATAATAAGTAACTTAGGCTTTACTTCAGAAACTAAAATGAATTAAGGTTCATTGCAATCCAAATTAAACCCATGAAATCTAGTATATAAATTCTATGTCAACTCTCTATGCCTATAATCTCAATTATTTATAAATAATCCGATTTCTTTTAATTAAACGGAGGGTGAAACCACGGGTTCCAGCAAGTAGATAATATATTTCATCAACAAATTGATAAAACGCAACAAATTATTTATAAGTTTATTTTGTTATACATTCTGGTGACGACATGAGCAAGTCATTCGGCTGGTGGTAACCGTCACGCCTACCCCTCACACTACCTTACCTATTATGATACTTGTCCTGCGTGGCGCTGCACTGCGCTCGTCGCGTCAGTTATTTAGTCTCTTATGACCCAGTAATTTCACTAGCTACATTGACCTTCAAACCGGAACACAGCAATGTCTAGGTTTTACCACTTCTGCTTGGCAACAGAATATCTGGGAACACAGTGGAACCCGTAGAAAGTTTTAAGGAGATAACCGAAGACATACATCATAGTTCACTTAAAAAAAATTACACACTAGGATTTCTCCTGTGTCGTGGGTGCATTTACAAACATATATTCTGCACACAATACACCCAGACCCGGAACAACTACCTGCAGATCATAAAAATATTTCTTCCGTGCGGGAATCGAACAGCAGCCGACTGTATCAGCCACTGCACCAACCGTGCCGTCAAATGAGTTCTAAACACTGCGTAACTATAATTATTCACCTTAATGATTATAATGTTTACAATCTAAGTAAATGACCCAGTGTCCAACTTCACCCAGCGCTCCCCTGGCCACTGCGCATCGGTATAACATTACGGCTACTGGCCGGACATTGTGCACACTGCGCTATCTCACTCGCATCCATTAATTTATTATTTCAAGATAGCACATTAACAATCATACACATTATTAACTTTATTCACGTCATCGCCAGGGGTTTATTTTATATCTCTTCATCATTAGTCTGACCTTTTATAATCAGATGATAATAATAATAATATCAGTTTGTGACTGTTCCACTGCAGGACAAAGGCATCTTCTCATCATGATATCATCCAAAGGACGTCCACTGTCAAACAAAGGCCTCCCCCATAGATTTCCACAATAGTGTCGTAATTTTGGGGGGAATTTTCCAATACGGTGAGTATTGGCAAATTCCCCACAAAATTAGTTTGTAATTACTCTAGGCGGCTAGTGAGCGCAGTATGGTTATTGTTTCACAGAAGGTACTCCCCCATTCCTCTGGAGTGGTTAGAGTGCCTATTCGCTTATCGTCGTATGGTGCCGGCCACCACATCTCATCCCGTGGGTGTCGTAAAAGATGACTATGGGATTAGCCGGAGGATGGGCAGCAGCGTCCTTTGAGTAGGTATATTTATAACCCCTCTCAGAGATGTACCTATAGGCGTGGTACCAGTGGGCGGTTCTAGTGGGATACCAGGACCTGGGGCTCCAGGGGGGCTCCCCTTAGGTGCCAAATATGACCGTCCCTGTGGTTTTAGCCGGTAGGAGTGCATGCCCCTTCGTCCTTCCCCGGGGCGGAGGAAGTTCATGAAGAATTTCCACTGGGCCCGATAAAATTAAATTAAAAAAATGTTTCACTTTTACGACATCCAGAAGAAGGGATTGACTGCTATTATTATACACTACAAGTAACTCTTCTGATACAGAGAAGGAACGTGCATTGGTCACTACCCATCACATGAACTTTGTGCTGGCGATTTCATACCATTCAATACAGGTTTTCTTACGATGGTTTCCTTCACCATTATAGTCAGTGGTGACTTAAATTGAATAAGAAAGTACATACGACACCGAAAAAGGCACATTTTTACCTACCAATACATGCGCATGTCCACAACCTAGTGCCTATGCGAATCCATAAACCAGGCCAACAAGACATGTAGGTGTCCAGGTAAAGCTAAGTATTTGATGCTACTGTCATCGGACCATGCCCGTGAACGGGTGCTGCTTGCGGTGACTGTTCGTGCTGCAGACCATTTTTTTTATTGGCTTAATTAACTTTAGCTTGGAAACCACGAGGCTTCAGGTCCTAGTGACACATGCATAACCTCGGAACAACTCAAACAGATAACATTATACTTATTATAATTATTTTGTAATGCCTGTGTTTTATTATTTATAATTAAAATGTGATGGATGTGTTCTAACTAATATGTAACGATGACAGATCAATATTTTGCACGTAATATTCTTGTTTTTATTTGATTTTATATAAAGCAATAATTAAAGTAAAATTTACCAAAAATTTAATTATTTATCCGTGTGGTGTCCGGATTAAGAACATAGCACCACTCCATCTCGTCCCGTGGATGTAGTAAAAAGCGACTAAGGGAATCTAAACCAGTGGGATGGGCAGCAGCGTCCCTTCTGTGAAACGGTAGCCATACTGCGCTCACCACCCGCCTGCCAAGCGTGGTGAGTATTGGCAAATACCCCCCAAAATGATGACACAGTTGTGAAAATCTATGGGGGAGGCCTTTGTTCAGCAGTGGACGTATAAATGGCTGATATGATGATGATGATAATTAAAGTGTATCATAAGTTCAGCCGTAAAAACGTCCACTGCCGGACAGAAGCCCCCCCAAAAGATTGCCACAACGACCGGTATAGGTTTGTATTGTGTGCTCATTGGGGAATATTGCCATAATCGCCACGCTTGGCAGACGGGTTGGCGATCGCAGGTGAGTTATAAATATACTCAAAGGACGCTGCTGCCCATCCTCCGGCTAATCCCATAGTCGCCTTTACGACACCCATGGGATGAGATGGGGGGTGGTATTCATAGCCGGCACCACATAGTAAAGTGTACGAATTAATAGTAATATTATGTTGACGTTCTAAAAGTACTATTTTAGTCTGTTTTGAATAAAAGTTATTTCATTTCACTGACCGATATTCCGATATACCGCTATCTAAGGTTCCTGGATTTCAGGAAAGCCTAAGGCTTTGACTGGCCGTAAATGACAGCCATGGGTTTTGACCGACAAGTTTAGATGCTCTCCGACGTACGAAGATTAAGTTATTAGAAGTCAATGAGCGTCGCAGCCGTTATGCCACGAGCCAGGAGCTTATACCAAATAATCACTATGAAGAGATTAAACTACCCGCGGCCAGTCTAAGATTGGGCTGTTTTCCAGGCAAGAGTAATCTAGAGGCTATTTTTTTATTAACTGCATACCGGAAGACACTATGTGGACAGACCCCTGAAAAGGTGGACCGACGATCTGGTGAGGGTTGCGGAAGCCCACTGGATGTGAGGGTTGCGGAAGTCCGCTGGATGTGAGCAGCGCGGAGCGTGTCGGAGTGACGATATTCGGGGGAGGCCTATGTCCAGCAGAGGACATAGCGACTGCCTAGTGAAATGAAGATCATGTTTAATGTTTGGTTCCCCCAAAGGATGATCGGTAGCGCACATTACCGTGTACCTTTTGCCCTGGGTAAACGAATTGAAAAGAATGTTACGCTACGTTGGCCAAAGATGTCCAGATTGTCAAGCATTTCACTTGCACGACAACGACTCCCTGAGACATCACTATAAATAATAATTATAAAGTGAGGGAAAAATTTGATTCTGTGGTGAATGTCCAGTGTTTTCTCTCCTGTAAACATTTTGAATAAACAATAAACACACTTGTAGTCTATTGGTCGCGTTGATGTCTTTTGCAAGTGCATTTACTTTACTCCATAAGTCTCAATAGATTAAAAGCTCGTGCTGAGAACCCCCTAAGAAGCTTTTAGCCCGTGAAATATACCATGGTTAATCCCCATAACTTAAACTCAATACTAACTAAGCCAACGTGACAAAATATGCAATACAAATAAAATGTCACAATGATGCATGTGTCAATAGATCAAAGAGCTGAAGTGTTGTAAGTTGGATTTTATGTAAATTCGTTAAGGCACGCGGCTTGTTCACCAGTAAGTTTCCTACCACGCGGCAGACACAAAGTAAGAATTTACACATTAATATGACATATTCAATAGATATGCAAAATTTAATTCCGTTTATCTGTATCATCGTTTTATAACTACGGTCGATGAACTTTTGTGTGTAAGTATAATCGACAACAATAGTGTAAAAGCGAACTCTAATATTATCTGTTGTTATTCAATAAGCTACGTTTCTGTTAAGTATGTTTTGACATTATAAATTGATGTTTCTTTGATATTCAAATAAGGTTCAATCGATTAGATTATACGAGTATTATCGTCTGCACATTTCTTTGACATTAAGTCTGAAAAGGTGACCAGTATTTTAAATAAAATTACACAAGTTCAATATAAAATTACAAGTTATAGCAAATCTTCTAACTTTCCTAACTTCTGAATCTTCCTCAATTTAATTACATATAACTCGCACAATACATTCACCTACCTTTCAACTCATGAACCGATAACTCTGATTAAGAAATTATTTACATTAAGATGCTATCGAGATACAATCAACAAAACGCATCGGTATAACTCCACACTTAATTAAAACACAAAGCGATCGCAATCGAAACGAACGCTGTTTCAAAAGGTCACCGACCTTATTAGCAGAACACTTACGTTCGCGTTTGTACACTGTGTTCTTTTCAAACTTTAAATTGTAAAAGCCATAGTATTTATAGCTGTAGCCACACTACAATGTTTGGCCATACAACGCATTATGTTATGCGCTTCTATTATGATTCTCCGGTTATCATGAGATGTGACATTAGAAGATTTTATGACGTCATTGTAATTAAGACGTGTCGTTTGGTTTTATTGCCTCGCGAACATGTGGGCGTGTCCTTTCGTTATGAGAATTGAATGTTTAGACCTGGAAGAATGATCAATGATCGATATGATGACAGCAATTTTAGTTATGATTCCACAATGTGACGATGTGTTTCAACCGTTTAATGATCTGCAGGCAAGAATAGCATAGGCATTACCTCACGTGAGACAGCACAATGACAGACGCTCGCATTTCGTATTATACATTCTATTAAATATCTAGTAGTCTAGTAGTAGTATTGTATTCTAGTATTCTATTAACTAGCCGTGCAGTTGTTATCAATCGAAAGAAAAACTTTTGTCATACTTATATCTGTAGTGCATTTTAGGTCTTCTGATGAGACAATCAAAATGGTTTAAATTTACCTTGTATATTTAGCAGAGGCAAAGACGGGTTAATTTTGTTCACGTGGGTGAACAAAATATTTCATTTCTAATTACATCATAGTACATAAAGATTTCCTAAGAGTTCGCGATAACTCAGACGGCAGTGACGTAACTTGTATAACATTTATTAATTTTGCTATACCTTCGCTTAAAATAAACTCCCTATTGTGTGCTTACCAAATAACGAAACGATTGCTCAAGTAGCAAATAAATATGATAGGGAAGAAAAACATAGAAGTATCCCTCAGCTAAACAACACGTGCACAGATTTGGCAACAAGTCATAAATATATAAATAAGTTCCACGGCACACCGAATTATTTCTGCCCTGAATAATTTTATACGCATTTTAAAATATCTTTTGAAAACGAACGTGGGATTTACGACGCTGAAACCCGTTCGAAGGGTGGTCTGCCCTTTTGGGCCCCCGAGACCCGACAAGGGGTCCCGCGGATTCATTTTCTTATATTTTTTACGTCTTGACATACCCCAGCTGGTATAATACGACATGTTATAAATAAAATCGCAATTTTGACCCGTCACGCGGATAAGGGATGCTCAGTAGATTGGCAAGCTAAATTATCACTTAAAAATTTTGTTAACCAGCTTTGACTTTACAATTTTAAGGGCCTTTTTTCTTTGGCATATTGTTTCAATAACGGTAAATGCAACGTTGTGTTTGTGCACTATGATTCGACACAGGACGTCCTGTCTGTTTTGCACCAATTATTATTATACCAAACCGGAACAGTTTGAATACTTGATAAGTATACCTAGATATAATTATATTGCTTTGAAGCATTTGCGTGAACTAACAGTATTTACTATATATAACTAACTGTTCAGTAATTCATTTTGTTCTGACTCTAATGCTCGTTCTTCTTGTTCGTTTGGTTAACGGCCTTGTGTCAGAGTTATTTATGTCGTCCAAAGGCCTCCACCGATCATTGCTAAGCTTGCATTGATCAGTTTTGCGTGTGGTGCTGGCTGAAAACACCACCACCCCATCTCATCCCGTGGCTGTCATAAAAGGCGACTATGGGATTAGCCGGCGGATGGGCAGCAGCGTCCTTCGAGTGGATTTACAACTGCGATCGCCAACAGTCAACTGCCAAGCGTGGCGGTTATGGATCATGAAACCCCTCAATGAGCGCACAACAACAACACAATACCAGTGGTTGTGGCAAACTTTGGGGGAGGCTTCTATCTAGCAGTGGATGTTTTTCGGCTGATACGATGATGATTTAGATCAAACTCATACTTAATAAACTCGGTTTTTACATTGCAACATGTATTTTGCTTTTGCTTTCACTGCGGTCACCAATTTCGATCCTTTAGAAGTAGTAAGAAACGACTTGAAATTTTAAACATTCTACCTATATATTGCGGGTAAAACTTTACGATAAGCTATTTGCTGGGAAATGTTCCTTTTTTGGGATATGAAATTTCGGGAGAATACAGACGAATCACGACGGTCTGGCAAAGCTAATTGCTGGCTATTGCAGCATCAACCAGTTAGCCTCGACTAAAGAAATGTGAATGTGAATGAAAAAGTGCGCGTATACTGGTTAGGCGCGGACAGGAAACAACGATCTAGGTTTGTAGGATTGTCGATCTTGCTGTTTAAAGTAAATAAGTAAGTAATTTATTTTCTCACCACAATAATGAAAAAGTTGCAGTAAAATACAACATTGCCTCCGTCTTTACTTCAGTCACCTCAAACAAAGAAATGGTATGCGATTTATAATTGCACGTCCAGAACGAACCGCAGCAGGCTAGTTCTTCCTGCCAACCGTGGGAACTACCCTGTACTTCACCCCTCGGTGCACCCTGCCGCTCGCACCCTACATACGTCAACCAACTTGTAAATGATTTCTGATGTGCTGGTATGTTGTTAAGTTGCATAACAGTTTAGTGTCGTTTTGATTGGTAAGTTTTTTATAGCTTAAATAGAAAGCAAAGTATGGTTTTCATTGAATGCAGTACAGGTGCACTCTCTTATCTTGAAGCCCTAATTATAGCAAGCGCATGGGGCGCTCGCCCTGAAGCGTATACGGTGCACTTTTATGTTTAGTACGTTTCATAGCATTGTATTTGACCGATCAAATCTAGATAAACTGTCTTTAACATTTGACGGCCCCGTTGACACAGTGGTTGAGCGATTTCATTTCTGCGCTACGAGTCTCGGGTTCGATCCCCGCACAGAACAAACATTTGTATGATGAACAGGTAGTTGTCTCGGGTCTGGTTGATTGTGCATTTGAGATTTATGTTTGTAATCTTTATCCTAGATAGAATCTTATTATAGGGCATCGTTTAGAACATAATTGTTGCTGTGAGACTCCGCTCCTGTCACATCCCATCAAATAAGTTTCATTTTAACGACAGGAAACCATCTACTGACTGTTTTTATTGTGAAGTTATTAAAGACGTAGCGCGACATATGACGTATTCTGATGGATAATTTGAGGAATTTGGACATTAGAATATCAATTTTATAAAAAACTCCAAAAATAATCATTTTACTTCAGCTTTTAGCTATTAGCTACTGTTTCTTCCGACAAAGCTAAACTTTGGTCTAAGTTAGTTGACTATTGAGTTGTTTAAATACCTAGCAACTGAACTAGTCACCAAAAGCATTTTTTTGTAAAAAATGCTGGAACACATATGAGCTTATAAAATCAATAGATCAACCTTGAATTCCGTAGAACTTAAGCTTCAGAATGAGTGTGCGGTGGTCCACGCAGTCGAATGCTTTCGACTGATCGCAGAACACGCCTAAACCATCATGTGCATGCTCCCAGGCCCCTAAAATGGTTTTAATGAGAGTGGACCCAGCATCCTCTGTAGATCGTCCCCGCATAAATCCAAACAGATTGTCATGAAATATCCTATTTCCGTTAAAGTGTGCTGCCATTTGATTTAATACTAGGGATGTTAGTCTAACCTCACCGTCGTCGCTCCCCTCTAGGCCCCCAATATATATGGCTATAAGAACAACAAAAAGGTCCTAGGTCAGTCATATTACTCTAATAGGTTAAGGTTTTAAAACTCACCTATGTATCTGTAACTCAAACTCGATCAAAACATTTAATACAAACTGCATATATTTCGGGAACCATTAACGATTACAAATGTCAATTTAAAAACATAATTGCATATATTACTACAGTGGTTAATAAAAAATATTCAGCAATATGCGAAGTAGTTACTCGTATCACACTAGTATACGAACTTGAAGGGTACAGTAATTGGCAAGGTATGGCGATCATTTACATAACAATGAAATCCAAATATTTACGCTACATTTCGTAAATAAGACGACCGTACATTCGCATCTCTGCCATCATTCGCAAAAACAGGCCCACGTACTTTACTATTATTTTGTTTTACCCGAGGGGAATACATCAAATACTTCCTACTGGCTAAAACCACTGGAGTGGTCATCTTCGTCACCGAACCGAAGAGGGGCTCCAGAACCTCGAAAAATCTCCATCTAAAGCCGCCCATTGGTAATTTATCGATACCTAAGAATACACAATGAACACTTATTTAGAAAATCCATATTTCAATACCGTTTCAGTGCAACATAGTTTCGAATAATACAAGCAATCAAGTGTGAAATAAAATCTAACGAAAAGAAACTGCATAGTTGCGCAACTGTCGTTATAACGATTTACGAACGTTAGAATGTCGTAACGAAGTAACGAATCGAACGGACTATTAAAACGGCAAAAAACAACTACGCCGATTTAGGAAGCCGTAGACTTGGCGTTACGTCAAGTTCGTTTCTCAAAAACCGCTTTTCTTTTATTTTTAGATTGTTATTTCAGCTTACCTGATGAAAATAACGTTTTATAATACTTTTATTCAAATCCAAAGCTCGTTTTAATGGTTATTATGCGCTTCATGTCAACATCCATAAGTTGGAAACTTTAACTGATTGTATTTCTTAGTTGCATAACATGGTAAGCGAAACAGGTAATTGTACTATTTTTGCATTACGACATATTAGCCCAAAACAGGGAAAAAGGAAGCTAAATTATATAAAAATCCATCGTTTCTTTTAAACCATAAGATTCCACACTCGTTTCTCCACACAGGAGAAATAGACTCGTGGAAACAGTTTACAGTCATAATTCTCACATGCACAAATACCCTGACCCGAAACAACGATCATACAAATATTTGTTCCGTGCGGGGATCGAACCCGCGACACGTAGCATATCGGGCATCTATACGTCCACTGCTGAACAAAGGTCTCTCCCACAGATTCCACAACTGTGTCATCATTTTGGGGGGTATTTGCCATTACTCACCACGCTTGGCAGGCGGGTTGGTGAGCGCAGTATGGCTACCGCTTCACAGAAGGGACACTGCTACCCATCCCTCTGGTTTAGATTCCCTTAGTTGCCTTTTACGACATCCACGAGAGGAAATGGAGTGGTGCTATATTTTTAATCCGGACACCACACGTAGCGCAAAAGACCAATTGCTTAGCTACTCCGCCAACCGACACGGTGACGGTACGTCATCATTTATATGAAGCCACGCAATTAGAGCTAAGGGCAAAAACCAATTCCTAAATATCGGCTCTTATTACATACGCCTATCTACCTGGGTCGGACCGGACCATTATTCCGCACCTTACTTTTCACGACACATTACCGATACAACATCTTCAGCGACCGTTGGTCAACCCCTACCTACGAACAAGACCAGCCGCTTCCTCGCCAGAATTATTGTAATTTAATAGCGGACGGGTTCTAGTTCCGAACCGGTCCATAACCATTACAACCCATTCATTCGCGAAAAATGACAATTGATCACTTGTCATACAGCAAATTCTTTTATTACGCCGTAGAAAATGTTTTGGATCGTAAATTCTTGAGCATAATAGAAACATTTCTTTAGATTATCATCAAAACACGTGGTAAATTTATACGAGCCAGATGTAAAGATAACGGTGTGTAATAGCGTGTAGGGGCTTGTTTAACTTGCTAATCATTGTTCAGGTTGCAGATGAGCTGATAATTCACGCCCCAAGTTATAACATGTCTAGTTTGCCCGCTTTTCAACTGAAGAACTCACAGCAAAGTTGCGCGTGTTGGGAATTTCCGAAGGCAACTGTTGTATTACGTTACTCGGATAATACAGTATAATATGTCAGCTTTCATGTAATCTTAAGTTATGGCAACTTCAAGCGAGTCTGCATAAGTTTTACTTTGCCATCGAATGCTATAAAACATGGGTTTCTTTAATTAAATAACTTTGGTGGAGTCGTTCAGAACAAGTTTAGCCTGGTCGTATATTCTATCATTATGCCGTGTAGTGCCGGCTACGAATAGTACCAACCCAACTCATATCCCGTGGTTGCCGTAAAAGGCGACTTAGGGATTAACCGTAGGATGGGAGGCAGCATCCTTCGAAAACATTAACAACTCAACTGCGATCGCCAACCCGCCTGCCAAGCGTGGCGATTACAGATTACAGATTACAGAGGCGGCCTTAATGCCCCAGGCATCTAGCTTTCTACCAGTCTACAGATGGGAATATAAGGACACAACCAGATTATTAGTCTATGACATAGTAACTATCATGCTGTACTCACCACGCTTGGCAGGTGGGTTGGTGAGCGTAAAGTGCTGCCGTTTAATAGAAGCGATGCTGCTACCCCTCCCTCTTCTTAAGAGGCCCTTAATGGACAACTCGACTACGACATTCACAGGAGGAAATGGAGTGGTGCTATATTCTTAATCCGGACACCACATCAATAGGTATGTACAATAATAATATGTATATAAGCGTAGTTCTTATAGTCAAACAACTTAAGCACGCGGTCAATCAACCATCACACCAACTTTTTTTGTTGACATCATTCGATAATTACCATATAAAATTTTAACACTGGCAACACAATAGCCGACCATATGATGGTACATAAAAGAGGTGACCTTGACGATTCATAATGATAAAAAAGGTTCATTTACACTGCATCTGTTATGCTGAATGAGTACTATTGTGAGGACACACCGCGCCCACATGCCAGTACAAACTAACAGGTGTTGCATTGTTATATGCAAATTACGACTTTCGCTCTTAAACTATACATTTTTTTGGGATATCGTTCGGTTTTTGATTCTGTTCCCATTTTAAATGTGAAAATCACTGTTAGAAATGAAGAGTGACTTTAGTATTCGTAATAACGATGTCGGTGAAATTACTTGGCTTTGCATATTGCAACGTGTTAGGAATGTTTAGCTTAGTATATACTACTAGGATTTTCTTTAAATATATGTACTCATGTTATTCGTTATATAATAAGTACAATTTTATTTTATTAAAGTTACACTCAATAATTTATATCAGAAATCCAAACGAAACGGGTTTGTCCTAGCTAGTTGAAGAATCAAATCACTCTGTGAATGAAGGTACAGTTGGCACAGTGGCGAAGAGATTGGCTTTCTGCGCTATAGATCGCGGGTTAGATTTCTACGCGGAACACATATTTGTATGACCTACATATAATTGTTCCAGCTCTGGGGCATCTGAGATTGTTAACTGTAATTACCCACGATATAGGAGAAATCTTAGTTTGGAGCATAGTTCTTTTTAAACAAAACAACAACAGACTTCCAGTGACAAGATTGCTTCTTATGTATTCAGAAGAATTAAAATACAGCGCTGGTACGATAGAAACTTTTTATATTCTGACTAAGTCAAAATTGCTGTTTATTATATTTTAAAGTATGTACCGAAATTATTGCAATGAATGAATAAAATAAAATGAAATATATAGGATGCGTAATCCTTGAGGTCGTATGCGTATCGAATGTGCGCGTAACAAAATATATTTTCTGAATCTATGGTGATTGTTTCATTCATTCAATATACCTACGTGCAGCATCCATACGTGCGGTACACGTACGTGCAGCATCCATACGTGCGGTACACGTACGTGCAACACTAGCACATACAATAACAATATTATTAATGCACTAATATGTATATGAAATATAAAATAAAACAATTATGTTCTACCCTATGTTCTTATTAATCTACAACACCTGCGTAGTACCTACTCACGGCGTCATTAGTCTAATGTAAATATTACGATACTGCCGAAAACATGACAGAATCAAAAAACAGTTTTTTACACTATGCGACGAATGATGTGTTTGCTGACTCACTGTTCGTGTATCATTAATGTCAGTTTATCAACATAACATGAAATAAACATATTTCTTTTCATCATTAGTAATTTTGTCTGTATTTCTAGCTTCTTAATCGATTGGGGACTGCAAAAGAGGGCGCTAGCTGCGTTTGTCTGCTACGACATGTAGCGAGAGCGACGCAAATGAACGTTGAATAAATACAAAACTGATCATTTTGATAATCTTAATACGATTATAATGTGTAAGTTTGTATGTTTGAGGGTTCATCAATCACAAACGGCCGCACGAATTCTAATGACATTTGGCGTAAAGGCAGATTATGCTGTGGAATAGCACCACTGCCGGTCAATAAAAATGTTAGGTAATACAAATCGTAAAATCGTATGATGATGGCCACTGGGGCAAAAAGTTTAGAGAATCAAAACTAGAGAGTTAAGACCACACATCGGAAAACGCAGCGTGGGACGCCCTCAAACGCGATGGACAGATGACCTGGTGAAGGTCGCTCAGAGTCTTTGGATGCCGACGGCATGTAATAGGTGGATGTAGAAATCTAAGGGGAGGCCTTTGTTACAGTGGTTGTAAGGCCTAAAAGACTTACAATTCTATTTGATTTACCTGCGGATGTATATATGGATATGAGTCGTACTTTTAACCAATAACGATAGGTAATATACAGGTTGTAAGTAACAACGTACCGAAAACTTTGGAGAAGAGGATTTTTTATTATAGGCCATTTTACAGTTAACGTTTATATATTATAAAAATTGGAAAGCCATTTCTCTGAATAAAAGGTTACAGTTATTGATTGATTGATTGGTTATAGTTTTGAGCACGCAGTGTATCGTAAACAACGCGATCAAAACACTACGTGATTATATTATAGTAATGTGATATAATATTATGCTACTGCATGCGAAGACCTCATTCGTGAACTGTAGATAAACACACACACAGCCGTTTAGTTCTTATTTACACTAAAGCTTCACGTGACACGAAATAGTTTATTGTGTTTGTGTTTAAAATAGGATTAGGAGAAACGAAAACATTTCATTACACTAAAATCTGTTAAATAACTGGGAAATTCATGAAAAGTCCGACGCAAAATTCGAACGCTGAGGGTCCAGAATCATATACTGAATCCATGGTATCTGTTTTCATTACAATGTCACTTACATCCGTTATATGAACTTATCGTAGAACCTGCCATGAATGGCGTAATGAAGGACAGGTATCATATCGAGAAGATAGGCAAAGCAACAATGACGTCTGTCAATGAGGCAGGCTCTAGAAAAAGATTCTATTTAGAACGGACCGAGCAGCATTAGGCAAATTTATATCTTTATAAATTTAATTCTTCTGTACGTGTGTATGTCACTGAACTCCTCCTAAACGGCTGGACCGACTGATTCACAATTGGACCCGGTAGGTGGCGCCTGTGCGAAGCTGCGGCGGGCAGCTAGTTTAAGATATATTATAATAAAGCAATTCTAAACGGATTAGATCGCGTATATTATAGATTTTGGGTTTTCCTGACGTTTCGTATACTTTCCAGCATTCGTGGTCGCAGGATGACTAAGGTGATAGGCGTCGTTACAGATTTAAAAAGTTATTTTAGTTTATCTACCGTACAATTTTAATCAAAAAAATTGTTTCGATGCACGCAGTAATCTCTCACAGTGTCTTAATGTTAATGTTTAATATATACTTAAACTGTAGTCTTTACCTAAATATACTATGATAGCAAAACTTTAGTAGACATTAGGACGCTAATGGATTGGGGTGCTAGGTCAGGAAACCTCCACGTGCGCTCGGTGGCTGCTGGTCCCTCTTGATACGTCCGGGGGGAAGAGCAGTTGTCGGGCCGGTGCACCCTGGGCACCGGGCAATAACTACTCCACTTTTTGGAGGACCTTATTGTCCGGTGGCTAATATTCTGACAGGGACGGGCCCAATTTTTGGGCTACAGGTAGGCCGTAGACTGCTTCTCCGTTTTCGGAGGAGCACGAGCGGGCTAGCGGCGGGCTCGGTGTGCACTCACCCTGCCCCGAGCAGGTAGTGGGAGGACTCCCCTTCCCTGCCACCGTCGATATCGTAACCTCGGTTGGAGTGTCGTGGTCACGTCTCGCGGCTTCGACCGGGACCGAGGATCTTGGCTTAACCGCCCGGATCGCGAGGAAGAAGGCCTCTATAAAAAATTCCCCGAACCCAAGCTAGCGTGCGGCGAGGGGTGCATGGCTGATGGGAAGTTCAGTCGCGAGCACGCCAACCCCAGGACCGGCGGCACCTGAAGATGGGATACGCTTGCCCGGGTACAGGGGGCACTGCCCGGGTCGACCGATTATTTCCCCCATACTCGTGGGATTTACTATGAAAAAAAGTACAATTAAAACAAAGAAGGTGGAGAAAGAGAAGGTGGGAGAGACTGTGGGTTTGCTGTTGGAGTCCGACAGTGCCCAGATGGACATGGGGTCGGATGCCGGCTCTGTGTCCAGTTCGGGTGCCAGGACGCGTAGTGCGCGTAACTTGCGCGCCAATGCGCGTACGCAATGTGCGGCCGCGTTGATGCCGCGTCCGGCCACGCCGTTGCCGTCGGGTGGGGCGAGTGACTCCGAGGATTCCGTGGACCCTCGGAGCTCGCACGCCTCGCTCAACATGGTGGTGGGTGGAGAGGGCCGCAAGCGGACCCTCCCGAAGACGTCTGTGGGGTCGTCTCCTGAAGCGAAACGGTCGGCCAAAAAGGAGTCGAAAGTCGAGAGGCTGGAGAGGGAGAACGCAGAGTTGCGCTCCCAGCTCGCCAGCCTCTCGGCACAGATAGAGAGACTGACGACGGAGGTGGGTCTCCTCCGTCGTCAGGGGGATGCCCTGGTGAGCCCGAGGGATGGCAATGCTCCGGCTTTCATGCCCCCGGACGCGGTGGCCGAGCTTCGGCGTTCGATCGCCCTCGAGGTGGGGGCCATGTTGGACGCTAAGTTGGCCGCCTTGGAGGGGCGGCTCCCGCCGGAGAAGCGCTTGCGCCCACCGCTCGCGGCCGAGAAAAGGCCGATTCAATCGGGCGGAATGCAGGCTACCCAATTGGCCACATATGCTGCGGCCACTCGAGCACCGACGAGCGCGGTAATGAATGCGGCCACCCAGAACTCTTCCCCTGGGACTCAGACACAGGGGAAGAAGAAGAAGAAGGACCGCAACGCGGCGAAGGTTGCTGGAGTGGCCGACCTGCCGGCGGTGCCTGCTGCGACTGCAGCGCCCGCGGCAACCGTAACAACCGATCCGCAGGCCACAGTGGAGACCACAGAGTTTTGGTCCACTGTGGTGGGAAGGAAAGGGAAGAGGCCCCAAATCCCTAAGGCCCAGAAGTCCACCACTGCGCAAGCCACGCAGCCATCCTCTCCCAAGGAAGGCAGGAGTAAAAGGGGTGGGAAAGGAAAGGCGGGTAAAGTCAACCTCCCCAAGGTTCCTGCAACGGCCGCCATAACGGTCACCGTGCCAGAGGGCTCACCCAACAGTCGGTTGGGTGAGGTTATGGCCGAGGCCAGGAAGAGCATAAAGCTCGCTGACCTCGGCATCGGTCCCGACACGGTGACCATGAAGAGGGCAGCCAGCGGCGGAATGGTGCTGTCCGTCGCTGGTGAGGACTGCAGCGCCAAGGCTGACAGCCTGGCACGCCGTATGCGGGAGGTGCTCTCCCCCGTCTTTGCTGTGCGGATCGCACGGCCAATTAAGACGGCGGAGATGAGGGTTCGCGACCTGGACGACGCCGTCACGCCTAAAGAGGTGGCTGATGCCATCGCGGCGGCGGGCGGCTGTCAGCCCGAGGAAGTAAGGGTGGGCGACATTCGCCGCTCATCCGTGTCCTTGGGCACCGTCTGGGTGCGCTGCCCACTGGAGGCAGCAAGAAAAGTTGCGTCCGCCTCACGTGTCTGTGTGGGGTGGGCGTCGGCAAGGGTCGAGGCATTGGCGGCACGGCCCATGCAATGTTACCGATGCCTTGAACTCGGGCACGTGCGCCTCCGTTGCGCCACCCATGGGGGGGTTGACCGAAGCGACCTCTGCTTCGCTTGTGGCAGCCAGGGTCACAAGGCGAGGCAGTGTACGGCGCAGTCACAGAATTGTCCGCTATGCGCGGACTTCGGACTGCCTGCAGGGCATAGGCTGAGTAGCAAGACATGTGCTGCCCAGAAAGGTAAGAGGGAGAAGCGAGCTCCCTCTGCCACTGCCAATGACCAGGAGACGACTGCGCCAGTACTACCGGTCGCAGGCCTACCAGAGGCGATGGAAACATCTCATTCCCAGCCCTAAGAATCCTTCAGGGCAACCTTAACCACTGCCGCAACGCGCAGAATCTACTGCTGCAGACTGTTGCCATCTGCCATCTATTGGGCTGAGAGTGAAGGTGGGCCGCCCTGCTCGCTGTTGGACAGGGGCAGGGATTTGTCGCTGTAGAATGGGGACCTCTGGCAGTAGTGGGCTGCTACGTCTCCCCCAACGTGTCTCTCGCCGACTTCGAGGGATACTTGGATGGGGTGGCGCGCAGCATTCGTTGTAAATGCTCGCCCCGTCCAATGCTCGTCCTGGGGGACTTCAATGCTCATTCTAGAGCTTGGGGCAACCGTCGGGACGGGCCGAGGGGGAGGATAATACAAGACTGGGCGGCATCGCTTGACCTCCGATTACTTAATCGGGGGTCCATTAGCACCTGCGTTCGGTGGCAGGGGGAGTCGGTCGTGGACCTGACATGGGCGTCTCCTTCTGTGGCCAGCGTGGTGTCGGGCTGGCGGGTGGCGGAGGAGGTGGTAACGTTGTCCGATCACCGCCACATAGTTTTTGACGTGGCCCTCCGTCCGCCTGGCCCAAGCCGTCTAGGTCCCAGCCCACAGTCGCGGCGTTGGGCCCTCACACAGCTCGATCGAGAGATGCTCGTCGCAGCTGCCAACGTCGCGGCGTGGTCAGAGGTCGATCAAGGGATCTTGCCCGATCCAGAGGAGGAAGCGGCCTGGTTCCGGGAGGCGATGACGTCGATATGTGATGCATCAATGCCCCGGACCAGACGCTCTCGGCGTACGGCAGTGTACTGGTGGTCGGAGGAGATTGCGCAGTTACGCGCGGTCTGCCTGGCCTCCCGCCGCCGGTACCAACGAAGTAGACGCCGGCGTACTGCTACAGCTGGAGAGACTGCAGAGGCCTATCTGGTCTACCGGGCGGCCACGAAGTCGCTACATAGCGCAATTCGCGAGGCGAAGGCTCGGTCCTGGAGCGAGCTCCTGGAGGGACTGGACAGGAATCCGTGGGGGAGACCCTATCGTATGGTCGTGGGCAAATTGCGCCCTTGGGTCCCCCCGGTGACCGAAACCATGGCCTCGGATTTGCTGGAGAGAGTACTTTCAACGCTCTTTCCGGCGGTCCGGGACCATCCGGGTCCCTCTCCACCCCCGATTGCCTCGGACTGGGCTGAGGAATTGGGGGTTTCGGACGGGGAGCTGGGCCGAGCCATTGGCCGCCTGAAGGGTCGCAACACCGCACCGGGTCCGGACGGCGTTCCGGGCCGGGCGTGGGTATATGCACTGCAATCTCTTGGGGACCGCATGAGGCGGCTGTTCACCAGCTGCCTCCGTCGAAGCGTGTTCCCGTCCAGCTGGAAGGAAGCCGGATTGGTTCTGTTGAGGAAAGAAGGAAGGCCTGCGGAGTCTCCTTCTGCATATCGTCCCATTTGCCTGCTCGACGAGGCTTCGAAGCTATTCGAGAGAATAATTACCCGAAGACTCGTTGAGCACCTGTCGCGAGTGGGTCCTGACCTGGCCGAAAGTCAGTATGGCTTCCGGCAGCGGCGGTCCACAATCGACGCGATTCTTCGCGTCCGCTCGCTGTCGGAACAGGCAGTGTCCCAGCGGGGTGGGGTGGCGTTGGCTGTCAGTCTAGACATCGTCAACGCCTTCAACTCCATACCGTGGGGCGCGATTAGGGGGGCGCTAGTCCATCATCGATGCCCCCCCTACCTGCAGGGCATCATAGGGGCCTATCTGCGTGATAGGCACATTCGCTACGTGGGCAGGGACGGTAGCGTAAAGCGGAGGGAGATTACGTGCGGGGTTCCGCAGGGGTCGGTTCTCGGCCCCTTTTTATGGAACCTCGCCTACGACGCGGTCCTGCGTGTCGTTCTCCCCGCTGGCGTCAGCTTAGTCTGTTACGCTGACGACACTCTTGTGTTGGCCAGCGGGGAGTCCTTCGAGGGAACCATCCGGCTTGCCGAGCAAGCGGTGGCAATTGTCGTGGCCAAAATCCACGCTCTGGGTCTGCAGATAGCGCCTCACAAAACCGAGGCGCTATGGTTCCACAAACTGCCGCGGAGTAGAGAACCACCCAGTTCGTGGATACGCGTTGGGGATGCGCAAATCAGGGTGGGCCAGTACATGAAGTACCTGGGGCTCACCCTGGACAGTCGTTGGGGCTTCGAAGAGCACTTCGCGCGCCTCGTCCCCCGAGTCGAGAGGGTAGTGGGTGCATTACACCGGGTGCTGCCCAATCTCGGGGGACCGAGCGAGGAAGTTCGCCGTCTCTACGGGGGCGTCGTGCGGTCTGTGGCCCTCTACGGGGCGCCTGTATGGTCATCCCGGCTGTCAGGCGTCCAGCGCTGCAGAAACAAACTTCACAGTCTGCAGCGCAGAGTGGCTATACGGATCGCGCGGGGATACAGGACAGTATCCTACGAGGCGGCAACTCTCCTGGCACGCTTTCCGCCTTTCGACATCCAGGCGGAGATGGATGCGTGGGTCTACGACCAGACACGCTCTCTCCGCCAAAGTGGGGAAGGCGTGCCTTCAGGGGCGTTCGACAGACTGAGGCGGCTGGCTCGACAACGCGCACTCGAGATGTGGCGACATCGCCTATGGTCGCAGTTCGCGACCAAGCGCGTCGTCGAGGCCATCCTGCCGCTCTTCGGAGCCTGGCTCAAAAGGAGCGAGCGCGTTACCTACCGTCTGACGCAGGTGTTCACCGGTCACGGTTGTTTCGGTGCATACCTGCACAGAATAGGACGCGAGGTTACGGCACAGTGCCACCATTGTGGAAGCGACCAGGATACCGCACAGCACACGCTCGAGGAGTGCCCTGCGTGGGCGGCCGAGCGGCGGATCCTGGTCGACCAGATCGGGCAAGATCTCTCTCTGCCGGCAGTAGTGTCGGCTATGTTGGCAGAGCGTGAAAATTGGAGTGCAGTGGTCTCCTTCTGCGAGAGCGTCATGCTGCAGAAGGAGACTGCAGAGCGGGATCGGGAGAGGGCTGATCCCGCACGGAGAAGGACGAGACGGCGCCGGGGCAACAACCGTCCCGGCTCCCAAGTCCAACACGCCTGAGCCCCCTGCCGTCAATTGGTGGGGGGCCTCGGGGGTCGCGGGTGCGCAGATTGGGGAGTCTGCGTGCTCACACCGAGCGACCCCCGGGAAGACGGTGGCGCGCACGTGGTCACGTGCCGCCGTGTGCGCAGCACAGTGCAAAGTGAGGCTTGGGGGGATCCTTTACAATCCTCCCAGAGAAGTGCCTGAGGGGGCGACCTTTTTACAGTCGCCTTCTCTCCGCTAGAGGGGGTGACCGCTTTACACTCATCCCCTCCGTGATGTGCCTAAAGGCGTGGCACCAATGGGCGGCTCTAGTGTGATCTTACGAGGACCTGGAGCCTCCCTTCGGTGCCGAAGATGGCCGCTCCAGTGGTTTTAGCCGGTAGGAGTCCGGCATACCCCTTCGCCCTTCCCCGGGGTGAAGGAAGTTCCATGTAGAATTTCCACTGGACATCAATAAAAAAAAAAAAAAAAAAAAAAAAAAAAAGGACGCTAATGGATTAACACAATTACCCAAGTTTCATAAACTACACTCAGTATTGCAATTATTCATACCTCCGAGCTGTTTGTTCTGACGCAACCCGACTACAAAAACTTCAAACCTGTTTAAGATACCCTAGACACATAGATAAATCGGTCCCAGCACTATTGAAGTCAAAACTAGTGTAGTATCTGACAAACGGCTTGTTAATCGCCTTTGTTGCTCAAAATAATGTCTTGTATAAACGTATATCGACTTAAAAGGATTCGCAGTACTTTATATTGAAGGGAACGTGATATTAGTGCACTTGTGTGAATTTTAGGGTCATGTCAAACAAACGGACGATTCCATTTATCGGTTAAATGTCAACATTTATCATAAAGAGTTTCTACTTCGTTAATTCGAATGCGATTGTCCCAGTCACCTTTGCTGTTTTTTTTTAAATAGTAGTTTCTTGCCTAAGAATACAGTTGAGTTGATATAATTGCATCTTCTTGACGCTATAACCGTAAACCGGTATTCTATATGTAGTACCGTACATTACAATGTATGTAATCCTTTACAAAATTCGTTTTTCTTTATGATAATCTTGACACAAATAATATCCGAACGAAAGTAATAATAACCTACAAAAAGAACAGCTTTATTTTTCCATCACAATTCTAATGCCGATGAAGAACCTGACATTCAATCAATCATGAGGCTTTTGGCTCATCTAGGTTACATCGCACGATGACAAAATAAAGATACCTTTTTTACTGACCCATTCGAAATACATCATGCATTTCCTCCACCCCGGGGAAGGGGGGCAAGATGGCCTCCATTTTTTTTTTATCGATATCCAGTGGAATTTCTACATGGATCTTCCTCCACCCCGAGGAAGGGCGAAGGAGTATGCCGTACTCCTACCGGGTAAAACCACTGGAGCGGTCATCTTCGGCACCGAAGGGGGGCTCCAGGTCCTCGTAAGATCATACTAGAGCAAGCTGGCCTCCTACTGGCTAAAACCACCGAAGTGGTAATCTTCGGCCCCGAAAAGAGACTCCAGGTACTCTAAAAATCGCCATATAGCCACCCATTGGTGCCACGCCTTTAGACACATCTCGAAGGGGGGATGATTGTGAAGTGGTCACCCCCTCTAACGGAGAGAAGGCCTTCTCTCGATCTCCCTCTATGGTCTCCTTCTGGAGCATGACGCTCTCTCAAAAGGAGACCACGACACTCCAATTTTCATGCTCTGCCAGCATAGCCGACACAAAGGAAAACTACCTAATACTTAATATAATATAGAAGTCGCACAAAACATCAGCCGTTCGGTTATCGAATCCATGCAAATCATAATTAAAATTCCCGGCAAACAGGTTTGTCCTCCAAGTGACGTAGATTTGTTCAGCTGTGGTCTAAATACACATACATATTTGTATGTAACGCACAGAATATGTAACGACAGGTGCTAGTAATACGTGCTTTCAGCTAGTTTGTTTTAAGCAATGTTTTGTTATTTTAGAACATAGATTTCGATCATGTGGTGTCCAGATTAAGAAGCACCACTCCATCTAACTTCGTGGGTCGTAAATAGAAACTGCAGCGTCCTTTCTGTGAATCAGCAGCCATTCTGCGCTCACCAACCCGCCTGCCAAGCGTCGTGTGAACTAGCAAAGTCCCCCCAAAATGGCGAACAGCATATTGTCGTTTGTATGATAAGCAGTGAACATATTTTGGCTGAAATGATAATAGATTTTGGTGTGTAAGCTTTTTCTACTGTAATGTCTATATTATTATTTATCATAATATCAACCAAAGAGCGTCCACTCGCCCCCCGCGAACAAAGGCCTCCCCACAGATTTCCACAACGAGCGGTCACATGCCGCCCGCATCCAACGACTCCTAGCGACCTTCACCAGGTCGTCTCACGCTGCGTTTTCAAGTGCGCGGTCTCCACTCGAGAACCTTTTTGCCACAACGGCCATCAGTTCAGTATGCGCCCCGCCCATTGCCACTTTAGTTTAGTAATCCTTTCAGCTATGTCGGCAACTTTAGTTCGTCTACGGAGCTCCTCATTTCTGATTCGATCTCATAGAGAAATACCAAGCATAGGTCTCTTCATAGCTCGCTGAATGACCTTGAGCTTTCTTATGAGGCCCATAGTGAGTGACCACGTCTCTGTCCCATACGCCATCACTGGTAACGCACACTGGTTAAATAGTTGTCTTGAGGTATTTTGGTATTGTTAACGAAAAAACGTTGCGAAGTTTCCCTAACGCTGCCGAGCTGATTCGGATTCAGCGATTTACCTCTTTTTTTTTCGAAAAAGGAGTTTATCACGAAGAGTCCCGCTTTTCCCAAAAACTTGGTCAGCCTCTGTCCCTTAGGGTTCCGTTGCTTAAATACACAAATTATTCTGAGTATAAGGTACGCTACCCTGCTCGACACACTTTCAATGGAAACTATGTTATTAATGAGGGACCTGCGGACAAGGAATCCAACACCACCTTGAGACTGATGGTCGCCTATCCGGTAATAGAATAGGTTACCGGATTTCAGAGTTATCGTATCCTCGCCCTCTCTTTGTACTTCTGATAATCCCATGACATTCCAGTGCAACTTACCAATTTCTTCTTCCAGCTCGATGATCTTTTCGTCTGCCCTCAGTGTGCGTGTGTTATGTTACCAGGGCCAGTTTTCGTTTGGGGTGGTAGCTGGATCCCTTCCGGAGATTCTTAGCCCTGCCCCACCATTACCATGGCCACTACCATGACCAGGAATGGCGGGGCTGCTGGGAACTGGGGGCCGGTGCTTAATTGTGTCGTAGTTTTAGAGGAAATTTGCTGATACTCACCACGCTTGGCAAGCGGGTTGGTGAGCGCATAATTGCTACTGTTCAACAAAAAGGACGCTGTTGCCCAGAGTCCCTTAGTCGTCTTTTATGACCTTCACAGGAGAAGATGGAGTGGTGCTATATTCTTAGTCCGCACATCACACGGAATTATTATTCGTATTATCTTTCGTCACCCGGTTATCCGATATCCAAAGAATTAGATCCGTTTCTTGTGTCATAATTCTCAAGTATAACACAGAATACTTATGCTGCTATACCGAGTAAAAAAGGTGTGACCGCAAAGACGTGACGTAACTTAAAACGATTAGTCCAAATGATTAGGAACCTACATTTAGTTGTTTTTTAGAAGTAACTTAGGAAGATGACGCTTGTAGTTAATTAACAACGAAGCCAGATGATAGACCAACAAAAGGCCAGTTTAATAATATTATACTCATCATTCTCCACAAATTGTTAGTCAAGTGAATAAAAATGCTTTTCAGGTTAATTGACGTCATTGATCGGATGTTGTTTATATTTTGATTCTAGAGACTGGTTATTTAACGTTTAATAATAGCTTCTTTTGAAGCTTATGACGAAAGTATTCCGTAATGTAGCTTTTCGTAGACATTGTATGAAGACTTATTATGCAATTCTATTCCTTAACGCAGAAATGAATTTAGACGCCAAAATTTCCTTACCGCTATCGGCTATAAATGTATCGTTATTAGTGAACGATAGGTTGAAACTGGTATTAAATCGACTAGTTGAATAACAATTTGTGAGAGAAAACGAAACACATTATAAAATCCATTGGCAACAGTGCACCGTCATTGTTCTGCGTACACCAGAAACAAAATTTCACAAACGTCAATTAATATTAATAGACACCTTAGCCAAAATTCCGGTAAGAAAAAACTGCGGGTCCATCACACCGACTCTTGTTTTTATCACATTTTAATATACGGTTCCGTAGTAAATCATTTTAATGATCAACTTTAGAACTTAACCCTCGAAAATTACAATGATTTCCAGTAATTTCATAGTAACACAATTAAATCAGCAGTTCTCATAAGACCAAGGACCTTGAAATCTCGCTCCGTACGTATGTTTATTGCAAAGAAACTTCAAACAAATTGAAAGAAATATTAATTGGTTTCACATATTTTATAAGGAACCTTCAAACGCTCGTAGAACGTTCACGGGCCTTTATAATCGTTTGGATGTGACCTCTGCAGACGGCGCGGTCGAATCCTCGAAATAAATTAAAAAATGCTCACTCATCATCAATCAAACGGGCTCGATTCCATCAATATAATTTACTTTTTGTAGTTTTTACCCGAAAGCGCCCTCCGTGACTCGCAAGTTGGGCCCCGCCAGGTACGAACAGTGTAACCACCACCAATAATAAGTTCTGCCACGTGGATTACAATACCTAAAATCCATTTCTATAATTGATTTGTATTCTAAATTGAAAGCAAACCTTCAATTCACTTTAAATGTTAGTAATCCTTTTACATTGCGAAAATGTTCGTTTTCATATTTCTTTTGTTTTGAAGTGATTGCGGCTTCTGGGAACAGTTTTACTTTTGTGGATTAAGTTGATTTTGATTTGAATGAAACTTAACGTATACGAAACATTTTCATAATATTTTTAACTATGTTGATTAAAACGTATCTATCCAACTTATATATATGATAGCTTTGGGCAATATTTAAGACCCGGTAAACTATTTGAAAAAAACGTCCACGATAGGAATAGGATAGGTAGCGGGCGTCTCAAATAGTTTAGCGGGTCTTAAATATTGAGTGGTGGTTCAGTATTCAGCCGATAGTAATCCACTTTCTTTTCTAAAAGTAAAACTGCTCTGTCGGTCTTAAGTATTGAGTGAACTCTTATCATACTCCTCTTAGACTATATTTTTTTTAAATAATAATACTAAACGTGTGAGAGATGAGTACGTTATAACATATTCATTCGCGTGCTTGTAAATTTGTTTAATATTCCTATGAGATTAATGTAAAAAAAATTATACGAAAGAGGGAATCTAAGTCAAGTGAAGAAAACCTGCCTCTGAACAAAGCCTGTGGGCGGTTAGCAACAGCGCGTTTTATCGCTACACGTGGGCCAGGCGTAAATAGAACTCTTAGCGGTACAGCCAAGAGGAATAGCAAATACAGCTCTGCACAATATTCTTTATAAAAAACAGTTAGGCCTTTCATATAGACGGCACATTGGTGCAGTGGCTGATACAGTCAGCTGCTGCGCTCCGGGTCGCAGGTTCGATTTCCCCACGGAACAAATAATTGTATGATCTGCAGGTAGTTGTTCTGGATCACACCTAGATCCACCGATAGATTGTGTGTGGAATTTGTGTCTGTAAATGCACATACAACACAGGAGAAATCCTAGTGTAGGGCAAAATAAAGGGCTTATATATATATATATATATTAATATATCCAATCCGATTCTCCACACTCACTCCACAAGCTTCTAGAATTCGCCAATATATTGGCAATGTCTTTAACCTACCTTTTGTCTTCTTACACGTGCCTTAAGTGAACGACACACTTAACGTGGTCCCACTCTTATCAGACAAAATAGACGAAACAGAATAAAAAAAACCATTAACGATGTCTCCAGCAACATAACAAGTTAAACTTATCCATCGATCTATTGTCAAAATGTGTTCGTTCGAAACCGTTGTACGCCAATCTCGTAGTGGTGACATGTCGAAACGGTTTCGGCCATGGCGCTGGCAGTAATCGGTTTTCTCCAATAAACGCCGATTAGACTCGCTGGCGTCAGCACGCCCGGGACCAGTCGGATACTGTCGGGCGCAACACTATTTTGTTTATTAAAGCTGTTAGTTATCCGTTTCGCCCATGAAACACGTAAGATTGTTAACATGTGAGCGGTGTATTTCTGTAATTAAATTATTTTTGATATCAAAGCTGTATATAGGGCACTGAATTTTTATGTTAGCAACATCAAATTCCGTCATTCGCTTATAATAACTGGACAGTTACAGTAACAAAGACAGTTAATGCAATCTTGGTTGTATATTGTTCCTTTAGTGTTCAAGTAAATTTTCGTATATATTAAATAATCGTTGTTACATTTTATCACCAACATTATTGCTTTAATATGAAGTTAATTTAATTCTCAGATAGCATTACCTCAATTTGGAGTACAAATTTTCATTTCATGTGACCAATATGTTCTCGAGTATTCGCGTTAGAAAGAATAATGAAAATATCCTAAAGCCTTTGTCATCGAGCGTACCCGCCATGGTCGTGACCAGACGGCGATTTCAATTATTATCTAGAAGTCGTTTCACGAGCTCGCACTGCAGCACTTTTAATCATTCTCTTATCCTACTTTTAATAAGAATACCGTTTTTCGTGGTGTTAATATAACAGCTTATTTTCCGATACCTACCACTTAAACTTCAGCGTTACTAAGTAACAACCACGTTTGGTTAAAGGACATTAAAGTCGCGACAAAAAATTGCATCGTAAGTTATGACTGTCGTTAACAGACCACAAAAACTCTGAAGAACTTGCAGGCATACGTCACAAAATTAACATCGGGGAACTTTGTTTACATTCTGTATTAGAAATAAAAAAGATTACTTCTACTTTACACCTCATCTTGGAGTAAAAAACATAACATTCCATCTGTCTTCTCTAAGCCTTCCAAAACGATAAATAAACACTAGCCGGACTCTCGTGTGGAGTAACGTTCAGAGTGCTATTATTGAAGTGCTCGCTAGTATGTCGAGCGGGTTGTTTCAGCTTCAAGTTTGTTTTTAAAGTCGGAAGTAATCGCTGATATTTTTACCAATATCGAAGTGTACTAAATAGTGCAAAAGTTAATAAACTAAGTAGTAAACTGCAAAAAATGATTTTGTTAATGTACTATAACAAGTCATAAGACGCTCAATAAGCTTTATATTCTAATATTACCTACTTCAAATCGTTCAATAAAATATTAAATGTTCTGAAAACCACTATTGGATATTGTGCTCATAATACAGAATTTAGTTACGCATGCGTTAATTATACTAAGACACCACAAACGAATAGCTCTGTACGTTTTCGCTGACCTCCAGCCACGAGTCAATTCCACCGACAGAAGTCCTACTAGCTACAGAGTTACTTACTCTCAACTTACAAAATACCCGCAGCGTAGCGGCGCGAAGTCGGCCCGAGGTGACGGCGCGACTCAAAGCTTCGACAGGCGTCCAGCGCGGCTCATAATTAAGAACGGTGACTGTTGAAAAATGGCCGCCGCCCCCGGCCCGCCGTGAATAATCGTTGTAATTACGATTCGGAATAATTTCCAGCCAGTCATAGCGATGCTATCGGTAGGTGTCGACGGCTCGTTACGCGCACGCACAAAAATCACTACGATCGTGGAAATGCGATTTTTTGAAAATAGTACGTACGTCTTTTGTAGCTATTAGAAGGTCTGTTTCTGCTTGCAATATTTTGATTGCGAATTTTTTGGCTACTTACTGTCGATTTGTATTTACACATTTTTCTTGGACAAACACTTCTTACTATCTTCCTTCTTCCTTTTATTGATTCAATAAGATTTTAGTCTTAATTCTAAGGATAGCTCGATATTTTACAGCTATCCGAGTTACTTGTTTTTCGTCTATTGTGTTCAAAATTAGCTAAACCTGATAGCGCATATAAATACGTATATAATTCATGACTCAAGAATAAAAAAGTAAAGAGCTTATTATCAAAGCAAAGTACTGATACTGTACACCACAGCGCAGATAATTCGCTTTTCTAAACTTGATTATAAAACAGTATGTTCAACAAACATGGACTACGGCTTACGTATACGACAATACATAAAGATGTAAATAATATCGCATACATTATTAACCCGCCGATCATAAACGTCCCAATAACAAGAGTTTTGACTCGTGGGTGACATTTATTTCTTCACAACTATATCTGCACCTAATTTTTCACTAAGTTATTCATTAGATATTGGCTATAAATTATTGTATTAAGTTAGTTAAATATATGTTATGTTTCTGTATATTTTCTTCATTGTCATTCACTATATTAAAGATTATAAATGATCTTTATGAAACACACAACTTCACTTCACGTCAATGAATCTAGATTTTGCTAGCATTTCCTTCTGAACCTCTATCGAGTAGAGTGCACTCTACTCTATTGAGGTTCAGTGCAGGTAATACAGAAGCAATGTCAATACAAATTTAAAGATTTACATTTTTAAATCCAGTCATAGATATTTTAAGGTGCAATCGTATATTTTTACCTAAGAAAATGCAGGCTAACGCTTTCTTCAAATGCCATTCCAGAGGCCGGCAGTATTTAAGAAAGACCCATAGAAATAGCCATACTCGTAAACGGGTCGCGTCAATTGAGTCGTCAGTTCTTATCATCATCATCATCATCATATCAGCCAAACGTCGTCCATTGCTGAACTAAGGCCCCCTACGTCGACTTCCACAATTGTGTGGTCATTGGGGGGAATCTGCCAGTACTCACCACGCTTGGCAGGCTGGTTAGCGCAGAATAGCCGCTGCTGCACAGAAATCCTCCTGATAATCCCATAGTCGCCTTTTACGACACCCACGGGACGTAGCCGGCACCTCACGGCTAAAGGTGTAGGTAGACTACTGATAGCTAATATAGTACTTTCATTGAATGAGAAATAGTTTTCTTCTCTTTCGTCACTCTACATTCATCAATAAAGTCAGATTGTTAGCTCTCACACCTACAGGTTTACACAACAACCCATCAACACTTCTTAAAGCCTACAAACTCTTTGCAGAGACGGTTGTAATTTGATTTTTATCGAGTTAAAAATATTGCCAAACTTATACTTATTAATACTTCAATACAACGTTTAAAGGTCATCATCACTAATTCAGCCAAAAAAAGTCCATTGCTGGACAGAAGCCTCCCGCAAAAATTGGCACAACGACCAATATGTGTTTGTGTTGTGTACTCATTGCGGGGTTTTGGCATAATCGCCACGTTTGGCAGACGGGCTGGCGATCGCAGTAAAAGTATAAATGTACTTCAAGGACGCTGCTGCCCATCCTCCGGATAATCCCTTAGTCGCCTTTTACGACACCCAGGGGATGAGATGGGTTGGTGGTATTCTAAGCCCCTCATGGAAAGATTTCCAATTTAAAGGTAATTAAATACAGTGAGAATTCTTCACCGTCGCCTTAGATGACTTTATAATAAATCGTCTTCTTGAGTTGACGATATGACCAACAATGTTAATGTTACATCCTATTTGTCTACACATGTATATATGATGTATAAGTACTGTCTACACTGCATATGTAACGGAAAACGGAAACTCTTACTCTAAACTCGACGCTAAATAAAATAATCTCACTCAATAAAATAGTGAGTAATTAAATATGAAAAGTTTATGCTTCACTATTATATAGTATACATAACTTTATTATTCATTTAAACGACCCCTACACTCACTAGAGCTTTTCATATTTCATTAGTACAGTATACAGACATAAATGTCATAAGCAGTAATCCGAAAGAACCATCTGTATGTCATACAAATATTTGTTCCATGCGGAGATCAAACCCGCGACACGTTGTGCAGAAAGCCGTTAGAACTTGAAATCCAACCGACACCAAGTATATCTCTATCACCAAATATTTAATTATATTTGATGATAGTACCTTTTTAAAGTATCGTATAGATGTCAATAGAGTATGAAAAGTCATTTTCTATTCACATTTAAATTTCAGAATCACATGTAAGTTACGTCGGATTTCCTTTATTTCCAAAACGTCAGCGACATGCCTTTATTCAATTTAATTGCATCAATGTCCCTCCTACTGCTAGATCCAAAGATAATAAGATAATCTAATCCTTTCTCTAATTACTACGATCCGGTCGAAGGCGTGTCGGTTGCGCCACGTTCGTGGGTAGATTTAATTAGCTGTAAATACTTTTTTCGTTACGTCATCAACACGGCTTCTATCACAATGGTGTTTACAAGTGACGGCTCTTAAAATTGTTTATTTTCATTTTTTGTAAGACACGGAAAATTATTGTTGTAATTATATTGATGAGTCGGAAAAAATGAGATAAAATGAACGCTTTTGGGAAGCTACTTCTGGTTCTATAGAACTGTAAAGTTTGACGACAATAAGGTTAACAGTGGTCGTGGTAGCATGATGGCTTATAGACTTGCTTTAAGTACGGTGATGTGGGTTCCAAACGTGGTAGGCACCAGTGTGACTTCTTCAATGTGATATGTTATTTCTAAGTTAATCTGACTTTTACATCGTGAGGAAACCTGTGTCCAAGCCTTATACGTTAATCAAGTATAAACCCTACGTCCACGGTTCAGCATTTATATTCAATTGATGCAATCTTAACTCAAGTTCTACTTGGGTTTTGTTTCTAGATCTGTAATACGGGCACAATAGTCTGAAATCGCCAACGCGTGCTCGTTCCTTCTCTATGTAAGAAGCGGCCTTTATCCTGGAGTGGGACAGTTACGGGCTGATATTAAAAGGTTATAAATTAATGTATGTGTTTCATGTTTTAAAGTAATTTGTGTGTTGTTGTCAGCTGTATGACTATATGTACCACGCAGAATGATCGATCTGCGAAGTTCAGCTACGCATGTAGAGGATGCATAGATACGTGACCAGTTTTTCAAATCAAGACCCCTCCATGCTTTGGAGAGCACGTTAAGATGTCTAGCGACTACTATCAGTCTTTTGACGGGAAGTTTAGTTTGTCTGCCCTCGAAGGACGCGTCCCGTCAGTGTCCGGAGCGGAACATTGAAATTTCATCTCAGTAGATAGATAATATTAACAAAAGCTTAAGTAGTTAAAATGATATCATCATCATCATCATCATTTCGGCCGAATGAAGTCCACTGCTGGACACTACTGGACTCTTCCAAAGATCACTACAACGACCGATATGGGTGTATTGTGTGCTCATTGGGGGGGATATGGCAAGCCATAATCGCCACGCTTAGCAGACGGGTTGGCGATCGCAGTTGAGTTGTTAAAGTACTCGAAGGACGCTACTGCCCATCCTCCAGTTAATCCCTTAGTCGACTTTTACGACACCCACGGGATGAAATGGGGTGGTGGCATTCTGAGCCGGCACCACACGGCATTAATGATATAGTAGGTAATATTAACCTTTGAGAAGGCAATCTAAATTGTTTTTACTATCCTTTCGTGGCTACATCTGAGATACCGTAATCTTTTTCCGTATTATGTCTGGATTTATAATATAGCAACTCTCCATGTCTTCCCGTGGATGTTGTAAAAGGCAACTAAGGGACTCTAAACCAGAGGGATGGACAGCAGCGCTTCTGCTATGGAACAGTACCCATACTGCATTCACGAACCTGCTGCCAAACGTGGTGATTACGGGCGAATTCCCCCTAATGACGACACAAACAAACAACCGCCCTTCTGGTAGTAGGCCTTTGTTCGGTAGTGGACGTCCTTCGTTGGATATGATGATGAACATTAATCTTGCAGTAAGAGTAGTAGTAGAATTTAAGATTCCTTAATGATAATGTTTGTTTTGTTTATTCTTATTGGAATTAAAGGATTTTAACCATTGTTATGCATTTTTTCTACGTCATTATTTTTTCTTTAAGTCCACAAGGACACTTTTTTAGAAAAACTGAACTGGCAACACTAATCTCGGTTGTCATACGGCTAGTCAGAAACCTGCAAATCGAACAAGCCGTCTGAACAAAAGATATCAGTTCAATCTAGTATAATGTCCGGCACGGATCATGAACGCTCAGTGAAAGAGTAGGAATCAGTTTGCGCAGACGCACACCGCAAAACCAACCTAAAAAAATCTTCTGCGCATGTGACGGTCAGTGCTCAAGATCGGTGCCAGTTACTATAATTTGGTTATGGAGGTCAGATGGTTTCCGCTCTGCGCAAATCGTGATATTTAGTGTAGTTTTAATTTAGTCGACTTTATGTTCGCTATGCCATATGAAATAATTCTACGCACATAACACAATTTATAATTGGTATGATTGCGTCACTGTCACTTTCATTGTGTTGAATTAGTTCTATCTGGGATAGCGAATATGGCCCCGGTAACCTGGAAGCCGAATTCAAAAATTTCAGCATTAATATTCCACACTTTAATATTGACACGTATCATATTCGTTAAGATTACCTCTAATACTTTACAATACAATAAAATTTATCGATAACAAAACCGACATGGAAGAAGTTAAACACGTATGAAATTCACATCGAATAAATATCCTATCTGAACTATACTTCTCCGCTTCACTGCTAAGTTGAACCAAGTAGACCAAAGCCACAACAGAACGAGAATCTAAACTTGGGTAGAGCTTGAGTCAAGATTTCAACAAATTATGCAGGTTTCCTATTTGATTTGATCCGTGAGGTGTCCAGACTAAGAATATAACACCACTCCATCGCCTCCCGTGAATGTTCTAAGAAGCGACTAAGGGATTCTCAACCAAAGGTATGGACAGTAGTATCCCTTCTGTGGAACAGTAGCCATACTGCGCTCACCGATCCGCGTGCCAAGCGTAGTGAGTAGTGGACGGCTTTTGGCTGATATTATATGATGATGTACGCAATCTAGACTCAGGTTCTACTTAGGATTTGATTCTCGTTCTATAACATTGGCCTTAAAATATAGCACTAGGTATAGTTAAAGTTTGCTCTAGTGTCATCGTACGAGGACCTGGAGCTCCCCTTCGGTGCCGAAGATGACCGCTTCGGTGGTATTAGCCGGTAGGAGTCCGGCACGCCCCTCCACTCCTCCCCGGGGTGGAAGAAGTACATGATGTATTTCCACCGGGCGATCAATAAAACTAAAGGTATAGTTACAGTCATAGTCCGAAAGGATAACTATTAATTGATAATAATAACAAATCAAGACAACAAGCCTCACAGTCAAGACCTAAGTTGAGTTTCACGAGAATCAACAAATGACAACAAACAAATAGGACATACAGCAAGCCCGATGGAATCAGATGATGACATTCCCTTGATTGATTTAATCGATAAATAAATAGCTTATTATTATTTCCTAAGTGAAAAAAGAATGTACTGCAAATTGTATTTTTTTGGCATCATAGTCAAAATAAAATGAAAACATAAAAATCTGACTATTGGTTGAAAAACAATTCATAAATAATAAATTAACCCAGTCTTGATTATTATCGGATAATTATCATGATAATTACCAAGACATTAATTTCTTGATAATTTCGAACCCTGGTTACAATGTACCCTTAGAATAAAGAAATACCCAGAAGCCGCGTTCAAATGCATTTCCTTGCCGCGCCTATGCCCAAAAACAAAACGTACGCCCCCCGCCTGCCGCCACTTCCCACCCGATTAATGTTGCTAGCTCTAGACTTGTTTGCCACCTTTGGGGTAAATAACGATATCAGGATTAAAATTATTAAAAAGCTAATGGATGATTTGGAACCATTGAATATATTATAATATAGATATAACAATTTAATATAAAACTGTTACGTATTGTATTCTCCATATATAGGGTCTTACTTTAATAATGGAAAATATTTTAAAGCTGGCTCTATGAATGGTATAGAATTCACTTAAAGTATCAACACACACTGGTGGGCTACTAAACAACCACACTGTTGTTCAACCGGACCATTTTCAAACACGTTTTAGTGTTTTTGTCTGTGCGTATTCGGTGACAGTACCACAGGGTTTTTAGAAAGACATAATAGTGATAGTTACCTACAGTTTTTACGTGGTGAAATGCGCTTTTAATGCCAACTGAAACACGAACTATTAAAATTTATTTTGAAAATGTATCAAATAAAGGTTGATGTTGAGTTTTTTCTTTTGCTAAATTGCTTCATTGCAACCTATAGATTTACCTCCTAAAATATTTTCCATTAATAAAGTAAGACCCTATATAAATGACATGTCATATTGTTTGTCTGCCATGGGCTCCTAAACTACTGAACCGATTTTAATAAAATTTTGCACACTGTATGCAGTTTCATCTAAATTAAAAGATAGGATAATTTATATCTCAATTTATACTCGCAATATTATTTTTTGCGAATTATTTATTTATTATCTGAAAAAGAGCCATAAATAACTGTTAATTCGATAAGATTCTAACAGACAGCGGTATAAGATAACTAGTTGACTGGATTGAGTACGTATCCAATAGATGGCGCTACATTAAAAGTACAAACGTTTTATGAAAGCCGTTATTAGTATAACCGGCCACGTGTTGCTGAGGCCGAAGTATAAGTTAAAGATAGGATAGTTTATATCTCAATTTATACACGCAATATTATTTTATTGCGAATTATTTGTTTATTATCTGACAAACAGTCATAATTATCAGTTAGTTCGATAAGATTCTAACAGGTGGCGGTTTAAGGTAATTGGCTGATTGGATTGATTGTACCCGGTAGGTGTCACTGCAATCTGGTTTGCATGTACCTGCCCGTGCGAAGCCAGGGCGGGCAGCTAGTACATAGGCTGTACTAAAAGTATCGGGAATGGAATATTTCCACTGTTCCTGTCATATTAAAATCTTTTTAATTGAAAACTCCTTGGTTTTACAAATCGAATACCATTTATTTATTTAAAAAAAGATTCACGCTCCTGTCACAAGGTTTTGTCAAACCTGTTTAGTCGTTGAGAAAATGGAATTGACTCGAGAAAATTCAAGAGCGATGATTTATTATGACTTTCGAAGTGGTTTAACACAAAAACAGTGTGTTAACCGGATGATTTCTGCATTTGGTGATGAAGCCCCATCCAAAACCACAATTTATCGCTGGTTTGCTGAATTTCAACGTGGACGTGTCAAGCTCAGTGATGATCCTCGTCAAGGTCGTCCAAAAACTGCAGTCACCCAAGAAAACGTTGATGCTGTGCGTAAGCTGATTGAGGAAGATCGACATGTGACATACCGCGAAATTCAGGCAACTTTAGACATTGGCATGAGTCAAATACAAATAATCTTGCATGAACAATTAGGTGTAAAAAAGTTGTTTTCCCGATGGATACCGCATTTGCTATGTGAAGAGCAAAAAGCGGCTCGCGTTACTTGGTGCGTCAGAACTCTCGAAAGATTCCACGCAGGATCCTCAAATGCTGTATACAACATCGTATCAGGTGACGAATCCTGGATATATGCGTACGAACCCGAAACAAAAAACCAGTCACGAGTTTGGGTGTTCGAAAATGAGTTAAAGCCAACAAAAATTGTTCGTTCACGGAGTGTTGCAAAAAAAATGGTGGCCACGTTTGTCTCCAAAACCGGCCATGTTACGACTATTTCTCTTGAGGTACAAAGAACAGTTAATGCAGAATGGTATGCTAGCATTTGTTTGCCACAGGTCGTTTCTGAACTCCGTAGAGAGAACTGCAACCGCCGCATCATCCTCCATCACGACAATGCGAGTTCTCACACCGCGCACAGAACAAAAGAGTTTTTAGAGCAAGAAAACATAGAATTATTAGACCATCCGCCGTACAGCCCCGACCTAAGCCCTAATGATTTCTATACTTTCCCTAAAATAAAGAATAAATTGCGTGGACAGAGATTTTCGTCACCTAAAGAAGCTGTGGACGCCTACAAAACGGCCATTTTGGAGACCCCAACTTCCGAATGGAATGGTTGCTTCGATGATTGGTTCCATCGTATGGAAAAATGTGTCAAATTTCGCGGAGAATACTTCGAAAAGCAATAAATACATTTTTAAATAGTAATGTTGTGTCACTTCCTTGATTCCCGAAATTTTCAGTGCCGCCCTCGTAGCTATATATAATACAAATTGTGTTTGTCGCATAAATTTTAACGAAAATGCTGTAGGATAGTTGTATTTTCGATTCCAAATTCACACACATTAGCGTTACGTTTACAATACTATACGTCAAAATATTCGTACTAGGCCCTCTGTACCGTAGATACACTTTATGTAAACTATTAATGTACTCGTATAGTGACTAAGTGTAAACTAAACTTAAAATTTACAGCCCAATACAACGACATTACGCATAATAAATACAATTTAGCGACACGCATCACATTATTCGTTCACATTACCTCTAACCCGTTAGAGTACAATACTAATTCTTGCAGGGAACCTGTCGCGACAGGCTGATGGATGACAAAACTAATTGCCGGAGTCGTCGCAACTCAAAACACATTACATACGATTTTTCATTATTTATTCTGGACAAGCAACAGTTCTCGTAATCGAAGCTATTAGAGGTTTTTGAGGAGGTAACTCTACTGGATGTAACGCTCATAGACTATACACTTAATATTGACAGTAAAGCTGCATAAAATGTATATTTGTTAGCCATCGATGTTGAAATTTATGTTAATTGTTTGTTTAGTTAAAAGTGGCTCTAACCAGAAGGACAGGCAACAGCGGCGCGGCGCGGTCACCAACCCGCCTGCCAAGCGTGGTGAGTACTGGCATTTTCCCCCAAAACGACCACTTAAGGCATGTAAATCGTTTACAGATGAGGCCTTTGTTCAGCAGTAAACATGTTTTGGCCGATATGATGATGTTCGGTTAGTGGTGTCAATATTATTATTATATTTACCTCTCTGCCAAATTTCGCTTGAATCCGTTCGGCGTTTGTGCGCGATTGAGTGACTAACATACAACATACAAACTTTTATATTTGTTCGAGGTTACGCAACGCTCGGCGCGGTCAGTCTGTAGATGGGTGATCGCATAGTGGTATTTGAACTGAGCGTCTCCGTGCTTTAGAGAGTACGCAAAATCATCGGTCTCAGTTGTCATTACACATTAGTTGTAAGGCAAGTTGGACCACTAACTAACAAGAAGAAGAAGAAGACTGCAGTCGCAAGTAATAAACTTCTTAACTTCACTGCATTTCTAGCCCCATAGCAATTCAACAATGTGTTGTCACACTCGTCATTGTGAATAGGGAAAAACCGTTTAATACAGATGTTGTCAACTTCGAAGTAAAATCCTTTCGTATATCAGTACAATAAATTAAACTAATAAACAAAACAAACAAACAATAACACTTCCAGCAAACTCTACACAATAGGTAACAAAATCAGGTAGCGTCAGCCGTCTGCGAGTTATTAAGACGGTAATTTAAAATGGACTCTTGTTTTAATTGAGTTATACACACCACTATGCCTATTAAACTTTGTAGTTTAGTGAAGCATTATAGATGCATTTTATGGTTGTAAATGAATTGGTACAATAAACGTACGGATATGAATTATATTACGCGCTAATCTCTTGCCCATTCAACACTGAATTATTAAGTAGGTAATATAACAAGTATAACAACAGAAAAATATAAATCAATCAAAATTAATTTCAGATTAAATAAAATTATACAAAATATTAGACCTTGTGAGCGTTGATAGCCTTGTTGAATTTACTACATATTCTGTATCAAGGGTATGATGTTTTACTATTTTGAATTTAGTTCTTATAAGTATAAGACATAAGACATGTATAGAATAAGAAATATTTTATTATAAAATCGTTCAGTTTTTTTTTTATATATGTATACATTTACAGTTTTGAAAATAGTAGTTATGCAACCTTTTCTTCCTATGGTGAGCAAAAACTACAGAACTAACGCTGTAGTAGATTATATCGCAGATAAATATAAAATTACGTTTACTACACAGGTACTACATTAAACAGCGATGTCTGAAATCACAAAAGCAATAAATACATTTAAATAACTCCAGCTTCACAAGGAATATGTATGATACATCATTACCGAAATGTTTGCCGAATAATGGGCACAGCTAAAATAGCTGCTGCAAATGAATATACACTATTGGACACAGGCCTCGCCTAAAGATCACCTCAACGACCGGTCTAGGTTTGTGTTATGTTGGAGCCTGGCTCAGAAGGAGCGAGCGCGTCACCTACCGCCTGACGCAGGTGTTCACCGCGCACGGTTATTTCGGTGCGTACCTGTACAGGATAGGAAGCGAGGCCACCGCACAATGCCACCATTGTGATAGCGACCAGGACACCGCACAGCACATGCTCGAGGCATGCCCTGCGTGGGCTGCCTAGCGGCGGATCCTGGTCGATCGGATCGGGCAAGATCTCTCTCTCTGCCGGCACGGCTATATTGGCAAAGCATGAAAACTGGAATGTAGTGGTCTCCTTCTGTAAGAGCGTCATGCTCCAGAATGAGACCGCAGAGCGGGATCGGGAGAGGACGAATCCTGCTCGAAGAAGGAGGAGACGGCGCCGGGGTAACAATCGCCTTGGCGCCTAATTGCCACCTAAAACCCGCTACCATCACTATAAGGCGAGTTCGCGGACATATAGATTGGGGAATCTGCGTGCCTACACCGAGCGACCCACGAGAAGGTTTAATCTAGGGATTTTATTACGATTTGCCTATGACAATACTGTCATAGATATATTATATGCATGATAGATATGTATCATCACATTGGTCAAAGGACGTCCTCGGCTGAACAGAATCCTCCCCCATAGATTTCCACGATTGTGTCATTTTGGGCGGAATTTGCCAGTACGCTCACCACGCTAAGCAGGCGGATTGGTGAGCGCAAAATGGCTACTGTTCTTTAGAAGGGATGCCCATCCCTCTGGTTTGGAGTCCCTTAGTCGTTTTTTATATACACGGGAGGAGGAAGAGTGGTACTATGTTCTAAAATCCGGACACCACACTGATAGATATGTATGGCAACCAGGAACTGCTTTACGTGCTCTTCTAGTCAAGTAGTTGCCCCGCCTTGCGATGTGTAAGTAACTACGAAGCATCCAAGACGCGACTGTAACTACAAGGTTAAGCAATTTTACGACGTCCATCTTTCTCATGACGTGTGACCGTAGATTCCACACCGAGATCGATCGATATAGTATATACACATAAATGACGAATCCATAGCTGTCATCAAAAACAACGCCGAGTAATTGAAAATATAATAAGCAGCAAGACAATTTAATATGCGACCTTATACTTATGCGACATTCCGCTTGATTATATGTCAAGCTATGTCAAGTTAAACAATAAGTTCTCACGGGTTAATGAACGAGAATTTTGGACATGTGCGTAGTAATTTAATGATATTCAGACACATTGTACACGTGAAAGTAAATCATTCCCACACTCCTGTGTAATAAACTAATCATTTTATAAAACGAAACGTGTAGTTGGGAAACGTGAGCGCCATTTTTCAACGCGTTCCATTTTCAATTATTTTTAAATTGATTATTCGATGCGTTCTTTTTTTCAATTGGGGTCTATGATACCAAGTCTCTTTTTCTGTCTGACTATAAAAAAATACAATCAGTTCCTAAAAGATTGCCAAAATCACCTTTAACCAGCAGCAGGGCCAGGGTGCCCATGCCTGTCAAAGGTAGCTCTTGTAACCGTCAATTCCTTAAGTAGTGCTCACAAATCAGTAAACATTGTAAAAAAAGTGTTTTATGAACTTTTCAATTGAAATATGAATGAACCAACGAACTGAAAGGGCAGCTGGAATGAATAGGTTGCAGAAGTTAGAATACCACATACGACCAGGACGGTTAAAAATAGACAAAGGTTTAGCAGTCGTCTGTGAGGGCTTGCGCAGTGCTTTTATATTTCTTCCTGGGCTCCTGGGAGTCGTAGCTGTTTAATCGAACAAAATTACCAAAGCTGTAATCAACTTAAGCAACATTACTTATGGTGTGTCCTAGTGTGACTCGGTCCTCGGCTTAGGTTAGTTGCTGGGGGAAGGACAAGATAGGGAGCTGCATCAGGAATGATTAGATTTTAGAGACATATTTTAAGCTACTGACTCGGCACCAACAACTGTAGGGAGGGAGTTAACGTCTACTACTGCACTCGTATAGGTACGTACAAGCCCACCAAATTATCCAAGACTCGTAAGAAGGCATAACGTTTCCTAAAAAATTGTCGATGCCTATCGATATTTCAACATTTTATGAACGGTATTACCCACGACATCTATAGAGGGTGACCGCTTTACAGTCATCCCCTCCGAGATGAGGACCTGGAGCCCCGCTCAGTGCCGTAGCGTAGACGATTGCTCCAGCGGTTTTAGCCGGTAGGAGTTCGGCATGCCCCTTCGCCCTTCACCGAGGTGATGATTTTCCACTGAGGAATAATAAAAAAAAGGTGTTACCCGGGACTTTCCATACGGTGTCTGGATTCGTGGATGTCCTAAAATATAACTTCAGGATCCTAAACCATGGGCAGCAGCGTCCCTTCTGTGGGACAGCAGCTATTCTGCGCTCACCGACCCGTCTGCCAAGTGTGGTGAGCACTGGTAAATTCCCCTCCAAAATTACGACACACGGCATATAACCGGTCGTCCATGTTCAGTGGTGAACATTCTTTGGCTGATATGATGATGATGATGCTGACCTGCGACTTCGTCAGCGAGGAAACTAGTTCAAAACCCTTAAGAGCACTTGGTAACGCCACGCAATTGGACCACATAATCTACCTGTATACCGTTTAAGCGGGATGGAGCCTCAAACATTCAAACACACAAACTTTAATATTTATAACATTATTCAGTAATATTGTAAGATTCGTTCAAAATAAATCATAGATTTCTCAAGTAAATTCAGCGGTACCAGAGTACCTACCTACATCATGTTGTCACAAGTTTTGTTCACCCCATAAATAGCTAATAAAAGAGCAAAAGAAATTAAAAAGCAACGAAAATTCCTCACAGGGCAAGTGAATTGCAACTGTGACGTTGTTAATAAGTCAAATGTGAAATATTGGTCGATATTCGAATGGCGATGAGTGGTGACCTCGCTTCCGAAAACCATCACAGTGTCCAAAACAGAAACAAAAAGGTACACGCCGCCGGCGCGCTTCCGATTGCACTGCCAACGCTGAAAAATTACATGAACAACCCCCAACAAGGCGGGTTAATATATTACGGGTGCGCACTGCGTTCGGCGGGGTTCTACCTGACGTTCCTTTTTTGAAATTCTTATTTTATCGACTGTGTTCTCTATTTGGTATAGCCTTTCGTTGGACAGCCTTCTCTTTTTTTTCTTTCTGTTTTTTTACGATTATGTAGGTAAATGTTATTGCAATAGTTACAAAATATATAATAATATAGGATTGGTTTTATGAATTTGATTGACACTTAACGCTCTAGTAACAATTGTACATTACGTGTATTTCAAACGCTTAAGCCTTAAAGCTTTCGTAACAACAACGGCAAGAGTACGAAATATTGGAAACCATTGCTTATTTGAGAGAAAAATGTACATTTTAATCATTGATGTACTTAATAACGTTGTCAAATCAGGACGAAACGTCAGACATAATGGATGATGATAGCCCGCAAAACCTCGCTGCAATTTTTCAATGAGCGTTAATGTTTTCCATCACGGTGTGTCCGACGCGTCCTAATGAGTTTGCGTACCACAAATCTTTCTGTAAATGGGTGCACTATTTTTTTAAGTAATCTCAGCACACCTTTGGACGTCCTTCAGCCTTCCGAGAAGCGAGCATGACTGTGAAAAAATTCGTCAATTACATACAACTTTGTTGTCGTAAATGTTACAACGTTCGGGGAATGGAACGGTCACTTTCTTTTGTTTCGCACGCATCACTCCCGGAGCGAGCCGAATCGCGGCGACGGGACGGTCTTGTTAGCTAGTGGGCACATGTTTTGACAATGTATTTCAACACAACATTTTATATGGGACACATCGTTTCCTAGATTACAGATAAATCTGTGCCGGAAAACTTAGTTTGCGAAACTACACCCGTAGGTATCGTATGCGGAACGATATCTTAGAATTATTTTCAATGTGAAAGTTGGTATGTTTGAATGTTTTTGAGGCTCCATAACGCCACTCGGTTGAACCGATTCAAATGAAATTTAGCACGGAGGTAGATTATATCGTGGAATAAGTAATTTTTATTTGAATTTTCAAAAAAACAAGACAAATTTTATTTACGTCCAGTGAAGCTAGCTTGTATATCGAACGCACAATATTATATCGAATGCCTACAAAGTAACACATGTGTAAATACTAAAGACTAATGCCCACGGTAAAACATTTAACAATCAGCTATAACAACTGGTTATTTTAATGTCTTCCAATTACAGTGTTCACTCGGTTAACGATTTCGCTGGGCATTAACTATTCCAATTTTATGTTTTCAGTCTGACGAAACGCGAAATACTTGACATAAATGTAATAAGTGTAATAATTTTCCGTATAGTGTAAGAAATAACATAGAAAAAACATTCGCTTTCAAAATTAAACACTTCATATAAGGTATGTTAAGGTTAAAATACTATCTAAACCAGTGTTGAGCTTAAGTTGAGATAATAGAATAAAATTATCTTAGATTTTTTTAATGTGTTGAAAATGAACATTCGTTTTAGCTTTACTGTTTAATTCCTTATTATTTAGGCAGCACAAATTAATATCTATCTATTTTTATATACCTACAACGTGGCGAGACAAGCATGTTATTCGCCAGATGGTATGCGTCACGCCTGCGCATAAAATTGTAATGCTACCCAGGTATAGACCTGCGCGGCACCATATTTCGCTCGTCACTTCGAAACTTTAGTTGTTTAGCGTCTTATGCCCAGTAATTCCTCTAGCTAAAGCGCCGGCCAGTTTGAAACCGGAACAAAGTAATGTCTAAAGTTTAAACACTACTGCTTCGCAGCAACAGTCTGGCACTGCAGTGATACGTTGCCGAAGTCTTGCAATATAAGACCAAAAAAAAAAACATGTTTGACGAAGTTGAATCATTCTAACATCAGCCTTCCGTGCAATACAACAGCTAAACATAAGCGACACATTCAATTCAAGCGTCACACACTTAGCTTCCCGTTTCTGCACTTTCGTCCGGCTTGGTGACTTACGATTTTTATTATCTATGGCTTAAAATGATATATGACCGCTCTTAACTGGAGAATCATAAAATATTTTCTGTTTGTGAAATATTTCTGAAGCAATAAAGCAATAATTCACTACGGGACTACGGGGAAGACGACGGCCTTTATTTGCCGTCATAAACGTTCTGTTTATGGTGTACTTTTTTGCTGGCTGTACTGGAGACGGGCACAGGGACGCACATAAACCTCAGCTTTATCATTACTCATACCTGTCCTCAGGTTCAATACTTAAACGTGCCTAAAGAAAGCTATTGCTTTAATTTCAAATCTTTTATAGTTTCAAATGTCAATATTTTCAACGCTAAAGTTATCCAAAAATGTATGTAAGATCACGCTCAGCGAGGTTTGTGTCCTTACGTGGCGAAACAATTAATCGAACGAACTATTGATCGTTTACTAAACGCAGTAGTACCGGCTAAGTTCACCAATAGCTAATATAAAAAGTATTGATTTTAACGTCTAACAAGATCTTTTCTATAGCTAACCAAACTTCAAAGCCAAATAACATACATACCATACTTAGTAAGTCGAGTTTATTCTCCTTTCTTAGTATTATTCAGTATTATAATATTTCATTGGTACACCACAAACTACCCCCTGTCTTTCTTCATTCTGTTCTTGTCCATCCTACGATTGTCTGGGAAAAATCACCAACGCGATAAGACCGCCCTTTGCACATATATTTTAATTATTATTATTCTTCAGATTTTTCTGGTATAAAGAGTATTCTATTCTATTCTATTAATAATGTCGTTAAAATTATTGTATCAAACCGTCAGTTGTCAGCTGTTACTCTCTCCTTTTTTCGTGTGTGCATACCTAACTTATATTCTGACACTTTACTTTGTTATTTGGATATTGCATCAATAAAAAGTTATCAATAATAAGCAAAACCTGATGAAGTTCCAAGATAGCAAGAGCGTAGCATTAAAAATAGCGTGTTTTAAACGTCATGTAGCCTACTATATATCTATACAAGCTGTTGTCTGGCAGTATCAGTCTGCCATGCTCACGAAAATGTCTTGTTCATGGTGGCGTTGTTTATCGGGCCGTTGAGTTCCCTACGCTAAGGTTGAGTTAAGCAACGCCGACGCATGCGTTATGTTAATGAACGGGTACGAGACTGACCAGGGGTACAATTCCCCAAGCATAAACATCCATACATCTTTGAATACAGGGTTGCAATTCCTTAAGCTCAAACATCCATACATCCTTGAATACAGAATCGAAATAACGGTGTAAAACTAATTCTGTATTCGCTAAGACATGATTGAAGCTATTCAAGGACACGTTGCAGAAGCTCCGCCATGAGGGCCAGTCTTTATATCGGCCATTTATACGTCCACTGATGAACAAAGGCCTCCCCCATAGATTTTCGCAACTGTGTCATCATTCATTTGCCAATACTCACCACGCTTGGCAGGCGGGTTGGTGAGCGCAGTATGGCTACTGTTTCACAGAAGGGATGCTGCTGCCTATCCCTCTGGTTTAAATTCCCTTAGTCGCCTTTTACGACTTCCACGGGAGGAGATGGAGTGGTGCTATATTCTTAATCCGGACACCACACGGAATCCGGAGGACCAGTCTTAGGGAACACCAAATGCGTTATCACCGTTATTTCAATTCTGTATTCAAAGATGATGATGTGCCGTGTGGTGCCGGCTGTGCCGTGTGGTGCCGGCTCAGAATGCCACCACCCCATCTCCTCCTATGGGTGTCGTAAAAGTCGACTAAGGGATTAGCCGGAGGATGGGCAGCAGCGTTCTTCGAGTACATTAACAACTCAACTGTGATCGCCAATCCGTCTGCCAAGCGTGGCGATTATGGCAAAACCCCCCAATTAACCCACAACACATCCATATCGTGGTTGTTGTGGTGATCTTTGGGGGAGGCCTGTGTCCAGCAGTGGACTTCATTCGGCCGAAATGATGATTCAAAGATGTATGGACGTTTGAGCTTAGAGAATTGCACCCCAGAATTTAAATAACAGTGAAACACCAATTTGATATTCGCTAAGACATGATTGAACTTATTCAAGGACTAGACTAAGACTAGGGCTAGAGAATTGCTCTGCTGCTCTTAACTGCCATGCAATGTCATTCTTATCATCCAAAAGGCGGCCACTGCTGAACAAAAGCCTTCCCATAAATGAGCGGTTACATGTCGTGTGTCGTAATTTTGGGGGGAATTTGCCAGGACTCACCACGCTCGGTAGGCGGGTTGGCGAGCGCAGAATGGCTGCTGTTCCACAGAAGCCATGCTGCTGCTGGCCCTCGGGTTTAGAGTCCCTTAGTCGCCTTTACGAGATCCAGGGTAAGAGATGGAGTGGTATCATATTCTTAATCCGTACACTACACCGAGATGACCGCTCCAGTGGTTTTAGCTGGTAGGAGTCCGGCATGCTACTTCGCCCTTCCCCGGGATGAAGGAAGTTCTTGATGAATTTCCACTGGAGACCAATAAAAAAGAGTGTAACGTTTTGGTCTTTTGGAGTAAAGCCAGATAGAAGACAGACTTTATGGCCAATCAACTCATAAATTTATATAAAAAAAATAGATACAATTTAATTATTAAAAGTACGTAATATAAAAATTTGAAATGAATTAAGTGCAATAATAACACAGTGTTATTATTGCACTTAATTCATTTCATTTCTACATAAACTTCCCTCGCCCCGGGGAAGGGCGAAGTAGCATACCGGACTCCTACCAGCTAAAACCACTGGAGCGGTCATCTTCGGCACCGAAGGGGGCTCCGGGTCCTCATAAGATCACACTAGAGAACAACTTTCAACCTGTTTCACTTCTTAATTCTGGACATACCTACACCTAATTTTAATTTGATCGAATTCTTGTAAGTTGAGTTCTTCTACATTTAAACCTCCTGAAACGATGCCTACCGAACCCCATCGCTGTCGCTTTGATTGGTACACTCATTGATCATAGCAGATCATTCGTTCTCGTCAACTAAATCAGGACTGACATGGAGGCGTCAATTCGTGCGTCGGCGTTTCACACGAGTGTGAAACTTAGGAAGTGTCGACGGGGGGCTCCATTAGTCAGCGTGATTAGTTCTCGAGAGCGTTAATGTTTCAATGAGATGAATAATCGCCGGCAACAGTGACAAATGCGCTACGGTCTTTGCGCGCACGCACCTGACTCCCCCCACAAACGTGCCGCGCCATCACTCAGCATCACTACGTTATACGTACCAGATGAAGAGATTTATATTTATTAATGTTAGTGCCCCCAAGCTTTTTGTTATTTTATGGACTCACACGAAATGCGTTTCATTAGTTCATACTACACACTATTTATATGATATTCATAAAATTAATGTCAGTCAAATGTTACTGCTCGACGGAATAGGCTATAAGCGTGAAAGCAAAAGTGAAATAAACGTAGGTCCATGATTTTTATTAACTTTTATGGCCACAGTGTTTATTGATAAATGACTCGGCTTACGTATTCAGAGTCAAGGGTTAAAGTCAGCTGCGATCTAGTGTCGGGATCTTTTTCACATTCTCGTGTCGATTTTTTATGGAAGTGTGGCGGTATATCGATGTGTGTCACTTTACTATGATTTAACATTGATTGCGTCCTTTGAGATCGGCCGACTGTGCGTCAACGAGATTTACAACTGAGGGGATAGCTACCGACGTCGACGGTGTTATTGCGCTAAAATATTCGTATGCAGCTCTCGAATGATATACAGTTTCCGAGAACCCGAGACGTTAAGACCTTGCGAGGGAAATTATGGCGGGATTAGTTTCTAGATCTGTGATGCGAGGGATTTAAGGTAGGAAACTGTTTGTTCGTACAAGGATAGGTGCAGTTTGTAGCGTGAATAAAGAGAAAGTAGTTTAGACAGAAAAAGTTCGTTGTTGTTTAGGTACAGGTACAGAGATTTTAAGTATTTGTAGAAGTTTCTGAAAGCAAGCTATAATATAATTATAATATAATTATCACAATCACTTTAAACACTAAAAGCCAATATCTGTCGATATAACATCGATATACAAATTCCGAAACCTTTCCATCTTAAAAATAATTTACGAATAAGTTGTTTGATGTCTTCTATCCACAACAGCTATGTTGGACTCGCTTCCATAGCTGTACTTATCGTCAGACAAGGATAGTTGAAGGAAACAATTAACGACCGAAATTAATAACCAATTTAATCCAAAATCTTGAAATTTTGAACTTCATCCGTTTTTCTGTCAGGATCACATTAAATCTAGTCTAGTCTAGTGTGATCTTAAGAGGACCTGGAGCCACTTTCGGTGCTATAGATGACCGCTCCAATGGTATTAGGTAGGTAGGAGTCCTGTATACCCCTTCGCCCTTTCTCAAAGCAAAGGAAGTTCATGTAGAAGTTCCACTGGACACCAATAAAAAAAGGATTACATTAAACACAAAAAACAGACAAATCCTTAATCCATTGATTGAGATTGATTATAAATTTCGGTCGTCAGTAATAAAGATACATAAATATTGCGTTCTATACTCACTAAGATAGGCAGATAATGCCAATTTGGTTTTTCTGTGAATTTTATTTCGTACAGAGGTACGAATATTTTTGTAGATACGACATCAAACGCATTGTATTTTATTCAAATCATTACTATATTACTGTATATAGCAAAGATATTCTCGATTAGCCGCTATTGCTTTAATCATTCGTCCATCGCGCGCGAGTCAGCGACAAGAAGGCGCAGTGATCCGCCGCCGACCGACCGTCGACCGGCGACCATAAATCAAAACATTCGTGTTTGTGATTAATCAAACAGACCCGAGAATACACCTTGAGTTTCATATTTACCTACACGTACCTGTCAGGCGTAATATTAACAGGTATAAAAGTATTGCTCTTATATTTCATTACCTACGTTGCTCGTAGTGTTCCGTCCAATATCGCTGGTTGGTACTTAGCCTAATATATGACTGATGGTTGCAACTATGATATTAAAATCATTTAAACGGTTTGAAGATTGAAGCCAAGAGACTATAATTAGTCTCATTTCACAACGCGTTACAACATTGTTTTAAATAAGACTTTCAATTAATTTATTCTCGTCATGTTGCAAAAACTAAATTAAACTATCGTAGCATCTTTTTAGAAATTAAATATTATAATATTAATAATAATGTGGCGTCGCGTATGACTAATAAAATCTCCAAAAACGTGTTACAGTTAACAACCGCAAAAATCATACTCTTTTTTTACTTACATTAATTACTTTCTAAATCATTTAATACCATTTCGTAACGTCGGAGTGTGGTCAGTGCGGTGGGCAAGCGACGCAAGCGCATGCCACACAACACGATGATGTAGCGATTTGTACATCATGTCGGTCTCATTTAAACCCACTGTCCTATTCCTTTTTTATATCAATAAATATTTTTATTATACATTCCATACTGATGTTGAATCGATCGTAATCAGGTTAATACTTAAAATAGATCTGGATCTGCATCTCAACTCGCGAATACCTCTCAAATCTTTTTTCTTCTCTTTAGCAAATTTGAACAGATTCTAAGTGCGTTCAATTTAAGTGACTTTTTGTCACTATTGATTACATATACAACGACAGTAAAGGCCGATGTTATTAAAATTATTTGGTCTAAGGCCAAAAATATCTATTGAAATTCTACTTTACACTGAGAAAAAAATGTGTGATATTTCGTTAATGAATTTTAAATCACGAAGCATAAAAGCTTTATCGAATATACATTTAAAAATGTTACTTTCATATTCAATTTCGATTTTGTTTTTCAACAAAGTTGATTAACCTACCGTTCGTTCCTCACACGAAGATTGCTTATTGTTTTTTGTTATCTGCTACAAACAATACGTAAATAGAGCCGTTAATACGGTTAGACGTAACTTACCAGTTTGTTAGAAAATATAGTATCTTTTGTGCATCCAAAACCACATTTTTATTATGAATTAACATGTTTATATAGAGACTCATTTGGTCGGCGATCTTCTTCAACAGTTTTTCTTTTGCATTCTTGGCATGTCATGACAATATAAGTCCTGTAGTGATGCATCATGATTTATTTTTGTATAAAAGCATCTTAATGTACGGCTTAGGTCCAGGCAGACTGGATGTCAAAGTTATGACGTGTTAGATTGATTATCGGATGGATGTTAAAATACGTTTTACGACTTTTTATGGCGAGCTTTCGGTGTAAAACCACCTTAACAGATTCGTTTATCGGGTGTACCCGTCGAATAAAAAAGAAAAATGATAGGTATCTTTTATAAAAAAATGTATTTCATATCTTTAAAAATAATCAGCCTAGGTGGTGAATGATTCTATAAAAAAATGATTTTTGTAATAGATTTGTAACATGAATGTTCAAAACAGATGAATTTTCAAATCCTTTCTTCGTGCTCACCTTTTTTATTTTTATTGGTGCCCAATGGAAATTCTTCATGAACTTCCTTCGTCCCGGGGAAGGGCGAAGGGGTATGCCGGACTCCTACCGGCTAAAACCACTGGAGCGGTCCATCTTCGCCACCTAAGGGAGGCTCCAGGTACATCATACAAGGAACTCCTGAGCAAAAAAAAATCAGTTTTCTAGACCCACCGGTTTAATCTGTGCATTGTGCGTCTTGTTGACTTTTAACTAGATTCTAGAACTAAGTTCTGACTATTCGTAAGTGCCAGCAAATGGTTTACATGAATAAAAACAATTTGACTAACATGTAGATGTGATGTAGAAGTAATGAATTAACTTTACCAGTTCCTAACTACCTTCTCTATTCAGTATCTGTATAACTTTATCATTCCGGCCAAATGGCGTCCACTGGTGGACACAGGCCTCCCCCAATGATTACCACAACAACCACGATATGGATGTGTTGTGGGTTCATTGGGGGGTTTTGCCATAATCGCCACGCTTGGCAGACGACGACAGTTGAGTTGTTCATGTACACGAAGGACGCTGCTGCCCATCCTCCGGCTAATCCCTTAGTCGCCTTATACGACACCCACAGTAGGAGATGGAGTGGTGGTATTCTAAGCCGGCACCACACGGAATTATATATATAACTGTATAAACTTACCTTAACTTAAAGTTATTTTTTAATCGATGACTCTAATTTCTCATGTACCTATGATGGGTGCTACGGACATAAAGATAATAAAAATCACATGCAAGAACACTCAGACACGTAATGATGAACATTACGTAGACTTCTGGAAAGCACATTTATGCAACATTTGCTTTACCATAAAAATAAAGTACTATTAATACTTTTTCCAAAACTATTACATTTGTGTGCCTTTATTTGCCTATCTGTGATTTAGAAAGCTGCTACGTCGTCGTCTAAGCACTTGGCGTAGCAGGGTCTACGAAACAATGGCTAATTGAATTATGTTCTTAACAGGTACTTTGACGAAATGCACTTTATTGATTGTTCGTGGTAATAGGATATAATAATAGGAAAAATACCACTATATATTTAGAGAGTTTCTAGATACTATTATTAATAACAAGCTAGTGCAATCGATACAAGTCCATTAAAAACGTGTACCTATTTGCATTGGGTGTATGTCTGGACGATTTATGGAAAGTGTAAATAGAACCAAATCAGAAATTTAGACTATTTTTGCCATTCCACGTGCAGTTTACTACTACTAAACATACCGTAGTTCATTCGACCACACCTAGTAGAGACAGCGTGCGCAGGCGAGCACAAAAAGATTTTCCTAAACTTAGTAAATGTTCTAAACGTTTGCATTGTCCCAATTTGATAGTTTATTTTAAATAACATTGCCCCACCCTAGGGTTTCTCCTGTGTCGTGGGTGCGTTTAAAAACGCAAATTCCACACACAATACACCCAGACCCAACAACTACCTGCAGATCGTACAAATATTAGTTCCGTGCAGGAATCGAACCCACGACCCGGTGCGCAGCAGCGGACTATATCAGTCACTGCACCAACCGTGCCGTTCAACTGTTAACGCACTACAAAACATGTCTAACACGTCTATTTCTAGCATATTAGCAAATTAGTCCGCATAATCCGGACTTATATTACGAAATATGCTTTAGACGCCACAAGACTTTTGGTTAACGAACATCCGTGGTATAATCTTTCCACTTCTGTTCACAAAGAACTTGTTCATGCATCAGAGGTGGCGATGCAATATTATTGGAAATCTTTCCGAAGAGGTAGCTGAATCTAACAACAAAAATGTCAAGGCGATAGTTGAGATCTCACTCGAAAAATCAAACAGGAATTAACTAATGCCGATTTACTTTATAGACTCATGCTCAGTTCGGACCCCTTTATAACAAGTCTTCGTAAACTTCCCCAAAAGTAATAGTTTTTATCCAAGGAAGGTGCTTGACCTTGTTGCTTATGTTTTATTATTAGATTTATGAATAACATTTTGGTTTACCCCGTTTTTAAGTTTTGAATCTTAAGTTATAATAATATATTTTTATGGTTATATGTAAAACCACAGCCAGTTCTCATCTAAGTATTAAGTATTGTCAAGGAAATTTCTAAATGTAAACAGAAATATTAAATTGTTCGCATTGATATGTCAATGTATGTTTCCGAATATTTTATTTTTTGAAATATTCAACATTTTGTAGATATTGTCTTTTATACCTATTAATTTCGATATGCTTCATGAGCACAAATATCAGTCGTAGTATAGGATTTAAATATTTATGACCGCCTTTATTCGGGCGCTCAGCCACCGTGCTCTGCGCCAAGCGTGCAGTTGCGTGCAACTGTATAGTTATTAGACTACTAAAATGTTATAAACTAATTATTATTTATTGCTACAAGCTGTGATTTTTGTATTCTTCAAAATTTGTTTTCTCCTACGCTTTTACCCTAATAAACTTAGGAATCTTTTCCTGCGCATGTCTCGTGCCCTCGCAGATGTTTAAGGTTTGTCTAATAAAGTCCGGTGCGCATTCACCTGTGGCTTTGTGGTCTCCAGCTATGAAAGGAACTCTAAACCAGGATTCTCCAATACCGCATAATATGAGAGTAACCTTTCAAGGTCAACGTAGTTAATAAGATTTATGAAGCTAAGTAATAATAAAAAGAACACAGAGTCTAACTTCAACTAATGCAACACTCAACACTCACCGCCTAAGGCTGAACTCGGCGCCACGTGATGTAAAAGACTAAATCTACAACCAATATGTTTGGGAGGCTTATTTAAAACAAATCTATCGGTGGCGCACCCACAGTGTGTTTTACCTGTCACATATCCGGAACAATTACGCGGGGTCAACGCACTGGCAGCCACCGGTGTATGACGCCAAAACATTGACACACAGATCCTAGTTCCGATATACATCCGCGTAGCAGGTGCACGCGTGTTTTTTGTGTTGGATTGGCTACAAAAAACATTGGCGTATTTCAATCAACAATTTAAACAGTCTAATGGGACCAGTATACAGTGGCCAGTATAGAGTCTGTTTTTTTTTTCGATCATTGATGTTCTTTTTTGTCATAGCTATCACGGCATGGCAATCAGTAACTTGAGATATACCTCCTCTTCGTTACACTAGTATTTAACGACCCAGCAAAGGCTGTCTTTAGCAAAACCTATACGCATATTCATGATATATTAAGGATCTATAGTTATAGTACTTATACGAGGCGTTTGGAATCTGGCCTTCGCAACTGATGGGGACACCCAGTAATGACCTTCACCGATTCACCGTTCCGTGTGGTGTCTGGATTACGATTATAGCACCACTCCATCTCCCCCCGTGGATGTCGTAAAAGGCGACTAAGGGACTCTAAACTAAACTACATGAATGGGCAGCAGCGCCCCTTCTGTGGAACAGTAGCCATTCTGCGCTCACCAATTCAACTGCCAAACGTGGCAAATTCCCCCAAAATGTAGAACTATTGTAGAAATCTATGGGAGAGGCCTTTGTTCAGCAGTAGACGTCTTTTGAATGATATGGACTAGGCTACCTCAGTAATTGTTACGAATCTAAATACTTTCTAGTTTCAATTCAGATATATCTTCGTTTCAGCCAAAATTAAGTCCACTGCTGGACACAAGCCTCCCCCAAAGATCGCCACAACGACCGGTCTGGCTGTGTTGTGTGCTCATTGGGAGGTTTTTCCATAATCGCCACGCTTGGCAGACGGGTTGGCGATCGCAGTTGAGTTGTTAATGTACTCGAAGGACGCTGCTGTCCGGTTAATCCAATTGTCGCCTTATATATGTCAGATATATGTGATGTCGTTTTTGTATCCTGGGTGGCCATATCCATGTTTTCTGATACCTACTGTCTAATTTACAAAATATCAGATCGCATATAGCAAATCTTGTAATAATGCCTTAAATTAAACAACTTGATTGATCTAGTTAGATAACTCTTAACTCTGCAATAATTCTAATACCTACAGTAAGGAACTAGAAAAAAATATTCTAGGTTTTTTTATTCCAATTGTTGACTTTCATTGCCTGGTGGTAAGCGTCATGCCTGCCCATAACAATTGCAATGCTAGTCTAATATAGTCCTGCGTGGCATCACACTACGCTCGTCACCTCAAGGCATTAGTTACTTAGTCTCTTATGCTTAATAATTTCACTAGATACTGTGCGCCAAACCGGCGTTAAATGTATAAAGTTTAAATACTAGCTTGCTGGCTTGGTGGCAGAATATCTGGCACTACGGGGGTACCTACCTAACCGGCCTCTTGCTTTAAGAAACGTACCACCAGTAAGTAGAATACCTAATAATCTAATTAGTTAAATTAGAATTCAAACTAATAAAATCGATTCAGAATATTAATGGTCAACTAAAAACTACTAAAAAGTCTGATGATATCACAATTCCCATAAAATATGAGAGCAGGTTGACCAACAAGTGTGTGACATCGGAAGCGGAAGCTGCTCCCACGCGGGCGGGGAGGGTACCGGCGCGTGCGCACACCGTGATCTGCGTTGACGTCACTTCCGGACATGCCTTGATTGAGAGTGAGGTAACGGTTTATCTCTGATTGCTGATTGATTGTGTGTCTACTGTTTTAGTATCCGCTTACAGTTGTAAAAACTAAGTTGAATATAAATATAGCCTTTGCTAAATCAACTATAAATACCTACATGACACGACTCTATTCGCTAGAAATTGAAAAATGTTATGAGAAATAATTATTTACTCTTCAATACATGCTGTGATGCCCTTTTTCATCCCCTTAGATGTTGATTCTCTTAGCATGTACTTTACATAGGTTAAGGACTTGCGATCAAGTTTGGAGGCTTTACAGTTGAAAGTGTAAGTTCGAGACGTCCCGCTTGCAGAATTTGGAAAGTGCATTCTACTGTATACCATTAGTCTGACAGAATTTGGTCCCATGTGTAAGGAGATGAGATTCTAACATATATTTGATGAAATTCCTACACTGCCACTGTAAAGTTTCCAAAAAACCCAGTGACATTTTGCCCAACGAGATTTTTCTGAATCATCAATGCTCGGCAGCCGCGTTTGCGAGCACTAAACTAAAAAGGCAGTATTCGTACAATGCTAATTTATAATTATTTTATATTTAGTAATATAGATTCGCTGACGTGTTGCCGACCTTTATAGCGGCCATTCACTTTACGGGAGTACGGGTACTTCCCCGGCCAAGCCAGCCCATTTACGAGCTCTAGTCAACCGATGGCCACAGCTAGGCTCTCTCAAGTACAGTAAACAGCTCTTTCGGCAATTCGAAAACAATAAAGTTTTTGCTAATCCTCACCTCCTCCCCACACGATATTACCAGTACTTGCATATTAAGTTTTATCCTTTCTTCAACTTAGAAAGTTAAGACTACTAAATCATCTGCAGTTAAGCTTAAAAATTACACACATTCGCATACACATACTTCGTGAGCTAAGAGCTCGCAATACAAACATCATGGCACTTCCCTACTTTGTAACAGTCTATAAAACCGAGACACATCTTAAAACTTGCCGACCATAATTACAATCTATTCTTCTGTTTGCCAACGAGATACGTCAGATCCGTCGTCGACACCACACCTACACACTCTGTTCCACATTCATACTTTCAATCAATGCCATTGTTTATCTAATTACAGCCTGTCTTTAAACGTAATGATACAGTTTCGTTTGTTTCAAACAACACCAACGCGCCTATAAATCAAGTCTCGCCGACCTCAGAGGTCGGTTCACAACTAATTCGTACATTGTACTCCTATAATTTGCAAGTGTTTCTTCACTTAATATCTCTCGTTATCTTCAACTTGAAGCGTTATGCCTTATAAGAACCGCGTAATAGGGGGCATCTCTTAAAAGCCGGCGAATTATCATAATGAGCAATAACCAATTGCACGAAGCTCACATCAAATCGGCTTAACTCATGTAAATTTATGGTTAAAACTTAACTTTTTTTGTGTTTTAGGTCAAATTACGGCGTTTTAAGCGATGAGCCGCAACGGAGCCCTATTAGCAGCCAAATGGCGTACGGCAGGAACGATTCGTGAAAGAAATCAAATTACAATAACGATGCACGCTACACCGCCAGTCCGCGACCGATACTTAAATAACGGGTTTTGTCTAATTTATAAGAGTTAAATTGTAGGATGCCACGCGCTAGAGATGTGTCATTAGGCGAGCCCTCGTAGCCCAAGAATTATGTTTGGTTAAGTTTGTTCAACGATGATTACATGTATTAGTGCGGGAGCTCAATAAAACGGAAGCTCGTTGTCTCGTTGGCAGTATTATACATATAACATATTGTAAATAATCATCAGCAGGAAATTTATTTTTTATTTAATACAAATATAAGTTCCAGTCCAAAATTCACAGTGTACAAATTCCAGTGTGTTCTGTTTTTGTATATCTTCAGAACAATTAGTCATCAGGTAAAAATAAGCTAAGAACTATATGAATTTTGCTTTAGAATTTACTGCTTTGACCAGTTTAAACATGGACAGAGTCAACTACAGAATCGATCAGCCAGTCAACTGTGCCTCTTAGGACAAGTGCATACAGACCAATAACAACTACAGCTGACGATGTATAAGACGCACACGTTTAGCCAGTGGCGGCGCCAAGCTGCGCCTACAAAATTAATGTGGCTGGCTACTGGTGGCTATGCCGATAGGCCCGCGCGAACTCGGCCTTAAATTATTTTTAAATACGAGAAATGTCGTTCTCAAAATCTTTCTGCGATGAGACCCTTCAACGATCTACTACATCCTATAGGGGGAGCGTGGATACTGCATTCTTACTATACTTGAATTAAAATTCAGTAGCGTAGTATTCAAATTGTATAGTGATGACATCAGATACATGTTACTTATCCAAAAAAATTACAATAATGGTCTCTGATCACAGTGTGACGGTGTATTGAGCGAGGTGATAAAGGTCGGTTACTCCTTGAAATTTCTTGGATCAACCATAATATCCTGCGCTTATCTTTATTTCTTTGCTACATCCAGCCAAGGTACGCGACAGTATTTCTTTTTCGATGATTGTTCGTATATATAGAGAAATTGAGTTCTAAGTTCCATCCATGTGGAATAGTCATCGTTAAGTGACATTCCATCATTCTCCCTACAGCCTCAGTTAACCAAAACTTCGGTAACGAGACCCGAGACAGTGTGTCTACGTATGTGGATGTACCGGCGTGCAGGTAGGCATGAATGGCCGGCGCCCCGCTGCTAGTGAGTTATGTTGGGCCCCCGGGGCGCAGCGCGGGCGCTCCTTCACACCTCCGCCCGCGTGTGGTCCCGCGGTTTACGAGCCGGCCCGGGCTGCTGCGCGCGCGCATCAGACTATGCAACAGTGACGCAGATAGGAGTGAGGTTTGCTTGTCTAGTATTGCTCGACATGTGCCCGTATTAAAGTATAATTTGCTTGGATATTCGCGGAACCAAGAGCAAAAGCTATATTATTGAAGAGTGTCACACTCCGTTATAAGCCATTTTACGTCAATCCCTAAACAGAAGTAGTCTGTTATTAAGTGCATCCACTTTAATATAATACATATAGGTACACCTTTACAATCCCCCTGGGGGGGTGACCGCTTTACAGTCACCCTCTCCGAGATGTGCCAATAGGCGTGGCACCAGTGGGTGGCTCTAGTGTGATCATACGAGGACCTGGAGCCTCCCTTAGGTGCCGAAGATGACCGCTCCAGTGGTTTTAGCCGGTAGGAGTCCGGCATACCCCTTCGTCCTTCCCCGGGGCGAAGGAAGTTCATGATGAATTTCCACTGGGCACCAATAAAAAAAAAAAAAAAAAAAAAAAGGTACAAAATATATACATATAAAACGTGTACATTCATAATATACGTAAACATATATGAATGTAAGATAAGCAGAGATATACTATCGTCACATAGTTTTTAAAAGAGGGTGTTTAGTCCCGTGGCCTATCGCATGGGACCATGGGCGATCCTACAGCCATTCATGGAGCATATATTCACCTAGGACCTTACTGGCCAGCCACGCTTACGACTACCACACCAAGCTATTGAAGTATACCATCTTAATTACTTCTCTGGAATAGAATTTATTCTATTCTATGATTATTCTATGAATTGAATGGTGCTATATTCTTATTCCGTGTGGTGTCTGGATTAAGAGTAGGTATGGCACCACTCCTATTTCTTCTTGTGAATATTGTAAAAGGTTACTAAGAGACTCTAAATCAGAAGGATGGGAACAGCAGCCATTCTGCGCTAACAAGCCCGCCTGCCAAGCGTGGTAGGTATTACCAAATTCTCTACAAAATGACGACTCATGGTAAACGGTCGTTTATGGAGAAGTTTTTATTCAGAAGTGGGCCTCCGTTTAGCTGACATGATGATGAAGATGATCCTTATGACATCCGTCTAAAATCAAAATTTATTTAACCAATTATTTGTTGGCCACATTTCACATAACTCGTCCCAAACCGCATCTAAATCTTCCGGCGTTACTAGTAGATATCCTTACCGTAAGATATTATAATATTAGTCACATTAGTGTGTATATTATACCGAGGAATTATTTTATTTGTTAGACTTATTACGACCTGCCGGGTTTCCTGCGAGATACGATACAGGCCGGTGCCATTTTTATTAGACAGGAAGGAAATTCTAACGTTTAATATATTCTAAGTAAAACGTTTGAGGTTTATTTATAACAGTCGTATACCCTTCGATCCGGTTTAGGTTACTGTTGGGCCATGTCTCGTGAACCCTGCATCGAACATAGATAAGATCTAATAATGATAGTACATCATCTACGGGAAAATATTGACCGCTCATCGTGTCTATTTCCGTTTGGTGTCCGGATTAAGAATATAGCACCACTCCATCTCCTCCCGTGGATGTCGTAAGAGGCGACTAACGGCCGAAATTAATAATTAATCTAATCCAAAATCTTTGGATTTCGGATTACGGATATGTCTGTTTTTTGTCTTAAATGTGATCGTAACACAACAACGAATGAATTTCAAAATCTTAAATCTGAGGATTTTGTATTAGATTGATTATTAATTACGGCCGTAAGGGACTCTAAACCAGAAGTATGGATAGTAAGTAGCATCCGTTCTGTGAAACAATAGCCATGCTGCGCTCACCAATCCGCCTGCCAAGCGTGTCGAGTTCTGGCAAATACTTGGGGGGGGTATTGACGACACAATTGTGGAAATCCATGGGGGAGGCCTTTACTCAGCAATGAACGTTCTTTGGCTGATATGATAATGATGACAGGCAGGCATCGTCTTACCTTCACGTCGCTTTGCGCTTGTGAAATAAAAAATAATGTTACCTACATTATTAGTACCGTTACTATTATACGAGTATGAACACTGTATGTAGGTATTTGTAAAATAAAACAGTATTTTTAGTGGGTGTCACTTTGAAACGTAAGCATGTCGTACGCATCTTATATGCGAAGAAATATTAGAAAACTACTTTAACGAGAAAATGTTCCCAATCTTTTTATTCAAAATTCTTGTAATATAACACCAGTTGATTAAAATTTAGGTATATTTCTTCTGTAGCGTGTGGTGCCGGCTAAGAATAGCACCAATCCATCTCATCCCGTGGGTGTCGTAAAAGGCGACTATTGGATTAACCGAAGGATGGGCAGCAGCGTTCTTCGAGTATATTTACAATTTAACTGCGATCACCAACCCGCGTGCCAAGCGTGGCGATTATGGCAAAACCCCCGAACGAGCACACAACACAAACCCGAGGTCGGTGGTTGTTCTATGAGGAGGCTTATGTCCAGCAGTGGACGTCTTTAGGCGGAAATGATGATGATGACATAGACTATAAAATAAAATGAATAATAATAATTAATCATAACACTTATAAACGCCTTAAATAATGCACTAAATGTAAAAGAAATGTGTCTGGTCAGTGCCTGACATATATATGAGATGAAAGGCTTCCTAATTTAAATAAATGTTGTATCGTAACAAATTTCCAACTGAATTTCTGCGCGTTTTATATTTGGAACGTCCGCGGTTACTGCGATGACTTTTTTGTTTGAAAAACTTTAGCGCATGCACTTAATAGCAGTTTGCATTTTGTCACAACATGGTGAGTTCAAAGCTCTCCAAGGACGTCCAACTATTTTCTGAATCCATCAGAAAACTATGAACACAGTATCTATCTGCTATCTGAAGTGTTGATATATATCATGCGGTATATGAGGACGTATGTATAAAAACGAGGGGTTTTTATCACGGACAGTTCCTACTGTAAGCTCAGTTATTTATCGCCGTCCCACTGGCCGCATGAAGATTTATACCGTCCAGTGGAAATCACGACAGAGATCCTTTTTGTTAGAACTGCTTTAGTACTAAAAATCTGTGGGGTATTTTTCGTTGTTTCATTAAGTATCTACATCAATCTTCCACTCACTCTGCACTTAAAATATTAAAACTATAATGTATTTAATAATAAAAAATTACATAAAATACCTTGAGAATCTATCTACATTTAAAATAATTAGGTATTATGAAATTACTAATAAAACAAAACACACAGAAGCCGTTAGTAACTACATATGTTAAAGACGTATACCTGCATGTTCTCAACTAAACAACATTTACTCACAAATTAATTATGCACTTATTGTAAAGAAATTAACAGTAAATAATAATGTACGCCGTTCAAAGGTCATATCAGTCAGTTGCATAGGATTGTTAGAACAAATCATAATGTTGTTAGTCGTTACACCTGTGGGTGTCCCCTTGAGTCGTGATCGGTGTCCGCAAGGTATGACCTAGCAGCGTCGTCTGAATGCCGTACTGCGGGGGCGAAGATTTATTAAACGGCTACTGCTTTACCGGACAGCAGAGGTCGATTTAAGTGAAATTTATTTATGCATTTGTATATAGTTATTGCTTGTTGCTAGTTATATTTTTGTGTGGTCTTTTGTGGGTTTAAAGATCAGTAGTGATTGAAGGATTTTATGGAATATTAAGAATTAATTTCGATTTTAAACACACGCTAATTTAAGCAATCTTAAGTACAACCTGCAACTAAAGTATTACAGTGCGATACTGACATCCAATAAAATAAACTGATACTTAACTAATAAGTTACCTTTGAGTAAGCTCTCTAAACCGGATATTATAATATTATATATTATCATATTTAAAACATCAATTACTAGCCATTATACATATTCCGCGTGGTGTACGGATTAAGAATATAGCACCACTCCATTCCCTCCTGTGGATGTCTCAAAAGGCGACTAACGGCTGAATACGCCACTTAATATTTAGTCCCACTTTAACCTATTTGAACCGGGTGGTTTCCTAGCGAAAATGGGTTACTGTAATAGTTTAAGCGGGATTTAATATTAAGTAGCGTTTCAGTATTCAGACTTATAGACAGTGACAGACATTGGGACTCTAAACAACAGCAGCAGCGTCCCTTCTTTGGAAACGGTAGCCATACTGCACTCACCAACCCGCCTACCAAGCATGGTAAGTACTGACAAAATCCCCCCAAAATGACGACACATTTGTGGAAATCTATAGGGGAGGCCCTTGTTCAGCAATGGCCCTTCTTTGGCTGATATGATGATGAAGCAGAAATAAAGCAAATAATATCTAATCATATTACCCTCGGATTGATCAACAATTACAAGAATATGTAAGCGCTGAGACTTCACACGATCATCCAATAAAAATCGGCAATCACCCATTGATAAGTCGGCTTGATAATAAGTGGACATATTATAAAAAATGAATCATCATTCCAACTAATTTGCATGGACGGGTGCAATTCTACGCACTTATCGCATCTTCAGTATAATTGTATAGTCGAGTGCAAGAACGTACTACAATGAGTTATGCTTACATGTACCTACCACAATCATACATTGGTACATTAGATATCGAACTAGCTAAGTTTATAAAGGAAAGAGGGTACTAAATACCGATTTCAATGACTCACTAATTACGAGTCTACAGAAATTAAAAAATACTTTTGTGATATTTCGTTATTTCTTTATAATGTATCTACTATTAAATGGAAATTGCTTGCTGCAGATTGAAAAGTGATTTACATAGTTATGTGTTAGGTCCTTGGAGTAATTTTACAAACAAGTCTGTCTAATGCTATTGATTTTTGAAAATATCTTTCGACTTAGTGTCCTATTTCCTACTTATCTGTAAAATATCATGTATAGATGCGGTGGGCTCTGCGACGACGTACGCCATTATATAAGCTTAACTGAAAAAAAAACTCTAATCGAGCGTAACAAAACTATTGCAATGTATTTAGTAGTGCAACTAGCACTATAGGAACATCGATAATGATGCTAGGCGATGATTATTCCCGCGACAGAGTGCTACGAGTATATCATCAACTTACCACTGATATTCAATGAGGACCGGTGCCGATAAGCACAAAATGAATCATTGCACTACTAACATGGGCGGGAGGCCGATCTCTACAATGAGTGGTCATAGACGATATGGCCATACTCACCCATTGGCAGGCGAATTGGTGTTCGCAGTGTGTTGATATTATCATATGGAAGGATGCTGCTACCCATTCACCCCAGTGTCAGATATTCTGGCGTCAAACAGTATTGTTGAAACTTTAGACATTACTGTGCCCCGGTGTGAAGAACAATGTAGCTAGTGAAATGACCGGGTAAGAGACTAAATAACTGAAGTCTCGCGGGGACGAGTGCACTGTGATGCCGCGCAGGAGCTCCTGGGTAGCATTACACTTGTTATGGGTAGGTATGATGCTTACCACCAGGCGAATGACTTGCTTGTACCGTCACCATGTTGTATAAATAAAAAAAATCTACAATCAACCCACATGAAATTTCCAAGAACGCGTCTTCTAAACTCTTTGCTGTCTAACTTTCCTGTGATAATGAGCTAGGTACTCTGTATTATCTACATACTATCCCAATTCCTATACATATATCTGGCTTTTTATGCCAATTGACCAAACACATTATACATCTACGTTTTAATTAACTCCAGATCTGTTCCCCGTTATGATTATTGTAATGAGATCCAAATTGATACACTCAATTGATATAGATACGGTACGACCAATCTCAATGTAGGTAGTTCACTTTACGTATAGATTAACTGAGATGTTGTTATATGATAAGCGCGTAATTGGATTACTTTTTATTTGCTATACATTGAATGATACCTGACGGCTGATTTTGCAGGTGTATTACTTTGCTGTATGGATCCACAATGTATTTAGAATAAGAATATCTTGCAAAGAATGGGTCACCAAATATCTTTCAGTGAGAGATTTATGGGTTTGAATCACCTGTTTTGTAAGATACCAAAGGTATCCATAAAATAGGTATAGTTTATTATTAAATATTTTATCTATCTATGGGCGTTTGTATGTAATCAGTTCATCATTTCGGCCAAATGAAGTCCACTGCTGGACATAGCCCCCCCACCCCCAAAGATCACCACAACGATCGATATGGGTGTGTTATGGGTTCATTGGGGGGTTTTGCCAAAATCTTCACGCTTGGCAGACGAGTTGGCGATCGCAGTTGTGTTGATTATCAACGCAACTGCGATCGCTTTTGTACCTAACGTTGAGTAATAGGTACTCTTAAAGTGATTGGGAATAATATAAACTCTTTTGCCAAAACACGGGCACCTAAGGAAATTTACATTCATTAAATGAAATTAAATTGTTTGACGTAGTCTGTATACTTATTATAATCGTGTAAATTAATACGCGTGAAGAGAACGCTGGCAATAAAAAAAAAACGATGAATTCTTTAAAACCGATGTACAAGGCCAAACATAGTGGTCGGCAATAAAACAAGAAGCTTTTTTTCTACTTTTTTAAATTAATAATAATAACAAAGTTACAAATGTAAAAACCTTATAATGAGTGTGTGAAGTTACGTCTCATCACAAGCAAAGAAGTTAACTTAATAAAAACGAGTTAACACCCAGATATCACAGCTTCTTTTGAGACGCTGGCAAATTATAACATAGGTATATTCCCATCGGCTCGGTGCTATTGTTAATAACTTCTTAATTTGAAACTTATATACTTATTACGCAAGATAACGAAGGCAGTAAAGCACATTTTGAATATGAAGTCAGGATTTTCAAATAAATGCTCGCCTTCAGGAAACTTCCACGATAAATACGGAAATTCTCATATATAAGAAAAGTACCTACAAATATTCGATTAAGTATCATGTTTGCTCAAACGAACTATGTATCTAAATAATAACTGACTCTAAACGAAATTCTTTCGTAATATTTACAACGACACAACAAAAAAGCCTTGATACGAGCGAGATTAAACCCGTTCCTACTAGATTTCATTTGCGGATTCATTCTCTCAGATTAAGTTAGTGCGACCACGGGTTCATTGTTGCATTTTCACGAGAACTTTAATAAAGTCCTTCCACACATAGTACAATACTCGTATATCAAGCCCACGCGGCGACCGACGACCGCGGGAGCCCGGCGCGACTTCTTGTCAAGCGAATAAACTGCGATTCTTATGGCTAGTGTGAAATGTTGCTTACATTAAATATGAATATATTTTAATAAATGCACCATGTGCTAGTAATATTGGTAATTTATTGCGGCAAAATAAAAGGTGTTGTAGAAGATGCGAATGTGTGGTTGACTTAAGAATTTAATTAGATTATTATATATGTAGCAACTTGGCAAAGGCTTTATCATTTGTATTAAAAACAGAGCAATACTTTAATTATTGTATTTTAATTATCTATTTAACTTTAGTATCGTATTTTATAACTGGAGACTAGATATTAAAGCTTTGCTCACCTATTAAACTCATATCTCGTCTTACGGCCGAAACTAATAATCAATCTAATCCGAAATATTCGGATTAAGGTTTTTGAAATTCATCCGTGGTTGTGTTACGATCACATTTAACACAAAAAAAAACATATCCGTAATCCGAAATCCAAAGATTGTGGATTAGATCGATTATTAATTTCGGCCGTTAGAGTTTACGGGCAACCAATAAAGTAGGTATTTTCTGATTTTGAGTACAGAAATAGCGCCACACCAACTTGGTTTTCTGAATCTAACTATTGCTTATTCATTCGACCAGCTTATCTTCTCCTTTGGTGTGGTTAGTGGTCAACCGAGCGTTGGCCTCCGACTTGGCTTCTCTACTGCCATCTAATAACCACAACCGCGACCGACAATTTTACGGGCCTTTCGAAGCACGGAGACGCTCTGTCAAATACCACTATGCGATCACCCATCTTGTTATCAGCTTATTATTTTACACGATACTCTCGAAAGAAATATGAAGGCCCTATTCAACGGCCAGCCGTAACCACTATAACCGATGACATAGAAAACATGCAGCAAAATGTCAAGCTTTAATAAATGAGACTCTACGGTCACAGTAATTAGAAAACGTTGAGAAACGTAGAAACGTTGGGCGTTAGAACACACAACGTTAAAACTCACTCCTATACGCGAAGTCAGATCACACAATATCTAATTATTCGTTCCCGCCTCGAAGCAGGCGTGCATTTTCCACGTAAACGCGGTAGGCTCTAAAGTATCATGTTAAGACATAAAGCTACTGTGAGCGAATAAAATAGTGTTTACATTGTCCGGGCCTCGACCGAGATCCAATCTGGACTGTAACAAATCGAGGCGACCGATGTTCTCGCGATTGAGTTATTACAGCTTCCTGTTAGGCTACTTGTTTTTGTGACTCCTACTGTTTTTATTAATTATACACTATAAATAATAAATATTTTATGTGTAATGTGATACGCAGGTTGCTCTGATGCTGCTGCACGATACGCGCGCTGGGATCGAGTGTACCCCGTACAGTTATTATTCAAACGGCTACTTTTTATTGTTTCTCGGCGATATTAATGTTTGGTCGGACTGTTGTTCGGATCTGATACTTGGCATTCTTTGTGCATGAGCTACTGTATTGACATAATTACCTACTTGTTACGTTGATAATACATTCTAAAAGAAAACTACGCGTATACAAATAAGACAACATTGTTTTGATTTTATTTGGGGTTATGGAATATTTTTATTTTATGTTTTTATAGATCATCATGTCAGCCAAAGAAAGTCCACTGCTGAACAAAGGCCTCCCCCGTAGATTTACACAACTGTGTCGACATTCTGGAGGGAATTTTCCAATACTCACTACGCTTGGCAAACGGATTGATAAGCGCAGTATGGATACTGTTCAAAGAAGGAACTCTTCTGCCCGTCCCTCTGGCTTAGAGTCCCTCAGTCGCCTTTTATGACATCCACGGAAAGAGATGGAGTGGTGCTATATTCTTAATCCGAAACCACACGGAATTATATACACGGAATGTTATAGACACAAGAGATCTATTATAAAACATTCATCGTATACAACTTATTCTAGTATTACTTATGCCGTCATAATGTACAAACAACAACAACCACAAAAAGTGTATATAATTTTTGTCAATAATACCTATATTTGTTTATACTTGTCTTTCGCTGTTGTCTTGTTAGTAATTTTATCTTGTCGCTTGACTTTGTCGTGGGTTCGATCCCCACACGGAACAAATAGCTGATCCTAGTCTGGGTGTTTGTGTATGTGATGGTCTGTAAACTGTACCCCCACGACACAGGAAAACCCCACTGCGGGGCATCGTTAAAAAGACAGTTCTTACCACAACTCGCATCAAGAGATGGTCTATACACTGTACCACATCATATTTATTTCTATTTTAAAAGAGTATCTAAGGAATTCTTTTGGTGTGCAGCTTAATCCGTATGGTGTCCGGAACTTCGTAAAAGGTGACTAAGGGACTTTCAACCAAAGGGATGGGCAGCAGCATCCCTTCTATGGAACAGAATCATTCTGCGGTCACTAACCCGCCTGCCAAGTGTGGTGAGTATTGGCAAATCCCCCCCCCCCAAAATGATGCCACAATTCTGGAATTATTTGGGGGAGACCTTTGTGCAGTGGACGTTCTTTGGCTGATATGATAATGATGATAATCCATGGAGTTTCTTGCCGGCTCTTCTCCATAGGATTAACTAATTGGAACCGCGCAACTTAAATTCTGTCGTTTCATATGTGCCAGTAATATGTTTGGGTTTGACTGTGAAAAAAAAAACAATCCATCTTCTGCCTTGCTTTTGCCTCAAACTATGTTACGTCTATATACACCATCTAAAAGATTCTAATAAGGCAGCTAGCAATTTTACTTACACTTCAATAACATTTGCAATAAAACAGTTAAACAGTGATTTACGGTTCATCCGAGGCTGTGCCGAGCGAGCGTCGTTACGAGACGTGACGAGGCACTCCGAGGGCTCATTAAACTTACCCTTTGAGTTATACTACCGACTTACTGACTCACACGTGGACGACTAGCTCTCATCACGGATACTAAATGATGAACCTGTTTGGTTGGTACTTAACCAAATTCTAGTAGGAATCTAAGAAGACAGTTGAATAAATCTAATAACAACACAAATCGAAATTCAGTGAGATCTGGTAACATCTAGATACGTTTAATCTCTATGGGTGAGATTCAGAACGAGTCTAAGCGTGAACTTACGCTTCCATCTGTCAAAATGCACTACTTACGCCCCTAATTTTGACAGATGGAAGCGTAAGTTCACACTTAGACTCGTTTCTGAATCTCACCCTCAGTAGCATAAAACACAGTGGCAATCTGCGTCTGTCTGTTTCTCCGCTTACTTCTTCTAAACCTCGCAACGGATTTTGATACGGTTTTCACTAATAAAAAGAGCAATAAACGAGGATGATTTATATATATATAATTAGTAAAAATGTTGTACAAAATGGCTGAACTATGACGGTATTTTGTCAAAAAAGTGATTTCAAATGCTTAAATGACTAACGCTGGCCAAATATGAGTTACATCAAAACAATGCACCAGAAAATTGTAGGTCTTAAAAAGGCCAACATAAAAGTCCGCCATAGCATATGTCTGCCTCCTAAGGTACACCCATAATAACTATTTTTATCTTTTACAGATTAGTAAAAAGGTATAGGTTATTTGCGAAGCTATTCTGTACACCTTATATGTTACAATGAAACCATTCTTTCTGCTATAACATCAGAATTTTATAAATTACCTGTGTATTTTTATTCTATTCTATTCTATTTTCTCGATATCCGCCTATACAAGACACGTTATAAAATTAATAGGATAGAATACTTTCTTGCTATACGCACTCCTCAGTTTCTTTATTAGTAAAAATGCATCCGTGCGAAGCCGCGGCGGGTTGCTAATTCTGAAATAAATATTACTATGGCATACAGGTTTTCCGGAGCATGTCTGCATTTCAACTCTTTCTCTTCCTCGAGTTCGTAAGAAAAAGCCCGTACCCAGCAATGGGACAGTAATGGGCTGGTTGTGATTAGGATGATGATGATTTAACAATCTCAATGAACACGCTGTTTTTATATCAATACATATGTGCGAGCAGTGCAGAAAAAGGAAATCTATAACTAACGGACTAGAGCCAAATGGGTGTATATCTGACTCACATAGCTACACGACATTTACAGTCTAAAAAGATGAAACTCCATATGAAAAAACATTCACACGAATTAAAGGATCGTTTTACACTCCAATGTCTGGCCGCTGCCCTAAAGGATGAGACTAAATTTAAAAGACCGTCAAAGCAAATGACACCAAAGTATTTCTCCGGTGTGTTTCAATCACGATTCATACTTATATCTTACCGTTAAGTCACACTCAACGATAGCTTAGGGCGAGCCTGTAAGCGAATTGACAAAATCACGCGAATATAACGACCCCTACCATGAACCGATGACATCAGCGAAGTTTTTAAATACATGGGTAGCTTTCTGCACATGTAAGTAAATAAAAAGTATGCCTCCTGAAGCATAGTAAACATTACAAATAAAATACTCATCATCATCACCATTTTAGCCGAAGGATGTCCACTACCGAACAAAGGCCCGCCCATAAATTTTCACAATTGTGTCGTCATTTTAGATGGAATTTGCCAGTACTCACCACACATGGCAGACGGGTCCGTGAGCGCATTATGGCTACTGTTCCACAGAAGGGACGCTGCTACCCATCCCTCTGCTTTGGAGTCCCTTGGATGTCGTCTTTTACGACATCCACGGGAGGAGATATAGTGGTGCTTTATGTTTAATCCGGACACAATACAAACTTAAGCATACCTATGTGATATATGGATAAAATATATAAAGAGGCAGGCGGCAAAAATAAAGGCATCCTCGTAGATTTTGTAGGATTTAACGATGAAGTAATTATTAATTCATTAAAAGTTACAAAAGGGAATGTCGATGATATTTCATTTTTACGTATTTGACCATTACGAAATACAAATAGTAGCGACTGAAATTCGACAAAGAATTAAGTCCGGTAAAGTAGCTACGGTCGCAGCGGTGGCGTCCACATCGGCCTGAGGCGTCACACATAACATTGTCCAGATTATACGACCATATTCATTATGGGCCATTACCAACGCTAATAGTCCACGCGGGGACACACTGAAATTGTTAAGAATTCTTAAACGACTGTTTATTCCAAATATGTGATATTTTAAGAAGTTTAAGACCTTTTTTTCAACGATGCTTGAAACGCTGCACGATTTGCAAGTGACGGTGTGTCACGACTTATGGTGTTAATTATTTGGATTACATTCATTGAAAATTACTCTCATGTCACTTTTTTCGATAGTGTTTTAGGTTTTTTATCATTAGTTTGGCATACGGATTTATATCGGAAGCGATAAGCAGGCTTGATACAACTTGAGAATTGTAATTATATTATCACACACTTTATCGATCTGCAAACTTGTAGCTTCAAAAATCTAGTGATATTCTTCACTCTGCCACGCTTTCAGAAGTATGACCCGCGAACACTTATAAATTCATTTCAGTCTATTATAAATAGATAGAAACAAAATTAAGCATCATGAAAGCGGCTTGATACCAAATTAATAGGTGCAATTTCCAAAATTATCCTTAATATACAAAAATAAAAAGTTACCTATCGAAACCACATCGATCTCATTAATTCTAAAAGGGTCGTATTAGACACGTCGTATTTCGACGTATTTGGGACGGAAATCACTAGGTTACCATAACATATGTCGATTTCAATCAGCCGGGAAAGATCCACACATACCTGTATTGGGATGGTTTGGAATCATTGTAACATGACTGATCGAAATTTGGAACGTATCTATAGGTATATATTCCCTTTACATTTTGTTCGGAATAATAAGCTATTTGACTCGTCATATTTGCAAAATATTGCTCAATATTTTACATTTATGTATTTATCTAAGCAATCTTGCGCCCGTATTATAGAACGAGAATCAAAACTTAAGCAAAACTCGAGCCTAGATTGCGTTAATCAAATGTGAACCTATCTAATAAGTCCAGCATTTATACTGAATTGATGCAATTTCGACTCAAGTTCTACTTGAGTTTTGATTCTCGATCTTTAAAAACTAACTCTTTTTTTAACTATCGATACACTGAACTGCTGAAATTGCGTTTACAAAAACGCCAGAAGTCATCGATCAGAGTACTTGAGCAAAGCACCGGGGTCATTCCATTGCAGAGAGCTGTGAGACAGGAGGCCGTATTTTCCCCGAAACTGTTCACCGCTGCAGTGAAGGATGTCTTTGAGCTACTGGAGTAGAAAGGATTCGGCATTAATATCAATGGAGAGTATATCACTTAGATATATTCGACAAATCGTATGTAGTTATGGCATAATCGCTCAAAGAAATCACCACAATGCTCAATGAGCTCAACATAGTTTCCCAACATGTGCTTATCCAAATATCCGTTTGGAACTCTGTTTCGAAGTTATCGACGAGTATGTCTACCTGGGACAAACAATCCAGTCACGTAGGTCCAACTTCGAGAAAGAGCTCAATCGTAGATAAGTAAATCCGGTGGGGCGGGCCGGTTCGCAGTGTCTTTTCGACTACAATACCGCAGTGCCTCGAGACGAAAGTCTTCACCCAGTATATGTTACCAGCAATGCATGTAGCACAGGAAGTGGTCACTCACTATGGGCCTCATAAGAAATCTCAAGGTCACCCAGTGATCGATGGAGAAAGCTCATCATCATCAGGCCTCCCCCATAGATTTCCACAACTGTTGAAAATGCCAGTACTCATCACGCTTGGCAGGCGGGCTGGTGAGCGTCGCTACTGTTCCAAGGAAAGGACGCTGACGCTGACACTGTCTGATGAGACGAGCAAGTCATTCGCCTGGCGGTAAACGTCATGCGTGCCCATAAATATTGTAATGCTACCCTGGACGAGTCCTGCGGGGCATCACACAGCGCTCGTCACAACTGATGATATTTTTTTTAAATGCGTGGAATATTGGCTGTCCCCCTTTCTCATAATACATTATAGGGTTGATGATTCTACGTCTTAAAGATCCTGCATACTAGTTTCCTTGAACTCAATTTTAAAACATTGACAATGACCGCGGGATCAATATAGGAGTACATATAAACTTCTAGTTTTTACTTATTTATTACATCGGCAATGTCTTACTGGGTACTGGTACGCATACATCGGAATACGTAAATTCGTTTCGCTCTCGACCTTTTTGTCTCAGAGCGAAACCGCATCGTCACCCTTTTTTGTCAGTCGTATCACGTCCCAAAATGATGTAAAAACAAAATATTATTTTTCGTCACGCCCGTCCGCGCCACACTAGCTATTTATTTTTAAGTTTCTAATAAATTAGTTACTGCTGGTTTTTGAGAAATAAAACTGTGTTGCATGCACAAAAAAGTCTTTCAACAGTCTGTTTCGTGTTATTAATTACCGTATCCAGATAATAATTGGCGATTTGAATATTAGTAAATGAAAAAGGTAATTTCTCCGTTACATTATTTTTAATAATAAGACAGTTGCATTATTTAAGTTTGACATCGGGACAACTAACAGCAAATTACCATTTAAAAAACCGCAATAATTAAAATAATTAAGCGTAGAAGCTAAAAAAACCTGAGATGATTAAAAACTAGGCAAGAGTGCCACTTCGCACATGTCGCGTCCCCCCATACAAAAGGGGGAACAAATTAAGAGGGCGTCGTACAAAACACGACTTTAATTACACGTAACAATCGCTTACTATTTAACTTGAAATTGTATTTTTTATTTCTTTCGGTTGCTAGTGTCATAAAGACTATAATTGCGTATCAACATTTTTAACACTACATTTTACCACTGTACCGCATACATTACTCGTCTTCTTCTAGCGCTTTAAAGACACGTAGTGTAAAATGTTCATTCGATTATATGATATAATAAATTATATAGTAACGGGCTTAGTTTGCGTGCGTCCCTGCTGAGCCGCCAATGAAGGCCGACATATGGGCATGACCGCTGTCAGGTGGGCCCTGAGGCACCTGTCAATATTATGAAATTGTAACGTAGAAGGCTGACGTCCAGTGGAGCTTCTTGGTGTAATGATGTCATAAAAGCGGGAAATAACATTTTTAACTTTATACTTTAGCGGTGATTCCTAAAGATTTTAGTAGCCAGAACTCACCTATTTACAACTGGAAGTTAGAATAGTAGTACCTACTTAGTCGCAAGATTTGTCTCAATGTAACTTTCTTTTATGTAGCTTTCTGGGCTACGTGTCGCGGGTTGAATTTCCGCACGGGTTTAATATTTGTATGATCTACCCTCCTGGCGCCAAATTTCCTCTATATTGGACATTACAGCGCGCTATACTAACGCCCAACGCTATAGAAAATAGATTTGGAGGAAACGCCCACTGTCCAGCAGAAATGACAATAAATGTAACCTTGATATTATTTAACTTTCGCGCGATACACGTTTTTTTCCAATAGAATGAAATGGCTGTGTATTGCCATTTGACGCAATTAATGAACGGTCACTGTCACATTTGACATTTAGAAATAAAACAAAATTGCTGAACATACAGAGCGAGGTAAGTTAATCTGTTACCATATTATATGAATTTACTTATTTGCTGAGTAATTTATTACTTTAGTTTTTAATTTTATTGTATCATTTGTAAAATAAGGCTTTTTGTACAGTAGATAGGACATAGGGAGACATACCTACCATATTTGTGATTTAAAAATGACTTTGGGTTATAGTTTAGTGGCTATCTTTTTACAGTTTTGGCTGATAGCAACATCGCACAGTTTCTAGACACGTTAGATATAGAATATTTTGTGATGAAGATTTAGGCGATGCAAATTATTTGGTGCAGTGAGCAGGAATCATCCTCTTCCTCTGGATCTGAAGAGGCACAACATCCGTGTTTCTATCCGAGTGGTGTCCGGATTAGGTTTATTTATTTATTATTTATGTACACATAACAGCAGAAAAAAATACAGAGTATATAGATCACTGAATTACAAAGGCACTGCTTATTTCTAAAGAAAGTTCTGCCAGCAGACCTGCGTCAGGAGAGGGCCGTTTGAAACGTAGACACAGTGTGTAATATTACGAAAATAAAAAGATAACGATATAATAATTGCAAACAATAGATATACATAATAAGGGTAAAATACATACATAAAATAACTACAAATAGACTAATACATATACTATCATAATTATGAGTAATTATTTTATTCCGTTTTATACCTCCGGGGACAATCCGAGACTGCATTTTTTGGTGCAGCCATGGAGAGTCCCCGGTTAGAGTCCCATTAAATTTTAGATTAAAATTATCTAAAGGGCCTCTGCGTGTTGGACCCATGTCCCCGCGTAAGCCTATCAAAAGACCGGGTTCCCCCTTACAGGGGATATAAACCCGTGTAAAAGAGATACATGTAGATAATAATAAAACCCCTCTGGGCAAACGTTATCTCACCATGGGATAAGGTAATCCTGGAGGGCAGATTAAAGTAGCTGCTTGATTTCTTCCTACCTTCTGATATAAAAAAAAGTATATCATAAGAAAAAAAAAGTATATTAAGTAGCTTACAGAACGCAGGGCAGTTTGTGGCGAGCTGAATGTGAGTGGCGACACTGCGTACCCGAATGCTCCAGAGAGTCGGTCAGGGTCTCGTCTCCGGCTTGCCTTTATTGGTTGGTTGGAGTGGTACCCCATGAGTGCCCGTAGGATTTTCAACTCTGGTTTGCCTTAGTTGGCCGATCAGAGAGGGGCCGCCAGAGCTATATGCTCGGGGGTGGAAGTGTCTAATGGCGTAATAACGGGGAAACCCGCTCCGAGTCTTCGAGACGCGCGATGGTGAAACCGGTACCGCACCTCTCTACACCCCTAGCCGCTCACACCGGTGTTGCTCCTTGTCGCCTGTAGTGGTGGCCATTTAGGGGGCCCATCTTGTGAGTGGCGAGTCACCGTCAGCCACAGAATTTCACTTTCAAGGTTGAAAGGCAGACGCCGTTGTTTCCGTTTTTAGAAGTACCTATATAATCCATTTAGCACCCATTACAATAGACCTTGTAATTGTAGTTTCCATCTTATACAATCGTTTTACACCTCCGGGGACAATCCGAGACTGCATTTTATAGTGTAGCCATGGAGAGTTCCCGGTTAGTATCCCATTACATTTTAGATTTAAATCCTCTAAAGGGCCTCTGCGTGTTGGACCCATGTCCCCTCGTAAACCTATCAAAGGACCGGGTTCCCCCTTACAGGGGATATAAACCCGTGTAATAGAGAGACATGTAGATAATAATAAAATCCATTAATTTTCTCTTCTCAATAGGTCTTACACTGCTGCCCTGTTCATGGTGGGGGGCCTCGGGCGTGTGCTGAGCGGTGTCCTGGTCGCTATCACAATGGTGGCATTGTGCCGTGGCCTCACGTCCTATCCTGTGCAGGTACCCACCGAAACAACCATGCCTGGTGTGTACCTTCTGAGCCAGACTCCAAAGAGTGGCAGGACGGCCTCCACGACACGCTTGGTCGCAAATTGCACCATAGCCACCCCAGCCTGTCCAACGCCCCTGCAGGGGCGCCTTCGCCGCTCTGGCGGAGGGAGCGTGTCTGATCGTATACCCACGCATCCATCTCCGCCAGGATGTCGAACGGCGGAAAACGCGCCAGGAGAGTTACTGCCTCGTAGGATACTGTTCGGTATCCTCGTGCGATCCGGGTAGCCACTCTGCGCTGCAGACCGTGAATTTTGGTTCTGCAGCGCTAGGCGCCTGACAAACGAGCTGACCATACAGGCGCTTCGTAGAGGGCCACGGACCTCACGACCCCAGTACGACCGTAGAGACAGCTGTTCCCCTACCTGCACGAAGTCATAGGGGCCTATCTGCGCGATAGACACGTTGGCTACGTGGGCAGGGACGGTAGCATAAAGCCGAAGGAGATAGCGTTCATGGGTTGATTCTTGGCCCACTCTTATGGAACCTCGCCTACGCGGCTGAGACGCAGTCTTGCGTGTCATTCTGCCCGCTGATGTAAGCTTAGTATGTTATGCTGTTGAAACTCTTGTGTTAGCCAGCGGGGAGTCTTTCGAGGAAACCGTCCAGCTTGCCAAGCAAGCGGTGGTAATAGTTGTTATCTAACTTAAAACTACCCTGGCACACTAGTATATATATATAATGATAATTGATGATATTACCTACAAAACTGAGGAATGACAAGGACCGGTTTCAGTTGTAGCTACAAACGAATTCATTTTACAAAACTCATCTTCCAGACGTCGCGCGTCGTGTGACGACATCATGACACAGAAGTTGCCAGGAAAACTTTGGAAGCGACAACGCAGGTTGTTTATTTTCTTTTAGGTGTGTAATTTATACGTTGCCTGTGAACTCGAAACTCAAAAACAGCTTAAATCTCTCATAAACGGACATAAAAAATGAAATGAAAAGTATTAATCAACAAATAATTATATTATTATATCAACGAGTATATTATATCCACACTGTCCCACTTTTCAAAGGGCGAAAGGCTTAACCTTCACAGCCTTCACTCAATTCATTCATTGCTATCAAAAAATGAGTAATCATCTAACTTTTCCTTAACACATTGTAATAGTTTCTTTATACTAATACCTACATATGTATAATTGGTATTTCAAATGGTAATATTTATTTCCTAATATTTTTACAAAGATAATTTCTAAGGATTTTAAATTTACCTTCACAATACATTTAAAATTATACCAACAGAATAATAAAATGTGCTAAAAGTTTACCTTCCAGGATCTTGATTTCCACAAAGGGATAAACTACATAGAGCACGAATATTTACTAAAAAACTTAAGTTACTGTCTTAGTGTCAAGTCTTCCTTTTCTTTTCTACTTAGCACAGTCCTTTCCTATAGTAGAGTTAGATTATTTATTTATTCAGACGAAAAATGTACACTAGTTGAATAAACGTATACAGTGTTAACATAATAAACTGTATCATAGTTCGTATAACCGAGTTTTCGCACGTTATGACTGCCTTGATACTCGTCAGTCAATTCCAATTATACAACACACAACTCCAAAATATTCCTTCCAGTATATCGGTAGCCTCGTGAGCGGCGGCGTCGGCGACGCGTGCCCGGAAGCGTCACGGCCGCGTGAAGACCGGAAATGGGCAGGGTGACCGGATCCTATCTCCACTCTCCTGCCTACCTGCCGACCATGTATGCGACGTCACCTAGCCCCGGCGAACGCTTGACACAATGTGTACAGATTTTGGAATCGTTCTGTCACTCAGAATCGACATTTCCCGGTTTTAGAGGAATTTTAATAACGTGTTTTTCGGTGTTGGTGTCTTGATGAAGATGATTACATGTATGATTATTAATTCAATCAGCTTATCGTTACTGCATTGTAGACTATGTTTGAGTCGATTAGCGTTTTAACAAAAACATTTTGTTTAAATATTTGTTGAAAATATTAGGCATGTTTTCAAAACATCCAACGGACAAACAACAGCTACATTAAACATCGCTACTCAAGTCTGCGGATCGCTCAAACCTGCACGTGGCTAACCAGAGTTTGCCGAAGCAGAACATCCACCAGTTATCATTGTGGAAGTATATAATTGTTGGCAATTTCGCGTCTCCATTCAAGCCGTGAATAGCAACCATTAGGCAGAACCCTCCATGCGCCCTCCTCGGCTAATAAGTGCATTTTTCTTTACAGTACTCCTCAGCGCCATAGTTACTCTACTTTAAAAAATGGCCGTCTCCGCCATTTTTCTTCAGTTGGATATTAAAATTATTGCTAATTGTCGTTATTAAGCTGTTTAATTGATTATGAGAATTAAAGTTGCGCTGTTTCTAATTAGCAAAACAACAAGATTATCAACTTGAAAAATTCTGAAATACGTACGTTTGACTTAAAATTAAGAGTACAAAACGATGATTTTGTATATTTATTAGTAAACAAAAATCTGAACAGACGCAGTTATGAAAATATGTATATGTATACACAGAAAATTCCAGAATTTTTTGCTATAGGTATGGTGAAAGCAAACCTCAACACGGATCCGACAATAGATACGTGAGCATTGCTCAATCTCACAGTCTGTCATATGGTAGGTATTTGAAGAATTTAAGCCCAGAAATTGTACATCATCATTTCATCATCATTTCGGCCGAATGAAGTCCACTGCTGGACACAGGCCTCCCCCAAAGATACCACAACCACCGATATGGATGTGTTGTGGGCTCATTGGGGGGTTTTGCCATAATCGCCACGCTTGGCAGGCGGGTTGGCGATCGCAGTTGAGTTGTTAATGTACTCGAAGGACGCTGCTGCCCATCCACCGGCTAATCCCTTAGTCGACTTTTACGACACCCATGGGAGGAGATGGGGTGGTGGCATTCTGAGCCGGCATACATACTGACACGTAATTATGCTATCTCGAAAGCAGCGAGAAAACTAAAAAGTAAAGTTGACTCTTAAATACTATTATTCTAAGAGTCAATTTCAATAGTCTTCCCTGAATTATTCATAGCTGCAGTATACCTAAGAATATTAACTATCATATTCTACATCATTAACTCCGTCTATAAACTTGTATCCCGTAACTGTTGGTCGATGCAGGCCCCGCCCACAAATTTTGCGGCTTTCAGAATTTTCTCATTCGAATACCAGATGGTGTATAAATATATATCCCAAGTTACATTAACGTAAAACATTGCAATTTACTTTCTGTAATAACCACTTGTGGAACACGTATGTTCGAAGTACTTACCTATTAGTTTTATGTGATACCTAAATAACTACACATACTTTTAATAAACAGCGTACTTACATGTTCTGTAAATTATCCAGCAAAACAAGAGACGTTATACTTTGTAGAAATAGACTAATGAATTATCTGGCATTAACTTCTAAACTGCTTTATAAAGTAAGCTACGAGACCTAAGACAGATTTACGCGTAATCGTCTACCGTTAGGTAATCTCTTATCAATTTATCACAAACTAGGTTGAGGCTTGAGGCTATTTGGCCGAAAACTATATGGTGCCAGAAAGTTACAGCTAGCACAAACAAAATTAAAATGACAAAAATGTAACCATGCAACTATAAAGACTTCCTCATTTAAGCGTTATTCGTGTTGCGGTGTCTTTTTGCTCTCCATGATTGGTGTAATTGGCAATTTGGAGTAGTCACTACACAATATATGCCGCTGCTTTCAAAGCCAACCTCTCTTACTACATTGGATCCTGACAATGGCCTCGCCGGAGTAAGTCACGACTCGAAGTCCCGCGGGCGCCCACCTGTGCACCACATGAAAATTTGGAAATATTTCGCCACATTTTTTTAAATAATTTGACGGAATCATTACTGTGAGCGTGATCATTGAACAAAAAGAGCGGTAACATTGAGTATATATTACCCAATATGTTTATGGACCGTAGTTTTTGGGATGCTACAGTACCTTTTTTTTGTGCCCATTGGAAATTCTACATGAACCTCCTCCGCCTTGGGGAAGGGCGAATGGGTATGCCGGACTCCTAACAGCTAAAACCACTGGGGCGGTCATCTTCTGCACCTAAGGGGGGCTCCAGGACCTCGTATGATCACACTAGAGCCGCCTACTGGTGCCAAGTCCATAGGCACATCTCGGAGAGGGTGACTGTAAAGCGGTAACACCCCCAGGGGGAGATTGTGAGGGATCCCGCCGAAGCCTAACTGTGCACTGTGCTATGTTGGGCACACGGCGGCGGCGCGTGACTACATGCGGGGTTTCCCCGGCGCCTTGCTCTTGCCCAATCCGATCGACCAGGATCCGCCGCTCAGCAGCCCACGCAGGGCTCTCGTCGAGCGTGTGCTGTGTGATATCTCGATACCTCGCGTCCTATCCTGTGCAAGTACGCACCGATACAACCGTGCCCGATGAATACCTACGTCAGGTGGTAGGTGGCGCGCTCGCTCCTTCTGAGCCAGGCTCCGATATGGGTAGGATGGCCTGGATGACGCGCTTGGTTGAAAAGTGCATCCTTAGGCAGTGACACCCCTTCTCAAGTGCGCACTGCCGAGCCAGTCACGTCAACCTGCCGAACTTTCCAGGAGGCAACTCCACTTCTGAAACCCCCAACTCCTCGGCCCAATCCGAGGCAGTCGGAGATGTAGAGGAACGGGACGGTCCCGGACCGTCGAAAAGAGCGTGTCAAGTACTCCTTCCAGCAGATCCAGGGCTATGGTTTTGATCACCGGGGGACCCATGGGCGCAACTTGTCCATAACCATGCGATAGGGTCTACCCCACGAGTCCCTGTCCAGTCCCTTCAGGAGCTCGCTCCAGGACCAAGCCATCGCCTCGCGGATAGCTGTGTTTAACGCGAGCCTGATTAATGCTACAGTATACTTAACAGAGCAAATAGGCTTTACACGTTTATTATAATTGGCGTTTGTACATGTTGGATTTATGTCTCTGAGCGGTACCCACGATACAGGAGAAATCGTAGTGCGGGGAAACGAACCAAAATAGTTAAATCGACACGTATTAAGAATAACTAAATTCAATTAAAAAAACAAGGTAACCTTGAACATTATGTATATTTTTATTTAATATACAACTTTTGTTAAAAATGTAATCTAAAGTAATGTATCTCTATCGAGCACTTCGATAGCTTTGTTGTGCACCAGGTAACCATCCTCCGCCCTCATGTTAGCTTGTTCTAACATCACGATTTCACTTCTAAATTTAAGTTAAATAGACACGTATTTAAAATAACCAAATCCTATAAGAAAAAAAAAACAACCGATCCTTGAACATTATGATTTTTTTTATTTAATATACAACTTTTGTTCATAATTCAATCTAAAGTAATGTATCTCTATCCGGCACTTCGATAGCTACGTCGTCCACCAGGTCACCATCCTCGGCCCTCAAGTTAGATTGTTCCAGCTTCACAATCTCGCTTCTCACAAGCACGATGACGTACCATTGCATACCTATGGAAAATTGAATAATCGATTAATTTAAACATTTGCAAATTACCTTCTATTCTCTTTTGGAAAAGGATGGTAAACTATCGGGCCCTAGCTCTGTGTGAGGAGTTGTATGTCGTATCTGTGTAATGTTACAGTTGAAAATCAGCGTTAGGTGGTAAGTATTACTGCCTGCAAACATTATGCTGTGGTGTCCGGATTAAGAATAACACCACTCCATATATGTCAGAAAAGGCGACAAAAAGACTTGAAACTAGAGGGATGGGCAGCAGCGCCCCTCCTGTGGTACACCAGCTGTTCTGCGCTCTCCGGGCCGCTTGCCAAGCGTGGTAAGTGTCCCCCAAAAATTACGACGCAGGGCATGTAACCGGTCGCTTATGGGGGAGGCGTTTTTTCTGATATAATGATGATCATAATGATTATGCTAGGCTGTTGCCTCTTTAGCACAATAATTTTCCACCCATGTAGTATATAAATCTTTTTATGTCACTTTTTATTTTATATCGACGATTTTTTGTGTACCGTTTGTGCAAATAGTCATATTAATTATTTAATTTTATATTAAATAGAAAATTTTAAACACTATACAAGAGTGATACCGGTTTATGAGATTATTAAGTCTGATCCATCATCGATAAGAGAAGAAATTAAAGGACATCTAGTCTGGAGGCACTTGGGTACTTGAATAAGCATAACGAATGCCTCTACACAGGTTTTTCAACATTATCCTCACGCAAATTCTAAATTAGATATTGGAAGTACCTATAAAGTAAAAACACTTAAAGTTATGAGCGTAGCGGAAACTGCAATAACCTCAAATGCTGCGGCGCGGCATTAGACTAGTGATGGAGAGGATGTCGATTTGAAACCTACCGCAATTTGATATCTATGACAAGCTTAACTGTTACAAAGCCAGACACAAATAAAAATCTATCGTGTCACGCCGGCTGCCGGCAATTGACAGGCAAGAGGATATTAAAATAGGATATCAAAAGGAATACTAAGAAATGTATAAAGCATAAATAATGTAATATTTTCAAAAACATATATTGATAGTGATGGGTTTATATTATATCGCCTATCTCAGATGTGCTGATCATCATTGTCACCATCAGTAAAAGGACGTCCACTGCTGAACAAAGGCCTCCTCAGAGTTTCCGCAATGACCGGTGCTTCTGGGTGTGGTAATACATCACAAAAATTATCCATATATAGCCATTTAAGAGATGATGAAACCATTAAAATTTTTGGGTTTTAGGAGATATACGTGTGAATATAACAAGTGAAATCTGACAGATTACATCAATCCTCGTTCGTCATATCAGCCAAAGGCCGTCCACTGATGAACATAAGCCTGCCGGACACCGTAAATTCCCACGATTGTTTCGTTCTTTTGAGGGAAAGTGGCCAGCCAGCGGGTTGGTGAGCGCAGTATCGATACTTATTCCACAGAAGTGGGACAAAACGCTGCTGCCCATCTCTCTGGTTGAGTTTCTTAGTCGCCTTCTACGACACCCACGGCAGGAGATGGTGTGGTGCTGTACACGGTATCACATGAGTTACAATACCCCTTAGCACACAAATAAAATGAAAACTATTTTAAACACGCCAGTTATTCGATTTAAGATACCTAACGTAAAATATTTTATTATGCCAGGTATGTAAGGTCACGTATCTCACTTTCTTTTATTCGCAGGGTAAGCAGAGGCATCGGTGCGTAAGTACCGCTCAATCGTGACCACCAATAACCCGCCGGATTTAATGATCGCAATAGTAGTAGGAATTCGCATTTACAACCGCAGTAGTGTATGTTGACTCGTATTTCAAATCGTACATAAACAAAACATCTGCTAGAAATACCAAGGTTTATATGGACGTCGAATACGTGAATAGCTTATTCCACAGTTTTACCTTCGTAAACCTTGAGCTGCTCATAGCCAGTTGCACTCATTGATCAGTAAACGATCGGCGAGTTAAGCAACGCTTGGCGCGGTCAGTCTATGGACAGGTGATCGCATAGTGGTGTTTGAACTGGCCGTCTCCATGCTTCGGAGGGCACGTAAATTAGTCGGTCCCGATTGTTGAGATTAGACATCAGTCGTTAAGCCAAGCCGAGGCGCCTTTGGATGGCTTGAACAACTCTGACACAAGGTTGGCTACTAAGCACAAGAATGAAGAAGCCGTCCGTAAGCAACGACATCGGTGTACTAACGTTTTCGACGTGCCTTTCCGAAAAAAGAATCAAAGCATTTGAAGTTAGAACCCAGTTAGACAACCTAGACGTTTAACCTGTAAAAGATTTTCACCTAGGTCCTGACAATTTTACTGAAAATACTAGATAGTTAAATACGTATGTAGAACCAACGGTAACTATGACCGGGAAGGCTACTCCTGTCGTGCCTACTAGGATTATAGGACGGTTGCTCCCTTACTTGCTCGAATAGACTTGGGAACCATCTTTTTTTAGAATTAAACCTCTAGTGCCTATAAGCTTCTAGTTATTAGATGCCGAAAGGCGAAAGTATGTGCTCCTTGTTAGGTATACCACCGGGTATTGTTTCAATTACAATATCTAACAAGGAGCACATACTTTAAAAAGAAAAAAGCAAAGGTACCGACCTTAAGGCATGCTGAGTTTAATATCAAGACAAATGTATGCATTGCCCACACTTTTTTATGAGTCAGGTTGTTGATCCTTCTAAGATTTGTGTAACTGAACTCACGATACAGATAAAATAGTACCTACCGTTCATTGTTGAAACATGTTAAGATACTCACATATCGCAAATAAGGCTACACACACATCAAACGTCATCATTCTGGACAGCAGTATGAATGTGGGAACCAGCGCCGCCATTGTTGTGACCACTCCATAGTACAGGTACAGACGCAGCATTAATATGTCTTTCTGAAAATATTCATTTGAATTTGGATCATATTTGTTCACTAAGCATTTTCTATATTGCTCCCCAAAAGTGACCCCCATATTCAAAATGTATTTATTTACGTTACACGTCCGTGTTTGGGTTGCAGAAATTCATATGTTTACCAAATTTCAACTTAATCGGTCCAGGAGATTCGGAGCAAATTGGTTGTGACAGACGGACAGATAGACAAACACACGAGTGATCCTAGAAGGGTTCCGCCGTTTTTTTCCTTCGGATGCTCGGAACCCTAAAAAGATTGATTTATCGAGTATTTACATAATTCAAGACTTTAATGATGTGTCGGTGGCTAAATCTTATAAATTTGACCCGGAAAGCACGAACTATTATCCTACAAAATATTTGCAGCATCTATAAAAACATGATGATTTTATTATTCATGTGGCAAGGCTTACATTTAAGCCAAATATCATAGTTTTGACTGAATGCTGGTTGAATGAGAACACAACACCACCAAAAATATACTATTACTCATGCTACTTTTCCAACTAAAGTTTAAATCAAAATAATGGAATTGTGTGCTGTAGAAGAACCAGATCCAATAGGAGCCAACTTTTTTAAAATTAAAATTACCAGGGATATTAGTATTTTGGCTACATACATATCACATCTATTTATGGCATCGAAAACTTCTTAAATTCTATTGACAGCTTACTTCGCCTAAATGCAATAATTGAACATGTTGACATTGACATAAAACCTGACAATAGTGATAGAAATAGTTCACCTTATTTAAATCTCACTGCGCAGCTCACAGAGTACCTACCAACAAGATTGAGCAGTTTTTGGATCGTGTCATGATCAAAACAAAAAGGATGGCCATAGTCACAGTTATTTTTCAGATTCTACAGTAACCGACCATAATTCAGTTCTTTTTCGTTTTTCTTATAGGCAAGAACAAATAAGGAAAAAATTGCCTGGCTGTTAAGACTGGTTCTAATGCAACTCTTAAACAACTAGAATCTCCATATTTCTCTTTTGTCTCCTGTTCAGCAAATGCTGAAGAAGCAGCGAATCTCTTTACTAAAAAGGTGCCTACTGCAATAAAATACAATGTCTCTATTGTTTCTGGTCGTAAGAAAATTATAAAGCCTTGGATAACACCATTGACTTAGTTCTTGAAGTCACTTACAAGCACAACAGAAATTTGAGTAAAGCTCTATTGCGGCAGCTAAAAGTAATTATGAAAAATATCTTCCACAAAATGCAAGAAGCTATAAAATCAATCACTGGTAATGCGAAGCAAAAGAGGATTTGTCAAAAATCAGTAATAGATGATGATATATTGACATGCTCCAAGTCAAGGCACAGAGTCATAGCCTTTAAAAACTAAGAATTTAAATAACATGCTACATGTCAGCTTTTGCATTGCATCCTGAATAAAGGCCTCTCACATCGATTTCCACAAACATTTTCGGGGGCTTATTACCAGTACTTACCATGCTTGGCAGGCGGGTTGGTGAGCGCAGTATGGCTACTGCTCAAGAGCAGGGATGCTGCTGCCCGTCTCTCTGGTTCCGAGCCCCCTTGTCACCTATTACGACATCCCGCACGGAGGAGATGGAGTGGTGCTATGTTCTTAATCCGACCACCACATAGATTATTAAGTAACATGTAAGTATTCGATACATCATTCTTTTATAATTTTCAGTGGCTAAATAAAAAAAAAAAGAGTTAACACCGCCCAAAGAAATTCGGCGGTGTTAACTTTTTTTATTTTTTGAGTGAATGTTAGGCAAATGAAAACAACGATTTCAATCGCAACTGTGATGCTCTCCTTAGCCCCGGGGAGTTCTATTACCAGCTCCCAGTATCCATCTCCCTTAATCTTTACATTTTATTGTAGTCGTTCCACATCCAGTAAACTATTAAGAATTATCATTCGTCATGAACTCCGAACCGTTTAGGAGTTCCATAGCAGTCTCCGAAAGGTTTTACAACATTTTAACCAAAGTAGTTCATATATGTTGTATATTTAAGGTACCTAACACCCAACAAAATTCCGTCAACCTGAAAACCTTCTTCCTTTTCTGAAGTTTATTCTAAGGTTCAGTTCTCACCTGACATCCAGCGAACAGAAGCATAATGTTCAAAATTACGCTCATGCCGAAGATGCTGAACAATATAGTCGATGTCACCACTTCTAAAGACGAGCCATCTATCAACTTGGATTTCTTCAGTTCCGTCGTTATAACTAGACATGTTACAGCGACCATAGAAAATATCTGCAAATTGAAAAATAAACAGTTATTTGATAAGTAGTAGTGTATGGACAAAGTAGAAAAATCATACGTTTAGACAAAAGCTTTGTGCTAAAAAGGTCATATTTTGAACCCTGACTCCAAGGTCGTGGCGATATTGAGTGACAGTGGAGGTCGTTGTCGGTAAGAATACGCAAGCTCGCAGGTCTGCACGTTGCTCATAATCAGCCCATTCCCACTGCGGCGTACGGACCCTTTCTCGCGATGAGAAAGGTAAGGCCTTAGTCCACCACGCTAGCCTAATGTGGGTTAGCGGACTACACACACCATTGAGAACATTTTGGAGCCTCTCGTGCCCACACGGTTTCCTCACGATGTTTTCCTTCACCGTTAACAAAGTGATAATCAAATTCTGATCCACACATGAATCCGAAAAAGTCAGAAGTGTGGGCCGGAACCGAACTCAGACCCTCCTGTATAGAAGGAAAGCGTCCAACTACTACCGCTACTGTGGGCTAGTTATACTCAGAGATCGTACAGCGCCCTCCGCGATCAGTATACGAGGGCGGCACTGAAAATTTCGGGAATCAAGGAAGTGACACAACATTACTATTTAAAAATGTATTTATTGCTTTTCAAAGTATTCTCCGCGAAATTTGACACATTTTTCCATACGATGGAACCAATCATTGAAGCAACCATTCCATTCGGAAGTTGGGGTCTCCAAAATGGCCGTTTTGTAGGCGTCCACAGCTTCTTTAGGTGATGAAAATCTCTGTCCACGCAATTTATTCTTTATTTTAGGGAAAGTATAGAAATCATTAGGGCTTAGGTCGGGGCTGTACGGCGGATGGTCTAATAATTCTATGTTTTCTTGCTCTAAAAACTCTTTTGTTCTGTGCGCGGTGTGAGAACTCGCATTGTCGTGATGGAGGATGATGCGGCGGTTGCAGTTCTCTCTACGGAGTTCAGAAACGACCTGTGGCAAACAAATGCTAGCATATCATTCTGCATTAACCGTTCTTTGTCCCTCAAGAGGAATAGTCGTAACATGGCCGGTTTTGGAGACAAACGTGACCACCATTTTTTTTGCAACACTCCGTGAACGAACAATTTTTGTTGGCTTTAACTCATTTTCGAACACCCAAACTCGTGACTGGTTTTTTGTTTCGGGTTCGTACGCATATATCCAGGATTCGTCACCTGATACGATGCTGTATACAGCATTTGAGGATCCTGCGTGGAATCTTTCGAGAGTTCTGACGCACCAAGTAACGCGAGCCGCTTTTTGCTCTTCACATAGCAAATGCGGTATCCATCGGGAAAACAACTTTTTTACACCTAATTGTTCATGCAAGATTATTTGTATTTGACTCATGCCAATGTCTAAAGTTGCTTGAATTTCGCGGTATGTCACATGTCGATCTTCCTCAATCAGCTTACGCACAGCATCAACGTTTTCTTGGGTGACTGCAGTTTTTGGACGACCTTGACGAGGATCATCACTGAGCTTGACACGTCCACGTTGAAATTCAGCAAACCAGCGATAAATTGTGGTTTTGGATGGGGCTTCATCACCAAATGCAGAAATCATCCGGTCAACACACTGTTTTTGTGTTAAACCACTTCGAAAGTCATAATAAATCATCGCTCTTGAATTTTCTCGAGTCAATTCCATTTTCTCAACGACTAAACAAGTTTGACAAAACCTTGTGACAAGACCGTGAATCTTTTTTTAAATAAATAAATGGTATTCGATTTGTAAAACCAAGGAGTTTTCAATTAAAAAGATTTTAATATGACAGGAACAGTGGAAATATTCCATTCCCGATACTTTTAGTGCTGCCTATGTAATTATGCATTCAGGAAGCTCTTGTAGCCCCCCGCATCGGCAGCGCATCAGGGAAGTAGGTACGCGGAATCATAAGTTGAAAGTTTCTACACTATAACGCCAAAGAGATCCGCATCCCTAGTGCGTAGAGTGTGGGCCAGTAATAGCAGCATCCTGACCCTGATCGCGAGCAGGCTGGATTGCTTGTGCATGAATCGCTGCTACGCTATCTCCCATGGAAAGATGCAGCGGTGAGTTGCGTAATTTTCCATTTACAAGAACTAACGTAAAGTCTGTACTACTATCATAAATGAGTCTCGGTTTCTTGAATAAATATTTTTCTATTATATTCTATAAAGTAACAATATAAACGTCATTCTAAAACTGCCACTTAAAAGTGAGCACATGGACAGGCGAATTACGGCTCTTCAAAAGTAACGGCAAATAAGAAAAGCGTGACCTAAGAATTCTAATAATAACAAAGTAGGACACCTACCGGCTAAAACCACTGGAGCGGTCATCTTCGGCACGTAAGGGAGGCTCCAGGTCCTCGTATGATAACACTAGAGCCGCCCACTGGTGCCACGCCTATTGGCACATCTCGGAGAGGTTGACTGTAAAGCGGTCACCCCCCTAGGGGGATTGTAAAGGATCCCCCAAAGCGTCCCACGGCAGCGCGTGACCACATGCGTGCTACCGTCTTCTCTTGGGTCGCTTGGTGTGGGCACGCAGATTCCCCAATCTACGCAACCGCGAACCCAGAGGTCCCCCACCTTATAGCAACGGCAGGGGTTTTCACAAGCGTGGCGATTATGGCAAAACCCCCCAATGAGCCCACAACACATCCTTATCGGTGGTTGTGGTGATCTTTGGGGGAGGCCTGTGTCCAGCAGTGGACTTCATTCGGCCGAAATGATGAGGGGTTTTCAGGCGTATCGGAATTAGGCGCCAGGGCGGTTGTTACCCCGGCGCCGTCTCCTTCTTCTTCGAGCGGGATCGGCCCTCTCCTGATTCCGCTCTGCAGTCTCCTTCTGGAGCATGACGCTCTCACAGAGGGAGACCACTGCATTCCAGTTTTCGTGCTCTGCCAACATAGCACTACTGCTGGCAGAGAGAGATCTTGCCCGATCCAATCGACCAGGATCCGCCGCTCGGCGGCCCACGCAGGGCACGCCTCGAGCGTGTGCTGTGCGGTGTCCTGGTCGCTATCACAATGGTGGCATTGTGCCGTGGCCTCGCGTTCTATCCTGTGCAGGTACGCACCGAAACAACCGTGCCCGGCGAGCACCTGCGTCAGGCGATAAATGACGCGCTCGTTCCTTCTGAGCCAGGCTCCGAAGAGCGGCAGGACGGCCTCGACGACGCGCTTGGTCGCAAATTGCATCCGCAGGCGGTAACGCCACTTTACAAGTGCGCGTCGGCGAGCCAGCCGCTGCAGCCTGTCCAACGCCCCTGGAGGCGCGATTTCGCCGCTCTGGGCGGTCTCACCCCCTAGCCCAGCTTAGTAAACATATACATTTACATTCCTTTCCAGGAGACGTCATGTCCAGCAGCAGATTTCGACGGTATACTTAGAAAGAAAGACATCTCATCTTTACATTCCCGACTTAAAATCGTGGCCAAGGACCCAAGCAGTCTAATATCGCCGATGAATGATGAAGCTGCAAACTAAACTACTATAATCAAAGTAAAACAACACCATTGGTTGGACCTAGACATGATTTATTCAATTTCCAGTTCGTTTCACATATGCAGCTGGTATCTCTATTATAGAGAAATAAATTCGTCATCAAATCTTCGGTTGCTGGTGTACCTACGCCATTACATTTCTGTTAACTCTCATTTGCGGAGAATATATTTTTATGTCCAGCCTAGATTCATCAAAAACTTAATTGCAGAAGTTCTTCAGCTGTTGCTGCAAGTTACGAGAAATCTTAGGAAAGCGAGCGAGATTGATTTGTGATATTTGAAAGATCGTCAACACCTGTATAACCTTTGAGTAAGCGTGTTACATACACACCTTTCAACGTAATAATACCTCTAAAAGCATTCATATTAGCTAAAGGATCCCCCATAGATTTCCACAACTGTGTCGTCATTTTGAAGGGTATCTGCCATTACCTTTTTTTTTTTATTGATGTCCAGTGGAAATTCTATATGGCACTTCCTTCACCCCAGGGAAGGGCGAAGGGGTATGCCGGACTCCTACCGGCTAAAACCACTGGAGCGGTCATCTTCGGCACCGAAGGGGGGGGGGGGGGGGGCTCCAGGTCCTCGTAAGATCACACTAGAGATCTGCCAGTACCTACTCACCGCGCTTGGCAAGCGGGTTGGTGAGCGCAATATGGATACTGTTTCACAGAAGGGCCCATCATGCATCACCATGCCCATCTCTCTGGTTTAGAGTCCCTTAATCGCCTTAATCCACAGAAAGAGGTTAGGTACTATATTCTTAATCCGGACACAACACGGAGTTTAAAACCAATGTGCTACCTATAAAAGTTTGATTATTACAGAGCCCTCCAGGTACATACCAGTCACAGTAAGTAGTCACTGTCAGTAGTCATAGTAAGTTGACTGTCACTGGTTGAGGCTTAAATTTATTTATATTTTAGTATCAAATATTAAAACGTTACGCCGTTTTAAAACTATTCACTGCTCATCGTTTAAACACTACCTATCCATATTTTTTCACCATCGTCGTATAAAATAGGTGGTGATGGTAAGAACAAGAACCAGTAGGTATATCACTGACTAAAAACCTATCACAACTGACTCGCGCTCCGTAGAAAAAAGAACGACAGCAAATGTTTTTTGTATTTTCTAAACTACATACTTATACTATTGTGCCTATTATAATATCTGTGATACTGCTAACTTTACATCGGCCTTGCATGCTTAATATCCCGAGTTTCCTGAAAAGCAGCAACAATCTACATACCTAGGTTAACGTCAGCCGAAAGTACTGACTACTTATATTAATATACTATCTATGGTACTGACGAAAGTATACCAAATTCCGCACTTTAATAACCTACTTAGATAAGTGGTCGACAGGAAGGTACTTACTATGTTGATTATTCCGAACATAATTATTCCTTGGCGTAGAGGGAGACAACAGCAGCATCTTTTCACTTCTGGCACTCTAATATGCATTTTGAAAATTAAAGATCCGTTTGGATTGATACTATATTTTAATTTAAAATTATGCAACGCTTTCTGTGCGGTTCGGTACACGATCTGCTGTTTAAATAAAACTATTATTATGCATTTAATATTGATTATGTATTATCTATCCAGTCAGTAAACACCGACATCTTCATATGCTCACAATGTCAATAAGTTCATTGACTTTATACATAAACAAATTGTCAATGTTGTTTTATTTAAATGATTAATTGGAGTATGTTTATGTAAAACTGAGGAATGAAGTCATATGACGGATTTATTTATGCCCGGTTCAACTTACTGCCGTTGTTAGTCAAATTTAAAACACGTTTATCTATCATCATATCAACCACAGGGCGTCCACTGCTGAACAAAGGCCTCCCCCTTAGATTTCCACAACGAGCGGTTACATGCCACTCTCATCCAACGAGTCCTAGCGACCTTCACCAGGTCGTCTGTCCACCTCGTTGGAGGTCATCCCACGCTGCGTTATCCGGTGCGCGGTCTCCATTTGAGAACCTATTTGCCCCAACGGCCATCAGTTCTACGAGCAATGTGCCCCCCCCCCCCAATGCCAATTCAGTTTACTAATCCCTTGAGCTATATCGACAACTTTACACTATGAATTACACTTATGAGTAGTCGAGACTTTACTTGCCAGATGTAGATTTCCAATGGAGAAGAATGGGCGAGAAACGTCAAGGTTTCTTTTTTTAATCATATTAAAAGTTACAATATTTTATGAGCACATAGTTAAAAAACGTATAACAGCGTAGAGTTCTCCTGAATCAGCAGCGGTTCCTGGTAAAATTTATTATGTACTTATCTTTTTATGGGACTAGTTTGGCATTAGGAACTACCATTGGTAAATAAAATAACTTGTTTTGTTAAAGGAACCGACCATTCGTCAAAAAAATTGTACGAGTTACTGTGTGTACTTGACGAATGATTTGCTCATTGCTAGTTATTGCATAATTGAGCCACCCACGACACGACCCCCAACATACTCGGCCGATTATCCCCCTCATTGTTTATTTTTCGTTCAATTACCATCTGGTTCCAGTTAACCGAATTAGCGGTTTGTTTGCTGATTTAACTAATGCAGTATCGTGTATCATCCAACCCATAGTTTGCTTTTGAAATTAACTGTTTCATGACTTACTCCCTAAGTACTTAATGTAGCTGCAAAAATCGTTGTGTATTTAATATTGGACGACCCATGTAAATAGGGGGTGAACCTTATCTACATCTACATCTTTACTTACATTATTATGTACAGAAGATATTAGTGTTATTGTGTATTTGTTAAAACGGAGGTGCATAGTCTTTATTTATTAATCCGGTGGAAACACATCATGTACTTGCTCTGTCCTGGGGAAGGGCGGAGGGCCATGCCGGTCTCCTACCGGCTATAACCACCGGAGTGGTCATCTTCGGCACCGAAGGGGAGCTCCGGGTCCTCGTATGATCACCCTAGAGCTGCCCATTGGTGCCACACCTATGGACTCGTCTCGGAGGGCTGACTGTAAGGTGGTCAGCCCCTCTAGAGGAGGGAAGTGACTGTCAGAAGAACGCTTCCCCAGGAACTTCTCGGGGAGGTTGTAAAGGATCCCCAAGTCTCGCTTGCAATGTTTTGCGCACACGGCGGCACGTGACTGTGGCTAAAACCACTGGAGCGGTCATCTTCGGCACCTAAGGGAGGCTCCAGATCCTCGTATGATCACACTAGAGCCGCCCAGTGGTGCCACGACTAGAGGCACATCTCGGAGAGGGTGACTGTAAAGCGGTCACCCCTCGGGGGTATTGTAAAGGATCCGCCAAAGCGTCCCACGGCAGCGCGTGACCACATGCGTGCTACCGTCTTCTCTTGGGTCACTCGGTGTGGGCACGCAGATTCCCCAATCTACGCACCCGCGAACCCAGAGGTCCCCCGCCTTATAGCAACGGCAGGGGGTTTCAGGGGTATAGGAATTAGGCGCCCGGGCGGTTTTTACCCCGGCGCCGTCTCCTCCTTCTTCGAGCGGAATCGGCCCTCTCGATCCCGCTCCGCTGCATTCCAGTTTTCGTGCTCTGCCAACATAGCCGACACTGCTGTTGGCAGAGAGAGATCTTGCCCGATCCGATCGACCAGGATCCGCCGCTCGGCTGCCCACGCAGGGCACGCCTCGAGCGTGTGCTGTGCGGTGTCCCGGTCGCTATCACAATGTGCCCCCCCTACCTGCATGGCATCATAGGGGCCTATCTGCGTGATAGGCACATTCACTACGTGGGCAGGGACGGTAGCGTAAAGCGGAAGGAGATTACGTGCGGGGTTCCGGAGAGGTCGGTTCTCGGCCCCATCTTATGGAACCTCGCCTACAACGGGGTCCTTCGCGCGGTCTGCTGGGACGCAGTTGCATACCCTGGCGACACGTGGGGATACAGCCCGCAGCGGCCTGCGTGTAAGCTCAGAACCTATGTGGTAAGGGCAGCGACTACACCAAGTAACTTATGTACATTAACTATATAGGTATATTGTATTATTATAAAAGAGTGCATTTTAAGATTAACAGATTAACAGATATAGCGTATATAAGATTTGAACTGGCCTTCACGATCACAAAAGCGGAGCGTGGGCCGCTCCATCTAACAAAATTAAAATTAAAACGGGTAGTTTTAATTTTGTTAGATGCAGCGGCCCACGCTCCGCTTTTGTGATCGTGAAGGCCAGTTCAAATATTATATACGCTTGTTTCGACTGCAGTCTGCAACTTATAAATCCTAAGACCCTCCTCAGTACCGTCTTTACCATAAGAGCACCCGGAGCCCGTGCCCAGGGCCCCCGACCCAAAGAGGGCCCTGAAAGAGCTCACACGAAAAAAGGAGCTTATTTTTTCTATTTATAAATAGTAGTAAAATAGGTAGTTAAAACACAATTAACAATTTAATATTTCTAAATAAAAATGTTGATCGGACACCAGATCCGACTTTCTTTTTTGTAAACATTGACCATTTTAGTTATAAAAAGTACCCATTAGTTACTTACCTATAAATATTTCTTACCTATATACAAAGGTCAAATTGGGAATCCGAATTATGCAATATATTCAGATTCCAGTCGGAACGAATTCAGAGAAAAAAAAAAAGAGTTACAAAGAACGTTCCTCTCGTTTCCACCTACTCCCACTTGTAAATCGAAGAAATATATCGGATATACGCTTTTTATTGTAAGTAGCACAATCAAAAATTGACTGTCCAGAAATTGTCTCTAGGTTATCTCTAAATGTTCCACCCTGACATTCACGTTTGAGAAACCTCGCCACTCCAAATGCACGCACAGTTTACCGCCAGAACTCATTAATGTTACGATCATCCAAAGCAATCAACCTACTCATTAAATCTGGTCACCCCTCTTTGATCTGTTTACAAGTAGCTTAACATCTATTAATACCATTGTCTAAAGACTATCTTGAATCCAATCAAGGGCGGATCCATGGGGGTCATTACCCCCCCTGGGCCTAGTCAGCCGCTAATATTTCTTAGTAGACTATGTGACTCCAACCTACTCTACAATTCCACTGATGCAGGTCTTACAGTCAAAGTAGACTTAACTCGACCGGGACGACTTGACAAAATTACAGTAAGGTTGCGTGACCATTGCTTTATTTTAGTATAACATTATCAATTTGTCAGATACCTACAGCTTTGACTCTGTTTAGCAGACGAAACAGACTTGAAATACAATCCACATAGTTACATATATATCTAATCAATTTGACCAAATTACAATAGGCATTGTCACATGTCTCATCACGGTGCTTGACCTGCTCAAAAAAGTGTAAAAGCTCTTGGAAGAGTGCATTCTACCTATTAGGTATTTCTAATAATTTCTTTCCAAACAAAGACAATCCGCAACCGAGAAGTAAAAATACCTTTTAAATAAGACCGGTCCAGACCAATGGGGTGGGCCGGTGGGGCAGAAATAGTGAACAACTCCTTAGAAAATTGTTAGTTAAGTAGGTACAGGTACCTACGTAAGTAAGGTAATCTCACAGAGTAAGTAACTCCGTTTTAGGTAATCTCCAAGGTACTGTTACTGGACTACAAATTGCCATTATGTTTATAGCAGGAAAAATAAAATGTAACGTTTAGTTTTGGTCCATTCAACTTTTTTCATACAGCCAAGCCAATAATTATTTGACAGCAGCTATAATTTGTTTTTTTATTTATATATTTTTGTTTACACTTACGTCCAATACAGCTTTAGATACAAATTTCTATTTAATAAAATTACTATTGTAAACCTAATGTCCCAGCTAAGTTGATACATATTTTTGCGAAACGAAACGTTAATATATTTTCTATGGTTTCACATCTGTGGTCCGTCTTGCTGGTTTTCGATTGAATTTGAGATAGAAGTTTACAACAATTATACTAAGAAAATAAAATCAGTATTGTAATAAACGCAATAAATATAAGGAGGTAAACTACAATATGTCATATTTATTCCTAAAAACTTAAACAGATACTCCATAAAACTATTTTGAGGTTAGATAACATATCGTGGAATTACATATTATTCGGGATTTTGAACAGATTTTTGTGTAAATTAGAATTAGTAATAAGATTATTGTGAATAAGTTTCCAGTATTACTTTTTACATGATTAAGACACGGTATTTTGTATACGGAGTCTATGATGATAATTACTTTGGATGCTGCAATAGTGACCATAGAAGCCGCAACCCGAAATTCAGATTTATTCCATATATTTATGTGAAATATTATTTTCTTTAGAAATGGCTGCTCAGCTCTTCAACCGAATCGGTCAGGTTGGCCTGGGTGTGGCGCTCGTTGGTGGAGTCGTCAACTCTGCTCTCTATAATGGTAACATTTTCTTAACTAATTCTGTAAAAAGTATTAAGAACCTTTTTGTAACCTCCACATTGCCACATAATTACAGAGAAACTAACAATTCTATTTGCTCAATCAGTACCTTAGCATTAATAATGCCTGTGACATTTAAAATGGACCACGTTGTGTCAAAATGATCCAACTCAAAGACTGGCAAGAAAATGTGGTAAACAATATTTTTTTGTCAACTTATTTTATGTTTATACCAGGTCTATACCATAGATTTCAGTTTACTTACAAATATGTAGGACTTCTTAGGAGAAAAGGCAAACCCAAAATCTATATGTCCCCATCAGTAAGGAATTTGTCCCTGGTTTTGAACTATAGTTAGATTTCATACTCTAGATCATATCTAGATGATAATGGACCAGGTCGTGCAGAAATGTTCCAACCCAAAATAATGTTATAAGTTATTCAAATTTGAAAGCAAGTCATTTTATAATTTGCAGATCTTGCCCTTGTTTCGGGTTGCATATGAATTGTGCATGCATACCTACCTATTACTCGTGCAGGCACTCATCATGCTTGGCGGGGGGTGGGTTAGTGAGTGCAGTATGGAGACTATTCCACAGAAGGGGTGCTGCTACCCACCCCTCTGGTTAAGAATCCCTAAGTCACTCTTTATGACATCCATGGGAGTAGATGGAATGGTCCTATATTTTATATTCAGACATGGTAACTTGGGTCAAATTAAGGTTAATAAACAGCATGTAATTATAACAATGATCACCAACTTGCTTGCACCCAGTACAGTGACTTCTTTCATTACCTTGGGCATTGGGCTGTGACAATCTGTGTAATGAGTGGGTTAGTGCACTTCATCAGTCAGTTATAAAAAACCTTACAATGGATTGGCTTACAGTCTAACCAAATGTGACTGTTTATCTGCAGATCTGCAAGCTCATTACTGGGGAATCCTGATATTCCAAGGTTGAAGCAGGGCCATAGCCATGGGTACGCCAGGGCTGGCTACACCTGCTGCCCCAGAAAATCTTGAGCCTGGCCTAACTGCTAGCCTGAGTTTGCTACAGATTTTGAAGTTTCTGCACATAATTTCTAAGTTGTAGAGTAGTAGTAGTTCTACTCTAAATAAATAAAATTTAAGTGTCTATTTGTAATGTCAAAATAATAGCTTTTTACTAAATGCATATATAAGTATATTTACTTATAACAAAATATCGAATAATTTTTTTGTCCCTCCATCTGTTCGTTATGGCTAATCTCCGAAACGGCGGGACCGATTTTGACAGGACTTTCACTGGCAGATAGCTGATGTGATAAGGAGTAACTTAGGCTACTTTTATAGTAGAAAAAGAATAAGGGTACTGCGAAAAATAATTAACACTTATAAAATCTAATATATATATATAATAATAATTTTTAATAAATCTGATTTCTTTTAAATTAAACGGCGGGTGACACCGCGGGACACAGCTAGTTTGTAATAAATTCCTAACAATCCCATTGTAAAAGTTGTCGTATAAATAATGAGAGAAGAATATATAAATATGGAAAAATATGGGTTTCAGCCTGCACTGTTTTTAAGGTTCCGAACGTCCAAAGGAAAAAACTGCTGAAATTTGGTACACATAAGAATTTCTGCGACCCAAACACGCACGCACATATAATGTAAATAAATGAATTTTGAATATGGGGTTCACTTTTCGGGGGCAATATAGAAAATTAAAAAATAAAGTTTTGCAAATTGTACCGTGTAAAATATGAAATGGAAGGGTCTTAAATATATTTATTTTATAATTTTAAAATATATAGTTAGAAAGTTATTTAAGAAGTAGGAAAACAGACCTTACTTAAATTCTGGCTTCACACTGCCTTTTACAGTCCTAGGTGTCTTATGTATAACTAGGACCACTAAGTATTTGTAGATTTCTAATAATATACTTTTTCACTTCCAGTTGATGGAGGTCACAGGGCTGTGATCTTTGACAGATTTTCTGGTGTCAAAAACTTGGTTGTGGGTGAGGGTACCCACTTCTTTGTACCTTGGGTACAGAGACCAATCATCTTTGACATCAGATCGCGCCCCAGAAATGTCCCTACTGTCACTGGCAGCAAAGGTAATTTGAACATTATTTCTTATTATGTATTATGTACTGTTTAATTTGTATAGGGATTGCAAACATGACCTTTTAGGCATGTTGTAGGCTAATTGGCAAGTTCTGAGTTCGATTGATCCATTGTGTCTCGCCACCTGTGAATTTACGGCCGAAATTGATAATGTATCTAATATCCGCGGTTGAAACATATCTAAGATACATTCCAATCGTGGGGTCGATCTCCAACTGCACCCCAATAACAAAAAGCGGCAATCCGACAGTCACTGTTACAATAGATATCTTGAGATATCCGCAAATCTTTTCCGTCTTTACAATTCCTTTTTCAACAAAATACACAAACCTGCATATGATTTATTTATGAATATTACAGAAAAGCTACTTGTGAATCATGTTCCATAAATTGTTTTCTATTACGAATGGTTGAATATTGTATACTGTAAGCATTATAACTATTTTCCTTATAACACAATTATAGTATTTTAACTACGATTTCAAAAACTTAAAAATGAGTTGATCGAAATGGAACGTATGTACGACAGATAAAAAATGTTCGTTGAACTCGTTATTTTTACAAAGATGATGATTTCCATTTACTAGGAGCGAATTTATTTTCTAGATAGCTTGTAAACAAATATAGTATTGCATTATTTTTAGTAAGTATAAATAAATATACCTATTTCTTCAATTTTCAATTCAATAAAATAAAGCAGTATAACGGAATACGATATTTAGCATGTGCCGTCACTAGCTAGCTTGTTCTTTTACGTCAGTTGTATTTATGGTAGAGAGGGATAGTTAAACGTTTCATGTTGTATCCGAGTGAGAAATATGACACTGAATCGTCAAGGGTCCCAACTTTATGAGTAGGTAGGTATTGGAGATGCAAAGACAGATGTTTCATTTTTGTATGGTAGGTAGATGCATGACAATTCGGCTACTACTTGTTCTCAGAAACCATGTGAGATATATCTATAAAACGACTACTTGCATGCAGTGATTGCTAAATTAGATCAAATTAAAAGTGGAATAGCTTGATGTGGGATAAAAATCGAACTTGGTACCTAGACAACATTTATCAACCTACACCTAATATGAATCCCATCTCATCCCTTGGGTGTCGTAAAAGGCGACTATGGGATTAGCCGGAGGTTGGGCAGCAGCGTCCTTCGAGACAATTAACAACTCAACTGCGATCGCCAACCCGCCAGCCAAACGTGGCGATCATGACAAAACCCCCCAATGAGCACACAACACACCCATATCGGTCGTTGTAGTGATCTTTGGGGGAGGCCTGTGTCCAGAAGTGGACTTCATTCGGCCGAAACGATGACCTAATTTGAATTGTGCTATCTATAATAAATCTTTCTAATGATGTTGCGGCTATATTATAAAGCTCTACTCATTACATTATTTACTTACACTAGCACACCTAAATTATACCTAATAATTGTTTATTGTAGTGTCAGTTTCATCTACATAATCTTGAGTCAAACATTCACATCCTAAGGACACGGTACCTGTTAGATACAGATCTAATAGATACTTAGTCCTAAGGAAGGAGAATGATGCATCTGCATCATCATCATTTCAGCCAAGAGATAACCACTGTTGATCAAAGGCCATAGATTTCCACAACAACCAGTTACATGCCGCAGGCATCCAGCAATTCCCAGCATGATGCTTCATACAATTACTAAAACACCTAGGCTAAATACTTGTCCTGTCAGCTGTCAGGACAGACCTAATTTGATGTTTATTAGATTAAATGTATAGAGAGGTGAATATGTTAATTTATTTGGTACCCTTAATTTATTTGGTATTTATAAAGTATAAACATGCCAGCACATGATATTCCAACTTTTGTATTTGTGTTTAATTCTATATGATGATGCAAGTCCTAAAATTGTCAGCCCCTTCTTGGTTACAATCTGGTTCTAAGGTTCATCATTATATTGCTGTATGGCTTCTTCAGCCTAAGTCCAACATTCATTACACCAATATTAAAGATAACTGGTCTGTAACAAGACAAAAGTAATAAATACTTGGTACATTAAAATAAGTGAATACTTAAAACTTAACTATAATTTAACAAATACCTGTCTTGGATATATTCTTCTTAAAATGACATCACTCACTTCTGGACCATTAGTACTGTATAATCATTTCTATATAAACGGTGCAGTGGACATCCTTTGGCCGATATGATGATGATATAAACAGGTTATGGTCAGGGTTATTTGCTCGGTATACATTTCCTTGAGCAGATACCAAGCATGCATGGCAAATTCGATATCCAGGGAGTATCTACAAATAATAATACATTTGTTATGATTGCATTATGTATAAATCAATTGTACAAAACAATTAAAAACTGTTCATATTCTTGGGTAGATATGTACATATTGTAAGTATTTTTTCTATTGATTATCATCACTCTCTGTCAGACTATTGGTAAACAAGTGCAAGTTCACTCTGGATATATTCACACACCACATTGACAAATATGTTGTGGACCAATTTTTGCTGATGCAGTGCGCCTATACAATTTAATAAGTTGTAGATGTTAATGTTACCATCAATCGAATGGAAATAAATGTAATAGTTACCTGTCTTAGAACAATTTTATTATAGTTGGATAATAGTTGACATTACATATCTCTCATCTTGGTCACGAGACTATGTAGACTAGACTATTATGTTTCTTGCACGAGACTGACTAACATCATCCAAACTCAGCATGTAGTTCACCCTTCTTAGCATCCGTGACGAAGGGCGTGAAACATCTTCATTCTTCAGTGTCACTATCAGTATTCCAATCAGATAACTGATCAAGGGCGTCGTTATCACTATCACTGGAGAATAACAACAAATCCATACTATTCGGAGTAAAAAAATAAATAATAATCGGAGATTTCGAACCTAAATCCGACGAATACTCAGGATTAACATTCGGATTATTTACACCGCGGGCTGATTACCTAAGTCGCAGACACTTTGCAACAGGCGTAACTTGCTCCAACGCCGCTGTCAAACGTCAATTTGGTATTACCTATTTGCCGATAGCGACTAAACAGGCGAAGATTTCTGACGCGCCTCTGTCGGACAATCAATGAATTAAAAACGTTTATTCTCTTTAGTTTCACTGGTGGCTACTGGCGCTAGTAACTATGCATCTTCCACAATTGCGACAGGCGGGCGATGCCTTACGTAATACCAATTTTTTTGTCGCTTTGCCACCGGTGGATCCTTGGCTGCGCGAAAGCTGCTATTGCGTCTGCTGTTGCTGTTTTTAGCTAATCAGCCCGCCGATTATAACAAACGTCAAAGTACACGGATATGTTATTGACACGCAATATCTGTCATTTTCAAACAGAGGTAAATCTATATTCTGCGATCCGTCCTCCCAAAGATATATCACTTGTCAAGATCGCAATCTCAATCTTCGGTTGGGTTATTAACACGTTTTACGCAAAATCCGCGGCCTGATTAGCTAAAAACAGCAACAGCAGACGCGATAGCAGCTATCGCGCAGCCAATGATCCATCGATGGCAAAGCGTCAAAAAAGTTGGTATTACGTAAGGCATCGCCCGCCTGTCGCTATTGTGGAAAATGCATAGTTACTTGCGCCAGTAGCCACCAGTGGAACTAAAAATAATGAACGTTTTTAATTCATTGATTGTCCGACAGAGGCGCGTCAGAGATTTTCGCCTGTTTAGTCGCTATCGGCAAATAGGTAATACTAAATTGACGTTTGACAGCGGCGTTGGAGCAATTTACGCCTGTTGCAAAGCGTCTGCGACTTAGGTAATCAGCCCGCGGATCAAATATTCATTCTTAAATCTAAAGATATTAGATTAGATCGATTATTAATTTCGGCCGTTAGCCATTTGAGAGGGTAATTCTGCTGTTCATGACAAATGTGCCTTTTTTACACATGGGAGTGATAGTGGCCTATTCTTAAGCCCGCATTACAGAACCAGGATCGAAACATAGAACTTAGTCAAATTTGCATCAATTGAATGTAAATGCTGTACTGGTTCATATTTGATTAACCCCATCTAAACTTGAGTCCGGATTAAGAATATAGCACCACTCCATCTCCTCCCGTGGAGGTCGTAAAAGGCGACTAAGGGACTCTAAACCACAGGGGTGGGCAGCAGTGTACTTTCTGTGAAACAGTAGCTCACCAACCCGCCTGCCAAGCGTGGTGAGTACTGGCAAATTCCCCCCAATATGTTGACACAGTTGTGGAAATCTATGGGGAGGCCTTTGTTCAGTAGTGGACGTTGTATGGCCGATATGATGAAACTTGAGTTCTGCTTAAGTTTTGATTCTCGTTCTGTACCTGACCTGAGTCAGACACCATATCTCGGATCATATCTATAATTATATCAGCCTGCAGCATCCACCACTTAACAATGGATCACCATTGTTAAGTTAATGAACAATAAAATTATTGCAGTGGTTGCTCTGAGTTTAACAGAGTAGCTTCATAAGCACTAGGTTATGGGTTCAAAACCAAACATGTTCCAAAATGTGCTCTGAATTTCACCCATTGCACTACTGAATTAAACCCACTGCTAGCACAGGCATATTTAGCTAAATTGGAGGGTATAACAAGACTAAAACTTGCATCTTTTTCGTTTGGTTAGTGGTCAACCTTGTGGTGCTGTGTAATAAGCAAAGGCCTCTGGCATAACGACTATTAGTAGTGATTTTTTTATACAACTTTGTTACGGACGAGCAAGTGATTCGCCTGGTGGTAAGCGTCATGCCTGCCCATAATAATTAGAATGCTACCCAGGAGTAGTCCTGCGGGGCATCACAATGCGCTCGTCAGCTCGAGACGTGAAGTCTTATGCCCAGTAATTTCAGTAGCTACAGTGCCCTTCTAACCGGAGCACAGTAGTGTCTAAAGTTTAAACACTACTGCTTGGTACTGAAAATCTGGCACTGGGTGGTACCTGCCATTTTTTAATGGTGCCCAGTGAAAATTCTTCCTGAACTTTCTTCGCCCTGGGGAAGGGCGAAGCGGTATTGCCCTCGCATGACTCCGGCATGAACCACTGGAGCGGTCATCTTCGCCACCGAAGGGGGACTCCAGGTCCTCGTAAGATCACACTAGAGCAAGGGCACCTGCCTAGTCAACCTCTTGCAGTACCACCAGTGTAATTAATAAAATGTGTTAACCTTATTCCAATGTTTGTTTTTAAAAGATTAGGACAAAACACATTTTAACTAAAAATGATTTTGAAGAACATTTTATCTTTTTATGAATAACATATAATTTTATTTTCCAGATCTTCAGAATGTAAACATCACACTCCGTATCTTGTTCAGACCTATTCCTGACCAGCTTCCAAGGATCTACACCATTCTTGGTATTGACTATGACGAGAGGGTACTACCATCCATCACAGCTGAGGTGCTGAAAGCAGTTGTTGCACAGTTTGATGCTGGAGAACTTATCACACAGAGAGAGGTATAGGATAATATAATATTATTATTACTGAATTTTGACCTATGCCAGTAGTAATTATTAGCGATGCAACAATACAGATGCCGTATAAGCCGTATATATATATTGCCGTGTGGTGCCGGCTCAGAATGCCACCACCCCATCTCTTCCCATGGGTGTCGTAAAAGTCGACTAAGGGATTGGCCGGAGGATGGGCAGCAGCATCCTTCGAGTACATTAACAGCTCGACTGCGATCGCCAACCCGCCTGCCAAGCGTGGCGATTATGGCAAAACCCCCCAATGAGCCCACAACACATCCATATCGGTGGTTGTGGTGATCTTTGGGGGAGGCCTGTGTCCAGCAGTGGACTTCATTCGGCCGAAATGATGATAAGCCGTATAAAACCGTATAATCGTAAATCCACAGGTTAGCATAATTTTCATGGAGAATCTGTATCGTAAATAAAGTTAAAGGGATCATTATGTAATAAAATATTATTACATAATGATCCCTTTAACTCTATTTTAATGTTATGTTGTTCTTATCTTGTGAGTTTTCTATTTTGGTTAGATAATAAAGAAACTACTTTTGAAGAAATAATACTGTATATACCAACTTAAAAATGGCCCTGGAGTATTAATTAATCACTACCTCCAGTGGTTTCAGAAAGACCGTTTTCCAAAGTTGGTTATATCCTTGTGGATACCAAAAACAGAATTAAACCAGATAAATCAAAAAGATAACATCCTTTAAAAATATAAATATATACGTTTAGGTCTGCATTACAGGACAATCCTCAAGTCCAGTTTCATCTTCAATCACCTAATCACTGTTTAAGCATAGAACCTGTATTTGAGTATCGGGCATATTCCAGAATGGTAATCAATCTAAACTCAGCTGAAACGAGATTCAAATCACGGCTCGCAGTCAACGTATTGCCCGAGCGCCGCCGTCGACTAAACGTCATTTTTCACAATATCTCCTCTTCCTGCTGTTTCTTTCGTCATCAAGTGCGATGACTATGTGATTATCACCAGTTCACGGAATGTAAGGGAAATTTTACTGGTAGGTCTCGTATTGCAAGAGGCCGGCTATGTAGATACCACCCCAGAGCCAGATGCGAAGCAGTAGTGTTTAAGCTTTAGTAAGACATTACTAAGGTTGCCTGGAAGAAATCGCCGAGCGCGATAAGGCCGCCCATTGTACTCTTAAATATACTTTTAAGCACTACTGTTTTTATATCTTTTAGCGATTATAAATTACTGTGTTCCGCTTAGAAGGCCAAAGTAGCTAGTGAAATTCCCGTAATTTAATTAAATTAGTGAAATTACGGGGCATAAGGACTAAATGACTTAATGTCTCCAGGGGACGAGCGCAGTGTGGTAGTACCACACAGGACTGTCCTGGGGTGCATTATTATTGTTACGCAGACATGATGCTTACCACCTGGAGAAAAACATGACCGTCAATTCACCAAATAAAAAAATCAAAGCGCTATGTATGTATTTGTTGTTATGGATTCAATCTAAAACTAACATGTGGAAGGTGTCATATAGTTGACGCCAAGCCATAGCCTATTTGACAACGCTTTGTCCCCTCGCTGACGCCATGCGCTGGACTAGCGGATGCAGAGTTGGCGATTCGTTGACGCCGAACCGAATATAACTAACTAACGACTGAGTCGTATCTGTCCTCTAGTTTTCGTGAATTGGCAATCATAGCCAAGTGGCTATATCTCCTCTTTCTGCTGTTTCTTTCACTTTTCTCGGCAAATAATGAGCGAAGGGAAAGAAACAGCAGGAAAAGGAGATATTTCGAATACCGGGGTAATGATGCAGCGGAGTGGGCGGCAGGGGCGCGCAGGCAATTATTTGGCCGATAGTACTAAGCGTGTAGTCAATGGATGTCCGACGAGTGGGTGGCGCCGCTCCAGAGTGGCAAGCGGGCAGTTAGCAAGTCATAAGTTGTCTGAAGTGTTAACACTTCAATGTTAAATAACACCATGTACGTGACACGATATAAAGCTAACATTTCAATGAAATTAAGTTGAACCGTTATAATGTACATTTGCCTTTAGATTATAGTCACTCTAACGCGTAGACAGGTAGAATAATATTTCCGTTGACAACGAGCTTGCGCAAATCCCCGACGAGCCGGGCGTGGTCCGTGACTCTATAATTATGCGGCGCGGCGTAAGTCGGTTGTTGAATCGCCTTATTATCGTCTACTGAATAGATAGGAGGAGGATGTGGGTCTTAAGATAGGCGGCTATAGGCGGATGAAGGCTACGAAACTTAAAGTTTCCTTCAGGACGTCTCTTTTAATAATGGGAAAATGTGTGCAGTTCATATTGCATAATCACTGCTGTAACGCCTTGACCGAATGGTGTGCATTCTGTCATGTGATATTCATACTTTACTCATGCAACTCTGTCAAATAAAATCGTTTTTCTTTTACAGATCGTATCACAGAAAGTTAGCGAGAATTTGACAGAGAGAGCACAACAGTTTGGGCTCATCCTGGACGATATTTCAATTACACACTTGACCTTCGGAAAAGAGTTCACACAGGCGGTCGAATTGAAGCAGGTAGCACAACAAGATGCCGAGAAGGCAAGATTCCTCGTAGAAAAGGCTGAACAACAGAAGAAGGCCGCTGTTATTGCCGCGGAGGGTGACGCCCAAGCCGCCGTCCTTCTCGCAAAGTCCTTCGGCCAAGCCGGCGAAGGTCTCGTCGAACTCCGTCGTATCGAAGCCGCTGAAGATATCGCCTACCAACTAGCCAAATCTCGCAACGTTACTTACCTGCCGGCAGGTCAAAATGTCCTCTTAAATCTCCCTACACAGAACTAATCTTACTTTAAAATAACCCTGGACGTGTTCGCTAAAAACCGGTGTTGGTTCTGTAAAATGCATTTGTATTTACAAGTAATGTATAAATATGTTGCATTTGTTGAGACAAAGGTATGGTCGCGCCAATAGATAGTAGTCTATATTAGTTTTATGAAAAATTGTAATTACGCATTGAACTATAATTTTGTTGAATTTGTTGTTTTATTTTAATTTAAAGTTGATATAGCGATGGAAGAGAAGAGATCGCATTGAACACGTATGGCAATATTAATCCCATCACGCAGAATTTTTATTATTAATTTCGGCAGCTAGTCGGTTTTTATGTGTGGGTTTCTCTAGTGTTAATCTCTATCATGAATTAAATACATAGAGATATCGTAATGCGATTTTCCATTAATACAATGCGTGACATTTCGCGGGGCAAGGGGGATTACGCTCCGCCTACTTCTGTTTTCCATCTAGCGGTGAATAGGAAAATCTAATATCGTGGTTTAGCTATATTACGCTAGATGTCGCTAGTGTCAGAAATAAAACCGTATCGTGGTCGTACAGGGACGTACTTAGAACTTTGTACCAGCCTACGGTAAACCTGATTATAAAGCTGTTAGTACTGAGCAAGAGTTATACACAAAACTACTGTAAACAAATAATCGTCATTATTTCTTCGCATCTTAATACAGTCGCACACAGTGATACTGATAAGCAAACCACCCCACTAAATTTAGTTTTCTCTATGTCGTGATTGTAGTCGATTCGATTGTAAATTGTAAGCTTTTGTTTTTTAAATTTTGTTATTTTTTGTTTGTTCTAATTTTACTTTAAGTACTAAAGCCCAGTCCTACATTTTATAGATACGCATTCATTATTCACACATGCACGCCCTGGGGCCTGTACTACAATGGTTTTCGGTTTTACTTACTATTAGAAGAAACACGCGTCTAACGCCTACCTACAATGGAGTACAAAAATATGTACAGTTATTATGATATATTTTTTTTTCATATCTTCATATCGGCCATTTATATGTCCACTGCTGAACAAAGGCCTCCCCCATAGATTTTCCCAACTGTGTCATCATTTTGAGGGGTATTTGCCAATACTCACCACGCTTGGCAGGCGGATTGGTGAGCGCAGTATGGCTACCGTCTCTCAGAAGGGACGCTACTGCCCATCCCTCTGGTTTAGATTCCCTTAGTCGCCTTTTACGACATCCACGGGAGGAGATGGAGTGGTGCTATATTCTTGATCCGGACACCACACAATCCAACTGTAACTTAGTACCTTTTCTTTTAACGGTTAATTTTCTTTTCAAGTAGTGTCCGACCGAAAAACTATTTTCAGCCGAAACCGAATATTCGGCTCCTCTTCTAGTTTCGGCCGAAACCGAAACTTATGTAACTAGATGTGGTTCAATTTAGTTATATTTTCATAAACCCCGAAATATATATAAATTTTCTAAATTTTTTTATCTGCTATTCTTTATTACAAAATGACAGATGTGAGTTTGCTAGTGAGATTTTGCAGAATAAACTGCCGAGATTATAAGTAAAAACCTTTAACGTAATCGGTTTCGAACACAGAAATAGGAAATAAGTAGACGTGGTACGGGGGCGTAACCGCGCCACCGCGACATGCACAATCCGGGCCATTCGGAAAAAAATGGCCGATTTATAACAGTTGAGATTCGATAGCGTAAGTGAAACTTTGTTAAAGTGTCGTGTTGTTCGGGGATAATATGCAAAAACCGAAGCGAAAATAAAAACTGTATCAAAGAAGGAATCATATATCATATGCAAATTAAGGAAATTTCTTGGATTTGTCTATAAAAATAAATAATTAAACCTTATTGTTTTCTTTATTATGTTCCATTTGGATTGATCGAGCAGTACGATTATTATTTTTGTACAAAATAAAATGCTTCTTATCTAGCAATCGGTGATTAAAAAACGCAGTGAATAGAACAGCGAATGGTACTCCCAATAAACTTACGCGTTGCGTGGTTCGCCTGCTGTGTTGCAGTTCGTTAGCTCGGCATGATTACAACCTGCTACATACAAAGTCGTGGGTGTGTTTTAGTATGAGTAGCCATAGACAAAAGCAATTGTATCTATTCCTACCTATTTGAATTGTTTTTTCGCATTGAACGAATTATGTGTTTAGTTTGCTAATAAATTATCTTTATCTTATAATGGGCGGCAGTGGTGGCGTCGGCAAGCAGATCACTCCCAATCGGTACGCTGTATACTCGCTTGAAGCGCGCGATCTGCTCTGTGTACGCTGTATGTGGTATGGGAGGATTACAGTTGCGAGCACACTTGCGTAATTTATCTTAATATTATAAAACTAATATATAACACACGACTTAAAGAAAAAAACTCAACTCAATTTCAAGAACGCATTTAGGATGCTGTTGTGGCTGTTACGTAATAGTACTTTCGTCGTGCATGTTTACGGCAGCGCATAGACCTATGCAATTCTGACCATTTGAAACTGAAGTTTTGAAAATCCTAACCAATTGAAAAAAGAACCGCATTTTTATGATGCCTAGTCATAAATGGCCGCTTTTAGTCTATCTGATAGTTTGCCTCGAATAGGCTCCGAAACGCCTAAACGATTTCAATGAAAATTTTAGGGACACCAACAGGGTTTTTTACTTAAATTCTCGTGTATATTCCATTTCGATTTGAACCTGCAAGCATGGCTTGAAAACCGGTAAATTATTCGAACCGGTTAACGCCTAAGTACATAAGGAACTTTTCTTTTCGGTTCTGTTCTTCCTTTAACTACAATTAAACGGTTTCAGGCAAATAAAGTTCGTAAATAGGTTTCGTTGAATAAACCGGTATTGAACGGTTTTTACCGCGTACTTCAATGCGTAGCAGTGTGGTACGGCAATGAAACGGTCGTGAATAAAAATATATTGGTAACGGTTGTACAAATCCTTATAGGTATCCAAAATAACTCCCGAAAAGACGGCGGCTCGCACGTGGTCACATTGGCGCCGTTTGCGCAGCACAGTGCATAGCTAGGCTTGGGGAATCCTTTATAATAGTCCCAGAGAAGTGCCTGGGGGACAACCTTTTTACAGTCGCCTTCCCTCCGCTACAGGGGGTGACAGCTTTCATCCTATCCAAGATGTGCCTATGGGCTTGGAACTAGTGGGCGGCTTTAGTGTGATCATACGAGGACCCGGAGGCGCCCTTATGTGCCGACGATGACCGCCTCAGTGGTTTTAGCCGGTACGAGTCGGAAGAAGTTCATGACGACGGTCATCGTCACGGCATCGTAGAGACTCCCCAATACTCGGATATATCGCCAGATGACTTGGAATCGCTGCAGCTGTAAGCGCCTGCCCATAAGGATGGGTCTGTTTTTGGTATTAAATAATTAAATGTGATCCTATAAAGATTTTGACTTAGATTGATTATTAAATTGGTGCTATATTCTTGATCCGGACACCACACAATCCAACTGTAACTTAGTACCTTTTCTTTTAACGGTTAATTTTCTTTTCAAGTAGTGTCCGACCGAAAAACTATTTTCAGCCGAAACCGAATATTCGGCTCCTCTTCTAGTTTCGGCCGAAACCGAAACTTATGTAACTAGATGTGGTTCAATTTAGTTATATTTTCATAAACCCCGAAATATATATAAATTTTCTAAATTTTTTTATCTGCTATTCTTTATTACAAAATGACAGATGTGAGTTTGCTAGTGAGATTTTGCAGAATAAACTGCCGAGATTATAAGTAAAAACCTTTAACGTAATCGGTTTCGAACACAGAAATAGGAAATAAGTAGACGTGGTACGGGGGCGTAACCGCGCCACCGCGACATGCACAATCCGGGCCATTCGGAAAAAAATGGCCGATTTATAACAGTTGAGATTCGATAGCGTAAGTGAAACTTTGTTAAAGTGTCGTGTTGTTCGGGGATAATATGCAAAAACCGAAGCGAAAATAAAAACTGTATCAAAGAAGGAATCATATATCATATGCAAATTAAGGAAATTTCTTGGATTTGTCTATAAAAATAAATAATTAAACCTTATTGTTTTCTTTATTATGTTCCATTTGGATTGATCGAGCAGTACGATTATTATTTTTGTACAAAATAAAATGCTTCTTATCTAGCAATCGGTGATTAAAAAACGCAGTGAATAGAACAGCGAATGGTACTCCCAATAAACTTACGCGTTGCGTGGTTCGCCTGCTGTGTTGCAGTTCGTTAGCTCGGCATGATTACAACCTGCTACATACAAAGTCGTGGGTGTGTTTTAGTATGAGTAGCCATAGACAAAAGCAATTGTATCTATTCCTACCTATTTGAATTGTTTTTTCGCATTGAACGAATTATGTGTTTAGTTTGCTAATAAATTATCTTTATCTTATAATGGGCGGCAGTGGTGGCGTCGGCAAGCAGATCACTCCCAATCGGTACGCTGTATACTCGCTTGAAGCGCGCGATCTGCTCTGTGTACGCTGTATGTGGTATGGGAGGATTACAGTTGCGAGCACACTTGCGTAATTTATCTTAATATTATAAAACTAATATATACCACACGACTTAAAGAAAAAAACTCAACTCAATTTCAAGAACGCATTTAGGATGCTGTTGTGGCTGTTACGTAATAGTACTTTCGTCGTGCATGTTTACGGCAGCGCATAGACCTATGCAATTCTGACCATTTGAAACTGAAGTTTTGAAAATCCTAACCAATTGAAAAAAGAACCGCATTTTTATGATGCCTAGTCATAAATGGCCGCTTTTAGTCTATCTGATAGTTTGCCTCGAATAGGCTCCGAAACGCCTAAACGATTTCAATGAAAATTTTAGGGACACCAACAGGGTTTTTTACTTAAATTCTCGTGTATATTCCATTTCGATTTGAACCTGCAAGCATGGCTTGAAAACCGGTAAATTATTCGAACCGGTTAACGCCTAAGTACATAAGGAACTTTTCTTTTCGGTTCTGTTCTTCCTTTAACTACAATTAAACGGTTTCAGGCAAATAAAGTTCGTAAATAGGTTTCGTTGAATAAACCGGTATTGAACGGTTTTTACCGCGTACTTCAATGCGTAGCAGTGTGGTACGGCAATGAAACGGTCGTGAATAAAAATATATTGGTAACGGTTGTACAAATCCTTATAGGTATCCAAAATAACTCCCGAAAAGACGGCGGCTCGCACGTGGTCACATTGGCGCCGTTTGCGCAGCACAGTGCATAGCTAGGCTTGGGGAATCCTTTATAATAGTCCCAGAGAAGTGCCTGGGGGACAACCTTTTTACAGTCGCCTTCCCTCCGCTACAGGGGGTGACAGCTTTCATCCTATCCAAGATGTGCCTATGGGCTTGGAACTAGTGGGCGGCTTTAGTGTGATCATACGAGGACCCGGAGGCGCCCTTATGTGCCGACGATGACCGCCTCAGTGGTTTTAGCCGGTACGAGTCGGAAGAAGTTCATGACGACGGTCATCGTCACGGCATCGTAGAGACTCCCCAATACTCGGATATATCGCCAGATGACTTGGAATCGCTGCAGCTGTAAGCGCCTGCCCATAAGGATGGGTCTGTTTTTGGTATTAAATAATTAAATGTGATCCTATAAAGATTTTGACTTAGATTGATTATTAAATTGGTGCTATATTCTTGATCCGGACACCACACAATCCAACTGTAACTTAGTACCTTTTCTTTTAACGGTTAATTTTCTTTTCAAGTAGTGTCCGACCGAAAAACTATTTTCAGCCGAAACCGAATATTCGGCTCCTCTTCTAGTTTCGGCCGAAACCGAAACTTATGTAACTAGATGTGGTTCAATTTAGTTATATTTTCATAAACCCCGAAATATATATAAATTTTCTAATTTTTTTTATCTGCTATTCTTTATTACAAAATGACAGATGTGAGTTTGCTAGTGAGATTTTGCAGAATAAACTGCCGAGATTATAAGTAAAAACCTTTATCGTAATCGGTTTCGAACACAGAAATAGGAAATAAGTAGAAGTGGTACGGGGGCGTAACCGCGCCACCGCGACATGCACAATCCGGGCCATTCGGAAAAAAATGGCCGATTTATAACAGTTGAGATTCGATAGCGTAAGTGAAACTTTGTTAAAGTGTCGTGTTGTTCGGGGATAATATGCAAAAACCGAAGCGAAAATAAAAACTGTATCAAAGAAGGAATCATATATCATATGCAAATTAAGGAAATTTCTTGGATTTGTCTATAAAAATAAATAATTAAACCTTATTGTTTTCTTTATTATGTTCCATTTGGATTGATCGAGCAGTACGATTATTATTTTTGTACAAAATAAAATGCTTCTTATCTAGCAATCGGTGATTAAAAAACGCAGTGAATAAAACAGCGAATGGTACTCCCAATAAACTTACGCGTTGCGTGGTTCGCCTGCTGTGTTGCAGTTCGTTAGCTCGGCATGATTACAACCTGCTACATACAAAGTCGTGGGTGTGTTTTAGTATGAGTAGCCATAGACAAAAGCAATTGTATCTATTCCTACCTATTTGAATTGTTTTTTTGCATTGAACGAATTATGTGTTTAGTTTGCTAATAAATTATCTTTATCTTATAATGGGCGGCAGTGGTGGCGTCGGCAAGCAGATCACTCCCAATCGGTACGCTGTATACTCGCTTGAAGCGCGCGATCTGCTCTGTGTACGCTGTATGTGGTATGGGAGGATTACAGTTGCGAGCACACTTGCGTAATTTATCTTAATATTATAAAACTAATATATAACACACGACTTAAAGAAAAAAACTCAACTCAATTTCAAGAACGCATTTAGGATGCTGTTGTGGCTGTTACGTAATAGTACTTTCGTCGTGCATGTTTACGGCAGCGCATAGACCTATGCAATTCTGACCATTTGAAACTGAAGTTTTGAAAATCCTAACCAATTGAAAAAAGAACCGCATTTTTATGATGCCTAGTCATAAATGGCCGCTTTTAGTCTATCTGATAGTTTGCCTCGAATAGGCTCCGAAACGCCTAAACGATTTCAATGAAAATTTTAGGGCCACCAACAGGGTTTTTTACTTAAATTCTCGTGTATATTCCATTTCGATTTGAACCTGCAAGCATGGCTTGAAAACCGGTAAATTATTCGAACCGGTTAACGCCTAAGTACATAAGGAACTTTTCTTTTCGGTTCTGTTCTTCCTTTAACTACAATTAAACGGTTTCAGGCAAATAAAGTTCGTAAATAGGTTTCGTTGAATAAACCGTTATTGAACGGTTTTTACCGCGTACTTCAATGCGTAGCAGTGTGGTACGGCAATGAAACGGTCGTGAATAAAAATATATTGGTAACGGTTGTACAAATCCTTATAGGTATCCAAAATAACTCCCGAAAAGACGGCGGCTCGCACGTGGTCACATTGGCGCCGTTTGCGCAGCACAGTGCATAGCTAGGCTTGGGGAATCCTTTATAATAGTCCCAGAGAAGTGCCTGGGGGACAACCTTTTTACAGTCGCCTTCCCTCCGCTACGGGGGGTGACAGCTTTCATCCTATCCAAGATGTGCCTATGGGCTTGGAACTAGTGGGCGGCTTTAGTGTGATCATACGAGGACCCGGAGGCGCCCTTATGTGCCGACGATGACCGCCTCAGTGGTTTTAGCCGGTACGAGTCGGAAGAAGTTCATGACGACGGTCATCGTCACGGCATCGTAGAGACTCCCCAATACTCGGATATATCGCCAGATGACTTGGAATCGCTGCAGCTGTAAGCGCCTGCCCATAAGGATGGGTCTGTTTTTGGTATTAAATAATTAAATGTGATCCTATAAAGATTTTGACTTAGATTGATTATTAATTTCGGCTGTATGGGGACTCTTAACCCTTAATAACTCTTATAATAGGGCTGGGCAGCAGCGCCTCTTATGTGGAACATTAGCCATACTGCGCTCAGTAACCCGCCTACCAAGCGTGGTAAGTACTAGCTAATTCCTCCAGTAACCAAAACAAACAAACTGGCCCCCAGTGTAAGAAATCCCTTGAGCGGACTTTTCTTCGAACGAGATAAAACGGGCTTCAGTTCTGATTCCTTATATTCAGTGTCCGGAGCTTCCTATGATTAAACTTGGTTAAGCTCCAAGCCTTTCAGATGCCCAGCGCTTGGTTTTGCACGTCAATTTTGGATATTATTATTCGCTGTTTCCAAACAGAACACATCTCTGGTGACACTCGTGGAGGAGGGCTGGGTTGCCAGAGACTACCGACTTTCCATCACCGCACCATCACAGTTGGCCAACACCAGTAACTACCGCACCCAGCTCTCTTGGACGATGCCCTGCCTAGAGCTGAATAAGGGTTGCGCTAGAGCGATACCAAGTGTCGGGAACATGGGGGATGTCATGTACCCTGCGCGTGACGGGATCTTTCGGAACATTTGTGCAATATTCCACAGCTATCTGTCCTTGGGCTGCTTTTGTGAGACTTCAGACGTAAGGTGGTGCCCTTGGCAGATGGATTGGTGAGCCAGTATGGCTACTGTTTCACAGAAAGGATACTGTAGCCATTCTTTCCGGTTTAGAGCCCCTTAGCCGCTTTTTATGACATCCACAGGAGGAAGATGGATTGGTGCTATATTCCTAATCTGGACACCACACGGAAGTTACAATTATACAGTTAACACTAATACACCTCGTATATCTAGTAATTCTAACTTCAGACTTCTTCAGGTAGTTTGATCAGACCAATCAAATCGTATTTGGGATTAGCCAGAGGATTGGCAGCATCCTTCGAGTACATTAACAACTCAACTGTGAAATCCAACCCACCTGCCAAGCATAGCGATTATGACAAAACCCCCCAATGATCACACAAAACACCCAGACTGGTCAATGTGACGATCTTTGAGGGAAGCCCGTGTTCAGCAGTGTACATTTTTAGGTTGAGAATGGTAAATAAAAATGGCCCTGGCCTAAGATATATAAATTACGCAGACAAATTACTAATTATTCAGAAAAAAATATATAACAAAAGATTCATTTAATTAAAAAGCCTGGAGGGTGGATCACGACCTTAACAATTTATACAAAATCTTTTTCTATTTCAACAAACACTTTACGTCCATTGTATTCCTCCTTTTTATGTACCATATAGTCACTAGGTAATTCAGTTTCTGTGTTGATTAACTGATGTTCTGCATTGGGTAGTTCACTCTTATCAAGTTTCTTGAAAAACAAATTTTCCCTTATACAAACTTCTTTGAAATATGCAATTTCATCTGAATTGAAGTGAGATGGTATAATTACTTCATCTTCTTCATCATTCTCTTTGAAATTAGTAACTAAATTATCTACTTCACGTTTAAATTCATCACAGACTAAGCCTATTGCAGCATTTTTAACTTTTTCAGCATTTACTTTTGCCTCTTTGCTAGCATTCCAAGTTCTTAACAACAGCTCATATTCAGCTTTCATGTCTTCATTACCGGGATAGAAACTCATCGCCCTTTTAAGTCTGGCCTCCGCCTCGACATATCCTCCAATCATTCTGAGTGCTTTAGCATTTTGGAAGAGCACTTTTCCATTATTCCACAGACTCCTTAGTCTGTTCAACTCATTGCAAGCACTGCATGCCATGAGTGGTTTGTGCACCTTATTGTAACATACAGCTAGGTTAATATATAACTTTTTGAGTAGCTTTTCTTGGACCTGTTCTTCTTTTTCGTCAGCAAGACGGCATCTGTGGAGCATATTGACTGCTTTCTTGAACAACTGGATTGCTGCCATGTAATTCTTAGTAATATATAAGGTACTGCCTGAGCTATATAACAACTTGACTTCATGGTGCACCCTTTGGAACATATTAGGTTCGGAATAAATAATTCTCCTGCAGACAAAATGTTTTTAATTTTTATTGTATCACATCACAAACATTGCCAGGGTTATAAATGGCTATGTCCCTGGATATCTAATGTTGTTTATTTTTCAAACTTACCCTTCTCTAGAAGTCAAGATGCTCTTGACAACTTTAATATAAAACACACAGTCTTCTTTGGCCTTAATCCTTGGCGGGATCCCCATCTCACCATACATAACTTTGTAAGAGAGAAGAAAAACAGATGTTTCACCCACCAACATGGACTTTACAGCTATCTGGAGCCCTGGTAATAATCCATTGTCGTTTAAATCCACTTCCTGCAATATTTAAATATGGTCTATTTATTTATTATGTCAATTTGATATTTCAGTTATTATTACAAGTATGCCAGGTAATGAATATGAAGTTTATTTTACATCAAATGGTCAAAATTCCAATGACCAACAGATTTAGAGGCTTTTACAGATACAGAAATATTTGAATGGTAAATTTGGATTGCAGATGTATCATGATGAGTTATATTATATATTTAATGTAAATAAATTATAAACACTATTTTGCTGAAACTTAACATCTGCAAACAACCATAATCAACTTGAAATTAAAGCAATAGCAATGAGACAAACATAGAGAAAATAATTAAGCCAATAATTCTGGACTTACCATAGGCTTATTCAATGGTACCACATCAAATGGTTCTTGCTCATTTTCCCAGTAACCAGAAAAACTAATAGAAACTGTGCAACCTTCATGGAGAGGTAGACCACCTCCTACCTCTATTATTTTCTTTTTCACATATCCAGCATCATTTATGGTGAAAAGCCTTTCAGATAATCCAGCAAAACTAGAAACAGGCCGGCCAAGGAAATCTACTGGTGCTTGATCTGCCTCATTGTGGTCTGACTGTAAATCAACTTCATCAAAATCTTGGTTGATGTGTAGCATAGACCCAGTAGTTACAACTTCTCTGTTAAAAGACCATCTCTATTAGTTTTAAAAAGCTATAATATGTCTTTGTGGAAACACTTAAGGTGTTTGTGGAAACACAATGTACTAAAAGCAGTATAATATAAACTCAAGTTAGAATTACCAAATCAATTATAGTTGCGAGTTCTTACCAAGTGATTAATTTAGCTTATGCAATGAAGTACTTTAATCAATGCAGTCTATCATAGCCCTACATGGACACAGGTACCTCCCAAGTTCACAATACCCAAAATACATTAGTTTACAAAAAGTTACTGATAAATAAAGCCTATAGGTCATTTGGGACAAGCCCGCCACACATTCCCAACCACTGCAACCCCTGTAAGCCAGGATCTACAATGGCGACCAGCATTTGCCCGGTTAAGCAGATATATCCCCCTTGGGATTAATGCGAGAAGCCCTACATAAAAAAAAAAATGAAAAAAAAAAATGGCGACCAGCAAAAAGAAAACTAACCAGAGAACTGAACTACTACTACTAAACTAACAAAATAACTGTCATGAAACCCACAACAAAATTAATCATAAAAGAGTAAGAAAGAAAAGAAAGAAAGAAAAAGTTTTATTTTGGTCTCATACACAATGACAATTAAAACAAAAAAAACTAAGAAAATATACAAGTATATGACTTAATAGTGCTGTACGAGGCCAAAAAAGGTCCCTATCTCAGCATATGCTGCAGCAGTTTATGCTACGTCGCTAGTATTCTGATAGGGCCTCGATGTTGATGCCATGGGCGGCTACGGCAAAAGATTAACATATATATACTTATTAGTAAATGAGGAATAAGGAGGCATTGGAAAGAATATACATTCAACTTTCCTCCGTAGCAAGCAGGAGACAGAGAAAATACTATACGCCATAGGCACAATAAATGGGATTATATAACTAGGATAAGCTTAGTTGCCAAGCACCAAAGGTATAAAAATGTTTATAAATATTTAATTACAGGTCCTATGTTGTGAGCTATTGTGACTGATTCCAATAGTAGGTATGGCAAAAACACCTGAATGCATGGAAATTCGTCCTAGTCGCAACAAGGTCTGTATAGTAAATAACTCCAGATGTAACTTGCAAGCTGTCAAACATACTAAACTATACACTCCCACAGAATATGATGTGCAGACTGTTCATATTCACAGTCCGGTGTTGTACATTTGTAGAATGGTGAGGCAACAAGCTTGTAGCTAAATAATTTACTCTTAAAGTTACCATGACCGGTGGAAATTGAGCCACGAAATGGTCAACTTCCAACCATGCACTTGCCAGCCGCTCACGAACGGATGGAAAGAACTGGTATAGGTGATGGCCCTTAATAGATGTGTCCCACCTGCATCGCCATTCAGCCACAAGTTCTTTCCAAAAACCAGCGTGTTGTGGGAAACTTGGAAGAGGCTTTATTTCCAGCCAATAACTATAATTATTATCTTTGTTTCCAGCAATGGTTTACGATAAGCAGAGTTGAGAAAAATGCTATATCATACTAAAATGTTAAACACATTAGTTTTAATTTATGGTATTTTAAACAACAGATTTTGTTTTCATCTGCAGCTACGAGCGAGGGTTCCACGATCTCAAGAACCACCCCGAAACCACCCGTTAGTACAAAGCCTTTAGGCACATCGCGGATGGGGTATCTGTAAAGCATTGACCCTCTCTGACGGAGGGGAGGCGACTGTAAAGCGTAAAGATGCCGCAACCCCAGGCGCATCTAGGGGAGATTGCCAAGGTGCGCGTCGACTGGCTCGGCATCCGAGCGTACAATTAAAGGATCCCCAGAATGTCAATATCTACATACCTTATATTTAGTCCATTTTCTAACATAAAACTCAAAGCTTTCGATTCCATATTTAAACTCGCTAAAGTTTAAAAATCCAAGTGCTTATAGCCTTATATTTAACTCTTCTCATTTACTCAATACTCGATATAAAATATTATGAGAATCTGGCGATAAGCAAACAATAAATGCGTCAATCACAAACTAAGATGCCTATGCCTAGATGGATATTAGTGGTGTTCAAAAACGCCATATGGCAATAGCGCGCTACAGACTATTTGCTATAATAAAAAAGCGCGCTATTTTACACGCTACAGTTATAACGAACTGGGCGTACGCGAATGACGCGATAAAAGCGCGGTGAATATTCTCGAATCACGCTAAAGTATAATTTGTATTGTATGCTGATGACCTAAGAGCTTTTAATTCTGTACAAACTATTGAAGATTGCCAGCTATTTCAAGAAGACCTCAATAGACTCACAGAGTACTGTGATATTAATAAATTACATCTAAGTATCTCCAAGTGCAACTACATACATTTTACAAGAAATAAATCTAAAATAAATTACATGGACCAATAAACTTAATAAACTTTTCCTCATACCTTCCATTCTTGGGATAATAGTATTGTATGTATTAAATTAACATAGGATTGGGTTATATTTATTTTATTAAGAATTTCTTAGAGCGGGTTTGATGGAACGGAATTGTTTGATGTTGTGTATTAGAAGTGGGTAATAAAGCTTTTTGCGTGAACCGAACCGAAACTATGTATTGGTATCCGATAAAGTGTTTCAAAACTATGTATTTTGAATAATTATTTACTGGACGAGATGCGTATAAGTCTTTATGAAATAATAAACGTTTTCGTGTCGGTTCATGTATTTGCTTCGAAACATGCTAGGAACTGAAAACTATGTATTTACGGTAACTATTTATTGGACGAGATGCGTAAATGATTATGACTGGTAAAATACAATGATTTGAAACGATAAGTATATTCTAGTTCTAACTTCCAAATATTAATTTATGTTAATAGATTTTTATACTACACTGAAGTAACTACGATTCATACATAAAAGTTATAACAATATTGAGGTAAATTCAATCGATTTACTAATTTAAAAAACACATTTGAATTCACTTTATAGGTAATGCTTCAATGTGAGTATTCTAAAAATCACCCATTTTTGGGTTATTTCTTTTTATTATCATGCGTGTGTAGTGTCCAAGGACAAGGTCAACTCAACCGTTGAATAGAAAACAGTAAAAATTGAAATGCAAAATTGCATTTTAGCATTACGTAATAAGGTCGAAAATGGTTGACTTTCTTTACAACTAAATTAGAAATACTCTCAGCATTACCTTATTTCTCTAGGTTTAAGGTTCAAAATAGCATGTGTGAAATAATTTACTGCCGCAGTTGTTCGTAATCTCCCTTCTTGTTCGTCGGTACTCGGTATCGGTCGGGTTTACTACTTTGGAGAAACTCGGTTGAGTCATTCGGCTCGTGTCTGTATTCAGCTATGTATTCGGCGGTGTATCCGGCTGTGTCGTAACTGTTTATCGACGATACAATGCTGTGTGAATAAAGTGTTTCGTCCGATAAATAGTTTCTGAAGAGACCAATACATAGTTTTAGGTATTTGACGCGATACATAGTTTCAATAACTGTTTACGGTTTGCAACACACACCACTATTGTGTATGCCTATTATTGACGTCATCAAATGTCATGATGTTATATATTTTAATTTTACGAAATTTTAATGTACGTACATTGTTAGCGTATCTAAAATAAATAAATATTATAATCGACGCGTTAGGTAACGACCGATAGCGCGCGAATTCTCGCGATGACTGCCACCCGGCTCGCCACACCCGCGCTGTGCCTTTGCTCGCGCTATTATCCTCGCTACCTTCTCGTTGTTTTTAATGGTGCTATTTTTAAAGCGTCAAGTTGGAGCCAGCATAGCGTGTGCTATACGTTGCGTGAATATGCCGCGCTATTTAATCGCGCTAGACGCTATTATTAACCACCACTAACGGATATCAGTCTACGGTAGTAAGCAGAGATGGCAATAACGGCTACATTACAATAATGAATTACACTGCTGTGTTATTTTACAACAACTGTTATTATAAACTGCTGTCAGCTATCCTGTTATCCTGCTGTTGAGTCGTTTTGCGGTTTCGCAACATTGTAATGAATTATGGATTATGTGTAGCTTGTTTATATACAGTACATTACTTAGTAATTACTTACAATAATTTAAAACACTTACTATACGAGGGCGGCACTGAAAATTTCGGGAATCAAGGAAGTGACACAATATTACTATTTAAAAATGTATTTATTGCTTTTCGAAGTATTCTCCGCGAAATTTGACACTTTTATCCATACGATGGAACCAATCATTGAAGCAACCATTCCATTCGGAAGTTGGGGTCTCCAAAATGGCCGTTTTGTAGGCGTCCACAGCTTCTTTAGGTGATGAAAATCTCTGTCCACGCAATTTATTCTTTATTTTAGGGAAAGTATAGAAATCATTAGGGCTTAGGTCGGGGCTGTACGGCGGATGGTCTAATAATTCTATGTTTTCTTGCTCTAAAAACTCTTTTGTTCTGTGCGCGGTGTGAGAACTCGCATTGTCGTGATGGAGGATGATGCGGCGGTTGCAGTTCTCTCTGCGGAGTTCAGAAACGACCTGTGGCAAACAAATGCTAGCATACCATTCTGCATTAACCGTTCTTTGTCCCTCAAGAGGAATAGTCGTAACATGGCCGGTTTTGGAGACAAACGTGGCCACCATTTTTTTTGCAACACTCCGTGAACGAACAATTTTTGTTGGCTTTAACTCATTTTCGAACACCCAAACTCGTGACTGGTTTTTTGTTTCGGGTTCGTACGCATATATCCAGGATTCGTCACCTGATACGATGCTGTATACAGCATTTGAGGATCCTGCGTGGAATCTTTCGAGAGTTCTGACGCACCAAGTAACGCGAGCCGCTTTTTGCTCTTCACATAGCAAATGCGGTATCCATCGGGAAAACAACTTTTTTACACCTAATTGTTCATGCAAGATTATTTGTATTTGACTCATGCCAATGTCTAAAGTTGCCTGAATTTCACGGTATGTCACATGTCGATCCTCCTCAATCAGCTTACGCACAGCATCAACGTTTTCTTGGGTGACTGCAGTTTTTGGACGACCTTGACGAGGATCATCACTGAGCTTGACACGTCCACGTTGAAATTCAGCAAACCAGCGATAAATTGTGGTTTTGGATGGGGCTTCATCACCAAATGCAGAAATCATCCGGTCAACACACTGTTTTTGTGTTAAACCACTTCGAAAGTCATAATAAATCATCGCTCTTGAATTTTCTCGAGTCAATTCCATTTTCTTCTTCTTCTTCTTCTCTTAGATTATGGCTTCTGTAGGTTATCTTCCACAATTTCGCCAATGTCAAGTTTAAGGCAACGTCGTACGGTATTTAGATCTTTCATTTTCTCAACGACTAAACAAGTTTGACAAAACCTTGTGACAAGACCGTGAATCTTTTTTAAATAAATAAATGGTATTCGATTTGTAAAACCAAGGAGTTTTCAATTAAAAAGATTTTAATATGACAGGAACAGTGGAAATATTCCATTCCCGATACTTTTAGTGCAGCCTATGTATACTATACTAAAATGATTTAGTAATTGGTTGGTGCAGTGGCTGATACAGTCGACTGCTGCGCTCCGGGTCGTGGGTTCGATTCCCACACGGAACAAATATTTGTATGATCTGCAGATAGTTGTTCCGGGTCTGGGTGTATTGTATGTGGAATTCATGTCTGTAAACGCACCCACGACACAGGAGAAATCCTAGTGTGGGGCAACGTTTTTAAAAAAGAAAAAAAAAAAAAAAAAAAAAAGAATTACAATAATCTAAACCACCAAACTAAACTTTTCAAATTTCAACTTTCACCGGACAGCGACAGCGGATAATGACAATCGTGTTCGTGATCGCAATGACAACAATAACAATAACATTTACATTAGTCGCAACTCGCATTACATTATTGTCTCACTGTTGTCAAATTTTCGTTATCCGTTGTTTAGTTATTCACCATTTCGGCCGAATGAAGTCCACTACTGGACACAGGCCTCCCCCAAAGAATACCACAACGATCGATACGGGTGTGTTGTGGGCTCATTGGGAGGTTTTGCCATAATCGCCACGCTTGACAGACGGGTTGGCGATAGCAGGTGAGTTGTTAATGTACTCGAAGGACGCTGCTGCCCATCCCCCAGCTAATCCCTTAGTCGACTTTTACAACACCAACGGGAGGAAATAGGGTGGTGGTATTCTGAACCGGCACCACACAGCAACAACAAGTTTAGTTATTGCCTCAGTTAAATATTAAAATCGACATTATTCCAATTGAATAAAGCATAAAATCGTAAAATAAAACATGTGACTTACGACATTAAGATAACAGACAGCGATAAAAATAGAAATTAACTTTATGAGGTGCACTTAAGGACTATAATCGTATGATTTGTAATTCTTTAGCAATGTGAAGTCACACCTTTTGGTTGCGAATAATGCTTTCTTATTCGCTACGTAGCCGTGCGACGTTAGCTGCAAGTGTGCGCGCACTGCCTGGCTGTTATCAATAACAATAACGAAAAACGACAACAGGATAATTCGTTGTTCAATAATGTGTTATACATTGCGTAAGAATAATGCATTACATTATCCGTTATTGAAATAATGACCACCTCTAGTAAGCACAGACAGTGTTGCCAACCCCTATAGAAATTTTCCCACAAGATCATTTTAAAAACACCTAAGTATTTTTTTTGTACCTTTATATAGTATAGTTTCTTTAGGTTTACAAATACTTTTTATTGATAATGATGAAAATATAGTAAGAATATAAGTAACTATTTTTATCACATGAAATAAAACAATAATTATGCAATATTATTTCATCATCATCATCATGTCAGCCCAAAAAACGTCCACAGCTGAACAAAAGCCTCTTGCCTAAGATGACCGGTTACATGCCGTGTCGTCATTTTGGGGGGTATTGGCCAGCATGGCAAGTGGGTTGGTGAGCGCAGAATGGCTACTGTTGGACACAGTGGACGCTGGTGCCCATCCCTCTGGCTTAGAGTCCCTTAATCGGCTTTAAGACTGCCATAGGAGGAGGTGGAGTGGTGCCATACTCTTCATTCTAAATCTAATGATTATATCCAAAACGGCATCATCATCGTCGTCGGTAACCTCAGGGGTACTAGTGCGAGACGCATTTTTTTTACATTATACAGCCTGTAGCTGATATCGTTTCACATATTTTCTGGATATTTGAAGTTTATGCAAGGACCGAAACCGAAAGAACAGTCTTGATTCTTAACTCATAACCTCTTGAGAATAATAAGTTAAATAACACCCAACTTATTTATTTTACCTAAATACTAGAAGGAGCCCTAACAAAAAAAATGAGACGAGTAAATTGAATTCAAGCGAACGAAAATAGCGAAATAAATAATGAATTAATGATTAGCATAAAGTTTGTATTCTCTTTGGAATGAGCAGCGCGAAATGAACCCGTCAGCGAGGCTGCGTTCAAAAATATATCAACAAGTTTAAGTTGGCAGCGTTCAGAAACATAAGAACTGTTTTAGTTTATATCATTATTAATCCTTCCGCTGATAAGTGATGACCCCCTAAATAAACCCCAAAGAAATCCTGCCCCTAAGACCGCCCCTTTCAATACTTAATGCCACTAAATTTAGGGAGAAAACCCCCAAGTTGGCATCACTGAGCACAGAGTACATTATAATTATACTGGAAAGAGTGGCAAGTAAGTTTTATGTGGCTTTAAATCTTTAGTAGAGTAAGATACTTCGATCAAAACGGGCAACTCTGAACATATTTTGTCGCCACATTTTCCGCCAGTTGCAGACGGTCAACATAGGTGACCTTTCTTTTTTTTATAATCTGGCTTAGGTTTGGGCACCTACACTATGCCAAAAAAAGTTCAATAGCTATATACTAAAAAGCTTCTATTGTTGATAATATTTACAGTAAAAAAATTTAGTAATTCATCAATTCATTCAGGGTATCTCCAAAGTATTAGTAACAATTATAAGTATTAGTAGCCTTGTGGTCATCCTTTCCACATCGAAAGAATTTCCATCTGTTCTTTGTCAATGGTGACCTTGTATTTATCTTAGTTTAAGTAGGTGGATTGTTAGCTGATGTGTTGGTTGAATTTTAGTAATTCTATTCATTGAACCTGTTTGTCTTTTTTTTGAAACTTTTTCGAGTGTCTGAAGACATTGTTGCGTTTTCATTTTTATCCATTTCTATAGCAGTAGCACCAATTTAGGGAATGTAGTAGAGACTTTATCCTGGAGAATTATGTACGAATATCAGCGTCTTTAATTAGATACTGCTTAAACACCTGGGGCGGTGCAAGTAAAACTTACCTGATTGCTGCAGAACGGGCTCAGCGTGCTGTAACTAAAAGTGCTTATGTACCTACCTTTAAGACATCCAACCACATCCGTCTATGAGAAGGCTGATGTATTCAATCAATCAGAAAAAATATTTGTTTACGAAATAATAAAACGATTCCATTAAGTGACTGTGCCAAACTTACCTGAAGCGATTAAACGAGTTGAACGATGCCCGATACCTTGCGTAAAATCATTATTTGCTCAAAAACATTCTATTGTATTGGCTTCACATGTTTATAACATAATTAATAAAAATTACAAAATTAAAAAACATACAAATAATCATGTCAAAGAAGTTTTACGAACGTGGCTGATGACTCGAGATTATGAAGCCACTGAGAACATTTTAATTAAGATATTTTTACTATAGGTAATAATGTGAACATACTAAAAGACAACTAACCAAACATATACACAAGTACACAACAAGGACACACACATACCACACACACCACATAACACTCACCCACTACACACACACATGCTGACTCGCACTCACACAGCACATGCGGATTAGAGACTGTTTTCGCTAATAATATAATTTTCTAATTTTCTTTGTCATCTTATTGTTGACATATGTAATTATTTACAAGGGGAAGACACTGGTTCCTGTAATACAGTATAAACTAGCTCAGGATCCAAAGAATCCATGTTAACTGCCACAAATATGTCAATAAAATATTATTATTATATGTTAAACAATAAAACGCCCTGCGTGTGCAATATATTAATGCGTTCAGGGTGCTGATGGGGTTGCCCCGATTTTGCAGCGCATCTGGTATGTTCGCTGAATCACGAGTAGATTGTTTTTATGCAACTGTGCGAAAACGATGTGTAGCCCTGGCGCGCAGAGTTCGGGCCAGCATAACAGCATCCATAGGTTATTCGCTGAGAGGTTTAACTTCCAGTACTTGAACAATTGCTATATGATTCATATACTGAGTAATAAAAATCTCTAGGTAGGACATATTGCATTTTAACTTTTAATTTTATTGTCTTTTGATTTATTTTTCCATGTATGATCCTTTGTTGGTCGAAATAAACGATTTATTATTATTTCCTTTATTAACATTTATAAACATATCTTTCACATTTTTAAATATACATATCAAAATAAAAAAATACATACATTTAAAAATATAAAAAATAGCGACCGACCGGCAGCGGGCACAGGGTCCAAGCTACCGGTGGTTAGGGCTCTAGAGAAAGGAACCTCCTCACTATGCGTGCCGTATCAAGGAGAACTGCTTTCTGTAGCAAGCCCTTGATCCAACCACCTAACGAGAGCCTCTTTAGATGTTGGTCGAGGCTCTTGGCAATGAGGCCATTGGCTGTCACAACTATCGGCACAATGATTGCAGAGTCCACATCCTACATGTCGACATTCTCGTGTGCCAAGTCAAGATACTTAACTTGTTTATCTTTCTCGGCTTTCACGTGATTCTGGTCATGTGGAATAGTTACATCAACAATCATTGAGCGGCGCTCTAATCGATCTGTCACCACTATGTTAGGCTTATTGGCAACAATAGTCCTATCAGTGATGATAGATTGATCCCAGCACAACGTGACATGACCATTTCAAGAACTGGGTCGGGCACATACCTGTCATACGGTACCACAGATTCCACAAGGTTGTACTTTAGAGCTTTGCTGGTGGATGATACTGGCTACTTGGTTCATCATATCAGCCACAGGATGTCCACTGCTGAACATGGCCCTTAGATTTTCACAACGAGCGGTCAGATGCCGCTCTCATCCAACGACTCCCCGCGACCTTCACCAGGTTGTCCGTCCACCTCGTTGGGGGTCCCACGCTGCATTTCTCGGTGCGCGGTCTCCATTCGAGAACCTTTTGTCCCAACGGCCATCAGTTCTATGAGCAATGTGCCCCGCCCATTGCCACTTCAGTTTACTAATCCTTTCAGCTATGTTAGCAGCTACTTCAGTTCTTCTACGGATCTCCTCATTTCTGATTCGATCTCGTAGAGTAATACCAAGCATAGCTCTCTCCATAGCTCGCTGAGTGACCTTGAGCTTTCTTATGAGGCCCATTGTTAGTGACCACGTCTCTGTTCCATATGTCTGGTAACACACACTGGTTAACACTTTCGTCTTGAGGCATTGGGGTATTGTTGACGAAAAGAGGTTGCGAAGTTTCCCAAATGCTCCCCAGGCGAGTCGGATTCGACGATTGACCTCTTTCTCGAAGTAGGATCTACCTAACTGGACAGTTTGTCAGTGTCAGTTTGTAGACATACTCGTCAACAACTTCGAGAACAGAGCTCCCAGCGGATATTGGGATGTGACGACATGGGCACTTCAGATGACTTTCATCTTGCCCATGTTCATTTTTAGGCCCACCTGTTGGGGAACTATGTTGAGATCATCGAGCACTGTGCTGAGCTCTTGCAGCGATTCTGCCATGACTACTATGTCGTCGGTAAATCGAAGGTTAGTGATATACTCGCCATTGATGTTAATGCCGGATGCGGTGGTGAGTTGAGAGTGGGGCAATTTGGATATGGGCAACGGAACCCCAGGGCACAGGGGCTGGCCGACTTTTTGGAAAAGGAGGGACTCTTCGTGATGAAGTCCTTTTTCCAAAAGCCGTCTCACAGGAAATGGCCCTGGATGAATCCCGATGGTTCCACAGAGAATGAGATTGACTTCATCATGACCATTAAAAGACAAATATTCAATGATGTCTCTGTGATCCATAGGGCGAAAACCGGTAGAGATCACCGAATAGTAAGAGGCACACTGAATATTAATCTCAAAGTTGAGAGATCTCATCTGAAGAGGTCTACGCTCCGGCCCTCTAGTGCTCATATCCAAAACCCCGACCTTTCAACTCGAACTCAAAAACCACTTCGAGTGCCTAGAAAATAGCGTATCTGTGGACGATTTAAATGGTAGGTTTGTAGAAATTGTCCAAACGGTTTCGTCTAAGTTCTTTACAACCCAACGCAAAGGTAGACCAAAAAAAATCTCCAATCACACTCTCAATCTCATGGTAGAGAGATGCGGCATGACTGCAGTACTCCGCTGATGTTGAAGCGTACCGACTGGTCAATAGACGGATATGGAAGTCCTTGCGTCACGATATTCGCACCTTTAACATCAACGGTGTTAAAGAGGCGATTGAGCGGAATCAAGGCTCCAAAGTATGCGCAAGAGACAAGTCCATTGGGCAAAGTCGTTTTATGAAGCTGAAGACTGAGGAAGGCAGTGTAGAGTCGACTAAGCCAGGTTTTCAGACAGATTGAGAACTTCTACCATCAGCTATACACCTCTGTAACTATACCTACCATTGGCTCTGACAAATAATAATTGAAGAATAATAATAAATTCTTTATTTTCAGGCTACTTTGGCCAGTTTGTAAGGTATATATCTATTATATACCTTACAAACTAAAATAAACATTGTACTGTAATACAGATTCATATCGGCCATTTATACGTCCACTGCTGAACAAAGGCCTCCCCCACAGATTTTCAGAACTGTGTCATCATTTTGGGGGGTATTTGCCAATACTCACCACGCTTGGCAGGCGGGTTGGTGAGCGCAGTATGGCTACCGTTTCACAGAAGGGACGGTGCTGCCCATCCCTCTGGTTTAGATTCCCTTAGTCGCCTTTTACGACATCCACGGGAGGAGATGGAGTGGTGCTATATTCTTAATCCGGACACCACACGGACCGTAATATAGATTATGTTAGTGTAAAGAAACTTAAGTCTATGTTAATAAAAACTTCACTCGCACTACGTCACTGTGCGTTCTAGTGGCACTTGTCCGCGGAAGCGACGGAACACCACGCCTTGCGGCCAAAAGTCCTCTTCCATGACAAGATGCAGAAAACATGTTGGTACTCGCACCACGAACGCCTTAAAGTTGACGTTGCGGTGCGACTCCAGCAGTTGCACTCTCGGCGTATACTTGGTCCTTCGACGCACGTACTCCAGGATGTCCTCCGCCTTAGTGGTATAGTGTCGGCTTCGCGGCACGTATCGTTGTTTTGGACTCCGCAGGAGCCGTGCTGCAGCGGTTATTATTGGTTCGCTGACGGCGCTTCTTCCTTTGCACCAACAGAAAACCATCCTCATCAGCTTGATTCGATGACTTTTTAGGCATGGGCTTTTTGGTGCCCACAGTGGCGCTGGCGAGATTCACCATTTCGGCGGTGCATCAAACTTCTTCTGCATATCAGCTAAGCTTGTCTTCAGAAAAACGATATCTTTCAGAAGGCTCTTTACGTCGACATGGTCGAAGGTGACGGGAGGGAGCTTCTGCAAGTCCTTCGCCACAAACGTTGGCACATCGTCCGGGTCGGTCTTCTTCAGCAGCGTGATGATGTCTTGTACGCTTTTCTTAGTCCCGTCACGCCGGCGGGACACCATCTGGTCCGTCCTGTTCAGTATTCTGTACAAGAGTAACTTGGAAGCGGCGATATCACTCTCACAACGTGCAGATCTGGACTGCGGACACCTCGTCCATCACGTCCAACTTCTGCTGCAGCACCGCCAGTAGTTCATTCACTACAAGTTCTTCACACATGGCGATTAAATTTACGAGCGACGGCTTGCGCCACGCTAATCGATTTATGAAGACCCGTGAGTCAAACTAACCCGACATTATACCGAGCATATCCCGGACATCATCCTGTACGAAATTAGGATGGCCTTGAAACAGCTTAAAAATAACAAGGCCGGGTGGGGGCGGAATTAGGACAGAGCTTCTGAAAGTCCTTCAGAAACTATTCAATTCCATCTTACTCGAGGGGACAACGCCAGAAGCGTGGAACAGAGGTGAGGTGGTGCTCTTGTTCAAAAGGGTGGTAACATCCTATTGAAGAATTACAGACCCATCTCGCTTCTGAGCTATGTTTATAAGCTGTTTTCAAGAGTTATCACGAATCGTCTCGAGCGCAGGTTTGATGACTTTCAGCCTCCCGAACAAGCTGGTTTCCGAAAAGGCCGTTGGGGCGAAAAGGTACCATAGACCATATCCACACGCTGCGGCACGTTATACAGAAGACCGAGGAGTATAATCTGCCACTATGCTTGGCGTTTGTGGACTATGAGAAAACCTTCGATTCGATCGAAACCTTGGCAGTGCTGCAATCTCTGCAGCAGTGTCACATTGAATATCGGTACATTGAAGTGTTGAAGTGTTTATACAGAAACGCCACCATGTCGGACCGAGTACATAAACAGAGCACGGGGGCAATTCCATTGCAGAGCTGTGAGACATCGTCATTTCCCCGAAACTATTCACCGCTGCAATGGAGGATGCCTTCAAGCTACTGGAGTGGAAAGGATCCGGCATTAACAATGGCGAGTATATCACTAACCTTCGATTTACCGACGACATAGTAGTCATGGCAGAATCGCTGCAAGAGCTCAGCACAGTGCTCGATGATCTCACCCCAGAATTGAAATAACGGTGAAAAACCAATTTGGTATTCACTAATATGATATTTGAGCTTAGAGAATTGCACCCCTGTTCCTAGAACTATGCCATCTTTCAGACATGTCCACGCGGAATGAAACAATAATAACCAACAAAATCGTCTCAGTAGCTAATTGGTGTTCTATTTTTGTACCCACACACAAGAAAATAATGTTTTTTTTTTGTTATAAGTATTGACTTGATCTCTAGTGTGATCATACGAGTACCTGGGAGGCCCCCTTAGGTGCCGAAGATGACCGCTCCAGTGGTTTTAGCCAATTTGGCAAAAATAAAAAATAAATAAAAACGATTGACTTTATGGGCGTTCTTATGGAAAGAATCCTGAATTTAGCATACAGGTGCTTAAAATATAAAAAATAACAACTTACATATTACAAGAAGAATTAATTCCACTTTATCAAAACTAGAACACCAATCATACACATACACGTAAATACACAATTTATAATAATACTACAGAAGCCTTAACTTGACGATTATGGCTTCTGTAGAGTATCTTCCACAATTTTGCCAATGGCAACGTTGTACGGTGTTCAGATTAAATCAATCTTACAATATTCATAAAATATTTCTCAAAAAAAAGTGTGGGTGTGCAATTCACACACGGCGGAAGTGAAACTTCAGAAAATAATAATATAATTTAACTAATAATTTAAATAAAAGTTATTGGGTAGTCAAATTAATACAGTCGTTTCAACGACTTGACGGCACGGTTGGTGCAGTGGCTGATACAGTCGGCTGCTGCGCACCGGGACGTGGGTTAGATTCCCGGACGGAACAAATATTTGTACGATCTGCAGGTAGTTGTTCCGAGTCTGGGTGTATTGTGTGTGGACTTTGTGTTTGTAAACGCACCCACGACACAGGAGAAATCCTAGTGTGGGGCAACGTTTAAAAAAAAAGAAGAAAGAAAAAGAAGAAATAATGAACATAAATTAATTAACCAACGAATTTTAACACGCAAATGCACAAAAATGATACACCACGTTGATTATTATGCATTATTAGCATGCGTGCTAAAATATACGCGATAGAATCTGTTTAAAAGTGTTTTATTATAATGTGTAATAATCGCGAAAATCTAAGACATTACTATGTATAGAATAATTATGAAATTCAAATACCCTAAGGAATTTTCTGTGTTCACAGATGAATGCGTGGCTATTATGACGGCATGGTTGGTGCCAGAGATATTGGAAGAAAGAGAGTACCATTCGCTGTTCTATTCACTGCGTTTGTTATTCACCGATTGCTAGTTAAAAGTGGTAGATAAGAACATGAAGCAAATACAAAGAGGAGCTGGCCTAAGCAACTGTGCACTGTGATACCAACTAGGTCCTGACGTCATCACGGTGGGCGTGGCTTTTGTCTGTCTGCCAGCACCCGTCCTATGCAAACTAAGTTCGCTCCCATCACATTATATGATTATTGCTTTATTTAATAAAAAAAAAGATGAAGTGTTCTGTGTTATCCTGCATAAACTACTCGGATAAACGTTCTGATGCTATGGATGGCATCGCATTTCACTTAGGAGTAAGTTCATACGTAATTTATTAGATAAGTTCTAGAAAAATCTCTTTGCATGTTCTCCTAATAATAGTTTTACTGTTTGATAAAAGATGGCACCACCATGTATCATTTGAAATTCAGCTAAAAACAACGTAAAAATATTGTATCTTGAAATTTACGTGTATTAAAATAGATTTTAGATTACCTAAAGCGTTTTTGTCGACATAAATATCTTTTTAATCTTTATTTTAATCAGTTATTTAGTTTGTTCGCCATCTATCGTGAAGTAGTGTCAATAATATATAATGAGTAGACAGGGCCGTACTTAAAACTCAGATACATATTTTACTACGATGTGTGTGATGAATTAATGTACGTGATAATATTTGATTTTTTATGCAGTGATGGTGAATGAGGCGCTCCTTCCTTAATATTTAATTCGATTTTAAATTATATTTCAGATTCACAATCCAAGTTAAAAGAAAATCACCAGAGCTCACGATTTTATCACTAGAGCCTAACTCAAGTTTGTGTTAATATCTTATATTTAATGAATGACACACTGATAAAAATAAGTAATTACAAGATATTGCACAACTTCGTGCAAAATCAAAAACAGATAACTTAAAATTTAAAAGACTTCAAAATAGAGACCGACCGAAGTTTTGGTTTTGGTTTCGGCAGCAGTTTTGCCTTCGGCCCGAAAATGGCCGAATATTCGGCTCGGTCGAAACTAGCGTTAGAGCCAAAGATATTGGAGGAAAGGAGGTGCATATGGTATATGATTCCTTCTTTGATAAAGTTATTATTTTCGCTTCGGTTTTTACATATTCATAACACGACACTTTAACAAAGTTTCACTTACGCGATCAAATCTCAATTGATGTTATAAATCAGCCATTTTTTCCGAATGGGCCTGATTATGCATGTCGCAGTGGTGCGGCTACGCCCGCGTACCACTTCTCCTTAATTCTTATTTCTGTGTTTAAAACCGATTACGCTAACGTTTTTTACTTTTAACCTCGGCCGTTTCTTCTTCAGAATCTTGCTAGCAATCTCACTTCTGTCCTTTTTTAATAACTTAGTTTAGTACCTACATTACATTTAAAAAACTGAAGTACTTTATTTAATCTAATCGAATAATCTATTACATTCATGGGAAAATTATATTTCAGGGATTATGAAAATGTAACTAGTGTTATATAAATACCACATCTAGTTACAAAAGTTTTGGTTTTGGTTTGGCTAAGTTTCGGCTGAAAGTCGTGTTTCGGTCGGACGCTACTTCAAATGAAAGTTAACCGTTTAAAGAAAAGGTACTAAGTTACAGTTGGATTATACTATAGTAACAAAAATAATCTCATATAATAGCTGTACATATATTATTACTACATTTTAGGCCGGCGTTACACTTGTCTAAGTCTTGTATTTCTTCTAATAGTAAGTAAAACTGAAAACCATTGTACAGGCCCCAGAGTGTGCATGTGTGTGTGTAGTGATTCTATAAAATATTGGACTGGTATTAAGGACTTAAAGTAAAATTAGAACAAACACAAAAAAATAACAATATTTAAAAACAAAAATGTAGTTTACAAACTATCGAGTCGACTACAATCACGACATTGAGAAAACTAAATTGAGTGGGGTGGTTTACTTATCACTGTGCGCGACTGTACTAAGAGGCGAAGAAATAATAACGATTATTTGTTTACAAAATAATAATGTCGTTCTGCTCCATCAATCCAAATGTAACATAATAAAGAAAACAATATTGTTTTTTTTATTTATTCTTTTTATAAAAGAAAGAAAATTCCTTCACTTGCATATTGTAAATGATTCCTTCGTTGATAAAGTTATTATTTTCGCTTCGGTTTTTGCATGTTATTCCCGAACAACACGACAATTTAACAAAGTTTCACTTACGCGATCGAATCTCAACTGATGTTATATAACGGCCATTTTTTCCGGATAGCCCAAATTGGGCATGTCGCGGTGGCGCGGTTACGCCCCCGTACCACTTCTCCTTATTTCCTATTTCTGTGGTTGGTGCAATGGTTGACATGGTCGGCTGCTGCGCTTCGGGTCGTGGGTCCGGTTGCCGCACGAAATAAATATTTGCATGGTCTACAGGTAGTTGTTTCGGGTCTGGGTGTATTGTGTGTGGAATTTATATATGTAAACGCTCCCACAACAAAGGAGAAACCAGAGTGTGAGGCAGGTAATTTTTATAGGTTCACACAATATTGTTACGCCATCCGATAAACAATAGCGGAACGTGGCGCCATCTGGTGTTTAGTGGCGATACTAAGGTGTGTAGGAACTCATGGAGTGTTCTGGTTAGTTCTTCGTAAACAAGGCACGTAGCGCCATCTGTTATCTAATAGGTGTACTACGGTTTGTAGTAACTTGCAGAATGTTCAGGATTGTTCTATGTGGTGCCATCTGGTGTCTAGTAGCGGTACCACATAGTCTGGAAATTTCTAGAAAGCGATCATTCTGGAACTATCTACAAAATATCGGTCGGCCCATATACAGGTGTCCAGTAAATAGCACGACATACTGCAGGGGGTGAGAGCTTGGGTCTATACCTACCAAAAAAACACAATATATGTTCAGCTAAATCTTACGGTTTTTTTTTTTTCACCACTGTAGCTTAAAGTTAAGCGATAAGCAAATTGTACTGTGAAAATTTAAATAAAAATTGTATTTCTTGAAAACATTTTAGTTTTTAATAGAATAAAGACTTATCAATGAGTAAAGTAACTATTCACAAATAATTTGAGGTAAAAAAAAACTAGAAAAGGAATTTTTCATTACGAGATGCTTAAAAATCTGTGTCAAGGTAGAGATTTTTCGATATTTCGGAAAATTTTGCACTACTGTAAATCCGTAAGATTTTGCTGAACATATATTGTGTTTTTTTGGTAGGTATTGACCCAAGCTCTCACCCCCTGGAGTAAGACGTGCTATTTACTGGACATCCTGTATATAGTGGCCGCGAAGGAACGATAGACTTCTGGCTGGAGGCCTCTTTTGGCTTCGCCAGAAATGACCGGTTAAGCAACCACATTTCCCAGAAATGTATGCGAGAAGCCCAACAAAAATAACGACAGACTGTTCAGTTTACTCTGCGACACAGTGAAGAACAAGTGGAATACCAAGCAATTATCCTGTAAGTTTTATAAGCGATATTAACTGTAATCAAGATAAATTATGTGTACCGTGAATATTGGTGAGTTTAATTTAACCCCGAACATTTGGTGTCAGAAGTGGGATAAATTATGCCAGTTTTACCAAAGAAAGATACGGACGGTATTCGAACTAGGAGTCAACGGCAGCAGAAAATGGACCAGCGGCAAGGACGATATGTACGTTCATTATATAGCTTATATGGTGTCTTTCTACTTACATGAATTCCCACAGTAGCCCATTTACTGAAGTTTGCATTACCAATAATTGCGATAGTCTTTGGGATAAAAGTGGAATTAAATTCCTTACAGTAAATATAAAAAAATATATACAATTCGTTTGGATTACTATTATATGGCAGAAAAGGTAATTTATTACTAAGATTGTCTAATTTTTTTCAAGCGACCTTTGGTTTTTGGATAAACAGTGATATCTTTCTCAGTTTTCATTCTTTCTTTCATTACATTCTTTCTTTGGTGCACTGCAGTGATGTGCTGACCACAGTGATCGGAATCTAACACGTTAATAACTTGCTTATCATCGGTATAAATATTGTCGCAAGCTGTCAATTTAACAATCTATTTCCATAGTAATCTAACGATTACATCTATACACGAACACTCGATGTAGGTATACGTATCCATAGAATATTTTTAGTTTTGTAAGGGACTCTGTAGTACAGTCGCCTTCCCTCCGCTAGAGGGGGTGACCGCTGTACAGTCACCCCCTCCGTGATGTGCCTAAAGGCGTGGTACCAAAGGGCGGCTCTAGTATGATCTTATCAGGACCTAGACCTTCGGTGCTGAAAGTGACCGCTCCAGTGGTTTTAGCCACTAGGAGTCCGCTATCCGGATACCTCTTCGCCCTTCGTTCATGTAGAATTTCCACTGGACACAAATGAAAAAAGGGGACTCTGTAGTTCAGTGGTTATTTTTTATTTTATTTAATATTGTGGTTAGTACAGGACATAGATTATACATCTGTCTACGGATTATACACTAATATTGGTGCTGGATCGCGCCTTTTGACAGCTCTGGCGTATGACCATTAAGAAGAGATGGCTGTTTACTTCCCATCCTATATAAACTGTTGGCTGGCTCACCTTAGTAGTAGATGCCATTAAAAATACCTACAATAGATAGTGTTTTCTAATAAAATGCAAAAGCATTTGTATTTTACAAGACCAAACACAATTGTGTTTGTCAGCTTATTTATTCATAGGACGATAGTTTGCCATTTTCTGCGGTCTTCTGCGGTATTCCACGCTGCGTGGAGTGGTCTGTGTGTCGTGGCTCTAATCTGGTCGGTCCATTATTTTGAGTTCTATACTCTCGAGACCTCTTGTGTTCAATTTTATCTGTGATTATTTTTACTATATTTACAAGGGCTATTTAGCTATTAAGGCGACCATTGATATAATATTTAGACGTTGAAAGTAAGCGAACAGCACAACGGGCCCGTTATGGTTGAAGTGCGTTCCCTTGCCCTTTAGAATAAATAGAAGGTGATCGAAGCATGCAAGTTAATATGAAAGATGCCAGTCATGTGCGTAAATTACAACGGTTAATGAATGTCTTACTTATTTAATATCTACAAATTCTCATTTTTGTTTAATAATAGAATCCATTTATTTTGACAACAGTGCCAATAAAACTATACTCTTGATTTTTGATTCAAAGATTGTCTTAACACTGCTATATATGACGAAATCAGGTCATCCATTTTGTATCCCAATGAAGTTTCGCATAATATTTTAGTTCCACGTAGGAAATTGCCCATAGTCATGTGGAAGAAGGTATTACCCGATGACCAATTGGAGAGTTGAGAAAATGGATGCGTAATTAATAAGTCCTGCAAAAACAAGTGTTTTACATTAAACCCAACACCCTAAATCGGCTTAAATTCTTCATTGAAAAAAGTAGACAGAGAAGGCTGGTGGTGAAGATGTAAAAATTGTATAGTACTGTTACTACTAACTCGACTCTGAGGATGAATTACACTGACGCCATTCCTATTTATTCCTACAACAACCATTTCTGGGTATGTTGGGTCCGATGTTTGCTTAACTTCAAAGAAAGCAGTTCCGAACGTCGGCAACTGGTAGATTTTCTTTAAGAACTGTTCCTTTGCTTCGTTTTCTGACATAGCACCCTGTTGCAAATATGCCATATTTATTGTTGATTTCCATTGTGAGCTATTCTGAATCCTGAGCATATCAGAAGGTATAAAGTCTTCAAGCATTTGGGTAATTTGTGGTAGCAAGGATTGATCGCTACCATATCTGGCTCTATAAATCAATGCAGCTAAGTCTGCTAGATCTTGTTTAGAAGTTTTGTGGTAACCTCTCAAGTACTTCGGTAGTTCTTGCGGAAAATAAAATATTTGATCTGCGTTTTTGTCTTTGCCAGGAACTGTGTTAATCCAAAGCTTTTTCATGAAGAATATTTGATAGTTCATTTGCATTTGTGCACCTGCTGAAAAATGAAAAACAATATTAATCAAATTAACATTCGTAGCTAAGAACAAATAAACCTATATGTAAGAGTATCTAGTCATATTTCAGAAAACTTACCACCACGCGCAGGTCGCGTCTGCTTCATCCATTCTACCAGTTCATGAATGAAGTCAAAGAAATAGTAGTTTTCAGGTACAGAGAACACCTTATCAGCAATTTTCACGAACAAGCTAAATCCGTCACTGTTCTTTAGATTTAATCTTCCTGTTATTTGTTCGCAGAGATCTCTTGCTTTAGTTGATGATTCCACTTCAAATGCTTCATCAGTGTCGTCGGGGAAGTATACTTTGTGATATATTTGCATACTTCTATGTTGAATAGCTTCTACCTCTACAACATAAGGGGGGTACAACCTAGGTCCCTTCTTTTGTGTCTTGAACACGCGTTTTAAGCATTCTTTAGCAATAGGGTGCGGCCGAGTTTTGAGAAACTCCACCAACTCTTTAAAGAGGGTTTGTCCACAGACAAAAACACCTGTTACAAGCCACATTAGCTCCCACCCTCTTTCTTCACTCAATTGTATCCTGTTGTTAGTCAACTGTTTCATTATCTGACAATAAATTTCATCACGTAAAGATGGCTCCGCTTCACCAGATTTAAATATCTCGTCTGTGTATTCGGTAACTGAACGGGCTTTTGGAGCGGGCATATCTCCCATGTATTTGAGGATACCAAAGAACGCCAAAATGGCAGATTTCGAATGCATTTCATCATCCAACAGTTTCTTCAGTAGTGGTTTCCGTAGCGGTTCTCTTGTGTGAGCCCATAAATCACCAGCAATAGCTCTTTTGGCTGTAGTTAACGTTGCTTGTCTCGTAACTGTGGTATTAAAATCGTAATTCTCTCTGAAATGTTCTTTTGCATATTTTTCGAGTGTATGCATTCTTTTTCTTTGAACTGTATTATATTGCGAATAAGGTTTCTTTTCAGTATTAATATTACCCTTCTTAAATATTTCAAGAATGGAATTTGAGGGCAAGTCCAAAGTGGGTAGGATATAAACTTGCTCAGTTGGAAATAGTCCTTCTTGGCCATTGCATAGACCGTGTCCCCAAGTAGCATTCAATAAAGTTTCTCCAGTACACTCTTGCAAAAGCACTATAAGGTCCCCTTTCTTGAATTGCAGAAAAGACGATGCGTCACTGTAACCTTGCAAATCTGACTGAGCGACTACATAAATAGATCGTCTCTTCAATCCATCGATCATGTATATTATAAGTGAACTCATGTCGCCAGCATCTACACTCTGGAATTCAAATTCTTCTTGTTGTATTGTTCTTATTGTTATTCTACCCACATTATCATAATCTTTATCAGCGTCATAAGCCACATAAGTAACTTCGGGGTAAGATATCTCGAGAAGAATTTGTTCTAGTTGGTCGACAATATAGATACCAGTCCAGTTAACTGCTATAATAACGACATCTTTATTAATCGTATCTCCTTTTAATTTAATGGCTTCAAAGAATCTCGAGAACATCATAGGCCATTTTAGTTTCGCAAAAATAACTATGTCTTCTTTACACCTCAGAGGATCAATTTTATTTTGAATGCTTGTTGAGGTCTCGAATGCCTTTGTGACTAAATGCTCCCATTTGGTTAATGCAGCATCATTTGATTGCAGAAATTGGTTTGGAATATAGTTTACAATAACTTTTCTTAAAACATTTGGATCTATACGTGGTCCAAATTCAACGTAATGTTGTTGAGCTGCAATCATGGCTAAATCTTTCTCTGAATTGCATCTGTATTCACCAAATTTAACCCCTTTTGTTATTTGAGAGTATATTAAATTAGTAGCAACGGGATCATCAACCGGGTTGTGCCAAGGAGTAAATACTTCTTTTCGGTAAAATAGTCTCCAGGGTGCATTCTTTTCAGGTGTACCTTGCTCTTTAGCAAATTGTTCACATTGAGAAATGGCATCCATGATGTGTTCTCCCTCACTTCCTAATGACAGGACTTTGTCGTATAAAGTTACGTATAACGAGAAGCCGAATGTGTCATTCAAACCTATACTTTCTGCTATTTGCTGACAGATCTCTTCAGCGTTTGATGCTGAGTCTGACTGGACTGTCTTCATCGTTTCATCCATTAATGTTACGGTGAGTAATATAGGCTTCTTGGTTTTTGTAGCCTGAAGTTCAAGCCAACTAGGCGGCTGAGTACGCGAGCCATTCTTGAAAGTTCTAACAAGTCTACCTTCACAGTATGGAGCATATCCTGGTGGCCCAGAACGTATGAAAGCACGTAAATATTTCACAAATCTTTCAGATGGTGAGAAACATCCAACGCAAAGTGACATCAGTATCCAACCACGTGCATGTGATGCTTTTGACGGATTATTAGTGAGCTGCTTACATAGATGACAGAATATTTCGTCTCTAAAACGGGAAATCCGATATATTAGGCAGGTTTATTCAATCAGTAAAAATATACCATTATTATATAAATACCTTTGTTTAGTTATTTTTATATGAAGTTCCAGTCTTTTTCAGACTTTTGATTTTCTTGTGCTTACTACTTTTTGAAATATAGCTATACAATAAAATAAAAAGCTTTATTTCTTAGGCTTTTACTAATCAGTGTACGTAGTGAGTAAGTACAGCTAAATAATAGTTGATATTAAGATGAAGTCAATTTCTTATGTAACTATAGTTTTCATACCTCAATTCTTTTCTGATGATTCCATGTCCAATGATAAAGTGTAATTTTTCTAAATTGGTACTTCGCCGTGAATTAAGCCAATTGCTGTACATTTCATTAGTAACTTCATCATTAATTAGATTCTTCATCAAATCTTCATCCAGTTTTGTCTGTCGTTTCAAGGTCTTTGACATCAGTTTGTTTCTGTTGTTGTGGTTATAGTCCTTCTGTAAATATTCCTTAAGAAAAAAAAAACAATGCAACGATACTGTGTATCATATTCAAATAGTATAATTTCGAATTCTTATATGTACTTACATCAAATTCTTTACTCTTTTGGAATGCGCGACCAAGAGTATCGGTCAGTTTGGTCATAACAGGTACATTGTCAATTTTATCATCGACATATTTCGGTTCAGCCAAATCTCCCATGAATCTTAGTATAGTTATCCACAATGCTTGAGCAGCCATTCTATCTATAGGCGAAGGTAAATCTAAAAGGGAAAGCTTTAGAGGTTTTCGCGAATACTGGTGTGTCGTATTGCCCAAAAAGTACGTTGCAGCAAACTTTCTGAAGTTAAATTCATCAAAAGGCTCTTCGTTTACTTCTTGCGATTGCAATGGAATCACAGTTGATGTTTCAGGTTTAGCTGTGTTTGTCTGAAAAATAAATACAATTCTTTCAAAAGTAGTAATGGTAGTAACACATCAGATTCACGTAAGATAAACTAGATTCGGGAAAGCAATTTTTTCATTTTATTCTGATGATTCCATTACAGTTTACAAAAAATGAATAAAACAATGTAGATAAATGGGTGTATGTATAGGCAATACACATTGAAAAAACGATTAGGTCTGTGCTTCCTAAAAATAATAATCACGTCTCCATAAAATAATATAAAATTGTTTTAAAATAAACGCACCACTCCAAAACCAGCTCCCCGTACTGTGCCAGCTGGTGTTGTTGTATCTTTAAGGAAACCAAAAACGTCATCCACATATCTATCGTCTATTACCGATGTATTTTGTATATTGTTTTCTGTCGGTATTTCTTTTACAAACCATATTGATCTCATTAATTCGGCAAACTTCTTCTCATAGTTGTCTTCAGTTGAACTGATACTTCTACCAGACTCTAAAAGTTCTGCCTTCTCTTTAATTAGTTGTCCTAATGTTGCTTTAATAATGTGTCCCTTTTCTTTATTTAATTTTCTTACAAGATAGCCTCTACAGTTTGCTTGGAATTTTCTAAAAAATACTCTCATATTTATGAACGTTTTTCTTAATTCCCTAGATTTTACAACAGCCTGCAGACGTAAGTAGCCTCGTTTCATGGTTAAAAATTTGCTTCTGAAGCCACGAGAACGGAAACACTTCTGTATCAGAAGAGCAGCTGCACGTAACTTCAAGAACCTCTTTCTATAAATAAAGCGCCTGGCATTTGATTGCACTTTGATCACAGCCGTTATCACCACTTTATGCCTCAGCTCTTCTAGAAGAGCGTCGTGATTATCTTTAAGAAAAACTTTGGTGTGTCCAAAACGATATTCTTGATCCTTGAAGACTGTTGTACAGATTTTCTTAGTAGCACTTTGACAGTCAGTTTTCTCAGCAGGTGGTATGTCGGGAATAACAAGACGGTACCGATGAACAAATTCAGAATATGAATAACGTATGGGATAGCCCGCTTGTCTTATCTTCGCAGTTTCCATCAAACCAGCATAACGCAATTGACGAACGCATAAACCTTTGTCGAATATCTGTAATAGAATACAAGTATGTACTATAATTATTTCGTGAACCTTTTAATTAGGGTTGGATATTGTAGCAAATCTAATTTTATTTGAGTTGTATCATTAAGTACATACCCTTGGCTTCTTGAACTCATTAGGCTTTATGCACCTCACAAAGAATGGATGACATGCGTACAAGGTTTTCATAAGCGAATCTAGAGATGTTTTAAACTGATAGCTTAGAGAGACAGCCTTTCGACTTCCACTTTGTGCCGGCGAATAATCGGTATTAAAAAGATTTTTCAAAAATGCATTACTCGAATCCAACATCATTTCTTTAACATCTGCTGTGAGCATATCTCTGTTCTTATCAAGAAAGCCTAAAACAAAAATTAGGTAAACTAAATTTTCAACTTCATTTGTTTTGGATTAGGTGCTTACAATATTGGTTAACCTTACCTTGAACTGCATAAGATACATCTCCGGCGAAATGTCTGATACCAAACTTGTGCTCACGTGTTGATTTTGGAGTTATATAACAACTTTTATTTCCATGATTGCTATTCAACTTAGACAACAACGTTACATCAGTGCCTTTAGGAAACCTTGACTCTTCATCAATTAGAGAAAGTAAATTCATCGCTTTTAGCCCTATCATATCCAAATTTTCTTGATTGTCTACGTAATTAATGTTTGTCCAGGTAATCCCTTCTTTTTCGTACTGTTCTTGTTCAAGTTTAAATATATGTTTTACGAAAAATTGTTGTAAATTTTCATTTGCGTAATTAATGCATAACTGTTCAAAACTATTGAAGTCGAAATTCTCAAATCCAAAAATATCTAAGATTCCAACCGATCCACTGGAAAGTTGTTGATCTTTAAATAATGTTTTGTTTATCATGTCAACTATGTACTCGAAAATATGACCGTAGAGAGCTTTTACTAATGCATCCCTGCCTTCAATAGCAGACGCTACAGTAAGAGTTGACACGACCTTATCCCCATGTGCTACAAATGTTTTTCTAGTCAAGGCATCACAAAGTCTTGCTTTGTTCACTCCCAGAAGGCTAGCGATTCTATTCGCGTTAATAACATCACCAACCTCAGAAGATTCGATGTTATTAAAATTGAAGGATTTAAATTTCAAGTTTCCTAAATGTAATATGGCCGCTAGGAGACTAAAAGTACCCCATACTTCATTATCAGGGAAATTAAGAACTTTAAAAGCGGACCTTATATCATTAAATTCTAAGCTATCGTTTCTACCATCACACTTTAACATGTTGCCTGAATTTAAATATTTATAATCTTCAGGACGTCCCAATTCTAGTTTCTTCTTTTCATCAGGTGATAATCCAGTAACAAGAGAGTAAAAAATATGATAATTTCTTTCTCCATTGTTTTGGTACACTATTCTTGATTTCTCTAAGAGATACTGGTCTATATTTCCTCCTTCAATAATTCCTTTTCTGCTAAAATATATGTTAACATATTTGCCGAATCTAGATGAGTTATCATTCCTCACTGTTTTAGCGTTACCAAAAGCTTCCAAAATTGGATTTGTTTCTTGAATTTGCTGTTCTATCCATGAATGTTTCCCGCTGGCTGCAGCCAAATATTGCAGTAATAATTTAGTGCTCTCCGTTTTACCGGCGCCACTTTCACCACTGAAAATATAGAAAGAAAATATGGTATCATCATCATCATATCAGCCAAAAGACGTCCATTACTGAACAAAGGCCTACCCCATACACGACCGGTTACATGCCAGCGGGGTGGTAATCTCAGAATAGCAGCTGTTCCATAGTAGGAAGACTGCTGCCCATCTCTCCTTAGTCACCTGTTACGTCATCCACGGGAGAAGATGGAGTGGTGCTATTTTCTTAATTCGGACACCACAGGTTTACCTAAATGTAAATTTACAATATGTTTTATCATCCCAAAAACCCAAATTAATCGAAGCACCTCGTTATAATTTTAGTATTTTCGGGTGGGTAGAGTCTTGTTTGAATTTTTCAAACGCTACGCAAAAGCGCGAAAGTTTCTACACGACTAATTTTCGTCTTAACACCGTTTGTAAAATTTGTTAAGTATCTCTTAACGCCTAGTTGGTGATCTGTCCGTCAACCGATCAAAGACAGTCATGCTCGCAACTCTAGTGGCAGTAATTTAAGTCAATAAAATGGTTAGTAATTAAGTACAATAGATTTAAAATGAAGATTTACCTGATGACAATACACTGATTAGAGGAAGTATCCATGAGCTCTCTGTACGAATTGTCGCCGATGGCAAATATGTGAGGCGGTACATCCCCCAAATTTCGCTCTTGATAAAAATTTATTTGATCCATTGTGTATATCGGTAGAATCTCGTATGGATTTATCGCTATTAACATAGATCCTGTGTATGTCTAAAATGAAAGAACAAAGTAAAAGACTGTGTTTCAGCTTCAAACGGTCACTGACTTGATTATGATATTATTGATGATCGAAGGGAAACTATTTATTAAGAATATTAGAAATGTAGCCAACAGACGCCTTGTGTATTTTAGTGATGGGTAACTATTCTAGATTTAATTTGGTCGTAAAGTCGTGTTGTTCCAGACTAAGAAGAGTTCCTCACCCTTTGCGTCCGTAGAGTTGGTGTCGTAAAACATGCTACTTTTGTATGTGAAAAACATTCACAATAATCACCGTAATCAGACCGGATTGTCTTTTAGAGAAGCCAAATACTGTACAGTTTGTGCAGCATTGTCATTTTATGATAGTTCATCATTTCGGCCGAATGAAGTCCACTGGACACATGCCTACCCCAAAGATCACCACAACGACCGATATATATAGGTGTAGATGTTGACATGCTTATAGATGCTTGATCTAATCTAATTCTCACTTATTTTAATCCATATTTAATGTAATTTAGTTTGATTTAATATAGCTTAATTTAATTTATTTTGATCAACTAATTTAATTCTATTCCAATTTTTATTTTCATTTTGTTTATTTATTTATTTAAGCGAATATACGATACATATTTTGCTTTAATTCTTAATGATTATTAATGATGATGAATGTTTTTTTGTTTTTTTCAATATGTTGTTGATTTAATACTAGCTGTGATCTCCTATAATTGAGGAAGCACAAGGCTTAAATGTATATTGTTGTTATTATTTATAATGAAATGTGTATTCTTTGTTGGAGATCCTAATAAAATAAAATAAAATAAAATATGGCTGTGTTGTGTGCTCATTGGAGGGTCTTGCCATAATCGCCAGGCTTGGCAGACGGGTTGTTAATGTACTTGAAGGATGCTGCTGCCCAGCCTCCGGTTAATCCCTTAGGCGACTTTTACGACACCCACGGCATGAAATGGGGTGGTGGTATTCTGAGCCGGCACCACACACAATATATAAATTAACCCCAAAATAGCAGCAGTTTATGATAAAAAATTGGAAGGTATATCGGTTTAAATCGATAAGTAGATATTAATATCCATGACACTAGTATGGATGAAGTATTATTTAAATGACAAATGGGCAAATTTGTCATTTAAGCTTTTATCTAAATGAACTATTTGCGATAAGCAATCACTTGCATAACGTCATCAAGGTATGTAAATATGGGAACAAATAAATACAAGAGTGTATCTTTTGACGGCACGGTTGGTGCAGTGGCTGATACAGTCGGTTACTGCGCTCTCGGGTCGCGGGTTTGATTCCCGCATGGAACAAATATATGTATCTGCAGATAGTTGTTCCGGCCCTTGGTATATTGTGTGTGGAATTTATGTCTGTTAACGCACCCACGACACAGGAGAAATCCTAGTGAGGTGCAACTTTTAAAAAAAACCTTCTGGTTTGTTATACTTTTTTGTCCGGCAACACGACTTACATATTTATAATATCAGCTTGTGATTGTCCCACTGCAGGGAAATGGCCTCTTCTCATACTGAGATTACCAAGCTATTGGCGATTTCAGACTATAGATCCAGGGTTCCTCGCGATGTTTTCCTTCACTGTTAAAGCCAGTGGTGACTTAGATTAACAAACAAAGTACATAAATGACATTGAAAAAGTAACATTAACACATGCCAGGTTTTGAACCCGCCACCTTGTGTTTTTAGAAGCGTATCCATAATCCTCGAAACCACCATGATACCTCATTTTTGGAGGCCAAATTTGGAATGCAATTTCCGTGCACCGTTTCAACAGTCCTAGATTATTTATCAACTCTTGGCGTATATAGCGTTGCGAGTCACAATTGCGCCTATCGGGGAATCTGCGTGCTCATACCGAGCGACCCCCGGGAAGACAGCGGTGTGCATGTAGTCTCGTGCCGCCGTGTGCGCAGCACAGTGCATAGCGAGGCTTCGGAGGAATCCTTTACAATGCCCACGAGAGGTGCCTGGGGATGTGGCCTCATTACAGTCGCCTTTCTGACCGTTTTACAGTCATCCTCCGAGATGTGCCGAAAGGCGTGGCACCAATGGGTAGATCTAGATCTAGATGGACATTATTCGAGTACTACATCCCGTCGGTGCCGAAGATGACCACTCCGGTGGTTTGAGCCGGCAGGAGCTCGGCATATTGATCCGGTGGAAATACATGATGTATTTCCACCGGATCAATAAAAAATATTTTTTAATATAGATTATTTCTACTAACACTTCTTTACAATCGGGTCAATTGTCGACGACTGCTTGGAATCTGTTAGTCTAATATGCATTGTAAATTAAGCACTGTTAATTATTTTGCTAGGTAAGCAGATGCGAGTAGTCGGTGACTCTGCTGAGACTTCCCAGCTGTTCAGGGCATATCTGTACTGCGTGATTTCTAGAGGAATACTGTTGTTTTGGATGCAAATTCAAACTAAGGTACAAACAAAGGCTACGTACACTAGTTCAATTAATCACGGAACAAGCATCAAAAATGTATAACTACATAACTATGTATACATAGCACTCTTAAATAAGGAGCGTCTATACTCACATAAATAAGCTGTTTATTGTAACGCATATGAAGGTTGTGGAGGATCGTATACTCTTGCAGTTCGCCAAGTGTGATCATGTCTTCCACGCCTGTTATAGAAGTCGAGTGTAGCGGCTTGAGTACATTTTGAATGGAGGTGGTGAAAACCTTATCGTCATCATCCTTTACTTCGATTTTATCCCCCGAGTTTTTGAGCACTTTTACGGCGATAGGCACGTCGAATTCTGAGGTACCTACTGGTTTCAGCCAGACGTGGTCCTAAAAATAACATATAAATTGGCAAAACAAGTCTATAAAAAAATATTAAAATTAGATCTTCAAGTAAACAAAGCTCTAATCTACGGCTTTTTCCAAATGCAGATTAAGGATTATACATTTTGTATGTTTCAGCATATTCATAGTACGTCGTAATCATATTAGCAGGTATTATAATTATCATATTGCACTACGATACACTTATTGACGAAAAAGATTGACGTAAACTATACCTTGCTGTGCATCGTTTATGTGGCAGATAAGTCTTAAACCAAAGATTTTTACGAAATGTTATAATACCAAGAGCTATTAGGTAAAACAATAGCAGGCACTGGCTTACCGCTAGACGCACGCGACTTGCCATCTTCAGATTTTGAGATTCACTTTACAAAAGAACGGAAGACAGTCATGTCTACATTCATAATTTCCGCGTGACGCTTGTTCGAAGACTGTCGAACTTTATCAATGTTTCAGTTTTGTCTTATCAGAATCTGATAGTAGGTCCGACTTTATCGCAAATATTTTCAGATATAAACCACACAGCTATCACACTAAAATATGTGTAGATTAACGATATATAATTAAAAGAATAATTTAATTATTTCTGAAATCATAAATTAATGTTAAGACAGGGTGAATTTTATTAAAGGGTAGGCAGAAGTAGCTTTTGTCTTTTCAGATTTAAGATGTCGTTAAATATTGCGTTATGAACTCCGTTCATTACCATGAACATAATTAATATAAGAACCAAGTACCTAATTAGTTCTAACTAGTTATCTGCATGTAACTACTTCCCGTATCTTGGTATAGAGTTTGATTTAAACATTCCACCTGTGAGATCAATTTACCAAAGAATATATTTCAAAAATCCAATATTCATGATCTTTTATTCATAATTAAAGAAACAAATTTTATTTTTAACGGCAACATAAGACAGCAACAGCACCCATTTAAGCGTACCCATCAACGCTTCCTTGTGTTTAAGCTGGAGACAAGAAACTGCTCAACAACTCACCAGCAACGCGTTAAGTCTGTCATACTCTTAATACAATATTTTTTAAATGCTTCATATATATGTGTATATGTATGGATGTGTATATAATTATTTTTATCTTTGGATATATTTATTATACAGGGTGTCCAGTAAATAGCACGACATACTGCAGGGGGTGAGAGCTTGGGTCAATACCTACCAAAAAAACACAATATATGTTCAGCGAAATCTTACGGATTTACAGTAGTACAAAATTTTAAGATAAGAAAATTGTACTGTGAAAATTTAAATAAAACTTGTATTTCTTGAAAACATTTTAGTTTTTAATAGAATAAAGACTGATCAATGGGTAAAGTAACTATTCACAAATAATTTGAGGTAAAAAGAAAAACTAGAAAAGCAATTTTTCACGAGATGTTTAAAAATCTGTGTCAAGGTAGAGATTTTTCGATATTTCGGAACATTTTGTACTACTGTAAATCCGTAAGATTTTGCTGAACATATATTGTGTTTTTTTTTTGGTAGGTATTGACCCAACGAGGCGGCAACTCTCCTGGCGCGATTTCCGCCTTTCGACATCCTGGCGGAGATGGATGCGTGGGTCTACGATCAGACACGCTCCCTCCGCCAGAGCGGCGAAAACGCGCCTCCAGGGGCGTTGGAGAGGCTGCGGCGGCTAGCTCGCCGACGCGCACTTGTAAAGTGGCGTCACCGCCTGCGGATGCAATTTGCGACCAAGCGCGTCGTCGAGGCCGTCCTGCCGCTCTTCGGAGCCTGGCTCAGAAGGAGCGAGCGCGTCACCTATCGCCTGACGCAGGTGCTCACCGGGCACGGTTGTTTCGGTGCGTACCTGCACAGGATAGGACGCGAGGCCACGGCACAATGCCACCATTGTGATAGCGACCAGGACACCGCACAGCACACGCTCGAGGCGTGCCCTGCGTGGGCCGCCGAGCGGCGGATCCTGGTCGATCGGATCGGGCAAGATCTCTCTCTGCCAGCAGTAGTGTCGGCTATGTTGGCAGAGCACGAAAACTGGAATGCAGTGGTCTCCTTCTGTGAGAGCGTCATGCTCCAGAAGGAGACCGCAGAGCGGGATCGGGAGAGGGCCGATCCCGCTCGAAGAAGAAGGAGACGGCGCCGGGGTAACAACCGCCCTGGCGCCTAATTCCGATACGCCTGAAAACCCCTGCCGTTGCTATAAGGTGGGGGACCTCTGGGTTCGCGGGTGCGTAGATTGGGGAATCTGCGTGCCCACACCAAGCGACCCAAGAGAAGACGGTAGCACGCATGTGGTCACGCGCTGCCGTGGGACGCTTTGGGGGATCCTTTACAATCTCCCTGGGGGGGTGACCGCTTTACAGTCACCCTCTCCGAGATGTGCCAATAGGCGTGGCACTAGTGGGCGGCTCTAGTGTGATCATACGAGGACCTGGAGCCTCCCTTACGTGCCGAAGATGACCGCTCCAGTGGTTTTAGCCGGTAGGAGTCCGGCATACCCCTTCGCCCTTCCCCGGGGCGAAGGAAGTTCATGATGAATTTCCACTGGGCACCAATAAAAAAAAAAAAAAAAGGTATTGACCCAAGCTCTCACCCCCTGCAGTATGTCGTGCTATTTACTGGACGTCCTGTATAATATTTATTTAATAGATATATGTATGTACATGTAGATATCTATTCATTTATATTTATACATTCTTTTGTGATATTTAAGTATAAAAATAATTTATTAGTTCACTGCAGACTGCCCCTTGTGCATCACCTAGATTTCCATTCCTCCGAAATGGTTGTCTGGAAATCTCTTCCAGCTGCCGAGATGCGATAAGACCGCCAGTTGTGCTTGCTTTCTATAATATTACCTATATTCTATTTTTGGTGTGCAATAAAGTGGATTTATTTATTTATATATATATATATATATATATATTGCGTTATGAACTCCGTTCATTACCATGAACATAATTAATATAAGAACCAAGTACCTAATTAGTTCTAACTAGTTATCTGCATGTAACTACTTCCCGTATCTTGGTATAGAGTTTGATTTAAACATTCCACCTGTGAGATCAATTTACCAAAGAATATATTTCAAAAATCCAATATTCATGATCTTTTATTCATAATTAAAGAAACAAATTTTATTTTTAACGGCAACATAAGACAGCAACAGCACCCATTTAAGCGTACCCATCAACGCTTCCTTGTGTTTAAGCTGGAGACAAGAAACTGCTCAACAACTCACCAGCAACGCGTTAAGTGCCGTGTGGTGCCGGCTCAGAATGCCACCACCCCATTTCCTCCCATGGGGGTCGTAAAAGTCGACTAAGGGATTAGCTGGAGGATGGGCAGCAGCGTCCTTCGAGTACATTAACAACTGAACTGCGATCGCCAATCCGTCTGCCAAGCTCGGCTCTGCTCACAACACATCCATATCGGTGGTTGTGGTGATCTTTGGGGGAGGCCTGTGTCCAGCAGTGGACTTCATTCGGCCGAAATGATGATATATATATATAAATAAATAAATGAAATCTGTTTGCTAAGAATATGTTCGTATATTACTTTACATGTAAGTGGGCACGCCTATTGACGTCCTCTAGACTGGGGGCTACAAATGTATCATAGTTTATATTAATATTTGTAAGTTACTACAATTAACCATCCTTTTTGTTATTTATTTATATATATATATATATATATATATATTAATATAAACTATGATACATTTGTAGCCCCCAGTCTAGAGGACGTCAATAGGCGTGCCCACTTACATGTAAAGTAATATACGAACATATTCTTAGCAAACAGATTTCATGCAAGTTTAACCAGAATCTGGGGAAATATGATTATAAAAATAATTCAAATAATACACAACAGGACGACCTGTCACCGCAAGCCACACCCGTTCACGAGATGATGCTAAGATTTCATATCTGACTGGCACTTTAAGTAATACATGCTGCCGGAATGTCCTGCTCCTGGCGGCGTTTTTCTTCGGGTGACTGTTTAATAGGGTAGAGATGAAATAGAAATCATTTAAAATGACCAAGACCCTGAAGCCGACTAGCAATGCTATTCTGTAAAAATTCACTTCTGAATCCGCAGTGAATAAAAACAAAACAAAATTTCATCGCGGATTCAGTAGTGAGTTTGCTAGTGAGTTCTTACAGAATAGCCACGCGAGACCCGGAGCCGGCTAGCACAGTTGCTAACAACCTTTTTTACCGAATAAATACTGATATAGGTAATAATAATAATATTTTACCTTTTACCTACTACTAATTTGTGTTATGATATTTTACTACGAACGTCACAAATTTAGATTAAACATCCGATAATGTCTGTCTATCTCGTTGGAGGGGCTATAGGTTCCCCCTCCAACAGCTCCAACGGTATGGTGAAGATAGCTGCGAGTCGTTAGATACGGTCAGCAATTCAGCATACCGGTCGTTGTGAAAATCTATGGAGGAGGCCGTTGTTCAGCAATGGACGTCCTTTTGGTTATATACGGAGGACTCTTTATCAGCTAAAACTATTTTGGCGCGGTTTGTAAAAATATGTTTACAAAATCTCCTAGGGAATTGCCAGGACCAATGTCATTGTCTGCTATATAACTCATATTAATGTATATTATAGCCAAGTGCGTGACGGCCTTAATTATTTATGTACAATATAAAACAAAAATTAATGGCCTTAGAGAAAAAGCTGAACCTACCAACTAAGATGATAATAAATATCATGCTGAGTCGATTCTAGCCTATCAACAGTTGAAAGGTACTACTAATATAGTAATCTGCGGTTGTGTTGAAGATTGTAGGTCATAATTTATAATTCATGTCATAATTTATGTATGTCTACATAAATTAAAACGGTTGGTGCAGTGGCTGATACAATCGGCTGCTGCGCTCCGGGTCGCGGGTTCGATTCCCGCACGGAACAAATATTTGTATGATCTGCAGGTAGTTGTTCCCACGTCTGTGTGTATTGTGTGTGGAATTTGTCTGTAAACGCACCCACTACACAGGAGAAAATTTAGTGTGGGGCAACGTTTAAAAAAAAAGGTAGATATATAATAATGTCTTAGGTTTTCGCGAGTAATACAAAATATACGCGATAGAATCCGTTTAAATGTGTTTTATTATAAGGTAAATATAATTAATTTCCCTAAAGTATTGCAAAATAATATGCAAAACTCAAAGCTTCCTCTCTCTCTTACTATGTACCTCCAATACTTATATTATCATTATAAAAGATTTTTTGTATCGGACAGGCTCCATAATGATCTAATACTTTAGTTACCACCTACTTAAATGCAAAATTCATATTGTGGAATGCAATAAATAATTGTGTATAAGTAATGGTTGACCTAAGCAATACTGATGCATTCGTCATGCTCGTGAACGGATTGGCATCTTTCGGGACGGGTCAGCCGGTAACTGCCTGGGCAAATAACTTATAAGGTATGTATATTATCATTGTAGTATATGTGTTCTTTACGCATTCATAGAAAGGTTTTCAGCTGTTTTAGCATATATGTATATATTGATTATAATAAAAAAATAAGTAGTAAGGATGTGGTTGAATGTAAAGTAACTTTTAATGGTAAAAGATATAAGGTGAAATAATTAAGTAGGTTAACACACATTTTATTTTTATTGGCTGTATGCGTATATTGAAACATTTATGATTATGCATTTAAGCTAATCAATTAAAATATTATTGGATACTTTCATGTTTGAATTTTTATCAGGTACCGGTACAGGCTTTTGCTCGCGGCTTCGTACGCGTGGAATTTAGAAATGTATAACATGCTATTGAAAACATGCAATAATTACCTGATTTTATTAGGAACTTGTAATACATGTAGAGGGATCATGATATGTTTCCGAATGACACGACCCACAGGCCATTTTTTTTTTAGGCTCCAGGATCTCGAAAGATCTCCATCTAGAGCCACCCATTGGCGCCACGCCTTTAGGCACATCTCGGAGGGGATGACTGTAAAGCGGTCATCCCCTCTAGCGGAGGAAGGGCGACTGTAAAGATGCCACCCTCCCAGGCACTTCTCGGGGGAATTGTAAAGGATTCCCCCGAAGCCTCGCTATGCGCTGTACTGCGCACACGGCGGTACGTGACCACATACACACCGCTGTCTTCCCGGGGGTCGCTCGGTATGAGCACGCAAATTTCCCAATAGGCGCGCTCGCGACCCTCAAGGCCCCCCGCCATATGAAGACGACAGGGGGCTCAGCCGTGTGGTGCCGGCTCAGAATGCCACCACCCCATCTCCTCCCATGGGTGTCGTAAAAGTCGACTAAGGGATTAGCCGGAGGATGGGCAGCAGCGTCCTTCGAGTACATTAACAACTCAACTGCGATCGCCAACCCGCATGCCAAGCGTGGTGATTATGGCAAAACCCCCCAATGAGCCCACAACACACCCATATCGGTGGTTGTGGTGATCTTTGGGGGAGGCTTGTGTCCAGCAGCGGACTTCATTCGGCCGAAATGATGATGATGAGGGGGCTCAGGCGTGTTGGACACGGGCGCCGCGGCGGTTGTTACCCCGGCGCCGTGTCCTACTTCTCCGAGCGGGATCGGCCCTCTCCCGATCCCGCTCAGCGACCTCCTTCTGGAGCATGACATTCTCACAGAAGGAGACCACAGCACTCCAATTTTCATGCTCTGCCAGCATAGCCGACACTACAACTGGCAGAGAGAGATCTTGCCCGATCCGATCGACCAGGATCCGCCGCTCGGCAGCCCACGCTGGGCACTCTCCGAGCGTGTGCTGTGCGGTATCCTGATCGTTTCCACAGTGATGGCACTGTGCCGTGACCTCGCGTCCTATCCTGTGCAAGTATGCACCGAAACAACCGTGTCCGGTGAATACCTGCGTCAGGCGGAGTGTGACGCGCTCGCTCCTATGGAGCCAGGCTCCGAAGAGCGGCATGACGGCCTCAACGACGCGGTTTTGCGCGTACTGCGGCAACATGAGCCGCTCGCGCCACAGCTCGAGTGCACGCCGCTGAGCCTGCCGTCTCAAACGTTCGAGCGCCCCTGAAGGCACGCCTTCACCGCTCTGGCGGAGGGAGCGTGTTTGGTTATACACCCACGCATCCATCTCCGCCAGGATATCAAAAGGCGGAAAGCGCGCCAACAGAGTTGCCGCCTCAAAGGACACCGTTCGGTATCCTCGTGCGATTCGTATAGCCACTCTACGCTGCAGACCGTGAATCTTGGTTCTGCAGCGCTGGACGCCCGAGAGTCGAGATGACCACGACTCCCCCGTAGAGGCGGCGAACTTCTTCCCTCGGTCCCCCGAGATTGGGCAGTAGACGGTGCAAGGCACCCACTATCCTTTCGACCCGGGGGACAAGACGCTCGAAGAGCTCCTCGAAGCACGACTTATAGGCCTACCACATATTGCATCCAGCCCAGCCAGCCGAATGCCAAACCATGCGCTTATGTCTATTGCTTGGAAACGCTTCCCACATGGCACTGGGTGGCGTCGTCAATAACTTTCATAAAATGTATCTTGCCCTTTTCCGCCCAGTATTAACAGTCCAGTCACTCGTTATAGCCACACCGCTGATTTTGTCATTAAAATTAGGGCTTTAAGTCGTGTGTTGTACAATACTTTTATAAAATCAAGATACCTTTCGCGAGTGCGCTCGCAACTGCCATGCTCCCATCTCACATACAGCGTATAGACCGAATAAGCAGATCACGCGCTTCAAGCGAGCATACAGCGTGCCGATTGCGAGCGATCCGCTTGCCGACACCACCACTGCCGCCCATTATACAGACACGCGTTCGAGATCACTCACTATAATGTGCGCTGAGTGAACAGCAATAAGTCGAACCCTGACTGTCATTGCTTAAAAGACCAACATGATGGCGAATAAATGTCGCAGACGACTGGGACTGTCGCTGACCTCCTCGAGAGTATCATCCCAGTGTTTATCACCGTCAAGTAGATGGAGCGCTCTGTAGTCTGGATGATATTTGGGTAATTTAACGGCATCTAAAGCACCGTCTGAAGTAAAATGTGCAAAAAATTGCACATGCCATTATTTGGATGCACAGTGTAGACCTCACCCAATGCAGCGTCTTTCATAACTCCCGAGAAACCATATTCTGTACGCCCACGTTGACGTCGATCAAACACACCTCTTTACTTCTCGTACGTATAGTATGACGACACCTCGCCATTCGTTCGCGATTTGGCGAACGAAGAGGATCCTCTTCGCATAGTTGAAAAAATCGCAAAGCAAAACCGTAGTTTGACGCGGATTTTCCAAGCGCTCTATGACATTTCCAGAATTGAAATAAATCCTCTAGCCATTTTCTAAATGAACGGTCACATGCACCGTGACCGTTGGATGTTGATCATGTATAGAGACGTCGCAGTGTAGAGCTCGATTGCGATTCACACTGGGTGTAAGTCTCTGAGGCTCGTGATGCAGCATGGCGCTGCCGATCGCTGGCGAGACGTGCTTCATGTCCTTCATTACTATCTTGTGATCGAGAGGCACCAATGACAACTCATTGGGTACCGCGACTGGCGTTGCGTGCTGCTTTCTGCTGTTAAAGAGGAATATCTTTCAAAGCTCATGGGCAAGATGCAAAAGCTAGCTCGATCTCTCAAAACTGTAGTTGATCGTGAGGCTCAGTTAGCTACTAAACGTGCACAGAGCATTGCACTGGAGCTTCGAAAGACATTCGTCTTCTTTCTAGGAGGCATGTAAAATTCCCTTTTGAATCCGATATCAATAACAACCAAATCAAACAAAATTAATCAACACTGGTCCGTAAGAATCGGCAATTGTTCAAATATTTCAGCTATAAATAAAATATCGTCGGTAAGCTTAGTAACTAAGTTGTTTATAAAAGTTTAATAACAACAAAGTCACGGACGGAAGTCACGGACACTGACGGCGCGGTTGGTGCAGTGACTGATACAATCGGCTGCTGCGCTTCGGGTTGCGGGTTCGATTCCCGCACGGAACAAATATTCGTATGATCTGCAGGTAGTTGTTGCATGGGTCTGGGCGTATTGTGTGTGAATGTGTCTCTAAACGCACCCACGACACAGGAGAAACCCTACTATGGGGCTTCGTTTTTAAAAAGAATATATATAAGTCCACATATGTAGGTAACGCTTTGCGTGGATATCGCGACAATCGACATCGGTACCCTTTGGCGCAGATTAGGAAAAATACTACGTTTAATCTGAGCTGACCCTTAACTTCACGTTTTGCCAACGAAGCCATACCGTGATTTAATTCGACATTAACGCCATCTAGTTGGAATAAAAAATAAGTATTTCAACTTTATAAATTTAATCATTATAAAACTAAGTAACCCAGAAACGTCGTAATACATAGAAAATATTATCCTTTATTTAAAGATACCAACTTGCCGTGTGGTGCCGGCTCAGAATGCCACCACTCCATTTCATCCCGTGGGTGTCGTAAAAGTCGACTAAGGGATTAACCGGAGGATGGGCAGCAGCGTCCTTCGAATACATAAACAGCTCAACTGCGATCGCCAACCCGTATGCCAAGCGTGGCGATTTTGGCAAGACCCCTCAATGAGCTCACAACACACCCATATCGGTCGTTGTGGTGATCTTTGGGGGAGGCCTGTGTCCAGCAGTGGACTTCATTCGGCAGAAATGATGAAAAATAAGTAACCCAGAAACGTCGTTATAAATAGAAAATATTATCCTTTATTTAAGGATACCAACCTAAGTATTTTATCACGCTTTTTGGCTTAGGGGGCACAACAGTTACGAAAATGCACAATGAGTCATTCAAAAGAACGTTTGGCACCAAAGTCAATCGTTTTTCTCTAATAAATATACAAACAAATACTTTATTAAACTAAGTCCATTTCATGATGACAATTAATGCGAAATATAAATGAAAACTTAAGACATCTGTTGCCTTGAACCCGTGACATATAATAAAATATCAACTACAGACCAGAAAGAATATTTAATATAGAAATTGCCTTTCAAGATAATAAAATTAATGCAAAACAAAATCCAAAAAGTAACATTTAAGAGGTAGGTTTGATTCCGAGAATAAAGCAATCACAACCTGCGTGTTAGTTTGGCAGGCTACGTAACCGGCTGCGAAAGTTACGAAATAAGCTTTCTCATTCCTAAAATCTGTCGCTGTAAAACAACACTTTGTAGACATATTGTTATACAACTCACCTCCCATGTACAAAAGCGTGATGATTTGTAATCTAGAGCCATTTTTGGACAGTAACGGACATTTTTGCCAAATTTCAACGAATTCTATAGTGTAGTTTTAGCGGTAACACCCAACATAGAAACAGATAAACAGACAAACAGACAGAAATTCAAAAAATTGCAGTTTTGGCATCAGTCTCGGTCCTGGAGCACGCGGCAGTGATTTTTTCAAAAAATATTCATTGTACAGTTTTTGTGTGTCTACGTTTTTATTATAGTATAGATATGCATGATATGGAACATTTTTTTTGGCTCAAACTAAATAGATGCATTTCATCATTTCGACCGAATGAAGTCCACTGCTGGACACAGGCCTCCCCCAAAGATCACCACAACGACCGATATGGATGTGTCGTCTGCTCATTGGGGCTACTTGCCATAATCGCCACGCTTGGCAGACGGGTTGGCGATCGCAGTTAATTTGTTAATGTACTCGAAGGATGCTGCTGCCCATCCTCCGGTAAATCCCTTAGTCGACTTTTACGACACCCACGGGATGAAATGGGGTGGTGGCATTCTGAGCCGGCACCACAAGGCATAGCCGGCACCACACGGCATAGCCGAGATGCATTTAAGCTAAACAAAATCATTTTTATTGAACACTTTCACTATCTTTATAAAAACATTATTCTTTTATTTCTCCAGAAAACATCCCTACATACAACCGATGGAAATGACAGCAACAATATTATCTATAAAATTAATCAATCTGAAGTTAAAAAAATATTCTAGCAAGAATGACAAAATTCACTCAGTAAATACAATTTATTTAAAAATAATTCAGCATTACAAACAACTTAATCTAAGGATGATTCTAAATTACTTTTTCTTCTCATCTTTTTCTTTTTTATCACCTTTTGCTTTCTCATCAGGTTTCTTATCTTCTTCCTTACCATCCTTCCCTTCTTTCTTTTCCTTTTCCTTTTTATCTTTATCCTCTTTTTTACCTTCTTCAGCATCTCTATTTGTTATCTTGTTGTTGATTAGATTATGTAAGGCTATGATTGATCTGACCAGTGCAGCCAAGTACACCACAAGTGACTGGTCATTTGTCTTGATATAAAGGTTGTCGATAAAACTGTCATTAGCAATGTCAGGCAAGAGGTTGAAGATGTCCTGCAGTTGATAAATTATCTGGTGGTTCATTGGCAGAGAGCCTTGGCCAACTTGGATAAGGTAGTCTCTAATCTCACTAAGTTGGGAATGAAGGCCTTTTAATCCAAGTAACTGATTTGTAATTCTCTGCGACAAACTTCCAACAGTGGTGTCTTTGATGTCCCTTAGAAGATGTTCCACACCAACTTCTTCTGCTTCTTCAGCACCAATCTCGCTGGGGACATGTTCAAATGTCCTTGTTGTAGGTGAGCCATCATCATGGACCTCTTCCACGGCTTGATATGCTTCAGTTGGAAGACCAAGATCTTTTGGTTTAGCATCAATAATGACAAGGACTGAGTTGGGACAATAGCGCCTGATTAACTCATTGATAGAAACATCATTCTGGTGTAGTTTAGGACCAGTGTGGTACCAGCCTACTACCTTCTCTCTGGCATTAACTTTCTTGAACATACCATACATGTTCTCCAAGTAGTCATGGTCAAGGAACCACACTGACTTATCTTTGTCATCCTCATCAAATGGAACTGGAAGTACAACATACATTTAAAATTCTAATGTTTTAAATAAGAAATGGATACAGGTGGTTGGAGCTTGGAGCTTAATTATTAAATAGTTGTTAAGAATATAGTCAAATTTGTAGACTTTAAGAATATACTAAATAATTAACTGTTTCTTTCTTTCTTTGCAATGAATGTATAAATATAATATATTAGGGGAATCCAGTATATTACCAATCCCATTATAGCGACACAAGTCAGCTGTGATAGCTCTGAGTTGAATAATGATTTATTTACCTGCAAAACTGTTTGACACATCCAGGACACCTTTAGCTCTCCAACAGCCCAGCAGGACACCGACTACTCGTTTCTGATTACCTATTTTTCCCATCCGATTGAAGTGGTCCACCACACTCAATAGGACAAGGGGATGAACCACAACTTTTGTGGTTAACACTTCTTGGCTGGGCATTGTTGCAGTGTTATTTTACTAATACTTGTGCAGTTATTATTAGAAATGTAAACGAGAATGAGACGACAATAACGACGAACAACTTTATTCCTCTCAAAATACGCTAGCAAAAAATGTTTGCCAAGCGACAAATCAAAACTAAAATTTGACAGTCATTTGAAAAGAAAAATAATGTCTATGGACCGATGTAAGGTGTTCCACAGAGAATATAATCACAAATTTTCATGCGTTCTTTGTTCGTAAAAAATATTACACCTGGCAACCATTAGCGGTGTGCGTTACAAACCGTAAACAGTTATTGAAACTATGTATCGCGTCCAATACCTAAAACTATGTATTGGTCTCTTCGGAAACTATTTATCGGGCGAAACACTTTATTCACACAGCATTTGATCGTCGATAAACAGTTACCGAAACTAGCCGAATGACTCCGACCGAGCGATCGCACGAACAAGAAGCGAGATCGCGCATTTATGAATTTTAGTCATTCTAAATAGTAATATGTGCCGTGTGGTGCCGGCTCAGAATGCCACCACCCCATCTCCTCCCATGGGTGTCGTAAAAGTCGACTAAGGGATTAGCCGGAGGATGGGCAGCAGCGTCCTTCGAGTACATTAACAACTCAACTGCGATCGCCAACCCGCCTGCCAAGCGTGGCGATTATGGCAAAACCCCCCAATGAGCCCACAACACATCCATATCGGTGGTTGTGGTGATCTTTGAGGGAGGCCTGTGTCCAGCAGTGGACTTCGTTCGGCCGAAATGATGAAAAAATGATGAAATAATAATAATAAAAATCACATTTTATTTTATTTTGTTAGGAATGATTTTTATGCTGCTATCAAATCTTTGACACGTTATTTAGGTATATCCATCCTATATTGACACGAGTATAAATTACATATTAGAACTTTGCATAAGACTAGAATTAATTGTGTCAAATTATTGTATTTTACCAGTCATAATAATCATTTACCACTGTCTGTGGTAGAACAAAAAACCAAAGTATAAAATTTTCAGTTGATAGCGAACATGAATTTGTTTACTATTGATTACAAGTTTCGAAGCAAATACCTAAACCGACACGAAAACGTTTATCATTTCATAAACACTTTATACGCATCTCGTCCAATAAATAGTTACCGTAAATACATAGTTTTGTGTTGATAGCATGTTTCGAAGCAAATACATGAACCGACACGAAAACGTTTATCATTTCATAAACACTTTATACGCATATCGTCCAATAAATAGTTTTTGAAAATACATAGTTTTGAAACACTTTATCGGATACCAATACATAGTTTCGGTTCGGTTCACGCAAAAAGCTTTATTACCCACTTCTAGCAACCATGCCCCAACTCTTAGACGATCGGAGCATTGGCCCAACCGTTGTTGAAAAACGATAACATTATCATGGTAACTTCAAACTGTAAATTACCAATTAACTCAACGAATCTGAAACGACTCCATCTACCAGCTCGATTGGGGAAACTTTCCTGTACAATAATGGTCACTTCTATTGAACTAACCGTGCAATCCACTGACCTCTATTACAAGTTTTTACAGCGCATTAGATGACCTACTTAAACCTAAAAAATTGTACGTATCAGGACGTACCATTATTTAGGTTCTCATACCATGTATCTACGAACAGATGAAGTGATGTTAGATAATGGGCAACGGACCGCAGTAAATGTTAGTAAAATGCAATGTCATCAATATGTTTGGCCGGTTATTTGACTACCCGGAACATAAATTCAGGAGTAGAACACAGTCGGGTCAGGTCGCAATAGCAACAGTAACATCCGTCATGGAGTAGAGGCTGGGGGTACTCTCAGGACATTGGTGTTTCGGAAAGTAAACGTGTCGCATAGGCTGGGAAGAGACGGACGGTTGTCATCACCGCAGAGACTGCCAGGAGGATATGGTGCAGCACATGCTGGAGAAGTGTCAAGCTTTGGCATCGTAGTACCGTGTTCATATCGTGGCGGTCGAAGATGGTGACCTATCGCATCCGGTCGTGGTTCACTTCACCGTTCGGAGCAAGAGCGCATAAGATGCCATCGCCTTCTTTTGCGAAGATGTGATGAAGACGAAAGGAGGAAATGAAACAAGCAAAGAAAGTGGTGGAGTGGGCGGGATGGGAGCATACCACCGAAAAAAACGTACCGGGCGTCATAGGGTGACAACCAATCTCCGGCTTCCATGAGTTGCGACCTGAGAGTGGCGAACTTTGGGCAGTCATCAACCGAACAGAAAGAAGCAGGCCTAAGACCCGCGGCGATGGAGCGCCGTGTTCTATGCATGCTTCTCCGCAGGAATGGACCAGGTCGCACACAGATGCAGCCTGTCAGAGCCGATAACTGTCAGGGGTGCCACCCAATGCCTATCAAACTCCGCACCCCCAGTCATAGGTAAGTAGAAAAAACACCGTAGAGTTTAAGCGGCGTAGTCCGACCCACGCCTCCGTTTTCTCAGGGTGAAGGAAGTCTGAGAGGATATCCCAACGACCAAAGAATGTTAGGACATATACGGCAAACATGTTCCCAGACGACGTAAAACGGAACATAAGGCTGGCGTACGATCGGCTGCACGGTATTAAAATAGAAAATACAGTTACCAACCTGACAATATCGCAAGCAGATGGAAAGTCCCAAAGTTATGCTGTGTTAACATCGCACTTCCTCTTCTTTAAAAAAAAATCCCCCACACTACGGTTTTTCCCTAGTCGCGTGTGTGTTTACAGACACAAATTCCACATACAATACACCCAGACCTGGAACAACTACCTGCAGATCAGAAAAAAATATTAGTTCCGTGCGGGAATCGAACCCGTGACCCGGACCCGGACCACAGCAGACAACTGTATCAGCCACTGCACCTACATGCCATCGTCAAACGAGAAATCGGAAATTTAACGATTTGCAGGTTGAGTGATATATAGTTTGAAAGAAGCAATCCAGGCAGCAAAAGACAAGGAGTTGAAATCGGCATGGTCTTTAGCAGGTGAAAATGTCATGCAGTTTTCACGTCGTGGTAGAGGTAATTTACAAACTAATAACTCTTACCACCAAGGACATTTCTGTAATCATCAGTTACGTGGTCAACAAGGATATTATAATAACCATAAATTTAATAATTATGGTAACATAAACAACTTCAGAACGGGTAATTATAACAATATTACTCCAATAATTTCTGCAGACGAAATTATAAAAATTGTTGTGGTAGATAATTTTTTCATTCCCGTGGTATTCAATTCAACGGTCGAGCGAGGTTCATATAGTCGCTCGTTGGTGACGCCTGAATCGGGGTGGGTCGGTACACATATTACCTCGGGTTCACCTGGACAGTCGTTGGGGCTTCAAAGCATTTTGTGTACTTCGTCCCCCGAATCGAGAGATTGGTGAGATGGATCGAAAGGTGCGAAATATTTTTATTTTCTAATAGTTTAATCGTTTTACTTTGTGCATTATTTTCTTCCTTTCGAAGATATAATTGTTATCACTGTTTTGAGGCTGTTAGTACAAATGTGCCAAACGTAAGACATTAATCATTTAATTTATAGACGTTTCTGACTTATTGTAGAATAAAAAAAGAGTAAATAGCAATGTTATTTTAAGAGAATTATGCTATTTTATAAAATAACCATGAATAAAGCATGAAACAGAGCCGAGGTGGTGCTCTTCTTCAAAAAGGCAGATAACACCCTGCTGAAGAATTGTAGACAAATCTCACTTTTAAGACTTATTTAGAAGCTGTTTTTAAGGATCATTACGAATCGTCTCGAGCACAGATTGGTGACTTCCAGCCTCCCGGACAAACCGGTTTCTGAAATGCAGAGACGGAGGAGTATAATCTGCAACTATGCTTAACGTTCGTAAAGCCTTCGATTCGATCGAAACCTGGGTGGTGCTGCAATCTCTGCAGCGGTGTCACATTGACTATACATCAAGGTGTTTAAGTGTTTATGTAAAGACGCCACTATGTCGGTGCGAGTACATGAACAGAGCACGAGGGCAATTCCATTGCAGAAAGGTGTGCGACAGGAGGACGTTATATCACCGAAACTATTCACCGCTGCAATGGAGGATGCCTTCAAGCTATTAAAGTGCAAAGGATTCGGTATTTACATCAATGGCGAGTATAACACTCACCCTCGATTTGCCGAAGGCATCGTAGCCATATTAGAATCGCTGCAAAAACTCAGCACAATGCTCGATGATCTCAACAGAGTTTCCCAACAGGTGGGCTTTGAAATTGGACCTGGGAAAGACAAAAGCACGTCAAATGCCCATGTCATGCCCGTCCAAATTTCCAGTGGGAACTCTTTTCTCGAAGATGACGAGTATTTACTATTTCTAGCGTAGCTGAATTTTCATTTCTTAAACTTTAAAGTTTATTTTATATTTGAATTCTTATTTTTATATCCAATTATACAAGGCAAGCCGGTATACAAACAGGATATATAAGAAGACCTTATTATACACATTTTATATCCATTTATACGATCTGGCAGCGCTGGTTGTAAATATTTAGTAGGTTGTAGGTGATACGACTCGAGTCCACTTTTACTTGAGTGAATCGAGTGACATCGAAATAACCGGAAATAACCTATTCGAGTAACATTTTACACTTTATATTACGACATTGATAAACTGTTATCTATTGTTCTTGTGACATAAAATTATCTTATATATAATCCTTCTGTACGTGTGTATGTCACTAAACTCCTCCTAAACGGCTAAAACGATTTTTTTTTGTATGTTTGTGTGGGTCCTTGAATGGTTTAGATTCACAGTTGGACCGGGTAGGTAGTGCTGCAATTGGGTTTGCATGTACCTGCCTGCGCGAAGCTGGGACGGTCAGGTAGTAATTATACAAAACTATAAATGTATGAACATCGTGTAGTCATTAATGTTATATATTTAGTACTTTTATTTTTTGTCTTTTGCCTGTCAGTATAATGGGTCGGTCATTTTCACTATAATGTCTTGCTGGTTGCGACGTTGTAGTAGTAGGTAGTTAGGTTCCCCAAAATATGGTTGAGCTAAGCAATGAGATAATATGTATGGTGCGGCTGCTTGTTTTGGTGTGTTTCATTTGCTTCTGTTATCAAATACCTCGATCTCAACGTAGTATTTAGTCGCGCGACCACACACTCACACAGAACTCGTGCGCAGGCAGAATGAATGACACGCCATAGCAAATACAAACGTGTGCAGGCGTTTGATGCTTAGTGTTTGATAACTAATAGTATATATGTATGTATAATGATAGTTTTCCGCTTACCTTATATTGTTTTATGTTTTTTATAGCTGTATTATTTAAATTATGTATGTTGGCTTAATATCCGTCCGTCACATAGGGTTAGCACTGAAAACCATCTCTGTGTTGCGGCTAGCGTTGCAACGCGGTGTTATGCTGAGAGTTGACCTCTTTGCCACTGTTGGGACGTGCATCGGCAAACTGTTATTTTTGTTATGATTATTTTGTATCTCATTTTTTATTTTTTTTATTTATATTCTACGATCAATCTTTTTGTTATGTGGTTTTTTTATGGCAAGTTTGGTGTAGATTTTGGTTTAATTTATTGTACCGATGCAGGTTTTGCTGTGGTAATAAATCGCTTTTCTTTCTTTCTTTCAATGCTGATGCATGCCTCATGAATGGATTCCATCTGTCGGGACTAGTCAAGTCAAAGTCAAAAATTTTTATTTCATATAAACCAAATATTGGCACTTATGAAACGACAACCATTAACTGCCATGGCAAATTAATTATTATTATGTTATTGTAGTATGTTGCCTTCATACATTTTTCCCGATAAATGTTTTATCATCATTTGTAAAACAACACCTAATCTCAATTATTTTTAAAAGAGTTTCCATTCAATACCTTGCCGGCTTTTCACCACAGGATCAACCCATTGGAACCATACAACTTAAATTCTGATGGTTCATAAGTGCCAGTAATTGGTTTATTTGAAATAAAATCTTTGACTTTGAACCGTGTAGCTCCGCGGGCTGATTACCAAGTCGCACAAGCTTTGCAACAGGCGTAAATTGCTCCAACACCGCTGTCAAACGTCAATTTGGTATTACCTATTTGCCGATAGCGACTACATAATATACGTATTATATACTCCTCCGTATAATATACTGTAGTCTGTGAGCGACTATACAGGCGAAGATCTCTGACGCGCCTCTGTCGGACAATCAATGAACTAAAACGTTCATTCTTTTTAGTTCCACTGGTGGCTACTGACGCTATTAACTATGCATCTTCCATAATAGCGACTGGCGGGCGATGCCTTACGTTATACCAATTTTTTTAACGCTTTGCCACCGGTAGATCCTTGGCTGCGCGATAGCTGCTATCGCGTCTGCTGTTGCTGTTTTTAGCTAATCAGCTCGCCGGTCATGAATAGTGCTACCCCATCTCTTCCCGTGAGTGTCGTAGAAGGCGACTAAGGGATTTTGGAACCTGGTGCGTACGTATAAGCACTTTACCATTAACTACTAACAGTAACATACCCAAGGAGGGTTTGTGTCAGGCATGCAGCCGACATTAACTATTGCCATTGGGGCCAGGGCAGGAAAAAGAAAAAGACCATTATCAATAACGATCTTTGATGTCATGCTCTATAGTGTTGAGTAGGACATACAAGAGGCGGTACATTTGTCCCGTACATGACACAATATTGTAAGAGCGGCTCAACATTATAACATGTACCACTTCAAATTTTATGTCGCGTTACTTTACTCTTCGCATGTGAACTGTAGGGTGAGAGAGAGAGAATGAGGCACATGCTTCAAAAGTACGTCTTTTTATTCAACGGACATTATCGTGACTGCAAGAGACAACATGATGTTTTTATTCACTCTATTACAAATGTACTAGTACAAAGTACGAGACGCGACAGTTTTAGAAAAATATGATTTCATGAATGTCTGTTAAATACCTATTTGTTTTGCTTGTTTATGTCTGTGTATTAGGTATATTTTAAATCAAAATCATGTTTTACAAATAAGTCGCTTGCACAATAATGCTACAGTGGCTAATAAGTAGAAACGTCGATACAATCGTCATTCGTCTAAAATCAATCGCTTTTTATTACTTTGCTTTAAGTATTACCTCAATCACACTTTGTAAGACAGGGCAGTACAAATACAGCAACAGTACATGAAATACTCGTTCTTTCAAATGTACCGCCAAGCTTCATGAAGCTGCAAATGAGGCGAGGCGTCATCACGTCATGACCAGAGATGGCAATAACGGCTACATTTCAATAATGAATTACACTGCTGTGTTATTTTACAACAACTGTTATTGTAAACTGCTGTCAGTTATCCTGTTATCCTGCTGTTGAGTCGTTTTGCAACATTATAATGAATTATGGATTATGTGTAGCTTGTTTATATACAGTACATTACTTAGTAATTACTTTAAAACACTATATACTATACTAAAATGATTTGGTAATTACAATAATCTAAAACACCAAACTAAACTTTTCAACTATCACCGGACAGCGACAGCGGATAATGACAATCGTGTTCGCGATCGCAATGACAACAATAACGATAACATTTACATTATTCGCAACTCGCATTACATTATTGTCTCACTGTTGTCAAATTTTCGTTATCCGTTGTTTAGTTATGGCCTCAGTTAAATATTAAAATCGACATTATTCCATTTGGTTAAAGCATAAAATCGCAAAATAAAACATGCGACTCACTACATTAAGATAACAGACAACGATAAAAATAAAAGTGAACTTTATCACGTGCACTTAAGGACTATAATCGTATGATTTGTAATTCTTTAGCAATGTGAAGTACGTCATATTTGAATAACACCATATCTCTCACGCCTATTGGTTGCGCATAATGCTTTCTTATTCGCCACGTAGCCGTGCAACGTTAGCTGCGAATGTACGCGCACTGCCTGGCTAGTGGCTGTTGTCAATAACAATAACGAAAAACGACAACAGGATAATTCGTTGTTCAATAATGCGTTATACATTGCGTAAGAATAATGCATTACATTATCCGTTATTGAAATAATGACCACCTCTGGTCATGACGCCTCGCCTCATTTGAAGTGGGACATTGTACTGGCGCAGTACAATAAAGAGGCTACTCTTACAAACTCATTTTTAAATCGTGTCCTACTCAACACTAATGCTCTATGACATTATTGAATAATAACAACATTGCTGCGTACAAAGCAGCATGGTCAATAGATGACATCCTGCCCACATGGCAAATGATAAAAAAAACAATCAATCTATTGTCATAATGTCATTGTCAATGTCATATTTGTAATTTTGAAAGATTAAATAGACGTGCTTGCGAAAAACCGATTGGAAAAAAGTTCAAAAACCAATTGAACCGTACGACGTTGCCGACTTATTGTTTAGAATATTTTTATTTTTGAGAAATGGTTTATTAATATGTAAAGGTTTATTAATCTAAATACCGAAATTGTGGAAGATACTCTACAGAAGCCATAATCTAAGAGAAGAAGAAGAAGACGTGCTTGCTTGATTTTAATTATTCTATACCAAATTATCAAATAAAGTACTCTAATTAAATAAACAGGCATACAGTGTTTTACATATATTTTTATGTAAACATTATCTGTCTCGACTCAAGTCCTATAAGAATGTCACAACGAACTATAACCTTCGTTACAGGCAATGCCAAAAAACTAGAGGAGCTCAGGGCTATTCTCGGCACTAACTTCCCTTTAGAAATAATTAGCCAAAAGCTAGACTTGCCAGAACTTCAAGGAGAAATAGACGATGTGTCTATTAAAAAGTGCCAGGAAGCAGCACGCCGTCTGAAATGTCCAGTGTTAGTGGAAGATACATGTTTGTGTTTTAATGCACTGAAAGGCCTTCCTGGACCCTATATTAAATGGTTTCTAGAGAAATTAGAACCTGAAGGGCTTACAAATTTGTTGTCTGGATGGGAAGATAAATCTGCAAAAGCAGTGTGCACGTTTGCTTACTGTGGTGACAACTGTGAAGATGTTATGCTGTTCCAAGGCGAAACTAATGGAAAAATTGTATCTCCGAGAGGTCCAAGAGACTTTGGGTGGGATTGTGTTTTTCAACCTGACGGTTTCAATGAAACCTATGCTGAACTACCAAAGACACAGAAAAATAACATATCTCACAGATACAAAGCTTTAGAGAAATTTAAAAAATATTTTGTGCCACACTTGTGACTGATTGCAATTTGTTTTTAGTTCAGTGTCAGTTATATAAATAGGCATGTGTAAGGGAATTGTAATTAATTTTATTTGCTATGTTACATTAAAACCATATCAAACTTATAATTATTTATTCTGATATTACCAATTCCACTTATTTACAGTCATCAAAATTTTTGATTTTTCATCATCATATCGGCCATGCAACGTCCACTACTGAACAAAGACCTCCCCCATAGAGTTCCACAATTGTGTCATAATTTTGAGGGGAATTTGCCATACTCATCACGCTTGGCAGGCGGGTTGGTGAGCGTAGAATGGCTGCTGTTCCACAGAAGGGACTCTGCTGCCCATCCTTCTGGCTTAGAGTCCCTTAGTCACCTTTTACGACATCCACGGGAGGAGATGGAGTGGTGCTATATTCTTAACCCAGACATGATTTTTACATGTACTTATAGTACTTTCATCAAATCATATAATATCATAAAAGATAAAATAAACTTATTAGATATATTAATATTACTTTTTGACGTTGACTTGTGTACACCAGGTGCAACGTAAGGTTCTAAATTTGAATTGTTATAATTCTTGTAATACCAATCATTTTCATCAACTTGCCTTATCCTTGTATTACCTGTGCTCATAATTTCTGAAAACCGAGTCTTTGGTTCCCTATTTGGTGAATAATTTTCTCTATATTCAAACTGTTCTATTTGTGGTAGGTTTACTTTTGTAATGGTTGCAGGTCTTTTGCTGTGATTTCTTTCATGTAATTCTGCAGTGCTAGGTATCAAGATTGCAGATAAAGCAGTAGGTGGTGGCTGATCAATATGCTTTTTCATTGGTGGCTTTGATGTGACAGCAGTGGATGAAGAGTAAGTTGAAGTACTGCTTTCCATCCAAGATTGAAGTGACATATCATTACTTATATCTGTTGTTATCAGCATGTTTTCTTTTTCTGTTACTTGTGTTATAGTTAAGTTTGACTCCATCAGATTGTATTTGCTCAAAATGTTGGGATCCATCTTTTGTTCTTCGACATTTTTAGTTCTGTTATAAGCTATATGAGTGCTGTTGTTGTCATCAACATAAGCTTGTAGTTCATGTATCTCACTTTTCATTTTCTGATGTGTAGTGTTGCTTTGGATTATTTTAACAGGTGGTTTTATTGAAACTGCCGCAACGGCATGTTCAATAGTCTCTTTATTGTTATGTATAGTGGCACTTTGATCTTGAACAGCGGTATGTGATGCATTTAGTAGTGTTGGATCAGGTATTGGCATGAAGCCTCCAGCAGTAGTGGGTAGAATTGGCGAGAAACCACCGGTTTCAAACTTGGGTGGTTCTGGTAATTGATATTTATTTCCACTGTATGAGATTTTCTTTTCTGGCCAGTCCAGTTTGCGGCCTGTGTTTAACAATTTTCGCATGTCTATTGGCGGAAGGGGCATGCCAAAAAAGGTGAAGCCACTATTAGGTGCTTTTGTAGTAGCTGGATTGATTATGTCTGTCGTATTTTTCATTGCTGCATAAATCGTAGGCAAGCCGCCTGAAGATCTATTATTATTTTGTGTCACACTTATTTCGTTGTTTAACCCATCAATTAAAGTTTCATTGTAGGGATAATCAACATATTCATCATAGAAGTATTCTGATTCTTCTGGTGATGGTTTGTTTATTTTGTTAGCTTGATAATTGTTCTTGATCTGCGATGTATAGCCCTTTATTGTATCCAATGTTGAGAACACCTGAGATGTTGCTAAATTAGGCAAAAGTGCTTGATTTTCATGTGTAATGCACAATCTCAGATCTTGTTCATCAATTTGATTGATTGCAGTGTTTGAGCATTCAATTCTTCCGAATGGCATTCCCTTAACATATGTGCCATCAGCACACTTAGGTCCAATTGAAGATGATTCAGATAGCCAAGATTTGAGCCAAACAATATGACAATTGCATATCAGCGGATTACCTGAAAAGAAAAGACAACTAATCAAAATAATATCTTGAGTAATAATTTAAGCTCTCGGGGTTCTGGATTTGGGTCGGTACTGGACGGAGCGTAGACCTCATCAGTCCAGATCTTTCAAGCCAAGAGCGGATCCAGGGGGCCATGAATAGCTGACTATATCCTAATATATATATGAGCACGTAGATTCCACAATCTTGGCGCCTGCTACCCCCTGCCTCGAGGGTCGTGGGTACGCCTCAAGTATGTATACGTTCTCCGAGCGGGATTGGCCCTCACCCGATACCTTTCTACGGTCCCCTGGAGCATATCTAACGCTCTCACAAAAGTAGATCACTGCATTCCAATTTTCTGGCTTTGCTGCCAGCTTTGGCAATCGTCCTACCGTTAAACTGGGTGAAAAGCAACTACCCCACGATGAACAGTGAACGACCAATGAACAGTGATGTTGTGAAATACTTGGGCATAAAACTTGATTGACGTAATTAAGACTCACATGGAAAGCTCACATCATGATCAGATTAACATTAAGAACAGAAGTTTGCAATTGCTCCTTGGTAGAAATTCCGTCTTGAGTACAAGCAATAAGCTGCTAGTAGCTAGTATAATGATATTTAAAGGGTTTCGTAAGTGCATCAAATTTAAACTTAATTTAAAGAGCATATACAAAATAGCATACTAAAATATATTTCGAAAGCCCTATGGTTTATTAGAAACTCGGAGGTACATGACATCTTGAAACTCAATGTCGTTCTGCAGGAAGTGTACCTAATCTATTGCTGAACGCTATAAAAGAAAACTAACAAAACATCCGAATCTTATGGCAGTTATACTTACAGCAAAAGGAAACTGAAAAGACTCGCAACAGTCTACTTATGTAGCGAAACGACTAGAAAAGTCAAGCCTAAAGGAAGAGGTTTCTCGATGGAGAAATCACTCGGCAAAGCTCAATTGTATTTATATGTCATAATTAAAAGAGCGATAACAGTTCAAAATCATAAAAAAAAACTACTCATCCAGGCTCCGAAAAGCGGAAGAACGGTTTTGTCGACGCGCTTTTATTCGTACTGCGGCAGCATAAGCCACTCGCGTCACAACTCGATTGCACGCCGCCGAGCTTACCATCTCCGCTATCCAAACACCCCCGCGCGCTTTGGCTACTTTGATGGAGGAAGCGTGTATGGTCATAGAACTACGTATCCTTCTCCTTCTCAAAGGGCGGAAAGCGCGCCGGGAGAGTCACCGCCTCGAAGGATCGTGAGATCCATATACAGGTTGTCCAGTACGACATACTGCAGGGGGTGAGAGTTTGGGTCAATACCTACCAAAAAAGCAATCTATGTTCAGCAAAATCTTACGGATTTTTTTTTCACCACTGTAGTTTAAAGTTAAGCGATAAGAAAATTGTACTGTGAAAATTTAAATAAAAGTTGTATTTCTTGAAAACATTTTAGTTTTTAATAGAATAAAGATTTATCAACGAGTAAAGAAAAAAGAATAGTTATTCACAAATAATTTGAGGTAAAAAAAAACTAGAAAAGGAATTTTTCATTACGAGATGCTTAAAAACCTGTGTCAAGGTAGAGATTTTTCGATATTTCGGAAAATTTTGTACTACTGTAAATCCGTAAGATTTTGCTGAACATATATTGTGTTTTTTTGGTAGGTATTGACCCAAGCTCTCACCTCCTGCAGTATGTCGTGCTATTTACTGGACATCCTGTATATCCACTCTGCGCTGCTCACCATTTTAGTTCTACAATCAGCCTGACAGTCGGTGTGACCATACAGACGCGTATCTTTGAACTGGGTGGCTTCCTGCTTCACTACATGGAACTATCGCACCTCGGTTTTGTGAAGCGCTCTCCGCAGACCTAGAGCGTGGATTTCGGCCAAGATAACAGTGCCTGCCTTAAACACAAAAGAGTGTCTTGCTTTTATTCTTTTTAGCATCATACCTGAGCCGCTAAGCCCCGCATAATCGTTTACGAATCTGCAAAAGCTGCTGAGAACGCTGATCGGCAACATCGTACTATCGTAACTACTACTACTACCACAACTATACAAGGCCTGAGTGAAAAAATCTACGGGGCGGGCGGGGCGTTAAGCGCGATTGGCTAGAGAGTGTTCATCGAGTGGTCCCGGTGAACGCTTAGCGTTCGTGTGATCCAGACAAATTTCTAATCATTAAATGTTTTGCAGTGTCGAAAAAATAGAAGAAAATTTATAATCAAAAAACTTCAGGCATGGACATGGAGTGAAGTTAAGCAAAGAAAGCAGTTTGGAGAATTCACGCTATACGAAACAATGCTTTAACTATTATATTCTTATGAAAAGAAGATTCTTCATATTTCAGGTTTATTCAGAATTTCTGTAATTATTTTTTCAAACGACTATACGCTGGTATCGCCCGAGCGGAACAGCGTGCTTTGAATTTGAACTTATACACGACGCCCACTCGGCCCAGACATGGCAGCTCTTTTCACTGCCTTGTTAGGGCGTCTCTCAGGACACTTGCATACATAATTATCCGTTTGTTTAACACGACTGCCGTACGCCCGGCTCCGCCCAACGCTTGATTTGAGCGAGCACGACTCAGGTCGTAGCCTAACACGAACACCGTCAATGACAAAGAGTATGGGTACTAACTACTACTATGGTAATAACCTTAATATGACAACCGACGTTGGTGTTGCTGAATTCAACAATCGGGAAATTATAAAGCAAAGATGGGCGAGATTATAAAACACTCAATTAAAACTTAGTGTAATTATTGTACACTCTTTGCAGTCAGCAAAAACGTCGTTCCTTGTGACATCGCAGCGGGATTACCTCCAAGTACCAACAGCAAGCGAGAAAGATAAGCAATTAGAATGTCATCAGAACCAGTCAAGGACTTGCCCAGACATACTGCGGTCACGTGTTATCCGTTATGTTCCTGTACAATGTCTGTAACCCGGAACACAGACTGCTTTATTGCAGTCTTGTCTGTGTGCGCTCAAATTAAACACTTTTGCTGTAAGCTGCCGTGGTGCCGTGTGGTGCCGGCTCAGAATGCCACCACCCCATCTCTTCCCATGGGTGTCGTAAAAGTCGACTAAGGGATTACACTGAGGATGGGCAGCAGCGTCCTTCGAGTGCATTAACAACTCAACTGCGATCGCCAACCCGCCTGCCAAGCGTGGCGATTATGGCAAGACCCCCCAATGAGCCCACAACACATCCATATCGGTGGTTGTGGTGATCTTTGGGGGAGGCCTGTGTCCAGCAGTGGACTGCATTCGGCCGAAATGATGACTGTAAGTACGCAGGAACATATCTGCCTATCCCTTTACGAATCATAGCCAAATAACCGAAAATATTACATACCGTCAATATCTAAAATAGCGATGTTATTCCTTAGTTTCGCAAATGTTGACTCCGATACTGTGTTAAGTTTATTGTGTCTCAGTGAGAGAACTTTAAGTCTAGGCATAAATTCAAAAGGTTTTCCGCTAATGTGGCATATTGCGTTATTATCTAAATTCAACTCTACCAACCACTCCATATACTGGAATGACGTTCTAGTCAATCTCATCAACTTGTTGAAACTCAAATCCAAGACTTCTAAAGAAGACAACTGTCTCAGACCCGAATTATCAATGCTAGTTATTTGATTATTACTTAAATTCAAGTATTGCACCAAAGGCATATTTTCAAAAGCTCGCAACGATATGTATTGCAATCGATTTCCCTGCAGTTCTATTATCCTTAGTTTAGGAAGATTAGCAAATACATCGTCAGGTAAATCTATAATGTGATTTCGGCTTAAATATATAGAGACCAAGTTAGGTAGAAATGCAATCGCTTTTGAATGAACCACTTCAATTTTATTGTTGTCCAAATCTATCGTTTCTAGATCTCTTAAGTCTTTAAAGCTTCCAGTTCGTAGTTCCACTAGCTTATTGTTGGGCATTTTAAAATCTGTCAGTGTGTTTATACTGTTAATAGAATTGCCATCAAAATACTTTATGTGATTATAGCTAGCATCCAAAACTTTTAACTTAGACATCATGGTCAATGTAGCCGGCAATTCGTTTAAATTATTTGAAGAAATATTCAAAGTTTCTACATCTAGAGCCATGTTGATAGTGTTGGGACTTATACTTTTTAATTTATTTTTGCTGAAATCCAAAGATGACAGCGCAACATTATCTTGAATCGCCATGAAATCGAAGTTTTCAATCGTATTGCCGTGCAAATTCAGTTGCTTCAGTTGGTTAAGTTTACTGAAGCTTTTTGGTTGAACGGCCATTATTTGATTATGACTTAAATCTAAAATCTCCAATCGATCTAGGTCACTAAATGTCGACACCTCGATCTGTCTCAGGCCATTTCGTTTCATATAAAATCGGCGTAAATTGTGCAACGTTTTCAAACTTCCATGGGGAATTTTCTGAATCCCGTTATTTGAAACATCTAAAGTTCTTAAGGATGGTAAATCTAAATCTGGTGATGGAGGCATTGGTAAACTCGTTATTTGGTTCTGTTGTAAATATAACTGTTCTAAACCTCGTGGTAAGCCAGGTACAAATTCTATCAATCTGTTAGAACTGGCATCCAACTCATAAAGGTTCGCTAAGTTCCTAAAAGTAGCTGGATGTATTGAAACTAGAGCATTTCCTGATACATTAACGTATTCTAATAAAGAAGATTCCATAAAAGTTATTGGATCTATGATCGTAAGTTGGTTATTACTGAAGTTTATCCTTCTTAATGATGGAAGATTGTATAAGAGTTTCGGTTGTAGGCGTGTGAAGTAGTTGAAAGACAAATCTAGCCCTTTGAGCGCGGGCAGATTCCAATATGGACCTTCGTTCATGTCGTTCAACGAATTATTACTTAAATGTAACTCTCGCAATGCAGGCATGGCAACGAATGCGTCTGCCTGTATGAATTTAATATTGTTTTTGTTTAGATGTAATCTTTCAAGGCTTGGGTGTCCTCTGAGAGCGCCCCGTGGAATTTCCTGAAGCAAATTAAAACTCAGGTCAAGAAATTTCAAACGGGGTAGAGCGTCGAGTAAGGCTCTAAATTCGGAAATATGCATGATTTTGTTTCCAATCAAAGATAGCTCTTCTACTCCACTGCCTGATTGTTGTAAAAAGGATTCAGGATGTATTTGATTTATTCTATTATAATTCAAATCCACGACTCGTAGTTTTGACACTCTATGAAATGCACCATGATGTATGATATTTATGTTGTTGTGTGCTAGTAATAGATTCTCCAGCATCGGTTGATCAACAAACGCGCCTTCATTTAATTTGTCTATCAAGTTGTGATTAAGGTTCAAATGAGATAGCATTGGTAAATCTCTGATAGCTCGTCCGACCATAGTTGCATCCGAGATTTTATTGTTGCTCAATGAAACCTCACTTAGAGAAGGTAACAGAGATAAAGCCCTCATATGTATGAGGTTAATGCCACAGTTTGATATTTCGAGTCTTCTTAATTTTGGTAAATTATAAAAAGCGTTTTCTTTAAGTACGCGTAGGTTAATACTTCCATGGATAAATAATTTCTCTAAGCTTGGCAAGTTTTCAAATGTGTTTTCGTGGACAGCGTTTAAACTATCCGATTGTATGTTTATGTAACGTAGTTTCTGCAAACTGGAGAACGCGGGTATCCTCTTCAGATTTTGCGATTGTATTGTTAAGGCTTGAAGATTTTGCAGTTTCGTCAAACTTTCCGCTGGAAGACTCCTCAAATCATTTTCGACGATGAATATTTCTATCAAACTCGTTTCTTGCGTCTCCAACCAGGCAGCCGATAACCGCTCCAAGCCATTGTGACGGAGCATTAATCGCATAATTTTCACATTTTGAAATACCTTTCCTGGCAATGATGGAAGATAGTTGTTTTCTATTATCAACTCATCTATGGGTCGTCTGACAAACTCGCCAACTTGCTGAATTCCCTTCAATACTTGAGGTAAGTCACTATGGGTGCACCTGTAAATAAAGTCGTGCAAATAAGTTAATACACACTCGTACTAAAGATACGTTAAATTGATAACGATTACTTATACCAACCAAATTTGGACGTCTTCGTGTCGATTGGTGCAAATGCATGGGAGTATCGTATCTGGAGCAGGACATATTGATGTCTGATGACTGTACGTCACGAAAAAAAATGACAGGAGGACGAGCCATACGACTATTTCTTCTTTCTTTGGTTCCATGCCTCCAAAAGGTTTGTGATGATCATTGTAGCATATTTCTCGTTATTTCTATACTTCTTCTCTATCTGAAAGTTAATCAAATTATAGTAGGGAGTCGCATTGATATTGGCGAACTGCATTGCACCTGCATTGGTACACAAGGATCCCCCATATCATCCGGCGCAGCGTGATTATAAGCCGTCTTGTCATATCGGATGAAGGAAACGCCAACGTTTCGTTTATTTCTACATCAAAACCTATAAGCCTTGATTGCTTATTTTTTTCTATTCATGAAAAGAACATAAAACGTAATCCTTCGGCGTCAAGGACCGGCACTAATGAAAACAATGCACTATAGTAACAATGGACCACCGGAACGGTCCGGTGGTTGAGTTGCACTTTCACTTATTCACCATTGTTATTAACGGCAACCTATGATGTGCAATGTTATCTACGTCATTGTTTTAAGGTTGGTTATGCAAGCTATTGATAAAGGTTCCGTTGATGTAGGTCACAATTTGTGCTTCGAATGACTTGAGATTTTAAGTGACCCACTTTAGTGACTTCAAATACCCCATTCCTCACTTGTAAATTTATCCTCAAGTTTTAGGCATCCAAGGAAATGCACTCCCCAGTCCCATTAAATATTTAGCCGTCCTGGCTTTGTTTGTATCTACTATGCACTATTTCAATTACGGATAACGATGCATGCGAGTACAATTTTTATAACTATTTGTATCGACCAAATTAATCTGTGACATTTCTATAGTTTTGACTTCATACTTGTTAATTATTATTTTGTATGCAATTCATACCTATTCTGTATAGATAAACATGTGGCCATGTTTATAGTAAATAATGACTTATCTTATATTTACCCTGTTATTTGCTTAATTTTGTCAAACCTTTTGCATTATGAATATAATGTTTTAGTTACTACATTAATACACTAGGTACGTTTTTATAACAAGAGTTACACTTCGCAATAAGCCTTCATAAGAGAAGCGACTCATTAAATTGCACAGCTTAACAAATACGTAACTTTTCGAATGTGATTTGCATAATTTTCGTATTTCCAAAAGAACTAGATAATTATGTCCATATGCCATATATGCTCAACGCTGAACATACTTATACTTACATTTTGTACAAAAGCGATGACGCGTTTTAATTCCTCGTACGCCTCCGTATACTGTGTATGAATACAATAAAGCTGCTAAGCTGCGCAGATTGACTAAACAACACAAACTTACTAGGATTCGAGAACTCAAGTCGGATCATGGAAACAATAATTAGGAAACCCCGGGTTTTTAGGCCGGAGCTGAGATTAAGGACTGATTTGGAACTAAACGCGAAATAAGTTCAAAATCAACGTTACCCGAGATCATCCTCAACAATTGAACATAGTACAGATTGGAGCTCTGAACTAAGTTTAGTAGATAAACCTGAGTTTATTTTGAACTGATCGCGTTTAGTTGCAATGGTGAAACCGGCCCTTAGTTTTATTAAACTTGGTTTTAATGCGAACGGTGAAATCGGCCCTTAGTCTATGAAAAATATCGGTAAGATTGATCTTTGTGACTATCATATTACATGGTCTCTTATTGCATGAAGCCGGCTAGGTATGTACGTCCCACCCCAGTACCTACCTACTAGATATTCGCTGCGAAGCAGTAGTGATTAAACTTTAGACCTTATCACATTACTGAATTCCTTTTAGAAGGGCACTGTAGCTAGTGAAATTACTGGCTATAAGAGACTGGGCATAAATAATTTCATGTCTCGAAGTGACGAGCGCAGTGTGGTGCCATGCGGGACTAGACGTGGGTATCATTACAATTGTTATGGGCAAGCAAGAGGATAACTTGCTCGCATCGTCACCATGTTGTATAAAAAATGTGCCCTAAATACTAGAATTTTAATCGATACGACAGCCATCTGGCTAAAACTACTCAAGTATATCTCCGACTGCATAATGAGATTTGTGCACCGATATTGAAAAGATAGACCAGACCTTACAGGTACAGCTGTATAGAGATTTTGGGCACCTGAACGCGCGATTGACTGTCATTGTTATTAATTATTTAAACGAACTAAAACCGACTCGAGACACGGAAGTGTACTTACAATTGAACAACGGACAACCGTTTAAAGCAAGCATCTACGATCTACAAAATGTAGGTACACGCAAACAAGACTGTCATAGAACTGAAATTCAACAATAGCAGTCTGCCCAATGTTTCAGGACAGCTGGGGTGCAATTCTCTAAGCTCTAACATCCATACATCCTTGAATACAGAATTGAAATAACAGTGATAATCCAATTTGGTATTTGCTAAAGCTGGTCCTCATGGCTTACCCCTCTGCAACGTGTCCTTGAATAGCTTTAATCATGTATTAGCGAATACCGAAATTGGTTTTACACCGTTATTTCGATTTTGTATTTAAGGATTTATGTATGTTTGAGCTGAAGGAATTGCACCCCTGGTGACTCGTAGCCACATACGTAACATTCTACCGTTGCAGTACTAGACCTCGTATGAGTACGAATATCTCACTCGTACTCGTCATACTAGTGTGTACCTACGCAGGTATGCAACGAACGGGACAACAGTCATTATGGTACAGTTATCGCATTTATCTCTCTAACTGTTGCCGACTGTCATCCCGTAACGTGGCGGCACGTAAAGTGGCACGTTATATCTCGTAACTTATTATTATTTATGCTTTATTATACGTTTGTGTAATAAAGATATTCTTCTACTCCAACTGAATGTTGCGCTTTACTTTTCCTCTGTTGTAAAAATTTAGGTATGGGTATAGTAATATAGTCTAAAACCTTGCTGAAGAGCCCTACCTACCTACTAGAATCCATTCAATGCAGGTTTTGAAGAGAAACAACGCGAAAAGCAAACTTATAGTACTAGTGATTTTCAATTAAATTCTCTAAAGGAAAATCGCCTTAACTTATTTAGTATTTATGTCTTTGCCATAATCTAGGTTTTAATTCATGTCACTGTGCAACGATATCGCAACCGGTTCTTATCAAGGAGAACGCAAAATAAAGAATAATGACTATTGGACACCATGGACATGTAGGTACACACGGCTACACATCCAGCTATAAAAAACCAGTTTACCCTGATCTCGCATCATACCGAAAGCCTATACAATGCGAGATCAGCTTATACTGGATTTGTATAGCTTGATGTGTACCGATGTGTACCTAACCAATACATAGGTATTCTTATTCTTATTCAGAACTCTAAACGCCCTCCTGAATGAAAATGATCTAGCAACAGGCTTCTGGTGGATAGACATCCGCTATGACGATAAGATACTTTTTGGGTAACTAGCCCAGCAGTCGACTACAATAGAGAACATCCAAATATCCATATTGAAAGTGTTTTGTGATGTCTCTCCATAATAATTAATTACAACAACTTAAATAAGATTTATTATACTCACCTACCTACGGGAGGTAGGTCTAGTAAAAGGCGACTATGGGATTAGTCAGACGAAGGGTTGCAGCGTCCTTATACAAGCGTTATACAAGTCAACTGCAATCGCCATTCCGCCTGCCAGGTGTGGCGATTATGGCAATACCTCCAATAAGCACACAACACAAACCCAACCGGGTCGTAGTGGGGTAGGCTTATGTCCAGCAGTAGACATCTTGCGGCTAAAATGATGATCTGGTCGAAATCTTTCTGTTCCGAGGTAAATCATAATACATTTCGCAATACCTATATTTGACAGAATTTTCTAATTTTTTTTTAAATTCTTTTTTGTTTAAGGGATTTATGTACACATTTGCGACGATGTCAATCCCATCGTGCTTTTAAACTTTAAAGTCATAAAATAATTTAACTAATAATAATCAGATATAGCCAATAAAACTAAAATAACTTAAACTTGCTTATCTAATAAAAATGTATACAGTGTGTGTGTGTGTGTGTGTCCAGTAAATAGCACGACATACTGCAGGGGGTGAGAGTTTGGGTCAATACCTATAAAAAAAACACAGTTTATGTTCAGCAAAATCTTACGTATTTACAGTAGTACAAAATTTTCCTAAATATCGACAAATCTCTACCTTGACACAGATTTTTAAGCATCTCGTAAAGAAAAATTCCTTTTCTAGTTTTTTTTTTCCTCAAATTATTTGTGAACATTTACTTTACTCATTGTTAAGTCTTTATTCTATTAAAAACTAAAATGTTTTCAAGAAATACAATTTTTATTTAAATTTTCACAGTACAATTTTCTTATCGCAAAATTTTGTACTACTGTAAATCCACTACTAAATAATAAAATAAATCCGTAAGATTTTGCTGAACATATATTGTGTTTTTTTGGTAGGTATTGACCCAAGCTCTCACCCCCTGCAGTATGTCGTGCTATTTACTGGACTCCATGAAACATACCAACATCTATCACTGACAAATTTAAAGATCTAAGGAGTGTTTTCCTTTTATTGGCATATCGGATACATTCCACTAACACATGATGTGCATCCTCTATTTTACCACACACGTCACAATTAGGCGAGTCCGATTTTCGCATGAGGTAAGCAGAGTTGTTTAGTGGAATGTGTCCTGAACGTAAACGAAGCGCAGCAACAAATTGACAACGACTCAGCTTTGACCCGGAGAACCAAGGTATATGAGGAGGCTCACACTGTATACTTCTATACCAGATTCCTTTAGTTTTTGATCTCTCGTTAAAGTATTCCTTCCATACTAAATTATTCTTTTTTCTAAATTTACTTCATCATATCGGCCATTTATACGTCCACTGTTGAACAAAGGCCTCCCCCATAGATTTCACAACTGTGTCATCAGTTCGGGGGGTACTTGCCAATACTCACCACGCTTGGCAGGCGGGTTGGTGAACGCAGTATGGCTACCGGTTCACAAAAGGGACGCTGCTGCCCATCCCTCTGGCTTAGATTCCCTTAGTCGCCTTTTACGACATCCACGGGAGGATATGGAGTGGTGCTATATTCTTAATCCGGCACAACACGGACAAATTTACTTAACATTTCAGAATAACTTGGTTTTAACAATGGTTTTACTATGTTTGTATGTCTAACAAAATGCCCTCTTTGGCTAGTCTGTCAGCTTCTTCATTACCATTTGATTGACTTAGAATATTACTTAAGCAATCACACAATTTGTAGAAACTGGAGCGAAACCGGGCTGCGGACGATGGTAAATTACGCATAAAATAATCTATTATGCCCAACACACTAACCCAGTGCCCTAGCTGAACTTCTTACACATATGTAGGTACTTCTTGATTATAAGGACGTTATCATAACGACGAAAGAAACTGCGAAGTTCGCGTTGGACCTCATATAAAATATAGCTATATATATATTGTTTGAATACAATAAGAATAAATAGAATTGATACATCAACATTCAATTGATACAGCCTGCATACATTCACCCTTAGATAGAGATATGAGATATCTCAGCATGAAGGAGCGAGAGTGTCACATACCGCCTGACGCAAGTATTCACCGGACACGGTTGTTTCGATGCGTACTTGCACAGGATAGGGCCCGAGATCACGACACAGTTCCACCACCAAAGAGAATAAAACCACTGTGATAGCGAGCAAGATACCGCACATCACACGCTCGAGGCGTGCCCGGCGTGGGCGGCCGATCCTGGTCGATCGCAAGATCTCTCTCTGCCAGCAGTAGTGTCAGCTATGCTGACAGAGCATGAAAATTGGAGTGCTGTGGTCTCCTTCTGTGAGAGCGACATGCTCCAGAAGGAGAGGTCGCAGAGCGAAATCGGGAGAGGGCAGATCCCGCTCCGAGAAGGAGGACATGGAGCCGGGGCAACAACCACCGCGACGCACGTCCGACACACCTGAGCCCCCTGTCATCTATATATGACAGGGGGCCTTGGGGGTCGCGAGCGCACCTATTGGGAAATCTGCACGCTTATACCGAGCGACCCCCAGAAAGACAACGGTGTGCATGTGGGCAGCACAGCGCATAACGAGGCTTCGGGGGGAATTCTTTACGTTTCGTTTCTTTCGTTTTTATCGAACGCAGTCACGGCATCTTCGAGGTTCATAAAGCGAATATCTCTGAGTTTTCTTTTATTTTACGTAATAAATAAAAGTCGCCAATTGCCAGGTCAGGACTGTAAGAAGTCGGGAAGAGGATTCACTAATAAAAAATAAACTTCCACTGGCGGAGTGAGCTGTGAGCTCTAGTATTAAGTTACTCGCGGAAGTTGAACAGTACTACGAACAACTTTACGCGCCACATGCTGTGGCGCCCACGGCTCAGAGCACCGCTGATCTTAGGGCTCCGCTAGTACGCCTTTACATCGAGGATATCCCGGACGTCGACTTAAGCGAGATTAGGGTGGTTCTGAACAGCTTAAAACTGTAAAAGCTCCGGGAGATGACAGAATTACAACCGTATGTGCTGGGGGAGATTCTGTACTGAGGGAGTACTTGATTGATTCCGTCATCCAACATGGTACAACACCGGAGGCGTGGAACGGGAGTGTAGCGGTGCTGTTTTTCAATAAACGAGATAAAACTCTGCTCAAGAATTACAGACCCATTTCACTCCTGTGCCACTGACTCTTGAAAATATGTGTACAAGGTACCTATTTTCAAGAGCCGTCACCAACCGTCTCGCTAGAAGATTTCATCATCATCATATCAGCCAAAGGGCGTCCACTGCTGAAAAAAAGCCTCCCATAGATGTCCACAACGAGCGGTTATATGCCATCCACATCCAACGACTCCCAGCGACCTTCACACGGTTGTCTGTTCACCTCGTTGGAGGTCGTCCCACGCTGCGATTTCCGGTGCGCGGTCTCCACTCGAGAACCTTTTCACCCCAACGGCCATCAGTTCTACGAGCAATGTGCCGCTCATTGCTACTTCAGTTTACTAATCCTTTCAAAGATTTGACGAAGCCTAACTAAGGGAACAAGCTGGATTTCGAAAGACTACAGCACCGTGGACCACATCCATACTGTACGGCAGATTGTAGAAAAGTCCGAGGAATACAATCAGCCACTGTGTATGGCTTTTGTTGACTCCATCGAAATATAGGCTGTTCTGGATTCTCTCTGTGCGGTATCGATTGGCGTTATATCGAAGTGTTGAGATGTCTGTATAACGCTGCCACTATGACCGTCCATATCCAGAACCACAAGACGAAGCCTATCCAACTACGACGGGGAGTGCGACAGGGGGATGTTATATCCCCGAAACTGTTCACAAACTCGTTGGAAGATCTCTTTAAAACTGTGGACTGGAATGAACTGGGCATAAACATAAACGGTGAGTACATCTCACAACTTTGATTTGCCGATAATATCGTACTTTTGCAGAGTCAATGGGTGATCTGAGCGGGAAGCTAAATAGTCTCAGCGTGAAGCCTCAAGACGTGTTGGCCTTGGCGTGAACTTGGATGGTTGGGATCTGTAAACTCTACCATCTTATTACCACATTTTATGCAAAGAATAAATGAATTTGAATTTGTAGTTAGAAAGGGTTTTGCTACAATTAATAGAAAGGTACTAAAGATAACACAAGGCGAAAACGTGAAACTAATTGAAGACACGGTACAGGTGGAACAGCACCTAAGCAATTGGCTTTCTGCGCTACTTGTCACGGGTTTGATTCCCGCACGGAACAAATTTTTTTATGATCTGTACTCACGACACAGGAAAAATCTTAATGTGGGATGTCGTTGAAAGAAACAAAAACCGAAATAGGCATTCATCATTTAATAATATGTTGATAATGATAAGTTTATATTCCAATATTAAATTGTACGAATAGAAAAAAGGACTTACTGGTTTAAAAAAAACCACATTAAAATGAAATCATGCTGATTGGAAAGCAAATGCATAGTGCAGGTGCACGCTAACTGATTCTAAATTCCTAATCTTGGTTTATGTCAACTAATAAATATTTATTAGTTAGAAATGTGTTCATAGTATGCACTTCATTTTATGTTTTAAATACAGACTTATAAAGGATTTAAAAATAAAGAAGTTCTCAATTCAACAGTATTTTTGGTTGTTACCGTTATTTGTGAACCTATTTGGATGATTAGCTTTATTTTAAATTAAAGGGCCTACTATCTGTCTTTTCCATAACTTCCATATAAAGCTAATGGAGCGCTTCGGGGACGGACAGTGAAAAACGATTCAGTTCGCTAAAAATTATTAATCTAAATAAATTTCCTCCCAATTGATGAGAAAATTGTTAGACTGGGAGCTACTAGCTGGGAGCTGATGAATAGAATCGAATAATCAACGAGTCGGAATAGACGCCTTTAAAAAATCTCTGGTTATACTTATCTACAACATTTTCATACGAGGAGTGACTTTAGTAGTTATTGTGTATCGACACCGGCTATAGAAACTGAATGTTATTTAATATTTTTATTTTAATATAGGACCACGAGCTCAATTTGTTATTTTAATAAAAAATCGGAAGTCATACTTTATCTTATCAACCTGTAAAAGTGCAATGCTGAACACGGCCTGGATGGCCTGTACTTGGCAGTAAACTTAGCATTTTACAAGATACAATGGTTACACATAAAAATCTATTGACGTAAACGCAGAAAAAACCCCTAATGCGTAATTTGCTATAATAATATGTATGTTTATATTTTTGTGTTTAGCAAAAAACCTGTACAACCAGTCAGTAGACACCTAGACAGATATAGTGGTATCCTAGTCTGTTATTCCAAAGCTAACAAACATAATACATACGCATAATAAGCGACTACATACAACCTTTGTTAAACAAAACGCGCACATCTTATCTGTAGCATCTAAAACAACAATGCAATTTCCAGATGCACATCATTCACTATACAAACACAAGTAGTATGAAACTCATAATACAATAAGAACAAATCCATCGATTTACCGTCAAAGATTATAATCGGGACACAACGTCAATTTCTCTGAAGAACGCGACCACTATTACGCAACGATCACAAAACAAAACAGACTGGACAAGCGTGGCTTATGGTGGCCAAACATGAACTGGGATGCGAGTATTTCGCATGTAAACACCAGACTTTCGGTTCACAGCTCGATGCACACCAAGTAACTTATCTTTCACCATTGTGGCGCGTGCTGCCGCCCGTAACTATACTTGCTGAACTATCATAGACGTGCATGTTCATTTAACTTTTCTTTTTTGTGCCATCTTTGCATCATAGAGGATTCCTTGTTAAAATATATTGGTATTGTTTTTTTTTGTTTTCCTAGTGTGTTCAGCATCCTATCGCTGTCCACTTCTGAACGTACTCGTCTACCATAGAGAAATAATTACCCGTAGGCAAGTGTGTTGGCCGGTGTTATGTCGTGTGGTTCCGGCTATGAATAGCACCAACCCATCTCATCCCGTGGGCGTCGTAAAAGCCGACTAAGGGATTAGACGGAGGATGGGCAGCAGTGTCCTTCGAATACATTAACTACTCAACTGCGATCGCCAACCCGCCTGCCAAGCGTGGCGATTATGGCAAAACTCTGCTCATTGGCGAGCACATAACACATTGATATCGGTCGTTGTGGTGATCTTTGCAAGCAAGCCTCCCTGCTTGTGTCCAGCAGAGGACTTTATTCAGCCTAAATGATGAAGTGTGTTGGTGTTGGTGAACGAAGTTACCCTGGATATTTAAGTTGGCATATTGAATGGGAATCTCTTCTTATGTCATCGTTGTAAGAATAATAATTATTAATTTGGCAGAATAAATAGTACAATACTGAAATAAAGTTGATATTGTTATGGGAATCGCGATGCTGTGTCTTACCAAAACTTACACCGCTTAGTTTTTCTTGAAAATGAATTTGAAACGCTATATGTCATTATATGTCAGTATATATATATGCCAATGAAAATGAAATAGATTGCCTAACAATGGGATCGAAAATAATATAAATAAATAAAGTTAAGTACTATGTTCTTATATTGAACAAAAGGTCATCAATGATCACATCTAACTATTCATTAACTAAGTCCACAACGGAGATACCTAACGAAGAAAAAATGTAGAGTCAAATATCTTGACTCTGTCAGAGTATCTGCTTAAATTATTTAGTCTATGAATGAAGTTACAAAATGAAGAATGCAGCGAGTTATCTCGATTAAATCGTAAGATGTGGTAACAAGGAAGGGTGGCCACTTGGACAATAAAATTGCCAAGTGTCGCCTTAATTATTCTATTGAAATATGCCTGTAATAAAAAATGCAGCTACGATTTCATATAAATAATAGTTATGAATTTTAAACGGTACGATGCAGCGATGTGTACCTGCTGGCCATTACATTTCTATAAAGCTCAAGAATTAATGTAATTACTAAGAAATTCTAAACGTGACTTCACACATAAGCGCGCACTTCGCACAGAGACCAATTTTTTAGGGCATCCTAGTAAATTGTCAACCGTGATGAAACCTTTTTGAACGCCGATGATAATTCCCCTAACATAATGTAGCTGTAATCTGTGTGATGTCCGGATTACGAGCATAGCACCACCACGCATTCTGTGTTAATAGGTAAACCTGCCTGCCAAAGCGTGGTGAGTAAAATTCCCCCCAAAACAACGACACAATTGTGATAATCTATGCGGATACCTTTGTTTAGCAGTGATGTCTTTTGACTGATATAATGGTGATTGATATAAATTTATAAAGGTTAAGGGCTCCCCTTTCAAAAATAATAGTCAATAACATAATTTTCCAATGTAACGGTCATCGATCAAGAAAGGTACAACTGAACCGTGGGTGTGAGTCATGGGCCAGTCCCATCACCCAGCACTTATGCAAATTGTAGACTAGAATGCAAATTGTAAACTAGAATGCAAATTGTAAACTAGAATGCAAATTGTAAACTAGAATGCAAATTGTAAACTAGAATGCAAATTGTAAACTCGAATGCAAATTGTAAACTAGAATGCAAATTGTAAACTAGAAATACCTAGCTTCACTGCCTTAAATGACATTGTTCTGCACCCATACATTGTTCGCATACGAACCAACAGGCACCTAAAATTACTCTCTGTATTGTAAATCACGACTACGTTCGACTTAAATTAAATTAAAGTAACGGACACTCCATCTACCAAACACAACGTTCATCCAGTGATTTAACGACCAGAAAAGAAGCTACGTCTTGATTATAATAAATTAGAAGAGTGTTTGATTAGAACTCGAATTAGAAGATTATTTGATTACACCTCTAGTTCAAATAGATTTGACAGACTTCTTAAAAATATTTTCAGAATCCAAGCAATCAGTCAGTTGGCGGTACTCAAAATGATCATTATTTCTAAGACTGTCTTTCAGTAAATAATTTAAACAATACTAGATAACTACTGAATAACGGAACCCGACTTATGATGTGACACGTTCTTTTTAGATTTTAGATTGTATAACTAGTCAAAACAAAGTTGTTTGCGATGCTTCTGTTTATAAGCTTGCGAAAACCTGCTCACATCCTGCTCACCTTGGGATAGAGGGCGTGCAAAAAATTATAGATTTATAGAATAACAACTTAGCGATTACGATTCTGCGAAAACAAACCATTTCACGGAACTTGGACGTACGCCACGTTCTTAGAACTGCGAATTAATAAAAACGCAAAATAATTAAAATGAAATAGATAGGTCATCATCATCATATCATATCAGCCACAGGATGTCCACTGCTGAACAAAGGCCTCCTCCTTAGATTTCCACAACGGGCGGTCAAATGCCGCTCTCATCCAACGACTCCCAGCTACTTTCACCAGGCCGTCTGTCCACCTCGTTGGAGGTCGTCTCACGCTGTGTTTTCCGATGCGCGGTCTCCATTCGAGAACCTTTGTGCCCCAACGGCCATAAGTTCTACGAGCAATGTGTATTGTGTCGTATATGTATATGTCTGTGATAGGTCATCGTGTTAGCAAAAACGTCCACTGCTGAACAAAAGACCGACCGGTTTCATGTTTGTTCGTCATTTCAAAGGGATTCCCCTTTGAAATGACGAACAAACATGTTGTCAGTACTCACCACGATTGGCAGTTGGTGAGCGCAGAATGCCTACTGTTCCGCAGAAGGGACGCCGCTGTCCATGCCTCTGGTTTAGTCCCTTAGTCGCCTGTTATGACATCCACTGGAGGAGTTAGAGTGGTGCCATCCGGACACCACACTGATTATTTACTATTCCATGCATAATGTGACGCCATTTTTCATCCTTTTGGAGTTCCAATATTACTTCCAGCAGCGGCTGGCGACTATCGATGATTCTTCGGGTCCGCTCACTGTCTGAACAGGCAGTATCCCGGCGGGATAGGGTAGCGTTGTCTGTCAGCCTTCATATAGTCAACGCCTTTAACTCAACACGATTCGGGTCTGCGGATAGTGCCACACAAAACTGAGGCACTAATGGTTCCACACATAGCCGAGGAGCAGGTAACCACCCAGGTTGTGGATACTCGTTGCTGATACGCAAATCAGGGTGGGCCGGTATATGAAATACCTGGGGTCACCCTGGACAATCGCTGGGCCTTTGAAGAGCACTTCTTTTTTGTCTTCCAAATCGAGAGGGTAGCGAGTAGAGGAAGTTCGCCACCTCTACGGACGAGTCGTGCAAGCCGTAGCCCTCTTCGGGGCGCCTGTATGGTCATCTCGACAGTCAAGCGTCCTGTGCTGCTGAGGCGGGAAGCTCGATGGCGACCACACGAGATGCGGCCCGCGTGCCTGCGGTTGCAGTTCGTGATCAAGCATTCGAGGCCGTCCTGCCGCTCTTCTGAACCTGGATTAAGAGCAGCGTGCCTTACATACCGCCTGACGCAGTTATTCACAGGATACGGTTGTTTCACACAGGACGCGAGGGCACAGTGCCATCACTGTGGAAGATACCGCACAGCACACACGCGAAGATTGATCAGCGTGTAGGGTTACCATCAGGAAACTTGCAAATTCCTGACAAAAAGCTGGACATTTCTCAAAAAGTCCAGTCATTTCAAAATAAGTTTTTATTTATTTTACTTTAATAACAAGGGCCAACCCTTGTTATTAAAGTACCAATTACAATAATTAAAGATGAAGAAGACATAGATAAAATACAAGATAAAGAATAAAAAACAACTAGGGACTCCTCTTTCATACATTCCTCTTACAATGCTTTTGACATACGAATAATATCTTCTTCCAATCATCCGCAAACAAATCACAACTCGGATGAGAATCCAAGAGTTCATTGAGTACAGTGAGAGTGCGAGTTAGCTCGCGCTACGTTGCGGCTGTAATTTTCTGGGGTGAAGAATCGAGCCAGTTCGTTATGCAGGTCTGGTGCATCGATGGACCCACAAAGACTTTTACAAACGGTTGTAAGCTAGGCATATGCTCTCCTTACCTCAAGCGTGTTGTAAACGAGGCACCCGAGAAGTGACTTAGTTGAGTAGAGGTATGGATAATAGTCGTTTTCACGTTTATAAAGGTACCTCAAGAAAGCTTTTTTAAATCTTTTCTGAGCGTGAGCGTTCTTTCATTCCGGATTCAGGATTCCAGACACATGCACTGGACTCGAGTTTGCTACGAACCAATGCTACCGAATCAAATACGATCTTAACGACATGTGCATTGTGAAATTCACTTGAACTCCGAAGAACGAAACTCAATCTTCGGTACAATTCCTTAGCCGTCAGAGCAGTATGTGGTCATAGAATGTGAGCTTTCGGTCGAAGTATGAACACTTCAAAATAAGTCCGGACATTTTATGTGAATGTCCGGACAGGACGACCTGCATGGGTTGCCGAACGGCGGATCCCGTTGGATTTGCCGACAGAAGTGTCGGCTATGCTGGCAGAGTATGAAAACTCTAATGCAGTGTCTCCTTCTGTGAGAGTGTAATGCCCCAGAAGGAGAACGCAGAGTGAAATCGGAGGAGAGCCTATCCCGTTCGGAGGAGAAGGCGCCGGGTAATATTAACCGCCTCGGTGCCAATGTCCAACAAGCCTGAGCCCACTACCCTCACTATATCTACAGCTGGAGGCTCAGGGGTCGCGGGAGCGGACTTTTATTCGGCCTAATACGAATAAGTATTCGTCAAAGGCAATAAAACACAGTTTGGTGTCCAGATTTAGAATATAGCAACACTTCATCTCCTCCCGTGGATGTCGTAAAAGACGACTAAGGGTCTCTAAACCATAGGGATACCCATCCCAACAGCGCCCCTTGTGTGAAACAGTAGCCATAGCTCATTTCCCCCGAATTTGCCAGTACTCACCACGTTTGGCAGGCGGGTTGGTGAGCGCTGGTATGGCTACTGTTCAACAGAAAGGACGCTGCCGCCCGCCCTTCTGGTTTAGATCGCTTAGTCCCTTATGCGACATTCATGGGAGGAGATGGAGTGGTGCTATATTCTTAATCCGGACACCACACTGTCGACAATAAAATAAAGAACTGGCCCCCAGTGTAACCAGTCGTTGGGGAAATCTATCGGGAAGGTCTCCGTTCCGCAGTGGACGTCCTTCGGCTGGTATGATATGATGATAAATGAAACACGCTCGGCTAGTCAATATAGATAAGAACGTTGGTAATCACAATTAACTCCTAATATTTCTTATAAAAGCATAAGATTAGCAATTTATTTTCAGACGATTAGTTTGTATATTGCCAGCTGTTAATAAAAAGTGCTGCTGAAAATAGTAGTAGATATTGTTTTATTAGTTTTAGGGTAGTCCTCGAATTAATCAACAAAATATGTTCGGATATATGATTCGTAGCTGAACGAATTAACGAGAACATTCCATCTTACGCAAAATATTTTTTACGAATATCATCATGTTATTTGACGAATACGAGTGTTCGTATTTATATTTTACTCATTTGCAAATCTTGCGCAAGTGTTTTCAATTACCCTGGAACGCTGTTGCTAAGCGGTCACAGTGCTGAGTTGATATTATTAATGTTAATAAAAAGCTTGATAAACAATCAAAATGTGATTCTTCAAAGGTCACGTGTTCCATTGTAGTTATAGGTATATTGCTTTCACAAAAAATTGTTAAAGTTCAACCAATCTTGAACTTTAACAATTTTCCATCCAAATTTTAAAGTAGGTAACAAACAGATCATAAACTACCTACTCATCGGTTTACTAGTAGCAGCTTGGCTTCAGGACATTTTATCCTGGACATGTGCCCATAAAAGTTTTTAAATATAGTTTAACTTATATTAGACTATACCTCTATGAGTCGGGACTTTTCGCGCACAGATAAATCAAAACCACATTTCAACTAACCGCTACGTTTCAGCCAAGACGGCCGTAGTCACGAAGACACCCACATATTTCAGTATGTGGGTGTCTTCGTCTTGAGCGGCGAGTGTTTTTTCGATTTACCTGCGGTTGAACTTGCATAACGTAACTGTCCGAGACACGTTAATATGCTGAATCACGTCATTCACGACACACAATGCTGGTCTATTCGACGGACGCACATGAAGACAAATTGCGACGCGCACACTTCGGTGATTGAAATTCTTAAGTTGCGCACTGAGCAGAGCGACCTACACTAAACGAGATATTATGTGTCCGTTTCTAATGGCGAGCACTGTAGTTAACAAAACATTAACACCGAATTAGTGTAAAATTTGCATTATTATTTATTTTAACAAGTAGACAAGATAATAAAATGGCCATTTTTAAATTAAACTTTGGTTTACCAATTTATTTATTTTCTCCTAAAGTTAAATAAGGCATGAAGTTTTTTTTTTTTTCATGGTATTTGTATTCCATTTTACCAGTGTCAAGTTAAGAAGAGTAATATTGTCGTAATGACAGGAAAGAAAGATGTCATAGATACAGCACTCATTCAGATTACATCATTGATTATACCATAGATATGTTACGTCCAAATTAAATGACGCGCAAAATTAAGTCTCGCTGTAGGGTACCTATAAAACTGCGCACCTATGCTGTAAGAAAGAACATACAAAAACTACGAGAGTAAATAAGATAGCTATCTAAAATGACAACACGTGTACTTGATGTCTTTGTCGTAGCTGTGATATAGTTTATGTGTTGTCTCTTTTCTTTGCTTTTATTGTTATTACTTATTTAATAAAACAATACAGATTGTGACAGTGTGCATAGACTACAGTGTGTGCTCGTTGACCTGTTTTGGGCGAACTGATTGCGAGGTGCTACAATTGGGGGAGGTTTGGTTCTTACTTTTGGCGTGCATGTACGAGGGCGGCACTGAAAATTTCGGGAATCAAGGAAGTGACACAACATTACTATTTAAAAATGTATTTATTGCTTTTCGAAGTATTCTCCGCGAAATTTGACACATTTTTCCATACGATGGAACCAATCATTGAAGCAACCATTCCATTCGGAAGTTGGGGTCTCCAAAATGGCCGTTTTGTAGGCGTCCACAGCTTCTTTAGGTGATGAAAATCTCTGTCCACGCAATTTATTCTTTATTTTAGGGAAAGTATAGAAATCATTAGGGCTTAGGTCGGGGCTGTACGGCGGATGGTCTAATAATTCTATGTTTTCTTGCTCTAAAAACTCTTTTGTTCTGTGCGCGGTGTGAGAACTCGCATTGTCGTGATGGAGGATGATGCGGCGGTTGCAGTTCTATCTACGGAGTTCAGAAACGACCTGTGGCAAACAAATGCTAGCATACCATTCTGCATTAACCGTTCTTTGTCCCTCAAGAGGAATAGTCGTAACATGGCCGGTTTTGGAGACAAACGTGGCCACCATTTTTTTTGCAACACTCCGTGAACGAACAATTTTTGTTGGCTTTAACTCATTTTCGAACACCCAAACTCGTGACTGGTTTTTTGTTTCGGGTTCGTACGCATATATCCAGGATTCGTCACCTGATACGATGTTGTATACAGCTTTTGAGGATCCTGCGTGGAATCTTTCGAGAGTTCTGACGCACCAAGTAACGCGAGCCGCTTTTTGCTCTTCACATAGCAAACGCGGTATCCATCGGGAAAACAACTTTTTTACACCTAATTGTTCATGCAAGATTATTTGTATTTGACTCATGCCAATGTCTAAAGTTGCCTGAATTTCGCGGTATGTCACATGTCGATCTTCCTCAATCAGCTTACGCACAGCATCAACGTTTTCTTGGGTGACTGCAGTTTTTGGACGACCTTGACGAGGATCATCACTGAGCTTGACACGTCCACGTTGAAATTCAGCAAACCAGCGGTAAATTGTGGTTTAGGATGGGGCTTCATCACTAAATGCAGAAATCATCCGGTTAACACACTGTTTTTGTGTTAAACCACTTCGAAAGTCATAATAAATCATCACTCTTGAATTTTCTCGAGTCAATTCCATTTTCTCAACGACTAAACAAGTTTGACAAAACCTTGTGACAAGACCGTGAATCTTTTTTTAAATAAATAAATGGTATTCGATTTGTAAAACCAAGGAGTTTTCAATTAAAAAGATTTTAATATGACAGGAACAGTGGAAATATTCCATTCCCGATACTTTTAGTGCAGCCTATGTAACATACCTATCTACTTCTTTTAATATATAATATCATTGGATTACATACATATAAATTATACGTAACGAAGAAAGTTGGTCTAATATAATACTATTGTTATGAGCCTGCGATGTGCCACTGCAGGGCAAAGGCCCTCATCTCCTTCCATTTTCATAGTAATTTTCGATAAAGGTCAAGTTCGATATACGGCAGATACGAATAGCCATCGACTAGCACAATTATATTTTAATTTGGAAATCGTTTGGCCCACGTCAGCAATTTGTGTTTTGGAACGAAGCATTGAGTTCCATAAGCGGTCTGTAAGTTTAATAAATAAAAGCAACCTAAGAAGTTCTCATGCCGTGTGGTGTCCGCATTAAGAATATAGCACCACTCCATCTCCATCTCCCGTCGATATCGTAAAAGGCGACTAAGGGACTCTAACCAGAGGGATGGGCAGCAGCGTCCCTTCTGTGAAACAGTAGCCATACTGCGGTCACCAACCCGCCTGCCAAGCGTGGTGAGTACTGGCTTATTCCCATATATATGGCAATTGTGGAAATCTATGCGAAGTCCTTCGTTCAGCAGTGGACGTCCTTTGGCTGATATGATGATGATGATGGTATCACAGGGATGCATGTTCTATGTGAGGGCTTGACTGACACGGTACTACAGTTCTACCACAGATATTATAATACACTAGTAGTTCTCTAGTCCTATGTCACCCTCCATATAACTATATGTGAGCGTAGTTGTGTTACACGCCACAGCCACACAGCTGCACAGCTAGACAGCCAGTGAATTTATCGGAACAAAGGGCATTTCAACTTAAGCCTGTTGGCAACGAATCAGTAATCAGTAGATTGCTGATGTCCATAGGTACGGTTGCTATTTACTATCAGGTAGGCCTCTACTTATTTCATGTATCTATCATATCAAAAACAAGCGTATAATTGTATAGTACTGGTATAAAATCTACTAGTACTACTAATAATATCTTCACAATTAGATTGGTTAGCAAAAAATCGATCTGATCAGCACCTATTTATTATTATTATGTACTTATCGATTTTCAGTTAGTAAGTCAGGATTGAGCGAGTCAATAATGATTTTAATTAATTATGCGGTTTTAGATTAGATTAGAGAGTAGACCGTACAATCGGTAGTCAGCTTGGCTTGGTGTAGTCAATATTGATTAATACCTATCGATAGTTGTTCCCGTTAGTCAGTCAGTGTGGGTGTTCGAGCATTTGAGAAGTTTATTTTTATTTTTACACAACTGATGACGATACGAGTAAATCATTCGCCTGGTGCAAAGCGTCATACCTGCCCAATGTAGTGTAATGCTACCCAGGCCTAGTCTTGCGAGGCATCACTTTGCGCTCGACACCTCGACGCGTAAAGTTATTCAGTTTCTTATGCCTAGAAATTTCACTAGCTACAGAGCCCTTCTAACCGGAGCATAGTAATGTCTAAAGCAGGGATACCCATACTATTTTGGGGGGCTCCAGGTCCTCGTATGATCACACTAGAGTCACCCACTGGTGCCGCGCCTATAGGCACATTTCTGAGAGAGTGACTGTAAAGCGGTCAACCCCCCGGGGGGATTGTCAAGGAACCCCTGAAGCGTCCCTGTGTGCTGTGCTATGCGCACACGGCAGCGCGTGACCACATGCGTGCCACCGTCTTCTCGTGGGTCGCAGTAGGTGACGCACTCGCTACTTCCGAGCCAGGTCAAAGAGCGGCAGGGCGGCCTCTACGACGCGCTTGGTCGCAAACTGCATCCGCAGGCAGTGACGTCACTTTCCAAGTACGCGCCGCGGAGCTAGCCGCCTCAGCCTGTCCAACATCCCTGTAGGCGCGCCTTTGCCGCTCTGGCGTCGTGTCGTGTTACGACGACGTAGCAGTCCCACCTCTGTCGCCAGTTTCTCTGTCTGCGCCGAGAGGTTGGCGAGCTGGGAGCGCATCTCCGCGTTCTCCGTCTTCAGCCTCTCAACGTTTGACTCCTTTCGGGCTGACATCTTGACGTCAGGGGGCGACCCCGCAAACGCCTTCGAAGGGTCCGCTTGCAGCCCTCGCCACCCAACACCATGTTGAGTGAGGCGTGCGAACTCCGAGGGTCCAAGGATTCCTCGGTCCCGGTCGAAGCCGCGAAACGTGACCACGACACTCCAACCGAGGTTACGATATGGCAGGGATGGGGAGACCTCCCACTACCTACCTGCGCAGGTCAGGGTGAGTGCACACCGAGCTAGCCCGCCCATGCTCCTCCGAAAACGGAGGAACACCTTACGGCCTACCAACAACCCGAAAACTGGGCCCCTACTCGTCAGAATATTAGCTACCGGGCAACAAGGTCCTCCAAAAAGTGAGGTAGTTATTGCCCGGTGCCCAGGGTGCACCGGCCCGACGACTGCTCTTCCCCCCGGACTTATCAAGCACCGAGTTAACGTTGCAGCGGTGCTAGGTCAGGAAAGACCTAGCACCGCTGCAATAAGAGACCTACGGTGGTAGGTCTTCCCTGGTGAGTGAAAGACCGACCGTAGTATTAAGCAACGTCAAAAAAAAATCTTCGTCTAATAGGCAAGACAACAGCTAAATCTTTTCTAAAGCATTTTCCATAACTAATCAATTTGAAGGTCAAATATGTGGGTGTGTGTACCTTTGATTCAGTCTGTCAAAAGTGTATGGGGAATATCTGTAATTACTGAATTAATTTAATGCAATTGTCAGTTTTTCAGCCGTGTGGTGCCGGTTCAGAATACCACCACCCCATCTCCTCCCGTGGGTGTCGTAAAAGTCGACTAAGGGATTAGCCGGAGGATGGGCAGCAGCGTCCTTCAAGTACATTAACAACTCAACTGCGATCGCCAACTCGTCTGCCAAGCGTGGCGATTATGGCAAAACCCCCCAATGAGTCCACAACACACCCATATCGGTCGTTGTGCTGATTTTTGGGGGAGGCCTGTGTTCAGCAGTGGACTTCATTCGGCCGAAATGATGAATTGTCAGTTTTATTTCATGCACCCTATAAGCATAAAGTTGTATACCCACCCTAACTATGACCGATTCTCTCCTACGTTTCCCACACGTGACACACCCACCTTGAATGCTATACGTACTATGTATTGCTAATATAAAGCGCCAACATGATTTCCATAAGTAATTTACTGGTGTAAAAAACTCAATGTCAAGTTTGTCCGAAAGTTGACAGAAGACACGACACACCCACCAAATCTGCGCGGCTGATGTTATGGTACAATGCTTCTTATGTCTGTAAAAATAAGAACCATGTCTAGTAAACTGCACTTATCAAACCATTTTCTCGTATATAGAAGTTATATTGGTTTACAACCTGTTCCAACCTCACACGACAGACCCCTCCGTACTGAATTAGCAGTTACCGATCGTCTGAGACAGTGTTTTATCGTGTCGTCAATCTGACGTTACATACTCAGTAATTATGTTCCTACGGAATTTATATCGGACTTCTATTAAATTAAATATTAGAAGTTATTCAGTAAATAACTATACGAAGAAACCGCCAAAGATTTTAATTACTGGTAAGATTTTTTAATTTCATGGTGACACTTCTTTAAATATGTATGCTAATGAAAAAAAAATGGGATAAAATTTATACTTTGACATAAAGATACTTTTAGCCAGTAGGTGAATGTAAATTATAAAAAAAAAACTTCTAAACATTAAAGAAAACCGTATTTAAAACATATATTTAAATACAAAGCCCATAACACGTGCCTTGAAAAGTGAAAGGATATTACTTTAGGTTGTTTCCGTAGTAAAACGTCCTATATTCAAGAATGTGATAGTATATAATAATATCAGTTTTAATAATCGAAATGAAGCGAAAGTGCACCAGCACTAGGATGACCGATTTTTGTTTAAACGCATTCCGGTGGTCGTGTAGTGGAAATAACCGGTAGAACCAGTGGAAATTAAATTGATTGAGTAAAAGTACAGCTCTATGGTACAGAATATTCGGGAATACTGAACCCTACCCATTGATATTAATGTAAGTACACAATGTAACATAAATAAGGCCGTATAATTTCTGTAGCTGTAGAATCCAATGCGTGCATAAAAGAGGTCAGTAGTTCCGAATTTAGGTGCCAAACCAGTTTAGTATTGGCCACTGAGAAAAATTGTTGTTAATAAAGGAGTAAAAAATACAGTATAATAAACTTTTCGTCATATCAGCCAACGGACGTCCACTATTGAACTAAGGCCTCTCCGATACATTTCCACAATAGTGTCATCATTTTAAGGTCAATTTGCCAGTACTCACCACGCTTGGCAGGCGGGTTGGTGAGCGCAGTATTGATACTGTTCAACAGAAGGGACGCTGCGGCCCATCCCTTTGTTTTAGAGTCCATTAGTCGCCTTTTACGATATCCACGGGAGTAGATGGAGTGATGCTGAGTGATGACTGTGATGAGTAAACTTTTACGGAGGAGTAATTAAACAATGTTGCACATATTTTCTTTATTAGCTGGTGCCGTTTAGTTTTTAGTTAATATTGTGAATAGACAGCTTCTATCCTGTGTGTGAACAAACAGTAGCTATGTTGACGCTATTTGAAATCGCCGTTCAGTAGTAGTACTTCTATGCAAATCAAATAAAAGCATTCACGTAGCCATTAGAGGCCGTAGAGCCATCTCGAGGTAGGATGTAGTTTTAACACGCATAGTTCTACAATTACTGTCGTATAATTGGCCGTAGACTGCGCCGATCCTCAATAACCCCCGTGTTCCGATAAAGGTCCTGTGTGCTAGATCTCTATAAGGCGCCTCTATTATTTTATCGCTGCTGTCAAAAGTTCAATAAAATGTACTATACTGGTACTAGACTTCTAATGTTTGACGACAGATGCCTTTCTTCTAGTCCATAACGAAGAACAAATGAGGAACTTCTCACGTGGGGATAATTTGTATCCTTTTTAAATTTATTTTTTATTGGGCCCGGTAGAAATTCTTCGTGAACTTCCTCCGCCCTGGGGAAGAGCTAAGGGGCATGCCGAAGATGACCGCCCCAGTCCCCAAGCCAATTCCATAGGCACATCTCGAAGAGGGTGACTGTAAGGCGGTCACCCTCCCCTGGGAGATTGCAAAGGATCCCCCCCGAAGTCTCACTTTGTATGTTGCGCACACGGCGGTGCGTGACCACATGCGCACCACAGTCTCCTCGTGGGTTGTTCGGTGTGGGCCCACAGATTCTCCAATCTGCGCACCCACGACCCCCGAGCCCCCCCGCCATATAGCGACCATGTTGGACCTGGACGCCAGGGTGGTTGTTACCCCGGCACCGTCTCGTCCTTCTCCGTGCGGGATCAGCCCTCTCCCGATCCCGCTCTGCTGTCTCCTTCTGGAGCATGACGCTCTCACAGAAGGAGACCACAGCAATCCAATTCTCATGCTCTGCCAGCATAGCCGACACTACTGCTGGCAGAGAGAGATCTTTCCCGATCCGATCGACCAGGATCCGCCGCTCGCCAGCCACCACAGGGCACTCCGCGAGCGTGTGCGGCACAGTGCCGTGACCTCACGTCCTATCCTGTGCAAGTACGCACCGAAACAACCGTGACCGGTGAATGCCTGCACAAGGCGGTAGGTGACGCGCTCGCTCCTTCTGAGCCAGGCTCAGCGGCAGGATGGCCTCGGCGACGCGCATGATTGAGAACTGCATCCTTAGGCGGTGACGCCACTTGTCAAGTGCCCGTTGCCGAACCAATCGCGTCAGCCTGCCGAACGCGCCAGGAGGCGCGCTTTCGTAGCTCTGGCGGAGGGCGCGTGTCTGATCATAGATCCACGCATCCGTCTCCGCCAGGATGTCGAAAGGCGGAAAGCGCGACAGGAGAGTTGCCGCCTCGTAGGATAATGTTCGGTACCTATCCTAGTGCGATCCGTATAGTAGTTTGTATCTACCACGATATTGTTTTGGCAGAGTAACGTCAATAAAGCGTGGAACCAATAGATTTAATAAGTTGTCAGGGGATGGGTCCTTGTCTATTTATCAACATTAGTTGGTGCTCTATCTAACAGAAGAAGTCGATTTCGCACTCGCAATGTATGCCCTGCATACTTTGGACTTGGGGGCTGCATTTAGGCCTATTTGGCACAAATAGGATCTATTTTATAATGGTACGGAAACTAGAGACATGATCGTGCACAGAGGCCGCAACACAAGTGCTAAAATTACTATTATTAGGCTGATTTTGCAAGTGATGACCTTTGAACCAACAGTAATAGAGCTCGAGCGGTATCGACACGTTCACGTCTCTTACTTCCGCATCATTTGTTTACATAAATAATATTCTAGTGCGTAATCTCTACATTACGTCGTAATTGTGTAGAGTATTACAATAACATGTTTTCTTGTGGAAAACTGACTGTAAGCCATTTTCCATGATTGACATAAAGTCTTTGCCATAAATGTTTGTTAGTTCTTCTTTTCGTGTGGTGGATTTGTTCAAGCCGCTGTAAGGCCTTCTACTTTGCTGATCGACTGCTGTCTAATGACAACAACGGGGAGCGACGATATAACGTGCCTTCCGAAGCACGGAGACGCTCAGTTTAAATACCACTTTACCGTCACCCATCCACAGACTGACCGCGCCGAACGTTGCTTAGCCTTACCGATCGTTTACCGATTATTGAGTGCCACTGGCAATGAGCGCCTCAATTTGTAAAATGATATACTTACATCTATCCGCGGCGACAATTCTAATGCGGGACTGCTGTTTATACATCCTAATCATATCAGCTCCTTGGATGTTCCCCGCATAACTTGGGTCTCCCTGTGCATAGGAGATGCTATTACTGTTAATCTTGATATTTTTCAAACAGAATAGAATTTTCCTTACATATGTACAAAGTATGAATACCAATTATTAGAAAAAATAACATGAAATCAGTAGTTGTGCAATGGGCGGTCTTGTCACTATTAGTGATAGGTACCTTACAAACATCCTTTGGATGAACAAGAAAAGATGTAAAAACACTAAGGGTAGTCCGTGGTATACTATTATGTATATTCATTTGATCAAATACAGTATGTAGGCAATTTAATACAATACCAATATATATATATATATATATATATAATATATAGGTATATATTCCATAAAATACTTGAATAATACATTTATATAAATATACTTCATATCAGCTAGAGGATGTCTACTGCTGAACAAAGGCCTCCCCCATAGAATTCCACAACTGTGTCGTAATTTTGGGGGAATTTGCCAGTACTCCCCACGCTGGCTGACCGGCAGGCGGGTTGGTGAGCGTAGTATGGCTACTGTTCCACAGAAGGGACGCTGCTGCCATCCCTCTAGCTTATGGTCCCTTAGTCGTCTTTACGACATCCACGGGAGTATATGGAGTGGTGCTAATTCTTAATCCTGACATCACACGGAATATACATAAATCCTTATACATATTATACATTATATGATACAATAAACAACTCATATGATACATAGGACGGCACGGATGGTGCAGTGGCTGACACAGTCGGCTGCTGCGCTCCGGGTCGCGGGTTCGATTCCCGCACGGGACAAAGGGGTGATTTTTATCTGTAAACTGTACCCACGACACAGGAGAATAATTAATAGTGTGGGATATCGTATAAAAAAAACAATAAACTTATAGTGATCGCATTAAAACAGTTAATTCATTTTTATTGAATAATTAATGAACAGTCGCCGTTTTCTACAAATACGGGAAAGCGGGTAAATCTATAGATCCATGTGGTGCCGGCTAAGAATAGAACCAACCCATCTCAGCCCGTGGGTGTCGTAAAAGTTGACTAAGGGATTAGCCGGGGGATGGGCAGCAGCGTCCTTCGAGTACATTAACAACTTAACCGCGATCGCCAACCCGTCTGCAAAAGTGACGATTATGGCAAAACCCCCCAATGAACTCACAACACATCCAGACGTGTCATTGTGGCGATCTTTGGGGGAGACCTATGTCCTGCAGTGGACTTTATTCGGCCGAAATCATGATGATGCTGACCTACAGTGTGCCTCTGCATGTCATTTAAACCTTGAAAGTAAAACAGCCTTAGATGTAATAAATGTATCTATTTTGCAGGAGGCCTCGGTCAACTAGGTGTTGAGTGCGCCAAGTACCTTCGAGGAAAATACGGGAGAGACAACGTAATACTCTCTGATATTATCAAGCCCTCCCAGGAGATAATTAATGATGGTCCCTACATATTCGTCGACATTTTAGACTTTAAAGGACTGCAGAAAACTGTCGTTAATCACCGAGTCGATTGGCTTATCCACTTCTCGGCTCTCCTCAGTGCGATAGGAGAGCAAAATGTTCCTTTAGCTGTACGAGTAAATATAGAAGGAGTGCATAATGTTATAGAGCTTGCAAAGCAGTATAATCTTAGGGTCTTCGTGCCTAGTACAATTGGGGCATTTGGCCCTGACTCTCCTAGAAATCCTACCCCAAATATAACCGTACAAAGACCAAGAACTATTTACGGTGTGTCTAAAGTGCATGCGGAGTTGTTGGGTGAATACTATTACCACAAATTCGGTTTGGACTTCCGTTGTTTGAGGTTTCCCGGTGTCATATCTAGTGACCCACCTGGCGGGGGCACTACAGGTAAGATTTTTTTTCTTCTTTTCGTACCTACTCGTCAATTTGTTTCCTCTTCTTCACACTATAGTAATTCAAATTATGTATATTTTTCGATACATAGGTTAATTTTCACCGTGTGGTGCCGGCTCAGAATGCCACCACCCCATCTCCTCCCATGGGTGTCGTAAAAGTCGACTAAGGGATTAGCCGGAGGTTGGGCAGCAGCGTCCTCCGAGTACATTAACAACTCAACTGCGATCGCCAACCCGTCTGCCAAGCGTGGCGATTATGGCAAAACCCCCCAATGAGCCCACAACACATCCATATCGGTGGTTGTGGTGATCTTTGGGGGAGGCCTGTGTCCAGCAGTGGACTTCATTCGGCCGAAATGATGATGATGATGAGGTTAATTTTCGACCTTGCGCCACAATTTTGAAATAAATCATAAGTCAATGAATAAAAATATATATTATATTATGAGATAACTTTAAAGTGAATAACAAAACTAGTTAGTTGATAGTACTCACTTATAATATAGATTTTTTATTATATGCCTTGAATAAATGTTTCTGTTAAATTCCGAGACGTAAGACTCGGCTAACGCTATTAATAAAATAAAAAATGTGATAGTGCAAAAAATTCCTTGCCTTGGAGTCTTGAACGGGGTATCTGACCGAGTTCAAAGACGAACGTGATTGATTTCCTTAAAGAAAAAAATATGTTCAAGGTCAATAATGTTTAGATCCGTGTTACCTCTGTAGTGTACTTATGCGGCAAATCATCGACAAGCTCAAATTTTGAATTATAAGCATTTAAATAAAAAAACAACGTATTTGATCTATCGCCATTTAATGTAAATAATTTATTATAATTATAAATAATTTAATCCCTAATACTCGTTTGCACTTTATCTAGGCAGCTCCTAAGTCATACCTAAGACTCTCTGGCAAACAATTTTGAATAGCTAACGGCCGAAATTAATAATCAATCATCAATTTGGGACTGAGGATGTGTTTGTTTTCGTGTAATGTCATCTTAACACAAAAACAGATCACGTTCTTAATCTTAAATCAAGAGATTCTTGACTTGACAATTACGCATCAAGTTATGGTTTAGTCATTTAGTGCAAACGAGAATTAATGTACTTTAAATTATCTTTAAAGATAGAGCTTTAGAATGCCCTTTGCAAGCGTTTAGATTAGTTAGGCTAGATTAGACAAATTTTAGTTTTGTATATTTATTCGAGTGCCGTTCCTCAATTTTAACGCTTTTTTACCTGTAGGTATTTTCTAACAAAACATAAATTTAAAAATTTACTTGGTACAAACAAATCGGGTATATTTTTGTTCTAAATGTTGCCTCACTCTAGGATTTCTGCTGTCTCGTTTATATGTACCTACAGTTTACAGACATAAATCTCGAATGCACAAACACCCGCACCCAAAATAACTATCTGTGTTATAGAAACATTAGTGCCGTGCCGGGATCGAACCCGCAACACGTAGTGTAAAAATCCCACGTTTCTCCACACGGGAACCCTAAAAGTAGGTCCTTTATATAAAAGTACTGTCCAGCACCTGATGGATTCATTGTCGATAAAACAGTGATTTGACACAATATCTTGAATGCTACTTAAATGTGCCATATAAAAAATAACTCATATTTGTGCCTATTAAATTTTTTACAGACTATGCCATTGCGGTGTTTCACGATGTGATACGTAGAGGTCAATACCAGTGCTACCTTAAACCAGACACAAGACTTCCTATGATGCACGTAAGGGATGCTCTGCGCGCTCTCTCAGAGTATTTGGAGGCACCCAACGAGATGCTCAATAGGAGGGTGTACAACGTCACATCAATGAGTTTCACGCCAGAGGAGCTGACGGAAGCAATGACTAAATATATACCTGACTTCAAGATCACTTATAAGCCTGATAGCAGGCAAGATATAGGTGAGTAAATACAAATATTAACTATCTGAAAGAACTAACGCAGAGACTAGGTTGTTTAATACAACCTGTTGTCGAGGCTAGCAAATCATTCACCTGAGGGTGAGCGTCACGCCTGTCTATAACAAATGCTACCCAGGACTAGTCCTTTGTAGCACTACACTGCGTTCGTCAGCTCGGAACATTAATTACTTAGGCTCTTATGCCCAGTCATTTCGCTAACTGCAGTGCCTTCCTTAAGGTCAAACATCCATACATCCTTCAATACAGAAATAAAAAGAAGGTGAAAAACCAATTTGGTATACGCTAAGACATGATTGAAGCTATTCAAGGACACGTTGCAGACGGTGAGCCATGAGGACGAGTCTTAGCGATTACCAAACTCGTTTTTCACCATTCTTTTAATTCTGTATTCAAGGATATATGGATGTTTTAGCTTAGGAAATTGCACCCCTGAACACAGTAGAGTTAAAACTTTAAACATTGCTGCTTGACAGCAGAATATCTGGCACTGTGGCACCTACCGAGCCGGACTCTTGCACACACATCGACTGCGATGCATCAGGGAATAGACGAGACTTCTAAGCGCGTTGGCGGTGACTTTTGTATAAGTCTCGCTAGTGTCATTCATATTCATTTATTTGGTAGAAATATGGTACACAAGTTGTTACATAAAAGTTAGACCACGACCATATTTCACCGTAGGCAAGCAAAATATTATAGTAACATATTTATATGACAAATGAATTACATGTCAAAGGAAGTTAAAATTAAAATTAAATGAACATATAATTTAAAATAATTAATTAGTTAGGTATGAGTAATGTTCATAATTAGAATAAATAAATAATATAAAGTTATCAATAACAATCAAAAAAGTAGTTTATAATATTGGCTCGAGAATTACTTTACAGCTGTAATCTGTTTACGTCATACATTGTCTCTCAATAAAAGAAGAAACGACAAGAATTATTAGGTATTAAAAAAATCCTTAGTGGAGTAAAAGCTCTCCTGTATTAACCACTCCCGCATGTACAACAAAGAATTTTATGCGGTAAGTCCACCATCCCCTTGGGCAAGGAGTTGAAAATGAGTGGTGCCATAAAGACACAACTTCTTCTAAATAGTTCAAACTTTATTTGTCGTTTGTCGCTGTAATTTATATTTATCATAAACCTGTAGTATTCTGGTTGAAAAATAGGAAGTCTCTCGCCAAAGGCTCATCCGTAAACGGCAGGGTGAACCACGTGCAAGCGAAGTTAACGTTTGCGGGAATTGGAAAATATTTGCTTCCGTTTCAAACACCCAACTAGGTAGTAGGTTGAGTACAACACTAGATAGATACTTCGAGTGGATCAGCAGGACAAACAATAATAATTTTCCCGGGTGTTTTCCTTTCTAAATAGGCGTGAGAATTTTCTTAGTCATGTCAAGTACATACCTAATTATGTTCTTCTATGATCAACTTAATATGCGATCACAGAACAAAATTGTTTTATTGTGACACACAACAAAATTTCCGTGTGGTGCCGGCTATGAATAGCATCAACCCATCTCATCCCGTGGGTGTCGTAAAAGCCGACTAAGGGATTAGACGGAGAATGGGTAGCAGTGTCCTTCGAAAACATTAACAACTCAACTGCGATCGCCAACCCGCCTGCCAAGCGTGGTGATTATGGCAAAACCCCCCAACGAGCACACAACACATCGATATCGGTCGTTGTGGTAATCTTTGAGGGAGGCTTGTGTCCAGCAGTAGAGTTTAATCGGCCGATATGATGATGGTAATTACACAACAAAAGTATACATCAATTTGTCGAGCGGTTGAGTGAACTATCAGGTACCTATCTGAAATATGTTTCATTTTGTTTTCAGCGGATTCCTGGCCACAAGTATTTGACGATAGTGAAGCTCGACGGGACTGGAATTGGAAACCGGAAGTCGATTTGGACAACCTTGTGAGACTGATGGTGAAGGAGGTCAAAGAAAAAATTGCTGCCAATGGATTATCATAATGTGATACTTATATCCCTCGTTTGTGCTCAATGCTCATCATTCAATTTTTGATGACTCGAATGATTGAAACGTATAAATATCCTTTACCCGCATAAGGTTAACGAAACGCGAATATCCTCTCATCAGCCCATAAAAACCCAGTGCTGAACATTGGCCTCCCAGAGATCGCAACAATAAATGCTCCTAGGGGATATTGCCATAATCACCATGCTTGGCAGTCGGATTGGTGATCGTAGTACATAGTTATGCAAACGGGATGACGCTGATTTTACCCTTAGTCGCTTTAACGACACCCCTGGTGGAGAGAGGTGGCCTATCCTTTGCCGGGAACTACACGCGAATCATATGTGGCTCTCGTATAGTCACGGACAGCCAGATCTGTTTCGTTGCTAAAAACCAATGAATGTCAGTTCATTTTAAATAGTTCTTATCTATAATTTAATCTATATAAACTATTAATTAAATATATTGTACATTCCTGAACCTTATTTCTTTATTATTTTTGATTCATAATAACCCGACAAGCATACGAAATGAGAAAATATTGCCGCCATCTTTGATTTTAGGTCATTGCCATCATCGAACAGACTGATACAATATGTATCTGCTTAGGTATACTTATACCCTACCGGTTCTAATGACATTGACCGAAGACTGCATCTAATTACATTGGCATTTTCCCTTCTAACTTAGGTAAGCCTATAGATTTCTGAGGCATTTTAATTTAAAGTGATAACAGCAATTGTTTTAGTCGTCTCGCCCAAAACTGTGAAGGAAATACAACAAACGAAATATTATCTATATGTATACAAAATCTAATGTCATGCAACCAAACCTCATATTTCCGACGGGTTGGAAAAAGGGAAATTCAAAGGTTTCTGTTTTAGAGTCCAGCCATATTTAATTTTTAAATTGCGAGAAAAATGCAGGTCGGTGACTGGAACGGCCCTTTGAGAAAGATTCATAGCCCTTTTAGCATTATGTGTCCTTGCAGAAGGCAAGCATGAATCAGTCATCGTATAGCTCAACTCTAGTTTAGGGTATTTATTGTAGTACTTACACCCCAGTTCCCGCATGACGATATTAAATTCTAAGTGACTAGAAGAGTACGAGTGTATTGCCAGTTACCTGACATAATTGCAAAATCCAAGCTGCTACTGAGAAGTAGAAACCCTAGGAGTTGCAGGACTTTGAACTCTCTTACAACCAGGTAAACACTAATGAAGCACTCTAATGGCAGTGGAGTTATTTTAGTGTATGTAATGATAGTATATTGTATATTCCTACTGCTTATTTCTCACGGCCAATATTCATGTTACGTGGTTTCTTACTAAAAACTGTATAGCCATCCCATTCCCACTCGTGACGGCCGAGAAAAAGGGTGTGCGAGACGGGCGGACCTCCGTTGAGTAGCTGACGCACCTGTAGGTTCCGGAAGTACTTAAACTTACTAAAAACAATCGAATGGCTTGATTCGGCATGTGTACTTATACTTTTTAGCGGATATAGCGTTCATAACTATAAAACACAACTTTTTCACTGTAAACTACAGCAGAGAGCAATTTCAGGCTTTAAATCCCACCACTTATTACTATCAAGAATTACTATTAGAACATGGATCTATTTCTGTTCTTTTGCTATTAACTCGTGAGAGTTTCTGTTCTAAGAACTGAAGGGACGTGTGCGCTTCATCGAGTTAAACAACTAGAGATGCAAGCCTCTTCACCGCGCGTTAAATAAATTCTAGCCAATAAGTGATAATGGAGCTTTGAAACTAGGAAGGAGTTTGATGTAATCATATATTTATCTCTCTCATACTTACTCGAGTGTCGTGTTTGTGGCATCAGTCTGATAGAGATCGAGATATTACTCCCAAACGCAAGATCGGTGTTGCCTACCCCATGACAATTTTCCCAACAAATCAATGAATGAGTAAATTATTTATTATCTAATATTTTAATTGCAATTAGAGTGAAACTTAAGCGGAGACACTAGAAACGTATTTTTTGCGGTGAGGATAGTCAGACGCTAGGTTCACCGGTTAGATTTCCGTAAGATTGCATAATCTGTTAAATTTGTCTCGCTCATTAAAATAGTTCAATACTATTTATCGGTAAAAATCTAATATCTACAAGTCACATTTTTATATAAATAAGTACTTAGAATTTTCTTAAATATGCCTACAGATACTTACCTCGTCAAAGTCGTAATTATTAACATTATTATTTATAACAGAGATATCAATTAGAATAATAAAATAAGTCAAGTGCCAACGTCAAACAGTACATAAAACAAAATGTGTAGAAATGAATATACCCATACCTACATACATATATATGTAGTTTTAGTAAATAATATGATTATTATTGAATAATCTAATCTAATCTAACGGCCGAATGAAGTCCACTGCTGGACACAGGCCTCCCCAAAGATCACCACAACGACCGATATGGATGTGATGTGGGCTCATTGGGGGGTTTTGCCATAATCGCCACGCTTGGCAGGCGGGTTGGCGATCGCGGTTGAGTTGTTAATGTACTCGAAGGACGCTGCTGCCCTTCCTCCGGCCAATCCCTTAGTCGATGGTAGTAGATGGGGTGGTGGCATTCGGAGCCGGCACCACACGGCCATTATTGAATAAATGCTCCAAAATTATATATGGTCTGCTCAATTAGACAACGTTTTAGTTTCGCTCGTTTCATTGTAAGATTGCAAACTAATAGCCGTTATTGTGCTCAGATACAGTTTATTGAACATGGCATGACTCATAATGGGACTCAGCTTGAGGACTTCGTTGGTGTCCGCGGTATGGTTACCAGCTTGCCTGCATTGCTCGTGTTGTATGAGTATACATCACCGTGCGTCGAACTCTCTGTTAATCTCCAAGTTAGTCCTTACATATATTGCCATTTGTATGGAAGGACTAACTTGGAGATTAAGACTAAGATTATGCCTGGCTGAGATATCGCTTCGAATTCCCACTATTGCTCGGACGGCCCGTTTCTGCATCCAGAAAGCGTCCCTACAGTTCTCAGTTCTGTAGGTACCGCACTGGAGCAATGCATGCACCGTCGCTAAGTAACAGATTCGAGCCACCTCTGGAGGCACCAAACGAATCATGCGCCTAATGGCGAAACATGCACTACCTAATCTATCGCATAGCCCGTGTATGTGACTTTTCCACGTCAATCGTCTGTCCAATTCGAAACCTAGAAAAGTTGTCTCCATTTGCCAGGTAATTTTTCCAGCAATCTGTACATGTAGAAGATTATTTATGCTTCCAGAGAGACTATATTAGTCTCTAATTTAAATCTAAATCTAGATCTAATCTAAATTGTTTTGTTTTTATGTTCAGCATTTGTCCATTTATTCTGAACCACATAACCAAATGATCGGTAATCTCATTGATTCTTTCTTCGAGGCCTTCTAGACTTTGCAGTGACGACAGCGGCCACGTTATCAGCGTACATAAATATCAGTAGATCTTTCAAAAGGAGCGAAAACATGGTGTTTATCCCTGCGGTACCCATGGTTGGTGACAGTGCGTCGGATTTTTCATAAATCTCTATGTGACGCATGCTCACGCGTCATGTTCGCCAACATGCACGGCATATGACGCTCCATTGATCCCATAGTACAGTTTCTTGGCGAGTGCGGCATGATCGGCGACATCGAAGGCCTTTGTGAGATCGCAGCACAACACGGCCACTTGCATCTTGCTCAATCGCACGGCGAAAACCAGAAAACGTAAATGCATATCGGGATTATGGTTTCGTTTTCTAATGGGAACATAGTGTCCAACCCAGTCCTCTCATAAGTATTGTAACGGGGACTAAAGAAAAGAAAAAAAATGGAAGGAAGGTTAGCAGCAGCATCTTTATGTCCACAAATAACATACTTCGATCACCAAGCGTGGACTTCGTCAATGTTCCCACGACTGCTCCTTGCAGCAGGATTTAAAACTTGAAGTGGCCCATGTTCAGCAGTGGGCGATTACGAACTGTCATAAATATGGTGCGAGAAAGGCTTGTTTTATTCCCCGGTTCTATACCGAGGGCAGACTTTGTCTTGGTAGATAATGTATTATAGCGTTTCCAGTATATTTCTATTCAATAGTGCGAATTTACGTCATGAACTTAGCTACTTAGGTAGTCGAAGTACGCGAGCAGGTGTAAGAATTCTCCATATTCACGTTCACGCCGCGGGAAAGTGGGGTTGTGGGATTCTACGCCGTGAATATACAGCTTGCATTAGGTAGAAAAAAATAACCCAGTAGTACCGTCAAGTTCTTAGTTCCTACACTACTTACACCAACGCCTCAGGAAAAGACCTAAAACGCTTACCGGAAAAAATGTTTATTCTATGCCAAAAACAACATCTCCCGTGTGGTGTCCGGATTAAGAACCATATTCTTAGCAAAGAAGCATTAAGAATTAAGAGCAAGCGTTTACCTGCATCTTTCTGTGGGAATCGTGAACACACAAAACGTCACAATTATGAGAACCTAATTAAGGCAATCACCAGTCTGTTTCCCAAGCATGGTGATTATGGCAATGTTCTTCAGGCAAATTCGCTGTGATAGTTATGTAGGGAGCGCATTTTAGCTGTGGATGCTTACGGACTTATATAAAAATAATGCGAGCAAGTCCAGATTCCTGTTTCTACTCTGGAAATAGATCAGGTCTAATATAAGCTTTAATTACCAGTCGTAAGCTGTAATTCTTCATAAGCCAGAAGACAAGATTAGTCGGGCTGCAACCAAAAAATTTGTTTAAATTGGCGAAGCTCATTTGCAGAGTATTGGGTGCGTTGGTAACACATAATTCCAGGTAGGCCGGAGTCACGGCAGTGTAAGAACAACGACAAGGATACCGCACAGCACACGCTCGGAGATTGCCCTGACTGGGCTGCCGAGAGGCGGATCCTGGTAGATCGAATCTCCCACACGACTGAGTCCGCTGCCGAGAGCCGGGTCCTGATAGATCAAATCTCCCACACGGCTGATTCCCCAGCTGCCGCTATGGCGGTGGGCCTCGGGATTCGCGAGCGTGCAGTGGGCAGTCTCCTACCGACCGACCCCCGGGAACACGGTGCCACGCATGTGGCGTATATAGGGACAGATGTTACGAGTCTTGGTGGTTGTATTTGTTATTTCTAAAGAATCAAAAAGCTTTTGATTGCAAATACGTAGAGAAGACTTGGAACTGAAAGTATCTAGATGTACTAATTCATTTTCTTAACTGCACACATTATCATTTTAATTTTACAGGACGATTGAATGTTTTCCATAATAACTCCGTGCTATGTAAACTCAGCCAGGAACTTCTACAATAACAATCGTAACGGAGCATATAAGCTTCCTTTGTGTATAGTTGGAACAAATCCGCGAGCGGTATATTCATATTCATCATAGGTCATATTCATACCCGCTCCGAAAAAAAAAACTATTGCTATTAGTCCGTGACTGCTTCTTGTTGTTTTTATAATCAAAATTCACAGTGTCTTAGGTTTTCGCGATTATTACTCATTATAATATAACTTTAAAACGGATTACATTACCTATATTATAGATTATTTATTTTACTGACGTTTCAATAACTGTTGCAAGCATTAACATAGCAGCACCAAAAGTCTTTTTACATCTTTACGTAAAAATAGGTGTGAAAATCTTTGCAGCTGGTGTTACCGCAGTCAAAAACGGTGATTTTATAATGGGCGTGGTTTGTTGCGACCGGAATAAAACAACCACAATTTCAATCAATTCCTTTATTTAAGCATAAAACAAATAAAAATCACCTTTGCTTAAAGGAATAATAAAAACGGTGTTAAGCATGTAAATGTTTTCTACTCACAGACACACAATGAAAAAGAAAACAAACGACCCCAACCATGAGTTGTTCACGAGAGCTAGAATTAGTTTAAAGTTTAGAAGTGATGTCTACAAAGTAAAACACTAAAGAATAGTGTGAACTGGATAGACTCATGGTAGAGGTTGTATAGAATGTCAAAGGATCAAACTTAAAATTAAAATGACTTCCAATTCACACTATACACAACTCAGTCTTCGTTACGTTACTCGTCGGCAACACGGTATCTTACAATATTTTTTATGTCAATATTCACTAGATATGGACGTAACATTACTATAGGCAGAACGTTCATTTCCATACTCACACGAATTATTTTCTCAATGCTGCCGCGTAATTATTATGAGATGTAACTATTACAATGCATATAGTTTAAATTCTAATCTATTTAACCATTTTAATTCTAGCATTATGGTGTTTCTTTGATTTTAGGGCAATTTCTAATTACTACAATTTCAAAATAGTTACCGTAATTTAAAATTGTAACATATTTTATACGTGAAATAAATTATTAACCAAAATGCCTTTCCACCATAAACAGCTATGTGTTATTATTTCAGTATTGCTAACTCGTAAAATAATATACAAATATATAAAAAAGAATTTCTAGCCGAATCTAGCCAACTTAATTTTATTGCACCTTCTATTTACTATAATAACTATCACAAACTCGTTTAAGCAGTCATTGTGAATGTTTGTTAATGGCACTTATGTCGTCTTGCGTCAGGAGGCATGTGTTCAGACACTGGGAGTATAACGAGAATAATCTATTCCAATTAAATTCCATAGTTCTGTCTGAATTACTGCTGACAAAGGTAAGATAATTATCATAAGTTTCTATAGTGTTTAAGCTAAATATTGTCGTCGCAGTGGAAGTATAATTTAATTATACATAAATCTAAGAATATTATGCGGCGAAAAAATATGGGTAGTTTTTACCACCTGTTCGGTCAGCTAAAGAAACATTCACAATAACAAGAAATTAGTTTATACTTTAAAAATCAAATTGGTAACATTTATACATAAATTGTAAAAAAAACTATACCTGTCGCAAATACATATACACTTATACAATATCGGTACCTTTACTGTTTCATACAAAATGAATATACATGGCAACTTGTTTTATATATAAAAACAAAAAGTTTTACAGAAGAAATGCAATATTCACAGGTGGTATGAACGAAAGCATATCAGTTTAAGTACATAGGTAACAAAAAATGCAATTAGTTACAAAAATGGAATAAATATTGAGTAAATACAACACAAAAATCACATGTGGGAGAGTCTAAAACAGACAACGAAATCAATAGAATAATAAAATTTATATTAACAGATCGCTTTATAAATCAGTTTGTAAGTAAAAAGGACCTCTGATCAATAAATCACAAACTTTTTTGATCTGATGTAGTCTACGTTAAATATATCATTAGGACTACTCTTATGTTACAAAACTTTTGTGTCAGGAAGGATCAATCGCCGCCCTGTGATCTGGTAGCGAAAGCTGAGCCGAGGAAAACGGCCAAAAAGCCGAGGTGCAACGGTCCGTGCTCCGGGTGATCTTGGAGGTGAAATGAAAGGAACGGCTCGTGCACCCCAGTGCAGGGCACGCTGCAGTAGTGGTGGTAAGCCCCGTCCTGGTGGAGAGGCGGTATGGCGACCTCTCCTACCGGCTTACGCAGATACTCTCGAGACCGAGCTGTTTCTCGAGGTATCTATGTATTTCAAAGAGGCCGAGAGCAGACAGCTGCCGAGACTGCCCGAAGGACACGGTGCAGCGCACGCTGAATCAATGTCCATCTTGGTTAATACAACGCCATGACCTCATCGCAGCAGTCGATGTTGGTGACCTCTGGCCTGGTTATGTACGGTCCAGGGTGAGAATTGCGTGAGAAGCCGTCGCATACTTTTGCGAGAAGTTGTAAGTAGCGCCTGAGCGCCTGCGGCCTCAATGAGTTGCAGCCCACGGACGGTAGGCTTGGGGCAGTCCGTAGCCCTATCAGAGACAGGCATGAGATTGGCGCGTCGTTCGAATGTTGTGCGGTTAGCCAGGCCGCAAAAGGTGAGGAGTCCGCCAAAATGAGTGGCGTGTCTTGACAAGAAGTCAGTTGAAGTCTTGACGTGCTGGGGCCCGACGGTAAGTCTGGCACACTGCCTCCGCCAGGGCAGAGGATAACCATGAGGATTTTCTAGTCTTGGGAAGCGTGATTACCAGTCATCAAAATAGGAAGTGTAATTTTAAGGGATTTTATAATGTTATCTTAATATGAACATGCCACACAATGCCTGTCGAGAACGTTTATTATAACATCGACTTAAAGCTTTGTGTTTATACACAGTAAAATAATAAGAATGATAATTCATTATCGTACACTATAAATTAAATTAATTTATTCCTTCAGAAAAACAAAGGCATTCCAAAACCCCGGGACCCCGAGGGCTTACCCATAGTGATACGACGTTTTGTTTTTGTGTCGTGCAGTTTACATATTTAAATCTCACATGCACAAACACCCAGATCCGAAAGAACTATCTATAGATCATACAAATATTTATTCCGTGCGGGGATCGAACCCGCGACACGTAGCGCACAAAGCCAATTGCTAAGCCACTGCACCAACCTTGCCGCCAAATAGAATGTTTAAGGTTGTTGACCCTAATTTGCACCACTTATTTTGATTGCTGGTGATCAGATCGCTATTACTAAGACTACTATTTTAAACATCATCGAAGATCTCACTGAACGTCTTTTCTATGGAACACCCTAAGGTAGACTGGTAGACAATCCCTAAGGCATTAAGTCCGCCTTTGTACAAGTTTGTGCATAAATAGATAAATAAAACATCGAAGTGTTTACAATTATATTATCAACTCAAAATCGTGTCACAGAAGTTAACGGACTGATCTGACTGAATATCATTTCCCTGTTTTTATGCTTATTGCGGGGACACCGGGCCCACCCTTGTGGCACGCCTGCCTTTATATTATTATTGGCTGTTATTTTATTATTGTCGTAGATTTAAAGTATTTACTAAATCATGCTTACTTATAGATGTAAGCATATTTTTGTAGGATAGACCCTATTATATACCGGAGCCGAACAGCAGCTTAACACATTCTTGGTATATCTTTTCAGATTCATACATTCCTACAGCGTTAGCGTGACCATTTTTGAAACGAATAACTTAACATTTGCAAGTATTACTTCCAAAAGATTAATATTTTGTAGTCGTTTCAATCAGAGCTTCGTTAATTTGAATTGTCAGTAAATTTAATTGTTTAACAGTTATACAATTTAATTTATGTAACGCAATGAAAACTTCCTAATCAGTCATTGTATTCATTCTAAAATTGTAATTCACAAACTACTTATCTACATGTATTGTGCCGTCATAATAAATGCTTACATGTTCGTCGGTGGCGACTGGCGATCGTAACTACTGTCAAAGGAAGGAACTATTTTTTCGTTGAAAGTATGCGGCAAGAAACAATGACTTAGGAAAACGTTTGTAAGTCAATTTACCGTGTTAAAAAGACAATTGTTTTAACTCCTTCATAATAATAAAACAAGGAAATAATTTAAATGAAATAATGGGCTGCGGTATCTAAAGTGCTATTTGCTCTCAAAAGACCATAACAAGACGCAAGTCTATGAAAATAATAATAATATAAACACGAGTAGGTCATTACAATGACAATGTGCTTCTTATTCCGTGACGTCTACTTTAACAATACATAAACTTTTGTTTTAAGCACTAATAAAACGCGTACGGCCGTGTTTTTTGGAACATATGCCGCATCGAAAAACATACTTTTAAATATTTACATATTCTCTGTTCGATTGTGGCTTACTGGACATAGTCCTACGAAAATTCCTTGTAACATTGATTAATTATAAATAAATCACTGCGTCATACCGAAAATTAGATTCATCGTTTTCCGTCACAATGCTAGCAAAAATATTGATTATTTTCGTACCTACATAATTGCTTGACCGATTTACTCCGCCTTCAAGTGCTGTTGATCCCGGTTCATGTTCATTTCTTTCAAGCGTTGCCGCAGTTGTGCCTTTTTTAGGTTGGTCATGATTTGTGTTGACTGATACAGCCATGAACCCTGGAAAATATACGTTAGAAACTTTAAGTTTAGCGATGGACATGGAAAGATGTGTTTGGTTCGAAATGTTAGTAATTTTTGTTGCGTATGAAATTGGTGGATATCTAGAGATCAATTAATTAGGTTTATTTTGTGCGAAACATACTAACCCCGCTTTGCATTGAGCGTCTCCATGGTTCAGAGAGCACGTAAAATGGTCAGCCCCAGTTGGGTCATTAGACGGCAGTCGTTAAGACAAGTAAGAAGCCTTTGAGCAGCTTGAACAACTTTGACACAAGGTTCTGACACTAACCAAACGAAAAGAAAATAGAGCCCAATTACCTAACAACCTCGTAACTCAAAATTTTATAAACTAAATCGTTCGTTTCAGCCGAGTAAAGTCCACTACTGGTCATAAGCCTCCCGTAATGATCGCCACAACGACCGTTCTGGGTGTGTTGTGTGCTCATTGGGGGTTTTACCACAATCGCCACGCTTGGCAGGCGGTTTGGCGATCGCAGTTGAGTTGTTATTGTGTTCGAAGGAAGCTGCTACCAATCCTCCGGTTAATCCCATAGTGTTAACTTTTACGACACCCACGGGAAGAGATGGGTTGGTGCTATTCGTAGCCTGCACCACACGGCTATTATATATTAAATATATTAAACTATATATTAAACTTTATATACTAAATACTATACCTCGCAAGAAACTTAAATCATAATAACATTCATATCCAAAAACTAAAACAATTATTAACAATATAAAGATCATACGATGTTTTATCAACTTACCACCATTATCATGCAGTTCAATAATATAGGAATGGAGAACACAACAGATATGAACAAGCCTTTACTGTCGAAGTACTGTTGTCTAGAGAATAAAGCCCAATTCCTTGCTGCAACCTCGTTAATATTCTCCGAAAAATAGACTAGCAACACTGAAACAATCAAGTCAAGGTTATCGTTATTTAATTATGCTATTAATAGTTCGCTCTATTGTTACCAAACGTTGTATTAATACTAATTAAAAAGTAAACAACGCGTTATTATATTAGAATGCTACTAAAGTGTAGAGGTTTTTACCTAGAATAAAAACATTGCTTTTTTATTTTACGAATCGTGGATTTTGATTTAATTCTGACACATAATAATCTGGTATTGTACCAATAATGACATATTGTTCCATAAACACTAAATTGCTTTCACTTGTTGACACAGCGCAGTGCAACATGACGCATAGGCGCGACTTTCTGTAATTTTCATGTAAATCAAAAGCACAGTTTGATTTTATAAGCTAGATTATTCATAATTCTAAACTGGCATTAGGTACATAACGATAGCTTAGTAACTCGTCATGAAGGCCGCAGTTAGAGCGGGACCAACGAGATTTATACATCCTCCCCTATTCCGGTCTCCTGACATTTTTATTGAGACGAAATAACGTAATAATAAAATGAAATGTCTTTTTGAACGTTAACATATAAGCCCACCGTTCACCACCTCCTAGTGTTTAAGCTGTGGAGAAGAAACGGCGCAACGAACCTCTAGATCAGAGATCCCCTAACTTTTTTTCGTTTTGGGTAGACGTAGAAGCAGGGGTGCTTAGCTAATATTGTCATCACATCACATGGACCCTTGTCATCGTCATCGTCGACCTCTGGGGGTCGATATAGACCACTTTGGATATAATTGCTCTAGATCAGGGTTTCTCAAAGTGGGGTACGCGAACCCTTAGGGGTTCGCCATTCGACGGTAGGGGGTTCGCGACAAGTATTACGTAATGGTGGCTTGATGACTGACTGAATTCATCGCTCGCTCTCGCACGCCGTGCCGCCGGCTGTCGGCACGTGGCCTGGTCCGCGCTCAGTGTTTGATTCATCTGTTTTAGTTTATTGTGTGAGCGCGTTTTGGTTGGCAGCAAAATAAAAACAAAATATTTGCAATCCCTTCTAGCGCCAAGCCAGTTTCGAAAATGATTGGGTGGTTAAAAACGGGGTCACTGCGCAGAAAATGTCCAAGTAACTCAACGTTATCATCCAGTTTGCAACAAAGTACATCTGCTCAAATTGCGTCTACTTGTGCTGAAATTTCGGTTTCAAACTAAAATTCTGTGAAATCGAGAGAACCAGAAAAAAAACAATCATATCATCGGCAAAAAAAAAAGAAATATGACGAAGACCATTTGATATTGTTCAGAAGTTCTCGCAAATAGCTCGATGAAGCCTTATTTTCTTCAACAGTCAATTTTATTATTTTCCTGGGGGAGGGGGGGGGGGATATGATTAGTTAGTTAATTAAGGGGTTCGCTGTCATCTGGAAACTTTAACAGGGGTTCATCGAGCCAAAAGTTTGAGAAACCCTGCTCTAGATAATAAGTTTTAAGAGTGTAAAGAAGAAATGTAAACGATAACATTAGCAAGTAGTTTCTGTGCTTACCTAAGTGAGAAGTGCACAATTTTTTTTATAGGTATCTAAGTCTATTATAATATTAGACTTTATAATGATTATGTATTTTCTAAAATCACTAAAAGGCTAACGTGTACAACCATCGAAGTGTGTGTATAACAAATTATAAGGATATTAAAATAACGTTGTAAATATTTTCCTACCTATAACCTTACTAGTAATCTTTACAAATAGACATCATCGTCATCATATCAGCCGACAGACGTTCACCGCTTGATATAGGCCTTCCCCAAAGATCACCCCAATGACCGCGTGTGCGTTGTGTTGTGTGCTCATTGGGGGAATGTGGCGGTAGCAGTTGAGTTTTAAATATACTCGAAGGATGCTGCTGCCCATCCTTCGGCTAATCCCATAATGGCCTTTTAGGACACGTATCTGCGTACATACGTGGTGTTAGTGGCGTTACTCTCAGCCGGCACCACACGACTACCAGAAAATCAGATTGTATAATAATTATGTTGAAAACTAAATTCTTTCTAACCTAAGTTACTAGACAAACTCTTAAATTTTTCACTCTCAATATTTTGTCATAGATGATAAAGCAATTTTTCGTAGAAAACGTACTTATTACTGATGCAATTATGGTTGCTATCTTGGCGCATTTAATTCAATGACGAAAACTAAGGAATAAGCTGAGATGCGCAGACCAGATATACTATATGAACTTTTTTATGACTTATCGGTGGGTCGAGGAAATGGAGGGATGAAAAACGCCGATTTACGATACCCATGGTATGAGATATGGTGGTGCTATTCTTAGCCGGCACCACACCGTAAAGCCATCACCAAACGGTAAAGCCAGCGCCACTCGGTAAAATAGGTAAGTTATACTCACATAATATTATGAACAATATCACTTGAAAGTTTCCGTAGTTTCTCGTCGAAAAACATGTGAATGTTATAATTATGTGGAACGATATGAGCGCAATTAGCCACGGGTCGCCCCATTCAATCTGAAATTAAAAGATAATACATATTTATTAAATGATAAATAATACTATAAATATGAAATGCAAATGACGGTACGGTTGGCGCATCGAGTAAGCGATTTCTGCACGGTGTGTTGCGGGTTCGATCCCCACACTGAACAAATATTTGTATGATCTACAGATAGTTCTTTCGGGTTTGTGCATGAGAGATTTATGTCTGTAACCTGTAATTGTCTATTTATGTCTGTAATCAAAACGTAATAGTAAACTACCGTTTTCTACGTTCGGCGCTCCGATTGGTTGAAGAGTTTAGAGCGCAGCTCGCTCAATCGCAGCAGATGGAAGCGTAAGTTCACGCTTAGCCTCTTTTCTGAATCTCACCCTAATAGCACAACCGAAAGTCCACGTAAAGTAGTCTCAAAAACAAATAACACTATAAAGTAATTCAGAAATTTTATATAAAATCTGTACGAAGCGAAAGTATAAAGATTTTTACAGGGTCGGCAACGCGCGAGTGATGCCTGTGGTGTTACAAGCGTTCATAGGTTACGGTAACCGCTACGGCCTCTATGCTTGTTTACCACCTCTATACCTGGTATAAAAAAGTAAACCAAATCCCTCAAACTTATTGATAGTAGCCTGTTAAAACATTAACTTTTAATCCCATGTATTTTTAATAGAAAAGTTATCAGGAAGCACACGTTTTTGAGACATGTTTACAAAACCTAAAGTGCCTTCTTTAACCAACCAACCAATATGCCCCACTCCGAAAACCTAATTAACCTTGACTGTCCCACTAGCTATACTTATAGGTCAAGGTTGCTAGCGTCGAATATGGTTTCTTTATTATCGATTTAGATACATAATGAGAATTTATATTCAGGTTAATTTATATTAAATAGCCATGTAATATATTAGAAGCGGTCATCTTCGGCACCGAAGGGGGGCTCCAGGTCCTCATAAGATCACACTAGAGCGACCGGACCTATTGCAAAATCTGCGAGGATATGGCAAATGGTTTAAAAATATCAGAGCGAGTCTTACTCGCGTGCCGCGGGTTCCAGCAATGCAATGATCTTTTTCTGGTAGGGACCAGTTCCAAACCACCATTGCGGTTCCGTCACCATCTTGATAACATCACGATCTTCGGCGGGCCAACCTGGCGTCCCCCTTTGCTATGCTAATGGTTTCCAGTACCGTATCATCATCAGCTTAATCAGTTAAAAATTTCAATGTAGGTTTTTGGAAGTCGTTTTTTTTTTGTTAAAATGTTTTATTAAATGTTACTTTTATTACGGTTATTTTTATTTTATTTTTATAATTATAGTAATTGGCTAGTAGGCCGTATATGTATTTAAAATTAGTACTAAGTTAACTATTGTACACACATGCTGTGGGAAAACCTTGATATTAATCGCCTTTAGAGGATTGCGATATTTTGCCTAACAAGCCATCGACCGGTCGTCCTCGTCCGTCTCAATAGTGGTAACTTCCAGAAAAGTTTAATGTCAGTATGCAAAATTGTTAAGATAATACAGATACAGATTAAACCAATCGTTAGAATAGATATATTGGCCCCTTGTCTGTAAATTCGTAGTCTAGTCATTGGTAGGTACTACAGTCTATGTGGGCGGTGTAAGATCAACAGTGGACGTCGACGGAAGTTAAGTCCTATTTTACGCAATCAATTACGTCATCATTTCGGCCGAATGAAGTCCACTGCTGGACACAGGCCTCCCCCAAAGATCACGACAACGACCGATATGGGTGTGTTGTGGGCTCATTGGGGTTTTGCCATAATCGCCACGCTTGGCAGACGGGTTGGCGATCACAGTTGAGTTGTTAATGTAATCGAAGGACGCTGCTGCCCATCCTCCGGCTTATCCCTTAGTCGATTTTTACGACACCATGGGAGGAGATGGGGTGGTGGTATTCTGAGCCGGCACCACACGTCACAATCAATTACGTGATTGAAGATAGTTTTGTGACACAGCTTTGCTGACCGTTACAATGGACTGTGTTCCAAGTTACAATGGAAGGTACCATGCTTACCGCCTGGAGTTTAGCGAGTATTTTTTTATTAAATCTGGTGACGAGACCAAGCTTCGTGCCTGCCCATAATTAGTGTATTTAGGACTATTGCTGCGTGGCACCACACTGCGCTAGTCACCTCGAGCCGTTCGTTATTTAGACTCATATGTCCAGTAATGTCAGCTAGTGATTCTAACTGGAACACAGAGCTAAAGCAGACCATTTGCTTTGTCCACGCCAAAAAAAACAATCAAAATCGCAGCGCGGTCGGACCCGCAGGTTTTCAGGTTCATTCGGGTTCGTTAAATTTTGTAGGCGTTTCTCTAGGGGTCCTAGGTACTAGACCCCGGGCTCTAGTGTGATCCTACGGGGTTCTGGAGCTCCCCTTAGGTGCCGAAGATGACCACCCAGTGGTTTTAGACGGTAGGAGTCCGGCCGGCATACCCATCCGTCCTTCTCCGGGGTGGAGGAAGTTCATGTAGAATTTCACTGGGCCCCAAAAAAAAGGTACTAGACCCAGGGCATACTGGTGCGACCTTGTACATCGACCCGACGCGCCGGCTTGTCATAAGATGGATAAATCTGCAATCGTTTGGGATTATATTTTTACGCTAAATACCATTTTCATGTAAAATCCTTTGCCTGTATAAACTAGGGCTTTATGGTTTTGTGTTATTTTCATTCATTTTTATTATGCAATAATATAGGTAGCAACAGGAAAGAATATCTATCACTGTACGGAGAAGAATCTCCTTAAAATAACAATAAATCATTCCCCATCTCCTCCCGTGGGTGTCGTAAAAGTCGACTAAGGGATTAGCCGGAGGATGGGCAGCAGCTTCCTTCGAGTACATTAAAAACTCGACTGCGATCGCCAACCCGTCTGCCAAGCGTGGCGTTTATGGCAAAACCCCCCAATGAGCCCACAACACACCCATATCGGTCGTTGTGGTGATCTTTGGGGGAGGCCTGTGTCCAGCAGTGGACTTCATTCGGCCGAAATGATGAAATCATTGTGGAAAAGTGATTACTATTATTAATACAATTCGAATAGACCCATAACATAGAATCGTACAAAATATCTGTTTCAGTTGCTGTGGAGTTATCGTAACTCGTCAGTGCATTAATGATAACGTTTGTTTAACATACATTCTCGCAAATTTTTTGATACGGCATATCATGTTGAAAGCGGTTTTTTTTATGTAGCTTATTTTGATATGACTTCGATAATTTGTAAAGTAAGTCAATATCTTTCTAAGACACTACAATAGTTAGGAAGCATGGCGTAAAATCTGTTGTAATTAATTAGTTCAATTTTTTTTGTATACCGTTTATAGAACGTAACGAACTAGTAAGTATAAAATAATTTCTCCTCGCTGCTTGTAGCTATAATTCCTACATTATATATATACTCCTATTCTGTAACAACTCACTAACAAACTCAGTTCTGAATCCGCAGTGAAAGGTAGTAAAAACAACACGAAGTTAGAAATTTCAAAAGTGAGCTCGACAGTGAGTTTTTTCAGAATAACCACGCTGTTCATAACATTTGCAGTGCAATCAAATTGTTAGGTGAACTATTCATGCATCATTAAATATCTTTTGCAGGCGCCCTACAATTTCATTCTAGGCATTAGTTTTCATGTTATATAGTAAAGGACTTAAAAAAGTATGTACATACTTTAAAACTTGCTTACTTTCAATATAAAAATGGTGTTTACGAACAAAAATAAATCACAAAATTACTTGAGTTTAAATTAGCCAAATCCAATCATTTATTTTTGGGAAATTCGTTTCTACGAAGTTTGCTATTTGTCACCAACCTTACCGATAGGAAATACAGAATAGAAACGCCACTCAATATTTAAAACGACGACTATTTGAGGCGCCCGTTATTATAGAATTTCCGTAAGAACACGCGTCACAAATATTTAAATTTATTATTTAGTTAAGTTTTGAACTTATTTGTAATAATAACATGGTTCAATTGGAACTACCTATCATATGAAAGCGCTTTGTTTACCGTTTTCTAAACATGTTTCTATATTAAGTGTAATTCGTTTTCTGTACTTCATCATTTCAGCCTAAAAAAACGTCCACTGCTAGACAGAGGCCTCCCCCAAAGATAGCCACTACGACCGGTATGGGTTTGTGTGTTGCTCATTGGGAGGTTTTTACCATAATCGCCACGCTTGGCAGACTGGTTGGCGATCACAGTACAGTTATAAATGTACTCGAAGGATGCTGCTGCCCGTCCTCCGACTAATCCCATAGTCGCCTTTGACACCCACGGGATGAGGTGAGGTGGTGGCATTCTAAGCCAGACGGCTTTCTGTACTTAACAACTGAGAATTTGAGTAATTTTTTGTAATTTTGGTTTGCCATTAAATAAAGGATTATAAAAAAAATGGTCGCTACTATAAACGGTCTCCTTTACCCTATTTTTTATAACGCAGCGACAAAACGCTTCGTCATCGTTTTATAATAAGGCCTCTCAACCTTGACTGATAAAGTCGTTGAGTAGGTAAGGTAAGTTCAAAGTTAAGAGGATTTTGCAACTTAAATATTGCAAATTGAATGTTGCTGCAAACTAAGGCCGGTCATGAAATCGAGACAATCATAATCGCGCTGCGCACTATCGTAATTGGAACCGACTTTACTGAACAAAGCAATGTTGGTCATAAAGTCTTAATTAATGTATTTAATTTTATTTAATAATTTTCGCCCAAAACCTAAGTATTGTACTGACGTGTACAACGTTATATAATTTAAATAAGTTACATCCAAAAACTAAGCATTGGCAATGAGCTAAGGCATTGTCAAAAATATTATTTTTAAACACAAATTGCAGCACCTGTGGTGTCCGGATTCAGAATATAGCACCAATGCATCTCCTCCCGTGGATGTCGTAAAAGGCGACTATGGGCCGCAACGTACCTTCTTCGTGGTCGTCGATGACCGAGGATTTTGTTTAGCAGTTGATGTCTTTTGGATGATATGGTGATCATGAAATGGCAACACATAAGTCATTACTTATAACAATGAAGTTCCTAACCTGGCTGCACCTTGTTGAACACCAAGTCTTATTTTTGTAGTATTTTATATTATTATGACATATTAGTATTACAATTAGCAGCAGCGGCATGTGAGTAAATAAACAAGTTTATGTTGACCTCTATCAAATATTAGAATGCATAATTATTTCAAGGTAGCCAAGAAGGTATGTCATGTCAGTACATAAATAATAATTACAGCAACGTATGAATTACTTGTAGTGTACTTGTAGTTCAAAAATATTGTTACTACTCCTTCAATGAAAGTTGACATACATAGGCTGCACTAAAAGTATCGGGAATGGAATATTTCCACTGTTCCTGTCATATTAAAATCTTTTTAATTGAAAACTCCTTGGTTTTACAAATCGAATACCATTTATTTATTTAAAAAAAGATTCACGGTCTTGTCACAAGGTTTTGTCAAACTTGTTTAGTCGTCTGCCCAAACGGGCGAATGAAGGAAAAAAAAAATTGTTTAGTCGTTGAGAAAATGGAATTGACTCGAGAAATTGAACCGTACGACGTTGCCGACATATGTTTTAGAATTTTTCATTTTTGAAAAATATGTTATGATTATGTAAATTGCCGTGTGGTGCCGGCTCAGAATGCCACCACCCCATCTCCTCCCATGGGTGTCGTAAAAGTCGACTAAAGGATTAGTCGGAGGATGGGCAGCAGCGTCCTTCGAGTACATTAACAACTCAACTGCGATCGCCAACCCGCCTGCCAAGCGTGGCGATTATGGCAAAACCCCCCAATGAGCTCAAAACACATCCATATCGGTGGTTGTGATGATCTTTGGGGGAGGCCTGTGTCCAACAGTGGACTTCATTAGGCCGAAATGATGTAAATATTTATCAATCTAAATACCGTACGACGTTGCCTTATACTTGACATTGGCGAAATTGTGGAAGATATTCTACAGAAGCCATAATCTAAGAGAAGAAAGAAGAAGACTCGAGAAAATTCAAGAGCGATGATTTATTATGACTTTCGAAGTGGTTTAACACAAAAACAGTGAGTTGACCGGATGATTTCTGCATTTGGTGATGAAGCCCCATCCAAAACCACAATTTATCGCAGGTTTGCTGAATTTCAACGTGGACGTGTCAAGCTCAGTGATGATCCTCGTCAAGGTTGTCCAAAAACTGCAGTCACCCAAGAAAACGTTGATGCTGTGCGTAAGCTGATTGAGGAAGATCGACATGTGACATACCGCGAAATTCAGGCAACTTTAGACATTGGCATGAGTCAAATACAAATAATCTTGCATGAACAATTAGGTGTAAAAAAATTGTTTTCCCGATGGATACCGCATTTGCTATGTGAAGAGCAAAAAGCGGCTCGCGTTACTTGGTGCGTCAGAACTCTCGAAAGATTCCACGCAGGATCCTCAAATGCTGTATACAACTTCGTATCAGGTGACGAATCCTGGATATATGCGTACGAACCCGAAACAAAAAACCAGTCACGAGTTTGGGTGTTCGAAAATGAGTTAAAGCCAACAAAAATTGTTCGTTCACGGAGTGTTGCAAAAAAAATGGTGGCCACGTATGTCTCCAAAACCGGCCATGTTACGACTATTCCTCTTGAGGGACAAAGAACGGTTAATGCAGAATGGTATGCTAGCATTTGTTTGCCACAGGTCGTTTCTGAACTCCGTAGAGAGAACTGCAACCGCCGCATCATCCTCCATCACGACAATGCGAGTTCTGACACCGCGCACAGAACAAGAGTTTTTAGAGCAAGAAAACATAGAATTATTAGACCATCCGCCGTACAGCCCCGACCTAAGCCCTAATGATTTCTATACTTTCCCTAAAATAAAGAATAAATTGCGTGGACAGAGATTTTCATCACCTAAAGAAGCTGTGGACGCCTACAAAACGGCCATTTTGGAGACCCCAACTTCCGAATGGAATGGTTGCTTCAATGATTGGTTCCATCGTATGGAAAAATGTGTCAAATTTCGCGGAGAATACTTCGAAAAGCAATAAATACATTTTTAAATAGTAATGTTGTGTCACTTCCTTGATTCCCGAAATTTTCAGTGCCGCCCTCGTACGAATGAAACTTCGGCAAATTTAAAAATTAGATTACAGAAATTCTTTATTAAGAATTAGTGCAAAACTGTAGTCAATCTAAGTAATTTAAGATAATCAATCCCATGTTAAGAATATAGCACCATTATATCTCCTCTCGTGGATGTCGTAAAAGGCTATCAAGGGACTCTAACTAAACCAAGAGCGATGGGCAGCAACACCCCTTCCGTGGAAAAGCGGCCACACTGCGCTCACCAACCCGCCTGCCAAGCGTGGCCAAATGGCAAATCCCCCCCAAAATGACGACAATATTGCGGAAATCTGTGGGCGAGGCCTTTGTTCAGCAGTGGACGTCCTTTGTTTGATACGATGATGATGACGAACGTTTTTTTGTGGTTTTAAATATTCTCATGATCAAAAGAATCGATTTTGGAAATACTTTTACTAGATGATAAGCCATAGTCCCCATTGGAACATAATCAGTCCTTAATGGGTAGGAAGGGTTGTGAATATTGTAAACTCGGTTGGGTACGCCTCCCCATAAACGACCGGTTACATGCCGTGTATCATTTTGGGGTGAATTTGCCAGTACCTACTCACCACGCTTAGCTGGGTTCGTTAGCCCAGAAAGGCTGCTATTGCACAGAAGAGACGCTGCTTCACATCCCTCTGGTTAAGTGTCGCTTAGTGGAATTTTTAGTGGTGCTATTTTCTTAATTCGGACACCATACGTAAGTCTACTAAATAAAAAAATAAAAATACTTTTCTTTATCGTTTTCTGTTTATTTTTGGCATATTTTTTTAGCAGCACGTTTTTTTAGCAATTTAATATATTAGTGATGTGGCGGATATCCTTATCCAAGTATATTCGATGGAGAAATAAGATCTGTATCCGTATCCGTTACTTTTCGGCGGATCGGGAACGGATCTTTTATATTTATAAAATTACATGCCGTATATTATAAATTTATAATAATTATATTATAAACGATTTTTATTATTATTTCCTTTATTTACTTAACTAACATATTAATTACATTTTTAAATATATATATATAAAGCAAAAACAAAAATTTATTATTATTATTATTATATGAAATTTTAAGGATACGTAGCATGGAAATACTATTAAATAAATTCAAATTACTTTTTATTTATTAAAATCATATATTTTCGCATTTATAATCCAAAAAATAAATATTTTAACATTTATTAAATTATGTTACCCGTATAATAAGTTATAAGGTACTAATTTAACTTATCTTTATAGTGAAACCAAAACTAACTAAAATAATAATCAAGGTATAGCTATGTGTTAAAGAAAGAGACAAATTATATTTCATTTCTGCCCACACAACAGGCGCGTGTAAACCAGAAGACAAGGTAAAATAATAAAAAATAATCTAGAATCATAAAAAAGTTAATATTTTTTTTTGGAACGACGTTCTTTTATCCTGCTTACAGTAGAGTAACTGGCTTAACATCAGATAAAACATTCTTGTGGATATTTCCTCTGAAGGCGACTTTTTGACGAAGTTGTACCATTTCCCTTACGGAATACATCCCTTCACAATCTTTGTATTTGGCACATTCGTCATTTACCATCGTAAAATATTTCCATACTAAACTTTTTTGTAGACATTGTTTTTACTTTAATTTAACTTATAACTTTTTCCAGTACCCAACCGTAAACTATGCTATCATGTGTCACACTCAACTATAAACAAAATAACGAACAGTGCAAGTTAAAACAAGTCACGTTACTAACGCAAAACGTCAACTGTAGATCCAAGGTCACACGCACCGGCGCCGACAGAGTACGAAAGTTGAGGCCCGTATCCGTATTCGTGGAACTAGACAATAATGATCCGTATCCGCATCCGCGGATATACATTTTTAACGATCCGGCACATCACTAATGTATATACACTAGCTGCACGCCCCAGCTTCGCACAGGCAGGTTCATGTAATACCCGATTGCAGCGCCACCTATCGGGTCCAATTGTGAAACTAAACCATCCAGGGAACCACTCAAACATACACAAAATACATCAAAATCGGTCCGGCGATTTAGGAGTTCAGTGAAATACACCTACAGAAGAATCATATATTTAATAAATAGTACTATGCGAAGTCATAGGTGGAGCTAGTTATAATATATTTGTTAGTTCAAAAAAATATTATTACATTATATCACTCGTGTAGTACTCGAAGGACGCTACTGCCCATGAAGCACATACGAGTACAAAGAGGAGTTGGCCAAAGCAACTGTGCACTGTGGTACCAACTAGGTCTTGACGTAATCACTAATCACGGTGGGTATGGCCTTTGTCACATTGCCGGTACCCATCCTGTGTACACTATGTTCGTGCTCCTGTCACATTTTATAATTATTTCTTTATTTCACAAAAAAAGATGAAGTGTTGTTTGTTATCATTTATTATGCAAAAGCTACTCGAATAAACATTCTGATGCTATGGATGGCATAGCATTTCACTTGTTAGTAATATTATACGTAATTTATTAGATAAGTTCTAGAAAAATCTCTTCGTACGTGTCTCTAGTAATAGTTTTACTGTTTGATAAAAGATGACTCCACCATGTATCACATTAATAACTAAAAACTTACGTGAAAAATGTTATTATCTTTAAATTTACATGTATTAAAATAGATTCCAGATTACCATAGGCCTTTTTTGTCGACAAAAATATCTTAGTATTGTTTTATTATTATTTTAAATCCGTGGAATAGTTTGTTCGCCATATATCGTGGACTAGTGTAATAATTGAGTAGACAGGGCCGCCACACATAGGATTCAGTTACATGTTTTACTACGATGTGATGATGATGATACGTAACAACAATTGATTTTTTATTCAATGATGATACACGAGGCCCGTCTAATTAGATTTAAATTATATTTCAGATTTCACAAGTTAAACAGAAATGGATACAAAAAATCGATCGAGCGATAGCCAACTCGCCTGGCAATTGCGGTGATTACGGCAAACCTGGGGGGTTATTAATTCCAAGAATATAAAAAAAGATACAAGTTATTTTACTTCTCATATAAATAATCGTCGTCCATTCGTTTAGAATAGAAAGACTCGAGAATTTAAAGTTTAAAGTAAAATTAGATAAAGTTATACACTATGGGCCTGTTTAATTAATTCTATTCACAAAAAAATACAGTTTACAAAAAGTCGAAGACTTTGAGAAAACAATATCTTATTTTACTTATTACTAGAAATAATTAAGATTATTTTTGTTTACAGTAGTTTAGTGTATTTAAACTCGCTCAGCACTAACAGGTGCACGAGTTTAATCAGCTTTGCCGTAGGCTGGTAAAAAAATCTAAGTACGTCCCTGTTACGATCTCCATTATGACACTTAGAGACATCTGGCGTAATATAGCTAAACCACGTATTAGTTGCTATACGAAACTTTTAGTTTTTCCTATTCACCGCTGGATGGGAAACAGAAGTAGGCGGAGCGTAACGTCCCCTTCGTCCCGTAAAATGTCACGCATCGTATTATTGGAAAATCGAATTACAACATCTCCTCTTTGTATTTGTTTCATGCTACTGCCCAAGCTCCGGCTAATCCCATATTCGCCTTTTACGACACCTACGGGATGAGATTCATTGTACTATTCGTAGCCGACACCACACGGTTTAGGTTACCCACGGGCTTTCCGTAGTGGTCGTTCAGCTTTTGCGTTCAGCAGCGTATTTGACACACAAATGGGCGGAGGTAGAGAACAGCCAGAATGAGGCCCTGGCTATTAGCTTGGACATAGCGAAAGCCTTCGATCGGGTTTGGTACAAAGCGCTTCGCTCTATACGCAGGAAGCGTACGGACTTCCCAAGAAAATACTCGTGAATTGCCAGCTTGCGGAGCGGAGCATTGAGGTTGTAGTCGACGGTTAGAGCCCGGACTAGATGCCTGTTACTGCTGGTGTCCCGGAAGGCTGTGTGCCATCTCCAACAATAAACATTCTGCATATAAATTATATGCTACGAATTAGTGACATTCATAGCCATCCCAAAAAGCCAAGGAATCTGCGCGTTCAACCCTAAAACGCCCCATTCGTCTTAACACCTCGTTTCGTTTCGAGGGGCATCCCGCTATAGTCACGCCGAGCATTGGAATCCTGGCCATCGACATATTTAGTGACCTCAGTTTTACGTCCATTTGGAAGGTAAATCCAAATAGGCTACCAAAAAACGTGGAGCGCTCCATTGAGCGAGAAAGTACTTCAGGCTGGACCACCGTGTCCAAGTTTATAAAATACAAGTCCGCAGATGGATTACTGCTCTCAACGTTATGGTGGAATACCTTAATGCCTAGTCATTCTACTAGATTGCATTCGACATCAAGTTGCTCGAATCGTCGGTGACCTCGCGGTTTCCAATCACCACGATCCGCTGGCGTTGCGAAGAGATGCTGCATCTTACACTGCATATATTATAAAGGAGAGTGCTCTGAGGAACTGATCTACATGCTTCCAGCAGCTGAACCCAGCGTCGGACTACCCGCCTCAAGTAAAAAATTCCATCCTCATCACCTTGATGGCTGGCAGTAGACCACTGCAGCACTATAAAGTTGACTTTTTGCCCATATGGTAAAAAAAATTAACCAACTTTCATAAACCGTTTTACCGAACACATACAACATGGACTTCAAGAAAAATGTTTCCCTAAAAGATCAGCAATGAATCACCAAGTCCTCATAGTGTTGCTGATCATCATTTCGGCCGAATGAAGTCCACTGCTGGACATAGGCCTCCCCCAAAGATCACCACAACCACCGATATGGATGTGTTGTGGGCTCATTGGGGGGTTTTGCCATAATCGCCACGCTTGGCAGGCAGGTTGGCGATCGCAGTTGAGTTGTTAATGTACTCGAAGGACGCTGCTGCCCATCCTCCGGCTAATCCCTTAGTCGACTTTTACGACACCCATGGGAGGAGATGGGGTGGTGGCATTCTAAGCCGGCACCACACGGCAATGTTGCTGATGTTCATGGACAATGGTGATTGCTAACTTTGAACTGCATGCTTGAAGTCAAGTCACTTCAAGTTATGTGCTATATATGCGAATATTGTCTGAGGCAAGCCTACTCCATTATTAAAACTATTGATTTGACATAAAAGTTGGAAACCGGGGTTCAAATGATGGACTTTACTTATCATCAAATGGATTCATTGATCGTCAAACCATCAGATGTGATATTAATCTATATTCTTTTATAAAATTCATTTTTTAGGTTAGTTAATAGTGCTTACATAAAAATACATATTTATTGCAAATACGCATTTACTTTTAGAACCCACTCTCTAGTTATTAATAATGAACATAAAAAATCTAATCAACCTGATCTTTAATATGACTAAGTACATTGTAAACATTTCCACTGATAACTCTGTAAGGGTGTGTTGTATAGGGGTACTGATTACTGCTAATGAACCCAGGTCATCTTTAATACACCACATTAGTATATTTTATACCCCAAAACTTTCCTCAAGCATAAGTCTAACAATTGGAGGAAACAAGATGGAAATCAGTGGTTATTTAGAGATTACCACATTCATACACACTGATTCTGATGATGATGTTTCTGCACTTACAGAGGGATGGAACAATGGAAAGATAGAAGGTCCATCTATGGGGTATGGCGGTCATAGTAGATAGATAGAATAGTATATATAGACTTACTGCACTCTTAAGATAATCTCACTGTAGTCCCCAGCACAACCACATAGGGAGAGCCATGGCAACTGCTCACATCTCTTCCCGTATTATACATTATACAGGACACGTTGGGATTGGGACTGAACTTTTTATATCAAATGCAGTAACTAAACATAAAAGTACCTATGTTATATTTAAAAACCTTAGACCTTAGATTGTTGTGGCGGTAATAGATATATTACCGCCACAACAATCGTAAAATGGTATATGAATATATGGTTGTGAATGCCGTGGGCGGCGACTACTAACCGCAAAGCGCTACGCTACGCAATATGTATAAACGCGCAGATGAGAACACTAAGCAATATTTATTGTACCTTATTAATATCGTAACTGCAGCTATTTTTGAGACTGAAGTCATTACACTCTTATTATAATAAACAGACACTATGTAAGCAATACTCACACTGCGCAGATATGAAATAAAATCCGAAATTTGATTAACTTCCACAAATTCTTCCATATTAAAAATGTATACGTAAACACAAACTATTTCCAAATTGCTACAATACTAAACTATATCTTGTACTTTGTAGGCACGAGATTCTATTCAATCAATCATCACGTCAATGAAATTCAAGAATGGGAATGGATTCATTCATTCAAGAGTGAGACTGGTCAGAGCTGGTCGTAGACAGAGTAATAATTAGACGGAGCCTTGACGTTGGTGTATACCAGAGATAAAGATAATTAAGCAAGTTTAGCAGGGTTACCAACCTATCAAAACATTTCCCTAAATGCAATGACTTCTTTCATATATAATATCATAACATTGCATAAATGTTATAAGTATTCTTAAAAATTAAAATTTAAGTTCGCAATTAATCGCTTACGCTTCCATCTGTCAAAATGCACTACTTACGCTCATAATTTTGACAGATGGAAGCGTAAGTTCACGCTTAGACTCGATTCTGAATCTCACCCTTAAAAACAGAAACATCAAACTACAACTATGGTGGCTTACTGGCGTAAAATAACAATTATGTAACTAATGTATCAGACAACCAAACAAGAACCTGACTAAAGCGCCATCTTTTAGCTAATAGCTGGACTACGGCGTGTAGTAACTTCCAGTGTTTATGAATGTTCTAACAAGAGCTCGTCGTGCCATCTGGTGTCTAGTAGCGGTACCACATTGCATGGAAACTTACAGACAGTGAACATTCTGGAAAGTTCTACAAAATATTGGTCAGCCCGTTTATATAACGGTCGCAGAAGAAGGAGAGTTAGTTACACTGTGATGCGACACAGTGGAAGGATAAGTAAAATACCGAGCGATGATTCTGCAAATATATACTGATGTTATTTTTTTGGTAAATTTTAAAGTTGATGAGTTTTAAATAAATGTCAGTGAAAATGATGAAGAGACCACAGAAGGCCAAGAAGAAACAACAGAAGACTAAGAAGAGACAACAGAAAACCAAGAAAAGATTACAGAAAGCCAGGCAGAGACTACAGAAAGCCAGGAAGAGATTACAAAAAACCAGGAAGAGACTACAGAAAACCAGGAAGAAACAACAGAAAATAACAGAACAGAAGAAAATATAACTGATGACACCTTTAGAAAGCTATAAATACGGAGAAGGAATCCCTGGAAATCAATAATAGACAAGAAAGAAATAGTAGACAAGAAAGAGGTAAAGAGGAAGAGGTAAAAGATAACAAAACACTTACAAACAAATGGGTATTCCGTGTGAAAGATAATGGCACTTATAAAGCTAGACTTGTCGTACGAGGATTTGAACAAAACGGTCCAGTTGTCAGTCAATTTTAAAATCGTTATTTGCACTTGCTGCTTCTAAAGACTAAAACATGATGACATTCGACGTAAAAACCGCGTTCTTGTAAGGAGAGTTGGAAGAAAATGTGTATATGAATATACCAGATGGATATAAAAAACAGCCTAGAAAAGTTTGTCGATTAAAGAAATCCTTATATGGACTAAAACAAGCTCCTATTACATGGAATAAAAGATTTACAAAAGCACTGTTAAAACTTGGATTAAAAGCTACTAAAACAGATCAGTGTCTGTTCACAAATGAAGATAATACAACAATAATAGCAATCTACGTAGATGATGGACTTGCTGTAGCGAAAGAAAAGCAAACATTAATAAAGTTTTTAAACTGCTTAGAAAAGGAATTTGAAATAAAATTAAACAACGATCCTATTACTTTTATTGGATTTGAAGTTGAGAAGACTGTAAAAGGTATTACACTAAAACAAGAAAGCTACATTGAAAATCTATTGAAGACATTTTGTATGGAAGATTCTAAGCCTGCTGATACACCCTGTAACACAGAAAAGAAAACAGAAACAAGAAATACAGGCACTACAAACTTCCCATATAGAGAACTGATAGGAGGACTTCTATACCTATCTACAAGAACAAGGCCAGATATAAGTCAAGCTGTGAATGAAGCAAGCAGAAAAATAGAAAACTTTACAAAAGATGATGTGCAAAGAAAATACTAAAATATTTAAATGGAACAAGACAGAAAGGAATAATGTATCAGAAAGGAGGTGATATTTCTAAATTAAATGCATACTGTGATGCAGACTATGCAAATTGTATTGAGACAAGACGGAGTACAACGAGATATGTGATAATGTTAGCAGAAGGACCGGTGTCTTGATGTTCAAAACGACAGCCACTTGTAGCTTTATCATCAACCGAAGCAGAGTATATTGCAGCGGCTGATTGCTGTAAGGAATGCTTATATTTAAAGTCATTTTTAAAGGAGTTGATCGGTTCTGAAGTTGAAATTATATTGAATGTTAATAACCAAAGCTCTATTCAACTGATCAAAACAGGTTCATTCAATAAGAGATCCATACATATTGATGTGAGGTACTATTTCATCCATGAAAATTATAAAAAGGGTAAAATAAATATTAAATATTGTCCTACTGATAAACAAACTGCAGACATGTTGACAAAACCATTGTTAAATAACAAATTCTATTTTCATTGTCTAAATATTGTTAAATAAATACGTTTATATAATTTAAGAAGCACCTACTGTTAAAACACTGTATAACCTATAATTGGATTAGAAAGTATTATTTAAATTGTAAACAATTTTAATAATACTACAATACATACAGAATACAATAAATACAATTTTTAATAATAGGAGGTGTTAGGTAATAGTAGTTGGTAGGTGGTAGGTACATCCCTATAAAAAGTGTGGCACAACACTATTAATCTAACTGATGATCAGTTACTATGGTGGTTATAAAAAGATGGTAGATCAAAATATTAAAAACAAGTTATTAACAATAAAAAGTTTATTTCCCTCCTCTGCACATTCCCTATACCCTTCAATTATAAAGATTAATTGTAACCTGTATTTCTCCGGTGACCGGCAAATAGCGGTAGTGCACATGTATTCCACCATGACCTTATGATCAACTGCATAAAATGTAGGGATTTTCGATATTCATCGATGTTCGATAAACATTGATGTTCAGCGGAAAAACATCGATGTTTTTACATGGATGTTAAGTCCTTTAAAACATCGATACATCGATGGTACGAGAATAATATCGGAACATCGATATTTTCATATTCCACTACAGTCGAATTCCAATAAGTACTCACCCAATAAGTAGCCGCTTCCCCTCAATATTCACCTCCACTATGAGCTACGCTGTCACTCACCCAATGCTAAACATTTGTATTTTCATACGTGTCTACACATCCTTTATTCATGTGTATGTAACAGCGCATGCGTTATATAAAGCTTACTATTCAAAGGAGAAGGGTCGTTTTGTAAGCGAATACTAGTTGGAATTCGCCTGTAGCTAACTTATAAACATTTTGGAAGATACTAACAATCAAACATTTGTGCTCTGCAGCGACTTCGACAGCTTTGAAAAGGTTTTTTTTATAGCTGGTCAACAGCTGTATCAACAAAGGAACAGTAAAAATGGAAAACTTCTGCAAAGTATTTTTTTCGCAGTGTGCCAAACATTGTTAAACATTTTGGTTTTTAACTAATTTGTTGCATAATGAATACATAAATGATAAATAAAATAATAGGGATGACTGATATTCATCGATGTTAACTGCTTGCAGCGCTTTGAGTAGGCCGTTTTAGATAAACATCGATGTTTAGCAGGAAAATATTGTTTTTACATCGATGTTAATTCCTCCAAAACATCGTACATCGATGATATAAGAGTAATATCGGAACATCAATATATCCATATTCCATTACATTCAAATTCCAATAAGTACTCACCCAATAAGTAGCCACTTCCCCTCAATTAAAATCTCAACTAAAGAGGATGCCAAATGTAATTCGACTGTAGACAATAGAAAATATTAAAATGTTGTCGACATCTGTACCACAAAGAAACTGATGATACGTAATTCTACTGTCAACGTTTTTTTTTGCAGACTGTACCAAAAAGTACTGTTAATAGTTATATATACTGTTGTTAATATTTTCTAATTTATTGTAAAATGAATACATTTAATAAATAGTTTAGATTGATTATTTTTGTATCAAAAACATCGTTTTTGGACATCGATGTTTGCCATTCATGTTTTCTAATATCGATCATCCTTAATAAAATGGCACTTTTAGTACTCGGTTCAGTATTGGAGTACTATGATACCCGAAATCTTAATCGATTTTTGTGTAATCGAATACTTTAACTAGAGAAGACGAGTACTTACAGGTACTCGAGTCAGTATTCGTATCTACCTGACTAGTGACTCGGCGTCGTCACATCACTAAAATGTCGTGAAGTTATGAAGTATCTTTCTACCTAGTCTGTGGTATCGTTCATGTCGTTTTATCTGTCCGATTTCCCTAAACAAATTTTATAGTGGTGCTTTGTTATAATTTTTACATTATTTTAATCGGTGAATTTATTTTCTGGCTATAAAATATTAATTTTAAATCAATCGGTTATGTTTTATATAACTGATCCATAAGTGATAACATGAGTAGAAATTATGTTTGAGTAAAGTTTCTGACTTTACTTCGACAAAAGCTCGCAAGCCGGCAGCATAATGCAAAATAATAACATATTAACTACGACAGCAGGAATTCTAACAACATGTCTGATTATATTTCTTCGGGACGCACAAGTATTGGGTAACTTGGTAAATCGACCTAGTGATAGATTTTCTCTTGACATATCTGGCTGTGCTTTGTATCACAAGCTGTGTTCGCACTTGGATGATGATCTCGCAATTCTATCTTGCGCGCTGAATGCATCATACAACAAAACTCAAGTAATATTACTTTGTCAACACAAGCTATGGACTCATCAAACTGAGCTTTTAGATAATTCTTATTTGGAATATAAATTGAAGGAACCATGTCAGGATGAACCTGCAATATTAAACTGCCTAAACCCATCCGAATACGTCGTAGATTGTGTGTTGAAGAAGAAATCAAGTGTAAGAGGTAAAATCTGTTGGAGGATAGTAAACAAAATTGAATCTCTGATTTTCAATGACTGGCAAATCATTGGTAATTTCCTAAAGAACTGCTATGATGACATAGAAGCTCACACCTGTGGCAGAATCCCAGTTGATCCAAGAAGTCTATCTCAAAAACAGACTTTGAAATGCTTACAAGGCCAAGATCTTAACCTTCGACCTGAATGTCAATCTGAAATTACAGTGCTTCAGGAAATGAAGTACAACACTCTTCAGTTAGACAAAATCATATTTGCTGCATGTAACTTGGATCAGAAGAACTTTTGCCCTGATGAAGTGCCTGGGTCATGGTTGATGTACAAATGTCTTTTGAGGCACAAATATGAAAATGGTAATTATTATTAGTTTGTAAGCATGATAATGCAATTCAATTTGAATTCATAACACTGAACTTTTCAGCAATGACTATTGACATAAATTCCTAATGAAGTATTTCCTATGATTTGTCTTATTACAGGTATGAGGAAAAAATGCCAAGATCAACTGTTTTATGACCAAAGAAACATTGTTATGAATTATAGAATGAGTAAAGGGTTAGTGAAGTCTTGTAAAGAGGACATTAGAAAATATCACTGCCGTAAAGGTGTTGTAGAAGATAAAGATGTCAGACTTGCACAGATTTTATTATGCTTAGAAAATATATCAAGAAATGAAAGCACAAAATTAAGCCCAGAATGCACTGCTGAAATGATTGATCATAGAAAGATGCTAATGGATGATTATAGGCTATCACCAGAATTAATGCAAAACTGTGCCAATGACATTACAACTCTGTGCAAAGGTATTGAAGCTGGTGGTAAAACAATTCATTGCCTAATGGATCATGCTAGACCAAGGAAAAGAAAAGACAAAAGAATCAGTTTAGCATGTCAAAAATCTTTGGAAATGTTAGTTCAAGAAGCTGATCCAGGTGAAGATTGGAGAGTTGATCCTATTTTGCGCAGGGCCTGCAAACCTGTAGTGGACAGAGCCTGTAGAGAAGTTAATTATGGAAATGGCAGAGTTATGTCATGTTTGATGGAAAAACTTGGAACCACTCTGATGACAAATGACTGTGAAGCTGCTCTGTTGCAAATACAATATTTTATATCTAGAGATTTTAAGCTGGACCCTCAGTTATATAAGGCATGTAAATATGATGCCGTTACAGTATGTAAAGCAAAACTGCAGTGGGCTGATATCAATGAACATCATACTGATAAGGACCCTCTTGTATTACCATGTTTGTATAACTATGCTTATAATTCAGATCTCAGGGGTAAGTTGAAACCAGGTTGTGAGGCCCAAGTGAGAAGAGTAATGAGACAGAGAGCCATTAGTGTGGATATGATGCCAGAGATAGAAGATTTCTGTATGGACGATTTGATAAATTTGTGCTTTGAAAATACCGGAAAAGGGGAAGAAATATCATGCTTACAAAGTAAAATAAAAGAACTTGAACCTAAATGTAAAGAAATAGTTACTAATTTTACTGAAACACAGAGTGGCCATATTGAACTCAATGCTATTGTTAACATTAATTGTAGAGTTCCTATTGAGAGGCTATGCTCATCTGAACTCAAGAGTAAGAAGGAAGAGGATGAAATTATGGAGTGTTTGATATCTCATAAAAATGATCCAGAAATTAAGGCAAACGTAAACTGTAGAGTTGCTATAGAACATGAGCAATTGATCTCACTAAAGAATTATAGGTTCACCAGAAAATTTAAGAATGCTTGCAAATCTTATGTTGTTAGATTTTGTCCCAAAGCACAAACTAAAAGTCAGGTTGTTACATGTCTCAGTGAAATAGTAAGAAATGATACAATAACCAAAAGGAAGCATACAATATTCAAGGAATGCCGCCAGCAACTGAGACAACAGCTGTTTCAACAAAAGGAAAATATTGATTTAGATCCAGATTTAAAAGAGGCTTGTAAGAATGATTTGCAAATACACTGTGCTAGTGTACCACATGGAGAATCAGCAGCTTTGGAATGCCTTCAGACAGCAAAAGGGAAGTTATCAGATACTTGCAGAAAAGCTATATTTGTGGTTAGAAAACAAGAATTTGCTGACAATGCCATTGACTATCATTTAATTACAAGTTGTAATGATATGATAGACATGTATTGTCATAACACAGATACATCAAACATTTTAGATTGTTTAAAGGTTAATAGAGAACATTTTTGTTTATATAGTACACTAAAGAACTTCCATGACATAAATTTCTCTTATTATTACAGGCTCACCAACAAGAAGCACTTTTTGATGAAAACTGTAAAGTGGTTATTGTAAATAGGATGATAGAACAAAACATGGACTACAGATTTAACAACAATTTGCAAATTGCTTGCAAACTGGATATAACAAATTTATGTTCAAACGTCATTGGTATAAAATCCATTTTTAAATTAGGTAGACAATGTTTGCAACCTCTCACTTTTGTAAAAGATAATATGAGACCATATGTTATATAATTAAGGATGCTGAAGATCAAGCAAAGTAGAGAATACTAAGTCAAAACCTTGCCTTGTTGTTTAATGGCCAGAATACATTGGCCCAGGCATAAGAAACATTTGGGCATTCTATGAGTATTTTGTGTTTTAGTCCTCCCTATCTCATTATTGTCTTTTATTGCAGCAAGAGAACCACAAGACATGGAACTGCAAGGCAAAATGTTATATTGTTTAAAGGAGAAGTTTAGAGAATCAAAACTGACACCAACTTGTGAGAATGAATTAGCAAATGTTTTGAAAGAACAAGCTTTAAACTATCGTCTAGACCCTTTGCTTGGTAAATTATGTAAAGCTGAAATACAGACGATTTGTGCAGTGCCAAATGATATTACAAACGCTGATGGGCAGGTAATATTTTATTTTGTTGGTGGTTTAATTAGTCTTCTTTTAATGGCGCCATCGTAAAACGTAAACCATAGTAATTACTCGTAGGCACATAACACAGTATAGCTATATTGGCTATAGCTGGTATGATTACCCACCGCACACTTAGCAAATAAAAGGTTATTGCTGATACGGCTGCAGCGCTCCAGGTCGCAAGTTCCCGCACGGAACAAATATTTGTATGATCTGCAGATAGTTGTTCCAGGTCTGGTTGTATTATGTATGGAATATGTGTTTGTAAACGCACCCACGACACAGGAGAAACGCGTGTGGGGAAACGTTTAATTTGTTTTTATGCCGGTGCTCATAGTACGAGTTTCTTTTTACAATCGAAACTTAATAGTAAACTATGCGTTTATCCGATTCGGCGCTGCGATTGGCCCGCTCCAAACTCGTCAACCAATCAGAGCGCTGAACGCGGTAAACGTATAGTTTGCTATTACGTTACGATTGTAAAAAGCAGCTCGTACTAGGGGTACGGTTGTACACATTCACCTTGACACCTCGAGTATGAGTGTCGGTTTTTTGCCGGCATCAAAGGTCAGCCTCAAATTACATATTGGAACAACTAACTTGTGGCCTATTAGCTTTTCCTCAACTTATAATTACATAAGCTTATTTCCAAATGCAGGTGGAAGAATGTTTAAAGAATGCACTCTTGAATCATAAAATCGTATCAGCTGAGTGTGCACGTGAGGTTGCGCAGATAATCGAGGAAACTGAAGTAGATATTGAGGCAGATCCATTGTTGGAGCGTGCTTGTGCTTTCGACTTATTAAAATATTGCAAAGAATTGGAGCATGGTGCTGGCAGGCGTAAGTAAAGATTGTTGTTAGGCAGAATGATACTGATTAATCTATGCTTGTCTACATTAAGAAGTAGCTAATAGATGTATGATAGATTTCCGTTCAAACTGTGAACACAGCCTCACTCTAAATATTCCAACCACACAATAGTTAATTGCTTATGACTCTCTTTAAATAAAAGCGAATGTGGGACAAACATACAGAAAGGGTAGTGTCTGCTAAATCTCTAAACAGTTTTAAGTGTTGTTTAGATGGCTATTTTGAACTAAAATACTTGTTTTGAGTAAATATACTCAAAACAAGTATTTTACTACAATGATGTTAAGGACTGTATACAGCACTGAGCTGTGGGCATACCAGCAAAATGCTGCACATCTATATTAATAATGTAACCCAAAAACCCAATTGTATTCTTGTCTTTCCAGGTTTAAAATGTCTAAAGATAATTTTCAATGATAGCAATAGAAAACTAGACGCAGAATGTCAAAAAGCACTAAAGCATTGTATTCTTGTCTTTCCAGGTTTAAAATGTCTAAAGATAATTCTCAATGATAGCAATAGAAAACTAGACGCAGAATGTCAAAAAGCACTTTCAAATAGATTAGAAATGTACAAACATGTGGCTGCAGTACGTACAAATTGAATAATATTTTTATTGATGTTATAAATGAATTGTCATGAATATTCAGTACACTGAAATAAAGCTTCAGAAATGAAAAGGTCCCATTTTTTATGGTGCATAGACTTAGGCAACTAAGAAATTGTTGGCAGTAACATCATAATGCAAAAACTTGGATCTTAAGGTGGTTTCCCATAAAGCAACATAAAAGATGGCACCTTAGGAAAAGTGAAAATTCATCATATTAGCCAAAGGATGTCCACTGCTGAATAAAGGTCTCCCCCATAGATTTCCAGAATTGTGTCATAATTTTGGGCAATTTGCAAGCACTCTCTACATTTGGCAATCAGGTTGGTTACTGCAGTATGGCTACCATTTTACTGATGGGATGCTGCTACCTATCCCTCTAGTTTAGTATCCCTTAGTTACCTTTTACCACATCCATGGGACACCATAATGGTCATTATCAATAACCAAAGTCAAAGAATCCCAGATTGATGATACAGTATCAATAATTGTTGTTTTTTCATATTTCAGTTGAACGTGATAGAGAACTTCGGCGATATGTATAATGAGTTATCATCTTCACCATCTAAGAAATACTTTTTAATTGTAGGCATTTCAATTATAGGTTTAATTTTTATATGTGGTTTATATTGTGGAAACTTGGCTAGACAAGCTTTGTATGTTAAACGGAAATAGATACTATAATATATATATTAAATCAATAAAAACATTTGAAAAAATTGTATAGTGTGTTTATGAACTTATAAGTTGTACATCCAATTGCAATTGTTTAGAAGTATCAAGTAGTATCACATTCACAACTCAATTTGAAGAAAATAGATAAATTGAGAACTTTTATGTCAACATAAATATACCTGTTGATGATAGTAATGCCACTACCACATGAATAAAAATGTTGATTTGGATTCATGTTTAATGCATCTAAATCATTACATAGCACCATCAAAATCCATGTCTTCAAAATCATCAACTGCTTCTTTTTTCATTGTTGTACCTTTGACATCTTTCTTCATCTCGACTTTGATGTCACCCTTAGCAATTTTCTGACTCTCTTCAAAGAATTGATTTGGGTGATTGATGCCCACCCCTAGGTCACAGTGATGAACAGCATCAAAGTATTTACTGCATGCTATTTGGAAATGTCCTTTCTTTGTCATATCTATGATTTCATTGATTGCTAAGACAAAGAAAAACAATCAACATCAACAAATTAGCTATATATTAATTGATAAGTATCCCACTACAGCATGATAAATGCTTGAACTGTGTAAAGAGGAGTGGACCTGCACCACCAACACACATCAGCCTGTAAACATCCATTGAACATGGGCCTCCAAATGATCACTACAATTGGCAGGGGAGTCGGCTGACTGCTATATGTTATAAGAGCATGGGAGGATGCTGCTGTCCATCCTCTTTATATCAAACCTTAGTTGCCTTTTATGACACCTGAGTGGAGAGGGATGGTCTATTCTTTGCTGGGAGCCAAACTGGATGGAAATACTTTTATCAGAAACACTGCTGATAATATAAGGTTTATAAAACTAGGTCTCTGATTTAAAAAAAAAGGTTCATCTAGTTTTACCTAGCACAGCGATTATGGAAGTTCTTAGAAAATATCTACTAAAGTATTATGATCAAAACATACCTTGAGAATCAAACCCATAACCCTGGAGTTTATTCTTTAGAATACTGACATCACTATGCTTATAAGGACATCCATGACAGTCTCCTGGTCCAACAGTTGTATTTATTATCTTCAAACAACTAAACGGAGAATAGTTTTTCTTGCTACCTTCTTTTCCATAATTGTATCTCACATTATAAGCATACTGTTTTTCAAATTTATCTAGGTCCATTATTTTGGTAAACTCCTCTCTCCAGAATCTTAGTGAATCTTCCAATGTAACACCAATACCCTTTAGGAACAATCCATATTGTAATCTACCGCCATGTTTTAAATGGTGTGCCACTCTTAATTGGTCATGGACTTGGCGCATGCACAATGGGAATGATTTCACAGATAATGAGTCCAGACTCTCAATTGGTATAACTGCTTTGGCACTGCTATAGTCATTACCAGAATATGATTGATGTAAACCTTTCAACAATGACACTAGTCGCTCATCCTGTTCAATTTCACCAAGGTGATGACAAGCAATAGCCAGACTTTGCTTCAGTTGTGTCCTATACTGAGCAGATAGCACAGATATAAAATCTTTATGTGCAATGTATGCATAACCACCACTAAGATACACTTTTCTCATTTTCACTAAATCTAACACTTCATAGAACTTCACTTTGTAAAATTTCATATTGTCTATATTTTGATGAGGGGTAGACTCTCTCAGATAATGCATAATTTCACTTTTCTCCTCATCAGTTATGTTTGTATAGCAAAGATTATTAATCTTGAAAAAAGTGTCAACAGCTTCACCTCTCATGGTGGCAAACCTCATTTTAAACAACTCCAATTCTCTTGCAATAAACCAACGACGTAATTCTTCAGTTCTGCAGTAAGCTAATCTAAGAATGAAGTGTGCTATGTGATCTTTACGTCTTGCCTGCAAATCGGCTTCGGATGTTGCACATGATGACTTTTCACAAAGTTTGGCATAATACTTTAACCCTTGACTTCTAAGTTCACCAATAATATATTCCGTCCATTCTTCTGAATACGTTCGAAGCCCTTTGAGAGTAGTTGCTGTTGCTAAAGATCTCAATAAAGTTACTCTTTCTAAAGCTAAACTTTCGAACTCTTGAAGCGTTATATCTTCAATGGGCGGAATTCTGTACATATGAAGATCGTGCGGATATGTTTCCAGAAGACTGCCAGTCAGTGGTACTTTAGTAGATTTTCTTCTTATATTTAAATCCATTATGTTATATTCGACGAACTCAACATTGAAATAACAATTTAATCGATACTAAAACAATTACCTACAATACAAATTGGCGCCTTCTATTGACACTTGACAGTAATGTGACATTTAAAGGCATGGTCAGAAACAAAGAGATAAAGTAATACATAGATAGAGCCTGAACAAAAGAGATGTTTCAAAATGTATGGAGCCCCTGGGTCATGAAATACATGGGCTCTATACATTTTACTATACTCAAAAATAGACACATACAAATAAACCAGTTTTCTACTGTATATTTTCATTAAAACAGCTCAGTATATTTGTTTAGTACAAGACTTAACACTTAGAATTGCAACACACAACAAAATACTATTAAGGTGGTAAGATGTAAGGGTGACATTCAGAAATGAGCCTAATCGTGAACTTACGCTTCCATCTGTCAAAATAAGGTGCGTAAGTAGTGCATTTTGACAGATAGAAGCGTTAGTTCACGTTTAGACTCGTTTCTGAATCTCTCCCTAAGAGTTAGGCATTTTTATCAAAAAACGTTAAAAAAACAGGATTTAAAGTAAGTGACTTGGAACTGTTGTCTTTAAATCTAAAACATAGTTTCCGCCTGTTCCACAAGTTTCACCACCTACAAACAGGCTGTGAGTGTGTAATAAGCTCTTCTATAAGCGGCTTACTCAAAGCACTGCCTGCAGGGCCTTAGATGCAGTATTTCTACCGGATTTTATAGTGTGAATGTTTTACCGCGTTTCATCAGCCTTTGCGATCAGTTAGTTGTAGAATATATAGACGCCCATCCAGGAAATGCATTAATTAAACCTTATAAACGGAATCTTAAACAGGATAAAAGGGCCACCCGCACTCATTATTAACTCAAACGGTGTATCTGAAAATTGGAATGATATTAAAGCAGCTCTTATTAATAACTGCAGACCAGAGAGATGAAATCACTCTTTATAATAATCTTATGTTAGCCACGCAGGGCAGTAATTCGCCTCAAGTTTTATGATCGTTGTGTGAACTTTGATTCGCTTGAATTCGTGCAAGAGAAATTGAACTTTAACTTTATACCTTCAGAGTCGTCATGATCCAGCTATTTTATAAAAAAGAACAGGTATCAATGCCTAAACATTTGCCGGTGACCCCAGTTGCTACTTCTATGATAAAACCGTTCAATTTCCCTGCCCGAGCAGTGCTTATTAATAATTATCAGCAGCCTCAATATACATAGAAACCTAATCAACATGTGCAATTTAGACCTTTAGGTATGCCGCCGACGCGCACGCAGCAAATGTTCCGTGCACCACCTCCTAATAACAATAACTATACTAATAACTTTCCGATGCCTCAGAGGAATTTTAATCAGAACTTAGGCCCTAAGCCTATGAGTGTAGTAAGCCACTATGTAGCTAGAGAAAGACCGCAGTCTGGTCAGTTGGCCGGGCACGATTGGCGAAAGCATGGTAACCCACCATCAACAAATTAAATCTAAACAAGTAAATATGAATGACTGCGTGAGTTATGACGACTATAATTACTATACGGATTTTAACTATAATGAACCCTATGATTATTACTATGCTAATAAGGTTAAGTATTATAACATTGAGCCATCTTAATAAGCGGGTAATGGGTCAAATTACGATCCGCCAATCGAATGCCCATCAGTTTCTGCTGCAAAACCTGAACTTTCAACCAGTTCTATTGAAGAACAGGATTTTAACGAGCGCGGGAAGTTAGGCAAGTCAAAATAGAATTAAATTTGCAGACCCAACGCCAGCTTCCATTCATACAGATTTCAAACCCCCCTTTAAGATTTTTAACAGATACATATGCGAATCAGTCGTTCATAAGTCCGGAGGCTTCCCGTCGACCTTAGAATACAGGAAGCAGCCGCTCTGTACGAGGCAAAGAGGGGAGTTCCCCGGCTGGAACTAAGGGACAGAGAGGTAGAGAAAATGGTTGCACATGCGAAGACTCCGCACCCGGCAGAACATACGCTTGGAGTTTATGAGCTTAAGAGACCAACAGGACGTGGATAGCCACAGAAACCAGGCAGTACGAATATACACCGATGGCAGCAGGATTGAGGGCAAAGTTGGAGCTGCATTATCCATATGGCATAATGAAGCCGAGACTAAAACCCTCAAACTAAAGCTGTCGTCTTACTGCACGGTGTATCAGGCTGAACTCCTGGCTATATGCGAAGCCACTAGGGAGATCGTAAAGCGCACTGAGCAAAGCTTTGGTATCTACAGTGACTCACGGGCCGCATTGGAAACGGTCACAAACCAAAGCTCACCCCATCCTCTAGCGATGCAAACCCGCGAACACCTAAGGGAAATAGGGGTCCAGAATAAGGAAGTCTCCTTGTTCTGGATTAAAGCCCATGCAGGACTAGAGGGTAACGAGCGAGCAGACCAGTTGGCCAAGGAAGCTGCCCTGAACACAAAGAGGAGACCAAATTATGACGTTTGCCCGGTTTCATTCGTGAAGCGACAAATCTGTCAGGAAACGCTCGGCGAATGGAACCGGAGGTACAGGTCAGGCACGACGGCTGCAACTACAAAAATGTTTTACCCGGACGCCGTGGTAGCGTACAAGATCGTAAGGAAGATAGAACCTATCAGCCTCATCTCGGCCGAACGAAGTCCACTGCTGGACACAGGCCTCCCCCAAAGATCACCACAACGACCGATATGAGTGTGTTGTGGGCTCATTGGGAGGTTTTGCCATAATCGCCACGCTTGGCAGACGGGTTGGCGATCGCAGTTGAGTTGTTAATGTACTCGAAGGACGCTGCTGCCCATCCTCCGGCTAATCCCTTAGTCGACTTTTACGACACCCACGGGAGGAAATGGGGTGGTGGTATTCTGAGCCGGCACCATACGGCATAGCCGGCACCACACGGCAGCCTCATGACCAGGTAATGACGGGGCACGGTGGGTTCTCCAAATACTTGAACAGGTCCAAATGTAGGGATGACCCATCGTGCATCTGTGAGCCTGGAGTGAACGAATCCGTCGAGCACGTTCTGTTCGCGTGTCCCGTGTACAGTCTTGAAAGATTCCATGTGGAGCAGTTGCTCAATATAAAATTGGACAGTGAAAATGTAAGCAACATAATAATAGATAAAAATATGCGGATAGAATTTACAAAGTTTTGTACAGAGATTATTCCTAGAGTAATAAATAGAAATAAATAGATAGTTATGTGGAATATGTATATTATACATATGTTACCAACATAGATATTAAATATAGGTAGTTAATAAATAGAAATAAGTTATATGTACAAAAAACAATAAGTTATAGGATAGGTTGGAGTTTAAAGTTTATATAGAAATAGTAAAGAAATAGGATAAATGAAATAGGTTAACTCTGTAGTTTGTTAATAAAAACAGAATTTTTAAATAAAGGCACTGGTCAACCAAGCCAGTGGAAACAAAGTAATGCCCTGTGATGGCGGGTGCATCAAAAAAAAAAAAAGAATGTCCGGATGCCGTGGACAATTTTATAATAATATTCCTTTAAATTTTGATCCTTTCGAAGTAACCAATGTACATGCAACGACACGTAATAACTATCCCATAACTATCCCTAGTTTTGAAGAATTTCAGGAGTCAAGAAATATCAAACTATATATTTATAAATTTCATGACGTTTTTGATGGACTTATAGGACTTCTCATAACTGTGCTAACCCCATAAGTATGTATAATTCGCCTAATGTTAATTTGTATGAAGACGTTTTTTCCGCCAATCCATCACAATTAGTCAGGCTTCCTTAATTTACACGATTGTGACGCTTTTATTAATGAACAAATAAGTTATAATTGAATTATTAGGGAATGTTTAACTACAGTTAAAGATAATCGCAGAGATTACAAACCTCACTTTGGACGATTTAGTATTTGTCATGGAACGTGCCGTTCAAGCAGAAGCTTATTATATTCCGTGCACGAGTACTAAGCATGCACCTAACGTTATTCAGTGCAAGCGTAATGAACAGACACGCACTCGTGTAGACGAAGTCTTATCGCGTTTGGGAAGCGCGAGTTTATTTAGAAATGTTATGCGGGAAGTATGCCGATGTCTTTTATATAGATGGAGAGCCATTAACGTATACGAATAAAATAAAACATCGCATTCAAACTACAGACGAATTGCCCGTATACACAAAAAGTTAGCGTTATCCTTACGTTCATAAAGAAGAGGTTAACGATCAGATAGGTAAAATATTAAGTCAAGGTATTATTCAACAAACCGAATCTGCATGGAGGTCCTTGATATGGGTAGTCCCTAAAAAGACAGATGCATCAGGAAAACCTAAGTGGCGTCTAGAGGAGAAAACTCACGATGACAAGTATCCTATATCTAGTATTAATGACGTTCTAGATAAATTGGGTAATTGCCAGTACTTTTCAACCCTCGATCTGACGGTGGAGGTGATATAGTATTTAGCAAAAGGTAAACTGCAACTGTGCACTGACCCTAATAACACTGCTGAGTAGCCACTAACTTGCACGTGGGAATGTATTATAACACCCTTGGAATCGTTGCAACACTTGATGCGCTTGTGTACCGGAAAGTGAATTAATTAATATTATAATGTAGTTAATCTGTTTCTGCATCAACTATATCCGTTGTACTTTTTAATAGTTCTTATTGTAATTCTTATAATTAACTAGCTGGGACCCGCGGTTTCACCCGCGTTTAATTTAAAAGAAAAGAGTACTTCGACATAGACACTTGACATAGAATAAATATTGGATTTCAAGGGTTTTATGTTTTGCGTGGAATCCTAATTATGTTTTTAAAATAAAAGTAGTCCGGAGGCGACCTACGTATTTATCTTATACTTACTTCACGAAAATACAACATTAATAGGATTTATTACTACGAGCACCGCACGTTTCAGCAAGGTCAAGTTTGAATCAAATTATCCTAACATAAATAAAATATAAATACATGTTTACGTAAAATTTCCATACATTAACCATGGTGTGACGAAATTGTCACCGTGATTAAAGTCACCCCTGCGTGCTGGCTCTTAGGGTGAGATTCAGAAATGAGTCTAAGGGTGAGATTCAGAAACGAGTCTAAGCGTGCACTTACGCTTCCATATGTCAATTTAGCGCGTTTGGAGCTAGATCTAGTACTTTTTTTCGTGTATTGTGCTTTTTAGCGCCTAGTGCTTTTTGAAATGTTTTGGGAAAAATGGAATGATTAATCTTAATGTTTTACTTCAACTAAAGTTAATTCATATTACACTAGCAACACGAATATTACTTATGTTTGTTGTAATCTATGGTTGGCAATGCAAACAAAACAAAAGTTGCAAATGTGTTTTTATTACCACACTCTAATGCTGATTTTGAAAGAGTATTCAGCACCATGAACGCAGTGGAAACTAAGCTGCGAAAATCATTGGGCTTGCACACAATAAATGCCATTATACGTTCGCTATGGACTTGTTTTCAAAAAGTAATGCGCAGAGTATCATCTTCTGTACAATACAAATGTTTTATTACAATCTAATCCACAGATAAATGATATAAATTCAAGTTCTAAACAGTACACGATGAACCTTAGTAACCGTAGTACGAGTTACTTTTCACAATCGAAACGTAATAGTAAACTACACGTTTACCGCGTTCGGTGCTCCAATTGGTTGAAGATTTTGGAGTAAGCCAATCGCAGTGCCGAACGTAATTCAGTAAGTACAGACGAATTGCCCGTATACACAAAAAGTAAGTACCCCTAGGGTACTGGCCTCCTATTTCATCTGGAGCAGGCGTTGAACAAGTTCGGGAGATAATGATTTGATTCAAAATTTTGTAACGATTGCATAAGGATCTACTCTATGTATGTACAACTTCTTTAGACAATTGATTTTTATTTAACAACACACTTACGCTCATATGGTAGTTTAAAATTTGGCGGTAAATAAGCGCTTTTCCGCCAGCTACTATTTAGCGCGTTCTAATGCTTTTTAAAATGTCTGACAGCGCGTTTTTGCTTGAAAGAGTTGGCAGCAGTGGGAAATTGTTTACGAAGTGTACTACCGCCGAAGCCCGCGATTGTACGTAAATAATTGAAATCCGTAATAAAATCTAAATTGTTACCCCAAGGCCCAAAGAAGTTAAACTTCTATATCTATGACGATATAAAAAACGCGAATACTACACAATGTAATTAATTTTGATGTATTGATATAAAATCTGCATAGAATGGAAAAGTATCTGACACGCATGCTAAACTGCTTGAGCATGCTATTTCCGGTTTTTCTCTTTGCCCCGCATTCCCTCCAGACCCTCCTCTCTTGATTGTCAATCTGTCAAGTTGAGTAAACTCAAGCAAAACGAATTTTATATATATATTGAATTAGTTTCTTCTGAGGAGATATTAAATTATGTTAAACCATACGTTAAAAAGTTAGAATAGGCCATTAGTGTTACATTGGTACGGGTTTAAAGTGCAATAGGATTATAAAATGGTATCCAATAAGGTGCAGTCGTCATTGGACGATTTAGTTCAATATACACAGCTTTTCAAGCCGGTACCTACCGTGTTGCAAGGAACTGTGCTGCCTTTCTTGATAATATACCCAATCGTGTTTTATTCGTGGATCGCTGTGTATGGTTTTGACGAAAATTTCGAGGCAGGCTTCGTCAGTGTCGCAGTCGTAGCCACTATACAAATATTCATTTGCCTCTGTTGCTACTGGAGCGTACATATTCAGTGTTTTCTGTCGTGTTCTTCGGTTAGTAATTGCACTATTTGTACTCATCAAATTGCTTGTTAACATTCTTTCTACAAGTTGTGGTGAGTACAGCCGTAATGTTTGCTTCTGTTAAATTTTAGGTTAAGGACCCAATTCAGGCTGAAATTGTGAAAGTTGTGCCGACGACTAATAATGGATTTTCCGAAATTGTTAAACTTCATCATACCAAGGTATTATTCTATCATTTTATTTGATAATTAGTATGATTTCTCTAATTATAATTATGGGATTAACATTCCTGTTTCCATAGTTAAAATTGCTTAATCTAATGTTTTCCTTAACATTTTCAGTCAACCAAAAAAGGCAGTATACACCCAGATGTTTGGTTCATATTTCAAAAAAGCAAGTATGTGTATGATTGGGAAAAGAAGTCTTTTCACACCATTGAGTTTCCTATTAATAAGACTTATGAAGAGTATATGGAGTCAAAGGGATATTTGGATGATGAAGCCATTAATATTGCTGAAATGGAGTTTGGTAGAAATGAAATGTTAATGGTAATACTGTTGTTTATATAAGTTTTGAGAGATTTGTACTAATATTAAAAAAAAAAAAAAAACATGAAATGAAATTACTGAAGTGCCACCCATTGAACACATAGTATTTGTTCTGCTATGTTATTAAATACATCTGAAAGTTTTTTATGTCTGTCTAGTATTAGATTATTGTTAAGGAATGCATGCATGAGGGAATATTCAGGTCAAAAAGATGGACGCATATATTCATATGCATTATAAATTAACTTTGCTTTAATTTCTCAAAGAGTAATATACTGTTGCTGCAGAGGGTGCCATAATATTGTGGTGTCCAGATTGAGAATATAGTACCACTCTACCTCCTGTCCTGGATGTCATAAAAGGTGACTTTATGGATTCTAAACCAGAGGAATGGCCAAGTGTCTTCTGTGGAACACTGGACTCACCAACCACCTGCCAAGCATGATGAGTATTGGCAACTTCTCCCCATAATGATGACACAATTGTGGCAATTTATGGGGCAGGCCTTTGTCCAGTAGCAGACCACTTTTGGCTGGTATGATGCTGAGTATGTAATTCTAAATGGTCAGTCACATTGATTTTGCACTTTTATAAAATTTGGGTTTAGTAATTAGTTTATTAGTATATACATTACATTGTTGAAAGTTTTAATCAGTGACTGTCATTATAGACAATGAAGTTGTACAACTAGGTTTGTAGTGAGTTTATTTATTGTTACAGGTTGTTCCAGAATTTATGGAACTTTTCAAGGAAAGAGCAACAGCACCATTCTTTGTGTTCCAAGTATTTTGTGTAGCATTATGGTGTTTGGACAAATACTGGTACTACTCTATATTCACCCTGGTGATGCTGGTCATGTTTGAATGCACTTTAGTTCAGCAGCAGTTAAGAAACATGGCCGAGATTAGAAAGATGGGGAACAAACCTTATAATATCAATGTGTATAGAAATAGGAGGTGGCGACAAACAATGAGTGACCAGCTCCTCCCAGGAGATGTGGTGTCCCTCACTAGGTCTACCAATGAAAATTTAGTCCCCTGTGATATTGTCCTCTTAAGAGGTTCATGTATTGTTGACGAGTCCATGCTAACTGGTGAAAGTGTGCCCCAAATGAAGGAAGCAGTGGATAGCGAGAAAAATCTAAGACAAAACCTAGACCCTGAGGGTGATAGCAAACTGCACATGCTGTTTGGTGGCACCAAGATTGTTCAACATTCCTCTCCGAGCAAAGGTACTTCATCAGCCCTAAAGGCTCCTGACAATGGCTGCATAGGATATGTTATTCGTAATGGGTTTAACACATCACAAGGAAAACTTTTAAGGACTATTCTGTTTGGTGTCAAGAGAGTGACTGCTAACAATCTTGAGACATTTGGCTTTATTTTGTTCTTACTCATCTTCGCAATCGCCGCTGCTGCATATGTTTGGATCAAGGGTTGTGAAGACCCAGAGAGAAATAGATACAAATTATTTTTAGAGTGCACTTTAATTTTGACATCTGTTGTGCCTCCTGAATTGCCAATTGAGCTGTCACTAGCAGTTAATACATCATTATTATCATTATCTAAGTTGGCAGTATTTTGTACAGAACCTTTCAGAATACCATTTGCTGGAAAAGTTGAAATTTGCTGTTTTGATAAGACTGGTACACTAACAAGTGATAATTTAGTTGTAGAAGGTGTGGCTGGTATAGCAGACCACAATGATGCTACAGTCATTCTATTATCTCAAGCACCAATGGAAACTATACAAGTGCTTGCATCATGTCATTCTCTTGTCCAACTAGATGATGGTGTAGTTGGAGATCCATTAGAGAAAGCTACTCTAAAAGCTGCAGAGTGGAATCTGACCAAAGGAGATGCTGTTGTGCCAAAGAAAGGAAAATCACCAGGCCTGAAAATTGTTCACAGAAATCACTTTTCAAGTGCTCTTAAAAGAATGTCTGTAATAGCAGGCTATCAGGTTAATGAGCGTGGTTTCATGGAGACCCATTACATAAGCAGTGTTAAAGGTGCACCTGAAACTATTAAAACCATGCTCAAAGAAGTTCCTAGTCATTATGATCATGTTTATTTAACTTTATCAAGAAGAGGTGCAAGAGTTTTGGCATTAGGTTATAGGAATTTAGGAAAATTAAGTTCTCAACAAATTAGGGATATGTCCCGTGAGGATATAGAATCTGATCTGACTTTTGTGGGCTTTGTAATAATTTCATGTCCATTGAAGAATGACTCAAAAAAAGCTATATCTGAAATCGTAAATGCTTCTCATTCAGTAGTTATGATAACCGGTGATAACCCGTTGACGGCGTGTCATGTTGCTAAAGAATTGAAGTTTACTCAGAAAGAGGAAGTGCTTATTTTTACTGTAAATGATAGTAAGTGGGGTTGGCAATCAATAGACGAAGAAGTGAATTTGCCTGTGAATCCATTCAAGACATCAAAACAGCTGACTTCGAAATTTGATTTGTGTATAACAGGCGAAGGGTTAGCATTCCTGAATGAGAACCATCACAAATTTTTGCTGGAGTTGATGCCTCATATAAAGGTGTTTGCCAGATTCGCGCCTAAACAGAAGGAGTTTGTTGTGGTGACATTGAAGTCGCTCGGCTATGTTACACTTATGTGCGGTGATGGTACAAACGATGTTGGTGCACTGAAACATGCAGATGTGAGTTTTTTCCTTATTATAAAAGTTTATACAGGGGTAATTATAGGCATTAAGTTGACAAAGTCAAAGCTATAGTTATTTGATATGAATAGATCAAACATATAAACTTAAATTGAAAAAAATCAATAGCTGACACAACGCCACTAACAACATGAAAGAACAAGTACAGTATGTTTGGCATAATTGTGTAGGCTTATTTTATTTTGACAGGAAGACTAGGACCAAATACCTCACAATGTGAGATTGTTATGCTGCCATGGTAGCATAGCAGCATTTTGATTTTTGTAGCGTCTTAATACAATCTAGGGCTGTTTAATTCCAGGTAGGCGTGGCAATTCTAGCGAACGCGCCCGAGCGGCCGCGTGAGAAGCCGCGGGAGGAGCGAGCGCCAGAGGAGGCGCCGCGCCGGTTGGAGGAGGCGCCGCGCCGGCCGGGGGCCAGCCGCGCCGACGCCGCCGCGCGCCTGCGCCGGGCCATGCGCGAGCTGGAGGAGGACGACACGCAGCTCGTGAGGCTGGGGGACGCCAGCGTCGCTGCACCTTTTACCAGTCGGCTTTCAAGTATATTTTGCAGTAAGTGTCATTGTTTTAAACCCTACTGTAAGTTTTAGTGGTGGTTGACACGGCGAGTGATTTGCATGTTATCTACATTATGATTGGATTATTTACAAATGCAGCAGCAATGTCTACAACTTTTCTGTACAATGAATATACATTCTGGCTGTTGTTATGTTTAGTTTTATTTTGTGTAAACAAGCAACACAACAAGAGTAATCTTATACTGAAGTTCTATATTTAAAATCTATTATATCGCATTTATAAATGTTTATATGCTAAACAGATTGAAATAAATGATTGAAGTTCCATACTGACCAATTTTCTGAATGCATATAACAAAACCACAATAAAAATTGAAACAAATTACCTCCAATAACTTCACTCTCAAATATCTTTGAAAAAATCACAGAGGAGGACACAAACTGATATTATTTCAATAGTAAACTTTCGAGATTTTTTATATTGGGCTTCTTGCATACACTTCTGGGAAGTGTGGTTGCTTAACTGGTCGTTTCTGGCGAAGCCAAAAGAGGCGTCCAGCCAGGCTTAAAATTAATATTAAAATCTAAAAAGCTTGCGCTAAGGGTGCCCCCTGCGGGACACGGACCTCGGCTTAGAGTGTTGCTGGGAATAACAAGCTTATGTTTTAGGGACAGCAGGATCGGTATTATTTAAAATGTTTTAGGGGACGTTTAAAACTACAGGCTCGGCACGAGCAAGCAAGTGACGGTGGAATCTTTCGAGATTTCAATACATGATTTTAAGACAGTATGGGATCTTTTTGCGCACATATTAATACCATGATCAACGCAACTTGATCGAAACGTCGAGGTTAGTCAAAATATTATTTTGATAATATAACTTTGAGAGACCTGCATCCTGACTTTCAGAGATTGAACCTTCCCTCTTTGAAAGTCAGGATGCAGGTTAAGATTAAAACATCTCTAATATACTGATTAATTTTGTCGCCAGTCTGCCACATAATCAAGCAAGGTCGTTGCACTCTGGTGACAACACTGCAGATGTTCAAAATCCTGGCACTGAATGCTCTGATCCTGGCATACAGTCAGTCGGTGCTCTACCTTGATGGCATCAAGTTCAGTGACACACAGGCTACCCTACAAAGTCTCTTGCTTGCATCATGTTTCTTGTTTATTTCCAGATCAAAGGTAAGATAAATGTTGGCATAATCATTTTATAACTAATGTTGCCACATACACCCACACGCACACACAAACAGACACGCACACAACGGCGTACACGCGCGCGCGCACACACGCGCCCTCGGACACACCTATGCACGCATGCTCATACACACACACGCACAGAGACACACGCACAGAGACACACGCACAGAGACACACACGCGCACCTACACGCGCGTACACACATATACACACACGATCAAACACAGAAACACGCGCGCAGACAAGCGCACCACAGCCGACGCCCGCGCTTTTATGGCCGTGTCCTACCGACCGTTGCGCCTTGTATAAGTCACTCTCGGTGTATTTATCTTGCGCTACATTCATTTCACTAAATTCCGACATGGGGCATCTTATACTCGGAGGTGAATTTATATTGTTTAGACACGGCTCATTAATCGACTGATTATAATCACGTGAAAGTCCCATAGTGCTACTGTCTAACCAAGCACCTCTTTTTTGTTGATATTAAAAGCCGATGCCGGTGGCGGTAACGAGTCGTTTTGTATGCGAAGAACTGTCCCTTTAAATGCGTTCGCACCGTCTTGGGTAGCATAAGTTTACTTTATTTCTTCAATTTCGACTTTCAATGTTAACATGTCTTTTAACAATTTAGAACAGTCTAAGTGATCCATCAAAATCGGTGGTAGTTTGTCCAGCTATCTAGCGACAAAGACGGGAATAACATCGGGCTCTGTAGATTTAAACAGATTTATTATATCCGTTACATCGCGTTCCCATGTTTTTATGCAATATTTTTCTGATGTCCGTTGGGATGGACTCGAACAAAAGTGTCTTGGAGTTTTTGATCTCATCACTGGTAAATATCGACGTACAGATACGCAATTGATTCTTCGTCTATGATAGACACTTTGTTTTGTATGTATGATAACAACTCATCAATCACTATATTACACACGTTGCATTTTAGGACGTCCGTCATTATTATTACATTATATATTTTATAATTTATTAAATAAGAGACAATATCTTGCTGTTATTGACAAGCTGGGTTACTTAGCAACTGCAAATAAGTCTGGTCTAGAATAATATAATCTTTTTTTTTTTTTGAACGTTGCCCCACACTGGGATTTCTCCTGTGTCGTGAGTGCGTTTACAGACATGAATTCCACATAAAATACACCCAGACCCGGAACAACTACCTGCAGATCATACAAATATGTTCCGTGCGGGAATCGAACCCACGACCCGGAGCGCAGCAGTCGACTGTATCAGCCACTGCACCAACCGTGCCGTTGAATAATCACTATAGGTACTATTTAGTCTTCATCGTGAATAAAAATAAATTCGCCGATCTTCCTGTATATGCATTTCCGATATTTTACTTTTTGTCACCCTGATGAATAGTGTTTTATAATTATTATATGTAAATTTATTTCACAGCCACTAAAACAGTTATCAAAGCAGCGACCTCTACCGAACATCTTCAACGTGTACACAATAATGACGGTGCTCACTCAGTTTGCGGTGCACTTCCTTTGCCTCATATACTTGGTACACGAGGCCACTGCACGGTCGCCAGGAAGGTATGCCCAATGCTTTTGTATAACTATGTACTTAACCATTACGAAATTATTAGGAGAGGTTCTGGAAAGATACTAATTATGATACTGGGTGTAGACTCCTTGATATATTGCCATTGAATAAGTTTGAATGGGTAAGTCTACTATCGAGGTAAAATGTAGCAAAGTATTGGAGCCAGCTGTTGAATTTAAGTACCACGCCCGCACAGAATACAGTGTAAAGTAGCAACCGAAAGCCTAAAAACTCCGCACTCACCGCTTATTGCACTCTACCTACCCTCCCTCTAACGACACTTCCGGAGTTGCGGATAATGATGGGCGGCGCTTATTGCTTACCATCAGGTGGCCTGCATGCTTGGTGTGCCGCACGTTCGATGCAGTGGCAAATCGCTTGGCTTTCAGCAGCTGCGAGTCGCGGGATCAATTCCAGCATTCAACAAATATTTGCAGCTAGTGGTTCTTGGTACATCATTTCGGCCGTTATAAAGTCCACTGCTGGACACAGGCCCCCCTCAAAGATCACCGCAACGACCGACATCGGTGTGTCGTGTGCTCGTTGGGGGAGTTTTGCCATAATCGCCACGTTTGGCAGGCGGGTTGGCGATCGCAGTTGAGATTTAATGTATTCGAAGGATGCTGCTGCCCATCCTCCGGCTAATCCCTTAGTCGCCTTTTACGACACCCATGGGATGAGATGGGTTGGTGCTATTCGTAGCCGGCACCGGTTCTTGGTTGGTGAATGTGAAATTTATGTCTATGAACTGCAGTATAGATACCACAGATTTAGGTACCCACAAATACAGGATTTTTTTTTGTGTTGCCGTATTGTATTAGAAAAATGATTATTCACTCTGTAATGTATACAGGAAGGAAACTTACTACCTATATTTGTCCACAGGGATAACAAGCCGAAGCTAGACATGGACATGGCAGAGGACGAGGAGCGGGAATTTGCGCCGGATTTGCTCAACAGCACCGTGTACATCATCTCTATGTCATTGCAGATATCCACCTTTGCTATTAACTACAGGGTATGTATCGGCACATGGTCAAGGGGCCTTTGTCGAAATAAATAATGCAATCTATAAAGCCGGGACTCCAGCGCTTTTTTGCCCTACACAATACACAAATCATCATCATCATTACGGCCGAATGAAGTCCGCTGCTGGACACAGGCCTCCCCCAAAGGTCACCACAATGACCGATATGGGTGTGTTGTGGGCACATTGGGGGGTTTTGCCATAATCGCCACGCTTGGCAGGCGGGTTGGCGATCGCAGTTGAGTTGTTAATATACTCGAAGGACGCTGCTGCCCATCCTCCGGCTAATCCCTTAGTCGACTTTTACGACACCCACAGGAGGAGATGGGGTGGTGGTATTCTGAGCCGGCACCACACGGCGCACACACACAATACACAAATATACACACATAATACACAAATATACACACACAATACACAAATATACACACATAATACACAAATAATACACACATAATACACAAATACACACACACAATACACAAATATACACACACAATACACATATATACACACACAATACACAAATATACACACAATACACATCTACTTACATCATCAATGTTTTTGTTTTCCATGCCTGTCGGAAAACATCGACACAAGTTTCCGCCGCGCGGGTAGAGGGGTAGGGTACAATTTTATTTTTTGACAACTCTCGCTAGCGTTCTATGTGCGCACATCAGCGCTTTTCACATCCTGTGTTATCATTAGAAGTAATTCTTCGAAATCTTCGGTACAATAAAAGAAGTTTCCTATACCAAATCGATCTTCTAATTTTGATTCTAAATAAATGTTACAATTTCGAGAATGTAAGTAAGGCCTAACTTAAAATGGATGCTTTCTTCTTGTTATCTAAACGCTAAAAGCACGTCTTCATAGTCCGAACTCATTTTGCCTGTGTAATGTTTCCGAGACCATCAAATTGAGCCGCAGACTGCGTGTGTAGAACAAGTAGTTGACAGAAACAATGTTTAGTGTACGTGATTTATGTAATGTTTTTAAAAAACCATTCGCTGGTGACCCGGCTTAAGATCACGCAAGATTAAGTTTTGATTGAATTATCTTTTAATTACGTCCTCCAACTACGATTAGTGAGCACCTTACGAAGTTGGCTTTGGCTGCCATACAAATTTATTTGACTACTGTGTTCACATCACTTCGCATTAACCCGCAAACATCCACTCCTAAATATGGGCCAATAATCAATAAAATGAGTGGTCAAGTAGCAAAGCCCAATATAATTGGAAAAAGTTTGATATATATATGGGCCCGCACTTTTCGGTAAACGATCACTGTGCTTAAGCAACGATCGGCGCGTCTATCCCAGCAGGATCGTCAGCCCATCCATTGACTACATAGTGGTATTTGAACTGAGCGTCTCCATGCTTCGGAGGGCACGTTAAAGCATCGGTCGCGGTTGTTGTCATTAGTCAGCAGTCATTTAACGGCCACAATGAATAATTAATCTAAACCAAAATCTTTGGGTTTGAGTTTTAATATATATGTCTATACGTGTTCAGTGTGATCTGGACACGAAACCAGAATAAGATCAAAATCTTATATCTAAAGATATTGCATTAGATTGATTATTAATTTCGGCCGTAAGTCAACGATAAGTGGAGGATATAAGGCGGTTTTAACAACTCTGGCTCAAGGTGGTTACTAACCAAAGGAAAAAAGATCTATATAATCTTCTATTCTTTCCCAGGGCGAGCCGTTCATGGAAGGTCTAAAAGACAACAAGCCTCTACTGTACAGTGTTATGGTATCGGGCGGCGTCGTGCTGGCTCTCGCCGCCGGCATATTCCCAGACCTCTCTAATATGTTCGAGATTGTATATTTCCCCCCTGATGTAAGTATACATTGATTTATTAGGCTGCCTACTACAACTCACTATCAGCCGTAGCCCGTGCCAACATGCGAAGGATGGATGGAAGGAAGATCTCCTCATTTCTGATTCGATCTCGTAGAGAAATACCAAGCATAGCTCTCCATAGGTCGCTGAGTGACCTTGAGCTTTCTTATGAGGCCCATTGTGAGTGACCACGTCTCTTCCATATGTCATTACTGGTAACACACACTGGTTATTAAAGACTTTCTTCATGAGGCATTGCAGTATTGTTGACGAAAATTTCATCTGCCCTCAGTGTGCTTGTTAAATGTTACAAGGGCCAGTTTTCGTTTGGGGTGGTAGCCAGAACCCCTCCGGTGAATCGTAGCACCCCCTGCCCCGCCGTTACCGTGGCCGCTACCATGACCAGGAATAGCGGGGCTGCCGGAAACTGGAGGCCGGTGCATTAATCATTCGTGACCACGTCTCTGTTCCATATGTCACCGCTGGTAAATTGATAATTATGTCGTATGGTCCAACGCTGAATACCTATTATACCTATTACCTATTATATCCTATAAACAGTGTAAGTGACATTGTAATGAAAACGAGTACCATTCATGAATTTTTCAGTTTTTTTTACCAGTTTATCTAATTTATTTCAGTTTAAAATAATTATTTTCGCCTATTCTAACGCTATCTATACACATATTTTGAATAAAAAGATAATAAATTATTTATTTTCACATAAAACTGCTATGTGAATTAAAACTAAACGGCTGTTGTTTTGCTACAGTTCACGGATGAGGTTATTGCTCGCAGTAGCATATTAATATCATAGTACAATAATCACGTATTGTTTTGATCTCGTTGTTTACGATACATTGTATGCTCAGAAATGATGAAAACAGTGTCTGCCTTTTTTTGTAAATTGTCTTTCCTATTTTAATTATAGGCCTAAATGTAACCTCTTCCGAAAGTTTTCGGCACGTTGTCACTTAACGCCTTGTATCCCTACCTTAAATCAGTGGTCGGCAACTAGCTGCCACGGGCCCCATGCGATCCGTGATCCGCTTCAGTATTGCCAGCACAGTTAATATATATATAGAAAAATAATGTTTCGTTCTTTGTTTGTCCCGTATGCATATGGGTAGAAACTTTGTGTAGTTGTTGTTGGCACTTGCTAGTGAAAAGATTCTGACTGAAAAAAGACTGAAGAATTGAAAGAGGGCAAGGCATCAATGGCAAGCAAAGGCATTAGTTTACAATTATTTTAATATATAAAAAGATTGGTATACACTGATGGTAACGTAAAAGTGGTTCGGTTATTACAAAAGTTTGCCGACCCATGTCCTAAATAAATTGCCTTGGCTGTGAATTTTTCCGAAATTCAAATAAGATACTTGAATAAAACTTACAGTTTTTGTTTTGTTTCAGTATCGGCTTATATTAGTACAAGTTTTGATAGCAGATATGTTGTTCGCTTATCTCGTGGACCGACTCTGCCTATTCCTATTCGGCGAGGGCCTTCTCCGAAAAAGAACGTAGCCCCGAAATCACGAAGGAAGATCCGAACACGTCGCACAGCTTTACTGTATTGTTAATATAGGCATATAATTTGTGCTATTTCACAGATTAGATATGTATACAGATGCTTGATTTACTAAATCTGTCGCCCGGCGCACGCACATTCACGCAACTTTAGCTTATGCTGAAAATTACGGGGTCTCATGCGCCTAAAACCTTTGATTAGAGAGAAATTCTAACTCATTTGGATTTAGTCTTTTAGCGTGTTTCTTTAATTTCTGTCTATTCCACACAATACCTAAATTTGTACGGAAATGGGTGTGCTCTTTCTATCGTAGACCTGACCCAAGGCTTTTCATCAGGAGAAGTCGCGGATCTACTCATCTCCACTAATATTATAAATGCAAAAGTGTGTTTGTTGGTTTGTGTTTCTTGCAGGCAGCAACGGAGCAATGGATCAACGTGATTTTTCGCGTCGAGATAGTCTATGGGCTGGAGACTGTAACATATGTTACTTTTTATCCCGAAAAAAAATACACCGCGTGAAACCACGTGTCTTTTGTGACGTTCTTTATATAATACTAGCGTTGATCCGATCGCTACCAAATCACAAACCACAGGATCACCCGCTGGGCTAATTTGAAGATTGCCTGAAAATTTCATCAAAAACGGTCTAGCCGTTTGGAGTTTATAGGGAACATACAAACACACATTGATTTATATATATAGATAGATAGATTAGACTTGTCTCTGTCAAGGGCGCAGTAAGGCTTTTTATGGGAGAGGCCAGGTTGAAACCGATGCTGTATACCGACATTCGGGTGTTTTTAATAATTGATTCAATATAATTCTGGTAAGGGACGTCTGGCCCCCACCTGCCCCTCTGCTACGACTATAGTTTTTGTATATTAAACAATTGCGAAATATAAGTAACGCATTATTGAACACAATTCTTTGTTAGAATTGTTTCTAATTCCGTTTATGCAATCATTGGGTATCGCGTGTGTATGTGTGCATAGGGTGACGAGTGCTGGTAGACGTGTATCTGAGTTGTATGTAATCTGTGGACATGTCGTGTAAATAACTAAATTATAAATAAAGTATGTTACGTGTCTCGGTGTAGTCTTATTACTGGGGACGGTGCAACCGCTCAAATACAAATATATGTGCATTTAAGTGTGATGGATAAATGTGTCGACGGTATTTATTATAAAATATAATTGTGTAGCTAAATGTAAGTCTGTGTTTCATTTAAACAGAAATGTAGTTATCATTTGACAGCTTGCCTCTTATAGACGTGTGGCAGATATACTCGTACCTGAGAAGGTTTAGGCCTGAATTCCTCCTACGCATCAGTCGGTCGCGTAGGACACCGATCGTCAACTAGAACGAAAATTCCGTAGTGTGATACCGACCACTTTACAATAGTCTTGACGTTCATGCGCGACCATCGTCCGGAGGGAGAGTGCGTCGCCTCTTTAGCGAGGACGTGATGATGCAAACAAAGGAGGCGTGAAGCGGGGACGGGGGGAGACCCTGATCCCCACCGCAGGAAACGCACCAAGCGTGGGTGCCGGCGGAGGAAGCTAAACGATCTCTAGCCCCCATGAGTGGGGGCCTGCGGGCAATCCGTCGCCAGAACAGAAACAGGCCCGAGACGGTGGCGCGTGTGTTCTGCGTTCTTCTAAAGACAGGCCTGAGCTGGTCAAACTGTGACGGGCCGATACCTGCCGGGGTGCGGTATAATGCTGACAAAGATTGCATCTCATCCCCAGCAAGAGGTAAGTGGAAGGACACCGTGGGGTTTTAGCTGGTAAGAGTCCGGCATGGCCCCCCCGCCCTTCTCGGGGTGGAGGAAGTCCATGAGGATTTCCCTACGACAAGAAATAAATAAAAAAGCAGAGCGGGACTACTGCACCATGATGCTATCACAAAAGGCGACCACTGCACTCTAATTTTAATGCTCTGCCAGCATAGCCGACGCTCCTGCCGGCAGTGAGATCCTGGTCGCATCCACAGTTGGTGCACTGTGCCGTGACCTCGGGACCATTTCTTTAATGATCCGTTGGAAATACCTACGTCAGAAGGTAGGTAATGGAGCGCTCTTCGCATCATCGTTCATATCCATGGGTTTAAAGATCTTTCACAGTCTGACGATAAAGACTACGACAGCAATGGGATAGTTTAATTCACAAATCGCCTCTACGTCTTTGTATGTAACAGGGCAATCATTAAGGACTGACTTTTTAGAAAATAATATGCTCATGTGCTTAGGCAGTAAAAATCTCATCTCAATGCGCTCCTAGTTTTACTCCTCAGCTATGCTTACCATAAAAAATCGTTGCGTTTAACTACGGGTTAAGAGAAATAAACAGACAAAGTTATACAATTCCAACCAGGAAGGTTGGACCTGGAAGGCGGAGAAGCTGGTGTTTTGAGGGAACTTGGATATGTCTTCGTTCAGAAATATACTGCGTTGGTTCCTTCTTTTCGTGTGGTTAGTGGCCAACCTTGTGTCGGAATTGTTCAAGCCGCCCAAAGGCCTCTAACTTAGCTAAACGACTGTCTTCTAATGAGAAAAACCGGATCCGACAATTTTACGTGCCCTCTGAAGCACCGAGATGCTCAGTTCAAATACCACTATGCGGTCACCCACCCACTGAGACTGAACATTATACTCTTCAACCAATCGGAGCGCCGAATGCGGTAAACCTGTAGTTTACTATTCCTTTTCGATTGTGAAAAGAAACTCGTACTAAGGGTACAGTATTGGAGAAATATGGGCTGATTTTTGATGTTAATATACCCTAGTCTGTTCAGCCCGCTAGAGAAAACAAGCATGAAAGAAGAAAAAAGTCTGTGACACTTATTTTATTTCAGTTTTTCACAAATACATAGTCAACCTATACTATTCGTATCGCCTATGAACTAGAAACATTCAGATGCGAAAGGAAAGTAAGGTCGCGATAACGTCCGTAGAGGAATTTTAGCACCCGAGTTATCACATTAGTGCTTCCAGCCGCCTAGCCCTCCAAGGCCTCCGATTCCGTAGCTGATGCCACCCAGGCCACCATAGCTGAGACCGCTAAGTCCATCACTGTAGCTGTGATCGCTCAGGCCACCACCGTAACCCACTCCGCCGTAGCCTATCCCACCAACGCCGACGTGTCCCAGGTCTACTCCGCTGACGCCGTGCCCGAGGCCGCCCAATCCCAGCCCGCCGAGTCCAACAAGGCTAGACGCGTATCCAACTTGAGCGATTGGGGCCACGACTTGCTTGGTCACTACTGGAGCGGCCATTAATGTTTGAGGATGGCCGGCGGGACCAACGCGTTTGACAACTGCGTTGAATCCAGATACCGAGTCGGCTGTGTAGTCCACTACCCTGAGCGTGCCGTCGGGTTCCGTCAGTGAGTATGATCCCTTCACGACGCCACCGTCACGGGACTCTGTCTGGGCTTTATTGTCACCAGTAAGAGGATCGTTGACTGCATAGTTAAAGCCATAACGTGGTATCGACTGGAAAATAAAGGTATCGTATATAAAAGCCCAGCTTTAGATTTATAAAAGTATAGATATTAGATTATGTTTAGGTTTACTTACAATACTGCCGGTGGCGATGGGCAGTGCCCCAATTCCGGAGGGAGCTGCCGTTGCTACACCGACTAGGCAGGCAATCTGTTAATTAAAGCAAAAGAAACTGAAGCAACAATATAATGAATATATAATTGTTGGTATTGATGTTACAATCTATCACGAAATCAATCCACTTGTGGTGGGCGATGAAGTTATTAACAACATACTGAAAGATCTCCACGTTGTACACACGCTGCCACAATTATAAACATCTTGGTCTTGTATAATTTCGTGAGTTGTGAATGTCAATAATGAAAGAAAATGTAGCGATTTCTTACCATAATTAAACTGAACATGATGACGGATGGGTTCAGCTGGTCCTGTGAACGTTATTCAGACTGTTTGTGGAGGTTTATAATGTATTGCAAGCCCGCTGTTCGTATTTATACGCACTACGGCTCCTTGTTTGTCAATTCCTTAGAATCCTTGGTCGTTTCACGCTTATTGATTATTCAAGTTACGCACCTCCGAGTATACTTTCATAACATGTCCTAAAACCGCCGTTAATTAGTTAATTATTCATACGTTCTCTTAGTAATTGTTTCATCAGATTCCTGTCCGAGGGCAGGAATTATGTAATTAGTGGCTTGTTGCTTAATTTGCGTCTGCTTGGTCTATTCATCTATCACAGCCGAAAGCAGACGATAAATACATATTTAGGGTTCCATTCATAATTCATAAAACCGGTGAAGTGCGAGTTGAACTTGCGTGGAGAGGGTTCCGAAATTGCTGAATATATGATTCGGTCTGATCCTTTACAATCCTCCCCGAGAAGTGCCTGGGGGGCGACCATTTTACAGTCGCCTTCCCTCCGCTAGAGGGGGTGACCGCTCTACAGTCATCCCCTCCGTGATGTGCCTAAAGGCGTGGCACCAATGGGCGGCTCTAGTGTGATCTTACGAGGACCTGGAGCCCCTCTTCGGTGCCGAAGATGACCGCTCCAGTGGTTTTAGCCGGTAGGAGTCCGGCATACCCCTTCACCCTTCCCCGGGGTGAAGGAAGTTCCATGTAGAATTTCCACTGGACATCAATAAAAAATAAAAAAAAAGGTACCAATAACTTATCCGAAGGACAAACTTAACATCGTAGTTGAAAAACATGTTTTCCCATACATTCCAGCCGCAAACTTAAGTTTGTAAGCACAATATTGTAAAATCTTACGCTATTACCTACATTTTTTTCCGAATTTTAGGCTCGTTTCGTATATTTACTTAAATAAAACTATAAAATAAATACATTTGAGACCCTCACAACAAGTCCTTCCATATTTCATATGTTACACGCAGAAAACTTTATTCTTAATTTTTTTTATATTGCCCCCCGTAAGGACCCCTATATTTAAAATTCATTTATTAACGTTACCCGTACGTGTTTGGATCGCAGAAATCCATATGTGTACCAAATCTCAACTTCATTAGTCCAATAGATTCGGAGCAAATCGGCTGTGACAGACGGACGGACAGACAGACACACGAGTGATCCTATAAGGGTTCCACCGTTTTTTCCTTCGGACCTTCGGAACCCTAAAACAACTAATAGCAATCATTCTATGTACAGTAATTATACAATGGGCGGTCTTATCGCTATTAGCGATTTCTTACAGACAACCTTTGGATGAACAAGAAAAAGATGGAAAAAGACAAAGGGTGGTGGTGGTCTGTGGTGTACTTATTATATTAATAAAATGAAATAGCGTATCTAGACAATTAAATATAATAAGAATAGGTATGTTCCATAAATTACTTAAATAATATGCACATACTTACAACTATACATAATTCCTTTTACAATACAATATAAATAATCCATAAGTATATAACAAATAAATGGAAAATACACAATAAGAAGAAAGTACTAAATTGGTATCCGGATTAAGAATATAGCACCACTCCATCTCCTCCCGTGGAGGTCGTAAAAGGCGACTAAGGGACTCAGAGAGGAAGCAACGTCCTTTCTGTGGAACAGTAGCCATTCTGTGCTCACCAACCCGCCTGCCAAGCATGGTGAGTACTGGCAAATTCCCCCCAATATTATGACACAGTTGTGGAAATCTATGGGGGAGGCCTTTGTTCAGTAGTGGACTGCCTACAACTAACACTTAGGTCTTCAAAGGGTTAACTTTCAATCCATATGGCTTACTCCACTCGCATGTATGCGTTAAATCTTTGTTTACAGTATTTATTACTTCCAACAACTCTCTTAGGGGGACCTATCTTGTGAATAAAGTTGTAGATCATCTGCATAAAGGTGGTAGGAAGAGAGAAGTTGATTAGAAATGGAATTTAGAAATATCGCGAAGAGTAGAGGAGATAGAACGCCACCCTGTGGTACACCAACATAAGTAATACACCAAGGAGATAAAGTATTTTCGATGCAAATACGTTGTCAGCGCCCAGACAGGTAATTACGAAACCAGTCAATCGCCGTTGGAGATACATTGAGAGAGCAGAGAATAGCAAGCAGAATATCAAAATCGACGGTATTAAATGCGTTGCTGAAATCAAGTAGGAAAGAACCGTCAGGTTTCCATTCTCCATACCTGATCTAATGCCATCCGTAATGTTCACTAAAGCCGTAACAGTACTGTACCAGGTCGAAATCTAGACTGGAAGGGATTCAGGAGACTATTTTTACATAGAAAAGAACTAAGCTGGTTATGGATAAGGCGTTCGAGGACTTTGGAAAGGAATGATAGTTTGGAGATGGGACGATATTCGGTAAAAGATTTAGGATTTGGTTCTATATTCGGTAAGGACTTTACAGATATGACTTTGGCATATTTCCATGTAGACGGGAAGGCGCCGTATGATATGGAGTGATTGAGGATATGACAAATGCCCGGATTTCATTTAAAAGTTGAACTAATTATCAGAGGATTTTGATAAAATGATAATTAATATTTACGATATCCTATGCCATCAGCAGCAAAATGTGTGTACGAGGAAACCTCTCTTAAATCTTCATTATTTGCGTGCTGTTTATTATTATTTAGATGACAGGAGCCAGCCAATAATCCATTAAGAAAAACGAATAAAGGATATCTAAATATAAATAAGCTAACACAAATTCGCGAACACACTACAGTGCACTAACTTCATTGTACTTATTAGTTCTATTTTAGCTATAGGCACGAAGAATAGACGTTGCGAAAATATCGTGGTAGTACGTGCCTATATTCGGCTGAATATTCATACATTCATACGAAGTATGTCTTCACTCGTTTACTTTCGCTAAACGAGCGCGCTTACACAGACCGCGTTCGTGCGAAATGCTTGCCATCTGTTCTGATCGCGTTCTGCTTCTAATCTACTTGTTATCAATTTGCTATGATTGCCTTTTGCAAGTAGTTCTTCAGTTGTGTGCACTTTTAAGTAATTGCCCACCTGATTTGGTATCCAAAATGAGGTCTTAGAGCACGGATCCGCAGCATGGGTTCATGTATTCTATTATACCTTTTAGGTAGGCTTTGGCAAAATCGCTGCGTAAAGTAAACTCATTCCTCAAAATCATTCAGCAGTTCTTTCGTTCCGTGAATCAATACGAAAACGTGATGACATGAGCACTACCATTACGGCATGGTTGGTGCAGTGGCTGCTAAAGGTGGCTGCTGCGCTCCGGGTCGCGGTTTCGATTCCCACACGGAACAAATATTTGTATGATCTGCAGGTAGTTGTTGCGGTTTTGGTGTATTGCGTGTGGGATTTGTGTCTGTAAACACTCCACGACACAGGAGAAATCCTAGTGTGGGGCAACTTTTTTTAAAGAAATAAGCAATTTATATTAGTTTGGACTTTAAAACAGTACTGGTAACGCACACTCTACTATGTAAGTTTTCTATACAACCTAAAATAGGTGTAAGTACTGTTATAAAATACAAAGACTAAAATTGAGTAACTGCTCAAGAATTACTATACTCGCCGAGTTGAAATAAAGAGAGAAAGAGAAACTATACGAATCGAACCGTGCGTGAAGTGTCAGCTGGAGCGGCTGGAGTTACATGAACTGCTAAATGAAAACGCTTCACAAAGGTGAAGGAGTTCATTCCGCTCATCTAAAGTGAGCAGTTCATTGGAATGACTCGTTCATGAGTTACAGAAGCCTAATTTAAAACTACTGGTACATACTAAAAACCGATTTTAATATGTTTATATCAATATGAACTTATAATAACTTAATAAAAATGCTATTAACTGAATGATCAAATCAAAATCTAAAGTAGTTTAGGGCCTTGGGAGGCAAGGACGAGATTCCTTAAGCGGCAATAATGATGTCAATATGAAGTAATGACACCGCCTTGTACTCATGCCCTACAAAAAAATGGTCTAAGGAGGAACGTTTTTACATTACGGGACGTTTCAGTAACAAGGAACTGTTTGCATGCATCATCGACGAAATATGATGAACTATAACATGTTTTTGTTACTGCGTGTAATCGTAAATATAAGGAATTATTAATATTTCTAAGTATTTTTCAAACCTCACACTAACCAAGGACGCTAAAACATGACAATTTGAACTGAATTTAGAGAGCTGATTATTCGCAGGTAGAGAAGGTAATTAAAGGCAAGGCGGTAAGACCCGTCACGGAGGAGTGGCTGGAGAGACAGCATAGCATCCTCACCGCCGCCGGCTACCGTCTGAAGCAGACAATCTCAGTGCACAGTTGTTTCGGAAAGTATCAGTGTCGCATAGGCTGGGAGCAGACGCCCGGTTGTCACCAATGCGGGTCTGCCTGAAGGACATGGCGCAGCACATGCTGTACCCAGATGGACGAAGCAGCACTCTGACCCTGTGACCTGTGAATTTCTGTCGTAGTTAACTGTTGCGCCATTGACACTGATTTTCATAGGAAATTCGCGAATCTTATGTACGTATGTATGATCCCACGGTGCACAAGTTATACTCGCACTTGACCGATGTTTTTACACGAAAGGCATTCTTGTGTGAAAATGCGATGAAGAAAAGTGATTTCACACTGTAAAGCACCGTTTTCCATATTTCTTGTAACTATTATGAAACCTTTTCCAGAAAATTACTTTTAGCATTATACCTACTTATATATTATCGTTATTGGGTGAGGCTGTTGATTAGTAATAATAAACATGTTGAACTTTTGATGCTAATGGCTCTTTGGTACTTGTTAGAGAAATAAAGAAAAACGAACGGATTATGTAACATATTCATGATACATAATCAACTAGTGAAACTGCATTCGTGATATAATAGTTTAATACACTGCTGTAAATCGATTTGTGAAATATAAAGGAGAAATCTTCAATGTACGTCTCAATGTCAACCACTTTATCGCGTTTATTAGGTATCTATGATTATGTGTGTGTCTTTTGAATCACTGTGTAGTAAAATGTATGCAATGATTATGTGTGTTTCGATACAGTTAATTTTATATCATGTCCTAATGTCTTAGGTTTTCGCGATTATTATTCATCAGGTATAATTGCGTCGTGAAATTTGTGTGAAATTAATGTTCGAAACGTCAGGGAAATCAAAAATCTATAATATACGCGATGTAATCCGTCTACAAGTGTTTTATTATGAAAAGTAATTTATTTTATTAGGTCGGGGTAAAATTAACTGATGCTAAATTGAAAATTTATTATTATTGCTTATGATGTCAATAAACAGGCGATAGATTATCCACACCTCCTTAATATAGTTTCACTTTTAATATTTATCGGGTTGATTTATCATTTCGGCCGAGTGAAGTCCACTGCTGGACACAGGCCTCCCCCAAAGATCACCACAACATGGGTGTGTTGTGGGCTCATTGGGGGATTTTGCCATAATCGCTACGCTTGGCAGACGGGTTGGCGATCGCAGTTGAGTTGTTATTGTACTCGAAGGACGCTGCTGCCCATCCTCCGGCTAATCCCTTAGTCTTTCAGTTCATAAAACTGTAACTGTATTTTATTAATTATTAGAAACTTTAAAATACATTTAATATTCTTTTATGAATCATCGTTAACAATTTCGACAACTCTTGTATCATTATCATTACACACTATAGCTGCGTCTCGTAACGGTGTCGCGAGTCCAGAGATTTTATCTCATCTAAAAACATGGGTACCGCGCTAAAAGAAGTTTTCACTTCAATAAAAAAATGTAATTGTATTTGCTTTGGTCATGGTAGCACTCTCACTAATGGGATCCAAATTTGTGCGTTGCCTTGTGCTTCTCTAATTGGACAAAGTTTGTGCTCAGAATAACGCGTCTATACACCGAAGACGTTGATCAATTTTAGTGCTTCAGTGAGGTCAGAGCTTTAGTTTATTTGTAAAAGTGACGATAACAGCAATTTACGAGTCACAAATGTAATTTATCTAGGCGCGCAGTTGCAACTAATTCGGCCTCACTCGACCGCCTCATTACCCCTTTTCAGTAGAAACACTCTTTCCACTCAGACTTACACAAATTCACATTTGCAATCAGAGCCCGGAGAAAAGTTCCTCCTCCCTCGACCCACCTCCCTCCCCCCACGCCGCCTTTAATTAACAGAAAGTGGTTCATTAGAGCTTATTCATTAAAGCAAGGAGTAATTAGCGAACTCTAATGAATGCTGTAATAATGTAAGAGAGGCCGCGGCGGACTGCGGCCCGACTTCTAGATTAATCTAGAAGCTGAGAATAATTTAGTAATGGCGTTAATTTATTACAGAGTTGATTGCGGGATTTAACGGGATCCAAATAAGTGACGGTATGAGATTTTCGGCCTTCGAAGTAGCTACGTACACAGCATATACGCTTAACCGCTTAATCCGAAAATAGACTTTATCTTCATGGGCTTTCTATGATGCTGGCACAAAGAATTGTAATTGATGATTTCTATTTTACTTCATCATAATTAAGAATAATCCCTTTAAAATTTGTTGTTGTAGCGCTAATCTGATAAAATAAGGTTGTGAGAATTAATTAAGCAAAAGTGCACGGCACAGATTAACTAAATGATTTATTTACAGCTTAGAAAATAAATCATAACCTAACTAAAAATGTTATATTGGCAATCCATACGGTTGTTGTGCAAGTGAGGAGATTCGTAGTTGAACTAAAGCTGCCGACATAGCTGAAAGGATTAGTAAACTGAAGTGGCAATGGGCCGGGCACATTCCTCGTAGAACTGATGGCCGTTGAGGCAAAATCGTTCTCGAGTCCGGAGACCGCGCACCAGAAAACGCAGCGTGGGACGACCTCCAACTCCAAAGGCGCTGGGAGTCGTTGGACGCGGGCGGCACGTGACCAGTCGTTGTGGAAATCGATGGGTGCGGCCTTTGTTCAGCAGTGGACGTCCTTTGGCTGATATGATACGGTTGTTCATTATTTCATTAACGGGGCTGATATTTCACGATGATGAAGAAGATACAGAACTCATCACCATACGTAGCGAAGCTCAAACTTATTGAACATTAATATGCTACTGCAAAAACATCTTCACCGCTATCACAGTTTACACACAAACACTCACAATTAGCCGGGTATAAACAATTCGTCTCCACATTTGTACGAACATTCTCAGACGCGATTTCCATAAAGAAAACAGCGGGCAACGTCACTCGAGGGCCCACCTTCATTAGTATTCTTCAAAATAGGATCGTTGTTAGTACATTATCTTATGATGTCGGAGCACCGGAGCACCGTCGGCATGTTACCCATGGCTGGCTGGACACCGAACACGCATAATGATGTATGCTAACGTTATTAAAGTGTATCATAATAAGCCTCGACTGAAAGAAAACAACGTACAGGTCGTCTCGCAAGTTTGATGTTACGCGATGGAAAGGCGTTGGATTAAATGTTGGATTTTCTATTTTCCATGTGACTTCGACTGCGAGGGAAGTAGTATAAACCCACCCATAAAGGAACTTGACTACAGTGACGCAATCAAACGTTTTCTATTTCTGATTCCGGGAGTAGCATACGCACACAGTTCTGCGTGGCCACGAAATGTACGCAAGATTATCAGAGAGAAGTCACGCAATATGGGTTGCGAACCTCGACTCTGACAGACCGATTCAGAAGAAGAAAAGATATAAGTATAATTTTTGTAATAGGGCGAGCCGGGCTTTTATGCTTGCAGGTACCTTCAGTGCCCATCGCGTCCAATGACTTCGCTATACCTTCATTGTTTTCTTGTAGTTCTTTTTTATGTGGATAACAGTAGAAATAGTTTTCTTTTGCAGGTGGAAGAAGGTGGCTGACTAAACTATTTAGTATAGAATGGAAAACCGAAGAACGCACGTTCTTCTTACCTACACAATTTTAGTAAGTAAGTTATCACTTGGCATTATTAAAATTAATGAGATATTTTAATCGTGATTCCGTGTGGTGCCGGCTCAGAATACCATCACCCCATCTCTCCCCGTGGGTGTCGTAAAAGTCGACTAAGGGATTAGCCGGAGGATGGGCAGCAGCGTCCTTCAAGTACATTAACAACTGAACTGCGATCGCCAACCCGTCTGCCAAGCATGGCGATTATGGCAAATCCCTCCAATGAGCCCACAACACACCTAAATCGGTCGTTGTGGTGATCTTTGGGGAGGCCTGTGTCCAGCAGTGGACTTCATTCGGCCGAAATGAGGTATGTACATGTTTTGACCCTCATTATTGCGGATGAATAGATGTTTTTTTCTTTTCTTTGCATGGGTTGAGAGGGGTGGCCTACTCTTTACCGGGATCCACACGGAACATCTATCATCATAACATCTATAAGCATAATCTTTTGCAAACTTACTCGTACTTACATTCCTCCAAATCGCAATTTTTTTATAAACACAATACTAGCCAATACAAAACTTATTGCGACGGTTGTACGTTGGACAGAGCCACTCCAAGTGACCCTCACTGACTTACATACAGTTAACAATTGCTTCGGGTCGATCCTAACTCACGACATGACCACGTTTGTTAATAAACAAATGAGATAATGTCATTTTAAATATTTGTTTGTTAGTTATTTATGATGGTATTAAAGTAAAGCTTTGAGTTTATGTAAGAGAACGAGATGAGAGCGTGAAGCTTTAAAACTGAATAATTTGAAAATTGTTATATCTGTTTCTTCTATGAGAATCTGTGCAGGTTCAACAGTACTATAGGGATTAAGAAAAAAAATGTACAGAGAATATTCAGTAATACATACTCCATCTACGAGTAACACACAGTAACCGGACAGTAGTATTTTCTTCAGATATAAACGATATAAAACCCTATTCTACAGTTAAAAGTAAATAGAAAGATTCCAAAATGTAAATAAACATAAAGTGTCAACGCAAAATATGAAATGGTGTTCCAGTGCGTGTTTTGCGGCGTGCTGCTTCAGAGGCGAGTGGTATCGACCATTACTATCGTGAATATTGCAGAGTAGCCTCCAGGGCGACTCTATTGATTAGTCTCCCGCGTATGCCGCCCATCATTCATTCATGGTCGTGTCCGCACGTCAGTCAGGCCTCTCGGTATTTTTCACCTTTTCTCGCCAACGGCCGAGGTACATATTTGATGGTGCGTCAGTCAGGAAGGAAGCTTGGCTGCGTAATTGGTCCTGCCGGCGGATAAATTCTGACAAAACCCGTGGGTTCACCAAGTCGTCGGATGTCTGTTAATGAGATGTATTGAAATTTAATAAAAAATATACTACGCACGGTATTTTTGTTGCATTTCTAGAAATGGCTATCAGATTTATTTGCTAGCTTGTGTGTACTTGGACGATTATGTCAGTGTGGCTATATGAGTGCGAATTCTAGCTAGATGTTTTGTGTTAAATTTAAGACGTTCCCTGCAGCCTGTGGCAGATAACTGTTGAACATAGCCGTATCTGTGTGTGCATGTGAGATTTATGTCTGTAAACTATATTCACGACAAGGTCCTAATGCGGGGCAACCTTATTTTAAAGATAAGGATGAAGACAAGTATCGTATACATTTTTCTTGTAAATAAAGATACTTATTTCTTATTTATTTATAAACTACCGTTATGATATTACAAGAGAGTTAAAATTACGTGTGGTGCCGGCTACGAATAGCACCAACCCATCGCATCCCCTGGGTGTCGTTAAAGGCGACTATGGGTTCAGCCGGAGGATAAGCAGCAGCGTCCTTTGAGTGCATTAACAACCCAATTGCGATCGCCAACCCGCTGCCAAGCGTGGGGATTATGGTAAAACCCCCCAATGAGCACACAACAGATCCATATCGGTCGTTGTTGCGATCTTTGGGGGAGGCCTGTGTCCGGCAGTGGACTTTATTCGGCCGAAATGATGATTTCTTTCAGTCCAAAAGAATATGTGTGTATTCTTTTAAATCTTATTCTTTAAATTTCTTAATATATTGACATTCTCCCGTAGTTTAACATCTCAGTGCTGTACTTATGACATTATTCTTGACTCAGAGCAGAATGTCAGTAACATAACTTCGGTTTCATCAAAACATTTTGTGAATCGTCTACATTGTCTTCGTTGTAGGGTAACGATTTGCTTAATTTTTGCTAAGTTTTTCTCACTCTATCATTCAAGTATGTTATTGTTATTATCCAGTAACTCGTTTTCGCATGTAAGAACAATATGCGACAACGTGTAATTGGGTGGCAAATGTATGATGAAATGAATCTCAATAGTTTACAAATTACTAGTTTCCAAACTGAAAATCAATCTTTTGGAAATAGGTGTATTCCAGAGCATACTGGCAGAACTAAATTCTGGGGCTGCGCATCTGTTGTGGACTCTGCGCACATGAATGTAATGTACAAAATGTGAATGTAAACGTTAAATGTTGTTGTAATAAAAACTCTTTTAAACGGATTAAATCGCCTATATTATAGATTTTTATTTTCGAAAACAATAATTACGCAATGTAATCCGTTTCAAAGTGTTTTATTGTAAAGAGTTAATAATTGCGAACACCTAAGACATTACTATGTAAAATATAATTTTCTAACACTATTCTTATTGTTTTTAAGTTTAGGTAACTATATTGTTCAGCAGTGGAGGTGTTGTGGCTGATATGATGAACTATATTATTAGGCTTTGTGGGACTGTCATATCCACATTAGACAAAAGTCCCAAAAATAAAATACAATGTATGTGTGTGTATATATAAGCTTCTAAGCTTTTTTAAGTCTTTTATTACAAAATAATATTTATTTTCAAATGTAAATTACCTATATTGTTAACACAGAAATATAAACACCTTTTATTTGTACCTTAACACATTGTCCACCGCTGAGTAAAACTGGTTAGAGCGATTTTGTTATTTACCATTTAATATCCGGGTACCGCACGGACTGTAAGTAACTGTAACTATCGTAACTATTCAGGTCAATTATTTTGTTACGTGTGGTTCCCAGAAAAGAGACCGGGCTCTTCACGGGTATCGTAAAAGGCGACTAAGGGTTTAAATATAGGAGATGGGCAGCATAATCCTCCCGGCTGTGAATAGCAACATAGGGCGATAACCAATCCGCCTGCCAAGCACTGTGACAGTGGCAATATCCCCTATGAGCGCTCATTGTAGTGATCACCGGGAGGCCTATGTTCAGCAGTGGACGTTGACAGTGCCTGAATTTGTATGAGGAAGAGACATTAATGATATCTATACGGGTAAGACAATTTAAAATCAGCTACTAGGTACTGGTGGTAGGTCTCTTATTGCAATAGGCCGGCTAGGTAGGTATCACCCGCTCTAGTGTAAACTCACGAGGAACTGGAGCTCCCTTCGGTGCCGAAGATGACCGCTCTAGTGGTTTTAGCCGGTAGGAGTTCGGCATGCCCCTTCGCCCGAAGTTCATGTAGGATTTCCACTGGACACCAATAAAAAAGGTAGGTATCACCCCAGTGCCAAATATTCGCCGCTAAGCAGTAGTGTTCAAACTTTAGACATTGCGGTGCTTCGGTTAGAAGGGCACTGTAGCTAGTGAAATTACTGGGCATAAGAGACTAAATAACTTCATGTCTTAAGGTGACGAGCGCAGTGTGATGCCTCGCAGGACAAATCCAGGGAAAAAATCGAATTGTTATCGGCACGCATGTTGCTTACCACCAGGCGAATGACTTGCTCGTCTCATCACGAAGTTGTATTAAAAAAACTCGTGGAAGTCTTTGCTATCATATTTTTCTGTTGTGCAATACTTGTCGGCACAACAAGATAATCCAATTGTCAGACCAAATTCGTGGCCAACAGGCGTGAGGCGCTTTCGTCTGTACACTCCATAGCGGCCGTACTAGCAGTTCTCGATCATGTTTCCCTTTTGATATTATTTGAATGTTATAATAAAACACTTTTAAACGGATTCTATCGCGTATATTTTAGATTTTTGTTTTTCCTGACGTTTCGAACACTTTGCAGGGTTCGTGGTTGCAGGATGACTAAGGTGACAGGTGATCTTCCGAAATTCGTACGGGAATCGTAGTATGCGGCAAGTTAACATTATCTTCTTTTTTCTTACATAATTCAGTAGGTGAATTGTGAGGTTCATGTGAATCGCGCTCTTATCACATTCCGTGGCCAGCATCATAACTATTTTTTTTGCATTGGTCTACTTCATCTGTGAGATCTTCCTGTTCAAACAACTTGCAGGAAGTCGATTTAAACCGGCAACATTCCAATTAAGAGGACTCCGAGAAGACCGACACCATAAATAATATAAAAAAAACAATTTAACACAAAAAATCTGGTGATAATCGAATTACTATCTATTCAAATCAAATTTCCGAGTGGTCTCCAGATCAAGGATATAACACCACTTCATCTCCTCCCATGGATGTTGTAAAAGGCGACTAAGGGATTCTATACTAGAGGATTGGGCAGCGATATCTCCTTTGTAGTTCCGCGGCTATTTTGCGGAAATCTATCGGGGAGGCCTTTGTTCAGCAGTGGACGTGCATATTTTCCAAAGCACGAAACCGAGTGAATTTTCGGTGCAACCGTTGATGAAATAATGTTTTAAATACTACTAATTTCGAGGTTAGTATGGCCGCAGCATCGATAACCCGCTACTATTTACAACGTTTTCTTCGGTCGTATTTTTGATTTGAGTTTGATTCCGTTTCCGGTGTCCGGATTAAGAATATAGCACCACTCCGTCTTCTCCCGTGGATGTCGTAGAAGGCGACTAAGGGAATCTTAACCAGAGGGATGGGCAGCAGCGTCCCTTCTGTGAAACGGTGGCCATACTGCGCTCACCAACCCGCCTGCCAAGCGTGGTGAGTATTGGCAAATACCCCCCAAAATGATGACAAAGTTGTGAAAATCTATGGGGGAGGCCTTTGTTCAGCAGTGGACGTACAAATGGTCGATATAATGATATGATGATTTTAGATTTGTGGAAAACGCGGTCAGTGAATATAAAAACTTTAGAGCTCTCACTGAGGGGTGTAAAAGCACAGGCTAAGATTGTCAATGATCCCAAGCTCACAAGCGATCACCTCTAAGTCTGAGGAGAAACTTTGCCTCTCTGTGTGTGTTCTACCGCTTGTAGAACGGACAGTGTTCTAAAGAATTGTTCGATATGATGCCAACGGCTACTTTGTACCATCATAGCTCTCGCCATCGGCGGGGAGTTCATCCACGTACCCTGGAGTCAAAATGGTCTTGTACCGTACGGTTTCACAGGAACTTTCGCCCAGGCACGCTCAGATTGTGGAATCAATATAAAAGGTTACATACGCAGCTGTTTCATACAGTAACCGAACGCGAAGCGGCACTCCAGAAATGTTTGGTACCATTCACCCGAACATATAATAGGTGTGACCTAAATGTGGCCATTGACCGCCGGTTGCTTTGCATTTACTCATTGTTAGAATATAAAGAGATATTTTGAAATAAGGTTCTACTTTTTACTGATTCCGGTAGGGAATCGAGGACGGATTCCCCTCCCAAAAGGTCGATCTATTAAATCGGCACCCTGTGGAACTTTGTAAACTTAGTAATGTCTTAGGTTACTGCAATTATTACTCATTATAATAAACCACTTTTACATCGCGTATATTGTAGATTTTAATTTTTCCTGGCATTTCGGACACTTTGCAGCATTCGTGGTCGCAGGATGAGTAAGGTGAAAGAAAGAAACAGAAGAAGACAGGCGTAGTTACAGATTTTAAATAATCTGGTCATTTTTTTCCATCTGGAAAGCGTGGTATGGGTACACGGCCGATATGATACAGATGTTTGGACTCAGATTACAGGCTGATACCAACCCAGTTCGATGGGTTTCATGTGGACTCATTGAACGGAAGAGTCGATGTAACGCGAATGCGTTCGGAGATTTGTCACATTTGCCCAAAAAGTATAAATAAGGCAATACATTCAATACAAATATAATCTCTTTTAAAAAAGAGCTTGCTTGAATGCATCATCATGTGGAGATGCCTTGTGTTTTGTCTTTTGATTGGAAAGCGTTCAATGGAGTCTTTCTTTTATGTCTCGTTAATTTACTTTGTTGATGAATTTTTACGAAGTAGCTCCCATTGCCGATGGGATTTATCTTGTTTTACATGGGAATGTGTGGTCATTTAGTTACCATTTTAAATTAGCTTTTTTTAGTTTAAACTGATAAAGGTTGTTTTCTTCTGCCTGGTTTGATTAATTAAGGAGGTATTGTAATATCCAAACTATCTACACAGGTTCGCGATGTGGAATTAGTGTAAACCTGCCGTAAAAGTTAATTTAGTTGAAATTCTAATCATTTAGGTTCATGTTTGTAGTTTTAACAAGCTACTTACATGATTATTTTATCCACAAAAAGCTCAATTAATTCCGATTCTTCTTACCCTCGGTATAAAGGAAATGAAATCGAAATATTTTTGAATACTAATTTAGCATCCCGTCCACTCGTTTTGTCATGACGCCGCCAAAAAAGGCTTCGGGAAGGCTTGTTTACATAATCGTTCAATTTGCAATGTTAAACAATTGTGACCAGATGTTTTCTTGCTTTTTAATCCACGGAATTGTACGTTACTGCTTATTTTTTACTCCGGAACAATAAGTTAAGTCAGGGTCAAACATAAATTAAAATAAAATTAAGTAACGTTTTGTTGTTGTGGTTTGAGAATATTCATGATGGTGGTGGCTATTTTGGATGAACATAATTGCAAATAGCCATTCAGGTACTTATTAGATATCCGGGTATATCTTAGATTAAAGGAAACTTTTTAAAGAAACAAGTAAAGTTCGAAAACCGGACCGGAGCATTAATATTTTAGTTTTTTTCATTGAATCCAGCGACGAGACGGAACAAGCCATTCGCCTGGTAGAAACGGTAACGCTTGTGCATAACAATTATAATGATACCCATGACTAGTCCTGCATCGGGTTTTAGAGAAAGAGATAGTCCCTTACTCAGAAGTCTCCTCCTGTCACTGTGACGCTCAAACTTCTATTGTGGCGGACTTGCAAGATTAGCACTATTATAAACAGATACATATACACATTAAGAAAGCTTGGTTTTTCTGTTTTGCCGAGGTCCCACATTTCTAGGCCCGCAACCTATCCAGAAAAGTCACGAATTAATGGATGATAGACTAACGGTAAATTCCGTGTGGTGTCCGGATTAAGAATATGGCACCACTCCATCTCCTCCCGAGGATGTCGTAAAGGGCGACTAAGGGAATCTAAATCAGAGGGATGGGCAGCAGCGTCCCTTCTGTGAAACGGTAGCCATACTCCGTTCACCAACCCGCCTGCCAAGCGTGGTGAGCATTGGCAAAAACCCCCCAAAATGATGACACAGTTGTGAAAATCTATGGGGGTGGCCTTTGTTCAGCAGTGGACGTATAAAGGGCCGACATGATGAGAATAACGGCGATAATTAATAAATCAATCTAATTCAAAATCTTTTGATTACGGGTTTGAAATTGATCTGTTTTTGTGTTAAGATCGCAATTAACATAAAAAAAGACAAATCCTTGATCCAAAATCCAAAGATTTTAGGTTGGATTACTATTATCGGCCGTTAGTAGTTGTGCGCTAGCAAGTGTCATCACGCACTAACAGGGCCTTCATGCATAATAAAGATTGCGGCCTTAGCAAGCTGCGGACCTCAAGCGCAAGGCTCGTCCCCTTACTTGAACTGGCTTCAATTTATTCCAAGCAGTTCTTTTTTAAACGATACACCTCATTATTCGTACCCCTGTGTCGGGTTTACAATTCACAGACGTAAATCTCAGACCTGGAACAATTATCCATACAAAAGGCCATACAGATATTATTTCCGTGCGGGGATGGAGATCAAGAAAGCCAAGTGACTGCGCCAAACGTGCCTCCGGCTTTGTGCTAGTGGGGGACATCGTTTTTTTTAAAGAGGAATAAAAAAACTGTCCCAATCTCCTGGTGCCCCAGGTTCAGGTGGTTCAGGTTTTCTGGGCATCCCGCAGCCCTTGCTCAACATTCCAGAAAAGTCAAGCGTGGGAACTATGAGTGTAGTGTAACGCTAGATGTCGCTAGCAAACCGTCTAGCCCGCCAAATTCGTTAGCCGATACGTCACTTCCTGCCAATGCCAAGTTAGTGCCAGCAAGGTTGTGAAGTAGCCATTATGTTTTTATTTTATAATATCTAATTATAAGGAGAATCTCTGTCCGAATTAATCAGAAACCAGATATATCCCTGTTCAAATTTTTACCACTTTCATTTTAGTAGTATAAAGAGCAGGAGGAAAGTTCTTGTCAGGGCACAGGGCGCGATACCGGTGACAATCATGATATATCGGGATGGTTGCCAACCCTAAACATCATCATCTTGCTGAACAAAGGCTTCCCTCATAGATTTCCACAAATTATGTCGTTATATTGGGGGGAATTAGCAAGTAGTCGCCTCGCTTGGCAGGCGGGTTGGTAAGAGCAGTATGGTTACTGTTTCATGGGACGCTGCTGCCCATCCCTCTGGTTGAGAGTAGCTTAGTCGCCATTTACGTCATCCACAGGTGAAGACGAAGTGGTGGTCATTATTCTTAACCCGGACACTACACGGACTAGTTTGATCATTACTTCCTGCTAATTCTTAAGTTTTTAGTAAACTTTTATATTATATTTTTGAACCAAACCACGGGGGAACAAGGTGTGGTGTTCCTCCATAGAAAAGGGAGCCCAACGGTTGATGTTGGACGCTTGTAAAGTATTCGCGCAACGCCTTCCTTTTCTATTGAGGAACACCACACCTTGTTCCCCATAAACGCTACATTGCCGAAACGAAACATCAGGAAATCTGCTACCGCAACATTTTATACTAGGTGCCTTGAAAAGGGTATTGATATCAAGCCGAAGGGTAGTTATATTGTATAGATTATTAGATGATGTTTAAAATTACGAACAGGGAAAAGTAAAAAAAATATCCTCAGCTGCAGTATGAAATCACGGAATTCGTAATTTTTTTGGTTTCATACAAGAATCAAATTACCTTGTATGCATCACATGACATGACAGCTAGTAAAATTGCACGAGAAAAGTGGAGGGTGACACTTGCGCCCCGATTAGAACCGTATTCTATTTTCGACTGGAAATCGAAGCTGTATGCTTTTAAATAACGATTCACAAAATACACTCAACTAAACACTGGAAACAAGTGTAGACGTTTTAGTTGTACCTTTGCCTAAGTTTTGTAGTTTTAGCTGTTGATTTAGGTTTCTATTCTATTTAAAAATAAACATTGCCCCACACTAGGATTTCTCCTATGTCGTGGGTAAGTTTACAAACATAAATCTCAAATGCACATCCACCCAGATTCGAAACAGCTACCCGTAGGCAGCGCAAATATTTGTTCCGTGCGGGTATAAAACCCGCGACATACGGGTTTTGCGCAGCAAGCCTGTTGTTTAGCAACTGCACCAACCGCCGTCAAAGGTTTGAATTCTGTTCATGAGGCATATGGCCATCTGCCAGAATAGGATCGATCGTTCTTCATCCCCTCCGAGATGTACCTAAAGGCATGGCACCAATGGCTCTAGATGGAGATTATTCGAGTTCCTGGAGCCTCCCTTCGGTGTCGAAGATGACCACTCCAGTGGTTTTAGCCGCCTTTCCCTTTCCCGGGGCGGAACATGAAGTATTGCCACCGGATGAATAAAAAAATATATAAAAAAGGATCGATCGTTCTGGAGTAGGTCGTCGTCGGTTGGTAAGCTATGATAGAAATTAAAACAAGAACTTTTAATTTACAAAATTTTATTTTCTTCTCCTGTCACCGGCTCTCTTAGGCTAGGTATTATGTTCTTCTTTGTGTACTGGTAACACCATAACTTTCGTTCTAACAAACCGCCACAGACTTAAGGTTAGATTTTAGTTCTAAAGGGCCGGTTGCTTTATAGCAACGATATCGTCTTTTTCTTCTTTACATTAAATATTTTTAAATTTTACAAGTATTTGTAATTGGTAAGGTATATAACCTTAGTGCCAAATTGACAGTCGCGATGATAGAAAGGCATATATCAAGTAGCAGATGTTTACATGCTAAAGAAGAAAAATAAGTACCATATTCAAATTTCATTTTTAAGTAAAATTAAGAAAGGTAGGAAGTAATGTGCAGCCCTTAACATGGTGGTAGTTCACGAGTAACAATCTCGAACCTCAAGCCTGTGGAGATTTCCGTAAATTAAACATATCTTTAGATGGCAAGATTCACTAAACGCTAACATTATATTGTATGCCGGTCGTTGTATCTTCAATGTAATTTTACAATATCTAAGCACATGTATTTTTATTAAAAATCTAATGAATTCGAATAAAATTAAAATATGAATTTACTAATGCTATTGAATATGAAGCATACTATTCCCAATAAACAATGATCGTACACTAGTGAACAGATATTTTGATGAGAAGGTAGATGCAACATCATACTCTTGGGTACACATATAAAGGAATGTTAGCGTTTATGGTTACTTATATATGTACATTTTAAAATTGATTCGAACTGGTAAAACGTAGATCAATATATACAGAGACCGTTAGTAACTTGAATTTAAACTTCAAAGATGTTGGTATCGAAATTATTGCTAAAGTTTTGCCCCAAACTTTTAGGTACAAGATGTGTCTACTTATATCTAAGATGTTTATACTAATATTTACAATGTAAACGTATAATAAAGAGACATTAAATTTACAGCTCGTTTACAATGAAATAACAAAAGTCGAGAGAACTATTTACACAGCAAGGTTGCAAATCACAGGGATGCGTGCGCAAGAAACGGTAGTTGCGAGATAACTTAGCGGTACTTAAAATTAAAGTAAAAAAACATTCTCTGGCAAGATTCGACAATGTTTCATACATCAGATATAGTTCTTATGGCTGTTAACTAACAATGCAAAACGTGACGATGAGGTTTCACGAGGGATCTCTAAGTCATCGATATATTAATTTGATCTGGAAATTATATTCATAATTTATTTTGCAAATATTTAAGCACAGTGGATCCCTCTGGCCATCGTTGTTTTGACGATAATTTTTAAGGTTTATTCTTGCAATGCTAGTGTTAATTACGGTATAGATATAACATTGATCATCATCACAAATATATACTTAAACTAAAAATGCGGAAAAATATTTCGATTTGATACTGAAATGCAAACAGCGTAAGTACTACAACGGTATTCACAAAATTACGCAGTTTCAATTCATTTTGTTCGATGGATGAAATTCATATAAATTAAAAATGTAATAATCATAAAGGTGCTTTAAAACAATAGGTTTTTTAAAATATTAAGATATGCTTGATCTTTACACATCCACAGTTCATTATCACTTTAATTTAAAAACAACACGCTTGTGTTTAACACATCTCGTTCTGTTCAACTCTTAAGTATCAGTAATTTAATGGAAATTTACATATAGCAAGATAAAGTTATATAAATTGCCATTTTCACAACCGAAATTAAATATGTAGTAGGTACTAACGTATAACTTAACAGTTCACTGACACTAGAAAAATTATCACTGAGTGGCAATACCGAGCTGTCAGTAATAATTTTATCTGTGTCGCAAGTTCAATAAATCGTCTGTGGCACAACACTGTCACTCGGTCCCGTCGTCGCTGACCGGAGACGGGAGATGGGACTTGTGGGATGATGACGGCTTCGACAGATCGAGAGCCGGCTCTTGCGGAGGACCAGGCACGGGGGGTGCAGGCATGGTCTGCAAGCTGATCAGGCTGTGTGGTCGCATGTACGGCGAGGGCATGCTCGAAGGACCCTCCATGACGGGCGGGAACGCCATCGCCGGAGGTGTCCAACACGCAGCTCCCGAGGCCTCTGGAGCCGTGGTGGCCGCACTCAAGTACGAACACGCCATCATCTGAAACAATTTATTTTCATTTTAAAACATCTGCAAACATCACCTTGAGCTAAATTACGTTGATTGTGCGTGTAATCTCCGAGAGAGATTGGAGTAAAAACAGGGCATACATAAATAATGAAATATGTAGTATTATGAGATGAGAGGCCTAAAGAATTCGTGGGTAGAGGGGGTTCTGTAATCACGCTAATGGCCAATGCGCAGTATCGCCCGCGGGCCGCCCCCGCGCCATCGCTTCCAGGAGGCTTTCATGCTAATGCAGATTGGGCGCAGGAGCAGTTCAGTACTAAATCGCATCGCACGTCCGACACGATGCCTTGTAAGTTCACCGGCAAGTTTGAAGTTATTGCATGGAAAAAAATATGATCTTTATTACTTTAGAAATTTATTGTATATATAGTTTAGAATGCCTTCTCTCTTACATTGATATAAGCGTTGTATTTAGTTTCTCACGTCTGCCAATATATCTTAAAGTAATTGTAAGTAAAGCATTTAGTGGCTATATATCACGCCCCAGTGCTGGCCGTTCCCGTCCATTTTTCACACATATCGCAACGAAATTGATTACCTACACAATGCACGAGGCGCCGATCGGCTACTGCTGTTGTTCTAACAACTTGTATCAATAACATGTGTAGCAATATAATCAACATTATTATAACATGAAAACTCTTACAAAATGTATGAATAGTGAATTGATTTGTACCCCGCTCTGTGGGTATGTTTTGTTATAATAGTTTCATAGTTAATACCGCATACAAAGGCTTCACACAATTGGCATAGTTGGAGGCAACAGCTGCTCGCGTATGCGGAGTGTTCTAACAATGATATTGTAACTTTAATATTTATTGCACTTGATCAAGTTTGCACTAGCGATTGTGTAGAACCACCAAACATCCGCTATGTGAGCTTGCTCAAAAACGACACTTTTTCTTGCATACATTAAGCTTATTTTAAAGCAACAATCTACTCGCGTCAAGTCTTAAACAAGCAGAACTTAATTAACTTGACGCCATTGTACCCAGAACGTAAAGTGCATAATTAAACCCTTCACGAAAACGCTTTGGTTAATATGTTTAAGCGTCGGTATTGCTTTAGGAAACCTAAACTCTCCTATGAGAATAAACAGGGACTGGAGGCGGCTAGCTGGACGAGCCTCGCCGCACAAATGAATTAGTGGTGTTGTGACCCTTCCCCCGTGGCATGCCCCTCGCAGACCCGGCGCTGGCGGGCCAAGCAGAGCGGGGGGGCATGTTGCGATTAAAATATAATTAGGCGCTTGGCAATTGTTTCGCCATCGAGCCAGGTGGTGCGGCTCAAGCGGCTAGGTAAATTAAATAGCCGTATACGGATTCCAATTACGCGCGCCCGGTGGCCGCGGGAAACACGTTATTGCCTAATAATATGAGGGAAACAATATGAGGATCTTGTGTGGCTGATTAATTATTACACGCGGCTGCTCGTTCGTGTTAAAAATCGAGGATACCTGTGTGGTGATAGGGGCGATGTAACGCGATATTAATTACTATCAAGACCGAGGTGACTAATAAATCACGTTCACCTACTGTTGGTACTTTCAGCATTAATGAATTCAAACGGGCCGCGATAATTGCGTACCTAATTACGGGCGGACGGAGCTGTCTAATTTATCACTGTCGGATTATGAATTAGGAATGGCGTTAATTAAACATGCATAATATTTGCGGAGGCGGTGTGTTATGGTGTCGCACTTGTCGTGGCTTGTGGTGTACAGGGAAGCAATTAGGTTTCACAGTAATCACATCAGTGAGTCACATCTGTGGGCAGTCCGGGTTAAGGATATAGTACCACTCCATCTCCATCCGTGAATGTCATAAAAGGCGACTAACGGACTCTAAACCAGGAGGGATGGACAGCAGCATCCCTTCTGTGGAGCAGTAGCCATACTGCGCTCGCCTGGCGGTGAGTACTGGAAAATTCTCCCCATAGTAACGACTAAGGTTTGACAGTTTTTGCTGTCAAATTGCTGTGAGAGAAAACTATGTGAAAACGAAATGTAACTCGCCGCTGCTGCAGTGTCGAGTTTCCAGGTCGTGTTGCACTATAGAAGTGCAGTATAGAACACTACTAGTGACGAGATGAGTAAGTCATTCGCTTGGTGCTACCCTGAACTAGTCCTGCATGGCACCACACTGCACTCTTCACCTCGAAACATTAGTTATTCAGTCTCTTATGTCCAATAATTTCACAAACTTGAGTGCCCTTCAAATCCGAACATAGTATCTCCGAATATAGTACCTTTGAATTGGAATCACAAATGTGTTAGAGTGAACGAAGATACCACATTTTTCCGATTCAGGAATCGAAACTACGACCCTCGACTCTAAGTCGGGCTATCGCTTGCCATGCCACGGAGTTCGGACGATGAATAGATCAAATATCTATTCGATTTCATGTGTTCGTTATAAGGTAAAGTCTTCAGAGTATAAAAGCTCGACTAAATAGAAAGTAGATTACCAAAGGTTGGGCTTCCATGCAATTTAATGACCCCACCTCATCATCGCGTAGACGGGGATGCAATTCGTTAAGGTCAGTAACGGAGCAGTGCACGACCCTTGCCGCATATTGTAATCAATATTCGTTTCAAGGCTGAACTATTCAATAAAACTGAACCTATGTTCGACTTAGTACTTATATGAGTCGTTTTTTAGTCCGGATATTATGCCGTTCTTCTTTTCTACATACGAAATAATATTGCTCAAATTACAGTACTATTATATTTTACATAATAGTACTGTAATACACATACATTTATGGACCATGTGTGTATTTACATAAATTATACTGTCCTCCGACTTCGTAGGCGCTACGGCCTACGGTATTTTAGATCACATTCTTGACCTAAGTTACACATAACGCATGCGATCGAAAATGAAATCGTCGTATTAAAGATTGTATCAATCATTAGATCAAATTGTATCATAATTTTATTAATAAAACCCCAAATTTTCCGACCGACTACAATTCCTTTTGAGCGTGTTAACTATTCACACATTTTCAACGCCACTGATAATTCAATTAGAATAGTCAAAGGCACAAAATAAAGTCTGCTCACCGAAAGACAAAAAATAGGAAAAGAGGGCTGTCAAAAAGTTGACAATATCAGTCCCATCACTGTCTACGTTTGCGAGTGTGCAACCCTGTAAAGGTCAGGGACACAGTGTACGGGTCAGAGGGTCGCGTGACCTCGCCGGCTGCAGCGTAATCACCGATATACGATATTGCTCAAGAATGGAACGGTTTTATTAAGCCCAAGAGGACCGCAATTTTAGGCTATTGTATCACAAAACAGACCGTCTATATAGGTAACCAAATGAATGTGAGAAATTGCAATAATAGTAAGAGCTATACTTAAAATAAAATAAATAATTCACGAGAAATTTTCATTATGTCTAACAAAATTATCTCGCACAAAACACGCAGAATTACAATCCATTTGCATTAATTTCCCTATACACACGTTTAAGTACAGTATATTCTATATAGTATAGATAATAGAACCACTTTCACCGCAAATTTCAGTTATTACAGACATACCGTTAAGGAACTTCTGGGCACATATATGCGTTCAATTTAATATCAGATATTGAATAGAAAACGCCTCTGCGCGCACAATGGCCCATCGGCATTCCATTAACTACTAGAGCAAACACAGGGACGCGTGCGGGCACTAACTCAATACAAAACGATTCCTAGCGAGCGATACTCGCATTCGGGACATTCCTATTCGATTGTAACAACACTAACGACTGTTTATATTGGCGGTGGGTTCGGCCCGATTCGGCCGACAATCGAGGCCCGCCGGACCGACTTTCGCGAGACAATGCAAGACTGAGCCTAAATAATTTAATAGTTGTAGGCAGCAGCGCTTCAAGCGCTTGGCAAACAGTCAGCCGATGTTTGACAGTATTGCATCGCAGATGGGTATTGGAAGCCTGCTCGAAGGTTTATGAAGTAAGCCTTTAGTCTTGTACGTGTTGATTTGACTGTTATGTAGTACATGTGAGTTAGATGCGAAGCTTTGTTTTGATTCTCTGACGTTGTTAAAATTGATCACATAAATGATCTATGTGACTAAATGACTATGTACACAATAAATGATTATTATTATTTTACAAATCACATAAGAATATCACCAAATTCAAATCGTTTCTATCTTATGTACACATTTAAATTAATTATTCGTACGTTTTACTCTAATTTTTTATTTAAATAAAGCATCAAAAGTTTCCTACTCAAAAATAATTGCAGCGCGGCGAAACTTTGAAAGACCTATGGACTCGACGAGGATGTCCTTTATAAACTTTTCCTTTTTCGCTGCAATAATAGATGACATGGAATTTCCAGGTCACAAACGCTGCTATGTGTATTAAGCAAATAAGTCTTTTTGAACAAATAGTTAATGTAACTCCAATTTAACTCCAGTCTAGTTCCAGCTTTCAGTATATATGCTTAAACTTGCATAATTTTAGTTAGTTTTAGTTAACGTTAAGATCGTAGACTCTTATGTGAACGTTCGTAGCTAACGATAAAGGATGTCCTAACACCGTAATTTTGGGTTCTCGAAAAAAAAGGAAGCTGTTGCATTCACCAAAAAAGTTAAATTTGAAACACTTTACCAACACTACTGATTTTACCTACAATGTGGATATTCACTTTTAATAAACTATAAAGGCCGTAGCTAGTAATAGTTGTCTAATACGCGAGTGCCATAAACATAAGGAGAAGAGCGCTAAAGATATGGCGCGGTAAGATATGAGAGTGATAGTGAGCGTTTGGTTGGGCGGGCGGCAATAAATTAGGGCGGGTGGTTCGAGGGCGGCGTCGCGTGCGCCGCGGCCGTTTGTCGCGTAGCGTGCGCCCGCGCTCATTGCTTATTCATGCATGCCAAACACGCACAGGTAAGGCGCACACTATACTACCAAAGTGTTAGCGGACCGATAATGGGTTAAATACTGCGATATTACACCGATTGCATACTTAGATTATTCTTGCTTGTAAACTCTGTTTTTTCGATAATTATAGAGCTATGGGGATATATTAAAGTAATGAAATGTTGAATATCTACAATTAAATAAATTCCCAATATTTAATTCAGTGCTAAGACTTAACAATATTATCAACCAAAAGACGTCCACTGCTGAACTAAGGTATTCACCATAGACGACCGGTTACTTGCCGTGTGTCTTCATTTTGAGAAAATTTGCCAGTAATCACAAACCTTGGCAGGCGAGCGAGAGAGAGAATAGTTGCCGTTTCATAGAAAGCACGCTGCTGCCAGCCCTCTGGTTTAGAGTATCTAAATCGCCACACGGACTTAACAATATCTGAATTAAATACTCCGTTGCAACGTAATTTTATTTTTCTATTTTTTGAGAACACAAACTCCGGTCATACTGAAGACGCTATTCTAATATTTGGAGATAATTAAATTATTCATTCGGAGACACTACGCAAAAAATAAACGGTTGTATTTTTATTGTGTAAAGAAACGTCGTAAGTCTGTACATATTATAAACATAATTTCCAAATGCCACTTTATAAAACATTTGCCAAAATAAACATATTGTTCGCAATGATAAAAAGAGTTGCGTCTGCTACGAGCCTACGCTTCGTAGCGAACGTGGAGTCGTTCGCGTTGTACGGCGGCTCTATGACCGGACATTAATCATCATTCTCGTCTCGTCGTTCATCTGCTGTCAACGCCTGTCTCGAGCAGCACTAACGACTATACCACAATCATATTATTTGTTTCCTTACACCTTTCGAAGTGAACTTCCAAGACACCACCCTCATTAGTGATCACAACCCGCTTTAGTACCAATTATTCGCAAGTATCGGTAACCTATTTGTTACCTCGATACTTATGAAATCAATTTCCCGACAAGTTTTGCGTTCAAAGCGAAATTTGACTTATACTGGATGTATTACTAGGAACTCGTAAAGTTACAATAACGTAGTAGATTCTTGCGTAAACTTTAAAGAAATAAGTGTATACGTCAAAGGATTTCGCATAATTCCCGATAACGAGCGTTCGAATCGCTCTCTTACTTCAAAGCCGCGTTTCAGTTACAGTTTATTATTAATAAAATTTGGCCGGGTTGTTGGAAGCGGGGCGAGCGGAGCGGCTAGGCGGCTGTAACGAGCGTGGTCCGCCTCGTTATCGGCAGCGCCAGCCGGTCAGCGCCGCGGAAAATTTGCCCGAAACTGACGCGCGTGAAAATTTAATGAACGGCCGGACGCTAGTTAACTAAAAGGTAAAGTGCACCCTCTTGACGTGTTCGGTAAATATTAATAGTGAGTGTGCTAGCGTGCGCCATTAAAAATGCACGAGTCCGCGGACACGCTGCCCCGCCGGCGACCGCCGAGCTACGTTCATTAGCCTCTTTATATGCGGTCCCCGTCCGTCCTTCAAATTAACTCCAGCTCCAGGGTACTCCACACATCTCGACATCATTCCTCAACTATTATCCACAACAAATTAGAATTTTCCGCTAGCCTGCTTTGCGATCCAATTTATCCAATAAAACACGACATTCAATATCGAACTTCCCCCGGTACTATGCTCTGCGTGGCCTGCGAACACTTCCTGAGAACAAGTTTTACTATCTGAGCCATTTTAAAACTCTTACGGATGCTATTAAGGATAATAGAAACTGTCTAGCTCGAACGATGAGTCAAGGAATTATGTCTGGGACTAGAATGATCTAAGTTTGACTTTTATGTCGTTTCCCGTTGTGAGAACGGCGGCTGTTCTCAGTCCGTGCGAAAAGTCCGCGAGTTTGGATGGGATCGGTCGCACTGTCAGGCATTCGCGGGATAGATAGAACGCAGAATAGCGCGGAGGATGGTGCGAGCGAGCTACGCGATATCTGTTACGAAGTAATGAGGATCGTTAATTATGTATCGCTAGGTGCGTAAGCTTTTCAATTTGGAAACGGTTCAGTGTCGCGGGCTCTCGCGAACGAGGTCAAGGGTTCGCGACTCTCTCAACCCTGAGGGGCTGCCAAATTAATGAGGCACTCCTTTGTAATAAAGAAATAACAAGAACTGCGCACGCGAACCCAGCCGCACCGACTTCGATGTCATTAAAGGCGTCGCGAAGTCTTGAAAGGAGTCGTTACCGCGCCTCGCCTAAACAACTGAGTTTTCATCAACATTCCGAAATATACACATAAATTGCTTAGCACTCACGGTAAGAAAAGGGATGTTGATAATAATGTTCAAAAATTATGAACAAAATACGCACAATATGGCGGATTTGTGTCCGTAAGGTGGTATTAACGTTGCATGTAGAAATTATTACTGCACTTTAGTTTAGCAGTAGTTGCAATTGTTTCCCACAACTAAGGCAGTTTGTACACGGTTGTGACGGTTCATATTAGTGGAACAGACAGGGTAGATTAGAGCGGGGGTGCGCCCGGTCCCGGCGGCCTGCGGGCACGGGTTTCTAAGTCCCGGCTAATTGGATGAGCCGCCAGGCCAGCCCAATTAGCAGCACCGTTGTGATTCATTTTAATCGGGCGCCCTTATCAGTGCACCTCTTCAGGCCAGTGGAAACTTAACTTTAAAATACATTTATTTTCTATAGACGTCGTGGCGGATAAAATTAAATTGATTTCACCTCTATGAGGACGGATAACAGAAGATTAAATAAGTAAATTATTTAGTATACTTTCACTAACACGATATCCAAAGAAATATTAGGCAATATGCTACGAAGTAAAAAATAAAGACTCCTTTAAGTCTTGTTCAGAAAAAACCATGTTACCTATAAAAAAACATAGATATAAAGTAAATTTTACCTAGAAAAAAAATTCTGACAGATTGTCAGACGTCACGTTATGCAGGTTAGGTGAATCGCCAAGGGAGTACTAAGCCGCAAGGAATTTAAAGTGTCACTGAAGATAACAGATCGCATTTTTTTGTTACAAAAATAAAATCTATTTTTTTATTTGACTGCACGGTTGGTGCAGTGGCTCATACAGTCGGCTGCTGCGCACCGGGTCATGGGTTCGATTCCCGTACGGAACAAATATTTGTACGATCTGCAGGTATTTGTTCCGGGTCTGGGTGTTATTGTGTGTGGAATTTGTGTTTGTAAACGCACCACGACCCAGGAGAAATCCTAGTGTGGGGCAAAGTTAAAAAAGAAAAGAAAGAAATCAATATCAACCATCCTATTTGGTGGGAAATACTAGGTTTACGCCACCTAGCAAAGGATCGGACGCGAGGTCACGGCTGAATGTCATCACTGTGGGGACGATCAGCATTCCGACCAGGATCGGGTAGTTGCAATAGTGTTGAAAATGCTGGCAGAGCCCGAAAATTGCAGTGCTCCGCCACGGAGCGGGATCGGGACAAGCCTGAGCATCATGCCGCCACTATGGCAGGTCTCAAGCACGCAGGGTTTGCCCTGGGGTTGCCAGATGGTCGGGATTCAGCTGGATTCTCCCGACGTTTCATATGATGTCCAGAATCCCGACAATATACGAAATGACCCGACAAACAACATCTTGTAAAATTCACAAGAAAAATTACCACGCGCTTTCACGACCACTACACTCCGAGTGAACGGAACGTCACCGCTTTAGTGTATTTGTTGTAACTGTCGTCAAAAACAAAGTAAGCTCGGCACAGAGTCACAGCCGTTTAGTCATAAGAAGAAAGTTCACAACAGAGTTCACAAATCAATACAGTAGTAGTTTTTTTTTGTATAGTATTAGAAAGATAACTAAACCAGTAGGGTATATGGAAGCATACGATAACGAAGCCAAAGATATGCTCTGTGCGTTGAGGTAAATATACGACTTTCTATTTTGTCTCAAATTATTATTATTTACCTATGTTACGATACCCATAATGTGCCAAAATTGTTAAGATTTTTTTATCATGATGTTAATTTTATAGTAAAACGTATGATTTTAATTTATAATATTATTTGTCCAGACAACGATCCCAAAATCCCGACATTTTGAAATTTTGCCCAGACCATTGTAGTCTTCCCATCGGGCAACCCTAGTTGGGCCTCTGCGCGCTCATACCACAACACCCCCGGGAAGCACCCGAGATGTGCATGTTGGGTCTCAACATTCGCCTCCACTCCGTTAGATGATGACTAGTATGCAGTTAACCCCTCCAAGATGTGCCTGAAGGCGTGGCAACAATGGGCGGCTCCGGTATGTTTGTTCTCGAGAAGCTGGACCCGGAACCAAGAGTCCGGTACACCCCTCCATCCTTCCCCGGAGTAACTTTAACGATTTTTGGTTTTTGGATAAGTGATTACCATGGGTAATATAATACCGTTACGGCTTATTACTCTTTTCCGGCTCACTATGCCAATATATAAATACGTAGAAAACGGCCGTCACGTATGGGTTATTTATCAGCAAGCTGAAATCTCTTCAAGTGGGGAAGTGGCTGAGGACTGCCTGATGATGATTTTTTGAGCTGCGGGTACTGGGTTTGTTGCGGGTCTGGGGATTTGAGCATGTGAGATATATGTCTGTAGGTATATATTTATGACTGTGTCCACGACACAGGCGAAATCCTAGTAGGGTTATAATTTTATTATTAATATGCTTTTATTAGCTTCACTTGTAATTAACAAAAATATTAAGTAAACAAATCTTGGAAGTCGATTTAACCTACTTTTATTTATTTATTATTTTAATTACTCTGTTACTTACTGTCGTATTGATTTGAAACTTTGCAAATATTTGTAATCCGGATCTATCAGCCACAGGACGTCCACTGCTGAACAAAGGCCTCCCCGTTAGATTTCCACAACGAGCGGTCACATGCCGCTCTCATCCAACGAATCGCAGTGACCTTCACCAGGTCGTCTGTCCGGCTCATTGGAGGTTGTCCCACGCTGCGTTTCGGTGCGCGGTCTCCAAACAAGAACCTTTTTGCCCCAACGGCCTTCAGTTCTCGAAGCAATGTGCCCCGCCCATTGCCACTTCAGTTTACTAATCCTTTCAGCTATGTCGACCACTTTAGTTATTCTACGGATCTCTTCATTTCTGATTCGATCTCGTAGAGAAATACCCTGCATAGCTCTCTCCATAGCTCTCTGAGTGACCTTGAACTTTCATATGAGGCCCATTGTCAGTGATCAAATTTCATCTGTCATCAGTGTGCGTGTTATATGTTACAAGGGCCAGTTTTCGTTTGGGGTGGTAGTCCGATACCCTCCGGTGATTCTTAGCAACCCCTGCCCCGCCATTACCGTGGCCGCTACCATGGCCAGGAATAGCGGGGCTGCCGGGAACTGGGGGCCGGTGCATTAACCGTGTCATCATTTTGGGGGGAATTTGCCGATACTCACCACGCTGGGCAGGCGGGTTGATGAGCGCAGAAATGCTACTGTTCAGCAAAAGGGACGCTGCTGCCCATCCCTCTGGTTAAGAGTCCCTTAGTCGACTTTTACGACCACAGGAGATGGAGTGGTGCTATATTCTTAATCCGGACACCACACGGAATAATCCGGATGACAATACAATAATCTGGTTCCATCGAATTGATCTGATAATGAAGCCAGGAGATGGATCGTGAAACTCTTAAATGGTTACTAGTAAACCCCTCGAGTTTTGGTTCATTTGGTTTGTTTTAACGAGTCCCATACATTAAACTTGGCGGCGAGGGTCTGATGATGGAGTTGGGAGGTGGACATTAGAACAAAGCGTGTTTTTTGAAACTATTATAATTATTTAAAGAAGTTTGTCTCTATAAAATGTTCAGTGGCCCACCTTGAACACGCTAGTTTCCCTTTCAGTTGAAGTTGTTAATAATGACAATAACTTGTAAATATTATAATAAGCATTATTAAAAATAAAAAAATGATTTATTACCAGTTCATAATGATTTATTGCCGTGTGGTGCCGGCTACGAATAGCACCAACCCATCTCATCCCGTGGGTGTCGTAAAAGCCAACTAAGGGATTAGACGGAGGATGGGCGGCAGCGTCCTTCGAATACATTTACAACTCTACTGCGATCGCCAACCCGCCTGTCAAGCGTGGCGATTATGGCAAAACCCCCCAAGGAGCACACAACACACCGATATCGGTCGTTCTGGTGATCTTTGAGGGAGGCCTGTGTCCAGCAGTGGACTTTATTCGGGCGAAATTATGACCAGTTCATATTCATCTGCGTGTCATAAATATAATAGCGCTATTGTTTAAGTTGTCAACACATGATAACGAATTTGCATTATAACTTCTTGTTTACTATACAACACGTGTGGTAATTGAAGGACGTCTGAAATTGCACCTGTGTATATAATTATAATTGTTAATTAATGATATTATTTATAACTACACTTACTAGGAAGTGTTGCAAATTAAAACGTGTGGCATATCCATACGGACTTTAGTTTTATTTGACCTTAATTAGTGTTTAGTAATTAACGATTAAATTACTTTCTATTTATTCACTCTAACTTGTATTTATAAATCCATTTTAAGGTCAGACTTGAATGCAACTACAGCATTATAATGTAAGATTATACTTTTGATTTAAGAATAAGACTATTTAAACAATATTTTACTATTTTATTTGCCGATTTAACATTGCCCGTATTTTAGATTACTGGTTGTGTTCAATTGTTTTCTGAACATATATTTAAATAAGTATTTTGTATTGCAACATTTATTGTAATTTTTAAGTTATGGCAACATAGCCATTTTTACTTCCCTTCCGTTTGCTGTACTCAAATGAGCGTGTCGTGTTTTACCAGTTATTTTTATAATACAGTCCATACAATCTATCGCAGTGCATTTTTATTTCTACATGCACTGCGAAGTGGTCCTTCGATGCCAGAAAGTGTAGTACGTGCAATATTCTGTTCGATTGCGATTACGAACCTATAGTTCGTGTGCATGTGGCCGGCGCCATTCTGCGAGGCCGCGGCAAGTTTTCGCGAGAAATATATACATATCTCTCACTTCAATACCATAGAAGGAGGGAAAACGTACAGGATTTGTACTCCACGTAAGGAAATACGTCGATTTTCACATCAAACAGGTAACAAAAATTACAAGAGGGTTACCTACAGCCATATTGGATTTAAAACATTTTCTTCAGAGTTCGGGTTTCTTCGGACGAAGTCGTGCCTATTCGTGAATACGAGGTGTCATCTTTGATTTTGACAGCTAAGAGTTGTCACTTCGTCCTGACGTTTGATGAATAACAACAACATAACCTCGAAAGGCGTTGTATTCAGTTCTATTTCAGCTCTAGTGCGCTTATCTTCGGCGTAAGTGCGTATTATATGCGAAGTGAAGTGTTATTAGTGTTACACGGCTCACGTTACAAGCGTTTTTTACAAAAATCATGTCTGAAAGGCTGAAGAGATTACGTCTCGAGCGCGGACAATTAAAAGGTACAGTGACACGAATTGAAATATTCACTAATGATCCGTTGAAATTGCAGTCAAGCAATCTAGAAATGTTGTTAGCCCGTAAAGAAAAGTTAACTAGTACTCTAAAACAATATGAACAAATACAATTGGATATTCTGTCTATAGATGATAAGGATGATGAAAATATTGATCTGTTAGAGGACAAATATTATTTAATCTTATCTAAATTAAATGCCGCTATAAGGATTTCAAACACATCTGAGGTCACACAATGTAGTTCTGTAACTACATCAAAATTACCCAGTATTGATATTCCTACTTTCAATGGTAAAGATTTTACAAAGTATACTCCCTTTATGGATTTATTTCAAGCTGTAATTAATAATAATAAGTCACTCTCAGATGTGCAAAAGTTGTTTTATTTAAGAAAGTTTCTAACAGAAGATGCATTGAATACTATAGTCAATTTGCCAATTGTAAATGAGTCATATAAAGAGGCTCTAGAATTGTTAAAAAAGCGTCATGATAATAAGGCTAGATTAATCATTAATCATAAATCATATCAATATAATTTTAGATATACCATCTATTCAAAAGGGTACAGCAGTCGCTATTAGATGCTTTGTTTCGGAAGTGCAACAGCAACTATATGCTTTAAAAAACTTAGAGCAACCAGTCAAGCACTGGGATATGCTACTTATTTCTATTTTGACCAAAAAATTGGATCAGTACACTAATCGAGCTTATCAACTCGATAGGAATCTGGATAATTTACCTACTATAGGTGAGTTTATGTCCTTCCTCGATAAGCGCGCTATAGCACTTGAGGATAGTGAGGTTAAATGTATCAATGAAAATACTCATAAAAAGAGTACATACAGGTTGAGCAATGTAGTCACCAAAAGTCATAGCGTTTGTTTATTCTGTAAAACTAGCAACCATGCTATATATGGTTGCCCTCGCTTTAAGATGGCTTCCATTGTGGAACGTCATAATTTTATAAATAGTAATAAGTTATGTATTACTTGTTTAAGGTCACACACTGGTAAGTGCAAATATAATTTTGTATGTAAAACATGTAAAGGGGGACACAATACCCTCTTGCACAAAGATAATACAGGTGAGGGTGAATCTTCAGTTACTTTACACTCCAATATTCAGTCTAAAAGCATTTTACTGCCCACTATAAAGGTCAAAATATTTGACAGTGTAGGCTGTGCCGTCTATGTCAAAGCACTACTAGACTGTGGAAGTCAAGCATCATTTATCACAACAGCACTTGCAAAGAGATTATGCTTAAAAACGATAGTTCAAAACACCAATATAATTGGCATTGGCCATAAAAATAGTCCTATAAATAAACATACATATCTAACAATTTTTTCTCCTATCAATAATACACAATTAGATGTTAAGTGTCATGTAGTTGATAATATTACCAGCAACCTGCCCCAACAAAAAATTGATATTTCTAGTATAAAATTTCCTAACAATATAATTCTATCAGATACTGATTTTAATATACCTGCTGAGATATCTATTCTATTAAGTGCAGAGGTTTATTTTGGTATTTTATTAGAGGGACAAATAAAAATTCATAATGGCCCAATATTGCAAAACACTTTGTTTGGGTATATTGTTGGTGGTAGTATTCCATGTTACACTGTCACAGAAAATAAGGTCTCAAACTTAGCAATTTATGACAATCAAAAACTTGAATATGTTATGGAACAGTTTTGGCTAACTGAAAGAGTTCCTGAAACTGTAGCCAAATCTAAACCTGAATTTCAGATGGCTGAACAGTGTTTTCAAAATTCAGTGAAACTTGAGAATAATACTTTTTCTGTTGGTTTGCCTTTAGTCTCAGACTTAAATGACTTACAGCTCGGAGATTCTTTTTCACTGGCCTTACAAAGATTTTTGTCTTTGGAAAGAAAATTTAAAAGAGATCCATTATATTTTCAGCAATATAAACAATTTATTGACGAGTACATTGCTTTGGGGCATGCTAAAATTGTCGACATAGGCACTTATGATTTGCAGAATGGTTCAGTCTATTTTCTAGCACATCATGGAGTCTTAAACTTGAATAGTTCTACAACAAGATTACGTGTTGTTTTTGATGGTAGTATGTTATCTAAGTCAAAAAAATCCTTTAATGATATTTTACTAAACGGATCAGTTGTACAAAGCGAATTGTTCGATATACTTCTTCTATGGAGAACTTACACTTACACACTTAGCTGTGATATACAAAAAATGTTTAGATGTGTGAGGCTTAGTAAAGAACACACCTGCCTGCAAAATATACTGTGGAGTGATGACCCCAGTAAACCTATCAGTTGTTTGCAGCTGCAGACTATAACCTATGGTTTGAAGCCATCCACCTTTTTGGCCACCCGTTGCCTTCTAGAGTTAGCGTTCAGATATCAGGATACATTCCCTTTAGCTGCACAAGCATTGAAATCAAATACATATGTTGATGATATAATCTGTGGTTCAGATGATATGATACAGCTAAAAGAACTTAAACAACAGCTGCTTGAATTACTAAAGATAGGCAGTTTTAGATTACATAAATGGTGTTCAAATGTTTCCCAGGTACTTCAAGATCTGCCCAATGAATGCAAAATTTTTAGTGTTTTTGATATAAATAAAAACAATATAATTAAGACATTAGGTATTAAATGTGATGTTTTAGGTGATCAGTTTAGTTACACTTCTCCTACTATAGACAACAACATCTCTCAAACAAAGAGAAATGTTTTAAGTTTCATAGGCAAAATGTTCGATCCGCTGGGTCTAATAGGACCCATAATAATTAATGCAAAGCTTTTCATGCAGCTATTATGGTCTATGAAAATTGGTTGGGACTCTATATTGCCCCAAGACCAACTCAATAGTTGGAACAAATTTTTGACAAGTTTAAGTAATATGAGTACTTTGTATATTCCAAGGTGTGTAATATTCCATTCCAGGGTCTGTGTTGAGCTTATAGGCTATGCTGATGCCTCACAAAAAGCCTTTGGATGTTGTATATATGTACCTTAGATCCTTTAACACTGATGACTCGGTCTCTGTCCATTTATTATGCTCCAAATCTCGCGTTGCACCCCTGAATAAAGAACTGACCATACCAAAACTTGAGTTAAACAGTGCGCTGTTGCTGTCACAATTGACAGACAGAGTTTATAAAGTTTTAATTTCTAGATTTCCTATGAAAGTCTTTTTATATAGTGACTCACAAATAGTACTTGCCTGGATAAAGGCAAAAAATATTAAATCAAATCCCTATGTGTCAAACAGGGTCAGTCAAATATCTAATTTAACAAAAGACTTTACCTGGTCTTTCACGTGGTGTCGCCCCTCATATGTTACAGGCGATAGATCTCTGGTGGCACGGTCCTCAGGAATTGTGTAACAGAGATTTTCAACATGTAGAGGCTTTCTATTCTTTACCTAAACAGTCATACTTTGAGACTCCAGTCAATGTCTGTAGACTTGATAATTCCATTCTTGACAATTTAATTGAAAGGTTCTCAAGCATAGACAAATTACAAAGGATTGTAGCTTACATTTTCCGTTTTCGTCACAATCTAACAAGAAATTGTATAAAAGTAGAAGGTGCATTATTGCCAAAGGAGCTCCATGATGCTCTAATGCTTATAGTTTGTTGTGTTCAGCAAAAACATTTTGCTAAAGAAATAGGCCTTGTACAAAGGGATTTGCCTATTAAATCAGGTTTGTCCACCTTGCATCCTTTTCTTGACAGTAAAGATGTGCTTCGTGTTGGAGGTCGTCTCCAAAATGCTGACAACTTACCCTATAGCAAAAAACATCCAATAATTCTGCCAAAGAGCTGTCATTTAACTAATATTATTATTCAAAAGGAGCACATACGACTGCTACACGCAGGAGCAAAATTAGTGCTTAGTTCTCTATCCCAATCATTTTGGATTGTAAGTGGTATGAGAGAAGTCAAAAAGGTGGTTAACCGTTGCATCAAATGTGTACGTTTAAAGGCTGCAGCTTCAAAACAGCTCATGGGCTCATTACCGTCAGAAAGGATCACTGCCACTCGCCCCTTTCAGATAGTGGGTGTAGATTTCTGCGGGCCTTTCAAGATTAAGGTGTCTAGGCTTCGTAAACCTTTGATAACGAAGGGCTACATTGCTCTATTTGTATGCTTTGTAACAAAATGTATTCACTTAGAGCTTGTAAGTGATTTAACTACGGAGGCGTTTTTAGCATGCCTCAAGCGATTTATATCAAGGCGAGGAATGCCTACACAAATATTTTGTGATAACGCAAAAACTTTTAAAGGTGCCTCTAACCAACTTAATGATTTGTATAATTTGTTTTCCACCAAGGCTCACACTGATATTATAGATAATTATTGTATATCTAACTATATAAAATTTAGATTCATACCCAGCTATGCACCTGAATTTGGTGGCCTCTGGGAGGCAGGCGTTAAAAGTGTTAAGTTTCATTTTAAGAGAATAGTGGGTAATCTTACTTTAACATTTGAAGCTATGTATACTATAATTTGTGAAATAGAAGCCATTGTAAACTCAAGGCCTTTGATGCCTTTAATCTCGGATGTGTCAAGTGTTGACTACTTGACGCCTGGCCACTTTATCATAGGTACTGCCATGATAAGTTATCCTGAAGTAGACATTTCAACTAAGTCCACAAATAAATTGAAGTTTTGGAATTTATGTACTAAAATTAAGCAAGAATTCTGGAAGTCCTGGTCGAGGGATTACCTTACACAACTACAGAGTAGACCAAAATGGAAAAATGCTCACCCTAATCTTAAAGATGGTGATCTTGTCATTGTACGCAGTGACAACACTGCCCCTTTGTCTTGGCCGATGGCTAGGATTGTGAGGACAATCCCTGGACCAGATGGTAGAGTAAGGGTTGCAGAAATTAAGATAGGCAGCAAAACCTATACTAGGTCATTTAGGAAGCTATGTTTGTTACCTGTAGATTTAAGCTAGAGTAATTAAATTATCTATTTGATAGTCTTATTTATAGTTGACTTATCATCATTCTTCATTTTCACTTTGTTGTAAAATGTAATAATAGTTCTCTTTAAGTATTTTTTATGTAATAGTAATTAACATCTTATTGTTTGAAATGATTAAAAACAATTCTTTCAGCTTACTCTTACAAAGTTTGATTTGTTATTACTTAAAACTTTAAATATATTTTCTGTTATAAACATTTATGTTCATTTTTGTTTAGTGCATTTACTGTGGCCCCGGCCCAACTATGTTCAATTGTTTTCTGAACATATATTTAAATAAGTATTTTGTATTGCAACATTTATTGTAATTTTTAAGTTATGGCAACATAGCCATTTTTACTTACCTTCCGTTTGCTGTACTCAAATGAGCGTGTCGTGTTTTACCAGTTATTTTTATAATACAGTCCATACAATCTATCGCAGTGCATTTTTATTTCTACAGGTTGAACCGTGCCAATTTTTCGCACAATATCCTTATTTTTTAGTGCCGTTAGTGGAGGACATAACTTTCAAAATGCTGTCTTAATAATTATTTTTTGATAAAGTATTAAAGGAGATATGGCCTTCCGACAAAAGGATACCTTTGTGTAATAATATAATATATATATATCTAGATATATTCTGCTTGTTTGAATATAGAATTATATGAAATGGAAATGGACAGACGACCTGGTGAAGGTAGCTAGGAATCCTTCGATGCCAGCGGCATGTTCGATGTAGAAATCTATGGGGGAGGCCTTTGGCAGTGCCACAAGCCCCCAGGCAGTGGAAGTCCTTCAGCTGATAAGATAATAATGGTGATGATGACGAATAGAATAATCACACTCTGTTTCTAAAGCCACTTATAAATCAGTGTATAGATAAAATTGATTCTAAATAACATGAAACTTGTAACATCATATCAGCCAAAGAACGTCCACTGCTGAACAAAGGCCTCCCCCGTAGATTTCTACAATTGTGTTGTTATTTTGGGGGTGCGGGTTGGTGAGCACGGTATGGTACTGTTCCACGGAAATGAAGCTGATACCCATCCCTATGTTCTGGAGTCCCTTAATCGCTTTTTACGACTTCCACAGGAGATGGAATGGTGCTATATTCATAATCCGGACACCACACGGAAACTTGTATAGTGCGTTTAAATTAAGGTACGGTATAGAGTCCAGTGGGGCGACTTTACGGGAACCCGGGATCGCGATCCCATGACGTAGCTAGTCCCCTGATAAGAATGAATGAACCCAGACTTGTTCAACCAGTGAATAGACGCGATAACGTGGAATATAAAAATAGACAGACAATTAACATGTGATATTTATGTACGAACTTGTATTACATTACTTGAATCTACATATTTGGCAAATACCCCCCGAAATGATGACACAGTTGTGGAATCTATGGGGGAGGCCTTTGTTCAGCAGTGGACGTATAAGTGGCCGATATGATGATGACATATTGATGTATTAAGTTGGTAAATATTTAATTTGGCTTAGGTAGATCACAGTGTATTTTGAACGAAAATTTCCTAGGATAGAAATCAGGTTCAATTAAGAGTAAAATAATGAAACAGGGAGTTTTAATCTTCACCTTCATGCATTTAGATAGCTGTAGTTGCATAATACCAAACTAAATAATATAAAACCAAGCTAAATAAAAACAAAGCCAGACACATATTTATACGCAAAAACGCACAGTTTTTCATCAAGTGAAATGCATTCGATCGCGGCATATCAAGCAGAGGAGGCTGTCCATTAACGGCACAAGTTTACAAAACACAAAACAGGCGAGGCAGTGCGAGAGAGACGACAAGAGAAACCACTTCCGCAATGAGATGGCGCACTTCCTGTGATTGAGGGCACCCAACGCCGCCCTGACCGTATCGCGGTCCTACACTTGGAAAACTTTCTCTAATGTGAAATTAGCTGTTCAAGAAAATTGAGTGCCGTAATAATTAGTTAGTTTAGTTATTGTTATAAAGAAATTTCAAGGATTCTAGAAGTGTAGAGCCATTAAGGGATGGCGGTAGGATTTTTCACGTAGGCTTGCGTTTGGTTTTGTCTCACCTGATGTTAAGTGACGATGCGGTTGACGATGAAGCACGCTTGCCTTTTCAAATGCGACTTGCAGACTCCTAGATTGTAATTATCGGGAAACACAAACTCTGACAAGGAATTCCACTCTTTAGCAGAACATATAATAAATATAGAAGTGAGACGCTTAGTGTGTACGTGCATATATCAGCGGTATTTGGATGGGCTGAAAACACAATCAACTAATTTTGAACGTATATGTTGATGATGAGGGAGGGAGGGAGACGGAGATAAGATAGCGCCTTAACGGAAAACCGATCAGTTGTCAATGAGTACTTTTTCTTTTTTTTAAGCATTTTTTGGACTAGGCATTTTTTTTTTTTTATGATATTTCATACCAGGGTTTCTCTTGTATCGTGAGTAAAGTTTACAGACATACATCTCACACGCGCATACAACCAGACCCGACACAACTATCAGTTGTATATAGATCATACAAATATTTATTCCGTGCGGGAGTCGAACCCGCGACACGTAGCGTAGAAAGCTAATTGCTTAACCACTGCGCCAACCGTACCGTCAAAATTTGCGTAGTAAATTGACGTAGGCAATAAGCTAAGAAACATCTCGGATGAAAAACGACGATACTAACCGCCGAGCCTGTGAAGGTCACTCATAACCAACGGACTTCAGATGACCCACCGATACGGTTCGAAATACTGACATATTTACCATATTCTGTCTCTTTCGCACCAACAAATATTTTCATAGGAAAAGAACTCGTATTGATATGACATGGGAATAATAGAGTAGGGAGTCTCTCGCGTAGCCGTCACGGTTCATGTAAGTGGAATGGTCAAGGAAGGTAGTGAACAGTTCGGAACTTGAAGTAACCTAGCGGTTAAAGTATTCTTAGTACTTATTCTTTTTTATGTCAGTTTCTTTCAGGTGAATAGTTTATTAATATAATCTGATGACAAAATTAAGCATATACGGTGTTAAGTACCACTGCTCATTAGAAATTTTACTGCGAACATTTGCTCGTGCCATGCACATTTGGCAAATGCGATGGGTACCTACATATTGTGTTGTATATGAGCACGCATAGTACCCAGCACTAGCTGTGAACACTGGCTCGCCGTGTAATTTTCAGTGCATCCCGTTCTCATCTCTCTCGCTCAGCTAAGTAATGACTTAGATCCATTCCCGGATAAATAGCAAATTGAATGTGTGCCCCTCGTAGTGGCATACAGCGCCACCCCGTCTGCGAGCCAGCGACACCTGTGTGTGCGTGCCCGTTCCGATATACTTGTGTGTGCCCACTGATAATGTAAGTTGTATATTTTGGTGATTAGTAGTGACTGTTGCTCTAGTCTTTGTTTGGGTAAATTGTACACTAGTTTAGGTAAATAAAAATGACAATAAATATTCCATAAGACAACAGGTGTTCTGTGGGGTTTCCGAATTATAGTACCACTCCTCTGCGGACTCTAAACCAGAGGTATGCGCAGCGGCATCTCTTCTGCACGTAGCAGTTATTTTGCGAAAATCTCTCGGGGTGACCTTTGTTCAGCAGTGGACGTCTTTTGGCTCATATTTGTCTTCGCAACAGGATGGATATTTAACAGAGCTATAAACCGGAAGAAACTCAAATTTTCGGTGCAACCGTAGTCAAAACTACATTTATTTAAACTAATTTCGAGGCTAGTATGGCCGCGGCGTCGATAACCCGCTACTATTTACAATGTTTTTCCTCGGTCGTATTTTTAGCTTGTTTTACGGTCGGCGAATATGAAAAGTTTTGAGGAGCTCTCACCGAGAGGCGTAAAGGCGGTTTACGACGCGTCTTCGAGTTGAATACGCCACATGTTAGCGTGTTTCACTGAATTTCCGCGCAGTATGGCCACATTACACGTGCTCCATGACCTGACCATGAACATTTTAAACGTCTCGCTTCAAACTAAAAGGCTCGTTCTCGCCATCGTGAGTTGAAACGGGTGCATAATGTAGAACCCACATTTGTTGAAGCAAATACTTGGGGGTTAGGTAAAAACCGACGTCTTTTTAAACATTGCGCAATGCAATCCCGACTGGGCCAGCTGCAAAAACTCCTGCTCGGGACAACAAAGAGACGTCCTTATAAATTCTCGATTAAATTTTGGATACGAGCTCCAATGAACACAAATTCCTAGAGTCGGTCCAATAAAGGACGCCGTGCAGCCGCGTTAGGAGGCCATAAACGAACGTATTATCCATGTAAGGCGGAATAGCCGTTGCACAATTAATTGTTTCATTTTGGGAAACAATTCCCGCTCCTCATTCAATTAAGAGCGGCGACTAAGGGGAGTGTGGCGGTGGTAGGGGGGTTGGGGCTACCCCACCCGCTCATGAGACGGACGTATTAATAGCGCCTGCAATATTGATATACTCGTATCGTATCCCACGTACCGCGTTCGAATACGATATTGTTTGTTAGCGAATTCGATTTGTGTCGATCATAAATCTTGCGCCTTATGTTGAATTTAGAGTTGATTGAATTCGCAACGAGTAACGCAAGAGAAAGGAATAAGTGTCGTGCGAGACTTTCGCTCGTATAAAGATTTCATGTTTACATTTTAATTAGTGTTTCTGGATGAATAATAGATTAACGAAGCGAGCGATGACGAGCACCGCGGTGCACGGAGCTCAGGTGGTGCCGAAGCGGGACTCAATTAGCAAAAACACACAGAATTAAGAGAGACAAACATGTCGGGCGGGACACATGACGAGGCGCCCTCCTCAATCCGAATTTTATATTGCGCCATTCATTATTCATTGTGTTTGTCAAGAAAATTACTGTGGACCTTTTAATATAACTTCCCGAGTCGCACAAACGAGGCTACAAATTGGAGTTGTGAACAAGTTCGCTGGGAGTCGCAACTTAACCTTGGCGATTAGTACTCGCGTGTCGAGCTGTCAAACAAATTTAATTTGGTGCTAAATTAGCGAGGATCATTGGAAATGTTTAGTCGGTGACTCAGTCGAATTAAGTTCGGCATAATATTCTTGAGCATTGATATAAGTTTAGTCTGGCATTAGCGTAGGTATTGACCTTATTTCATTTAAAGATAGCGATGTCTCTGTGCGGAGCTTTCAAATCAGTGGTGTTTAGTTAAAGATTCGAGAGCAATCTGTTAGATTGGTTCATTACGGCCGCCATTAGTGAAGTAATGAGTCGCGATGCATGCCGAAGCGGGTTCAGGACAGACGGGAGAAGAAATGTGGAGAAACGTTTGTGCGTTTATAAAGGAGAGAAAATCATGAACTATTCTGTAATTTAATAAGCCAGAACATCTGGTGTAAACTAATACAAAAAGAACAAATATGTGTGTGTCCATCTACCATCCTCATAATTTCAGCCGAAAGACGTCCACTGCTGGACATAGGCCTTCCCCAAAGAACGAACAACGACCGGTCTGCGTTTGTGTTGTGTGCTCATTGCGGGTTTTCCCCATAATCACGCTTGGCAGGCAGGTTGGCGATCGCAGTTGAGCTGTAAATGTACCTTGAAGGACGCTGCTGCATTTTCTCCGGCTAAGCCCCTAGTTGCGTTTTAAGATGAGTTGGTGTTCTTCTTAGCCAGCACAATACGGTCAATGGTAATAAAATAACTCAAACAAATTATTTCGTAACTTAGTGTTAAACCTAGATATGACATCAATATATATCTTCGCAAATTACTGGACGGGCAAAGCAGTGTGGAAGGCTATGAGAGGCATTTTTTGAGCGGTGGGCAAAGGTGGTAAAAGGTTATTCTAAAACAAAGTCTACCTTTTCTTAAAATATCTTTTTGAAGATGACATACAAACTACGCTGAGGCAACCCTACCGCCAGCTGTGTTTAGATTTTGGTAATTATTGAGCCACTAGCTCTACCAAGCGCGTACCGATTTCGCTGCTTTCCACTAAATACAACCCTATTTAGTGGAAAGTAGCGAAGTCGGTACAAAAGTAGATAAATATTAAAACTCATATTTTTTATATATTGACCATTGTCTATAAGACAGTCGCCTCGTATCCTCTTTCTTTCTAACATTGAATGCATGTATACACTTCTTAAGACTTTAATTTTAAAGAAACAAATTTTATTTTTATTTTGAAAATAGCAGCATATACAAAAACAACCATAAAAAAAGTTATAATTACTACTACGTCAAAGAGGTCACAATATCGTAATGTAGTCGTGATAGGTCACCAGTATGCAAGTCAAGTATACATCGCTACGCTAAACCAACACTTTACTTTGCCCTTTGTGTATATTTTCAAATTAACAGAAATAGTAGAACACATTACATACATGATCACAGAAATAATATGCAAGAACAAGCACCTGGACCCGAAATAATTATCTATAGGTCAATTATTAATTTCATGAGAGGTTCACTCATAGCAGGTTGCACTAATTGATCGGTAAACGATCGGTGAGGTTAAGCAACGCTCGGTGCTGCCATTTTATGGATAGGTGTATACAACTCACACAAGGTTGACCACTAACGAAACGAAAAATAAAGAAAGACCAGCGGTGCGTGAAGAAATCCTTAACTGTCGAGCAGTCTTTATATGTCTTAATTGATTAAATAGTCTTGATTGTATCCCAAAAGCGGTTAAACCGCTGCGTTCGGAACGCCAAACTATATCCCTCGTAACGTTTAAGCGAAAATTAGCTGCAGCTTGGCGTGGAGGATTTCGAGTATGAATGCAGGTCGGGTGGTGTCCATTAGCCTAATTGGAGACGAGGGTTGCACCGCAGCGCCACCTACGACAGGGCCCTTTGTTATAGCAGACACTAAATTTGACTGGAATCTGCTAATAGACCGCCGGGAGCATTTCGATGCGGTTTATGATTTAATAGGTCTTTTGAAATTGGTAGTTTTCATCATAATCTGTGATTATATCTGGGCTTTTATGGCAATTAAAACGTTTGGTACAAAAATTATTTTGATTTATTTTTTAACATAGAGGTCAAGTTGGTACAGATTCTTATGAAAGGTTTAGAATACGTTAACAAACGTGTCATAAAAAGCAATGATGCTATATGTTGCTATCAAAGCTCACGACACAAAGCATGACGATAAAAAGCATGAACTTGATATAATTTTGAAAGAGATTTGGTAACGGTTTTTCAGTGTATTATTTTCGTTTGCTTATTTTGAACAGTACATAATCAGCCCATTACTGTCACACTGCTGAGCACGGGCCTTTTCTCACGATGAGAAGGGTTAGGCCTTGGTCCACCACGCTGGCGGGTGGGTTAGCAGATTACACACACCATTGAGAACACTTTAGGAGCCCCCTTAGTTTCCTCACGATGTTTTTAGCACCGTTAATGCAAATGATAATCAAATTCTGATCCGCACGTGAAATCGAAAGCTCAGAAGTGCGGGCCGGGGTCGAACTAAGACCTGTATGGAAGGCTTGGACCGATACCGAGGACTTGTCCTACGAGGCATCACACTGCGCTCGTCACCTCAAGACATGAAGTTATTTAGTCCCTTATGCCCAGTAATTTCACTAGCTACAGTGATTGCAGCTGCGTTCTAGCCGGAACTCAGTATTGTCTTACTTTAAACACAGTAGTGTTAGTTAGCGGCGAATATTTGGCATTGGGGTGGTGCCTACCTTTTTTTATTCATTTCCAGTAGAAATTCTACATGAACTTCCTTCGCCCTGGGGAAGAAGGAGCATGCCAGACTCCTACCGGATAAAACCACTGGGGCCTCCTTGGCACGTAAGGGACCGCGACCGCGTTTGATCACACTAGAGCCTGTTACACCACCTACACTACAACTGTAAACTGGGAACACATAACATCAGATCTCAGAATTCAATTTCGATTCTTTATCAACAGGCACAGATATTACAATACACTAGTACAGGGGACCTGTTTCATATTAATGAAATAAATTTAAATTTTGTTAAAGAAAAGGTACATTTTTTTATTAAACTTTTATTCCTACCCAGTTGTATTATTTCAATTTCCTACATTAAAGTTGATGTCAATTAACTATGTGTCGCTTAGCATGATATACATTATTACACCTGCGTGATTGTGACAACATATATAGATACCGTATGTATAGGTAGGCCTCAGTACAAAAAGTCAGAGATGGCGTTGCTTATGCGAACGAGCTAACTTATTAATTACGTTTACTAACAACCAATATTTAAAGTAAAAACATATATTTTGATATTTAAAAAGAGAGACTTTACGTATTACGTAATGTAGGAAGTATAAAAAATAGGTAATTAGTTTGTATATATTTGAAATGGGCTTTCATTAATGTAGGTCTATTTTCGACTACAGCAGTCAATATAAAAAAAAAACTAAACTACGGAAGAAATGTATGAACCTTAATACATAACTAATGAGAAACCTTAAGTTGAGCTTATACTCATAGCATTACGACAAAAGGTAAGGGGTGGGCGGCTGCGCCTTCTAATTAAATGGTAAACTTTCATGAGCTCCGCCTCCACACCCTCTCTGGTCCCGCTAATTAATGCGTCCACGAGAAGCCGCTTGGACGTCTCGCCTTTCGACCCTGTGAGACGAGAGAAGAGACGCTACATCACACGTGGACCAAACTCATTCTAAACCTCTTTACTCCATCATTAGGTTACGAGTCATATTGAATTCTATTCGCGTAACATTTTTTAAACGGAGATGGGTTCAAAGTTTCTTCCAATATCAAGTATCAATGCGAACACGGCTATCCTTTCAGTAAGCGCTAAAAACTACGGCAGAGGAAGTCAATCCGCGGGGCAGGTGCCACCCGTGGCCCGCGGGCGGCCGTCTGTCGCGCTAAATGTATTGTCGTGTACCGCTTCTGATGTGGTCGGAACTAAACCCCAACTACTTAATTGAAAACCGTAATAGGGAATCCAAATACACGGTATCCCTTTCGATCGCTATATTCGATGCCAAATTAATTGATCGTCTCGATAATGTGTCGCGTAATGGAATACGATTGTACTCGATATCTGCTATTAAAATTATACCGCTGATTCGTGTGAAATTCAAATGTAAGATATTTTCTCTTAAATGTTGAATTAATTCAAATCACTGTTAGTAATAAACGTCTGCGCTAGCGCCGCAGTATCTACTGGGAGCCCGAAGAATACGGTAAAATGTTCCAAGTTTCTTCAAGCAATCAAGGCTTAATACCGTAGTGAAGTTTCAAGTTGGGAAATTATAGGGTGCGGGGTGAGACGCGGGCGGGGCGGACGTCCGCCGCGTGTCATCTCGTAACATCAAAAATGCATTTAAATTCTGCGCAATAAAAAACAGCGGCGGGAAGTTTCACAGCGGCCCGGGGATTGAAGACGCCTGCCTCCAACCCGTGCGCTTTATAGCACTACACAATTTCTGTCCACCCGCACTTTACATGATCCCTGATCTACTTACTAATAAAAGTGTTTTTATAAAATAAGTGCGATCTGAACGAGAGAGCGAACGAAATATAAAGCTCTCGCAGAGTCCGGGTAAGGATTGTTAGTACAAGCAATTGCTTCATTGTATCGAAGAGTACTCCCTACAAGACTCAATAGCTCTCTGGGGCCCTCATTTCTTATTGGTTAAGTTTAGCAGTGCAGATGCAGTGGTGTGCTGTGTTGTTTGTGATTTTTTTTGTTTGGTTCCTCGTCGGAACTCTGACAGCTTACATAATTTTATCAAAATTGGGATATAAACTAGCGGTCGCGGCAGCAGTCGAAAATCGATCATAACTCATGAATTTTTTAAGTATATTTTGTCTTTCAACACTCCTATTCCACATAAACTTTAAATATGAAAAATCTCACACTCAGTGTGCGGAATTATGCTTAAAAAGGAGTACAAAGTTTTCTCTTTACGTATTAAAATATAGGTACCACTTAGATGTGTGCCTTGTGTGAACGGCACGTTCGGCGAAGTGGCTAATCGCTGGATTTCTGCGCTGCATATCACGGGTTCGATTTCCACATGGTAAGATTTGTATGACCTACAGATAGTTGTTCTGTGTCTGAGTGTTTGTACATATCGAATATATGTCTGTAAACTGTTCCTACGATGTAGGAGAAATCAGCTTTCATCGTTCTTCAAAACAAACAAACAAAAGGCTCATATTTTGTTTTAGCACTATATTATTCACTAGGTGAAGGTCGCTGGGAGTCGTTGGATGAGGGCGGCATGTAACCGCTCGTTTTGGAAATCTAAGGGGGAGGCCTTTGTTCAGCAGTGGACGTCCCGTGGCTGATATTATAATGATGATGATGATAATTATTTAATATTTACTACGCCTTAATTATTTATACATCAAAACCGCCTTCGGGAATCCATCAAATCCATTGGTGAAAACCGGAATAAGATTCACTAGTTTCTGAGATTACTGCGAACAGGTACTTAGTCGAAACAGAACCTTGTTTTATACTAAGTAGTCGTAGTCCTAGTCATAGAGAAGAACACAGCTCTCTCTCACTTTTCTGTAATCATAGTAAGTATTTAATTTCATGTTGTAAAGATGATATAACAAATATGACATTTTAATACACAATTGCGTTCATTTCAAATCTATGAAGACACGTAACAGGTGATAGCTTTACGAGTCGCTCAAAAAAACTGATGGAAATTATTTTCCGTGTTCGGGCTGTAGTCGGGCTCGGGTCCGGGCTCTCCTCGATAGACTTGATGCGATAATTAGCCCGCCTACTGTCGGGTAATTGCGGGAACCGATATTGTGCCGGACATTTCAAGAATTGTTTACAGACAACGATTTAAAACATTTGATTCACTTTTGTTTGTTTTACAATTGCATTTGGAAGAAAGCTTTTATAGTGTGATTGGTGTAGGTAGTTCATGAGAGAATCGTTGGGAAATCTGCGTGCTCATACCAAGCGACCCCCGGGAAGACAGCGGCGCACACGCGATTACAAGCCGCCGCGTGCGCAGCACAGCGTTCAGCGACGCTTCTCCTCCGAGATGTGCATAATGCGTGGCATCAGTCGGAAGCGACTCTGGATCGATTATTATCGAGATCCTGTTGTCACTATGAGTGGTGAGGGCCCCCCTCGGTGCGAAAGAACACCAAAAGTGGTTTTAGATAAAGATTGGATAAAACTCTTTTTATTCAAGTAAACCAGACAGGCACTTATGAATCGTCGAGACTTTAGTTGCCGCGTTCCCAGATGTAGATTTCCCATGGAGAAGAACGGGCAAGAAACTCCATGGTTACTCTTTTTAAATCATATAAAATGTTACAATATTTTTGCAGAAATCAAGGTTCTGTGAAAACAATGTAGGAGAAAAGACTAGACTAGAAGAAAAACTTCTTAAAAAATCTACTAATCCAGCCTGACTGTAACATTTTTTTAAAGTTTTGATTAAATTGTCATGGCAACATTTGGCTGACAGTCCGGCAAACCCCATTGTCCTGCCCCGGGCGGAGGGAATACATTTTGGATTTCGAATGGGTGAAAAAAAATTCTCGTGTGCATACCTCCTCAAAAGTTGTAATAACTAAATATTTTAAGGCTACCTTAACTAACCTTAGAAATGCCAACATATTTATTACATTTTCCCAAAAAGAAATACAAATTAATCAAACAATCTGCGTATACAATCATTAATTGAAACATTCATAATTACAACCCCATTTAATTACCGGTTATAAATTAAATAATACAATGGAGACACCACAATAACGCACCGTTACAATAATACAAACTAATTACATTGTGACAGGAATTCTTTCATTAGCGAAATGAAACATGTCCGGGCGGTCTGACCGAACCGCCCTATCAATTACAAAGCAATGCAATTACATTCGGTACCTAATAAGCCACTTTATGGTACATGTGAAATACGACAATTTAACAGGAAATTAAAGTTGGTGCCGCAAACCGCGGACGTCATTTCGCAATAGTTTGTCCAATTTATCAGTGTAGAGAGTCGTTAGGAAATAATCGTAATCGAAGCGAGCTCTACGCTGAACAATATGGACCGATGTCGGCCTCTCTAATTGGCCCTTACCTGGAGCGCACTCGAGAATGATAAAGCCCCCATTAGCCGCCCTATTATTTACCTACTCGTCATTAGCGTAGACTTCATTAGGATAACGAGATAACGGAGCCGGGGCTCGAGTACTCAGCCCGTTTTTGGTGTTTTTGAGCGAAATTCAAGGAATTCACGGCGGGGCAGAATTCTGCCAAGAAGGATTACTTCAAAGCTCATCTGAGAGTGCAGGAATAATATGGTGTTTCAGATGCAGTGAGAGAAAAGGTTACATAGGCAACAGTAATTATAGCCTGTCTTCCTGTGATGATTCGGTATGACAATGTCCAGCACTGGACGTTAACGAGCTAATGTCTCCTTTATCTTGCTGTGGGTGTACGCAAGAGGCTACTGCTTATGAGAATGGAAGGCAGTAGGTACTCGTATGGAACACTAGCAAAATACTGCATTCACCAGCCCAGCCAGGCGTGGCATGGCTTTATTCTCAATCAGTGTTCTGAAATTCGGTTCATGTTCAGAAAATAACGTCTTCAGAATGGTGTGATGGACTTGCTTGGTTACTAATGTGTGCGATCCACTAATAACTACCGCTTAATTTGTACCAAAACTGATTCTAGATAGCGTCGCACTTAAGGCACGACGCGATAGCGGCTGTAAGGTCCGTCATGGAGGAGTGGCTGGAGAGGCAGCATGGCACCCGCACCTTCCAGCTCACGCAGAAACTCTCGGGACATGGGTGTGTCGAGACCTTTCTGTGTCGCATAGGTCGGGAAGATACACCCGGTTGCCATCACTCCGGAGACTGTCCGGAGGACACGGTACAGTATACGCTGGAAGAGTACCCAGCTTAGGCAACACAATGGTAAGAGTCCAGCACGACATTGAGGAAGACCATGAGGATTTCCCCGGGACAAAAATAAAGGGTTGCTTCATACAAACAGTTTTTTACAGTATCGTAGGTAAAATGGCGTAAGAGAACATAAACTTTATACAGTATGAATAGAAAGGGAGGATAACGAGCGGGAGTCGGAAGAATTGGCTAATTATTTCCGAGTATTCTATTTCCGGGCGCTCTCGAATGTAAAGTTAATAACGGCGAATAGGCAATAGCGGCCACCCGTTAGTGGCATTATGGCATGTGTTATTAAGATCGATATCAAGGGCTGGAAAAATGGATGCAGCGAGCCCTCTGCTCCGGCGCGGAACCACAAAAAACACATCGAATTTATTGTTAATTATAAAACTCCGGCGTTGAACATTAACGCAGAGATACGATGCTACGATAGCCGCTCGTCTATTTATTTATTATTTAGATATCGGCCGGTGCGGTCACGACTCCATATTGTTTCGCCGTAATGGCATTAATGACCTCGGTTTAAAGTTGAAGTGTTAATTTGATTTAAAATTATGCTCGCGATTACAATCTTTGCGTTCAACTTTCGCCCCGAAGCTTTAATTACTGCGGTGTTCCCGATGGAAATGATATGAGTTCATAATGCTGCTCGATGGTAATAAAAACTGTATGTAAACCCCATCGGCTGGTAAACATTGCAGCAATGCACCTTAATGCACGAGTTGGCATTATAAAAGTTAGAATTAATGATTTTAATTTCATTCCCCTTATTGCAGCATGTACTGTTAACGGTGTTTAGTGACAAATTATGCAAAGTGTTAGCCGTTTTAATGCAAAGATGCAAGGCCTATTGGACGTGGTAGCTAGGTACCTATCCAGATTGTTATCGAAACATTAAAAAACAATTGCCATAGCGATGTCTTCTTATACAAAATATTTTTTGTTTAAACTGAGTAAATTTTAAGTACTTATTTTAAAATAAATAAGTTAAGTAGTCATAGTATTTTTTTCATCGAGAATGCAATGTTGTAACTTAAATGAGGATTTTAAAAACAGTTACTATTTAACATACAATGGCGGCTAAGGTTTTCCTAAGATAGTTTCCACAATACACGCAGGTCTATAGCGGAAATATTTGATTCAGGTGTTGGCGGCGGCCAATGAAACACGAGACCACACTGGTAAAGGGCACACCGCACAGTGCGTGTTTCTTACTAATAAGTTAACGTGTCATTTGGTCTTACTTCGTGCATTAAATTGCGACACAGCTGATAGCATCGTGAATGCAGGATTACCTAATTGACTTGTTCAGTTTATAATACAGGAAATTCTGTTCCAAGAATAGAAAAGTGGAAAACTGTTTTCAAATATCACGAAATTGCCGTCTTTAGACGCGATTGTACCAATTATGCCTGATGGCTTAGTGAGAAGAAATGTGCAGTATTTTTCCCGGGAAATAAGAATTGACGTATCGGGAACGGGCCTCGGGGCGAGCGTCCGTGGAGTGAGTTACGACCGCCGGTACTCGTAAACGTCACATTAATTAGCATGCCCACTAATGAGGAGTTATGGCGCTCTAATGAGAGGAGTTGTACTCGACGTATTTATTATCGCGTGGCCCAGCTACGGACGGCCGACCACTGCTAATCCGATAGATTTACGAAAATTAACACGGTTCTGTAGACATTTTTGAGGAAAATTGTGCTGTTTAAAAGGTTTTGAGTTCTCAGAGTTAATTGCTAAGAAAAAATATGCGTCATGTAAGGTCGCAGTGACAAGTTAATATCATATTTTAATGCTTGACACATACCTATATACCTAATTGCATGTAAGTGCACGTGATATTTTTACTAAGGAAAATATCTCGAGTAAAGTAAGGTCCAGCCAATGTCACGGGCTATTGAAAATTCTGTCATAACTTGTAAACATGCACAGATAACGAAGACACATTCCTTCCATATTTCAACCCGTTTCCGTGATTGCGATAAGTGTGATTCGATGTTATACAAAACCGCGCGAAAGAACAAAGCGCGCGTTACCCCCACAATGGAGGGGTGAAAAAGACGTTAATAATATTCGTCAAAGCACTCTGGTTACATTAAATCAATTTGCCCTTTCCGCGCGGTAAGTAGCGAACGGTGTAATTGATAAGTTGAAACCCTTGTACCGAGAAGGCTACAGTTTGGCACTGCCAACATTCTGGCTGAGTTTTCCACGTCACGTGTTCTGCTATCTTTCTTCTCTTTTGCTATACAAATGAAAACGGTGTCGGTGTGTGATTGTGTTTAAAAATAGAACTACGAACTGCCCACTAGAGCTTAACGGTACTTTAATTTGAATACGTACACTTGTCTGTCGCTGTTTTAAAGATTCCGGCCGAAAGTTGATGTGTACTAGAACAAGTATTAAGCGTGTAAATGTTATTGCTATATTTCAAGTTATATCTAGTCTAATGAAAGTGCGTAGGTATACATACAAGCTGTCTACAGATTTCAAGTCTGCACGAGTTAAAAACAATCGCATAAAAATATCATAGCTTCTTTATTTATTTTCTTTTTTTTTAAACTTTGCCAGGATAGGACACTAGGATTTCTCCTGTGTCGTGGGTGCGTTTACAGACATAAATTTCACACATGATACACCCAGACCCAGAAAACTACCTGCAGATCATACAAATATTTGTTCCGTGCGGGAATCCAACCTGCTAACTGGAGCGCAGCAGTCGACTGTATCAGACGCTGCACCAACCGTGTCGTCAACACAGTTATTTTTATTCATTTTTATTGTCTTCTCTAAAATTGAATCTCAACAGTCATAAAGTGATATCTGCGATTCGCACCAATAATATAAACAACAGAAGCAGCACGATAACATAGACAGTAAAAAAACACGCGGTATCGAGACGACTTTGATAGCGAAATCAGTCATTCAAATTCAGAATCGTCAAAATCAAATCGCAAGAGAACGCGCTCCAGTTATAACTATCTCTCATCTTTAGTCGAATTTAGAAAGTAGAGCGATTGTCTAAATATTAAAATTAATTGTAACAAAAATCGAAAAGTCTGGAGATGTGAAAATCAATTTTAAGATATTATGGCGATATCGGCATTATAGTGTCAGTCTCACACTTGTGACGTGACGTATAAAAAGCGCATTTAAAGGTAAAGCCTCATAGCCAGTCGATAACCGCTAGTCATTCCTCGCACTCAATTAAATTAAATTTTAGATTGTGTTCATATCTGGATAACCGTAATTTTATGTCAGTTTATTTTTACTGGAACTGGTACGTACGTGTTGTGAAAAGTAAACTAAAGTTTAATCGAGGGAAATTGTTTATATTGGGGCTCGAAATCGGTGATTCCTGAGTGGTGTAATCCTACACTATTTGTTTATTTAAATACAAATTTAGATTACACACATACAATACACTTGTAACTACCTAGAGTTAACAAAAATCAAACATAATATAAGCAGACTAGGTATAAAATCAAACAAACAGAAAAATGCTAGTCACACCTTCGCTATCTCATTCGTTACCTAAATATATATACTAGCTTTAATCATAAAAAGAACAAAATCATTACATTACTAAAAGGTTCTTTATTTATTTAGGTAAATTAATGTAATAATGCTAAATAACTTCTAAATAAATAACACCCATCTCTCATTTGACAGCCCACGCGTCTATTCCTAGCTTCTAACGAGGATGCTCCAAGTAGGGACGCCTAAATTGTATTGCTTTATCAATATTTAATCTGTAATCATCAGCATGTATTTGGTGTGCATGTGAGTGTGTGTTTGTGTATGTATGAATGGTAGCATCATAAAGGAGTGCACCGGAACAGATCGCACGACAATATCCTAATTCACTCGCGCGAATGTAATCCATTAGTGTTCCCTCCTCCTTCGGGCACCCCGCGCCTCCCTCCCGCCCTCAGCCCGCACCAGCCTGTCATTCATAAACCTCCATATAATTTGTATTGGCACATGTTTCATATGACTAATGGACGAGGGCACATTAAATATAAAAACGGCGTAGGTACTGCTTATTGCTGTTACAAAACTGAAACAAATTATTATTTTGAAATGTAAGAGACTAAGAGATGTTTGTGAAGGCAAATTTTCGGTAAGAGCGAATTGAACAGAGCAACATTAGCTATCCTAAAGTGTTTTGGAATGAAATGTACGCTTTATTACCAGACTAGAGCGAAGCCAAAAGGAAGGTTTCTGATTTTAGCATTTATGTATGTTCATCTGGTCCCTCCAATCGCGTAACTGCTCATCGTATTTTGACAAATGAGGGATTGTTGGAAGCGTCATCCAATTCCACAGGTTATAGGCTATATGACAACATGGCGATTCATAGCGGACATAAACTGCTACCAACAAAACAAATATCGTGTTTGGTATCCAATTCAAAATGTTACGAGTAGGTACATTTCAATAATATATAGATTACCTATAAGTTTACATACATAACCTTGATTTTTTTTTAAATTTTAATAGCTGTTATTACGGCCAGATTCTCTTTACAACAACGAAAACGATATACAAAACTAACGACAAATATAAAATATAAAAACTAAAACCCGACTATGAAAAGGCGCAAAACAAGATTTCTCGTAGTCGAAGGCCCAACCGCGATGCACAAAGCAACAGTTACGATTCTCGGCCTTCGACTACGAAATTTTGTTTTGTGCTTTTCCGTGGTCGGGTTTTAGTTTTGAAACGTTTTTTAAAGTTTTTTGCTTATGCGCCATAAGCTTTTTGTTTTTTGGATCATTTACTAATTAATAAATCCTTACCAGCTTGCAAATGTGTACCTCAACCTACGTATGTTTGCACTTATATAATAATCTGGAACACATCTGTTCGTCTGTGGAAGTTATCTCGTAAATTATGTTTGAAACTTTTACCGGAATTTGTTTTCGACAACATTGTTCACAACTATTATTGTACCCAACTGTGATGAGTTGAGAATGGATTTCATTAAAAGGATGTGTTCACATGTAGATACCCGCGTAAAAGGATTATATCGGGATGAACAGCAACTAATCGTACGTCCTCCGGGATTTTATTCTGCGGAATTTCATCAAAATCAGTACGGCAGTTTAGTAGTGATGATTTAACTAACAGGCAGATAAATAAGCTATCTTTTTGTTTTAGTGGTTACTGTAAGTCTGTGGTATCCCACTGCTGGGCAAAGGTTTCTCTTTATTGAAATATTACAAAATTAAATACGATCCCAGAAGTGTACTTTTAAGTAACCAAAGGACCAAACTCCTACCAACACGGGACCTTGTTTTTAGGGTTCCGAACGTCCGAAGGAAAAACGGCCGAAAGCCTTATAGGATCACTCGTGTGTCTGTCCGTCTGTCAGCCAATTTGCTCCAAATCTACTGGACCAATTAGCTGAAATTAGGTATACATATGGATTTCTGCGACCCAAACTTGTGCGTGTAACATAAATATATGAATTTTGAATATGGGGGTCCTTTTTGGGGGGCAATATAGATTTTTTGAGTAAAGTTTGGCAAACTGTACTGTGTAATATATGAAATGGAAGGGCTTATTGTGCGGGTCTCAAATGTATTATTATTTTATCATTTTAAAATATATAGTTACTAAGGTATTTAAGAAAATAGACGAAAATTGACCCCGCCTTATCTCCAAAGCTATTCAGCCTAAAATACTGAAAAAGATATAGGTGATACCTCTTTACCTATAAATTACAGGAAAATCTTAAAATATTGTAAAGAAAGAAGAAAGAAAGCAAACTCATTTATTTTGCTCTCACACTTTGCACATTAGGCAAAAAAAGTAAACGAGAAAAGTAAAAAAAAAAAATTACTATCTTATAAGATCGAACAAACATGGAACTTAGCTCAGCATTGTGCTACTTCTTGATGAAGCAGCGCTGGTATTCTGCTAAGACCTTTGATGAGTTCACGGTTCACGGGCAGTTATCTTGGTCACAATGAAAGAAAGAAATAATATATATATATAATGTTCAATAAATAAATATACTTACAACATAGAATCATTTATTATTACTATACCATAGATATTACGTTTGCGGTTGGAGTGTATAGAAAACATGTTTTTTAACTACGATGTTAAGTTTGTTCTTGGTACAAGATCGAATCCAACAAATAGACAATTTCGGAAGCCTCTCCACGCGAGTTCAACTCGCACTTGTCCGGTTTTTTTTATTGGTCCCCAGTAGAAATTCATCATGCACTTCCTCCGCCCCGGGTAAGGGCAAAGGGGCATGCCAGACTGCGACCGGCTAAAACTACTGAGGCGGTCATCTTCGGCTCCGAAGGGGAGCTCCAGGTCCTCGTAAGATAACACTAAAGCCGCCCATTGGTGTAATGCCTTTAGGCACATCTCGGAGGGGATGACTGTAAAGCGGGCAGTCCCTCTAGCGGAGGGAAGGCGACTGTAATAAGGCCAGGTCCTTCTCGGGGAGGATTGTAAAGGATCTCCCCAAGCCTCGCTGCGTACACGGCGGCACGTGAACACGTGCGCACTGCCATTTTCCGCTCTGTATGAGCACGCAGACTTCCCAATATGAGCGCCTGCGACCCCCGAGGTCCCCCGCCATATAGCGACGGTACGGCGCTCAGGCGTGTTGGACCTGGGCGGTTGTTACCCCGGCGCCGTCTTATTCTTCACCGTGCGGGATCGGCCCTCACACGATCCCGCTCTGCAGTCTCCTTCTGGAGCATGTTTCTCACGCAAAAGGAAACCACTGCACTGCAGAGAGAGATCTTGCCCGACCTGACTGACCAGGATCCGCCGCACAAAACATCTTGTATCAGCTTCAAGAAAATAATGCCAGCCCCTCAATAATAAAGAAAATTAATTTAAACTTTTATTGCAAGTTTTATAACTTTAATAATAAGTCATATGAGTAGTATATAAGTAATAGAGAGTCATATGTAGTAGCTTTGTGAATAACTTTGAGTACTGAATCTAGTTTAAAGCTGCTTTTAAATCCTTTGACAATACATAAGTACAATATTGTCAAATATAAAGTTATAATTAGGCATTGATTTTCTTTAAAATAATGGTTTTTATACGTTCGATACGTTACTTGTGTATATCTAAGTATCAACGTTTAAGCTCCTATCATATGGATTATTAAGAAAATATAGATTTTCTTTGAAAATGTTGTACAATTGCTGTCATTCGGCAAGAAACACTAAAGTCGCAAATTGGCAACATGAATTCAGATTGGTTGGACAGACCTACCATTCGGTGCGTTAGACGTTAACTAAGGTTAACAGACAGAGCAATGAAACGAGCACGGCTTGGACTCTACCTCGGAGAGAAAGAATCCCCAATATTGTTATCCCAAAAAACGTATGTTACTTGAATTACATATAGAGATGGGCCGGGCATTTCTGTCATATTGACCATAAAGGTAATAGGTAAGTAGAGACCGATAACGGCTGCCAAAGCTTTGGTAGACCACAAGCTAGATGAATCAATGACAAAGCAGTTAGAAAAAGATGGGGAATAAAGTGGTGGATTAACGACAAAGCAGTTGGGAAAAGATAGAGAAAAAGTGAAAAATAGAAGACAATGGCGCAAGCTTGAGAAGGCAGCAGGTGGTTGGCTAGGTACAGGATGAAAAAGAAAGAAGAGCATATAAATAATGGTTATATTTATTAATAGTTAGCAGATTTCAAGGGATCCATCGTGTGGTGCCGGCTCAGAATGCCACCACCCCTTCTCCTCCCATGGGTGTCGTAAAAGTCGATTAAGGGATTAGCCGGAGAATGGGCAGCAGCGTCCTTCGAGTACATTAACAACTCAACTGCGATCGCCAACCCGCCTGCCAAGCGTGGCGATTATGGCAAAACCCCCCAATGAGCGAGAACAAATCCATATCGGTGGTTGTGGTGATCTTTGGGGGAGGCCTGTGTCCAGCAGTGGACTTCACTCGGCCGAAATGATGATGTGGCAGACACAAGGCTGTATTAATAGGTTTACCGAAATTAAGGCCTACAATCAAAGTCAGATTTTAATTTTAAATAAACCAGTTACTGGCACCGTCAGAAATTAACCTAAGGAGAAGAGAGATCCTTTGAATTCTAAATTCGAACACATTACAAGGCATAAAATAAGGACGAGAAAAAGTGTTTTGTTTAAATTTTCATTTGTTTAATGTGTGCTCTTTCCGAAGCCTTAATACACTTAGGTACAGGCTGCATAACGTTTTCAGAAAAATTAAAGAAAGTAATCAGTGGAATTACGCTGGCTACTAAAATATGTATTCGTCATAAAAGTATGCGCCGACTTCTGTCGGGGATAAATATTCATTATGACGGATCGCGTGGCGTTTTAGCGGGATTAAACGCTATTAACCTACGTCGCTATGCTCTCAGCTAAATCAATCGGGTGTAGTATCTGTTGCTATGTATTCTGTAACAATGTGTTCACAGACGCGCCGGATGCCAATCACTTTAATTCATTGTGAATTATTTAGGTTTTTGGCCTTCGTAACTACATTAAAGGATGTTCGTCGTTTGTCTTTTTGGTTTTTGTTCGTTAATGTATGTATGCAACATATCGGGCGAATAAAGTCCACTGCTGGATACAGGCCTGCTCCAAAGATCAACCTATATGGGTGTTGTGTGCTCATTGAGGGGTTTTGCCATAATCGCCGCGCTTGGCAGACGGGTTGGCGATCGCAGTTGAGTTGTTGAAATACTTGAAGGACGCTGCTGCCCATCCTTTGGCTAATCCCATAGACATCTTGTACGACACCCATGGAATGAGATGGGTTGATGTTATTCGTAGCCGGCACCACAAGGCATATTTATATATTAAAATTTAACTCTTAAACTAGTTGCCTGCCCCAGCTTCGCACACGCACGTACATGCTAGCCTGATTGCAGCGCCACCTACCGGGTCCAATTCTGAATCTAAACCATCCAGGGTCTCACTCAAACATACACAACAAATTTCATCAAAATCGGTCCAGCCGTTTAGTAGTTCAGTGACATACACACGTACAGAAGCATTAAATACATAAGATTATAGTTCCAGCAATACGTCACTATTACGACGCCTACAACAATGAAGCACGACATTTGTTCTCTCACATTTAGCTGTCCATATTTATGGGATTTAATGGTAAGTGCAAATGCATAAGGGCCATCATACAGTGTCTCAACTGTAGTTTTTAGAACTAGCTTACAAACAATATTAAAAGACAATGTATGTATTATGTAGCAACAATATTTGATTCTATTTCTTACAATTCTGTGAGTAAATTTCTTGAGATATTATAATTTAGCTGGATACCCTTTGAGGAATTGTAAAAAGTCATGACATTTTTTCCAATACATTTGCAATTATGTATCAGGTACTGATCGGCTAATTATTTTCAACAATACGTGGAGTGCGTTGATTTGCGAATTTTTACAGGTGCTCGTTATCAAATTATCTGCTTATCCCGTGTATTCATAAATTGAGCCGAAAAACTTCCTCTGCTGGACTAAGGCCTCCCCCAAACATACAACGACCCCCACTATATCGACCGGTCTGTGTTTATGTTGTGTGCTCATTGGTGGCTTTTCCTTAATCGCCACGCTTGGCGAAGAACGCTGCTGCCCATCCCTCTCCCATGTATCAGTTTTCATAAATGATGTGCACTATTATATATTATTTTGAAACTAGTCTTTCAAGTATGAGGATAACTGAGCTTATGGGATAATTAACAAAATATCTGCTGTAATTATTTGTGATGTGATTCTGATTATTGCCAAAAAAATAAAGCTCAAATATAAAAATTGAAGTCAGAGTAATGTCCTTATTAGTATTCTCGTTTACGTTAATATAACGTGACTAATAAAAGTAGAATGTCATAAAGACAAAATTTTACGCGTGTTTTATTATAAACAAAAATATAAAGTGATGTATGTCTAATCTGTGTTAAGACGTGTTGTCGCGACGTCGTCACTCACTCAATATGTATGAGCGGCTGTAAACAGCAGTGCGGGGGTTCGCTTCATCCGGCTGAGAGCTCTCATTCGCCTCTAATTAATTACTCAACTCAGTTTCAATTAAATTAACTCGAGATCGGGGCATCGACACGCAATGAATCGATGCCAGCCGCGATTCGATTAAGATCGTTAATGCCGATCAATTTTACTCGTTAGTTATCAATAAAGTTATTAAACACGCCGCGAAGCCCCTCCGCAAACATGCAATGCCAGGTGCATGTTTCGTATTTTCGATGGAAAAGGGTAGAATAATGATTGGTCTGTGAAGTTGTTAAGTGAGAAATGATTTAGATAAATTATAAGGTCGGTAATATTTAGAGGTAGAAAAGAAAAAAATTAAGCCATTAAAAATGCATACTAGGGCGGATTCTGAATTGAATATTGCTACGGCTAGAATCTGTGGGAGTGTCACGCGACTTGGTACGCTAGTCTGGCCTACAGTCGTGTCATTTTACCGGTCGCGTGATGCCACGGTACTGCGTGACCTGCGCTGTGACATCAATAATATAGTTCGAGAAAAAACGCAAGTGTAGACATTTTTGCGACGTAGATAATAAAGAACCTTGGCTTCAAATCGTGAATGTTACCTGTGTAACAGTTAACACCCAATCATCAGTCACCACACATGTACCAGTAGTAGATACTGTTATCAGAAGTCGTCATATCAATCAGTTTGTAAAGATGGCCGCGTCATATTCATCTAATCTGCATTATAATAATTGTTTCCATTTACATTCTGACATAGCTACTTGCCGCGTTTCACAATCGCGTCACGGTTTAATGGTACAAGTCTATCAGCCCTCATAGTGATTTATTTTGGACTAATGCAGTGTTCAAAAAGTAAAAAGGCCCAGGTATGGTGATTTCCTTTGGGCTAAAGCAGTGTAGTATAAGGTCTAGGGTGTAAGATAAAAAACCTAGACAAACATTTCAATAAAATAGCAAGGTCCGTAAAGTTTTATTAAAATGTAAGCAACCCGACAAAATGTATTAAAACATAGTCTGCGTAATATCTAGCTAATCGCAAATTCTGCAATTAAAGCTTAAACTTACTACAAACGTTACTATGACGCTTTTGATACATGAACTTAAAATTTGTATCTCAAACACGAAGTAACACTAAAACCAAATTGGCCACTCGAAACTAGTTGAACCGAGTTTAAAACTGCGCCCTTAGCGGGAGGGGGCGTTTTAATTACGGCGTTTAAGTAAAAGCGACGCTACGTCTAGCTAGCTGCATTACACAGATTCAGCCACCAAAAGCCTCCCACTTAGCTAATGAAACATGTTCGCGTATAGTGTTTTAAGCGACGTCGCAGCCCAGAGCCGCTCTGTGCGCATTGTGAGCGCAGCGGACGCCAGCGGCTTCGTCGGACTCGTCTCCGCAAATCCTCATTTACTTGCATTATTTTAATGGAACTATTGTGGGCGGATGTCCTTTGTCGCGTGCGGATGCGGATCCGGCGCACCGGGCTGTGGGAAATGTGCATAAGTGCATCACCGCTCTGCCCCAATTTGTACCGCCGATCCCAAATTAAATGGCAGAAAGCTCTGTTTCAATTTAGCGGATTTGAATACTCGTTCGGATTGCGGACTCACTAGAGGGAACTGGGTTTATTGTTCACGTAACGTCTATAAAAATAGAGAAAAGAAATAACAAAGTATCCATTTAACTAATTAAGTGGGGCGAAGTGGTTTCGAGGCCACGCAGCGCGTCCGCAGAGAAATCCCACGGACCTCTAATAACTGGCTTCCCTAATAAGCTAAGAGGTTGTCTTACTCGTATAAAAATGCAATCGGCGGAGCGAAGGCCTGGCGACGTCGTTCAAACTTTTCAAATTTTCCACCAGCCCGACGGTATTAATTTTAAATTAGACCTAGAGACGTAAATTGTCTCCACATGTGAACGACTTGCGTTAATTAAAATTTTCTATTTATTTTATGTCTTATTCCAATGTATTAAGTCATTATATTGTTTTTACTTGTTTATTATTTTGGTTTTCTGGAAGTATACATAATGAGTTAGTATCACTAACTCATTGGTAGGATAGGAGGATATATATAGGTATAGGAGATAGGCATAGGAGCTTGCAACCCTTAATTTTTGCTGCAGTAAGCTAAGCTCTATTGGTTAAGTGAGGAAACAAAAGTTTAATTAGGATAATGCAGTATCAATTTCTCTATTCAGTTTGCACTGTTTGCAGCACGCGTTCGCTTAGGTCGAGTACACACAGTTGACTGCCACTTAATATGGTCAAGTCGTGACTGAATTACGAGCAATATGGCTCATAATATCGGCTTACAACATGCGGCCACGAGGTGTTTCATACTAGCAGTATGATTTTTCGCGATCACAGACTAAAAAGCATGGGGCTAGTGTGCACTAAGCCTTAGTGTCACGACGTGATTAATTTCTAAACCTCCTGACGCTTTAACTACCTCCGTAATAACTAAACTAGACACGAACCCGGGCCCAATGAATAAATTAAATACTAATTTCTTGACATACTTTGTTTGAAGCGGATTGCCTTGCGAGTAATTACTGTTATATTTTTATTAAGGTTCTGTACCTAATGTGAAACTTACATTTCATTAAAAATTTAGAGCAACACATTTTCATTAATTTTTGGTGCTCAGTACCTACAAAGTTAAGTCTGCAAAATGTTATGTTTATCAACGTATATTTTTTTCTGTTTTCTCTTTTCGACTTGTCATTATAATAGTATAATATTAATACTTTTTTTGTTACCGTGAATTTGATCCCAACTTTGAAGCATAGCGTGACATAAGTACTTAAGAATTAAATGAACTGGCTGATATAAACAACAAAAACATCATTGTAGCACTCGCATACAAAATATCTATACGACCCTTTCTTTCACATTCGCTAGAACAAGGCAATAAAATTCTTTGTAAAAACCAGACGTAATTACATACGTAACACAAGTATCGATCTAAATTGTTTATTTTTTACAGCGTCATTTGAAACGAGCAATTAGTGTGGGTGTGATTAGAGGTGAGAGCAGCTGATCGGCCGCGGCACGCAACAGTAGAGGGTTCGACGCCCGACCCGCTCTCACGAAGGGCGTACGATCAAACTACCTTCAGTAAAAAGTATAATGTAAACAACCCCATCTTACTTTGTAAAGAAAAAATTACAAGCAGTAAATTGGCCGTGATTATTGAAATAACACAGTACCATGTTGAGATTGGACTTACTCCAGTCGGTTAATTTAATTCAGGTTCTGTGTAAAAACTGGTCCTTAGATGACTTGATAGTTGTATCATTATTTCAGCCGTAAACGTCCACTGCTGGACAGAAGCCTCTCCTAAAGATTGCCACAACAACCCGTATGGGTTTGTGTTGTGTGCTCATAGAAGGGTTTTGCCATAATCACCACGCTTGGCATATGGGTTCACGATCATAGTTGAGTTATAAATATATTTGAAGGACGCTGCTGCCCATCCTCCAGCTAATCCAATAGTCGGCTTTTACGACGATGCCACACGCGCCCACGGGATGAGATGGGGTGGTTGTACCTATTCTTAGCATGCACCACACGGCGATTGAATGATGATATGCAGGATTTAATTATTCACACATAAAGATGATGTATTGTAACTGTAACTTGCTATCATTCTACGGTAAAAAGTATTCGGTAGTATTACGAGTCCCTACAAAAGGTACACAGAACTAGCGTGCCGTGCAGAGTAGTGCAAACGACCCCTTGTTCGCGTGCCCCAACCGCTTTAAGGCCGATTGAATTAGATAGACAACAGATATCAGTCATCAATCAAAACGTCCAGGAGTTTAATTGTCGAAAGTGAATTGTTTCTAATCGACTTAAAACCTGTCACGGCACGAACTCCTTGAAGATCGACAAAAGGTTGAAGATCTCTCTCACCTGTCTAGTGCACTATATTAGTGAGATCAGAGGGACGGACCTCGCCCGCAGCCAGCCCTTTGTGGAAAGATTCCCGTAGCGAGTGCGAGGGTACTTTGATGTCGAGCCCGCCAGGTAATTTGGAAAAACGTTATTTAATTAACTTTCGACAAGTCGGCGTAATCGTGTTACAAAGCCGCCGGGTGAACGGTCAAGTCTTTGAGCCACGGGCTAGCGGCTGTTCCAACCGGACTTGATTTTTACGCCAAACATACCGACCATAAAGGCGCTGTCATTTTCAGGTGTTTTCCAATTAACATCGCGCCTTTGACCGCGTCCGCACAAAGTAATAACAACTACAGCTTTTGTTATTAACCGTGTAGTTTTATTAAAGGGTGGCGGTGTAATAGAGACGCGCTTTTGAATAATCTGCGTGCAAAATTAATTTAATTTCTTGTTAAAAGGTGATCGATTTATTTACACAAATAATACCGGTTTTTTTCTCGGACATAGTACGCAGTAGTGTTTTATCCTGCTAGCTGATTGTTTTACTGGCCAGAAATTGTTAGTTAATAAACAGGGCTGGACAATAGTTTTATGAGTTGCCGAAATAAGTTTGGGAGTGTTTAAACTTCGGAATTGGTTAGCGGTGCATTTTGTGTGAGCGCCGTAAGCAAGTCCGTGGCGAGACGAGCCGGCGCCCGCGGCGGCCGGACGACGCTCCGCTCCACGGGATAATTAACTGTGCGAACTATCCTGTTGTCCGACAAGTACTTCAATTAGAAATTTGCTTTAAAGCGCTAATGAATAAATTTCATTAACATTGAAGGCATTTCCAGCAGAATTCACGTAGGCACCTTTAAGACGAACGACACGACCACCTCAACTATATTAATTAATTATCTGTGCAATTAGTCATAAACTTAAAAAATGAAGTGCCATTGAAATAGCTTTAAAAAAAAAAGTTTAATTTTAGATATTGCCGATCTGTCGTTGTCAATCTTTGGCACGAGTGGTAGTCGCATCGCGGTGACGTACGCATATATCTGCAGATGTTGAGCGCGTACGTTAGCAGTTCATTTCTATACTACTTCACGAGCGGGTCATAAAATGTGGTCTGAAGTGCGTTCCGTGCGAGTGACTCCATCACATAAACAAAAGCGCTCTTTGTGCTTTGTTCATTGAACAGCTTAATTGTGTTTCTTCGCCACTTCTATTTGCGCATCTCTATTAATTTCAATTTATTTGTATATATACGTCAACAAAAGTATACAGATAAATCGTGTTTACTGTAAAATGGATACGGGAAATCTCCATCCTCTGCATCCAACGGATCCCAGCAACCTTTAAATCTCCTAATTTTTTATTCAATCTTGAGCATAGGCCTTTCCATTGCTCTGGATGAACTTGAATCTTCTTATTAGGTCTGTCTTAGTACCATAAGTCATCATGGCAACACACACTGGTTATGACCAGTGTGTGTTGCCTTCACTTTCGTCTTGAGATACTGTGGTAAGTATTCTAGACGAGCATAGGTAAATAGGTATAACGCGCAGTTACCCACAGCCGAGTCGGATTCGACGACTGTCTCTTTTTATCATTTCGGCGAATAAAGTCCACTGTTGGACACAGGCCTTCCCCAAAGATCACCAGAATGACCGATATGGGTGTGTTGTGTCCTCATTGGGGGTTTTACCATAATCGCCTTGCTTGGCAGGCGGATTGGCGATCGCAGTTGAGTTGTTAATGTACTCGAAGGACGCTGCTGACCATCATCCGACTAATCCCATAGTCGCCTTTTACGGCACCCACGGGATGAGATGGTTTGGTGCTATTCGTAGCCGGCATCACACGGTCACTTGTCTCTTTTACCTATATTAAATTTTAATAATTTCCATTATGCATTTTCACCAAATGTGTGCAATACAAATGCAAATTTCAGTAATTATGATCACTACGTTGCCCGCTACCTAATCCGGCCGCAGTGAGTGGCCGTGTCGTGAGTGCAAATGGTTTCCGGCACAGCTCTCGCCTTCATCCCTCTGTTTCGCTTATGATTCGTGAATTTTTAATACGTCTGAGAGGAGCGGCTGCCGAGCTTGCCGTTGTTTTAAAAATATTGGTATTGGCTTTTAGAAATATGGTAGAATGTTTTGATTATTCTTTTTGTGTCTTAGTGGTTAATAATAATCAGCCCATTCACTGTCTCCCTTTTCGAGGGTGTCGTGAAAAGCGATTAAAGGTGATTATGGACGGATTGACAAAAGTTTAACCTGTATAATATACGAGGTTCACATTAAACGTTTTTAGAAAATCAAAAACGAAATGATGTAGGAACCTACCCTCCGTCGTTTCAATTATGACGTGTAAAAGTGTCTGTTATGACCTAATTACTAAATAAACGATTCTATTCTATTAATATTTTATTTCGAAATAGTCTCCATTCCTTTCTTACCACCGTCGCATGCGATGGAACCATTGACTAAAGCAGTGAACCCACTCTTCTTAAGGGATCTCTTCCACGTTTTTTTCGAACGCTATCTTCGGGGTTCATAGAGCGAATTCCTGTGAGTTAGTCTTTTATTTTGGGGAATAAATAAAGTCGCAAGGTCGGAATTGTAAGTGGGATAACTCACTAATTCCACACCTTCCATAGACAAATATTCGATTGTCTGTCTGGCGGAGTGAGCTGGAGCGTTGTCGTGATGGAGATCCTGCTTCTTGGGCGGTGCTGCCTAACATTTCCCAAGATAACCGGTAAACAAGGACTAAAATACCGGTCTGCAGTAACAGTCCAGGTCCTCGATACAATTAAACAAGAGCCGCACATTACTGCCACGCCTTTAGGCACATCTTAAATCGGTCATCCCCTCTAGCGGTGAAGAAGATATCTTGGAGGGTTTGTAAAGGATCTCTGCTGCATACACGGCGGCATGTGACCACGTGCTGCCTTTGTTTTCACGGTAGTCGCTCGGTATGGTCACGCAGATTCCCTATTCTGCACACCGGCGACCCACGATGCACCCCGCCATGTAGCGACGGCAGGCTCAGGCGTGTTGGACATGGGAACCAGGGTGGTTTTTATCCTGTCGCATTCTCCTTCCTCTCCCTATCCCGCTCTGCGGTCTCTTTTTGTAGCATGGTGCTGTTCAGTTTTCATGTTCTGCTAGGATAGCCAACAACTGCCGACAGGGAGGGGTCTTGCCCGATCCGATCGACCAAGATCCTATTGCTCGCACAATTTATCACGCAAAAATGATTATTTATTTTTATTTATATTAATAAAAAACGGTATTTAAAGGTTAAATTTATAAATATTTATGGATATTCTCAAAATTGAAGGCAAGCTGAATCGATTGAAAAAAGTTTTAGTTTCCAAGGTGATCGGGAAGTGCCTCAAAAATCACTGCAAAAAATGTCGGTTTTTGGTGTCGTTTTTCATTGTTACATTTTCGGTCTATCCTCTCAGCCCGTAAACAAATCAGAACGATAACGTGCGATAAGGAACTCCGCTCCAAAAATACCTACATATCTTAAATTATCACCATAATAACAACAGAGTCCATCCAAAACAGCTTACAGTCAGTGGCCGCATGCAGCTATTATATGATCGGACCAAATATTTTCGCAGTGCCCGCTCGCGCGCTCGCTCATTGTAGGAAACGGGTGTGTATATAAGCTGCGAGTGTTGGATAGATACTTTAATACCACGTGTTTATTTTTGGTCTATATTTTTGTTATTAATGGGATCAGTAGGTACTTTACCGGGTTGAAGGCGCTTAAATACTCTTGCTGTATAAGCGTGAACGCATGACAAAGTATATTTCTAACACTTCCTTATACTAATGTTTTGCACTAGTCGTTGCGGACGTGCCACACACTTTACGAGCAATGTTACTTTTATCACTGTGTCAGTTGCCTACCCTACTGACTATAGCAAATTACACAGTTACACGACAAACGACTGCTTAATTAAACCGTATCCGACTAAAATGGCTTTTTATCAACACTGCGTTTAAAGATGTAAAAAGGTAACTACAACGTGTGCTCTTGGCCTAGAACTGGCTGATAACGGCGTGCTCGTGTTACCATAGGAAAATATACAGGAAGTATTTATTTAATAACTGTAGTATCCTATTTTTAAAACACAAAAGTATTTACTGATACGCCTAATTAAATTGTTTGTCTTTGGAACGTACAAGTTGTTTCTAGTTTACCCGCTACATAGTGCGCACAATACCAGCAAAAGTTATATCAGGTACTGATTCAGCTAAAAAATTTTTATAGTTTTAAAGTAAAATTAACCCTAAAACCTATAAATTTATTACTTATAGATTCAAAATTCTTATTTATGTCTGGTGTATAATAATAACTTGTTTTAGGTTCCTTTTTAAAACATGAGCTGATGATCCTTGAAAGCACCAAGTCATAGTTATGTCAAATTATTGTATTATCATCGATTCTTGATACATCTACAAATATTTCGAGACAATCGGGCATTTAGGGTGAAAATTTAATTGGAATATTCCGTCACATTCAGACGCAGTTACATATCCACAGGCTGAAACTAATGCAAAGCGTGTAAAAAAAGATAATTTTTATCTTTTAAATAAAATACCACGCTAGGATTTCTCCTGTGTTGTTGCGTTTACAGTCATAGATTAAAAAAACGCCCGGAACCCTTAAGGATTACTCGTGTGTCTGTGTGTCTGTCCGTCTGTCACAGCCAATTTGCTCCGAATTACTAGACCGATTTGAAATTTGGTACACATGTGGATTTCTGCGACCCAAACACGTACGTTCTTCAATCACTTTTGGGGGGTAATGTAGAAAATTAAAGAATAAAGTTTTGCAAACCTACCGTGTCACATATGAAATTGAAGGACTTGTTGTGAGGATTTCAAATGTATTAATGTTATCATTTTTAAATATAAAGTTATTTAAGAAAATAGACGTAAATTGACCAGCATTATCTCCGAAACTACTAAGCCTAAAATCATGAAAAAAAATAAGTGATAGCTCTTTACCAATACATATATGTATATACGATTACAGGAAAACCTTTAAGAAGTCTATGGTATTCAAATAACATGGTAAATCTTTCAATATTATCCGTAGAAACTTACATTTGCGGTTGGAAGTATGTTTTTGGGATAAGTTATTGGTACAAGACCGAATTAAGAAATAGACAATATATTCAGCAATTTCGGAACCCTCTCCACGCGAGTTCGACTCGCACTTGTCCGGATTTTATAATGGTGTACAAAAAGAATAATGTTCTATATTCTACAATAACGCATATTCTATTCAATGTGAAGGGCTCAACTGGGGCGGTCTGCGTTACAAGTCCTACTTATTTCACCCGCCATAACAACTGTGTCATTGGTTTAAAGATAGAGATAGTTTATTACCACACACACACACACACATAATTCTATAAAAATAAAAACAAAGGATACAAAAATATTGTGTAGTATGGTAAAAGGAACTGACTCAGTAATGTTGGCAGTGCGTAGATATCCATGGGTTTGCTTGCTACTTACCATCAGGTAAGCCGTAGCTCTTTACCATTTCGAGCTCATATAAAGGCCCCAGGAGAGTTGTCAATGATACCAACAGCCGTTATGAATTTTAAAGAGCGTTTCGTCAAAAAATTAATATTGCCACTCCATCTCCTCCCGTGAATGTCGTAAAAGACGACTAAGGGGCTCTAAACCAGGGGGGTCATCATTTTGGGGGGTATTTGCCAATACTCACCACGCTTGGCAGGCGGGTTGGTGAGCGCAGTATGGGTACCGTTTCACAGAAGGGACGCTGCTGCCCATGCCTCTGGTTTAAATTCCCTTAGTCGCCTTTTACGACATCCACGGGAGGAGATGGAGTGGTGCTATATTCTTAATCCGGACACCACACGGAATTTAATCCATTAGGAATCATAAAACCCATAAAAGTATCGGTATCGGCACCATTCTCCACCTCCTCTCTGCGTCAATTCGGTTGCCAAGTGTACCGATTATGACAATATGGGATGTCGACCGCTCATTGTGACTCTTTGCGGCGGTCCATATTTAGGAACGGACCTTAACATCTTGATATGAATCATAAGCCTAAAATTGTACATTCCCATTCCATTTTCCCCAATCACATTTGTAAATTAACTGAATTTTAGAACTGGGAATACCGATTTCTGAATATTATTCAATTGGCAATTCACTATGGCGTCAATCAAACGCCCCCTGGTAGACAATAATTAACGCAATTAATTAAGGTTAGGAAATACCTTAATTACGAGGGCGGCACTGAAAATTTCGGGAATCAAGGAAGTGACACAACATTATTATTTAAAAATGTATTTATTGCTTTTCGAAGTATTCTCCGCGAAATTTGACACATTTTTCCATACGATGGAACCAATCATTGAAGCAACCATTCCATTCGGAAGTTGGGGTCTCCAAAATGGCCGTTTTGTAGGCGTCCACAGCTTCTTTAGGTGATGAAAATCTCTGTCCACGCAATTTATTCTTTATTTTAGGGAAAGTATAGAAATCATTAGGGCTTAGGTCGGGGCTGTACGGCGGATGGTCTAATAATTCTATGTTTTCTTGCTCTAAAAACTCTTTTGTTCTGTGCGCGGTGTGAGAATTCGCATTGTCGTGATGGAGGATGATGCGGTGGTTGCAGTTCTCTCTACGGAGTTCAGAAACGACCTGTGGCAAACAAATGCTAGCATACCATTCTGCATTAACCGTTCTTTGTCCCTCGAGAGGAATAGTCGTAACATGGCCGGTTTTGGAGACAAACGTGGCCACCATTTTTTTTGCAACACTCCGTGAACGAACAATTTTTGTTGGCTTTAACTCATTTTCGAACACCCAAACTCGTGACTGGTTTTTTGTTTCGGGTTCGTACGCATATATCCAGGATTCGTCACCTGATACGATGTTGTATACAGCATTTGAGGATCCTGCGTGGAATCTTTCGAGAGTTCTGACGCACCAAGTAACGCGAGCCGCTTTTTGCTCTTCACATAGCAAATGCGGTATCCATCGGGAAAACAACTTTTTTACACCTAATTGTTCATGCAAGATTATTTGTATTTGACTCATGCCAATGTCTAAAGTTGCCTGAATTTTGCGGTATGTCACATGTCGATCTTCCTCAATCAGCTTACGCACAGCATCAACGTTTTCTTGGGTGACTGCAGTTTTTGGACGACCTTGACGAGGATCATCACTGAGCTTGACACGTCCACGTTGAAATTCAGCAAACCAGCGATAAATTGTGGTTTTGGATGGGGCTTCATCGCCAAATGCAGAAATCATCCGGTCAACACACTGTTTTTGTGTTATACCACTTCGAAAGTCATAATAAATCATCGCTCTTGAATTTTCTCGAGTCAATTCCATTTTCTCAACGACTAAACAAGTTTGACAAAACCTTGTGACAAGACCGTGAATCTTTTTTTAAATAAATAAATGGTATTCGATTTGTAAAACCAAGGAGTTTTCAATTAAAAAGATTTTAATATGACAGGAACAGTGGAAATATTCCATTCCCGATACTTTTAGTGCAGCCTATGTAATGATCACGCCAGTCACGACATGTAAGTGTTCATACCGGCAAAGGTCAAGCGTGACCCACCCACGGGTACAAATCTTCGAAGGTTTATTAAAGAATGTACGGGCGCGGCACAATGATCGATTCGGTTAATCGATTTATGGTCAATGAATTTGATTATTGTTGATTATTATAATAATAAAAAAATGAGTTTAATGAAATTATTTTTTAAATTTAATTATATTCGATTGCTTTTGTTATATACACTGATTTTCAATCAATGATTTTCGTCATTTTCTTATTTGCCAATAAATTTAATCCTAAGTTTAGTGAGCTTACAAGATTTGAATCAGGGATTGGACAAGAGACCTCTTTTTCAAAATGAAACCTCAGATACACGTAATACAACTTATACAGTATCTTGAGAGATTCAAATAAGAACTTGTGTTAATTAATAGGTGTCGATTTCTAGACCTCATCGACCGCCAAAAGCACATTTCGTTTATATCGACCCCTGGGAAACCGATACCGACCCCAAGGGGTAAATATCGGCCACTTTCCCTCTTCCCTGATTTAAATAAATATACACTAAACTACATATACTTTACAAAATCGCCTGCAATCTAGACGCGAGTTTAACTTAAGTTTCGATTATTACAATGGTAACGTAGAATCGTCGTGGTGTCTGGATCATAAATATAGCACAAATCCATCTCCTCCCGTAGATGCCGTAAAAGTTGACGACTAAGGGACTGTAAACCAGAGGGATGGACATCAGAGTGGATGGAGTAGATGGAGGATGGAGATGGAGATGGAGATTGACTTTCGATATAGAACGATTGGCAACCCATTCAAAACAAGCGACCTCGCCACCAATAAACACGCCACGCAATTAGCCACCAAACCCGGAATGTATTCACTTTTGGTTAAGTATACGTTCTCTGTGGAGTTTCAATACACTGTACACTGGTGGGAGCACAGAACAACTGTGTATTGTGGACGGGTAGTATCGATAATTCTATTATGGGTCGATAAGACAATAAGCTTACCCAGCTCTTGGCCATTTATTACGTGGCATGCCAGGTCCAGGAGCCCGTCTACGGAGCTGAAGATGACCGCTCCAGTGGTTTAAGCCGGTAGGAGTCCAGAATGCCCATTCGCCATTGCCCGGGGCAGAGGAAGGTCATGACAAATTTCCATTGGGCGATCAATAAAATAAAAAAATCATGTGGGGGAAGCTGACTCTCCAGGTTACGTCCATTGATACTATAATTCCACAGCTGAGCGGTTCATCACCCTCTCAGCCGTTAACAGACACCACGACAGATATTTCAAACAACTACATAAAAGCACTATATCATTCGATATTCCGTACATACCTCCTCATAGTCTTTGTGCGAGTGCTGCTGTGCGCGGGAGGCCGCAGCTCATTCCCGCGAGCGGCGCGGACGGCCTACTTTGTTCTTGCGCATCGGCGCGCCTGGCGCTCCCGTCGCGTTCGCGCTCTTCATCAGCTTCTGCCAGTCCTGCTCGCACACTAGTGAGCCCGCTAGCATGTAATACCTGCGAGAAATGCGGTATTTTGTGTCATATTTCTTGGCAAGGTAGTTGAGAATAAAGGGTTTAGTGGGAGCCACCTAATGCCCTAGCTTTAGGAGTTAAAGAGGGAATTTGTTAGTTTGACCCAAAACTGTTTCTGGACAGTAAATATTATAATAATTACAAAGCTAGTAAATTATTAGAGTACGGTTGTAGGCATTTGAAACAAAAATGCAACTACTTTAACCATCGTCATCATTTCAGCCGAAGGACAAACTGCTGGACAAGGGCCCATAGATTTCCACAATGACCGGTTACATGCAGCTCGCATCCAACTATTACTAGCTACCTTCACTAGGTCAACTGCTTTTTGATAGGGGAATATCGGCCCAAGAGTACTTGAAGCTGGATAAAAGCAACAGACCTTGAAAATGCAACAACAAAGAATAAAATAACACCTTACATACTGTGCAAGTCTAAATAAGGAGAGTATGAAGGCTGAATGATGGCGGGAAGAACAGTGAATAGCCCACCTAATTTATACACACAACACGGTTGGAGGCCTTGACCGGCTTGGGTCCGATTTCAGCACGAAACAAATATTTGTTTAACCTCCATTTGATTCCGTGTGGTGTCCGAATTAAGACATTAAGAATATAGCACCACTCCAACCGCCGTGTGGTGCCGGCTCAGAATGCCAGCACCCCATCTCCTCCCATGGGTGTCGTAAAAGTCGACTAAGGGATTAGCCGGAGGATGGGCAGCAGCGTCCTTCGAGTACATTAACAACTGAACTGCGATCGCCAACCCGACTGCCAAGCGTGGCGATTATGGCAAAACCCCCCAATGAGCCCAGAATACATCCATATCGGTATGGTTGTGGTGATCTTTGGGGGAGGCCTGTGTCCAGCAGTGGACTTCACCCGGCCGAAATGATGACCACTCCAACTCCTTCCGTGGATGTCTTAAAAAGGCGATTTAGGGCCTATAAACTCGAGAGATGGCAGCAGCGTTCCTTCTGTGGAGCAATAGCCATACTACGCTCAGCCACCCGCTTACCAAGCATGGTGAGCAAATCCCCCCTAAAATAACGACACAATTGTAGCAACTTATAAGGGAGCCCTTGGTTCAGCAGTGGACGTATAAATTACTGATACGATGAGCCTACATTTAGTTGTTCCGAGCCCGGGTGTTTGTGCCCGTAAAATCTATGTCAGTAAACTGCACCCACGATAAAACAAAATGTATCTATACAGTATAATGTGTATCGTTATTAAAAAGTAAAAATAAATTCCTTAGGACGCCCTGCTTGTGATGACATCGTGTTGGTGCTAGGGGCACAGGGGCTAAGCCGAGGCGCTATGGTTCGGCTCAACGACGAATGCCGATAGTCTAAGGTTAGAGTGGTAGTCATTTGAGTTCCTGAAACGACTGCCTTGATGTGTAAAAAAATAGTCACCAATCCAAAGCCTAACCCCGTCAAGCACGACTTAATCGTTTTTTCTTGTTTTCTTTATCACCCGATGCATGTACAGTATGTGTTTCCTCCGTCCCGGGGAAGGACGGAGGGGTAAGCTGGACTCACCGACTAAAACCACCGGAGCGGTCATCTTCGGCACCGAAGGGTATTTCAGGAACAATTAAACTAGAGCCGCCCATTGGTGCCACGCTTTTAGACACATTTTGGGAGTGGATCTCATCTTCCCGTGAATCGCTCGGTATGAGCACCCTATTACCCCAATCTGCGCTCCCGCGATCCGAAGCTCGGCTTGATCTAGTAAATCGATCCTATGAGCTCTTCTTGCCTTTCACAGCCAGGTGTGTATATACTCGTATTTATAAAGCGTAATTTTATAGTTACCAACCTGTCTCCCTGCATAAGGTGTGATCCGCACTTGGAGCACGCGAAGCACTTTATGTGGAACACGTGGAGCGGCTGTTGCGGCGCATTCGTCCTCATGACAAACTCGCTGGCCGGGATTGCCTGCCCACACGCTGCGCACGCGCCCCCTGAACCAAACATTCTGGAACAACGAGACAGACTATATTAATTTGATTTTAGAAGCTCAAATACCCCAGGGCCCAGGGAAAGGGGCAACAACCTAATGTGGTGAGGAGCAAGTCGTTGTAAGTTTTAAGATAATACTAAACTCCATCGAGAGATAAGCGTTGATACTTTCGGGTTTGATCAATAATAACGACTTGAAGTTTTCAGGGACTGTCGAATAGCGGTAAATTAAGTATGTGGTGCTATATCATATAGATCACTTGCCCCTCTTACATCACAAAATTCGAACTCAAAATATGCAGTTTAATTTATCTAATCACTATAGAACAAATTAAAATAATCTTAATTACGAACAAAAAAGCAATTTAAAACTTACTGTTGTAGCTGCTAATTAAAACAAGAACTAGTTACCTACTGCTATGGAAATATTCTCTAATAAAGTCGAAGTATTTTAAACGACCTGCTTTTATAGAATGTTTAAATTGAAGATGAAAATGATCGACATCCGAAGCAGGTCTTAGAGTTAACAATTTTAACAAGCAAGCTTCAATCCGTTCAAATGCCATGATTATTGCTCGTTAAGCTTTGATAAATGGATAATAAACTAACGACGTAAACGATAAATCACTCGAATATACACGATTATGTGTACTGCTGTTTGAACACTAAATTATTGAGTATATTTATAAAATTATTACTATCAGTTCACCAGTATTATTTGCTCGTGGAAATTTAGAACAAGCCTGCCTGTGGAAAACTAGCTTAGAGCGGTAGTGAATTATTATACACCGAACTTGTCATTTCTGTAAGGTTGGTATTGCTTATTCCGCTTTTAGAACGACAAGACGGTTCTTATTTCCACGGATTTGTCGTTTGAGAGTAGATAGGGGTGGGCTATTCTTTACCGGGAACCACAGGGAATAAAAAAGTACTAGGTACCAATAAATAAAAATAACAGATAAACTCAACCAATAAATATTGCTAAATTCATTGTTCATGAGATTAGCGCGGTCGAAATTATAATTAGTATTTTAATTTAACGTATTAGGTAACAATCTCTTTATATATATATCATCATCATCATCATCATATCGGCCATACAACGTCCACTACTGAACAAAGGCCTCCTCCATAGATTTCCACAACTGTGTCATCATATTGGGGGGAATTCGCCAGTACTCACCACGCTTGGCAGGCGGCTTGGTGGGCGCAGAATGGCTGCTGTTCCACAGAAGGGACGCTGCTGCCCATCCCTCTGGTTGAGAGTCCTTTAGTCACCTTTTACGACCTTCACGGGAGGTGATGGAGTGGTGCTATATTCTTAATCCGGACACCACACGGATATTTATATATATAGTCAACACATACTTAAAGACACTTCTAACAAGGTGAGAATTTACGTCACGTGCATTGGGCATCAATCAATCATTATTTCTGAAGCAGTTTTCCCGCTACCTTTAGGAAGCTATAGTGTGTTGCCAAACGACGAGTGCATTTATAAAGGCGGATGCTTACATTTTTGATAGCTAGTGTTTATTTTTTATCTGTGTGCAACTTTTAACGATTTGAAATAGAATATGATCATTCAGTAGTTATATTGAAACAACGGAGCCGGAGGATATTTCACCACATGACAACCTCTGAAATAATTGCTATTAAGTAAGTTTCTACTGTCAATTTTGTCGATATTTGTAGTATTGCTAGTTTGATAAAAAGTTACCGTTTTCCAGTACTTATCTCATGTTAGTTTTAATTTTATTTCTGTGTTCATTTTTTACATATTTATTTTATCCACAAAATGCACTATACTTTATGAAGAAATACATTTTCTAGATCTTTCTACCGCGATAAGGACGACTAACGATGACATGTCGAAATAGGCGATTTAACAGACGCTTTTCTTCAAAACATGTGGTGGTCTATTCTAAGTCCGGCTCAGAATTCCACCACCCCATCTCCTCCCGTGGGTGTCGTAAAAGTCAACTAAGGGATTGGCCGGAGGATGGGCAGCAGCGTCCTTCGAGTACATTAACAACTCAACTGCGATTGCCAACCCGCCTGCCAAGCGTGGCGATTATGGCAAAACCCCCCAATGAGCCCACAACACACCCATATCGGTCGTCGTGGTGATCTTTGGGGGAGGCCTGTGTCCAGCAGTGGACTTCATTCGGCCAAAATGATGACTACCGGTTAAGCCCACGTTTTATATGACGATTTATCAATCATCATGTGTCTGCCATAAACCTGAATATACTTTTCTATTTCTTCTTTAACTTTTTCTACGCTATGTTATAAAATCAATCATTCCGAGGTGATTTAGCGTACAATTAATAAGGTTTAAAGCGGCCATATTGAATGGTTTATTACCAATAAAACGTGTGAATATACATAACTGATAAGGTAATGTTTATTGCTTCTTTGACAGTGTCACATTTATGTTTATAATTAGCGATAAACCTTAATGACTACAGTTTTGTTTGACTTATATTTTCATTACAATAAATCGAATGGTAGGAGATCATGAAACTGCGAGGTAACGGGGAAAAGGGGTGTGCAGAAGAATAGCTTGTCATACCAAAGAATGGATAGCTTAATTCTAGAGTAGTTATTATATCCATCAACAAATGAATTATGTACATTTTATTAAATGTCGGCTCTGTTTTGTAATATATATTTATTACTCAGAATGTAAGTTATTTCCTTTTCATGGAAAATTGCCTTGAGCTAGATATCAAGTGTTCGAAGGATTATGAGGATAGCAGCTATCCACGGTGTACTGGTAATACTGGGATTGAGAGGAAGAAGTGAAAGGGACAAGAAATGAGAAATGTACCTCTAGCGTGGCACTTGCCCCCTGCCATCAGTCTAGGTACGTGGCACTTGTCCCATGCCATCAGTTCATGGTGGGGGGCCACGGGGCTCACGGGTGCGCCGATTAGGGAGTCTGCGTGCTCATACCGAGTGACCCCCGGGAAGACTGTGGCGCGCACGTGGTCACGTGTCGCCGTGTGCGCAGCACAGCGCACAGCGAGACTTAGAGGGATCCTTTACAGTCCTCCTCGAGAAGTGCCTGGGGGCCGGCTTTTTTACTTTTGGCGCTTGCCCTCCGCTAGAGGTCACCCTCTCTTTACAGTCATACCCTCCAAGATTTCATAAAGGCGTGGCACCAATGGGCGGCTCTAGTGTGATCTTACGAGGACCTGGAGCCCCACTTCGGTGCCGAAGGTGACCGCTCCAGTGGTTTTAGCCGGTAGGAGACCGGCATATCCCTTCGCCCTTCCCCGGGGCGAAGGAAGTTCCATGTAGAATTTCCACTGGACACAAATAAAAAAAAGTTACGTGGCACTTAATAACGTCGTTACTGCAAAATAATTATAATCTCTATTTCCATTTAGTTGGGACGTCGCTTGCCAACTGCAATAAAATAATCTATTATTACTTTGCTTGTTAACTACCATGATGTCGCATAAAGTTTCTAATATAGGTACTAATGCCGGGGCCGCGCGTCACCCGGTGCAGTGGGCGAACTGCGAACTTTTGCGTTCTGTAATCTCTACCTATCTCAACGGAAAACATGATTTAAGTTAATGACATGTATTCACCCAAAAAAATCGCGTCCAACTGTGAGACTGCTGCGACTGTGGCAGTTTAATAGCGGCATTTAATACTTAATGAGTCATTATTGCAATCGCTATTAGCGTCGCCGGCGAGCCCGTATTATTTACAACCGCCCTGAATATTAATAAATCGCAATAACAATCCGGCCGAAAGCAATCAAAATTTAATTACCTGCGCTTCTTAGCGTTATTCGTTTTGAAATGATTCAACGCCGAACATTGGCAATGGTGAAAGATAAATTTGAAAGTCTTAAAAGATAAATTTGCTTCAATCACTCGGAGCAAATAGGATTTCGTTTCATTTACTCCGGTAAGAGCGTTTTCAATTAAGGAGCGCCCGACAAACAGTATCGGCGTATGAAGGTAAAATTAATTAAACCGAGCCAAGACAAACATGTACGAATCTGTTTGTGTTGGACGTTCGCGAGCACGCCCGGGCCGCGCGCACCGTGTTTACGGGAAGATGATGCGGATTATACCTAGTAAAAATACAGGAAGACACTAATCGGAACCACATACAATATACATACCATCATATCGGCGGACGAACGTCCACTTCTGAACAAAGGACCTCATAGATTTACACAGCGACCGGCGGGCCGATTAGCTAAAAACAGCAACAACAGACGCGATAGCAGCTATCGCGCAGCCAACGATCAACCGGTGGCAAAGCGTCAAAAAAATTGGCATTACGTAAGGCATCGCCCGCCTGTCAGTATTGTGGAAGATGCATAGTTACTAGCGCCAGTAGCCACCAGTGGACCTAAAAAGAATGAACGTTTTTAGTTCATTGATTGTCCGACAGAGGCGCGTCAGAGATCTTCGCCTGTTTAGTCTCTATCGGCAAATAGATAACACCAAATTGACGTTTGACAGCGGCGTTGGAGCAGTTTACGCCTGTTGCAAAGCGTCTGCGACTTAGGTAATCAGCCCGCGGTTATGTGCTGCTCGCATCCAACGACTCCCTTCACCAAGTCGTCTGTCCATGTCGTTGGAGGCCATCCCACACTATGTTTACGGTAAGTCTCGAGAAACTGCCCCAACGACCATCAGTTCTACGAACAGTGTGCCCCGTCCATTGCTACTTCAGCTTATTAATCCCTATCAGCTACATACATACATATACGAGGGTCACACTGAATGTTCGAGGTCGTTCCATTCGAATATTTTCCAAGAAAAGGAAAGAAAAGCAGAAGTCAAGAGAAAAATATGATTGCCTCATTCTTTGGGCAAAAGGACTGTTAGAACAGATTGGTATGTTAGTCATTGTTTATCGGTTGTCTTGGAAAATGTTCGACAGCAGCGCCCAAGAAGCAAGATCCTCCTCCATCACGACAACGTTCCAGCTCACTCCGCTAGACGGACAATCGAATATTTGTTTATTGAAGATGTGGAATTAGTGAGTTATGCTCCTTACAGTCCCGACACGCACCGTGCGACTTTTATTTATCGCTCAAAATAAAAGATAAACTCAGAGGAATTCGCTTTATGGACCCCGAAGATGCCGTGGCTGTGTTCGAAAAAACATGGAAGAGATCCCTAAAGAAGAGTGGCCTCACTGCTTCAGTCAATGGTTCCATCGCATGCGACGGTGCTTAGAAAGGAACGGAGACTACTTCGACAAACAATAAAAATATGAACAGGTTCCTATATCATACCGTTTTTATTATTTTTTACTTTTAGTGTGATCTTTGTTTATCTATGAAACAAATATTGTTCAACGGCTTTCGGAATAAGGCAAAAAATATTCATTTTCCCACATGCAGCGTCGATAGGCGGCATTTGGCGGCACGGTTATGCACCAACCTGACGATGTGTGGCTGATACAGTCGACTGCTGCTCCAGGGTTCTGGGTTCGATTCCCGCACGGAACAAATATTTGTATGGTCTGCAGGTAGTTGTTCCAGTTCTGGGTGTATTGTGTGTGAAAATTTTACCTGTAAACGCACCCACGACACAGGAAAACCCCAGTGTGGGGAGTGTCAAAAAAAACGTGCCTTTGTGAGAGCGCATGAACCGCCAAAATTAGTTTATTATAATTACTGAGAATAATAAACTCTAATTATACCAGAACCTAAGAAAATTACATTTTATATTATCTACGTGTATCGGAGGGGAACTGTGCCTACATAAAGTTAAAATATAAGCTGAAAGCAAGGTTGACAGACCAATAAATCTCTTCCGTTTACATAAGTGGGTCGAACTCCATGAATACCACAAATAAATCTGCTTGTATCAGAAACGTTATGCTACGTTATATTCTGTGTGGTGCCGGGTAAGAATACTACTACCCCATCTCAGCCCGTGGGTGTCGTAAAAGGCGACTATTTGCCGGAGGATGGGCAGCAGCGTTCTGAGAGTACATTTAAGTAAACTCCATTGTAATCGCCAACTCGTCTGCCGAGCCTGGTGATTATGGTAAATCCCGCCAATGATCGCACAGCAAAAAACTCATATCAGTCGTTGTGGCGATCTTTGGGGGAGGCCTATGTTCAGCAGTGGACGTATTCCCACTGAATGATGTATCAGAAACCAATTTGAAATCTTCATTTGGATAAAAGAGATACCTATGTTGGGATTTACTTACATTATAATTAATTAAGAAAATTAATATGTTTAATATTTCCTTAAGAATCTTTTGAACATTGTACATCGCAGATCGCACATCAATTCTCGGAACGGACTTAATTAAAACGAGAACATTAACACACGTGAAGTTGTTTTATTTATTCGACCGTGTTACTTTAACAAGTTTTGTTTGGGTTGGAAATTTTCAAATAGATAGAGGACGCGTTTAGTTCGATACCTTTCATCATGATTTGTAATTTTATTTAATGTAGTTGGAAGTTGTTAAGAATTTCTAATCGACAACTTTTAGGTTTCCTTTCATACTGATATTAATTAACGGATGTGTGTTTAACATGAGTTTAATAAATGCGAAAGTTGCGCGTCTGGCTCGTCAGGCCGGGTGCGGTGCCTACTCGAAGTTTATTTGCCTTCGTTACTTGTAAAATTGAATACGTCGCCGTGAATCCTCATTAATTTAAGATGTAGACTGTATCTTGACATGTTATTTTATTCATTAAGGGAGCGTCTTGAGTCGCACGGTTGTGTACGTGTCGACTACGGATTGTTGTAAGGAACATAATTTAAAACCTCTCGACAAGATCATTAGAGCGAGGGGTGTGGAGGGCACGTGAGAGGGCGCAGTTATCGCCTCTAAATATAATGTAGGACTGACTGAAGCAACTCATAATTATTACCGGGTTTCTAGACTCTGAGTAGGCGGCCATGTGTGAATTTCCTAATTAAGGATATAACATGTCTTGGTTCTTATTCTGCGTGTAGTTATGACACGCTACAATACACCATTATCATCATCATGTCAGCCAAAGGACGTACACTGCTGAACAAAGGCCTCCCCTATAAGTTTGTACAATTGTGTAGCCATTTTGGGGGGGAATTTAACAGTACTCATCACGCTTGGCACGCGGGTTGGCTAGCGCAATATAGCTGCTGTTCCACAAAAGGGACGTTGCTGCCTATCCATGGTTTAGAGTCCCTTAGTCGCCTTTTACAACATCCATGGGAGGAGATGGAGTGGTGCTTTATTCTTAATCCGGGCACCACACAGATATTCAGTACATAACAATAATTAAATATCATTTTTCTTATGTTCATAATCAGCCATTTATACGTCCACTGCTGCACAAGGGCCTCCCCATAGATTTCTACAATTGCGCCGTAATTTTCGTGGGTATTTGCCAATACTCACCACGCTTGGCAGGCGGGTTGATAAGCGCAGTAGAGCTACTATTCCACAGAATAAACGCTGCTGCCCTTCCCTCTGGTTTAGCGACCCTTAGTCACCTTTTACGATATCTACGGGAGGAGATAGAGTGGTGCAATATTCTTGATCCGGACCAGACGGACAACTTCTTATGTTGCCTTCTTCTTTTTTTGTAAATGAAAACATTATTGTAAATTATGTATAAAAATGACTTAATATAATCTGTTAATTAAATAGTTAATGTAAAACTCCTCGATGCACACAACAAACCCGGACCAGTAGTTGTGGCGATATTTGCTTATGTCCAGCAGTGGACTTTATTCGGCTGAAACGACGACGACAGGTGCCTTCTGATCAAATAAAATATCGTGAGGAAAACTGAATCGCTCTCAGGTATCGATTGTTTTGCCCGTCAATAAGTTATCCAAATTCTGAAAAAAGTTAAAGTCTATAGGCGCAAGGTTTGGTGAGTACGGCGGATGACGGAGAGCTTCCAACTCCAGCTCTTGTAGCTTGGAGACCGTCTGTTGTGCAGTATGGGGTCGCGCGTTGTCGTGCAGGAGCAGCGGGGACGGGCGATTGATCAAAGCTGGTTGCAGATGCGCGAGCTTCTCCATCATAGTGTTTAATTCTTCACAGTTCTCATCTGCAGTAATGCTCACCCCGTTTGGTAATAAGCTGTGATGAATCACACCGGCACTAGACACCAAACAGAGACCATCACTTTTCTAGATACAAATATTACATAATAACTTGAATTTTCATCGAAAAATATTCAAACGCGATGAAAACATAACACTAACCAATACACATAAGACTGATTTTGAAGAATGAAAACCATGTTTCTAAAATAAAATAAATTAGAAAAGAGAATTTATAGCCAAACAAAAAATATTTTTAATTGAAATGGCTAGTAGGTACTGCAGAATGGATATTTCTTAGGTAATACTAATAATACCTATTATTAAATTGATAAAAAAGTAACTATTATTTTATTTAGGATACATCAGATTTTATTTAAATATATTATTTTTCTATTAGGAACTATTTTACTTTATATCTACTATGATTTCTACCGTGACGTCGGAACAGTTTCCAGATGCAAATTCCTCATACACCCAGAACCGGAACAACTATCTGTAGTTTATACAAATATTTTTTCCGTGCGGGGATCGAACCTGCGACACGTGGCGCCGAAAGCCAAGCGATCCGCTAATGCGCTATACATACAAATACATTGTCAGGTGTCCATTTCCAGTTGAGTTCTATGTAGGGAATTTGGTCCCCTTATTTCTGTACCACATCCATCGGAAAAAAGGGGCTCTACACCTTACACAGAAGTATTATATGTTATTAAACAAGACTAACAACTAAAATAATATTACCAAAGTCGTAAGAATAAGCGCGGGCTAGAGATATAGCAGTGGGAGGGGCGCGATTGGGTCCCCGAGACGAATGCCTCTCAATAAGGCCGAGATGCGTCCGGGCCGGGATAACTTGTTGCTTCATCTTGTTTACTGACAGACTTAAGGAAGGGCCCCTAAAAATCTTTAAACGGCATCATTACGAATATCAAAAGGTAGATTCTTGCAGCGATGCTTCTTCAAACGAGGGAACGCAGCGATGCAACGCATCTCGTTGGCTGGGCAGCGCATATTTATTATGTCGTTTATATTTTATAACGCCTTTATGTTTATTTTCTTACTAAATCGTTATTAAATTACACTAGGAAGTTATGTATTAGCTTTTCGCGATTATTATCTACTCATTATAATAAAACACTTTTAAACGGGCTACCTAACTATTAATACATCGCGTATAATATAGATTTTTGTTTTTACTATCGTTTCGAACACTGCAGTGTTCGTGATCGCAGGATGATGGAGACAGGTATCGTTGCATATTTTAAAGTTATTGTATCTATCGTAAAAATAAAACCCACAGTTATTTCGATGTATGTTATTATAGATATATATTAAAAATAAAAATTACATACCTATTAAAATATTTTCTTTTCAATTAAGTATGTACTTTTACCTACCTATGTATTTTATGTACCTGCTATGCCTGTATGTATTTGCTACCTATAGCTTTTCAATTTAATAATGTTAAAACAATTAAAATATAAACCGATTAAATATACAACCTTTGCTTTTATCGGGAGTACCTACCACGACACCTCTAGTTTTTTTTAATGAGACTTTTTTTTCTATTTTATTACCATAAAGTAAGTATTAACTTTTGATGGTCAGCCAGTAACGTAAGACTTATTAACATAACTTTACATGTGTTAATTGGATTGTGACATAGCGACTAACGCACAAACAAGGAATCTAGTTCTGATGACGATATATCGTAATTTGACTTTCAATTTAGACTGAACATTTAATTATTTAATAATTTAAATTACCTTTCGTATGAAGCTGCAGGCACCGATTAGTCAATGCAGTGACGGCACGGTTGGTGCAGTGGCTGATACAGTCGACTGCCGCGCTCCGGGTCATGGGTTCGATTCCCGCAAGGAACAAATATTTGTATGATCTGCAGGTAGTTGTTCCGCCGCCGGTACCAACGAAGCCGACGCCGGCACAGCGCTACAGCCGGAGAGACTGATGAGGCCTATAGAGCCTATCGGGCGGCCACGCTGGTATTTCAGACCGCCATCAGCGAGGCGAAGGCTCGGTCCTGGAGCGAGCTCCTGGAGGGACTAGACAGGGATCCGTGGGGGAGACCCTACCGTATGGTAGTGGGCAAGTTGCGCCCGTATGTCCCCCCGGTGACCGAAACCATGGCCCCGGATTTGCTGGAGAGAGTACTTTCAACGCTCTTTCCGGCGGTTCGGGACCATCCTGGTCCCTCTCCACCCCCAAATGACTCGGACTGGGCCGAGGATTTGGGGGTTTCGGATGGGGAGCTGGGCCGAGCCATTGGCCGCCTGAAGAGTCGCAACACCGCACCGGGTCCGGACGGCATTCCGGGCCGTGCGTGGGTGTATGCGCTACAGTCTCTTGGGGACCGCTTGAGGCGGCTGTTCACCAGTTGCCTCCGTAGTGGCGTGTTCCCGTCCGGCTGGAAGGAAGCCGGATTGGTTCTCTTGAAGAAGGAAGGAAGGGCTGCAGAGTCTCCCTCTGCATACCGTCCCATTTGCCTGCTCGACGAGGCTTCGAAGCTATTCGAAAGAATAATTACCCGAAGACTCGTTGAGCACCTGTCGCGAGTTGGCCCCGACCTGGCCGAAAGTCAGTATGGCTTCCGGCAGCGGCGGTCCACCATCGACGCGATTCTTCGCGTCCGCTCGCTGTCGGAACAGGCAGTGTCCCGGCGGGGTGGGGTGGCGTTGGCGGTCAGTCTAGACATCGTCAACGCCTTCAACTCCATCCCGTGGGGCGCTATTAGGGCGGCACTAGTCTATCATCGGTGTCCGCCCTACCTGCAGGGCATCATTGGGGCCTATCTGCGTGATAGGCACATTCGCTACGTGGGCAGGGACGGTAGCGTAAAGCGGAGGGAGATTATGTGCGGGGTTCCGCAGGGGTCAGTTCTCGGCCCTCTCTTATGGAACCTCGCCTACGATGCGGTCCTGCGTGTCGTTCTCCCTGCTGGCGTCAGCTTAGTCTGTTACGCTGATGACACTCTGGTGTTGGCCAGCGGGGAGTCCTTCGAGGGAACCATCCGGCTTGCGGAGCAAGCGGTGGCAATTGTCGTGGCCAAAATCCACGCCCTGGGTCAGCGGATAGCGCCTCAAAAAACGGAGGCGCTATGGTTCCACAAACTGCCGAGAAGCAGAGAACCACCCAGTTCGTGGATACGCGTTGGTGACGCGCAAATCGGGGTGGGCCGGTACATGAAATACCTGGGGCTCACCCTGGATAGTCGTTGGGGCTTCGAAGAGCACTTTCAGCGCCTCGTCCCCCGAGTCGAGAGGGTAGTGGGTGCTCTACACCGGCTGCTGCCCAATCTCGGGGGACCATGTGAGGAAGTTCGCCGTCTCTACGGAGGAGTCGTGCGGTCCGTGGTCCTATACGGGGCGCCTGTATGGTCAGCTCGACTATCAGGCGCCCAGCGCTGCAGAACCAAAATTCACGGTCTGCAGCGCAGAGTGGCTATCCGGATCGCACGAGGATACCGAACGGTGTCCTACGAGGCGGCAACTCTCCTGGCGCGTTTTCCGCCTTTTGACATCCTGGCGGAGATGGATGCGTGGGTCTACGATCAGACACGCTCCCTCCGCCAGAGCTACATTTCACGTATTGTTTTCTGAGCTACATTTCACGGATTCCCCAAAGCCACAAATATTTGTATGGCCCACAGGTAGTTTTATCGGGTTTATTCACCTGAGACTAATGCCTGTCTTATACCCACGATACAGGAAACATCCTAGTAAGGGGCAAGGCTTAATAAAATACCTCAATCAAGGCATCAATTTAGTCAACCACGCAGATTCATCAATAAAGTTATTATGTGTGCATGATCACAATGCATGTTGGGCCTCGGGAGGCGGGACGGGACGCACCATCGTCTGTGTATCAAGTTAGCACGTCGTTAGAGAGACTCGTTAGCGGCGCGTGGCGACGACAAGCCAAGAATTTGCTAATGACACATGTTCGCGATAGGGTTGACTGATACAACCCGTTATAAAAGGACTGTACAGTGTTGCCTCGTAAGACTAATTAATGGAATTAAGATTTTGCATCAAGAAAACTGCATGAAAAAACATTACTTAAGTAAGGTTTACAATATACAATATCACGGTTATATTTAACAAAATGAAACGAAAGATGTTTGAATTGAAATGAAAAATACTTATTTAAAGTTTCAAAAAAAGATTACACTTGTCAATTGTCATAATGTTAGTTGGTATCAAAAGAAAACAGAAAATTTCTAAATAATAAAAACAACTAATTTGCGTCTGAACTAACCACAAAAATCTATAAAAGTATGATGTTTATATCAATTCCAAATAAATAAATAAAACAATTGGAACAACTCATTTATATCTGTACTAAGACAAATCTATGAGAAATATCAAATTCCAAATTAAAAAGATCAGCTGTTAACCCTGACGATATTCGCGGTCGCGCCGTCTAGGGCTCGCACGCGGATGAATCAAGCGGTTTGACAAATCGGATCGCTTTAATGAATATCATGTTTATTATTCCGAACGAGTCACATACGATTGAGTTTAATGACAGAGCATGGTGTCGTCTGCCGGCGTAGTGTTTAGGATGCTTTTAAATATTGATTGTTGACTTGTGAGACTAGTAAAAGATAGTTTTATACTAACACAGTATATAATGTCACTGTGTGTGTGTCAATTTGTGTCTGTAAACGCACCTACGACACAGGAGAAATCCTAGGGACAACGTTTAAAAAAGTTTCACATGAACATGATTTTAAGCGTAATGTTTTTAAAAATAACACAGAAACAATATGTTTTTCAACATATTTACTTATACAATACATTAAATAATAATGTGACAAACTGTCGTTATAAATATTTCTGAACGAAAATTGTTTTCTATGTATTTCCAGCCAAATTTTATTTTGAGTTACGTTCGTTAACCGTGAGGCAATCTCGTATTCAAATTGACATAGTAAAACAACAGAGCCTCCGGACCAAGTTCCATAAACTCGTTTCAAACTCCCCTCTACACATTCTATCGGCGATTTTTAATTAAGTCCCTAGCGAGCGGCAAGCGAGCAAAGTAACACCATCAATTCATTATCCTAAACTCTGGCTCGATTGTTCCTCGCTCGCTACTTACGCAAACTTTCATTTTAATCAAGCGTTTAATTAAAAATTATCCGAGAAAAACAAAATAAGCCCGTTAGGGGGCGGTCTGAACTAATTAAGGCGCATGCGATGAGCCGGCCGACAACAGCGGCCGAGAGGTGAGCGTCCTTTAATTAAACGCCTTGTTCTACTCCAGTGGCCATCGCTTAGCGAAACTATTACTACAACTAGCGTGGAAAAACCTTACAAGTGTTAGGGGCGTAGTCCGGTGATTGCGGGCCACCTCGCCTCTTGTAATGACGACGTAATTATTAGCGCGACGTGTCGCACCCGACTCACAAAGCATGTTTATTAAAATAGCCGATAGGTAGCCGTACTTAAGCTTAAAGCGCTTTATTGTACTCGAGTGACTGATGTTAAACGAAACAATTCTGCTACACACAAATAAATTTTGCTAAAGAGCTACACCAGTTTTTGTAAACAAAAGTGAATATAAGCTGTTCCCTAAAGCCTATGAAATATAACGTTGTAAATAAACAAATAACAAAAACGCTATAGCAAACTTTTCTAATTACTGTTAATACCAATATCAATTAACTTGTGCTAAGAATTAATTATCTCGGTATTACGGTCCCTCATTTATTACTGAACTTTCACTAATCAATCTTCCAAAGTAACGTATAACATAATTCTATAAAATTACCACTATATTTTTTGTTAATGAGAGTAACGGCGGATCATAAAGAAGTATGAAAGAAATAACATCTGTTGCCTTCGGAAAATTATTATTAGTCTAGAAGATGAATTCAAAATTAATACCGTGTTGAGTAATGTCCCAGTAGCTGACAGTAAAACGGTTTAATGTTTAGTCACAATAGCTGTCGTCACTGCAGCTTATAACTTTATGTACCTTGGAACATGGGTGCGCAAGCGCCCATATTGTTTACAGCAGTTTAATAATGATTAAGTCATTACGGTTTATTATCTAACTAGTAATGAAAACATTTTGAAACACTGCCTCTATATTTTGACAAATTGCAGACCTATAAATTATCTCTTGTCGGCGACGGAACAAATTCGACGGTTAATAATGTCATGCCGCTCATTATGTCAAAGGTGTGCGCGGATTGATGTAAAGTATTAATTATACCAATTATTGGTGTCACGCATAAATAATAATAATTTATAAGTGGTAACATTTGTCAAAAGCCGCACTCGCACGATGAGCTAATCGACTATCACCGCTAATTGCCGTGGCGCACACCCCGGCGGCGGCGGGCGGCGCGGCCTCCCCCCACCCTTCCTCTCTCGCCCCTAACTAATTAGATAAGTTTGCAACTCCACTGTACTTCTGGTGCTCCACTCCGCCGGTAAGCATCAATCTTTTTAATTAAACATTTTTGACACCGCAACGATTAGCCATCGAACCCATTTCTATGCTAATATTGTGAATAGTTTTAATTTAAATGCAAAACGAGGAGCGAATTTGGCCACGACTTTGCACAGTTATGTGCGTTCTGCATTGTTATAACTTTCAACAGTTACTTAACTTCAGTTGAAAAAAATACCGATATACTTTGTAAAATAGTAGAAAAGTCTTACTTAAACCTTTATATGAGAAACGTAACACATTATAGTTTTAAAACCGTATAAATCCATGTCGTTGTGGCCGAATAAACTGTACATGATAGTATCACAAACCAATCACAGATTTATAGTGAGTTAATGACTATACACAACATTCAGGCAATAAAGTAACACAATTTGAATAAATATATCGTAATACCTTTTATGCATTGCCATCAAAAATAAATATAACTGTAAAACGCGTGGAAAGCTTTCAATTAAGATATATCATAACGTGTCTAGCAATACAAGAGACATTATGCAAATATTGTGTTCAAAACGCAGAATTCATATACAAAATAGGTTGTTATAATAATTAATTGGTTATTGACTCAATTTCAGAGCCTATAATACGTGTTTTAATCAACCCATTCGTAAGCAACAAAAATTTAATAGACGAATCAATTTCGTTAATAGTCCCGGACTCGGAATCGATAGACGTTAACACGAATAGATTTTATTATAACCAACCAAATATTACCTTTATGTAAACAAATTAATTATAATTGACACGGATTTGTGTCAAATCGATCATATTCAATTTTGTAAGCAATTAATTTACGAGACAAGTGCATATTCCTTCTAATAAAACAAGAGTGAACTCCATTATGGATGAACGCGGAGCAATAAATCAGGACATACAATGGCACATTGTCTGTCGCTCAGCCTGATTAAATAAATAAATAGGTGCCGATCTGAGACGCTTGCGCAGATCTTATCACGCATCTTGGGACATTTATAGAAGCGAAAACGCCGAAACGACCTCTCTGTATAAGATAATAAGGCTTTAAGCATCAGTATATGAAATCGCATGTATCTAATCGTTGTCCATGTTCGGCATATTCCAAAGCGATTCAGAGCTTTGTCTCTATTGTGTTTCAGTTGAATATTGTCTGGTAAGCACGTCCTGTTAGTTTAAGACTCGTGACGGCCGAGATGGATGGCAGCGAGAATGGTGAACTACGAAGGTTTGCACTTCATCTTTCATCGTTATATGTTTAGTGATGTGTGAGCCAGAAACGTAAATTATTATATAGTCCCAGTCGCAAACCGACATATTAAGAAAAGTAACAATTCCTATAGATAAATCTTAACATTGGTCTAATAAAATATTTACTGGGAAATTTATATGTAAAATACCGTATAGAGCTCAGTACTCACTTGTACTACACTACTATTATACATCTGAGGGCCAATTCTCGTAATTAACTTACACTGTGACTGAAACTTGACCGAACTGAGATTAAATTGTGAATTGACCGAAAAAATGGTATTCTGCTACTCTTAAAGTTCAGTCGAATTTCAGTATCATCTCGATCTAGTCTCATTTCAATCTCAATTTTGACGTTTATTCAATGACAATTTAGTACATGTGACAGTTCGAAATGTTAGCAGAATACCGTTTTCACTTCGATCAACTTTCAATCCATTTACGATCACATCACAGTGTAAGTTCACGTTTGACGTTGTTTGTTAGTTTAGGAGAATACCATTTGTGACATTTTTGACACTGAGACTAGATCGGAACTATATTTTGAACGTTTATAAATTACGAGAATTGGCCCTCAGATTACAACTGGAGTTCCTCAGGGTATCATTAAGGGCCCTATGCTGCTTTGAGCTGTCTTGTAACATCATGACAACCTAATATAGCAATGAGATTTGTTAAACGAAAAATCCTGCTCTTGTTTTTCAAAGTTATTTGGGATAATGCTTTGGTACCAGTGAATACGGATTAACACAAATTGATTGATAATTTCAATAAACAGCTTAAAGAACTTTCTTATATATACATATAAAAACTATTATATAAATTTGCGATGACGTCCAATGAAAACTTCCATTATATTATTTAAATAAAATAAAAACAAATAGTCTTAAACTAGTCTTGAAAATCTAACTTCAGAGGAACTGACAGAGATTCAAATTAATATAAAACCCTGATAAGTGTAAACACACGATATTATATATATTCAATCTGGTTTTATAAATATGGAATCTACTTTATTTCCATGCTCCCATTACGAATATACACAATGAAGCAGGGTTACATGCAATATTAATGAATTGGTTATGTTTAAAATCTTACTATACACTATATGCACGGGCACAGAGTCAACATTCGAGAGTTAGAGCGATAATTAAGTCTTACATGCAACACATGACATACACAATTTACATGCAATATTAATGAATCTCGACGCAAATTTTAACCGGTGTCCAGTAACGGTCGTTAGGGAGCTTTATTTAGGGTAAAAGCCCAGTAATTGGCCCGGCCGGATGCAGCGCACAGGTGCTCCATGCGTGCGCCCTCTCGCGGTGGGCACAGGAAATGAGAGCCAATTTGAATTTCTTCCGTAGCGAATCGATTAATTGGAGAGCTATTAAATCATGTTTCGGTTATGAATCCAAACGAATATATCCAGGTTATTTATTTTTTCCTCACACCTGTGCCACTCAATATAATAAAGAGTATACTATAAAAAACTTATAAGACAATGAAGACGGAATGATTAAACTACAGTTTTTTAACTACAATAACAAGAAAAGTTAATTAAATAAGTATCAAGCAAAAACTATCAAAGGTAAAAAGGCATATCCTGGTGTAAATGAAATAAAACTTAAGAACAATAAAGGCGCCAAACAAAGGGAGAACGAGCGGTTCGTTTCCCTCACAACATTATGAAGGCACGTACTTCATATTTCACTCGATCTTGATTTGCCATCGCAAACAATTTGTAACGTAAAAGGGTAATTAGGAGTTTAACCTGTACGAAAATAAAGGAATTATTAGAAAACAATCCGGACAGAAAGGAGGGGGTGCAGGTCGACGTGGCGGCGTACGAAGGAAGGGTGTCTAATTAGGGAGTGGGGGCGAAGGTAATGAGCCGCGATCGCCGCTCCGATATAACGAAGGCTATTTACGCGGTGGTCGCTCTGAAAATTGCGAGGTTTTGTTTTAAAAGCGGTTACCGTTTGAGTTTTGCGATTAAGGAGTTTAATTAGACAGTGTTGTTTACAACCTCATTACGGTAGGTAACGTCGGTGGGAAACAGCCTCGGATATCGGCCGATAATTTATGAAGTTGAAAAATGAGTTTCTTGCCGCTAAGTAGATTCTGTTGTAGATTATAATAACCAAACAATCCGGGCCTATGAATAAACATGAACTCAATCTGTTTTGCTGTTATAATATCAAATTTAGACCTTATAGCGTCCAGACTAAAGTTAATTGTAATATGCTCGAAGGTAGTAAACCTTGACCTTCAATTGATTTAGAAAATTACAACCACCATTACCGTCAATAGACAGGTAGTAATACATATTACTTCTGCGTATCAGCCAAAGGACGCGTCCACTGTTGAACAAAGGCCTCCCCCACAGATTCCTACAATTGTGTCGTCATTTTGGGGGGAAATTGCCAGTAGTTACTCACCACGCTTTGCAGTCGGGTTGGTGACCGCAGTATGGCTACTGTTCCAAAGAAGGGACGCTTCTACCTTTTTCCTTTCCTCTGATTGAGTCCCTTACGGCCGAAATTAATAATCAATCTAATCCAAAATCATCAGATTTAAGATTTTGAAATTCATCCGTTGTCGTGATACGATCACATTTAACACAAATACAGACATTTTGGATTAGATCTATTATTTATTTCGGCCGTAAGCCACCTTTTACGACATCTACGGGAGGAGATCACCACACGGAATAGTAAGTCTTAAATTTAATCCTGTACTCTACATATATCTTGACTATATTAATTAGGTAAAGTGCATTTTTGTTGCAAAACATTTGTTCTTATAGAAATAAAGCAGGCTTTTTATTACTAACTTAATAAACATATAAAAAAACATGCATATACATAAATACTAATAACTTAAGAGTAACTTACCAGCTAAGCAACTTGCTGAGCTTTTTTTTAGAAAAACGTTGCCCCGCACTAATATTTCTCCTGTGTCGTGGGTGCGTTTACAGACATAAATTCCGCACACAATACACCCAGACCCGGAACAACTACCTGCAGATCATACAAATATTTGTTCCTGCGGGAATCGAACCCACGACACGGAGTGCAGCAGCCGACTGTATCAGCCACTGCACCAATCGTGCCGTCTAAATATCATCTCACTTTTTACATTACTGCCCTTATTAATTAAACCATAAATTACGTTTGATTAGTATAATGTAAAGCACACAAAGATTTCTTACGCATTTGTTACGCATATTTACTAAAGCATCTCTATTAGCGGTGTACTAACTATCCATTTTAGAATTCATTAGAAAACAGAATTATTCAGATCGTTTATACACAAGTGCTTTGATTAACTTAAAGAACTTCCAACGAACTAATAAGTATGCTGTGACACTTACAAACAACTTAGTTTATAAAATCACTATTTAAATAAAGGGCAAAGTGCCTGACCGACTCTATCTGTATATTTCGGTTATATCAATGACAAGTGGATGTGGATCAGTTCTCACCACTATGCAGATAATTTTTCGTGGAAGTCTTTGGAATCTATATCTTAATACGTGAAGAAAAAACTTTGTACCCCTTTTTAAGCACATTGCGCGCACGTAGCAGTGTGAGGTGTGCAGAAAGTTAAAATGTATGTACAATATGTGTTAAAAAGACATTAAATTAATGAATCACGGTTCAATGTCGACCCCTGGGCGACCACTAGTATTAATTCAATCGAAGTATATTCAAAGATAAATATAATACAAAACCCCCCAATGAGTACAGTGAGTCATACCGGTTTTAGTGTACGCTCCGGATGGAAGAGTCCGTACATTGCTAACCGCAAATCGGATTCATCACCCACGTTCATCGGTGATGAGGCTGTACATCCTGCAAAAGTGCGGGGGTCAAGGCTTATTAAATGCTAAGACCCTCCACAATCATGAGGTGAGCAACCTCAGGGAGTACTTTCTCCAAGCCGATGTGGGGTTGCTCTGAGATGTGGTTGCCATGGACAAGGAACTCCCTAGACTACCTAATCCGCAGACTAGGGACTCTTCGCGCCAATATTGAGCGATCTCCTATAAATATATGAAAAGAAAGGGCTTGCTGTGAGGGTCTCAAATGAATTTCTTTTATTATTTTAAAATATATTGTTTTAAAGTTATTTAAGAAAATAAAATTATGAAAATTGACCATTCGGGGAGAATGGTCAATTTAACTTTTAAACTTATCTACGAAACTACTGAGAAATATAGATAATAGCTTTTTACCCATAGATTACAGGAAAACCTATAAGAAGTCTATGGTCTTAAAATAACATGGTAAATCTTTCAATATTGTGCGTACAAACTTACGTTTGCGGATGGAATGTATAAGAAAATAAATTTTCAACTACGGTATTAAGTTCGTTCTTGGGATAAGTTATTGGTACAAGACTGAATCCAACAATAAACAATATATTCAGCAATTTCGGAACCGGAGTTCAAATCGCACTTGACCGTTTTTTTTAATTAATGCAATTGCTTAATTGGTTTCTGTCGAGATTGGAGCAAGAAAGCGTGTGTTACCTCAAGTGTAGCAAAGACTTAAATAATCAAACTTTTTCAGTATATAATATTGTAATATCTACTTGATGAAGAGAGATGTGTTGCTGGGCAGTTGGTTGCACCGCTTCTTCTTCCCACCAGAAACACTAGGAAGCGGTGAAGAGTATTTTTGGTATATTTTGGTTCTTAAAGGTTTATTGTGTATTCTGAATATTAGGTCTTTACATTTTTTAAATTGGTGTCCAGAGGAAATTCTACATGATTTTCCTACGCCCCGGGGAAGGGCGAAGGGGTATGCCGGACTCCTACCGGCTAAAACCACTGGAGCGGTCCATCTTCGGCACCGAAGGGGGGCTCCAGGCCACGCCTTTAGGTACATCACGGAGGGGATGACTGTAAATCAGTCACCCCCTCTAGCGGAGGGAAGGCGACTGTATAAAGGTCGCCCCTCCAGGCACTTCTTGGGGAGGATTGTATAGGTTCCCCCCAAGGCTCGCTGTGCGCTTTTTTATTTATTCTGATCAAAGTAATCTCCCATGCTCAGCTTTGCCGTGTGGTGCCGGCTCAGAATACCACCACCCCATCTCCTCCCGTGGGTGTCGTAGAAGTCGATTAAGGAATTAGCCGGAGGATGGGCAGCAGCGAGTACATTAACAACTCAACTGCGATCGCCAACCCGTCTGCCAAGCGTGGCGATTATGGCAAAACCCCCCAATGAGCCCACAACACACCCATGTCGGTCATCATGGTGATCTTTGGGGGAGGCTTGTGTCCAGCAGTGGCAGTTCATCGATGCCCTTCTTGAAGAAACCAGATGGACGGGAGGCGACAAACTCTTCAAAAGCATTTTGTTCTGCTTCTCTGGTATTGATTTTTATTCTCGCCAAAAAGTTATCCAAATTCTTGAAAAAGTAGAAGTCTGTAGGCGCAAGGTCTGGTGAGTATGGCGGATGACAGCCCAGCTCTTTGCAGTTTGGAGACCGTCTATTGTGCAGTATGGGGGCGCGCGTTGTCGTGCAGGAGCAGCGGGGACGAGCGATTGGTCAAAGCTGGTTGCAGATATACCAGCTTCTCCATCATAGTGTTCAATACTTCACAGTACACATCTGCAGTAATGCTCATCCCATTTGGTAAGAAGCTGTGATGAACCACACCGGCACTAAACCACCAAACAGTGACCATCACTTTCTAGGGGTCATTTTTCATTTAGGGCATTGATTAGGTGCCGTCGCTACGGGGGCGTCGTGCGGTCCGTGGCTCTCTGCGGGGCGCCTGTATGGTCATCCAAGCTGTCAGGCGTCCAGCGCTGCAGAAACAAACTTCACGGTCTGCAGCGCAGAGTGGCTTTACGGATCGCACGGGGATACAGTGTCCTACGAGGCGGCAACTCTCCTGGCACGCACAGGCGGAGACGGATGCGTGGGTCTATGATCAGACTCCCTCCGCCAAAGCGGCGAAAGCGTGCCTTCAGGGGCGTTCGACAGAATGCAGCGGCTGGCTCGACGACGCGCCCTCGAGATGTGGCAACATCGCCTACGGTTGCAGTTCACGACCAAGCGCGTCGTCGAGGCCATACTACCCCTCTTCGGAGCCTGGCTCAGTAGGAGTGAGCGCGTCACCTACTGTCTGACGCAGATATTCACCGGTCTCGGTTGTTTCGGTGCATACCTGCACAGAATAGGACGCGAGGTTACGGCACAGTGCCACCATTGTGGAAGCGATCAGGATACCGCACAGCACACGCTCGAGGAGTGCCCTGCGTGGGCGGCCGAGCGGTGGGTCCTGGTCGATCGGATCGGGCAAGATCTCTCTCTGCCGGCAGTAGTGTCGGCTATGTTGGCAGAGCATGAAAATTGGAGTGCAGTGGTCTCCTTCTGCGAGAGCGTCATGCTCCAGAAGGTGACTGCAGAGCGGGATCGGGAGTGGGCCGATCCCCCACGGCACTAGACGGCGCCGAGGTAACAACCGCCCCAGCACCCTGGTCCAACACGCCTGAGCCCCCCGCCCGTCAGTTCGTGGTGGGGGGCCTCGGGGGTCACGGGCGCGCAGATTGGGGAGTCTGCGTGCTCATACCGAGTGACCCCCGGAAAGACGGTGGTGCGCACGTGGTCACGTGCCGCCGTGTGTGCAGCACAGCGCACAGCGAGACTTGGGGGGATCCTTCACAATCCTCCCCGAGACGTGCCTGGGGGGCGGCCTTTTTACAGCCGCCTGCCCTCTGCTATAGACCGCTTTACAGTCATCCCCTCCGAGATGTACCTAAAGGCGTGGCACCAATGGGCGGCTCTAGTGTGATCTTACGAGGCCCTGGAGCCCCTCTTCGGTGCCGAAGATGACCGCTCCAGTGGTTTTAGCCGGTAGGAGTCCGGCGGCATACCCCTACGTCCTTCCCCGGGGCGAAGGTAGTTCCATATAGAATTTCCAAAGGACACCAATAAAAAAAAATAAAAAAAAGGCATTGATTAGGTGCTGAACCAGGATCTAACCAACTTGCTGAGCGCTTGGGATTAGCAAAAATAATCCATTTTTCGTCGCAGGTAACAATACGGTTCAAATTCTTTTGTTTCTGTGGCTGTTGAGAAGCGCAAGGCAGACCTCGACGCGCACGTTGCGCTGATGATCATTTAGTTCGTGGGGCACCCATTTGTCAAGCTTTTTACCTTGCCAATTTGACGCAAATGAACCAATACTGTTTAGATTCTAACGTCGAAAGCTGCTGCTAATTCAGCCGTAGATTGAGTATCATCAGCTTCCACAATCACCTTTAATTCGTCATTGTCGACCAAAGTTTTCTCACGACCACGGGGTTCCTTTTTCAGATTGGAATTTTCAGACAAGAAGTGGGAAAACCGATAACGGTTTGTGCGTTCATTTGAAGTGTTCGCTTCGTAAACATCGTTGATGTTGCATGCCGCTTGTGCTCCGTTGCCGCCACAACGGTACTCATATTCCATAATAACTCGAATATTAACGTATCCATGACGACCAGTGGATTAAAAAACGTGATGAAGACTAATCAATACACATAAGACTAATTTTGAATAATGAAAACCATTTTTATAAAATAAAATAAATTTGAAATTAGAATTCATAGCCAAACAAAAAATATTACACTATCGTGTCGTCATTTTGGGGGAATTCGCCAGTAGGTACTCACCACTCTTGGCAGGCGGGGTGGTGAGCGCAGTATGGCTACTGTTCAAGAGAAAAGACGCTGCTGCTCATCCGTCTGGTGTAGGGTCCCTCAGTCGCCTTTACGACATCCACGGGAGCAGATAGAGTGGTGCTATATTCGTAATCCGGATACCACACGTAAAATTTTATACATACACTAACTTTTAAGCATTTTCTAATATTAAATGAGAACCAAGTGTTTCCCAAAAACTTACGCCTGTAGCTACGTATATTGACGAAAGGACGATACGGAACTCGCGGTCTAAAGCTGAGTAGCCCAAATATAACACATAGAACATAACATAGCATGATACATAAAATTAAAAAGCTCTTTCACAAATGTCAATATTATTATTATAAAACGGTGTTGTAAGTGAGTCGACGCCGACGGGACGCGAGTGCCGCGGTGCTGTCTCGGATGCGGCACAAAAGGACGTTTTTTCCCCGTAATAGACGTCCCGCCGACATCATTAACGTATCGACAAAGTTGGCCGCAGTTATTCGCTAATGTGACAACAACAGAGAAAGCCCGCCACAAATGAGGGACCATCTTTTCGGCTTAGGATTGGGACACACTGCACTGTTTAGAGTACGAAGCGTTCGTACGCCGCGCGGCGCCAGCGAGTGCATTTTGTGACTGTGTATCTAAACTTTTATTTTATTTCAAAACGAAGTAGTTTCGCTTTTAAATAAACTCAAACTATTTATTGGCTTTATATAGACATTGTTATTAAACATTAGAAATATACTACAATACGGCAGCGGAAATATTAGCGCAAAACTCAGAATAACAGATTAACTGAACAAAAATGAAGGTAGCATCAACAAAACATAAACCATAAGTTGGGAATAAAAATAAAAATAATAAAACTATTTATTATGCTTGAAATTCTAATCTACTCATTACTAGATGTAATGATATAGATAAATAGCTGCATGATTTTGTGTTAATTATAATAAGTGGAACAGAATTATTTTACAGAGCAGGTAATTATGGTATAAAAAGTTATACATGTAAGAGTAAACTTAAGATAAAAATAAAAACTAAGATATACAAAAGTATATTGCGGTGGTCGTATGCAATGAGCATGAATAGTGGTAATTTAATATTAATGTAAATGTAGTTATCTTATATTTATAATTACGCGAATCTTATATAAATAAACAACGTCTAACCGTATTATATTTTTTAATTAGTGGATAAATAAGGATTATCGTATAAACCCCCAAACAAAGGAAAACTAACAAGAACGACCTCTACAAAGTGCAGCTGTTCATAATTATAATGGTAATTTAATTTAATTACGTTATATTTTTTGTATCTAATGTTAGCGTCCGGTGTGCCCCGGCCGGAGGGGGTGTATTCTAATCGCGTGTTAGCGTGGCCCGTTTTTGCGCTAACGAACAGGTTGCATTAAGGCGACGTAGACGGAGAATCGACGGGAATTTCGCCTCATTAAAAGTTGCGACCTGCGGAGGAGGCAATTTGGAGGCTCGCAACTACTTCGCCCGCTACTTATTAACGATCCGACTTTACACTATCACTATCGCGACGGACGTCTTCTTTTGGTCCCTTTATACATATTTTATTTGTATATACATATTATTATTAGCAGCATCCCTCGCGTGCTGCGGTCTCACCCCACCTGCCCCACTCGAATTAGTAAACAAACGTCTTTACGAGCGGTTTTACGAGCCCCGCGATATTTCGGTCTCGCGTTCGACGGTTTACGACATAATGAATTTGTTGATGAACTAGGCATTAGAAAGTTTAGAAATAGACGCGTTAGTGACCGAGGCATATCGGTTGCTCTACGGGCCGGTAACGTCCTACACGTGTTTTATGAACTATATACGTGACATGACCAACTTTATTAACGCAAGGGCCAATGGTTCCGCTCCTGTTCGCCGCGTTGCTGTCCCGCGAACCGTGGAGAGAAACATTTTTGTAAGTACATCCACCAGTCATAACACACTATCGTTAAAAACGGAAACGCCAATAGAGTGCACTAGTAAAATGAACATACAATTTTATGATCGAGACGAGAATCATAATAAAGTTCCGTCAGAAATACAAATTTGGTCGTTAAACGTTTTATTTTTGTGAATTAGTTAATGATTACGTAATTTTTGTAATTACACAACGTGCCACTAGCGTTTATAGAGAATTTAGAGCACACTATAAAAATACAGACGTAATAACTTAGAGATAATAGTGGTTAAGTTAAGCGCTTTACTATCAAATTACAGGCGCTCCGGTACATAATTAAGGCATCTTCAATAAAGTTAAGCATAAATTTACATATCGGTGCGAGCATACCTCCTGTTATTAATAAGTAAGTCGTAGTAAGTTAGCAGTGCAGAGAGCACGCGTCTCATAGTTATGGCGAGGTTAACACATGAGGTTAATTAAGATCAGAAGCGGGACCTATAACAAGCTAACGTCGCTACCGACACTCCGCGCGAGTTTACTGAGTGCTTCCCCTTAATTGATACGATTTGATCGTCATCGCAAGCTCTCGCTTATACCCGGTATATAATTTAATTAAAATTTATGTTACGATAATTTAATTTATATGCGACGATAAACGTAATTGGTTAGTTTCCTCGCCATGCGGATGTGCTCTATAAAACACACGGAATAAATGAAAAGGATTGACAACTGAAAATAAATATCTCTATAGACGAGCTCAAACAATATCTTTTGACTGGATACGAACTGTCGTAAGTCAAATTGTAACAAGTGGGAGTCCAGGTCTAACCGAATCTCGGGAAGTAAACATTATTAAAAATTCCTTTGACAGCGGTGGCTATCGAATAATGATTTGTGTGCGTCACGCCGGCTTCCGCTGTCATACTTGCGCCAAATTTTCACCGAAAACATTTTTTACTATTTTTTGACGGCCAGCCGGACGGCCGGGCACTGCGTTTATTTATTAACGAAATTCGTCCGCCTATGTTACACGTCTCGTTCGACGTGCGCACACCGGTCACTTTGAACTCCATATCGAGGGAATAGGGTATGGGATTATGTGCCTGGTGAAGCTCATGTTAAGCCTTTTTAAAACCGGGAGGGTGTCGTTTACGAGGCTGCATAGGCGCGACGCGGCAATGCGCTCGTGCGCTCCACCCATATCAATTTCGAATAGGTTTCCTATTCGGCCGGAGAGATTGCGTTTTGATCGTTTTGTGTGACACTGTTTCCCTAAATTAAACGTTTTAATAATAGAATAGAAATAAAACTGGTATGGCTCTGTTGACATGACAACATTGAGTGTTATCGAGCGTACAGCTGGAATTTAATATTTAATTAGTCGTTCGTTGGTGAAGGTAAACGTTGGGTATTTACTGTGTATCGGACGTGGCTAGGCGGAACACGTAGAACATCAAAATGTTGGGATCATCAATTACGAACTCCTTCCAATTAGTGATAGTGCAGCAACAAATCAAATTTAACCGGGTCCTGTTGGGGAGTCATTCGCTAATTAGAGCTGCGGGCGAGGTGGCTCCTGCGAACTAATCAGGTGGCTAAATAATATAGTCGTGACGGCGTCGTTAGCGCTCGTGAGACAGACGTTATTAATTAACATCACATCGGGCCTTCCCACCCCGCCCCCCTCCGTCGAGGTGTGGACCGCGCTCTGTGCTTCAATGCTATCACCGCAACACGCACTGTACGTAAACAGCCCTATAAACGTTACCAGTATTTCGTTGCGAAACGAAAAATGTAAGTACTAATAGTATGATACGCAAGGGGTACAGCTCAGGTAGTGCTCAGAGCAGATAAACTATACGATTTTTTTACAACTTATCGGTGGGTCAGGGATATGCAGGGATGAAGAAGTTTTATGTCTTCTTAGTTGACTAGAAATTTACGAAATTTGCATGGTCAGATTTTCTGTCATTGGGATATTTGAGAGAAAACGAGGAAGAAGGTCCCGTGTGGTTCCCGGCAAAAATAATGAAAGACCTTCTCACTGGGTGTTATGAAAAACGACTAGGCAAGAGGATGGGTAGCAGCATCCTCCCGTGCTAATAACAACGTACTGCGATCACGAATTCGCCAGCCAAGCGTGGTAATTATGGCAATATTCCCTATGATCGCTCATCGTAGTGTTCATTGGGACGCCTGGATGTTGACAGGTTGATGAGTGTGTGCGTGAGGAAGAAGGCAAGACAAAGGAAGAAGGTTAGAGAAAGGAAGAAGGCTAGAGAAAGGAAAAAGGTTAGAGAAAGAAGGAAGGCTAGAGAAAGAGAGAAAGCAAGAAGGCTAGAGAAAGGGAGAAGGCAAGAGAAAGCAAGAAGGCTAGAGAAAGGGAGAAGGCAAGAGAAAGGAAGAAGGCTAGACAAAGGTAGAAGGCAAGAGAAAGGAATAAAACTTCCTAAACGTTACTATAAACTATTAACTACGTACTAGCTGATGATTAGCGAATAGATACGCGCTTATCTTTCTGTACTCTTCCAACTTCGATTTTATTTATCCCGTTTAGAAATCTAATTTAATCGAAAAGTTGCGAAATTTCGTGATGATAATATGAGAATAAACGAGTTGTTATGTAGGGGTAGCAGAGCTGGAGTCGGGAAAATCTTAAAATAACAACGTAATAAAAAAAACCGGAAAAGTGCGAGTTGAACTCCCGTGGAGAGGGTTCCGAAATTGCTGAATATATTGTCTATTGTTGGATTCGGTCTTGTACCATAAACTTATCCCAAGAACAAACTAAGTTTGTACACACAATACTTACAGATTTACGATGTTTTTTTAAGACCATAGACTTCTTATAGGGTTTCCTGTAATCTATACGTAAAGAGCTATTAACTACATTGTTTTCAGAATTTTAGGCTCTGTAGTTTTGGAGATAAGGTGTCCCCCACTTATCTTAAATAACTTTAAAACTATACATTTTAAAATATTTAAAAATATGCATTTGAGCCCCTTACAAGCTTACAAGCCCTTCCATTTCATATGTTACACGGTACAGTTCGTAAAACTTTACTCTTAAATTTTCTATACTGCCCCCTAAAAAGGACCCCTATATTCAAAATTCATTTATTTACATTACACGTACGTGTTTGGGTCGTAGAAATCCATATGTGTACTAAATTTCAAGTTAATCGGTCCAGTAGATTCGGAGCAAATTGGCTGTGACAGACAGACACACGAGTGATCCTATAAGGGTTCCGCCGTATTTCCTTCGGACGTTCGGAACCCTAAAAAACGGGTCCTGCAAGAACTTGCAAATTACTACGTAACGTAAACGCTCCAACTACATAGGTAATAGCGAGTGTTAGATTGAAAAATTGAATGATTGCATTGTGCAATTGTGCATAATGGGTAGTAAACAAGTTGTCATCGTGCTCAATTGAACTCATTGTATCACATTGTGTAATCAACGCCTTGCTTGACAAACTATAAATAACTTCTTTTATACGTTCTTTATCTTTCCTTGCTGTTTTTATTAATTCATATGTTGGTAACTTTTTTTTTATATGGTACCCCATCCTTAAATTTCTCTTGTCTCGTGGGTGCAGTTTACAGACATAAATCTCACATGTACAAACACTATCTGACCGGACCTCTGACAGTCCTAGACCGGAAACAACTATCTGTAGATCACACAAATATTTGATTCGTGCGGGGATCGAACCCGCGACACGTAGCGCAGAAAGCCAATTGATTAGCCACTGCGCCAACTGTGGCATCAAATATGTCGGTTTGATAGACAAAAGGAGATGAGATGTGTATAGTTATTTTAAGCTCAATAAGCAATGGCTTGGGCTGGGAGTTATGCGGATGAAGAAGCAGACGATTTCAAAAAATATTATTTTGACTAAATGGTTGCAAACTAGGAAATACAAAGCTAGGTATCACGATGGTTGACTGTAAGTGGCAAGTCATCTTTCAGCCGAAATACGTCCACAGCTGGACACAGACCTTACCCAAAAGTAATGCACTCTAATGACGCTATTGCCCATCCCTTGGCTAAACGCATAGTCGCCTTTTAGGACACTCACGGGATGGGATGGGGAGGTGTTATTCTTAATTGGCACCACACGGGTCAAGTGGCAAGTATTAGATAACATTATATAATATAATAAATTATCACTGTGCATAACTGCACTCCTTTCAAGGCTTGAATTGTCAATCACCGATTGTTAAGGTTTGCCGATGCATCGATTAGTAGATACGATTGATAATGATGGTATAAGAAATAATTACTCATCTTTTCATAGTTGAATAGAAATGTAAAACAAACAACTGTTAACTTTAGGAACCCAACTAATAAAATTGTTTTTATATGTATAACAATTATAATAAAGCACTTTTTAAATAAAACACTGCAGCGTTTGTGGTCTTAGGATGACTAAAGTGACAGGAGTAGTTACAGATTTTAAAAGTTATTTTATCGACCGTAGAATTCTAATCAAAAGTTGTTTTGATGCACGCAGTAATCACTGTGATGTAATGTAATCCGTTAAAAATTGCTTTATCATAATGAGTAATAATCGCGAAGGCCTAAGACATTACTATGTATAATAATTATCTGTGATTTAAAATTAATAAGCCTATTTCATTAACTTTTAGGATAGTTTGTGTAAGAATTGCTTATCTAAGAGGTTATTTATTTTTGTAACGGATATGCATTTATTAAGGCTAAGTTTTTTAATATGACTTGGGATTTTGTTGTAAAAACGTACAAATTGTATTTTTTTTATAAATAATCGGTTTAAAATAATTTATTTTGAACAGTCGGTTATTGCAATCGGCCTCGCATTAGTAAAGTCAATAATCGTTGCATCACCTATTTTGACCTCTTTCAATACATGAATAAATAGCGGCTCTATCTTCCACTTAACCATTGTCATAGCTATGATGTATTTAGATATTAATTAATAATCTCAACATCTTGTTGCAGGTAAGCCTTGTGTCATGTGAGTATGTGGTATATACGTGATGTGTGATGGTTCACCCGATAGTAACTGTTGCGTATTAATTAAGTGCAGTACTTCAAAGGCAATGGTTCCCGAGTAGATTGGAACCGTGTGCTGAAATAGGTATCGGCTGCATTTAATTAAGCAGCAGATACAGCATTCATAACAGATTTAAAGCCTAACCACAAATTAACGAGCAACTGTTACTACAGCAATCAAATTATTCGGTTGTTCTGTTTATTTCATTACAATCAAATAAAAATCCATGTTATTTGATTGTTTGTCGATTGTTATTCATCACTTTGCGTAGGTTTTACAAACCAAGTTGACGCGCGGATGGACATTTTTTCAGATGTAATTTTGAAGACCTGTGTGCATGTTGTATTAAATTGTTTATTTTCATTCGGTTGTTATTCGGTGACGAATAATAAATAACAATCGAATTCACGATTGCACAATTATCGAGTTACGGCCGAAATTCATAATCAATCTATTTAGTTTTTCGATTGGTTTCCATTAACAATTGCCACAAGTACAAATTATATGAATGAATTAAAATTATATTCATTTAAGTGTTATTGTCTCTATTTACTTAAACCTACCTAAACTCTAAAATAGAGATACTCATAACTCATAACTATAGCTCGAAACTATATATCTAAATAAAACGATATTATTAATTTGTTCATCACGATTGCTTTCTTGTACCGATAGATAACAATAAAACTGTGCAAACTGTATTACTTGTAAGCCAAGACTGTCCAATTAAGAACCCAAACACAGTATCAATTTAATGTAACACAGACTTGGACGAACATGTACAAGATTGGTTCATCTAGTGAATTTCTCGTGGCTTTTCGTGGTACACGACTTGTGGACGTATACGCCTGCACGACGCCGACGTCGGACGCTTTGCAAACATGTCCGATGACGCTCAACGACGGTAAATTGATGACGACAAATATCGGTACAATATTGACTGCAAGCCGGTACGTGTGTACGTAAGTATGTGTTAGATTTGTTCACAAATTGTTTTCTGTTAATTTGGGATGAATATATAGGGTCTTAATTTATTCATGAAAAATATTTTAAGGCTAGACTCAATGAATGTTATAGAATTCATTAACAACTACATTATTGTTAGACCAGACCATTTTTAAACACATTTTAGTGTTATTGTGTGTACGTGTTCGGTGGTGACAGTACCACAGTATTTTTAGAAAGACAATACTGGTAGTTACCTACAGTTTTTACTTGGTGACTTGCGCTTTTTATGCAAATGGAAACATGAATTATTTAAATGAATTTTGTATATATATAAAATAAAGGTTGATTATGTTTTTATTTTTAGCTAAATCGCGCGATTGCATCCTACAGATTTACCTCCTAAAATATTTTCCATTAATAAAGTAAGACCTTATATAATTAACTAAGTTGTAAAACGACTTACGTTTTAGTTACAGTATTAAGGGTAGGCCTCTGGTTGCAAGAGGCCGGCTAGGTAGATACCATCCAGTGCCAGATATTCGCCACTAAGCAGTTGTGTTTAAACTTTAGACATTATGTGCTCGGCACCCGTATTAGCTAAAAACAGCGACAGCAGACGCGACAGCAGCTATCGCGCATCTAAAGATTCCCAGCGGAAAAGAGCTTGAAATTGAAAGCCAAACATGCAATTTTTAGTTAATTGATCGTCCAACAGCCTGTGCCTCAGCGATCTTCGCCTGCTTAATCGCTATCGGCAAATACGTAATACCAAAATGACGTTTAAGAGCGACGTCTGCGCGATTTACGCCTGTCGCAAAGCGTCTGCGACTTACGTAATCAACCCGCCGGTTAGACGGACACTGTAGCTAGTGAAATTACTGGGCATATGAGACTAAATAACCTCACCTCTCTAGGTGACGAGCGCAGTGTGCCACGCAAGACGAGTCCTGGGTAGCATTACAATGGTTAAGGACAGGCGTGACGTTTACCACCATGGGAATGACTTGCTCGTCGAGTCAACAAATTCTATAAAAAAACGTTATTCGTATGGGTTCCGTGTGGTTTCCGGAAAAGAATAGACCACCTTTCTCCTCCCATGGGTGGTAAAATCCGACCAAGAGTAAATTTTAAGCTGCTCGTTCAGCAGCATTCTCCAATGTGCGAATAATAATATCATGCGATCACCAATCCGCCTGCAAAGGGTGATTATGGGAATATCCAATGGCTACTCATTACAGTGACCATAAGGAGGCCCATGAGCTGTAGTGGACGTTTACGGACTGATGGTCATCCCATGCTTCCGTATGTGGCCAACCTGCAGCGTCAACTACAAACTTCACATTATTCTTCTTCACATTCATCTTGGCTTATTTGGAATTATTGTTATTTCAGGTTACAGTTAAAGTAACAGAAGAAGAAGCCAGTAGGGAGGACTGGTGGCGGAAGGAAATGATTTTCTTGGAAGAGATTTATATCTCTATTCTCTATTAGAAGTGCGATATTTCATTCTGTGTCTTATTCCACTGTTATTGCTGAACCCTCTGAAGGAGTGTGCGGCTGGTCAGGTCGCACAGAGACAGGGCCAGTCAGACCCAAGTGACGTGACCTGCATGAGGTGCGGGCCAATGCTTAACGAACTCAGCACCCTCAGCCATAGGTAAATAGAAGGAACTCCCTGGGGTTTTATTCTGTAAAATCCTACCCTTCACCAGGGTTGAGAAAGTCTTACCCATTAGCCTATCAAAAAAAAAAACTGTTGACAGGTTTAAAGAAAGCTTTACTCTACCACGGATGAAATAAAACCACTTATCATGTACTGTAATTTAACTAAAAAGGAACATTTAAGTAGTTAGAAATGCGCGCAAATATGGACTTCCACATCAAAAGAAAAAAAAACTGGTGACAGGTTTAAAGAAAGCTCACTCTACTACAGATGAAATAAAACCAATTATCATGTCGTACTGTAATTTAACTAAAAAGGAACATTTAAGTAATTATACATGCGCGTATATATGGACTTTCACGTCAAGAGAAAAAAAAAACTGGTGACAGGTTTAAAGAAAGCTTTACTCTACCACAGATGAAATAAAACCAACTATCATGTCGTACTGTAATTTAACTAAAAAGGAACACTTAAGTAATTATAAATGCGCGCAAATATGGATTTCCCCATCAATCAATAGAAGATAGAACTGTTGACAGGTTTAAAGAAAGCTTTACTCTACCACAGATGAAATAAAACTAATTATCATGTCGTACTGTAATTTAACTAAAAAGGAACATTTAAGTAATTATAAATGCGCGCATATATGGACTTTCACATCAAGAGAAAAAAAAACTGGTGACAGGTTTAAAGAAAGCTTTACTCTACCATAGATGAAATAAAACCAATTATCGTGTCGTACTGTAATTTAACTAAAAAGGAACACTTAAGTAATTATAAATGCGCGCAAATATGGATTTCCCCATCAATCAATGGAAGATAGAACTGTTGACAGGTTTAAAGAAAGCTTTACTCTACCACAGGTGAAATAAAACCAATTATCATGTCGTACTGTAATTTAACTAAAAAAGAACATTTAAGCAATTATAAATTCGACCAAATATCATTTTATACGTGACCAATTCAATTTCTTGTAATTTTGCTGATATACAAAAACACCTCGATAGCCCATTCATATCATGCACTGACACAAATTGCGTTCAGATTCAACTCAGTGAAACAATACTTAAGAAATATTAATGATTTCTTTGTATTAATTAATACAACCTGTTCGAAAAGTTATGCAATGAATCTTATTTATCGGGTATGCTAATGTATTTAAATTTAAATCCATTAGTGTAACGTTGCGAAATCTCTGTTTGTTCTGTGGCTTTAGTTTTAACATTGAAATTTGAGGGGTTATGGACAAATGTGGATATATTAATATCTGCTTGCATGTTTCCGTTGGATGCTAGGATGCGTGGTGACCTCACCAACTCGATTAGCTGCTACGGCGCTTTATTGAATTGTGTCCTATCTGTACCAATATGATAAAATAGTCTGTGATTGCAAAATAAATGCCAAAATTAAGGTAAAAACTGGTTTTTATACGACAATCATCGTCATCGACAGCCTGTATCGGTCCACTGCTGGACATAAGTCTCCTATGCCTAATCATAAATCATCATCGTTTTTAGAATTTGAGTCTGTCTGTCTGAAAGTTAGTCTCGATTAGCTCAGAAACGGCTAAACGTATTTTAATGAAAATTTTAGCGATTAAAATGGGAATTTTAACAAAATTTTTTGTGTATGTTCCATTTCGATATCTTGCAGGGTTCAAAACATATGAATAACAATATTATTTACGCCTGGCGAAGCGGGCGGATAACGGCTAGTTATTTAATGTGTTTTCCATAATCTTGGCTGTGTTCCTTCTTGTAAAACACTGATGATCTGATATTTTAATAATAATAAATCTTGACAAGCTCCTAATACTCCTTTCAAACACTTTCGACGTTTTTTCTTATTTAATATCCTAGTGGTGTCCGGATTAAGAATATAGCACTACTCCATCTCCTCCCGTGGATGTCGTAAAAGACTAAGGGACTGTAAACCAAAGCGATGGGCAGCACCGTCCCTTCTGTGGAACAGCAGCCATACTGCACTCACCAACTCACCTGCTAAGCGCGGTGAGTACTGGTACAGATATTATAATACTGGTACTGGCAAATGCCTACCAATATGACGACACAATTATCGAAACCTTGGGTTCCATTATTGAAGTTTTAGTAGGGATCCCAAAAAATTATAGTTATAAATATAGCCTATTTTACTCTAGAATAATGTAGCATTCAAATGGTGAAAGAATTTTTGATATCGGAGCAGTAGTTTTTGAGTTTATTCGTTACAAACATACAAATCTTTCTTCTTTATAATACGAGTATCAGTGTAGATATTATACCTATATAATATTAGTCTGTGACAATGCAAAGCAAAGATCTCTTATATAGAGAAGGAACCCGTGTGGATCACTCAAGGATATCGTATATCTATGGGATCACCGCTCGCTCAGTGCGTCTTGGCGATTTCATACCATTAGTGCCGTGCCAGGCTTGTTTTCCTTGGCAATTATGGTCCGTGACTTCTTAGATTTACTATATGACATTATACTACTGCTATATTACATATGGCATTGAAAATGTCACTTTGGAACATGCTAGCTCTTGAACCCGCAAGCTTCTTCTTAAGAAGAGGGTCCATAAACCTCCAGGCCACCACGACACCACTTGGTCGAGGTACAAAAATATATTTTAATTATTTTTGTTATCTTATATATATAATTCTTCTGTACGTGTGTATTTCACTGAACGCCTACTAAACTGCTGGGCAGATTTTTATGTTTTTTTTGTTTATGTTTTTGAGTGGGCCCTGTATGGTTTAGATTCACAATTGGACCGGAAGGTGGAAAATCGGGTTTGTGCACCTAGCATGTACGAAGCTGGGGCGAGCAGCTAGTCATATATATATATTAAGTAAGTGTGTCCCGCGGTTTCACCCGCCGTTTAATTTCAAAGAAATCGGTTTATTTATAAATAATTAGTAATAATATTGGATTTCATATGATAAAAAAAAATCGCGGTACCCTAATTATTATTCTAAAATAAAAGTAGCCTAAGTTACTCCTTATAACATCAGCGATCTGCTAGAGAAAGTCCCGTCAAAATCCGGAGCCGGAACAAACAGAATAAAAATTGTTATGTTATTTTAAGTACCGTATTATACTTTTATATGCATTTAGTAAAAAGCCGTTATTTTGATATTACAAACAGACACTTCAAATTTATTTATTTGTATAGATATATATAATTGTTTATTTGGTTATCCATTCGACACCCATTATAAATGTCTATTAAGGAAAACTAAATTAATTACTTATATTACATTGTGTGTTTGAGCCGTTTGGGTCATGGGGTCCGAATGCATGTCTGCTTTTTAAAGGTATTGCCAGACGTTTGGTCGACTCTTCACATCACCAGACGGCTGACCTATTTTTGGACAAAGTATTACCATTCAACGTGGTAATGCTGCCACTCTTCTGGGTACGTTACCAGTTGACAGCGATGAGGAGGAGTACTTTGCCGCCTAAATGCACCCCTTTCTTATAGTTTCTTTTCGTATTAGTTTAGTTACATAGTACTATATAATGTATATTTTTAGTTTTTATTGTGTATAAAATACTTATAAATAAAACTACTTACATTAAAATCTCTAATCAAATGTCAATATGCGCGTGTACAATCAGCATCATAGGTCAATCAATTCATTATAACACTAGATTGTAATTATTTATGTTTTTACGTATAAATCAACATGGATACCTTGATTAATCATCATTCACTTTTGATGTTGACTGTACACACATAGGCATCTGTAGTTTAGTGATTTACAGATGGCATGTTGAGGCTAGGAACACATAGCGCGTCGTCGCCAGGACTGGCTATAAAATTGATCCTGACTAATGCACCAATTGTCCGACCAACCACCGTAGACCTTGTACGAATACATTTGGATGACTAATTAACGGCCTAAAAATTGAATGAATAGATTTAGTGGAGCTTTGCCAAAGATACGTGTTGAGTAAAGTTTATAGGGGAGAAAAATTGTACTAACTGTTAATTTGTACTACACGTATTTCTACTTATTATTGGAGAATGCCCATTCTTCTATCGAACTCCGTTTCACTGCAAATTAAATCAATAAAACCACACAAAAGAGGACTAATATCAATATAATATAGCGGGAAATACAACACGAAAATATGAGTCGACGCGAACTTTTAATGCAGAAGTTACCTATAGGCACCCAATACTAAAGATTCAAATCATCTCAACAACTTCTGTTGATTGCTGGCAAAAAGGACGCTTTGCTTGACACTGACATTCCATTGAACAGTGTCGCCCAACTGGCAGACGGGTTGGCGATCGCAGTTGTGTTATAAATGTACTCGAAGGACATTGCTGCCTATCCTCCGCCTAATCCCATAGTCGCCATTTACGACACCCACGAGATGAGGGTTTTTTTTTTTAATGGTTAACTTCCATCCGCCATTTCCTAAACCATTTACCGTAGACGTTGGCTGTGGTTTGGAGGATCTTAGTTATACTATCGGGAACGTAACCAGAGTAGAAAATGGCCGTGTCATCGGCGAAGAGTGCTAATTGGGTCGTATTAGCAGGACTTTTGGGGAGGTCACTGGTGTACAGTGTGAACAATAGTGGGGCTAGCACGGATCCTTGTGGGACTCCGGCTCTAATGGGGTGGGGGGAAGAGAGAGCGCCCGTGATTCGATATCGGAAACTGCGATTTGACAAGAAGTCTCGTATGATGAGAACGAGACGGTCAGGCACTCCGAGTTGATACAACTTATATAATAAGCCATTGTGCCAGACTTTGTCAAATACTTTCGCAACATCGAAAAAGAGGACTCCCGTCATCATGCCGCGTGAGAATCCGGAGATGAGGGGTTGGTGATATTCTATTTTTATTCTACTGATCGATTTATCATGATGCATGTTTTTAATACTATCTGTACTACGAATTCTTCAAATCAGTTTTAGTACCAAAATATTTCTTACATCACAATCGATCGATTATGATTATCGATTTCATAAAGTGATTGAATTGTATACTCTAATGATAGTTTTTGCGGGATTCGATAGGCACACACATCAAGACTCCGAAACACGTGTATAGCATTTTATATTATTGATTTTGGTTGTAGATATAGACCGATAGAGATATAAGTAGGCCCGCATCTACAATGTAGCAAGAGATTTAATATTTTGAAAATATAGTATATAGAGCAGGGGTGTCCAACTTAAGGTCCGGTCACAATGTAGCCGGCAGAGGTTTCTTACCCAGCCCGCGAAAGAGAAATAAGAGTTACCATCGTTTAAAAAAAAAATAGGTTTTCAGATGCTACTGATGACAGTATACGAGATTTCATCTCCTCCGTTATTGTTTTTAGTTTGCTTTATGCAAACTTGGTCTTACGTTGATACATATCTTCATTTGTGGCGAGCCTGTTAGATTTAGGGGAATGATATTCTTGGTATCTTTTAAAAATTTTATATGTTTGCAATATTGCTTGACTTCAGATGCTTGTTCCGACGGAATATTGGAATTACATTAAAATACTTAATAATATCCAGGTACAGGATCATCATTATCATCATTTACTTGTTTTAATTATAACGGTACTACACCAATTGCAATAATGAGTAATAATCTGCCGAAAGACGTCCACTGCTAACAAAGACCTCCCCCATAGATTTCCACAATTGTGTCGTTTTTAGGAGAGTTTGCCAGTACTCATCACTCTTGGTAGGCGGATTGGTGAGCGTAGAATGGTTGCTGTTGCACAGAAAGGACCCTGCTGCCCATCCCTCTGGATGCCACCCTCATCCTCTCCATATTCTTAATCCGCACACCACACGCAATATTGTGAAGAATACGATGTAAGAAATTGCTATAATAGCTAAGACCGCCCATTGTACAATTGCTGTGGCTTATTATTTTTCCAAGTAATAGTTTTGCAATAAAGAATATTTTATTCTAACATGAGCCATGTACGCATTACACATACTGCCAGTAAGTAGACTGTTAATTTTATTTAAGTTTAATTGTAAAAGGAACCTATTTTATTAGTTATTATATTAATACCAACATGAACATCGAAAGTGGAAGTACCTTATCCAGTATTAATAATAGAAGTTTGGAATAAAGGATAATGTGCCATAGACGCGCACAAAAAAGCCAGTTGCCGTTAAGGCAAGTAAAATAAAGTAAATACAAGTATACACACAATGTTTCCATACAAAAACGCCTTAACCAATCAAATGAAAGGATCATGTTCATCGTAATCAAAATGATTTCTGCTTTCGGCTCTATGAGCTAAGATCCCTTTGCCTTCTTCCGCACGGGAAAATTTTGTTTACAAAAAATAAGTTATGCAAAGAAATACATAGCGTTGTTTCTATTTCTTTCAAATCGAATTAGGTACTACTTATCTTTATTTATATCGTTATACTATTCTATCAAACATTAACAGATTTTTATACTGCTAAGAAATTTCATTTGTTTCCTAATTTTAATCAACCTTAAGCTTTCTCTTTTCCACACTTATCCTCAAAGCTTTATTTGCATATAAATCCTGTTAATTATATAAAAAACAAGTTGAATTTCGTTACTTTACGAAACACGATTATTGGTAGAATCTTGACCAAAGGCGATGCTAGTAAATATTGTTCTAAATGCATACTTAAAGAAAAGCGCTTTTTTATATTACCTTGTGACGAGACCGAGACTAGCAAGTCATGTACCTGGTAAGCTTTCCCCGAGATTAGGCAGTAGCCTATGCAAGGCACCCACTGCCTTCTCGACCCGAGGGAGTACCTAGCCGGACTCTTGTAATGAGAAACCTACCACCAGTAGAAACATTACAATTAAAAGCTTATTTCAGGTACTCCTATTGCACAAACTTCTTCATTTCATACGTTTAAGCTGTTAATAACTAAAGCCAACAAATTAGGGCAAATGTTGGAATTAATGACAAGATAAATTAATCTTAAGAGCTCGCTTGCCTAACTTGTAGCGTAATATACGATTCCCCGTATTTATAAACTTTCTACAAGAGTTTTATAGCTGCAGTGCTCCATAACTCTATTGCCGCCTCATTTCATTTTAAGTAAATCACTGCGACACATATGACAAACCAAACATTTATAAATAAAACATTTAAGGGACCAAAAGATTAGAAGAAAGTTCCGTGAGGTTCCCGGCACAAAATAGACCACCTCTCTCCATCGATGGGTGTGATAAAAGGTGTCCAAGGATTGATATCAAGAGAATGGGCATCATCACCCTTTCGTGTGCTTAATAACAACGCTTTTTAAAAATTTATTTTGCTTTGCCACACACTAGGATTTCTCCTGTGTCGTGGGTGCGTTTACAGACATGAATTCCACATACAATACACCAAAACCCGGAAACAACTACCTGCAGATCATACACATATTTGTTCAGTGCGGGAATCGAACCCACGACCCGGAGCGCGGCAGCCGACCATATCAGCCACTGCACCAACCGTGCCGTCACAATCTCATTCTGCAATCACCAATTCTGCTGCCTGTCAAGGTCAATATGGCAACTATTATATATATATACTCCTACAACTGCTCATTGCAGTGATCATTGTGCGGCCATGTTCAGTAAAGGACGTGTGTGTGTCCAAAATACTGATAATAAAAAAAAAACATAATTTTATCATTATTTAACTAGTCTCTATTAATATCCATTCACACATTAGGTAAATCTGTCTTAATGTATGAAAGAGCTTTAGGCAAACAACGTTCTCGATACAGACCGACATGAATATCAGTAATCGAATTGTAGGCAAAGATCGTTGGGTGGACGCTCTTTAGTTTATATTTAGAGGCCCGGAGAACCGGACGAACGGACGGACACAGAGACAAACGAAATTAATCGAGACATGCGCCAAAGGCCTAATCCAATCGGGTCTACCCAGACTCTGTCTTTTAAATAGATCAACCATCGCCTCGGGCAGTTCCCTTGCAAGAAGTTCGGCTTTAAGCCTTCTATAAGGAATATTCGAGAAACAGAACTTAACCTTGTTGTGTGTCGTAAATATGTGTGTAGAATAAGTAATCGAGACGCCATATACATAAAGTCTATAACAGATTTCAAAATGTAATGTGTTTGATATCAAATAAAAACATGTCACCAAACTGAACTGATGTACAGTGCTATTACTGCAATGAACCTCAATCGATGTTTTTTATCGAGTCGAGAGTTAGAAAGGAAAATATTTTTAAACATTATCTCTATTTTACTTCAGATTTTTTCCGATATGCGGTAACAATTTTAAACACAACCAATTACCGGGCAACACCCACATTTATCCGGCATAATGACTTCATAATTAATAGAATCGCAACATTTTTTTATGAACACTGACAGCGTCATCGGTTGGAATCGCGTATGGTTTGATGACATCAATTTACGTACAATGTCAATTTGCGCAAGAGAAACGCCCGAGTCCGGGATACGAGGCCTCATTAGAGGCGAGCGGTTGCAATTAAACCTTGCGTCTTTTGCGACTTAACGAGCGCCCAAATTGGACGGCCCGCCCGCCCTGGACACGCGTTTTAATAAATATACATTTCGACATGATGCAATAAATATATTCGCTGATGCTATCACTGTGAAATGTTATGTTCTCTTTGGGTTTAAATGAGGAATGTAATGTAGACTGCTGATAATGATGAGAACGAAGAAATGTTAATGGGGTTGTGTGCTTGGTTAAAATTGAGACCGTTTTTTTACCGTCTTAGTTTGATATAATGTACTTCACTGATAATTATGTATATAAAAAATGTTACAACAAAGCTCGCATATTTTGCTATAAAATTACCTACATCTTAGTTAGGAGCAGAGCTATTATAAAACTAGAATTGTAAAAGTGCCGTCAACTAATCAAAATGATAACTGTTAGCAAAAATGGACGCGAAGTTGATACCATAAAGCGATCTTGTTAGTGATGCAGTCGCCTCCGTCACTAACGAGACGCCTTCGAGATATGCGGGAACTGCTGATTGTCGATGACAAATTGCCTTGAGACTGCACTAAAGAAATGGCGACACAGAACAAAAGTATCGATTCACACATGTTAAAAAGTATCATGCTTTAGGGTTTTGGGATTATTAATCATTATAATAAAATTCTTGTTTAACGGTTAACGTCGCGTATATTATAGATATTTAATATTCCTAACAATTCGTACACTTTGCAGCGTTCGTGGTCGCAAGATGACTAAGGTGACGGGCGTCGTCTGCGGGACGAATACTGAAACACCAGTCAATCTTTAAATCCCGCATTTTGAGACGCTTGCTAGACAACCGAAAACGGCCGTCAAATAGTTTAGCGGGTCTTAAATAGAAAGAAAGAAAACATATTTATTCAGCACAAACAAACTGATAGCACATAACAGAAAAAAAATAGAAATATTTTTAGATAAATAAAAACAAATGTACCATTGGCATCATCATGCCGAAAGGGTTACCAACTCAACATTTGCGGGGCGTTAGGTACCCAGCGCTGATTTTCAGTTGGCACCCCTGCAGTGACACACGGACGGAGGGAACGTAATATTAATATAAATATAAATGTATAGCTATGAGGCAGTGGCAAATCACATGAAATAAATATAGGTACATATTAAAAAGTAAAACTGAATATTTAGAGAGTCAAAAATGCATACATATTGTGTGTAAAATAAAAAATAAGGTTTATTAGTTTGGCAGGCACAGACTAAAATTTGTCTTTGAAATTAAATAGATAGTACTTATAACATTTTCCGCTCGGCTCGACGGCAGGTCTATAATATTTCTTTGTTAGGAAATTTAAGTGCCAAATTCAAAATTATTTGACATAGTCATAACATAATACAGGATACAGTTGTCTTGTTTCTCTACTCTGTGGTATTTGAGCAATCCTGCTCAAGAACACGAGGCCCTGGTAAGTACCTAGCTAGTATAAATAATAATATTGAAGTTTTATAAAATCGATTAATAAAATAAATTATTGCGTTACATATATTAAATATCAACAATAAAATTCGTTAAATAGGTATCTAGATATAGGTAGGTAGGTATTTGTAAAATAAAATTGTATAATGATTAATCCTACTTAGTAGGATTATCATTAGTACGAAATAATTTATATAGATTGAATAAACTGATTAAATTGAATAGATTGAATGAATTGAATAAATATGTATAGTGAAATAATAATTTAAATTGAATATAAGTTATATAAATTTAACCATATTTTTTACAATTTGAGACAAGAAATACTGAGAAGAGTTTCTGTATTCGGCCGTGTATCACATAATTTAAGTTAAGGATCTTTTCTCCCCACACTGTGATTTCTTCAGTGTCGTTTAAAGTTTATTTGCATAAGTTCGACATGCACAACCACCCAGACCCGGAACAACTACCATACAAATATTTTTATTCCCTCACTATTCATGCGGGAATCGAACCCGCAACCCATAGTGCAGAAAGCTAACCACGTAGCCACTGCGCCAACCGTGCCGTCTAATAACAGTACCCAGGTCAATGCGTAGAATACTTTTAACCTTAATCGAACGTACCTACATATACTATATATATACTATAAAACTTTACGCGGGACAGGCCCAGCCTTGCTTGTTTTCCTTACTTAATTAAATAAATCAGTAATAGAATTATACTTGATAACATAATGCACTTATGCACAATTGTGTACATAAGGCGGATTTAATGCCATTTGGCGTCATAATTTAACGACCTGTCTAGATGTATTGTGTTCTCTCTCCGCCGGCAGTAGTGTCGGCTATGTTGGCAGAGCATGAAAACTGGAGTGCAGTGGTCTCCTTCTGTGAGAGCGTCATGCTCCAGAAGGAGACTGCAGAGCGGGATCGGGAGACGGCTGATCCCGCTCGGAGAAGGACGAAACGGCGAGATAACAATCGCCCCGGCGCCCAGGTCCAACACCTGAGCCCCTTGTCGTCAGTTCATGGTGGGGGGCCTCGGGGGTCACGGGCGCGCAGATTGTGGAGTCTGCGTACTCATACAGAGCGGCCTCCGGGAACTCCGGCAGCAGAGCGCACAGGACAGTATTGGGGGGATCCTTTACAATCCTCCTCGAGAAGTGCCCGGGGGGCGGCCGTATACAGCCGCTTGCCCTCCGCTAGAGGGAGTGACCGCTTTACAGTCATCCTCTCCGAGATGTGCCTAAAGGCGTGGCACCAATGGGCGGCTCTAGTGTGATCTTACGAGGACCTGAAGCCCCCCTTCGGTGCCGAAGATGACTGCTCCAGTGGTCTTAGCCAGTAGGAGTCCGGTATATCCGGAAGTTCCACGTAGAATTTCCACTGGACACCGATAAAAGAAAAAAAAAAGGAAAAACCCATATCAGGCTTCAATGAATACGTAAACTATGTTTTATAATATGAAGAATATGTTAAAAGAATGGAAACAATATATATATACAGGTATTTTTTATTAACATCCCTGTGACCTTATTTATTTATTTATCTAAACATCATGCACAATATAACTAGTTAACACCAAGCTGTTGTACAATGCGTGCAACACGTGTAAAATGTGTAGTCTCCGCGATCGGCGAATTCTGCTGGATCTATGTTTTTTTCACAAAGTCCTGAGTGGTCAAAATCAATGCAGCTACTTCTTGCAGAATTTTTCAATTAAAATCCCCGTCAACTATCCTCGAAGCAGAATCAAAAAACTTTTTTACTCCCCAACTGTTAAAACAAATTTAGGTCTACAGTCACCATTTCATAGAATAATCAATGAATATCACACTTTAGTCTCAAAAATGCCTGATTTGGACGTATTCCATGATAAACTCTATAGTTTCAAAAAAAAGATCAAATATTTGCAGCTTGAAGGCTCGTCTTGATTTGATTTTATTCTTGTTTATTTATTTTTCTTTACTTTATTAATTCATTACTTAATTCGTTATTTTGACAACTATCCAAATTTTCAATATTATTATTTTGTTATTTTTGTATTCTCGTTGTTTATTGTTTTGTTACTAACATAGCCAAGTAATTATTAAGTGTTATGTACGCCGTTATTGTCATTTACATCAGACAAAATACTGTTTTAAATTGAGTGGCGATAACTGTAATGTAAGTGATGTGGCTGTACTTGAATAAATAAATAAATAAATAAACACATAAAAACTTATAATACGTAAGAAAAAAAGCCAAGCCAAAACTAAAATAAGTAAATAAGCCTTTTTTTCAATAATAAAGTGAATTAAAGGCACCTACTTCATAAACTGTTTCTCACAAGTGACATACTGTTTCTCACAAGTGACATACTCTTTTTGGGCTTATGCGGATTTTACTTTTTTAAGTTTATTTTATTTTATTATTTTAAGTGGCATAAATAATACACAGCCAAGTGATTGCTACAATCGTGGGTTATTTGATTTCATCCATTGAAGATTATCTCCGAGAATCTTCATCAGAACTTCACCAAAATTTACTTCTGGTGAAAACTCTTTCAAACAAAAAAGAATCATCCTAATCGGTGCATATATTTTATATATTTATTAAATCAATGAGGGAGCTATGCCCGCCCGCCCGAGCATCCATAAAATAAACAGGCGAGTTGGGAACCTCCTTTGAAGTCGATTAAAAATACATATTACTAGCTATACACCATCAATACTTTCAGAAAACCTCAAGCATGCACGAAACACATAAATCCATCGTTCCGTGCGGTTCCCAGTAAAATATAGGCCACGCCTGTCCACCGACGGCTGCCTTAAAAAAACGATTAAACGGTTGATAGTAAGAATCTACACTCTTGCCTGTACAGCAGCATCCTTCCTTGTACTAATAACAACATACTGCGATCACCAATCTGGTGATTATGGCTATATCTGCTATGACGTTCATTGTAGCGGTCATTAGGAGGCTTATGTTCAGCAGTGGACGTTTAAGGGTTGATGTGTGGGATCCGAATACACAAATAACAAAACACGAGTAGGTATCTACATCACTTTGTAAAATTATAAACTCTGCAATATAAATGTAAACGAACGTTAGTTAACGAAAGTGTTAGTAAGAATGGGTAAGATGTTGGTATTTTGGAGGGGTCTCGTTAGGCGCGCGGGCGGCTGATTGCCGATTGAGCACCAATTGCCTTGATTGACGGCGCCCGCACGGCTAACGAACCTGCTTTCAACGTGGACGTGCCATTCTGTACGTTCCACGTACACACAGCGAGGAGAGACGTCTTACAGACGCATCGCGAATGTAGGTCAGTTATGTGGGAAATAGTGAGGTTAGTGGGTAGATGAAGTAATTGCGTGTTGAAATAACGATTTGAATAAATAAAAGTGAGATCGATAATGATGTTATGTTTAAAACGACGTAGCGTATATACGCTTGCTTTATTTTAGCATTACGATTTACAAGATGTTAGATACATTTTAGTATTAGTTTGGTATTAGTAGTACAACTTAAACTCTTGTGTTCCTTAAGTGTCAGGTGCCAGTACCTAATTGGCTCATTCTAAATAAAAAACATTGAGATGTTCCACGAGGAGCACCGGTTTAAACGGCACCAAAGCCATTCCACGAACAGCACCAACCAAAATTTTGGTGTGGTGGTGATCCACGAATAACAAAACTTTGACTATTGAGTATCACCGCGTTTAGTTGACCTAAATATAATTATTTCTAGATCCGAACAAACATTAATAGAAAAAGCGCCACCTTACAACTCGTCATGTTGAAAACTCGTAGAGGCGCTACGCGTTACGACAGGATTCTGATTGCTGACTGGCTCCAATAATTTGGTCCGATTGACGTCGAGGAATCCCCGCTGAATTTGGTTCATTTGTACACAATCAAGGGGTTCTGTACCAACTACCGCAACACGTCCGCCTTGTGCAGTGCCTGCTGCCTTCATATACAAAACATAACGTCTTTATTCGAACAATGCCAGCCATGCTATAAATCATTATAAAATTCGAATTAAGCCAGCTTAATGTTTGTGTAACACTTCCGCCGCTTTTATAGTCGCACACACGAGGCGTTACACCTCTCCGGCTAATTCGTACGTACATAGTAATCAGCAGTACGTAACATCATCAGCGTCTTTGTTGAGCGAGACCGCAATCCATCATATCGGGACAAAAGGAGGCGGATAAACGCGGCAGTTGTTTGCGTGAGAGAGCGTTAATTTTGTTAAGGAGTCTCAATCAGTGAAGGCGTGTAAGTAAAGTCGGCGCGCGACCGCCGCGGGAGCGATTCGAGCGAATTACCGTACCTGGAGGCGCGGGGCCGACTCGTTAGTTGTTGTTTGCCGAGTGACGCGGGTCAATCAGCAGAGACATGCACGGAACCGCACTTCTTCATCCCCCTCTGTGGCCCCTCACCTGTCCCCCGCCCCGCTCGTTAGGCCGCGCCGTCTCTGTCAACTGTGAGACGAGCTTTATCGAATCTACGACGCACGACCCGCGCCGCGGTCGGCCCACTCTTCGCTCTAGTTTGACTCACAACCGCTGGTAAACAAGGGAAATCAGTGTAAAACGGATTTATATGAACGTTAAATAGAGGGGGGTTAATATCTAGACGAGATATCATAGGCATTGGTAATAACGGGAGTGGACAGATTCGTGACAAATTGTTCGGAGAAAGAACTGACTCGACTTCTTAAAACGTGCACAAAAAGATCAAAAGAAGATTGAAAGACAACAAAAAATCACAAACAAAATGTGGCAAGCCTGAAGCAGTAATGGAGTAGAATAATTGTTTAGAATGGCATGCGCTTAGCTAATTAACGCGCAGGGCCAGGCAGCTGCGGTCCACGTGCGGAGCCGAGCCCGGGTACCCGCATCATACATCTCTACCATGTTTGTCCCACCTCCATTAGTGAAAACACCATTTCTAGTTATTTGTGAACAACTTTCAAACGTTTCTTGTAATGGCTCAAAATAAATTTTCAAATCGGTACTACGTATTTTTTCTAATAAATACTTTGTGAATATGAAATATGAATATTTCTAATAAATGCTTTGTAAACAAATGCAGTCTTTTCAAATCAGGGTTCGAAAAGATAATTATCAATCATCATTATCTCGATAATTATCATGATAACTATCAAGACCTACGTCGACATTCACGAGAATCAACAACTGCAATAGAACATACACGAAGCCTGATGGAATAAGATGATGACATTCCTTTGATTGAATTAATCGATAAATAAATAGTTTAATTTTCTGAGTGAAAAAAGAACATGTACTGTAAATTGTATTTTTGTGGCATTACAGTCATCATATAATTATGTATATACATATGATAATTATCGGATAATTATCACGATAATTATCAAGACTTATTATTATTATCTTAATAATTTCGAACCCAGTTTCAAATAAAATATCTCAGAGTCTACTTCTTATTTCACAACGGCATCCAATAATTCTATAAATAATTAATTATACGTATTTATTTATAAGTTTTATTAGTGTTCCTTAATTATTATTCATGTAGGTACTCTATTCACGCAAGTGGGCAATAAACAACTTAAACATACTTGCATAAACATTAGGCAGAAGCTTGTGTTATGGACGCCGTAATTATCATCACATAAAAAGAGACATGTAGTTATTTTAACGAAGTAAACAATTATTAGCATTAAATATAATTATATAGAAGTGATTGTACGTTATTTCACATCAATTAAAATTATGGCTTGTGTAAAACTTAATGGAAATCGTAGGGCGTAATTGCTTAAACAACTAAGAAATGTATTGTACCAGAACCAGATATTATGAAATATGTCTTATTCTTTGGTAACAAGCACTGAAATTAATTGCAAACACAGTATATTTATCAACAACGTCGTAGAACACACTAACTATGGTTATTCATTAGTTTGCAAAGAGACATAAAATTTCCATAATCGTAGATATAGCCGTAACGTAGCGTTAGGCTCCTAGCTAAACACAGTCGCGGTACATTCACACACTAAAGGCCGATTAGTGCAGTGTTTTAAATAAAAACTCTAGCTTACATCTTAAATTAGTCCTTAGCGTTCTCTAACGAGACCAATTTAGTTAGTTGGTCTGCGAGACGCCGCCGATCAGTAGTTGTGTGCAAAACTGTTTACTTTTTGCTCCTCTCCCAGGTAGACAACACAACGGTTCGAAGCATTTTCATAACAATGCGCCTGCGGCTTTCTCGGTATACTTTTTTGGATGCGATGCGTTTGACAGACACGCCATTGTCATCGGCAGATGACGGAGTAAAAACTAAAGCTTTTATTGATGATCAATTGGAAAGATCGATGCTGAGCCGAACACGGAATACCGAACCATAAATGGTACCAATTAGTTCTGTCGACAAGACGGAGAAGTTTGAAATAATTAGATTTAAAAAACAAATCTGGCTCACCTTGTGTAATCGCTTTTGCATAATATCATTCCGCCTTTGAAGTAGAAGGAGCGTCCCATATCGGCGAGTGCTTGCCCGCAGCAGGCGCACTTGAGGCATCCGTGGTGCCAGTATCTGTCGAGGGCGTGTAGGAGGAACCTCTCGACTATCTTGCCATTGCAGCCTGCACATTCCTTGAGGGCTGGGTTGTTGTTGTTGTGCGGGTAGTCGTGCCCGTTGGCCGCAAAGGCAGCCTCCGGCGAGGGCGGGTGTGGCGAGCTGAGCTCCGCGTACCCGTGGTAGTGCGGGTTCATGCTCAACGCGCTCGCTGCCAGCTTGACGGTTGGAGCGGGAACCGCTCGCACCGACCACCACAACTACACGCCCTGTTGACAAACAAATATTTGTTTACATTTGGAAATTATAGTTTTTTTATGTGTTTAGGCCATGATGTACAATTTAAGATAAAACTTCTCGTTTTAAAAGGGTATTAAACTACATATCAGATTTTCAAAATGTTAAGTCTGGTAAGCTGTTTGGGTGAGTAATTCTACGTTGACCTCTTTGAGATGTTGACCCGTTGTATTAATTTTTCTTGGCAGCCCTTGGTCAGAGCACAGTGGATTCAAGCGTAGGCCTGCGGGCGGCCGCGTTTATAAAATTTTCCAATTAGCAATTTCATACAATTAGGAGCGGGGTGAGGGTGCGGGTTGAGGGGTTGGGGATGGTTAGCGCGGGTCGCGGCGCGGGGAGTGCGTCAACCCGATCCAATTAGCTCGCGGCCGGCGGAGCGGCGGGACGCCCGTGCCGTCTGAGCGCCCTGTCGCCATAAAACTTAATTAAACGTTTTAAAACAAGTATTCATTAAAGAATAATCAAGCTTATGTAGTCATAAATAACCGGATTGTCCCGCGCGGAACGGGTGCCGTAATTAAGACTGCACAGAGTTGATCAAACGCACTGATTTGAAACTACCCTTCATTAAGAGAGCGCGAGTCGGGCGCGGGAGCTTCCGCTGCGGTGCAGAAACTAATTAAGAATAACGGACGCTTTAAAAGCGTAATTAATTTAGATTGTAATTCTATTTCTCCGAGAGTAAAGTAGACAATTATTTCAGTAGCCCTTTCTTTTGGAACGATTTGCTTTGCCGAATGTAATTTGCCTAATTTCTGTGTCCAACAGGATAAAGGGTTGTAGCTGCGTTTAGATTTATTTCTTACGTCAGAATCGACGTGCAGCGTGATAAATTACGTTATCAAGAGCACACAGCTTTAATGTTATAATAAATCAGTACCTAGTAACGAGTACATCGTGATTAATTAACGTAGCAAACTTCAATTACATACGATTGGTGTAATGGTGTTGTAAACATTACGTCTAGTTGCATCACGCGGAGAAGTATCTGTTGGAGCGTGTGGAAAGTCATTACACTTGTTGGCGAGCATGTCTAATGAAGGCTATAAGGGCGAGGTATGGCGTGTACGGTCGCCGCCAATTGCGTGCGCCCTAATGAGCCCCGTCGCGTGCGCACCTATCGCACTTCGTTAAATCGCGCCCGAACTACGCGATCCGAGGCCCGTATTAATGTCTTTGTTTACTGGGTATAATTTTGCACCGCGTTGGACGTTCGATGACGAGGAATTGAGGGCTTAATCGTAGTATATCGCGTGTGACATTTCCTTATTCATGACGGAATTACCCGGCAAATATTTTTTAAGTTTATTAATGATATAAGTTGATACAAGTAAAACAAAAATTGAGTTTGACAAGTAAAATAAAAATCGAGTTTGGAGAAGCGCTGCGGATAGACTTCTGGGCACAATCGTCGGGGAAGGTCACTTGTTGATGAGTTACCTGATTTCGGCGAAGGAAAATAAGAACTACATCTCTGTATTAAAACGTTAGTGATGTAACCTATCTAGAATTAGGAAGATTCTTAAAACAAGACATGTTGATGTGCACATGTGAATAGGTACAGGGTTCGCTAGACAATTAATATTTTTAACGACCTGGTAAACCAATTTTTATGGGTACCAATATTACAATACAATACTTTTTATTGTCATATCATATCGGCCATTTATACGTCCACTGCTGAACAAAGGCCTCCCCCATAGATTCCACAACTGTGTCATAATTTTGGGGAGTATTTGCCAATACTCACCACGCCTGGCAGGCGGGTTGGTGAGCGCAGTATGGCTACCGCTTCACAGAAGGGACGCTGCTGCCCATCTCTCCGGTTTAGAGTCCCTTAGTTGACTTCTACGACATCCACGGGAGGAGATGGAGAGGTGCTATATTCTTACTCCGGACACCACACTTTTTATTGTACAGCAGAAATAGCAAAAATGAGACTATACAGAAAAATACATGTACAAAGGGCGGTCTTATCGCACGCGGCGTTTTCTGCCAGTAGACCTCGGGGTGGACAGATTTGTAAGAAAAAAGAAATAAAAAAAGTTAATATATAACATAATACTGTGGATGATAAATTCGTAATACCATATTATACTGCATAAATGAGTAAGACTATTTAGAATAACATTAATCAGAATGGTCTAGCTTCAGGGAATTATTATGAGGAAAATACAGTTATAATTAACTAGTATGTGGTATACCACTACTACTTATGTAGGATCACCTTGATCGAGCGTTGTTTCGGCTAAGAATAGCACCATCCCGTCTCATTCCGTGGGCGTCCTAAACGGCGACTATGGGATTAGTCGGAGGATGGGCAGCAGTGTCCTTCGAGTACATTAGTTACAACTTAGCTGCGATCGCCAACCCATCTGCCAAGCGTGGCGATTATGGCAATACCCCCATAAGCAGACAACAAGAACGCAAACCGGTCGTTGTAGCGATTTTTGGGGGAGGAACGTATCCAGCAGTGGACATTTTTCGGCTGTAATTATGAGTATCATATAACGTAGGACATAAACTATCATCCGTGGCGGATCTGACTTGTTATTTATTGTAGAAGTTTATTTCGTGAACTCTACCTAATATCTGCTCATAAATAAAAACATGTTACCTGTATTTGGGACACGGAATACAATTGTCCATAATTACTCAAACGTATGTCTATTCCAATGGAGAGGAACATAAAATAAATCTTAATGTCATAAAATTAAGGTTTAAAATATTTTTATTGATGCGGGTCGCGAACGCGGTGCGTGTTTAAGCTCGCGGGGGTGGCCTGAGAACTTGGCAGGTGCCGTTTTCATTATTCAAGCCCCATTGATTGGATACTTTGTTGCCGTTTAAAAATCTTATTAGCAACCGCCCGACAACAAAGCGAGCCAGCGATGAGCCTCCTCATGCCCCTCTATTTACCTGTTAAGTGATTTTTTTTCAATTACCGCTATGAACTGCAGGTTCGAAATGTTGAAGGCCGCGAAAGTGTAAGTCATCTTGTTAGTGAATGTTTATTTCTGCGCTTTCCTTGGTCTACTTCTACAACATTTGTCAGCTGCTATAAAGATGATGAATCAACAGAAATGTTAGTGGAATTTCCAAAAATAACTAATTCATATGACACAAACTGACGTGAAACTCATACGGGTTATTTATCATAGGTACTTATCTATCATAGTAAAATTAACGTTGGTGAAGACCTGGAGCTTCCCTTAGGTGCCGAAGATGACCGCCCCAGTGGTTTTAGCCGGTAGGAGTCCGGACCCCTTCGCCCTTCCCTTTTTTTTTGTTGGGCTTCTCGCATACATTTCTGAGAAATGTGGTTGCTTAACCGGTCATTTTCTGGCGAAGCCAAAAGAGGCCTCCAGCCAGGCTTAAATTTAATATTAAAAACTAAGCAACTTTCGCTAAGGGCGCCCCCTGCGGGCCACGGACCTCGGCTTAGGGCGTTGCTGGGGATAACAAGCTATTGTTTTGGGGACAGCTGGATCGGTATTATTTAAATTGTATTAATGGACATTTAAAGCTACAGGCTCGGCGCGGGCCGGCGCGAGCAAGAGACGGGAGGGAGAAGTGCTAACTTGAACGGGAAGGTGACGCGGCGATAGGCCTCCGCGACGTCGGTGAGGCGGAACTCGCCCTTCCCCGGGGCGAAGGAAGTTCATGAAGAATTTCCACTGCGCACCAATATAAAGTTACCTAACAGACACGTACATTCTATATAGCACCACTCGATGTTCTCCCGTGGATGCCGTAAAAGACGAATAAGTTTTTAAAAGGTTTACTTTTTTCTGCTACATTGTCCTCACATTTTTTTTATTTTGTAAACAATGTAATTTTTGTACTGCAACAATTATTATGATTTAAAAAGCCGTGTGGTGCCGGTTAGCCGTGTGGTGCCAGTTAGCCGTGTGGTGCCGGTTCAGAATACCACCACCCCATTTCCTCCCGTGGGTGTCGTAAAAGTCGACTATGGGATTAGCCGGAGGAAGGGCAGCAGCTTCCTTCGATTACATTAACAAATCAACTGCGATCGCCAACCCGTCTGCCAAGCGTGGCGATTATGGCAAAACCCCCCAATGAGCCCACAACACACCCATATCGGTCATTGTGGTGATCTTTGGGGGAGGCCTGTGTCCAGCAGTGGACTTCATTCGGCCGAAATGATGATGATGATGAAAAAGAATAACCATGGAGTTTCATGCCCGTTTTTCTCCATAGGAAATCAACATTTTGGAACGGGGCAACTAAAGTCTTGACCATTCATAAGTGCCTGCATATAAAAAATATCTTTATCTTAACCAAGGGATTCTAAACCAGAGGGATGGGCAGCAGCGTCACTTCTATGGAACAGTAGCCATTCTGCGCTCACCAACCCGCCTGCCAAGCGTGGTGAGTACTGGCAAATTCCCCCTAAATTATGACACAATAGTGGAAATCTATAGAGGAGGCCTTTTTCAGTAGTGGACGTACTTTGGCAGATCTAATGATGATGAGGATGAGACACGTCATATTGAAACAACGAAAGGCATTTCGCTACAAAACAATAGCCATACATAAAACTAAACATATCTCAACACAGGACAGGCTTATTAAGTACAAAAACGTAAATAGTTTTCTAAAAAAGCTAATATAAGTAAACTTATCGGTCACTTGTTTTAACTGCAAGCTTCCCCAAGAACAGCCGGGCGCCCTCCCGCCACGAATAATGTAATTAAGGCGAAACCGCCGGCGAAATTAAACGCGAAAACGGAATGAGAATGTGAGCCTAATTAGAGCCGGGAGCGGGCGGAAGACGCTGCAGCGGCACCCCGGGCCCGACCCTACCGCGCACCCTACGCTCCCGCTGCACACGGGACACGAATTTGACGTAACTCACGTACCGCCTTATTCTATCGCACACACGAAGGTCACGTATAAAGCCAAATAATCGAGCTAATGATGTGGTCAACATAAACCCCAAATTAAGAGGCAAATACGAAAATGCCAATTAATTTTAATTCCCTGCTGAACTAACGACAACATAACTACGCCAGTAATATTAATTCTGGCTAATTAGCCGTACTTTAACGAAGCTATATAATATTAGCCTTTTTTCTGCTTTTTATATTGCTCCAAGCAAATAATCACAGCGTACGTCGGTCGCAAGCATAAATCCAATTCGATTTCTCTCACATCCATACTAATTAAAAAACTGCGGACAAATTGGAGCCCACTCCTCGCCCACGGGAACATAAAATATCCATTCCATTGACGGCACCGGTCTGCCATTGATTAATTTTATCCAATCGGATGCGAATTCAAGTTTTTCAGGAGTTAATTGTCATGCTTCATTAGGTGAGTGACTTTCGGCGTTGTGTACGATTACTGATTTTATTCACCGATGTATCGAATATATTCAATTATTGAGCTGAAGTACAAAATAACAAACTATGTTGTTAAACAAATCTTTGGCACCAATATGTATGAACCTATACATACATACATAATCAGCGAATTACTTTTCTTGAGACAGGTTAGGCCTTAGTCCACCACGGTGGCCTTAGTGCGGGTTGGGGGCCTACACACAACACTGAGAACATTTTGGGACCCTCTCAGGTGAATGATAATAAAATTTTGTATGTATCAACCCACTTATAGTAAACGGGTATACAGTACATGAGACTAATGTGTGTAATGTTATTTGCATATAATGACCGTTAATGTGCCCAGCTCATTATTCAGCCGGCATGACCTCAAAATAACCGCAAGAACCGTTTGATCGAGTACGTTCCCTCTTCATACATCTGTGTGTTTTAAAATGGTTATTTCATGATAGGTAGGTAATTACTAAGGAATCACGTAGCACATAGATAATTTTATAGAAATCATGAGTGGTAAACGACGTAATTGACGCACGACGGTACATAAGTTCAAACAAAATTGCGTGCCATATACTAAATGATGGTTATTATATGAATATCAACTTGTGAGAAGCCTGTGTCCAGCTGCGGACAGCGATAGATACATTGATTATATGACTGATATGAATATCAATCGACAATCCGTGTGGTGTCCGGATTAAGAATATAGCACCACTCCATTTCCTCCCGTGGAGGTGTAAAAGGCGACTCAGGGACTCTAAACCAGAGGGATGGGCAGCAGCGTCCTTTCTGTGGAACAGTAGCCGTTCTGCGCTCACCAACCCGCCTGCCAAGCGTGGTGAGTACTGACAAATTCCCCCCAATACAATGACACAGTTGTGGGAATCTATGGGGAGGCCTTTGTTCAGTAGTGGACGTTGTATGGCCGATATAATGATGAATATAGACGGCACGGTTGGTGCAGTGGCTGATACAGTCGGCTGCTGCGCACCGGGTCGCGGGTTTGATTCCCGCACGGAACAAATATTTGTATGATCTGCAGGTAGTTGTTTAGGGTCTGGGTGTATTGTGTGTGGAATTTGTGTCTGTAAACGCACCCACGACACAGGAAAAAAACCTAGTGAGGGGCAACGTTTTAAAAATAAAAGAAACGAATATCAAATATAATATAAATATGTATAAAATAGTTTTATCCGTATAGTGCCCGGATTGAGAATATACTCGTAACACCACTCCATATATGATATCCATGGGAGGAGTACTGAAGTGGCAATGGGCGGGGCACATTGCTCGTTGAACTGATGGCCGCTGGGGCAAAAAGGTTCTCGAATGGAGACCGCGCACCGGAAAGCGTAGCGTAGGACGACCTCCAACGAGGTGGACAGACGACTTGGTGCAGGTCACTGGGAGTCATTGGATGAGAGCAGCATATGACCGCTCGTTGTGGAAATCTAACGGGGAGGCCTGTGTTCAGCAGTGAACGTTCTGTGGCTGATATGATGATGGGAGGAGTCCCATGGATATCGTAAAAGGCGACTAGTGGTCTTTAAACCAGAGAGATGGCCAGCAGTATCTCTTATGTAACAGTAGCCATGCTGCGCTCACCAACCCGCATGCCGAGTTTCTTTTTTCTTTGTTTTAAATAATAAATAAATAAAATATGTTGCCACTCTAGGATTTCTCCTGTGTCGTGGGTGCGTTTTACAGACATAAATTCCACACACTATACACCCAGACCCGCACGACGCCCCCGCAGAGACGGCGAATTTCCTCGCTCGGTCCCCCGGGATCGGGCAGCACCCGGTGTAAAGCACCCACTTCTCTCTCAACTCGCAGGACGAGGCGGAACAACTACAAATACAGATCATACAAATATTTGTTCCGTGCGGGAATCGAACCCACGACCCGGAGCGCAGCAGCCGACTGTATCAGCCACTGCACCAACCGTGCCGTGATCGTGCGTGTTGAGTACCAGCAAATTCCTCCCAAAATGACTACACAATTGAGAAATTCTGTGGGGAACGCAGCAAAGAAGAATAAGGAAGGAAGGAAGGTTCAGCAGTGGCCGTCCTATGGCTGATATGATGATCATAAAATGTTTTGGAAACAGGAGGTATGAAAAATCAATACTTAATGACCCGACCACAGAAATAGCGAAAATCCATAACACAAAAATTTTAAGGTAAAGGACTTCTTAGAATATAAGTAAGAACTACATGGATAGTTTCTTGCATCAAAATAATTAATATAGTTATAGTATCTTTGTCCACTGCTGAACATCGGCCTCCGAATGACCACTACAATGAACGGTGTAGGGGCCCATAATTATCATGCTTGCTAGGCGGATTGGTGATCGCAGTATGCTGTTATTAGTACACGGAGTTAGCCGGAGGATGGACAGCAGCGTCCTTCGAGTACGATTATTACTCAAATGCGATCGCCAACCCTTCTGCCAAACGTGGCGATTATAACAATACCTCCCAATGAGCACGCAACACAAACCCACGCTGTGGTAATTCCAGCAGTGGACGTTATTTGGCTTAAATGATGATGATGACGATACCATGCATAATTCAAAAACTCGTTTAATATTATAGTGTCTTCAAGAAACAAAAAGTCAACGATTGTATCTATAGAAAAATCAACATTCTACTTTTCTTAGGCTTCCTCGTGCTCGGTGCCACTTATTTTTGCCCATTCATATTTTTCTGAAGAACTGGCTGTTTTAAATACCTAACTCCTTTTCACTCAGTGGCTAATCAATTACCTTTATGCGCTACGTGTCGCGGGTTCAATCCCCGCGCAGATCAAATATTCGTTAGATCTACAGATAATTGCTTCTGGTCTGGGTGTTTGTGAGATTTATGCCTGTAAATGTACTAAACTTGTTAAGAAGTTACCTTACTAATAGATACCAACTAACACAAATAAGCAGAGTATCTAAGAAGAGTAAAACTGAATGTGTTTACTCGTCATCATTATAAGAAACACAATATGGGGTACCACAGGGTAGCGTATTAGGACCCCTGTTATTCTTAATCTATATGAATGATCTCCCAATATCTACCAAGCATCCAATGATACTTTTTGCAGATGATAGCACGGTTTTTATAAAATTAATGATCTCAATACATATGACGATGAAATTAATTATTCTATAGCGGGCATTATTTAATGGCTTGAATATAATAATTTAATTATAAACCTAGACAAGAAACATTCAATAGCATTTACAACAAGATAAAATAAATGTAATACTGTAAACAATATCCACTAAAACGATAAAAAAAAAAAATTACTGACACCACAAAGTTCCTGGGATTATATATTGACATATATATGAGCTGGCAGGAACAGACTCAGACCATTTGTAAAAAACTTAATCAGTACTCATATGCACTTTACATGTTACGTAAAATAGTTAACAAGAATGTAGTCTTAACAGCGTATCATGGATTTGTGGTTTCGATATTACGATACGGCATAATATTTTGGAGAAATTCTGTTGGTAAAGAAATGGTATATATATATATATATATGAGTATGCCGTCTTTGTTAAAAATAATTCAAATAAATATGATAATTGTAATAATAAACGCCACCCATATAAACATCGATGACTTGATGCATGGCAGGACATTGAGATACTATACTTTTTATTAAACATCTGAATGTAACCTGTATTCCATAAATAAAATGAATTGAATTGTACGAATGACAAGAAGAAATAAAAATAAATAAATAAAAGCTCTATGCATTTTATAAGTCGCAGATCTCGATCTAGTTCCCAGCCGCGTAAGAATCGCACCACACAGAAGTAATCTGTCGAATGCCTTGTGTTCAGGTAAATTTAATAGCTGTTTCTATCCTTCCACAGAACATACGCTCTACGCTCACACATCATGGCTATGCGCTGCTTCAATCCTCTTAATAATTCCAAAATCCCCTTTTGCAGCACTCAGGGGAAAACCACACCTCGTGAAGAACTTCTTATAAATCTCAATTACCAAGAATTTTCTTAAAATTAATTTAGCAAAGTAATTAACTAGAAAATGATGCGGTATAAAATGCTATAACTGTTCAGAAGATTACTGTCAAAGTTAATAAGTATAGAATTAACCGAAGAAACCAGAGCAAGTACCTACCGTACCGTATTTGTTACTTCTCTATTATTTTGACTGTTATAATTATATGAAGTGTTGCCAAATCACTTTGTTTTAAGTAATTATTATAATTTGCCTTGTCACTTAACTCGTGTCAGGGTTTTGCATGAATAGTCGTATTTGGAAACAATTCGCCTTGCTTTGTTACGAGCGTATATTAATTAGCAGTTACCAGCTTATACAATGGTGAAAAACACAGCTCATTACGAAATTATCGTTCTTATACTTATATCACTATACGTACAATTCTGTTCGACATCATCATAATATCAGCCAAAGAACGTCCACTGCTGAACAAAGGCCTCCCCCATAGATTTTCACAACGACAGGTTACATGTCGTGAGTCTTCATTTTTGGGGGTATTTCCCAGTGAATTTGGATTGTACTTAATGAATATTATTTTAACAGCTACTTAAAGTCATCATCATCATCTTTTCGGCCGAATAAAGTCCACTGCTGGACACAGACCCCTCCAAAATCACCACAACGACCGATATGGGTGTGTTATTCACTCATTGGGGGGTTCTGGCATAATTGCCACGCTTGGCAGGCGGGTTGGCGATCGCAGTTGATATGTCAATGTACTAGGACACTGCTACCCATCCTCCGGCTAATCCCGTAGTCGCCTTTTACGACACCCACGGGATGAGCTGGCATTTTTCTATTTAAAGTAACGGGTGTTAATTAACCTTTGCATTAAGAAATATAATCCTTACATGGTAATTTAGACCATAAATTATAACATTTTAAAAAGCATGTTTTTTTATTTTGGTTCGATTATTGAACTTCCACCACTAGAAATAACAATACAAGTGAAACAAGCTAATGAACTAAACGGCGCATGCGCTTGAAGAATGCTAATAGGAACGTTTTGTAGTACACTGATGGCCAAGGATTTGTCATTGCCGCCAAGCAGGTGTCTTGACGAAAAACACGTAATAATGGCCGTACAAGTGTAGACATTGTCTCCGACAGATCGAGCGCTCTCGCCCGTAATTAGAGGCGGCTGACCGAGGACGGCCGCGAGCTATGAACATGAGAGGAGACTTCAACATCAAAGTATTACAAATAAAATAATTTCGGGATTAGTTTCTAATGAATAAAACTGTACTTTTTTTGTAATTATCCGGGTCCTTCATGCTTATCAATAATCAATAGATATCAATATAGATAACATTCTAAATACATTTTCTTATGTTAAATGAAAATGTTATGCGTAAAGCCTAAAATTTCAATGCTTTGTAAAAAATTGATAACGATCACTTATCGAATACTTGATCTTCAATGTTTAAAGCTACCGTTTACAAATTGCGAACAGATAAGCATTTAAAAAGATGATCTATGTGCGATAATATAATTACTGATGGTAAGATTACTTAAAATTTCGATATAAGATCTGTTCAACAACATTATTAATTAAATTGATAACATTTTTAGTTCGCAAAACAAGCGTAACCGTAATTTACGCTAATAGGATAACATCGTATAGTATTCATTTTTTTGTGCAAAATCCCTAATATATTATATAACATGCCATCCTTTTTCGAGGGCACGTACAAACTATAATTCATCTCATGCTGTCTTTACTGCACAATTGCACATATCTTTTATATTCTTGTAGGGCATCATTGTTGCTGTCGGTCCTATAGCATACCCTTGCGGCACTTCAATTCACAGTAACCCAGCAAGTCTATTTAATTGAATGCCTTTTACTTATCTCCACGTATAACCGTCTCTCTCTGGCACACTTAAACATCCCAACATCTTATTTCAAATCAAAAGCTATAAATTTATAAGGTCCATTCAAAGTGCCTCATCCAAATGCATACACTAATTCATGACTCTCCGTCGAACGAAGCGGTCCGTCACGGCGGACTGACCATAATTGTGCCTCGTCCAACAAATATATTAAGTATTCGTGATAGAAGTGAGCAGTGTGTAATTTTAGAACGTTTTGCCACAAATGTTAGCCGCGGGCGAGTCCGAACACTTGAACTTGCAGCTATTGCATCCTAGTTAAATTATTGCTGCATTTTTTATAAAACCTAGTGACGAGACGATCAAGTCATTCGCATGGTGGTAAGCGTCATGCCTGCCCATGACAATTGTAATGCTACCCATGCCTAGTCCTGCGTGACACCACATGCTCGTTACCTCAAGACATTAGTTACTCTCTTATGCCAAGTTATTTCACTAGCTACAGTGCCCTTCTAACCTATCTAATATTTAATTTTTAAACACTACTGCTTGGCGGTGAATATGTTGCACTGCAAAGGTAATTTTTAACACGCTTGGTATGTATCTATGAATTTATGTAACGGATATTTTTAACTCGATTTTCATTCCCTTCAAAACGTCGGATAGATTTGAAAATTCGCACACTTATCCTTTGACAATGCAATAATTTAGTTTGTCCCATTATCCTTCCCAGAATCCTCAGGATTAGTGATTTTTTCATCTCTGATACTAAATTCATCGATGTACATAAACTTGCACAAAAATAATACCTCCATAAGTGTCGATTCAATTTTCCGCGTCAAGAGTGCGATGAGACTCGAATAGTGTTAATATTCTTCAGATGATTTTATCCGGAATGGAGGGAGAATTTGTTTGCTTAACCGTCGAAAGGAAGATGCTTGGGTAAATAATTACCACCCGGAGTTATCGAGACTATGGACAGGCAACATGGACATTCAGCCATACGCAAAACAAACAAAAAACACGTTTTTTTAGTTAGCTGCACTAAAAAATTGCAAATAAATAATAGTTTAAAAAAACACGCTTTTGTAGATAACAGAACTAAAAAGTAGAAAATAATGTTCTATAACAATAGAAAAAAAAAATGTAAAAAAGCGTGGGGTGCTTTATCAGATATGACGCCACTTTTACAAATATTCACAAAAATATCTACAACAATTGACATCCTCGTAAGATCGCACTAGAGCAAGTGGTAACTGCCTAGCCGGACTCTTACAATAATAGACCAACCATCAATGATTTGATACATGTAACATACAGGCTTTTTATGGCCAAGATAGTAAGCATAGTGGGTAACTATGCATTAAACGGATTCTGGTAAATGGGCATGTAATCAACTGAGCGAAGCAGTGACGTCACATTGGGCTGAATTTTGCATTCGAAGTCACATGAGCATCTCTAGATTAATTATTTTTTTCTATGCATACTCCTCATGAATGTTATTATTTAGTTAAATATTAGGTATTTCTAAAGGTCTAACGTATGCGTTGGTATGGTTCTTTTATAGTACCTATGCTTTAACTCGAAGTGCCTTTTCGAGTGAAGTGGAAAATAATCTTAGTTTATCTAATCTTCTATTGGGTGCAAGTTAAATTTTTAATTGGCGCTTACCCAAAATGTTGTTAAGTTGCCAAACATAAGCAGGTTAGTACACGTAAGTATGACGTAAGTCTTAAAAATCCTGTATAATTATTGCTTTTAATGTCCCACAGCTCATTATTATCTGATGGTCGTACAACGATAACACACCACAACGGAGCCATTGTCTCCATCAGTGAATGAACTGTATGTCATCAGGTACACAGTCGGTTGTATCATCAATATTCTTTTTAATTTTTATTAAGGTATCTTTCAAAGGTGTGCGGTCAGAGACCTATGCAGTAAATAATTGTGAACTGACGGCACTGTTGGGGCAGTCGCTATGCGGTTGACTTTATGCGTTACGGATCGTGGGTTGAATTCTTACACATAACTAATATTGGTATGACCTTTACCTTTACCTAGAGGTTATTACTTTGCAGTTTAAACGCTTTTCATATCATCATAGACTTTTTTTTAATGATTCCCAGTGGAAATTCTTCATGAACTTCCTCTGCCCCGGGGAAGGGCGAAGGAGCTTAATACTCCTGCCTACTAAAACCACTGGAGCGTCATCTTCGGCATCGAAGGTCCAGGTGCTCATATGATCACACAAGAGCCGCCCACTGGTGCCACGTCTCTGGGCACATCTCGGAGGGGATAACTGTAAAGCGGTAAAAAGGTTGCCTCCCAGGCACTTCTCTGGGAGGATTGTAAAGGATCCCCCCAAGCCTCGCTGTGTGAGCCAGCCGCCTCAGTCTGTCGAGTGCCCCTGAAGGCACGCTTTCGCCGCTTCTAGTTTACTAGGAGGTAGTTAGCAGCCATCCCCCGGGTGATTGTAAAGGATCCCTGCGAAGCCTCACTGTGCGCTGTGCTGTACTGCGCACACGGCTACCTTCATAGCGTGATTTGGCTCGTACCTATAACTATAATATATTGCTCACATCTCAATGGGGTGGAATATGCGGTTCTAAGTCCAGACCAGACAGACATTTCTCAACGGTGGCGCCATTCGATCATCAATTTGTCAAAAACAAATGTTTATGTTTTACGCATGCTTCATCAGCTTTTTTTATTGCGAGGAATTTTCAAGTGGGCACACGAGATGCCACTTGGAAGGAACACTTTAGACTAAACTATGGCAGTAAAGTTCACATTGACAGATTGAAATATTGTCTTTACAAAGTACCTAAGTAAGCTGTCCCCCACGGATGAATTACGATTTTAGGTGATAAAAAACTTGTAAGTTCTTTCTTTCAATTAAAAATTTTGTTGCAATATACGGCCATTGTCATTATTGGCAGTCCAGTTACCAGTGGCAGATTTGCACATTTTACAAGTTATTCAAGTTTCGCCGCCGTTACCTCCACAACTGTCAGTTTCTAGTTTATATTTGCATTTCTGCGATTCAGTTGAAATTGCATAATATGTAGTTTTTTGGGTTATTTGTGATCTAATCTAAGCTCTATAATGTGCGACATAACACAGACTAATGTATGCTACTTACACAATAATGTACATTAAAAAGAAAGAAAGATACGTTCCCCAAATTGGCCGCCATAGGCTCAAGCCAGCTGATATATCCGCCACTGTGGCAGTATTTTACCACCCAGTGCTTGATAACGGTTCCGTGTGGTTCCCGACAAAGAACCTCTCAACCGATGGGTATCGTAAAAAGCGAGTAAGGGTTGATATCAAGAGGATGTACGCTTCCCAAGCAGCATCTTCCCGTGTGCTAATAACATCCTGCGATCAGCTATCCGCCTGCCAAGTGAGGTGAATGGTAATATCCCCGATGACCGTTCATTGTAGTCATCATTGGGCGGCATTGTCTAGCCATCCATGTTCAGCAGGGTCTACGAGCTGATGCGTGCGTGCACAAGCGTTTGCCTCCTTAGTGCTTCGCTACCCTGTTCTACGACGACCGCATCCAAATCTTTCCGGCAAACTTCCATATCGTCTGCCCATCTGGTAACATTCTTGCTATGATTCAGCATCGATACGGTTAGAGCTTTATTATATAGACGGCTCGGTTGGTGCAGTGGCTGATACAGTCGACTGCTGCGCTCCGGGTCGTGGGTTCGATTCCCTCACGGAACAAATATTTGTATGATCTGCAGGTAGTTGTTCCGGGTCTGGGTGTATTGTGTGTGAAATTTGTGTCTGTAAACGCACCCACGACACAGGAGAAATCCTAGTGTGGGGCAACGTTTTTTTAAAAAACAAACTAACACCATTTTTATTTTTTTTATTGGTGCCCAGTGGAAATTATTCATGAACTTCCTTCGGCCCAGGGAAGGGCGAAGGGGTCTCCTACCGGCTAAAACCACTGGAGCGATCATCTTCGGCACCTAAGTGAGGCTCAAGGTCCTCGTATGATCACACTAGAGCTGCTTTATTACACCCGCTGTAAGCCTGTCTTGTCAAATGTCGTAGGACACCACTACCGCTATATCACGTTGCACGACATCTTGTTTTTTTTTCCCCATTTGACATACTTGTTTCGTGCGGGGATTGAACCTGCGACACGTTGCACCAGCCAATCGCTTAGCCACTGCGCCAACCATGCCGTCTTGCTTGGTCTTTGAGTTTGAATGTTGACATAAAATATAATATAACCATTGAATATTATTAAATAATCTAATTCAAAGGGTCGAGTCATGTGATTAAACATTTAAATAATATACCATACAGGCTACACATACAGAGAGATTTAATGAACGCTTACCAATGCTGAAAACATTTAATTAATTCTAATTACTTATAAAATTAATTAGTCTTTGTTTTCTTAATTAGTAAATATCTACAACGGTAATAAATGTTTTTGCTTTAGAACAATACAGCATCAGTTTTGGGTACCCTTAATTAATTTGGATAAAGGTAATTCCATACAATACAAATAAGGTAATATTTAGACTTAATAAAAGTTAGAATACCTGAGTTGGTAGTCCGCCTACCGATACTACGAATTTCTACGATACTACTAAGTTAGTACTACTATTTATTTTAGCCGATACGATCATCTACTTTTGCTATAATGGAAAATCATCATCATCATCTGTTATTACTGCATATTCAAATACCTTATAATAAAGGTCCAATGATCGATGATCTTCGATGACAGGTGTTGTAATGTTATTTTATTATTGATATACATTTTATTTTTCCGTGTGGTATCTAGATTAAGAACTACACTCCATCTCCTCCTGTGGATGTCGTAAAAGGCGGCAAAAGGTCTATAAACCAGAGGGATGGGCAACAGCGTCCCTTCTATGCAACAATAGCCATACTGCGCTCACCAACCCGGCTGCCAAGCGTGGTGAGTACTGGCAAAATTCCCCCAAACTGACATCGTTGTGGAAATATATGGGGGAGGCCTCTGCTGGTGGCCTTTGGCTGGTATCATGATATGCAGTGGTTTGTGAACCTTCACTTAAGAAGCCAGATCAGAGGCTCTTGTGTAAGTTATGATGATAATCTTAAATAACAGATTTTTATGTTCTATTTCATAATTTTTTTTGTATTGTGTGGGAATCGAACCTGCGACTCGGAGCGCATAGCCGACTGTATCAGCCACTGGACCAACTTAATGTGTTAAACACGGTATTTAAAAAGCCAATGTTAAAGACATACCTACTGCATTACTGTTATTTTACATTTAAGTAATAAGTTAAACGTAAGTGTAAAATAAAATACGTTAATTATTCTGAAGTTATAAACACAAAGAGCAATAAAAGTATGCAGCTCTAACGGTTGTTTTATCACAGCATTTTCTACTTTCAAATACATATTTGTGCAGTAAAAATTTCAAGATATATACCATTTGTAATGCCACAATTAGTAAAGCTACGATCGTAAACGGACTATTAGTCCAACGAACGAACGAACGGACAGACTGACATTGTTTACAGTTTAACATAACGGCTAACATGAATATTATTTTATTGTAATCGTACTAAGTACCATCCTTGAGGCTAAGCTATTAAAAATGATTTATTAATATTACAATTTTAAATACATTAGCTCGTAAAATTTTCATGCCGACCATTTATAGAAGTAATTTAAGTAGTATAATAATGGCATAATTATTAGATTTAATAATCCATGGGATTTTAAATTAGGAGTTTTTAGTTTATCCTCATATGCGATACCTACTTATGTTTCTTTGAAAACATTGTAACTTTAATTGAGTTGTACAACAAATAATACGTACTGTAATGTGTAAAATCAATTATTGAACCAGGACCTAAAATAATAATAAAATGTTATGGTTTATAACAATGCTAAGAATAGATAAGTAACCAACTACTATTAATTGAAATTGTCAAGGTCCGCTTTACTTAATGCAATCACTTGATGACTCTTTCGACCGTAATATAAATATGGCTTTGCATTCTACGCCATTTCACATTTTAATTTAGTTATAACATTCATTGACGCGTGCATTATTGACCACATTTCTTCTAGCATACATATATAATTCTAAATAATTCATACTTATAACTTAAATAAAACAAAATACTACACAAAGAAGTTTTCAAGCTGAAACGATTAGTAAACTGAAGTGGCAATGGGCGGGGCACATTGCTGGTAGAACTGATGGCCGTTGGGGTAAATAGGTTCTCGAGTGGAGACAGCGCACCGGAAAATGCAGCGTGGGACGACCGCCGTGTACAGACGACCTGGTGAAGGTCGCTGGGAGTCGTTGGATGCGGGCGGCATGTGACCGCTCGTTGTGGAAATCTATGGGGGAGGCCTTTATTCAGCAGTGGACGTCCTTGGCTGATATGATGATGATGATAAAATTTTCAATACTCCTGGTGCTAGAACCAGGGCCATTGAAAGTATTAAGATTTTTTTATTGTTGTTCTAGTAGATAAGTGATAATCCCCCTCCAACCCTACATTAGCAGTATAATTGAAATTTTAAACTGTAAATACCTACAGTTTATGACAAACAATATTTTACCTAACGTACGCCCTTGAACTTAATTGTATCTCACTCTTTACTCCAAGTACCTATTTGGTGATATTTACGAAACGCGAAATATGAACGTAACAAAAAAACGTTTTATCTATAACGAACTTTCTGAAGTAAATTCACTTGTATATTAGACCACCTTTGGAGTTAACCTCATACAAATAATCAGATAGGTTCATCTATATTTTATTATTCTATCTTACACCGGATGGATAATGTCGTTATTCGGTCACTTTCACACCGTTTTATAGCTGACCGCGTATCGAACATGCGCCGACGCAGCATAACGCGGCGCGGCGCGAGGCGCGGGCGCACCGAGATAACTACGATTCCATGTTAATTTATCGCTTTTACTTCACACAGGCGTATACTAGTACTTTCTATACGACACTCACATATAATTGAAACTCCTTCTTATAAAAAGCTTGACATTTAATTGATTTATTTACTTTCCGTAGTATAGAAATTAAATGTTCTAGTGTAACGGCATAATTTCCCCGCAAATATCGTTTGAAAGAAGAAAGCTGTGACCTGATTACTTGACGGTGTTCGTATGCCATGTAACTAATTGAGTAAGGTTTTTTATTCAGTAATTTATTACAAATCCGAAGTGATTAGCATAGAACAGCGTCTCTCAACCGGGGGTATAACAAAATGCTCTGTCCAACCTAGTTAAAAATAAATTAAGATTATTAATTTCACATTTTTATACAGCATAGTGACGAGACGAGCAAGTCATTCGCCTGTTGGTAAGTGTCATGCCTGCCCATAACAATTGTAATGCTACCCAGGAGCAGTCCTGCAAGGCAACACACTACGATTATCACCTCGAGACATTAAGTTATTTAGTCTCTTATGCCCAGTAATTTCACTAAAATGGCCTTGTAACCGGAACATAGTAATGTCTAATGTTTAAATACTACTAGCGGCTAATATCTAAAACTGGAGTGGTACCGAACTTTCTACATATATTGAGCGGTCATCTTGGGCATCTAAGGCTCAAGTCCTCGTATGCACACTGGGGCCGCCCACTGGTGCCATACCTATAGACCCATGTCGTAGTCGGGGGCAGGATCCTTCCGAACCCTCACTGTGCGTTGTGCTAAAATGCGCATACGGCGGCGCGTGATCGAATACGCCACCAAGAGGGGTACCTACCTAGCCTATCTTGCAATAAGAGACCTACCATATCGAGCCCTAACCACCGACTCATCGTAAAGGATTTTTTTTTAAATTTGAAATGTGTGTCCTAAGCAATGAGTGCTTACGATAAAAAAAGCAAATCAAAAAGTCGCTAACGATAAGTCGGCGGTCAGGGCTCGATATTATAATAAGCAATGATGTTATACCATAGATATGTTACGTCCATATTAAATGGCACGCAAAATTCAGTCCAGCCTGCACACTTGTAAGAAAGACGATACAAAAACTACAAGAGTAAAAGAGATAGCTATCTAGACGAACTTATTGCGAGCTGCTACAATTGGGCGAGTTTTGGTTCGTACTTTAGGCGCGCCTGTAACAATATCTACTTATTTTTAATATATAATATAATTGTATCTATATATATATTTTAACCTTCGTCATCAGCCAAACTACTTAATTTTTTTTTTTCACCCCTCCACCTATGGGTGCTGTAGAAAGCGACTAAGGGTTGATATCAAGAGGATGGTTAGCAGCATCCTCTCGTGTGCTTAGAACAACATACCAGGATCACCAATCTGCCTGCCAATGGTATAACCGTTCAGTATAGTGTTTATTCAATATATACATATGCACTTTTATTCAATATTTATGAATTATTACTGTCACGTTCTATTTCAGATCTATTGCATACGCAGATTACATTTATTATACAATAACTGTTGCTTTGTTATGCATAATCCACGTAATAATTTATAAAAAAGGGAAATATTGTTTAATATGGCGGAAAACCCATCTCGTCCCGTAGGTGTCGTAAAAGGCGACTAAGGTATTAGCCGGAGGATGGGCACCAGCGTCCTTCGAATACATTAACAACTCAAATGTGATCGCCAACCCGCCCGCCAAGCGTGGCGATTGTGGCAAAACCCCTCAATGAGCACACAACACACCGATAACGGTCGTTGTGGTGATCTTTGAGGGAGGCCTGTGTCCAGCAGTGGACTTTATTCGGCCGAATTGTTGATGGCGGAAATATGAAACGTATATTAAAAGAAAAAACTTATAACGATTATAACCAAAGCAGGCAGGGCAAGGCAACCAAAGGCAGCAGCGACCTTTCTCTGGAACAGTAGCCATTCTGCGCTCACCAACCCGCTTGCCAAGCGTGGTGAGTACTGGCAAATTCCCCCCAAAATAGCGATACACGGTAAATATCTTAAGTCTAATGGAGGAGGCTTTTGTTTAGCAGTGGATGTTATTGACTGATATGATGATGATGATAACGACGTTTCAAGGGTGTTTTCTATTATAACTTCTAAGAAATAGCTGTTATTTGCTAGCGGCTCTCTAGTTAGTATCAACAACATAACAAGCCCGAGAAAAAAGTTTAAGAATCACTGGTATAGAGCTTAATACCCTGCAATACAAAACGTGAGCGCTAAGATCTTAGACTTGTTTTTTATAAGCTAACAAAAGAGTTTTTAGTGATGTACAAGACATCTACTTTTATTCTACTTTTTCGTTTTGCCTTCCCGCTGAAAATCTTTTGAAATAAACCATTCATGAATCAGTAGTGAGGCGAGGCATAACATGCAGGCATTTTGTTTCTGCCCACTTTTTGTGCTATAACTGTTAAACTTAAGTAGTTAACTGATGGTACACCGGCCGAATTGTTGATGGCGGAAATATGAAACGTATATTAAAAGAAAAAACTTATAACGATTATAACCAAAGCAGGCAGGGCAAGGCAACCAAAGGCAGCAGCGACCTTTCTCTGGAACAGTAGCCATTCTGCGCTCACCAACCCGCTTGCCAAGCGTGGTGAGTACTGGCAAATTCCCCCCAAAATAGCGATACACGGTAAATATCTTAAGTCTAATGGAGGAGGCTTTTGTTTAGCAGTGGATGTTATTGACTGATATGATGATGATGATAACGACGTTTCAAGGGTGTTTTCTATTATAACTTCTAAGAAATAGCTGTTATTTGCTAGCGGCTCTCTAGTTAGTATCAACAACATAACAAGCCCGAGAAAAAAGTTTAAGAATCACTGGTATAGAGCTTAATACCCTGCAATACAAAACGTGAGCGCTAAGATCTTAGACTTGTTTTTTATAAGCTAACAAAAGAGTTTTTAGTGATGTACAAGACATCTACTTTTATTCTACTTTTTCGTTTTGCCTTCCCGCTGAAAATCTTTTGAAATAAACCATTCATGAATCAGTAGTGAGGCGAGGCATAACATGCAGGCATTTTGTTTCTGCCCACTTTTTGTGCTATAACTGTTAAACTTAAGTAGTTAACTGATGGTACACCGTTAGTCTGCGCATGCGATGTCAACCGCAACATTAAATTCTATAACAGGATTTTCTTTATTCAGATTTTCTCTTTACTTCGTTACCGCCGTGTTATGTTCTGTTTATTAATATCGAACGATTAATTATCTTCTTTGATCAATCGTCGAGATTGCTCGGAGCTATCGTTGGGATTATAAAAGGTTCAATTATAATAAATGTAGCTAATTTCAATCAAATAATACCACTAATTAGCTGACATCGAGCCTTCTTTGTGCGGCCCGCTTAACAAATGACTCAATTGATGTTGTTAATAGTCCGGGCTTTGCGGCCTCATTATAAACAAGTCATTCGGGGTTACAGCCAGTCACGATATTCAACTCTAATACTCGGTTCTTATATCCAAAAATTAATCGTTTTGCTTACCAGTGGCTGTATTACACCACGAAAAACATCCACTGCTGGACATAGGCTTCCCCCAAAGGTCGCCACAACGACCGGTCTGGGTTTGTGTTGTGCGGTCACTGGGGGGTTTGGCCGTAATCGCCACGCTTGGCAAGCGGGTCGCGGTCGCAGTTGAATTGTAAATCTACCCGAAAGACGATGCTGCCCATCCTCCTAATCCCATAGTCGGCTTTTACGACACCCACGGGATGAGATGTGGTGGCGCTATTTTTAGCGGGCGACACACGGCAGCGTTTGTATTTGAAATGATCGTATTGTTATCGAGGATTAGCGGTAGCATCCTTCTATGATCCAAAAACAATATACTTCAATCACCAATCCTTGGTGGGTCCAATCAATTGGTATGTGTCCCAATCAAGAGTGGAGAATATGGCAATGCTCCCTTTTTTCACCCGGTGGAAACACATATACTTCCTTCGTTCCGAGGAAGGACGGAAGAGCATGCCGGACTCCTATCGGCTAAATCTGCGTGTTAACAGATGAAAGGTCTACTATGCTACGCTTTGGAAACTACCCTTTATTATTTGTAACAGATATACGAATCGATGTTTTAACAATTACCACCAGTCGGTATGGAACTGTATTAGGAATCGTCATATAAATAATTACTAGTATTTGTTTTAATACTGCAGTAAGTACCCTTGAAAAATTGCAACATTAAATATAGCGAGACTTATTTGGTCCAATTAAAATGTTTACTATGAAGTACGCAAAGGCAAAATAAATAAGGGAAGATGGACACCCTATGTGAAAACATGGGGAATACATTAGTTATAAGTCATTAGAGCATTAGTATTAATGACCGGGACCCTGTTTAGCTAAAACAGCGACAGCAGACGCGCCAGCAGCTATCGCGTAGCCAAGGATCCACCGGTGGCGAATCGCCTGAAATTTAAAGGCGAGGCTGCAATTTCGAGTTCATTGATCCTCTGACAGAATGTGCGTCAAATAAGTAATAAGTAACGTTGACAGCGGCGTCTGCGGGATTCACGCCTGTCGCAAACCGTCTGCGACATACGTAAACAGACCGCCGGTGTTGTGGCACGCTAGGAGAGGCCTACCTACGTCCAGCAGTAGACCGATATAGGATAATTATTGATTGATGTGAGAAGTATATTATACAGATCATCATCATCATCATTTCAGCAAAAACACGTCCACTGCTGAACAGTAGCCTCCCCCAAAGATTGCCACAACGAATTAACACCAGTAACTGGCAAGTCATTTGGTTTTCTACACTCTGTGTCGCGGATTCGGTTCTCGCACGGAAATTCGTGTGGCCTCAAGTAGTTGGTCAGTGTGGTTGAGCATGTGAGGTTTTATGTCTATAAACTGTGCACACGACACAGGAGAAAAGCTAGTGTAGAAATGCCATCGTTTAAAAATAACGTTATGAGAACACCCAAAAGACTTCCCGGGTTTATCTCCCATCGATTTGTCATTCAAAAGCATTGTTGCAAAAAGGCGTCATCATCATTACAAGCTAAGGGCTTTTGATATTAGTTTAATGACTTGAAATTTGAAAAATCACCGTTATTATTTATAAGGAATGATTAAAGCGATGTTAATCAAGAACCCCGTTCATTACTGGGTAATTATCGTGAGCCCGGGGCCAACCCGTCTGTCTAATACATATTTTTGTTTACCAACTTATTAAAATTGACGATGTTTTGCTTAGCCAATTCGCTTCTACAATAATTGCTACACGCGTAGTCTTTCCTAGTATTTTTTATATCAGCACCTACACCCGGATTATTTATTCTCTTATCCGTGCTGAACACGACTTTTGGCCGAAATTTATTATCAATCTAATCCAAAGTCTTTGGGTTCGGGATTGAGTACTCGTCTGTTTTGTGTTAATCAATCAATCAAATTACTTTATTTCGGATAGCAAGAAATCCATTGTGTTAATAAACAGTACCTTACGACTAATGTTAGTAGACAATATAAAGGAATACATAAAGAAAAAGAATATTATATAGATTATTAAATTATAGGTACGTAAGGATATATTATATATTGCATTTCAGTTGATCATCCTCCCCACAAAATGCTTCAAAATAGGAGAATTAAATTTCTCTGCTATTGTTTTAAGGATGCTGTTGCTACTGACCCGTAATCTGGTTATAAATGAGATTTATTATAATAAAACACTTTTAAACGGATTCTATCTATAAGAGTTATTTTATTTTATCTACCGTACAATTATAATCAAATTATTTCGATGCACGCAGTAATCACTCATAAAATAAAATAACTTTTTAAAATAACGCCTGTCACCTTAGTCATCCTGCGACCACGAACCCTGCAAAGTGTTCGAAACGTCAGGAAAAACAAAAATCTAAAATATACGCGATAGAATCCGTTTAAAAGTGTTTTTATTATAATGTGTAATACTCGCGAAAACCTAAGACATTATAATGAGATTTATGATGTTAAGCGTGGTACTGACACAAATCTAAAGATTTTGGATTACATTGATTACTAAGGTCGGCCATAAGAGTGCAGTCACTTATTAATTCTATTCAGTGAAAGAATTAATGTCTCGAGCTCTGAAAGTTTACAAACTTTCAGTCGTTTTGAGGCACCTTAAGATTTATTTGTATCATTGACAGCCGAAAGGAAGTTCAGTGTGGTGTCTGGATTAAGAATATAGCACCGCTCGCTTGTAAAGGCGTAAGGGACTAAACCAGAGGGATGGGCAGCAGCGACCCTTCTGTGTGGCAGTAGCCATACTACTGCGGTCACCGACCCGCCTGCTAAGCGTGGTCAGTTTGCCAAATTTCGAGACAATGGTGGAAAACGATGGGGAAGGCCTTTGTTCAGTGGACGTCTTTTGGCTGATATCCATGGTTCCTGGAACAGCAGCTATACTGCGCTCACCAACCTGCCTGCCAAGCGTGGTGACTACAGGCTAATTCCCCTTAAATGATTACCCAACTGTGGAAATCTAGAGGCCTTTGTTCAGTAGTGGACGTTCTTTGGCTGATATGATGATTAATACTGAAACACTGCTTAGATTTCGGACTCTCTCAGCTATTTGAGACGCGTTATTCCACCTATGTCCAGTAGTCGACGTCTTTCGGCTGAGACATTGATCCTACCGAAACTGTAGGATATAGTAGTCGGCACCGAGCTTCCTCCCCTATCACCTGCACAGAAGAGCTTTTTTAAGTCAGTTTGGTGATTGGTATGCAAACTGCGCTAACCGTCCTCACTCTTTCACTGAGCGCTGAAGATCCATACCCTAACCCGTACTTTAACTCTTAAATATTGAGTGACGTTTCAGTATTTGGCCGTAGTAGTGGGAGTTTTTTTATTCTAAATTTATTAACAAACGCATCCATCTTTCCGAGGCAGTAAAATAATTAATAATTTTATTTTGAAAAAGCGATCTTTTTGGGCGAATGCACCGGTGATTAGAATTCTTGACATTCTATGAATGAACGAAGAGTGACATTGACTGACATAAAACTTGGGTAGTGGTTCGAAAGCTACGGGCGGTCCGCAACGGGCCGTGGTCTCAGAAATTTATATCAATTTATAACAACAACCTTCTGAAGCGGTAATTTTTTTGTCCTAAAGTAAACGATTCTGGTACAATTGTTCTTATCTCACAGACTCACGGTATGATTGGCGCAGTCGCTAATAGCTTGGCTTTCTGAGCTGCGTGTTGCGAATTTGATTTCTGCACTGAACAAATATTTTAATGACTTACAGATAGCACTAGTTTACAAATGTACTAAAATTTGTAGTTGATAATCTTCACTTATGACATGTATTTTTCAAATCTACCGTCGAAAAATTTTGTACTGCTAAAGTTGTTTTGTTATTGATTTTCATCATTTATGCGTAGTTATTCGTTAATAACGTGCGTGTTTCGCTATTTTTAAACTAATAGCTGAAGTTTCGCGACATGAGTAGTTCAAGGAGACATTGTTTTGCTATATATGTGCAGAATATGTGTTTAACAATAGCAAAAAACTTATATCAGACTTCGTTTTGGGATATTTTGGATAAGAATGACGTCATGGGCACCTGATTGTGTTTATATGTCGTGTGTTGAATATTTGAGACTATGGAAAAGTGGTAGAAAAGGTGCTTTAAATTCGGAACACCAACCATTTGGCGAGAAACAGAACCACAAAATCTCAATCGCTAAAAGTCGAGCTAAATGTCAGTACCCAAGTACTACTTGTGTTCAGCATCCAGTGCAACATTTAACTGACTCTTCAGTGCCTAAAACTATATCTGAACCCTTAACAAGACAATAAACAATTATCAAAAAGTGATTATTTTGAAGATATGTATGAAATGACCCAAAATGCTTTTTATAAAACGAGTTAGATGATCTTATAAGAGATTAGAATATTTCAAAAAAGAAAGCGAAAAATATTGCTTTCTCCTGACACTAAAATTACATTTTATCGTGAAAGACAACAAGAATTACGGAGGAAAATCAGAAAATTATATTAAACTTATGAAGCCCTCCTTTTACAATAAAGAATATGAGCTCAAAACTCCACTTCCTCCATGGTCACCTGGAAAGATTTCCGAAAAAACTTGGGAGATATGGGCGAGAAGCAGGGAGAACGTATGCATAAGGATTTACGCGTCATGGAAGAATTTTATCAGGGTTTCTGGGATACGAATATGATGTTTGACTATTCCTGGTCCGTGATACGTAATTTTCCCAAGTCTACACATAAAAGAAGAACTTTAAAGCGAAGTTTTTTAGAACTCAATGATTAATTAGCACATCACATTTAGTAAGGAACAAAAAACAAAACCAGGAACAGATGTACGGTCAGCGACATAAGTCGCTGACTGTACTGTAAACTAGTGTAGTTCTAGTAGATCTGGGTCTGGATGTTTGTTTTAGTTTGTGCATGTGCAATTTATATCTGCAAACTGAACCCACGACACGAGAAATGCTAATGACATAGTTTTTTTTAATGTAACAAAAAAGACAATTACCTACTTAAAACAATGGAACGTTTTTGAAATGCTGTTTGAATCAAATTCATTCTCGGGGTGCAATTCCTTAATCTCAAACATCCATACATCCTTGAATACAGAATTGAAATAACGGTGACAACCCAATTTGGTAATCTCTAAGACTCGTCCCCATGGCTCAGCGTCTGCAACGTGTCCTTGAATAGATTCAATAATGTTTTAATGGGTGAAAAATTCCGTGTGGTGTCCGGATTAAGAATATAGCCCCACTCCATCTCCTCCCGTGGATGTCGTAAAAGGCGACTAAGGGAATCTAAACCAGAGGGATGGGCAGCAGCGTCCCTTCTGTGAACCGGTAGCCATACTGCGCTCACTAACCCGCCTGCCAAGCGTGGTGAGTATTGGCAAATACACCCCAGAATGATGACACAGTTGTGGAAATCTATGAGGGAGGCCTTTGTTCAGCAGTGGACGTATTAATGGCCGATATGATATGATATATGTTTGAATGTATAGCAAATTGGTTTTTCACCCGTCATTTTAATTCTTTATTGAAGGATGTATGGATGTTTGACCTTAAGGAATTGCATCCCAGAACGGTTTTAAAATCTAGAAAAGCCAAATTTTGTTTCAGTAATTAATGATGAGACACAAGTGTAAATATGATGTATCAACACTTATAACGGTTATGCACGCGTGCGTAGGCGACTGTGAGCTTTAGCATAGCGCGAAGCTTCGTCATCATGGTAAGCAAGCAAACATCTCTGTTTGTTGAGGCAATCCTATGTTAGCGTTGGGTAATACAAAGATTCTTAAATTAATTCTAGGTGTGACGATCACGAAGTAGTAAGTTAAAGTTGAGAAATTAAGCCTATTCGGTAAGGCCTGGCAGTTATTTCCGATACGCTCCTGAAGTTCCCCAATTATTATTATTATTTTTATTAAATAATTTACGGCCGCTTTATATTTAAGTCCCGCTGACCTATTTGAGACGCCTGCCTTCCCACCGTAAACATGCATCTGAAATAGTTTAGAAGGATTTAAGTATTAAGTGGCATTTCTTCTTCTTCTTCTTCAGCCTATACAGGTGACCAACAGTCTCTTGAAAATTTGATAAGCAACAGAACATTAGTAAATCCGGATTCCTCAACTAGATTTTTTTGTTGGTAATTTGCTCATATGAAATCCAATCTAAACTTCTCTAATGACTGTGGCGATTATGTATTTGGAGCTGTTTTTTACTGTTGGTTTATTACCGGTTTTATTAGTTCACTTTTATATCACTTATTGTAATATATATTATTTATATATTTTACTGAAATGTTCTTAACATTGAGATCTTCAATCTGATGAGGAGAGGCCTTTGTGATATGACGATCATGTTGATGATTGAGGTTTGCAAAATATAGAGAGCAGGAAGTGATAATATTAAATTTTAATAAAATAGCGTTTACAGCTTTCTGGTCTCTTTATATTGATCAGAATACGGATACATTTTTTCTATTAGATGAAGACAAGTCTGTGCTCTCGCCCCATAATGAGAGCGTTTTTTTTATTTACGAGATGGTGACGGAACTTTCATGTCATTCGCCTGGTTTACTTCAGACATTTTTTATTTTTTCTTGCATCCGACTCAGATGTTCGATGTAAGTGAATTTAGACGCGTGTGATATGAACGCAAAATGTACTCGTACAGCATGGATCGGCAACCTTTTTATCCGACTCCAAAAAAGGAAGGTTCTCGATTGTAAACTACACTAACGATTTTTATGATCTTTTTACTGGTGTTGGTAATCTATGCACTTATGGGAAGGATTAGGTACATAAAATATAAATAATTACTATTCTTATGAAATGAAACAATCTTTACTTTGTTCTTTAGTGAAATGATCTTTATTGTGTTCTGTAATTAAATGATCTTTATATGCTTGAAACATGGTAAATTAAATAAGTTCTTAGATAATATATTATCCTAGTTAAGCTCGACATACTTCGTAATAGTATTGTGGCATGCAAATTTTTTACTAAATAATAAAATGTCAACCAACTTAAACAAACTATGAGAGGTCATAATGATTGTGTTTATATAAAGGCCGTTTAATTATTGCCTAAAAAGTTTCATGTTAAGACGATCACATTTTACGGCGAGTTCAGTAAGGAATGTTATAACTTTGTACACAAATATTTTAATTATTTTAATAAAACGCGGTAGTTCATTATTAATCGCATTTATTGCGAATTTTGCGGACCACAGGTTGCCGCCCGCTGTCGTACAGTATTTTGAGGTTAAGATACTTCAGATAGTCGGATAAGGCAATCGAAAATATAGGCCCGGCATAAAGCAACACATTCTCTACGACTTCAACACCGTTTTGACGAGCACATTAAAAGTTTTTATTATATAGCAGGACGGGATAATAAGTGGCGGCCCCAGCGATCACAATGATGGACGTTTGACTCGCAGCTTGACGGACGGTTGCCAGGTGGTCCCTCTGACATTACTATTGTAATACAATTTTATATCCACCAGACTACATTTAAAATTTCGGATGAATGCCACCGACAAGTCACTAAACGGTAGATTTTATTTGTCGCGTGTGTCATTGGCATTAGAATAAAGCTCTCGTGTCTGTAGCTGTACCAGACCGGGCCGTTTCCATGCGTATGATTTTCTCTTTTACTTGTCGCTTTAACGAGCGCGACAAAACATTACCAACGTAGGTCGCTCATAAAAAATATCCTAGGCAAGTTTCCAAAGTACTTACTATAAGCGTGCCACAGCCAATACACGTTCCGGTAACAAAAACGTTGGAGAGCAAAGCAAACAACGCGAACATAAATCTAGAAGTTGTAATGAAGCGTTATTGGTACGATAATAAAAGCTAAATTGATTAGCGGTGGTCCCGCGCAGGTAGACCGCATTCCAGCCGGTGCCCCCCGCGCTCTCCCGCACCCCCGCGCCTCCCCACCGCGTACACCGCCCGCCACGGGACCAGGACACGGGAATGTTTGACATAACATTAAACTTGCGTTAAGAAATTACGTAGTAACAATTGCTACAACTCACAAAACAAAAGAAAGCCACGTAAGCCAGAGTTTTTAAAACTTTTTTGCTACTCTTCGAGCTTATTTACCTAGGGATGGTTTTCAGGTGTTAGTATATAACAAAAACAAAGTGAGAACTGTCTATTAACCTATCATTCTCACATTTACCTTACGCAATTTGTATTTACTTATGTTCTAATCGGTATTTAAGATGCGAGAACTTGTATAACCTGAAGCAAACATTAGTCCAACAATTAAGGAGTGTGTAAGCTCCGGTAAACTGAAGAACTTTCTACCGTTGTGAGAGAGAATTAATAACTATCTGCGCAAGAGCATGACTCATCGCTGAGGGCGAGGTGAAAATAAGCGTAAAATTAATAACAGATCAAGGTTGCAATCAAAGGCGAACGCCTGCACGTGGTGTATTTTTAATCTTCACGATAAATAAACACGAGTGTACGAATAAAATGATGTTTAATAGAACATAAAGCTATTCGCATAAAATTTTATTGTTTGTAAAAAATTACATTATTTTTAATTTAATAAACAGTCTTGCCGTTCACAACTTCCCAGCGAATTTTATATTTAGTAAGATTATTCTTTTGTTAGTCTTTTATCACTGTTTCTTTTACATAATTCATGTCAACAATGGAGGTCCCTTAGCGATAATAAATCATATTTTCAAATTATCAAGTCATTAATAAGCATCCGATCAGTCATTTTCTATTCTCAAAGTTTTCAGTGCATCAAAATTAAAATATTATCTCAGCTAGTGAAAGATTAATCGTTACCAGATGATCAATGTATCATTTATACAAACAAACAAGAATCGGAACACCGGTTACGTTAAACTGATCTTTGAATAAACGTCTTTATATTTGTTTCACTGTGGTCTCGGCAAACCAGTGACCATTTTATTGGGAGAGCGTGCGTAGGCGCATCCATACAAACTATAAATTTAAATCTGCTAATAAAAAACTACTAATACATTTCCTACACTTTGATTCGACCTGTTTATATAGATCAAAGCCGTATGAAATAAAGTTTATATAATCTCTCATTATAATTTTGTGAATTCAGAGGATATAGAAGTATATGTTCCAGTTTTGCTCAGTTCCCGTCGTCTGATAATAGTCACTAACAGAGTAACAGACACCATGACGTGTCCAATTAAATGTTAAGATTGCGGTAATTATTGACACCTGTAAGGTAGGTACTCCATATAAAAGTAGGTAATGAGGAAACCGGTGTTTAAGCAGCTGACTTATCGAGACTCGGTGACTGTTAATTAGGATTATTCCATTTAAGCTGAGCTCTTAATTCCTTGTGAATAAATTCAATTGTTAAGGCAGGTATATGCCCATGTGAGCCACTTAATGAAATGTTGCTGGTTAATTAATGAGGATTGTAGGATCGCAGACTTTCAGTAAATTGATATTATAGTAGCCGGCAATGATTTTAAGCGCTGAGCTCCCCCTACACCTGCGCAGAGGGCCGAGTGTGAGTTGCTTTTCACACTCGAAACCAGGGACTGAATAACCGCAAAATATCGATAGTTTTTAAACCCTTTTAGTAACACTTCCGAAATATAAGTCGACATTTACATAAATCTACATTAATATTTCGGTACCGGTATATTTACAGGTATTATTATAGGTTGTATTTCGCTACCGCTATGATAAATGTTTAATCTTTATAATTTAAATACCGATATGGGTTTTTAGGTCTTAGATGGCGTATATACGAACATATTTGGATAAACATGCATACATACACAATTATCAAACTAAAATGCAAAATGTCAGACAAAATAATAACAAAATTGCAATAAGTGTGTGTGTAAAACATTAAGTGAAAAAAACTTTAAATGACTTCTCTCTCGCGCCTTGCCCGTGGTGTGTTTTCAGTACCTAAATTGCTGTGGTTAAATAAAGGTACAGGTCCGGTTTTGATACCTCTTTTGTACCGGTATGATAGCGGTGGTTTGAACCGGTATTGTCTACCGCTTTCAGTCCCTGTCGAAACACAAACGCGAGCGACGCGATTATGATTATCGTATTCGGCGCTGCGATTCGCCCGCTCCAGTCCCTGTCAAAACACAAACACGAGCGACGCGATTATCGTATTCGGCGCTGCGATTCGCCCGCTGAATCTGAAAAATTGTGCTCCGATTGAAGAGTTTGGACTCTTCAATCGGAGCACCGAACGCGCAAAACGCGTGGCATGGGTTTACGTTTCGATTACGAAAAGAAACTCACACTAGACCCTCATAAGAGACTTTTGGGGTCTGCTTGGCAGTATGTAGCTGTGTAAACCGACCCACACTCTCACGGAGTGCTCAAGATCCGTGCCAGGCGCTGCATGCGAAGTTCCACGTTGCGTCGTGGTCGGTGTGGCGGCGCTGTACCTCGCGTGATGGCATCCCAGCTTCATGAATGAACGGCGATCGGGCTTCATTCAACCAGTTTGGTCGCGCACTGATTACCGCTTACCCACTTTTAATCTTATCTACTACACGACTTGGAACCGCCACGTGAACTTAACCCGACGACGGCGACGGCGATTGGCCGGCTGGTCGCTCGCCCCAAAAAACCAACCGCTGCCTTCCTCCTTTCATTCACACCTTTTTATAATGTTTTTTGGTGAATGAAGTCGTGTTCGGGATAATTATTGAATTTCGACGATTCGTTACGAATATCGATGAGCCGGAAGCCTATCGGCGCGGGTGATTGCATCGGGTGATAAAATTCCGTCGCTCAGAAAGTAATTTTATGGTTTTTTAAACTAAATTTTCCATCTCATCTAAATTATAGTTGGTGATGCGAGTCACGTAAAATACGATGTTGATTCATATTACATGGAATAAATATGGAAACTTTAAAAAAAAAATTTGCTAATCAGTCGCCACTATCTTAAAAACTACTTAGACCGATTTTTAATGAACCCAGTGCAAATTCATCGTGTACTTCCTTCGCCCCGGGGAAGGAAGAAGGGGCCTGCAGGACTCCTACCGGCTAAAACCACTCGGGCCGCCATCTTCGGCACCTAAGGGGGCTCCAGGTCCTCGTATGATCACAGTAGAGCCGCCTACAAAGACTACTTAGACATACACACCTATAATTTGTTCACAAAAAAGTGAGTCCGGAATGTCAAATTAAATTTTGTATAACAAACAAGTCGGGTGCAGAGTCGTGCTCTGGGTGGATATTAGACGGGCATTATAAAACGAATCAGTAGTAATAACGCAGGGGATCTAATTAAATTGCTGCCTATAATAATGGCACTCAGTCTCCCCTTGCAGACCCCTCGACATTTATTATTCTAACTTGTACAATACAGAAACACCAAATCATATAATTTAAAATTTCTCTAATCTCTAACCGTTCTATAAATACTTTATAGTATGTGGCAACGTTTGTTGTTACAGAGGTTTCTTATTAAATGTATCTGAAATCATTTTGTAAGTGGAACAAGGACAGTTCGAAGTATCGTAATTAAAGGGCTCTGGATCTTGCTTGGAAAACGTGTCAAGGAACCCATCAGCGTGTTTAACATGTATGAAAATCATTATAATGCAGGATATTCGATGTATTTGACGTTGGGTCGCTTGTACGAGATTTCTCCGCGTTGTTGTCTCTAGATTGTTCTACCTAGTCGAATAGCAATACACGGCAATTCAAACGCACACCTTTATATTGTTATATCTCCATTTCATTGCTCGCCAGGGACTACATCTGCTCGGGCTTCCCTCGCTCGTGCACCCCGCGCCCCTACCCCACGTCCATTAGTGTTTTGTGAATGATTTAAAAGCTCTTTCAGATAACTACTCTGTAAGTGAGTAATATAAGACTTGCTTCCTATTTTATCAGCGCTCCCTAAATTTGAGTGCGCATTAAAACATTAAGTTGTATTACAGGCATTATTACGGGCTTGAAACAGGTGTAGAGCCATGTAACTCATTCAGCCCAAGCAACGAATTAATGGACTTCGAATTCCGGGTGAGATATAAAAAATAATTGATTAGAGACAATAAAATAGCTTTTAGCATAACGAAGATTCTTTGGCAACGCTGAAAATCTCGTCTGAAATTACTGACTTCGCCGTATTAACTTAAATAGAAAGGCCAAAGACATTTGTTTTCATCTGATGTAGTACAAGTCGGCATTTGGTGTCATATTAACCATGGAAGTGATTAATCCCCAATTATAGTCTCGTTATGCGTACGCCTATTTTACGAGGAAACTTCGTAATGCCGTATAAAAATATACAAGCATGTGTATACACAGCACACAAACACAATAACACGTTTCCGAATCCGAGTTTTAGGCACAGCGAAAGCGGAAGAAAATCCGTCATCTGCGGGTCGTAAACAATGCTCGTCGGTACGTAGGTGCATGTAAATGAGAGTTATGGTAATTTATCGGCGGGGATGGGGTGGTAATGATAAGATAACGCTTTTGTTGCCGCGCGGCCCGGAGATACGGCCCATGGACGAGCGACGCACCGCCCGCCGCCGACGACACCGAATTATTTTTAGTGTTCCCTAATGAAATTAGGAAAACGGTACGCTTATGGTATTGTCTCGTCGCCGTCGTCTGTCTTTCCGTGTCACGGTGCGTGTCTCAAAGATGATCTAAGTAAGCAGTTAATAGACAGTTGTATGTAAAAAATACCTTTGCTGTTACACTTTTATTACATGTAAAATCTTAAAATTTGTCCCTGGCTTAAATAATATGTAGCAACTAGCTGGGACCCGCGGTTTCACCCGAGTTTTTTTTTTTTTAAATTAGAGTATTTCGACATAGACACTTAACATAGAATATATATATTGGATTTCAAGGGTTTTATTTTTTTGCACGGATCCCTAATTATTTTTCTAAAATAAAAGTAGCCTAAGTTATTCCTTATAACATCAGCTATCTGCCAGTAAAAGTCCCGTCAAAATCGGTTTCGGAGATTACCCGAACAAACAGACAGACAAAAAAATTAAATGTTTTTTGTTATAGGTACCGTATATACTTTCATATGCATTTAGTTAAAAGCTGTTAATTTGACATTACAAACAGACACTTCAATTTTATTTAATTGTATAGATAAATATGTAGCAATAAAAATGCGCGCAATAAACAAGGCTACCTTGAAGAAAAACTGTCAACTGTGCATAACACAACAATGAATTCTTTAACACATATAACAACATTTATTTAAACAATTTGTAATACTTGTAAACAGCACGACTAGAATGTTTCCGTACATTTATCACACGCGTCGGACGCACACGGCACACTTGACCGGCTTTTATCGTGAAAAATTATAAAATAAAAACAAGATTTCACACTTAAAGCATTTTATTGGACGACGCAGGAATCCGTTGGACAGTTGAGGTGAACGGTCGAGGATAATTTTTAACGTGAAAGCTTTTACCGAATGCTTGTAGTACTGTCTAAAGAATTTACATTAACGAACTCTTTTAGCTTCTTTTAATTCAAATAGACGCTAAATATGTTATTCAATAGCGTTTTGTTTTGATTATGGAATGTAGTTTTTATGCGGAATTAAATTAAATTATATTTATTAAATTAAATTAAACTCACTATGCAAACACGTAAAAATTTATTGTTCATTAAAATAAAGATTAAATCTTCAGTTTCCCATTGGCAGTGAATTAACGTTTTGTCGCTAAGCGATAACTGTCATCGGATATCTACAATAGAGGAGACTGGGGTAAATTGGCAGATAAAAATAAATTTATCTATGTATGTGCAGTTAACGAGGCCCCCCAGGGGTCCCCGGCCCCATCTGTTTCCCCTGCAGACTTTGCGACGCCGAAAACTATTATTATTGTTAAAACGATAATTCATAGAATTTGTTTATTCAAATATAAGTGTGTTATTATACACGGACACTATAAATTTCCGCTTAAATAGAAACATAAAAATTGTGTTCCGTTTGAAAAATAGCGGCAGTGTCAAAGTAGGTTCCACGTGGTCATTTTTAATTCGACGTAAAATATTGTAACTGTACTCATCGCTTCGTATTGATGTTAATAAGTCTTTGGCTTTTTATCAAACCTATAAAAAGTCTGTAACCTTTAAAAAAGTAGGATTTTCTATCAACGTTTTTTACTCAGCTTTATATAGTTGGAATAAAATGTGTCACGACTCGATATAAGTATTGGTACTTCATGTAGCAGAATATTTTAGTTTAATGCATTTTACGTGTATTCGTTTTATTTAAGTTTCGATCAGATGGGATCCATTAGGTCATCTTTCATCTATACAAAAAAATAAAATTGAAGTGTCTGTTTGTAATGTCAAAATAACAGCTTTTTACTAAATGCTAATGAAAGTATATACGGTACCTATAACAAAAAAACAATTTATAATTTTTTTTGTCTGTCTGTCTGATTGTTCCGGCTGGACCGATTTTGACGGGACTTTCACTGGTAGACAGCTGATGTTATAAGGAATAACATGGACTACTTTGATTTTAGAAAAATGATTAGGGTTCCGCGCAAAAAAAATAAAACCCTTGAAATCTAATATATATATTCTATGTCAAGTGTCTATGTGAAAGTATTCTAGATTTCTTTTAAATTAAACGAGGGTGAAACCGCGGCTCCCAGCTAGTATAGTATAAATAGCAAAAGAACGGTCCTCCATATAACGACCGGTTACATAACGTGTGTTGTAATTTTGGGGGGAATATGCATTGGCAAGTACTCACCACGCTTGGCAGGTGAGCGCAGAATCGCTGCAGTCCTACAGAAGGGACGCTGCTGCCCACTCCTTTGGTTTGGAGTCCCTTGGTCACCTTTTACGACATCCACGGGAGAAGTCACGTTATATCATTACAACAATGCAAGACGTGCGCGTGAGTTTGTAACCTTTTATTTCTTTGCAAAATTTGCATCGTTACTGTCATAACACCATTAATTGTAATTGTTACGATGAAAGCAAACGGAACTTTCGAAATATATTTTTAAGCATTTTACGTTTTAGACTACTCTTGAATTGAGAGATGGATGCTTGTATATTTTATGAGGGCTTGAAGCGTTGCAACAGGAGAAAATTATGGTTCTGCGAGGGTAAGAGCTACGTTCCTCGCGGCCATGGAGTTGGATGGATGATCATACATTCCACAACAAATCTGTCGACCGGTTTAATCCAAGGATATTGGTATAATTCAGTCACTGGGTGACGGAGGTCAGATGCAGTTGATTTGAAATACAAAAGCTGAACCAAGACCTTTCTCATAGATTTCCACAATGGCCGGTTACATGCCGTGTGTAGAGCGCAGCATTGCTGCTGTTCCACAGAAAGAACGCTGCTGCACATCTCTCTGATTAAACATACCTTAGTCGCATTTTACGACATCCACGCGAGGAGATGGAGTATTACTATAATTCGGATACCACACGGAATAAGTCGATTTGACATATGTATGTGAATCATCATTGAATGAAGTCCACTACTGGACACAGGCCTCCCCCAAAGATCACCACAAATACCGATATAGGTGTATTGTGGGACCATTGGGGGGTTTTGCCATAATCACCACGCTTGGCAGACGGGTTGGCGATCGCAGTTGAGTTGTTGATGTGCTCGAAAGACGCTGCTGCCCATCCTCCAGCTAATCCCTTAGTCGACTTTTACGACACCCACGGGAGGAGATGGGGTGGTGGTATTCTGAGCCGGCACCACACGGCATGTATGTGAATGGATAACAGAATTTAACGAGGACGGACTCTTCTTTTTGTGGTATTTCTTACTCGTATGGATAGTAGCCAACTTTCTGTCAGAGTTGTTCAAGCTTAGCTTAGACTGCCGTCTAATGACAACCGGGACCGACGATTACATGTGCCGTCCAAAGCACGACGGCACTCAGGTCACCCATCCATAGACTGACTGCGCCAAGCGTTGCTTAACCCCACGATTTTACCGATCAGTGAGTGCAACTGGTTATGCACGCCTACTTTTTGTGGTAGAAGAGCTCAACTGGGCCGGTACTACAGTCCTAACTTTGCCAGCAGTCATAACAACTTTGTGTGAACGTTATTGTGTCTTGTGAATGGAAGGAACAAAAGTCAAAGTCAAAAGTATTTTTCTTCATATAAACCGTTTGCTGGCACTTACGAATAGTCGGTATTTAAATAGTTGCACGATTCCAAGTCGTTGGTCCTATGGAGAAGAACCGACAAGAAACTCCATGGATATACCTCTTTTAAAATATATGATGTATTACACTTTTATTACTTTACACAATATAATCGTAAAAAAAAGAAAGCTATGTGAGGACAATGCATGCCAATGCGCGGGATATATGCTAGCTTGTAAGGTATATATCTATGGGCCATGGAAGCCTGAAATAAATTACATTATTATTATTATATGTTATTAAAATTTCAGTGAGTAAAATTACTGAAACAAAAGACATTGTTGTTTGCATTAAAAAACGATGCCCCCACACGATTTCTCCAGTACACTTTACAGACATACATTTCACATGCACGAACACCCGGACCCCTGGCTAGAGCCCCCTTTGGGCTTCGCCAGATTCGCCCGGCTAAGCAGTTACATTTCTTTGAAATGTGTGCGGGAAGCCCTGGCAATAGCACTGGAAATAGTAAAAAAAAAACAACTATCAGTAGTGTGCAAATATTTGTTCCGTGCTCCGACACATAGCTCAGAAAGCCAATTAGGTAGGTATTTTTTTTATATTGAACAGGCTTGCGTTTGACTACCTCACCAGATGTTGATCGATGATGCGGTGGATGATGGTGCACGCTTGCTTAAAAGAAACCTGTTCAATCGTGACTAGAAAATTCCCTGGTCATTACGGTCGGGAAACACACTGGCCTTGAGTTTAAACTTTTTATACTGGGGCCTCATACATCGCGATGATATTCATGCAAGAAAACATCGTCTTCGACCTACGGCGAATGTGCATGGCCACATACGTCGTCGTGATGTCAAAACAGACGGCCTCTATATTTTATGGCAGCAAATAAATATATGCTACACTTGTCTTATCAAAAAAGAAATATGAATCGGCTCTGCCTCATAAATGCAAATAAACTCTAAAATGTTCTCGTTACTCCAATCCATATCGTAATTATACGCCATATAAAAAATAATTTACGCTGCTACGTTCAATGTCTGTGTGTCATGTCCGTCTGAGGTGTGGCCGCGCAAGCGAAGTTCTTCGCGAGAAAATCCTTGGATGTGCGAGTTTACCGACAGCGGAACGAACGGCTTCGCCCGAAGTGCCGAACTCTTCGCGTAGATTTGGCTACATACATCGCAATAACGCAAATATTCGCGTTATGGCGATGAGTGCGGCCTAGGCATTAGCGCCAAGCACGAAAAACGTGGAAGCAAAACCCTCCATGCGTTTGGGTGAAACATCAACCATATAACGGTTGCGCAGGACAACAAGTCCATGGGTGCGGTTGCTATTTATTGATTGCCGTCCGCCGGTAAAAACTATCCTTTTACCCAGTGAACCAATTGCGCAATATTAAAGTAGTGATCAGCATAGTTCCAAAATAGAAAATTTAGATTAACCGATGTCCTCAATTTATACGGGCGGCCAGAATTTCGGGCTTCTGCCTGGCCTAGGAACTCGTATTAAAACCGAGAATGACGGCATAACGAATATTACGAGGTACGGAGTGGTCTCGTTGTGGGACGCAAACTGATTGTCATAAAATATGATGGTCACCCATCCGATTCAAATCGGACTGCTGCGACTGCGACTTTAATTTAGTTGGGAAAAGTCTAGGCAAATGATGACATCCATAAGGAGTGATAAAACAACGCCAAAAATATTTGACAGGATTTACATATCATTCAAGTCACTATTTATTCAAGTTACATTTCAATATGATTATGAATCACCATTGATAAAAAATACTCAACTCAAAAAGATGAAGATGCATTGTTTCACGGCAAGAACTGAAAAATAACAAACCTCCCTGATCCTAAGGTCAAGAGGACGCGTGCAGAGGTGGAAAGCGTTTAAATATTCATAAACAGGTAGCGAAGCGTTTAAGTGCGCATGCGCAGGTCGCCATTGTTTGCGCTGATGAGCGATGTCAGAGTGACAAAGAGGTCGCAAACCATGAAACTATGCTGTTTTTAATAACCGTTATTTTTTCTTATATTTTCAAATTTGAATTCAGATATAAAGGCGATATGAGTTCTAGTTTTAAAATGTTTCAGCCATTTAAGTAACTTAATTTTATATGTTATGTACTTACCTAATAAGCTCACGTGTGTGAAATTTTTCGCGCTATTTAATTGGTGGTAGCAGTGACACAGAGGTCGTGTTGTGTGTATATATATGTTTTCTTCAATTAGCGAAATAAGAGGGTCAATTCTCGTAATTAAAAATGCTCAAATTATCGTACCATATGTCTCAATGCCGTAAATTGTCACAAATAGTATTCTCCTAAACTAAAAGTGTATAGTTTCATTCTCTATATTTATTATTCATAGAAACTTTTCAGGCAGTCCACCAAAATGTGTATTACCGATAATATAAACCTAGTAAGTGGCGAAAATTGAAGTGCGAGTGCGCAGACATGTACCGTTCCTGAGAGGTCACAAGCCAAGGAACAATGCTGTCTAGGGAACCCAAGTACCGTTGATTACTAAAAACGATAGTACCTATTTCTCCTTTTTGCTTGAGGAAGTTTTTTGGAAATTAGTATATATATATATATATATATATGTATTTTTTTTTTTTTTTTTTTTTTGTTGGGCTTCTCGCATACATTTCTGGGAAATGTGGTTGCTTAACCGGTCATTTGCTGGCGAAGCCAAAAGAGGCCTCCAGCCAGGCTTAAATTAATTATTAAAAACTAAGCAACTTTCGCTAAGGGCGCCCCCTGCGGGACACGGACCTCGGCTTAGGGCGTTGCTGGGGATATCAAGCTATTGTTTTGGGGACAGCTGGATCGGTATTATTTAAATTGTATTAAGGGACATTTAAAGCTACAGGCTCGGCACGGGCCGGCGCGAGCAAGAGACGGGAGGGAGAAGTGCTAACTTGAACGGGAAGGTGACGCGGCGATAGGCCTCCGCGACGTCGGTGAGGCGGGCATCCTCGGCGGCGAGGGCGGTACAACGGTCGGGTGTTCAGTGAACGAGACAACGCGAGTCTCTTCATGTGATCTAACGTGATTTTATCGTCTGGATCGACCAGAACGTGCCTCGGGCGGCGTACTCTACTGATACGGGAGGGTTCGTAGTCGGCGGCTGATACCACAAGGGGATTTGGGTGGGACAGGGCAGAATCGAGATAGCGTTTGGACGCTTGTTTCATAAATTGCCTGATGGTCGGCAAGTTAAGGTCGAAATGGAGTTGGTCGTTTCGCATGTACAGAGGCGCTCCGGTGGCCTTGCGCATGAAACGGGTTTGGAGGGTTTCTAATCTACGGAGTGGGTATGATTCGGCGTGTGCGAACACTGGGCTGGCATAGGTCATGATGGGTCGAATGCATGTGGTGTAAATTCTCACCTTATTTCTAAGGGATAATTTACTACGAGCGTTCAGAATATAGTGAAGGCGACCGAGCACAAAGGCAGCGCGGGCACGCACCATCTTTGTGTGGGGAATGAAGGTCAGTTTTTTGTCTAGGGTGACTCCAAGATACTTGGCGTGCGGTTCCCAAGGAACCGATTGGCCCAGCATCGAGATCTCCCTGAAGCGTGGGTGGTCGTCGCCTAATTTGGAAAATAGGACGGCTTTACTTTTGATAGGGTTAACTTCGATCCGCCATTTCCTAAACCATTTACCGTAGACGTTGGCTGTGGTTTGGAGGATCTTAGTTATACTATCGGGACTGCTACCAGAGTAGAATATGGCCGTGTCATCTGCGAACAGTGCTAATTGGGTCGTATTAGCAGGTCTTTTGGGGAGGTCACTGGTGTACAGTGTGAACAATAATGGGGCTAGCACGGATCCTTGTGGGACTCCGGCTCTAATGGGGTGGGGGGAAGAGAGAGCGCCCGTGATTCGATATCGGAAACTGCGATTTGACAAGAAGTCTCGTATGATGAGAACGAGACGGTCAGGCACTCCGAGTTGGTACAACTTATATAATAAGCCATTGTGCCAGACTTTGTCAAATGCTTTCGCAACATCGAAAAAGAGGACTCCCGTCATCAGGCCGCGTGAGAATCCGAACGTGATGTGTTCAACTAGTCGGTGGACTTGTTGTACACACGAGTGTTTGGTTCTAAAACCAAACTGTTCGTCGGGAATGAGTTTCTTGGAATCGGCATAATCCTTTAATCGGGAATAGATAATCCGCTCATAAATCTTCGCAAGAGAATTGAGAAGGCTTATGGGGCGATAGCTGGAAGGCTCGCACTTGGGCTTACCGGGTTTGGGAATACCGATAACGGTGGCCTGTTTCCACGTATGCGGAAATAGGTTATTGTTTAATGCCGCATTGAAGATGACGGTCATTAAGGCGATAAGACGTTCGGGGAAGAGTTTAATCACCTTGTTGGTGATACCGTCAGAGCCGGGGGCTTTGCGAGGGTGAATCTTTTTCACGAGATTTCTGACCTCGTCTGCCGTGACCGGAGGGAGGGGGTCGTCAGGGTCCTCGGCAGGCGGAATAGCTGCTCTACGTTCGACTTCAGCGTCAACCTTTTTGAGGTGAGCTTGGTCTACAGGTAGAGTGCTTGGGGAACATTGCGCTTCTAGACTGTCAAAATTAGTATTGCTGTATATTGTTATTTTATTTATTAAACATTACTGTTCGATTCTGCGACCGGTATCGGCATCGAGTTCTGGAAAATTAAATTTGAAAACAAGATTCATTAAATAGCACGCTATAGTAAATTAAAATAATGATAAGTGTGTATATGTGAATGCCATAAATCATTAAATGGATGCTATCAAGTTCTTAATGAATATAAGTTTGAATTATAATACAAAACATTGAAAATTAAACCTTTATTTAACTCTTTGTTTACAATGCCTGTACATTACCATGAATCATGATAAAAAGCGTAAACCTTGTCTTTTATTGTTTGCCCTTATGAGAGTAAGGTATGTAGTTATTTTTATATTCATTGTAGCGTGTATGGAGTCCATAATAAGTGAACTATTAAGTATCGCAAAGGTTTCTAGATCAACCTCGTTAAAACTTCACACGTCTCGGAATACTTTAACAAGTTCAAGTTGCTTCATGATTTTAGACGACTAACATTAATTTTGTATACAAAACGGCGTCATCTAATACAAATTGTCACAAACAGTTTGTTAGAGAGAAATTAGAATAGAAAGTTTCGACATTGTTTTCTTTTGTATTTAGTTAGTTGTCCAAACCTTTTTCACTCGCACATATTTTGTAGGAAGCGAGTGAAATTCTATCTAGTGTCATTAACAAAATATCGCCAGACAAAATGCACAACATGACATTAGTTTGATGAGCATCTGCATCACTCTTATAAAATTCAACTAATGAAAGTTTTATCGACCTGACAATGGCAACCACAATCTAGAGATACACAGTTAAAGATGGATTTTTCTTTTAGACTTCTAAGACTGAATGATAACTACATCAAACCCAGTGAGAAACTCCTTGCTGGATATGACCTCCCTTGGCCCTCGTGGAAGTCGCTAAACCGACTTAGGACCCAAGTGGGCAGACGTAGGTCCAACATGAGCAAGTGGATGTCGTCGATGAAACCGCGGTGGGATGCAGATGCGGCATTGTCCCCCAGACGATGTCCCATGTACTGTCCTGCTCGTCATGCCCTAGCTCCTGCGCTTTGAATGACCTATGCTCTGCCACTAGTAACGCCTTAGGGGTGGCAAAATTCTGGGAAAATGACTTTTAGCTTGTATCTTCGAAACGACGAAGAAGAAGAATACTTCTAAGACAAGATAATTGGACGGCAAAAGCCTTTATAAGCAAAACCCAGTGACACGAGCAAACCAGTCGCCAGGTTGTAAGGGTCATGTCATTCCTGCCCACAGCAAATATAGTAAAGCTATGAGCTCCACTAAAGGCTCTACAATGCGCTCGTCATTTCAAGACATTAGTTATTTAGTCTCTTATGCCCAGTATTTTCACTAGCTACAATGTACTTCTAACCGGAACACAGTAATGTTTTATTGGTCTCCAGTGGAAATTCTTCATGAACTTCCTCATTACCGGGGAAGGATGAGGGGGCATGCCGTACTCCTGCCAGCTAAAACCACTGAAGCGGACATCTTTGGCAACGAACGGGGCTAGATGTCCTCGTAAGATCAAACTAGAGCCCCCCATTGATGCCCTGCCTATAAGAACATCTCGGAGGGTATGTAAAGCAGTTATCCTCTCTAGCAAAGGTAATGCGACTGTAAAAAGGTCGCCCCCCAGGCGCTTCTCGGGGAGGATTGTAAAGGACGCACGCGGCACCACGTGCGCGCCGCCAACTACAGTGGTACCTAACCGGACTCTTTCAATAAGAGTCCTAATACCATAATCGCCAGTAATCACAGTCTAATGTAGGTAAGCGAAGTTTATATAGGTAGATGATGCTCTGCACCCATCTGATTATGTCTCTACAAGTGACTGCGAGCTATTTATAAACCAGTTTATTAAGATTTCAAAACATCTGTCTTGCTCCGTCAAACATTTTGCGCCTCTCTTTTTAATCAACGCACTATGATAATTACTTAAAGATCTCTATCGCTAACATTGTTTAGGTTTAACGATATCAAAGCGATCCAGTGGAGGTTGTTTCGCATACAATAGTAGAGAGTCACCGGAAGATTGTAGTTGATAAGGCTCGCACGGAAACGCATTTCACGGCGTGAAGAGTCGCGGGTAATTGTACTCGTAAATACATCGGTTTTATACATAAATGTTTAGTGCTATTCAGAATTTCATGCTGAACATAATATAACAACAACATAATGAATGTTAGTGAACGATTTGAAAAGTGTTGAACGCAACATGAAAGCGGTTAATGATGCTAATTTCGCGCCCAGTTTTGTAATGTGCAGTATTAAATGTAAGTCCACATTAGTAGGAGTGTGCTAGAAAAGACAGGACCGTTTTATTTGTTGGTTATACGTAATTTGCTGATATAATGAATAAGAAACAACACATGAAGTAACCAAAAGATACGCTTTTGAGAAGGAAAACCATCAGTCATAATATCTTGATTATGCTGGCTAACCATAGAATAGAATATTCTTTATTGTACACCATTTTAAAAACAACTACTAGGAATCATTCTATGTAATTGTACAATGGGCCGTCTTACCGCTATTAGCGATTTCTTACAGACAACCTTTGGATGGACAAGAAACAGATGGAAAGAGACAAAGGGGTAGTCTGTGGTGCACTTATTAGATTAATAAAATCAAATAGCGTATCTAGACAATTAAATCTAATACTAATAGGCATTGAGTTACGATAGTAACATATATACATCAATGCTAATAGGTATATATTCCATAAATTACTTAAATAATATGATATTAAATAATAATGTATTATATATAATACTTTATACAATACAATACATACCATTACTGTATTACTCTCTGTAAAAATGCAAGTCATTATTAGTTTAGGAAAACGCTTAAAAATACATCTCAAAACCAAACCTAAAAGTAAAAAAAGAGAACAGTAACAGTAAACGATATAAAAATAATTACTATATCGGCATTGAATAGTGACCTACTGAACCCGTCGATTTTCACCCCTGATAAAAAGATGCGTAATTGATTGCATCGACGCGAACCCATTTGACTGATTGTATGGAGCACAGAATTGCGTATTTAACGTATGGGAAGAACCCTCGTGTACCGTTGCCAATTTGGATGGCGCCCCCGGAGCCGGGAACGGCACCGCTTCCCCCAAACATGTTTATATTGCATTTAGATTCAGATAATCCAAAAAAGCAATATGTCCATTTTTATTGACGTCAGATTACCTTTTTGAAGCGAAAAAGCATGCTTCGCACGAAATTTAATGTAAAGTGGAACGATGTTGTAAAGTATCACTCTGTTAAGGGCCATTCGCAGTATTATCAGAGTGCAAATATCCCGCCCTGAGCAGATTAGATAAACTACAGAAAACGGCGCGACGTGGGAAGCGAGCCGAGAATTATGACGTAAACAGCATTTTAATTACAAACGTTTGTGTTCAAATTACACGGTCGCCATTAATATCCTAAGAAAAATGTCAGTAATACAATTCTTCATAAATCTCACATTTTTTTGTCTGAGGTCGCCCAATGTGACTCTTATGTCTCGTTAAACAAATTTGGATTGTTATATACGTTGACAATTTGGTTGGAATTTATGGCAGTGCAAATGAATGCGCATAATTTGTCAAAACTGTCGGATTTGCAGGAGCGCGTAGTAGCGATTCCCGGATCGTTCGGTATCTATGCAGATCTAAATTTAGAGGGTAATCGCTTGTTTAATAATATATGCCGCTGGGAGCACTCAGTATAATCTATTTACATTCGGAGTGGACCGATCTATTGAGTCGATATTATGTGAACGAGGATTTACTATTAACGTGAAATTCTCTATCAACACTCGTTATAATTTGTTTGTTCAGCGTCAGTTTGATTTTACTCTTTCTCGGCAAGTTCCTAATACACCTTTATTACCTGCTTTAATTAAATTCTATTAGTCATCTACCGTTATAAACTTAGACGGGTTATCTTCGTACACTTAAATATGATTTGGCTTACAAACTACAACTCAAAGCCATTTTAACACACTCTTTTCAACAACACGAACTTCTTTACGAATATTTTACATTGTAATCACATTGATGCTCAACGCCCCAATCGTGAAGTCTATCCATAGAATTGCATTCGAGTCAGTAGTAGGTAAAATAGTTAACGAACAGCTATAACTAACTAAGAAAAGCAGATAATAGTAAACGTATTCCTGTCATTAGGTCACGGATATCGTCAGTCGTCGCCACAGTAACAGATGGCTCATTGTGTTAAAAGGTAAAGATAAGCCATGCCGTCAAGTGAACGCTCTTTATGCGAAGACTACTCACGTACTTAAAGGGAACGAAATTGTAGAATCTACGGAACACATTTACGCTTAAACTACTGGAAAACCAAACGCTAATTAGCTTGCTTAGCACGTAAGAATACTAGACGTAGGTACCAAATACATACAATATTATTTGTTTTATATAATGATGATTCAGCCCGACCCGCAGCGGCTGGACGTAAATACCAGCATTGTCTTCAACATTATAAAATTAATAACAACAATGACTCAGTGTACCGAATAAATCAAATTACATCGCCCACTATGCAGGAACAATGAAACAAAATATAACGTTTAAAGTAACGATTAAACACGAGACAATGCTGCGGGAAGGAGCTCCGGTAAAGCTGAGGAACTTCTTGGATCCTCATCAATCAGCTATCACGAACCCCACCCAGCCTTTAGTCTTTACTCGTTACACATAATTAATCATAGAATATAATTAAAATTCCCGATGACAAGGCGCGATCACAACAATATTCACCAGAGAGGAAAAGCCTCAGAAAGAATATTGGCGAGTTCAAAGAGCCAATGAAAGGACATTTTTAACCCTTTGGGACCGTCGTCTTCGAGTGATTCAATTTTCAATTAATATTTGACGTGACTTGCAAATGAGCGGCTAATTCATTTATCTGATGGGAGGTACGAAAATTATAGTTCTTAGATTGATTACCATATCGTTATGATATTTGGTGGTGGGTCGTCATCGTCAGAAGCTTATAGTAATGAGGCACAAGATAATGTTAGATTTAAGGCGCCTCACTGGCGTCTGCCGTGGTGTAATTACCAAGTGACTCAGCATGGCTTTGTTCGCCCTGTATAGGATCCGCGAACAAACTTGTTTTAATTAATTTCGTGTCTCGAACAAGCCTTCAGCCGATTGTTATCTACTTAGTTGCTGTTAGCGCTCCGGACGCCCTGATAATGAAGCTACAAATTGTTCTAAAGTCAACTTATGATTTTGATATCAATCAATATGCTGTAATCGTTACCTTAGCTTTACTGAAACTGGATGGAGATGATGATGTGTATCTGTTTATTTTTTGCAAAATCAAAATAATTTATTTGTAAAACATAGGCAAAAACTTACAAACTTGATGAAAAAATTGTTTATGTCACACTATGTTTCACCTTGAAATGCATACAAATATTAAATAATATCCGTATTAATATAATATTATTCAATAATAATATTTCCTGTCACTCATTTGATTTATTGACATATTATAACGGCTGTGGCTTGTTCTGAAATGATCGAGTTAAAGTTTTGGTATAATGCAATTACTGCACTTTTTATAATCTTTCTTTCACATTCAGCCACTTCTATAATGGAAGTAAAGCATACAATATATACACCCAGACCCGGAACAACTACCTGCAGATCGTACAAATATTTGTTCCGTGCGGGAATCGAACCCACGACCCGGAGCGGTCGACTGTAACAACCACTGCGCCAACCGCCAACCGTGCCGAAATAACAATCCAACTTGGCGTTCAAAGCTCACTTTTTAGGGTTCTCAACGCCTGAAGGAAAAAACGGCGGAACCCGTATAGGATTACTCGTGTCTATCTGTTTGTCTGTCCATCGGTCACAGTCACAGCCAATTTGCTCCGAATCTAAGGAACCAATTAAGTTGAAATTTGGCACATATATGGATGGGCGACTCCAACACGGACTTATAAAGTAAATAAATTAATTTTGAATATAGGGTTCACTTTTTTCAATGGGCAATGTAGAAAATTAAAGAATACAGTTTTGAAAACTGTACCTTGTAACATATGCAATGGAAGGGTTTGTTGTGAGGGATTCAAATATATTTATTTTATGATTTTAAATTGTTTAAAGTTATTTAAGAAAATACGAAAATTGACCATTCTCTTCCCCCCCCCCCCCCATCTCCGAAACTACTGGTCTTGAAATTATAACAAAATATAGATTATAGCTCTTTACCTATAGATTACAGGAAAACCTATAAGAAGACTATGCTCTTAAAATAACATGGTAAATCTTTCAATATTGTGCGTACAAACTAACGTTTGCGGTTGGAATATATGGGAAAACTTACTTTTCAACTACGATGATAAGTTTGATCTTGGGATAAATAATTGGTACTACTTGTTCGCCTTAACTAGGTCAGGCATCCGTCATTCCTCGTACCTAAAGATAGCATATTCATAGTACGGAATCCTCTCCACGCGAGTTCATCTCACACTTGTCCGGTTTTTTATGGACAAGCTGCTGGTAATGTAGCTAATATAAATTTCTGGTACAAGCTGAAAAGTAGAACTAGGCTGCCTTGCTTCCCGATCCCGCACGGAGAAGGACGAGACGGCGCCGGGGCAACAACCGTCCCGGCTCCCAAGTGCAACACGCCTGAGCCCCCTGCCGTCACTACATGGTGGGTGGCCTCGGGCGTCGCTGATTGGGGAGTCTGCGTGCTCACACCAAGTGATCCCCGGGAAGACGGTGGCGCGTACGTGGTCACGTGCCGGCGTGTGCGCAGCACAGCGCAAAGCGAGGCTTGGGGGGATCCTTTACAATCCTCCCCGAGAAGTGCCGGGGGGGGGGGGACCTTTTTACAGTCGCCTTCCCTCCGCTAGAGGGGTTGACCGCTTTACAGTCATCCCCGCCGTGATCCCTCCGTATGTGCCTTAAGGCGTGGCACCAATGGGCGGCTCTAGTGTGATCTTACGAGGACCTGGAGCCCCCCTTCGGTGCCGAAGATGAACGCTCCAGTGGTTTTAGCCGGTAGGAGTCCGGCATACCCCTTAGCCCTTCCCCGGGGTGAAGGAAGTTCCATGTAGAATTTCCACTAACCATCAATAAAAAAAAAATGGCTGCCTTGCTTCAACCCTCCAACCGTGAGCTAATTCTCTAATTTGATTGGTATGGCAACCGAGCAATGGCCCGCCTGATGGTAAGTAGCATCCGAACCTATGGACATTAGAAATCTAGTGATTAGGTACTGATTCGTTACCGACTTAGGCCTGGTGTTAGGCCGGAAGTCGGCAGCGTGTTCCGGGTTTTTTTGTGGCTGTTCCTACCCCTGACCCGGAACACGACTTCGCTTACACATAGTTATTATGATGTGTAAAATAGATAAAATCGTCGAGCCCTTCGTGGTAAGCTACTGCCACTAAACATAAAAACTTGCATCCATTTCGGTTCACGGACCGTCTACTACATAGCCAGCCTTTAAGTTTGTATTATAACAGGTTTCAGATTCCAAGAATTTACAATGTTATTGTTATAGTTTATATCTGTTTTGAAATTTTAAAAACTGTAAACTGTAAAGACTATTCCTAAGAAGAGCTTCAGTCACACTCATTATAATTCTTTATATTGTGGTGTTCGTAGATCTAAAGAAGATATCGAAACGTAACTGCCATTATATCTTGTAAATAGGTGCGCGTGTTTGGCGTGTCCGTTGCCATAGCAACCAGTGAAATATGGGCCCCGTCTTTACTACGTTATTGCCATTATTAGCTAAGGATAGCTATTAATTTCCACCATCATTATTCTTTACTTGCATTAGTTTAATAGTCGGTACTACTTTAGCCCAAAAACGGTTGCGTTTTCTTTGACGTTTTAAAAGATTCCTTATGATGTAACCACTTACTTGTTTAAGGCTACCAAAGTTATAATAAAAACTTGGTCTGTATGAAACCTGTTTTGTAATTTTCGTGACTATATTATGGTTTAGTACAAGTACATTATAATAATAGGGTTTAATAACATAAAAAGGCCTTTTCAAATCTCAATGTATCTTCATTATTAGTTCTGGATCTCCCCGGTTTAAAAGTCGATTAAAACCACACACAATAAACAGTTAATAACTTCAATATCATTACAATCAATAAAGCATCATTAATAGCGATTAAGCCCACATGAATTTTGTATCAAAGTGCCCTCAAAACAATAATTAGTACCAATTACAACACGAAATATCCCCAACAATCAAAGAGGATGACTGGCATAAGTTGAGTGGCCGCACGCAGAGAGAAATTAAGGAGATCATCGATCTCTCTTCGTTGAAGGCACGATAACAGATGCTGTCCCTGGCGAGATTCACAATTCAATTTAAGTTTTTGATTATTGACGCCAAAAACGTTAGTGATAACTGCAATAACTTTGATTTAAAACGACAAAAAATTATTAGTGTAAATTACTGCGACAGTTTCTTTTTTTATTATCTTTATTGCATTTGAATTCGCAAATCACAAATTCATAAGGATATAAAAAATGTCTTTTAATTTTAACTTGAAGGCTCAAGTACTTCGTTTAGTTAATATCTAAACGAAGCTTGGTATGTTTCATTTCACAACTGTCTCAGCTATCTATATTGAAATTCTTTAATTCAAGAATGCGACTCTCGTTATTATAATAGAGGTTAAATGCTTGTTCCTAAATTCTTCAAACATCATTATTTCATGGCCGAGACCCTCTTACCTACAGAACAAATAAACTTTGGTTGACTTTGTTTATTTTTCTATGGGAGTTGAATTGCTTCTTCTCGGAACGTAGGTAATATCGGTAATCGTTCTGTAAATATCTCAAGACAAATGTCTAATAACAACAAGAATTCCATATTTAGATACATCAACAAAGGATACTAATGTTCTAAAGTACGTAGGGTTATCGCGAATTATGTACAGCCAAAAAAGAGTCAGACGATGAAAAAGTTGTGCATGTTATTAGGTGCTTGTTTGAAACGGTTTATAAACAAAAAATGTTATTGTACATTGTATTAAGATTATGCACAACATAGTACGTGAGAGGTTCGTTTCCGCCAAACGGATAAGTAGGTAGCTATAACCTGTAATCGAAACCGGTTTAGTCAATGTGGACTTACGGACTGGGGAGAGGGCATACGCGGTATCATAGCAGGTGTTCCACTACGAGCCTACTGCCTCAATGAGAATTCCAATTCAAGCCTTAAATAGTTAGTCTGAGATTTACTTAGCGGTCAAGCTTTAACCCAAGATAAATGATGCCACACAGCTGGCCTTTGATATACTTGATCATAGTTTGATACACGAAGATAAAAAGTGTTGTGAAGCTCATGAAGTTGTCGAGTGGACAATGATTCCACCATCAGGACACGCTATAGATATTCGAGAATGAGTTTAGGGCGGCGTGTCTGTAACGTGTGTTTAATAATTTAAGGTCTGGAGGCGCGCCGTCCCTTACCGTCCTGTTCTCTGAATAATGGATGCAACAATAATATGACTCCGAATACGCCGTCTCAATTTATTCAATACCAAATTCCATATTATTTGACCATAACTTCAACAAGAGTTTCAAACTGAATATTTAGAGCTTAAAGTGAAATAAAACTTGCATATATTAAATATTGATGTCATTGATACTTAGTAATCCTCTTAGTTCAACAATCAACTCTCATTTGAGGCGTTGGAATATCCTCTTCTGAATAAAAGGTTTTTATAAGAGAAACATGGGAACGTACACCTGTCGCACCCCGCATTTTAGAACAGCGTCTGGCTAGAGTATTAAATATATTAGTATTCATTCGAAATGTATCACAGACGAAATAGCGGTTTCAAAATATTTCACACAAATGATTATTATGCAGTACCTACTTAAATTTAAATGTGCCATTATTGTTTAAGAAAATAGACTTGCGGAATTTACAAACCACTGGCATGCTATATGCAAGCTTTATTTGCATAGTAAGCGAGTTGTTTAGTTGCTCTTTAAATGTAAGGAACTAATGTGTAGGTAGAGAGTGAGCCAAGCGGAACTGGTTATGTTCTGCTCAAAAGTGTATTACCTACTAAGTAAAATTAACATTAGGTCATCTGGGCTTTTCAACACTTCTAAACATTTTTATTCATCATTCGTGTTTTAAGATCAATTTTTTGTTTTATATGCTTGACTTTTCCAGTTGGTTGAGAACGATTCAATAAAAGGCAAAATAAGTTTAGTATGATTCTTAAAAAATCCCATATTTAGTTTCATATACACGGTGTATGTATAGGGTGCACACCAGAATGCGTTTAATTCGTTAATAAATCAGAGTGCGGGGTGGTGCGGGTTCATTAGGCTGATCGCTCGGGGCCTTCCGGGGTGTCCGGCCCACTCCATGCAGCGTCCTTCTGTTGCTTGATGCGTTTAATTTTCCGAGAGCATTCGATGATGGCTGCCTCGCTAATTCCATTTGTCCATCAACGGACTTGTCGTTTACAATGCAGCGATGCACGAAATATCAATTTGCTTTTGTTCCATAAGTTCATTCAATTCATTTAGTCGATGTAGTTGACGACTTTTTTAATGCCAAACGATCAAATTTGAGACATACGAAATTATATACTTCCATGTCTATTATTAGGCCTATGTCCAGCAGTGGACTGCGATAGGCTGATGATGATGTCTATTATTATCTAAATAGGTATACTCAAATTAGAATCTAAGTTAAAATAAGTAATTAATTGGCTCTCATAACTTGGGCTTATCGCTAGCATAAATTAAGGTACATTCGCGCAGCGCCTCGTCCACGCACGTAGTGAAACTTTTAATTGCATTGAGCTCTATCACTGTCGTCAACTGAGAGTTATGAACACCCATAGAGATGGTACTCTTCTCTGTGCTAACAGAGAATAAATATTTGGAAACAATTAAGCGAATACGCCTCATAATGCCATCCTTTATTTATAACTCAGTGTAAATATTTTAGAATTTCTCATCATCATTAACATTCATTTTTAATCTAATGAAACGTTAAATCTATTATTACAATTTTGAAATTAAAATTCTCCAAAAATATTTAGGATCTCGAGAGTCAAGCACGAAATGAATAATGGATTAATTAGAATTTTTAAATTGAAATTGTCACCGTGTATCCGCTCTGTGGCTAGCGCAAACGTAATACAATAGAGGCCAGGGCCGGACGAGAGGACTCATTAATTTAGATGATTGTACAATTATCTAAATATAAGCGGAGCGAGACGCCCACGCGGGCGCAGGGGGTATTCCAACCCGAAAACGAGGGAGGGGAGCGGGCACTCGTTTTTAATTAAACCGGCGATGAAATGAAGTGGTCCGTATAATATTGCTTAGACATGTTTTAAATTAATTTTAACCCGTCTTATTACGAATGATTTGATGAAATAATTTACAAGCTCGCGGGTCTAGTCGACACATTTTCGTAAATCATCATTTTAATCGGGCATTTTGTTCCAAACATTAATAACAGTGAAATCCTCATCAAATAGTAGGCACTAATATGTTTCGTTTTGTACGTGGCTTAATGTAGATTGGGGTCTCCACATCCGAATAGGCCTAAGTCTTCAATAACAAAGTCGGACCGGGGCCGCGGTGACGAGGCGCTCGTACGCAAGGGTTGTGGGCCTCTCCTCTTCTCTATTTGTTTTTCGTTAAAGCTTTAATTAAAAGTAGGTTTATTTTAAAGAAAATTGATGTTCAAAGTAAATAAATCCTTGATGGTTTAATTATCTCTTAGTAATTGAGTTTCACCTGACGGTAAAATAATTAGTGTTGTGCTCACGAGATGCTTATTAATTACTGATTTTGAAGATACTGTTGTACGGGGTAATATATTATGATGTCTTCTTTGGTGATAAAACTTATAATTAATTTATTCTTTAGGACATGTTTTTTCATTGAGCATACAAAAAATATATTTTTGAATCATATCCTTCTTCAGAGTCCATTATACGTTTTATCTAATGCAATCGCCTTGGAATTAATTGCTCCACTAATCTATTAAAAACAGCGGATATGAAGAAACTGGATTTTGTGACTACATCGGTATTATGCCTACAGATTCATAGATCAAATTATTTTCAGGTCACAGTTCTGAATGGCATACGTGACACGTCAGTTTACTATCCATTTTAAAAATATCACGTCACTTTGGGTTTCAAGCAAAAGTCAAAATAGCACGTGGGCGCTTAGTTTGAAGTTAACAAGCTATCGCGGAGTGCAGCCAGTACTGCCCCATCACCATTAGAAATTGTTTTTACAACCAGCAGCTGAGCTATTGGTATGATGTGTCCAACGTGTCTTAGTTTATTAGTTGATGCAGTCTGTTTACAAACATGCTGCATTGCAGTTCGACGTTAAGAGCGTTCGATCGTTACAGGCCGACCACCAAGTTCTTTCCGATAGTTACCTAAAGGCTTTGTCCTCTGGGGTCTGTAAGCTGCGCGTCCAGGCTTGGTGCCTCGAAGGGACCCGCCGGTCTCCGGACCGGCACGATGCACCAAACAAAAAACTTAACAATAACAAAAAAACACAATAAACGTATGAACTCAAGAAACTACACCGTCGAGCGCAGTCTCCTAGCCTTTATGTTCGTCAGGATAAAAGACTGGTCACATATAAACTTCCTTGAAGAACTTTTTAACAAAACTAAACAGAGAACTCCGAAAAAAGTAGATCTGTTTGTGGGGATCAACGACACTTCCCCGTGCGGCGTTTCGGTCGCGACTGAGCCACGCGGTCGCGTGAGGGGCCGGGGCGGGGGAAAGGAGGCGCCGTCCCCGCACCGCCGCGGTATTATTTGATTAATTCGCCTCCCCCTTCTAAACTCGGTGAGTCGTTACGACGACGGCGACGTTAAGTTTTTAAATTTCAGTGAGAGGACCGCAACCTTCACCTACTCCATAATACTTTAATTGAATTAATTAAGATCGACGGGCGCTAACGAAGATTAGACGTTAATAAGCAAACGCTGAAGGAGGACCCGTCCCGTTCATGCTTAATTACAGCGGCTGTGGCTGCGGATGCGGTTTGCTGGCAGGAAAATGTCCCAACTTGAAATAATGAGTGTTACCTACCGAGAAACGTAAGACCCGCTAATTGGTGCATTTACATACAGAAGTAAAATAAAGTCTGAGTGAGTTATTTGACGATGTCAGATGCTCGCAAACGACTGACGTCTATACAAGGCAACTTTGCTGTAGATTGAGTCTGTGTTGACGCTTTATCTGCCGAGGACGCTTTATGCATTTTGGTGAATATGAATCATTCGACCGAATCCTTTTAGATCTTACAGCCCATAGCAGTACATAAATTGAAGTTTCATTGACAAGATTGTTCAGCATTGGGCTGCTATATCTCCCCCAACGTGTCCCTCGTCGACTTCGATGGATACCTGGACGGGGTGGCGCGCAGCATTCGCTGTAAGTGCTTGCCCCGTCCAGTGCTCGTCCTGGGGGATTTCAATGCTCACTCTAGAGCTTGGGGCAACCGTCGGGACGGGTCGAGGGGGAAGATAATGCAAGACTGGGCAGCGTCACTTGACCTCCGATTGCTGAATCGGGGGTCCGTTAGCACCTGCGTTCGGTGGCAGGGGGAGTCGGTCGTGGACCTGACATGGGCGGCTCCTTCTGTGGCCCGCATGGTGTCGGGTTGGCGAGTAGCGGAGGAGGTGGTCACACTTTCGGACCACCGCCACATAAAGTTCGACGTGGCCCTCCGCACGCCTTGCCCGAGCCGTTCTAGTCCCAGCCCACGGTCGCGGCGTTGGGCCCTCACACAGCTGGATAGCGAGTTGCTCGTCGCAGCTGCCAACGTCGCGGCCTGGCCAGAGGTTGATCAAGGGATCTTGCCCGATCCGGAGGAGGAAGCGTCCTGGTTCCGGGAGACGATGACGTCAATATGCGATGCATCCATGCCCAGGGCCAGGCGCTCCCGGCGTACGGCAGTGTACTGGTGGTCGGATGAGATCGCGCAGTTGCGCGCGGTCTGCCTGGCCTCCCGCCGCCGGTACCAACGAAGCCGACGCCGACACAGCGCTACAGCCGGAGAGACTGACGAGGCCTATGCGACCTACAGGGCGGCCACGCTGGCGTTTCAGACCGCCATCAGCGAGGCGAAGGCTCGGTCCTGGAGCGAGCTCCTGGAGGGACTGGACAGGTATCCGTGGGGGAGACCCTACCGAATGGTAGTGGGCAAGTTACGCCCCTATGTCCCCCCCGTGACCGAAACCATGGCCCCAGATTTGCTGGAGGGAGTACTTTCAACGCTCTTTCCGGCGGTCCGGGACCATCCTGGTCCCTCTCCAACCCCGATTGCCTCGGACTGGGCCGAGGAGTTGGGGGTTTCGAAAGGGGAGCTGGGCCGAGCCATTGGCCGCCTAAAGGGTCGCAACACTGCACCGGGTCCGGACGGCATTCCGGTATGCACTGCAGTCTCTTGGGGACCGCTTGAGGCGGCTGTTCACCAGTTGCCTCCGTAGTAGCGTGTTCCTGTCCGGCTGGAAGGAAGCCGGATTGGTTCTCTTGAGGAAGGAAGGAAGGGCTGCGGAGTCTCCCTCTGCATACCGTCCCATTTGCCTGCTTGACGAGGCTTCGAAGCTATTCGAAAGAATAATTTCCCGAAGACTCGTTGAGCACCTGTCGCGAGTTGGCCTCGACCTGGCCGAAAGTCAGTATGGCTTCCGGCAGCGGCGGTCCACCATTGACGCGATTCTTCGCGTCCGCACGCTGTCGGAACAGGCAGTGTCTCGGCGGGGTGGGGTGGCGTTGGCAGTCAGTCTAGACATCGTCAACGCCTTCAACTCCATCCCGTGGGGCGCTATTAGGGCGGCACTAGTCCATCATCGGTGTCCGCCTTACCTGCAGGGTATCATAGGGGCCTATCTGCGTGATAGGCACATTCGCATCGTGGGTAGGGACGGTAGCGTAAAGCGGAGGGAGATTACGTGCGGGGTTCCGCAGGGGTCAGTTCTCGGCCCCCTTTTATGGAACCTTGCCTACGACGCGGTCCTGCGTGTCGTTCTCCCTGCTGGCGTCAGCTTAGTTTGTTACGCTGACGACACTCTGGTGTTGGCCAGCGGGGAGTCCTTCGAGGGAACCATCCGGCTTGCAGAGCAAGCGGTGGCAATTGTCGTGGCCAAAATCCACGCTCTGGGTCTGCGGATAGCGCCTCAAAAAACCGAGGCGCTATGGTTCCACAAACTGCCGAGAAGCAGAGAACCACCCAGTTCGTGGATACGCGTTGGTGACGCGCGAATCGGGGTGGGCAGGTACATGAAATACCTGGGGCTCACCCTGGACAGTCGTCGGGGCTTGGAAGAGCACTTTCAGCGCCTCGTCCCCCGAGTCGAGAGGGTAGTGGGTGCACTACACCGGCTGCTGCCCAATCTCGGGGGACCATGTGAGGAAGTTCGCCGTCTCTACGGAGGGGTTGTGCGGTCCGTGGCCCTCTACGGGGCGCCTGTATGGTCAGCTCGACTGTCAGGTGCCCAGCGCTGCAGAACCAAAATTCACGGTCAGCAGCGCAGAGTGGCTATCCGGATCGCACGAGGATACCGATTGGTGTCCTACGAGGCGGCAACTCTCCTGGCGCGTTTTCCGCCTTTCGACATCCTGGCGGAGATGGATGCGTGGGTCTACAATCAGACACGCTCCCTCCGCCAGAGCAGCGAAAACGCGCCTCTAGGGGCGTTGGACAGGCTGCGGCCCTGCGTGGGCCGCCGAGCGGCGGATCCTGGTCGATCGGATCGGGCAAGATCTCTCTCTGCCAGCAGTAGTGTCGGCTATGTTGGCAGAGCACGAAATCTGGAATGCAGTGGTCTCTTTCTGTGAGAGCGTCATGCTCCAGAAGGAGACTGCAGAGCGGGATCGGGAGAGGGCCGATCCCGCTCGAAGAAGGAGGAGACGGCGCCGGGGTAACAACCGCCCTGGCGCCTAATTCCCATACGCCTTAAACCCCCTGCCGTTGCTATAAGGTGGGGGAGCTCTGGGTTCGCGGGTGCCTAGATTGGGGAATCTGCGTGCCCACACCAAGCGACCCAAGAGAAGACGGTAGCACGCATGTGGTCACGCGCTGCCGTGGGACGCTTTGGGGGATCCTTTACAATCCCCCAGGGGGGGTGACCGCTTTACAGTCACCCTCTCCGAGATGTGGCAATAGGCGTGGCACCAGTGGGCGGCTCTAGTGTGATCATACGAGGACCTGGAGCCTCCCTTACGTGCTGAAGATGACCTCTCCAGTGGTTTTAGCCGGTAGGAGTCTGGCATACCCCTTCGTCCTTCCCCGGGGCGAAGGAAGTTCATGAAGAATTTCCACTGGGCATCAATAAAAAATTTAAAAAAGGATTGTTCAGCATTAAACAAAACAGGTTATGCAGTGTGGTGCCGGCTAAGAATAGCAGCAACCCATCTTGTCCTGTGGGTGTCGTAAAAAGTGACTTTGGGATTAACTAGAGGATGGGTAGCAGCTCCCTTCGAGTAGATTAAAAACTCAACAGCGATCACCAATCCGCCTGTCAAGCGTAGCGATTATGGCAAAAGCCCCTAATGAGAATCTTTGGGGAGGTCTGTGTCCAGCAGTGGACTTCATTCGGCTGAAATGATGATGAAACAAAACAGAAGTAACAAATAACGATATATTTTCGACACAATGCCTCTTATTTATCCTTAAAACGTCTACTAATGTAACAACGATCAGTTTACCAATTAAGCTAACTAAAGTCGATTAGACGCTGACTATTGAACCCAATCCGTTAAGTTCATTTGTCGTGTTCCCACGGGCCGGGGCGACTGCGAAACTAAAGCATGGAAAATTGGTGATGCGATTCCTTTATCTGAGGTGACTTGAGTGAACTTGATGCGCTTAGGAGCTTTTGGAGTTGTGATGCAGATTGGAGAAGTGAAAAGTGGGTTCCATAAGACGTTAGGAATTACAGGAAAAAAAATAAAAAAAGCTTAGCAGTTTGGCTGATGATGAAGGTTAAATTAAAATATGTATAGACATAAAATTTATTGAAAAAAGGGCAAGGAGTTCCTTCGAATCTCACAATTTCCACCACGGGTAAACTGCTACGTTATTACGTTATCTTGGCCTACTCTAGATTTAACTAGAGTAAAAATAAATTAGGCGGGCGTATTCAGTTTATTTATTTATTTTACAATATATGCACACACAGAAAGTTTACTTTCTGTTAATGCATAAAAATATATTAAGCTGTATAGTGCCACCTTCGAATCTCGTGGGCGTCATAAAGGCGACTATGGGATTAGCTAGAGGATGGGCAGCAGCACCCTTCGAGTATATTTATAGTTTAACTGCGATCCCCAAACCGTTTGCCAAGCATGGCGATTTCGAAACCCATGCCAGTCGTTGCAGCAATCTTTGAGGAGGCTTCTGTCCAGCAGTGGACGTTTCTTAGCCGAAATTAAATGTTTGACTGCATGTGAATCAAATTTAAAATTAGGGTAAAAATGAATCAGCCTCTGTCACAAAACAAGAATACCTACTAAAATAAACGCAATTTCAGTCCGCTGATAGATAGATTGCGAGATATTCACGTAAAACACATTATTTTTTTATCATAGCAATATAATATGCTTTGAATAGAAAAATAACCTTAGACAGCCCTAAAGGAAACTTACAAACTCCGTGTCGGGTTACAAAAAGGAACTCGTCTCAATTACTGATTTATTCAATAATTTTACGGATGGAGCATTATCGGACTAATTCGGTTTAGTTCGGTTTAGCTCGATCGATCAACCGATGCGCCAGCGCAGGTGGGCACGCTTGATAGTGTAAACGCGTACCACCAGCCCGTATTATGAAATCTCTATACATTTGATACTCGGTCTCTTAAAGAATGAACATAGCATTTTAACATTTTGTTGTTAAATAGTATTTTATTTTTGATTACTTTTTAAAACATGTGGTTTTTGTTTTTCAACTCCGACTTATTATTAATTAGGTAATATGGATATTCCATTTATGTTTTATTAGTCACTTTTGAGTTATATGAGTATGATAATGGTAAGCCATTGATCTATAGGTATTATAAGTATTATAGAAATAAAATAATGTATACATAACTAAAATATTGTACACCAGGTATGCTACAGCGACACTTTATTATATATAACAACATCTGTACCATTTTTACCTTTGACAAGCAGTACATGAATTTGAATTAGTAAATGTTCTCTGAAGCTATTGCCCAGGCATCACTACTACGGAAGACCGTTTAAGAACTTCGTTTGTTTAAGGTACCGGTACCGTCAAATGAGTAAGAAAAATATTTATTTTGACCTTGCACAACAAAATAGGAAACAACAGGCAAAATGGAAAAATATAAATACAAAGAGTGATTGTTATACGAATCCAAAATTGGACCCTATTTCAGCACATGCTGCATCACATATTGTTCCAACGCTCTTTATTATTCTATTTTTTTTAATACGTTGCCGGACTAGCATTTCTCCTGTGTTGTGGGTGCGTTTACAGACATGAATTCCGCATGCAATACACCCAGAGCCGGAACAACTACCTGCAGATCATACAAATATTTGTTCCGTGCGGGAATCGAACCCACGACCCGCAGCGCAGCTGCCGACTGTATCAGCCTCTGATTTTCAGATAGAACTTTACAACGGGCTACGGATAATTACGACATTAACATATTATTTAATTATATTAATATTATAAAAGAATGGTTATTCCATTGATACAACCAACATCGCTTATAAGAAAATGGAATCGAATGTTCGTAGTTTTCGTGGTACGAGGAAATCTCTTACCAGAGTGCTCCGCTTTGAAATTAATCTTTGTTTAAAGTTAATGGGCCTTATTAATCATGGGCATTATGTCTAGATGAATATAATGTGGTAATCGGTGACTCACTTCAAAGATATCGAGGCTTTTATTACGAAAACAAATGCACCGTTACACAACCTGTTCGTTGCTCTATTACATTAAATCGATCCGGAAGACAATAGAAATTACACTTTAAATCACCGCATTAAAGCTCATAATTAGCCGAGAAATATGCACTCGCAGGTGAATGTGTTACCAATATTATATTTCTTAATTAATAGAGGTGAGAACACTTTGATCCACGGGAATTTAATATAATGGGCATTTGTCCGGACAAATTCAATTGTAATAGCGTTAATATCTGTTTTATAATTTTATACTGGGCAGTCTACGATATATTCCTATACATTTTCACAATGAATATCGACAGCTGCCTCAATAAGAATGGTTACGTAAGTTAGTGTGAAAGTTGTAATAACGAATGCTTTAATCTTGTCTAAGTGCTTTTAAACAGCTTTATAAGATTTTTAACTGATACCTATCATAGAGCTTAGAAATTGTTATACACAGGAATTTCATGTCCTACTAACTTCTAAGCTCACCTCACGATCTCAGAATAGTAAAACATAATAATTTTACCCATATACTAGGTTTATGGTATAAATCAGTTATTTTTATTTATTTGTTTGAATCAGGTAACAAAGACCCATATATTTACATTACAACTTAAAGATATACAATCACAATTATCAAAACCACCGCGCTTATAAAATAAAACTAGAGCATTTTGTATTGGCCCTGTTTCCACGTATCGTCGGTACACTACACCACCAAAATTGTGCGCTAAGTACGGCGGTGGTGACGGACTTATGGCGGATTTGTGGTGAGATATTACTAGATACCACTTTTGTCATTATAAATCTTAAGTTATATGGAACATTTACCTATACATATGGATACCCTCCCCTCATACCTACCACGAACGATGCTCCGCAGGACCATATCTCACTTTTCTGATCAGCTAAAGACGTTTTCTATATCTACATATAGTTCCTGAAGAAGGGACAGTTCCTTGCCGAGAAATTTCCTTACCGAGCTATAAAATGATTTGATAGACGACAAGAAGCACAAATACAGACATCTTATTTCAAGATTAGTTTAACATATTCAAGTCTCTAAAGCGGGTAACAACGAGACAAGGGTACAATTAAGGCGGTGGCACACTGCACCGATGCAGCCGAGGGCGGGCGTTGCGCATCGGTCACAATGCGCCAAATGACGGCCGGTACGCAAATGAAGAATATTGTCGGACGGCGTGAATACTCCTTAATGACGCGTAGGGTACAGGCCCCCGTGTGCTGCCTTGCGTCAACACTGACGCGACATTTGCGCGATTGTTGGGTGTTAATTATTGGATTATTGTCGCGATAAGTCCACATGGGGATTCGACCGAGTCTTTCGAGGTTGTTTCACGACCACGTGCCGTAATGAACTAGCATTCTAAGGAATTTCAAGGAGCTTTTCCCAAACGATGAGTATCTGCGTATATCAAGTAGATATAGCGTACTATCATTAGTTTTGGTTGTGTATCTTGATCTATATATTGTATTATTCCTTTGGTAGTTTGCAAAAGAGAGAGCTAATGATGTACACGCCGTATGGGCCGTATAATAAATATATGTATTAGGTACAGTACCATTTCAATTATGCTATCCATAAATTAACATTGGAAAATCTGTTTCTATTGTATATTAATCCAAAACACAAATATCTACAGCTAAAACTACAAATAACTTACAACTGGCATACTTTGTTTTGGAATTCGATAAGTAGGTGATCGTTGCGTGCGCATACGCACGTTCGGGTGCCAAAGCAACAGTTACACAAACTGTTCTCGAGTGGTGCGTCGACACTACAGCGAGGACTGTCAACAAAATGTACCAACACGTGATTTGTGCCCGTCCATAAATCAACAGATTTCACCGTTTGTGCACTTAAAATCAAATATGTATACTTTACAGGAAAATACATTATTTTCTATGTACCCCACATGTATTTCTCCTGTGTCGCGGGTATAGTTTTCAGATATAAATTTCGCATATACAAACATCCAGATCCGGAACAACTATCTGTAGATCATACAAATATTTGCCCGGGTGGTGTCTAACCCGCGACACGTAGCACACAAAACCAATTGCTTAGCCACTGCGTCAGCCTTGCCTTAAAAATATAAAGATACTCTACTGGAGATCTACTGGAAATAACATCTTTTTAGGTGATAGAGGTGATTCAGGACCCGTCAGACTTGCGGCCGAAATTAGTAATCAATCTAATCCAAAATCTTTAGATTAAAGGTTTTGAAGTTCATCTGTTGTTGTGCTACGATCATATTTAACGCAAAATACAGACAAGCCGATATCCAGAGATTTTGGATTAGTTTGATTATTAATTTCGGCCATAGGTGATGAGTTGATGACTGTGATGAGGCGAGGTATCCGGTGGCTGTCTAATGCTCGAACAAACTCCGCACGCCCAGCGATAAGCGATACGTAGGTAGAAGAAACAACGTGGGGTTTAACCTTTCTATTTGCTTATGGGTTTAACGGCCGAAATTAATAATCAATCTAATCCAAAATCTTTAGATTTAAGTTTTTGAATTTGAGCTGTTTTTGGGTTAAGATCACAATTAAGACAAAAACAGAAAAGCTCTCAATTCCAGATCCAATGATTTCGGATTAGATTGAAATTAATTTGGGCCTCTAGACAACTAAATATTAAATTGAGAAGAGGCCATCTTTTCAAGTACTTGGTACTTGGTAACCAAAGAATGTCCACTGCTGAACAAAGGCCTCCCACATACTTCTGTCTACATAATTCTGTCATAATTTTGGGGGAAATTTGCCAGTACTCACCATGCTTGGCAGGAGGTTTGGTGAGCGCAGTATGGGTATTGTTCCATAGAAGGGACGCTGCTGCTCATCCCTCTGGTCTAGAGTCCCTTAGTTGTATCTTACGACATCCAGGAGGAAATAGAATGGTGCTATATTCCTTATCCAGACACCACACGGACCAAGACTAAACGTAATCAGCAATATCATTCTGACGGTCCACATAATTAAATGCAATAAATTCGTCTTTGTCTTGTAGAACTTTGTTCATAACTTTCTCCTCCGTATATTTCTCCATATTATTTAGAGAAAAAATCTACAAAGTTCAGTAGGTACACATATATTTTAGTACGCCCTTCCTAACAACTATACTTATTACTGTAACAACAGTACTAATGACTCCGTTTCTGGAATCGTATAATACTTCACTTAAATATCATATTCGTGTTAAACATTATACAGTTGGACGTATTATTGCTGGTTATAAAAGCAACGCAAGACAAACCGCGGTTGTAATATACATTATGAGGGCACTAAATGTCGAAGACTCAGACGTTTTGCTAGCTACCAAGAACGAGTCGCGGTTTATTAAAACTACTTTTGAATGTGTGAGTAACTAAGAGTTTCGTAAAGCAGTTCCAACAGTAAAATATATTACTTGAAGAGTGAGAGTGTAGTCGACATTCTGATCTTTAAAATTTTCAGTCAGTAATTTATATTCTTCCAAATCCAAGAAATTCATGTCGTTAGATTTTTGCTTTAAAAGATTTTGGTAGAAGCCATACAACCCAAATATTTAAAAATAAAATAAAAAATCCGGAAAATTGCGAGCTGAACTCGCGGGGAGAGGGTTCTGAAATTCCTAAATATATGGTCTATTGTTTGAATTCTGTCTTGCACCAATTTATCCAAAGAACAATCTTAACAGTGTAGCTGAAAAACATGTTCTCTCATTAATTCCAACTGCAAATGTAAGTTTGTACGCACAATATTGACAGATTTACCATATTGTTTTAAGACCATAGGCTTCTCTTACAAGTTTTCCTGTAATCTATAAGAAGAGAATAATTACCGGATTCATGAGTTTCAAAATTGTTGACTATCTATTTTTGTGAATAAGAAAATACATGAAATTTGATGATGTATTTTTCTTAAATAACTTCAAAGCTATTTTGTTTTAAAATGATAAAACAAATATATTTCAGACTCTCAGAAAAAGCCCTTTCAATTCATATGTCACACGGTACAGTTTGCGAAACTTAATTCTATAGTTTTCTAATTTGCCCCCAAAAGTGTGTGTGTGGGTGTCATCCACATTGAAAATTCGAGTATTTACGTTACACGTCCGTGTTTGGGTCGCAGAAATCCATATATATACCAAATTTCAACTTAACCGGTTCATTGGATTTGGAGCAAATTGGCTGTGACAGACGGACAAACAGACAGACACACGAGTGATCCTATAAGAGCTCCGCCGTTTTTTCATTCGGACGTTTGGAACCCTAAAAACTGGCGCACAGGGTAGGGGTCCATAGTAGTCAGTACGGCTACTTACACAGCACTCTTTGGAGTCTTTTTAGCCGAAACAACTCGCAAATATTGAAGTTCTATGTACTTTTTACAGACAACTACCTGATTGAGTTGGTCGATTATTTTTATTATATAACCTTGTTTTGTTTTTAGATCGACATATTCTCTAATATTAGTACTTTACCTATGAATTGCCGTTTTTTACGAAATAAAGCATAGTATTTTTTTCATGTTTTTTATTTTTAGATTATTTTTAAAGTAATCATAATCACCCATGCAATCGATGCATCTTTACCAACCAGGACGGGAGATGACAAACTCTTCAAAGGCTTTTGTACTACCTCTCGGGTATTCATTTTTTTCTCACAATCTTTGCGAGAATATTTAGTTATCCAAATTCTGGAAGAAAGTGCAGTATGGGGTTGCGCGTTGTCGTGCAAGATTAGCGGGGACGAGCGATTGGTCAAAGCTGGTTGCAGATGTGCGAGCTTCTCCATCATAGTGTTCAATTCTTTACAGTGCACATCTGCAGTAATGCTCATCCTGTTGGTTAAGAAGTTGTGATTAATCACACCGGGAAAATTGATTAGGTGCTGCATCAGGATCTAACCAACTTGCTGAGCGCTTGCGATTGTCAAACATAATCCATTTTCCGTCGCAGGTAACAAGGCGGTTCAAAAATCCTTCGTTTCTGTACCTGTTGAAAACTCGACGTTCACGTTGCGCTTATGATCGTTAAGTTCGTGGGGCATCCATTTGTTAGGCTTTTTTACCTTGCCAATTTGACGCAAATGGACCAATATTGTTTTGATGCTGACGTCGATAGCTGCTAGCAGCATTCGTTCGTTTTGGTTAAACCAATTCTTTATATTGTTATTAAAATTATGATGATGATGGATGATTAAACTTTAGTGGACAGCACGGTTGGTGCAGTGACTAAGCTATTGGCTTCCTGCGATACGTGTTGCGGGTGGAGACCCGCACGGAACAGATATTTGTACAATCTACAAATAGTATCCAGGTATATGCGAGATTTGTCTGTAAACTGTACCCACGCCCACGTTAAAGGAAAAATCCTAGTAACCCACACTAGGATTTCTCCTTTATCAGAACACTAGTGAGTGGAAAAGTAAAATTAATTCATCAAAAGAATCATCTTAGAGCGTGACAGTCAGTCATCATGACTGATGACTAGTCTGTGAGTCAGTCAGAGAGGCGGCGATGACTGTAAATAGACTTTTAATAAAATAAAGAATACCCTAATAAACCAAATTATCCCAGAATGAAACATGACATGATTATATGTACAAGTTTATGCACAAAACCAAAGAAAGCTGGCGCTCTGTCTGCCCAGACGGGCAGGTGCGGAGATTTACGGTGTGCAGTTGACCTCTGCCAAGCAAATTGCCTTCACAAAAGAAGCGTTGACGGGGACGCACAAAACATTTGACCCTCACCTTGGCCGTGCAGACGAGGGATTGAGGTTTATTAAACGAGCTTAATTGTCTATTTCAATGTTTTGTGGCCTTAATTACTTCGGTGTAAAGGATTGCGATATGATGAGAATTGTTGTTTCCATCCTAAAATACAAAACACAAATATAAATTTTCATAACAGCGGAAGTTATTAGCAATTATGTTGAAGCTGGAGAATGTTGTTTATATGACATCATTTATACACTTTGCAGATGCAGCAGATAACTAAGTTAAGATAAACAAATATTTATTAAAATACATAATAAATCTGCTGCTTATCATCAAGACGTATTGCTTATATTTCTTTAGAACAACACATCATCTACCTAGGTGATTTCGGAATTGGAATCCTAAGGACGAGGCTCGTGACGTCATCGAACGAGAGCGCATTACGTTCGATTGTAGGGCCAGGCGCGGCCTAATTGCCAGCATTGTGTCGGCATGCAGATGTGAATGGGCTTTGATTTGGGCCCGGGGGCGCGGGGGCCGGGGCCAGGGGACAAATCGCTCGTTACGGCTGCAGGTAAACTTTCATTGAGCGTCGGAAGGCGTCGGACGTGAGAGGCGGCCGACAAAATGCCCTCGTTATTCGCCGCCGAATCACTCGCTCATTGTGCTCCGGGAAACGGTAGACGCGGTCGCCGAATCACGAAAAAGACTTTACTGAGGCGTGTGAACGTTCGTAATGAACGATTGTGCAGGGGCTCGATTTAATGAACGATTGATATTAGAGTGGCTCTAATTAACACCTATTACGTGATGTTCCAGACCAAGTATCGATGGATACTTTATCATATTTCTTCCACCCGATAGTCACGGATTCGGAAATTTCGGCAGCTCATCAAACCACCTGTTGCTTTGTAGAGGGTGAGAGAAAAACTGAGTGTCGGGCGAGAGGCGATCCTCCCGCTCCCCGTGCACCTCCCCGCCACACTCCTCTGGTCCGAACTCGACACCACGCCAATTAAAACCTGACTCCTGGCGTTTCGTCATGTAGGTATGGCACGCGTTAGATTTAGCTAGCTGTGTTGAATTTTAATTGAATCAATGTTCTAGAAATATTTTTTAATTGGCACAGGCGAGCTTGGCGTGTGAACATATAAACAAACGAGGCTATGTGTTTTTAATGTTGCTTATTGAATGTTTTAAAACTGCTGTTGCTAGAACGTACATATAGATAATTCAAGTATTAGAACGTATAATGTAGACTGCTTAATTAGTTGGTATGAAATGTGCTGTGGTACACACTGCAAATATCTGTGAGAGCACCCCAGTGTGTGAGGCAGGTGGCGAGGGTGCCCGGGGCATAACGGTGTAACAGTTGCATGCCATCACCGACATGTGCCCTCTATTTGTATGCAAATTAGAAATTTAATTAACAGCTAAAAATAAACTTTTTTACTTTCAATATTTTAATGACTATAAATATTTACCATGTAAGCTGTTAATCTAAATAGTTGGATATGTTCGCAGAACTGCTAAGAACAAGTATTTAATTAGTTAGGTATGTATTGCTTAGCCTTTCACTTCGAGTTGCCTGCGGCTTTAATTCAGCTAAGTTACTCAGCGCTACGATGACGTAATTTAAGGATCAATCGACAATGATTTACAATTTTCGAAATGAGGTCAACGACTATTTGAGCGTGTCGGTAGCGCTCTTACTGCACTGCGCTCTTGGTTTACTTTTTAATGATGTTTGGGTAAAGTTCTCTACAAATATGTATTTTTTGTTGCTTGATCCGTTTTTTTAACCAACTGCGTGCCGCTGTTGCCAGACTTTCGATGCCCATTATCAAAATCAAAGTAGAGTTGTACGTACGGTCAACATTAAAAGTTATTGACGATTGTTGCAAATTATCATTAGCTTTACACAAAATATCACAAAAGAAATGTTAATTTATACGCTAGTATTATTATAAATTGAGATCAATTGTAAGCTAAATTTCAAAATTCCTAATATTCATCAGTTTATGTCGCTGACTGTACTACGACAAAACAATAAACGTGAACACTAGGGTTTCTCCTGTTTCTACACCTTGTAAATCTACACCTTGGAACGAGGCAACTAAAGTCTTGACTATTCATAAGTGCCTATAAATGGTTTTACATGAAAAAAATATTTTTATCTTTATCGTAAGTACAGTTTACAGACATAAATCTCACATGCACAAACACCCACACCTGAAACAACTATGTGTAGATCATACTAATATCTGTTCCGTGCGGAGATCGAACCGTGACACGTAGCGCAGAAACCATTCGCTTGACCACTCCGCTAATCGTGCTGTTAATTGATAATTTAATCTAATTCACATATTTTTGTATAGTAATTAGATTATCTAGATTTTGTAAATCGCTCTCATATAATTACTCAAAGTATATGCGCCTATGAATATATACTATAGTATACGCCTATGAATTTTAACTTAGAAGCAATCTGAATTTACTAAAACGTTGGTTGTTCGACTAATGACCAAGACTATATCGTAAAGTAGAGATACCTCTACGAATGTAGGTATGTGCTAGTTTCGTATGAAAAATTGTATGAAAACGGAGCAATTACAAAATAAAAAAGACAGTTGGTTGGACAACATAACGTCACAATATATTAACATTAAGTTAAAAAATATTAGAACGAAAACCGGAGTCAAATATCCATGAAAAAGTCAACTATTTTAAAACTATCAAACGTCTGGGTGAACAATGACTTAAACTTGATACTTTTTGTTAAAAACCTTCAGGGTAAAAGGATATGTTTTGTTGTTTAATCCAACAAAAAGTTAATGAAATTAAATATGTCATGCTCCAATTAAACGTCCAGCAGTAGACGAGTGCACGAGGAGATACACGCACGTGATTCCAATATTTCATCTCAAAGACAGCATTCACACTGCGGTCTCGGGCCGCACTCGTTCCACTCCTACAATTACGCGCTTGTGTCATATTTACAGCCCAGGTAATTGCCATTCAATTACGAGGCCAGCCCGCTGTGCATCGAGGAGAGAGGTCCGACACTTTACTGATATATCTGTCTCTGTCTGACGCGGCGTGCAGCCGGCCAGCCATCAATCATCGAACACCCCCCGCTGGGTGCCTGTAGGGATGGGAAACGTCACAAAGCGAGTATCTCAGTCCAACAATGCTCGATAAGTGGGCAAACACCACGCTAAATTGATTTCGAACCGATTCTGATCCGAACGTTGTTTAGCTGTACTAATTTAACTTGTCCGCTTGTCATTCGTGATGCTATATATGAATATTGTTGAACATTTGCAAATAAATTAGGCGATTCATTGTTTTTAACAGCATTGTAAGGTTCAAAATGTCATCTAAGGGTCAATTCTCGTAATTAATAAACACTATGACCGAAAGTTGACCGAACTGCGATTAAATTGTGAACTGACAGAAATCTGGTGCACTGCTCCTCATCAAGTTTATTCCGGTTTCATTATGCTTTCAATCTAGTCTCATTTCAATCTCGGTTTTTACGTTTATTTAAAAACGAGAGTACCAATTTTATAACCTTTACATTAATGTTTTGCAGTAAACCGTTTTGGATTCGATTCTATTTTCGATCTCGTCACAATATAAGTTAACATTTGACGTTGTTTGTTAGATTAGAACAGTAACACTTGTGATATTTATGACACTGAGACTAGATCGGAACTAGATTTTGAAAATATTTGGTTCCGAGAATAGGTCCTCTTATCTTTGCGCTTAGAATTTGCTTGCATTGATTTACATATAAGTTAAATTAAAGTACAATAATTGACGTTGTTTATTATGAAAATGAAGTATCAGAATTTACACAGGCAAGCAAGCAATAATAAGAGAGGAGGAAGTTTTTTTATTTTTTTTATTTGTTTATTAATTTGGGATGGGAGGAAGTTTAGTTTCTTTAATAAAAAAAGTGTCGAGTGTGAGTTCACACGCGGTAGAAGTGAAACTTCTGTAATGATAGGTTAACTATCGATATAAATTCCGAGTGTGTGCCAACCCTAGGTACAGGTATGCAATCTTGCCTTTATACCATCACCCTATTGCACTTCGGTGCTCGGGCCAATCTTTCAAATTGAGTTCAGTGCGATGTACAGAATAATGTGATTTAAAACCAATAACTTAGTTATCTCATTTATTTATGGTTTCTTGATTTGATTTTCGTTTATTTACACTTTGTAAAGTAGAGGATATCAAATGTGCTGTTGGGAGAAGAAGGTAATAGATAGATTCCTCATCCTTTTTTCATTGTCATCGAATACAGTCCATCGCTGTTGCTCCCCCTTCGGCTAATTCCATAGTCGCCATCTACGACACCCACGGGATGAGACGGGTTGGTGCTATTCTTTGCCGGTACCGTTTACTTTTCACTTGCAAACAATTCTAGTTTTAAATCCTTAGTGAGTACGCCGCGGTTTTCCTAGAAATTTTATGTTTTGTTTTCTGCCATTTTTTTTTACTTTTCTATCTTTTTGCAGGGGGTCAAATTGCTCCAATTACAGAATTTGGGGCAAGTCTATTATAGAAATGTTAAAAAAAGAAATAAAGGAAAGATTTCAGAAACAATAAATAATATTATTAATAAATTACTACTAAAAAGTATGTTTACGAATTAAGTGGTATTTTATTTTATATATTTATCGTGCATGCATTTATGTTCCACTATACAAAGGTGTTGCTTATTTATTGTACACGTATGATTTATTCAGGTATTATTATGAACAAATGTGAGTATATAGGGTAGAACAATAAAATATTGTTTTATTTCATTTGTATTTCCATATATTTGTGTATTAATAATAATATAATAATTGTATGTGCTAGGGCTGCACGTTGCACGTATAGTAGGTACGTTGCTGTATGTAAGTACTATGAGAACATTTTGACAAAGGAAATATAAAAGGAGAATGAATTCGGGCTGCCGTCAGCACGGTTGTCGATTGTAGAAAAAGCGAATAGTATTATCTTCTATATAAATAAATTTATATAGAAGTAATTAGTGTTTCTTAATTCCAAGATCATACACAAGTTCCTTCCCGTACCTATACCAATACGCCGACCCAAATAGATTCAATCACTAGTATATAGAATGAATGAATTAAACGCGATATATTTCCGTAAGCTATTTCAATTCAATGGATGCTATTCGCGTAAACTTCAGAAAATATGATTGGATATGTTGTTAAAATAATATTGTATTGGCCTTTTTTATATGTACAGATGTAGGTTCTGAAGCTAAATATCGGGTGCATGTAAGCCTCCTCCGATCCAATCGGTCGGACCAGCCTATTATATAAAAAATATGTTACCTAGCCTAACCTATGTGTAGGTGGTAGGGCAGCAGCATCTATCTATAACTAACCGTTACACAAGATCGTTCTTTACTACTTACTCGACGGGGAAGGGCCATATTCCACAGTTTATGTATATTGTTTGTAATGGCTATGAAAACAATCATTAAATCAAATGCATAAAACCAATGAAATTAACCGTTCCTAAATAGATCTAGTTACAAAGACAAAGACTTAGGCAAATACATTTTGGTAATCATAATATCTACAACCGATTGTATTTCCGTAAAACCTTGACTGTTAGCAGAATACTTTTAAGAGGTATTAAACTGGCCTCCAAAGATTTAGGTATTCGAATTATTTCGTTTATTAAGCAATCGGAAACAGTTAATTATTATTTAATGACATGCAGCCGTATACACTTTGTCTATCATTGATTAGATCACGAAATGATTATTAATATCTTAAACTTATTATGTGGTAAAAGTGCATATCAGTTTCTATGATGGCACGGTTAACACGTTATATAATAATCTGGCTATCTAAATGCGAAATGAAAGAGCACCCTTAAAAACATAGCCATAGTAATGACCTACTTGAATGGACTCGCATGTGCGTTGCGTAGCACATTGTAAAACATCGAGAACCGCGCAGAAGCGTTTGTCGCAGGTATCGTGTTAACGCAGTGGCTAGTCACTTGGCTTTCCGCGCTACAAGTCACGGGTTCCCTTATCACGTGGAAGAAATTTTCGACACTATCTAAGTAAACTACGCAAACTAAGTCCAAACGCAACTTTATAGGAGGCTTATTATACCGGAATACACATCAATCAATTGCAAATATTTAAGAAAATTAGGGTGTTTAACATATCAATGTAAAAAATTGTGAGCATATTCGTGTAGTGTCCGGATTAAGAATATAGCACCACTCCTTCCAAGGATGTCGTAAAAGACGACTAAGGGACTCTAAACCATAGTGATGAGCAGCAGCGTCCCTTCTATGGTACAGTAGTCATTCTGCGCTCACCAACCCGCCTGCCAAGCGTGGTGAGTACTGGCAAATTCCCCCCAAAATTACGACACAATTGTCAAATTGTCAAAAGTATAGGGAGGAGGTCTATGTCCAGCAGAGGGCGTCCTATGGCTGAAATGATGATGATGATGAATTATAGCTAAAATCGACTTAGCGGTATATACTTTGATAGTGTCGATTAAAATTTGGAACGCTTCCAGGTAGTCCAGGCTTTTTGTGCTTGTGATATTTATGTCTCTGAACTGTTACCACGACAGGAGGAATCGCACTAGGTACTTTTCTTTAAAGAATGATAATTCATGATGTTATTGATTTGGGTATATGGTTAATGTGGTTCCTGGCAAAGCACCACATTAACCATATAGCCCTCACCACCCGTATGGGCTAAAAGGGGGAGGGATTATTTCGAGCAGATGGCGGCAACTTACCTGCCAAGGGCGACATATAGCAATAATATCAGCTTATAACTGTCCGTCCGTAAACTTCCGGGCCATCAAGACAGTTTTTATAGTAGGTACAACAATTTGACGGTTAGTTTTATTTTGCTTAATTAAACGGAAATGCACATTAAATGACTGAAATGAACAGACACTACCAATAGTATTTTCTATTTAGAATAAAATGTGAATAATAAATTATTCTCAATTTTTTTTAACTAGCGTAAAAGTATAACTATTATTATAGTACTTAATTTGATTGTCATCTACTGAGGTTACCAAGGGTTCCGAATGATTGATTTATAATAAATCATTCATTTTGTCATTTTCATCATTTCGGCTGAATGAAGTACACTGCCTAGACACAGGCCTCCCCCAAAGATCACCACAACCACCGATATGGATGTGTTGTGGGCTCATTGGGGGGTTTTGCCATAATCGCCACGCTTGGCAGGCGGGTTGGCGATAGCAGTTGAGTTGTTAATGTACTCAAAGGACGCTGCTGCCCATCCTCCGGCTAATCCCTTAGTCGACTTTTACGACACCCATGGGAGGAGATGGGGTGGTGGCATTCTGAGCCGGCACCACACAGCAAAAACAAAACAAACAAAAACATATAAATAACAAAAATCTGATTTCTTCTTTTTGGGCAGCTTCCTAAGTCCTCTTACCAAGGGATCAGAGCGCAGGAGTAGCCTGTTGAGAAGGTACCTATTAGTTACAGTCCTGGGCATTTCCATAACGGAATTATATATAGGTACTAAATTATGACATAACTCAGAATTAACAAAACCCTTAATTACAATTTACACTGAACTGACAGATTATCAGACATATATGTGACATAGCGCGCTGCCGTCTCGGCCTGCTTCTGGTCGAGCGACGGATTGCTTAAGTTCGTTGCCCACAGGCTGGAGCCTGCGGGCAACGAACTTAAGCTGGGGCTGGGGCTCAGTAAGCCCCAGGCAGTGGTAACCCAGTGGTTGAACGCTTGTCTTTCACACAGGAGGGACTGAGATAAATCTTGGCCCACACATCTGAGTTTTCAGATTCAGATTCAGATGTGTAATGCCGTGTGATGCCGGTATGCCGTGTGGTGCCGGCTACGAATAGCACCAACCCATCTCATCCCATGGGTGTCTGATGGGGCAGCAGCGTCCTTCGAGTACATTAACAACTCAACTGCGATCGCCAACCCGCCTGCCTAGCGTGGTGATTATGGCAAAACCCCCCAATGAGCCCACAACACATCCATATCGGTGGTTGTGGTGATCTTTGGGGGAGGCCTGTGTCCAGCAGTGGACTTCATTCGGCCGAAATGATGATATGTTTTTGTTAGATAATTTATTTAGTTGAAAAAATAGATATTTTATTATATTTTTATTAGTAAGTAAGTTATATTTTCTTTTTTATTTATGACAATAAATTATAAATACACTTAAATAAACTTGTTGAGATCACAAAACGCCCGCACAAACTTTTGTATTTTTGACGAACCTTTATTAGGCCACGCGATCCGTGTGCCCTAACCGCTCTGCCCCGTCCCTCTGGTGGCTGCTGTGTGATTACCGCACCAGTGGTTTTAGCTGGTTGGAGACCCCCATGCCCCTCTACCCTTTCACGGAGTGGAGGAAGTACATAACGTATTTTGAACTCATCAAATCGGCCATACAATGTCCACTGCTGAACAAAGGCCTCCGCCATACATTTTCACAACTGTGTCCATCATATTGGAGGAAATTTACCAATACTCACCACGCTCGGCAGGCGGGTTGGTAAGCGCAGAATGGCTACTGTTCCACAGAAGGGACACTGCTGCCCATCCCTCTGGTTTAGAATCCCTTAGTCGCCTTTTACGACATCCACGGGAGGAGATGCAGTGGTGCTATATTCTTAATCCGGACACCACACAGACAACCATTATTTTGAACTATTAAAATAAAAAATGGCCAAAGGATGGATTTGGAATGCTAATCAATTTGAAACCATTTTTAAAATTAGGATTTTTTTTATTTTATAAAAACGTTGCCCCACCCTAGGATTGCTCCTGTGTCGTGGGTGCGTTTACAGACATGAATTCCACATACAATACACCCAGACCCGGAACAACTACCTGCAGATCATACAAATATTTGTTCCATGCGGGAATCGAACCCACGACCCGGAGCGCAGCAGCCAACTGTATCAGCCACTGCACCAACCGTGCCGTCAAAAAATATACTTTTAATTAATTGTATTTGTAATTTAACTTTGAAGAAACGTGTTTTAGGCTCAGGCTACACATTGGCATTTTTGCATAGGGTATATCAGCCATGTCATCATCATCAGCCGGACTACGCGTGAAGGCCGTAACTCATAGAAACCAGTGATTGCTCAGTGCAGCAGCATTTTCTGCAGAGAGAAGAAAAGAGGTGGTTAACTCACGCTCCCGTTTCGCCACCTCCTTTGTGTGCATCACCTCCTCGCAAAGGGGGGCGACGGCTTTCTACGAGTTCTGACTCCAGACTATTGACGAACCACGGCCCGAAACGTGAAATTACCATTTTCGATCGCTGTGATGAGGTCAACCAAACGAGGAGGTAGAAGAATTCTAGCGTGTGCTGCGTCGTGTCATCTGGGCAGTCTCTGCAATGGTAATAACCAGGCATCTGCTATCGACCTGTGTGTACTTCTCGAAACACACATGTCCCGAGAGCAGAGACGCAGATAGCGTCAGCTGGAGGTGAGGAGGCAATGCCAGCTCCCAGGCCACTTCTTTATGATGGGTTTTATCACCAGTATCGTGGCGAGTGATATGCCCCGTGTACCTATGCTGAAAAAATCTGTTGTATTTTTCAAAGTCAAAAGTCAAAGTCAAAGTCAAAATCTTTTATTCAAAATAGACTATAAAATAGTTCTTTTTGAACGTCAACATAAGACAGCACCCATATAAGCCCACCCTTCACCGCTTCCTAGTGTTTAAGCTGGGGAGAAGAAACGGCGCAACAAACTCCCCAGCAACACGTTAGTCTGTCATACTCATATACATTTCCTTATCGTAAATGATTCACATTTATAGAAAATAATAAAGGGAATGATTACTAGTAGTGATGTTTTCATAGCTACTTGTCCGCTAGCACACACCATATTTTGTTAAAGTACCTGTTAAAATGGTGTTCAGAATTTTTATTAGGATTAGGATCGTCTTTGTGTGTCCCATTGATCAAGATTAACTGACACTGCAACTTTCAGTTCTGTCTTACTGAGACATGAAAGGTACTGAGCACGTCCTGCCATTTAAATTTCTTGCTATCTGATATTCTGGTCAGTGGTATCCCAGGATCTGGTGAAAATAGCGAACCAATAGCTTTGGTATCCAATACAGTTAGTAATTTTTGGAGAGATTTACACGTTTAAAAATATATATAAAATTTACTGTCCGTTTAAAAACGGATTACTGGAGATTTGTTGGTTGAAATCTATTATATACGCAATGTAATTGACGAAACGGTTAGTGCAGTGGTTATTACAGTCGACTGCTGCGGTCCGGGTTGCGGGTTCAATTCCCGCACAAACAAATATTTGTATGATCTGTAGGTAGTTGTTCCGGGTAAACGAACCCACGACACGTGAGCAATCAAAGTGTGGGCCAACGTTTAAAAAAAACCCGTTTAAAACAGGTTTATTAGAATAAATCTATTCAATTTATTTATTATGTGAATTATTTCATCAAATATTTGTACATTAGGCTAGGTCAGCTCTCGGGAGTCGCGGGCGCGCAGATTGGGGAGTATGCGTGCTCACACCGAGCGAGCCCCGGGAAGACTGTGGCGCGCACGTGGTGCCGTGCCGCCGTGTGCGTAGCACAGCGCACAGCGAGGCTTGGGGGATCCTTTACAATCCTCCCCGAGAAGTGCCTGGGGGGCGGCCTTTTACAGCCGCCTGCCCTCCGCTAGAGGGGGTGACTGCTTTACAGTCATCCTCTCCGAGATGTGCCTAAAGGCGTAGAACCAATGGGTGGCTCTAGTGTGATCTTACGAGGACCTGGAGCCCCCCTGTCGGTGCCGAAGATGACCGCTCCAGTGGTTTTAGCCGGTAGGAGTCCAGCATAGCCCTTCCCCGTCTGATGAACCTAATACAAGACCAACCTTCAACATTAAATGTGGAAGAATTATAAAGGCTTAAAGAAACTGATCTCTGGTTCACTTCACTTTTTCTGGCGAAGCAACTTCAGTGCTCTCATACTGCAATATCTAAACGCTTTAGGAAAGTCATAGAAATATTTAGTTTGATTGCCACATGAGCTAACGCCGCTTCAACTTAAGGCTCTCTCTAGTCAACGTGTGCATGGGACTACTGAGTTAGCATCGTACCAATGAGTGGCCGCGGGATGTTATTACGGGGGATGAAAAGTGGGTTACGTATGTCAGTTTTTCGCGTACGTGCCAGTGGCTTGGAGCTGGGGAAACGGGCGTACCAAAATCAAAATCTGAGATGAGTCAAAATATCTTTTGTGTGGTGGAAAATAAATATATTTGCTGGTATCTGGGAGCTCCAGTCACTTCGATCACGGCAAAAATTTGATAATGTAGCAGTGAGATAACCCAAAAATCTAAATAAAGTGTACTTATTACATGATAATGCCCGACCATACATAGCAAGAGCGATTCGTGAAAAATGATTTTAACTTGACTTGGCTGTTCTTCCCAACATCCCAACACACCGTTCTCACCCACACATTATACCCTCAGACTATCACATATTTCGTTCTCTAGCTCATTACTTAGAAGATAAACAAATCCAAATGAAAACCACCTTAAAAGTGATCTTACCTCATTCTTCAATCTAAAGCCTATGTTGTGTAAAGATGGCAGGTTTTTTAGTTGGCTATCTGATAAGTACGAAGGCTAAATTACTCGTTCGGGGGTTATATAAGTCATTACTAAGCATATTATAGCAATCTTCAAAAAACGTAAGTAAAGTTAATAGCAAATCACACATGCACTTTGTCTTATGTAACATGTAACTCTTTGTGATTGAATTGAAGCTCCTTTGGTGACAAGTCGATTTTATCTTGATAAATAAACATGAGTTAATTTATTTCAATTTGTAATAGTGCTCACCTCGAAGAAGTGGATCTCTTGTCACCAAAAAGGAAGCCAATTTCCTCAGCTTAAATCCACAATCTCCACTATTTCACTCACAAAAATACACGAATGTCAAGAGGACATTTCAACTAACAATTTTTGATTTTTATGATTGATGTGGGGAATTTGCCAATAACTACTCACCACGCTTGATAGGCGGGTTGGTGAGCGCAGTATGGCTACTGTTGCACAGAAAGGACGCTGCTGCCCATCCCTCTGGCTTAGAGTCCCTTAGTCGCCTATATGGGTCTTAATAAAATACGTCTAACTTGATTAAGGTTTAAAAACGTGTTGAAATTGTAATTAAAAGTGTATATATGCGTTTCAGCCAAAACGAACCATATTGGGTTTAGGTTGATCATTGGTAGGCGGGTCGGTGATCGCAGTTGAGTTTTAAATGTACTTGGATTTGCTGCTGCCCATCCATTTATGCCTTCAACGGGATGCTATTCTTGGCCGGCACTACACGGCTGTAGTCGGGGTCCTGATACAAATAAATTTTACTCCAAGTCAAGTCAAGTCAAGTCCGGTCAAGTGTACCGTACTGCGTACATTTTTTTATGAATGATGTTGTTTCATAAACATTCTTAAACAGAAAATTTAATTCATTTAAATATGTTTTATTATTTATGGTCGAGATAAAATATACCCTCCTTAACGGTTTATTTTTTATTTAGAACTGCATATCTCCAAAATTAATTTCGCGACCTGGCTACACATATCTTTAGAGGCGCGCGCAGACACGCACCGCTGTCTTGGACCTCTTTCTGTTCGGGCGACAGACTGCCTTTAGTTCGTCGCCTGCAGGCCTCATGGGGGCTGGAGATCGTTCAGCTGCCTTCCCCGGAGCCCTCGTGGTCTCCTCCCGTCCCCGCTCTGCCGCCTCCTTTGCATGCATCACGTCTTCGCAAAAGGAGGCGACGGCATCCCACGCGCTCTCGCTTCGGACAATGGACTGAAACACGGCCGGGGGCGAGACTTCACGAGACCACGGCGCTGCGTCGCCCAAGCTGGCCACTCCTTCAACGTGTGCTGCACCGTATCCTCCAGGCAGTATCCACGGTGATGATAACCGGGTGTCCCTTTTCAGACTATTCAACACAGGTACTTCCCGAAATACCTATGGTCCGAAAGCACCTGCATCTTCCGGAATGTGGGGACGCCATGCCGCCTCTCCAGTCATTCCTCTATGACGGGTCTTACCACCGCTATTCCGGCGTGCCCTGCACCAGTCGTTCCTTCCACTTCGCCAGCAGGAACTGCCGAAGCTCCGACCGTCGTACCTCGATCTCATGAGGTACTGGCCGTTCGCCCCGACTTAGCGCCTCCTCGCGCCACTGATCTAGCGACGCGAGAGTTATCGCTTCCAGATCCTAGGTCGGTCAACCGGTGATCCGGCAAAGAGACTCCGCGCCTCAGCCTTCATGCCTTAACAACAAGCCTTAAACATTCTATCATATAAATTTTCATACTTATAATAGTAGTAAGATTAAATTGAATGAGTTTGTATCATAACTTGCACAGACAGATACTTACCTACGATTTTTTTAGAGAATTTGTAACAGATTCTAAACGCAAAAAATTACTGTTCTGTCAACAATAGCATTTCACAAGCTGAATCGCTTTAAAAAAGGTTCTGTTAGCGTTAATTAATTATACATCGCGTTGAAACAAATGCCAGTTTCAGATAGTTTTAATGATTACCTTTATAATTAAATACAACGGGCGAAATGGGAATTGACGTAAAAAAATGCAGGTTCATTAAATTGGCTACGGAATAGTTAATGTTAAGACAATGTGACCACACGTTAAGCTTTTGGTGATACTTACTTTCTGTAATAAGGTCGGTGCATTATACATAATATTAATTTGGAATTTATAATTAGAAGCGGGTATTGCTCAATTAACCGTGTGGTGTTCGGATATCCGTGTGGTGTCCGGAATAAGGATACTCGTATCTCATATACCATGGATGTTGGAAAACGTGACTAAGGGCCTCTAAACCATAGGGTTGGACAGCAGCGAGTAGCCATTATGCGAAACTACTGTTCGTAGGTTTGTTTCCCGCACGAAATATAAATTTATGTGGCCTACAAATAGTTGTTTCGGTTCTAGGTGTTTGTACGTGTGAGATTTTTGTCTGTATTCACGATCCAGTAGAAATTAAAGGGTGGAGGATCATATTTTTGAACTAGAACTAACAAGTTGCTCAATATGCTTGAACTCAAGTATTCGATCCGCAGTGCAATAACCTAACATTGAGGCTATCACCATCATCATATCAGCCAAAGGACGTCTACAGCTGAACAATGACTTTCCCATAGACGTAATTTAGGGGTGAATTTTTCAGTAGTCACCACGCTTGTCAGGTGTGTTGGTAAGCGCAGAACGGCTGCTATTTCACAGAAGCGACGCTGCTGCCCATACCCATCCCTCTGGTTTAGAGATATTACTATCATCATCATCATCATTTCGGCCGGATGAAGTCCACTGCTGGACACAGGCCTCCCCCAAAGATCACCACAACGACCGATATGGGTGAGTTGTGGGCTCATTGGGTTAGCGATCGCAGTTGTTGTTAATGTACGGAAAGGGCGCTGCTGCCCATCCTCCAGCTAGTTAGAGATATTACTAGAGGCTATTAAATATATTTTATTTAAAGCAGCAGCTCGTATAAGTAATGTCATATAAGCTTTGCCTTTATCCCCAATATTAAGGATAATTAAAAGAAAACTTCTTTTTCTTTCTTTCGTTCTTCTAATTAGAAGAAAGAAAGAAAGAAAAAGAAGTTATAATTATAAGGAACCGTGAAGTGTCCAGCTTTGATCTAAAAACATGGCCACAATATGTATAGACAAAATTAACCGGAGATTTTTTCTCGGAAAAATCCAAGGCTTGCTTGTTTCAATTACGGTTACTAATGAGTTGACTTGTGCTCGCTAATTAGCCACCTTGCTAATTAATCACAAGGAGTTCACCTTGTAAGCGAAAGTTCATTTTACGCGTTGTTCTTGTTTACCCTCCTAATTATATTATTAATAGATACGTACTGTCTTCTTTTGTCTCGACTTAAGTTAGATATTGCTTATATAAAGCTCAAATTTTTCTGTAAGGTTAGTAATGAATTGATTTCCGAAGATTTATGTGTAATTAATACAATCTTTTTGATAAATAAACTAAAATAAACTAACGAATGCCTAATTTACTTAACGAATACCTAATTTCCTGGATTATATCAAGATGTAAATAAAATATTTCAATAGTGTTAATATAATCTATGAAATGTCTCTGGTATTGCAAGGAATAGATACCAAATTATTTTCCTGCAATAATAAAATCCATTTGAAACTGCAGTGACCTTTAGTTAAAAAAAAAATGCCTATTTGATAAATCATCATTCATCATTTCGGCCGATAGGCCACTGCTGGACACAGGCCTCCCTCAAAGGTCACCACAAAGACGGACATCGGTGCGTTGTGTGCTCATTGGGGGTTTTGCCATAATCGCCACGCTTGGCAGGCGGATTGGCGATCGCAGTTGAGTTGTAATTGTTTTCGAAGGACGCTGCCGCCCATCCTCCGGCTAAGGTAAACATTTAATTTAAGATAATTATAACAAAATATCAGCAAGATGCGAGTGAGAGCGAGGTGTTTCGTGTGGTTCCCGGCAAAGAATAGACCACCTCTGTGTCATAAAAGGCGCCTCAGAAAAAAAAATATAGAAAGAATTACAGAAAAATATTGAAGCTAATTGAACTGCTCCTGCTAAGTTAGTAAATCTTTAGTGCAAGGCAATAAAAATGGAATCTCAATGGATAATCTCTGGACTTTCACAGGAAACTCAATATATCCGTGTGTGACCGCTAACCAGTACCAATTAAAATCATTACTCTTATCTAATACAGCTCATTATAACAAGTAATGGTGTTGTAAATACCGTGAGTAAAACTTCATTATTTAATGTCAAAGATTGGAGCTTCGCTCGCTCATCAACCGGCGACACTCAGAACTTGTTAGTGTAGAAGAAGCCTCAATCAAATATGAACTTTAGCTTTCAACAAATAGAACTGTGATTGAGCTGGTAAGGTTGTAGTTTATTTGACACCAAAATACCATGCTTCAAACAGTTATAGTCAAGTACTTGTATGAATTTTATGCCGCATTCAAACCGTCAGGTCTGTATCATCAAGTATCATGGTTAGAGATCGGATTATATGCAACTTACAATGGCCAAAATGTGCATACAATTATGCATCACAAATGTTCGAAACATAACGTGTCAAAATATGCAAAACTTACTACAAAATAATGCTAATATTTATAAAAATAGCTTTCATTAAATTCAAACCAATAACTTTATTTACTACATTTTCAACGAGGTATTAGAATTCTTATCCTGAAAACGTTGACGATCAAGAACTGTTCATCATATCAGCTATTTATACATCATTTTGGGGGGTATTTGCTAGTACTCACCACGCTTGGCAGGCGGGTTGCTGAGCACAGTATAGCTACTGTGCCACAGGAGGGATGCTGCTGCCCATCCCTCTGGTTTAAGCCCTTAAGTCATCTGTTTAAAAGAAATCTTATGGAATGCAATAAAGAATTGAATTCAATTGAGATGGAGTGGTGCCATATTTTTAATCCGGACAATTACTGTTCCAAATGTTAATATTACAAAAATAAAAAAAAGTACCTACTTACTTGTATGTACATTTTCGTAGAGTGTGAGCCTCAAGTATACCCAAGCAGAAGTGTTTAAACATTGATGTGTACCTTACCTTCAAACTGGCCCTAGCTAGTCAAACTACTGGGCATAAGAGATTAAATAACTAGTGATGAGCGCAGTATGGTGCCACATGCCAGGCTTAAAGATCACATTCAAAACAAAATCCTCAATCCCAAATCCAAAGATTTTGAATTATGTTGCTTACTAATGTCAGCCATTAGTCAACCTAGCAGTGGATTGATTGACGTTAAGCATCTGTGAGAAGCAGTCATAGCCTGGTGGTTGTACGTTGTACATGAGGGTCTGAGTTCCTCTCTCCTTAGTCCGAGTGCGTTGACGGTGAAGGAAATTATCGTAAAGAAACCTGCACACTTGAGAGGTCCAAAATGTTCTCAATGGTGTGTGTAGTCCGCCAACCCGCACCAGGCCAGCGTGGAGTACGAAGGCCTAACCTTTCGCATCGTGAGAAAAGGCCCGTGGTGACAGTAACGGGTTGATAATGATAATGATGAGGCATCTTTGTCGCGGTCAAGTCTTGGATGGGTGACCGTTCTTTACACTTCGGGATTCGTTTTATCTACGACAATAAGCAGCTTTGCTGCAGTAAAATCTTGAATTTTCTTATTTGTTTTTTATTCGGTATAATTTTCGGATGTTTTTATTTTGTTTATTATTCCGGTAAATAAATAATTCTATTTGTAATAGCGGTACCTTCGTTTTTTGGGATTTCTGCCATTTCTAGAACTCTAAACTCAGTTGGTCCTGTAGAATCTTTCGATTCTTATAAGTAATAGAATAATAGACTGGCATTAAAAAAAGATGTAGTACGATTCTATAATAATAATACTAAAACAAATAACGGATCTTGTGTACTCATGGAATTTTAGATAGATGTTCAGTCTTCTAGAAATATATAGAAATAAGTTCTGTTTAAAAATCATCATCATCATTTCGGCCGAATGAAGTCCATTGCTGGACACAGGCCTCCCCCAAAGATCACCACAACGATCGATTTGGGTGGGTTGTGGGCTTATTGGGGGGTTTTGCCATAATCGCTACGCTTGGCAGACGGGTTGGCGTTCGCTGTTGAGTTGTTTGTTAATGTACTCGAAGGACGCCGCAGCCCATCCTCCGGCTAATCCCTTAGTCGACTTTCACGACACCCACGGGAGGAAACGGGGTGGTGGTATTCTGAGCCGGCACCACACGGCAAATAAATATACCTAATACGGCATTTAATTATACTGCGAAGATATTTAGGAATCCGAACGACCGAATGAAAAAACGGCACAACCCTTATAGGATCACTCGTGTGTCTGTCTCTCCGTCTGTCACAGCCAATATCCTCCGAATCTACTGGACCGATTAAGTTGAAATTTGGTACTTATATTTATTATTCTACGACCGAAACACGGACGGACGTGTTACGTAAATAATTTGATTTTGAATTTTAATTAGAAAATTAAAGTTTCTAGTTTTGCAAACTGTACCGTGTAACATATGAAATGGAAGAACTTGTTGTGAGGGTCTCAAATACCTTTATTATACAATTAAAATAAAAAGTATTAAAGATATTTAGGAAAGCAGATGAAAATTAACCGTTTACCACCCTCTTATGTCTGAAAATAGAGAGCCAATCTAAAAGAGCCACAGAAAATAGTTCTTTACTTATAGATTACAGTAAAACCTATAAGAAATCTATGGTGTAGTGTGCGTACAAACTTACATTTGCAGTTGGAATGTATGGGAGAACATGTTTTTCGACTACACTGTTAAGTTTGTTTTGTTTTTTTAATTTCTCTGCAACTTACCCGTATCGTTATGTACTGTAATATCAGTTGCTTATTATCCCTATGTAACTAGCAAAAGAGGGTGTTCCTGAACTCAATGTGCTGCCTTGGGCAAGCAATTTGTTTCTGCATGTGTATTATTGCCACAGTTTTATCCCATGCAATATTGCCGTGTGGTGCCGGCTCAGAATGCCACCACCCCTTTTCATCCCGTGGGTGTCGTAAAAGTCGACTAAGGGATTAACCGGAGGATGGGCAGCAGCGTCCTTCGAGTACATTAACAACTCAACTGCGATCGCCAACCCGTCTGCCAAGCGTGGTGATTATGGCAAGACCCCCCAATGAGCACACAACACACCCATGTCGGTCGTTGTGGTTATCTTTGGGGGAGGCCTGTGTCCAGCAGTGGACTTCATTCGGCCGAAATAATAAAAATAATAAAAAATATTGCTGCTAGTAATTTAAATCAAGACAGTATTCCGATTTCAGTATATTTGCCCGTAGAAATTTCCCTGTGGTGCCAGATGAAAATAACACCACAGCATACAACACAAACTGAGACTGGTCATTGTGGCGATGTTTGCGGGATGCCTATGTCCAGCAGTGGACGTTTTTCGGGTGAAATGATGACGATGATAATCCCTATTAACAGACTAAAAATAAAATTAAAGCATACATCTCACATGTTACGTCTGTCTGAATACGATATCAGCTGCTGGACAAAAGCCTCTCCTCATACAGAGAAGTCATGAGCATTGATCATAACACCTACTCACTGCGTGTTGGCGATTTCAGACCATTAGTAGATCTAGGTTTCCCCACGTTTTCCTTCACCGTTAAGTTCAGTGATATCTTAGATGGACTAAGAAAGTACATATCTAAGGTCTAAAGGAAATAGAGGATGTGTTACTGTATGACATCAATGGAATTAGTTAATAATACTATAATTGACGTCAATAATAATAATTGCCGTCAATAATAATAATTGACGTCAATAATAATAATTTACGTCAATAATAATAATTGACGTACTAACATATTAATATGATGACTTTAATTATATTCGGTAATAATACGATTGACTAAAATTATATTATTACCAACGTCAATTTAATGGGTTTACAGCACAAACTTGTGCTAAAAATATTACATTTATTAAACTATATTTCTTTTTTATATCTCAGCAATTATAAACTTTTAAGCATCAGGGAGTTATCAGAAACCTAGTGGCATGGACTGGCTAGTGCCACATGGTCAAACAACTGTTAGTTGGTGTATAGATAATAGTGTGTTAGCAGCTTTGAACCAACCCACAGCCTCCCCCAACACAAGAAAGAAACAAGTAAAAAAGGGTAATATTTTATATACTCATAAATATTTTTTGTATAGCTACAGTCATTTATGCACTATTTTCATTCGTTATCACAGCCATAATTGAATTTTGCTTAACCTCTGTGTATCAGTTAGTACATAAAGATATACAAAATATAAGCAATAGACATTAAGCATGAAATTAATTGGTTTTATATTTCAATCTTTAGCTTGTGATGAACATCTTTATCTTTAAAAAAATTAAATTATGTAGATGTATTTAAATGTGTAATAACCAAAACCTAAGGTTTAATATTGTGTTTCCTATAGGAGTACAATAATATAAACTATATATCCTTCATATCAAATGTATATTATCTTTTTGGATTATAAAATCTATACTGTCTAATTATCTAATTAGATGTATCTCTATAATCTAATTCATTTTACATGCATATTGTTAAAAAATATCAACAAAACTAAATATTGACTAAATTCACTATACAAGGTCTTAATTTAATAGTCCACGATATTTTGCATGCAGCCTATGTGAATGCTGACGATAATATAGGTATCACTAACAAATAAATTAGTTGTATTTTTGACAGCATTTTTTATAAATCACTCATTTCATTACTTACTAGTTCTTCTAGTAAGTTATAATAATATCCACTTGCATCTAGTAAGAAAATGGTGGTCGCGGCCTGCCGACCTATTTAGGTAGTCGGCAACGACAAACGAAACAGGCGAAAGCAGGCGCGCGTCGGCGTCGCACAAAAGCAATAAACTAATTTTTCACCGTCAAATTAATTTTGTGTGGTAGGTACATCATCTACAGCATTTACTACGGTGCCATGCAAAATATCGTGGATTATTAAAATAAGGCGTTATATATATTGACTAATCTTATTTCTTGTTGACTCCACTCACTGGTTGTCTGATCATAAGGACCTAGGGTTTTGAAGATCCTCCCCGAGAAGTGCCTGGGGGGGGCGACCTCTTTTACAGTTGCCTTCCCCCCGCTAGACTACTTTACAGTCATCCCTTCCGAGATGTGCCTAAAGGCGTGGCACCAATGGGCGGCTCTAGTGTGATCTTACGAGGACCTAGAGCCCCCCCTTCGGTGCCGAAGATGACCGCTCCAGTGGTTTTAGCCGGTAGGAGTCCGGCATACCCCTTCGCCCTTCCCCGGGGTGAAGGAAGTTCCATGTAGAATTTCCACTGGACATCAATAAAAAAAAAAGAAGGGTTTTGAAGATCAGCCCTAAAAACTAGCAAGATGCCTACCAATCTTAAATAGTACAAATATTCATTATAGTTTATTTTTACAGATTCTATGAATAATTTCTGTGCCAGGTCGTTGGTAGCGTACATTGATTGCATCAACAACAATACTGGGACCCGACTATGAATCAACTGGAGTTTTCAAATATTTGGTGGAGCAGGCCGCAATACCCACATGTGGAGGTTTTGGGCAATCACCTCTCATTTATAATAACTCTGATAATTATCCTAGATAAGGTATTATCATTTAGGGAAACAATCACTGACAGCACAGATAGGCAGCGTTTAATTAATACTTTGTGGCAAAACTGCCCACAGTCATTTTAAAGTTTGTTTTGTATTCAAATTCTAACAGTTACCCGTTTGTATTTTTCCTATGAAATATGATGATTGCTTATCTAAGTATATTATTTTGTCAATATCTGTGTATGATTAAAAATATAATTACTAAGTTAAAGGTTAAATGTTTTTGTTACCTATTTCCACATAAATCCACATTATTATATAATACATTGCCGTTCACCATCCTATTTAAATTCCCTCTTGTTAGTTGCAAACTTTGTTATATGGCTGTTTTAAGATCTTGCCATGTCTAGAAAGTATATATACTTTTAATGTTTTGGTTAGAAAAATACTACTGACTACATGTCATTTAGTCTAGTGTGGTATCCAGACATAAAGTAAGCACCATATGTGTATATACACCTCCTTAATAAATATTGATACCCTTAAGGAATATTCTCACCGACTATAACATAGCCTAGCTGTAACGAACACTTGATCTCCAGCATTTAACAACTCGGTGGATGCCATTGCACTATTATTGAAGTATGGGATAAACCACGGCTGCTTGCATCGACACTTATAATGTATAGGTCTGCATTGCAAATCTATAATAAAGTTAGAATATAGTAGGTTTAGTAAGAATGTTGTTTGTCAAAATACCTAATATTATTTCAATCGCTGAATATACCTACAGTCATAACCAACACATTAACTAAATAGTACTAAGTAGTCCTTTCGGTTATAATACCGCCCCTCATGAGTGGTGGGCCTAAATATAACCACATGACATGAGTGCCGTTGATGCAGACTAGTATGCACATCTAGAATCCTTAATCAAAAAATCTATAACATCATTAGATTTCTTCATTAAAATACCTACAATTTATTTACGTAGGTTTGTACTTAAGATTACTATTTATTTACAAACAAATGGGTTTATTAAATAAAATTTATTTTTATATACACTTTATTGTACACCACATAACAAGAACAAAGAAAAACAATAGGTCACAATAGTCAATGCACAATGGACAGTCTTATCACACACAGATATGTCTTCCAGACAACCTTTGGATGGATTTGCGAAATGGAGTTCTTCTCCTTTTTCTCTTAGATTGTGGCTTTTGTAGAGTATCTTCCACAATTTCGCCAATGTCAAGTATAAGACAACGTGGCAGGGTATTCAGATTTAATCAATCTTTACATATGTATTCATAAAATATTTCACCGACATGGGGTTGTGGAGGAACAACCATAATTTTGCCAATGTCACGTCGAATAGTAGTTGTAACAGAGCAACAAAAGCAGTGTTTGTTCAATGACCACTCAATCGTAGTTCAAAGGCAAAAAAGACGATTGTCAAAAATGTCAAATACCGAGTAGAATACCGTAGCTTTAACCATTGTCATTATGTTGATACACTATTGAAGTACAGAATACCAAATATTTCTATTGTAACTGAATGACAGTGCATTGAAAAGTCAGTGGAAAGCCACTGGTCTTATTTAACTGGCAGAATACCAAATGTGTAAAACCATTCCAACGACATGCTATCGACACGCCATTGAAGCGCTTGTAAATTAGCAGACTTGGGGCCCTAGAGCGCAGCAGCCGACTGTATCAGTCATCAAGCCGACCCATCAAGATATAAAACTAAACCTAAAATCTTACCTTACTTACCCAAGAGACTATCGATAAAATCGATAACAACCAAAATCGGTTGAAATATTTAAAGCCTTGTTACAAAGCTAAATTACAAGTTAACGCTATACAAGACATGGTTAATCGGATTGTGTGGAATAATGAGATTGTGATAGCGACCGATGTATCCGCCGATAGGATCTACAGATAGTCGCGAGTCACGTTGCGCTCGCGCACGCTTTACAACTTCATCAACGACGATTCAAGCTATATAAGGTAAAGCCCGAAACAATTATTTAATGTCGGCGATTCATAATTAAACGTAATATAATATTTATAGCCAATGGTCAATGTTGTCGTTAATCATTTGTGGTGTGTTTGTATAGATCTCGTATTAAAAACATGTTATTATAAAAACATGTTATTATAAAAACATTTGAATTGAAAGTGTTAAACTCGTTACGTAGAGTACTCAGTTCTGCATTTATGTTTAAATGAACTTTACGAAGGCCTTATAAGGGGTGCAGTGGAATAGAAAATCAATAGTCACGTTCTTGTTTTTTCAGCTGGAAACATATGAGCTTAAATGTCTTTGATCACGCAAGCATAAGTTTATTATTTTTTAATATTCGCCCAGTGGAAACTAATTATGAACGTCCTCCGCCCCGGGGAAAGGCTACGGGGCATGCCGGACTCCTATCGGCTAAAACCACTGGAGTAGTCATCATCAGCACCGAAGGGGTGTTTCAGGTCCTCGTAAGATCACACTAGTGCCCCCACTGGTGCCACGCCTTTAGGCACATCTCACAGGGGGTGACTGTACAGTGGTTACCTCACCCACCGCGGTGAATGTAAAGGATCTCCCCGAAGCCTCACTGTGCGCTGAGCTTTGTAGACCGCAGCGCGTGACCACATGCTCACCACCTTCTTCTCGGAGGTCGCTCGGTGTAAGTATGTATGTTCCCCAATCTGTACACCCGCGTCCCTAAAGGTCCACGCCATATAGCGACGCCAGCGATTTAGGCGTACACAAAATTCTGCGGCCCTTCCTTCTTTCTTCAAGAGAACCAATCCGACCTCCTTCCAGCCGGATGGGGAAAATCTGTGACGTAACAACTGACACAAACTTACCTATATTATAATTTGGTATAAATTAAAGTTGCGATTACTTATCGTATAACACGCGTCAAACTGCGTCTGCATACACAATGTACGCTGATTTCGGGATCTTTATAAATTATATGTGATAAACGATCTCATCGTGTCAGATCCGTGGAAAACTAAAGTTGCTGACCTAGCTGAAAATATTAGTAAGCTGAATTGGCAATGGACGGGGCACATAGCTCGTAGAACTGATGACTGTTGGGGCAGAACCGTTCTCGAGTGGTGATCGTCAATCGTAAAATAACACAAAATAAACCATTTAAGCTAATTTTACCTGATAATTACTCGTGTTCTCTCAATACACTCGTGTAACCAACTTTATACGCCAATGAATTTACGCTTAATGACTTCCGTAATAACAATGAAAATAATACAAGTGTGAGTAGCGATCAATATTATGAATTTTAATAAGACTTGGACCCTTTACTCATTAAAATTTTGTTTCTTTGTCATGGTGCGTTTTCTATAAATTACTACGAAAATATGTAAGCACTTTTGATTTTTCATTTGCTACTATGAAGTTTTAAAGTTGATTACTTATTATTCAGAGTAATAATTTACTATTAAAATAACAATTTATATCTTGGTCACACTGGGCATACACACTGTTAACAGGAAGAAAATTGGGATAGAGCTATGAAATAAGGTCAGTAATCAATATCTTAGTTCTCAGTAAAGATCCTGGAGAAGAGTATTACTTACTATTCCCATTTACAGGAAAAAATAAAACAATCGCAGTATTTACGTTTAAAATGCACTGTATCAGTATCATGGTCATGTTTAGTCTCACTCGATAATTAAACGTGAGCTTTCACTCCGGTAATGGAATTCAATTAAAACTAAAATGCGGTTTATTCAACCGCTAATACCGAGTTACTAGGTAGCGTTAACTTCCGTTGAATACACACATCAGCTCGTTAACATCCACTGCTGAACATGGGCCTCCCAATGGTCACTACTATAAATGATCATAGGGGATATTGCCATAATCACCACGCTTGGAAGGGGAATTGATGATAACAGTATGTTGTTATTAGCACACGGGAGGATCATCGTCATCATCATTTCAGCCCAAAAAACAAGCTGGACAAGGGCCTCCCCCAAAGCTTACCACAACGACCAGTCTGGGTTTGAGTTGTGTGCTCATTTGGGAGTTTTGCCATAATTGCCACGCTTGGAAGGCGAGTTGGCGATAGCAGCTTGTAAATGTACCTACTCGAAGAACAACGTTGCCCATCCTCTTGATATAAGCCCTTATTTACCCTTTATGACACCAATGGATAGAGAGGGGTTGTCTATTCTTTACTGGGAACTAATTAAATAATCATTGAAAGACCTAACATTGTCACAAGTTAATAAAAAAAAAAATGACAGCACTCCAAATTCAATTAGCAAATTCAACAGTCACAAGAAAGTACAACAAAACTATACAGAAACGCAGCAGAGGCAGGCATCATATATTGGTAGTTTAGTCGATCGATGGCACCCCTCGCGTCCCCCAATCAGCTCCATCAAAACTCGAGCTCATTACTCAAAATCAATTAGCGTTATTAGTGCGGCGCGTCTTCGTTAGCCCGTGATGGAGGGTAATTTATTGGCATCTCTTAATTAGGGATAAGTCTAATTGGAGGCTTAGTCGTAACGAGGCTCTCGAAATCTGACGTCCCGACGAATAAATTGGGCGGCCGGGGCACGGCCTCGGCGCGGTGGCGCACGCACTCCACTCGCTCTATTACCACTGATATTTTGACGTGCCAACTCGATTTATGCTCCTCCACTGTACTCACTTTAACGACTGCTCTAATAAGTTTCAAACAGCGACTTAACCCTGGCTTAAAAGGATGAGTAATACTAATGGGATTTAGTACTACGGTAGTGAAAATTATGCAGTTTCGTCGTCTAATGTCGGTGTGGAGACTACTAAAATGATTTTCAAGTCCCACCGCACGAGGTGTTTATAGTTAGTGAATATTGATTCTATATGTGGTGCCACGTGAAAAGTCACGATGCATTCTAGTAAGACTAATTCGGTTTGGTGTGATCTGTGGCGAGCGCTAAGCGGTGCGGTCGGTGCGGTCGTCGTTCAAAGCGGTTCGAACAAAAATAAAAGATGAACATAAAGCATATAAATAAAAGAGTGCGGACAACGGCATGATCAAGTGCACCGCGCGATGTAACGCGATACTTTGTGGCGTGCTTTATTCCGACGAAAGGTCCGCCTCCCCCGCCCCCTCAGAACTGGTCAACTCTATAATTAGATCGCTCTTCTGTGACACGCTACGTAGAAATAATTTGTATTTTTATAATGAGATGAATTTAGATTTAAGATAAGTTCCTGTTTCTGTCATAGTAGACGAGACCAAAAAAAACAACGACTCAACGAAATTGTTGAATTTGTTAGAGCAGGACTGAAATTTTTATTTGTGGCATCCAAATGGAAAACGCTGAGGCTTTATGTTTTTGATAAAAACGCAAACAAGCACAAGAAAACTCGATTGAAAAAAAGCTGGATTCCGTAAAGAGTAACATAAGCTATATTTAAATTTATTATATATGTGTGATACTCCCACAATTAAGACGAATACCTTATATTATATTCAAATCCATCAAGCCGATTAGGCTACTGAGTATGCCAAAGAAATAGACATACATACATTACCCTCCTTCTGGGGCAATCGGTTAAATACAATTTGAAATGTTCATACTGCAATCTATAGACGCAAAGATATCATGCGTCGATGAAATTTAAAACCTAAATTAACATTTAATTCTGCACGGGCATTACTTGCGTTTATCACTAAAAAACATGTATGAAGTATTAAAAATCTCTCACATAATTATCCCAAATCGATACAAGGTTCGAGAGCGCCAAAGAATCGGTTTAACGCCAAATCGAATTACGATCAGACAGAGCAAGAACAGGGTTACTCTTGAGCTGTGTCAACACTACAAAAAAGTTATTGTTATATTTACTATTTTAATCACGTGGACAGGTGTGCATCTGCGTTCATATTGATTTCTCGATTAATGATCATTTATACTTACCGTGCATTGCCTACTTCATCTATTCCCATGGGTGTTGTAAAAGGTGACTATGAGATTAGCCGGAGAATTTACAGCAGCATTTTTCGAGTACCTACATACACAACTTAACTGCGATCGCCAATCCGTAGCGATTATAGCAAAACCCAATAAGCACACAGTACAGAGGAAGGCCTACGTCCAGCAGTAAATGTACCTGAAAATGAAGCTCAGATTGATATAACATTTTTATTACTACTTATTTTCTGGTTGTTATTCCACCAACAGTAGAATTTCTTTTCACTGCTCGAGTCTTGCGTGAGTCAGATTCAATTACTTTAGCAATGACTAAGTAATGACAATGATTAAGTACATTTCACATTCAAATTCACAATTGAACGATCAAAAACTTTAAATCAATCTGTCAATCAAATCAGCTTATCCATAGTCCACTGCTGGACAGATAGGCGTTTAACGAAGCTATAACACAACATCCGGTCCTCCGCGTTCTGCATCCAATCCGTCCTAGTAGCCTTCTTCAAGGAATCGGTCCATCTGGCCGGGGGCGTCCCATGTGTCTTCTGCTGTTTTGCGGTCTCCGCTCAAGGATTCGTCTGCTCCAACGGCCATCGGTCCCTCAGACATGGCCAACCCACTGCCGATAACAATAGGTTCCATTTTCGGATGACTGATAAAAAATAATGTAAAACTCTTACAAACCACTCCATTCATATCGGCCATTTATACATCCACTGCTGAACAAAGGCCTCCCCCATAGATTTTCACAACTCTGTCATCATTTTGGGGGGTATTTGCCAATACTCCCCACGCTTGGCAGGCGGATTGATGAGCGCAGTATGGCTACCATTTCACAGAAGGGACGCTGCTGCCCATCCCTCTGGTTTGGATTCCCTTAGTCGCCTTTTACGACATCCACGGGAGGAGATGGAGTGGTGCTATATTCTTAATCCGGACACCACACGGAATAACCACTCCATATTCATAATTAATTCTAAACCATATTAATATCTTATATAGGTATCTCCAACGAAACTTCTGAAAGACTGTGAACTAGGTTTTACGACTTTTACGCTGGATACGTGATGAATACAACACAAACTTTCCTACAGACCAAAATACTGAGAAACCAGCAAATTGACAAAAAAAAATCTCACTATAGAACAATTCGCCATTCAAAACGGTCATAAAGATCACCGCGCTAATCCCCGAGCGTTTCAAATAAAACCGAATGGACCAACTACGTGGGCCATACATTACCCTTTCTTAGGACGACCGCGACGTCTCGGCGGACTAATGCCTACAATGTGTATTATAGCATTTAATATAATAATAACGTAATGAAACGTCTCGCGCGAGGGGACGAGGGTGGGGGGTGCGCGGGCGGTGCGGAGGGAGCCGCGGGAACCGGTCGCCGGAGGTCATCGGCAGCGAGCCTTCCGCGACCGGTGTTGCCAGCTTAGACTGACTCGGTTGCCCATTTATGTAGTTTTTCGAAACGGCTGAGGTTAACTGGGACAGCCCGTAACATTTGTTGCCTTTTTAAGTCATCTATTAGTCTTGCACGCGGCAGCTACAGACAGGATACATTAGAAGTAATGATCTGGGCTTAAGTCGCTCTACATTATGCAAAAGATTTTTTATTTTTATTTAACATTTATCCGGGTTTTGTAGATTTCATTGGAATACACACCCTGATAAGAGTTTAGTTCAGTTTGTTACGTTACATCGTTCCTACGTATACAATTGGTACAATTCGAAAGTGTCCCAAATCCGCCGGTACCGAGAGAGGTTGGCAACCCGCCGGCGACTATGGTAATACACCGATGCGTCGCCCGCGCGTATGTTAATGCTCCATTAAGATTATACTAATTGAAAGCCAATAAATACAACGGCTATGAATATTAATTTTATTTGGCTTTACGCTGTTACTGAACGGACCAGTACGTGGATCGCGTGCGATGTATTTATTGCCTGCAATTTTTTCCAGTAGTTTATGGAAGACAATCGATAACGGAGCTTTGAAGAAAGATGTGTGCCGTGAAGCTAGATTTAAATTATTGTCATTCGGTAATTTAATGTTTGTACGAAAAATTGTCGCAATGGCGCGTTTCCTATTTATCGGTATCGGGTTCATCAAACTGGTTCAACTTAGTAACAAGAAGGAGAAAATATTGTTCAACCTTCTACTCCAATAATGAAAAAAAGGTTTTATGATTCGAAGAATCTTAACATATGTATAACAATTTTAAAAACCCCATTATTAAAATAGATGTCAGTAAAACGGTGTAGCAGTCAATGGCGGTAGCCGTAATCGTATTGCGTGCGCCGTATCTTCACCATCCGGCTAGCGTGACGTCTCGATATTCCTGTCAATCCCGTTCGTCGTCGATTACACAGGACAAATCAATTACCGCTCGCATTCCAGCCAGCCGACCGACGAATTCTCTTTCACGATCCTATCGACCGATGACGAGATCTCTCATTGAATGGTATGCAGAACATTGCGCGCCTCTGCCCGCTTTATACACTAGATTTGCACATAGAGAGCGATGGATCGCGCGCTTCAATCAACTGTCCGTGAATTCCACGCATTCAAACATACGTCTAGATCGAATCGTTGTGTACCTCAAGCATGGCTCAGCGTTGACCACGCCAAGAATTTCGTGTTCGATACCTGAACCGGTATGTTATCTGTGCGTCGCATCGGAACTGGGCATCAAACATGTCAGAGAGTATCGTACTACATTGTAAACCACTGTTTAAATGAGTGGATTAATTAATTGAAAACGCAATCATGTAACGCGCACGACATAATAAATATGTACCCATTACTTGTAGATCCTGCGGTAATCAGCTAATTGAATATGAATTATTGATCTTGTGAGTTGTAATGATCGGTTTGTGTGGCCGACCGGATGAAAGTCGTACTAAGGTGGCGTGTTCAACGGCTTAGTTTTTTGTTTAACTCAATTACGTACCGCGTAAATGTACCTAGATAATATTTCATAAACACAAACTGCGTTGCTGTGGTGTTGTGGCACTCCGCGCCGTAGACAGAGCGGGGCTCGCCGGGTCAATGTCAGCGCGTGCGGTTTTCCTTCGTAGTTGGGCCGCGAGGCCGACTAACTGCTAATTATTTTTCGACCATGTAGTTGCAACATCAGCTGGTTTATGATGACTAACTGACTAAATGCGGCGGTAGTGGTCACGAAATATTTTAGTGATTATCGTGGTGTAATAGGATTGTGTTTAGTGCGTAAGTTTGTTTTGTGTAAATAGCTTTACTGAGGTTTAGAGGAAGCGAGATCCCAATATAAGGCACGGAAGATGCGCAAGAGCACGCGCCCACGCGGGGTCGCGAGTAGTCGCCTCGATTTTATGTTAATCGAAGAGCCGTGTCGTCGGGCGACATATACATAAGACACAACGGTTAGGTAATACGGAACATCCAGTCACAAATACATCAAATACGCCATTATCCACAGCAAAGAACAATTTCACATTTACGACTTTACACTGACACGTCGTAAATTGTCTTTATATAGTTTCTATTGCGGCCTTATTTGCCCGTGAGGTGATTGGAAACGAGCTAACTAAACAAATGCAGGACAAAGTGCAACCATACATTACCACTGTCATTAAATGTAAGTAAATATTTACGGCACTAAAAATGGGCTGAAAGAATAGATGCTACAATAATAAAATAAAAATACTATTGGTTCTAATTCTAAGTTTAATAATAAATTTTATACTAAAATGTCGGTCGTGTCATTACCAGCATTAAACACCTAATTAACTAAATAAAACATTTCTTCCGCGGTTACCTACTAAATTTAATTTAATATTCTTTTATGTTACAAACCTTAATTATCAGCTTACAGGAAAGTGAGAAACATTTTTAATTGTTAATTATTACAGCTGCATAATTATAATTACAATTACGGTAATAGGATATTAATAAGGAGTGTGTGAAGGAATTTTCAGTCGTGTACAAGATAGTAGTGTGGTCTTTATTCATTCTTAGCTGTCCATAAATTTTCTATTTAATGTAATATTCATACAAGATATCGTATTTACCACGCTAACGTAAACTTACATCTGAGGCCCTAGCACGAATATTTTTACATATAGTAATGTGAACGTATCGCTAATGTGAGTGAATTTTGAATTGAAAATAAAATTCGCACAATTTTTTTATTTAAACTGAAGACTTTATTCGAACCTTTATATTATTAATATATGATACGAATTGTGTTTGTTGCATAAATTTAAACGAAAATGCTATAGGATAGTTGTATTTTCGATTTATTTCGACACAAATTGACTCACATTAACGTTACGATACGAATAAATTTTCGCAAGGTGTTCTTTGTTGGGTTACTGTTAAGGAATTCCATGTGCAGTAGTAACCGAAAGTGTCAAACTACAAGCATGATTAGGTTTCCATAAAAAATAATGTAAATTAATAATCAATGTAATCGAAAATTTGGATTTGGGATTTTGAGGATTTGTCTGTCTTGCGGCCGAAATTAATAATAAATCTAATATAAAATCGTTTCAGGATACGTCTGTTTTTTTTAAATGTGTTAAATGTGATCATAACACAAAAAAGGATGACTTACAAAAACTTAAACCTATAGATTTTGTATTAGATGGATTATTAATTTCGGGAATAGACTACATACACACTTAACAAAAACATCAAGTCCAAATCTAAAATCTGAAGATTTTGGATTAGATAATATCTCTGTGATTTATCCAAAACATAATAAATTATACTTTGTGTTAAGCTTCAATACAGTTTGTCTTGAGGCTTTTTCACTAATACCATAAAAGCTGTGTGGTGCCGGCTACGAATAACACCCACCCATCTCATCCCGTGGGTGTCGTAAAAGGCGACTATGGGATTAGCCGGAGGACGGGCAGCAGCGTCCTTCGAGTAAATTAACAACTGAACTGCGATCGCCAACCCGCCTGCCAAGTGTGGCGATTATGGCAAAACCCCCCAATGAGCACACAACACACCCATATCGGTCGTTGTAGTGATCTTTGGGGGAGGCTTGTGTCCAGCAGTGGACTGTATTCGGCCGAAATGATGATGATAAAAGTGTTTAAGCGTTGACATCAATGATTTATCAATCATAAAGTCTAAGGTTTTTAATGTTCAAATATACACTTATTGTTATGTTATCGTTTCATGTGGGCATCCCTCTCCACACGTGGCTGTTGTAAGAGGGCGACCAAGAGTTGATATTAAGAGGATAGCAGTAGTATTCTCCCATGTGCCAATTCACCTGCTAAGTGTAGTGATTATGGCAATATCCCCTCTATCTTGTGACCTCTGATTGTAGTGGACGTTTACGGGGCGATGTGTACCTATGTGTCACACACATATACGCCTATATATATAAGCCTGTAGTTTTAAATGTACCCTAATACATTTGAAATAATACCGATCCAGCTGTCCCCAAAACAATAGCTTGTTATCCCCAGCAACGCTCTAAGCCGAGGTCCGAGTCCCGCAGGGGTCGCCCATAGCGCAAGTTGCTTAGTTTTTAATATAAATTTTATACCTGGCTGGAGCCCTCTTTTGGCTTCGCCAGAAACGACCGGTTATCCAACCACACAAGTGTATGCGAGATAAAAAAATCCTAGTAATTATGCCATTCCTCAAAAAAAAGGTTCTTATCCTTAGTACAAACCTATTGAGGTTGATACCAATTTCAAATAACGTAAGAAACTTTCCAAAAAGATTCTATAAAACTGAATTTAAGTAAGATCAAAGGATGTCTCAATTTATAGAATACAGACGTAACACAAATAAAATCGTGTTTTGTAACAGAAATATCGTACAGTTGTCCCAATATCGTGAGGTTCTCCTACGCATACACCTACTCGGTCAGGTGCTCACACTCACCTTTTACAATATCTTAATATATTCGATCCGGTGTAGGTACCAAGGACTATGAAATTGTAGTCGTAAATTATTTTTTTGTTGAAACAAACCTTTTGGTTTCTTTGTGATGCAACTCAAATATTTAAATACATAAATGTGTATAATAAAACTACTGACATCTATTAAATAATTAAACTAAGTTATATAACTGTGTACAACTATTTTGTTCTTTTAGAAGTTACACATTTTAGAGCGCTCGTTGAGAGTAAAATACAGGACAGTATGAAGATAGCCGTAAAAAATAATTATAATAATAAAAGCTCCCTCTGGGCAGTCGTTATCTATCTCACCATGGATAAGGTAATCCTGGAGCGCAGATTAAAGCACACACACACTCCATTCCTTCCTAATTTAGTTTAAAAAAAACTTTAGGAGATCTATTAAGAAGCTTACAGAACGCAGGGCAGCTTGTGGCGCTGAATGTGAGTGGCGACACTGCGTACCCGAATGGTCCATAGAATCGGTCAGATGTCGATTGGAGTGGAACACCATGAGTCAGTAGGAGTCTCAACTCTGACTTGCCTTAGTTGGCCGATCAGAGAGGGGCTATATGTTCGGGGATGGAAGTGTCTAATGGCGTAATAACGGGGAAACCCGCTCCAAGTCTTCGAGACGCGCGGTACCGCACCTCTCGACACCCCAAGCCGCTCATACCGGCGTTGCTCCCTGTTACCTGTAGTGGTGGCCATTTAGGCGGCCCATTTTGGGAGTGGCGAGTCACTGTCTGCCACAGAATTTCACTATATATGTTGAAAGGCAGACGTCGTTTTTTTTCGTTTACATGGCATGGCATCCATTAACCACCCGTTGAAATAGACTGAATACCCATTGAAATGGATTGAAACATTTATAGTTTCCATTTCATACAATAGTTTTACACCTCCGGGTACAATCCGAGACTGCATTTTATAGTGCAGCCATGGACAGTCCCCGTTTAGACTTCCATTACATTAAGGATTAAAAATCTCTAAAAGGCCTCTGCGTGTTGGACCCATGCACCGCGTAAGCCTATCAAAAGACCGGGTTTCCCCTTACAGGGGATATAAGCCCGTGAACCACCAAAGAAAGACCAAAAGAAAAGTAACAGATATACCTTATAATCTAAACAAACATTGTACGCTGTAAATTTATATAAAGACAATAAGGTTAACGATGACAATGGATTTATTTAAAAGCGCAAATAAATGAGTTTAAAGGCGCATATTTATTTTGGTGGGTAATAATTGATTTTAAATATATTTGACTCGTTTTTATGCCAAAAAATATTGTTTTAGCTGTTTATAATAAACATCTTTTTAACTTAATTATGTTCTTTAATAAAAATTTACTAATAAATTTAGACCATTTTATCGTTTTACCAGTTACGTAAATTTATTATTGGCTAACAGTTTTTTACTATTTTTTAAAGTAGGTACCCAAATAAGTGGTACATCTGACGCGCGTATACAAGTGTAAAAACGGTTCCTTTTCCTTCGTTTTGTTATTTAATGTAATTTAGTTTGACTACAAATGTTTTCGTTCTCTACTCTTCATCTTATTTACTCTCTAATTATCATTAGTTCAGTATGTGTGATATTGTTGATAAGTACCGATAAAATATGATTGAAGGTAGTGTAGTATCCGGATTAAGAATATAACACCGCTCCATCTCCTCACGTGGATGTCGTAAAAGGCGACTAAGGGACTCTAAGCCAGAGGAATGGGCAGCAGCGTCCTTTCTGTGGAACAGTAGCAATTCTGCGCTCACCAACCGTCAACGTGGTGAGTACTGGCAAATACCCCCTAAAATTACGACACACGGCATATAGCCGGCCTTGTTATGGGGAAGCTTTTCTTCAGCAGTGAACTGTTTTTATTTTAATCATGTTTCTGTAAGTAAATATAAATTCTATACATTTGGAAAATATGTACTGACAATAAACGCTCAAATTTCCATTTCATTATCAGGGGATAAGGGTAAATAGGAAAGTTCTGGTAATGCTTTTTTAACATTTAATTATAATGTTAACACAATACCCACTGATGTTTTATCACGAATTAACAATTCAAACAAAACAGTCGAGGTAAGCATGAGGGCCTTCTAGGCACAAGTATTAATTAAGAGGGTTGAACCACTCCGTCTCTAATTAACCGAAGACCCAAGCCACATTCGGTGTAATTAGTTCCCTCCCAGGGCTGTTCTCACGCTCTCGGACCCTAAACATTGCGAAATAATACGAATTTCATCGATTACAATTATGCAAATACGGCAAATGTAGTTGAATATCCACCGACTCGTAGATATTGAATAAATGGATCGTCATTATTAAGTTGAGAATGGTAGTAAGTCGGCCAGTAAGAGAGATGTCACACACGCAGTGACATTACGGGCCGTAGCGATCAGCTGCCGCAATTTGTCCCCTGCTACGTGGATCGGTTAATAATCTGTAGCTACAATTACTCGCCAACCATTGAATTAATTGTACACCTTATCTGGCGAATTCCCTCGCGAATGTCAACTTATCGAGATGTTAAATTCTTGTGTAGCTGTCAAGAAACGTTCGTGGTGATATTTTTATTATTACAAAAACTGACAAATGTGATCTTGCGTTGTTATAATGTCAACCACTTGTCGCCATTATAGCGCGGCTACAAAAAACTTTCTTACTCAATGGCTCGTTTTACTAAAAAGAACTCATTTATGGCATTCGATCGAAAAGCCGTCGACAGTGAAATAAATGATCGCTCTCGACGACAAAGCAATAAAAAATTCACAATAAAAGATTTTAAAACAATAACACTCGAACGAGGCTGGTCTTGAATCTTTATTAAAATCTCCAGAGGCTAATAAAAGCACCGTTAAATGCGGAGAACTCTGATGAAAATATTAATTAATGTTTCGGAATGGAAAACATGTTGCTAATTAAATGGTGATATCGCATAAAACGTAATTAGAGGTCGGGAACATTCGTTTCCCACGGGGCGGGCGATACATGCGCGACCGCGGCGGCAGCGTGCGGTACCGTCCGCCGCTCGACCGGTGCACGGTGCGCACATCCCCCCACATTCGCAGCGCTCATCTCAGGCGTTTATGAAAGGAATGCAACACGCACTTTACACAGCCAAACAGGTTACAAAGCGACTTCGTACCGTATAAAGATTACCTTTACTCGAGACATTAAAATTCGTTCTCAATAGTCGTTAACTTTTTGCAAGCCATCTTCTGTAAACAATGTTCAAATTGCAAATTGTGAAGATGATTTAATAAAATCGGCCACGAGATGCCGGATATTCTGCTAGTGAGTTTAATTAAAAAAAATAGATTAAAGTAGGAGGAGCTTAAAATAGAAATTCCGCGAGAGCCAAGCATAGGAACATTCCGTAGAGGCGGTACGTGGCGTTATTAAATGCACTGACTGGCAACTATTAGCCGAGATGATGGACGCATCAATGGGCGGCGTAATTAAAAACATCAATGATCACTTATTGTAATTAGCGGTGTATCACATGGCCAACAAAAAGGTAATTGTTTCCTGGCGGCTGTCAATCAGTTGTAGAGAGAATAGCGTTGGATCGACACGTGCGACCAGATCGACACGATGCGGTCGGACGATGCGATGTTGTTGAAGCTGTGAATACTGGATTGATCAATAGATGGTAGTTTTAGATTTTTTAGATAGCAGGTAGTTTTAAAATTATTGTCATTCTTTTTATATATTTATTAATATATTAATTAACTAGCTGGGACCCGCAGTTTCACCCGCGTGTAATTTAAAAGAAATTTAGAGTACTTCGACATAGACACTTGACATTGAATATATATCTTGTATTTTAAGGGGTTTTTTTTTTGCGCGGAGCCCTAATTATTTTTCTAAAATAAAAGTAGCCTAAGTTATTCCTTATAACATCAGCTATCTGCCAGTGAAAGTCCCGTCAAAATCTGTCCAGCCGTTTCGGAGATTACCCGGAATAAACAGACAGACAGACAGACAAAAAAAAAATAGTTTTTTTGTTATAGGTACCGTATATGCTTTCATATGTATCAAGTAAAAAGCTGTTATTTTGACATTACAAACACACACTTCAATTTTATTTATTTGTATTAGTATTATTTATTTGTATAGTGTATTAAGTAAAAAGCTGTTATTTTTTTTGACATTACAAACAGACACTTCAATTTTATTTATTTGTATAGATAACTAATGAGTATTATACAGTATTACTCACATCATCCTGGGATATTCATTCTATGTTGCAATTAGCTTAAAAATTAAACAGATGTTTATATAATATATTTATACGGAGCAATCTGAAACACGCCACTGAATAGTTTATAAATCTGCGATGGTTGGAAAAGGCTCTGCATGAGCACAATTATTGCTATTAGGACAAAAACCTTATAAATGGATATTATCCACTGAGATCTTGGGCAGGCGTACGTATTATATGTATCTCTATGTACTCATCGTATAAGTAAAGTAAATTAAAATTAGCTAGGTAATGTAGTGGATGTCCCACTCACTAAACACAGACCACCTCATAGTGAAAACATTGTTTATATTTAATTAGTATAAAGTATTATTTATTGTAATTGAACAAAGCGCATGGTCATAAATAACGCTGGCAACACAATATAACAACGCAAGATACACAAACTCGTCGCGTTATCTTACAAACAGCAGAGGGTCGTATATTTCATAATGAGGTTATTACTGAGCATTCTAGTTGCCTTATCTCCAGCTATTCCGAACCAGAGACTAGCGCCAAATTGGCGTGGCGGAGTGCGCGGGCGCAGCCGATCGGTCGCGCAGATATAGCTAATTAAGGGCCGCGCGCGCCGATCTATTTGGAGAGATCTAGCCGCTGACGTGTGAAAATACCCAATTAATTAACGCGAAACGTTTGCCCGATCACGGGGCATCGTTCCTCGCGTGCTGAAAACATGTCCAACCTAACGCTACTGAGTTTCTATTACTCGTTTAATTCGTAACGATCCCTCGTTAGCGACGCTCGTCAAATAAACTTAAACAGCGCTGAATACGGACGCGACCGTCTCCAGTGCGGCTGACAGCATTTTATATGATATATTCAGACAGAGTGAGTGATATTATACTCATCGCCGCCCGCACTGACCACCAACATCACAAAAGCGTTATAAATCTAAGGAATTCATGGCATACATAAATTCGATTGCACATTAGCCGCACTACCTATAAAGTGGAACATTTGAAGGTTTATTTATGACAGTAGAGTCCCGTCAATTAAGCGAGCTTCCCCTCTGTCGTCGTACACAGATAATAGCGTGGGAGGCGGGGTAGATGCGCTAGGATTGGCGGTGTAGTAACAGGCGAATAGATGGAGGTGAGCGATGGCCGCGCGGTGTAAAGCGAGTGTTAATGGGCCATTAGCCGGTGGTGCGACGGGCGTCTAATTGGCGCGCGGGCACGCCGGCACGTCGCGCAGCGCACCCCGCGCCGCCATCGCGCCACGCCGCGGCAGCACGCGCTAGATGCGCACAGATACCACGCACGCTAACTGCAATATTTTCGGATACTTAAGTGCCTCATATCCGCTCTACTGCCACTAAATTAATCCGACCTTTTTTTTGCAGAAACATCAAATCACTTTGTACTAAAAAGTTTAAAGTGACCTCATTGCAATTGCATGTTTAGTTCACCGGTTCAGCAAACAAACCTTAAAAACTATTAGCTCGGTTGTAGCAGTTCTTCTCGACAACGGCCCGACTTGTACAATCAGTTGGCGGCGTCAGCCAGGAAATTAAACGGTTGGACAGTGGGGCCTGCGACGCAGCGCCGTCGTCACGTCATTCAAAATACGACGCCTCTATTTACTGGCGGATTTTGAGTGAGCACCTCTGTTCTCTGTTTCCATCCTTTTGAAGTAAATGGAGCTTTAATTAAGGAATAATTAAGACGCTGGACTTGACTGTTATTCGAGCTAATGGGTCGAGTTCTGAAGCATTTTCAGACATAGGTATTGTGAGATTGTGATTATTCAGTTCATGAATTTTAATCATAATCACAGCCTAGTCTGTTCTTAACTCGTTATTTGAAGTAACTATCATTGGTTCCGCGTCGCACCTGGCAGCTCCGTGTGGTTAAAAAAGTGAAATAATTGATCACCCCGCTCCACCCATGGGTATCATAAAAGGCGACTAAGGGTTAATATCAAGAGGATAGGTAGCAGCATCCTCCGACGTGCTAAAACAACATACTTCGATCACCAATCCTTCCAAGCTGGTAATTATGGCAATAGGTATATCTGTCGCCCGGCGGGGTTGGGTGGCGTTGGCGGTCAATCTAGCCTTTAACTCTATCCCGTGGGGCGCTATTAGGGCGGCACTAGTCTATAATCAGTCTCCGCCCTAGCTACAGGGCATCATAGGGGCCTATCTGCGCGATAGGCACAAACGCTATGTTGGCAGGGACGGTAGCGTAAAGCGGAGGAAGATTACGTGCAGGGTTCAATAGGGATCCATTCTAGGCCCCCACTTATGGAACCTCGCCTACGACGCGGTCCTGCGTGTCGTTCTCCCAGCTGGCGTCAGTTTAGTCTGTGCCAACACCGGTGTTGGCCAGCGGGGAGTCCTTCGAGAGAACCATCCGGCTTGCGGCGGAGCAAGCGGTGGCAATTGTTGTGGCCAAAATCCTCGCCCTGGATCGGCGTATAGCGCCTCAAAAAACCGAGGCGTTATGGTTTCACAAACTGCCGAGGAGCAGAGAACCACCCAGTTCATGGATACACGTTGGTGACGCGCGAATTGGGGTGCGCTGGTACATGAAATACCTGGGGCTCACCCTGGACAGTCGTTAGAGCTTCGAAGAGACCTTCCAGCGCCTCGTCGTGCGAGTCGAGTGGGTAGTGGATGCACTACACCGGCTGCTGCCCAATCTTGGGGGACCATGTGAGGAAGTGTGGCACGAGGCCCTATACCGGGCACGGTTGTACCGGTGCATACCTGCACAGGATAGGATGCAAGGACACGGCACAATGCCACTTGTAATAGCGACCAGGACACCGTACAGCACACGCTCGAGGCGTGTCGTGCGTGGGGCGCCGAGCGGCGGATCTTGGTGGATCGGATCGGGCAAGATCTCTCTCTGCCAGCAGTAGTGTCGGCTATGTTGGCAGAGCAAGAAAACTGGAATGCAGGGGTTCCTTCTGTGAGACCGCAGAGTGGGATCGGGAGAGGTCCGATCCCGCAGGAAGAAGGAGACGGCGCCGGGGTAACAACCACCCTGGCGCCTAATTCAAATACGCCTGAAACCCCCTATAAGGCGGGGGACCTCCGAGTTCGCGGGTCTCCCAATCTACATTGGGGAATCTGCTTGCCCACACCGAGCGACCCAAGAGAAGACGGTAGCACGCATGTGGTCACGCGTTGCCGTGAGACGCTTTGGGGTATCCTTTATTATCCCCTCGGGGGGGTGACCGCTTTACAGTCACCCTCTCCGAGATGTGCCTATAGGCGTGGCACCAGTGGCTCTAGTGTGATCATACGAGGACCTGGAGCCTCCCTTAGGTGCCGAATATGGCCGATCCAGTGGTTTTAGCCGGTAGGAGACCAACATACCCCTACGCCCTTCCTCGGGGCGACGGAAGTTCATGAAGAATTTCCAATGTGCACCAATAAAAAAAAAGGTATATATATCGCAGGAAAATGATGAAAATGGATATTCAATCAAATCCCTAAGATAATGATCAATTCACGGAAGATGTTAAAATTACAACTCTGTGTCATTGGTCAGATCATTTCCCTGAAGTGATATACACAATTGTGAAAATCTATGGGGAGGTCTTTGTTCAGCAGTAGACGTCATTTGGCTGATACGATGAAGGTGACAGCGGTTGTAAGTTTGCTCGGCTTCCGACTGCGTGAAATGTCCCTAATAACTACCAAGCACTGCTTCATCATAACGAAATAGTTTAATATTTTAGTAAATGTTTTGTCTCTCCGATTAACATCCCTCTTAGTTATAAATAATTATAGTATGTTTACACAATTAGCCCATAACTGTCCCTTTGCTGGGCACGGCCCTTTTCTCATGACAAAGGTTAGGTCTTAGTCCACCCTACTGGCCCAGTGTGGGTTGGCAGGCTAGACAATTTTGGAGCCCTCTCAGGTTCCGTCATCGTTAACGCAAGTGATAATCAAATTCTGATGCGCACATGAATCCGCAAGGTCAGAGGTGCAGGCCGGGGTCGAACTCAGACCCTCTTGTATGGAAGGCAAGCGTTCAACCACTGGACTATCACTGCTCTGTAAAGTACGTTTAGACTTAGTTTAATTTACAGAACTGTTGCGTTTAAATCTTGTGATATATAATATAAGAGAGCAAAATATTTATTATTCTTTTTTCTTTGTATCATGTATTTGTTTGACAACCTGGATCGATGTTTTTACAAGCTCTTTGTGTAAAAAATGGTCACCTACCTAAGAAATTACCGTGGCAAGAGCGGCTTTGCCTTCCAGATCTTAAGCTACAAGCAGCTCGAACTGTAAAATAATTTCAGTCTGCACTTAAAATATTTTTCTACCACTAAGGTCGCAAACAATCATACAAATCACCTGTTGGAAAGCGGTTACCGTAACCAAGCTTAACGCGTGAATGCTTGCAGCGCCGACCCTGTAAAATTCCTTTCACGACATTTTAAGAGCCTCATGCTGTAGTCTCTCGGGAAAACCTCGGTGAGGAGCTGATTCCACAACCTGAGCGTTCGTGGGAGGAAGAGCCTCTGAAATCGTATAGTACGAAACCATTTAAGCTTTAGACCCATACTCTCTATTTTATCTTACTCATTTTACAAAAAAATAACAACAAATAAGTAAACAAGTATAAGATTTGAACCGTTATAAATAACGTGTGGTGTCGGATTAAGAATATAGCACCACTCTAACTCCTCCCGTGGATGTCTTAAAAGGCGACTAAGGGACTGTAAGCCCGATGGATGGTCAGAAGCGTCCCTTCTGTGGCACAGCAATACTGCGCTCACCAACCTTCCTGCCAAACAGGGTAAGTACCGGAAAATTCGGATTTAGCTCCAAAACGATAACACACGGCTTCTAACGGGTCGCCTATGGGGAGGCCATTGTTTAGCAGTGAGGTTTTCGTACGGTTAGTGGCCAACCTTGTGCGAGAATTATTAAAGCCGCTCAATGGGCTCCGACTCGGCTTAACGACCGACTAATGAAAACAACCGGGACCGACGATTTTACGTACCCTGTGAAGTAAGGAGACGCTCAGCTCAAATACCACTATGCAGTCATCCGTCCATAGACAGATCGCGCCAAGCGTTGCTTAACCTCACCGAATATTTGCTGATCAGTGAGGGCAACTAGCTGTGAGGGCCTCATAATGTTGACGATGATATGATAGTATATTTAATTTCATCTACAACATACAGAGGGCCAATTCTCGTAATTAACTTACACTTTGACTGAAACTTGACCGAACTGAGATTAAATTATGAATTGACCGAAAAAATGATATTCTGCTACTCTTAAAGTTCAGTCGAATTTCAGTATAATCTCGATCTAGTCTCATTTCGATCTCAATTTTGACGTTTATTCAATGACAATTTAGTACATGTGACAGTTCGAAATGTTAGCAGAAAAAAATATAATGTTTTCACTTCGATCAACTTTCGATCCATTTTCAATCTCATCACAGTGTACGTTCACGTTTGACGTTGTTTGTAAGTTTAGGAGAATACCATTTGTGACATTTATGACACTGAGACTAGATCGGAACTATATTTTGAACTTTTTTAAATTACGAGAATTGGCCCTCTGAGCTCAGTAAACAAATTAACTCAAGATTACATACATTTCCAAACAGCATCCATAAAACATAATATTGGCATAGTTAAAGATTTTAAAGGCCGTTATTACTAGGAACTACGAGTTAATCAAGTAGTTCTGGGCATGAAGTAAGCCAAGGTAATTGAGCAGCCATAGACAGCTCGTCCTCAGTGTGTCGTCGGTTAATTTCCTGGATGGAGCACAGATTCGCCGCGTGCGTTGGAACGGAGATTATTACTAGCTTTAGTGCAACTCAAGTACAGCTAAGCTTTTTATAAGGCGTATACATACTTGTTGTTTGTGTAAATTATTTTGTACCCTAAAAATTGGACAAGGATATAATTAAGTACACACCGAAAATTTGATATCTGGCTTATTTAAAGTATGTAAAAAATTGAGTTTGTCGAATTTTCAATTTTTAAAACAGTTTTCCTCTCTCTGCTGATAATCATCTTCCGTTTATCAATTTCTGATTTTACTCTTTCTACGTAGGTCACACTGAAAGGTTTTAAAACTGGCCAGTAAGATAATTTCTGTAGTATTTTTTTTTAACTTCGTACAAAGAACTCTTTGGGAAGTTATAGATGTACATTGAATTCTTAAGTCATTTGTTTTTACATATTGGCGGTAATTTAAAAATACGTTCTTCTTTTTTGAATATGGCAATCGGCAGACATCAAATTCGAGCCATTTTTGCCAATGTCAAGTGTGCGTATAGTTCGGCGAAACTCGGACATATGTGGTCGAAATCTTAGAATAGTCGAAATAAATTTAACTAGAGAAAATCATTGCCCCATGATTTATTACGACTTTCGTTACGGTCTTAATCAACAACTTTTTGTTATGATAGACTGCGATTGGCATTTCATAATGAAGCCCCATCTCGCGCTACTGTAATGAGTTTAAGCGTGGTGTAACAAACCTCATTGATGATTTGCGCGAAGGGCGTCCTTCTACGCGACCGTTCAAGATAACGTGAGTGCTGTGCAGCTAATGATAGAAGCTGATTAAAGAGCGAGATATCAACAGATCCGGACAAGATTAGGCATTGATATGAGTAAAGTGCAAAAAGTCTTACACGAACATTTAGCCGTCAAGCTTTGCACCATATAGATTATAGATACTTCATAATTTTGTTGGTGCAGTGGCTAACACAGTCGGCTGCTTTGCTCCGAGTCGTGGGTTCGATTCCCACACGTGTATCGTATGTGGAATTCATGTCTGTAAATGCACCCACGACACAGGAGAAATTCTAGTGTGGGGCAAAGTACTTATAAAAAAAAGAATTGACAGAAGATCAAAAACGCCGTCGTTTGGATTGGTGTCGCGAAATGCTTGAAAAGTATAACGGAGGTGACTCGAATACTGTTTTTGACATCGTCACAAATGATGGAAGCTAGATATATATTTACGAATCCGAAACCAAAAGACAATCTGCCCAATGGATGTTTCCATTCGAAGATTTGCTAACAGAAGTAAAGAAGTGGAGAAGTCAAGGGAAAGACATGATTTTCTCATTCTTTAAACGGACGGATCATTTTACCACAATTGCGCTAGAGAGTAAAATGATTGTTACTGCAGATTGGTATGTTAGTTATTGTTTATCGGTTGTCCTGGAAAATGTTCGAATGTTCGAGCAGCGCCCAAGAAGCAGGATCCGCCTCCATCACGACAACGCCAGCTCACTTCTCCAGACGGACAATCAAATATTTGTCTACGGAAGGTGTGCAACTAGCGAGGGTGATCGCTATCATCATGTCATCATCAATCAATCGAAAAATCACAAATCATCAACAATGATCATGTCTTTCCCTTGACTTCTCCACTTCTTTACTTCTGTTAGCAAATCTTCGAATGGAAACATCCATTGGGCAGATTGTCTTTTGGTTTCGGATTCGTAAATATATATCTAGCTTTCATCATTTGTGACGATGTCAAAAACAGTATTCGAGTCACCTCCGTTATACTTTTCAAGCATTTCGCGACACCAATCCAAACGACGGCGTTTTTGATCTTCTGTCAATTCTTTTTTTTATAAGTACTTTGCCCCACACTAGAATTTCTCCTGTGTCGTGGGTGCATTTACAGACATGAATTCCACATACGATACACGTGTGGGAATCGAACCCACGACTCGGAGCAAAGCAGCCGACTGTGTTAGCCACTGCACCAACAAAATTATGAAGTATCTATAATCTATATGGTGCAAAGCTTGACGGCTAAATGTTCGTGTAAGACTTTTTGCACTTTACTCATATCAATGCCTAATCTTGTCCGGATCTGTTGATATCTCGCTCTTTAATCAGCTTCTATCATTAGCTGCAAAGTCAAAGTCAAAGTCAAAGTTTTTTATTTCAAATAAACCAAATATTGGCACTTATGAAACGTCAGAATCTAAGTTGCACGGTTCCAAATAGTTGATCTCGTGGAGAAGAGCCGGCAAGAAACTCCATGGATACTCTTTTAAAATAATTGAGATTACAATGTTGATTGATACAAATTATTGTAATATATATACCGAGAAAAATGTAGGACAATGTGTAAAGATGGAACATACCACAATGAAATTATAATAATAAATTATTTGCCGTGGCAGTTAACGGCTGACCAGTCCCAACAAACGGCACTCGTTCACGAGCATGACGCATGCATCAGCATCGCTTAGCTCAACCATATTGTAGGGAACCGAACGACCCGATACACAACACCACCGCCAGCAAGACATTTTAGTGAGTATGACAGACCAATACAGCCAGGCAAAAGACAATCAATATAAGTACTAAAAATAACATCAATGGCTGCACAGCTTACAGTCCTGACCTGGTACCTTGGGACTTTAATTTATTTCCCAAATTAAAGATAAACTCCGAGGATGCCGTGGCTGCGTTCGAAAAAACGTGGAAGAGATCCCTATAGAAGAGTGGTCTCACTGCTTCAGACAAGGGTTCCATCGCTTGCGACGGTGCTTAGAAAAAAACGGAGAATACTTTGGTACTACTAACAGGTTTATACACCATTCTGTTTTTGACTTTCTAAAATCTTTTAGTCTAGCCCTTGTATAGTGTGATAAACATACTTAAAAGGTGATTTCCTTATTACATCAAATATAATTAATATGATATTCCAATTTCGATTTTATTTGATACTAGCTACCCTCCCCAGCTTCGCACAGGTAGGTACATGCAAACCCGATTGCAGCGTCACCTACCAGGTCCAATTGTGAATATAAACTATCCAAGGACCCACTCCAACATACACAGAAAGTTTCATCAAAATCGGTCAAGCCGTTTAGGATGAATTCAGTGACATACACACGTACAGAAGAATTATATACATAAGATTTATTTATCAATCTATGTATATTACTTTATTTTATTAACACGCTTATAAACAAAGATCAAAGTAAGTATATCATAGTATATACGATACCAAAGTTTGGTTATTAAATTTATAATGTAAATACCTAACTTAATAAGCATATAAGAATCGGAAAGTGATCAAAAAGGCTCAGACCATTTTACTTTCGATGTTGACGGTAATTCATATTAAAATAGGGTGCATTCCGTACAAACAAATAATGATACAATATATAACCAATGAAATAGAAGATAGGTACGATGCCTAGTTAATTACAACATAACGAAATAACATTAAAATATAGTTTTTCGGATGTCTAAAGTAATTCGACATACTTAAAACATAAAATATAATGAGCCCTTAGTCACCAGTAGTCGCAGCTTTTATGAAAGTCTGAAAATAGTACAACAACGCAAGAATCGTTATGGTTATTAACAGCGCATTGTTCCGGGGAAGAAAGTGAATATGACGTTTAATTTCCTCCCTAGGCACGACCGTTCACTCTCATAGGCTAGCATCATCTGATAGAGATTCAATTAACACAGCAGAGCGAAACTGAGCCTTTGTTTGATATCTTTGTACGTTCGAATCTAGATTAAGTGTTTAATATGACTGGCGGATGATAAGATTCGTTGGTTGTTTTGTAGGGTAGATATTTAAAGATTTATGAATTTTAGTGTAGTAAGAAAGAAAGAAGAATTTATTTTTAACTAACTTCAAAAATGAGGAGGTTCTCAATACTTTGTATATATTTTTTTATTTATTGCTACAGAAAACAAACTTACATTAGATATATAAAATCTAAAAACTTACAAGTTAGCTAAACGATGTATAAGTAAACTTTGCTTGTTCTAAACTAACTAAACGTTGACCGTCTTATTACAAAACATGGTTTATCGATAGTCTCGGACTAAAAGTGTGGTTTAATAAAATTTCTTATCACAAAAAGTGGTTTAACTCTTAGACTTTGACTATCTATGGTACTAAAGATAAACCTGATGGAGACCTAGTTTAACTCTGTATACCTTTGGTCTAAGTCACAAATATACGTCAAATTCATTGTTTTGAGGTTAGATTTGATTTGTTTTTGTGTGTTATATTGTAATATTTCCTGGAATAGTTTAAATTTGCGTTGTCCTAAAGATAGTAATGTGCCGTAATTACAATAATTGTAGGCAAGTACTAACTTTTTCTACAGAATTCCGGTTTTCATTTCTTCGTTTTTTCTGTTGTTCTATTTTATTAATATTATTCCCTAACTTCTTATCAATAATAAGTACGAAGAAACGTCCAAATCTCAGAATATGTTTAAAGATTTCCGCGCGATATAGATATTCCGTTACGCATTAGTGTTGTTTGAAAGTACATATTTCGGACATGAAATAAATGTCATAAAAGTATTCCTCAGAAAGAAAATAAATGGCATTTATTGAAACTAGAACAACTATTAGTTTCTAATAGTTATCGTCATTAAATACCCTATTATATATGTTAAAATATCAATACCATTATTATAAAAAAATTACATAAATATTCAGCATTTGGGTAAACGGAACGATGTAACCAAATGCTATCTGAATATCCGAATGTTTCCAAGGAATTCCGTGTATAATATGTGGAAATAATTTAAGCCAGAACTAAAGTCAGGCACTATCTAGTCCTGACTTATTTAGATATTTGTAATACGGACGGGTTTAAACCACGGTACTAACGTTAGTCCCGTACTAAGTCCAGACTTCATAGTTCTGGTTTAAACCTGAGTCTAACAAGATTTTTGTAATAAGACTGTGATTGTTTAGTTAAAACGTAAAGGATACAAAAAAGTCTTATTATATGTGAACCTTTGATACAACAAAGACAATAGGTACATTATTAGGTATCCATCGACATTGCACGCCGTAGCGATGGCAACGAGGTGCACATTCAGCATGATGCTGTGTTGCAACGTTAGCCACAATACACCGCTGGTTTTCAGTGTTAACCCCAAGTGACGAACAAGTTGACGGCACGGTTGGTGCAGTGGCTGATACAGTCGGCTGATGTGCTCCGGATCGTGGGTTCAATTCCCGCACGGAACAAATCTTTGTATGATCTGCAGGTAGTTGTTCCGGGTCTGGGTGTATTGTATGTGGAATTCATGTCTATAAGCGTACCCACGACACAGGAGAAATCCTAGTGTGGGGGAACGTTTACGTTTTGTAAAGGATGTCGAAGCTTCACTGTGCGCTGTACTGTACTGCGCACACGTCCAGTGACCACCTGTATACCATCATTTTTGGAGGCCGCTCGGAGTTAACACGCGTGTTTCGGAATCTATGCACCCACGACCCCGAAGTTCCCGCACCATATAGCGACGGCAGGGGGTTCAGGCGTATATGAACTAGGTGCCACGGCGGTTGTTACCCGCCGCCTTCTCCTTCTTCGAGTGGAATCGGTCTCCTTCTGGAGCATGACGCTCTCACATAAGGACGGTGACGATCTCAGGCGTTGACGCCACTTCTCAAGTGTGCACCGTCGAGCCAGCCGAACGCCCTTGGATGCGCTTTTCGCCGCCCTGGCGGAGGGAAAGCCTGATCGTAGACCCTCGCATCCGTCTCCGCCAGGATGTCGAAAGGCGAAAAGCGCACCGGGAGAGTTTGCCGCCTCGTAAGACACTGTACGGTATCCTCGCGCAATTCGTGTAGCGACTCTATCGATATCGATATCACCGCATAGGCCTATCAATAGACCGGGGGACCTACTTGTAGATAAAGCTAGACTGAAAACTGAGACAGTGAGTTTTCTAGATGATGTTACACTCGCTGATTCCTACACAGAATACAATTCCAGACATAAATCTCACATGCGTAAATACCCAGACCCGAAACAACTATCTATAGATCATACAAATACTTGTCTCGTGAAGGGATCGAACCCGCGACATGTAGAGGAGCAAACTTATAGTTAAGCCGCTGCGCCAACTGTGCCGTTAAAATATAGGTATGTACTATTTAGTTTAAAGAAAATTAAAATCGTGTTTATTTATTCGATTGTCCAACAATGTCGGTACAATGGCAGGTAAGGAAAATTCTATTTGAGTGAAATTATAGTCCCCTTTAGTAGACGTTCAAAATGATCATCTTAAAATCCGTTCCGTGCGGGAATCGAACCCACGACCCGGAGCGCAGCAGTCGACTGTATCAACCACTGCACCAACCATGCCGCCAAATAGACATTCCATATAGACATTCTTGATTACTAGATGTGCCCGCGGTTTCTTCCGTTGTTTAATTTAAAAGATATTTTATTATTTAAGCATTAGGTAGGTATATTTGATTACATTCTTTTAATTTTTCTAATATAAAATAATAGCCTCAGTTACTCCTTATAACATCAGCTATCTGCCAGTGAAAGTCCCGTCAAAATCGGTCCAGCCGTTTCGGAGATTACCCGGAAAAAACAGACAGAGAGGCAAAAAAATAATTAAAATTGCATTTTTGTTACATGTCACTGTATATTCTTTCATATGCATTTAGTAAAAAGCTGTCATTTTAACATTACAAACACACGTTGCAATTTTATTTAATTGTATAGATGTGTAAAATATATTGACAATGTCAATGGTATGACTTTTAAACCTGTGTGACCCCTAAAACACCTACGGATCACACAGCATGAATAAACCATTAACACGTACCTATAGCAATAATTCGTGACTTTAAAATGGTTACTAATTTTATATCCACTCATATCTGACCGTGCAAAAAAACAAAATAGCAGATTCCTGTATTAATCATAGCGCCGCGACAAAAACCTTTGATACAACCTGGACAATCAGAGTAGTCTAGTCTATTTCATGGGATGAAACAGCGACCAAGTAATTTCCCCGTGCCGTTTTCACGCAGCGTTCGTCGCGTGTTTGCTAGTTAGAATTCGGGTGTAGTTCGGAAATTAATCAGGGCCCATTGTGGGCGCTTTGTCGCGAGCCCTGCTGCCAATTATTGGCTGCGCAGCGCGCCCCGTAATTGAACCTGCCGCAGGCAGTTCCCAACTCTACTAGTTGAACGAAAAAGTTAGCCTATTTGTGTTTGGAAGAGGGTTAGAACTTAACCAGTAATCGACGTTTAAGTTCTTTCTATGTCTAACTTTAAAACTAATTGAGGATGCGTATTTTCCATTTTTTTTTCTGAATAACGTTTACGTGATGATTATGTTTGTGCATGTTAGATTTATGTCCTATGTAGGTACATATATAATGACTACGTTTGGGGAGCGCGGACCAAGATCATTCAAATAAAATATCTTCTCTTCAGGTAATACTTTTCTATTTAGAATAAGAGCACATTTGTATACAAACTCGTGGTCAAGTTTCACAGACGTGCTCATTATATATTTGGTGGAAGCACCGGGTATTGTGTAGGGCCTAAGAATATTTGTTCCGGGGGTCGAACCTGCAACAAGTAGCGCAGTAAGCCAAGCGACTAGCCACTGTATCATCGTGACATATTCATATTTATGCAATAAGCCGTCATCATCATCATCATCATATCAGCCAAAGGACGTCCGCTGCTGAACGAAGGCCTCACCCATAGATTTTCACAACGGTAATAAGTCATCATTTCGGCCTAATGAAGTCCACTGTTGGACACAGGCCTCCCCCAAAGATCATCACAACCACCGATATGGATGTGTTTTGAGCTCATTGGGGGGTTTTGCCATAATCGCCACGCTTGGCAGGTGGGTTGGCGATCGCAGTTGAGTTGTTAATGTACTCGAAGGACGCTGCTGCCTATCCTCCGACTAATCCCTTAGGCGACTTTTACGACACCCATGGGAGGAGATGGGGTGGTGGCATTCTGAGCCGGCACCACTCGGCAAACGGTAATAAGTACTTACGTGAAACTATTGTTATTTGATTAAATGTATAAGCGTTCACGTAATGTCATTAGCTTTACCAGTGGGTATCGTAAAATGCGACTTAGGGTATCTAGAGGATGGATATCAGCGTCATTTCACGTCAAAACAAAAAGTCAGAGTAATTATTTTATAAATTTAATCCGTTTCCAATTGCATGTGTTGACGCCATCATCAGTGAGTTAGGTGAAGCTAGCATAAGAGAAAGGAAGCCTATATCCAGCAGTTAGGGGCATTATCATCATCATCATCATATCAGCCACAGGATGTCCACCGCTGAACAAAGGCCTCCCCTTTAGATTTGCACAACGAATTGCTGTATGGTTCTATAATATGTATTTAGTTTAAATAGTCAGAATAATTATGTAAGAGCATATTAAATTAACCAATAAGTACAAGTATACAATTAGTTAATCAACCTTTTAATAAAGTTTTAATTACAGATAAAAGCTGATCAGCAATTAAGACTGACCACTTGTAAAAATATTGAATGAGTTTTGCATTAATGATACTGCAATCAGACAATCTTCCCTATGATCGATCATTTCAGCGCAGTAGACGTTTATAGGCTGGTATATGTCTGAAATTTTAATTCCCAATTGTTTTTTTTAATGGTGGGATTCAGATAGAGTTTGGCAGGGTCGAAGAAGCATTCATACGCTTGTTTCACGAACGGCTTGATGGTAGCAATTACAAATCGATATGAAGTTGTTTATTGCGAAGGTAGCCGATTCTGTAGGATTTGTAACCTACGGAGTTGCTCGGAGTCCGCTTGTGCGAACACAACGCAGGCACGCATATGCCAAATGCACGTCACGTAAATTCTCATCTTATTCCTAAGGAATAATTTACTGATTGCATTTAAGAAGCAATTGAGACGTCCGAGTGCAAAGGCGGTGGGGGTGCCCACCGCCCAAATGTGCTGTCCGAAGGACAAGTTACGGTCAAGAGTGACTCCTAGGTATTTGGTGCGTAGCCCACAACGAGCGACCCACGAGAAGACGGTGGCGCGCATGTGGTCACACGCCATGTGCGCAGCATAGCACAGTGCACAGAGACGCTTCAGGGGATTCTTTACAATTACTTTACTTTAAAATTGCCCGCTTTACAGTCACCGTCTCGAAGATGTGCGTATAAGCGTGGCACCAGTCGACAGCTGTAGTGTGATAATACGAAGACCTGGAGCCCCCCTTAGGTGGCGAAAAGACCGCCCCGATGGTTTTAGCCGGTAGGAGTCCGGCATGCCCCTGCGTCCTTCCCCGAGGCGGAGGAAGGGGGCGGAGGAAGTGTATTACGAATTATCAATGGGACCAATAAAAAAAAAAATGCCTTGCGATTCCCAAGGTTCCACGGACACGGTGGTCTCATTCATCTCATTGCATCCAGAATGAACCTCGCTACTTTTACTAAACGGCAGACGGCGTAGACGGAGGCTTTGCTCTTGGTGGGATTAACTTCGATTGCCCATTTCCTGATCAATTCGCCATATATGTTAGCTGAGGTTTGGAGATCTCAGTTACGTTATCGGCCTGAGCTGAGTAGTAAATAGCCGCGATGCTGGTGTACAGCGTGAACAGGAGTGGTATTAGCATGGTACCTTGAGGGACACCGGTTCTCTTGGGATGAAGGGATGAGACGCGCCCTAAATGTGATAGTGGAAGCTACTATTCGACAAGAAATCTCGAACTATGAGCACGAGATGTTCAGGCACACCGAATTTGTACAGTTTATATAATAAGAAGCTGGACCAGATTCTGTCGAAAGCTTTCGCCACATCTAAGGAGAGTGCTTCCGTCTTAAAGCAGTGTTCGGTCCCACGCTGATGTGTTCAACGATACGGTGAACTGGTTGGGCGCAAAAGTAATTGGTTCAAAAACCGAACTGCTCGTCGGGAAGGAGTTTTCCGGATTCAGCAACATATTTTAATGGTGAAAAGGTTAACCGCTCATAGATCTTTGAAAAGGACATTGAGAAGACTTATAGAGCAATATGAAGAGGTCTCAGACTTAGGTTTGCCGGGTTTTTGGTATACTGATTACGGTGTCTTCTATCCACGTAATTATGTGCCAAAATATGGTTGCTTAATTCCGCATTCAAGATAGCGGTCATTAATATAATTAGGAGCGCAGAGAAGTGTTAGACATCTGAGTCAGGTGCTGTACGGGCTCCGCCCCCATGCTTGACTACATTTGTAATTTTGTTGACCGAGACCGAAGGGGGAGGATTAGAATAAAAACTAACTCACTTAGTGCATACATTGAGCTAGTGACGAACTGTAGGGAGCAAGTGGAGCAAAATATTGACAGAAAGAAGCTTAACATTGATTTTAAACGTCGCGCGAACAAAATAGGATGTATAAAGTATAAACGTTTCTCGCGCTACATGGTTGTGATTCATATAAATATGCATTGAAAAATATTGAGCGTACAATCACATCATAAGCAATCACTCGCGAGTGAATGAAATAAATTGTATGTTCCCATTTACAATATTCGTTGATGAGAAAAATTGGAATAAAAACATGGTTCATTCGGTAGCTACGCAATTTGGTCGGCTTGTGTCGCCCGCTCCGCCTACCCACCATAGGCATACCCAATACACTGATTGATTACAATAAAATAATTTGCGTGAAAGCGCAAACTCGTCACCTTTGTGTTCCCTTTCATTTTTTACATTTGAATCACAGTTATTTGCTGCGCAAAATATATTTCCATTACTGGACTTTCAATCTGTAACGTGGACACAGACTTTAATAACGCTACACTAACTAACGGTACTGTCGACGCTTTTAATTAATCATTTAAAGTGGACCTGTTAGTAAAATTGCAAGTCATAATTCTTTATTTTGGTGGATTAGGAACAATGTCGTGTCAGATTTTCTGACTAATAAACACAAACCTTTTATTAATCACTAAGGTTCCATTTTTTCCTAAGTTCAGTCTTATGAAGATGCACAGTAAGACATTGCTTATTTTTACCTTTTGAACCGAGTAAATTATTATATCTGGTCCGTTACGTCAGAAGAACTTCCAATTCTGGAATTGTAACAATTTGTCCTTTAATTAAATACACGCAATATTTTTTTGTAATTATTATTATAGCCTTTTATTTCCTTAATAAAATTATTTTACATTTCATTATAATTTATAAAAGATAATAAATAAATAATTTAATTGATTCATGCTTTCATTACTACATACATCTATTTTATGAGTAAACATTCATTATTAGCTTAAATATCATTGCAATTCATATAAAAAAAAGTAACATTCCATATTTGTAAAAATAAAGATTATAGTTTAATGTATGCCATTATTGTTTGGATTTTGAAATGTATTACAATAATGTTTACTGCAGATTATTTAAGATATTTATTAAGGACCTCTCAACGAGTAAAGGCCTCCTCCATGTTTTTCCAAGTCTCCCTATTTTTTGGTCTACCCTTGTCCCGTTTATTAGGCAGACCTGACCAAGTAGTAATTATTTTTGTCCACTTACCTGTGTCCATACGTACAATATGGCCAGCCCACTTGCATTTAAGTTTCTTACAATGCTCCAAAGCATCTATGACATTTGTTGTTCTCCTTATGTCTGTATTTCTTTTTCTGTCTGTTCTTTTTAGGTTTAGTATACTACGATCCATTGACCTTTGGCATACTTGTATTTTGTTTCTTGTATGGTTAATAAATATCCAAGTTTGGCAGGCATAAGTGAGACATGGCAGTATGCAAGAATCCAGAACGTTTCTCTTTAGTTTTATAGGGAGGTTTGATTTAAGTATTTCTTTGTTGCTCCAGAATTGATTCTATGTCGCATTTATCCGTCTATGTAGTTCATCGTGGTGCCTAGACTTATTAAATGATATTTGTTTACCCAAATATACATATTCCTGCACATATTCTAGTGAGATATTGTAGACTTTAATAGGTGTTGGTTGGAAATTAGTCATGATCTTTGTTTTTGTGGTATTTAGTTCTAAGGCAATTTTTCTACTTGCAGTATTTAGTTCATCAACCATTTTTTCTTACTCAGTTGGTGAACATGCAATATATTCATATAATATCCGTGTGGTGTCCAGATTAAGGATAAACTTAATTTCCTCCCCACTGGTGAGTAGGCACTGGAAAAGTCCCTCCAAAATGATGACACAAATGTGGAATCTACGGGGGAGGTCTTTGTTCAGCAGAGGAAGTCCTTTGGCTGATATGGTGAATATGCATAAAACATCATAATTAATGGATACAATTACAAGAAAAATAGAATAGAATAGAATATACTTTATTGTACATCATTTGGATCTTAAAAAGAAAACTTAAAATATGAATACAATGAACAATGGACGGTCTTATCGCTAAAAGCGATCTTTTACCTAAATGTTTAAATAACAACCCACTAAGGAATACTTTGACATATGACGTTCGAAGTTCGATCAATATTCAATTATGAAGCCTTGGTTCGATTTGTTTACAATTTTAAAAGAATATAGTCTGATATTAATATTTAATTATATTAAACACAAACATGATGAGGTAGAAGTACGACATATTCAGCTGATATTATAATAAAGATTGTTTTCGTTCTTTTTTCACATTTAATCATAAAGATCCACAAAGGCTGGATTTTTCTTGAAAATAAAAGCCGTTGCACGCTAAACATGTGGCTTAGTAACTTGTGACTTTAAAAATGTCTTAAAGCAAAGTAGCTTAAGGACAACTTAGGCGTGTACTTGTAACTATTTTTTGACCCGAGTGTATGTTGGATTCCATCCCTGTTACTACGTTCAATTGCGTTTCAGCCTACAGACATTGACTGCTGGACGTAAGCCTCTCCCAAAGATCGCCACTAGGACCTGTCTGAGTGCGGGTGCGTAGATTGGGGAGTCTGCGTGCTCACACCGAGCGACCCCCGGGAAGACGGTGGCGCGCATGTGGTCACGTGCCACCGTATGTGCAGCACCGCGCAAAGCGAGGCTTGGGGGGATCCTTTACAATCCTTCCGACAAGCGCCTGGGGGCGACCGTTTTACAGTGCCTTCCCTCCTCTAGAGGGGGTGACCGCTTTACTGTCATCCCTTCCGAGATGTGCCTGAAGGCGTGGCACAAATGGGCGGCTCTAGTGTGATCTTACGAGGACCTGGAGCCCCCCTTCGGTGCCGAAGATGACCGCTCCAGTAGTTTTAGCCGGTAGGCGGAGGAGCATACCCGAATGAGGAGTACTCCTCCTCATCACCTAACTGCGCTCCCTTTCTTATAGTTTTATTTGTATATATATTGTGTTAGTTTAGTTATATAGTAGTATAGAATGTATATTTTTAGTTTTAATTGTGTATAAAACATATATTACATTAAAAGTACACCATTAAAAAAACTGCATACAATAAATCAAATAATCTGGGTACCCGGAACAACTATCTGCAGATCATTCAAATATTTGTTCCGTGCGGTAATCGAACCTAGGACTAGTAGCGCCGAAAGCCAATTGCTTAGCCACTGTGCCAACCATGTCGTCTCAATCCTTCATTAAAACTTGAAAGCTAGCTGATGTTTTTTTGACACAATGTACAGCAATTTAGGGCTTATTAGTTATAACGAGTAATTTATTGAACACCACTATGAATGATAAGCAACCATATAACCATATGGACGACACGGTAGGTTCAGTGGCTGATACAGTCGGCTGCCGCGCCATGGCCGTGCCGGGTCATGGGTTCGATTCGTTTATTATTTCGGCCGAATGAATTCCACTGCTGGACACAGACAAAGCCCAAAGATCACCACAACAACCGATATGGGTGTGTTGTGTGCTCATAGGGGGGTCTTGCCATAATCGCCACGCTTGGCAGACATTAATAACCGAAATACGCTTTAGCGACATATGCAGTTAAAACGTTACTTCCTTTGTTCTCGTAGTCCTATCTGAACTCTGAGCAACTTTTCACTTTTACAATGGAAACAATAAATATGGTATAAAAGTAAATTTAATTAAGTTCGCGGAGTTAATACTGAACACGATGGAAGACGGAGAGCTGACCATACTTATTAGAGATTCATAACAAAGGTAGTCCTGGCGCTAAGTTATGAAAATACTCGACAAAGAAGTGACCATTCCAGTTTGGTGTTCCACAAGGAAGCATTTTGGGCCCAACCTTATTCCTTGTCTACATTAATGACCTGTGTTAATTGAAATTTCCCAATGCCAAAATTTTAACATTTGCTGACGACACAGTTCTGCTTTTTAGTGGAAGTACATTGCCGTGTGGTGCCGGCTCAGAATGCCACCACCCCATGTCCTCCCATGGGTGTCGTAAAAGTCGACTAAGGGATTAGCCGGAGGATGGGCAGCAGCGTCCTTCGAGTACATTAACAACTCAACTGCGATCGCCAACCCGCCTGCCAAGCGTGGCGATTATGGCAAAACCCCCCAATGAGCCCACAACACATCCATATCGGTGGTTGTGGTGATCTTTGGGGGAGGCCTGTGTCCAGCAGTGGACTTCATTCGGCCGAAATGATGATGACATGGGATGAAGTATTCTTGAATGCCCAAATGGGTTACAACATAGTGACTAAGTGGTTATATAACAATATCTTGACTCTAAACGTAGTTAAAACAAAATACATCACATTTTCATTGAAAAACACAGATACAGTGGGTTCTTTACTTGATTTAATATCTCATTCCTGCTCTGATTTCGATGATTCCACCTGCACATGTCCCAGGCTTCAGAAAACTACCTCAGTCAGATATTTGGGCGTCATGATTGACAGTAAATTGAACTTTAAGAGCCACATTGACATGCTTGCTGCAAGGACGCGAAAACAAATAGTAATTTTCAAAAATTTGCGTCATGTGGCGGATAAAAAGGTAATCAAATCTGTCTATCTTGCACTTTGCCAATCACAACTGATATATTGTATCACTTCTTGGGGAGGTTCTTCCAAAACAAACCTTTTAAAACTTGAAAGAGCGCAAAGGGCTGTTTTGAAAGTAAGTTTCTTTCTACCGTATTTTCACCCTACTAGCGTTCTTTATAAGCAATGGGATGTTCTGACGGTTCGACAGCTTTTTATCCTACATACAGTTATTAAACAACATTCATCGCTCGTATATGAGCCTAATAAAATTAATACATTGCGCAGAAAAGACAGAGTCTGTACCAAGCAAGGTTTTAAGACAAGCTTTTCACATCGTTTCTTCTGCTACCAAGGGGGAAATCTCTATAACAAAATAAACTGAGTCTTATCAATCTACTCACTTTCAAAAGTAAACTGCAAGTCTGTGGTAAAAGATTGGTTGCAAAGGATTGAGTATACTCCTACCGAAAACCTACTTCACTAATAAGAACTTATTGGGTCGTTTTCCTTGACCTGGGTATCACACAAACACACTCCACTCAACTCCCACTCACCGAATCACATATATACGCCCAAATGTAGTCACATACACTTGCGCATGCACACACATACTTGCACATGCACACACACACAGTTTCATTTTTACTAATTTAGTTTTATTAAGGCAAATTGCATGAATGTCTTTTCCGTTTATTATTTTTACTCTTCTTACAACAATTAATACGCTAAATTATTTAAATAGTCATATAAAACTGTAAAATCCATGTATACACTTTGGTTTCATCGGGTGAGGTCCTGGTGATCTGTAATACAGGTTCATGCCTACATCAGACACCAGCTCCTCACATATATCAGACTGTAACAAAATCCATATAAATTGTAAAATATATATCATATAGTCTGTTTGTGAGGAGAAATAAACGATATTATATTATTATTATTATTAGTACCATTCTTACATAGTGCTGTTATTTTTCTTTTTTTTTAACTATGGGTGTATGGGGTGATTCTAGTATTTATCTTGTGTCTAGTTTTCCGTGTGGTGCTGGCTCAGAATACCACCACCCCATCTCCTCCCGTGGGTGTCGTAGAAGTCGACTAAGGGATTAGCCGGAGGATGGGCAGCAGCGTCCTTCAAGTATATTAACAACTCAACTGCGATCGCCAACCCACCTGCCAAGCGTGACGATTATGGCAAAACTCCTCAATGTGCCCACAACACACCCATATCGGTCGTTGTAGTGATCTTTGGGGGAGGCCTGTGTCCAGCAGTGGACTTTATTAGGCCGAAATGATCTTGTGTCGTGGGTACAGTTTACAGATATAAATCTTACATGTCCAAACCCCCAGATGTGAAGCTATCTGCAGATCATACTAATATTTTTCTGTGCGGGGATCGAAGCCGACACGTAGCAGAAAGTCAATCTCTTAACCACTGCGCCAACTGTGCCGTCTTCTATTCATGCATAAGTCATATGATTGTATAAAACAAGTGACTACTTAAACATAATTAAAGTGATAAAAACGAAACCAACCAAGCCCGCATAACTTACACCCCAAATATTTATATTACTGTACATCATCCGGTAAACAAAAACAAAGGATTAGCAGTAAAGTCTCCGTTATTCGGGGGTTAACGTATTTAAAGGTATAAAAGTCCAAGGGTGGCGTAAAGCGACGGTGTTGAAACAATGGCGAGTAACGCGCTGGTAACCGCCACCAAATTTGCATTCCTCATTGCGAGAGCACATAAAATTCTCTCTCATTAACTTGGGGTGGTCAGTCCACCCTGTATAGTGGCCGCCACTCGCCACTCCGGTCTCCAACCGTGTACGACGCACGCTGCGGTATGGTGCAGTATTTCTGCGTGAGCGTAAGCGTATTGTATAAGATGGAAACTACAATTATAAGGTCTATTGTTATGGGCACTAAATGGATGATATTCTTCTAAAAACGGAAACAACAGCATCTCGTCTTTCAACCTTTAAAGTGAAATTCTGAGGCAGACGGTGACTTGCCACTCACAAGGTGGGCCCCCTAAATGGCCACCACTACAGGCGACAAGGAGCAACCCCGGTGTGAGCGGCTAAGGGTGTAGAGAGGTGCGGCACCGGTTTCACCATCGCGTGTCTCGAAGACTCGGAGCGGGTTTTCCCGTTATTCCACCATTAGACCCTTCCACCTCCGAGCATATAGCTCTGGTGGCCGCCCTCTTATCGGCCAACTAAGGCAAGCCAGAGTTGAAAATCCTACGGGCACTCATGGGGTACCACTCCAACCAACCAATAAAGCTAAGCCCTAACCGACTCTCTGGAGCATTCGGGTACGCAGTGTCGCCACTCACATTCATTCGCTCACCACGAACTGCCCTGCCTGCCAAAGGTTCCTAATTTTTTTTTTTTCTTATTTAGATCAAAAGTTAGGAAGAAATCAATCCCATGGTGAGATAACGACTGCCCATTTTATTATTATTTTCGTTGTTACAAATCGATATTATACGTTTCACAATAGTTATAAAAAAGGCTTTTTGTTTTTGACTACGCAATATACTTATATACTAATTACGCAATATACAAATTTTTCAGCCTAGATACTTTACGTAGAAATAGTCTCCTTTATTAACAACAAATTATCCCGGTATTTCAATAGATGCACCCGCCTCACGTGAACTTGTAACAATACACGGGGTGTAAGAATTCCCAGCAAGATCGGAGGACGCGAGTAATCGTGTATCTGACGCCGTTTTCATTACCGCTGCTTAACATACCGGAGTCGCGTGCCCGGTACCCGCATACCGCCGCTTTTTATTTTATTCTGCCTAATGTTTATTACTCACCGGTCAAGTAATGCGACACTAATTTTGCATGCCTTCGTTTAGCAAGGTCCTAGGAAAGTACGCTCGTAATACGTAGGCGTTTACTGTTGTTTGCTAGTGCTTTACGTATATTTAAATAGGTGTCAGTTAGTTTTGTATGTTTTGCTGTGTCACTTTGAAAGTGCTTAGCAGTATTTAACTTGTTTTAAAGAGCTTTGTGGGACCGTTTTGGACGTGACTGGTCTATTACACTCTAATTCCAAGATTTTAAATTACACCATTAAAAGTGACTCAAGAGATCAAGAAAGATTAGCATTAAACCATTTAATTTACAAACCATTAACTTATTTGATAAACTAAATTAGAACACTTTCAGTATTTCGTATATTTACGTCGATGCTCGTAATCTCCCCGCTTTCGAGGGTTAAAATTCAGTCCACAATGGCGGCATTGTTCCATTAACACAATTTTATACCCGACATATTAAAATAATAAAAACTTATGCCTCTCTTAATTAAATAATTTAGCGGCGGCCTGAGCCGAGATATGTAAATTGTTTTAGGGGATAGATCAAACAACCCTTTTTTATGACTTTAATATGCGGTCGCCGGGGAGGGAGGGGGTTGTGAGACAGTCTCAGCCGGGGGGCGAGGTAAGTTATGAAATATTTAATAACGGCGCACACGATTCCATTTGAATTACTTTCGAGGAAATGACGACGTGCAAAGCAGGCGGCATATCCCGCGCTGCCCCGCCCGCCTACGTGAACACCGAAATGAGCCCAGAAACAAATATTACTACAAACAAACTTTTTGCCTTATTAAAATTCACCGACGCAGCATTATTTTTACATAACCCAACGTTTTGTTTAGCGGCGACGACTCTTCCTTATTTTAAATCTTTAAGGCTTCGTTAAAATATACTGGTTACAATACCCTTACAGTGAGAAAGTTATCAATTGATTTTCGGTTCTCGATCACTTAATAGTTTTATTTTGAGTTGGTAAATAAAGTGATGAATCTAAGTATGATCTACCCGTTCATAGTAATATGAACAAAGAAGTGAATTAATTAAATAATTATATGAGTTGCTGCGTCCGCTGTGAGACAGGTATTATGCGGGACTTCACTGTCTCAAATGCCGAGGGAGTGTTTTAATTAATGTTTCCCGACAAATTGCGAAAAATCCGCGCTATGACGTCACACAGCTCGTGTGTGTAATGACGCGGTGTAATCAAGTAATGACGCTTATTATTGTAATGTTACGTCATTAACTCGCGTCTTTTAAACGATGACTGTTTGAGTACAAATGCGTGTAAAGAAAAGGGTTTGTATTAGGTGTCATTAATTAAAATGTATTGTATTATCAAGTGTAATTTCGTTTTATTACAGCAGTTTTGACCTTAGGGATGGCGATAATGATAGAAGGATAATTTTCATAATTGTGTACAAAAAATATAGGCAGAAAACCACAAATAAAAGATGCTCTATCTAAAGCCATTCCACGATCAAAACGATGGTTTGCTATAACAAACATGTACATTTTTTCATATCGTCCTGAGAAATGGTGCTAGGGCGCTTCTCACGCGTCGGTAACGAGTCGGTATTATCAGCCATATCGCTCAAACTCGGGGCCGACTCGCGCTCAGTGTGCACACGCCCTACACCACGTTCGACTAACAAACGTTATCTATGAAACGTTGATTACTGAAATATATGATCTAAGAGGTAGTAAATTATGTTTCTACGTGTTTTTATACCCACGGTCAGATAGAGATATGTAATTAGGGCAGGAAGTTGTTTGTACATTTTATTACTATTTTTAATAGTCGTTACGAATGGTTGAAATTAGCTTTACCTGTTGACGTTAGTAAAAATATTCGTGATAAAGTTATTCACGACAGATGAAGTCTGAAATGTAGTAATAAGTGTTATCGGACTTATTATAAGTATTAATATATGTTAATATTGATACCGAATAAAGTTGTGAAATTGGAGAGACATCTGTCCAGCAGTGGACTACTAAAGGCCGACGAAGATGATCATCGGCAGATTTATGATAAGTGGTAGTGAGCTTACCAAATATGTTTATAATAAATTTTTTAGTTGTTAGATAAGAACTTACTTGCCGTTTCAGATGAGCGTACTGTCAGGTTGTGGAAAGACCTCCCGTTTTTACACCGTAGTGTAAATTCACATAAGACATACGACCCGGGCAAGGGCAGCTCCCGGCTAAAACGATCTAGGTAGTCATCTTCAGCACATCTCGAGGTGACTGTAAACCGCCCACCCCATCTCGGGGGTTGCAAATGATCACCCGGAAGCTTCACTGTGCGCTGTGCTGTGCACACGTTGGCATGCATTGGGATTCTGGCAAGGATTTCCCAAGTAACTACAGCATGGGGTTCCTCGTAGCGTGAAAGAATTTATTTAGGGTCCATAAGACAACACGTAGCATCAGACCCACAGAATATAAATACTAAATTATTTCACAATTTACTCAACTTAATAGAGTAAGAAATTTCACCTCATTTGACTCACTACGGAACTTCTAATAGAGATTTTATCAACATTCAACAGTTTAATTTAGTTCTGATCATTACCGTCCAGTTTCGTCATTACCGTGATTAGTAGCTGGTTAGTCGGTCGACTGTACTTGGTAGGCGCACGCTTATTTATGGAGTGATCTGTACGGACGATATCGAAAAGATTCCGTAATGACGGTGATTTAAGTCCGTAAATCATCGAACATCATTAAGTTGTTAAGACATGCCAATTCAACGTGACTTGTGTGTACTTAAGTAATGTGTGTATAGATTTAAGTGTAGTGATGTCATAATGTAAAAGTACAACCGTGTACATTTTACCTAAAGTAAGTACCTTTAGCAAGTACCTGCTATCTACATTTTCTATTAAGTCACACATGACATTGATATTCGTGGTGGACTTTAGGTTCCAGAGGAAAACTTGTACCTGGCATGAAGCTTATCGGCACACCTATTTATTTGTTATTTTTTGTTTTTCAAAAAAACATTGCCCAACACTAGGATTTCTTCTGTGTCGTGGGTGCGTTTACAGCAGATCATACAAATATTTGTTTCGTGCGGGAATCGAACCCACGACCCGGAGCGCAGCAATCGACTGTGTCAGCCACTGCACCAACCGTGCCGTCAATTTGGTCCAATCGTGTGACATATAATTAGGTTCCTCCTTAGATGATGGTCATCATCATTTCAGCCGAATAAAATCCCCTGCTGGACACATGCCTCCTTCAAAGATCACCACAATGACCGATATAGGTGTGTTGTGTGCTCATTGGGGGGTTTTGCCATAATTGCCACGCTTGGCAGGCGGGTTGGCGATCGCAGTAGAGTTGTTAATGTACTAGAAGGACGCTGCTGCTCATTCTCCGGCTAATCCCAGAGTTTTTTCATTCATTCATTTTCACCTTTTACGACACCCACGGGATGAGATGGGTTGGTGCTATTCGTGACCGGCATTACATGGTAAGCGTGCTTAGGTTAACATTGGTTTTATTCGGATTTGTTATTTTATTGTTATTTTGATATTGTTATCTGTCTCATATTATATCGAGCCTTTACTCTGTGTTGTGCTGTGCTCTGTGTTGTAATCAATTATATCTTTCTTTCTTTTCTTTCTAGCTGTACCCGCGACTTCTGTGAGGGAACTAATCGAAGCCCTCAGTGACTTTATAATGCAATAAAAATCGTTGCAAGATTTAATAATCTGTTCAGCTTAGGTACCTGCGACTTCTTCTGCAAGTGAACAATTTACACCCATACCTTTTATAATATCCGAGGCCTAATCCATGACAGGTACTTCTCTGCCAAATTTCACTCTAATCAATCAGCCGTGTGAGCGTAATTGTAATCTCTATTTTTACATTTATAACAGTAGCAAGATAATTAAACCGACTAAGGCCTCAGTCTTACTCTCTCTCGACCTTGACTCCTTCTGATGAGCTATATAGCTCCCGATGGCTGGGTGTCCAACCGAGAGATATATAGTAGCATGATAGGTGCTACAGTTTTAACATCTTCGCTTGCAGGAGCGGTACCGCGTTTGTTACGGTTACGCCGAGACTTAATTTCCTCCCCTCCCACCGGTGTAAAGCCGTCCTCATCCACTTTACCGGCTTTAAGGGCGGGCGTCCTTGAGCAGTGGCGCGAAGTCTTCTTCGCGTCACTCTCTTTCAACAGCCGACAGTGAGGTTTGCGACGTTTTTGCAGGCTGTGACGTAAATACGTCAACCACGGAGCAAACGTCGCGGTCATTGCACCGAGCTCGCGGTTAGTTGTCAGAAAGTCGAAACTTCTTGCCTTAATTTGGCAGTGGCACGTTCTGAAGCCTCTAGCTTCTTGTCGATAAATGCAATTTCGGTTTCAAAGATGCAAATGTCATCGATGGCAGCTTACACATGTCCCGAGCCACGTACGTTGGGACATCATCCAGATCAGTCTCCTTGAAAACTCGGAAAATGTCCTGCATGTCCCTTTTGCCGTCCGTCTCTCTTTCTTGGGCCAAGGTGGGTGTTGGTTTGTCGGTCTCACTAAGTACCTCCTTACCGTCCTGTATATCCTTCCCCTTACTAGTTAGCCAAAGGAGCCTGTTTAGTGTAGACTTTTTAAGAAGTTTAGTCCTTTACTCCTGAATTGTCCTCACATTATTATCAATTAAAAAACAATCTAGTTAAAAAAAACATAATATTATGATTTAAAAAGAATAACCGTAGAATTTCTTGCCCGTTCTTCTCCATAGGAAATCTACATCTTGGAACGCGGCAACTAAAGTCTGTAAATGGTTTGACGTGAATAAAGATTTATTTTTCTTTATCGTTTATTGATCACTACACTTGCTCTCTGCGTGTCGGCGATTTCAGACTATTAGATTTTGGTTTCTTCACGATGTTTTCCTTTACCCTTGAGGTCAGTGGTGACGTGGATTAACGATAAACGACATCGAAAAAGTCACAGTGGCACATGCCAGGTAATTATTTTTTATATAACGCCGTGGAAATGCACTGTGTGCTTCCTTCCTTTGAGGATGGGTGGAAGAGCATGCCAGCCTCCTACTGACTAAAACTACCTGACCGGTCATCTTCGGCACCGAAGAGTCCAGGTCCTCCATACAATCACACTAGAGCCGCCTATTGGGGCCACGTCTTTAAGCACACCGCGGAGGGAATAACTGTAAAGCGGCCACCATTTCTAGTAGAGGGGAGGCGAAAGCAAAAAAGGCCGCTACCTGTGTTTGGGCACTTCTCGTGACTAGGTGCGCACCTGGTCTTTTTGGAGGTCGCTCGGTATGAGTACGCAGACTCCCCAATCTGCGCGCCTGTAATCCCTGAGGCCCCCGCTGTATAACGACGACATGGCTTAGGCTTGTTTGACCTGGGCGCCGGGAAAGTTGTTACCCCGGCGCCATCTTATCCTCCTCCGTGGAGATCGGCTCCTCCCATTCACGCTCTGCAGTCTCCTTCTGGATCAGGATGCTCTCACAGAAGATGACCACAGCACTCCAATGCGTTTATGCTCTGCCAGCATAGACGACACTGCTGCCGGCTTGATCCAGCAAGCGAGTCCGTAAACCTCGGGCCACCACTATATCCTCTCCTACGCCTCCCCCCTACCCCCTCAGACCCTAAAAACCCCCGGCATGTAACGAAGACAGGAAGATCAGGCGTGTTGGACATTCCTGAGCCTTCTGTAAACTACCTATACCACCGATACAGCAGAAACCATAAAGTACTGAGTACTGTGTGGCTCCAGGCTGTTATTGTTTGTCGAATTTTCATTTTCTTCAATTTAATTCAAGAATTAAAACAGAACAAAACAAAATAGTTCGATCAATTTTACATCCTTTCGAATTCATCGAAGCGAATGAACCCCGCCAGGCGCCAATAATCTTTAAAATCATTTTGCATTCACTTACCCACATAAACAACATTATAATTAATTTACCATCACAATCTTCAATCTCAACCTCCAAGTAAAAGGTTCCAAGAAGTATTAATATCAGGATTCGTCATAGTCTTTTTGCGGCGCATGCCTATAGCCTCTGTGATGGGCGTACACTTGGTCGTGAAAACCATTGGCAGATAAATCGATAGCTAATTCGAAATGGTTCATTGTTGTCTGCATCTACAAAGGAACACAACTTTCTTAGATATTGCTCTTACACAATAGTGTGGACACTTAAGCGCAGACTAAGTGGCTAGGGTTATCGCGAAACGTACCGAGTTTTAACACTACAATGTGTGGTTGAGAATAGCAGTTATAATTTTAAAGATTTGCAAACAATTTGTCGTTTTTTGTCGGTGATGATTAGTGTTAGTTTTATATTGTATATGTTATATTATAAAAAACTGCTCTTACGTTAGACAAATTCGCCGACTAGGAAAATGTATTAAAATTCAAAATAATAAGTACCAGTTATCATATCATCCAAAAGATGTCCATTGTTGAATAAAGGCCACCTCCGTAAATCGTAAATCCTTACATGCCGTGTGTCGTCATTTTGGGGGAAAATTGCCAGTACTCACCACGCTTGGCAGGCGGGTTTGTGAGCGCAGAATGGCTGCTGTTCTACAGAGACGCTGCTACCCATCCCTCTGGTTTAGAGTTCCTTTGTCGCCTTTTACGACATCCACGGAAAGAGTGGTGTGATGCTATACTCTTAATCCAGATACCACATGGACATGATTTAGCAGTATCAAGATGCATTTATATAATCAGTCATCATTTCGGCCTAATGAAGTCCACTGATGGACACAGGCCTCCCCCAAAGATCATCACAACCACCGATATGGATATGTTGAGAGCTTATTGGGGGGTTTTGCCATAATCGCCACGCTTGGCAGGCGGGTTGGCGATCGCAGTTGAGTTGTTAATGTACATCGAGTACTCGAAGGACGCTGCTGCCCATCCTCCAACTAATCCTTTAGTCGACTTAGATGGGGTGGTGGCATATCACACTGCAATACTTAATTTGTCTGAATATACCTGTTAGCTGTGGAGGTTATGCTACAATCATTGGTTGTCGCGGTCTATAATAAAGTTGGTGCTAAACATGATATCCTCATTAATCACCGAATACCTGGGAATGTAGTATTTTCGTAAGGGTGGTAAAAAGTCAATTAAGAAATACGATAAATAACAGTATTTTATGAGCTTTTTTATACAATGCACTAGAAATTCCCTGTATATCCGGAAGCACACGGCTATGACGGCACGATTAGCGTAGTTTCTTCTCTGTATGAAGAGAGACTTGTTATCGGATGAAGATAATAAATATGTACACAACTTAAACAATTTAATTTATATGTTGACATGTCATAATAACAAATTAGTATTTTTTGACACTAACAATTTTGTTAGTGGTTTTAAATTGACAGGTGAAGCTATGTTCCTTCCCAAAAAATGTAAAATCCTGATTGCTACATTGATAGCGTTTACTATTAACTCAGTTATAGAAAATATAACAAAGACTAGGTTAAGTGAGCCAGTATCATCTAGTTGTTCTAATGATACTGTGATAGATTGTTTAAACTTACACAACCGACAATAGAGAAGGATAATAATAAGATTCTACTGTATCACCAGAATATATGTATCAATCGCTTCTCTGGCAAAATATTAGACATAGATATATTAGTGGACAGGTATTTTATTGATATCTTATGTTTTTGTGAGACTTGGTTGAAACCAGACAAAATGCAGTTCAATATTAATAATTTTACAGTTGCCAGTGCATTCAATAGATTATCAGCTGAGGGAGGTGGTACTTTGATTTTATGTGATAATAATTTAAAATTTAAAGAAAGAAACGATATTGTTTCTTGTTCTATTGATCGCTTATGTGAGGTAGCATGTGCAGAGATAGAAAGCCATATTGTAATGTGTGTATACAGACCGCTAGCATCTAATTTTTGTTATTTTTTAACTATAATGGAAGAAATACTAGTGAAAGTTCTTAAGAATAATAAGTTAATTTTCGTCTGTGGTGACTTCAACATTGATATACTTATAGAATCACCTGAAAAAGTTAGACTTTTGGCTTTATTTAATTCTTTTAGTTTAAAACACATTGTAAATGAACCCACTAGGATTACTGCCACCTCCACTACATGTATTGATAATATATTTACAAACTGTGGGATTCAAGACTTATCTTTAATTAGCGGCGTTAGATCTGATCACACGGGTCAACTAGTACAATTTAAATCGCAAAAACAGCCTTTATTAACAAAAAATATAGATTTCCGATTTATTACTACAAATAAATTGCGAACACTCCAGGATAACATTCAAATGCAATTATCATCTAGTTACTTTAGTTCTGATGACCCTAACAAAACATATGACAAATTGTTTAATATTATATGTACGGAGTTTAATAAAACATTACCTTTAACACAGGTTAGACTAAATAACAAAAGTAAATTTAATGAATGGGCTACTAAAAGCATTAGGAAAAGTAGAGATGTTCTTTACAACTTATATTATGAAAAATCTCTTACTTCTGACCAGTCCTTTCATGATTACGTAAGGAACTATTCCAAATTGTTTAAAAGGGTATGTACACTCGCTAAAGCTAAATTAGTTAGTAATAAAATAAGTAAATCTGAAAATAAAATTAAAGCCATATGGAAAGTTATTAACTCGGAAACTGGGAAAATTAAACAAAGAGATGGGGAATTGTCTATAAAGATCAATAACAAGACTGTGTCAGAAAAGGTAGAAGTCGCTAATGCTTTTGAAACTTTGTTTACTAATATACCAATAGAGGTCACGAAGTCACTAGACTCGTCCTCTTCTCTGGCAGAGTCAATGCTTAAAACATTTTTTTCTAAGGATATTCCAAATTTTTATTTTAAACATATCACTTTCAATGCAGTAAAGAAGTCTTGTAAAATAAATATTAAAAATACGGAAGACTTATGGGGTATTTCTGTTAAGGTACTAGAATCTGTAATTGATAACATTGCCCCGATACTATCAAGAATTTTTAATCTTGGTATAGATAGCGGCACTTTTCCTGATCTGATGAAACACAGTAAAGTGGTCCCGATTCTCAAATCCGGCTGCAAGCATAATCCCTCAAATTACAGACCGGTTTCTGTTCTTCCAGCTTTGAGTAAAATCTTTGAAAGAATAATGCTTGATCAGATGTTGTCTCATTTTACTGAATTTAGGATATTACATTCCTTGCAGTTTGGTTTTTCTAAAGGTAAATCGACGACAGACGCCGGTGCGAAATTAGTCACTCAAATTTTAGAAGCCTGGGAGGGTTCCCGGGATGCTGTTGATATCTTTTGTGATCTTTCCAGGGCTTTTGATTGCGTGGATCATAATACGCTCATTTGTAAGTTAAGGCACTACGGAATTCGCGGGAGAGCTCTCGAGTTAATATTATCCTATCTTTCAGAAAGACAACAGAAAGTATGTTTAAATGGTGTAAAATCACGAGAATCTCTAATGAAAATGGGCGTGCCTCAAGGCTCTATTCTGGGTCCTTTTTTGTTTCTTGCTTACATTAACGATCTACCATACATGATGACTGAATTATCTGATATAATTCTATTTGCGGACGACACTTCCCTTATTTTTAAAATCAATAGAAAAGACGGAGAAATTTTTTACATGTAAATGATAGCCTATCTTCTCTATCTAAATGGTTTGCAGCAAATAATCTTATGCTAAATAGTAATAAAACTAAATGTTTAAAATTTTCATGACCAAACGTACCACAAGTTGAACTGAACTTAGCGCTCGAAGGTAACAAACTTGATGTTATAAATGAAACTGTTTTTCTAGGTATCACTATTGATTCAAAGCTACAATGGGGAGCTCACATCACAGCTTTGTCAAGCAGGTTAAGTTCTGCTGCATATGCAGTAAGAAAGATTAGGCAGCTCACTGATGTACCTACTGCCAGACTAGTGTATTTCGCGTATTTCCACAGCATCATGTCCTATGGCATCCTGCTCTGGGGGGCAGCGGCTGACGTTGACTCAATTTTCATATTACAGAAAAGGGCTATCCGCGCTGTCTACGAAATGGGTCCTCGCGAATCGCTTAGAGAGTGTTTTAAAGAAATCAATATACTCACTCTGCTGTCACTTTATATCTTCGTGAATATAATGTACGTGCGTAAAAATCTTGATACATTTAAATTAAAAAGCGACTATCATGACAAACATACTAGAGACAGACATAAAATAGTGGTACCTTTATATAGATTAACCAAGACAAATAAGTCTTTCTTAGGGAATTGTGTCAGATTCTATAATAAGTTACCAAAACGAATTACAGATCTTACTGATGGGAAGTTTAAAACGCACAATAAAGCTATTCTCATAAAAAAAAGCCTATTATAAAATCAGAGACTATGTTGACGATAGGGACGTGTGGCGTTAATTTTTATAATTTTTTATCTATTATCTGCACATGCGGCTTCCCTGGAAACGGAATGTTATCTGCATTGTTTGTATTGTATAGCTGCAATTGTTTTTATATATTATTGTTTAACAGTTGTTTTAAATTGTAAAACAAAGTATAAAAAAAAAAGATAAAGAAGACCTAGCCCTGAGTTTCTTTTGGAATTTTTTCTCAGAGGTTGTCATGTAGTGAAATTGCCCTCCGTTGTTTCAATATGACGTGTAAAAGTGTCTGTTAGGACCTAATTACTGAATAAATGATTGAATTGATTGGATTGAATTGAATTGAATTGCCGGCTCAGAATGCCACCACCCCATCTCTTCCCATGGGTGTCGTAAAAGTCGACTAAGGGATTAGCCGGAGGATGGGCAGCAGCGTCCTTCGAGTACATTAACAACTCAACTGCGATCGCCAACCCGCCTGCCAAGCGTGGCGATTATGGCAAAACCCCCCAATGAGCCCACAACACATCCATATCGGTGGTTGTGGTGATCCTTGAGGGAGGCCTGTGTCCAGCAGTGGACTTCATTCGGCCGAAATGATGAATTGAATTGAGGCATTGGCCCATCAATGGAACAGTTACAAGATGATACTATAATAATTACACGTTATTTTTATTCATCATCATCATATTAGCCAAACTACGTCCACTGCTGAACGAAGGCCTCCCCCATAGATTTACGCAATAGAGGCATCATTTTGGGGCTGGGAATTTGCTAGTACTCACCACGTTTGGCTGGCGGGTTAGCACAGTATCGGACGCTACTGCCCTTCTCTCTGGTTAAAGTACCTTAGTAGTCGCCTTTTACGACATCCACGGGAGGATATGGAGTGATGCTAAATTCTTAGTCTTAATTCTTAATAATGGTAACCTAGAATGTTCCTATAATTTCTACACATGGAAAATGAATTGGTGATTATAACAAATTACTAGCATGCAGCACGATACCGCTAAACATTCTGTTGATTTATAACTCTTTAGTTTAGACTTTTACGACTGAAAGAGAAAGTGTGGTCTAGACTATTCTGAGTACCAAACAGCCTGGTAAAAGTTTACTTAATAACCTGCAATATCTTAAGACCAGAAACACCAATCAGTGCAGTGTTTATGTGCAGTGATAACAAGAAAGCTATATCAGTACAGCACGTCTGTGTTTTTAAATAATTTACTCTTTTTGTATGTTCACATGTATCTACAAGGTATAAATAAGTTTATGGGAACAAACCGGAGATACAAGGTTGTGAGCTAGCGCAAACATAAGGGCGTGGACAGACTGCGCGAGAGCGGGCACGCGTGGGCACAGACATGGCCGCCCCTAACAACTTAATAAGCGGTTGAGCGTGATTTACGTGCGCTCGCGGCGCCGGCGCACTCGCCTGCACCGACTTATTTATACTAATTTATGACAGATAAACATCGATTTTACTTAGCAATACCAAGACAAAGGTTCATAATGCATACTCCCCTTATCATCTTCAAAACAATTCATACAAAATAAAACGACTAAACGAAAATGTATTCCGAGCTTTCATAGTCGACGTTATGCTACTAATTAAAAGCAACAGCAAGTCAGAATGGCTCATTAGCGCTAAGCGTGCCATTAAAAAGTTACCACAACTGGCTCTACAAATTCAGATTATAAATCTAAACGCGCGCTAATTACGCCGCACCCAATAAATCTCTCGCATTACATAGGCTGTAAATATACCACAAATATACCATAAATACGATTCCGTGGTCGTTGGCCATAGACCCCACTCGAAGCGGCTCTCGGGCCGAGTTATGGCCCTTCGAATGGCCGACTCGGCCGTAACAATCGGTGTGAATCGGAAATAACCGGAAAATTTCCACAACTTGTCTAATGGCTTATTGTTATACGATTGTTGTGTTATTGTTGTTACGGCTAACAAATTGCCGTGTTGTCAATGTGTTTTAAGCGTTATTTAGTGAGCACTTATGCGGAGAAATGTCCAAGACTTATGAAATGTTAAAACACGTAGAGAAATTCAAATGCGACGCGCGCCAGGCTTCGTTGTGGTTGAGTATTATACTTCATTTAACGCACAATGAATTAATAAATAATGGAAATCGGTCAAGTGCGAGTTGAACTTGTACGTTCAAGTTTCCGAAGCGATATTTACTTGAAAGGTACCTGTAGTTGAACTAGATAACGGAACTTTATAACGACGCATATGCTAAACTAATGTTTTCATAGAGTCCAAAATAATATGATTTTTATGTACTACAATGTTTTCTTATTTTACACAGAGCAAGTGAACAAGCAAAAAATTTCAGGCAGAATTATATTTGGCAGAGGTATAGTCTATACTGTTGTACTTATCTTAGAATACTGGTTTCTCATAAATATTAATCTCTGACCCTTAGAATATTTTTTCTATATCAAGTTCCGTGTGGTATCCAGAATCCATGTGGTGTCCGGATTAAAAATGTAGCACCACTCCGTCTGCTCCCGCGGATGTCGTAAAAGGCGACTAAGAGACTAAACCAAGGGATGGGCAGCAGCGTCCTTTCTGTGGAACAGTAGCCATACTGCGCTCACCAACCCGCCTGCTAAGCGTGGTAAGTACTGGTAACTTTCCCCCAAAAATGACGACACAGTTGTGGAAATCTATGGGGGTGGTCTTTGTTCAGCAGTGGACATCCTTTGGGTATCATGATGATGACAAATAAATACAGTAGCCGCATTTTCAGTGCCTATGTAAGTGGTTGCTACCTACAATCTATTCCTCAGTATCCTCACAACTCCAAGCTTGTTTGGCTTCAAACATACACTGAACACGAACTATACGCGTGAACAATAAGCTATAACAGAGTATGGAGCGGAGTTGGAAAGAAAAGCAATCAAGTTGCCGGCTCGATCACCCAGTGCATAAATTAGTTCAGTTTGCGAGCGTACTATCGCGGGCGTACATGCAAACACGTCATGAATATATTAATTATTAATTAATTCAGCGGTTGTTAAAGAATAGTTGAGTGAGCGTGAATTAAGTGCTAATGTTTTGATATTAATTTGTAATTAGAAGTTGGATTTGAAATGAATAAATGAAGGCTTACCATTTTAGTTTCAGTTTACTTTTCGAGTAAGGCATAAAACTGTGTTTATGTTGACGAGGCGGTCTGTGCAGTGGCTAAGCAAGTGGCTTGCTGTGCTACTTGGCGCGGGTTCGACCCCACATGGAACAAATATTTGAATGATCTTAGAGGCAGTTGTTTCGGGTATGGGTGTTTGTGCATACGGGATTTATGTTTGTTAACTATGCCCACGAACAGGAGTGAATGGGGCAACGTTTAAAAAAAGTAGCTTTGAGCCTTGTCTGGTATCGGCTAGATTTACCGTTTTGTTTATTCTCTGTTTATCAAGTGATTGATCGTTAAGATATAAAAGGCAAAGTCATATTAATACTTACTTGTTGAGTTTTCTTTTATAAAACAAGCTTAAAATTAATTTAACCACGTTGAGAAGGATGTTATGAATTAAGCTAAAACGCTACGAAGCAGTTTATTATAATAACTTCCTTATTTCCAATCAGAAATCATAAAACAAACAATCGTACAGGAAGTGCCTTAAAATTTCGATTACACAGTCTTTGTAAAGGTTCGAACATAAATCGCTTAGAGCCGGTGACGTCACGGTCACGTAAGACGCATTTGAGTTCGAATGAAGAACGCCTTGAATGAAAAACGAATGAACAACTCTTTATACCGACAATGGCTGTGGTAACGAGGCGATTCCGCAATCGGCCGGTCATTAGCGGTCACTCGGCAAGTCTTGCGACCACTTGTGGTAATGACCGTTACTTAGATTCGTGAAAAATATGTATATACAAGTATTTTACAGGTTGGCACAGGACGGTGGGTAATGCTTATTTTATTTTACTTGAAATTGTCTCAAGTTTCTCATTGTTTTCAATTAACAAATAACAACAATATACGGCTTAAGGACTTTTTTGCGACAGGATATCTTATCTTACCGTACCAACTTTTTAATGCCAATGGCATTCGAGATTATTAATTAATTATTTTATTAATTCATTTTAAGACGAACCAAGGCGATGTGCAAAATGACGAGACTGAAGTACGATGTCGAAGAAAAGCACCTACATACACAAATAATTTATTTAGGCCTAGTTAAAACTGACTGACGTGTGTTAGTAATTTTTAAGTACAATCTAAAGAAAATAAGATTGGCATTATGAAATTTGTATGCTCTGCACCATTACCACATTTAAATAGGGATTAAACTGTACTATCGAGGTATCAATATCTTGAATTGTTACTTGTATTGAATAAAAGAATCGATACTTGCTCATTACTCGGTTAAAAAGTATCGACACCTTGTATCGGTCAGTTGTTGTTGGAAGGTTTGGATGCTTTGGAACCAAATAATAACAGGGTATCTAATTTTGGAATTAATTTAATTGAGAAACATGTCACATAATTATGGTTTAATATTTATTTTTTAAATAGTAATTTTTACAGATGGCATATTGCCCTGATGACCGGTTCCTTGTATTGGTAATTGTAACTCCAACCTTCAAAAATAATCTCTCGCAAAGTTGTAAGGCATTGAGGTACCACAGTTACCAAAATCCGTGCCTGCTTGTATATGAAAGGAAATTCAGTTTTAATTTATCCTATTTATCCAATGGATATGACTTAGGTAAACATTAGTGGGTTCGATGAAGAAAGTAATAGCTCATAATCATTCTGTCATCGTTATTCATATTTTTATGCTTCATAACCAACAGTTATTTTACGATGTCCCTAAAAATTATAGTGCTCTCTAAAATAAAAGTCAACAGGTTTACAGGTCAAGTATCTCTTTTGGCCCCTGGCTGGAGGTCTCTTTTGGCTTCGCCAGAAAATGACCGGTAAAGCAACCACATTTCCCAGAAATGTATGCGAGAAGCCCAAGAAAAAAAAAAAAAAAAGTCAAGTATCCACCGAGTAACCGAGTACAGCAGAACTATGGTGTCCGTCGGCTAACAGCTGCAGTATTGAGTTACAAGTACTGTAATTCATACCTTCAAGTGAATTCGATACCCAAGTAGGTATCGGAATCGGTAATCGGTCATAAAGTATCGCTGCCAAAAGCACTTGATATCGAAGTGAAAGTATCGAGTAATATTTACTCGTATCGTTGCATCCCTACATTTAGAAGAGGCCCCGTTTTAGGTACCAAAGCATGAATGTATCCTATTATTCAGTTTGTGCGACCGGCTTGAAGCATCCTCGCCCCACCAGGCTTATTTCCCTCACACCGGCAACGGTAAAGTGAAGCGGAAACATAAATTCGTATTGATAACATCTTTGAAAAATACCTGTAAATATAACAGTATCGAATTTTTGCGAAAGCTCCATTGAAAGTCTTCCTTTTTTAAATGTCGTCGACTACATGTATCAATTGTAATGATGTATCACATTTTAAGATTCATCACGACGACACAGTCATACTATATTCCGACCACCTACATGTGGGAATGGCGCATGAAATAAGAATTGGTAGATTACATTTTTACAAAGCTCAAATTTTGAATATAGACGGCATGTTTTTATGTTTTCACAGAAACAGTATTCCGGCAATAATTTTTTTTTTTTTATATATTTCGGATATTTACCTACATATTATGTAACCATAACCATAACATAATAAAAAGATACGCAAATCCCACTCGGAAAAAAGAGTATCCTCCACACGGGGTTGGAGTTGGAGTGCAGTGGTCTCCTTCTGTGAGAGCGTCATGCTCCATACGGAGACCGCAGAGTAGGATCAGGAGACCACAAATGCCGATCGGAGAGGGAGGACATGGCACCTGGGTATCAACCGCCTTGACGCCCAAGTCCAACACGCCTGAGCCGCCTGACTTTATATTATGACGGGTGGTCTAGGGAGTCGCGAGCGCGCAGTTTGAGGAATCTACGTACTCATACCAAGCAACCTCTGGGAAGACGGCGGCGCGCATGTGGACGAGGACGCCTTTTTACAGTCGCCTCCCCACCACTAGAAAGGATGACCGCTTTACAATCATCCTTTCCTATCTAGAACCTAGGTGATTTCGGTGGTAACAGGTTATCAGAGGAATCTTTGGTTCTTCTGCTATTTTTGGCAGCTTTACGCTGCTAATATGTCTGGCTGTCTAATTCTTCTTCCGACAAACTACTCATTTTTGATTAACAACTTAATATTTTGATAAATTTATGAAAATATCCACATTACTTTACCTACCTAGATTATTATGTAACATTGTTCTTTTTTAAACTTTTTAAAGGAAGTGTGCATTTAGTCTTTAAAATAATAAATATTGTGCTGACTACGAATAGCACCAACCCATTTCATCCGGTGGGTGTCGTAAAAGGCGACTATGAGATTAACCGGAGGATGGGCAGCAGCGTCTTTCGAGCATATTAACAATTCAACTGCGATCGCCAACTCGCCTGCCAAGCGTGGCGATCATGGCAAAACCCCCCCATGAGCACACATACGCATCCAGACTTGTCGTTGTGGCGATCTTTGGGGGAGGCTTGTGTCCAGCAGTGGACTTTATTTGGCTGAAACGACGACACGATAACGACGACGGAATAATAAATAAAAACTCTCCAACAATTTATATTAATGTCATGTTGGAAATTGCTGATGTATGTGGTTGCGTACCGGAAGGAGCAGATTGATGTATTGTTGTTTTTTAATGAAGTAATTCATGAGCAACTGGGAGAAAATATTCAAAAATAGCACAAATTCACATCAAATCAAAACTATTCTTTTTCAAATTTCAAAAATATTTGTAACTAAAAAAAACACATTAGTTTCCAAACGCATTTTAAATTAATGTTCTTAATTTAAATTTTGAAATTAGAACCAAAAAAAACAAAACAGCCACATAAACCCAATTAACACGTAATAGGGCCCATAAAATATGAATCATCCCAACAAAGATATCTAATAAAGGTCGGCAACACGTATTAATAAAATACAAAGCTATTCATTACTTTGCGGGTTCGCTACGTTGGCGCGCGGCAACGTGTAATTAGGGCTATCGACTCGGTCATTTTCGATAATTCATAATGTATGTTAATTATGGAGGTTCCTTCGCCTCGGGACAGGCTTTCCTCCACTCGACGGTCCTTGCCTGCGAACTGTGTTTATATTGTGCACTTACAAATAAATAATGATAGACAACAGTGGGAATTCTAAAAAAGCGTACTAAATTATAGCTATTTTATTTGATTTAGATAACCTACACATGCTTTATAATGCTGACTTTGTATAAATGAGGGAACATCATAAAAAATAAAACATCGTTCACACCCATTTTAGTTAAAATTATTATGTTTTGTCCTTACTAATCAAAATAGCTTACGGAAATATATCGCGTTTATTTAATTTATTTTATAGAAATATACCTACGTGCAGCATCCATAAAAATAAAGATAAAACATAAAAATATTTTTTTATTCGTGTAAATCCATATGCAGGCACTTATCAAAAGTCAAGACTTTAGTTGCCGCGTTCTAAGATGTTGATTTCCTATGGAGAAGAACGGGCAAGAAACTCCATGGTTACTCTTTTTAAATCATAATAATTATTACAACATTTTTGAATCAAATGCATTGTTCTCAAAAGATAATGAGGATTGTCATTACTGTAGGAGAAAAAAGTAAACTTCTTAAAAAGTCTACACTGAACAAGCCTGATTTTAATATTTACAAAAGTTTATAATTAAATTGTCATGGCAGCATTAAGCTGACCAATCCCAACAGATAACACTCGTTCACGAGCATGACGAATGCATCACCGTCACTGAGCTCAACCATGTTGTAGGGTAACTAAGCGACCCGATACACGACGCCACCATCCGCAGGAAATTTGAGTGAGCATGACATACTTAAACTGCCAGACAACTATCACGTCAATGAAACAAAATAAATTAATAACCTACATGATCCTCGCACTTACGGTTTCAAATATAAATGTAGTGTATTTATATAAAAAGCAAATAGTAATTGATGTCATTTAAACAAATCCGTGTGGTGTCCGGATTATCCGTGTGGTGTCCGGATCAAGAATATAGCACCACTCCTTCTCCTCCCGTGGATGTCGTAAAAGGCGACTAAGGGATTGTAAACCAGAGGGATGGACAGCAGCGTCCCTTCTGTGCAACTGCGGAGCCATACTGCGCTCATCAACCCGCCTGCCAAGCGTGGTGAGTATTGGTAAATACCCCCCAAAACGATGACACAATTGTGGAACTCTTTGGGGGAGGTCTGTGTTCAGCAGTGGACGTATAAATGGCTGATATGATGATGATGATGATGACACAAATTGAGAATCAAGAATAATCAAATGTCATTAAATGAATTAATCCTATAATCCATTATAAAAAATGTCAAAACAAATATTATATTATGCCAATGGTATTTAATACATCAAAACCATAATGTCAATATCAGCCTCTGAACATTAGAGCAGCTCAATCCCAAGCATTTTTGTCATCCATTTACTCTGGAACTTGTAAACAGCTTCTGCTTTATATTTTTTTTTTTTTTTTTTTACACATTGACTTTTGAACGATTTACTTATCTACCTATACACGCAGTATACGTACGTCCAACCCAAGCACATACAGTTATAATAAATTAAATTATGTACGAATGTAAGGATATTTTAAACCGATCCGCATTTTGCATAAGTTTTGAAAGTTACCAACATTGCCGAGACAATAACCTAAGCATATGATACACGTGCTATGCACTGTACCCTTAGCACAGCGCACAGCGAGACTTGGGGGATCCTTTACAATTCTCCCCGAGAACTAACTGGGAGGACGACGTTTTTACAGTCGCCCTCCCTATGCTAGCCCATCCATATTGGCCCGCTCCAAGCTCTTCAACCGATCGGAGCCCCGAACGCGGTAGACCGGTGGCTTACTATTACGTTTCGATTGTGAAAAGAAACTCGTACTAGGGGTACAGCAGTGCTATTCTGTAAGAACTCATTAGCTAACTCACTTTCGAATCCGCAGTGAAAAGTAGTAAAAATAACAAAATCAGAGATTTTACTGCAGATTCAGAAGTGAATCTGCTTGTAAACCATGCTCATTTATGAAAACGCAATGAAAATGAGTAGAAACAATACGGTATTAGAGATTTCACTTCGGTTATAGAAGTGTGTTTGCTAGTGAGTTACAGTTTAAGCCTAAGCCTAAGTTTACAGAATAAGCCTTGCTGATCTCTACACTTCAACGAACTAGGTTTCTCTGGAATCATATGATCATACCAGTGATGCCATATGGAACAGAGACGTGGTCACTCACAATGGGCCTCATAAGAAAGCTCAAGGTCACTCAGTGAGCTATGGAGAGAGCTATGCTTGGTATTTCTCTACGAGATCGAATCAGAAATAAGGAGATCCGTAGAAGAACTAAAGTTGTCGACATAGCTGAAAGGATTAGTAAACTGAAGTGGCAATGGGCAGGGCACATTGCTCGTAGAACTGATGGCCGTTGGGGCACAAAGGTTCTCGAATGGAGACCGCGCACCGGAAAACGCAGCGTGGGACGACCTCCAACGAGGTGGACAGACGACCTGGTGAAGGTCGCTGAGAGTCGTTAGATGAGAGCGGCATGTGACCGCCCGTTGTGGAAATCTAAGGGGGAGGCCTTTGTTCAGCAGTGGACGTCCTGTGGCTGATATGATGATATGATCGTATACCGTTCGTTAAATATTATTGATATGTCGGTATTTACATTACCTATCAATAACGTAAATTGTACGTAAATTAAACGACAATCCATACATAGGTATTCATCAAAATGCCAACGTATGTAGAGCGAACGCATCGGATTGAATGAATCTGTGATACGAATAGAGTTGGAGGCAACAAAGCTGGTGTAATTGGTGCATTGTACGAGGCCGCGGGCTAGCATCGTTAGCCTTTCTTTCCTTCACTCAGTTTTGTCCGGGCCCCGCGCTTGCTAATTAACTATGAAATTAATTGACGCGGCAAAGTTTCCGAGTGAAACTTGAATTAATTGGCACGTCCGACTTCAGCCTAATTAGGGGCCTGAGGCTTTTCAGTATCGCGCTCGTTGATGCCATGAAAAACACACAAAAGTGGTGTGTATAGTTTGGATGCGCGCTGGTTTTCTCGCTCAAATCAAAGTATTCTCTCTGCAATGTTAATTGCGTGTGCTGAATGTGTGAACAATTTTTGAAGTTTGAATCTAGCTTTACAGTAGCTGTGAAGCATTTGCGTAACATTACTAGTTACTGAATTATGTATTGAGAAATTTTGATATGCTAACTTGAGCTCCATTCTTTAATACCACGATATCGTGGATAGTTGTGGTGTCCCAGTACAGACTTGCTTCATAAGCACGAGGTTCAAAACTTGGCATGTACCAAAACCAATGTAGCTTTTTCAATGTAATATGCACTTTTTTGCCGTGTGGTGCCGGCTCAGAATACCACATTTCCTCCCGTGGGTGTCGTAAAAGTCGACTAAGGGATTAGCCGGAGGATGGGCAGCATTGTCCTTCGAGTACATTAATAACTCAACTGCGATCGCCAACCCGTCTGCCAAGTGACGACACGGTTGGTGCAGTGGTTGATACAGTCGACTGCTGCGCTCCGGGTTGCGGGTTCGATTCCCGCACGGAACAAATATTTGTATGATCTGCAAATAGTTGTTCCGGGTCTGGGTGTATTGTGTGTGAAACGTATGTCTGTAAACGCACCCACGACACAGGAGAAATCCTATGTGGGGCAATGTTTAAAAAAAAAAAAAAAAAAATTGTGTGGCGATTATGGCAAAACCCCCCAATGAGCCCACAACACACCCATATTGATCGTTGTTGTGATATTTGGGGGAGGCCTGTGTCCAGCAGTGGACTTCATTCGGCCGAAATGTGTAAAAAAAAAACTTTTTTAATTAACGTAAGATTTCAATTACTTGAATTTGAAATGAAAAAGTGAGGAAGCTTGGATCTGCAATGATCTGAAACCGCCATCATATAGTGAGCAATAGTGGTGATCCATGCTCGTTTCTTTTCTGTATGAGAACAGGCCTTACGATAAATGAGACGGTGACCTGATCATATTGTTGTATGAAATAAGAATGATAATATCAGCCTGTCCTGCGTGACCTGATCATATTATCATTCTTATTTCATACAACAATATGATCAGGTCACTGTCTCATTTATCGTAGGTACGTTTTATAGACATATGTATTATATCCTACATGTACCCCAGAACAATTATGCAGATGCTGTAGGCCAAAAAAATATTATTTCCCGCGGAGATCGAACGTGATCGTAATCCTAAGCCCAACCAAATCGACAAAAAATCTATAGATATTATGTTACACGCATTCCCGTGTGGTGCCGGCTCAGAATGCCACCACCCCATCTCCTCCCGTGGGTGTCGTAAAAGTCGACTAAGGGATTAGCCGGAGGATGGGCAGCAGCGTCCTTCGAGTACATTAACACCGCAACTGCGATCGCCAACCCGCCTGCCAAGCGTGGCGATTATGGCAAAACCCCCCAATGAACCCACAACACATCCATATCGGTGGTTGTGGTGATCTTTGGGGGAGGCCTGTGTCCAGCAGTGGACTTCATTCGGCCGAAATGATGATGATGATTCTGCAGAAGTCTGTTCTACTCCAGTCCTCGTCTTTAACCCATTGAGTACATAAGTTAGTCGCACAGTAACAGCCATACACATTTGTCTATCTACTAATAGATAGATAGATATATATATAGGTAATTAGGTTTTTTTAAGATTGTTTCATTTGACATGCCTTTTTTATTGATATCCAGTGGAAATTCTACCTGAACTTCCTTCGCCCGGGGGACTGGGCAAAGGGGTATGTCTGACCCATTTTTTTTTTTTTTTTGGTGCCCAGTGGAAATTCTTCATGAACTTCCTTCGCCCCGGGGAAGGGCGAAGGGGTATGCCGGACTCCTACCGGCTAAAACCACTGGAGCGGTCATCTTCGGCACCGAAGGGGGGCTCCAGGTCCTCGTAAGATTACACTAGAGCCGCCCATTGGTGCCACGCCTTTAGGCACATCTCAGCGGTGATGACTGTAAAGCGGTAATGATAAGCGAGTCCTATCATTGCGCACTATATTATAGATTAATTGTAGGGTGCCTGTAAGAGGGCTTCAGGGAAGGTTCCCTGTACCAGGAAGATGTCAGTTTGATGGTCGTGTAAGAATAAGGCGAGCTCGTCGCGATGACTTGCAATGCCAAACTTTATTATATTCGCTACTAAACATGGTATCAGGTCATAATATTCCAACCCTAGAAATTTACATTCGCATTTACTTATCAACTATGTTTATTAAGCTCAGAAAATGTATTTCATTATAAATCTCGATATACGGGTCCAGAGAAAAAAAAAAACATGTTTTATCGTTTACGAAATTTATTCCATTTCTTATTAGAAGAAAATAACATAAATCATTATTCAAATTTTAGTGTAAGTATCTAATATCACACCACAAATATAAGTTACATCATTAAAAACGTATAACAAAAAAAGCTTTATAGCTTATTGTAGGCGACAGAAGATGTCGTTATTTTCTTACCATGACCATCTATCTATTACCTACATCAAGACACTTCTAGCGAACAAAGTCCTGTCGATATTCTACGAAGCAATAAATAAGATTATTTTATTTTATTTGTAGGCATTGTCCTACATCAAGCAATAATGGCCCACGAACGAGTCCGATGTACCGAGGAGAATTCAAGAGCACCACGCCGAGACTCGCCGGGCATTCGAGCTATAACTCCAAGCAAATAAAATTTTAACCTCTGCTTAATATCTGGCGGAACATTCCGACGAAGTGAACCAACCAAATTGACAGACAGTAAAATATTTTATTCGCGCAATAATTTCATTTGTAAGAAAAACAAGACGAACGCGCGCCGCCGCCGCCGCCGTGGTGCTCCACAAACATCTTCCACGTGAATTAACCTATTAAACACCAAATTCGGGAAATAAACTTCGGTTACCGTCGCTCTGTGCTCGTAAAATCGAGCTATATTTTTTGATGCCATTAACATTGTAAAATAAGCTTGTTGTTTATTTTACTCGTCTATTCGCAAACGTCTTCGTGTTACTTTATAAGGGTTAATTTTCAACTGTCTGTTAAGAAACCTACATAAAAACTCCGTGTATTTCCGCTGTTTATGTCTTCCAGAGGATGTTAAGGACTTAAAACCAGCTCACTCATACTTAACGGTAAATCGGTTGACATCTCAGGCTTCAAAACTCCCATGACTCCTCAAGGCGTCACACGTCCTTAGGTCGTATTTGAATCGGAGCAGGAGTTAGATGGCGCGGCGGTCGCTCGGCTGTGTCGACCCGGTTCGCTTTGTTTTCCCGCGCGATGTCATTAGTGGAAAGCCCTCGATATTTTCGCAAGCATCGATTATTTTTAATGGGCTGCCGCCGGCATAGCCAAGGTGCACGTACCAGAGCCCACCAAGTAATTTAATAGTAGGTACATCCGCACTCTCGACAGCTATATTGCAAAATATTGTTTTAACGCTTTAATATTCTTTATTTTACATGAGAATAACAGATTTATACATTTATAATTGAGAAACTACACATGTAGAAAATAAGCGTACTTCCAAAGTTAACAAAATTGCAAATATCGCACATCCACAGCCTGGCCTTCCTTTCATTATATTGTTCAATATTTAGCATTAATAATTTGACGGCACGGTTGGTGCAGTGGCTGATACAGTCGGCTGCTGCGCACCGGGTCGTGGGTTCGATTCCCACACGGAACAAATATTTGTATGACCTGCAGGTAGTTGTTCCGGGTCTGGGTGTATTGTATGTGGAATTCATGTCTGTAAACGCACCCACGACACAGGAGAAATCCTAGTGTGGGGCAACGTTTTTAAAAAAAAAAAAAAAAAAAAAAAAAAATTATCATTATACAGAACAAAACAATCCCAAGTAACACAATGTGTTTTTAATCCTTATAAATCCTAACATAACCTGTCCACTCAAGGGTGTCGTGATATTTACATTTGCATATGACATTGATATTTACTGTACATCTAGAATTCTAGATGAAATCCGAATATCATATTAATTAAAAATATACATAACTTGACTTACTGACAAAAGTTGCGTCATTCCCAACTACGATTTATACGAAACCACCTTACGAGTATATTCAATTTTGTTTTCAATAAATCTAATTTCATATTCACCACCATGCCAGCCAAAGGACGTGGAGCCGTCCACTGCTGAACATAGACCTCCCCCATAGATTACCACAAAGACACCAGGCCGTTTATATGTCGGCCACATCCAACGACTCCCAGCGGACTTCACCTGATCGTCTATCCATCTCGTTGGAGGCCGTCCCACGCAGCGTTCCAAAGTTCATGCCAAGTAGGATATAAAAATAAAAAACCGGACAAGTGCGAGTTGAACTCGCGTGGAGAAGTTTCCGTACGATAAATATGTTATCCACCATGTTTTAAAAAAAATGTCTATTGTTGTATTCGGTCTTGTACCAATAACTTCTCTCAAGAACAAACTTAACATCGTAATTGAAAAACATGGTCTCTCATACATTCCAACTGCAAACGTAAGTTTGTACGCACAATATTGAAGGACTTACCCTGTTATTTTAAGACCATAGACTTCTTATAGGTTTTCCTGTAATCTATAGATAAATAGCTATTATACATATTATTTTCAAAATTGTAGACTCAGTAGTTTTGGAGATAAGGGGAATGGCCAATTTGCGTCTATTTTCTTAAATAAATTAAAACCCTATATTTTAAAATGATAAAACAAATATATTTGAGACCCTCACAACAAGCTCTTCCATTTCATATGTTATACGGTACAGTTTGCAAAACTTTCTATATTGCCCCCCAAAAGTGAACCCCATATTCAACATATTTATTCACGTTACACGTGTTTGGGTCGCAGTAATCCCTGTCTGTACCAAATTTCAACTTTCTTACCGGAATTCATGGACGGATTGACTCCCCGTGCCACTGAACGCAGGTGCTAACGGACCCCCGATTCAACAATCGGAGGTCAAGTGACGCCGCCCAGTCTTGCAAAGTCCTCCCAAGCTCTGGAGTGAGCGTTGAAGTCACCCAGGACGAACACTGGACGGGGCGAGCATTTATAGCGAATGCTGCGTGCCACCCCGTCCAAGTATCTCTCGTAGTCGGCGAGAGACACATTGGGGGAGACGTAGCAGCCCACTACTGCCAGAGGTCCCCACTCTACCGCAACAAAGCCCTGCCCCCTATCTAACACGGAACAGGGTGGCCCTCCGTCTACCGCAGCCCAATGAATGGCGACGGAGTCCCCGGTGTCCTTGAACCAGCGAGGATGTTCCTGGACGCCGTAGGGCTCCGCCACTACCGCCAAGGCAACCGACCAATCCGCAACAGTCTGCAGCAGCAGTGGGGCTCGCTTCCCCCTCCTGCCTTTCTGGGCAGCACAAGTTTTGCCGCCCAGCCTGCAGACCAAAGTTCGCGCATAGAGGACAGTTTTGAGATTGCGCCATACACTGCCTCGCCTTGTGACCCTGGCTGCCACAAGTGAAGCAGAGGTCGCTCCGGTCACATGCCCGAGTTCGAGCACTGCAAAGGCCGTGCCGCCAATGCCTCGACCCCACGGAAACACGGGAGGAGGACGCAACCTTTCTGGCCGCCTCCAGTGGGCAGCGCACCCAGACTGTACCCAAGGACACAGGTGAGCGCCGAATGTCGTCCACCTTAACATCCCTGGGCTAACAGCCACCCGCCGTTGCGATGGCCTCAGCCACCTCTTCCGGCGTAACGGCGTCGTCCAGGTCACGCACCCTCATCTCCGCCGTCTTTATCGGCCGCGAGATCTGAACGGTAAAGACGGGGGAGAACACCTCCCGCATACGGCATGCCAGGCCATCAGCCTTGGCACCGCAGTCCTCACCAGCGACGGACAGCACCATTCCGCCGCTGGCTGACCTCTTGATGGTCACCGCGTCGGGACCGATGCCGAGGTCAGCGAGCTTTATGCTCTTCCTGGCCTCGGCCATAACTTCACCCAACCGACTGTTGGGTGAGCCTTCCGGCACGGTGACCGTGATAGCGGCCGTTGCGGGAACCCTGGGGAGGATGACATTTCCCTTTCCATTTTTGCCCCTTTTCCGCCTCCCATCCTTGGGAGACGAAGACTGCGCGGCCCGTGCAGTGGCGGCCTTCCGGGCTTACGGGCTTCTTGGTTTGCCTTCCAGCCACAGTGGACCACAACTCAGTGGTCTCCATCAATATCTCTACCTATACATCATAGATATAGATCCCGGTAATAAAGTGCCGCAACAGTCCAAATCTCAACCTAGAACAGAAACTTACTATCACCAAGGTTATCAGACTTAAGCTTTTGGCAACCAACATCTTTTTTTTTATAGGTGCCCATTGGATATTCTTCATGAACTTCCTTCGCCGGGCGAAGGGGTATACCGGACTCCTACCGGCTCAAAGCACCGCAGCGGTTATCTTCGGCACCTAAGGGAGCCTCCAGGTCCTCGTATGATCACACTAGAAACGCCCACTAGTGCCACGCCTATAGGCACATCTGGGAGAGGGTGACTGTAAAGCGGTCACCCCCCCGGAAGTATTGTAAAGGATCCCCCAAAGCGTCCCACGGCAGCGCGTGACCACATGCGTGCTACAGTCTTCTCTTGGGTCGCTCGGTGTAGGCACGCAGATTCCCCTGGCAACCCACATCATCATCATCATTTCGGCCGAATGAAGTCCACTGCTGGACACAGGCCTCCCCCAAAGATCACCACAACGACCGATTTGGGTGTGTTGTGGGCTCGATGGGGGGTTTTGCCATAATCGCCACGCTTGGCAGACGGGTTGGCGATCGCAGTTGAGTTTTTAATTTACTCGAATGATGCTGCTGCCCGTCCTCCGGCCAATCCCTTAGTCGACTTTTACGACACCCACGGGAGGAGATGGGGTGGTGGCATTCTGAGCCGGCACTACACGGCATGTGGTGCATACCCACACCTGTTATTTAATAATAATTATTGGTGTTGCGAGTGCTATTAACGCTAAAATTATATTTTGAATGCATCATTTGAGGCCCTCATAGCCAGTTGCACTCATTGATGATAAACGATCAGTGAGGTTAAATTATACTCGGCGTGGTCAGTCTATGGATGGGTGACCGTAATAGTACGGTATTTAAACTGAACGTATCCGTGCTCTTAAAATTGTCAGTTTCCGAATGTTGTCATTAGATGGCAGAGGTTAAGCCTATGGAGGCTTTTGGGCGGCTTGAACAATTCTGATACAAGTTTTGCCATCAACCTATCTAAAGAGAGAGAGATTATATGACACCCCCTTAAGACTACCTTTATTTGTAGGGCTTGTATGAGCCGTATATTTAAATGTGTACTATTCGGATTATACGAATAATACAGATATCCGGATATGCGAATTGCCCCCCAGTTGATTTGATTTAGAGCAACAACACAAATACTGATTGAAAATATGCCTCATCACCATCACCATCTTTATTGTTTGTTATCTGTTGAACCTAGTAGGTACAGTTTATTAATTTTAATCGATAAGCTTCAATGTACAGTTTGCCTTACTAAAAGAAGTAGTGTAAAGCGAGGAGATCTATGCGCGAGAACTTTGGGAAAATATATAGACTCAAGTTGTACTAAGCGCCTCGGAAGAGTATACTAAACCGAAAGATAGTTATATAATGTAGTTCACGAAAAAGAGAAAAACAGATAAAGAGTAAAAAAATTATGTTGCATAATAAAATATATTATTTCACGTTTAGCGTTCAGTGGCTTATCACTTGGCTTTCTGGGTAGAGTGTTACAGATTCGATCCCGATTTGATCTACAAATAGTTGTTCCGGGTCTGGGCGTTTTTGCATGTGAGATGTCTATGAACTGTAACCACGATGAAAAAGTATAAAGAAAGTAGTTGGTGAAATATTAGTGTGGGGTTATAAGAATAAATAGTATCATCATCATTTTTCAGCCGAAAAAGATCGAATCCAAAGACCGGTTTGGGTTTGAGTCCTGTGATTGCCACGCTTGGCAAGCAGGTAGGCGTAGTTGGCGATCGCAGTAGAGTTGAAATTATTGTAGTTCAAGGAGGATGCTACCCATCATTAAAAAAAAGAAAACAAAAGCAAAAAGGAGAATGCCCAAAAACGGGCCCACTTTGAGGCGACGCGTGTCTAAACAATTTATAATCCATAAATAATGTCATATTTTTTTACTTTCAGTTTATTATTATCACGTTTTCTTTTACCCTAGCATTAAAAGTCATAATAAATATTGATATAACTGATATCATATATCCGTCAACCAAACCGAATCTAAAATATTGCCAGATGTTAAATTATTTTAATAACATAATTGAAATCGATTTGAAACGGCTAATTCAATAAAATTCAACTTGTAGAGACACCATTATGACGTACAACCTAGGGAAATCACAAATACTTAAAGTAAGACAGTTATAAAATCTTAATTGTACAAAAAATACGGTTTGTGTGCTAAATGCGCATTTACATATTATATTTATGTATTAATATTTTTATAACAAGTGTTAATATAACTGTACTGTAGAAAAAATAGATTAGTTATTCAATACGCAAACGCTTCTGCCGACTATATTTTTTTATAAAATAACAAGAATCGAGTTTGATAATCGAGTAACAAAACAATTACACCTGACAACACCATCCGCGTGTCACACACACAGTGTCAAGTCAACTTGTTTACTATTTAGAACAAATCCAGAAAAAAACAATTGAACCGTACGACGTTGCCGACATATTTTATAGATTTTTTTCATTTTTGTGAAATATTTTATTGAATATGTAAAGATTTATTAATCTAAATACCGTACAACGTTGCCTTATACTTGACATTGGCGAAATTGTGGAAAATACTCTACAGAAGCCATCATTTAAGAGAAGAAGAAGAAGAACAAATCCAACAATAACAAATTGGTATACATAATTACTCACTGGCACCAAATTACAAATATTATATTCTTAGATAAGATATTACTATAACGGTCGAGGTGAACTTTAAAATTGCTCGTGTTGTTTTGGTTTAGTGTTATGTTAACGATCGGACTTATATTTAAGATCATGCATAATCAATTGGACTCTTGATACACTTGGGAAATGTCTAAACCTACTCGTGATCGGATAAACCATCCGAAGGCCCAGGAATCAGTGGTCTCTGGCACTGTGAAAATATAATCAGATACTGAAATTCCAGAAGCACCTTCACTGCCGCTGCGAGACCGTATGGTAGGGTGCTGAGTCCATATCATTTGACTGTGTTATGGTATTAAGGCTGGAACTGCCTTAATGATTTAAGTGCCCCAGTTTTATAGATAGCATAATAATTATGTTCTATTAAAACTAAATGTGTAATTTATTTATTGTTGTTTTATTTCTTAAATGCACACCTGTTATATTGATAGGATCAAGTATTTGGAATGGTATCTTAACATACCTGCCCTTTATTAATCCTAAGCTAATCGTAAGCGTCCCATTTTCTCTAGGTACAATGCCATTCAGTCATAGGTAATGTCATCAGACATTACCACAATTACCCGGAGTGGTGATCGCACTTTGTTGTTACTTACTAGAGTACTAAAATACTGCTGCCAACTTTTTTGCCAGCTTTTAGTGCTTTCTTATGACTACTTAGAGAGTACACAGTACACTGCTATTCGCTGGTGAGGCGAGGGTTAACCTATTCTTTGCTAGTCAAAACGCGAGTAAAAACAATGCATCTGTAACAATCATATCCATCAAATCATCTGTAAGACATCCACTACTAAACAACGGATTCACCCTTTAACATTTAACCACAATCAGACTAGTAAATAGCTATAGTTAAGTTACGAAGAAGTCAAATGATTGCGGATTTTATAAACTCAATTTAATCAGAAAAAGTGAGATCTCCTAAACCTGGGTAAATAAATAGAAACCGTTTGCTGAATATGAAAAGGTAATGCTTTTTGCTTAGCCGTGTGGTGCCGGCTCAGAATGCCACCACCCCATCTCCTCCCGTGGGTGTCGTAAAAGTCGACTAAGGGATTAATCGGAGGATGGGCAGCAGCGTCCTTCGAGTACATTAACAACACAACTGCGATCGCCAACCCGTCTGCCAAGCGTGGCGATTATGGCAAAACCCCCCAACGAGCCCACAACACACCCATGTCGGTCGTTGTGGTGTACTTTGGGGGAGGCTTGTGTCCAGCAGTGGACTTCATTCGGCGGAAATGATGAATGCTTTTTCTACAAAATAAAAATAAAACCACCATGACACGACAATTTTTTTTGTGGGCCCAACTCTCCTACCAAAATGGGCATTCTCCTTTATCGGTGCTATAAAAAATCAAAGATCTCGGATTTCCTACAAAACTTTTAGAATTTTACCCTTTTCAGGCGCCTTATATCATTCTATTATATGATTTGTTAATGATGTATGAGTACCTACAATGGATTAAGGAAACACCTTTCGCTAGTTAGCAGACTATATAATAATTAAAAGATAAAGTAAACAATTGTCTGTACATATTTGTCGCCGTTGCAATGATATAGCCGCAGTTTTGTGGTTTGATAGCATTCTGATATTTGAAGTATATTTTTCCGGGTCGCCCAAATAATATTCTTCCCATAGCACAGTGTACATCGGTTACTTATTTGTAGATCACATAGCGCTTGTGTTCTGATTGTAGACTTCACATTAGTATGCTTTCTAGCCGTGTGGTGCCGGCTCAGAATACCACCACTCCATCTCCTCCTGTGGGTGTCGTAAAAGTCGACTAAGGGATTAGCCGGCGGATGGGCAGCAGCGTCTTTCGCGTGCATTAACAACTCAACTGCGATCACCAACCCTTCTGCCAAGCGTGGCGATTATGGCAATACCCCCCAATACACCACAACAAACCCATATCGGTCGTTGTGGTGATCTTTGCTGGAGGCCTGTGTCCAGCAGTGGACTTCATTCGGCTGAAATGATGATAGGTACTCTTCCAGAACCTTTTCTAGGCATACCTATGCAAAAACCTTATATGATACCTACGAGTACAAACGTATAATTCTCCTAATACATTATGCGTAAAACTAAATATATATAATATATATTCGTATCAAGATTCATTACAAAATCATTAAACAAAAAATTAAGAAGGTAGTATTAAATTACCTGTATTAAATTTTTCATCAATTAAAAATACCTTTAGTTAAATCAGAATAATCAATCACTCGGATTAATTGCAATAAAAGCATATATATATGCTCATAACGTTAACTCAGAGATATTATAATAGTCCATAAAGCTGGATTTACGTAGTTCCACAATGCACTATACAAAAGCTATATTATAAAGCTGTATGTATTGTACATTATCAGGGTGGCACGCATCGTGTACCCCGGGGCTCAATCATTAAGGGATCATTAAAAGTCCGCCGTCAACCTGTTGGGCGCTCAACCGATGCCCTTTCTCTACTTTTTCTCCGTTTTCAAAGGGTTTAGATATTTAATTCCGTGGTGTAACTTAACTTTGTTCGGTATCTCGGCATCTAAGTATTTAGGTCGCGATTTATTTAGAAACGCGTTATTATAATAATTTTAAGTAATGCTAATATGTATTGTTTTGTAGTTAGTTACGATAGTTCTTTAACACAGTTTTAAGGTGTTAAAGTCATTATTTATATTTAAAGGTAAGACTACAGCGCCAGTACCCTTTTTCTAAGACTTTGGAGTGCGAAATAGCATAAACAGCTGCAAATTAAAAACGGCTTGTTTTAAATTTTCTTCGTTAAGATTTTATAGCTAGTTCCAAAGTGAATAGTAATGAAATTCAACCCATATCTAAGGCTTATAACAAGAATCTAGTTACAGTCGATTTTACTACGGGAAATTACTTACACCGCAGTTAATGCACTTTAGAGCATTAGAACTTACGATCGCGTCATAAGATTTCGTACGGTATAAAAATATTATTTTCAGTGCTCGGCTTGCAAATGAGATACAAACGGTATTAAACATAAAATGAAGTGCATAAAACATTCATCAAGTTTTTATGACACCGATTTATCACTTCAGCGGATAGTTAGAATGGTGTTGGGATGAAAAGAGTGGTAACAAAGTCGTCGGGCGGCGGGCGGCTCGGCGCGGCAAGCAAATGAGGCGCGACGCTCACTGCTAACTAAACCAATCGGCCGTGTAGACCACACAGACTAGCGGTTTGGACGCTGCGTTCATTTCAAATGTTAAATTCTTACTATTCTAGGTGTGTGTATTTCCAAAGTTCTTGAAACGACCCTCTGTTTCAAAAAAAATTCATTACTCTTAAATAAATAATTTTCTAAGGGAACGTTAACTACGTTTTGATATTGTTTCGGTATAATGATTGTCAAGTTGAATGTTTTTCTGTTTATTACTTCATATTAAAATATATGAAATTTGATCCGGTTTTTACTAATTTCAGTAAGAATGTAATTAATTTAAATAAACGAGTTTATTTTTTAAAGAATGTCCTTCTAATGTTAATTTTAAGAACTATATTTTTTTTCTTGTTACATACTCTCTTCTTTTATTCACATTCATTTTATTCCGAATTCTCTTTTTCATAGTTATCTACTCTTCCTTTTATACCGCGTTTCAAATAAAAATCATACAAAATAACACAACAATCATTACTGCAATTCATTTACACAGTCGAGCGTTTTCAATTTGAGCGTTTCCCCGCTTATTTGCGGCGATCATTTAGCATCATTTGCGAGCTGCTTTTTAAACCTCATCTGTTTTTAATGCGACCGCTGAATCCTTTCGCGTTCGCTTGTTATTCGGATACTATACTGTGCCCTGATACCAAGTTTCCGTTCTCTAGTTATGACTTCTCTGTGTAAATTTGATACCATTATCTTCCTGCGTCCATCTTTATAATAAAAATAGTTTCTTTAACGCCGTTTTTAATTGCTATACTTAAAGTAGAAACAAGATACGATAAAGATAAATATATTTTTATTCCTGTAAACCATTTAAAGGTATCTATGAATATTTATGATCAAACATTAGGTTATTTATTTATTTAAGCTTAATTTACAACAGAACAAGACGTTAGTTGCTACGTTCCAAGCTGTAGATTTCGGTCAGTAACCTCCTAAGCTACTTTTTAAATCAGAATACATATATTACAATATTTATGACCACATGTTTCACTATGTAAAATAATATACGTACCTATAGTATTTAGATTTGCATGTATGTTCCTGCCTGTATTTTAACTTTTAATTTTTTGTACCTCTATGCATTTTATTTCATTTAACGCAAAGGTTGGCTGGCAGATAATACCACATAACAGTCCGCCTTGTGTACTACAATTGTGTATAGAAGCATACATAAATAAATAGGGTAGAAAATGTCTAAACTTTTTAAAATTCTACATTGCACAAGCCTGAATTGCAATTACCTTTTAATATGAATCCTAGCAGGTTTGAGTTGCCCAAGAAAGGCTTTATCTCTTTGTTTTGTTGAATACATGATAATTATTTATTCCGAGTGGTGTCCGAATTAAGAATATAGCACCACTCCATATCCTCCCGTGGAAGTCGTAAAAGGCGACTAAGGGTCTAAACTAGAGAGATGGGCAGTAGCGTCCCTTCTGTGGAACAATACTGCGGTCACCAACTCGCCTGTCAAACATGGTGAGTACTGGGAAATTTCCCCCAAAATGACGACAAAATTGTGGAAATCGATGGGGAAGGCCGTTGTTAAGCAGTGGACGTCCTTTGTCTGATATGGATGATAATTATGTAGCTTTTTAATCTAATTTCCAAGTACGTTTTTACTTTTAACTGACATGCAATCGTCGTTCTTTTTTTTTTCTTTTTTGTTGGGTTTCTCGCATACATTTCAGGCAAATGTGGTTGCTTAACCGGTCATTTCTGGTGAAGCCAAAAGAGGCCTCCAGCCAGGCTTAAACCGTCGTTCTTGAAACCCAATAGGTTTAGTTTCCGAAATGCCTTTCCGAAAGTAAAACCCTGCAAAGTGTTCGAAACGTCAGGAAAAACAAAAATCTAAAATAAACGCGATAGAATCCGTTTAAAAGTGTTTTATTATAATGTGTAATACTCGCGAAAACCTAAGACATTATTACACAAACTTATTTCGAATAAAATAAAAATCAACAAGTGTGATTAATACGTAGCGATAATCAAGCGACTGAAATATCATTTATGAAGCTATCAGCGCCAGCGATCCACGCTAACTGCATGAAAACACATAAATATTTATCTCATAACGTACCCAACCTCGTTACAGACCACGGAGTTAAAATGTCATGGAGTGGTAACACGCACATTTCTTCCTAGAACCTACCAAATTACCGAGTGTGGGGAGGCCGACTTAGATAAAAACCGACAATTGGCCACTTTCACGCTGACATACTGAGCTTATACAAATATGGAACACGCAGCTTAACTCGTACACTAGCCCTCCATTTGTTGTTGCTCCATGACACATGGACATGTCATAACAGCTCTAATTTACTAAAGTTATTGCCGATACGTAATAGATGTCTCGTAATGACGTCGCTTCCTCGCACATTCATTCTCTATAAATTGGTAAACATAATACTCCAAATTTATTGGAAATTAGGGGTAGATCTACTAAAAATTTTGGGTGCTGAAGGTGGAGGACACAATGTGGTAGCGCTATTCGGGAGAGATCTTTAATACCATGTCCCAGTCCAGTGGCAAAAACACCCTGGCTGGTAATAGTAATTATCTGTAGGCCATACGATACTTGGTCTCATGAGATCGACACAGCAGCTCATGACGTAGAAAGCAAAATGCTAAGTCGATACGCCAATTGTACCGTCAAAAGGTGTAGTTGAGTTTGATACGTTTATTTTCTTAACAGACTTAACTTAAAAAATCCTTGGGAAGAAGAGGTTTTTTAACATATTGGATAGGCTTGCTTTTGACATAGGTTAATGAAGCGGCTTGCCTAGAATAAACCTGTTCACTCGCGTCTTGCACATTTATAGGCAGAAAAAACATAGGTTATAATAGTACGGATACACAGACTGGCATGGAGTTCCATTCCTTGGCAGTAAGGACGAAAATCGTGGAATCAAACCACTTCGTGCGTAGGGACGGAACATCCACCAAATAACGGTAAATAATCCTTTGCCTTAATAACTACCTCACAGATTTCCTGAACTCCACATTTTTATCTAAATCTTAATTGTCTACTACCATTTGACGGCACGGTTGGTGCAGTGGCTGATACAGTCGGCTGCTGCGCTCTGGGTCGTGGGTTCGATTCCCTCATAGAACAAATATTTGTATGATCTGCAGGTAGTTGTTCGGGGTCTGAGTGTATAGTGTGTGGAATTTGTGTCACGACACAGAACACAGGAGAAATGCCAGTGTGGAGCAAAATTTAATATTAAATAAACCTAAGCGTTATTTAAAATCATATGAATTGAAGCACTACTATTCACTAACGCCGACTAAACGCAAAACATAAACGCACAATGGCACACGGCGGTGTCGCCTGCCTAATCCGTAGCCTCGTTATCGCGTCGCAGCGGTCGCCTCATTATAGCGCGATATCGCGCAAACCGCCTGTTATCTTAATTTATTTGTAATACATGCATTTTTATTGCACATTGCTGGATTTTCGAAAACGGCCAGTGGTATTTTCGACGCTTTGTTTAACTAGTATGGCTTGCGACCTATTTAATGTTGGGTAAGTGTGGGCGGAGAATATACGATAAACGCGGGATTTAACGAAAATCATTTAGAAAGACACTCAAATAAGGAAACCAACATCATCATACATCTACTGAGATTTTGGTTTTATATTTTTGTGGGTATGATAGAAGTAATTTGCAAGAAAGTAGAACTCATCTTGATAACAAACAGATAAGATGATCCACTTGTCCATATATCATCAACACATGCATTATTATAGCCACATCTTTCGGTAGTTTTCAAATTAATGTTATTTTTGAAAGGTCTTTACGTTTTTAAATTTATAGTTCTTGTAGGTCGTGTGGTGCCGGCTCAGAATACCACCACCCCATCTCCTCCCATGGGAGTCGTAAAAGTCGACTAAGGGATTAGCCGAAGGATGGGCAGCAGCGTCCTTCGAATACATTCACAACTCAACTGCGATCGCCAACCCGTCTGCCAAGCGTGGCGATTATGGCAAAACCCCCCAATGAGCCCACAACACAGCCATATCGGTCGTTGTGGTAATCTTTGGGGGAGGCCTGTGTCCAGCAGTGGACTTCATTCGGCCGAAATGATGTAGGAATTATAAAAAAAACACGAATGTATCAGCCAAGCTCAGATCACAAAACTCTTTAGTAGATATATGAAAATTTGATAACTGTATACACGTAGGTACATATAGTATACTGTGACCAAATTCTCGTAGACCGTAGCACTGACCGTAACTGACTGCTACAAAAACTTTACGCACTTACTTCTTTTGAACGCTTTTAATCCTATCAGAGTGGACTGCGTAACAAGGTGACCATATAATTGAACAGTACTCCAATATGCTTCTGACTAGGCTATTGTGAAGTAGTATAAAGCTGCAGAGTTTTTTAAAACCTTTAGTAGATCTAGCTTTAAGTCAGCATAATGACCGCGAAAAGATAGTTGGTCGTCGAATAAAACGCCAAGATATCTGGCTACATATTTACGATTGAGAGTATGGTCGTAAGAGTTTATAGTAATACGTGGTATTAACACGTTTTTGGTAAAAGTTATAACGATGCATTTGTTTATATTTAAGTACCTACGATTAAGACTCCGCCAACTCGAAATGGCGTGTAGATCACGTTGTAAGGATTCACAGACCGAATATTTTTTATGGATGCTAACTCCTTCAAAGAGTCCTCATATAGTGGACAAAGGCTTTTTAATTGTTTTACGAGATCGTTGATAAAGAATAAAAAGAATAATGGCCGCAAATGCGATCCTTGTGGCATCCCAGAGGTGATGGTCATGGGTTGTGACGAATACCCCCTGAGACTAGTTGGCTTCTATGCATTAAATACGATGAACTCAGCGAAATAAGCAATCGTGTATGCCAGAAATGAGTTTTGTCAGTAGTATGTTATGATTAACGTGTTCAAATGCCTTACGGAAATCAGTATAGATTGAGTCCACTTGACCTTCCCTTAGCAAAAACAAAGAAGAGGTTTGTTTGATTAGATTTAGTAATTAGTTAGTACTAGATTTTTACGAATATAATTACATATAGTGTGAAGTATTAATTTAAACCTTATAATAATAATCAATTTATCCTATAGTCATAGCAACCACTTCTGTAGGTTTCGACACTGATGCTGACCAAAGGTAGCTAAAGTAGACAATATTGCCTGTGAACACCGTGTACGTGAATGCCCGATCATGTCATGCAATTTAGGTTCTTATTGCAAATTTTCTATCATAATACAATCGTTTACCCAGTAATTAGATTCTAAGAGACACGTTTACACGTTATATTTAAACAACAGAGATGACAATATCTGAGAGAAATGCCGAAAGATTCTCAAAGTTTGATTACAACATACAAAAAATACCATACAGTTGCGATCGCTACTTGTCACAACTCGCGTGACGTTTATCTTTTCATAGTTAGTTGGCTAACCACTAACCTAACCTCTGTATAGCCTCCATTTTAATATTATCAGAACTGGAGTCGGAGCGGGAGATTTGAACCGGAGATTCCAGCATCAGATTATGGTACATTTATCTACACTGTTCTCACATATTGATAATAAATACAAACTATTCAACCATATTGTTAAATCGTTTACCAAATAAAATAGCCCACCTAAACCTGAGTTTCTTTCGGCATTCTTGCTCGAAGTTTGTCACGTAGTGCCCTCTGTCATTTCAACGTGTAAAACTGTCTGTTAAGACATAATTACTGAATCCCATTAACTGTTACAAAGCAAGACATAATTAAAAATATATTGTGTCTCGCGGCTGCCGGCAATAAACAGGTAAGAGCATAAACCATTTTATCCATGCTGACGTAAAACTGACCTCAAGAACAGAAGTTGCATTTATCAATTTGTTTATAATAAAATTAAAATAGAACAGTCATTTACACGGTGATAAAGTGTAAGCGTTATTACTTATAAACATAACAAAACATCTTTGTATATTTTATACTGGTATCCATTTTTTTTTCTTTCGTGTCCATACACGCCAAATGAATATGCAACAGTTTTATGGCCGTTAGAATATAAAATTCTTTCACTTTATTCCGCATCAATATGAATCTAAGTTGATTTTCTTCTTTCGGCCTTTCCTATTTTTATCAGGCGTGGAAAATAAACCATGGTTCAACGTGCTTTTACTTATTAATCGCCGTATGGTGTTACTCGTGTAACAAAATCATACTCTAATATTATTAATTAGAATTAAAACGATATTATAATCTATACAAATAAATAAAATTGAAGTGTCTGTTTGTAATGTCAAAATAACAGCTTTTTACTAAATGCATATGAAAGTATGTACGTTACATATAACAAAAACACTATTTTTTTAAATTTGTTTGTCTGTCTGTCTGTCCGTCTGTCTGTCTGTCTGTCTGTTTGTTCCGGGTAATCTCCGAAACGGCGGGACCGATTTTGACGGGACCTTCATTGGCAGATAGCTGATATTATAAGGAATTACTTAGGCTACTTTTATTTTGGAAAAATAATTAGGGTTCCGCGTAAAAAATAAAACCCTTGAAATCCAATATATATATTCTATGTCAAGTGTCTATGTCGAAGTACTCTAAATTTATTTTAAATTAAACGCGAGTGAAACCGCGGGTCCCTGCTAGTTTAAAATAAGTATCAAAACTTGCTAGCTAGCTAGCTGCTAGCAAACATCGTATTACTTACCAGTAAATTCTACTACACATTTCAAAATAGAAAGTTTGATTTACACCTTCTTCATCCCGAATTATACTATTAACTTTTTAGGTTACTAGTACATTTCTCACTTGAGATCGTAGTGGTCTTTTGGACATTTTCACGGAAATAGATTGCAATATAGGGTAAATTGGCCGTGTGGTGCCGGTTCAGAATAGCACCACCCCATCTCATCCTGTGGGTATTTTAAAAGGCGACTATAGGATTAGCCGGAGGATGGGCAGTAGCATACTTCAAGTAAATTAAATACCATCAACTGCTATCGCTAACCCGCCTGCCAAGCGTGGCGATTATGGCAATACCCCTCAATGAGCACACAACTCAAACCCAGATCGGTCGTTGTGTGTACAAAAGTTTATAGGGTTAGTTAAGTTCTGAAAGTATTATTTCACAACAATGCGACAAGTAGTTGATTACTTTTAAGTGGTCAAGTTGCGAAATATACTTATTTGGGCTTATTCTATGATGTCAAACTATTCTTCATTTTACTGGTTTTAGTTTATTTTTTACTAATCTTTACACACCCTTGTAAATTATTCATGTCTTCTTAATCATGCAACATATCGAAATAGATAATACACGAAAATTAAAGTTAAAATTCCTCTTTTAATCCTTAAAAGTATCATTAAAATACATTGAGCCGTTTCGGAGCTTATTCGAGACAAACTTTCAGACAGAAAGACCGACAAAAAATCTAAAAACGTTCATTTATGATTAGGCATCGTATTATAGCAGTTTTTGCTTAACTTATGGCATTTATTTTGATATTGTAGATAGACACTTCTAAATTGTATAACTTTTGATGTAGGTAGTGTAAATGGAATCGCAGTTATAGAAAGAAAAAGTAAGAAGCGATCTACCGTCCTCTGCTTTTTTTTTTTTTTTTTTTAACGTGGGTAAATCGTCTTGGGCTTTCTCCGCCTTGGGAAGGGCGGAGGGGCATGCCGGGATCAAACCGGCTAAAACCCCACGGTGTCCTTCTTCTTACCTCTAGCCGGGGGTGAGTTGTACGCTTTTCTGCATTAGACCGCTCCCCGGCAGGACCGTCCTCTGCCCACGATGCCCCATTTTATTGGATCTCCATTAAAATGTCAATACTACAATTCACTAGTCATTTATTATTTGTTAGTCGGGACTCTCATATTCTTTCCCTTCTTTGTCCGGTTCTTCACAACCCTAAGTCTCCTGTCTATCTGCGTGAGCGCTTTGAGTATCTTGTGCCTAGGGGTACTTATAGGCTATCGTAAATATTCTTCCCTTCTCCTTCGTACTACTCATCATACTGAACCGTTTGGTAGGAATTAAGGAAAACAACGTCTTTACCATACAACTTATATTGGAGGACTGGCGTCACACAAGAATGGTTGAACAATCATAAGCATATAACATTTTATACAAATACCCTACATTACACCTCCACCATCAAATTTAAGTGATATATATATATACACATATAAGAATACAGAATTACGGACAAGAATACACAGTTCATATTAAGTATAATAATATAATTACATTGTAATTTGAATGGATCACTCAATCTTAATCAAACTCTAAACCATATCTAACCACTGGCTTACGTTCCCGTTTAGGGCGTGATTCTGATAGCTTCTGGGGTGGTGAACAGAGTACAGTAGATTCGTAACTTGAGTTATCGTCTCGCGCTAGAGAATCGACCACATTTTCAGTTAAAGTAATATCTTTAGACTTTAGTTCAAGTTCAGCAGTACCTTTATGTTGTTGTTGATTTAAGCCGCATCTACTCTCATCCACCACCTCATCCGCCCGCGGAACGACATTACCACCCCCACTCGTCGATAAATCACCAGTATCAATATCAGGACAAGTAACATCAGAAAAACGTGACCTACGACGCATTTGATCTATATGCCGTTTTATAAATTGACCGTTACCACTTTCCACAATATACCTACGAGAACCTTCTTTGTTGTATACCTGCCCTTTAACCCACTTTTCTTGTTGACCATAGCCCCTTGCCCATACCGTATCGCCTTGCATAAAATCGCGCTTAACGCCACCAGCATTCTGAGCCTGACTGTCCTGTGCACAATGTATTTTATCCCGTAAGGCTTGGTCGTTTCTTAATAAATCAAGACGTGAGCGTAATCTACGTTTTTGCAAAAGCATGGCTGGAGTCTCCCCAGTTGTGCTATGTATAGTGTTTCTGTAGGTCAAGAGAAAGGTCTGCAAAGCGACATCTACGTCCACGTTATCCGTATGCGCTTTCTTAATTGCACGCTTACATAACTTGACAGCATTTTCAGCAGCACCATTAGAAGAAGGATGATAGACGGGAGAGAACGACTGCTTAATTCCATTGTTTTGCAAAAATTCACTAAACTCCCTACTGGTGAATGGAGGTCCCTGATCCGAAACTAGTTCTACAGGTAGACCGAAACGCGCAAAAGTTGCTCGAAGGACTTTTATAATGACTAATGCATTGGTTTGTTTGACCTCAAAAGCCTCGAGCCACTTGGATGTCGAATCTACTAATATTAAAAATGTTTTGCCTTTAAAAGGTCCCAAAAAGTCAATATGTAAGCGTGTCCACGGCTGGGGTAAATACGGCCAATGTTGCGGTGTGGAACGGGGCGGTGCGTCCGCCACTAGCGCGCAAGTCTCGCAGCCGCGGCACAGCGCCTCCACATCGTCATCGATACGCGGCCACCACACATAACTCCTAGCCCAGCTCTTCGTCTTCACTATACCCATATGGCTACAATGCAACTGTTTTAATACTATCTGTCTCAATGCCTCAGGTATGATTATTCGGTAGCCCCACATAATACAGCCGCCTTCAATATACAATTCATTTCGCCTAATGAAAAATGGTTTTAGTTCCTCATTGTTACACCATTGCGGCCAGCCTGATTCTATGTAAACTTTTATTTTACTAAGTATTAAATCCTTAGCCGTGACCTTGCTAACATCGTAATTCTTTATCGGTAAAAAGTTTTCAACGAAATTGACATACGTTACTTCTTTGACGGCCCGTTCCGTAGCAACATTGGACGGTAATCGCGATAAAGCGTCGGCGCAATTCTTTTTGGACGGTACGTACTCAATATCATAATTGTACCCGGACAAAAGAACAGCCCAACGTTGCAAACGAGAAGCTGACATAACAGGAATACCTACCTTATTACCAAATATATACGTTAAGGGTTTATGATCCGTTCTTAAAATAAACTTCCTTCCATACAAAAACTGGTGGTATTTACGTATCCCGTATACAATAGCTAAAGCCTCCCTATCAATCTGCGAGTAGTTACGTTCGGCGGATGTGAGCGAGCGCGAGGCGTATGCGACGGGCCGCTCACCAGCCACCGTCACTTGCGACAGCACCGCGCCCACACCCACACTGCTGGCGTCCGCCGTTAGCACCAGCGGTAACTCGGCCGAGTAATGCATTAGGACTTCACTACTTGTCAGTACGTCTTTAACTTTTTCAAATGCACTTTGACATTTAAAGCTCCAATTATACTTCGACCCCGCCTTTAACAACGCGTATAAAGGCGCGAGCATTGTACTTAAATTTTTAATAAATTTTGAGTAGTACATAATCATACCTATAAACGACCGCAACTCCGCTACGTTAATTGGTGCGGGTGTATCTTGAATCGCTCTTATCTTATTGGGACATGTATGTACTCCACTTTCACTGATCACATATCCGAGATAACTTATGGATTTCGCAAAAAAGTCACACTTATCTTTTTTTACCTTTAAACCATAGTTATCTAAACGCTGAAAAACCTTGTGTAAGTTTTGTAAGTGTTCGACTGTCGATGAACCCGTAATTATGATGTCATCTAAAAATACTCCTACGCGCGGTAATGGATAACGGTCAACCTCTAAAACTTTATTTAACGTCAATTTAAAATCAGCACAAATTCTTATGTTACCGTCCTTCTTGACGACGGGCACGATAGGCGTAGCCCAGTCAGAGCGCTCGACAGGGGTGAGGATGCCGTCCCGCACGTACTGCTGCAGAGCGCGCTCCACCGGCTCGCGCAGCGCGTACGCCAGCGGGCGCGCGCGCATGAACACCGGCCGCGCGCCGTCGCGCACGTGAATACTAACTGGCGGGCCGGCGAAACGGCCCAATCCTTCCGCAAACACATTACAATATCTGGAACTGAAAGTGTCCAAATTGAATTCCTCGCTCGATATTTTATTTACGCAAGCTGGTTTTATAGTTGGTAACTGAATACCCAACTCCACTATCCACTGTCGACCGAGCAAGGCCGTTTTACCATTTTTTATTACATATAAATCTAACTCTTTAACTTTATTTTTATACAAAACTTGCGGTGTTATCACGCCAATCGGGTACACTAACTCGCCTGTATAGTATCTTAGGACAATGTTACATTTATTTATCGTTAAGTTACTAAACTCTGTCTGATACATTTTATAACTTATGCATGATACCGCACTGCCGGTATCGCACTCCATACTTATTGTTTTATTATGCACCCTTATGGAAATCATGAAGGGTTTGTATTGACTTAAAGTTAACAGATTTAGATTAATGTCAATTACCTCCTCGCTGTGATCACTTTCACTTCCTGTAACGGTATCTACCGTCTTTGCTTCCAGGCTATATTGGCTCGATAAGTTGGGACACATCCGCCGAAGATGACCGGTCTTGTTGCAAACACGACATACGTAACAGGCAAATCTACAAGTAGTCGCTTCATGCGCTCCGCCGCACGCTCGACATTTTGTAGACGGCCTCCTCTGTGTATGTATCGCCGTTGCAGCGCTGCGCTGACGAAGACTGCGTCCGCTCCACGGCCCGGCCTCCCGCGCCGCACCGTCTCGCGTTTGTTCCTTCTCGCTTGCTGTACCCGACGCCATCTTCTTCCTGCGCCATCTTGTTCCCTCTATCGTCTGACAATCGGCCGTTGATGCATCGTTTGACCTTCCGTGCCCTTGGACTACGACCGCCGCATCTTTTTCTGCTGACTCCAAGCTAATCGCCAAGCTATAGGCTCTTGGAAAATCTAGCTTGGGTTCGGCGAATAACCGTTGGCGAATCATCTCACTGTTGATGCCACATACCAACTGGTCCCGCAAGCTTTCCGCGAGCCAAACCCCGAATTCGCATGACTTGGACATTTTTTTAAGTATCGCGATATACTCTGCTATCGTTTCGCTGCTTTGTTGAGTCCTCTTCCGAAATTTATACCTCTCAGCGAGCTCACTTGGTTTGGGTTGTAGATGTTTCCCCATTATATCCACGATTTGTGAAAACGACTTAGTCCTTGGTTTGTCTGGCGTACACAGATTCACTAAAAGTTCATAACTTTCGGCGCCCATAAGCGTTATTAACGTTGGTACAAATAGTTCACTTTTCACCTCGTTGACTATAAAGTACTGCTCCAAGCGTTCGATGTATAACCGCCAATCGTCCTTGTTGACATCGAACTCCGTTACTTTGCCGATCGTCATTGTTCCTACGCACGCTTTCACTATTTTTATTAAATTATGGTTTTATCCTCGTCGCCACTGAACCGTTTGGTAGGAATTAAGGAAAACAACGTCTTTACCATACAACTTATATTGGAGGACTGGCGTCACACAAGAATGGTTGAACAATCATAAGCATATAACATTTTATACAAATACCCTACATTACACATACCTCCAGCCGTTACGATGGATCGTTTACAGTACACGGAGTGCGTCTCTGGAATTCTCTTCCACACGCACTACGCGACTGCCCTTCACTGGACATTTTCAAGAAAGGACTCAAAAAGCATTTTCTCTCATTATAACTTATAAGTATGTATAATTGGTGTATATTTATTTATATAGTTATTTATTTATTTAAATATAACTCAATGTATTTATTTATATATATCATGTCCGTGCTGTAAGTTGATTTTATGACTAACAGGACTCCCAAAATCGCTTGTGATCTTTATTTTTAACTGTTGTTTTCTTCCTGATTGTACCTACACTTGATACTTTCCTCCTTTGTTTTTTTTTTTTTGTCATACAAAGTTTTGCAGGAAAATATCTCAATGTTGGGTTAAGATCGCCTTTGTACATCATGTTTTATTTTATTTAACAATCTATGTTTATTATTTTAAGTTGTACAATGAAGAATAAGAATAAAACCTTACAGAATGCTATTTCAATAGATATTAGAGAAAAACTACGTCAAATATACTTTCAACGTCTGAAATGTGCAATTTATTTAAAACATCTAAAATACGGCTCTATTAAAGAAAACCGAAGCACTATTCGAAAACAAACAGCACATTAAAATTCACTTTCTCATACAAATAAACGAAGAAAAATGGTAAAGAAACCGCAAGGACGACAAAGCACCCCAATCGAAATGGAAAAACGATCCACGCCAATTGCCATAAAAAGATCGTCGGCCCAATAAAACGGAATCGACATTGTCAGCGATGATTTGAGCCGGTAGCGGGCGCGGTACGGGCGCGGTACGGGAGCAGTACGGGAGCGGGAGGGGACGGGAACACGGTTTGGGCGGGCAGACATTTTTATACGGCGACAGGAAAAACTCCATCTCGCAACGTTACTGACTCAGTGACGACTGATTTGTTCCCATTTCAATTGGTTACCAGATTATTTTCGTGACGCGTGTTTTTCTGATTTCGTTGAGAGCTTCAGTAATTTTGTGAGTTTTTCAGTAAATTTAAAGTTTTGGTTAACTTTTTTATATTCACCTATTAAAATTTTAAATGTTGTGTTTTTATACATCATCTTTGTAAGACAATAAAGTTATCATTATGTTCTATGTGTATGTAATTTAAAGTAAAGTAAAAATTGAAAGGATTGATTTTCATAGATGATATAACGTTCCAAAAAACTTTAAGATTGTCAATAAAGTTACCTTTACGCTAAATCGTGATGAAACAGAACCGCTGAACAAAGGCCTCCCTCATAGATTTCCACAACGCCCGGTTACATGCTGTCCGCATCCAACGACTCCCAGCAGTTTGCTTTTTTCGTTTTCTATTTTAAGCGCATCCTTATCTAAACGTCCTTACAAAATCCATACGCGAAGCACATGAATATCTCTCATGTGTCCATAGGCTATAAAGGCGAACACCACTGCTGAACAGGTGTCCCCTCTATTTAGAAAATTAGTTCTAACAAATACTTATTGCAACGCATTTCGAATTTTTTACATTTGATCGTCATATTTTCGTGTCTCAGAGAGTTCTTATTAAAATAGGTAATATAAAAATATAAAATAATATTAATATCTTTATAAAAGTATTTTTTAATTCCAATAAAAGGAAAGATATCTACAATGATTAGGAGTTTGATTATTTATTAACTAATTTCAATGAAATTCAACAAAAAAACTTCTTGTTTAACATTAATTATTTTAGTGATAAAAGTTGTATTCGGTCTTTTATAAAGTTTTAATGCTTTGAGAAAACTTATATTAATTTTGATAACTTAATATACCTACAATGATAATCAGTAGTCAAATGTATTGTATATAAAAACAAAAAAGCAACACCACGGTTATTAATCTTTGCAGTATTATTTTACATTTTATGAAATTGGCACGTTATTAAATAATTATGAAAGTTTTTGCAAACTTTAAGTTTGTACTGTTTTAACGACATTTAATGGCAAAGACAACATATAAGTGTATAAGTAGGTATTTACGTTTCGTTACCTGCTTTAATGTTAGTTTTTATGAAGTGAACTTACTTGGCGTGCGTGTGGGGCCGTGCAGCAACTGTCAAAAACACGTGGCGAGTCCCTCGGGACACACGCCCACCTGCACACAAGTAGCACACTGCAAACTGAGTACCTATACAGTTCTTTTACTGCTACCAGCGAGGTAACAAGAGCGTAGAGTGACTTCACTAGTTAGCAGAGCATGAGTTGAGATGTCGTAAGCAATGTTGGAAAGTTACTGCGTCGCTCGTTCGCGCAAAGATGAGCGTCAGACGTCGCGTCGACAGACCGACTGAGCGGCGACCGGAGAGCGCGGGCGACCGAGCCGGCGCGCCGCTGGGCGGGTCTGCTACCACGCCCCGCCTCGACGACCGCCCTCAAGCCGCCACGCCTACCTGAATTAATAAAAGGCGGCAAACACTGCCGGACACGCGGACAATGCCGCATTGTCCTGCGTCCAAAATAGTTTCAATTAGAATCGAGGACAAGGCACAAAAGCGCCCGCCGGCGTATCATTCACGCCGAAATTGGCCGCTGCATGAGCGATTAGCGAAACCTCATACAAAACTGTCGATGATATCGCAAACTATTGTCCCGCATTCGAACTAAACCGCTCGTTATAATAGAATCAATCTAGTCTATCTACTAGCGTATTATAGCTCACTTAATAGCCTATATATACTTAAAAGTTCATTTAGTGGTAATAGGTAGATTATCAGTCATACTTTAGGTTCATAGTTACCAAGTTACTCATAACAGTCAAAGCAATGCTAAATTAAAAGCTTGGTAGTAAGTATTTTAAATTCAGATAGGCAAATTAATTACATGTAAATTTGAGGATTTCTATTCGTGCCATCATAATACCAAACTCCTGTTAATAGAGACCATTTCCGAATGAACACACTATAGCAGTTCACTGTTAGATAACACTTAACTGTTGCATAGGTACCTACCTACCTATTTAGTTTCAATACCTATAGGTAATCGGTACGTGGATGACACTTTTACCATATTGTCTCCCGATATCTCTGCATTCTATAAAAACCTAAACTCAATACATAGTAAAATTCAGTTTAGTATGTTTTATCCTTCTCTCCCAAAAAAAATAATAGCAAAACGCCGCACGTCCAACTCATCATCATCATATCAACCAAAGGACGTCCACTGCTGAACAAATGCCTCCCCCATAGATTTTCACATCTGTATCATTTTTTGAGGGGAATTTTACACTACTACCACGCTTGGTAGGCAGGTTGGTGAGCGCAGTATGACTACTGTTCCACCGAAGGAACGCTGCTGCCCATCCCTAGAGCTTAAAGTTGTGCTGCCTATTGTATTTATTGAAAACTACACAGGAATATTAGTTATATAAAGTCTTACGGCCGACATTAATAATTCATATAATCCAAATCTTTACATTTAAGCTTTTGAACTTCATCCGTTTTTGTGTTAAGATCACATTTAACACAAAAAACGGACGTATCCTTAATTCCAAATGCAAAGATTTTGGATTAGATTGATTATTAATTTTGGGCGTTAGAGAAGGTACTAGGTAAACTTATATACTTTATAGCCTCTGCTACTGTACATGTTTAATATACACATCCACCGTATATCAGACGACCATGGACCAAACTTACGACTCAATGGGTCCCACTAAATGGCAAACCCCAACCCAGCAGACCCAGACGGAGATAGGACGGAGAGACCTGGATTCCTTTCAAAGAGACTGGTCCTTTACAGTACGGATACGGATAGACAGGAAGAAGTATAGGGAGGCCTTTGCCCTGCAGTGCTCTGCCCCGTACTGCAATGTGTAGTTAGTTGTGGACGTCTTCTGACACACATACCTATGGCTTATGGACGTAGACGTTCTGAGTTTTACTGAGTCACTTGTGGTTGAGTGGACAGGGAACTTGTTAAGATATCAAAGATGTTCAATACCTCAGAAGATTTTTTTACGCATAAACATTAATGAAAAATAATAAGAAACAGAAAAATCTCCAAACGTTTTCAATTGATAGCATGAAAAGTTCGATTCACTCCGTCTTTAGCTATACATTTTTGAAACAGGCCACTTTATAGATTTAACTGTGTTCTTGTTTTTCGTGTAATATAATCCCTAGAAATAAATTTTCTTGCACCTTTTTTTCTAATGTACAACCGATATCGTAATCTATGTCATTTAATTATTTTTATTGTAACCTAAAATGTCAGATATGTTCCCTTTAAATTGATGATGTTATATACATGCTGTCCAGTAAATAGCACGACATACTGCAGGGGATGAGAGCTTAGGTCAATACCTACCAAAAAAACACAATATATGTTCAGCAAAATCTTACGGATTTACAGTAGTACAAAATTTCCTAAATATCGAAAAATCTCTACCTTGACACAGATTTTGAAGCATCTCGTAATGGAAAATTCCTTTTCTAGTTTTTTTAACTCTAATTATTTGTGAATAGTTACTTTACTCATTGATAAGTCTTTATTCTATTAAAAACTAAAATGTTTTCAAGAAATACAATTTGTATTTAAATGTTCACAGTACAATAACAACGTGATAGAATCAGATACACGAAGAACAAGAAAATAAAAAGAATCGCACAGTTTACGAAAAAGCAAAATTGGACTTCTGGGGTGGAAGGCTGGTGACCTGAGATACAGGCTTCAGCCTAGTTTAGGCACCAATCTCTCACAGTAAATATGTATAGTACAGTATAAATAAATTACAAATTTTACATTATATACAATTTTCTTATCGTTTAACTTTAACCTACAACTATCGTAAGATTTTGCTGAACATATATTGTGTTTTTTTGGTAGGTATTGACCCAAGCTCTCACCCCCTGCAGTATGTCGTGCTATTTACTGGACAACCTGTATAAGGCCAAATATGATATAAATGTAGAGTCCCTTTTAAAATGCACTTTTGCTAGCATTAGCATATTTTTGCTATAGCGTCAGCAATGGAAAAAGACCCTGGATGACTGGATTTTAGCCTCATCATATCAGCCAAAGGACGGACTGCCTGCTAAACAAAGGCCTCCCCGCATAGATTTCCATAACGACTGGTTTATTTTAGCCTGCTGACATATTAATGGAGTCGCGGATTTTGGAATGACGACGTAATTAAGTTAGGTTAAAAAAAGAATGTAAGAATTTGTTGATAATGTTAGAGTTTTAGCGTTCATATTATAAAATCAATTCGACAGGCTGATTGATTAAAAAAATTAAATTGTCGCATACCACTTCTGGACTGGCCTCTCCCAAGTTCCACAGCAACCGATTTTCCGCCTTTTTCATCCCATGTGGCCCAGCTGTCTTCTTCTACCCGTCGCGTCCATTCTTCGGCTTTGGGCTCCACACAACACCTGCTGACACGTGGTTTTAACTCTTGAAGTTATTGTTTTCAGCGACCATCGGGGTCTTTAGAATAAGGATGCAGTCTTTATCATTTTGTTCTTCGCAGCTGTAGTAGCAGTTTTAGTATATCATTATACTAGCCAGAAGATGTTCACTGTTGACAAAGGCCTTCCCCGTAGATTCCACAACAAATGTGTCGTCATTTTGTAGGGAATTTGCCAGTCCTGAGCGAGGTTGGCCGGTTGCGGGTTGTTGAGCGCAGAATGGCAACTATTCCACGGAAGGGATGCTGCTGCCATTACTCTGGTTTAGAGTCTATTAGTTGCCTTTTACGACATCCACAGGAGGAGGTGCATAATATGTAATAATTAAATTCATATGTATGACACACCTTCCGCATCTCTGAACAACAAGTTTCATTTTTAAGAATGAATAATTTGCTGACCGTTTCCATGATCATCATCATCATATAAGTCTTTCAAAGTTCAGTGCCGACACGGACCTATGGACTACTTCGTTGAACGGGCCTGAGCCGTCGGCGTTGTGTTTTAAATGGTAATTTATTTTACATAATCTGAAAAATAAACTAGTTTCGGTCGTTAGCGTATAGAATATATACCTAAGCTAAAGGTTGACTGGTAGAAAATGCCTGATAGAATTAAGGCCACCTTACATACCATCATTGTACCTAAAATCTAACATCATTCATCATAATGTAAATGTATTTATTAATTAAATTGAGGGTTGGATTATATGTTACTTGTGTCAAGCATTAAAGTCTAAATCATCATTTCAGGTGAAAGACGTCCGATTGCTCGACGTAGGCCTCCCCCGAGATCGCTACAACATCCTGACCTGCACTACTCGCATCCAGCTGATTTCCACAACCTTCACCAGGTCGTTGGTCCGTTGTGGGGGCCACACTGCGTCATCCAGTACGCGGTCACCACCCTAGAACTTTTTGGCCCCATCGGCCATCCGTTCCACAAGCAATGTGCCCCAAGTTTAGTACCAAGTTTAGCAATTCTTCGGCCTATGTCGGTTAACTTGGTTCTTTTGTGGATCTCCTCATTCTTCACTCGATCTCGCAGGAATTACCGAGCATAGCACTCTCCATTGACCTTTGGGTGATCTTGAGCCTTCTTATAAGGCCCATAGTGAGTGACCACATTTCAGTACCATAAGTCATAACTGGTAGCAGATAGTGGACATTGATTTTCGTATTTGGGCGAGAAGATATTGCGTAGGTTTCCGAACGCTGCCCAGCCGAGTCGGATTCGACGATTGACCTCTTTCTCGAAGTTGGACTTGTCTAGCTGGACAGTGTGACATTATATGTACAAGAAGTAAAACAAATAAAGATAAAAGTCAATCAATACTGTAACTACTCTTCGGCTTGATATCACCCTTTCCAGGGCACCTCACAGTTTTTAGGCATCATGCATCTTCACATAATCAATCATGCAATTATCTACACACCCTATGAAACAAATAAGCGAACGTTACTTAACCAACGTTATACGAATCTCAAGGTTTTAAGACCAGCCAGCCCCAAGATCTACACAAGTTTAGGCGTTATGAGACCACTGAAATTATTATTATTTGAATTATTTGTTTCAGTAAATCCTGGGCAAACGGTACGACGGTTTGTTGTAGGAGATTCACGGCACGGTTGGTGCAGTGGCTGATACAGTCGACTGCTGCGCACCGAGTCACGGGTTCGATTCCCTCACGGAACAAATATTTGTATGATTTGCAGGTAGTTGTTTCGGGTTTGGGTGTGGAATTTGTATTTGTAAACACACCCACGACACAGGCGAAAACCTAGTGCGGGGCAACGTTTTTTTAAAACCAAAAAAAATATTATGAGTTATTATTACCATTAGGTCTATTTTTAGACCACTAAATAATAATTGCCACCACGCCTCTTTCTATGCTCCTCAAAAGGTAAAGTAGAGGCGAAGGGACGAGAAGAGAATAAAAAGGGTTACGTCACCTTTACAGGCAAATGACATAATCCCATGTAATAGGCGTCAAGCCTCTTACCATTTACACCACTATAATACATAATCAGTTTCAAACTCTGGGCGGCTTCTAAAGATGTTAATAAACTCTACTGAAACACATTACCGAGTATCAAAACATAGATTTAAGGCTTGACAGCCTATAACGAAACCATTGAGGCAGCCAAAATCGAGTAAAAAGAACGTCTCTATCTCTTTTTTCGTTTGATTAGTGGCCAACCTTGTTGTCAGTGCTGTTCAAGCCTACGGATGGGTGTCATAGTGGTACTAAGCGGTTACTAGTTAAACAGAGCGTCTCTGTAATTCGGAAGGCACGTAAAATCGTCAGCCCCGGCAGTTGTTAAGCCAAATCGAAGGACTTTCCGCCTAAAGTTGACTAGAAGACTGATCCCGCTGACCGTTGCCCTTCACTATTAGTTTACCGACCCGGGTGCAACGGGTTAAGAGCGGCTCAAAGAAATATCTATGGAGATAATACTGCAAACACCACATTTTGAAATCGCCATACTATATCAAAAGGGTTCTACGTTAGTGGTATGTGACGTCAGACATTTGCATCTCCTGTGACCCATGTTGGAAATGATTGAGTGCATATGGACAACTGTTTAAAACTAAATGCTTGCCGCATCAACGTAGCCGCGGTTCATAGAAAACAATTCGGGAACAGTTACACCAAGTACCTACAGAATAACTTTTCTGGAACATTAATAGTGATATTTGTTCGTTATTCTAATTCCTCAAGTAATTAACTGTATACATTATTACTATAGCCAAGCAAGCTTTTAGAAACTAGACAGCAGTTCAGTTCTACCTTTTTTATTTTATTAAACTCGGTTGAAATACATCATGTACTTCCTTCCCATGGGGGGAATGGACCGGAGCATGCCTATGGAGACGTGTTTGGTTCTACCCATTCTATGTTATTGAAAATAGTGTCGCCGTATAGGATGTAAGTTACTAAAACATTCGTTAGTAATGTAGGTATAAACTCGTAATGCGGCAGACCTCTGCTTTTGCTTCCGCAACTGCGGAAGTTCCGCGCGCTAGTTCACATTCGTTTCTGCTTCTGTTTCTGCAAATTTCATAAGGGATATTTGATCGCAAGTTTAGGTTTTATCGCTGCAAACAATTTACTTTTAGAGATACAAGTCACACTTTCAGGAGTACAAAGAAGAAAAGCGATTACCTCTACATGAGGATTCCCTTATGTGCTGGAAATTAAATTTACACAAGTACCGTAATCTTTTACCATTAGTGCGCTAATATTTATCAACTCCTCCCAGCAGCGTCACCAGTGGGCAATTATTTAGCGGAGCGCTCTTATTTAAGAAGAACATTTATAGATTACTGCCGTAGCCGCTATTTTCCAACGTGAATTCAGGTCTTAGACCATGCATTAATAGAAATGCCTACCAAGTAAAACGTTTTAAACATTTTAACAGCTAGTTCGTTTTGACGTATGGAGAGTTAACTATTACTGAATTAAATATTTCGAAAATAAGTAATGTAAAATTGACCCAGTGGTCCAGTATTTAACGAATTAACATTTTAGAGAAGCTTTAGCCACATAGCGCACTTATAAAAATATAATTCTATACTCACATGAGCGGAGCCAGGACGAAAATCTAACAAGATAACTGAAATGTGAAGTGATCGTTAAAGACAAAATGTTTCCGACTTCGCACACGTTAGACCATTCATGGATCACTGCCGGTGCTCCGTCGTCACCAATAAGTAATGTTCAAACTGAATATCCGTTTGCTTTGCTGCCCACGAGAAGGGATTTCTCGGCTGAACAAACAGACGGTCTCACTTCAAATATCTGCGCGATTTTAGTATAATACTCCCTTGTGAAGGAACGTTTTGGACTACTGTAAAAGATAAGATTTACTCCATACTGTACTCCACACTAGGTACCTACTGAATAGCCAGTGGAACCAGAACATCCAGGAGACGCTATTGTTCATTGGAGGCTTTTCAAAACGTGTATCTAAAATCATACGTATCTTTTGCTCAGCACTGAATACAAGTATAATTGAATGTTTTTCAATTTAGGCGGTTCTGACTTGCCAAAAACGGAATACTTTCCTAAATAACTATAAACAAACGTGTCATCTTGAGCTTTTTGAACTTTCAAACTTTCGCATTGGATGATAATGTTATTAATTATATTATATTAATATGTTATTAATTATATTATATTAATATGTTATTAATTATATTATTTAATTAATTTATTACCAGCACGCTTAGGACTACGATCGGTGCAACCTGGTCTAAACCTTAAGCTATTTAAAGGTTATTTCGCTTTTCTTACTTATATATAATCCATGAAATAAAGACAGTTATACAAGTTACCTAATTTTAAGTATACGATTCCAGCTTCTGTGTATGAACTCAAGCGTACATGATTTTCTCCCGTGTTGAAACTGCCGACCGACACTTACAATAGCCATACATTACGCAATTTGTAATGTAGTGTTTGTTAATAAACAAAACTGTCATATTTTACAATTGCAACATTAATGTGTATGAACAATAACAGTAAGAGTGATTAACTAATAGACAAATAGACAGCGAAAACCATGAGGATAAGAGATGCAAGGCAGCTTGTGGCGGGCTGTATGTGAGTGGCAACACTGCGTACTCAAATGCCCCAGAGAATCGGGCAGGGCTACGTCTGCGGCTAGCCTCTGTTGGTCTGCTGAAGTGCAATAGCGTGAGTACTCGCAAGACTTTAAACTCTGGCTTACCTTAGGCCACCGATCTGAGGGGGGCCTCCAGCGCTTTATTATCGGGGATGGCAGTCTCTAATAGCGTAACAACAGGAAAATCCGCCCTGAGTCTTGAAACCGGTGCCGCACCTCTCGGCACCCCGAGCCGCTCACGAACATTTAGGGGCCCATCTCCTCCATCTTGTGAGTGGTGAGTCACCGTCAGGCTCGGAATTGTATTTAAATGTGGAAAGACAGACGCAGTTTAATCCGTTCTTCGAAGTATTCAATCCATTTAGCACCCATTGCAAAATACCTTATAATTGTAGTTATTTCATACAACAGTTTTACATCTACGAGGGCGGCACTGAAAATTTCGGGAATCAAGGAAGTGACACAACATTACTATTTAAAAATGTATTTATTGCTTTTCTAAGTATTCTCCGCGCAATTTGACACATTTTTCCATACGATGGAACCAATCATTGAAGCAACCATTCCATTCGGAAGTTGGGGTCTCCGAAATGGCCGTTTTGTTGGCGTCCACAGCTTCTTTAGGTGATGAAAATCTCTGTCCACGCAATTTATTCTTTATTTTAGGGAAAGTATAGAAATCATTAGGGCTTAGGTCGGGGCTGTACGGCGGATGGTCTAATAATTCTATGTTTTCTTGCTCTAAAAACTCTTTTGTTCTGTGCGCGGTGTGAGAACTCGCATTGTCGTGATGGAGGATGATGCGGCGGTTGCAGTTCTCTCTATGGAGTTCAGAAACAACCTGTGGCAAACAAATGCTAGCATACCATTATGCATTAACCGTTCTTTGTCCCTCAAGAGGAATAGTCGTAACATGGCCGGTTTTGGAGACAAACGTGGCCACCACATGGCCGGTTTTTTTTGCAACACTCCGTGAACGAACAATTTTTGTTGGCTTTAACTCATTTTCGAACACCCAAACTCGTGACTGGTTTTTTGTTTCGGGTTCGTACGCATATATCCAGGATTCGTCACCTGATACGATGTTGTATACAGCATTTGAGGATCCTGCGTGGAATCTTTCGAGAGTTCTGACGCACCAAGTAACGCGAGCCGCTTTTTGCTCTTCACATAGCAAATGCGGTATCCATCGGGAAAACAACTTTTTTACACCTAATTGTTCATGCAAGATTATTTGTATTTGATTCATGCCAATGTCTAAAGTTGCCTGAATTTCGCGGTATGTCACATGTCGATCTTCCTCAATCAGCTTACGCACAGCATCAACGTTTTCTTGGGTGACTGCAGTTTTTGGACGACCTTGACGAGGATCATCACTGAGCTTGACACGTCCACGTTGAAATTCAGCAAACCAGCGATAAATTGTGGTTTTGGATGGGGCTTCATCACCAAATGCAGAAATCATCCGGTCAACACACTGTTTTTGTGTTAAACCACTTCGAAAGTCATAATAAATCATCGCTCTTGAATTTTCTCGAGTCAATTCCATTTTCTCTTCTTCTTCTTCTCTTAGATTATGGCTTCTGTAGGTTATCTTCCACAATTTCGCCAATGTCAAGTTTAAGGCAACGTCGTACGGTATTTAGATCTTTCATTTTCTCAACGACTAAACAAGTTTGACAAAACCTTGTGACAAGACCGTGAATCTTTTTTTAAATAAATAAATGGTATTCGATTTGTAAAACCAAGGAGTTTTCAATTAAAAAGATTTTAATATGATAGGAACAGTGGAAATATTCCATTCCCGATACTTTTAGTGCAGCCTATGTACGGAGACAATCCGCGACTGCATTTGTGTAGTGCAGCCATGGAGAGTCGGGGGGTTAGTGTCCAATTACCTATTAGATAAAAATTCTCTAAAGGGCCTCTGCGCGTTGGACGTATGTCCCCCGCGTAGCCCTATCAAAAGACCGGGTTCCTCTTTGCAGCGGCTTTTAACCCGTGAAAAAAGAGATATTAACTCAACCTGTTAAAGAGATTATTATAGCAGAAAGAGAAAATTATTTATATTACACTATACTTACGTCAGCCATTTGTGTTTTTCACGCGTTACATGGTACTCCCAGCAATATCACAAGCATTTTAAGAAATAGATTTAATTACAACGATTTAAGTAAACAATAATTTTGAAATAAATTGATACGATTACGATTACGTCTATCCCTACTTTATTCGTTAAATGTCTATTATTCCACATTACTTGTATCGTAATTTATACTACTCTTCACACTGCATGCTGCATACCAGCAATTATTAACTATATTTATTTCTTTAATTTCTAACAGAAATCCTTTTTAACAGTCATTGAATTTATGACTTTATAATTTGGTCAGTTTTATTTTTCTAATTTCTAACAAACACAACAGTTGTCCGTGTGGTGTTCGGATTCAGAATAAAGCACCACTCCGTATCCCCCCGTGGATGTCGTAAAAGGCCACAGACTGTAAACCAGAGGGATAGGCAGCAGCGTCCCTTCTGTGGAACGGCATCATTCTGCGCTCACCAACCAGCCTGCCAAGCGTGGCGAGTATCGGCAAATCCCCCCCAAAATGATGACACAATTGTTGAATTCTTCTGGGGAGGCCTTTGTTCAGCAGTCGACCTCCTCTGGCTGATATGATGAGCAAACAGAATACCACACACAATCTTACTATATTATTCTATCTTAGAATTTAACAAAGCCAGTGAGCAATGGGCCGTAATTTGTACAAAATATACAGTGCAAACAGTAGCACCGGTGTCCCGTCGCTCCGGTCACGTGCTCCAATATTTATTTTATCAATATTCAAACAGTTCAAACGTCGGGTTTTGTCTTGATCGTCTAGAGGTAGGGTGCTGATGAAGTGTTATAGGTAGGTAGGTTTATTTTTGATCTTCAATAATTTCGCCACATATTTTTTTATATTCACACATGAGCATAGTTTAAAATAAGTAGACAATTTTTGAAATATTCTTTTAAGTCTGAAATAATTAACAGACCTAACTGTAGTTTTTAATTACAATTATAGTCGGTATGTATTTTCACTTTATCTAATCCATCTGACTTATAATTCTGACTTTTAGAAAAATGATATATCTGTGCTGCCGTATAAATCTAAGAAATAATTTAACGGTCGTATTAAAATACATCATTTATCTTTCATCTTTTTTCCCGGACTCCTACCGGCAAAAACCACTGGGGCGATCAACTTCGGTACCTAAGGGGGGCTCCAGGTCTTCGTATGATCACACTAGAACTTATAAAAGAAACGGTCAATTTATTTCATTTGGTACTTAGAGTAATATTACATAATATTTTATACACTAATGCTAGACACATTTTCTCTAGTGTGATCTTACGAGGACCTGAAGTACCGAAGATGACCGCTCCAGTGGTTTTAGCCGATAGGACTCCGGCATACCTCTTCATGAAGAATTTCCACTGGACACTAATAAAAAATAAAAAAGGGGTCGACACAGGGGTACAATTCTTTAAGCTCAAACATCCATACATCCTTGAATACAGAATTGAAATAACGGTGATAACCCAACTTGGTATTTGCTAAGACTGGCTTACCTTCTGCAACGTGTCCTTGAATAGCTTCAATCATGTCTTAGCGAATACCAAATTGGCTTTACACCGTTATTTCGATTCTGTATTCTAGGATGTATGGATGTTTGAGCTTAAGGAATTGCACCCCAGTAACTGTAAAGTTATCGATGAGTAATTTTAAATATCTATTAATATATGTATTTTTGCTCAGCGATGAGAGATGATGACTGACTCACTAAGTGACTGTAACGTTGTGAGAGAAAATTTATATATTATGTCTATTTTAAATTAAAAGGTTTGTTATAATATACAACGGGTGCCTGGGCCGCCTTACAACTACTAAAGTGCGGCCGCTGAGCGAATGCGTTCCTGATACCTTTAGTTAGACTTGTTTCTTTTGTATTAAAGATAAAATGTAGTATACATATAACATTATTTTTAATATAGTAACGTTAACCTACAATAAACTTAAATAGTTTAGCACTAAATTAAATCATTTATATAACAAACACTATCCACTAACCAACTATCAGATTTTAGGAATGCATTTTCCCAGGCACACGAGTGATCCTATAAGGGATCCGCCGTTTTTTCCTTCGGACGTTCGGAACCCTAACAATGTATTAAGGTTTCGTCCTACAAAGTAATTCCCATATTTTTTTCAATAATTAATTTAATTTATAAATAAAGTTATCTACTATTTAAGCACATTTTTGCGTCGTTTTGCAATTATTGGTGTTCTTTATTGGGATACATTTTCGTAACTAAAATTATGGCAAACAATTATTTTTGTGCTTTAATAGATAGTAATTTTATTAATTAAACTAGCTGGGACCCGCAGATTCAAACGCGTTTAATTTAAAATAAATTTAGAGTACTTCGACATAGACACTTAACATAGAATAAATATATTGTATTTCAAGGGTTTTATTTTTTTTACACGGAACCCTAATAATTTTTCTAAAATAAAAGTAGCCTAAGTTATTCCTTATAACATCAGCTATCTGCCAGTGAAGGTCCCGTCAAAACCGGTTCAGCCGTTTCGAAGATTGCCCGGAACAAACAGACAGACAGACGGACAGACAGACAGACAAAAAAAATTAGTTATTTTGTTATATGTAACGTACATACTTTCATATGCATTTAATAAAAAGCTGTTATTTTGACATTACAAACAGACACTTCAATTTTATTTATTTGTAAGTATAGATAAGTACTACAAAATTAAATAAAAATTACAGTTTGATTTTAATAATCGCTATCCCTAACCTACTGATTGCCCCTTGAAATAAAGTTAATTATTTTTGTAAGACTACTACTGCATAAACTTATATATATATAGATTAAAATATTATATTTGTTGGTTGTTATAATTTCAATGTGCACCTTGGGCGCCTTACCAGCACATACTAGTTTTAAATACCTCCTGAAAACTATCGACACAACATCCATGAACGAATAATGGCAACCCTCACCGCGTTATGCACAATCCCTTGTTAAACTCGCTAATACGTTAACGAGGCGCCATTCTACGAGTTTATTTAAGTCGTGCCGCACCGTCGCCGCGCCGCAGCCGTCCCGCAGCCGCGCCGCACCCGCCACGCGCCCGCCTGCACCTCGGAATGCTAAGCAGACCCGATTGACATTCCAGCGGCGAAGCAATCGAACGGAAAATACACTTGTCATACATTTAACGTGGAATTTTTATGATTTAACTTTAGCTGAGGGGAAATTATTACGGTTTTATTCGAGTAGATGTAATAAGGATGGCAAACGAGTCAGGTACGTGTCTGATGGCGCGTATTATTGTGTAAGTAAATGAAGGTTTTCTTCTAAGCTCCATTAAGATAATGGCAATAAAGGGATACTGCAGTTTATTATGCCATGATGACTTACCTGTATTATTATTCCCTAACCCTTAAAAGCTTGATGTAGGTTCAGTAACGTATATGCACAATAAAGCTAGCCGCCTTAACCAGAACCCGTACAAAAGAATGAAAGTTTTACGTACTTTTTAACATTGATTACCTATGTTTTATAGATTGATTGTAAATAAAATAATTGTACAAGCTGTGGTTCAGATAACACAGTATATTTCCTTTCACAGCTCTCTTTTTAATTGACAATAAATTGTTAGTATTCTCGATCCTCGCAGTAGCAACCTAGGTTTATAGGTGCTACAGAATCTATTGAAGATGTCTTCTGAACTTAAATATATAACTTAATACTGGTATAATATTAGCATTGAAATTCAAAATGCTGATATATCCTTAATAAATAAATTCTTAGAATTTTCACTTTCTGCGAGTCTATATAATATTTATTATTCATAAAATAAAATTACAAAACATAAACAAAACCCTACTTCGTATAATACGTGTTGGCGTACCTCTAACCCTCATGAGCTAATAATTTCATTCAGTCCCATCGGGTCCTGCGCTACCGAGTTACCTGCGGGATGTCACGTCATGTCGAGCCACTCGTCATCGAAACAAGTTACGAAAATACGACGCCATACGCCGGGACCTAATTCTTGGATCCCGTCGCAAGTTGCTCTTCGGCCGTCAAATTTGCGCACAGGGCTACCGCAAAATAAATATATTGTCTAATACGATAATTTTTTTTTTTTTTTTTTAAACATTGCCCCACACTAGGATTTCTCCTGTATCGTGGGTGCGTTTACAAACACAAATTCCACACACAATACACCCAGACCCGGAACAACTACCTGCAAATCGTACAAATATTTGTTCCGTGCGGGAATCGAACCCACGACCCGGTTCGCAGCAGCCGACTGTATCAGCCACTGCACCAACCGTGCTATCCGTTATCCGTATATATCCGTTTTCTATCATTTTAGTACCGATTCAATTTATTGTAACTACTTTAAGCGGACAGTTAGATAACAAACATATGTAGGTTCCTATACCATGCGTGTAGATCAAACCAATACCGCAAGCTCCTAATTAATTTGTCTTAGAACAACAGTTGCGAATTAGGTGCCAGTCCCTAAATAAAATGCAACAACGGGTGCTGGAACATGTGAACTAATTGTACATGGGTTGTCGATGTCAGTCTGTGTCAGGTTACAACAGAAAATCAATTGTGTTCTTCATAAGGTCCCGGAAGGCGAACCTTAGTAAAACAATAACATATTTCAAGACCGTCTCTGAGAAAATTCGGTCCCTATGTAAGGGTTGACTTACGTGGTATACGAATGAACAAAAAATACTTGCATTTATTTAATCTATTTCAAATGTGGAAATCACCATTTTATCTCTTAAAGGACGTCCACTGCTCAATGGCGTTCCCCATGGATTTCCACAATTATGTTGTCAGTTTGGGGGGAATTTGCCAGTACTCACCACGCTGGCAGACGGGTTGGTGAGCGCAGAATGGCTGCTGTTCTACAGAGAGGACTGTACTACACATCCCTCTGGTTAACTGTCCCTTAGTCGCCTTTTACGACGATGTGGTGCTATGTTAGCATTGAAATGCTTAATTTGGACAACACACGGATTAATGTGGAATTTTCGCTTACATCGGTTGAGGCATTTTATCTTATACCGTCCATGTATGTTTACTATCCACTTTAGAATAAACATTTCTATGTTTGTATAGAAAATGTCTGATGCATCATCATAGGTCCTCGGTGACCTAAAATAGTATAAAATATCGAGCAAGAGCAACTACTTTTTTCAAAAATGTAGGTTGTAATATATTTTCAATATATCGTAATGCGACGTACCTACTCCATCCTGAAGCTCGACAGGTCGCGCCTCAGCATCAGGCACCCCTGTCGGGCAGCTCAGACAACGTCTTCGTTCGACTGACAGCCGGCGACATATTTTATTCACGGCGCACCGTCGTAATTCCTTCGATGCAGATAAATTGTTTTACCGCGGGAGCGAGCCACGTCCCACGACTTTGGCGTTTGCATGATGAGTTCGTTTTTTATGCTCGAATAAAATTGTGTTAGCCACCGGCAGCAGAGCGACGTGTGAACACCACTGTTGGATTCCCAAGAAATTGTTTTCGGGAAGCCTGCTTTGATATTTATGAAAGTTGGCATGTTGAGACGTACGTTTGAGTGAAGGGTACGTGTTGGATTTTAACTTCCATATCTTTAGAGCATTATTCCTCTAGGGTAATAGAAGGAAATTATTATCAAAGAAATGTACGTTCGTTAGTTGGTATTTGCGAACAGCCACCAGTTGCAAGATGTCACGTATCGTAAACACGTTGACACAGTCGCTCTGCAGCGTTCGCCGCGGGACCGGCAACCTCCGCTATCAATATTAAATCCGCCGCCATGCAAACATCTGCACGCGACTGCAAACGTATAAGTTTAATCAGCGGTATTTCGATTAGTTAGAACACATCGGCTTCTGCTGCTGACGTGATGCACGTTTAATTAAACGCCCTGTCTATGGTTAATTAATTTTAGCAGTGCGTTTTTTTAACATTGGCATAATAATCATACTGCCGAAATAAATAGGTTATTTTATTTATGATTAACCTTTGATTTATTTTATATCGCTGTTGTTTTTTTTTTGGGTGAGCTTTCGGTTCCGAATTTCGAACAAAATAATGTTAATACTAAAGTTCTGGCCTTTTAAACCCCACATTGTTACATTGCCAAACTATGATAACTTTCAACAAAATCATAAATTCCGCAGGTAATTTAAAATTCATCAACATTCACCAAAAAGGCTATTGACAAAATGCAAATACTTCTGTATTCCACTGAAAATAAAATAAGCTTTGACCCTTCGAAGTTTCATGGGATTATGAATGTTTATACTGAAAATAATGCGCGGTTGTGGCGTTTGGTGCAAATATTTGAAGACGTAGTCAAAGGGCTGGCTTTTTGCGAGGTCCTTTGAGCGCCGCGGTCTGCGGTCAGATAACCCGATTAGCCGCTCGGCCACCGCGTTTATGTACCATGAGAATTGAGACCATACCTAATTCTGCATCAACCTGAGAGGAAAAGTGGGCTGTGATTTATTCGCCTTTTAATGCTACTTTAAGTACATAAATGCACCAAAAGTCAACTTAAAATTGTTTATTAAACGCACTTAACTACCAAGCTAACCGACATAGTCCGAAGAATTGCTAAACTTAAGTGGCCGTGGGTGAGGCACATTGCTCGTAGAACAGATGGCCGATGAGGCGGAAAAGTTCTGGAGTGGCGATGGCATACCGGAAAACAGTGTGGGTAGTCCCCCCATGGGGTGGACCGACGACCTGGTGAAGGTTGCGGGCATCCGCTGGATGCGAGTAGCGCAGGACCGGTCATTGTGGCGATCTTCCTTTAGGGGAGGCCTATGTTCAGCAGTGGATGTCTTTCGGCTGAGATGATGATGATGAAACGGAGTTTAAAACAAAATAGTCTAGGCCTTGAACAAACTTCATGTGGGTTTAATAGTAAAACATAAATTCTCTATGATAGACTTGTATACTACTCTGCTGCAAACTCTAATGTTATGTTTGCTCTTTACGACTGACTGACGCTAAAATGTTGCCGAATAAAATTGTTATCCATCAAAACAGGGCGCGTTCCTTTAACGTAAGAAATGCAGCGGTTTACAAGCGGCCTACAAGCATTCGCACAGCAGATGTAGGAAGTGATATGCTCTAGATACGTTGTCAGTTCTTTTAAATGTATGACGATCGAGGTTGTTCAGTCACTCGGTTAATGGTCTCAGTTGCGAAAATACCTCCTGTATTGTAGTATTGTGTTATAATATCGTTTACAGTTATACCTGAATGTCACATGCGCGAACATCCAAAACCAAACCAACCACTATCTGTCATACAAATGATTGATCCGTGCGATAGCCACTACGCCAAATATGTGTAAAAACCTCAAATACCTGTAAAAGTGCATACAAATACGTTTACATGATAGACCAGACTTTTCAGTCGAAACGCTCCGTCTTCCTCCGCCTTGGGAGGGGCGGAGAGGCATGCTGGATTCTTATCGGCTAAAATCTCACAGTGTTCCTTCCAATTACCAATGGCTGGGGGTGCGGTGTTCGCCTTGGCATTGGACCACACCTCTGGCATGTAATCTCGGCCCGTCACTAGGTCCGACGGACCCCGTCTCTAAGTGACCTGACCGGCCGCACGTTCCTTTGGACCTCTCCGTACCTACCTAGGTGTCCTAGTGGGTACCTACACTAAACCGCGAGGTCAGCGCTTCCGACCGTGGGGAAAACCGTTGTCCGGAGCGAGTGTGGGGGATGTAGTCGCCTCCTTATGCGAGGACTTGGTGCGAACATAGGATGCAGCAGAGAGGGGAAAAAAAACACACTTGGACCTCTCCAAAGGAACGTGCGGCTGGTCAGCCGCGCGCATAACACAACGTGCCGCCGTATTGGGCCTCGCTCTGGCCGCACCTCATGGAAGCCGGGGATCGTTCAGCGCTCTTTGCCGTTGCCCGCACCCGGTGTTTTTTTTACGGCGGGGATCAGAGGTGGTCTCCTCCCATCCTCCCTCTCTGCTGCATCCTATGTGCGCACCAAGTCCTCGCATAAGGAGGCGACTGCATCCTCCACTCTCGCTCCGGACGACGGTTTGCCCCACGGTCGGAAGCGCTGACCTCGCGGTTTAGTGTAGATACCCGAGCATCTCTTTATAAACCTCGTTATCTAGCCATATATTATCGACCTGTCCCTAAAAGTAACTTTTTAATTCAATCAAAGGTTTTTTTCAGGTGCCTTATAAACTAATACATAAAAAATATTACGTAGGGTAAAACTGAGATAGTAGCCCCACTTTTTGAAAGGGGCTCGTTATTATAAAGTCTTTGATTTACCATGATTAATTCCTATGAATATAGCTAGTTTATACTTTTATCTTACATTACGAGCTGTTTTTGTTGTAAATTGTGTAGAAATTGAAGTTTCACTAGAGTCACACTAGAGCCGCCCACTGGTGCCACGGCTATAGGCAGATCTTGTTGGGGGTGACTGTAAAGCGGTCATCACATAGCACCCCGGGGAGATTGTAAAAGATCCTCCCGAAGCCTTACTATGCTGCGCACTCGGTGGCGCGTGACCACATGCGCGCCATCGTGCGCGTCTTCTCGTGTGTCGGTCACACGGTGTGGGCACGCAGACTGGACTTGCATCCCGATGCCGTCTCGCCCGTCGTCATTCCCAATTCCACTCTGCAGTCTTCTTCTGGAGCATAGCCGACATTACTGCTGACAGAGAGATATCTTGCCCAATCCAATCGACCAGGACCCGCCACTCGGCAGCCCACGCAGGGCATGCCTCAAGCGTGTGTTGTGCGTGATCCTGAGCGCTATCACAGTTATGTCACTGTGCCGTGACCTCGCGTCCTATCCTGTGCAAGTACGCACCGAATCAATCACAGTACCTACCTACCTAGTCGGCCTCTACCGCCAGTCAATATACCAATATTTACGGTACACAGTTGTTGACTTTAAAACTCCGCCATTTTTGTTGTCCATTCTAGTAAATTATTTCCTTGCCCTACTGACTTATTCAGTACCGCCAGCAAAGGCTTCGCGGGACTCCACCTGCGGTTAGGTGTAACTTAACGAACCCTCTATGAATCTTTAATATAGTTTCATTTAATGTAAGGTAGTTGCAAACTTCCCAATGGTCCACTGTTTGTTATGAAACTCTCAAACTTTGCGGTATGTATGGAAATTAAGGCCATAGGATACTTATGTTTGAGTATGCGTATTTAATTATTTATAATCTTAACTCTCCCCTAAATAATACGCAGCAGTATTAGTTGCTAGTCATACATTTTAATAATTATTATTAATATAAAATCACATATAATAAGCATATCTTAATGTCACATTATGATTTTAAGCTGGTCAAATAACTATAACAATTATTATTGTAAGGACGATAAAAAATTGAGAAAATGTTATTTGGCATTTTATTTCTTTTTTGTTTAAAGTACGTTGCCCCCACTAGGATTTCTCCTGTGTCGTGGGTGCGTTTACAGACATGAATTCCACATACAATACACCCAGACCCGGAAAAACTACCTGCAGATCATACAAATATTTGTTCCGTGCGGGAATCGAACCCACGACCCGGAGCGCAGCAGCCGACTGTATCAGCCACTGCACCAACCGTGCCGTATTTATTTACGTTACACGTCGCAGTAATCCATGTCTGTACCAAATTTCAATTAAGTTCTTATGTAAATTTTGGATTTTTCTCATTAAGATATTCATGTATTATATTATATTAGGCCTTGCTTATGAAAATTGTCTTAGTTTAATAATATATAAATATATAATATTATAAGTATTCTTTCTTTATCGTTGGTGGCCATCCTTCGCCCCAAAGGTCTGTGACTTGCTTAATGACGAAACCTAGAGCCCCCGAAGTACGGAAACGCTCAGTTTAAATCCAATATGCGATCACCCATCTGTAGACTAACCAAGGCATGTTGATTAGGCTTGCAGACCATTAACCGATCAGTAAGTACAACTGGCTATGAACCCATCTAAGTGTGCTATAGTTATCTATAGGTAGATATTATAAACAAGTAAAACGCGATTGTAAAAAAACAAAAAAACCTGACTGTGTAAAAAATAACATACGCCACATTTAAATCACTCCCGCAATTAGGCCGAATCTAAGGACACCTCATTTGTTAAAATCGAACAGGCCGTTTAGGCTACAGTGCCAAAGAAATAAATATCGATATCATCCATAGACTGTAAATATATCATTATTTCTTGTTAGGCAGGCGGTTTAGAGGCAGACGTTGGCAAAGCTATATTGAAAAAAAAAGTAGTAGGTACATATAAGAAAATGCTCCAAATAATAAATCATGTTGCTTTTTTATTTCTTTTGCTACAATAAATGTTATTGCAAGCACTAAGAAGAAACCAAAAATCCAATTTAAATATTTAATATAATAGACAGGTTTATCATTAGGTAACTTGGTTAACGAGATTGTGTCAAATTGTTAATTGTTCTAAAAGCTTTTGATTTGACATAATTATATTTACTCTGTTGATGAGAAAAGAGGACAAAGTACGTAGGTACCTAATATCAATTATATTTAGTAGGTAATTCAAAAGCAGAATTAATTCAATTTCCAATACAAACATCTACCTTGAGTCAGGTACCTCCTCAAACGAGGCGCTCGGTTCCCTACTTGGCAAATTAGATTTCGCATAAAGCCTATTTTAATTTGCGCCGTCGCTAAACATTGCGAGCTCTTAAATGTTTAAGCGAGCGCACAAACTGTGTGTACTGAGTGCGAGGCTAGGGCGATGGCAGCGGCGACGGTCGCCAGTTGACATTCAACAAAGCAAATATGTTCTTGGTGGTGGCGGGCCCGCGCGATAATAAGCTTACCGGCCGAGGGCGGGCCGCACTCGCCCCGCGCCGCCCGCCCGGAGCCCGCCCTAGCCTCGCGATGTTATTAAATTCTTTTGTTGGCCCGGTGCCGGAATGCCCAGTTATTTAGCCGTGGTCCGGCTCTACGGGATCAACGTAAATATCTCCTTCATGTTATGTCTTTTGAACTCGACTAGATTGTGGGATGAAACAGATTATTTGCATCCTTGTGTTTTCTACATCTGAGGGTTGCCAGCAAGAGCATCCGAGTTTAATAAATTATTTTAATATGATAAATTTAGTGCAGCAGGTGTTGCCAGTTTCGCCTACTACGTTGGTGAATGTAGTAAAGTAAGCCGCATGAATTAAAACGTTAAAATCCTTTGCTCCCCCGCTTCGTATGAATTTAGACAACAGCTAAGCCGAGGGCGCGTTTCACTTCGAGCACATTAGTCTCTGTTTAACAATAAAACTCATTAAATCGCTCGTGCGGTCGCGTTTTATAAATGTTTCACATATTAATAAAATTAACAAAGCGGAGGTACACGAGAGGGCTATTTCCCGACAAAGAGCATAGCACAATGGAATCTAAAATAAATACGAGGACTTTAGCAAACAGGAGAGCGCACAAAGCGTCCACCTGGCGGGAGCCAGTGCTCTGGGTCCTATAGAAAATTAAGTGGCTACGATGGAGTTCAATTAATGGCCGCGAGGCGTCCGCCGGAAAGTCTCGCCGGGTGCTTTTCACATACTGACGACGAACCCCTTTGCCTGCAAGGTATGGCAAACATTAGACTTTAATACTATTATTGCAGCACTTGGTTGAAAGTAAGTTATCTTTGCGCTCTTCCTCATAGTGGAAGAACAAACTCATTCAACACTAATGGCGGGTAACGTCATAAACCAACGTCTCGACAGGAGTAATTTGTGTGTTCGAAAAACTAAATAATATAGTAGTAGTGATAAACCACCCTATCGATAAACAAATAGCGATGTGTTTTCCGGTTTACTGCTACGACTTGCGCCTGATCATACGTAGCTGATACAATCCACATAAAATGTTGTGATCAGGGAAAAACCGACAGATATTACTAATTTATTCAATCCATAATCCTTATCGGTAAAAAACTTTGGCTTAGTCCAACTCGGCACCACGAGACACCCTCTTATTGGCAGATTTCTATCAGTGTCCAGCGTTCAGCAAAACCGCCGCTTATCTCACAAATTACACCGTTTTAGTGGATCCTCTCGAAAATTGCAAAAAGTAGAGCTTTTAGCACAGCTTAGGACATCAGCCCTACTATTTGTTTTGGAGCTCTTAAAAAAGGTCATATTAACTGGAAAAATATAAAAAAATCCTATAAAGCCTACACATGTTGATTTAAAGCATTTTCTGTTTTTAGTTTAATATATATCTATAATTTACCAGTAAAACTACTAACCAAAATAATTGTACAGTTATTTTCTGAATATCCAAAAACTCGAGTACTTATCGCGCTTTATCGGAATCATCTCATAGTAGGGGCGGAAGCTTACCAATCGCCAGTTTAACCCCCGACGGCGGATTTTATTGCCATTCGTATTGTCGGCTAGAGATTTAGTTTGACACGTCGGAAATTCGTTTGTTGACTCTTCGCCGGTATTTTCGAATGTCTATTTCGCTCACTGTTTCTCCGTTTTTCTTGTTGTAAAAGCTTAATTGCGGTTAAACTGGCCGTACGTTTAACTGTACTTCGATAGTTTGGTAAACCCAAACCGACTATTCAGGCTTACCCCAATGAGATTTACACGAATAAACACAATGTAGATTGGCACAACAATGCTAATTTTCTCGTATGCGCTCGACTAACATATTCGTATAATTTATCAATTTCCGCACAATTTCTTCAAAAACATAGCAGTACACGGCCTCGCAGATGTATAGCCAGGTGTGGCAAGTAAAATGCATTGGGTAACATTAACAATGTTTCCTCTGAAAGCCTTTGTCTGCACTCAACGAATTACGGGGAAAGGCGAAAATTTAAATACCCGCCAGGACTGTTTTACATGTAAGAGATGCACTTTGCATGTAATGCGGCGATTAAATGAGACGACAACGTTCGGCGCGAACTTCCGCTTAGCGGAAAAATGTTTAACAAAAAAATAAAATCATAATTCTGAAAACATAGCGGTGTTTACACATTGACTCCATGCTAAAATCATTTTTATTTTCTTTGTTTTACATATACACATACTAATTACATTTTTAAATATACATACAAAATATTAAAAAAATATTAGCCTATCGGGAACAAGCTACCGGTGGTCAGGGCTCCAGAGAACCTCCTAACAATACTGCAGTTATCCATGAGCCTCCACCTGAATAGGTCTTCCTTGCATCGGCCCGGCCGAGTTCGAAGTCTGTTTCGGGATTTATAGGTAAGCCAAAGAAGGGTGGCACTATCGTGATCATTCGAGAGCCTGGAGCCCTCCTCAGGTGCCGAAGATAACCACCCCAGTGGTTTTAGCTGGCATGCCCTGCCCTGGGACGGAGGAAGTTTATGATGAATTTTCAATGGTATAAATGTAAATAAAAAAAGGTTAGCCAAGAAAATTCATGTCCAGATGGGAGATTATCAGAAAGTGGGACAAATGGAGTAGAATGGGTGGCACTAACTTACTAGATACTACATAGTACTTTGGTGGTAGACCCATGTACGTTAATAAATAAAATATTACTTATGACATATAACAAAGTGTGAATTTCAGTATAAACACATTAAAGACCTGAGCTAGATATTATAGGGTATTGGTTACCTAGATGTCATCTCCTAATTACATAATTTTTCGTATATATGGGTGTGTGTGATGGATTTAAATCTTTAATGGAGTTTCAATATTTTGCCGTGAGAGTGTTAGTGTGTGTCAGTAAAGGAATAAATAAATGTATTTGCTGTGAATGAAATAAATTATAAGTCTAATCTGCAATGAAACATTGCAATCATGAAAATGTCTTCCTAATTTATTTGTATCAATCCCACCAGTTAAAAGTGAAGCCACCTCTAGTTTATCCGCTTCGTAGCACCTCAGTGGGTGAGGTGAGGGTGACACCACTCTTCGCCACAAAGGTGCAAAGGGAAGAAAACTCAATTAAAACAACGGCGCACTTGTCGACCCGGCCGGCTCACATTACCACATGATTAAGCTCGCTGCAAGGTGTAGTTGTATTTTACGGAATTCATCAGGAATGGTAAAAAAATCATGCAGGGCATATTGTGTCCATAAATTATTTTTTAAATGAATTCAACTATTTACTTACTGCCATCAAGGTATACACCTTAAATTGTAAAGCCTTGTCTTGTTCCTTTGAGTGTTTGTTTTTTATTAATTTATTCCTCGATATATATAGGTAATTATGAAAGATACAAAAATAGTATAAGATAGCAGACGGTTCTAAGGGTTGCGTTAATTAAAAAGAAGTTGTAATTTATTTCATTTTATATTTTGCAATAACACTTTAAAATCTATACTAGTGATGCAACAGACCTCTGCTACCCGCAACTGCGGAAGATCCGCGCGCTTTTTTTGATCCATTTTTAAGCAACGTGTTTGCGTAACTTTTATAAGGGATATGTGATCGGAAGCTAGGCGGTAGGGCGCGCGCGGGAGCGGTGTTCCAAGCCAACGAGCCGGGCGCGGGCTTTCGGCATTTGTCGCAACGCGTTTCCATACTTTTTCTTTGGTTCATTCTTCATTATATGCCGTGACGTGAATGTAAGCTCGTAAGATTCGTGGAGCTGGTCTTATATATGAAGAACACCGGAACAGATTATTAGGTAAAAATGCGGCCAAACTATTTTACATACAATATATCTTACCGCTACTTAAGTTTAAATGTTAATTAAATAATAAAAAATTCAATTTTTTATTCTATAACTGTAACTTCCGTTTCCAAATCCGTTTCTGTTAAAATTTACTTCTGACATCTGTTTCCGTTTCTGCTTCCGTTATGACACTTCCGTTGCATCACTACTGTACCGATACAATAAAATTTAAATGTCTATCTCTGATCTCAAAATAATCGCCAAGTTTAAGTGAAAACTCCTATTTATACAATCCTAATCATAAATGACCATTTTAAAATTTCTGAAAGTCTGTCTCGAATAGTTGTATATTCCGTATATACTTTCATATGCATTTAGTAAAAAGCTGTTATTTTGACATTACAAACAGACACTTCAATTTCATTTATTTGTATAGTAGAATATATACATTGAATTTCAAGGGTTTTATTTTTTTTGTGCGGAACCCTAATTATTTTTCTAAAATAAAAGTAGCCTAAGTTATTCCTTATAACATCAGCTATCTGCCAGTGAAAGTCCCGTCAAAATCGGTCCAGCCGTTTCGGAGATTACCCGGAACAAACAGACAGACATACAGACAGACAGACCGACAGACAGACAAAAATGTTTAAAATGCATTTTTTGTTATATGTTCCGTATATACTTTCATATGCATTTAGTAAAAAGCTGTTATTTTGACATTACAAACAGATACTTCAATTTTATTTATTTGTATAGATAATATAGTAATATTACAACAGCATAAAAGTAAATTACAACTTGTTTTTTAAACACACACGAACGAACACGATGCCTGTAACTTACTGATTGGCCTTGAAATAAAATTGACTATTTTTGTAGGACCGTATTTATGTATGTATATGTAACCAAATAATTACAATGGTGTAACATTAAAGTAATAGAATATACTAATAAGTATTATACTAATACTGAAAGTAACAGAAACTTTCAGTTATTCTATTAGGATGGAATTTGGTATGGATAACTAAATCAGATGCATCAACCTAGATCTTCGGTAATGAGACTGTACATCCCGCAGAAGCGTGGTCGAGGCTTTTTAAATGTTAATACTCTCCACAATCGCGAGGTGTGCAGTCTCAGGGAGTATTTCCTCCATACCGAAGGCGGGATGCACCGAGATGTTGTCACAGTAGATAAGGATTAACCCCGCTTAGTTTGGCTAAAGAAAACTGACGCAAACCTGTCATACTTAGTACCAACGACCGGTACGACGTACGGAGTACGGAGGTATGGCAGAGCAAGGAGCTATATGGACGTTTTTATCAGGCTCTTCACAGCCCCGATGTAGATAGTGTCCATGTCCTGGCTACGGTTCGGTGACCTTTTCGGGAAAACCGAAGGGTTTGTTTGTGAAATTATGGACTAAATTATCATGACGAACAATTACTGGAAATATGTTGTTAAGGATGGCACGGTTGACATCTGTCGGGCATTTCACCATCCGGGCGAATCCCTTAGACATTATCTCTGGTTGTTCTCGTCTCGGTAACAGCGAAATCATCCACCAGCAACTTGCTCTAAAGTACAAACTTGTGGATTCTGAGGTACTGTACCACAGGTATGTTCTCGGCCCTGTTCTTAAAAATGGTCATGCCACATTGTACTGGGATCGATATATCATCACTTATAAGATTATTGTTGCCCACAAGCCGGATATAGTAGTGATAGATCGATTAGAGCGCCGTACGATGATTGTTGATGTTATCATCCCACATGACGGTAATCTCGTGAAAGCTGAGAAAGATAAACAAATTAAATATCTGCACTTGGCAGACGAGATTGTCGACATATGGGATATGTACTCTGCAACCATCGTATCGATAATTGTGTCACAGCTAATGGCCTTATTGCCAACAGCCTCGACCAACATCTGAGGAGACTCTCGTTAGATGGCTGGATCAAGGGTTTGATGCAATAAGCAGTTCTCGACACGGCACGCATTGTGAGGAGGTTCCTTTCTCTGGAGCCCTAACCACCGGCAGCTTGAACCCTGTGCCCAATGCCGGTTGGTCACTATGTTTCATATTTTTAAATATATGTAATATGCTATTTTTATAATATATTTAAAAATGAAGTATATGTGTATAAAAAATATAATAAAGGAAATAATGATAGTGTAACAAAATACTAGTACTCAACTTGCTAATGATGAGACCCGTAAAATTAATGATTTTTAAGGTCGCCATTAACGAATTATCTTGTGTAATTTTTAGACTCTACATAGTAAGCAACAGCTGACTGATTCTGATAATTATTAAAGTTGCTAAAGCTAAAGCTGCATATGTCCTGAGATGTAGAATTAAGTACTCTACTTCGTTATTTTTGTGAATGTGGCATGGGTATAACGTCTTTGTGTGGGGCGTAAATGGACGATCCTCTGACCAATGACCGCCTTCGGAGGGAGGACTCCGATACGACTAAGAGATAACGGAGACATTCCGCACACAAAGCCCGTAAATCGCTGGAATAAATGAGGCTATTAGATCGCTTTTGTCAGCGCTGTGGTCGTTCAGAATTTCAGAGTAAGCATTAATTTACATGATCGACTTAATTTTATTATGTAGTTGATTATTTGGTTTTTCATCTCGTTTCTACTCCATACAAACCAATATTACATACACTTTTTCTTTAATCTAATGTATTTCAATCAGTATTGATGTAATTTCATTTATTATTGATAACAATATTTCAATATAGGAAAAAGACACGTAAATTTTTGCATAATATTACTAAATTGATAAAATAAACAAAGAAAGCTTTTTTTAATAGAAACAAAACCACTATAATTTGTAAAACAATATTTTGTTAAAAAAATGGGCAGGTTGAGTTTTGTTAGTTTGTATAGAGAACAAACGCATCCCGCGTGGAAATAAAATACAGTATAAGTAAATAAAAAATTCCGTGTGGTGTATTCCGTGTGGTGTCCGGATTAAGAATATAGCACCACTCCATCTCCTCCCGTGGATGACGTAAAAGGTGACTAAGGTAATCTAAACCAGAGGGATGGGCAGCAGCATCCCTTCTGTCTAAACGGTAGCCATACTGCGCTCACCAACCCGCCTGCCAAGCCAGGTGAGTATTGGCAAATACCCCCGATGACACAGTTGTGAAAATCTATGGGAGAGGCCTTTGTTCAGCAGTGGACGTATAAATGGCCGATATGATGAAATAAAAAATAGACTCCGTCTAAAAGAAGTAACAGCCAACATAAAACACCTTTTATATTTGTCTCAACAATTTAATGAAACGTAAGTCAAGGCGAAACACAAGAACAATAAAATTTTATTTTACATTCCGAAGTATTAAGTATGAAGCGGGTAAGAGCCGCTTCTGGAACACCTCTCAAGCCCCGATGGGGTAATTCATATTCAAGTTGGCTCATTAATTAATTGGGCGTCTACCACGATGGGCCGCGTGCTTTTTACGACAGCGATAAAGTTGTGTTACTGTCGCGGTGGCTTTATTATCTGTTGTAGTCTACTTACCTGTAGGCGGCTAACACGGCCAAAAACAAAAGAAAGATATTTATTTAAATCTCAACCTATAAGAAAATATATGATGCTGTATGGCCTACCACAAAAGGTACAGAATATATGAGATTCGAATAACAAAACCTAACACCATTTAAACGGTGATGGATATGACACCACTTGCTGGACGACCCGTTAGTACTGTCATTTCTTTCTGAACGCTGCTTCCGAAAAATAATTGTTCAGAGCATTTGACTACATACACACCACCTCTCTGCACCCACGAGTGTCGTAAAAGGCGACTAAGGGATTAGCCTGAGGATGGGCAGCAGCGTTCTTCGAGTAAAACTCATCTGCGATCGCCAACACGTCTGCCAAGCGTGGCGATTATGGCAAATCCCCCCAATGAGCCCACAACACACCCACCCACCCCAGAAAGTAGGTAATCACCATTATTATATAAGCCAAAAGACATCCACTGCTGAACAAAGGCCTCAGCCATAAACGACTGATTAGATGCCATGCGTCATAATTTTGGGGGAATTTGCCAGTACTCACCACGCTTGGCAGGCGGATTGGTAACGCATAGCTGCAGTTCAACAGGTTCTCTTTGGTTAAACGTGCCATTCACTTTTTACGACATCCACAGGAGGAGATGGAGTGGTGTGATATTCTTAATCCGAACAGCACACAAAAGTAGGTAACTTTTTATCAGCATCTGTATTCCCTGCTACCTATAACCCGTTAACTTTTAAAGTAAGAGTGAATAGGCATCCGCTATATGCGCTTGTTCCGTTGTAGACCTCGTCCATCGGTTTAAATCTAAAGAAAGATTGGAGTCAAGAAGAGTCGGACATAGTCATAAATAAAAATATAAAAAAAAAACAAATCCATTAACTTCCACTGTTAAATGGGCCTTTTAATAGACCAAGAACAGTCTCAAAAGAAAATTTCCTTCAAACAGAATGGTGATTGCGGTCTATTCTTACTACTAAACTGGACAATGCTGCAGCTTCCACGAGTCAATCCTTGGTCTATTACGCCATCGTCGTGAAGAAAGATTGTGTCTTTACCAGAAACCACACTAATTTCATCATCTATGAAATATAGAAGGTATGGATACCTTATGTTCATCAATGACAAGAATATAAAAGTTCTTAACTAAGCCAAACCAACCAAAAAGTATTTCCACAAAAGTTTAACATTATCAGGTATTAATATATTAATTTATTTTGGAACAATTAGTTTCTAAATAAAACTTTGTAGAAGACAATATATAGTTTTATCATCTAGAATACTTGTACAAGAATTGTGTAAGTAGGTAGGTACTCACCCGTCTTGAATCGGCAATATTTTCAACATCACCAACACGAATGTACCCCGTTTTACGCATATTTAATTACAAGCTACTGTTCGCAATTAAACAGTTCCTAGGCCAATTCAGTTTACGATCGAGCCTGCGTTCGAGACTTTTCGACGCCACAATCAGTTTTACGAGGCTTTTTGTCAGAAATTTACCATTTTATAGCTGGCTTAAATAAGTTTGTTCGTGTCGTTGACGGCGAATGGTTGTACGTCGATATTGATGGTGGAAATTTCCCAGCAATTACGCTAAACAAGTAATTAAAGAGAATTTTAGTATGTACATCTTAAATATTTAAGTAATAAAAAAATATTTCAAGGAAAACTACAACCTCACCCACCTTTGAGATGGCGTGGTGACTCTTCGGCAGCACACAGCTTGTGCCCCTTACAACTGACTAAAACACACACAACAGCCAATGCACGTCTATTTCTTCAGTCAGGCGCCAGCCTAGTTCGAGATTTCTTACAAGCTTGATAATTAATAAGGATAATTGGTAACGGTATACTAAAGTAGACGGTAATTTATTTTCGTCATCAACATTAGATGACATTTGTACTAAGATCATGTAAGCCTAAATCCGTCCCTGTCTTCAGCCCTTTCGACAAATATCACGAGCCATATCTCAGAATGCGTTTCTGCCGCATCCCTCAAGACGTGTACCGCCGAAGTCTCGTTTCGTGGCACTTTTAATAGCGGGGCGGTGCGCGTCGAATGTAAATCACCCGTCCTGCCACATTCGCCGACAACACCTGACTATTTACGTTATTCTCCTCGTCTCCACAATTCCTCGCAATTTTATAACTTTCCAAACTTCCCGAGACGAGATTGCAGCACGTTTTAGAAATAATTCGCATTTAAAACGGCCATGTTTGAATATGAAATAAGTAATAACGCAACATCTTGTTATAATTTCATTTATTTTGTAACAATTATAGTACATGGTTGTTTATACATAAATATGTGTTCTACAGTAAAATTTCATAATAAAATATATTAACATATTAACTGAATTGTTTCAGGTACAAGTTTTTTTTAAAATTAAGTGCCGCCCCAGTGCCTGTTTTATTCGCCGCTAAGCAGTAGTGTTTATACTTTAAACATTACTGTGTTCCGGTTAGAATGGCACTGTAGCTAGTGAAACTACTTGGTATAAGCGACTAAATAACATAATGTCCCGAGCTGACGCACGCAGTGTGGTGCCACGCAGGACTACCCCTGGGTAGCATTACAATTGTTATGGGCTGGCATGACGCTTACCACCACGCGAATGACTTGCTCGCATCGTCACCTACCTAGTATTGTATTTATGATAAATGAAAGTACACTTTTGGATGTGTGCAGTACAAGTTTATAGTTTTATAATAAATACATTTTATACAGCCAACAACTGGATATCAACATCACATGTTTCTCGTCATTCTTACTGGCGAATAATAATTTAACACATTATTTCAATACAAAAAGCAAATTATTTTAGGTTTATTTCGACATTTAAATACCTGAAACCATTTCTTTTCCGATATTCGTCGTGTTTCGATGCTCCCCAGAAACATCCAGAACTTATTAAGCGCTATTGTATCTAAGTTTTGTATTGTGTGTTATGTACAGCGCGAAAAAATATTTGTGCTCGTCTTGTTTAACGATCATTAATTTGTACGTAACCAAAATACTGTTACTAACATAAATAACACAGCTATACAAATATATTTTCTAGACAAAATTAAACAAACAACACTTATATTTATTCACATTACAAGTACTTAAATTATTTTTTCTAATTCCTAATATATTTTAAATAAAATATTGGTACATTATACAAAGATTAGTCTGCTGCGAAAATAGGCAATTGGCTGAATATTCTTTACTGAGAATCACAGGGCCAGTTTGTAAACCAGACTTCACAAGAGTAAGAGATTATATAATAATAACTAATTATATTAGAGATCCGGCGTGGTGCCGGCTACGAATAGCACCAACCTATCTCATCCCGTGGGTGTCGTAAAAGGCGACTATGGGATTAGCCGGAGGATGGGCAGCAGCGTCCTTCGAATACATTAATAACTCAACTGCGATCGCCAAGCGTGGCGATTATGGCAAAACCCCTAAATGAGCACACAACACACCGATATCGGTCATTGTGGTGATCTTTGCGGGAGGCCTGTGTTCAGCAGTGAACTCCATTCGGCCGAAATAATGATGAATATTAGAGATAATAAAGAGTTGTTTCTTTCGTAAGTTACCTCTTATCTCCAGCATGAACAGACTTCGATGATTGTCTTATTTGGAAGGGTGTATGACTCCAGTGTGGTGATCCCCTCAAAGAGGACTGCATTAAAAATCTTCGTTCAGTCAATAGCATTCACTGTACCAGTAGGCTGACCGATATTTGTTTACTACATTCAAAATGAAACAACTTAAAAAAAAAAAAACAACTTCAGGCCCACGACGCGATATCTACCGTAACGATTTCTATTGCTACTTCTTTATAGTTTCTCTAACACCGACTTAAGAATGGAGTTTCATTTATTTAATATATTAGCCAATCGAATATTGTACGCTTGTTTGTCAGGGACTACGATAGAAATTGGTGTCACATATAAAAAATAAAGATAAAATAACCAACATATTGGAGGATTGCAACTAATTCGAGTATTATTTTTTAAATTATACTTAATGGGTTAGCCTTCACCACTGTTAGGGAATACAATTTATAAGATATGCAGGTTTTTAATTTTATTTGTGTAATTTCAATACGCTGGATCAAACATGCAGTTTCTCATCGTCATTAAGTACAATAAAATACTGTTACGTTTTAATTAAGTACCTTACTAATAAAATAATGTACACAAAATACTCCAAAATCTGTAAAAGAGACTACAGTAAATTGTATCTACGTACAGAATAGTGAGAAGAAAATTATCAGTTAAAATACATGTGTCCTAAATAAATAATTACTAATTTTGTAAGTCTTATTTGATAACTTGGCACCTTTTGTATTATACAAAAATCTTTCTTTTGAAGCCATTTTTCTATATTCTTACATTCAAATATCTATCTATATAAATAAAAATGAATGTTGCTAAGCGCATAACTCCAAAATGGCTCGACCGAATCGGCAATTTTTTTTCCTATGTCTGTTATGTCCCACGGAAGGGTTTAATAATTTTAAAAAAAATGCGTGGACAATAGTAAAAACGCGGGTGAAACCGCGGGCTACAGCTAGTTAGTAACATAAAACATATAGATATATATGTTATTCTCGCATTGTCCTGTCCCGATGTCGGCGTTAATAGATAATAATTATCGTAACAAAACACTTAACTGCTCACAAGTTTCGTAAATATTTTACACACAATATATTATGTAGTTTCCGTGTGGTGTCCGGATTAAGAATATAGCACCACTCCATCTCCTCTCGTGGACGTCGTAAATGGCGACTAAGGGACTCTAAAGCAGAGGGATGGGCAGCTGCGTCCCTTCTGTGGACCAGGAACTATTCTGCGCTCACCAACTCGCCTGCTAAGCGTACTGATTACTGGCAATTTCCTCCAAAATTACGACACAATTGTGGAAATCTATGGGGGAGGCCTGTGTTGAACAGTGAACGTCTTTTGGCTGATATGATATATGACAATATACCTATTATGTATTTTATTTACTACTATTAAAATCTAGTTTCTTGGTCCCATTATCGTGAATATTCCTTTCGTGAAGTCCACATAGGGGTAACTTCATGCATAACGATTTATGTGTTTAAAACGACACGTAACTGATATCGTTTTGAACACTATTATCGGAGTGATCTCATTATTTAAAAGGCTCCAGTACAGTCGACTTTAAATTAACATTCCGACCAGAGCCAAGTTAACACTACCATTTTCCGACATATCGCCACAATTGGCAATTGCTACTGATAATAAATATAAGATATAGTAGCCACCAGCGACAATTTGTTTCAAAACCAAATATAAAATACGTTACATTTAAAATCGCTGTGTGACCAGAGATATACCTGTCTTTGTCACGATGAATATGTATTGATACATCCGCTCACCTCACCTACTCGTTTCACCATTCATTTCAATCTGAAACAAAAGGGTGAAAAATCAAACACTTTCTTCGAACCCACCCATACCCTTGCTCGAACTGGCACGTGCGAAACTAGCTTTATAAATCCCCATTTTTTTATCACCCTGACCCAGCTCTCCGGTGCTTGACCACCCAGCAATGCCCTAGATGGAAACGAACGAACTTTAACTCGGAACAAAAAGTACCCATTACGCTAGCTGCTTTGCTTCGCAGAAAAAAATACAATTACCGTTTTAAAGCAAATGTTAGGTTAACGAAGTTGTCTATAAGCACACGTGCAGGCGTCCCACGTAAAAGAATATTTTCTTATAATTTCATTACGAATATATTAGTAAAGTTGCTAATTCAAGGCCACAACTGGTTGGTTCTATTACAACATGAAAAGAATTACTAGCGTATCCTTATAGGTACTTGCACGCATAAACTACGTCAGCTATATTTATTTAACGTTATGAAAAACATAAACAGAAAAATAAATAAATACCAGAATGTGATTGTGTGTGGTATTTTATCAACCCTAATCATACCTACTACATATACATATATATTAATACATTGTCACAAATAACCCATTAACTGTCACAAAGCCAGACATAATTAAAAATCTATTGTGTTTCGCGGCTGCCGGCAATTGACAGGCAAAGAAAGCAATAATTTATACGAGCAGTTTGTTTTTTTCGTATATGTGTACTACATTGTTCAACCTTATTTCAGTTTTGTTCAAGCCGCCCACAGGTCCTCCGCTTTGGCTTAGCAACTGCTACCTAATGACAACTACCGGGACCGACGATTTTACATGCCCTCCGAAGCACGGAGACGCTTAGTTCAAATACCACTATACGGTCACCCATCCCCATATTGACCGCGCCTAGCATTGCTTAACCTGTACGATTGTTTACCGATCAGTAATTGCAACTATCTATGCCGACTCAGAATGCCACCACCCCATTTCATCCCGTGAGTGTCGTAAAAGGGATTAACCGGAGGATGGGCAGCAGCGTCCTTCGAGTACATTAACAACTCAACTGCGATCGCCAACCCGTCTGCCAAGCGTGGCGATTATGGCAAGACTCCCCAGTGAGCACACAACACACCCATATCAGTCGTTGTGGTGATCTTTGGGGGAGGCCTGTGTCCAGCAGTGGACTTCATTTGGCCGAAATGATGATGAGCTCAAAAGCTGTTATTTAATGAAAGATCGGAGAGCTCACCTTATCCACTCTGGAAAGTATCAGCGGTGCGGTGTGGGGTCTAGCAGCATCGAGCAATGCCCTCGCTCGCCTCGTGTCCCCGGCCCGTTCCCTTGCCTCCGCCGGCAGCCACCGCCATACGAGCGGCGTGAACAGCTCCGCGTCCATCTTCAGGCTCTCCGGCTTGTCGAACAGCCAGCCCACGATCATGCCCACTATCAGAGTTGCGAGGAGACCGAGCGGGGCGATCCAGTGGTATGATACGCGGAACAAAGGAAACACTGTTTCTGGGTCCTGTTGGGTAAATGTGTGCTCAATACCTTGCTAAAGAATTATGAATAAACTATCCTGCTAATTACTGAGATGGGTTTTAAGCAGTCAGTGCTGAAGGAGTATAAAATGTTAATGTATTTATTTGGACGCAATATTCTCTATATATTTTTGTTTTTAACGTTGTTTTAGTTTTAGTTTCCTCGAGCTAATATTTTGACACTCACTTTGATATAATTAGTATCTACAGATTACAAGGATTATATAAATTTGATTAGGTATGTGCAAGTTTACAATTTAATTACTTCCTATAAACACGGTAGTGTAATTAAAGTTTCAAGATGATTAATGAGGCATCGTAGTTGTCATCGCTTGTGATAGATGTGTAGGAATACATTATCTTTTATCGTTAGAAAAGAGTATATGAAGGTCGCTACGTGAACCAATGCGAGGCCAATTAATTAACAGCCTTACTATTATCATATCCGCCAAAGGACGCTACTGCTAAACAATGGTCTACAAATGGCCACAGATTTCCAAAACAACTGCAATTTGTCAGTACTCACCACACTTAACAGGTGGGTTAGTAAGCTCAGTATGGCTCCTGTTCCAAGGTACGCTGTTGCCGAGTCCTCTGGGTAGAGTCCTTTACGGTCGAAATTAATAATCAATCTTATCCTAAATGTTTTAATTTTGTGTTAAATGTGATGTTAACACAAAAGCAGATCAAGTCCAAAGTCTTAAATCTAAAGGTTCTGGATTAGATTGATTATTGAATATTAGTCGTAAGTCGCCTTTTCGATGTCCACGGGAGGATCTTCTACCGTGGATGTCGTGAAAGAAACGGTGCTATATTCTTAATCCGAACAGCATAGCGTATTCCAAGTGACTCGGCCTTTGCCTTTCGAAGTAGAAATTTTGCATCCAGAATTATGTAGTAGAGTTCTGTTGAGTAAAGGCCGAAATTAACAATCAACCTTATCTGAAATCTTTGGATATTGGATTTAGGAATTTGTCTGTTTTAGAATTGAGTGTGATCTTAACACAAAATCAGATAACAATTATTAATTTGAGCCGGAAAAAATTGTTTAAGAATCCGTGATAAGCAACTTACTGTGAAATTACCGAATCCTACGAAGGAGGCGTTCTTCGCGCAATCCATGGTGATGTTGAGCGGCGGCGCGCGCAGGCCGGCGGCGGCGGCCGCCTGCGTGCCCAGCGACACGCCGCCCGCCAGCAGCGCGCCCGCCGCCGCGCCCGCCAGCGCGCCGCGCGGGCCCACCCAGCGGCACGCCATGCCCAGCGTGAACACGCCGCACGTGGCGCTCGCCGCGATCGCCGACAGCGCCGTGGCCACCCCTGGTGACGACCGACTCGCGCATCAGTGACTCCGTAACGTAGTGTTGTAGTAACACTGCTGGACAAAGCCCTCCCCGTAGTTTTCCACAACGAGCGGTTACATACCGCCCTCATCCAACGACTCCCAGCGACCTTCACCAGGTCGTCCCACACTGCGTTCTTCGGTGCGCGGTCTCCCCGCTCCCGAACCTTTTTGCCCCAACGGCCATCAGTTCTACGAGCAATGTGCCCCGCCCCTTGCGACTTCAGTTTACTATTCCTTTCAGCTATGTCAGCAACTTTATCTCCTCATTTCTGATTCGATCTCATTGAGAAATACCAACTATGAGGCCCATAGTGAGTGACCACGTCTCTGTCCCATATGTTAGCACTGGTAACACACACTGGTTGAAGAGTTTCGTGAGGCATTGTTGACGAAAAGACGTTGCGAAGACTCCCGAACGCTGCCCAGTCAAGTCGGAATTGACCTACCTAACTAGACAGTTTGTCCCAGGTAGACATACTTGTCAACGACTTCGAGAATAGAACACCTAATGAATATTGGGATGAGCACGACATGGGTATTTGTCATGCCCATGTTTTCATTTTAATTTTAATGTTGGGAAGCTATGTTGAGATCATTGAACATTGTGCTAAGCTATTGCAGCGATTTTGCCATGACTGCGATGTAGTCGGCAATTCGAAGATATACTCGCCGAATCCTTTCCACTCTAGTAGCTTGAAGGCATCCTCCATTGCAGCGGAGGACAGTTTCGGGGAAGTGACGTCCCCATGTCTCAGACCTCTCTCTAATGGAATTGCCCCCCTGCTCAGTACATGTACTCAGACTAACATGGTGGTATTTCTGTACAAGGAGTTTAGAACTACGATGTATCGATCGAGTCGATGTGGCACCGCTGCAGAGATTGCACCACTGCCCAGGTTTAGATTGTATCGAAGGCTTTCTCATAGTCCACAAACGGTAAGCATAGTGGCAGATTATACTCCTCGATCTTCTGTATAACCTGTCGCTGCGTATGGATGTGGTCTATGGTTCTAAAACCTGTTTGGAAACCGGCTTGTTCGGGAGGCTGTACGTCATCAAACTTGCGCTCGAGATGTTTTGTAGTTATCCTTGAAAACAGCTTATAAACATGGCTCAGAAGCGAGATGGGTCTATAACTCTTAAACAGGGTATTATTCCCTTTTTGAAGAAGAGCACCACCTCGCCTCTTTTCCACGCTTTCAGCGTTGTACCCTCGAGTAAAACGGAATTGAACAGCTTCTGAAGAAATTTAAATACCGGAGTTGCACCCGCTTTCAGAAGTTCTGGCGGAATGCCGTCACCACCTTGCCTTGTTATTTTTGAATTGTTTGCAGTACAGCCTAATCTCGCACAGGCTAATTCTGGTATATCTTCCGTTTGTGTGGGCTTATTTTGGCTAGCGGGTCATTTTAAAACCCAATGGTAGGTATATAATTACCGAGCTGTAAAGCTGTCGGTAGAAGTTCTCAATCTCTCACAACCTATGACTTAGTCGACGCTACAATGCCGTCTTAACACTTCAGTTTCATAATTAGACTGCCCAATAGGGCCTTAGTTACGCTCAATCGTCTCTTAACACCAACTATCGTGACGCAAGGACTTCCATATCCGACTATTGAACTGTCAGTATACTTCAGCATCACCGGAGATTTAGATTACCATGGCGCGTCTTTCTACCTTGAGGTCGAGAGTGTGATCGGAGAACTATTTTAGTCTACCTTTACTGTGGGTTTTAAAGGACTTAGACCCAACCGCTTAGACAGTATCTACAAACCTACCATTTAAAATTTAAATCGTCCACAGATACGCAAAGTTCTAGGCCCTCGAGGCAATTTTTTAAGTTTAAAGGTTTCGGGGTTTTGTATATGAGCGCTAGAGGGCTGGAGCGTAGACTTCATCAGCCGAGACCTCTCAACTTTAAGATAAATATTTGAAGATTTGTTTTTGTTTTGTTTGGCTACGAATAGCACCAACTCATCTCATCCCTTGGGTATCGTAAAATGCGACTATGGGATTGGTCGGAGGATGGGCAGCAGCGTCCTTCGAGTACCTACATTAACAACTCAACTGCGATTACCAACCTACCTGCGAAGCGTGATGATTATGTAATAATCTTCCATGAGTACACAACAAACCCAGACGTGTCGTTGTGGTGATCTTTGGGGAGGTCTGTGTCCTGCAGTGGACTTTATTCGGTATTATATTCAGTTGAAATAATGATGATGGTCATGATAAAGTCAATCTCATTCTTTGTGGAACCATCGGGACTCATCCAGGTCCATTTCCTGTGAGGCGAAGTTCAGCACGAAGAGTCCCTATCTTCTAACGCGCGCACATCTCGTATCAGTATCTAACTTTACTTGGTAAAACTAGTTTTTTAATAAACGTGACGCCTATAACCTACTAATGTTCCTTTAAAGTTTACTATTTTGTAGGAACCTATATAATTTGATACGGTTTGACCGCCAAACATAAGGGCACACTCTGAATTAACGAGGTGTATTCTTGATACGTATGTGTACACGACAAACAGTAGCTAGCACGCAGAATTGTGTCGTGCAAACTGTACATGTGCCTCTATAATCACTTTATGGAGTTATTGCCATAATCGCCACGCTTAGGATTGGTTAAGGCAGTTTGTTAGCTATTAGCACACGGGAGGATGCTGCTCCTTCATCATCGTCATCATCATATCAGCCAAAGGACGTCCACTGCCAAACAAAGGCCTACCTATTCTCGGAAATGTTCAGCGAATTTATAACTTGCAATTTGTTTGCACCGTGCGACCAGTGTTCTGCATTCATTGCACTAACGAACCCATATAAGCAATCTGCTGCGTGAAGCCAGCTTAAGGTACACTTGAAGAATTATACAATTTACTTCCAGTTCAGTAGCATAACTTACCCAATACTCCTCCTAGCTTCTCCACCACGAACAGCATGATAACGGAGATGATAGCGAGCGTTCCGGTAATCAGCCGCGCTAGTATACCCTCGACCAGAGGCTTGAGTCGCAGTTGCAGCCACCCGTGCATTAAGTCTTCAACCACTACCAGAGCGCATGCGTTCAACACCACTGATAGTGAACTAGGGAAGAACATAAATAAACAATTTTTATTTAAAACCCCAATCGAGACGGTCCTTAAAGTGATAGCGCAGATTTCTATTCTAGACCAAAATAAATTCAACGCTACAATATATCAACCAGGAGTGGCAGGAGTTATTTTGATCTATGAAATATATCATCATTATATCAGCCAAAGGACTTCCAGTGCTAAAGAAAGGCCTCGCCCATACATTTTCACGGAGTAATTAACGTAATCGCCGTGTGGTGCCTGCTAAGAATACCACCATCCCATCTCATCCCGTGGATGTCGTAAAAGGCGACGGTGTGATTAGCAGGAGGATGGGCAGCAGCGTCATTCGAGTACATTTATAACTAAACTGCGATCGCCAACCCGTGTCAAGCGTGGCGATTATAGCAAAACCCCCTGATGAGCCCAACAGCACCCATACCGGTTATTGTGGCAATCTTTGGGGGAGGCTTCTGTCCAGCAGTGGAATTGTTTTGGCTGAAATGATGAATTAACGTAATTTTCGTGGAGGAATTCGCAATACGGCTATTGTTCCAAGGGACAAAAAAGATAGAAACGTTGCTGCCAACCCCTCTGGTCTTGTTTCTGTTAGACGGCTTTTACGACATCCACGAGAGGAGATGGAGTGGTGCTATATTTTTGTTCCCGACACCGCACAGAATATTGTATAATATATGCATAATATATTAAGGTCTCTAACGGTACAGGCACTTACCTAAGGCCAACTACTAGTATCCCACCGAAGAAAACGCTGGCTAGCTGAAGAAGGTTCTATGTCTTGAACATATTGGCAGCAGCGTACCCTCAACCTGACAAGTCACATAACTTACCTAAGCCCAGCTCCAAATACTCCAGCGAGGAACACACCTGCCAATCCGGGCAGGTGCTGTATCCTGGACACGTAGGTAACAAAAGTAGGTAGGAGCCGGTCATCGACCAGCGGCAAGCCACTGGGATCGCAGCCACCCGTCACCCACGCCGCCCAGGCTGCTAGGCCACACCATACGCAGAGGGATATGGCCATTATAGCCCCGATGCAGAATATGCCTAGAGCACTGGAAAACAAAGCGAATATAAAGAAACGGATTATTGATATTAAAAAATGTTATGATAACCAAACAAAAGCCAGACTCATCATTCATCATCATCTTGTCGGCCGAATAAAGTCCACTGCTGGACACAGGCCGCCCTCAAAGATCACCACAACGACCTGTATGGGCGTGTTTTATTCTCATTGGGGGGTTTCGCCATAATTACCACGCTTGGCAGGCGGGTTGCTGACCACTGTTCAGTTGTTAATAATATATTCGAAGGACGCTGATGCCCATCCTTTGGCTAATCCCACTCTAAACCAAAGGGATGGATAGCACGTCCCATCGTGGAACAGCATTATTCTGCGCTGCTGCGTGCTGGTGAGGATTGGAAAATCCCCCCCAAATAATGACACAATTGTAGATTTTTTTTAGGGAGGCCTTTGTTCAGCCGTGGACGTCCTTTAGCTGATATGATGAATTAAATTCTTGCTTTACTGGCATATATATGAGGCGGTAAATTTCCCTGATCTATACAAATAAATTATTATTCGTCTTAGAACTTAGATCTAAGAACGTTGCCCCACACTAGGATTTCTCCTGTGTCGTGGGTGTGTTTACAGACATGAATTCCACATACAATACACCCAGACCCGAAACAACTACCTGCAGATCATACAAATATTTGTTCCGTGCGGGAATCGAACCCACGACCCGGAGTGCAGCAGCCGAATGTATTCGTAGTCGGTTGTTTATACATCCGCCCGGTGGTAATCGATATAAAAAAGATACTAATCGTGTTTTATTCCTATATCTAATCTTATAAAAGTTCTTAGCTATAATGATGTATAGTAAAAGTAGCTGTGACCAAAAATCTCTAGCTAGCTGTCTACCTACAGTGCATGCGATGGTAGCGACAAAACGCAGAACGGCTATTTAGTGAAACTAAGCTCTCAAGTCACTGTCGCATCTGTAGCATTTCAAAGGGCTATATCCACGGGCTGCACGCCTATCATGCCCACGACAGTGGTAATGCTACCCAGAATCAATTCCGCGAAGCACCACTCTGCGCTCATCACCTCGAGAAATAAGTTATTTAGTGTCTTGTGCCCAGTAATTTCACGCAAGAGGCGTCCTTACCTCCATTTGCTTAGTTTTTAATTTCAAGCCTCGGTGGAGGCCTCTTTTGGCTTCGCCTCTTGCTAGGTTTATATTCAAGAAGACCTCCATTTGCTTAGTTTTTAATTTCAAGCCTCGGTGGAGGCCTCTTTTGGCTTCGCCTCTTGCTAGGTTTATATTCAAGAAGACCTCCATTTGCTTAGTTTTTAATTTCAAGCCTCGGCTTCGCCTCTTGCTAGGTTTATATTCAAGAAGCCCTTCATATAAATAATAAATATAATCACTAGCTACAATGCCCGTCTAACCGCAACACAGTAATGTCTAATGTTTAAACACTACTGCTTGGTGGCTAATTATCTGGCACTGTGGTGGTACCTACTGAGGCGGACTCTTGAATAATAGACCTACCAACAGTATAGCTAGATACCTAATTTAGTACGATGACTACATAATCACGCTTCAAAGAAATATGATAGAAGCATGTTATTAAATTATAATTTTAATGGACAATTCAATTCAGCATTATTAAATCGCATGAATTCCATGTCTGTAAATGAATAAACATTAAACTTAAGAAACCGCATAAGTGCGAGTTAAACTCGCGTGGAGAGGGTTCCGTAATTGCTGAATATAATGCCTATTGTTGAATTCTGTCTTGTACTAATAATTTATCCCAAGAACAAACTTAACATACAGTTGAAAAACATGTTCTTCGATACATTCCAACTGCAAACGAAAGTTTGTATGCACAATATTGAAAGATTTACCATGTTATTTTAAGACTCTATACTTCTTATAGTTTTCCTGTAATCTATAAGTAAAGAGCCATTTTCCATATATTTTTCTTAATTTTAGGCTCAGTAGTTGCGGAGATAATGGGGGAGGAATGGTCTTCACAATTAGCCCTTTTATTTAATATGTTACACAGTACAGTTTGCAAAACTTTATTCTAGAATTTTCAATATTACCCCCCAAAAGTGACCCCATATTCAAAATGTTTATATTTACGTTACACGTCCATATTTGAGTCACAGAAATCCATATGTGTACTAAATTTCAACTAAATCGGTCCAGTAGATTCGGAGAAAATTGGCTGTAATAGACGGACAGATAGACAGACACACGAGTGATCCTATAAGGGTTCCGCCGTTTTTCCTTCGGATGTACGGAACCCTAAAAATGAACAATCGACCTCAAAAACCACACAAAACAATAAAATAACGGAGTTTCAAATACAAATTAACTGACTTTTGACATGGCCAATTACATTTGGGTATTGCAATGTATTTGAATTCAACACTACACTATATCAGTCTGTCGCATTATTATGTTTAAATTTAAAACTATCACATATCTCTTCAGTATCTTCAGGTCAATTCAGTCATTTCAAGTTATTTACGTCAGTCACTCGTCTCAACTATTACGATATTTTGCCAAAATTTCGCATTGACGGCATAAATAGTTGGCGGTCGTAAAAATGTGTTGACTTTCATTAAATGCCATTTCCAAAACATTGATAAAATTAGATGCAGATTTACGGCTGAAATTAATAGTAATCAGTCTAACACAAAATCTGTTATTTGTGTTAAGTTCCAAATTTTTTATCCAAAGATTTTGGATTAGATTGATTATTAATTTCGCCGTTAGTGGCGTGTAATCGATAAATGGCGCGAATCAGAAGAGACAGTACGCAGCAGTAGAACTAAAGTTATGTTTTATAACATATTAGGTAATGTAAGCGATGCTGTTACATGCATCATGCCCCTGAACGGAAGCCGTCTGTCGTGACTGATCAGCCGGTAACTGCCATGGCAAATAAGCTTTTATATTGCTATTGTAGTATGTTCCTTCTGTACGCATTAACCTACATCTTTCTCCTTATAACTTTTACCATAACATTTTTTACCAATTAACGTTAAAATCTCATTATTTTAAAAGAGTGTCCATGGAGTTTCTTGCCGGTTCTACTCCATAGGACCAACCAATTGGAACCATGCAACTATAATGCTGTCGTTTCATTAGAGCCAGTAATTGATTTAATTGAAATAAAAATCTGACTATTGACTACTAGAAAAGATGCCTGAAAGAATAGATAATGGTTGATTTGATTGTGCTTATAAGAATTATAAGCACAACAAACTGTAATAAATAATAAATAGTATCTGCATTAATGAAGAAAGTTAGTTGTTGTTAGTTTTACATTTCCCTTTCTTTCTTATTTCGTTTGCTTAGTCACGAATTATGTGTCAAAGTTTTTTAGGCCGTCCAAAGGCCTCTGACTAGGCTTAACGACTGCCGTCCAATGACAATAACCAGGACCGACGATTTTACGAGCGCGGATACGTTCAGTTCAAATACCACTGTGCGGTTACCCATCTATTGATAGACCGCGCTACGTTGCTCAACCTCAATAATCGTTTACCGATCAGTGAGCTTGCTATGAGCGCCCGATTTTCTATGTCTATTAGATTAAGTTTTAATATTAATAATTTAATAATTGTTGATCAACATTTAAAATAAGTGTTTCAGCGAGTTACTAGTAATTAATATAATATAAAATAAAACAAACAAAGCTGCATTGCTCCGTATCAGAGATATACACTATTTGCAGAAGATTCTCTTATCAAATAATTTATGTAATCTAATAATCTTGGTTTGCAACGGTATTCAAGACAAATATTGACGTAGTCTGGAGAGTAGATCAGATTAGACTATTGTGGAAACAATTACTAACCTACTACAAGATCTTAATGATTCAAGGATTGGAAGCAATGAAAGTATAAAGGCAGGAATAAGACATTTTTAAGACAGCATGTTTGTCATAAACTTTGTTTGTTTTTAGCGTCGTCTTTAATTAGTGTAATCGCTTATTTAGAACTGTGTTAGTCAAATTTATAAAGAAATAAAGATGCGAGTACAACATTTCTTTACACGAATATGATTTTGATGTACGTAGAAAAGGGCTTACCGACTGCTTGTACATCATCCTCATCATCAACATCGCATCCGAAAAACGTCCACTGCATTTATTACAGGCGTACTGCAATTTTCGACTCGCATATATCGCTATACATATTATCATATGGTGGTCTTTGGAATCGAAATTCAATCGAAAAAGTAATATTTAGACCAGAAATTGTCGTGCAAATGTTGTGAGTAAACTATATTTTACATTAATATCATTTAATTAGCCGTACTGTAATTAGCTGCAAAAGCCATGCCAATTAGCACGTACAAAATTTGTAATTTTGCCATGTGATGCCGGCTAAGAATACCACCACCCCATCTCACCTCGTAAGTGTCGTAAAAGGTGCGTATGGGATTAGCCGGAGGATGAGAAGCAGTATCTTTTAAGTATATTTATAACTTAACTGCGATCGCCTTCCCGTCTGCCAAGTGTGGCGATTATGAAAAAAAAACCCCCAATGAACACACAACACAAACCCACACCGATTGTTGTGGTAATCTTTGGGGGAGGTATTTGGCCAGCAGTGGGCGATTTTCAGCTGAAATGATGATGATGATGATGAATTTGTAAAACACCATGATGCTAGTAAACGCAAAGTAGGTAGACAAATTACCAATTTACTAAGTGGAATCTTTCGAATTGCAAAACAATACACATTCTTAGCCGTATAAGGAAATTTAAGCGCAGTCAAAGAAATATTCATGTTGTACGAAAACAGAAATCAGTAAGGATAAATAACTCACGTGATAGCTTTCCTCTTGCTCGGCAGAGCAATGTACCTCTGCACCATGGTCTGGTTAACGGAGTTGAAGCACGTCCAGTAGAGGAAGCCACCGATCACTGCGCCCCAGCCCGTCTGACGCTCGTACGGAGAAAAACTCCAACTAAAACATAAAATGATTTTATTTTACTTTACCGAATTCTTCTTTTTTTTTCGTGTTGTTTGGTCACCCATACACTGACTGCGCCGAGCATCGCCTAGCGACCATTTAAAAAACGGAGTTATTGGCTATGAACGCCTCGAAACCGAATTGAGGAGAATTAAAAGACTTGCGGCTGAGTTGCTTACGCTCAGATCGAACCGAACAATCAGTCAACTGAGCTACATACAAGTCTTGGCTGTGTGGTTCCCGGCAAATGATTGATTATTCCGTGTGATGTCCGGATTAAGAATATAGCACCACTCCATCTCCTCCCGTGGATGTTGTAAAAGGCGACTAAGGGAATCTAAACCAGAGGGATGGGCAGCAGCGACCCTTCTGTGAAACGGTAGCCATACTGCGCTCACCAACCCGCCTACCAAGCGTGGTGAGTATTGGCAAATACCCCCTAGAATGATGACACAGCCTTTGTTCAGCAGTGGACGTATAAATGGCCGATATGATGATGATGACGATGATGATTGATTACCAGAAGGATGTCGTAAACGGCGAGTACGTGTTGATGATAATAGGATGTACAGCAGCAACGTCCCATATGCCAATAACAACTGTACTGCTACTAGCAATACGCATGCTAAGCATTGATTATGGCAATATCGTCTATGACCGCTCATCGTATTCATCATTGCCATGCCTTGCCATCAGACCCAAGTTCAGCAGTGAAGATTTACTACCTACTGTGATATGTGATGACAAGTCCGTACCTTAACCATGCCAAAAACCAGAGTTGAGGGAACCCATGCTTCTGTTGGGATTTAATGCTTTTTCATCAAGTTTTACTTGTGTCTTTAGGTGGGTCACATTTGCCGTTGAGAATCTTAGACATTTAGTTTTTTCGTCGTTTCGGAGAATATTATTCGCCATAAAACCAATCAGACATCTTATGTCATAAGGGTTCTACAAGATGGATATCCTATCTGGCTATGCTTAAAACTATATACAGTATACAAAACTATATATATTCGTCATTTTATCGTTTATCATAATATAAGGCAGGACATTGATATAGTACAGAAATAAAAATCAACGTATACCCAAATGATCAACCAGCAAGCCCAAACGCAACACGTTTTGTGCTGCAGATGACCTGGCAATAACTTGCCAAGCCTTAAAAGGGTTTTGGTTTAGAAAGTAGTCTTATATTTCTGCGGCTCTAAATGATCTTAGCGTAATCTTTTAATTGGCTGTTTTCATGTTATAAAAAATGTAACTATTGTATTTATCTGGCTAGGTGTAAGTTTTCCGAAGAATGTTAAATAAATAAAACCGAACCCCTCCAAAACGGAAACATGCATGTTCCACTTCTGCAATATACAGAATGGTCGAACTCTTAAAATCTCATAGGAGAGAGTGCCAATCACCCACAGTAGTCACCCTAAACACCTTGGCGTAACACCACACCGGTCGCTTAGCGACAGAAAAAAAGTGAAAACCTGAAACATAAATTGCACCCCAGAAATAACTTTGAAATAAATTTAACCTCTGTCTAGCATTACTCCTCCTGGCGTTCCAACGGCTGTAGCAAGCCGCATTGAGAGAACAAAAATGGAGGGTGCTCCACGTCCCCCAATGCACAACTATAGGAAAGACTTAAAAGTCGAATAACTTTTTCAGGGCGAGGTTCTTGCGGAACCCAATGCCTCAAAAGAAATGTGCGATCTCTAGCGACAAACATCTGAACCACTTATATTCTTTGTAAAACTATTGGAAACACATCCACCCGGGCATGCACTTGGCTAACTTGAAATCCTTAAATAGACTTCAAACCAAAATTAGCAAATTATATATAATCTTTAAAAAAAAACTGTACCCCCAGTAACACGGACGGTTCCGGCTTCCAGTGTTAGTGCGGCTTTGCAAACCGTGGCTCACTTTCTATCTTGCTCCACGTGCCCTGTCACCTGCACGCGTGAAGAACTAAATGACTGCCAACCAAAATGCAGTGTGAGTTACGCAAAACTACGGCAAAAAATAAATCAAAATTTACCATCGACTCTATAAAAAAAGCACGGATATCAGTCTATAATGATTTAGACAACCAGATAAAAAATGTATACAATTATGCTGGATTTCATGAGATCGAAAAAGTAGCCTCTGCGATGAAGGCATTAAATATTTCAGTCAAAATTGGCGCGATGTTAGTTATCTTATAAGTTATAACCGATTCGACGGCTTTCATAGACAATCCGCATATGACCTTTTTCTGTTTTTTTTACCGCTATAGTTTTATATGTTTTTATTATCAGCGCATGTTACAAAACTGAATTCTAAGAATGGTACGCGTAAATTTACATTTGTCTTTATATTGCCTCAGCTGCTACTTAAGACGATTTAAGATGTTTAGTAGTCTCTATTGGAATATTCATAAAAAGGTGTCCTAGGAAACTAGTTTCTATATTTAAATTAATTGCACTGTCATTAAACCTACCATCCCTAGTTTCAGCATTAATTATTATTGACAAGGCACTGTCATTATATTTTTGAAGAGTTCTCTCAGTAAATCCCGATTACCTAGATTGTGAATGGCCTGAATATATATCTTTTGCAATATAAATACGTACTGGTCCCATAGGATACCAGTTTTCTAGGTTTCACACCAGCACATGCATGATGAATTATATTTATTTTCACGCTAGTTTGATTGTTATATTGGTGTTTAGTAGTCTCTATTGGAATATTCATAAAAAGGTTTCCTAGGAAACTAGTTTCTATATTTAAATTAATTGCCCTGTCATTAAACCTACCATCCCTAGTTTCAGCATTAATTATTATTGACAAGGCACTGTCATTATATTTTTGAAGTGTTCTCCTCAGTGAATCCCGATTACCTAGATTGTGAATGGCCTGAATATATATCTTTTGCAATATAAATACGTACTGGTCCCATAGGATTCCAGTTATCTAGGATTCACACCACGCTAGTTTGATTGGTATATTAAGAAGAACCATACTGAACGGTTTCAGTATTTTCTTCAGTGGTTTCAGTAGTTACTTTGGGCAAAAGTCCAACGAACACGTTCGTGGAACGTCATCACTCGGCCAACGTCACATTATATTTAATAGCCATATTCAGCACACCTGCACCTTGTTTCGTGTGATTCCATATAATGCCATGCAAGAGGAATGTCTCTCAGAGTATGAATGACACAATAGAACGCTAATACCTATTACTAGTGTGATCATACAAGGATCTGGAGCCTCCATTGGGTGCCGAAGATGCTCCAGTGGTTTTAGCCGGTAGGAGTCCGGCATACCCCTTCGCCCCTCCCCGGGGCGATGGAAGTTCATGAAGAATTTCCACTGGGCACCAATAAAAAAAAAGGTGTTATTAATTAATTCGTTGATGTCATACGCCATTCGTGAGCACAGAATACACACTATCATTTCGGCCGAATGAAGTCCACTGCTGGACACAGGCCTCCCCCAAAGATTACCACAACCACCGATATGGATGCGTTGTGGGCTCATTGGGGGGTTTTGCCATAATCGCCACGCTTGGCAGGCGGGTTGGCGATCGCAGTTAAGTATTTAATGTACTCGAAGAACGCTGCTGCCCATCCTTCGGCTAATCCCTTAGTCGACTTTTACGACACCCGCGGGAGGAGATGGGGTGGTGGCATTCTGAGCCGGCACCACACGGCACTAGTGTAGACTTAATTGTATTTTCTTTAAGTACCTACCTAACATTGATTAATTGAATGTATCGCAAAGTAGATGCCATTTTTCTCACCTCATAGGTATTTCTTTGCATAAACACCGGTAAGTCGGCTGATTATTCTCGATTGTTTTGATACTAAATGATATGACGGACACTGCAGGCAGTTTACATAATTTGGAATATTAGTAATGTCGTAGACGCACTTAAAAGCTTTTCGTTCGTTCGTTCTAAATTCTCAAAAGCGTTACTCAACCTTTAAGGTGACCCTAGAAAACACAGAAAACACATAGCTTCTCCGTGCTTTGGAGAGAACACAAAATCGTTGGTTCCGGTTGTTATCATGAGAGTACGACTGTCAGTCGTTAAGCCAAATCGGAGGCCTTTGGGCGGCTTTACCAAATTTACGAGGCTGGCCAATTAACAAAAAACTTATTATATTAGAGTATATAACAAATACTACTTCGCATCAACCAAAGTGTATTTGTGTATTTTGTGTATTTTTTAAAAACGTTGCCCCACAATAGGATTTCTCCTGTGTCGTGGGTGCGTTTACAAACACAAATTCCACACACAATACACCCAGACCCGGAACAACTTACCTGCAGGTTGTACAAATATTTACTCCGTGCGGGAATCGAACCCACGACCCGGTGCGCAGCAGCCGACTGTATCAGCCACTGCACCAACCGTGCCGTCAAAACTGCAGGTAACAGGTAGCCTTGAATATACACAGCGATCCAAGTCCGGTCCAGTCTTATTAGCATGACAAGCTGCCGGAAACCTAAAATCACAACAAGCTTATACGGACTGCCTGACAACAACTCGAAGGATACCATAACTGAGTTCATCGGCACCGGAAAAAGACACGTGCGACAGCTGTTGACGGTTAAAGATCATGCAACCGAGCAAAAACATGTTTTTACTGTTTTAGAACTACCTACTGTGTATGTATAGAGGTTTTATACCAATGAATGTTTGTAGAGATTGTACGCCAATACATATCTTTAATCCTGGCCGCTTTTTACCATGAGAAACGTTCATAAGGCCCACTTTGTTTTAGAAGGAAACAGTTGTATTCACACTTAATTTTGACAATTGAAAACCGTATGACGTCGCTGACATATTTTTAAACATTTTTTTTCATTTTTGAGAAAATTTTATGAATATGTAAAGATTGATTAATTTGAATACCGTACAACGTTGCCATATAATTGATATTGGCGAAATTGTGGATGATACTCTACAGAAGCCATACCTAATCTTAGAGAAGAAGAAGACTCTCAGAGAGTAGGTACTATTATAAAATATAAACATTTTTATTTTGAGAGTACAATAACAATCCCGGTTACAGTAATATTGTCTCATCACAACCATTCTTACCGTGAAACTAATTAATTTGCAATTGCGATGTTTTCTAATTAAGTATTTTCCATCTGAAACGCTAAGAAAATGGGACTCGAAAATTATAAGCAAAATTAACTTAAATAACTTAAAAAAAACTTAAACGAGTTTACACGATAACAATCACTGATTGAATGTGATAATTCTGATTTAAGAGCTCAAATAATACAAACTATTCATATTTTTATAGTTTACGATAACGTCACGTAGGCCATATGATGTTCAATAAAGACTACAGAATTAAGTTATGGGCTGAAATTACACAAAGACTTAAGAATAATAACAATACTTTTGTTCAAAGAGATCCAAAGTTGATAATAAATTGTATTTATCCACAAGGATAACTGGAATCCCATAGACCTTTTCCAGTAGTTTCCGAGATTCCCACATATATACAAACCAAGTCTCTTTGAATAAGATTGATTGGTGGAAGATGACACATAAATATTAAACATCCATCAAGAAACGTTAAAGTCACTTACTTAGAGAGTGCTAGCCTTCCAGAAGCGTCGGCAGTATCGAGCACTTTCTTCACTCCGCCGACGGCGACCGTCCCGGCGGCCGCTACTAGCACAACGCCTATGAACATTATGCCTGTTTGCACAGAGTCCGTCCATACTACGGCTTTGAGTCCACCCTGTAAAAAAAGGAAGGAAATGTTATAAACAATATTGCATTTACACTTATACAAATAGTTAGCTAGTTGTTTTGGGTCTGGGTGTTTGTGCATGTGTGGTTCGTGTCTGCAAACTGTACACACGACGCAGGAGAAAATGTAGTGAGGGACACCGATAAAAAAATAGCTTTAAAAAAATATAACTACTCTTTTTCTTTTTAACGTTGCCCCAAACTATGATCTCTCCTATATCGTGGGTACAGTTCCACACATAAATCACACATGCACAAACAGCCAGACCCATAACAACTATCTGTAGTTCATGCAAATATTTGTTCCGTGCGGGGATCGAACCCGCGACACAGCGCAGAAAGCGAATCGTTTTGCCACCGCGCCAACCGTGCCTATGAATTTCGTCGAGTTAAACCGTTTACGATAGGATGTTGCTCTTGAACAAAAGTTATTCACAACACTAAGAACTAAGGAATGGGGGAAATAATTCAAGACCCTGATGTAGTAGTGTAGTACCCTAGTGGTCCAGCTAAACCGCTTAAGATTACCTCCCGTTCCAAACTAACTAACGTGCTTATTTTAAGATTACCTCCATACAAACGGACTTCCTTTTTTATGTGAAACCAAATCAAAATTGTAAGGTTTTCGAAACAAGTTTGGATAGCAAATAGTTAAACTTCCGCAATTGAATACTACTCGTGAACACGGTCAATGAACCGTCGAGGTTAGACAAAATATTATTTTCATATTAATATGTGCGCAAATAGACCCGATATTGTCTGAAAATAAAGCTTCCATAGTTTAAGTCAATACGACACTCGTGTAAAATTTTAGATACAATATTTTTACATACAGTTTAGTTCGCTAGTTAGTTACAAGAGAAGCTAATAACACGGTTTAAAAATATAATTGCTCACGCACGTTCTATTTTACAAATATAAATCGGCAACATTGTATTCAAGCTTCTTATCTACAGGCGCAGTCTCAGGATATAGATTAATAGTTTAAAACAAATTAGATGTGTAATTTTTGAGAACTGCTGAGAACTTCCACAACGCTCGTCAGGATAGGGGCGAGATAATATTGACCGTAATTTAAAATTAGAAGCTACTTTTGAAAATGGGTTGACATTAAGTTTGGAGATACGCAAGAATGTCGGAATAACGAAGTACCGATCGACGATCGATCGAAAGATTAGAAGTGTCAGCGAATTAGATAAAAATACATTTTAAGAAAGTATTTTTTTTATATCTCAACCGCCTACACCCTTGAGATAATTAGCCCGGTTCTAGTACATTGTCATTCTCAAGGGTTTAAAATATACATTTACTTTTTTAGTAGGATTGAGAGGACATATATCAGACTGTAAACATTGCCTGCTGGACATGGCCTCCCAATTATCACTACAATGAGTGGTCATAGGTCATTCTTTGCTGGGAACCACACGGAAATATTTACAGCAAGCAGTTCATATTAGAACTAATGAATGCGTAACAAGTAAGCATTTAAATATACTACATTATCTACGTGAGTATTGTTTAGGTGTTTTTTTAATACCTACAGCAAAACGAAAGCATGACTAATATGATGGGAAAAATAAAAAATACAAACTATTTAATTGAACCTGTAATTTTCTATTGTCATCCAGTCAAATTAATTTTGAAAATCAAGCTTAATCGGGTGATGAGAAATAATTAAATACACAAGATGTTAGTAACTTTTAGCATATGCGTAGTAGAGGCCGGCCAGGTGGAGCAGAACCTGGCTGAATCCTTCTGGCCCACCCCAGCATTATATTTAATCTATACAAATAAATAAAATTGAAGTGTCTGTTTGTAATGTCAAAATAACAGCTTTTTACTAAATGCATATGAAAGTATGTACGTTACATATAACAAAAAAACTATTAATTTTTTTTTGTCTGTCTGTCTGTCTGTTTGTTCCGGGTAATCTCCGAAATGGCTGAACCGATTTTGACGGGATCTTCACTGGCAGATAGCTGATGTTACAAGGAATAACTTAGGCTACTTTTATTTTAGAAAAATAAATAGGGTTCCGCGTAAAAAAAATAAACCCTTGAAATCCAATATATTTATTCCATGTCAAGTGTCTATGTCGAAGTACTCTAAATTTCTTTTAAATTAAACGCGCGTGAAACTACGGGTCCCAGCTAGTCAATTATAAAGTCTTGGTGCAGACGGACACCCGACAGGAACAAAGTTTCTTCTTACGCATTGCATGTAAAATTTAATTTATCAAAGCTATAAAAATATTCATAATTAATGAATTCTAATAGGAACGTAATCTTTAGTATCTTCGATTTAGTATCTGATAATTTTTAAGACCTTTTTACAAATACAATAACTATAAGAAAAGAAAATAAAAGGAAAGGAAAGAAGAGAGAAAACAAAAGGAAAGAATAGAGAAAACAAAAGGAAAGAAGAGAGAAAACAAAAGGAAACAAAAGGGAAACGAACAGAAAAGAAAAGGAAAGGAAGGAAAGGAAAGACAACGAAGGGGAACGTAGGGAAACTAAGGGAAACGATAAGAACGAAAAGAAAATTGATATTGAACATGTCTCTATACTTATTGTACATACACTTTTGTACTCTATCACGCTCACTCACATGGACAGCAGTAGTAAACTTATTCTACTACTGCTCCATGCGTCCATGTGAGTGAGCCATTCCCCATTCCAAACCGTGCGCAAAGAAGCTTCGCTTCTAAAACTCCATCTTTTTATTGGAAAACAGTTTAAGGACAATCTGGCCTCTCCCAGAAAAAAACACTTCTACGCCCTCATCTGTTAGTTAGAACAGCAGTGCAACTTAATAAAATCGTTTAGTAAAAACTAAAATGTACTCACTAATACTGTATAGAGTCCACATATTACAACCATAGCCCCAGCGACGGCAAATACACTGAAACCAGTCACTGGAAATAATAATACATAACTAATTAAATTAAATAAAAGATAAACATGCGCTACATTTTCAGGTATTTAATCAAAGCAATGCTTCAGTAACTTATTCGAACTCACGTTGGTTAAACGCCAAAGCAGGAACAAAGACTACCATTGGCAAAAACAGTACCTGAAACAAAGATTTTGTTTATATAATTGTCGTAATTTCTTTATTTACCGGTGGTACTTATGGTAAGAGTCCGCGGCTAGGTAGGTACCACCACAGTGCCAGATTCTCCGCTGTCAAGCAGTAGTATTTTAAACACGAACTGCGTTCCAGTTTAAAGGGGACTATAACTTTTTTTGTATACTCTTTTGTATACTCTTTGTATGCCCCTCGCTGGTATTTCTTCTGTGAAGTGGGTGCGTTTACAGACAAACTTCACACACAATACACCCAGACCCGGAACAACTACCTGCAGATCATACAAATATTTGTTCCGTGCGGGAAGCCAACCCACGGCCTGGAGCGCAGCAGCCGACTATATCAGTCACTGCACCAACCACCAACTATTGAAATTACTGGGCATAATAGACTAAATAACTAATCGAGACATTAGGTGACAAGTGCGGTGTGTTGCAACGCAAGACTACTCCCGGGTAGAAATACAGACGTGACGTACCACCAGGTGAATATCACGACAGTCTCGTAAGTAGGTCGGTTAAAAAAAATTACACACTCCTAAAGCTAGAAGAAAACCTTCGTATGTTTTGCTGTTTCAATACACAGTAGGTATCGGTTGAATAAAGTGCCCTACTCGTATTTCCGCGTTTAGTTCTAATTAACTATAGTTTAACATCAATTTGTGGACCAATCAATGTGCTGGCCGTTTAAAGCCATAAAATTAATTGTACAAATGTTGACAAAGCCAGACAATTTATTTTATTTATTCTGCGTATAGAGAATACCACATGTGATTTCGATGACTATGCGACTATAAATTAACCTACGTATATACGTAAATCTATGCGTCACTCGGAACGTACACAAAAATACAATCGAAATTAAATAGTTTAATCACAGGATTTTTATGCAAAATTATGTTAGTCAGAGACCTATACGAACCAGAACGATCCTGATTTACACATGTGGTACCTACTACATAAAAAGCTGACACAAGTTGCCACTTTCACATCCCGTTATCGATACGAATGACAGACTGAGTGATTGCGATTTTTGTATACTGTCAAATGAACGCACTGTCGAATACGTGCGTTAATTTATTGACGCATCGTCATCTCCACTATAATAACGTCAATCGGATATCGAGCCATAATTTACATTAAGACAATCAAAACAATGGACATTACTTCAGACGTGATCGATGTCCTCCATGTATGCGAAATTATTATGACAATTTCTTTAAATTTATAGTGCGACACGATGATCACACTAACGATCATATTTTTAAATACATACGAAGTCATTACGTCTGCGCTCATATTTACAAGTGGTCAATTGACCATTGTACACTAGGAATTTCGTTTATTGTCACATCGTAAATTGCGGGGACCAAAGTCCGCAACCACCAAGTAACCTTGTCGGCCTAAACGTGGATTAAAAATAGAATAAAAAAATCAAGTTATTTTTGAAGTTCAATTCACTGACATCAATGACGATGTCAGTGAATTGAGTTCTCTTAATCGATGGCTCGCCTGCTACTTTCTACACTACGTATATGAAAGTTGTTACATCAACGGCAAATGACGTACCTACCTACGTGCCAAATCAAATAACACGACTGCCGTTACTCTTATTTGAAGATTATAATAAATACAGATGAATTATCCATCCATCCGTGTAGTGTCCGGATTAAAAATATAGCACCACTCCATCTGCTCCCGTGGACGTCGCAAAACGCGACTAAGGGACTCTAAACTAGGGGGATGGGCAGGAGCGTCCCTTCTGTAGAACAGTAGCAATTATGAGCTCACCGACCCGCCTGCCCAGCGTGGTGAGTACTAGTAAATTCCCCCAATATGATGACACAATTGTGGAAGTCTATGGGGGAGGTCTTTGTTCAGTAGTGGACGTTGTATGGCTGATATGATGATGATGATGATGAGATGAATCTTCGAAACAATCTACGTATTTATTGAAAGGAATGTCTTGAAAACATTTTTTTGTGGAAATTCATCATGAACTTCCGTCGCCTCGGTGAAGGGCGAAGGGGCATGCCGGATTCCTACCGGCTAAAACCACTGGAGTCGTATTCTTCGGCACGGCCTGTAGGTGTCTACAGGCCGAGATGTGTATCTCGGAAGGGATAACTGTAAAGCGGTCACTCCCTTCTAGCATAGAGAAGGAGGCTGTAAGAAGGTCGTCGTCCCCAGGCATTTCTCAGGGGTCGCTTGGTATGAGAGCACCCAGGTATACAGTATCCACAAAAAGTTGTAAGAACAGAATTACATAACGATAGTAAACTGGCTTTAAAAATCAGCACACTGCTACTTTCAATTAATAAAATTCAACAGTTTTATGTAAGATATATCTTTCTCCCTAAATTTTAACAAAACCGGTATGTAAACTAGTGATTTACCTTCACAATCTGCCCGTACGCATCACTGCTGTGCCTCCCAATGATCACTCCAAGGAGTGATTATAGGAGTCATAATACAAAAATCAGCACGGTTGGCGCAATAGCTAAGCAATTGGCTTCCTGCGCCACGTGTCGCGGGTTCAATCCCCGCACGGAACAAATATCTACAGTGTCAGATAGTTGTTTCGGGTCTGAGTGTTTGTGTCAGTGTGATTTATGTCTGTAAACTGTAACAACACCCGGTCACCAGCATTCCGCACGCAGCCGGACCCAGTGACCTTCTTGATCGCTCGTCCATCAGGCCGGTGATCGTTCCACACTCCGTTTGCCCAAACGCGGTCTCCAATTTGGACTCCATCGGCCATCGGTCGTTCGACAGACTTGACCAGCGCAGTGCCACTTCAGCTTGCTAATTTGGTATACTATGTCGATCACTTAGGTTCTCTTCCGGATATCCTCGTTGTGGATTCTATCCATTAGAGAGAATCTGAGCATAGCACGTTCCATAGCCCGCTCAGCGACTTTAAACTTGTGGCCAACGTTTATGTGTTAACATAATATATTAGCTTGACAGGCGGATTCATGATCGAGGTATATTGTTATTAGGAAACGGGATGATGCTGCTGCCCATCCTCTTGCTATCAACCCTTATTCGCATTTTGCGACACCTATAGGTGAAGAGGTGTGGTCCATTCTTCGTAACACAATGCACTGTAATACGGGGAGTTCCACATTTAGTGCTGCAGGGGCTGATACAGTTGGCTGTTGTGCTACGTGTCGCGAGTTCGATTCCAGCACGGAACAAATATTTGTACGATCTGCAGGTAGTTGTTCCGAATTGGTGTAAACGATTTTCTTTTTCACAATTCAGACTAGGTTTAGACTTGCCGCATCGTGATGGTGTATGGAAAAATCTTTTATAGACAAGATAGGTAATTGACATGACAAACACAACTTAAGTATTGTAATAAATTTTCCAGATGTCTAGCTTCGCAGCAGTGTACCGGCAATCTGATGCGGACAATTGATGTTGATTTTCTTCATACAAATCGACACCGGCGTGGCCGAAGTCCAATATAATTATAAGCAAAGTGAACGACCCACACATTACACTAATATGAACTGCTGAATTCACAACATCAATTTAACATACGATAAACAAACAACACACGACAAAATATTTTTATCATAACCATCAGCATAAATATGTGCATCTTCTACAGCGAAGTAAGCAAGTTATATAATGTAGAATGAAATAGTTTTATGAATCTTTTACTATTAACACAAAACAGATCATAGACGAAATACTTTACAACAGATTGTTGGCCAGCGATTCTATAAGTCAAGCAACTATCTTTCCAACATGCAGGGATTTTCCGAAGGACGTACTTTTATGCTGTGGTTCATGTGGCATCCCGACCCAGAAATTTGTTGCGGGATGTGTTGGAATTCTGTCTACAGTATTAGGACAGAGAGATAAGTTGGAAGGGGGAAAGAAGGCCTTTACCCAGCAGTGGGACACCGTAGGCTAACAATAATATAATAATGTGTGTGGAAATGGCGTTTGAACATATATTGAAAAAATGTCCAAATATTTTGTCTCTAGTGTTCTCTAAATAGACTTTACCGTTTATTTATCTACCGACGTTCTTATTGCATAACTATGTGTCCGTAATTTTACCTCACATAATACCGTGGATTTGAATTTATTAGTAATATTATTATTACTGAACATTTCTAACAATAATAGATAGCGAAACATGTCAGTTAAACCTCTTCATTTTTGTGGAATACACGGGAAAAAGTAGCAAAGTAACGAGCACAAATTTTCTGAGATGAATCTTTTAAATGTATCGATATCAATGTTATCTATCGGTAGTTATAATATTCAATGTATTGTATACGTTTTCTTTGATTCTAACAACTAAGGGTAGGTAGTGGCATCATCTTCCGAGGAAAAACGACGCTGCAAGATCGCCAGGCTGCGTTTTACATTATTTTTTAAAGTTACTCCTTTCTCACCACTTTATTCTTATATCAGCATATCGGCATTCATACGTCCACTGCTGAACAAAGGCCTCCCCCATAGATTTTCACAACTGTGTCATCATTATGGGGGGCATTTGCCAATACTCACCACGCTTGGCAGGCGGGTTGGTGAGCGCAGTATGGCTACCGTTTCACTGAAGGGACGCTGCTCCCCATGCCTCTGGTTTAGATTCCCTTAGTCGCCTTTTACGATATCCACGGGAGGAAATGGAGTGGCGCTATATTCTTAATCCGGACACCACACGGAATAGCTTATATTATTTTATAATAAACATTAAAAACCGTCCGATGATCGAAGATGAATAAATCTGTATCCATTATTATTTATCTGAAGATCGCGTAAATCATTTTGCATTGTAAATTTTGATATTTAAGTCCAAACAAGCTGTGTCATAATTCAAAGCACCTCGACATCCGCATTCGAATAAAAATCTTAGACAACATTGTGAGGAACAATACGTCTTACAACTGTCGTCTTCTTTGTGTGTCGTCCATCTTATTGTATTTTTTCTGCTTCTTTTATTATGATTATGCGCATAAGCAAAAGAAGCAAGGCTATCTATATCTGTTTATTGATTATCTATTCGCTACAAAGTATTCCACACTAAGAACTGGTTTAAAAACCAAGTTTTAAATAATGTTTTTGTTGTTTTTTTGCTGTTATGCTACACCGAATACCACAGCGGCAATGTTTAATCTAACGTAAAGTAATCTCACGTTTTAGCTGATATGAGGTACCAAAATTTGACAAGGCTTAATAATGAAGATGGGACAACAGCTAACAATAATAACGGTCGGGTGGAGTGGAACCCCATGAGTACCCGCAGGATTTTCAACTCTGGCTTGCCTTAGTCGGCCGATCACAGGGGGGCCGCCAGAGCTATATGCTCGGGGGTGGAAGTGTCTAATGGCGTAATAACGGGGAAACCCGCTCCGAATCTTCGAGATGCGCGATGGTGAAACCGGTGCCGCACCTCTCAACACCCCGAGCCGCTCACACCGGTGTTGCTCCCTGTCGTCTGTAGTGGTGGCCATTTATGGGGCCCATCTTGTGAATGGCGAGTCACCGTCTGCCACAGAATTTCACTATAAAGGTTGAAAGGCAGACGACGTTTTTTTCGTTTTTAGAAGTATATACTTACTCCATTTAGCACCCATTACAATAGACCTTATAATTGTAGTTTACATTTTATACAATAGTTTTACATCTCCGGGGACAATCCGAGACTGCATTTTATAGTGTAGCCATAAAGAATCCCCGGTTAGTGTTCCATTACATTATAGATTAAAATTCTCTAAAGGGCTTCTGTATGTTGGACCCATGTCCCCGCGTAAGCGTATCAAAAGACCGGGGCCTCCTGGCCCTTACAGGGGGATGTAAGCCCGTGAACAGAGAAACACATATAATAATAATAAATTATTTATTTTCAGGCTACTTTGGCACATAGATCTCAAACAATGATCTTTTTTTAAACATTACCCTGCACTAGGATTTCTTCTGTATCGTGGGTACAGTAAACAGACATAAATCTCACATGCACAAACACCCAGACCCTAAACTACTGCCTTTCGATCATACAAATATTTGTTCCGTGCGCAACCCGCGGGACGTAGCGCGGAAAGCCAATTGCTTAGCCGTTACGCCAACCTTGCCGTCATTAGTTATTTACTTTACAAACTAACATAGATATTATAATAATACAGATTATGTAAGCATAAGAAACTTAAATCTATGTCAGTTAATAAAAGTTCACTTCGCACTACGATATGTGTTCTAGCTAAGCAGCGGCGGCGCTGCCATGACTACAGTTGAGATATCCGTGGATCTCAAGACTTTTTTATATCATTGTGGGCAAACCAGCGTGCGTCTCACTTAAAAGTGAGCAATCACCCCCACTTATAAAACATCTGCAACGCCAGAGGAGTCGCTGACGCGTTGCTTACACAGTGTGTTTCTTACACGTATGTGCACCGGAAAGCTGCTGACGGAAGGAAGTTAGTTCCACAAGAGTAGATCATACTGTGCTGGAACGTGCTAGATCGTAAATACTTACGATATTTTTAGAAACTATTTAATCGTCATCATGTCAGCCAGAGGACGTCCAATTCTGAACAAAGGCCTCCCCCGTAGATTTCCACAACGAGCGGTTACATGCCGCTCTCATCCAACGACTCCCAGCGACCTTCACCAGGTCGTCTGTCCACCTCGTTGGAGGTCGTCCCACGCTGCGTTTTCCGGTGCGCGGTCTCCATCCAGAAACTATTTAGTTACATTATTTTGGTTATGTTTTTATACATATCAAAAATGTAAGATATACATACAGTATAGGGTCAAAATGGCAAGGACAAAGGTCAAAATGGCGTCGGTTCTCATTATCAATTTTGCCAACAACCATTTAAAACCTTTTAGAACTCCAGATCGTGAAATTATAACGACACAGCAACAAATACAATATATTCCCATGGTGATTAAACTACATAAAACTACAAGGTAACGGTAATTAATTATGTACGCATAAAAATCGAAGACACTATGACTAGAACATTGTTACGCAAATGAACTTACCTCGTCGAGTAAAAACAATATGGATGCGGCCGCACGTACATGACGGTTGAACCGCAACTCTAGATACTGAAACAAACATTAATATTACTGGGACAGTTAGTATGTAATTTTTTCATATTTTTGGTAAAGATGTAACTATCTAGGCTATTATCAGATTTTATTGGAAATTCAGAAAATTGCCGTGTGGTGCCGGCTCAGAATGCCACCACGCTATTTCATCCCGTGGGTGTCGTAAAAGTCGACAAAGGGATTAACCGGAGGATGGGCAGCAGCGTCCTTCGAGTGCATTAACAACTCAACTGCGATCGCCAACCCGTCTGCCAAGCGTGGCGATTATGGCAAGACCCCCTAATGAGCACACAACACACCATATCGGTCGTTGTGGTGATCTTTGGGGGAGGCCTGTGTCCAGTAGTGGACCTGATTCAGCCGAAATTAATGAATGATGAATCCGCATTATCGGCAAAGGTTTTATTGTGATCGATGATGAATTTTTGGTCAACACATTTTAAGCATAAATACTCCGTGTAATATACACGGTAATAGGATACCATTATTATTTTACGAGTCACGAAACACATTACCTTATATTTAAAACTTGTAAATTTGATGCGAGTACCAACACTTAAATTTCTGTAGTTATTTTATATATAATATTACTATCAATGTGTGATGCATGATTAGGTAGTTAAATTTCAGTTATATGGATGCATATCCATCACAATTAATCAAAGGATTAATCGAAATATGCTCTAAGACTACATACTACTTACTTAACCTTATAGGTATGTATAGGTATAACATCATTTCAGCCGAAAAACGTCCACTGATGGAGATAGGCCTCCCCCGTAGATCGTCACAACGACCGGTCTGGGTTTGTGTTGTGTGCTCTTTGGGGGGGTTGCCGTAATCATCGGTTTTACAGGCGGGTTGGCGAACGCAGTAGAGTGGACGACATGGTAACGCGTACGTACTACGGTAACAGTCTACGTAAGGGTAATAAAATACTGTATCACAAAACCTGGAGATTATATTTTATCAGACGATATAAAAATAAAAGCAACTGTGTACGCTGTAAACTTAGCCTTAATAATTTCTATTTTGTGATAGTGTAAAGTCCAATTCAGAACGCTTGTCACTTTGTGATAGATTATTTTAATATGTTCCGATAAGATCTATTACACTCAAACCAAGATAAATCAATCAAGTACCTACAGAAGATGATTGTTCGATGTTAATATTTTATTGATATGCCACCTAAGGCTATCGATGATTTTATTTGAGGATTGAAAATGCCATTAATCTTATAAGTAAAGCATGTTTATGCAAGAAATAATTATTATATTTCTAAATAATTTCATGTAGCACAGATTACACGCGAACTGTCAACCGGGAACTTTCATGGCTGCACTATAAGAAAAGAGACAGTCCCCGGGAGTAACTTTTGTAGAATATGACGTTAGGTAGGTAGGTAACTAATACGGTATATGGGGCTAATAACGCCACGTACAGATTTCAGCGTTATAGGTATTATTATGTTCAAATAAATTCGCAATTGGCGATTTTTTTCACATTAGGAACATTAAATATTTAATTTACATTTCACCTAATTAGACAGCTTTGAGTTGATACAATCATTGGCCAAAACTTCTGCAGCTTAATATGATTTATTGGATTTGATAAACGTTGCGAATAGAGCAACTCTATTAGACTATGATTTCGGGACTTTTCGCGCACAGATAAATCAAAACAATATTTTGACTAACCTTGTTAGCTATTTCTTACAAAATCGAGCCTCACAATGTACGTAGTTCTAATATACATTGCTATGCTGGATAAAAAGTGGGTAAAGTAAATGTATATATAAAATAAATGCATGTAATTTTATGTTTAATTTATGAATTTTACTTTTTTAAATTGTTTACTTATATAATGATATATAAATTCATTTTACATTTTTCTCATCTTCTAATTACGTATATTGTAGTGAATTAATGATATTTTAAATAAAACACTAAACCTATTAACTTTATACCATTCTAAGCTAGAATATTTGTGTGTAGTTTGATGGTATATTGTAATATATTAAATTCCAATTGTGAATCTAAACCATCCAGGGGGTTCCACAGACATACAGAAAAAAAATCAATATCGGCCCCGCCGTTTAGGAGAAGTATAGTGACATACACACGTACAGAAGAATTATATATATAAGACTAGCTGACTCGGCGAACTTCGTACCGCCAATGAAAGTTGTCTGAACTTATATCTATATAAATAAAATAAATTCGAATTATTTACTCACCTTTTAAATTTTCTTTGGACTTCTACAAATATTTTTAGTTTTGTACTATTTAATATCTTAGTAACAGTTGAGGCAATTGGGTAGGTACATATTTTTTTTTTTTTTTATTTTATCTTGTTTAGTAGGTAATAAAACAAGTCACTGTTTTTTCATACCTTCCACTTTAGGTTTTAAAATAGCAAAATATAATAAATACCAGCTGCGTATCTAGTCACCTAAGATATTGCAATGTTTTTTTTTAAATGCCTTGTATAGATGGTAACTCGACCAAAACCAGGTTCATACGATTCTTGGGACGGACGGTGGCCTTGTTGGAACAGTGTACACGTGGTGCGTAGCTGGGAGCGAGGCCAGGTTCCAGCCCCAAGCAAAGATAGCGCAACATACCGAATAACATAATATGATCCATGATATGGTGTCAAGACTGATGGTTCATGCGCAATAATGTAAGTCGCAAGTAGGAACAATTTCATTTTTTTCGTCATTTTGGGGGAATTTGCCAGTACTCACCATGCTTAGCAGGCAGGTTAGTGAGCGCAGTATGGCTGGTAAATCCGAAGATTTTGGAATACATTGATTATTAATTTCAGCCATTAGTCGCCTTTTACAATACCCACGGGAGGAGATGGAGACGTGCTATATTCTTAATCCGGACACCACACGGAAATTATCTTAATTTGATTTACATAATCTATATTCAAGTAAACGACATGCTGGTAGAATATGTGTTTTAATAGAGTTCATGGACTAGGCTCTATTATTATAAATTGGTTATATATATTCATTGGCTACTCTAAACGGTGTAACTTTGAATGGAATATGATAAAAAACGGGGTGATAAGCTTAGATATTTTAAGAATTAACGATAGAAATGTGCTGTCCAAATGAATCTATTGAACGTTCGTGTTAGTTACTGCTGATAGCAAACTTACCTCATAAGATGAGGACAGCCTCAGCGTGCAAAAGACTGGTAAGTATACGGTTGCTACTACAACACAACTGAGAGTTACTCCGACGATCACCAGCCAGTACTGCGTACCGTAGTTGTATACTTCTGCTGGCGTTCCCAAAATCGTCACTCCTGACACGTAACTAAAATAGAGAAAAAAGTTAAATATGTGAAGTGGTCGTTTCGTTACCTAGAATCCAGAATCCTCAATAAATATTTATTATTCTAAAAGCTTCAAAAGACAAGTATATTGTCTAGCTCGGTAGGCATCCGCAATTCTTCCAAGTGCATGTGAAATAGCTTGCCTACAGTGACAAATAATTTTTGTCATCAACAGTGTCATCATCATCATGGCCGATACGAAGTCATACGAAGTCCACTACTGAACAAAGGCCTCCCCCATAGATTTCCACAACTGTGTCATCATATTGGGGGGAATTTGCCAGTACTCACCACGCTTGGCAGGCGGGTTGGTGAGCGCAGAATGGCTACTGTGCCACTGAAAGGACGCTGCTGCCCATCCCTCTGGGTTAGAGTCTCTTAGTCGGCTTTAACGACCTCCACGGGAGGAGATGGAGTGGTGCTATATTCTTAATCCGGACACCACACGGAGAGAGTGTACCTGCCTGTAATTTTCTTTTTTGGGACATGCATATTACATGTGTAATTAAAGTAACTAAACTCTGCTGAGAACTAGTTCTTTGAAGCGAGTTAAAGAGTGCTTGATTTACCGCCCACCATCATCATCATACAAAAGCCTCCCCATAGACATCAGTCTGGTTTAGAGTCCCTTAGTCACCTTTTATGATATCATGGGAGGAGATGGAGTGATGATTAATTCTTAGTCCGGAAACCACAAGGATTTACCACCCACCAGTACCGTAAATTAAAATTTAAAAACCGCAGGGCATTTAGTCGACCGACGATGTATCATGTAGCTTGATTTAAAGATAGCTTTTGTATGGCTTTAATATTGAAAAAATAATTCAAGCTTTCAGTAGTGTACGGTGTACAGTCGTGCTTTAAAAACAATCTCATTTTTAGGATGCCTCTCCTTTACGGGTAACTCCTGTATAGGAAAATCCCCAGAGTTTTTACAAACTCGCACAGGCCATTTAAAAATGTCTCTTTAATCTAGAATTTGACGGAACTAACTAACTACACATACACTAATAGAAATGCAGTCACGGGTTGTCCCCGGGGGTATTGTACATATGAGTATTAATGCTATTTCGCCATCATAAATATTAGTTATCTATGTGTTCCCTATATTTAAATGGAGTTTAACACTGAAACTATTTTAGATTTCTCTATTTACGATGGGGTACGGAGTCGAAGTTACGATACGTTACAAAATGTATCGTTTCGTAACTCCGAGTTCGTATTTAGGTCACGAAAAATAAATTATTTGAATACATTCCGTGTCTGACGCTCGCCGCAGACGGTCGTGCAGTGCTCGCGCTCCCCGATCAGTGTGCCGTGTAGTGTTTGTTCGCAATCCGTCCCGTCGGATTGCAGTCACTTCATTTAAATCACGCGTTGCCTTTTTCAAGGCGACTACTGATTTTTGTTTCTTTGACCGATTGAATTCATCGAGTTATTGTGCCCCTTCAGGGAAAAACCACTGTTTGGTGGTCCTCGGCGGATACCTTACGGTGCCAACGAAGCCGAGTGGGGTGTTGACCCGGCACACCCGCCTAGCCCCATCAGGGCAAAGCAGTTAGTCGGCAGCGGACTAGGACCACCGGCCTTGGGGGCTACCCTAGTCGACCCTAGTTCGAGTCTACATTTTCAGATTATACAGTCTCTTGCGGGCGATACCTTATCGCCCCTTGCAAAAGAGCTGTCAGGGACCCGTTTGCCCATTAAGACTGGCCACGGATGGTACTAGCTTAGGGCTCACCACAGGTACTCACACCTCCCTGCCTATACCCGGCAGGGAGGGTTTGTTACACACCCCCGGGCCCATCCAACCCGGGAGGTTAGGGACCGCGTAAATCGCGTTTGTTCCTCCGCGCTCATAGCGTATTTTTGTTTTCGTCCCCCCGTCCGCCATTTTGTTTTATAAACAAAATGGCCGACGACGCCACGCTGTGGAAAAATATTAGGGAGATCCTCCTAAAGGACCCCTACTTTGTTGCCAAGTATGGCAACCTTCTCTCCCCACTAGAGCCAGGCACAAAAGTGCAGCCCCCCTATCCCGAACCCAAAAAAAGGGGCACAACCCCCGAACTAGATGCCGGTATATCATCCGCCCCTCAGGCAAAAGCCCCCCTCCCCACCGCCAGCACGAACGCCTCCACGTCCCCCGAAGCCGACATGCCCATACTCTCGGACGTGTCGGACATGTCAGAGAGCGAGGACTCACCCCCTCCCCCCCAAATCCCCTCCTCCGATTCGGCCTCTGACGAGTTCCAACTCGTCAGCGGTAGCCGTAAAAAGCGGGCCCGCAAGGCCAAGTCCTCTGCTCAAGCAGCGCCCGCTAAAGCCCCGAAAACGGACGAGGCTTCGTCCTCCGCTCCGCCCTCTGCCCCTGTCCCCACAACGGCCTCTTCTCAGGCCAGTCTTCCCCCTACCCCTACCCCCGCTAACTCCCAATCCCAGCCCGCCAAGGTCCCTAAAAAGGACAAAAAACCGCCTGCTATATACATTCAGGCCAAGGACAAGTGGAATGACGTGTCCAAAATGTGTATAGAGCTAGGTATTAACTACCTAAGTGCCCGCACCACAGCCGTCGGGGTCAAAGTGGCAGTTCCCACTGCCCAAGACTTCAGGTCTTTGACCCGTGCCCTCCAAGACAGGAACGTGTACTTTCACACGTACTCTCTCGCTGAGGAACGCCCACTCCGGGTAGTCCTTAAAGGCATCCCCAAGGAGATCGACACCGACTCCATCAAAGACGACCTTCTCTCGCAAAGTATCCCCGTCCTCGAAGTTCATCGCATGCACGCTGGTCGCAGCGGTGAAGCTTACGATATGGTCCTCGCCATATGCGAAAAGACCGCCGATAATGATCGGAAGATTTTTAATATCAAGACTGTATGCCACCTCTCAGGCATTAAAATCGAACCTCCCCATCGTTATGGTCCTCCCGGGCAGTGTCACCGCTGCCAACTCTATGGTCACGCGCAGCGACACTGCTACGCCAAACCTAGGTGCGTTAAGTGCCTAGGTGACCACAGCACCTCCGACTGCGATCGCCCCAAAGATCGCACGCTTTGCACAGAGCCTCCAAGTTGTGTGCTTTGCGGTGAGTCGGGTCATCCCGCGAATTATCGCGGATGCCCCAAAGCCCCGCGCGCTAACAACAAGGTAGCAAAGCGCACAGCGGCTACCCAAGCCTTCGCGGCCGCCCATTACGCCTCTCAGGCCCCTCCCATGTCCCAACGACTCAGCCCTCAAAGGCCATCGCCGTGGAACGCGCTGAACCATCAGCAAGCGTTCCCCGCCCTGAGGCCTAGTTTACTGACCCAACAGGCGACCCAAGCGTCAGCGATTCCCTCGCTGATGACCGCCCCCCAAACGGCACCGTACCTTCCCGTGCCGTACTACCAACCCGCACCACAAGTGCACTCTCAGAGGGCCGCCCCTCCCTCACCCCTTCTCAAAACTGACGACCTCTCAGTTTGCCTCGGTCTTCTCAACTCTGTCGACCCGAACAGAGTCGCCCAAATGGCCGCAGCCATTAGGGCAAACCAGGGCCAATACGGCCTAATGCTAGTTCTCAGCGACTTCGCTGATGTTTCATCCGCCCTCCTCTCCTACCGCGTTCATCCGTAATGGATTCACAAAGCAGGTGCAGAATAAAACCCCGATCCCTTAAAATAGGCATCTTCAATGCCAACAGCATTAATGGCCAAAAAGACGAAATCGCCTTATTCCTCCGCGACCACCTTATTGACATTATGTTGATACAAGAGTCCTTTTTGAAACCCTCTCACAGGAACCCTAGAATTGCAAACTATGATATAGTGCGCAACGATAGGACCCACTCCCGTGGAGGAGGCACTCTTATCTACTATAAGAGATCCCTTTATTGCATGCCCCTAGATACCCCGTCCCTTTCCAATCTAGAGGCATCTGTGTGCAGAATAGGCATGACAGGTCATCAACCGATCACTATAGTGTCGGCTTACCAATCCCCCAATGCCCAAGACGATCCAATCCAATCGGATCTCGAAGCACTCTTCGATCTAGGCGACTCCGTCATAGTGGCGGGAGATCTCAATGCCAAACATGAGTCTTGGAACTGTCTCACCCACAACCACAGAGGAAGTAAATTATACTCCCTCAGTAACCTCCTCAATTTTGACATCATCGCCCCGATGTATCCCACTCACTACCCCAGCAATGTTAATCATCGCCCGGATATACTCGACATAGCACTTCTAATGAATGTCAACCTCAAGTTGCATTCCATTGAAGTACTACAAGAGCTAGACTCCGATCACCGTCCTGTGATCCTTCACCTCACCTCCCGCTTTGGCCCCACGGACACAGGGCTACCCCCTCAGACCATTGTGACGACGGACTGGAGGAAAGTTAGGCAACGCCTCAACGACCCCTCGTCCGCTCAGTTAGATAGAATTCCCGAATGCATAACGTCAGTCGCAGACACGCTAGGCGCGATCGACTCCCTCACCGGGCATGTACAGTCCGTCGTGGACGAGTGTTCACGGCGAGTTCCTGCGATGGAAGACCATCGCATGAAACTCCCTGACGATGTACGTGCACTGATGACGGAGAAGAACGCAGCCCTTAGAGCGTACTCATCTTTTCCCAGCGAACCCAATCGCCTCTTTATGCGCCACCTGCAGCGTGCTGTCAAGGAACGTATCAAGGAGTGCCGAGAGGCTAACTGGGATAAGATGTTGGGTGACTTAGAGCCAACCCACCTTGCGTTCTGGCATCTGCAACGGAAACTCAAATCCGAAACATCCAATGCTGTCCCCCCCCTCAACCGTCCCAACCAAAGGCCGGCCTTTGATGACGACGAAAAATCCGAATGCCTAGCTGACAGTCTAGAAGCGCAATGTTCCCCAAGCACTCTACCTGTAGACCAAGCTCACCTCAAAAAGGTTGACGCTGAAGTCGAACGTAGAGCAGCTATTCCGCCTGCCGAGGACCCTGACGACCCCCTCCCTCCGGTCACGGCAGACGAGGTCAGAAATCTCGTGAAAAAGATTCACCCTCGCAAAGCCCCCGGCTCTGACGGTATCACCAACAAGGTGATTAAACTCTTCCCCGAACGTCTTATCGCCTTAATGACCGTCATCTTCAATGCGGCATTAAACAATAACCTATTTCCGCATACGTGGAAACAGGCCACCGTTATCGGTATTCCCAAACCCGGTAAGCCCAAGTGCGAGCCTTCCAGCTATCGCCCCATAAGCCTTCTCAATTCTCTTGCGAAGATTTATGAGCGGATTATCTATTCCCGATTAAAGGATTATGCCGATTCCAAGAAACTCATTCCCGACGAACAGTTTGGTTTTAGAACCAAACACTCGTGTGTACAACAAGTCCACCGACTAGTTGAACACATCACGTTCGGATTCTCACGCGGCCTGATGACGGGAGTCCTCTTTTTCGATGTTGCGAAAGCATTTGACAAAGTCTGGCACAATGGCTTATTATATAAGTTGTACCAACTCGGAGTGCCTGACCGTCTCGTTCTCATCATACGAGACTTCTTGTCAAATCGCAGTTTCCGATATCGAATCACGGGCGCTCTCTCTTCCCCCCACCCCATTAGAGCCGGAGTCCCACAAGGATCCGTGCTAGCCCCATTATTGTTCACACTGTACACCAGTGACCTCCCCAAAAGACCTGCTAATACGACCCAATTAGCACTGTTCGCAGATGACACGGCCATATTCTACTCTGGTAGCAGTCCCGATAGTATAACTAAGATCCTCCAAACCACAGCCAACGTCTACGGTAAATGGTTTAGGAAATGGCGGATCGAAGTTAACCCTATCAAAAGTAAAGCCGTCCTATTTTGCAAATTAGGCGACGACCACCCACGCTTCAGGGAGATCTCGATGCTGGGCCAATCGGTTCCTTGGGAACCGCACGCCAAGTATCTTGGAGTCACCCTAGACAAAAAACTGACCTTCATTCCCCACACAAAGATGGTGCGTGCCCGCGCTGCCTTTGTGCTCGGTCGCCTTCACTATATTCTGAACGCTCGTAGTAAATTATCCCTTAGAAATAAGGTGAGAATTTACACCACATGCATTCGACCCATCATGACCTATGCCAGCCCAGTGTTCGCACACGCCGAATCATACCCACTCCGTAGATTAGAAACCCTCCAAACCCGTTTCATGCGCAAGGCCACCGGAGCGCCTCTGTACATGCGAAACGACCAACTCCATTTCGACCTTAACTTGCCGACCATCAGGCAATTTATGAAACAAGCGTCCAAACGCTATCTCGATTCTGCCCTGTCCCACCCAAATCCCCTTGTGGTATCAGCCGCCGACTACGAACCCTCCCGTATCAGTAGAGTACGCCGCCCGAGGCACGTTCTGGTCGATCCAGACGATAAAATCACGTTAGATCACATGAAGAGACTCGCGTTGTCTCGTTCACTGAACACCCGACCGTTGTACCGCCCTCGCCGCCGAGGATGCCCGCCTCACCGACGTCGCGGAGGCCTATCGCCGCGTCACCTTCCCGTTCAAGTTAGCACTTCTCCCTCCCGTCTCTTGCTCGCGCCGGCCCGTGCCGAGCCTGTAGCTTTAAATGTCCCTTAATACAATTTAAAGAATACCGATCCAGCTGTCCCCAAAACAATAGCTTGATATCCCCAGCAACGCCCTAAGCCGAGGTCCGTGTCCCGCAGGGGGCGCCCTTAGCGAAAGTTGCTTAGTTTTTAATAATTAATTTAAGCCTGGCTGGAGGCCACTTTTGGCTTCGCCAGCAAATGACCGGTTAAGCAACCACATTTCCCAGAAATGTATGCGAGAAGCCCAACAAAAGAAAAAAAAAAAAAAAAAATATTTGAATACGTAAGAAATTGTGTAATGATCTGAAAACTGAACAAAACAATAGAGATAATGGGCTGGAGAAGGAATGGCCTGGTGAGTCTGCATAGACAAAACCGGAAGTCGGTCAAAATCACATGCAATTCGGGCCAGAAATATCTGTAGGTACCTCAATATTCCTCGCATCAAAAATATAAGAAGCCAATCAAAACTTCAATAAATAGTAATAAGTAAATAGGTCTTACGTAAACTGTAACGAATAATAAAACAAATGACGACCACAGGGACATCACAACACTGGACAGAGTTTTAACCAACGTTCAGTTTATCGCTTACCTGGCAATAAGTGACATGGCGACAGGAAATGTAGCCATGGTTTTACCACCAAGGAGATAGTCTTTGATGTCCACTACCGCTTTTGTACGGGAACCAATGGCACTGTACCATATTCCACCAGTGCACGACGCCGCACATAGCACTCCGAACACCACATAATCTCCGACCCCGAAACCACCTTCTTCCATCGTAAACGGCATCTTGATATCGTACCTGCGACCTGTACAAAAAATGTACACTATATTTTTTAGTATTAATTAACTTGATTGACAAAAGTAAACGTATATAATTTTTGTTGATGGATCGATGCAAGCATTGTTTGACGTCACATTCTGTTGGTAATATAACTATACAAGCAATTTCGCTGTCATGCGGGGTCAGCTAAGAATAGTACCTTTTTTGATTGTTTCCCAGTGGAAATTCTTCATGAACTTCCTTCGCCCCGGGGAAGGGCGAAGGGGTATGCCAGACTCCTACCGGCTAAAACCACTGGAGCGGTCATCTTCGGCACCCAAGGGAGGCTCCAGGAACTCGAAAGATCTCCACCTAGAGCCACCCATTGGTGCCACGCCTTTAGGCACATCTCGGAGGGGATGACTGTAAAGCGGTCATCCCCTCTAGCGGAGGGAAGGCGACTGTAAAGAGGCCAACCCCCACCCCAGGCATCTCTCGAGGGGAACTACTTTCCATCTGCTGTATTTTAAGGGTTATATTTCTTGAATACAATCATCATTTTTCATCATTTCGGCCAAATAAAGTCCACTGCTGGACACAGGCATCCCCCAAAGATCATTACAATGACCAATATGGGTGTGTTGTGTGCTCATTGGGGGGTTTTACCATAATCGCCACGCTTGGCAGGCGGGTTGGAGATCGCAGTTGAGTTCTTAATGCACTCGAAGGACGCTGCTGCCCATCTTCCGACTAATCCCATAGTCGCCTTTTACGACACCCAAGGGATGAGATAGGTTGGTGCTATTCGTAGCCGGCACCACCCAGTATACACTAGTTACTGAATACAACAGATTCTTGTTAATATTATATCAAAATAATCGTAAATATCCTGTACGACATGCCTTAAGAATTGCATTTAGTTGGATCTAATAATTTTAGGAATAGAAGGAACAATCTGAGAACTCTGTTGATGAGAAATATTTTGCCATACCGTACTATATTGCCTTACAATGCAGTATGTTTAGACTACTACCGATCATCCATCTTTACCGTTTTAAAACAAACTAGCTACCGGTGCCGGCTTTGCAAGGTTAGATTTTTTTTTTTTTTTTTTCTTTAAAAGACGTTGCCCCACACTAGGATTTATCCTGTGTCGTGGGTGCGTTTACAGACATACATTTCATACACAATACACCCAGACCCGGAACAACTACCTGCAGATCATACAAATATTTGCTCCGTGCGGGAATCGAACCCGCGACCCGGAGCGCAGCAGTCGACTGTATCAACCACTGCACCAACCGTGTCGTCAAAGTATATCCACAAAGCTCATATGTAATTACATACGACTAATTTTAACAATAATGTTGAATACATTGTTTTTTATGACAATATACGATCTATAACTAACAGGCATTACTGCCAAATTATTGTATATTAGACCTAAATAGCTAAGCAATAATAAATTATGAGATGTTAAAAAATACATAGGATACATAATACGAATATCACATTTTTGTTCAATAATATTAGGTAATGTAAAAAATTATCAATATTATTAACATTCATCATCATCATCATTTCAGCCGAAAAATGTCCACTGCTGGACAGAAGCCTCCCCCAAAGATTGCCACAACGACCGGTATGGGTTTGTGTTGTGTGCTCATTGGGGGGTATTGCCATAATCGCCACGCTTGGCAGGCGGGTTGGCGATCGCAGTTGTGTTATATCTGTACTCGAAGGACGCTGCTGCCCATCCTTCAGCTAATCCCGTAGTCGCCTTTTACGACACCCTCGGGATGAAATGGGGTGGTGGTATTCTTATTAACGTTAGTTGTTCTTTATTCATAATTGTCACAAAACAATGCCGTCGATATCTCAACATAATACAATAATTACATGATTTGTATTGCGAAGCTGGATAATATTTTTGTAAATATATTAACAATGCACTGCCATTATGTTAACACACTATATGACACTATAGAGACACTATAGGAGATTGAAGAGGACTCATAAGATTGTTCCAATGAATGAAGTGTGATAGTTGCTTGTGAACACAGGCCTTAATCACTCTGGTTAGGAAAAGAAGGATAGATATTAGGTGGAAGCAGCTGCAAAGAAAAGGGTTAGGAATTTATATATAGAGAGAAAAAAAATATAGAGGGGAAATGCCTAGGAGAGCTGAGAGGTAAAATTTATCTACACGTTGTTCACTTATAGAACAAGACTATGGAATCGTAATGCGAAACAGATATTTTGACCTCAAAATCGTAAACAAACTGGAAATCATCAGAAATCGGAGCAATTACATGTTTCTGTAGTTATTGGAGGGGGAAGTAATGGTGTACAATTCCATAGACTCGGTGCCAAATAAAGATGTTGCTTTTTATCAGTTGGAATTTTTAAGCATGTGTCCAGATCTCAATCTGAGAGCTACAGCTACTAACAGATTCCTACTAATTCTAGCATTAAGAAACCAAGGGATACGCGGGGGATCACATACTAGGGTTTTAGACAGTTAAAATATTCTGTCCATAACTCATGACATTTGCGTTTATAATTTGGTAAGAATTCAATAAAAATAGGCTTAATACTCACTTCCCTCCCCTCAAAAATGCCCCTCTTGGCCAAACGGTCAACTTTCTCGTTGCCTTTTTAGTCCTATGTGTGACAGCATCCATTGCAACCTTAGATCTATGCCACTCTTAGATAGAAAATCTATCTGAACGATAATATAATGAGCTATCGAGGCACGTCTTTGCGCAGAGGCGCATCGAGCTATGTGTTGAAGGGTACTTGTAGTATCTACGCATTTCAAAATCTTTATGCATCCACTTGTTCGAGTTTCCAAAATTGCAATGAGTTCCAACGACATAATACTAAAGACATTATTTATTTTAAAGTAATCACTATGTAATCTCAATGGGTCATAAAAATCAGCTCCTCCGTCGTCAGCACTTATAGACCCATCAGTGAAAATTACATGATATTCAGAACATTTTCCCCGCAATTATCTATCTATGGACGAGTATAGATAATTATGTTCATGAGAATTTTTCGGCATTTTAATAACGTCTAAATTAACCTTGGTTAGGTCACTAATTTTAATATTTGTTACCCAGGTGCTTAAATTAAACATGTCTAGAAGAGATTTGGACTCTATATCTTCTTCTTTGATCTCATCATATGCCGTGATAAATAATGTCATATATTTACTTGCCCAGTATCTACCAGTTCTAAAAGAGCCGATTTCAGATAGCAACGTATTTGTTACATTATCAGACAAGGAACGAGAGGTAGAAAGGAAATAGCTTTAAAATTTTAACCATTTCCTTCGCAAATACTGTGGAGGAACACAGAGCTCGCTTTCCATCACGTGTATCGGTGTGCTTCTAATTAAGCCAACAACAATTCTTACTGCTTGGTTCTGAACTTTATCTAATTTCTACCGATGAGAGTACTACTGTTATACAAAAACATCCATAATCTAACCTACTTCAACTACACATATGTACACTCTTCGCAAGTGAATCCGATTTATACCCCAAGATGAATTACCAAGAACTTCCAACAAATTAATAAACCTGAATGCTTTTTCAACTATCTCGTTAGTATGTTTATTCCAGCGTAAAGATTTGTCAAGCCGTATACCTAAATACTTACACTTTATCTACTTGGCTTAGTGGACTATCATATATTTTGAGGAGTTGCTGTTGTTGTCTTCGATCTCTACTAAACAAACAAAATTTAGTTTTCTAGATTAGTAATCTACAGATACTTCCAATCCTAATGTTTCCAATATTTGAACAAACAAGTTTAAAGCAATTTCGGTTTTATTACTAATCTCTAAAATAATTTTACCATTTGTATATAGCACAACGTCATCCGCATTTTGACAGACGCTTAAACTAGCTGCAAATTTGTGGCAAATGATAAAAGTTGCTATATTAAATGTGAGGTGAGATCGGATTACCCTGTGCCAGACCATTTCTTGCAAACCAAGCAAAAAATCTTTCAAAATCATCCGTAATCTTAAGATGTCGTTCACTCAGGAAATTCCACAAATACTGACAAATAAGCTTACCTGCCTTCAGATTGTCCAGAATAGCCAACATTTTATCCATTAAAACAGTATTATAAGCACTTATTGTATCTACAAAACAAAAGCAACATTGACTTCTTCGAAAGCCTGTCGTAAATGGTGATAAAGAACTATTCTTCTCCACATACCACTCAATTCGCTTAGCTGACATAGCATGAAAGATTTTACAGATGCATGATATCAGTGATATAGGTCTAAGTTTATATTTATTGTTGCCTGGTTTAAGGATTGATAGGTAGAGCTATAACTTTAATTTCACGCCATTGGGATGGAACGTAAGCATTATTTAATATACGATTATATAACTTCAGCAAATAGCAAATATAACTGTCCGATCTCGAGTAAATGAGATATCATCGAATATGTTATCAAGTCTATACCTGAAACTGTATCCTTTCTTTTAAAACATCCATGTACTTCCTTTTTTTTTTATTGGTGCTCCGTGGAAATTCTTCATGAACTTCCTTCGCCCCGGGGAAGGACGAAGGGGTATGCCGGACTCCTACCGGCTAAAACCACTGGAGCGGTCATCTTCGGCACGTAAGGGAGGCTCCAGGTCCTCGTATGATCACACTAGAGCCGCCCACTGATGCCACGCCTATTGGCACATCTTGGAGAGGGTGACTGTAAAGCGGTCACCCCCCCAGGGGGATTGTAAAGGATCCCCCAAAGCATTCCACGGCAGCACGTGACCACATGCGTGCTACCATCTTCTCTTGGGTCGCTTGGTGTGGGCACGCAGATTCCCCAATATACGCACCCGCGAACCCAGGGGTCCCCCACCTTATAGCAACGGCAGGGGTTTACAGGCGTATGGGAATTAGGCGCCAGGGCGGTTGTTACCCCGGCGCCGTCTCCTTCTTCTTCGAGCGGGATCGGCCCGCTCCCGATCCCGCTCTGCAGTCTCTTTCTGGAGCATGACGCTCTCACAGAAGGAGACCACTGCATTCCAGTTTTCGTGCTCTGCCAACATAGCCGACACTACTGCTAGCAGAGAGAGATGTTGCCCGATCCGATCGACCAGGATCCGCCGCTCGGCGGCCCACGCAGGGCACGCCTCGAGCGTGTGCTGTGCGGTGTCCTGGTCGCTATTACAATGGTGGCATTGTGCCGTGGCCTCGCGTCCTATCCTGTGCAGGTACGCACCGAAACAACCGTGCCCGGTGAGCACCTGCGTCAGGCGATAGGTGACGCGCTCGCTCCTTCTGAGCCAGGCTCCGAAGAGCGGCAGGACGGCCTCGACGACGCGCTTGGTCGCAAATTGCATCCGCAGGCAGTGACGTCAACTAGTGAACTAGATCAACGCACTTATTAAAAGTAATGCAAAGGTAGGGAGCAACTATGTCTATAATACTACTAAAATGTTATATAGAAATAGCTCAATAGTCACCAGTAATTTTTAATATCATGCGGGGTATTCTGCGCGAATTTGAATAGGATACTACATTCAGATACGCTATTTCAGCATCAGTCGAAGATGAACTTAAGGAGCGCGTCGTAGTTAAAAGTATGTTCGAAAAAATACTTATTGAAGACCTAATCTACGTAGGAATCTCTAGTTACATATTTATTGTGGTTATCAATAAGATCGAACCGGTCCTCGCGTCAACCCGTCTTACTAGTTTCATTTGTGATAAATTTCCACGTAGCTTTTATTTCATACATAAATATAATAGCGATAAGACCGCCCATTGTACGACTACTTGTATTATGTTTTATTTTCCTACAAATTATTAATCTAATGGTGTACAATAAAGTCAAAGTCAAATTGTTATTAAATTAAATTTATTTTAGTTTAAAATTACATTAATTAAAGTAGAACGGAGCGCAAATCTGGTGGATTGTTTTATAAATATTTGACATTTACTCATTTCGTTACTTTACGAGGTTAGTAAATAGTTTCAAAAATGCTTTTTGTTTTTTTATCCTATTCCTACATAGCCATAACATAGAAATTTTGTAAGATTTAAAACAGGCAGTCCGGTTCCAGAACCGAATTGGCCGACCCCGAATAGGATGGGTTAGGTTCATAATCTGACAGAACCGAATCGGTTAACCCCGACCCCACGTGGTAGTTGTCTGCCCTATCCCAAGAGTGCTTTTATAAAACCGGAGGCGCGGAGGGAGAGCCGAAGCCGAAGCTGTGGAATATGCGAAGAGGTGAGCATGGATGCCAGGGGTGCAATTCTCTGAGCTCAAACATCCAAACATCCTTGAATACAAAATTTAAATAACGATGATAACCCAACTTGGTATTCGCTAAGACTAGTCCTCATGGTTCACCGCCTGCAACGTGTCCTTCAATAGCTTCAATCATGTCTTAATTGCACCTGTGGGAATTGCACCCCTGTTTTGTTATGCAAGGGCGTTGAGGCTGCAGTTCCCGCAGCACCGAAGACATTGCATTCCTAAAATCGCTGCATAACGGTATTTTAGTGTAAATGTAAGTCGATAATTGTCATTGTATTTGTTTGCAGTTTGGTGGAAATTAAAATTCGATTTTCTCAAAAACTAAACATCTCCTTTGAGCGGGTGTGGTACCAGAGGGTAGCCGTCAACCTCCCCCTCCCACCTCTTCCTATCCCCGAAATCTAATACTCAACTCTAATCCTCTGTAAAAGTTTAAGATATAATATGAGAATCTTAAAAGGAAACGATTCTATATAGATACTTACCTGACAACAAAATACCACATTCCCAGGAATTTATTAAAAGCCAAAACATGACTATTCATGGAACTTATATGGCTGTAGGATGGTTCAATAAAACACAAGACTAAAACCTAATGATAGCTAATTATAATTAAATCCAACAATGCACTTAAAAGAAAATTGATTTGTCAATTAAATTATAATTTCAGATAAAGCCGACCAATAATATACAATCAGCAACAAAAGTATTTGAACATTTTAGTTTTTAAACATGGCATTATTTGCCGTGTGGTGCCGGCTCAGAATGCCACCACCCCATCTCTTCCCATGGGTGTCGTAAAAGTCGACTAAGGGATTAGCCGGAGGATGGGCAGCAGCGTCCTTCGAGTACATTAACAACTCAACTGCGATCGCCAACCCGCCTGCCAAGCGTGGCGATTATAGCAAAACCCCCCAATGAGCCCACAACACATCCATATCGGTGGTTGTGGTGATCTTTGGGGGAGGCCTGTGTCCAGCAGTGGACTTCATTCGGCCGAAATGAATGATGAATGAATTTTCAGGATCGTGCCATTTCTTTAAACCAAAATATTCAGATAGTTTTTTTGCTGACCGTACTTAACGTACGTACGTTACTGTACGTACGTAACTTAATACGCAATATTGCGGCAATTTTCGTAATTTTTTTTAAATATTAGTTTGCATTCTATGGCTTTTTATGGCATGAAAATATATTTTGCATGAAAAATTCATATTATGATTGGTGGCAGCCGAGCGTAATGACCTGATTTCGATTTACCTATTGGGTTGTTGTCAGTAAATTCTCAGGAGATCAGGAAATTATTGTACCCGGTAATAGGCTCACCATCATCGGCGCGCAATAGTAAACCTCTGCCTACCACTTCAGGTAATGTAGTCGTGATGTTATAAAAAGTATGTCTCGATAACTTATTTAAATCATAATATGTTTAAACTCACATACCTTTTCATTTATGGAAAAAATACATTCATTCTACTTTGCTAGTGCGGAAGTAAACAAAATGTAATTGTTCGCATATATGGGATCTTGCCAACCTCGCAAGGGCATAAAAATATATTGGCAATAACGACGTCACCGAAGCTACACAACCGCATTGCACAGTTCACTTTCACACAATATAACTTCTGCAAAACACTGACGCGAATACTCGTCCGACGAGACGACGGATTATGTGCTAAACTCTATTCAAATTTACCGCGCGTCAACATGATAATGTCACTTCATAAATCAAATCGTACATGTAATCATTGCACTAGGAACAAAAATGTATAATATCACACGCGACTAGTTTACTTAAAAGTTAGAAACAAGCTCTAGATAGCTCTCATACGGCCCAAAGACTACCTACAAAATGATTCGGACTTATAAAGTCATTCAGCAAATTAATCACAGAATTCTTAAGTTGAATACCTACGTACACCATAAACTTTAACAGCTGTCGATCGCGAAACCGTACCACAGATTGTAAAAAACCACATGGTATTGAAACTTTGTTTTATGTTCAAAAGTTTTTAGCGACATCTAACAAGCATAGTGTGAACGTTCCGCTCAATACCGACTGTTTTATCGACAGCTACCATGAACACCATTTTTAAACCTACTTAATATAATATAACCTTCATGCTACCTATCATCTTTTACTGATGCAAAAAGGCCAATTAGTGATTTAAAAATAAAACATTTTTTATATCTGTAGCTGTCGTAGGATTGTATACTTTTTCGACTCTTACTACTAAATGCAGTAGTTATATGCTTTCTATTAATATCTACTTTATGTAAGTAATCAGTGGTTTGATACCATGTCATGGTTTAATACTCATTGAAGTTATCTAGGAGTATAACAAATACATCACAGACGTACTTACTCAAATACACTGACTAGTCTATGTGGTATTAGTATACATTCTATTTCATCTGTTGTAAAACGTCATCATTCTGTTCAAGTATCAATTTTATTGTTTCAATTCACCATAAAACAAGTCCTCACTTTTATTATTTTGTAAACAGTAACATAATATATGCCGCCGAAAGCTAAGGAATCGACCAAAAAACCTCCAACTCCAGTTGTTCGACCGGCAATTAGTGACTCTAGTCTCTTATTTGTTCCCAATGATGCTGTAGAGGGTAGGTTCTTTCAAATCTCTCACTTCCTGAACGTTGATCTACATTGTAGTGCGTAGAGACGTTTATTTCCACCTAGATCTAACTATGGTGCTTGTGTTTGAAACAGACTCGCATGTTGATAGGACATCACACCTAAGGTAGATTGAGGTTGGTTAAATGCATATAAGAGGCTATTTTATGCAGTCAACATGCACTTTCAACAAATTTGCATAAAGGTATTTGTGTTCTGACTAGTTACACTACCAATGTTAAGTAGAAAAAGTATATAGAATAGTAGATAGAACGCGAAAGCCTTCATACCGTCCTGTACCGACAAACTTAGTACTTACATTTAATAAGAATACAAAGGCTGTAGTTTCCTGTGCCATAGTATAAAAAAGCGAATATACCTCATACTATTTTCAATACAACACCTATAGCAGTTGGCCCGTGCAAGACGAGCTCTTTCTTTTCCAGCCATCTGATACAGTGATGATTGGTCTTTAGCTATGAAATCCCAAAACAAAGCTCGTAATGCTTAATAGCATCAATTGAGATGGAGACTATTTTCAATATACTCTCCTAATCGTAGTTTTAGACGTGATAAATATTTGAAGGATTGGACCAGTCACTGTGGCGATATTTGGGGGAGGCCTTTGTACAGCAGTGAACGTCTTTCGGCTGAGATGATGGTGATGATAATGAATCAATAAGATATAAATGTGACTGTTACAAGCATCGTGAAGTGTTTCCCTACTCGGATAATATCCCCAGTCAGGACAACCACATACCTAAGTATATTTTCGATTGATATGCTGTGATGCGATATAAAGCAAACAGTCTTCCTTTTCTGCTTTGAAAAAGGATGTTGTGGAGACAGTTTACGTGTATAATATCATACACAAACACCAGAACCCACTACCAAGCTATACAGATACCATTTTCTTGCGGGTATCAAACCCGCGGCCTTAAACCTCGATCTCCCGAGCGCAGCAACCGGGCCGTCCTTATTTATGCCAATATTTTTCTAACACAGGCTATCAAGAACGCATAGAAACAGGTGTAGATTGGACCCCTCTGGAGGAAGGAGCTCGGCACCACAGAAACCTTTGTAAACGGGACGAGATACCGACATTAACATTTACAAAAGCTCTTCAAAACAAACTAAGCAAAAGCATTATAAACGGGTTTCTAGATGAAGAATCCGGTCTTACTCTCAAACAGCAATGGGACTTTATGCTGCCTACTACACTGTGGGATAATGAAAAATTTGCTAATGACGAAAGAAAAATATGTTTCCACAGTGAAAACTGTGTCACAGACGACCTGGTGACATTGATCAAAAGGACCGTTCAGGCAGGCGATCGAAACGTCTTGAAAGAAGATATGAAAATGTTAAACGTGTTACGAGTTAATGATTCGCAGGTAAATAACAATGCCAACGAGTTGTGGGCTTCTTTTAGGAACACAGATATGGTTTTAGACGGTGTGAGCACTTCCAGCACACCCAGCAGCAAGCATAAGGATTTTCCCCACGTTGAAACAATTATGAATGAAGTATTTTTATTCGGCTGGTAACGAGACAAGCACGTCGATCGTCTGATGGTAGGCTTCACGCCTGCCTATAGAAATAATTTTGTAATGCTACCCAGGATTTGTTATTTAAAAGAGAGATACAATTATTTTAAAAGAGTATCCATGGAGGTTTCTGCCGGCTCTTCTCCATAGGATCAACTGATTGGAACCGTGCAACCTAAATTCAGACGTTTCTTATGTGCCAGTAATTGGTTTATTTAATATAAAAATATTTTACTTTGAATTTGAGTTCAGCGTGCACCACACTGCGCTCGTCACCACGAGACATTCGTTATTTAGTCTCTTGTGCCTAGTCATTTCACTAGCTACAGTGCCCTTAGAACTGGAACACAAGTATAAACACTACCTACTGCTAGGTGGCGAATATTTGGCGGAGGTACCTACCTCTTGCAATAGGAGACCTGCCACCAGTCAAATATAAACGTTAAACAATACCGATAAACCACAAAAATATTTAGTTTACAGACTACATTATTATCAAATCATAAGTCACCGAACATTGGTGCTATATACTCGTAGAAGGCCATAGTGTCATATTAGTGAACGGCTCCTGATAAACAAGGGCCTTGATAACCGCTACAGTGGACGGTGATGAGCCATTAACATAATCACTACGCTAGGCACGATTGATGATCGTAGTAGTAATCATTCATCTTACTAAGTTTTTTTTTAAATACAATTATAAAACTTACGTATAAAATATTTATTGAATCAATTATTAGGTAAAAATATATTTTAATGAAGCTTTAAGGAGATTAGGGGATTAATTTAAGAAGACTTATTTCTAAACTAGTTCAACACCCAAATCTTGCTTGCTTGTTTTGTTTGTTATTAATAGCACCTAAAAAGACGTCGCTGTCAATCCTCTGGGTAGACTTCTGGCTCACTTTAGGACACTAATATTAATATGTAATGAATGACCTATTCTTCACCAATAACCACACGGCCAGACTGAAAAGAAATCGGAGGGTTTACACAAATCTAGGGCTGTATTGGTGTGACACTACTCGTGTTGCTTCTAACATATTTTTAAGTAAATTGATATTGCACGGGCTATTTGTTTTATTTATTTCAGATGACGGAATTAGATGTTAGTTTGACTGAATTTAAGAAATTGGTGTCACTTAATTTGTGTGGAAACTATATCGGTGATCTTAATGCTACACTTATTCCGCCGAGTGTGAAGAGTCTCGAGCTTCAAGCTAATCGTATCACCGAGGTAGATAGATTTGCTGAATTTTTGCCTGGTGACTTATTATATTTGGGTTTGGCAAGGAATTTCTTAACCTCCGGTAATATTTTATTATTATTAGTTGTACTCGACAACTATAAAATATGTGTCAGTATTTATTTCTCAGGTACTTACCTATATTATTTTTCAGATAACGTTTACGGTGTAGGACGGCTGCCCTACAATTTGACAGTCTTAGATTTGTCAGACAATGACATCTATCAACTTCAGCCAGTACTCGACGCTGTGGCAAAACTGCCATATCTTACTGCGCTGCAGCTGTCGGGAAACCCTTGCTCGGTTCGCTATGATATTACTAAATAGTACATTGTAAAGAACACAGATGGCGCTTATTTAATGTTCTTGATTCTTGTAATATTTTTCCAACTAGGTATGTGCTGGATATGCTCGTACTACATTAATACAATTACAACGTTTGAAATGGCTGGACTGCCGCGAAGTACTTCCTACTGACAGACCATCCGAGCCTGTTGAAACGCATCCGGACGATTTGCGGGCTACATACTTTAATTTTATCGTATTCCGAGTTATGTCTGCTCCCCAACCACCAAAAGCCGAAAAGGTACTCGTTTTGATACGATTTGAATTTACTTCGTCATGAGTCTAGTGGTCGCCATTGCGACTGGAGACCATATTGTGTTCAGTTCGTAATGTGGGCATGGGTAAGAGATCTCTCAGTAGGAGCCGCAGTCTAAAATCAGTCTCACCTCATTATTTCGCCGATGACCGATTGAGTCCCATGTAATGCTTCCGTTTAGTATCTGGATTTAGGACATATCAGCACTCCATCTCGTCCCGTAAGTGTAAAAGGTGACTAAGAAACTCTAAACCAGAGGAATGGTCAGCAGCACCCCTTCTGTAATAGAAGCCATACTGTGCGCTCACCAACCCGCCTAGGCGCCTAGTGTGGTAATTACTCAAGGCAAGTTCTCTCCAAAAAGAAGACATAATTGTGGAAATCTATGGGGAAGGCCTTGTCCAGCAGTGGACGTCCTTTGGCTGATATGATAATAGGTATTTTATTGCTGAAGTGGTTGTAAAACAGTAAACGACTATCATAACTACCTACCCGTTCAGCAATATTTTGGATTTAAATATATACATAGATTCATAGGTAACTACTAACCACATCAAATACAAACGATATACTGGTACATCACGTCATGTAAGTACGATGCTGGCGAAAACTGAAACTGAAAACCCCAATTAGGTATATTTCGCAGCAATCGTCAGTAACGGTCGAAATTAATAATCAAATTAATCCAGAATCTTTAGATTTACGATTAATAACTTGATAATGAAATCCTCAATACCAAAGCCAAAGACTTTGAATAATATTGATTTTTAATTTCGGCCGTAAAACACAGTTTAGTTTTATGGTCTGTGCGTACACACGGCTACATATCAAGCTATACATTTCTGTGGAAGTCGGATTGTTTATGGCTTGGGGCTGAACCACTGGTGACCATTTTAGTGAAGAGGCATCTCAATAATCAAAACAAAATCATTTTCCTCCACCAATAGGGAGCAATAACAACTTTCCACATAGAGTTGGAGATACCATTGCTTGATGTAGTAAGGAGAAGATTCTTATTGTTCCGAAGAAATGAGTCCCTCACAGAAATATTGCCGCCGCCTGAAGATGAAGAGTGGCCAAACACGACACCAACCTCGCAACATTGGAGTAAAGCTATTCTAGGTAAGATTGCAAGACTCGTTGAGCACCTGTCGCGAGTTGGTCCCTACCTGGCCGACAGTCTGGCTTTCGTCAGTTGCGGTCTATTATCGACTCGATTCTTTGCGTCCGCTCGCTTTCGGAGCAGGAGGTTTCTCAGCGGGGTGGGGTGACGTTGGTCGTCACTCTAGACATCGTCAACGCCTTCAACTCCATCCCGTAGGGTACGATAAGAGGGCACTAGACCATTATCGGTGCCCCTCTTACCTGCAGGGTCCCTCCTACCGCCGCTCGGCCACCCACGCAGGACATTTCTCGAGCGTGTGCTGTGCGGTATCCTGGTCGCTTCCATAAAGGTGGCACTGTGCCGTAACCCACGTCCTATTTTGAACCACCGAAACAACCGTGGCTGGTGAATACCTGCGTCAGACGGTAGGTGACGCGCTTGCTCCTTCTGAGCCAGGCTAAAGCGGCAGGATGGCCTCGACGACGCTCTTGGTCGCGAACTGCAACCGTAGGCGATGTCGCAACATCTTGAGTGCGCGCCGTCGAGCCAGCTGCCTCAGTCTGTCGAACGCCCCTGAAGGCACACTTTCCCCGCTTTGGCGGAGGGAGCGTGTCTGGTCGTAAACCCACGCATCCGTCTCCGCCTGGAAGTCGAAAGGCGGAAACCGTGCCAGGAGAGTTGCCGCCTCGTAGGACACTGTCCTGTATACCCGGACGATCTGTTTAGCCACTCTGCGCTGCAGACTGTGAAGTTTGTTTCTGCAGCGCTGGACGCCTGACGCCCGGGATGACCATACAGGCGCCCCGTAGAGGACCACGGACCGTAGGACGCCCCTGCTTTAAAAACCCTAAAGTAGCTGCGATCGAAAAAATCGTGCAAGAGATCCCTAAAGAAGAGTGGGCTCACTGTTTCAGTCAATGGTTCCATCGCATACGACGGTGCCTAGATAGGAATGGAGACAACTTCGAAAAAAAAAATGTTAACAGGTTCATCACTCCCTTTTTTTTTTCTAAATACTTTTAGTGTGACCTCCGTAGTTGGGCTTGTTGAGGCGTTTACTAAACAGTAGCACATATTCAGATTCTAATTTAATAGAAAATGTATTTCATGCAGATGAAGCATCAATGGTTGAGTCTGACATCTTTAGCCACATGGTAATGAAGAATACCCGAGAGATTCACAACTTTACCACATACGAGAGTAATAGGGTGCAGTGGAGCAAAATCATGAATTTCCAGGAGCCCATTGTAAGAATTTTCTGTCCCGACTTGGTCGCCTTGAGGGACACCTTCCGTTCGGTCATCACTGTCAGATTAGTGTATTCAGTAGTAAGTATAATAATAAAATCCTTCTAGGGCAGTCGTTATCTCAACATGGAATACCGCAATCCTTTGGGATTTCCTCGCAGCTTCCTCGCGCTTTTGAAAATACAAAATAAAAAGTATATCATAAAGAGATCTATTAAGAATCTTACAAAACGTACTGCAGCTGTGGCGAGCTGTATGTGAGTGGCGACACTACGTACCCGAATGCCCTGGGGAGTACGTCAGGGCCTCGTCTCCAGCTTACTTTTATTGGCTGGATGGAGGGTCCCCTCCATCCGGATTTGTCCCGACAACGATCCCGACATTTTGAACTTTTGCCCAGATGTTGTTGTCTGTCCATCTGGCAACCCTAACTGCACTGCACAGAATTAAGAGTTAAGGCTCGCGCAAATAGCCGCGGCGGGCCGCAGCGCATCGCATTGCAATATTGCGCCAAAGCACATTAGGAGAGGCGTCGGGCCGCGCCATCGCAACGCAATAATCAAATCAGTCAGCTGTTGACATCGAGTTCATCTAGTTTAGTGCATTGAACGGTTTTGACGAAGAGCTGTATTTATTCAATATTATGGTTTAAGGACATTTTTTAAAAAGATATAGGAAACGTAGTATATGGTGTCGAAAATTTGCAAGAAATGGAAGGTGTTTGGTGAATTTCACACCCTTTTTAAAGATGCATACAATGTTACATTGGTATTATTTGGTTTCAATGCAAATAACAAAATAAATAACTTAATATCTAAGTCGTTTTGTAAGTAAATATAAAGGCCTCGTCCCTAGAATGATTGTTTTATAGACGTAGAACGAGCGCGTACCATACATTATACAGCTTCCAAAGCACACAGAAGCGGGCCGCATCGTAACGCATAACAGCAGCCTTAAAAATATGCCTGATGAGCGATCTGCCCGCCAGTGGTTGTAGTGCGGTCGAATGCGGTACGCTTATAAGTATTTAGCCATGGTTCATTAACAATGTACGAAAGTGATATAGGAGGATTTTTGCAATGCATGCGCGAACTGTAGCGGACAGTGAAGACCATCGTTTTGGAACAGAGCTGGGCATGTGGAGTCTGGATTAAGAATATATCACCAATACATCTACTCCCGTGGATTTCGTAAAACTAAGGGCTAAGACTAAGAAGAATACTAAGGGACTCTAAACCAGAGGGATGGGCATGAGTGTCTCTTCTGTGAAACAATAGCCGTACTGCGGTCACCAACCCACCTGCCACGCGTAGTGAGTACTGGCAAATTCCCAAAATTGCGACACAGTTGTGGAAATCTATGGAGAACGCCTTTTTCAGTAATGTACTAACTTTGACTGATATAACGATGATGATGTTTGGGTAATATCTGCGCTTGTAAGTGCATAATCTCCAGATCGAATATGAAAATAATAATAATCGGCAGGCGGTGACCAATTGCAATGTATAGATAGCTTTTTTAAAGTAGAAAGAATCCAGATTACCAGGTATCACATATAACAAGACTTATTAGGCGTTTCACTTTTTTTGTACAGACGTATTCGCCCTCAAAGTTGGCAAGGGGTGACAGCAGGAAAAGCGCCCACGTACTCAAAACACCAGGGGAGCAGAGAGTGACTATAGCTACGATCAGATGTGCGCTCAGAGCCCTGGACTGGAGCCAGCCGTCCCAACACTTTCATTGGGACGACTCACTCGGCACCAACGATGCTATGCACTGGGGCGATGGTGACCTCTCTGTTAGTAATGCTTCCAATCAATTATATTGCATTCTTATTCTTTTTTTATACTAGGTGACGAGACTATCAAGTCATTCACCTGGTGGTAAGCGTCATGTCTGCTCATACCAATTGTAAAACTACCGGGACTTGTCCTGCGTGGCATCACACTGCACGTGGCACCTTGAAACGTGAAATGATTTAGTCTCTTACAGTGCCCTTCTAACCGGAGCATAGTAATGTGCAGAGTTTAAACGCTACTGCTGTAAGTGACCTCCCATCAGTGATAACTATTATATTATATTAGATATTCGTCATCAAACTAACCTCTTTTCCAACCATGACGGAGTGAGCTGTCAGTTCTATTTCTTACCAGTAAAACCGGATGAAAGAAACTAGTTTTATTGGAGACCACAATACACAACGATATAACTATACAAACAATAATAAGTGTTCGAAACGTCAGGAAAAACAAAAATCTATAATACACGCGATTTAATCCGTTTAAAATTGTTTGATTATAATGAATAATTAATAAGTTGCACAAGATAAATTGTTAAACAGGATTCATATGTGTATCGCTGCGTGATTGCAGTGGAATATTACTCCTGCAAATGGCAGTGGCCCCACGGGAGAGGCGTAGTCTAAGATATTAGTGGGATTAGTGTTGTACTGCGTTGCTAAAGGCCTCGGCTCAGCATGTGCCACATATTAACTGCAACGCTGGCTTTCAGTTGAAGCCTTGATGATGCGAATAAATATCAGTACCTATTTTAGGCGGAGCGATGACAGTCTTAACTCTTTAACCCAACTATGGAATACTGATATTTTAAGGCTCAACAACCGGTATTATTCGTTCTCATTCTCCTGACTGATTTCTTTTTAGTGACGGCTTTCACAGATTATAATAGAATAGAAAAATATTCTTTGTTATACACTATTTTAAAAACAACTACTAGGAATATACTTGAAATCTGCCTTTTCGTCAAAAAACATATCCATCTCTTTTCTTTTACTAAAGACTATCACACACAGCAACGAAACTTAAGGTATAATAAAAAACTAGCGTTACCGACTTCCACCTTAACTATATTCCACTTAGGGCCTTATGTTGTCTATAAAAATATACAACAAGATACCACAATAAAAGACGCAATAAATTATAATATATTTAAATTAAAACTGAACAAATACCTAATACACAAATGCTATTACACATGCTATTATTATTACAAAAGTTTTTTGAAAATAGGGCAATAAACTTATGATAATTATTCTTTAAGGCAGACAAAAAGCCACAACAACAATCATATGGCATAAGTTGTATTAAATAATGAGTATTACACGAATGGGTACAAATAATCAAGGGTTAGCATAACTGTTATTAGCATTTATCGTTAAGATCTCTGTATAACTTAACTATAAGTATATTTTATTAAGTGTGTACCCTATACATAGTGAATTTGTTGCGCGCTAACAGGGTTTTATGTTGAATCTCACCACTAACAACACTTGCTATATTTCACACATGCAATAAAGATTTGAGTTCGAGTTTAGCTGTTTCATGTTGTTGTCAGGTAATTCAGTACAGTCAGGCGCCAGTGAAAACCACCAAGGGGAAACAAGACGGCACCGAAATCGGATCACGACAATTACCGCCGGATAACCTTACCTGTCACTTCGGTGTTGGAATTGAAACCCTTCATGCTACGTAGACGTAGTAACTGAATTTAATCGAAATATGAATAAAAAAAATGTGAACAATAGAAGTATTTGCGTATATATTTTTCTTGTTACATACATCGAGTTTGGTTTTTGAGGTAGGTGCTTATTAAATCCTGGTCGTTTTTCACTTCTAATGCCCTCTTTTACCGAAACAACGTACAAGCATGCGCGGTCACCTGATGTGGAACGATCACTGCCGTACGCATCGCCGTTACAATTATTTTTCTTATAGGACTTCTCGCAGGCATTACCTAGAAATGTGGTTGCTTAACCGGTCGTTTCTGGCGAAGCTAATAGAGGCCTCCAGCCAGGCTTAATACTAAGCAACTTGCGCTAAGGAAGTGGGGCTGAACCTCGGCTTAGGGCGTTGCTGGGGATAATAAGTTATTGTTAGGGTTACCCACGAACATGCGCAACACTAATGGAGTCGCTGTTGCATTGCTGACCTATATTGTGGGGGAGGGGAGGGAGGATGGAGTGGGTCCAGAACAGTTTTGAGGTAATATTAGGTAGAGTCGTGATACTACCTAAGCCGGCAATGTGTGAGAGCGTGGTGCTTTCCTGGTCGTTCTAGCCCATTTTCGGGCTCTAACGATACGATATACTGGCGATATACTAACGATATTACTGGCGATAGCTAGCCTCTACCTCGAATAAAAATCGAGTTCAAGAAATCTATTACATAGATACATACCAAGCTATTAAAAGTGTCTTAAAAATAACCGTAACTGGTTAATGTTAATGTGAGGATTTAAAATTGTCAATCGTTATTTCAACTATTCGTACTGCAATGTGTTAATTTGATGAATACTCGTATTTATAAGTAAGTAAGAGTTACTGGGTTCAAGCGGGTTGTTTCACAATTATTCTTAAAACAATGCGTTAACCACACTATGTGTAAGTACTTATAACCTTATTTTGAGCCATTACCATTGCATTTAACCAATGCATTACACGGGACCCCGGTTACCATGATCAGTGGCTTGACCAACACGTACATAAACCTTGGTATACGAAATATATGATATATACCACAGATTAAGAATAAATGAAGCGCGCTATTGCGGGGACAAAAAACCGAGTGCATAAGCACTGTTCGCTGCACTGAGCTATCCCAGTCTTAATTTTCCCGTGATCGACGGATATTTGTCTTGACTTCTACTGGTAGAGCGTTTTACCCACTCAGGGCAAAGAATCGACTGCCCCTCTCTACCCTAGGGTATCGTAAATGGCGACTAAAGGTTGATCTAGAGGATGGGCAGCAGCATCCACCCTTGTACTAATAAGAACGTACTGCGATGACCAAGCCGCCTGCCAAGCGCAGTAATCATGGCAATATGACCGTTAATTGTAGTGACTGATTATTAGGAGGCCCATGCAGAGATTGCACTACACAATTCTTTGTGCTAGCTACTGTTTCAAGTATATCCCAGAACTACAAGTATATCGCTCGTTAATTCAAAGTACTGTGCCGTTGGGTTTGGGGTTCAAAACGTATCAAATTATACATAGAGGGTCCTTTTTTTAAGGGAAAAATAAGTTGGTTAAAGGAATTCTCTAGTGTGATGAGACGAGGTTCTGGAGCCCCCTTTAGGTGCCGAAGATGACCGCGCCAGTGGTTTTAGCTGGTAGGAGTCAGCTATGCCCCTTCACCCTTATCCAGGGCGAAGGAAGTTCATAACGAATTTCCACAGGGACTAATAAAAATAAAAAGTTTAAAGGAATTACGTAAATTGAAAAAGTAGTTGTAGCTACCATTGTTTTTGGCAATATTGAATAAGTATACCGTGTGCACCAACCCATCTCGTCCCATGGGTGTCGTAAAAGGCAACTATTGGATTAGCCAGAGGATGGACAGCAGCATCCTTCGAATATATTAACAGCTCAACTGTGATCGCGACTGCCAGATTATGGCAATACCTTCTGTAACAGTTCATTGTATTTAACATTTCGCTTTTGGATTGAACATTGGGAGGCCCATATCCTGCATGGATGTTTACGGGCTAAAATGTATGGTGCTCGTCAATTGAAAGACGTTCCACCTTAGCGACTCTCAAAACATGCCTGAATTCGTTTCTGAGCAAACATGTGGTATCAACACTCCATTCATATTAATCCGTGGTATATTCATGTTAATCGGATTAAAGTGTTTTATATCAAGTATCCACATCCTCAATTTGTCAATAATAGTCCCAGACCCCTAGCACAGGGTCAGTTGGAGTGACAAACGGGCGATTGTGTGTGAATGGCTGGAACTCCACATGAGCGTTGGGGCAGCCAAGTGGAATATCTGCTATCATGTCTCGGATACGCTGTCGGCATTGGCAATGTTTGGAGATTTCCTTACCTATGTTATCGGAATGGCGGAGGTTAGTGGCTTTGTGTATTTCGTTGTTGAACATTTGTGATAAAGTATCGCTTATATTAAATTTTATCCAAGACCTACCTTATTTTTTCGTGGGGAAATCCTCATCCAATGGACCACTCCAGCCTGGGGATCGCGAACTGGCGTGCAGGATTTTTACCGACTAAAACGCCTACAGTATTTCTTAGAACTACTTTAAAACGGGGGGATTTGCTTGGCCATTCACCGCACCCTATGCAGATCCTACACCCCTAACATATATATATCGCCATAATACAAATGTATATTTTTTCAGGCGCATTTCTCATTCCTTACTTCCTCACATTATTTATATGCGGCATTCCACTTGTTTATTTAGAAACAACGTTGGGACAGTTTGCTAGCGCAGGATGCATTTCAGTTTTCAACATTAACCCGTTGTTTAAAGGTAAGATTTGCAATAGCACTGATTTTGGTTATGATTCCCATATCTAAGTTTAGCTCTTCCTCGACAGGAGCGGGATATGCGGTCGTAATAGTAAATGTAATAGCCGTAACATACTTCGCGGCCATTATGTCATACCCATTGCTGTACATTTATCACTCAATGAGCTCCCCTTTGCCTTGGCAAAATTGTGGCAATTCCTGGAATACGGACAAGTGCACCGAGGTTGGGTAATTTTGGCTTTATGGATTCACCGTATACATATATGACCGTATCTTGAATATGTACAAATTATTTTCAGATTAGCGGTAATTCTAGTTTCTTCTCTTCGAACGGCTCAATCACCACGCCGGAGGATGAGTTTTTTCAGTAAGTCTTAAGAGAAATTCCTATTTATTATTGTGGTCGGTTAATTTATCTCTTACATTTCGTCTACAGTATTCGACTCTTACATATGTCTCCCAGTATCAGTCACATCGGTGGCATAGTGTGGCCAGTGTTCTGGTGTAACGTGATTTGCTGGGTCATCGTGTACCTCTGCGTCTGTAATGGTGTCAAGAGCGTTGGAAAGGTGAGCTTTCGAATATTTTTCACGATTGATCTTTCTTGGCACGCTGCCGTTTTGTCAATCACATTATACAAATATATATTTTTTCGTCGAACCTTTAGTTCTGGGAATAGTTGTGTATTTTTGGTTTACAGATTGTGTACTTCACGGTGCTGTTTCCTTACGTGGTGCTTTGCGTGCTATTTATTCGCGGCATCACATTGCCTGGCGCTTGGAAGGGAATTATGTTCTATATATTGCCAGATTGGGGGCAACTGAAGAAACCAAAAGTTAGTGGCTCTACAATAGACTATGAGGCCAAAATCATGCAAACTTATTATTATCTATTAATACAAAAAATGCAAATACAGGTATGGGCAGATGCGGCTACGCAAATCTTTTACTCCTTGGGCCCTGGGTGGGGCGGCTTAGTCAGCATGGCTAGTTTCAATAAATTCCACTATAAAAATCTGAGGTACGATTTTATTATCCGTAATATTACTGAGCTAATATACAATCAAAATTTAAAACTACCACTCAATGTATTGTACGTCTAAATATTACCCGACTCTTATATTCCAGGTCTTCTATAATAATACCCCTAGTAAACAGTGGAACAAGCGTATGGGCAGGGTTCGTGGTGTTCTCTGTTTTGGGGTTTGCAGCAGAACGTTCTGGTGTGCCAGTGGGGGAAGTGGCCACTGCTGGGCCAGGACTCGCCTTCATCACATACCCTGCCGCCGTCGCCATGATGCCCGCACCCAACTTGTGGGCAATCACTTTTTTTATCATGCTGTTTTTCCTTGGAATAGACACAATGGTAAATTTATTTTATCGTAGTATCGTAGGTAACAAACATATTTGACGCGGTCAAGAAAAATTACAACCACAAGGATTAAATCGATTAAAAAATATCAGCTAAGTTATAGTAGTGAAATTAATAACACTTATTTTATATATACATTCAATTGTTGCAACTGTAAAGTCAGAATGTAGCAGATATCGATTTTCATGCAATTCTGCAAATTAATTAACTTATTTAGAATAGTTTTAATGTTTGACTAAAGAAATACATCTACGCTTTTACTAACTACATTTACTTTACCAATAATTTGCTTGTTCCGTTCGTGTTATTTTTGTACAATTCATTGCTTACAGTTCGTCACCATAGAAGCAATAATAGCAGGGCTTGTGGATGAATTTCCATCATTTGGAGCACGGAAAAGACTGATGGCTTTTTTCACTTGTTTGGCACTTTTTAGCATTTCAATCATCTGCAATACAGAGGTATGTACCCAAATGTCTGTATATCACACAATAAATAAAGGTTTTATACGGTGAAATACATACACAATTTTATCCAGCAAATAGTTGGTTTAGTGAAGCCACCGGTAGCCATATTTCACAAGTCATTTGAATGACTTGTTCGCGTGACTTCGCTTGAAAGTTTCACATATGTACACGACTGCGAACTCGTTTAGCACGATAACAGCGGGTTGCTGAGTAATGTCATTGTATTAACTGAAGTATTGTTTTTAAGATTACTCTTTACATGTAAGTTTAAATGACGCTTTTGTTTTTTTTTTGTCGCTGGCCAATTCTTTTGGAATTATTCCGCCTTGGGAAGGGCGGAGGGGCATGCCGGACCAGCTAAACCCCACGGTGTCCTTCCACTTACCTCTGGCTGGTGTTACGTGTTCGCTTTGTCAGCATTAGACCGCACAGGCAGGTATTGGCCCGTCACTGATTGACATGCCCTGTCTCTGTGCGACCTGGCCGGCCGCACTTATACTTCAGAGAGGCGCGAGGAGAACATATGCGCCACCGTCTCGGGCCTGATTCTGTTCAGGCGATGGACTGCCCTTAGTTCGTCACCCGCAGGCCGCCACTGATGGGGGCCGGAGATCGTTCAGCGCCCGCCGCCGGCGCCCAAATCCGGGATCAAAGGTAGTCTCCTCCCATCTCCGCTCTGCCGCCTCCTTGGCTTGCATCACCCGCTCGCAAAAAGAAGCGTCGGTATCCCACGGGCTCTCGCTCCGGACGATGGACTTAACTACGGCCAGGTGCGAGAGGTTACCGTCTTCGACCGACGCGACGAGATCACGGCGGAAAATACAAGAAATGTCTCGAGGTGACGAGCGCAGTGTAGTGCCACGCAGAACTAGTCCTGGATAGCATTACAATTGTTATGGGTAGGCGTAACGCTTATCATCATTCATCAGGCGAATGACTTGCTCGCTAAGTTATTAAGTTGTATAAAAAAATATTGACTACCGCAAATATATTTCACCAAATCATGTCATTCGTTGTTCATTCAATAAGAACGCAATCGCAACTCGTTTTATCTTATAAAGGCCTGAAATTTGTCACGTAAAGACGTCGTTCAACATTTCTTTGTTACTGATACATTAACGTCACAGTTACACCATCCTCCAAACCAGGTTTTTTCTAAAAACCACACATTATTATTATTAGCATAACATTCGGAGACTAACCATTAATTGTACATCACCAACAGGGTGGACTGCACGTAATTGGCCTACTAGACGCCCACGTTGCTATCGCCTGCATTCCGCTCGTTTGCGCACTCGAGATTGCAGCGGCGGTGTACACGTACGGGCCGCGCAGGCTGAGTGCAGACGTGCTGTTTATGACTGGCCAGCCTTTAGGACGAGTATGGCTGGTACTATGGAGATACATCCTGCCCGTGATACTACTGGTTGGTTACATGTTACTACAAAAAATACCTCTAGCGATAGCTTGAGTTGAGTTCATAGCGGGTGTACACCTGCAAGCCGTGTAGGTTGACAACAGACGTGCTGTTAAGACTGGAGAGGCTTCGGGACGAGTATGGCTAATATTGTTTTGGTACGTCCTGCTCTTCATTCTATTGGTTTATTATATACTAGCTAGGACCCGCATTTTTACCCGCGTTTTATTTAAATAAAAATTAGAGTACTTCGACATAGACACTTGACATAGAGTATATATATTGGATTTCAAGGGTTTTTTTATTTTTTGCGCGGAACCCTAATGATTTTTCTAAAAATAGCCTAAGTTATTCCTTATAACATCAGCTATCTGCCAGTGAAAGTCCCATCAAAATCGGTCCAGCCGTTTTGGAGATTACCCGGAATAAACAGACAGACAGACAAAAAATTTAAAAATGGTTTTTTTGTTATAGGTACCGTATATACTTTCATATGCATTTAGTAAAAAGCTGTTATTTTGACATTACAGACAGACACTTCAATTTTATTTATTTGTATAGATTGTTGTCATAAGTTTCGCATAACGGTGTGTTGTGTGAAGATAAAAGATAAAGACTTATGAATCGTTGAGACTTTAATTGCCGCGTTCCAAGATGTGGATTTCCTATGGAGAAGAACGGGCAAGAAACTCCATGGTTACTCTTTTTAAATCATATTAAATGTTACAATATTGAATGAGCACATTGTTGTAAAAATCAAGGTTATGGGAAAACAATGTAGGAGAAAAGAGTCTAAACTTCTTAAAAAGTCTACAAAAAAAGTCTGAATGTATTTTTTTTTTTGTGAATAAGAGCCGACCGAACTTCTCATGCATAATTTTGCTGGTTTAGGATATGTAGGTGTGGGTACCATACAGAGGTACAAGGCATAGTCATGTTATGGGCATGATTTTAGTATACCTATAATTTAAGTGATAAAATATATATATATATATATACCACATCAATATCTCTAATTGCTAATCTTTTAAAGCCTTTTTTTGACCATCCACTTAGGTAGTTTTCACATAAGAACGTAGTAGTACTGGAGGGCTTAGCTTTGAAAGGCTCGTGACTGATTGCTCGCTTGATCTGCAAGGTTTTAGCTGCACTTTCCGTGGTCAAGCCTTGGATGGGTGACGGATACTTACAGGTTGAGACCCATATTTGCCTCGGAAGTATGTAAGACGTCGGTCGCGCATGTAGAAACCCGAAACTGACCACCGGTCTAATCGTAGAATATTGGTATTTCCAAGTAATTGGGTGAGTTGGTCAAATGACAGTCACTCCGTGTCATCATCATATCAGCCAAAGGATGTCCACTGCTGAACATAGGCCTCTCTCAAAAAAATTCGCAACAACCGGTTACATGCCGACTGCATCCGACTCCCAGCCACTTTTTCCAAGTCGTCTGTCATCTCGTTTAGAGGCCGTCCCAAGTTGCGTTTTCTAGTGCGTGGTTTCAACTCGAGAACCTTTCTGCCCCAATCGCCTTCACCACACCTTCAAACCGCATGACACTTTTTAGATAATTGTCTATAATAGAGACATCGCTGAGATATTAAGAAATATATTTGCTAATATTTACACATTTTATACATTTAATTCTTTATACAATATATTCTGATTGACTATGAATAACACACAATATTTTAAAAAAATCACCTTGTTTGGTGTACTCGTCGGGTTGCAACCGAAAACCAGCGTTAGGTGGCCAATGCTACTTACTGTACTAACATCTAACCTGTTCGCCCCTTTGGCACTGAGGTATAAAATGTAAGAAATCAAAGTTTTTTTATTTTTGCAGTCTATAAAATGTTTTAAATTTTTTGTTTAAAGTGTTTGTACGTGCCCATAAACGATTTTTCTTTCTTCCTTTCTTTAAGTATCTATCTCATTAAGGGGAAACTTCGTAACCCTTTTTAAGCACATTGCGCGCACGGAGTTGTTGAGATTTGGCATAATTACAGTTCATATGGAGGAGGAGTATAGAAAGTTAAAATGTATGCATGAAAAAAAATCCTGTCGAGTTTCGAACATTGGGCGACCACTAGTATTGTTTAAATTTTCTCTTTATTTTTCCAGATAATCACAATATATTCCATAAAAGAAGCATCAGGATTGGCTGGCTTATTCGTCGCACTCATATCAGTCATATGTATACCAATATACGCACTTCGACTTCTTTATAGTGCAAAAGGCGCATTCATACAGGTATATGTTTACTTCACATTTTATTATCTGTACAAACATGCCAGTAGTATACTAAGCCGAAAAAATAAACTTTCTAGAATTAGAAAACTCTGCTATGATAAAATATAAATCGGAATATTCAGGTGCAAAATATTTACTCACACCAATTTACATACGTTAGATATCTAGTAAGTCAGAGACTCGTATGAATCACTAAAAAGATACTCTGTGTGAATCACTTACTACTTTGTTTGGAGTAGTGATGAGTTTCTGAACAGTTTGTAAAGAGGTTCATCGAAACAATTACCAAAAAGGAAAGTTGTACAGCTACACTGTAGTCATGAAATATAAAGTATCTAATGTTTTACGTAACTGAATACCACATCATAACGACAGATTTATATACCTTATACATGCTAGACTAAAGTATATTTTATTCAATTCTAGCGAGTTCGAGACAGCTGTCGTCCTAGCAATGATTGGGGTCCCGCAGATCCTGAAATGCGCCACCTCTGGAAAGCTTCTGTTAACAAACAAAATAATAAAGATCTTAAACTTAACGCTCTTAACAATCTTTAATATTAAAAATTACATTATGACGGTATTGAATGATGTTATTATGCCACAATGATTGCGTTTTCTTTTTATTCCACTTTGTAACGACGCGAGCATGGTGGTAGCCTAGTCCTGCGTTACACCACACTGCACTCGTCACCTCGACGCATTAGTTATTAATCTCTTCAAGCCCAGTAATTTCATAAGTTACAGTGCCCTTCAAACTGAAAATAGGTTTTTTTAAACTTTGCCCCTACACGTTGCATTTCTCCTGTGCGTTTACATACACAAATTCCACACACAATACACCCAGACCCGGAACTACTACCCGCAGATCATACAAATATTTGTTCCGTGCGGGAATAGAAGCCGCGACCCAGAGCGCAAGAGTCGACTGTATCAGCCACTGCACGAACCGTGTCATCAAAATAAGTACGTAATGTTTAAAGTTTAAGCAGGTCTGCTTCGCAGCAGCAGCATATCTGGCACTGCGGTACTTACGTAGCCGGAACTCTTGCAATACAGAACCAGTGAAGTTTTAACTATTATGATAAAAAAAGTGTCATTACACTACATATTATTTTAGGAAGTAATTTGTTAACCTGCAAGTTATTGACGTAATCGCGGCGCAAGACAAGTAAGCGATTTAACTCGAGAGTTACCACATAACTCGGAGTTAAACACCCTCACCCTGTTTGACGCAATTGGGCCTAAGTGTGTAAAAATAAAGCCAACTTAACCCTGATATAAAAAACTTGAAAGGCATCATCATTTCGGCCGAATGAAGTCCACTGCTGAACACAGGCCTCCCCAAAATATCACCACAACGACCGACATGGGTGTGTACTCATTAAGGGGTCTTGCCATAATCACGCCGCTTAGCAGGCGGGTTGGCGATCGCAGTTGAGTTGTTAATGTACTCAAAGGACGCTGCTGCCCTTCCTCCGGCTAGTCCCATAGTGTCGCCTTTTACGGCACCCTCGGGATGAGACGGGTTAGTGCTATTCGTAACCGGCACCGCACGGTCTACGGCTACGAAAGACATTATGACATGGAATTAGTACGAACTCTAACGTACGTACTAATATTACTATGCATTATTAAGTATTCTATCATGCTCATAGATAGTAGGTACTGGCATGCAAAAACGCGTTTTATTTTTCATCGACCATCAATCACAAACGTCAAACTGACACTTATTTCGTGGCCTTCTCAAAATTTTTGTAGTTTCTTTTTTAATTTCTAAATTATTGTAATATTAAAAATTATTTTGTGTATTTTATTAAAACCGCTGCTTAATAAATTTACAAGTGTGAATAATCTATGAGTATAGTTTTACAAAACTAAAAATGGCTGACGATCCAAACGGGCCTTCTGAAATAGAGCAAGATGATAAAGACAAACGAGTTAAAATTCAGGTACCTAATGATGTACCTATACGATGTAGTTTTATGTTCTTATTGTCTTCTCTCACTTTTAGTACCTATATTTTCAGTCATGCCCGTTTTTCTTGGTTATTTGTTACATTGGTTTTTCTCTTCCTAAGCTGCTACACTCGTGTGTTAGAGAAGTCATTGCTTCATACTTTACTGAGTAGAACAGAGTCTACTCATTGTCTATTCATCGTACCCGACTTACGCGGTCTTTATCAGCCGCGTGACTATACATATTAAAGACTAAATGTGTGTAGATCGCTGTATAACTCCTACGAATTAATATGACAACTACTCGATTCTAGGTAGAGGGTGAAGATGAAGTAGCCGAAGCAGAAATGGGTCGCAAAAAAATGAAACGATTCCAACTGCCGAATTTACCGCGATGGTGGCAGGCTGTAATCATACAATATGCGTGAGTAAAATACAGAATTGATTTAAAGTACTAAACACACGAACATCCATCAAAGTCAAAAGCTTTTTCAAAGGTGAAAAGCCAAGGAATCCAATTTATTTGTTTTGATGTACAGTCAGCATCATATATAAAGTGGCAGCAGCGGTAACCAAATATTTAGAAACATCCAAAGTGATCACTAATATCCTATCAACCAAGGTCGTCTAATTGTTCAGGTCACCAATCTTTATCAAATATATCGGAACAACAACAACGTCATTATATGAGGTCATTCAAACCGTCATTATGATGGTAACAAGCACAACGCCAGTAGTTTCCAAGCAGCCAAGGTATTCAAAAATATGAAACACGCTAGTGAACTGAACTTTATCTTTGCCACACAGGGTTCAATTTGCAATGATTTTAAATTAACACACCGAACCAGGTGCACATTACAATCTAGGTATGTTTTGTGTAAAATGGACATGGTTTGTCTAGGCTAGAGACATCCTGCGTGTACATAGGTACCATTGTATGGAATTTAAAGTGTCTAGGATCGTAAAATAATATTGTTTACAATCCTGTTTTGGTTCACCGGGCTAATTATAAACATTGCCTGATTGCCGATTATTATAAATTTTGTTGTGTTGTGTGAAACGGGCTTTCGAACTATCAAATAGTGTTGAGTAGGACACGATTTAAAAATGAGTTTGTAAGAGTAGCCTCTTTTTTGTACTGCGCCAGTACAATGTCCCACTTCAAATGAGGCGAGGCGTCATGACGTGATGACGCCTCGCCTCATTTGCACCTTCATGAAGCTTGGCGGTACATTTGAAAGAACGAGTATTTCATGTACTGTTGCTGTATTTGTACTGCCCGACGTGATGACGCCTCGCCTCATTTGCAGCTTCATGAAGCTTGGCGGTACATTTGAAAGAACGAGTATTTCATGTACTGTTGCTGTATTTGTACTGCCCTGTCTTACAAAGTGTGATTGAGGTAATACTTAAAGCAAAGTAATAAAAAGCGATTTTAGACGAATGACGATTGTATCGACGTTTCTACTTATTAGCCACTGTAGCATTATTGTGCAAGCGACTTATTTGTAAAACATGATTTTGATTTAAAATATACCTAACAAGCAAAATAAATAGGTATTTAACAACATTCATGAAATCATATTTTTCTAAAACTGTCGCGTCTCGTACTTTGTACTAGTACATTTGTAATAGAGTGAATAAAAACATCATGTTGTCTCTTGCAGTCACGATAATGTCCGTTGAATAAAAAGACGTGCTTTTGAAGCGTGTGCCTCATTCTCTCTCTCTCTCACCCTACAGTTCACATGCGAAGAGTAAAGTAACGCGACATAAAATTTGAAGTGGTACATGTTATAATGTTGAGCCGCTCTTACAATATTGTGTCATGTACGGGACAAATGTACCGCCTCTTGTATGTCCTACTCAACACTACTATCAAACTAAAATTATTATTATAAAATCAATTCTTTAATCTCGTTTTTAATTTTATTGAAACAGCAAATTACAAACTCTTTGCTTTGTGCCTTGCAGGCATTCCATAGTGTAAACCATAGATGATACAAATATATAACTGAGAGTGTAAACCATTTTCATGAAGCCGTCGTCGATCTCGTATTTAATATATATTATCTATAATTAACACAGAACAAATTAAGGAACAAACAGATTATTCATAAAAGCATCTTCTTCTTTTAGATTATGGCTTCTGTGGAGTATCTTCCACAATTTCGCCAATGTCAAGTATAAGGCAACGTTGTACGGTGTCCTGAATCTTTACATATAAAATCTTTCTCTAAAATGAAAGAATTCTACAGTAATGTCCATAAAAGCATCGTAAAACGACAAGACATTATGCAGTTGACATGTATGAATGTAATCAATTATCAACTATTATACATACTGATAATAAAATGAGGTTCACTTAGCATCTAAAAATATGACGTAGACTTAAACTCGCCCGTTTTAAGAAAGAGTTTTTATTTCTCATAAAAAAACAATTGGGACTGATGGGAACAAGTCTTCATAGTCTTGCACGCATTTATTTGCCAATTTGAAAATATAATCATAAAACAAAACACATGCCAATGACGTCACGCATGAAATGAAAGAGATAGGTGGTATAAGAAATATTTTTTATTCCTACAATATTGTCAAGTTCAATGTTGTGTTTAGATAAATGAGACGCTATGAGGTTAAGATAAAGTTCATTTTACTAGCGTGTTCCATATTTTTGAACACCTTGGCTGCTTGGAAATTACTGGCGTTGTGCTTGTTACCATAATAATGACGGTTTGAATGACCTCATATAATGACGTTTTTGTTGTTCCGATATATTTGATCACGATTGGTGACCTGAACAATTAGACGACCTTGGTTGACAGGATATCAGTGATCACTTTGGTTGTTTCTAAATATTTGGTTACCGTGGCTGCCACTTTATATATGATGCTGACTGTAACACATCAGACCGATTGGTCTGATTTTATTTTTATATATACCATCACGAATGCGACCTCTCTGGACACTTAACCTCTTTTCTATACATTACCTAATGAACAGTAAATCGTTTCTAAATGTTTCTCTAAAGATCTTACATTATTATTCAAGATATTATCAACAATGCCATAAAGGAGTCTTCGTCAATTAGTGACATTGTTAATAAAATAAAATCATACAACGCGGAGAATTACTCAAGTTAACTTTATCGCATTATTTAGAAAATTTATGCTAGATAGAGCTTTTTTCAAAAGCCCATAAGGTATATAAATGGCGGTATAAAGTATCATTTCAAGTTTTGCATCTCTACACCTACTTGTAATATATTATAAGCTAAAAGCATTAAAGTCTACAATAAAAGACGTACTTACTAGATTTTTAATCTAATCTATTTTAAAATTTAACTGTATTGTTAGACCACTAAATCAACTGACGTCAGCCTAATCATATGTTTTTATAACACTTGTGTAAACATAGAGATATTAGGCACGTGCCCGCGGGTTCACGTGACCTCCGACAGTTACTGTATCCTAACATCTTTATTTCAAATGTGCCATACCATACGACAGAACGTCATTACTCGCCACCCGCCACACCATATTCAGTTGCTGTCATAAATCTACCTTGTCATGAAATATACGAGGCACTTTGATGCGAAGTATTAGAACATACATGACTGTACTCTTAGGTACCTACTGTCTGTCTTACAAACATCATTTTTTTTTCCGCGGTCGATATGCTTCTGCACTTCCTACGCCCCGGGGAAGGGCAGACGGATGAGCCGGTCTCCTACCGGTTAAAGCCACCTGGGTAGTCATCTGGGCACACCTGATAGGGGATGACTGTAAAGCGGTCACCCCCTCGAGCGGGGGGATTACTGTAAAGAAAGGGAAGCTTCACTGCGCGCTGTGTTGCGCACACGGCGCCACTTGAACATCTACGGGCCCACGCCGTCTTCCCGGGGCTCACTCGGTATAATCACACAGGTTCCCCGATCTAAGCGTTCGCAATCCCTGAAGCCTCCCATTTGTATAATGACAACAGACTCAAGCGTATTGAACATGGGCGCTTGGGCGGTGTCGATCGCACCTCTCCCGATCCCGCTCTGCGATCTCCTTTTGAACCATGACGCTCTCACAGAAGGAGACCATAGCACTCCAATTTACATGCTCTGCCACCATAGCCGATAGTACTACTAAGAGAAATCTTGCCCGATCCGATCGACCAGGATCCGCCACTCGGCAGACCACACGTTCATATTCCAGGCTCGTAAAGTGCCTTACTTTACGAGCCTGGAATGTGAACCTAACTATACATAGAATTTCAGATCAGCCCAGTAGACTCTGACGCTACCTCACTTTACGAAACTTACACTCTCTTGTATAATATTCTTATAGATAAAATTCTCCCCTGTATTGCGGTTATTTTATTAAAATGAAATATACACCAAATTGTACTTCAAATCAAAAGAAACTCGTTTCAATTTCAGTAATTAATTGCCGTGTGGTGCCGGCTCAGAATGCCACCACCCCATCTCCTCCCATGGGTGTCGTAAAAGTCGATTAAGGGATTAGCCGGAGGATGGGCAGCAGCGCCCTTCGAGTACATTAACAACTCAACTGCGATCGCCAACCCGCCTGCCAAGCGTGGCGATTATGGCAAAACCCCCCAATGAGCCCACAACACATCCATATCGGTGGTTGTGGTGATCTTTGGGGGAGGCCTGTGTCCAGCAGTGGACTTCATTCGGCCGAAATGATGAATTAATTAAAAACTAGGGAGAAGCCAGTTCAAACCTTTTTGTTAAAGGTTATGTCAATGTTTGGGCACAATACATATTAGTACTGATGTAGTTAGGTTTATTTTTTGTTGGGCTTCTCGCAGACATTTCCGAGAAATGTGGCTGCTTAACCGGTCATTCCTGGCGAAGCCAAAAGAGGTCTCTAGCCAGGCTATAATTAATATTAAATACACAACTACAAGCAACTTGCACTAAGGACGCGCTCTACAGGACACGGACCTCGGCTTAGGGCGTTGCTAAGGATAACAAGCTATTGTTTAGGGGACCAGCTGGATCGGGATTATTTAATGTATATTACATTTAAAACTACAGGCTCGGCACGGGCCGGCGCGAGCAAGAGATAGGGGGGTAGTTACTTGAATAGGATGGTGTCGCGGTTATAGGCCTCCACGATGTCGGTGAGGCGGACATCCTTGTCAGCGAGGGCGGAAAAACGGTCGGGTGTTCAGAGAACGAGACAACGCGAGTCTTTTTATGTGATCTACGGTGACTCTATCTGGGTCGACCAGAACATGCCTCGGGCGGCGTACCTACATTAGTAGTTCCCAAGCAGTCGATTGGCCTAACATTGTGATCTGTCTGAAGCGAGCATGCTCGTCTCTGTATTTGCAATATAGGAGGGCTTTGCTTTTGGTGGGGTTAACTTCGATAAGTCATTTCTCAAACCATTTTCCGTAGGCATTGGTTGTGGCTTGGAGAATCTTAGCTATATTATCGGGACTAAAACCGAAGTAAAATATGGCCGTGTTATCCGCAACGAGTGCTAACTGGGACGAATTCACGGGCCGTATGGGAATATCACTGGTGAGAACTATAGTGGGGCTAGTACGGATCCTGTGGGACTCCAGCTCTAATAAGATGAGGAGAAGAGAGAGCGCCCGTGATTCGATATCGAAAACTGCGATTTGACAAGTAGTCTCGTATGATGAGAGCGAGATGGTCGGGCGCTCCCGAGTTTGTACAACTTATATAATAAGCCGTTGTGCCAGATTTTGTCAAATGCTTTCGCAACATCGAAATGGAGTACTCCCGTCATCTCACTTCGTGAGAAACCTAATGTGATATGTTCAACTAATCGATGGATTTGTACATCTTGTGTTTGGCTCTAAAGCCAAACTGCTAGTCGGGAATGAGGTTTTTGGCATATACGGATGTCTCAAGATGAGATAGGGAGGGGGTATCTAGGGGCATACAATAAAGCGAACTCTCATAGTAAATACGACTGCCTCCCCCACTAGAGCGAGTCCTATCATTGCGCACTATGTCATAATTTGCAATTCGAATATTTCTGTAAGAGGGTTTCAGAAAAGTCTCTTGTACTAAAATGATGTCAATATGATGATCGCGGAGTAATAAGGCGATCTCATCTCCTTGGCCAATAATGCTATTGCATTGAAAAAGCCTAATTTTAAGGATCGGGGATTTATTCTGAACCTGCTTTGTGAATTCATTAGGGATGAACACGGTCGAAGAGGAGGGCGGATGAGACATCTGCGAATTCGCAGAGTACGTGCATGAGGCCAGGTTGGTCCTGGTTAGCTCTAATAGCTGCAGCCATTTAGCCAACCCTGTTCATGGTCCGTAAATTCAAGTTGCAAACGCAAAACAATGAATTCATTAAGTAAACGAATGTTTTTTTTAAATGTAATACGGTATTGCTTAATTGTCAGTATGGCATAGGACATTTATGATTCATACAGCTTAAGATATAAGTAATTTATATTTTGTAGTTCTTTTAAATAATTTATTAATATTGCCTTGCTTAGATGATAAGATTTACAAAAGCCTGGCCAGGAAGTCATGTCAAATATGAATGATTTATTATAAATCAAACAGTCAAGACCTTGATAACCTCATTGGACGACAATCGAATTAAATACTACAATAATAGTAATAATTATACTTTTACCCTAGTTAAACAAACTTGAGAATAATTTAATTACTAAGTCAAGTTAAAAGTTTTTTTATTCATGTAAATCATTTGCTGGCACTAGTTTACGAACAGTCAGAATTTAAATAGTTGCACTCATATATTATTCTAAATATAATTTTGAACTATTGGTAGTTACTGTTCATTTCAGGCATTCCCTTTTAAATCGGTTTGTAAAACTGCATTAACCAAACAACCTAATCATTTTCGTGAGTCTGCGAAGGCCGCCGCTAAACCATCCGGATGACCCGGTCACGACCGGCGACGTTGGTGCTATCCGGGTCAACTCAGGATGAATCGGGTCTACAATTGTACCGCATTTAAGCCACATCCACTAGACAAACACGATTTTTACGTAAAACAAATTTAATTATTATTCACTATGGTTATACCGTGATGTTAGAAAAAAAATTGTAACTCACATTATGTCGAGCTTTTGGCAAAGTGAAAAGAAAACGTAAATAAACAGATTAGAACCTTTGAATTAACTTACAAATTAACTATTTATTTTGTAAAAGAACTATTAAGCTTCTTTAAGTGTCTACTATAGTCGTCAGTGAAAACGCGGGGAATTATCGATAAAAGGTGTCGAGGCGGGAGATTAATGTTCGCGTGTGGAACACGTCGGGTGTTGTGTCTATGGGGGAAAGGGTGGTCGGAAAACTATGATGGCGTCGGCAGTCATTGCACCTTAAGCCACGAGTCGAGCAACATGCAACTGTGATTATTACAACTCGAAGATGCAGCGAACACCATCCAGTGCTTCCGAAGGCTCGTTTTGGACGACCATAGAGCTGCTCGCTGGTCGTGGCCGAAGACGTTCTACCGCGGATGCCGAAGATTGTACCGCTTTTCTCGATGTTCCCTCAAGAAGAGCATCTTCACTCAGGTTACTATCATCCCTATTACCATTTTAATACCAGCAACACGCTTATATTAAGGAAACTTAGTAAGTTTCCAATATATTTTAAAACAGTTATTTTGTCTCTTAATTTCCAAAATTCTAAAAAGAAACACTCTAACAAATTGAATTTTATTGTGAACACAGGTTATAAAAATCACGTGTTATTGCATTATTTTCTTGTCAATAGTGAGTACAACAACCCACAATCTGCTTTAAGTTGTACAAGTTTATTTCAATGAAACTCGCAAGGGCTATATTTGTTTTGGTAAGGGCATCATCAATAATAAGATATTAATAAATCCCGTTTGTAAAATATATACACTTCTCACAGCTAATCAAAACAAATGAATTTCATGTTTGTTTATACCCCGTTTACAAAAACATATCAACGTTGAAAATTTTCTGTGTTATCTGGCGGTATACTAGTGATGGCGAAACATGCTTTTGTTATAGTTCAAAGTACTCTGGTGATAGTACATATCGATAACTATTTTGCATCATCTGCACACGGTATACGTTTATTTTTTTTTCACACTTATATTTCATGCATTGGTATAGAGATTATTTATTATTATACATTCTCTGACCAATGAATTTTTTTTTTGATTTTTTATTATATATATTATATGATAGCTAATTTAACTTGCCATACACTATCATGTATAATTACTTTACAACAACAAATTTTGAAACTTCTATTCCGCGTACAAATGAGTAATTATTGTTTTACATTGATATTTTTATTAAATGTTTAAACTTTATCCTGTCATAGCTCCCAACAATATAATAATTTCGTGCATTGATAAATGGCTCTCAATTAAGACTATGCAGGAGAAGGTTTTATTATAGGTGTTATATTTTGTGATTACGTCCTTTTTTCATTTGCTTAGTAGCTAACCTTGTCTCATAGTTGTTCAAGCCGCCTCCGAAAGGTCTTCGACTCGTCTAATGACAACAACCGGGACCGAGAATTATCCGCCCTCCGAAGCACAGAGCACGTTCAGCTCAGTATTCATTCTTAAATCTAAAGATATTAGATTAGATCGATTATTAATTTCGGCCGTTAGACGCGTTGCTTAACCTCACCAATCGTTAAAGATCAGTAAGTGCAACTAGCGTTGAGCGCCTCTAAATATTTTCTGATTTAATAAATGTACTTCACTATCTAGATTTTCGTGTCCCGATTGTCATTGAATTTAATAGTGTTTAAGCTGACTTAGGGGGTTATTTGACAGCAAAATCATCATAATAACGGACTACAATTAGTGTGAAACTGTTATCAAAATTCATATACCTAACATACTGCGTACCGCTTGGCTTATCGAAAATCCTTACTAGCAAATCTCTGTTTTCCTTGTTTACATTTTTATGAATCTTGAATTAATAATTTAATGTACTTTACGCAAGGCAAAATACACTTACAAACAGACTGATAAGTGATAACAGATAAGCGAATCCAACGCAACATTGGCGTAAAAAACCCAAATTAAGTACGTAAAAAGAATGCAGCAATACGTTCTATCTTCCTAGTAATGTACGAAAATACCAGCTATATAAAATAAAGCCAGCTAAATATATTGAATATCTACCGCGAATCGCGATCTCATATCACAATGTATTTACTCTCCTAGCTGTTTCTACGTTTTTACGTTAACCGTTATAATAAAAATATGAAAGCGAGTGACGGCTCGAAACGACGAGTAGACGTACCTTTCGTTTTCTTTTTAGTGACTTAACAGAAAACACACTCCGACAATATGAAAATTGGTTTTTCAATTTTGCTTTGTTCAAAATTATTTACATTCTGGCTGGCCGACGCATAAGAATAGTTGACGCCGTTTTAGGAGAGTCCATAGAGAAAGACAATAAAGTCGAAATATATGTACATTGTGTGCCGTGCGTGCATTGCGTCATCTGCTGTTCAGTGGGCGCGTACAGGTTAACGGCCGAAATTAACAATCAATCTAATCCAAAATCTTTAGATTTAAGATTTTAAATTCATCCGTTTTTGTGTCAACATCACATTTAACACAAAAACAAACAAATTCATAATCCCAAATCTAATCCAAGATTTTTGATAAGATTGATATTAATAATACATAACAAGTCATTTAAATACCATGAAATAAGGCTGAGTCTATTATCTAGGATAACTATTAGTATATTCAAGTTGACAAAAAAAAACAACATGTTTTAAATATTTATATTTTCTATTAGTTAACATTGAACTTTTAATTGATTGAAGTGCTGTTAGCACTTCAATCAACTATAAAATAAATATCACAGCGCCTGGCACTGTGCAGAGGAATGTAATGTATTGATTGATTGATGTTTAACGGTCGAAATTAATAATCAATCTAGTCAAAAATCTTTAGATTTAAGATTTTGGAAGTCATCCGTTTTTTTGTTAGGATTACAATGAACACAAAAATAAACAAATCCTAAATCGAAAGACTTTGGATATCTTGATTATTAATTTCGGCCGTTAGTTAGCTTTCGGCATTAAAATGCGTTTAAAAATGACTTGAACTTTAGTTCTGGTAAGTTGGTAATACTGAAGGGATTTCGTTGTGAACCTTACACTGCTTCCCATATAAACGACTTGCTGGTTTTGCTAAGTCTAAAGCGTTTAAAGAAACTGACCGTAATATTGCGAATATTTGAAATGTATATGTAAATAATATTTTGGGATGTACAAGAATCGATAAGTTGAGTTAGTTAGGTTTGCTTGTTATCTTTAAATAGTTCCTGGTGTAACCCATTGGAGCCCAGATTATAAATAACAGCCCAACTGCTCTTTTTTGTGATATCAAAATAGAGTTAACATCAGCAGGCGATCCCCAGAATACGAGTGAGCAAAATATCCTATTCTAGCTGTAGCTACACCTGTCAAGTGTCTTGTGCTTTTATATTGGATTCTATACCCAAAAACACAGTTGAGGTGACCAAATCTAACATTTCAAGTCAAATTTTAGTTATATCTATATGGATCACATTTGCCGTTCAAAACGTAACGTACGTAAATACGTAACGTTTACGTAAATTCCTCCGATCGATGCACTATAGATATTTCCGTAATTTCCCTGCACGTAACAATTTACTTGATAAATATAACTTGCTTAGCCTAAGGTCTAGGACTCTAGGCGCTTATGTCTTGAAATGATGTTTCTTTTTGATGTGTGCAGTAACCGATATGACTGCTATGAAATAACAAATAAATTGTGCTATGTAGGGAGGTACGCGCACGTCCATTTTTCGCCGTATCTTCATGTCGAACAAACGCTGGAGGGAAGTTTCTCTACGTCGTTTAAGTTAAAACTATAACAGCTTTTTTACAGACTTACATTTGTTTACTGGATCGTCCAGCGGGTTTCGTAAAGCCTTGATTGAGACAATTAGAAATGTATAATTTGTAACCTTTTAGATATTTATATATATATATATATATATATATATATTGTAAATTTTTTCCACTCACTTGCGTAGTAGTTCTTAAGATTTCATAATTTGCTTTGTATAAACTATGGATAACGGTGTCAGTTGCACGTTTGTTTTGTTTTTGTATTAATATTAATTAGCTAAAATAAAATGTGTTGCTGTTTGTCTATCCCTTCATTTAGAAGAAGATTATTGGCCAAAATCCAATCAGATATCTTATGAAGTATAATTGGGTTCTACAAGATATCCTTTCTATTTTCTTGAAATATAAGTGAAGTGTCAGAGTATATGTTCAACATTGTATCGTTTATCGTGTATGGCAGGACCAATAACAGTAATGGCCACAAAATCAATTCGTGATGTTTATATTTCTACCGCGATCGATGAATCTTTGCTTTCTGCTTTGGGCGAGCAAAGCTGTATAATTATTAATTACGCTCTAGGAGACAAATGTCGCGGAATGTCTCAAGAGAAGTCGTGTCATTGTGTTACGTCGTCGGACATCGCACGGCTACTTTGACAATTGTCTTATATGTATGAATACGCGGCTCTTTACTGATTTGCGATGTGTCGCAACGACAGACGGATCATTTGGTCTCTGTCTGGTGTCTCGTGTGAGCATTTAATTCTTATTACTTCATTATCATCCATGCTTCATGCTTCACCGGGAATGATAAATACTGTATAAACAACGTAGATACTTGAGCCAAATCCGATGTAGTATGCTTGATCACATAATTGTGCCTATAGTTAATGCGTTATAGCATAGTAGGTAATAGAAGGTATTGTTTCAACTTGTATCCCAAAGTCGCAATTGTAAACGATAAGTATCGCTACCCATACTAACTATCGCTAAATGTCATATCGCTAGCGTATCATAATATTTCTTTGTGCAACAAACGAGAATATCCCCAATATTTAAAAACTAGTAATTGACTGAAATTTGTATTGAAATAAATTTAACGACTGTTTTATTTAATAAATCCTAAGTTTTTTGAAGCTGAAAATATTGTATATTTTCAAAAGACGCACATATATCACAGTATTCAAATATAATGCTCTATAGCGAACTTAGTAGTTGTCAATCAAACGTGAAACAAATTTAGCTCAGCTCAACAAATACGTAATTTGTTTGCTCGTAAAATTCAAAACTTAAACGTTTTCATTTCAAATGGTGCGGGGCTCCAGGTTTTCCCCAACTCAAGGGTGGAAAGCGATCGGACCGCCACGCCATTATTATATCTGTTGTCTCAGACTATGTGGTAAAATAGTCGTGTGTATGCGATCGCAGTTTGGTTGATGAACGTCATTGGAAACACTTGAACTACGAAAATTGCCCTTTCAGTCTTATGTTAATACAGGTACCGGTTTTATTCAGCTGTTACTATAAATACACCGCACTCCTATTTTACACCCTGTTAGTACTTCTTGTTTGTAAGAAACTGAAACGAAATAACGTTTATTCAAAATATTCTAAAAATTGAATTTTCGAACATCAACGTTATACAAGATGGCCTCCAGAAACGTTGTCAAACAACAAAACAACACCAAGCCCAGGCTTCCTAGTGTTTCAGCTAGAAAGAAGAACCGGCGGCGTAATAAACCCAACACGTCTCTGTCTGTGATTTAATTTTACCTACTGTATTTATATAAAATAAAACAAATACATTACGAGGTTGTTAAGTAATTGCAACATATCAGCTCACATCCTTTATACATTTGAAGTAAAAAAATGAAACACACAGCTCTACCAACAATATTATAAAATAAGTGTAGTCCTCTACATAAATCGGTTATAAGAGCGTGCCCGCTGATATGCGCAAAAGTATAACGGTATCTATTTGGGTTATGCATATGTAACTAGGACCTAACCTTCATATTTTCTGAAAAATGTAACTTAATGATAAAATTAAATAATGCTCGCAGAAAGACCACCCGCCGCAAGCAGCACCCGTTCACGAGTATGACACAAAAACTTTTAGCATCATCGAATAAGATGTAAACAGTTATAAAAGTAATTTAGTTTTAGACATCCCTGCAACGACCTCGAGGCCAGCGTGGCGGCTACCACAATACACGAGCGACAGTAATTTCGCACGATACGTGGTACAAAGGTAAGTATCGCTGCTACAAATACGAGTAAACTAGTGGGAAGCGGTGAACTACCGCTATTGCCATGCTAAAACGCATTTTCTATAGCAACTAAACGCGCGGCGCGACGGGCGGCGTACAGGTAGTAACAACCTTTTTGAGGGATTTAAAATTAGGTAAATTATTGTATTACACTGATGAAGTTTTAATTTTGCGTCAAATAATGTATGTTGATGTATCTATCAGTTTGTTGTTATGTATATGAACATTGCGATTTCAGAATGATATTCGAGTAAATATTTCGCACTTCATTCTTCACTTCAATACTTCTTCTTAAGACCACAACTGTTATAATACAATAAAATAAAAATTTACGTTCAGCGCATTCGTATTCATCTTTTAGTAGAATCAGTAGGTATTCGTATTCGTAAAAGTAGGATTACATCAGTAGTTGATAAAAATAAGTGATGATTTGCAGACCTCGAATTTTTGAAGGTTTGCAATAACGGTAAGGTCTTCCGGAAATCCATAGCTGTGTTGAACAACGAAAACTTCTTATTTATTAATAAGAAGATTAATATCGAGTTGGGTTAGGTTATAGTTATTAGATTTTAATTATTATTATAGGGTTACGACTGACGTTTTAATAATGTACTGTATTACGAAATCGCAACAAATCTTGATGAAATAAAACCAATAAAACACACTGAAGTTAATAAAATATGTGTGCCTATTAAAATGTGAGACCCAAAAAAAATTATTTGCATTCCACAATTTTTTTTGTTATCATGAATTGTACATCTTGTTTGACTAAGTAAATGTTATTCGGTTTTTATGTTAGGAAATCCTCAGTAGCAGCCTAGGGTTTGATTTATAGCCTCTAAAGTAGGACAGGCTTGAAATTCCGCTGTCGGCGTACTATGGATGCCCTTACGATGGTATATGTCTACATAGCCCTTCACAGAATACACGCGTGACGGAGATATCATAGAAAAGCTATTATTATTGAAATACACACTGCGCAATACAACTGTATTATTGCAACACACACTGCTCAAGACAACGGGTAGTGCCATACACAGGAATTGAAATATATAGACTTATTGAAAGCCGAAAATTTGTTCAGTGGCTAACAGTAAATTAATGATCTTTGCTAAAGAACGGTAAACAGAAAACGTTATCTAAAAGAACTTTAAAAGATACACTCCAAGCCCTGGTGAGTGATCCAGAATATATTCACTTGTATGTTGATCTCTAGCCATTAATTAACAGAAAACATCTGAAAATCAACGGCATTGAACTGCTCCCTAAATTAATTGTTATCTTCGATCTATTTCTGCAAAGATGTGTAAAAATTCCAGTCTAAATTGAAGCCTAATACGAGTATATCTTCATTACAATATAACCAGACATATATTTACAGTGATCCTCGCTCCTTTGAATAAAAAAGGAAGATATAGCTGTATCGAGCTATTCATTTTAATTAAAAACCGTTTTTTTATGGACTTCTCAGAAAAAATATTTATCCCTATGTTATCCAGGCATTGAAAAATGGAACAAAGAACGTGGCTCTAATATATGTGTCTATACAAATATACCTATTTATATTTGAGAAAAGCCAATTCATAAACGGGAGGAGGCTTCCAGTGGCTTGTCTTCACCTAAAAACGTTTACACTCAATACATTATGACGTCGCTGCATGGATAAAGCCACAATTAATGTGATGTTTCCAACGACCATACTCTTTCATCTGTTAACAGGATATTTACTAATCTTCACCCAGTCCACGAGTACCAATCACAATAACGTAAATAACATAAATGACGACACCTTGGAATCTCGCCCATTCAGTTGGAATAACATCATCCATTTTTATGAATAAAAACATAAATTCAAATCCTCATGAAAAGTAGAACCGTGAAGTACATAAATTCTAAAATCGTTCAATGTCTGTGACGTTTAGTAGCTTTAAAAATATCGCAGCTTTCGGCTTTACTGCCGGCAGTTCGTGCTGCACCGCTTGTATCAAACAATTCATTCAACCGGTGAAACTGAGTATTCTTACCTCTTAGAAAGTAATTATCAGCTACATTTATTTACTTTTTGTTTACGATAAAAATACAACGGGCAATACGTAGGCGTATGACGTGTCTGCACAATCTCGTAAGAAGCTCTAGAAACTGTGGAAATCTATCAGTGTTTGTGATAATTCCGCATAAATAGTTAAGAAAAAATGTACGAGTATAAGGCCCTTAACATCGTGATATCCGATACTCATCAAGTCACGCCCTACTGTTTTGAAGGCACAATAAAGAGAAATAATAAATTTGGTTGTAAGAGCTTCCACGGTTCATAATCATACTGTTTTAGTGCTTATTTGTCAGTAGATACTAAACCACAAAAGCAACTTTAGGGCATTGTTATTACTGTAGGCTGGCGACAAACTTTCGATATAGAAACGTAAAACAATCGAAAGAGGCTAAACTTGGAATAGTTAAATAAAATTATATTGAACTCGGTCGAAAGCACAATTTTATAGTGTAGTAAACATAGCCCTACATCATGAATGCTTCTATGTAAAAATAAATCTATATTAGCTTATTAAACTCAAGATGACTCATATTTGGGTATCGCTTATATTTTTATACACACAGGATTTGGGGAAAGCTTTCATGAGTCACATGCATGACGCAGCGCTATGCATTAATCACTAACATTTTAAGCGAACATTCATACACTCTGGTTGGAATTTTTGGCGTTTACACTGAAACCGAAGATCGAAGTGACGAGTAAATGTGTCGTCACGTATAATTTGGGCTTCGTAAACATTTACATGGTATTTCGCTATGGCATAATGGCTTTGTCGGTTATATTACGGAGATGCGCATAGTGTTTACTTATTCATGCAGAAATTCAGACGGCGTGTAGTTGCTCGCTCTTTATCGAGGTATTATAAGAGATTAGTATAAGTGTATGTATGGGTTTTAATTATGGACGCAGCCGCCTTGCCTCCGCTAGGGCGTGACAGCTTTACAGTCATCCCCTCCGAGATGTGCCTAAAGGCGTGGCACCTATGGGTGGCTCTAGATGGAGATTATTCGATTTCCTGGAGCCTCACTTCGGTGCCGAAGATGAGCACTCCGGTGGTTTTAGCCGGTAGGAGTCTGGCATACATTCCGCCCTTCCCCGGTGCGGAGGAAGTACCTAAATAAGGTCAAGCCACAGAGTCGATAAAAATAAATAAAATAAAGGCTCAAACCTACTCAGCCTATTGGTAAATCCACCACTGGTACTAATAATTAATAAATTACAAATTAGTACCTATTTGAAACTCTGCTTAACCTTGTAAGTCGAAATACTGCTTAACAGATACAAGTAAGTATGAAGTCACTAATAACTTATATTCATGATGTATATAAGAATGTTAACTTATATTCATAATGTATATAAGAAAGTTAAGTTATATTCATTATGTATATAAGAATGTTTACCACATGTCATCATCATATCAACCGAAGGGCATCCACTGCCGAGCAAAGGCCTCACCCGTAGCTTTCCATCACAGCCAGATACATGCCGCTCGCATCCAACGACTCCAAACTACCTTCACCAGGTCTCTGTCCATCTCATGCCACGCTGCGTTTTCTGGTGCGTGATCTCCACTCGAGAACTTTTATACCCCAAAGGCCATCAGTTGTACCAGCTTTGTGCCCCGCCCATAGCTACTGGCAACTTTATACCAAGCATAGCTCTCGGCTCTCTCCATAGTTCGCTGAGGGACATTATGCTTTATAATGAGGCCCATTGTGTGTGACCACATCTCTATGCCATATGTCATCACAAGCAACGCACTGGTAAAGACTGTCTGTCGTCTGTCTTGAAGCATTGCGGCACTTACCTACCTCTTGCTAACTATATAATGCAAAATGTTACATAATCTTTAAAGTTATGATAGATATATTTATTTATATATATTTATTTATGTCGGTGGAGTAATCTCACTTTGATCTACTTTGCGACCGTATTTTGAAATCTTAGTACGAAATGACATATATTTTCCTTTACTTAATCAAGATTTTCCTGACAGGGTTTTCCTGTGCCACTTCTTTTCAATCTTTCCTTTAATGATGTTCTTCAAATATTAACGAATAATAGAATGTGAAATTGCTGGGTAGCGTTCTCCCAGAAGTGCAAGCCTATAGTGTGCGCGATGTGGTCCGTTTGAAAGTACTTTATTATAATGATTACTATACTTCACCGACTGCTATAAAGTTTATTGTATCACTGAATCAGGAGGGATGTATCTCCTAAAATACGTTGATAATCTTTATTGGGAGATAGATTTTTTTTGAGATTGCGATGCTCCGGGTGGCAGATCTTTGCGAAGCCCTTGTCGTTGTCGTCAAGTATGTGAATTGAAAGTACCAAGGTACTTCTGATGGCCGTCTCTACGGGGAAGTCGTGCGGTCCGTGGTCCTCTACGAGGCGCTTGTATCGTCAGCTCGCCTGTCAGGCGTCCTGCGCTGCAGAGCCAAACTCCGCGGTCTGCAGCGCAGAGTTGCTATACGGCCCGTACGAAGATATCGAACAGTGACCTACGAGGCGGCGTCTCTCCAGACGCGCTTGCCGCCTTTTGACATCCTGGTGGAGACGGATGCGTTGGTCTGTGATCAGATACGCTCTTTCTACCAGAGCGGAGAAAGCGCGCCTCCAGGGTGCCGGACAGGATGAGATGACTAGCTCTGCGGCGCGCACTATCGAAGCCGTCCTGCCACTCTTCGGAGCCTGGCTCAGAAGGAGCGAGCGCATCACCTACTGCCTGACGCAGGTATTCACCGGGCACGGTGCAACTTAGATTCTGACGTTTCATAAGTGCCAATATTTGGTTTATTTGAAATAAAAATATTTGACTTTGACTTTGACGGTTGCTTTGGTGCGTACCTGCACGGGACAGGATGCGAGGTCAAGAAACCGTGGCACTACGGTGTAAGCGAACAAGATACCGCACAGCATACGCTCGAGGAGCAGGAGTGCCCTGGCTGCTAAGCGGCGAATCCTGGTCGATCGGATCGGGCAAGATTTCTCTTTGCCGGCAGTATAGATAGGCTATACTGGCAGAGCATGAAAGTTGGAGTACAGTAGTCTCCTTCTCTAGCAGCATTTTATTCCAGAGCGGCATCGGGAGGGGGCCGATCACGCTCAGAGAAGGAGACAACGCGACGACACGCCTGAGCTCCTTGCCGTTGCTGTATGGCACGCCACCTCAAGGGGTCGCGTACGCGTTTATTGGGGAATCTAAGTGAACGTCGGGAAGACGGTAGAAAGCACATGATCACGTGTCACCATGCGCGCAGCACAGCGCACTTTATAGGGATCCTTTACAAGCCCCCGGAGATGTGGCCTGGCTTTTTTACAGTCGCCTCCTCTCTGCTAGAGGGAGCGCTTTACATTCATCCCCTCCAAGGTGTGCCTAAAGGCATGGCACCAATGCGTGGATGCAGTGTAATTGTTCTCGAGTCCAAAAATAAAAATAGATTTTCACTAGGCAAATGATTTGCTCATCTCGCCGGGCCATTGAATTGCATGTATAACGAATTGTATCAAAAATCCATCTAAATTTTATTTCAACAAACAGTAAATTCTGCTGTTTTAAATAAACATTATAATATAATTATATAATTAACATTAGGTGCCCAGATTAAGAAAATAGCACCACTCCATCTCCTCCCATGGATGTAGTAAAAGGTGACCAGGGGACTCTAGCAGAGGATTGGGCAGCAGCGTCCCTTCTGTAGAATAGTAGCCATACTGCGCTCACCAACCCGCCTGCCAAGCGTTGTGAGTATTGCCTTATTCCTCCCAAAATGACGAGTTTATGAGGGAGGCCTTTGTTCAGCCGTGGACGTATAAATGGCTAATATGATGATGATGAAATAAACAGCCTTTGCAACCTGTTATTTATCGACAGAAAAGCGGTTTGCGTTGCCACGAAAACCGTCAGTAACCCACCGTTAGTTCACACAAAGTAATGCACCACTAAATACGCCAGGTCGCGTGTCGTAACCGCACGCGACACCATTTGCCTGATGTCTTGCATTATAAATTAATCGTAGGAATGGTAAGCTTCGCAATCACGAATAATTTAAAATCTAGTGATGACAAAACCTAGATAGCTCATGACCTAAACCCACAACAATAATTAACTATCTGATTAGATCGAAAACTATAGTTTACATTATTTGTTAGATATAAATCAAATGTAGTCAATTAGTAACACTGTTTTATTATTTATAGCTAATGCCAGATGCATTGCAATGCCCGCTTAATTTTTTTTTATGTCAAATGCTTCGCCCTTGTCCCAACAACTATATAAAGTTTCAACTCCATCGGATTAATGGTAAAGGGCTGCATACAGGACAAACAAACAAGGAACATTCATTTTTATATAAACAAAAGTTGAGTAATCTTATCATGAACTTATGTCGCTACTTCCTCGTAATTTTACCCAAGCTTTGCGATACGAAATTCAAATGAGTCCCGGAAGAAATCAATAGATTAAAGATATACGAAATTTACTTATGGAAAGTAGATAAGACAGAAATATATGAACAGTGGTACCATCTAATAACAATAAGTCACACAACAATCGGCCGGGCTTATTTGTAGCAAAATTACGAAACGCAACAACACAATGTTGCTACTTTACGCCGGTATTGTGTGTCGGTCTGGTACTCGCCCGGTCGAGCCAGCGTTTACGAGCTGGATGACTGATGACCACAGCTGGGCTAAAAATAAGGTGATCGCAGTATTTATTTGAAGAACACGGGAGAATGCTGCTGTCTATTTTCTTGATATCAACCCTCAGTCACCTTTTACGTTAATCCTGTGTGGAGAGGGCTGGTCTGTTCTTTGCCGGTAATCAGACGGAACTCTCCTTAACGCATGTAATATACGTTTTGCCTTACTAGCCGTGCCGTGCCTACATGTTGCCATCCACCGAACTCAGGCAGAAATACTCGGCGACACCGCGTCGAGCGTATCCTAGCAACAGATTTATACCGTAGAACATGAAAACAAATGGACGATAAACAATCTTATTACTTTGAAAAAAAGATTGTGATCAGTGTAAATTGCTTGTAGGTATACTGCCTTTCAATATAATGAACGGTATCTATTCCGTGTTTATAGTCTCGTCTTCTTTTTTTTCTTTAATGGTATGATATGAACTTATCAACCTATCAAAATAATTAATTGGGTTCCTAGTAAAATTTAAATTTACTTGTTTGTTTTGATTTCAGTTGCTAGGCAAACGGATTTGTTATTATCACTGAGCAACTGAGGCATTCGTATTCGAGTGAAAACTTCACGGTGAAGTCCTAAGCTAGTAGGGCATTCTCAATCGTATGCACTTATACGTGCACTTAGACTAGAACCGAGCTTTAAGCCAAACTTCGGGCCGCTCCGTGCCCACAGTTTTTGTATCAAAAACGTTGTAATTACTTAGAATGATCATAATAGCCGGTCACCTGGCGTAACCGTGCCTTTAGATCAATAGTTAATTCCCTGCTATCAACAACATGCCCTCGATGAAAATAACACTAGTAATATTCGTCTTTTTGTTTTCTTCTTGATATTCTTCTTTTTAACATTGGACACTTGGCATTTTTTTAACCTTTAACAATTTCCTGGGAAGTAAGTAAGTATGTGCCGTGTGGTGCCGGCTTTGCCGTGTGGTTCCGGCTCAGAATGCCACCACCCTATCTCCTCCCATGGGTGTGGTAAAAGTCGACTAAGGGATTAGCCGGAGGATGGGCAGCAGCGTCCTTCGAGTACATTGACAACTCAACTGCGATCGCCAACCCGCCTGCCAAGCGTGGCGATTATGGCAAAACCCCCCAATGAGCCCACAACACATCCATATTGGTGGCTGTGGTGATCTTTGGGGGAGGCCTGTGTCCAGCAGTGGACTTCATTCGGCCGAAATGATGAAATGATGAAGTATGTTATGTCACCACCCGATCTAATCCGTGGGTATCTATGACTGTGATTAGCTGGACCTGGAGGTTGGGCAGCTGCGATCTTCGTGTACATTTACAACTCGACTCGCCTGCCAAGCGAGGTGATGATGGCAAAATCACCCCAAAGAGCACACAATAACTAATGTAAATACAATATGATACCATCCATGGTGCTGCTAGTAAGTTAACAAGTCTGGTTGCAAAATAAAGTGATTTATTTTACGGCTTGAATCCAATTTCAACAAATGCTTTCGAAGCAAGTAAAAGTGTGAACATCGTAAACTTTGGTTGGTACTAACTGCCATTAAATATGCAACTTTATGCATTCTATAAACAATAACTCAGTTCCTATGCCGGGTGCCATGTATGGCGTTGACTAAACTTTCGATAGTCACGTGAGTTAAAGAACCTTGTAGATCCGTTCATATTTTGAATTTTATTCAAAAGATCTAGTAACCCGGTTCTCTTTAGAATCTACTGCTTGAATCTGTGCGGTTCTGGCAAATAATAGTACCACCCCATCTCTTCCCGTGGGCGTCGTAAAAGGTGACTAAGGGATTCGCTGAAGGATGGGCAGCAGCGTCCTTAGAGTACATTTGTAACACAACTGCGATCGCCAACTCGCCTGCCAAGCGTGACGATTATGGTAGAACCCTCCAATGAGCACACAACGTAAACCCAAACTGGTTGTTGTGGCGACCTTATAGGGAGGTCTATGTCCAGCAGTTGATGTATTGCGGCCGAAATATGATTGCTTAAAAGCATTTTAGATTTTACATCCATCAATCATATTACACAGCAAGAAAGAAATACATATTTATTTGCCACAAACAGGGACACATAAAACTAACCCCGAAAATAATAAGTGTAAAACAAATAATATTCAAACTTATACACAGAGCTATGGATTATGGAGTATGGATTATTATTTTATAGTTATAACAATATAGTTAAACACTAAATATATACGTCAACCAAATACATATCAGCTCAAGGTTACGACCTTGAACCGCTCATCATGACCTCCTCCATAGATCACTACAACCTTTGAGGGATAACACAATCAGGGTGTGTAGCGATACATCATAAACACTTCAACAACAGCTGTCATTATTTACTAATTAAAACATTAATAAACGTAGCTTAAGTAAGTACTTCCTATTTAAAAGTCACATGAATAGATATAGGTACTACAAATAGCTAAATTCCCTAATGTATGTGATCAAATGATACGCAGTTGCAATAGACTTTGATTTTGCATTTGAAGTGTCACTTTATCAAACCTAACTCGTTCTTAGTAATTCAAATTAAAGAACTATTATATTTCCGATAAAAACAAATTGTTTCATGCGGAAATGTTTTTAAATCTAATCTACTATAGGCGGCTTAAGTAAAGTGTAAATACTTCTTTACACAAAATTTGTACCGACATATGGTGTCGGTGGGGGCCGTGCCATACCGTGCCAGGCTCATCGTACACCACGATAAAGGTCTCAACTATGACACTGAGCATGTAGCGTCAAAACTACTAAAACTTTACGGCGACGACGAGACGTCTCGCCGGCTCCGGTGTGTACACCGCTTGTAACAGAGTCACCGCCAACACGAGTGCAGAAAGAGGTTCTAACGAGTCCTCGCGGCTCTGGTAAGAGTACTTTACTTAATAGCACGTAAAATCTAGGTAATCTTTTATAGTTATACTCAAGTACACTTCATTTATAGTGTTTAATCTGGTTTCTTTTTTATTATTATTTTCCACATTACCATACGATAGCACCTTATTGGTATCGAGTATGTAATAGTTTACACGCCGATGATTTGACATAAAACGTAGAGCGTTTTCTTTACTAAAATTGCGCCAAAATTACTAAGAGCTTATTGATAAGTGTATGCCTTAGATTACTATTATTCTAAGGCGTATGCTTGATTTATTAACAAATGTCACACAATTTTGATGTTACAACACACATTAAATAATATGTAATTTAACGTAAACTTTTAATGACCGTGTTTCCGGTTGTACTCGTAGTGTACATGTTATGTTATTTATTATCTCGGGACCTTTATATACATTTCGGAAACATTAATGACATGATATCTACGATATTCGTATATTGGGATGGCCCCTTTATGCTCAAACAAATTGAATTGTTAAAAATAACACGACAGATAATAACAGATACTAATTGGTTGTATTTTTTTTTACTGTTGTTGTCTTCGCCAGTTTCTCGCATCCGCATGTACGCGCCCGCTTGGAGAAGCTCATGGGCTCGAATCTGGTGCGGCTCACGGACAAGTCCTATATGACCGAACTGGAGGAGAGAATCCGTGCTGTCAACGAGGAGAATCTCAATAAAAGGATCACTTCGCGAGTGGTTAGTATACCTACTTAGTCCATATTTACCTTTTTACATACCTACAGTGGAAGAGTCAATAGGTACTACGCAAAAAACTAGCAACACCACAATTTTCCGAAGAAAGATTATTTACTGCCAATCAATCAAATAAAGTAACAGCATTCGCATGTTTCGCATATTAGACACCAATCAACATAGAGATAATTACCCATCAACCGAAGATTGATTTGTTTAAGAACTTTGATTTCAATTAATACATGCCACGCGTAAGAAGTTCCTCTTTTAAGTACGTGCTGCCCTTATTGACTTAACTTTTACTTACTTACGTAATATGTCTTTGCCGGTTTTTCATTATTATTAGCTAATTTATAACATTTTTTTATTATTTGCAGATGGATGAGATGGAAAGGCTCAAACGACTAATCTTAGTCGGGAAGACGCCGCTAAAAGAATGTCCACCGGAACTGTTCCATCACCCAGTCTTCGTGTTCTGGCGGATGGTCAACAATGAGGTCGCTCGCGCTTCCAAAAAACGTGCCGACGCTTACTATAGGAAGTTGAAGGCGGCGCAGAAGTTAGACCTGGTAAAGATAGACCTGAAAAATGTAGATTGACTTTTAACTACGAGTTTCTGTTTCTTTAAAATATAATTTTGTATTTTACAGTCCATGGACGAAGAACGGGAATCAGAAGATATAGAAGAGGAAAGTGAAAAGAAAATATCTTCACCAGAGCAACTCCTAGCTAAATGTCACGACGAGATAGACCAACAGAAGCAAATTGACATCGAAAAGGGGGTTCGTTTCACCGATGAACAGTTCGCACAGCTGAAATATGAAACCCAAGATATCAAAACACTTAAGCACCTCACGGTGAGAATACACCATATAAACTAATATTCTGTGAACTAGAATCGTCTGAATGTGTGGATATCAGTGTGTCACCGCGTCTGGACATTGCTCGATCTCGATGAATTTACATAATTGATTTGTTTATATAGTCTAGTGCAGTAGCGATAGTAGTCCTGGAGAACCGCTTTAAAGCGGACCGGCTCCAGTTCAGCTTGACCCGAGACAACTCCCCACTGATATGGACTTTTCTTAAAGCTCGTGTAACATTCATCAGTATACTCACAACACATTTATGGTCGTAATTGAAACCATTGTTTTGGAAGTCTTTGCGTCATCATATCGGCCATTTATACGTCCACTGCTGAACAAAAGCCTCCCCGATAGATTTCCACGCCTATGTCATCATTTTGGGGGGTATTTGCCAATACTCACCATGCTTGGCAGGCGGGTTGGTGACCGCAGTATTGCTACCGTTTCACAGAAGGGACGCTGCTGCCCAGCCCTCTGGTTTAGATTCCCTTAGTCGCCTTTTACGATATCCACGGAGGAGATGGAGTGGTGCTATATTCTTAATCCGGATACCACAAGGATACGTCTTAGTGTTTGAATTGAATCTGGGATTTGTATCTTTAAACGTGTATATTCGTTTATAAGTTTAACAAATGGATACTATAACAAGAACAGGAGTTCCGTCGAAGTTTCCTGTGGTGTCCGGATTAAGAATATAGCACCACTCTATCTCCTCCCGTGGATGTCGTAAAAGGCTACTAGGGATCCAAACCAGAGGGATGGGCAGCAGCGTCCCGTCTGTGCGTGAACAGCAGTCATACCAACCTGCCAGCCAAGCCTGGTGAGTCATGGTGAGTACTGGCAAATTCCCCCCAAAATGTCGACACATGCATGGGGAGGCTTTTATTCAGCACTGGACGATTTTTGGCTGATTCCAAGAAACGCATCATGTGGAACACTGTTTCTAGTACTATTTATTGCCAGGACTTTAGGTGCCCATTAGAAAAATTACAATGTTTTGAAGAAAATCGGGTATAAATACTATCTGTACTTTGAAAAACAATTTGTCTACTACGAGTGTATTATTTAGGTACAATGTTGCCACGACGAATGCTATATGAGAACAATGTTGGATAGAGTATGGGCTAGCTAAGCAAAGTATATTATAATGGCGCTTACAGCCAGTTGTACTCACTGATCGGTTTACGATCGGCGAGATTAAGCAACGCTCGGCGTGGTCAGTCTATGGATGGGTGATCGCATATAGGTATTTGAACTAAACGTCTTCGTGCTTCGGAGAGCACGTAAAATCATCGATCCCGCTGGTTGTCATTAGACGTTAAGCCTACTCGGAGGTCTTTTGGCGGGTTGAACTCTGACACAAGATTGGCCACAAACAAATCGAAACATAAAAGGAATAAATATATATAATAATACATTTCTGGTACCTAAACTTTAACAATTGCGTGTTGAACACACATAACTGAAGGAATTCACGTTATTACTTATCAGATTCGTACATCTCTATGGTAGGTGAAGCACTAGGTGGTTTGGCTGCCGTAGCTAGGCGCGTTAGCAAGTCTAATTTTCCCATTGTAAATCGTACTGTCTAGCGAAGTAGGAGTCCGGCATGCCCCTTCGCCCTTTCCCGGGGCGAAGGAAGTACATGAGGTATTTCCACCGGATCAATAAAAAAATAAAATAAAAAAAAAGCTGTGAGAAAGCTAGTTTTCCGTTGGATACCGCATCTGCTTTCCGACGATCACAAGGCGGCGTCAGATGGTGTAACAAAACTCTGCAAAGGTTCAACCGAGGAGAGTCAAATCACGTCTACGACATCATCAGTGGTGACGAATCTTGGATCTATGCCTACGATCCTGATTCCAAACAACAATCTACAATCTGGGTCTTTCAAGACGAGCCAAAGCCGACTAAAGGTGTTCGTTCTCGAAGCACTTCAAAGAAGATGGTGGCCACGTTCGTTGAAAAACCGGTCATGTTGCGAGTATTGCACTTGAAGATCGTAGAACGGTTAACGCAGAGTGGTATACCACAGTGTGTTTACCACAAGTGATCGCCGAACTTCGATAATCTAACTCAAGGCGACGCATCATCCTGCACCACGACAACGCAAGCTCACACAGCGATCGTCAAACGATTGAGTATTTGAAGCAGGAAAAAGTAGATATTCTTGACCATCCTCCATACAGTCCTGACCTAAGCCCTAACGATTTCTTTACATTTCCTAAAATTAAGAAAAGTCTTCATGGTCAAAGGTCCGGTGAAGAAGCAGTCGACGCTTTCAAGTCAGCCATTTTGAACACCCCCACTTTTGAGTGGAATAAATGTTATAATAACTGGTTTGAGCGAATTGAAAAGTGTATTAAGCTACGTGGTGAATACTTTGAAAAACAATAAAAAGTACTTTAAGGTTCTAGTTGTGTTTTTTTCTTCAAACGACAAAACTTAAAAGGCATGCCTCGTTATTAGGATTTGTTTAAAATACCTGCCAGCTGCAGTTATTATAAAATGTCCTAATTATGAACATATATTCTCAGATCTCAAATTGTAATTAGTTTTATGATAATGCATGTTGGAGCTGTGTGGTGCCGGCTACGAATAGCACCAACCCATCTCATCCCTTTGGTGTCGTAAAAGGCGACTATGGGATTAGCCGTCCAGTCAGTCCTCCAGTGTGCTAATAAAAACACACTGCGATTACCAATCCGCCTGCCAAACATGGTGATTATGGCAATATCATCCCCTATGACCACTCATTGTAGTGATCATTGGAAGGCCCTTTTTCAGCGGTGGACGTCAGCTTATGTAATGTGATATGGCCTCAGACTAATACAATATGTGATGAACAAAACGTGGGCGTATTGGCAACTTCGTAACTAGTCACTTACCTTCCTAGTTCGTCGTTCATATTAAATAAAATGTCCTTCGCAAAAAATCTCACCAATTTTACGAAGCATAAAAAACTTTTTGAAATTGCCCATTTGCATTTTCATTCACGGTTAAATTCCTGAAACACCCAGCAAACTTTTAATACCAAATCGCGTGATCCCGGTGCATTTAATTTTAATTTTCCCTCATTAACATTATGGAAATTAATGTTAATGCTCCCAAAGGAAATCATATTGCTACTAAGGCAGACCTCTGTTTTGGTCCTAAATCGACTAATCAAATCTAAATGACTACGCACGTGGTAGTAACAAATTGTCACGCGTTTTAACTGTCGTCTGTCTGAGTCTAATATATTCGGCTCAAACTAGTTCATAAATGGACATAATTCACTTTAGGAACGATGGATAAGTAATAATCTATCCTCGCTACTGGACTCGTCTAGATAGAAACGTCTCTTACGCACAAATATTACCGACATTTTGCTTGAAACATAATAAAACAAACCCATAAATTGTAGGTTTAGGCTTGAATCTTTATAGACTTCGACATACCACAATTTAACTTAAATGCGTATTGTGTACCTACGCATTGAACTTTTTTATCCATTGCTTATAGGTAGTTTAATGGATTTATAGGCAAAATTGTTTGCCTTTGTTATTTGCAGACTGTAAATTAAGTTTTAGTAAGCATCTAGGTCATTAAGTCAGTTCGTATTGTCCAAGGAACTATAAGTTACCTATCACAGTGACATTAGAATATGTAGTTTCATTTACATAATTAATATTTCTGTTTTCTAACTATTAAATATTTTAAGCGATAGGTACCTAAAAAGGTCACTGAACTACAAAAGATTAGCTAGTTTTTAGTTAACATTTATATAAATTACTAATCCATTTTTTTATTGATTGGGTTCTTATTGGTTTATGAATGCGCTTTCTCCTAAATGCTTGATCAATATAATTTATCATACCAATATTATAAAGAGTTAAAGATTTATTTGGTTGATACATAAAAACTACTGATCCAATACAACGTCAACCATACAATAAGACATACAACGTTCACAATATGATAGCTTGTAGTTTCCAAATAGTTATAGGCTATATATAGTTTATGTTGTACGTTATTATGTTGTATAATTTCAAGTCAACGTATTCGGAAAAGAGTATTTGGTCGGAGCGCTATCGCATTATAAGTATATGTTTAGTATAAGCAACAGTAAATAGTTACTGTTAGACAATATTGTCTAAATATATACGTGAAGCTGAGGTCAAATTGATATTCATTGCAGTTGACGTTTCGTCCGATCGAGAATCACAGTCGCGCGGTCGCGCCAAATATACATAATTATCAATAGACCATAATCAAACATCTTAATTTCATACTAAGACGGCGACCCCGATTGGCTAGTCACATAATGTATGCGTCTAAAATTAACTATGACGTTCGATATCATTAAACGTATGTACACATATTAACACAGTCTAGGGATATTTTAGTTATTAACGTATTAAAAAGAAACTACAAAGAATTTATTGAAGCATCCTTAAGGTCTCTTGGGGTATTTGCGTCTCGGGGGCAATTACGATTACTATAATCTATTCGAAATACAGGCAGTTCTGCCATCTAATTTCTCGTAATATCACTAAATTCATTACACGCACTTTACATGACATTTGTTTTTACTAATGAAGGGCGCTGTACACTACACACATCTCTAAACAACTGTCACATATTCAAAATGACACATTAGTATATGAGGCATGCCTTTTAAGTTTTGTCGTTTGAAGAAAAAAACACAACTAGAACCTTATAGTACTTTTTATTGTTTTTCAAAGTATTCACCACGTAGCTTAATACACTTTTCAATTCGCTCAAACCAGTCATTATAACATTTATTCCACTCTAAAGTGGGGGTGTTCAAAATGGCTGACTTGAAAGCGTCGACTGCTTTTTCACCGGACTGGAACCTTTGACCACGAAGACATTTCTTAATTTTAGGAAATGTAAAGAAATCATTAAGGCTTAGGTCAGGACAGCATTGTCGTGGTGCAGGATGATGCGTCGCTTTGAGTTAGATTTTCGAAGTTGGGCGATCACTTGTGATAAAAAAACTATGGTATACCACTCTGCGTTAACCGTTCTACGACCTTAAAGTGCAATAGTCGCAACATGGCCGGTTTTTCCAACGAAGTGGCCACCATCTTCTTTGATGTGCTTCGAGAACGAACAACTTTAGTCGGCTTTGGCTCGTCTTGAAAGACCCAGATTGTAGATTGTTGTTTGGAATCAGGATCGTAGGCATAGATCCAAGATTCGTCACCACTGATGATGTCGTAGACGTGATTTGACTCTCCTCGGTTGAACCTTTACAGAGTTTTATTACACCATCTGACGCGGGCCGCCTTGTGATCGTCAGAAAGCAGATACGGTATCCAACGGCAAACTAGCTTTCTCACACCATGCGCTTCATGCAAGATCTTCTGAATGGTTGACCCTGAGATGCCTAATAGAGCCTCTATCTCACGATACGTCACATGACGATCTTCGAGAATTACTTGTCTCACAGCAATGATGTTATCTTCAGTGAAGGCGGATTTTGGTCGTCCTTCGCGAGATTTGTCACTAACACTAGTATGTCCACGCTGGAATTCTAAATACCAACGTTCGACAGTCCGCAGACATGGGGTTCATCACTGAACATAGACGTTAGCTCTTCAAAATACTGAAGCCGTGTCAGGCCTCTTCTAAAGTTGTAGAAAATTATTGCACGAACATTTTCCTTAGAAAGATTCATTTTCGTACGTAACCTGACAGATTCCAATCGACGCTGTGACTAAACAATAGCATTAATCCTAATACTTTCAACTGGTTTGAGATTCAAAATGGGAAAAAACAATTGAACCGTAAGACGTTGCCCACATGTTTTACAGTTTTTTTTTCATTTTTGAGAAATATTTTATGAATATGTAAAGATTCATTATTCTAAACACCGTACGACGTTGCCTTAAACTTGGCATTGGCGAAATTGTGGAAGATACTTTACAGAAGCCATAATCTAAGAGAAGAAAAAGAGATTCAAAATTTAAACACATTCGAATAAAGAACAGTTCCAAATTCAAAATTGCCGGGAAATATGGAAACGACAGAACTTAAAAGGCATGCCCAGTATCTGTATAATCTATGGGTGCCGTGTGAAGTGAGAGATCATAATTCTTAAGAATCCATATTTTTCCATGGTCTTCCATTTTTATTTTATATCGCATGTGAACAATAAGTATGTATGAGTTGATCGCAAATAGTTATTTTTTATAGAAGTTGTTGTAGTGTGTACTTGTAGAGAAACGCAGATTGGAAGTTTTGAGGTAAACGCATCTGCTGTTTCGTCGTTATGGCACGTATGTGATGCATTTATCCTAAAACCAGTGGTCTTCCTTCAACCTAATCTTGTAGTGTATTGTACAGTCTTTTTAAGCGCCTGTCAAATTAAATTTTCGTGGTGAACTTCATTTATTTTCTTTGCAGAATCATTCTTTCCTTTTATACGGGAAATTTTAGTCTTCATTTTTTGTTGCTAAGTTAAAACTTCGGTAAACCCAAGTTTCAATTTACCTTTCAGGTAGCGTAGATCACAATGGTGACACTGAGATAGAATATAATATAACTTTATTGTACATCAAAATAATAGGAAGGTTTATTTACAATAGTTAGCGTGACACAACGGGCGGTCTTATCACAAAAAGTGATCTTTTACAGACAACCTTTGGATGAATATTAAAGTAGGGAAATTAAGAAATTCAGATTGTCTGTGGTGTACTGAATAATGATTTATATAATGCTGTCCTATACATAATAATATCTACATGCATACCAAAAACAATAAATAAATACTCTAAATGTATCTAGTAGTTGCAGTAGTTGGAGCAGTGGCTGATACAGTCGGCTTCTGCGCACCGGGTCGTGGGTTCGATTCCCGCACGGAACAAATATTTGTACGATGTGCAGGTAGTTGTTCCGGGTCTGGGTGTATAAGTCAACTAAAGAGACAGATAATGTTATTTTACACTTATTTTAAATTCTCGTTATGATTTAGCTTGTCTAACTGTATCGGGTAAGGCATTCCAAAACCGTGCTGCTTGTACTGTAAACGATTTGTCCACAAAAACTGTGGAATGCATAAGTATCTTAAGCAACAAATACCACTGAAATAAAAAAAAACGCTTGCCTGTGTTTTGTCTTTGGTATGATGTGATTTTTGTGAGACCAACAGATCACTGTAACATTGCTCTCGAAAATGCTACCAGAGCATGATGATTTTTAAAGTTTAGATTATCTAAAAGATTCACATACAAAACTTCAATTGAAGGAAAATATATTTATTACAGCCTTCGAAGTCGAACAGTGTAAAGTTAACTCAATAAGGTGCGTTTGCCCCAAAACGGGAACATGGACAAATTACTCTATTATAAAAAAATACCAATAAATTAAGCTTTGCTTAAAAAGGTTTGTATTTTTTAATTAATAAGTAGGCAATGTGAAATGAATGATTAAAACTGTGCCAGTTAAAAATGTGTATCAATTGCCCTGGTTGACCTTATATCAAAATTCGCAGTATTGATACGCTATAGGAAATCAAAACCGAATAGACGGCACGGTTGGTGCAGTGGCTGATACAGTCGGCTGCTGTGCGCCGGGTCATGGGTTCGATTCCCGCACGGAACAAATATTTGTACGATCTGCAGGTAGTTGTTGTTGTTTTGTATTTATAGTTGCACTCACGACACAGGAGAAATCCTAGTGTGAAAAGAAATAAATTTTTAATGGAACATTAAATTTGTTATAAAAATAAAAAATTGTTACCTGGAAAAGCAACTCGAATGTTTGTAACGCATCTGCAATGATTATCAATTTAGCCTTATGGGATAGCTTAGGTGGGTTTGACTAATATGCATGAAAAGCTCACTTTCTGTCACCAGTTTTTCGGGAAGAATTCGTAAAGGCTTTGGTTGAACCATATTCCAATCTCTCTCCATCGATTTAATATTCTTAGCTTTTATTAATGATCTCTGCGAAATCAAATTAGCCAATGGAAAAGTTGTTACCTTCGCTGATGATACAGCACTTGTCTTCACTGGTGACTCGTGGCCGGAGGTGTATCAATTTGCACAGCAAGGATTTAATATTGTACTGGAATGGCTCATCAAAAATTTGCTTACGCTCAATATTGATAAAACAAAATATATTCCATTCACACTTAAAAACTCAAATCATCTGCAAAATCCCAAACATTCGATAAAAGCGCACATTTGCCTCAATCATACATCTACCACATGTTCATGTCCCAAACTTCAAAACGTCGATAAAATCAAATATTTGGGCGTTTTAATTGATAAAAATATAAATTTTCATGAGCACATTCATCTTCTTACATCGCGAATTAGGAAATTAATCTATATTTTTAAAAACATTAGGCATGTTGCTGACCTTAATATAATTAAAACAACCTACTATGCCTTATGCCAATCATTGTTGTCATATTGATTACTGTATTTACTTAAACTTGAAAGAGCTCAAAGGGCAGTACTCAAAGTGGGCTATTCCCTACCATTCTTTTATCCTACCATAGATTTGTTCCATACTTGTCAAGTTCTCACTGTCCGACAACTTTTTATTCTTGCCACTGTTATGAAAAAACATTCACTACTCAAATATGACCCTCTTTTACTCTCTCACAAACGTAATAAAAACCTGATCTGTTCTTCCAAATTATTCAAAACTAGTTTCGCACAGAAATTCTTTGGTTTCCTTGGTAGCTATCTTTATAATAAACTAAACTTAAACTTATCCATATATGCGCTTCCTAAAATAAAGTGCAAACAAGTGCTAATAAATTGGCTTCTAAAACTTGATTATATAAGTACCGAAGATTTGCTGACTGTTGTCTCATAATGCTCTAAAAAATAACTCGCACCCTTATAAGCTCGAGTACACATAGTTGTCCACTCACGCAACCACACACTCACGCACAACACACACAGACGCACACATACACCCACACCCACGCATACAAACACACACACGCGCGCATGCAAATAAATTCAAACACACCACTGCCTTTAAAATAATCTCTCTGTTTGCATATTGCCATTGTTCTTTCTCTTTTTTTTTTGTTTTCTTTTTTTCTTTCACATATTCTTACATATGTAGCCTTGTATCATAAAGTACTTGTAAATTTAAACATAAAAAGAGTAATTTGGTAATATCGGGGGCCTGGTAATCTGTCAGACAGGGAAACCTAGTACGGATACCAGTCTCTCACAAAGGAAAATTGTCGCAAGTACTACTGTATAGTATTTTTATTTTTATGTACCTACCTTTGTGAAAGAGAAATAAAGTCATAATCCGGAGACTCCACGAGCCAGCTTAGGGTCGCTAAATTATATTGCTGCAACCACTGAGTTACCGCTTGAGCCGTATTATTATGAATAAGTATAAAAACTGCACCACTTACCCATTTGCAATTCATGTAGTAGGGCTACAGGTTCCACCACTTTCATCACGATATTTACCAGCAGTTAAATTACCGTGCACCCAAACTATGTCAGTTCTCGCACTTAAGCTTATTCCCCGCATATCATGATGGTTCCACCTTGATACGGATAGAATTACTGGGGATTCTGCAGGCGGCTTGCACGTACATGTGATTGCCAAACACGTATTCTTCGTGAAGCTGAACCGGGTTTCATCAGAGACCCAAGGCGATTGGCGATCTTTCCAAGTCAAATGTTCGTTTGCCCACTGAATCTATGTTTGCAATTACCTCGTTGTAGTGCTGCTGGAATCCGAAGTGGTCTACGATCATGAAGGTTGGAGTCGTTGGATGAGGGTGCATGTGACCGCTCATTGTGGAAATCTAACGGGGAGGCCTCTGTTCAGGAGTGGACATCCTTTGGCTGATATCAATGATTGAGCTTGCCTAACTATTGGGTAAGGCATTCCAAAGTCGTACTGCTTGTACTGTAAACGATTTGTCCACAAAAACTGTGGAATGGATAAGTTTTGACTTTAAGCAGTCTCTTTCTCACAGTTTATCGCCTAGCCATAATGTTGGATAGGTTGTCTTATCACCGTAAATGTAAAAAAATCGGTATTGTGTTACGGTGTAACTCTACCATTCCCAGTGTGCCCGTAGCCACCGCACCAGTGTCAGGACAGCGGGTAGCTAGACCACAATCTTGAAATGTCTCTTGGCTCAGCAACATTGCATTGGATCGCGCCCCCTTCCGGTATGCCTATTGCTCTCAACATCTCTTCTCTAGTTAAATGTCGGCGTTTTTACGGTATAGATTTATGAAGAACCTTTTCAAAACAATGGAATCTTGAAGACAGACAGAGAAGAAAGTTTACCGCCATCCTTCCTTCTTTTGTTTTTATTTTGAATTTAGAATGCAGAAGCTAACTATGGCAAAAATAATTTGACGTTAAAAGATTTTATTTATGTACGGCCAGTATTTTTAATTGATGCTAATAAACCTAAAATATCCTTATTTAGGTGTGTATTTTGGTAACACTGTTTACTTACAGTGCATTCTTAGTTGCCTAATTTAAAGCAAGGGGGCGTGTATTGACAACATGTTTACAATAGTTGTGTATTGTTTATGTAAACTAGAAAAAACATAATATTAAGAAGTAGATATTTAGACTCTGATCTGGCATTGACATCAATCTATCTGGCAAAGATACTGAATCGCACCCCTTGGCTCAACGGTAAACAACAGGGTATTGCGTAACTGGCTGATAAGATATGACGTCATTTAACTTGAAACGGGAAACCCGGTCCACGCAATCACTTTCCTATGCAGACATTTACATAAACAAGTAGATATTTTTAGATGAGGTTTTTATTTAGGAGTGGCGGTTTCAATAGCCACACACAACATGAAGCCATTTATCTTAAAAATATGATGAGATTTTGAGGATTGCCAAATCTCTACCTAATATCTCTGCCACTTATTTATCGTTTGAAAATGATCATGTCGCATATTGCTTAGTAGTAACGAGGCGTAAAACATTTATTTACAAACTGCACAATGAATGGCGAAAATAATGTTACATTGGCCTTGTGTACTTTCTTGCTTGTTATAGTTTTGTGTAACCATAACTGATTAAATAATCAGCTTCATTAGCTGCGATTAGTCTATTGAGTAGAATTATGTACTGTCAATATTAATTTGCCGTGTGGTGCCGGCTCAGAATGCCACCACCCCATTTCCTCCCATGGGTGTCGTAAAAGTCGACTAAGGGATTAGCTGGAGGATGGGCAGCAGCGTCCTTCGAGTACATTAACAGCTCAACTGCGATCGCCAACCCGCCTGCCAAGCGTGGCGATTATGGCAAAACCCCCCAATGTGCTCACAACACATCCATATCGGTGGTTGTGGTGATCGTTGGGGGAGGCCTGTGTCCAGCAGTGGACTTCATTCGGCCGAAATGATGATGAATATTGTTTCCACGAATGTATTACAAAATATAATTATGTTTTTTGCAGACAGTGGAGGAGCTCTACGCATTGGCAGATAAGATCCTCGGACATAAACGTTTCTAAAAAGGTTATTTTTATTTTTAAGAGTAATATTGATGTACCTGATTACAATGTTTACGTAATATGACGTTGGTCATTCCTCTTCGTATTACTGTGAAGACAGAGATACGCGAAATAAAAACATGCAAACTTCAACGTAGTGAAAGTAAGCAATAATGTGATTTTGTATGAAATAAATGTCCATCAAACTAAACTTGGTTTCAATAACTTTAAGGTACATCATTTTAAACACACGTTTAATACTTCAAATGTTTATTTTACTAAAACATATTTATTAGATTTTAACAATCAAATATGGTTAGAAACACTATATTGGAACTGTAGCCAACACAATTTCGTACAGTTTATCAAAATTTATAAGGTAGTAACTTGACTAGATTACATAACGAGTAGGTACTAATTTTAAACTAAAATATAATTACATAACGATGATTTATAAAATAATGAAACAATGGCAATTTTTTCACTTAATTCTAAGCGAGTAAATAAAATGAGTAAGGGGTGGATAACAGAAACGTTCCCTTGTTTACAACAAAGTTAATGGTGGAACGAATATAAAACAAGAATTGCGTCGCTCTACGCAGCGTAGCGGTGCGTTGTCACAAGTGACTTTTGGGTCTACGGCGTAGTTGCGCGTAGATAAGACCGGCGGGCTTGTCGATGGGTTGGTAGATCTGATGCCGAGGGTCGCCCTTCGTCACATTCGCGGGAAATTTAGACATGTCGATGTTGAGGTAATGCTTATTCGGCATTGTCATTTTAATCCATGTAATCTGTTGACAAAAGGATAAATGTTTATGAAGTTTGACCTTAATAGCGATATTTATAGATTTTAACATCTGGGTTGATACCTACATCCTTAGTTTCAATTCAACGTTTTATTGTGGAAATACCTATATGCTCGTAGATATATAAATCTAATGTGAAGTGCCCTGAGATCGCAATAAATTAGGAACACCAGCTGTGATGTAATAAATAATCGATATCACGCATCCAAGCATACAACATCCACTACCAAGATTAGTAGAAACTATGTTATGTAGTTCCCAGTACAAATATACTGCTCGGAAATGTATCGTATGTATGTGTTGAAAACTAGCTGGCCTGGCAGGCGTCGTTCTGCCATTAAAGTAGGTGAGGCGATGAGTTTAAAAAAATAAGTACAATGTATTTAAATATAACATTATATTAGCTGGCCTGACAAACTTGGTGTGGCGTTTACGCAATAAGACACGATGAGTTTGAAAATTAGACTGAGTAACGTTAAGTTAAAATTAAATAAAGCAAACACACAGCACTATCTACCAGGTTCAAATTTTGTGACTCTCTTTTTGGCACTAAGCCAATATATATTGTGAGTGCATTTTGGTCCATAAAAATAGATTATTTTTAATAACTGGACTACAGTGCCTTTCAAATCATAGAACCATCGTTTCGAAGAAACAAATATATTATGTGAATATGACCTCAATCGGTCAAGTCGTTCAGAAGTTACACGATCACTAACAGACGTACCAACCATTATTTAAATAAAGATAATTTATGTTCTTCCGTCTGGTATTCGGATTAAGAATATAGCACCACTCCATCTCCTGCCGTAGATGTCGTAAAAGATGACGAATGAACTCCTAACCAGAGGGACGGGCTGCAGCGTCCCTTCTGTGGAACAGTAGCCATACTCCGCTCACCATCCCACCTGGCAATCGTGGTGACAAATTACCCCAAAATGAGACAATTGTGGAAAATTATGGTGGAGGATTATGTTCAGCAGTGGACGTCATTTGTCTGATATGATGAATTTATGTAAGTAATTCAAACAGAATCGCTTGTATGAAGGCATTTTTATACATTCTGGTGACGAGACGAGCAAGTCATTCATCTAGTTGTAAACGTCATGCCTGCCCATAACAAGTGTACCTAATCCAGAACAAGTCCTGCGTGACACCACCTGCAATCGACATTGCCCAGTAATTTTACTAGATACACCACCGTTCTAACCGGTACACAGTAGTGTCTAAAGTTTAAACAGTACTGCTTGACTGCGAATAATTGGCACTACGGTGGCACCTACCTATATTGCAATAAGAGATCTACCACCATTTCTGGTATATTAAGTTATTGAATAAAATTACCAAAAACTAAGTTACTATGATAATCTTCAATCTGATGAATTGGATTTGTTACTGTAGCCCACCCTCAAGTATTAGGTATATGAATTCTACTAGGTCTTCAATCTTCTCCCGGGAAGACAGCGGTGCGCACGTGGTCACGTGCCGCCGTGTGTGTAGCACAGCGCACAGCGAGGCTTGGGCAGATCCTTTACAATCCTTCCCGAGAAGTGCCTGGGAGCGACCTTATTACAGTCGCCATCCCTCTGCTAGAGGGGGTGACCGCCTTACAGTCATCCCCTCCGTGATGTGCCTAAAGACGTGGAACCAATGGGCGGTTCTAGTTGATCTTAAAAGGACCTGGAGCCCCCCTTTGGTGCCGAAGATGACCGCTGCAGTGGTTTTAGCCGGTAGGAGTCCGGCATACCCCTTCTCCCTTACCGGGGCGACGGAAGTTCAAGTAGAATTTCCACTGGAAACCAATAAAAAGAGGTCTTCAATCTTTTCTTGAACTTAAAATATAAATCCCCGTAGGCCTCTGTAGAACTAAATTTAACTCGATGAACCTATGGCCTTTAGCGCAATTGACTGATTCAAAACAAAATAACCCGTTTGTGACGTAGACGTAAGTGCCGTGATGATTTTAATACCAGAAATATAATATATTGATAGATAGGATAGACTTCCGCATATCAACTATTTATATTACGTTTATCTAATCGGGACAAGGCCCTTTAATTAGGATATAGATATAGACTTTAATGAACTTACCACAGAAGTTGTATACGTAAAATGTAATTAATATCATTCCTATTAATTAATCATGATATTACTGGGCACGAGACTGAATAAATAGTTTCGTGGTGACGAGCGCAGTGCGGTGGCACGCAGGACTATTTAATCCTGGGTAGCATTACAATTGTTATAATGACGTACTCGTCAGTCACCAAGTTGTATAGAAAATGTACTCAGTCGATAAACAATTACATAAATAACATTGATATGAGGTTGTCTCCTTCTTCTCTTAGATGATGGTTTCTGTAGAGTATCTTCCACATTTTCGCCATTGTCAAGTTTAAGCAACGTTGTACGATGTTCATATTAATCAATATTTACATATTCATAAATCATTCCTCAAAAATGAAAACATTCTACAAAAATATGTCGGCAACGTCGTAAATATGTGAACGCTTCACGATTTTGCGTGCCATCCTTGCGCAGGGGCCATGCTAATATTCTCTGTATCGTTCCAATTTTAGTATATGTAATGTCGAAGCAAGTACCCTGAGGTTGTCATGAAGTCAAATTGCCCTCCGTTGTTTCAGTATGACGTGTAAAGCTGTCTGTTAGGACCTAATTACTGAAACTAATACTTTTACATTACTTAATTCTGGTCACGTGCCTGACACATCAGTAAATTTATTCTAAAAATAGCATAGCACTCCCAACTTGGCAGCAGTGATTAGTATGATGATAAATAATATAAATAAACAATATAAAAAAACTCTATCAAAACAATTACTTCATAAACACAAAGATACTACATTATATCCTAAGACAAGGGTCCCGAGAAAAGACATTACTGCGGAAACACTTCAGGGTATTGACCGCTGGAGCTAAACATAGAAACTTGCAATATTTATTTCTGTAACACTCAGAAGACATTTCACATTTGTATGAACCGTTTCAAAGGATATATAAGAGCAAACTTATGCCATTTAAAAATAACGCAGTTTGTCTTCACTGTAGAACAGTGGTCGGCAACTAGCAGTCCGTGAGTCATCTCAGTGCGGGTGCGAGAGTGGCGAGCAAAATTAAGGAAAAATGCGAATTAAAAATGTACAGTCTACAAATGAATGAAATGCGGCCCTCACTGATCTCCACGTAAAATTTGTGGTCCTCATAATACAAAAGGTTGCCGACCCAAACTTTAGAAGAAGTCAGCACGGTTGGCGCACTGGCTTAGCAATGGGCTTTCTGCACTACGTGTCGCGGGTTCGATCCCCGCATGGAACTAGTTTTTGAAACATCTACATATGGTTGTTTCAGGTCTGGATGTTTGAGTCCGAAACTGTATCCGCGACGCAAGCGAAATCCTAGCGTGGGGAAACGTTTAAAAGAAAAGAAGAAATTTCTGATTTGCAATGGTGTCATATTTTTCAACGATTACGATACGACATCAAGGATCAACAAATTCAAATATTTGTTTGCGATTAGCTTAATTTGCTAAAAACTATGACGCATTACCAACGTCACACCGCGCGCAACTAAATCAAACGTTACTATTAAAGTGAAAATATATATGTGTATTGCATTTTTACGGCATTAAGTAGTAAACACAACTAGTAATATACTGTTAATTGTTGACTTATAGTGGTTTTAAAAGAAATTTATCATGGTACGCCGTTAGCACCTACCTACGCTTCGAAATAAAATGGGGCAAATGGATGCAGACAGAAGTTTCACAATCAACTTCTCTGCAAAGATAAATTATTCACTACCTACCTACGTGCTAAATGTTATCAATCGGCCTATTATTATTACATGGATAGGTTATTTCGAGTCTGTTGCCAGCACTCGTATCACTACCGCTTCCGCTACCGGAGGTATTTTTCATTTGATCTGGATGCGTCTGGCATTCTTGCTTCCCCAGACGGTCAAATCGTTTAAGCATTACATACATACATTAGATTATTACTGCTGGTAGGTTTCTTATTGCAAGAGGGTGGCTTGGTAGGTACCACACAGTGCCAGATATTCACCGCTAACCGGAACCCATTACTGTGTTCCGGTTAGAAGACCACTGTATCTAGTGAAATTACTGGTCATAAGAGACTTAATAACTTTACGTCTCGAGATGACGAGCAGGGCCGGATTTAGAGGGCTGGTGGCCTCGGGGCAACAAAGGACTGGAGGCCCCCTGGCTCCAAATTATTTTCCAAAATAAAATGAACAATTTTTCTCGGTATAGTTTTTCAATACATAATTTATTGTGAAACCAAGTAGATTAAAGAAAAAATTAGTCAGGGAATCGAATATCCAATCTCCAAGGCTGCGGGCAAGTACCACCCCTCTCAGCCATTGAACCATTGGGATACTTTACTACTCATCTTGAGGGACCAAGATGAGTAGTAAATTGCAAGTGCTTATCAGGGCCATTTGAGATTTTACTGATTGCCTGATTGGAGTGAACAAATATAGAGCAATGATTTCTGTTAATATGTAAGAACAATATAATTATGTTTAACAAAGTACCTACTGTAGCCAAAGGTAAAACATCGAAAAATAACATCAAAGGAAAAGTTGTTCACTACTGTTTACTAGTCGGAATTAGTATTTTTTCCATATTCTCTATTGTGGGAGCCCCTCTTTTGTGGAGGCCCCAGGGCTGTAGCCCCAGTTGCCCTCCCCTAAATCCGGCCCTGATGACGTACACAGTGTGGTGCCTCGTAGGACTAGTCCTGGGTAGCTAATCTAATTGTTATGGGCAGGCATATCGCTTACCACCACGCGAATGACATGCTCGTCTGGTCACCAAGGTTGTATAAAAAACCACATCAGCCCGTAGACGTCCACTGCTGAACATGGGCATCCCAATGATCACTACAATAAGCAGTCATAGGGGATATTGCCATAATCACCACGCCTGACAGGCAGTATGTTGTTATTAGCTCACGAGGGGATGCCGCAGCCCATCCCCTTGATGTCAACCCTTAGGCACCTTTAAAGACCACTCTCACGTGGAGAGGGGTGGTCTTTTTCTCCAGGAACCACACGAAACACGTTAAAGTATTAGAGGTCCACAATCAAACACAATGTTTAATGATGTTTCCTGTGATTCATATCAGTCTGCACGCTCTGGTGTTACTGGCATTAAGATCGAACATGTGTTTGTTTAGTCTGCATACAGTGTCTGAACTTCTATCCGTCTGACAACATTTTGAATTTGCACGTGAACCGCGGATATACATACAAGGCATCGCAATATTTTACTATTATTAGTTCTGTGTGCTTATAGTATTGGAACTAGACTTCACATTATTAGGCACGAACGAGGACTATCAACGAACTTACCTCGGAAACTTTCTCCAGCACTATCTTCTCAGCTTGGTACAAAGTGTGCTGCACTGACGGCGAGTACACGCCGATGTCAGCAGGCCCAGCGAACTTGTCCAAAATGGCATCCTTGACCGTTAACCACGCGTTATCGAAGTCTGCCGTACGCATGTTGTCATATATCCACTCCGCTTCCACCACAGTACTGTTAATAAAACTAAAGTTTAGCCATAGGTACAAGTAATCCTACAAACCTACATTACACTCAACCAATGTTGTTTTTTAAAAGACCATAATGTCACAAAAAAAATTGAGAATAATTCCAAATCAGAGTTAGAATTTAAACCACTTTAAAAAAAAAGCTTTATAGGGTGAACTTTGATGAGACGTATGTATGTGGCCAAGAATGAAATAGTATAGACACAATCAATAATTTAAGTATCAGCATCGAAAGACGTCCACTGCTGCAGAATGGCCTGCCCCATAGATTTCCACAATGACCGGTTACATGCCGCCCGCATCAACTATTTCCAGCGACATTCACCAGGTAGTCTGTCTATCTCGTTAGAGGCTGTCCCAATGCTCGTAGAACTGTAGGCCATTGGGACAAAAAGGTTCTCGAGTGAAAACCGCGCACCGGAAAATTTAAGTATAGATAAATAATATTAGTAAGGACCTGAATATTCTCTCGGCGGCATCCGAAAGCGTGGTGTATTCGTCTTGAACGAAGTCTATGAACGCTGACTGCGTTGTCTTAAGTACACGAAGGCCACTTAAACCCGATTTCACTGTCACTGCCTCTATTTATGAAGAGAAAATGATTAATTAAACACTCAGATTAGTCCACTAAATTTAACAAATTAAATAAATCCTAAAGACAACTAACCATGACGAGCTTGACTCACTTCACACCATCTGGTCGCAGTCGGTGAAAATATGAAAGCGTGATTATGAGGCGCGCCTGCCTGCAGTCTCTCCCATGGATATTCAACAACTCTACATTTAGCCTCCACTACTTGTTTGTACATATACAGGAAGTGACCCACAACCACTGCACCAAATTCTTCAGGTGTTTTCACTCCATGCTTCTTCGCTAATAAGTACACAGTGTTCTTCTGGGAATCAGTCGCCACCACGTCTTTATTGTCACCGACGATGTAAGCGCTTTCTGAGTGCAGTTTTAATTCTGTGAACACTTCGAATTCTCGTATTGAGTGGTATTCTGCATCTCGGTGAACATGGAGGAGTTTGATGGCACTCTTGCCATAGCCGTGGTCGCTCAGTTCGAAGCGACCGCCCGAATCAGCCGAAGCTGTCAAAGCTGGACCAGCGTTGAAGTTACTGGCCACAGGGGATTCCACTGAACTCGTATTCGATGGTTTCGCGTAAATTCTGAAAACATGTTATATAAGCGTTAATAAATCATGATGTTCTGTTTTGGTATTTACATGATGTTCTATTTTGGTATTTGTCTTTAGCAAAACAAATTGAACACTGATATCGGTAGAGCTGCTTGTACTGGATATATACACACACACACTGATAAAAATATACACATTTGAATTCGATACTTAGATGTATTAACAGCAAAAGGAACTTAACAAGCACAAAACTATTTACCTGTTGATGCTTGCCCACGGCATTATGTTCAAGCCAATTAACCAATTAAATCACTTAATTTTGAGTGAATGCAGGAAACTGCGTCGCAGCATAGCCCAACGTACTGACTGTTCCGGCAGAGATGCTGTCCTCACTTATAAGAGTAACCTGTGACCTGCGTTATCAACGCCGAGCACGCGCCCGTTCCGAATGCGATATTGTAAAACTCATTAATTATCTAATGCTGTTCAGAACCGGATTAGAAATATAAAAACGGAGCAATAATACGCGTCCCGTTATATAAGAGCTCCATTTAAACATGAGAACAAAATAGTTAAGTAGCCCTATTTCAATAGATTTTCACCCTCCGATACATGTGACATGTATATAACAAATAAATTTAAAAAATTGGTATCCATCGTATTTACTTAGATTTAATAGAAAGCATGTAAATATATTTTTATTGAGGCACTGCGTCAATTAAATCCGGCTCTGACGCTATTTATCAAATCTTTGTACGTATAACATGCTTCACATGAAGGCAGCCTTTGCTTACTTTGTTTACTTCCCATAGACACTGAGGAGTTTAGACCTGGCTTTAGTCAAACTGGTAAATCATTCATAGGTTAAATTAAATTACTTATACATGCCATCATAATTTGAGTCAACTATAGGTAACATTTTCGCATAGTAAAGACCACGGGACAATCATGCAAATTACTTAACTACATAGACAGAAGGGTTATATGTAGACAAGATAGCGCCAGCAATATATTCAGGAACTAATCAGTAATCAGGTAGTTAGTAAAACACGCCACCAATAAAAAAAACATACAAACAAACATCTTATCCTATTGACATGAAGCACTCACTATCAAATACTAAATTCAGATAACCAAAGGGTCATTCGGACGAAATAACGACACGTTGCTATATACCTAGATGGTAATTATGCCTACAAAATGTTTTACCTCTTCATTAAAACATTCCCGTTTTGTAGGATAGATAGCTAATTACACTGTCTCCTACCTAATGTCTACATAATAATGCCAGCCTATAACTGTCTCACTGCAGGCCAAAGATCTCATAATCATAGAGAAGGAAGGAGCATTGATCACTACGCTAGCTCACAGCGTGTAAGTGGTTTCAGATCATTGGTCTCCTCACGATGTTTTTTCTTGAGAAAAAACATATTATGACGTGTCAGGTGCGCTAGGTTTTGATTCCGCCCGGTCTTCGGGGCCTGGCTCAAGAGAAGCGAGCGCGTCATGTATCGCCTGACGCAGGTATTCACCGGTGACGGTTGTTTCGGTGCGTACTTGCACAGGATAGTACTCGCGTACACGGGCACGGCACATCGCCATCACTTTGGAAGCGACTCGGATACCGCACAACACATGCTCGAGCAGCTGCCGAGCGTTGAATCCTGCAATGATCGGCTGTACTGGCAACGCACGAAAATTGTAGTGCAGTGGTCTCCATCTGTAAGAACCGCATGCTTCAGAAGGAAACCGCAGAGTGGCATCAGGAAATGGCCCATCCCCCTCGGAGAAGGAGAGCCTTTCGTGTTAACAACCGCCCCGGCGCCCGTGTCCAACACGCCTGTGCCTGTGTCATCGTCATATGGCAGGCATCCTCGAGGGTCACGGGCATGTAGATTATGGAACCTGTTACCCCCGGGAAGACAGCGGCGCGCACGTAGTCTCTTGCCACCGTGTATGCAGCACAGGGCACAGTAAGACTTCGGGGGGATCCTTCACAATCTCCTACGATATATGCCTGGGCGAATGCCTCTTTACAGATACCTACCCTGCGCTAGAGGGGATGACCGCTTTACAGACATCCACTCCGAGATGTGCTTAAAGGCGTGGCGCCAATGGCCGGTTCTAATGTGATTCGAGTCGAGATCCTAGAGGACCCCGGTAGGAGTCCAGCGTGCCCCTCCGCACTTTCCGGGAGCGGAGGAAATGCGTGATGTATTTCAACCAGGTGAAAAAAAGGCTTTGATCCCACTATTTAGTACTTAAAAGAAGCAACTCTGTAAACCTCCGAAGCATCAGTTGTTTAATATATACTACCATTTTTGTTGAAATTAGAAAAGCTGCTGGCTGTCATTCCGTGACAGTTATTTTGGCTACAAAGAAGAATAAATTGAGTTGTCTTCCAAATGCAGAGTTTATAACTCATCATTATTTATAAACAATAATAACGAGTAAAACCAACAGGTTACAGTTGCTCGCGGCTTCTACCGGTGCCAATGTACTCTACGGCGATATCGCTAAGCAAAACAAGCTCAAAGATATACATTCTAATTTCTTATCAATTCCTGTCCGTAATTATACGTAGAAATACTACAAATGATAAAATTTGACAAACAATGACGTGACTTTAAAAGAATATTGCTGAAATGACGCACAGCCTGTTTATCCGTTGCTGAATAAAAATAAGAAACCGGGTTAATAGGGCATCGGAGATTTAATAATTTACCGATATAAGAACTTTTTATTGCAATAATCATTTTACTTTATTTCTAGTGATAAGCAGTATGGTAACAACTACAATTACGTAATCTCGCGAGTAAGAGCAAAACAGAGAAGCTTCATAAATGTTAAGAACACAGTCGAATGAGTACTGAGAGTATTACTCTTCTACTAAAAATATGACAGTAATCATCATCAGAGATAGATCTGGTGCCTCCTACAGCTATATGTTCTAAAAAAAGGCTGGTAATATTAATATTTAAATGTATGTGAAGTATCAAAATGTAAGTGGCACGCAATTTTTATAGTATGGTCGTAATATTTTTATGTGCCCTGCTTTATGGCTACATTTTCATAGATATAAATAAGACATCCATATAGACGAACATCATAATTTATAATACTGCAAACTTTCTTTCTCAATAAATACCTACCAAAAAGTAATTTTATGAGCCGCGAGGATGCTATTTGTACCGATTTCCTACAACTTCAATAAAGTATGCAGCCAACTTCCGTAATCTTTATTTTAGTCTCGTAATAAAAGTCTAAAACTGTAATGTAGTGAGTGCTATTGTCGGCAGACATCGCGTGTGCTAGTAAACTTCAGTCTGCTCCTCAAAAAACTAAAGCGTGTAAACATGCAGTCGCAACACGAGGCGCCAACGTATCACTTGCGAAACAACGTCTCGGCCTCCGAGTGCCTAAATCCGTCTTGCATTAGTTATCTTTTTAATTATCTCGTTCTATTTCGTTGTTCTGTGCAAGATAATTTTTAAGGAAAAAGCAACAACGGCTTTGTCTTGTTTAATCGAAATTTGTAGTGTCGGGCAACAACTATGCTCTGAGCGGGCACGGGCAGACGTCGAATGCAGGGCGGGCGGTTTTGCGCAAGCGCGGCGCGGCGGGCGGGCGGCGCCGCCGTGACGTGACGCGCTCAGCTGACGGCGCGGCGGCCTCGTGACGCGTCGCCGCCACGCATCGATCCCGCGCACGTCTGTTGCGAATATCTGCCGGTGCCGGATAATGCCGCTGTCCACCAGCTAGTGAGCAACGTGTTATCGGTTTGAGTGTGCAGTGTTTACCTAAGTAACGATGATGGTCCGACGCAGCGGTCGATACACTGTTAACTGGCGAGGATTTAAGGATTTCGCATTCGGAAATAAACCTCCTGACGAAGGTGAGTTTCAGTCGGCAAACGTACGTCTGATTTGATTCAGTGAAAATCTTAATCATCTTAATTCATGACATAACCTCAAAGAGTGTTTTGAGATGCAGATTATTTCAAACAATCTCAACGTTTTGGCATTCATGTGAATCGTAAATCTCTCATAACGGCGTGAAATATGGAGACCGAAGAAAATCACATTGAATTTAATTTTGTACTTTGTCCTGAAACTTTTAGTAGATTTTTCCTGATACATCCAAACTAAAATGTAGGTATAGAAATGAAACATTTTCTAATACTTACTATGTACATTTAGTTATATACAAATAATGCATTTAGTTAAATATTTATCCATCAAGTTCACGTTTTCATGAACCAAGGACCAACATAATAAATGTCAGAATTAATATTCTACCCGCCTACCTGATACCTATACACTATATACACATTATCTAAACTCCAATCAATATTATATTGAATAATCCGCTTGCCTTTCCAGAATATGTTGCATAAATTCGGTTCGTTAACACCTACAGCCGGCCTCTGAAACAAAAATTACGTTACAGGCGTATCTCGAATTAAACGTATTTTGGGTTTCTGAAACACAAATGTGACATTCTGTCAACAGTTTGTTAACAATGTATCAAATCTCCAACTAACCGCCGATCAGAGCAATTTTCGGTTTCTGAAAGCTTTTCGCCTGACGACAGATTTTCAACGAGTCTATTTTATTATTACTTTACTATGAACAGTATTAGGCGATCATAAATTAATAAGTGTCGGATAATACTAAAGGTAGGTAGGTACCTTTATAATTACGAATTTAGATGTAGATGTAGAATGTAGTTTCTTATTCGGTAATAGCAAAGATACTATTCGATTTCAACAGCTTAGTACTCAGTTTTCCACTAATGTCAGTAGCTCCCTTTTTTTTCTGTAGGTAAGATATTATTTTCTCTCCTCTTAATCAGTTGTTCTTCTGGAAGAGTCACCAGTAGCGTTGCCAGGTATCCCGATTTGTCCCGATATTCAGTTGTTCACTAAAGTGGCAAACAAGCGTATGGCGGGCCTGATGGTAAGTGGTTACCGTAACCTATGAACGCTTGCAATAGCAAAGGTAACAATCGAGCATTGATGAAAAACCTTTTAACGCCCTTTTTGAAGAGCCCTATGCTGTAGTCTCCTTGGTGCTGTAGTCTCCTGGGAATACCTCGGTAGGTAGCTGATTCCACAAACTGAGCGTACAAAGTTGGTAGTTATATTAGACTGACTTAATGCCACCAGGCGTTTCAATTTAATGATATCACGGATCTATCAATTTACGCAGCCTACTGAAGTACACTGCTAGACAAAGGCCTCGTCCATATTGCGCTAAAATACCGAGAGTAAACACTTGCATCTGACAAACTAGACTGCACTACCATACTTTAAAAAATATTTTTGTTTTACATATTGCTTGCAGGTCAAGCTGGGGTCCAAAAAACTTGGTATTCCTTAACAAGGCAAGGTCCTTCTCGTCAGGGCAAAGACTACTACTTTATAAGTCGCAAGTTCGGCTCCATATGGAGTACTGCTGTTATTTATGACCACCGGGATACCAGCTTGGAAGTTTTGACTCGGTCCAGAAACGTGCAGTTAGGGGGTTGTCGATTATCCCAACGTCGCAAGCGGTCTAACACCCTAAGTCTAACACCCTAAGAGTAGAGACTCCCTGTGTGTGTGTTCTACCGCTTGTACAACGGACATTTGATCGATATCATACCAAAGCCTACATTCTATCATCACACCTCTCATCATCGGTGGGGAGTTCATCTGCATACCATTGAGCCAAAATGGTCACGTTTAGATAGAATCAGCAATGAACGGTTAAGCAACCACATTTCCCAGAAAAGTATGCGAGAAGCCCAATAAAAAAGAAATTGTATCAGCTCCCCAAACAGACTACATGAGGACTACTACAATACTGCACGGGGCTCTTCAAAAAGAGCGTGAAAAGATTTTTACAGGATCGGTAACGTGCCTCGGTGTTGCAAGCGTTCATAGGTTACGGTAACCGCTTACCATCAGGTGGGCCGTATGCATATCTGCAACCTAAGTAGAACAAAAAAAAAGTGTATGGGTGTTTGTGCATGTGAGATTTATGTCCGTAAACTGTAACCACGATACAGGAAAATTCCTAGAGAGGAACGTCTTTAAAATAAGCTACAGTTAGCCTGTACTATCTCATTGTAGGGCAGTGTCCCCTGCGCCATCCCCTTACTTATCCATCACTCACAATTACGTACATTTTATTGGTTCGAAAGCATGGCGCTCTTCTGCACAAATGCCTAATTTTTTTGTGGTTGCTAGTACGTGCGTTTGAAGGTGAATTGGGTTTTACGGTTAGAAACATTTTAGTAACTAGTTTTGACTTGTAAAATGTGCTCCTTCGGGGGAATAAGGCGTAAATATACATAAAATCATTTTTCAGTTTTTTTTTTTTTTTTTTTTTCATGTTGGGCTTCTCGCAGTAATCCCGAGGGGGATATATCTGCTTAACCGGGCAAATTCATTTTTCTGTAGACGGTGGTACCTATATATACTTTGTCGGAGCGGTAGAGTCATGATCAGCTTTTTTCTAAGGTGTAAGAAAAATACTACGAGTATTTTTCAGCAGTTGATAGACATAATAAAGAGCGAAGTTACCATAAAATTGCTTTCAGTAAAGAAAAGATAATGTTATTATACCTAATAGCAGGTACTAGGTAGAGCCATCTAATGCAAATTGGTTTTGCCCGATCTTCAAAAGCTTCATACCCAGCAGAAGTCTAGGACAGCTAAATCGAAACTCCTACTTCATCAAATCTCCTACCGAAATACCAACGTCAGGGGACTTCACGCCAACATCGATGCAGTTCACCAGCACCTTAAAACTGCACAGCCGACCCTTCTATTTTTCACGGAGACGCAAATATCTTATCCGAATGATATATCATATATGCATTACCTAGCTACAAATTGGAGCAAAAATTTGTGCGCCGTACTTAAATATGCATGTACGTCCGGGAGGATATTTACCATCGCCGTCTTTACGGCTTCGAAGACAGGGATATGTCTATTTTGAGGCCACACCAGAGTCTATGCGTGTCTTTACAGGTCTCATGATGGTAACATGGTCAATATACAACTTTTTGAACACCTGCGACTGGCTGCTAACAAAGTACTTGAGCCGTATCCTTCTGCGGAGCTAATAGTTCTCGGAAACTTTAACGCCTACCACGTTCACTGGCTTTGCTCTTGGTCTACTGACTGCGCGGGGTGGGCTGCTTACAACTTTGCTCTGGCCCATGGCTTCTCACAACTGGTACATTCTCCAACAAAAATACAAGATATTGCCTGTCACACAGTTCATAGTAGCATAGGCACCATCGTTTACTCTATCTTTTACTTAATTAATAACCATAAATATGTTTGTTTGTCTGCAAAAGGTAGAACGAAATGTACCAAACGTATGAGAATATAAATTATTATTATTGAAAGCCATACGAGCTCTTTACTAGACTGACCACACGACCAGATGGATATTCCATCTCAGCGGATGCGCCACTTGGTTCATCAGACCACTGCCTCATCCTGTCGCAAGTGTTATGCGCGCGGCCAATTTTACACAGGCCAACCGAGCATTGTGGTACTATAAGTCAGCAGACTGCGATGGATTGCGTAAGTTTTACGCATCGTACAGGTAGAGGCAGCTTTACTTCTCATCAGACGACCGCGAAACTTGTGCGGCCGCCGTCTCTGAGATGATCCTAGAGGGTATGGAATGTTATATTCCTAATCCTTTATTGGTTGCAGGGGTGACGAGGAGACCTTGGTTTAATTGGCCCTGCCAGAAAGCTAGGCTTAAAAAGCAAACTACGTATGTGTCTTGGACCACGGCCCGTACAAATCAGAAGCCGGACGTTTCTGATGTGAAGCGTAAGCTAAATGCTGCCTCGAGGTTCAATAAGCGAATGATTGCCAGAGCTAACTTCTATTTCGTCACCAGATCTGTAAAAAATCTCCATAATTCCAGAACACGTCCCTTAACAATGCGTAGCACAGTAATCGACGGCTTACGGCTTCTACAATAAGGAGATACAAATTTCTTGTGACGATATGGTATTGATTTAAAGTCCACCATAATAAGTATTAGGACTTGGATGTGTGTGGATATTACGCATGTAAGTGATATCGTAACGAAAACTGGATACCATGGATTCAGTGTTCACATGATTCTAGAACCCTCAGCGTTAGAATTACGCATTGGTCTTTTCATAATTGTTTTTGTTTTTTCCTTCCAGTTTATTTAACTGTTTTCAGTACAAAATAATCGTTTCGTCTCTGCTAACGCTATTTTGAATAAAAACACAATAAATGATTTATTTTTACATAAAACTGCAATGTAAATAAAATCTAAACGGCTGTTGTTTCGCTACAGTTCACGGATAAGGTCATCGCTCGTAGTTAGCATAATGATATCATATTATAATACAATAACCACGTAGCGTTTGGATCGCGTTGTTTACGATACATTGCGTGTTCAGAAATGTCAAAAACTGTAACCTATTATTTACGAGATAAAAGGCTTTCCTATTTTTAGTATAGGCCTAAGTGTAACCTCTTTCCAAATGTTTTGGTACGTTGACACTTACAGCCTGTATATTGTTATCTCTATTAGCTGACCGTTCTATTGAAAAAAAAAAATATATGCTCGCCTTTCTTGTGTGTGCTTTGTAAAGCATGATCGCGAGCCTTATACCACACAACCAATTCGTGTATAAGGCAAGTTTTTGAATTTACTACGTAGTGCATGTCATTTCAGGGTCAGTTAGGGCCGCATTTATGAGATTTCTGTCTCGGACTGCATCTATGGGCCAGCAGTACAAAAAGGCCATCACCACAAAAAAAGCAATGGAAGAAAACAAAAATGCATATTTGGTAACAATGATATTAATCTCAATGTGTGGTATTTTTATAAATAGTTGTCCTGTGTTGAAAATCATAATGATTTCCAATTCCTTTCATTTTTATTATTTTCTCAATTAAATAATTTTCCCAATTGTGAATGTGTGAATGTTACCGCTAAAACTACAGTATAGAATTCGTTGAAATTTGGCAGAAATGTCCGTTACTGTCCAAGGATGGATCTAGAATACAAATCATCACGCTTTTGTTCATGGGAGGTGAGTAGTATAACAATATGTCTACAATTTTTTGTTTTACAGCGAATATAATGAAACAATCACACAAGTGAACACATTCTTTATCATCATCAGTAAGTAATAAGAATTATGTAAAAAAAACATTAACATCACGCTATATCTAAAGGGAGATAAGGGACAGATTTTTAAAATGAGAAAGCTTATTTCGTAACCTTTCGTAACTGATTACGTACCCTGCTAAACTAACACGCGGGTTGTAATTGCTTTGTTCACGGATCAAACCTACCTCTAAAATCTTATTTTTTGGATTTTGTTTTGCATTAATGCCAAAACTTTTGGCACCGAAGTTAATAGTTTTTCACTAATAAATAGACAAACAAATACTTTATTAAACTAAGTCCATTTCATGATGACAATTTATGCGAAATACAAATGAAAACTTATGACTTAGTCCAAAGGAAAGAACTCCTAGCGACATCTAGAATATTCCATATAGAAATTGCTTTTCAAGAGAATAAAATTAATGCAAAACAAAAAATATTCATTGTACAGTTTTTGTCCCTCTACGATTTTATTATAGTATAGATAATGCACCTCAATTTTATCAACCATCGTAGATTTTATACCTTTCCACGCTGTTACATAAAACTGCCATACTTTTTTGAAATTATGAATTACGGCTCATTATAGTAATTTCCTAAGGTGTGATGCATTATGCACGCTGAGAGGCGTACGTCCAGCAGTAGACCGATATAGGCTGATGATTGATTGTGATGCAAATATTAATAAAATTGTACCAACGTAAAATTGCATTCGATTAGCAAACGTATTGTAAAAAAATTACACAGATTTGCAATTTTATTGTACATAGTATGTTATACGGCGATTTATAATAAAACAATTTTAAGCGGATACGGACGAACGCGTATATTATAGATTTTTCTTTTTCCTGGCGTTCCGAACACTTTGCAGCATTTGTGGTCGCAGGATGACGATAATGATGGCCAGTCTTATTATAATGAGTAATAATCGCAAAAATCGCATTACTATACTACGATTTCACAAATGTTTTTAACAGTGTAGCTATGAACATAACGCAAAAGAATTTGCCGTTCTTGTGTTACTCGTGCTATTGACTAAATAAAATGTTAGCGTGACCTTTTATGCCATACGTCGATAAAGTTCATTCCAAAAAAATCAATGCGTCATATTCACCAAGTCACCCAGACATTTTAACTGTTACGTTAGAGTTATGAAACGCCTCGCATGGCGTAACAGCTTGTTTTAATGTTTTGATAACTAGGTACTGTAATATCGATAATATTCCTTGGTTTGAGAACTAGCCAGTTATAAAAGAAATATATTTTTTTATATTTCCATTTGAAGATTACATTGACAAGAGAATGAATTCGGATGTTGCAGCAAGCTAATCGGGTCGTGATTTTATTATGACCTCTGAGCTCCTTTGGACTCTACAAGATTTGGTTGAGATGCTGGGTAAATTAGGTACTGGGATGCGAATACATATACTCTGTTATTGTGCTGATCAAGACCTTATTTAGTTCTGCACGTATTCACTTCTACTTCTTCTTCTTCTCTTAGATTATGGCTTCTGTAGGTTATCTTCCACAATTTCGCCAATGTCAAGTTTAAGGCAACGTCGTACGGTATTTAGATGAATAAATCTTTACATATTCATAAAATATTTCCCAAAAATGAAAAAAATTCTAAAAAATATGTCGGCAACGTCGTACGGTTCAATTGTCTATTCACTTCTAAATTAGTAATATAATCACGACCCGACAAGCTTGTCATCTTCAAATATTTTTTTTTTTTTATATATTTCTGTTCTAAATGGTCTCACACCAAAGAGTATCATCGATATTCCAGTACGTACCTAAAAGTAGACAATAATTAATAATAACTGTCCTTACCGACCAATTCCTGGCTACGTTTCGGTGACTACTTTAAGTATATAGAATTCAAAATCAAAATTTGGTCTATGTAATTTTAGATAATGTTAAGATGACGAATAGCTTTTATTTTTATTTTATCGTGTGAGATCCTTTGTTACTTCCTCTACCCATGGCAACGCGGCGGGGTGTGCCGGTCTCTTAATTAACCACTACGGATTTTCTTTGGTCTACCTATAGTCAGATCGATGCAGAAAGAGAAGACGAAAGCTTCCTCTCTCTTGAGCCCTGGCCACTGCCTGCTTGGAGCCGATGTCGATAAGCTACATTTTATACTTAGGTACAGTTAAAAATATAAATTATGTAAAGTAACATTTAAAAATCATCAACATCCATGTTGCGTGAGGCCAAAAAATACAAAATTACCTAACATCCTCCTTAGTGGTTATCTTGCTCTATTGAGGTATATACTATAGTAGTATAATGGTTTTGACCTTTATACAGGACATTGGTCCTGCCCATTTATGGCCGTTTTCTGAATTGTACTCCTCCACTTCGCACTGTTGTACTGTCCCGGTATTGTTACTTAATCAGGTTTTTTTTAGAAACTGAGGAGCAGAAGCCTGAACAAGATTTAGCAAATCATGAAGTTATATTTTTGAAGAGTATAGTTGAGAGTCCTGATTTTGGAAGAAAATACGAGGTAAATATTTACTAATAAAGCGCTTTCATGTTCTTACTGTACACTCTTCTGATTATTAAATATTTGATTTCTCGTTTTTCTTAACATTATTGAATTTACGGGCTTAATGCAATTTAATTAAAACCAATGTTTTTATCCTCGTCTTCTTTTAATATATAATATCATTGATCCTCGTAAAATCTCTTTACCTTTGAATTCTTATTTTTGTATCCAATTATACAAGGCAATCTGCAAAACAAACAGTATATTTACTAAATATAATCATAATGTACATATTTTGTGTCCATTTATTATACAATCTGGCAGCCCTGTTCATGATAAAAACCCAAACTGTTCCTGCAGATTATTTTTTAACAATTTCAACACACAATCCACTACCTATCCTTTTCTAATGCTACTTTACAGAACAAAGAACGGTTTGATTAATTTTAAACTGACAGACACGGTGTTACAAGCCAGCAATATTGCTACACAGTCTCGACAAAATATGCTATAAAACTAACCATTATGTCATGGCCATAAAGTTTAAAATTACATCCAGTTGTTACTAAAACTGTCAAAACTCCCAGTTGGAAAACAAGATTTGTGAAATCGTGTGAGAATACGTTTGGGTGTGTTCTTATAATACCACAAAAACAGAATTAATATTGTATATATGTAGCAGTTTATTGCTATACTCGCCCAAGTATTAGATAATAAATAAATTATTCAGTACCCATCGGTAATTAACCGTAGCATCTACAAAATAATAACATAGTTTTCATTCAACAATTTAACGACAAGTGCCACGCCTATAAATGTTCGTAGCCCGTAGTCTGGAGTGCCAAAAGTCGTTTCTGGGTTCTATTTTAATTACTGGTGAGTGTTGTTATTACAGTCTATCGATTCGGAGGAGGACTTGATCGTAAAACCAGTCTCGCTGGGTAACGTAAACATAATACGTTTGCTAAGCGAGTATCGTGGCAACAATATACGGACAATTGAACAAGCCGAACTCGCTATAATTGTGTCCAGGGCACACTTTAAGGTAGGCAGGCCCCTGCCAATATTAGCTAGCCTTCAGCAATTTGTTTACAAAGTAACACTAATATTTTTACAGCATGGTGTGTTTGTATTAGATGATAAATCCTGCTATATTGCTTATCAATAATGCCATTTTTTTATTGTGTATGTTAAGGTAACTGGTTGCCATAGATACCAATTAGGTAAAGAAATCAAGCAGCCAGTGTTTTCAGTGCCAACTTTATAATTTGTTGAACACCATAATAAATCTTAAAGCAACTAAAATACACCACAAAACTAAAATAGTATTTATATTTCAGGCTTTAATAGATGCTCATGATAAAATAGGTGCAATTTGGCTGGAAAGAGGTTCTGGCATTGATGAAAAGCCACCTGTGCCAGAGTTTGAGGTGAGCAAAGACACCGCTGAAGGTGCTGAAAGCAGTACTGAGGAAAACGGTGACATGCCTGTTGAGACTGTTAAAGTAGTGGGGCTCCGGAAAATACCTGGGCAGCCTTTAGGAGTAACTGTAAGTTACGTTTTCATTTATGTTTTTGGTATTTAAAAATAAACTGGTTCAATTCTCTGGTTATAAAAATGTGGTTCACATTATTTGATTTTTGAATGTCTGTTTTACAAATTATAAGACTGACCAGAGTTTTTTTAATATGTAGGATCTTATTTAACAATTCTATTCATTCCATTCTTATTTTTTCCTTACATTGTCCTTTGTATCATTTTAACCATAGATTATAATACTTAACCATGCCAATGTTTATAATTCAACCCATAATCTATGCAAGGAACAATGTGCTATAAATCATTGAAACTCTCAGCTAAATACCATAATTTATTATCACAGGTAACAACAGATGAGCATGGACAACTCATAATAGCTAGGATATTGGCTGGCAGTGCAGCAGCAAAACAAGCATTAGTGTCTGTTGGTGATGTATTATTAGAAGTGGATGGAGTCCACATAGACTCTGAGGATCAGCTTAAGGAAGCTGTAGCTAAACCTAATGACAGGATCACCCTTAAAGTAGGCCCAAACCTCAAGGAGAAGACTGCACAGTTAACAAATAAGCTTAGTGTAAGTATCTTTAAATCTTCTGCAGAGTAGTGAAGCTCCTCATACCTCAAAAATGTATTATGGTGCATAAAGATTCAAATTTTATAAATTGATAGAGAATTTCTTAACATTACTTTAAAGTAGAAACATAATAAAATAAAGCATTTTCTTTTCCAGTGCTATATGAGAGCACTGTTTGACTACGACCCTAAGGATGACACATTACTGCCCTGCAAGGAAATTGGTTTAGAGTTTAAAAGAGGAGATATTTTACAAGTAAGTTAGGGACTTATGTTCCATCTATAGTATGTACAATTCATTTATTAATTCATCTTGATCAGTAAGTTGTGAGTTTCACTACATGTTGCATGTAAATGTAATCCTAACACAAGAATATGCAAACCATGTTCCAGTCAGTTTTTTTTAAATTTTGCCCCTGTCATAATGCAGTAAATCAATAAAACTCTTAGCTCTCATCAGCCCGTAAATATTTACTATTAAACAGTGGCTTTCCAATGATGACTACAATCACAAGCGGCTATAGGGAATATTGCCATAATCATACCTTAGTCACTTTTTATGCCCATATGGGGAGAGGGGTGGTCCGTTTTTGCCAGGAACCACACCACCAATATGAATATGAAACAATATTTAACTTCAGGTGTCAGACAGGAAGGACCCTAACTGGTGGCAAGCGAGTCATGTAGAAAACCCTGATGTTGTTGGATTGATACCTTCACCAGAGTTGGAAGAAAGACGAAAGGCGTATGTGCCTCCTGAAGCTGATTTTGTGCATAAAATCAGTATTTGTGGTGCTCGGGTAAGAAATTTAATAATTTAACATTTAGATATTGGTTTCAGATTAAACACTATTATAGTGGTATAGTATATAGTGGTCTCTTATTGCAACAGTTCGGCCAGGTAGGTACTACCCCAGTGCCAGATGTTCTGCTGCCAAGTTGAAGTGTTTAAACATTACTGTTATCCTGTTTGAAGGGAGCTACTAGGCATAAGAGACCAAGTAACTAATTTCTCGAGGTGACGAACACAGTGTGGGACCACATACTACACACATAGCTAGTCCTGGGTAGCATTACAATTGTGATGGGCAGGCATGATACTTACCACCAGGCGAATAACTTGCTTGTCTCGTCACCAGGATGTATAAAAAATCATATTCTTCGTGTAATAATATAGTTTTTATAACTTTATAAGCAGAAATAGTACATATATGTATCATAAGAAAGTTCCATATATTCTTATACTTTTTTTATCCATACTAGCATAAAAACAAGTAAAACAAGTATGGACGTATTTACCCCATAAGGGGATACATTTTCTAATATCCTTTCTTAGTGTGAGTGTGGTGTAAGCTGTGCATTGTTCGTCATTGAATGAGTGTTAGAGTATTATTAAGTAGATTGTCAAAAAAAATCAATTTGGTACCTATGTCAACATCAGCCAAAATACATCCACTGCTGAACAAAGGCCTCCCCTATTAACGAACTGTTATATACAGTGATCTGCCCATCCCACTGGTTTGGAGTCACCTACGGCCGAATACTTAAACGCCATTTAACGTTAAGTACCCGCTTTAATAAATTGAGCCGCCCGGTTTTGTACCAAAAACAGGTTTCTCGAATAGTTAAAGCGGAGACTTAACGCTAAATGGCGTTTGAGTATACGGCCGTTAGTCTCCTTTTACGACATCCACGGGCGGAAACGTAATGGTGCTATATTCTTAATCCACACACCACACAAACAATGTATGCCAAATATTCTATCCAATAAAAGTGCAACCTATTTCCTAAAGTTTGTCATTGTTATCGGAATTCTGTTAAAAATCGGCAACTTTGTATAACCACACAGTTCTCATTGTTTATATGTTAATTTTCATTGTCAATTTATGAATCAACGAATTCTCACGAACATTTCGCGTCAGCGAATTTCATTTTACTGTTATGATGTCCAGACGTGTTGTGTTAACAAAACATTTATTGTTCCGGTATTGTAATATACCACATAATTATGAGTCACGGCCTTTTGTGCAGGGGTCTCTAATTACATTGTCTAGACATCAAACTAATCACCGTAAGTTTTTTATTGGGATTTTCTCCCCACGCTTCTCCCACCCACGCTTGTCTCCCAGTTTTTCGTCTTTTAAATATTCAGATTTAAGCAGCGTCGCCAATTATCCTGAATTACGTGGTCGTCCCGATTTAGTTTCACGGTTTTTTAATTCTATACCTCCATATGCTTAAGTTACGCACCTCCGTTAGCTAATGAAATTCTAGGTTTTTAGTTATTTTTATATTTGCATCAGCAAGCTCCCTGAGGAGAATACGTAACTTTCTCCCAACTGCTACTAAAACTGCGCTCGCTCAATCCCTTCTCCTTCCTATACTTGATTATGCTGCTGCCAGTTATCTCGATCTTACTGAGGCACAATTAGATAAACTTGAGCGACTCCAAAACTTTTGTATTCGATTCATATTTGGTTTACGCAAATATGATCATGTCTCAGAATTTCGCACAAAACTCAAGTGGCTTCCAATACGTCTTCGCCGGAATTCTCATATACTTTCCTTGCTTTATAGTATTCTGTTTAATCCTAAAACCCCTTTTTACCTTAAAGAACGTTTTAAGTTCCTTAATGACGCACATTCAAGATTCTTGAGATCGTCAGAGAATCTGAGACTTGAGATGCCAATGCATTCTACCAAATTTTGTGATAAATCCTTCACCATTCAGGCTGTCCGATTATGGAATGCACTGCCTGTGTCAATCAAGGGTGCCCGCCCAGTCATTGGTTACTTTTAAAAAAACTAGTAAAAGAATATTACTTGTCTGTTTAATTGTTTGTTGTATTTACCAATATAGTACTTTCTTCTGATTGTGTATTTACCATATACTTATTATGTCTATGTATGAATCCAATATTCTTATGGATTATTTATATTGTATTGGATAAAGTATAGTATATGGTTGTATATATGGATTATTTATAATGTATTGTATAAAGTATTATATATTGTTGTATATGTGTGCATATTATTTAAGTAATTTATGAAATAAATACCTATTTATATTATATTTAATAGATTCACTATTTGACTATATTAATATAATAAGTACACCTCGGAATACCCCTTTGTCTTTGTCCATCTTTTTCTTATCCATCCAAAGGTTGTCTGTAATAAATCGCTAATAGCGATAAGACCGCCCATTGTACAATTACTGTTCATTAAATTATTCCTAGTAGTTGTTTTTAAAATGGTGTACAATAAAGAATATTCTATTCTATTATCCCGATTTCAAAACCAGAATTTTAGGCTTACCGGATCTGGCAAGATTAGATTTAAGACATTAAGATAATGCCGTTCATGTTTTCTTAATACAAAATAATATAGCTCCAATTTCAATACTTATCAGTTTTATTTTACTTTATTCACTATTTAAGAAAGAATCGCTGTAGCCGTGTATTTCAAGTAAAAACAAATATTTTTTGTCTATTACAATTGTTAATTAGCGAAATGCCAATTATACTGATTTACCTTTTTAAATCTCATGCACAAACACCCCAGACCCGAAACAACTATCTGTAGATCATACAAATATTTATTCCATGTGGGGATCGAACCCGCAACACAGCGCAGCAAGCTAATCGCTTAACCGCTAGCCCAACCGTCCCTGGGAGTCATATCGTCCAGCAGTGGATGTTTACGGACTCTTGTCGCGTGTGTATGTGTTTGTAACTGTAGTAGCACTGTACAACAAAGATAATTCATAAATAATAACACCAATTTATTCATTTAAAACAAATGTGTATGCGCTGACATTTGAGCATTATTCATTTGTATAGAAAAGTGATGCGACGGGGTTCAACTCAACTTCACATTGCAGTCCACTGACTGGACTAACTTGTAACGCTCCTACACTCGTCTTCCACCGACGATATCCTATCTACCCTAAATAATTAGTACCTCGATTTTCTATAATTAAAAAAATGTGAATGAAAATTGGCCGTGTGGTGCCGGCTCAGAATGCCACCACCCCATCTCCTCCCATGGGTGTCGTAAAAGTCGACTAAGGGATTAGCCGGAGGATGGGCAGCAGCGTCCTTCGAGTACATTAACAACTCAACTGCGATCGCCAACCCGCCTGCCAAGCGTGGCGATTATGGCAAAACCCCCCAATGAACCCACAACACATCCATATCTGTGGTTGTGGTGATCTTTTGGGGAGGCCTGTGTCCAGCAGTGGACTTCATTCGGCCGAAATGATGAATGAAAATAATCAAAGAAACACATATTTTGTTTTAATAAATCAAGGAAAAAATAACAACAAAAACGTACAGCAGAAATGTTTACGATTACCGTTACTTATTATGGACATAAAGTTACCTTGTCTATAAGATATAGAAAAATATGAGTAAATCAATGCGCTGATCCAACTGGATTCCGAATAGCTCATAATCATAACTCATTTTCTGCAAAAATGTTGCTTACTATCAATTTAATTATCACGGCAGCACTCAGTCGTCTTGATGAGATTCGTTCGTGATGCGCTCTTGCGAACGAAATCGTGGGCGGTCTTGTTCAACAATAAGTGAAATCAGTACATTAACCCCGGTCAAATACCAATCGATTTCAACGTCGCGTCGTTTCAACGGATGACCGATTCTTGAGAAACAGTTAAATTTTATCGATGATAAAGGTAAAATAAGCTATTTTAGATATTTTTACGAGACAGTTTTTAAATAGGGAAGAAACAATTTTCTTTAGCTTTAGTATGATATACATAATTCACTCGAAAACAATATATATATATTATATCTACTAGCCGCTCGCGACAGCTTCGCACGGGCAGGTACATGCAAACCAGATTGCAGCGCCACCTACCGGATCCAATTATGAATTTAAAACCATTCAGGGACCCCACTCAAACATACTCAAAATCTATCAAAATATGTTTTTTCATAGATCTAATTTCAAAACTGACGGATTTCAACACGAATTTTCTTACCCTGTTTTAGCCCCTTAAAAGTTGAATACGTCTTTCCTACTGTTGGCGATCAATACCGAATTAGAATTTTCTTACTTGTTTAAAAATGGTTGCATTTAATCGTTTTTATCGGTTAAAGTGTTGAAGCTTCACTAACGACCGTAATTAATAATGTAGTCTAATCCGAAATCTTTATATTGAAACTTTTGAACTTGTTCTGTTTATGTGTTAAGAACACATTTAACACAAAAACAAACAAATCCTCAATTCCAAATCTAAAGATTTCGGATTAGATTGATTTATTCATTTCGGCCGTATGTACGTATTTTTTATGCGATATTCGATTTTGATTCGCGGTAATCTTGCATTCACGATAAGTAAGCGCAAAGCGGTACACAATTATGAGCGGAATGGCCAGGCCGTGGCTGGATTGGTTTATCCTTTTTTTTTATTAGTGTCCAGTGGAAATTCTACATGAACTTCCTTCGCTCCGAGGAAGGGCGATGGGGTATGCCGACTCATACCGGCTAAAACCACTGGAGCGGTCATCTTCGGCGCCGAAGGGGGGCTCTAAGGAGGCGCAGGGGCGCGCCACGGCAAAATCAAATTTAAAATCACGCGAATAATTATTATTCACAATGAACAACGGGTGCAACATATTATTAACAGCACAGAGTCCTATTCTTGCGTGTCGTCGTACGCGTGCATGCGTGAGGCCTGACCAGTCCTCATACTCCAAAGTACTTGTTTAAATTAAAATCAATGAGGTTAGAAATATTATCAGTGGATCCGCCCTTGGGCTGGGTGTAAATGCGTGTGAGATGTATATCTGTAAACTTTAACCACGATACAAGAGAAATACTAGAGTGGGGCATAGTTTATTGAAAAGATATGGTACCATTTATTATAATATTATCCGGAGGATGGGCAGCAGCGTCCTTCGACTACATTAACAACTCAACTGTGATCGCCAACCCACCTGCCAAGCGTGGCGATTATGACAAAACCGCCCAATGAGCACACAACACAGCCAGACCGATCGTTGTAGCGATCTTGGCTTGTGTCTAGCAGAGGACTTCATTTGGCTGAAGCGATTCTAATATTGAGTTTACGTACTTCTGCAGTGGTACCGTATTTTTGTCCTTGTGCTTACAATGAACACTGAAATTCTATATTGGAAGACCATGAATGTAAGAATGAGCATCATTCCTGCGGTGTTTTGGCAGTGCTTCTGCTAAGACCGCATGACATGTTTCTTCTCAAACGTACCTAACATTTGTATCCATACGTAGATATCAAAGAAGAAAAAGAAGTTCGTGTACGAGTCCCGCTCGAGCGTTCAGCTGGAAGGCGCGGAGCTGGCGCTGTACGAGGAGGTAGCGCGCACACCTCCGTTCTTACGTCGTGTGCTGGCGCTAGTGGGCACGCGGGGCGTAGGCCGACGCACCATCAAGAACCGTATGATCCTGGAACACCCTGACAGATTCGGTGCTGTCGTGCCTCGTAAGTTAAACACATAATTTCATATTTCGATTATTTTTACTACAGGAAAACGTCAAGAAGTACTTGGATAGTTAAAATATAGCTGTTATATAGTTTTAGCATTAGTCTTAAAACTACTTTTTTCTAATGGGTTTCTTCTAACATATTGGAGAAGGCGTTAGGTCCTCCAGCTGAGCAAAACTTAAATATTATGTAACACAGCCAAGGGCGACGACTAGTGGGGCTCGGGCCTTGGCTTAGGGTGTTATAGAGCTAGCGAGATGAATCTTTTTTTTTAAATTTTGGGACATAAGCTACTGGACCGTGCCAAGCCAGTCGGAATGCAGATGAAATTAGAGGCAGGTCCAGGATTGTAATATGGGTGGTACCTCTGGTCACTCTGGTCAAGATTTTCAAAGATTATTGTTGCAACTAGGTCTAAGGTCAACTGCATCCCACATCCCACATGGCATGACCCCCCTAAGACCTCCCCCCTGGATCCGCCCTTGGATGGAATGGGTGCTAATATTTCTTTCATCATTTTCGGCCGAATGAAGTCCACTGCTGGACACAGGCCTCCCCCAAAGATGTCCACAACGACCGATATGGATGTGTTGTGGGCTCATTGGGGGGTTTTGCCATAATCGCCACGCTTGGCAGACGGGTTGGCGATCGCAGTTGAGTTGTTAATGTACTCGAAGGACGCTGCTGCCCATCCTCCGGCTAATCCCTTAGTCGACTTTTACGACACCCATGGGAGGAGATGGGGTGGTGGCATTCTGAGCCGGCACCACACGGCAAAATATTTCTTTGCATAAAATGAATAGAGGTAGCTGTAGCCTCTCCCAAGTTGCACCATATCAACCAAGTCTCACCTTGCATCCAGTTGACGGTCCCTAGGTTGGTGTTGCACTCCTAGATATCAGAAATGATAGCAACATCCATTATGACGATTAATCACACACCAGCTTGTAAACGTCTACTGCTGAACATGGGCCTCACGATGATCACTACAAAGGCGGTCATGCCCATATTGCCGCAATTACCATGCTTGGCAGGCGGATTGGTGACCGTAGTACGGTTGGTGCAGTGACTGATACAATCGGCTGCTGCGCTCCGGGTCGCGGGTTCAATCCCGCACGGAACAAATGTTTGTATTTTTTTAGTTTAAAAAGTCATTATTCTGTTTCTCCTGTGTCGTCGGCAGGTAATTGTTACGTGTCTGGGTATTTTATATTGTGTGTGGAATTTGTGTCTGTAACCCATGACTCAGGAAGAAAAAAAAACGCGTTGCACTCCGGGAGTGCCGAAAGAAGTGAAAATATTATAGCAATAAATGTTTTTTTTTATTTATCTAATTCACAAAATATAATATATATATTATACCCGCCGCGTTGCGAAACCAAGAAGTTTTCACTTCAAATAGCGTCAGAGATTTTATCTCATCTAAAAACATGCGTACCGCGCTAAAAGAAGTTTTCACTTCAAAAATAAAAACAGTATATTGTTATTACCACACAGCTGGATGCTGCTGCCATTCTCTTGATATCAACCCTTAGCCCCCTTTTACGACACCCATGGGTGGAGAGTCTGGAGGTCTATTATTTTCCCCAAACCACACGGAATAAATACTTCAGTTTGAAATCATCTTTAAAAAACTGAAATAGATACTTCGCGTCCTCCGCGGCCGATGGAGGAGAACGGTCAGTCGTACTGGTTCGTGTCCCGCGAGGAGATGGAGCGCGACGCACACGCCGGGCGATTCCTGGAGTACGGGGAACATAATGGACATCTGTATGGTACTCATCTCGACTCCATACGAGCTATTATGAAAGAAGGTTAGTCTTAATGCATCTACAGTAACAAGGTTGCATTGTGTAATGTTATGTTGTTGTTGGTGTCTCTAGTATAATATAAACATGGAATATTGTTAGTGCACCATATGTCTCAATCGTTATCTAAGAGGCTGGTTATTAGAATCTGTCAGAAAGCACAGTGAATAGGTGATGATGTAAAATATGATGGATAATCTACAATACTGCCATCACATAATGTACTTCTTCTTTTTTATTATGGCTTCTGCAGAGTATCTTCCACAATTTCGCCAATGTCAAGTATAAGGCAACGTCAAAAAGTGAATAAACATAATGTATTGTTGTGCATGCTATTTCCTATGAAGACAGTTGTTGGTTGTCAAAGTGTAGATGCCACTTTGATTGGCTGGCTGGAAATCTAAAACTCGTTTAAGAATGATAACCAACCTTAGCCTCTACAGTACACATATATTATATAGTAAAACACTATAATGATAAATTATGAGAAAAAAAAAAACATACATATCAGTAATCTTAAACTAACCACGTTGATTTCAAATCGTCACCCATGCAAACTAAATACATAATCCCGCCTCGTTATATAAAATAATCATGTTTTTCAGGTAAAATGTGTGTTCTGGACTGCGCTCCACAATCTCTAAAACTGCTTCACAACAGCGGTGAGTTTTTGCCGTTTGTTGTGATGATAGGAGCACCTGGGATCGAACAACTGAGGAACCTAACGTATGCCTCCAACAGAAACCTAACGGTAAGTTAACTACAATGTTTTGATGTTACGAATGCAAATAGTGTGATATGAACATTATTGTCAATTAGAATTTTGTATAACTGACATTATATTGAAGTTAAGAATGTTCCATAAAGTAAATTCATTATTATGTATTTTAAGCTTCAAAAGTCAAGCTTGCAAAGGGCTCTTAGGGTGAGATTCAGAAACGAGTCTAAGCGTGAACTTACGCTTCCATCTGTCAAAATTATGTGCGTAAGTAGTGCGTTTTGTCAGATGGAAGCTTAAGTTCACGCTTAGACTCGTTTCTGACTCTCACCCTTATTATTATTTGTTTTTTTCTGTTATTATTAGTTTATTAGTCCCCAGTTATTTTCTTAGAGCATGTTTTGCCCGTTTAGTTATATAAATAATATGTTTAGTATAGTATGTACAGTCAGCTAAGAAAATATGTAAACATATAGCGATATTGTAAAGTGTATACATATTTTCGTCGCTGGCTGCACTATGCATTGACGTTTGGTGCGCATGCGGTTCGTAGTTCGACAGGCAGAGCTCCATCCGCTACAGTTCGAGGCGCGCCCGCACCCTTGAGTCTTTGGCATCGCTCTACGAGGTACGTTGTTACATCCTTCATAATTGTATGTGGTTATATTGAATGTTGTAGAATTAGAGTAATAAGAAATAAAGGACGCTTTAAAATATCTCCTGCCTCTCTATCACCTTAGTCGCCCGGGCGACTTAGGCTGCCAATTGTGAAATAATTATGCGATATACTTCACGTTTGACGAAAATTATTATTTGTTTGCTCTCTGAAAAACTGCGAAACAAAAACCTCCCCTTAGATAAACAGTTACCGTGTGTCGTCATTTTGGGAGGAATTGTCCAGGAATCACTACGCTCGGCAAGCGGGTTGGTGAGCGCAGAATCGCTACTGTTCCGCAGAAGGGACGCTCCTTTTTTATTTATTGGGCTCAGTGGAAATTCTTCATGTACTTCCTTCGCCCCGAGGAAGGACGAACAGGCATGCCGGACTAAAACCACTGGGGCGGTCATCTTCGGCACCTAAAAAAGGGGGCTCAGTTTTTTGAGGCGCTAAACGCAGACCCAGGGCTTGGATTTTGGCCAAGACAATTACCACCGCTTGCTCGGCAAGATGGTTCCCTCGAAGGACTCCCCGCAGGCCAACACCAGCGTGTCGTCAGCGTAACAGACTAAGCTGACACCAGCAGGGAGAACGACATGCAGGACCGCGTCATAGGCGAGGTTCCATAAGAGGGGGCCGAAAACTGACCCCTGCGGAACCCCGCACGTAATCTCCATCCGCTTTACGCTACCGTCCCTGCCCACGTAGCGAATGTGCCTATCAGGCAAATAGGCCCCTATAATGCTGTAGGCAGGGGGGCACCGATGATGCACTAGTGCCGCCCTAATAGCGCCCCACGGGATATAGTTGAAGGCGTTGACGATGTCCAGACTGACCGCCAACGCCACCCCACCCCGCCGAGACACTGCCTGTTCCGACAGCGAGCGGACGCGAAGAATCGCATCGATGGTGGACGGCCGCTGCCGGAAGCCATACTGACTTTCGGCCAGGTCGGGGCTAACTCGTGACAGGTGCTCAATGAGTCTTCGGGTAATTATTCTTTCCAATAGCTAAGCCTCGAGCCATCGAGCAGGCAAATGGGACGGTATGCAGAGGGAGACCGCGGCCCTTCCTTCTTTCTTCAAGAGAACCAAGCCGGACGGGAACACGCTACGACGGAGGCAACTGGTGAACAGCAAGCGGTCCCCAAGAGACTGCAGTGCATACACCCACGCGCGGCCCGGAATGCCGTCCGGACCCGGGGAAAGGGACGCTCACATCCCTCTGGTTCAGAGTCCCTTTGTCGCCATTTACGACATCTACGGGAGATGTAGTGGTGCTATATTCTTAATCCGGATACCACACGGACAAGATATTAACATCAGACCACCATGTTTTGCGCGAGATACTTTAACGCCTATGATGGATAATCTTATGTTTATAGTATGCACATGAGCTGAGTAAGTCATGTCTGGAAGTAAACGTCATGCCTGCCCTTTGCTATTGTAATGCCACTTACTTCTTGGCGGCTAATATTTGGCACTGCAGTGGCACCTACCAAACCGGACTCTTGCGAAAGCAAACCTACCATCAGCAGTGGCGGCCCTAGATCGTTTTCTAGGTGGTGCAAGATATCCTATTTGCTTCTACAATGGTGTTAAACTATGGAAATTAGAGCGCTTTCTATGCAGATGTCTACCTGTGGCTAAGCCTCATTCAGACAGATTGACAAGAGAAATTCTGTCTTTCACTTTCTTATACTATGTAGTACTTGATAAAGTAACGACAATTAAATATTCTAATCAGGGATCAAATATATTTGTTTAATAAGGTTTATTTAGGTTTGTTTAGCGTTTGCGCCACCGCCAACTTCGCGATTTGTAGACGATCGAATACTCCGATTTTTTGTTCATCCTCCTGATGGCGCCCTCGTGCGGTTGCACCACTAGCACCACCCTAGGGAAGCCGCTAACCATCAGTAAACGTACTAATTTTATAATAACCATCCACAGGAAGAGGACATGTACTAATTTTATAATAACCATCCACAGGAAGAGGACATGAAACAAACCCTTGAGGACAGCGCCCGCATACAACGACAACACGAAAAGTACATAGATCTCGTTATCACTAACAGCAACACCGACACGACGTACTCCAAGATCATGGACGCCTTACATTCGCTTTCCACCGATCACCAGTGGGTCCCAGTCAGTTGGATTTATTAGCACTAAGTACTTACATATGCGTCAACCGAATTTGCGGCTTTGACAACGCAAGCGTCGCTATTTAAAGTAGGTACATGCGTCTTCCGGCACTAACATTAAAAATAGTTTTAACATATCTAAAGCTTTCAACTATTTAGCCAATTTCAGTAACAGCAAATTACAACTATCCAATGTATAATTATGCAATAGTCTGATAAATACATCAAACATCTTACAAGAAAAATCTAATCCCATCCACTCACATATGCGCCAATCGAATTTGCGGTTTTAACAACGCAAGCGTCGTTTTTTATTAGGTACATGCGTCTTCCCACACTAACATATAAAAATGACTTTAATATATCTAAGCTTTTCAACTATTCTGTCGATTTGAGTAACAGCAAGTTACAACTAAAAGCACTCGAATGTACAATTATGCAATAGTCTGATACATCAAACACCTTATAAGCAAAATCAAATCATTACCCACATCACTTAACCTTAATATTTTGCATTTAATAAAGCCATATGGTATTACTATTGTAAAATTGATACAAACTGTGTACCTAGATGATAAGACTAAACGAACATCACATGGTTGTATTTAAAAGTTTAATAATTTTAATTAATTATATGATCTACAAATCTCATTTGAATTAATTTAACCTGAATGTGGAGTATAAATGATTAAGTGGCATAGTTAAAAAAAAAGTGCTACGTATGACTTCGTTGCGCAATGAGGTTGCAGTTTATAAAAAAGGCATTCCAATCTTTATATATATGACCATTGGTGCGTCTGTTAGTGATCGTGTAACTTCTGAACGAATTACCGATTGAAGTCATATTTTCAAAATATATTAGTTTTGTCGAGACGATGGCTCATAGTTATGCTAAGATCCGATATATTTGATACTATTTGAGTTATTAACAAATTCTATATTTATATTTATTGCCAAGAAAGAAAATCACAAAATCTGGACCCGACGGGTGGCGTTGTATTCGAGCTATTAATACAGTTTTACTTTTTCATCCATTTCGTGCAACCTCCCGAAATGAGCAGAGCAACATCGGCCAAGCCAGCTAGTTACTCTCTATATAATATAAATGAAATAATTATGTTACCTTTAGTGTACCGTGTCCAGTAACAATCAATAATTATATAACTACCGACGGATTTTAGACCACTAATAATAAGTACCTGACCCAAGCCAAGAGAATAAATATGTACAGGTAGGTACAGTAGGTATTTCTATCCACATACTCATCGGCCTATAAGCATCCACTGCTGAACAACAAGTATCATCACAATGAACGGTATATTACCATAATCACCACACTTGGCAGGCGGATTGGTGATCGTAGTACGTTATTATTAGCACACGGGAGGATGCTGCTGCCTATCCTCTTGACATCCCCTATAGTCGCATTTTACGACACCTATGGGTGGAGGGGTGGTCTATTATTTGCCACACGAATGGAAAATCAATCCACATATTTGTACCTACCTATTCTTTAGAAAATGTTAATGTATAATACATTACATACCCCTGTACAATCTCTTTTTATAAATAAAAAATATAAAAATTTAATCATTTTAGCCGAATAGTCCACCGCTGGACAGAAGCCTCTCTCAAAGATGCCACAACTACTACCGGTCGGGGTATGTTGTGTGCTCATTGGGGGATTTTGTCATAATCGCCACGCTTGGCAGGCGGGTTGGCGATTGCAGTTGAGTTGTTAATGTACTCTAAGAACGATACAGCCTCCTCCGGTTAATCCCACAGTTGACTTTTACGACACCTACCGGATGAGACGTGTTGGTGCGGATGCGGTAGTGAATACGTAGCCGGACCACACGGTCATTTATTTACATTCTTTTCATTGTCCGACAGTTATCAGTGAAGTTTTTATATCCGTCGATAGACACTATTTTGTTTGCGACTGTTATGCTGCAGTATTTGTGCAGTATGAATACATGTAATCATAATCTATCAGTTATGTTATCCACAGCTATCCTGTATCTAAATTGTATTTAAATGCTCATCAGTCAAGGTAGTATAGATCTATGAAGAAGTATAGTACATAGAAGTCATGAAAATTAAGAATATTCCCACCTGAGTTATTGAGCAACGTGTTTAGGTATAAGGCTTATAATTATAGAGCATCTGTATGGCCTAAATGATAAGTATTGAGTATATTTTGTATGACTTGATGGACGTCTGTAGTATATAAAACTTCTTGCTTTTAGTTCATGTAAGATAGACACATTTCTCTTAAACCACACTGCCGGTAAAAGGAAGCATGGATGTATTGTAATTTTTTATCAATATTGAAAAGTATTACATCACACTAAAGCTATCACATTTTATTTTATAAATATTCTACAAATCTTAATACCCTAGTAAAATTATTTTCTATTGTTAATAAATCACGAAAATGAATCAACATAACAACAGATCGACTGTAATATTTTTAAGGTTTACCTTTGCCTTAGTATTAAGAATTTTTTTCACTAATTAAATCAAGATAGTATTTGTATGTATATTTCTGCGAAGTAGAAAACAAGACAAAGCTGGTACAGAAGGAGAAGATAGTATTATATAATGTTGCTGAAATCTGGCTTCGATACTTGCTTATATAATATTATATAAATTGTTTAAGCCACACTTTTATTGTGAATCTAGCTTGTACTTCATTAAGAATCTCACATTCCGTCCATTTTGTTTTGTTATTTAGCTATAAATTTTATTGTGTCAAGAATTATTCAATATACATTATGTAACTACATTGCTTTATTTTATTTCAATGCTTTACTGTTTCAATAAAAAATCTGTGCAGTGACATTTGAATATTTTAATTAGTTCTTCGACTACTGCTGTTAAAAATTGAACAACCATTTTCTACTGATTAGTCTGCCGGGAAGCATTTTTATGATGACGAACCGATGTCTTAAATATATTAGGGTCAATATGATTAAATCCGGTTTCGCCTACAACAGTTACAAAGTTGGTATCTATTTCCGATTTATCCAATAAATGTGGTGCAAGCAGCAGGAACAATTGCTGTAACAATAAAAAAATAGTAACATACTCGGTCAATATCATGAGAAATGGTCTGTAAAATATAGGCAGTTTCTTACTTCAGCCCAAGGTATTAGAGGTAGATTAGCAAAAGCTGCTTGCCACCCAGGTAGACCCAAATGTACGAGTGCCATCCTAAAATAATGAGTAAAAGAATCTGCAAGCCATCCCCAAGCACCTTCGCGTGTCGCTAACCAGACTGACCACATTCCTCCCGTATAAACGAGACATATCTGTAACAATCATTTTAAATAAACTTGACACGTAAAGCAAAGTTAGGTGCATATTCATTACGAAACCCACGTGGGTGCCATAAATCATCAAAATGCAGCCAAGTAACAAAAATAATACCTTTCCAATAGTTCTGCAAGTATCTAACTCAAACACTTTGCTCTTGGTATTCAGCACTGGTCGAGGCCCGCTATTTTGTCTTGTCAGCGAAAAGTCTAACACGTCTTTCAGTGCTGGTGAAAGGCACAACTCGGTCAAAGAATTTACTCGAATGGATCCAACGGGTAAAATTTCGTCGGCTGTAAGTAAAAACATGGAATTATCATAAAAGCCACCGTCCACCACCCTAAAATACGGGAAACCTAATAGACCTTTTAAATACAAATAAGTATCTTAATTTAACCATAATACATCACGCTGTATTTGTGTCCTAACTGCCCGATCATCACAAACGTCTATTCGGTCCTATCAGAAATCCAGCGCTTATGCTGAAATGGGTATATTATATACTAATCTTTTTTCGCCTTGCTGGCTTTAATCAGGTTGTTTTTTTCTATACTCACACGATTTTTTTTATACTTTCTATAATCACGTGAGCCAGTGCAAAATATGTATGATATTTTTATTTCCATAGTCGTCACGCTTGTCAAATCACTAAGTTGTTGCCCCTAAGATGCTAATCTCCTTTGTCACCCAGGCTGAGACTGGCTACAAAAATTTACACCTTTCCTCGTGTCATCACACCTTTATTCCAAAAATGGTTAGGCGGAGGTGTGCCGGAAGGCACTTGCCGATCTCCGGCCTCCATTTGTTGCGGACGACAAACTTTGGACAATCCGTCACCCGATCAGGGCCAGGCCTCTCGCGTCTTCTAGAAATCTAGAAAAGTGCGGCACATCGGGGAATAGGGTCTGCTATAAGACTGGCGAGCCAAGCTCTGCCAGGGATGCGGCAAATGCACGAGCGAACCCTGCACCCCCGGCACAAGGTAAGTCGAAGGAACACCGTGGAGGTTTGAGCTGTTAAGAGTCACAGCATCTTCTGCCTGCCTAAGAGCAGGGGACAATGGAAATCCACGAGGTTATTACCACAATAAAAAAAGAGCAGAGGAGTATGTAGTACAGATTTACATAAACATTTGGCTAATGATAGTTTAACCGCCGAAATTAATAATCAATCCAATCCAAAATCTTTGGATTTGGAATTGGGGATTTATCAATTTTTTGTGTTAATTGTGATCCGAACACAAAAACAGATCATTTTCAAAAACTTACATCTAAAGATTTCGGATTAGATTAAGTATTAAATTGTGTGATTTGGAAAATGATCTGTTTTTGTAAATCCGTGTGATGTCCGGATTAAGAATAAGTCGTGACAGGCGACTGAGGGACTTCTGTGGAACATCAGCAATTCTTCGCTCACCAACCCGCCTGCAAAGCGTGGTGACCATTGGAAAATTCCACCCAAATGACGACGCACGACATATAACCGGTCGTTGATGGGGGAGGCCTTTGTTCAGCAGTGACGTCAGATGTTATTTGACTGATGATGAGTTGAAGTCATTTAATATGAGGCTAGCCAACAATTTGGTAGCTTGCCTAACCTGGCTATCGAACTCGGGGCTTTAAGCGCTATTTAAATGTCGGTAGTAGTAAATGGTTAGGGGTACTCAGATATAGCGGCTCGAACCTTGTCTCAGTGATTAGCAGTAAGTATTCCGTAGATAATTTAGTTCGGAGTTCCTAGGCAGGAATAGAGTGACGTATGTGAGTATCCTACTTATAGGTACACAAGTAGCCATCCCACGCGCTTCTTCCGTACAGTTCAATTAGCTATCATACAAATTCTAGCCTTCATGTCATTTAAAAAGCCATGTAACCTACATTAGTCAGAAAGTTCCGTTTCTTGTCCGGATTAAGAATACAGCACCACTCCATCTCCCCCCGTGGATATCGTAAAAGGCGACTAAGGGTCTTCAAACCCGAGAGATGGGCAGCAGCATTCCTTCTGTGGAACAGAAACCATTCTGCGGTCACGAACCCGCCTGCCAAGCGTGGTGAGTACTGGCAAATTCCCGCCAAAATCACGACACGGCATGTAACCCGTCGTCTGTGAGGGAGGCCTTTGTTCACGTTTTGTGGCTGGTATGATGAGTCAGAAAATTTATATGAACGATCCATAAAAACTAATGTAGGTAAATTGCAAAGACTAGAACCGTGTAAATGAATCATCCATGTTTAAAAATATGTTCTTTTATTTAAATTTAAGACAATGTTACACGGACTAGTATCGGTTGAGACGAGTACCCTGTAATTGAAACGAGTTTCTTAACCTCCAGAGCAGTTAAATTAATAATATCTAATTGGTACTAACCTGAATACTTATAATGCCAAGTAAGTTGAAATCCATCGCTTGAAGCATAGAAATTGCGAAGATCTTCTGGAAGCACAGCGGAATGACGTTGTTCCCATGTAGAAAGGGCTACACGGTCACAGGGAGGTCTACGTTCTACGCTGACGTTGCAGATACGGGGATCTGACTCTGAAATTTTTACCAATATGTACCTACAGTCGACTACAATAAATTAGGTAGTACCTAGTAGATAATACAAATCTTTTATTTAGTATACAAAGAAGTAATCTTAAAAAAAGGAAGATCCAAATAAAAAAAAACATCGTGATCCTGTTTAGGAAGTACCTAGTACCTTTGATTCGGTTTAATTTAGGAAAAAAATCGGAACCAACTTATTTCCTAAACTGTTTTACACAAATAATTTTGATTTTGTAAGACAGGTTTTAATTTTTGAGGGTTCCGAACGTCCGAAGGAAATAACGGTACCCTTATAGGATCACTCGTGTGTATCTGTCTGTCCGTCTGTCACAGCCAATTTGCTCCGAATATACTGGACCAATTAAGTTGAAATTTGGTACACACGGCTACACATCAAGCTCGACACCCTATATAACCATAAGTGTGCTACGAGTACATGCAATGCAGAAAATCGTAGGAAGGACTGCGTATCGTGGCATCGGCCAATCACAGCTTTTGTTGCTTTACACTTACACACACAGACGCACTTTTTTGAAGAAAAACATCGCTCGCCGTTCGGACCCCAACGTGAACATTATTCATATTCATATAAACGCTTGCGTTGCTTAGCATAGTAATCTAGCCAGATGTTACAACTTTATTGACCTAATTGCTAAACAATTTTTATTTTACTTAAATTGGCAATTTTTATATCTGTTACTATTGTTGAATCCCGATGCAATGCACATAGCTTATGTTCAATTTTTATAGTATGTTATAGTATACATAATCAGCTCATTACTGTCCCACCGCTGGGCACGGGCTTTTCTCACGATGTGAAAGGTTAGGCCTTAGTCCACCACGCTGGCCTAGTGCGGCTTGGCAGACTACGCACACTATTGAAAACATTTTGAAGTCCCCTCAGGTGTGCAGGTTTCCTCACGATGTTTTTCTTCACCGTTAACGCAAGTGATAATCATATTCTGATCCGCACATGAATTCGAAAAGTCAGAGGTGCGGCCCGGAATCGATCTCAGACTCTCCTGTATGGAAGGGAAACGTTTAGGGGAGGGTTGGATAATACCGCGCGGTTGATAATACCGCGCTCCAACGTAACAAAAAATCCGCTTATAGAAAGCAATGGCTGTGTACATCAAACGGACGCCCTTGCGACTGAGAAACAGCACCCCGCGCGGAAGTGGCCCACGATCAGTGATACGAGTGGTACGTGTGCTGAGAACTTTCGCGCGCATTTCTTATAATTTTTCTGGGACTGACGAATCCAGGTATGTACTTCTTTTTGTAGGCTAGATTATATTGTAGTAATGTATTTTATAGCGCAATTTGGTGTTACGTATAGTAGACATGATTTTTATGGCCAAAATATTGTTTGTAAAATACTGTCGTGGTAGTAAAACAAAACGGCGTAGGCTGACAAAGCCGCGCTCAGGGCGCGGTATTGTCAAACGGGGCGCGGTATTGTCAAACGCAGTGCGGTATTATCAATTGCATATTGTACTTATTTTTCTTTTACAGATGGCTGAAAGGGCACCAAAAAGAAAAAAAGGGCTTGGGAATCACTTCAAATGCAAGCTGCTTTAGAAGCTGTAAGGAATGGGAGGAAAATTAAGGAAGTAGCAAGATCATTTATGCTTCCAGAATCTTTAATAAGAGATAGATAAAAAAAAGGAGAGTAATATGACCCTCGACTTGACCGAAAGGCAACATTTTCTAAAGAAGATGAAAAGGAGTTAGCTGACCATATTATTTTGTTGGCTAAAACATTTTTTTAAATCTCACAGCAACATCTACGCAAATTGGCTTATGAGTTTGCTGTTGCAAAGAATATTAAACAATTAATTACTCATGATGTTTTGGCTTTCAATTTTTAACAGAGCCTATGTGAGAGTAGCTTCGATGGATAAAGCAGTAAAAGGTTTCGAAGTGACTGGCATTCATCCCATAAACCCCAACGTGTTTGGTGATGATGATTTTATATCAGACCCAGTTGTTGAAGACTTAACCAATCGAAACGAAAATTCATTCAACAATGACATAGCAACGGAAGCACTTTCTACACATGTTACAAATGAAACCGAACCTATTGCTAGCACTTCGCTTAGCAATATTTTGGAGGTACTAAGTCCAGTCCCTCAGTAAATTCAGAAAATTAAAAGACGTTCAAAGAAACAACACTCCCAAATTTTGACCGCCACACCCCTAAAAACTCAGCTAGAAGATAAGCAGAGAAAGAGCGCATTAAAAGAGGAAGAAAAAAGGTAAAGGAAAACATGTAAAAGGAAAAGCTTTAGCAAAAGGAAAATCCGGGAGGAGAAAAGTGTTTATTTCTAGCAGTGAAGAAAACAGTGATGACATTCCACTAGCACAATTATATAATGACGACGATGAAGATGAGATGGGCACAGACAAAGAAAATTACAATACAAATGACAAATGTGCAATATGTGGTGAATTTGGCCGTGACAAGGAAGTCTGGTTTCGTTGCTGCGCTTGTTCAACCGTTAAATTCAAATGTTAGTTGGTGGTGTACTACTGTTTAAATATAATACAAAACGAAAACGCATCAGGGATATCAAACATACATTCAACAAACAAATATCACAAAATATAAATACAGTTACGCCATTCGATAAATAATAGCGGAACGTGGCGCTGTCTGGTGTTTAGTAGCGATACTAAGGTGTGTAGAAACTTATGGAGTGTTCCGGATAGTTCTTCGTAAACAAGACACGTAGCGCCATCTGTTATCTAGTAGCTGTACTACGGTTTGTAGTAACTTCCAGAATGTTCGGGATAATTCTATGTGGTGCCTTCTGGAGTCTAGTAGCGGTACCACATAGTCTGGAAAATTCTGGAAAGCGAACATTCTGGAACTTTCTACAAAGTATCGATTGGTCCATATATATAGTGGCCGTGAAGGAACGACAGTCAGTTTACACATTGGGCGACGATTCACACCTCAAGTCGCCCTATACTCACCACAACGGCTCATTATCTGCGGCGTGATCGGCTCGATCTGAAAGCGCCGTAGAAATGAGTCAACGCACGGCAGGGGGTGCCACTATAGTCACAAATCGTTCGCAGGTCGGGCATCTGCTGGGCTTCATCCGGGTAACCGGGTGTTCCACCTGGTAGGGCCTGATCGCACGAGTTGTGTGAAAAACTTCGGGCGCCCCTGCTACGAAACATTAGCAAAAATTCACAATACCGAGACGGAATAGTAAACCGTCCGGTATTATAGGAAAAAAAAAAAACCTACGAAGTTACTTCCACCTAAATAAGTGGACACCAAATTACCGGCCCATTATTTAATAGGCTGCGATCACACCATACTTCGGGTGAGGACGTAAAGTTGCGGTCCCGAACCCGCGCGCCCCGTGAGGTCTATTACGAGTCGACAGTCAGTTCAGTTTACTCTGCGACACAGTGAAGGACAAGTGGAATACGAAGCAATTAACCTGTAAGTTTTATAAGCGATATTATTTGTAATCAAGATTAAATTGTGTGTACCGTGAATATTGGTGAATTTAATTTATCCCGAACCCCGGCTCGTAACAATAATTACTCCTTCACAATATGAATATAAAGATATGTTTATGAAAATAAATAATTTTACTTGCCATACTTGATTTTATAAAGGGAGTCAGTAGAAGAATATAATGAATTATATTTTTTATGTTGTATTGATTAAAATGCTCAAATTAATTTCAACTTTGTTGTTATTATGTTCATTGTTTATTTAGATTTTTAATTATGATTGGCTACAAAGATAAATATGTAGGAGTGTTTAGATGTTGATAGCTATTTTATCATAATATTTCAATCGTTAAATAATTAGACAATTTACTACACTTACTTGGCCACCGCGGTCGGCGCCTGGCTTTGTGAATTAAACTATTTTGGATACTTAATTCAATTTAGACTTTCTTCGAGTGATTCCGTTTCCTGTCAGGTAATTTCGAAGACAAATTGATGAATCGCTCGCTTGGGTTCGGGGAATATTTATAGAGGCCTTCTTCCTCCCGATCCGGGTGGTTAAGCCAAGATCCTCGGTCCCGGTTGAAGCCGCGAGACGTGACCATAAAACTCCAACCGACGTTACGATATCGACGGTGGCAGGGAAGAGGAGTCCTCCAACTACATGCTCGGGACAGGGTGAGTGCACACCGAGCCCACCGCTAGCCCGCCCATGCTTCTCCGAAAACGGAGAAACGCCCTACGGCCTTCCAACAGCCCAAAAACTGGACCCGTCCCCGTCAGAATATAAGCCACCGGGCAACAAGGTGCTCCAAAATGTGGAGTCGTTATTGCTCGGTGCCCAGGGTGCACCCGTTGGCCCGACAACTGATCTTCCCCCCGGACGTGTCAACAGGGACCAGCAGCCACCGAGCGCACGAGGGACCTCCTCGTAGACTCTCCTCCGCTCTCTAGCTCTAGCATTTCATGCCTATACTAACCTACCTCCTGCATAACATCCTATCAAAAGCAGTAAATAATACATATTTCAGTTTTGTTATCGTGTTGGTAATTATAATTACACAATATTATCATCATTATACAGGTTGTTTGGTGCATCGTGCCAATGGTCGACTAGTCATCTGCTATCCTTTCAGACCCCTAAACATTTCTCATGCCCTGTGGATTTTTTTTCATCGACGTTTTATTGTTTTATTAAAAAAATAACCAAATTTTACACTCAAATACAAATTTAAAAAAAATTATAAGTCGTAGACTCTGAATTTTAATCTTATTTAGATGTGTATTGTATTACAGTACTTTTAAATTCAAAATTAGTGACATTGGCCATCTAGTATTTTTTAAATTTACTCGCACGTTTCAGACTTAAATTAAAGCTGTCAATGTTAAAGCTATTTACATGGCTATAAAAAAAACTAAAAGCAACCGGGATCTTCCAACTCCCTAAAAAAATCTCTAGTCTATCCTCTTACTAGTAATGTGCCACATGCCATAAAAATCTTTTTACAACTTTGTGAATTTGCTAGAATTGTGAATCGAGTCACAAAATACTAAATTCCAAATTATGATTAAAAAAAATATTGCTTAAATGATACCTGAAAAACTTATTAAATCTGTTATCTCACTCTTATAAGGTAAAATCTGTCTCGTATCTCTCTTTTAGGGGTTACTAGAAATAAATAAAAAATGCATTTTTAACATTTATTTAATACTAGCTGGGACCCGCGGTTTCACCCGCATTTAATTTAAAATACATTTAGAGTACTTCGAAATAGGCACTTGACATAGAATATATATATTGGATTTCAAGGTTTTTATTTTTTTGCGCGGAACCCTAATCATTTTTTCTAAAATAAAAGTAGCCTAAGTTATTCCTTATAACTTCAGCTATCTGCCAGTGAAAGTCCCGTCAAAATGGGTCCAGCCGTTTCGGAGATTATCCGGAACAAACAGACAGACAGACAAAAAAATTAAAAATTGTGTTTTTGGTATAGGTACCATATAAACTTTCATAAGCATTTAGTAAAAAGCTGTTATTTTGACATTACAAACAGACACTTCAATTTTATTTATTTGTATAGATTTTTTTACATATTCTGCTCAAATTGTTGGCCTCTATTGAGAATGCAGGCCCGACATCTATTTCGTATTTCCACTGTTGTGGTACGAAATCGCATTTCCTCCTTAATTGTATTGAACGCCGTTTCAATGCGTTGTAGTAATACCTCCCTAGTCGGAACCTCCGTGGCGTATACCAGCTCTTTGGCACGTCCCCAGACATAAAAGTCTAGCGGAGTTAGGTCTGGGGAACGTGCAGAACCAAAATTCACGGTCTGCAGCGCAGAGTGGCTATCCAGATCGCACGAGGATACCGAACAGTGTCCTACGAGGCGGCAACTCTCCTGGCGCGTTTTCCGCCTTTCGACATCCTGGCGAAGATGGATGCGTGGGTCTACGATCAGACACGCTCCCTCCGCCAGAGCGGCGAAGGCGCGCCTCCAGGGGCGTTGGACAGGCTGCGGCGGCTAGCTCGGCGGCGCGCACTTGGAAAGTGGCGTCATCGCCTGCAGATGCAGTATGCAACCAAGCGCGCCGTCGAGGCCGTCCTGCCGCTCTTTGGAGCCTGGCTCAAAAGAAGTGAGCGCGTCACCTACCACCTGACGCAGGTAGTCACCGGGCACGGTTGTTTCGGCGCGTACCTGCACAGGATAGGACGCGAGGCCACGGCACAATGCCACCATTGTGATAGCGACCAGGACACCGCACAGCACACACTGCACAGGATCCTGGTCGATCGGATCGGGCAAGATCTCTCTCTGCCAGCAGTAGTGTCGGCTATGCTGGCAGAGCACGAAAATCGGAATGCAGTGGTCTCCTTCTGTGAGAGCGTCATGCTCCAGAAGGAGACCGCAGAGCGGGATCGGGAGAGGGCCGATCCCGCTAGAAGAAGGAGGAGACGGCGCCGGGGTAACAGCCGCCCTGGCGCCTGATTCCTATACGGCTGGAACCCCCTGCCGTTGCTATAAGGCGGGGGACCTCTGGGTTCGCGGGTGCGTAGATTGGGGAATCTGCGTACTCACCAAGCGACCCAAGAGAAGACGGTAGCACGCATGTGGTCACGCGCTGCCGTGGGACGCTTCGGGGGATCCTTTACAATCCCCCGGGGGGGTGACCACTTTACAGTCACCCTCTCCGAGATGTGCCTATGGGCGTGGCACCAGTGGGCGGCTCTAGTGTGATCATACGAGGACCTGGAGCCTCCCTTAGGTGCCGAAGATGACCGCCCCAGTGGTTTTAGCCGGTAGGAGTCCGGTAGGATACCCCTTCGCCCTTCCCCGGGGCGAAGGAAGTTCATGAATAATTTCCACTGGGCACCAATAAAAAATTAAAAAAAGGTATGGGGAACGTGCCGGCCATGCAATAGGGCCATCGCGACCAATCCACGCATCGAGATATTCCCTCACAGTCAAACGCCAATGCGCGGGACAGCCGTCATGCTGGAATACCTTGGGTACATTTTCATTACATACAGGTACCTCGGACAGTAATTCGGGCAGGTCATTTTGAAGGAACTCCAAATAGTTGTCGCCATTGAGGTTATCGGGCAGGTAATCCGGTCCAACTATCTGATTCCCAATCACTCCTGCCCAAACGTTTACACTAAACCTCCTTTGAAAAGATTTCTGTCTTTTAAAAGTGGGTTTTCCATTTTGTTTGTCCAGTGGTGCAGATTGTGAAGATCGAGTATCCATTCTTTGGTAAATTTGGATTCATCCGTCCACAGTATTCGTTTTAAAGAATTAGGATCATCCACATCCGTGTGTAACATAAACCGACAGAATTCCACTAGTCTGTTAAAGTCGCCACCCTCAAGACCTACAAGCAAAGAACTCTTTTAAATTCCTGTTGAGCAGTAAATAATTTCACAATCAGATTTTTATGGACCGGTGGACCACCTGTATGGGCTAACTGATTCACTACCCGGAAGTGACGTCATACCATACCCATTACCTGTTAAACAAAGGCATCGTCAAACAAAGCGTGTACGGGTTTAAAGTTGTTTAAAATTACGTACCTTGCACCGGAGTGTAGTGGAATGGATGCTTTTCGTTTTGCTGAAGAACTTTCCACACTTTCCAAATTGAAATATCAAGATGTGCTGCCACATTTCTAATGCTTCTTGTAGGGTGTTCCTCAAAAAGTGCCAGTATTCTCTCGTCCACTTCAACATTATTATGTCGCACAATATGGTTAGTTCATGAAAAGTGACACTGCCAGTCTCGCGTATGCGTCGGTATGTCTCTTGGAAGACTCTGCGGCCAGGTAATCGTCTACCAGGAAAGCGTTCCTGGTAAAGTCGTTGCGCAGCACGAGCGACACCATGGGCGGCTCCATAAGCCATCATGATGTCAGCATATTCTTCGTTAGAGCACGTCGCCATTGCAACAACAAAAAAGTCAACAATGTTTAAAAATAACACCAAAAGTTAAAACGTAACAAAAACCAACAAAACTCTACAAAACAAAGTAACAAAATGAAAAAATCGCGGAGTACGATGAACTAGCACACACGTCAGGTAGCAGAGGCAGTGATGTCTCGACTAAAATAATGACGGATTGACGGCGTCGTCGGCGGTAGTTCGTCGTTTGTTCACACTAGTTTACGCTATGCAAGAAAGAGATAGAAGATAGATTTTACTTCGCGAGACTGAGAAAACAAATTTTACCTGTTTCTCAAGTAACAATTACTCAAATAGACTTTTTTCTTTAGAATTTGGAATTTAGTATTTTGTGGCTCGATTTACAATTCTAGCTAATTCACAAAGTTGTAAAAAGCTTTTTATGGCATGTGACACATCACTATCAAGAGGATAGACTAGACTCAGAGAATTTTTGAGAGAGCTGGAAGATCCCGGTCGCTTTTAGTTTTTTTTTTATAGCCAAGTAAATAGCTGTACCATGGACAGCTTTACTTTAAGTCCGAAACTTTGCGAGTAAATTAAAAAAAGAACTAGATGGCTAATGTCACTAATTTTAAATTTAAAGGTACTGTAATACAATACAATTCAGAGTCTACGACTTATACTTTCTTTTTATTTGTATTTGTATGTAAAATTTGGGTATATTTTTAATAAAACAATAAAAAGTCGATGTAAAAATATCCACAGGGCATGAGAAATGTTTAGTGGTCTGAAAGGATAGCAGATGACCCCCGAGTCGACCATTTCAATTTGGCACACGATGCACCAAACACCCTGTATTATAAGTTGCTTATTATAATTCTGTGTGTTCATAAATCTATTCTATACATACAAATAAATAAAATTGAAGTGTCTGTTTGTAATGTCAAAATAACAGCTTATTACTAAATGCATATGAAAGTATATACGTTCCCGTTTTTTTTATTGGTGCCCAGTGGAAATTCTTGATGAACTTCCTTCGCTCCCGGAAGGACGAAGGGGTATGCCGGACTCCTACCGGCTAAAACCACTGGAGCGGTTATCTTCGGCACCTAAGGGAGGCTTCAGTTCCTCGTATGATCACACTAGAGCCGCCCACTGGTGCCACCCCTATAGGCACATCTCGGAGAGGGTGACTGTAAAGTGGTCAACCCCCAGGGGGATTGTAAAGGATCCCCCAAATCGTCCCACGGCAGCGCCTGACTACATGCGTGCTACTGTCTTCTCTTGGGTCGCTTGGTGTGGGCACGCAGATTCCCCAATCTACGCAACCGCGAACCCAGAGGTCCACCTTTTAGCAATGGCAGGGGTTTTCAGGCGTATCGGAATTAGGCGCCAGGGCGGTTGCTACCCCGGCGCCGTCTCCTCCTTCTTCGAGAGGAAGCGAGCAGAGCGGGATCGGGAGAGGGCCGATCCCGCTCTGCGGTCTCCTTCTGGAGCATGACGCTCTCACAGAAGGAGACCACTGCATTCCAGGTTTCGTGCTCTGCCAACATAGCCGACACTACTGCTGGCAGAGAGAGATCTTGCCCGATCCGATCGACCAGGATCAGGTGTGCTGTGTGGTGTCCTGGTCGCTATCACAATGGTGGCATTGTGCCGTGGCCTCGCGTCCTATCCTATGCAGGTACGCACCGAAACAACCGTGCCCGATGAGCACCTGTGTCAGGCGATAGGTGACGCACTCGTTCCTTCTGAGCCAGGCTCTGAAGATCGGCAGGACGGCCTCGACGACGCGCTTGGTCGCAAATTGCATACGCAGGCGGTGACGCCACTTTCCAAGTGCGCGTCGCCGAGCCAGCCGCCTCAGCCTATCCAACGCCCCTGGAGGCGCGTTTTTGCCGCTCTGGCGGAGGGAGCGTGTCTGATCGTAGACCCACGCACCCATCTCCGCCAGGATGTCAAAAGGCGGAAAACGCGCCAGGAGAGTTGCCACCTCATATGACACTGTTCGGTATATATACGGTACCTACAACAAAAAAAAACTATTTTAAATTTTTTTGTCTGTCTGTTTGTTCCGGCTAATCTCCGAATCGGCTGGACCGATTTCTACGGGTCTTACACTGGCAGATAGCTGATGTTATAAGGAATAACTAAGGCTAGTTTTATTTCAGAAAAATCATTAGTGTACCGCGCAAATAAATTAAAACCCATGAAATCCAATATATATAATATATTAATCTATATATTATTTTATAATTATAGGGCGTAGGCTACCGTGTTACCGTATACCGGTCGATCGCAAGATTCGCAAGCCGCGTTAGAATATCGGGGTGTAAGCGGAGTGCGGGATGCGGTGCCCGATTTGAGATGAATACATTACCAATGCCTCGCCTTAAATTATGAAATGCTGAACATTGAATCAGAACATTTACAAAAATAAGGTGTTTGTTTGTATGTGATTTAGATTTTCAAATAAAGAAAACCATTGTGGTATAAAGTATAACCATAATTACACCTCTTTATTACTAATCCAGTATATACAGTATTTTCTTCGAATTTATTGTATTTTTTAGTAAGTACTGTCCAGTATACTATTGTAGTCTTTGGTAAGAACACCTTCTACCCGTTTTTTGACATTGATACGTCCAAATTCATTGACTGGGGTATGAAATTAAATCTGAAATCACACATTACTGACTTAAAGATGGGCGTTTTAATGTAAATTGTAAAGCTTCAAATGTAACATTACTTTTTTAAATAAGCAACAACTCGACAAGCAATTTGATCTAAGAATGAAAAGTAAATTTTAAAGCCCTAAGATAAATAAGGTTTATTATTTTCAACCACAATAATTTTAAAACCGTTTGCTCACTTTTGAAGCTTGATAATATAGCATTCAAAAGTAAAAATTAACTGACCAAATTAAATATCATTTGATGGTTTGGAAAATGTTTAAAATATTAGATTCTTGTCTGGTTTTTTATGTAACATTAATTGCTTGTTCTTCCGTGTGGGGTCCGGATTAAGAATATAGCACCACTGCATCTCCTCCTGTGGATTTCGTAAAAGGAGACTAAGGGATTAAGTCACCATTGTTGATGTTTGCTATTTTCGTTTGTTTGTAAATTAAACAGAAACAGCAAGCCATTCGAGTCAGCAAGTGGCATCAAATCAAGCGAGTGATGCGATTGTTTGGGATCGATCGAGTTTATTCGAGTACACGAATCATGAGATTTCGCGAGGCCGCACGACAAATACGTAAACTGAATCGAAGTAGCGAGTTCAAACTAGTAACTCGAGTTATTCGAATCGGCCATAGTTAAACTCTGTTTATACGGTAAAATGCAGATAGTTATGCACATGTCTACTGGCAGCGTAGATGGAGTCTGCGACTGACAGTCTTGAGTATTATTGTTCTGTGGTAACAAGTAACAACCCGTTTGACTAGCTAATGTCAATGTGTACTGTGTTAAAGTCACCTGGTAGAACGTCATTGTCATCATCAGTGTTGCCACCTTAGCGATTTTGTCACTAGATCTGGTGACTTTTGACCCCTTTTGGCGATTTATTTCTGTCGTTTAGCGATTTTTTGTTTTTAGCGACTTCTAGCGATAATTAAGTCGTCTTCATCTATCCTAAAAAGATTCTATAGAATATTAATTACTATTTATATTCTTGTTTTGTCATTACAATATAATTATTACAACCAAACAATGTTATATATTTTTACAATTACGGTTGCTTTTCCATACTTAGAATTTGTTGACGTAATAAAAAATCTGGTTTTTGACATATTTTAATGTTTGTTACCGTAGTTTGATACACAATAAAAAGTGGTATTGAGTCACAGCGTTGATTGTTATTACGTAACAGTAGTAGTAGTCGGTTGTTTATCCGTCACCTGCGGGCAACTCATAGTGCCTAATAATAATGGTACACACCGGGTTCCAAACTCCCTTAGTCATCTTCTAGGACACCCATGGCATGAGATGGGGTAGTCCTAACCGTGACCTAACGTGATTTGAACATGTACTGCCGCTTGAGTTGTCTGTCCAGTACTATCGATACTTCGATAGATGGCATTACAACATTGTTTCTACTAAAATATATTTTTTGGGATTTCTGGTGACTTTCGCTTCGAATTTAGCCCAATCTGGTGACTTTTGGGTGTTGATCTAGCGACTTTAATTTTTATGAGGTGGCAACACTGGTCATCGTAGATGAATATACCTCTTCATTGATTGTCATTCATGCAGTCAGAGGTGGTCATAATTTCAATAACGGATAATGTAATGCATTATTCTTACGCAATGTATAACACATTATTGAACAACGAATTATCCTGTTGTCGTTTTTCGTTATTGTTATTGACAACAGCCAGGCAGAGCGCGCACACTCGCAGCTAACGTCGCACGGCTACGTGGCGAATAAGAACGCACTATGCGCAACCAATAGGTGTGAGAGATATAGTGCTATTCAAATATGACGTACTTCACATTGCTAAAGAATTACAAACCATACGATTATAGTCCTTAAACGCACGTCATAAAGTTCACTTTTATTTTTATCGTTGTCTGTTATCTTAATGTAGTGAGTCACATGTTTTATTTTACGATTTTATGCTTTATTCAATTGGAATAATGTCAATTTAATATTTAACTGAGGCAATAACTAAACAACGGATCACGAAAATTTGACAACAGTGAGACAATAATGTAATGCGAGTTGCGACTAATGTAAATGTTATCGTTATTGTTGTCATTGCGATCACGAACACGATTGTCATTATCCGCTGTCACTGTCCGGTGATTGTTGAAAAGTTTAGTTTGGTGTTTTAGACTATTGTAATTACCATATCATTTTAGTATAGTATATAGTAAGTGTTTTAAATTATTTTAAGTAAATACTAAGTAATGTACTGTATATAAACAAGCTACACATAATTCAAAACGACTCAACAGCAGGATAACAGGATAACTGACAGCAGTTTACAATAACAGTTGTTGTAAAATAACACAGCAGTGTAATTCATTATTGAAATGTAGCCGTTATTGCCATCTGTGCATGCAGTACGGTGATAAGTTATAACCTATGCAGGGTACAAATTAAGCAATAATTAAAGTTCTATATTTATTTGCGCTATATTAAAATAGTATTTACTGCCGTATACAATAATGACAAAATCAATGGCTGGTATTTGTGTTATAAAAGAAGAATATGTCATTCAACGACCGGCTAAAAGCAGCAGTGCTGAAGAAAGCATTGATTCGCTTTGTAAACGTAAACTAGAACACGAAGACGAAGAAAATATCACTGCAGACAATAAGAAATCTAAAACTAATGACAATGAAGACAAGACACCTTATAAGATTAAAAAACGAGGCCAAAATAAATCTCGGCCTAAAACATATCAAGATAACAAGGAGAGTAAACCTTGCCCTTCTATTGTCAACGTAGAATCATCCGATAGCATGGAACCATGCCAGTACAAGAACTGTAAATATCTCCACAGCCCACTTGATTATTTAAAATCAAAACCTGAAGATTTGGGTGAAACATGCCACTTGTATCACACCCGTGGGAGATGTCCTAGAGGCATTGCTTGTCGTTTTGGGTCTAGTCATATTACTGCAGATGGCTACAATAAAATTGATTTAGATAAATGGGCACAATGGAAAGATGACACAAAAAATACAATTCAATCACACCTTCAAACATCCCTTCAGAAAAAGAAATATGATTTTACTTTTTCTGAAAAACTTATTAAATACATGGACAAGAGAAAGAAAACAATTGCTAAGGAGTCTAAAGAAAAGCTTGAAGAGCCAAAAGATCACTCAGAAGTTCCTACTGTCATTGATGAACAAAAAATTTACAATAGTGGTGCTATCACTGATGAGGATTTGATTAAACTGCTGCCAAGGGAAAAGAAAACAATAGACTGGAGAGATAAACTGTATCTTAGCCCTTTAACAACAGTTGGGAATCTTCCCTTTAGAAGAATCTGTAAGGAGTATGGAGCAGATATAACCTGTGGAGAGATGGCCTTGTGTGAATCTTTACTCAAGGGGTTAAAACAAGAATGGGCTTTAGTCAAAAGACATGAATCTGAAGACTTGTTTGGAGCACAGATATGTGGCAATAATATTTACACAATCACAAAAGTAGCACAATTGCTACAAGAAAACACTGAGCTTGATTTTATAGATTTAAACCTAGGATGTCCCATTGATTTGATTTATAAAAAGGGTGGTGGTAGTGGGATGATGCACAGACTTAATACCTTGGAATCATCAGTCAGATGTGCTTCCAAAATACTGAGTATACCTTTTACAATTAAAATGAGAACGGGTGTTTACCAAGATAAAAAAATTACTCATACTATTGTACCAAAAATGTCTGAATGGGGTGCATCACTTATTACAGTGCATGGAAGGTCAAGAGAAGCAAGATATACAAGGTCTTCTGATTGGGAATATATTGAAACATGTGCAAAAGCAGCAGCACCTTGTCCAGTTTATGGTAATGGTGATATTTTAAGCTACGAGGACTACATAGAGAAAAGAACCATAGCTCCCACTGTTCAAGGTGTTATGATTGGACGAGGAGCACTTATCAAACCATGGATTTTTACTGAGATTAAAGAGCAGCGAATATGGGATATACGTAGTACAGAAAGGTTTGAAATATTAAAGAAATATACTAACTATGGTTTGGAGCACTGGGGTTCTGACATGCAGGGTGTGGAGAACACACGCAGGTTTTTACTTGAATGGATATCATTCTTGTACAGATATGTGCCTGTGGGCTTGCTAGAACAACCTCCGCAAAAAATTAATGAGAGACCACCTTCATATTTTGGTAGAGATGACTTAGAAACATTGATGGCATCAGGCAACTGTGCTGACTGGATAAAAATAAGTGAAATGTTATTAGGTCCAGTTCCTGATGGATTTAACTTCCTACCAAAACATAAAGCTAATTCCTATCAGGGATAACTATACGAACTTGTTATATAAACAGTATAAGTATAAATAAAAAATACCCAGAAACATTGGATAAGATAATGAGTGCTAACCCTGAAACCCTTACCTTGTAAAATAGAGGTTGCGGTTGCAAAGCATAAATAGTTATTGAAACTACTAATTACACGTTTATGTAGGGAAAACACTTTATACATACTAGTTCTCAAAACAAACGCTGATTATTGTATTAAATTATTGTTCTTTTTTTCAATTATGAAAAATAATTAATGATAAACCAACATTTATCATAGAATGATAATTTGTTTATTATTCATCACATGTTTTGAATCAAATATGTTATGTACCACGAAAAAAATCATAAAGATCTATTTATATGGTTTATATACATACCGTTCAATGAGTAGTTATTGAATATACACAGAATTCAACACTTGTATCAGATAGCAGATTCTAGTGTAATTGTATCGACCTGGGTGCTGATGATGACCGCTCCACTGGTTTTAGCCGGGAGGAGACCGGCATGCCCCTCCGCCCATTGGAAGATTCAACCGTGTTAGTAAAAATTTAAAGGAGTAGACTGGATCCAATAGACGGACAACCGAGTAGCACAACTTGAGAGACTCCTATGTCCAGCAGTGAATTGAAACAGAATTGATAAGATGTATCGCAACAATTTGTACTAACCTAAGAGTTTTGTCACTCCTAAAGTTATATTTTCATAAAAAGAATCTTCAGATACAAGATCTACACAAAAACTCATATTTTTATCACACTGAGATTTTTATATAGGTAATAAATTAAACTTTTGTATCATACAAAATTTACATAAAGTATATTAAATTCCATCGGGTTGAAGGAAGTAATTATAAAAGGTACTCTGTGAGTAAATGTTTAGATAAAAGTACTCTGATGTTTACCTTAGTAACCATGGCATCGCTCTGACAGTCTGCATCTGACGTTTCATTATTATAATCTTCAAAGATAAAGTATTACCTATTATTAATCTTTGTTATAATCAAAGACATAGAATTACCTGCAATAGTAATCTATGATCAGATCAGAGGCTATCTCTGTGCGATGCGCGGTCATCTACGGCATATCTACGGTCATTTGCGATATCAGGCACCTTTGGACCACCATTACAAAACTACAAGCGCGCATCACATCTCCTCTCGTGGATGCGGAAAAGTCGACTAAGAGATAGACAGCAGCGTCCCTTCTGTGGAACAGTAGCTATACTACCGCGCTCACCTACCCGCCTGTCCATTGGTAAGTACTGGCAAATTATCGACACGATTGTGGAAATCCATTCGGGAGGCCTTTGTTAAACTGTGAACGCCTTTGGCCGATGAGGTTAGATGGCCAGAGACATTGTATTCGATCTTGTAAGAGGTTTACAATAACTTGTAGGTAAGGTATCCCACTTCAACCCCCATGGACCCAAATTTGCTGGAAGAAGTACTTTCAACGGTCTTTCCGGTGACACGAGAGCGTCCCGGTACCTCTCCACTCCCGACTGCCTCGGACTGGGCCGATGAGTTGGGAGTTTCGGTAGGAAAGTTAGGTCGAGCCGTTGGCCGCCTGAAAGCCTTCAGCACCGCAACGGGTCCGGACAGCTTTCCGGGCCACGCGTATGCGGTGCAGTCTCTAGATAACTGCTTGAGGCAGCTGTTCACCAGTTGCCTCTGTTGCCGCATGTTTCCATCCACTTGAAAGGAGGCCGATATGGTTCTCTTGAGGAGGAAGAGCCGCAGTCTCCCTCTGCACACCGTCCCATTTGCCTGCTCGACGAAGCTTCAAAGCTATTCGAAAGAATAATTACCCACAGACTCGTTAAGCGCCTGTTGCGATTGGCCCCGTCCTGGCCGAAAGCCAGTATGACTTCCGGTAGCGGTGGTCCGCCATCGACGAAATTTTTTGCATTCGCTCGCTATCAGAGCAGGCAATCCCCCGGCGGGGTGGAGTAACGTTGGAAGTTAACCTAGCCGTAGTCAACGCCTTCAACTCCGTCCTGTAGGGCGCAATTAGGGGGGGCACTAGTCCATCATCGGTGCCTCCCTACCGGCAGGGATCATATGGACCTATCGGCGTGATAGGCACATTCGCTACGTGGGCAGGGACGGTAGCGTAAACTGGGGGGAGATAACATACGGGTGGGTTTCCACAGGGATCAGTTTTAGCCCCCATGAAACCTCGTGTCATTCGCCCCACTTGCGTCAGCTTAGTTTGTTACGCTGACGACACACTTGTGTTGGGCAGCGGGGAGTCTTTTGAGGATCCGGCTTGCCGAGCAAGCTGCGGCGATTGTCGTCTGTCGCCTGGGTCTCCGGATAGCGCCTCACAAACGAGGCGCTATGGACACAAACTGCTGAGGAGCAGCGTGCCACCCAGTTCGCGGATGTGTTGGTGATGCGCGAATCGGGTTCGGCCGGTACCTGAAGGTACCCTCGACAGTGAGGCGCACATAACCAGTTGCACTCACTGATCAGTAAGCGATCGGCGAGATTAAGCAACGCGTGGCGCGGTCAGTCTATAATATATGGGTGACTGCATAGTGGTATTTATTACTTTTTTAAAGACCCTGGACGGTCGTTGGGACTTCGAAGAGCACTTCGAAAGCCTCGTCCCCCGAGTTGAGAGGGTTGTGGGTGCACTACACCGGCTGCACCCATAATCTCGGGGGACCGTGTGAGTAAGTTTGCCGTCTCTACGGGGGGTCGTGCGTTTTGGCTCCGGCTTGTAGTTTATTTAGTGGGTCTTGTTACGAATTTATAAAAAACTTAGGTCCAGGCGGCAAAAAAAATTGCAGATGCAAATCATTTTCTCTTTTGTCCTAGAATTCACGCCTGCAATTATGGCAGCCCCACTCGAGGTGCAGCAGTGTGGTGCCTCGCAGCGCAGAACTAGACCTGGGTAGCATTACAAATTGTTATGGGCAGGGATAACGCTTACCACCGGGTCGTCGCCTCGCTCAAAATATCGATTAATCAAAATTGGATATTTTTGGTGCTCGATTTAATCGAAGATAGATTGTTGCGCTTGATTGGAATCGATTTTATTCGAAATTATCGACGTCCCTGATCAGTCCCATGAAGGGCTCTGTAGAGTCCGTGGATCACCTTGCTCTGCCATCATTAGTGCCAACTACTATCGATATTTTTAATGTCAAGTGTTACATACCTATCAATGGAGATATCTGACAAGAATAGCCGGTATTACCACGTCCTTATATATAGAACCCAAAGCGAGCTAGTGGTATATTATGTTTATACAAAATAGAGTAACTTATTTTACCCGATTAATTATTAATTAACGAATACAGGGTCTGTATATTCACCAGCCCTAGCCCCTTGTCCAAAACATGGTTAGGTACTATGTTTAGCTGTGCAATATCTATCATAGGCTAAAAATTAAAACTCAGTCCAATTAGTGTAAAACTTTAATTTCGTTCACATATAATGTATTTCAAGAGATACAATTCACTAGTCAAAGATTCATGGGTATAGAGACAAAAAAATGGTTTGTTATAATACGACGGGGTCTTACTTAACGTAATATCATATCCTGCTACATTGAGAACTTAAAATGATCGCAACAAAGTGATAACAGAACTTAAAAACATAAATATAAAAGAAATCCAAGGAAGCTTATTTTAATGTATTTTTAAAATTAAATAGCAGAGCTGTCATCCTTTGAAACATAAACATAATATTGATTATTAAAAGCCATATAACTTTTATTAATAGATAGTATGGTTAAGTTACTGTTATACAATAAAGAAATACTAAATGACAGTACTGAGCCATTTGATTTAATAAATGTAGACACAGTTACAAAATTAGCTCATCAGTACAAAATATGCTACTTACTCAATGGCTTGAATTCGTTTCTTTTCATAGTTCTTTAACACACATTTTTGAGATATACATTTGATGCTTAGTATATTCTTAGATAAAATAGTGACTAAAAATTCGACATTATAATATTCTATGTACAAAATGTATGTTATGTGACTTCTTCAGTGTGTTGCATTTATCGAAAATAGATTGTGTTGCAGAAACTATAACTTTTACAATAAGCCCAATATGCACCTACATACAGGTGTAGATTTCATCACCTGCAATAGTGGACGACTATTTTACTAGAAATCTTAATCTTCGTCTAATAACTTAAACCATAAAAGAGAAAAAGGACAAATCATTCTTTTATTAACCTAGCCATAAGCAATATAAATAGCATTGGTGACAGAGATGATATTTCTGAGATATGACGTCAGAACATATAACTTTCAAAGTATCTCCAATACACTAGTGAGAGAAAAGGGCAGAACACCTCATGAAGACCTGACATAAACTACCATGCCAAATATTTTTGCAAATCTTTTGTGATATAACTATTTCTCCAAATTCATTCTAGCCAATACAGTGATTTCATCATTCCATGTTGTGTCTGGATTAACAATATAGCACCACTCCATCTCCTCCTATTGATGTCGTAAAAGACGACTAAGGGATTCTAAACCAGAGAGATAAGCAGCAGCGTCCCTTCTGTGGAACAGGGGTGCAATTCTCTAAGCTAAAACATCCATACATTCTTGAATACAGAATTGAACAAAGGGTATATAACCAATTTTGTATTCGATAGGACATGATAGAAGCTATTCAAGGACACGTTGCAGACGGTAAGTCATGAAGACCCGTCTAAGCGAATACCAAATTAGGTTATCGGCGTTATTTCAATTCTGTATTAAAGGATCTATGGATGTTTGAGCTTAGATAATTGCACCCCAATAGCTATTCTGCGCTCACCAACCCGCTTGCCCATGGCCCACAATTGTGGCGATTTATGGTGGAGGGTTTTGTTTAGCAGTGAAAGTCCTTTGGCTGATATAATGATGATAGAGTGAAGAAAGGCTATATGACCTAATCTATACAAATAAATAAAATTGAAGTGTCTGTAATGTCAAAATAACTGCTTTTTACGAAATGCATATTAAAGTATATACGGTACCTACAACGAAAAAACTATTTTAATTTTTTTGTCTGTTTGTTCCCGTAAATCTCCGAAACGGCTGGACCGATTTCTACGTGACTTTCACTGGCAGATAGCTGATGTTATAAGGAATATATATGCTTATATTTTAAAACATTATTAGGTTTCTGCGGATAAATATTAAAACCCATGAAATCCAATATATATACTCTATGTCGAGTGTCTATGTCGAAGTACTCTAAGTGATTTATAAATATTCCAATTTCTTTTAAATTAAATGGCGGGTGTAACCGCGGCTTCCAGCTAGTTGCCAATATGAGATTACATTCCGCGCGTTCTTGCTTGCCCTGCATTGGGACCGAATTTCTCCACAGTTTTCACCAATTTTAATTATAATATACAACTAGGTATCGTAATTCCATAATAACATTTAGAAAGTGGTTCCACAGTTGTAATTTTAAATCTAATTTTGAGATCTGGGCTATCGAGATGTCAAGCAATATGCTACCATTTTCTAATGTCATAAACACTATTTAGGGTTTGATTGGAACCATTCATTCTATGAAATTAAGTACACTCCCAAAATCTTTAATAAGAGTCCATCACTGTTGCTGGGTGGGTCAAAAATGCCCCCAGGTATGATATAGAGTATGGATCACTGTGCTAATGCATCTTCTCAGATATTGCAGGTGATTAAATCCCCAGCCCCTAAATTAATGTTATTACATCTAAAACATCAATGTATGTACTGATTATTTACGATGTACTATTTAATGAAGTCTGCACCGAGAATTAATACTTAAAAAAATGTAGATTTAAAAACAACTGAGTCTGGTAGCACTGCACCAACAACAATCGCACATTAAATAAATACAACATGGAATGGAAATCATAAAGTCTGTGTCAAATCTTACGTAACTATAAGTTGCTTACTCCTTATTTTCCTCTGGCGTTTAACGTCTCCTACGTCGACGAGAGTCCCCATTGTATCCATTTTCTGCAAAAAAAAAAGACATTTTATAAATAAATGTGTTCCAATTTATATCTTCTGACAAACGTTTATAGATCACAGTTTATACAATATAACAACCATATTGAAGTTGTATATTATAGGATTATTCAGAAAATACACAGTAAATTTCTTCAATATGACAGGCCACCAAAAGCAGCCTTTGTAATAATAGTGAAATTCATAAAATAGGTGAGTTGGCATTGGTTTGAATATAACAAACCTCAGTCGTATTCATCGTCGGCGATTCCTCTGGCGGTCATTATTGTACCCCACGGAGCCATTCGCCAGCGCACCGTTGGAGCCCATCTGATCCGTACCGAGACCATAAGGCCGGCCGGGACCCATGTTTTGTGGATCATAATAATCCATTCGACCCGGGGCATCGTTGTAGTTCTCGCTACTCTCGTTTCCTTGCATATTACTATTTTGCTTAATACTCTTAGATCCGTACGACCCGAAAGCAGTAAAATTTGCACCCTGAGGTCCAACACCGTCGACCACGTTCTGAGGAAGCATGCGCGGCAAAAGGCTCCCGTGAGGTACGCCGAGGCCGCCAGAGTTGTAGCCGCCGCCGGGCGGCTGACCCAGGCCGCCGCCGCTGTCGGGGCCACCGAGACCTGCCGAGCCGAGACCTCCTGAGCCCTGGCCGGCCGAGTCTAAGTCGTCGTGATCCCGTCCTCTGCCACGGCGCCGCCTGTCGCGGCCTCGCGAGCGGGAGCCGGCCGAACCTTCAGAGCCGAGTCCGCCGGACGAACCAAGCCCACCGGACGAGCCAAGCCCACCGGACGAGCCGAGCCCACCGGACGAGCCGAGCCCACCGGTCGAGCCGAGCCCACCGGTCGAGCCGAGCCCACCGGATGAGCCGAGCCCGCCGCCTGAGCCGAGCCCGCCGCCGGTGCTGGGGGCGGCACTGGTGCCAAGGCCGGCGCCCGCCGAGCCGAGCCCGCCGCCGCCGGAGCCAAGCCCGCCCGCGACGGGTGCATAGCCGCCCGAGCCACTGAGCCCGCCCGAGCGAGCCCCGCGTTTTCTGGAATCTGACTCGTGGCCACTTTGTCCAGGGCCCCTTTGCTCGTGAGTCCCGCTGGCCGAGGATTCGGAAGGTGGAGGGGGAGGCGGGGGAGGAGGTGGAGCTGCCCAACCACCTGGCGGAAGCATCGCCGGTGAGAAATTCGGTATTATCATACCGTATTGGTCGGCGGGGAAGTAGGATGGCAGAGTGAAAGCCTGCCCATTAATTGGGGGAGGAGCGCACATAGTCATTTGGGGATTAAGAGCCATCAGTGGCGGTATTTGATTAGGTTGCTGTAAATAATTCGCATTACCATTAATTTGAGGATTGTTCTGAACTACGTTTCTTTCAGCTAGAGCCACGCTATTTTCAATAGGAGGGGTAGATGGACCTTTACCAACTTGGGCGGGAAGCTGAGGGCCGATGGGAGTTGGCAAAAGGGGTTTCGGCGTAGGAAGAAGAGCTTGGGGCGCCTGTTGTGGGCCCGAATCCGTAGTATTCTTCTGGGGGCTGCACTTGCCTGAGCGAGATCGGCTACGCGAACGGGAACGGGAGCGCGAGTGGCTTCTTGAAGACCTCGACGATCGGCTTCGCGACGATCTGGAGGAGCTGTGACGTCTACGGCGACGGTCGCGAGAGCGAGAACGTGTGCGAGAACGACGACGACGCGACCGTGATCGGGAGCGAGAGCGACGTCCACGTCGATATCTACCGCCGCGTCCGCGATGTCCTGATTAACAAAACATCAAATCAGTTTCTCACAATGCATTCGCATTTATGTATTAATTAAATTTAGTTATTGGCCCAGAATCTGGATAACGCCCATGGAAACAGTATTGCCATAAATTGCAATTATTATTTTAACTTACGTCTACCACCTCCACCACCGCGTTCAGCTAGTTCTTGTAATTTAGGGTTGACAACTTGTTTAGCTTCTTTCAATACAGCTACAAGATCGGCAGCCTTAGCTGCATTTGATGGAGTAAAAAAGGTGTATGCTGTTCCTGTTTTATTTGTTCGTCCAGTTCTTCCAATACGATGCACATAATCTTCAGAATTGCTGGGGTAATCGAAATTAATGACGAATTTAACGTCATCAACATCTGCAAAGATAATATAATAAATAAGATAATACAAGATATATATGATAATTATTGATTAATAATGTCTTAGGTTTTCGCGAGTATTACACATTATAATAAAACACTTTTAAACGGATTCTATCGAGTATATTAGACCCTGCAAAGTGTTCGAAAGGTCAGGAAAAACAAAAATCTAAAATATACGCGATAGAATCCGTTTAAAAGTGTTTTATTATAATTATTGATTAGTCCAAAGATGCTAACTGGCTACATGATTAGAGTACTAGATGCTTTTTAAAGTTTAACATACCTAAACCTCTAGCAGCGACATCTGTTGCAACTAGAATGGGAGCTTTCCCACTACGAAAATCTGTAAGAAATTTTATGTATAAGCACCTTCAATATGTATAATAGTTAGTTGCAATTTATGAGTCAAAATTGGTGAACATGCAGAATGTTCAACATTTTGTTTCTTCTAAGAATGATCAAGTAATTTTGTAACTTTTAAGGCTACGGCCTGAGTGCCCGCTCAAGTCAAGCGTTGGGCGGGGCGTGCGGCGTTCGTGTTTAACACATGGATACGTATGCAAGTATCCTGAGTAACGCGGCGGAAAGAGCGGCCTGTTTGCGTCGAGCGGAGTGTCGCGTGTAAATTCAAACCAGTTTGTTTTGCATCAGTGACAAGAGCGTGCGCGGTAATGTCGTTCGAAAAAATAATCACAGAAATTCAGAATAAACCTGAAATATGAAATATCTTCTCATTCTTTTTAAAGAATAGAATAGTTACAGCAATGTTTTATACAGCGTGAGTTCTCCGAACTGATTTCTTTGCTTAACTTCACTTGGTTATGTCTGAAGTCTTTGCTTAACTTCACTTGGTTATGTCTGAAGTCATTCCACTATCAATTTTCTTCTAAATTCATATCATTAATATCGTAAACATCACCGACGCCATGACAATAATATACTGGAGTACACGAACGCTGAGCGTTAACTGGGGCCACTCGATGAACGCTCTCTCGCCGCACGCTTGCTCTGCTGAACACCCCACCAGACGCTTTTTCACTCAGGCCAGACACTTAAGACTCCTGTCAATTTGGGCGTTACATTGCAGCGCGACAGTGGCGCATGAACAGCGCTGCAAACGCTCGCTCGCCGCATCACTGTTAATTCCAAACATTTTGTGCAGCGTGGCTATCGCGCGCTTGCAGCGCTACTGTAGGAATGTTGCCGCGCTGCTGTCACGCCCTATTACAAAATAATTAAAGTGTAGTTTAGTAATAGGTACATAATTTCATAAAATATGTATTAATGTTCTGAATTCTGAATGAATTATATGACAGTATTTTCTTCCAAATTCTTACCCATGTCCAAACCACTAACTTTTTATTAATTCTACATGGATACGGTGAAAGAAACCTTAATTATCAAGTGCCACAAGATATTTTCTAACTAGTGTATCAGAAGAATTATTTTAGAAAAACTTTTCACTATAGGTATTCCATGTTGTTAACGAAGGGGTTTTCGGCAAAGATATATATCAATCAAAAATGGTAAATCTTGTCCCATAAATAAAAAAAAAGTCCTTCTCATCTCACATTTCACCCTTCTAGGCCACCAATATGTTAATAAAATATATTATGTCAATGTGATATGATGATGAATGAATTAAATGAATATGGTTAACACATATGCATAGGCAAGTATGTAAGATAATATTAAGAAATTAATCAAAATAATTAACAAGAATATAAGATGTGGAAAAAAACATGAAACTCAATGCATATTGAGGGCAACCATCGGAGGTTTAATGAGAGACGTAAATATAATTTTATTCCATTCACTATTGTATTAGTAAACTTACTAATAATATAAACACCATCTGTCATATATCGCACAAAAAATAAAAATTGAGAGCGAGAGGTGAGAGGTCGCCCATCAGCACGAGGCGCGAGAACCGAGAGCCGACCACCGTGGTCGGGGCGCGGCAGTTAGCGCCGGCGTGGAACACCCGCGGGACTGCGCCTAGACATGCGCCGCGAGATGCGCCGGCGGCCGCCGCGCCACCGCGAGAAGCGGCTCAGACTAGCCGCGGGAGCGAGTCAGAGTGCATAGGGCTTAGCCCCGACAACGAGAGGCGGGCGCGGCGCGGGCGCGCCGTCGCCGCCGCGTGCGGCTTGGCGGCGACGAGCCGCGCGCTGCCGCCCCGCCGCACGGCCGCAGCTCTCCACAGCCTGCACATGCAGACACGGGTTCAAAAATGTTTACTGGCTGCGTTACACCCAACGCGCTCGCGTCTCATGTCCGACACCGCTTCTCGACAACCACTTGTGCCATTTTTTATGTTTTTATCATAAAGCACCAGTTTGATATCAAATCAGTTTCGCTATTATTGTGGGGCTAGTATATTTTGATAATAGTATAAAGTTGCTGTCAAAATAATAAATTAAATATTAAATCATTATAAGATATCAATCTAAATATGTTTACAGTCAATCTTACCTTGTAAGACCCAGTCACGTTCATTTTGTGACTTATCTCCATGAATACATACTGCAGGCCACCTAACAGCAAATAAAGACATCTTTGAATAACCAATTTAAAGGTGACATTAAATATATAGCATATAGCAATTAGTGAAGAAATACTAGTGGGTTGCTTTTTAAAATGGTGGTGAATGTACGCATCCATTACTTTAATCCGAAAAAGATAAGAGTTCACACCTACAGATTCACTTCAAAAATAGAACAGCCCCACCTTTGGTTGTAATTGTTTTACATTGTGTAATCACGCTTATTTAATCATGCTGGCCTAAATCTATCTATCTTAACTGACCATTAAGAGTTCAGTCATTATATAGAACCAATGAATAAACTACTTAAACTACCTAACTACTAAAATACTTCAGGTGACATTTTAGGGTTTCGAACGTACGAAGGAAGAAACGGCGGAACCCTTATAGTATCACTTGTGTGTCTGCCTGTCCGTTTGTCACGGCCAATTTGCTCCGAATCTACTGGACCGATTAAGTTGAAATATTGGTATACCAATGGATTTCTGCGACCCAAACACGTAAGTGTAACGTAAATAAATTAACTTTGAATGTGAGGGTCACTTTTGGGGGGAAATATATAAAATTAAGGAATAGTTTTGCAAACTGTACCATGTAACATATTAAATGGAAAGGCTTGTTGCGAGGGTCTCAAATGTATTTATTTTATAAATTTAAAATATCTAGTTTTAAAGTTATTTAAGAAAGTAGACGAAAGTTGACCCGCCCCCCTATCTCCCGAAACTACTAAGGCAAAATGTTTTAGTTATTGATGAATTTACATTATAGCCCTTTACCTACAGATGACAGGAAAACCTATAAGAAGTCTATGGTTTTAAAATAACATGGTAAATCTGTCAATATGTTTTTCAACTATGATGTTTAGTTTGTTTTTGGAATAAGTTATTGGTACAAGACTGAATTCAATAATAGACAGTATATTCAGCAAATTTCGGAATTTTCTTCTCCATGCAAGTTCAACTCGCACTTGTCCAGTATTTTTTAGTATAAGTTAGTATTGAAGATAACCACTCACATTTTGCTGTGTGGTGCAGGCTCAGAATGCCACCACCCCATTTCATCCCGTGGGTGTCGTAAAAGTCGACTAAGGGATTAACCGGAGGATGGGCAGCAGCATCCTTCGAGCCCACAACAACTCAACTGCGATCGCCAACCCGTCTGCCAAGCGTGGCGATTCTGGCAAGACCACCCACTTAGCACACTACACACCCATATCGGTTGTCGTGGTGATCTTTGGGGGAGGCCTATCCAGCAGTGGACTTTATTCAGCCGAAATGATGACTCACATTTATTTTATAACTAATAAATACAAATAAGCAGTACTCCTGAACATGATACATGTGGAACCCTGTAGGCCAGTAGGGTTAGTTGGACTCTGTATGTACATGTGTGTACGTACCATTGTTGGTGAGCCACCAATTTTATGTTTGTAATTGAATATTTGTTTTATTAAAATACAAGTCTAGATAAAATATAGTATGATTAAGATAAAAAGTTTTTTTTAAAATTTATACCACTTACAGGTGCTTAAGAATAGTCAAGACTTTAGTTGCCCAAGATGTTGATTTCCTATGAAGAAGAACAGGCAAGAAACTCCATATGATTTAATAAATGGACAAATTAAATGTTAAAGCACACTTACCCATCCCGTTTCATTTTTCTTGTTATATCATCTACACGACGCTTTGTTTCAATAAAAATTATAGTCTTATTTTCCTTTTCAGCCATGATTTCCTTCAGAAGTGTGCTCAATTTAGTTTCTTTTTCATATTCCATGCATACATCAATGATTTGTAAAATATTGTGATTAGCAGCCAGTTGTAATGAACCAACATTAATTTGAAGATAGTCTTTCAAGAATTCAGATGCTAAGCTTTGTACTTCTCTAGGCCATGTAGCAGACCACATAAGTGTCTGACGGTCAGGTCTGATTTGTTCAATGATCTTTCTAATTTGTGGCTCAAATCCCATATCCAACATTCTGTCAGCTTCATCAAGTACTAAATATGTAGTTCTCTTCAAGTTAGTCCTTCCACTTTCTAGAAAATCTAGAAGTCGTCCAGGTGTAGCAATCACAATTTCAACACCAGCATCTAGATCTCTGGCTTGAGGCCCCTTTGGAGCCCCACCAAACAAACAAGTATTGTGTATCTTAGAGGTATTTGCAAATTTGTCACAGACTTCTTGTATTTGTTGTGCTAATTCTCTAGTAGGTGCCAGTACAAGAGCAATTGGACCGTCTCCTCGACTAGATTTAGGCTGGTTGTTAATGTGTACAATAGCAGGTAAAATATAAGAAAGTGTTTTTCCTGAACCTGTTGAAGCAATTCCGACCATATCACCACCACTCAGAGCAATAGGCCAACCCTGAGCCTGAATTGGAGTTGGTTTAGAAAATCCCATTTTATCAATCTCATCCATAACATAATCTGGGAAACTTGCTTCGTCAAATGTCATCGTTGGCTTCGGTATGTTGCGCCCTTTGAGAGTTATCTCATTGTCACTCCTCCAAGCTTCAACATCAGATTCTGATCTGCTTTCTACCTCCGGATGGGGCACGTAGAAGTCTTTTTTGAAGGGTTTCAGCCTGCTTAGATCCCATTTCGGTTTTCGTAGATTTGCTCCGGGATTACTCCTACGCCCGCCCCCATAACCGCCTCCGCCTCCGCCTCCACCTCCACCTCCTCCCCCGCCTCCTGACCCAAGACCATAGCGTGGACTTCGGCTGCGGCTCCTACTCCTACTCCTAGTGCGGCTGCGACGCCTATCACGACTACGATCTCTAAAGGATGTAAAAAGTACATATGAAAAGAGTCCATTTAATCTAACAATACCGTATACTTGAAATGCGACTTATATTTACCTTCCTCGACCCATGACTGACTTTGCAATTTATTACTGCTGATATTTAAAACTGACAAATTCTCTCAACTTTAAATTAGGTGAAAATTCACTCAATTACCAAATAATACAGTACCCACTTCAATTACCACAAAGCACAACGCCATTTATCACGAATAAAACAAGATGGCGCCAATGCACGGAAGACGCACGGAAGGAAGCATCAAGCAGCATAGTTTTTTGTTATTATTTTGGCCTGGAGTCTAAGTCCTTTGGCCAAGTGAAAATAAATATTAGATAATTTATCAAATTCCTCAATAATCCAAGTTAAATTCACCAAATTGGAGACAAAAATCTGCTGATTCCCCACAAATTCCCCTCCATAAATTATATTTCTAAAAAATATCGGTATACCTACCTAGTTTATCGACCGTATACTTTAAATCATTTTAATCAACAGGGGTACTAACACTTTTCCAATAACTAGACTAGTAATTTCTTGCTTTGAAATTGGTTGTGCTTGTGTGCGACAGTAAATCAAAAAAAGGGAAAGTGAACTGAACATTAAAAAATGCCGTTATAATATTCAAAGTAGCCACTAGTCGGGAGGGTAGTGAGTGCACTACACCGGCTGCTGCCCAATCTCGGGGAACCATGTGAGGAATTTTGCCGTCCCTACGGGGGAGTGGTGCGGTCTGTGGCCCTACACAACGGCCCGCAGCACAGAGTGGCTATACGGATTGCACGAGGATACCGATAGTGTCCTACGAGGTTGCAACTCCCCTAGCGCATGTTCCACCTTTCGATATCTTGGCGGAGACGGATGCTTGGCTCTACGATCAGATACGTTCCCTCCGCCAGACCGGCGAAGTAGCGCCTCCAGGGGCGTTTGACAGCCAGAGGCGGCTAGCTCGGTGGCGCGCACTTGGAAAGTGGGGTCACCACCTGCGGATGCAGTTTGCGACCAAGCGCACCGTTGAGGTCATTATGCCACCTTTCGGAGCCTGACTCAGAAGGAGCAAGTGCATCACCTACCGCCTGATGCAGGTGTTCATCGGGAATGTTTCTTTCAGTGCGTACCTGCACAGGACAGGACGCGAGGCCACGGCACATTGCCACCATTGTGATAGCGATCAGGATGCCGCACAGCACACGCTCGAGGCGTGTCCTGCGTGATCTGCCGAGTGGCAAATCCTGGTCGATCGGCTATGTCGGTGGAGCAAGAAAACGGGAATGCAGTGGTCTCCTTCTGTGAAAGCGTCATGCTCCAGAAGGAGACCGCAGAGTGAGATCCGGAGAGGGTCGATCCTGCTCTAAGAAGGAGGAGACAGCGTCGGGGTAACAACCGGCACCTGGCACCTAATTCCCATTCACCTCAAACTCCCTGCTGTCGATATAAGTCGGGGGCCTCTGGGTTCGCGGGTACGCAGATTGGTCAATCTACGTGCCCACACCAAGCCGCCAGCGACATGAGACGGTGGCGCGCATGTGGTCATGCGCCGCCGTGTGTGCAGTATAGCACACAGTGAGGCTTCGGGGGGATCCTTTACAATCCCCGGGGAGGGTGACCGCTTTACAGTCCCCATCTTCAAGATGTGCCTATAGGCGTGGCACCGGTGGGTGGCTACAGTGTAATCACACGAGAACTTGGGAGGTGCCGAAGATTATCGCCCCAGTAGTTTAAGCTGGTAGGAGTTCAGCATGCCCCTTCGCCCTTCCCCGGATCGGAGGAAGTTCATGATGAATTTGCACAGGGATAAATAAAAATTAAAAATATGTATAATAAGTTTAATGTTGACATAAATAGTAATGTCTTAGATTTTCGCGATTATTACACATTATAATAAAACACTTTTAAACGGATTCTATCGCGTATATTTTGATTTTTGATTTTCCTGACGTTTCGAATACTTTGCAGCATTCGTGGTCGCAGGATGACTAAGGTGACAGGCGTCGTTACAGATTTTAAAAAGTTATTTTATTTTATCTACCATACAATTTTAATCAAAAAATTAGTTTCGATGCACGCAGTAATCACTCACAGTGTCTTGATGTTTCTTAGTGCGGTATCTTGTTTGGGACTTTATTATTTTAATGACTGGATTCCAAACAGGTGGTACCTGCCAACCATCTTCTCTATTAAAATTAGGATGTTTTTTTTAATTTCAATAGCCTCACGAAACATTCTAGGTACATATCGGTATCCTGGCGGAGATGGATGCGATCCTGGCGGAGATGGATGCGTGGGTCTACGATCAGACACGCTCCCTCCGCCAGAGCGGCGAAAACGCGCCTCCAGGGGCGTTGGAGAGGCTGCGGCGGCTAGCTCGCCGACGCGCACTTGTAAAGTGGCGTCACCACCTGCGGATGCAATTTGCGACCAAGCGCGTCGTCGAGGCCGTCCTGCCGCTCTTCGGAGCCTGGCTCAGAAGGAGCGAGCGCGTCACCTATCGCCTGACGCAGGTGCTCACCGGGCACGGTTGTTTCGGTGCGTACCTGCACAGGATAGGACGCGAGGCCACGGCACAATGCCACCATTGTGATAGCGACCAGGACACCGCACAGCACACGCTCGAGGCGTGCCCTGCGTGGGCCGCCGAGCGGCGGATCCTGGTCGATCGGATCGGGCAAGATCTCTCTCTGCCAGCAGTAGTGTCGGCTATGTTGGCAGAGCACGAAAACTGGAATGCAGTGGTCTCCTTCTGTGAGAGCGTCATGCTCCAGAAGGAGACCGCAGAGCGGGATCGGGAGAGGGCCGATCCCGCTCGAAGAAGAAGGAGACGGCGCCGGGGTAACAACCGCCCTGGCGCCTAATTCCGATACGCCTGAAAACCCCTGCCGTTGCTATAAGGTGGGGGACCTCTGGGTTCGCGGGTGCGTAGATTGGGGAATCTGCGTGCCCACACCAAGCGACCCAAGAGAAGACGGTAGCACGCATGTGGTCACGCGCTGCCGTGGGACGCTTTGGGGGATCCTTTACAATCTCCCTGGGGGGGTGACCGCTTTACAGTCACCCTCTCCGAGATGTGCCAATAGGCGTGGCACTAGTGGGCGGCTCTAGTGTGATCATACGAGGACCTGGAGCCTCCCTTACGTGCCGAAGATGACCGCTCCAGTGGTTTTAGCCGGTAGGAGTCCGGCATACCCCTTCGCCCTTCCCCGGGGCGAAGGAAGTTCATGACGAATTTCCACTGGGCACCAATAAAAAAAAAAAAAAAAAAAAGGTACATATCGGTTCTCTTTCGCGAGTACTTGAGGTTGATCAAAGTCAAAGTCAAAGTTTTTTATTTCAAATAAACCAAATATTGGCACTTATGAAACGTCAGAATCTAAGTTGCACGATTCCCAATAGTTGATCAAAACGAAGATAATGGTTTGGTTTGCCTAAGGCATGTTCACACACTGCAGACTTTGTGGAGCGTCTATGCTTGACGTCAGCTATATGTTCTTTTATTCGGGTGGCTATGCTACGCTTTGTTTGCCCTATGTATGATAAACCACAATCACAGAGATCATCAGATTGAGAAGTTGGCTGATCTTCTTGTGCGGCTTGAAATAGGTTTTTATAGAAGCACGCTTTAACATATGACCAATTCTGTCCGTGACTCCCTTAATAAATGGTAAAACAGCGGGCCGTCAATCAACCGTGGTGGGTTTCGGGCGGCTTCTGCGACGGGGATGTGGAGCTTTCAAATTGTTATTTTGAAGAACTTGCTTCACATGGTTAAGCTCCCCTGCCAGGTGGTCGGCGTCGCAGATGCCGTGTGCTCTCTGTAACAAAGATTTGGCCACAGTAGCTAACTGACAAGGATGGTGGTGAAGTAAGTGAGTAAATGTTAAAGCATTATATGATACAAATAAATACTTTTCAATTTGTAAAGGAATAAAGAAAATAAATCCAAATGTGATCAGTACTAAAACATAGAGAGTTATCCATAAGTAACCTAATTTTTATGGTTAAGTAATTATGTATTTGGAGTTCTTGAAGAAGTGTTCGAAGTCAAACTATCAATATTATTTAACGATGACATGGCAACATTCCCGCATAATGCCAATCCCCAATCGCCTTGAGATTCCCTGCAGTTTGGGGAATTCCCCACAAATTGGCAACTCTGCTATAAACTTAAAAAGCAGTAAGTTATCAGTAGAATTGGCTACTCTTTTTGGCGGGAAGTTGAAAAGGGCGGTAATATTTTATTTGGATGTATAATTTTATTTTTTATATCGTGTTACTTTTTACTATAAATTACATACAATTGTAGATATTTGTAGTGCAGCCGTATATATATATCGGTAAGTTTTTATTATAATTTAGTCGTTTTATTCATTTTCTTTAAGTCATGATAGATATAGAACTGGAGCCACCCGATAAAATCCTTTGATATCGTTGATTGAGGGCGACAAATTCCTTAGCATCAATCAAGTCGATTGTGTAGCTGATACTTTTCAATCTGAAATCTAAAAAGAAATTAATTAGCCTTCAAACCAAACCAAGGGACAAATTTATTATTTCTAAAACTATTTCTCACATAATTACCTATTCATCAGCAAAACTGAAGTATTCTTTACCTTCACACATTCCAGAGCCAATGACAAGAAAATATTATGAAATTAATTCTCGCATAACATTATTATGTAATGGGATACGGTAATCCTGGAGGGCAGATTAAAGTAGCTGCTTGATTTCTTCCTACCTTCTGATATAAAAAAAGTATATCATAAGAAAAAAAATATATATTAAGTAGCTTACAGAACGCAGGGCAGTTTGTGGCAAGCTGAATGTGAGTGGCGACACTGCGTACCCGAATGCTCCAGAGAGTCGGTCAGGGCCTCGTCTCCGGCTTGCCTTTATTGGTTGGTTGGAGTGTTACCCCATGAGTGCCTGTAGGATTTTCAACTCTGGCTTGCCTTAGTTGGCCGATCAAATGGGGGCCGCCAGAGCTATATGCTCGGGGGTGGAAGTGTCTAATCGTGTAATAACGGGGAAACCAGCTCCGAGTCTTCGAGACGCGTGATGGTGAAACCGGTGCCGCTCTACACCTCTAGCCGCTCACACCGGTGTTGCCCCTTGTCGCCTGTAGTGGTGGCCATTTAGAGGGCCCATCTTGTGAGTGGAAAGTCACCGTCTGCCACAGAATTTCACTTTAAAGGTTGAAAGGCAGACGCCGTTTTTTCCGTTTTTCTTAGTGTTAAATCCATTTAGCACCCATTGCAATAGACCTTATACTTGTAGTTTCCATTTCATACAATAGTTTTATACCTCCGTGGACAATCCGAGACTGCATTTTATAGTGCAGCCATGGAGAGTCCCCGGTTAGTTTAGTCCCATTACATTTTAGATTAAAATCTTTAAAGGGCCTCTGCGTGTTAATAATAATAATAAATAGTTTATTGACTTCCAATTAGCAGTTTAGATTAGTCCCTAACTCCCAAATTAGGTCATACCTGTGTTTTAGGAGTCAGTTCCTTCCCAATTAGGGTACAGACAATATGGCTATCCGTACAAAAAAGTGGAAATAAAATAGTAAGTTTAAAAAAGGGAAAAAAATTAAATAAACAGGTATGTTTCACATTAGCGGTTATCTTGATTAATTTGTATGAATGTAACGGTCATTGGGCTGTGATATAGAGCTGCGATTCTGATTTAGTGTATGGAGGTGTGTGCGGATGTGTAAATGTGTGTAATTGTGTGTGTGTGTGTGTGTGAGAGAGAGAGAGAGTGTGTGAGAGTGTGCGTGTGTGTGTTTTGTGTTGGGGAAGGGTGTACGATTGTATACTGGATGTGTGTGTTGCGTGCATGGTAACATAAACTAGGCTGTTGTGATAGTCTGCAGAAGATGTTCTACTTCGTCGTAGGAATAGTTATTTAACCATTTGATAATCTCTCCTTTTACTTGGTAATTACTCATATTCTTAATGGCCTTATATACCAGTAAAGACCCTGGCCCTTTCCTATTACACGCAGAATTGGTCTCCACTGATCCAAAAAGTGGAGTTTCTCTCCATTCAATCCGGTTTGGCCACATACTGTATAAACATAATTTAAAACACATTTTAGAGAGAGAGTAATGGACTGGCAATAAACTTCACATCTTGGGAGGCAGCAAACATATGTTTAAATAATGAGTTACTTGTCACAAATAGTTATAAGGCCTTTGTCCCTTCATTTAATAATTAAAGAAATCGTTAGCAATCTAAAAGTTCCAGAAAGGTATGGGCAAATAATAGTTCCGCAGAATGAGTAGGAAGTCGGCCTCTCATGATGGCGTGGTTTGGCTCACTACCCAGATTGTTGTGCTTACGTTTGATGGTGAGTTGCTGCCTAAATTTGTTTATTCTTTTTACTATTCACTAACAGTAGAACAATACCCCACGATCCAATGTTACAATTTCTGTAGATTTGGTCACACGCAAGCTTCATGCAGAAGCACCCCGGTGCTTTAAATGTGCCGAGGATTACAGTGGTGATAATTGCAAAGTGGAAGATTTTTATTTTATTAAATGCTTCCTCGGGGTACAGACAAAATTTGCCCAGAATAAGCACGTTTTTTTCTGTCCTTTGGCCATATAATCTGTTGTTATCATCCGTAGTTATCATCTATGTAGTCAACCACCGACCGAATTTTTTGTCCTTAAAAGCGTTGCTAGTAATAAAATTCCTTCGCCACCATGGTGGGATAAAGATTGCACTAAAGCCATTATAAAAATAAATTAGTCTGAGATATGTTCTTCGGGGTCCGTGTCCTCCGGGAGACCCCGTATGGCCACTTTGAAGTGCTTGTGGGCGGGGAGCAAGTAGGTGAACCAGCTCAGCCCCTCCACCCTTTCAAGGTCGGACAGGTAGCGCTGTACTGTCCGACTTTCAGCATCAGATTTTGGACCAAAGCGCACACCCTTCCCGTACGGGCGCGGATTTGGGGCGTGTCCAAGAAGTGATTTTAATTGCCGAAAGTGCCACGGCCAGTGCGGCAGATTTTCGACAATCACAGGGTGGTTTGCGTACCTGGCGATCCTGGGGGGCTGTTCCGGTTGCGGCAGGCGTGGAACGGTTAGTAGTAACCGGGCGCTGGGTCCGCTGTTGTGGGCTGGGCGGAGCTCTTGCCACCTCTGCAAAAGTTTGCGGCGGATGACCTGACTGCTGGTCGCGGTCAGCCATGTTGGCGGGGTCTGCCGGCGGAAATCCCCGAGTATATCCTCCGATAGATCCACCCGAACAGGCCGAGCCGCGTCGGCTGGGTCGAGGCGAGTGTCCGTAGTTTTCGGCTACTTCTTCTTCTTCGTATAGAATGTGGGTAGGTTCCTCGGCAGGTGAATTGGGTGACACACTGTGGGATACCTCCCGTATAGGCGTATATGCGCACATGGCGCGACGGAGCGCCGGTCCCTAGGAACGGGTGAGTTAATTTTGCGCGCGGCGAGTCAGTGCGGGGGTTCGGGTAGCGGCACGAGGGGCACGGGGCGCGACGAGGCAGGATCCGCCTGCAAGTGGTGACGCGCGGCGGACGGAATGTGTACTTCCCCGCTGGGCGCAGCAGGGGAAGAGACTGATGGCGTGATCAGTGGGGCGGCAGGGGCTAAGCGCGAGGGCGTCCGTGATGCGGTGCGAGTGCTCGACCATGCATGCATTCGTCTTCCTCGGCTTGCCGGGTTGCTGACGAGTGTTCATTGGTGGAGGCTTGAGGTACTACACACACAATTTTTCAGAAGAGTTCTGAGGGGGCGCAGCTCTAACGCGACCGTAGGCGACAGGTGTCGCGGTGTCCGGGAGTGGCAGTGTTTCCACTCGCATGCTGACTACCGTCCGTTACAGGCACGAATGGTAACTTAGTCCTAGGTGGTCCGAGCGTATAGCGACAGCGACAGCGACAACTGGAGAGTAGTCAGCTGTAGCGGGCTACGTGGCGTAACTTGATTTTACTTCGTACCGGGCCTTATAACTCAAATCTTTTCTTAAGGAGTAAACTCCGAAAATACAGAGAAGGGATTTCAGTTTCACAATATAGTTCCGTATTTTAATTCATGCCGCACGTCTACCAACGCTTAGTTACCTTTCAGGACAATCACGTGTGGTGCCGGCTACAAATAGCACCAACCCATCTCATCCCGAGGGTGTCGTAATAGGTGGGTTAACTGGAGGGTGCTCAGCAGCATCCTTCGAATAAATTAAGAATGCAACTCCAATCGCCGACCCGCCTGCCAAGCGTGGTGATTATGGCAAAACCCCCCAATGAGCATACAACACGCCCAGACCGTTCTTTGTGGCGATCTTTGGGGGAGGCTTGTGTCCAGCAGTGGACTTTATTTGCCTGAAACGACGAGACAAAATAGATAGCTGAGAATCTTGATAGAAAGTGTTACAGGCATCATATAAGGGCGTTTAAACTTTTATGAAGTTTTATGTGTATTAGATGTTAGAGTAAGATAAGACCTGCACTGCGAATCAACACTGAACACAATAACAACACACTTGAAATAAAAGTGAGTCTTTTGATCAATATGATATAAAAAAATATCAGCCCTAAGACATCCTTTGCTGAACAAAGGCCCCCCCCATAGATTTCAACAATTGTTTCATCATTTTGGGGGTATTTGCAAGTACTCACCACGCTTGGCAGGCAGGTTGGTGAGCGCAGTATGTTTAATGTTCCAAAGAAGGGACGCTGCTGCCAATCTCTCTAGTTTAGAATCCCTTAGTCACCTTTTACGACATCCAAAATAAAACAAATCATATTCATCTAGTGACACCCTTTATAAAATCAAGTATGGCGAATAAAACTTGATTACTAATAGGTATGAGAAATATCTTCACGCTTTTATGTAATAATGTTAGATAATTGGATTTGTGACTTCCAAAAGACAGACCGTAAGCTGAATTAACTTAAAGAAATAGTTAATTATTTACAACCAAATAATACTATATAGCAATATGGTTGAACGCTTCCCTTCCATACAGGAGAGTCTGAGTTCGATTCCGGCCCGCACCTCTGACTTTTCGAATTCATGTGCGCACCTGAAAGGACTTCAAAAAGTTCTCAATTGTGGCCACTAGGCCAGCGTGGTGGACTAAGTACTAAACTTTCTCATCGTGAGAAGAAGCCCGTGCCCAGCGGTGGGACAGTAAGGGGCTGATTATGTATACTATAACAGACTATCAAAATGAACATAAGCTATGTGTGTTACCTCGAGATTCAACAATAGTAACAGATATAAGAAATGTAATTTTCTTCTTTTTTTAAATAACATTGCCTCACACTAGGATTTCTCCTGTGTCGTGGGTGCGTTCACAGACATACATTCCACACACAATACACCCAGACCCTGAAAAAACCTGCAGATCAATCAAATTATGACTTCGGGCGAGATTCACAGACCGCACTCTAGGCTATTGCGCTAAGCAAAGCAAGCGTTTATATGAATATGAATGTTATCCGCATAAAATTAATGTTCATATTCGAACGTTCCCGTTAGGATTGGAACAGCGAGAGATTTTTTTTCTTCAAAAAAATGCTTTTGTATTTGTAAGCGTGAAGCAACACGATTACACGAGTTCTAACCGCCGACTTATCGTAAGCGACAATTTCTTGAACTTGAATGAGATTTGAAATTAATGAATGATGATGAAATTTGTATCGTAAGCTATGGGAGATTACGATAAAACATCCAAATTCTAAGAATCGTCATTGGGAACGAAACCATGACTACCCCACACTAGCGGCTGTATTTGTATGTACTAGATAAAAAAAACAGAAATTGACACTGACTTCAACCGGCTGTTGTGGCCTAGCCATAGAGTATAGTAATATATAGGGCCTAGCTTAAATCACAGAGTACATTATTTAAACCCATATTAAATTACATTATCTTTCAAGCGGTCCATGTCCACTTGTAAACTGCATGATGCTGAGTTTATTGCATAAATATGTGTTGCCGTTTCACTTAAATTGTAATATTTTAAGGGGTTTTTTTATTATACCTTTGCGATCTCGTGTTTTAGCTTTACGTATTCACCAGAATCACCTGTTCATTCACTGGAGCTTTGGAAACATTATTAAAGAATGAAAAATATGATTTGATTTCATAAAGTATTAAGTATTTAGTCGGGAATTCATTTATTCATTGTTCATACAGAAAAAAATTGCCATTTTCATTCTGTAAACAAACAAATTAGTTATGAAATATACAAATTGGAAGTACCTGAAGATAAAATCAATAAACAAAAATTAAATTACGTACAAATTTTTATCTAATGAAACGAATAGTATTTTTTTTATCTGTGACGGAATCCATTTTCTGCGTTGTTGTGACATTTTGCGTTTTGCTCTTCTTGGTAAACCATTCTTGAGAGAAACGATTTGTATTGTATGAATATTGTTATGCTATTGCACATTACACTACCAATTATGTGATGATAATTTTTTGTATTATTAATATTGTCAAGAATAAGCACTTTTAGTTTCTTGAAGGAACGCACGATGGGTTGAAAAGTGAATACTATCGGCAGCCTTATAACAATCTCATTTCATCATTAGCTATTTACACACGCCATAACATAACAATGGAGCTAGATGTATCACCTGCGGACAAAACTGACAACGACATGGAATATTCAGATAATTCGACGGACAGTAAATACACACCGTGTAAAAACGACCAGTACTCTATCATACGCATCCCCGATGATGGTGAAAAGTCAAGTAAACACTCATCGAGAAAGCAATCAAAGAGAAGAAAGAAGAATTCAAATCATTCACGATCTTTACCTAGGATAATAGTGAAACCCTTGCCACCACCACCCCTTCCTGAGAACAGAGAATGGACAGCAGCCACTTCCTACACTGAATGTAATTCTAACACCAACAGATTATCCACTATGCGTGAAGTATTGGCAAGCATTCCAGGGTTCTGTTTGAAACCTCGAAAACGCAGTGGTAAGAAATTATCAACGGCAGCACAATTACAACAAATGAGAGAGGGTTGCATTGATTTAGAGACACCAGATTCAATATTAGTAAATACAAATATTAGGGCATTACTAAATAAACATACATTCTCACTGCTTCCATCTTTATATCAATATAAGCTAGGGCAGCTACTTCCTAGTGTGGATAGATTAAGTCCTTCAGGTCGCTTAAATTCATCTAGTCTAAATAATGAATTTTTTGCACGTGCCTGCTTACAATGGCAAGATAGCCTTTCTGGTGGAGAACTAACTCCAGAAAACCAACAAAGAATGAAGACTGAAGCTGAAAAAGAGAAAAGCAAAATAGACCCATGGAAATTAAAACATTTTGAGCCCATTTGGGGAGAGAAGTCAAGAAAAGAGAAATCTGCAATCAGTTTGAATACAGATCGACCCTCCCTTAAGACCACTATAAAATTGAGACCTACAGCTTCAATAACAAGTAGTAGTACTGTTCCAAAAATTAAAAAGAGTAAATCATCTAGTACTAGTAAAAAAATGCGATCTGTTGGTGCAGTGACAAGATCTTCAGCAAAAGCTGATGAAGTTTTAGAAGAACCTGTTACTGTTTGCACTAAACAATCTGCACCGGTGCCAGACTTATTACCTCTAAATCATACAAAAAGTCACAATCATCCCAACTATGAAGAATATCCAGTAGACTTTAGTTTCTCTGATTCATCTTCAATGCAGAGGATGGATGACTCACTTTCCACTACACCTGTTGATCCACTTCTTCTGCCAGATGTGGAAACTGAACGCAATGAAATAAAACAAGAATTGGATATTAGTGTTGTTACCATTGAAGAGTCTAGTAGTTCAAAAGATTGTGAAGAGGATAAAGCCACAGATTCTGACAACAATATACATGACTTGTCTAAGAGGTCAAGTAATGAGAAGGTTGAATATCCTATGGCAAAGAGAATTAAATTTGAGGATGATTTTGTAATAAATAATACAAGTTTTTTAGTACATAATGCAGATATTGCAAATAATTTTTCAGATATTGAGACAAATTATGCTAATGAGCAAGTCTGTCCCAATGATGAACTTCTGTATTCTGGGCAAGAACATGGTGACACTAATAGTGAAGATAGTAAAGCTACTGCATCTGTCTATGAATATGATGCAAGAAGTGAATCATCAGTTTCTAGTCTAAAGATAGATACAAGTGCAATCAACATGACTACAAGCGAATCTATAGGGCCCACCACGTCCATTCCTTATGATAATACTGTGGTAGAAATAGAGGATAGTACACCAATTGATAAAGGTAATGATCAACATTCAGTAAAACATGTAACTCAGGATGAATATGCATCAGAGCAATATCAAGAGTGTGTGAAGTCTGAAACAGATGTAGAATCACCACAGCACTGCAAAGAGTCTATTGTTGAGCAGGATGTATGTACAAACTTCATTCAAGGGGTGGATTGTCAAGTTCCGCAGCCTGTTGTCCAGTCCCATTTAAAGAGCGATGCTACGAATAATAGCCTTGACAAATGTGAAAAACAAAACTCGTCTCACAATATAGCTCAGAATTATTATGATGACCATTTTAAAGATGCAGAATCATTTATATTGGAGACAAGCCTCTCAATACTTACATCTCGTGAGTACACTTTTTAATTTTAAATGTATACTGTTTAATGTTACATGCATAAGAAGCTGAGTAAATTTTTCCATTACTATCATCATTATATCAGCCAAAAGATTTTTTTACTTTTTATTTATTTGAACAAAGGCCTCCCGCATAGAATTTCGTAACAACCAGGTCCATGCCTTCCACATACAAGGTCTCCCAGCTTCCATCACCAGGTGGTCTGTCCACTTCATTGGAGATATTTTTACTATCATGGATGAGAAATATATATTGTATGTATTCTATGGTGTCTTTCATCTCCAAATGAGCAAATAAATCATACCAGTAACATGAGGCTATCTGGAAACCTAGAACGATTTCAAGATTTCTGAACGTATACTGAAAATCGGTGTCCAATTTAAATCATATGTAATATCGTAAGCATAGGCATATAAATTTTAAACAATTTAAAAAAGTAAAAATATACGTACACAAAATCCCTGTGGTTTCCAAATGTCCATATTTATTATGTTAGTCCTAAATATCTAAGTTTTTCAAACAATTAACAAAGATAATATGCACATTAAAGTAATAACAGGTATTATTTTTCGTATAAATATTGTTCATTTAAATAATACTTTTACAGAAAGTGAAGATGTAAAATATCCATCACATCCTAGCCTGATGGAGTTATCATCATACATGAGTGAAACAAGTGAGTGACCTTATAAATTTTATAGTGAGGGTATACAATTATTTTACTAATAATGACCAATTCTTTTTTTTTGCCTACCCAAACATAAAATGATGTCAGTAAAATTATTTCTCATACTATTCCAGATGTTACTGCTGTTGTTACAATGCCTTTGACACAAAATTCCTCAATACCTATGATGGAAGTCACTAATACATCTGTAAGTCTACTTAGGTAATAATATTCGTTATTTATACATTATAATTTTATTTTAATTGTGACTGAATGAATTTTTCACAGATTGTGTCTTATCCTGATGATAACATGAAAGATGCAGCTAAACCGAAAGCATCTGCAGTTTTGTGGAAAAGTGAAAGCGACTGGACCAATAATGAGAATGTCATGACATTACATCCATTTTCAAGTTTAAATGCAGAATCTGCCAAATATGTTAGTGAAGATTCCAAAACGAGCATAGAGGATATAAATATGAATGATGAAAATTGTATGTATAAAGAGGACAGGGATCCAAATTTTAATATGGAATCTTCCAACTCATCAGAGAGTTGTCAGTCAATAAAAGACTCTTCAGTGAAACAAGAATTAGAAGCAGTAACTAGCTTAATATCTAGCACCGCTGTTACCAACCCACCTATCAACTCTACTACCATGACACAGGGTATGAGGCCTCTTGGAAAAAAATCGAAGCTAGTGAAAGAATCAAACAGGTATGTGTGGAGGACAGGTAATGACTTTAAAACCTCTTGGAAGTTATCTTTTACCCAGTAACATCATATTGTATATCTTTAGACCCAGCATGCTGTATGTAGATAGGCATTCTAAAGACCACACTAATTAATGGTGGTAGAGGAAATAATTATCATTCTTGGCAGAAGAATTACTTAGGCCCAGCCTGTTGATATTGTTTTCATATTTATTGAATCCTATTTATGACGCCCGGTAAGGGGAGTTTGTTGCTTTTGCTTTTCTGAAAACAATGAGTTCAAGTTAATCATTTAAGACATTAAAAAAATAGAATAATGTTAATTTGTGGCTAAATGGGCACTGGGCAAAACGATAATTGATATGCGTAAAATAATCTTGCACAATAAGCCTTGGATGGGTGAGTATTCTATACACATCACACCACAGCGCCTAGGAAAAGGCATATATAATAATACCTGTTACAGTTGTTACGGCCTGACAGGGAGTCTGCAGTGACAACTGGTCTAATCGGTTCATCATCATCATCATCATCATTTCGGCCGAATAAAGTTCATTGCTGGAAATAGGCCTCCCCCAAAGATTATTGCACATCATTGGGGGGTTTTGCCATAATCGCCACGCTTGGCAGGCGGGTTGGCGATCGCAGTTGAGTTGTTAATGTAATCGAAGGACGCTGCTACCCATCCTCCGGCTAATCCCATAGTCGCCTTTTACGAAACCGGCGGGATGAGATGGGTTAGTGCTATTCGTAGCCGCCACCACGCGGCATCGGTTGCAGAGTATAAATTCAGTTGCTCTGTATTAAATATTTATATTCAGTCACAATCGGTTCAACTGGAGCCAACCCGAACATAGTAGGGACATGATGGCTAGGATGATGAATATAGAATAGCCTAGAGGTTGTAGTGAAAATGGTCAGATAGAACATATTAATGATTCTATGAAACTGTAATTTTGACATATGAATGACAGATCAATCATGGCTGCTCTGAACTAAAAGCATTTTTTGTATAGGAGGTTGTCTACACTGCATAGTTTTAAAGTTGCAGCAACTTTGTGTAATTATTCACAGTATTAATCGCTAATTTTTGTCTTTTTCCAGGAGTCGTAGTTCCAACAAAGTGCCACCTGGCACGGTGAACCTTGAGCGCAGCTACCAGATTTGCCAGGCGGCGATCCAGAACAGTCCGAACCGCGACGCACTGCGCGGCCAGCTGCGGCCGCCACCCGCACTGCTCACGCGGCCTGCGCGGGCCGTGCGCCCTCCCCCTCCGCCACCCGTGCTCGTCAGGCAGCTGCCAGTCTCTGTGATGCCTCACAATGAAGTATGTTGATGATTTTTATGCCGTTTTTAACGCCTTGTCATCTTCCTCAGGTTCCGAAACTTGCAAACCTAATAAGTACCTAGTAGGTTCTATTAGCATAGTAAAAATATTTAATAGCGTTTACGTCTACTGCGGGACTCTCCAACTTTATGTAAAACTAGCTGGGACCCGCGGTTTCACCCGCGTGTAATTTAAAAGAAAATTTAGAGTACTTCGACATAGACACTTGACATAGAAGATATATTGGATTTCAAGGTTTTTATTTTTTTGCGCGGAACCCCAATCGTTTTTCTAAAATAAAAGTAGCCTAAGTTATTCCTTATAACATCAGCTATCAGCCAGTGAAAGTCCCGTCAAAATCGGTCCAGCCGTTTCGGAGTTTACCCGGAACAAACAGACAGACAGACAGACAAAAAAATTAAAAATTGTGTTTTTGTTATAGGTACCATATATACTTTCATATGCATTTAGTAAAAACCTGCTATTTTGACATTACAAACAGACACTTCAATTTTATTTATTTGTATAGATTAATGCGAATTACACTGACACAGAGCAAGCAGGAGTGTGTGCGTAGAGTTGGCGCGATCACTCTCAATGTAGACGGACTAACGCTTCGTTCCATTCAATTTAGAGTAATATTTTTATAGACAATATTAAATTTTTATTAATATTATTTATAAGCATATGATTGATCTGTATACGTTTATATAATACGTTTTAATAAGTTTATTTAGATTAGAAGATAAGTATATGCAGAATAAAGTTTCATAGTTTGTTGTTAAATAGATAAGTTGTTATGCTGTAGTGGGTGTTAAATGAAATAATTCAACAACCGAAGGTAAATAATAATAATATTTTGTTTATTAAATAGTAATAATTTATTTGAAAAAATTACAATAAGGGTGTGGTTGTATGCCTGTCACTAATAATTTTCCATTTCCTAAATTAGGCGGGCGCAGGTACTCTTCTGGGTCAACCCCTGTAGTGGTGAAGGTCGCGGTGATGATGACCGCGTGGTGATGATGACCACGGTAATGACTCGAGGTGGTGAAGGGCAGCAGGGACTCGCCAAACCTGAAAGCACCGACCGGTACTCGATGGGCAGTACTAGTCGTGGGTGTTTATGCACTTGGTACGTAGCACCCCAGATATGGGGATAACTTTCTACACAGACTTTATAAAGTGACTAATATTTGTCAAAAGGAATGTGCAAAATTGTCACCTATTTTAGTTCGGGAATCCATGAATGAAGTCACTACTACAAGTGAATGTGTGCTTCCCTTACGGGTGTTTTACCGAACTGTCGAGGTATAAATCGATATGTCCAACAGCAACTACATTAGAAAGGCCGAGCCGTGAGTGATGAAGAGGTGGTATGGCGATCGAATAAATTGAAGGTCAAGCGCTTCACTGGTACTAGACGTATTAGATAAACTATTTAAATAATATTGGAATAAATAATCTACTAATCCAATATTTCTCGGTTATTGAGTCCCTGCTCTCGACCAACCCAGCACTGGCAAATGTGTAATAGCTTAATGGTTCTTGGAGTAGGATATCTGTGAAGAGAATTCTGAAGTATAACAGTGAAGTTTTATTCTGAAGAATAATTATCGTGAAGATTGTTTCATAAAGTGTTATTTTGAAACATTATTTATTTATTTATGCTTAATGTACAAAAGTGTACAAACATTATCATGAAGATTATTTCCAGAAGTCTTATTTTGAAACATTATCGTGAGAATTGTTTTATTCTGAAACATTATTGTAAAAATAATATTCTGAAGTATTGTATATATCGGTTGCAATAATGCTGGTTACGTGTTCAGAAGGGAAAAACCGCAAGCCAAGCAAGTAACCACCGCCGTTGTCCGTGGGCACTACCACTACCCCGGCGACCAGCTCCAGCACGGAGATGGCCGCGGACTACAGCCATGGAGGAAACCAAACGTACAGATACCACTGTCTCCGCGACGACAGCGGCCTCCCCCGCGACCGCTTCCACTGCACCTACTGTAACACCCTCCGCCGCGTCAATACTGCCTGCCGACAAGCAATCTATGAAGCCACCTGTCGCTGTCATTAATAGCAAGGTAGATAGAGACAGAAACCTCTACAGTAACACGAGTGAAGAGGATTATCGCGCATCCGCCAGAGCCGAGTGGACCAATGGAACGCCGCCCTCCAAGCAAGAATATGGGGATCCACCCACAGCAACACTAAAGCATATAATATCTGTTCTATCGCAAAGGCTAAGGAAGAGTTATAACGCCAAATAGTTGAACGAGCCACGGCGTGCCTAGCTACTCTCGAGATCTTCTGTCTGAATAAAAAGATGATATCTCCATCTACTCCAAGTTAGTAGCAACAAACGAGTCGAAAACTGGTGCAGCCAAATTAGGTAATGCGACTTGTGCTAGTGGTCACTGATGTACCGCATCACCCAATAGAAGAAACGGTGGTCAACAGCACACAACAGTCACCGGCGGAAGTTGAACCTGACTTAACTGTGCTGGCGGAAGCAATCACACGCGCCGTCAAAGCAGCTCAGCGACCGATGTTTATAGAGTTACCCTTCTTCAATGGTGATAAGAATGGCTACCCTTCCGCGCTGCCTACTTCGAAACGGAAAACGTGTACTCTGCAGTAGACAATACGAATCGCTTGCGAAGAAACAATCAAACGAAGAGCAAATACAAGCGCGCTCAGTAAAGAATCCGCAAGTCTCTTTTTAAAGATTTTTGAGAGTATTAGTAGAACAATGCAAACATCTGTCAGACATCCGCGAACACCTCACATACTCACGACAGAAAGCCACAAGTATTGATTGGGCAAGACAATGCTAACCAAGTAAGAAGAGAAGACAATAATTACCAACCAGTAGCCTCTCCAAGCGGATCCATTGAGTGCTCAAACCATTGGATAAAATATTGACTTCGTGTCACACATCGTAGAAGGAGCAGAAGATAACTTAGAAAACATCATGAAGGAATACTTCGAGTTAGACGCACTTTGCATCAGTCCTATAAAACCAAAAGTCAGCCAGAGAGCAGATACTACGCATACTAGAGAATACAACAACAAAAACTGAACTCGCTCCGAAACTGAAGACATCGGGCAATACCTGGTCTCTACCACACTTTGCCGTGATCAACCCGATGAAGCTTGAGAAACTGCGAGTTGTCCATGATGCTGCAGCAAGAACCAAAGGAGTAGTCTTAACCACATGCTACTCAAGGGACCTGATCTTCTGCAGTCTTTGCCAGGCGTCGTCATGTAGTTCCAATACATTTTATATTCAATTTAAGTTAAGTTTTCAATAACAATTTTATATAATATGTAGGTATTTTTGTTGTGATTAAATATATTTTTTGTATACGATATTGTGTTAGGATAAAAAATATAGCACCACTTCATTTCCTCCCGTGGATGTCGTAAAAGGCGAATTTAGGGCCTCTAAACCAGAAGGAGTAGTGTCCCTTTTGTGGAACAGCAGCCATTTTGCCCTTACCAATCCAAATACCAATTACCTCAAAAATTACGACACACGGCATGTTAGTGACATATAACTGGTTGATGTGGAAATTTATGGGAGAGTCCTTTGTTCAGAAGTGGACTTTCTATGGCTATGTTGATGAAATTCTCAGTAGTGGTCGGTGAGGTTAGAGATGTTGTCTGGCAAATTATATATAGGATTGCCCGATGTTAAATCAGGCATTCATACCGCCATCGACTAGCTGTGGCAATCTGTCCAGTCTTTCGAGGAACACAGTTGCGGTTTGATATACTAAACGAAAGTGGACGTCAGTTTTACAAGACGATAGCACCTATATGGTAGTTTCTTTTTGTAAGCGGTTACTTATTTGTCACCTGCTGCGCAGACGCTATTTCAGTAACAACATTTATTCGGATTAAGATATACTAAGTTTTTAACTTTGCGTTGCATGATTATTATATTAAGAAACGGGAATGAACGCGAAATTACCTTTGAATAGCTTGACGTTTCGACCAGGTTGCACCGATCGTGGTCACAAGCAGACTGATGCAGGGAGATCACTCCGTTTGTGAGGTAGATTTATGTTCATCCACCCCCATTTTTTCTACTTTTGTTGTAAGGCCTGTCAGTATTAAGTGTATAGTCAAACGACTACGAATAGCGAGGTTGTGTTATTTTAATCACTGGATTCCAGGTCGGTGATAACTTAAGATATACTATTTTTTATAAAAATAAAGTAGTATATCTATCTTCTTCTCTTAGATTATGGCTTCTGTAGATTATTTTCCAGAATTTCGCCAATGTCAAGTATAAGGCAACGTTGTACGGTGTTTAGATTAATTAATCTTTACATATTCAATAAAACATTTCACGAAAATGAAAAATATCTAAAAAATATGTCGGCAACGTCGTACGGTTCAATTGGTTTCCTAGTATATCTATATAAGTTATAACCTGTTGAGAAAGACAGTGACGTTCGCGTGACTTCTGTGCGACGTCGCTAAAGGGTATCACTGGCCGCGCGTTCGAGAAACGTCATCAAAAAACACGGGCCTTAAATGATACAAAGAAAATCAGACAGTGTGTGCTGTCTGTTTTTTTTTAATTTTATATTTATTATTGTTTGCCTAGCCAAAATATGTTACTCTTATTCAGGGCTCGTCATTTCTATGCGTTATTTTCGTGATTCAACAGAGTCGTCAACATGAGCGGACGTACTCGTGAAGATTTATTGACTTAGTTTTGTGATTATTATTGCAACACGTATACATAACCACGATGGCGCAGTCTAAAGTCTGCGATACCATTGTGGTATATTAGATTCTCGCCTTGTTTAAAAACAAGCTTGATCCATCAATGATCAGCTTTCTTTTGAGAAAATCTGCATGTCTAACTACAAGGAGCAGGACATATTGGACGCAAAGAAACTACAACAACCGTCTTGGCACAAGATCGACAGGCGGACGTGGCGAAAGCGACCTCTTCTATGACATCTTTTATGTTTTCAAGTAGATGGATCTGGATAATGTCCCAATGAACGTGGCGCTGGACCCATGCAAGCTGCCGCCGGTGACGTTTGACCACGTAGACGTCACATGGCTATGATTGACATATCATAATTAAACACTGACGTGGCGTTTCTACACGAAAAGCTTGAGGTTCCGAGACTTCAGAACGGCCCACCGCTGATTAAACGCAAGAACTTTTGTCACTATGCAATGGCATCGGTGCGTCAGCAATCCTGCTGACCCCATCCCCTAACATAAATATAATGAGAGACCGCGCAGTTCAGTTTTAGCCTGTTAGTAAAAATGAAGCCGCGAGCCCGGTGCAATAACCGCGAATTGCGATCTGAAAGTGACATAGATACGTCACGGCCTGCAAAAGCAACGCAAACGACACAGCCGAAGACGGAAAGCTATGTGAAAAAGAACTCGCGCTACGCTTTCTTAGATTTCTTTTGTTAGATTTCTCTCTACTGGTACAGCACCGGATGATGATGAGGCAGTGAGAGTAGACAAGGACGGCTTTACACTAGTGGAAAATAGGAAAAGTCAAAATCCTTGTCCTTGCTTAGTTTTATAATTTGTATGTCTGTCTTTAAGGTACATATGTATCGGTCATTGTTACCTGATTTAAATAAATAATAAAAATAATATTCTTGTGTAATTTTTAACGGGATGAGACTAGAACCCACAACACAGGGAATCCAGTTGTCTAGGTTTTACTTCATGTCTGTGAGTTACTTAGACAATAATTTAAGTACATTTTTATAATAAACATAAAAATAATTTCGTTTTTAGATCAACGAGAATCGGTCTAATAATTTAGGCCAGTACATCTTAGTGCAGAGAACTCCGAATGTGGCGCCGCGAGCGTCTAGTGCTCCACCTGCTAACCAGAATACTAATGTGGTTGGTACCTACTATTTTTACTATTTTAAACTGTTTCTTTATGATATTATAGCCAACTACAAAATGGCCACTTACATTACATTACATTACTTACATACGTATATATTATTATTATATCTTTGACGATACTGCTGGCGCAATGGTTAAGTAATTGGTTATCTGCGCTACGTGTTCGATCCCCGCACGGCATATATATGAGTATGATTTGAAGATAGTTGTTTTGGGTCTGGGTGTTCGTGCATGTTGGACTTATCAACACACAGAGGACAAACACAAGTGTGGGATATCGTTTATATATTGCTGCAAATGTGCGTTCGATTCCTGTAAGTGGTATGCTGCATAAAACTACTTATTGTTAAACTTAGGACTGTTGTGGTTTAGAGAAAGACACCTTTTTTGTTTTTTATTGGGCCCAGTGGAAATTTTACATGAGTTGGAGCATGCCAGACTCCTACCGGCTAAAACCACTAGGTGTTAAACAAAATACGTCAGCGCTCAAGTCATGTGAATGAAGACGGTTAGTAAAAAAAATGAATCTAAGTCCAATAATGCAAAGCTAATCCAAAATGTTTATAACACCAATAGGATCCAAAATGTTTGTAACACCAATAGTATCCAAAATGTTTATAACACCAATATGATCCAAAATGTTTATAACACCAATTGGTAAACTACGATTATTTCTATCTAAAAGTGTTTTAATCACCTAATAGTCACTGTGAATGCTTTAAATGGTTAAAAATGGTTTTTTCTTCTATAATGACGTAGCTTTACCATATCTTTTTATGATATTGGAGGGCAAACGAGCATGCGGATCGCCTGAGCGATTATCGCCACACCAGAGGAGTTATGGATGTGTTGCCGATCTTTAGTGCTGACATTTAGCGTTGGTCGATAATTATTGAAAAAGCAATCGAAAAATCGACAATAATTGTGAATTATTGTGCAATCGTGTATTCGATCGTCGATTAATTCGTCATATCATATACTATCAATTTTGGGTCGCATAAATTGATAAGGCATATTAGTCGTATCATATTGAGCGCAGTATGGTTACTGTTCCACAGGAGGGACGCTGCTGCCCATCCCAGTGGCCAGAGCTTAGCGTCCCTTAGTCGCATTTACGACATCCATGGGAGGAGATGCGAGTGGTGCTATATTCTTAATCCGGAGAAAATAAAATATCTGCCTGTAAAGGGTTGAAATAAAACCAAACAAATTGTTTGTTTTTAATAATTCGATATAAGTATATTCATAAAATTTTACACAGAAATGGATCCCTAACTGTTTTGGCTACCCTTCAAACCAACGGTGTTTTCCCGGCTGTTAGGTAAGGGTTAAAGGAGTTGTTCCAGAATGAAGGCCTTCCAGGCTAGGACCTTGTACACTATACAAAAAAAAGCTTGATAAACAAAACTAATTTCTATTTGAAATTATTGACATAATGACTTTATTTTCTAGTACAAAAAATAAATTACACTTAGAATTGCAACACACAACGGAAACATCCAAAATGGCGTCAAGAGACATTTAGGGATGTATGACATACCAAGGTATCGATACTTTTACTCATTACTTCTACCGAAGAAAGCATACTTACTCATTACTCAATCAAAAAGTATCTATATCAACTTGTATCGGTCAGTTTTTGTTGGAACACTTGGATGCTTTGGAACCAAATAAAAACACGATATCTATTTTAGGACTGTAATTGAGATACACATTATTTCATTATGGTCTAAAATACTGGATGGATTGGATATGGAGATTCATCCCAAAAATTGCAGATATTCGAGATGTAGCCCTGATAAACCGTTCCTTATTTCTACAAGATTTTATTCTCGGCACTAAAAAACAGAACGTATGGCAAACATGCATTAATTTCAAGCAATCAAGGTCAAGCGTACATGTACCTTCTTTTTACTGGTCGCCCTCCACCCTTCTATGGGGTCCTACCGGCTAAAACCATCGAAGCAGTCCTCTTCGGCACCAAATGGGGCTCCAGGTCCTCGTTAGATCTCACACGTTCCCCTAGGGTGGGATTGTAAAGGATCCATCCGAAGCTCTTTGTACGTTGTGCTGCGCATCAGTGTATTAGCACGCAGACTCCCCAATCTGCGCGCCCGCGTCCCTCGAGGTCCTCTGTCATATAGCTCAGGCGTGTTGGACCTGGGCGCCGGGGCATTGTTTGCTCTGCGCCGTTCTCGTCTTGTTTCGTGTCGGATCGGCTCTCCCGATACCGCTCTGCAGTTTCCTTCTGGAGCATGACGCTTTCGCAGAAAGAGAGTACTAGTTCAAGCAGCAAGCGCGGTCATGTTTATTAGTTTTAAAAAATCGAACTTTTTTTATACAATTTATTTAAAATAGTTCATTGAGTTAAACAACTAGAGATGCAAGCCTCTTCAACACGCGTAAAATAAATTGTAGCCACTATATGATTATGGAGACGTAGCTTTGAAACTAGGAAGCATTTTGATATAAACATATATTTATCTCTCTCATACTAACACTAGCGTCGTGTTCGTGGCATTGGTCTGATAGAGATTGCGATATTACTTCAAGATCAGTGTTGCCTACCCTATGATAATTTTCCCCTACGATGGATGAATTAGTAAATGGTTTAATATAATTTTATTAATTTTTTATTACTATTAGAGTAAAATCGAAACATAAAAACTATAAATTTCATTTATTAGCGTGAGATTGGCGAATAGCACACTCAGTCGCGGTTTGCGGGTAAGATTTCCTGCAACAATTGCTACTCAGGCATTACTAGTCACAGAATTTCGAAGCAGATGATGCGTGCTGCACCCAGTGTAGGTACCTTTATTTTTAAGTGGATTTATTTTCATGTACTATCTGGTTATAAAATCTAAATATCATGTGATTTAAGAAATTATCCCAGATTAACTTTGTATAATATATATTTAGTTCCTATTACTTTTTTAGGATTCTGTACCCAAAGTATCCTAAATTAGTAATAATAGAATACCGTTACCAGTAACACCACATACGATATTCAAATATTATAAACATGTATATAGCCGTGTGGTGCCGGCTACGAATAGCACCAACCCATGTCATCCCGTGGGTGCCGTAAAAGGCGACTAAGGTATTAGCCGGAGGATAGGCAGCGTCCTTCGAATACATTAACAACTCAACTGCGATCGCCAACCCGCCTGCCAAGCGTGGCTTTTGTTTCCGTTTATTATGAAAAATTTAGGACTGAACTAATTATTTTATTGTTTTTTAAGACGGTTTTTACTTATTTTAAGCATATTTTATTTTTCAATTTTAAGTGGCATAAACAATACAAACAATATTAGATAAGTGTTTGCTCCTATCACGGGTGATTTGCTGTAATCCATTGAAGAAATCCCTTTTTTATCTCCGAACGGAACGGAATCTTCATCGGATTTTCACCATAATTTATTGAATGACTTCACCTCGGGTGAAAACTCTTTCAAACCAAAAATAATCAATAATAATAATCGCTGCACATATGGCAGTGTTATGCCCGAACATAGAATTTTAAAAATACAGATGCATTGAGAAGCTTCTTCGACAAACGTGACCAGCCCACTGCCACTTTAGCTTGCTAATTCGGTGTTCTATGTCGATCACTTTGGTTCTCTTCCGGATATCCTCGTGTCGGATTATATCCTTTAGAGGGATACTGACCGACCTTAAACTTGTGGAATAGTTCGACTGTTAGTCCTAGTTATCCTGAAAAAATTCATATGAAAACCTAAAAAATATAAAATTTCAATCATAGAATAAACCACTAGTGTGCTGGTAAAGTTTTAGGAACATACAAGGTCTAAGAATAGTTGAAGTTAATATTTCTTTCTCATAATATATCTAAATTTGTCTAAGAACATTTGTTCTTGTCCGTATTGATGGTCACTTTTGATTAACCCAATATTAGTAAGGAGAACAAGCAAAAAGTAAAACAATGATTGCTAATGAACTATGCTACCTCTCATAAAATTGAGGCAATGAATATGAAAAATACAGGCAGATTTAACAACCTTTATACATGTATTTTATTTATTTCTGGTGTACAATAAAGAGTATTGTATTGTATACCAACAAAAAGCATAGGAACTGCTTCAACTGATAAATAAACACGGCCTTTCTCCTTTTTAGGGTCAATACTGCCTTGACCTCGGGAGTGCCATGAGCAAATAATAGTTGCCTTTGTAGGTAACCAGTCTGTTTCTTTTCTTAGCAATCTAATTAATTTTACCCGCTTCTTACGACGCTCTGGATTTTTATGAATACTACAAAATGATTCTTTTCATAACAGAGGTGACAAACAAGTTCATTTATTAATTGACAAAACTCCCATAAATCTGGGAAAAGCGGAACGCTTTTTTACTGACTACACTGAACGTAAAATAATGTTAGCAAACTATTATGATAATCACAGAGGCATGCAACATTAAAACAGAAAACTTACGTGTGAAACGTAATCCCGCTTGCTTTGTTGTTTGCAAATGTCCTAGCATCTGGCGTTCTAGTTCGTAACTACCCACACCCTTTTAATGAGTCTTATTTCTTTGCAGAGCGTCGCGCGGTGCCGGAGCGTGGGTGCGGATGACGCCTGCGTGTGCAATCTCCGAGCGATGATACTGTGCAAGAAATGCGGTGCCTTCTGCCACGACGACTGCATTGGATCAGCGGAACTATGTCTCACTTGCCTCATACGCTGACCCCACCTCTATGGTTTCCCTGGGGCCCATTACGCGCGGCCAATGGTATCCTGCTAGCATTAACTTTACGAGGATTATTTAGATCGAATTTAGCTACAACCCTAATCATATTTATACTTTTTTAGTTCAGTGTAGCTAAAATATATCGAACTTGAGCGAATCCAGGATTGAGGTGTGAACAAAGTAAATGGTTGTTAGGAATGGTGGTGCTATCTGTTTGAATTTTTATCAATACACGTAAATATTTATTTTGTAATCCGTGTACGAATATTAACAATATGTTGTACATCACCAACAAACAGATGTAGCTTTTGCAGATTCTAATATAAAGATTTAAGTAAGTTGGAATCGAAGTCGCGGTAATTTCAGATTTACCTAATTATTCATCATCGCTGATCTTGACTTAGTCGATACACTGATGTGATAGTGATATTCTGCAATTCTTAAGATACATTGCAAGCTTATATTCATCTCTATCTCAAACGATTTTGTTATAGAATAGAATTGTTAATTACCTGCTCAAAGTTATATAGTATGTTAACTTAAAAGGCGTTCCCGCTAAACAGCAGTACTACAAACCCGTACCCCAAGTAAATATTGAAAAGAAACATCATTGCTTTTGTACTAACTTTTCTACAATGGAAAGTCGACAAAGTACTCAATAAAAGTCCGACCAGAAACTGTCAATTTTAAGATTAGAATGTTCGTATTTTGTCAAGTAAAAATTTTTTTTTTAATCACTGCCCCTCTCTACTGTTTCTCCTGTGTCGTCGGTGCGTTTACAGATATGAATTCCACATACAATACACCCAGACCCGGAACAACTATCTGCAGATCATACAAATAGTTGTTCCGTGCGGGAATCGAACCCACGACCCGGAGCGCAGCAGCCGACTGTATCAGCCACTGCACCAACCGTGCCGTCAATAACGTATCAATGAGAACTGCTTTCGTAAGTTAACATACTGCATTTTGTGACGTATATTAGGCAGCGATGATGCATGTTAGTGTTTTCTTGTTGAAATGTTAGTTATTCTTCAAACAAAAATATATATTTACACATCATACGTTGATCATAAACATATTTTAAGAATTCAGGTAATAACACACACAACATATTATAATCCATTATATTTCGTACCTTATTTCAGATTTAGAATTTACGAATTAATATTTCAAGGCTTATCGAAATATAGCAAAGAACTCCGTAGCATTTGTTAAATTTTATTTGATACAAATAGTACTTGTTGCTAAGAGTACATGAGAGAGTAATTGCTGAAATGGTGATTAAATTTTTGCCATTATATTTTAGTATTAGGATATCATCACAATTTAATTTTATGCTATTGTTATATTAATTTTAGTGTTATTTTACCAATTTAGTGTTTTATGTAGTTTGTCAGTAACGGCTTAGTGCTGGCATAGCAATTAAATACTTTTGCACCATCTGATATCCCATCTCTTTATAACGTTTATATTTAAGTGTATGTACAGATATTTATTGATACAAGAAGGCTGATGGGCTGAACATCGGATGGACTCTTATTGTAGGTATTTATAGAACATTACTTGTTATATTTAAGTTTTTCATTATGGCGTGTACACTAATATGACACTAAGTTATGCAATATATTTATAGTTGTCTATAATATTTTTATAAGAATCTTTTACAAATTGAGAAATAGCTTTTTGCTAATTTAAGACTTCCTTGTAATATGTATCCAAACCAAATCCAAATTGTCCTTATAATCTCCTTCTGATCTCTTGTTTTAGAGTCCTAGTGATGTAGCTATGGACCTTTTTATTGCGTATTGGGTGTAGTGTACAATCGTTTAAATAAGATTTTTATTGTAACGAAAATAACTGATTATCAACGAATAACAAGATAGTTGACAATGCTGTTCCAGCAATGCCTAGTTCATTCACATAGCAATGCCTTACATGATTACTGACAGATGCTATAGGTTACAATTACATATTCATAGATGTTATATAGAATATTAATATTACAAGTGTTGCTCACTATGTTGGAATCACAAATGTATATCTGTATATTATAGCTTATATGATCGATAAATGTTGAAAATTTCTATGTGTACATGTCACGAAAGCCTAGATGCAGTCTAGGTTTCATTGAAGTTTTGTAAGAACACTATCGGGACGTTAGAAATATATGAAAGAATTGTAATACCTTATACTGTACTTAGTTTAAGATTTCATAATCAAAACATACTACGCAATAATTAGTGCGGGTGCCTCAAGGGCGTAAAATACCAATAACTCAAAATCCAGTTTCTTAAGACTCTTTTAAAAATTCTTTTGTAATGTGCTTTTCTCGTGATCCTTTATCTACAGATCTAAAGACGGTATAGTGGGTTGTGCCTTGTGAAATTTATCCCAGGCCAGTAACGCCAAATAAATTAAAAAAAAAAGTGAGGCCATCTATGGTTTCTACCAGGCCTGCTGGAGCGACCTGCATTTTAAAGCCTATGTGTTAGTTAATGTACTCCTATGTTTCCTCGAAATCTATGAAGCCGGTTAATTTTTTGTTGTTATTCTGTTTACTTGTACAGCAATATTTATTTAACAATCAACATTATATAAAGTGCCGTCAATCATATTTTGAACACTCCTCTAATCATGATGTTAAACATTATTATCGACTCTGGTTGATGGTGTACCAACACTATTATTTTACTATATCTGCATGCTACCTTAGTTTCACACGTTATGCAATGATGGAACACCACAAAACAGAAAGTAAATACCGACACAACTTCAGTCAGACCGATTTCCATGTTGCTATTGCATTTTCATTGGGACACTATTTGCTATAACATGTTAAAATGTTTAAACACGCAAGACATGTGTTGAAGATCCACACATGTCTAGGTCGAATGAAAACGGCTAACCGTTATTCTAACTCGCTTGCTAAGGGTTTCGTACCTCGTGAAACTTGGGGCAATGTTAAGGTTACGAACGTCCAAAGTAAAATACGGCGGTATCCTTATAGGATCACTCGTGTGTCTGTCTGTCTGTCACAGCCAAGTTGCTCCGTATCTACTGGACCGGTTAAATAAAAATTTGGTACACAAATGAATTTCTGTAACCCAAGCGCGGACGTGTAACGTAAATACATGAATTTTGAATATGGTTGTCACTTTTAGGGGGCAATATAGAAAATTAAAGAATAAGGTTTTGCCAACTGTACCGTGTAACATATTGTTTTTGTTTGTTTGTTTTTTTTTTAAAAGTTGCCCTGCACTCAATCCACACACAATACACCCAGACCCGGAACAACTACCTGCAGATCATACAAATATTCGTTCCGTGCTGGAATCGAGCCCACGACCCGGAGTGCAGCAGTCGACTGTATCAACCAAATGGAAGAGATTGTTGTTGTTGTGTATAATATATTTATTTTATCATTTTAAAGTTATATAACTCATTAACTGATATAATTAAAAATCTATTGTGTCTCGCGGCTCGGTTATGAAGATAGACGAAAATTGACCATACCTACACAACGGTGCGGCACGCACGTACTAATTAGCGCGGTGTATAAGCGCTTGTAGATAGAATAGAACAGCCAGATTTAACTTATTTTCTTTTGGACACAAACGCATGCTTCCCATTTTGTGTGGGGCGCAATATCGAGTTCGAATCAATTCTTAAAATTTTGTAAGTATGGTTTGTGGTATTTTTCGGCCCATTTATCAAAGCTCGAAGAGCTGCAGGTTGAGTATGCTAGGAATAGGATGCTTAGTATCTTTGATAATCGCGTACCTATTTTTCTTGCGCTTTTGATATTAACGCGCCTAGATAACCCATTTTCCGTCCCGTACCTATGCGCGAATACATCGCTCCATTAGTACTGATCCCAATCATGAAGTATAAAGCGATTTTTATGTGCGGAAAACATTTTAAAATCACTACCGGTAAGATGAGGCTATTTGGGAACCACGGGCTAATTGGCACCAAGAACTATTTCTAGTAATTTTTACATATTTTTGAAGCTATACTGAAAACCAGTGTCTGGTCCAATTTAAATCATACGTAATACGACCGGCTTTGATTTTAAGTACCTACATGAGAAGCTTATGTAGTATTCCTTATTGGAATTCCCAATAAATTTTATGGTATGATATAATTTTTACAGGATTATATTATATCCTACCGTTAATACTCCTTGATTTTGTGTCAAGGGGGTTGTGATCGGCAGCTGTACCGGTGACTACCTCAAAATTCGAAGGTTTTGAACTTTATAGTCTTTCTTGTGAAAAACATAATACAAAAGGACTTAATTGGAGTAAGTAATTGGATTCTATTATTTCCTAAGTAACTTCACTTAAATTTGAGACTGTGCTCGAATAAATATTGTGTATGGAATACAGTGGAATAGTTGGTATATATGAATATTTTGAGAAATTACCAACGATGTTTTCACAAACTATACCCTTCGTAAATTATTTTTTATAATTAATGCGAATTGTGGTTTCTTCACTGATTAGTCGTTTTATTGTTATTTATTGGTAATTAGTTATTTTATGCTCATGAACATTTTTCTCTAATAAAATTATGTTCTTCTAATTTTAGATATTTTATTTCAATCTTAAATATTAGTGTGGGAAACATCTATGTATAAACCATAATCATCGAATTGCGTGATAATGAGAGAGTAGGCGGGAACGTAAAACCTTGTCCTTCGCCTCGGCCTTAACGCACAACGCCGTCCACGGTCGAATGCCCCGTCCGGAATCTGAATTCGGCGTACTACAAATTGGAGCCAATCATGTCTAGATGCCAATCGATGCGGATAACGAGAATCCACTCCAGCAACTTCCCCGCCTCGTCCAGCAGCACTATCGGCTTGTAAACCGAAAGGGAGTAAGCAGGTTGCGCCACCTTGTGCAGTAGCAACAAGTGACCATGGCCGAGGGAATTGCCTTCGACGTCGCATACCTGCGTCAAACAGCGGCCTAAGCTTATCCACCATCGCATTTCACGCTATAGCTATAACTTTGTTTCGTTCTACCCGCTGGCGTTAGCTTAGTTTGTTACACTGAGGCCAACTGTGCGTTGGCCAGCGTGGAATCTTTCGAGGGTACCATCCGGCTTGCCGAGAAATAGTGGCCGCAATACACGCTCTGGGTTTGCGGATAGCAGTTTACAAAAGCAAGGGGCTATGGTTCCATAAAACTGCCGTGAAGTAGGGAGCCATCCAGTTAGCAGACACGCATACATTACAAACCTGCAAAGACACTTTCAGGAAGGTACAAAGGGTAGCCTGTATTGGTATTACTGGAGCTTTTAAAACCACGCCTACTATGGCACTCGAGTGGATTTTGAACATTAAACCACTTTATATTCACATACAAACGGAGGCAAGAAAATCTCCAGGCCCATGGATTCGATACAAACCCTGCACAAAACACACATCAATGGATTGTGTAAAAGAACTAGATGACTTAATGGACATGACATGCGATGCTGACAATCCAGTCTATATGTTCAACAGGAGATACAGTGTACATATACCCACAAGGGAAGAGTGGCAGAGAGGATTCGAGCCCATAAATGATACGGCTCATCTCATTTGTTATAGTGATGGATGTAAAATGAAGTCAGGTAAGTGAGCAGGAATTTGGTCCAATTACTGCAATATCAGTCAATCCATGGGGCACTATACATCGGTTTTCCAGTCGGAGTCCTATGCAATAATTGCCAGCAAAAGAGAAATACTAAGGAGGAATGTGAAGGACAAAACCGTATACATCCTCAGCGACAGTCAAGCAGCATTGAAGGCATTAATCTCCTTCAAAGTAAAGTCGAAACTAGTCAAGGAAGGTGTTATCCTATTAAACAAACTAGGAAAACACAATAACGTAAAACTTAGCCGGGTACTTGGACACGAAGGTATTGAAGGTAAGAATTAATAAGAAGGCAGATCAACAAGCAAAGGCGGGCTCGAATGAGCAGTTTATCGACCCTGAGCCATTTGTAGGAATACCTGGTATACATGGTACGTACCAACAGCATTACATGCATTTGCTGATAAAGAGCATGTCAGAGAACGGAGGCAAGCGAGAGACCTAAACCATTCTAACACTTTCACACACACACGGCACAAGACTAGACGGGTTTAAGAGATTATTAAATCTAACCAAAACCCATTTAAGGCACTATATAGGCGCAATGACAGGCACTTTGGCACCATGGAGCACCTCCATCGGCTGAAGCTTAGCAACGGATACATGCACATTCTGTATGGACGATCAAGAGTCAATGCAGCACATTTTGTGCAGCTGAGACGCTCTGGGAAGACGTAGGGCAACACATCTAGGAAAAGCTTATCCTTTGCCTGATGATTTTGCACGGCTCCAGGCAGGTATGATTACGAATTATCTTTTTTTAAATTTTTTTTTTATTGGTGCCCAGTGGAAATTCTTCATGAAGTTCCTTCACCCCGGGGAAGGGCGAAGGGGTATGCCGGACTCCTATCGGCTAAAACCTCTGGAGCGGTCATCTTCGGCACCTAGAGCGATTACGAAGTACCTACAGGGACTTCTTGATTTGCCAGCGGATGAGTAGTGCAGGGCTTTGGGTAGCACAATGGATCCAGTGGGGTCGAAGTGCGTTCGGCTGATGCTGAGCCCGTGAGAGCCACAATAGAATTGAATAGTAGACTTGCAAATAATGGTGGGCCGGTGAAGAATCTGGGGTCATCCTCGTTAGTCGACGGAGCTTGGAGAAGCACTTCGAGCGCCTCGTCCCGCGAGAGGAATAATAGGTGGGTGCCTTGCGCCGGTTACTGCCCAATCTAGGGGAACCGAGAGAAGAAGTTCGCCGCATCTATGGAGGATTCATGCAGTCCATGGCCCTCTACCATCCAGCGTGGCTGTATAATCAAACTCGCTCTCTCCGCCAGAGAGGTGAAAGCACAACTTCGAGGGTGATCGGAATTTTGAGATGGCTGGCTCGGCAGATTGGGGAATCGTCGTGCTCATACCGAGCGTCGCCCCGGAAGACAGAGGCGCGCACGTGGTCAGGTACCACCGTGTGCACAGCACAGAGCTCAGCGAGGCTTATGAGGGATCCTTTACAAACCCCCAAGATTTTGCTGGAGGGCGGCCTTTATACAGTTGCCTCCCCTCCGCTAGGGGGGTGATTGCTTTATAGTCATCCCCTGCAAGATGGGTGGTTCTAGATGGAGATTTTACGAGTTCCTGGAGTCCTGATCTCTGATCTGATGATGTCTGAGTAATTTCCACCACGTTTAATAAAATAAAAGAGCCAGAACTTTGACAGGCACGCTTATCTCTTCTGGGCAGTGTTTTTGAGCACACACGCAGGATTAACGACCCCATCTCCGCCTCTATGGTTGGAGGAGGAGCACTCGCCCAAACTTCATCGTCCCGATCTTCGCCTGATGAGGCTATGTCCGGAATCATGCGCCCTATCTGACAAGGGAACATCGTCTCCACTTTTTCCAAAATGCCGAACTATATGGGCCCATTTTTTGGTCAGTAGGCCGTAGGATGTTTCTCCGTTTTCAGAGGAGCATGGGTGGGCTTGGTGTGCACTTACCCTGCCTAGAGCAGGTAGTGGAAGGACCAAGGGGGCAGGAAAAGCCCTGCCACCGCTGATATCGTATCGGCTTCGACCGGGACCGAGAATCTTGGCATAACCACCCGAATCGTGAAGGTGGGTACGCTTTCAGAATCTGACAGGGTCCAAGTGGACATGGAGTCGGAAGTCGGCCCCATGTCGGGTTTTAGAATAGAAACTCGCAGTATGCGTAAGGCCGCTGCAAGTGCGCGTTAGCGGCGTGAGATGGCGGCACTGCGGAAGTCACGTCCAGGCACGCCACTGCCGTCAGGTGGGACTAGTGACTCTGAGGATACCTTGGACCCTCGGAGTTCAAAAACTTCACTCAACATAATGTTGGCGGGAGAGCGACGCAAGCAGGCCCTCCCTAAGTCGAAGGGGTCATTCCCCGACGCCAAACGGTCGGTCCGCAAGGATGAAAACGTCGAGAGGCTGGAGAGGGAGAACGTGGAGCTTCGCTCCCAGATCGCAAGCCTCTCGGCGCAGATTGAGAAATTGACGACGGAGGTAGGTCTTCTCCGTCCTCAGGGGGACGTAACAGAGCGCCCCAGCAAGGATATGGCGTTCATGCCGCCAGATGTGGTGGCTGAGCTTCGACGTTTGATCCACCTTGAGCTAGGAAGCGTAGTGAACGCCAAGTTGGCCTCCAAGAAGAAGAAAAAGAAGGGCTGCAATGCGGCGAAGGTGACCGGAGTGATCGACTTGCTGGCGGTGCCTGCTGCACTGCACACACGGCGACGGCCTGGTCTTGGAGCGAACTCCTGAAGGGTCTGGACAGGGATCCATGGGGGAGACCCTATCTTATGGTTGTAGGCAAGTTGCGCCTGTGGGTCATCCGATGACCGAAACCATGGCCTCGGATTTGCTGGAAAGAACTAAGATATCTCTCTGCCGGCAGTAGTATTATGCTATGATTGCAGAGCTTGAAAATTGGAGTGCAGTGGTCTCATTCTGCGAGAGTGTCATGCTCCAGATGGAGACTCAATTTATTATTATTATTAGGTTTTACTTACTTACCGTGTGGTGCCGGCTCAGAATGCCACCACCCCATTTCATCCCGTGGGTGTCGTAAAAGTCGACTAAGGGATTAACCGGAGGATGGGCAGCAGCGTCCTTCGAATACATTAACAACTCAACTGCGATCGCCAACCCGCCTGCCAAGCATGGCGATTATGGCAAAACCCCCCAATGAGCACACAACACCGATATCGGTCGTTGTGGTGGTTTTTGAGGGAGGCCTGTGTCCAGTAGTGGACTTTATTCGGCCGAAATTATAAGGAAATTTTGCTGATTGGTATGGTGGTATTAGGTTTTAATATCCTGTCTCTAGGCACGTTCTCGAAACGGAAAGTTTTCACGCGTTTAGAATAGCTCCTCTTGAAATACCAGCCTGGAGCTTAGTTTAGGCACCAATCTCCCACAATATTAAACTTTTATGTCCTATTCTGATACCGTTTACCATACTTGCTATGTAATATTGTGGTGAGAAAATAAAGCTTATCATTATTATCTACATGCGTCTCTCTTCACGGGCTTATATCCCCTGTACCCGGTCTTTTAAACTTAAATCTTAATAGGGGGCCGTAAGATCCGATATTGACGATCATGAAAAAAATAGTCTCGTGAGTCGTCCCTGATGACGTTATAATTCCTTTTTACCATTGCTTTGCGATTTATAACTTTATCCTAATGAGATGACGAATAAAATTCTTTGGAAATGTCACAGCACCGATTCTGTTATTTCATACTCGATTGCTGAATTGATAATTTTCACGAATCTGATTGACAATGACGATGTAATAATTTTTAATACAAAGAAGGTTTTAGTTTTAGTTTCTTGAGATCATCATAAAATCTAAAATTAAGTATACGTATGCATTCCACTTCCTTCTTTGATAATTCATTTACTATTCAAGCGGCTCGCTTGTGGAATGCATTACCTATTGAAGTAAGACGTGCTCAAACACTACCTATTTTTAAGAAAATGGTGAAGGAGCATTACCTTTCTCTCTAATTTTTCTCTTCCTATCCTAGTTATATTTCATGTTTATTAGTATATTTTATCATCGTTTTATATATATCATATTTATTGTATATATTGTTATGTATTTTATATTTTTATGTCTAAGTAATATTGTGTATGATATATTGTACACTTGACAGCCTAATATCTCTCTCCTTTCTTCCTGTCCATCCAAAGGTTGTCTGGAAGAGGCGATCTTTGGATACCGTTAACCGTGCGATAAGACCGCCCATTGTACATGTATCTTTTTAAATATTTATCTCTATGTATGTATTATGTGGTGTACAATAAAGAGTATATAAATAAATAAATAAATAATCATATCAAAAACACTTTCATATGAAACGTGATTCTATCTTTTTGTATATTAAGGGTGTTTGACCTCTTCTTGCACAGGTCTGTTTTTTCCACGGAGTACTTTACCCTGTGAAAACGATTGTGACCAAATCGATTCCGTAAATCCCACTAATATTATAAATGCGAAAGAAGCCTGCCCGGTATGATCGATACCTCGATAAATGGCATTACAATATTGTTTCTACTGGAATATTGTTGTTGGGATTTCTGGTGACTTTTTGTTTCGAATTTAGCTCAATCGGTGACTTTGGCGCTGATCTGGTGACTTTAATTTTTATCAGGTGGCAACACTGGCTGTCATAGCTGATGACAGAACCCTGAAGAATTTTTAGTCTGGCGTGTCGTGCGGCTAGTGAATGTTTACTATTTTCTCTTAAACGAGGAATACAAATTGTCGTTATTATGTAAAAATACTTTCTAACATCGGACGCGGCGATCTGATTGAATTTTCTTAAAATGTCGACAGTCCTGCTAGCTGTGATTGCGGTGATCCTATGTGTACTTTTCAGAATATTGAACGTTAACAGCCAGCCACAAAAACCTGTGATCTATGGGAGAGACAGAAGTTTTATTGAAAATATATTATTTATATCGCCATTCCTAAACGAACCGTAAGTATTATTAGTGGTGTATTTATTATTTTCATATAAAGTTAGAAGTAATATAATCCCCATGTTCAAGTGCATGCTAAATGCTCATGTGATGATGTCATTATCACACCAAAGTCAAAAATGATGTGTTGAGGTTTTAATCTCCCTAAATATATTTAAAGTGTCCTGTCGAAATCAAGTACATCTTAGTTCTTCGCGGAGGATAGGCCCGTGTTATGGCGCATTTTGGTAAAGGCCTATGTTCAGCACTGGATTGCTCTGGGTAGGTAGGTATACCTACTTAATTAAGTATAAACCATTTGTAGTAATTGGAGATATTAAAATACCTAACCTGTTATACTATACCTTTGATGAATGATAGCTGGGTACCTATTTGATGCTGGTTACAACATTTTCCACAAATATTAACTTGCTGCTTAATTCAGTCATGACCATAAAAGGAAATATTTTATTTTGAATATGGTATTTGATTTTCAGTATTTCAAGTGTTAATAAAACATTGATCTAACTGTAAGCAATGTAACTTAGGTTATTTTTGTACACATATAACAAGATATCCATAAAACTAATATCAATTAAAAGTTAAAATTTAAAGTTGCCTTCAGCTACATTAATTGTACTCCAAAATCTAGCTGTTAAAGATGCTTTTGTATTGTAAGTAAGTAAAAAATTACAGCATAACTATCTGTCTCAATATGATAACAGAAGTCGTGACAGTATTACGCATAAGTCAACAAAGCTACCATGTCTATACAATTGAAATGACAAATAAAAGAAGTCTATGTTTACAAATATTTTAAAATTTGCATAATTTTAAAGGACAGTATTGTATTAGGTGAAGTATTACTCATAAATACCTTATAATAAAACACTTTTAAACAGATTCTATTGTGTATATTTTAGATTTTTGTTTTTCCTGATATTTCAAACACTTTGTAGGGTTCATGGTCGCAGGATGACTAAAGTAACAGGCATTGTTACACATTTCAAAAACTAATACAAAATACCTGTCTGCACATCACACATAAATTCATATTATATTAAAAATAATCTCATGTACTTAGTAGCAAAGTTGTACATTCAAGTCTTTTGTTATTTGTCCATGACCAATATTGTGATATTTGTTTACAAAATATTTACAATCAACAGTCTGCCTTATTTTTATATAACCTTCAAAATAGGTATTGATCGTAAGACTGAGATAAATAATATAAACCTGATTCATGTAATCCAAACTTACACGATGTGTATGTTGGTTTAGTTTACATGATGCCGCCATCTAGTAACTAATTAACCCTGATGTCAACACCTATTTAAAGCAATCTTGACTCATTCACTGGCAGCATTGAAATAATTATTGCTTCATTGAAATTGACATCATTGTTTTGGTTAAATATTAATTCACATGTGCTATTTTTTATGTAATTAGTTAATGTTAATGTGTATGTGCAATGTTACCATTTATAACAGGTATATTTTTATGATTTTACTAGCGTACCCGCCCGCTACGCTAGGCGCAAATTATATTTACACCTATTCATGTATTCTGGACCCTGCTGCAAGGTATAAAATTGGAACATACATGAAAATTTAAGTTATAATAATAATAATAATAACGTTTTATTCCAGATAATACAATCCATTTTTGTTAGTATCACTCACCTTATAATAATATGTTATAATTCATGTATTGATCCCGAAAATTTTCACTGACAACCATTGAGCCGTTTTGGCGCCTATTCGAGATAACATTCAGTATAGTAAAATGATAATTGTAAACGTTACTATTACGCTTTATGCATAAATAATAATATAATGGCCGAAAACTGTGGAGGGTGTGAGAGAAGGCTTATTGTGTGAGAGAAACAGGAGACCGACTTCGGTCTCATCCCTACTCCATGCTGTTTACTGGGCGAGAAGTGACACCGGTAGACGCTTGGGGGGATAACTTACCAAGTGATAATTGATCAGTTATCGAGCGGGATGAAAAATTACTAAAACAACTATTAAAAAATAGGGGTTGGTGATAGAAGGGTGAACATTTAGGGTTGTATGTATTTTCTAATACCACATTATAAAAAAATAAAAATAGCAAATTTTGTCCAAAAAATTGAAAAAAAAATGTTAGCGGTGGACAACCCACTAGGGGTATGAAAAATAAATAGTAGCCGATTCTCAGACCTACTGAATATGCATATAAAATTTCATAAAAATCGGTCAAGCGGTTTCGGAGGAGTATGGTAACTAACATATACTATATATACTATATACACGTAACACGAGAATTTTATATATTAGATAATGTAGAAATAAAGTGTATAAAAATGCATACTATCATAAGTCAGCCATCACAGATGCCCATTTACTAAGTTATTTAACGGACAAGGTTGCTTTAGTGAATAATATCAGAGGTGTGGTGATTGAAGTGTCACTGCTGTGGTGGAGACCAGGGTAGGGTAGGGTTTTGTGCAGCAGGTCCTGCTGGATCAAAGCGGGCGAGATCTCTCACTCAACAGTAGTGTAATGTGTATTAGACCTCTGTAGGTTATGTGCTGAATCAATTCACTTTGATCAGCAGGCTACCTGTGGGCAGGCCCTTCCTGGAGCAGTGCATGTATAGGTGGCACGCCTTTACCTTCCGGCTGACACAGACACTCTCGGGACATGGATGTTTAGGGAAGAATCTGTATCGCTTAGGCCAGGAAGAGCCGCCCGGAGGACGGGGCGCAGAACACGCTGGAGCAGTGCCCAGCTTGGGTAACGCAACGCCCCGACCTTATCGTGGCGGTCGAAGATGGTGAACTTGTGATGGTGACTTCCGGTCGTGGTACAGTTCATCGTCCGGAGTGTGAGCGCGTGGGATGCCGCCGCGAGACCACTTCTTTTCCGCAAAAACGCACCGGGCGTCGGACCGATGTCCGGCCTCCAAAAGATACTGCCTGCGGGCGACGAACTTGGATCTGTCCGTCGCCCAACCATGAGCAGAGCCGAGAAGGAGGGGCTGGCGAGCTGTGCTTTGCGCGAGCCCCTCTGTAAGAATTTGCTGCTGGCCAAGTAGCGCAGAGACGGGGCCCGTCAGAGCAAATACGAGCTGCGGCCCAATGCCTAGCGAACTTTCGAGGGAATCATCCGGCTTGTCGAGCAAGCGGTGCCTATTGTCGTGGCCAAAACCCACGCTCGGGGTTTGCGGATATCGCTATGGTTCCACACAATGCTGCGGAGCAGAGAGCCTCCCAGTTCGTGGATACCCGTTGGGGACGTGCAAATCAGGCCAATACGTAAAGAGTACTGGGGGCTCAACCTGGCTGCAACCTGACTCCAGCGACTGGCCCGCTGGAGCATCGAAAAGCAATTCGAGCGATTATCCCCCGAGTCAAAAGGATAGTGGGTGCCTTGCACCGGCTGCTACCCAATCTCGGGGGACCGAGGGAAGAAGTTATGCCATAGCCATAGGTAAATAGAAGGAACACCGTGGGGTTTAGACGCTAAGAGGGTGTATCGGACTCTTAGCAGCGGGGAGGGCCCTAGGGCGCAGGAAGTCCTTGAGGATTTTCACAACAAAGAAAAAAGTGTGTCTGTGGCAGGGTAGTAACTAGTATGGCCGGGAAAGCCCGGGTATTTTACGTCTGTTCCCGTGCCCTGGAATTATACATTCGATTACATTAAGAACTCAACTGCGATCACCAACCCGCCTGCCAAGCGTAGCGATTATGGCAAAACACCCCAATGAGCACACAACACACCCAGACCAGTCGTTGTGGCAATCATTGGAGCAGGTCTGTGTCCAGCAGTGGACTTTTATTCGGCTGAAATGTTCAAATGATGTCCCAGTTCGGCCACGACTAAGTATCCACGCCGCGCTTCGTCTTCGGACGCTCCGTATGCCGCCCTCGCTGTGCGAGTTTAAACAGCTAGCTTAGGCTGCGTTTCCAACACAGCTATTCGATATTGATTCCCTATATACAGAGTTCGCATGTCTGAAAGACTATGTAGAAACATTAATTATTTAGTTTTCAATAGTCATTATCTTCTATCTCATTCTCACTACTTTTTGATCCCTCCTCGTAAATATAGGTACATAAAAAGTAAGTAGGCACCATACAATGACGATGGCTACGTATCCAAAGAGGTGCACATATAAACTCTATTTTATATGTATCTAAGGAGAAACATTGATTTAGCTTTTCCTTTATAAAGATAGCCAATTTCGATTCGTAAAATTTATTTAAAAGTTTTGTCACAAGAATGCTTTGGAAATCGCACCCCCGGCAGGCATCGGCCAGTCATATTTAAATAACATTTCATATAATTTTTAAATACATCTTATTTTCTAATTAACTCTGATTAGTTTTATACCATTGGACGTTTTTTTAATCAAATATGCTACGGAACAACCATCCTATATCCCTATTGGGGCGAGTTCTGCCGACGCTGAGGTTGGTTGTACCATCACAACCTTCACCGAAAAAGTCAAATAATTTATTTTAAAAAAAACTAGCGTGTTCTATTTAAAATTGTGTTTATTGAAAAGAAGTTACAAAAGTAATGTTTTTGTCAAGTGCTTAGGTATTGTAAAAATATTCTTAAAAAAAAAAAACATATTTCTGTCCTATCTTTGTATTTAAATGACCATAAGATTAGTTTTAGGCATGTAATCTCTTTAAAAATATCAGAAACATAATGCCTACCTAGTCTGAAGAGGACATCATCCTTAGAATCGCAATTAGGACCGACAGCACAATATATGTGGGCCCAGTTTTATGACTAGGCATCATATACCCACTGCTAGGAATCAGTCCCTTTTTTAGTTTGGTTACGTATCGTAACGTTGTATGACATATCTCTCTCTCTATTGCTCATTCGGGGTAAAATGTGCCGTGGTACAATTGGCTCCCATATAAAGACACTTTCGACCCCTCTTTATAAGATAAAATGCATTAAATTTTACTATATTGGTATGGTTCTCGTAGATGCAAATTATACGTGATTCTGTACTAAATTTAGATCATCACATCAAAAGAATAGCTTCAATAGCTTAAAAAACGAACGAAATAGACAAAAAGTCGGCACTACTTATACCCACTTCCAGCACTTCCAACTCTGCTCTAATTAAATTACTAACACAGTAAAATTTCTATCAAATCACCTATTACGAAGCCGCCTAGTAAGATGAAATGCAAAAAATGAATTGATTGAAGGGATAATATTATAATACTTACGAATCCATTTATGTTATGATCAAAATATGATTACTGTGTGGTGCCGGCAAGAATAGCACCAGCCCATCTCATCCCATGGGTGTCGTAAAAGGCGACATAGGCGTAGTGGGAGGCTGGGCAGTAGAGTCCTTGGAGTATATTTATTACACAACTGCGACCGCCAACCGGCTGCCCAGCGTAGCGATTATGCCAAAACCCCCCAATAAGCACAGATCCACACCGGTCGTTGTGGTGATATTTGGGAAGGCATATGCCCAGCACAATTAACCTTTGTCGGCTGAAATGATGATGATGACGATGATGAAATATGATTCACTGAAAGTGGTGTTGTTAGCTCCCAGGTTGTTTACCAAACAATTCCATTACAGATACATACCGACTCGACTATGGGGCTTCAGTGGTCACGTCCAGACGATACTGCACAGCCTCATCGGGCGTGTCCGTTGCCCGTGGCCTATCGGTGGCCGGGTGTCGCTAGTGTTGCCTGATAAGTCCACCCTCACCTACGACCTTTACGAGCCATTAGGAAACGAACACGAAGGTATTGACAACTTTTAAATGTTTGAGGGCTAGTTTTTAAAACCTAATCTAATGGCTGCATAATCTTAATGTAAGCGTCGTTTTTCAGGCCACCTCTTTTTCTCAATTCCTTCACAATAAACACACCGTATAATAATATTTATACAGTTTAATAGATATTAGTGTCAACATCCTACTAAGTCATGGAGGCTCATATATATATCATAAAGAGGTTACACTTAAGCATATAATAAAAATAGGAAAGCCATTTATCTCGGACATAATAGGTTACAGTTTTTGTAATTTTTGAGCACGCATTGTTAACTACGCGATCAAAACGCTTCGTTACTATTGTACTATATGATATTATTAAGCTACTGCGAGCGATGACCTAATCCGTGAACTGTAGCGAAGCAACCGCTTTTAGTTTTTATTTACATTGCAGTTTTATGTGAAAATTTAATTATTTTCATTTCGTGTGGTATCTGGATTAAGAATATAGCACCACTCTATCTCCTCCCGTGGATGTCGTAAAAGGGGACTGAGGGACTAAATCAGAGGAATGGGGAGCAGCGTCCCTTCTGTGTAACAGTAGCCATTCTGCGCTCACCGACCCACCTAGCGTGGTGAGAATATTCCCCTTTGGAGGCCTTTGTTCAGCAGTGAACGTCCTTCGACTGATATGATTGATGTGAAGATAGATAGTTGATTATGTTTTTATTCAAAATAGCGTTAGAAAATTCATGAAAAGACCAACGCAAAATTCTAACCCTGAGGGTTCCAGAATCACCTACTGAAGCCATGGCATCAGTTTTTGAAGGTCAAGAAAATTCGATTGTATTTATATTGATCCGTTTTATTACTGTATAACTTTTTATTTTCTTTATTGGTGTCCAGTGGAAATTCGACATGAAACTTCCTTCGCCCCGGGGAAGGGCGAAGGGGTATGCCAGACACCTACTGGCTAAAACGACTGTCGCGGTCATCTTCGGCACCGAAGGAGGGCTCCAAGTACTCGTAAGATCACACTAGACCCGCCCATTGATGCCATCTCGAAGGGGATGACTGTAAAGCGTCACCCCCTCTAGCGGAGGGCAGGCGGCTGTAAAAAAACCGCCTCCCAGTCACTTCTCGGGGAGATTGCTGTAAACCTACGAAACAACCTACAATCTTAAATATCTTGGCATGTATTTACCATTATACTTGCAATTCAATATCAGTATTCGTAAATGATAACGTGCTATTTTTATCGTGGGGAAACCCTCCTGGACATCCTCCAACCTGGTGAAGGCGGAGAAGCTGGCCGTGGCTCCTGCCGGTAAAAACCACTAAGACGTTCCTTTAACTACTTTGTACCGATGGTGCAGAAGTCGCTGTCTCGTTCAACGCAAACCTGGTAGGTCTTGGCCCGCCACTCATTTTGACGGCTGAAATTAAAAATCTATTCCAGAACCTGTGGATTTTAGATTTTGAACTTGTTAAATTCTCAATCCCAAATCTAAAGATGTTGGTTTAGATTGATTATATATTATTTTCGCCCGTAAGTCGCCAGCCGCACAGTCCTCTATCACCGTCTCAGGCCTGTCTAACTGTCTGAGTAACAGACTGCCCCAAGTACGCCGCCCGCCGGCCGCATCGCGTGGAAGCCAGAGATCAGTGAGTGCCATCCGGCGGTGCCCTGTACGTGTTCTGCGGAAGGGGAGCGATGTGATCCCTCCCCCTCCCGTTCTGTAGGGTTCTTGGCGCACTTCACATCGCAAAAGGAGGCGACCGGCTACCTACGCACTCTGGCCCAAAAACCACGGCCAGGAGCGAGGATCACCGACCTCGACTGCCTCAAAGAAGTCACGGCGTTGCATCCAAGCGGGGCGGACAGTCCGCCAGTGTGTCGGAGGACTGTCCACCCAGCTCGTCGTTCGGGCAATATCCGCAGTGTTGACAACCAGGCGTCTGCTCTCGGGATCAGGAGGGACCGATCCGGCACGCAGAAGGACAAGACGGCGCCGGGGTAACAACCGTCCCGGCACCCAGGTCCAACACGCCTGAGCCCTCTGCCGTTACTACATGGTGGGGGGCCTCAGGGATCACGGGCGCGCAGATTGGGGAGTCTGCCTGCTCACAACGAGTGATCCCAGGAGGACGTCGGCGCGCACGTAGTCACGTGCCGCCGTGTGCGCAGCACAGCGCACGGTGAGGCTTGGGTGGGTTCCTTTACTATCCTCCCCGAGAAGTGCCTGGGGGGCGTCCTTTTTACATTCGCCTTCCCTGCGCTAGAGGGGGTGACCGCTTTACAGTCATCCCCTCCGTGATGTGCTTAAAGGCGTGGCACCAATGGGCGGCCCTAATGTGATCTTACGAGGACCTGGAGCCTCCCTTCGGTGCCGAAGATGACCGCTCCAGTGGTTTTAGCCGGTAGGAGTCCGGCATACCCCTTCGCCCTTACCTAAGGAAGTTCCATGTAGAATTTCCACTGGACACCAATAAAAAAGGCGTCTGGTCTCGGACTATACGATACAGATACTTCCCGAGTCATCTGTTTCGAGAGTATCTGTGTCAGATGGAAGGCGAGGGCGCTATGCCGGCCGGCTCTCCAGTTATTGCTCCATGACGAGTCTTATTGACCCTATCGTGGCTTCCCTAGTTGGTATGTACCTATTTTCAACTAGCGGATCGATAATCTCTTTTGCGGCGCAACCGTTGCCTTTTTTTGGTCTATTGGCCAAGATAAGGGGTTCTTGATAGTAAGACATTAGAACGTGAATCCACTTACATTAAGGCATCTCGGATCTAAAGGAACAAGGAAATCGATTTAAGAATGTCATTAATCTCATCTGCTTAGGCCGGGCACGTTATTGACCCCGGAAGTACTATACCATAATTGAGATTTGTGACTTACTTTCATAAATCTTTTATCTTTTTTTAACGATGCCCTTAACTAGAATTGTTCCTGGGTCTCGGGTACAGTTCACAGGCATAAAACCCTCATGCACAAATACCCAGACCCGGAACAACTATTGTAGGTTATACAAATATTTGTTCCTTGGGGAGTCGAAATCGTGACCACTCTCTCGATCACAGTGTCACTTTTAACGATGGCGATGTCGAAGTGACCATGTCCGATAGTGGAATCACTTCTGCCATTGCGCGATAGGCATGTAGATATAACAATACAATGTCGGACTGTTGATACATAAACCTAATTAATACAGGAGTCAATTGTCAGCCGCAAGCTGTCAATTTGTATCAATTTTAACGGCATATGTCTAGCAGTTATACATTATAGGACCTCAAATCACCGCCTGCGTCATTACAACACTTTATGTAAAAGAACCCTGATTCAACACACGAAGCAGTGTTACAATAAAGAATAATGCCGCAGCTTCATCATCATTTCGGCTAAATGAAGTCTACTGCTAGACACAGGCCTCCCCAAAGATCACCACAACGATCGATATGGGTGTGTTGTGGGCTCATTAGGGGTTTTGCCATAATCGCCACGCTTGGCAGACGGGTTGGCGATCGCAGTTGTGTTGTTAATGTACTCGAAGGACGCTGCTGCCCATCCTCCGGCTAATCCCTTAGTCGACTTTTACAACACCCACGGGAGTAAATGGGGTGGTGGTATTCTGAGCCGGCACCGCAGCTTGCTTACTGGCTTTTCCAATCGTTTGGTTCAACAGTCTTGCAACATAAGTATTTTCCGCTGTTTCAGTTTATCTTTTCCAACCTAATTATTATAAGTCACAGCTCCCCAAGTTGCTAAGCGGTGACTCAGAAAAATAAAATAGGCAATAAAAACATCACGCTGAAATGATATTGCATCACATCACGTCATGTTGTAATATATTATTCATATCAGTAGCGTTGCTGTATCGGTTTTTAGTCCCGTGAGATAACGGCATAGGATAATGGTGAATAAATCCACTCGCACAATTGTCTATCTCATGCATTGAAACATCTGTCATGATCATCATAATCATCATCATATCAGCTGAAGGACGTCAACTGCTGAACGAAGGTCTCCCTCATAGATTTTCAAAACGTGCCGTCATTTTGGGGGGATTTGCACTGGCAACCTGCCTGCTTAGTAGTTACTGACTCGGTTGACTGGGATGGTGAGCGCAGTATGTCTACTTTTACATAGAAAAAGCCTTGCTGCCATCCCTTAGTCGCCTGATACGACGTTCACGGGACGAGATGGAGCGGTGCTTTGTTCTTAATCCAGACACCACACGGTCCTCAAGTAAAAGTTTGCGAACTTACTCGTAGTTGCATATTTAATAAGCGTTATCAGTTTCGTATATATCATAGCCGGAAGTTGTTTCAATCGAGTCATCGTCATAGCGAACAGCGCCAGCCTTTAACATAAAAAAATACGATGCTCTCTCTTATATTTTTGCGTGACCTAAGATAACCATTTGTGTTGAGAAATTGGCTAGCTGATACCTAAATTGTATGTTAATGACCAGCAGCAGCAAAGATTAATGAGCCTCCATGACAATGATCAAATAACATCAATGATTTATTTGAGTCGTTTATCATTGGTTATCATAGTTTGACTGTATTGCATAATTTGTATATTATATATGAAAGTACCGGTCTTGTACCATTGTTTTTCCACGCGATGAAAATTGTGAGACCCTTTTTGAGAAATAATTATAGTGACGTCATAACATTACCCTTGCTCAATTTCCCCAAGTCCAAGTGTCTAAGTTCACCAAAACATACCAATATACCTAATTCCTGTCATTCAAATGTACAATCTACAGTATGTGCTAAAATGTACAGTATCGTCAGTCAGTTATATCTTTGTTGAATATAAAACTTATCTCTAAAATCATAAATCCATTTCTTATGTAGTCTTATAGGCAACTGATTAACACATACATACATTCCAAATTAAAGTAATAAATATTGTTTTTCAATGTTGTTTCTATGCAGACGTCGAAAAAACGGAGGTAGGTAGTTATTTATCAGCCACTAGTCCTGCCCCGGAAGTTGTAAGACTGGCGGAAGCAGGTGGTTATGGTCATAAGTGGAGATCTAGCGAACATCTTTATTTTTTGTAAATCCATCCATTTATTGCGACGTGTGACTTCCAGTCCTGACCTGGACACAGGTTATGATTCTCACTTTCGAGAGAGCGATAGCCTACCCATTCTCTCTTCCTGTACAGGTCCTGAGAGGTCACAAGAACAACTGAACTATATATACCACGTGCCTAGGTTAGAGCTTCTACATTATATCATCAAATGGCGCAAATTTGGTTTTCCTTAGAGTTGCAGAGGCCTCTCATTCTTCGTAAAATCTGAAAATTTATTACAATAATTACCAACCCCATCATAATTCATAGGATGAAGAAGAAACGCACTTGGTTTGAGCAAGCGAACCGTGGCAAGTAGGCCGGAAAAGTTGTTGCTCGGAGGCAATTAATTTTCCTACATATATTATACTAACACTATAATGTTTTTTTTAGATGACGTGACTGTAGCAATCTGCCCCGGCATCGGCAACACCTCGGAGAGCGTATACATCCGAACCTACGTGCACTACTCTCAATGTCACGGCTACCGGTGCGCTGTGCTAAACCATATAGGAGCCCTCAACAGCGTACCGGTAACTGGCAATCGGATCTTTTCGTACGGTAAGTTAGTTATAAGTAATTGAACTTTGGCTACATCTCATTTATTTCGATCACCTACCATTCTCCCTATTAACATACCAGTTTTCGCAGAACTAATCAACTTGATCTGAAGCAAGAGTCGAACAATATTTCAATGAATCTCTTTGCGTTAAATATTGTTTGACAAACTTACATCCATTGTTTTACGCAAGACGATTGCCACACTAAGACGAGTCTAACATTTCTTGCATCCAACAGCCGCCTGCGGTGCTAAATCTAATAGAGCGCTGAAGATATTACGTGAAACTCGATCAATATCTATAAGTATTGCTCTGACTAATCGCCGCGATTTATATTATGTTAAAGGTTTAATTAAGTAGGTATTTTTTATTGTCAATAGTTGACGCATAATGATATGCTTGAGACGTAAGTACTAAATGGGTTCTATTTATTTCATTAATTAGCGATCAAACCATTTGTATAGAATTGTGATATAAACCTATCTATTGTAATGATTAATGAAAATAGGTTAGAGATTTATATATAGTAAGAAACGTAATAATAATGGACAATCAAATAAACAGAACTATTGTCGAAGGGATGGATTTACAGTTCATACATTATGGTATGTAAACAAAACTCACTGCTCTTATGATATAATACTGCAATTATTATGTTAAAGCGAATCCCCACTGTTCTTGCTATATGTTTGCATTATTTCAACCATTTCATACATCATACAGCTAGCGTGAATTGTTGTGCTCTATGCTACTAATTATTTTTATATATTATAAGTTTATAACAGAGTGATACACGGATATGAACATAATAGGGTAGTATAAGTTTGATTTCGTATAAAACTGAGTTCGGCTGCTATACATTTTATTTTCGAGCCGGATTTATGATTCCCGCTCGCAAATGTATGAAAACCAAAGTCAAAAACTATAATTTACTTGAAAGACTACTGCAGACTAATAAATACCCGTCCCGTGGACCCGTTCAGTAACATTCAAATGCTTACCGCCATATTTGATCAAAATATTAAAGACATGCTTGTAAATTCACATTTTTTACTTGAACCTGTAAAAGAAACAAAACAAAAAGGTCTTAGATAAAAACAAAAGTACGTCGTACTATCCGTTTTAATAAACGAATGCATAAAGTATCGGCTTCGTAGCAATTTGCTACAAAGCATTTTGGCATAGCAGGCAAATTATTCAAAATGGAGGATCAACAAGGATCAAGTTTCAGTGAATCCATATAAAATGGAAGGTTACAATTATCTTAATCAAGCGTCGACTGTAAAGAAGCGTTAAAAAGGCATTAAAACTCGGGCAGTATTCAAACTATAAATAAAAACAATACAAAATCTTCGACGAAAAATATATGTTAGTATGATGTACATACCTGGAACTTAAATGGGTTGTCGCGACGACAGGTCTCCGCGGCGGGCGGCGATAAGGCGGACCTCAGTTCATTGTTGTTTCATGCACTGCTTGATGGTCGGCAAGTTCAAATTGATGTGAACTTGTTTTTTACGAAGGAACCAAGGTGCTCCCGTGGCCTTCGATTTTGTAGGGTTTGCAACTTAATGAGTGGATAGGAGACCGCGTGTGTGAACGCAGCATGGCATAGACCATAAGTGGCAACATACGTGGCGTAAATACTCACCTTATTCCTAAGGAATAATTTACTGCATGCATTTAAGAGGAAATGGGGCGATCGAGAACAAAGGCAGCGTGATTGCGTACCGTCTTTATGAGCTCTCGGAAGGTCAATTGGTGGTCTAGAGCGACACCTAGATATTTGGCCTGCGGTTCCAAAGGAATCAGTTGGCTGAACAAGGAGATCTGTTTAAAGCAAATACGTGCGTCATCACTTCTGCAGATGAGAACGGCTGCGCTATTGGTAGGACTAACTTCAGCTCGCCATTTACAAAAACAAGCGCCTAGGACGTTTGCTGAGGGTTGGAGGATTATAGTTATTCTGTCGGGGCTAGTACCGGTGTAATATATGGCCGTGTCAGCGGCGAAGATAGCCAATTGGGATGAATGGCGTGTAAGAACGTCGCATGGTGAACAGCCTGAAGAAGTGGGGCTGGGACGGACCCTTGAAGGACTCTGGCTCTGATCGTATGAGGGAACGAGTGCGCTCTCGCAGTGATAGCGGAAGTTGCCGAAGGCTTTCGTTACATCGAAGAAGTAGAAGATGAAACTGCTCATCGGGAATGAATTTCCTGGATATGGCAAATTCCTTTAACCTAGTGTAGATAGCTGGTCACTCTCTCGTCGGCTAGAAGACTTATGGTGCGAAACTGAACGGCTCAGACTTGGGTTGGCCGGGTTTCGAAATACCGATAACGGTAGCTTCTTTCCACATGTGTGGGAAGAGATTGTTATTGAATATAGTGGTTATTAAGATAATGAGAGGGACGGAGATAAATTAATTAGTAATGTGCAATTTAATTTATAGTTTCGGAAAGTAGGGACGTAGTGAAAGTTATTTCCTAGAATCGACGCATGTTTTTTTTATCTTTAACGCGCCCGTGGCCCGTGTGCCTTTGAGTGTCGGTAAATAATAGGTTGCAGGTACTTAAATTACGGAGGTGTAATCTAAAACACTTGCCATTTCTCATGGTTAAACCGTGAGAAATAACAAGGAGCATAAGGCAGCAGGAGAATAATTGACCCTCTTTCGATCAATAATAATACATCATTTCAGGGTGAAATTATGGTGTTAGTTTATACTTTATACTACGTTTATACTGTTTAAGTAAATATAAAGTAGTTACTTAGAACATTTTAGTAATAAACATTTGTTTTCGATAACAAGTGTTATTTTAATTGGAATTTCACAACACGGTATCACAAACTGAAATAATACCGAGCAAGATGACGTACATTCTTATCTTCATACCTGTTATGTTAACGAGGTAAGAACGGTATGTTTGATTGTTCATGAGGAGAGCAGTACCCCTAGTACTGTTGTGTAGTGGTTGAAGAGTTTGGAGCGGGCCAATCGCAGCGCCGAACGCAGTAATCGTATAGTTTACTATTACATTTCGATAGTGAAAAGAAACTCCTACTAGGGGTACAAGAGTGAAGGACGTCTACCAAAACGTCACTCATCACTTTTTGTCCCATACGATGAAAACATGTAACCACCCAACTAACAAATAATGTTTTCTATTGGTCAAGTAGACATTTTACACTTTCAGTTAGTCTTTTAAAATTGGTAGTTTAAACGTAAATATAAACGGTTATAAAACACTATTTAGGTCCAAATTACACGGCCATATTATCGTTTAGTAGTTACGTAGAAGTCAGCCGATAACGTTGTATACAAGTTAAACAATGATATTATACCATAGGTATGTTACGTCCATATTAAATGGTGCGCAAAATTCATTCCCGCTGTATGTAAGTACGAGGGTAAAAGAGATGGCTATCTAAAATGACAACACGTGTACTCGATGTCTTTGTTGCGCCTGTGATAGAATATATGTGTTGTCTCTTTTCTTTGCTTGGCCTGTGTTTTCTTCGAGAATATTATTCTATAAATAATATGAATAGTATTTTAATCAAATATTTTATTTCATTTGTTACTCACATGTTTGCATGATAGTTTGTGTATTTTCTATATACGCACGACAGCATTGTTATCACTAAATTAATAAAAAAAACTCAGATTGTGATAGCGTATGCTCGTTGTTCTGTTTTGGGCGAACTGATTACGAGGTGCTACAATTGGGAGAGTTTTGGTTCTAACTTTTGGCGCGCATGTAACATATCTACTTTTAATATATAATATCATTGAAGTTAAATAAAAGTATAACATCCGACTTTTTGGTCCAATACTGGTTGTAATGAAACTCGTATGTGACCGCTTAAAATAACCGTGTCAAAACGTCACAGAAAAAGGCAAAATCAAGTAAATTTCCATGATTACAAAATATAATCATCATATCAGCCACAGGACGTCCACTGCTGAACAAAGGCCTCCCCCTTAGATTTCCACAACGAGCGGTTACATACCGCCCTCATCCAACGATTCCCAGCGACCTTCACCAGGTCGTCTGTCCACCTCGTTGGAGGTCGTCCCACGCTGCGTTTTCCAGTGCGCGGTCTCCATTCTGGAACCTTTGTGCCCCAGCGGCCATCAGTTCTACGAGCAATGTGCCCTGCCCATTCCCACTTCAGTTTACTAATCCTTTCAGCTAGGTCGAAAACTTTAGTTCTCCTACGGATCTCCTCATTTCTGATTCGATCTCGTAGAGAAATTCCAAGCATAGCTCTCTCCATAGCTCGCTGAGTGACCTTGAGCTTTCTTATGAGGCCTATTGTGAGTGACCACGTCTCTGTTCCATATGTCATCACTGGTAACACACACTGTTTAAAGACTTGCGTCTTGAGGCATTGCGGTATTGTTGACGAAAAGATGTTGCGAAGTTTCCCAAACGCTGCCCAGCCGAGTCGGATTCGACGATTGATCTCTTTTTCGAAGTTGGACCTACCTAACTGGACAGTTTGTCCCAGGTAGACATACTCGTCAACAACTTCGAGAACAGAGCTCCTAACGGATATTGGGATGGGCAGGACATGGGCGGTTCTGTTACGCTGACGACACTCTGGTGTTGGCCAGCGGGGAGTCCTTCGAGGGAACCATCCGGCTTGTGGAGCAAGCGGTGGCAATTGTCGTGGCCAAAATCCACGCCCTGGGTCTGCGGATAGCGCCTCAAAAAACCGAGGCGCTATGGTTCCACAAACTGCCGAGGAGCAGAGAACCACCCAGTACGTGGATACGCGTTGGTGACGCGCGAATCGGGGTGGGCCGGTACATGAAATACCTGGGGCTCACCCTGGACAGTCGTTGGGGTTTCGAAGAGCATTTCCAGCGCCTCGTCCCCCGAGTCGAGAGGGTAGTGGGCGCACTACACCGGCTACTGCCCAATCTCGGGGGACCATGTGAGGAAGTTCGCCGTCTCTACGGGGGGGTCGTGCGGTCCGTGGTTCTATATGGGGCGCCTGTATGGTCGGCTCGACTGTCAGGCGCCCAGCGCTGCAGAACCAAAATACATGGTCTGCAGCGCAGAGTGGCTATCCGGATCGTACGAGGATACCGAACAGTGTCCTACGAGGCGGCAACTCTCCTGGCGCGTTTTCCGCCTTTCGACATCCTGGCGGAGATGGATGCGTGAGTCTACGACCAGACACGCTCCCTCCGCCAGAGCGGCGAAGGCGCGCCTCCAGGGGCGTTGGACAGGCTGAGGCGGCTAGCTCGGCGGCGCGCACTTGGCAAGTGGCGTCACCGCCTGCGGATGCAGTTTGCGACCAAGCGCGTCGTGGAGGCCGTCCTGCCGCTCTTTGGAACCTGGCTCAAAAGGAGCGAGCGCGTTACCTGCCGCCTGACGCAGGTGCTCACCGGGCACGGCTGTTTCGGTGCGTACCTGCACAGGATTGGACGTGAGGCCACGGCACAATGCCACCATTGTGATAGCGACCAGGATACCGCACAGCACACGCTCGAGGCGTGCCCTGCGTGGGCCGCCGAGCGGCGGATCCTGGTCGATCGGATCGGGCAAGATCTCTCTCTGCCAGCAGTAGTGTCGGCTATGTTGGCAGAGCATGAAAACTGGAATGCAGTGGTCTCCTTCTGTGAGAGCGTCATGCTCCAGAAGGAGACCGCAGAGCGGGATCGGGAGAGGGCCGATCCCGCTCGAAGAAGGAGGAGACGGCGCCGGGGTAACAACCGCCCTGGCGCCTAATTCCGATACGCCTGAAAACCCCTGCCGTTGCTATAAGGTGGGGGACCTCTGGGTTCGCGGGTGCGTAGATTGAGGAATCTGCGTGCCCACACGAGCGACCCAAGAGAAGACGGTAGCACGCATGTGGTCACGCGCTGCCGTGGGACGCTTTGGGGGATCCTTTACAATCCCCCGGGGGGTGACCGCTTTACAGTCACCCTCTCCGAGATGTGCCTATAGGCGTGGCAGCAGTGGGCGGCTCTAGTGTGATCATACGAGGACCTGGAGCCTCCCTTAGGTGCCGAAGATGACCGCTCCAGTGGTTTTAGCCGGTAGGAGTCCGGCGGCATACCCCTTCGCCCTTCCCCGGGGTGAAGGAAGTTCATGAAGAATTTCCACTGGGCACCAATAAAAAAAAAATTAAAAAAAAAGTTGAGTTGTTAATGTACTCGAAGGACTTTTACGACACCCACGGGATGAAATGGGGTGGTGGCATTTAAGTAAATTATTCAAAATATGTTTTTATAATAAAGCACCAACCGACTTGTTTTAGTTACACGGCGACCTCTTCCATATACTTGTATGACAAAAAGGTCGCATAAACTTTTCCTTGAGATTATGATGCCCCCCAGCCATTACTTCTGGGGTTATGCTTTTGGGGTTCGTTAATTATTACTTAAATAAGATCTAATAAACACTGCTAATTATGAACAGAGAACAAATACTGCCTTTTGTAATCCAATAATCTTCTTTTTGTGTCGATGGCTATCTTATCAAATATATTTATCCTAGTAATATGTATAAAAAATCTCATGCTTAGAAGATTCTTTCTCTGGAAGAGAGTGACTTATTCAAATGAAAAATTTAATCTCATTTCATTTATTTTAGTCGCATACAATGGTACAAGCCTTAGTCAACATGATTTTAATTTTTTTATTACGTTTTTAGTCATGCACAAACGTTTAAGCGACGTTTTAATTATATAAAAGTAACGTTAAGATTTTGCGCACGATAACGGTTGACTTACAGAAACCTTTTATTTAACCGAAACGTTTATACGACCAATATGTTACCTAATAAACGTCATGACGTCATATATATAACAGTCGTGAAAACGTTAATTCGACATATTCACTGACACCATTGTACGACGTCGTTTAAATTTATTGTCAAAACGTTTATTCAACATGTACACCGACACCATTGTACGACGTCGTATAATTTAGTCGTGAAAACGTTTATTCAACATATATATGGACACTATTTTACGACGTCGTATAAATTAGTCGTGAAAACGTTTACTCAACCTATATAATTACGACAGTCATGCGACTGAAATGACGTAAGATGTACGTCTATATAACGTAATACTTAGCTAAATACCACTATATCATTTTTATATAACATAAAGTCGGTATAAGACTGGAATTATACGACGTTTTTGCTGGTTGGGCAACTTACATCAACAGTTTTCCGGAACACATACGACATCCTATCTTCAAGTAAAGAGTGTAACGTCTCCTAAAAGATTGGCAACGCATCAGTGTCGGTAATGTTACGGACGATGAACGTCCGCAGAGGCTTACTTTTAAGTGACCTGCAAGATCGTTTTTGAGATTAATCAATCCAGTTAGCCTATTGTAGACCATGCTAATTATACCCCATTCCTGTCTCATGGCAGTGCTAAGAAAGTTCATATAACATTGAAAAGGTCATGTTGGTATATGCCATTTGAACCCGCAGCCTTCTGCTTAAGAAGCAAGTCCGTAAACCTCCGAGCCACCATGACGATTTGAATAATAAATTATTTTTAATCTTGTGTCATGCCGCCTCATACCCCTTTGCTGCCATAGTTCACCGTACCTATTTGCCCTATAAGTAATTACATTGAGTTCAGTAATCTAAAAGAAGGTCAAGTCACTTGCCCGCATGAAAAATTGAAAGGCTTTCAAAAGCGTCCGCGGGCTGAAGCGAATTACGCATATATCTTAACAGATGTTAATGACGTTTCTGTAGTTTCTGTCACCTCCATGGAAAAATGATGTTTACGAATCCCGAATCAGAATTTGATTATCACTTGCTTTAACGGTGAAGGTAAACATCGTGAGGAAACTTGCACACCTGACCCTCTCTCTCCAAAATATTCTCAATGGTATGTTTAGTTCGCCAACCCGCACTAGGCCAGCGTGGTGAACCAAGACCTAACCTTTCTCATCGTGAGAAGAGGCCCGTGTCCAGCAGTGGGACAGTACCTAATAGGCTGATTATGAATCCCGAATAAGTGCTTTATATTATACACCCTGATATGATTTTGTTCCAAAATCAGTAGGAGCATATAACTTCCCGGTGCCTCCAATGACACCGAAGATGGCCGCCCAGGTTTTCGGTCGGTTTCAGGTCGTTAACGCTAATTATTAAAATCCATGACACATTTATAGACTAAGGTATTAGTGAAGTCATTTATATTTATTGAGGACCCGCGGTATCACCCGCCGTTTAATTTAGAAGAAATTGTATATAAATAGATAAGAGTCATCATTTCATCATTTCGGTTAAATGAAGTCCACTGCTGGACACAGGCCTCCCTCAAAGTACACCACAACGACAGATATCGGTGTCGCTGTGCTCATTATGGCAGAACACCCCGTTTTGCCATAATCGGAACGCTTGACAGATGGGCTTGGCTTTCGTGGGTATTAATTTTCTTGCACGGCACCTATTTTTTCTCAAATAAAAGTAGCCTAAGGTACTCCTTATAACATGAAAACATGAACACCAGTGAAAGTCCCATCAAAATCTATCCAGCCGTTTCGGAGATTAGCGGGAGCTTACAGCCAGACAGAAAGACAGACTGACAAAAAATTATTTATTTGTATAGACCTTTGTCTTTATATTAAATGTTAGCACTTGCCATCAAACATCAATAATTTATAGTATAGTTAGTTATCGACTACAAGTTTGTAACAAAGGCTTGTTTTCAGGACACACCGACGACTACAATTATATGGTGGAGAACCTATTGGAGCGATATCCGAACACGAAACTAATTCTAGTCGGATTCAGTCTTGGTGGCAACTTGATTTCTAAGTACTTGGGAGAGGACAGGAAGAGGCCCACCAATATAATTGGGGGGATTTCAATATGCCAGGGATACAATGCTATTGAGTAAGTATACAATTGAAAACATATACTTTTTCATTACAATAGGATTTTTTGGTCAATTGTACCTCGAGAGGTCGAGGTTATCTTTATCATAGATCGCACTCCAATTAACTTTAAGAATAACGTAACATTCCTATAAAATAATCATTTGCGATAGTAGAAAAATAAATTAAGAAAAACACAGATTTCTTATTTTTTGGTGTAATTGCGGTTAAATAATTATGAGCCTCGCTCATGAATGGCTACTACGACGGGTTTTCGATCGACTTTGTCAAATTTATCGTAATAATATTTCGCAACTTTTTTTATGTTTAGCTTCTCGCAGGCGTCTCAGGGAGATGTCGCTGCTTAACCGGATATTCTAGAGAAGCTAAAAAGGCCTCCTAAAAAAAGCCAGGCTTAAATTTAAAACTTATTAATTATTTACCTGCGGGACCCGAACCTCGGCTTAGGGCGATGCTGGGGAATCAAACTAGGGACAGCTGCTATATAATACCCATATTTAAAGAAATAGAGGATATTTAGAGCAACTGGCTCGGCGATATTTCGCAACAATCTAAAATGTATAAACGTTTGTTTGTGTTGTTTTGTTTCAATGTCTTCTCAGTTCCATATTAGGTTGACTCTTGCAAAATATAACCTTCATAGGAACTTTCGAATAAAATAGGAATTTGGTTGCAAAAGCACTCATGAAACTCGAACTATATATTAATATGTATCTTTAATTTTTATTTAGCCATTTTTATTTCGTAGTAAAGAATCCATATAAATAAAATCACTATAACCTAAACGTTTTTACTGCGGTTGTCTAAAATTGTGCGTAGTGTCGACAGCATTTTATTATAGAGAGAAATGGTTTGCAATAAGCAGAATTCCAAACGGTAGTAATGCTATACACCATTCAAAGCGATAAGAAGTCGGTATAATGTAAAGAAGTATATAATTATTTATTTATTGAAAACACTGTGGTGTGGTGAAATAAGTTTTTACATGATTCACTGATTTCTCAGCATGTCAAATTATGGTACATTCATTGTGAGTAATAAATAATAATATGAATAGCAATACAAATAGCACCAACCCATCTCATCCCATGAGTATCGTAGAAGGCGACTATGAGATTAGCCGGAGGATGGGCAGCTTCGTCCTTTGAGTATACATTAACAACTCAACTGCGATCGCCAACCCGCCTGCCTAGCGTGCCAAAACCATATCGGTCGTTGTGGTGATCTTTGGGGAGAGGCCTGTATCCAGCAGTCGACTTTATCGGTCGAAACGATGACTATCAGCCTCTTAACTGCAGGGCAAAGGCCTCTTTCCATACAGAGAAGCGAGCATTGATCACCACGCTTGCTCACTGCGTGTAGGCGGCACTTTTGGCGTTAAGGCTTACTAATGTTTAAATGGAGACCACATAACGGGAAACGGAGCGTGGGACAGCCTCTAATGCGATAGACAGACGAGACGAGAGTCGATAGATGCGGGCCGCATGTAATAGGTCGTTGTGGAAATCTATGGCTTAGGCCTTCGGTCAGCGGTGGCGTCCTCTAGCTGATATGATGATGTTTTTTTTTTGTTTATAGCACCATGGTTTACCTCCTGCAATGGCAGAACTTCCGTCGCTTCTACCTATACATAATGACGGACAATTATCGAAACATCATCACACGACACAAGAGAACTTTGCTGAGCGCCGAAATGAAAAACAAATACAATTTAGATGAGAAAATGATTGTGTCAGCTGGTACACTGCCAGATCTCGACGACGCTTATTCTAGGTAAGATATATAAATATTTGTAGGTATCATAATCACCTATCATCGTTTGTCGTGGACTTCACAGGTCCAGTTGGTCATAAGGGAGATTGCAACATCCTCCAAGTCTAGATGACGGATTGTCTTTTTAATAATTCATGAGTAAAATAATATAAATGGCCGCAAAAGAACTTCGCATAATGTAGGCAGAAGAAATTTAATTTTGGAATGCAGGTGTCGTTCTACGATGTGGAACAAGCATACTTTCACTGTTATTTAAATAGACCCCAGAGAAGACGTAGTAGTTACTATAAGAGCTTATAAAACACATTTAATCTTAGCAATGCAGTTTTAACAATGACGGCACGGTTGGAGCAGTGGCTAACGGCCGAAATTAATAATCGATTTAATCCAAAATCTTTAGATTTCCAATATGTCTGTTTAATTTAATATGTGTTAAATGTTATCGTAACAAAACAACGGATGAATTTCAAAATATTAAATTTGAAGATTTTAGATTAGATTGATTATTAATGTCGACTGTAAGAAGACTTTTTAGGTAAAAATCTTAATGGTTTAATAATATTATAACATATAAACAATATGATTATGACATGGCAATGATAAATAATGATAATATATTTATTTTAATATATTGTACCAGTGATGACATATGGAACAGAGACGTGGTCACTCACAATAGGCCTCATAAGAAAGCTCAAGGTCACTCAGCGAGCTATGGAGAGAGCTATGCTTGGTATTTCTCTACGAGATCGAATCAGAAATGAGGAGATCCGTAGAAGAACTAAAGTTGTCGACATAGCTGAAAGGATTAGTAAACTGAAGTGGCAATGGGCAGGGCACATTGCTCGTAGAACTGATGGCCGCTGGGGCACAAAGGTTCTAGAATGGAGACCGCGCAGCGGAAAACGCAGTGTGGGACGACCTCCAACGAGGTGGACAGACGACCTGGTGAAGGTCGCTGGGAGTCGTTAGATGAGGGCGGCATGTAACCGCTCGTTGTGGAAATCTAAGGGGGAGGCCATTGTTCAGCAGTGGACGTCCTGTGGCTGATATGATGAATAAATTGTAATCAATAGCATTATAGACGGCACGGTTGGTGCAGTGGCTGATACTGTCAGCTGCTGCGCTCCGGGTCGTGGGTTCGATTCCCGCACGGAACAAATATTTGTATGATCTGCAGGTAGTTGTTCTGGGTCTGGGTGTATTGTATATGGAATTCATGTCTCTAAAGACACCCACGGCACAGGAGAAATCCTAGTGTGGGACAACGTTTTTTTTAAAACCAAGAAAAATTGTATTGTGTAATGAATTTGTAATTGTAATTTATATAAAAATAGTGACATAATTTTCGAAGGGCAAGTTATGCAAGAAACTTGTTCTGGCGATAAAATATTTGTATTTTAAGCGATTGATTTCTGAGCAACGTGGGTTTCGATCCCCGCACGGAACAAATATCTGTCTCGCCGTTTAGTTTCCGGCAAAGTATAGACCTTGCCTTTGCACTGAAACCCACTGGTATCGTAAAATTCTGCACAAAGGTCGGGTATTCTTCTGTGTGCAAAAAACAACATACTGTGATCGTGGATAGTAGAAAAATTGTGCTCGACTGGGGCGGTACTACAGTCACTTATTTCACCCACCATAACATGTGTTGTGAGCGTAGTTGTGTTCCGTGTGAAAGCTAGGAACAGCCAGAGAATTTAATGGAACAAAAGGCATTCCGACTTAAACCTTAGGTCGGCAACGAATGAGTAAACTAGATAGCTGATGTCCTTGGGGTGGTTTTTACTCGCCATCTGGTGGGCCGTCGCAAGTTTGCAGTTCCATAATATATATTTAAAAAATCAATAATAGCTTTTACTTATTTACTTAAATCATTGTTGCAGTTTGCTGTTTTATTTATCCTGTGTCAACGTACTTGGACCCCTAAGAGCTCACGGGTCATCGGCGATAGCCAAATGACCACCATATTGACTCACTCACTCACTATAATGACGTGATATATATCTTTAGGATCTAAAGATATATATCACTCTTTTATATCTAGATCCCAACTCGCTCAGTAAATCAGAGCAGCTCAGTCACTCTGTCGCCTCGCGGCGAGCGAAGAGCGGGATACGAAGATATGATCTATTGAGTAAGATTCGAATCAATCGCTCTCTCATTTAGAGGCGAATTTTGCGATGTAATGAATTGAATACAAATTTTGTTTGTAGGCCACAGTATGCAGTATGCACAATTAATTCACGATGATTTTAACACGCGGCTAGATTAAAGCGACAAATTGTATGTAGATAACTATAACCTTTCCACTCAGTCGCTCTTTCCAATAATTAGCCCAGACACAGATACAAAAGATTCGAAGATATAGTTGCAATGAAAGTGAGCGAGTGAGAGATTCGCTCTTTGAGAGAGATATATATATCTTTTATATATCTCGCTCGCGAGCGACTCAACTCTACTGCTAAATGATAATGTATTTCATACCCTACCTAGTGAGATAGCAATTATATTTTAACCTATGTCCCCCACTAGGATTTCTCCTGTGTCGTGGGTACTCTCACATGCTCAAACAATCAGACCCAAAACAACTATCTGTAGATCAAAGCCAATGCATTAGCCACTGCACCAACAGTGCCGTCATTTGATTCCATCAGGGCCCATGTAAGGTCTACACATTTTAGTGTTATTTTTGTGTCTGATGGACTTTTAAACTTTTCCGAGACAAAATTTTGTCACTTAAATGTAATGCAAATTGTGTTATATTTACTTCAGGAGGGTATACGGCTTCGAATCTGTGGCGGACCTCTACAAATGGAGTTCGTCAGCATTATACCTCAAGAACATAAAGACCCCGATGATATTCGTCAACGCGCGCGATGACCCCATAGTTCCCGAGCCTCTGTTGCCGATGATAAGGGAATTTGTCAGTAAGTGGCATTTGTGATTATCATAATAAGTATACGTATTCCTACCAAAGTGGATCGCCTTCCAGTCAATACTTAACAGTGAAGTATTTTATACTGAGTGACTGCCGACTGACCTTTACTAGCAAAAAAGTTGTGATACCGGTATCCCAAGGTCAGTTCAGTCGTCGAACATTTTAGCCTGCTGAATATATGGAACGACTTAGCACGACAACTTAGGTTTAATATAAGAGGATATTATAATGCCTATAACTGTAGATGAATAATCAACCGTCGTCAAGCATCGTGGCATATTTGGTTGTGTACGTCAGCGACGAATGACGTTACCCGTCTGCGTTGTCTGCATATTACACATCACACCTCTATTATACATGACAAATCCATAACCTATCTTTATTATGTAAGTGGGTTTTCACCATATGGTTTCCCGCACTATTTGTACTTGGCCATAAATAAATTATTATAAGTAATATAAAATAATTGCGCAATAGAAATTAGGTCATTATCAGTGTACACATCCGAACCAGTTGAACTTTATTGTGAATAAATATATCCAATATCCTATATTATAAATACATGTCTTATGTTACTATATTTTGATATTCAAAGCCACGAAATTACATCACACCATTTTTTGCAGAACTATAGAAGTTCAAGACAAAATAATTTGGCCAACAACTTACTAGTTTTTAGGTTGTTGCCCGAATTATCTTGTTTTCTTCTCAATATCCGAACAAACGTCACAACATTGTTAAAATGTTACATTAAATGGCGTGACAGATTGATAACGGATTGATAACATATTGAATCGAATAGTTAGTCGCGTTTATAAAATATTAAACTTATTATTACAGGCTCGCACGATAAGGTAATGTATCTAGAGTTGGCGCACGGCGGCCACTTGGGCTTCTACGAAGGTGGTCTGATATACGCCAACCCAGTGAACTGGCTGGACCGTGCACTGGTCGGCCTTGCCGGCGGACTGCTCATGGCGCACAACAAATGCTCACATAAAGACGTCGGCATCTCAAACGACGTCGTCGTCTCGGATGATGAACCGGATCTCATCAAATCGGCCACTATTGTCTACCGCGACCCATTAGAAAAACATGTTATGCAAAAAGCTCAGCTAGCTTACTAAACATTATTGTATTATCTCTTGGCTCCTAGAGCACTTTGGTATACTTTTATGTCTAATATTTATTAGAACAACTAATATAAAATTACTGCAGTCCATTTCATTGGCAGTAACATTTTTTATAAGTACTTAAATTGTATTGTAAGTACATAATTTTGGAGGTAACGATTCTCCATAACGTTTTGATACGTCCTAAAAAATAGTTGCTATTATATTGATATAGAAGGCAAAACCGTCTTTACCAAAGCCTAGTATGGGAGCGATTTTCCTGTTATGCCCTAAGTAAGATATTAGGCAGGACCTAAGAGGCATTTATTTAATGTGTATTGTAAACTGCACATATAATATTCTTTTTATAAAATAATGTATTTATTTGAACTTGTTATTAGTGTGTTCTAGGCTCTATGTCAAGGGCAGATCCAGGGGGGGGCTCAGGGGGCCATGCCCCCTTCCTCAAAACTGTGGGATGCAGTTAACCTTAGACCTAGTAGCAACAATGATCTCTGAAAGTCTTGACATGGGACCCCGAGATCGCCCAATGATTAAAATCCTGGATCCGCCCCTGCTATATATCAAAATGTTTGTGAACAATTGTTTGTTTTATATTTTGACTAGTCGAGGAGATGAGGCGTGGCATAGATTATAATATACCGAGTTGTGAACTCTTCAATACAAAAGAGTCATTGCAAAATATTTTATTAACTGTATTTTTACAAATCATAAATTATTTACATTATGTACTCGGCTTGATTTAAAATGCGTTCTAATATACTGTAGCTTGCACAAAACGCACATTTGCATTTAAAAAACTACCTCCCAAACTTCCAAGTCATTGTTCAGTCTATGCCATGTCGTGCTTTTGCAAAGCTTATTCGAATTAATAGGTACATGGACACACGGGATTTTAGTAAATTGTTGACAGTGTGATATATTATAGCCGATTATTTTATTTAAGCAAGTTTGAATTTTAAATTATGTGCACTTGTGATAAACTGTGCAGGCAACTAGTTATGTCTGACAACAGGCCCCGGGTTCTAGTCCCAGCTGGATCGAGGTCGGTTTATGAAATGTTTTGTTTGGTACTGTGACAGAATTATTAATTACTTTTTACAAACCCACAGAGTATGTGCTTATATTGTATTAATTTTGTTGTATGCAAAACATTTTTATTCGTACCTACAGATTTGCACGATTATTTAATTGGGTCTCGAATAACTTACAAACAGATTAGGTATGAATATATACGCATCATTCCCGTGCATACTATTCCTTTGATGTTCCTATGTAATTTTATGTTGCAGATTAAGGTTTCCAACTGTCCAAATGTGAACTTAGTTGTGGTACACTTGCACGTTATGTCTGCCTGCTAAATGTGTTCACAACGAATCATATATAATCGAACACCGTGTTTTAAACGTAAGGTCTATCTACCTACCCTATGTTCTTTTAAAAATATATTGGATAGGCAGATAGCCTCAAACACCTAGTATGGAGCCGCCTGTAATTGTCGAGTGAGCACAAAGTGGGAAAAGCACGCATTACAACCAAGTAAATCCTTGTAATGAGAATGATGTAATTTGTTAATATGCTGTTTATTAGAAACCATTTTTGGTTTGCGTGTACTGCGTGCGTGTTTGACAAATTTTGCACATGTTTCAACTCTTAAAGCATAATAGTGTTAAATCATGTGATTATAATTATTTTATAATACATCCATTTGGATGGCTGTGTACCCATCCGCATGTAGCAGTAACCGCTATAGTTGCATGATGTAGCAGCATCCACTCGTTTTGGTTGCGCATTTAGATTGTAAAGGTTATTTGAGCAGTGCATTCTTTATTTTTAAGGATCTTAATTCCTGTTTATTTGCATTTTGGTTTCACGAATCGCGACACGGTGACCATGCTAGGTAGTCTAGCAGCGGCGGCGGCGATCGAGTACTTAGTTTCTACACAATTCGTTTGCAAGCAAGTACATGTTTTAAATATGGAACAGTATTAGTTTAGATAATTTTATGCACTTCAGACCAAAATTATAGAAAGTATATCAGAGGACTTATCCACAATAATGTGTATACAAACTACTGCGTACTTGCCCTCGTATAAAAACTACCAAAACTATTTTGCCGACCATCCGCCGCCGCTGGTGCTGTTCAGTCGTGGGGGGCTACCCTACCCTCCCTACCCCTAGCCCTCATACCGATTCAGCTGCGCTGCCGCGTTTGTTTTGACAACTCGGCGGGCCTGGGCGTGCTTGATACATTTGGCTTTTCTGCTCGCCGAACCTAAGACTAGACTAAGATTTCGCATACCGGTGCTGTCGCGGTGTAAATGTCTGAATATCGTTGAAAATAATGTTGTTTGGTAATATAATACTATAATAATGAAACACCCGACGCATTTATTAAAATATGTTCAAAAACTGCTTTTCCTTACAAATGTAATTTATTTTTATGAAATGTGATGATAACTGTGACTTGATGTTCTTATCTAGACAACTTGAAATACCTGTAATTCCGATGGGACTGTTGATCTCACTGAATTTCGTTGCACGGAAAATACTTTTTTCGAAAAGGAAAAGCCCGCCAGATATGTGTCTGCCCCCAGCATCGATGAAAATTGTCGATTACGATAAGTCTGGCTCTCTCATCATCATCATATCGCCCAAACAACGTCCAACGTCCACTACTGAACAAAGCCTTCCCCCATAGATTTTCACAACTGTGTCATCATATGGGGGGGGGGGGGATTTGCCAGTACTCACCACGCTTGGCAGGCGGGTTGGTAAGCGCAGAATGGCTACTGTTTCACAGAAACGACGCTGTAGCCCATCCCTCTGGTTTAGTCCCTTAGTCGCCTTTTACGACTATATATCTTCTTCTTCTATATATCTATAGGACTTTCCATTGCTGAAAAAAGTAGGACTCCTTAGATTTCCACAATAGCGTCGTCATTTTGGGGGAATTTGCTAGTACTCATTGCTTGACACGTCTATACCGTAAAGTTATCCTTAGGTTAGATTTACTGGACTTTCAAGGTCTTCATCGGTGCTGGTGACTGACCAGTTCTCCAGTTCTTTCTCACGGGTTTTAGCTTGCAGCTAGCTACATAAACATAGTATGGCGGGCTGGACGGTAACAAATTAATTTATGTGAATGGTAATGAGTCTGTTATATTTAGATTTAACTCTTCAAGTAATTCCATTGATTAACCATGTATTAAAAGGGCCTAAAGGTCGGAGATTTGGCATAACAATACGAGTAATGCTCGGAGTAGAGTACCACCATACTCTACTCACAGACAACTGTATTTTAAATTAATTTTAATATCCAAGCCATGGAGATTATGTAGGCATAACGTGATCAAAATGATATAAGTATGAAAAATACTTGTCAATATATTTTTGTAAGTAATCATTTTCACTGACGCAGTAATTATATGTGGATTGAAAATATTTCTGGGCGTCATTTCTTTCAGTTTTATTTTACCTACGTTTAACAATGTATTTTAGTTGTCACGCAATGTTTTGCACGAAGTATTTAGCAATAAATAAATACAGAGCTGTTAAAGCTAAGGTACTAATTTAGCTTTCAATGTTATGTATGTTGGAAATAATAACATTTGCTGTGTAATTGTTGTCAATTTAGCTAATTATGATTACGTCGCGATTAAACAGTACAAAGATTTAAGAAATCAGAATCACGTCAATGTCTTAAATAAACTATTGTGATACAACTTCGCTGACAGTACATATTCTTCAAAGTTTTGAAGCGCATGTCATAACTGCCTAAAATGTTGTTTTATTTACATACGTACATATGTAATATACGTTATAATGAATAATACTCGTTGTTTTTTTTATGTCCCATTCATATTGAAATTATTCATTACAAAAGGATTGATAAATAAGTATATTTCTAAGTCAATAATATAAAATTTCAAAGACGGGTGAATTTACGCTGTCTTAAATCTAGAAAGTTATATCTAACTAATACTATTTTAAACATATTTTGTAAATGGAATATTACTTATGCCATTTTCTGCCAATTTTTACAATATATTTGAGAGATAGATATATAGAAAATATAAAATTGGGTTTTCTTTATAGACATAAAATTTACAACATAAATAAAAGACAGTTGAGCAAAAACATAATGAGATCACAATAAAATTCAATTCAAATGAGTACTCCCAAACATTTGAAACTTTCTTACACACATGTACTAAATCAGACAAATTACAGACATTATTAGCCTTTGATCACAACGTAAAGTACAATGTAACTATCCTGCTGAAAATAGTAATATAGTAGAGTTATGGTATTAACTAATTTAATAAATATAGATCAACTGTTGAATGAAAATAATAGAAGTGTTTAATATAATTATAATATGATAAATCAATATTATCAATATTCCAAATACAAATATCACAACATTTTCCTTAATTAACTCTTATCTCTCTTTACACATACGTCTTAGCATAATACACATCAATATTTAAGTAATTTATATAAATACAATTGAGAACATTTACATTAGAAAATAATTTCAGTGACAGATCTATATCATTCTTATTAAATTATAGTTGTTGTTTATAATAGAGAGCAATAATACACTTTATATTAAAATTATAAAAATAGCATGGCCACTGGGAGAGTAAGTGTATTATTAATACATATTCGAAATTTAGCCTTATGGGACAATCTGAACTTCTATCACAACACAATACCTCATAAATGATAAGTAGTAGGAAAAATGTACAATGCTTTTAATATAAACTTAGATAAAATTATTGACTGATATGATAATAGGTATATGTATGTTTAATGGTATGCTGGATAATTGAAAAGTCCATTTTTCAAATAGATGCCAATACAATAACAGCAATACTTACAAAAGATACTTAAATACTTATTACATAGGTACTATGACAAAAAATAAGTCCATAGCTATTTAAATAAGTTTTTTTTTATAGAAATTAAGACTTTCTTCTAACTAGAGGTATGGAACTGATATTTTACAGTCTTTTTACATTACATCAACATTATTAAATCTGAGTATTTTCAGAATAAATTAAAGCTTCTTTTTACAAAGTATGTATCATATAAATAAATTACGTAAAAGCAATTAAATCGTGACTTATGGTGTCATATAGTCAGCATATAGATGTAGGATCCCCTTCCATAGTGCATGCTATATTATCTAATTTATGAGCTAAGTGCATTTTGTTTTCTAGTCCTAATATAATTTGATCTCTATATTTACTGACATAGATATACAACTCTTTTAAAGCAGACAAAGTGTCGAATTCATTCAACTGTTCTACTGAGAGTTGTTGCATAGAAGTACTTAGCTCTTGGTCTGTTACTTGAGGTAATTGAGATACAGATTGATAAAATCTTATAACCATTTCCCTATACGTAGGCAAGTCTTTCGCAAAAAGTAGTTTGTTGGAAGGAGAATCTTTACATAACCGATGTTCTGTTAAAGAACATGCATCCATGAAAGTTTGAGCTATAACTGATAATGATGAATCAACAGTTGCAGTTTTATTTATATCAAATATAAAATCTGGATTCTTTATGAGGTTTACCCAAAATCTTAGAGGTAAACTATTTGACTTCCATGCATGGACAACTTCTGGATTCATGATACCATGTGTCCGTGCCGCGTCGTCGAAGAGATCAAACAACCACTTGACTGCTGGTGGCAAAACTTCGTTAACGGTAAGGATTGTGCTGAAGAAATCATCAACAAACTTATGTACCGTGCCTTTTGTAGACAAGAGTCTAGTGAGGAATATCTCTGGTATAGCTTTATGACTATGTTCTGAAGACTTGTTAATAATATGCTGATACTCAATAGGTCTAACCAAATGATAATAATGCACATTTTGGTCTGTTATGTCACTGTTATATACTCTTATATGGGAATTAGAACAATATATCCCTGTACAATTCTTGCACGGTATTTTGTATGGGGTATTAAAACTATCGTTTTGACGAGATATCAAAGACATTACAGCGGATTCTTTAACACCGTAATGCGCCAACGTATTTAATTTACGCCAACCATTTATTGTTTTTGTTGTAACATCTTCATCTTGAAGCGTAACGTGTCCTCCTCTCCCGTGTCTCCATTCTAAATCAACTTCATGGACGGATGGTCTCATAGAGAATGGAGTGTTTTTAAACAATGAATCTAATATTTTAGATTTTACTTGTGAAATACTATCACAATCTAAAACTTTGCATTGAACTTTTTCATCGAAGTCATCTTGAACTATGTGCAGTGTTATAGTCTGATAGTCAATTTGTTCTTTTAAAAGCTTTTCTTCTGATAGAGAATACCGAGCTTCATGAGTTATTGCATCAACTACTCCTTTTTCGATTTGATGCTTAATTGCTTTAAAGAGTAAAAACAATGAAGAACCAGCATAGTCTTTCAGATAATAATACATACATAAAGCCATCCAATTTGTTAACATTTTTTCAACAACACTCTCAGTTCTTCTTAACATGAGTTGAGGGTGTTTATTGCATATAGATTTATCAATAAGGCGTAACAAAAGAGATTTTAAAATATCTGTTGCATATTCCATTTTTCCCATGAGTATTATCATCAGCAAAGAAGCCACGTTCACTTTATCTCGTATGTTAAATGACTTTTGTGACTCCAATGTGTCTATAAATGACAAAAGGAAACATTTATTATTCAAGAGTTGTTCAAATTGAACCATAGCTGCGTCATAGTTGGTTCTGGGCGCATTAATAAATTGACGCTGAACATTCAATATAGGGTGGTCTGATACTCCCGGGAAAAATACTTTCATGACGTAGTTTACATGATCAAGTGTTGGTATACCTGAATGTTCCAAATCAGCTGCCAAATCAGACATATCGGTTTGCAGCTCTGCAAAAGCCAATTTACACTCTAATCTTACATTGCTCTCTAAAGTATCCATCTGAATTTGTATTCTTTTATATTCTCTTTCTGCTTTTGTACTTCGACGTCTGTACATAACTAACACAATCATGAATATAAGTACGAGGAAGAAAGTTCCACCAGCAATTCCTGCAATAACTTCTGGTGGAAAATTGTAATTTCTGAGTAATTCATAATGAAGATAGCCAATAGGGAATCGCAAATTTGTTCCAACTTTTACAACCACCAAAGGCAAATTAATGTCTGTTATTTGTAATCCGTTTTCATCAGTATTGGCAGGTTGAATATCAGGTGGTGTGCACAAAAGCTGCTGCATTGTTAGGCTCGTAACATTACATGGCTGTGTTCCAATAGTTACAACTACATCAGATTCATCACTTGCTGTTATTAAATTTTCGCCTTCTATTACTAATGGGTCTCCTTTGTAAGACTTTATCGCCTTATTAGGAAATTGATATATGTGAGGATCTTCAACAAAAATCATATAGGTTCGAGGAGGATTAAAATGTTTTTCATGCATTGTTTCCACATTGTCCATAACAAAACCAACTTTCATTGCTATTTGTGGATTACTTGTTTGCGATTTAGTTGCTTGCAAAATGTCTAAGTATATTTTATTTATTGCAGGACTGGGGCATTCCATCTGATGTTCATTAAGAACTGTACATGCTGTATGGTTAACAGGTAACAATTCATTACCATAATACAATTTCATTAGTGGTTTCTGGATGGTGTGTAAGTTGGTACCATGAACTGTTATCATTCTGCCACCAGATACAAAACTTTTCAATGGCTTTATTTCCATTATAGTTGGATCTACTGTATAATTGAACAAATCTCCATACAAAGTTCGATTAGCATTATCAATACCCACAGTCAATGTGTGAATCACTCTAGGTATGTTTGCCTTTGGCGTAATGCATATTAGTCTACTGTTTGAGGTCTGTGTTGTGTTAACAGAACATGGCAGTTCATCCAGGTAAGCAGAGATAGAAGAGCCAATGTTTAAATGCTGCCCCCCTATTGCTAACTGGGTTCCACCTGAAACTGGTCCTAGTGCTGGATAGAGGCCCTGAAGCTTTATATTTTTATAACTAAACAAAACAGATGATTCTGTGTGGCCAGAATCATTTTCTACAATGACAGGTGCCACAGTGGAACCATTAGAAGGCCCTGTTCGACATGTGATGCTTACAGAAACTTCAAAGTCAACTATTTCACACAGTACATCACCAATGCGAACTTTGCCAGAGACTTCTTCAACTCTTAATCCAAGATTACTACCTTCAATGGTTACTATAGTGCCTCCTTCTATAGGTCCACTTAGCGGCTTGATCATATCAATTCTTGGCTTTGGACACTCAATTACTGGATTTTCCAAGCAAGTTTCACTATACGAACATGAGTTGCCACACCAGGTGCATTTGTAGATAGAGTTTCGAGTAATACATAGAGAACAATCAGCATGTTCTCTATGTGATCCAAGGATTTCACATTTGTACAATGTTATGTTGATTGTATCTATGTAATGTTTATGATTCCAGACAATTTTAACACTTACGTTGTATTCCCCTACATCTTCTTCATATGAATATGTTGTTTTGTCACAAACTATGTAATGATTGGACTCAACCCTGGCAGGTAGTATCATGTTGGCTAGTTCAATACTCACTATACACTGAAATCCTGTGTGTCCTGGCTGTAAGTGAGGCAGATTTTCCACCTCTAGTTCTAATTCTTTAGGAACATTATTTGGTAGTAAAATTGGTTTCTTGTACTGTCTTATCCTTGGGCAGTGTCCTATACCATGATTAAGTAGTTTTGTAGGATTATTTTCTCCACTTATTATTGTCCTTTGACAAACAGAAGTATCATGTGTGCATCTGTTATCATATATGCACCAGTTGCAGGCCCATTCGCTCAATATGCAGGAGTGACATGTTATATGTTTTGAGCAATCATAGAAAGCAAAATTTCTGGATACAAAATCCTTATTTGTTTCTGATGAGTGCACAGATAGTGATACATACACATGATCTTGATTTTGTGTTATTTTAGGCCTATGCTTTACATCAGGTGTTGGGCAAGCTAGGCCATTTGATGTTACAGCTGCATCTATGGGAGGAGTATTGCCAAAAACGCATTTATATTTTGCACCAAAAGGCAGTTCTGGCAAAGTTCTAATTATAAGCTGCACTGTTGTTACTTCATTCACAGATATTCTATCAGGTAAAATCTGTTCAAAATCAATGCATTGTTGACCAACATATTGCGACAGCCACCTGGGTGCACTTTGTGTACCTTTTTGACACATATTTTGAATAGTACAGCGTTTCTCCAGAGAACACCATCCACAATGAGGATCATTTGATTCTAGACAAGAGGAACAATTTCCATGTTCTTGACATCTTTCAGTTGGTATTTGCAGTATTGAATTTCTTGCCAATAGATAAAGTGTTTTCTGATAAGGTGACAGTGTTGTGTCAGGAAGAATTCTTTGACCAGGTAATATTTCTTCACTTGAATATTCTAATGCTTTATCAGCATCTATTAAAACTTTCTTCAGTGTGCCATCATTAGTGCCTAGAAATGCCACAGTATGTAAACCAGTTACAGACATAGTGACTGAAGTAACTAAAGTATCATTCCAGTTTATAATAGACATTGTTTTAATGGGATAAAGTCCACTTATTTTAAGACCTACCTCACAAAAATTTAGTATGTTTCCTGTTGAACCAACACTGGGACATTTTCCATCAGATATCATACCTGATATGTACCCCATGTTTCGTGCTTTAGTGCTACCATTAAAGCACATGTGAACATTCTCATTAAACTTAATTTCTATTTCTTGCAAAGAAAATACACATACAGCCGATTTAGCCATGGGCTCATTAGAGATACTTTTTGATGGACTGAACACTGCTATAAGTATAGAGTCTCTTGTCTCAATACCCAGTTGAGCAGCTAGGTTTGCACCAGCCTTAGCTATCTTAGCATCTTGAACTAAATTATAATTGACCACTTCACTTTTTCCACTAACAGTTTCTTCATTGACATGACACTCTAAGGTAACTTCTGTGTAACTGTTATAGTTGTCATCGTTAACACATGTACGAGCTAGTCGGGACACATACCCCAGTTCCTCATTACCAGCAAGGTGGGAATGTTTTTGAATAATCAAAAAATATGCATAGTCACTGGTATTAAAGCCATACACATACTGTACTAAGAAGTTATCTCTATATTTAACATCAATTTGTATTGAACTTTGTTTGTTGAAAGTTAATTGTGCGACATCGAGTGTCATCAGGTCACGACTGGTTATCGCAGGGACATCATGTCTGTATTCTCCATTATTAGTAAATGTTGTTCCAACATAAAGCACATTGGATCGGTCCCATGAATTATACCTCTCAGGGCCAATAAACGCGTAGGTAGACGCATCAGCATCATTAGCTGCCACATTTATAGGAATGAACTCAGGATTGACTGACAGGTCTCCCAACTTGTACTTCGAACAAGAACCCTGCGCCACTGAACCGCATGCAATCACTCTACGGGATTCTTGATCTATCACTAATACTTTGTTTACATTATCAATCCATGTAGTCTTTATATCAGACGAAGTGCAGCCGTTTGCATGACACATTGGGTTGTCAAGTTTTGGACCTGTTCTAATAACATGAATTGGTTTCAAGTCAGGGCTCAACTGGTGAATCCAGTTTAACGATCCGGCGTACACTTGGCCACTAACCCTATCTAAAGCGAGGTGATAGAAATAGAATGTCTCATTGGACTGACTGGGATATTGTGATATGAACTCGTATCCGTAAACTACTGTACACCGAAGCCATAATGATATGACTAACACTGTTGTAGAAGTAGCCATGATCACATTTTAAGTTGCAATATGAGTCGATAATTTCACTTTTGCACGAATATGTTGATATTAATTCATTTTCAACCCATTTTTGGCCCTAAAGAATAAAATATAACTAGCATCCATCGATGCCACTGACACGGAATAAACAATAGAGTAGAGATTTATGTTTTTTTTTCTTTTTTATGTTTTAAACACGGTAGTTTAGACGAACGGAAGGTTGGTCTAGCTAGTGATGGATGATTCGAATCTTATTCTTCAAACCCGGGTCGTTTTACTCTTAGACCATTTAACCAAAGGTCTCGGCACATATGATCCTTCCTAAATCCTTCCCCTCTGCCAAGGTACATGATCAAATGATCTACCACGTTTATAAAAACTATTTACGGAATCGATTTTATCAAAGTTAGATTCGTTTTCACTGTGTAAGGTGCTCCGTAAAAAATACAGACCTGTGCAGTTAGCCTTTGCAAAAAAGGTCAAACACCTCTATTATACAAAAAGGTAGAATTACATTTTATAAGAAAGTGATTTTGATGCAATTAATACCATAATTCTAATAAGTCATTAGTCTTTACAAAATACTATCGTTAATATGGATCGTGAACATTATAGATCTAGCAATCGAGTACGAAATAATCTGATCGGTGCTGTGACATTTCCATAGAATTATATTCAATATCTCATTAGGAGAAAGTTTTAAATTGCAAAGCAATAGTAAAAAGGAATTATTAGTGACCAAATTTAGGTCTTAGGGTTTTTTGATTGTAGTAGTGGTCGTGTCGGAGAAGGAGACCGGAGTGGACCCGACTACTCCTGCACGGGGGACCGGGGGCCCTTCCACCCACCGCGCCAGCAAGCCACATAACCTCAGCATTACTGTGGCGGGTTTTGTATCACATTAAAGTTTTTGTTCCCTGTACTGCTGACGCAGCGATTCCTCTTAAATCTTCGAACCCCTTTATAAAATAATATGCCAAGAAAAATAAAAAAAAATACTTTTTCAGTGGCATCTCCATTCACATTTAAAATGGATCCCCCTTAGCCTCACTGTACGCTGTACTGCACACGGCGGATTCAAAACTTCAGAAGACCTTAAAAACTGGTATAGAGTCAATGCAGCCCGTGATCCTGAACTACATCTATCTGTTATATCCTACGCTGTCCTTTATTTCTGCAATCCTAAGTATACATCATTCAAGTACCGCAGAACCTTAAAAAGTATCTTCGAAACAACGCAACTGACTTAATGCAAACACGATTTAAAGTCTTTTGCTTACCAAGCCACCACTTGGTGAAAAATCTTGCCATAGCCTAAAAGTTGATAAATTTAATCTTGTAATGTTACAAAAATATGTATTAATGAATTATATAATAAATTAATTCCTTCCAAACCTATTCCATTGCTTTTCAAAACAAGCAGAACAAAATAACTTGACTGCGTATTTATTTTGTTTTAAGGTGAGTGATACATAGTAACGATAAACCAAATGGAATCTTGGTTTTTATTAGCTTAAAGAATCATTCTTCTTCTTCTTCTTCTCTTAAATTATGGCTTCTGTAGAGTATCTTCCACAATTTCGCCAATGTCAAGTATGAGGCAACGTCGTACGGTGTTTAGATTAATGAATAATTAATGAATCTTTACATATTCATAAAATATTTCTCTTCTTCTTCTCTTAAATTATGGCTTCTGTAGATTATCTTCCACAATTTCGCCAATGTCATGTAATAAGGCAACGATGGACGATGTTCATGTTAATCAATTCTGTGTTATCAACGTTGTTCGGTGTTCAACTTATTCAAAACTTAATTTATGACACATAAGGAGAATATTTCTCAAAAATTGAAAGAATAATACATGAACTTAAAAACAAATGCTTTAGACTTTTGACAGTGTCAGTAATAGCATAAATAAACATGAAATAAATAGGTCGAAATAAAAAGATTATTATAGCCAAGTATATATATATACATCAGTGAGATTCAGAAACAAGTCTAAGCGTGAACTTACGCTTCCATCTGTCAAAATGCACTACTTACGCTCAATTTTGACAGATGGAAGCGTAAGTTCACGCTTAGACTCTTTTCTGAATCTCACCCTTAGTTCTTATTACTACACAGGTTATCATACGGATTTCAAGGTTAAATTAGCGTACAGATTTTAGCAGTTTGTAAGGTCGAATGCGCCTGGCAACACTGATGTAATGTTCTCTGTGACCTTACAAAAAAAAAAAAAAAAAAAAGTTCTCTGTGACCAGTCGAAGTGTTCGATATATTAGCCTGACCCTCTGTTTACGGCCTGAGCAGTACCTAGTCTGTGCCACAGAGTACATTAATTTATTACTCAGTCTACGATTAATTTATATATTTATTATAATTATGACTATGAGTAGTCTGTGCGATTGGGATACAATGCTCATGCTGTCGTGCCATGCCCATTGGGAAGTATTGTGGTATATTGTGGCAACAACCGGTTGTTTCAGATATTAACTAGAAGATTATTTGTGATGATTATGAAAAATATTGATCTTATACCGTTTCATTATTGATTTAAACATGTAAATGTTGTAAAAGATCCTTTATTTATGAATTTATAGTCAACAATTATTATGTTGAATAATTTTCTTGTTGGTGAAAAGACTTAACTGTGGTCTTCGTGAGCCTATATTACTTTGTGGTGCAAAATGATGGCTTCAATGGCTGCAGGCGGTTCTGGGGATCCGCACACCCAGATGAATACGTACAGGAGCTATGTGACCATGTTGGCAGACCCTGGCGCTAAGGATGAGATCAAGCTCAAAGCTGCTCAGGAACTTAGTGAAAACTTTGAGGTAGGTGTGCCTAGTGTTGTGGCATTACAGGGATGGTATTGATATAGTATGATCATAATCTCAAACCATTACATTACATCTTATTTAGCCTGTAAATGGCTATTGCTGAACATGAGTTTCTCAGAGGCTGCTACAGTTATCAGTTACTGGAGCATTAATCCATAATCACCTACTTACCCAGTGTACGGTAGGCATTTTAGTGATCATAATATTTGTTTATTTCAAACACAACATTCTGCTGCTGTCATATTGTTAAACCTTCAGATGGCTTATCAACAGCCACAGGTAAAGGTGTGATCTATTCTTTTCTGTAAACCATACAACCAATTGATTAAAATATTAACATTGATCTAAGGAATAAAAACAATGAGAATTTCATAGCACTGAAGTAAGTAGTAAGTAGTAGATATATTTTTATATTATTAATTATGTATACATGCTTAATTTTAACATACATGCAGCAAATCCAAACATGCACATGCTTTCAAGCAGTAGTAGTGATGTACACTATTTCTTAATTTCCCTGTCTCAAGGGCAGACTTCAGTAATAACATACCAACATAATCAGCCCATTACTGTCCCAGTGCTGGTGCATTCTCATGATGAGAAAGGACAATCAAGGGCATCAGTGATTCTTTTCAAATGACGTATGTAATAAGACAAAAAAAGCTGTAAAATCATCCAGTTCTATATGTATTATTCACATAAATATCAACAAATCAATGAAATTTTCTCCATTCTGTATCAGTTTTTTACATTTTATGCAGATACATAGCATAAATGTGTCAGAGTGTATGTGTTTAAACATACAATCAGGCTAGCCACTCATTATTAAGATTTTTAGCACAGCATTGAAAGAATAGCTTTTATTTGGGGTGTTTTCGGGTATGTGCCAATTGTTAACCTAGCAGCCCATTCTTTTTGGGGTTTTCCTTGGTACATTTGAGAAGTAGTTTGAAGGATTTCCTTTTAAAGATATAAAGAAAGTTTTATTGTTTTTTTTTTAAACATTGCTGCACACTAGATTTCTCCTGTGTTGTGGGTGTGTTTACAGACATAAATTCCGCACACAATAACACCCAGACCTGGAACAACTACCTGCAGATCATACAAATATTTGTTCCATGTGGAAATCAAACCCACAAACCAAAGTGCAGCAATCAACTGTATCAGCCACTGACCAGCACCAACCGTGCTGTCTCCGAATTTCATTGCAGCCAGCAATGCCAGATTTCATTGCTCATGTTCATTTGATGTTGGTTATAGATTTCAAAGTCAGTTATGAAGTACGGCAATTTACATTATAGTTTGGTAGTATTTTACAAATACAATTTTATTTGCTGATATCACTTCGCTTATTTTTAATATAAACAGGAAAGTCAATGAAGTTGTAGATGGTAATGAGAGTTTTATCTGTCTGTCTAAATGGTTTACTGCAAATAATCTCTTATTAAATGCAAATAAAACAAAATGTTTAAAAAAAAATATTACCAAATGTAACTCAAGTCCGATTAGAAATAATTTTTGAAGGCATTCTTGAGATTGAGATTGTACATGAAACCATATTTCTAGGTCTAATCATTGACTATAACTACAATGGGGTGCTCATCATTTCGGCCCAATAAAGTCCACTGCTGGACATGTTTAGAGTAAAAAGCGATATTCGTTGTATAAATACCAGAAATAGACATAAAATAGTAGTACCTAAATTTAGATTGTCCAAAACCAACGAGAATGATTTCTTAGGTAACTGCTGTTCGGTTTTATAATAAGATACCTAAAGAAATTACTGTCGTAGGGAAGTTTAAATCAATTCTTATAAAAAACGCATATTATAGGATTAAAGACTATGTTGAAGATAGGGACATATGGCGTTAGTACTTTTCTGCACATATGGCTTCCCTGGAAACCAAATATATCTGAAGTGATATTTGCATTGTATAGCTGCCATATTTATCTTTTATCTATGTATAGATAACTAATTTAAAAAAAAGACATTTAAAAAGAAAATAACAAAGACCTAACCCTGAGTTTCTTTCAGCATTATTTCTTCTCAAAGGCTGTCATGTAGCCAAATGCCCTCTGTTGTTTCAATATGATGTGTAAAAGTGTCTGTTAGGACCTATTTACTGAATAAATGATTCTATTCTATTACATTCTCTCATCATCATCATATCTGCCAAAGGACATCCACTGCTGAAAAAAGGCTTCCCCCATAGATTTCTACAGCCAGCAGTCACATGCCGCCCGCATCCAACGACTTTGATCCAGTGATCTTCATCAGGTTGTCTATCTTACTCCTTGGAGGTTTACCCATTCTGCGTTTTCCCCAACCCCAACGGCCATCAACATCCAACGGACATCCTTCATCTGATATGATGATGATGATGATATTATGCTAACAAAAACAAATACATCATCTTTATGCCGATGGCCTACAGTACAGGTACAGAAGACCACAATCTCGATACCATAAAGAACCGGGCTGAGAGGTTTGGTGTAGCAGTAAACCCCACTAAGTGCCAAGCCATCATTGTAGGAAGCCCCAGAAGTATTTGTAAAGTGTGCAGTGTTACTGTCCTACCTATTATCTACAACAGCATAAACATAGCTATCAGCTCCAGCGTCAAAGATCTTATGTATGATATGATAATCGACTATGGTGATGTGTGCTACTTTGACCTGAATGCAGATCTACTCAACAAACTTGACTGGCTTCTCAATAATTGCGTTCGATTCATCTTCAATCTCCGAAAATATGACCACGTCTCTGCGTATCGATCTCTTTTAAATTGGTTGCCCATTCGCCAGTGCAAAAACATGAGGGTACTGACTACTTTGTTCTCAATACTCCATGCCCCTAATTTCCATTCTTATTTATCTTCCCATTTCCAGTATCTTTGTTCCGACCACAACAAAACTCTTCACTTTACTAATAATCGTCTTCTTCAATGTCCCACTCATCACTCGGACTTTGTTCATTCTACCTTCTTTGTTCAATCCATTCTATTGTGGAATGCGCTCCCCCTCGAAATCAGAATGGTTCATAGTCGTCACAATTTTAAAATAAAAGTACGCAAATACCTACTTAACAAGATTTTGGCAGATTCATTGCGGCTCTGAATCAATTTTTTTTCTTAGTTATATATATATATATATATATATATATATCTATTTAATATGTATGTATGTTTATTTTGTATGTATAAATATTATATGTTGTATGTTTATGTAAGTTTATTTTTTAGCTTTATTTTAACTCCATTTTACATGATTATTTGGTTTTAAGCGTTCTTTATATCTTATTTGTCGTTCCGCCGATGTAGAAATGCATTTTCCTTAAAACTCAAGTAAAACATCTCAATTAAATTAAACTAACTAGAAACTAGCCAATATTAGTATTAAGACTATTTATTAAGATTAATACAATTTTTATTTTTTAAACTGTGCCCCACTCTCGTATTTCTCCTGTGTCGTGGGTGCGTTTACAGACATGAATTCCACACACAATACACCCAGATCCGGAACAACTACCTGCAGATCTTACAAATATTTGTTCCGTGCGGGAATCGAACCCGCGACCCAGAGCACAGCAGCCGACTGCATCAACCACTGCACCAACCGTGCCGTCTGTTTTCTGAACATATCTTTACCTTTCTGTATCGGTTACGTAACAGAGAAAAATAACAAACATAATGTATATGAACAATTTTGCCTCCTTGCCAAACCATTATGGCACCGACATAAAATGGTTTTCACAAATGCCTTCTACTTATTTAAAACTAAGATCTATGCGTCTTTTTACATCTTAACAACAAAACGGGCTAATTATTATAGGTGTGTAAACCACGATATGAATTAGAAATATAAATTACGGCATGGTTAGTGCAGTGGCTGATACTGTCGGCTGCTGCGCTCCGGGTCTTGGGTTCGATTCCCACACGGAACAACTTTTTCATTTATTTTTCACTTGATTAAATATAATCTAAAATTAAATAAAAAAAAGTCTCTGGTCATCATATCGGCTAAAGCACGTTCACCCGCTGACCAAAGGCTTCTCCTATGGATTTCCACAATTGTGTTGTCCTTTTAGGGGTAATTTGCCAATACTACGCTTGGCAGGCGGGATAATGGGCGCATTATGGCTGCTGTCCCATAAGGAACGTTCCTGCCCGTCCCTCTGGCTTAGAGTCCCTTAGTCTTCTATTAAGTCATCCACGGGATGGAGTGATGCCATATTCTTAATCCGCTGCCGATGCTCTCCAATGACCTCTACGATACTGGCGCCTGTCGTCGCCGGCTTACGCAACCGCAGGCCCTCGATGCCGTCTTGGACTATGGCTGCTGATTGAGCTGCTGCGGCCGCTGGACTCCGGTTTCCTACTGTCCCCTTCTTCTTCCTACCCTTGACCACCGTGGTCCAAGCCTCGCCCGTGGCCGATATATCAATATTTTACGCTCTAGATCGTATAGAAAGAAACAAAGAATTAAAAGTATAAAATAAAACATTGACATAACATACGTACATTCGGTATAATTATTGCTGTACAACAAAGGTCCCTCATACTACCATACTACCTCATACTAAGCTATATGCTACAAACTGGCTAGACAGTATTGCAGCGCTGGTTTTCAGTTAGATACCCATTTTTTGTGTATATATTTTTTTTTTATGTTTTTTATCTACACTTGTGCCATCTCATGTGTGATCTAATTACAACACAATGATAGCATTCGCTGCTTGTAAACATCTACTTATGAACACAGGCCTCCCAGTAAATGGCTGATTGATTTAAACAACAGTAAAATACATTTCTTTTCCACTATTGTTCTTCTATACAAATGGCAGAATATGTTAATATTTGACTTTCTTTCTTTATTACAGGTAATACTCTCGTCACCACAATATCCTCAATTCCTAGAACATTCCTTAAAAATATTCCTCAAAATATTGCAAGATGGGGAACCACACTTCATTGCCGAGTACAATATTCAGCAAGTAAGAAAACTCATACTCGAGATGATACATCGTTTACCAATCAGCGAGACATTAAGACCATATGTGAAGTGTATCTTGATACTGATGTTGAAAATGATGGAAATAGAAAATGAAGAGAATGTTTTAGTGTGTCTCAAGATATTCATGGAATTGCACAAACAGTATAGACCACCGTACAGTACTGACGTTGATGTAAGTAATGATAATTAATCACCGTTTTTGTATCTTCTAAGCATCTGCATACTCACACACGCTTCATTTCGTAAATATCTATTCGGGAACATGGGCCTCTTAATAATCACTACAATAAACAGTAATTGAGGATAATGCCATAATCACCAATCTCAGAATGGTTACCACAAGGCAGGACGCTGCTGCCCATCCTCATGATAACAACGATGACAACCATGGGTGGAGAGGGGTGGTCTATTCTTTGCCGGGAATCACACGAAGCATCTGCATTTACAGCATGTAAGACTTTTCAGATTCACAAGTATTTTTTTTTAGATTCACAAGTTCCTGCAGTGGGTGAAAGGTATTTACTCAGACTTACCAAATCATTTACCCAAAATATTCGAACCGAAAGCGACGATAAGGGTGAAGGATTTGTCAGAAGTGAACATTGAACAGCTATTACAAGAGACATACACAACAACACCAATACACACTGAGAAAAAATTACTTGATGGAAGTATTGTGACTGTAAGTACACATTAGAACTCTTTTAAACACACTAATTTCTAAATTTTATTTTTTATTTTTATTTTTATTTATTTCATAAGGCACATCAACAGTTTACATATGTTAAGTTTATATAGCTTATTACAATAACAAATTCCTATATGTATACCTATTATAGATGTACACAACATTTGCAAATATGATTATAAATTAAAAATAAATGCTTTTTAAATATTGAGATTGGCCTGGAGATAATTTGGGTGTACGGAAATATTGACAATACGTGACCTATCTTAAAAATAACTAATATTCAGTTGTACAAACTAATATTTAATAATCCGGGCAAGCGAAGTTGAACTCGAGTGGAGAGGGTTCTGTACGATTAATATGTAATCCAGCATGTTTATTTTTTAATCTGACCTGCATTTGTTAGTGGTAACTAACTAAAGTATGTATGGTACCTAGTCCATTGAAAAGTTACATTTGGGGTTGCGTTTTTTAAGAGGACACAATTTAATTTTTTTATGTGTAGGTGGGGTCAGTATAAAGCTAAAACCAAGTTTGTGGGGTCGCCACCCTTGTCCCACGGCCGCCATCTTGAAAATAGGGGTTGAAATGGTTTTTACGATATACCTCTTAAACTATTTATCTGATAAAAAAAACTTGTTCACATTTTTTGTTGCAAATTAAATTCTCTACAACTTTGGTCCAGTAACTTTTTGTCGTAGTTCGTCGTTAATAATTAATTATTGACTCTTTTCCCCACCACCCACGAGGTAGAGTCTGGAGGCGCGTTTTTTTTTACATGGTATCCCCAATAGGCATAATCCACGGTGATTTTCTAAATTAGAACTACTATGTCCTCAGTCTTTTCGATGGATCAGGTAAGGCCTAAAAAATTTATCATTACAATAGACTAACCGGATTGTAGAGAGAAATTGCTGAATATATTGTGTATTGTTGAATATGATGTGTGTACCAGTAGTTTATCCCAAGAACATACTTAACAGTGTAGTTGAAAACATGTTCTCCCATACATGCGAACTGAAAATGTAAGTTTTTATGCACAATATTGAAAGATTTACATAATTTTAAGGCTATATATTTCTTATAGGGTTTCTGTATTATTTAAAGCTATTTAATTTAAAATTACGGAGATATATTGAGACCCTCACGACAATCCCTTTCATTTGGTATGTTATATGGTACAGTTTGCAAACCTTTTTCAAATTTGCACCCACAATATTCATTTATTTACATTACACGTCCGTGTTTGAGTCAGAGACATTCGTATGTGTACCAAATTTCAACTAAATCGGTCCAGTCCAGAGGTCCAGATTCGGAGCAAATTGGCTGTGACAGACACACGAGTGATCCTATATGGGTTCCGTGTTTTAATTCGAACGTACGGAACCCTAAAAACAGTGAAAATTATTTGTGACTAAAGGTATAATGTAAAAAACATCATCATATCAGCCAAAGGACGTCCACTAATGAACAAAGGCCTCCCCCATAGATTTTCACAACTGTGTTGTCATTTTGAGGGAAATATGCCAGTTCTCATTGGCAGGCGGGTTGGTGAGCACAGTATGGCTACTGTTCAACTGAAGGGACGCTGCTGCCCGCCCATCCCTCGGGCTTAGTATCCCTTAGTCGCCTTTTACGACATCCACGGGAGATGGAGTGGTGCTATATTCTTAATCCGGACACCACACGGAAATAGAAAAAAGTACAATAATACAAATATTGTATGTGAGAGATAGTTAGATGAAGTAGCATATAATTTGGTCCATCAATATTAAAAGCAACTTCTTCTTGAAATTTATATTTAATATGTTTTTCCCTGCATTTAATCTGAGTGTTTAATTATTTAATTACAGTATAATTTGATCCCAAAATCAGTGTTATCTTTGAAAGTGATACAAGAACTGCCTATCATAGTGGTTCTTATGTATCAGTTGTACAAACAAAACGTACACCAAGAAGTCAGCAACTTCATACCTCTCATTATGGAGACCATCACACTGCAACCAGCCGCTACGCATAGGTAATTATTTTTTATGAAATTACAGAACACATTGCACTGCACAGTGTCATGAGTTCATGACTGTTACATTTTACTATTTTAAAAAATAAAATATGAATCGTCTTCTTTTATTTGCAATCTTATACAACTATTGAAAATATTGTCAAAGAACAGATTTCGGGCTGTGAGTCCAGTTGCTAACTGTAATCGGTATTTTATGGATGGAAGACAGACTTTGCCTGATTAGAGCCTGGGATAACGATAAAAGGGTGTTTTCATGGGAAGTGTAAGCCGTAGGCTAAAACAGCATTGAGTAGGCAGATCTGTAGAACGAAATAGTCGGCAGCAGAAATAATAGGAATTCTGGAACCTGTAACCCGTTCATGGGTGCCAAGAATTTATCCAGAAGCGGACTTTGACTGTAACATGCGCGATGATAGCTACCCCATGCTACCTAGCGTGAGGCAGTCAAGGCTTACAGGCACGTAGGTCATAAGCGAAATATATATGCTACAGTGAAAACCCGTTTTCTCTAGTTTACGTAATGTTAAGAATGTTTGGCAATAAAACTTGTTAATAAATTACGGTTGTCGCACATACATATGCATATGTCGCAGAGAAATAATGAAAACGGAGATTCGATCAAATCCCTAATATCCCTAATGGTAGATGGATCAATTCACGGAGGTTGTTAAAATTATAACTCTGTGAAGAGAATTTAAAAAAAGACCTAACCTAAATTACACGTTTTCACTATTTAATCTACTCAGGCTGATCCGACTCCGACAGTTGGTGAGGTTAGAAGGTTAAAACTTGACCTTCATGGTTATTTAGAAAAAAAAAATAGACTTTATTAAAAATAGACTCATCATCAGCAGCTGATTCGATCCACAGTAAAATTCCATAAGACATAATACTGTGAAAGTACGCAGAATATACTAACCTAGCTGTGGCCACATCCGTAACCTGTCTAATTTTCCTAACAGCAAATGCGGCAGAGCTTAGTTTGCCTGAGAGTGTCTTTATATGGGATCTCGATTGCAATTTTGAGTATAAAGTAACACCTAAAAACACAGTTGAGGAGATCAGATCTAATTTTTTTTCGTCAAGTTTTACTTGTTACCTTACGTGGGTCACATTTGCTGTAGATAATCTTAGACATTTGGTTTTTTTTGCGTTTAATAGAAGATTATTCCCCGAAAACCAATCAGATATCTTGTGAAGTATATCATTGGATTCTATAATATGGCTTTCCTTTCTATTTACTTTAAATATAAGTGACGTGTCGTCAGAAAACAAGACTATATTCGACATTGTGTCGTTTACCATGTATGGCAGGTCATTTATGTAGACCAGAAACAAAAATGGCCATAAAATTGATCCTTGTGGTACCCCTTGTGGTGGTTAACGTGTGAGCCTGTTGATTTGACGTTTTCAATTTCTACTCTTTGATCCCGATTTGACAAATATGAGCTTACGAAATCAATAGAACCTTGAATTCTGTAGTACTTAAGTTTTAGAATGAGTGTTGGTGGTCCACGCAGTCGAATGCTTTAGACAGATCGCAGAATACGCCTAAAGCATCATGTGTATCCTCCCAGGTCCCTAAAACGGTTTTAATGAGAGTGGACCCAGCATCCTCTGTAGATCGTCCCCGCGTAAATCCAAACTGATTGTCATGAAATATCTTATTTCCGTTAAAATGTGCTGCCATTTGATTTAATACTAGTTTTTCAAAAAAATTGGGTTTTATCGATCTATTTTTCTATTTTATATTTATTCCTCATCGTATCAGCCGAAGGATGTCCACTGCTGATCAAATGCCTTTTCTCATAGATTTCCACAACGATCGGTTACGAGTCGCCCACATGCAACGACTTCCAGCTACCTTTTACGCTGCGTTGTCGGGTCAAATACGTGCAAGCTGTAATTTTAAACTTAATAAGTGATTGCTTAAAGCAACCAACAGTTCTTTCAGGCAATCGGTATCATTTAACAAGGAGGTGTTTGTAGACTTCATGGGTGCCCAAATAAAGACATTGGCGTTCCTGGCATATATCATCAGAATATATCAGGACACAATTGCCAATCACGCCAATTTGATGGTGAAAGGCATCATCGGTTTATTGACGTTATGCCCGCCGGAAGTAGCGCATCTTAGAAAAGAGCTGGTTATAGCGACGCGGCATATCCTTGCTACGGACTTGAGACTTAGTAAGTTTCCAATAAGATTGTTTTTACACAATATAAGGACAAGACGTATTAAACCACTTTGTTTCGAAATAAGGTACATCACATTCTTAATGGTTCAAATCTCAATTTAAACTACATAGTTTGTAGTTCAGAGTAATGTTAAAACGAAGAATAAAGCAATTTATTCTGGGAGGGTGAAATTTTTTGAGCTGGGATTTTATGGCAAAATTTGAAACTATGAGAAATAGAGAAAAGCGGTATAACTTGTCAAGAGCTCGATTTATGAGAAAACTAAAATTGCATATTGACATTTTTCAAATGTTATTTAAGCCAGAAATCCAACCGATCACTTTTTCAAAATAACGACAGCCTGTATAATAAGCCATTTCCTTTCATTTAAATAAAACATTTCTTTGTAAGTATCGATCCTCATAAACAACAAAAAAATTTGTGTTAAATACTGTAACCAAATTGGAAAAAAATCTTACTTTTATTTACGCCAAAAAGAAACAAATAAAATGTTTTAACAAAAAAAAAATACAGCTATATGTACGGTAAATAAAATATGGCGGAGCCAGCCAACCCAACCATGGTTAATGTAGACCAATGAGAATTTATATTTTATACCTGGCCCCGCACGACTTCATAAATAAAGATTTTTTTTCCTTTTCACTAGTTTTAATATTTTCACATCGTTTAAGGTTTTTTTTTTTTGTTAAAAAGTTTTATTCTGTTTATCATAGTTTCGGATCTGGCCATACAATCCCATTTCAGAAATCCACCTGAATAATATTACTCCTCACTACATGAATTTACACGTGATTTGAACTATACTTGATAGATGAAGAGAATGGGAAAACTAATAAAACTCAATAAGAAATTCTCAAGATGATTGAATAATTGCTACATTACACAAACATTTGTTCCTCCAGAGTTTGTTCCGTATATGGAACGCCTATTTGACGAGGATGTGCTGCTTGGAGGCGGGTGGACGGTCCACGAGTCTTTACGTCCTTTAGCGTATTCAACACTAGCCGATCTGGTGCATCACGTGAGACAACTTCTGCCCTTGACTGACCTCGCCATTGCTGCGCACTTGTTCTCTAAGAATGTTCATGATGAATCTCTTCCAACAAGGTTTGTATATAAAGTTCAAATGAAATTATGTATCTATGTATACAGGACACTGATTTAATTACCTACAATACTCCAATGTGTCAGAACACTGATGCGATTAATAATAAAAAAATGTTTTCTAACTTACATCACTAAAAAAACACGCTAAATACAATTAGTATATATCGTGTGGTGCCGCCTCAGAATACCACCACCCCATCTCCTCCCGTGGGTGTCGTACAAGTCGACTAAGGGATTAGCCGGAGGATGGGCAGCAGCGCCCTTCGAGTACATTAACAACTCAACTGCGATTGCCAACCCGTCTGCCAAGCGTAGCGATTATGGCAAAACCCCCCAATGAGCCCACAACACACCCATATCGGTCGTTGTGGTGATCTTTGGGGGAGGCCTGTGTCCAGCAGTGGACTTCATTTGGCCGAAATGATGATGATGATATATCTAAAACACTAGCAGCTTCAAAGTGCTCGTTTCATACAATGACAGAGCGCGAGGCGGGCACTGCGGAGATGTTAAGTATCTACCGATTGATCATAATACAATAGGCGCAAGAGGCTATTGACCACCACCTGCTTTGGATTGACTTGTATTAGAAAATAAATGGATCGTTTTGGTGAAGAATGAAGAACTTTTTTTTACTGTTTAGGGTAGAGAATCGTGGACGATTGATAGGGTGACTGTAAAGCGATCCCGCCCCCTGCAATTAGCTCCTTCATTTAAAATTATCTATAAGTTGCCACTTCGGCACCAAAGAGCACCTCCATAGGATGAATGATGATGAGTGCACAACGGATACATACAGATTCTGTATGGACAATCAAGAGTCAATACAGCACATTATGTGCAGTTGTGACGCTCTGGGAAGACGTAGGGCCAAACATCTAGGAATAGCATACCATTACCTGATGATTTTGCGCGACTCCAGACAGGTATGACTGCGAAGGGGCAGACAGGGGCTTCTTGATTTGCCAGCAGAGGAGTAGTGCAGGGCTTTGGACAGCACAATGGACCCAAAAGGGTTGAAGTGCGTTCGGCTAATGCTGAGCCCGTGAGAACCACACAATAGAATATGTATAAGTACACACAAGTAAAAAAAAACTTTTTTGTTAATTTAAAAGCATTATATTATTGTCTTTTTGATTTAGCATCCAGACAATGTCCTGCAAGTTATTGCTGAACCTGGTAGACTGCATACGTCAGCGATCCGAAAGTGAAGGTGCACCCGCGTCGGGCACACAGCCGCAAGGCAGGCAGCTACTGATGCGTATCTTAGAAGTGTTCGTGCTTAAGTTCAAGACAATTTCCAAGTTACAGCTACCTGCGCTTATGAATAAGTGGTGCGTATAGTGATTGTGTCACTATTTTTCATGGAAAGTATGTGCGCAGACAAAAGGTCAACAGCTGCTCACGTTTATATTGGAAGTTTTCCTGCTCAAATATAAATAATACCACTCTCTCATTAAGCACGTAAACTCCAAAACTAATTATAGTTTTAGCCTACATTACACAATGGCTGACACACACCATTGGAAACTTTTTCTTTTTTTGGAGCCCACTTCAGTGTGCACATTTCCTAACGATGTTTTCCATAACGTCATATTTAATTAAACTCTGGAACGTACTTCCCCTTGATCTAAAAAAATCTACAAGTAAATTTTCATTCAAACGGAAAGTTCGGGAATACTACTTGAAATCACTGCAATCCTAATCGACAATAAAATTATGGGCATCGTTTTTATGAGTGTATATGGATGTATTGGGGTAGAATATTTATGTACTATATGTAGTATACTTTAACTTATGTATTTTAGCGTCCCTATAGTATGTCAATTGTATGTATGTATATCTTATTATATTATGTAAATGCATGTATGTAAATATATATATATACATTTATATTATTTTTTTTGTACCTTTTTCGATGTTTTTCATTTTTAACCCAAAGGTTGACTGGTAGAGAATGCCATATGGCATTAAGTCCGCCTTGTGTACCACCATTGTGCATAAAAGTATAAATAAATAAATAATCACTTGATAATCAAATTCTGATGCGCATATGAATCCGAAAAGTCAGAGGTGCGGGTCGGGATCGAACTTAGACCCTCCTGTGTAGAAGGCAAGCGTTCAACTACTAAGCTATTGCCGCGTAGTTTTGCCTACAAACTTATAATTTGGCAGATAGGTTTTGTCAAAATCAACCCCCAAGGAAGAAGTTAATAGATAAATGGGATTATTTTCCAATAGAATTTTCACTTGTATCCGAATCCAATCAAGTGCTCACTCTCATTAACTATCGTCTGACTTGGAGTTAGGTTGACATGGATGTCTTTGACTGAATAATTATAATTGTATTCTAGTAAACAAACAACACCACCAGCTAACGGTACAAATGGTACAACACCCGGCACGCCTACCACTACTACTCCAAGCAGTTCTATGATCGAAGTCAAGGTGGAAGAAGAGAAACTCTCACCAGACTTCCTGGATAGTTTGGCAAAGTCTGAGGAGAAGTCTAAAATAGGCTTTCCTTCCTCACAAATGAATAATTTGAATGTGGGAGATTATAGGACCTTGGTGAAGACGCTGGTTTGTGGTGTTAAAACAATTACGTGGGGCTGTGCTTCGTGCAAGGTAAGTCGTTTTTCAATTATATTGTATAGTTAGTTTCGTTGACTGATAAAGATAGTAGTGTCAGTGAAGTGACACTAATGATACTCCTGCAATCGAAAACTGGCATAAGCTCTCTCTCTCAGGCAGATATTCATCTTTTTGTTTAGAAAGAAGTTTGATAATCATACTTCTTACTCACTCGTCAGCTGAGTCTCTGTGTCGTATCATAATTAAGTTTATTATTCGTGTCTTGTCTTGTTCAAGCATAAGTTAAGGCGACAGACTGCTAGACCCAAATTCGTCGGCCGCATGTCGCAACTCATAGAGGCGGCAGATCAGTGCCTTCTGACGCTCGGTGCGAATGTGAAGAGAAAATATTCAACGCCATTCCATGTGCTTTCGCTTCGGACGATGTACTGAACCACGGCAGGAAATAAAAGATCGCCATCTTCGACCGCCGCTATGAGGCCATGGCGCTGTGTCGCCTTAGCCGGGGCACTCCTCCAGCGTCTGCTCCATGTCCTTTGCGCAATCTCTAAAATGATGACAACAGGGCGTCTCTTTTCGACCCCGTTTTCCTGTTTACGGGAAGTACCTATATACTTCCCGTAAACACCCATATCCCAAGAGTATCTGTGACAGCCGAAAGGTGAGGGTGTCATGCTGCTACTTTTTCACCTGGTGGATACCATCACTGGTCTCCTCCATGACGGGTCTTACCGGTGCTGTAGCCGGTAGCCCTGTACTGGGCTGCACAAGTCGTTACTTTCATTCTGCAGGACGATCTATTGAACCTGGGACCGTTACACCTCGATCTCTCGAGGCCCTGGCTGTTCGCCACAACTTAGCGCCTCTCCGCCACCGCTAAAGCTACGTGAGAGCTCTCGCTTCCATATTCTAGGTCTTCTGGCTTGTTGAGGACCATCTCGAGATTTAATTGCCGGATCCTTCCAACGATTTGCGCAGTCCCAGCGGTTGCCAACTTTGGTGCCTGTTGGTACCTCCTCTCTCGCGCCGTGACCAGTGCATTGGCGTAAGAAATAACGCCGACGTCGTGGTGGATCGCATCACGCAGGCACACAGTCGTATCCAATGTTCAACAGGAGCGGCCACAAGACCGTTCTCTGTGGAACACCGCATATCGTGTCTCACTGACCCCATTCTTCACGACGCGGGAAATTACTGCTTTGTTTGCCAGATATGCATACATTGTGACGAAGGTAGGTTGGCAACCGGTGATACACGAGTGCCTCCCTAATGCAACTCCAGGGTTCGGCATCGCCTCCCAAAGCGTTGGCAGGCGTTGGCGATGTCAAGAAACACCGTCACTATCATCTCGCCCCGTGATAAGTGGCGAGTCCCTGTGAGTGATTTCTGAGTTTTTAATTGAAATTGATTCGTTATCGAGGTGCAATTTAATTAAAAAAATAAACTTCGACTCCCCTGTTCCGCGGGATGTATAATTTCGGCCGAATGAAGTCCACTGCTGGGCACAGGCCTCCCCCAAAGATCACCACAACCACCGATATGGATGTGTTGTGGGTTCATTGGGGGGATTTGCCATAATCGCCACGCTTGGCAGGCGGGTTGACGATCGCAGTTGAGTTGTTAATGTACTCGAAGGACGCTGCTGCCCATCCTCCGGCTGATCCCTTAGTCGACTTTTACGACACCCATGGGAGGAGATGGGGTGGTGGCATTCTGAGTGTACAGTCTCATTATCGAGGACCGTGGGCGATGCATCTTATTTGCGATCAGCAATGTATGTACTTCCCTATCCAAAGCACCCAGTTCTGTCTAAGTTCATTTAAGTACGCCGAAAGAGTACCTTAAGGCCTGTCATGACCGAACCCTTAAAGATCTTGTTTATTGTTTTAGCAAACAACAACAAACACAGAAGGCACATCAACAACAACAACAATAACCGGTCAAAAGCAGTTCAGTGCACGTGAAACGCTGGTGTTTATACGACTAGTGCGATGGGGGTTACAATCGCTAGATATATACACACTAGCGGCGCCGCGACTGCCCGCGCAGCCGCCGGCGCAACCGCATGTGAGGTCTAAAGAAGAGAAGGAGGTGCTGGAACATTTTAGTGGCGTGGTATGTATATAAATAATATAGTTTTTACATAATTCAAGAGTGAGAAGTCCAGTTATTTTTTATCATCATTCAAAAAGAAATGTATGTTACTGAAAATGATTATTTTTGTACTTTGCTGAATCTCAATGCTACTGCAGACTGTGCCAATGATAAGTATTTCAATAAAAATAAGACACAACAATTATGTTTGCCTTTGTTTACAGTTCTCCATGATGAATCCACAAACGTTTCAAGAAATATTCACTGCAACAATATCCCATATGGTTGAAAGAATTAACAAAAACACAACATTGCAAATAATTGCTAACACATTCTTATCAAATCCTGCAACATCGCCGATATTCGCTACCGTTCTAGTTGAATACCTTCTTCAAAGAATGGAAGAAATGGGAACTAATGTGGAGAGATCCAATCTTTACCTAAGGCTTTTTAAATTAGTGTTTGGTTCCGTCAGCCTGTTCCCTACCGAAAACGAACAAATGTTAAGGCCACATTTACACAGCATTGTTAACAAGGCCATGGATTATGCCATGACTGCTAAAGAACCTTATAATTATTTCCTACTTTTGAGAGCTTTGTTCCGCTCCATCGGCGGCGGCAGTCATGACTTATTATATCAAGAATTTTTACCCCTTCTACCTAATTTGCTAGAAGGATTGAATCGCCTACAGAGCGGCCTGCACAAACAACACATGAAAGACCTATTTGTCGAATTATGTTTGACTGTACCCGTTAGATTAAGTAGTTTATTGCCTTATTTACCGATGCTCATGGATCCATTAGTGTCTGCACTAAACGGTTCTCACACTTTAATATCTCAAGGTTTGAGGACACTCGAGCTGTGTGTGGATAACTTGCAGCCCGACTTTTTGTATGAACATATTCAACCTGTTAGGGCTGACTTAATGCAAGCACTTTGGAGGACTTTGCAGAATAATGAGGTAGCTAGGATAGCATTCAGAGTCCTTGGTAAATTCGGTGGTGGCAATCGTAAGATGATGATAGAACCACAGAGGCTAGAGTACCGCGAAACGGATGCACCCCCGCCCGCAGTGCAAGCGTATTTCCAAGACCAGACGAAACCTATAGATTTCGAAGTAGATAAAGTAATAGAGACAGCCTTTTCTGCGCTGAAGTCAAGCATGACGGATCCGTTCTACAGACGACAATGCTGGGAAGTGCTCAGATGCTACCTAGCGGCATCTCTCAATTTAGACGACGACAAAGCGACGCTGCAGAAGCTTTTCAACCACCCAAGCTTCATCGACGACAAAATTCAGGTTCAAAACGGGCCTTACTACAAGTGCACTAACAGTATTGTGAGGAACACTCATCGCACAGCTCTAACTGGAATGTTCGTTGCCGCAGCTATAAAAGAGTTACGTCACCACGTGCTACCAACGATGGTGTCGTTAGTCAGACACTACACTATGGTAGCGATAGCACAGCAGGCGGGACCATTCGCTGCAAGCTCCGCACCTAAAGAAGGCCTTGACGCGCTGGTTCTCGTCGATGCTATCGCTGTTATAATGGGCCATGAAGAGAAAGAATTATGCAAGCCTGGTCATCTTGCATTAGTTCTTATGATAGAAACTGCCGCTACAGTGCTGGGTAGTAGAGAACGCGCGTGCCGGTTGCCTCTGATGGAGTACCTTGCTGAGCGAATGTCAGCTCTGTGTTACGAACGCGCGTGGTACGCAAAGCTAGGCGGCTGCATCGCAGTTAAGTTTATGGTGGAGAAGATGGCCCCGGAGTGGGTTTACAAACACGTGCCCACGTTCTTGAAGGCCGTCTTATTTGTAATGATGGATTTGACCGGTGAAGTTTCTTCGGGTGCAATAGACATGGCTACTGTCAATTTGGAGAGGCTTGTACGAGTTTGCGTGATCGGCCCATGTGGACAAACTGTTGAGCCGGAGGGTGAAGTCGCTGCGGCTAAGAGTCAAGCGTTACACGATGTGCTTCAGGAACTTGTTTTGCAAGTGACAAGTCCCCATCTTCTAGTGCGACAGCAGGTAAAGTAAACTTATTATTTTAGAATTTCATGACATGTTATATATTTTTTTAACTTTCACTATCTACTTATGTTTTATATGTACTCCAGGGTATGAAGTCTTTAGAACTCATAGCAGAGCTACAAAAGAAGACTGTGACAGAAGTAATGGATCCCCATCGAGAAGTGCTGGCGGAAATAATCCCGCCGAAGAAACACTTACTGCGCCATCAGCCAGCCAATGCTCAGATGGGGCTTATGGATGGAACCACATTCTGTACTACATTAAAGCCTCGACTTTTCACAATAGGTTAGATTTTTTAACTAAATCAAAAGGTGTTTCATATAGGAAATAATGGAATTTATTGTTTTCAATGGCATTCTATAATCTTTAATCTACATAATTACTATTTCTTTTTCACTTTCATTTAATGTTGTTTATTGTACTTTTAATGTATTATCTATATTTAAATAACGGTAGTAAACGGGGACGGACTAAAAACCAGCGTTGGGCAGTGTTACGGCTATGCTTCTCACTTTTCAACATTTTGCCACACTATACAAACAAATTTCTTGTTATTTTCTTGTAGTTTTTTTTGTGTTAAATTAGTGTGGTAATAAATGCTTTCTTTCTTCTTCTTTCTTTCTTCTTTCAATAATCAACATTCCTCGACCTTTATCTATTAAGGCAAATTTAAAATCAATGAATGATACTCAACCTGTCCATTTTTTTTTTATTCTTCTTTGGTCTTTTTGTTTTTTCGTTTGGTTAGTGACCAACTTTGTTCAAATGTTGTTAAAACCAATCAAAGGCCTCTGACTTAGCTTAACGACTACCATCTAATGATAAAAATCAGGACCGATTTTACTTGACGCTCAGTTCAATGCCACTATGTGTTCACCCATCCATAAGCTGACGGCGCCGAGCGATCCATAACCTCACCGAACGTTATGATCAATGAGGACGTTTTTGTTCATAAGATCTATTATTCATTTTAGATTTGAACATTAACGAACACAAGGTGTTTTTCCGGGAGTTGCTCTCCCTGTGCGAGGCTGAAGACACGATGTTAGGGAAGCTGCCGTGTTATAAGGGAGTGAACCTCGGTCCGCTACGAGCCTCTGCGCTGAAAGCACTCGCCGCCTGCCATTATATACAAGAGAAACATTGCCGCGAGAAAATATTCCAAGTGCTTTACAAATCACTCGAGAAGAATGACCAAGAATTGCAGCAAGTAAGTTTAGTGGAATATAATATTTTCGTCAACAATCTTATATATTTAGTTATGCATGGCGATTTAGTAGTTATTACATTACCTAATGACTTTTAAGAACAACAGTGTGTTATTATATTAAGAAACACGAACGTTTAAAAGTTAGTAGGGATAACAGTGTATTAGAAATTGATTAATTTACAAAACTCTTAACTAATACGTTTCAGGTTGGCTTCGAGTGTATGCAGAAGTTCCTGTCTGGTTTCCAAATCGACATGGAGATGGTTCATCCAGTGATGAGACCACTGTTGTTAACTCTCGGTGACCATCGGCATTTGAGCGTTAACGGGGCTAAGAGGCTCTCGTACTTGACTCAGTTGTTCCCCTCTACATTTAGCGAGAAGTTGTGCGAACAACTACTGCAGCTACTCAAGAAGTTGTTGGATTATTCTATACAGACAAATAGAGGTACCTATAATTGAATACATCTTAAATTACTTTTGTTGCATTTGAATTCTTGAAAAATGTATTTATGGATCTGAATGCGATATAATGTAATGTGAGATGAGGTTAACTGTTTTTCCTCGCAGGTGGCAACTTCCTTCAGAGTGTGTCAAAGAATATGGAAAATGAACAGAAAATAATAATCCTAATAGGTATATTCCATCAAATACCGGCTGCTTCGCCACGCTTCATCGACGTATTGTGTCGCCTTATATTCCATACTGAGAAATCACTCATGATAGAGGCAGGCTCGCCGTTTAGAGAGCCTCTTGTAAAGTTCCTTATGCGGTAAGTAGAATAGTGTTTAATTTCCAGGAATCATAGTCTCATACATAATCATTATCTCTCTTTTTCTCATTTCCAAACAAAAAATCTACGATAATTCTTGCTTTCAGATATCCCAAAGAGACTTTAGACCTTGTACTGAGCGACAACAACATAAAAGATCAACAGTGGAGCCGATTCCTTGTGTATCTCATCAAACACGCGAAAGCCGGTCCACCTTACAGAGAGGCTTTACAAACTACCAAGAAGCCGCGTCTTATGCAACTGTTGGCGGCAAACACTGGCGGCAGTTCGGCTAACGTGCCCCAGGCTGATAAAGCTGAAATGCAGTTCCAAGCTATAAGAGTGATATCTTTGCTGATCAAGTTTGACGATAAATGGCTGGCAGGTCAGCAGGATTTGATTGAGCTGTTGAAGCGTATTTGGTGCAGTGATCAGTATCACGTAAGTATTGTTTTTATCCATTGTGTTCGCGGCTTCCCATAGGGGGCTATACAGTATAGACTATATAGGGATATTTCGGGGCATCCAATGAATATCATTCCTTAATTGCTTCTATGATATTTTGATCAATATATGAAAATAAATTGATGATGATAAAAGCTCACTTACTCAACTCACTTTGTTTTAAAGATTATCCATGGAAATTCCTGCCGGATCTTATTAATAGAACTATTGACCATGCATTTAACTTCTTGACTGTTCCTGAGAGCCTATTAAGGCCTAAATGAAATAAGAAAATACAGCCTTCCTTCCTACCTTTATATTGTCTCTTTTTAATAATATTAATCATTATGTTCTTCCAGGAAATCCATAAGAAAGTAGAAATTGTAGACTGTACGCACTGGAAGGAACCGAAATTGATAGTGAAAATTTTGCTTCACTATTTCGTCCAGCATAAGTCAAACATAGAGTTGTTGTTCCAGCTGTTGCGAGCTTTTTGCGACCGATTCATACCCGACTTCCAGGTAATAATGATTCTTGATCATTTCATTGGGCTCTGCTCGGTTTCGCCTTGCTAAAATCGGGCCATTGTTCTGTTCTATGTACTGTAAATAAATAATAATCAAAGAAGCAAGGTTTAACGAGGATTTCTACTGTACAAAAGCCTTCCGCATAGATTTCCACAACGACCGCTTACATACCGCCCGCATCCAATGAATCCCAGTTACCTTTACCAGGTCGACTGTCCATCTCGTCTGAGGCCGTCCCACAGGTCTTTGTTCAGCAGTGGATGCTTTAGCTGGTATGATGAAGATAATGATGAAGGATTAACGTATGATCCACTAATCGTCGTTTTTCTTTACTTTCCAGTTCCTTCGCGAATTCCTCGAGAACACAGTAGCGCAAACATACGACGTAGATTGGAAACGTGCGGCATTCTTCCGCTTCGTGGAGCATTTCTCCAGTGACACCATGTCACAGGACCTGAAGGCTAAGGTGCTGCAGATGATCCTGATCCCGTGCTTCGCGGTTAGCTTCGAGAAGGGACAGAAAATAGTAGGAGGCCCGCCGGCGCCCTATCAGGATAACCCAGACAATGTGGTCTCGGTGTTTATTAATAACGTAAGCATTTATAATATGTACTAAATCAATAAGTATTTGGATATTGTAGAATTCATTTGCTGTTGCGTATTCTGGACTGTTCTTACGCGGGGTTTATACAAAATTATTATTAGTATAGGAAAATCCAAACGCCGAAAAATAAATATAAATAAAGAGCCTTTAAAAAAATACTATTTACATCTTCTTGCACTGTAATTTCGAGATAGGAACCACACCTCTATCAACTGCACCATTGGAGGCCGGTACTGACAGTAGTTCACCGTAGCACCATGCATTGTGTTCCACGAAACTGATACCGAATTGACCTCCATAGTGTCTTACTTCTGGGACACATTCTCACCACAAATAGAGAGAGTTCGCATCATACTGAATATTTGTTAATTCGAAAGCCCTTTTAAAGATCACCTAATAATATTGCACTATTACGCGATCTTTTCATCCATCATATCCATTACTGATTCTCAATTAAACGTTTTCAGGTATATACAAAAAATAATGTATATATAAAATAATGTTTAATTTGTTTAAAAATGAAAAATTATAGTAAATATTACAGTAACTAATCGTATCCCTACATTGCATATCCTCTAGGTCTCACTTTTCATCATTCATCATAATCAGCCCATTACTGTCCCACTGCTGGGCACGGGCCTTTTCTCATGGTTAGGCCTTAGACCACCACGCTGGCCTAGTGTGGGTTTCTCACTTTTACTCCCTTGATATTCATTTTAGCTGATAGAAACATTTAATTTTATCATTACGCTTTTTTAAATTGTCTGCTCAAAAGGTGTCAATGCATTTTAATCAGCCATAACTGATACGTAAGTTAATTAATACTAGTTTCTCTCCCAGGTAATCGATCCAGAAAATCCGTTCGCGTGTTCGGACGCGGTCCGTATCTCGCTCTTACAATTTGCTTGCTTACTATTAGAGCAAGCATCTGCGCACATACACGACGCGAACAACAAGAAACAAGGCAATAAACTCCGAAGACTCATGACGTTCGCCTGGCCTTGTCTGCTTGGCAAGAATTATGTTGATCCTGCGACTAGGTAAGATTTTATGAAGTGAACCTTTTTTTATCGTCGATGAGGGAAAAAGGGCTCGAAGACGAACGAGAATGAACTTTGAGATGAGATTGTGTTATTGTTTCAAATAACACAAGCTCTAACATAACCTGACCGTAGATTCAATTACATTTAAGAAAGCTTATAGCTGAGACCTTTATCTAACAAACGACATTAATTTAGAACTTCATGATGTTTTGGGTCTACGTATGGGAGATGTTCAGTGTCCTTTAGTATGGTGGTAAAAACTAAAACGCCGCGGTTACGCGTGGGTGAACAGTCAATATGTGTGATACATGAGCAAACCATGCATGTATCTATGAATACATACATTATGTAGCCATATTGAAGCCTTTGTATGAATGCGCAGTTATAAATCTATTTACTTTAGTACACATTTTTTATGAATAATTATATAAGAAATTTTTAGCTATTATAATAAAACACTTTTAAAGGGATTCTATCGCGTATATTTTAGATTTTTGTTTTTCCTGACGTTTCGAATGCTTTGCAGCATTCGTGGTCGCAGGATTAGCTATATATAAACTATTTTTTAAATTAAAGTGTATATAATACTATGATACATAGCCTGAATAAGTTTCGCTTTTTAAGCTTGTACATGCGCATTTGTTTCTGTTAACGCATGTTTTCGCTCTTTACCGTGATATGAATCATCCACCCAACATCAACAATTGTTTCGATTTCACCATGAGCAAGACAGCACGTAAAGAGCGAGAGACCATCCACAGATTTTTGTGGTTCATTCTCCGCCCTCTACTTTCGTGAGAGATGAAGAGACGAGAGAGACACGTAATATTAAATAAAAAAATGATATGTTTTCATTTGGAATTAACAATGCCATTTCAATTATATGTAAAGTCGACTGCACCGAGGTTTACATTGCAACCGTTGGCTGAATAAACCAATTTATCTTTGCAATCGGCTAAAAATGACTCAATACTCCTCACCTACTCAAAGGTAGGTAGAGGAGAAGTACAAAAAATCTGTTCATATTTTATATTGATATAGCTTTTTTTTTAAAACGAATTAACCCCTCCTCTTGGCCCAATTTCTTATAAATCAGCTTTTACTTACGAAGAAAACAGGTGAAAATCGTTTACATGGAATAGGAGGTGTATAGGGCCTTATTAGCAGGCTGAAGAAGTCAGAGAACGATAAGAGAGAGCTCAGTTTTTTTTATTTATTTTAATTTATGAGGCTTCAGTACACTCTCGGTGACTATGCCAGCCTCATGGGATCATTCACAATACAATATGATGTGTGACACGCAAGTCGCAGTAACAACACACATGGCACACATCACACTATACCAGCACTTACTCGCTTATAATCTAATTCCGTCTACCCTATCCTTTCCTGCTCAGTTAATAAATCCATAAAACGTATTTTTCTTTTCAGGTATCATGGACACCTACTTTTGAGTCATATAATAGCAAAGTTTGCTATCCACAAGCGAATTGTGTTGCAAGGTGAGACAACTACAATGATACTATGAACGCGCATCTTCACACATAAAAAGTATACTTTGTGTGCTATCATCAGTTTTACTTTAACATATTATGCGTTTCAAAGCTTATGGATACCGTATCGATTTTCCATAATGTCGTCTTAAAATATGAAGAATACGCCGCGCAGTCATAAAACATTTTTAATTTAACAATTATTAAATAATAATTCTTTATTATTTACTTAGCTTCGTTATACATGCAATGTTATTCTTTTTTCTTTTGTATTAACACTGTTATGCTGGGGCCACACTAAGGTTTAACGCCGTCAGTTAGCGCGTTAATGGACACTAGACATAGGTGCACGTGGCTACACCGCGCTAATTATGTAGTAATGGCATTCATAATGCCGTTACACGTTAAGCGATAACTCGGGTGGTCGCTCGCAGTCTTTTTTGGCAAATCAAAGAGATTTAGCGCGTTATTTAATGCTTGTAGTGGCCATACCTGCGTTTATCAGTATGCACCGAAAGTGAAATGCGATTGTACGTCTTTGTTTCCCGCCTGAAGCAACTGTTGATCGATGATAACTATGGCTGGCAATTATTTCTAACTATTCTGTGACTATGTGAGTGGACAAATGAAAAAGTGGTTGAGACACTCATCAAATAATACAGTCTAGCAGCGTTAACCGCCATCTTAAAAATAATTTATCGAATAACGCAATTTATCGACATTAAATGCAGGTGTGGCCACTCAATTTAACGCATTATTTTGTGGAATATTTTTGCGCCTTACTTACTGCGATAGTGGGCGTTTGACGTTAAACCTTAGCGTGGCCCCAGCATTACAGGCATAAACAAATGACCTTTATAAATAACTTATACTAACCTAAAATTAACGGCAAGGTTAGCGCAGTGGCCACAAACCGTAGCGCATGTTCGTTCGGTTGCCGATTCCCGCATGGAATAAATCCTACAGTTAGTTCCGGGTTTAGATATAAATATTTCGAAATTATTTGTTTTAAATATTTTCGTGTTACTAATTCAGAATTTTATTAAACAATATATGCTTTTTTTTTTCGACAGCGATATGCCGTTTAGTTTATAAATAGCGAATAAAATAGCTCTCATTTAACAAGACGTGTATAGATTTCAGTTATATTATGTAGTACAGACAAAAGCCATAAACTTACCTGTGATTATTTTCTTCCGCCAGTATTCCACAGTCTCCTAAAAGCGCACGCAGTAGAAGCTCGCTCTGTGGTACGTCAGGCGTTAGAAATCCTAACGCCGGCGATGCCGCATCGAATGGAAGACGGAAACACCATGCTCACGCACTGGACTAAGAAAATCATCGTCGAAGATGGTCACTCCGTGCAACAACTCTTCCACATTCTACAGCTTGTCGTAAGACATTATAAGGTAGTCTGACATTAAGGCTCTATCTGCCGTGTACTTATGATGGTGATTATTGCAAGGTTCATCACTATCGCGCATTGTATAAGTCTACAGGAAGCCCCGTATAGGGTTTATTTCATGGCATGCTGTGATTGCTTGTCAACATTAAACATACTGTTGCTGTGCCTGCCAAAAATGCAATGTGTTTTTGTCCGAAATAGGTTCTTAATGCAATTTTACATTATTTCCAAAGGTGTATGTAAAACCCAGTTTGTAATATATCAAGTGGTTTAGAAAATAGCAAAATCAGCTATATTATTTCGGCCGAAACTTTACTTGAAAAAGGCAATCCATGAGTGCAATAGATAGAAAAAAAGGTGCTCTGAAAAGTAGAATTTTACACATAGCGGATTTTGCAGGCGCAGCGACGATACTCACTCGCATTGTTGACCCCAAACAACCAAATAAATACAGAGCAAGTTTTTGCTCCCTAGGTCTATTTCCCGATACGCCATGCGCTAGTAGGCCACATGGTGGCAGCGATGCAGCGTCTTGGCTTTTCCGCAACAGCATCGCTGGAACACCGGCGCCTTGCCGTCGACTTAGCAGAGGTGGCGCTCAAGTGGGAGTTGCAGAGAATACGAGATCATACACACGACGACAATATGGTAATATTCGTTTAGCTTTGCTATCCAGTATGTCAACCGATCCAGTTGAGAATTTGTAAAATAAAATTACGTCATTTTAAACAATCTATTTTTCCTTTCTGCTTTCAATACCAAATCGAAAAATGTGTTTGTATCCGCACGAGTTGCGTTGAGTTTGCAGAGAACACATGACAGTTGACGTCGTGTAATAAATTATATCTATACTGGGAATAGGTTAAAATAATGATGACTATACAATATCCAGGTGGCGACGTCACCAAGCGGCGCAATAAAGCGCATCTCATCAGACGAAAGCAGTTCCGAGACGCGCAAAGCTCTCAACACTGGCTGGGCGAGCCCGCAGGCCAGCGCGACTCGCATGGAGCCAGATGCGGCCAAACCACTCGACAAACAGCACGTAGATGTCGTTGTGAACTTGCTGCTGAGACTGGCCTGCCAAGTAACTATCGATATTATATTTATTGTCATTTAGCCTGACCATTGTCAGCACAGACATGGCACTATCCTCATTTTCCAAATTTATTGTCATGAATTGAAGTTGAGAACCCACTTCGAACAAGCAGCGCATCGCATTACGGTGTAGCGCAGAGCTTCGCGTCCCGTAGCAAAGTAGCATGAGTAGGATGGACGTACGTGGGACGCCATGCGAAAGCGGCAACAATTTATTGCTTAACTATTTTGGTATAATAATAGCTTTCCTTTGGGCATTTTAATAGTAATGATTATGTTCAGTGTTGCCAGCAGATGACTACGCATTTAGTGTCATGTAGTGTTAGTTTTCAAGGGTTTAGTCATTAGATAGTGTTTAGATTTTAATCGTTTGGTTAGTCATACCATGTTAATATGTAAAATTGTAGCTTCTATGTATAATTATCCTGTGCGTCGACGTTTATCGCAAAAATAAATTAATTTTCTTTCTTTTCTTCCCCGTTTTTCTTTTTTATATTTTAAAAGAGTGTATTTGTAAATCGAGTGTAATTGGTTTACGTTTAATTTCCTAAAAATATCAGCTTCAAAGTAAGCAGTAAGTTAGATAACCAATGTTTGAACTCTATAAAGTCTGAACATCGGCTAGTTATTCTTGAACTACCTTGATATGTCACGCATCCAATATATTTGTCCACTGCACATTTGAACAAAGAAATTGGATGATTACATCTATCAATTGTTTAATGAGTATGAAAGCAACTAATGCCATAATAATGCAAGGCAAGGTATAAAATAAAATGATGCGTTTAGAATTGAATACGGCACTTAATATCACATTTTGGACAAAGATATTGGATGAATCGCAATCCTCAAAAAAAATTGGTATATCTTGGACAAAGATTTTGGATGAGTGGTATGCCCACCCTTTTTAACACGCTTTTATTAGCTTGGTATGTATCTATGTAACGGAAGTTTTTAATTCGATTTTTATTCCCTTCAAAACGTCGGATTGATTTGAAATTTCGCACACTTATCAAGGACAGATGACAATGCAACTTTGTTCAAAAAAATAAAAAATACACTTTTGTAGTTAGCCGCACTAAAAATAGAATATTAGTAATAGTTTAAAAGAAACACTCTTTTGTAGATAACCGAACTAAAAAGTATAAAAAAATTATCAATAAGTTTAAAATAAGACTAGACTAATAACAAAGAAAAATAAGCGTGGAGTGATGTATCAGATATTTTCATGATGACGCTACTTTTACAAATATTCACAAACATATTCACAACAATTGACATGTGTCTCTATTCTTATTTTAAACTTATTGAAAACTATTTTCTACTTTTTAGTTCGGCTGTCTACAAAAGCGTGTTTTTTGAAACTATTATTTATCTATACGTTATCGCAGAACGCCTCCCACCCTGTGCAGGTGAACGAAGGCAACGTGGGCGGCGGGCCGGGCGCGTCGCCGGGCGAGCAGCTGTCGCGGCGCTGCGTGCTGCTGCTCAAGGCCGCGCTGCGCCCCGACGTGTGGCCGCACCTGTGCGAGCCCAAGCTCGCGTGGCTGGACAAAGTAACTACGCGTTCATGGACCACCCGAAACACTGGACTGCTGAATATCTTTACTCTAGGATGAAACTTTCTAATTGGACGATTCCGCCGCAGACGGTGCATGCATGCATGATGATTGACGCATTATTATTCGCCATATGCAATTGCCATGTGGTGCTGACTAGCATCCTTCAAGTACATTTCTTACTCAACTGCGATCGCCAACACGTCTGCCAAACGTAGCGATTATGGCAAAACCCCCAAATAGACCCACAACACAAAACCATACCGGTCGTTGTAGCAATCTTTTGGGAGGCTTCAGTCATACATAATTACTGCCAAAATCATTACTTATGGTGTCCGGATTAAGCCCCATCTCCGGTGGATGTCGTAAAGGCGACTAAGGTACTTTTTATTTTGGGCAGCGCTTATTATATTCTCATGATAGCGATAGAAGCCGCCTATAGTAGTTCTGTTTATAATATGTTTTGGTGTACAATAAAGATTATATAAATAAATATTCCGTGTGGTGTCCGGATGAAGAATATGCTCGGAGCACCACTCCATCTCCTCCCGTGGATGACGTAAAAGGCGACTAAGGGACTAAAAACCAGAGAGATAGGCAGCAGCGTCCCTTCTTTGAATTAGTAGCCATACTGCGCTCACCAACCCGCCTGCCAAGTGTGGTGAAGCGTATAACCTAAAATTCTAAAAGATCACCAATAGGCTCTGTAAGTTCCATGATACTTGTATCACACATGCATGAACGTGTGGTTATTCTTGTTATTTGCTTTTTTCTTTTTGTTTCTATTTACCTTTTATTTTGCTTCATAAAGTTGCTGTGACAACAGTTAACTTCTGCTAACAGCTTAAATTCTATAAAGTAATCTGTGGAAAATGTAGTGGGTAGTATATTTGTTTAATCTAGTTTTAAAACCATTGTATAAGACTTAATATACTACTGTTTGTTTGCTCTTAAAATAAATAAAACCTCCAAAATCCACTGGTACAGTTGTGGAAATCTATGGGGGAGGGCTCTTGTTTAGCAGTGGACGCCCTTTGGCTGATACAATGATATTATTACAATCTTGTTTTTCTCTGCTATCATACGCTAACGTGTACTATTTAAACAGGTGTTCTCCACGGCGGAAGCCAACGCAGGCGGGTGCGCAAATGCATGTACTGCCTTGGAACTGCTAGTTTTCCTGTTGGGAGTACTACGACGGGAACAGATCCTGGTGGCTTTCAAACCGTTGCAACGCGGGCTGGCAGCCTGTGTTTCTTCTACCAACCCTAAGATAGTCCGTCTAACGCACAACTTGCTCGCTAAACTGACTGCGATATTCCCGACTGAACCCACTGGGGCTGCGCAAGCGTCGAAGGTACGAGTTCTTACGATTTGCCAACAGCATTTGTACTTTGTGATTCTAACATGTTTTAAGTACTATACTTTTATTTGATAAGCTGATAACTCTTTACTTGGTCGTTGACTTTTTTTTATACGCGCCGTTGTTTTAAATGGAACTAAATCTGTCACATGTGATATTGATAAATGCATTATATGCTTTAACAGTACGAAGAACTAGAAACGCTATACGCATGCGTAAGCAAGTATGCGTTCGAGGGCTTAGCTACTTATGAAAAGTCTGCTGCGACCCAAACTGTGAGCACCACCGCCGCCACCGCAGCCGCCGCCAGCACGAGCACTAGCAGTGCGGGGGCATTGCTGGGTCCTCTGATGATGCTGAAGGCGTGCTGCGCCTCTAGTCCTGCATACATTGACCGGCTGCTCCAGCCACTCATGCGAGTGCTGCAACGTATGGCAAGAGACCACGTCGCTCCCAACCCTGATCATGCATTGGCTGATCTACTTGTAAGTATCTTAGAGTTAAAAGCGAGAGCGAGAGAGTGGTAGCTATATCACTACTGATTAATTAATAATATAACAATTTAAGTAAACAATTATTTATGAAAAGCCAGTTTTTAATATGGATCGTAAGTATAGATACGACATCAACCTATAAAAAAATTGTTGCAATAAAAAACTAAGGGAATGAGGAATTCGACTTAGTTACTGGGCGTGCGGCATTTCTAGTCTTGCGTATATGGAGATACCATATATTGGTAGGGATAGCAGTCAATACAGTCTTCGTTGTTTTGGATATGCATACTAACATAAAGCGCTTTTTTTAGATTCTAGCACTGGATCTGTTGAAAGCACGGGTATCAGTGATGCCCGTGGATACGAGGAAGACGTTTATCGGCACCGTGTTGGTCGGACTAATCGAGAAAACTACAGATGCGAAGGTAACATTATACAGCCACAGTATTTGATGCATGAAGATAACTTTACCAACCACATTGTTTCTTCTCATTAATGTCGGAAGGGGTTGTGTTTTACGTCATACTTATGGGAGGTCAGATAGCTTACCCCACAAAGCAGTCTTCATATCGTAAGAAATAATTATTTACTTTTACGTCGTAACAAATCACAACATGGTTGGCCCAGTGGCTAAGTAATTGGCTTTCTGCACTGCGTGTCGCGGGATCGATCGGTACACGGAACAAATATTTGTATGATCTACAGATAGTTGATCCGGCTCTGGGTATTTTTGCATGTGAGATGTATGCTTGTAAACTGTACTCACGATACAGGAGAAATCCTAGTGAGGCAATGTCTTTTGAAAAATAAACTTCCCTTCCCGTTATAGGTGATGAAAGCCATCATCCGCATGGTGGAGGAGTGGGTGAAGTGGCGTGGGCTGGCGGCGCAGCCAGCGGGTGGGGCGACTGGTGTGGGCTCTGTGGGTGCGGCGCCCTCGCTGCGGGAGAAGTCCATCCTTCTCGTCAAGCTCATGCAGTACGTCGAGAAGAGGTTCCCCGATGATCTGGAGCTGAATGCTCTATTCTTAGAGCTTGTCAACTATGTTTACAGGTATATAATGAATTATTTTTATTAAGATTGAAAACGTCAACGATTCCAGTCTCTTTACTATCTTATTTTTATGCCTGCACTGTCGAGTTATCGCCAATTGTAGTTTAAATCTCTTCCAACAGAGATGACCACCTAAAAATGACCGAGCTCTCAATGAAGCTCGAACCAGCCTTCCTCGCTGGTCTCCGATGTCCACAACCACATATCCGCGCCAAGTTCTTCGAAGTGTACGACCAAAGCGTGCGCCGACGGATCTTCGAAAGGTTGCTCTACATTATATGCTCTCAGAATTGGGAACATATCGGACCACACTACTGGATCAAACAGTGTCTTGAGTTGCTGCTCGTAACATGTGTGCCAAGTTAGTAAAACAATCATTTCAATGACTAAGTGATGTCATTTTAGCTAAGTATTTTTAGTATCTTCAGCTTTCAAATTAATGTTTATATTTGTTTTCACCATTTCCCATATCCAAATTTTCGTAATTCTCATGTCGTTAGCAAACATTCGTTCGTTTCAGCCGAGTAAAGTCCACTGCTGGACACAAGCCTCCCCCAAAGATCACCATAACGACCGGTCTGGGTGTGTTGTGAGCTCATCGGGGGGTTTTGCCATAATCGCCACGCTTGGCAGGCGGGTTGGCGATCGCAGATAAGTTGTTAATGTACTCGAAGGAAGCTGCTGCCCATCCTCCAGTAAATCCCATAGTCTCCTTTTACGACACCGCCACCACCTCCATGAGATGGGTTGGTATGTAGCCGGCATCACAGGGCAAAAATGTATACAAAAGTATCGGTCAGAATGGCGGATGTATGATTTACAAGTAGATCCAAACAATACTGAATGAATGTACGAGAAATGTTCGTTATTGCACTAAAATCTGTATAAATGTATGTTACCGTATGTTTAGAAAACACTATTATAAAGTGAGCCGCCATTCTAATGTCAAGTTGGCGAATACATTCTAAGTTAATAAGCTTTCTTTAAATTAAACATGAATGAATCAATGTACATCTATTGTACTTATGGGAACATAATATTAAAAGACTATAATTTGATACATGCTTTGATATTTTAAAACATAAAATGGCGGGGCGATTCTAAACCAATAGATCTATTTTGATAAACTGTATATCAAAAGATCGTACGTCTTTTCTCATCAAATTATAAAATAAAATGTTAAAGTCGGACACTAGGCTCGTGATTACGAAATATGTTTCGCTACTCGGCTTCGCTGGTGATAATTGGTTTCGAAATCATTTACGTACTTGATCCCAAATCAGGGAAAGCTTATGGAATACGCAAAGAAATATACATATAATCAAATATTGCCAAAGTATAATTTAATAAAAAACATAAACTGTAGAGTTGTTTGTTGAGATAGTAATGTCTTAGATTTTCGCGATTATTACACATTATAATAAAATTCGTGGTCGCAGGATGACCTGCGCCCACGAATGCTGCAAAGTATTCGAAACGTCAGGAAAATCAAAAATATAGATAGCGATAGAATCCGTTTAAGTGTTTTATTATAATGTTTGTTGAGACTTTACTTTATTTTTTCTACCAGGTACGCAAATCCGCCTATCCAATCCAAAATACCTGCTGCCTAGTATTTCGTCAGTTATAAACTCGGCTGACAGCGAAGATCGCAAATCGTTCGTGATATTCAGCAGCGTGAAGGAAGAGTCATCAGACGGGTTCAGTGACTCATTGGAACCGGATAAAGATGATGTACTCGATATGGACCTTGATTCTAGTTCTACACAAAAAGAAGATTGCACTAAAACTGTGACAAATAGGTGAGTCAATTCTAGTTATCTGTCATTAAATTAGTGAATATTCTTCTTTCTTTTCGTATGGTTAGTGGCCAACCCTGTGTCAGTTATTCAGGCCACCCAAAATCTTCTAACTTGGCTTAACAACTATCGTCTAATGACAACAACCGGGACCCATGATTTTACGTGCCCTCCGAAGCACGGAGACGCTCGATTCAAATACCACCATGTGGTCATCCATCCATTGACCTTCTTTATAGTCAATGATTAAGTTTACCTGTATGCATTATGATATAAGGATATTGTGAAGATGAATTCAAAGTGTACTACATGCACCCGAAATGTCACCATGATATCCTACTTTGGGGTCGTCCATAAATCATTGATCTCTCTCCGTAATATGACACGATTTGATACAAGTGAAAAAGTGTAAAATTTGGCGAGGACGGTCGGAGTTAAAGGACGAAGAAGACAAGTAATTTGAACTATTGTCATCAAAAATGTTAGCAATGTAATTAAATATTACCCATAAACATTTTCTCGGTCGAATTTCATCAATGACACGCCCGGTGTCAAAATCGGAGTTATTTTGGCAGTACTGATCGGGACGTGCGCTTAGGTTGGCACTGCAACGCTCCATTTACAGTAGCGGCGCCACCACTGACCTACATTATAATAGTAAGCTGGACTGGATATATGTAGACATCGTCGTAGTGACCCTATTTTATTTTCGCCATTTTGGCGCTGATAACAGCAGTTAGTGTCCACTTTTAGATGGTTTCCTCCGCTTTCCTTTTGACAACTACTGTCCATGTGTTCAGGTTCTTCTTCAAGATAGATAATGCGTGCGTTACGGCATATATTTCGCATAAAGGAAGGAAAGAAGCGTTCAAGCCCATACTAAAATATTCCATCCTGCAAATCTTAAAAAGAGCATAAATAACAACACCCTATTCGCATTGTTGCATGATGCAATAAGGAATTATTCTGCACATTTATTAGCCCAACATGTTGAGGGTCTTGAAGAAGATAAAGCTGGTGTGATGCACTTAAATATTCCAGATAGGGTTCCATCGTCTGACTCAGTCGTTATGAAAGGGTTAATCGATGGTTGGCTTGTGCTTGTGCACACGGATAACCGTAATGGACAAGATAATTGAGTACAACACTTAAAAAGTAAAGGAAGGCCAACGAGAAGTGATACGAAATGTAAACAAAGTCAGTGCGTTGCATTTGCGAATGCAGGGTTTCGTAACCTTTTTGAAAATAATATTTATAACAGGTTAATTATTATAATGATAATACCATCGTTTATTTTTGTAGTTAGGTATTTTAAAATATTTGGTTAATGAAGTTTAATTATTATTACTTTTAAAGCTGGGTCAAAATGTTTGCGGGATGGTTGGGTCAGCCTATAGTACCTCCACTAATTCTTTGACTTATTTAGGGTATGGGTATACATATTAGGTCCTTACATATAAAATTTACGTTTTATATAGAAAAAACAAAACAACACGATATTTTGTTTTCCATATTGAGAACAGAACAGAAAACGAATAACTAATTTCGAAACACAAATAAATTTGAATTTGGAATTCCTAACCAAACGCCAGATATCTGAGATCAAAGTGGCCAGTTCGACAAAACGCCATGTATTATGTAAGGACTTAAAACTGAGTTTTTATAATAATCGGGTCACTTTCATCAATGATCGTCGCCGTCCGAGGCACGTTCTCATCGACCCGGACGATATAATCACCCTCGTATGGTGATACCAAAATAGACTTTTGAAGACTCATTTACAGACCGCTACGCCGTCCTCGCCGTTGAAATCTAACCTGCTGTCCCAAGTTTACCACCTGTCTAAGCCGGGGTCCGAGTCCCGCCGGTTTTTGCCTAGCTGGAGGCGTTTTGGCTTCGCCAGATTGCCCTGTTAAGCAGCAACAGCTCCTTGAGATAATAGTGTGAAAACAAAAATAAAAAACAAAATAATCGAGTCATTATCCGTTGAGTTCATTGTTCAAACAAATCAGTGCGAAAAAAGAAAGGGAACAAAACGGTACGTGGTATATGGACGACCGCTTTCGGAAGCGAGAGATATTTTTTATAAGTTCTCGCAAATTGGTCAATTCTATATGGTGCGGTCCACCTAATAGAATAATATTTGACAGATAGTGTCAGATGATACCAGCTGACATTATAATACTACGAACTGCCGTGCTCGTGCCGGGCGTCCGCGGGTGGCGGTGGACGCGCGGGGCGTATGAGCGGAACCGTTAAAACGGCTTTTTAAAATTATAGAATATAGCTTAACTTTTTCTTCGCTTTCAAATTTAACGTCCTATTGACCACACCAAAATTTTAATTATATTCACTACATACCGTTGTAGATTGTCGGCTTGCATTCCATGTAGAATTGAATAAATACACCAGCAACTTGATACAGTCCACTCGTTTTTATTACCACCTGAAAGAACCCTTTTGTACACTGTACTTGAGCCAGTTGTCATCATCATCATATCGGCCATTTATACGTCCACTGCTGAACAAAGGCCTCCCCCATCGATTTTCACAACTTGTGTTGTCACAATTGTCATTTTGGAGGGTATTTGCCAATACCCACCGTGCTTGGCAGGCGGGTTGTTGAGCGCAGTATGGCTACCGTTTCACAGAAGGGACGCTGCTGCCCATCCCTCTGGTTTAGATTGCCTTAGTCGCCTTTTACGACATCCATGGGTGGAGATGGAGTGGTGCTATATTCTTAATCCGGGCACCACACGGAATATACGGAGCCAGTTGTGCCGATTATCAAAAATTCCGAAACGAATTCAGAATATCTGCATCAGAACTTATATATATTCTCCCTTGATCCCCAGACTACGCACTTTGAACCAGATAGTAGGCAAGCAATCAGAATTTCTCGAACTAGCGCGTCGCGTTCGCACCGAGCAGTTAGTCGTGGCAGCGGCGCAGCTGTGTCATATGGACGATGCGCTTGCGCATCACACCTGGCTTCAGTTTTTCCCAAAGCTGTGGACTACACTGGATGAACGGCAATTAGGGGTAAGTGGATTTGTGATATGCAAAATGTCATACTATTTGTTATATGTTATCAGCTGAAACTCCAAGCAGTCAGAGTTCGTAGACGTCGTGCGGTGCGTTTACACAGAGCAGTTAATAATAGCAGTGGCTCAACTGTACCGGTACTTAAAGTCAAGTAAAGAAGCTATTCAATTCCGTTCTACTCGAGGGCACAACGCCGGAAGCATGGAACAGAGACGAGGTGGTGCTTAGCTTTCCCCGAAATTGTTCACCGCTGCATTGGAGAATGCAGGCAACTGGAATGGAAAGGATTCGATATTAACATAAACGGAGATTACGTATATCACTCACCTTCGATTTGCCGACGACATCGTAGTCATGGCAGAATCGCTGCAAGAGCTCAGCACAATGCTCAATGATCTCAACACAGTTTCCCAACAGGTGGGCCTTAAAATGAACATGGGCAAGACAAAAGTTATGTCAAATGCCCATGTCGTGCCCATCCCAATATCCGTTGGGAGCTCTGTTCTCGAAGTTGTTGACGAGTATGTCTACCTGGAATAAACTGTTACCAGTGACGACATATGGGACAGAGATGTGGTCACTCACTATGGGCCTCATAAGAAAGCTCAATGTCACTCGGCGAGCTATGGAGAGAACTATGCTTGGTATTTCTCTACGAGATCGAATCAGAAATGAGGAGATCCGTAGAAGAACTAAACTTGCCCACATAGCTGAAAGGCTTAGTAAACTGTAGTGGCAATGGGCGGGGCACATTGCTCGTAGAACTGAAGGCATGTAACCGCTCGTTGTGGAAATCTATGGGGGGAGGGCCGTTGTTCAGCAGTGGGCGTCTTTTGGCTGATATGATGATGATGATCTGTACCATATGGATGAAGCGCTCGCGCATCATAACTTTCGTCTTTCAGACGTTTCCCAAGTCTGTGACCTCTGGATAAAATGTAGTTATGGACTAGTGTGCCTATTGTTAGAATTGTGAAGACTGCATTACGTACCTCGAGAGTGAATAACATTTTATTATTTTCAGACGGTTATGAACGAGATAGTCCCGTTTATAATATCGGGTGTGCATGTCATACAGCGGGACCAACCTCTCAGTGCTTTGAACTCGTTCATAGAAGCTCTTGCTCGGTGCAACCCGCCCGTCATTATTAAACCGTAAGTATTTGCATCTATACTAGATGTGCACGGTGCTCTGCCCGAGTGGAAAGTTTTTACTTTTTTGGCTTGCAAGCGATCTCTGAGAAATTTCATCGAAATCAGTTCTACAGTGAAGACTGGAAAAGGGACAGCCAGACAAACTTACTTTTGCATTTTGCAATGTTAGAAGCTAGTCCGTAGACATCGAACCATACTCTCGTTCTGAACAAGAAATCTGCAAGTTTATAGAGACGTCACTTACGAATTGTAGCTCATAGTTCATCCATAAAAATGTCGATCTCACTAGTTGGATTCACGGAGGCGCACGCATTGCCTGCGTCAACACTAGCTTGCACCCTTTTATTATACAGTTGTGATGGACTTATTATGCCACAATAAGGCCCCATGAAATGTCCCTATAATGTCGCTGGTTTTATTGAAAATATTAATGCTTTTCCATATCTATATCCGAGTCAATTTATTTTTGCCAGGCCAATGATGAAATATCTGGGCAAGACGCACAACCTGTGGCACCGTATGACGCTCAATCTGGAGCAGATGGCCATCGATCAGGCCAGCGGACGCGCCCAACGCGAGGTGCCGGAAATATATGACTACGATGTTGAAACTACTACACCAACTGTGAGTATAGTACACAAATTTTGTCACAGTCTTTCTTGTTAAATCTAGACAAAAACGCGCTTGTCAACTTTTTTATTTTAAACTTCACCCCACACTAGGATTTCTCCTGTGCCGTGGGTGCGTTTACAGACATAAATTCCACACACAATACAGCCAGACCCGGAACAACTACCTGCAGATCATACAAATATTGGTCCGTGCGGGACTCTCGACTCTATCAGCCACTGCACTAACCGTGCCGTCAACTAATCTGCGTAGACATTTTACTTATTGCAAGAGGCTGGCTAGGTAGGTACTATCCGGGGATCCTTTACAATCCTCCCCGAGAAGTGCCTGGGGGGCGGCCTTTTTACAGCCGCCTGCCCTCCGCTAGAGGGGGTGAACGCTTTACAGTCATCCCCTCCGAGATGTGCCTAAGGCGTGGCACCAATGGGCTGCTCTAGGTGATCTTACGAGGACCTGGAGCCCCCCTTCTTTGCCGAAGATGACCGCTCCAGTGGTTTTAGCCGGTAGGAGTCCGGCATACCCCTTCGCCCTTCCCTGGGGCGAAGGAAGTTCCATGTAGAATTTCCACTGGACACCTTTTATTTTTTTAAAGTGATATTACTGGGTATAACAGACTAAATAATTTTATGTCACGAGGTGACCAGCGCAGTGTGATGCCTCGCAGTACTAGTCCTCAGTAGCATTCTAATTGTTATAGGCACGCATGTACACACCACCATGCGAATGACTTGCTCGGTTCGCAAACAAGTAGTACATTAAAAAAATTGCTACATTTATCATGTAAGCATGATAAATGTGTACTGTCATATTTGTACACAATGCAAGCAGCTGTCTGTCCTTTGAGCTCGCACTGTGTAAACCAGCTATTGGTCAAAAATCTAAAACTTTAAATTTAAAATAGTTTCTGGCCTGTCGAAAAGGTTGTTTATATCTGCGTGGGAACCGTTTAACCAACATTTTGTGATTAAACATTCCACATAAAATTTGACACAAGTACAGTAGGGTATTTATTAGTAGGTAGTATTTACGTCAAACGTACTTTTTTTACAAATACTACAATGGATTGAATTGGAACTAGCATTACTGCCATTTAGAAATCGTTGCATTAGCTCCCAAGGAAAATATTAATATTAAACGGTATACGACCTTTGAACGAACGGCGGAACGGAAATATATTTTTTCATATTTAGTTTTAATCTCATTAATTTCTACGTTTATTAGGAATATTTCAACACTTCAATCACGTCTATCTACCTACTAGCATATCCCTCTAATTTGCAGGAAGTGCTAGACTCACTGAGCGACATGTTCGAACTATTACAAGAAGAAGACATGTGGTCCGGTCTGTGGCAGAAACACGCGCGGTACCGCGAGACGAACGTCGCCATCGCTTACGAACAACAAGGTTTCTTCGAACAGGCGCAAGTACGTATGATAGATAATGTTATAGGCATCAATTTATTTTTATTTGTTACTTAGATTTCTGACTCTCCCATATATCACTGATTCAGTTAAAACTGAATCGGGTTACTTGTTAATACAACGGCACAGAAGAATTTGCTACGCGGTATAGGAACTGCGGATAAGGTGATGTGCGACGCAGTTGAATGATACGGATACAGGCAACCGCGTCTTTCTTGCTTCTAGCAGTGGACCATTTCATCAGTAATAACTAATTTATCCTAGTGGTCAATATCGTATTTACCTTACAAACAAGGTTCTTTTCGCACTTTTCATGAATATTTTCGCTGCAATGACTAAAACGTGCATAGAAGCGCTTACGTCGCGCAGTAACATGTCGTGGCAATACTTCAAGATGCAGAATATGAAGCGTGCACGCGTGCCTGTGTACGTAGGGCAGGACTTGTTTATATATATATAACCGCTCTGCCTTAGCTTCAATCACGTAGACACGCGCACCACTACCTGCCGCAGGCTCAAACTAACGATGAAACGGCTAAAGGTTCTTGACACTTTATCATCGATAAGACGTTTTTTCACTAGCCAGTACCGATAGTGTTATGGAATCGTATACATTTATTATTACTAAATGCTTTCAAAATATCTTGTCCCCGACAACGATATGTCATCGCTGCTGGCACCGACAGCTCGCGGGGCGAAGGAAGTGTAGTAGAATGGGGGCGCCTCGATGAAACTGCAGCATCATGCGTGCTGTGTAACACGCTTGTACGAGAAGGTTGCTGGCGATCACAAACCCGCATTCTTAGTTTGGTGAATATGCTGTACTGCAGTTTTAAAATTACATTTCAGGCTGCCTACGACGTCGCTATGGCTAAACTAAAACAAGAGTACACAGCCAACCCTTCATTGTACAACATGCACAAAGAATGCACGTTATGGACACAACACTGGCTAAAGTGCGCCAAGGAGCTGAATCAATGGGACTCTTTACTAGAGTTGGGTCTTACGAGGAGTGGCAGGGACCCGTTCCTGATACTGGAAAGCTCGTGGAGGAATCCCAACTGGACTACAATGAAGGAAGCGCTCGCCGAAGTTGAATACAACTGTCCTAAAGAATTGGGTAAGTATTTTGCTACGAATGTATAACTCGAGATGTATCACTTATATATTTATCTCTGAAGTATAGTAAAAAAAAAAACGATTTTTCTGTATCTCACATCTCTCTCTTTTAGTTTCCCAAGATTCAGCTTTTTCTACAGATTACATAATATTTGCAAAATTATCGTGATTGATCTCTAGTTGTGCCACCATTTACCACACTAACATTTCTTGGTGTGTGAAATGATACTATGGCTACATTCATATTACTATTAACATTTGCTATTCCCAAGTTTGATGTCATTTTGAATATAACGTGACTTAAATTAATAAGTGCATTTTGGTTCAAGACATTTTTTATAATATATAGTATTTTTTTTGTAATTCGGGTTAGATTTTTAAGTAGATACTATAACTTTGAATCGTGAGCAACATTATAATTTACTCCCACTTGCTCAGAAATGGCTTCATTGTAAATAAACCTGCTGCACCTGCTCATAAAATACATCAATAGGCATGGCATCATACGCAAAGGAATACCACGCCAGCAATTTCAACACAAAATTCAACCCATATTAAACTACTTACCTTATTAAAAGCTTAAGATAGGCTAATGTGACGAAGGAGTAAAAAACAAGAAACAAGAAGAATTCAGATGTGCGTAAACAAGGTTCTAGATACATTTATTTATTTACTATCTGTAACAAGCCCTTTATGAATTGAATGAAATAGTGTTTATTGGATATACAAAAATAAAGTTTTATTGAACGTCAACGTAAGACAGCACCCATATAAGCCCACCCTTCACCGATACCTAATGTTTAAGCTGATAGTTTAGTTATAGTTACATCCTATTCATCGGCAATATCTACCTCAATACCAAGTTTTATTAAAGATAAAGATTATTCATGTAAAACTATTTACTTATGAATAGTTTTTAGATGTCGCCCGAAGATGTAGATTTCCTGTATTATACTGTTACGAGCCAGGGATGTATTGGATATATAGTTACTAAATTTTAGTAAGTTAGTAAATTTGAATGTTGGTAAATTAAAATTATACGAGACAATATATTCTTTTAACAATATTACTTTTAGACTTGCAGGATAATCGCTAGGCATTCTTTGCTTGTTCTTCACAGTCTCGTATCGTAGAGTAAACTGAACTGTGTGTGCTGTCCTTCCTTTGGCGGCCGCTATATTTATGGGCCGACCAATACTGAGTTGAACTTTCCTGAATTTTCTGTAGTACCGCTACTAAGCACTAGATGGCGCTACGCCTGGCCATTATTTACTATTTTGCCAAATCTCTCCAATGTTTGGTTGAATCTTTTCTTCATTCTATCATAATGTGGGTGGTAAGAAGTAGTTCTGGTTTTGTGGGTGGGTATCTATCACTTGACAAGTCTCCTGGAATATTTGTGACTAAAAATTCCTTCGTTGATCGCTGTGAATTTCTAGGGTTACTCCGACCCGGCAGAAAACTTCATGGACTAATTCATCGGCAACTGTCGAAGCTTCCTGGTTAGGAATAGCAAAAACTTTAGGCCATGCAGTAATCCACGACAACCATAAAGTACGTGTTTCCGTTTTCACTTTCATGAAATGGTCCTGCAACATCAAGTGCTATCCATTCCCATGGAGCTCCAACGTTGTGCAATTACAATGCCCCTCTACTGCGTGTTTGAGGACCTTTTACAGCAGCGCAACTTGTACATTTTCGATACCAGTCCTGAACATCATCCCGACAGTGGACCCAGTAAAACTGCTTTCGGATTTCCAACGAAGTCCTTTTTACACCCATATAACCTCCTGAACATCCATTGTGATAGAGCTGAATAACATCCGGTACCTTGGCTCTAGGAATAACCATTTGCAGGGGACAGCTATCTCCTCGGTTTTTCCCATTTACGGCACAATACTCCATCCTGGCTAACCAAGCTGTCCCATTATGCCCAATAACTCTTTGCAATTGAACTCATCGCTGCAACCTGCTCCTAAGCCCCAATGGAGTTACCATTAGGGCTTTAGGTCCACTGACTTTTATCCACTCGAGAATTGGCTTGATGCCGGTGTCATTTTGCTGAGCATGCTGTAGGGTTTCCTTCCATTCGTTGCTAAGGTCTGATTTTGGCATCCTAGCGGGCACTGCATCCTTAGCCTCTTGCCTGACGCAATGCTTACAGTTTTCAGGACAAGGTCTTCTTGACAGCGCGTCTACGTTACTATGGGATCCACCACTACGATGTTCGGTTACGAAGTCAATCTCCTGTAGTAGGTCAATCCATCGCGCTACTTGTCCTTCTGGATTTTTGAACCGCCCCCGCCCCGGCCGACTTCATAAACGTGGGAATCTCGGTGGGGTGAGCTCTTTACCTAGTGTCGCGTGTAGATAATTTATGAAAAGCATCTATTCTTCTAGGCGGTGGGCCTGCTCCTCTTTATCCCTATGCAGCTGTTCTTCCAGTTGTCGTGATTGCGCCTCGATTGGCGGCGAGCCTGCTCCTCCTGATGGCAAGCCTTCTTCTCATCCTGGCGGCGAACCTGCTTTGTTTGTCAATCTGGTTTTAATATGATCTCGTTCTAGTCTCATTACAATCTCAGTTTTGATGTTTATTTGCCAATCAGAATACCAATTTTATTGCCTGTGTCTGTTCAAAATGTAAGCATAATACCGTTTTAGCTTCGATCCATTTTCAATCTCATCACAATATCAGTTAGTTTGATGTAGTTAGTTAGTTTAGAAGATTTGTGACATTCACGACATTGAGACTAGACTGAAACTATATTTATTTAGAACTGAAAGAGTAAAAACGCTGTTGTGTTGGTGCCGCGAAATGCTTGGAAATTATAAAGAGGATGACTCGATTACTGTCTTTGACATCGTCACAGGTGATGAAAGTTGGATATATTGTTATGAGCCGGAAACCTGCTCAACGGTTGTTTCCATTCTAAGATATGCTAACAAAAGGAAAAGAGGGCAGCAGTCAAGGCATAAAGATGATTGCCTCATTCTTTGGACGGACGGATCATTTCGCAACTATTGCGCTAGAGGAAAAAGGACTGTTATTGCAGATTGGTATGTTAGTCATTGTTTACCAGTTGTCTTGGAAAATTGTCGACAGCAGCGCCCATGAAGTAGGATTCTCCTCCATCACGGCAACGCTCCAGCTCACTCCGCCAGACAGACAATCGAATATTAATTGTCTATGGAAGGTGTGGAATTTGTGAGTCATTCTCCTTATAGTTTCGGCTGGGAATCTTGAGATTTTTCTTTATTCCCGAAAATAAAAGATAAACTCAGAAGAACTTGCTTTATGAAATCGCCGAGGCTGTGTTCGAAGAAAAACGTGGATGATATCCCTAAAGAAGATTTGGTTCACTGCTTCGGTCAATGGTTTCATCGCATGCGGTGGTGCTTAGAAAGGAATGGAGACTACTTCGAAAGACAATAAAAACAAAAAAGGTTCCTACAGTATTCCGTTTTAAATTTTCAAAACACTTTTAAGGCGACCCCGTAGTGGTCTGATTCCAGTATTTTGGAACTTTTGTATTTTACCTTCTATGTGCATGTGAGGACTACGAACAGGAGACCGTAGTGTCGGAAATCGTCATTTATACTGTGGTTGTAATAGTCCTTTCCGACAGAACATTTGAGGCGTTATAAAGTGATTACGACGACAGGTACCTCTACATTGAAACTGCGTTCGTGTACACGTCCAAATACGCATCACACTGAACGAGGTTTGACAAAAATAAACGTACCGTTCCAGCATGGCTGGTGAACCTGTACCGCGGCTACCTGTGCATCTGCGCCGGCGGCGACCAGCAGCAGCAGCTGTCGGGCGTGGAGCGGCACGCGGAGGCGGCGGCGGCGCAGGCGCTGCGCGAGTGGCGCCGCCTGCCGCGCCTCGTGGCGCACGCGCACCTGCCGCTGCTGCGCGCCGCGCAACAGCTCATGGAGCTCAGCGAGGCCGCGCAGATACACACCGTAAGTCGACCCGCCCGCGCCGCGCGCTCGCTCCTGTACACGATGGCGCATGCTACACGCACTGCGCACTCACCTAGGCCAACAACAATATTTTAGAACAAAAGGTAGTGCACTGCACTGTATGTTTGTTCGCCCGTGAATTTGTGATTTTATAATTGAGGCGTTTAACTTTTGGTCACACAATAAGGCTAGTAGTCACACACTCCACCTAAAATGTATGTTGAACACTGGTTATATGTTTAGTAAACGTTCGTGGCAGGCCAGTCATGCGATTTATAGGAATGATACATTGATAAAGTAAAAAAAAACTAAATATTTTATTTCGTTACCAGAATATATCAAATGTATATACGCTTATCACTGACTGACTTTGTAACGCTGTAAGAAAAATGTATATATATGTATATTTAATAAGTGTCTGTTATAGCGGGCACCTTAGATCCCCTGCAACTACTAAGCAGTTTTATAGTAGTTGATGATTGAAGCCTCATTTTAAGCAACCCATCCCAGTATTAGGAGATTCGAAATGAATGAATGGTAGCGTTAGTAGTAACGTAAGTGGCGAAACTGTTCAAGCATTATTAATTTAATTTATATTATAAACCGCGAAAAATCTGAATACGACGTATACAAGGCGTCCGTATAAAATGCTCCAGCTTCGGCCATTGTGTACAGGAGTTAGTAAGGTTCCATACAATGCAATATTGCTTCCACGCATCGTTTAACATGCGTACCTATCGCTGTTACACGCTGCCAAGCAGCTTGTGGAGTCGAACGAGCCTTCGCAGATACACGCCGTGAGTATATGAACATCTGCGAAAGCGAAAATCATATAATCATCAAATGTTATCCTTTTTAATTGTCTAACGTGTTATTCTGACTGTATACAATCCATTTCGCAATTGGCATTTACGGCCAAAACTAACAATCAATCTAATCCTAAATGTTTAGATTTATGATTCTAAACTTGTCCGTTGTACGTGTCGTAGCATGGCATCGTACATGGCACGTGCGCATTGCTCAGATCATCACTTTCCGTCGCTTTGTACATATATATATAGCAACGCGACCATACACCATAAGCATTCGTATCAGTTGTACTCATTAGCAATCAATAATTTTAGCATTAGTCACATAGAGTAGTTAAAAGTATTCAATAAATCAGATCTACTTTGGCCATCAGTGACTTATCATTTCAAACTCATCATAGTTGTGTGCGACCCATTCGGTATCACATCTTTTTGTGTCAAGATCACATTAACCACAAAAAACCGACAAATCCTTAATCCGAAACCCAAAGATTTTGGATTAGATTCATTTTTAATTTCGGCCGTTAGTGCTCTATCGCTCAGGATAGCTATTCTTCTTCTCATTCCTCAAATAATTTGGTATACTTATGATGTGATTGCCAGGGCTTGCTGCACAGCCGCCCGACGTCGCTGCATGACATGAAGGCCATAGTGAAGACGTGGCGCAACCGCCTGCCCGTGGTGGCCGACCCGCTGTCGCACTGGGGCGCGATCTTCACGTGGCGGCAGCACCACTACCAGTTCATCGCATCGCACTACGACTCGCAGACCGACCACGCGTCCAACCACAGCATGCTCGGGGTTCATGCTAGCGCTCAGGTAAGATAACGGACATGTCAGCCCGCAAACTTTCACTGCTAAACATTAATGGGTCATGCGTAATAGGCCACCTGTCATCCCTTTGGTGTCGTAAAAGGTGATCAAGAAATATTGTCAGGAAGATGGGCAGCAGCGTCCTCCTGTGCGCTGATAACAACATACTGCGATCACCAATCCGCTTGTCGAGCGTGGTGATTATGGCAATTACCACTTCACTACCATTAATTATAGAATCTATTATAAGGCCCAAGGTTCAGCAGTGAATGTTTACGGGATGAAACAGTGATGATTAATCATGGCCTATAAAACACTCCAGAGTGAGATCCTTGAGAAATATTGCCGTAATCACCATGCCTGGTAGAAGAATTGGTAAATGGAGTCTGGTGTTATTTGTACACAGGTCTCTGCCTCAGTCCATAGTTCCGATGTAAGTAACTATCCCTTAGTAAGTTTTTTATTATCCTCACTTTATCGCACCGGCCGCATCACGCCTTCCGAACCGGTTGCGGCCCCATCGCGGTTTGATCGTGGTTTGATGCGATCAAGTGGGGTTTGCACCTCGTGGCACTGTAACTGCCAAACTGAGGTCATCTAATATTAGCAAAGTAGAACACAGTAGGCAATTTATGCAAATACTAACTTCTGTATTATAAGAGAAATTATGTTTTCATCGTTTTATATTTCCAGGCTATAATTCACTTCGCAAAGATTGCTAGAAAGCACAATCTTTCAGGCGTATGCCTTGACTCGTTACACCGCATATACACAATACCTAGTGTTCCGATCGTGGACTGCTTCCAAAAGATCAGGCAACAGGTCAAGTGTCACATTCAAATGTCCTGGACAGAGGGCAAAGAAGAGTTACAAGAAGGTTTAGACATGATAGAGTCCACAAACTTCAAGTATTTCACTAAAGAGATGACGGCTGAGTTTTACGCGTTCAAAGGATTGCTGCTAGCACAACTTGGACGGTCAGAAGACGCTAATAAAGCTTTCGCAGCGGCTGTCCAACTGCACGATACTCTTGTTAAAGCCTGGGCCCTCTGGGGTGACTATTTAGAGCAGATATTCATAAGAGACCCGAGGCAGATCCAAGTTGGAGTGTCTGCTATGACTTGCTTCTTGCACGCTTGCCGCCATCAGAACGAGTCTAAATCGAGAAAATACTGCGCCAAGGTAAGAGTATGGTATTATAATGGTTGTCATTGGAATTGGTGAAAGAAGGGTTTCTTTTTGTTCCCAGGAAATATTATTTATTAACTCTAAAATGGCCTTGCCCTGCTTATATAAGTGTCATTATTTCAGGTTCTATGGATGCTTAGTTTTGATGACGATAAGAATAGCCTATCCGAAGCTCTAGACAAGTATTCTGTAGGTGTACCACCTGTTCAGTGGTTGCCATGGATACCACAACTACTCGCCTGCCTCGTCCAGTACGATGGAAATGTCATACTTAATCTTCTGAGCCATGTGAGTGACTACTGTATAGCTAAACTTTTAACCTGACTGACCAATTGATTTATCTGTGTTACGCTAAAAACCGCCTCACAAGCCCTCATGTGTCATTACTCGTCATTACAAAAACTGATACAAATTCCGTCAAGAAGCGTCTGAGGATTTAATCTGCAATGTCAAAGTCTTGCGTTCTAAATATTAACCACTCGACCGGTCAAAACTATAATCAACCAACTTAAGGTGACCCACCGATACGTTTCGGGAATACTGACATTTTCAGCATCATTAGCAGAAATGGGAAAAGGTAGAGTGTATTTACCGAAATTTCGAGGAAGTATGAGAATCAAAAACTCTGGTAAATATTAAAATTAGGCTTGTTTAGTGTAGACTTTTTAAGAAGGTTAGTTAGTTAGTGTGGACTCTTTTTCTCCTGCATTGTCCTCACATTACCATCATATCGAGAACATTGTAGTTACATAAAACATTGTACCTTGAACCTTGATTTTTGCATGCCGATTGTACGGTGAGACGTGCTGCACTATACCAATTGATGTATCATCTCTGAAACCATGTTTCTAGCAAATAAATGATCTATGTTCTATGTACCAATAATTGGTACACGTCCCTATCGTTCATACATACTTATTCTTTGATTTTATGATAGGCTTTTTTTATTAGAATTGTTTTAATGCGTATTTTAAACTTTCCATCAGTAAGATCCGTAATTAGTTTTGGTAACTTATTATAGTATCGGACACGATTCTCTAACAAATATTTATCTGTCTTGGTTAATCTATATATAGGTTAACTATTTCTATTATATTTGTCATAATTATCACTATGGTACTTTGTGTAGTATTTAGAAGAAAAGTTTTATAAATGTAGCTAAAAATATATAATTTACATTTGTTTGACGTTTTGCCCTTTATTTCGAAACTAATCAAGTAAATAAACTTATTTGTTTGTTTACCAGCCCAATTTTCAAGAAGTTATTTGTCTATATTGTAAAATAAAGCACTTTAACAGTTTTAAGTATAGAAACGTTTGATTAAAAAAACGAAAAACGTATGATTCTTCGAAATAATGTTATGTTACGAATGTATTTAAAATTGTAACAAAATAATTAGAAAAATTCTTAAATCCTGGTATGAAAATTATTATTTCGGGATTTTAGTGGGTGGTATTATCTGCTCTGCTCCGTCTGCTAGTCATTGTGGTGTCCGGATTAAGAATATGGCACCTTCCACTTTCTCCCGTGGATATCGTAAAAGTTGACTTGGGACTCGTAAATCAGAGGAATGGCTAGCAGCGTCCCTTTTGTGGAGCAGCTATTTTGCGCTCACCAACCCGCTTGCCAAGCATGGTGAGTACTGGAAAATTCCCCCCCAAAATGACGACCATGTAACCGGTTGTTTACGGGGGAGGGAGGCTTTTGTTCAGCAGTGGAAATCTTTTGGCTGATATGATGATGATGATTATCCGCTCCATGTTACTTACTTCCTTGAAGTTTAGGTAAATATACTCTACCTATTCCGACTTCTATTCATTAGACGCGGCATTTTCCTTCCAAAAGATTAACATAAGAAAAAACAAAAGATTGAGATAAACATAAACAAAAGATTGATATAAACTACAAAAGAGTAGTCCCGCGCAGGCGTTGCATTCCATGTAAGAAGCGTGACTTGGTAAGCATGAGCGGCGTAGCTGTCGATCAAGGTTTTAATTTATTGAATTTGTTGTATATCGCAGGTTGGCCGTCTTTACCCACAAGCAGTGTATTTCCCTATCCGCACGCTGTACTTGACTTTGAAGATTGAACAACGCGAACGACACAAGACCGCCGAGAACATCGCCGCGCATCTACCACATCAACCCACCACTTCTGCTGTAAGTATACCAACACATTATATTTGTTATAAATATACATAACTTTGGACACTGTATATTGTGGGATTGTAGTATCTCTTATATATCGTATAATAGTGATTGTGTTGGGACCCGGTTCGCTATTAGGTATATATGGGTACCAAAGCCTAGTTGGATTCGTAATTGATACTATTGGACTGTATCTGACTGATTATGTAACATAAATCGGTTACAATTTTGAACCTGAAAATGCAACAAACGTGCGTCCGTATCGGAGCGAGATCTACGACGATTGCCGAAACCCGTCGATCGCTGCGCGCGCGCCATGCCGCCGCGTCCTGCACTGAAACGTCATCAGATAGATATATATAAGTCTATATTTTACTACATTTCGTAAAAAAAAACCTTTATAATTTTGTCGTAAAAATATAATTTTCAATCAATAAATCTTTATTCGCTTGAAGTACAGTATTGCTGCATAACAATGCAGTGGTTTTTATTATTATAATGTTGTCCATATTATACTTCTGCTTATAATGTAGCATGCAAATATTCATGATTTCAGTATTCATTTAATTTACGGATGTCAATACCATGATCATTGAACTAATATTTAAAATTAATGTCCAAATATAAAGTAAAAAAATTATTATTAATCATGGTTAGTGATAAAATTTGTACAATGTCAGGGCCAAGACCGTAAATTTACTTTAAGTTTACTTTTGAAAACTCCTGTAATTTTTTTTAAACATACACGTCTACAATATTAATTATTGTTACATTAATTTTCCATTACATATGTAATTTTTTTGGAAGACACGCTTTAATTAGGATTCTTTTTTCGGCAGGGTTTTGCGTTTATGTGTTATGATCTTGCAGAATATTCTTTCTATGTTAAAGTTGTTATTTGCTTTGTAAGGCCTTTGTGATGATGTGATATTGACGTTTGATATGAAGGCCGGCAGCAAAGTGAGTGAGAGTGCATCATCATCGAGCAGTGGCTCCACGGGTGAAGCGGGCCCCATTAAGGCCACGTTACCCATGTGGCGCTGCTCCAAGATCATGCAGCTGCAGCGGGAGATTCATCCCACCGTGCTCTCCTCGTTAGAGGGCATCGTCGATCAGGTATTTTTTTCAGCGATAGTTTTTGACTTATAATGTTGTTGCTTTTTTTTCAATGTGAGCATATGCGTTGCGCTTCTCTTAAACACGAAATCACGCAGAAAATGCGTTTATTTGTAATATGGTTTCGCGCTGCTAGAATCGCAGGAGTAAGTAATTGCCTTGTAACTTCTTTCAATTAAATACGTTCGATCACAGAAAGACTCCTGATTGTTGTACTTCTAGATGGTATGGTTCCGCGAAAACTGGTACGAGGAGGTGTTGCGTCAGCTGCGTGCGGGGCTGGCCAAGTGCCACGTGGTGGCCTTCCACCACCGCGCCGCCGTCGCCGACGCCACCGTCACGCCGCACACGCTTAACTTCATCAAGAAGGTCGTGTCCACTTTTGGTATCGGCATTGGTATAAGTGAGTAAACAACCTTTATGTATATCGTGTACGTTCTCGGATAGGCCTTTTTTTTGTATGATGCAAAATTTCCTAGTCATCTAATGCTAAATTTAGGCATAACTCTTCTTACAATTTAAATATATTAATTAAATTTTGTACCATACTTTAAATGGAATAATCTTAAACGATATTAAACTCACACAAAAAATTGAATCAATTCCCAGCTTACTAAATGATCTGATGGAATCGACGAATCATGAATCGATCGGATCATGACATAACATCAGTCTTCGCCAGTTATTATTCAGTCATACTGAACATAAAACACAATAACGTACAAATTTATTTCAGAGATTGTAATAACATACAGTATTGCTGTGCGATTAAAACTTTGACATGACTTTCACAGGTAAAAGTGCTCGTGTTTATTCACAAGTAGTTTGAATTAATCTCATTTTGTTTTTGGGTTCTATCTATAAGAATAATTTATAACTGATGTTATGCCCCCAGCGAGCGTCATTTTATACAGATACTCCATTTTGTATGTCTACAGAAAGTATTTCAACAAGTTCTGTAAGTGGTGCATTCTCTTCAGCTGCCTCAGAGAGTCTCGCCCGCCGCGCGCAGGCCACCGTGCAAGACCCAGTGTTCCAGAAGATGAAGAGTCAATTCACCGAAGACTTCGACTTTTCGCAGCCTAACGCTATGAAATTACAAAATCTTATACAAAAATTGAGGAAATGGGTCAAGATACTCGAGGCCAAAACAAAGGTTCTGCCTAAGTAAGTAGTTTAGTTGGGGCATGAGCACTCCCACCTAAGGTAAATACAGAGGAGATTTATATTACGATTGTGCCGTCCATCTTACATATTAGACCTTAGCAACATCCGTGCTCAATCTAACTGCATCTCGTAGTTTTAGATGGGGTTTTGGCTTAGTGCTTCATTCAACTACGTTAGCTTTCGGGCTCATTATAATAATCGAGGTGATCATTACTAACAAACCTTGTGGCACTATACCAATCCAACGATATCTTATTCCAGTTTTTTGCCTTACAGATCGTTCCTCATCGAAGAGAAGTGTAGGTTCTTATCTAACTTCAGCCTGAAGACAGCAGAAGTAGAATTACCTGGCGAGTTTTTATTGCCAAAACATACACACTACCACGTTCGTATCGCAAGATTCATGCCGCGCGTTGAGATCGTACAGAAACACAACACATCCGCGCGTAGACTGTACATACGCGGACACAATGGCAAAATTTACCCTTACCTAGTCGTCAACGATTCGGGACTGGGAGATGCGAGGAGAGAAGAACGTGTTTTACAACTTCTGAGAATGTTGAATCATTATTTGGGAAAACAAAAGGAAACGTCGAGAAGATTTCTGCACTTCACTGTACCACGAGTCGTTTCAGTATCGCCGCAAATGCGTCTTGTAGAAGATAACCCCAGCTCTATATCGTTGTTGGATATATATCGTACAGAATGCGCTAACAGGTATGTTTTCTGTGTAAAACTATTTGGTGTTCAAAGATTGTACATGTGAATTAATACTATGATGCAACTTTGGTTGTAGGGGAGTGGAATACGATGCTCCGGTCGCACGATACTATGAACGATTAGCTGCGGTGCAAGCGCGCGGCTCGCAAGCCTCACATCAAGTCTTACGGGATATCCTTCGTGAAGTAAGATATGAATATGTGTTTTATAGTAGCCGTGGGCGGATTAAATAAGCTTGTGGTGCATTAATCATCCAGAAAAGTTTTATTGCCATATACTGCCTTTATAAGTAAATGGCATGGCAGTATAATTTTGATTTGGCATAAAACTTTTTTGATATTGAAATAGCGATACTGAAGATTGCCTGAAAATTTCATCAAAATCGGTGCAATCATTTTGGGGTCCATAGGGAACATACATACACACATCGACTTTTATATATACGAGTAGATGGTTATATTTTATTTTATTTTTCAAGAAAACTTACAGCTAGAATACAGTTAGTGTTATAATATTTGTAGAAGGCCAATTAAAAGTTTTCACAAGTAAGACAGTAGAATAGAAGTAGGTAGACAGAAAGTTGATTTGGCACACAGAAAAAATACAATATTTATTTGTCACATACACTTTGTAATAACGACAAAGCATTGCCTTTGCTAATGAACATCAAAGAAATTATCACTCATTGCCTTTTTAAATTGAGAGACACTAGTAAAGAACAAATCTTTCTTCGACTTATTGAGTTGTATGTTCTGCACACTCTTATTAAGTATGAATTTTGTCTGTAAGTGGAACGTACTAACTGGGACATGCAAGAGATTTATTTTTCTTAACAGAGCAAAGGGTATGCGTATCCCAATTTTGTTAACCAGCTCGGAGCAATCCGTTATACCATTCACTAGATTAAATAGTAAAGCCATATCAGCTATTTCTCTTCGCGCATAGAGTGGAAGAATATGAAATTTTCTACAACGGTCAATGTAGTTAGGTCTCTTTGTTTTCAATTTGTTAAAAACACAGTAATTTTGTATCCTATCTAGGTCATTCTGGAGACGAGGAGCGTCCTCGATGGTTTCGATTTGGCTTATGATTTTCATATCGGCAAATAAATAGTACTTTAGAATTGGAAAAACAAAGATATGTCATTTATAAAAACATTAAATAAAAGAGGGCCCAGCAACGATCCTTGAGGAATTCCCGAAGGAATACACAACACATTTATTTATTTATTTAAATTTACACACATACAGCTACCATTACAGGAAAATCCTAATACGATAGTGTAGTTACTAACTTAAATAACAATGAAATAAAATAAAATAGGAAACAATCAACATTTACGAAAAATAAAATAAAGCAATAACCTTATGTAACATGTTACAAATAACATAATATATGTAATGTTACTCTTGCAAACTCGCTCAGTGAACATGAGAATAAATCTAATTTATTAGCAACTAAATTTAGTGTGTGCATTGTTCGCGTGAGAGGGGTATTGTCCAACAATTTAGTTCTACCGCGTGGCACCGCGAACAAGCTCGGTCGTCGTCTTCGTTGCATATACCCATCGGGTACAAACAAGCCTATCCACTGCAGTACATCCGTATTACTTATGTTACCCCGGTACACTTTGAAAAGATAAAATGCTAGTGCTAGATCTCTCCTTGTTTCCAACTTGTTGTATCCAACCATGCCTAAAACAAACAAAGTTGGATACATCAATGGGTACAAGGGATATACGCCATAAAGTCTTAGGTATATGTATCTTGTGAATTTTTTTGTATGCGCTCTAACATGACACTATATTTAGTGTCATGGGGAGCCCATATTGCAGCATTACAGTCCAACTGACTTCTAATTAGAGCGTCATACAATGCCGAAATGGCTTTAATGTTTGTGAATGTGACTGCATTACGAAGCACAAATCCCAGCCGTTTGTATGCCTTTTTACAGACACTGGTTATGTGTTCATGGAATGTTAATTGAGCATCCATACAAACGCCAAGATCTCGCACTGACTCCTCCCTTTTCATAGGCGCGCTGTCCACTTTATAGCTATAGTGGAGTGGTACCCTTGCACGACTGAATGTTAAAATGGAACACTTCGTAACATTGAATTGCAGCTTGTTATTTCGACTCCATTTAACTACTCGATCGATTTCTTGCTGAAGGCGCTGGCAGTCATCTTCATTTTCTGTAGCCAGGAGCAACTTGAGGTCGTCTGCAAATAATAGACACTTGGCGTCCCTTATTACTTCGGGCAAGTCGTTGATCATTATTATAAATAGCAGCAGCCCTAGATTGCTACCTTGACTCACTCCCGATCTAGTGAAATAATGCTCAGACCGGTATCCACCGTACTCTACATACTGTTGCCTATCCCTTATATAGCTCACAAAGAATTGAAGCAGTTTAGGTGTGCAGTGAACTCTCGCCAACTTCGATAATAAGATATCGTTATCCACCAAGTCAAACGCTTTCTTAAAATCGAAGTAGGTATAGCATAGCTCTAGATGTAAAACCATTGAGAACTACATTTTGGCATCTATTTTTAACATAGGAAGAGAACCACCTATAGAGGTTGCCCCTAATACCCATGCCTAATAACTTGCTCAATAGTATTTCATGATCCAAATGATCAAAAGCTTTGCTGTAGTCGGTGTATATAACATCCACTTGTGTGCGTTGAGACATAAACTGCGTCAGATAGTCACTGAGCAAAACGGGATTAGTTGTGGTAGACCGACCTTTTAGAATTTAGAATCCATGTTGTCGTTCGCTTTCGGGTTTAAGAGAAGCATACGGTTGCCCATGTACAATCTTCTCTAATATTTTGGCAAAAAGACAAAGTTTTGATATTGACCTGTAGTTCACTTCCAAATCTTTGGCACCTTTTTTGTGAATTGTAGTTACATACGCCAACTTCCACATTGCAGGAACTATGCTTATGCTTTTATGCTTTGCCTTGTGTGTTGATATAATCTGATTATATCAACACACAAAAGCATTATTTACAAAACCATTGCGGCTCTGGTAGCACGCACAATTATTAACCGGGGTCAGGGTGCCGATGTTTTTTATAGGCCTGCGTTCTGTCTTGTCTACCAGCATTTCGACCTCCCGTGGCTTTGATTTACATACGTTTCGTCCAGGAAAATTATTGACTCTCCTTCCCAGCGATATTTTTTAATATTTCGTATGTAATATCATCGCAGATGCAATCTATCGTGGCGTTTGATGAGTATTATTCTTTATAATAAAACACTTATTTTTCTAAAATATACGCGATAGAATCCGGTTAAAAGTGTTTTATTATAAAATACTCGCGAAAACCTGAGTATTATTCTTTTAGACTAGCATGATAAAAATTTGAAACCAAGTATGTAGCTTCTGCCTCAAATACTAACGTGAGCAATTAATAATATTGTCTTATTTTATTTCCGCATTTAACTCTTTTAATTATCTATATTCACTGACCATCTTCATCGCAACACCTAAAGAGGTTCACCAGTGGACGTCTATGGTCTAACGTGATGATGTAACTTCTGTACGTTTATGTCTACTTGTTGTTTAAGATATCAATTTCGTAACAGTCAACGTTTAAACCTTGATAGTGTTAAGCGATTAGACACGGCGCACCTCCACCTAATGTATTAATTATATATTTCATAACGTAGGTGCAAGCAACAATGGTGCCAAAGGGCATGTTGCGCGAATGGGCCGCGGCGACATACTGTGCGCCTACCGACTACTGGACGTTTAGGAAGATGCTCACGCTTCAGCTATCACTCGCGAGCTTCGCGGAGTACGTGCTGCATCTCACTCGGCTCAACCCAGACATGATGTACGTGCACCAGGACTCGGGTCTCCTCAACGTGTCCTATTTCAAGTTCGACGTTGACGACACTACTGGTATGTGTATCTTATATATTAACGCCTGTTGTTACGCTTGTTTGTTTATGGTTTTCGCCTTTATAGCATGCTCATTCTGGTTTTTTGGTTAATACTGTTTCAAGTTTCAGTGGCGATAGCAGCTGGGTAAGAAATAGCCTGTAGTGTTCATTGATATTATAATTAACATTTCGTTGAATTTCTCTATGTTCTTGTCACATGGTTATGTCTATGAACTGATTGAATCTCTAACATTACTTGTACACCTACAGGCGAATTAGATTGCAACCGGCCGGTGCCATTCCGACTGACGCCGAACATATCCGAGCTTCTGACTACTATAGGCATCAACGGCCCCCTCACGGCCTCCGCCATTGCCGTCGCACGTTGTCTAGTGACGCCTAACTTCAAGGTAAAAACCATTGGGAGTAATCCTTATTGAGCTGTTAATTGACATTTCATATCAGCCAAAGCACATCCACTGCTGAACAAAGGCCTCGTCTGCATTGATTTTCACAATTTTGTCGTCATGTTGGGGGGAATTTGCCAGTACTGACCACGCTTGGGAGGCGGGTTGGTGGAAGCAGTATAGCTACTGTCCCACAGAATGGATGCTGCTGCCCATCCCTCTGGTTTAGAGTCCCGTCGTCGCCTTTTACAACATCCATTGAAGGACATGGAGTGGTGCTATATTCTTAATCCAGACACCTCATAGAATACTAATGATGAATTAATATTTTTAAAGGTTTGTAAAGATAAAAAATGTCCGGATATTTTTCATTCATTCATTCATTCATTTCGGCCGAATGAAGTCCACTGCTGGACACAGGCCTCCCCCAAAGATCACCACAACCACCGATATGGATGTGTTGTGGGCTCATTGGGGGGTTTTGCCACAATCGCCACGCTTGGCAGGCGGGTTGGCGATCGCAGTTGAGTTGTTAATGTACTCGAAGGACGCTGCTGCCCATCCTCCGGCTAATCCCTTAGTCGACTTTTACGACACCCATGGGAGGTGATGGGGTGGTGGCATTCTGAGCCGGCACCACACAGATATTTTTGTATTATCTCAATTATATAATTAAAATAACCATTAATTTGTTCCAGATTCAATCCATCCTGCGAACGATTTTGCGTGACGAAATGGTTACCGGCTACAGAAAGCGCCTAGAAGACAAGTCTGGACTACCGACTGCAGGAACTTCCACAGAAAACAAACCAGTGGAAATGGACAATGAAACAATTATAAATATGGTTAACAAAGCAGTGACGGTGATCATGAACCGCCTCAACTCTTTGGCGACGTTCGATGGACCTGATAGTAAAGTCGCAACACTCGTAACGGCTGCCAACAGCCATGACAACCTGTGCCGAATGGACCCCGCTTGGCACCCTTGGCTATAAACTGTCAAACATGTTTCACTATCGGGTCAGATACATAATTGTGTTTATAAGTCGTAGTATAAAGGTGTTTTTGTCCAAATTTGATGGAACATTGTAAGCTCCATTTAACATTAATTGCATTTATAAAACTGTAATGCAGTCGTGAGTTAACATTATATTATATATACGCATACAACAGTGACCTAGCCATGTAGCAATATCAGTAAGGTAGGTTCTACACCGGCTTATCCGGCGCTGAAATAGATCTGCCAACCCGTTATGTTTTGTAAGGGGTGTTTTGCTACTATGCGGATCGATTGATCATCGAGGAAAAATCCCCGTAATAGAGATTTATACGAGCGATCAGAAGCCCACGGTCTTGATCACCGGTTTATATATAGAGGACATCTAATTATCGACAACCATGAATTAGTTGATGAACCCGGATGGTAGTCACTCTTGAACTCACTTAATATACCAATATACAGCCGTTTCTGGTGAGACTAGGAATGATCCCCAATAGAGTTAGGAAAAGGCTTCGCTGGTAATATTGGGTTCTAAAAGTGAGATTCAGGGACATGATCGTAAGACGGGCGAAGAACGCTCTAAGCCAAGTACCTAAGCGCATCTACAAAATTCGTATTCAGAAACAGTCCCTCTGAAACTTACGTCGGTCTTGGCTAAGTTTGAACTTTATTCTCTATACCCATTTTTAATACGAGAATGTTTATCGGTGAGATACGGTTTTTGTAAAACTGTGTAGTCAGGCATAAATAAAAAACAAATAAGATAGCAGTATATACAAAATGCCATCGGAGTGGGCGAAACAAAATATCTGACACATAAACCTGTATAATTATGTTGTAGCATCTTTCTAAACTGCAGGAATATATGAAAATTTTACGAGGGAAAATTACTACTCGAAATGTCTCATTTTCAGCGTTTGAAAAAGAATTCCTGAAATTATTAACTACTCCACATCCACTATACTAGAAATAAAAATACTGACGCACACTTGAATAGAAAGAAATTTGGGGTTGTGGACTGAAATAACAAGGTCATATAATAATCAGATAAGTTTATTATTCTATACATCATTATTCTTACATGCTGTATTACTGCGAGTAACGAAGGACGATATTTTGTTAAATAGTTGAACATATTAGACTAATGTCGCCTCCATAGTACAAAGTTAATTAGAATTATGACAATCAAAGTAAACAAGTTTCTATATATTCATAACTCATAGTTCCTGTGGCAGGCAACCATGCAACAACTTAGAAGCTTTGGTTAATAGCAACTTGTAATTATTGTCAATTACTACTACACCTTTGCCGGCTTAGTGGCGCTAGATTCGCCCTAAGTAGTCGATTTTCACTACTTGGCTAAGCTTAGCGTAAACTAAGCTAAGTTTACGCTAAGCTTAAGTCGTGTTCCGATCGTCTGTAAATACAATATGAGCGTAAGTAGTGGATTTTGACAGATGGAAGCGTAAGTTCACGCTTAGACTCGTTTCTGAATCTCACCCTAAATGTATTGCATATACTTGTGCACATAGTGATATATGATACAAAGATAGTCGGAAAGGTACTAGCCAAAAGGGTATTAAAGTACCCATCATTATGAATATAACATTTTCCTACAAATTTTCCGGTAAAACAAAAAACTTTAGAGAAAATCGAGTCGACAAATTGACAAAAATTACGCTAAAGCAATCCTACCACCAGGTGTTTATAGATTTGATATCGTAATAGAGTCTCGAGCTTTTTTCACATTTAATATGGTTGGATATTACATTACAAATATATATATATATGTGTGTTATAACATTTGCTCTAAAACTGTCATCGGCAACAATACCTTTTCTGCGCCTGATTTAACTTTGACTAACTTTGTATAGCCACAGTAAGGGTAAATTGTAAAATAGAGTATTTTATGCCTTTACCAGGTAAGTAAACATATGCGTAGCGAGAGGATGCAGGCCTGTCCCTGCCCAGAATCCAGGTCCACCCCAGAATTATATTGAATCACTTATAAAAACTTGCCTAATGTCTGTCTGCAGCACTATTTTGTATTTTTTGGTACTTACTCGAGCTTTTCACAAGTCGGATGACATGAAGTATCCGACAGAAAAATGTGTGTATTTTTGTCCACAAAAGCAACCACTATACCAAAATCATGTGTTTTGTACCATAATACGCAGCTCTTAAGATACTTCATTAGATGTAAGTAAATGTCCTAAAAGGACTTGTGTTAGCAAAAATAAGCAGTACGTACTGGATCTCTAAAATGAGAAGCATTAAAAAGCGAACGATAATATTGTGATCTGAAGTTTTATTTTCGTACTTTATTCACTCAGTGGTCCATGAAACCTGTTTAAAAACTGAGACACGTGAAATGAAGATCTGATTGCATGTACATGAGTGACAGCTAAGTACTTGCATGGGTGAAAGTACCGGGACGGCGTCAAGTGCGCGACTAATAAGCGCGCCCGCCCCGCACCCCCACCCGCCTGCGCGGCGCCAATCTCACTCGATCGCTAGAGATAGTAAAACTGATTTCATCACGCTAACAATAGGAAAGAAAGTGCAGTAATTGTAGGATAGTACAGGAACAGCTTATATAGTTACCCGCTTAAAAATGTCTCTAGTGAAATATACATGCCTTATTATCCACAAATTATAGACCTGCATAGATACTCGACTGTGTGGTGCCGGCTACGAATAGCACCAACCCATCTCATCCCTTGGGTGTCGTAAAAGGCGATTAGGGGATTAGCCGGAGGATGGGTAGCAGCGTCCTTCGAGTACATTAACAACTCAACTGCGATCGCCAACCCGCCTGCTAAGCGTGCCGATTATGGCAAAACCCCCCAATGAGCACACAGCACATCCATATCGGTCGTTGTAGTGATCTTTGGGGGAGGCCTGTGTCCAGCAGTAGTCTTTGTTCAAAATGATGATAGGTAGTCGACGTATTATATAGAAGAATTTGGAGGTGAATGCATCATCATATTAAACAGATTTATTGCTACTCATGATGCATAATAGATTCGTGGCTTAGCTAGCCAATTGCTGAAACTGCTAATGTTTACTAGGTACTAAGTTTATTATACTAAGTTTACCAATTGCTTGACTATCCATGACTGCGCATAATTACCCTCTGTAGGGCACCATATTTTTGTCGTGGGGAGATCGACATAGACCGCCCTGGGAAACTACTGTAGGATATACATAATCAGTCCACTACTGTACTACCTGTTCACACAATGAGAAAGGTTAAGCCTTAGTCCACAATGTTGGGCTAGTTCGGATAGGCCGACTACACTCACCATTGAGAACATTTTGGAGCCCTCTCGGGTCTGCAGGTTTCCTCACGATGTTTTCCTTCAATGTTATCGCAAGTGATAATCAAATTCTGATCAGCACATGAATCCGAAAAGTCAGAGTTGCGGGCCGGGATCTAACTCGAACCCTCCTGTATGGAAGGCTAGCGTTCAACCTATCACTATGCCTATTGCTGCTTACTGTAGGACACCCTGCCATTGAATTATAGTAGAAGTGTTTACGCTTCTTCTAAACTTTTATTTATGCTGTTTATGTAACTATAATAGATAGCAATAAACAAACCCGTGATAAAGTTACTGATAAAAGCTTTGCCATTTTACTGTAACTATCTCGACCTTAAGAACCAGAATGGTCTGGTTTTTGAATTGTCGGACAAGACGGAATAAAAGTTGGTAAGCAGTATGGTGGCCCAGCCAGAGAAAGTCACACTACCTTCGTTAACAAGTTCTGTAAGTTCTCTCAAATCCGTAAATTACATCAACCTTTAGCGATGAATCTCTCGTAAAGAGGAGTTATAATGCCAACCAAGTGAGAAAAGTGTATCGTTTAAGCAGGCATGTCTTACATGAGGTCGGCGACGGATGTCTCGGCAGCGGCGTCGCGGTCGCGTTGCTAAGCGCTGCGGCGCCGCGCGGGTGCCGGGCGGCGCGGCGGCCACATCGCTCGCGGCTCGTCGCCGGCGCGCGCCGCCTCCGCTCCTCGCGCCGCGCCTCCTACCGCCGCCGTCAGCTCTGTCAGTCCGCTTCGCGGTGTTGCGTTATGCGTTGGTGTATTTCATGTTCCCGAGCCCAAACAGCGAGTGTCCGACCTCTGTAACCGACCGTTTATGACATTCGACAACCCCGCCCTGTGCATTTTTCTGAGTTGCATTTCGATCAGTGCGAAGAGTACGTTGGTTGCAAGCGACCCGTGCCGGTGTCGTCGGCTCCTCCCGCGTTTATTTATGTTGTCGTTTTGGTGTGGTGAATATTTGTGTTGTACGGACGATAACCGTATTATCTGTGCGATCGAGTCGAGTGGATATTTTTAACGATCGACGGCTTTTCGCGAAGGTGAGTGAAATTTCCAATTCTGCGAATATTGTTCAATTGACGGGACGTTTGTTATTCACTGCTACGTGGCGATTGTCTCGACAATATGCTCCAGAATATTTGGGATTTGTATACATTTTTTACCTATGTGATCGACTTGTAAAAATGTCGTTTCATTTTTATAAACAACGCTACATCAATTAGTTTTGAAGACGTATGTACGAATACTTCCAAGTCGTGTTATAAAACCTGTTGTTTCGAAGCATTTAACTAATTCTCTGGATGTAAACGCTTTGCATCCAACACGTATATATCTACGTAATTTAAGACTACCCTTATGCGGTTTTGAAACCTATAAGATTCTTGTTAGATTCGGTCCTATCCCACTACACCATATGGTAGACGGAAGCGAGTGGGTAAGAAATCATGGAGGTGAGCGGCGCGGGGCGGTGCGCGGCCGGTCGAGCGACCGCATTCCATATGGAATGTCGGAATAAACGCAATGTCAGTGTGACTCTAAGCTTGAGTGCCTCTGTTGCACTGACCATTGCACATTTACAACTATGTACCTAACTCACAGAGTAGGTAACTACGTTTAATACGTGAAGTTACGCTGATAGGATGCTATTACGTCTTTGACCGGAATTGCGGCGCAAGTAGAGTTACCATCTATGTAAGGGAGGATGCCTGTCTAGGATGTACAAAACGCCGGATTTTTCAGAAAATGCCTGTATATTGTAAAATGAATGGCACGATTTTATAGTCAGTTTCATGATCTATTAGGTACCTAGATAGGGTACTACCTGCCTAGATTTTATAAAACCATACCTTTACATGAAATCCCCAAGTAAAAATCAACAATTAAATACCTACCAAAGCACCTTGTTTTTAATATCATAGGATTCCTATTGATATGTCACGTTTTTAACAATATAATACAGCTGACTTCTTTCAATGTCTGTGTCATTCTCGAACTAACTGCAATAATACAGTCAATGAAAAAATCTTGCGAGATTTTGGGTAGGTACCTACTTACGGCCGAAAGTAATAATCAATCAAATCTAAAAACTTTAAAGATTTTGAACTTGATCTGTTTTTGTGTTAGGATCACAAGTAACACAAAATACAGACAAATCCTCAATTCCAAATCCAAAGTTTTTGTATAAGATTGATTATTAATTAATTAAATAAATAAATAAATAATTTCGGCCGTTAGTGTAGAGCATTTAGTAAATCTATTCGTTATCATGTATTCTCTTTACCTACCACGGTAGCTACCTATATTCAAAATTCAATAGGAAGTCTGAAAATAACTAATTTAAATATGGTTAGGTAAATATGTTTTTCCCCGAATAAAGGTCAAAAAGGGTTGCCAGATAAAGTGAATTTTCGTGTAATAACCCACACTAAATTAGAACGTGTTACCGAGGATTGAAATATGAATCGATTATAATTTAATAATCTGAGCTATGTAGCCATAATATAAGTATAATATAAATTGATAAGCCAGCTTCCACAGAGGTTGGAAACAGTCCCTCCGACTGCGTGCCAGGGGCCCTGTAAACCCTTGATAAACTATTATCTCGGTGACATTACTCGTGATCTCACATAATGTGTATAATGAGTTCGATAGTGCGTGCTATATTTCGAAACACGTCCGTCGTCGCTTCCGCTCTGTGACCCACAATCTACAACAAACTTTTAGGTGTATAAGTAATATATACGAGAGGCCTGATTTTTTTTGTCCGTGACGTGTATTACCTGTTCAAATGACTGCGTTATGCCTACCGTAAAATTCCGTAGTTTCCAAAATAAAGTCTCCACAAACGTTATCAGATATGAATGATTCACTCTCTTTTATTTCTGAAAATAGGTAGGTGTACTTACGATTAGATCGCGAACGTCGTTATACAAAACCATAGAAAATCTTTGATGTGCTTTGAATACGTACCTGTCTAAAGGCTAGTTTATTTATTCATTGGACTTCCATCAAAAGCCTTCATATATAAATAAGAAATCTCATATGACGACTACAAAGTTTCAGACACGAACGCCATGTCATGTCACCTACTCCCATAAACGAGGCATCGACATGTACAATAATAAATATACCTAATAATTATTAACTAAGCATTACGCTAAAATATATATCATAATATATCAATTATAGTGACACTGAATGTTAAATTAAAATAAAGTTAAAACAGAATATAAAATTTAAGTTAGATCAAAAATATCAAAAATAGAGACAGTCCATTATGGTTGCATGATCTTCTGCGAGAAGTAACAGCTACAAGCAGCATAATATAAAAATAGTTATTTATACAGCAGATGTTGGCACTTGACAGTAAAAATATTATTTGGCCTACATTACAGTTGCGAGCTCACCCTTTGTCTACATACGAAATACATAAATGTATCATCATAGGTAAGGTAGATGCCGTCCCCCGAGTCGAGAGGGTAGTGGGTGCATTACACCGGGTGCTGCCCAATCTTGGGGGAACGAGCGAGGAAGTTCGCCGTCTCTACGGGGGCGTCGTGGGACAGTATCCTACGAGGCGGTAGCTCTCCTGGCACGCTTTTCGCCTTTCGACATCCAGGCGGAGACGGATGTGTGGGTCTACGACCAGACACGCTCCCTCCGCCAAAGCGGGGAAAGCGTGCCTTCAGGGGCGTTCGATAGACTGAGGCGGCTGGCCAGACGGCGCGCACTCGAGATGTGGCGACATCGCCGACGGTTGCAGTTCGCGACTAAGCGCTTCGTCGAGGACATCCTGCCGCTCTTCGGAGCCTGGCTCAGAAGGAGCAAGGGCGTGACCTACCGTCTGGTATTACGGGCGCATTTTATTACTGCTGTATTGTGTATTATTTAATCAGGACAATTAAAGGTTTTGTCGGGACGTCGGGACACAGGGCTCGATAACGGCGACAGTCCCGATATATCGGGATGGATGGCAACCCTAAGAATGACGCTAGTGTTGCCAAATTTAGAACATAAATTATACCAAGTAAATATATTTATTATTAATATATTATATTTTTTTGTGGCGACTTAAAAATTCTGCGGGAAGATTTCTTATTATAGAGTAAAAATGGCATAAAAGCTGGTATTAGGGACGGGGCTTGTATTAAGGGCTGGGCTGATATTAGGGACGGGGCTGATATTAGGGATGAGGCTGGTATTCGGAACAACCTATATGACTTAGTTGTCGTCAGTTTGTTTTAGCAACAATACAAACCTAGTTGGTGCGATCATTACAATTTACTTAAGTGAAGTAGTAATAATAATAAGTTCAACTTACAGTTAGATACCTAAGTCACCAAAATCATTATCTTATAGTGTCCGGTTCTTGGGTCAAATTCACACAATCATAGCGACCTTTAATCTCGTTTCAGATAGCTAAAACACGTTCCTTTGTGTCATTTCTCAGAATTGGTATCATGTCTTATTGTTTACATTGAGCAACGATAGATACTTGCTTGACCTTTTTGTTGCTAAATACCTTTTACCTAACTTGTCTATCAAAATACTTGTTTACAATCAATTAAATTAGTACCTAGTTTACAAGACAGAAATGTTTCGCTGACTATTTAACCTTTTCAAAGCGACAAAACCAGCGCCAATGTTATGTAGTGAACCGGGTCCTTGACATTACAATGAACAACTTTTAATTTTCAGATTATAAGTGTCACACAAGTTGCCAGTGTAGAAAAAAACACTGAATTGAGTATAGAGAATAGTGCTTCACTCCGGTATCCCTAGTTATATTATCTAGATAGTATAAGTGCTACACATAGCCGTTGTGTTATACGAACACGTAAGTCCTTGCTCTGAAATTGTACTAAAAGCTAGGACTTGCGACACATATACAAAAATTTACGCTGCTCCAAGGTTTAAAATGAACCTGGTTAAAAACAGACGTAACGCCAATCGTGATCTTTACTGTACTGTGTCAAAAAAAGAGAAACGGTACAAGGCATGCCTTTTAAGTTTTGTCGTTTGAAGAGAAAAACAACTAGAACCTTATAGTACTTTTTATTGTTTTTCAAAGTATTCACCACGTAACTTAATACACTTTTCCATTCGCTCAAACCAGATAATATAACATTTATTCCACTCTAAAGTGGGGGTGTTCAAAATGGCTGACTTGAAAGCGTCGACTGCTTCTTCACCGGACTGGAACCTTTGACCACGAAGACTTTTCCTAATTTTAGGAAATGTGAAGAAGTCGTCAGGGCTTAGGTCAGGACGTCCACGCTGGAATTCTTAATACCAGCGTTCGACAGTCCGCAGACATGGGGCTTCATCACTGAACACAGATGTTAGCTCTTCAATACACTGAAGCCGTGTCAGGCCTCTTCTAAAGTTGTAGAAAATTATTGCACGAACATTTTCCTTAGAAAGATTCATTTTCGTACGTAACCTGACAGATTCCAATCGACGTTGTGACTAAACAATAGCATTAATCCTAATACTTTCAACTGTTTTGTGATTCAAAATTTAAACACATTCGAATATAGAACAGTTCCAAATTCAAAATTGCCGGAAAATATGGAAACGACGGAACTTAAAAGGCATGCCTAGTACCGATTCAAATAGCCTGTGTGGAATTGGAGCAATTACGAGATTGTATTAAGCGTATCCAGACCACCTTCTGCATTATATGCTTGGAAAGCGTCATTGATAATGTGTCGCAAAAATTTTGCTATCTCAATAAAAATATTGTGCGTGATGAATTTGTTTATGTATTTATTCTTTTATGCACAATGGTGGTACACACGGTGGACCTAATGCCATATGGCATTCTCTACCAGTCAACCTTTGGGTGGAAATGAAAAAGGTACAATAATATATATATATATATATAATAAGATACGTTAAAATTGACGTACTATAGAGACTCTAAAATACATAAGTTAAAGTATACTACATACAGTACATAATTTTTTTACCCCAATACTTCCATATACACTCATGTAAATGATGCCCATATTTTTTTTATATCAAGGTGAAGCACGTTCCAGAGTTTAATTGCTGAGACAGAAAAGGAATTAGAAAGAAATCTGTACGGTGAGAGGGAATCTGAAGAATCAAATTTTCGGCAGCACGCAGGTTACGGCTGTGTGAAGTACCCAAAATATGAAAATAACTTTTAAAGAGTTAAAGGACACAAAGAAATCTGAGGGATCTTCTCTGACGAATAGGCAGCTATTTAAGCTGGGAATGATAAAAAGAGATTTGGTCCTATTTATGAAGTCCAATAATGAAGCGAACACAGAAGTCAGTCCAATTTATTGAGAAGGTCTTAAGATAAATCCATATAACAAACATCCGCGTAATCAATTATAGGTTTTAATGTTAATTTATAAGAAAATACTTCTGTGCTAAAAATTAACACGTATTTCTGTCATATAATCTTAAAAATGAATGTTTAAGCCTACCAGGATAATTGTCACTACAGCTACATACATGTTCAGATACCTAACATATTTGCACACATTTATAGTAAATTAATAACATTTGTGTATTATTATAAATCAACTAGATTCTAACATTTTGATCATTTAATTCTGTTAATCAAAGCAAAAATATTTCAGTAGTGACTCCTCGAGATTTAAAAAACAAAGTTAGAAGTAAGTCGTCTGATTTGCTTGTCTAACCAGCTGAACATCGTCGGTCCAAAATATTGCAGACGTATCAAGAATCAATGACGCTACAATAATTTGACATAACTGACTAGTGCTGTTTTAAACTATTTTAAACGAATTAAATCGCGTGTATTATTGATTTTTGTTTTTCCTGACGTATCGAACACTTTGCAGGGTTCGTGATCGCAGGATGACTAAGGTGACAAGCATCGTTACAGATTTAAAAAGTTATTTTATCTACCGTACAAATCTAATCAAAAATTGTTTCGATGCACGCAGTAATCACTCACAGTGTCTTGATGTTTTTTTAGTGTGGTGTGTTGTTTGGGATTTTTTACTTGTTATTTTGTACAGAATTCAACTGAACAAACTGTAAATACTTTGTTAACGAAACAATCTCGGTTATAGGTACTGCAAGGGTTACCATTCATTCATCATTTCGGCCGAACGAAGTCCACTGCTGGACACAGGCCTCCCCCAAAGATGTCCGCAACGACCGATATGGATGTGTTATGGGCTCATTGGGGGGTTTTGCCATAATCGTGCCATAAATGGTTACCATTGGTGTGTCATACTATTATGTAGAAAATACTTTACGAGTTGTATGAAGACAAGTTGCGACAACATTGGTACGTTTTTTACCGACATTCCAGTCTCAACCATAGAATTACTGAATTCATCACCCACTGTTGCTGCGTTTCTACTGAATAAAATGTTAATATATGTGATGGTAATTTTTATTTTAGATTTATAAATAGCAAAGATACTCCAAAATGATGTCTTAATGCCTAAAAGACACTGACCTGTGGGGTAATTCTGTTGAGGTCATTAGATCCGTAATAAATATAGTAACGACTGAACTGTCTAATATAATTATAATACATGTATTAACTTTAACGGCACGGTTGCTGCATTGGCCGATACAGTCAGGCAGTCAGTACAGGGTGATCTGCTCCAGGGAGCGGGTTCGATTCCCGCACGGAACAAATATTTGTATGATCTGCAGGTAGTTGTTCCGGGTCTGGGTGTATTGCGAGTGGAATTTGTGTCTGTAAACACACCCACGATACATGAGAAACCCTAGAGACGAGCAACGTTTAAAGAAACACCATGAACTGTGGCGTAGTTCTTTACATAATGAAAAGTAGTTAAGATAATACCGTTGTAAAATTGACTGGGTGTCGTTGGATGCAGGCGGCATGTAACCGGTTGTTGTGCTTTGTTCAGCAGTGGACGTTGTTCGGTAAACATGATGATGAACACCGTTGTTAAATTTAGGTAGCACATCTGATCCTGGCAAACTTTAGACCCATGACTCTTTTTCGGAGTTGAAGTTTGATTAATTACAAACCATGCCACTTTAATAAAAACAATTTGTTCACAGGAAATAATTCGGTTTATCTAGGGGTCGCTCGAATACTGATGCTGGTATTGAGACGATGGTGGTTGGTGCCTGGGAGGATTCAGGTGATGCATTAGGCATTTTTGCGATTTGTCAGTTGTAGGCTTTCGATTGCCACTTTCTCGTGAAAGTGATTAGATTATGATATGATGGGGGTAGATTATGGTCAGGAAATTGCACCACTATGGCATTAGGAATACTGCTCTGCATGTTCGTATTTCGTATTTGGGTAGTATGATTCAGAGACTGGACCTTAAAATAAGGGAAATAAGTTTCAAGACTTGTGATTACAATAGGAGTACCGCAGGGCTCAATTCTAGGCCCGTTCCTTTTTCTAGTTATAAATTATATATAGTCATAATTTTATTGATCTAATTGCTAACCAACCTTTATTTTATTTATATTGACAATTTTTATATCTGTTACTAATGTCGAATCCCGAGGTAACACACATAGCTTATGTTCATTTTGATAGTCTGTTATAGTATACATAATCAGCCCGTTACTATGCCATCGCTGGGCACGGGCTTTTTCTCACGATGAGAAAGGTTAGTCCACCACGCTTTCATCCAAAAGTGAAAAGTGATTGGGCATGTTGGAAGAGTACAGACAAGTGAGATAGATGACAGCAGCTGTTTGTAGTCAAGATGGCGTCAGTTTAGTCATATTGGTGTATTCGTTGCTGTTATTTTGAATGTTTTTAGCAAAATTGTGTTACAATGGCTAGTAATATATTAAAATGTGTTTTTTGTAAAGACAATAATAGAAAAATAGTGTTTCACCACAGTAGAGGTAAGGTGAACGCAATTTTTGTGTTAAAACAACTTCAAGAGAAAGGATTTGAACAACAACGTGACTTTGTTGATTTGGAAAAAGCTTTCGACCGAGTATATGCGCTACAAAGATGTCCTTAAAATATATTTATTATCATTACACTGTTGCATACCCCTAGGAAATTGGGAGAGGCTCTCGTTACAACCGACGGCCTGAGTGGCGAAGACTGATAAAGAAAAGAATTGATGCCTTTGAGAAGTTGCGTTTAGAAGACCTTAATGCAAAATGCTACTTGCACAAAGGCCATCGATATCTTCACACGCAATGAAAGCGGACAGCTTTACTGTGCTACCAATGACCGCATCTTCAGAACAAAGTATGGCTCCGCCAATCACATGCAAGCACACGTCAGGAAATAATCCATAGGGTCGCCGTCGACGGATATGTCGCGGAAGACATAATCAAATATTGGAGTTTTTTGTTAATTCACATATTTTTTCAAATGGACAATTGTGATTCTAACTAACGTAAAAAAAATGCTGAAACCAACTAACACCAGTACAAATAACGACAGGTTACTTTTATATCCTGAATCCTTTTATTTATTCTATCCATAGCCACACTACCGGTCTCAATTGCTGCGATATACTTAAGGTCTTTCTCTAATGGCTGGAGATCCCTGAAAGAAAGAAAGGTGCATAAATGGTAAGCCTTGTCAGTGTAGCGCCTCGGCCGGTCGGGAGCTACCATCCCACATCAGTTTTATCTAAGAAGCCCTATTGAACTACCTATAGTCGAAAGTCAACATGGGAGGATTCGGAGGAGGTCGGAAAACTGTATTGGCTATTTGTAGTCGTAGGTATTAATATCCATGTGATTCCCGGTAAAGAATAGACCATCCCTCCCCAGTTCCCCACCCATGAGTGTAATAAAAGGCGACTAAGGTTTATTTACCAGTGATGACATATGGCACAGAGACTTGGTCACTCACTATGGGCCTTATAAGAAAGTTTAATGACACTCAGCGAGCTCTGGAGAGAGCTATGCTTGGTATTTCTCTACGATATCAAGTCAGAAATGAGGAAATCCTAAACTAAAGTTGCCGATATAGCTGAAAGGATAAGTACACTGAAGCGGCAATGGGCGGGGCACATTGGCCGTTGGGGTAAAACGGTTCTCCAGTGGGAAACCGTGAACTGGAAAACGCAGCCTGGGACGACCTCCAACGCGGCATTACTCGATTCGGGCGGCATGTAACCCGCTCGTTGTGGAAATCTATGGGGGCGGCTTTTTTTCAGCAGTGGACATCCTTTGGCTGGTATGGTGATGATGAAGATGAAGGTTGATTGAAGAGGATGGGCAGCAGCATGTTCCCGTGTGCTAATTGTAACTCATTGTAGTGATAATTGGGAGACATATATTAAGCAGTGGGTGTTTGCGGGCTAATATGTGTGTAATGCGTGAGGTAATATCTACATCATCATCATATCAACCAAAAGGACGTCCACTGCTGAATACCTCCCCCATATATTTCCACAATTGTGTCGTCATTTTGGAAGGAGTTTGCCACTATCCACCATACTAGGCAGGCAGGTTGGTGAGCGCAGTATGGCTATTTTTCCACAGAAGGTACGCTGCCGCCCAGCGCTCTAGTTTAGACTACCTTATTCGGCTTTTACTACATCCATTGGAGAAGATGGAGTTGTGGTATATTTTTAAATCGGGGACCACACGGATCCGGACGACGGTTAACGGTTGGTTATTAGTGGCATAATCGTGTTTTTTTCTGATAATATCGATAACTTGTTACTTGGGGTCGGCGCAATATGCATGTTATGATCTTTACTATTCATATAGCAAAGGATTTATTGACAAAGGGTTTTACAGTCGGCCGCCTGCCTGACACCAACCCTTGGGTATATGCATGGTTTTTTCAGTGTTGGTAATTTACCCGCCACCTGCGGGTAACCGTAAGTGTTCAATGGTACGCAGCGGGTTCCAAACTCCTTTTGTCGCCTTCTATGACACCCATGGGATGAGTGAGGTAGCCCTATAAGTGACCCGGAGCTACACGGGTTTCCTGATGATATCGGTAAGCGACAAAATATAAGCAATGTTATTGCAGGTATCGGAAGCAACTCCTATACTGGTACATGGTTTACTCATGAGATAGTGATAAGAATAATATAGGTTTGTTATTTTTATATTGTATGTAACGACATAATTACCTTTTGCACATGGATTTAGGGGTTAACCAACCAGTTATGTCTATGTGCATAGTGTACCGAAATTCAGGTTTTTTATTATAAATGGATAACGTAGGAATGCGATCATACTACAAAATATCGTCTTAAGCATATACGATTTACTTTGGCGGGTTGCATCATTTTGAGTTCAATACGGGTTTCAAGGAAGAGGAATAATATTAGGTACGATCCTAAATTTGGTAATCTAGAACGCTATGCATTGTTGTAATGGAACTGATCCTACAAACAAATGTGTTTCATGTTCGGTGAATAAATATCTATTGTGATTTGTGAAATGAAAGTACAAGGTTTTCTCATTGGATAAATTGCTTACTGTTTTGTATCGAATATGAATAGGCACTTCTGGCAGTAGACGGCTTTCTTTTTACCGGACAACACTATTAGCCGCAATAAACACTCCTTCTCAATTGAATTACTTTCAATTACCAAGTAAATCGGTTAGGATGTCATCTTACGATGCCAGATGCAGTCTTTCCTGTTGTTCCAGATAGCCTCGAGTGTCACTGTAGTTGTAGTTCATTTAAATTTAATATTTTACGTTGCAACTTTTATAATGCCTTTCATCAACACTGCTGCTAATAGCGTTGTGCAAAATTTTGTAAGGTGAATGAAGATATGATCGTCAGTGATAGTGATGAAATGTAAAAGAGATATAATCGCATTCCGCTCTGAGCCTCCCCTCTCTCCAGCGGTGTTGCATACCGACGTCGTCGTCACCGCACTAATGTGGGTTGCATTGCACTCTATTGCCGATTCTGCTGGGGATCATTTACTTTTGGGGCTCTTGGTATTAATTTTAGTGTCTAATACTGGAAGTAACAACAATGTTGATCGAAATCAACCACCGCTGTTGCTTTCTGCTTTCTGGTCTTTTAATACCCCCCCTATTTATTTTTGGTAAATATATATCCATAATGACACGTGAAACGTGTGGTGACGGCTGTTTAGGCCTGCTAGATGATGTATAGAGGATAGTGGGTAACGGTTCTGTCATGTTTGCAGAGGCACGGGTGTGGCCGCGTGTGTGCGTTCGCGCCGTTCACTTAGTCACACAAACGCAAAGCGCTCACGGCGTAGCGCGGCCGTTGAACCGAATACTTGAGGAATTTCTCCAACGCTGCAGTCGCTTTGCTTTGCAGAAGAAGAAAATTATCGCGGCTGGTAGGCTTGCACAACTAGAAATACTCGTATATTGTCCTTGTAGATATGACATGTGTGTTTATCCTTGAATATAATTTCTAGAGGTTTCTAAATAGTTCTCTAGAAGGAAGAACTTTCTCAAAAGTATTATATAACATGGTACAGTTTTGTGCCTGTAGATGTTAAACGTTAGTTGCATTTAGTTATCCGAAAGTTTATGTTTCATTGTTACCGATCCTGCCCCTTCTAGAGAAGCATTATAAATCCCTAGAAATTTATATACTTATAACCAACTAGGATTAGAGGTGCTACAAAGGTGTACGTTCAGAGATGCCTAGTTCTTATTCTCTATGTTTTAGAGTGACGCAGCTGTACCACTTATTATTGCAGTCACTATTTAGGTGTAAGCTAGTACCAATTTGTCGTAGACACGTGTGCGACCGATCTCGCAATAGCTGGCATACCGGGCCAGGGCGCGGTCTACTGACTGCCAGTCGTACCTACTAGAAACGCGAATAAATTTTATGTGACTTATATTTATGTGACAGTTTAAAAGGTCTACCAAAATTCATGTTATAAATGAGTATAACACTCATGGATAATACTTTTGAAATGTTTGCTATTGCATGTTTATTATTAAAACACAGTAAGAGGAAACGAAACAGATGTGATAATTAGTCAGGCGATTGTGTATGCGGAGATTGCGTCTAGATGTCTGAAAACACGTTCACATTGCTGATATTATTCTAACATTGTACAATTTTAAAACCAGGCATTCCATTTGTAGAAAAACTTTATTTTAATTAAGCTGTCTGGGGCAATATGTGTTAGTTTCGTTATTTTTATGTATACAAATAAATAAAATTGAAGAATCTGTCTGTACTGTCAAAATAACAGCTTTTAACTAAATGTATATGAAAATATATAAGGTACCTATAACAAAAAAAAAAGAGTTGTCTTATGGACACCCGATTGGAACGGAGTTCCTTTCGCTTTATCTTTTTGTGTTTTGAATCAGTATAAAATAATTTGTTCAGCAGTGGATATCCTGTGGCTGATATGATGATGATAAAATAATTAAACGAATCATTAAATGTGAATAAAGTTTATCACGCAAAAAATATTATTTATATTAATAAAAACAGGTATTTAAACTTTAAAATTATAAATATTTTTGCATATTCTGAAAAGTGACGGCGAGGTGAATCGATTGAAAAAGATTTTAATTTCCTAGGTGATCGGGAAGTTCCCCTCGAGAGATGCCTGGGGGGGTGGCCTCTTTATAGTCGCCTTCCCTCCGCTAGAGGGGATGACCGCTTTACAGTCATCCCCTCCGAGGTGTGCCTAAACGCGTGGCACCAATGGGTGGCTCTAGATGGAGATCTTTCGAGTTCCTGGAACCTCCCTTCGGTGCCGACGATGATCACTCCGGTGGTTTTAGCCGGTAGGAGTCCGGCATGCCCCTTCGCCCTTCCCAGGGCGAAGGAAGTACATGAGGTATTTTCACCGGATCAATAAAAAAAAAGGTGATCGGGAAGTGCCTCAGAAATCACTGCAAAATTATGTCGTTTTTTATTGTTACACTTTTTTCGGTCTAACCCCTTAGCCCGCAAACAAATCAGATCAATAACGTGCGAAAATTATTTTTGCATATTAAGTATCAAAATTGACGGCAAGCTGAATCGATTGAAAAAGTTTTAGTTTCCCAGGTGATCGGAAAGTGCCTCAAAAATGACTGCAAAAGGAAACCACGACGTAATAGATGCGACCTACATATAATGTCGAATTACCAAAAGAAGGATGCCGATCGCTAGGAAGAACCGTACCCGTAGGCCGTACCCAATATGATGGTCGGATATCGTGGAAATCCCTGGGCGAATTCCGGAACAAGGAACACTGATTTCGGAACAGCAAACAAATATGACCTTTAATCAGCATGATATAGGCTGAGTAGATAAATTGGGTATTAATGACATCAGCAACTGAACACAGTACAAATAATACCGAGTTACCTTTTTATATAGATAAGTACACAAAAAAACTTGCAAGTCAATATCGTTAGTAATAATAATCATATGATTAATTAGGTACTTATCTATGATTTTCGAACCGCATGAAACTTTCGCTACTTACACTTCTCCTTACTATCTACTATGAGATCTCTTAACGGTCGTACCCGTAATAGTATAGTAGTGATACAAATGCTAATGAAAACCGGCGAAATAAGGCAATTAAAGTAATCCATTGCGTCACTTAGTTATATAACAATTTATCATACTGAATTTTTAATTACCGTTTAAGATTTTTGTACTTTTAAAGATACCTAATAGTTTCGCTGGTAACTTACTAATAAAAGATTGCGTCACTCAGCCTTCACTTTTAATGTTTCGAAACTATGCATGAGTTGCACGTTGCACAAACATCCGGCTCAAAAGACCAACTCACTGACTTAGGTGACAGTCGATATTTTGGATAGGTCAACTAGAAACGTATAAAAATTATTGTTTACACGCGTACACGCAACTATGATCGTTAAAGCATTAAGGGGTTGTATTGGTAAATAACATTTATAAAAATAAAATTGAATTGTCTGTTTGTAATGTCTAAATAATAGCTTTTTACTAAATGGATATAAAAGTATATACGGTACTTATAAGTTATAACACAATACTTTTTGTCTGTCTGTCTGTTTGTTCCGGCTAATCTCCGAAACGGCTGGACCGATTTTGACGGGACTTTAACTGGCAGATAGCTAATGTTATAAGGAGTAACTTGGGCTACTTTGATTTTAGAAAAGTAATTACTTTTAAGCAAAAAATTTAAACCCAAGAATGTATAAGTAATCCGATTTCTTTAAATTGAAACGGCGGGTTGTAACCGCGGGGTACAGCTAGTTATTAATAAAACAATTAGGTAATCATATTTGAACTTCGGCAAAGGTGTGGTGTAAAAAAACTAAACTGCAGCCTTCCCTGGCTTAAGCCGGCTTCTTCTTTCTTCATACACGTTCCTGCCTGAGTGAAAAGACATTCTGAAATGTTCGGAATAGCCGTCTATTAGGCGTATATCCGCCCACCAGGCGTAGGGCATTTTCCTCTTGATAGCAAATTTTCGTTGAGGTACCTGTCAAGCTCTGATGCGATTGAGTTAAAGCAAGCGGGGCGCGGACAGGTGGCGCCCAAGAGAAATGGCAAGCGCAGCTTAAACAAGCACTGTTTCTAGCGCCAAAACTTGAACCAAAGTTCAGCCGAATTTCGGTATTCGGTATGATTTCAAGCCGAACATTCGGCCAAAGTTCGGGATAGCTTTAATTCATATTCGGCCCATCCCTAAAAATTATACGTAAGTATATTGCAAACACAAGAAAATAAAAGCGACTACCAAGTTCCAAGTACCTTTTTTTTTATTGGTGCCCCGGGGAAGGGCGATGGGGTATGCCGGACTCCGACCGGCTAAAACCACTGGAGCGGTCATCTTCGGCACCTAAGGGAGGCTCCAGGTCCTCGTATGATCACGCTAGAAAGTTCCAAGCCTAGGCATTTTAATGTCTGCGCAAGATTTGGCAATACGCATGGATAGTTTACAGTAAATTTAAATCTTTGAAATTGTTTGACTGTTATTTAGCACGAATTGTTTACTTAACTTTTGCACGGATTGTTTAAATGGTAAAAAAAATTAATCGTTGCGTGGAATGTGGGTCGGTTGGCATCCACGTTCAAGATTGAAGACAAGTAGCGCAGGGAAATCTTATCATACAAAGTTGTAAGGCTAAAAATAATGCAAAATCTTGGGTAAAATAAAACCCTTAGTTGGCAGCCGGTTGATGATGGCAGTGTGGTGTGGCGGGCGAGTGAACGCGGCGACCTTGGGCTCGTGCCGGCCCGCGGACGTTCGTTGAACGCGCCACGACCCGCTCACCCCGCGCACCTCGTCCCCCACCCGCCACCACAACTCGTTTGCGACACGAATATTTCAAAATTAAATTTAGATTGGCAGTTTTTTGTATTTACTATTAAATATTGTATCACTGTTTCCATTGCTTTACATAATCCAGTAATCAGTTGATACAATAAAAAATGTCTTCGATGTCATTGATCTCTCTCTAGGATAGTACGTACTTATACTCATTGTCTTGTTTACAAAAGTTCACGTCCCTATATAATCTTGTTACCATTTATTATTATGACGTATCATCTTATTTATTTCTTCTTATTTACATCATTTAACAATATTCCGTAAACATTATAGGGCTGTCTAGGTGTAGGTATGTATCCTCAGCCATGAGATATTAATTAGTAATTACATTACGCTGACAATGCAAACTGTGTGAGTAACAATACATGCTACAAAAACCATCCATAAAAATACCATCTAAAACTAAATAAGTTTCCCGATTGCCTTACTGACACGCATGCGTATATAATAGACTACAAAAATAAAGTATAATATACCCAAAACAGTGCGTGACGTAGTATTTGGCTGCATTATTTTCGCAATAGCAGTGTGGGTGCGTGAGGCCCGGCCGGGCGCAGTGTTAGCCACTGCGAACATTGACCGCGCATGTTACGTACGGTCACCATTAAAACCAAATCCAAGTACTGGATTTGGAATAATCCTGTTTATACATAATAATACGTTTTATATGTAAGTATATTCCTATTTCATGTGTATATTTTATTTGTTTAATTATTGTCTTTTCGTTCGTCAAGTTTACGAATGAATTCTTTAAAACTATAATGAGCGACTCAAACCTATGTCTGGTAATTCATCATAATCATCATTAACAGCCCATAGCAGTCCACTGCTGGACATGTCCTCTCCAAACTCACGCCACTGAGCACGATCTTCGGATTTTCACCCAGTTCATGCCAGCCACCTTGCGAAGATCGTCACTCCACCGAGCCTGACTACACTACGTTTGCCGAGCCGTGGTCTCCACTCAAGAACAAGTTTGCCCCAACGGCCATCAGTTCTGCTGCTATGACTACGAATATGAATATGGCCTGCCCATTGCCACTTCAGCTTGCTAATCTGGTGGGCTATCGGTGACTTTGGTTCTCTGTCAGATCACTTCGTTTCAGATTCGATCCTTCAGAGAAACGCCAAGCATATCCGTATCCATAGCTCGCTGAGCAACTTTAAATTTGTGAACTAGCCGAACCGTTAGTGTCCACGTTTCGGCACCGTATGTCGTAACAGGTAGGACGCACTGATCAAAATCTTTTGTCTTAAGGTCTGGTAATTACATCATTTCGGCCGAATGAAGTCCACTGCTGGATACAGGCCTCCCTCAAAGATCACAACAACAACCGATACGGGTGTGTTGTGTGCTCATTGTGGGGTTTTGCCATAATCGCCACGCTTGGCAGACGGGTTGGCGATCGCAGTTGAGTTATTAACGTACTCGAAGGACGCTGCTGCCCATCCTCCGGCTAATCCCTTAGTCGACTTTTACAACACCCACGGGATGAGATGGGGTGGTGGTATTCTGAGCCGGCACCACACGGCATCAATTACATCAATTAAATAATTTCTTCATCTATTAATTCAATCATATAAAGAATAATTTAATAACTTTTTTTATGTCGTTATTATCATGTCACGTCTGAACAAATACCTACATATGATTCACATATATTTGTAGTTACGTCGATATACTGACTGTGTAACAATAAGATGAGACAAACATAAGGTGCCTATGTCAAGCTTGCGTTCTGTAGAGCTAGGTTAGCACGGGCAAACAAACAAAATTATACAGATGTAGATCTGTATAATTTTGTATCTTGTGCCAATAAATCTCATCCAGACGAAAAAAGATTTTCTCGCTCTTCTAACACGTTTAACACAAACATCTTTGATACACTTGTTACATATATAATCTTAAAATTGATACATATATCCTAAATAAAGGTTTTCTAATCATGAAATTAACTTAAACATACATATACTAAGAAAACCTCCCATATAATCCATTATTATTTTTAAATCCTCGGGGTACATGAACGCTATTAAAACAGAAGAATAAGCATTAAAATGTTAAGAATTCTGCGCATGAGGGGAAATAAAATCTTGGCGCGGCTTCTTTATTGTAAACTTACTAAGACGACTTCATCTACGATTTATTGTCGTTGGCGTAATCATGAGTTCCAACAGAAATGTAATACGCATTCGTGCATACAAACAGGATGTTGGAAGATTTTCCTCGTCGACACTCAGTGGCGACATGTCAGACGGGTTCTTATGCATTATTACAGAAAGATACTTGTCGGTTCGAATGAAAAATGATGCGAGTAACTTGTTATCATACCCTTGAATCTTTAAAATTATTAGCAGGTATATGCCTGCAAATAATTTGACTCGTGTTTAGTCTCTAATGACGTTAATAAGTTCCTTGAAGGCTCATTAGAAAGTTACCTGGACTACTAATAATTTTCCTAGATAAATTAATAATAATTTTCCTATATAATATATTTACCTGATCATACGCTCGACGCCCACTCGTTGGGTCACCTGGGTCTGCAGCCGTTTAATTTTATTAAATAATTTTAATATTACTAAAGGACATTGGTGTTCTTTTTCACAACGAGCGGTTACATGCCGCTCTCATCCAACGACTCCCAGTGACCTTCACTAGGTCGTCTGTCCACATCGTTGGAGGTCGTCCCACGCTGCGTTTTCCGGTGCGCGTTCTCCATTCGAGAACCTTTTGCCCCAACGGCCATCAGTTCTACAAGCAACGTGCCCCGCCCATTGCCACTTCAGTTTACTAATCCTTTCAGCTATGTCGACAACTTTAGTTCTTCTACGGATCTACTCGCTTCTGATTCGTTCTCGTAGAGAAACCAAGCATAGCTCTCTCCATAGCTCGCTGAGTGACCTTGAGCTTTCTCGTATGAGGCCCATTGTAAGTGACCACGTCTCTGTTCCATATGTTATCACTACTAACACACACAGGTTAAAGACTTTCGTGTTGAGGCATTGGGGTATTGTTGACGAAAAGACGTTACGAAGTTTCCAAACAGCCGAGTCGGATTCGACGATTGACCTCTTTCTCGAAGTTGGACCTACCTAACTGGACAGTTTTCCCAGGTAGACATACCTACTCGTCAACAACTTCGAGCTCTGTAGCTCCCAACGGATATTGAAATATCTATATATATATATAAATTGCAGCACTGCCCAGGTTTCGATCGAATCGAAGGCTTTCTCATAGTCCACAAACGCCAAGCATAGTGGCAGATTATACTTCTCGGTCTTCTGTATAACCTGCCGCAGCGCATGGATGTGATCTATGGTACTGAAACCTTTTCGGAAACTGGCTTGTTCGGGGGGCTGGAAGTCATCAAACATGCGCTCGAGACGATTCGTGATGACTCTTGGAAACAGCTTATAAACATGGCTCAGAGGCGAGATGGGTCTGTAATTATTCAATAGGGTGTTATCCCCCTTTTTGAGGAAGAGCACCACCTCACCTCTTTTCCACACTTCCGCCGTTGTGCCCTCGAGTAAGACGGAATTGAATAGCTTCTGGAGGACTTTAAGTACCGGTGAGCCACCCGCTTTCAGAAACTCTGTCTTAATTCCGTCCCCACTCGGCCTGGTATATTGTTAATGTTATTATATTCCGGTCTAATGAGGAAAATTATTCTTCTGACCATAATATTAAATTTTACTTATTTTTCTTATGGTTTTATTAATGTTTCAATTACATTATTTCATTGCTTTATGTTTTTGTTTGTTAAAATACCGAATTAAGAATGATTAGAAAATTTGTACAATCTCGTAGCTAGAGGGCCGGTACGTTACTATTTTGCTCTGACATTAACGCTCTTTTTGACAGCTGATCAACTTGAAGAACATGTAGGTTGATACGTACAAAACCTATTAATCTGTGCATGTGCACCTGCATTTTGGTGGTACTGTGAAGCTTAAAGGGATCTTCCACATAGCGCGTGTTGCAACGATACTGTCGGAAGCGTCCTCATAGTCAAAGAAGGCAACACTCAGGGGTCTTTCTGCTCTCTATATTTCTTCTTCTGCTTCCTAACAGCGTAGATGTGTTCCATGATCGAGAATCAAATCCAAATGTCAGCTTATATGTACTTTCGTATTGAGTGGACGGATAGTCCGTTGACTAGGACTTATGGGGTAATTTTTTACACCTGAAGAGACTAAAGTAATGTTAGCAACTTCGGTTTGTCTCTCTTCTTGTACGGTATTGTCACAACGGCATCTGCCATTATTAGTCACTTATTGGCACAGCTTGCAAAATTTCCACGTACAAATCGTCTGAAATAGATATCTTATTTCGATTTATATTTCTCGGAGCAAAACTTATTTCATATTCCATCATTTGAAGTTAGTTTTATAACGGTTGTCATATTTTAGTATAGAAGTCCGCCAAAAGGCGTTGGAAGTAGTTGGAAGGTCTTGTGTTTTTTAAGTCTTCTGTCATTATTCGTTGAACAATTTCGCTTCTGAGATATGCATCTAACATCAACCTGATAGCTTTAAGACCATATACGAGTATGTTTTTAAACATTAGTACTAACTGTCTCACTGTAGAAATGAACGCTACTTTTTGAACTGTTTTTTTTTTGGGAAAGTATATCACTTCTACATAACATATCCTCGTGTTCTTGCTGCCGAGTCGAGTCGAGACTTGCTCGATTTCAATCTAATTTTAAATTGATTCTTAAAATATCGGTCGCGGTTTATACCGGTTTTCTTTTCACATCTTCCTTGGTAAAACCCTGAAACTCACATGGAAAAGTAAAATTATTGTCACAAGTATCTGCGTTAGTTATCGTGTAATGCTTAATTGCAATCATTAATGGATTCTAATAATTCACAATTGAACATCAAAATAGCGGCAGATGTGAGCGATGCGATCTTGCTCGCGTTACGAGCCACATCAAACACATGACACTTTCACCGCATGCGCTGCATGAAAGCCAATCAGCACATTTTGTTATTAAGGCAATTATCTAAAACGTCATCAAATCCTGTTCCCAACGTACCTTTGTCGCTACAACAATTATGACTTTAATGGATATCGAACTTTCATATGCTTGGCACAATTCTATTTTGAATTACAATTTTGTTGTAGTGTTTTATATATGCAATATGCATGCTATTGTTCCTTGTCCTACTCTTGCTTTTAAAACCATTATTTTTCTGCCCGCTGTAACTTCCTGTACTGTAACAGTCTTAAATTCGGTTTAACTCATTTTACTCCAAGTTTACAGAGTGAGTGCAAGGATGTTTAGTTTGTTTCCAAAATTGGAAATAATTTGCGTAAATAAAATGTTGTTTGTGATTTGTAACTAATTGCTTCCTTTTCCAAATAGGTATTTGAACTATACATCAAGCTTAGAATAATAACGCAATAAAGGTACTGGGACTGAGTAAAGGAACATAATAATATAAACTTTTGACAGCACAGCATTGTAACTTGTACGATACCCGTGTACTCCCCGTGGCCTCGCTCTTGTAAACAATTCATATTACGCAATTTGCACACGTTATTCGCGATGCATTTGTTGCAGATTGGCCGAAAGACGTCAAACGGTGGGAATTACGTTTGTTATGCTGATAGCGATCGCAAAACATTAAAACCAGTTTCTTTATCAGAGCAAACAATCAGCTATCTTTAAATGATTGGCAAAAAGTTAAACAGTGTACCCTTTCTGTAATACCTATCCCTACCTATAATACCTATCTCTCCTCCAAGATTGACTTGATTTGGAAGACTACACGGCAGGCTGCACAAAAAAATAAATAGTATGTTTATATTTAGAATGGTTGTAGGTTCGTATCAAGTAAATTTCTTAAGGAATCTCGTTATTTATGTGAAAATGAAATGGTTTTAAAGAATAACATTTCAATATTTTTAAACTTAAGATGGGTAAATTAAATTTGTAAACAAATAGAGTTTAACTGATTTTTTGAACAGTCATTTCATTAATACTATTTTAAGAATTTTACGTAATATAGTCCTTGACAAATAAAATTGCACAACGTCATATTTTTCGTGTTTAAAAGTAACAAACAAAACGTGATGATTTGTTTCTTTTTGTTTTATTATATTATTTGGTTTAATTATAAATAGTGTGTAGATAAGATAAAAATAGTTTATTGTCACACACACTCACATAATAATATTTAAAAAACAAAAGATATAAAAATATTGTGTAGTATGGTCAAAGGAACGGACTCAGCAATGTTGACAGGGCGCAGTGATTAAACCACGCACTGGTCAACGCGTTTGAATCCGCCCCCTCTTAGTTTTACTATGTATACTTGTGTTTATTCTAACAAATTATTATTCTAAGTATGTATATAAATATTATTGTGAAGTAACAAAATAAGTGAATCTGAAAATATAATTAAAGCCAAAATGAGAATACATAGAAGACAGAATGTTCGCAGTTAGTACAAGCAGCAATAAAACTACGTAACAAATATAACCGACTTCAATATACCTACATGATATCTCAAAATATTAAAACCACTGAAAAGGAAAAAAACTTTATTTATGAAGTCGGGTGGGGCGAGGTATAAAATCTAATTTCCCGTTGGTCTGCATGAACCATGGTTGGGGGGCATACCTGTCTCCGCCCGACTTCATAAATAAAGTTTTTTTTTCCTTTTCAGTGGTTTTAATATTTTGATATAGTAATATATAGTATGTAGGGTTTTAAAGTCGGTATTTTTTTTGTTAAAAAATTTTATTTGTTTCTTTTTAGTGTAAATAAATATCAGAACTTTTTCCAATTTGGTATCAGTATTTAGCACTAAAAATAAGAATGACTCAAGTTGGTTTTCTGATCTGAGAGGAATCGAAACTATTAAGACATCATCTAGATACGCGCAGTCAAATTAACCTGTTTATTGAAGCTGGTTAAAAAACAACTCAACCAAATGTAATGATATTTATATGGGACAAACAAGAAAGCATTCTGCATCACTTAAAAAAAGAATTGCTGAAACCGGTCTACAAACCAAAAAGTAATAAGTGTACATACAAAAAAAAATGTTTTGAAGCATTTAATGGAGAACCTCCTCCTTTTCGAAGTCGGTTAAAAAGGGCATGTAACGATTTTTACAGGGGTGCAACGCGCGACTGGTGCCTCTGGTGTTGCAAGCGTTTATAGGTTGTGCACGGTTTACGGTGTAACCAGTTACCACCAGGCGCGCCGTATGATTGTTTGCCACCAGTACACACCTTCAGTCTCTTTACTATTAACTGAAAAACCGATTGTTAGTTAGACAAACCAGTTATCCCTCTAAGTGAAATTCGCCCATCTCACGTTATATGATTAGCAATGTTACAAGTGGTGCATCAGGGATGCGGCAAGGGCCGGGGGTGCGATCGATGTTGTTAGGCGAGGGATCTCCGCGGGGCGTCCCCCACATCAGCTGGAGCCCGGCCAGCGTACCTTCAGACTTGACGTAAATAGCAGACGCTAGTCTGTTGACAATGTTTGACTCTTTTATAATCTTGGATCCTTATAAATGAAGAATTTATTTTACATTATTTTCTTCTAAAGGCTTCTTAGCATGTGACCTGCTGTTAATTATTGTATTAAGGATGATGTTAATGGTTATAGGCCAAGCTTATTGCCCTTAAATTCCGTTGCCTCTGAGTATTTACTTCCTTCCAAGTAACTCCCAATAACACTATTTTTCTTTTTACTTTGTATAAATATAATTCAAAGCAAATTGCATGCCGATTGTGTTCATAGTTGCATTCATATATTCACCTTTGATCCTATTTAAATAAATTCTAGATAAGTATCGTTTTTTCACAATACAATTTTAATGTATCTAAAATACGAAGTTCAAGTCTGTTACTATTTCTATCCTAGTCTATAAATTATATTTATTTTTAATCTGTGTTTATCAGGTCATTAATATCCTTAGTTGTAAATATTTCATAGTTAAATTTACCACAATATTGCCAGTCATTTATATATAAAATAGTGCCAAAATTTATTTGTCAAGGAATTATCTACGAAGGCGTCATAAAAACAGGTTATCGGCAGATGGTCGGGTAACTATTTAATAACATACTAGTTCAATAACACGAAACATTAACTTTGTCTAGGCGGATGTTAAGTCTCAGTCATTATTCTTCTTCTTTCGTGTGGTTAGTGGTCAACCTTGTGTCAGAGTTGTTCAAGCCGCCCAATGGTGTCAGATTTGGTTTAACGGCTGCCGTCTAATGTCAACCCACCGGAACCGACGATTTTACGTGCCCTCCGAAGCACGGAGACGCTCAGATCAAAATCCACTATGCGGTCACCCATCCATAGACTCACCGCGCCAAGCGTTTCTTAACCTCGCCGATCATTTACCGATCTGTAAGTTTGACTGGCTATGAGCGCCTAAGTTCTTATAACCTCGGTTGGCAATGCACATTTTGTAGTAACATTATTGTCTCGAGTTTGTGACTATCAATCAAAACAATCTTCACTTATCCACAAATTATCCCACGTGAATTTGCGTGTACGCAGTTGTGATGTATGGATGTGAGCCTGGAACAAGTTTGCGAAATCTAGCGCATATAAAATAAAAATAATAGTTTAAAAAAACTAAAAAAACACGCTGACACAACAAAAACAACTGAGTGCCCGAAAGAGCAAGTCTGGAACTGCACGCATGCGTAGTTCGCGCACTAGCTCTGTCTCTCTTACTCGCATGCAAAGGATGCGGAAAGAAATTAATTAATCCTGGCGAATCTAATTAGGATAATCGGATATTTTGATCGGATTATTGCATTGTCATCGACCTTTGACAGGTGTGCAAAGTTTGAATCAAATCTGATCGTTCAAATTAGGGCAAAATCGAGCTCAAAGGAGTCGGTTACAAACAAACATACATACAGGTGAAGCTAATAAAAGCGTGTTAAAAATAGCGGTACCCTTATAGGATCACTCGTGCGTCTGTCCGTCTGACACAGTCAATTTTCTCTGAATCTACCGGACCGATTAAGTTGAAATTTGGTACACATATGGATTTTTGCGACCCGTGTTTGGGTGTGTGTGACATTTGGTTTGTCTGACTGTACCGTGTGATATATCAAATGGAAGGACTTGCTATGAGGGTCTCAAATATTTTTTCTTTATAATTTTAAAATAAGTTTTTTTAGTTAGTATTAATAAATAGTAGTTTTAGTTATTTAAGAAAATAGATGGGAATTGACCATTCCGGCCCATATCTAGGAAATTTAGAAAAAAATACATTTATTAGTTCTTTACTTATAGATTTCTGTAGGAAAACCTATAAGAAGTTTATGGTCTCAAAATAACGTTGTAAATCTTTCTTTTTGTGCGTACAAACTTACATTTGCAGTTGGAATGTATCAGAGAACATGTTTTTCAACTGCAATATTAAGTTTGTTCTTGTATAAGTTATTGGTACAAGACAGAATTCAATAATAGACAATATTCAACAATTTACAATCAGGTACAGTACATCCTTTTTATAGATACTACATACAAATTTGGGTCGGATTTAAAACTTGGTAGATAGCATAGTCATGATACGGAATCCTCCCCACGCGAGTTCAACTTGCAATTTCCCGCTTTTTATATTGCAATCACAGAACGGTTGGTACAGTGGCTGATACAATTGGCCGCTGCGCTCTGGGTCGTCGGTTCGATTCCCGCACGGAACAAAAATTTAATATGATCTGCGGATCTAGTTGTTCCGGGTCTGGGTGTACCTATTGTGTGTGGAATTTATGTTTGTAAACGCACACACTATACAGGAGAAATCCTAGGGCGAAAAAATAACAAATACTCATTTAATGTCGGCAGTACATTTCTGTCATTCCCTTTGAGTGATACGGTTTCCCGGTCTTTGTAATTCATCTTTATTATTTACTTCTTCGTTTGTTTATGACGTAGCTGCAGCCTGAGTAATGTCCGATATTTGAGTCCCTGACGTAATTTATACAGAACACACTATGTTGTGTCTGTCTGATAGCCATTCTCTGAATTATTGTTATGCCAACATTGATTAAGAGGAACGACTGTCGCGAATTGAACTTTATTCTTATAAGAATGATACTCATAAGTACACATTACACAAGATATACCTAAATCATTGAAACATCATATCGTTGCTCTAGATGTGACAACTCGTAACTGCAATGATTGGTAAATTTTAAGCCATGATGAACAAATAATAATCATCATCATCACTTCAGTCGTAAACACAACGACCGGTATGGGTTTGTGTTGTGTGCTCATTGGGGGATATTGCCACAATCGCCACGCTTAGCAGACAGGTTAGCGATCGCAGTTGAGTTATAAATATCCTGGAAGGAGTCTGCTGCCCATCCTCCGGCTAATCGATCGAAATCGATAGTGTTGGACCCATGTCCCAGCGTAAACCTAGCAAAAGACCGGGTTCCCCCTTAAGTCCGTGAATAGAGAAAAATATATTAATAATAAATGAATTGAATGTATAATATACAAGATCACACGATATTTTCTTTTAAACCATGCGATATAACAAATTTCTTTTTCTCCTGAAAAATTGTCAGGTTTCTGTATCCGAGATGTCATATGTAGAGCGACGAAATATGTTTATGTATTCTGGAAACCGCCATTTGTGTTTCCACGAGTTCCACGACTATCAGACACTGTAGCCCGTAAAAGGCGTGACAATAACAAACCACGCTTGCACACTGCAAAACTACTTTTATAAGGAAAAGCGTCTTCTGTATGGCCTCCATAATCTATATAAATAAAAATAAATGTTCGTATTTTTGCCCTCTATGCGTTCCTAAACCATTGATATGATTGTGATGAAAGTTTGTATAGGGCTTGCTGGCACTTGAGTGAAGGATTTTAAAAAGAAAAATTAAAAAAGAAGCATTGCAAGTTGCAACGCATGCCATTAGCGAGTTTATAACAAAATACCACAAGCTTATAAATAATGAAATTCAATTTTGTTAAAAAAAAAAGCGAAATTTATTAACAAGTGCTATTTATTCGTGACCCGGAGCTACACGGGCTGATAGAAATACATGTCAAATAGTGTTAGTCAATTATAATCAATAATACAATGATAATAGTATTCAGCTACATCATTTAATTAAAACTACAATTTAGCAATAGGTACATAGTAATGTCTTAGGTTATCGCGATTATTACTAAACAGATTAAGTACTATACGATATATTACAGATGTTTGGTTTTTATTTGCATATAAAGTAATAATAGCTGGGAACCGCGGTTTCACCCGCCGTTTAATTTAAAAGAAATGCGATTATTTATATGTCATTTACAGGCGTAAATGGTTTTACATGAATAAAAAATATTTTTATCACTTATACTATCTTTTATATTCATACCGATCTTTAACTGTAACATTTACGAGGAGGGATCAAAAAGTAGTGAGAATTAGATAGAATATAATGGCTATTGATAACTTAATAAGAGAGCTAAGAGACGCCACATCCACAGCTCTATAATAAATTCTAACACCGCACAAACATGGCAATTTCTTAAATCTCTTGGGATTGGTAAAGTTTCTAACTATTGTAGTCCCGAAATGGACCTTAATGCTATTAATGTTCATTTCACCAAATCCCCTATAATACTTGATCATAATATTAAATCTTCTACGCTTTCTGGTCTCTCTGATCTTTCTTTGCCGTCATGTACTCCTTTTTCTTTTCACCCAGTTACAGAGCAGGATATTAAGAAATCTATCAACTCAATATCCACTAAAGCGGTAGGTGATGATGGCCTTCAACTCCAAATGATTCTTCCTATCCTAAATAAATGTTTACCCGTTATTAACCATATTATAAATTATTCTCTCTACAATAGCACCTTTCCTTCAGCTTGGAAGAAGGCCCATGTCATACCGCTTCCCAAAGTCTCAAACCCCTCCTCAGTATCCCAGTTCCGTCCAATATCTATTCTCCCTCTTCTGTCCAAAGTCCTTGAGAGTGTTGTTCATGACCAACTGTCTTATTATCTCTCATCCAACAGCTTGCTAAGTCCATACCAATCAGGTTTCCGTGCTGGCCATAGTACTGTAACTGCTTTAGTTAAAATAACAGATGACATCCGACTGGCCATGGAAAATAAACTTCTGACAGTTCTGGTGCTACTGGACTTTAGCAGTGCCTTCAATTCAGTTGATCATGACATCCTCTTAGGAATCCTGTCTTCTCTAAACATATCTTGTTCTGTGATTGCATGGTTCAACTCGTATCTTCGGGGTCGCTCGCAGTCGGTTCGCTCCGAGGAGGCATTCTCTGAGTGGTGTGATCTAGCTGTGGGTGTCCCCCAGGGTGGCGTTCTCTCTCCTCTTCTCTTCTCTGTTTTTATTAACGCTATCACTAAAGTAATAACTTCTTCTTATCATCTCTATGCAGACGACCTGCAACTTTATCGTCACTTCCAAGTTGAAGAGCTTCCAGAAGCCATTGATGCCATCAATGATGATCTTGGGAATATCTGTCAATGGGCTAAATCCTTTGGTTTATTAGTAAATCCAACCAAATCCCAAGTTATCATCATTGGTGGCAGATACATGTTCAATCGCTTGGATCACGGGTCTCTTCCTCCAGTGGTGTATGATTGTGTGCCTATAACCTTTTCCAGGAGTGCTAAGAGCCTAGGTGTTTTTCTGGACTCTAACCTCTCTTGGAATGTTCACATTGCGGAAGTAAGCAGGAGGGTGTATTGTTCGTTTCAGTCCCTGAAACGTCTTCAAAAGTTTCTGCCTTTTAAAACTAAAATAACTCTTGCCCAGTCTTTACTTTTACCTCTTCTAGATTATGCAGATGTCTGCTACCTTGACGCAACTGAGGAACTTCTCAATAAACTCGAACGTTTGCAGAATTTATCAATCCGATTTATCTTCGGCCTTCGAAAATATGACCATGTGTCGGAATTCCGAGCGAAACTGGGGTGGTTGCCTATTCGGCAACGTCGTGACTCTCATATTCTTTCTCTTCTCTATTCTATTCTTCACAACCCTAAGTCTCCTATTTACCTTAGAGAGCGCTTTGAGTATCTTGTGCCCAGGGGTACCGCCTGTCGTACATCCACTTCTCTTCTCCTTCGTACTCCCCATCACACCTCCAGCCGTTACGATGGATCATTCACAATACGCGGAGTTCGTCTCTGGAATTCTCTTCCACACTCACTACGCGACAGCCCTTCTCTGGATGTTTTTAAGAAAGGAATCAAAAAACATTTCCTCTCAGTATGACTTATAAGTATGTATGTATTGTTATGTATTTATTTAAGTATATATTGTGTTCATGCTGTATATTTTAGTAATAGCACCTCTAAATCTGTTGTTTTCATTATTCTTAACTACATAATATTGTTTTCTCTCTATTTGTATACTTGATACTGTCCTCTTTTCGTTTCTATCTTCTATCATTCAAGGGTTTGCTGGTAGAAAACTCAATGTTGAGTTAAGCTCGCCTTTGTACATTTACTTTATTTTATATTCTATGTATCGTTTTATGTTTGTACAATAAAGAATAAGAATAAGAATAAGAATAATAATTTATTTTTCTACATAGTTTCCGAGTCTCTCTACACGTTTTGTCTTGGTCCTGCAAAAAGCTGTCCACGGCATCCATCACCCCGTTATCGTCTTCGTACCTGTTTCCCCTTAAGTATTTTTTCAATTTGGGGAACAGATAAAAATCGCTAGCCGCCAGATCTGGTGAATAAGGGGGGTGGTCAACCAATTCGAAGCCAGCTTGCTGAATGGCAGCCATCGCAACTGCCGATCTGTGCGCGGGTGCGTTGTCGTGATGAAACAGCACGCCCCTTCGAAGTTTTACTCTCCTTTTCTCTTTGGTGGCATTCCTCAACTTGGGAAATAAAGCTGCACAATATTGGCCTTTAATACTGGTTCCACGCTCCAGGTAATCAATCAACAATATTCCTTCTGAGTCCCAAAATATTGAGGCCATAACCTTGCCAGCCGATGCCACGACACGAAACTTCTTCGGGGTCGATGATGATGGCTGTTTCCATTGCTAAGATTGCTGTTTTGTCTCGGGATCAAAATTATGGACCCATGTTTCGTCCATTGTTACGAAACGAGACAAAAAGTTTACAGAATCTTCTTGAAACTTGTCCAACAATATCTTCGAAATGTCAAGTCGATTATGTTTCTGACTGTCTGTTAACATTCTCGGCACCCATCTTGCGGAGACTTTTCTCACATTCAAAGATTGTTTCAATAAGGATTGAATACTTCTATATGAAATGCCCGTTTCTTGAATTGAGTATCGGACGGTAACTATCCGATCGCTCAATACAATTTTCTCGACTTTCGCAACATTTTCTTGGGTGACTGACGTCGATGGACGGCCGCAACGATGTTCGTCTTCCGTGCTCGTTCTCCCTACTCGAAATTGAGAAGCCCACCTTGCGACAGTGGAATACGGCGGAGCAAACTCTCCTAATGTTGCCTCCGAATCGCAATGAATCTTGCGTCGTTAACTTTTTTAAACAGAGGTATTTAATAACGGCTCGCACTTCGTTTTTCTCCATTTTCGAGAACACGTTCCGACACGAAGCAAACAAATGACTGCATTCAGAAAAAAACAAAAGAGAATCGAAGATTTTTTTCGTTATTAATATTACAAATTAGTATCTGAGCTATGCCTGCCAGTATTTTATTTTTCTTACCAATGAGTATGTCGTTCTCACTACTTTTTGATCCCTCCTAGTATGTAATTTATGAAATAATCTTGTAGGTATTCTAATTAGATAAGTTACTTATGAAACAATGTTGTTGTTATTCTCATCTTTGTAGCCAATTCTCAGAAGCGATTGATATTTACTTATCGTCTGCACTCGAAAACAAATTAATATCTCGAATAGTGGCATTTCCAAAAACTTTTTAAAATAATACTTGTTGTATCGGTCATACAGAGTTAGCTTATTTTGTTTATTTACTTTAAGTGTTTCGTTAGCAAACAGTAGGTTGTATATTTATGAGCAAATATATTTCCAACGAGCTTTACTCAATCACATGTATATGATATCTTACCAATATAGTAATCTCCCTCTCAAATGTAACGGCTCTGGGGTTCACGTATTGTTCTTAACTTTTGCAGGTACGTACAAAAGACAAGATGAGCAGGTTTAGGAGTCATCTTCTATGTCATGTAAGTAGAGGTACAAACCAAATGAAATGTCTCGCGGTGTTTAAAAATCTTTTTATTGTTAAAATCGCCTCGGGCGGCGTGGAGCGGCGCGCGGCACGGGCGCTGCTGGGGCGCGGCGGAGCGGTGCGCGGCCGCATCATGCAGCGCTCATGTTTTCCTGTGTCGATCACAATGTTACAAACAACAATCGGACATTACTTCTATGTATATGAGTGACACGATACAATAAACATTGCGTGCTTATCGAGCTCTCTGCAATACAAATTACACACGTTCGCAATTATATTAGAAAACCTGAGTTTAGTTGATATATTTATCATTGTGTTAAGCACTATATTGTCAGCATTTTCAAAATTCTTAATCCAGACACCACATGGATTGGCAATATATTAACGAGACGTCAAACAACCTGAAAGAATGTCTCTGAAACATTATAATACATGCGTTATTATTCTAACTACCTACTAGCTGTTACTCGCGATTTCGTCCGCGAGGGAACTAATTAATACCCTTATGGGAACTTGATATGTATAAATGGTATGCTATGTCCTACTCTACTACATAATCTAACCCTGTGCCAATCATCGGTCCGTTTAAACGGATGAGAGTCATGGAGTCTTGAACATTGAAACTTTCACATTTGCGATTAATAATCACCCTATTACCGTCCCACTGTTGGTCACGCGCCTTTTCTCACGATGAGAAAGGTTACGCCTTAGTCCACCACGCGGGCCTAGTGCGGGTTGACGGACTGCAGACACCATTAAAACCATTTTTGGTTTTGGACCCCTTTCTGGAGTGCAGGTTGCCCCACGATGCTTTCCTTCACTGTTAACGCAAGTGATAATCAAATTCTGATCCGCACATGAATTCGAAAAGACAGAGGTGCGGGCGGGAACTCATGGAAGGAGTCCTGTATGGAAGGCAAGCGTTCAACCACTAGGTTATCACTACTATCTGCTTTCATTTGTGGCTGATAAGTATATGATAATGACGTCATTTTTATGAACAATATTGCATCTTTGCTGTGTGGTCATATCCATGTGGACAAAATATTCCAAAACAAAAAATGTAAAACGGTCTGTGCAAATAGGGTACTAATAACGTAGTCTAAATATAATGCAATCAATTCATCAAGTAGGAACATTATCATATGCAGTGCATTTTGCATTGCGTAAATAATAGGCATGTGTGCAGTACGTGTCTTATACTGTACTAGATAATAAAGTTGCTAATTCAGAAGGCATTATTACATATTAAGAAATATCGGTTAGAGAGCTGCACCGAAACTACCCTGAAACCGTATCTGCAAGTGCAGCATGTACAGCGAATACTTTTTGCTGTTCATAATTCACATCTGTTAAATTACTGTGCTAGATACCGTGCTACGGGGTGCGGGCGTATATTTCGGTATCAAGTACGATACAGTTTTCAATTCTTTAAATGTATGTATGAAGCGGTATTTTATTAGATAATATGTAATTTATCCTTCCTGCCCTGGTCCAAGTTGCTTGGGGTTGGCGCAATATGATATATTGCAAAGGTTTTGGCAAAAGGGTATTACAGTCGGCCGCCTGCTTGACACCAACCCTCCTTGAGTATGCTGGTGTTGGTGGTTTACCCGCCACGTGCGGATAACCGAAAGTGCTTAATGGTACGCACTGGGTTTCAAACTTCCGTAGTCGCCTTCTATGAAACCCACGGGATGAGATGGGGCAGCCCTATTCGTGACTGGAGCTACACGAATCATGATATTATATAATAAATTATTGTTCATTATTTCGGATATATTATATGAACGAGTATATTACAGCATATCGGATATACGTCCGAAATAATGAACGAGTAATCGTGTTTTAGGTTGCAAAATAGTCCGCAGGGAGTATAGGTAAAATTAAAAGCAATTTATTGTCAATATCTGCCGTGTGGTGCCGGCTCAGAATGCCACCACCCCGTCTCCTCCTATGGGTGTCGTAAAAGTCGACTAAGGGATTAGCCGGAGGATGGGCAGCAGCGTTCTTCGAGTACATTAACAACTCAACTGCGATCGCCAACCCGCCTGCCAAGCGTGGCGATTATGGCAAAACCCCCCAATGAGCCCACAACACATCCATATCGGTGGTTGTGGTGATCTTTGGGGGAGGCCTTTGTCCAGCAGTGGACTTCATTCGGCCGAAATGATGATGATGATTGTCAATTGTTGACATCGACAATTTACAATATTGCGAGAATTATGTTAATTTCGCTATATTGTGAATTACTATTATTTACCTATAAACGAGAAAATTGTTAAATGTCATGTTTTAGGGCTAACACTTAAATACAGCGCTGTTATGGCTCACGTTACTACACGGTATTATGCTGAGTGTTGGCCTTTTGCTACATTTACGACAACGTGCATCAGCCAACATTTTGCTCATAATATATTGTCAAACGTTCTTTTAAGTATCCTTATTATTACAATTGGTCGAATATACAGATTGCGTTAATGTGGCAATAAATATTGTTATTTTCCTTTATTTCTTTCGTCAATGTCGCTAAATCTGATATCGCAAAAGCAATGCTAAGGTCCCATTTAGTGTTATGACGAATTTCAACTGTAGACAAATAATAAAAAACGTAGAGTACTTGCACCTATTGTTTAATTGTTATGGTACGCGTAACTTAAAAAAAAGTAGTAAGTGAGGCTATCTGATATAAGCCATTCTAGGTCTAAATTAAAAGGAGCGAAGGGAGAAATTCTGAGTCCCGTTTCATGTTAAGTTTTCTGGAATAGCATGTAGAGCCTAGAATAGGATTCATACAAACTCTGGTGCTTTCATAGAAAAATTACTCCAAATGTCTGCATCTTAGGTTCAATAATATGTTATAGCTTTGCTGTTTTGTAGCACAAATTTAATATGTTACTGCTGTTGCTTCAATATCAATCGCATCGCAAATAAACAATAAATGATGAAGGGGTCCCTCTTTGAGCGTTGTAAAAGGCAATTAAGGGATTAGTCAGAGGCTGAGCAGCAGTTATTCTGTGTGCTAGAAGGTTGCTTCTGCATGTTCATGCAGCGGCCTACTAAGCGTGGTGATCCTTGCAAATGACTATAGTGTCGGTTTTTTTAGCGGTAATTGGCAGGCCTATATGTTTATCGAATCACAAAGTTTTACCGCTAAGAGTCGAGACTTGGTATATTATTTCTCTTCATAGAATGTTTTTTTGGGATCCTCCATTCAGGGATGTGTCATATGTTCAATATTTATCAGTAAATATGCTTAGATTTCTTTTGCTTAATTTTAAACAGTACTTATACAGGGTGTCCAGTAAATAGCACGACATACTGCAGGGGGTGAGAGCTTGGGTCAATACCTACCAAAAAAACACAATATATGTTCAGCAAAATCTTACGGATTTACAGAAGTACAAAATTTTCCGAAATATCAAAAAATCTCTACCTTGACACAGATTTTTAAGCATCTCGTAATGAAAAATTCCTTTTCTAGTTTTTTTTTTTACCTCAAATTATTTGTGAATAGTTACTTTACTCATTGATAAGTCTTTATTATATCAATTTTCACAGTACAATTTTCTTATCTTAAAATTTTGTACTACTGTAAATCCGTAAGATTTTGCTGAACATATGTTGTGTATTTTTGGTAGGTGTTGACCCAAGCTCTCACCCCCTGCAGTATGTCGTGCTATTTACTGGACACCCTGTATACCAAATTTCTTTGAGTTTCATCAAGCTTTCTTTCGAAGTTATTTTATATGACTTATGTCATCTAATGAGATACAAATTTACTAAAGACGAACTTTATTGCGTCTAATCTGTGACTGTCTAACATATCGCGTCTATGGCTGACGCATGTATCTTTGTGTCTAGTTAAAATGCGGGACAAAGGCTCGAATTCCTCATTTGACTATGCGTCTTAAAATAAACACGTAGGTACCCAGATTATATGTTAGTTTGTTGAGCTTGTGCTCGATACGACGTAGGCACCAGCATTGTTGAGAATTTAGCCCTTGGTTATATGAATGAATGCGTGACTTTTGATGTCGATTTGTTCGTGGTTATTGCGAACTCCATTACTGCCTGGCAAGATTCGTATCGGCCATTTATACGTCCACTGCTGAACAAAGGCCTCCCCCATAGAGTCCACAACTGTGTCATCATTTTGAAGGGTATTTGCCAATACTCACCACGCTTGGCAGGCGGGTTGGTGAGCGCAGTATGGCTACCGCTTCACAGGAGGAACGCTGCTGCCCGTCCCTCTGGTTTAGATTCCCTTAGTCGCCTTTTACGACATCCACGGGAGGAAATGGAGTGGTGCTATATTCTTAATCCGGACACCACACTTGCCTGGCAAGATTGCTTTTCTTCTATTTAGTTTTTCATTTTAGTTATTTACATTCCTAGAGTTTATGGTAAATACTCAGTATCTAGTAATTGTTCGCACTAACAATAAACTACTATTAAAACGATAATAAATCCAATGAAGCAATTCAGTATAATTTCTTTTAGGTTATGCATAAGTATTTAGATGAGACTTTGATGAGTTTGCGACGTGATGTCGGCGCCAGACTTCATTGTAATTTTTATTAGCCTTGTTCGGTGAATGAACGATCAATTTATTAGTATCCACCGATTGTTGCCAGTTGCCACCCCACGTGATTGTATAACATATCATACATTCCCAAAAAATTATTTTGTGATCTGTATTTCAAAGAATTGCCAAATTATAAGCACACCTATTATTCAAGTCTCTCAGTCTAAATCTGTCCAGAGATAATTATGTGAGTCAAAATGACTGCGGTAGCAGCAGTGCTAAGAGCTTAGGGTGACTGTCATAACACGAACTTGCGCTGATGATCGTAACAGCTGAGCGTCAGCTGGCGGCACGACCTCGCTCTCGCAACGCTCGACTAAATATCGGCCTGTTGGCTGAGTTCATCGCTTAAACTATCCATGCTGTGTGGGTATGTATATTACATACTGGGCTATTGAAGCTCCCGGCCACAGCCCGCCGAACGCCAAGCAGACGTGCGCTCACGACAATTGAGGGGCCACGCCGATTGGAGATCGCCTCTAGTATGAAGCATACAATCTAATGAAATTCTATGATCGTTTCATCTCAATAACTGCCCGTAAAGCAATTATGAGCGGCTTATTTAAAATTTTCTTTCCATTCGTAATGCATTATAAATGCCAGTAAACATCTTACAAATCACACTGATTGCCTAATTATTCGCTTAGTTAGCTTGTTATTATATAATATATTTTTCTTAATCTGCTAATGCTAATACTAATATGGATTTTAAATTACGTGTACGGTACGGTATGTGACTGCATTGTCATGTCGAGAAATACGCAGTCAACTAACGGAGATGGGAGTATGTACTTATGCTAAAAAGCGAGTAATTAAAAGGTTGCCAGCGAAGGCCGCCAGTTCGGCGCAATGTCGTAACGTTGCGCCGCGCACCGCACCGAGCGGCGCGGGCGCAGCTCAGGCCGCTCACCTCGCCGTCTGCGGGTCACGGCGTACCTTCGATTCCTTTCTAAAGTGCTTTCTATATCTTACACACTCGTGTCGCTTCCGAGCTTCGTTTTACCTTCACGCTTTTCCGCCATTCTCATCTTTCTACCCAACTTATCGGATTGCAATTCGAATATTTCCGTTTATTAGGAGTATAAAATATTGTATGCGGATGCCGTCCCTCTCTCTGGTCGCACCGCGGTCCAGTTATCTAGCGTAGTGTGTGTGCTGCGCATGCATTCTACATCAGCATTCCAATAGCGGCGCGTCATCCTCGATTGTGCTCCGATGCGTTAGGTATTTAGGATTCGAGCTGACTACACCGACCCCCTTTGTTCGTGATGCAGTTTTGTAATACATCGAATCGGTAATAACGATCGTAGCGTTGCATTTTGCAAGATGATAAATAGCTCGACGAAAGAATACCTATCATTATTTAAACGAAACCGAAAGTGTACGATGTTGCACAATTCTATTGTCCTCATCTCCGAGGAGGGTTATCATGTAATTCATTCGCAGTTCTCAACTCCCGTCAGAGGGGCACTTTAATTAAAGTCTATGGCGATATAAATCCTATGGTACGTCGTCGGCAGTTAGAAAGTGCGCGTGATGTAACAATACAGCGCCCCCCGACTCTCAGCCTCGGAACGTGAACATGATCGATCTCTTCGTACTACCACTAGTTGCGTTGCAAGATGACTTACTTATCTACCTGTTTATATTGTGTCTCATAGAGGTTCAGGTGCATTGTTGTTGCTAATAACATTCGCCTTGTTATCAATAGGCGGATATCTGTTCAGCTTTGGTTTTTTAATTTAAAATTTCTACTAGAATAACTTGTTATATAATATTGAAGGTTCTTATCAACACATATGGGACGTTGGTTTACATAAATAGCGAAGTGAAGGGAGAAAAGAATGAGGACCGTTGTTTCGACCCACTGATCCGTATGATGCATCGAGACTTCCGGGGTCATGGTGTTACAACAGGTGTACGACAGGTGACACCCACCCACGCCACGCGTATCTCGAGCTCACTACACACTGTTATGTAAATTGACCAAAGACGAATCTCTCTCGAAAATGGTCATGTACTCGCCCCGGGTAAGGGCGCAGCCGGAATGCTGGATACCTATCGGTTAAAATAAATTATCGGTGAGGTTAAGCAACGCTCGGCGCGGTCAGTCCATGGATGGATGACCGCATATTGGAATTTAAACAGAGTGTCTCCGTGCATCGGAGGGCACGTAAAATCGACGGTCCCGGTTGATCGCAATAGAAGGCAGTCGTTAAGCCAAATCCGGTAAGGTTCCCCCCGAAGCCTCGCTGTGCGCTGCAGTGCGCACAAGGCAGCACGTGACCAAGTGCGCGTAGCTGTCTTCCCGGGGTTCGCTTGATATGAGCACGCTGATTCCCAAATCAGCACGCCCGTGACCCCCGAGACATACTAACCGCAGGCGCCAGCCATATACTAATGGTAGGCGTACTGGACATGGACACCACCACTGTTGTTACCCTGGCGCACCCTCCTCCGAGCGCGATCGGCCCTCTCCCAAAATAGGCTCTGCGCCCTCGTAAATATAAATAATATATGAAATAAAATATATTATAATAAAAATATATTAAATATATATAAAATATTGCCGTGTGGTGCCGGCTCAGAATGCCACCACCCCATCTCCTCCCGTGGGTGTCGTAAAAGTCGACTAAGGGATTGGCCGGAGGATGGGCAGCAGCGTCCTTCGAGTACATTAACAACTCAACTGCGATCGCCAACCCGCCTGCCAAGCGTGGCGATTATGGCAAAACCCCCCAATGAGCGAGAACACATCCATATCGGTGGTTGTGGTGATTTTTGGGGGAGGCCTGTGTCCAGCAGTGGACTTCACTCGGCCGAAATGATGATGATATAAAATATAAAAAAAGATATAAATAAAACTATAAGAAAGGGGGCGCTTAGGCGTCAAAGTACACCTCTGATCGCTGTCAACTGGTTACGTTCCCAGAAGACTGACAGCATTTGGTCCTAATAATTGGCAATCCCTCTGGTCACGCGAAGAGACGACTACACGTCTGGCAATACATTTAAAAAGCAGCTAGACGCTTTTCGACCGGGAACGGCTGCTGGCTGACACAAATCTTCCAACGAGGTTACTATATTTGCGCCGTTTGAGAGTTTCTGCAACGGCAGCGGCAGTACAGCCCGCTCAGCTTGAAAGATGATACCATTAAAACTATTTTCAAGTACCTACCAAATTGTTTATTTTAGTATTTTTATCTTATGAGATACGTATTCACCTAGCATATTAGAACTTTAAATCAAATTTCTGTATAGGACGTTGCATAGGAATGTAGTGTACGCCATACATTGTTTTATATTGCAATGGTCCCTATGAAATCGCTGATTTCGAAAAAATACCGCTTAATAAGGCTATTTTTTACACAAGCCACTTATGCAATATTTTACGTCATTTTTGTCGCTTTTACGTCAGTAGTGTGTCATGGTGGGTGTTGTAATTACGCGGTTAGTTAGGCTGGCAATCGACGTTTATCAAAAAATTGGCTACGCATTTCCCTAAAACCATTACCCACGTCAGACATCCGAAACACGCACCAAGTTTGATCAATTCTTCTTCGAATAGGTATGTTACTTAGGAAAACTTGGACTTGGAAATTCAATTAATTAATACTCAAGCAAATAACTAGATCAATACATAAATGGCTAATTGCTTTTATCTATAGAAGTATAGATTACCTTAAATTGTCTGTTTACGTCGGTAAACAAAGTAAATAAAATTCCAATAATTATCATCAATTAATCAAATACTTCACATTGTTTATCAAGGGAAATCAAGATATAAATCACATAAAAATGTATAGCTAGAAACGTATACAGTACTTAAGGTATTATTGTAATCTATACGGAGATAATATATGTAATTTAAAATCAATACTTTGCAAAAAATACTGTTGATTTTATAATAAATATTATGATAAACTGGAACTTTTGAATACGGCGCTTATTCCCAAAAAATTTCGAATCTCATCTTAATCTTACATCAGATTTGTTCACAATCTGTGTGAACTACAGAATCTTTTAGAAATGCTGCTGAAAAAAGAAATCGGAACGCTGAATGTGGATTTGTTGCATACCCATCGCCATATTATGAAGCACCGCGGACAGGGGCGGATTTGGGCTTAGGCCCTCGGTTGGCAAAATTTGATAGAACTAAAATCAGTGACGTTAGATATAGTGGCTCGATGATCTTGATACAGATTTCGTCTATTTAAAGATGACAAAAAACTTCCAGATCCATAGACCAGGCTCAAGGCGCCATTGCAATTCAATCCACCCCTGACTGCGGAAAAACATCGCATTGCTGACGAATCAGTTGTTCCCAACCATATCTTTCTCGTTTTACATGAATGTAAAAATGTATAAATTTAGTCGATGCCCGATGCACGAATTACATTGTTTAAACAATAGCGAAACGGCATTGTATTATAACAAGCCATTCCTCATTTATTTGCCTAGCATTGTCTAGTAGACTGTGTGTAATATCTATCGTATTTAGCAATAATATGTGAGTAACCCTAGTAACCCAACCCGATTTCACTAATATAGTTATTTTCCTGTACGATTTTCATGTTTTTGAAATAGTATTAAAAAGTATAAACGGTTTTCAGCATTTTTAAAGAATTGGGAATGTATAGGTTTTTTACAGACATCGTCAATAGAGGATACAAACTTACAGGAATGCATTATAATAAGGTTTAGGTTTATAGAAACTTTATTCTCATAAGAACATACAGAGTTCACTTACATGAGACTAAATTATAAAAGTAATTTTAACTGTCTTGTGACGAAGCATGCATTCGTACTTTCACATAAAATTACACAATTAAAACAAAAGACACAATTTATGATGATGCAGGTAGAAAAAAAATATATATTCACAGAACTAGTTAGATGTCACCAAGATACCCTCACTGATTCACAGCTCTAAAACTCTTTTAAACGGATTACATCGTGTACATACCTATTATAGATGTTTGTTTTAATCCGTTTAAAAGTGTTTTATAATACAATACCCCTTACTGTATGTACACCAGAAATTACAAAAATAAGATCCCATACAGAAAAACACATGTACAGAGGGCGGTCTTATCGCACGCGGTGATTTCTGCCAGACAACCTGTGAATGGACAGATTTGTAAGCGAAAAAGAAAAGGGTAGTAACAATAATTTAAATTTATTACATGTCATGATATATGTTTACAATAAATATTATTATATTAGATACATATAAATATACAAACATAAACAACACGAAGTAAAGAAGAAACTACAGTCATAGATAGCGTGCCTTGACTAGTCTTTTAAATATTGCTAGGGATTTAGCACGTCTAATTGTCACTGGCAACACATTCCATAAGCGGGCAGCCTGGACTGTAAAAGAGATTCCTACGTAATTAGTGGAATGTATTGGCATTTTCGACGTCCAATCCTCTGATGACCATAAGGATCTGGAACGTGTGTTATGAAGGAACTTGAAACGTTCTTTAAGATAACAGGGAGTGGATGGATTGTACAGAATACTGTATAGAAGATGAAGAATATGAGTATTCTGACGGAGGCGTATAGGAAGCCATTTGAGCTTAGTACGATATTCCGACACATGGTCATATTTGCGTAAACCAAATATAAATCTCATACAGATATTTTGGAGTCGCTCAAGTTTATCAAGTTGTTCCTCTGTGGAGCAAGATAACTGGTACGTAGTTAAGAATCGGAAGAAGAAGTAATTGTTCAAGCGCAGTTTTGGTGGAAATTGGCAGGAAGTTACGTAGTCTTTACAAATAGACGCTGCAGATGCGAATAATTTTTCTGAAGTACCGATATCTCCTATCTTAAAAATTGCAACTTTACAGGTAACGCAAAAAACGTCTCAATATTATATTAAAATAAGAATTTATATTTTAGCAGCTATTTCTATGGTGTTTTAGGTATAAACAGTCAAATATTGTGTTAGGTGAATTTGCCAGTACACGCGAAATTGTTTTCTACGTTGATTGGCATTCAAAACTACAAATCAACATGAACTAAGTTAGGAGGTATTGGAACTTAATCGTCGATATATTCCCAGGTTCTTAACTTTGTCACTTACAGAAATGATGCTGCTATAAAAAAGAAAAGGCTGTAGGCGGGTTCAGTCAACTCTTGAAATAATTCTAGAGCCGTAAACAACAATGACAATGATATAATGAGTAATAATCCCGAAAACCTAAGATATTACTTAAAGGAATGCGTCAAGTAAATCTAATGAAAATGAATATTTCTTCGTTTGTTTCCGCCCAAACCCTTTATCTTGTTTCATCATATCGGCCATACAATGTCCACTACTGAACAAAGGCCTCCCCCATAGATTGCAATAATTATGTCATCATACTGGGGGGAATTTGCCAGTACTCACCACGCTTGGCAGGCGGGTTGGTGAGCGCAGAATGGCTACTGTGCCACAGAAGGGACGCTGCTGCCCATCCCTCTGGTTTAGAGTCCCTTAGTCGCCTTTTACGACATCCACGGGAGGAGATGGAGTGGTGCTATATTCTTAATCCGGACACCACACGGACATCCGGTTTAGTTGAAACTTTGTAGGGACAGTTGCCATTCACACTTGCTTGAAAGTTTCCTATACATATATATAACAAAAAAGAGGCATTGCAAAATTGATGGGCAGTATACAATAATAACAAATCATTACTAACCGCGCCGCTACATCAATGTTTATCTTTTTGGGACGCGTTGTCAATGAAGATACGCATTGCGTATGATTAGGTACCATGAGCGCAGTTTTAAGTTATAAAAATGTTTGTAAAGATTTTGGAGATAATTGAGACCTACACGTCCAGATTATCAGACAGGTTGTTAACATGTCAATCGGTCACCCAATCTACCGTAAGAATAAACTAGGTTACGATCTACTGCATTAGGATTTATCTTTACGCACAAATAACAAGAGTAGAGGCTGACGTAAGTGGTACATAAAAGTATTTGTAATAAGTTCATTTACTTTTATTGATTTTTATGTAAATAACACATTTAGCAATAAGTGGGTTTATCTCGAGTAGATAATAATGTCGCAATCGGCCTGCATGCTACAGTTGCTGGCACGCTCGCTCCACATGATCGTATTTTGTACACCAGTTTGTTATTAGTTTCACTGCTTACACACAACGCGATAACGCTATGTCATACAAATTAGTGAATAGTCTTTCGTATGTATAATCTAAGAGGTAACACATTTCCTAACGCTAGTGACACTCTAAAAAGCTTTTAAATAGTCTCATCGATAAGGTATTGTTGAATGCGGTGGAACAATGAGAGTATTTCACACATTATGTCAGGCGACGGAGCGGTCTCGCATGTTGCCCATGGCTAACGACGTTCGTGCTATATATAATAAACATTTTGATATTACATAACCCGAACCTTCACCGAGATTGCAGTACATAGTACATGCCGACCACTATGAGTATGTCAGATAAAATCTGAATATAGATTTCGTTTTACCGCTCTTATCCACTTTCTGCGCCTGCACAATCATCGTCATCGCCATCATGAGCATCATAATTTTAAGCTATTCTCAACCATATTGGTGTAGGCCTCCTTCAACTTTCTCTATTTTGACCAATTTTTTACTGTTTTGTTGTTGCCTGCTATCTTCACTATAGATATCATTCTTCCATCTTATTTTTGGACTTTCGACTGGTCCGTTTTTATTCCATAGGCGCCATTCTAGAATGTTTTACACCATGAGTCGGTTTTTCCCGCTGTTCGTCCGGGCCATTGCCATTTCAGCTTCGCCATGCGTAGAACTACATCGGTGACTACTTTGTTTTAGAAACCATTTGTTTATCTTTTCGTCTTATTGTTACTCCGATTAGTTTTCCCTTTATTGCTGTCTGTGTAAATTTAGAGTTTGTGGCTGTAGTGGTTATTCGTGTTATGGCTCTATACGTGAGTACTGGTAGGATGCATTGGTTGAAGATGCACGCTTTTGCCACCTTGGTGATGTTTAAAGCGACGGCGAAACTAAGTTTTACAAATGCAGTCCAGCCCAAACATATAAGTCTGTTTTTTTCAGTCACCTAATTGAAGAACTAATTAGTGCCTCCAATGAGCAGACAAAACCAGACCGATCGTTGTGGCGATATTTGGGGTATGCCTGTGTCCAGCAGTGGACGCCGATCGGCTGAATGACGATGATGATGATGAAAGTGGGTCTTCAGATGAGTCTGTCTATAGGTACTATAGTTGTGACAACAGATACCACCAGCGTAATACAAGATCACGGTACGAAAAACACCATTGGAATAAAAAAAATACGGATACTTAAGTACCTAGGCCAATGACTGCACCAAGTAATACAATTTCTGAATTCCGTGCTACCGTACAATTACATGTCGCGTCACTATCTAATATAAAACATCGGTGGTTTACCGCCTAAGCTAAATTATAATGAATCGTTTAATATTGATATTTTAGATTATTAAGCACTGTCCAAAGCAATAAAGTATACGAGGGACCAAAGTTGGTCCGGCTGTCCCATTGAATGTAAATAATGATCCGCGATTCCGCTAAATACTTCCTGGTACACAAACTAGTTAATCGAACATTAGTACGTTTTCGGCAGACGTAAGTAATTGTCTTTATACAGTTCTAAATCAAACTGGATGGGTACTGGCGCGATCCGTACGCAACTGGTGTATTGAGATACCATCCGGCAATCGCGCACTTATTATAGCTGAAATGAATTTTAATTCTCTCTGACCGCCATCAATACGTCTGTTTTCTGTATAATAATATTTAAACCGACGGATACCCATAATAAAGTATGTATGTGTGCCAAAATTTACATCCGTTTTCACATGTTCAAAGTCAACGAACAAACACTTTCAAATACCGGCAAAAGTAACAATGCATATGATTTTCCTCTCGTCGGTTGCTGGAGGTCTCGCTGATGACATCATGTTCTTTGGCCGGATGAATAAAACAGAAGGCCCGTTGGATATCTAAACATGTGTGCAAAATCAGCTTTGGGTACACAGCCGGCTAAGCGACGATGACGATATTAGCGACAAGTCTCAATCATTGCTTCTCACTCAATCCTTGTTACCGAAAATTTTCATCATATTTATTTAATTTTTTATATTCAAATATTCATTTATTTAATATACATATTGTTGTACACAAATGGTCATAAAAGTTTCCGCGATTGACGTAAGTAATAAAGTTTAAGTGCGCAAAACATTAAATTACTGCTTACTTTTAATTTGCTTCATAGTTTAGCTTTCTAGCTCGGGTGGACAGGAGTAAAATTGTTAAACGTATCGAAGGTTAAGGGCGTGATCCCGCTACGACCCTCACTAGTGTGATGTGTCGTAACTACACCTCCTCGATTACCGCAAGATTGACCTGTTGTTTATATATTGTTATTAGTTACTAGGCAAAATTTATCCACGCAGATTTTTGATATGAAAAGGTGCGATTTTTTATTGTGCCTCATTTTTAGGGTTTCGTAGATACCAAAAAGATTCTCAAGGAACCTTGTTAGGATCACTCCGCTATCTATCTGACTGGCAGGACAACAATAATTTCGGCAGCTTCTACTACCATCAACTCAAAATTTGGTACAGTTGTAGTTCTTTTTGTGGAGAAATTCATATCAATTTCATTAGAATTGCTGAAATACTTTTATGCAGCTCCGATCAAGGACGCTAGCATGGTATCACAGCAGTGATCAGTGACCTTTGGCCTGACGCTGCTATTTATGAGCACACCCCTTGAAATATGCCTGATTAAATAAATGTAAGATTTTCAATCATTTTACCTTCAAATAAGGAGAGTGTGCCGAACATGTGCTCGATTGAATGTAGTGCTACATGTACTTTAATATTAATTAAACTTAGTTGCATAATACTGTGTTTTGTTTGAATACATCAAGCAATATCACCCTGGTGTTTTTTCTCATGCTATCTACCTGGGACAGTTGGTGAGCATTTTACATGGTAGGTTCAGAATTCAAAAGTGTAATAATAAATCGAGTGTCACGAAAGAGCTTTGTTTACGGTCTATTAAACTGTATCCGTCTTATTACAAAACATGGTTTATCGATAGTCTCGGACTAAAAGTGTGGTTTAATCAAATTTCTTATTACAAAAAGTGGTTTAACTCTTAGTCTTGGACTATCTATGGTACTAAAGATAAACCTGATGGCGACCTAGTTTAACTCTAAAACCTTTGGTCTAAGTCACAAATATACGTCAAATTCATTGTTTTGAGGTTAGATTTGGTTTATTTTTGTATGTTGTATTGTAATATTTCCTGAAATAGTTTAAATTTGCGTCGTCCTAAAGATAGTAATGTGCCGTAATTACAATAATTGTAGGCAAGTACTAACTTTTTCTTCAGAATTCCAGTTTTCACTTCTTCGTTTTTTCTGTTGTTCTATTTTATTAATATTATTCCCTAACTTCTTATCAATAATAAGTACGAAGAAACGTCCAAATCTCAGAATAGTTTTACCTATGTTTAAAGATTTCCGCGCGATATAGACATTCCGTTACGCATTAGTGTTGTTTGAAAGTACATATTTCGGACATTAAATAAATGTCATAAAAGTATTCCTCAGAAAGAAAATAAATGGCATTTATTGAAACAAGAACAATGCAGTGGCTGATACAGTCGACTGCTGCGCTCCGGGTCGTGGGTTCGATTCCCACACGGAACAAATATTTGTATGATCTGCAGGTAGTTGTTCCGGATCTGGGTGTATTGTGTGTGGAATTCATGTCTGTAAACGCACCCACGACACAGGAGAAATCCTAGTGTGGGGCAACGTTTTTATAAGTAAAACAATAAAATAAAAAAACAATAAAATTCGTTTCTAATAGTTATCGTCATTAAATACCCTATTATATATGTTAAAATACAATACCATTAATATAAAAAAAATACAGAAATATTCAGCATTTGGGTAAACGGAACGTAATGTATCCTAATGCTATCTGATTGAATGAATGTTTCCAAGGAATTCCGTGTATAATCTGTGGAAATAATTTAAGCCAGAACTAAAGTCAGGTACTATCTAGTCCTGACTTATTTTGATATTTGTAATACGGACGGGTTTAAACCACGGTACTAACGTTAGTTCCGTACTAAGTCCAGACTTCATAGTTCTTTAGATCAAGATTTTTGTAATAAGACTGTATCAGTCGGAGACTGTATGAAGTCTGGACTTAGTACGGAACTAACGTTAGTACCGTGGTTTAAACCCGTCCATATTACAAATATCAAAATAAGTCAGGACTAGATAGTACCTGACTTTAGTTCTGGCTTAAATTATTTCCACAGATTATACACGGAATTCCTTGGAAACATTCATTCAATCAGATAGCATTCGGATACATTACGTTCCGTTTACCCAAATGCTGAATATTTCTGTAATTTTTTTATATTAATGGTATTGATATTTTAACATATATAATAGGGTATTTAATGACGATAACTATTAGAAACGAATGGTTGTTCTTGTTTCAATAAATGCCATTTATTTTCTTTCCGAGGAATACTTTGATGACATTTATTTCATTCATGTCCGAAATATGTACTTTCAAACAACACTAATGCGTAACGGAATGTCTATATCGCGCAAAAATCTTCAAACATAGGTAAAACTATTCTGTGATTTGGACGTTTCTTCGTACTTATTATTGATAAGAAGTTAGGGAATAATATTAATAAAATAGAACAACAGAAAAAACGAAGAAGTGAAAACTGGAATTCTGAAGAAAAAGTTAGTACTTGCCTACAATTATTGTAATTACGGCACATTACTATCTTTAGGACGACGCAAATTTAAACTATTTCAGGAAATATTACAATACAACACACAAAAATAAACCAAATCCAACCTCAAAACAATGTATTTGACGTATATTTGTGACTTAGACCAAAGGTTTTAGAGTTAAACTAGGTCCCCATCAGGTTTATCTTTAGTACCATAGATAGTCCAAGACTAAGAGTTAAACCACTTTTTGTAATAAGAAATTTGATTAAACCACACTTTTAGTCCGAGACTATCGATAAACCATGTTTTGTAATAAGACGGTATAAGTTTGCGACTTATGACCAAAACTTGGGACTAGTATCATGTTCCGCATCACCGTATCTCGAATCATAATCGCACGCTCGTCCGTGGCAGCTATCTTATTAAGAAAGTAGAGGCTTCACAATAAATGAAAATATGTCATAGAAAAATTAAAACAAATTCCAAAGAGCCGTTTTTGACAATATAAATACATAAACTATCAACAAACGAATTAAATAAGCAAATAAATAAATGCAATCGGTCATAAAAGTCGTATTTTTTTAAAGATTAAATATGTCGCAGTTTCAATATGTCGAGCTAATACTTTTAGTTAGGTACAGCATCCTCCGATAAAAAATTACACTTGACCGGTTTTAATTGAAATTACAGTTTATTGAAACGAAACGAATTGATTAGCAAGAAAGTATTTATTCTAGCAGGGATAGTGCATTGCCTTTATTATGCTGGCGCATTACCAGTGGTCACAGACTACAGTATCCCAGCATGTAATCCGCGAATGCTTTCGCGTGGGAGCTGCACCTGCCCTCGTCTCTATTTAGTCGACGTACCTACTATTACGATAAATTAACATGCTTATGTGTTTTTGCTTGTTGCGCATTCTCAGCACTATCACATCACGACTTGCGCAGTCATTGTAAGCAGTATACAGAAAGGTCTTAATTTGCGCAAGTGTTCGTTTCGATATTTAGAATGTCTGGAAATTATTTTGTAGTTAAGGTGCCCTTAATAAGTTAGTAGCAAGATGATCATTGTGTTGCTAGAAATGGTCTAATATAATTAAACTTACGTTATATGTTGACTATAGGACATGTGGCGTTAATTCTTGCCTATTCTTACTTACACTGGGCTTCCCTGAAAATAAATTTTATTTGCATTGTTTGGCTGCAAAATGGTTTTAATGAAAACAGAAAACAGCTGGTCTAAATTATTTGTAAACACATATTTGTAAAACAAAGTATAAAAAGGAAAATGTGTTTGTTGGTATTTCTTCTCAGAGGTTGTCATGTACGAGGGCGGCACTGAAAATTTCGGGAATCAAGGAAGTGACACAACATTACTATTTAAAAATGTATTTATTGCTTTTCGAAGTATTCTCCGCGAAATTTGACACATTTTTCCATACGATGGAACCAATCATTGAAGCAACCATTCCATTCGGAAGTTGGGGTCTCCAAAATGGCCGTTTTGTAGGCGTTCACAGCTTCTTTAGGTGATGAAAATCTCTGTCCACGCAATTTATTCTTTATTTTAGGGAAAGTATAGAAATCATTAGGGCTTAGGTCGGGGCTGTACGGCGGATGGTCTAATAATTCTATGTTTTCTTGCTCTAAAAACTCTTTTGTTCTGTGCGCGGTGTGAGAACTCGCATTGTCGTGATGGAGGATGATGCGGCGGTTGCAGTTCTCTCTACGGAGTTCAGAAACGACCTGTGGCAAACAAATGCTAGCATACCATTCTGCATTAACCGTTCTTTGTCCCTCAAGAGGAATAGTCGTAACATGGCCGGTTTTGGAGACAAACGTAGCCACCATTTTTTTTGCAACACTCCGTGAACGAACAATTTTTGTTGGCTTTAACTCATTTTCGAACACCCAAACTCGTGACTGGTTTTTTGTTTCGGGTTCGTACGCATATATCCAGGATTCGTCACCTGATACGATGTTGTATACAGCATTTGAGGATCCTGCGTGGAATCTTTCGAGAGTTCTGACGCACCAAGTAACGCGAGCCGCTTTTTGCTCTTCACATAGCAAATGCGGTATCCATCGGGAAAACAACTTTTTTACACCTAATTGTTCATGCAAGATTATTTGTATTTGACTCATGCCAATGTCTAAAGTTGCCTGAATTTCGCGGTATGTCACATGTCGATCTTCCTCAATCAGCTTACGCACAGCATCAACGTTTTCTTGGGTGACTGCAGTTTTTGGACGACCTTGACGAGGATCATCACTGAGCTTGACACGTCCACGTTGAAATTCAGCAAACCAGCGATAAATTGTGGTTTTGGATGGGGCTTCATCACCAAATGCAGAAATCATCCGGTCAACACACTGTTTTTGTGTTAAACCACTTCGAAAGTCATAATAAATCATCGCTCTTGAATTTTCTCGAGCAATTCCATTTTCTTCTTCTTCTTCTTCTCTTAGATTATGGCTTCTGTAGGTTATCTTCCACAATTTCGCCAATGTCAAGTTTAAGGCAACGTCGTACGGTATTTAGATGAATAAATCTTTACATATTCATAAAATATTTCTCAAAAATGAAAAGAAATCTAAAAAATATGTCGGCAACGTCGTACGGTTCAATTGTTTTTTCTCTTCTTCTTCTTCTCTTAGATTATGGCTTCTGTAGCTTATCTTCCACAATTTCGCCAATGTCAAGTTTAAGGCAACGTCGTACGGTATTTAGATGAATAAATCTTTACATATTCATAAAATATTTCTCAAAAATGAAAAAAAATCTAAAAAATATGTCGGCAACGTCGTACGGTTCAATTGTTTTTTTTCTTGTTTTTTCTCAACGACTAAACAAGTTTGACAAAACCTTGTGACAAGACCGTGAATCTTTTTTTAAATAAATAAATGGTATTCGATATGTAAAACCAAGGAGTTTTTAATTAAAAAGATTTTAATATGATAGGAACAGTGGAAATATTCCATTCCCGATACTTTTAGTGCAGCCTATGTAGATAAATTTCCCTCCATTGTTTCAATATGACGTGTAAAAGTATATGTTGTAAATATATAAATGATAGAATTGAAAAAAAAAAAACAAAGTACTATGACAGTATGTGATATTGCTGTTTATAATGTTGATACCAATTTTAATATACATGTATTTGTCAGTTTTTAGATTTTTTGATAGCAAAGTGGCGACGCAATACAGTTACATAGATATAAGTACACAAATTAAACATAACGATATAAGACAGCCAAACTTAAAATGATTTAAATCGGGGAATGTCCTTAAAAATTCGAGTAGTCGAGAGTTATAATTGGTAAACGAGTTTAACTCTGATGTCCGAGTTACATATGGCGTACCACAGGGAAGTATCCTCGGCCCTGGTCTTTTTCAAATTTACACAAACAACCTGTGTCAGAAAACTCTTGTAAATGGCAAGATTGATGATGATACCGCACGCGTATTTCATAGAGAGTACTGGACCAAGGCTCGACAAAACGCCGTGTCGGGACTGCATAAAGTGAGCCAGTGGCACCTGCTAACCTTAAGTCAAACAAAATCGTCCCATGTATAAAATTTTATATATTTACTATCTACATAATTAGGTTTAAAAGCTATTTTATTACATTAAAAAAACGGTCAATTATTACTTTAAATTACGTATTGGGAAGTAATTCTTGCAGTTTATGAATTATAAAGATTCCAATGCGAGTAGATAAAATAAAAGTAAGGTTGTATACATTTCGACCGCAGTTTATCTGTGCGGTGCGGCTCCACTCTCGAGTGTAACCGCAGCGCGTGCGTCGGCCGACCTTTTACACCGCCCGGAAATAGAACCGAAATTAAACTATAATCGAGTGCCACAGAGCTACCCTATGTTAGGTTGTCAATCGATACGCTTGGAAGAATAACTAACTGATCGTCGATCAAATACGATAAGTAGAGTTAAGATTTTTAGAGTACCGTTTATTATGAAATCTGCTTTATTCATATTAGTGCATTCGATAGAATAGAAAATTGCTTTGCATGATGAAGGTAATTTTTAAATATAATGCGGATTTTTATATGAATGAATTTATATTAATTTTATATGCACACACTATTTAACTAGCCTACAAAAATCAATCAATAATAAAATACATACTTTCTACATAAGTATACCTAAACTAACGCATAAAATAAAACGTTAAATTAAAAAAATATGAAAATAAATTTAAAATAATAAAATATTCTGGAGAAAGCGGGCACTTAAGCGTCAAAGTACTTCTTCTCATCACTGTCAGCTGGTAACGTTCACAGACAGAAGAGTCAGAACAGATACAAATTAAATATTTAATTTGTATGTGTTCATTATGAGTAAAATAAAAAAAATACATTTTTAATTCATACATAACTACTTACATGCACTTATGAATAACTGCCGCGTTCCAAGATGTGGATTTCCTATGGAGAAGAACGGGCAAGAAACTCCATGGTTACTCTTTTTAAATCATAGTTATATACAATACTTATGACTACGTTGTTCATGTGCTATCTGAGGACAATGTAGGACAAAAGAATCTAATCTTCTTAAAAAAGTCTACACTAAACCAGCCTAATTCTAATAATGATTAAAGTTTATGTTATGTAAATTGTCATGATAGCATTACGCTGACCAATCCCAGCAGATTGCACTCGATCACGAGTATGACGCATGCATCAGCGTCGCTTAGCTCAACCATATTATAAGGAAACTCACCAACATGATAAATGACGCCACAAACAGCATGACACTTGAGTGAGCACTACATATCTAAAATGCTAGAAGACTCAATTCATAACATATTTAGTAATTCGGTTCTAACAGAAACTTGTTATTACACGTCATGTCAAAACAACGGAGGGCAATTCGCTACATGACAACCTCTGAGAAGAAACGCAAGGCTAGGTCTTTGTGATTATGATTCTTCTGTTTTAATATATTGTTTTACAAATCTGTGTTTAAGAATTATTTAAGAGAGCTCTTAACTGGCACAAGCCGCGGGCTGACCAGACACAATAGATTTTTAATTGTGTCTGTGATCGAGTCCACCAATGATTTACATTGAAAATATATAATACAAAATATTGTTTCCAAGGAAGTGTGCATTGCTTCCAATTCCAATTGTTTCCATGTGCAGAAAAGAACTAACGCCACACGTCCCTATCTTCAACACAGTCTGATTTTATAATAGCACGCATAGCATGTTTAAACTTCCCATCAGTAAGATCCGTAATTTATTTTGCTAATTTACTATAGAATCGGACAGAATTATAACTTATAATTATCACGGCAATTATTCAAACAAAATAAACTAATAATAATCTACATCGTACTCGCAGTTACAGATTACAGTATCAAATCCAAATAAATAAGAGAATATAAAAAAGTAATTATTGTAATTTAAACAAATATAAAATACACAAATGACAATATTATACAAATTAATATAATCCATTATGTAAGAAATGATAACGTAATTAATTAAATGTCAAGATAAGAAAAAGGAAATGGCATTTGATACATAAAAACCAAGAGCGTCAATGTAAGCGTATTAGAGGTTTAGAACATTAAAGCAGCTCAATTCCAAGCATATCCCAACCATTTTTATCGTCCATATAACCCGTGACTTTATAGAAACCCTTTCTACTCAGATTCTGTTTTATAATGGGCTTGAATTTATTAAACCTATTTTTTTAAATATGAATGGCATTTTATTTTAAAAGCATAGGTATACATTGACACTTAAATTATTTGCTTATCTTCTGGAGCTTAGTGGCAGGAACAACTAGTTTGTGCTTGTTCCTAGTAATAACGATAAGATAAATATAGTTTATTACCACACACACACATAGATAGTTATAAAAATAAAAAAATATTTTGTAGTATGGTAAAAGGAACAGACTCAGCAATATTGGCAGAGCGTAGTGATTAAACCACGCACTGTTCAACGTAGATTTTCAGTCCGTCCCCTTTACTACGAAAATAATTAACAATGACTGCAGGTCCTACAAAAAAACAAAAAGAAAATAGGACGAAATTAAAATCAAACCAAAAAGTATAAATAAAAAAGAAAAAAGCAACACAATCTCATGATTATCCTGTAATATAAAAAGGTCAAACAAAAATGGGCCGATAATTGAGCCCTGTGGTACTCCTTTTTTAAGGCCCAGGAGACCACGACCTCGACCTTAATATCTGATCCGAAACAGCTCTTTCTTTAAGTTTATTGTTTTACTGTAGGCTTCAATAGGCATGTCCAAAATGTTGTACTTCGTTGGATTTTTCCATGGGTTTTTAATCTGAAACATATCTGCATATTCTTGCCTCTCCTTTCATTTCTTATTATATGGGATTTTTTTTAGAAGTCTCCTATAATAACATATAATAGCAATTAATACTCTTGAAAATTGTGCTAAATAGTACAATTAGAATTACGCTTGTCCATGTAGTGATACGTTGTACAACATCCAAACGTTAATACTCAAAAAATTTAACCACCTAACATAATGTTTTTTGTTAGTACAATAATCACTTTAAGTGCCTATGTTCTGATTGCATAATTATAGAAAAAACTGCTCCCTTTTTAGTGAGATCCTTTAGTTCTGCCATGATTTCATCATTTCGGCCGAATGAAGTCCACTGCTGGACACAGGCCTCCCCCAAAGATCGCCACAACGACCGATATGGATGTGTTGTATGCTCATTGGGGGGTTTTGCCATAATCGCCACGCTTGGCAGACGGGTTGGCGATCGCAGTTGAGTTGTTAATGTACTCGAAGGACGCTGCTGCCCATCCTCCGGCTAATCCCATAGTCGACTTTTACGACACCCACGGGAGGAAATGGGGTGGTGGTATTCTGAACCGCCACCACCCGGCATTTATCAATAATAATATATAAAATATTTTTTCAAACCTCTTTCAACAAACAAAATCATTTCACTTGTCGTGTTACTGTGATATTGTTATGTTGCTAATTCTCCCGACATCGCTCCGGCTTTGCGCATACCATTTTCCAGCAGTGGTAAAGCACTGTCTATGAAAGTGATTATCAACACTTTAAACTTTATAGCAACTTCTGCTTCACTCACCTTTCTTGCCTAAGTATTGTTTACTCTTGTATTAAAACATATTACATTACATGCACACAATCAATAAGCATTTACGAGAACATATGTATCATTATTTTATGTGTTTTAACTATCAGTAAATGAATTGAATTGTGTGCTATGGTACTCAAAGGTCACAGGTTATCAAACAAACGTAACTGATAGGTACTTATACCGACAATGAGTCAAGGTAATGTCCATTCATACTTTAATAACTTCTTCCTCTACCTTCCACACAAAGGCAAAACGCTTTAGCGTACAGTGAATTACGCATCAGCTAAAACCACATAATTTTTTATAGCATTAATAGTTTTTGCAACTACCTATCAAATCAAATCAAAATCAAATCAAAATGTTTATTAATCAAAAAAGCAACATCACTAATACGCTTTTATCAGTGAGCCACAAACTAAGCTTAGCTTGTATCTTGGGGCTCAAGAGTAGGGTTTATACAAAATAATGTTAATGTTACAATCAATCACAGTATTAAATTTCAGTAACTTAAATTTATTCTAGTGGGCTATGTGTATGTTTGTGAGTCGGGTGTGGAGGGGGTATGTGTGAGTGTTTGTGTTATTGTAATCGTATGAGTATAGCGCGTGCTAAAGCAGAGTTTCGGTATCATCATAAGATAGTTTTAGTAAAGAAGAAGTTAGTTTTTTTTTGCAAATGGCCACTGAACAGTCCCTTAGATCACAGATTTTATTAACTTTATTATATGTGTTGGGGTGAGAGAAAGCGGTGCACCGTCTTGCTAGTTCGGATTTGAAATCTGGTATAGGTACTCTAAAAACACGTTTTCTTACTATGCTAGGATAGTCAGGCCGTTCCTTAAGGGTAGCGTGTATTTTTAGCGTTGCTTTGAGTATAAAAAGTTGTCGGACCCTAAGAACCTGAAATTCTTGATAAATTAGGTCTGTGGGAAACTTGTAGGGTTTTTTCAAAGCTACTTTAATGACTGCACGTTGAGCCCTCTCCAGATTTATGAAGGTACTTTTCCCAGCACTTCCCCATACGCAAATACAGTATTGTATAATCGACTGACAAAGTCCAAAGTAAACTTTCCGCAGGATATCGAAGGGGCAGCAGTCTCGGAGCCTTTTCATGATATGGATTATTTTTCGAACTCTGTTTGATAACGCGGATATATGGGTTTTGTACGTTAAGTTACTGTCCACTACTATGCCGAGATATTTTATTGTATTTGTGCGTTCAAGAGCTTCACACGTACATGGATTCTGAGAGATGAAAATGCGGTCTCGCGGACAGGTATGTATTTTTAAAGACATAATGTCTGGGGGGCTGAAGGAGCTTGTTTTGGAAAAAGCAATATATTTCGTTTTGGTGACATTTAATGTGAGTAGGTTTGTGTCAAGGGACTTCGCCACATGAGCAAGTTCTTGCTCTGCTAGGCAGTATACCCGATCCCATGACTTGCCATGGAAAAGTATGGCTGTGTCATCAGCATAGGCGATGACTTCGGCGTTACGTAGAGGTAGACTCACTACGTCATTTAGGTACAGAGTGAACAGTGTTGGGCCGAGTATGCTGCCCTGCGGAACACCGAATGTAGTAGGAAGAAGTCTGCTTTTATGGATACCTATTTTGATATATTGAAGACGCGTGGTCAAATAGCTACGGAACCATTGTAATGGGACTCCCCGTATACCTGCAGCTTCCAGTTTCTTCAGAAGAAGTCCAATCGAAACGGTGTCGAAAGCTTTTGCCAAATCAAGAAAAACACCGAGGCAGCATTCTCCATTTTCTACGTAATTGGAGATTCGATTAGTCAAAAACACCACCGCGTCTTCGGTCGACCTTCCCCGTCGGAAACCGAATTGTCTATCGGTTATAATCTTGTGTTTGTCCAAAAAGTCAACCAGTCTCCTGCCTACTATTTTCTCCAGAATTTTCGAAGTTATGCTCAGCAGAGCGATCGGTCTGTAATTTTCAGGCTTGTTTTTGGGACCACTTTTATAGATAGGAGACACTGCAGCAATTTTCCAAGACTCCGAAAATATACCTGATTCTAAACTTAAATTAAATATATGCATGAGAGGCTTAACTATGCTATCTAAGCATTTTATAAGCAGTGGAACTGTTACACGGTCTGGCCCTGGAGTACTATTTGTGTTTAAATTGTGAATTATGTTAATAATTTCTTGTTCGTCGGTCGGATGCAGGTAAAAAGAGTGTGAAATAGATTTTGGCGCCCTATATGATTCTATTAGGGCTTCTTGCGTAGTCAAAAGTTTGTTTAGGATCTTGGTAGCATGTTTATCACCTACAGAGACGAAATGCCGGTTGCAGTTATCGAGTGACGACTCCGGGGAATCATGAGGTACAATTAGTTGTAAAGACGTACTTTGAGAATTACCAGATCCACATATGTCTTTCACTGCAGTCCAGAGTTTTTTGGGATTATCCTTGTTGTATTCGATTTCCTGCCTATTATGTAACGTTTTGAGTTTCTGAAGTAAGGTGTACAAAAAATTTCGGTATCTTGTGTAAATTAGGTGCTTGTTGCGGTCATCAGGGTTAGCCCTGCAATCTAGGTGGAGTTTGTCACGATGAATAATGCACCTTATTAAACCAGGGGTAATCCAAGGTTTGATGTTAACCATTTTACGACACATCTTAATGTGTTCCGTGTGATTGTTGAGGGCGCGTGTGATAATGTCGTTAAAGGAGTTTACAGCAGTGTTCACACATGAGCAGCCGGTAACTGAGTCCCAGTCCGTCTTAGTGATCTCATCAGCCACGGCATCCCAATCTGTTCTGACTCTCCAGCGGTTAGAGTTGTTGTATTGTGATTTCAGAGGAACACTACAGAGGGCAAGGTCATGATCTGTGATAGGTAGGCTACAAACAACACCAAAAGGTGTTGATTTTGTCTTTATAAATATGTGGTCAATGCAGGCACCACACCTGGTTGGCATAGTTATAGCAGGGGATAAGCCGTGGGATGCCATGAGACATACATAGTTTACTACTTGATAGTTATTTAGGTCGTTAATATTAATGTTGATATCGCCAGCTACAATTATATTTTGTTTGTTTTTTAATTCTGAAAGTGTGTTGTCGAGTGAATTTAGGAATCTTTCCGCGTTTGTAAAAGAAGGAGACCGATAAATAGCTAAGAGAGTAAAGTCGTTGTTTATGTTTAATAAGACGCTGTCAGCGTCATCAAGAATTGATTCTTTAAATATAATGTTGCAACACCTGGTGGATTTTGCGAAGACAACAATTCCCCCGTTTTTATTCACTTGAGTTGTTGTTTTGTATGTACTGTAACCTTGAAGTTCCTCTATTAACATGCCGTCAGAGAGCCAGCACTCTGTTAACACAATGAAATCGATATTCGAGTCCAGTCTATTTAGAGCAATTACGAATTCGTCAAAATTTCTCTGAAAACTTCTTATGTTATAGGTCAGCACCTTAATATTGTGTTTGGAAGCGTTTAGTATACTCTTGCAAGTTTCGAGAGATTCTACTGTGCGACAATCTATTGTGAAGGATTCGTCTAAGTCATTAGCAACGCTAAGTAAAGCCATATTTATATAATAAGTAAAAATAACAGTGCGAACTTAGACTCAGGGAGCCAGATTTTATCAGAATCTTAGTTATTGCAAGAGGGTTGATAATAATGTTGCTAATGCTTCCTTGACATGAAATGTGTTTGTGATTTTGAGTGAGTTTGAAAGTTTGTATGGGTAATGTGCCTGGGTTCTGAAAGTGGTTGTGTGGTTGTGCCAGCCCTATTAAAAAGGATAACAATTGATACTTAAAAAATAGTGGGGAATACTGGTTAAATTGTTTAGAAAAGGAACAAAAAAATTGCAAATATAACAGGTACCTAATTGTGATCATCAAGTCGTATAAGTTGAAACAAAGCAGTCTATTGTTAACTCTCTGTTTGATTATTTGTTGTGGGGCAACAGCGCAGTAAGTCATCCGGGTTCCTAATGGCAATGGCTGGGGATCCTTCCTTCCTGCGAATATTAATAGTTCCATTTTTGATCCAGCAGTACTTATACCCACATTCCTTTGCGCGTGGTTTTGCTGCTCGAAATAACAGTCGATTTTCTTTCGTCAATCGCTCGTTGAAGTATACAGTCCTGTTGGTGCCTGGTATATCCAAGTCTTCACTCAAGAGGTTGCGCCGGGTTTTCCCTGCGCGCAGAAATTCGTTTCGTTTGTTACGTCGCAGAAACCTGACTACTAGTGGGCGTGGGTGTTTGTCTACAGGGGTAATAACAGTGTCATCAACGTTATCGCTTTGGCGGGGCCCAGCTCTTGTAACATAGTCCAATTCGGTTTCGTCAAGGCTTATGCCAATTTTTACTGCAACAGTAAGGATAACGTGAACGGGATTTTCACTAGGCGTTTCATTTATTCCTAGGATTTCGACCTGGTTTCTCAAATGAAACTGAGCTTGTGAGTATATACTTTATGTGATGGAGTAAGCGTCGTGTTCTGCCTCCCACGCGCTGGGTCGATACCAGCCATGAATGGGGGATCACTTCTCTTGCAACTATTAATAATTCCCCATGAAGTTGAGTCCATTCACGTCGGTCGCGTGAATGGACTCCATTAAGGGCTGCTGAGCTAATTGACGCCGCGTCACAATAAGGACACGCGAGCTACTCGTACGTGTATTGTGATTGTGAACAACACGGATTTAGAAGACATACGTCATTTGTAATGTTCACACAGGTTTACATAATTGCACTCCACACTTTTCTTGTGAATGTTAAATTGACATGGACCAGAAACAGATAATTAATAAGTATCAGTAGGTGTGTTATGGAATTTTTATCATAACCTACTGTGACTGTGATAATCGAAGAGCCTATTTATAAGATATTTATTCTGGTTGGTCAGAATTCAGAGCCGTCTCTATGGGGGGTTGTGCGGTCCGTGGCCTACCGGTACGCCTGTATGGGCAGCTCGACTATCAGGCGCCCAGCGCTGCAGAACCAAAATTGACGGTCTGGCACTTGGAAAGTGGTGTCACCGCCTGCGGATGCAGTTGGCGACCAAGCGCGTCATCGAGGCCGTCCTGCCGCTCTTTGAAACATGGATCAGAAGGAACGAGCGCGTCACCTACCGCCTGACGCAGGTGCTCACCGGGTATGGTTGTTTCGGCGCGTACCTGCACAGGATAGGACGCGAGGCCACGACACAATGCCACCATTGTGATAGTGACCAGGACAACGCACAGCACATGTTCGAGGCGTGCCCTGCGTGGGCTGCCGAGCGGCGGATCGGATCCGGCAAATTCTCTCTCTGCCAGCAGTAGTGTCGGCTATGTTGGCAGAGCACGAAAAAAGCAATGCAGTGGTCTCCTTCTGTCAGAGCGTCATACTCCAGAAGGAGACCACAGAGCGGGATCGGGAGAGGGCCGATCCCGCTCGAAGAAGGAGGCGGCGCCGGGGTAACAACCGACCTGGCGCCTAATTCCCATACGCCTGAAACCCCCTGCCGTTGCTATAAGGCGGGGGACCTTTGGGTTCGCGGGTGCGTAGATTGGGGAATCTGCGTGCCTACACCGAGCGACCCAAGAGAAGACTGTAGCACGCATGTGGTCACGCGCTGCCGTGGGAGGCTTTGGGGGATCCTTTACAATCCCTCCGGGGGGGTGACCGCTTTACAGTCACCCTCTCCGAGATGTGCCTACAGGCGTGGCACCAGTGGGCGGCTCTAGTGTGATCATACGAGGACCTGGAGGCTCCCTTAGGTGCCGAAGATGACCGCTCTAGTGGTTTTAGCCGGTAGGAGACCAGCATACCCCTTCGCCCTTCCCCGGGGCGAAGGAAGTTCATGAAGTATTTCCACTAGGCATCAGAAAAAAGAAAGATATACAATAATATTCAGAACTCAGAACATGGCTCTATGTTAAGTGTGGAAGACAGACTTTCGTAATCATCCGAGCTAATAAATTTTAAATACCTACCCGGTCCTGGTCCTAGGATTTTCACAAAGATTCGATTTATCCGATCATCCTTCGATATATATCTATAATCTAAGCACTCACCCAACCACATTCCGAGAAAATAAAGATTGTTATAGAGGTTAATGATATGTTGGTATAACATTAAGTTATAGCCTTCCTGCTTAGGTATCGGAAATTTAGCGTTCTAAAATACTTTTTACGTAGCTGCGAACCCCCAGGATGCGTATGTTGTTCTTCGGAACCACTTATGCAAGGACGCAGAGCTGTGTTATATAACACCACCTGTGTATAACTCATCTCACGCCTTATTAACTAGCAACTAAGCAAAAAATCTGCCCTCTGGTGGGAAATTATAAAGAATGATTTGTATAGCGAGTTGTTATTGCCCGAGGGCGCTGTGTCGATATATTTTTATATGACATAGGGGGGTACGGATTGTTACGGCCCCCTGTCTATGGGGGCGTAGACGCTATCTGCCGCGACGGAAAAGGCGCCATATCCTGCGGAAGATAGCGTGAACCTCTTCTGCCACCGTTCCGTGCCGCGGCCGCTCAATGAGCTGCCTATTGTTTTTACAAAAACTTCGCAAGAGGCCCTGTAAGTACTGACGAAATATATGGTACAGTTGGTTGTGTATGTAGTGTTGGTTACGCTGTGGTTTCGGATTGTTCGCTTTAGTTTGGTGCAGAGTTGCATTCCTTTTAGTTCGTAAGGTAATACCGGAAATACGAGTAAGTATAGGAATATATAGATTCCACACGATTACTCCGGCAGAGGAAGCTCCAGAACACTCCATGCGATGTGAATAAATATATGCACGCCAGATGGGCGTGACATTGTTATGATAACACGAAATTAGTCATGAATTCATGATTATTTAGTATGTAATATTTTGCAAGTGTCCTATGGATTTGACAGTTTATCGGTACCAAGTACACAAAGGTAATGCATTTTTTTTTGCAATAGATCGAGTGATATGTATCTGCCAAGTGATGCAGTGAGCCATTGATCTGTCCTCGCATGCAGTGAGCCATTGATCTGTCCTCGCAAGAGAAGTAGACGTTGCCTTAAACCGACACCGCTTAATATGTCAAGTATGTATCCTACGGCTACAGCATGCGCAATGGAAAATAATAAATAGAAGAAAAATATTTTAAAAAAGCATTCACTTTATGGCCCCCTACCGCTTCCCCAGGCAATGCTTTAAAAGTCGGCACAGTTTTCAGTGTTTCATCGACAATGGCTCTGTCAGGTTACCCGTTGTAAACTGGGGCTAGAGAAGACGTCCTGTCATCTGAAAATTAAATCGAACCTGTTGGGTGTTATAACACTTCTCTCCTGGCAATTAGCAATGTACAAACCGCATTTCAGTCATCTTTAAAGTAAAGAAAATAATGAACTGTGTACCGAAATTAATGCAGTGACGACGCAGACGAAATTTCTAGGATTGCTTCTAGAAATTTCCTATTTTGTAGATCAGGACATAGTTTAGAACCAGGGTTGCTGCGAACATCAGCATCAGTGTCTGCGGAACTTCCGCATAATTTCCAATATCAGTATCAGCATCGGCATTGATCGATGCTTATTATGAATTCTGATGTTCAAACCACTGCGATTAAGGTAATTGTAAACAAGCACAAACTTGTGAAAGTGAAAGTGCAGTAAACCATAATATCGTGCGTAATGATATACTCGCTCTCGTGGTGGATATAAAAGTTAAATTGATTCTTTTCTTATCTTTGGATATAAATTCATAAGGGTCAGTATCAGTACGTGCTTTCTGGAAACAAATTTATCAGCTATGCAGCATCCGCCGAAGTAAATAATGAAATATCGACATCAGAATCAGCTGATGTGGAAAAATGTGCATTAGTAAACCCTGTTTAACAACATGTCACGACCATACAAACATGACAACTGCAGGCTATAACATCTTACCGAGCATAATATATGTTGATGTTTCTTTCACGCTATATGTACGTACCAAAGAAAAGAGCATTTGTTGCAAAATGTATCTGAACAATATACAGGCTTGCCAAGATGAAGCCTGTAAGCTAGTACTCAAAAGCTTGGTTTATTACCGCTACCGTTTCTTTATATTTTCGGTGTAGGTATACGTACATGTTTTACAAGCATGAGGCGTTTTTCATCATAAATTCACGTAACCGGCGATATACAAACAGGCTTGTTCTATATGACCCTTCTGGATTCACTAAATTCCTACAATAAAAACTGTTTGACTAAAGTGTACGAGAATACTCAGTGAGCTAAAAACACTATAATATGCTAGATAATTTAAAAATAGTACATTAGTTATTACGTGTGGTGCCGGCTACGAATAGCACCAACCCATCTCATCCCGCGGGTGTCGTAAAAGCCGACTAAGGGATTAGACGGAGGATGGGCAGCAGCGTCCTTCGAATACATTAACAACTCAACTGCGATCACCAACCCGCCTGCCAAGCGTGGCGATTATGGCAACACCCCCCAATGAGCACACAATACACCGATATCGGTCGTTGTGGTGATCTTTGAGGGAGGCCTGTGTCCAGCAGTGGACTTTATTGGGCCGAAATGATAGCTGACAATAACCATTATGGCTGAGCGCATAAAATAATTGTATGGTATGTACTACTAGCTCTTGCCGAGCAAGCGCTGGCAATTGTGATAGCCAAAATCCACGCCCTGGGCTAAACACGGCCTCACAAAACCGCACCAAAGCCGTCCAGAAACGTCACTATTCATTCATCGGTCCCGCCTTAGTCACTGGCGTTACGCACGGCTCAGTGGCCGAATGAAACGTAAGTGTGGTGAGGCACTCTTTCCGGATTTCTGGAGATAAGTTAGTCATGCTCAGGATATGGTCCAGTAAATTTTCTGAATTGGGTGGGTTGTTTATTGAACAAGAATTTTTGATTTATTCATTCGCTATATTCTGATAAATATGTCTATTTAGAAGAACGCCATGTCGCTTTTTGTACTTCGGTGGGTCTGATTTCGGTAGGTATTTGCCCGAACCTTAGGAAAACATACCAGTGATGACATATGGCACAGAAACGTGATCACTTACTATGTGCCTCATAAGAAAGCTCAAGGTCTCTTAGCACCTTTGGAGATAGCTCTGCTTGGTATTTCTCTGCGTGATATAATCAGAAATGAGGAGATCCGTAGAAGAAATAAAGTTGCCGAATAGCTGAAAGGATTAGTAAACTGAAGTGGCAGTGGGCGGGACACATTGCCCGTAGAACTGATGGCCGTGGCGAAAAGGTTCTCGAGTGGAGACAGCGCACTGGAAACCATATGTGACAGTCTGCAGTTGCAAGAAGCGAATGTGCTTACTAGGATCATCACGCCAGAGAATATTCTAGAGACAAGTATAATGCGAATTTATAGATACCCCTCGAAACATTTTCTGAATATCACAGATCAGTGTGTAAATATATGTCCTCCACAAAAGAAGAATGTTAAAAAGGTCTCTTTACAGAAACTTTACAGATACTTTTCATTAAATGAAACACCCGATCTTGAAAGGATTAGTATACTGAAGTGGCAATGGGCGGGGCACATTGCTTGTAGAACTGATGACCGTTGGGGCGAAAACGTTCTCGACGACTTCCAACGAGGTGGACAGTCGACCTAGTGAAGGTCACTGGGAGTCTTTGGATGCGGGCAGCATGTAAGCGCTCGTTGTGGAAATCTATGGAGAGACCTTTGTTCAGCAGTGGACGAATAAATGGCCGATGTGATGAGGATCACTGTTAAAGGCACGAAGTCGTTGTAATATGCGTTTACGGGTAGTTTATTTTATTACAGATGCCATGAATTATTTATCTTGATATCTAGGTTTTGATAATTAGCTTAAACAATAAAAAAAATTGATACCTTTATCAGAAACGTTATTAAAAACATACGTATAATTAGAAAATAAATCGGCCACCGAAGTCATCCTAATTCGTATTTAATTCTGGAAAAGTGCCGTAAGTAGGTATTGAGTAAAAAAAACAATTTATAGTACATAATCTTTTCTATTCAATCGTGGCTAACAGAATACTGCAAGTCTGCAACTAGTTATATTTTTACGTAATCTTCGATACGTCTCTGAACTAAACAATTTATGAATGGATATTGTTTATCGCTGAATGTCATTATTTCCTTGTGATATGGAGTTGTTCATTAATCCTGGTACTGTTACTCAATGAATGCATATCCGGCTGTTTTTTATAATACCTACAAAAAGATTAATTTGTAACAATTTGCAATGAAAAAAGGCTGTGTGTGTATTCGAATTAACACATTTTCAAAGTTGACTGTGGGCAGAGAGAATATCACAAAGAAGATATTAGTGGACCCAATTGAATTAATATTTACCGTTTCGAAATGACTACAAACTACTGATATCCTCACAATAGTCATTGATAATCAAAAAGGCGCAGGGAAAACAACAAATAAAATAAACTCTGAATGGACATGATTGGGCTACTAATCCATTGTTATGTTGCTACTTTATAGCGCTTGTTATATGGAATAGAAATCAATTTCAAAACTTCTGTAGCGAGTGTGAGTGTCCCTCCATACCAAATAGAACGCAACGTCTGTCTTTTTGTTTGCTGATAACTTTATCTTTTTCTTCAACCAGTATCCTACCAGCTGGATATGAGACCATGATCATGTTGCGACCTTCTTGTTCATTATTTTTCTGTGAAGCTATCCGTTGTCGATCTTTCAACCGTATGGTCTGCCAACTTTAGATATAATACATCGACAAACACGGCGATGTAATTACCATAATCTGATTTATAATTGTAGCTGTTAATTTCAAACCTGATATTGTTTATAACTTCTACGCAAGCGAAGTCGCGGATAAGAGCTAGTAATTTATTAAACTAGGTACGTTTGATGCTAATGACATTTTTTCACATTGCTCGTATATGATTGCGTGCGCGCATACCATACTGCACATTGTAAATAATGTATGCGGCATAGTTCGTGCTCCATTTACGTTATCACAGCGGAAAATTAAAATTATGCTCTTTATTTACGACATGTGTGAGATTGCAAATAGATAGTTAGATCTGGCGTACACAAGTGCCGGATAAATATTAGGTAATCATTTATTTTAGACCCCTGTATTGCTTTATTCTTAGCATAATTATCACGGTGCGCCCAATAAAACAGAGAAGTTTATATGGCCAATTAACCTCTTATAGCGCTCAGTGGTCGATTATGCATTATACAATTATTTTTATGGATTTAGGTTATGGTTATCAATTAGATTTAGAGAAAATACTCTTGCTGATATAAAAATGATAAAGATAAAACATGTAGTTTAATATAAACGATATATTATGATTTCATCATTATACTGACGATGAGTATACGCGGCGCGGTTGATGACCTGTAGTGAACTAAATTGTAGATTGAACTGAATTATAAATATTGACGGATTTGCTGTCCTGGTTTGTTTGTATTTTGCAATGTACGGTTGATACAACCGTACAATTTTCCTTATATGCACAAGTTTAATTCATATTGTAATAAATGATAACATAGTCTATACAAAGTGCTGATAATAATTATAGCTATCCCACGACGATATGATGTGTCATCGATTGTTGCAAACGTAAATAAATGTGGAATGATTATGTGCAAACGACCGTTACATATATATTTGGCTTTTATATTCATATTGTACAGATATATATACAAACATGGTGCGTATGTATATGTCCACAATGTTAGTGTGAACAGTATTTGCTTGATTGTTATTCAGTTCAGCTGCGGAGTGAGACATGATGCCGGGCGAAGCTAGTCGGCGACTACGATCGAATCGTGGCTTCTAGTGCACGTATGATTCGGAGGTCGATGAACGATTCCTGCCAACAAGGAGATAGTCTTACTTTGTCCATATTTAGCGTCTGAAATTAAATTATTATGATGTATTTATCACCAACCGCAGAACAAACAAAAACTTTTTAACAAAAAAAATACCGACTTCAAAATTCTATAGGATATTAAAACTACTAAAAAGAAAAAAATAACTTTGTTTACGAAGTCGGGCGGGGCCCATAAATTTAACTCGTTGGTCTGCATGAAACATGTATGGGGCATACCTGGCCTCCTATAGAATTTTGAAGTCGGTATTATTTTGTTAAAAAGTTTTATTTGTTTCTTTTTTGTGTTAATAAATGTAAGAACTTTTCCCAATTTGGTATAAGTATCTAACACAAAAAATAATTCTAAGAATCGAAACTATTAAGACATCATCTAGGTAAGCGTAGTCAAATTACACCTATTTATTGAAGCTGGTAAAAAAATACTCAATCAAATGCAATGAAATTTATATGGGACCAATTCGAAAGCATTCTGCATCTATTAAAAAAAGAATCGCTCAAATCGGTCTACAAATATCAGAGTAATCGGTGTACATACGTAAAAAAAAATGCGCATCGAATTGAGAACCTCCTCCTTTTTGAAGACGGTAAAATTAACCCCAATTTTATAGTTCACATTTTTTATTTTGATTCGATTCTATTTTATTTTTTGATATGCTCAAGCTGCACAAAGATGTTCAATAACATCGAGCAAAAACAAAGTTCGCTACTTTTTACATTTTCAAACATGTGATAGATCTGTTTTCCAGTGATGCAATTGCCATCTACTAAATAGCTATAATGTCTTTGCAAAGTCAAGAGTTTACATCCACATTCACTTGTGTTGCATGCTTTATTGATTGTTAGAAATTAATTTGCTTTTCCATTCTGTGCGCACTTACAAACTATTATCATCTTTTCTGTTGCAAATATCATAATTCTATTACTGCATACGTATATTAATGATATCGTATAGTGCATTCATTCATAATTTATATGTACTTTCGTTAAGGGATCAGATGAGGAAGGTACAAACTAAACTACGCCTCTGGAATAAAGTTCTGTTAAATCGGTTATGTCATTTCCGTGGAATAGTTTATAGACTACGTGGGAACTCAAAAATAGTGCAAAGTTGTTGACACTTGGCACTGTACTATGAGAATTACATCGTATTGCGTTGCGCCACCCATCCCTGGGCGTCGACGGTTGTCATAAGCGTTAGGTTTAAGGTATTGCTTACGTCAGTGTTTTAATTTAATAGGTACCGTATAACCAGTATTTTCAAAACATTTTGTTATAATTTTCATATCACAAATTAAGGTCGGTGTGCTTTTTTAAGTTGTTGAACTTTAATCATAATGTTTAGGTACCTACTTACAGATAATTTTAATTGTAATTTTGAAATATCAGCTTGTTTTCACGATGTTGACGCGATGTAGAATATAATTTAGAACAAAGATCTTTCAAAGCTATTTAATTACCCTCAAATGCTAACCCACTAAAAACCGAACCAAACAGCGTTTAGCTGTGCCACAATGAATTATCAGTTTCTATTCACGATGTTGACGCAAGGTGGAATATTATTTAGAACTAAGATCTTTTAAAGCTGTTTGATTGAACCTAAAAGCCACCACAACCCACTAAAAACCGAAATACAAAAACCAGAGTTAAGCTGTGCCACAACGGTGCTGAATGAAAAAACATTTACCTCATGGATTCATTCTCTTATATTATATGTAGGTATATATAAAAAGAAACATTATATGCTTAGTCTAGATTAGGTTTTAAAAGTTTCAAGGACGGCGGCATTCAAAAAATGTATTTCCGAGACAAAAGCGTCCGGCTCCGGTCATCAGACCCCCTAAGTTGGGCCTTCTAAATTACAGGCCTATGAGTCATCACCCGTCTGCCTTCCTTGTTAGGCACTAAAGCAACTTTCTGTACGTACGTCATTATGTCCATTTTGTTGTGCAAATTTAAATATATTTACAGAATTCGTAGAAATACTGTGAGTCTACGCGGTTTAGATGCTAACGAACTGGCAGTAGACGCGGGTTTTGAATGCTGACAATTCTACGTGTACTGTCTGTTGGGTCTGGATGTTTTTATAAGTGTAGATGCGTTGCCCGCGCTCTACGAAGGTCTCGCGAAAGCAAGGCAATTGCCCGGAGTTCACTTAGTCACGCACCGACCAGTGTTGCGGGTCGACGTAAATCATAAGCTTAATTCAGTAACAAATTGCGAAATAATAATGTATATAGACGTATATACAATAGTGTTTATAGACTATAGAGGGAATAATAATGTATTTACAATACTGTTTATAGACGATGCACGAAGTATACTGCAACTATGAGAGAAAAACATGTTTTATTTCATAAATACGTAACGTATATCGATATTGTCAATAAAAATAGTATATTATTTTACTATGCGGTCTAATGGCGGCCGTTCTGTAATGCAGTAATGTTCGTGCATAGCGCGTCTATTTGTAAAATGTCATTGATACTGTCTATATTCGTATAATTAAATCGCTTGAGCGGTGAGGTTAGGCTAAATCTCGGCGCTATCAGTCTATGGATGGGTGACAGCTCAGTGGTATTTGAACTGAGCGTCTCCGTGTTTCGCAGGGCACGTAAAATCGTTGGTCCCGATTGGTGTCATTGGCAATCATTAAGCCAAGTCGGAGGCCTTCGGGTGGCTTGAACAACTCAGACAAGGGTGGCCACAACCATTCGAAAAGAATAGAAGAGTATTTCTTTTATCTGCGCGATAGGCACATTCGATACGTGGACAGGGAGGGTAGCGTAAAGCGGAGGGAAATTACGTGCGGGGTTCCCCAGGGGTCGGTCCTCGGCCCCATCTTATGGAACCAAGAAGTTCCACAGGGCCCAATAAAAAAAAGTTTAACGCATGGTAAGATGGCTTCTTTATAACTCGAATGCGGTCCCCAGCAGTAATAAATAAATAAATAAAATACTCTCGTTTCTAGACCCGAGGACGTTGTATGAACAGACTCTTGTTTTATTTTATTAATTAATGCCTTGAATTATTTATTACAAAGGACAGGATCTATGAGCAGTTATATTTTTTTAGCAGTTTGTTTTATTCGTTTTCCTGTTGCTTTTGGTGGACTTTGTAGCTGTACTGTTTCGTGCTGTTTTAAACGTAAAATGACTAAGAGACGGTAAAACAAGGTGAATAGTAAAAGTTAAGTACGCACCAGTGTTTTAATTACTTTGTATGTTATCGCTGCCTCGGCAAAATAAGTATCCGTGTATTATTTTACGATAGCATTTTATAAATAAATGAGAAGACTTCTGTTAGTTACAGAATATACATATATGTTTAAGTCTTAGTGTAAGGTGTTTTAATATATTTTCTTAATTATTTGATGACCCAAATAAGGTTTTGCTTTTTGATGTTGACAGGCAATTCGAGTGAAATACCATCTACTTCAGTTATTATTATTACGTATTAAAGTCTGTGTTATAATTTTACATTCTCTCTATTCTACGAAGTTCCTCTTGGGCTACTTAGGCTATAATTCATTAGAAGTAAGACGATCGAATGACCAACTGCTCACCATGTGCAAGGTTCTCCGTGGAGGAATAGATACCCCAGATCTCCACAGTGAACTGTTACAGCTCTTCACTCCGAATAATTACCGCCGTAACAGGAGACACAAACTATTCTCAGTTCCCTCATGTCGAACTGTCGCGCGAGCTCGATCCCCTATTCCGCGAACCCTCACTGTCCTCAATGCTCTTCTAGACGCAAAACCTAATTGTGATGTGTTTGCGGATGAATGGAAAGTGATTTTGTCAGAGTGTTTGGAGTACTGTGAGAAGAATGTGTGAATGTGTGTGTAGCTGTAATGTTCCGATATTATATTATGTAATTCAGTATTTTTATGTTTACCAAACCTTTTTTATTTTTTACTATCGCGTCTATACTTATTTTTTTGACATCACTTTATAATAATATCTACAATGTATAATTTTATTTTAATGCTGTTATTGTACATACTTAGAAATTAATTATTGTAATTGGCCACGGCCGTGTAATTAATAAATAAATAAATATAGCTATACTAAATGTTAGATACATTCGCAAAGCTGTTATCACCAGCATTATCTTTGGAAGTCTCGTTATTTTTTTACGTTACGCGAGCCTGGTTTTGTAAATACTATGAATATACCCCGGCGTCGTCGGCTAGCATTGGCCTCGATCCAGGAATAGGCCATCCTCAGTTCAAGTGTACTCCATTTCCGGCATATAATTTTACGCCCGACTGTTTGTCGGCGCAACGATTGTAATGAAGTTCAATAACATTTATGTCTGTTTTAAGCTGCACTGAAGCTGTCCTGTGGTATTCATTTGGTTTCAAGTGGTATAGTTCATCGTAAGTTCAATTACTTAGCTGCAGGTGAACTCTGTCCTTATCTGAATAGCAATATCATAAAAAAAAACAAATAACGGAAACAATTTGTACTTAATGCGACACTACTTATTGCGATGTCGTGGTGGTTTAGTAACTTTAACACTAGGCTGTGTGTTCACGAGGTTTCGGGGGAATCCTTCACAATCCCCCCGCAGCAGTGCCTGGGGGTGGCCTCTTTACAGTCGCCTTCCCTCCACTAGAGGGGTTGACTGCTTTACAGTCATCCCCTCCGAGATGTGCCTAATGGAGATTATTCGAGTTCCTGGAGCCTTCCTACGGTGCTGAAGATGACCACTCCGGTGGTTTTAGCCGGTAGGAGTCCGGCCTAGAGGGCTGATCCCGCACGAAGAAGGACGAGACGGCGCCGGGGCAACAACCGTCCCGGCTCCCAAGTCCAACACGCCTGAGCCCTCTGCCATCACTTCATGGTGGGGGGCCTCGGGGTCGCGGGTGCGTAGATTGGGGAATCTGCGTGCCCACACCAAGCGACCCCCGGGAAGACGGTGGCGCGCACATGGTCACGTGCCGCCGTGTGCGCAGCACAGCGCAATGCGAGGCTTGGGGGGATCCTTTACAATCCTCCCCGAGAAGTGCCTGGGGGGGCGACCTTTTTACAGTCGCCTTCCCTCCGCTAGAGGGGGTGACCGCTTTACAGTCATCCCTTCCGAGATGTGCCTAAAGGCGTGGCACCAATGGGCGGCTCTAGTGTGATCTTACGAGGACCTGGAGCCCCCTCCTTCGGTGCCGAAGATGACCGCTCCAGTGGTTTTAGCCGGTAGGAGTCCGGCATACCCCTTCGCCCTTCCCCGGGGTGAAGGAAGTTCCATGTAGAATTTCCACTGACAATCAATAAAAATAAAAAAAAGGAGTCCGGCCTCCTCGGTATACCCCTTCGCCCTTTTGGGGGGCGGAGGAAGTTGTATTTCCACCGGATCAATCAAAAAAGAAAAAAAAGCCTGTGTGTTCAATACCAATGTAACTTTTTTAGGTATGTACTTTCTTAATTAATCTTAGATACCAATGACTTTCGGTGAAGGAAAACCTTGTGGTCAACACGCAGTGAGCAAGCGTGGTAGGTCACCACCTTGTTGACTCCAACACTTGTTCCTTCTCTGTGTGAGAAAAGTCCTTGGCCGGCGCGGCTGGAGCAGTGGTAGATACAGTCGACTGCTGGGCTCCGGGTCGCGGGCTCGATTCCCGCACGGAGCAAATATTTGTAGATCTGCAAGTAGTTGTACCGGGTCTGGGTGTATTGTGTGTGTTTGTGTCTGTAAATGCATCCATGACACAGGAAAAAATAGTTTAAGACAAATAAAAAAAAAAAATTGCCAATTCATAAATAGCAATCAAAATAGCTTTTTAAAAAACTGTTAAGAAGGGACAATCTCTTTACCTTAAGTGTTTATAAGAACTTATTTATCACGTCTGGGTTATTTCCTTGAAAGTTGAGCAGCCCGTTATCCGGTATCGTAGAACGCATTCTGCGAACCGGAGAACAGTCTCCGAATTACATTTTATTCAAACAACAGGTAAATAAATAAATTGTTTAAATCTATTTGAGTCTGAATTTATATTATTAACTTGTGATCATATAGAAACAGAATAGAATTTAATGTTATCAATACGTTTGAAAAAATCTTGATTTGTATTATGATGTAAGAAAAGCTATAAATTATGAGTTACGAAAAATGAATTGTAAATGAATCGTGAATCAAATTATTAAATTATGAATTATTGTAACTTTAACTTAAATTAACTCCTGTAACAAATTTTCTGATTGTATTATTTTCTATGGGTGTACTTGCCTGAAATAAATGTTGATTATTATTATTAAATATCCATATGCAATATCAACCTTATCCGTATGGTGTCTGGATTAAAAATATAGCACCACTTCGTCGCCTCCAGCGGATGTCATAAAAGGCGACTAACGCTTGAACACTGAAACGCGATTTAGTATTTAAATCCCGCTTAACTATTTGAGACGCCCGCTTTCGGTAGGGCGTATCAAATAATGAAGCGGGATTTAAATATTAGGCGGCGTTTTGGTATTCGATCGTAAGGGACTCTTAATCGACGAAACGATTAGCGCATTAACCGAGCGATCGGATGCTGCGCTACGGCTCGCAGGTTCGATTCCTGCACGTAGCAAATATTTGCATGATCTGCTGGTATTTGTTAAAGGCATGGGTGTATTGTGTATGTGGAATTTGTGTCTGTAAACCCACGATACAGGACTATTAATAATGTAGGCAACGTTTAAAAAAACGAATGGAAACCAGGGTGAATTGTCAGCAGTGAACAGTAGCCATACTGCGGTCACTAACCCGCCGAGCGTAGTGAGTATTGGCAAATTCCCCCCAAAATGACTACACAATTGGAAAAACCCATGGAGAGGCCTTCTTCCAGCAGTAGACGTCTTTTGGCTGATATGATGATGATGAATGTCAACCTCTCTCGTAAACTTATAGTTACCATAACTAGTATTTCGAACAGCATATTCTTCCAATTCCTTGGGCGACTGTTAACGCCACGGAAAGGAGGAGTCTGGAACGTTCCATTTGACATTTAAATATCGTGACTCGTGGTGTATTATTTTACAGCGTAAGTTTTATATCTGAAGCTTTTCATTTAGGAAATTAAGTGTAATGTATAACTAACACTTGCTTACTTATTTTGATATAAACCGATTTACAATGTAGGTGTAAGGTTGATTGGCTGTAAGATAATTTTCATGAAAAGGCGGAGTGCGTCAATGCGTGGGCGCCTTGTTATTCCGCAGAGCAGCCGCGGGGGATGGGCAACCCGTACAATAAGTATCAGTATATGGAGGCTGCCTTTGTTCCTTCAAACTAAATTAACCAAAGCCGCTACGCCTACTGTCCCTAAAGGGTGAAAGTTCACCCATATTAATCCACGATGGAAGCATAAATGTGTAAATAAAAGTCATTAAATTTTGTATGTGGAAATGATCTCTATCAAAGTTGGTGCCATAAGTAGTGGGCGTATAAGAACGAACTTATTAACCTTACCTATTGATTATTTTTGCTAACCGAAGTTGAAGTCAGTAAATATTTATAATTTATAGGTAATTTATAATAATATGTTTGTGTCTGAATTAAGAAGTTAATAATTACTCGTTATTTATATGAGCATCAAGTTATCTTTTTATTTGCTGAGCTAAATTATCTACGAAATACGTGTACGTGTGTGCCTAACTTGATTATATTATATAGTATAAGCATTTTGACCGAGGCCTGTTATTGTTTCGCCTTTGATGTATGTACAAAATAATAGCTCTAAAAGCTTTATGACGGTTAGACCATGGTGTGGGAGGTGTGACGCGAAGGCACTCAGTTGTGCGAAAAATTACCTATACGGTATGACAAAAACCTTTTTGTTCTGTAAGTATAATACGCCTTCTTACCGATGCTAAGTGACAGGGTGATGTGACCGTTCCTGTCTGTGAAAACGCCTAATGACAAATGTAAAATAATAAATAACAATCTTATGTCATACGGTACGAACGTCTCTTCGAAAATGTGTTATACCTACTCAGTAAAAATGTGCGGGAAACGGAATGATTAAATTCATATTGATATAGTTATGTCTAGCTGTATGGACGGTGGAAATTCATGAAATAAGTACCTATATTGTATTTTTATCAATTAAACTGTAAAATATTCTGCTGTTTATGGACATTGGAACCATTTCACAACTTAATTAAAGTAAGCCTATGGCCTGGGGTTTATTAGCTCGGCTCGAAGATGTCAGGTAGATCTATAAAATACAAAAGCTTTTCCTCTGACAGAATATTTGTTAAAATCTTATTAAAAGTTTGTGAACATACAAATCTTCACATTGTACATTGTATATAATTCGTCGGTCGGCACTCGGCTAGCGTGCGGATCAATCATAACAGGCAGTTCTCGCTACCGACCTCAGTCCACATTTGCTATGTAAATTAATTCTTGGAACGTCTCTGGCGTTCGCAGTGCGAGACGCACTCAATTCTTCCTTTTGCAATGCACGATATTTGGGATTCCCGGCTGGGAATGTTCAGCGGTCTGCGCCTTTAACCTTCTCCGATGTGTTTTGAATATATTCTTAATAGATAATTATAAGGAAAATTTAAAATAGAAATTTTTGAACTTGACAATTGTCAAATTTACCTTTATTATTATAGGTAACGTCTTTTTAATAGATATTATGTACACGCAGTGAAGCAAATTGGGCGTTAAACTCGATGCTCTCTTCAAACGAAGAACAAATATGTCACAAAATAATTACTATACTGCTCCAGAAATAGTCCATACGTGCCAACTCCACGTCTGTTAAGTTTTTTTTGAGACATTCTTCATTAAACTAATAGAAAGTAAAAATCATTAATTACAGTATCATAATTACAAAGATCGGACTAACTTACCTAGTGCCGTCCGATCCTCAATTATGTGAAGTAATCTCGTCCTCATTTAGTACTATGTAGTTTGCACCTTGCACAACTCACTGCATCACAATTTTAAAGATGAACACTTTCATCAAAAATTTTAATATAGTCTGTGGTTCCTACGCGCTCTTTCGCTATCTGTAATGTACATGTCATTAATTCAAAGCATAAGAACACAACTTTCAGCAGGGATCTAGATTGCAATTTTATAGAATTCTAGATTTATTTGGGATGGGTTGGGGCTCGATGAGGACGAGATTACTTCACATAATTGAGGATCGGACGGCACTAGGTAAGTTAGTCCGATCTTTGTAATTATGTTCCGTAATCTCGTCCTCATTTAGTACTATGTAGATGTTCAAAGAAGAAAGTTGTGTTAATAATCAACCTTGTCTATTCGTTAATAAACATTATTACAATTTATTATAATTATTTATGAACCTCAGTCTTGTGTCCTCTAAGACTTATAGTAGATGAACAGGTATAAATAAATACGTTTCGCATTATTCATATAAAAATAAACTTGGCGGAAGCACTGCCGTACTCCCAAAAGTGCAATTCTTTGCATTTCTAATTTATATGATTATATGGTGTACTTATAATACCTATTCATCACATAAGTTGGTTCTTATTTTAGTTTGTGTTTATTATTTATTTAAGAAATATCCATATAGAACACATAGCTTGAGCCATTGGAATCATAAATAAACATTTGGCCTCTTGCAAAACCAAGCCAAGTTGAGGCGTTTCTTGCTTTTGTGTAGTATGCTGTAGATTTACTAGGATCCAATCCATTATTAGTTAAAACTTACTTCAACCATCTGCTTAATAGATGCGGTGGAGGCGCCGTAATAAGGCTTCCTTAATGTAATAATTATGTATTACAGTTCGTCCTTTATTTTATTAACATCTAAATAACAAAGTAAGGTTGTTGCAGGACAAACATTAATGGCAATTATCTTTAAAATAATTGGTAAGAAATGCTAGTATTAAAAATGGTTAAGATCAATGGTAAGACAAAAGGTAAGATCTAGATGTTTTTACCATTTTGTAATTTTTATGTTGATATTATCTACTTTAACGGTAATTTTATCTATACAAATCAGCAACAAGGTTTGATCCCGTGTTTAGGTAATTCCACACAGGCTTGCATTGGGAAACATATTCAACAATAATTATTCTTAATGTTAAAGTCACATAGGTACAACATAATACTTAGGGTTTGTTGCCCTACCTTTAAATATTTGCTTAAAGAACTTTGTTCTTCTCTCATCTCTACTCAAGTGCGATCGTAAGTGTAGGAAGAGAGGAAAAAAAATAATAATTGTTGACCTCAGTGTTGAGTGAGCTATAGGAAAACCTTTAATTATTAATTAAACTTCGATGCTAAGAATAATATAACCAGGGGATGCACATCATAACTTTTACAGTTGGGGATTCACTGATTATTGCAGATTAATATTGCCATCCTGTTTTGTTCTGTAACGAAGCTAACATTTTGTCTGTTGAAGAGGATGGTATACTTCTTAGAAATACGCTCTCCTGAACATGTGGTGGCAATCAGTGTTAGAATCCTGTGTAAAGGATTGTGATTCCCTGGAAGGATATGACAGTAAGTCACGACTAGGTCGCAGTATATTGTATGTATATAGACATCTTTTTTTTTATTTATTTTTTTTATATACTAGGTCGCAGAATAATATATGTATATACACATCTTTTAGTTTTTATTATAGATATATATATATATATATATATCTTACTATACACCCATATATATATAATTACAATGCTCTGTTTTTATTTTCCGAAAAAATAAAAATCTACTATGAGTGCAAATGGAGGGAACACAGAAGAATGTCCCATGCCATTCAAGAGTAGAGGCATCTATGGTGTATCTAGGTCAGGAACCCATGATACATAGTTGATGCAATTAGCAATACATCCATTTGCAAACATCATTCTAGCGTTCACCAAGATTAGCTATAAGTGGTTCAAAGGCTACGGCCACATAGTTCCATTTCAATTTCCGAATGAAACACTTTCATTCTTTATTAGCAATGGCATTCTACACATATAATATGATCAAACGACTACAAAACTACCACAGCTTCTTTGCCATTGAAGTGTGTGCCCATATCTTATTAATATAGGTTATGGTTCATATCTATTCCAAGTGAAATATTACCTTGTTTTATTTCAAAAGCAACTGGTTTCTGTGCTTATAAGTGTAGGTAAATTCATTTAGTTTTAATTCCTTTCAATATAGGAGGCCACCATTTAAGTATGTGCAAATGTATCCTATATACATAAGATTGCACTATTACTTTTTCAGGGCTACTGTTGTAAGATTTTTCCATGACATTGGTAGGTATAAAGTCAAATGTATTCTATAGCTGGGCCATGCACAATGTTAAGCTATGTTGAAACAAGGACACCTTTGGGTTGAGATAATTATTATTTTGCACCCGTTTATGGTTTCTCTAGAATTTAGAAATAAAATATTATCTTCTTCTGGGAGAGCAAGATAGAAAAAATTGCATGGAATCTAATATGGGTCCCAAATTCTGCTATTTTTGTTTAGCATTTAGGCATATTTTCTTTGATATGAAAACACCAAGATTTTCTAAGAAATTTTAGTTGGTGGACACATTTAGTTTACACTTTTCATAGGAGTCACAGCAAGACAAGAATTATTATTGATAACCGATGCAATGATCTCATGTAAAAATTAGCAGTTTCATGATCTAGGTAAAATCATATGGTGCTGTACTAAGCCTGAAGGGATGGCATGTAAATTCATACAAATAATCTGGAAATAGGGAACATGAGTGTTTCCTATCAGATTCCCTTATTGACAGTACAATATGCATTTTTTTAAATCTTACAAAAATTTTGTTGCAACAATTTTTAAAATCTTTTCTCATTTTGATAAAAATTTACTCAGTTTCTGAGTAACCTGGTTATTTAATGGAGCAGTAGTTTGTACAGGAACATTAGTGAAAGGTATAGTATAACCTTTAAACCATTTGTGTATGGTAGGACTTTTAGTGATACCTAGTATCGCAGTAGTAGGAAAAGTATTTCAGTTGATTGGTATGTACCTTATTCATCATTGATCAGGATCCAGGCTAGGGCCTCAGCAACAGGGATAGTGGTGTCTCCGCCAGAATATCACGAAAACCACCAGCAATTTATTCACATATGTTGTTGGACTCGACATGGTTTTGCCCGCTTGGAAAGACATTTATAGCTGTTGTACTCCCCCCTTTTAGTTTCAAGTTTTAGGGGATTTTGATAGCTACTTACCTTCACTGGGAGTATTCTTTCATTCTCACCCAGATTTTGAACAGCTTTAATGGTATTTACTTTATCCTATAGTTTGTTCCCAAACAGGTATTATGAGATTGCAGGCTTCTCTGATATCAATTTATCAATGATGTGCAGGCTATAACTTCATACAATAAGTTGCATAGCAATCCAGTTGAATCACTGATTGCGAAATGTGGTTTTCATCTCATTGTGTACAATCATGTTGTTGAAAATCTTTTCAAGGGTTGAGATAGTACTAAGTGTCTCATAATAGCATTGATTTGACTTTTCCATAAATGCTTGTATGCTTTATTTATAGGGCCATGTTTCTTGAACAAAGTGGATCTAGATCTTAAGGCCATTCTAATCTGCATGGTTAGTCGTTTTTTTTTTTTTGTATATTGCGTTTTATTCCTACTGAATTATCTCAGAGGTGAGCACTATTTTTGCAAGCCTGCCCCCCTCCTTTCTTTTATCTGATTTCATCACTAGGTGAGACACTATATTTGTAGCCACTTATGATAGGTGACGGAAAGGTGTTTGCACCTGGTTCATTAGAGCTTGACTGCATCAGCTCCGCTCATGTAATGAAAAACATTGTCCTTGTCCGTGTGGTAAACTACCTCGGCTTCGACTGAAGAGGTCTTCGTAATCATCTAGGCTCCTGACTGCAAATCCAAGGCTAACCCCTCGTGAAAGCTCTAAGGATGCATCAAACAGCGTTTTATCTTGCTAATAAAAGATACTTAACTGGCTAGCCTCTCGTGGAAGCTCCCTCGTTCTTCGCTTGTAAACGAATACTGCACCGGCTTACCTCTCGTGAAAGCTCTATTGGTGGTGTCGTTTTAAACTTGTCACGGTTGACCTCGAGTTCATGCTTGTAAACGAATACACGACCGGCTGACCTCTCGTGAAAGCTCTATTGGTGGTGTCGTTTATTTTTAAATTAAGGCACTGTTGACCTGTCTTCGTCCTTGTAAACGAATAACTCACCGGCTGACCTCTCGTGAAAGCTCTATTGGTGGTGTCGTTTATTTTTAAAATAAGGCACTATAAACTTCTCACCGGCTGACCTCTCGTGAAAGCTCTATTGGTGGTGTAGTTTATTTTTAAATTAAGGCACTGTTGACCTGTTTTCTTCCTTGTAAACGAATAACTCACCGGCTGACCTCTCGTGAAAGCTCTATTGGTGGTGTCGTTTATTTTTAAAATAAGGCACTATAAACTTGTCACCGTTGACCTGTCTTCTTCATTGTAAACGAATAACCCCCACCGGCTGACCTCTCGTGAAAGCTCTATTGGTGGTGTCGTTTAGATTTACGTGCATATAGTGTATATTGCTGCGGCACTGCGGATCCATATCCTGTGAAACATGTAGTTAGTAACTTACCGGTACGGTCGTGTAGACTCCCGCTTTTTTTGGGCTCCCACAATCGATTATTTAGCTTTTCTATTGCCTCATCCTTACTCCTCCGCCAGTGTTTCCCCATTTTTGAAGAAAAAGGAGGATAATTGGAAGATTTTCTTGAGTTGCGTATACAGCGAGCGGCACAAAAAAGTACAATGACATGTACATTACAGATAGCGAAAGAGCGCGTAGGAACCACAGACTATATTAAAATTTTTGATGAAAGTGTTCATCTTTAAAATTGTGATGCAGTGAGTTGTGCAAGGTGCAAACTACATAGTACTAAATGAGGACGAGATTACGGAACATAATTTACAGTCGACTAGTGTAATTTGACATAATATGAATGCAATTTCTTTGTGAGTCATACGTGCGTATCGGACATACCTACAGTGAATATCAAAACGTTCACAGTAGTTCCGTTTTTCCAACACTGGCACAGCTCGAACGAATTTAGCACTGCCATTGTACCTTATTTAGTTAGTTACTGAAATTGATTAAGGTAAAAATAGTTACCTAAGTAATTGCAGTATTGCTCTACCACTCCAAAGTTTTATGTTCAACGTACATACGTGCATAGCCTAAGAGGAAAAATCTGTCTGCTGTTGTATTTTTTCTTTGGTGGAGCTGGTTTTTATCGTAAATTATAATTGTTTTTGGATCGATAGTCGACGTGAGTGCACGTGCGTCAGCCGCGAGATTACGTTTCGTTTCAATTACCCACACACTGATAGGAAAATCATAAAAATGTATTCGCCAAATTGGCTATGAGGTAACGCGAAATCGATAGAACCTGACGTCCGTAAATGCTTACTATTGACGGCAGAGACTAAATATCTTGTATACATATTTATGTTCCAAATTTGCTTGACGTATTGAATGCTGTTGTTAGACATGATTAACATGCATGCTATAAGTTGGTGCTTAAGTACTACTAATACGTAATTATAACAAGTTATGACCTAGCATAGTACGCGAGGGCTGAGAGCATCGAGCTTATGGTCGGCCGTGACCCTGGCTAGCACCTCCATCGAGGCGAACGGCTCATCTGCAGGCGCGGCCCTATTTACATAACAACGCACGTAGGATCCGGCGTTAATAGTGATGGCGATCACCTCCCTGCATTTATTCAATTGAACAAGATCGAGAGCAATTGATGAACGACTTGAGAATTCAGGGGGCCGGGAAATAGTCTGGTGTGACCAATGACGCATTTGTTTACGAATGATCAAACTGCAACTTCATATTAATGCAAATTTCTTAATACAGTATCATACGCATATCACGGTAGTTTTATATTGTTCTTTATAATGTAAAAGAGTAATGATAAAGGAGTGTTCATAACATTCCTATTTCGAATTAAAAGTTTCTAATACCGATTGAACATTGACATCTCAATCCCAATCCCGTTCAAGACTCAAAAAAAGGTTGATGGCAATTATAATTTTGTTGGTTCTATGAGGTTCTATGGGGGCCGATTGAAGTGAATCCCGATTCACATTAGAAATCACAATATGGTCACTTGATCATAACTGACCATTAACGTGTCCATTTTGTGATTTCTAATGTGAATCGAGATTCACTTAAAGCGGCCTTTTTAGGCCCCCAGTTCTATGATTGGGCTGCGAATTGGAATATTATCTAACTAGTTAACTGCACGTGGCTCCGTCGTCGCGTATACGCTGAAGTCAAAGCCGACTCGATATCGCAAACAATCAATTAACGGCTGTGCGCCTAGGAAGCATACCTACGCTCCTAGCTATATTAATTTAATATAACATTAAGGTGACGGATTTGAAATGGTTAACACATTAAATACCTGCAAAAGTACGAACACAGACAAGAATCTTCTCGTTTAGCAATCCCTCATTAAATACAATCAAGTATCAACGGTGTTATTATTTCTACCGCCTTTCGAAATATAGCATAACTGTCATGAGCTTGCTTACTAGCTTGCAAACTGCTTGGCATGAACGTAAACAATATTTCATCAGCTTTTGTTATCACAGTATCATATTATTGCTAGGGGATTTACCCATTTGACCTGTACACAGTAAAAATAGAAGCGTCATGTTACTCGTATCAAGTTTTGCGAAACAGGATACACACCGAAGCCTAAACTAGCGGAATTGCCACAAGACACTATCCTAGCAAAAGATACCGTTGTAAACACCTAATGCATACGTAAGCTGACAATATCAATTGAGTTACCGTAAGCCACCAAGCTTGGTTTCTCGCCCTATGCCTATAAAGCTGTCGCTACAGTCCTGAGCATGCTTTACAGAATGTGTATACTAGCACCGATCTTGAGCGCTGACCTTTTCACCCCCTGCACCTGCGCAGAAGTGATTTTTTGGGTCTGTTTGGCGGTATGCAACTGTGCAAGCCGATCCCTACTCTAGCTCAAGCTATCAACAAGGTAATAGTTTCAGTAAACTAAATTATTCACAGCGTAATTGTATCGAAAAGTAAGTACCTCCGATTAACCAATTTAATAAAGTACGGATAATTTTAACCTTGACATATACATATAACATACTACGCCACGACGCGTATATATTTTTTTTTAAATGGAATAAACATTGCTGGAGTTGTTAAAAAAAAGACCAACTGCCTCTGTCCTTTGTTTATTTATTTATTTATGCTTAATGTACAAAAATGTACAATGGCGGTCTTAATGCCATTTTCTGCCATAGGCATTTTCTTCCTTTGACGATCCTATTTAAGATAGTCTTGCATTATCAAAGATATAGTGTCCCTTATCATTATAATCTGTATATCCTTCACAATAACATTTACAATTACATACATGCACGCTATTGGCATTGAAAAAAGAATAAAAAATTAAACAAATTTTATGTGACATTTCCTGTAAGGATACTTACCTCAACAAATATATGTAGTTTACAATACAGTTAAGAAACCTAAATATTATACTCTAGCAGCAGGTAAATAGTAGGTATATGATGGTATGGAGCGTATACCTAATTCTCCAGCGGAAATGCAAAGGTTTGTATTACACAGTATCATCGAACTGACATAAATGGCTGTTCAGTTGCATAATAATAATATTAGCGTTACTAGCGACAAGAAACAAAATGTTTGTTATCATTTAATCATCTGTATCCGCTGCAATAATCTGTTTAGCACAGGGAACTCTTTTAAATCTTTTTCTCTCTTTCAAGCAGCTATATAGGTAGTTCTGAACGTGGAAATGTTATTGATCTTGAAGATTTTTTATCCTTTTACATGATAAATACTTTAATTCTTTTTTAATGTATTGATTTAAATATAAATTACATTATAATTTCTCTTATCCATTTTATGAAAACCGTTTACGTCTGCTTGCAGGGCTTGACATTAATTAAACCAATTGTACATTAAGTTTGACATTGAAATTGACTTTGAATGGATATTTTATATTAGAATTTTTGTTCAGAGGTTGCAGCTCACACACTAGTTATGTAATAACTAATGTTACAAAGCCCCAACATACATAGGCCAGCGTACAAACGAAATATTTTCCATTATCAATGATTTGATTTGATGGTGAAGAATGTTTTTTATTACAGCAATCAATCATTTTGGCGATATGCATGCATAATGCATCAAAATGTTGATTATCATAAAACCGACAGATAAATAAAGGTATTTAGGGATAAAAGTATGTATCTAGGTAGGTACTTACCTATATATATAATTTTAATTACCGAATGACCTTTACGTCATGTACACATATTATCTATTACACACATTTCCAGAAATAATTTCATACATTATGATAAGTATGACATTAAGTTCCAAAAAAGTTTAACATAATGTTTATTTTGTATTTAGATGTTTGTTTACTTTTCCAGTCGATTGTTTATATAGTTTCTTATCATTAGGACGCGTTATACACGGTGTACAGACATGCGGATGAGATTTAAAGGAGTGATATAGAATAGAGTTTGATCCGAATATAACTTTCTAAGAGTAAATCTACTTATCAGTATAGACAAATTTGGATTTCAGATTACGGATATGTCTGTTTTTTTGTGTTATATGTGATCGAATGTGAAAATTTTAATCTGATAATTTTGGATCAGATTGATTAATAATTTCGGCCGTTAGTCGACTTTTACGACATCCACGGGATGAGATCGAGTGTTGGTATATTCTTAGTCCGGAAACTACACGGAAAAGCGGGGGTCTAAGAGGGTTAGATAGGGTTTAAATCGGGAACACTGCTAGTTGTATTATAATTTATTTTTTGTTCGCCTTCTCGCTGTCACTCCAGAGAACTGTCGCTGCTAAATCTCGTAATGTTATACATTTTGGCAAGTAGATATATTTATACATTTATCGCTTCACCTAATAATATTTCTGTATTGTAACTATTTGAAAGTACATCGTTTATCGCTTCACCTAATATTTATAAGTACCTTCCTTATGTATTGTAAAGTTTCAAAGTACACTGTGCAGCCACAATATGCCCCTCTACCTCCATGCACATGAAGTCATGAATGACTACACGTATTGTTGATTCGGTGACTCACGCCATATAGCCAACGACTCATTCATGCATTTACACAAAAACCTTAACAAAGTCAAGCAAATAATATAAAGGAACATATTACATTTAATTATTATGTGTATATACATGTAAGTAAGTATATTGTGAACATTCCCGCGCGATTGTCATTGGGATGATGAAGTTAATGTTGTAACTTCGTTACATATTTAATAATTAGTTCGTGCCTTTATGTTAATTTTAAATTGATGATTATTATATTTTAATTTAGTGAACCGTAAATTCATCATATTATTAGATAGGTAAGTATTTTGACGACCGAATATGAATACTGAAACGCCACTCAAAATTTAAGACCCTCTGAATTATTTGAAACGAATCTTAACGAAATTGTAGGATTCGAGCGTAAAACAATCAGGTAGGTACCTAACAATAATCAAAACTCCACCTTGATTGAGGAAAAAGATTTCTTTGAAATGCGATACGTAGGTAAAGGTAAATACAATTTTTGTAACATAAACTTGGGTTTTTATTTGGATAAAGGATTAAAGCGTTTACCTTTTGACTATAAAATTTCAGAATTTTATCGCCAGATCAAGAACAACAAATGAAATATTTTAGAAATACCGGTAAAAATTGCGTGATGACTATAAATATGAAAATTAAACAGACGTAATCTTTAATATTGCATTTTTTTGAGACGCCTTTATGTAGACACAGGCGTCGATTTCAAGGAGCTCTGCTCATGCCACATTCACTGACACAGATTGCGAGCTCATCCACGCAGAACTCGTGATGTGCCATGACAGCACCCCATTTAAAAGGCAAATACGGTCACGACGTGCTCACACGGATGTGTCGATATCGTTACGATGTGCCTTGTGCAACTAACCGCACTAATGCATCCAATAGAATAGAGAAAACCTACGATAGAAATATGACGTAATTCGTGAACTATCATCCGATAGAATTAGGGTTGCCACATCGGAAAACTAAGTTATCTGGGCAACATTCAAAATGTGCTGTGTGTGATTGTAGTCGTGGTTGTTTTTGTTTGAATAAATATGTTACTATTTATTTTTTAAACTGACCTTAATTTTAAGTTACTGCAAACACTAAACATTATTAGATAATCAACACTTCTAACGGCCGAAATTAATAATCAATCTAATCCAAAATCTTTGGATTTCGGTTTTTACGGATATGCCTGTTTTTTGAGTTAAATGTGATCGCCACAGAACAACGGATGAATTTCAAAATCTTTAATCTAAAGATTTTGGATTAGATTGATTTTTAATTTCGGTCGTAATTATATTACGGCCAAAGACATCCTATTCCTATTTCTGTGACTACGACCACTTAAAAAAATCCCCGCTTTGCTATTTGAAACGCTCTGTTTCGACAAGAAGGTAGGTATTAAAATACTAGCTCTAGTGTGATCTTACGAGGACCTGGAGCCACCTTCGGTGCTGAAGATGACCGCTCCAGTGGTTTTAGCCGGTAGGAGTCCGGCACACCCCTTCGCTCTTCCCCGGGGCGAAGGAAGTTCCATGTAGCATTTCCACTGGACACCAATAAAATAAATAAAAAAAGGTATTAAAATACTAAGTGACGTTTCGGTATTCGGCTGTTAAACTCTTATCTACCTCATGAATTCCATCAATAAACTAAATTTTTACATCGCCACACGTATTTTCATTTGTTTTTACAGAGTCTACCAATTTAAAACTTTAGGATTAGGGTCCGTATTACAGAACGAAACTCAAGCATTGATCTCAGTTTAAAACTAGTTTTGAGTTGAGCATTAATTTTAAAACGTCCCTCAAGCATAGATTTATTGAACGTAGTTCAACTGAGTCGTGACTCGTAGGTCTGTACTTAAGCAGAGATTTGAACTGTGATCACGTGAGTGTGGTCCGGATAGCGCTTGAGCACAGTTTGTATGTTGTTTCTTGCGCAGTTATTTTTGGTTATATTGTTGTTGAATACAAGCTAAGATGTTTTTATAAGTGTCTCTGCAATGATATTATATATTAATGTATCTGTAAAATGTCATTGAGTGGAAGTATATATTTATCACAATATGGATATTTTTGGAGAAGTTGACTATTACAATGATTTATTTACCGATCATTCGAAAAGGAGTTTGGTCTTTAGTGTGTAATTGTATTTTTTTTTTTAAAAGAGTTAGTTTCATGTTTTCCCAATCTGTGGTGAAAAATGCCATCCTTTCTTTTCTTTAACTTTCTGGAGGAGCCAACACAATTTCGTTACAGGTTATTTATAATGTTAATATATACATCAAATCAATTAAACGATATTTATTTATTAACATAATATATGTTCAAGTGTTCAATGACAATAGGCGCCAACTGGAATACATGTTCCTTTATAGTTTATACTTCAACAAAATTCATCTCGTTAAAGTATATAAAAATATTTTACGTAGGTACCTAGTATGTAAAATAACTCTTTTAAAATGAACCTTGTATGTAAAGAGGAACTACTTTGTGGATATCTATATTTCTTAATTAATAGGGTTTTTGAGGTACATTTCATTACTTCTTATTCTGCGCAAATCGGAACAAAGTTTGTAATGGAAATAAATCGTAATCGAAAACAGGCTGATGCATAGACAATGAGTAATATGTGCTTGAGGCGTGATTTGAATCTCGTCTCAACTGAGTTTAGATTGAATATCGTTCTGGAATATGACCGATACTCAAGTACAGATTCTATACATAAACAGTGATCAGGTGATTAAAGATCAAACTGGACTTGAGGATCGTTCTGTAATACGGACCTTAGTGCTCACCTACGTTCCTTATAAAGGAACTCCTGTGTAAAATTTCATGCTTCTAGACCGACCGGTTTAAGCTGTGCATTTTCTGTCAGCTAGTCAGTGTTAGTAAAATACTGACCCTTTTTTTATTGTTGTCCAGTGGAAATTCTACAGGACAGAATCCGGCATACCCCTTCGCCCCGGGGAAGGGCGAAGGGGTATGCCGGATTCCTACCGGCTAAAACTACTAGAGCGGTCATCTTCGGTATCGAAGGGGGGGCTCCAGGTCCTCATAAGATCACACTAGAGTCGTGTCGCCGTCTTCCCGGAGGTAAAATACTGACCTGAGAAAAAGCCATGATTTCTCATTACCTATCTAATTGCTCGTTTACTTAAGTGGTTCGAAATAATATCGAAGCGACCTATGTTATCACTGCTTGGAGTACTGCTCACCTATTAAGGTATAAAAGCGTGACGACGATGACATCGGGTGAGCGGACAGATACTAACGGTTCGTTCGACTACGGAACTTTTATAAGCCTAGAGAGAATAAAAAGTTTGAAAGACAACGTAATTACAATCTTATCTTCACGAATTTTATCACTAAGGGGTTCAGCAGGGGTATACAAAAATGTTAAGGTTTAACAGTGTTCGTTCTCGTGGGGTGAGCTACTGTAATTTATGGTACACAAATCGAACCTCTGACTGAATGTGAACTGAATTTTCTGTACTCGATTTGGAAATCGAATCGAGGATCATGCGTTTGTTTGCCTCGATTAAGATTTATTAGCACGAAACAGTGACTTTGTCTCTTGGTTGAGATCTTTGTATATGACAAAATAAACTTAAACATGATTGTTTCGTTTGCAGATTGCCGTGCGTGTCGGATGCGGCGCGGGCCTCAGCGTGCCATGCTGTGCTAGTATCCACCATGGTGGGCGTTGGCGTCGCGGAGGGGAACGGGGGCGGCGGCGGCCCTGGCGATGGCTACTACGGCGAATATTATCCTCCCGAACAATACTACGTGCCGCAAGAGATGTGTCCACATCCCTCGCAGCACCCTCAGCATGCGCACATGTGTACTGTGCTGCCTGAATATGGTGAGTTTACAACTTTATTAACTACTTGATTTTCCTGACTAGTACAGATTTGCGTCCGATGGCCCTCGTAAATTATATACTAGCGAGAAAAAATTACCAGAAATTCTCGTCCCTTGCTAGAATAATTACTTTTCGATCGATAATTAACTTGCTAACCATGGTTTCTTGGTGGTTATTCTTCGCGTTCCATGGTTGTTGCAATCTGCGGTCCTGTAGGCTATGTTTGCTACACAAACATATATCAGTCCGTAAACGTCGACTGCTCAACATGGGCTTCCAATGATCACTACAATGTATGATCATATTGCCATAATCACCACGCTTGGCAGACGGATTGGTGATCGTAGTATGGTGTTATTAACACATTTACTCAGTATTAGAACACGGGAGACGTTTCGACGACATTACGACTTTCATAATTGGAGAGCGATTGCTAAAGTACCACTTATAGCAGTTTTTATTATTCTTATATATAAATAGCTGGGACCCGCGGTTTCACCCGCGTTTAATTTAAAAGAAATTTAGAGTACTTCGACATCGACACTTGACATAGAATAGGTATATATATATTGGATTTCAAGGGTTTTATTTTTTTACGCGGAACCCTAATTATTTTTCTAAAATAAAAGTAGCCTAAGTTATTCCTTATAATATCAGCTATCTGCCAGTGAAAGTCCCGTCAAAATCGGTCCAGCCGTTTCGGAGATTACCCGGAACAAACAGACAGACAGACAGACAGACAGACAGACGGACAAAAAATTAAAAATTGTTTTTTTGTTATAAGTACCGTATATATTTTCATGTGCATTTAGTAAAAAGCTGTTATTTTGACATTACAAACAGACACTTCAATTTTATTTATTTGTATAGATATATACGGTTAGTGCAGTGGCTGATACAGTCGGCTGCTGCGCACCGGGTCGCGGGTTCGATTCCCGCACGGAACAAATATTTGTATGATCTGCAGGTAGTGGTTTCGGGTCTGGGTGTATTGTGTCTGGAATTTGTGTCTGTATACGCACCCACGACACAAGAGAAATCCTAGTGTGGAGGTATATATATACCTATTATACAATAGTAAACCTTTTCTGACAAGGTTGTTACTTATATTATGTTAGATTGAAACTGTCCTAAATTAAGCCCCTTATCACATAGGTACTGGCAAAGGCCTCTAGCTGACTAGAGTTCTGTTTCAGTCCTGTTTTATCTGTATGCCTGTCCTTTTTCTCTTGCCTTCCCAAAGGCACCGGTTCGTTTTTAGACTTGGTATTAGTTAGTATTTATTCTGAATATGTCTTTTATCTTCGAGTCATCTATGATAACGTTTACACCTTTCCTCGCGTTCACCACGAGTTCATAGAGACTTTCTTTCGATTCATTGTTTGTTTTTGGTAAGTTCCGAATCTCAATACCACAAGCTCGCGACTTACGCTCCTGACCTTCCAGTTTATCCTCTTGTTGCCGTTTTTTGCCTTCTTTTCTTTCTGCTTCTAGGCGCGCAATACGTGTCAGAAATTCGTCGTATTTTTTTCGCGCATTATCGCTGCATAATGTCTCAGTGTGCATGGTTTCTACTTTAACTTCCACCGTGTATATTTTGGCAATTAAAACTTTATGTAGTGTGACATACATTATATGTTATTTACTTCAATAAGTTGTACGGGGCGGTTATGTACTGTGACCGTTGACTTTTGGATGGGTAATACAATAGTCAGGAGTTCAAGAGGGTATAGTTAAGTTCAGTTTTAAATTCGGATATTTAGGAATCTACAATATGTCCCACTTGCCTCAACTCCGCAGATTTTTTTTCCGAGTAATAATTTCGTTATCTAAAACAGTAATTAGGGTTGGCTATAAATAGCATCTCAACAAACCACATTCAATTAGAGGTTGTGTCAGAATTTTAAGTAATGTAGCGAATTATAACTGGGAAAAATCCCTTCTACCGTGAGTCGAAACAAAGAGCTTCAAGGCTCTCGTGGGATTCCTAGTGCACGGAATTACTCAAGACTGCGGTCGCGTTGCATCGCGCGCGGCTTTGCGAACCAGTCTCAAACTCTTAAGTATGCCACACGTTTCCGCCGCGAGCAGTTAACGGAAGCGGATGATCCCACAAAGAACATTTGCTACGAATACCCAAAACACGTTCATTCATAACCGCAAAGTTACGGGTCGGAACGGAACGGTGCGCGGCGAGTCGCGGTCCGTCGATGTCAAAACAAAGCGAAATTAATTCACCCGGCTGTGCCGCTCGGCCCACCCGCGCCATCCCTAACGCCACAGGCACGCGAGCAACTCACAAACATTATCAGCTGTTTATAGTAAATACATAAATCTTCCCAGCCATTAACTTTGCCATACTTGATTTATCTTATCAAAATAAATTGTAAACATTAAAAGACATTACGTTATTTTGCAATAATTATTGATGCTTTTACTTGAGCTTATCTAGGATTTATTAGTTATAGCCTGACCAATACCGCTGTACCCCGCCGAGCAGCCGCTCTATTTTGTAATTCCGGCTTCGTCCTCACATCACCTCCCCGCGCATACCTAAGGCGTGGTACAATGGTATCGGTCAGGCTACATGTAGGTACTAAAGATCTAAAAATATTATGTGCCACGATTTATATGAAGTTCTTCACTGCTTTTATTTTAATATTATATCAGTTTTCATATTTTTAAATCCACTGTTACCGGGGATTGAGTTTTATGAGTTTATTGAGGTCAACCTGCGACCAAGAATGCTACAAAGTATTCGAAACGTCAGGAAAAACAATAATCTATAGGCGATGTTATCAGTTTAAAACTGTTTTTATTATGAGATTTTTAATTTTTATTTAAGGGCTTAATCAAATCACAGTGCGATGATTAGGTATTGAGACTTACCACTTAATTAAAAGTAATGTATTTTATTAAACAATCCATTAATGGCTATTAAAGAAAATAAAAAATCTGTGTGGTGTCCGGAATAAGATTATAGCACCACTCCATCTCTTCCCGCTGTTGTCGTAAAAGGCGATTAAGGGATTCTAATCCAGAAGGATGGGTGGTAGCGTCCCTCCTGTTGATCAGCAGCCATTCTGCACTCACTAATCCGCCTGCCAAGCGTGGTGAAAGAAAGAAATAATTTTATTAGACCGTACAAAACACCACATCAACTGACTAAAAACATAAAAGTATTCATAAAAAAAATAACAACAACAAGTACACAACGAGAAAACATGATACATCGGACACTCAGCAGCTTGAGTTCTGGCATTTCCCCCCAAAATGACGACACAGTTGTGGAAATCTATGCGGAGGCCTTTGTTAAGCAGTGGACGTCGTTTGGCTGATATTATAATGATGATGAATAGTTATTTTAATCTGCGCGCATAGGATAAAATTATTGCTTTCATGGTCAGGTACACATTAATTTAGAGTTAGCTACGCGAATATGACATGAGACTCATTCTCAAAGGTTTTAAATGATTTAATTCCGTGTTTGTCATATATTTTTGCTAAAATATCTAAATTTGGAAAGTTGACTATTCATCCATGAGTCAGAAAGATCTTAAATGAAAATACTATTTTACTCGGCATAAACCATAATTACTAAATGCATTATCTGAAGCCAGTTCTACTTTTCCAGGTGGCATGCCCGTAGTGACGTCAGGCACGATGATGCCCCCGATGATGCCACAGGTGCTGGACGAGAATATGAGGCACTACCTAGTACATGCGCAGGCGCACCCGCACCACGCGGCGCACCACCAGCCGCCGCATCATCAACCACCGCACCACCAACCTCCGCCTCACCATCAACCACCACACCATTACGTGAGTATCATGTATATAAATATAGCTATAAAGCTCTAAGCATGCTACATTAATTTACTGAATTTGGATAAAGGATATCCGTGTGGTGACCTGATTAAGAATATAGCACCACTCGCCTCTTTTCCCGTGGATGCCGTAAAAGCCGACAACGGGACTCTAAACCAGTATGGGCAGCAGCGTCCCTTTTGTGAAACGGCAGCCAATCTGCGGTTACCAACCCGCCTCCCAAGCGAGGTGAGTAGCGGAGCCGGGCCGTTCCCGCATGGAGAAGGATGAGACGGCGCCGGCGCCCAGGTCCAACACGCCTGAGCCCCCTACCGTCTCTATATCCTGCCATTTATCCGGCTTCGCGGGTCGTGGGCGCGCATATTGGGAAGTCTGCGTGCTCATAATCATACCGAGGTCACGTGCCGCCGTCTGCGCAGCACAGCACACAGTGAGAATTGGGGGGATCCTTGACAATCCTCCCCGAGAAGGCGTGGCACCAATGGGTGGCTCTAGTGTGATCTTACGAGGATCTGGAGCCCCCCTTATGTGCGGAGGATAACCGCTCCAGTGGTTTTAGCCGGTTGTAGACCGGTATGCCCCTCCCTTCCCCGGGGCGGAGGAAATTCATGATGAATTTTGACGGGGACCAATAAAATAAAGGTAGGACTTGGTACTTCTTCGTCGTGAACATAACAGGACTGTATCAGACGGTGTCAGCGAATTTACGTCTAGTGCCCCCACGATAGCGGTGGATCAGTGACGGTTTTCGTGGCAATGTAATGTAACCGCTTTTTTCGATAAATAAGAGGATGAAAAAGTAGTTTATTTTACATGTATAAAAAGCTTAATTAGTCAATGGCGAATACCTATCACATAGGTAAGTTTGAAACCATTTCGTTTGTTAGTGCCATATATTTTTATTTTAACTTGTTATTGAAGCAATGGAAAACAGTTAATTCGTTTCTGAAAAAAAGTTTTAAGTCCGCTTCAACTTTTGGAGAAACGAGTTTTCGGTAGGAAATCAAATAGTTAAAGCGGGACTTAATATTAAGTGGCGTTTCAGTAATCGGCCGTTAGTTCTAACAAACATTTAAGTGGGTATAATGTATATCTACAAAGTAAACTGCACGAATCCACTTATTTTTAGGTTTGTAGTTTAAGTATTTGTAACCGTCTTAGTGCGAATGTAAGTAGGTAATTTGTATAGAAACTTCAGATGTGTTTTGTTTTTTTTTTTGTTTTTTTTTTAAAAAACGTGGCCCCACACTATGATTTCTCCTGTGTCGTGGGTGCGTTTACAGACATAAACTCCACATACAATACACCCAGACCCGGAAAAACTATCTGCACGCCATACAAATATTTGTTCCGTGTGGGAATCGAACCCACGACCCGGTGCGCAGCAGCCGACTGTATCGGCCACTGCACCAACCGTGCCGTCAAACGTGCCGTCAAACGTGCCGTGTAGTTCTCATTTACATATTTTCATCTTGGTTGTCAGAATTGTTGTAAACCGGTAAGATAATAAAATATTTAATACTGCTTGAACGTCTGTTTTACACGTCGAATCGTCGTATTGTCCACACCATACCTCACTCAGTTCATTGCCCCATCAAGGCCGCTATAGGCTAGATAATAATATTACTTCAAAACCATTGACTGTGAGCTATCTACTAACAATAAACTAAGCTCGCTTAATATATTTATTCATCTTTTGAAGATTCTTAGTGTAGGCCTTCTATATGCACAACTAATGCGCATTTTCATAAATCAAATGGCTTGCGAATTCGCAGCACTATTGAAGCCTGCTTTTATAAGCAGAGCCGTAAAAGTGCTTGCAGGTAGAAGTTTTTAGGTAGTCGTATGCTTTTATGCTAATTTAGGGCCTTCGACCATCGGTCGGCAACCTTTTGTTAGAAGGCCACTGCGTGCCCTCACTGATGTAGGTAGTGAAGGCCGCATGACATGTATCTTTGTATACAAGTATTTTTAAATCTTTAAATAAAACAAACTTTTATAATCGCATTTATTGTAAATTTTTTCAGTCGGTTACCAGCGGCCCTGAGTCGCCTCGGGACTAACCGACTACCCGACTATTTAAAATAGTATTTATATTTTATTTCTCATTAAAAATATTTAACTCAATAAAATATAAGCGGCTGGAAGGATGTGGCATGGGTGTCCATGTTGTGATTGTGATTAATGTGAATCGGTGGCAGTGCAATATCTTGTGCACTATGCAACTGTCAGTGTCAATGTCAAAGCATAACGTGTTTAAGTTATGTCACAAGCAAAGGAAGAAAGGGTCATTGACGTGTAAATTGAAAAGGAAGACTTTGGTAAATATGGTCACTGGTTTCAAAGAGTAAAGAATCTGTTCGCTTGGTATATAGCCTTCTGTCTGAAGAAGTTACTCTAACAATAAGTAGTTTCTGTGATGTTGACTCTAAAAATAAAGGTCAACTTCGTGAACCTTTTGTGAATACATTTCCGCTTATACCTCCTATAAATCGATTGCTACGCTTGTAAATTTTACTGCTTATAAAGACATTTCGCGTTTAAATTTGTGCACAAGCGCGTCGAGTTAACCGGCTGTTTTCAGTGAGTAGGTGATTAAATAAAGTTACGCGTTATTCAACGTTAATCTAATCGTGGCGACATTATACCAGTCGCGTATGATTGTGTAGAGAATTGTTATCATGAAAACCAGTTGGCGGTTGTTGGTACGTGGCAGTGACGTCTTCGGAGAGCGATTGCTATTTATATTTTAATGTTGTAAATAATATAGAAAAATGAGTGATTCTGACCTAAATAAAGCCAATAGCCCTAGCCAAGGTGGAAGCATACAGGTCAGTATGTGTAACTGGAATTAATCAACAGCATACAAGTTATATCAGATTTTCAAGCAATATGTTAATAGTGATGTAAGAGTGATGGTTAAGTTTATTATATTTTAACTTGTAAGAACAATTTTTCAGTGTTATAGCTTAATGACCAATAACCCATGTTTAAGAATGATTACTGATAAAGTTAATGGTCATGTGTAACATTCGCCACATTAAAGGTATAAATTTACAGCTGTGGCCATATGTTTAAATATTTGTACTTTAAAATAAAATGTTCTGCCTGCTGTGTGTTATAAATATAATACCTAGGTATCTTGATAATATTGTCAATTTGTCACTGAAAGTTAGGAAAAACCGATTGTTGAATCTTTGAAGTTTTGCAATATTGAATGATTGAAATTGCAAAAAACCTACAAACATGGTGATTTTGATGAGTTACTTATGCTTCTTGCTGTAATATTTCTTATTTTCTTTCATTTAAGTTAATACTTGAACTACAATTAAATAAAACATATTGCTTATGGCAAATCTATTCTCGTTTTCTTGTCAAAATAAAAGAAAAAAGTCCTATTCATATTTTAACAAAACAATGCATAGTATTAATTTGAAACCTTTTTTTTTTGGGCAATCCTAATTGTACACACCGCTGTCCAACCACCACTACTACTATTACTAGGCTGGTTAGCAATTACCATATTTGATAGAATAGACTGTTATAACAACATACATATGTTTCAAACCCAGCAACTTATGTATGTTGTTATGAAAGCCCCTTTGGATATAGTGTGGATATTTCACATGTTGCACTTCTTGCTAATATGTAGAATAATATCATTTCATAAACAATCATTTAAGTATATAGAAATAGTTGTTTACTGCTCAACTCTTCCTTTTAGCTGTGTGGCTCCAGTCACAAATAAGACTACCCCATCTCATCCCATGGATGTTGTAGAAGCAAGTTAAGCAGGAGTTACTAGCCACTATGGGAGTTTGGAATCTGGTGCATACCATTAAGCACATTAGGTTACATGTAGGTGGCGGGTAAACCATCAGCATATCTACAGAGGGTTGGTGTCAGGCAGGCAGCCTACTGTAGAATCCTTTTGCCAAAACATTTGCAATATCATATTGTGCCAACCCCAAGTAACTTGGGACCAGGGCAGGGAGATCATGATCATGCTCAGCTCTTCATTTAAGGTTTCAACCTTTCAGCAACCATTTTAAATCCTTCCACATTTTTTGTATTTAAATGTATAGAAAGACATGTAATGCTACAAAATAAAAATAAACTTTGGCGGCAGTAGCAACCTGCTGCTGAGAAATTCTCCCCATAATGTTCAAACCGTATAGTCTAAGAGTTAGTCTCGACTCACTATAAATTGTAATAGGAGACTCCAATAAAAAAAAAAAATTGATTAGAAATTGACGTAGAAAAAATAGAATTTGACGGCGTGGTTTGTGCAGTGGCTGATACAGTCGGCTGGTGCGCACCGGGTCGTGGGTTCGATTTCCGCACGGACCAAATATTTGTACGATCTGCAGGTAGTTGTTCCGGGTTTGGGTGTATAGTGTGCGGAATTTGTTTTTGTAAACGCACCCACGACACAATAGAAATCCTAGTGTGGGGCAATGTTTAAAAAATAAGAAAAAAAAATTATATACCCTATTTAATGTACAGAAATATAGCCCCTTTGAGATTTATATTGCTGGAAGAGTATAAAAAATCGGGATAAATACCGCCCAGGCACACATGTCCAACATGCTCCAACCTCCCTGAAAGATATGTCTAAAGGTGTGGCCAATGGGCCGCTCTAGTGTGATTGAATCAAGGACCTACACAGGACCCACACTTTAATGCCATGGATGACTGTTCCAGTGATTTTGACCGGTAGGATTCCAGCATACCCCTCCATCCATCCCTGGGGTGGAGGAGGGTCAATTTGGGGGGAAATTGCTTGTACTACCACACTAGGTAGGCAGGTTGGTGAGCGCAGGTTGTCTGCTGTTCCACAGAAGGGAAGCTGCTACCTATCCCACTGGTTTCTGGTCTTCCAAATAACGAAACATGGTATGTAACCTTTAGTACCTTTGTTTAGCCGTGGATGTATTTTCGCTAATATGATGATGATGATGAATCTGTATAAAAGTGTTTTAAAAGCCCTTTATAGTCACAAAAGTAACACCATAGGGTTCATTTTTAGTTCGTTCAGTTCAGTTTATCGTTTTCTTAGGGGACCCTTATAATTCACTTTCCAAAAGTGAAAAAATGACCTAGTTATCAGAATGTGTCTAGCAGGTTAAACCATTACATTACCCCACTTATACTATATATACAAACAAACTCACGGTTCCTCTTACTAATATTAGTATAGATGTGTATATCAAAAATGAAACTGCAGCGAAAATGCGCATTCATGGGATGCAAGCAAAGAGATTTAAATCTTTGATGCAAGATGATAACTGGATTATAAAGGACAAAATCAACAGTATCAGGGCCTGATAAAGTTATATCAACCTATTGGAGAGTATTCAACAGAACTTTAACAAGAGGAAACAACTTGATGGAATCAGATACACGAAGCAAGCCGAGCAAGCAAATGGAAAAAAATCGTTTAGTTACAGTTCATGAAAGAGCAAAATTGGACTTCTGGGGTGGAAGGCCTGGTGACCTGAGATACAGGCTTCAGCCTTGTTTAGGCACCAGTCTCCCACAGTAAATTTGAATAATACTGTAACTTTTATTGTGGTGAGAAATAAACAAATAAATATGTGTTATATTTCAGGCTCCTACAAATGGTTCAGGGGGTCCTCAACATTATTATGGTACTGGGTACCCAACGCATTTTCACCATGTTCCCCAACACCACATGCAGCATTCCCCACCCCCGCCTGCTGTCTACCAAAAAGATGAGAGAACGCAACGGCAGTACTCAAAACTAAAGCAGAAGTTAGAACGAAAACAAACTAACAGGAATAATGGTGTTGGTGAGTATTTACATATTAAGGGTACATATTATTATACTATGTTAGTTACATATTAATAGGGTGAAAATAAATATTATATTCATTGCCAGAATTATGACCCATTATTGTATTGTACAGTACAGTTCAGTAAAAAAATTTTGAACGTGATTCTACACTATCTGAGTGGTGTCCACAGACGTAATGGTCAAGCCAATAATTAATAAATAATTCTTTATTGGCATAAAAATTGACTACAAAATACGTGCTGTGACACCTATATATTAATACACTTGTGTTAAAATTTGTATACAGATGTAAACTCTGGTGCAAGTACGCCGTCACTATCTCCGCGCAAGGAGTTGAACGGGCGCGCCGGCAGCAGCAGCGGCGTGAGCAGTGGTGGCAGTGTGCCCAGCAGCCTGTCTAACAGTTTACCCAGCAGTGGGCCCAGCAGCGGCAGCAGCACTGCTGGTGGTGCAGGTAGCGGCGGTACTACCTCGTCTGGCGCCTGGTCCGAGGAAGGCGAGGCCTCTTCCGCTGAAGCCTCCGTGCAAGGCGACGGGTCGTCCGCGGCAGCTTCCGTGCAGGATGACGGCGAGAACGAAGATGCAACCAATGCGCAGGCTATAATCGACATGTATGCAGCTAGACGTACTCCACAGGTACTTAAGCTATTTGGGATCACGGTGTTTGAGAGTTGCAAATCAATATAATATACATAATGATATAATAAACTATTTGTGTTGTTACTGTTCATATTCATTTAATTTTATTATATTTTTATTCGATCAGGTTACTGACTTGTCTTCGAACAGTGCTCTAGTGAAATGGGATTTCCCGTTGCCAGAAGATGTAACCGTTCCAGATGCCGAGATGACATACGACTTGCTCCTGGCCGACCGCGCTGGCCGATATGTAGCTATCTACCGCGGGCATAGCGTCACTTGCCGGTAAGTATAATTTGCACTAGTGCTTTATTCTGTATTTGGATTATGCGGCTAATATGATGTCTAATATTTTATTTTCTCTATTGTCAACAGAGTAAGAGATCTAAAGCCGGGCTACGAATATTCAGTATGTCTGAAAATACGCGCGGGTGGGCTGGAAGCGATGAGTGCGTCGGCCACGTTCCGCGCGCCGGCCGCGCGGCCCGACCAGATGCCGGCGCCGCGCGTTACGCAGCGCGCGCGCTCGTCGCTGCTGCTGCGCTGGGCCGCCGCCACCGACAACGGCGCCCGCTTGCTGCACTACGTGCTGGAGATGGACGACGGCGAGGGCTTCGCCGAGGTCACTCGACCGCGCACTCGCCAGCACACGGTCAACAACCTCCGCCCGCAGACCCGTTACCGATTTCGCATCGCTGCCGTCAATGATTGTGGGCGCGGTGAGTGGAGCGAAGAGACAGTCGCGTGGACGACGGGCTCGCCGCCGCCTGCGCCCGCGCCGCCTTCGCTCTCGTCCGCTACCAACGAATCGCTCGTGCTTGGCTGGGAGCGTCGATCCGATGAAGAATTCACGCTACAGATGGACGACGCCGCCCGTGGCCACGGCTTCCTGCCCGTGTACTCCGGCCCTGACCGAACTTACGTGTGCGCTGGTCTGCGCCGCGCCACCGACTACCGATTTCGTTTGCGCTGCGAGACGGTCGACGGCCTAGGGCCTTGGTCCGTCGAAGTCACGTACCGAACGTTACCCGAACGACCCAGCCCACCGGGCAGGCCGGCATCGCGCGGTCGTATTCATTCGCGCGCCTTTCGACTTAGATGGGACCCGCCGGTCGACGACGGCGGCGCAGCCGTCGATTTTTATACACTCGAGCTCGATGCCGGTGAAGGTTATGCACCGGCTTACCGCGGGCCTGAGCGCGAAGCCCACTGTGACCGTTTACTGCCTGGCACACCGTACAGAGCGCGCGTTCTCTGCGCCAACGAAGCCGGCGTCAGCGAGTGGTCCGCCACTGAGACCGTGACTACGGAGGCGGCCGTCCCCAGCGCGCCCGATGCGCCCGAGCCGGCTGCGGAGCCACGCAGCACGCTGCTGGCAATACGCTGGCGAGCACCCGACTGCTCTGGCGGTGCGCCCTTGTCTGAGTACCGCGTGGAAGTTGCAGATACCGATGGAGCCACCCGCCTCGCCTATCAAGGTTCCGACTGCGAGTGCGTGGTGCGCGAGTTGATGCCCGGTCGTGAATATCGCGTATGGGTGACGGCTTACAATAGAGTGGGTGCAGGCCCAGCTTCGCAAGCCCTCACGTTCTCGACGGCGCCTGCTGCACCGGACGCGCCGGACCCGCCGGTCGCGCAACTGGAGGGCTCACGCGCCGCGCGCCTGGAGTGGACGGCGCCGCGGGACAACGGCGCGCCCGTGCTGGACTATCGTCTCGAAATGAGTGCCACGAATGTCGACGATGCGTTCGCGGAAGTGTATAGGGGCCTCGAGACGAACTGTCTCGTCGGTCGCCTGGTCCCGTTCTCTCCGTACTTCTTCAGAGTGTGCGCGACGAACGCGGCCGGGCGCGGCGCGTGGTCGGGCGCGCGCGACGTGCTCACGCCGCGCGCGCCGCCCGCCGCGCCCGCCGGCCTGCGCCACGAGGCCACGCCCGGCTCGCTGCGCCTGCACTGGCGCGCGCCCGCCGCGCACGGCGCCGACGTGCTGCGCTACCGCGTGCAGGTGGGCGACGCCGCCTTCGACACCGACGGGCCCGCGCCGGAGCGGCTGGTCGAGGGGCTCGCGCCCGACACGGTGTACCGCGTGCGCGTCGCGGCCCTCAACGAGCTGGGGCTGGGCGAGTGGTCCGAGGAGGCGCGCGCCTGCACGCGGCCCACGCCGCCGGCGCCGCCGCCGCTGCGCTGCGTGCAAGCGGCACACAATTACCTGAGGCTGGAATGGCCGGCCGCCGGCGGCGAGGGTGCACAGTATTGCGTCGAGATGCGCTCACTGGACGCTCGCGATTTTCGGCCCGTATACCGCGGTTCTGCGCGCTCGTGCAAGGTAAAGAAGTTGCGCGAGGCCACCTCTTACGCATTCCGGATACGCGCCAGCGACGAACGTGGTGGGCGCGGCGCGTGGTCGGAGCCCCTGGAGACGGCGACGGCGGCCGCCCCGCCGCCCGCGCCCCGCGCGCCCGCGCTGCATCTCCCTGCTCCGCGTGTTGCCCTGGTAGCGTGGGACGCGCTCGACGATGCCGAGTACGTGTTGCAGTGCGCGCGCACCAAGGATGCCGTCTTTAAACAAGTGAGTCGACGGCGCTTTCATTGGTTCACGGACTATTAATATTATACAAGAAAAATAATAGAAATTGTTATAAATATTTCATATCAGCCGTACAACGTCCACTACTGAACAAAGGTCTCCCCCATAGATTGCCTCAACTGTGTATCATATTGGGGGGAATTTGCCAGTACTCACTACGCTTGGCAGGTGGGTTGGTGAGCGCAGAATGGCTACTATTCCGCAGAAAGGATGCTGCTTCCCATCTCTCTGGCTTAGAGTCCCTTAGTCGCCATTTACGACCTCCACGGGAGAAGATGGAGTGCTGCTATATTCTTAATCCGGACACCGCACGGACATAAATATATCTTGCTAAGAGTTCGTAGGGTGCCGTACGTAAGAAAGTGCGCTGTCCGGTAGGTGTACGCGGGCGGCGACACGCAGTTCCAGCTGGAGGAGCTGGAGGCGGGCGCGGAGTACCTGGTGCGCGTGTGCTGCGTGCGCGGCGGGCTGGCGAGCGCGTGGTCGGCGGCGGCGCGCCTGAGCGTGCCGCCGGGCGCGCCCGCGCCGCGCGTGCGCCGCCCGCGGCCCGCGCGCGCGCTGCAGCCGCGCCACGTGGCGCTGCTCATGGCGGCCGCCTTCCTGCTGCTGGCCGTGGCCGTGGCCGTGCTGCTGCAGCGCCTGGTGGAGCCGCGCCCGTGACGCGCGCTGGCGGCGGCGCGGCCGCGCGCGCTCGCCCGCCTGTGACGCGTCCGGCCCGGCTCGGGCCTGGCTGCCGACGTTCGCCCGATTTTATCCCTTTTATACGAACGAGCCCCGCCGTCGGACGGGACGCAAACCTATGCCCTCTCGTTTCGTCCGTCGATGGAGATCAATGATAAAAAATAGATTATGAAAATATTACCGGCTTTGCATTTTTTTGCATCGATGTGAGGTTGCCATTCAGAGTGTATATTTTTTACAGTCGAGCGAGAGAAAGCCTCGCTTTCTGCCGTGTCACCCAAGTGTTGTATCTAAAGTTTCAAAAAAAAAAAAACTTAATTCTAGTCTATGCTTGTAACTTATTATTTTATTTACTGTATTAGAGAATTACCAATGTACTTGTTTATACTGTTTATATTATATTGAATCGTAATACTTCGAAGGTGATACGACACGTACTTCCAATATTTAGTATTTTCTCTTCATACTTTATCCTTATATTTGATATTTTTATTAAATTTAACTATCGAACGATCTGTTGCATAACTTTATCAGAATTAACTATAAGAAATCAGCAAAAGAGGTGCTCTATATTATTATTAATGTTTTGTTAAGAGGGACGTGGCCCCTCGCTCTGCAACGAGTTTCCAGTGTGTGTGCTGTGATCACTTCCTTATGCGAATGAGACTGATTTTACAAGTAAATGCTTTGTTTATAATAATGAATCAAATGCTTACCCTTTGATGACTAACTGTGTCTGCACCATTTACATAATAAGCACGTTTGTTAGGTATCACCATAAAAATATTATTTAATGTTGGATGCATATATATTTATAATGGCGACGATATCGCCAACGGTGTGTTAAATATATGTGAATGGTACAGAACCACGTCAAAGCAGACGCGGAATACAGAAACAACCCGATTTTATATACTCCGAATGCTTATTTGACAGTATCGATGTACCTAATTATATTGTATTGTCGATAACTTGATAATATTGTTGTTTTTATCCACAGAACATGACCTTTTATTGATGACATTAAACATATAATGTAGATTAATTTGTTTATAAATTTAGAGATTACGATTTATTGAGATTGTTACCACCCGGTATAAAAGTTAGAACTGGAATTCAACTATAGTGAATTATATTTCAAATATAATATTATAAAGAAAGAAATGCAGATACTGGCGTCTGTTACTTTAATAAAATTATAAGGTTTTTTTAATTAATGTTCATATATAAATATAATTTTATTAAACGAATTTCTTGTAGATAAGCAAAAATGGATTTAAATATCATTTATATTCAGAATAGATTAAATAAAGCATTGTATGGGGTTTAACTTTGATGTTTCTTAGTATCATTATTCAGATTTAATGTTGTTGCGTGGAGGTAATGTCGTACATAATAAAATAACATTGAATATTGTCATTGTTACGTAGGCTTCGTGTTGTATTCGACTACACGTGTGGCTGTGGCTGTCACGTCATAGCATCGCGACGGCCGTGTATTTATTTATTATTATTTATGGTTGAGATACATTTACGCATCAATAAGCATAAAATATTATCGTAAATATGTAATATTTACTTCTACTGTGATTAGCTTATTCTATTCTTTCTATAGTATCATTATTATTGTCCGAAACATTCCTAAACGTGTTACTTTTTGGATTTTTAAGAAGTTTTTGAATTTGTTAATAATACTGTAGTAGAGAAGAAATTCACTTCGTGCCTATTTCCGTACGGCATAATCTAAATAGTAAGCACAGCTTACACTGTTAAAAAAATATTTATTTTCGATAAATTTATAATAACGACGATGTGCAATTAACAATTATTTATTCTTTATCGCCTAATATAAATATTTATTTTTAGAAATTATATCAGATTAGTATCGTTTAACAAGTGAAAGGAATCTATGTTCCTAAGTGAATTATACACTGTTGTACAATACACCGATTGCAAGCTAAATTGTGTACTATGGTCAAGCATTCCAACTTTATTCCACTTGTAAATAGGCCTAATGAATTCTACGACTTTTATAAATGTACATGCTTTAACAATAAAATGTAAATAAATCTGATGTTCATGAGCTTCGTGTAAAGGGCATGTTTAGAATTGTTTATAAACATGTATGCCAATTGAATTACTGCATTGTGTTGAGAACTAAACGTTTATTAATGAGATATAATATGTTTAACGGGGATAACATCTCATATTGTATTTGTGTTTGAGTATGTAACGTATAACGAAAAAATGTATATGTTTTAATATAATATTTGATGATGTTATGTATACAATTTATTAAACATGAATATATCAATAAAACTATATTTTGTGTACATTGAATGTTTAATTTTTTTCTACATACTATATAAAACATACCACATAACTACAAATAATTCAGTACTTACTCTGTGGTGGAGAAAGGAGGAACATTAATAAAAACAAGTGTATGAATTTATTTAATAATAATTTAAATGATTAAATATAAATTAACACTACTATAATATATGTATAAGACACAATGACACAACTTTGGACCTATAACGAGACTAGAGGTTTTGTACTATGAGTATTTTCACACTTACCTAGGGTTATCTACAATATGATAGTTAAGTAGGAGGAAACAGTTTACACGACTTGACATTTTCACTGTACACTTCCGTGTAGTTAGTTACGTAAGACTTCTCCTTTGTAGATATATGATCAATGCAACCCTTAAAATTGTGGGGGAATATTTTCTTCGCTGTTGCATATTCTTGGTCAGTAATACCACCTGAAAAATTAAATGTTTTAATATTTATAAGAAAATGTCAACCTAGCTATTATCTCCCAGTATTTTGGTGTTGATTTCTAGCACAAGTAACTCTAGATTTTCGATGAGCGCTTCAAAAACGACTCTACATATAAGAGCACAAATACATGTTGTGGTCTTATTTGATATTAGTATGGTCCAATCATAGCCAACAATACACGTTCACAGAATGCCGCAGTGAGGGTTTAAAAGTTGTGAAAATAACTACCGTAACACCGAGATTTCTTCCTTCTTTCAGTTTAAGTCGTTCTATGGACCTTCCCACAGCTCTGCGCACCTCGGGAGGCGCCATACCTTGTGGCTTGTAGGCTTGAGGAAACAACATGTGTATCGGGGTCGGCTTAAGACAGCCCGTGATGACCGTGACGTGTTGTGTCATTTAAAGCTGTATCTACCAGTTTGGTATGAGCCGATCTGCGCCATACTGGGCTGGCATATTCCCCAGTCGAAAAGCATAGGGCCAGGCCGGTAGAGCGCATAACCTGTGGCGAGGCAACACACTTCGTCGTCGTCAGGCTCACCACCTTGTTAAGAGGTTGTTTGGGGCATTAACTTTGGGCTTCACATATTGGCAATTCTGTCTGTAGGTTAGAAATCTGTCCAAGTAAATTCCAAGGTATCTCCGGCAGTTAGTGTGTTCAATAGGAGCTCCCTCCCACGAGATTTGGCATCTGGCGTTGACAACATCTCAGTCTAATAAATAAAACATCTCGGCCCAGTTGTCATTTCATGGCTGTTGGAGCTGTTCAACAGGTGCTTGGAAACACCCTGCATACCACAGATATGGAGAAAGTTAAAAATAATACCAATACTTAAATCTGGGAGATCTGGAGATGACCCTAAAAACTTTCGACCAATTTCTGCCACACGTGCAAACTTTTCGAAAGACTAGTACTTTACCGGCTAACTCAGCTTGTAGACCTAAAACTTATACCAGTACAAGCAAGGCTAAGACCAGGAAAATCGTGTTACAACCCGACTCTAAATCTCACACAGCACATCGAAGATGGTTTTGAGTTGGGGAGGGTGACAGATGCTGTATTCATGTATTTGTCTGCAGCTTACGACCCGGTCAACCTAAAAGGACTGCTGTGGAAAGTAGAGGACCTTACGAGAGACAGGGCCTTTGTCAAAATCCTAAGAGAACTTCGCCAAAATCGCCGCTTCCAAGTTAATATCCTCTCGGGCAAAAGTCGCTGGTGCCTACAAGGTAGTGCGCTGGCTGATTTTCAACATATACACCAATGACCAACCATCATCCCCCAACACTTCTAGTCTACTATACGCAGATAACTTAGCATTGTCGTCACAGGCCCGGCCCTTTGAAGAAGTTGAGGCAAACCTCACGAAAGCACTTGAACGCCTAAGCGTCTAACTACAAGGCTTAATGCGCTCAAACCAAACCTTTTGAAGAGACAGTCTTGCGTCTTTCACTTCCGTAAAAGGGAAGCAGACCATCAGGTAAAACTTTTCTATGTTTAGTAGTAAGAAATATAAATGTCTGACTATATGCCATTGCGGCCACTTGAACATTGTTTTATTCCTGATCCATAATCTAGTAGTACTGTTGATCGAAGACAAGTAAAGATACTTTAAAGCAGTTTTAAAAACGTTTTGCAAATGTTCATATACTGCCTTTTTCTTTCTTATCTGCTCACAGTTACAATTTTAGTGCAGCTTTTTTCACCGGTCTCGTACCCGCTAAAACCACCGGAACTGTCATCTCCTAATAGGCGCCTAGTAGGCCCTAATAGGCGCTCTAGTGTGATCTTACGAGGACCTGGAGCCCCCCTTCGGTGCCGAAGATGACCGCTCCAGTGGTTTTAGCCGGTAGGAGTCCGGCATACCCCTTCGCCCTTCCCCGGGGTGAAGGAAGTTCCATGTAGAATTTCCACTGGACGTCAATAAAAAATAAAAAAAAAGGCCCTAATAGGCACTTAAGAAAAGTCAAAAGTTTTGCGAACTGTACCGTGTAACATATGAAATGTCAGGGCTTGTTGTGAGGTTCTCAAATTTATTTATTTTATCATTTTAAAATATAAAGTTATTTGAGAAAAACGAAAACAGACCATTCCCCCCGTCCTATCTCCGAAACTACAGAGCATAAAATTCTGAAAAAAATATATGTAATAGCTTTTTACCTATAGATTACAGGAAGTCTATGGTCTTAAAATAACATGGTAAATCTTTATATTTAATCTTATTATAATCAATATTGTGCGTAAAAACTTACGTCTGCGGTTGGAATATATGGGAAAACATTTTCTTCAACTACTATGTTAAGTTTGTTCTTGGAATAAGTTATTGGTACAAGACCGAATCCAACAATAAACAATATATTCAGCAATTTCGGAACCCTCTGCACGCGAGTTCACCTCGCACTTGATCGGTTTTTTGTAATATAAAAATAGAATCTACGTCGGCAGCTGATCCCCACAACAGAATGTATATGTACAGACAATGCTGTGGAAATATGCAAAATAAACTAATCAGTCTGTAGCTACATCAGTCAGCTAACTGATTTTCCGGACTACAAATGCAGCAGAGCTTAACTTATCCGATATAGCTTTGATGTGCGCACTCCATTGCAATTTAGAGTCGATTGTTATTCCTAAAAACAAAGTTTAATCAACAGTTTCAAGTTGGAAGGCCTTCAAGAATTATTTTAGTCCTACTTGGGGTGTATTAGGCAATGAAAACTTTAAATATTTGGTTTTATCAGCATTAAGTAGTAGGTTGTTAACGGCAAACCATTTGCAAAGACTGTTAGACTTTCGTTTACGTGTGGAATATTACTATCATTTCTATTAATTTTAAAAATTAGGAATGTGTATTACATCTGATAAATTGGTCATCATATATGGAAGATCATTTATATATGCTAGAAACAAGAAAGGGCCCTGAATTGAGCCCTGGGACACGCTCATTTTGATCTGAGACCCCGAGGAGGTAGCACCACTTATATCTACTTTTTGCTGTCTAAAAGATAAATAAGAAAATATAAGCTCAGCAGCTCGTCCACGAATTCCGTAATGGTCTAATTTACGGATTAGTATATTGTGGTCAACGCAGGCAAATGCCTTGGAAAGGTCACAAAAAATGCCAATAACATCTTGAGTACCTTCCCAGGATTCTAGAATTTCAGTAACTAGTTTTGCTCCTGCATCCGTAGTTGATCAACCCTTCGTGAATCCAAACTGACGACTATGTAAAATCCTGTTAAAATTAAAACGTAACAACATCTGATCAAGCATGATTTTTTCAAAGATTTTGCTCAGTGCTGGGAGCTCAGAAATAAGTCTATAATTAGTCGGATTATTCTTACATCCCGATAAAAAAATTGGTATTATCTTACTGTTTCATCAAATCGGGAAAAACTCCTCTATCTAAACATTGGTTAAAAAACTAAAATAAAAAAATAAACCAGCAAGTGCAGGGGCAATTGTATCAATTATAGCTTCAATGACTTTGTCGGACATACCCTACAAACAAAGTCTTCAGTCGTCGTCAATTTGGTGTCTTTTGGTAGTTCTCTTTAAGTTGCGATTCAGCTAATATAGAGGTCGATGAAAGGGCTTTCGTAAAATCCATTGGAATATTTGTGACAAATTTCTCTAAGGCATTAGCGACCGCCATCTTATTTGAAATCATTTGAATTTTGTCCTCGATACAATCATACTTGAGCCACCTATTGATGCCTCGCCTTTAGGCACATCTCGGACTCTAGTGTGATCTTACGAGGACCTAGAGCACCCCTTCGGTGCCGAAGATGACCGCTCCAGTGGTTTTAGCCGGTAGCAGTCCCGAATACCCCTTCGCCCTTTCCCAGGGCAAGTTCCATGTAGAATTTCCACTGGACACCAATTTTTTTTTTTAAAAGGCACATCTCGGAGGGGATGACTGTAAAGCGGTCACCCCATGTGGCGGTGGAGAGGCGACAGTAAAAAGACCGCCCCCAGGCCCATCTCAGGGGGATGTAAATAAGTAGGGATGTGGATCTCCTCGAAGCCTCGCTTTGCGCTGTGCTGTGGCATGTGTACACTTGCGCACCGCTATCTTCCCGGGGGTCACTCGGTATGAGCACGCAGGTTCCCCAATCTGTGCCCCCGAGGCCTCCGTCATATAAAGAAGACAGGGGCTCAGGCGTGTTGTCTATGGGCGCCAGGGCGGTTGTTATCCCGGTGCCTAGTCCTCCTTCTCCGGGCGGGGTCAGCCTTTTCCCAATCCTGCTCTGCGGTCTCCTTCTGGAGCATGCCGCTCTCACAGAAGAATACCACTGCACTCCAACTTTCATGCTTTGCCAACATAGCAGACACTACTTACTCTTCGGCAGGGAACGATCTTGCCCGATCCTATCGACCAGGATCCGATGCTTGACAGCCCATGCAGGCCACTCCATGAGCGTGTGCTGTGCGGTATCCTGGTCGCTATCATAGTATACAGGCACTGTACCTCCCGTGCTATCCTGTGCAGGTATGCACCGAAATAACCGTGGCAGGTGAATACATGCGTCAGGGGGTAGGTGGCGCGCTCGCTCCTTTTGACCCAGGCTCCGAAGAGCGGCAGGACGGCCTCGCCGACGCGCCTGGTCGCGAACCGCAACCTAAGGCGTTCCGGGTTGCCATATGGGCCCGGTTCGGTGCTGCAAGCCTTCAGGCGGCCAACGGCTCGGCCCAACTCCCCTTCTGAAAAAGATTCAACTTCTCGACCCAATCCGAGGCAATCGGGAGCGGGCAGGAAAATGTTTTTTCACCTACCGTGTTTTGTATCTGCTTCACCTTTTTTTTTTTTTTTTTTTTTTTTTTTTTTTTTTTTTTTTTTTTTTTTTTTATGTAGGGCTTCTCGCAGTAATCCCAAGGGGGATATATCTGCTTAACCGGGCAAAAGCTTCACCCTAAGGCAGACTGGTAGTAAATGCCTAATAACAAATAAATGTAGGTACGATAAAACAATTAATAAAATATGTGTAAAGAACAGTCATTACCGATATAAAAGTCTACGTCTTCATAATCAGCGGCCTTCTGCAAGCCGGGTTCCTCAGTATACACTAACGCCTTATCGACTGTCAAAGTCACATTGCTCTTGTCCATCTTCAGTACTAAAATATGCCATTCAGCATCAGTAAGAAATCCTGCGCGCGGTAGCAATCTGGTTAAAGGCCGGGATGATTCTGCTCTGTTATTATGATGGAACGACCAGACCAGTCTTAGGTATCCATTTTCGAGTCCTAAACCAATATAATCAATGTCCTGTGAACAAAGGATTTATATTAGTAACAATTTATTTACTTAAAATAAAACCCCTCCCAAAGATTTCCATAACGGTTGCATAGAGAGTTACATAACGATCAGCTTTGGGCTGTTTAGGCACATCCAAATTTTGCCTGTAACCTTAACCAGGACATCTATCCATCTTGCAGTCGATGGGTGTATAAGGTTGGAATCCCAGGTCTTGGTCGCCATTCAAGAATCTTTCTACCTCAGTGGTTGTCAGTCTTAAAAACTATATCTATAGAGTGTCCATCAAATCCGAACTAAGCTTTTTGCACTGAATGACTGAACGACACCTAATTTCCTCAACAGTTTCAGTATTTATAGACACAGACAATAATGGTTAATTACCAAGACAATCCACAGCAGTAGGCCATTTGGTTCAGCGGTGGTGAAGTTGAGTGCGATGTAATTAGGCCTAACAAGTGCTGATGCGATGCGCTGCTGGTTCGTTTGACTCGTCGCGGTCCGACGCCCCAGAGATACCAGCGATGTGCCATCGAATTGTGGGACTGTTACGTCGATCTCTGGAATTTGGTAGCGTTTTTCAAATTATTGTCAGTTCTACTTTCTCATGAAGCGATTACCGGTTTATGCGAATATTCCAACATAAAACACAGACTTTGTTTTGATAATTTATATAACGATACAGTGTCTATCTTGACATATGCATATAAATGTAGCAAGTGCAAGTATTAAATAAATTTAAAAAAGGACGTACCCTACGTAACCGGGTGGAACAGGTTCGTCAGGGAAGCTCACGCGAGGGCCAGGCTTTGTTTTCAGAAGTGGATTCTAAATGAAAATCATCCAGATGGATATATCTATGAAAACATGTGTGATTCCAGGAAGCTTTTTAAATGCCCATTAAAGTGGTGTCAGAATAATGAACAAAAAAATAAAATGGGCATAATCGCAGATCACCACTATAAGAAGGATTTTAAAGGGTTTGTGGAACAAGACGAACCACTTGAATCCAAGGTCTGGTTATCCTGTGAGTGTAGCTGGCGTGCATGAGCAACATTTAAAAAAAAAATTTTCATTCCCCGTGGAAATTCTTCATGAACTTCCTTCGCCCCGGGGAAGGGCGAAGGGGTATGCCGGACTCCTACCGGCTAAAACCACTGGAGCGGTCATCTTCGGCACCTAAGGGAGGCTCCAGGTCCTCGTATGATCACACTAGAGCCACTCACTGGTGCCACGCCTATAGGCACATCTCGAAGAGTGTGACTGTAAAGCGGTCACCCCCCCGGGGGGTTGTAAAGGATCCCCCAAAGCGTCCCACAGCAGCGCGTGATCACATGCGTGCTACCGTCTTCTCTTGGGTCGCTTGGTGTGGGCACGCAGATTCCCCAATCTACGCACCCACGAACCCAGAGGTCCCCCACCTTATAGCAACGGTAGGGGGTTTCAGGATATTAGGCGCCAGGGCGGTTGTTACCCCGGCGCCGTCTCCTCCTTCTTCGCTCGGCGGTCTCCTTCTGGAGCATGACGCTCTCACAGAAGGAAACCACTGCATTCCAGTTTTCGTGCTCTGCCAACATAGCCGACACGGCGTGCATGCGTAGCTCATGCTCAAAAGCTCAAAATTGCCAATTCATTCCTGCAACTTTAACTATATAACTGCAATTTTAATGCTGAGTCGCCTTTAGGAAGACATCGCAGATGCTTGGTGTGGGCTATGGTGACGAAGATCTTAAAGTTAGATTTACGGCCAAAGATTTGACAAACATTACTAAGAACATGGTAAGAGGTAAATCTCTTGGTCACGGCAGCCTCAGCATTGAGCATCTGCAACATGCAGGCTGTCATTTGCCGAGGGTACTGGCCATGTTTTTAAATCTGTGTGTAAGTCTTCTATATTCAAATATTGGTATAACAAACAGAAGAATAGTGTCAGATGGGCAGGACAAGCTTTTCAATCTGTACATAAACCGTCTTGTTGGTGAATTCAGCAGTGCCAATGTCGGGTGCTACATAGACGGTGTCTGTGTCAATAATATTAGCTACGCCGATGACATGGTACTGCTGAGCCCATCGATCTGAGCTTTGCGTAAATTGGTACGGACGTGTGAGTCTCACGCGGTGACCCACTGGCTCAGATAAAATGTCAAGAAAAGCGAATTGCTAGTATTTAAGGCACGTGCTAAAATTTAGGTAGGCCTTCAGAGACCATAGCCGATACCGCCTTAAACAGAGTCGCTCATTTCAAGTATCTGGGCCACTGGGTTTCCGAGGATCTTAAAGACAATACATACATAGAAAGGGCACGTAGGACGTTGGCTGTCCGGTATAATATGTCGGCCCGCAGATTCGCACATTGCAGGAAACAAGTAAAAGTTAAACTTTTTAAACCTTACTGCCAAACGTTTTACACATGCAGCCTCTGGGTGAACTACACACTGGAGGTATAAAACGCCTTGCGTGTGCAATACAATAATGCGTTTAGGGTGCTGCTGGGGCTGCCGCCATTATGCAGCGCTTCAAACATGTTCCCAGAAGAGCATATATACGGCTTTCATGCCCTTATAGGAAAACGATGTGCCTTGCTACTGAATCGTGTTAGGTCCAGCCACAACAGCATGCTTATCGTGTTCGTGGATAGGTAAGACTCTCCACTGCTGCATTGCTGGATACGCTTGTACACGTCGCTGTTAGCATTGGACAGTATCTTCCTTGACATACTTCATTCATTGTTAAAGAAAAATTATCATTAACACGAATTAAGTAAGTATAGTAATAGTAGTACTTTGTGTAACTTAACTCGTTTTTTATTTATTTATTTGTTGTCTCTTGTATTGTTGTACTTATGGACAGACGTCTGAAATAAACGTTATTATTATTATCTACATGTTTCTCTATTCACGAGCTTGTATCCCCTGTAAGGGGGAACCCGGCCTTTTGATAGGCTTAGGAGCTTAGGAGACATGGGTCTAACACGCAGAGGCCCCTTAGAGAATTTTAACCTAAAATGTAATGGGACACTAACCGGGGACTCTCCATGGCTGCACTATAAAATGCTGTCTCGGAATGCCCCGGAGGTATAAAACTATTGTATGAAATGGAAACTACAATAACAAGGTCTATTGCAATGTGTGCTTAATGGATTTAATGCTATGAAAAATGGAAAAAACGGCGTCTGCCTTTCAACTTTTAATGTGAAATTCTGTGGCAGACGGTGACTCGCCACTCACAAGATGGGCCGCTTAAATGGCCACCACTACAGGCGACAGGGCGCAACACCGGTGTGAGCGGCTAGAGGTGTCGAGAGGTGCGGCACCGGTTTCACCATCGCGCGTCTCGAACACTCGGAGCGGGTTTCCCCGTTATTACGCCATTAGACACTTCCACCCCTGACACATAGCTCTGGTGGCCCCCCTCTGATCGGCCAACTAAGCCAAGCCAGAATTGAAAATCCTGCGGTCACTCATGGGGTTCCACTCCAACCATCCAATAAGGGCAAGCCGGAGACGAGGCCCTGACCGACTCTCTGGAGCATTCGGGTACGCAGTGTTGCCACTCACATTCAGCTCGCCACAAACTAACCTGCGTTCTGTAAGCTTCTTAATAAACTTTTTATTTTCTTATGATATACTTTTTTTATATCAAAAGGTAGGAAGAAATCATCAATCTTCATTCATTAAAGAATCTGCCCTCCAGGATTACCTTATCCCATGGTGAGATAACGACTGCTCAGAGGGGCTTTATTATTATAGAAACCGCATTTGCGTACGTATCATATTAGTAATATATGAAGATAAAGTGTTCCGTTTGAACCAGAAAGCTCACGACAATAGAGGCACAGAAACACAAATAACACCTACCCTACTACAAAAATATAGGTTTTATACTAACTGGTATCACAGAACGTTCCAGCAAACCCAGCTGCGCAGACGCATTTATCCGCCCTACAAATGCCTCTGGGAGCCACGCACGTGCTGGGCGAACAGGCCGCGTGGCGCCGGCAGCGTGGGCTGCCTCCCGCGCCGCCCCCCGCACCGCCCTCCGCGCCGCCTGCGCATGCGCAGCGCGGGCGCCCGCCGCGCACCACGCAGGCGCCGCCACCGCACGCTTCGTCCCCGCACGCGGTGCCGTCGCAGTCCGCTAGATTGCGACCCTCTGAGATAACATCTTCGATGTCAATTAACTGCTTTATAGAGAAGTTGCGAATATCGATGGTGTCACGGACACTAAAGAATGATCAACATGAGCGATTGCGAGAAGTTATATTGCGGCATCCTATCGAAAACCAGCGCTGGAATACTGCCTACGCAGTATTTTAGCAAATAGCTAAATGGGAGACCCGTTGTTGGCACTATGTGTAGTTTTGTTTTAAGAATGTATGTTACTATGTATATTGTGTGCCAATAATAAAACCTTTTTCTTTCTTTCTTTCATTCATTAACACATACCTTTATTTTATACTCTTGCTGGCTAAAACCACCAAGTGGTCATCTTCGGCACCTAAGGAGGAGGAGTAGACTCCAGGATCTCAAGAACAATCGCACTGCAACCCTCTATTGGAGCCAGTGCCACGCCTTAAAGCTCATCTTGGAGGGGGGATTGTAAAAGATCCCCCTTGCCTCGCTGTGCTACGCACACGACAGCACGTGACCACGTGCGCGCCGCCGCCTTTCCGGGGGTCGCTCGGTGTGAGCACACAGAGGAGTATACTGCGCGCCCACAACCCACGAGACATTTTCACATACCTACCTTTTTTTCGGACTCCTACCGGCTAAAACCACTGGGGCGGTAATCATCGGCACCTAAGGGAGGCTCCAGGTCCTCGTATGATCACACTAGAGCGGCCCACTGACTGTAAAGCGGTCACCCCCCCGGGGGGATTGTAAAGGATCCCCCAAAGCGTCCTACGGCAGCGCGTGACCACATGCGTGCTACCGTCTTGTCGCTTGGTGTGGGCACGCAGATTCCCCAATCTACGCACCCGCGAACCCAGAGGTCCCCCGCCTTGTAGCTATGGCAGGGGGTTTCAGGCGTATGGGAATTAGGCGCCAGGGCGGTTGTTACTCTGGCGCCGTCTCCACTTTCTTCGAGCGGGATCGGCCCTCTCCCGATCCCGCTTTGCGGTCTCCTTCTGGAGCATGACGCTCTCACAGAAGGAGACCATTGCATTCCAGTTTTCGTGCTCTGCCAACATAGCCGACACTACTGCTGGCAGAGAGAGATCTTGCCCGATCCGATCGACCAGGATCCGCCGCTCGGCGGCCCGTGCAGGGCACGCCTCGAGCGTGTGCTGTGCGGTGTCCTGGTCGCTAACACAATGCTGGCATTGTGCCGTGGCCTCGCGTCCTATCCTGTGCAGGTACGCGCCGAAATAACCGTGCCTGGTGAGCACCTGCGTCAGGCGGTAGGTGACGCGCTCGCTCCTTCTGAGCCAGGCTCCAAAGAGCGGCAAGACGGCCTCGACGATGTGTTTGGTTGCAAACTGCATCCGCAGGTGATGACGCCACTTTACAAGTGCGCGCCGCCGAGCTAGCCGCCGCAGCCTGTCCAACGCCCCTGGAGCCGCGCCTTCGCCGCTCTGGCGGAGGGAGCGTGTCTGATCGTAGACTCACGCATCCATCACCGCCAGGATGTCAAAAGGCGGAAAACGCGCCAGGAGAGTTGCCACCTCGTAGGACACTGTTCGGTATCCTCGTGCGATCCGGATAGCCACTCTGCGCTGCAGACCGTGAATTTTGGTTCTGCAGCGCTGGGCACCTGATAGTCGAGCTGACTATACAGGCGCCCCGTATAGGACCACGGACCGCACGAACCCCCCGTAGAGACGGCCAACTTCCTCACATGGCCCCCCGAGATTGGGCAGAAGCCGGTGTAGTGCACCCACTACCCTCTCGACTCGGGGGACAAGGCGCTGGAAGTGCTCTTCGAAGCCTCACCGACTGTCCAGGGTGAGCCCCAAGTATTTCATGTACCGGCCCACCCCGATTCGCGCGTCACCAACGCGTATCCACGAACTGGGTGGTTCTCTACTCCTCGGCAGTTTGTGGAACCATAGCGCCTCGGTTTTTTGAGGCGCTATCCGCAGACCCAGGGCGTGGATTTTGGCCACGACAATTGCCACCGCTTGCTCCGCAAGCCGGATGGTTCCCTCGAAGGACTCCCCGCTGGCCAACACCAGAGTGTCGTCAGCGTAACAGACTAAGCTGACGCCAGCAGGGTCACATACCTACCTATCGGCAATTCAGTAATGGCCTAAATTGCTAGTGCCGCTTTCTAAGAATCAAGTCCAGATACGTTACCGACAAATAAGATAGCGGCCTTAGTGATAGGTAATACTTCCCTTAGATACTCACATTCTCAATTATTAATACAAGAGTAAAATTACCTTTTATATTCTGTTGCTCCAAAGGCAGTAGGATGTTGTTAACATGTAGATTTTTTATACAGCCTGTATAGGACGCTGGAGGACCTGACATCGCATCGAAGGGCAAAGACGACAAATCACTTGCTCCTCCTAAAAATGTTGATAGTATTTTATTAACCTATATAGCTATATATTCAGCATGGTGTCCGGCTTCTGAATATAGCACCACTCCAGCTCCTCCCGTGGATGTCGTAAAATGTGACTACCGGACTCTAAACTAGAGGGATGGACAGCAGCGTGACAGCTCTTCCGTGAAACAGTACCCATTTTGTGCTCACCAACCCGCCTGCCAAGCGTGGTAGTACTGGAAATTTCCCCCCAAACTGACGACTCAATCGTGGAAATCTATGAGGGAGGCCTTTGTTCAGCAGTGGACGTCCTTTGGCTGACATGATGATGAACCTATACAGCTTTAGGAAATAGTCTAAGGGGCGTTTGCCCACAACACCTAAGCACTTAGTCATTGCTTATAACGTTTCTTATTGTTTTCCCTGGACCTCGATTCAGCACGATGGGAACCATATCGACCTCAGGGGTCTGATAAGCAGCACACTCGATTCTGATCCGGAATTAGAAACTCACCAAGAACTATAGAAGCGTTGCCTGCAGTGTGAGGGTAGGCGTGTGCTAACATAGCCTCCGTGCTGAGAGCTCCGTCCACCCACACATAGAGTCGGCTGCCGTAGCGACCAGCCTTCACGCTGTGCCATTGCGTAATAGATACCACTACGCCGCTGCGAACTAGCGACGTCATCCCGGATAGACGATCTAAAATATACTCAGTTTTATTAATATTGAGTTAGATCTGAATTTTTTATAGAAACATTTCTTGCCGAAGCCATTGAGAAAATCTCAAAGTCAAACTGTTATTATTTGCTGGTCAGGCGTGGTGTTTATTTATAGAATTTGGGATAAATAAATGAATTATCCAATTTATTGCATAGAAAAATAAGAACATAAGCATTAATCTATACTAATATAATAATGCTAAAGAGTTTGTTTGTTTGAACGCGCTAAATTCAAAAACTAGTAGTCGGATTTGAAGAATGCTTTTTGCATTTATAGCCCAATTATTGAGGAAGATTATAGGCTATTTAACATCATGCTGAGACCTTTAAGAGCCGAGCAAAAAAAAAGAGTCAGAAAGAACGCTAAGTGAAAGCGAAGTAATAGCGCGAAGCGGCGATGGGACGCGTTGGGTCGCGGGCCGAGGGCGGCCGCCCGAAGAGAACCGAGCATTACCGAGGAGAGCCAAACTGAGCATGCCTATGTAAAAAATCCAGTTTAAACGAGTTTAAACGACTGCCACACGAAATGATGACTTTTTTTTGTCTATGTCTGACTAAGTTGAAAGTGCAAGTCAAAAGTTTTTTATTCATATAACATATAATATTATATCTTCTTTTAATATATAATATCATTGATATAAACCATTTGCTGGCACTTAAGAATAGCCAGAATTTAAATAGTTGCACGGTTCCAAGTCGTTGGTCCTATGGAGAAGAACCGGCAAGAAACTCCATGGATATACTCTTTTAAAATATATGATGTATTACAGTCTTATTACTTAACACAATATAATCTTTAAAAAAAGCTTTAAAGCTATGTGAGGATAATGCATACCTGACCATTCCCGACAGAGGGCATCCGTTCATGGGCATGCGTTATGTATCAGCATAGTTCAGCTCAACCATAACGCACGGAACATAACCACCACACAACGCTACCCTCAACAAGACATTTTAGTGAGCATGACAGACTCATACTGCCGCCAGGCAAATAAGGGCCAATTTTCGTAATTTTAAAATGTTCAAAATATAGTTCCGATCTAATCTCAGTGTCAGTGATCATACCAAGGTATGCAGCCTGGCGCCCATGATTGCATATTAAACTTACATCAAAGAACTTAAACTATATCATCAAAAAAAAAAAAACACGTTTACGTTTTCGATCTTACCAGTCCATCGATACTCCAGCAGACCACCTTGCAAAGACAGGGCGGTGTAGAAATGGGGAGTCTCGAGAAACATGACCAATCCTCGTTCTTTAGCTGGTTTGATCTCTGATTCGAGTGACAGGCTGACACTGGATATCACGCGAGGGTAAAGCTTTAAAAATGACCTTGTGCCGGTGAAAAGGACATCCGTGGGGAGTAAATCTGAAATATGAAAGTTTAGTCAAGTTAAAGTTCTGTTAAATGAGGTAAAGTCAGATTTTAGAAGGCTTCATTAATTCTATAAAAATCTTTGTAAGCATTACGTTGATAACCTTTTTTCGGTTTTAGCAAAGACGCCAGCGGTTCTCGAGTGGAGACTACACACTGGAACACAGAAAGATGACCTGGTGAAGGTCGCCGGAAGTTATTGGCATATAATCGGTTGTTGTGGAAATCTATGGGGAAGGATAAAAGGGGCGAGCGTTGATAATGGCACATCAGTCAGTGTTAATCAGATTAACTGACTAAACCTAATAGAGTTCCCTTATTTCCTTTTAGAAGTAAAAAAATGTAGGACTTGCATATTACAGCAAGTCTTCCCGTTAGGTCAGTCATCCTTCGGGTCGCATTCAGGATGCGCAGTTCTCTTGAAATTTTAAACATCTGAATGTGCAAAATAATCAACGTTTACCTTGATCACAGTACAGTCCAGTTTTCCCATAAGGACAGTCGCATCGCGTGTCGCTCTCGGTCGTGATGACGCATTGTCCTTGACATTTGGAGTATGCTCGGTCACATGGGTTGCGGGAACTGAAGCACGTAGCACCAAACCAGCCTTCATTGCAGATACATCTGGATGCAATTCATAAGAACTGTGTTATTGCAAAGGCATAAATTTGTCTAGATGTTGTAGGATCTGCTTATTTAATCTTTATTTAATTTTTTATTTATTCATATTTACGTGACAACCTCTAAGAAGAAATGCCGAAATCAGGTCTAAGTGATTTTTATTATAATAGTGCCATACAACGTCGTCTGCTGAACAAAGGTCTCCTCCATTGATTTCCACAACTGTGTCATCATATTGGGGGGAATTTGGCAGTCGGGTTGGTGAGCACAGAATGGCTTCTGTTCCACAGAAGGGGCGCTGCTGCCCATCTCTCTAGTTTAGAGTCCCTTTAGTTGCCTTTTACGACATCCACAGGAGGAGATGGACTATCGTGTTTAGATCCTCTGATTTTTATAAGGTTAACTGATTCTGTTAATATCAGACGTGATAAGAGACATAAGTAGGCATATACCCGTAAGTAGCAGGCGAGTGTATACACACGCCGCGCGGTGCATTGCAGGACTTGGCTGTGCACTGCGCGACGGCGCACTGTCCTACGCCGCGTCCACCTGCGGCCCGAGCACCTGCACCTACTGCCTGCCCACCGACCTCCCAGATACATCCACGCCAACCGCTGTGCAATGGCAAGTCATGGGGAAGATCCGAGAAGTCATGCGATGGATGCCCGCCTGCGTATCAGAAATATAAGATAAAAGAAGACGTTTGCAATTCTTTTTGAAATTCTAATACTCTTTAGTACACGCACCGACGTACCTCGTTAAGAATAATGTTGACTGTTACCCAATGGTCCATGGAGCTTGCCAAACCACACCTAGTAGTATTGTTTTATTTTTAAGGATATATAAACGTTATTTGCTTTTCTTTAACCATATATCTTATTCTGTTTGGTATGGCTAATTAGTAATTACAGTAGTAGCTAGGTCTGCTTTCCGTCATAGTATTTCATCTTAGTAGCCAACAAGGTCTTGCTCCGGGGACTCTACAAAGTGAGTGCTCAGAAGAAGCCTCCCCGTCAAGCGAAAATTGTACCGCTAGTCATAGGATCTGAAGAAGTAAACCCAAGACATTAACTGACTGACCGATTCTTCTTCAGCGGTAGTAGGGCCAGCGACTATCGGTGCAATTTTTCGGGTCCACTCGCTGTCGGAGTAGGAGGGGTCCCGGCGGGGTTCCACAAGGTTTGGTTAATTTTATGGAACCTCGCTTTTCATTTGATTCTCACTTTCCCAAGTGCATCTATCCTTATTACTGACAGCTTGGAGCTTTTGGACAAGGAGCTGATTTCAAACCTTAGCTTCAGTGTTACCATCGAGTCAAAAGCATAAACTGCAGCCAAAAAGTTGGATGTCTTCAAATAAATTGCAGTGATACTTTACACCTGGACAGCTTCTTAATCTGTACAAAGCACAGGTCTGATCTTGTATAGAGCATTGCAGCCAAGCCCTCGTAAAAAGTCACTTAGAATGTAACGCGGCTATTTGGAGTCCAAATGAAGCCAAGTATAAAACAATGTTGGAACGTATTCAGAATAAATTTGTAAGATTTATGTACTTAAAGCTGTATGGGGTGTATCCAGGATATCCATTGATATATCCAACCTTATTTATCCTCGGCATGGTGGGATATCACAAATTAGAAACGAGGCGTAACTACCCACACACACTAACGTGCTACCTCCCGCCTCGTTTCACATATTTGTTTAAAGGTTTTTGTTTAATGCTGCTGGAGGTCCGACTGTGCGTGCCTGCGAATTACGTGTGGCAACGGCGATGCTCATAATGCGGATCATACGGAAAACTGGACAGATGGTGTTATATTCAGCTGGAATAAATCCACAAACCTGCGTTATGCAAATTATAATTTACTATATTTGCGACTAGTGCTTGCCATACCAGAAAGCAACTTTTCTAAATGGAGCGGATAGGCCAGAATCCTTCAATTCAGGTTAAAGAGAAAGAGAAGAACAACTCACCAGAAGGTATTACATTACGAACTGCGAGGTGGTCCAGTCATACATACCTTGGTACTACAATGGAGGTTATGTGGATGAAATAAAATTTCGGGTATGCCTATTACGAGGCAATCCTCGTAATAGGCATACACGTAATTTAATGGCAGTCCATGGATGAGCTGACGTAAATATGGAGGAAGCGAAACATCACCAAAGACACGAAGATTTGTCTTGTTCGAACACTCGACATTATACTCATATTTCTCATACGCTGCTGATATGCGGAGAAATTAAGAAGATAATAGATTCTCTAGAGATGTGGTCTCTAGAGCATCCAGTCCATCAGTGGTGGAGTCTCCCCTTGGTATATCGTGGACCAAGTTCCGTGCCAATATCTCCATACTCACAGAACTTGGCATCAAGCAGTGTCTGCCAGCTATAGTCCAAACTTTCATTGAGCATTTTTCAAGGCGTAAGCACGGGTTGATAGAACGTCTTGTCGTGCAAGGTAAAGTGAACCGCGTGGAAGCCCGCCAAAGCGATGGACCGACAAGATATAATCTTGCACTGGCGGCCCTTGAATGAGTGTACCAGAATTTGTTCTAACAGAGAGAGATGGCGACATACCATGAGGTGACCTGTATCTGCCTCTGAGAGTAATCCACGAGGACACCGCGACCGCTGATTTAAGAGCGAAACGACAAAGAAGAAAGTGTGGTAGTGGCAAGGGCCAGCGTCAGGTGTTCAGGTGTGATCAAAGTCAAGAGCGGACCCATTCGTGAATAAAAAAGGTAAATATGCTTACCAATAAAAATATACGGCAGCAGCGTCATCTTTGTGCTGTGCGCAGGCGCGTTGCCGGATACGTTATGTCGGCCGTCGACGTTGAGTCCTGCTGAGCGGCCGCGTCGCCATACACGTACCATGTGACCACCGCGACGTGGGCTTAGCGCACGGGATGTGAATACACGACGAGGACCTCAATAATAATAACCAAAACTTTTAGGGTAAGATTCTACGGTGCGCAGAAGACTACACGCTGTATGCCTGAAGAAACTAGCTTGGGTTGCCCAAGCTACAAGCTGCTGTTTTTTCAACATATCTGTACCTGTGTTTTCTATACAAATAAATAAAAAGTGTCTGTTTGTAATGTCGAAATAACAGCTTTTTACTAAATGATATACGGTACTTATAACAAAATAACGATTTTAGATTGTTTGTATGTCTGTCTTTCTGCATATCCTACAGATATATATGTTTGTCTCTTTCTACGTAACGCCTCAACTTTCCGAGTGTTACACTTGATTTTACTCCTCATAAAATTTCCGTACCGGGCCTTATAACTCAAATTCATTCCAAATTCGTTGTTTCTTAATGAGTAAACTTCAATATATGTATACGAGTATATTGCACTATATAAGTATGTATTGCACATTAACAAAAACAGGCATTCTTCATAGACGTATTCCTGATTAACTAGGTAAGTAGGCTAACATGGTACAAGAGCTCAAAATTTATAGATAATACATAGATAATGCATTAACAGCTAACTTTTGAAGAAGTAGTTATTGTAAGCTTGAACAATTTTATAAATTGCGTATACTGCGAACACCAATACAAAAAAATAGCAATGCTCGGTTTTTCAACTATTCTATAATTTTAATAGAAATATTTGTTTTTATATCACAATCATCATACTAGTCAAAGGCCGTCCACAGCTGAACAAAGGCCCGAAGGAACTGTGTCATCATATTGGGGGGAATTTGCCAGTACACACCACGTTTGGTAGGCGGGTTGGTGAGCGCAGAATAGCTGCGGTTTCACAGAAGGGACGTTGCTACCCATCCCTCTGGTTTAGAGTCGCCTTTTACTACATCCACGGGAGGAGATGGAGTGAACACGGATATGTTAAGTCATTCAATTTATTAATTAATGCGAGAAAAGTAATTTATAACTTGATTTTTACTAAACGGGAACCCTATAACCTACTGATCGTCCCCTTAAAATGAAGTTTACTATTTTTGTAGCAGCCTATATTTTTTAAACACACACGAATTTTCTTTATTTAAATAATAATTATACCGTGTGGTTTCCGGTTTAAGAATATAGCACCACTCCATCTCCTCCCGTGGAGGTCGTAAAAGGCGACTAAGGGACTCTAAACCAAAGGGATGGGCAGCAGCGTCCTTTCTGTGGAACAGTAGCCATTCTGCGCTCACCAACCCGCCTGCCAAGCGTGGTGAGTACTGGCAAATTCCCCCCAATATGATGACACCGTTGTGGAAATCCATGGGGGAGGCCTTTTTTAGTGGACATTGTATGGCCGATATGATGATGATGATGAAATAACAATTTTAATACTTTGTAAATACTAACCATTACCCATATTCCAAGTCAGCATAATATATCCTTTTACAAACGTCAACGCCAAATGCTGGCTCCTTGATTCATGTCGTCCACTCTGTCCAACGAACGCAAGTAAAGCAATCTGGTCCATGTCAGACGTCTGGAAGCGCAAGCGCAGGTCGAAGCGATCCGAGTTCATAGCGGCAGGAGATAACGCGTACATTATGTATGAGGATACCCCAGTGCTGATCGGAGCTAACGATGGACGGGTTATCTCTACATCTGTGAAGAAAACAGCAGAATGTCGTATAACCTTGGAAGAAAACATGCTTTGTCAGTCTATGAAACCTATTTTACAAACCATATGACAGTTGAACGGCTTAAAAACACCTAAGGAGTTGTAATCATCATTGGGTAATTTAATATTAGTAAGCAACGAGTAAGTAAAAGTAAGTAAAAAGTTTCCGTGTGGTGTCCGGATTAAGAATATAGCACCACTCCATCTCGTCCCGTGGATGTCGTAAAAGGCGACTAAGGGAATCTAAACCAGAGGGATGGGCAGCAGCGTCCCTTCTGTGAAACGGTAGCCATACTGCGCTCACCAACCCGCCTGCCAAGCGTGGTGAGTATTGGCAAATACCCCCCAAAAAGATGACACAGTTGTGAAAATCTATGGGGGAGGCCTTTCTTCAGCAGTGGACGTATAAATGGCCGATGTGATTGAGTAAGTAAAAAATAGGTATAAATAATAATATATTTTAAATGTATAATTTCAGTTTCTATAATATAATTTGAAAATAATTGATTTAATATGATAGACAACATATAATTTCATAAGATATAGTTTAAATAATTCATTGAACGCTAATATACAGGGTGTCCAGTAAATAGCACGACATACTGCAGCGGGTGAGAGCTTGGGTCAATACCTACCACTACCAAAAAAACACAATATATGTTCAGCAAAATCTTACGGATTTACAGTAGTACAAAATTTTCCGAAATATCGAAAAATCTCTACCTTGACACAGATTTTTAAGCATCTCGTAATGAAAAATTCTTTTTCTAGTTTTTTTTTACCTCAAATTATTTGTGAATAGTTAATTTACTCATTGATAAGTCTTTATTCTATTAAAAACTAAAATGTTTTCAAGAAATACAATTTTTATTTAAATTTTCACAGTACAATTTTCTTATCTTAAAATTTTGTACTACATATACTGTAAATCCGTAAGATTTTGTTGAACATATATTGTGTTTTTTGGTAGGTATTGACCCAAGCTCTCACCCCCTGCAGTATGTCGTGCTATTTACTGGACACCTGTATATATCACATGATCACATGACACAAAGCTCACATAGCCCACCACATAGAATATACATACTATACGAATAATATACATTTAATATAATATTTGTTTCATCGAATCAACATAAGAAATTATAAAAATACATAATACCTGACAATCTGTCAGTCTGCAGCAATTCGTAGTCAAGCAATCGGTACCAAAGTTAACATGGAAATATACGATGATCACCTAACCCAGCCTGAGAACCCTAACAGCCGAAATTAACAATCAATCTAATCCAAAATCTTTGAGTTTGGGATTGAGATTTCGTCCGTTTTGTGTTAAGTGTGATGATCTTAACACAAAAACAGATCAAGTTCAAAATCTTAAATCTAAAGATTTTGGATTATACCGATTATTATTAATTATGGCTGTAAGTCAGTTTACTATCGATAAGTCCAACGAGATTATATTTATGCCATGAACGGTAGGTACACTGAAAGAGTTTTATAACGGGAGGAGATGGAGTGGTGCTATATTCTTAATACGGATAATATTTAAATAATGTTTGAATCTATTAAATATTTTACTTATTCAGATTCTGGTTGAGAATGACGTAATATTCCAAGATTGTCAGCATACTATACTCATATTCATGCAAAAAAATAAATTATTATAATTCTTTATAAATACGGAACTATTTATAAATTTTATTATAATATTTAAGTATCTGTATCTATTAATAAACATTAAGTAGGTAAGTATGTTATTAAACAATTTAAACAGTGATGATGAACTCATCATTGTATTTATGAGATAAATCAAAAAGGGAATTGTGGTCCATGAGGGGATCGAACCCGCGACCTTCGCGTTATTAGCACGACGCTCTAGCCATAAATATATAAATGATACTAGTCCATATGAACCTTATGGTAAATGTAGTCACAGAAAATGAATGTTAGATGGAACAAATATTATATTGAATAAAATAATGTCAATTGTTGTTAGATCGAATGTGTATTGTACATCATGATTTCATAAGCGGTATTAAAATGAAAGAAAAAGCGATTAACTTTTGCCCGCACCTAATAGTAACAGTTTATGGATTGTAAGAGATTTGGTTAAGTACTACCTACTTGATTTTATTAATAACAAGCACGACTAAATTACGACATACTATAATAATAAGTTTGATGACTGTAATTCATTATACAATTAATATTGATGTTCGAATGTAATTACTTAAACTATCGATGAAATTAACCTTTGCTATTAAATATTGTTTAACCTTTAAAAAATAGTATTTTGGGCGTTTCTTAACTGAACTTAAAAAAAGCCATTCGCTATTATTTTTGTTATTTGGAAGCATCTAGAATCGAAATAGGATGCGGCTTCATCTTGTTTTCGGGTTCGGGTGATGCCAAGGGAGTTCGGCTCAGTTGCCCATTACGGCTCCGGCTAAGTGAGGCAACTGGACGTTCTTTAGTTCGGGTAATAGCATCCATTTGTTGATCTGACTGCCACTTTGCAGTTACCTATACCATAGAGAGAGAAAAGCCACAGGAAGCCGTCGTCCGAAAGACAGACTCAGTTACCGCTCGTTTAGCAGCATTTTCGTGTGTACTAAACATGATTTATAATCTTACTATATTCTTAGATGCACACGCAGAATTAAAACATCCCACTGCCCCGACGGCACAAGTAGCTGTTGTCTGATTGGCGCAGGCTATTTCAAACTCACTGTACTCGCAGAAAATTCCGTGTTTCCCGTAAGGGCAAAGGCAGAGGAAGCCGCTGCCAGGGTGACGAACGCAGCTGCCTCCCGACTGACATGGGTTGTTCTCGCACACAGATTCGTTGCAATGTTCTCCAAGCCAACTATAACCAAATACAACCCTGATAAGAATTAAAACGTGCGCAAAGATTACTTGTGATCTTCCTAGTAATATATACTGACTTCTGATCTTGTCGATCACCATTCAATTTTAGTAATTAGATTTCAGTAACTATAACGTAGCTTCTACTAATTTTTAACTATAAGTATTAATGTGACCAGTTATCAGCTAATACTGCTAGATATAAAAAAATCGAGTAATAGGTTTCTTCGATCACATAATTTCTGTAAGCATCATACCCGTTTGCACAGGAGCAGGTATATCCGCCATCATGATGGTCGCTGCAGGAACCACCGTTGAGACAAGGGCCGGAGAGACATGACAGTGAGAAGCACTCCGTCACTTCACCGGCGTCGATAGCATCGCCGAATACTTCACGCTTTTCTCCGTTTACCTGATTCAGATCAACACGATTATAATGTTTTTACTCATAATGCCCGTCTCTTGATTAATTTTACATAGGACGAATGAACACGCAATTGCATCTAGGCATCAGGAAAATCTAAAAGCATTCCACATTTGATATTGGCTTTTATGATAGGAATTCTAAAAACCAAATATCATTAATTCTGGCAATAAATGCGACGGAATAATTTCAATTTAAAACTAGTGTGAACAGAAAGATGTTCAATTAATTTTATTCTCGATCAACTGTCGTAGTTTTTAATAGTTTTAGTATTAGTGTAAAACGGTTTTTAGTAGTCGTAAATAGTAATTAAATTAAAATTACAAAAACAAAAAACAATAAAAATATACAACCGCAAATAATAGTAATAAACTCCTCACAATCAAGTCTCTAATACATCCAATAAAAGGTTTGCTCTCGTAATCTTTAACATCTTGCGAGTTTCCTAAGTACAGTGTAGAGTTATGATCGAGGGTAGTAATATTTGCCACTTGACCGCCACTCATTGCCACTGTGTCGTTTAATCGTAGAGTAGCGTTGCAGTGTTGTTCCTTTGGGTACAAATCCAATCTATAATAAAGTGAAGAAAGTAGTTAATAGAAGTCATCGATAAACGCGATAAAATAACGATTAGTGTCTAAACTGGTTAGAGAGAGAATTTAAGAAATATATATTCAATGTTATTAATTATGGGAATACCTAGTCTCATTCATCATGCATAGTTGTCGTTTATTACCTCGTTTCAATTATCATTGGATACCCTTTATTGACAAAAGTTTTTAGCTCGCTCAAAAGCATTGTCTGATATCCACATGAAAATTTGAATTTTAATAGCCCCGAGTTCATGTACAGCTGCATGTAAACTCCTTTGGCTATATCTGCATGCATTATTTGTCCGTCAGTAATTAGTGTCTTAGCATTAAACTCTATGTTGATTGACGTAGCATTTTTTAATTTATGAGCTATAAATGAGTTTCCCGAAAAAGCCGCGGAGGTAAATGATAATTTTTCATCACAAAATCTGCCGCCATAGTTAAAATTGCAATGACACTAAAATAGAAGAAACGTTTTATTATATAATAAAAAATAAAAATAATTGTGTTCCTTCAAAGGGAAACTGTTGTACGATTCAATTAATTCAATAAAATGTTATTTTTTTACCCGAATTCCATGAGGGGTATTAATGCAGCTTCCATGGTCATTACAAATAGTATCAGTGCATTCAGAATGCACTGTTGTCAGAGTTTCTGTATCGAAACCACTAGTGACTTCCATTGCTTCAGTAGTTGATGAAGGGCCGATTGGAAGATCAGTTACCGGGTGATCAGTAGGCACATCCGTGAACATTTTGTCTGTACTAGCGTCAACTTTGGGTGTTGTAGTTATTTCAGCTGCAACTACTGTACTGGATGATGTAGTCAAAGTTGTTTGCTCTATCATTTCTTTCGTGGGTAGTACCGTTGGTATTTCTAATTTGGTACTTTCTGTAGAACTCGTAGGAAAATCAGTTTCTGTAGATGTTGACTGTCTAATAAAGGTGTTATTGCATACTCCTCGGCACTCAGTAGTTGTTTCTGTTTTAGCGTTATCTGACTCAATAGTAGGTCTAGTTTCTTCATGTTCAGGTGGTTCTGATATACCGGCTTTCATAGTGGTCGATTCGCTAGTCATTGTTGTTGCACCAGGTAAAATACTAATATCAGATTCTTTACCTGTAGTTACTTCTTGTGCTATTGTAGTAGCCGGGTCAGGTTCGGTACTGGGTCCGATCATATTAGTAGGAGTGGTTTCACTTACAGTAATAAGAATTGGAGTTGTGAAGTTAATTGATATAAAAGTGGAAGAAAGATCTGTGTAGAAAGATTTGGCTGTCGAGGTTTCAGCCATCGGAGTTGTTAGAACGGATTGTGTAGAACTACTTATGGGGGTAGAGCTGACGTATTCACAGTCATAACTCTCATCATCAAGTATTAAGCATTCACATAACGGTCCAGTGAGTTTGGGTGGACATGAACATGTGTAATTGTCTACGCCGTCAATGCAGGTGCCTCCGTTCATACATCTTAAAATCACATAATCAAATTGTATACACACATAAACAAATAATGTATTAAGATTACTACCTAACAAACACAATATCTTAAAACTGCAAATACCTGGGTCCCAGTAAACACTCATCGTACTGTAACTCGCATCTCTCTCCATGATAGTCAGGAACGCAGTAACAAACTCTGGCTCCATCCTCTACTACGCACAATGCATTGTTACTGCAGGAGTTATTATCACAGAACTCAATCTGAACTTCACAACTTTTGCCCGTAAACCCTGAAAACCATTAATCAAATATGTGGCTAAAGCCAGATGGTAGGGTGGCCAGATATAATAGATTTTTAATTGTGTCTGGGATTGAGTCCGTTAATGAATTATGCTTCGTTCTAAGTCTAAATATCAAGTATAATATAAAGTATCCAATTAATAAAACTATTGTTGTCATGTAAAGTTTCATTTAAGTTTAACGTATCCTATAAAGGAACATGTATTACCAAACGCGCAAGCGCACATGTAATCCGCATGGGCATCGATACAAACGCCGCCATTCTGACACGGATTTGATTTGCATTCGTCTATTTGATCTTCACATTTTGGACCAGCCCAGCCTTTGGAACAATAAACAAAAATATATAGCAATCGTGTAGACAGAATTTAGTAATAAAGTATGCACATTCTTAGGTATATTCAGAAATGGTTCAGTTGAAAAGTTAATGCTATATAGCCATTACTACTTACTTACTAATAGGCTATTAACACATGTAAATTTATTTAAATTGCTTCGCGCAGAAGATCTCTGGGAAAGATGGCTGCATAACCAGCCAATCTGGCGTAGCTAAAAGAGGCCTCCAGCCAAGAACACATGTAAGGCACACTATTTAGGTCGCAGTCCGCTTAAGTTAACTTTATCGGATATGGCAATACAGTCTATTATTAATTTGGAACCTACATTGATATTGTGTTTTCCACAAGAGTATATTGTCGAGATTGTCTGGTAATACTAGTAGCCATAGCCAGCGTTATCTTTTACATCCAGAACGCTATCAATACACTAATAATGCTGTTGGTAGACAAAATGTAAGTAAATTTAATCTTTTAGGTAGGTATCGGAATGTTCGAATAATAATATTATGAGAATTTGTTGTAAATAAAATATAAATAAGCACAATTACCTACAGTACTGTAGATTAGCAGTCGCGTGACTGACACAATACTGCTTAATCAACTGCTGCAACAATTTTATTGAAATAAAAACTTACCAGGCAAGCATTTGCAATAAAATTTAAAGCCGGGCCCCTCAATGCATTGACCCCCGTTGTAGCAGCGAACTTCTTCGGTGGAGTTGCAGACAGCCACGTCAATTTCACAATGTTCTCCAGAGAAGCCTGCCACGCAGGAACATAGGTACCCGTTGTTCATGTCAATGCATGTGCCGTTGTTAAGGCAAGGATTCGATTCGCATTCATTATAGTTTGTCTCGCAGTTGTCGCCTACAAGCAAGCATTAATCTCGTTTTATAACCAATTATCAAGTAACCATTATTAATGGATTTTCACAGTTCTACGCAACTTGGAATGGTAGAACTCTGTCGTCCAGTAAATGGACAAATTAACCGTGTGGTCTATGGTTGAACAATATTTAAATTCGCTTGAAGCACATACCTAATCGACAGACTAACGACTTTAATCCATTGTCTTCATGGGCATGCATTATCTGCACGAGCTCTTTCCTCTACTTTACCCGAATCTACCCACTAATAAATTGTCGAGTTCATAGTAATATAAAATTCATCATATGCGACTGACTAGGCAGATACACCAGTACCAACAGTAAGTACGGCAACTAATAATTCTTTATTATTATTGTGAAGTCTGGGACTAAGGACAATACCCCTTGTGTGCTTAATGTACCTAGGTTATTGTTTTTATTCACGAATACTTATTTGAATTTATTGGTTACTCTGGCTATTGTTGTAACTAAAGAAAGCTGCTAGGTAACGTAAGTGAAGTAAGTAATGAAAGTATTAGCAACTTTTGTATAAGCAAGCCGTAACCGCATATTTAACTGAAATTTTGTGTGTTTTTCTGCCCATAGCTGGACAAATGATTAAACGTAAAAGGAGATATTATTAAGCTTGAAGCTACTGCCACGCCAGGCAATACAATTACAGTAGGTACAGCTCACTTACGACATATGTCTAGGGTTGCCTGGAAGAAATCGCCGAGCGCGATAAGGCCGCCCATTGTTCTCTAAAATATACTTTTCATCATCATCATCATCATATCAGCCACAGGACGTCCACTGCTGAACAAAGGCCTCCCCCTTAGATTTCCACAACGAGCGGTCACATGCCGCTCTCATCCAACGACTCCCAGCGACCCTCACCAGGTCGTCTGTCCACCTCGTTGGAGGTCGTCCCACGCTGCGTTTTCCGGTGCGCAGTCTCCATTCGAGAACCTTTGTGCCCCAACGGCCATCAGTTCTACGAGCAATGTGCCCTGCCCATTGCCACTTCAGTTTACTAATCCTTTCAGCTATGTCGACAACTTTAGTTCTTCTACGGATCTCCTCATTTCTGATTCGATCTCGTAGAGAAATACCAAGCATAGCTCTCTCCATAGCTCGCTGAGTGACCTTGAGCTTTCTTATGAGGCCCATTGTGAGTGACCACGTCTCTGTTCCATATGTCATCACTGGTAACACACACTGGTTAAAGACTTGCGTCTTGAGGCATTGCGGTATTGTTGACGAAAAGACGTTGCGAAGTTTCCCGAACGCTGCCCAGCCGAGTCGGATTCGACGATTGACCTCTTTCTCGAAGTTGGACCTACCTAACTGGACAGTTTGTCCTAGGTAGACATACTCGTCAACAACTTCGAGAACAGAGCTCCCGACGGATATTGGGATGGGCACGACATGGGCATTTGACATGACTTTTGTCTTGCCCATGTTCATCTTAAGGCCCACCTGTTGGGAAACTCTGTTGAGATCATCGAGCATTGTGCTGAGCTCTTGCAGCGATTCTGCCATGACTACGATGTCATCGGCAAATCGAAGGTGAGTGATATACTCGCCATTGATGTTAATGCCGAATCCTTTCCACTCCAGTAGCTTGAAGGCATCCTCCATTGCAGCGGTGAACAGTTTCGGGGAAATGACGTCCCCCTGTCTCACACCTCTCTGCAATGGAATTGCCCCCGTGTTCTGTTCATGTACTCGGACCGACATGGTGGCGTTTCTGTATAAGCACTTCAACACTTCAATGTACCGATAGTCAATCTGGCACCGCTGCAGAGATTGCAGCACTGCCCAGGTTTCGATCGAATCGAAGGCTTTCTCATAGTCCACAAACGCCAAGCATAGTGGCAGATTATACTCCTCGGTCTTCTGTATAACCTGCCGCAGCGTATGGATGTGGTCTATGGTACTGAAACCTTTTCGGAAACCGGCTTGTTCGGGAGGCTGGAAGTCATCAAACCTGCGCTCGAGACGATTCGTGATGACCCTTGAAAACAGCTTATAAACATGGCTCAGAAGTGAGATGGGTCTATAATTCTTCAATAGGGTGTTATCACCCTTTTTGAAGAAGAGCACCACCTCACCTCTGTTCCACGCTTCCGGCGTTGTGCCCTCGAGTAAGACGGAATTGAATAGCTTCTGAAGGACTTTAAGTACCGGTGTTCCACCCGCTTTCAGAAGCTCTGTCGTAATTCCGTCTCCACCCGGCGCCTTGTTATTTTTAAGCTGTTTTAAGGCCATCCTAATCTCGTACAGGCTGATGTCCGGGATATCCTCGGTATAGTGTCGGGTTAGTTTGGCTCGCGGGTCTTTGTCAGAGCCAATGGTAGGTATACTTACCGAGGTGTATAACTGCCGGTAGAACTTCTCAATCTCTCTCAAAACCTCTGGCTTAGTCGACGCTACACTGCCGTCCTCGGTCTTCAGCTTCATAATACGACTTTGCCCAATAGACTTGTCTCTTGCGAACACTTTGGAGCCTTGATTCCGCTCAATTGCCTCTTTAACACCGTTGGTGTTAAAGGTGCGGATATCGTGACGCAAGGACTTCCATATCCGTCTATTGAGCAGTCGGTATGCTTCAGCATCACCGGAAGACTGCAGCGTCATGGCGCGTCTTTCTGCCATGAGGTCGAGAGTGTGATCGGAGAACTTTTTTGGTCTACCTTTACGGTGGGCCTTAAAGAACTTAGACCCAACCGTTTGGACAGTTTCTACAAACCTACCATTTAAATCGTCCACAGATACGCAATGTTCTAGGCACTCGAAGCGGTTTTGGAGTTCGAGTTGAAAGCTCTCGGGGTTTTGGATATGAGCACTAGAGGGCCGGAGCGTAGACCTCATCAGACGAGACCTCTCAACTTTGAGATTAATATTCAATGTGCCTCTTACCATTCGGTGATCACTCCGGTTTTCACCCTGTGGATCACAGAGACATCATTGAATATTTGCCTCCTATTGGTCATGATGAAGTCAATCTCATTCCTCGTGGAACCATCGGGACTCATCCAGGTCCATTTCCTGTGAGGCGGCTTTTGGAAAAAGGAGTTCATCACGAAGAGTCCCTCCTTTTCCAAAAAGTCGGCCAGCCTCTGTCCCCTGGGGTTCCGTTGCCCATATCCAAATTGCCCCACTCTCAACTCACCATCGCATCGAGTGCCCAGCTTCGCGTTGAAGTCCCCCATCACAACAGTGAAGTGTGTCTTCGAGGTATGTATGGCCCTACTTACGTCCTCATACATACTCTCTACTTCATCATCTGGGTGTGTCGAGGTCGGTGCGTAGACCTGTATGACCTTCAACGAATACCTCTTGGATATTCTGAGTATAAGGTACGCTACCCTGCTCGACACACTTTCGATGGCCACTATGCTGTTAATGAGGGACCTGCGGACGAGAAACCCGACACCACCTTGAGACATATGTTCGCCTTCCCGGTAGTAGAATAAGTTGCCAGATTTCAGGGTTATCGTGTCCTCGCCCTCTCTTCGGACTTCTGATAGACCCATAATATCCCAGTGCAACTTATCTATTTCTTCTTCCAGGTCAACAATCTTTTCGTCTGCCCTCAGTGTGCGTGTGTTATACGTTACCAGGGCCAGTTTTCGTTTGGGGTGGTAGCCGGATCCCGTCCGGTGATTCTTAGCACCCCCTGCCCCGCCGTTACCGTGGCCGCTACCATGACCAGGAATAGCGGGGCTGCCGGGAACTGGGGGCCGGTGCATTAGTCGTGTCGTCATTTTGGGGGGAATTTGCCGATACTCACCACGCTTGGCAGGCGTGTTGGTGAGCGCAGTAATGCTTCTGTTCAGCAAAGGGACGCTGCTGCCCATCCCTTTGGTTAAGAGTCCCTTAGTCGACTTTTACGACCTCCACGGGAGGAGACGGAGTGGTGCTATATTCTTAATCCGGACACCACACGGATAATAGGTAAGGAAACACGGATAAGGAAATATACTTTTAAGCACTACTATTTTTATATCTTTTACCGATTGGTGTACAATAAAGAGTATAATAAATAAATAAGTATCCTAATGCTGCTGCCGGTTCCTGGCTTGTAGGATGATCATCCCGCTATTTACATCAGTTCAGAGTTAGATGTTCAAATTCATGGCGCGCAGCAATAAACTAAACACAGCAAATAATCATTTCTACAAGAAGCTGTAATTCGTTACCGAACTTTTTAATTTGTTACCAAGTCAAAGTCAAATATTTTTATTTCAAACTAGCTTTTGCCCGCGGCTTCGCACGCGTGGAATTTAGAAATGTATATCATGCTATTGAAAACATGCAATTATGACCTGAGCTTTTATTAGGAACTTGTAATAGGTGTAGAGGGATCATGATATATTTCCGAATGACACGACTCATAGGCCTGCCGCATATTGCATCCAGCCCAGCCAGCCGAGTGCCAAATCATGCGCTTTTGTCCTTTGTTTCGAAATGCTTCCCACATGGCACTGGGTGTCGTCATCAACTTTCATAAAATGTAGCTTGCCCTTTTTCGCCCAGTATTAACAGTCCAATCACTCATTATAGCCACGCCGCTCATTTTGTCATTTAAATTAGGGCTTTAAGTCGTGTGTTGTACCATACTTTTATAATATCAAGATAAATTTCGCGAGTACGCTCGCAACTGCCATGCTCCCATCCCACATACAGCGTACAGACCGAGTGAACAGATCGCGCGTTTCAAGCGAACATACAGCGTGCCGACTGCTAGCGATCTGCTTGCCGACACCACCACTGCCGCCCAATATACAGACACGCGTTTGACATCACTCACTATAATGTGCGCTGAGTGAACAGCAATAAGTTGAACCCTGACTGTCGGCGCTTAGAAGACCAACATGATGGCGAATAAATGTCGCAGATGACTGGGACTATCGCTGACCTCCTCGAGAGTATCGTCCCAGTGTTTATCACCGTCAAGTAGATGGAGCGCTCTGTAGTCTGGGTGATATTTGGGAAATTTAACGGCATCAAAAGCACCGTGTGTAGTAAAATGCGCCTAAAATTGCACTTGCCATTATTTGGATGCACAGTGTAGACCTTACCCAATGCAGCGTCTTTCATAACTCCCGAGAAACGGAAAACGGATTCTGTACGCCCACGCTGACGTCGATCAAACACACCTCTTTACTTCTCGTACGTATAACATTACGGCATCTTGCCATTCGTTCGAGATTTGGCGAACCAAGAGGATCCTCTTCGCACAGTTGAAAAAATACGAAAACCGTAGTTTGACGCCGATTTTCCAAGCGCTCTATGACATTTACAGAATTGAAATAAATTCGCTAGCCATTTTCTAGAGACGTCGCAGTGTAAATACTCTGCGAGCTCGATTGCGATTCACACAGGGTGTAAGTCTCTGAGGCTCGTGATGCAGCATGGCGCTTCCGATCGCTTGCGAGACGTGCTTCATATCCTTCATTACTATCTTGTAATCGAGAGGCAGCAACGACAACTCGTTGGATACCTAACCGTGACTGGCGCTGCGTGCTGTTTTCTGCAGTTAAAGAGGAATATCTTTCAAAGCTCATGGGCTTTTAAGATGCAAAGGCTAGCTCGATCTCTCAAAACTGCAGTTGATCGTGAGGCTCAGTTAGCTACTAAACGTGCACAGAGCACAGAGCATTGCACTGGAGCTTCGGAAGATATTCGTCTTCTTTCTAGGAGGCATGTAAAATTCCCTTTTGAGTCCGATATCAATGACAACCAAATCAAACAAAATTAATCAACACTGGTCCGTAAGAGTCGGCAATTGTTCAAATATTTCAGATGTAAATAAAATATCGTAGGTAAAGTTAGTAAGTTGTTTATAAAAGTTTAATAACAACAAAGTCACGGACACTGACGGCACGGTTGGTACAGTGGCTGATACAGTCGGCTGCTGCGCTTCGGGTTGCGGGTTCGATTCCCGCACGGAATAAATATTTGTATGATCTGCAGGTAGTTGTTCCGGGTCTGGGTGTATTGTGTGTGAATTTGTGTTAGTAAACGCACCCACGACAGAGAAACCCTAGTGTGGTGCATCAATTTTAAAAAGAATATAAGTTAACATATGTAACATCGTGTCGTGCTGGCTACGAATAGCATCAACCCATCTCATCCCGTGGGTGTCGTAAAAGTCGACTAAGGGATTAGTCGGAGGATGGGCAGCAGCGGCCTTCGAGTACATTAACAACTCAACTGCGATCGCCAACTCGCCTGCCAAGCGTGGCGATTATGGCAAACCCCCCCAATGAACACACAATATACCGATATCGGTCGGTCTTTGAGGGAGGCCTGTGTCCAGCAGTGGATTTTATTCGGCCGAAATGATCAACATATGTAGGTAACGCTTTGCGTGGATATCGCAACAATCGACATCGGTAGCGGTACCCTTTGGCGCATATTAGGAAAAGTACTACGTTTAATCTGAGATGACCCTTAACTTCACGTTTTGCCAACGAAGCCATACCGTGATGTAATTCGACAGTAACGCCATCTAGTAGGTTTTTGGCTTAGCACAGCAGTTACGAAAATGCACAATGAGGCGTTCAAAAGAATCTTTGGCACCAAATTCAATCGTTTTTCTCTAATAAACACAAATACTTTATAAAACTAAGTCCATTTCATGATGACAATTTATGCATAATATAAATGAAAACATATGTCTGCCTGCCTTGAACCCATGACTTCTTGTTTGGACCCGTCTGATAATAGCATGTAATAAAATATCAACTACCGACCAGACAGAATATTTAATATAGAAATTGCTTTTCAAGAGAATAAAATTAATGCAAAACAAAATCTAAAAACTAAGATGTAAGAGGCAGGTTTGATCCCGAGAATAAAGCAATGACAACCCACGTGTTAGTTTAGCAGGCTACGTAACCAGTTGCGAGAAGTAACGAAATAAGCTTTCTCATTCCTAAAATCTGTCGCTTATCTCCCTTTAGATATAGCGTGATGGTAATGTTTTTTTTTTGATAATTCTTATTACGTACTGATAACGAATGTGTTCAATTGTGTGATTGTTTCATAATATTCGCTGTAAAACAACATTTTGTAGACATATTGTTATACAACTCACCTCCCATATACAAAAGCGTGATGATTTGTATTCTAGAGTCATCTTTGGACAGTAACGGACATTTTTGCCAAATTTCAACGAATTCTATAGTGTAGTTTTAGCGGTAACATCCAACATAGAAACAGACAAACAGACAAACAGACAGAAATTCTAAAAATTGCAGTTTTGGCATCAGTCTCGTTCCTGGACCACGTGGCAGTGATTTTTTTCAAAAAATATTCATTGTACAGTTTTTGTCTCTCTACGATTTTATTATAGTATAGATAGATAAACCAGATATTGAAAAAAAATTGAAACGTACAACGTTGCCGACATATTTTTTTGAATTTTTTCATTTTTGTGAAACATTTTATGGATATGTAAAGATTAATTTAATTAAAAACGGCATGGTTGCGGTGCGGTGGCTGATACAGTCGGCTGCTGTGCTCCGGGTCGTGGGTTCGATTCCCACACGGAACAAATATTTGTATGATCTGCAGGTAGTTGTTCCGGGTCTGGGTGTATTGTATGTGGAATTTATGTCTGTAAACGCACCCACGACACAGGAGAAATGCTAGTGTGGGGCAACGTTTAAAAAAAAACATGACATTGGCGAAATAGTGGAAGATACTCTACAGAAGCCATAATCTAAGAGAAGAAGAACCAGATATTGGCACTTATGAAACGTCAGATCTAAGTTGCACGGTGGTAAAAAAAATACAATTCAAAACCGTACGACGTTGCCGACATATTTTATAGTTTTTTTTTTGCATTTTTGGGAATATTTTATGAATATGTAAAGATCGATTAGACCAAACACCGTACGACGTTGCCTTATACTTGACATTGGCGAAATTGTGGAAGATACTCTACAGAAGCCTAATCTAAGAGAAGAAGAAGAAGAAGTTGCACTGTTCCAAATAGTTGATCTATGGAGAAGAGCCGGCAAGAAACTCCATGGATTGAATGAATTGAGATTACAATGTCGATTGATACAACTTATGGTAAAACATATAACGAGTGTAATGTAAGTTAATGTATAAAAAAACATATTACTATAATATAATCATTACTTGCCATTTAACGGCTGACCAGTCCCAACAAACGGCACCCACTAGTACCTGCTAGTACCACAGGCTGTTTAACCAACTCCATACAGTCGAATAACGATGCAGTAGACGGCGCGGGCGTAGGTCACTAGGTTTAACTAATAGATATAACTAGCTACCCGCGCCGGCTTCGCACGGGCAGGTACATGCAAACCCGATTGCAGTGACACCTACCGGGTCCAATCAATCAAGTCAACTAATTACCTTATACTACCATCTGTTAGAATCTTATCGAACCAACACATAATTATGTCAGATAATAAACAAATAATTCGCAACAAAATAATATTGCGACTATATATTGAGATATAAACTATCCTATCATTTAAGTTGTATAAAACTGCACACTGTGTGCAAAATTTTATTTAAATCGGTTCAATAGTTAAGCAGTCCATAGCGGACAAACAACGCGACACGTAATTGATATATATTAAGATTAAGATAAGATTATATCAAGTAGTCATATAGCAACTCGGGACATGAAATTTAGGATTGACGTGTTCTGTTTTTTAATGCAATTGACTGTTTGACATTATTTTATAGACATTCAAGATAGTTTTAGTTAATTAATTGTATCCTGTGATGTGACTGTGAGTAGGTACTTATGTCAAAATCGAAGTCGATAGATAACTGTAGTACACTGCGTAGACCGTATTACTTTAATTTATTACCAATAAATCCGTCCGGGCAGGAGCAGTTGTAGGTCGCAATACCATCGATACAAGTGCCTCCGTTTTGACACGGACTTGACCAGCATTCATCCCAGTTCGTTTGGCACTGCACCCCCGTATAGCCATCCACGCAATAACATGCGTATGTGCTAGAAATATATTAAATAGGTATGAATAGAAAAAATTATCTACTTTATCATCATCATATCATAGTAATGTCTTGTCTCATCATATCAGCCAAAGGACGTGTAATGCTGAAGAAAGGCCTCCCCCATAGTTTTACACAACGAGCGGTCACATGCCGCCCTCATCCAACGATTCCCAGCGACCTTCACCAGGTCGTCTGTCCACTTCGTTGGAGGTCGCCCCACGCTGAGTTTTCCGGTGCGCGGTCTCCACTCGAGAACCTTTTTACCCCAGCGGCCATCAGTTCTCTGAGCAATGGGCCTCGCCCATTACCAATGTCATAGTTTACTAATCTTTTCAGTTATGTCGGCAACTTTAGTTCTCCTACGGATTCTCCTCATTTCTGATTCGATCTTGTAGAGAAACACCAAGCATAGCTCTCTCCATAGCTAGCCGAGTGACTTTGAGCTTTCTGATGAGGCCCATAGTGAGTGGCCACGTCTCATACGCAACGCACGTCGTTGCATATGTCATCACTGGTAACACACACTGGTTAAATACTTTCATCTTGAGGCGTTGATGTACGAAAAGACGTTGCGAAGTTTCCCGAACGCTGCCCATCCGAGTTGAATTCGAAGATTGACCTTTTTCTCGAGGTTTGACCTACCTAACTTGACAGTTTGTCCCAGGTAGACATACTCGTTAACAACTGCGAGAACAGAGCTCCCAACGAATATTGGGATGGGCACGACATAGGTTTTCACATGACTTTCATCTTCCCCATGTTCATTTTAAGGCCCACCTGTTCGGGAACTCTGTTGAGATCATCGAGCAGTGTGCTGAGCTCTTGCAGCGGTTATCGCCATTGATGTTAATGCCGAATCCTTTCGACTCCAGCAGCTTGTAGGCGTCCTCCATTGCAGCGGTAAATAGTGACCGACATGTGGCATTTCTGTATAAGCACTTTAACACTTTGATGTACCGATAGTCAATATGGCACCGCTGCAGAGATTGCAACACTGCCCAGGTTTCGATTGAATCGAAGGCTTTCTCATAGTCCACAAGCGCAATCTACTTTATGTTAGTCATAAATTTACCAGTATTGATAGACCATGGTAGACGTAAAAAGCGGCAGCGGATTTCTGAAAAATATTCTAGTAGGTACAGTAATTATAAAATACATATATACTGCAGTGTATATGCAAAGCATTGGTAGGAAAGTACTCTGTGATTAGTAGGTAAATATAAATAACGAGGTACTTACGTATTTACATCATCTATACATATACCATGTAAGCAAGGGCTGCTGAGGCAGGAGAGGCCCGCAGTCACCACTTGCGCTGCTGCTAGCAACGACCAAACTGTTTGCAATAAATGTCGCACCCTCTCCATGTACATTGTGAAAAAGTAAACCTTTTTAATTTTTCCAAGCAACCTTCATGCTAAGTACCTACCAAATTAATGGAAAACGGAAACAAAATAAAGTTCAACGACACGATTATAACTTTTAAGTACCTAGTTAAATATCAATTTGAATGCAGGTTTCTTTTGTTATATTATCTAAAAACACACTGATTTTCCGACAATAATGCACAAAATTATCAAAATTGTCCGTTTAACCTAAATGACACATATTTGGTAGTAACTCCTAACAATAGATCGTATGCTTTCTAGCGCACACTGTCGACAGAACTGGGTCTCATAGGCGAGGTGTGGTTTACCGCCACCTCTCGTTGCCATGGAAACTAACAAACATACAATAAACCGCTTTATGATATACGAATATTGACTAAATTTCAACACCATGGTCGAAACACCTTTATACATGAAATAGGGTACATCTGCTCATATTGAAATTTACGCCGAGTGTTGAACAACAAGAACTTTTATACCTAATGAGAATCAGTAGAACTTATCGAAGGTAGATTATTAAACGTTTTCAATGCACTATTATGTACGTTACAGACTAACGAGACAATAACATTTGAACGTATTAGTAATTGCTAGGTATTTAACTAATTTTTAATAATCTTCATTTTAATAAAATTTGTGACTTGTTGTAACTTGCACAAAATAATTAAAATAAATTCAAAGCTATCTCAGACAAGCAAAGCTCAATAACTGTATTATTTAGTAAGTATTCATATTTTATAAATTAAATCTTAAATTTTAAAAATTTATTCTTTTACGCCATATAACGTTTAAAATTTACCGCCGATAGCTTATCTTTCGCCTGACCAATAACAGGCAATATAACTAATATATCAACCAATGTAACTGCGCAGACTAATCATCGGTTCACAGCTGTGTTTCACCCAATCATAGTTGGAGTCGTTGGGTTACGTTCAGAACATTCAACGTTGTTATGTTATAAAACGCTAGTCTGATATAATTCTAATTAATATAGTGACTTTGTTATAAAAATCTCATAAGTTTTTAAATTTTATTAAAGATATAAAATTATTGTTAATCAGCCAATATTAGTAGGACTTACCATTCCTAAAATGAATCTGAATATTCAGAATCATCGAAGATAAATTCGTAGTTTTGAATGTGTCTCAGAGAAAATTACTGTCGCGGTGTGAGTGATACGGTTTCGGAATTGTGAAAGGTGTACAATGGCAAAGTTCTTATGAGATTCACATTAGGATTTTTCTTGGTCAACACCTTATACTATTATCATTCGCAGTTTTATTTTGCTCAATGAAACTATATTAGTTAACGATTGCTGTGATATTGATGAAAGTGAAGGTTTAATTGAAGTTTTTGCTATATTCTTTGTGTAAAAATGGATCCGGGTATTCTTTGTTTCCACCATTGTGATCATAAAGTATTTTGCACTATAATACCTGAAAAATGCCCGGTCTGTCAACAGATATTGGATAGATATGACTACAACCTACTGCCGTTCAGGTAACGTTACATTTATATATCGGATTTTCGAATATCGTGACTGAAGGTTGTTGCTAAGCGCCGTATTTCATGTTTTAGGGTACCATATCCCTTTGTAAAAGCATCTCAGCATCCTCGCGCGATTGTCATGAAGCCAACTCACGGAGATTTTCTCAAGTAAGTCGCGTTACATGCAATTCTGAATTCTGTATCTGTTTGAAATCCTTGCAGGTAATGATTCACGACCTTAAATTGTTTATGCAAACGTATTTTTTTGTTTCTCACAGCGACTACTACAATTCCAAAGATTTGCATATAGGTGTGACTAATTCCAATGGCTATGTTGTGGAGTTTAGTGAGGAGGGGGTTCGTGGGGTGGACCCCATGACGAAAAACTGGAGTAGCTGTGACTCAAGTTTGGAGTGGGATCAGTGTCTGCTATTAGAGCAATTTGATGAGTTATGGAATGAGATATGGGACAGTGTTCTGCTTAAGGTTGGTATATTTGCTTTAATATCTAATAAGAATAAAATTATTCCATATATTGCAAAAAAATGTCTTTTACTCCAGGTGAGTCAAAGTCCACTGTGGGAGGCTCATAGATACAATGAAGAAAGACACAACTGCTTCACATTCGTGCTTGCATTCTTGCGAGCACTTGACTGTGGCGAACTTTCTGAGAAGGCACGCGATCCCAAGCAATTTTGCAAACAGTATGTTGTTCCAAGAACATCTGCTGCAGGAAAGTACATCTCTCTATATAGACAGCTCAAAAGGCAAAGCTATTTCATACAGAACCAATGATAGCCTATCTGACTTCATAATTTAATTCTATGTATTTATTTACTACTTATTCAGTATTAACTGTGATGTTTTATATTTAGTCATAAGACTTTTAAATTGAAATGCATTTAATTTTGACCAAATAACAGTTAAGTTTCCGATTAAAATGTTAAATATGTCTGTGAAGTAGTGTCTTAATTTCTTAAGTATTTATTATTATTTCAAGATTGCATGAGGTGGTTAATTGTCTTTTGTTTAAATAAGCATTGGTACAAATGCAGAAAATAATACTGATAATAAATACTTAGGTGACCTATTAATGTAATGTTTACATTATAACAGGAAAGGATATTGAGTCAGTTGTTGTTGTGTATAAATTTATCAATATATGTGTATTTTGTTTGTAATAACTCACCAAAATGCCTTTTATATGACCCACAAACTTTATAAATGACCTTCTCTTGCCAATTTATATCTATGAAATAAAGTTTGTATAACAATGGGATATACACCATAGACATTTAATATAATGACCAGTAGCATTGCTTATCCCTGTAGAGTAATGAGATGTCTCATATCCAATTGAATACATAATTTATCAGTAATTTGAATCTTCCAACATATAGTTTACTTACATTTACAATCATACAATAATAACTTAATTTGGTGGCTGTAATAATGGAATTACATGTGTAATGTAGTTGTCAATTACTGAATTATTGTTTATATAACACTCATTGAATATTAATAGGAACTTGCATCATCTTCCATAGTTGCTAGTATATGTAAGTATGGATGTAGTAGTAGTATTTATGTACTTGCAAGTCTCAGTTTAGTGCATTATAAACAGCGAAAGTATGCTTTTCGACCATGTCATGAATGAACTAACCTTCTGTACATCCAGTTTGATCTCATACTGTAATACTACTGATGAGATTTAATTATTAATATTGATTTGCAAACCCCTGCTTGCTTTGACTTTAATGAATTAAACATGTACAGCTTTTTTTTACTTTTATGTGTCTTAATTTTATTGTGATCTGCAGTTAAATTGTAACCTTTAAAATAGAATTCCCTTTGAATTATCATTTCAAAGAAGTGTACACATTTGCATAACTGAGACTTGACGATGTTGTGAGAGTGATTGTAACAATAGTTGTTTATCAAAGTTAATAGTGGTTTGTATTGGAATTGCTGCAATGTGAATAGGATTCAAGCTTTACTCATAATTAAGCTTTCTCAAAGACTTACAATATTAAGGTCCTAGGATGTGGGTATAATTGGTAACGAGATTCGAAGGGGAGAAAGGTGGTTCCACAATCTTATTAATTGCCTGTTAACAACTAACATTTATGAAGGGTTATAATGTAAAAATAGAACTGTGATAACTGATAATTCATTGTATTCATAAAGTCCGTCCCCTTCTTCTCGCGTCTATGCACATTATTGATCCTAGAATATCTATGCATATCTCGTAAGACCATTTAAGTAGCTCTCAACAAAGCTATATGGATTGAATTTATAAGTCTTTGAAAGCTTCATGCATGTATCTACAGTATGAGTACAAATAAAGTGGCAGAATTTTAAGCTATCATTTTATACAAAAAGGGTTGACTATGTAAATTCATGGATGGTTGTGTATACATTATAGTAAAACACTTTTAAACGGATTACATTGCGTACCTATATTATAGATTCGATCGATTTTCGAACACTGCAGCATTTGTGTTTGCATGATGACTTTGATTGACGAATGCTGCAAACTGTTCAAAACGTCAGGAAAAACAAAGATCTATAATAAGTAATGTAAACCGTTTATGTGCTTAAAATGCATTACAATGAGTAACGATCGTGAAAACCTAAGACATTACTATGTTTATTTATATGTTAAAATTATTAGGTAAGGGATAAAAACAACAATCATATTTTTTGGTGGTTTTCAAACAACTGTATCTGAGTGGAAAATGACCGTGGAGCAATGCAATAAAAAAAGTTTTGTAGCTTAAGTCTCGTGTTTTGAGACCCTATTGTTTTTTTTTTTTTCACTGTTGACGATTTTTCTTTAATCATAAGAAAACCAGTGAAAAGGAATGTTTAAATTTATTACATGTTTTTATTAAGTTTCACGGTCACCTACTTTAACTGTTTTTTATTGAAAAAGGGTAAGGGATACTTTAAGTTTTCAGAACCATTTGTGCTATCAAAGTCAAAAGTGTTATCTTCCATCTGTTATCTTTGTTTTGGCAGCACACCTTTTTTTGACTTCCTCTGCCTTGGGAAGGGCGGATGGGGCGTGCCGGACTCTTACCGGTTAAAACCCCACGGTGTCCTTTCATTTACCTCTAGCCAGGGGTGAAGTGCAGGCTTTGTCTGCATTGGGCCGCGCCCCCGGCAGGTATTGGCCCGTCACTATTTGACGGGTACTTTAGAGTAGAGAGTAGAATACACGCGCCGCCGTCTCAGGCCTGATTCTGGACGGACCGCCCCCTAGTAAAGGCCGAGGTTAGGTCATGCGAGGGTCCTTGGGCACACAGAGAAAATTTGGTAGCTACTTGATGGCAAATTTATGTGTCGACTTATGACGCCAACTTGTTGGGTCAACCCAATCTAACTTCATTACAAAGACATTTGAATAATAAAATACCAATAAATACTTATTTCATGTTATTAAGACTTTCTCAGTCTCTTGTGAGGAACATGGGCACTAATAATCACAAACGTTTTGTTTATGCTTTATACCCGTTTTTCTAAAGCAAGTCAAGTTGGCAAATCCGTGTTGACCTCCATATGTCCACGATAGTCACTACTTCAATTCTTAAGTAACGTTTGTAGTATAAATTTGAGTCGTATTAATTAATAAAATTAAAAAATAAAATAGAACGCTAAAACAATATAGGTAAATCTAAATTGTTTTCGAGTTCTTAGCAGCGGATACCTATTCAAAGCAACCTTGCATCTTATATTGCTTAGAAGCTCTGGATACCTAATTCAAGTTGTGTTCATATTGTAACGAAAAATCTTAAAAAGGGAACAGTTTGTCTCAGTTTTTTTTTTGCTGAGCAAGCTATTTCTAACCACTACAGTTATCTGGATGCTTTGTTAATGATGCGTTGAACTAGAAACCAACATATTTTTTTTATTGATTTATTGTATGAAAATGCATAGGCACTGGTTTTCGGCATTTCGGGGGCCCTGGGCCCGGGCCCCACGTGCCCTTATGCTAAAGACGGTACTGCCGTTCGTCGCCCGTAGGCACTTCAACAGAGGTGGTCTCCTCCCGTCCCCGCTCTGCCGCCTCCTTTGCTTGCATCACGTCCTCGTAAAAGGAGGCGACGGTATACCACACACTCCTAGCGATGGACTGAACCACGGCCGGAAGCGAGAACCCTTTTACGCTCAACCTTTTTAAAATTATTTGTTATTTTTACTACTGGTTTGAAGCCTCAAAACCTTTATTGAATTGTTCTACCGTTATGTGTTATAGTTAAAATGTTGTTGTTGAAAATTATGTATATATTTATATAGTATAATTGATGCGCGTAGTGTATATCATATACCTACACGTACATTTACGTTTGATGTATGTTTCAACTTGGTCCCTAGCATTCGGCCTAGAACTATACTATATATATACTAATGAATGTAGTGAAGTAAAGTATACATGTATTTCGCCTAGCTCTTCGAGGAATATTAGCCTTATGCTTATATATATATACGCTTTGGATTATTTAATCACCTGACAAACATATATCGCAAGGTCCTAACATCTGAGTTAGTGAGTAATTGTAAACCCGTCTTCCCATTGCGTATAATTTAGTGTTTTTTACTCTGATGTGTTCAAAATATGTCGGATTAATGTTGCAACGAATAGTGTATTCGACCTGTGGCCGAATACCAAGTATTCGGCGTATTACACCGCATTTAACGCGAATCAGAGGTTTCATTTTTATCCTCGTCTCATTCATATTCCTTATACCTACTGATGTCTTGCACATTCCTTTTTACGAGTACACAATTATCATCATAATCTAACACAAATGACAGTACATTATGCTAAGTAACATGGCGAAATTCGTCACTTTCCCTTGCAAACTGGACCGCCATTCGTCTCCCTTTAATTAACTTTGATTATGATGGTTAATGTAATTACTAAAATTAAAATTGGTTTCTTTTTCTCTTGTTTGCAATCTTTTGTTTAATTTACATAAATATTATGTTATCAATCGTTCGTTCAAATAACATAAAAATCAGTTTGATTCACGTTCGCTACCAGTTTTAGTTCGCTTTGTATTTTATGCTATGTATGTTTAGTACACAATGCGATCTCATTACGAAAATAAATATTAAAAATATTTTAATTTATTATTTTAAGTAGACAAAATTAAACAGGTATTCGATATTAGGCTGAATAGTGGTCTAATATTCGGTATTTGGTTGTTTAGTGAAAAAGTGGCCAAATACCGAATAATTGCCGAATATTCGTTGCAGCTCTAAGGCCCGTATTACAGAACGAGATTCAAGACTTAAGTAAAACTTGTCTAGAATGCGTTAATGAAATATAGACAAACCTTACGTATTAGATCCAGCATTTATATTCAATTGAAGCAATCTCGACTCAAGTTCTGCTTGAGTTTTGATTCTCGATCTGTAATGTGCATATTATTAAACTGCATAAAACCCATAACAAGAAACTTGTACGTTTTATTGAAAATAAAATGTTCGGTAAATATAGTACGTGAATTGGCAGTAATAGGTTTTATTAATATTATTGCTTATTTTAGTTTATTAATTTTAGCTCTACTGTAGATACAAGCTATTAGTTCCTACCGTACAGTAATAATTGTATTTATCGAGACCTGCATTTTGTAAATGGATCTCTAAGACAAAAATTTTAGGTGCTATGTAAGGAATAAAGGATTTGTTGAAATTGAAACTGTGTTTATTTTACAGGCATCCATATATTATCAAAAATCTGACCTATCAATTCCGCAATCTAATTCTCAATCTTAAACCTTCCCATTTTACATAAGTATGGATACATGTTCTATAAATTATTAATTTATTATAAGTAAAACAAAATATTTAATACATTCACAGTCGCATATTAAATACAACAGGGATTAAAAAAAACAAATTATGATTAATAATACTTTTGGTGTTTAGGAAATAAATTAGGTAGTAACTTTGACGGGGGCTGATTCAACGCCCACCCAGAAGACCGCACCATTCAAGGCAATGGTAGCTCTGAAAACAAAAATAGCCATTAGTCATTTATAAAAAAAAAGGTTGCAGTTTTATAGTGAAGATGCAGCCTTGATGTTAATTTTCAAAAGTTCAATAAAATCTTGCTGCCTACCTAGGGCCGGATAGTGGTGTGAAGATCCTGAGGCTACAAAGGAGGCCACAAATAGTGGCTCCCTTTGTTTTCTTTGGAATGTCTAGACGAAAGGTGACACATGAAAGTGAGAGAACTGCTCTTTCGTGGTCATATCGTATATCATCTTCTCTCTTTTCATTATTTCTTTTAAATATATTTTTGCACATTGTTCGGTATTTGTTAAGAAAATACCTAGAAATTTCTATTGTGGTCCTCTCTTGTGGAGGCCCCGGGGTAGTATCCCCAGTTGCCCTCCTCTAAATCCGGCTTTGTGACGGCCCCATTCCAACCATTACCTACCTACAAAAATCGAATCGATCAAATTCGCTTACCTTTATAAATAAAGAAAAGAATTTTGATTTTTACTTATAACCTCTCCGCTAGAGGGGTTGACCGTTTTTACAGTCACCCACTCTGAAACGTGCCTGAAGGCGTGGCACCAATGGGCGGCTCCGGTACCTTTGTCCTCGAGAACCATTGTTGCCGTAACAATGGTTCTATGTTGCGTCGATAGTGAAAAATGGAAAGGCCAGCAATATAAACCTTATCTAAAAGTTACCATTACTTTCAGTTTAATACATACCTGTGTGTTTTATATAAAGAGAAAAGAAGAAAAAAGAAAACACACCTGAATTTAATTTCGTCATTGAAGCCAGCAGGGGGCGTCCATGTGTAGGCAACAGTCTGCTTGTCAAACTTTGTGTCGTGTTTCTTGTGTGTCACCGCGTTCTGAAAGAGAAATTACAGTTAATAAGATATTTTTTAGAACTATTTTGATTTGATAATAAATATTTTATGAATATGTAACGATTTATTAATCTAAACACCGTACGACGTTGCCGTATACTTGACATTGGCGAAATTGTGGAAGATACTCTACAGAAACCATAATCTAAGAGAAGAAGAAGAAGACAGTTAATATTTTTTTATGTAAGATACATTTATTTGACAACATTATTCTCTACCGACCGCTATATTGATCTATCATGGGAGAATAATTGCTAATCAACACGCTTGTCAACCGGTTTCGTGAGAGTAGAATTTTGCTACTGTCTTACATTAGGCTGTCACTGCGCTCGGTACCGCCCAATTACAGTCAATCCTTTAATCTCCTTCCGGCTTCAATATCAGAGTCTGACCACTATTTTTCAGCCAACTCATTGAGACAAATGTAATGGAATTCCTATGACTACCTTCCAGCTCCATCATCAGTCCCTGGCCACAATATGTCGGCAAATTACTCATTATGACAATTCTAATGAGCCCAATTTTGGTCTTAACCACAGCGGAGATCCGTTGACCACCTTCCGCCTTGATCATTAGACTCATATCACCATTTTTCAGCCAACTACTGACAGACAAATCTAACGAATCTAAACTTGTGCGACTAAGTTAACTACAGCGGAGATCCTGTGTCCTCCTAAGCTCCATGATATTGCATTATCAGCGGGTTCACATGTGCCAACTTTGAGACAATTCTAAGGTTCAAAGTTACTTGCAAGATTTGTCCCAAACATACCAACAAACTAACGAGTGAAGTTATGCAGGGTGTTTGGGAGCTGGGTGCGGACGTAACATATCTATGGTATAATACATTGAACTTAGGTTTTTATCAATCGACCTCATTTTTTTCAATGAATTCCTAGTAGTGTCCTGTCCAGTAAAAGTTGTTATGTTATTTTCTTACACTTGAATATGCTTAGATTGTTTCTCTAATGACACAGATGCTTGGAAATTATTTTGTTTGAGTAATCACACATTACATAAATAAAAAATAAGAATAAAATAATAATATAACAACTTTTACTGGACATTATTGATTGGCAATTAATTGAAAAAAAGAGGTTTATGGTTAAAATCCCAAGTTTAAAAAAAAATGGTATAAAGTTTAGCTTCATAATTTTTTTTCTTCATTTCGGCCAAGTAAAGTCCACTGATGGACACAGACCTCCCCCAAAGATCACCACAACGATCGATATGGATGTGTTGTGGGCTCATTGGGGGTGTCTTGCCATAATCGCCACGCTTGGCAGACGGGTTGGCGATCGCAGTTCAGTTGTTAATGTACTCGAAGGACTGCCCATCCTTCGGGTAATCCCTAAGTCGACTTTTACGACACCCACGGGAGGAGATGGGGTGGTGGTATTCTGAGCCAGCACTACACAAGTTTAGCTTAATATGTTCTTAATAGTCTGTCTTAGTTGACTCTAACTTCAAAAAAAAAAATACGCATTGAATTGAGAACCTTCTCCTTTTTGTAGTCTGTAAAAACCAACCTATTTCACTCTTTGCGCAGATACAGATGCAGAGTAGGACTCCACGTCAAGTGAGAGGTTATATATCAATATGTACAATTAAAGCTCGCGTAAAGTATGTAATTACACAGTTTTTCACCGTATAACTTTCGCCAAATGTAGACCATATTCGATGTTCATGTGGTTGTATTTCGTCAACTCACGCATATTCATATTCCGCAATTACGCAAAATTGACATCCACAACGGAGAGTAGTAGGTAATTGGAACAAAAAATTGACGATAGGTATCACTATAACTACATGTTACGCCGTTTCATAGTTCGGCTAATCCTGAACGAGTAATACCACTTGTGCGGTAGCTTTATTCAAGATCGAATACCCGACCGGTCTACCCGGTCAAGGCCCAACTCGGAAGTTTTTAAGAGTTCACAACGATATGAACGTTTCGTTTCGTACCTATCTAGCTGCTTATGCGGTATACTGTTATTAAGTAATCTATGATATATACGAGTTTATTTAGCGTGCAACACTATGTGTAATTAACAAAAACCTAACCTTCCATTCATATGGGTACCAAGCTACACTCTATGATATAAAGCGCTGGCTATGTTTTTGTCAATGAAAATTACGACAAAGGATTTAGTTATTAACCACAGTATGCTGTTGCTGTTTGGCAATGAAGATAATTATATTTAAACCCGAGTGAAGAGTTCCACGTCCTGGGATGTAAACAATTTTGTTAGAATTGACAGTAGTCAAGTCGTATAAAAATACAATCAGCAAAAACATAATTTTAAAAAAGCAAAAATAATTGTGATCCTTGATATGACACTTATAATAAATGATTTTGTCTACCTAGGTATCTCTTTTATTCCCTTTGCCTACTTTTATTTGTACATCTATTACACACTTTGAAATCTTTGTAATTATACAAAATGTAAAATATGTTGCTTTATTATTAAAATTTAAATGTAACTTAACTAAAATGTGGCAGGTGATAACTAGATTCAAGGAGAATCGGTCGACGTACCATCATAAATAACAGATGTTTTACCTCTCGTATCTACCAAATCTATGCGACCTCTTACACCAAACAATAGCCTTGAATGTTGTTACTCAGCTTTGAGTAATCTAACATATATAATCTGTTTATCATAGCGTAGACATCGGTCCAAATATGTAATGCCATAAGGATGCAATGTAGGTAATACGGTAGGTATTGCCTACACTGCATCTTTATGATAAACGTTGTCAAACGAAAATACGAGGTAATGGATTTGAAAGCGATTTGCTTTTTTAAAGTTGTAGGCACGGACCTAGCGTTACACACTGTATTATTTAATTTTAACCTTGAATTATAATTATTTTAAAGGTCATTATATATTTTGTCAACAAATCTGCCTACATCAATTAAAAATCTAAACCAAAGATCAATAAAGTCAACAGAATTAATTAGGCGTTTAATGACATGAAAAACAAAATAATTTTGACTCAGAGATTTACTCGGTTATCTTTTTGGAATTATCCTCCCCACCCTCGCGACATCCAATTAATAAAAAAAGTTCTTGTACTGTTGTAATATCCTTTTTATGAAGGCTGCATGGGTGTAGATGTTGACTAACGTTCCATAAAATGCATGGGATAATTAGATTGACTGATCACTTTCGTCATTAACGTTGAACGTTGCGTAGGTAATGCTTTCCGTAAAAGGATTTTTTATGAACCCTGGTCGTCCGTGGACCTTGGGTGAAGAGGATAATTGCTTGTGTTACAGTTTTTGTATGGTAAGGACTAAAATCTTCCTAATGAGTGTGAACTTGACTCTCCTTGGGAATAAAAACAAACGCACGGCAATGTCAAAAATAAGTCTTTAAGGAAGTTGATCCCAGTATCGTTCACGTACCATGATTAGATGAATCACTCGTGTAACACTAATTTTATTCTAAGAATTCGTTACGCTTTAAAAATGTATTTAAACAACGTTTTTTTTTTCAATGTCATAATGCAGTTGCTCGTAATATTAATTTAAACCATTTTTTGTGCTAGTCGATCAAGTAGAAAGGACAAAGGAACAATATACGTATAGGTTTCACCTATACGTAATGTTGATAGTATTCGTATTACGTAGGTAATTCGTTTTATTTATTTTCCTGCTTTAAGTTACTTTATGTTGCTCAGATGTGCTCGCGTATCCTTATATTAGAGCAGCGTAGCATGATCATTTCTTGTCTTTCTTATAAACCTGTGAGCCTAAATATTATATTTAGGCTCATCACATTGATCAGCTACAATGTTATAAAATGGTTCAGCGAGGTTTAACTTTCCTAATAGCAAAACTTAAAATAAACCGAACCCGAACGTGATGGTAAAGGACATGCGTTTCAATTAAATTGCGCTTTTATGTTTTAATTTACAACGCACTCAAAAACCAAAATAATTTAACCCCACATTCCTGTTTACAAGAAATGAATATAAAGCTAAAGCTATAAGTAGTTTGGTAGGTATACTTACGCCAGGTTCACCACAGTTCAAAAGTTGCGCGAATGGGTCGTTGGGTGCCAAAGTGAACTTGCCCACTGGCTTGTCGCCCTGTCGAGCCTGCAGCAGCAGGCCACGGATTGTGTTTGCGGGAGCCTTGCCGCTGATCACTACTTCCATAGGAGTCCCAGCTTTCACCACCTGTTTATGTATAATGTAAATGTAAATTTGTAGTTACCTGTACGGAATCTAGAAAATAATGTTGGGACCACGGATTAGAAAAAAAAGATGGACTCCGCGCCACTAATATCGAAAGTGAAGCACGGTATCGACCATGTGTGCGTGATTTGAGGGATACCAGATGGAATACAATTTTCCCAAGTATTTTTAATAATAACGGTAATATTAGGTACATATATAGGTACATGTACGAGTAGTAGTAATACTTTCATCAAAGATAAGATAAAAACGGAAATATTATATCTGTAGATTGAATTTTGCTTTCTCTATGTGAAAAGAGGCCTTTAGTTAGGATTCATGTCTGCCTGTGTGGGGTAAAGTTTAAAAAAAAGAAAAAAGAGTTTAAAAAAAGTTCAGTCTAGTTTGTGGCGCGATTACGAAAGCCCGAACAAAGAGGAGACGAAGATTGTAGAAAACACTATATACTTGTATTCGCAGACTAAATCCTAATTATGAATATGTTTGTCTGTTTTTGGTTTCACTGATTTTTCAAATCCCAACGGTGCTAAAGAAGTTTCGCTTCAATAAAATCATATTACCCATTTTTTCGGGAAAATTACCCATTTATTTTCTAACAACACAGGCACGTGTAGTTGAGGTTTTGTGTTCCAAATAGTAACGATAATTTTAATCTCAGAAATATAAAAAATGGTATATAAATTAGTGTCTTACCTGTGATAAGTAATTCCTTGACACTTTTTGTGGGACGCAGAGTTTATTTTACACTATTTTATGGCACAAGACGGCATTATTGGTTTTTTGTTTCAAGTACGTAAATAGTAACTACACGGCTGCTGTCGTGCCACGTAATGGCGGTCGACTGGCATACTATGGTGCATGTGTGTGCGTAAGGTACGTGTGTACAAGCGAATCGGCATACTTAGGGTGCTTCACTTTCGATATGAATGGCGCGGAGTCATTCTTTTTTTTCTAGTCCGTGGTTAGGACATTAACGGATCGTATTTGAAGAATAAAATTTATGGTAGCGAACTGAACTAAAATCAATAATTTCGCAGCTTAGTTTCACGTCACCGCTGTAGCTACGTTGACAACTGATGATATATTTATTTATTTACCCACGTGATGGGCACAGTGAATGCGTTTATTGTGAAAAAAATCAAGGTACTTACTTACAATAACTTGTTTAAGTTTTTTTTTCTCATTTGTGTAGTTGTTTTTTTGGCTGAGAAATAAAGGCTGTATTGTTATTTTATATTCGATACACGTCTCTATGAATGTGTTTTGAGCATTATATAAGGTAGATAAATATGAAATAGTGGATAGTGGTAGTGAACTTTGTTTTTAGCTTATAACTCATCTTCTGTCATAATGTCTAATTAAGTATATAAGTTTTGGCAAAACCTTTATACATAACGTAACTTATCATCAATCAGCAAGAGAGCAGCCTTTATTAAGTAGTGCCGTTAATCCTTTGTCGGAAGTCAACATACCTTAGTACTTGTGGTGATGGTGTAAGGTGGCGGGGTGGACTGGGCTGGCACTGGGTGCTTCGGCACCATATCAGCACAGGCACTCTCGGGAGCACCAGAAGAGTAGGCATTGATGCCCGCCACCAAGGACACAGCGAGGACCGCGTACGAAACCCACATGTTGATTCTGTCAGAAAAGTAGTTAACCTAAGTTTTGGGTATTGACTACTTATCTTGTCATCTACTTATACTAGTAGCCTGGCATAATTGACGAATAAGATAAATAAGAAAAATAATCGTCCCTACCTTATTAAAAAAAAATTAGTACGGATTAAAATATCCAATATATTTCATTTTTTAACGTAAGAGAACTCTCGTGAAGATCCACTCTGGGAAAGCCGGAGGGTACTTATATCGGCGTAAACCACTGCGGTCTTCTTTCGATCTGCATAGCACCGAGTTCCGCTCGGTCAGCACGCTCGGACTTTCCTCGGGCTTCCCTCGAAGATTTTAACCGTACCCTCGGTTGTTGGTGTGCTACACATCCTGGCAGGCACCATAATAATCATAATGGTTCTTCTAATTCTTTCAGTGTTGTTTTGAATCACATAAATAGAAGTAACCACGTGCCGTGCGTAAGAGAGATTAGATTTATCGAAAAAAAATAACCCATTTCTGTTATACCAAATGAGATTTTGTTTAACATTTTAATAATTTTCCTGCGTGGATTGATATATGAGAATATGATTTATGTTAACAATACAAAACCTATCACAAAGTTGAATATCATCCGATGCTAAGTCGGAATAAATGCAAAGTAAATGAAAGCGGGTCATGGTCCTTTCGGTTGTTCAGATCTCAAGCTCTTGCAAAGCTACGACTCTCGAGGACAGGTTCTCCACAAATGTGGTGATGTAACTTAACGATCGACAAACGTTTTCGACCAGCTCTTGCACATAATTTCGTAAATTAAACTAAAACAACAGGTACCGTTCTCATATACGCTTTTGTCAGTTTACTAACTTTTATTGTACGTATGTAGATAAATCAGCCAGTCAATTATGAAATTCAAAAGTGAATGGAATCCTATTTGGAAATGAAACCAAAAGGGCTAACATTAAATATGGAATAGGTTACCGATCCTTTAGGTTTCAGGATAGAGACAGATACTTCTATCACCTTATCAAAAGATGATAAGTTACGTCGGTTAATCTGGATTCGTGTAAGTAACCCGGAGCGGCCAAAGGGAGAACTCTGGTGCCGAAGATGACCGCTCCGGTGCGGCGCAGGTTTTGGTGGGTAGGCATCCGGTTTGCCCCTCCTTCCCAGGGGCGGAGTAAGTACAAGAAGCATATGCACAGGGTTAAATAAAGTAAATGTAAATAAATAATTAAACCTCCAAATAATTGGGGTCTGACCCCAATAATTTGGAAGTTTAATTAGGATTACTAAATGTTTACATATAAGCTATCCTATATAAGATATCCTACCTGACTACCTCTATGAAGAAATGCCGAATCTAATTCAGGACCCCGCCTACCCCCGCCTACCCCCTTTTATTAGTTTTAATAAAAAAACATTTTTGTCAAAAAGTGTATTGGACTAAATGTAAAGGAATTGGGGGGTACCAGTTTGGTGTATTTGCGTTTTATTTTAACATCAAAATGTTGACTGTATCGAGTTTAAAAACTTGTAAAAAAAAACATAGTAAGCTTTACTTACTACTTTTTTACAAAATTATTGATACGATTTATAATAAATATTTCACACAGGATTAAGGCCTAAATACAAAAAAATAATACAATTCACCGAAGTATTCGCTGACTTATGTTGTTGACTGTAAAGGTACAGTCAGCATCATAAGTCTGTGGAAAAACAAATTCGTACGGTTGAATAACAAGTACATTGGCACTAGGCAGAATCAAGGCCTCACGTCAAACATCGAATATTTTTTTTAAATTTTAATTTATGCATATTTTACTTAAAGTATATTAATATAAATGCAATATGAACAATGACAATTCAAATTCATCAGAAGTGTCGACTTTAGCAAGTACAGAGGCATTGACGGTTAACCTATTGTGACTAACGTCATCCAATTAGAGCTGACCCGAGTTGCGGCACTAAACAAGAAGGCCTTGGTTAAAAATGACGCAGAGAAGGACATCGTATTCTCTTATTATGTACATGTCACTCGACTATCGGGATGTGCTAATGAAAACTACTAGGTAAAAAACAAACAAACACAGTCACACATACATCATAGCATAAGATACGTGAGTATATGGAATTTGTTCATAAGTGCTACATAATATTTTATGAATTAGCGCAATTCATCAAAAATCCATATTTAAAATGTAATACACATGTTTATACGCGAATATAATTAAATGGCTTTTAATATTTTACTCTTATACTAAAAACCGGGCTTGTAATACCCAGATCTTATATATTAAAATTTATTATTAATGCAAATATTTTATAAGATACCTGGCTTACCAGGTGACGTTTAAAATATTTGCATTAGTAATTAGTTTTTAAAGTATCTCAAGTTTTACTAAATAACGAATTTGATTTTACTAACGTGTTTCAGTTTGTATAGATCTGTTTTCAGATAATACTAAAATGTCAATAAAAATATGTATTTCGAAATTCTGAACGTAAATTATTTATAACTAATTTGGATAACATTTATAACAATAAATGTTAAAAAATAAATATAATTTCAATGTTATCATTAATTTTTACTTTACCCTAATACAATTGTTACTTTAGAAATTTTAATAAATAAGTTTTTATTAATTACCTTTGATTTAGTTCAAAAGAGCGCGTGCCGCGAGCTTCAGCTAACGTGTGAACGGTTACAAACAGCAAAGTTGGTTACTTGCAAGTTATATAGGTAACGCAACCACACTCGATATGGAAGGGCAGAAGGCCAAAGATTAAGCGACTAAAGGTATGAGTCCAAGCTGTGTCTGACTACGAATTTTCCTCTTTCTTATCTGTAATAGTTTTTACTACGTTTGTAAATCTGGTTATTAATATTTTATGTACGTTCTTACTAGTCTGTAAAATCTGCTATAGTATTTAGTTATAAAATTTTATGTTATAGTTTATAATTACATTAAGTATAAGTACTGATAATATTGTTACTAATGTTACAATATCGCATTGGGTTTAGCCTGTAAAGATATTTGTATGTATGAAATAAATAAATAAATACTTTGTAAAGTACAAGTACCTGATAAATTGTATATATATATATTAATATACTTTATAATTTACATAGATCGGAAAACAAAGGGCCAATTTCCGTATTTTTTTTACTATTGACTGCAAGTTGACCGAACTGAAATTATAAAAGTTCATGTTTAAAGTCGTATACAGTTTAGAAGAATACAATTTGTGACATAAATTACGACATTGAGACTGATCAGAGCTATATTTTGAAGTTTTAGCACATTGTTGACATGGACAAAAGCAAACAGGTCTTGTATAAATAAAACGTAATCAAGGTTAGATTATGTATTTTCATGAAATGTTCTGTATATGTGTGATTATAAATAAGTAATACGAGGTAATTTAATACTAGAGTATTCATTTAAAAAAATGTGTTATGGTGCATAGGATAGATAATGTAATAGCTATAGATATTGGAGAGAAACGTATCAACAAACCACGCACGAACCATTTGATTTTTAGAGGGGTGAATGTATTTATAGTTACGTATCTGTCACACGCGCATAATCTATACAAATAAATAAAATTGAAGTGTCTGTTTGTAATGTCAAAATAACAGCTTTTTACTAAATGCATATGAAAGTATATACGGGACATATAACAAAATAACAACTTTTAACTTTTTTGTCTGTCTGTCTGTCTGTCTGTTTGTTCCGGGTAATCTCCGAAACGGCTGGACCGATTTTGACGGGACTTTCGCTGGCAGATAGCTGATGTTCTAAGGAATAACTTAGGCTACTTTAATTTTAGAAAAATAATTAGGGTTCCGCGCAAAAAACAAAACCCTTGAAATCCAATATATATATTCTGCGTCAAGTGTCTATGTCGAAGTACTCTAAATTCCTTTTAAATTAAACGCGGGTGAAACCGCGGGTTCCAGCTAGTAACGTATAAAACACGTGTAATAATATCCAGGTGTACAATAGTATTTTGGTGTGCATCCATATATTTATAAGTGCTCTATCTGCGCCTTTTTATTCTTTGAAGTATCAACATTCAACTAAGTTTATGAAGGCAAACCCTGCATTAAGGTGTGTCCTATTATATTTGCACCAAAAATATATTAAAACAATATATTTCTTAAGTGTGTGTATAAGTAATGTCCCAATAATGGCATGAATTTAGTTTATTTTCATTAGGTAGGAGAAATAGAAATAGTAGTTAATACAAATTCGAGAAAAAATACCGACGTAATAAACTGGTTTCCATTGTATTTTCCTCAAATTTAAAATGCATAATTAACCTATAATGATAAAACCCGCATCGTGAGATTCCTATTGCTTTAATATTATTTTTGTTTTAAATTACTTCCCTATGTAGTTTCGTTTTTGAAAAAAAGTATTTTAATGAAGATGATTTAAAAAGTAATAGTTACTCTTTTAATTTTCCTTAGGGGCTGTCCATTAATCACGTGAGGTTCGAAAGGGGGGAGGGGTTCGGCAAAAATCACCAAATATCACAAGGGGGGCCCGGTATAGTAAGTTATCACGTGTACTTATTTTTTCGTCAAACGCGTGATTTCTAAACCGAAAAGTGGCGTGTAGTGTAACCTTGACTCGCCTTTGCCAGGCAAAGAACGAAGTCCTCGCACGTCGCGACGACTCCCGGGCTCGGCTTGCCGGTCGTCAGTTATTCTGTTATTTTGGCGTCAAATACATGCGTAAACCGTTATACCACGTACGTTTCGCATTAAAAATGGCTAAACTAGGTGATCTGTATAACGACCTATTTGCAGAGTACGAGGGCGGCACTGAAAATTTCGGGAATCAAGGAAGTGACACAACATTACTATTTAAAAATGTATTTATTGCTTTTCGAAGTATTCTCCGCTAAATTTGACACATTTTTCCATACGATGGAACCAATCATGGAAGCAACCATTCCATTCGGAAGTTGGGGTCTCCAAAATGGCCGTTTTGTAGGCGTCCACAGCTTCTTTAGGTGATGAAAATCTCTGTCCACGCAATTTATTCTTTATTTTAGGGAAAGTATAGAAATCATTAGGGCTTAGGTCGGGGCTGTACGGCGGATGGTCTAATAATTCTATGTTTTCTTGCTCTAAAAACTCTTTTGTTCTGTGCGCGGTGTGAGAACTCGCATTGTCGTGATGGAGGATGATGCGGCGGTTGCAGTTCTCTCTACGGAGTTCAGAATCGACCTGTGGCAAACAAATGCTAGCATACCATTCTGCATTAACCGTTCTTTGTCCCTCAAGAGGAATAGTCGTAACATGGCCGGTTTTGGAGACAAACGTGGCCACCATTTTTTTTGCAACACTCCGTGACCGAACCATTTTTGTTGGCTTTAACTCATTTTCGAACACCCAAACTCGTGACTGGTTTTTTGTTTCGGGTTCGTACGCATATATCCAGGATTCGTCACCTGATACGATGTTGTATACAGCATTTGAGGATCCTGCGTGGAATCTTTCGAGAGTTCTGACGCACCAAGTAACGCGAGCCGCTTTTTGCTCTTCACATAGCAAATGCGGTATCCATCGGAAAAACAACTTTTTTACACCTAATTGTTCATGCAAGATTATTTGTATTTGACTCATGCCAATGTCTAAAGTTGCCTGAATTTCGCGGTATGTCACATGTCGATCTTCCTCAATCAGCTTACGCACAGCATCAACGTTTTCTTGGGTGACTGCAGTTTTTGGACGACCTTGACGAGGATCATCACTGAGCTTGACACGTCCACGTTGAAATTCAGCAAACCAGCGATAAATTGTGGTTTTGGATGGGGCTTCATCACCAAATGCAGAAATCATCCGGTCAACACACTGTTTTTGTGTTAAACCACTTCGAAAGTCATAATAAATCATCGCTCTTGAATTTTCTCGAGTCAATTCCATTTTCTCTTCTTCTTCTCTTAGATTATGGCTTCTGTAGATTATCTTCCACAATTTCGCCAATGTCAAGTTTAAGGCAACGTCGTACGGTATTTAGATTAATAAATCTTTACATATTCATAAAATATTTCTCAAAAATGAAAAAATTCTAAAAAATATGTCGGCAACGTCGTACGGTTCAATAATAATTCTTCCATTTTCTCAACGACTAAACAAGTTTGGCAAAACCTTGTGACAAGACCGTGAATCTTTTTTTAAATAAATAAATGGTATTCGATTTGTAAAACCAAGGAGTTTTCAATTAAAAAGATTTTAATATGACAGGAACAGTGGAAATATTCCATTCCCGATACTTTTAGTGCAGCCTATGTATACGAAAATAAAAAAACCTAGTGTGGCTCAGAAAGAATTTAATGAGTTGTGGGCTAATTCGAAACAAAAATATACTACAAAAGAAGAATTAATGAAGTGGGCAAATGATCTTTTACAAGATTACCGCCGAAAGCACCAAGCAAAGAAGTCTTCCAATATTCTCTATTATTGTTCTAATTCTACAAAGGTTAGTTAAAACTAAGTTATCTATCTAAGGACATTTGCAGCGTAAATGTTATTGTTAAATTTATTAAGAAAATGAATATAGATAAAATATGCATAGTATACCTCCTACTTATTAAGTATTACTCAAATCCAAAAAATATTTTTTTATTTTTACGATATAAAAAAGTTATTCAATCAATCTCTTAGGTTTTTAATAGTTTTAGCTAGTCGTTGGCGTACAGGAATATTATACCTACTTCTCACCGCTCGCTGGACTTTACAAAAGGGCTTATTAAACGTAAAAAACAAAGTAAAACGAAAGTCGTGGTGGTTGTAAGGTGAAGGTTATATTTCTATTGTAACACATTTGGCGCCTTTTTATATATTAATATCTTACCACCTTGTGAAAACCTACAATATTTTTATTCCTATTCTTAGTTCATACTATTGGACTAAAAGATTCACTAATGAACGATGGCAATATTATCTTGCATACATACCCATTATTCTAGTGAAAATATGAGGATTGTGCATGGTTTATGTTCCGTTTCGAATTCTTATTGTAATATCAGAAAAAATAAAATTACTGGGGATGGTTAATTTACTTGCACAAAATTATCTTTACTTGCACGATAATAATTAAATTATTAAATTTTCAGAATGCCAGCGAAAACATTCCTATTTTGTCAATCACATCCAATGACCCAAGTTCACCTGTAAAACTTCCTACATCTACGATATGCGTCTCACCGATCTGTGCGGGAATTACTGTCGAAGGCAATGACACTATTAAAAGCACCTCAACAGGTAGTAAACATCCCAAATGTATTATGAATTCATGATTTAAGAGAGAAATTTAATTGTAGCAATAATTTATAATTATATAATTTATAATTCACAATAATAATTATTAATATAATTTATAACAATAATTTTAATGTTTCCATGTTGTTTAAATGTCGGTCATTCCAGGTGACGAGAATTCACCGGATACACCAAGTGCAAGCAGCACTATACCGCAGCCTGTACGTGCTACTCCTGCACAGGATAAGTTGAAGAATCAGATCTCCCTTCTTCAAATGGAACTTGATTTAGCTGTCCGTCGTAGGGATTCTCTGGGCGCTAGTGAAAATAAGACGCGTGATGTGACGAAACTGCGCCAAGAAATTAATAAATGCACAAAATAACTACGGAAGAAGCAGCAACATATGCGTCATTCTGAGTCACATAGATTATCAATACAATCAAAGAGTAAACTTGCTTGCAATCAGAGCCCAAACGTAGCTATTCTTCTTAAGGCGCGCTCTGCCCCAGGTCGTCCACGCTTGGAGGAGCAACAACCGCAATTGCTAAAAACTATCGTCGATTTGGATATGTTTGGTGCTTCTGCGGAGGAACGACGTCGCTCAGAAATTGTTCGAAGTTGCCGAACACTAACTGACCTCCATGAGAAGCTAAAGGAGCACGGATTTCAAATTTCGAAGAGTGGCACGTACCTTCGGTTGCTCCCAAGAAATTATACCACCTTGGAGGGTAAAAGACATGTAGTCACTGTGCCTGTCAAATTGAGTCGCCCTGAGGCAGATCACCATAAGGCGATCAACATTTTTGTGTCGCCACAATAAGATCCTTGGAAACGCTGGCATTTATTCTCAGGCCAAACCAAGTGTTTTTTCTGTCGCAAGATGATAAAGCCGGGGTACCTATAGGCTTGACAGCGGCAAATAAACAAGCTCCTCTCTTGATGCATGTCGAATATCGTGTCTCATTGCCTGATCATGATTGGGTGATTGCTACAAAGCACAAATTGATCCCTAGTGTATATGCTGGGTGCATCATAAAAGGAAATGATATGGGCCGTGCTGAAGCAATTACGTACTCAGGGCCAACATACGTGGTTAGAAGTGGCAAACATTCGACAGCTTCTACTCATGCTGTAGACTTCAATAAGCTTGCTACTCTAAACGATTTCAAAGAAATTATGCGGGATGAAGAAGGACGCCTGAAACCAGTTGTTTTGATTTCATCTGATGGAGGACCCGACGAAGATGAGATAAGACGACTAGATATCCAAAGGTTATTTCCAATGCCATACACCACTTTATCAAGCATGATCTAGATGCAATATTCATCTTTACGAATACACCTTTTTTTGGCGGAGAAAATGCCTAACGCATGCCAAGCCGTCTGGGGAGACCGTGTGGTTATGTGGGGCTTGCATCCACTAAAAACTCCGCCATGTTACCTGCATCCGCTTTTTAATGGGCCACGAGAACTGCATATATACTACTTTCGCGGCCCATCGGCTGTTGACGCACGTATGCGCCTACCTGTACGTACGGCGATGTATCTAGGACATCGCCGCAACTCGAGAGCCGTGCAATGCAGGCGGCAAACTCCCCGATCTACCGCCCGCTGGCTACTTTTAGGGCGGCATCAAGAGGGCATTACGCCGCCTACATCGACCTGTCCGCCTGCGACGGATCAGGTCAGCCAGGGTGTCTTCCTCCCTGACCCGCTCCGCCGCCTCCTTCCGCGAGATAATGTCCTCGCAGAAGGTTGCGACTGCTTCCCAAGCCCCCTCACTATCTACCATGGCTTTTATGAGAGCCGGCAACGTGAGGTCTATACCAGCCACTGCAATGAGGTCACGGCGCTGCACCGCCCAAGCCGGGCACTGCTCGAGACTGTGCTGCGCCGTGTCCTCACTGTAGCCACATTGATGGCAAACGGGAGTCGCCTCCCGCCTCGCCACTGTGTGCAGGTATTTGCCGAAGCAGCCATGCCCCGACAACACCTGCACAAGACGGAAGGACAATGTCTCATGCCGCCTCCGCACCCACTCTTCCAGGACTGGCTGGATAGCCCTTACGGTCCTAAGACCAGCACTGGGCATCTCCAGCCTCACCTTCCACTGGTCCATGATGGCGCTATGAGCCTCACTGCGCCATCGCGTGACAGCTTCAGATCAGCAGCAGACGGAGGGCGACTGCCACTCTCGGCCCAAACATCCGCTATCCTCCTGTAGACTGTGGCGAGCACCCGTGCCTCCAGGTCCCACGAGGGTGTCCCCGCGAGCACGCACGCAGCCTCGGTAGACACCGTGCGGTATCCGCGTATAACCCTGACTGCCATGACTCGTTGAGGTCTCCGCAGCAAAGTCTTGTTCTGGGCAGTCAGGGATTCCGCCCACACTGGAGCGCCGTAAAGCGCCATCGAGCGGACCACCCCCGTGTAAAGCCGTCGGCAGCCCGCACTGGGTCTACCCAAGTTCGGCAGTAGCCGGCTTAGGGCGGACGCAGCGCCGATCAGCTTCGGGGCAAGCTGGCGGAAGTGCTCACCGAAGTCCCACCTCCGGTCAAGTACCAGGCCTAGGTAACGCATCTGCGCTCGAACAATTACATTTGCATTGCCGATAGTGATGTGAGCACCCGCTGGTGGCCGTTGACGTGGCCCATAGAAAACCAGGGCCTCCGTCTTTTCGAGCGCCACCCGGAGTCCTAGCGCCTCAATACGGTTAATTACCAGAGACGCGCCCTCAGTGGCTGATCGTGCTGCCTCCTCAAAGTTGGTTCCCCGGGCTGTAACGAGGGTGTCATCGGCGTAGCAAATAATGTTCTGCCCGGGGAGGAGGGCAACGCGCAGGGCCCAGTCATACCCTACGTTCCACAGGAGTGGTCCTAAAACCGACCCCTGTGGAACCCCGCACGTAGTGGGTCTCCGCACAATCCTACCGTTGCGTCCCTGGTAACTAACGCAACGCCCCGTCAGATAGTCTGCCACCAGCTGCCTCAGGTATGAGGGCACACCGTGGAAACGGAGCGCCTCCCCAATACAGTCAAATGGCAGAGTGTTGAAGGCATTGGCGATGTCTAATGACACCGCCAACAGTACCTCCCTATGCGCAACTGTATCCTTTGCCTCGGCTTTAATGCGCACAATAGCATCCACGGTCGAATGCCCCGCCCAGAAGCCGAACTGGGCATCCGACAAATTGGGGCCAATTATGTCCAGATGCTGAACAATGCGAGTAGCGAGGATCCTCTCTAACAACTTCCCCACCTCGTCCAGCAACACTATTGGCCTGTAAGCCGAAGGGGAGTCAGGGGGTCGCCCCGCCTTGTGCAGCAGTACTAAGCGGCCCTCCTTCCAGGGGCTAGGGAACTGCCTCGATATCAGGCATGCGTCAAACAGCTCCTTAAGCCTATCTCCCATCGCACTTAGCGCTAGAGCCAAAACTTTGGCAGGCACGCCGTCTGGTCCTGGGGCAGTGTTCTTCGAGCGCACGCGTAGAATTGCCGACCCCATCTCCGCTTCTGTTATTGGAGGAGGAGCATTTACATCAGCCTCGTCATCCCGTTCGTCTCCCAATGAGGCCATGGTCGGAGGCATGTACCCAACTCGATTTGGAAATAACGCTTCCACTGTCTCGGCAAGGAACTGAGGCTGGAGGGTCTCCGTCAATGGAGGGCCTTGGGCGCGGAGTTTATTCCGCGCCGAACGATATGGGCGCCCCCAAGGATCACGGTTGAGACCCTCCAGCATTTCGCCCCATGCTTGCTCCTTCGCTTGGCGGATCGCCAATTGTAGAGTCCTCCGGGCCTCTCGGTATGACTCATACAATTGGGCCTCTTGGTCTTCATCGCGGTGGCGGCGTCTACGAACTCGCGAATAGCTCCTCCGGGCACAAATACACGCCGCTCGGAGGTCCGCTAACTCCTGAGACCACCAGTAGACCTCCTTCTTTGAGGGTCGTCGTCGCGCACGAGGCATGGCCGCATCGCATACAACCTTCATTGCATCGCGAAAGTGGCCGGCCACAGTATCGACCCCCTCCGAGGGGGAAGGTAAGGGCAGCCATGCCTGGACAATGGCTGCCTCTGCAAGCAGGTCCCTGTCAAGCCGATTCAGTGCCCATCGTGGAAACCGCTGAGCGCCAGAGCCAGCCAGAACTCTAGCCGTTATGGGATGCTGTGAGGTGGAGATATCTACACGAATGTAGAGATGGTCTGATAAGGCCTCCACACTCTCCAGGACCTGCCAACCATGTACGCGTGCAGCGACAGCAGGGGTAGCGAACGAGAGGTCCACTATCAACCCCCCCGCTGGCGAACGCACGTATTTACGGACCCCCTGTTTAGGAGGCAAAGGCCAGCACTCACCACCCATTCCTCGACAGCTTCTCCACGAACATTAGTCCTGGGGGATCCCCACACAACGGATTCCACATTGAAGTCCCCCATGACCAAAATGTGGCTTGGCGCCATGAGCCGAACCGCAGCTCCTAGCTGGTCGAGGAAGACCTCGAATTTGGCAAGAGCCCTATTTGGGGAGAAGTAGACTCCAATGAGTATAACCTCTCCCCACGTAACAGCGACATAACCTGAGCAAGATGGGCTGAGAACAGGAGGTCGTCGACCCAATGATGGCTACGGAACTGTCCGCATCACCTACCCAATTAGGGCGGGGAGGGACGAAATATGGTTCCGCAACCACGGCCACACCTATCGACCACTCCGCCATGGTTTGCAGAAGCAAGTCCTGTGCACCAGCGGAGTGGTTTATGTTCGCCTGGAGGAGACTATGATCACGAGCTTGGTCCATTATTCTGCGATCATAGCCTCCTGCTGCGATTGCTCTGGTCGCACCGCAACAGGGGAGGCTGTGGTCGAAGCGGCCGCCGTATTTTTTTTACCTTTGGGAAGGGCTGGGGGCTTGCAGCCTTTCCCTCCAACGCTGTGATTGGCCGGCAGTTTTGTTGCCTCACATACTGGGCAGTGGGGAGCGGCTGAACATGTTCCTGCCAGGTGACCCGGCCTACCGCAGCGGAAACAAAGCCCGCCAAAGTTCTAGCATGAAACGCCCTTTTGGCGGGTATGTCCTGAACCCAGGCACTTAAAACACCGCATGGGCCGAGCCTCCAGAGCCTGGACCCTTTTTTTATATTGATCCGGTGGAAATACATCATGTACCCAAGCAAGCAGCCACTCACTCAGATCACTCCGACCTTTATCGAGTCTAAGGAGCAACCTGTCCTACGGATGATTGCCACCTGCACGTCGCGCCCAATCACAGAATCGTCAAGGCCTGTAATGCGTAATTCAGCACATTTTGTGGGCCTTGAGACCTTGACGTCTTCTGCGAAGACACCGCGCAGCTTGTCAGCGATGAGATCCGCCCGCGCAGTGCCCTCATCCCCGGGGAACTCTAGCAATCGAGCCCCTGTTGCAGCCTGGCGAAACCTGATATCGGTGATACCGAGCTCCGTCAGGTCAAAGGTCTGCCTGGCCTTTGTCATCACCGACGCGTACGTGAGCCCCTTTTCCACTGCCCCAGGCTGGAGTGTTAGCACGACCGCGGCTGACTTAGGCACACGGGGTTTTCGCTTTCGCTTGCGTCTCCTTGGCCTGGGCTTGGGATTTGCTTGAGTGGTAGGAGCCCCCTGTGTGTTGGATGAGTTCGTCTGCGCAGCAAGACTAATTTGATCTGGTTGAGTCCTGCGGCGTTTCCTTCCTGTGGCAGTCTGCCAACCATCGCCCTGGTCGGTGGACGTCAACTGGGCCGGTTCAGGGACATGCAAATTCGTAGCAGCCGTACGCGCCTCTTCGAGTAGATCGTTCCGCTGAGCTGGGACAGAGGCATGAGATGCCATGGAGGGCCGTCCCAAGCCACCACGCGCCCCGGCTGCATTCCTGATGTCCACCGCCAGCGGCGGACGTATTGTTGGCGCTGGCAGAAGGCGTTCCTCAATCCCAGCGAACCGAGCGTCTAACATTTTCCCCACGATGTCGACGACAGCACGAGTCTGCTCTTCTATTGAAGCCCCTTCCGAGACCAAAGGGCGTTGCGGCTGTGGGGGCACATCCAGTTGCAGCCGATTTGAGCGTACCTCATTGCGGAGGTCCTCCATCTCCTTGTGTAGGGCACCTACCTCTTTGCGCAAGCGCTCATTTTTGAGCTGCAGCCTCCGAGTCTCCTCGGTGGAGCTCCTGTTTGCGAGCTCCTCGATAGCCATTTTTAGGTGCTCTGCTGCCTCCCGGATTGCTCTTTGGCACGTGCTCTTCAGGTTTTTGGACTTTCGGGTCGTGTCCAGAACCACTTCAATGTCTTGAAGGGCAGTCCTCTCCAGAGCTTAAGCCGAGCTGCTTGAGCCTTCCTCAAGCCTTAAATCTGAGGTGGTCTGGGTGCAGGAGAGCGCCTCCACCTCCTCCTCACATATGGGAGCAGCCGGTTCGCACGTCAGTGACACGCAAGAGCCGTCCGACTCGGTCTCGTTACCATGTGTGTCACGTGATTTGTCCAGTCCAGCAAAACGACCCCGCCTGTCTCGGTTTAGTCTCGCGATACCCGTTGTTACAGAGCGGCCTCCTATTGACGGAACCTTTGGAGGCGGCATCTTGTCTTCACTCGAGGCCGATTCCGACCCCGAGTGTCTTTGCAGGCGTTTACGGCCGTCCTTCCTCTGACATACCGAGGATTGGTCAGTGGTCGCCCGTTGTTTAGGTCCCTGCGATGCGATCTCCACATCGCAGGGACGTGAGCCTCCCTGGCTCGATGCGTCCGAAATGGACGGATGGCGGTCGGCCCCCCCCAGAATACGAGGGGCAGACCGAACTAAGTTCGGTGAGGGATTCTCCGACTGCGGAGCAGCCGGTACCTTCCTGGGGTAATACTTTTTGTCGATTCGCCATTTTCATTGTGTGCTGAACCACAGCTTTGCCTTTTTTATGGGGTGGGGTCCCCAGGTGTGTTTTTTAAGGGGTTGTCTCCCCGCGGCCCTGCAGGCAGAGCCCCCGGTCCTCTCAATGAGGATTACGGGTCGGGCCGATCGGTGGTCTGCATCAGACCGTGTCTGCTAGTCATGACTGACTAGCAAACCCGTCGCCCCTTCCACACCAACATCTCCACTCTTGGGGTAAATACCCCAAGCCCGTCCTTGCTCCTTCCACTGTGCCCTCTGCTAGGTTCAGAGGGACACGCGGAGAAACGCCACCATGCCCAGACTGGGCCTCCAATGTCAGAATATTCGCCACCGTGCAATAACGTCCTCCAAATAGTGGTTAGTAGTAGTAGTTATTGCCCGGTGCCCAGGGTGCACCACGGGGAGGTTTTCTGACTTCGCACCCCTTTACGAATGCACCTGGCAGAAGCGCGTTCAACCGCGTCGAGAGAAGAATGGGAATTTAACCCGGGAATTATCTGGACTTATACTTCCGCATGATTCTTATGGAACCCATTTGGATGAACAAGGGAAAACAAAAGATGAACTTTCAGAAGGCTGGAGAAGTTCTCGCAGAAGTATGGAATAATATGGTTATCGACGGCCATGACGTCGTAGCAGAGTATGTCGAGCTCGATGACAGTGCTGAAAGCTTTATTCCAGACCTGCCTTCTCCGCAGTGGTATAGCGAGCATGTGCGAGAGAGCCAGTATTTGCTTCAGGTACGTTAGTAAAATCTCACTTATTATTATTTTATCATTTATTATTCTTATCTAATACGACAATACAATTAAAATATCTTAATATCACCAGGTAGTGAAGTGTGATGACTGCGCTTGCAGTGGTGTGTATTGTACTTCTGTACAAAGAAGAAAGTTAAGGAACATGTAAATTCATGTCACAAGCAACCTAATCCGAGCAATAATAGTCTAGAGATGCAAAATGTTCGTCCTTCACGCATCCTCACGAGACGATCGATCGGTAGATCGAGAGAGATTCCTGCGTAGTGCGCGAAAATGATGACGCCGAGTGGCTTGATGAAACCGACGTTGATCTTCAACAAAGTACAGTGCCAACAACTGACTTGCAAGATGCTTATCCAGTTGTTAGTGTTGAAGAAAGTCTTGCTAATCCGTGGTCGGAGGACAATGTATATTAAATATGTTCATGTACTAATACAATATACAAACATATTTATTACAAAAAGACAAATATATTTTTCACATGATTACACCATTCCTTTAATATTATTTTTATGCCAGTCAAAAACAACCTGCAACCTTTCTGTCTGAACATTTTTATCGTGGTCCTTAATTTTCCAGAATAGGATTAGATTATACTTTATACCGGTACTTAAAAATAATATTATTAAAATTTTAAGATTCTTGGTAGGTACTAAAAAATACACGGGATTTTTGGTGGGGGGTGGGGGGGTAGTTATAAACCTCACCACGTATTACCATGGGGGAGGGAGAGGTTAAAAAATGTTAAAAAACATCACGTGATTAATGGACAGCCCCTTATGGTATAAATGTCGACTCTTCATCTCACCCATTCAACTTGGCTCATAGCAGACCACAGTACAGTTACTAACGACAATTCCGAACGGAGCTCTGCCAACACTAGGGATTTTCTTCCTGTCAGCCATTCTGTACTTAACGCAATAATTAGAATTAAGATTGTCACGCATATACTGGATTTAGCTTAAATAATAAAACAAGTGAAATCTTATAAATGTAATTTGTTACGAGCAAATACACAACAGTTACCTAAGTGAATCTGAATCTACGCAACGTGGGAAGTTACACGACAGCGACACGTGGCGGTAACCTTTTTTTTTTTTTTTGGTGCCCATTGGTAATTCTCCATGAACTTCCTTCGCCCCGGGGAAGGACGAAGGGGTATGCCGGACTCCTACCGGCTAAAACCACTGGAGCGGTCATCTTCGGCACGTAAGGGTGTCGCGGAGTGCCTCCCTCCGTGTTCCTTCCCGGTTAGCTCAACTGGGAGGCTCTCTCCACGGCAGCAAGTAACGGAGTTCAGTTATTGTGATTCAATGAAACGTAACATATATATTGTTATAATGGTATATTGATATTCACAACTTCAACACTTCATCTTCATGGTGATGTTTATATATTTCAAATATAGCTTATTATCACAATATTAAGCTTAAAATATAGCTTACTGTCACAATATAAGCTAGTTAAAAATAAGTAATTGTTATATTGCAGGAGACTATTTATCAGAGCGACAGCTGTGTGTTGAACCACTAGCGTTGAGGATCCAATGTGTAATGATCAAAATATGAAGAGCGGCTCTACGTCACATAAATTCGAATTTTGATTTGAATAAAGAATGATTCGTGAGGTGGACAGTGCTGGAAATAAAAGGTATGAAGTCATGAAAGAGGTTGATTGAAATGAAGATGAAGGATGACTTCGTCACAAAGGAGGCTCCAGGTCCTCGTATGATCACACTAGAGCCGCCCACTGGTGCCACGCCTATTGGCACATCTCGGAGAGGGTGACTGTAAAGCGGCCACCCCCCCAGGGGGATTGTAACGGATCCCCCAAAGCGTCCCACGGCAGCGCGTGACCACATGCGTGCTACCGTCTTCTCTTGGGTAGCTTGGTGTGGGCACGCAGATTCCCCAATCTACGCACCCGCGAACCCAGAGGTCGCCCACCTTATAGCAACGGCAGGGGTTTTCAGGCGTATCGGAATTAGGTGCCAGGGTGGTTGTTACCCCGGCGCCGTCTCCTTCTTCTTCGAGCGGGATCGGCCCTCTCCCGATCCCGCTCTGCAGTCTCCTTCTGGAGCATGACGCTCTCACAGAAGGAGACCACTGCATTCCAGTTTTCGTGCTCCGCCAACATAGCCGACACTACTGCTGGCAGAGAGAGATCTTGCCCGATCCGATCGACCAGGATCCGCCGCTCGGCGGCCCACGCAGGGCACGCCTCGAGCGTGTGCTGTGCGGTGTCCTGGTCGCTATCACAATGGTGGCATTGTGCCGTGGCCTCGCGTCCTATCCTGTGCAGGTACGCACCGAAACAACCGTGCCCGGTGAGCACCTGCGTCAGGTGATAGGTGACGCGCTCGCTCCTTCTGAGCCAGGCTCCGAAGAGCGGCAAGACGGCCTCGACGACGCGCTTGGTCGCAAATTGCATCCGCAGGCGGTGACGCCACTTTATAAGTGCGCGTCGCCGAGCCAGCCGCCGCAGCCTGTCCAACGCCCCTGGAGGCGCGTTTTCGCCGCTCTGGCGGAGGGAGCGTGTCTGATCGTAGACCACGCATCCATCTCCGCCAGGATGTCGAAAGGCGGAAAACACACCAGGAGAGTTGCCGCCTCGTAGGACACCATTCGGTATCCTCGTGCGATCCGGATAGCCACTCTGTGCTGCAGACCGTGAATTTTGGTTCTGCAGCGCTGGGCACCTGACAGTCGAGCTGACCATACAGGCGCCCCGTAGAGGGCCATGGACCGCACAACCCCTCCGTAGAGACGGTGAACTTCCTCACATGGTCCCCCGAGATTGGGCAGCAGCCGGTGTAGTGCACCCACTACCCTCTCGACTCGGGGGACGAGGCGCTGAAAGTGCTCTTCGAAGCCCCAACGACTATCCAGGGTGAGCCCCAGGTATTTCATGTACCGGCCCAACCCGATTCGCGCGTCACCAACGCGTATCCACGAACTGGGTGGTTCTCTGCTCCTCGGCAGTTTGTGGAACCATAGCGCCTCGGTTTTTTGAGGCGCTATCCGCAGACCCAGGGCGTGGATTTTGGCCACGACAATTGCCACCGCTTGCTCTGCAAGCCGGATGGTTCCCTCGAAGGACTCCCCGCTGGCCAACACCAGAGTGTCGTCAGCGTAACAAACTAAGCTGACGCCAGCAGGGAGAACGACACGCAGGACCGCGTCGTAGGCAAGGTTCCATAAAAGAACTGACCCCTGCGGAACTCCGCACGTAATCTCCCTCCGCTTTACGCTACCATCCCTACCCACGTAGCGAATGTGCCTATCGCGCAGATAGGCCCCTATGATGCCCTGCAGGTAGGGCGGACACCGATGATGGACTAGTGCCGCCCTAATAGCGCCCCACGGGATGGAGTTGAAGGCGTTGACGATGTCTAGACTGACCGCCAACGCCACCCCACCCCGCCGAGACACTGCCTGTTCCGACAGCGAGCGGACGCGAAGAATCGCGTCAATGGTGGACCGCCGCTGCCGGTAGCCATACTGACTTTCGGCCAGGTCGGGGCCAACTCGCGACAGGTGCTCAACGAGTCTTCGGGTAATTATTCTTTCGAATAGCTTCGAAGCCTCGTCAAGCAGGCAAATGGGACGGTATGCAGAGGGAGACTCCGCAGCCCTTCCTTCCTTCCTCAAGAGAACCAATCCTTTCAGCCGGACGGGAACACGCTACTACGGAGGCAACTGGTGAACAGCCGCCTCAAGCGGTCCCCAAGAGACTGCAGTGCATATACCCACGCACGGCCCGGAATTCCGTCCGGACCCGGTGCAGTGTTGCGACTCTTTAGGCGGCCAATGGCTCGGCCCAGCTCCCCTTCCGAAACCCCCAACTCCTCGGCCCAATCCGAGGCAATCGGGGCTGGAGAGGGACCAGGATGGTCCCGGACCGCCAGAAAGAGCGTTGAAAGTACTCCCTCCAGCAAATCCGGGGCCATAGTTTCGGTCACGGGGGGGACATAGGGGCGTAACTTGCCCACTACCATTCGGTAGGATCTCCCCCACGGACACCTGTCCAGTCCCTCCAGGAGCTCGCTCCAGGACCGAGCCTTCGCCTCGCTGATGGCGGTCTGAAACGCCAGCGTGGCCGCCCGGTAGGCCGCATAGGCCTCGTCAGTCTCTCCGGCTGTAGCGCTGTGTCGGCGTCGGCTTCGTTGGTACCGGCGGCGGGAGGCCAGGCAGACCGCGCGCAACTGCGCGATCTCATCCGACCACCAGTACACTGCCGTACGCCGGGAGCGCCTGGCCCGGGGCATGGATGCATCGCATATTGACGTTATCGTCTCCCGGAACCAGGATGCTTCCTCCTCCGGATCGGGCAAGATCCCTTGATCAACCTCTGTCCAGGCCGCGACGTTGGCAGCTGCGACGAGCAACTTGCGAACCAGCTGTGTGAGGGCCCAACGCCGCGACCGTGGGCTAGGACTAGAACGGCTCGGGCAAGGCGTGTGGAGGGCCACGTCGAACATTATGTGGCGGTGGTCCGAAAGTGTGACCACCTCCTCCGCTACTCGCCAACCCGACACCATGCGTGCCACAGAAGGAGCCGCCCATGTAAGATCCACGACCGGCTCCCCCTGCCACCGAACGCAGGTGCTAACGGACCCCCGATTCAGCAATCGGAGGTCAAGTGACGCCGCCCAGTCTTGCATTATCCTCCCCCTCGGCCCGTCCCGACGGTTGCCCCAAGCTCTAGGAGTGAGCATTGAAGTCCCCCAGGACGAGCACTGGACGGGGCAAGCAGTTACAGCGAATGCTGCGCGCCACCCCGTCCAGGTATCCCTCGAAGTCGACGAGGGACACGTTGGGGGAGATATAGCAGCCCACTACTGCCAGAGGTCCCCATTCTACTACGACAAAGCCCTGCCCCCTGTCCAACAGGGAGCAGGGCGGCTCGCCTTCAGCTCCAGACCAATATATAGCGACGGAGTCCCCGGCACCCCCGAACCAGCGAGGGTGTTCCTGGATGCCGTAGGGTTCCGCCACAACCGCCAAGGCAGTCGACCACTCCGCAACAGTCTGCAGCAGCAGATTCTGCGCGTTGCGGCAGTGATTTAGGTTGCCCTGGAGGACCCTTAATTGGCCTCCATCGACTCCAGTGAGCTGGAGCGTGCGATCGGTGCTGCCAGCGCAGGCGTCGTCGGCCTCCCGGCCGGAGCAAGGGGGACTGGTTTTCCCCTCCTGCTCTTCTGGGCCGCACAAGAATTGCAGCCCAGTTTGTGTTCGGCCGAAAGACCGAAGTCCGAGCACAACGGACAGTTTTTTGTCCGCGCCGTGCATTCACGTATTTTGTGGCCCTGGCTGCCGCATCCAAAGCACCGATCGCTGCGGTCAACCCCCCCGTGTGTGGTGCACCGGAGGCGCACATGCCTGAGTTCGAGGCATCGGAAGCACTGTAATGGCCGGGCTGCCAACACCTCGACCCTGGCCGACGTCCAACCGACGCAAATGCGGCAGGTGGACGCCAGCTTCTTGGCCGCCTCCAGTGGGATCCGGACCCAGACCGTGCCCAAAGACATCGGTGAGCGGCGAATTTCGCCCACCCTGACATCCTCGGGCAAACACGCCGTCACAGCCACTATGGCTTCTGCGATCTCAACTTTGGTGACGGCGTCGTCCAGGTCCAACACCCTCAACTCCGCCATCTTAATAGGACGCGCAATATGCACGTCAAATATGGGGGTGAGCACCGTGGCGGTAACCTAAACGCGTTAAGGGGAAACCCTGTTCTCCTGACCCTTTTCCTATGATCCAGGGGTTACATGTCCGGTGATGATAACCCGCTTCACACAATTCCTTTTTCCACAATCGTGAAAACTCCTATACAATGGAGCCACAGTTGTCGCAAGTGTTAGCACAAATGATGGAAACCATGCGTGGCATGCAATTACAACAGGCCAGCTTACAAACGCACAAGGTACGAAAACAGTCGGTGGCATTTCATTACAGCCGTACGATGAAATAAATGAATCTTTTGGCAGCTATTTACAAAGACTGCAAAACTACATAACCTTAAAAGGTGTGACGAATGCTGACACGAAATTACAAATATTTTTAAACTGCATTGGGCCCAAGTATTATCAAGTTTTGAATATATCACCGGGTTCTAGTGAGGAAGTGGGACGTTAAACCCCAGCGTTGGCCTTGCTATAGTTGAGACTGTCCAGCCGGTGCTCAGGTAGGTGCCTGAAGAGTAGGCACGGCTCTCTGACGTTCAAGGGCGTCGCAGGTGCTACCGAGGCATGACTGTTTCGGATAGTTCCTTGTGTCACATCGGTCTGGCAGACGGCACCTTCATAGCAGTATGCGGCACATGTGGTAATCATACGGTGCGGTACATATTGATGGAGTCTCGCCATGCCCTAAATGATGATATCGGGAGAGACCTTCTTACTGCCGGCTATAGTTTAAAAGATGGTCGGCACTGAGAGCACCTGGAGGGCGATCTCCTCCTACTAGATTACTGCCTTGGTTGCGGAGAGAGAGCGAACAACAACTACTCTCCAACTCCGCAGCAGACGATCCGGAGGCCGACAACGTGTAGACAACGTCCGCTTTAGTTCCCGGCTTGGGGAAGTCTCTCGCTACAGCCATGACGGGCCCGAGGTGACGAGGCATTTTAGTCTCTCGCGTGCCCCTCAAAGATGAGTCGAGGGGGAAACAGCTTCGTCCCCCCCTAAGATAAGATTTGGTCCACGATATCTTTCTTCTTACCATTCGCCGGGGTTGAGGTGTACACTTTGTCTGCATAAGACTGCGCCCCTGGCAGGTATCGGCCCGTCAATGATTGACGGGCCGCTTCTCTCTCGCGCTCTCTTATCCTTCACAGGGGCGCGCGCCGAACATGCGCGCCGCCATCTCAGGCCTGTTTCTGTTCAGGCAACGGACCCCTGGTTCGTTTCCCGCAGGCCACTCCTCATGGTGGCCGGAGATCGTTCAGCGCACTACCCCGGCGCCCACGCCCGGTGCGTTTTCTGAGGTGAGGATCAGAGATCTTCCTCCATCCCCGCTCTGCCGCCTCCTTTGCGTGCATCAATTCCGCGCAAAAGAATCCCTTAGTCGCTTTTTACTACATCCACGGGAGGGGATGGATTGATGCTATATTCTTAATCCGGTCACCACATGGAATGTCTAATAACAGCCAGCAACTAATTACTATTGAAATTCGTTATTGCTATGTACTTCGGCGACTTATCTCAATTGCTATCTATGGTCGTCCTGGATATTTCAGCTTTCAGAAAAAAAATGTTTTATTAATTTTCGTAAATAAACACTAATTCATCTCCATTTATAAGACGGTATTCTAGCTATTGTACATTTCATTCTGTTTATAATATCATCATCATTTTCTTCCAAGGATTTCCCCAGAGAATATGAATCAGTAAGGTATTGCAATTCACTGTATGCAATCTGAAGTGTTAAGGAAAACTAGAACAAAATAACAAGATTTCAATAGGTAGGGTTACGTTGAAAATGCTGGCGTAATTAAGTAGGTAATGATGTGTCCGAATAGGTTAATACCCTTCCGTCGTCGTCGGTATAAAAACCGCTGTGTCATCCGTGTGGCGTCCGGATTAAGAATATAGCACCACTCTATCTCCTACTGTGGATGTCGTAAAAGGCGACCAAGGGCCTCTAAACCAGAGGGATGGACAGCAGCGTCTCTTTCATGAAGTAGTCATGCTGCGCTGACCAACTCGCTTGTCAAGCGTGGTGAGTACTGGCAAATTGCCCCCAAAATTACGACACGTTGGTGGACACAAAAGTGGAAATCAATGGGGAGGCCTTTATTCAGCATTGGACGTTCATTGGTTGATATGATGATGATATGATGAACATCCAGGTTTTGCTGCTGATACTTTGAGACATCCATCCAAGGAAGAGTACTTGATTCTGCAATTATTTACCAGATTAGGAGAGCACCCGGTGGGCAAGGTGCTAGCCGAGGGCCAAGAGTTGCTTCCACCACAGCTCCAGACTCAGTTCCTGGGGCTACTATAGAATTAAACTGGTCTGTTAAAACATTTTTATCTCCATCGATGCAGCTTACAGAGCCTTCATAAGTATTGGCCATTGAGAGGGAAGAATATGATAATGTAAAAGCTTTTTTAATGTTCAGCCTGCAATCTAAGTTTGTGCCTCACTAAAAAGAGAAATTGTTACCTGGAATTCCTAGCAATGAAATGAGTCTCCTAAAATGTTAACTTAATAAAGTTCTATCTTTGAGAGAGGCCTTTATTAAGAAGTAGACGTCCTTTGGCTGATATGATTATGATGATTTCAGTTTTAATAGGTACAAAAAGAATGAATTTGATAGTACCTAATATTGTAAGGAATGAAGACATTCTTTATTTTTTGTATTGAAGAAATCTATTTTTTTTTTTTTTGAGCATTTTGAATTTATTTTATTAGTTACATTGTAAGATCTTTTTTCAGTAACGCCCGTTGTACTTTATAGAGTATACAATTGATTCAGATTACAGTAGGGTGAGATTCAGAGACATGAACTTAAGACGGGCTAAGAACGCTCTAAGCCAAGTAGTGGCTAAGCGCATCTTCAAAATTCCTGTTCAGAGACACAGATCCCTCTCAAACTTACGTCGGTCTTGGGTCTTGGCTAAGTTTGAACTCTATTCTCTATAGCCATTTTTAGAGAATGTTTATCGGTGAGATACGGTTTTTACTAAACTGTGTAGTCAGGCATAAATAAAAAAGGATAGCAATATATAAAATGCCATTGGAGTGAGCGAAACAAAATATCGAACACAAATCGATCTACTTATGTTGTAAATCGCAGGAATATATGAACATTTTACGAGTAAAAATGACAATTCGAAACTCCATAAACCACCATACCAGAAATAAAAATACTGACGCAGACTTGAATAAACAGAAATTTGGGGATGTGAACTGAAATAACAAGGTCATATAATATTCAGATAAGTTTATAATTATATACATACTTATTCTTACATGCGCAGTAATACATACTGCAAGTAAGGACGCTATTTTGTTAAATAGTTGAACATATTGGACTAATGTAGCCTCCATAGTACAAAGCTAATAAGAATTATCACAATCAAAGTAAACAACTTTCTCATATATCCATAATTCATAGTTCCTGTTGCAAGCACACCTTTGCCGGCATAGTGACGCTAGATTCGCCCAAAGTAGTTGATTTTCACTACTTGGCTTAGCTTAGTTTACGCTAAGTTTAAGTCGTGTTCCGATCATCTGTGAATACAATTATGAGCGTAAATAGTGCATTTTGACAGATGGAAGCGTAAGTTCACGCTTAGTCTCAGGGGTATGAAACTCCCCAGTTCCTTGCTTTTGTATTGATACTAGCGCCATCTTATAGGCATCAGAATCAATAGAACCTTTGTTACTCTTTTTACTCAAAAGATAGCGCCACTACCAGAATTTATGAAATAAATTATTAATTTCGATAAATAAACAAATCAGTAAATATATTTTTGTTATTACTATAATATTCAGGACACCAAATTTGATTTTACATAATTTTATATCATGAAAATGTAATTTATCGTAATTATTGACAATAGCAACATATTTTTACATCAATATTCAAAATGTCGGTTGTTGACACAAGTTTTCGAAACTTTGTTGTGTAGTTTGTCTCTCTGTGATTTTCGTGTGATTTTATTTCTTTCTGGTGACTTGGCTTTTATCTGGACTCGTTTGATATCTTATTCCTTTGACCCTGGCTCGTCTTTACTGGATCTTGATTCTGAACGTTTGTTTGACTTGGCTTTGCTTTACTGGACTGTAAGATTTCACAAAACTACATCGTTTTGTAACATTATCGCGTTATAATGTCGTCAAATAAGTATTGGAAGTGTTATTTTGGATGTGAAACGGATGGTAAGTAATAGAGTAAATCAGCGAACAATCACTTTCTGAAAATAGCTTCCCACTAAAGTAAAGTAACATAAACACTAACTTATTATTTCAGGTGTTCTGCATCGTTTCCCAAATCCGCATCAAAATCAAGACAGGTTTAATTTATGGAGTTTTAGATACCGAAATGCAGAAAAGGGACGCACAATATATTTATAACAATGTGAGACTTTGTGACCAACATTTTGAATTGTGCTATCGCACACCTAGTAAGAAACTTAAGAGGAATGCATTCCCAACATTAAATATTGGTAAGAATTATAGTATAAATTAACTTACTAACGGACTGAAATGTCAGTTAATATTAAGTCCCCACTAACCATTTGAGCCACCAGGCAACAAAACGGGTTTCTCTAATAGTTAAAGTGGGACTTAATAACTGGCATTTCAGTATTCGGCCGATAATGTTTTAACCCATTAACTTGTGATAGAAGTTTATTGATGTGATCAGCCTATATAGTTATTGTAGATTTAATTTAGTTAATGTCCCTAAAGATATTTCATTATTTCAATATGAAAATGCAATTGGTTAGCATTTATTAGTGGAGATGCATGGGAAAATCTCACACTGATAGTGCTTGATACAATAAAGGAACCTCCATTAGTGACAATACTAAGTGTTCATCCAGCACACCTTGGGCAGTCAACATCGCTACTAACTTGCTGACACGCTAATCTTTTTACTATGGGATGAGCTATTCTCATATTGTTTGTCCTGACCTGACCTGAGAAGCAGGAGATTAGTGTATATTTCATGTTCATGTCAAACTGTTCAATGTTTCAGCTTCTCGCCAGGCAGCTAACCTACCATTACTTATGGATGAATTCATTTTGAGTCAGTTTTCATCTAAAGCTAATGAAACGCCCAGTGTATCAAGTTAGTAGTTTACCTATTAATTATTTTTATGAATCCTGGCAAAGAATAAGCCAAGCCACCTTTTCCACTGTAAAGGGCTACTAAGGGTTTATGACTGAGAAGACAAGCTCCAGTATCCTTACATGCTGCCAATCCTTCTGCCTGTTGTGGTGATTTTCATTGAGAGGCCTACATTCACTAGTGGAGTCTTATGCCTGTATTACAGATTGGGAATCAAAGAATATAAACGCTGGACTTATTGCCTTTATCCTTTTCCTTCCCAACAAAGATAGTCAATATTTGATTTTGAATTTATATATTTATTTATAAAGTTTGTTGTATACAATCTTTTATATTCACAAAGTTTTATTTACGAAATCCACAGACACGCTGGACGGATGATCTGATGAAGATCGCTAGGAGTCATTAGATGAATGTGGCATGTAACCAGACTTTGTGGAAATCTGTTGGGGAGGCTTTTGTTCAGCAGTGGACATCCTTTGGCTGATATGATGATGAAATCTACTAGTTTACTGAAAAGTGGCTGAATAAAAAATAAAAATATCTTTATTCACCCATTATTCCTTTAAAATACAATATGTCACTAATAATTAGCATTTATTAATTTCGGTAGTAAACCTGATAATTATTATGTTCACTTCAAGTATTCACTAATATGAAAACTGTAAGAATCTTTGGAACACTGATGTTAATACAACTTTTTCTCTTTCAGGGCACAAAATATTGCCCACTGAGTGTCAAGACACAGCCAGATTTTTTACTAATGTTCGATAAACTATTTGATTCCTTCAATGGACACACATATTCGGGTACAGAAAAGGAATTTATTTACAGGGTGCCTTAAAAATGTTTTCCCACATATAAAATTTTGAAAAGAAATTCTTCCTGTTGTAAAATCAATACAATTTAAAACAATAGTAAAAACTAGAGATGGCACTGAAAAAGTTAAATATGAAAAAGTGCCATCAACTTTAAATTGGGCGGGGAATATTGAAACATTCATTTAAATGGGGGGAACACTACAAAGGGAACATAGTATGTCTAGTTTATTAACAAGAAATTTTAACCAGGACCCTTTAGAAAATTTCTTTTGTGGTATCCGAAGTAATGGTGTCCGAAACATGAACCCAACCTGTGCTCAGTTTATAAATGCATATAAAACGCTTTTGGTCAATAACCTAAGTTCACCCCACTCTGTAAACGCGAACTGTGAAGCAGATGATAATAAATGCTTGCAATCATTATCACATCTTTTGAATAGTACAGCAGCCTGTGTTCCACAAGAAGAAAATATTAACTTTAATATTGACTTATTAATAGAAAAATTATGGAATACATCTTGTAGCGAAGATCAAAATAATATTATACACCGTGAATCAAAACGGTATGTCGCAGGATACATATTAAAAAAATGCCAATCCAAAATATTCAAATCATGTAAAACAATATTTTTTAATGATGAAATAGACCCTGCTACATACACATACTTTATGGACTACACTAAAAGGTCGTTAATATATGCAAAAGAAGAGTTCATAGAAATCACACGAAAAATTTACGAAATTATTATAATATGTTTGAAAGATTCGCCACAAGAAAAGATCATGTATTACATTGATATAGATATTAATTTTAATATGATTACATGTGAAGAACATAGGCCTGTACTTAAAAAAATCATTGTTAATTTAGCAATTAATATTGTCGTACACAGTTGGTGTAAAGGTGTGAACCAGATATTAAAAGGCAAAATTATTAATTTCGACCAAGACGATCTTGTGAAAGCACAGGCTAGGTCATTTTATTTAAAAAGGAGTAAAAAATAAAGTAATGTTAAATATTTTAGTTGTTTTCATTTGAAACATTTCCTTTTTTAATATTTACGAAATACTGAATTAAACCATTAAGAGAAAGCGACCTCTAGTGAATTATTTTGGTAAATTGTAATGCTAGCGCCATCTTTGACACAGCAGAATAAGCTTCACTTGTTTCGTCACCCAATAACTTACCAGAGTGGCTCATCTATACCTATATTAGTATATTATCTATGCTTAGTCTCGTTTCTGAATCTCTCCCTACTTGTAGAGCGTTCTTCGCCCATCTTACGTTCATGTCTTTGAATCTCACCCTTAATGACATTGGCTGTCGCGGGCCAGATTGATGACCCTAGTCTTATGCTGTATCTTTTATTTCCGTCCATCACATCTTATTTGTTCAGAAAGCTATTTTCAATAATTAATAATTTAGGATGATGAAATCATCATCATCAATCAATCATCAGTAGGATGAAGCGGACGATGACTTCGATCTAAATATTTGTAAAAATGCATGCGTTGGTGACTCCTATCTTGTCTGATACGGATTTATATTTTATTTAAAATAACGGGACCCTGCCCGTCGATTTATTTGCCTAGTTTCAGTGTTGTCTTTACTGCTTTTATTATTCTCAGATTGACTTATTTTGCTACTGATTAATTTTGATTTACCAGATGCGCATTCTTTATATTCTTGAACAATTTTGAGTAATTTCTAACATTATCTTCAAAATATCTAACAGACGTAAAAGAATTTTCATGCCTTTAGTAGCCATTTATTAAAATTACGTTTATTGTTTAGGTTAAAATTCTTTAAGAATAATAATAAGTCTTGGCATATAACATGAAATAATTTATTATAATATTTGTTAGGTTCAGTTGAAATTAAATTTATTGTAGAGAATCGAATTTTAATATTATCCTGCTGTAAAAGGAATTTGGTTTTAGATTTGATATGTAACAGCCTAACTTCAACTTGTTTGGTTAATACTAAAGATGCAACGAATATTCGGCAACTATTCGGTATTCGGTCTATGCGGCCATTTTTTTCAATATTATATATATTATCGGCCGAATACTACCTACTTTTTTTCAGCCGAATGCCTAATAAAAGGAAATAACAACGAAATTTAAGCAAAAACATATTTATTTATCAAAGAATCACTTATTTATTAGTCTTGATATTGAGGATGATTGGATGAGGATGATGAGGGTGATTTGAATATTTAAAATTAATCAAAGGCTATTTAAAATTATGGTAAATAAAAACATTTTTTTTCGGTATTTGCAAAAGACGATTGCGCTTTTCTTCGTACACAATACTTGCTTCTGAGAATAATCTTTCACAGTATACATCACTGCAAGATGACGAATGATACTTTTAACAAACTTTATAAGTTTTGGGTAATTTTTTAAGTTGGTTGACCACCAATTTTAAGAATCAGCCATGCGGTTGGAACGACCACTCTTCAAACAAAACTCATTCTCATTTCCAATTGCACTTTTTCTATTCCCGCTGGTGGAAAATTTTCAGCAGTGACTTCGTCAAACCAGTTCCAGAACCTTTATTTCAATTGTTGTATCATTGTCATGGGTATTTTTTCTTACTAGGTGGCAAAAATCATTATCGTTACTGCAAGGCTCGTTGCAACAACTTTTCAAGACATCTATAAGTGTTCTTTGTCTCGCTCTCTCCGCTTGAATGATTTCAAGTAAACTAGTTTTGAATCTAGGGTCAAGAAATTTAGCTTCCAAGCGTCATTCTCATCAAAATTAAACGTACGAGACGTGTCGTAACCGGTTCGCGTGAAGTGGATCTCGCTCCCGAATATTCGGTGGCTGAATATTCTGTATTCGGTATTCGGCCAAATCACTATTCGTTACATCTCTAGTTAATACAGACTTCTAATTCACTTTTAAATTATTAGTTGACCCGTGTGGTCAGATTTAACACCACTGATTAAAGAAATATTGTTTATCCCATACCTAATTCGTAAAAACATTGTCTATACATGTACCTTATTTTATTTATTTTTTATTGAGCATATTGGAATCTCTACATGAACTTCCTCCGCCGCGGGGAAGGATGGAGGGTATGCCGGACTCCTACCGGCTAAAACGACTGGGGCGGTCATAAAGAGGGCTTCAGGTCCGCGCCTGTGTCGTCAGCCGATATAACAATATCACACTTGGCGACGCATACTTGTAACCTTTTGTCTTATGATATGTAAGGCTCTTATCATCAGATGGACCAAATAGGCCTTTAAGGCCATATCATTTCATCATCATTTCGGCCGAATGAAGTCCACTGCTGGACACAGGCCTCCCCCAAAGATCACCACAACGACTGATATGGCTGTGCTGTGGGCTCAATGGGGGGTTTTGCCATAATCGCCACGCTTGGCAAACGGGTTGGCGATCGCAGTTGAGTTGTTAATGTATTGGAAGGACGCTGCTGCCCATCCTCCGGCTAATCCCTTAGACGAGTTTTACGATACCCACGGAAGGAGACGGGATAGTAGTATTCTGAGCCGGCACCACACGACAAGGCAATCATCACATTGAATTTTTTTAGATAAAGAAAACACTACAAAACCTGATATGTATTCAACTACCTTTTCACCAAATGGCGAGAGATACACTTAACATTCCAAATCCAAATCAGCAGTGTCTTCAGATTCTACATGTTTTTCCGTGTCTACTGTATGGTCCGGTATTCCGTGTGGTGTCCGGATTAAGAATATAGCACCACTCCATCTCCTCCCGTGGATGTCGTAAAACCGACTAAGGGAATCTAAACCAGAGGGATAGGCAGCAGCGTCCCTTCTGTGAAACGCTAGCCATACTGCGCTCACCAACCCGCCTGCCAAATACCCTCCAGAATGATGACTCAGTTGTGAAAATCTATGGGGGAGGCCTTTTTCAGCAGTGGACGTATAAATGGCCGATATGATATGACTGTACGGTTAATTTTGTCGGTGGAGGAACAGGTTAAAATATTTATATTTTCTAAGGGTATGCAATTGGTCCGCGTTCCAGTTACTGATAGCTCGTTATGTATTAAATGCTTTTTGTAAATTTACTCAAATTGCTTTTTTCATGAACTACTGAGTTGAAATCGTCTATATGGCAATTTAAATCTGTGGTATTTCCCCCTACCTAACCTTCTTTCTTACTAACTACACCTCTTTTCATCTGGTGTTAATATTAATTTGTTGACATTTACGCCAATACATCCATAACTGAAATAAACTTACGGACTTTTTCACGCTACTAGTTATGTACACACGGCTACACATCAAGCTATACATATTTGGTTTAAGCTGATCTCTCATCGTAAGGAAAACATATACACACCTACATCTAATACACACCTAATTTGAAGAATATATATATATATATAATATCTACATAATTATTTCTTTATTTTCCGACGTTTCGAACCCTCGACTAATGTTATTTTATCATGTGTTCTTTTTACTACGAAAATTAATATTATAAATAAAATTTTTATCGTTATCTAACTAGTCAAAAATTAACACTCACCACACTATTCAAAATGGCGAAATTGTATCGTGTAATTTTTTTAACATCTAAATTTTTATCTTATTGTGAAAGAAATAAAGTCTAATATTGTAAAAAATATTAAAAAGTAGTCTCGTGTTATCATAGAAAATAATCTATTATTAGTTATTTAAACTTCGAATGTAAGTTCTGGGCGGTAAGGTCCGATATTGTTAATCAAAAAAAGGTAGTCTCGTGGGGAGTGCGGCTGATGACGTAATTTTGGGCATGTATTAATTCCTTTTTACTATTGCTTCGCAATTTTAAACTTTCTTCCAATGACATAACGAATATAATTCTATAGAAATTACCCAGCACCGATCTGATTATTTCGTACTCGATTGCTGAATTGATAATGTTCTCGATCCTTATTGACAATAGTGTTTTGGAATGATTTTAATAGAAAGAAGGTATTAATTATATCAAAAACACTTTCATATGAAATCTAATTCTATCTTTTTGTATATTAGAGATATTTGACATTTTTTTGCACCGGTCGGTGTTTTTTATGGAGCACCTTACACAGTGAAAACGATTCTAACCATGTTAAAAATCGATTACCAAAATAGTTTTTATAAACGCGTTAGATTGTTTGATCTTATACCTTGGCAAAGGGGAATCGTCGTGCGTGCCGCGTCCTTTGGTTAAATGGTCTAAGGTTCAAGCCGGTTCAAGCTCTCATATCTCTTTTTTTTTGTTATTATGTTTGGCTCGATTCTTAGTGCTTCAGCCAATACTTTTCTACTCTCTTATCTCTACCTAGCAGCATTGCTAACTTGTGGGACTTCCCCAAACTGCGGGAAATCTCAAGTTGATTAGGGATTGGCATTATGCGGGGAAAATATGGGGATCTTGTCATCTTATCGTTAAATAAAATCGATAGTCTGGGTTTAAACTTCTTCAAGAACTCAAAACACTAAGGCTTAACATAGTTACATATCGCGTTTATGGACACTAGATATAGATGTAGCCACGACTTAACGCTGTGATTTTGTAATGGCATTCATAATCCCGTTAGACGTTAGGCGATAGCTCGGGTGGTAGTCTTTTTTGAAACATAAAAGGGAATTAGCACGTGATTTAATGTGCGTAGGTAGGCCACACCTGCGTTTGTCGGCGAATTTTACGTCTTTGTATCCCGCCCGAAGCAACTTTTGATCGGTGATAACTATGGCTGGCTATTAAAATTAATTATTTTGCGACTATGGAGTGGACAAATGAGAAATTGGTTGAGACACTCATCAAATAATAAAATCTAGCAGCCTCAACCACTAGTTGAAAATAATGTATCGTTTAACGTGATTTATCCACATTAATAAGACGTTAAATGCAGGTGTGGCCACTCAGCATAACGCATTATTTTGTGGAATATTTTTGCGTCTAAATTATTGTGATAGTGGGCGTTAGACGTTAAACCTTAGAGTAGCTTAACAAAAAATTTTAGGTTACATAAGGATAACGAACAACTCTCCATATTTCAGTACTGTTAATTGCACCACCTTTTAATTTCTTTTCATTCATCATTTCGGCCGACTGAAATCCACTGCTGGACACAGGCCTCCCCCAAAGAGCACCACAACGACCGATATGGCTGTGTTGTGGGCTCGATGGGGGGTTTTGCCATAATCGCCACGCTTGGCAGACGGGTTGGCGATCGCAGTTGAGCTGTTAATGTATTCGAAGGACGCTGCTGCCCATCCTCCGGCTAATCCCTTAGTCGACTTTTACGACACCCACGGGAGGAGATGGGGTGGTGGTATTCTGAGCCGGCACCACACGGCTTTTCATTATTCTTTCACAAATCGTAAAATAATTTTGTGTATCCTATAATGCTTTTACATTTATTTCAAAATCAGCAGATTTTAGTCCCCAAATTGGGGAACTTGACCTGGATTATAGGGGAATTTGATAAATTGGCATTGGCATCACTGCACATCCCTTACTGAGGAAATGTGACCTACCGAAAAATATGTTTTGTTTTATTTTTTAAAGTAAGGAAAAATATTTGTGATTTATTAAAATTTCCTATTTTATATTCATTCTAAGTTCTGTTGGATCTATATGAATTAGTTATAATTATTGTTTGTATAGATATTAGTTTTGTCATGTATAAATATAGATAGATAATGTTATGATAATGATAACATAAGAGATAATAGATATAAAGGATACATACTTTGTGTTACCTTAAATATTCTGAATTTGTTAATTTTTTGATGGGTTGATCGTAAGACCAATGCCCGGATTAATAAAAAAAAAATTGATTTCATCAAAATCGTCCGTATTTTGTCTATGCTATGCTTTATTGTCTATGCTATGCTTTAGTTATATTTTCGGTGTGGTGGTCGATTTATCAATATTTTTGCTATATTTTGTTTTCGGAATATAGGCGGGAACCTGTTGTCTTTAATAAAACACATCAATAATGAGCGTGGAAGAGGATATTATGAAAATACAAAAGAAATTGACTAAGATGATTTCGGCGGATGGCACGGTGGGTCTAATATTGTAGGAAAGAAAATAATGAAGCTACAGGCATTTTCCGCTTAGAAATTCACTATAGAGAAACCGCCACAAATCAAGTTAAAAAGTCTTTGAATGAAAAACTTGTATTATTATTTAAAATATTTTTTATATCATTGGATGCTAGTGTTCCAATTAAAAGTATTCGTTCATATTTTATAATCATTATGTGTTTTAGGGTCAAGAAGAAGCTTTAGAACTACTGAAAACGTTACAAACAATGGCAATCAACTTGGATGTACTGACTAAAACAAGGATAGGTATGACAGTGAATAATCTACGTAAATCGAGCAAGGATGAAGAGGTAATATCCTTATGCAAAACTTTGATCAAGAACTGGAAAAAGTTTTTGTCACCAGGCACACCAAGTAAAGATAATGGCAGCTCCTCAAAATCTAAAAAAGAAGGTAAGGATAAAGATAAAAAAGATGATAAGGAAAAAGAAAAGAAGCTTCAAGCTTCATTCCCACCCCAGACAAACACAACTGATGCTGTAAGGCTCAAATGTCGGGAGCTCCTAACACAAGCTCTCAAAATTGATGGCGAGAATCCCAATTCATGCGGTAGCCCCGAGGAACTTGCTGAAGAATTAGAGGAATGCATTTATGCAGAATTTAAAAACACTGATATGAGATATAAAAACAGGGTTAGGTCAAGAGTAGCAAATTTAAAAGACCTAAAGAACCCTACTCTGCGTACAAACTTCCTTAATGGTGTTATCTCAGCTTCTCGACTAGCAAAGATGACCCCAGAGGAGATGGCTAGTGATGAAATGAAGAAAGTCCGAGAGAAGTTCATTAAGGAGGCTATTGATGATGCACAGCTGGCCACAGTACAAGGAACCAAGACTGAGATGCTCAAGTGTGGCAAATGCAAAAAGAAGAATTGCACATATAACCAATTGCAGACCAGAAGTTCTGATGAACCAATGACAACTTTTGTACTTTGCAACGAATGCGGCAATCGCTGGAAATTTTGTTAAGACTGCTTTTAACTATCCCAAGGTGACTAGTGTACCCTATACAGTATGATACTGTATTGTATCAAGTATAATATTACATTTTATTATGAATTATGGTTTTTGTTTTTGCTATTTTAAAACCACCTTACTACTGCCATTGACTATGAAATTGTGTTTAGTAGTCAAGGTGATTTTAGTTTAAACTTAAATAAATGAATCTGCTTAAGTGAATTATCTATTTTATTTACAATAATGGCATCATATAAGTCCACATTAAATTAACCTGGACTTGCACTTGGTAACTTGACTCTGGCAAGTAATCTGCCTAGATATAAATAGGTAGAAAATAATAAAACTGCAGTTATTACTGAATAATCATATATTTGTAAAACTTTTTGCACAACAGGAATGTGTCCTTTAGGACAAACCTAAAGTTTATAAAACTGGCACTATTAAAACTACGATTACAATAATTACAATACTGTATCCATTATTAAATGTTATTAATCAGCAATTGATGCATAAAAATATCAAATCTCCCCATATGTAGGTATGGTAATTTAATTAAGACGCAAAACACATAATAGTATTGTCTGTTAATTATTACAAGTGGATTATGATTTAAAATCAACTATACTAGAAACAATTTGAATGGTTCATAAAATAAATATTTAAGGCATTATCTTGTAACAACAGGTACCTTGAACATGAGCTCAAGCCAGACCAATTGGTTTTATAATTAGGGGAATCTACAGAATGGAGATTTGGCATGGAGCAGTAACGGCAGCAACAAGAACTGTCTTCTTATTTTTAAAGGATTTTACTAAAGCATTCGTTGATTCAAAGAAGAAGGCAGCCAGAAATAATATGTATGGGTTTATTAAAAATCTCATCAATATAGACTGGCCCCCAAATGTATTATTTTTTATTAGATCGGCTGTTGATCTAGCTTGTTAACTAATAATAAAATTATGATATTTAAAGTATGTAATTTTGTGCTTTATACACAACGAAAGTTTGGCCCAATACCTATAAGCCCTTCCCTCTATTTATAAAGTGGTGGATACTAATCAAGAAATTACAATCGCTGTATTAGGGGAAAATAAAGTCATGTTCGCACAGTTACAATTTTTACAAAAACATAAAAACATCTTAGTGTTCGTAATCTTGGTTTCAATACACTCGTGTAAGTATGTGTAAGCTCTTATTCGCTCTCAAACGCCAGTTAATATCCGGGCAGCTCAAATAGTTACACCGGGATTTATTATTAACTGGTAAACACCACTGAAACAGTACTCGGCCGTAAATCGTTCAAACTCAAGTTTTGAGAAATAAATAAAATTCACTAAGTTTAAATTTCCCGCCAAAAAACTCTCCAAATTATATAAATAATTCCAAAAAATATCTTTCAATTTGGTCATATTTTTCATGCCACAGTGGATTTATTGCTTGTGCTGACTGTACCATGTAATGAGAGTAATGAAATCGACTATCTAATAATGGAAGATCTTCTCGTACATATTTTGTGTATTGAATCGTTATTACAATAGGTAGCTATGGCAGGCTGCTTTTACCTTATAAAAGTTTCCTTGTTGTACACTTTATAATAGACACTTTCTTTTGGTAACATTTAGAACAAACACTTTTCATAATATTCAATTTTGTTATTTAAAATTTGTTCTTTGATCTTTAGCAGACTACTGCATTTTTAAAATTTTGCCTTTTTGTTCATTTCCATTTAGTATAATTTGCAAAATGGCCAGAATTGTTATAATCTAATATGGCAAGCTATGCTTTGGTGAACATCAACATTTTTCATTTGGCTTATACTAAAACTATACATGTTATACTTAAACAATATCTAATTTAATTAACCTAGTTATAATTATTAATATAATAATAGCTTACGAATATTTTATTCTACAATTAGTTCTCCCGTTTTAATTTTCACAAATATCTTGTCAATATTACATGCAAAACCCTTGCTTTGCACGTCTAATTTGAGATCAACTGACTCACTGTCTTTATCCAACTTGGCTATGGTAAAACTAACATCTTCGTTAGCCACAAAACATTCTGGGGTAAGAATTTTGTGATAATTGAAGTGCGTCTTCAGATGTTCCCGGAGAAAATGTGATTGCACGACTACTAGGTCACAATGAGAACATTTATGGCTTCCGGGGTTAAGAACATCGGTATCACCGTGTCTTCTGTAATGATTAGTTAAGGAATCTTGGCGTTGATTTGTATAGGGGCATAATAAACACATGTGCATTTTACGCTCTTTCGCCGGCAAAGTTTCAGACGTGATGTCCTTCCCAGTTATATTCATTGACCGTCTACGTTGCAATAGCCGCAGGGTTTGCTGGTCACTTATTGAGAATTGTTGGAAGTCGCTCCTAGGAGCCCCTTTTGGCATAGTTTTTATTGCAAGTTTAATATTATCACTACTGTCGTCTGGTTTAACGTCTTCTTGGTTTCCAGATTCTATAAAATCATTATTACCTTTCTTTCTTTCTGCTTGCGCTTCATCGTTCATTTGATGTTTTCTCATATGTTGAACGTAATTGGCATAGTATTTTACAGAATAATCACATAATTCACATTTATATCTTTGTTTGGAACCGTGCAATGATAAATGAATTTTATATTGTTCTCTCTTTTCAAATGCTGAGGGACACTTGTGGCATTTATATCGCTTTTCTTTTTGACGTCCATTTTTTAGGTATGTGGGATATATAAATTCAGGATTACCATGCATCAAATATCCAAATTGTGGATCGGCTTGTAGAACAGGTGGAAAATGATCGTTTGGTTTGACTAATTTATCTTTATCACTTAAGACTCTTTTCTGAGCCTCAGTCTTTCTCTGGAATAAATCTGTACCCGATAATGGAATATTTTTATAATCCATATCTTCACCAGATTCATAGTCACAATTTGTAGCTTTGTTTTCATGTTCGTGTAACAATTCATGTTTGGCTAAGTTTCCAATATTTTTCACGGCGTAACTACATTTCTTGCACTTATGATCACCTTCTCCACCATGTAGCCCCGTGTGATAGCTTAGCGCAGAGTTTTTAAAAAACTTAGCGGGACATTGCGTGCAATAATATTGCTTTGGCACGCTTTTGATATCATTTGACTTTTTTACAGCTTTTTCAATACCTTGAACTTTGCTTGGGCCAATCGCTATCCATGTGATCTCTGACGTTGTTGGACAATGAACAAGTTCCAGCTGGGGTTCTCGGTGTGAAGGATGTGAGTTGTGAATAAATTTGAGCATCTTCGTTTTTGTATGATATTCGTCCGTGTGAACGGTGACATGTGCCGCCAATTCATTGTCCTCTAGGGCAGAAAATTCACAACTTTTACATTTATTTGAAAATGTTAAATCATGGAATTTGTAATGAATTTGTAATTCACCATCACCAAAAAATCTTGCTGGACATTTTTGGCAAAAATATAATAACTTTATCTCTCTATTCTCATTCGCTAAGCCTTCGTCTCTAGAAAAACTTTCTGGATTCGATGATTTTTCAATTTCAATCACTTTTCTTAGTTTGGTAATCTGTTCTTCATCGGAAACATCATCTTCAACGGGGCAATAAATGCGACCGTATATTTCGCCATGAGATTTGGAATGCTCTGCGAGTCTGCCGGCGTTATCACACGTGAATTTGCATTCCAAACACTTATAAATAGTTGTTTCATTGTTATCGAATACAATGCAATGAATTTTTTCATGATTTGGTATTTTACATTTTTGAGAATTAACGTATGAACAGTATCTGCACTTGTACATTTTATGAAACTCGTTCTTCGCCGAGACCCATACATACGGTATTTCATCTAGATTCATTTGAAATTCTACTTTCAGATCTGTTTTGTTTTGAAGTGATGTTGACGCCTCTAATTCGGCCTCAGTTTCAATTCTTTTCGTTGCGATTCCGTGAACTCTTAGGTGTTGGTGCAGCAAGTGTCTCTTGGATACGCTATAGTTGCACTCAGGGCATTTATAAGGTGTGTCTGCGGGTAGACGATGAAATTGTTCGTGGTACATGAATTGTGACTTGCTGTTCGTTTCGTATGGACACTCTGTGCATTTGTGACGCTTGGTGGAATTTGTTGATGGAGTTATTGACTGTTGCTGCTCTGGCCCTGGCGATTTGCATCCCCTTGCATTTGAAATGTAATCTTCTGGGTCAGTGATACCGTGGAGAAGAAGATGTTGGATTAATTCTGGTTCATCCTTTACGAAGAATGGGCAAAAGAAACACTTAAATATAGATTGCGGCGAGGGCTGATGTTGCTGTAAATGAGCAAGAAGCTGTTTTTTGTCACTTGTCCTATACGGACACTTGTTGCAAGTATCGCTGCTGAGCTCATTGATGTTCATTGATGGATCAGGTTTTGGTTTGACTGTAGTTATGACTTTGATGATTCCTTCGTGTTTTAAACGACAATGACGCTGTAAAGAAAAAAATAAATAAATGGGTGCCCAAAAAGCAGCGTGCGTCCACGTATAATTAAAATGCTATAAAAAGAATATAAAATACTGGTAGCGGCTTCGGTTCAACCCGCGTGAAGAGTTTGTAAATTTCCCGCACACATTTTCGGAAGAAACAAATAGAAAAACTCTCTTTCGCATTTATCATTAAGTATATAAGACAATATACTTCCAATTCAGAAAAAAGGCTCCGCCATATATTTCCACAATTGTGTCGTCCCTATAGAAGAAATTGGCCAGTACTCACCACGCTTGGCACGCGGGTTGGTAAGCGCAGAATATCTGCTATTCTAAGGAACGCTGCTGCCCATCCCTCTGGCTGAGAGTCCCTTAGTCGCCTTTTACTACATCAACGGGAGGAGATAGAGTGGTTCTATATTCTTAATCCGGACACTACATGGTACTTGCCCGATGATAAATTGTAGCATATTTAATATTGTAATTTAGGATGGAACATACCTGGATGACATGTTTCCAGTTAGATAATTGGTTACAATGACCACAACGATACGCCAGGTCTGCTGGATCAGGAGTATTGTCATTTTTCTTGTTTATGGATTGTTTATGTTGTTCTTCTTGCATGCAATCCAATCTAGAGTGTTCACGAACATGCTCTAAGAGAGCTTCTTTAGACGGATCTCTGAAAATAATAAAAATGATATAGGCAAAATCTCAATGACCTATTTACGAAAGCTTACCTGATACTTTTTACAATTCGTGTCAGTTATGAATGAATATAAAATAACAGCCACTTACTTGTAATTACATTTTTTACATTTCCATAATGTTTTCTTGGGCTTCTTCAAATCATTTATATTTCTGTTATCAATAAATCCGTAGCTATCTTCACCAAGTTGAGTCTGTAAGTTCAGCGGCTGCATTTCAAATTGCACATTCATAACGTCAGAGATATCATTGAATGATTCATCCATTTCCATCGTGCCATCAACCGATGTATTGGGATCTAGATAATGAAACTCGTTTTCCCCATTTTCATTTAAGACTGGCATTGCTAAAAATTTGTTATATTTGCTATAATTTCTTCTTCCTGTTTCGTCAGTCATTAATACTTTTGCATCATTATGTTCTGGATCTCTAGCCGATTTCAATTTGATGTGTTTCGTGATATCCCATCTCCAATTAGATTTATATTTGCAAAGGGAGCACTCAAAAGGTTTTTTGTTTAAATGTCCTACAATATGAACATGAAATCTGGATGCAGTCGTGGAGAAAAATGGACAATGTGGACATTTAAATACTTTCCTTCCGATGGCTTGACTTGGAGACAAATTAAGAGTTTCATTTTCATCAACAATTTCAGCATCAAAGCTCCTATGTAATTCTGGAAGAGTGCAATCATCGTTTATATTTATATCTAGAGGTATATCAAACTTGTTTGTGTCGTGATTAATATTGTTCCAAACGAAAACAACGTTTTCCATTGGATGTGGTTCAGTCTCTTTTTCATGGATTGGAATGATTGCATCATTACTATCTTGATTTTGAATGTTATTTTCGTCCTCCATCTTTTCTCTCTTTCCACAAGTTTGCATGTGAATGTATAAGTCGGCACTAGATTTACATCTGTGTCTGCAATTTTGGCATCGAGTTGAACTTAAACTTGCTAGCGACGAGTTTGCATTGATTCGGTTTGTTTGTGGTGAGCAATTTTTCTCATGCACAGAATGCTCCGATAAGCATTTACTTTCAAATCCACAATTTTTGCATATAAGAGATCCTTCTTCGCCTGTTTCTGTTAATAGTCTTTCTTTTAATCTGTCAAAAAATGATTCGTTTTTCTTACGGCCAGCAGTCTCCTTTATTAATGGATAACTATTTACAGGAATTAAAGTAATATCACTAGATAGATCTTCAACTTTTCCCAAATTTAAATCACTCATATCGGCTGGTAAGGAATCCTTAAACTTTTTATGTGGCGGTTCACCAGAGCATGTTTGTTTTTGGTTAGGGGTTGACGAATTTAATGGTATGAGTTGTGGTATTGGCCTGGGAATCTTTCTATTTTGTTTATGGAACTTCTCGTCTTGGCTGTAGTCAGGCGAAAGTTGGTTGTAGACATCTTGTGCCAAGTGCAAAGTGTCTTTCCTGGCAATTGCATCAGAAGCCGTAGCGTCATTAGAATCACTTTTGCAACTGATTATATCTCGTTCTGCGTATTGTAGACCCATGTCCTGAAAAAAAAACGAACGTCTTTATACTATGCAACTCATTTTTCTGAAGTACTAAAAGTAGGTAGGAAGACGATGATATATTTATATTGACGTGGGTATTTCTCATTGATACCTAATTATGTATTATTGTTACAAGTGTCGTCATCAGTTGATCGCCATAGCAATTTTAACTTATGTACAGAAAAGCTTGCTTGCATGTACACAAACATACAGGAATTATTGTATTTGTTTTCCATCAATCTTCATCGTCATCTTATCAGCCAAATGCCGAAAAAAGGCCTCCACATAAACAGCCAGTTGGTTACATGACGTATATCGTCATTTTGGGGGAATTAGCCGATACTCACCACGCTTGGCAGGCGGATTGGTGAACGCAGAATAGCTGTTGTATAACAGATGAGACGCTGCTGCCTATCCCTCTGGTTTAGAAGGCCTTGATCGCCTTTTACAACATCCACGGGAGGATGGAGTGATGCTATAGCTTCTTAATGCGGACACCACAAATTAATGAAAACTATTCAAGTCTAACCTACTTAGAAAAAAGATATTAATTTATAGAGGATTTTAATTTTCTCTTCGTGCTTAGGATAGTCCAACCTACTTCTATTACCATACCAGTACCAACTTGTATGAGTCCTACGAAATTGAGAATTTTTATTTGAAGCGGCAATTGATTGGTCTAGAAATGGCATTTTTAAAAAAAACACGGGTTTTTTTTGCCATGGTGGATATGACTATTGGATAAAGTTGCTATTCGAGCAAAAAAGGAACACGCACCGCTGCGCTGTAATAAAACGAAGAAAAATATATTATATTGCGACTTTATTCAGAAACTAGCCTTTATCCGCCCGCTTCGCTAAGATTAAATTATATTTATATTTTCTGAACCCTACAATATACCGAAATGGAACTCGAAAATGTAAGTTAAAATCCCTAAAATTTTCATTGCAATGTATCAAATAGTCGGTATGATTTTGTGTTGTGGGCCTATTGCGGGGTGTTGCCATAATCGCCTGGCTAGGCAGACCGGTTGGCTAACGCAGTTGAGTTATAAATGTACTCGAAGGACGTTGCTGCCTATCCTCCGGCTAATTCCATAGTCACCTTTTACGAGACCCACGGGATGAGATGGGGTGCGGGTATTTTTAGCCTGCACGATACCCAAGTAATGTGCTACTATTTTTCATGACAGGCAATTCTTTTAGTAGGTATTGGATAGTATTGTACATAATAAATTTTCCGTGTGGTTGGCTGGCTACGAAAAGCACGACCCCATCTCATCCCTTGGGTGTCGTATAAGGCGGCTATGGGAATAGTCGGAGGATGGGCAGCAGCGTCATTCGAGTACATTTATTACTCAACTGCGACCGCTAACCCGTCTGCCAAGCGTGGCGATTATGGCAAAAACCTCCCGACGAGCAAACAACTCACCCAGACCGGTTATTGTGGCGATCTTTGGTGGAGGTCTGTCTCCAGCAGTGGACTTTATTCGGCTGAAATGATGAATGGTACGTTATTTGAAGCATGTATCTTTGCGTCCTCAGATTGCCACTAGCGAGTTGTTTACCCAGCAGGCATTTTTTAAAGTATTTTTTTTATATTATACGATAATATGAATGATTGATAGGTAGTAAAACTATGAACTTACTGCTTATTCTCCCACGCTAGTCGTAAAAGTCGACAAAGAAATGGATTACAATTCATGATCTCTGTGGGCGGTTGGCAAGCAAGTCTTTACTAAGAATTCCGCCATTGTAGCCATCTAAGTCCAACCCGTTTCTAAGCTACGAATGAGCTCCTAGCATTACCTACCTAAATACACGAAGCGTTGCTTTGAATATCAATCATTCAGGTAACTTTGAACTTCACGGATATTTCTAGGCTCAAGAGCTCAGAACTTTGAATAGTTTAATGAACACTTATACTTATACCCACTTAATGTCTTATTGCTGCACAGGTTTTAATAATATGATGTCTATTTGACCGTGCATTTGATTTTATTCAATAATATATAATTGCTCCAATGGTTCAGTGGTATAGGTACGGGAGTGGATTTGACATACCGGGTTCGATTTCCATTTTGGACTTGGTTTTCACTAAATAGCTTGACTTGACCCTAATACCTTCTAGATTTTGTTATCAAAACTAGGAAATTCGAAACAAAAATTACTTGACATCTACAATTATCTACAATAATCTACAGAAAATCGCTAACGAAACTACATAACACGTAGTACTATCTACGATTGTGTTTACATATTTGAAAATAACATTGTTTGTAAACAAACTTTACTTATCTATCTGTTTATAAAAGTTTTGGAAGTTGAATAAGTGCGATTTAGGAGTTAGGTAGTACAGTGTTTATAATTTATGTTATATATGTGATCATGCATAGAATAAAATTGCGAGCGTGAAAGAAATGCATAAAAGAAGCTATATATATACAAAGTCCAGTGCAATTCATGTGCGGTGGCGCTCGTGATAACAGTGACAACGGTGTGACGTCACCGATGCTACCGGCTGCGACGAGGTGGCCGCGACCCGGGTGCGGCCCCTTGCCACGCATACAACACATATACACGAAGGCGACTCACCGAGGCTGAGTGTGAGGACTGCGAATCACCGCTCCCTTCTTCCTCCTTGGGGAGCTGTGCGCTCGCTGCGTCGAACTCAGCGATAACAGTGTCGCTGGCGCCCACCCGGTTGCGACGGCGACTTGACAGCGATTGGCCCGCTGCCGGTGTGTGATGATTCATTTCGTGCACTGTCAGACTCTGCTTGATGTCGGCTGTAAAGTTGCACATTGAACAATTGAAACTTCCACTTCCACCGTGGTTCTTCATATGTCGGTCCAAATTCCATTTATATGGTGTTCTAAAGTCACACATTGTACACTTTATCATAGGCATCGAATGGTACTTGACGTGCTTGGTAAATCTAGCTCTTATGTGGGTGACATAGTTGCACTTATCGCACGAGAAAAATTTGCCTTTAGTTTTTAATACGTCGGAAGGCGGTGCTTGGTCTACACTTCTATTGCACTCGAGATCAATGTCATCAGGGCGCTCCGAGGAGTCCTCGTCTATTTCCATCATTAAATCATCGCTGTCCTCGACTTCTTCTAGTAGGTCTTCAATGCGCTCTACTTGCTCCATGTTGTCGAAAGAGGGAGGCGATAACTCAGCATCTAGTTTACTAGCTGGAGTAACTGCTGGCTTAGACTCTCCATGGACCATTTTGATATGTCTTATAAGTTTCTGATGGTGTCTAGAAGCGTAAACACAATGTGGACAATCGTAAATCTTAAGTCTTACAAAGTGAGCGTCACGCGTGTGGATGAGATAAGCGCGCGGGTTCTGCGTATAGAACGTGCATTTGGTGCAATTATAGTTCCTTCTTATCTTGCACTGTGGTAATTCAGAATCTTCCGCAGCGTCCGAGGAGGCCTCTGAAGACACGTCGCCGCAGACGCGGCCTTCAAGGTGGCGCACGATAGTCGCGACCTCGCCGACTTGCGCGCTCGGCGGCGAGGACATCTGCTGTAGCATACTCCGCTGCAACAGAACAATGTTCGTTGTCGGTTAAACGTTCCGGGAGGGCGCGCGGCGTGGGGCGGCGAGGGGTGCACAACTGGCGCGCGGCGCGCTGCAACGGACACGTGTGCGGTGCGCGAGAGCGTCGCCGGCTGAATGAGGTGCCGCGGACGGCTCTCAGGCAAGCAGCGCCTCGCGGCCGACAAGCGCGGCGGTGCGGCGGCTGGCGGCCGGGCCGGAGGGCGCGTGGGCGCGGGTCGGGCGCGGAGGGTCGACCGATGTCATGTTTTTCATCCTCGACGACGGCAAGGGGAGTCGGCGCGGCGGACGACCGCCACTCGGCAACGGTTTAATGAGAGTTTGTACTATTGGTTGTTGTCGACAATTTTGTTTTCATGTTAGGTTGCGGTTTACACGACATCATTATACTGATGGTTTAATAGAGTTAACGTTTGAAGAAGGAAGTCTTGATGAAGCACAGGTAAGCAAATTTACAAATGCCAATAGAGGTGAGTAGAGTTTTTGGTTCAGTGCAGTGCTGAGAACTAACGCTACGAAGTGTTGGTATCTATACTGATGATCTTAAACCGTATTTTTCTATAAAACAGTTGAGGTAGATCTGAATAATACATCCTGTGTATAAAAGCGTTGATGTCTTTTCTAAAGATATGGAACTTATAAGTAGTGAAATTTAATGTTAGTAGTTAAAAAGGCGAGTAATTTTTTCACGTGTGTAGTTAATGTAAGTTGTAACGATTGTTATCAAATGTACAAAGAAAATTGGTAGAGTCACCGACTGGATTGCTTTATGCAAGTTATGTAGAGTTTAATTTAGCAGAAAATGTAGAGAAGGGCGTGTTTACTTAATGTTCGAAGGAAGGATGGATGGAGTTGTAAAAGCTACATATATTCGTTAACTTTAAACTTTCGTCTCTCTAAAGTTTTTATTTAGGAAAGGAAAGCGAACACTTTGTAGTTAGTTAATTTAGTTGTGTTTAATTCCTAAAAACTGCTTCTTTCTTGCTTCATCTGCATATTGGGGCTTAAAGGCAGGGACTTCTTTTTCAGATACTACCAACACCAAATACTAGACAAAAAGATCATAACCCTTTCTTTTGACTTCCGTGGTCGGACAAAAATGCGACATAGTTCAATGACAGTAACGATCAACTTTAGGTCCAAGACATAAAGTAAAAAAATAGCATGAACTGATTTTATAAAATGTATCCACGATGCTGTATGTACGGGGGCATACCAACCAACAGCTGTACCATTTGACAGCGACTCTTTTGGCGATTATCGGCCTAGTGTCCGCGGAATAGGGTTGAAATTCTAAATTGTGATTAACCAAAATTTATACCAGGCCGTTGCGCCTATGAGTATCAATTCAGTGACGGATTTTTTTAATATAGTGTATTTGTATGTGATATGAACTATGATTTATCATTTGTCTAAGGGATTCCTCGTGTGTGACATTTTCCAATAAAACAGCCAGTGTTCTTTCCAAAATCTCAATACAAATTGTTTTTGTGTCTGATAATGAGACTAATACCGAGTTGAGTGACGTAAATTAATTTTGGCACGATTTCGTAGATCATTAGTCCATCTGTTTATCATAACTCATGTTAGAGGTTTCGAATTCAACTCTGATAATCCTTATTTAGGGTAAACAATACAAGAGATAGAGAAAGAATGAGATATAAAGTAGAAGACACAGGTATGGATTGCAAATATGTTCTTTTAAAATATTAATTAATTACTGGTGGTATGTCTCTTCTTGCAGAAGTCCGGCTAAGTAAGTACCACCAGAGTGCCAGATACACCGTGGCCAAGCAATATATCTGGCACCTTAACACACATTACTGTGTTCCGGATAGAAGGGGACCGGTGGAACACAGTAGCTAGTGAAATTACTGGGCATAAGAGATTAAATAAATAATGTGTCGAGGTGACAGCCGCCGTGTGGTGCCACCTAGGACTAGTCTTGGATAGCGTTACACTATTCTTATGACCAGGTGTGACGTCCGTCGGTAGTTAAATAACTGACTCGTCTCCGGCCTGTTATTTCAAACAATTTTAGGTTTTATTGTCGGATTTTGCCTTATGTATATATGGCACAATTTTCGAAAGAATTATTTTATACGTCTACAGTCTAGCCATTTGTAATTTTTTGTACAAAAATGTATAGGTACGATCTCTAGGATTGTATCGATAATCAATAGTTTATCAATTGTTATATCGACTATTATTAAACATTTTTTATGTACTTTGGCGGTGGGTATGGAACTCTCAGTACAATGAAATTCCGCTTTGCTTCTTCAAAATAAGCAGCAAAATATTATAAATTGCTGATTATTTTAACTGGAGCTTTCAATGCCATTAACTACATAGTTATATAGCACATATAAGAATTGGTAAGTACTCATCACGCTTACCGAACAGATAAAACCGTAACGTCTAAGTTGGACTTGTATGGATATTCTCTTCGAATCCATATTTATGCGTGTTAAACAAACAATCATGGCGAACGCATTGTGAACAATGTATTGTAATTTATTTATAAATTAATAAACCGTCGGTTACCACGGCGCGGAATTACGTTAGCATTTTATACGGCAAAAATGTGTTCGACAGCATATCGTTAAGCCAATCGTCGCTAATAAGTGCGAGGTCGTGTTATCAAGAATGCGTCGTGTGCTTTTATGTATGTTAGCGGCAGGTGACGTGTGCTGGTGGACAGGCAGGGTGCGGGGAGCGGGGTAGGGTCGACGCCGACAACTGACACGGCCGAGGCAGGAAACGGCCAGAGAAGGCATCCCAGCCCGAGCACAATGGAGGCGGCGCGCCGCAGGGGGAGCCCTCGCAATCGATATGCCGTCGCTAAGGTCCGATGGCCGCTGCGAGCGGTTTGGAGCGTTGCAGAGGCGGATGCCCCCGCCCCGCGCGCCTCACGCCCCGCCGCTCACCACACCTGCTGTGTATTTATAGAGTGGCACAGCCGGCGCAGGGATGCAGGGATGTCGACTTTACCACGGGCGTCGACGTCTACCTACCTATGCGATGTAGGCACGCACTCAATGTTCGCACGCACGCCGCCGCGCCCGCTGCCGCCCGGGTGACGCCCGACTGTTTATTATTTGTCACAATGAACATAAAAATAGCACCCGCTCGTTTAGTACCATGCTGAATACTTTGTTTGCAACGCCAACGATTCATATGGTCACTACGCATTAACTGATTAAGACTGCTTCGACGCGAACGACGTGGCACCTATCTAATTACCCTTCTGCACGAATTAGTGGGTGCCGTTCAAAACGGTTACTCATAGACAAATACATATATATATCGTGTGCCACCATTGTTCACCTTTAAATCGGTAACAAGTATTCACGTTTTCATCAATACGTGTATAAATATAAATCGATTAAGGATAATGATTAACAATAAAGTATACACTGTTGTCGATAGTGCCACATTTACCATCAAAATTGTCTCAGACACAACGCTAAATAAGTACCGTTTAAATTTTACGGGTATTATAATTGAATAATCAAATATGTGGATATGGGCCAGTCCCTTTAAACGTAAAATAATATTATGAATGTTATGGTAATAACACTTCGTTCCTTTCACTCTCGTTTCGTTCAAGTTCGATTCCCGACACAAGTCATTTGGTGTTATCGAGGACGCTTTTGCTTTCATTCGATAGTCGAACACCAAACTTACTTTTTTATCTAGCACGTAGGTATCTACTTACCTTTATAAACATTGCGATTTTGTATTGAAAAGGTAAGTATTTCGGTAGGCTATACCAACCTGTTCTATGTGGTACATTAATAGAATATTTATTGTGAATAAATAATGTGTTACTTTTACATACAATTGGTTGCTTGTTTTTATACTTACATATTTGTAGGTACATATGAAATGATAAGAAAAGCGAAAGAGGCAACAAACCAGTGTGATGCCAAAACGGAGCACTTTTGTGCCATAAACATAAAGTAAGGTGTCTGAAGGAAACGTTTCATAGACATATAGTTTTTTTTCAATATCTGAAGATTCCTTATTCGCGATGGCTTGTTTTGAGTAACTTAAGCTTAATAGCCGTGACATTATTAAGGTTGTTAGTATCCTAAACAAGCAATTGACCGCCTGAGTCATCACATGGTAGCGCTACCGTATAGAATGCAACAAACATTATGTGTTGCAGTTTTGCCCAAGACACTACGTATGATGATGTTTAAAAAATTCACGTTTTTTTAATGTAAGAGGAAGTGAGTTTCGAAACTTAACAACTCTGTATAATATTGATTTCTATCAATGCTTCGTTACATCATCATTTCATCATTTCGGCCGAATGAAGTCCACTGCTGGACACAGGCCTCCCCCAAAGATCACCACAACCACCGATATGGATGTGTTGTGAGCACATTGGGGGGTTTTGCCATAATCGCCACGCTTGGCAGGCGGGTTGGCGATCGCAGTTGAGTTGTTAATGTACTCGAAGGACGCTGCTGCCCATCCTCCAGCTAATTCCTTAGTCGACTTTTACGACACCCATGGGAGGAAATGGGGTGGTGGCATTCTGAGCCGGCACCACACGGCATTCGTTACATAGTACAATTTAAAACTAAAGTAAGCACCATGACATTTGAAATTAAAAATAAATCGTACAATAAGTCTTTCATTATAATCTTAATAAAAATGTACTATAACGTTAGTGACATTTCTAAATTTTGTTGATTGATAATGATATGAATGATTCGGACGCTGTATAGATCTTCCTGTAGGTGGGGGACTATGGATAGATTAGGCCCAAAACCTAATCGTTTCAGCGCTGTAGTCATTCGTAGTAAACTTGTACTATACAAGTTTAGTACAGCATTATTTTTTTAAATAGTGTAGGTATATACTGTGGTACTTTTAAACTATAATGATCATTTAAATTTCTAATATAATCTTTCAGACCAAAACATTTCTTACATTAAAATGTGTACATGTACTTAATGACATTTGAATTTCTAAATCGTAAAAACTGATATTGTTGATTGATATGAGTAATGCGGACGCTACATAAATCTTCGTGTGGGTACCAAAATAGAGATAAGGCCCGAAAAGCAGTAATTTCAGTGCTACATTCAGGCGTAGGTAAAAATATGTATCTGATAGCCTACTCTGCTAAAAGGAAGAAGAACCGTGTATGCAAGTACATTTCTGTCTACCCTTTTGAATGGAACGCGTGTGACGTGTTAAATACGAATTAGATTTTTTTGCAGACGCTTTTTTTCAGTAGCTTGTATTATATACCTAGCTAAGTGTTATATTAGTGTTTGTCCTCTGAATAAGTTCGCTTAACCACAGGGACTATGAGCTATGACTGATGCGATATATCGTTTATACTACGTACCTATTAGTGTTATGTATGTACCTATGTCGGCGTTCGTTGTCGCTATAGCTATGTTAGTTGTATCGGTCTGTGTCGTCATTTGTTTGCAACGTTCTTGTAGGAGTTGAAGTGAGCTGAGTCGTAAGCATGCCAAGCGTGACTAACCACGTAGGTACCTTGGTGGTGAAGCGCTCACCTCGAAACGGCCTCAGACTGGCCACTTCTTGAATTCAAACCCGTTTGTCCTTACGTGTTATAGAAAGAATGCATTGTAGTCGTAGTCCCTATCAGTTACTCCGTTAATAGTCGAAAACTCGATATCCTTTCTTTGGTTCAACCTTTTGTTATTTTATGGGGAGTACAGGTAGAGACAAGCAGCATTTTAGTTACCTACAATGTTGACATGACAATGACAACTGTATTTCATGAAATAACATTTGAAGTTCAATCTGTTGCTCTAAATTTTAACTTCTATGGTAACTTAGTAGGTACTGATTGCTTGACTAAAAGATTTTTACAGAGAAGAAAGCTTCTTCCTACTTCCTTTCTAATAGGTGCCTGCATTACGAAGTGATTACGAAGTCAAATATGAAATTCTGTTGAGGACGATGTCGACAGCTTGCAATCAATGGGCACGTGAACTTATACCCACACTACGTAGGTATGTGTATGAAGTACCTACTTACCTCGGCATACAATACCTATTATGAGGTCCGATAAGAATGCGTACCGCGTTCTTGCCTTAAAGAGGATACGCGATGTTAGGCCAATGTTAAATCAGTGATCAGTGCGCTATAACTCTAACGAAGCGAGACAGTCCATACTTTTGTGCAGTAAAGCAGGAGATAGGTAGGTGGGAATAATGTTTGCAGTGTTGGGATGGTGCAATGTAACTGCGGATTTGTGACGCAAATAATTTGCGCGCCAATTGACCTTTCGTCGGACGTCGTCGTCGGAGCAGCGCGGTGGCGGCGGCGGCGGGCGCTCCGGCCTAACACGAGCTATATATAGTTGCGCGACAACACGCCACGCCGACCGAACACCCGTCAGGGGCCGGCTACGTAGGCAGTTTTCCTTTATCACCCACCCAACAGCCTTTGCCTGGATTTTACGGAAGCTTTGCCAGAACCGCCGCCTCTACAGAGACTAGGCGACGGGATGTCAACCCACACCACCCTCCCGAGATCAATACTGATGGTCGCCGCAAGAACACCCTAGTGTAGAAACGTATGAACCGTAGACGATCCTAAATAGGGTAAACTTTATAGGGTGCGACATTGTTGGTGAATACGCACTACCATTCACAGCGTCACCGCACGTTAATAAAACATGATGCAATCTAAATTGTGGTGTCTACCTAAATCATCGACAAATGCTTAAAGACAACGCAGTTCCTCAGGCATCATGTTTATGCGAAGATAGATATTAATACGATGAGTCTCGCTAACGAGCATGATTGTCACCGGTCCGACTGGTAATTAACACGACCTTGAAGCAGGCCGCTACACGATGCATGGCTCTCGCGTCGCATATAATGAAAGGATCGGTGCGGTCGGTTGTCGACGGCCATCGTAGCAACAGTGTTCTCGAATGGAATTCGTACCGAGTGGCGGGTGGCGTGCACTGTGCTCGTTTAAAGATGGCTGCGATAAGGCGTAGTGACGCTCCTCGGGCGCGGGCGTCGTGTCGGTGGCGCGGCTGTGTGCGTGCGGCGTGCCGGTGTGCCGACGCCGTCCCTGGTCTCCCGCCCCGCTCGCCCCGCGCCCGGCTGCACGTTCCGCAACATGTGCGGCTGGCCTGCCCGCCTCGGTCCATACGCCACCAAACAACCGACCGCAGTCGCTCTCATGTCGCTCCTCCCGCGCCGAGGCCCACTGATAAATGCGCTTATCAACCCACCAGATAGCAGAGGTGCTGCGCGCTCGTTTAGGTGTCACGGACGACGCGCTGATCGACGTCGACCGACTCGTGCATGAACACAGTCACGGCGACTTGTTTGTGTTACTTAGCGATTTGCTCATTATGAGTCAATAAGTACTGTTTCCAATTGCATACACCCGATATAACAGCATTTTGCACACTTACATCTTATGTAGGTAGGTACTTACAGTTATATAGGTATGAGTGCATATTTACTGCCAACACCAACTACTTACATAGGTATTATGCTTATTTCTTGCATTGAAATCTGGAGCAAATGCTGGGCGCATCTTAGACAATAAATGTCTGGCATTCTAGCGATCCAAGCCACGTATTGCTCAATAACCTAAGTGATGCTAACTTTGTTGTGAGACCCTGCGACTGTAAGGTTTCGTTTTAGGTGTTCGTAATCCCGACTTCAATAATAAAGGAAAACAATATTTATACCAATAGGTAGATAGCTTGCTCTACATACCGCTCTACCACAAAATTTATACAAACAGATTGTAACAATACATATAATATTATGTATAAGATTCTGTATCATAATTTATTGTCGATGATAAGGTAGACCAGACGAGAAGATTTACATAACATTTTAGTGATTTGATTGGCCATTTTAATTACTCCATATACCTAGGTATGAAGATTTCAGTGTTACGGAGATGCGTTCAATAACAATTACGTACCTTCTTACCATTTGTACACACACACACTACACTTCTGCAACATTCCGAAAAGGATAATCTACTTAATAACAATGTTACTCTACTAACGACCGAATTTAAAAATCAATCTAATCTAAAATCTAGTCAATCTAATATAGATTTAAGATATTGAACTTGATCTGTTTTTGTGTTAAGATCAAATTTAACACAAAATACAGACTAATCCTCAAACCCAAATCCTAAGATTTCGGATAAGACATATTATAAATTTCGGCCGTTAATGAATTACGAATTTGACGATTATAGATTTGGTTGACACGACAGTGCGTTACAATCGCACATACCTCACCTACATATCGACTGCATTGTGTAGGGAGTAGAAACCTAGGAAAGTGGCCGCAGCATGTCGCAAGAAGCCGTTGAAGTAACATAAGCGCAGCAAATTATCAGGGTCGAGCGACGACGCCGCCGCTGGCCGCACGACCGCGCTTCCTACGCACCTACCTAGCTGAATGTACCATCTATATAAATATATACGCTGAACGTTGTCTGCGCACAAGACAGCGGAATAATACGATCACGGACACGGCAAAAGGATGACCGCTCTACAATACGACTCGACAACAAAGCCATCCAGCAAACTCACGCGCCCACTTCCCAGAAACGGGCGGCCCGGCCGTGGCGTAGCACTGAAGAATACCTATCTTTATATTGTTTTGCGTTCGCTTGCAACGTCTGCGTAAATGTAGAACGCTCAATTTACGAAATTCATCAGTTGTTTTTGTGGTAGAAGCTTAGGTTAGTATTAAAATCTGTTGGTAATCATAATACGACACAGTGGCCGTTGGTGGTCGGCCATATTGAGGCGTCTGCTTCGAAACGAGTTTTGTTGTATGCAAGCGCAGGCAGCCGGCTGCCAGCTGCTCTCGTGTCAGGTGGTGCGTGGCCTCGCACGTCGACATAAGAACTAGGTAGTTAGGTACCTACTACTACTTCGTATTTGAAATGCTATAACGCCGCGATCACAGTCGAGTCCTAATTAAGGTGTAGAGCAGAGTCAATTAGGTGACGGCACGATTGTTAACGATTGGCGACAGCGCTTGCCCACGACCGAGTCACGAGCTACTGGTACATTGATATAAATTTGCGCAATAATGGCTTAAATGTCACATGTGTATGTATCAAAAAAACATACATGTCGGGGCGTCTAAGTTAGTGCTATTCGTCACTACTATAATTTTTCATTTAGATTTGCGGAGATCTAAAAAATTAGGTACCTATGCGAGGTATTATCTTCGTACTTCAAAAGACCACGAGAGGTAGGCAGATACTAGCATATTACAAGCACTTCAATTAAAGCTTTATTACACTTAAATGACTCAATGGAGATCAGCAATTTAACTGAAAATGTTTCATCGGTGAAACAAATTAAACAATACTTCGCGCTTAGGTCATATTTAGATGGTATAGTCGCCTGCGCAGTGAGGTCACTGAGGCGAGTGCGACGCCCGTTGAACGTCGAGCGCCGACAAGACAACACGACGATACGGAGTCAGCAACGAGCACGCATACATTTCGTGCCACCTACATCCAGCACGCGCCTGCCTATCTGCGATTATTACGTACGTAGTGTTCAATATAGCACTGGCACGGCGAGGCGCGGCGCGGCGGCGTTCCTCATTGTTGGCTGGATGCGCGATGGCTGGCGCGAACACGAACGAACGCACGACCTCTTTTCGTTTCAGTGACATCGCGGACGCGACACTCCAGAGGGAATTCGGTATTGAAAATGAAATCATCCTGCTAAAACCTGTTTCATAACGTTTGAATAGGCAATACCACATATCAGCTCTATCAAAGGTGCATTATGTCAACTGGCTTTAACTGCAAGCCCAAGTACATATGTTCTGAGTTATATATGTAATTTATCATTTTCTGAAGAAACGACGATACCCGTTGAGGTAAAACCTCATTGCTTGCAGAATCGATAATATTACCGTACACACTACCTACCTACTTACTGAGATAATGAACCAATTATTGGCAACATTGTTCGTTTAATATAACAAGTAGGTAGGTAAACAGGTAGTTTGATGGTATCGAAACCACCCGAAGCGAACTGACGACTTGGGCTTGTAATTCGCGACAAGTTCAATTAGGAACTATAAGGTATAAACTTATTCGACTTAAAAAACATAAAACAGGCGAAGATTTTGGCATAAAAAGAACAAAATAAGATTTGCTAACTTTTAAACATTCTGTACCTTCGATTGCGTGGACGTATTCCGTATTAAAATCCGGACTCTCAGCTATCTAAGAGTGCAGATATTTCAAAACACCCCGATAAGGCGTTGCCGTAGTGTCTACAAAAACAAACGAACAAAATTTATCTTCTCTATAACATTAGCTCATACTATATTATATAATAGAACGGCCACCTAATCTAGCGCTGCTAAGTCCCGTTTCGCTAGCACGTAGGTATGTACATATATTCATGTTATGTATTCGCTAGGTTATGTGGCTTCACAGAATCCTCGCCAAGGCTATCGCTGATAACGTTATCTCGGCCAAGTGCCGGTCGCGGTAACTGCAGACCACAGTTTTTAGAAGGTCCACTTTATTGGAGTGCTCCGGTTTAATTCCAATCTAGGACGAGACATGTATCGACCGTTCAGATCATTAGTGCAATCTTCATTGGTTCGTATTAACAAATAATAAGAACATGCGCACGAAAAACAACGGTTGTGTGTCAAACTTCCGATTACATTATCTCCAACCGGCTAGGTAATTTTTCTTAGGTTCTACATGTTAAACGTGCCCGCACGTATAAAGATATTGTAAACAAAAAACCTCTGAAATTCATGAAAGTAACGGGTATGCAAAGAGATCGAAGGAAATCTATTTTGATTTAGGAGCGTAAATTAGATTGAATCCCGTTATCTGCATTCAAAGGCTTTGCCTAAGAAATAGTGAATTTTGTACCAATATGTATGTTATATAGCGAGCTCTAACGGCTAGGCCGCCTCTATGACATGCCAAGGACGACGGCGACCGTCTGTGAGAGAGATAGGTACATATAGCACAAGGAAAATCTGCAAAGCAACCCCCTGCCGCGCCCTAAGCCTGCGGGAACTGCGACGGGAGGTCGCCCGACCTCTGCTCCTCGACTATCTAAAACTAGAGATGTTTATATACGTACCCTACATAAGTATACAGACTGTATAACCATCTCTAGCCACAGCTAACAATTCTTTGGAAAACCGCGAATGCGAATTAGACGAACAAAATTATCCTCATTTATGTAAAAAGCAAGTAATGCAGTAGTAAGTTAATAACTTTTGGTGGCTTATCACGGGCTCAACATGGAAAAAGAAGTCTTGAACGATATTGAAAGTGCAATTAACCATTGGGCATGATCGGGAGAGCAAGAGATTCGTTGAATGGAATGGTTATACTTCACCATGGATGCAAAGTATATTCTGCACTTTATAGAAACGAGTGTTGTCGAAACAGTCGAGAAATTACAACTTAAACTGCCTAGTTGCCGCCTCATCGTAATACAATAATAACTCTTTGATTGAGGAGTCTAATCTGAATCAATAGGATCTTACCCAAACTTCTATAGTTTTATATAGCAGATTAATGTGTAAATTCTTTTATCGCCTTTCCGGTATCACGTATGATGCCAGTTTTAGCATCGGTCGTAATCATGTAGCAGTATCAAAGTGATATCACATGTCGCAGGCCGATGTCAAGTAGAATTTTCTACTATTGGCCCACGAAAGAAACAATACGATGCACATTGCCCTTTTAAAATGCGAGAAGCCTACAGAAGTGGTTTATAATCTCACAGGGATGTTAAAATGTAGCCTGTATGACAGCTGATATTGTATATTTTGTGCTGTAAGGCTACATAATACCAAAAGAAATTAGTTTATTCTATTTGTAATAATGTATAACGTAGTTAATGTTTTTATTAATAAAATAAAATTAAAGCTATTAGAACTGAAAAGTGAAAGTAAGTGAAATAAGAGAAAGATTTTTTTTAATCCTGTAGAATCAGGCTCTCCACTTATGTAATAGGCTTTCCTCCATACTGGGAGTATAAACACTTCGGAGATGTTCTATTTTAGCCCCTAAATACATTCGAGTATCAATTTGAACGCTTGGTTAGCGCAGTGGCAAAACGATTGCCTTTCTGCGCTACGTGTCGCCGGTTCGATCCCCTCACGACATAAATATTTGCATGATCTACAGATAGTTGTTCCAGGTCTGGGTGTTTGTGCATATGATATTTAAGTCTGCAAACTGTACCTACGATTCAGAATAAACCCAAGTGCGGGGCAAAGTTAAAAAAGGTACTATCTAGTCATTTGACTTTCAGTGTCAAATCCCTAATGCCAAAGTAAACAGCCAGTTCCATCAGAAACCGGCTAAAATATCTTATGTTTATTAACAATTGGCTACAAGGCATTAGGAACAATCCCCAAATTGGATTAGAGAACCAACATCCTGGTGTTCGTTACAATATGGTTGAGCTGAGCAACGCTGTTGCATGCGTCATGAACGTGAACAGGTGTCATTTATCGGAACTGGTCAACTCAAAGCTTCTATAGTAATTTTATTGAAGTGAAAACTTATTTTAGCGCGGTACGCATATTTTTAGATGAGATAAAATCTCTGGACTCGCGACACCGTTACGAGACGCAGCTATGCATGTACATATTGCAGACCGCGAACGCGTCTAAATAAATAAAAATAAAAAAATCACTTATGCCGGCACTCCCGGAGTGCAACCCGTATTTTTTATAAGACATATTCATTAGTATTCATTACACATTAACAGATTAACCTATATTATTGTCACCTACACTTACTAATAAACATTAGTATTGGAAAATTAAAGCGTCCATGGAGTTTCTTGTTTGCTTTTCTCGTTAAGACCCACATCTTGGAATCATACTTCTTTAACGGATTTGGGGGCGATTGAACGGATTGTCACGAGGACAGGCCTCAGTGGTGAGGGCGGGTAAACCACGTAGATGATATGGAAAATTGATGGAGCCGGGATGGAGAAGGGAAGAGTCGAAAAAGCGCTTAGATGCTTGTACGTACGACGTAGTACAAGCGTAATGAACTGCTTGATGGTCGGCAAATTCAAAGCGACAAGGAGTTGTTCATTGCACATGAACCATGGTGCTTCCATGGTCTTGGACATGAATCGTTTTAAAGGGTCATCATAGGCGTGTATACGACACGTTAAGTAAACTCTCAGTTTATTTCTAAGGGACAATTTACGCGGTTAATTTAGTAGACAATGGAGATGTCCGAGTGGAAAAGAGGCGCGGGCGCGCGCCGTCTGTGTATGCGCTCGGAAGGAAAAGTTACGGTCAAGAGTGACTCCTATGCTCCTATACTTGGCGTGCGGTTCCCAAAGAATTGATTTGCCTCACAAGGAGATTCTGTCTGAAGCGAGTGTGCTCGTTGCTTCTTCTACATAAGAGGCCGGCTTTGCTTTTGGTGGGATTAGCTTCGATCCGCCATTTCCTCTCAAATCAACTAAAGTCGAATGCCCCTTCGCCCTTCCCCAGTTCAAAAAGTTTTTTATTTTATTATTAGTTCTGAGATCTATAAATAAAAAACGAGTGGGGCTAGCACGGATCCTTGTGGGACTCCTGCTCTGATGGGATGAGGGGAAGAGAGTACGCCCTTAGATGCGATAGCGTAAGCTGCAGTTCGACAAGTAATCAGAAATGATGAGCACGAAACGATCGGGCATGCCGAATAATTTGTAGCTAATAATATAAATGCCGTTGTGCCAGACTTTGTCGAAGCCTTTCCCCATATCAAAGAAGAGCGCTCCCGTCATTAGATCGCGTGTTCGAATCCCATGCTGATGTGTTCAACGATACGGTGAATTTGTTGGACGCAATAGTGATTGGTTCGAAAACCAAACTACTTGTCAAGAAGGAGATTACTGTATTTGGCATAAAATGCTTTAATCATGTAAAGATGACCTGCTCATAGATCTTCGCAAGGACATTCAGAAGACTTATTGGGTGATATGAAGCGGGCTCAGACTTGGGTATTCTGGATTTTGGAATACGAATAACGGTAGCTACTTTCTACATATGTGAGAAGAGATTGTTATTTATTGCCACACTGAAGATGGCGGTTATTATAATATCATGAGGCGCGAATAGATGTGTTTGACCACCATGTAAGTGAACCCTTCTGAGCCATGGGCTTTTCAGCGGAGGTTCTTGACTATTACCGTGACTTCCTCCATCGAGACCGGAGGGAGTGGGTCTCCTGGGTTTTCGGTGAGTGGGATCCAGCTCTAGGTGCAACTTCAACGTCAACCTCGCAAAGGTTGACGTTTGGCTTAGAAGGGAATAGATTCGTACCCTCTGAGGGCTCACCATCAACACAGTGCACGCGCATCATCCGCCAGCCACCAGCGATGTTCATCCAGTGTCGTGAACATTATATATATCTTGTCATCTTACTACTGTTATAAATTTCAAGGCTCCAAACGCTCAAACGGCTGAGCGTATTCTTATGAAATTTGGTATACAAGCACATTAGAATAGAATATACTTTATTGTACACTATTTGGAACTTAAAAAGAAAACATTAATATTAATACAATGGGCGGTCTTATTCTATCTATTTATACCACCTTAGAATGGACAATAAAGTCACAAAAATTATAATGGGGTAGTCCTTGGTGATATAATATATACTGTATCTCAATATTATATGCCGGCTGCGAATATCACAAACCCATCTCATTCCGTGGGTGTCGTAAAAGGCGACTAAGGGATTAGCCGGAGGACGGGCAGCAACGTCCTTAGAATACATTAACAACTCAATTGCGATCGCCAACCCACCTCCCAAGCGTGGCGATTATGGCAAAACCCCCCTATGAGCACACAGCACACCGATGTCGGTCGTTGTCGTGATCTTTGGGGGAGGCTTGTGTCCAGCGGTGGACTTTATTCGGCCGAAATGATGATGATGACATAAATACGAGTATTACACCGTGGAACACGTTTTATTGCGTTATCTCGTTCTCTTAAGAATGTGAAGTAGCACCGCAGGGTGTTATTCAATTGTTGTGTTGTTGATTGTTATTATTATTTTTATTTGTTTTTTTAAACTTTGCCCCACACTAGGATTTCTCCTGTGTCGTTGGTACAGTTTACAGACAAACTTAAATCTCACATAAACACCCAGCCCCGAAACAACTATCTGTAAATCATACAAATATTTGTATCGTGCGGGGATTGAACCCGCAACGCGTAGCGCAGCAAGCCAATCGCTAAACCGCTGCAGCAACCATGCCGAGAAAAATCGTTACTCGCTTTGGAATGTATCAAACGAAAAATGCCTCGCGAAAATGTGAGAACTGCTCGTTCATTGCGAGACCGTAAATGTTTTACTTATTTATTTTTATAAACATAATTTTCATATTATTCGGTATTTGTTACAAATTTTTACCTATTGTGGGGGACCCTCTCATGTGCCTCCACCCGGGGCTGTAGCCGCGGTTGCCCTCCTCTAAATTCGGCTCTGGCTCTGCTATAGAAAGTCTTTAGAAAATCGTAATCTTTCTGGCGTGTTCTCGTATCAAACACTCCCAATAGTTTTCAAGATAGCAAGGTTACACTACAAGTGTAGTAGGCATTAAGTTATCATTCAACCTAATCTCGGTGTTCCCTGTGTAGGTATACACCTGAAAGAGTGTATGTCAACTAACCAAAGAGTGTGATTGCATCTCGTCGTGGACGTATAACATCCCGCGTCCATTCCTTGAAGGGGTAGGAACAACTGTAATGTTGTACTACTATATTTTGCTGATAACAATATAAGGTTAACATATTCTAATTTTACCGGGATCAAACTTAAAACCTCGGTCTACTACAAAAAATTGCCTCCCAAAAAACCACAAACCGGATCAGAGGAAATGGCATGCCGGCCTCCTACCAGCTAAAACCACTAGAACGATCATCTTCGGCACCTAAGGGGGCTCCAGAGCCTCGTATGATTGATTAAACTTGAGCCGCCCACTGCTGCCACGTCTATAGGCATATCTCGGATAAAGGATCCCCCCGAAGCCTCACTGTGCGCTGTGCTATGTTGCACACACGGCGGCACAATGGTGGACCTAGAATTTAACCCAAGAACTCACACTCGTTGGCCACGCTAGCGACCACAAAATTATAACGAAGACATGGCTTAAATTTAATGCGACACACTGACTGTGAAGTCAGTGTGAGCATTGCTTCGAAATCGTTCGAAGTAAATGAAAAATGTTAAACACGAGTTGTAAGGGTCAGCTATATAGAAAGAGGATCGGGGTTGGCGCGGCGTGGTGACTGCCATATAAGTTCACGGCCACACTAAAAGTTTTTAGAAAATCATAAACGGAATGATGTAGGAAGCTGTTAATATTATTATTGGTTTGCGAAGTACTCCCGTTCATTTCTGAGTCCCGTCGCATGCGATGGAACCATTGACTGAAGCAGTGAGCCCACCCTTCTTTAGGCATCTCTTCCATGATATTTTGAGCGCAGCCACTGCATTTTCGGGGTTCATTAAGCGAATTCTTCATTTAATTTAGCCAATGTCAAGTATAAGGCAACGTTGTACGGTGTTTATATTAATTAATCTTTACATATTCAATAAAATATTACACAAAAATGAAAAAAGTCTAAAAAATATCGACATATGGCTTCGATTTATAGCTACGGCTCCCAAAGAGTTCTTTATTTCGAAATTTAAATACATTTTTCATCGGTACCTTTTCCAGCTGGCCAATTCTAAAAACATTCAGTGTGACCATCGTACATAATATATTATGAATGTTAATTTACATTACAGATATACGCTAGCCGGCGGGCGCTGCTCCCGACCCGCGTTCTATGTAGGAGAGCCCTTATTGTTGAAAGAAAAGTTATCGGTACTTAACCGCCAATTTGTCTATAAATAATTCAGTTGGATTTCCAATCTTTGACCTACTGTAATATAAAAAAATTATACTAAAACACATAGAAGAACGTGTCTAAGAACTCAGGAAAAGACTAGGAGTAGCGTTACACCCAAGCGTTTTGTAACCAACTGCTATCACCAGCAACTAGACACAATTGAATATTAGTGATTTCTATCTAGGTCGGGGATTCTGGAATGAATCAGAAAATCTAGAATTCTAGTGTAGTCGATATATGCCATACCTTCGATAAATAAATAGCTATTTATAAATAAATAAATAACTATTTATCCATATTTAATGTTAAACGTGATAACAAATGCTTCAGCTCATTGCAGATCAAAAGCGTCATGCCGTGTTATACCCGCATGTGTGGTGTATGCATACACCAGCATTGTCGCACATGTACGTGTACGAACATATTCAGTGCCGGCAGGATTCTGTCTGGTGCAGTAAAACGAGCAAAAGCACACGCCAGCTGCAATGCAGCTGCCGCCAACGCCCGCTTGGTGCATTCAGAGGTGGGCACGTGGGACTCGCTCCGCCGACCTCACCACCACATTACAGCTAAGCGAATTATTCAACTATATAGCTTTAGAATTTAAATTTAAATTTAAGGTTGTTATCAAATTTGTGTAAATTTGTGTGTGTAGATTCCACTTTATATTTTGAGCACTGTTAATCAACATTTTTGTATTGATTACCAATAACATTGAATACCAAAAATCATGGTGTAAGGCGTAAATGGTTTATAATTAGTAGGTGAATGTTGGCAGAATATCTTGATGGAAAAATACTTATTACAAAAGCATCGAGGTTTGGGTCAATATTACGGTATCTTTACACATAAATACTTTTTCGGTAAGTAAATGTTACATTTATCGCGTTAATATTTTTTTCCGGCACAAAACAGCTAAAGAAGCAGAAGTGTTCAATGGCGGCACAATAATTCTGCTTTACAGAAAACACCGAGGTTGAATATTATGGAATACATCGTCCGAAACCATTTTTGACATGTTGCTTTTGACTTTTTAAGCACTAATGTAAAAAGTAATACTATTTAAAGAGTTCAAAAGCAACGACCATTTTATTTCAATATCGTCAAATCGTTCAGAATAGCAGACACCTAAAATAGTTGAGAGGGTCTTAAATATTCAGCGGCGTGTCAGTAATCGGCCGTAAGTTTGCAAACTTTTGAACCCTCTTATGACTTCTTTATGAAAAATTATTCACAGATACGAAATATGCATTGAGTTGGAAAACTAATAATATTTTGATAAGAGGAGCTGCTCCAGTATTCCTTATTTTTAGTTGGCTTGGTTAGTCTGAAGCTTACGAGAGTTCCATGTGGTTGCTGACAAAGATAGGACAACGCAACAATTCTCCACCGGTGTCGTAAAAGGCGACTATATGTTCAGGGTTGATATCAAGAGGACAAGCAGCAGCTTTCGCCTCTGTGCTAATAACATACTGCGATCACCAATCCACCTGCAAAGTGTGGCGATTATGGAAATATTTTTCATGTAGTGATAATTGGGAGGCCCATTTCAGCAGTGGATAAGTACCGGCTGATGGGTGTGTGTGTTACGACTGTTACAAACACGTCAAGCCCCGTTTCTAGGCGTCCCCCAGGGGTGCTTTGCCGGTTCATTCAATAAAGGTTAATCAGTGAGCAGCTAGGCAAGTTACATCCTAAGGTAGGTCATCCTTGAAATAATCCATGTTGATAATAAATTTGCAGGGCAAAGGACTGATCAATGCATTATTTTTGTAGTTTTATTAAGTTGCCTGGTCAGCTTAAACTCCGCTCAAACGTAGTTTATGTAAAAAGATTTTCTGTTGACTGCTTTGAAATAATTAAGCGCTAAATCTGAAATGTTCGGTTTATTTAAACATTGTCATGTCATGTCATGATTAGTAGCGGCAATTCATTATATTTGTCTGTTTGGGAAAATTTTATATTTTGTTATACAGTTGTTTTTTATGTATTTTTTATATGTTGTTTTTTCCGTGTAGTGTCCTGACTAAGAATATAGCACCACTTGAACTTGTACCGTGGTTGTTGTAAAAGGCGACTAAGGCACTCTTAACCAGAGGGATGGGCAGCGTCCCTTCTGTGGAACAGCAGCCATTCTTCATTCACCAACCTGCCTGCCAAGCATGGTGAGTACTGGCAAATTCCCCCCAAAATGACGACACAATTGAAGAAATCTATGGGAGGTATTTGGTCAGCAGTGGACGTCCTTTGACTGATATGGTGATGATGTGTATTTAGTGTTTAGTAACACGAAAATCCTCAAAACTATTATTTTTAAGGTTCTTGATTCTCTTTGTATCGGGTATGCAAAGCCAAAGGAGAGTTATGATTTTAGAAGTCTATGATGTAGTCCTATGAAAAGATTTATAAATTGACGCTGAAGGAGTCTGAGGGCAGCTTTGCTTTTGAAGTCGCGTACAAATTATGTTTCATGCTCGCTAATATTAAAGTAAGTCGTAAGTAAGTTTGTGTGTCCGTCTGTTACGATTTCGCGGCTAAACTTACTATTTTGTAGATTTATGTTTTTCTTTTTTAAACGTTGCCCCACACTAGTATTTCTCCTGTGTCTTGGGTGCGTTTACTGACACAAATACCACACACAATACACCCAGACGCAGAACAACTACCTGCAGATCGTACAAATATTTGTTCCGTGCGGGAATCGAACCCACGACCCGGTGCGCAGCAGCTGACTGTATTAGCCACTGCACCAACCACCACCAAAATAGTTGAAAGGCAGAGAAAACCTTGCTATCTGGAAAGCAACATAGGCTACTTTTCTTTCCGAAATTTTTAATCTTTTCACGCGGGTAGATCCTTTATCACAGGTGGGAAATAAACATAAATCAATTAGCAAATATCACAATACCTACTACTGTTGTTTGATGAAGTTTTAATTTCCGAAAATGCATTGTTACCCTGTTTTCCTCACTTTGTGTAAATTCATTATTCCCTAAAAAAAACTGAATTTGTGTCTACTTGTGCTATTAGATTGACTCATTGACCTTGACATATAAATGTGTCTTTGAAATACTTACTTCTAGAAATAAAAATCATTTATCAATTAGCTGTAGTGTAGTTGTAGTCTCATTTATTCTTCACTTATTAGAAGTGCTACTAACATAGTCTTAAGATTATTTTGATGAATTAAATTATATTCACGAATGTAGTAGAATGTAGTCGCAAAAAGTTGAGAGGGTCTTAAATATTTTGTACCGTTTCAGTATTCGGCCATTTGAACATTTAGTTGGGTAGATACGCGTCTTTCGCGTACCGCTGGCGTGCCAGGGGCGTGTGCAAATCTAATGCCAACACGAGTGCGCTCAGAACGATAGCTAGTATGTTCACTGGTATAAAACAGTATACCTATATGTGAAGAGATGCACTGGTATACGGTGAAGCTGTAGTTCATAACTAACTAACTATAATGTACTTCAGCGTTTACGATCTGTTATCATCCAAGAAGACACCGATATGAGAAAACACGACGATGTCTTGTGCCATCATAAATGGATATGTATACCTATTTTAGTGGCTTTTTCAATGATGATCATAACATAAAGAGTTTTTTTTTTAAACGCCCCGCACTATTGTTTACCCTTCTATAGTGGGCACACATACACAGGGTACGCCGGGTAAAGCGGCGGTAAGAACCGTCATGCAGAAATGGCTGGAGAGGGGGCATGGTGCCGTCACCTTCCAGATGCCGCAGATACTCTCGGACCATGGGTCTCGGTCTCAGTCTCGGGTTTCGGGAAGTATCTGTGTCACATAGGCCGAGAAGAGACGCCCGGTTGTTATCTCTGCGGCGACTGCCCGGTGGACACGGCGCAGCACACGTCGGAGGAGTGCCCAGCTTGGGTGGCGCAGCGCCGTGATCATGTCGCAGCGTGCGAAGTTGGTGGCCTCTCGCATCCGGCTGTGGTTCAGTCCATCGTCCGGAGCAAGAGCGAGGACGTGATGTTAGCAAAGGAGGTGGCAGAGCGGGGACGGGAGGAGACCACCTCTGATCCCCGCCGCAAAAAACGCACCGGGCGCTGGTGCCGGCGGAGGGCACTGAATGATCGCCGGCCTCCATGCGTTGCAGCCTGCGGGCGACAAACTAGGGGCAGTCATCGCCCGAAAATAAACAGGCCCGAGACGGCGGTTCGTTGTCTTCTGCACGCGCTTCTCTAAAGGTATGTGCGGCCAGGTCGCACAGAGACGGGGCCCGTCAGACCAAGTGACCGGCCGATATGTGCCATGTGGGCGTGGTCCGACAAAAAAAGGGTACATACGCACATAATATACCCAGACCCGAAACAACTCTCTGTAGATCATACAAATATTTGTTCTATGCGGGGATCGAACTCGCCACATGTAGCTCAGAATGCCTATCGCTTAGCCACTGCGCCAACCGTGCCGTCTGTGGAAGATAAGATATGTATAGAGGCGTACAAAACTTATACTATTAGGGGCTTACAATGAACTGTTATTATCGTTCGGATAAAGCGCTGCTAATGTTCTGCAGCTACTACCATAACGTTTTAATAGGATTAATATTTAGTTTACGCGCGAAATAAATCCTCACGGAACTTTGATTTCATAGAAATAAACTGGTTGTTGATTGTTGGTTTCCGCATTGCTATTTCAAAGCAGATATAGAAAATCTTTTCTAATAACCTACTTTTGAACATGACCATCATTTTGGAAAATACGTCATCGACGTGTTTCGTTAGTCAATACAAACATACATAGACACAGTAGAAGTTTGAGATCAATCCCAAGTGTGTTCTTGATTACTATGTAAATGGTGATTTGATCTAGGTCCGAAGCTGGATTATGATATTAAATAAAATTGCCGTTGGTGGGTGCTAAGATACCGCCACCCCATCTCATCCCGTGGGTGTCGTGAAAAGCGACTATGGGCATAGCCGGAGGATGGGCAGTAGCGTCCTTCGAGCACATTTATAACTCAACTGCGAACCCCAACCCGTCTGCCAAGCGTGGCGATTACGGCAGACCCCCCAATGGGCCCACAACACGAAACCATACCGGTCGTTGTGGCAATCTTTGGGGGTGGCTTCTGTCCAGCAGTGGACGTTTTCGGCTGAAATTATGAGGTTGGCGTATGTGAAGTTAAGGTGACGTAAAAGCATTATTTATATTATTGACAGCTTATGATGTCATAAAGTTATCGTTCAAGTAGATGTTAAAGATTAATGTTAATGGCGATTTCTGGGCCTAATTATAGTAATAAACGTCCGATTTAAAACAGTAATTTGCTTTTTCGACAGACCCGGCCTAAAAGAAGCAGATTTAGCAAATCCTCGTTGGAAGTCCCGAGTCGACTACTCCTGCAGGGAGCCACCCGTCGCTTACTCACCCTCCAACTTTCACTCTCTTGTGCGTCGGGGATTTCGACCCTACGTCGGCTACAAAACACTGTTAACTCCGAGAGGCACGCAAGACATAATAATCCAACGGGCTGTAGCTTTAGAGACGAAAATGCCTTGGAAGCGGATGGTGCGAGGTCGAGAACATTTGAGCGATGCGTCTAGGGCGTAATAAGTGTTGATAAATCGCCACAGAGTTCCCGGCTATGTGACGCATCGTATAAGGGCGAAGTTTGCATGCCGCTTTAAGTGTTACACGCACCGCGTACTGCTGCTGAAGACAACACCGGCCAAGTACCGGATCCCTCGTCACTGGGCAACCCGCGCACATTTCACGAATATTTCATATGCCTTACCTGATTTACCCATTAAAGAATACGGCAGGTTTGATTTCTCTTCTTCTAGGGTACCTACCTAAGTTTGGCGAATGAGATGTATGATTAAGTGCATACACCTACCTAGATACCTACGCATCATAAACATAATAACAAAGAACACACAAAAGATACCATGATAATAGGAAAAACATGCTACGCCACCTACCTATATATAGGTACCTTGTTGTCTTTTCAATCTTCCAATTCAACACATATAAAATAATATTTAATCATTACCTACTTACATATCTTTGTGTACCCAGTAGGTACGTAGGGTAGGTAATTGGTATCATTGCCTTTAAATCAATCTTTAGTTTCCGTTTGTTCTGAACTTGGGGCTTCCGATCGAAACACCCTTTGGTTCAAATGATGTCTGGTCGGTTGCTGTGTACGCGAGAATGCAGTCAAATGCAATGTCAGGAGTTGCTACTGCTTTGCACGTAATTTATCAGTTAGTACCGAGTATGTGTGTACAAACCACAATTAACATCTGAATAGTCATTACGGCTATTGATAAATAGTTGGTACCTAGTTGTTACAAGCTAGCGTTGAAAACATCACTGCGCCTATTGCTGTATACTTTGGCTATACCTATACTTATTAAAACTTATTAAAATAAGTCTCAACAACTGTTTTATTTGATGGAAACAATGCCAGATTGACAGCGAAAAGTTAAGGTCCGGTAGCCAGAAACGATGTAGTATGTCTTTTAAGTTAGTTATTGTTTGTACTTGTCTTGTGTCTTCAACTTCAACAACAACAGGTAGGTATCAATAGCTAATAAGAACGACGCAAGAGCAGAGTAAAGACAGCAGAGACCGAGGTCGGGCGCGCCCGCGTCACCGGCCGCGATGGGACATGCGACACTGCTACGACCCTATTGCCCACACGATAAGGCACACTTCGCTGCGCGCGCTCGCTGACCTCACCACACCGCCCGCCGGCAAATAATAAATATGTAACACTGATAAAAGCCGCAGAAGCGATGACCGGCAAATATTTAGGGATTCTCGTTTGGCAAACACAACGGGTCATCGCGCCCACGGCGCCGCTCCGAGGCCACCAGGTTGCGAGTGGACAACGCCGGTGTGGACGACCACCGACTATTTCTAGGCATCCGGTAACAGGTGACATTCGAAATAGCTAGCCGGCGAGGTTCTGCGGTGGCCTCCGGGGCGGTCGTCAATGGAAGCGAAAGAAGTTATGAAAGTCACGTGCGATATACGTACCTGCGTGAAGCACTGAAGCGAAGGTATGATGTCGCGCTCGAACAGCACTCGTGTCGGAGGCGCGCGGCTGACTGGCGGGCGGCAGCACGAGCGTCGCCGCGGCAGCAGCGGCCCCCGCCCGCGCCCCGCCCGCCGCTGCATTCTGTGCGTGCGCCCGGTCGTCGGGAGAGCCGCCACTCGCCGCTTCCACTGACATCAGCGGAGCCGCCTGACGCCTCCCCATATCTCGCACGCACGCAACTCGCCTGTCACCTCTGCGTGACCCTCGCGACCGACTATCCGCACCGACCTCACTGTGTTTAATCATATAACTATACTTACTGTAGACCGACCATAGATGTTGAGGATTCTAATGACATTATGTGTGTTTATTATATTCTAATTGATGCAGAGCATAGATAAGGTAAACAAGCAACATGCCGTTTTCATTTCAAGCTGTAGGTTCCATGGGCCCTTGCGTCTTTCGTGGTCGTTAAAATGTATCGAGCATCTTCTCCGTGGTTACGCTGAGCGGTGAATAATTTAATTATGATAGAACTAATCGACTACCTACTTCAAAACAGCTTTTGGTTCGAAGATGGATTGCTTACCAAGTATTTGTGTGTTTACATTCACATAATATATAATGTGATAGTTTATATCATTTACAACTATCACATTATTGGTGCTATACCTATTGTATACACAATGTTAATGGCAAAGCCATTTTTGACTGTATATACGAATAAATGTATTTCAGACTGAGTATATCGTTTATCGATGGAGTATACATATCTGTTCGGGAAAATATAGAGTCGAAACAGATTCATTGAATATTTCACAAGTATGGTGTATCTATATCACTTATCATCACGGCTCATATATGGCCGTTACTGTCAACAATAACAAAGATGCCATCATACCACCGATTTCGTCCATATACTGAGCTAATAGGTCACTTGTAGAACAAAAACCTTAGCAAAGTAGAGCAGAAGATAAAGGCAAATTATGGACATCGATAATAAATAAATGGTTTTAGTTTCATTTATTTTATAATTTATGCCCACACACAAACATAAATATTAAGAAAAATTAAATAGGACTAAAAGGTACAAAGGTACTGCTTATTTCTTAAGAAATCTCTTCCAGCCGATCTTATCTTTTTCTATTTTGTTTTTATTGGTGCCCAGTGGAAATTCTTCATGAACTTCGGTATGCCAGACTCCTACCGGCTAAAACCACTGGAGCGGTCGTCTTCGGCACCTAAGGGAGGCTCCAGGTCCTCGTATGATCACACTAGAGCCGCCCACTGGTGCCACGCCTATAGGCACATCCCCTTCCAGCAGACCTGCGAGAGGAGAGTTTGAATATGAAATGTAGACACGTTGTGTAAATGAGTAAATAAATAAAGAACATAACATATAATTCATCATCATCATCATTTCGGCTGAATGAAGTCCACTGCTGGACACAGGCCTCATCAACACAACGACCAATATGGGTGTGTTGTGTGCTCATTGGGGGGTTTTTGCCATAATCGCCACGCTTGGCAGGCGGGTTGGCGATCACAGTTGAGTTGTTAATGTACTCGAAGTACGCTGCTGCCCATCCTCCGGTTAATCCCATAGTCGCCTTTTACGACACCCACGGGATGAGATGGGTTGGTGCTATTCGTAGCCGGCACCATATAATTACTTTTATAAAAATATACGATACATAAAATATAAGTATATATAAACACACACATACATAAATATACATATCCAAAAATAAAATACACATGGAACTATATAAAATACATACATAACATTATTGTATGTAAGTGTAACCCATTATACGTATGTTAGATATACTAAGACAAGGCGGTTCAATATCAGAAGGTGTTATCCCATTGTTTACAATATTTTAAAATAGTACCCTTTCTGCTTTTTATTTGTAAATAAACATATAGTTTTATCATTTTATCAATACGCCTATTCTTTGGCTTTTTTAGCAGTTGCCTTTCGGTTACGAATACTTAGCTAGTTGCTAGCTTGGTGAGACAGTTAAGCGTTAAAGTTTAGTGACGAGTGGTCTCCGGGTACGAAATGTAAGAAAGGACCACGCCCTTTTATTCCGTGAGCACTGTAGGGGCGCTTACAGATGGAGGGCACTTTGCCAACGACACAGATAACGGCAGCTGTCGACCGCTACGCCGACAGCCTCAGCCGACACAGTGTCCTGTAAGTGTCCGGCGACTAATTAAATATATTGCGTCAAAAGCCATCCTCACCCTGACAACATAATAATAGGATTATCAAGCCGTCTGCAAATTGAGCCTCCAGTGAAACGCTACAATGAATGTTCTTGATCCATATATCCATAATCACCACGGTTGGCAACTTTGTTGATTGCAATAAGTTATTACGAGCATAACTTTGTGTCAAAAAAGGAACTACGAAGGAAGTCGATAATTTCATTTGTTCGTTCGTTTCCGGTTCCTAACAGTAGGCGCATCCAGCTTTCGTCATCCTTGAGAATGTTGAACACAGCATTTGAGCACCCTCCGTCGATTTTTTGTAACACTGCGTGACTCCAATTCACGTGGCCTTACTTTTGTATTGTGTGTTGATCAAAATATGAGGAATACGTCTAACACAAAAACAAAGCTTCATGACGCATAAAATGTAATTTAGGATTTTCTGTAGTTAACCGATACCATTGTCTAAACTTCACGAATCTGCAGTAAGTATTTTTGAACACATAATTATGCATTTCTTTTTACCTACACTAGTGTTTCTCCTGTATCGTGGTTACAGTTTACTGAAATAAATATCACATGCATAAACACCCAGGCCCGAAACAACTTTTTGTAGATCATACAAATATTTGTTTCGTACCGCAGCAAGTCAATCGCTTAGCCACTGCGCCAACCTTGCCAATGATATACATTTCCAAAATTATATATTTTTACCTGTTTCTCTTTGCAGTTTATCATTTTTCAAGAGGAAATTACACGGTAATCTAAATAAAATTTTCCTGGCTTCGGGCGCGTTTAGGTGCTCCTTGTGGTGCATCTCATCGGTGTAATTGTGTTGTAGCTATCGACTGCCTCAGATGGCATGGGCTGACTGTCTTATAGAAGGAGTGCGGGCCGCATAGCATGATACGCCAATATTTATGACATTATTCATCGAGCTTTTGTCACCTCCGGCGTGCCAGCTGAATCAGAACCCACAGGCTAGGTACGTGATAATTCGATGAGACCAGACGGTATGTAGCTATTGCCATGGAAATTGGAAAGACCTCTGGCGTGGGATGTAACTTGTGGCGACACCCTTGCCTTGCTCCATCCCATCTTTCAAGCCCATCGGGCTGTACTGACGCTGCCGCTGCTGCTGCCGCTGTAGATACTCTCAAACAGCGTCAATATAATAACATAATCATCATCAGCCTATACTGGTCCACTGCTGGACGTAGGCCTCTCCCAGCGTGCGCCACAACACCCGGTCATCAGCTTTCCGCATCCAACCGGACCCAGCAACATTCTTCAGGTAATCCGTCCATCTAGCTGGTGGTCGTCCCACACTACGTTTGCCCATACGTGGTCTCCACTCTAGGACTCGTCTGCTCCATCGGCCATCGGTCCTTCAACAAACGTGACCAGCCCGCTGCCACTTCAGCTAGCTGATTCGGTGTGCTATATCGATCACTTTGGTTCTCTTCAATTTTGGAGTTCCATAGTAATGTCTTAGATTTTCGCGATTATTACACATTATAATAAAACACTTTTAAACGGATTCTATCGCGTATATTTTGATTTTTGATTTTCCTGACGTTTCGAATACTTTGCAGCATTCGTGGTCGCAGGATGACTAAGGTGACAGGCGTCGTTACAGATTTTAAAAAGTTATTTTATTTTATCTACCGTACAATTTTAATCAAAAAATTAGTTTCGATGCACGCAGTAATCACTCGCAGTGTCTTGATGTTTCTTAGTGCGGTATCTTGTTTGGGACTTTATTATTTTAATGACTGGATTCCAAACAGGTGGTACCTGCCAACCATCTTCTCTATTAAAATTAGGATGTTTTTTAATTTCAATAGCCTCACGAAACATTCTAGGTACATATCGGTTCTCTTTCGCGAGTACTTGAGGTTGATCAAAACGAAGATAATGGTTTGGTTTGCCTAAGGCATGTTCACACACTGCAGACTTTGTGGAGCGTCTATGCTTGACGTCAGCTATATGTTCTTTTATTCGGGTGGCTATGCTACGCTTTGTTTGCCCTATGTATGATAAACCACAATCACAGTCAATCTTGTAGACCCCTGCATCTTGTAAGGGTATGTGACATTTCACTGGTTTGAGAAGTTGGCTGATCTTCTTGTGCGGCTTGAAATAGGTTTTTATAGAAGCACGCTTTAAGATATGACCAATTCTGTCCGTGACTCCCTTAATGAATGGTAAAACAGCGGGCCGTCGATCAACCGTGGTGGGTTTCGGGCGGCTTCTGCGACGGGGATGTGGAGCTTTCAAATTGTTATTTTGAAGAACTTGCTTCACATGGTTAAGCTCCCCTGCCAGGTGGTCGGCGTCGCAGATGCCGTGTGCTCTCTGTAACAAAGATTTGGCCACAGTAGCTAACTGACAAGGATGGTGGTGAGATTCACCGTTAAGGTACCTGTTTGTATGGGTAGGCTTTCTATACACAGTGTGGCTAACAGAATGATCTGGATTATGGATGAGAAGTATGTCAAGAAAGGCTAAGCAATTGTTATCCTCCAATTCCATAGTAAATTAAATTTTACTGTGTATTGAATTTAGGTGTTTTAGGAATGCAGAGACCCTATTGTGAGGCAAGATGGTAAATGTGTCATCTACATCCTGCGACCACGAATGCTGCAAAGTATTCGAAACGTCAGGAAAATCAAAAATCAAAATATACGCGATAGAATCCGTTTAAAAGTGTTTTGGAGTTCCAGTTGGATTCCGGTTCATACGCATACTTTGAGCCTTTAAGTTGATATTTAGAACGCCTCCGAGAAGTCGGTGATCACTACCGGTGTTAAACCTTTTAATCACAGAGATATTTATAAATATATGCTTATTATCCGACATGATGAAATCTATCTCATTCTTTGTCACAATCTGGGAATCTGGGCTCTGCCAGGCTCTGGGCCTTTGGGACTTCTTTTTGAAGAAAGAGTTCATCAAGAAGAACACCTGTCTTTCTAGAAAGTTGACCAGCATCTGGGCCCTGTGATTTCGCCGCCCCAAGCCGTATGGTCCCACTCTAGATTCGTCGCTTTCTTGTACTCCCACTTTGGCGTTGAAGTCCCCCATAACAACGCTGTAGTGAGTCTTGGTAGTATTATTTAGAGCCTTAACACTAACTTCATACGAGGGCAGTTTGGCAACTCAATGACTTTAAGGTTGAATAAAAACATTTTTAAAAATAATTTTTTGTCTCATGTTTGGAAACTCAATACGAAGCGCATTTCTTTTTTTCAAATTTGGTGCGAAAACAAGCTTTTTGGAAACAAAAAAGTCAGGCGACTTCTAAGTAATCTTTGAAAATGGTGAAATGCGAGTTTCGAGTGCTAATTAAACACTATTTTTTACGTGTTAAAACTATTAAGCAGACCGAAGACAAATTGAAAAAGTGTTATGGTGATTCTGCGCCTTCTCATGGGATGGTACATAAGTGGTTCACTGAATTTTGTTGTGGACGTACTACCACTAATGACGCGGAGCGCCCAGGAAGGCCGATTGAGGTCACTACGGAAGGCATGGTTAATAAAATACATGATATTGTTTTGGCAGACCGTCGAGTGAAGATACGCAAAATAAGTGATGCTGTGCACATCTCGACTGAACGAGTTTTTTATATTTTGCATGATATTCTGGGCATGAAAAAGCTTTCTGCAAGATGGGTGCCGCGTTTACTAACAGTCGACCAGAAACGAAATTGTGTAACAGCTTCTGAGGAATGTCGAGTCATGTATAATCGCAATCCGAGTGAGTTTATGCATCGGTACATAACAGTTGACGAAACGTGGGTCCATCATTATACACCAGAGACTAAGCAACAGTCGAAGCAATGGACTTCTACTCCCCGGTGCCTCAAAGAAGGCAAAAACTGTTTGCTCGGCTGGTAAAGTGATGGCCACAGTCTTTTGGGACAGCCAAGGGGTTATTTACATCGATTTTTTGGATAAAGGTTATTGTCTTAATAACCGGAGCTTACTATGCTACATTGTTAGATAGATTCAATATAAAGTTGACCAAGAAACGACCGCATCTAGCAAAGAAAAAAATTCTATATCATCGGGATAATGCACCGGCACACTCGTCGTGCAATCGCGACATCAAAAAGTCGAATTAAGATACGAATTATTGCCACACCCTCCGTATTCGCCAGATTTAGTCCCCTGTGACTTTTTTCTCTTTCCAAACATGAAGAAATGGCTTGGCGGGCAAAGATTTTCGTCAAACGAAGAGATGGTAGCCGAAACCGAAGCCTATTTTTCAGGGCTTGACAAATAAATATTTTTTTGTTGGGTTGAAGAGGTTGGAACATCGCTGGACTAAGTGCGTAGAGTTGAAAGGAGATTATGTGGAAAAATAAAAAAATGTATATGGAAAAAGAGTGTTTCTTCTTTCCAAAGTCATGGACTTATCAAACCGCCCTCGTACATGGCTTCGACTTCGTCATCAGGTTGCGTCGAGGTCGGTGCATATACCTGTACCACCTTCAGGGAATATCTGTTGGTGAGCTTCAGTATTAGGTATGTTCATTTTAAGGCCCACCTGTTGGGAAATTCTGTTGAGATTATCGAGTACCATTGTACTGAGCTTTTGCAGCAATTCTGCCATGACTACGATGTCGTCGGAAAATCGAAGGCGAGTGATATACTCGCCATTGATGTTAATGCCGAATCCTTTCCACTCTAGTAGCTTGAAGGCATTCTCCATTCCAGTGGTGAACAGTTTCGGCGAAATGACGTCCCCCTGTATTACACCTCTCCGCGATGGGATGCGCTATTCATGTACTCGGGCCGACATGGTGACGTTTCTGTATAATCAATGCAACACTTCGATGTACCGATAGTCAATGTGGCACCGCTGCGGAGACTGCAGCACCGCCCAGGTTTCGATCGAATCTATGGCTTTCTCATAGTCCACAAACGCTAAGCATTTTGTCTGATTATACTACTCGGTCTTATGTATAACCTGCCGCAGCTTATGGATGTGGTCTTTGTTATTAAAACCTTTTCGGAAACCGGCTTGTTCCGGAGGCTGGAAGTCATCAAATATGAGCTCGAGACGATTCGTGATGACCCTTGAAAACAGCTTATAAATATGGTTAAATCATAGTAATTTAATATAATTAGATGCTTTTATTTAACGAACCATTAAGAAAAAATAACTGACATAAATAATAAATTCAAACATTTCAATTGTTATTAATTATATGACAATTATTCTAAAAATTAAGAGGCATACAGTTAAATTCAACAGTATTATTATTCTTTATTGTACAAATGTAAATGTACTGCCGCTAATCCTGAGGATCCTGGCAAGGACAATGGGACTAACTATTTATATTATTGCATTGTCATCAGTCCTTGATAAGTGTGCTAAGTTTCAAATCAATCCGACATTTTGAAGGGGATGAAAATCGAGTTAAAAATTGTGCGTAATAAAACTACAGTACTGGAGGCCGGGTAAAGTAGGTAAGTAAGTAAGGTAAGGTAAGGATTAAGTAAGCCTTAAACATATATCTGCCGCTAATAATGCCAATAAATGCCTTTAGTGATTTCTCCTACTTAGAAGTAGCGATATAGTTGTAAGTCGTCTGCATAGAGATCATAGCGATAAAAAAGTACTTTTGTAATGCCGTTTATAAAAATGGAGAAGAGAAGGGCACCCGCAGCTAAATCACACCATTTGGAGAAACCCTCATCTGAGCAAACCACTTTCGAGTGAAAGGTAAGAGTTAAAATATGAAATTAATTAATTAGAGGATAGGAATTCTAAGCGGATCTTAAAATCATTGAGTTAAAAGCACAATGCTAAAGTCCAGTAAAACCAAAACCGTAAAAAGTTTGTTCTTCGGTTATTAAACGAATAAAAAAGGGAAGTTCTCAATTCGATGCGTTTTTTTATGTATGTACACCGATTATTCCGAGATTTGTTGACCAATTTGAGCAATTCCTTTTTTAATAGGTGCAGAATACTTTTGGATTCGTCACATTTAAATTAAATTACACTTGATTGAGTAGTTAGTATTAGTTTAATTTAACTGCGCTCATTAAATCTAGACGATTTCTTAATATTTCACGATCCCTCCGAGATTAGAGAGCCGATTTGAGTTATTCTTATTTCATTTAGTGATAGATACTCTCGAATTAGTTTCATATGAATATCATTATGTTTCGTTAAGTCCCTCCTCCTCCTCTCATCACCTTCGACCATGTGGACGTAACGAGCCTTCTGTAAGACATCGTTTTTATGAAGACAAACTTAGCGGTTCTGCAGAAAAACTTAGATTTTCTTTTTTAACTTTGCCCCGCACTAGGATTTCTCCTGTGTCGTGGGTGCGTTTACAGATATACATTTCACACACAATACACCCAGATCTGGAACCACTACCTGCAGATGATACAAAAAAAATTTGTTCCGTGCGGGAATCGACCTGCGACCCGGAGCGCAGCCGTCGACTGTATCAGCCACTGCACCAACCATATCGTCAAATGCATCCCAAAACGACTTCACCGATTTGCGCAATGAAATTATCGAATTGCGTAGAACGGTAGCGGTAACGAGGCCAACATTAAGTGCATCGAACGTAAACATGCGTCGCGGCGCTGGCCTCGATAGATCGGTGGCAAGTTTCGCGTCAGCAGTTTTGTCATCGCCGCCATACCCGTCGAATGCTGAGCTTGCAGTGTGCGCACCTCGCGCACCCCCAACCCCAGCTCTGCGGCACTTTCCTGCAACACCGAAATGGAGAATCTCCCCAGTGCCACTGTGGGCACCAAAAAGACCATGCTGGAATAGCACCGAAGCCGGGTAATGATGATGGTTTAATGTTGGTGCAGAGGAGTGAACCAATAAGAACCGCTGCGATACGGCTGCTGCGGAGTCCAAAATAACGATACGTGCCGTGAAGCCAATCACCCCGGTGTATATCTCTCGCCTACACTACACCACTAAAGCGGAGGTCATCGTGGAGCACGTGCGTCAAAGGACCAGCTACACGCTGAAAGTGTAGTTGCTGGAGTCGTGTTATCTGCACCTCGTCATGGAAGAGAACTTTTGGGCGCAAGGCGTGGTGTTCCATCGTTTCTACGGACAAGTGCCACTAGAACACACAGTGACGTAGTGCGAAGTGAAGGTATTTTAATAACAAACGAGCTAAGTTTCTTTATACTAACATTTAATCTGTATAATTATAATATCTATGTTACTTTGTAAGGTATCTATCGACAAAAGTAGCCTAAAAATAAACAATTAATCTCTCTCTTCACGGGCTTATATCCCCTGTAAGGCAGAAACTGGTCTTTTGATAGGCATACGCTGGGACATGGGTCTAACACGCAGAGGCCCTTTAGTGAATTTTAATCTAAAATGTAATGGGACACTAACCTGGGACTCTCCATGGCTGCACTATAAAATTCAGTCTCGGATTGTCCCCGGAGGTATAAAACTATTCTATTCAATGGAAACTACAAGTATAAAGTCCTATTGCGATGGGTGCTAAATGGATTTAATACTATGAAAAATAGAGATAAAAACGGCGTCTGCCTTTCCACCTTTTAGTAGCTTTCACGAGATTCTCGTCATGTGGGATAGTTATATCCACAATTATTGTGCGGCGCTCTACTCGATCTATCACCACTATATCAGGCTTATTGGCTAGTGATGATAGATGGATCCCGGTACAACGTGACATGATCATTTTCTAGGACTAGGTGGAGCACATACTAGTTAGTATGGCACCTCTGTACAAGGTTGTATTGCAGTGCAAGTTGCTGATGGATAATCATGGCTACTGGGTTATGTCTGTGCAAATTTTCGTCGTTAACATGACGAGAGTAACTGGAAATAATGTGACGGATAGATTCGCCCGAAAGGTGACATGCCCGATAGAAGTTAGCCGTGCCGTCCTTGACAATATATTTCCGGTAGTTATTCGTCGTAACTTTATCCATTATTGCACAGATAAAACCTTCAGTTTCCACAAAGAGGTCACCAAAACGTAGCCAAGACACGGACGCTAAAAAATTCACATCAGGCCCATGGAGGGCCTTGTAAAAGCCTCCGTGAAGCTCCTTGCTCTATATGTCCATACGATCATTAGTGTCCAGTATTACAGGCGTACGCCAGTTCTCTTTAGCCAAGGGGAGCGGGGTGAGTCCTTTATCCATTGCAACCACATCTCGGTGCATCCCCACTTCGGCTTGGATAAAGTACTCTCTGAGGCTGCACACCTCACGATTGTAGAGGGTCTTAGCATTTAAAAAATCTTGCGCCCGCAATTTCGTGGGATGTATAGCCTCATCACCGATGAACGTGGGTGATGAATCCGTATTTTTTTCCGTTCTCGTATGATCACACTAGAGTCGCCCACTGGTGCCACGCCTATAGGCACATCTCTGAGAGGGTTACTGTAAGGCGCCCCCCCCCCCCCGGGGGGGGGATTGTAAAGGATCCCCCAAAGCATCCCTGTGCGCTGTGCTATGCGCACACGGTAGCGCGTGACCACATGCGCGCCACCGTCTTCTGTTGGGTTACATGGTGTGGGCACGCAGATTCCCCAACTACGCACCCGAAAACCCAGAGGCCTCCCGCCTTATAGCGACGGCGGGGGTTTCAGGCGTATGGGAATTAGGCGCCAGGGCGGTTGTTACCCCGGCGCCCTCTCCTCCTTCTTTGAGCAGGACCGTCCCTCTCCCGGTCCCGCTCTGCGGTCTCCTTCTGGAGCATGACGCTCCCACAGATGGTGACCACTGGATTCCAGTTTTCGTGCTCTGCCAATATAGCCGACACTACTGCTGGCAGAGAAAGATCTTGCCCGATCTGATCCACCAGGATCCCCCACTCGGCGGCCCACGCAGCGCACGCCTCGAGCGTGTGCTATGCAGTACCCTAGTCGCTATCGCAATGGTGGCATTGTGCCGTGGCTTTTCTTCCTATCCTGTGCAATATGACTAACATATTGCACTGATCCCAATTAACGTGGGACCAAATCAGGAGCAAGTAGAAGCCGTAATGGTAATTAACTCAGCATACGCACACGCGCCTTACGCCTACTTTTAACTTTTAGGCAATGAATTACACAATTGAAACTTATGTTTACACTATTATGTTTTTATGTTTACATTATATACTACACGGTTTGCTTATGAAACATTATATCATTATTTGCTGGTTAGTTATACAGGAATAACAAGTGTACGGCACCGTCCCAACTAGGATGACCTCATCATCCTGCGACCACGAACCCTGCAATGTGTTCGAAACGTCAGGAAAAACAAAAATCTAAAATATATGCGATAGAATCCGTTTAAGTGTTTTATTATAATGTGTCATACTCGCGAAAATCTAAGACATTACTATATAATACATATCTAATTATATGCTCTTTTTCCTGCTCTGCTCCATTGCAATATGTTAGTCATATTGCAAAGGTTTTGGCAAAAGGGTTTTATTGTCGGACGCCTGCCTGACACCTGCCCTCCTTGGGTATGCTAGTGTTGATGGTTTACCCACCACCTCCGGATAACCCAATGTGCTTTCCAAACTCCGTTTGTCGCCTTCTACGACACCCACGGGATGAGATTGGATAGCCTTATTCGTGACTGCAGCTCCACAGCAATGTAATATATAATTATATAATTTCGGCCAAATAAAGTCCACTGCTGGACACAGGCCTCCCCCAAAGATCACTACATCGACCGATATGGGTGTGTTGTGTGCTCATTGGGGGATTTTGCCATAATCGCCACGCTCGGCAGGTGGGTTGGCGATCGCAGTTGAGTTGTTAATGTACTCGAAGGAAGCTGCTGCCCATCCTCCGGCTAACCCTATAGTCGCCTTTTAAGACACCCAAGGGATGAGATGGGTTGGTGCTATTCGTAGCCGGCACCACACAGCAGACATAATTATATAAATACTACAAATACATTCAATTCTGAAGACTAAAGATGAATAACGATGAAAAAAAGCTTTCAAACGTAATATCCTAAGAATTATTAGCGTTTATAGGCTGAAGCCGAATTTAAATACTTCCACACTTAAGCCGAAAGACGTCCGCTGCTGGACATAGGCTCCGCTAAAGATCGCCACGACGACCGGCCTGGGCTTGTGTTGACTACTATTGGGGGATTTGCCTTAATCACCACGCTTGGCAGGCGGGTTGGCGATCAGAGTTGAGTTGTAATTAATATACTCAAAGGAAGCATCTTTTCAGTACATTAATGCCGGAGCAGCGGCTTACATATTTACAATTTATACAGTTTTTCTGGTTATATCACTCAGTCCGTAATCTACGCTTGTAGTAGCGAACAGTCGACCGACAAAAATAGTCAGTGTCCGGAAAGTAAAGATATTTTATCTTCACACTCACAATATTTTGTGCGGAGGAAAGATATACCAACTTTACATAGGTAACTATAATTGTATCGCGTCATGCGTACCATGACGTTTATGCATAGACCGGTAGATGGCGCTGGGGTACCTCAAGCGTTTTTACTCACAAGTTACGACCGTGCATTGTAGGCACTTGTGTTACTGCATTATGTACTGGATTCGATTCTAAGTTCCAAAAATAATTTATTGGATGTTTCAGTTATAAGACAAAAATCATTAATAGCCCGGGGTTAAGATATATGGTAGATGTCTTACCGACTGTCACATATCATCGAATGTCTCTCTCTCTCACTGATATAGACCTGTTTCGGTCTCTGTCTAATTCTCCAAAGCCGAAACCGCAAACCAACGGTAAGTAATTTTAAGTATGGTAACTTACGTAAATGTGACAATTCAAATTATACAGAATGTTAAACTAGTAAAGGCATTATTACTACAATATATTTACATACATAGTTGCCATCGGCTTATCAGCCAAAGGATGACCATTTCCGAACAAAGGCCTAACCCATAGATTTGCACAACGACGGGTTACATACCGCCTCTAACGACTCCCAGCGACCTTCACCAGGTCGTTTGCCTATCTCGTTGGAAACCGTCCCTCATTGCGTTTTCCGGTGCGTGATCTCCACTCTCTCGTACTCGTACACTCGTCAGTCTTCGTACATAAGTTCTAAATAAAAATATAGTCCCATGTAAATGATATACACTTTTGAAAAACACAACCCTCCTTCATTATGGCAGTGAGGTATAAAACCTTAAATGCAAGTGCCCTTTCTTTCCCAAAGGAAAGTTATAACTGTCATCGAGTAGATCACTATCACTAACCTTCGATTTGCCGACGACATTGTAATTATGTTAGAATCGCTGCAAGAACACACAAGATCTCAACAGAGTTTCCCAACAATATCCATTGGGAACTCTGTTCTCGAAGTTGTTGACCTGTATGTCAAACGAAAACGAAGAAAGATAGAGGTCAATCGTTGAATGCGACTCGGGTGGGCAGCGTTCGAGAAATTTCGCAACATCTTTTCGTCAACAATACCGCAGTGCCTTAAGACACAAATGTTAAAATATACTAGTAGTTAAGATGAAAGTTTTTAATCAGTGTGTGCTACCAGTGATGATATATGACACACAGACGCGGTCGCTCATTATGGGCCTCAAAACAAAGCATAAGGTCAGTGCAGCGATCTATGAAGAGAGCTATGCTTGGTGTTTCTCTACGAAATTTAATCAGAAATAAATACCTCTTCAGACATTTCTTCCGCCCTAAAAAGAAGGTTAGCTACGAGTTAGATAAATAACTAAAAAATAACTAATAACATTTTTGAGATTGTTAAAAAATGGTTAGCTAACGTTAGTATAGTAATTGTTAATAATCGCAACGTCAAAAACGAAAACAGGAGGGTGGGTGTTGCGTGAACAGCATCAAAGAACCCAATTTCATGTCAATATTATGTATCTTCACACCAAAAATTCAACATAACGTACCGCATTCATGAACACTCATATTTGAGTTTCGTTATCTAATCAACTCTACGTTTTAATACTCTTAGGCATTAGTCTAGCTATTACTTATCCAAACAATAACTATATAAGCAAAATATTACTTAAGTTAGAATTTATCTTTGAGTAAGTGTTATTTTAGTAAGTGTACAACGTCATCTATTAACAGGGAGGGTTACGAGTTTCTTCAAACATTAAAGTTCAAGCAAACTCCGACAGATGTCAGCACTGGGATTAATATAAAGTCGAAATATGCGTTCCGTACTAAATGAGCCAGCGTGGACGAAGCTGAATATCTCTGTCAATTCAAAACAAGTGTTCGCATGCAGGAAGTTCCTTCAAAGTAATGATCTATAGGGTACAAAAGCAAAAAGAAAATGAATGTGTTAAAGTAAATGAATAGCCAAACCTCTTCACAGCTCTTAATTGTTTTAGTTCGGGGAAAAAGCCTAGACATTCTAGCGAGCCGGCCAGTACCGAGCCACTAGCACTTAATATATTACTACACTAGCACTATAACTAAACCAGATAAAACTTCCTAGATCTTTCCTCAGAACTACCTAATCCGAATGTCTGTTGTTTAGTTTTTCGATAATTAAGCCGGCCTGGGGAAGGTAGAGGTACCTACCGGACTCTTACTGGCTAAAACAACGCCACGCACGGCTAAAATTACAGTTTTCCTTCAAACTACCCTGCGCCGCAAAATTGTCCACAGTTGCTTCAAAAATACATAAATAAGTCATGTGATGATTCTAGAAAATTATTCCTCGACTAGCTGGGACCCGCGGTTTCACCCACGTTTAATTTAAAAGAAATTTTGAGTACTTCGACATATACACTTGACATAGAACATAAATATATATATATATATATATATATATTGGATTTCAAGGGTTTTATTTTTTTGCGCGGAACCCTAATTGTTTTTCTAAAATAAAAGTAGCCTAAGTTATTATTATACATGTATATATATATATACATTAGCTATCTGCCAGTGAAAGTCCCGTCAAAATCGGTCCAGCCGTTTCGGAGATTACCCGGAACAAACAGACAGACGGACAGACAGACAGACAAAAAAAAAAAAAATAGCTTTTTTGTTATAGGTCCCGTATATACTTTCATATGCATTTAGTAAAAAGCTGTTATTTTGAAATTACAAACAGACACTTCAATTTTATTTATTTGTATGTTTGTATGTATGTATAGATATATCATACAATACATCCCACCTTTCCAAAACTATAAACTATATGCATATTACTAATTAATTGTTCATTCCCATTGATGTAGTCATCATCGAAAGTGACATCATCATCATCACTCCAAAACATCTGAGTGCCTGACATTCCTGTACAGAACTCCGCAATTGTTTGTTATTAATGTTTATTTTCTATTCCCAGAAATATCCCGAATAATTACCGGGTTTTTGTGATTTGTTTTTATTATGGATGGTCAAGTATGTACTACAACATAATAGCATAAACTGTTATTTATGTAGTATTTTCGCCGCGACGGTAGGCTGCGATTAGATCGGGCTGGGCAGGTGGAGGGCCACGTCAAAGTATCCGTAGGCCTAGACCCGCATGAAATCTCTCCCCGCTTTACGCTGCATTCCCTGTCCACATAGCAAATGTGGCTAACGTGCAGATAGGTCCCAACGACATTGCCCTGCAGGCAGGAGGGCACTGATGGTGGTTGCACCTACTGCAATTTTCCTGCTGCATATCAAGGGTGTCAGCTTTCATTATTTCTATAGAATCATCTCAAGGCATAATCGTATATTAAAGTAACGTCACTCTTTTTAATCATATTATCGAGAATTATTTAATAAATATAAATAAAACAAGGTTTTTACATTTTTGTCATTTATTTTATTTTATTTACAAATAGAAATTCCCTTAGGTAAAATAAACTTACTTAAGTCTTAAATTATGATACTGTACAATGTTTGTACGACGGATTACGGGCAGTGTGAAAAGATCCCGGTGTAAAGTATTTATGGCAAGTCTTAATAAAGTGCTGGTGCTTAAATAAATACGATGTAGTACGATGTGCATCCTCTATGCAGTGTAGGTTGTTAGAACCGAACTCTAGAACTAAGTAAATCTTAAATTCGTTTGATATTATACTAGTAACGTTTTGTTAGCTAGTGCATCTCTACATAATGGACTGTGGTGCATGATGACGTAAGATGCTTACGTAGTTATTATACAATATGATCACTGGAATGTTTGGTAAGTATCTAATTTTAGGGGATCACAGACGAAGACCGGGATTAGTGCTGGCAACGTAGGCGAGGAGTTCATCAGAGTCCTCACAGACTACGGGCTTCTCGTGGTAGCAAGCGACGTCGTGCCATGCGATGCCGTCATTGTACACGTTGTTAAGGATGCTGAGACAAGATTCTGAAGTTCCGTTGATGTCGAACTCTGCGTTGTCAGGCTGACGCTGCTTCTTGTGGCCAGTCTGGGACCAAGGATTGTAACCCCAGCCGTTGGGGATCTGGAAAGAGATGGACAATAAATTCTCTTCTTTGATATCCCATAAATGAAGAGGTTTTTATAGATTACAAATCTGTTCCAAGGATGTTTTGTGTAATGATTAACAACGGCAATAATTTGTATTGTTCAGAGTAACATAGTCTGCTATAATATCTTAGTTATCACATAACACTTTGCAATAAATTGCTGTAAGTTTGCTTGAAATTTGATACTTTAATTTTCATGTTAATTATAATGTTTTAAAAATATTCGTTGACAACTCTTGAGATGATAATTTCATTCATTAACGTGTTTTCAAGATGATAAATGTGAAAGTATGATTTTACTTTTTGACAGCTACTTGAGCAAAAAATTTAAAAAAACAAAGTAAAGTTGTGAGCAAACCTTATACCGTTACTACCAAAGTACAATACAATAAGTAACACAATACAAATACTTGAGTAGTACGTAAATACGTAATAACTTTACTTTCACAAAACACAGGCAGCCACCAATTGTACGCACAGGTGTGTCTTCGAAAGTTATGATTCAGTAAATAAGTACGTGACACAACGGTAATGGGGAATTTTCCCTTTTCGTTGGCGACCATATGAAATGCATGAGTTCTAACTATAACAAAGGAAATTTACCGGCCACTAGAACAATGGATGCAACAACTAGCTACATGGATTCCCGTAAAGATAACGCCATTCCCATCCTTCTTGAAGGTGTCGTGACCGGTAACTACGGGATTAGATAAAGGAAATGTAAAAAAGGCTCTTATGGCCGTTTATTTTAGCGGTCCATGAAATTCCTGAGTTTAGCGGTGAATGTACACGGGCTGACATGATGCAGTAGTACTAACCTGGTTGGTAGAGAACAACTTTTCACGGTTCGCGGACCAGAACCAACCAAAGATATTCTTGGGCTCCAGATCCTTCCGGTTTTCACATCCCTTGAAGTCACACAGGCGACCCGACGTCCAAATATATGGCACATCGTCTGTAATCAATCCATTAATAGGTCAGTAACATTTCATGAGGTCAATGAGAAGCCATCGCAGGGTCACTGGATCTTCAGATGTGTTAATAGCGTCTCTCAATGTCCATTACAATATTCATAAAAACTTAACTAACGATGTAAGTGAAATGTGAAGGCTCCCAATTACATGTCACCTTCATGAAGTACCTTCAAAGATACCATTGCAATTTCACAATTACTCTTAACTACTTACTTTGCTGGATGAGCTTGAATATCAGATTATTTTCTTCTTGTGTTTCCATTGAAACGAGGTCCATGCAGTATTCACGGCAGATGTTGCGGCCATCTAGCCAGTCCACTTTTCTGTTGGCAAGAATAGGTACATGTCCGCTGTAGAAGTAGTTGTGACCTTGGAAGAAAAACTCCTTTGGTCCTAGAAACAAGAGAAAATATAGTTTAGAACGTAACGTTTTCGGGTGGCTCGAGAATAAACGTTGGGCTCTGTTCTGTTGACCACATGATTATGTTCTGCTTGTATTTTACTTAGGAACTCAAGCTATCAAGGTAAGGCTATAACCGTCTCGCAGAACGAATAAATAATAATTTACACTGTACTGTTTATATTTAGCGAGGCGTTAATAGGTGACAATCAATGACCCTCAGCTCACTGCAACAGGTCATGTACCTACCCATCAAACAGTAGTTTCATGGTCGTAACATTGAAGTTCCTTCGTGCTAACAATTGTTTCAAATTATTATGAGCTATGTCACTGTGTGGCAATCAAAGGCGCCGTTACATAACGTTAGGGGCCCACGCATTGTGACCTTTCTTCCTCGCTGCATAAAAACGCAAATATAATGTATCAAGTTTTATATGGAAAATGTCAACAAAAACAAGAAAAATGTTATATCTAAATTCCTAAACGAGATCAGCTTTGACTTAAATGGGGAATTATCATAATATGTGGATCGGTTTATTACGCAGTCACGTTGTCCTTCAGATTAATTTATCTGTTGACTAGCTCACAAATTAAAGTATTACTTGATATGATCTGAAATATCCAACCTATTTATGACAGCAATAAAATCATTAAGCACAAATTAATTTACGAATATTAGATAGACAACGTACTATGCAGTACACGGCGGTATAATTGACATTTTACGGATAAAAGTTAATTAGGTGCTACCTATATTTGTGTGTGTATGTAGTGTGTCTAAAAGCATCCGCGACCTTACATACTTCGTTCTTGTAATTCTAGTAACTGTATCTGGCTGTGTCAATGCTTTCATCATTATTAAATCAAATACCAAGCACTTGCATAAAACGTGTTTATTCTGAGTCTACTTTAGGTAGTGCGGAATGATTTTGGCAGACGATGTTGCAATGGCCGCGGCGGCGATGCGGCGGCGGTCTGCGGCTGTGAGCAGGCCGCGCTGGCGCCGCGTAGCTTACAGATGCGTCGGTCACGCGCCGCGCCAACTGGGCCAAGGATCACTACCGGATGCTATTTTTTTAATTTAACGTACCGGCCCGTTCGCGCCTATTGTCAAACTGAATATCCTGATTATCAGCATTTAGATATGAAAATGGTTTTAGCGTTGTATGTACAGTTTATTTTTATAAATAAACGTGTATTTGTCTTTTAGGCTAAGGGAGGCTCGGGAGGCTCTGAAGGCTTTAAGAAGGTCTAAGAGAAGGCTGAAAGCTTGTGACAATTACCTCAGTTTAGTAGTGAATATAAAAATATAGTTAGGTAATAACACTAATAACAGCATCTTCAATGAATAAGACAAACCCATGAAGGTTCTTTATTTTTCGTGCACAAGTCTTATTTAGATGGTAATTATAGACAATTGCGGTTATTAGTAATTTTGATTACAATGTGAATGTGTTAAGGTTCGCACGACACCGGCGACGCACAATGATTGTTAGACCTTGCGCAGTGACAGACTGATGAAGGTGCGATTGTCTTCTGAAAATCCGGCACTGAGATGCCGCATACATTTAAATGTAAATCGTTCTTATAACCTATCAAGATGGTTCGATATTAGGAATTGGCTTTATTTGTGAAAATCACTCACAATGGGCCCCGTAAGAAGCTCAAGATTACTCAGCGAGCTATAGAGAGCTATGCTTGGTATTTCTCTACGAGATCGGATCAAGAACGCGGAGATCTGTAGAAGAACTAAAGTAGCCGACGTTGCAGCTGAAAGGATAAATAAACTGAAGTGGCAATGGGTGGGGCACATTGCTCGTAGAACTGATGGCCGTTGGGGTAAAAAGGTTCTCGGGTGGAGACCGTGCATCGAAAACGGAGCGTGGGACAGTCTCCAACAAGATGGACGTACGATCTGGTGAAGGTCGCTGTGAGTCGTTGGATGCGGGCGGCATGTGACCAGGCGTAGTGGAAATCTATGGGTGAGGCCTTTGTTCAGCAGTGTACGTCCTATGTGTGATATGATGATGATGAAAATAAAACACTATTTAGTCTTTTTTGTTGCAATCGATGCCCCGCACTAGCATTGCTCCTGTGTCGTGGTTACAGTTCACAGATATAAATCTCACATGCATACACACCCATACCTGGATTAACTATGATCTCTAGTTGGTACAAATAAATGTTCCATGTGGGAATCGACCCCGCAATCCGTAGCTTGGCTTGGAATCCAATGGCCACTACACCAACCGTGTCGTCGATACTACTTTAGCGATCACTGAGATTTCATACAGCGTTCTAAAATGGACTGTTGTACATGAATTACCTTAATGGAAATACATAAGTAATAGATATTGGGAACTATTATGAAGAGACATAAACATACTCATAAATGTTAGAGCAATAAGAATACGATTCAATTTAATATGAGCTTAAGGCACTTTTTTATTGATCCCCGGTGGATATTTATCCTAAATTCCTCCACCCCGGGGAAGGGCGCAGGAGCATGCCGGATTCCTACCTGCTAAAACGACTGGAGCGGTCATCTTCGGCACCGAAGGGGGCTCTAGGTCCTCGTAAGATCTCACTAGAGCCACACATTGGTGCCACGCCTTTAGGCACATCTTGGGGGAATTACTGTAAAGCGCTCACCCCCTCAGTTAATGGAAAGTGACTGTAAAAGGCCTCCCCTAAGACCCTTCTCGGGGAGGATAGTAGAGGATCCCACCCAAACGAGCTTAAGGTACTCAGGTCTTTAAATTTTGGACCACTGCAGTCAAGTATAGTTCAAGTCCGTGTGGTGTCCGGATTAAGAATATCTATAACACCACTCCATTTCCCCCCGTGAATGTCATAAAAGACGACTAAGGGACTCTAAACCAGAGAGATGGGCAGCAGCGTCCCCTCTGAGGAACTGTAGCCATACCTACTGTGCTCACCAACCTAGGTGGGCAGGTGTCAAGCGTGGTGAGTATTGGCAAACTCTGCCCAAAAGGACGACACACGACATGTTACAGGTCTACTATGGGGAATGGGACTGGATTTTGTTCAGCAGTGGACCTGTTTAGCTGAAAACCAGGTAAGGTAACACTAATATAACACTTTTAAACGGAATACATTGCGTATATATTGCATAAATTTTGCAGCAGATTTTAATTTAGTCTACCTAAGTAGCCTAGGATGAACTGGAGATCACTTGGCACCATATTTACGGGGTGCATGGAAAGAGCTCGCGCGAGTGACGATACTTTAGTAAGGCGCACGCACTCTGGGAATTCATCCCCGTTATCCCCGTGCCCCTTGCTGAATGGCTGATCTTTGCAACACAATATAAGCTATTTCCGTGTGAAATGAAGCTCGTACCGAAACAAGAGAAGAAGACCATATCTATTCTTTTTAGGGTTCCGAACGTTTTGTTTATTTATCATATAAATATTGGTATATTGTTATTGTACAAATTTACTGTGGGAGACTGGTGCCTAAACTAGATTCAAGCCTGTATTTCAGGTCACCAGGCCTTCCACCCCAGAAGTCCAATTTCATAGACCTTTCATAAATTGTGCCAAGCGAAAATTTTCCATTTTCTTGTTCTTCGTGTATCTGATTCTATCAAATTGTTTTCTCTTGTTAGGGTTCTCTTGATGAATACGTTGCTTTAACTTTATCAGACACCGATACTGGTTGATTTTGTCCATTATACCCAGTTATCATCTTGCACCCCATGAATGCGCACTTTCACTGCAGACAACATCTTGATATAAAAATAAACTCGCTGTTTTAATAAAATGTATATATTATGGCTTTGATACACCCATTACTGACGATTGCTCAAACCTCAATCGATATAAATGGAATTCTGATAGGATTACTTTGTCGCTGTTAAGACCCCTTTTTCTGTTAAATACTAAGGACTGCGGTCCCTTGGCGGTGTAAATAATTTAATCTTCTAAGTCAATGCAATTAAAAGATCCGGTTACTTATGCCACATATTTTGATATTCGCAGTCACTCATCAAAACCTATAGGGTTGCTTCCCGTTGACCATAACATTTGCAGCAAAAGGTCTCATGGCTCAAGTGTAGGAATAAATACCGAAAATCACTTATTTCATTAATTTACAGAATGATTACGAGACAAACATTTGCGGTTAATCTCATACACGAGCGTCGGCAAAATAAAAGGTTGTTACTATATATTACACTTACAATATACAAAACAACGTGTAATGAGGTCAAGTGCGAGGAAGACTCGCGCCCTGACAGGGTTCCGTTCTGGCGTAGCGCGAGTCTTCCTCGCACTTGACCATCTTTTTATATTTATCTAATTCTTTTGTAACAAAATGGTCTTAGAAAATTAGTACAATACTCGCGCCCATGTGAGAAACAATTATTACAGACGGACATGACGATTAAAACAGCCCCCGCCCGGGTTTAACTACAGAACCTTAAAAATTATAAGAGATCATAATAAAATCATTGTGTGTAAATATTTATAACAAATCCGGATCATAAATCTCCAGTTTTAGTTCTTCTAGTATTACTTCATCTTTACAGAAGTAATAGCAAAGAGCGCGTTTGTAGTAAATTTCGCCATTTCGTGCATTAAATTGTAAGTTGTAATTTTATTTTATCTTTATATGCCAAGGATATACGACAATCTGAAAGTATTAATAGCGAATAATTGTTATTGTTATTAAATTGTCTAAGCTTATCCGAATAAAGTGCCGTTTTATACGTTAACATCCATGACCTGTGCCCATGACCTGTCAGATTTGAACCCATGAACTCACGATGGCATGCAAAAACTATTAGTATGTATTGAGTTATGCGTATAGTATTAAGCAACGTATATATTTAGCGAAAGCCAAAAATATCCGTGTGGTCCGTGTGGTAGCCGGAGGATTAGCACCACTCCGTCTCCTCCCGTGGATGTCATAATTAGCGAATAAGGGGCTCTAAACTAGAGGGATGGGCAGTAGCCTTTCCTTTAGCGGAACAGCAACCATTCTAAATTCACCTACCCGCCTGACAAGCGTGATGAGTAATGGCAAATTGCCCCCAAAACGGCGACACAACTGTCATGAAAATCTATGGCGTAGGCCTTTGTTCAACCGTTGGTGTCTTTTGGTTGATACGATACGAAAAACAATCGAACATCTGGGTTAAAAAAATCCTTTTCACAATGGCAAAACTACGATAGCAAAATTAATTAACACAGAAACAAGAAATAATCGAGTTATAATTTCCACATCTTAAAAATTATAAATCATCGTAAATATGTAAAAAAAAAACTGGAATTAAATTAAAGAGTTTACTCTTTAGAAAAAAAAGGTCACCTAGGCAAATAACCTATTGGTAAAGGGCACCTTCAATTATTTTGATTATATTAAGTAGTCTTTTTTTTTAAACATTGGCCCACACTAGGATTTCTCCTGTGTCGTGGGTGCGTTTACAGACATAAATTCCACATACAATACACTCAGACCCCGAACAACTACCTGCAGATCATACAAATATTTGTTCCGTGCGGGAATCGAACCCACGACCCGGAGCGCAGCAGCCGACTGTATCAGCCACTGCACCAACCGTACCGTCATTAGAATCTTTTAAAATAATAAGCAGAGAGTAATTTCGTCATTAAATTTCGAAAGTCAAAGTCCAAACAGCCAGTAGTGTACGCGCTCGTTATGTAAAAAACAGTATTTCTTTTGTCGTTTTTGATGATTTAAAACTAAAAACATGAAATTTTTATATATAGTGCGGCCATCTTGCTGAAATTACAACTTGCATTCGTTTCGGCATGCTATCGAGGATATTTCTAGTGGTTTTTTGTGGAACGTTCCCACTCCGCAACGACGGCATTCTTTAGCTCCCTGATGTTTTTATTTCAAATAAACCAATTACTAGCACTTATTAAACGTCAGAATTTTGCACGGTTTGCAGTTGATCCTATGGAGAAGAGCCGGCAAGAAACTCCGTGGATACTCTTAATTTACTGATGGCTTCAGAACATCTCAGATGTGCTTTAATGGATTAGGTCTCTTATTGCAAGAGGCCAGCTAGGTAGGTTCCACCGTCAGATATTCGTCGCCAAGCAGTAGTGTTTATATATTTTAATATTACTGTGCTCCGGTAAGAAGGGCATTGTAGCTAGTAAAATTTCTGGGCATAAGAGACTAAATAACTTTACGTCTCGAGGTGACGACCGCAATGTGATGCCCCGCAGGACTAGTCCTGGGTAGCATTCTAATCGTCATGGGCAGGCACGTCGCTTACCACCAGACGAATGAAAAGCTCGTCCCATCTCAAGCTGTATAAAAAAAATGTCGTAGCTTCGAGCTAGTCAATCCAAACGACGAATCCCTACCTCGTGAATATATGATTTCACGTCACCAGAATGGTAGGCGCGAGTGTTGTCATTCATAAAAATAGAATAGTCTCGAAGAGTCGAAAACAGATATACGAGATATCGAAAAACATCAAGAAAAACAAACATGGATCTAATGTGAAATTGCCAACACGCACAAGTGCAAGCGTGGTTATCAATGTTCGTTCCTTTTCTGTATGAGAAGAGGCCTTTGTCCTGCAGTGAGACTGTCATCATCATCATCATCATCATTTCGGCCGCAAGACGTCCACTGCTGGACATATGCCTCCCCCAAAGAAGGAATGACGACCCGTCTGGGCTTGTGTTGTGTGCTCATTGGGGGGTTTTGCTATAAGCGCCACGCTTGGTAGGCGGATTGGGGATCGTAGTCGAGGTGTAAATGCACTCGAAGGACGCTGCCGCCCATCCTTCGGTTAATCACCCAGTCACCTTTTACGAAACCCACGGGATGAGATGGGTAGGTGCTATTCTTAGCCGGCACTACACGGCAGTGGGACAGTAATAAGTTGATATTATAATCACTCGGGTGTTTAGGCAAAACGAATTAAACGCCACTGCAGACAAAAAAGAAACACTGCGGACGACCCTGAGCTCAAACAGAACACCACATTTGTAAACTTATGATAAAATAATTAATTCCATGTTAACGATGGCCCATTAAAAGTACAGAAGCTGTAGTAAAGATTTCTTGTGTTGTCAAGGTGCTATTGCAAAAGTGGAAGATAAATAATGTACGACTCAGAATACTTGTTTACAAATACATTTACTAACTGATATGTCTATGACTTAGCACAGTATATAATGCGTACAATATTTATAAATATGAACACATACTGTCTATTACTTTATTATGAGCTTTAAGGCCTATGAATGCTTTTGAGTAGTTGGGAGTAGTAATTACAGTACAAGATGTTCTTCACGTGAACGCTTTGTCAATTCTTGACTGTAAACAAGATATATAAAAGATATCAACCACAGATTGCGTGTCTAATAAGACACGAAATAGATATAGGTTTCAACTAAGGTGTTGCTCACGCTAGAACCGGTTACCCCAAGCGATGACCACTTCGAACATATGATAACCTTTTAGGCATAATTAATTAAAATACCTATGAAATATGGACAAGTTGCAACTAAAAGCAAAATAGAACAAAGTTATTTTTTGGTAATTGAACTGCTGGTAAATCTCCTATTGCAAGAGACTACTTAGCCGCTAAATGGCACGCTACTTTCGTTTTGTAGGGAATGTTAAGCAAAGCTGATAAGTAATATATGGGGTTTCCATTTATATAGAACATGGAAATCATATAACTGTATATTTTGTTGACAATAGTGTAAGTTACTGCGGAAAAGAGAAAATAGCTAACAGTGTGTACTTAGACGTCTCGATACTTTCACATAAAAAATCTAAAACAATTAACACAATGTATACCTGAAATGCATGAACAAATATATATTCTCTCAGAATACAGCTGCAAAAAATATAGGTACCTATGTATATTATTTCTAGTTTATGGACAAATAGAAAAACTAAAACTAAATATTGTTGTTAATGTATTTTAGGAAAGATATTGAAATATTCTTCGAAGTATTATGCGATTTGATCTCAGTTGATATCGACGACATATATAAAATAACGGTTATAAACAAAGCCAAGGATAAATATATAATCTACTATAATAATGTCTAATATGTAATATTTCGTATTTTGCTGCAGAAGCTTCCTATTTCCTGTTTTCACTTTACGATTGTTTGTGGTCTGTTTCCTTAGATTTAGAATAGAAAAGCGGCAATGTATCTCTATCTTATCTGTGGTGACAAGATCCGAAACGTTTTCTGTTACCTGCCAGAAGTGATTCAAGATTGTAAGAGCGTAATAATTATTATGAAATAACTATACCCTTTAAAATTATTTTGTCGGTTGATATAGGGGCCAAGTTGAAGGTATACTTTTAAAGTTACAACACACCGTCGGAAAAACGAGATCTGTTGCATAACTTGTTGAATAATAATATTATTAATGCGTCATATGAAATCATTACCATAACATATCGCAGTCCGCTCACTGCAAGGAAAGTGATACAAGTGAAGAAGATATAAGGAAAAAGATGTCAGAAAAAGTATTTTTCAAAGAGCAGAGAAGAAAAGGTCCAGATCTTAAACAAAGTTTCGACCAGAGGTTTTTTTTGTAATTGTATTTTACAAGTCGGCAAATAGGAATTAAAGAGCTTGATATGTCCCTCTTAATTCCCCAGCACTCTTATCTCGAGTTCTACAGAATATTAACCATTGCTATTAGTATGAGAATTATTGGTAGAGGTACTAGAAGTGATACGGCCGTGGCCGTAGAATACTTACTATTGCATTGCTGGCGTAATGTAAACAGTCTAAGTTACTGGGAGTACATACTAAGTAGTAGTAGTCGAAAGAGTAAATATCACATGTTGAAACACGCGTACTCCTTCATCTCCACTACGGTGTTCACTCTACTAAAATAGCACTCGACCGATTATTCCAGTGGAGTGTAATAGTAGTAGAGTGGACATGCGCTTTTGCAGAAGTAAGTAAACTCCCGTATAAAAAATGAAAAACATTACGTACATTAATAATTATTGTTGTTTATTTATGTATGTATAATGAAAAAAAAAAACTGTAATACTAAGGTATGTATATATTTTGCTTTAGTAGTGTTATGGAATACCTACGTTACTATGCAATGTTACTATAATTTATATATTTTTATAGCTATTTAGTTAATCTAACCTATTAAACCAGTGTTTCGTTGCGTACATTCAAATGTGTAATCGTATTTGTGTTATTTGAATATGAATTGTTCTGCCACACTCTCTGAATCATCGTCAAAAAGGATATGCTTATAGATTACTTACTTACTTAGAACGATATCTCAATATGCTATTTAAAGATACTATGGAATATGGACAACAAAACACCGATCTTTTCAAATAAAGAATGTGGTCTGATTAAATTATATAAAAAAAATTATACAGCTGAACCATAATTTCTAACCAACATAATCATATTGGTTAGAACCTATCATAACCCGATTAACTGCTACGTGAGAGCATATTCTATTATGAGAAAACAGGAGGGTTTTATTTCCGAAGACTACACCAATGCGTCAAATTCACATTTTGTACATTTTAACTGTATAAAACTAGAGACCATCTGTCAAAATCAATAATAAATCCCCTTATTAATTTGAGAAAAATCTGGACGAAAGCGTGTTAAAAATGGGCCAAAATTTCGCGCTAGCACCTAGAAAAATCCATTACGAAGATATAACCTATAATGTCGAACACTGTCTTGTAAAAAACAACGTGAAAAAAGATTTGGAGGAATCGCCATTCGACAAGATATATCAGCGATATTAATGTCGAAGCAAACTGCTCAAACCGAATCTGCCTCCCTATGGAATATCTTGCGCTAGAAAAAGTTAATGCCGACCCAGACTTGAGTATCCTCCGTGCCGATAAAAGGAATGCTACTGTGATAATAAACCCGTCGATTACAATTAGAAAATTCAAGAACTGTTGTCGGACTTAGCACTTATAAAAAGGTAAACAAAGAAACAGCTAACAAAATTCTTAAAAATACTACTGATTAATATCCAAACACTCCGACACTAGAATTGGACGTGAAAACTAAACTATTCCATCCTGCACTAAACCACCAAAAGATGTATGGGTTGCCGACAATTTACAAAAGAAATGTTCCCGTTTCGTCCAATAGGAAGCCAGATTGATAAACCGATTGACTGCCTGGATGTTTTTAAGAAACGGTTAAGTGAGCATGACTTGCCTCTACAATATGCAGAGATACTTAAACACTGCCTTACCATCGGTTACCTGATCTGGGACAAGAAATTTTATCTGCAACTGACGGTGTGGCCATGGGTTCACCGGTCTATCCTGTGGTTGCCGATATTTTCGAGAGGATTTTAAAGAGAGAGCACTGATGACAGCTCCGGCTATTCCAAAGAGGTTCAAACGGTACGTAGGTGACACTTTTACCATCTGGCCGCACAGTAGGGTCTCTGAATTGTTTAAACGCCTCAATCTAATACACAGTAAAATTCAGTTTGGTTTATTGGAGGATAACAAATCCTTGACCTTTCTTGACATACTTCTCATCCATAATCTTGATCAATCTGTTAAGCACATCGTGTATAGAAAGTCTACCCATACGGACAGATACTTTAAGAATGTTCAATCGGTACGTAGTTGACACTTTTAGCATCTTAAAAGACAAGCTCTTTGAATTATTTTCATTGTAAAATTCAATTGACTATGGGATCGGAGGATAACAAATCCTTGGCCTTTCTTGATATACTTCTCATCCTGATTATTCTGTTAGTCACATATGTGAAGAAAGCCTACCCATACAGACGGTGGTCTAGACGGTAATCTCACTGTCAATTAGCTACCATGGTCAAATTTGTTTTATAGAGAGCACACGGTATCTGCGACGCCGACCATCTGGCAGGGGAGCTTAACCATGTGAAGCATATTCTTCAAAATAACAATTTGAGAGCGCCACATCCCCAAACAAACATACGCTTTGTATAGGCCCAAGAATAAAAAAGTAATACAAAGCTAACGTCAAGCACTTCTCCACAAAGTCTGCAGTGTGTGATGCTTTAGACAAATCTCACTATTTTCTTAGTTTTGATCAACCTCAAGTCCTCGCGAAAGAGAATCGATATGTAATAAGAATGTTTCGTGAGGCTATGGAAATAAAAAAGAACACCCTAATTTCAATAGAGGAGATGGTTGGCAGGTAGGTTCATTTTGGAATTCGGTTATTAAAATAATAAAGTCCCAAAAACATACCACACTAAAAAACTTCAAGACAATGTGAATGATTAGTGCATGCATCAAAACAATTTTTGATTCGTTTTGTACGGTAGATAAAATAACTTTTATTAAATCTGCAACGACGCCTGTCACCGTAATCATCCTTTGACTATGAATGCTGCAAAGTGTTCAAGACCTCGGGAAAAACAAAAATCATTAATATACGGGATGTAATCTGCTTAAAAGTGTTTTATTGTAAAACTAAAAAGTTTACGTAAATTTCATAAAAAAATTGAATATCCACGCTTTTTAACTTTTATTATGGATCAATAATCTTGACATAACTATCTGCAGTTTCTTTGGAGTCATTCTCTACACATTATATTAATACGCATAATCTGTACAACAAAACCGACCCGACGAGATATAAACAACTTCGTATATTAACAACTTTAAAAAAGAAAAATATCTCTTGACGAGGAAACGGAAAAGTGCTTTTCCCAATTACGCGACCGTACTTGAGCAACGGACGTCGCGGAGTAGAGGGAGGAGGGACCGGCCCCGTCCTCCAACGAGTCCGCGACCTTGCGAGGTCAATGACTCGCGGAAGCTTTACTTTCCTACGTAATAATTACGCGCTGAATCATTATAGAACGAATTTGAATTACGCATAACAGATATATTATGTAGGTAGCTAGGTACAATATTTTGTCTTGGCGCGTGATCTTGCTTTAAGTTCTAACTAATATACAATATTTTTTTGTTGTTAGATGTATGATTTTAAAGAAAATTACCTATTTTTTAAATATTATAGTGTGCATTAATAGAAAAACAAAACTATTTGAATGAAAACTCAATAAGATGTAGGTAGATCCTAAAATAGATAATGATCAAACTTGTACGGATCGATAAAATACCGGATCCTTCTAAATATATGAAATAATAGATAGGTCACATATCTACAAACATTCATAAATCTTTTGTCACTATTAATATTAGTTTAATAAATCAAGTCCGTGTGGTGGATTAAGAATATAGCACCACTCCATCTTCTCCCGTGTAAGTCGTAAATGGCGACTAAGGGACTCTAAACCAGAGGGATGGGCAGCAGCGTCCTTTCTGTGGAACAGTAGCCATTCTGCGCTCACCAACTCGCCTGCCAGGCGTGGTGAGGACTGGCAAATTTCCCCCAATATGATGAAATGGTTGTGGAAATCTATGGGTGTGACCTTTGTTCAGTAGTGGATGTTGTATGGCCGATATGATATACCAGTTCAATTTGGGTGCCTACTTAATAAAATACAAATTTAGTATCAGCAATAAAGATTAAATGATAGAACGATATTTATACCGAAAACCTATCTATTTTTTATGTGAACTTATTTCTTCATGTGATCATAGAAACACTAATTTACAGCTTTTTTTATGTATGCATATTTCACAGTATATTATTATTATGTCATAAATAATATAATTTTAATCCGGTTTTCAGATCACGCACATCTAAGATTCTTTTAATAAATGAATTAATAAGTTCAAGGCTCATATGGGTTATTGGTACATCAGCCTTAAAGGTGTTATTAGATCTTATTTCTTGTAACTCATGTTAAGAGCGCTTACGTCGCGGCGGACCCCTCGAGCTAAGGTTAGTAGGTAGGTAGAGGTAGAAAGACTGCTGATCCACAGAAGGGACGCTCTTGTCAATTCCTCTGGTTAAGAGACGCTTTGTCGCCTTTTACGACATCCACGGGAGGAGACGGAGTGGTGTTATATTCTTAACCTGGACACCATACGCAAAGCCTACCTTTTGATATACCTATAGGCTATTTACGACACTAATCTGCCCGCCCCGATTCGATAAAGCTTCAATATACGTATATACTTTATATAGAGTCTGCCTTGAAACAACATTGACACTGATGTACCCGTTTCTATGTTTATGTCAATTGTAATCAAATTCGTCATGAGAAATTAGTATTTATTCTTGTATATGTATTATTACCATGCACGTATTTAAGAAGATATTAACTTGTCAATTTTATAATACGGTTGGTGCAGTGGCTGATACAGTCGGCTGCTGCGCTCCGGGTCGTGGGTTCGATTCCCACACGGAACAAATATTTGTATGACCTGCAGGTAGTTGTTCCGGGTCTGGGTGTATTGTATGTGGAATTCATGTCTGTAAACGCACCCACGACACAGGAGAAATCCTAGTGTGGGGCAACGTTTTTAAAAAAAGAAAGAAAAAGAAAGAAAATAATTCTGTCTAAATCACAAATAAATTAAATAATAAATAAATTCATATATTTGTAATTTTCGGAAAAAACAATTGAACCGTACGACGTTGCCGACATATTTTTTAGAATTATTTTCATTTTTGATAAATATTTTATGAATATGTAACGATTTAATAATCTAAACACCGTACGACGTTGCCTTATACTTGACATTGGCGACATTGTGGAAGATACTCTACAGAAACCATAATATAAGAGAAGAAGAAGAAGAAAAAGTAATTTTCTATTCTTCGTAAATAAATGTCATCGCATCTATACCTCTCGCTCTTATTTTGTTGGTACATCTACCTTGTTTGCATCACCCAAAGGTCATCTGGCAGAAAATGCCTATGATATTAAGATCGCCTTTGTACATTAAGAATAAATAAATAAAAGTTCTATCTGATGAACACTTGATTATATTGAATATTTAGAAGTCTTGATCTTTAGTTTGATTAAGTTCTACTGCCACAAGTTGTTTAGTTTTGAATTTAGTCTGGATTCTACTTATTCGATTAAGGATTATTTAAAAAGGTGAACATATTAATATAGTGTTACGTGCAGTGTCCGTATAAACAATAAAAACCACTCCATCTCCTCCCGTGGATGTTTGCTACGAAGGGACTCTAAAGCCGAGGGATGGGCAGTAGCGTACCACAGAAGGGTCTGTGGTACAAAAACCATTCTGCGCTCACCAACCCGCCTGCCAAGCGTAGTGATCACTGAAAAATACCTCGCAAAATAAGGACATGGTAGTGGACGTTTTATAGTTGATATGATGATGAAAATATTATTGGCTTTACTTTCTCAAGTGACTCTGAAATTGGGATATAATAGTTACGAGTAAGTATGTAATTATGAAATTTCGTTGATAGCTGAAATGCGACACAGCATGACACAGACCTTATATCGCCACGGTCGAGCATAGGCTCGGCAATGCAATTCGCTGAGCTCCAATATCAATCCATTCTTGAATGCAGCATTGAAACAACGGTGCGAAACCAACTAGGTATCAGCGAATACCAACTCGTTGTCATGTGTCACCGTCTACAACAATGTGGTGCTAGTGTCGCCTTCAATGGCGTCTTAGCAAATACGAAATTGGGTTCTCACCGATGTTGTTTCAATGCTTTATTCAAGGATTTATTGTTATTCAAACTTAAGGAATTGCATTGCTGCTCGCGTAGTCAAGACGCACCTTAATATAACATTACATTAACCTTCGATCAACAATTGTACTGTTGATCGAAGATATTAACTGCAATAAGTACTTACTGTTAGCACATTTCTGGGGGTTGGGAAGTGAGAGGAATCGTCCCGGCTTTTGGGCAACCGCGAGCGTCGCAAGCACAGCCACGCACGCCACCAACAACCACGCCTGCATCTATAACAAAAATATACTGAATATAAATAACTAAACTTCAATCTGTCTGTCTGTTTGTTCCCGCTAATCTCCGAAATGGCTGGACCGATTTCAACGGGACTTTAACTGGCAGATAGCTGATGTTATAAGGAATAACTAAGGCTACTCCTATTTTAGAAAAATAATTAAGCTTCTGCGAAAAACATTAAACCCCATGAAGTCCAATATACTCATGTCAAGTGTCCATGCCGAAGTACTCAAAATTATTTATAAATAATCCAATTTCTTTTATATTCAACGTCAGGTGAAACCGCGGGGCACAGCTAGTATATCATAAAAAGGTATCAAAGAGCCTAACAATAGTCTATTCACAGTTAATTACCGACGGCCGACGCCGACGGCGCGTAAATTCTGGTTGTGACGAAAACTGTGCGTCGGGTTCTTGTTCATTCGCAACGTAATCGTACAGAAACGCTGCAGGCTATGCGTGACATGCCCACCGATTCACATTGCTTGTACTCAATAAATTTATTGCATAAATAAGATCGGTCGAACAACGTGCCAAAAACCATTCGCGAAAATTAGCACAGGCGCCATCTATCAAAATTTGCATCTTGATCAGCTTTTTCAACACCAATGTTGTTGGATAACAGGAATACTGGTGAAACTACAAAAAAAAAAATCATGTCTGTAAACGCACCCACGACACAGGAGAAGTCCTAGGGCTGGCCAAGGTTTAAAAAAAAATGACATTCCGGTACTGACGTCTGCCGTGTATTTGTACTTGAGATGCCAAACACACGCTATAGATAGTAAATAGATTGACCGGACTAATTTCGTGAGACCTTCGAATCCTCTCGATGTCTTAATTACATGTTTTTAATCTACACACTAATTATGTCGCAACGCAATAGCTCAAATATTTAACATTCGAGAGTATTTCGTCATAACACTAAGACTAAAATAACTTTAAATAAATAAGTAAAATATTTCGCTAGAACCGGTTTTGTGCATCCCACGCTTACGTGGGTCAGGAGATTATGATAAAAACAACGAAAATCAAACTATTCGATCGATAACCCGACCGTTGTACCGCCCTCGCCGCCGAGGATGCCCGCCTCACCGACGTCGCGGAGGCCTATCGCCGCGTCACCTTCCCGTTCAAGTTAGCACTTCTCCCTCCCGTCTCTTGCTCGCGCCGGCCCGTGCCGAGCCTGTAGCTTTAAATGTCCCCTAATACAATTTAAATAATACCGATCCAGCTGTCCCCAAAACTATAGCTTGATATCCCCAGCAACGCCCTAAGCCGAGGTCCGTGTCCCGCAGGGGGCGCCCTTAGCGAAAGTTGCTTAGTTTTTAATATTTAATTTAAGCCTGGCAATGTATCATGGGCTGGAGGCCTCTTTTGGCTTCGCCAGCAAATGACCGGTTAAGCAACCACATTTCCCAGAAATGTATGCGAGAAGCCCAACAAAAAAAAAAAAAAACTATTCGGTCGCATATTTGTTATTTCAAACATTATTGGATTGATATTTTCCCCTTTTTTAAATTCAAATTAATAGCGATAGGCAAACGAGCATGAGGGTTATCTGATGGTAAACAAACACCGCGTCGCGTGATCGGATGATCACCAGAGAAGTTACATTTTTTTTTTGTTGGGCTTCTCGCATACATTTCTGCAATAATCTTCTGAAAAAAACTTAAATGCGAATATGAAAGGATAGAATTTCAGAAGGCCAGGCACAATCCAAAGGCTACCTGGAAACTTATCAAGAAACTTTCCCATCTGGATAAGGGTAAAACATCTCCTTCAGAATTACTAACGTCCGGTAACGATCCTCTCCTTTCTGTGAATTTGATAAACTACTACTTTGCGAATGTGGGCTGTAATCTTGCATCTAAGTTTTTGCAGTCTTTACCTCAAACTAGATCTACAGAGATTGACTCCAGCCCAGAAGTAGTAGGCTCTTCTTCGCCGGCCCTTTTGGAGTCGATGGTTATGTATGACGTGGATGACGCCGAAATTGAAAGCATTATTCATAATCTTAAAGATAAATGTGCTGTCGGGTATGACGGAATACCAACCACGGTTATTAAGGCCATAAAAAATACTATTATCCCACTCCTTGTTCACATTTTTAACCTGTGCCTATCCTCTGGTATCTTTCCGGATGTTTTCAAAACTGCCATAGTCCACCCTATATACAAGGGGGGAGACAGGGATCTTATATCCAATTATAGGCCTATATCCGTCCTCACGACCATTTCAAAAATCTTCGAGAAAATTATTAACGTGAGACTAGTAAAATTTCTTACTAGATTTAATATCCTGGCAAACAATCAATACGGTTTCAGAGCTGGAAAATCTACAGAAGACGCTACATTGGATCTCTCGAACACAATAATCGATCACCTAAACAATAAGCAAAAGTCAGTCGGCATTTTCCTCGACCTATCTAAGGCGTTCGATACCGTTTCTATCCCCAAATTAATTGACAAACTGGAACAAATTGGCATTCGTGGCTATGCACTCGATATCTTCCGCAGCTACCTGACGGGACGTAAACAAGTTGTAAAAATAGAAACCTTTATAAGTAGAACAGAAAACATATTATTTGGTGTACCTCCTGTAAGCTCACGCATGTGATGGGTCCGGCCGTATACAATAAGTTACCGGAAAATATCACCGCAGCTCCAAATTTGTCTAGCTTCAAGTATCGCCTGAAACGTTGGCTTATCGAGCAAATATTTTACAGTTACGAGGAATTTTTAAATAATTGACTTTATTGACATTAAACGTACTTATTGCTTTTATTATTATTTATGAATGTGTATTGTGATTGATATTGACAAATTTTCGGAATAATTGACTTTATTGACATGAATGTATTATTGCTATTATTATATTTCATAATTGATTATTTATTGTGATTGACATGTAAATTGGCTTTACGAAATAAATGAATATGAATATGAATATGAATATAATATGTAGTGTCCTAGGACCTACCCTCTTCCTTATCTATGTTAATGAGCTGTGTCAGTTATCTCTTCCCAACACAAAAATCATTACTTATGCGGATGATACAGCTCTAATAACCCATGGTAAAGACTGGCAAGAGACTCGAATGAAGGCAGAGGCTGCTCTCAGGTTGGTTTTGAAATGGTTAACCTCAAATCTGCTCACACTCAACCTCTCAAAGACGAAATTCATCCCCTTTACCGCAGGAATTCTTAGCCAACCAACAACTTCGTTTGAGATCATTGCTCATGTTTGTCCTAACCCAGTGGCTACCACCTGCAACTGTGCTCAGATAGAAAGGGTTGACAATATCAAATATCTCGGAGTTATAGTGGACAATCTTCTCACGTGGAAAAAGCAGGTTGACTCTATCGTGGTTCGTGTCAGAAGATTGATTTATGTATTTAAGAAGCTTCGAGCGACTGCTGATTTCTTATGCCTAAAATTGATTTACTTTGCTCTCGCCCAATCAGTTCTAAGTTATTGCATAACAACGTGGGGGGGGACCCATAAGACAACCATGCTGCGGTTAGAGAGGGCTCAGAGAACAGTGCTAAAAGTACTCGCGAAGAAACCTGTTAGATTTCCGACTTCTGAATTATATTCACATTGTGAAGTCCTCGCAGTAAGACAGCTGTTCGTATTACAAACTGTTCTTAAAAAACACCATCTTTTGCATTATGACCCCCAGTCCCTCGCAAAGAAGCGTCGCACTGATAGAATCTGCAAACCTGAGCTCTCCAAATTAGCGTTGGTAAGTCGCCACTTCAACCACATTAGCTCCAAACTTTATAATTACATAAATGTGAAAATAAAAATTTACCATTTAACAAGGAATATGCTAAGAAAAAAAGTTACAGAATGGCTGAAATATATGTCCTATGATGCAACTGAACAACTTGTGGGTTCATGAATTAATAACATAACACGCTAGCACACCCCCATTAATTACACGCACAAACACACATTCACACGCACACACACGCACACACACAGACGCGCATTCACGCATGCACACTCAAACACGCATACTCTAACACAGTCATATATACACACTTCTTTATATACTAATAGTACGATTAATTGTAATTCTTAAAATTCCATGTATGTAATTTTTCTTTATGATTGTCTGGAACAAATGTCTTTTACTGTATTTTGAGTTGGGCGTTGATAGCTGCGCCGCAGTATTATACTTTTGTAGCTATCATCGTTGCTTTTGTAAAACTTGTGTGACTCCAATTGTTCCTAATAAACGTTTAATTTAAAAAAAAAAAAAAAAAAAAAAAAAAAAATTTCAGGGAAATGTGGTTGCTTAACCGGTCATTTCTGGCGAAGCCAAAAGATGCCTCCAGCCAGGCTTAAATTTAATATTAAAAACTAAGTAACTTTCACTAAGGGGTCCCTGCGGGACACGGACCTCGGCTTAGGGCGTTGCTGGGGATAACAAGCTATTGTTTTGGGGACAGCAGGATCGGTATTATTTAAAAAGTATCAAGGGACAGGCTCGGTACGGACCGGTGCGAGCAAGAGACGGGAGGGGAAAGTGCTAACTTGAACGGGAAGGTGACGCGGCGATAGGCCTCCGCGACGTCGGTGAGGCAGAAGTTGCTGATACATTGCCAATCTATTAAGAGGAAGTACGCGAAGAAAGAGGATGGGTCTCATACTCATTAAAACATTGCACGAAAAACAAGCCGTTTTTAACCTGTATTCAAATACTATCTACAGCGACGCCCTACTTCGAAAAAAGACATTAAAACAAAAATATATTCTTACATAAGAACTTGTCTCCCAAATTGTAAAACTTACAATTCAGGTATGTGACTGTCAGTGACCGTGGTACTGGGCCGCGTTGCGTATCGTATTGAGTAATCCAACCTTTTTCGATGCAACGACATATTATCCGTTCGGTAACCTGCGACTGCAGCGTAAACAATATCGTCGTCAGATATCCTTAGTTAGCTTTCGGTTAGTATGTCAAGTCAATACATGCGTAGCCTACGTTCGTCGCGATCTTGCATACATCTACAGTATGATGTCACTTGCCAAGTTGCCACTGTAACCGAAATGCGGACGATTGTATTTAGAACTTCGTAAGCGAGGTGGATGTCACATTGGTTAACCGGTGTTGTTCTCTGGTTGCGTAAGGTAAGCATGTCGTCGGTCAAGTCTGAACATGCGTCGATGACATCGCTGTGGACGAAATATCGCTATAGGCGTACAGAAACTTCAACTTGAACCGGACACGCCTCTTGATTTTAACCAACTTCAAAAAGGAAGAGTATGCACACCGAGTACTCCGACATTTGTAGACCGATTTGAACAATGCTTTTTTAATAGGTGCAGAATGCTTTCGAATTGGTCCCATATCATATTTAATTATATTAGATTAAGTAGCTTTTTAACGAGCTTCAATAAAAAGGTTAATTTTATTGCGCCTATCACGGTGATGTCTTAATAGTCACCGGTTCCTCTGAGATTAGCGAACCGATTGGAGTCACTCTTATTTAATTTAGTGTTAAATACTCTAGAATCGGTTCATGTGTTTCTTATGACATCAACTCTGTCATCCGCGAGTTTTGACCGTCTATTAACTTAGATAAGTAGGTAGCTCGGGTTGGTTACGATTTAAACTGATACCCTGACTTGGAAAACGGTCGGTATATTTATTTACACTAAAAAGAAACAGATAAAGCGTATTAAGCAAAAATAATATCGACTTCAAAGAACCTAAATGATATAAAAAGAAAAATAATTAGCCAAAAAAAGTCCGTATTATTTTTGTTTAAAAAGTTTTGTTAGCAAACACTTTTTCAAAAGGCCTGAACAGGATCCCGTTTTCGATGACTAAGCTATAAGTAATATTTTTTATACTAACCGCATAAGTAATATCTAATTATTTACTGGAAATGTTATTAAAAGATGAGGCAATTGATTCAATGAGATAAAAACTATGAAAGTAATATCTAGATTCGATCGTGGTGTGTACCCGGAAACCTCAGTTGTCAGGCAGAGCACACATGGAGGAGACGACGTATGATACCAATGTGATGGAACCTTGACACCATTGACTCGACGACCGTAAGATATAATTGCGATCTCATCTCATCAATAAACTATAAGACGCGTCATCACGATCGCTTTAAGGCACGTATCGTCATGCGCTCTCAGGGTTTCGCATAATTAACTTCCTCGACCGCTATGGATAAATAGTACATCATCAGTAATTTAAAAACTTGCCAAATTGTTAAATGAAGCTACGCGTATTAAATATTTGTACGTAAGTATTTTTAGTCGATGTGGTGCCCGGATTTAGAATATAGCTACTAAGGGACTATAAACCAGAGGGCAGGGCAGCAGCGTCTTCTATGGAACCCGTCTGTGCTCACCAACCCAACGTGAGTACTGGCCAACTCCCTCCAAAATGATGACACAAACAAAAAGCCGTCGTTGGGGAATTCTATGGTGGAGACCTTTGTTAACCAGTGGCTTCCTTTCGGCTGATATGAATGTATAAACTATTCCGACTTCAAAATAAACCGAGAACAGAATGGAAAATAAAAATGTGATGATCAGATCGGAATAGGTTAACCCTGGGATATTTAAAGTACGGTTGGTGCAGTGGTTGATACAGTCCACTGCTGTGCTCCGGGTCGCGGGTTCGAACAAATGTTTGTATGATCTGCAGGTAGTTGTTCCGGGTTTGGGTGTATTGTGTGTGAAATGTATGTCTGTAAACGCACCCACGACACAGGAGAAATCCTAGTGTGGGGCAAAGTGTTTAAAAAAAATAGATTGAGGAGAGGATTGTGCAGCTGGTCAGGCAAAAATAACGGACTGCGCTCATCAGAAAGAGTGGCCAGCGGAGAGATGCTGACACTGCGGTGAATGGGCAATTGAATCTCGCAAGCCTGGCCTAAGGTATATCGAAGGAACCGCGATGATTTTAAGTAGTAAGATTCCGGCACGCCCCTCCGCCGTGGTGCACGGTCATGAGATTTTCTCCCTGATAAAAAAAGGTATCCATAGACAACAAAACCGGGGCTGAATGGAGAATGGCAGTGCAAGAAGAAATTATGCCAAAATATATAGACTCTATAAATATTCTATACAACGGGTTATCTTCCGTGCTTATTATTTATTTTAAGCACCCTATATTTCGACGCCGCGCCGTGCCATGGCAAGCGCTATGATCGCTGAATAACAGAAGAATGCGGGTGGATGGAAAATAAATGATTCAGTCCAAACAAATCTGTCTACCCTCTTTCTTAAATCTTTTATTACGTGCACTACTGGAACTAACATAGATACTAAATAAATAATTCAAGTGTTAACAAAACCGCGAAAGTTTAAAACAATGCTTAACAATTATTTATTTCTAAAGTCTACTCGTATGTGCAGAATAAGCTAATACTTTTTTGGTATGACGATAAGGCAATTTATTCATTATTTCTTTTTAAGAAACAAAGCTATCCGTATATTATATTTAATAGGGTATCATTACAGCTAACTAAACGTCTAAAGTGATATAAGATAAATATCAGAGACCTGACCTCAGTTGGGCAACACACATTTATCGGTAAAGAGTCGTGTGTAATGCCATTATTACACACAATAATAGGATGAATGGGGAGCTAACATAGCGCTGAAGGTGTTCGAGTACGGTAGATAAACAACCTGTTCTATGCAACAGTTGAATGGTATTCTTCGCAAATCTGTGTCCCAATCGCGAATTTAGTGTGAGACTCGTAGCCACAATGTTTCTACGAGAGGTTTCGCAACGTCCCGAGGCCGGTCGTCCGTCAGTTTTAGTCACGATCCTGCAGCTTCGTGCAGCCCTGCTGCGTCTAGCGCCTTGCCAAACATTGATGCCCTCCAGTCGCGTTATTGTTTTGTTCTTATTCACGTCGCCTTAATTTGTTTAATGAGAGCAATATATTATGAATGCGACGGCGAGATGTGTGCCATGACTTGGGGTCGCGGTTGGACTGTAATATTGCCTACAATATTTTTGTTTTGGCTATATATTCAGTATTAACCTATAACATGACAATAAACCGAAGGCTTAGGACTCGGTTATTAGTTGTACGCGGCATTTGGTAAGATTATTGTGAAAATATTACCATTTGTGGTTAATATATGCGTCCACAAATTAGTATTTACAAAATGCAGAGAATACTGTATTGTTAAAATTGTAAATTTCGTAACAGATTTGGAATAAATAAATATAAATAATTTAATAAGTGAAACAGAGTATATACTAACTAATTGTTAAAATTCAGTGATACGACAAAGCGAAAGCTTATGTGTGAGCGTATGTAAATTATAGCCGGTTCGTATTCATGTCGTGTCAGTCTTGTCGTTAATTCGTACTGAATTGAATACGTCGTTTGTCAAGTGAAATTTTTATAACTGCCAACGTAACCGTTGCTTGCAGGTTCTAACCTTCTAAGTCTACTTCACCGGAGATTTTATCATAGCTAGATTTTAGACATGACAACTTAGTACTCCAAAGTAGCATTGCAGTAACATGATGAGATTCAAAGCAACGTTTTTATGCGGATTATGCCAAGACTAAGAAACTGTTTATATATATTTGTGCTGAAGTTATAAACGGATCGGTCCTCTCTTCAGTTCTTTTACAAGGTACCATGAGAGCTTTTCGGTGACTCAAACATTCCAAATGGTGTTACGGCAGTGCCAGACAACGATGCGGGAACGAACTTCAATCCTACTGCAAAGCAGTATTATAAATTCATAGCGGCATATTCCCCCGAAATGACGACAAATTTATGGAAATCTATGGGTGATGCATTTGTTCAGTCGACGGCCTATAGCAATATGATGATACTGCTGGATAGCAAAAGGCTTAAGTGAAGGTAGGTCCCAAAATGCAAATACGTTAACAACGAGTTGTCATTAGGTAAACGTCTCTATGGCACAACTGCTTACACATGCTAACAGTTAGCAATTCTCAAGTATGTATCTAACTATAAGTATCTTGTTTTGTATTCGTAATAGTTACCGACCTGTATTTTTATCGGAACTGTCACTAGACTAGCCTTAGGCCTTTTGTATAATAAACAAGTATGCGCTAGTTTTGTATACTAAAGCGAATCAGACCAAGTTTCAATTCCAAGTACGAATTTAATTTGTTGGCTTATGATCTAGAAGATGCGAGTTCAAATCTCGCGTTTGAGACTTTTTGCGATAGTAAATATTCTTAGCAGTTTAGTATGTAACTTATACATTGCTTTATTATAAAATATACGTATACAGTGGGCAAAGAAGTAAATAAGCAACCAGAACCATCGAGTCAAGCCATCAAGTCGCAGTTACGCTTTGGACTGGTGACGATCCGTCCACACGCCAGAGACCTTCGTGCCTCGAATAGCACGTTGAGCGGTCGGTCCTATTCGTCATACGAATACCTATCTCCTACGATCTTCTCTCCTAGTCGTTACAGACACCCGGAATTCTGACAGCCAGTATACACAAGGATATCTGTATAATCCAGTAAATGGTGGTGTAATTAAAATAAGAAAGATCAAGATCCAGCTAGCGGTGCACCACCACAGTGCCAGATATTCGCCACCAAGCAGTAGTATATAAAGTATTTAAACTTTAAAAATTACTGTGTTCCTGTTAGAAGAGCACTGTAGCTAGTGAAATTACTGGGCATTAGGGACTAAATAGCTAATGTCTCGAGGTGACGAGCGCAGTGTGCAGCCACGCAGGACTAACCCTGGACTGCATTACAATCGTTATGAGCAGGCATGACGCGTCCCACCAGGCAAAAGACTTGCCGGCACCATGTAATATAAAAAAGGTTATTGCTCCGTAAAAAAAAAAATTCAGTTGCATCTGACGACTGAAAGGTCAGTTGGTCGAACGCTAGACAATAATATTTTTTTTTATTAAACTCAAATAGCTCTTAGCGTTCTATAACGTGCAGCGGTCATTCTACATTACACTAGTAAACCAGTTTTTAGGGTACTTAACAGTTGCGATAGACTAGAAATCTGTCTGTATCGTGCTCATCGCCATTAGGTAGAGCGCAAATGAAAGTAATACTAATGTATAATGATTTCGACATTGTGCAATCCACGTTCCAAATGAAATGTCTAAGATTGTAATACAAGAAATAACAAATAATTACCTTACCTTCCAAAGACGAAAATGATTTATTATTAGTTTTTGTAACAAGGCTCTGGATGTATGTAGCATTACTTCTGTTTGGATATAAACATATAGTTCGATTTCAAAGGAGTAGCAAAGGTACTGCTCTGACCCCACCCAAAACTACAGCTTTGTACACCTAATGTATACTGTTGTGTGTGGCGAGCTTGTAGCCATTTACCGGACATATTTTTTTAAACGAGGGTTATCGGGGATGCTTTTATCCTCATCAAAATACGCATTCCTGAAATAGAACTCTGCGGCCAAGCTTCTAGCTGAAGAAGAAGAAGAAGCTTCGTCCACAAGGTAAATAAATTGACAACGCTGTCATTTGTTCTATTCCATGACGTAACCTACTTCTCCGCCAAATTTAAATTAAATCCGATCATCCGTTTTAGCGAAATCTACTCTACATCCAATTACTTATAATATTAGTTGTTATATTTTTACTAAATTATCATCATCATCATCATTTCGGCCGAATAAAGTCCACTGCTGGACACAGGCCTCCCCCAAAGGTCACCACAACGACCGATATGGGTGTGGCTCATTGGGGGGTTTTGCCATAATCGCCACGCTTGGCAGACGGGTTGGCGATCGCAGTTGAGTTGTTAATGTACTCGAAGGACGCTGCTGCCCATCCTCCGGCTAATCCCTTAGTCGACTTTTACAACACCCACGGGAGGAGATGGGGCGGTGGCATTCTGAGCCGGCACCACACGGCATACCGGCACCACACGGATACTAAATTATATCACCACTCAATGCTTGCGTAAAAGTATAGACTTCTTATAGATTTACTCTCATCATAGACATGAATGGATATTTTATGAATGCTCGATAACATGCGACAAAGGTCAGATAGATTGGAACATTAGAACTATGTGTTAACTTCCCTGATATATGAAGTTCAATGTCACGAAGATTTAGTAAAAACTAAGTTGCGAAATATATCAATTATAAAAGGCAGTTTGACCAGGTATAATTGAGATAATTATTTTGAAATAACAATTCTCTACAAATCAAAACCAGAAAGCGGATTTTGGCAAGAACTACGATTAGTCAGGATATGTAAAAAAATAAGTATTTAATTATAATAAAAAAATACTTTATACAGTCTATCATATCAGCCAACGGTCTTCCACAGATGAATAAAGGCTTCTCACATAGTTTTCCACAGTTGTGTAATCATTTTGGGAAGAATATGCCAGTAATTTACTGCGCTTGGCAGGCGGGTTAGTGAGCGCAGTATGGCTAGTGTTCCATAGAAGGGACGCTGCTGTCTATCCCGCTGGTTTGAACTGCCTCAGTCGCATTTTAAGATATTCCCGGGAGGAGATGTAGTGGTGCTATATTCTTTATCCAGACACCACATATTCACGCGAAACTGGATAGTAAGTTTAACCTATTCTGTTGTTACTTTTTACCTTTATTTGTATTTTGGGATTTTTGTCCAATAATGACCCTAATCACCTTTAGTGACATCCACAGGGGCAGATGAAGTAGTCTTCTACATCATCATATCAGCCAAAGGACGTCCACATTAGATGCCACCCGCATCCAACGACTCCCAGTGACCTTCACCAGGTCGCCTTTCCACCTCCTTGGAGGTCATCCCACGCTGAATTTTCCGGTGCGCAGTCTCCACTCGAGAACCATGGAACCGAGAACCGGCCATCAGTTCTACAAGCAATGTGTCCTTCCCATCTTCCTCCCACTTCAGTTAACTAATTCTTTCAGCTATGTCGGCAACTTTGATTTTTCTACAGATCTCCTCATTTCTGATTCGATCTCGTAGAGAAATATCAAGCATAGCTCTCTCCATAGCTCGCTGAGTGATCTTGGGCTTGCTTATGAGGCCCATAGTGAGTGACCACGTCTCTGTCCCATATGTCATGAGTGGTTAACACACACTCGTTAAATAATTTCGTCTTGAGTTGCGAAGTTTCCCTAACGCTTCCCAGCCGAGTCAGATTGGATGATTGATCTCTTTCTCGAAGTTGGACCTAAGTAACTGGATGATTTGTCCCAGGTAGACATACTCGTCAACAAATTTGAGAACAGATCTCCCAATGGATATTGGGATGGATATAGTCAGTTTCGGGAAAATAACCTCCCCCTGTCTGACACCTCTCTGCAATGGTATTGCTCCCGTGCTCTGTTCATGTACTCGGACCGACGTGATGGCGTTTCTGTATAAGCACTTTAACACTTCGATTTACCTATAGTCAATGTGGCACCGCTGCAGAGATTGCAGCACTGCCCAGGTTTCTTCAGGCTTTCTCATAGTCTACAACGCTAAACATATTGGCATTATACTCCTGCCGTATCGTATGCATGTGATCTACGGTACTAAAACCTTTTCGGAAACCGGCTTGTTCGGGAAGCTGGAAGCCATCAAACCTGCGCTTGAGAAGATTCGTTATGACCCTTGAAAATAGCATATAAACATGGCCAGAAGCTAGATGGGTCTATAATTCTTCAACAGGGCATTATCACCCTTTTGGAAGAAGAGCACCACCTAACCTCTGTCCCGTGTTTCCGGCGTTGTGCCCTCGAGTAAGACGGAATTAAATAGCTTCTGAAGGTATTTAAGTTTTTACACCGGCTTCAGAAGCTCGATCATAATTCCGTCAACAACAGGATTGTTATTTTCAAGCTGTTTCATGGCCATCCTAATATATTTTATGCTGATGTCCAGGATATCTTCGGAATAGGTCGGGTTTTTTTTGCTAGTGAGTCTTTGTATGTCATAGCCAATGGTAGGTATAGCTACCGAAGTATATAACTGTCGGTACAAGTTCTCAATCTCTCCACAACCTCTGGCTTAGTAGATGCTATACTGCCATTCTCTATCTTTGGCTTCATAATACGACTTTGCCCAATAGACTTGTCTCTTGCGAACACTTTGAAGCCTTGGTTCCACTCAATCGTCTCTTTAACACCATTGGTGTTAAATGTACGTATAACGTGACGTAAAGAGTTCCATATCCGTCTATTGAGCAGTCGGTATGCATCAGCATCATTGGAGGACCGGAGCGTTATGACGCGTTTTTCTTCCATGAGGCAGAGAGTATTATTGGAGAACTTTTTTGATCTACCTTTACGGTGGGTTTCTTCCGTCTGGAAAGTTTCTACAAACCCACCATTTAAATCGTCTAAAATACGCTATGTTCTAGGCACTCGAAGCGGTTTTGGAGTTCGAGTTGAGAGCTCTCGGGACATTGTATATCAGCGCTAGAGGGCCGGATCGTAAACTACATCAGATCCTCTCAACTTTGAGATTAATATTCAATGTGCTTCTTACCATTCGGTGATCACTACCGGTTTTGAACCTATGTACCACTGAGACATCATTGAATATTTGTCTTTTATTAGTCATGATGAAGTCAATCTCATGCTTTGTGACTCATCCAAGTTCATTTCCTGTGAGGCGGCTTTTGGAAATAAGAGTTCTTCACGAAGAGTCCTTTTCCAAAAAGTCAGCCAGCCTCTGTCCCCTAGGAACCCATATTGCCCATACCTAAATTGCCCCACTCTCAACTCACCATCGCATTGAGTACCCAGCTTTGCGTTGAAGTCCCTCATCACAACAGTGAAGTATGTAAGTATGTCTTCGAGGTATGTGTGGTCCTACTTACGTCCTCATACATACTCTCTACTTCGTTATCGGGGTGTGTTGAGGTCGGAGCGTAGATCTCTTTGACCTTCAGCGAATATCTCTTGGATATTCTGAGTGTAAGGTACTCTACCCTGCTCGACACACTTTCCATTGTGGTGTTGGTCTGGTGTTGTGTAACTATGGTGTTAACGAGGGACCTGCGGAAGAGGAACCCGACACCACCTTAAGACAGATGCTCGCCTTCTCGGTTAGTAGAACAGGTTGCCAGATTTCAGGGGTATCGTGTCTTCGCCCTCTCTTTGGACTTCTGATAAACCCATGACATCCCAGTGCAACTTATCTATGTCTTCTTCCAACTCAGCTATCTGTTCGTCTGCCCTCAGTATGCGTGTCACGGCCAGTTTACGTTTGGGGTGGCAGCTACCGTGACCAGGAATAGCGGGGCTGCTGGGAACTGGGGGCCGGTGTTTAAATTGAGTCGTCATTTTGGAGGGAATTTGCCGATACTCACCAGGCTTAGCAGGCGGGTTGGTGAGCGCAGAATTGCTACTGTTCAACAAAAGGGATGCTGCTGCCCATCCCTCTGGTTAAGAGTCCCTTAGTCAACTTTTACGACCTTCACGGGAGGAGATGGAGTGGTGCTATATTCTTAGTCAAGGCACCACACGAAACAAGTGGTGAAGTAGTGCTTTATTAAATTTGTAAGTAGTAATAATTCCATTTACATGTAACATATCATAATTCAAAATATTTTATTCAAATTTAGTTATTATTCGTCACCTCTGCCACTTTAGCCGTATACCGTATATATATACCGTAGCGGAAAATGCCTGACTCCTCTGATACACTGAACTTTCATACGCTAAAATGTTCGACCTCGAAGCCGAATAACATTTGTATTAACAGTTATACTGCGACCTTGTTACTACAAACATAAACATGAATATGTCAATAAACTGCATGTGCATTTATTTGGAAACTCTGCTTGAGTATTTGACCCCCAAGAGGACCCCGTGTCAAACGTACGTACTTAGAATAACATTTAAGATTTTTCTCAACTATGCACAAATATTGTTGTAGTATATGGTAACATGGTATTTGAAAAGTGATAATTTACGCAAGACGCAATAAAACTGGACCTACAGATGAATTGACCTCACATAAAATCCGTGTTTGTACATCTTACGAGTATTTGTATCAACATAATGATTAGTTTCAAAATATACACGAAGGCAACATAGCATAGTCATTTAATGTAAGTGCTTCGATGGTGACAAACTGTGGGCTTTTATCGATGAGGAAACCCTCCGCTATATATTAGGCGATTGACCATTCCCACTTGCGAAACTTATTTATTATACACTTATATTTATTAGTAAACTCACTGCTTCAGTTAATTATACGTAAACAAAAGATTGCAGTTAAAAAGACATCAACGCGTTTATTTAACCAACATTTTATCATACACAGCACACTCGTTATTTTAATAATATAATTACAGCGAATAAGGAAATAACGACAATGATTGCCATTCCCGCAATCGACGATATCTTGCTTAGCAAAGCTTAATTCAGTTCCTGTTACTGAAACTTAATGATATTCATGAATATTCATAAGGCGAATTGTCGTTTCGCGTGAAAAACATCAGAGTAGTAGCCTTGAACCGTGGCGCAATGCGATGGCATTTCTGTTCTAACGCGTTGACGTTAATTGTTAAAAGCTGAGGGGTAAAGGCATGTGCCTTTCGAAATGGTCTACGATCATCCGATTTAAGATTACGATAGGTAATAATAAATAGAGCCATAGCTGTCCGATTCGTCGCGATAATATCGAATTGTCGAACTAATTCGCTGCTAGTGAGTTACTCAAGACGTCCTTCGTTTCACGTGATCGAGCGACTGTGAAGCTTAATTGTGGGACACAGAATCCGAGGCATTGTTATACGAGTTGTACCCTCGTGGGATAACCTTTTTGCCCGAATGCACATTAAGAGTTATTGATTGTGTTAAAACTTCAATGTATCTCCTTTAAGCCTATTCAAAATGTATATACTTATGTTTAATTATACTTTGGTCATACGATGTTGCCACTGGATGCGAAGGTTATTATAGAATTGCGAAAAACACAATGGATGAAAAAGGTAATTGAGAAAGGCAAATTAAAAGTTTGAACTCAAAAGTTTCATCATCATCTTATCAGGTAAAAGACGTCCACTGATGAACAAAGGCCCCATGCAAAGATAACCAGTTACAAACCGTCATTTCAGAAGGTATTTGCCAATACTCACCACGGTTAGCAAGCAGGTTGGTGAACGCAGAATGGCTTTTACGACATCCACAAGCGGAGAAGCAGTGGTGCTGTATTCAAAAGTTTGGAACTATAGTATTGTTTACATTTGGTAACGTTATTTTATTCGAATACATGTCCATGACCGATGTAAGAATTCATTCATTTAATTTTGAAACGAAACGATTCAATCGTGGCTTACATACGTTAATTCGCTCTTAGATCGGCATTTTATAACGTCAAACATCACCTTGCAATAGTGTAGCTTCCCAAGTATTGGGGTAGATGAAATTGAAAGTGGATATAAAAAAACTTGTAAATATGACGAAATTTCTGGTTGGTTTTATTTAATCTAAGTCATTTTGACCCTCAATTTCGAAGATGTATGTTATTACTAAGACTACACTGTCAATGAACTAAGATTTATGACTATGTAACACGCCTTCTACCAATGAATGATACATTATAAGCTGTGAATATATTTGTACGTCTGTATTTTTCAAAGGGAAAGTATTAAAAACCGGGCAAGTGCAAGTTGAACTTACGTGGAGGAACCCTTTCCTTACGATGAATGTGTTATCAACCATGTTTATTTTAAAAATCATACCCAAATTTGTTTGTCGTAACTAAAATACATTGTCTATTTTTGAATTCGGTCTTGTACCAATAACTTTTCTTAACCCAAGAACAAACTTAACATCGTAGTTGAAAAACATATTTTTACTGTTAACATAACTTACGTTGCTCCTATACATTCCAACCATGTATGGGAGCAACGTAAGTTTGTACGCACAATTTTCAAAGATTTACTATGTTATTTCAAGACCATAGACTTCTTATAGGTTTTCCTGTATATCTATAGGTAACGAGTCATTATGTATATGTTTTTCAAAATTTTAGATTCCGTAGTTTCGGACACGAGGGGTATAAATGGTATTTGTTTATTTATTTTCTTAAATAACTTTATAGACATATATTTTAGAATTATTTAATACATATATTTGAGACCCTCACAATACCAAGACCCTCGCCTTTGCATTTCATATGTTACACGGTACAGTTTGCAAAACTTTATTCTTTAATTTTCTATATTGGCCCCCAAAGTTGATCCCCATATTCAAACCTCATTTGTTTACGTAACACGTCCGTGTTTGGATCACAGAAATTCACGTGTACCAAATTTCAAATTAATCGGTTCAGTGGATTCGGCACAAATTTGCTGTGACAGACGGACAGATAGACTCACGGACGATCCTATAAGAATTCCGCCGATATATACTAATTTGTAATTGTGTCAGTATTAAGAACTAGAAAAGCTGTAACGATTCGTCTATATTGGTGTCATTGCAATCTTTTGTTCAATCTTCAAACCTTATTCATTATCATCATATCCGCAAGAAAGACCCCGGATATATCACAACTTTACAACACTTGAAACGAACTTATTTTGCGTTGAGATTGTCATGTTTCAAATATTACTATATGAACGATTATTGGCATGATGCTCTACCTGCCAGGTATCCATAATATCATCGATATGAACAGTCCGGCACACCAAAAACACGACCGTCTAGATTTCGTAACCCTTCGAAAGGACTACGTTTTGTAACAGTATCAACGTACAGCTGCTCATGTCAACCAAACTGACAAGCTTGATGGAAATGACCAGCCACTATACGTATTCCATAGTCACTGCTTGAGGCACCACATACACAGCCTAGTTATTTAACCTGAAGTCAAGAGAAGCAGAAAGAACAAAAGAACTCTAGTCGTTAGTTACTATGTTTTGTTCATCCTCATCTAAGGCATGATTTAAACAGCAGTTTTAATACAGCAAGCAAGCCAAGCCCTCGTGTCGTTAGCACACTTGGTCGAAGTATTAATTAATTGCTTTGTCGTAATGTTATGAGCACATCCGTCTCGTAACTTCATTTTTAGAGCAAAAGCAGAATAAATCGAAACTAGGGATTTGATTTCAATGTAACTCCATTCGGCTTGAATAGTAATGGGGTACTTACCGAACTTGTTCATAAAGAAAATCGATTTCATCCGGATGTTACAGACGCAAAAAAATATTGTATGTTATTACAGCTAAGCGATTGGCTTTCTACGCGGCGGATTGTGGGTTTGATTCCCGCGGGAACAACTATTTTATGGCCTGCAGAGTTTAACGGGTCTGGGTGTTTGGGCATGTGAGATTTATGTCAGTAATTCTGTACAATAAGGAGTGAGAGAGACAAACAGTGTGAGGCATCCTCTAAAAATCATCAGCATCACCATGTCAGCCAAAGGACGTACACTGCTGAACAATTGTCTCCCGCATATATTTCCACAATTGTTTTAGCATTTTGGGGGGAATTTGCCAGTACTCACCAAACTTGTAAGGTGGTGAGCGTAGCAAGTTGCCTTTTACGACATCCACGGGAGGAGATGGAGTGGTGCTTTATTCGTGATACGGACACCACACGGAATATTTCTGTTTAAAAATATTTAAAGTTAAAAATTTATTCTACAATGACATATATCGTTAGAAAACACCAACATCCTTTTTAATGAGACTTTTTACAAGTTTGCAGATCAGTTAAACTTCTTTCGCGGTACCAAGCACAAACGAAACGGAATCGCTTGCGACGCGAGAGTGAAAAGAAACTTACAGTCGGCCCTCATTATAGAATTGTTCTGGGAAGTTTTCAGTTTGGAACGTATTATATTACATATTAATCAACTCCAGAATCTTTGACTGATCAAAAATATATTTCAAACTATATAAATATTTGAGTCTTTGTCACGTGAAGAACTTATCGCATTAGCGTCTAAAACAATAAGAATTTTTGAGTCTAGCTTTACAATTATTAATCACATAAAGTCTTTGAACCGAGTAACAATAAAGATGATTAACTAAAATACTACAAAAACAAAGCACTTGATCCGTCTCAACATATACCACAGTGTAGTTTTAATAACGACAAAAAACAGGTCACGAAGTCACGGCAAGTTAGTATCAAAGCGTGCACAGTTTAATTTGCGGTGGAACGTTAAACGAACTTTGACGCGTTTGCAAAGGAAACAAGTATAGCAACATTATATGGTAAATTTTTTGCATGATAGAGGACAGCATGTTGCTTGTGTATATACTATTATACTAGGTATTTGTCTTGACTGCACTATGAACTGGCATGCTTGTATAATAAAATGGGGCAGTCATTAGTTCACTATAGGCAATCCTCGAGGGTTGATTAAACCAGCTTTTTGACCGACACCCGTAAAGAGAGACAAATAATAATGTCATCCGCCTGTAAATGTCTCTTCTCAAACAAAGAAGGAACGAACATTGATCTCGCAGTGTTTTCCTTCACCGTTGAAGACAATAGTGTCGTAAATTAACTAAGAAAGTACATGACATTGAAAAAGTCACATTTGTACCAGCCAGCTTGTGCAGTCCGTAAACCTCCCCGCCACTACTACACACTACTAATGGAGCCTTAATGAGATAACCTCAAGATAGAGGTACCAACAGGCTTTGTTCTGTAACTGTTTCTCATCATGTCATCTAAGGTTAACATGGAAATAATTCAAGCTTAATTTGGTTTGTCTTTTTAGCCATTGTTTCATTTTTGTAAACACAATGTATTTTAATAATTTTTTTGTGTAATCAAGGCGTTTAATGTAAATGCAGAAATATCGAAAACCGGAATTAGGTATGAATGATAGTTGTCTTATACATAGGCATCCGCTAAAACACTAAATAAAATGCAAAAATAAACCCTCAAAGGGGTGAAAGAGCGTATCAAAGTTTGTATGGAATGGATAGACGGGATTCTTCTGCAATAACTTTTCACGAATATACAGAATCCAAGTGGAAGGAATCGCGAACAGAGTAGAGAGATTCGTATACATATTTATCAACAACAACAATAGAATATCATCAAGTAGTCCACGGTAAGATTTTATATCATCATGTCGGCCACTTATAAGTCCACTGCTGAACAAAGGCCTCCCCACCCTCATTTTGGAGGGTATTTGCCAATACTCACCACGCTAGGCAGGCGGGTTGGTGAGCGCAGTATGGCTACCGCTTCACAGAAGGGACGCTGCTGCCCATCCCTCTGGTTTAGATTCCCTTAGTCGCCTTTTAACATCCACGGGAGGAGATGGATGGATTATATATATATTTACTTAATTATTATATCACAATGGACCCAATAGGGTTCGGCTGATGCTGAGCCCGTGATAGCCACAAATACTTAATCACTAAGCCGTCTGCCCTAATCCCTTAGGGGATGAATTTTCCTTTATAATAATCCTTTCTCGTTCTATGCTCACCTATCAATAAAAGGACCTCATGTATAAAACTACATGCTTCTAGACGCACCGGTTTAAGCTGTGCGTTGTTCCGTCAGTGTTAGAGTTTTAATAAGACGATATTATAATAATGATATTATTCCGGAGGGGAATGACGCAGCGTATTTAGATTCCCTTCTTTATCTAACTAACCAAGATGCATAAAAATAGCTTTTTATTATGATATATGTATTGTCCGTGTGGTGTCCGGATTAAGAATATAGCACCACTCCATCTCCACCCGTGGATGTCGTAAAAGTCGACTAAGGGAATCTAAACCAGAGGGATGGGCAGCAGCGTCCCTTCTGTGAAACGGTAACCATACTGCGCTCACCAACCCGCCTGCTAAGCGTGGTGAGTATTGGCAATTTCCCCCCAAAATGATGATACAGTTGTGGAAATCTATGGGGGAAGCCTTTGTTCAGCAGTGGACGTATAAATGGCCGATATGATGTATTCAATATGAGATACAACTGTACAATATTAACATAATAAAAACATTTTGATCCAAATACTTGTCTAAAATGTCAGACGAAATATCCTTTTATATCAATACAGAATCCTAGGCTGACTAAATCATATAGGTATTTAAAAATAGAAAACCTAACACGATAACAATGTTGATTTTATTATATCGTTTTCTTTTATTTTGGTGATTACGATATAAAATATTACTTATACAGTTTTGTATCAGACTCTTGTTTTGCTAGTATTGTCTACAAGCACATACTTAAGTAAATATTTTTTTATATCATACTTTTGTTTCGTTAACATTAACTTTACCAACAATATTAAGTAACAACTAAATGTTTATAGTAATTGATTTCGAATCGTTGCTCAGACCACATGTGCCGTTCGTTTGTCAGTACCTTCGTATAGTTAATGGTAATACTCAAATCAAGAACTGGTTCCATTGCCACCAACCGAATCTTACTTAACTCACATATTTTCGTGTCACATGTTATGAATATTTGAAAGTCTACATCTTTCAGCCACGTTGACCTTCGCGATGTTATATTTTGAAACACTATTTTGATGCTTAACATTAATAAATAATCATGAGAATGAATATAGCTTCTAAGTTTCGGTTAAGTTACTGATACTATTTTTTTCGCTCAGCGTCGTATTATGTTCTCGAGTGTACTACAGTCAGGCACAGCAACAGATAAGGCCTCGCCATCATTCGTTGAAAGTCTAGCGCATGATGAAACCTCATAGAAAAGGGCTCTCAGGCATATTCTCAGCATCAGTGCTGTGTTGCAACTGAGGCTTGACATACATGCGTTGTACATTGCCTGTAATCCGCGGCATACTCTGTGCTTACAAATCCTAAGGACACTGCCACCGGTGGACGTAGCAATTGTCGTGTCACATTTGACGAGAGCAATCATCGCATGAATGAATTAACACACGTTCGCTCGTCAATGATTACCACAAGGTGCGACTTTAAATTAAATTTAAGCTCGCGCTTTATGCAAAAGTGTATTATCACAATACTATGCATTGAGATTATTAAAGCGTAAATAAAAATCTATTGAATAGCCCACTCATACATTTATTATTTTAATTTCGAATTATTTATTATATTTCGTGTCACCTCAAGCTTTAAGCCTTAAGCCTCCTAGAATTTGTATCCCAAATCATCCCTTCGTATTCCTTAGCCAAGTTCACTTACCTTTATTGTTGATTTAAAATAAATACACGGCGGGAAAAATCACAGAGTCACTGTTGTAATAGCGCGCGGCAAGTTTGGGCTTGGTGTTTTATAGTCGCTGTAGCGGGGATGCGCCGCGTGCGCGCGCGCTGGGGGGACGAGACGCGAACACGTACGACCACATGACTGTCCAAGTAGAGGTGACCTCACACCTAACTTATCAATCTTCTTCTTTATCTACATAAAAAACTTGTACTTACTCCGAAAGTCTTTCATACATAACAGCATAAACGCGTTAGTTGAAACCGAGAAATGTATCGCGCATGACAAACAAACAGACGCATGCGCAATTTAAAGACTTTGCATTGAGATATTACAATTCATCATCATATCAGTCAAAGGAAATTAACTACTGAACAAAGGCCTCGCCCATGGCATGGTATGGCTTTTGTTGCTACCACTGCTGCTCGTCCCTCTGGTTTAGAGTCCCTTAGTTGCCTTATACGACATCCACGGGAGGAAATGGAGTGGTGCTATGTTCTTAACTCAGACACCACACGGAATATCTATACAAATAAATAAAATGGAAGTGTCTGTTTGTAATGTCAGAATAACAGCTTTTTACTAAATGCATATGGGAGTATTTATGGTACCTATAACAATAAAACTATTTTTAATTTTTGTGTCTGTCTGTCTGTCTATTTGTTCCGGGTAATCTCCGAAATGGCTAGACCGATTTTGACGGGACTTACACTGGCAGATAGCTGATGTTATAAGGAATAACTTAGGCTACTTTTATTTCAGAAAAACAATTAGGGTTCCGCGCAAAAAAAAAACCCTGGAAATCCAATATATATATTCTATGTAAAGTGTCTATGTCGAAGCACTCTAAATTTCTATTAATAAAACGCGGGTGAAACCGCGGGTCCCAGCTAGTGTATAATATATATTGCGTTTTTCTTTAAACTTACAGATGGTTTCCTCTTTAGCATTATTAACGCAACTCTATCAGAGGGATGTCATAAACTCATAACACAGTCGGTTATATCCATATATATCATCATCATCATATCAGCCAAAGGACGTCCACTGCTGAACAAAGGCCTTTCCCACATATTTCCACACCAAGCGGTTACATGCCGCCCTCATCTAACGACTCCCAGCGACCTTCACCGGGTCGTCTGTCAATCTGGTTGGTGGTCGTCTCACGCTGCATTTTCCGGAGCGCGGTCTCCACTCGAGAACCTTTTTACCCCAATGGCCATCAGTTCTACGAGCAATGTGCCCCACCCATTGCCACTTCAGTTTACTTATCCTTTTAGCTATGTCAGCAACTTTAGTTCTTCTACGGATCTCCTAATTTCTGATTCGATCTCGCAGAAAAATACCAAGCATAGCTCTCTCCATAGCTCGCTGAATGACCTTGAGCTTTCTTATGAGGCCCATATATATATTATATATAAATTCTGGATCCCAGAAGCGATCATAAGCTTTTGCTTAGCGTAATAAAATGATAATAATATTAAGGTTTGATCGAGATAAAAAAGTAAACTGGATTTCGGTGAACTCGAAAGTAGGTACACTTTATTTTTAGTAAGTGGACCAATTGTAGACTACGTAATAAAACATTTGGTATTTACATCGAACCTATGGGATTACGATATTTTTATATGCATAACAACGATGCAAATTCTATATTCATAACAATCTCAAATTTATAATAATTTGTACGACACACCTCTTACGCTAAAACGCTACGATACGTAATACTAATAACGAGTATAATAGAGGCCCAAACTTGTCAGATATTATATTAAATTTATATTTATAGCTTTTCCGTTTGGAAATTCACAGTAGCAGACTGGGCGGTTTAAAAATTGAATTGCTTTCGGTAAAAGGACAATAGAGTCACTTCCTCATACTCCTAATACATGTGGCTTAATCACGGCTTAATATGGCTTATTCTTCGGGGAGAAACGGCATTATTTTATGATATCGTATCAGTCGGAAGACGTCCACTGCTGAATGAAGGCATATACAGACATGACAGACGAAGAAAGCACTATCTAGTAATTATTGTTATCGACCATGTTTCCAGAGAGTATCGCTTATTGTGGATAGTTGTACATTTCCAGTAAGCGACTGATGGTACTAGGTAGGACACCTATCATTCATTCATCTTCATCATAATATCAGCCGAAGGACATCCACTACTGAACAAAGGCCTCTCTCATGGATTTCCACAATGGGTCATCATTTTGGGGGGAATTTGCCAGTACTCACCACGTTTGGCAGGCGGGTTGGTAACCGCAGAATGGCTGCTTTTCCATAGAAGGGACGCTGCTGCCCATTCCTCTAGTATAGTCCCTTATGCCTATTACTTAAACTATGCTTTCTAGTGAAATTCTATTTCTATACAACTAGCATTAAATAGAGACCTTTTTAGTGTTTATAACCGGATTTGAACAACAAGAACACATCGTTACGCATCTTGCATAACAATAGCGGGTCCTTAACAATATGTTACGTGTTATTCATGATAGTAAAAACGCCAGCTGTTACGTTAGGTAGTAACTTGGAGATATCGAGTATCAATAAAGGGAAACAAGTTACATTCATGTTAGGTCTATTATCAGAATATGTAGAGTAATACGTTACTTTTTCTGCGGCTAATTAATAGTAGGTTTTAAAGTAAAGTGCCGTTCTGCAGTACTGGCCATTTCAAATAAAAATATATTTTATATTTATGAATTCTAATTTCAAATCTATTTTATTTTATAAACATGGTATTCATTACTCAAAACCAGTCTTATTTATATTGATTAGTGATATGTTTTCATCACGTTCGAATCTTTGTCGTCGTCATGGTTAGGTTGAAAATTCGAGTAATTATGGAATATGAGTACCGTCGTGGCAGCAACACGGCACAAGCCGCATGCAACATCAACGACGTTTACGGAGCGAACACTGCAAAGGCACACACAAGCGGTTATTTGCTTGCCCGCTTACTTTCTGGAAACTTCGATCTGAAAAATAAACCCCGTGGTCGTCCGAAAACTTTGGTTGACAATGACGAATTAAAGGCTGATGATACTCAATCTACGGCTGAATTAGCAGCAGCTTTCGACTTTACCATCAAATCAATACTAGTCCATTTGCGTCAAATTGGCAAGGTAAAAAAGCTTCACTGGGCACCAATATGAAAAAACTAAAAAGAAGGTAAAAAAGCTTGACAGATGGGGTCCCACGAACGATCATCACCGCAACGTGCGTGTCGAGGCCTGCCTTGCGCTTCTCAACATACACAGAAACGAAGGGATTTTGATCCACATGGTTGCCTGCGAAGGAAAATGGATTCTGTTTGACCACCGGAAGCGCTCAGCAAGTTGGTTGGATCCTGGCTCTGCACCTAATCAATACCCTAAACCAAAAATAATCCCTAGAAAAGTGATGGTCACTGTTTGGTGGTCTAGTGCCGGTGTGATTCATCACAGCTTCTTACCAAACGGGATGAACATTACTGCAGATGAGAACTGTGAAGAATTGAACACTATAATGGAGAAGCTCGCACATCTGCAACCAGCTTTGATTAATCGCTCGTCCCCGCTGCTCCTGCACGACAACGCGCGACCCCATACTGCACAGCAGAAGTTCTCCATACTACAAGAGGGTTGGAAGCTCTCCGTCATCCGCCGTACCCTCAGACCTTGTGCCTACATACTTCTACTTTTTCCAGAGTCAGGATCACTTTATGGCGGGGAAAAAATTCAATACCCGAAAGGCAGTACAAAATGCCTTTGACGAGTTTGTCGCCAACGGTCTTTCTGGTTTCTTCAAGGATGGCATTGATAAACTGCCACTGCGTTGGCAAAGTTGCATCGATTGAATGGGTGATTACTTTGATTAAAATAAATAAAAAAGCTATAAAAAGAATGACTGTGTTATTTCGTAAAAAACGCCAATTTCATAGGTATTCTAATGTATCGTGATCTTCATCATATACTTCAAAGGACATCCACTGCTGAACAAGGCCGGTAGGTAAATAGGTTTTCACTTTGGGAGAAATTGGCCAGTACTCACCAGCTTGACAGGCGAGTGGAAGAGAATAGAACGATTACTGTTCCACAGAAGGGATAGGTACTACTGCCCATCCCTCTGGTTTAGTTACCTTTTACGGCATCCACGGAAGGAAATGGAGTGGTGCTATATGCTACGGACACCACACCGAAGTTAATATATAGGCTGCAATATTTCAGGAACTGAAACAGTTTTACCAAGACATCCTATGTTCATGAAATGCAGAGTCAATGTAAAGTAGGTAATATAGCGGGTGGCGGAAGTATGTTCGAATACAAAACGCGCTATCTGTTCAGCCCGCCAACTCTTTCTCCAGCCTAAAATTTGGTCATGGGCACTCGTTCATTATTTCGGATAAATGTAATAAAAGTGCATTTATAGGTGCATACGAGCTCAGCATTACATTATTTTGTGTAGTTACAAGATGGTAGTTACTTTAAGATCTACAATAAAATCCCTAAAACCTGCAATCTTTTTCAGAAAACAGCGAAAAAGCCACCTACCTTATAGAGAGTTGTTTTTACACAGTTAACGAGTTTTTAACCTTTAAAGATTGTCATTATTTTCTCTAATTATTATAGTACTTGCATTGGAATCTTTCACATTATTATACCTAATTTTGACATTGTTATAATTTGGACATTATCATACTTAACTTTGACATTAATAAACCTTACTATGACACTATTATTATTTTATACTTTAAATGCTATTGATTGCCTGCCTACACAGTAGTGGGTGTATTTTAGTATGAGTTTTAGCCAATTATAAAGTTGTTTTAATTCAATTCATTGGATGAGAACTTGTAACTGTGTGCTTTATTGTGTTTTTATGATGAATGGTAGGGGAAAAGCATGCAATGGTTGACGGCACGGTTGGTGCAGTGGCTGATACAGTCGGCTGCTACGCACCGGGTCGTGGGTTCGATTCCCGCACGGTACAAATATTTGTACGATCTGCAAGTAGTTGTTCCGGGTCTGGGTGTATTGTGTGTGGAATTTGTGTTTGTAAACGCACCCATGACACAGGTGAAATCCTAGTGTGGGGCATTTTACAATTTTAACAAAAAAAAAATACTGTATCTCTTGGCTCGCAAACATTTTGAAATACATGGCATCTCCAATCTCATTTCTTCCAATATCTTTGGAAGCAATAGTATTTCAGACAATTTTGCTATGTGTATCACATGATCGAGGTGAGGTCAGACCATTAATTGAATAAATACTTAATTGTACCGTAACGTAGTATTTAAATAATGACATATGACTAATAGACATATGAATATGACATATGAAAATACATCCCATCTCTCAGCTTCCCCATAGAAAATATTATCTAATTCTAATACAAAATAAAATAAAACAAGTTCAGTATGAAGACAATTTTATATTGTCTTTTCATCCACACTCGTAGGTTAGGTAATGAACAATTATTGTGAAGATGACGACGACGCAGACGTTTCAAATAGCATCTGATGGCATTTTCTGCTTACTGCAAAACAAAGAAGCGAGATTTATAATTTATGTATTATAATAAGGCTATTTTAAGTGGAACGTACCTACTGTACAAATAAATTAAAGACGTAGAACGAAGAGATAAAAACATAGAAGATTACGTAATATATATCTAAGGACATAATTACTTCAGAGAATAACGTTTATTTTTAACAGTATTAAGTGTATAGTTTTTAACGTTATTTTTTCACAAATACCCATAACTTTGCAACTTTTGTATCCAAAGATAGTTACTTGATCCAAAGAGAACCTTTATAATATTCCAAACCAGAGGCGGTTTTAGTACGTAGGTATATGTGTGAATTTCAATATCCATCTTGATTATCATAATCTTGAAGAGTTCGTTGTTCTCGTCAAAAAATGCTGGCTTTCAACCTTTTGCCTACGAGGAAGAGATTGTTTTTATAAGTTCATGGAAGTTCAAACAAATGTACTCCATACCCTTAAAGTTTTCTTACTATTTCAGGATCTTGCTATAAATAGCTGATGATCTTTTCTTTGTTTTTGAATAACCTTACTTTAAATACTACTCGGAAATAAAAAAAATGCAGTTTGTCGAAGTAACTTCAAGTAAGCGAAGTATATTGAACGTTTGAATCGATGTTGAATATCGCATGCTAATAACAATCATGTGACATTTTTAGGGTTCCGAACGTCCGAAGGAAAATATGACAGAACCCTTATAGGATCACTCGTGTGTCTGTTTGTCCGTCTGTCACAGTCAATTTGCTCCGAATCTACTAGACCGATTAACTTAAAATTTGATACACATATGGATTTCTGCAACCCAAACACGTATGTGTAACGTAAATAAATGAATGTTTAGTGTGGGGGTCATTTTTGAGGCGAAATATAGAAAATTAAAGAGCAAAGTTTTGCAAACTGTACCGTGTAACATATGAGATGGAAGGGCTTGTAGCAAGAGTCTCAAATGTATTTATTTTATAGTTTTTAAAACTATAAAATAAATGTTATTTAATAAAGTAGATGAAAATTGACTGTTCCCCGCCTTATCTCCGAAACTACTAAACCTAAAATAAAATAATAAATAGCTCGTCCGTAGACTGAGTACCTAATAACCATCTACGAGCTCTTCACCTATAGATGACAGGAAAACCTATAAGAAGTCTATGGTTTTATATTATTTATCCATAGACTAAATAACCATAAAATAAAAATTGACATGGTAAATCTTATAATATCGTACGTACAAACTTATTTATTTATTTATTGTACTCTTTATTGTACACCAATCGTTAAAGGTAATAAAAACAGTAGTGCTTATAAGTATATTTTAGAGTACAATGGGCGGCCGTATCGCGCTCGGCGATTGCCTAACCTTAGGATGGAGAAATACTTATCTGGATAATATATGCAGCATATGATGGTGCACACAGATACATAATGAAATAACTAAATAAAACTAAACTTACGTTTGCGATTGGAATGTTTGGGAAAACATGTTTTTCAACTACGATGTTAAGTTTGTTCTTGGGAGAAGTTATTGGTACAAGACCGAATTCAACAACAGACAATATATTCAGCAAATATTGGAACCTTCTCCATGCGAGTTCAACTCGCACTTGTCCTGTTTTTCCCTATCGATGTCGCGGGGCTTAACTTGCATGTTGGTATTAACTTTTTGTTAAGTTCCTCAGTATGTCAATTCATACTATCATGCAATTATCGTGTTTGTAAGTATAGGTTCTTAACAACTGTACCCTGACAGGCACCTTGCTACATGATGTTGTATGACATAATCGGCCTTTGTCGTACCTGAGTGTTACATGATAAATTAATAAAAAAATAAAGGCTCCTGTCCTCACGTTTTTAATAATATTCATGTCTTTTTGCACCAATTAGAGCGAAAATATGATGTCATAGCGAATGAGTTTTGTTTTTACCATCAATAGAGCGAAATTCACCCTCGCTGCGAGCGAAATTTTATGTTTATTTATTTAAACTTTTATGTACATTGAGTATACACAAGGCGGACATAATGCCATGAGGCATTCTCTACCAGTCAACCTTTGGGTTAAAAAAGCACTTCGACAGAGGTACGACAACAAAGATAATGTTTATCGGAGGTCATTGGAACTACTCGTTAGTTCGTACTTATTTAATTCATATTCAAGCCAAATACTATACTTCTTCTTCTTTTTTAAATACATTTATTCTTTTAGGATAAAATAATAATATTAATCAAATATAAATAAACATAATATGTGGTGTCCGGATTAAGAATATAGCAGCACTCCATCTCCTCCCGTGGCCGTAAATGGCCGATATAAGTAAAGTAAGTAAACATAATATTTAATAAAATTTACTAAGAGTACTTTTACAGTCCACATTTGTTTGGCATAGGCACTTCATATCAAAGATTAGACATAAGTAGATACACTCGTAAATCCTTATAATGCTCGTAATTAACGAACTTGTAAAGAGGGCATTAGCAACCGTAAACCTCACACACCAACTTCGAGCAGGCGCACACGGCGGCATGTGACCACGTGCACACCGCCGTCTTCCTGGGGGTCGCTCGGTTTGAGTACCTACGTAGATTCCCCCAATTGTTACCCCGGCTCAATGTTCTTCTCCAAACGGACCCGCCCCTCTTCCGATCCCGCTCTGCGCATGATGCTGTCACAGAAGGAGACCACAGTAGTCCAATTTTCATACTCTGCCAGCATAGCCAGACACTAATGTCGGCAGAGAGACATCTTGCTCAATCCAATCGACCAGGATCCGCCGCTCGGTAGCCCACGCAGGGTATTTTTCGAGAGTATGCTGTGTGGTATCCTGATATCCTATAGCAGTATTTGAACACAAACTAAGAAATTGCTTAATCATCGACGGCGTAAAGGAAATATTTTGTGAAAATACTAAACAGGTAAAAATTTGTTATTATAATTTACACACCTTGAACTTGAACGTCTATAACGAGAAAATCACAAAAACAAAATATTTGCGGGAATCGGAACAAACAATTGCGTGAGTCACGGATGGGAATGTCAGGGACTTAGATATTAAGACTTTCGATTACGTAATTGGAATTAAATTACTATAGCAATATGTATTTAATGTATAGTAGGGACTTAGTGGATAGTATATGAATTTTTATTTGTGAATCATCCATGGAACATTGTGTATCGCTGTGGTATAGAAGTTCGATATGTGGACTTCCACACCGGAAGGTGTATAGTTCGGCGACATTGCGGGTTTACATAATTACAGGAACAGATCAAACTATCACCATGGTTAGGGCAGTGCGACGGGAATCTTAGAAGATTTCTTGATCTTGATTTCTGGTCGAATGTCACAGGAGGCAGCTTACTCAGTTCCTTCGCCACGAAAGTAGCCACGTTGTCAGGGTCGGTGTCCTTTAACATCCGAATCATGTCTTGAAGACTCCTCTCTCCCTTGTCATCCCTCCTGCGCGACGGCAGTCGGTCGGTCATGTTGACTCACCTTTGCACTGCGAATTTCGTTTTCGGTGTGGCTCGAGGTGCAGATCTGCATTACGCTAACTTCGTCGATGACGTCCAGTTGGTGTTGTGTGTGGACCCATGGTATAAAAAGACAGCGTCGGCTAATGCAGCGCTTACGGCGAATTAAATTAATTCGTACCGTATAATGAAGCGCGTTTCCGAGCGCGCATCGAACTAGACTATAAACAATGTATCTTGCCCACAATTACGTATGGGTCCGAAAGTTCTCAAAGAAGGTTGTGTAAAAACTCGGAGTCGCACAGAGAGCTGTGGGGTGGTCTATGCTCGGAATCAAATTATAAGACCGACTCCCTGATATTGAGATCAGACGACGAACGAAGGCTCAAGTCGTTGGCGAACGGATAATGCGTCTTAAAAGGAATTTGGCAAGACGAGGTAATCACAACTGGAGCCGGAAACGAAGTGTTCCTACACTCCATTTTCCATTCCTTGTTGGCAGCGCGAAAGCTCAATCATGTAAGAAAAATAGCAGGTTTAACATGGAGGCTATACCACAAAATGGAGAATAGTACTACGACTAAACTCGGCACTGTACAGATTCAGGTGGTGGATGATGGTGATCATTGGTTGCAAGAAGCTTGATTAAATGTCCAATTTAAAACTATAAAATAAAGATTTATTTACTACTTATTAGCCATTGTACGACTGCGTCCTGGAGATTAGTAATTCAGTCTCTCGCCCTGTTTCTTAAAGTCCTAGGTGCATTTAAATAATTTATGGAATGTAAAACTAATATGCGATACTAGCGCCTTCGTCAGCGTGGGAACTCATAAACTTGATGATGCAACAAATCGTATCCTATCTATGACATAATTTACGTCTCTAACTAATTTCACTTAAATCGGTGCAACCGTTTGATTGAGTGACAAAAATACCAACTTTCACCTTTTTTATATTATCTACATAAACCACTCTTAACGGATAACCTCTCTGCGGAACGTCAGGAAAAACAATAATATATAAGTAATATACACGATGTAATCCGTTTAAAAGTATTATAATATATTATAATCGCGAAAACCTAAGACATTATGTACTAATATATTCCTTAAAATCAAGAATGTAATGTGTTATCGCAGTATGCAATTAATGCTAAACGTTACTAAATTTTATCGGGTAAGTTACAATCACACACTGACGCGTCAAGACTACACGGATCTCCGGCTCAATAAGCTAATTTCTTAGTAAGGATGTACATTGTACAATACGTACTAAAATATTTTTAATGTGTACTACCATCATGACATTATAAACCTAATTTATAAATGGTGACGTAACTGTGTTAATAAATTATGTCACGCGACGTTTTGCGAGATTTGTACGTCATCCATAATTATAAATTATAGAATTAAGCATAAACAAGCACCTTGGCAAGTCGCCCGGTTTATTATTGTAACATTTATATTTACTGGAAGATATTCATGGTCTGTGACATAGCGTCAGCTTCCAATAAAATGACCTGCGCCGAGCAACGCCTTTGTAAACCTGAGGTGGTTCAGTTTAAGAACACCAAAACTGCTCCAGTTTTTGTAGTAGGAAAGCAGAGAAACAAAACTTTTGATTCTGGCACTCTACTTTCCACCAGTCGTACTGATATCCGGTAAGATAAGTAGTTGCAAATTTGTCTGAAACCGACGCCACTTAGTAATAATAATAAAGAATAGGAGATAACAAAAAGTAAATAATAACAAAAGAACATGTTATCCTTCATCGTTAGTCAGTGGTGTTATAGTTTAACTAAGAAAGTATCACATATTAAAGTTACATTGGCACTTGCCAAGTTTTGAACCGGCAATCTTGTCCCTATGAAGGGAGTCCGTAAACTTCAATGTCACCACGACACTTCTCGTTTCTGATGTTGGGGCAGTTTTACGAGCCAGTAGTGCAATTCTGTAAGCTCAAACATCCATATTCCATACATCCTTGAATACAGAATTGAAATAACAGTGACAACCCAATTTGGTATTGGCTAAGACTCGTCCTCATGGCTCACCGTCTGCAATGTGTCTTTGTATAGCTTCAATGTCTTAGCGAATACCAAATTGGTTTTTACCGTTATTTAAATTCTGTATTCAAAGTTTTTTATTTCAACTAAACCAAATATTGGCACTTATGAAACGTAGGAATCTAAGTTGTACCGTTACGTCCTATTCAAAAGTGTATGGATGTTTGGCTTAGAGAATTGCACTACATGAGCCTACCCCGTAGCCGCGGCCACCAATAACGCCGAGCTTTCTGAGCCCTCGTTCAAGCTACGAGCGAACAATTGAAAATCACTAAAACAAACAGTACACACGAAAGCAACTAAGGCGCACGCTGTCACATACATCATCATCATTATATCAGCAAAAGGCTTTCCACTGTTGAACAAAGTACTCCCCATAGATATCCACAACGACCAGTTACATGCCTTGTGTCTTCATTTTGGCGGGAATGCCAGTACTCACCACGCTTGGAAGGTGGGTTAGTGAGCGCAGAATTAGCCCTTCTTTGGAATTAGCGTTGAAAAGAAGAGCTAGTTCCCATCCCCCTGGTTTAGAGTCCCTTAGTCGCCTTTTACGACATCCGCGGGAGGAGATGGAGTGGTGCAATATTCTTAATCCGGATACCACGTGGAGGACATACCTTTTTTATTGGTGTCCAGTGGAAATTTTACATGAAGTTCCTTCGCCCCGGGGAAGGGCAAAGGTGCGGGATCGGCTCTCTCCCGATCCCGCTCTGCAGTCTCCTTATGGAGCATGACGCTCTCGCAGAAGGAGACCACTGCACTCCAATTTTCATGCTCTGCCAACATAGCCGACACTACTGCCGGCAGAAAGAAATGTTGCCCGATTCATGGAGGACATACCTACACGCACTCTGATTAACTGTGAAACAGCGCCAGCAAAGGCGATAGTATTGGTCGCGCGATCGGTCGCGAAACGTGAAAGAAAACGTTATTCAGAACCTGACTTCAGTTTTGAGCCGCCCTTATGTTGATATAACCGTGGCGCCAAGAAATGCCTTCGTCATCATTACCGAAAAACAAAATAATTATTGGAAAAAAACACAAAATGTTTTGGATTTCAAGAATTGGATTTGATGTACTTTCAACGCTCAGCCGTCGCTCATAACCCAAAACGATTTCTTATTTCCGTCGCCCCTTAAATACCTCGTATCCCCAGGGTCTAGCTTATTTAGCCTATATGGCAATGTCAGGATCTGACCTTATTACATACTACTTATATAGTTCTTTTCTGTTTTTGTCTTTATAAAAAACGTTGCCCACACTAGAATTTCCCCTGTGTGGTGAGTGCATTTACAGACACAAATTCCACACACAATACATTCAGACTCAGAACAACTACCTGCAGATCATACAAATATTGGTTCCATGCGGGAATCGAACCCTCGACCCGGAGCGCAGCAGCCGACTTACAGCCACTTCACCAACCGTGCCGTCCTAAGTTGTAAAGCGTCTAAGGCGCACGTTATAACAAACACCTTAATTTAATATACACATATATTTTTACAGCGTTACTGCCTCAGTCAGTGAGTCAGTGATGAGCCTAAATATATTTTATACTAGCTGGGACCCGCGGTTTCACCCGCGTTTAATTTAAAAGAAATTTAGAGTATTTCGGCATAGACACTTGACATAGAATATATATATTGGATTTCAAGGGTTTTATTTTTTGCGCGGAACCCTAATTATATTTCTAAAATAAAAGTAGCCTAAGTTATTCCTTGTAACATCAGCTATTTGCCAGTGAAAGTCCCGTCCAAATCCGTTCAGCCGTTTCGGAGACTACTACCCGGAACAAACAGACAGACAGACAGACAAAAAAATTAAAAATTGCTTTTTTGTTGTAGGTAACGTATATACTTTCATATGCATTTAGTAAAAAGCAGTTATTTTGATATTACAAACAGACACTTCAATTTTATTTATTTGTATAGATTATGGCATTTGCCCGCCTGTCGCTGTTTGCCATGTTAACGGCGCTAAAAGCAGTAAAACAGCAAGACTTAGAGGTAGAAGTAAAAAGATCGAATATTTTGTAATTTTTGATTGTCTGTGGCTGTCATCGTTGGATTTTTAGTGTTTGACAAAGGTTTGGGCAGGTTTGGGGGAAAACAATTGAACCGCACGACGTTGCCGACATATTTTTGTAGATTTATTTACATTTTTAAGAAATATTTTATGAATATGTAAAACACTGTACAACGTTGCCTTATACTTGACATTGGCGAAATTGTGGATGATATTCTAAAGAAGACAGAATCTAAAAGTAGAAGAAGTAGGGTAGAGCATGTTTCGAATTGTGACAGCAATAAGTATTCAGTAGCAATTATATTATCAGCAGTTACAATTATAGCAGAACTCATTAACCCCGCTTCAATCTAAATGTATGCGGTTGCTACACCTACCTATGTACCAATCATATCTAACTTTGTAGCGCAAATTGGAATTCTCTCATACCTTCTTTAACAACGTGCCGTAACCTAAAAACTGTGTTCTACTGACATCGATGCTTTTTCTAAAACCATTTCGAGATCTGTGAACGTTTACCTTAAATCTAGTGCACCAGAACGTAATTTGTTGGCACCGCGATGTTTATAGGCTCGTGTGTACTTCACTTTGGGAGAGGTTTTGCCCAGCAGTGGACTTTAATAGATTTGGTTAAGTTGAGGTGGCACTGAATCTAAAACAAGAGAAAGCAAGCATTTACCTTTTACGAGTCCGAGAGCTCTTGACCAATTTATTTCTGTTTGATTTCCTTCGCGAAAACCACAGGAACTAAATGGGTCTGCCTACACTGGGATAACCCACGGCACAATACAATTAAAACTTTTCTTTTTATTACCGGCCAATATAAATATTACCAGCATTAAGGGATAGTTCGAGGGCAAGAAGAGTAATAAATAATGAGTATACTACTAGTAATTTTGTCTTTTATCTAACCGTCCTCAAATACCTATCCAAAATAACTGATTACTGTTCATACTCCTTTTCTGTACAGGTTAGCTTGTGGAACTCGCTCTCGCCTGATATAAGGAACTGTAAAATCGTCTCTATTTAAAAACGTCTTATAGAGCACTATATTTCCTTGTCGAAATAATTGCGTAGGTACATATTTTATGCCGTGTGGTGCCGGCTCAGAATACCACCACCCCATCTCTTCCCGTGGGTGTCGTAAAAGTCGACTAAGGGATTAGACAGAGGATGGGCAGCAGCGTCCTTTGAGTACATTAACAACTCAACTGCGATCGCCAACCCGTCTGCCAAGCGTGGCGATTATGGCAAAACCCCCCAATGAGCCCACAACACACCCATATCGATTGTTGTGGTGATCTTTGCGGGAGGCCTGTGTCCAGCAGTGGACTTCATTCGGCCGAAATGATGATATTTTATTTAAAATTTTGTACATGTATATATATATGTATGATATTGACATTCGTATTTGTATTCTATATGTTTTTATGGTGGTTATGTATTTCCTTTATATATTACTTTACACACCGTCACTACATTTCTTCTTTATCAATCTCTCCCTGGCAGGTCTGCTGGAAGAGATTTCTTAAGAAATAAGCAGTACAAATACCTTGTAATCCTATTTAGATTTTCTTCATATTTCTGTTCCTGTGTGTGCATTTTCATTCATTCATTCATTCATTTCGGCCGATTGAAGTCCACTGCTAGACACAGGCCTCCCCCAAAGATCACCACAACGACCAGTATGGATGTGTTGTGGGCTCATTGGGGGGTTTTGCCATAATCGCCACGCTTGGCAGGCGGGTTGGCGATCGCAGTTTAGTTGTTAATGTACTCGAAGGACGCTGCTGCCCATCCTCCGGCTAATCCCTTAGTCGACTTTTACGACACCCATGGGAGGAGATGGGGTGGTGGTATATTTAAAAAGACAATAACAAACATACTTATGCTTGGAGTGAGTGGTCGAAAGTGCAACGTCAACATCGTGCAACGTTTCAATCAGTAGATTGAAGCGCCGCCACCGCGCCGTAATGATTGAGCTATTGCTACATTATTTTCTCGGTTATGTATCACATCAAGTTGTTAAAGATTTCCCTTTAAGTTTGTTTTTTTAATACTTCAATCGTAAAAAGCGATTGTACTTGTATGAATGCTGCAAGGACTTGTTTTAATGTTAAATACAAAATACAAAATTCTAAAATAGCGTGTGCGATTGTTATTTGAGCCATAGAAGATATGTAAAATTTATTGTGCATTCGATTGTGTGTTAATAAGCCGTGCAGAGTACACTGCACCTTAAAGGCGAACACTAAGAATGTTCCTTGAAAGTTCCAGTTGGGAAATCCGTCTGAAAGGGGGAAGTAATTAAAAGTATGCGAAGTCAATCTTGAGATATTTTTTATGTTAAAAGTCTGAAAATTGGTTGCCGAGCGGTATTACAAAACGTAAACGTAAAAAAAATTGAATGGTTCAGATCGTTTTTTTTTTAATAGCCCCCAAGTAAAACAAATTTAAGCAGACTTCATTATACAAATTCGTAACAGGTCAGATTCCATTTAAATAAATAGGCTTAATCTTCTATATAGTCATAAATGTGTCATGAATCATAAATCGTTTTTGCCTATGTTTAATAAACTAGGCGATTTATGACATTGATTTATCATATTCAATTTAAGATTATATACCATTTAACTTATTAGAATCATTAAAAGCTTTATAAATTGTGCGTATGGCTCTTACAAGCGATAGATGTAATAGAATGAAGCGAAGCACAAAGGGAATTAAGGTCCGACCTTTGAAATTTCATTCTACCAACTGATTTTGCTAATACAAATCTCAATTCTTAGTTAAACTCGCCTTTTTATCCACGTCAGTCTAATTATTTTATTTTAAATTTTGCACTGTAACGAATAAGTGGTCAACATCTTCGATTGCATACCAACACACTCATTCCAAACAATTGCTAAACGCATCTATTGTGTTCGTATGTAAAAAATATTACCACGTGGGAAAGCTTTTGTCTGGCATCATTCTACTATAGAATATTGAATACATTTGTGGGTAGGTACATATTTTTTGAGAAATACTGCAAATGTACCTACTTATTTATTTATTGTAGTCTTTAACTGGCTTTATGTTTAGTTCATCTTGCTACTATACTTTTAGCCTTCACGATTATCATACTAAATCCATATTTGAATATCAAAATACATGTTTATTGACTATAGTAACAATTATATGTGCAATGAGAGCATGTAGAGATTTAAATTAAAGATGAATTCATAATGTTTTGTTTATGGCCATCTTTAAGGACGTAGAAGGTACAATATCAAACAACATCAATGAAAGAAGATACTTATTATGGTAATATTTTAATGGGATCAAATATTATAAAATAAATTAAGACCCTTTTCCAGGAAAAACAAGGGCTACCCCACCACCACGAAGAGATTTTTAGAGTCAAGCGAAACTAATATTTTCTTAAAGTCACAACTATAATTATTCATTTATCATCATCATTTCAGTCCGTCGTTTCAATTATGACGTGTAAAACGATTCTATTATATTCTATTCAGCCGAAAAACTTCTACTGCTTGACGTCAATCTCCCCAACGATCGCAACGGCGACTGGTCTGGATTTCGGTGTGTGCCCATTGAGGGGTTTTACCATAATCGCCACGCTTGGCAGGCGGGTTGGTGATCGATGAGCGCTGCTTCCCATCCTCCTGCTAATCCCTTGGTCGCTCTTTATGACACCTTCTCGGGAAGAGATAGGGTGGTGCTATAACTTAGCACAAAACGATTTACCTACACTTTTAGTTATATAGTTATAATTCATTATCGCGATTATTACATCTATACAAATAAATAAAATTGAAGTGTCTGTTTGTAATGTCAAAATTACAGCTTTTTACTAAATGCATATGAAATTATATACGGTACATATAACAAAAAACCAATTTTTAAATTTTTTGTCTGTCTGTCTGTTTGTTCCGGGTAATCTCCGAAACAGCTGGACCGATTTTGACGGGACGTTCACTGGCAGATAGCTGATGTTATAAGGAATAGCATAGGCTACTTTTATTTTAGAAAAATAATTAGGGTTCCGCGCAAAAACAATAAAACCCTTGAAATCCAATATTCTATGTCAAGTGTCTCTGTCGAAGTACTCTGAATTACTTTTAAATTAAACGCGGGTCCCAGCTAGTATTGTTTTAAACGGATTACATCGCGTACTAGGAGGGATAAAAAAATAGTGAGAACGACATACTCCATATTAAGAAAAAAAAACTGGCAGGCATTGCTCAGATACATATTTGTAATATTAACAAAGAAAAAATCTTCGATTCTCTTTTGTTTTTTTCTGAATGTAGTCAATTGTTTGCTTCGTGTCGGAACGTGTTCTCGAAAATGGAGAAAATCGAAGTGCGAGCCGTTATCAAATACCTCTGTTTAAAAAAGTTAACGACGCAAGAGATTAATTGCGACTTGGAGGCAACATTAGGAGAATCTGCTCCGCCGTATTCCACTGTCGCAAGGTGGGCTTCTCAATTTCGAGTACGGAGAACGAGCACGGAAGACGATCATCGTTGCGGCCGTCCATCGACGTCAGTCATCCAAGAAAATGTTGCTAAAGTCGAGAAAATTGTGTTGAGCGATCGAATAGTTACCATCCGATACTTAAATCAAGAAACGGGCATTTCATATGGAAATATTCAATCCATATTGAAACAATCTTTGAATATGAGAAAAGTCTCCGTAAGATGGATGCCGAGATTGTTAACCGACAGTCAGAAACAAAATCGACTTGACATTTCGAAGATATTGTTGGACAAGTTTCAAGAAGATTCTGAAAACTTACTGTCTCGTTTCGTAAAAATGGACGAAACATGGGTCCATCATTTTGATCCCGAGACAAAACAGCAATCTTCGCAATAGAAACGGCCATCATCACCAAAAATACTTAAGGGGAAACAGGTACGAAGACGAGATCGACATGATGGATGCCGTGGAGAGCTTTTTGCAGGACCAAGACAAAACTTTTTTTGTGAAAGGGATTGAAGCCTTGGAAAAGCGCTGGACTCGGTGTATAGAGAGACTCGGAAACTAAGTAGAAAAATAAACACTACTTTTTGATTCCTCCTCGTATATTATAGATATTTGGTTTTCCTGCCGTTTCGAACACTCCACCGTTCGTGATCGCAGGATGACTAAGGTGACAGGCGTCGTTATAGATTTTAAAAAGTTATTTTATCTACCGTACAAAGTTAATCAAAGGTATTTCGATGCACGCAGTAATCACTCACACACGTCTTACAGTGCCTTGATGTTTTTAGGCTGGTATGCTAACTGGTAACTTTATTATTTTAATAACCGGATTCCAAACTGGTGGTAGACAACCATCTTACCTATTGAAATTAGGATGATTTTTTAATTTCAATATCCTCACGAAACTTTCTTGCTACATAACGGTTGTCTTTCGAGAACGACGAAGAAAATGTTTAGGTTTACCTAAGGCATATTCACACACTGCAGACTTTGTGGATCGTATATGCTTGACGTCAGCTATGTGTTATTTTATTCTGGTGGCTATGCTATATACGCTTTGTTTGCCCTATGTATGACAACCCACAATGACAGCCAATATTGTAGACCCTACGAGACCTAAGACTTTATATTGAAAACGAATGTGACAATGAACCGGTTTGAGAAGCTGGCTTATCTTATGCGGCTCGAAGTAGGTTTTAATAGAAGCACGCTTTAAGATATGACCAATTCTATCGGTGACTTAATGAATGGTAAAACAGTAAGTCGTCGATCAACCGTGGTGGGCTTCTGCGACGGGGATATCGCGCTCTCAAATTGTTATTTTGAAGTCTTTGCTCCACATGGTTAACCTGCCAGATGGTCGGCGTCGCAGATACCGGGAAATTTTGGGAAGAAAAGCATTTATTTGTACATACGTAAATTTTGACTTTATTTGGAGAGCAGTTAAACTGAAGTTATTTTAAATTATCAGCGATGATCTAGAGATCTCAGATTGCTGTCAAAACGCAAACTACCTACCTAAGTATACATAAGTTACATCTGTTTCTAACAACATCGTGACCCAAGTTCATGTTGAACTTACATTTACGCACAATTTAATATGGATATTTGGCCTTAGTGAAATAATTTACCGCTGGGTTGCTTTAGGATTGATTTATGGTTTAAATCATAGCGACGGTCGTCAAATAATCACGCTCGTCATAGACCAGTTCTGGATAAGCCCGTCAATTACAGGATGTTCTAATATAATGATTATAATATAACTATTAAAATAGAAACTAGCGTGATACCAGGGTGCAGCAGTCACGACTGAGCTCTAATCGTCTTTCGCTTCTATCACGTGATAACTCCAAGGTTCTTTTGGTTTCTTTAGTCAAAACAGTCGAGTTATTACGAAAGTATAAAGGAGACCCATTATTATATCGGCACATTTTGATGCGACAAATTGGCAGCGGCCTCCGAATACTACGTCACGTGCATACTGAATCACCTACCGTAGGCAACATACCTACATGCAAGAACGGCAGCATAACTGCATATCTTTAATTCATTAATAACGAGGTTGTGTCGTATATTTTTATCGTTATTAGGCTAAGGTTTGCACTGCAATTTAAGATACAGAAAGTGGGTGAAAATAAACCAATAGCATTATTTTAAGGCATTTCAATTTCCACTTCGTAATCAGTGTAACATTTAAGTTTGCCGTGTCGTGCCGTCTCAGAATACCACCACTCCATCTCCTCCCGTGGGTGCCGTAAAAGTCGACTAAGGGATTAGCCGAAGGATGAGCAGCAGCGTCCTTCGAGTACATTAACAACTCAGCTGCGATCGCCAACCCGTCTGCCAAGCGTGGCGATTATGGCAATACAATGAGCCCACAACACATCCATATCGGTCGTTGTGGTAATCTTTGCGGGAGGCATGTGTCCAGCAGAGGACTTCATTCGGCCGAAATGATGACATTTAAATAGTTTTTCAAAGCGTATTTTCTAATTTTCAGTCCCACTAACTGACTAATCATCAAAAGAGTAGATAGATACTTCCCGGTGACGTTTTTGTCGTTCTCCTCACGGACTTCGACTGGTAGAGGGGCACGCGGAGCTCCTCTTACCGGTTAAAACCCCACGGTGTTCCTTCCATTTACTTATGGCCATACCATACGTATATCATACCATATACTCACTCCCTGCAGGTATCGGCCCGTAACTTGGTCTCCCGAGCCACGTCTCTGTGCGATCTGGCCGGCTGCACATTTCTCCCGAGAGGCGCGCGCATAACACAACTTGCCGCCACATTTTCGGGCGATGGACTGCCACTAAAACGTCGCCCGCAGAGACCACAACTCGTAGAGGCTGGAGATCGATTAGCGCTTTTCGCCGAAGAAGGCGCGCATTGGAGCAAACACAGGGCCTCCGACTTGTTCAAGGCCACATCGGGACCCAACTGCCGGATCCTACTAACGACTTTCGAAGCCCCAGCCGTTGCCAACATGGCTGCCTGCTGATACCTTTCTCCACCATGGTCTCACTTGCGTGACATAGGCATAATAAATGACACCAACGCCGGGAGGGTTAGCACCACGCAGAACCCAGTTGTATCCAATATTCCACAGGAGCGGCCCCAAAACCATTCCCTGTGGAGCACCGCGCGTCGTCACTCGCTGATAGTGTCCTTCCCGACCCGTATCGATCACTGCTCTATTTGCCAGATAGGCTCCATCAATGCGATGGAGGTCAAAGTCACGATTACTATTTCAAATAAACCAATTACTGAAGCTTATGAAACGTCAGATAGATACGCCTAGGTCTAGACAGCAGTAAACTGACGAAGTTTTTTTTTATACCACTAAAGTGGCAAACAAGCACACGGCACACCTGATAGTGTGGAAGAAGTGAAAGAAGAAGTAGAAGTGGTTCCGTAACCTATAAACGCTTGCTTCCAGAGATATCGCGCGTTGCCGACACTTTAAAAATCTTTTCACGCCCTTTTTGAAGAGCCCCATGCTGTAGTGTGTTGGGAAAGGTGCTGATTCCACAACCTGAACGTGCGCGGGAGGAAGTTCATCTGAAACTGTAAACCTATGGCGGGTGGTGCGGTGGTACACAGTAGCCGTTTGCATTATATTGAACAAGTCCTCAGAACACTGTCCGTTGTAGAAGCGGTAGAACACACACAGGCAGGCAAAGTCTCTCCTCAGACTTAGGGGTTCTAGATTGCTTGTGAGCTTGGGATCGTCGACAATTTAACTGCTCGCTTCTGTACCGAATCAAAGGGTACAAGCTGGTATCAAGGTGTTCCCACCCATAAACGGCTGCAGTACTCCATATGAGGCCGGACTTGCGACTCATAAAGCAGCAGTCTTTGCCCCGATGTGCAATACCGCCTAGTCCTGTTGAGTAAACCGATTTTTTTGGACGCCAGCTTGACCTTATCATCTAAGTGCGTGCGGAACTGGCCGCTGCTGAAAATGTCGACACCAAGGATGCCAATGGGACCCTGTCTAGAGTACGCACGATTTCTGACACCACGGGACGAGGGACGTTTGCACGGCTCGTATAATAAGTGTCCCCAGTACTGTCGTCCACATAACAATGAATGCCGTCGATAGACAGCATTTCATTAACTTGCAGTAAGAACAATATTGGGGACAGCACGGAGCCTTGTGGGACGCCAGCGTTAATGTCCAAGCTGTCGGACCAACTGATAGTGGAACCTTCCCTGATTTTATGAAACGTAGTCAAGTTATCCCAGTTTTTTTTTATCAGCCTGTAATCACAATCCCTTTAAAATTATAGACCTGTTTCTCTTCTACCAACAATGAGTAGTTTTGAAAAAATATGCTTGATCAGATGATAGCTCATTTAATACAAACGAGATTTTCCATGGTCGGCAGTTTGGCTTCAAGAGGGGTAGATCGACTACGGCCTTGGGCGCGAAACTCTTTGATCTTTCTAAGGCTTGTGTTGATCACAATACGCTCGTTTGTGAATTTAGTAAGTGCGAAATTCGTTTACCAGATCTCGACCTTGTATTATCCTAACTTTCCAAAAGTCAGCTAAAAGTATGTATGTACATCATCAGAGTCTCCAGTAAAAATGGTTCTGCTACATGGCTCAATTTTGGGCCACTGTCTGTTCCTAGCCTATATTTAATGATCTCCCTTATATGATGTCGGCATTATCTGATATAATTTTACTTGCTGATGACTACGATAGGTTATGATATGTTTACTATAGGAACATGTTATGGCGTTAGTTCTTTTCTGCACATGTAGCTTCCCTGGAAAGCAAACACATCAGAAGTACTATTTCTATTGTATATCTGCCATATTTTTCTTTCACCAATGTATAGATACGAGGGCGGCACTGAAAATTTCGGGAATCAAGGAAGTGACACAACATTACTATTTAAAAATGTATTTGTTGCTTTTCGAAGTATTCTCCGCGAAATTTGACACATTTTTCCATACGATGGAACCAATCATTGAAGCAACCATTCCATTCGGAAGTTGGGGTCTCCAAAATGGCCGTTTTGTAGGCGTCCACAGCTTCTTTAAGTGATGAAAATCTCTGTCCACGCAATTTATTCTTTATTTTCGGGAAAGTATATAAATCATTAGGGCTTAGGTCGGGGCTGTACGGCGGATGGTCTAATAATTCTATGTTTTCTTGCTCTAAAAACTCTTTTGTTCTGTGCGCGGTGTGAGAACTCGCATTGTCGTGATGGAGGATGATGCGGCGGTTGCAGTTCTCTCTACGGAGTTCAGAAACGACCTGTGGCAAACAAAAGCTAGCATACCATTCTGCATTAACCGTTCTTTGTCCCTCAAGAGGAATAGTCGTAACATGGCCGGTTTTGGAGGCAAACATGGCCACCATTTTTTTTGCAACACTCCGTGAACGAACAATTTTTGTTGGCTTTAACTCATTTTCGAACACCCAAACTCGTGACTGGTTTTTTGTTTCGGGTTCGTACGCATATATCCAGGATTCGTCACCTGATACGATGTTGTATACAGCATTTGAGGATCCTGCGTGGAATCTTTCGAGAGTTCTGACGCACCAAGTAACGCGAGCCGCTTTTTGCTCTTCACATAGCAAATGCGGTATCCATCGGGAAAACAACTTTTTTACACCTAATAATTGTTCATGCAAGATTATTTGTATTTGACTCATGCCAATGTCTAAAGTTGCCTGAATTTCGCGGTATGTCACATGTCGATCTTCCTCAATCAGCTTACGCACAGCATCAACGTTTTCTTGGGTGACTGCAGTTTTTGGACGACCTTGACGAGGATCATCACTGAGCTTGACACGTCCACGTTGAAATTCAGCAAACCAGCGATAAATTGTGGTTTTGGATGGGGCTTCATCACCAAATGCAGAAATCATCCGGTCAACACACTGTTTTTGTGTTAAACCACTTCGAAAGTCATAATAAATCATCGCTCTTAAATTTTCTCGAGTGAATTCCATTTTCTCAACGACTAAACAAGTTTGACAAAACCTTGTGACAAGACCGTGAATCTTTTTTTAAATAAATAAATGGTATTCGATTTGTAAAATCAAGGAGTTTTCAATAAAAAAGATTTTAATATGACAGGAACAGTTGAAATATTCCATTCCCGATACTTTTAGTGCAGCCTATGTAACTGTTTTATATACTTTGTAAAACTACAAAAGATCTAATGATGAATGATGAATTGAAATTTGAAAATGAATTTCTTTCGGTATTTCTTCTCAGAGGTTGTCATGTTGTTTGCTCCGTTGTTTCAAAATACATGTTAAAGTGTCTGTTAGCACCTTTTTTTTTTCACTGGTGCCCAGTGGAAATTCTTCATGAACTTCCTTCGCCCCGGGGAAGGGCGAAGGGGTATGCCGGACTCCTACCGGCTAAAACCACTGGAGCGATCATCTTCGGCACCTAAGGGAGGCTCCAGGTCCTCGTATGATCACACTAGAGCCACCCACTGGTGCCACTCCTATAGGCACATCCCTGAGAGGATGACTGTAAAGCGGTCACCCCCTCGGGGGGATTGTAAAGGATCCCCCAAAGCGTCCCACGGCAGCCCGTGACCACATGCGTCACTATAGTCTTCTCTTGGGTCGCTCGGTGTGGGCACGCAGATTCCCCAATCTACGCACCCGCGAACCCAGAGGTCCCCTGCCTCACAGCAACGGCAGGCCTAGCGCTAGGTCGCTAGGTCTGTTAGCGCCTATTTACTGAATAAATGATTATATTCTATTCTGATTAATATTAAATAAACCGATTTATAGAATGAAATCCTTGCCTATTCATATATTTCGCAGACCGTCAACCCGCACTAGGCCAGCTTGGTGGACGAAGGCCTAACGTTTCTCATCATGAGAAGAGGACCGTGCCCAGCAGTGGGACAGTAATGGGATGGATCACTCGTGTGTCTGTCTGTCGGTCCGTCTGTCACAACCAATTTGCTGCGAATCTACTGGACCGACTGAGTTAATATTTGAAACACATATGGATTTCTGCGACCCAAACACGGACTTGTAAACAATATTATGCGCACAAACTTACATATGCAGTTGGAATGTATGGGAGAACATGTTTTCAACTACAATGTTAAGTTTGTTCTTCGGATAAATTGGTTCTACTCGTTCGCCTTAACTAAGCCAGGCTGCCGTCACTTCTCGTACGTAAAGATAACATATTCATCGTACGGAACCCTCTCCACGCGAGTTCAACTCGCACTTGTCCGGTTTGTCGTTTACAAACTAAAGTATATTTTAATGATGTCGAACGTAACTTGGTGTAAAAATAAACGATTTAACAAAAATGTGGCTAGCAGCCACGTCACGTACGTCAGCGTACGTAGTAGTTATTGTGATATGCTCCAGATGGAGATTATTCGAGTTCCTGGAACCTCACTTCGGTGTCGAAGATGACCACTCCGGTGGTTTAACCGGTAGAAGTCATACGGCATACCCCTGTGCCTATTCCCGAGGCGAAGGCAGTACATGAAGTATTTCCAACGGTTAAATAAAAATAAAATAAAGTATTGTGTATGTGTTATACTAGAAACTAGAAGGCGCTGGGCGTGCTCGTAAAATAATAAGCTTATTTGAATAATGACTAGTACCTACCTATTGAAGTAATTTGCGGATCCGTCCACACGCGCGAATTCTAGTTTCACTGAAGACATCACTAAATTTATTAAGTACTAATTCTTCTTCTTCTTCTCTTAGGTTATGGCTTCTGTAGATTATCTTCCACAATTTCGCCAATGTCAAGTTTAAGGCAACGTCGTACGGTATTTAGATTAGTAAATCTTTACATATTCAGAAAATATTTAACAAAAAAAAAAAAAGTACTAATTACAATTGTCTTATTCGGAACACCTTTAATTTTTTTCTAATAACGGCTAATGTCAGGTTGTCAGTACTGAGCACTGAGGTTTGAACCAAACTCTTGTTTCATAATGGAAACTCATTCCTCACAAAACACACCGAGACGGCTCCAATGAGCCCCAACCCGAAGGTTTTCCTTCGTCATTATAGATATCCCGATAAATTGGGTTGCCGAGATAGATGGCAAACTCTAATATTCAGCCATATCTAGTCCGATTGGAAGCTGCAAGAGAAGGAGAAATCTACAATCACATAATGGAACATAGACTTATTGAAACAAATAAAAAACGCCAATACCTACTTAGTGGAAGTGGTTACCATTGAGCTTTCCTTTTGTCGCTTATTACCATCGTGAAGTTCCTGTATTATGCGCCATGCATTATGCCCCATGATCCGATTCGCTCAATGGTACTTTACTATTATAAGATCGTAATCGGAACTACGTGTCTATGCATGACTTCATCTCAATTGGATGTACACACGGCTACACATCATCATTTCGGCCGAATGAAGTCCACTGCTGGACACAGGCCTCCAAGATCACCACAACGAACGAAATGGTGTGTTGTGGGCTCATTGGGGGGTTTTGCCATAATCGCCACGCTTGGCAGACGGGTTGGCGATCGCAGTTGGGTTGTTAATGTGTTAATGTACTCTAAGGACGCTGCTGCCCATCCACCGGCTAATCCCTTAGTCGACTCTTACGACACTCACGGGACATGGGGTGGTGGTATTCTGAGCCGGCACCACACGGTTTCTGAGCCGGCACCACACAGCTACACATCAAGCTATATAAAGCCGGTATAAGCTGATCTCGCATTGTATAGGCTTTCAGTATGATGAGAGATCAGCGTAGCGTGGGTACCTATTTATTATGTTCATAATTATTTATAGAAATTTCTCATTACAGACAAACCAACAGATAAAAAATAACAAAAAAATATATTGTAATGTATATTAGGTAAGTGTATGGATCCAAATTACTTTTTGTCCTTGACGTCAGACAGGTATTATCGTGTTTAATGTAATAGAAAATAGCGTCTTTGAAGCTCAAGATCTCAAATCTCAAAGGGTCTAATTGTTTATCCACGACGCAATTGTTTTGGGATGCGGCCTGACGGCGTAATGACGCATACGGCCTTAGCCCCTTTGCTTGGACCTAACTGAATTCGAGTGCATTATTATTTGTTTGAAAGGTAACTACGCCTAAGCGGTTAGCGTACGTTAAACGGTTGCACGGTGCACGAATTTAACGGCTTCAGCAGAGGTCAGCTGAAGCTCTAAATAAGGCATTATTGCCTTCATAGATGTGACAAGCGATGAATTCTTGTTTATATAGTTAGTACAGTCAAAATACCGATGGCGTGTTTAACAGAGATATAACCATACTTCTTTGGAGGTAGTGCTTTGTCTGCCTCCATACATTCAGGCTAGGTTATGTAAAACCTTATTTTCTTCTTCGTATCAACACAGCAATAAAACATGTATGTAAGCACAGAATACTTTATTAATTCAATTTATTTATGTAATAAGAATCTTATCCTCTTTACATATTAATAGACAGGTATTTAACAAATAGGTAATATAAAACATAGCGCGTGCTTTTGTCCTTTTGTTACCAAATAAATTTAAATCATAAAATTATACGATTCCCTTATTTCAGAACTGCTTCAGATACATAAATTAATCTCAACTCCGAAAATAAAACGCCGTCTAACTTATCAAAAACTGTATGCAGTCATGCAGCTAAGGATAATTTATAATCGAGTTTAGTTACGTCGGTCGGATGAGTGTACTTTACTAATATTATAACTGTAAAAGGTTGTTTGTTTGGAAATTTGCGGCTACATAACGTGAACGGCTGAAATTCAAGTAAAATTTGGCAGAGAAGTAGATTAAGTCATAAAACTTGTATGACATTATCAAGTTCCCTCTCCAACAACGTCGCAGCTAACGGCTATTTAATAATTACATATAGTGAGTAATCTAATAACTAGTGATTAGATAGTAAGGCCGCATCATGTTCTCATTTATGGCACTTACTAATGCAAATGAGATGAGACCTTAGTGGAGCATATCGCATATTAATAACTTGAATAACTGAGGTATTGTGATCCGATGCACAGAAGCATGTGGCATACCGTGTCGTTGCTCCGAACCGACCTTCGAGACGGATGCATCGTCATCAAGCGATTTCTTTTTCAGACTACTTACTCAGTATATCGGGTCTTTCAAGAATTATGAATATATTAAGCCCCATGGCGGTGTCCGGCAATATCACCGGTTGGCATGTGGTGATTATGATTTAGTCCAAGATGGTTTTCGATTAGTGCTGGCAGGTTATATCTGTTGCGGTACTGAGGTACTACTTTAAACTAAGCTAATGGCTTTCAAAGCCATTGTACTTATTTTGTAGTTTGGTTTTGTACAAATTGGCATATAAATCATATATTTATGCATTCGTTCGAACGATGGGTCTGATACCGATCATGATGTATCAAAAAATAACAAATGTTTATATCTTGCTTTATTTTAACTGTTTAGTAGAGCTTATGAACTTGGAAAATGGCTTCTTTTTTATTAGTCTTGTGACTAAATGAATGACTTTTATAAGGTCAATAAAGTCATGAACTGTATAGCAAATCGAAATTGAATATTTTTGTGCCGCGTTACCTCGTGATGGAAGACGAAATGTCATTGCCACTTTCGTATACACATATTAAAAATAAAACCACCAGGAAATCCGGGAAGCTAAGGCCGACTCGTCAGGACCACAGCGCGTGCAGCGGCAGGGCTGACCCGCCCACACGGTAAGCACCGCAGCGTCGCTAGCATCAGGTAGCCAGGTGTAAAGAAAACTGTGAGAGACGAAAGCCTTTTTCCGTTTTCGTCGTCGCTTCGTATTTTGGACCCGTGATCGCTGCTTTTACATCAACCCGGCTTCGTATTTAGGACTTGAAAATGCCATCAAAATTAAATGAAAAAAGTGCTACTTTGATTGCGACAGTGATGGTAAGTTATAAGACTAAAAACTTTATTGATTCGCATAATTTTATTTTTCTTTATCAAATCGCAAACTGTACCTACTAAGACTGCAATGAAGGTACAACCTGCCCATCTGACCCTTCACGGCAGTGGTGCGCGATATAAATCGTATATAGATACAAAATCAGATAATGTTACAATATCTATAAATCGGATATTGGCTGGTTCGAAATCCATATATTTAGGTATCGCTCGCTCCACATCGGCTACGTGATTCAGGATTCGCATGCGACGACAGAGCACGAGCGATATATGTAGATATTCGATATACCGACTGAGATGAATACAGTAGTTAGAGTGGTATGGCAATAAAAATCTAATTTCTAACCTATTTGTCATATTTTAACCCTTTGAACGCCAGACTTTCGAAACCATAACGCACCTATAACGCCCTATGCCAGGCAGTTTTTGCCAGTCGGATTGAAAGAAAAAGTTAGTGTTGGGTTCAACTTGTCGACTAAATACTATATTTATACAAAGAAATATGTCAAGGTGAGATTTTTTATATTTGGAATTTCAAGAACTTTAAAAATAACAAGAAAATATAATCCATAAAAGTACCGACAGATGTGTATACGACCCGTTCACTAACGACAGATAAATCCGTCATCGGCGTACCGGTGAATAATATTTTTAACAAAATTATATTATTCTTAATATTACGTCAATATTTTTTTACGTCTACGAGATTCGCCAGAAATAAAAATAATTAAAGATAAAATGAAATTTTTCATCAATTGCCTTTGTGATTTCAGTATGATTACTTGTACTGATCATAAAAATAATTTGGTTGAGTATATAACTAATCTCTCAATAAATTTAATCGTTCACAGTTGGTGCAGTTATTATATTTACCCTTTTAATAGAGTAATTCACGGGAAAATAACAAATTTTGATAAAAATTATGCAATAAAATTACATGCATTTAATTATTATAACAAGCACAAAAAAGAAATAAAATATTGAGTTTAAACACTTTTTCTTATTTCAAACCATAGTAGAATATTACTGTTGCTGGATAAATTGTAAATTGATTTTAATAACGCATTGGCGTGCCGTGATATGGTGATTTCATAAGACCATGATGGCAATGCTTTATTAAATTTGCAATTTAGGAAATTAAAATATGAAGAATAAATAAATTTGGGAAAGCGCTATCTACCCAATAATAAAGGTAATAACAAGGCCATCTCGTGAAGGATGCCCGATAACTTTCACGCTAATTATTTAAAGGGTTCAATTTAGAGCTGCGTATCTATCTCAGTTATATATATATATATATGTATCATCTATGCATAGATTTTCACAACGACCGCGCATATGGCCGCATCCAACGATTACATGTCACGCCCATCCAACTACCTACTCCCAATTACCTTTACCAGGTCTTCTGTCCATCTCGTTGGAGGCCATCTCCATTTTCCGATGCGTGGTAGCTATTAATAATATATTCCCGAGAAACAATGGTAGTTAAAGGAAAAACCATCCATTGAATTTCGTTGTTATGACAACAAACGATCAGAGTTGGTAAAGAGTTTTGAAGGAGGGATGGTATGTTCAGTGTAGTTCCCGGCAAAGAATAGACCATCCTCCGTGGGTGTCGAAAAAGCGACTAATCAGTGATACCAAGAGGGTGGGCAGCAGCATCCTCCCACTTGCCAAGCGTGGTGATTGTGGCATTATGTGTGTATTATTAATGTGTATAAGTACATATTATTGAGAATGCCTATTATTGAAGCATACAATTACAAATATCATGTAGGTACCTATTTTACGAAATGTATGTAATGAATATAAAAAATAATGTATGTAATGTTGGCGTCAGGTTACATGGTTGACAGTGCATCCTTTTTTCGGACTGCTCTAGATCAGGGATTCCCATACCTAACAACAAGTGCACAGTGTGTAGGTACTTGGTGACCCGCGATCCACTGTATCCACCGTTCACCTTAAGTGTCGTTCCAAGCAGAAACAGGAACTGACATGTTGAAAACAAAGAGCTTGTTATTAGTGATAAATTATAGCATACTGAAAACGTCAAACAGTAACAATACAATATCATTGAAATCTATATTAACTGAGTAAATATAAACAGAATATTAACTCACTTTTCCAGTACTTTGAGCCAAGTTGAAATGAAGAACCATCGTCACACGTTCACTTGAGCTCAGCCGCGTGCGTTAGAAACAACTACTAAAATATTGCTGCTACGTATATTAGTTTCGCCAATGTGTGCGTGATCCAGTGTACCCTAGCGATCCACCGTTAACCATGTGACCCTATCTAAAATAAATAAATATCTTCTATCTGCTTAATGCAGTGATCATTGGAAGGCCCATGGTCAGCAGTGGATGTTTACGGGTTGATGGGTATGGCTGTATATATTGAGGAATACGTAACAATGTGAAGCATTAATAAATAAAGGATAAAAAAGTATTTTTGTAAAAAATATATTTATGTTATGTAACAAAACTAAAAACCTAATAAAGTCAAAGAAAAATAACAACAGTTCTGTTGCACATTAGCAACATTTACACTTAAAAATAATCAGGTTATCTTAAAATTAATTTGTTAGTGCTAAAGCTTGAATTGTGCTTCTATTACTCAATCTCAACCTACAACGTTTACGTCTTTTGATCATCCTTTTGCTGTTGTTTGGATTCGGGCCTATTAACCGGATTCACTTTACAAGTGATTTTGTAAGATTCGATCATTTTCACGGAATCCCTGACTAAAATAGTAGATCTAATAGTGAAAGAATGTGAGAAACAAACGACAGCGTCACACAGTGCCGTATGGAAACTCAAGTACAAGCGATAAAGAAACTTATCTGTTCGTTGTTTAAGTTTCATTTCTACTCGGCCGGGCAACTTGTTGCCTTTGTTAGATGAACTGATGAATTCAAAATCTTCTTGAGTGACATCCTTGTTATTTTCATCCCTGACACATACAAGCCAATTCTGTGGCGCTCCCGGAGTGAATTTAACGTTTTTAGTATCCGCATCCAAACTTACATTGAAGTAAATTATAAGGTTGCCACATTTTCTGTTTACGAATAGGTCATTTTTGTATAGAATCAAATTTTCTGGCTCCGTAAACTTAGGATCTAACAAACGTACTTTGAAATCTTGGCACACATTTTTAGTCAAGTTGAGGATTTTTATACAATGGTTATTTGTGTCTGCTATGTAGAGGTATTTTCCATCGGCAGTGATTGACAGACCGGATGGTTCGTTGAACGTCGCCGGATCGGTACTTTCGATCATAGTCGGGTACAACGTGCTGACTTTTTGTGGACCAATCTCCACTTTCTTGATCTTATGGTTGTAGGTGTCTGCTACATAGAGAGTCTTGGAAGAGTCGCAGTATGCTACACCTAGAGGATGCTGTAATTTCGCATCGATGCCCGTGTCGTCTTTGTCTCCGAACGCGAATAAGTTCTGCGCAGAAATATAAATTATTCTTATTATATTTAAAAGTGACCATAATAAAGAAAAAGCCACAGAGTGCTAGTCAGTTATGCTTAATAATTACAGAGTAAACAGCAGGCAAACTGCATCATCACCATATCAGCCACAGGATATCCACTGCTGAACAAAGGCCTCCCCCTAAGATTTCCACAACGAGCGGTCACATGCCGCTCTCATGCAACGACTCCCAGCGACCTTCACCAGGTCATCTGTGCACCTCATTGGAGGTCGTCCCACGCTGCGTTTTCCGGAGCGGGGTCTCCATTCGAGAACCTTTGTGCCCCAATGGCCATCAGTTCTACGAGAAAAACTGCATATTTTTCTTTAATTTCTATGTATACTATGGGCATAATATATCCATAATTATAAGATTTCAATTATATTGAATTCATAGCATCATAAAAATGTATATAAGCAATGCGTGCATACCAAAGGGTTTCGATCACCGCCACATAGCGTTGAAACCTGTCCCGTCGTGAGTGCTAGTCTTCTGATAGAGGAGCTCTCGGAATCTGCTATAAAAATCTCTGGACTCGTTCCTGTAATAGTAATTAATTTCACAATTAACATATAACAGCAAATATTTTCATAATAAGGTGGTTTTCGCGATTAATTATTAATTATAACAAAACACTTTTAGAACGGATTATTAAAAACTATTTCGATCGTTGATGTCAATAAATGTCGTCTTTAATACGTCATTCATAATATGTCAAAAAAGAATGGATTTATGCCACTGCTCATAAAACAAACCAGGACACAACTATTAAATTGCCATCTACGAATTACCCATATTTCAATATCACACTATTATACGTTTGACAAAGCGTTCAGTCAACCGTAATTGTTTTATTTATAGTGCTTTCTGGTTCCTTTGGTGAAAGTTCGAGAAAAGAGACTCCTGATATAACAGTCCTATTAAAACAGTCGATTACATACAATGTGGGTCTAAAAGTTCATAAGTGTCGACTATGTTGAACCCAATCTTTATAGAAAATTCGGTAACTTTATGCATTTCCCAAATAACGTAATTTGGCTTCGTGTTTAGTGTCGCCATTATATGCGTATTTATATATCTATATATTACTCGGGGTAATCGTGAGGTTAATAATAATTATTTGTTCCATTTAGTGTGTTGCAGGGTGTTTATAAAGTAAATAAACATAGCTTCTGTTTTGGTAATTTCAGTTACCGGAAGAAGTAGTTGGAAGCAAACAAAATTTACGATAATATAGTCACTTCGATATAATAGCAAGGCGATTGTCATAATAATAAAATCAAAAGACTGGACTAGTAGTGCAGTGGCAAAAATAATTGCAAATAACAGCATGTAAAATAATACGAGTAAAGACTGAACAACCATAAATGTAGATTTTTTTAAATCTTTATATTCTGCTGTTATCTGCCTCGTTGTATGTGCATTTCGTCGCACCATCCTCTGCTTCCCAAGTTCCCTGAAATGTCGCTAAACGAAACATGGCAACGAGGATAGTACTTTTTTAAGAGCACTAGGTGATCCTAGTACCTAGGACCTGGAGCCCCACTTCGGTGCCGAAGATGACCGCTCCAGTGGTTTTAGCCGGTAGGAGTCCCCTTCGCCCTTCCCCGGGGTGAAGGAAGTTCCATGTAGAATTTCCACTGGACATCAATAAAAACAAAATAAAAAAAAGGTGATCCTAGCTACCTAATCTTAAAAAATGTCACGGGTAAGTTAAGATAAACCACTTCTTCCGAGCTTTATATCTAGAATTATTTTCTTTTTCTGTCTAAAAATATTTGAGTTTAGAAACCATATTGTTAATTTTATTTGAAACATAAAATAAATAGAGCATATATTACAGGATCCAAAGTTTGAGTCACGTGTTCATAAATTCGGACCACCCAATTCTACTCAACACTTGGGGAAGTATCAAAATCTGACTGGGATTTCCGGAAACACACGGGACGTTTGTAAAAAGGCATACCGTAATTTGGGGTTTGTTTTACGTCAGGCGAATAAATTCACGAATATCAGCGCTTTAAGGGACTAGTATGAAGCCCACGTAAAAAGTCACTTAGAATGTAACGCGGCTATTTGAGAGTCCAAATGAAGCCAAGTATAAACAATGTTGGAACGTATTCAGAACAAATTTGAGATGAGAGTTATGTACTCAAAAGTTGTATGGGGTGTGTCCAGGATATCCATTGATATATCCAACCTTATTTATCCTCGGCATGGTAGGATATCGCAAATTAGAAACGAGGCGGGAGGTAGTACTAGCCACATATTTGTTTAAAGTATTAAGGGGTCAAATACATAACCCATCCTGCTGGAGGTCCGACTGTGCGTGCTAGAAAACTACGCGGGGTGACGGCGGCGGCCTCATCTGCTGGTGGTGCCGAGTTCGCACTAATATACTACAGCAGGCACCATTCACGCGATCGTCACGCACGCTCAACGCCGTAGCTGACTGTATTGATTTGTTTTCTTGCTCACTGAACGCGTTGACACGGACCACTTGTTAAATATATAATTATATATGTTATAGTTATATTGTAATAAGTACTTTTTTTTACATAATATGAAAAGCTTCACTATCGAATTAGGTAATACCCTGTAATGATAGATGTAAGGGAAGATAAATAAATAAAATAAAACTTGAATGTTAGGGATTATCAAGCGCTTCTAAAAATGCTATGTGGTGAGTAATCTCTTCTGAATTTTTCCTACTCGAAGAAAGAATAGAACTGAGCTCAAAGAACATCTCTTGTTTAATTAACCTTATAATGAGCAAGGCAATTTCCCAATTTAATAATTAATTATCGAAGAACAAGACTGCCACTTGACCTTCTTACAGGTAGAACCAACATCGAAACATTTGGTTTGTCGTCATCCTGAACCTACTCGTAACTCTTACTTAATTATATAATTTTATTTACTATTTTCTCGAGTTTATTGTCAATATTGTTGTAATAAGCCATTATAATTATTAACTAGCATAATAAATATCTGTGTGGTGTCCGGATTAAGAATTATCACCACTCTATTCCTCTGTCCTACTCTACTCCTATGTCGTAAAAGGCGACGGCCTTGATCTATCCGGAAATATTTGTACAGCTTGTCGCAAGATGACGGACGAGTGATTAGGTAATACGTGAATCAAAGGCGCCGCATCAACCGCACGCTGTTTGTCGCGAGCTTGGCGGTACTTTGTCAGCATTATCAAAGGGCGGCTAGTGGGAATTTGATTGTTTACAAATATTTTCAAATAAATGCAAATTTGTTCGTATTGTTTTTTTTATTCGTATTAAGTATCTGGGGTATAGTCCCTTCTTAAATATGGCATAGATACAGTTCAACATCCTGTATACATCATCATCATCATCATCAGTTCAGCCTTTGTCGGAGTTGGCTTCCAGTTTCTAACCTTTTTTTGTTTTTTGTTGTTGGTGCCCAGTGGAAATTCTTCATGAACTTCCTTCGCCCCGGAGAAGGGCGAAGGGGTATACCGGTCTCCTACTGGCTAAAACCACGAGAGCGATCATCTTCGGCACCTAAGGGAGGCTCCAGTTCCTCGTATGATCACACCAGTTTCTAACATGGTGCAACTTAATATGAATATGTTACACGAAACGACAGCCATCTGACCTACACAAGCGAACTATTTTAGGGGATACCGATATCCAATGGTTAGACCGATTGTCAGATTTGATGGCTTCTAACCGCCTACAACCACTCCCATATAGCGAGTCTTAAAGACCAGAATACTTTTTTTAAGCCTTCATTAGTTATGACATTCGGTCCTAAGATTCGCATCAGCATTCACATTATGCATGTTTAAGCATCCATTATCCTTTTTTTGCGTTTAAATATGTTTAACCTTCCAATGAATTCAAATTAGCTGCAAAATCTATTATGCCGACTTTATTAGTATTTTGAACGTTTTTTATATAATATGTTAAGGTTAATATACTGGGAGCCGGTTAAGTCACCTTCAACATTCCAATACGGTTAAGCGTTGATCCAATTAATAATAATAAAAAAGTGTGTGTGTCAGCTCCGACGCACGACTGGAGTTTACTCCTTAATGCTCTCCGGGGCATGTATCGTTATGTAAATCATAATCATACATGTTATCCCTTATAGATTTTCTTACCCATTCTAAGAGTTAGTCCGGAGGGCTGCGCAAACGCAGACGAGTGTGGATACGCGCTGTTACGAGCTGCCTCCGCACCTGAACCCGCGATACACACGCATGTTCCTATGAATTAAATATAGAATGAGTATAAAAACCTTTTTTTATACTTGTAGTTTACAGACATGCACAAACACAGAAAGAAAGAAAGAAGAAAGAAAGAAGAAAGAAAGAAAGAAGAAAGAAAGAAAGAAGAAAGAAAGAAAGAAGAAAGAAAGAAAGAAAAAATTATTTGCCTAAACATGTGTCAGTCACAATACATACAAATGCATGATGGGTGTAAAGAATTTGGTAAGTCCAACATGTTTTACCGTGATCGGCGTACAAAAATAGAAACAGGTGTCATGCCTGGTCATGAATTCAAAATTATACAACAAAATTATTAATTTAGATGTCAAAGTATACATATATCTGTTGCAATTAACATTACAATAAAAGTCCAAAGCTGATAATCAATGTGAATCAATCAATCAATCAATAAAAATTCAACATTTATCCGTAAGGAAGTCCGTAACATTGTAATATACAATATACAATAATACCGCTCCAATACCGTTCTGAGTATGATAGCAAACAGACTGGACTGTCCTTATGTGCGACACTGCTGTGACAGACAAGTTACATATAGTGTCACACGTAAGAGAATACTGTAATTAATATTAGTTAATTATAATACATTGTGTGTTGATGTTGTATTTATATATTTGTATTTATTTATGTGTGATTATATATTTATTATTGAATAATTTAAAGATGTTTTCTAATATGGGTTATATGGTACCTGAAATAAATGAATTTGAATTTGAATTTGTAATAACATTTTTCAATTAATAATGTTTTAAATTTTAGCTTAAAAAAATTTATATTCAATTGTTTATAACTTTCTGGAATTTTATTATAGATTAAAGGAGCCATACATACTACACTTTTGTGTAGTAATGCTGTTTTAGCTGACTGCAAACAAAGTCTGTCATTTCGGCGATTTCGGATTACAAAGTCAGATAAACGTGGAAATCAGCAAACAAAGAATTCATTACCTTCAGTAAAACTCTTGTATTTCCACCAAATAGTGGTGTCTAAGAAGAGAGCCCATATCTGATGTGAACCAGCGCAAGCTATGAGTAGCACACGACGTTTCTCGTCCTTCTTTTCTTTTTCTAAAATACACAGAAAAAGTTATAGCTATGTATGTGTAATGTGTGTACCTACTGAAATTTAAATGTCCCAGAAACATCCCTTATCGACATGACAGCTATGTTACTGTCCACCATACCCATTCCAAGATCCAAAATCCAGGATACCGCAAGGGGATTTGAGTGGGACAGGGCAGAATCGAAGAAGCGTTTTGACGCTTATTTCATGAATCGCCTGATGGTCGGCAAGTTTAGATCGAAGTCGAGTTGACCATTGCGCTTGTACCAAAGCGCTCCGGAGGCCTTACGCATGAAACGATTTTGGGAGGGTTTGGAATCTACGGAATGGGGCCGATTCAACGTGTGCGAACACTGTGCTGGCAAAGGTCATGATGGGCCGAATGCGAGTGGTTTAAATTTTCACCTTATTTCTAAGGGATAATTTACTACGAGCGTAGGTAGTGAAGGAGGGGGCCACTACTGAACAAAGGCCTCCCCCATAGATTTTCACAATTGTATAGTAATTTTGGGGAGAATATGCCAGTATTCACCACGCTTGGCAGGCGGATTGATGAGCGCAGTACGGCAAAGAAAGGACGACGCAACGTCGAAAGAAGGGACGCTGCTGGCCAACCTGGTTATGTATGAATTAGAATCCCTTAGTTGCCTTTTACAACATCCACAGGAGATGGGAGTGGTGTTACTGCTAGGTATATTCTTAATCCGGACACCACACGCATAGCTACTAGGTATCTACTCCATTCTATGAATTCACAAATTCCACCATCTTGTGTTTTGTCTTCTCTCTTACTCCGCCTATTGCTTGCAATTCTTAAAGCTATCTTAGGATTGACAAGTTGAGGTAATAATGAGCAGGACATATAGCTTGAAAAACAGATAGCTCTTGAGGAAGGAAAGTTCTTATGTTCGACCCCCCAACCAGATCGACTGACGACCTGGTGAAGGTTCCCTGACTTTCTGTTCTGTTCATAGCAAGCAAGCACTGTGGAAGTCTTTACATGTCTGGATACTGAAGTTTCCCCAGTTTATTTACTGGTAACAGGCCTACTCATATTTCTCTACTAGTCCCACGACGTAGGCGGATTGAAGATATTGTCTTCAGTCCAACTCCATTTGTTAATGACTCTGTGGCACATAAAGATTATGTTTCATGTTTTACATTTCATTCTATGTAGGCATATGTACTGTAGTCACATAAAATAACACAAAAGAAGCCATGAAGAGAGGGCGTTTTGAACACTGTATTATATTGATGATGAAAGATAACAAATTAATTTCTAATTTGACAAAAAACAAAGGTCGTTTAATATTGGACCAGAGACAACAGATGAAGAAAATGCTACATCAAGAACAAAACCACAGCAACCTTTAATCTCTTCCTTTGGTTCCTCCTTCTCTTTGTCGACTATGGATTGGCCAGTTGGTGGAGGCGGCGGGGGCGGCAGTAAGGGACGCACAGACATGTCCATGTCAGGCGTCGTATACAGCAGGACTTCCCAAGGTGAAGCGAGTGATTGTTCGCCGAGGCACTTTCCACCTGAGACGTAAAAATTTATTTTGTTATTGTAGAATGAATGTAAGATGTGGTAACACAAAAAAGTTTTTTTTTTTTAAACGCATACAATTGGTAACAATTGAGGCAATCCTCTATTGTGTATGTGCTTCTCACTGTATCTCAGGTATCTGTTGCTGTTTAACCGGACAGAACTCGAGAAGCCGCAAGGTATCCAGCCAGGATAACTACTACATACTAAGCAACACAACTCAAGCCCCCAAGTGGGTAAGCTAAGGAGATGGGTATATTATACAATACATACAGTATATTTATATGTATTTAGGGGGGATGTTTAAAGCTACTGGCTAGGCACAGGTCGGCTCGAGCATGGGTAGGAGTAATCCTCAAACTAGAGCGTGGCGTAATGTACATACGTATAAAATATTTATTTTACCTAAATCAGATCTCATCTCCTTCAATAGCTCGCTTCCTACAGTATCCATTGAGCTATATTACTAGATACAAGCTCTTAGCCAGCAAGCCGATCATTGTAACAATATTTATACCTTGGTCACCAAACGCGGACTGTTCTCCAGTACCAGCTAAAACTTCAACTGTGCCTTCATCGAGGTGGATAGCGCGCAACGAGTGATTGTTGGTATCACATACCGCCAACACGTTGCTGGATAACCAGCACAGACCTTGCGGTGAGTTAAACTGCGCTTCGGTGAACTCTAAAAAAAATACGTATTAGTGTCTCAATGAAAGCTTATTTTCTGTAAATTTTATCTGCGGTAAATATTTATTCGACGGCCCCTAGATACAAAAAAGAATTGTCCAAAATTGTACTCTACAAAAGAACGTGTTCATGTCTTAGAAACGTCTAGAGAAAACGTCGACAGTGATGTTTATTTTCATATAATAACTTTCGTGAGTGATATTCATGTATACATAATTACTCACGTATATATTTCAGACAAGTCCGACTAAATAGTTTAGAACGTAATCGGAGGCCTTATTCATAAAAGCTCTTCACTTCACTCATGATGATAATGTTTAATAATTCTCTTTAAAAATAACATTTACGTTATACAAATATTACGTATAATAATAATTATGTAAAAAAATGAAATCCTTTACGCCATATAGGTAAATACTGTGTATGAGTAATTACAGTATAATTAAATTACGAAATATTTTTATTTCAGAACAACGAGCTACGCAAATACGTTCTTTTTCTAGGCTTCATAATTGTTTACGAACTATGCTAAAAAAGTACTTATTTTTTAAAATATTTATTAACTCCCACTTTCTACAAATGAATAATGCATTTTTTACATAACCGGTTTAACAATCCTGCCTTGCCCGAAAATAAATCTATCAACACTGGTTCTCATTCATCATTGCAGCCAAATGAAGTCAACTGCTGGACCCAGGCCTCCCCCAAAGAATACCACAACGACCGATATGGCTGTGTTGTGGGCTCATTGGGGGGTTTTGCCATAATCGCCACGCTTGGCAGACGGGTTGGCGATCGCAGTTGAGTTGTTAATGTATTCGAAGGACTCTGCTGCCTATCCTCCGGCTAATCCCTTAGTCGACTTTTACGACACCCACGGGAGGAGATGGGGCAGTGGTATTCTGAGCCGGCACCACATGGGAAATAATGATGCTTGCTGCCCAAACAGTGAGGTACAGTGAGGTGCATTGAGTAGTTGTAGGCGTTTGCTCGCTTCACATTTTGTCTGTAAAACCCTATCCCAAATGTGCGTTGAGAAAATTCGCTTTATAAGTTCGGTTTCTGTACTCATACCAATAAAAAACAAGCTAACGCGATAATGTAATTAGTGTTCCACCAAAAGACTTGCAGCTAACATGAGCACCAGTAAGTAGAATGACAAGAGTCAATCATATGATAGGCGCATGAGGCTATTGACTGCCAGCTGTTTTAAATTTAATATTGGGGAAAAATTAAGGTACTATTCTTATCTCATTCGAAAGTTGTTGACTGATTCAGCTCCTTAAAGCTGATTAACCGGATTATTCCAGGTCCGACACTGTTAACGGTAACTTAAAGGACATTATTCATGAATGACAAACAATGAATAAAAAAAATGATTTTAAAGTACTCCTTCTGAAGTACAGAATTCATCTAAAACTTTATTGTTAAAAACTAGGCATACTTACTGCTATCTGTGAAGCCTGCTTTTGGTCCACCAATAATCCGCAGCACGATTCCCGAGCAGTCCGTAAGCAGCACGCGATGGTGACCAGTGTCGGCGATAGCCAGGAACGGCTCGTCCGTACGCCCACGATAAAATGGGTTCAACGCCAGCTGATGTAATGTAAATGGATACAGTGAGAAGGTGTATATATGAACTAACAGCCAAAATTAATAACCAATCTAATCAGAAATCTTTTCAGATTTTGAGTTTTTATCTGTTTTTGTGTTACATTCACACTCATATCACAACAGACAATTCCAAAGATTTTAGCTTAGACTAATTATTAATTTAGACCATAATCTGGAATCCATACAATACTGGAAGATGTATCAAAGATTTCTTATATGATACTGAAGATGATGAGATGATAAGGAAGATGTAATAATGATTATCTATACAAATAAATAAAATTGACGTGTCTGTTTGTAATGTCAAAATAACAGCTTTTTACTAAATGCATATGAAAGTATGTACGTTACCTATCACAAAAAAAACTATTTTAATTTTTTTTGTCTATCTGTCTGTCTGTCTGTTTGTTCCGGGTAATCTCCGAAACGGCTGAACCGATTTTAACGGGACCTTCACTGGCAGATAGCTGATGTTATAAGGAGTAACTTAGGATACTTTTATTTTAGAAAAATAATTGGATTTCCGCGTAAAAATAATAAAACCCTTGAAATCCAATATATTTATTCTATGTCAAGTGTCTATGTCGAACTACTCTAAATTTATTTTAAATTAAACGCGGGTGAAACCGCGGGTCCCAGCTAGTTTTAACTATAACATAGTAACTCTTAATTTTCGTCTTGTAACAAATACAAACCTTACTAGGGAAATAAAGAACCTCTTCCTCTTTGGATGTTAAATATTTATCTGGTGATATAGGTATTGAAGTGGTAGAAATGCGGGAGCCGAAGTGCCGCAATGCATTGCCTACATACCACACCAGTTCATCCTTATGACCTTCTCCAGTTAATACAAACATGGGTTTGTTGCCGGGACCTGTGGAATAATTTTAACTTAATTTCACTTTTTAAAACAAATAATTTTATTTTAATTTTGAAGTCGACTTTTTTAAGTGAACAGTAGCATGGTGAAAAATAAATGAAAGATGAGAAAAGCAAATGACAAAGTTTCGTGGCTATTGATATTAGCTGAGTTGATTACATAATAGCAGAATAATATAATGTCACTATAAACAGGTGTTCATTTAAATGGGACATCTGCTCTAATTTGCTATTGCAGAAAGTGAATATATACTTATGAGACAAAAAAACGGAAAAAAGCATTACTTCTCTATTGCACTGGTTTTCAGACAGAAAAAAGATTAAAGAAATGACAAAGCCAAATATATTTCATGTCAATATCCTTTACTATACACATCCTAGCTGGGCTGCTGGGCTGCATAAATATGCAGAATTATGGTAATAACACTTCAAACTTGAATGGTTTTAACTCAATGACAGAGGCTTTCTTAAATTATTTTTTAATTTACCTGTAGTTGTGTGCCCTTTTATCTATATACACAGGAGGCCCATTTCCATGGACACCCAATATTAATTTTTTTTACACCTGTATTATGCCCATATTTGAATAAATAAAAATATATTGTATTGACATGGAAATTATAAGTGCTATAAGTATGATTTTTGTTCAGTTTTAATCTAGGCATGTTGTATTCTTCACCATTTAATGAAACCCAAGAATTTGGAATTACCTAAAATAAGTAATGTGGGCCAGCATTTAATTCCTAGTGTGTCCCACATACTGCTTTCTGCATCATTAACCACAGGATGGTGTATATCATATCTTTTTACAGCTAAAATCACATTAGATGACTGCTTTTCATTTGAGAATTTGGCACAGTGTACACCTATCTGGAACATAAAGAATAGCAAATAAGTTACTGGTTACATTAACTACTAGTTTCTTAGTAACTCTTTACTGAGGTTATTATGAGCAACATTACATTCCTGAGTACAAATTATTCATATGATTAACAACTAAAAATGGTTTAATAGATAGAGTTGAAAATTTACTTCATCTGATTTTTTAATTATAAAGCTAAACAGGAAAACAGGATAAGAAGAGTCTTTTTCGTATGAACCAACAAAATATTTTTTCCTAAACATACCACAACAAGACCATTTTCGACTTTGTGCAGATCCTCTACATGAGCCAGATCAGGCAGCAAATGGTAACAGTTGATGCAGCAATATGTCCAGAAGTCCAATATCACTATTTTTTCAGCACAGTGCTGCGCCAATGATATAGGTTCAGACACGTTAACCCAATCTAAGTCTGCAAAACATAAAACTTGATCAAAATAGCCATAGTTAAAATTTATAAATACAGTTACATGCAAATGACACGGTATAAATTAACGTAAATTGGATTCAAAAGCAGGTAGCTGTTGATGTGCCCTGATAGTTTGGAATTAGCGTCAGGCCAAGACCTGCACATAGATAATCTTTATTTATTCACTTAAACTACTGATCTATTTAAAAGCTGGTAGTAGTTGGAACCTAACTTACTCTTTTTAAAGTCTTCAATCGGAGTTACTGTAGCCCAAACTTTTTTGATATGGTTTGTTATAAGAGAATCGCGTTCAGAATCACTTTGAACAGTGCTCATAGCCTCAGTTAAATCCATGCAACATTGTGCAACGAAATCTAAAGAACTTGCCTCCATTTCTTTTATTATTTATAACGAAATATTCCAATGTTTAGATTTACTACTGTTTAATAATTAGTTGATTAATTAACTAGGTACTCCATAAAAATAAACATGAACCGTTCATATTTCCCGTATCTATTTGACATTGACATTAGCAAATAGTAGCGATGGGCTTAGCGTATCGTTTACAGCTCGAATCATTCGAAATAACGTCATTGTTAATTCAACTCGCAATTCGAATTGATTTCATACATTTGATAGCAGCATTCGTGTGATGTAGACATGCGCCCGATATATCAATACGTATCTTAAATACGATTTCAGTCAGAAATCGTTTCATATCGATATTCTAAACTAGATAAACCGCATTTGTTGGAACTAGGTATATCGCACAAAATGGTACATTGTTGCAGCATCGGTTCCATATGAGAGATTCTTTTCAAATACTGGGCATGAAAAATGGTGACACCTAAAGCCCAAGACAAGGCGAGCAGCTCGCTTTTTTAAACAAACTAGATGCAGTGATTGAATAAATATTGGTAAAAACTGATGAAGCTGAGCAGCCGCTCCGTTTTGTCATTCCGCCGTCGTCACACACGGCGGCAACTAGAGTACTTTGTGCCGGACTGTCTGTATTGAGATAGAATATAGAATGATTGGTCGTGCGTTATCTCGAGATACTGAATGTCATTTTCAAAGTGGCCGAATATTTTAAGAAAAGAGAAGCGGACAAAGAAAGTTTTGAATATAAAAGTGACGTAAATACCGCCAAAATTGAGGCGAAGGCTACGGGGTACTGCGAAAAAACCGTGAGAAATGTGATAACTGTGGGAATTATATTATCTGAAAATTTGGGCTGACTGAAATTTAGTTCGCCAAAAAACACCGAAAAACATGTGATTGATGATTTTGATTTGGGAGTATTCAGAACAAACATTCATGTATCCGTAAGTTATTATCATGTTTGAGACAAGATGGCATATTGAACTGTGGACGAGAATATCTGAGAAATCTTTTATACACAATAGGGTATCGTGTAAAAATGTAGATCGTAAAGATATCTTCTTATAGAGCAGCCTAACATTACAGAGTGGTGGAAGAAATACTTAACAACATCAGAAAATAAATAGGCGAAAACTGCAATATGACATAAATTAACGCCAGTCACAATGAGAGCAAATGTTGGCATAGTCGGAAACTGGAATTCACACTGACATCGGGAAAGGACGACGTTTGGTAATTCTTCAGGCTGGATGTCGAAATGGCTAGGTTCAAGGTGCATTGAGCATAGTTTGAATTATGAACGCTGAACACGCTCCAGCTGTATCAAATTAGACTTTGCTGCACCGCCCCAACATAGTATGCCGTACGTCAGAGGGATTGGCATATAACAAATAATGTGCATTTTAATATTTCCATTGGAGCAGCATATCGAAGTTATCTCATGATGTTAATTGTTTTTCTGAATCTACTCGAAAGAAAATCACTGTAGTAATTCTGAAACTTTCGCGAATTGAATACATGATTTTAAGATAATATCGAGTCTATTCACGCAGAGATTAATATCAAAATAAATTTAATCAATGTGCGAATAGACACGATACTATCTTAAAATCAAGAAAATCAGTATGTTTATGAAAGTTCAGGTTCTGATCGATAATGATTTCAAGATATTTTATTTCAATGCAACCACAAGAACAAGCAGAAACAGCTGGATGGTCACAGGTGTGTGGTCTTTGGGTGAGATTCAGAAACGAGTCTAAGCGTGAACTTATGTTTCCATATGTCAAAATGCACTAGCGTGAACTTAGCTTAGACTCGTTTCTGAATCTCACCCTTAGTGTCAACATGAGGGGAAGAGCTGACGCTGCAATATTATGAAAGCATATAAATTTCGTTTTAGGCCACAAGAGCCTACCCTGAGGAACACCAAATCTTATATTTTTGGGTTCACTTAAATGGTTGAAAACCCTCACACACTGGCCTGGCTCCGCTCCGTCAAATATCTTTTAAACCGCTCTAGAGGAGTACATCTAATTCCTTTGCCTAATTCCTTTACTGCACAATATGTTTTTTAAAGTTTATGTATTTGGTTGTGTTCTCCATATATTATTTATAGCCGAATAAACACAATTTACAAGTAACTCTGGAACCCTCATAAATCATTACTTTTACAAAAAATCCCACATTACACTCTTTTAAATGCCAGGGCCTGTAATTATTGTTTGTAATAAATAAAACTTTCAATTGATACGGATAGCTATCTCATACGAATAACGTGCATAATACGTACATAATACGTGCGTGTAAGTGAGCGGCATTGAATCAAGCGAGTTATGTGATTAGTCAGGATTGATTAAGTTGATTCAGTGCACGAATCATGACGATTTCACGAGTCCACACGACGAATACGTAAAACAAATCAACTTGCATTAGAAGAAATGCGATTGGAATGAGCGAGTTCAAAGAGTAACTAGAGTTATTCGAATTAAATTATTCGGATCGGCCATCGCTACACTATTGTTGCAGCAGTAAGATTCTATTCTGTTAGAACTCACTTCTGAATGCGCAGTGACAAGTAGTAAAAACCAATATGAAACAGCGATTTTACTGTGGATTCTTATGTGAGCTTGCTAGTGAAGCAAACTCACATAAGAATCCGCAGTGAAATATAGTAAAAATAATACTATATCAAAGATTTCACTGCTGATTTAGCAGTGAGTTTGGTAGTGAGTTATTACAGAATAGCCACGCAGATTTTATTATTAAAATATTGTGTAACATAAACATGTTTATGTTACACCGTCGTACATATTTAAATACACAAACCAAAAATTAACGTTCCTTTTAGATTCTACCTTTTAGACGATATAACTCCGTCTATGCTTAACTCGGTTTAGTATCGGACGCGGCTAAGCTCTAACTCGAACGAATGAATTACACTTTTCATTCATTCTGACATTCTGCAATCTGCTGCCTTGTGTTTATTTGTCAGAAGTCAAGGCGTATTCGTGTTTATTTTTCTCGTAGCTTTTCCTACTTTCTTATTAGTTTTAACAGTGTTTGACATCAAAATATGTTCGAATATGGATGCCGTGTTTGATATCTGTTATCTATCGTCTGACGGTCCTAACGTTGAACCTGATGATATACCTCAGACAAAGGAGAGCGTATGGGTATTGGGGAAAAAATACAGCGCTATTCAAGGTAAGAAAAAAATTAATTACGGTTTACGTCTATATATTTACATTGATTTACGACGGCATATTGTTTACAGATTTGGACCGCATTAGACGAGACATTACATCAATTATTTGGTGTACCTATAGAAAGGGCTTCATTCCTATAGGAGATGAAGGGCTAACTTCCGATAAAGGATGGGGCTGTATGTTACGATGTGGACAAATGGTCCTCGGTGTCGCACTAGTTAGGGTTCATCTATCAGCTGACTGGGTTTGGACACCTGAAACTAGGTAAGCAAATATATACCGGAAGTAGTCTTTCGTACATCTATTCCTATCATAATTTGCTCTTACATTTATCAATTAATTTAAACACAATGCAAATTGGTTCAAATATTACCCAGAAATTCAGTATTAAACTTTAGAGTATCATCATCATTTCAAGATCATGTAAAGGAAATAGTGAAAAGGAAATCAAATATAAGATTATCATACATATGCTATATAACATTTTTGATTCCCAACAGTATAATAAGTTAATTATCAGGACAGGTAATTTATTTAGTATTTCTTCAAATAATCTTACAAGGCAACTGAGTGTAGGCAATAGTGAAATCCATTTAAATCCAACTTAAAAAAATGGAAGGTTTGAAATGTGCAGGATTATTTCTAGAACTATACCACCGGTTACTTACTGGGATCATAAAATTGATGAAGTATATATACATGTATATATATTAATAGTAATGTATATAAAATATACTTATGTGAAAATGTATAAAATATTAAGGTAGGTATTATTATGTACAAACATATAATAACTGTGTTTGTTTAGAGCTGGTTATAATTTTTGTTAAAAAGCTATTATTCCGCTTCTCCCTAGTCTCATATGTTTACATGTTAATACCTAGTGGACTTTATTTACTTTTAGAGATCCAACTTATTTGAAGATAATCCAAAGATTTGAGGAAAGGAAGCAAGCTCCCTACTCAATCCATCAAGTGGCTTTGATGGGAGCTTCAGAAGGCAAAGAAGTGGGCCAGTGGTTTGGGCCCAATACTGTTGCACAAGTATTGAAGTAAGTCATTTGTTATTTGTTTTATAAATTTATTATTTATTCTCTATTAAGACTAATAAAGAAACATATAGTATAGATAGTGCAAAACAAAGTAAAGACTTTGTTGACCCTTGCAATGCAGATAAAAAAAATAAGAATCTTAACCTCTTAGCCAGCAGCTGTGTATACAATAGATTTTTAATTGTGTTTGTTTTACGACACTCAATGAGATAAAGATTAAAAATATATTTGCATCATAATAGACAGCTGAGAAGTCAAAGTTATTCTGATATTGTTCAAGCTTTATAAAATTAAAACAATTATTTCAATAGATACATGTTGTACACGTTAGCATATTATTTTAAGAGCTTTGTTAAATGTGACTAAGCTTTAACCTTTGCACATTTTCTTTGGTATTCTGCCAACCAGTAAGAAGGTCTATATTGCATTGAATCACGATGGTTTGATGGTCAGGAATACAAGAATATAAATAAAGTTAATAAATTTCGAACCTACCTAGGGCATTCATCCCATTCAATGACATTTTTCTATACCCTACACAGAGTATTAATATTAAATGTTTAAATTAATTGAGACTTATGTGATATCCGGAAGACATAAACACCTTATGAATCATAAAGACTAAGACAATCATGGTTAATGGTAATGCAAACTTCAGTGAATGGGCTACTGTTAGAATTCAAGTAGAAAGAGACTATGAACTATACAGGTTGTTTGGTGCATCGTGTGCCAAACTGAAATGGTCGACTGGGGGGGTCATCTGCTATCCTTTCAAACCCCTAAACATTTCTCATGCCCTGTGGTTTTTTTTTCATCGACTTTTTATTGTTTTACTAAAAAAATACCCAAATTTTGCATTCAAATACAAATTTAAAAAAAAGTATACGTCGTAGACTCTGAATTTTAATCTTATTTAGAAGTGTATTGTATTACAGCACTTTTAAATTCAAAATTAGTGACATTGGCCATCTAGTTTTTTTTAAATTTACTCGCAGTTTCGGACTTAAATTAAAGCTGTCAATGTTAAAGCTATAAAATATATACATGGCTATAAAAAAAAAACTAAAAGCAACCGGGATCTTCCAACTCCCTCAAAAATTCTCTAGTCAATCCTCTTACTAGTAATGTGCCACATGCCATAAAAATCTTTTTACAACTTTGTGAATTTGCTAGAATTGTGAATCGAGTCACAAAATACTAAATTCCAAATTATGATTAAAAAAATTATTGCTTTAATGATACCTGAAAATCTTATTAAATCTGTTATCTCACGCTTATAAGGTAAAATCTGTCTCGTATCTCTCTTTTTGGGGTGTTATTAGAAATAAAATAAAATGCATTACAACATTTATTTAATATTTTTTTACATATTCTGCTCAAATTGTTGGCCTCTATTGCGAATGCAGGTCCGACATCTATTTCGTATTTCCACTGTTGTGGTACGAGAAGTCGCATTTCCTCCTTAATTGTATTGAACGCCGTTTCAATGCGTTGTAGTAATACCTCCCTAGTCGGAACCTCCGTGACGTATACCAGCTCTTTGGCACGTCCCCAGACATAAAAGTCTAGCGGAGTTAGGTCTGGGGAACGTGCCGGTTATGCAATAGGGCCATCGCGACCAATCCGTGCATTGGGGAACACATCGTCGAGATATTCCCTCACAGTCAAACGCCAATGTGCGGCACAGCCGTCATGCTGGAATACCTTGGGTACATTTTCATAAAATACAGGTACGTCGGACACTAATTCGGGCAGGTCATTTTGAAGGAACTCCAAATATTTGTCGCCATTGAGGTTCCCAATCACTCCTGCCCAAACGTTTACACTAAACCTCCTTTGAAAAGATTTCTATCTTTTAACACGTGGGTTTTCCATTTTGTTTGTCCAGTGGTGCAGATTGTGAAGATTGAGTATCTTTTCTTTGGTAAATTTAGATTCATCCGACCACAGTATTCTTTAAAAAAAAATTAGGATCATCCACATCCGTGTGTAACATAAACCGACAGAATTGCACTCGTCTGTCAAAGTCGCGTCGTCTTGAGACCTACAAGCAAAGAACTCTTTTAAATTCCTGTTGAGCAGTAAATAATTGCACAATAAGATTTTTATGGACCGGCGGACCACCTGTATGGGGCTAACTGATTCACTACCTGGAAGTGACGTCATACCATACCCATTACCTGCTAAATAAAGGCATCGTCAAACAAAGCGTGTACGGATTTAAAGTTGTTTAAAATTACGTACCTTGCACCGAAGTGTAGTGGAATGGATGCTTTTCGTTTTGCTGAAGAACTTTCCACACTTTCCATATTGAAATATCAAGATGTGCTGCCACATTCCTAATGCTTCTTGTAGGGTCTTCCTCAAAAAGTGCCAGTATTCTCTCGTCCACTTCAACATTATGTCACACAATATGGCCCCTTGGTTCAAAAAAGTCACACTGCCAGTCTCGCGTGTGCGTCGGTATGTCTCTTGGAAGACTCTACGGCCAGGTAATCGTCTACCAGGAAAGCGTTCCTGGTAAAGTCGTTGCGCAGCACGAGCGATATCATGGGCGGCTCCATAAGCCATCATGATGTCAGCATATTCTTCGTTAGAGAACGTCGCCATTGCAACAACAAAAAAGTCAACAAAGTTTAACAATGACACCAAAAGTAACTCAAGTAACAATTACGCAAAAAGACTTTTTTCTTTAGAATTTGGAATTTAGTATTTTGTGGCTCGATTTACAATTCTAGCTAATTCACAAAGTTGTAAAAAGCTTTTTATGGCATGTGACACATCACTAGCAAGAGGATAGACTAGAGAATTTTTAAAGAGTTAGAAGATCCCGGTCGCTTTTGGTTTTTTTTTTATAGCCATGTAAATAGCTGTAACATGGATAGCTTTAATTTACGTCCGAAACTTTGCGAGTAAATTAAAAAACGAACTAGATGGCTAATGTCACTAATTTTAAATTGAAAAGTACTATAATACAATACACATCTAAATAAAATTAAAATTCAGAGTCTACGACTTATACTTTTTTTTTTATTTGTATTTGAATGTAAAATTTGGGTATTTTTTTAATAAAACAATAAAAAGTCGATGAAAAAAAAATCCACAGGCCATGAGAAATGTTTAGGGGTCTGAAAGGATAGCAGATGACCCCCCCAGTCGACCATTTCAATTTGGCACACGATGCACCAAACACCCTGTATAATGAACATACATATGTCATAGCGAACAATGTAATCATTATGTGAAAAACTACTCTAAATATTCAAGATAATTTGATGTCAATATTTGAGTTCCAAAATAAAAATAGTAAGAATATTATAAATAATGAAACTAGAAGAGTTAGTAGATGGTTACTATTACTTAATTATTGATGAAAAACTTTAGACTTACTTACAACTTTAAACTTAAGTTCAAAAGTAGCTCCTTGTATATTATTCAGATATACAAGTAGCTATAACTTTTTTTTAAAACGTTTAAATAGATATTCCCGTCTCGACTATGAAATATTTGAACTCCACGCCCACACACACACGCAGAAACTTTACTTAATGAAAAAGTTTACACTTGCAGCATGGACTAGAAAAAAAAGATGGGACTCCGCGCCACTGATATCGCAAGTGAAGCACGGTATCGACCATGTGTGCGTGATTTTTGGGGATACCAGATGGAACAAAATTTTCCCACATTTTTTAATAATAATAGTAATATTGCATATAGTAGTAATACTTTCATCAAAGATAAGATAGTAAGTAAATTGTCCAACAGTTGGTAACTAATTAATATTTTTTGTGAAATGAGACGTGCGTATCAAGGTGTGTGGAAAAGAATTAGATAGCTGTCAACTAAAATAAAGATAAAAACACAAATATTTATTCTAAATGTTTAATCATATTCTTCGTTATTTCTTATTAACATAAGTAGTGTATGAAGATATCCAGACGAATACTTCGAAAAATTATAGGCTAAAATCCTTTAAGTTGAGTTATTTTTTTATATGCCTTTTACTATTTACTGATCTTGCAATACCTTCTAATTTGGAGATATGGTGAAATCTAATAGTCAAATATTTTTCTGCAATACATTTAATTAAACTGATTTTGTGTTCTACCCCGGCGACAGGATGTTCGATATCAAAATTTAAAAAAATATTGTCTTTTGCATTAAATTTGTCTAATATTTTGGTTAACATGTACGAATGTTGTCTTTCGTTATATATTATATTTTTTTCTTTTATAAGCTTCCTGACAACCATTTCGCAAATGCAACATATTTGATACAAGTCTTCAGATGGGAAACGAAAATTATAGGACTATAACATTAAAGGACTATAATATTATAGGATTATAACAATGTATACTTGTATTCGATCTCATTATCTCGCAGGCTAAATCCTATATATGAATATGTTTGTCACTTTTTCGTTTCACCTAATTTTCTAATCATAACGTTGCTAAAGAAGTTTCACTTAAATAAAAAACATACTACCCATTTTTTTCGGGAAAATTACCCATTTTTTTCTAACAACACAGGCACATGTAGTTGAGGTTTTGTGTTCAGAATAGTACCGATAATTTAAATCTCCAAAAATATCAAAAATGATATATAAATTAGTATCTTACCAGTGATAAGTTATTCCTTGACACATTTTTTGCGATGTAGAGTTATTTTTATACCATTTCACGACACAAGACGGCATTATTAGATTTTTGTTTCATTTAACGTAAATAGTAACTACACGGGCGCTGTCGTGCCGCGTAATAGCGGTCGACCGGCATACTATGATGCATGTGTGTGCGTAAGGCACGTATGTACAAGCGAATCGGCATATTTAGGGTGCTTCATTTTCGATATGAGTGGCGGGGAGTCCATCTTTTTTTGCTAGTCCGTGATCTGCAGTTGACATGATTGAATTTGAATTCATTGCTGCAAGTACCTTAATGATTGAAATAAGGTAAACTCTAAACTACTAAACCTAATTTTAAATATTTCATGTTTGATAATCTAAACTGTATCAGGCTTGTCTTTTCCATACGGCGTCTGGATTAAGAATATAGCACCACTCCATGTCCTCCCGTTGATGTCGTAAAAGGCGACTAAAGGAGTCTAAACTGGAGAGATGGGCAGCAGCATCCCTTATGTAGAATAGTCGCCATTATGCACTCGCCAAGCCGCCTGCCAAGCGTGGTAAATAATTGCAATTTTTCCCCAGAACGATGACACAGCATGTAACCTGTTGTTTATGGGGGAGGCCTTTGTTTAGCAGCAGATGTCTTTTGGCTGATATGATGATTATGATGGTAATCTTTTGTTACTTTGACTGTTCTCACCTTGGTACAGAATTGGTAGTCTGAATAATTGCAATTGATTGGTTTATTCCAGGAAGTTAGTCGTTTATGACAAGTGGAGCTCCCTAGCGATCCATGTTGCTTTAGATAATACTGTTGTCAAAGAGGATATATGTAAGTATCAATAAAGATAACAGAAAATGTATAGTAAACAACATAATCACGTCATAACACATTAATAGCATAACCTTTGAGGTAAGAGAGTCTCATCCTATTAATAACTGATGAACATGTAATTATTGTGATACATAGCTGTCATAAGGAGTTTATATTAAATAAGCTTAAGCAATGACCTTGCAAACATATTATTCTCTCATTTCAATCAATAAAACTACTACACTTAGTAACTCTGCAAGTTATGTTGGTTATTCCAGTTCTGTTCCTAAAAATTAAGCTCTGATCCTATCCTACAAAGAAACTGAGCTTAGCATGCTCCATCCACCTCTTAACTCATGGACTCATGACCAACAGGACACACTGAGTTAATACTTTCGTCTTGAAGCATAATATATAATAGATCACTCATGCTGTTTTATATGCCTATGCCATAACAACAGTTAATCCGAAATTCCTTGTTCATATTATATGTCTGGCACGATCAGAACTTAAAAAATTGCTGCTAGAGTCTTCAAAATCTTTACTTCTTGTTTTTCAGTACAGCAATGTGTGGTGAACAACGACCGAGGTGACTCGTCGGCGACGCCGGACAGTGTGTTCACCGACTGGATGCCTTTGTTGTTGATAGTGCCACTTAGACTGGGCCTTAGTGAAATTAACCCTGTGTATATAGAAGGATTAAAGGTAAACCAATTGCTTACAAAAATATATATTTAAAAGTCATATTTTTTGCCAATACATATTAACATGTTTACATAAGGGTTTTAACGCTCAGTACTGTTAATTGGTAGTGGTGTCTGGATTAGGAATATAGCACAACTTCATCTCCTGTAGATGTTGTAAAAACGACTAAGGGATTCTAAACTAGAGGGATGGGCAGCAGCTTACCTTTCGTGGAATAGTAGCCATACTGTGCTTATTAACCTGCCTACCAAGCGTGGCGAATACCCCCAAAATGACGCAATTGTGGAAATCTATGGGGGAGATAGGCTTTTGTTCTGCAGTGGAGGACCTTTGGCTGTCATGACGTTGACGACTGTTGATTCACAAACTCGCGTAATGGGTTTCAGTATATTTTACAATAAGGGCCTCCTACCCATTTCTTTTCATAAGAATCAAAAATAATCTACATAATTATTATAGAATCGTCATCATCGTTTCAACCGAATTAAGTCCAAAGTTCGCTACAAAGACTGGTCTGGGTGTGTTGTGTGCTCATGGGGGGGTTTGGCCATAATCGCCCCGCTGGGCAGGCGGGTTGGCGATCGCAGTTGAGTTGTTATGTACTCTTAGGATGCTGCTGCCCATCCTTCGGCTAATCCCATAGTCGCCTTTTAAGACATCTACACACGGCCTGCCTTATTACATAGAATGGAGATGAATATTATATTGTTTTTTCCAGATTTGTTTTCAATGTCCTCAATCGATTGGTGTGATAGGCGGTAAGCCTAATCAAGCTTTGTACTTAGTGGGGTGCGTAGAAGATGAAGTTATATATCTAGACCCTCATACAACACAGAGGTCTGGAGTAGTTGAGGTAAATGCATTATATGTAACATCTGTATTACTAATATTTATTACGAATGTATGATTTATAAAATATTGCGAATGCTGTGAAAAACTAACTTAGGTATGATACCTAAGTTAATTGAAGGAAAATCTAGCAATTGTTTATTTATTTATTTAAATAGATAGTTAACCTTAAAGACTACCATACATAAAAAAAACTACCCTATATTATCAGAACACAACTCTTGCCAGCATAGGTCGTGGGGGAATTCAATTAACTTAGGTATCAAAGGAAAATCTAGTAATTTTTTATTTATTTATTTAAATAGATAGTTAGCCTTAAAGACCCCCTGTCGGGTACAGGGACAGATCAAACTTTATATTCCCGTTTGTCCCCCAAGTCAACAGCAGGGGGGCAGACCGGAAATAATTAGTTTGATCTGTCCCTTCATCGATAATAGGGGGACAGATCGAACTTTGTTCCCGTTTGCCCCCCCTAAGGGGACATGGCAGGGGGACAGACCGGAATAATTATTATTTAGACTTTAACAATAAATGTGGAAATAAGTTCTTGTCTATTTGATCAAATTTGTCTGTAAAAAGGGCTTAATGTCATTTTATCCTGGAAACTTATATTTTAGGCTATGTTCATTGCAGCCACATTGTTGTCTTATATATATCATTCTTCTATACGAGTGTGTCTCTGAACTCCTCCTAAACGCTGTACCGATTTTGATGTTTTTTTTCGTGTATATTTGAGAGAGTCCCTGGATGGTTTAGATTGACTATTGGACACGGTAGGTGGCGCTGCAATCGGGTTTGTATGAACGTGCCTGTGCAAAGCTGGGGTGGGCAGCTAGTTTAGATATAACTATGTTTTAATGAATATGTCAAATCAATTATTTTGGCTAATTTACATATTTATTTATCAATAATTTACAGACTAAGTTGACTGATGAACAAAAAGAAATGGATTGCTCATATCACTGCAAATATGCTTCCCGAATACCTATGTTAGCAATGGATCCCTCAGTTGCTGTGGTAAGCTGATAAAAATATCCATTAATCTTAACACCTTAGCTGTCCATGTACCGTAAACGGTACATACAACCTGTGTAACTCGACAAGCCCGTGTATCAAATACGGTTTAGTGACTAAAAGTGATAATTGGCATAATTTTTTGGTATCGATGTAAGACCAAATAAAAAAATGTGCATGGGAACAACTAACGTATTAAAGTATTTAACTACCTGAAGGTGGCTTGGGTAGACCGCATGCGCAAGCTCCGCCATGTCGACCTTCACCTTATCATAAGGCAACTTAGGAGAGCTGTGGAGTTTCTTGCCGGTTCTTCTCCATGGGAGGAACCGTGCAACTACATTCAGACTATTCATAAGCTACCGTAAATGGTTTATTTGAATAAATCTCTTTTGAATTTGAATTTATGTATCCAGTAATGGACTGTGGTAGGTAGTAATGAAATGAAACGAGCTTTATTTTAGCAAGAAGGTTTTAAGAAACACTTTCACTCATCAATACTAACATGAAACATGATGATGATGAAGTAGGTGGCCGATTATAGTACTTGATTAATTAAAATTAGGTTATCAAATTGATGCTTAAAAGGCGCTTGTGAAATTAAATTGTCGTTGAAATAGAGTTAACAGACTAGTAGATAAAATGTTTATTGTGAATTACTATATGGTTAACTAACTGGGTCCCGCGGTTTCACCCGCCATTTAATTTAGAAGAAGTTGGATTATTTATAAATAAGTTAGAGTACTTCGGTATAGACACTTGACATAGAGTATGTATATATATTGGATTTCATGGGTGTATTTTTATTTGCGCGGACAACTAATTATTTTTCTGAAATAAAAGTAGCCTTTGTTACGCCTTATAACATCTGCTAGTGAAAGTCGCATAGAAATCGGTCCAGCCGTTTCGGAGATTAGCGGGAACAACAGACAAAAAAAATAAAATTTTTGTTGTAGATACTTTCATATGCATTTAGTAAAAAGCTGTTATTTTGACATAACAAACAGACACTTCCATTTTCTTTATTTGTATAGATTACTATGAATAATAATCTTTTATATCACAGCCTTCTTTAGTTTGAAGGTAGCCAAAATATTCGAAAGACCGTTTTTATGTAAAATTGTATGCTCTACATTTTATACTTTGCACTTATATTTTTCTAGCCTTTTCGAATTATAAAAGATTTTATTATATTTAATTTGTTTTCAATCCTACTAAGAGATTTTTTATTTACTACTAGTTTTTGTATGCCACATAGTTTTATCACAAATTCAGTTGGCTCACTCAAAATCTCGAATTAAAGGCTTGTTTGACCGGGGACTATCATTTTTCTTCAGTCTCGGTGGAACCAATCTTGCCGCTTATTACGCTTTTCAAGCGTCAATATAAAATATGGGGAACGTTTTTACATACATTTAATTCCTTGCAGTGTTTCTTGTGCCGAACAAAAAATGATTTCGAAGAATTGTGCACGACTATAGCAAGTAAGCTGATGTGCGAGACGCAAGCGTTATTCGAAATATGTGCGAAGAGGCCGTCGCATTGGGGTCCGTTTACATCCGATATTGATCTACAAAATACTACAATGTTTACAGGTAATAATTGTTTTTCCTTTTAATTTTAACAATTCTCTGGAGGTCTAGCCCATTATCATAAGCCTAAAGACGTCATTTGCTGAACAAAATAATGGAGAAGCCATAGATTTCGACAGCAACTGTGTCGTCAGTTTAGGGGGATATAAGTTGGCAGGTGGGTTCGTGAACTCAGAATGGCTGTTGCCCCACAGAAAGGATGCTGCTGCCATTCCCTCTAGTTTAAGAGTCCTTCAGTCGCCTTAATCGACATCCGCGCGGGGAGTTGGAGTGGTGCTATTCTTAATCTTAATGGTTGTGGTGTTATGGTGGCCTACATTTTTACGGACTCGCTTCTGACTCTCACTAAGTAGCGGGTTCAAAATAACACCGTCTTGGATCGCCAACAGACAGTGAGCAAGCGGTGATCAATACATTGATCACCATAGGTCATCATATGTCATCAGGAGGTAAAAAAAACGATTTTTTAAAGCTTTTCGTATTTCCGACGGTCTAGTTACTATTACTATATTATGACATCCTCGGCCCTGACGAAGGTGGGGGTGTGGTATGCCGGACTCTTCCTGACTAAAAGTGTGTCCAATCCAATAACAAAACGGAACAGCAAAGCAAACTTTAGGTCTAAACTGAAGATTACCTTACTAGCCAAGTAAAAAACAGCTCGTGAAAATTAATACTATAACTTACGAGGAGGGATCAAAAACTAGTGAGAATGAGATAGAATATAATGGCTATTGATAGCTTAATAATTTATTATTCTACATAGTTTCCGAGTCTCTCTACACACCAAGTCCAGCGCTTTTCCAAGGCTTCAATCCCTTTCACAAAAAAAGGTTTGTCTTGGTCCTGCAAAAAGCTCTCCACGGCATCCATCACCTCGTTATCGTCTTCGTACCTGTTTCCCCTTAAGTTATTTTTCAATTTGGGGAACAAATAAAAATCGCTAGCCGCCAGATCTGGTGAATAAGGGGAGTGGTCAACCAATTCGAAGCCAGCTAGCTGAATGGCAGCCATCGCAACTGCCGGTGTGTGCGCGGGTGCGTTGTCGTAATAAAACAGCACGTCCCTTCGAAGTTTCCCTCTCCTTTTCTCTTTGATGGCATTCCTCAACTTGGGAATTACAGCTGCATAATATTGGCCTGTAATAGTGGTTCCACGCTCCAGGTAATCAATCAACAATATGCCTTCCGAGTCCCAAAATATTGAGGCCATAACCTTGCCAGCCGATGCCACGACACGAAACTTCTTCGGGGTCGGTGATGATGGCCGTTTCCATTGCGAAGATTGCTGTTTTGTCTCGGGATCAAAATGATGGACCCATGTTTCGTCAATTGTTACGAAACGAGACAAAAAGTTTTCAGAATCTTCTTGAAACTTGTCCAACAATATCTGCGAAATGTTAAGTCGATTTTGTTTCTGACTGTTGGTTAACATTCTCGGCACCCATATTGCGGAGACATTTCTCATATTCAAAGATTGTTTCAATTCATTCATATCGGCCATTTATACGTCCACTGCTGAACAAAGGCCTCCCCCACAGACTTACACAACTGTGTCATCATTTTGGGGGGTATTTGCCAATACTCACCACGCTTGGCAGGCGGGTTGGCGAGCGCAGTATGGCTACCGTTTCACAGAAGAGACGCTGCTGCCCATCCCTGTGGTATAAATTCCTTCGCCTTTTACGACATCCACGGGAGGAGGTGGAGTGGTGCTATATTCTTAATCCGGACATCACACGGGAATCGGGGATTGTTTCAATATGGATTGAATACTTCCATATGAAATGCCCGTTTCTTGAATTAAGTATCGGATGGTAATTCTTTGATCGCTCAATACAATTTTCTCGACTTTCGCAACATTTTCTTGGGTGACTCTCGAAATTGAGAAGCCCACCTTGCGACAGTGGAATATGGCGGAGCAGACTCTTCTAATGTTGCCTCCAAATCGCGATGAATCTCTTGCGTCGTTAACTTTTTAAAACAGAGGTATTTAATAACGGCTCGCACTTCGTTTTTCTCCATTTTTGAGAACACGTTCCTACACTAAGCAAACAAATGACTACATTCAGAAAAAAACAAAAGAGAATCGCTAAGCTATGCCTGCCAGTATTTGTTTTTCTTACCAAGGAGTATGTCGTATTCACTACTTTTTGATCCCTCCTGGTATATATTTACTAGCAGTTTCCGGGACTAATATTACCTATTTTAACCTATTATACCTATGAATACTAAATTGTTAATAACAATTCAGAAAGTCACACTGACCACTGTCACTTGTCGACTATCATATTTATCGTAGCCCATTGTTATGTAATGACTTACGATTTTATTTATTATTATTTTGTTGTGAATATTGCATAATTTCTGTTTTTTGGCTATTTATATCGATGGTATATAGTAATGTCTTAGGTTTTCGCGATTATTACACATATTAAAACAATTTTAAACGGATTTAGATCGCGTATATTATTGATTTTTGTTTTTCCTGACGTTTCGAATACTTTGCAACATTCGTGGTCGCAGGATGACTAAGGTGACAGGCGTCGTTACAGATTTTAAAATTTTATTTTGTAATATCAACCGTACAATTTTAATAAAAAAAATTGCTTTGATGCATGCAGTAATCACTCAGTGTCTTGATGTTTTTTTAGTGCGGTATGTTGTTTGGGACTTTATTATATTAATAACTGGATTCCAAACAGGTGGTACTTGCCAACCATCTTCTCTATTAAAATTATCATGTTTTTTAATTTCAATAGCCTCACGAAAATTTCTTGGTACATATCGGTTCTCTTTCGCGAGGACTTGAGGTTGGTTTTTCTTAAGGCATGTTCACACAATGCAGACTTTGTGGAGCGTCTATGCTTGACGTCAGCTATATGTTCTTTTATTCGGATGGCAATGCTAAGCTTTGTTTGCCCTATGTATGACAAACCACAATCACAGTCAATCTTGTAGACCCCTGCATCTTGTAAAGGTATGTGACATTTCACCGGTATTAAAAGTTGGCTGATCTGCTTATGCGGCTTGAAGTAGGCTTTTATAGAAGCACGCTTCAAGATGTGACCAATTTTATCGGTGACTCCCTTAATAAATGGTAAAACAGCGGGTCGTCGATGAACCGTGGTGGGTTTCGGACGACTTCTGCGACGGGGATGTGGTCCTTCCTTCCTTTCTTCCCTCCCTTTCTTCCGTCCCTTCCTTCCCTCCCTCCCTCCCTCCCACCCTTCCTTCCTTCCTTCCTTCATTCCTTCCCTTCCGTGGTCCTTCCTTCCTAACCCTTCCTTCCTTCCTTTCCTTCCTTCCTTCCCTTCCTTCCTTCCTTACTTCCCTTCCTTCCTTCCTTCCCTTCCTTCCTTCCTTCCTTCCTTCCTTCCCTTCCTTCCTTCTTAATTCGCTTGCGCATTTACCGAACCCCTGGAAGGCACAACTCCCTCTTTTTGGCGGACCCCGTCCTGTTGTTCGGCCTGACGGCCAACAATAGTAGCTTGCCTAAATATGTTATTTATTTTTGTTACAGAATTTGAAGACGTAGACAGACAATTTGACGACTCGGACGACGAATTCGAAATTCTGTGAAAGTGTACGATATTTACGATTATTATTGCAATTATCACACAAACATCCCTATAGAGTTTAATATATACGGAATATACTATGATAATACTCGTACTTATGTACCAGTACACTAACGTGTTGTTTAAGTTATCCTCATTCAGTGGCGTAGCTAGCATGAGTGGCACCCAATGGGGATATCAATGATGTCACACCATGAACACACCATGAAAACTGTCAAATTTTATGTTAACAAAATAATCCGGTGAGACCGATATAACTTTCATAAAACATCTTTTAATAAATATTCATTGAAATAACATATAACAATTTATGTAATATATATTCCATGTAGTACGGTGTTATATTCAATAATATAGAAAAGCGAGACATTTATTTAAATCTTATTAGAGGGAAATTACACCAAATTAAGGTTATGCAAAAGTAATTTTGTTATGTAATAAAATTTGGGATTATTTCATTTCATGAAGATTTTGTAGCTTATAATATACAAATTATATATTGGGCGTTATCCGGTGCGGGAATTATCCGCGGTCCTCCCCCTAGCTACGCTACTGCCCACATTTTAATCGATTCGAAGAATACCTACCTATGTTTATTTAATGTATTTGTAATTGTGCCTACGACTGGATAGGGTAAGCGGTTAGCTACAATATAATTTGCAGTGCCTTTACAATTTTATTGTGCAATTTGTGTAAATAAACGCTATTAACTTTAAAAAGTACACTGATTGACATTCCTGTGCAAATTTATGTGATAATCAGTGCATCTTATAGGCAACTCATTAGAGTTCAGATATCATCTAGTCATAATTTAGTTAGGCACGATATATGGAAGGTTATGTAATAAATATATACAAAACAAATAAGTATTGCACTTAATAAATGACTTGCAATTAAATAATACATTTTATTTCATCTGCATTTGTGTTCAAATAAGTTTTACATTAATTGCATAATAGCTGATATGCTGAGCAGACTGTTGAAGCGGAGGTTTTAGTCTTAATATGGAGCCAATTATATGCCATTAGCAGTAATTAAGTAAGCTCTAGAACAGGGATTCCCAAACTATTTTGGGCAAGAAAACCTTTACCAAAATGAACTGATACCTATGGGCAATAGCCCAATTACTTTCAAATCCTATCTCTAATGTTTTTCCTATTGATACAAAATACTTTTAAATTCCTAATCCTCCTATTCCTACTAAAATATTAGGCATTCTCATAACAAGTTGGTACACGTAACACAACTTATACAGTATCTTGAAAGTTTCAAATAAGAACTTGTGTTAGTTAAAAGATCGATTTTTAGACCTAAACTACTATAGTAAACTACTATACTACTAACTCTAGACCAAAATCAGTTTTCGTTTATTTCAACCCCTGGGAAACCGATATCGACCACTGGGAATTCCTGCTCTAGAATGTTAGCATAAAATATCATGATAATGTATTTAAAATATTGCGTTACTAAGTTTTTTGTAACAACGAGTATTTTGTTGTAAAACATTTGTGTTGTGTTGTAGGGGTACCGTTTTGTTATAAAACTGAAGGTTAGAGCAGTCTACCCAAATATTTTTATATAAATAAAGTTTCAAAAATATTAGTATTGCTTTTATTTTAAGATCCATGTTATAAGTTGGCGGCACGTTCGACACAGAGGGTTCGCTTTCTGCGCTACATAGGCGGGTTCCCACATAGAACATATATTTGTATGGCTTACAAGTAGTTGTTCCCGGTTTTGGGTATATATTATGCAAGTGAGATTTTTCTGTACAAAATGTTATCATTTCCGAGGCGATGTGTAAACAGAGTTAATTGTAACTATAGTACTACCACATCCACTTTACTTTTTATCAACTATCACATCAGCCAAAGAAGGTCCATTGCTGGACCAAAGGAATCGTCCTTAGATTTCCTCAACGATCGGTTACATGCCGTATCATCATTTTGAGGGTTTAGCCATTACCACGCCTGGCAAGCGGGTTGATGTGCGCGGCATAGCTGCTATTCCACAAAAGTGCATACAATACTTAAAAACCCTGTGTATATGCAAAACCAAGAAATCTTTAAGAAGGTGAAAGTTTATACGATTATGATAATTTTCCACAAAAAAACATACCTAATTTTTCATCCTAAATATCCATTATTTTTCTAAGTTATGGCTACGCACTCTTATGAACATGGTTTAATCACCTGTGCGTGTAGGTACGATGTATTCAATGTAGGTATCCGTTTGTCTCCCCCTCCCACCGCGCGCTCGCTCGGCGGGGCCAGTTCCGCCACTCGCCAGTTTTCCGTATGCACCTGCAGTGGTGCTCATCCGCAGCCGAGGGCGGGCGCAGCAGCCTCCCTTCCAAGACTTGGACTGAGCATCGATTCCGCTTTAATGATTCTAGCTAGCTCTGAGTCCTGGAGATGAGGCTGGCGCGTTTCAAGGCTCTCTGTGCATGGGCGGCCTTGACGAACCCTTGCCAAGTCTATTCAGGCGGCTTGGCGGAGGTTTTCGGCTTGAAGGAAGCTCCCAGGAAACGGCCCTACTTCAAGGTGAAAACCTCCGCCAAGCTATCTAAACGGTGGCCATCAAACACAACGAAGGTTAATGGGACACCGCTGGTGACAAGAAAAAGGCCAAGAAGGCAAGATGGAAGGCCAATAAGGCGGCAAAGGCCGCCGAACAAACAGCTGCTCGGCTCCGCGCTCCCCGTTCCAAGGCTGTAGTCCTGTAACTGCAGCCTAGGGCGGAGGACAAGGGCCATACGTATGCTGTGGTCATGGCTAATGCCAGGGCCGCGATTAGTATAACCGATGTCGGCATAAAAGCTTTAAAGCGACTGGTACCCGACGCCTTCTAGACATCCCAGGTGCCACCAGTGGTGAACCTGATCCGATCAGTCCCTCGCCTACTACGAGGGTATCCTCATGGAGTTGGCCACGGTCGTCCACCGATACAACCCTCACCCCGTGCTGGTCTCGGGGACTTCAACGCCAAATCCACAGTTTGGGGTTGCCCGTCTACAAACGCACGGGGAGGGCTACCGGAGGAGCGGGCTGTGGAGTCTGGCCTTTTTTAAATTTATTCATAATATATCATGTACCTCTCTGCATGTAAAACCACCGGAGCGGTCATCATTGGCACCGAAGGAGGGCTCCTGGTCCTCGATACAATCACATTAAAGCCGCACGCTGGTTCCTCGCGTTAGGATGACTGTAAAGCGGTCACCCCCTCTAGCAGAGGGGAGGCGGATGTAAAAAGGCCACTACCCCCAGGCACTTCTGTGAGGTGAGTGAAAAAGATCCCCTGAAGCCTGACTGTGCGCGGCACGTGTCCACGTGCGCGGAACTGTCTTCTCGCTCGGGGTCGCTCTGTATGAGCAAACAAACTCCTTAATCTGCGCACCCATGAAGTCCGAGGCACCCCAAAGTACAACGAAGATGGACGACTTGGGCGCCGGGGTGGTTGTTACTCCGGCGCCAACTCCCCCTCTACCGTGTCCTCTCCCAATTCCGTTCCGCGGTCTTCTTCCGGAGCATGACGTTCTCACAGTAGGAGACCACAGAACGCCAATTTTCTTGCTCTATGGGCAAAGCCGACACTACTGTCGGCAGAGAGAGGTCTTGCCCGATCCGATCGACCAGGATTCGCCGCTCGGCAGCCCACGCAGGTCACTCCTCGAGCGTGTGCTGTACTGTATCATGGTCGCTTTCACAATGGTGGCACTATGCCGTGACCTCACGTTGTATCCTGTATAGGTACGCACTAAAAGAACCGTGCCCGGTGAATACCTGTGGTAGGTGACGCGCTCGCTCCTTTTTAGCACGGCTTCGAAGAGCGGCAGGAACGCCGTGACGACTCGTTTAGTTGCAAATTGCCACTTAAGGCGGTCTCACCGCTTCTCGAGTGCGTGGAGCCTGGCCTGCACATACTTAACCTAGGTTCCGTCCACACATATTGGTGACAGAGGGGCGAGTCCATAGAGGACATCACGTTTGCTAGTCCTGCGGTCACGTGCCTTGTCCAGGACGGGACCGTCGTAGCGGAGGTGGAGACGCACTCTCAGATCACTATACTGCTAAAACAGCAGCGAGCGATGGTCCTCGGGGTATGGGGATACTGTACGATCTCCTATGATGCTGGAAGCCTCCTTGCCCTTGGGGTCACCGCCCTGAGATCTGGAAGCGAGAGCCCTGGCGTCACTATATCAGTGGCTCGAGGAGGCATTAAGTCGGGGCGAACGCCCAGTACCGCGTGAGATCGATGTACAACGGTCCGAGCTTCGGTGGAATGGAAGGACCGACTTGTGCAGTCCAGTGTAGGGCACGCCGCGACGGCGGCGGTAAGACCCGCCACAGAGGAATGGCTAGAGGAGTGGCATGATACCCTCACCTTCCGGCTGACGCATATACTTTCGGACCATGGATGTTTCGGAAAGTATCTGTGTCGCATAAGCTGAGAAGAGACGCCCGGTTGTCATCACTGCGGAGACTGCACGGAGGGCACGGTGCCGCACACGCTGGAGGAGTGCCCAGGTTAGCCAACGCAGCGCCGTGATCTGGCCGCGGTGGTCGCAGAAGGTTACGTCTCGCTTACGGCCGTGGTTCACTCCATCGTCCTCAACGAGAGCGCGTGGGATGTCATCGCCTCGTTTTGCAAGGACGTGATGTTCGCGAAGGAGGCGGCAAGCCGGGTACGAGAAGAGACCGCCTCTGATCCCCGCCGCTGCTCGGGCAGTGCAGCGCCGTGATCTCCGATTACCGAGGGAGACCTCTGGTAAGAGCCATGGTCGACAGCGTGAGGGTTTGGGAGACAGTCGCATCGTTCATCTCGCAGAATAAAATGACAGAACAGGTCAGGGAGGAAGATGCCCTGGCAGACCCAATCCGTCGCAGGCGAACAGGTCGATCGGGGAGTCTGTCGTCCGCTTTGCACGTACCTGTAGTTGCGGCAAAGCCCTGGATGCATCGCCGTACGTGACAGGTAGGCCAACAGTTGATGGGCCACGAAGGCAGTATAACACAGTACTTGCGGTTCATCAATCACTTCAACATAGCGGAGTTTTAAGTGGGTGCAAGTCCCACATAACCACGTAGTATCCCCGGACGGCGTGGTATGCATAACGCATTTTCTTCGAAAAAAAAGGACAGTCGTCACCCGACCCACAGACAGGTTACACAGGGACGGGGCCAGTCAGACCAAATGACGGGCCGATGCCGGCCAAGGGTGTGATTCAATGCCTACACAGCGAACCTCACCCCCAGTTGAGGTAATTGGAAGGAACACCTTGGGGTTTTAGCTGGCCGGAGGGGCCATGACTTACAAGGCGGAGGAAGCCAATAAAATTTCCCCAACCCAAAAAATTTTGTTAAATAATGACCCCCTATTGATTAAAGCTTATATTTAGCTTTGCTTTCTTGAGTTTGTGAAGATAATATAAAAATATAGCCATGGAAAAATAGGCGTATCTTCTGAAACATTTATTTGCTGGTAAACATATTTTTTTTGTTTTCACTAGGTTTTGTTTCACACTAGTTTCGTTAGTTGGGATAATTATTACGGAAATCCCCACTGGGCAAAGCACGCCTCTTTACGGAGTGGGGATTTTGGGAAAAATATTCCAGATATCCGCCTGTAGGGATTCTCGGTGACGTTTTCGGGAATAACCCATATAAGTCACAATGATACCGTATGAAAAACGTACGTTAACGTCGTAACGTAGGGATGAAACAAAAAAGGGAAACATTAAATAAGATAAAACACACATTTACAATACCATTTATTTAAGTATTACGTACAATAATTGTCATACTTTGGTAGGTAAATCTGAGGCAAGCGATAAAACAATTGGACAACATATTATAAACCTTTGGTAAGAATTATATAACACAAATTATATACAAAAATACTACATTTGTTAAAACTACAAAATTATGAGTAACACAACTAGGGCTTATTAGTCCTTATTATTTATTTGCTAAAGAACCTACTTCTTGCAAACGAACGCTTCACCTATATAGACAAAATCGAATCGAAATACAAAATTGAACCATTTGGCACCTTACTTATAAAATTAGTGTGTTTTATAATGTGACCAATAAAAAAGTAGGCAATTACGTGAAGTTTAATGTAGTTATAATTTGGCCCCCAACAACGTGTATTTAAAGATATACGCTATAGGCCGATAGGTACACTTTTTAAACATTGTATTTGTACTTAAATCGAATGTTTTTATCTTTTTCTGTATAGATATATACTTATAAAACCCCATCTCCTCCCGTGGGTGTCGTAAAAGTCGACTAAGGGATTAGCCGGAGGATGGGCAGCAGCGTCCTTCGAGTACGTTAACAACTCAACTGCGATCGCCAACCCGTCTGCCAAGCGTGGCGATTAAGGCAAATCCCCCAATGAGCCCACAACACACCCATATCGGTCGTAGTGGTGATCTTTGGGGGAGGCCTGTGTCCAGCAGTGGACTTCATTCGGCCGAAATGATGATGATATACATATATATAACTGTAATCGGCTTTTTTCTCAGCTGTCGTAATGAAAATAATCTTTTAGTCTTTCTAAGTATAAAGTAGAAATAGTACCTACCTGGAATAAACGGGGTCATTAGACGTATTAAGGTAGGGATTTTTTCGCGAATATTCAAGTCCTACAAACATGGTTCGTGGTTTTACATATACCTAACATTATATGCGCAAATATCAACAAATTATGTAGCTATTAGTTATGTCGTTTTTCACTTGCTTTTATACCATTAATATGTATTATATAAAAAGACGTAAACAGATAGATTACATTACACAGCCAAGGAAAAAATTACCTGCAAGAATTTATCAGTGATAAGTAGCTTATTGAAATAAGGGTTTATTAATGATAAATTCAGTAAAGCCAATTATCCGATTACGCAACTAAAATGGTAATGAAAGTGCTAAAGTAGATATATATATGAGTAAAACTAAGAAAACATGACTAGCACCACAGGCAAATTGAACTAACGCCTTGACATTTTAATTTAAACTAATACTCAAAACAAACCAAATGCAGAAGTAAATACATCAGGACAGGACCTTTTTATAAAGACAAAAGAAAATAACTAGCAATATAACTTTAGGAATATAAATTGTTGTTGAGATTTTACCAACCCTAAGCCATAATGTCTGTATTCTTATCACACCAAGTAAACATCAAAAAAATACATAAATACAACACTCAACAGCATAATATAAATGACATGATAGTTTTTTGTATTTAGCGATGGATTAGAATTATTTACTATAAATATTCAAAATAATAGTTATCAACAGGATATTATGATGTATGGACAACAAAGTATTACTTCTTAGACCATCAGAAAACGGTATCCACATCACAACCATCCACAAATACAATACTTTATATTTTCAAAAATATGATGCTATTTTAACATTCAAAAATATAAATGTCTCTCGTCTAAGTACTATAATATCTTCTACTGGACATAACTATTTACAAAATTTTCGTAATCTTAACAGTAAACATCAATATACCAAGTGATAGATTTATTTTTACATGACAATTATGTACACACTGCTACACGTCAAGCTAGACACCCTATATAACCATAACTATGCTATATGCGATGCACAAAATCGTTGGAAAAAGAACTCGTATCGTGGCATCGGCTAATCATGCTTTGCGCTTACGCACACAGACGCACTTTTTTGAAGAAAAAAATAGTTCGCCGTTCGGATCCCAACGTGAACGTTCGAATATGAACATTATTTATATGCAGATAATGTTCATAGAAACGCTTGCTTTGCATATCGGGGGAAACCTGCACATCTGAGAGGGCTCTAATAATGTTCTCAATGGTGTGTGTAGTCTGCCTACCCGCACTAGGCCAGCGTGGGGGAATAAGACGTAACCATTCTCATCCTGAGAAAAGCCCCGTGCCCAGCAGTAGGACAGTAATATGCTGTGTTTTAAATTAAACTCTAAATCCTTTACATATATACTTTTACTCCTATAGACTTTAGTGATATTTCCTTAATAGTCATCGTTTTTGGTAATTCTATATCTTAAATAAATAAATAAATAATTTATAATCATTCATAATAAGGTGTACAGGCGCTCGCTCAGGCGCAGCGCAAATCAAAGACAATGTACTACGTGACTAGCTAAACTTACTTACAAAATATATACTATGATATCTATGTGTATATTATGGATAGAGCACCGGTGTGTGCCGCGCGCTCAAACAGGTTTTGTATAGCTTGATCGACTGTTCGAGTATGTAAAAGAGTGCGACGGAACGACAAAAAGTACTACGCCCTCTCGCACGATTCGCAGCGTTCAACTTCAAATAGTTCAAAGTCCAAACAGTCTAGGTTGATGCATAACCGTGTGTATATAAATTCTCAGGAAGGAAAACCTTTTGAATAATATGCAACGTGACAACGAGGGCCCTAGAACAATAATATTATAAGTGTCTGTTTGTAATGACAAAATGAAAGCTTTTACTAAATGTATATGAAAGTAAGTAAAATTACTTAAAACAAACTATTAAAAAAAATGTCCTCTGTTCCAGCTTATCTCCGAAACGGCTGGACCGATTTTGAAGGGACTTTCACTGGCAGATAATCGATGTTGTGACTTTTATTTTAGAAAAGGAAAAAGGGTGAGGGTACCACGCAAAAAACTAAAACCCTTGAAACTATGTGTACAATATATATTGAGTTTCAATATATGTACAATATATATTGAGTTTCAGTATATGTACAATATATATTGCCTTTCAATATATATTATACATATATATTTAAAAATATATGATTATTTATAAATAATCCGATTTCTTTTAAATTAAATGGCGGGGCATAGCTAGTGTACATATAAAATATGACATATATTTAGTTTCCAAATGTTATGTTAGCATATTATTATGAAGATACTTTATACAACATGATGTTAATACAAAAGTTTTCGTAAACAATAATATCAAAATAAATATTTAACTACATAAAACATCTGTAGTGATTACATATTTTACTACTCTTTTGCTTCTGATTATTAATATCTTAACTTGCTGTCAGATGATGAATTTTTGGCTGATTTGAAAACTTATGAAATGGGTATATTATGCAAAAACAACAGATTATGTTACCATCGTTACTTATGGATAGGAAAATGACATGAAAATAATTAAAAAGACTTTCGTGCATGTATTCTTAATGAGTTAGTAATAACTCTTAAACTATCTCATAAACTTTTCAAAAATATAAAGGCATTACAATTTTACACAAAAGTGTACACAGAGCCCTGACATTTTACTTTGATACTGCTGCCGAAATTTTATTTGTTAGAAAATTTATGACTAAAACTGTGATGTTATCAACAGAACCTCTGTAATAAGCTTGTAGGGTTAAACTTTTAGCTCCGTAATCAGGTTCATCTAATCTTTCTTTTATAAATTTAACAGCTTCTTCATTAGAAAATGTGTCCCACAACCCATCAGAAGCCAGAACTAAGAACATTGGCTTGTGGTCGTCAAGATTAAATGTCAAAATATCAGGATCAGCAATAACAAATTTCTTGTCTTTCAGAGGATAGTCTCCCATGGCACGTGAAGTTGCTAGTATACCTGCCACTCGCCACACTCCGTTAAAAGCTATGTATCCACCAGCCGCCTCAATTCTTTTTTGTTCACGGACCTATAAACATAAAGTAATATATTAATAAAATATTATACTACCGAATGTCCCTTCGTTGAAACGGTAGACATACTGCGCTCACCAACCCGCCTGCCAAGCGTGGTGAGTATTGGCAAATACCCCCCAAAATGATGACACAGTTGTGGAAATCTAGGGGGGAAGCCTTTGTTCAGCAGTGGACGTATAAATGGCTGATATGATGATGATGAATGTAGGCATGGTACACCTTTATCTTTGTTAATTTCAAACACCCATACCATGTTGTCACATGACAACAATAATTTGGGTGACTTATAGATTTTGTTTGCCGTGTGGTGCCGGCTCAGAATACCACCACCCCATCTCCTCCCGTGGGTGTCGTAAAAGTCGACTAAGGGATTAGTCGGAGGATGGGCAGCAGCGTCCTTCGAATACATTAACAACTCAACTGCGATCGCCAACCCGCCTGCCAAGCGTGGCGATTATGGCAAAACCCCCCAATGAGCCCATAACACACCCATATCGGTCATTGTGGTGGAGGGTTTGGGGGAGGCCTGTGTCCAGCAGTGGACTTCATTCGGCCGAAATGATTGATTGATGATGATAGATTTTGTTTTAGACTTATTAAAACAGGTACACCAGTTGATGATTCCCAAGCTTACACAGGTACATTTGGATAGCCATTTGCCTTCTCGATTGGGAATAACTGCTTTTCACAAATCAAATAACATAACATTGTTGTAACAAAAATCAATTTATCATCAAAAGCATAAAAAGTTAAACCTTGCAAAATTATTCTCTAATAATCTATCCTATAATAAAACTCAAAGGGTACTTTGTACATTGAATATTGTTCCAATATATTGAGAATGAGAATAATTTTGCAAGGTTTAACTTTTTATGCTTTTAGGAGTTACTATACAATTTTTTTTAAATTATTGCTTTACATTTAAGAAAAGAAAATGTTGACCTATTTTTTTTTATTTCTTAATAATAAAAACCGTAATTTATTCCATTATTACTAATTAATGAAGCATTTACAATATTCTTTTCCTAAACGTATTTTTCGAGCCAACATTTACAAATGTAAATATATAATTTATGGCGACGATGGCGTTTTAGCCTGATATATATAACTGAATCGCGGTATGGTTTCGTAATTCTATTTTTATAATTTAGTGCTACTTACCTCCTTAATTCCATATTATTTTACCATCGCCATCATCATCAACAGCCCATAGCAGTCCACTGCTGGACATAGGCCTCTCCAAAATCACGCCACTGAGCACGATCCTCGGCTTATCTCATCCAGTACATGCCAGCTACCTTGCGAAGATCGTCACTCCACCGAGCTTGAGGGCGCCCTACACCACGTTTGCCGAGCCGCGATCTCCACTCAAGAACACGTTTGCCCCAACGGCCATCAGTTCTACGGCTAATATGGCCAGCCCATTGCCACTTCAGCTTGCTAATCCGATAGGCTATGTCGGTGACTTTGGTTCTCTGTCGGATCACCTCGTTTCGGATTCGATCCTTCAGAGAAACGGCAAGCATCGCCCTCTCCATAGCTCGCTGAGCAACTTTAAATTTGTGAACTAGCCGAACCGTTAGTGCCCACGTTTCGGCACTGTATGTCATAACAGGTAGGACGCACTGATCAAACACTTTTGTCTTTAGGCTCTGTGGTATTGAGGACAGAAACACTTGACGCAATTTCCCAAATGCCGTCCAGCCCAGCTGAATTCTTCTGTTTGCCACTTTCACGAAATTGTTCTTACCTAACTGCAGAGTTTGCCCAAGGTAAATGCACAATTTCGAGAGCCCCACCATGTACTGCAACCGGTTCCGGTATGACATGCTGGTTAAACATGATCTTGGTTTTATCCAAGTTCATCCGGAGACCGACGCGTTGGGAAGAATCAGCTACGCCGTTCAGCATCTGTTGTATATCCTGCAGCGTTTCAGCCACGATGGCGATGTCGTCTGCAAATCTTAAGTGTAAGATGTGCTCGCCATTGATATTTATTCCACGTCTTTTCCAGTCCAACGTCTTGAACACATCCTCCATTGCATTTGTAAACAATTAGCGGGAGATAACGTCCCCTTGTTTTACACCTCGATGCAGGGGAATAGGTGCAGACTGCTGGTTCTGTACTTGGACGGTCATCATCGCGGAATCGTAAAGACATCCCAACACTCGGATATATCGCCAGTCGACTTGGCATCGCTGCAAGGATTCCAGAACTGACCATGTCTCGATAGAGTCAAAGGCCTACTCATAGTCCACAAATGCTAAGCACAGGGGCCAATTGTACTTTTCAGTATAATCTGCCGCACTGTGTGGATGTGGTCTATGGTGCCGTATCCTCCTCGAAACACATATTATTTAGCGTTATCATATTATTGTTTCGATTTTTGACAGGTATTTTATACGACTTGGCTGTGTTATAGGATTCTGATTGACTGAACCATTATGGATTTGGAATTACTTTACGGACAATCAATTCTGTTTGAGTTTGAACTACTGTGGACTGACCGGAAGAGTCACTCCGAAACTCGCGCCAACAACAACAACCTTTTCTGTGGGGACTTTTATTAAACTTTACCAGTCGTAGCACGGGGAACGAGAACTACTAAAATTAACGCCTGGTTAATAACTTTCATCCTTTGGCATCATATAACGCGTTTGCACCTGTCTTTCAACATACAAGCACAGAGAAGGAAGAAGACCTCGGTGAAGACCGCTTGAGGGTCATCTTGAAATAACGGGACAAATAGGACTTCCCGACAATTTATGCCAGAATCTTTCTTATATTGATGATCTTATTGCCTACGGTAACCCAGCACATATGCGTGTTGATAGATAATGTACAGAATATAGCGCAATTAACAGAGTGGTAGACCAAGACGAAGCCAGTAATTACTCCATAGAATTTTTGTGTTTGTTGACCGCACCCAGGCTCCCTGCGCATAAATTAGTTCTCAAAGTCGGTGTGCCAATAATTTTACTAAGAAAATTAATGTCCACCCAAATTGTGCAACGGCACCCGACTGACAGTAACACATTTTCAGCGGAACGTTATAGATGCAGACGTATTGACGGGATGTGGCATAGGTGAACGGGTTTTTATTCCCCGTTTTCCCCTGATTCCGTACAATTTTCCATTCAGATTCAAATGTGTGCAATTTACAGTCAGCGTCTGTTTTGCGATGACTGACACTGGGTGACACTGCTGGCGTGGATCTAATAAGTCCCTGCTTCTCCCACGGTCAACTTTACGTGGCCCTTATCGGGTGAACGGCTCAAATAACCTGTTTGTGTAAGATCCAGATAACCTAACACAAAATGTTGTTGGAGTAGGAATAGAGCGTAGCTTCCTCGAGATTGAGAGCGGCAGGTTGGTGCCAGCCTGTACCTGAGACGCGGTGCCTGCTCTACACTACACATCAGCGAAAGTCCCATTGAAATCCGTCCACAGGTTTTTAAGTGATGCCAAACAAACATTAATAAAATAAAAAACGGGTTCTATTTGAAAAGCATAGTATTATATATAAGCTATTACAAATACGACCCATATAAATTTTGGAAAAATAATCATTTTAAATGACAAAGTGCCATTTGGGGCACAAAGACAACAAGGTAGGTTGGTAAGGGTATGTTCTCCATACAGAAACGAAATCCACTTTGGTAGGACCGCATACCATAAAGAGATACGCGCGGGCGGAGCCGCGGGTAAAAGCTACTATTGTTATAAATGCAATGTTTATTACGTTTTGCATAATCAAGCCTTTCTATAGCCGAAATTAATAATCAATGTAACCCAAAATCTCTAGATTTAAGATAAAACAATGTTATTTTTTGTTATAAGACCTGCTAGTAACCTATCTGCAGCTTGAGATTGCAAGTTTTCCAGGTTAACAGTGCGTACATTTGTAGGTTTGTTCTAAAACCCTGTTATTATACTAAAACAATTTTAAATGGCATCGTACATCGCGTATATTATAGACATTTGTTTTTCCTGACGTTTCAAATACTTTGCAGCATTCGTGGTCGCGGGATGACTAAGGTGCCTGTCACCCACCGTTGTTAGTTATTTTTATTAGAAAGAAAGCAATGCTATGTTTATTTACAACAAAATAAATTTGCTTCCAATAATTGGAAATTATTCATCATCATCACCATCATATCAGCCACAGGACGTCCACTGCTGAACAAAGGCCTCCCCCTTAGATTTCCACAACGAGTGGTTACATGCCGCCCTCATCCAACGATTCCCAGCGACCTTCACCAGGTCGTCTGTCCACCTCGTTGGAGGTCGTCCCACGCTGCGTTTTCCGGTGCGCGGTCTCCATTCTAGAACCTTTGTGCCCCAGCGGCCATCAGTTCTACGAGCAATGTGCCCTGCCCATTGCCACTTCAGTTTACTAATCCTTTCAGCTATGTCGACAACTTAGTTCTTCTACGGATCTCCTCATTTCTGATCCGATCTCGTAGAGAAATACCAAGCATAGCTCTCTCCATAGCTCGCTGAGTGACCTTGAGCTTTCTTATGAGGCCTATTGTGAGTGACCACGTCTCTGTTCCATATGTCATCACTGGTAACACACTCTGGTTAAAGACTTGCGTCTTGAGGCATTGCGGTATTGTTGACGAAAAGATGTTGCGAAGTTTCCCAAACGCAGCCCAGCCGAGTCGGATTCGACGATTGATCTCTTTCTCGAAGTTGGACCTACCTAACTGGACAGTTTGTCCCAGGTAGACATACTCGTCAACAACTTCGAGAACTGAGCTCCCAACGGATATTGGGATGGGCACGACATGGGCATTTGACATGACTTTTGTCTTGCCCATGTTATTTTAAGGCCCACCTGTTGGGAAACTCTGTTGAGATCATCGAGCATTGTGCTGAGCTCTTGCAGCGATTCTGCCATGACTACGATGTAATCGGCAAATCGAAGGTGAGTGATATACTCGCCATTGATGTTAATGCCGAATCCTTTCCACTCCAGTAGTTTGAAGGCATCCTCCATTGCAGCGGTGAACAGTTTCGGGGAAATGACGTCCTCCTGTCTCACACCTCTCTGCAATGGATTTGCCCCCTTGCTCTGTTCATGTACTCGGACCGACATGGTGGCGTTTCTGTATAAGCACTTCAACACTTCAATGTACCGATAGTCAATGTGGCACCGCCGCAGAGATTGCAGCACTGCCCAGGTTTCGATCGAATCGAAGGCTTTTTCATAGTCCACAAACGCCAAGCATAGTGGCAGATTATACTCCTCGGTCTTCTGTATAACCTGCCGCAGCGTATGGATGTGGTCTATAGTACTGAAACCTTTTCGGAAACCGGCTTGTTCGGGGGCATGAAGTCATCAAACCTGCGCTCGAGACGATTCGTGATGACCCTTGAAAACAGCTTATAAACATGGCTCAGAAGTGAGATAGGTCTGTAATTCTTCAATAGGGTGTTATCACCCTTTTTGAAGAAGAGCACTACTTCACCTCTGTTCCATGCTTCCGATGTGGTGCCCTCGAGTAAGACGGAATTGAATGACTTCTGAAGGACTTTAAGTACCGGTGTGCCACCCGCTTTCAGAAGCTCTGTCGTAATTCCGTCCCCACCCGGCGCCTTGTTATTTTTAAGCTGTTTCAAAGCCATCCTAATCTGGTACAGGCTGATGTCCGGCATATCCTCGGTATAGTGTCGGGTTAGTTTGGCTCGCGGGTCTTTGTCAGAGCCAATGGTAGGTATAGTTACCAAGGTGTATAGCTGCCTACGAACCTATAGAACTTCTCAATCTCTCTCAAAACCTCTGGCTTAGTCGACGCTACACTGCCGTCGTCGGTCTTCAGCTTCATAATACGACTTTGCCCAATAGACTTGTCTCTTGCGAACACTTTGGAGCCTTGATTCCGCTCGATCGCCTCTTTAACACCGTTGGTGTTAAAGGTGCGGATATCGTGACGCAAGGACTTCCATATCCGTCTATTGAGCAGTCGGTATGCTTCAGCTTCACCGGAGGCAGGATGCAGCGTCATCTCTCTCACTCTCGACATCATGGCAGAAAGACGGCGCGTCTAGTGTGATCGGAGAACTTTTTGGTCTACCTTTACGGTGGGCTTTAAAGAACTTAGACCCAACCGTTTGGACAGTTTCTACAAACCTACCATTTAAATCGTCCACAGATACGCAATGTTCTAGGCACTCGAAGCGGTTTTGGAGTTCGAGTTGAAAGCTCTCGGGGTTTTGGATATGAGCACTAGAGGGCCGGAGCGTAGACCTCATCAGACGAGACCTCTCAACTTTGAGATTAATATTCAATGTGCCTCTTACCATTCTACCATTCGGTGATCACTACCGGTTTTCACCCTGTGGATCACAGAGACATCATTGAATATTTGCCTCCTATTGGTCATGATGAAGTCAATCCCATTCCTCGTGTCACCATCGCATCGAGTGCCCAGCTTTGCGTTGAAGTCCCCCATCACAACAGTGAAGTGTGTCTTCGAGGTATGTATGGCCCTACTTACGTCCTCATACATACTCTCTACTTCATCATCTGGGTGTGTCGAGGTCGGTGCGTAGACCTGTATGACCTTCAACGAATACCTCTTGGATATTCTGAGTATAAGGTACGCTACCCTGCTCGACACACTTTCGATGGCCACTATGCTGTTAATGAGGGACCTGCGGACGAGAAACCCGACACCACCTTGAGACAGATGTTCGCCTTCCCGGTAGTAGAATAAGTTGCCGGATTTCAGGGTTATCGTGTCCTCCCCATCTCTTCGGACTTCTGATAGACTTATGATATCCCAGTGCAACTTATCTATTTCTTCTTCCAGCTCAACAATCTTTTCGTCTGCCCTCAGTGTGCGTATGTTATACGTCACCAGGGCCAGTTTCCGTTTAGGGTGGTAGCTGGATCCCATCCGGAGATTCTTAGCACCCCCTGCCCCGCCATTACCATGGCCGCTACCATGACCAGAAATAGCGGAGCTGCCGAACTGGGGGCCGGTGCTTGTATTGTGTTGTCATTTTGGGGGGAATTTGCCGATACTCACCATGCTTGGCAAATGGGTTGGTGAGCGCAGAATTGCTATTGCTCAGCAAAAGGGACGCTGCTGCCCGTCCCTCGGGTTAAGAGTCCCTTAGTCGACTTTTACGACTTCCACAGGGAGATGGAGTGGTGCTATATTCTTAATCCGGACACCACACGGAAAAAAGTTGTGGATAAAATATTCAGACGCCTACGACTTCAATACGCCGAAAACTGGTTTGATCTACTACTAATGTAGAGTTTTCGGTTTTATAAAAATATATATGCAGACTTGCAATTATTGTGTAAATTACAATGTTGTTTCTTATCTGTACTACACTCCATTATGTCAAAAATGTTTTTATGAAATCGCACTTATAATATTTTATAATGGAAATAGTTATAATATTCATAACAGATAACAATTTATAAAAATGATTAGCAATAATAAATAATGTTTATTTTTATAAAATGAAATGGTAAAGAGGAAAAGCATTGGTAGATATTGGTACTTTTGTTATTTGACTTTGACTCAAATAGCTTAGATAGATAGATTATTAATTTCGGCTTTATATCAATATTAAATAAAGATAAGTTACCTGTTGCGGTTTATGGTCAAACGAGACAGGTATGGCATTGCCACGTGAGTCGCACATCACTCCTCTTGAATCACCTACATTAGCCACTATTAGATTATTTCCTTCCATCACAGCTATAAGTGCAGTAGTGCCTGCAACATTTAGAGATCGCTTTGCAGCCTCAACAAGTAGTCTATCTGCTGCCAGTACTTCGTCACTTAGCAACTTGCCATAATTTATCTTTCCTTTTTCCAGGTAGCTAGACAGTGGTATAGCTACATTTTTTATTGGTTTGGCAGTTGGTCTAACTTCCCTTGTGATAGGCCTTGCTTTTGAAAGTTGTGCTAAAAGCTCAGGATCAGTTATTTCTTTCTTTGATGTATCATCAGCTGCACTTACAGACTTTTTAAAGCTAGATTTTCTATCAACAGATATACTATTCTCTTCTTTTTGTTTCGGTTCCTCTGGACTTTCTTTTGGGGGAGTGTTAACTATTTTGCCATCTTTAAAGGCATGTAATTCCACTATTTTATTGTGAAGGTTCTGGATCAGGTGGTCTTTTGCGTAGTTGGCGGCAAACTCGCCTCCGTGTCCATCGAATATAGCAAATAGAGAGATCCCAGTATTATTTATATTTTCGTTGATAATAAATCGGTCTTCCATGTGAAATCTTCTACCTTTGATTGCGTAAGCAGCGCTGAGTGTACCCTTTAACTCCCAACTCTGTTTATCGGCGTCGGAACCCTCCATAAGCTTCAAACGTTGAACTGCATTTATAGGGCTCATAGCTTGCGACAATCTGCTCAACATTGTGCGGCTCCATAGCTCGATAGTTTGTAAATACATAAAGATTATTATTATGCCTAGCGTGAGCACAATAACTTCGGATCGTAGTAAATAAAGTCGCACCATTTTCCATAAATAGCTTACGGGAGTATCAAATGGAATATTGCTAGTGAAACGTGACAAGATTTTCATAAATGAAAGATATGTTTGGTATAACACTCGGTCTTCTAACTCGTCTTCCATGTCCTTATTAAATATTTGCAATGTTTACGCAATACTTTCTTGATATAAACACCCAAAAGTGCACTCAGATTTATCTTTTTTTGTGTACCTAGACCCTACATAAAACTAAATTTGTATGTAGATTGTAGATTATGGAATGACATTTCTGATTCTGTCATTCTGTTATATACTACATCTGTAATAGATTTTAGTCATAAGGAATTAAAGTCTATTAAGGGTTGGCCAGATAGTGAATACAAAAGTTCATGTTTTAATGAGTCCATAGAGACATAGAGTAGTTTGCGTTTTAATTAAATATTTGTTAGGCAAAGAACCTAGTTACATAGAACGACGTTTTTATTGCAATGAACAAAGCGAAGGTTAACTCGAACATAAAATGTCATAGCATTCGATTTGAATTCTAGATTTGCTATTAATTTTTGGAACGAAGTTCCTTACGGCAGGCTTGGAGGGGATAGGGATTTTGCTGCGCGACCGAACTGAAAAAAAGTGATAGTAAAACCGTAAGAAAAAATCCGTGGAAAAAAGTGCGTGGAATAAAACCGTTAAATAAGACGTGCGCAGGCGCGACAGTCGCATACACAAGCGAGTAGTGTATAAGTGTCGATTCTACATTAGCCGAAGGAACTTCGTTCCTACCTGGTGTCCCACGACACCACATATTATGAGCTTTTATGCGGTCTTGAGGTTGTACCAAGGGCATATATGTAGAACCTACACTGGTTTCAGAACAATGCAATTTAATAATCGAATTAAGTGTACGTCGGTATTAGTACAGGAATTATTAGCCCAAATTCCAATCCAAGTAATGGTCCGCTATTCCCTCTATTCCACAGTACTGAATAATTCCCAGCGAATGATGGGCCACTCTCCCTCATCCTGTCGGTATTGTAAGAGGAGAATAAAGGATAATACAGTACATACAATCGCGAAAACCTATTGAATTTGAAGATTATTTTGCATAATTCAATTGTTCCCCACAATACCTAAGACTAGGACTTACAGGTGGCGGCCTTCGTTACTTGATATATTTATTAGACATTTAACGTAACCAATTTAAAAAAGAGAGAAGTTCAGTTGGGTGTACATGAGATAAACGATTACTACAAGTACCTACTTTTTCTGCGTGTGAAACGACGAGACAATATTAGAAACCGTCTGCGATGACTCAAATTATGAAGTTAGTATGGAGTTTAAATAAAAATAACGAAGAATCAAACTCAATGAGCTCATGGGTAGAGGTATATTTTTTCAGCCACACAATCCACTAGAGAGGCACGTGTGGAACACATAGCGCCACTGTATCAGGGCCTGTCATTGAACGGGTGACCGCCGCCCACAGGTTACAAGTCATGGAGACTGGGAAATAGGTTATCTCGATGATCGGCCCTCAAGCACCCGGCGCATCTTCTCGAAAAGGGAGAGACGCGTTCTCCTCCTACTCTCGTTCCACCACCTCCTTTGTGTATTTCACCTCCTCACAAAAGGATGTGAAGGGTTTCCACGCACGCCGCCCACAGGTTACAACTCATGGAGACTGGGAAATAGGTTATCTCGATGATCGGCCCTCAAGCACCCGGCGCATGTTCTCGAAAAGGGAGAGACGCGTTCTCCTCCTACTCTCGTTCCACCACCACATTTGTGTATTTCGCCTCCTCACAAAAGGAGGCGAAGGGTTTCCACGCACTCTCACCCCGGACCATAAACAGAGCCACGGCCGGGAGTAAGAGGTCACTGACTTCAGCCGCGGCTACAAGGTCACAGTATTTCGTCGCCCAAGCTGAGCATTCCTCCGAAACAATCCGAGGTATCTGCGGTACGAAGGTGAGGGGAACCACGCCGCATCTCTAGCAACTCCTCCATGACGGAACTTACCGCAGCTATCAGGGCATGCCCTGTACTGGGGAGCACAAGTCACTCTTTCTCGGAGGAGCTCAGACCGTTGCACCTCGAATTTTCGAAGTACTGGCCGTTTACCCCGGCTCATCGTCTTTTCGCGCCACCGATATAGCGAAGAGAGGGCGTCGGCGTAACAAATGACACCGATGCCGAGTAAAACGTATTGTGCAGCACCCGGTCGTATCCGATGTTACACGTGACGGCCCCGACTCGAACCAAATTGGTTTTGCCCCAGATCCAGCCCCACCCCGGTCAAGGCTTGGCACCGAAACTAGAAACTTGGTTTATTACTTCGATACGTCATTATTAATTAACTTAACATTGAGTGAGGTAGGTGCTTATTTTATTTAGTAGTACCTAGATTGAGATTTAGCGAAACAAGCAAATTATTTTTGTGCGTTCGATTTTATAACAAGTTACCTAAAGCAATTATTAATATCACAGTTGGATAGTTTAAATCACACGTTAAATCAATTCTCATAAAAAGTCTGATAATGGATTAAAGATTATGTTTACGACAGGGACATACTTATTTCGTCTTTACTGCAATAAATAGTTTTACGTAAGTGGGTGTTCATCATCATTTCGGCCGAATAAAGTCCACTGCTAAACACAGGCCTCCCTCAAAGATCACAACGACCGACACATCGATGTGTTGTGTGCTCATTGGGGGGTTTTGCCATAATCGCCAGGCTTGGCAGGCGGGTTGGCGATCGCAATTGAGTTGTTATTGTATTGTAAGGACGCTGCTGCCCATCCTGCGGTTAACCCCTTAGTCGCCTTTTACAACACCCACGGGATGAGATGGGTTGGTACTATTCGTAGCCGACACCACACGGACATATGTTTATTAAAATTAAAATAAATATAAGATAAGGCTAATACAATTTTCGAATATGGCCCGTCACTATTACAAATTTCCACTTTCGAAGGTCGGTAGGTGCAGCAGGCGCGGGGGCTGCTGGTCTCTCTTGATACGTCCGGGAGAAGAGTAGCTGTCGGACCGGTGCACGCTTTTTTTTTTAAAGAGAACTTTGCCCCGCTCTAGGATTTCTCCTGTGTCTTGGGTGCGTTTACAGACATGAATTTCACACACAATACACCCAGACCCGGAACAACCGAACGGAAACGGAACCTGCAGAATGTCAAATCTCCACTTTTTGGAGGACCCTTTTGACCGGTATTTGCCATATTCTGACAGGGACGGGCCCAGTGTTTGAGTTGTAGGTAGGCCGTAGGGTGGATTTTCGTTTTCCCAGAAGCATGAGCAGGCTAGCGGCGGGCTCGGTGTGCACTCACCCTGCCTCGAGGAGGTAGTGGGAGGACTCCCCTTCCCTGCCATCGTCAATATCGTAACTTCCGTTGGAGTGTCGTGGTCACGTCTCGCAGCTTTGACCGGGACCGAGAATCTTGGCTTAACCGCCCGGATCGCTCGGAAGAAGGTCTCTATAAAAATTCCCGAACCCAAGCTAGCGTGTAGAGAGGGGTGCACGGCTGATGGGAAGTTCAGTCCCGAGCACGCCAACCCCAAGACTAGCGGCAACTTAATATGGGTTACGCTTGCCCGGGTGCAGGGGGCACTGCCCGAGTCGACTGTATATTTTCCCCATACTCGTGGGAATATTCATGTATAATTCCAAAACAAAAAACAGATGTCAAAAAGGTGGAGATTGAAAAGGTGGTGGAGAAGGATGGTTCACTGTCAGAGCCTGACAGCGCCCAGATGGACGTGGGGTCGGATATCGGCTCTGTGTCCAGTTCGGTCGCCAAGACGCGTAGTGCGCGCAACTTGCGCGCCAGTGCACGGTTCCGCGTGCGGTCGCGTCACAATCGCGCCCGGGCACGCCGTAGCCGCCGGGTGGGGTGAGCGACTCCGAGAAATCCAAACCCTCGGAGTTCGCACGCTTCAATCAATTTGGTGTTGGGTGGTGAGGGTCGCAAGCGCAGCCTCCCGAAGGCGTCTGTGGGGTCGTCCTCTGACGCAAAAAGAACGGCCCGAAAAGAGACGGACGTTGAGAGGCTGGAGAGGGAGACTGTGGAGTTGCGCTCCTAGCTTGTCAGCCTCTCGGTGCAGATAGAGAAACTGACGATGGAGGTGGGTCTCCTTCGACGTCAGAGGGACGCGACAAAGGGCCCTAGCAGAGCTGTCGCTCCGGCGTTCTTGCCGCCGGATGCAGAGCCCGAGTTTCAGCAATCAATAGTCCTGGAAGTCGGGGGGATGACGGACGCCAAGCTGTTGCCTTGGCAGAGCGGCTCCCGCCGGAACAGCGCCTGCGTTTCAGACTCCACCAAGGCACAAACTCGCGTGACAGTGGTTCAGCCCCAATCTAAGGCGAAGAGCGGTGGTCGCGGAGCGGTGAAGGGGACTAGAAAGGCTGATCGGCAGGCGACAACGGCTGGAGCTGCGGTGTCCACTGCATCCACGGCAGCCCAGCCGGCATCCACAGAGCCAGAGTCTTCGCAGTCCGCAATGGACACCACCGAGAGGTGGTCCATTATGGGGAAAAAGAAGCGGCAGCCTCGGCTTCCTAAGACCCAAGAGACCCACAGCGTAGCCTGCGCAGTCCTCTCTGCAGAACGAGGGTAGGCAACTTAAACGGGGTTGAAAGAGAGGAAGGGGAAGGTCAACCTCCCCAAGGTTCCCGCAACGGCCGCCATAACGGCCATGGTGCCCGAAGGCTCACCCAACACAACTTTGGGTGAAGTCATGGCCGCGGCTCGGCGAAATATAAAGCTTGCCAACTATGGCATCGGTCTGGACACCGTTACCATTAAGAGGTCAGTCAGCGGCGGAATGGTGCTTACCTTCGCTGGCGAGGATGGCGGTGCCAAGGCCGTAGGCTGGCGCACCAAATGTGGGAGGTGCTCACCCCCATCTAAGACGCGCGTATTGCGCCTCCGATCCAGATGGCGGAGTTGAGGGTAATGGACCTGGACGACGCCGTCATCAAGCCGAAGCCAAAAAGCCGAGATCGAATAGGTCATCATGACTGCGACGGCATGTTTGCCCGGGGATATATGATGGGTGATATTCGCCGCTCACCTATGTCCTTGGGCACGGCCTGGGTCCAGATCCCACTGGAGGTGGCCAAGAAGCTAGTGTTCACCTGCCGCATTTACGTGGGTTGGAAATCGGCTAGGGTCGAGGTATTGGCAGCACGGACATTACAGTGGTTCCGATGCCTCGAGCTCGGGCATGTGCGCCTCCGGTGCACCATACAAAGAGGAGTAGACCGGAGAGACCGGTGCTTCGGCCGTGGCAGCCAAGGCCACAAGATTCGAAAATGCCAGACGCAGACAAAAAACTGCCCTCTTTGTGCGGACTTTGGGCTTCCGGCAGAGCACAGATTGGGCCGATGACGTCTGCGCCAGTGGCACCAGTCGCATATTATGATGTTATAATCAGTCTTTCTGTCTTCGTATGAACGTGTATATAACCATTTAATAATTTTAAGCTTTGCTTCCGGAACTGAGTTTAGGCGAATGTTACAAAATTTTGATGAGATTTTATTGTAAATGAATGCTGATAAAAATGGGTAAAAGCGCTGAGCGAATTAATTAATTTATTTATTTATTATACTCTTTATTGTACACCAATCGTTAAAGGTAATAAAAACAGTAGTGCTTATAAGTATATTTTAGAGTACAATGGGCGGCCTTATCGCGCTCAGCGATTTCTTCCAGGCAACCTTAGGATGGAGAAATACTTAACTGGATAATATATGCGGCAGTTGATGGTGCACACAGATACATAATGAAATAACTAAATAACGTATATTATACTAAATATATAAATAATGGAAGATTATACACAATATAGATATATAAATACACAAACATTTATATATACAAATACTTATACTAAATACGAATTTACGAGGGCGGCACTGAACATTTCGGGAATCAAGGAAGTGACACAACATTACTATTTAAAAATGTATTTATTGCTTTTCGAAGTATTCTCCGCGAAATTTGGCACATTTTTCCATACGATGGAACCAATCATTGAAGCAACCATTCCATTCGGAAGTTGGGGTCTCCAAAATGGCCGTTTTGTAGGCGTCCACAGCTTCTTTAGGTGATGAAAATCTCTGTCCACGCAATTTATTCTTTATTTTAGGGAAAGTATAGAAATCATTAGGGCTTAGGTCGGGGCTGTACGGCGTATGGTCTAATAATTCTATGTTTTCTTGCTCTAAAAACTCTTTTGTTCTGTGCGCGGTGTGAGAACTCGCATTGTCGTGATGGAGGATGATGCGGCGGTTGCAGTTCTCTCTACGGAGTTCAGAAACGACCTGTGGCAAACAAATGCTAGCATACCATTCTGCATTAACCGTTCTTTGTCCCTCAAGAGGAATAGTCGTAACATGGCCGGTTTTGGAGACAAACGTGGCCACCATTTTTTTTGCAACACTCCGTGAACGAACAATTTTTGTTGGCTTTAAATCATTTTCGAACACCCAAACTCGTGACTGGTTTTTTGTTTCGGGTTCGTACGCATATATCCAGGATTCGTCACCTGATACGATGTTGTATACAGCATTTGAGGATCCTGCGTGGAATCTTTCGAGAGTTCTGACGCACCAAGTAACGCGAGCCGCTTTTTGCTCTTCACATAGCAAATGCGGTATCCATCGGGAAAACAACTTTTTTACACCTAATTGTTCATGCAAGATTATTTGTATTTGACTCATGCCAATGTCTAAAGTTGCCTGAATTTCGCGGTATGTCACATGTCGATCTTCCTCAATCAGCTTACGCACAGCATCAACGTTTTCTTGGGTGACTGCAGTTTTTGGACGACCTTGACGAGGATCATCACTGAGCTTGACACGTCCACGTTGAAATTCAGCAAACCAGCGATAAATTGTGGTTTTGGATGGGGCTTCATCACCAAATGCAGAAATCATCCGGTCAACACACTGTTTTTGTGTTAAACCACTTCGAAAGTCATAATAAATCATCGCTCTTGAATTTTCTCGAGTCAATTCCATTTTCTCTTCTTCTTCTTCTTCTCTTAGATTATGGCTTCTGTAGAGAATCTTCCACAATTTCGCCAGTGTCAAGTATAAGGCAACGTTGTACGGTGTTAAGATTAATTAATCTTTACATATTCAATAAAATATTTCACAAAAATGAAAAAATTCTAAAAAATATGTCGGCAACGTCGTACGGTTCAATTGTTTTTTCTCCATTTTCTCAACGACTAAACAAGTTTGACAAAACCTTGTGACAAGACCGTGAATCTTTTTTTAAATAAATAAATGGTATTCGATTTGTAAAACCAAGGAGTTTTCAATTAAAAAGATTTTAATATGACAGGAACAGTGGAAATATTCCATTCCCGATACTTTTAGTGCAGCCTATGTAGTACGACAAACATAAACTGGAACCCTGAAAAGGCGATGTGTGGTCATTTCACTATAGTCCAGGGATATCAGAACTGATTTGTGCATAGCTAGTACGATAATGAGGATCCGGATAGTTAGGATTTTACTCTCATCATTTCGGCCGAATGAAGTCCACTGCTGGACACAGGCCTCCCCCAAAGATCACCACAACCACCGATATGGATGTGTTGTGAGCACATTGGGGGGTTTTGCCATAATCGCCACGCTTGGCAGGCGAGTTGGCGATCGCAGTTGAGTTGTTAATGTACTCGAAGGACGCTGCTGCCCGTCCTCCGGCTAATCCCTTAGTCGACTTTTACGACACCCATGGGAGGAAATGGGGTGGTGGCATTCTGAGCCGGCACCACACGGCTTTTTTACTCTCAGCATCTTGGTTTTTTAAGCATAGTTTTTAATACTGAACGCTGAGCACGCTCCAGCTGTATAATATTAGGCTTTGCTGCACCACCCCAACAAAGTATGCCGTAAGTCAGCAGGGATTGGCATAAAGCAGAGTATGTGTATTTTAATATTTCCAGCCGTGTCCTTTGCCTGATATGATGATAGTGATGACCTAAACATTACAATTAGTATAGATCATACAGCATTAAGGATCTATGATTTTAGCATATATATATAAAAAAATCCTGTAGTAATAGTGGTAAGTTTGAAGAATAAATAAATAAATGAATGTCGAAAGTCCATAGCTAGAGAGAGAGCACCTGATAGAAAAACAATAACACAGATTTGGATGATTACTCTGCAAATAAGCGCAGGGGTTCTTGAAAGTATGGACAACATATACATGCGAAACTCATACATCCATAACGCTGCAGGATTGATACTCAGTTGAGTAAAGGTAACAATTAGGTAGCAAATCCTGGTTACTAAAAAGTATGATAACTATACCTCGATCATCATCATCATCATCATCGTCATCATATCAGCCACAGGATGTCCACTGCTGAACAAAGGCCTCCCCCTTAGATTTCCACAACGAGCGGTCACATGCCTGGTCTCAGCCAACGACTTCCAGCGACCATCACCAGGTCGTCTGTCCACCTCGTTGGAGGTCGTCCCACGCTGCGTTTTCCAGTGCGCGGTCTCTATTCGAGAACCTTTGTGCCCATTATAAAATACCTCAATCATAAAGTACGCACTTTAATCAGCCATCCTGATATCAGAATGGCTGTCTCACAAAAAAAATATAACTTATAGAAGACAGGTAACAAATAATAGTCAATATTTTAATGCTTGATGATGTAGGCAACCAGCCATCCTAACGTTCACAAAATCAGAGGGATGGCCAGCAGCTTTTCTGCTCTCACCAACCGGCACCTTTGCTGTATTTAGAACAGCAGCCGTTCTGCACTCACCAACCTGTCTGCCAAGCAGTGGTGGTCTTTGGATCATTTTCTAGATTTCCTCTTTGCGCTTCTATATTATGGATGGTATATATAATTATTAGAGCCCTTCTATGCATATGTTTATCTGTGGCTACATTCAGACCGACAAGGGAGACGTTTTTTACGTACTTGGTAGAAGGAACGACAAATATTCTAGTCAAGGATCAACATATTTGAGTAAATTAACGGCGTCGCCGCCAACTACGCGACTTGCAGGAGATTGATTAAATTGGCTTCGATTTTTTGCTCGTCCCAATGGCACCTCCAAATGGCGACACCGCCTTAGAGCCGCCGGTGCTGCCAAGCGTGTAGTCATAGATGATATATATATAACTGACGTGTAGTACTGGCAAATTCCCCAGAAATTGACGCACAGCATGTAATCTGTGGTTTATTCTTCTTTATTTTCTCTTAGATTAAGGCTTCTGTAAAGTATCTTCCACAATTTCGCCAATGTCACGTATAAAGCAACGTACGGTGTTCAGATTAATCTTTACATATTCATAAAATATTTCTCAAAAATGAAAAAAATATCAATGCGTGGTTTATATATGGTGCCTATGTTTAGCAGTGGACGTCTTTTGACTGATGCGGTTATGATGATGATGATAAAATGATTTGGGGAAGGGAGGGTAGGCACAAATAAAAATAAATTTGTTTTTATAAAATGTATTAAAACATGAAATTCAGATTACACTTCAGTAAGATTGAGATTAAGTCTTGCAAATTTAGCTTGTTTATAACAACCAGTGTTAAAAACTGTTACTAAAGATTTTATACCATAGATAATTGAAATTTCATTATCTTCCCAAAATAACACAGCCAGTTTTAAAGATTAAATCGAATACGTATAAATTATTCACTACTTGATAGTAGTAGAGTATACTTAAATTATAAGTAAATTATTAATACGAATAACAGAATCAAGTATATTAATCCCACATAACTGGTTTAAAATATGAAATTATACAATTTGTTTTCCGTGTCATCTACTTAGTTAAAATATTTACTATTTTATAATTCTATGGAAGTTAATTTTGACATGATAATTATATAGGAAGCCGATTTACCACCTAACTCCGACGCGGTAGAGCACTGAACCCATTAAAAAAAGATCTCACACACATACTAATAATGAAACGCGCGACTATGTAATTAGTCTGTATCCAAAACAATTGTAAATGGATATTTTGGTAAGAACTAGGGTACAATTCTTTACTGACTCGGGTAAAGAATCAAAAGGTTGTATGTGATTAAATCGGCAACTTATATAGTAGTGGCACCATATGATGGCACTTATGCCATTATACACATTGCACTTGTAATTAAATTCCGTAAATACTGACAGCTAATTGTGACGGAACAATTGCCATTGTTGTAGGCGCCGCACGTGTGTATTATTGCTAGAGCTATAATTTATAATAATTTGAAAACGATCACTCGCGCCATCATCCAGTGCTGCTAGTATAGTTTTGATTATGTAATTTAGAAATATAATGATACCATGTTATTATATAAGTACCTACCCATAAGTGATGGATGACAAAGTCTTAGAGAGACATAATTTGACGGCTGTGGCGATAAATTAAATATTAGTCTATACATAAAGTTATTATTTAATAATAATGACAAATAAAGCAAGGCATTGAGTATGAGACTAATTTCACTATTTAATATATAAATAAATAAGTATGGTAAATAAGTACCCTTCTCCCAAACCTATAAAGTTATACAATTTAAATAAATAAGCAATGGAATGGAGTATTATTGAGAACTTTAACTGACTTAATATTAGACTGTAGTCTGCTAAGAAACATACAAATACAAATGAATTGCGGTAGATGCATTGGATATCGTTCCGAATACAGACTATCGTTACTTTCATTTATGAAGCTTTTTCTGTGTAAAAAACCAATTATGCCTCGGACAAGCCTGCACTATATCTATTCTTCCCACCAGGCAATGATTATACAGTCAGAATCATTTAGAGTATATTTTTAAGAATTTAGCTATCACGGTTTTTATTTCTGGAATGATCGTGACACAGACAAATTACAGAACCTCTAAAGTTTTACTATCCATCCGAGTAGTTATTTATATAGACGGTATAGGCAAGCAACCGTGCGTGCAAATGTGTTATAAATGTTGAGTAGCAGATACTTTGTCTGTATTATGATCATAACCATGACCTAGATAATGTTTTAGTATATGAACGTTTTTAGTATTTGGGATTGAATATTACTAACTATAAGAATTATGTCACAATAGTACAATGATAACATTGATAGTTATGATTAGATAGTTACAAAATAATCAGAAAAACATAAGACTACGCACAAATTGTCCATGTACCGTGGTAGGTACCAGTGGTAGTTAGTATTGTGCACATTACGTTATCAGCGCATTTTATAACTATAAAATGAAGCCTTAATATGACAACAACAAAATAAATTAAACAAACGTACAACTTGCGTAATAAACTTTGTTTACACAAATTAATAAAAACGGGTTCTTAACTGAATACAAAAATTCTGATACAAAAATAAAAAAAATGTTTGCCTATATCTAAAATCAGGTTCGAGTTTGTGCTTTGTATTACATAAATAAATTGTAGAAATTACTTAATAATATTTAATTAAGAAAATCGTTTCTGTAAGGGCTACCACTTTATAAAAACGTGTTACATATATCGCCCACTAGCACAAGCAGGAGTGTTAGGCAAAGCGCATGCTGACGAGATGGCGTAGTACTAGTGCAGCGCAGTTAGCAACTTAGGGGTCGTCGGGGCAGACAAAGAAGACGCTAACGACCATTAAATCCGGGTTTGAAAGCAACCTTCGTATTAACTATTACAGCGAGATGTCTATTGCTTATGCAAATTGCATGCTTTGTGCATAAATCTGTGTAGGCGCAAAGATGCACAGAGCAAGACAGATTAGCCTGCGGCCCACGCGCATGCGTTGTTGCAAACGCTGGTTAGGACTTGTTCATTACAAAACCGGGTCTGCCCTATGCTGCCCTGCGCTGGGCTGTGCTGCGTCACCTCCACCTCACCTAGCATGCTGCAGGTGCAGCACGCGGAACGCGTGACTTACGCAGGAGCCCTAAAATATACAGAAAAATGTTCAGGTCCCTATTATAAAAACATAACAAAAAGGGGTGGTATCGTAAGTAAGTCAATGTGCTTACAAGATATGAAACGCACTCAGTTTTTATGATCACTAATATTTTATAACTTATTTAAGTTATTACGTATGTTAGGTATTTAAACTATCTATTAGAAGTAAATACGAGATTTACGACAGGTTTTTTTGGCAATCATCAGTATTCACTAGCGATCGATGAATAAAGACACTTCCCATCTTGATAATACATTCCTTCTTTAATTTGACCTTGACACTGTAGATATGAGAGTGTTTGGTCGAGAAACAATTTATGCTAAAAACAATTTGATAATTATTTGTACACGATAGTTAAAGAAATCGGTCACTAGGAGGTAAGGCCAAAGCAATTTCTTTTCTGGGAGGTGCCAATTTTATTCTTGTACTGCAGACTGACATAAGGTGACAAGTGTTCCAAGAGAAAAAAATGGGGATTATAGTATCTTATTTTTCTGGGGTGGAGTAGTATTCTATGAAGGGCAGGGTCCACCTACCCCCATCCTCACTGCTACGGCTATGCTAAGAAGACAAGATACCAGAACAACATCCTTAAAAACTACTTTATGTATAAGAATGGCAGTAACAACAAACTGTTACTAATGACTTTACTCTTCGATTGTTCTACTGAAGGTATAAATCCTAGCTACGTTTAATCAATAGTTTGTGCTCATAATAATGGTTAAATGATAATAGTTAAAGTAATAGAGAAACATCAGTCATGGCACTTTAATATTTTGTTCAGATCTTAGTAATTTAAAAAGAAATTGAAAGATTGTCGTAGGATGGAACTGGTAATTGACTTCACACATAAATAATGTGTCTGACGACTATATGTTTGTGATGATGATGTGATGTTTTCTCCTGTATATTTTCTTATTTTAGGGACTCAATATTTTGGTTTTAATCGTCAACTGTATCAAATTTTATAAAAACTATCTTATATCATTGTCTACACTGTACACATAGAATGTGTTGCCGACGGTCTGAATGTATTGTATGTGGAATTAATGTCTGTAAACGCACCGACGACACAGGAGCAATCGTAGTGTGGGGCAACGTTAAAAATTTTTTTTAATTATTTTTACAGACCAGAGGTCCATATTAAATATGTAAGTACATTGGATATGTTCTCATATTTATAAAGAACTAATAAGTGGAAGTATTACGCTTTGTCAGTTTTTATGTTAGAATTTGTTTAAAAGCCGCTTATCGGAATAATCTAAAAATCAAAGACTTTAAAATCCAGATAATATTATAGTCCCTGGGTGTCATCAATACTTATTTGTAATTATTACCAGTTTTTAAATGATTCCCTATAATATTATAGACATATTATAGATAATTATTTGTCAACTAGGTCTAGGGATTCATAGTGCCTCTGTGTGAATTATGAGTGGGGTAGTAGTCGTTTCTATCGAAAACGAACCGCAACCGTTTTCCAAACGAAAACTAGTCTCCGAAACGATCTTCGATCACAACTGTTTTGAAGACAGCTGGCTCTTATCAAACGGGTACCGATTCGACTGTCTTCATGGAGTGTAATACTTATAGAGCGTTAGGACTCAAACACGGACATCCGAACAGCTCAGACGAACACCTTTTACCGACGCGTTGCGAAGTACTATTATTTCTATTAAAACTGGTTTTGGGGTACTAGTAATCAATTATCGACTAAGTTATGTTAAGTAAAACGTATAGTTTTCTTTATATGTATTATGCGAGAACCGGTTTGTGAAACGAATTAAACTGAGACCTAAATTTTTTGCTCGGTACAGAGAGACTACGACTAATAAAATTATCGTTGCGTCGTCGCATCGATTTGTGATTCGATTCTTGACTTATATTTAAATATAAAGTATAAATTCACATCACTCAATCCGACAAGTTTGTTTGCAGAACGAAGGCTACAATATAGAACGGTGGCACCGTTGCAGAACGCAAAACGGTTTAATCAAACGGTTCGTCTTTGCAACAACCACTCCTAATATGAATCATATGAACTATTTATCTAGGAGATCATAAGATCTGCAGTTCTAATTAGCAATGTTAGTTGGTTTCATAATTTATGAATCAATTATGTTAACAGATGATTCTAGCCGATAGGAAACGTGGTTAATTGAAACTAATCTCCTTTAATTAGGTACACTAAATATATCTTTAAAAACAATCTACGAGAATCGTAAAAAGGTATAACAATTATTTCTATTAATTTAGAACATACGAATTAACTGGTGTATAACTCCGTATAAGACAATTGAGAATTTAAAATATTGGCATTTATTTGCTTTGAGACAATCATAGTTTAGGTTTGAGTTTAACTAATAAATAATAGGCTTTTTCTTTAAAACTAAATACCGACTACGAGTAGTACTCGAGATAACTAAACGAATCGAACCTTATTTCTTAAAATCCACCAATAAGTTCCACAGCAAGGCATTTTTATCCACATAATAGGATAACAAAATTATAACCCTTAATTTTTGGCTTCCGTAGTCGAGTAAGAACCGGCGTTTCTGACGGTTCTAAGTACAAAATTCTGCGGCATAACTGAGTTGAATACCCTTTACTTGTAGTAGAGACATGGCAGCGACGCTGATCCATCTGCCGCGACGCAATTTTGCTCAAGGTGTGGACGAGCTTGTCGCTCCTGTTGGCCTTTATACACACCAGCGCGGATGTTTCTCACAAACATACACAGACACTGTTTAAATCGTCTTTAACATGTAGAAGGTCCTAATACTACATATAGTGCACATGTTCTATATGTCTGCAACTACAAAAGTATTAAGTAATAGTAGTATGAATATTATTTGATAAATAACCCTTTGTCCTATCAGGGCAGCACATCGCAACGTATTGCGAAAACAATTAAACAGGCAAAAAGGTTCTCTTTAAAAAATTGCCTACGACTCTTGACGAAAATCAGCGCGCTTTGCTCAGCTAGGACATAGCCTGAGTTGTCAGTTCAAGCATTACTGGACTCGATTTCTACGCCTGTGACGGTCGTGCTCAAGTTTCCGTTAACCAATATATCGTGAAGAGGCTGGCCCAGCATGCCAGACAGTGAATGGCTCAGTTTGTAATAGTTCGTCTCTAGCGCCTCGTGGTACGACACCTGGTCGGAGCTGATCAGCTTCGCGTTAAGTTGCAGCGCAGAGTGGCATACAGTTAGGAAGTCCCTGAAAAAAAAAAAAGATTTATCCCATATTTAAAACGTGTATATTTTAATGACCTTGAAAACTTTACTGTCTTTTGCATAACAGAAAAATAAGTATACGGAAAGGACTGTTCACAAAGCACATGTTAAGTGTACTTTAGGGGTAACAACACTAGGATTTTTTTTTTGTATTAGCGCTGCTATGAACAACAAAAAATAAAATTCGGGAGTTTTTGTATGTAGTGTTGATTTTTGCGTGTAGAACTAGATTTAAATCTTTTACTTGTAGCCTCTCTGATTCTTTCCAAATTATAAATAGTATACCCCAACAAACAACATACGTAGGCAATGCGGCGTTGCAGTATCAGCGAGAGGACCGTTGAATAGATTTGAGGCTGAGGGCGATTCAGTCGGAGCCAGTGCTGATAAATAGAAAGTTAATTATAAAGACTGAGATGTTAATCGTGAATTGACTGACTATTGAATCATCAACCTTTTTCAGAAGACCAATTCTCGTAATTATAAATGTTCAAAATATAGTTCCGATCTAGTTTCAGTGTCATAAATGTTTTAAATAGTATCCTCCTAAAATAACAAACATCGTCAAACGTGAACTTATATTGTGATGAGATCAAAAATGTTAAAAAAGTTGATCAAAGCCAAAAAACAGCATTCTGCTAACATTTTCAACTGACACAGGTACTAAAATTTTCAATAGACAAATGTCAGATTTGACATTGAAAAGAGACTGAATAGAGATCATACTGAAATCAGACTGAACTTTAAGAGGAGCGTGTACTCTGACGCTTTTATACAATCATAATTTAATCTCAGCTCAGTCAACTTTCAGTTAAAGCGTAAATTAATTACGAGAATACGCCTAGACCTCCAAGCTTGCAATTTTGAACTGATGCTAGGCGGATAAAACTCGCTGATTTGTTAACGTCATCATTACCGACGTCGCGGAGGCCTATCGCCGCGTCACCTTCCCGTTCAAGTTAGCACTTCTCCCCCCGTCTCTTCCTCGCGCCGGCCCGTGCCGAGCCTGTAGTTTTAAATGTCTAATACATTTTAAATAATATTGATCCAGCTCTCTCCTAAACAATAGCTTGTTATCCCTAGCAACGCTCTAAGCCGAGGTCAGTGTACCGCAGGGGGCGCCCATAGCGCAAGTTGCTTAGTTTTTAATATTAATTTTAAGCATGGCTGGAGGCTTCGCCAGAAACGACCGGTTAAGCAACCACAATTCCCAGAAGTGTCTGCAAAAAAAAAACGTCATTTCGGCAGAATAAAGTCCACTACTGGACACAGGCCTCCCCCAAAGATAGCCACAACTGTCTGGGTGTATTGTGTGCTCATTGTAGGGTTGGCGATCGCAGTCGAGTTGTTAATGTACTCGAAGGATACTACTGCCCATCCTCCGGCTAATCCGATAGTCGCCTTTTACGACACCCGCGGGATGAGATGGGGTGGTGGTATTGGTAGCCAGCACCACACGGCACAGTCTGTCTTTAACAAATGCGCTTAACTAGTTAATGCGTTGCAATGCCCTTTCAATTATTCAGTTTTTTTTGTATGTCATAAACTTTCACGCAACTGCCAAGAACAACTGTTCAAAGTTTTAACTCAATCGGATGAATGGTATAGGAACGCGTGTGGGAAACAAAGAAAAAAACATTCTTTGTCATTCATTCATATACAGCGTGGATTTTAGATGGGATTGTATGACCAAATCCGAAACTATGAGAAATATTGGCGTAAGAAGTAAAGAGCTCGATTTACGGAAAAATAAAAATTGCATATTATTTCTGTTACTTGTGCGGGAAATCAACGAAGTACTTTTTCAAAATTATGACAGTATGTACTATTACATGCATTAGCAGGCTATATAAAAAAAGAAATTATAATTTACATCTCAAAATCCGACCTTTATATTTAGGTAACATCCTTGAATATTATTATGACCAAATTATCGCCCTATCACAAAAAAAAAAAACACGGAAGATCGCATTTTAGAGGTTTACAATAGTGTTACCTCTTAGGGCACATCCCTCGATTCGGAAATGAGAGATACCCATGGTGCTCTTCAGCCATCAGTGCTGCAATACGAGCCAACATGTGCATGACCGGACCAGTATACGGTTTCCCGAAAAGAATAGACTTTGTCTGCCTTTGAGGCTGATGTTCAGACCCATGGGTGTTGTAAAAGGCGACTAAGGTTCGATATCAAGAAGATGAGTAGCAGCAACCTTCCGTGTATGGGTAGTCATGTTGTTACGAACAACAACATACTGCTATCACCAATCCGCCTGCCAAGCGTGGTGATTATGCGTTATGAACGCTTATCGTAGTAATCGCTGGTAGGCCCTTGTTCAGCAGTGGACGTTTGCGGGCTGATGTGTGCGTGTGTGCAGAAACTTACATAAAACCATGTCTACAGACAAACTTACTTGAATATAGATTTCAGCTTATCGACCATATCGTCAGGATACATGGGCGCTAGTGTGGGATCCAAGAAAGCGTTTGCATACGCCAGCGGACCAGCGTTCACCTGCACGCATATACTGCCCTGTAGTCTGTTAAGCAAAAAAATGTTACATGTATCATGCGGTTGTTAATTAGTGGAAGCGACAACTCATATACCTAACAATGGCTGAGTGGATAGACAGGCAATGACTATTAGTATTGAGCACGCACGGTAGGAGAAATAAAATTAATTTATTAAATGATAAATCGATGGCGACCGCTCGTCGGCAATTTATTCATCATCATCATCATTTTAGCCGCAAAAACATCCACTGCTGGACAAAGGCCTGACTCAAAGATCACCACAGCTACCGGTTTGGGTTCGTGTTATATGCTCATTGAGCGGTTTTGTCATGATCGCCACGCTTGGCCGGCGGGTTGGCGATCGCAGTTAAGTTGTAAATTTACTCGAAGGACGCTGATGCCATGCTCCGGTTAATACATTAGCCAACTTTTCGGACATCCACAGGATGAGATGGGGTGGTGATATTCTTAGCCGTGGGTTTCTAAGCCGGCACAACAAGGCATTTTATTAGTGCTGTGTAACATATAATTATATTCGTGGACATAGAAACTTTCGGTACCTTTTTTGTATTAATAATAAAAAGAGGCGAATGAAAATTCGAAAGGTACTGTACCATAGATGTGAATAAAAAGAATATGGATTTATGGTGCCGTTAAGGCAAGTAAAATGCTTGATTTTTCTATACAAAATGGTTCAGCGATTAACTGAAAGCACCAGAAGCGAAGCTTCTAATAAATTGTATGTAAAATAGAATTTATCAAAGCTATAAAAATATAAGTACCTAGTTAAGTTTAATAAGAATGTATTTTTTTAAATTGATATAATTTAATATCGATTTCATCATATCGGCCAAAAGACGTCCACTTAAACCAAGGAGTTGCGCTCCCAGCTCGCCAGCCTCTCAGTGCAGATAGGAAACTGACGACGGAGGTGGGACTGCTGGCGCCAGGTGTCATGTCGCTCCAGCGTTCTTGCTACCGGATGCAGAGGCCGAGTTTCAGCGTTCCATTATCCTCGATGTCGGGGGGATGATGGACGCCAAACTGGCGGCCTAGCAGAGCCCCGCCGGAGAAGCATCTGGGCTCTTCACTGGCGGCGGATGCAGGAAGGCTGCAGGCTGCCGTAGCCGGCCACGTAAGCGGCTGCCGCTGCGGGGACGACAAGCGCGGCGACTACTGCGGCCTCCGACAAGGCCCAAACGCACGCACCAGCCGCAACTAAACGGGAAGAGCGGGGGTCGCAGTGCGGCGACGGATGCCTGACAGGCAGACCGGCAAGCGACAGCTCCTGGGGTTGCCGCAACCACTGCATCCGCACTAATCCAGCCAGCAGCCGCCGAGCCCGAGTCTTCGCAATCCGCAATGGAGAGCACTGAGGGATGGTCCATAATGGGCAGAAAAATGCGGCAGTACCAGCCGTCTCAGGCCCAACAACCCGCAGCTGCGCAGTCTTTTCCCCAGTTTCATTTTACTTTACAAACACAATTGGTCAAAATTAGACCACAGGCGATACTAGTATACGTAAGTATATACATTATACGTTTGCTATGAAATATATTCACGAATCGTTTCGAGCGCAGGTTTGATGACTTTCAGCCTCCCGAATAAAGCCCGTTTCCGAAAAAGCTTTAGTACCATAGACCACATTCATACGCTGCGGCAGATTATACAGAAGACCGAGGAGTATAAGCAGCCACTATGATTGGCGTTTGTGGATTATGAAAAAGCCTTGGATTCGATCGAAACCTGGGCGGTGGTGTCTCTGCAGCAGTGCCACATTGAGTATCGGTACATCGAGGTGTTAAAGTGTTTATAGAGAAACGCCACGATGTCGGTCCAAGTACATGAACATAACACGGGGGCAATTTCATTTCAGAGATGTGTGAGACAGGGGTACGTTATATCCCCGAATCTCTGTTCACCGCTGCAGTGGAGGATGCCTTCAAGCTACTGGAGTGGAAAGGATTCGGCATTAACATCAATGGCGAGTATATCACTCACCTTCGATTTGCCGACGACATCAATGCTGAATCGCTGCAAGAGCTCAGCCCAATGCTCGATGATTTCAACAGTTTCCCAACAGGTGGGCCTTAAAATGAACATGGGCAAGACGAAAGTCATGTCAAAGCCCATGTCGTGCCCATCCCAATATCCGTTGGGAACTCTGTACTAGAAGTTGTTTACGAGGCATAAACCGTCCAGTTAGGTAGGTCTAACTTCGAGAAAGTGGTCAATCGTCGAATCCGAATCTGCTTGGGCCAGGTTTCGGGAAACTACGCAACGTGTTTTCGTCAACAATACCGCAGTGCCTCACGACGAGTCTTTAACCAGTACTTGTTACCAGTGATGATATATGGCACGAAGACGTGGACCCTCACTATGGGCCTCGGAAGAAAGGTCAAGGTCACTCAGCGAGCTAAGGAGAGAGCTATGCTTGGTATTTCTCTATGAGTTCGAATCAGAAATGAGGAGGTTCGTAGAAGAATTAAAGTTGCCGACATTGCTGAAAGGATTAGGAAACTGAAGTGACAATGGGCGGGGCACATTGCTTGTGGAACTGATGGCCGTTGGGGTTAAAAGGTTCTTGAGTGGAGACCGCGCACCGGAAAACGCAGCGTGGGACGACCTCCAACGAGGTAGGTGGACAGACGACCTGGTGAAGGTCGCTGGGAGTCGTGGTATGTGGGTAGCATGTATCCACTCGTTGTGGAAATCTATGGGGGCGGCCTTTGGATGATATGACGATGATGATGATGATGAAGGGAAGCTACCCTGCTTTACACACTTTTGATGGTTATTATGTTGTTAATGAGGGACCTGCGGACTAGGTACCCGATTCCACCTTGAGACAGATGGTCGCCTCCCCGGTAATATAACAAGTTGCCAGATTTCAGGCTTATCGTATCCTCGCGCTGTCTTCGGGCTTAGAAGATCTTTTCGTCTGGCCTTAGTGTGCGTGCGTTGTAAGTTACCAGGGCCAGTTGTGGTTTGGGGTGGTAGCTGGCTCTCATCCGGGGATTCTTAGCAACTTCTGCCCAGCCGGTATCATAACCAAGAATAGCGGGGTCACCGGGGACGGGGGCCAGTGTTTTGTTTGTGTTGTATTTTTTGGGGGATTTGGCAGGCGGGTTGGTGAGCGTAGAATGGCTACTGTTCAACAGAAGGGACGCTGCTGCCCACCCCTCTGGTTTAGAGTCCCTTAGTCGGCTTTTGCGATTTCCACGGGAGGAGATGGAGTGGTGCTATATGCTTTATCCGGACACCACACGGAACGGCCCTCCGAATGGAACCCATATTTAAAAAACCTACATAATTGTTCCGGTCAGAGGGTAGCTGCATGTGAGATTTTCGTTTGTAAATGCTCTCAAGAGATAAGAGAAATAAGTGTTAATAAAATAAATCTTTACTATACCTAAGCTGTAGTTTCTTTATATCAGGTGCTTTCGCGTTAACAATCTCTTGTATCTCAGTGACTTGGCTTTCCATTTCAGACACAGCGACCTCTATCGGGCTTTTCTCTTCAACTTGCGTATCGATGACCGGGACGCGTCGCTTTACGTACGGGAACCAAGACTCCGCTGCAATTATTACGTCATGTATATAAAAAGAAAACAAGCATAAACATTCTGGGCTGGTTAAATTAGATTAATGTTTTATCAACTACATAGGCTGCACTAAAAGTATCGGGAATGGAATATTTCCACTGTTCCTGTCATATTAAAATCTTTTTAATTGAAAACTCCTTGGTTTTACAAATCGAATACCATTTATTTATTTAAAAAAGATTCACGGTCTTGTCACAAGGTTTTGTCAAACTTGTTTAGTCGTTGAGAAAATGGAATTGACTCGAGAAAATTCAAGAGCGATGATTTATTATGACTTTCGAAGTGGTTTAACACAAAAACAGTGTGTTGACCGGATGATTTCTGCATTTGGTGATGAAGCCCCATCCAAAACCACAATTTATCGCTGGTTTGCTGAATTTCAACGTGGACGTGTCAAGCTCAGTGATGATCCTCGTCAAGGTCGTCCAAAAAATGCAGTCACCCAAGAAAACGTTGATGCTGTGCGTAAGCTGATTGAGGAAGATCGACATCTGACATACCGCGAAATTCAGGCAACTTTAGACATTGGCATCAGTCAAATACAAATAATCTTGCATGAACAATTAGGTGTAAAAAAGTTGTTTTCCCGATGGATACCGCATTTGCTATGTGAAGAGCAAAAAGCGGCTCGCGTTACTTGGTGCATCAGAACTCTCGAAAGATTCCACGCAGGATCCTCAAATGCTGTATACAACATCGTATCAGGTGACGAATCCTGGATATATGCGTACGAACCCGAAACAAAAAACCAGTCACGAGTTTGGGTGTGCGAAAATGAGTTAAAGCCAACAAAAATTGTTCGTTCACGGAGTGTTGCAAAAAAAATGGTGACCACGTTTGTCTCCAAAACCGGCCATGTTACGACTATTCCTCTTGAGGGACAAAGAACGGTTAATGCAGAATGGTATGCTAGCATTTGTTTGCCACAGGTCGTTTCTGAACTCCGTAGAGAGAACTGCAACCGCCGCATCATCCTCCATCACGACAATGCGAGTTCTCACACCGCGCACAGAACAAAAGAGTTTTTAGAGCAAGAAAACATAGAATTATTAGACCATCCGCCGTACAGCCCCGACCTAAGCCCTAATGATTTCTATACTTTCCCTAAAATAAAGAATAAATTGCGTGGACAGATATTTTCATCACCTAAAGAAGCTGTGGACGCCTACAAAACGGCCATTTTGGAGACCCCAACTTCCGAATGGAATGGTTGCTTCAATGATTGGTTCCATCGTATGGAAAAATGTGTCAAATTTCGCGGAGAATACTTCGAAAAGCAATAAATACATTTTTAAATAGTAATGTTGTGTCACTTCCTTGATTCCCGAAATTTTCAGTGCCGCCCTCGTACTTTATCATTTTGTAGTAGGTGACGGGAATATCGCCAGAATATAATGTAGCATATTAATGCAGTATTCTCAAGTGTCCTTTTGAATCATGGACATACCATGAGGCGCCCTATTAGCCGTGCGCAATGGTCTAAAAGAGGTATGAAATTGAGAAGAACGAAGCTTATTTTCCTGTTTCTGTTTATGTGGTACTATATAAATCAAGGTTCATGATTAACTAGTCATTTGACGCGGACTTAACCCGGGCCAAAGCTAGAACAGGTGCTCCAAAGCAGCGTGAAGAAACATCATTCTTTTTATCAAAGAAAAGATACGTCATAAAATTGCGAGTGGTACAAGCACTCGATTAAAATTATTGTACGATTATACGCGATAACATCATATGCGTAAGACGGTATTTTTAAAACAATAGTTAAATCAAATTAAACCAAGAAAGGCAAGTAGTAATTTAACATTATAGAAATGCACAAGCGATCGATGTAAAAAAAGAAATCACTATCACACATGTTTTTAAGCAAGCTTTTTTTATTGATCCCCAGAAGAAATTCATCGTGAACTTCCTCCGCCCCGGGGAAGGGCGAAGGGGCAAGTCGGACTCCTACCGGCAAAAACCACTGGAGCGGTCATCGTCGGCACCGAAGGCAGGCTCCAGGTCCTCGTAAGATTACACTAGAGATGCCCTATGGTGCCACACCTTTAGGTACATCTGGAAAGGGATGCCTGTAATGCGGTCACCCTCTCCAGCAGATGGAAGGCGCTAAATGTAAAAAGGCCGCCCTACCGTCACTTCTCGGGGAGCACGGCACGTGACCACGTGTGCACCACCGTCTCCCCGGTATGTTTTTATACCTCAGAGTGACGTGACGAGTATGTCAAATGAGCCTGGTGGTAAGCGCCACGCCTATAGCAATTGTTATGATGACTACGACTAGCCATGCGTGCATTGCTGCATTACATACACTGCATTCGTCACCTCGTGACACGAGTTATTTGGTCTCTTATGCAGAGTTATATGTCTAGTATAATGAAATAATAGTCTATAATGCTCTTCAAACCGGAAGACAGTATTGTTTTAAGTTTAATTTCTACTGCTTGGCGGCGAATATCGGTCGTCGGGAAAGGGCAGAGGGGTATGAGGTTTTTACTGGCTCTAAACCACATAAGCGATCATCTTCTACACTGAAGAGGGGCTCCTGGTTCTCGAGAACAAACGCACCGGAGTGTGACTGTAGAGTGGTCGGAATGCAGAAAAGCCAGACATTCGTTATTTAGTCTCTTATGCCCAGTAATTACAGTAGCCATAGTACCCTTCTAAGCGGAACACAATAAAGTTCAAACACTACTACCTGCCACTACCCTGGGCAGCAGAATAACTGGCACTGCAGTGGCACATACATAGTTGGACTCTTGCAATAAGAGACCTACCACCAGTATGTCTCAACAGAGACAATTTTAGTACCCAGATATGAGTTTTTGCTGGAGAGGCTGATGGGCCTGTCCCAAGTTTTGCCACAACATTCAGCCTGCCTTCCTCTGTATCTAGTCTTCTTAAATCGTTGATCCATTTAGACGGCAGGCAGCCATTCCATCAAGGACTCGTTCTTTGAAATGGACATCAGTCCTTTGACAGACACGGCCAGCGCACTGTCATTTCAGTTTGCTGATTTTGGCGGCTCATATTTTTTATATAATATATTGGGATAAATGTTCCGAGCCTCTCACTATCTATGTGCGCAACTTAAATTATACCAATTGGCCAAGTCCACATCTGGGCATCACGATCCACAGATGTCCGAGGGATTTTATTTACTGTCCAACTGTCGTTGTCTAAGTCTCAGCACAGCATCGTAGGTAAAGACAGGCAGGAAGCATTTACTCGTAGACCACTGATTTTAAGCTATAGTTGGGTATTGTATAAGTGACGAAAGAGTCAGCGAAGCTTACCAAATGCTCGATACCTGGTTTAGCTTACGCAATAGTTATTTGACCGAGCGAGATTCACTTTCCGTTTACATTGATGTCCCGTACAGTCCAATTGCACAGAAAAGAGGCGAGGTAGTGCTATTCTTCAAAAATGGTGACCCTGTTGAAGAGTTATAGACCCATCTCGCTTCAGAGCCATGTTTATAAGCTGTTTTCAAGGGTCATCACGAACCGTCTTGAGCGCAGGTTTGATGACTTCCAGCTTCCCGAACAAGCCGGTTTCCGAAAACCAGTACCAGTTTTAGTACCATAGACCACATCCATACGCTGCGGCAGGTTATACAGAAGGCCGAGGAGTATAATCTGCCACTATGCTTGGCGTTTGTGGACTATGAGAAAGCCTTCGTTCGCGCTGCGGTGGCATATTGACTATCGGTACATCGAAGTGTTGAAGTGCTTATACAGAAACGCCACCATGTCGGTCCGAGTACATGAACAGAGCATGGGGGCAATTCCATTGCAGAGAGGTGTGAGACAAGGGGACGTAATTTTCCCGAAACTGTTCACCGCTGCAATGGAGGAGGCCTTCAAGGTACTGGAGTGGAAATGATTCGGCGTTAACATCAATGGCGAGTATATCACTCACCTTCGATTTACCGACGACATCGTAGTCACGGCAGAATCGCTACAAGAGCTCAGCACGATGCTCGATGATCTCAACAGAGTTTCCCAACAGGTGGGCCTTAAAACGAACATGAGCAAGATCAAAATAATGTCAAATGCCCATGTCGTGCCTTTCTCAATATCCGTTGGGAGCTCTGTGCTCGAAGTTGTTGACGAGTATGTCTACCTGGGCCAAATGTCCAGTTAGGTAGGTCCATCTTCGAGGAAGAGGTCAATCGTCAAATCCGACTCGGCTGGGCAGCGTTCGGGAATATTCGCAACGTCTTTTCGGCAACAATACCGCAATGCTTCAAGTCTTTAACCAGTATGGGTTACAGAGACGTGGTCACGCACCATGGGCCTCATAAGGTAGCTCAAGGTGACTCAGCGAGCTATGGAGAGAGCTATGCTTGGTATTTCTCTACGAGACTGAATCAGAAATGAGGAGATCCGTAGAATAACTAAAGTTATCTATGTCGGCAGATGTAAGGATTAGTAAACTGAAGTGGCAATGGGCGGGGCACATTGCTCGTACGACTGATGGCCGTTGAGATAAAAAGGTTCTCGAGTGGAGACCGCGCACCGGAAAACGCAGCGTGAGACGACCTCCAACGAGGTCCACAGACGACCTGGCCACAGGCTTTGGCTGATATTATGATGATGATCCGACGGGTTTAGAAGCCTAACCCTGTGCGCAGTGGGACATGTAATAGATTTGGACATATAGCAAAATTAAAAAAAAACTTCTCACTACCTCTATGTATGACATTGTAGCGCATCTAGATCTGCCAAGTTTGAATGAAGTTGAATTGAATAAGGTTGTTCAGCCCACAAATGCCATTGATAGCGACAAATAATACTTCTTTGTCTTCTGTACAATCTGCTGAACAGTTATGGTTTTTTATGGTATTAAAACCTTTTCGAAACTTATCTTGTTTTAGTGACTGGGAGTTGACACTTCGAGCGAGAGCAGAGTCGAAGTCGATTCAGGAGAACAGCTTAGAGGCAAGATAGTCTACGAAGTAGTTAGTTTTTTAAAGAATATAAACTCCGCTCATACTGAATGAGCGTGAGGTGCTACCAGCAGGGGGAGTAACATGCATAATCTCCGCTGCGATATCACCAGCGTAGTCGTCCGACTTGCGTATAAATTTGCTCAACTTGAAATATGATTTATATATGGGACAAAATATAATTTGGTTTAAAAACGTATTGCAATCGATTCTATTACTGACTCTGAACAAATTATTATCAGATTTAGTATAAGTTCAGGATAAAGTTGTTTACGGTTACTGAAGGCGATGAATATTAAAACAATCGACTTCACTAAATAAAATTATAATTATATAAGGTAGGTACAAGGACACAGCAAAATAAAAGTAATAAAGGTGTCGATCCAGTACGGCAGTTAGCTCGTTATGCTAACAGTATTTAAGTGGGGCGCGTGTCGCCGCTGTTCCCTCTCCACCTTGGTACAACGCGTTCTCGCGTGGACATCTTCCGGCCCTTGAAAGAGTCAGCTTTCAATCTGATCCTCAATAGGCAGCCGAACAATATTATGAACTGCTCGGCGTATAGTTCCCTTCATTGTATAGACATCTACAACTCGGCATACATCATCAGCTCCCATATGCAGACGTGTGATACGCCCGAGACGCCAACGTTGAGGAGGCAAATTGTCTTCCTTGATAATAACCATATCTCCAATTTTTGGATTGAGATTGTTAACCTTCCATTTGGTTCGTTGCTGTAATTCAGCTATAAATTCCTTACGCCATCTTTCCCAAAAGTCTCGACGCAACTTCTCGATCACATGGAATTTCGGCTTACTGTCTTCTGCTGGAAGAGAAGGCACCGACATCAGTGGTCTACCGATGAGGAAGTGCCCAGGGGTAAGGGGGGTCAAATCAAAAGGATCGGAAGAGATAGGAGAAAGTGGACGTGAATTGAGAATTGCTTCTATTTGAGTAAACAGGGTAGTTAATTCCTCAAAAGTTAGTGAACTATTACCCGCTATTCTTTTTAAATGAAATTTTGCTGCCTTTACACCTGCTTCCCAAATACCTCCAAAATGAGGTGAATAAGCCGGACTAAATTTAAAATTAATGCCTTCGTTACAAGCATAATCAACAATAGACGCACGACTGGAGCGTAGAATTTTACCAAGTTCATTACTTGCACCAACAAAGTTAGTGCCGTTGTCGCAATAGAGAACTTTAGGTTTACCTCTTCGCGACACAAATCGACGTAAGCATAGAATGAACGCGTCAGTACTTAGATCGCTCACTACTTCCAAATGTACCGCTCTAGTATTCAGACAAACAAACAAGCAAAGATAACATTTGGTAATTCGATTACCCCTCCCCTTTCTACTTGAAATCATGAAGGGACCAGCGAAGTCAGTACCACTAGAATAGAAAGGAAAGGTAGCGTCCGTTCTAACTGATGGCAAGTTACCCATTATGGGCTGTATGGCCTTGCCGCGATAACGTGCGCATATAACACAAGTTTTTGTTACCTTGCGTGATAATTGTCTTCCACCAATAGGCCAGTAATCTTCACGTATAGAAGACAGGAGCAGCTGTGGGCCAGCATGGAAGAGACGGCGATGTTCATGTTGCATTAGCAAACATGTAAACATGTGTTTCCCATCTAAAATTATGGGGTGCTTTTTATTGTAATGGAATGAAGAATTTGAAATACGACCACCGACTCTGAGCAACCCTTCTGTATCAATAAACGGATTTAAAGATAATAGGATTGATTTTTTATTTAATTGCTTACCACATGATAAAGCTTTTAAATCATCTTTAAAGCATTCCTTTCGGCAAAACCTAATTAAGAAATTAAGTGAGTTATTAATCTCATATGGTTGTAAACTGCCAATTAGTTTATTACTTTTAGTTTTGATATTATTAACTAACCTCAAAACATACCCGAAAACGCGTTTTAATTTATTGATACTTGAGTAATTAGAAAATTCTATTAATGAGATTTCATTTTCCTCTACATGTACGCAAGCCTTAAGTTCAGGTAAGTCTATGGAGGTGTGTGGCTGTTGTGGCCATGCCGAAGACCCTTCCTTTAAGAAGGGAGGTCCTTCCCACCACAGCGATTCAATTTGCAAGCGTTGCGGATTTATGCCCCTGGAGGCCAGATCTGCAGGGTTAAGGTAAGTTGGAACATGACGCCAGGAAAAACCTTGCGTAAGTTCATTAATCTCGACTACTCGATTGGCAACAAAAGATTTCAGTAATTTTGGCTGAGCCTTAATCCAGCCTAATACCACAGTAGAATCTGTCCATATTACCTTTTTGGTAACAGGAATGCGAATAGATCGAATTACTGTTGTTGACAATCGAGCACCTAGTAAAGCACCACACAACTCCAAACGTGGGGTGGTCACGGCCTTTAAGGGGGCTACCCTCGATTTAGCGCACAATAATCTGACGACAACATTATTATAGTTTATATCCATGGAACGTAAGTAGACACAGGCTCCATATGCTTAATGTGAAGCATCTACGAAACAATGTAATTCAACATTAGTGAACGTGTCACATAACACATATCTAGGTATTTTAATAATTGATATTTTTTTAAGATTATCAGCTATATCTAACCATTTTTTAATTATATGTGATGGCACTGGATCATCCCAGGCCAGTTTTTCATTCCACAATAATTGTAAAATTATTTTAGCCTTAATTATACAAGCACTTAAAAGACCTAACGGGTCAAATATTTTACAAGTTAGCGATATTATTGTTCGTTTAGTTATCTTTTTATCACAACTCATATCTACACTAAACTGTAATGTATCTGAAACTGGTGACCAATTTAATCCTAACACAGAGGATTCTTTATTTATCTCTAAAATTTTAGATGTGGTTTCCCTTTGAAGAACTTCGGGACAATTAGTACGTATCTTGTGTAGTGGGAAACCTGCTGCTTCTAGTATACCTTTTACGCTATCATAAATATTCCTAATTGATTCTTTAGACTGTGACCCTGTAGTTAAATCATCAATATATATATCGTGCTCTAATATATTAGATATTATAGGATCAGAACACTCACGTGCCAAATGAAGTAAACACCTTGTACTTAAGTAGGGCGCAGATGCTGTCCCGTATGTAACTGTGTTTAACTGTAATATCTTAATTGGCTGTGAATGAGATTGTGAGTATGAATAAGATTTTTTATTTATATGCGACATGTAATTTTTTAATAAATTTATTTTTGGTCCAGTTTCTTCATCCCTCCATAAAATAAGCTGCAGGTGACGCTGACAGGGATCAATTTCCACTTGTCTAAACATTTTTTGAATATCTCCAGTAAGTACATATTTAAAACATCTAAAACGCAATAATATTGAAAATAAATCATCCTGTACAGTTGGACCTACAAACTGTATGTCATTTAAAGATTTACCAGTAGTGGTTTTGGCAGAGGCGTCAAAAACCACTCTTAGCTTAGTTGTTTCGCTTCTTTTTTTTATAACTGCATGATGCGGTAAATAATAACCAAAACTGGGTTTTTCTACTTCACTTAAATGACCCAAATCACGGTATTCTTTAATAAAATTAGTGTATTGTTTTTTAAAATTAGGATCTTTGTTAAGTTTTTTCTCTAATGTTAAAAAACGCTTTTTAGCTAAATAATAAGAATCGCCGAGCGCTTCTGTAGGGTTTTCCTTAAGTGGCATTTTGACTGAAAATCTCCCACTGGGAAGACGCTTTACGTTTTCTTGAAAGTATGACTCGCATAACCTTTCTTCGGGAGTGAGAATGCTATCATATTTAGAATTTATTTCTTCAACTTCCCAGAATTTTTGTAAATTATCATTTATTTCTCTGGTAAAATTACAAGTCACGTGCCCGGGTTTAAAATTGCCCACAGGACCACTAACTAGCCAGCCTAAGTGTGATTCCTGAAGAACTGGTCTACCTACACCTAAAATTATACGCTTAGATCCTACTAAATCCCAAAATATGTCTGCACCTAACAATAGTTCAATTTCAGAGGGAAGATGAAAACATGGATCTGCAAGCTCAATATTGTGAGGTAAGTCTAGCTCTAGAATGTTAACAGGAGCACTAGGCAAAATTGCTGTAACTTTAGGAACTACTAGACATGTTATCATAGTATTATATAAATTATTGCGTGATTGTATACCCATAGTACAGCGTTCAGTAATGTTAAATGATACATTATTAATGCCCGAAACACGGAGCGGTTCAATAGTTTGAATAGGTAAGTTTAATTTTCTTTTCAGAGTATCAGTTAAAAAACACGATTGACTGCCGCAGTCTAACAACGCGCGGGCGAGGTAAGTTTCATTACTAATTTCATTTCGAACCTTTATGACAGCAGTACACAACAACACTTGGCTTACGGAGGCAGTGGACAGTGCGACTGGAGGCAAAGTATTCGAAGACGACGACTGTGAGTTAACAGGTAAACTTACATTTTCTCCATTTTTATTATTATTAATTTTATTTTTACTTATATGCAATAAAGTATTATGATTATATCTACAGAGACGACACATGGCCTTTAGACGGCAACGCTGCGTGTTGTGACCTTCACGTAAACAATTTGAACAAAGTTTTAAACGCGTAATCTCCTTTATTCTTTCAGAAACCTCTAAATGTTTGAATTTGCCACAATCATAGACACGATGCCCTTGATCGCCGCAATATAAACATAAATAATCGCTTTCGTTTTCAGCCGAAAAAACAAAGGAATTTGGTTTCTTAAAATCATTGTTTGAATTACTACAATGAGGCGTAGAATAACTTTGTTTATTCCAAACCTTTTTATTAATTGAATTAAAGTTAGAACACATGCCTTTTTCACCTCGACCAGCCGAGATAGACGCCGTCGTTTCTAAAATATCAGCTCGGTTACGAATAAATGTATAAAACTCCTCTAAGGTAGGAATATCAGACAAGTTGTTTCTATATTCCTCCCATTTCAAATTCGTGGTAGTATCTAACTTCGCTGTAATCATGAAAATAATTAATGCATCCCACTTATCAGTCGGTTGTCCAAGAGTATTGAGCGCTCTTAAGTTTTTAGAAACAATATCTACTAAATAACGCAAAGATTTGTGCGATTCCTTATTAAGTATTTCTATATTAAATAATGCTTGAAGATGATTATTTATCAATATTTTCTTATTGTTAAATCTACTACACAGCAATTCCCAGGCAATGGAATAATTTTCTGAGGTAAACTCCAATGACTTTATTACCTCAACAGCACTGCCCTCTAGCGAGGATCGAAGATAGTGAAATTTATTAATGTCTTGTATTGTACTGTTCAAATGAATTAATGACTGGAAAATATCCCTGAATTCGAGCCATTTCAAATAAGACCCATCGAATGTAGGCAATTTGATCGTAGGTAATTTAACTGAACCTGAAGTCTCAGAGCGAGAATTAGGACAGTCACTATGATTTTTATGCTCACATTTATGAATAACATCCTTCAGAGTGGAAATAACATCTATGAACTGAGTTTCGATCGTAGATCTCAAGCTAATCTGCTGCTGCACATCATCCTCATCGCAATCGGACTCAATTTTATTCTGTACAATATCAAACTCGTTAAATAAAGCTTCACATTTATTTAAATGTAACTGAATCTGAATTACTTGCACACTTGTTAAAGATTTAATATCAACTAACTTTAAAGTATTTATATACTGCATGTTTGTTGTTAAACGTCCCCTTATATTTGCACGTACTCTTATTAACTTAGTCGTAGGCATATTTACGTTTAATCACTAACTATTCAATGAACAGTACAAAAAATAAACCAAGCAAATAAATTGTGCACCGAACCCAGTCGTAGTTCTACACTCCACTCGTAGTGCGTAACACACGAAGATGGCCGCCTTATCGCTTATCAGCTGATTGTCCCGACTGTGCGCAGCGTAGGCGCACTATGTATAAACATGCAACACGGACTGGATACTCTCTCAGCCGCGCCAAGTAGTTATAACCTGGAAACGTTCAGCAGATTTTTTAAAGCAAAGCTAAGCTTTACAAATAGAAATAAAGGACGGTGTAGACAGTTTTAGGATTTTATTATTGTAATTTTTTATAGATAAAGGTTAAAGGCTCACTTGAATTATTCACAAATTACAAGTTACAGCATAGAAAGCGAAAGTTTATTTTTATTATGAATATCTATCAGTATGGAAATTTAAAGAAGTAGGTGCTTTAAGCAGCGTAATAAGAGCTTAGCTATAATAAACATAAGCCTGTGCAACGCAATTATGCATTAAGATAATCATTCATGATAAAGAAGGAAAATTCCATTACAATATATAATTTAAATCGATGTAGGTATTAGAAATTTTATAGGCCAACCGATCACGAACACACTTATTTTCTTAATATTTACCTTATATGTGTTACATTTCAATTAAGAAAATAGATTATCACTGTTAAAGAAACAACCACATTTACTCAAATAAAAGGACTTTGGAAATAAGTAGGTAAAAGAAAGGAACGAGCGTACTTCCCTCGGATCCTCCTTATGTATCATTAATTCAGCCAGATTTTGTCTAGAATCCAAATAAGTTTTCATAAATAGGTGTAGCGGTTGTTCAATCAGTATCCAAAATTCAGAAACATCCAAATCATTAGCAAATTTCTCCAACATAAACGACGATTAAGAAGTGGTCGGCGCTGTCGGTCCAAAGGTCACGCGCCGGCCGGTCTCGCTTCGCTTCTATTATATTGTTCAACTATTTGATTTTACTATAGAAATCTATGATTTGATTCTTGCTCCAAAGATTCAGTTTTCTTGATATATACACGGTCGCCAAAATGAAGGCGATGAATATTAAAACAATCGACTTCACTAAATAAAATTATAATTATATAAGGTAGGTACAAGGACACAGCAAAATAAAAGTAATAAAGGTGTCGATCCAGTACGGCAGTTAGCTCGTTATGCTAACAGTATTTAAGTGGGGCGCGTGTCGCCGCTGTTCCCTCTCCACCTTGGTACAACGCGTTCTCGCGTGGACAGTTACCATTGCAGGTTACGTGCATATGTTCAATTGAATATTGAGTTACCAGTGAGATGCGTGAGGCGGAGCCGCTGGTGGTGCACGGGCCCGCGAGCCGCACCGTCACGCGTGAAGGGCGTGAGGAACACGAAGCGACGCACGTTGTGCGCACGCTCGAAAGCGCCCTCACCACCGCCCACGTACGCGCCCCCACCCGCCTCGCCCAGCGCGCGCACCCACGTGACTTGGATATACGCCAGCTTGCTGTCCAGCTCCTCACGATTCACCTACGTACACAGCCGAATAGTAATTCAAAGGATAATGTAGCAACATACTATTTCATATGGCTAGCTCAATACACACATCGGCCCGTAAACGTCTAGTACTGAACATGGGCGTCTCAATGATTATTAAAATGAGCGATCACAGAGGAAAATGCTTTCATCAAATCATCATGCTTGGCAGGCGGATTGGTTATCGGAGTATGTAGTTTTTAGCACACAGTAGGATGTTGCCCATCCTCTTAATTTGAACACTTGTCGCATTTTACGACAGAGAGTTAGAGAGGGGTAGCCTATTGTTTACCGAGAACCACACGGAATGGTTAGCGCATCTATCAATCAAGCTTAGTGACCATCTTTGTCTGGCTTTAACGGTCATATGCCCAAAAGGGACGTAACTCACATTGTTACTGGCATTCGACGACCGCAGAGCCGTTCAACTCGCACTTACTTGTGTGCTCCTATCAGAAGCCTGGACAGGCTATTGATCTAGTAAGCTGTATGATTGAAATTTCAACAGCTGGCGTAAGATCTTTTTGGGAAAATCAAGCTTGGTTTCTACCACACAATGAAGCTTAGAAAAATATGCAAATAAGGTGGTTTTACCAATACACTGTAATGACGTAACTTCATTATACAAGGCGGTCAGACAACATTACGGAATATGTCAGATTGTTAGTTGTAAGATAATTTAAATGTTAGCAGACTGTGTTATAAGATTGGAATTAAGAAATTATTAATAATTTTCATTTAATATCTTTTGAATATATAGTTGTATATCCAATACAACTATGTAAGCATTGCAGTCGCAATAGAAAGTATTATTTTGCTCGTCTGCTTCTATTACTCTTAGAAGCGTTTCATGATGAATGAATAAAAGAAAAATTCTCTTGAGAGATTTTATACTTAGCCATGCCTGTCTTGTCGTGGCATGCCCTCTGTCACTTATTGAATTGAATGAATATAAGAATATGACCGGCTACATGATTTAAACTATTATAAATTAGTCAATACCGTTCAAATCAACAGCATATACATTAATTATACCTACAAACAAATGAGAACTGTATGATGATACACGTCTTCTTATTTATAGGAATGTAAATTTTATCACTATCACATCTTACCACTACAGAGCTCTTGCTTTCCTAAATTATAATTTAATCCATAGAAATTAAAATTCTACAGAATGAAAATTTAATACCCTTCTAAATAAACCACTTTGTTATGAATAATAAATAGCTTTCATATTAGCCCGGGTGAGATGTATTTTATAAATCGTATCAGTGTATTTCAACTGTATTCTAAACACGATTTACTAGTTTGGTTGTTAAAAATCATAATCGATATTTTATTGTAAATTATTACAGCTGTTCTACTAGTATTTTCATCAGTAAATAAAAAAAACAGGATCTCGGTTATGAGTGGCCGATTACGGATTTTAATTGAATATAGAACTTGAATATTCGTAATAAACATACTTTTCCGTATGGTGTCCGGATTAAGAATACAACAATAATCCATTTCCTCGCGTGGATGTCGTAGAAGTCGACTAAGGGATTCTTTATCGCATGGGATCGGCAGCAGCGTCCGTTCTGAGCAACAGTATACTGAGCTCACCAACCCACCTGCCAAAAGTGGTGCGTACTAGCGAATGCCCAAAGTGACGACAACACTGTGGAAATATAATGGGAGGCCGTTGTTCTGCAGTGGACGTCGTTTGGCTGAGACGATGCTGATGATGACTTTTGTGCAATTATAATTAGCGAGGATTGTGACTAAACAGCGACCGCGCAAAACTACTGATATAAAAGGTTAAGATTCGCTTGACGCAGGTATGGGATGGGTAACCATTGTTTTCCACGTCAGGTTGCACTTCATGATTTGGAGAGTCGTATCCGGAAAATCCTGCAAGCTTGTCAGTTCGCATCACTAATTGTCATTGGCGTAGTTGACGTAGTACGTAAAAGCGTAAGTCTACTAATTATATATTTTCTAACCGTGGTACTAAAACTGGTATTTCAGTGCTATTGCATTTAAATGATAGTTTAATTAAAATTAATCCTATATATACTATAAGCAAAATTTTTATAAATGTTTTATTTTTATTATAATTACGTCCTATCGACACGCGCAGGTCTTATGCTATGTGCAAATAAGTATAAACTTTAAATACTTCACTAATGACGTATTTAAATTACTTACACCTTAATTGAATAATGACATCTTTGGCAACGTTGATTTGGCTACTCTATTATGTAAGAACAACGATGTAATTTAATTATTACTAACCGGAGCCGAATCCATAATCATTTTGACGTTCCCGGCGCCGTATTTTTGCTCGTAAAAATTTTGTAGTTTCTCAGAGATTTCGCTCAGTGATGTAAGCTTGGGTTCCTTGTAGATGAACTCGATGCCCTCCTCGTCTTCTCCGAAATGGGCTTTACCGAAGAAAGCAACGCGATAGAATCTACCGAGTAATCGTTTCCCGGAGTTAGTAACCTCGATTACTTTAGCGTAAGCTTTGGTTAGGTGCTGGTAACAGGCAAGAAGAGCTTGGTAGTCCTTCCGTCGCTCGTAAATGGGTAGTATGAGCCGGTACAGTGGCCCCAGGAGTTCATATCTCTCCGCTTTGTCAACGGATTCTGTGCAGATCATCAGTTGGTCGAGGAAAGCTTGCTCGTTGTAGTGAACGTCAGTCATACCTAAAAGAATAAAAAGACAAGGGTAAGCAATTCGTTCTTGTGGATAGCTTGAAGTTAAGAACGCTTTATTGTAGACCATAGAGATATGTCTGGTTTGTCTTTGTCTGCCATTGTTGTGTTGCCAAATATCACACCATCGCCATGATCATGATGATGTTGTGATATTTAGAGTGCAACGAGTCAACTTTTGATAACAACGGCAAAGAGAGACAACTAAACGTATTTCTATGGTATGTATGTATCAACTACATTACACAAATTTTATAGCGTCAAGGTTCGTTGAAATGTGTGTATATTTTCCGTATTTAGGTTACATTGAAAACAAAAACGAATTCTGTGCGAAACAAAATAGGTTCAATGGTAGTAAAAAGATTAAATTTGTGATGGTCTAAATTGAAGTAGGACATTACAAATCAAAACATTAATTTCGTAATCTGTCTTTCGCATTATGGCTTTTATTTCTTTTTAAACACAGGTGGTAACTGTCTAGGAAAGATACTATAATATAGGTAGTTTTGTATTTGCCATGCAAGATGCGTTGAGGTAAATTAGTTGGAAAATATAGCAAGGAAAATCATAAAAATGTTATAGTGATGGCCAGAACTGTTTAAAGTGCTTAAAGAATTGTGATAACTTGTTTTTCAGAACTTGTCTTATTTGTACTTTGAATTTGACTGTACCTTCGGAAAAAGTGTTATTGTGGCTGACAGAACTGTTTAAAGTGCTTAAGGGCTTGTGATAATAAATATTACAAAAATTCTTGTGTTATTTGTACTTTAAATTTGACTGTACCTTCGAAGCGAACAAGGATTTTGTATTAACTGTTTTATTGCTTCAACTAAAACGTTTATTTATCTTGATAATGATGGTACACATAGACGGTACATGAAACGCTGAAAATGATATGAATAACATCAATGAATGTTACCGTGACCCTGAAATAGCCTACCTACCTCTTAACAACACCGGTTTTTCCGCGTTCATGTCTCTCACATCAGGCACAATTAGGTACATGCATTTTAATTTGTTTCAAAATTGCGAAATTGTACAATCTTGCACATATACGTAAGTAAATAGGTGTAATTTAGGATATTTATAGACGTCTCACAGATTATGTTGTTAGAGATTCGCACAGCTAATGAAGCGGTGCTGTCCCGCCGGCCCTCTTGAAATACAATTCTATGTATCTGTATATAAATGGAGCAGAGGCTCTGTGTATTGCAGTTGAAAATTAGTCGCGAACGCGCGTGCGTACCGCCGATAAGAGACCGCTCTGTCGGTTTGGCGGGAAATTTGAATTGTAAAATGGGGCTGGTGTTAGTGATAATAGTTGTATTGGTGGGGACAGTGAGCGGGGAGGAAACTCTAGCGAGTCGCGTGGCGGAGCCTCGTCGTGTTGACTCGGCACACAATGGCTTGGCAAACACAGAGCTGGTCCTCGCATTTGTGGTTCGTCTGCCATGTTGTTATTCAACCGGATGATCATGACCGACAATCGTGAACCCAGCTTCCTACATAAATCGCAGATCATTTATTCAATAACGAACACTGGTCAATCTTGTCATCACATAAGTGCCGGTAGCCGTATACAATGACGTCTGTCGCTATTAGCATAAAATATAATCAATTAACCATAGATTTTAGTTCATATACATTTATTATTATTATTAAATAAAAAAATATTTAACTAAATATTCTTAACAGATATTCCGCCATGGTGACCGCACACCAGACCTGGACGAATTAGCTTTGTATCCATCAGAACAACATCTGTCCGACGACATATACTTCCCCTACGGAAAGAAAGCCCTGACGAATGTAAGTTTACACTTATTAAATCAACATGTTAATTTATTTCTTATTTTTATAGTGTCATATCACAAATAATATCATCCCGTGAAGGTCCACTGCTGAATGTGGGCATCCAAGCATAGGCTTAGCAAAGGGATGGGGATGGGACCATCCTTGCCCATAATTCTTCTGGCCTACCCAGAAATATTTTGGTTACTTATTAAAAATAACCTAATATCGGCCTGCAGCATGGGTTTCAATCAGGCGCCTTTAGAAATAACAACATTGCTACGCCCTTCAATCCAAATGACGGCTACATTAAACGGTAATAAGTTTTTCGCCATAATCTCCATGCTTGACAAATAGACCGGTGATCGCTGAGGAGCATCCTGTTGCTATCATCTTTATCTTATACATTAGCACCTTTACCTCGCCTACGAATGAAGAGAAACCACCCTTGTACTGTGGTGCACAAATAATGGCATTTAAACACTCAATGATTCTGAAATTGTATGTAGATCTGATTCTAAACCAAAATTAACGATTATGTATTAAAACAACTACATTTTACTACAAAATAATCTAGATATCGATGTGATAATCATACATAGGTACCTGAAAATCTATAACGTATTTAGCTACGGTCTTGGATTCAGCAAACATCGGAATTATACGTATATGTTCTACATACATAACACATGTGGCTTTAATCATAGGAGTTATTAAACATAACATTACTAGGCATCATAATGTACTTGTGTATTATTTGGTGTAGCACAGTTAAGGGACATAGCGCAAGGTTACCGTACACTGACCCTAGCTTTTTGACTTTCAGAAAGGATAATGCCAGGAAAACAAACGATTTATAGGTCAATCCTTATTTTATATTTTTGTGTTTTTATTTAACATGTCCTGTCCATCCCCTCAATAAGCTCACAACACACCCATATCGGTCGTTGTGGTGATCTTTGGGGAGGCCTGTGTCCAGCAGTGGACTTCATTCGGCCGAAATGATGATGATGATTTAACATGTGATAATAAGGTTTTGTTTAAACCTTAAAAACACCTTTGTGTATTACACGTGTAATGGTAGATTAGCAAACAAGTTGTTACTACTCGACGAAAACAATTTTGCCAAACGCGATGCAACAGCGATGCAGGGGCTAAAATATAATTTTGATATCAAGATTTTTAGATTACCATTCAGTTATTTTAACATAAACATACTTGTATGTGAACCACCTGTCCTAATATTGATCATGTGTCAACAGAAAGGCAAACAACGCAGCTACCTCGTAGGCAAGTACCTAAGGGAGCTTTATGACGGTTTCATCTCGAAGTTGTATTTACCTGACGAGATTACAGTTAGAACTACTGATTACGCGAGGACCCAGATGACGGCACTGACGGCCCTATCAGCCCTGTACCCGCCTCCGCCGGCACAGAAATGGAACCCCAGCCTGGACTGGCAACCTGTTCCATATAATACACTGCCGTTTGCTGAAGACAATGTAAGTTGAAACTTTAGCACAGGGACTTACAATTATACTCAGTTCCAGAGGTAAGTAAGAAATCTTGGTTGACTTTTCGAAATTTGCAATGGTTCTACTTTTGCTTTAATTTGATTTTTAAGCCTTGACCTTGTCACACGGTTACGAATAATTATATAATGCGATGAGCATCAGGACCAGTCTGTGCATAATCTAGTATTATTAATAATGTCACTAGCATGTCTTCGGCGTAACAAATTACGCCAATGCCTATGGCTATAACTAGTTTCCTATAAAGGCAAAAACACATCACGGCAAACTGGACGCAGTGGCTAAGCAATTGGCTTTCTACGTGTCGCGGGTTCGATCCCAGTATCGAACAAATATTTGTATGATCTACAGATTGTTTGAGGATGTGAGATTTATGTAAACTGTACCTACGATACAAGAGAAAACTGTCACACTGTTGGGCGTCTAACTGTCTTAGGTTCTCGTATAAAAATCGGGAACGACACTTACTATTTTCTCCAAATACGGACGGGTCTTGTTGTGGAATGAGTGCCCGGAGGGGTTTTGTCACGCAGTACAGCGCATAGCGAGGCTTCGGGGGAATCCTTTACAATTCCCCAGAGAAGTGCCTGGGAGGGTGGCATCTTTACAGTCGCCCTTCCTCCGCTAGAGGGGATGACCGCTTTACAGTCATCCCCTCCGAGATGTGCCTAAAGGCGTGGCGCCAATGCGTGGCTTTAGATGGAGATCTTTGGAGTTCCTGGAGCCTCCCTACGGTGCCGAAGATGACCACTCAGGTGGTTTTAGCCGGTAGGAGTCCGGCATGCCCCTCCACCCTTTCCCAGGGCGTAGGAAGTACATGATGTATTTCAACCGGATCAAAAAAAAAAATTAAAAAAATCTCTTATTGCAAGATGCCGGCTACGTAGTCACCAACCCAGTGCCAGATACTTGCCGCCAAGCAGTAGTGTTTAAACTTTAGACATTACTGTGTTCGGATTAGAAGAGCACTGTAGCTAGTGGAATTACTGAGCATAAGAGATTAAATAACTTGTCTCGAAATGACGAGCGCAGTGTGGTGCCACACAGGACTAGTCCTGGGCGGCACTACAATTGTTATGGGCAGGTATGACGCTTACTACCAGGCGAAGGCATGATTGCTTACCACCAGGTGACGGACTTGCTCGTCTCGTCACCACGTTGTATAAATAAAAATAATAATAGTTTAAAAAAACTAAAAAAACACGCTAGGTTGTGCTGAACTGAGTGCCCGAAAGAGCAAGTCTGGAACTGCACGCATGCGTAGTTCGCGTACTAGCTCTGTCTCTCTTACTCGCATGCAAAGGATGCGGAAAGAAATGAATTAATCCTGGCGAATCTAATTAGGATAATCGGATATTTTGATCGGATTATTGCGTTGTCATCGACCTTTGACAGGTGTGCAAAGTTTGAATCAAATCTGATCGTTCAAAGTAGGGCAAAATCGAGCTCAAAGGAGTCGGTTACAAACAAACATACATACATACAGGTGAAGCTAATAAAAGCGTGTTAAAAAGAAAAAAGGAAATGCCCCTTTTGAATACCCTTAGTGTGGCTTGTTACTACTTAAGAATGTTTCGCACACGCATACACATCAGCCCGTAAACTTCCTCAGCATAGTAAATAACATAATACAATGAGGGGTCATCGGGCCACTGCCATAACCACCACGCTTGGCAGGCGGATTGGTGATCGCAGTATGTTGTTATTAGCACACGGGAGGATCCTCTTGATATCGAGACCTTAGTCGCCAGTTACCACACACATGCATGGCGAGGGGTTTATTTTTTTTTTTCTATTCTTTGCCGGTAACCGTACGGAACAAGAATGTTTCAGAAAAATGTATTTATTTTTTCAGCTTCTCTATTGGTATAACTGCCCACGATACACCCGGTTGAGGGAGAAAATAAGCCAACGGCCTGAAATAAAAAAATGGATAGAACCGTATCAAGAAGTGTTCAGTATATTGAGTAAATATACCGGGATGAATATTACGAAACCTGATGAAGTCTTTTTTTTAGACAATTTGTTCCAAACACTGGTAGGCACGCTTAGCAGATAAAATATTATTGTAATTTATATTATAACATAAAATAAAAATCACTTATGAAATCAAACAACGTTAACGTTTGGCGCAGTGCCGTAAGCTATTGGTTTACTGCGCTACGTGTCGCGGGTTCGATCCCGCACGGTACAAATATTTGTATGATCTATAGATGGTGGTTTCGGGTCTGGCTGTGTAAACTGTACTCACGGTTTAGAAGAAAAAAGACAGAGAGAACATCGTTTTAATAAAGGAAAACAAAACATTACATAGCTTGGATGAAAATTAGCGTTCACTTTCAGAAAAATGTCGGTGTGGACGCACCAGAATGGGCCCAAGATATAATGGACAAAATAAAAGCTGTAACTAAAATTGAGTACGCCATTGAACTACATAATACAGAAATGATCAAACTGGCGGCAGGTAAAGGCTTCTATAGTAAAACTATTCGTATATTATAATAGGTCTAAAAACAACTTACATCCGATGTCTAAAAATCATGACAAAAACGATTGTTTATAATTTGACTGATTTGGGTGTTAAACAATTATATTTATTTCATTTTAGGTGTATTAATGCAATCGATATTAAACATAACGAGTTCTGCCATATACAACACGAGCCTACCGATAGAACCCAAGTTGTATCTATTCTCCGCCCATGAAAACAACGTGGCTGGCTTGATGGCCGCGGCTCGCGTGTTTGAAGTCCACCAACCGAACTACGGAGCCACATTCTCCTTAGAATTAAGAAAAAATATGCTGAATCAGGAGTATGGGATAACGGTGAGTGATTCAGTCTGGGATTAATTATTAATCAAAATTTATTCCGTACCATACGTTGGTAAAATGAAGTAAAAATGTAGCATTAGACAGAGATTGGTCAAGTACATTAAATTCTACGTTTTATACAATATTTTAAATGATTATATTAATTTGTCTATCGCGAGGAAGTAGTGTTTAAACATTACAGTGTTCGGGTTTGAATGGCAGCGTAGCTAGTGAAAATATTGGGCATAAGCAAAGGGCATACGATACTAAATAACTAATATCCCGAGCTTACGAGGCCAGTGTGGTGCCACGCAAAACTTCTTCTGGGTGGTATTACAATCGTTATGAGCAGGCGTGGCGTCGCTAGGGTAGTATAAAAAAACTTACGTGATTGTCAGAACAAAATGAGAAATATGTATAATATTATAAATATTAGAGAAATGAGGCAAGTATTCAATTTGCTCATCACGTATTCGGTAGTCGTTTTCTTAATGTTTCGGCAAGATACAGATCATGTTTTATATTTATCTAGGTAAACATACAAGGACTTCAGTTGGAAAATAAAGTAAATGTTGTGATGTGTGTCGTGAAGATGGGGGCATCTTATCGATCCCAACCTAATAAATCGTCACTTGTTGAATATCCCCGGTGACCCAGATTTGTCTTTATCCGACCCAACTTTCTTTGAGTTTCACAGATTTAGCAACTGTACGTTGTCATTACATTCTGTTGACTCTACAGTGATACTTATGGCACTCAGAGATCTAACCTCAAATGCTATGGGTATTGATGGGATATCACTGGACATGGTTACTTTGATGGTACCGCATACTTTGGACGTAATATCGGCAATCATTAATAAATTCATTATCAATACAAGGTTCCCTTCGTTGCCGAAAACAGCAATCGTTAAACCTATTCTTAAAACTAACCAACGTAACTGAAGTCAAAGCATTGCGTCGCATTAGCATCCTACCGTGTCTCTCCAAGGTCTTGGAAAAGGAAGTCAGCGCGCAACTCACACAATATATCGAGACAAACAATATTTTGCCAGATACCCAGTCCGACTTTAGATAATGCCGCAGCACCACCACTGCCCTCTTGGATGTCACAGACAATTTTCTAACTGCCCAAGATAGATATCTTATTAAATTTATAACGGGCGTTCGATTCCAAGAATAATTCGTTACTTTTGTCAAAATTATTGTACTATGGATTTGATGTCAACACTGTGATTGAAGAATGGTGAACAATGGTTCCATCCTATGTCATTTTCAGTTTTTCTTTATGTGTGTGTCTAATATACGGCAATTTTTCTTTGTTTCTGTGTGGCTAATGAATGTTCATTATTGCTTTCTTCCTTTCTGATATATATCTTACAGAACCTTTGTGTTGACGTATTCGCTGGTGTTACTGTCTACTGTTAGAAATCTTTTTGAAAGCCTTTCTAGATACTAATGTACATTAATTACAGATAATATAAACGTATCACTAATGTGAGTGAATATTGGATTGAAAATACTTGATTCGCACATATTTTTTTAGACTATTCATTCCTATATATGATACGAATTGTGTTTGTCGTATAAATTTAAACGAAAATGCCATAGGATAGTTGTATTTTCGATTCCAAATTGACTCACATTAACGTTACGATATGAATACTTTACCGCAAGTTGTTCGTGCTTGGGATGCAGTCCACCCGTTATTTGGAGTCGTCAAGACACTGATGTATTTATTACGTTTGGAAAATGCGCAACAGGCGTAGCGGGGGTGCTTCTCGTGGGGTGCTTGTAAAATTTCAGGGTTTTTATTATTATTCAATAAATATTTAAAGTAATAAGAAAAAAACAATACGAATTGTTACAGCCGTTTTTCTAAATATATATAAAATCCATGCCTAACTAATAAGCTGCTATATAGACAATTTTCAATTTAGGTTAAAAACTGCCTATATATATTGGTGTTTTTCCAGCATTTGAGCAAATGTGCTAGTGCACAATAGGATTCGTCCACAAAATTCTTTAAACCTACGTTATTCTTGCGATTTGCGCGATGCCCTTAAGGTAAAAACCAGTCTTTAGGAGTTAGTGATATGATGACAGTAGGTATTGGGTTTTATGCCCAAAAATGGTATTTATCTATCACTATCATGTGCTATCCGTACGTGTATCTTATCCATTGGATACACGTACGATAATTTGCGTAATTACGGAAGCAATTAATCCAAGGCCTAATAACATATCTGTTCTATGTTCAGCTCAGCTAAACGTTTGTCCGTGTAGCTAATATGCGCCTTAACAAATATCAGCTGCATGAAAAATACTACCCATGACAAATACTTATTACAAAGGTATATTCATAGCACATACCACTTCTATTCATTGCTTTCGTAATTATATAAATTATCGTATGATTATCTAATTGCTATAGTTACCGTTACCTTAGGATAAGCTCTTTAAAGAGGATCTCTTTAGGATTGAGCTACACCATGGCTGATGCATGCGTGCCATCTATGGGGACAGGTCAGCTCAGAGGTGCATTAATACATTTTAGTTTATAAAACCCGATGTCTGATTGTCGCCTAACAAATAAATATATTTCATAGCGAATACGCTGATTTACTACAACTATTATTGTATAAAGCTATTATTTTAGGATTTAGTTATATCATTTCATTGCAGATAACAAAGATAATCAAATGAGGCATATGTCACCACTTCAACTCATGAGCCCTTTAGGAAGTCAAATGTTACTGCAATAATAATTTGTTTTGTTAAACATATGTTTACCGCAGGGTTTAAGTGTCTAAATAGCTTTTTTACCAACTAGATATTATCTTCGTCTGTCTGTAGTCTGAGTAGAGATGACTGAATTGTTTTTGAATGAATATTTATTACAAAGTGACAAAAAATTCTACATTATTTGGTTAGTAGTTATGGCTAGTAATTTCATTAGCTACAATGCCCTTCTAACCGGAACACAGTAATGTTTTCTAAACCCTCCTGACAGATGCTAGAATATCTAGCATAGCGGTGGTACTTACCTAGTCGTACTCTTGCAATAATAGACCTACCAGTCCTTATTTATTAGTGTCCAACGGAAATTCTACATGAACTTCCCTCGCCCCGGGGAAGGGCGAAGGGGTATGCCGGACTCCTACCGGCTAAAACTACTGGAGCGGTCATCTTCGGCACCGATGAGGGGCTCCAGGTTCGCGTCACACTAGAGCCCTCCAGGGATGCCACGCCTTTAGGCACATCTCGGAGAGGGGATGACTGTAAAGCGGTCACCCCCTCTAGCTGAGAGAAGGCGAATGTAAAAAGGTGGGCGACCAAGCTCGCTGTGTGCGCAGCGCCGTTTTTTTGGGGGTCGCTCGGTATGAGCACACAGACTCCCAGACCTACCAGTCCTAACAACTTCATTCTAATCTGTAAACTAATACATTACAATGCTTAATACAGTAACAATGCTGGGCCCGTCACATTAACTGATGTCTTCCATGCCATGAGTGTGTTGTTATGTTTGAATATGTAATTATTTATATTTTTGTTAGGCGGTATACGCCCGGGATGCCGGTGGTCCAGGAGAGATCCTACCTATAGGCGGCTGCGGGGGTCAGCTGTTTTGCGAATACGACAAATTCGTGAGCATCGTACAAGACGTGGTGTGGTCCAAGGAGGAGATGGATCAAGAATGCAAAAATCTAAACCAATTATAGAACATATTTATGTATTTACCTCATACATGTAGTAGACACGAATAAAGTGGCTGTGATTTTTAGTTCGTCTTTGTTTTATTTCTTCATTTTATTAACTTGCTTTTTTCTTTTTAATTAAACGTTGCCCCACACTAGGATTTCTCCTGTGCGTTTACAGACAGAAATTCCACACACAATACACCCAGACCCGGAACAACTACTTGCAGATCGTACAAATATTTGTTCTGTGCGGGAATCGAACCCGCGACCCGGAGCGCAGCAGTCGACTGTATCAACCACTGCACCAACAGTGCCGCACTTCTACTTTTGAATAATCGTAAGACAAACTTATGAGCAGGCAGTGCTTCAAAAATAGTTTTACTACGCACTAGCGATACGCCGTGGTTTCGCTCATATGCTATTAGGTATATATAGTCTTTAAAGCAGGAAACATTTTAGTTACCCGTTGAAAGGATTTTCGATAGGGATTTTGAAGCGGTTGACAAAAAATCACACTCTAAGGGTTGCACCATTAAACGGCTTAAGGGTTTTTCATAGGGTTTCTTTAACCTGTATGCAAAAAACTCACACGATATGTGTTACACCATTAAACGGTTTAATTGAAGTCGTTCTGAACGGGTTATTCTTTCAAGTCCCTCAAACACTGAAACAAGTTAACCGATCCGACTGGGACTCGGAGCAGTGTAATATGATTTCGGATTCTGCTGATCGCATTGGCTGCAAAATTGCATACTTAGGTCAGGTCAGCACGCCTTAGCGGAATCTTTGTTGCTCCGTACCGAGCGGCTTATAAACACGGGACTATCGGCCGAAGACTGAAACGCCACTTAATATTAAATTCCCCTCAACTATTATTAGAGACGACGTTTTCGGTAGGAAGTCGGGGGGTCTCAGTTCTGTACGAGTATTCAGCCGTATGATTATTATTACGATAGCTACTACAGCTAAAGAATAGTATTATCCTCATATTCTCTTTTTTTTTCATAGCTGATAATTCGAAATATCGTAGGTTTTTTTTATGTCCATACTTGTTCTAATTTTGAACTCAGAAGTTATTGTTATTTAACTAGCGCCATCAATGCCCCACCATTGTACCATTGTTCAATGTACCCTGTCATTGTCACCCGAATAAAACCTCTTGAAGAGGGAAGCGTCTTCAATGGATCGCCTAAGTGAAAGGGGTAACCCCTTGAAGTGATTATCATAATGAAGGGGTTCCAGTGGTTACTCATTAAAATCATGGTCCACCAGCAATGGCAGGGTGAGCGTTGACGCATTCGCCAACTTCTTGTTTCGGATACTTTGTAACATTTCATACATCTTGTTCTATTTTGCCAACTTTTGTCGATCTTCATAAAACAGGTCCTTAATGTCAAATATCTCATTTTGCAAACTTTTGTATGATATTATGTTAGTATTTCTTGTCAAGTACACTAATATAATTAGAAACAAAATATTATTATTTTGTCAACTCTAAGTACATTTTTGAACAGAATTGTAATAACATTCAACTCTTTACATAGGTTGATCGTATCAATTAAAATTAACCGTTTTGATAGTACGTCCGTATTAGGATGACCTTATAGACACTGGCTTATTAGGCATCAAAGTTAGAAAACATCATATCGGCCATTTATACGTCCACTGCTGAACCAAGGCGTCCCCCACAGATTTTCCCAACTGTGTCATCATTTTGGGGGGTATTTGCCAATACTCACCACGCTTGGCAGGCGGGTTGGTGAGCGCAGTATGGCTACCGTTTCTCAGAAGGGACGCTGCTGCCCATCCCTCTGGTTTAGATTCCCTTAGTCGCCTTTTACGACATCCACGGGAGGAGATGGATTGGTGCTATATTCTTAATCCGGACACCACACGGAATAATCCGGACACTACACGGAAACATACCTACCTATAATATCAATGGAATCATTATATAGTAAGCTTTTACAATGAATTGGATGGGAAATGGATTCGTTAAACCTAGCCGGTGAGTTTTATTGTGTCATCTAGGGGTTCTGAAATATTACTATTTATTAGGTGGATGCAAGTACAGGGTACTCCGCGATAGCGGAATGGCTGGAGAGGCGGCATGACGCCCTCTATTCCGGATGGCGCAGGTACTCTCGAAACATGGGTGTTTCGGTAAGTACCTGTGTCAAAGAGGTCGAGAAGGGACGACTGGTTGTCATTACTTCGGAGAATGCCCGGAGAACAGGCCGCAGCACACGTTGGAGGAGTGCCCAGCTTGGGTAGTCCATTGCCGTGCGCCGTGATCTCATCGCGGTCGAAGGAGGTGACCACTCACTTCCGGCCGTGGTTCAGGCCATCGTCCGGAGCGAGAGCGCGTGGGATGCCGTCGCCTCTTTTCGCGAGGACGTGATGCAAGCAAAGGAGGAGGCAGAGTGGGAAGTGGAGGAGACCACATCCGATCCGCGCCACTAGACGAGGGTGATGAACGGTCTCCGGCCACCACGAGAAGTGATCTGCGGGCGACGATCTAAGGGCAGTCCGTCACCCGAACAGAAAAAGGCCTGAGACGGCGGTGCAAGTGTCCTGCGCGCGCCTTTCTGTAGTATATGCGCAGCCAGCCAGATCGCACACAGATGGGGCCCGTCAAACAATGACGGTATCTGCCGGGAACGCGGTCTAATGCTGACAAAGCAGACACCTCATCCCCGGCTAGAGGTAAGTGTAAGGACACCGTGGGGTTTTAGTCGGTAAGAGACCGGCATGGCCGTCGGGTCGGCCCTTCCCGGGGCGGAAGAAGTCCACGAGGATATCCCCACGACAAAAGTACCAGTTTTATAAATATAATAAATCTAAAACGTCTTCATTATGGCGTTGCCATAGTAGTATACATGTAGCGGCTCCTAAAAAAATAAATAAATAGGTGGTAGACGACTACATTAATGATAAGCAGTCATGAGATATTGACTTTTAAGCAAAACATGTTATACTTATCGTTTAAAGTTTTTTTATTTATTTAAGCAATACATTTCAGTTTCTTTTTTGCCAAAAAGAGTTTTATTAATTTTAATGAATATAATTTCATATTTGTACAAAATAAATCTATACAAATAAATAAGTGTCTGTTTGTAATGACAAAATAACAGCTTTTTACTAAATGTATATGAAAGTATATACGGTACATGTATAAAACTATTCTTAATTTTTTTGTCTGTCTGTTTGTTCCGGGTAATCTCAGAAACGGCTACACCGATATTGACGAGACTTTCACTGGCAGATAGCTGATGTTATAATGAATAACTTAGGCTACTTTTATTTTAGAAAAATGATTAGGGTTCCGCGCAAAAAATAATCCCTTGAAATCCAATATCTTCATGTCAAGTGTCTATGCCGAAGTAATATAAATTTCTTTTAAATTAAACGCGGGTGAAACTGTGTCCTAGCTAAATTTTAAATAATTTTAAACAAATTTATGTTTGTTTCATAAACTTATGTTCTAGTTCGAAAAGCTGTTAAAACTTGTTTTGCTCCTCAGTTGACGAAATGTTTCGAACATTTACTCCAAAAATAGTCACACTAACTCCTAAAAATAGACTAATTAGGAAATAATATACTTGATAGTGTAAAAATTGACAAGGCAATAACATTATTACGAATGCCTACAAAAGTTGGCAATATAGAACAAGATGTATGAAATGTGACAAAAGTACATAGGCTGCACTAAAAGTATCGGGAATGGAATATTTCCACTGTTCCTATCATATTAAAATCTTTTTAATTGAAAACTCCTTGGTATTACAAATCGAATACCATTTATTTATTTAAAAAAAGATTCACGGTCTTGTCACAAGGTTTTGTCAAACTTGTTTAGTCGTTGAGAAAATGGAATTGACTCGAGAAAATTCAAGAGCGATGGTTTATTATGACTTTCGAAGTGGTTTAACACAAAAACAGTGTGTTGACCGGATGATTTCTGCATTTGGTGATGAAGCCCCATCCAAAACCACAATTTATCGCTGGTTTGCTGAATTTCAACGTGGACGTGTCAAGCTCAGTGATGATCCTCGTCAAGGTCGTCCAAAAACTGCAGTCACCCAAGAAAACGTTGATGCTGTGCGTAAGCTGATTGAGGAAGATCGACATGTGACATACCGCGAAATTCAGGCAACTTTAGACATTGGCATGAGTCAAATACAAATAATCTTGCATGAACAATTAGGTGTAAAAAAGTTGTTTTCCCGATGGATACCGCATTTGCTATGTGAAGAGCAAAAAGCGGCTCGCGTTACTTGGTGCGTCAGAACTCTCGAAAGATTCCCCGCAGGATCCTCAAATGCTGTATACAACATCGTATCAGGTGACGAATCCTGGATATATGCGTACGAACCCGAAACAAAAAACCAGTCATGAGTTTGGGTGTTCGAAAATGAGTTAAAGCCAACAAAAATTGTTCGTTCACGGAGTGTTGCAAAAAAAATGGTGACCACGTTTGTCTCCAAAACCGGCCATGTTACGACTATTCCTCTTGAGGGACAAAGAACGGTTAATGCAGAATGGTATGCTAGCATTTGTTTGCCACAGGTCGTTTCTGAACTCCGTAGAGAGAACTGCAACCGCCGCATCATCCTCCATCACGACAATGCGATTTCTGACACCGCGCACAGAACAAAATAGTTTTTAGAACAAGAAAACATAGAATTATTAGACCATCCGCCGTACAGCCCCGACCTAAGCCCTAATGATTTCTATACTTTCCCTAAAATAAAGAATAAATTGCGTGGACAGAGATTTTCATCACCTAAAGAAGCTGTGGACGCCTACAAAACGGCCATTTTGGAGACCCCAACTTCCGAATGGAATGGTTGCTTCAATGATTGGTTCCATCGTATGGAAAAATGTGTCAAATTTCGCGGAGAATACTTCGAAAAGCAATAAATACATTTTTAAATAGTAATGTTGTGTCACTTCCTTGATTCCCGAAATTTTCAGTGCCGCCCTCGTATCCCAAACAAGAAAGTTGACGAATGCGTCAACGCTTGGCAGGGTACCCTTTAATGTGTTACGAGGAGAATACACATTCAAGCGGCAACATCATTATAGGGGTTACCTCATAAAATGGTTACCCCTTCGAAAGACTTAACTCAAAACCGGGGATGTACGATACCTGCTTTAAAGATACATATTACTGTTACTTTGATGGTATTATATTGTTTCAAGTACCCCTGTAAGGAATATTGGTACTTACCAAGTGTTAGTGGTGTTGGTCAGAAATAAATGGTTATTTATTTATTTGCCTGCATTTTTGAAAACATTGCTTGGGCGACGTATTAGTTAGCGCTATAAAATAATCAAATAAATAATCCTATTTCACACGCTTCATGCAAGATGGATAAGTCACTACCAGGGAAGTTTAGACGAGGGCGAGAGTCCTACCTACGAACATATCTTAGATCAAGTGTTTTTACGGTATTATACATTTAGGTTCGATAAAGTTAACGTATGCTAAAAAGGTTTCAGCCTAAAGTGGGCTGCCGATAAAACTACTTATTGGCATAATGTATTTAATTTTAATGATTCTGAAGCATGAAGCAATTAGTTTGTTGTATACATATCTTTATCCGTGTGGTGTCCGGATTAAGAATATAGCACCACTCCATCTCCTCCGGCGGAGGTCGTAAAAGGCGACTAAGGGACTCTTAACCAGAGGGATGGGCAGCAGCGTACTTTCTGTAGAACTGTAGCCATTTTGCGCTCACCAACCCGCCTGCCAAGCTTGGTGAATACTGGCAAATTCCCCCCAATATGATGACACAGTTGTGGAAATCTATGGGCGAGGCCTTTGTTCAGTAGTGGACGCTGTAAGGCCGATATGATACGATACATACAACTACAATCATGGACATGTTTAGAGGAATGCAAAAAAGGGAAAATTAGCATAAAACGGGTTTACTAGCATTTACTGAGGGATAGGTTAAAATAAATTTTAAATTTTAAAACCAAGACTTAAAACGAACTAGAAACAAAAATCTTAATACCGTAATTATAAGAAACTGATCACTTTTGTCCAATCATACAAAAATAGAAAAATATTCAAAAGGCTGAAATTTTTTCTAAGTTTTGCCCACTCACAATTTAGTATCACTGACATAACTGCCTGTATCCGTCTAGGCATACTTTCATTCAAGCCATCGATAAAACTTTGTGGCAGGAGCGTCCATTCTTTTGTCAATGCACTTTTTAAGTCTCTTATGGTAGCTGGTTCTAGAATTTTGTTTGTCTTCCGAGGTTATCTCAAACATACTCTATTGGGTTAAGGTCTGGCGAGCGTGCTAGCTACTAGAAAACTCCGATTTCAACCTGTCTAAGCCAATCCTATCCTAAAACTATCGTTGCTGTGTGCGGTCAAGCATTATCAGGCATTAAAAGAAAATGATGTCCAATGTATCCCCATACATTGGGCATCATTTTCTCAAAAGGCACCGCGCCGCAGTCAGGGACCTATTTTCCACGATATGTAGCTCTGTGCGTGCTCCTATGTAAATGCCTCCCCATACCATTACTGACCCTCTATGAGTACATTAACCACTCGTCACAACGTTATTATGTTGGAAAATAAAAATTAACGAATTTGTGGCGAAGTCGTAGCAAAGGCGCCAACTCCGCGTTCGTATATTGTAAAAAATAAAAAAGGTATTTATCATTGTAATAAAACACGTTTAAACGGATTCTATCGCGCATATTTTAGATTTTTATTTTTCCTGACGTTTCGAACACTTTGCAGGGCTCGTGGTCGCAGGATGACTGTATTTATCGCCGTAATCGTCGACATTTAATTAGAACTTTGCCAGTAATTGATCAAATAGAAAATGTGAAGCATGATGAATTTGTTGTATCCGATGATGATGAAGATTTATATGTTTAGGGAAGATAAGGATGATGAGGCATATGAACCAAGTATTCAAATAGGTGATAGTTGGCGAAGATCGTATTCACCGTACTCGTACTCATACCCGTCATAAGGTTACAAAGAAATGAACCTTGTTGGCGACTGGATGAGTACGTACCTATATAAATATTGAAGGGGGAGATGTTGTGGGTATTTGCTATAGTTTTGTACGTGTACCTTCAATTATTAATAAATCAGTTGTTAACCAAACTTCGTGTAGTTACATTACAGCCAGCTATCCTGAGAGAAACTTCGGACGGAACCAGCTACTTTCGAAAGGGTCACTCTTTTTGTACTAAATAAAGTTAGGAATATTACAGAATACTTATAATGACAACGATGTAATTCAGGGAATTAAGTAGATACTCTTGGAATTAATGTTTACCGCGCTTTTATTGTCACCAGGGGGGTTCTTATCATAAAATCTATTTGTTAGTCAGTCAGACTGCTAACGCTAATTTACGCAAGGCTCGGAAATCGGTAAAATTTTCAAACCGGTTAGGTTAATAAAGCCTAGGGAGCTCTGCACGCCCAGCGATTGTTAAGTAGAAAGAACACTGTGGGATTTTAGCCGGTAAGAGCCCCTCTCCACCTCTCTGTCCTTCCTCAGGTCGGAAGAATTAGACGAGGATTACCCTATGTCAAAAAAGGTATGCATATTCTTATACTAGCTGGGACCCGCGGTTTCACCCGCGTTTAATTTAAAAGAAATTTAGAGTACTTCGACATAGACACTTGACATAGAATATATATAGTGGATTTCAAGGGTTTTATATTTTTTGCGCGGAACCCTAATTATTTTTCTAAAATAAAAGTAGCCTATGTTATTCCTTATAGCATCAGCTATCTGCCAGTGAAGGTCCCGGCAAAATCGGTCCAGCCGTTTCGGAGATTACCCGGAACAAACAGACAGACAGACAGACAGACAAACAGACAAAAAAAATAAAAAATGTTATTTTGTTGTAAGTACCTTATATACTTTCATATGCATTTAGTAAAAAGCTGTTATTTTGACATTACAAACAGACACTTCAATTTTATTTATGTGTATAGATGTATAGATTGTGCACCTAATACTTAATACCTATCTAGGTGTTATCTTGATGTTTTAGATTCTAGGCCACAGCCAAAAATACCTAAATAGTCATGGGCGAAGGAAGTTCATGCAGCATTTCCACTGGTCACCAATAAATAAAAGATATCTTATTGAAAGAACTATGTACCAAGAATATGTACATATGAGTAAGTGTCGTGGCCGTTACGAACTCCCTTTGTTGCGAGTTGCAAACCCTGGCACGTACTAATGTTATTTTTACAACATGTGTACTTTGTTAGTAAACTCAGACACCATTGCCTTATGGTGAAGGAAAAGGTCGTGAGTAAACCTGAATTAAATGTTCTGAAATTGGCAACACAAAGTGATCAAGGGAGGTGACCAATGTTCGTTAGAAAAAGAGGTCTTTGCCCTGCAGTGGGACAGTTACAGGCTGATATTACGTTATTAAACCCGAGTAAATAAATGGAAGCATCTCACATCGTATTAGCCAAATAAAGTCCACTGCTGTACACACGCCTCCTCCAAAGATCGCCACAACGACCGGTCTGGCTGTGTTGTGTGCTCATTAGGTGGTTTTGCCATAATCGCCACGCTTGGCAGGTGGGTTGGCGATCGCAGTTGAGCTGTTAATATACTTAAAGCACGCTGCTGCCCATTGTCCGGTTAATACCATAGTCGCTTTTTACGATACACACACGGGATGAGATGGCTTGGTGCTATTAGCGTAGCCGGCACCACACGGCACATACTTACTAATGCATACATCCGATACAGACATAATGCAAATAAAGAGTATATTCACTGAAAATATAAACGTCTAACTACAGTACGATGTAGTTACAATATGATTAGATATTATCATTCACAGTAAGCCTCCTACAGAATTATGAGAACAACGTTGTTCATGTCTTATCGTTAATGATACATTTCGTTTATATAAATAATACAAAGATAACTTGAAATTTTAATTAGCAGAACGGGGAAGTATTTGTTTTCAAGATGGTTCGCCTAGCGAGCGTATTATGCGTCAAGTAAGTAATAAACATATTGTTTTACTATATTAATTTTTTTCTTCACACTTGTCTGTATATAATGTTATTAATATTTGTCGACCGTGAAATAAAATTAGTTTTGGGTACATTCAGAATAATTTTTCCGCTGTATAAACTAGCTATGAGGTTCCTATCTGAACGTAAAGGAGATTCAAGTTAGGATATTTAAGATTTGATACAATATTTTCTGCATGTTATGCGGTGTGAAATAACGTAGTGGACGGGCGAACTTACATCGTATGACCGAAAGGTTAGCCGTAGCTAACATTGAAAAAATCTAGTTAATACTTTTTACTAACAAGTTGCTAGCAAAGAATGAGAGGTCGTTATAGTAAAATGCTCTTTAGTACTCGCACCAGGATAGGGCAGGCGGAAGGCATTGAACGTTCGCACGGCAATCTTTTAATTCACACTATCAGGCGAATCAAAGCACCCTCGTGCGAATAATACTGACATATAGCAGTGGTATTCATACTTTATACTCTTTATTATTATCGCATATTCACAATGCATTTCCTACAGGAAATTAACGTTATCCATTTTATATGTAAGTATGAAAAACTGTCATGTATGGTCAATTCAAATAATAAATATACACAGGTATGCAGACATTGTGTAACCAAATCAGATTTTACCATTGAAGTTAAGGTTAACAAGGGCGTTGCACGATCCGTCTAAACATCAACATCGGACAATGCGGGCACGCATGTGTAAATAGGCACCGAGGTACAATCGATTGGACAGAGTCAATCATCTGTACAGGCACAGGTCGCGGCGACCGTGAAACTCGCCAAGCGGGACGCACGGGTCTCAGTGGGACCCCGCTTCGCGCGCAGTGCGCTTCCTGCCTCGCACAGCTAAATCGCTACCAGTTGTTCCTGTCTTCCGTAAACCAAGTTAATACTACAGACAGTTCTCGTGGTTCATGTGTCAACACTAACCCGCAATAACGATGCGTAACCCTAAGTGAATTAAACACGATTAAGATCGGATTACAATGTAGAGCTGCCGATCCGGCGGAGGAAAATGTGAGTGACATTTTGAGACATTATTCAATAAAGCGGATATTTTCTTTTTTGTCGATTCAGAATCGGCACGTGTGACAATCAGTATAATTTTGCTATTATAAGCATGTAAAACCATTATTTATGTGACGGATTTACTGTAAGTAATGTGCTCAAGTCCTATTAAGTTTATATTATTATAAAATTGCGTGATCACAGCTTGGCGCGTTTGTGCAGGAAAGAGGGCGGTCGCGAGGAGGAGCCGACCAACGCGGCGGAAGCTGCGCCGGCGCAGGGTATGCGCATAGAACATACTTGCTGCTGCCTCGGCGTGTTGGTGGGCATCTCGCTCATCGCCGGTTTGTAACGCAAGAATGAAACCCTCATTATCAGCGCCCACCTTTATTGAAGCTTTGTAAACTAGCACTGATTTACTATTAAGCGGATGTTTTTGCAATAGCTCAGTTTTATGATTACGAACTAAAGCCTCTCATTGTAGAGACAAGAATAAAAATTGCGTTAAGAGTTTTTAAGCATAAGGTAACGATTACAATGATTTGGCAGAATTTCATTATAAAATTTTAATAAAAGGAAGAGGGTGCTTTCTCGAAGTAAGCTTGCAATAGAACGAATACTGATGATTATTCTACACGGTGCAACTGGCATCTGACCTACCTAACACAATTACTGGGATGATTAATTAATATATTTATTTATTTATATATATTTAATTATTTACTGGCATTTTCGGGCTCCTGACCGCTAGTAGCGACTGTCATAGGTATTTATATGACAAATGCGTCCGATGGCATAGCGTGCGAGGCATGGTCCAGTCTAGATATGCAAGAACGCATCTGCCAGTAACATACTTTTTCGAGTCTCAAAGATGAATAAGCGTCTGCAGCAGGCTACAAATATACTACTTAATTAAATAAATATAAAAACGTTTGCTTGTTAGTGCTAAGTATATAAATAAATATTTAGAACTTCCAAAAACAGATCTAGAGCCCGCAGTGGATTTAGACGGTATATAATTCAAATTCCCGTAAATATGCCGTGTGGTGCCGGCTCAGAATACCACTAGCGGATGGAGGATGGGCAGCAGCGTCCTTCGGGTATATTAACATTTCAACTGCGATCGCCAACCCGTCTGCCAAGCGTGGCGATTATGGCAAAAACCCGCAATGAGCCCACAACACACCTATATCGGTCGTTGTGGTGATCTATGGGGGAGGCATGTGTCCAGCAGTGGACTTCATTCGGCCGAAACGATGATATGATAATTCAAATATTTTTTTACCCATTAGCCCTCGTAGCAGTGATCCTGATGAAGGATACAACGCTTGAAGTGACTGTACTCCGTCAAGTTCACGTGGTAAGGCCAATGAAATAAATTATGTTCATCAGTTATACTGTTTATATTATATTTGGTTGTGGGTTAGTAAGAGGAAACTCTTAATAAATTAATTAATTACTGAGAAGTAAGAAAATTACCATTAATAAATACATGGAATTTTTTTGGCAAGCCTTGGAGGCGTCAATGTTTTTCTCGGTATAAACGACTGGAGTCTATTATTTTGCGAAACTTGTAATCTTTTTCTATCTTCAACATCATTCTTCTTTCTTTTTCGTTTGGTTAGGGACCAATTTTGTATCCGAGTAGATCAAGCCGCCCAAACTCCTCTAATGATAACAACTGGGCTTGGTAACAAGACTTGGCTTAACGACTGCTGTCTACATACAACAAGAGGGACCAACCATTTTATGTGCCCTCCGAAAAACGAAGACTTTCAGTTGAAATAGCACTATTCGGTCACCCATCTATAGACTGACCGGGCCAAGTGTCGCTTAACCTTATCGATCGTTTACCGATGAGTGAGAGCAACTGGATATGAGCCCTTCAAATGATTCTGGAATAGTATGCGGCTACCTGAATTGCGTTAGTGGTTGCCGGTTGAACATATTGTGTAGGGGTTTACGGATCCCAGTCTTACTGAAAGCGAATTGATGATGAATTGCTGGTATGTTCCTTGTGCCCGAACACCTGCACGAGACAAGATCTCAACGCGGTAATACCTAACAATAACTCTTATTGACCTTGCCATTTCCAAATTAGAAAAAATAGTATTTAAATATTGTTATATGAGAAATAATGTAGGTAGTGTTAAGAAACCTGTCTATGAATTGATTAATTATGTAAACAAAACATCGTCCGGTCCGGTTAGATGCATAAAATCAAGCAGAGTAAAAAACACTTAATTGGATACACAGGTAAAGGAGCAAAGATGACGTTTCTTTTGAGTTTGTCCCACCTTGCGATCATAAATGCAACGCTTCATTTTAAAAACAAGATAGATAACTATAGTCCAGTATAGTGTTAAACTTAGGTCCCAGTTTTACATTACATACATCATCATCATCGTTATATCAGTCAAGGACGTCCACTGCCGAACAAAGGCCTCGCTCGTAAATTTCCATAACGTTTACATGCCGCCCTCACCCATCGACTCCCAGCGATCTTCACCAGGTCGTCTGTCCACCTCGTTGAAGGTCATCCCACGCTTTCCAGTGCGCGGTCTCCACTCAAGAACCTTTACACCCCAGCGGCCATAAGTTCTACGTGCAATTTGCTCCGCCCATTGCCACTTCAGTTTACTAATCCTTTCAGTTATGTCGGCAACATTAGTTCTTCTACGGATATCTTAAGTTCTGATTTGATCTCGTAGAGAAATACCAAACACAGCTTGCTGAGTGAACTTGAGCTTTCTTATGAGACCCATAGTGAGTGACCACGTCTCTATTTTATAGGTCATCACATCATACATGGCTAGTTGGAAAATGTTTTTACTCGCTTAAAGAGTTTTTTCAGGAAAAATTTACAATATTCACACGCTTTTTTACAATATTCTGTTTTTTTTTGTTTATACTCTATTGTTATTTTAAACTTATTCAAAATTAATTCCTACTTTTTAGTTCGGTTATCTACAAAAGCGTACTTTTTTAGTTGTTTAAAATATCGGTTCAGCCGTTTCCGAGATTACCCGGAACAAACAGACAGACAGACAAATACATTAAAAATAGTTATTTTATTATACGTACCGTATACACTCTTATATAATAATAATAATAACGTTTTATTCCAGATAATACAATCCATTTTTGTTAGTATCACTCACCTTATATCTATTTCAAAATATTCAGTAATTAATATTACATTAACCATTTCACAACATTTAAATTATAAATTATTATTTTATTTGGCGAAACGGTTAGATGGCGTTACATGCATTTTGGTCCAGTGTCGCAGTATCGGGCCATCCACCCTATCCGCCACAGTAACTAAGAGGCTGTTGGCGCTGCCACGCACCCGCCGCATCAGTGAGGCAACACGCTTCCGCATGATGGCGAAGAAGTCATCTATATGCGCCTCTGCGAACATTCCTGATGCACTGTATCGTCGTGGCAACCCCAACAGCGCCCTAAGCGCGTTATTGTACTGGACACGAAGGGCGCTGTAAGCCCTTTGAGTGTAGTCGATCCATAAGCTGCAGGTGTAAAAAGATTGACAGTAAGCCCGGAATAGGGTTATCTTTACAACATATTTATATGCATTTAGTAAAAAGCTTTACAAACATTACATACAGACATTTAAATTTTATTTATTTGTATAGATTCAATAAGAATTGAAATATTAATAGTCAAAATATTAATATTATGAATTAAATGTTTGCATGTCATTTTAGAACGACAAAATAAGCTAAACTAAATTTATGTATGTGAACACTAATTGTAGACAATATTTTAAGCAATACATCTTTTGAATCTTGAATTTGTCTCTTTAAATCTTAAATTTTTACTGATTTATGTGATATATTTTCTTAGGTCAGAATTTTGGTTCATCGATGTTTTAAACTAATCAAGAATTCTAGAAAACAAGCTAAACTTGTTGATTTAAGTATTTAAACGGTTGCAGCTTATGTCACACGGGGAGCGCACCCCCAGCGAGGGTGAGCTAGCCATGTTGGGGGCTACTCCACCCGACCACGTATTTGCACCCTACGGAGCCGGCGCTATGACCAATGTAAGTGAAAAGTGTTCCTTATTTTGGTTACAGAAGTTAAAATATGCCTCAAATAATGTACTACCCAGTAAAGGATATTGCAACTCATTGCCCTCTAGGGATTATCGCAGCGCATAGGTATACTGATATTTTTAACAATATTTTATATTAAGCTGTGACTTCAGGGGAATCACCAAAGACACAAGTGACTTTTAACAATGGGTCTTTTGGCGTAGTTCCTCGATACATTAAATCAGATGTCCGCCGACCATAACGAATGTCATCCGACATACACAAACCATAACCGCGACTCTCGATCTCGTACAATGGCGATCTAGCATATAGATTACTCATTTGCATGGCGCTCTTTCTATTCTTTACTCACACAATGCTACTAATGTAACAAAAGAACACTTGTTACTTCGTCCTTGTATGCCATCACTCAGGTATATTCGCCATTGACAACAATCGCAAAGTTACAAATATATGTAGGTACATATATGTTGTAGTTTGCTTTTGAATACCTAATAATTCAATCATGGACCGGTCGTAAACTAAACTGTATATTTAACAATAATTACCGGTACAAAAAACTAACAAAGTACATTATTCTTTTTGGTTTGTAAATTGTTACCAATTATATCAAGCGACACGCAATACTGATTTATAGGGGCCCGGTCAGGGCACTGAATCTCCGGAACTGTACTTAAGGGTCGGACCAGAAGGACTAGTGAAGGCGAACGATTTTATGACAAAGCGTCCGCTTCCCGGTCCGAGTGCGGGATCAGTCTCGATAGCCGAAGGTCGCGGACTGCTCTAAGAGGGAACGAGAGGTGGCAGACACGCAGATTGCCGTCAGCCACTAATAATGATTTATTGCTTGTCGCACGTCATACGGTTCTAATAGAAAAACATTCGCTACGGGAGCGACTTTACTAATAAAGACGTGACTGTATATTTCCTTTTTATTTACAGGAAGGCAAAATGTTGACATTTGAAATGGGCGCATTACTTAGGAAAAGATATAACGACTTTTTGGGGCCTTACTATCTCAGTGGTAATTATGTTGGATACAACTATTTTTGTCAATTATATTTGCAATTTGTTTGTATATATCTAATAATTAGGTTGCCAATAGAGAGCAGTATCGTGATATCGTCAGACACAGAACTGAGTAAGATGACGGCTCTACTGATATCGGCGGGACTGTGGCCGCCTGCACCGGAGCAAGAGTGGAATGAGACGCTCCCTTGGCAACCTGTGCCTTACAAATATCCACCACAACGTCAAGACTATGTAAGTTACTTTGCGAGTCTCTTGAAACATAAGTTTAAATACGGATTTATTGATATACGATAGCACTTAGATCAATATATACCCATTTAGAAAATAAAGAAGCGCCAATTAGATCTTGCGCGCTGGTTTTTATAGACATGGAAAGGGGAGATTCAGTAGGGAGGCTTATGTCATTAGCCGGGATTTGGCTCACGAGATGCAGCGATTACCTATACGAAAACTCAAAAAATTGGCTTCGTGACCAGTGGTTGCGGTTAAACAAAGTTGTGCAAGTCAAGCTCAAACTGGCTAGCTAAGTACTCCAAATGCAGCCAACTATGTCGAGGTGGTCCAGCCGCATGACTTTCATATCGCAAGAGGTTCTTACTTCAGATCTGATTTACTTCGTCTACTATATTAACATACTTCCATTTCAGTTACTCTACGAGGAGAATTGTCCCCGGTACACACAAGAGAAGGAGAGGATACTTAAGGCATTCACTCAAGAAGGCTTGTTGTTACCATATCGCGACTTTTTTCATAAAATCGCGCTAATGACCAACACGAATTTCAGCACACCACAAGAAGCTTACTACCTAAATAATTTATTCCTAATACAGGTTCCAATATACTTCTTATTTTATAATTTAAGCTGATTAGTAGTCTCGATTAATTAATCACAGTGTTTATTAATTACAGGACGACATCAAAGTACCAAATCCGAAATGGGCAAAACATGTTAAAAGAAAACTTATGGATGTTGCCAGATTAGAATATTCGATGATGTTTCATAATAATTTGCTAAGAAAACTCAGCGGTGGTAAGAAATAGATTTTTTATAAAAACGTTGCCCCACACTAGAATTTCTCCTGTGTCGTGGGTGCGTTTACAGACATGAATTCCACATACAATACACCCAGACCCTGAACAACTACCTGCAGATTATACAAATATTTGTTCCGTGCGGGAATCGAACACACGACCAGGAGCGCAGCAGCCGACTGTATCAGCCACTGCACCAACCATGTCGTCGATAATAAGGAAACTAAGTTGACTATTTAGGCGTAATCGATATGTGATATTAAATTTAATAGTATTCACGTTTTTAAACAGACCCGTTAACGAGCTTAAAGCTACTTTTTGGAATTATATAAAGCTTAAAATAATTCAGGCCATACGTTCCGCCTGAACTGGCCATACGTCGCGTCTCTTATACATAACAAATTGATTGGAAAATTTAATTCCCCATTTTAAAATAATCGTTATTATAGAATGCTATTTACAGGCAAAAACTAATAACATTTATCAAAACTATTTTAATATAGGTCAAATTCCCATTTTAAATATTAATTATATTATTATACAGCGTTTGTTTATACTTGTAAAATTATTAATATATGACGAATTGCTAGCATTCATTAAAAATATACATGTATACTAATGTATTGTATTTTAACCAATATGATTCTATTTGAAGAAACCAAGGCCATAAGCTTAAATCTTGATTTACAAGGAAGTTTGCTTATGAATTACCGTTTTAGCATACATTTAAAAAAAATCCCCTTTTCTTTACGACATACCTTAGTATGTGGGGCTTACCCCACACTTCGATTTTTCCTGTATCGTAGATACAGTTAATAACATTACAACATTAAAACCTCACAAATTATTTACCCTCGAGGGGATCAAACCTGTGACACGCTCCCGTAGCGTAACACACTCGAGATCTTAACTGTTCGTTATGAATTCTGTTTTATAATGCCAGTTTATTACGCAATTTGACTACCGTAGCGAACGATGCCAATTGGTTAGCCATTTACAATATTCGGGTACCCAAATTTACGTCGATAATCAATTGCGTACATAATTGTTTCACCATCATCATATCAGCCAAAGGTCCACTGCTCAACAAAGGCCTCCCCCACAGATTTCCACAAAGTCCGGTTACATGCCACATGTATCTAACGGCTCCCAGCGATCTTCACCAGATCATCCATCCATCTCGCTGGAGGTCGTCCCACGCTGCGTTTTCCGGTGCGCGGTCTTCACTCGAGAACCATTTTGCCCCAACGGCCATTAGTTCTACGAGCAATGTGCCCTGCCCATTGCCACTTCGGCTTACTCATCCTTTCCTTTATGTCGGCAACATTAGTTCTTCTACGGATCTCTTCATTCCTGATCCGATTTCGTAGAAAAATACCAAGCATAGCTCTCTCCATAGCTCGCTGAGTCACCTTGAGCTTTCTTATGAGGCCTATAGTGAGTGACCACGCCTCCGTGCCATATATCATCGCTGGCATTGCCGTATTGTTGACGAAAAAACGTTGCGAAGTTCCCCGAACGCTGCCCAGCCAAGTCGGATTTGACGATTGACCTCTTTCTCGAAGTTGGACCTACCTAACTGGACAGTTTGTCCCAGGTAGACATACTCGTCAACAACTTCGACAACAGAGCTCCCAACGGATATTGAGAAGGGCACGACATGGGCATTTGACATTACTTTGGTCTTGCTCATATTCGTTTTAAGGCCCACCTGTTGGGAAACTCTTTTGAGATCATCGAGCATCGGGCTGAGCTCTTGTAGCGATTCTGCCATGACTACGATGTCGTCGGCAAATCGAAGGTGAGTGATATACTCGCCATTGATGTTAATGCCTAATCCTTTCCACTCCAGTAGCTTGCAGGTATTCTCCATTGTAGCAGTGAACAGTTTCGTGGAAATGACGTCTCCCTGTCTTACACCTCTCCGCAATGGTATTGCCTCCGTGCTCTGATCATGTACTCGGACCGATATGGTGGCGTTTAGCATAACTGTTTATAAATTGTTATTTTTCCTCGATATGATGCCCATTTAAGGCAATGTGGATGAATATACGAATTTAACTTTTTTTCTATACCTCCAGATTTAAAGCGATACAGAAAAATGTTATCTCTTGTCAAATGATATGTAAAAGCAAGTTGATAAAGACTTCGCAGAATACTACAGAACGCTATTCGTAAAAAAAAACATGTTAGGTGTTATTATTTGCATATATTAATTAATTATTATTCAGAAAAAAGTTCGTAATCTTTAGAGCGACCTTGACATTAAGGCTGTACCTATTAATTTAAATGCCAAAGACGTTGGAAGTGAAACATCACGTCTTGATTGAGAGTGCTGTCTTATAAAAAGTGAGTTAGCAATTTTATACTAATTAAGTAATAAAACATTATAAACCAGACAACAATAATACTTTTTGTTTTAGGATAACAAACAATTTTTTATATTATTGATGTTGTACCAACGTATGGGAAATAGGAATTTTCGTTAAAATTTATTATTAAATACATATTTTACGAAATATCACGGTTCGTTAGGGACTAATACAAAATGTTTGTACCTAGGTGCGTTGCTCCAACAAATAATAAAAGAAGCAGGCAGTAACAGCGCAGGGGAGTCCCAGCTCCGCCTAGTGGTGCGCACAGGCACGCCCGTGTCTGTGGCGGCGCTGCTGGGGGCCTGCGTGGCGCCACCACCCCGCCTACCTGATCCCGGTGCAGCCCTATTGTTCGAACTACACGAGCGACGCCCCTCACCTCAATCCAGCAAAGAACAGAAGACATTGAGCGATGGACAGCGGTTCGGTTTTAAAGTAAGCGTTTAATGTTACTAGCCAGTAGGTACATAGTAGGAAACCGTATGGAGTCCGGCGTAAGAATATAGCACCAATCCATCTCCGCCCGTAGATGTCGTAAAAACCGAGAGGGTTAGGCAGCAGCGTCACTGTGGTACAACAGCCGTTCTGCGCTTAACAACCTGCCTACCAAGCAAGGCGTAGCAACTTTCCCCCAAAATGACGACACACGGCATCTATGCGGACATGATGATGATGAGGTACAGCATGATCACTCCCTCCGAGTGTGGCACTACGGCTCCGAAACGAGTAACGGTATCGAGATTGCCAAAGATGACCGTAAAAAGGTACAGCACGGTAAGACCCATGGACAAGCTAAAGTACAGTAAAAAAACCGGTCAAGTGCGAGTTGAACTCGCGTGGAGAGGGTTCCGAAAATGCTGCAAATATTGTCTATTGTTGAATTCGGTCTTGTACCAGTAACTTATCCTAAAATCAAACTTAACATCGTAGTTGAAAAACATGTTATCCCATACATTCCTACCACAAAAGTAAGTTTGTACGCACAATATTGAAAGATTTACCATGTTATTTGAAGACCATAGACTTCTTATAGGGTTTCCTGTAATATGTAGGTAAAGAGCTAATATATTATTATATATCTACATTTTTGGCAGGCGGGTTGGCGATCGCAGTTGAGTTGTTAATGTACTCGAAGGACGCTGCTGTCCGTACTCGAACGAAGAGATGAGGTGGTGCTATTCTTAGCCAGCACCACACGATCATAAGTAACGGAATATCCACACAATATACGATGGCGAAAGTCTCATTCAACTCAAAAACTCTTATGTGCATAGGAGACGCCGATAGGAATATCAGAGGGCCAATTCTCGTAATTTAAAAATGTTCAAAATATAGTTCCGACCTCGTCTCAGTGTCATAAATGTCACAAATGGTATTCTCCTAAACTAACAAACAACGTCAAAACGTGAACTTACACTGTGGTGAGATCGAAAATGGATCGAAAGTTGATCGAAGCCAAAACGGTATTCTGCTAACATTTCGAACTGTCACATGTACTAAATTGGCATTAAATAAACGTCAAAATTGAGATTGAAATGAAACTATATCGAGATTATACTGAAATCCGACTGAACTTTAAGAGTAGCTGAATACCATTATTTCGGTCAATTCATAATTTAATCTCAGTACGGTCAAATTTCATAGTGTAAATTACTTACGGGAATTGGCCCTCAGAACGATGATGCATACATTAAATTTATATAATACTTCAACATCTGATCCACGTGGCAGACTTGGGTTTCAATTTGCGAGAAATGTGGATGTGTCTCAAACAGAAATTCCGATTTTCTAGGCTACAATCAATCATTGATGATTGTAGCCTAGACATAACGTTAAGAAGCCATTCTCTTTGTAATAACTTGAGAATAATTAACGTTGTCACTAAACCATTAAGTAAGCTGACCTTGAACTTAACATCGCGACCACAAGCACTGCTAATTAGAAATGACTAAACGTATTGAAGGCCTTTCGCGAAAAACTATTTTGTTTACACCTTTCACTGCAGGAATCCTACTATTTCCGGAATCCATTATTGTCCGGATTAAGGGTATAGCACCACTCGTGGATGTCGTAAAAGGCAACTAAGGGAACAAAACCAGAGGGATGTGAAGCAGTATCCCTTCTATCGAACGGCAGCCATTCTGCGCTCACCAACCCGCCTGCCAAGCGTGGTGAATACCGGCGAACTCCCTCTAAAATGACACACACACAAGGCATGTAACCGGATCTTTATGGTGGAGACCGTTGTTAGGCAGTGGACGTCTATAGGGTGATATGATGATGATAAAATTAGTTAGAGCTTCACCGATAAACTTTCTGATTGCCTAAAAAAAGTAAGCCAGCAAATTTTATTGTGTATTTAACTATTTGTAACTGAAAAGTGCATCCAAAATACACGACATATTTTGCTAAATGTATTCCTTTCAGATATACTACTGGGACGATGACTCGGCCGAACCACGCCTCATGGAAGTACCAGGATGCAACGCTTTCTGTCCTCTTGAGACATTCAAGGAGCTAACCAAATATATAGTGTCAAAGAACTATAACAGAGACTGCAGACTCGTTCCTAATACATACCTAAATTAATACTGGGAACTAGGTTTATTTAATACTTTCGACATATCGATGCAGTAGGCTGTGGTATTTAAATGTGGACGTTACGACACAGAACATAAAATATATTATTGTTTGTGCTATCGGTGTTTCACTTACCCTCGTCGATTTTGAGTCCAGTCTCATCACGCGGAATGTTTAATGAGATCTCAGCGAATTCGTCAGCGCCCCACTGTTGTGTACCTCGTAGTTTTAAATATTCTGCTATAAGTGCCGCGATGTGCAGTTGACAGCACATAGCCTGTTAGAATTTCAATTTGATCAGTTGGCCATTAAAAAAGAAATTGAATCAATTATAAACTTCTGGTAATTTGTACGTACACATCATAAAAGGTACTCAGATATATATTTATCGTGTGGTAACTACTAGCACCACCCCATCTCATCCCGTGGATGTCGTAAAAGACGCCTATGGGATTAGCCGGAGGATGGGCAGCAGCGTCTTTAATGAGCACACAACACGAAGCCAGATCAGTCGTTGTGACGATTTTTGGGGGAAGCTGTGTCCAGCGGTGGACGTTTCTCGGCTGAAATAATGACTCGGATATGGACTGTTCGTCTAATATATCGTCAGTACTTTACATTTTATGTGTATGATATGTGGTTACCTCATCATGGTCTCCTTGTCGGGAATTATGTTCTGCAAGATTAGAGAGCCAGGCGTGTCTCAACCGTGGCGTAGCGCGGCATGACGCAGCTAACGCGTGCTGCAACTCTGCCAGGTGGACACTGCCTGCACCTATAATATTTGTTTATTAAAATTATGATCTAATGAAGATATTGCTGGTGTTTCCAAGACTCCTAGGCTGCGGTCAGATGTGGGTTACAGATTGGCAGTTAGTAGATTAACCTTGAACTCAGCTAACTATAGCTGTTCATATTTTTTATTTGCTCTTCTCTTACGGTTTCCCCACTACCTATGTTTGGGTACGGCTTTTGTCGTAAACCTCACTGTACAGTGTCTAAGCGATTAGCTTTCTGCGCTACGAGTCACAACAAAACAAATATTTGTATGATACAGGCTCAGAATGCCACCACCCCATCTCCTCCCGTGGGTGTCGTAAAAGTCGACCAAGGGATTAGCCGGAGGATGGGCAGCAGCGTCCTTCGAGTACATTAACAACTCAACTGCGATCGCCAGCCCGTCTGCCAAGCGTGGTGATTATGGCAACACCCCCCAATGAGCCCATAACACACCCACATCGGTCATTGTGGTGATCTTTGGGGGAGGCCTGTGTCCAGCAGTTGACCTCATTCGGCCGAAATGATGATGATGACAGACTTAAATGTTCCGGGTCTGTGTGTTTGTGCATGGGAGATTTATGTGTGAAAAGTATAAAACAGTCGCGCTAACATCCATTTTCTGAACAATTTATCTGTAGGTCATACAAATATTTGTACCATGCGGGAATTGAACTAGCGACATACATCGCAGAAAGCAAAGGATTCGCCACTGCACCAAACATTGATGAAATTATTGTTTTTGCTCACTGGTAGGCACTGATCTGCTTATTGCGTTATACACGCGTCTTTGGAGCCGGTCGCCTTATTGCGTAATACGGCGAAGTAGGCGCTTAAGATGTGTGTAGACAGCACAGAATAACGCCATTATTTGTTTGAATTTCATGGCAATCTAGTAATTAATGTATTTGTTCCCAAACAGCTGTTCACTGTCATAGCAATATTCATAAAAAATATAAGGCATTTACGATTAAAATGCTCTAAACCATATTTTTATATTACCTGACGCACCAGCTCCTCCCACGCCAGCGAGACGTGCCCGCGCTCCAACAACAGTGCGCACGCGACGCATCAGTTCCGCCACTTCGCTAGACAATCCTGTTACATACAATTTATAGAACCTTTACTTAGAAGTGGCGTTGGAATATATGAAAGTATAATAAAGGTCACATAGTGCAGAAGTTTGAACGGGGCTATTAAGTATTTTAAATAGAAAAAGAGACAAAATAAAATGTGTATACAGAAGACGAAATAGTTTTCGTAGATTATATTATAACTAATATACTTGCTGCTTACCTGTTCCTTTCATAGCTTTATCGCCGGTCGCAAAACAGTTTATCACAGAGAGAGACTCTTGGAAGCGTTTGCAGTTGAGTGCCGTCGAATTATCAAGCAGTTTTGATACAGCCATGATGACCTGTGTAATTTGTTATTAATTTATTTGTACATTAACTTAACAGCAGATAATAAACGTGTGGTGTCCGGATTAAGGACGCACATGTGCGTTAGTTTGTGTGAGAGATAGTACGTGTTAGTGTGTGGGAGAGAGTGAGTTTGTATATGCGTGGGAGAGTGGGTGACCATGCGCGGGTGAGAGAGGGGGTGAGTGTTTGTGGGAGTTTGCGTTTCGTGTGTGTATGAGAGACGGGGGTGAGTATGTGTGGGAGATAGGAGGGGGGGGGGGAGAGTGTACGAGGGAGAGGGCGGTGAGCGTTTGTGTGCGCGTGTGTGTGGTCAATTTCAAACACTCACGACGTTTTTTTTGTCGTGGGGAAATCCTCATCGACTTTCTCCGCCTTGGGAGGGGCAGAGCGGCATGCCAGACTTTTACGGGCTAAAACACCACGGTGTCCTTCTACTTACCTTTAGCTGGGGGCGAGGTCAAGGTTGCAAATTTACGTAATTTTGGTCACGGGTAATTTACAGTTATTTATATTGAATACGGTTAAATTACCGGCGACCTTGGTTGGTATTTCTATTTCCTTCTACCTTAAATCAAATCAATTACAACATTTTCTAATGTAATATGTATATTTTCATTGTGTAATACCTAGTTTTTATTAACTTGTAAAGCTTAAGTGTTCGTGTGTTTTATACAACTTGTTGAGCAACGTATCAATGTTCACGTGTTTACAGCACAAATATTCATAAATACAAATAATTATTAATTTTCTGGAATACATATAAGATAAATAATTATTGCGTTATCAAAACAGAAGAATATTCTTACTTATTCATTGCACTTCCAGCAGTCAAATACAGATAGGCTGATACACACTATTTCGTAAGTACGCGTTTAGAGTGCAAACTACTTTTGAAATTCTGCTTAGTACTTGAGTACTTAGCCCACACCGCCCGCACCCCGGCCCTCGACCGACCGACTGAGCTGAGTTGAGCAATAACCCAAAAAAGGGTAAAACGAAAAAAAAAAACAATATTACCCGGGTAATTTTACTGGTTTGAATGCCTAGTGAGAGGCCAGGTGGCAGGTAAACACTCAGACCCAGAATAACTAACTGAGGCCTACTCGCTTAGCCACTACGCCAGCCGTGGCACCGTCATCATGCTCGCAGTGGTAGGCGGGCTGGCACGTACGTACCTGCAGGTGCACGCGCGTGAGGTCGCCGCCGGCACCGCGCTGGTAGTTGGCGCGCATGAGCAGGTACAGCGCGGCGGCCGCCGAGCGCCGCAGCCAGGCCGCACACCGTGGCGCCGTCATCATGTCGCAGTGGTAGGCGGGCTGGCACGTACGTACCTGCAGGTGCACGCGCGTGAGGTCGCCGCCGGCGCCGCGCTGGTAGTTGGCGCGCATGAGCAGGTACAGCGCGGCGGCCGCCGAGCGCCGCAGCCAGGCCGCGCGCGCCGCGCACAGGCGCACCACCGCGCGCACCACGCCCGCGCACAGCGCGCCGCCGCCTGCGCACACCACACGTCAGGGATTAGTGTTCAACATTTTGCAAAATGAAAACTTGTTATGTACAATAAGGAGTTTTGAATTGAAACGAACTTCTTTTACGCGACTTACAGTAGAGAGAACTGGCAGAAATCATCACGTAAGGAAAAAGCGTTATGTCCCCTCCAGGCTACCTTTGCCTCTCTTTCTCTTTCTATTATATATGGTTGTGTATGTGTGTGTGTGTGTGTGTGTGATTGTGTGTGATTGTGTGTGTGTGTGTGTGTGTGTGTGCGTGCGTGCGTGCGTGCGATTAACGAGACTCCAGCAGCAAGCATTGTGCGCGGTCAGCTGTATAACCTCAATTTTAAAGACGTGTAAATGTTTTTGTTATTGTTTTAATTCACTCGGGATTTATATTGTCATTATTGCAAGTAAGGAACTTCGGTTCCGACAGGGGTCCACTGACCGCACATTATTTTACTTTAATTACAACGGTTTAGGGCCAATTACAATAATTGAAGATAATCATAAATCTACTTAGGTTGCAATATTTCTGCTTATAGAGGCTTTACACGTTCTATGCCCATCCTCTTGATATCAACCCTTAGTCGCCTTTTAGGACACCAGTGGATGGAGAGGGACGGATGGTGACACAGAATCTTAATTCATAAGAAATCGTATTAACTATCCCAATGTGTGCTGTTTTTTTACAATCGGCTAACTTCTCGGTTGAACACTGTGCCGACAATATGCTTTGAATACGTTAGCCGCACCCACATAACACTTCAGTCAATTAGATTTCAATCCTTAAAATGCGAAAAGGAGAGCTAATGTTTATTTTGTATCTAAGAAACGTTTCGGTGGTTCAATAATTTTTAAAGGCAAATCGGCAGGACTGTTTTATAAAAAAAGAAAAATTAACGTTAAATACATAATGTGATTGAAATACAGTTTTATATCGTATTCATAATTTATTTAAGGTAATGCAGCCGAATATATGAAAAAGTGATCTGCGATCATTGAAATCAGCTTGGCTGTGATATTCTAAAAATAATTTACCTACAAGGGTAACTTATATACAATAATCCAAAGGAGAGACTGGCAATCGCCCATACAAGGCTAGGCCACGAATATTGTTGGTCGTTACACATATGAAATTGTTATGGTGTGATTGGGTATTTCATGAATATTTAGTTATAATTTTTATTCTCTATTGCTTTAAAGTAAAATCCTCTTTTTTGTGACAGTGAGGTTAAATATGGCGGTATGATCCAATAGCTACTATCCTTTATTGTATCACATAAAAATACCTATATGTCGATACATACTACATGTAATTAAGGAATTGTTTGCAATATTCCAGACAAATTGGTATCCAAAAGGACTTTTATTAGCTTGGTATGTATCTATGAACCTATGTAATGGAATTTTTTAACTCGATTTTCATCTCCTTCCAAAAGGTCGGATTGATTTGAAACTTCGCACAGTTATCAAGGACCGATGACAATACAATAATTTTAATAGTTTGTGAGGATTTGCGATATTTTCATCTCTGACAACTGGAAAAAATGACAAAATCATCGACATACACAAACTTGCCCAAAAAATGACACCTCTGTACCATACTGTGTACACACACACGTACATGGCACGCCCGTGCGCCTGGTATAGGCGATTTTAATCTTATGGGTGGTTCACCGGGAAGTTCGCTGATTGTACATAATCCGCACGGAAATGTGTATAGATCAGTTTCATGTGGAAATTCCTTCCCAGCAGGCGCTGGTGCACTGATGAACACGGGCCTTTTTTTGTCCTTGTCATGGACTTCCTTCGCCTTGGAAAGGAACTGAACTCTTACCGTCTAAAGCCCCACCTACCTGTATTGGTAAGAACCAAAACAATTTCATTAAAATAAAAAGTACAACTGGCGTGTTGTAATACCCACCTTCAAACAATGTCTCAGAGAACTGGTTGATATACGCCCTCAAGGCGGCAAACAAGTGCTTATACAAAGTCTCGCTCTGCGGACACTGTAACAGCTTGAGGTAAGGCTTCGCGGCGACCCCGTCTGCGGCCCCAAAATTCTTCATGAAGAGACACGCGCGGTCTATTATGGCAAGGCCAACTTCTGTAGCGAGGCAGCTTGCCGATAACACTGTATGTTCGGCCATTGCTTCCAATTCTGTGAAGATAGATTAATATTGCAATCACATTCATGCTCTCAAATTATCCCTGAGGAGAGAGAGAGTATGGGAGGATGAAACAACATGGGTCAATCTAACCAAATACGAATCTGTTTTAGTTTTACTACACATGAGTGTCTTTGATTACATTAATATTAAATTTCTTGACGATCTTCAAATCGAGCTGAGAAATATCGTCTCAGTCATTATATGTCCACTGCTGAACAAATTCTTCATTGATTTCCACAATTGTCATCATTTTGGGGGTATTTGCCAATACTGACCACGCTTGGCAGGCGGGTTTGTGAGCTCAATATGGCGACTATTTCACAGAAGGGATGCTGCTGTCCATCCCTTTGGTGTAGAGTCCCTTAGTTGCCTTTTACGACATCCACGAGAGGAGATGGAGTAGTGCTATATTCTTAATCCGGACTACACGGATTCCGAAATATGTGCAATATTAACTTCACTACTGATGTTACTAGTTTCGCAGTTTACACCGCAATAACTTCTGGACACCACGCCCTTACCGCATAGTTACGTTACAGTCGTTCGTACTTACTAATATAAACAGTAAGCTTTAAAAACACGTTTTTTCTTAAGAACCTCTCCGCACAATGTCTTCATCAGAAAATTATGAAATTTTACTGTCATAAATTACGAACGTATGAAGTTTCATTCTCGTAAACTATGAACTTACATCTAAATGTTAACTTACCAGTTATCACTGAAGAATTGACAAGATTTTCTCTATTTACAGTGTTATTTTTCTCCACAACGATAGGAGGTTCCTTAGAGAAGTCGGGCGGGCTCATTCTAGCAGGCAGAGTCCTTGCTTTAACGGGTTTCGGTTTACCATTGCAATCTGGAGTTGTTGCCTTCATTTCTGATAGGATTTTTTTTCGTCCGACGTATTGGAATTGTTCTGCACAGATTCTGGAATACGCAAAGGTTAAGGTAAGGTATTATTGATGTACTTTAAGTAAAACATGATTTGAAATAATTGCTTTTAATTTTTTTATGATAATAAAGTATTTTTAATAATGTATAACAATTTTATTGGATAAAAAGAGTCCGATAAACACTTACTCTAAAACATTAAAGAATGACTGCTGTTGAGCTTGTGATTGAGTTCTCCACCAATCGACGAGTCTTTCATCGTCCAAATACTTTAAAACGAACAGGAAACACAAAAGCACATCCCGCACCTCTTCCGCAGACATCACACCAAATCTATACACACAATAACGACCGTCAATTACCTATCAATAAGATTCATTATAGAATGAAATATTAGCTAGACAGTTACCTATTGACCTGATCACCGATTTCACTCAAGTCTAGACGCCCAACGTTTCTAGGAAGCGAGTCGCCGCCAGACATCGTTGACACAGATTCTAGAGAGCTTTGCGACATATTGTTGGTGATATCTGAAGAAATAAAATGTTTATTTTTATGTGAAGAAAAAAGCAGAAAGTAAGTCAGTTTTAGTCACAAGAAAAACAAAACGAACCAGCAACACTCAGGGGCCATATTACGAACTCTTATATTTCCAGGCAGTTTACACCGTAAACTGGACTGCCTTACAATTCCGTATTATGAACTCTTAATACCAGCCAGTCAGCGGTCACGTGACACTTGGCTGACTTCTGCCCGGATTTTGCCAGGCAATATGGTATTATGAACTTTCATTTGACATTTCTTTTCATGTTTCGTTGTCAAAAATTAACCTTCAGTTTACGCTACACTAGTATAGCTTTTATTGGATTGTTTTTAGTTATTTGGCGATATAGTTAGTTGCTATATTTTTATATCAACAATGTATCATAGTTGATGTATAAACTGAAATACATACGCCATTTTTTTTCGCTATAAATAATTTAACCGTTTTTTAAATAATAATTACTACATTTATTATTTAGTATAATAAAATCTTAATTTACACAATCGCGACCATACCTAAAAAAAGCGTGTTAAAATTAAAAACTGGGATAAAAATATATTTAACTAATTATTTATTAATAAGTGTAAGTGTGACTATCCATCCATAGGCAGCGTTCGGGAAACTTCGCAACGTCTTTTCGTCAACAATACCGCAATGCCTAAAGATGAAAGTCTTTAAGCAGTGTGTGTTACCAGTGATGACATATGGGACAGAGACGTAGTCACTCACAATGGGCCTCGTAAGAAAGCTCAAGGTCACTCAGCGAGCTATGGAGAGAGCTATGCTTGGTATTTCTCTACGAGATCGAATCAGAAATGAGGAGATCCGTAAAACTAAAGTTGTCGACATATGTGAGAGGATTTGCAAACTGAAGTGGCAATGGGCGGGGCACATTGCTCGTAGAAGTGATGGGCGTTGGGGGACAAAGGTTATCGAATGGAGACCGCGCACCGGAAAACGCAGCGTGGGACGACCTCCAACGGGTGGAAAGACGACCTGGTGAAGGTCGCTGGGAGTCGTTGGATGAGAGCGGCATGTGACCGCTCGTAGTGGAAATCTAAGGGGGAGGGGCCTTTGTTCAGCAGTGGACATCCTGTGGCTGATATGATGAAGTGTGACTATCAAATAAATACATAAAGGTACTTAACAAAAACCTATTTATGTAGTGTAATGCGCGAGTACGACTTGAAACGTAAACATAACAAGGTTAATAAATAAAGGATTGCTTTCGTTCGTAAACTTTATCTGGTGTAACCATCATCACAAAGCAGAAAATTGAAATATGAATTAATTACGTAGCAAAATACATTGTTTCAATATTTTCTCGTTACTTTTGTACGTGATAAATAGCTATATATTATTTTTCGCATAACTTATGATAAAAATTAAACCGTAACTGATCGATAAGTATTTAGTCATATTACTGAACAGTACAACATAAAATTACAAGCCAGCCATAGACAAATTATCCAGCGTGAAGTCAGTCAGCATTATGCATGAACGAAATAGAAGCTGTCAGTGTGAGCCCGTAAAATGAACTGCCTGGAACGTGCATGGTTTTTTAAAAGTTCATAGTACGACCCCAGGTCATTGTTCGAAACGACAGGAAATAATCTGTTTAAAAATAATAATCCCTAAAACCTAAGACATTGCTGTGTGTATCAAAACTATCATTTTAATAACTTAATAATGACACATACCCTTTCCATACATATGATTGCTTGGTATAGCTGGCGGTTCCTTAAAATGCGCAGAGTTTCTGACCGGCGTGTGATCGAAGTGCAGAGTGAGCCGGTTCCTTCGAGGAGTGCTATTCACTGACGCCGCCTCTTTCTGCGTACTGTTGAGCACTGGGTTCACTGTAGCATCTCCATCGATCTTGTCATGGCCATTCTCAACAAGCGGACTCGCCAATGTCTTTGTTACCAGCCGATGAGCGTTTTCTATTGTAATAACCACAACTACTTCAGTATATATGATTATAACGTATCACAACTGAATCGGCAGAAAATAACTATGAGTAGGCCACAGCGTGTTAAATTGTATTTTATAATAACGTCGAAATGTCGAGGTTAGTCGAAATACTGTTTTGATTTTATCTGTGCGCGAAGAGTCCCGAAATTATAACTTACGTCAAATATGTAAAAATATTGCAACACAAATATACATGTAGTTAAGAACCTCAATATCTATCTAAAACTAAGCAATGATGCTCTGAGATACCTATAAATATAAAAAAATATCAGACTATAGAGTAGGGCAGTTATAAATATTTTCATTGAGTCCCCAACGTCATTACAGCTGAAAGTATCCAACAGTTGGACATAGGCCTCTCCAAAGATCGCCCGGTCTGGGTTTGTGTTGTGAGCTTATTGGGGGGTTAAGCTATAATTGTCACGCTTGGCAAGCGGGTTTGCGATCGCAGTTCAGTTGTAAATATATTCGAAGGACGCTTCTGCCCATCCTCCACCTAATCCCAGTTGAGTTGTAAATATACTCGAAGGACGCTCCTGCCCATCCTCCGGCTAATCCCAGTCGCCTATTACGACACCCACGGGACAAGATGGGATAGTGCCTATTCTTAGCTGGCACCTCACGGATGTGTATCATGTAGTAAATAGATAAAGAAAGCATACTGAGAAACTGAATCCTAAAATAACTGGACGTTTAAAATTTTTAAGCGTTATTCAACCCTAAATACTTACCGAGAACAATGGTTAACCATGGTGAATATAAGTACGCAAGTCGGGCCCGACACTGTCGGCTTCTATAGCGGTCGTCATGTTCGTGTTTAGTTAGTAACGCTCGCAGCACACTCAAAGCTAACCTGCGTTTTAATGGCGCCTCACGTAATGACTGCTCAACCTAAAGAGATATAAGTATTGAGAAAACTTGCATAGATCCGAATTAATGTATTCAAGTATGAAACATGTTTTAAAGTTTACTAGCAATGTATATGTTTAGAGAACAAAGAAATACTTGTTTCAGTAGTGTTCCCGCAAGAAAGTGTCTCATTATAAATTCTTCTGTGAGTCTCAGCTTGGCAGGCTCTGTGTAAAAGTAAGAGTTGGTTCGATAAAGACTTTCAAGAGCTCGCAAAGAATCCATAGTTCGCAACAGCGGAGGCGTGCAATTGAAGCATGGGCTATGGGAGGTGACTGTATCCCACTGTTTGTCTGCCTAGTCTGGTATATATGTCAATCTAAACTATTGGTATAACAATGAAATAATAGACTTAGTATATGGTACTACCGTGTAGTCGAACAAAGAGCTCATCGCCGTATGATTATTTTTAATCTGCATTCATAAAACATTGCATAATATTCTCTGGTTTATTGCGATACATAACAATCGTACTCAGAACGTAAAAGCATTATAAAGAAAATTATATATATAAAACAATAAACTGCGCAATAAAGCGGTCATGTTATATAGACTAATTTAGACGATCTATCATCAATAACGGTATCAAACCCGTCAAGTTCACCATCTTTTTCAAACTTACTACACTGCTGAAAGGAATTCTTGGCAGTCGCACACTTCAGTCGTCTAGATATCTTGTAGTTCATACTTCAAATCGCACTCCAGCGCTGTCACGTATTATTATTTGTTTATATTACCTTCATCGCTATCTTTCGATAATTTGTTTGCGTGCAATGGCAGATTGAACGGTACAAAGTGCTCGTGAGAACAGACTGTTTGTAGAAAAGTGAATTTGAAGTCGAATAAAGCTTTTGGGTCGCAAGCTTTGAACTTGTCTAGGTATTTCTTGATTTGTCGGAACACGAAACCTCTATCCATGAACGATAGGCAAGACTGGAACAGAGAGAAAAAGTTAAATCATGGGTAAGTTAGGTTAGTTTCGCCCTGCGTGGTCTACCGAGTGGCGGATCCTGTTTGATTGGATCGGGCAAGATCTGTCTTCGCCGGCAGTAGTGAGTGCGTGTGTGTATGGCTATGCTGGCAGAACATGAAATTGGAGTGCACTGGTCTCTTTCTTCGAGAGCGTCATCAGAACGGGGTAACAACCGCCCACGGCACTCGTGTGTAACACGCCTAAGCCCCCTGTCACCGTTATATGGCGGGGTCTCTCGGGGGGTGAAAATCGCGCAGATAGAGGAATATGCTTGCTCATGCCGCGCGACTCTTTTGGAAGAGTGAGGCACTTAAGTGGCCATGAGTACCGTGTGCGCAGATGCTGCTTTCAGCGAGGCTTATGGGGGAACCTTTACAATCCCCCCCGAGATGTGCCTGGCCATACCCGCCTTTTTACAGTCGCCTGCCCTCCGCTAGAGGCGGTGACTGCTTTACAGTCATCCCCTTCGAGATGTGCTTAAAGGCGCGGCAGCAATGGTCGGTTCTTGTGTCATTGTAGTCGAGGTCCTGAAGCCCTCTTCAGTGCAGAAGATGGCCACTGCGGTAGTTTTCGCCGATTAGAGTCCCTCTCCCGCTGCTCTGCTCCGGGGCGGAGGATGTACATGAGGTATTTCATGAAACACAGGGTGAAATGATAAATAATTATAAAAGGTTAGGACAGGACTGTTAACCGTTTTGGAAGCCGGCTGGAGACGCCTAGCACCGGTCACAGAACCGCGGGGGCTATCAAATCTATTCCAGAGTAGTGAGGGCAGAGGCGGCACGGATGTTGTCCTTTCGTCTGTTGCAAGTGTAGTCGAATATCTCCTGGCGCGCTTTCCGCCTTTCGATAGCCTGGCGGAGATGGATGCGTGGATCTACGACTAGACACGCTCCCTCCGCCAAAGTGTCAAAAGTGCGCTTCCAGGGGCGTTCGAAAGGCTGAGGCGGTAAGCTCGGCGGCGCGTTTTCGAGAAGTAGCGCAAGCTGCGGTTTTTGTACGCAATAAAGCGCCTCGTGGAGGCCTTCCTGCCCCTCTTCAGAGCCTGACGAGAAGCGAGCGCGTCACCTACCGCCTGATGCAGGACACGGTTTTTCGGTGCCTATCTGGACAGGATAGCACGCAAGGTCACGGCATAGTGCCACCACTGACGTAGCGACCAGGATACCGCACAGCACATGCTGGAGCTCGAGGAGTGTCCTTCGTAGGTTGCCGAACGATCGGATCTGGCGAGATTTCTCTATCCTGGCAGAGCATGAAAACTGGAGAGCAGTAATCTCCTTCTGTGCGAGGAGAGCGTAATGCTCGATCGGAGATAACCGATCCCGCTAGAAGGAGGAGAGGGCGCCGTGTTAACAATCACCCCGGCGCGGATGTGCAACACGTACAACAAAAAAAAAACAACAAACAAATTATGTAATTACCTTTAGAAACGTGGCAAGATTTTTATTGAATATATGAGTCTGCATCGGCTGCTGTAATATGTATGACGGCTCAACCGTAGATACCAACTTGTCAATGTTTTCTAAGAGGTCCCCATGAAACCTTTCGTTGCGTGACATCTAAAAAATAATAAGTCTTATTTATGTAAGCAGGTTATGGCAGAGTGCAGACAGTTTGAAAACTAATAATACTTTAACAATGTTTAAAAATCATATCGGATCTTTTTTCGTAACATTAGTAATTTTATACAATAATAATTTTTAAATTGCATGTAGAATTAATCACTCATTTCATTTTTATTAATTGTGACATTAACCATGCTTACATTAATGACAATGTGTGCATTATGTAGCCACTATTGTTATAATATATACCAGCCAGCATTAAGTTCCCTGCATTATGGTTGAGCTGAGGAATGCTGCCATGCCCTTAAACGAGTGTCTTCTGTTGGGACTGGTCAGCTTTTAGCAATGGCTACCATATCGTAAAACAGAATAATTACCATCGTACAAACGTAAGTGTCTTTATTTCATACATATTGGTTAGCATTATCCTCAAATATCTTTTTACACAGTTCGATTGAAATCAGCCTAAGAATGTCCACTGCTGAACAGAGCCCTCTCAAAGGCCTCCCTTGTCTCTTATGAAAGTCTATGGGGAGGCCTTTTTTCGAGACTGTAATACTTTCACATATTTAAAAAGAGTATCTTTGGATACTTCCTGGCCGCTATTTTCTATAGGACTAACTACTCGGAACTGTGTAAGTATTTAAATTCAGACTATTCACAAATGGTTTACATGAATAAAAATCATTCATTTAGCAAACCTTTGAAATGTCTTTGTGATGTCTTTGCTTGATGGTGACTGAAAATTCGAGTAAATTTGAGTCATCTGCATCTGCAGGTCTAAGCTTCGGTGATTACGAGTAGGATGGATAGCATGCAATTAAAGGTGATATTTATGGACGTTAAATGAAATCTCCCTTAAACTATGATAAACAATTCAAGATACTGCAAGATCAAGCTCATATCATCCCACTACTATGCAAAACCCAACGTCATTATTCCATATATTAATAAATATTTGCGAAGATAAGAATGGTTTTCCCTTTCCAATCGTTTTAAATAACAAGGAAGTTACTCACTTTAATTCTTCCGGTGTTGATAAGGTACTGGGCCATACTTTTAGTTATAATGTCGAAGAAAAAGCCGGAATACTGCATGAATTTGTTGCCCAGTAGAAAGTCCGATTGGTTGGGGTCAACGAACCTGTGCAGCGGCGCCGTCAGCATCGTGTGCAGTTTAAATTCAACACAATTAAATACATACTGCAACAAACATTGCATAAAATAGAAACCTGAACGATCGCTTTTAAAATGAACAATAAAGACACACAATAACAATAAACGCATATCACGCTAGTGTTTCGCGGGCGTGAGTGTCTCAAACGTGCGTGATGTGTTGACGCAGCACTTACTCAGCAGTAACAGTTTAATGCGCAGACGCTGAATTATTTCTGTGTTTTATAGTTAGCCTTGTTGTTTTATTCCGCAACCGGTGACCGGTGAGCGTGGACGTACATGCGAAACAATGGCATGTTATGGACATATACCTAATTATATTAATTGTTCTACATCTTCTATTAATTAAGCTCCATAATCTATTCACTATGCTCCATATTCTATTAAATATCTCCAATAATTTCATTTCAGCCGAAAAACGGCCACTGCTACACACAAGTCCAATGTTTGCCACAACAGTCTCTATGGGTTTGTGTTATGAGCTCATTGTGGGTTTTGCTATAATCGCCACGCTTGGCAGACGGGTCGGAAATCGTAGTCGAGTTATAAATGTACTCAAAGGACGCTGCTGCCCATCTTCCGGCTAATACCATAGTCGCCTTTTACGACACTTACGGGATGAGACGGGGTGGTGGTTATCTTAGCTGGCAGCACACTCTAATAATCAGTGGAGTTTAACTTTGCAGCTTACCTTTACGTAGCTATCCAATAAATCCTTTCGACCATAATCATGTATCATATGTACAAAATGCACTATCAGTTTCACTATCTGATAACCCATATCCTGAGTGTAGCTTTTTTCAACCGTCTGCAAATCGAGTAAAATAAATGCGTTACTTTTACAGTAGGAATATTATAAGGAAGTTTAAACCATCATCATCGTCACCATCATAACCATCAAAGGAGGTTCACTACTGAACAAAGACCTCCCCTATAGATTTCCACAATGACCGGTTACATGCCATCGTCATCATCATTTCGGGGGGAATTTGCCAATACATGCTCTGAAGCAACAGATGGAAACGAGTTAAGAATACAGCCAACCCTATGCATGGGCTTCGTCGATTATGAGAAGGCCTTTGACAGTGTCAAGTCCTAGGCTGTGTTTAACTCTCTCCATCGCTGTGGTATAGCTCGATATAAGTACTATGACCGCTCCAGTGGTTTTAGCCAGTAGGAGTCCGGCATACTCCTTCGCCCTTTCCCGGGGCAAAGGAAGTTTATGAAGAATTTCCACTGGGCAACAATTTTCTTTTTTAAGACAAAGGATTTCTCCGGAAGTTGTATAATTCGGCGACATTGCAGGTCCAGCTGCATGAGGAGACCAAACCTTTCACCAAAGGTAGGGGAGTGCGACAACGGGTAGACGGACACCTTCCTCTCAATTATTTACATCTGCCTTAGAAGATACCTTCAAAAAGCATGTTTGGGCACAAAGGGGGATTAATATCAACAGGGTCTACTTGTAACATCTCAGATTAGCGGATAACCTCGTATTGTTCGCCGAAGCCTTGGCGGACCTCCATGCGATATTAAAGGAAGTGAACGAAGCTTCTTTAAAAGTGGGCCTTAGGATGAATATTTCCAAAGCCAAGTAGGTACATGTCAATCAATCATCATCAAATCAAACATCATCATCAAAAAAAAAAAGTGATCTTGAACATAATTTATCCTTTGGCAAGGAATGTCAGCTCCAGGTCGCCAGACGAATACAGCTTAGATGGACGGTATTTGTGAGTTTTAATTACATCTCCTTTTTTTGTACTCTTTTAATGAAAATCTTCTTAGGTTGTCTCTGCTATTGTATAACGGGTTTAATGACATCGTAATGGAAACTGATACCATAGATTCAGTACTTAATTCTGGAACCCTAAGCGTTAGAACTTTGCATCAGTCTTTATATGAATTTTCAGGTTTTTCCAGTAAAAAAAATACTGATTTCAGTATAAAATAATTGGCTCCGTCTACTTAGCACTATGTTGAATAAAAACAGTTAACTATTTATTTTCATATAAACCCGCAATATAAATTAGAAAAAAAGAAGAATAAACATTACCGCACACTAGGCATTCTCCAGTGTCGTGTCGTGCGTTTACAGACATGAATTCCATATACAATACACCCAGACCCTGAACAACTACCTGCAGATCATACAAATATTTGTTCCGTGCGGGAATCGAACCCACGATCCGGAGCGCAGCAGTCGACTGTATCAGCCACTGCACCAAGCGTGCCGATAAAAAATAAAAACTATACTGCTGTTGTTTCGCTACAGTACATGGATGAGGTCATCGCTCGCAGCAGCATAATAATATCACATCATAGTACAGTAATCACGTCGCGTTTTGACGATGCATTGCATGTTCAAAATTGACATAACTGTAACCTTATTCTTTTCGAGAAAAATAGCTTTCCTATTTCTGAAACCTGTATGCGGGCACTTACCATCAATTCGAAAAGTTGATTCAATATAGTAGGCAAGAAAGCGACGAGCGAACTCAACTTGATCGCATGCGCAGCCTTCAACGCGTTGCATACGTCATTCCATGGTGGTGGTGACGGGGAGGTGGGGGGAGAACTGGACTTGATCAGTCGTTCAGCTTGGTTGAACAGATTGTGCAAGTGTATGTCTCGGGTAGCTACTGTAGAGTCGAGGACTAGTTGACACCGGAAAAGTTGCTTCTCTCCTTCCACCCATACCACTTCTGGTCCGGTGTTCTGTAAGAATGTCCTAATGTGAATTTTTCGCAGAGTGACGTCAGAAAGCGAATGATCTAGTGAATGACGGTTCACAAAAGAACTATCTAGAACAAATTTACCTGAGTGAATTCATAATTTTTAGTTTATTGTTTTTTTTAAGTCAAAGTAGCACTATACACAATAATGATTTAACGTTATCTGAAGCCAACCGTACAAAAAGTAAAAAAAATTAAAACATGATTAAGTTTTACCCATCATTGCCATATATTCAATTGAAAATGCTTGACCCGATATTTTTTTTATTACTTAGAATGATGACACTTGACACATCTTGACACCATGTCTCCTGTATTATAGGCATAATTTTCAACCTTACAGACATATTCCAGATGACAATTACCCAGACCCAGGACAACTATCTGCTTGTCGGCGGGGATCGAATTTGCGAAACGCAGTGCAGAATGCCAATCGATTCGCCACTGCCGTCGAAAAAGTCTATACAGCTAGTCAACGCGTGCGTTTTTACAGAGCGGTTGCAAGGTCTGCGGGGGAAATGGGCAGGGCTTAAGACCCTAAATGCAGTATGAGATTAAGTTTATTGGGCTGGTGCATTCTAATTTTGAATGCTGCTGACGCTGAGTCTTGACTTTCAAGATAGTTTTTATTGACGACCCTGCGAAAATGTCAGACGTTTGCCAGTAACGGTAGATGTATTAGGTTAGATAATAAATCAATCAATAAGAAGACATACCCCTTTACCAAGTCCAAGCGGTTGAATGGACAAATATCCTGATGGTAAATGTGTAGCTATGGGTAAGTTTACAAGTTCATCCACTAACTTATCATTTTTCAATAGCGGTGCCCAAGCATATCTGAAAACAACCATAATAAAATGCAATGCAATTTTAGTCAATGTTGGTTATTCAATGAAATCATTATTACGTAAGCTCGTCAATTGCCACCGCTACATATTGACCAGTGTTATAGGGCATTATTCACTTGTAACAATACATACAATGGATATTGCTATAATAACTACAATTCGTGGTTTGCGGATTGATGATTAGCCTCTTACAAACTTCATCTAAGTTTAATTGCTGTGCACATAGCTCTAAAAGGCATAAAAACCATGTTGCTGCGTTTCGTACGGTGAGTGACGAAGACCCGAGCCCAAACCCCAAAAATATGTCAGGCATACGACATGCATTCAAGGATAAAGTGATGTCTGCCCTTAACGTCAGCAACACATCAGGTATATCGCTTGTGTTACGGATGTTTATGGGCGGCGGGGATACGTTCAGGCGACCATGCGGCTCCTATATAAAATTTAAAATCTTAATTTTCTTGACTTAAATGTATCCTTTGCATTTCTGTATTTTAAGCTTCGGATAATAACACCTAGTAGGTAGGGATTGCAATCCCGCGAAGTGGGATCCTGCATTATTTGACGGTTTGTGGGACCAGCTATGCAGATCCGCTAGTGGTAAGCTTCTAAAAAAGGTCCGAAAACGTTCGTTTGTGCTTCAACTTTCCACTCCGCGTTGTCGCCAAAAGGGAGTTCTCGGCTGCTGGCTATATATGCAATTCTATAAGAAGTAGATTGGGAAATGAAACAATTAATACTATTTGTTTTTAAGATGATTTTAATGTCCTATCAAAGACATAAAATTAATTTTATTAATGATACTATGACAACTACATAACAGGACTGATTATTACAACGATTACAATCATAGAAGCATAGTAAACAGATGCTAGACTTGTGTTTTAAGGAGTTTCATAAAAAAATTAAGTACCTATGTGCGCTATACCGCATCTTCCCGCGGGAATATCACCAATCTCGAAAATGTGCTGCGGGATTGCAATGTCTACTAGAAGGATAGTCTCACGCGCACCGCTGTGAAAAACGCGTAACCTTAACACTATTCATATGCGCAAGCAGTGTATGTTTAGTTTCACTGTCGCGGACACAAGTACATAGATAATATCGTTATAGTTATAGACGTTTTCAGGAGCAGCGTTCACAAGGACAAAGCAGTAACAGGATCGCCCAGCGTGTGGTGTCATATCCATGCATGGCATGGCAATGCAATGTTCATGTGGCAAGTATCCTTCTAGGTGTCATTATGCTAAGATTTTAAGTTGTCTCACGGTGCTTAACGTTTGTAGTCTCATGGCGTTTCATCAAAAGAGTTTCGACAAGTAAGTCATAAAGGCGTAACAAACTTACTTCAGCATTTATGTTATTAATAAGGATAAAAATACATTTTAGCTTAAGAAGTACGCAACAATATAATTGGACTGTAATATTTACCCTATACAAGTTTCAACGTTAGCGTCGTTTTTCTTCGCAAGATCGCAAGATATATGGTGGAAAGTAAAGAGCAGGTGATGTTGAGAAGTGAGTGTTGCTGGTAGGCGGATCTTGGCTTCGTCACACCAAGTCGGGTTTGCGTTGTGATGTAGAACTGAACAACGGTATTGTGATGTCATGCCGAATCGTCCGTACACCACCTACAATATTATTGTAATTGTAATGTAATTTTTTGAAACGTTACCCCACACTAGAATTTCTCCTGTTTCTGTACCCACGACACAGGAGAAATATAAAAATGAATAAATAAATGTTTACAAAAATCTCACATGTATAAACACTTAGACCCGATACAAGAATCTGTAAATGTAAAAACACGTAGCGAAGAAATCCAAATAATACACATTCATTCATTTTGGTTTTTTAAGAAACGTTGCCCCACGCTACGATTTTTCCTGTGTCGTGGGTGCTTTTTTTACAGACATAAATTCCACATACAATACACCCAGACCCGGAACAACTACCTGCAGATGTTCCGTGCGGGAATCGAACCCGCGACCCGGAGCGCAGCAGCCGACTGGGTCAGCCACTGCACCAACCGTGCCGTCCATTCATTATTTAGTAGTCTTCGCAACAAGAAATAAGCTTTGCCGGTAAAAATAGCACCTGCGGTCGTGCACTTCGATAATCGCGCATAATATAGTATAATAAAGACCTTATTACAAGGATTGTAAGCACCTTGAAATCATTGGATTGAAACTATTATTATGTACCCAATAGATAGTTTTTTGTTGTAATTTTATTTATTATTTATATTAGACTTTACGACCTTTTCGAATCTACAAGATGTAACTCACTGATAATCAGCCTGACAATAAAATATGACGTCAAAATATATGATTCTCCTTACCTCAAGTGGCTTATTGTCTCCAGTGTCGTTATCCCTCAATTCAACAGAACACGCGATATTTCTGGCTCTGGCGAACATTTTTTGAGATTCGAAATTCAAATTCAACGGGCGGACATATAAATGGTGTATGAATGCGGCATAGGGCTGCTCCGGTTCGACGTTCAGTGTTGCCAGTTCTAATGTAAGTGGTGATGTAGGCGGAAGTGGGAAAGGCTTTAACGCAGCGTGGGCGTTTGTCATACAATCTGTAATGTAATATAATGAAAATGATTAAAACCTTCAATCAATCAGAGTACATCATATCATTGGAGAACTTGAGACTTCAGATGCCAATGCATTCCATCAAATTCTTCGATAAATCTTTTAAAGTTCAGGCTATGCGGTTGTGGAATGCAGTGTCAGTGAGAGCTGCCAAATCATTACCTTCCTTTAAAAACTTAGTAAAAGAACATTATCTGTGCTCTTAAGTCTGAGTTATTTGTCTATGCTATTTCATTGTTATCACATTGCGTTTTATTTTACTCTTTCACTTTTCTGTATTCATAATTACCTAAAATGTATGTATCTGTTATATTATTATGAGATTTGTTTTAAATATTTAGTACTATCATCTACTTATCCGTACACCACGGGCTACCCCATAATTATTTTTCGTGACTTTCTTGTCCATCCTAAGGTTGTCTAGAAAAGATCGCTTTTAGCGATCAAACCGCCCATTGTACATTGTATTAATATTTAAGTTTTCTTTTTAAGATACAAATGGTGTACAATAAAGTATTCTATTCTACATCTAATATTTACTGGATTATTTAATGCTTTTTTGACTATCTATCTCAAAAGCTATTACACAAATAAAAGTTATTTATTATTATGTGAATGTAACTCAATTACAATGCTCTCTAGTAATAGTTAACTACATATTTACTGCGTTCGGCGGTGTGATTGGGCCGCTCCAAACTTTTCAACCAATCGGAGCGCCGAACGCGGTTAGCGTGTAGTTTACTATAACGTTTCGATTGTCAAGTGAAACTCGTGCTAGGGGTACTGGAACTCACTATAAGATACACTAGCGAGCACAAAAATGGAATCACACGCGGTGCGGTTATTAAAACAACATTTTATGTATCTACTTAATCGAAAAACATATGTATTTATTTTAATCTTTTGATTGATGTTCTTTAAATGCTACTCTATGCTATAATGCTACTTTAGTCTTTAAATCGAAACCATAATCATTAGAATCGGTTCTATATTTCTGAAGTTGTCACCCTTAATTTAAGGAAGCAAGGAAAATAGGAAGTAAAGTAATTACTTTATTCCCTCTTCTTGCTCTAATTACAGCTTGTAAACGTTTGCACGTCGATCTGATAAGTTTTGACGTTATCTTGTGGGATTCCTTCCCACTCATCCAACAGAGCTACTTTTCACAGTTCACCAATCGATGCAGGGCCTGGATTTCCTGCTAGAATCCTTTGTTTGAGCTCTTCCTACAAGTGCTCATTAGGATTTAAGTCGGGCTCAGTCCATCGTAGCGATTTTGACTTCACTAAGGAGTTCCTTATTCCACGTGTAGTGTGAAAACGGTCGTTGTGCATTAGGACCAAATTTTCACCGATATACCCAAGGAACGACATGTTCCAGTAAAATATCAGTGACGTATCGGTCTGCGGTTAGTGTTCATACTGCAGCGTGTGAAGATATATACCGCTGATTCTAAACAGTATATCATACTAGTTACGAAGAATAGGGGGCCTAAAAAGGCCGCTTTAGGTGAATCATCTCAATACGAATCGTATTATGATTTACCTAAAACGGTTCTGGCGTTAGTTTGTTTGGTAGTACTAAGCCATAAATACACACTCAATTATTTTTTGTCGCAAATAGTCCCTTATTAGCCGCCAGAGGTGAATCCATTTTGTTGCTCCCGAGTGTAGTAACTATTAGGACATCTGTTAGGACCTAATTACTGAATAAATGATTAATTTGAGATCAGGAGCCCATGTTTAGCCCTAGCCCAGTTTAGGGCCAATGGCAACTCATTGTAAAGTAAATATCGCATGGAAAGATTTGAACTTCTATTATTTATTTGTTTAATTAAATAGGGTTCAAAGACAAGATGAAAGACTAGTGAATCTAATTATTACAGATAGAGTCTTTAAGCTTTCTTTCTGGGGAAAATTGATACTATCCTTACTTGGTACTTGTTCGTTGCTTTGATGTATATTAATACTGAGCCAGCCAGGTATCACAGTTAGTTTTGACATCTTCTCGGACTTGCGATAGTCAGATAATGTTTTTAGAAGATCATCATCTGACATTTTGTTGGGCTCTTGACGGTATATGGAGGGAAATTCGGGTGTCAAATCCAAATCATTGCTGTACATTCTGGAACAAACACTGTATAAAAAACTAAACAAAAACAACAAGTCTGTAATATAGATTCATGTGAACATTAAGTGTAAACGTCTTACTTGAATAAAGGTTTGGCTGCCCAAGCAAAAGGCATCCTATAAGTACCCACACGGTTCGCATAAGCCTGTACTGTTTTATGGACTTTGAGCCCAAGTCTTGGGTCTTTAGTAGCCTTGAGGTATGGCTCCAGTACTTGACTCACGTGACCTTGCAGGATTTTGTCAATTTTTACCACCAGAAACAAATCTGAGTGAGGATTGTTTACAGACAGCATCACCTGGAATAAATATTATAGCGTCGTTTTTTAAATGATCAATGTCATAATTGCAATTCAGTCCGATTTTATGTTTTGTGTTATGTTATTTAGATATTATGTAAATGAAAATTGTATAGTACCTGTCTCTTCGACCTAAACCACTCTTCCGGTATCTGACTAACGTCTAACTTAACATCATAACTAAAATTTTCTACTAATGACTTTGTGCACTCTGTATCCTTGACTAGATCTCTGACAGCTTCATGATTAAGATCGAAGTGGAAGTTCTCCGTGAGTTTCTTCCCACTCCTAGCGTCATATAACGCGAGATACGTGTAATACGGCTCTACTTGACACAACAATTCTTTATCGCCGTCTATTGGAGCTTGTAACCTAAACTTTAAGCTTTCGCATTTGAGCAAAATTCTTTGGCCAAAGTGTTCTCTGAAACAATAATCACAAATACTGTTCAGCCCAAATCACGTGAACAAGAATGCTCGTGACAGTCGGCACGCTGCCGAAAGTAACGATAAAAAAAACTTTTTATAGCTGCAGGAATGTCTGTTTTGCTGAAATCGTTTTATAGTTATTGACTAAAAAATGAAATAAGTAAGTTGGTTTGCCAAAACAGCAGCTTTCACTGGCATGCATTTCGTGGCAAGAATTTGATAAAATAAGTGAAAAAACGTAGAAACCTACTTGAATGGTTCGAGCTGAGGTTCAGGCGAGGGCGCCCGTTTGTATGGCATGTTGAAGATATTATAGCGGCACTCGTTACGCGCGGCGGCTATGGACATATCTGTCTCGCGAGAGTACCGCATCAGCAGCGGGTTCATGCTGTGTTCTAGGCCCTTCAGAGTACCGTACGTGGCAGGGGGAGGCTCTGCTGTTAGGGATACATCGGCATCTAAACAATTAAAATTAATTTTCATCATCATCGTATGATAAGATAAAATGTGTTAAATAAATAAATATTATTGCATGATGAAAATCGAGAAGTTGTAGATTGCAATCGCGTCATCATCATTTCAGCCAAATGACGTGACTGCTGAACAAATGCCTCCCCCATTGATTTCCACAATTGTGTCGTCATTGTGGGGGGAATTGCCAGTACTCACCACGCTTTGCACGCGGTTTATGCGCAGTATGCCTACTGTTCCACAAAAGAGATGCTGCTGCTTGAGTCCCTTAGTCGACTTTTACATCATTCCTGGGAGGAGACGGAGTGGTGCTATATTCTTAATCCGGACACCACACGGAATACGCGGACCCAAATGTAACCTTAAAACCAAAAGTTTGCTGAAACAAATACCGAAGCATGGCTAATAGGTGCTATAACTCTACTCAACTAGACCTATATAAAATATACCTTTTAGCTTCTTTTTATATGGTCGGTATTTGAAAACTTATTTGTTAAGTGAATCCAATTAACAGTAATAGTTGAATATGTTGTTTATCTTACCTTTATCCAGTGCTTCGTCGCTTTGGTGTGTTTCTTGGCTGTCTTGGTTCTTTTTCAAGGCCGCCTTAAAAGCGTTGATCCACTCATTCATTTCTTCTTCATTTTCAGCTGCAAACGTGTAGCCTTTACCACCGGACATCCGCAATTCGAAACAAAACCTTCCCCGTTTTTGATTCTGTACAACAACGATATGCTGTATTTAATAATATAAACCAGCTTGTTGCATTAATTATAATATAGCATTGAAATATTTATTTTGCCTTTTTATCCAGAATTAAAGGCTAAATTCGGACTGTTATAGTTATGCCTATATGATGTACCAGTTACCGGCTCTTACGTCCATTACGTGATATATTTTTAAATAAAAAATTGAGCCGCTCTAAGTGTTCCTGTCACATATTTGTTCCGTGCGGGAATCGAACCCGCGACATGTTGCACAGAAAGCCTGTGCCGTCAATAGTTCGCCTTCCTAGCGGGAAGAATGTTCTGAATGAGTCCAGTAATTTGCGAGATAAACACCCACATATCAACGAACAAATTATAATATTAAGTAGATGGGTCGATAAAGCCTTACCTTAACGACATCTGAACAGAAATCCATAACGATAGTGAGCTTTGTATCCGTCTTCTTTTCATCTTTATACACTTCAAGTATGTATGTACCATCGGCCTCTCTAACCATTGAGCAATAACGTTTCTTAAATGATTTTGAAGCAAGGTTACTAAATATCCTATCTGAGCCGATTTCGGGTCCCTTGAGCAAGTGTCCCTCTTTGGTACCAAGATCCAACTTAGCCGCTTGTGTTTCGTTATCACTTTCCGTTTCGGCGTCAATATCGTATACTTCTTCCGGAAATGTATTCTCTATAGGTCTGTACAAGAAAAGATAATGGAATAGATAACAGTATTACTCGTGTGTTTGGGTTTACTCATTCCAAAGAGTGGTTCCTTGAATTGATGAAACAGGAAAATTGTTGCCATATCAGTTGGTACGTAACACTAATATACGATAGAAGCTATAAAATACAAAACTCGTCGACCATATCACCATTATGATTGTATGTTCTTTTTAGGGATTACGCATGTTTGAAGGCATAAAAAGCGAACATGTTCGGATTCGGCACTTCAGAAGTTAACGAGTACCTACTCCTGTAGTTTAGAAGGGGTCGTGACTTTAAAGATTATGTAAGATTAAGCGATCATAATAATAAATAGTTTAAATAAATTAAATTAAGATTATAAGTATGCAATATTCAAATATAGTCAGTGAAATCGCCCGTCAGGATTATCGTATTATAATTTTTACATAACTGATTAATTTACTATATTTAATATATCCTTTCATCATATGCTGTAGAATATTTTAGGTTATGAACTTATGACTCATTGATCAGATATGAGAGCATAATGCTCCGGCCTTGGGAATACAGTACATAGCTTTTTGTTGACCATACAATGTTCATTGCCATGTAAAGTATGTTAATTATAACTACTAATGAGAACCCAACTGTTTGTTACAATTTTAACACGTTGCATGTAACCGCCTTTCATTAGTTTTAGATGCGAAGTTGATAACCAATGCATTTTAACGATGACATTCAAATGAATTCTTCATTATTCATGAATATTTATTATTGCGGCTTGGTATTTCGGCGAACTTGTCGCATATATTTTTGTTGCAATCATCAAGACATTTTTGTTTCTAATTTTGTAAACATAATATGGATATAAACGACTTGTGTCAGCCAATTATCTTTTCGTTTAAATTAATTTAGCTACAAGCTAATAATATGTTACAATTGGGTAATAGGCAGATGTGTACGTACCTACACAATGCTTATGAAACAACCTTCAAAAAACGAAACATAATTTGAAGGCGACAATCAGAAAGCCGTAGAAATCGGGTTTATTAAAAACAAATCGTTGTATTTGACATAATTAACTCTTGAAAAAAGTTTTTTTTCAGCACAAAACAATGTGTACTAAAAAACGTGTGTGATTTCGTAATAAAATTACGAATTTTATATGAAACAAAAAATGAATTTGTTTTCGTGCTCGAATAGAACCTTTATATAAATTATAATTACGAAAAAAAAATTACAACTGGTTTTTAATAAACACTATCCCTATAATCTACTGCTTGTCCCATTGGAATAAATTTCATACCCAGGACTCAGGACCCGTATATATAGACCGACTACTGCCTATATGTAGCAACATCAATTGCTTAGATTATTTTCTTACCTTGGTAAATTCAGATAGGTGCCAGAGTAGTTGCTGAATTTATAATGTATGAGGTTCCAACTAGAAGCATAACTGAGCAGCGCTTGTCTGGTGAGCAAAGGACAGGACGCGGCAGTCCTGACGTCAGGAACTGCCGTGGTGACTGTCCTCCAACGACGAGGTAGAACAACACTCTATGGATAAGGGATTTGATAAAAAACACATATATATATATATATATATACCCGTAGCTTAATCGCTTCTTAGAGAAAAATCTACGTAAAAAATAATTTTCGTTTAATCTTAATTATGAGTACATTTAAAATATTTAATGTGATGATATTATACACACACTTAGAGCATTTAACCTAGGTTAAATGCTCTAAGTACACACAGTGGATAGTATACAGAATTCCACTGTAATAAACCAGAACCCGTAGTCTGTCATATCCTTACGTCATCTAATGTAAAGACTCCTTTGTTGAAAATATCCACCAACACAATTTTGAATTTACCCCAACATCAGCTTCCAAAGCACCCTACCATGGGTGCTAACTTATCTTCTAGAAAAACTAGCGAGATTATCGAATGTGCAGTGGCATCTCCTAAATCTACTTGTATTATATAAAAAAAATAGTCAATATATTGTTCAAATTTGTTTAGTAGCATGCCAACAACTTATTAAGTATAAACAAAACATGGATAACGGTAATAGAGATGAAATACTTGGTGGTTCTGTATAATAATGCTATGCCACACAACGACGCATCTTTATCCTGATATATATGACTCTTGTGTGGTAATTAGTGTTGCCTGGTCCAAAGGTAATAATGTAGGGGCATAAGATTTAAGAAAAAACAGTATTTTGGTTTTGAAATGGCGACAACTAAAATCCCTAGGATTTCATTACGATTATTTTGAAAGTATAATGATAGTAGGACATGTCTTTCTTCTTTGTGCTGCCCAAGCTGCCTTCATTATTTCAACATTAGTAAACAAGCATATAAAGTTCGCTAATTTTAAAAAATGTGTCCGCTAAAGCTAGTACAGAATTAACAAAGAAAACAGTGAAAGTAAATCGGGCTATTTAGCGTCCCGATCAACAGTAAAACGGATCATGTTCACAATCTTTGAAAATTGGGACGCTCCACGCAAATTGTACACCTAGCAATGTTAGTGGTGATGTTTGTTTAAACTCATCATCATCATAATATCAGCCAAAGGACATCCACTACTGAATAAAGGCCTCCCCCAAAGATTTAACAAATTTTAGATTTTTATAATTCTTTTTTGTTTTGTGTACTAAAATACTGATTGTTTATAAACAAGAATAGGTTTTTGTTCTTATTTAAAAGATACTTACAGAGACATCATCAGTGGGGTACAGCAGTATATCCCTAAGTGGATCATTCAGCAGTAAAATCTTGTTGTCTTGAATGTATTGTTCAAAATCTAGTGCTGTACATTTGTTTGCAATGATATTCTGTAAAAGAAATATATTTTAATGAATCTGCACCGTATGACCCAGACAAGGAAAAGCTTTTTTTTATTGGTGCCCAGTGGAAATTCTTCATGAACTTCCTTCGCCCCGGGGAAGGGCGAAGGGGTATGCCGGACTCCTACCGGCTAAAACCACTGGAGGGGTCATCTTCGGCACCTAAGGGTCCAGGTACTCGTATGACCACACTACAGCCGCCCACTGGTGGCACGCCTATAAGCACATCTCTGAGAGGGTGACTGTAAAACAGTCTCCCCCCCGGGGAGATAAGGAAAAGCCTACCCCATCGGTTAGAAAGGAGGCCCATGATTTAGCTATGCAGGCTATAAATATGTTGGTGAAATACACACGCACATCATCAGTCTTTAAATATCCACTGTTGAAAATAGATCTAACAACTGCTATAATGAATATTACATGAAAGAATTTCATCATCATCATATCAGCCAAAATATGTCCACTGCTGAACAAAGGCCTCTTAAACGACCGGTTACATACCGTGTGTCGTAATTTTGGGGGGAATTCGCCAGTACTCACCATGCTTGATAGGCGGGGTGGTGAGTACAGAATGGCTGCTGTTCCACAGAAGGAGCACTGCTGCCTCGTTTTTGGAGTCCCTTAGTCGCCCTTTACGACAACCATGGGAGGACATGTAATGGTGCAATATTCTTAATCCAACATATTAATAAAACTTGATTTAATAAAACTCGAATGCTGGGGCCACACTTACGTTTAACGCCATTAATTATCGCGTTAATAGACACTAGTCATAGTTGTAGCGAGGACTTAACGCGCTATAGACACTAGTCATAGTTGTAGCGAGGACTTAACGCGCTAATTTTGTAACGGCATTAATAAGTTAGACGATAGCTCGGGTGGCGGTCTTTTTTGGCACATCAAAGTGATTTAGCGCATTATTTAATGCGTGAAGTGGCCACACCTGCGTTTGCTAGTATGCACCGAGAGTGCGATGGGATTGTACGTCTTTGTTTCCCGCCTGTAGCAACTGTTGATAGATGATAACTATGGCTGGCAATTAATTTTAATTATTCTGTGACTATGAAGTGGACAAATGAAAAAGTGGCTTGAGACACTCATCAAATAATACAATCTAGCAGCTTCAACCGCCATCTTGAAAATAATGTATCAAATAACGCGATTAATCGACATTAAGACGTTGAATGCTGGTTTGGCCACTCAATTTAACGCATTATTTTGTGGAATATTTTGAGCCTTAATTATTGCGATAGTGGGCGTTAGACGTTAAACCTTAGTGTAGCCCCAACATTACACCGACTGACAACGCACAGTTTAAACTGGTGGGTCTAGAAGCATGACTCTGTGCTCAGGTGTACTTTATACAACACAGGTGAGCATTAAGTTAGGATTTTTGAAAATTCGTCCCCAAAGGCGGTTAAATAGGAGATTAAATTGGGTAGACAGCTTGTTCTGATGATGATCAACACTATAATCATCATATCAGCCGAAGGACATTATATCCTGCCTGCATCCAACAACTCCCAGTGACCTTCACCAGGTTGTTTGTCCATCTTGTTGTCTGCAAGTTTATTTAATTTATTTATAATAAAACACTTTTATACGGCTTACATCGCATATACTATAGGTTTTAATTTTCCTGACATAAAACAAAAAGCAAAATCAAATTATTTTGCTTTTGTTTTACACTGACCCAAAAATCTGATTGTTTTAGCTTCCTAAAAAGATTTTCCTATTGATTACCTACTCCATTCTAAAAGTTCTGCACCTCATAATGAAAAAACGGAACAGTAAGAGTCAGAGTCAGTAACATAACTATTATTTAATCTGTGTCTGAGCTCGGAACCGTTTCAGGGCGCGTAGTCTTTGTTAGGAAGACAAGACGCTCTGAACGCGAAATTAGCACCGAAACTATTATTGTTTTCATTATGAACCCATGTCTGATACTCCATACTCTGAACTTAAATTATCAAAGACTTGTGAATTATTCATAAAAATAAACTGGCAGTGGTTGAGATTGTCCATGTTCCATGTGGGCTGAGAGCTACAGTGGTAGCTAGCCCCACTGGAAGTGTCTAGTGGGGCCAATTTCATACTTGTTGATAACAAGTATGAAATTGGCCCCTGACAACAAACGACAACAACTGAATAGACGCCAGTAGCTGCAGAAATCGCACCGTGTGTCCAATTCTCTCCACACTACTATAAAATACAGTAAAGCACAATTGAAGGGCACAAAGTGTTTGGCCAACTGAAAGCCTCTATTATGGCCCTAAATAAAAAAGAAACTAATGCAATGGGCCCATTATCCCTTGTCTGCTTAAGCACTGATTAGTGCGAGACACAATGGATGTTCACAATCTAGATTGGACAGAAATTTTAATAAACATCTTATGACTTATGAAACAAGGCAAAACAATATTTGGTAAAAAAATCATTCATATTCCACATAGAGTCAGAGAAAAGATGATGCAGGATTGTGTGGTGCCAACTGAAAGACATCACATGAGGTGTCCAGACTAAGAATATAGCACCACTCTGTCCCCTACAGTAGGTGTCATAAAAGGCAATGAAGAGACTAAATCAGAGGATTGGGCAGCAGCATCATTTCCTGGAACAGTAGCCATACTGCCATCACCAACCCAAACCATGCCAAACATGGTTAGTACTAGCCAATTCCCCTAATAATAACTATATAATTATGGAAATCTATGGGAGAGGCTCTGATTTAGCAGACATCCTTTGGCAGATGTGATGAACTGACAGACATGGTGGTGGTCTATTATGCGCTGGGGTTGTTTCTCAAGCCATGGAACCAGAGATTTGGTACAATTCAAAGGGAGTATGAAAAAAGATCAAAATACACTGATTGGCAAAATGGCATTTTGAATCAGTTTATAATGGTATTAGCTTTTTAGGGTGGTCATAAACTTTTGGCTGGCAGTGTTTTTATTTATAAATTATGAATACAGAGCTCTTAAAAAATCTTAATAGCAAGTTCTTATCAATCTAGAACTTGTTTAACATTTCAATTTATTTATACATACTGCTGTATTGTTACATGAGTCTATTAGAATCAAATACCGCAATGTCCATTTTCGTGTTCTGGCCATAATTCATATTTTTTATATACATACACCAATGGATAATGCTATATTTGTAGCATACTTATGACATTGCAGCTTTGGTTGCATTTTGAATATTCAAATAGATTCCTTTTAATCTGTAGATTTATACGGCATAGAAAACGCATTTTTGCTTTTTTATGGACATTGCGGTATTTGATTCTAATAGACTCACATAAGGACACATTTTTTGAGAAATGGACAAGTAGAAACAATGTTGGTAGATTTCTTGTTAAAGTATATAAGCTGAATAACTATACAAATAAATAAAATTGAAGTGTCTGTTTGTAATGTCAAATTAACAGCTTTTTACTAAATGCATATGAAAGTATGTACGTTACATATAACAAAAAAACTATTTTAGTTTTTTTTGTCTGTCTATTTGTTCCAGGTAATCTCCGAAACGGCTGAACCGATTTCGACGGGACCTTCACTGGCAGATAGCTGATGTTATAAGGAATAACTTAGGCTACTTTTATTTTAGAAAAATAATTAGGGTTCCGCGTAAAAAAAAGAACCCTTGAAATCCAATATATTTATTCTATGTCAAGTGTCTATGTTGAAGTACTCTAAATTTCTTTTAAATTACACGCGGCTGAAACCGCGGTTCCCAGCTAGTTATGTATAAGAATAAACTAATTACATTCTAATGTTTTGAATATGTTTAATTAAATACCAAAGTAAATCTAAGATCATCTTTAAATTGTTTAGGTATCACATGAGCTCAGTTTCGTTCTTTATGTTTACAATATCCGACGACTAATATTATGTAAATATTGTAACATAGACAGACTGACAAGGTAATAAATAATTGTCTATAGACAATATTGAAATTGTAATAAGCATAAGAGTGAAAATGTTTAATATAGCTAGATTCACAAAACACACACTTAAGAAACTCATGTATATGCATTGTGTTGAATAATAGATTTATAAGACAAATAGAAAGTAGCTAGAGAAAATTCTCTAATTATTAAAATTAAACTCACCACTGATTTAATATATTTCTAGCGTGTGTTTACCTATCTTACAATAATTTACGGGATTAATAAGCTTCAGCTGCCTATTTTGTGTTTTCTAAGAAAGCTACTTTTTTTTTTTTTTTTTTTTTAAGATTCTGGCTCCATCGGTAACTTTCGATGATTTTGCCAATGTCAAGGTATGAAGCAGTAATTATCGTAAACTGTGAAATTAATTGTTACACAACTATTGATCAGTGTTTGTAGCGATGGCATCCATGGATCCCCATGCTAAAAAAGGACAAAACATTTTTGGATAGTAGATGTAAGACGTCACAAAATAAATGTTAGAACATTCAGTATGTATATAATAGGTAAATAGAAATATCAACTTATAACTGGATTTTATTAATGCTAATGAATTTATAAAGGATTTTAACTGCAGGGGTATGGGCTAAAGTTAATAGGAAAGGAATGTTAATTGGGCGGGGAACATCAGAAGGGAGTATGTCGTAAAGGGGAGTGGTTAAACGAGGACATGAAAAAAACAAGTGTTCCAGAGTACCCTCATCCAGACCGCATTCACACAAAGAAGAGTCCCTCACGCGGATTTTGGCCAAAAAAACTGGTGTGCAAACGAACCCAAGTCGGAGTCTAATTATGACAGAGGTGGCAATTTTACTAGAAAATTTTAGTTTGCTGAACCAACATTTAGATGGAATGAATGGTTGGATAGATCCGTAGAATCTGCCTTTCAAGATTCGAGATTTTTGCCAGTGCTCATTCCAATTCTTCATCAACTCGGGTTTAACAAGACAGTGCAGATCACGGGGATAACAAGATGGATGAGATTCGATCCCATTCCGAGTAGCCAACTTGGCAATCGAATCCGCATTCTCATTATCAGCAATTCCAGAGTGGCTAGGGATCCAAGCCAATGCAATCTCTATGCCTAAGCAGTGGCATCTATACAAGAGTTGTTTTATCTTTAGGATAAGGGGAGAATTGTGACGAGAGCGAAAAGGCGATTTTATTAAATCCTGTAGACAGCTAAGAGAATCCGAGAGAATAAGGCTTTTGCTGAGTCCATGTGATTCAATGTAGGAGACAGCTTCCAAAAGAGCTATTGCTTCCCCTGTGAATATAGTGCCAAAAGCAGGACTACGAAAATTAAGAATAATTTTGTATTTTGGGATCCACACAGCTGATCCGACATTACCACTATCCGACAACTTAGAAGCATCTGTAAATAACGTAAGCCAATCGTGCCAGTCCTCTGCCAGAATCCTATTGAATTTAACATTAGCAGCGGGGTCATGTTTGGATATACCAAAGTTAAAAATAATTTTTGGTTGGAAGAGTAAGGAATCAAAATTTACTTCAAATAAGGGGTTTTTATCTAACTGGACTAAGGAAATGTGCAAATTATTGAATTTACTGAAGCTGTTAACTAGAAGTGGAGGATTTTTATGCGACCAATAGCGAGATGTTGGGATTAGCTGAGAAAGTGTACGAAGAAGAGGGAGAAGAGGATGACATTTATTCTGGATGACTTTATAAAAAAATCTGTCACAGAGATATTGTCTACGTAAGTGAAGTGGGGGCTCTAAACATTCTACCTGAAGGGCATTAGTAGGTGAGCATTTCATAGCACCCGTGATAATACGCAAGCATTTGGATTGAATCCTTTCCAGTTTGGCCAGGGCTATTTTGTTGCATGGTTCCAACAGAAAGATTCCATAGTCAAAGTGACTACGAACTATGGCGTTATATAGGATTTTCTGAGAAGTTGGATGGGCTCCCCAGCGAACTCCAGAGAGGGCACGTAAGACATTAACGCCTCTTTCGCATTTTTTGGAGATGTAATCCAGGTGATAGAGACCAGATAATTTTGAGTCTAGAATGAGGCCAAGAAATTTTACTTTGTCACGGATCAAAATGGGTTCATTTGCAACATAGAGGTTGATACGGGGAATATTACGCTTGCGAGAAAAGGCAACTGCACTGCATTTGGAGACTGACAAACTTAAGCCATGATCAGTTAGCCACTGGTTTAAGTAGAAAAGGGCAGAGTTTAAGCGAGATGCGGCATCTGAAAGGGAAGCTGAATTAAAGTAGAGAGCAATGTCGTCAGCATATTGTAGGATTTTGCAGAAACAACTCACTGAAGACTCCAAGTCATGTGTGTATATATTATAAAGGATGGGGCTTAAGACCGACCCCTGGGGAAGACCCTTCCACACTAGACGGGATGGGGAGACATAGTTTTGATAACGGACAGAAATAGAACGGGACATAAGGAGACAACAAATGATGTTGACCATCCTCACAGGGATACTCAGCTGTAGCAGCTTTTGCCTGAGTATTGGAAGTTGGACATTATCATAGGCTGAAGCAACGTCTAGGAAAACACCGAGAACACTTTCATTATTGGAAAACGCAATGCGGACATCAGACATGAAGACACTTAGGCTATCTAGAGTTCCCGTACCTCTTCGAAAACCGAACTGGGAACTGGGTAAGATGCCTTTAGTTTCTAAGATCCATTCAAGGCGATTCTTGATGAGATTCTCCATAATTTTAGCCAAGACAGAAGAGAGGGCGATAGGACGATACGAAGAAGAGTCTTTTGGATCATTCCCAGGTTTTAAAATTGGGATGATTATTTGGGATTTCCAAGAATCTGGAACATGGCCAGTAACAAAAAAGGAATTGATTAGGTTCAGAAAGATTAGTTTACAGTCAGAAGAAGATTTGAAAATAAAGGAGTAGGGTATTCCATCAACTCCCGGAGCAGAATCCCGGAGATGATCTAAGGCACAAATAAGTTCTGAATAAGAGAAAAGGTCATCAAATCTATCAGAGAAAGTGGGAGGCGAAGGATCTATAGTGGGAAGGCACTCGTAGCTAGGAACAAACGGGGGGGCTAATTTGGATATAAAGTCTTCCAACCAGGTACTGTGGTCATTGGTAGAAACATCGGGAGAGTGACTCTCACATGCTCTGCGGAAGATTTTAATTTTTTTCCATACAAGGGAAACTGGAGAACGTGGAGACAGTGACTCGCAAAAGTTAAGCCAGCCACATCTTTTCTTTCTTGCCAATAACCTACAAGTAGTTGCAGAAGTCTTTTTCAAATTTAAATAGTCAGTCATATTTACACTAGAGGAAAAGGTCTTTTCTGCTTCTTTACGTTTACGGACGCCATCAGTGCATTCAGCATCCCACCAAGGAGGAGAAGGAATTAGGTGACGGGCAGAGTTTTTTAAGGGGATTGAAGAATTGGCCCCTCTCAGCAGACACTCAACAAAATCATTGTAGAGAATTAGGGAGTTGGATGAATTTATTTGGGGAAAATTCTGAAGTTCTGCATCCAAATTGGACAAGAACTTAGACCAGTCAGCTTGGGGAAGGCGATATTTTTGTAGGGGTTGGATTGGAGGAGAACGTAGATGAGTACTTGGAAAAGCAATTAGGATAGGAAAATGATCACTCCCATATGAATTAGGGAGAACAGACCAGGAAAGAGTTGATACTAAGGAAGGGGAAGAGAAAGTAAGGTCAGGAACACTAATATTTTGGTTAGGGGAAACCCGACGGGTAGCAGATCCATCATTAAGAACACAAAGGTTACGATCATCTAAAAGGTCTAGCAAAAAGCTGGAAGAGGGGTCATTACAGTGAGAGCCCCAAAGGGTGTGACGGCAATTAAAATCACCTAATACAATCAAAGGGCCAGGAATAGAAGAAAGGATAGAGTTAAATTCAGACAAAATATAAGCATTGGGATGGGGAATGTAGGCAGATACATAGGATATGTCCATGGCTCTAATGGCCACAACATGTAGACCAGCATCATGATGGGGAAGAGGAATCTGGGAAAAAGTGATAGATCTGTTAACCAGTAGGGCGCAACCCGCCCATCCGTCATCTCTATCGTCCCGAAGACATGAATAACCAGGAACCCTAAAGAGAGATCCAGGCCTGAGCCACGTCTCCGACACAGCAAAGACAACGGGTTTATATCTATTGATAAGATAGATTATATCATGTTTTTTCCTGAGAATGGATCTACAATTCCACTGAAGGATTTTTTCCATTTTGGCGAATCCAGGTTTCGAGGAGTTGTTGAACTAATATAACGACATTGTCCGGTATTGCGTCACTAAATTTAGACAGTATGTTTATAAGGGAGCAAGTCAGGAGCTCTATCAAATTGTCATTAGGAGCGGGAAGGGGAGTAGTTTCAATGTAAGGAGAATTCAGAGCACACCCATTAGGCTGGGGAGAATTAGGGGTATAGACCATTGACTTATGGGCTTGTGTATCATATGACTTGCCCAATTCTGGCCTAGGTCTCGGGGAACGATACATTGTCTTGGTATAGGAGGTTTTAACAGGGGAAACATATGGAGAAGAAGTAGGAGTGTTAAGAGGGGACGAGACGAGAATGGGATCAGAAGGATAAGTTTGAGGAAGTTTAGATTGGGAGGGACCTGCTGTAACATTTGAGTATGGCAATCTACGGGGGCGTGGAAACCTTGCTGAGGCCTCACGATAGCTCACGTTTTCTTGAGACATTACCATTTTTATTGACTTCTGTCTTGAGTGTTCCGGGCATTTATTATCGGTGGCCTTATGGCTTCCACCGTCACATAAAAGACATGAGACCTGTGAGTTGGGAACATCACAGCTATCTCCAGGATGGGGTTGAGCGCAACGATAACAGCGGGACTTAGATCTGCACTGAGTACTTATATGGCCAAATCGTAAGCAGTTGCGGCATTGGATAGTAGGAAGTTGATAGATTGAGACAGGAAGAGAAACATTGTAGCAGTAAACTTTCTCTGGGAGAATTTGTCCAGAGAAAGTAAGCACCACCGTTGATGATGGGGACCAAGTAACGGAGTCCTCTTTTTTGTTTTTAAAATTAAGCCTTCTAGCCCTAATTACCTCTCCACAATTGCGTGGGGTTTCTATACCGAGGACTAGCTCCTCTAGAGTCCAGTCGGTAGGAATATCCCTAACAACTCCCATGCGAGTTACATGGAAGCGTGGGATAGCTGCCGAGTAATTATGTTCACTTAAGATGGGGTTTTTGACAAAATTGTTGGCATCACTTATTGTCATAAAATCAATGGACATCCTGTTACGACCCAATGACCTGACACTGCCTTGGACAACACCTTTAAAACCTTTATTAAAAATAAATTGAGCAAACTTAAGCGAGTTTAAAGTTAGGCCTTGCTTAGGGTCTGTTTCCACCCTAGAAACAAATACGGTGAAGGGAGCTCTGTCACTCTCAGTATATAGCACCTTGGAGTCGCTTTCAAAACCTGGTTTTGTAAAAACGGACTGCATTGAGTCAGACGGTGGCTTATTCCTTTTCGAGTCAACAGAAATCTCAGGACCTGCGGAGCGCTTTCTAGTTTCAGGTTTTACGCGATCAGAGTTTTGTGAACACTTCATAACGTCCATAATATCTGGAGGTGTCCCTCCACCCCCATCAGGGGGTTCCTCGGCACTCATTTCCTTAGGAAATGAGTACCAAAAAGCTTAATATACCCAAACCAGACCACACAAAACAATCACACACAAACACTATAAACAAATTTCAAACAGATTTTGTTAAAATAAAGAGAGAGGTTAAGAATCGCGTGCTTAATCTCACCAAGACAAAAGCAAAATCCCAGAAAGCTACTTAACGTCTTAGAATATTTACCTCATACTCAGCACCGCTCTTTTTTACTTTAGAATTGACTGGAGGCATGGTGGAAATACCTATTTGCACCAAACTTTTAACAATCACATTTAGTGTTTCTCAAAAACATAATGTTTACATTTTGTAAACATCAATTATTTCTCACTAAACGCCGCAAGCCCGAAATCCGCGACAAGAAGGAAGCAAAAGCGAACTAAAATGACATGACGACATGACATTTGACAACAGAACTAGGCATGTAAAAATTTCGATATGTCGATGTTTATCAATCAAAAATCGATATTGCTTGGCTAAAAATAATATTAACTCGATTAAAACATATAACATTTTAAATTCTAGAACACGCATCAAAAACTATATTTAGACACGTAAAATATACTAGTTCAAAAGGTTGGAATTCAGATCCGTAAAAAACTACTCACTATCACTGGATTAAGTAATTGCGAAAAAAAATGTGCGGTTGGGAGCCCGAAGTTCCTTACTTGCAATAATGACACAATATAAATCCCATGAGAATTAAAACCATAACAAAAATAAATTCAAATTATATTTTCACGTGTTTAGAATTGAGGTAATACAGCTGACCGCGCACAATGCTTGCTGCTCGAATCCTATAATCGCACGCACACACATATACGACCATATATAATATATAACAGAAAGAGACAGAGAGAAAATGAAAGAGAGGTCTACCGTATATTATAGAAAGAGAGAGAGAGAAAGAGGGAAAGGTTGCCTACCGTATATAATAGAAAAGACAGAGAGAAAGAGAAAGTGGGAAATTTCGCCTAGAGGGGGCAAAACGTTTTTCCTTACGTGACGATTTCTGCCAGTTCACTCTACTGTAAGCCGCGCAAAAGAAATTCGTTCCAAAAAACACGTAGTCAACCATTCAGTGCAGATTTCAGTGTACATCTTAGACCATTTAACCAACGGACGAGTAACGCGCACAATTCTACGAACAAAACATTCTGTCAATTTTGAAGGGGACGAAGTAAACACTACATTGATACTGTCGCACACTTACTCAAAGACATTTTGTGTCCTCATAAACGCAGACATATAGAAATCTTCAACACTAGAACAATTTATGCATACTAATAGATCAATTATGTCAACATACAAAAATCCACGAGTATAAGGGTGAGATTCAGAAACGAGTCTAAGCGTGAACTTACGCTTCCATCTGTCAAAATTAGGGGTGTTAGGGTGAGATTCAGAAACGAGTCTAAGCTAAGTTCACGCTTCCATCTGTCAAAATTAGGGGCGTAAGTAGTGGATTTTGACATATGGAAGCGTAAGTTCACGCTTAGACTCGTTTCTGAATGTCACCCTAAGTAGTGCATTTTGACAGATGGAAGCGTAAGTTCACGCTTAGACTCGTTTCTGAATCTCAACCTTCGCGTGAACTTACGCTTCCATCTGTCAAAATGCACTACTTACGCTCATAACTGTATTCAGAGACGATCGGAACAGCTTAGCGTAAACTAAGCTAAGCCAAGTAGTGAAAATCAACTACTTTGGGCATATCTAGCGCCACTAAGCCGGCAAAGGTGTACTTGCAACAGGAACTATGAATTATGGATATATGAGAAAGTTGTTTACTTTGATTGTCATAATTCTAATTAGCTTTGTACTATGGAGGCTACATTAGTCCATTAAGTTCAACTAGTTAACAAAACATCGTCCTTACTTACAGTAATACAGCATGTAAGAACAGTTATGTATATAATAATAAACTTATCTGATTATTATATGACCTTGTTATTTCAGGCCACATCCCCAAATTTCTTTTTATTCAAGTCTGCGTCAGTATTTTTATTTCTAGTATATTTTTACCCGTAAAATGTTCATATTTTCCTGCGATTTACAACATAAGTAGATAGATTTGTGTTCGATATTTTGTTTCGCTCACTCCAATGGCATTTCATATATTTCTATACTTTTTTATTTATATTTATGCCTGACTACACAGTATGGTAAAACCTGTATCTCACCGATAAACATTCTTGTATTAAAAAAATCCATAGAGAATAGAGTTCAAACTTAGCCAAGACCGACGTAAGTTTGAGAGGTACTGTGTGTGTGTCTCTGAATACGAATTTTGAAGATTCGCTTAGCCACTACTTGGCTTACAGCGTTCTTAGCCCGTCTTAGGTTCATGTCTCTGAATCTCACCCTAAGACAGCCGGATATAGGGAAGGACCACTATCAATTTTTTGTTTTCTTTTCTTTTATTAAGTAACTAGCTGGGACCCGCGGTTTCAGCCGCGTTTTCACCCGCGTCTAATTTAAAAGAAATTTAGAGTACTTCGACATAGAATATATATAGGGTCTTACAATTATAATGGAAAATATTTTAAGGCTAGGTAGGCTCTATGAATGGTATAGAATTTATTTCAAATATCAAGTATCGGTTTTACTGATAATAAATAAATCAATTTTCAAACATTCGACTAGCGAAAGATTTATTTTGCTAAAACGCATCATTGCTACCTATAGATTTACCTCCTAAAATATTTTCCATTATTAAAGTAAGACCCTATATATTGGATTTCAAGGACTTTATTTTTTTGCGCGGAACCCTAATTATTTATCTAAAATTATTTTTCTAATATAAAAGTAGCCTAAGTTATTCCTTAAATCTATCCTCATCCTATTCCTCTTCAGCTATCTGCCAGTGAAAGTCCCGTCAAAATCCGTCCAGCCGTTTCGGAGATTACTCGGAACAAACAGACAGACAGACAAAAAATTTAAAAATTGCTTTTTTGTTATAGGTAACGTATATACTTTCAGGTGCATTTAGTAAAAAGCTGTTATTTTGACATTACAAACAGACACTTCAATTTTATTTATTTGTATAGATAAATAATAATAAAAACCTTTATTGAAACGAAAAACACTTTTACACTGTTCTTAACCTAATATCACATTTCGGTAAGTAAAGATCAAAATGAACCCTAACGTCTAGACTAGGCCGAGCCTGTATCTTTGACATTAGTTTCTTCCCGTAATATTATAAATCAGACATGTGTACTAGACTAATCAATTATTTTATTCAACATTAATTAGTATTAGATGCTCAAAATACAATGCAGGTATATCATCATCATCATTTCGGCCGAATGAAGTCCACTGCTGGACACAGGCCTCCCCCAAAGATCACCACAACCACCGATATGGATGTGTTGTGGGCTCATTGGGGGGTTTTGCCATAATCGCCACGCTTGGCAGGCGGGTTGGCGATCGCAGTTGAGTTGTTTATGTACTCGAAGGGCGCTGCTGCCCATCCTCCGGCTAATCCCTTAGTCGACTTTTACGACACCCATGGGAGGAGATGGGGTGGTGGCATTCTGAGCCGGCACCACACGGCATGCAGGTATATGTAAATAACAAATTATAGTGTTTAGAAAGAATGTAACATCAATCTTCTTTTTTGTTTTATAAATACCCTACACACGTCTTAAGTTGCGACAGTTAAACCACGTTGAGTATGAACTTGAGCATTATTTTAAGTAAACGTATTGCTGTGGGATAAGTTCCGTTTAACCGTTTTTTGGTGTCAAAAACAAAGATTCTTTTTTTTAATACTACATTTATTTAATTATACATAGTTTATTTAGATTTAATATATGAAGTATAAGCTATTTAATATAGGATAGATTATTTGGCAAAGGACTTTTTAATGTTACATTATTTTTATATTATAGAATTTAATTAGGTTTAGCACGCATTAATGAATTTTAAGGAAATTACTTTAAAATTTCTAATAAATTTTCTATGTCTTCGTAATTTTGAGATTTAAGCCAAGATATTAGGACCGTCTTACATGATTGCTTATTTAATGAGTATATTTTAATCATTTTATTTAAGTTTTTATAAAGCATCGGTCCAAGGTAACACTGAAATTTATTGATAAAAGTTGTTTTATACTGCATCGTAGGACAAACTCTATCTATGCGTCTTGAGGTGAGCGGTGTATTAATATATTCGAGCTTTTGGTGTTGGAACTTTACAGTTTCTTTAATGAATAACTGTCTTACAGTTAAAACATCACATTCGGAGTAAAGATCAACTGTAGGATACCTAAACGAGTTGAAATTCATAACATTGAGCAATGCTCGTTGAGCTCGCTTTAGTTTTATGAGATGGGTTTTACGTGCTCCGCCCCAAGATGTGATGCAGTATGATAGGATAGACTGAGCTAGAGCAAAATAAACAATTTTAAGAAGGCCAGTATCAGCCACGTGCCTGAGTTTTTTGAAAACATATATTAGCTTTCTGGTTCTACTGGTTAAAAGATCAATATACGGACACCACGTCAATTTGTCATCAAGTAGAATGCCAAGATATTTTACCGTGTTAACTCTTTCCAAATAGCTACAGTTGCAGGTGTAATGTTGATTTATGTTAGGACAAGAATGTATCTGTATTTTAATATTCTGTGCAGTTTTTAGTGATTGATCCGTATTTGCAAAAGTAATGAATTTAGTTTTTAAGATATTGAGAGTAAGCAAGTTTTGGTTAAGCCAGTTAGCTGATTTTTGAAGACCTATTTCAGCGTAATTCCATGCTTCATCCCGTGTATTACCATGGAAGATTAAAGCCGTATCATCGGCAAAAGTGAATATTTTACAGTTCTCTATCATTAGGTTACATAGGGTATTTATATAAATAAGGAAAAGTCTTGGGCCAAGAACGCTTTCTTGAGGCACGCCGATAATTATTTGAGCGTCATGACTAAAGAGACCAGCTATAGTAACTCGCTGTGTTCTATTTGTTAAATAATTACTAAATAAATCCAGGACTTTACCCCTGATGCCAATTCTTTCCATTTTATTGATTAGGATAGGATATGCTGGTGCTAGTTCCAAAAATACGCCTACACATTTATTTTTGTTATCAATATGTGTGATGTCAAAGTGTGTACATAGTTAGTAAGTTCAGTGACTGCCTGTGCTGTCAACCTACCCACTCTAAATCCAAATTGATTATTGGCTAGAATATTTTCATTTTCTAGGTATGATAGCAGTCTTATATTCATAACTTTTTGTAAGATCTTCGACAGCACTGGCGACACTGAGATACGTCGGTAATTACTTACACAGTCTCTGTTCGCAGTCTTGTGTATCGGGTATATAATATAATTTTTAAACAAGTTAGGGAAAACACCAGTTTGTATGGAAAGATTTACAATATGAGTTATAGGTGGAACAATAATATTTTTCATCAACTTTATAAACTTAGTAGAAATTCCATCCCAACCCATAGCGCTGTCAATTTTTAAGTTCATAATATTATAGCCTCGACTTCTTGTTCGGTTGTTTCCAACATGCCCATAGATTTAACGGGTGGAATAGAAGATTCGTCAAATTGATTGGTACACGGAACTATCTTATTTGCTAGCTCTTTTGCTATGTTAGTAAATTAAATGTTTATTTCTTCTAAAGCTAACTCGGGAGTTTTACTCAATTTCAGAAGATCAAGTGGGAGTGTCTTTACACTATCTCTGTTTGTAATGTTGCTGATTATTTTCCATTTCATTTTCGGGTTTTTGGCGTTCTTATCATCTCTCGGCTCATTTGTAAGATAATTCCGTTTAAGACGCTTTAACAAATCATTGCAATAGTTTTTGTATCTACTGTATGTTATAGCGAGGATTTCATTTTCTTTCTTTTTAATAAGTTATATTGATAGTTTCAATATTCCGTGTGGTGTCCGGATTAAGAATATAGCACCACTCCATCTCCTCCCGTGGATGTCGTAAAAGGCGACTAAGGGAATCACTAAGCCAGAGGGATGGGCAGCAGCGTCCCTTCTGTGAAACGGTAGCCATACTGTGCTCACCAACCCGCCTGCCAAGCGTGGTGAGTATTGGCAAATACCCCCCAGAATGATGACACAGTTGTGAAAATCTATGGGAGAGGCCTTTGTTCAGCAGTGGACGTATAAATGGCCGATATGATAGTTTCAGTTACTCTTATAGATTAAATAATAAAATTATAAGTAAAAAATTCGGTACGACATTGGTAGTTGGGAAGTATTCAATAAGTTAATAACCATACGTCAAAATATGTTTGTTTAAAAAAACCTACAGTTATTTATTGAATCTTAAAATGAATTAATTTTGTATAAATGTGTCTTATGCATTTCTTAGGATCGGTTTTCTTAGCTAGATATGAAATTCTAGTATAAACATAAATATGTTTATACTAGAATTTCATTCATTTCATGACTGATTTGGTTAATTCTAATTAATGACTAACAAAAATATTCGATGTCATGGATGTCAATATTTGGAAATAATTTGTTACCAACCAAAGAGCTTTTGTAACTGTAAATTTATATATTCTTATGTGAAAGGTTGTTTTACATTATGTACTTGTATCAATACATACATTGTATCAATACGACAGTCAACCACCGTATTTTGAATAAAATTAATTCCAAATCGAGGAAAGGCTCTCGTTCCGCTCGGGATTTGTGATAATTAATTTTCATTCTACGCCCTTTTTTCCTATCGGTTTATATATTATACTATAGTATAAACAAAAAACCGACTGCCGACCGCCATAAAATATATATCAATGTGTATATATATTATTTGAACACGACTTCAAAAGAACTTTCATTTGATACCCATGTCGAGGTATTTAAAATTGTAAAGATGTCAATAAACAAAAATCGTGGTTGATGGTCTTTATAAATATACATACACACCCAAAAAATATTACCCTCCTTCGGGGTAGTCAGGTAATAACAGTATTTTCTACAATAATGATAGGTACTTATTCTCTTTTACTTAAATGACTTATTAAATCTTTTTCTCATTACTCGAGGTGTAAATATCTCATCTCAAACTGCATTAATTGAAAAATTGTTCTTATTTTAATTTTTGTGTTAAGTTTTCTCAACTCGTACCAAAGTTTCAAAAATGGCCACGGAAAAAGAAAATGCACCACTTCCCATTGTGATTAGGTCAGTCTTTTATGAAATAGCAAATAGCTTAGGCCTGTTCCTGGATTCAATATCAGTTCTTTAAATAGGTACTTGGCACTTTCAATACATACACAAAATCCTGTACAGCACGGACTCCGCATTATATTTGTCCTTGTTATGTTTTCATATTATGTTTTCATTACAACATCAGCACTCAGATTCATTATCAATTGTTTTGCTTTATCTAATTTTTTGAAACGTTCTGCATAGTTATTTTTAATCATGACTAATTTGTAATCAAAACCTTCGTGTGTTTTCGAATCCAAAATATGGAATAAATCGATAAATAATTTTAAAAACTCCACTGGAGGACTGACCTTAATGAAACCAGGTAATGTTAGTTTTTCAGAAAACGATAAAACATCTGCCACACTTTCACTAAAGAGTTGAGCTGCTAGACGGATATTCATTGTTTTAGTTTTAAAACATACATGGTTTGCTTTTCATTTATTAGCTAAATAAAATAATTCATTTTCCTGCAACTGATGTAATTTTAAAATGTGATTCCATTCTACTTTATTTTCCAAGGCACCTGTAAAATATTTATAGTGGTCGAATGCGTTGCGAACTGACTTCAACATGTAAGAAAAGAAAAATTATTTATTTTTGCGACAAACGTCAACGCACACGGTAAATATACCCATAGGCTATAATTTTACATATTATTATTATGGCATGGCTAACCAAACGATAAAAATATAAACACTTTGATCACTAAACTAACAATAAATGACACCAAACGCGTATTCGCGCTGGCGACACTAAATGACTGAACATACTACTAAATCATGGCTAACAGACTTGGAATCCAGGCCAAACATATCACTGTTATTCATAGTGCTTATATATGAGACAAGGATCTAAAAAAAATGAACGTGTTGACCGGAAGTGGGGTCTAATATTGTTGTTTTTAAATTGCGAGTGTCCATGCAGTTGAAAAAATATATTACATACTACTTAACATATTTGTTCACATTTTTCTAACAAATAGGCACAAGTATTGCCACAGAAAAAGCACTTACGGTATCTGTAAAATACATTGTTGGCATGGCACCATCTACTAATTTTCTTCGTTTATTATTCAAAGATTGGAATCGAGATAAATTAAAGTGTACGGAACGAACAGTGCTTGTGCGAGTAGGTTCCCAATCTCGCTTTCTGTGGCATGATTGTGCCCACATGATTTTTAATTCAGGGTTTTTTGGAAACCTAAAAAACAAAAAATAAATGTCTACTACGGACACTGAAATAATAAACAACACGTTTATCGATATTATCCACGATAAAAAATACAACACTCACAAAACTATTCGAAACTGCGAAATAATCTTGAGTAATTTCAAAAAATCTAAGTTCGTATCTTATGTGCTAAGTAATAAAGTAAAAATTTGCATAAATGACTGAAAAGTAGTCTCGTGTCATCATACAAAATAATGTATGGATTTCGTAAAAAGCGACTAAAGGCCGAATACTCAAACGCAATTTAACGTTAAGTTAACGTTAGCTTAAACAATTTGAGGCGCCCGGTTTTGAACCAAAAACCGGTTTCTCGAATAATTAAAGCGTGGACTTAACGTTAAATGGCGATTGAGTATTCGGCCCTAAGGGACTCTAAACCAAAGAAATATACTTTCATATGCATTTCCATTTAGTAAACAGCTGTTATTTTGACATTACAAGCAAACACTTCAATTTCATTTATTTGTATAGATTGTGGAACACGGTATCATAAGTCATCACGTCGGCGTAACCAGTATGGGGAACAAGGTGTGGTGTTCCTCCATAGAAAAGGGAGGAACACCGCAAGGTCGAGGTGTCTCTTCGGATTAAATACACGCCAGGCTTACGAATATTACATGATTAAGCAATGACACCATAATCCACATTTTTTTTTTCCGATAAACGATTTATTTTTCTTTTTGTTTGAATAGCACAGTTTTCATATACTCTCATTGCCTATGTTTTATCCTACGTCATCTGCCTTGTAGTTTTATAAGGATCCGAGTGAACCGAATATTATGTTTTGTAAATCGATAGTCGTAAAATACAGGCAACTGTACAAGACAATGCCAAAAGAAAATTAAATGGTAGCTCAAAGGTCGGCTCTAGTGTAATGATACGAGGGTCGAGGATCTGGAGGCCCTTTTAGATGCCGAAAATAACCGGCCCATTGGTTTTTGTCATCGTGTGGTAGTGGTTTAGGTAGGAGTACGGCATAACCCTTCGTCCTTCCCCGGGCCGGAGGAATGTAGAACTTCCAGTTTGTCCATAAAGAAACAAAAGAAAGGTCAAAAGATGTAATTACATTACTTATTTTCTTAGCAGATTTTTATCCGCCGAAGTTATGGCTTGGTATTTTAGAAGGTATAGTGAACATCAAAATCTATGATGATATGAGTCTACTCGTGACCACGGTCAATGCAACTTGATCGAAACGTTGAGGTTAGTTAAAATATTAGTTTGATATTAATCTGTGCGCGAAAAGACCCGATATTATCTTAAAATCAAAATCTTAATTTTTGATATCAATTTGATTTAGATACAAAACGAAACCATTAATGGGCATTCTCCTGTGAATCTTCTTTCCTTGTTTATCGGAGAAGAGCCTCCACATTTTCATCATCTCTTCCTTAAACTCACCAAGCTGTTTATCGATTGAGTCATCCATATCGTCTCTGCCTTGTGGCCGTTAACCTGTTGGAATACATAATGATGGGGTGTATTCATTCCCATTTAGTTAATATCCATTTCCAAAAGCGATTTGTCCTTTGCCATCATGACTCCCTCGATTTGAAAACGTTTAATTGTTCAGCGACTTATGTCGCTGACCGTATCTGCCTATCTGCTAAAATAATAATATACTACTCTGTCAAGAAAGTAACGGGAAAAGATCAATAATACACAAAATGTTTGTTATTCATCCAAATTTATTTTATCACCTTCAAAGTATGCTTCTTCAGAAACGATACACTTACGCCAACGAATAATCCAATCATCAAAACATTTTTTAAACGCTGTTTCCGAATTTGAGTTCTGTTCTCGCCGCGAATTCTCCTTTATGTCTTCTACCGATTGAAAACGGGTGCCACGAAGTGGTAATTTGAGTTTAGGAAAATGAAAGAAGTCGGCTGGAGCCATATCTGGTGAATATGGTGGTTGCTCTATGGTATTTGTTGAGTGTTTGGTCAAAAATTCGTTCACAATGATGGCCGTGTGTGAAGGCGAATTATCGTGGTGCAAAATCCAAGAATTTTCTTTCCACAAATCTGGCTTTTTTCTTCGAATTTGCTCTCTTAAATGCCGCTTAACGCTCAAATAATATTCTTTATTTACCGTTTGACCTTTCGGTAAGAATTCCGAGTGCACAACACCGCGATAGTCTAAGAAAACAGTCAACATGACTTTGACTTTTGATCGACTTGGCGTGGTTTTTTTCGGTTTCGGTTCAGTTGGAAGGCCCCACCCCGAAGCTTGTTGACTAGTTTGCATGTCAAACTCGTAAACCCACGTCTCGTCACCAGTAAAAATGCGTTTCATGAATGTTGGGTCGGAATTGACTCGTTCTAGCATGTCCTCAGCGACTCTCATGCGATTGAGTTTTTGAAGAAAATTCAGGTCTTTTAAGACTAGCCGAGCGGTAACATGTCTCATACCCAAATGATTAGTTAAAATGGTACGGATCGACTCGTGAGATACAGAAAGTTCGGCGGCTATCTCTCTCAAAGTTGAATGAGGATTTTCAGTCACTATTTCCTTCACTTTAGCGATGTTAACTTCAGTTGCAGACGTTGATGGCCTACCAGAGCGAGGCAAATCTTCCATCACATCTCGACCGCTTTGTACCACTCATAAGCACGTGTTTTTGATAAAGTCGATTCACCGTAAGCCTTCTGTAACATTGTCAGTGACTCCGAACACGAAATTCCATTGGCGATGCAAAATTTAAGACAAACTCTTTGTTCGGTGTTTTTGTCCATAGTGAAATTCGCTATACACACTCGATATGATATAACTAAAAACAGCACAGTATTTAATATAAATAACAGATACAACTCAAACTCATCAAATCATCCATTCCCGATACATTTTTGACTGAATGTAAGTAGAGTATCCCACGCGTATAGTATGTTTAATTTAAAGCTTGCTTTTATAAGCTTTTTAATCTATAGTTGTGTCAACAAATCATTTATTCGTTTTTGTAATATCCTCTGTTTGTCCAGTGACATTTCCAAGTCCAACACCTCACCCAATTCGTAGAAAAACCTTCTCATGTCATTGTCACTTACACCAGTGAGCACGTTCTTATCTATCGTCGTTACATTACTTGTATTATCCTCAATAACTACCAATGTTTCATTTATGGTGTCACCAGCAACTATTGTGATCTGTTTGGCTACTCCACTTGTTTGGCTATCTGGTGAAATATTATGTTCTTCAATGACATAAGCAATATCATCCATATTGTTACCTTGTAATACTGTGTCTTCCATGGCGTCATCTTCATCATCACTTTCTGTTTTAATATGATCTTCAATGATAAGCTCACTTTGTAATCCCAATGTATTTCCGTCATGTTTGGTTTCATTATTGGTATTACTAATATCACGAGTGACATTACTTGATCCAACATTTCTATTTAATACACTTGTTTCGCTATTTGGTAAAATATGTTCTTCAATACCATTATCATCCTCCTGCTCGTCTGTTACTATATTATTGTGATCACGTTTATTTTGAACATGTGAGCCCTCTAAGTTAAAATAGTTGTTGATAAGTTTGTGTACACCAGAAGGTATGTGAGCATCAGTTGTTTCACTTAAATATGGATTCATAAAGCTAAGATTCCCATCGAAAAATTTACTTGTTTCCGGATGGCAGTAGACAATGTCTTCGGCTACTTTTCCAGTTTGTATCAAAATATTTAGCTTGACATATTTTGATTTTATATTTTTCCATAATTCTTTACATTTTTCCGCTGAAAGTAAAGCATTGTTTGTAATGGTAATTCATCGTAATAAACAACAAAAACTCATTAATGGATTAATGAACAAGATAAATTTAAATAAAACTATGTTATAATAATAATTGACATCACTCGGAAAGCTGCCACACCTAAGTCGAACTGACACGTATACGGGTCTCTCTATTTGTCAGACACCAATGTGGTAGGCCCGGACGAAGATGGTAGGAAAATTTCTTTAAAAAGGCTGTTCCTTTGCAGCTATAGATAGCAATAAGTGGAAGTGGTAGGAAGGTATTTGCCAGGGAGTTGGACACTGGCTCTTATATAATAGACCTTAGTCTTAGAATAGCGTTGTTGACGCTGACAGCTTAGGTAATCAACCCGTGAATAAAGACAACTAGAAACGCTGTTCTGTCTATGAAATAAACTAGTCGAAAATTTAACTACTCAATGAGATGAAATTTTTATTTTACTACTCATCAAGAAATTTTTAGTTTACCGTCAACGATAAACACGTCAATGACCCATCACTATTGTTCTCTCTCTTTTTTTTTAAACCTTAGCTTACCAATGGGTCTCAATGTAAATGCGATGTTTTAGTTCTCTCAAAGGTTATTTTACAGTTGAATTCTTATTTTTATATCCAATTAAATATAGAAGGCAGTCTGCTATACAAACACGATACATAAAATAATACATTTTGTATGCAATTAAACGCTCAAATACCATCGCTCGCACCCGCCCCACGGGGCGGCAATACGGAAGTAGCCCATTTATTACCGAATAATTTCGACGACACGCCAGACCTATTTATTTTCAATTAGTACATAGGGAATTATTATTGATATTATGCGTGAGTAAGAACGTCTAACGGCCCCAAATGTCAACCTCACCTGCCCGTGGTACACCCTGCTGGCTAAAGGACGAGGCTCCGCTGACCGAAGTAGAAGGCGGTATAACCACCCAAACTAGACTGTCCTTAAATTCCCTAGCTAGTGTGGGCAGCAGCAACACCGGTGCGAGATTGTACAGATCTGGATCAGATGATCTTAAAAACGTAGAATGCATATCATGTTGAAACTGAAAACTGCAAAGCGATTGAACAAAATAATGTATGATAGAGAAAGTAAACTACTCAAAACAAAATAGGGCCCACCTCGAATCAGTCACTATTTTGGTCAAAATAAAGTTATCTAAGTAGTTGTTGTCAACGTTACGCATTGAACCATCAAGCTACCATGTTTAGGAGCCCTTATCAATGTTTATTTCGACAATATTCATATTGGTTTCAAGAGGGTAGCTAAAAAAGTGAAGTACTCGAAAAAAACATCGAATGCACAAATTCTCGGTCACTTAAGTTTTCAGTCTACACTAAACACTGCTGTGGAATACTCACGTTTTTAACAATTTTGTTTGGTTCCTGTGTTAGTTGTGATCACTATGCCTGGTTCTCGCCGACATATGGACATGGAAACCGCTGCAAGAGCAGTATCTTTGCTTCAAGAGGGACAGTCTCAGAGATCTGTGGCTATACACCTCGGTGTTTCGCGACGAGCAATCCGAAATGTTTGGGAACGATATCAGGAGACCGGAAGTGTAGCTAGGAGACCTGGCACAGGAAGAGTTAGAGCTACAACTGCCCAGGAAGACCGATATCTAAGGTTAACCGCACGACGGGAGCGTACTGTTACCGCTCGGACCTTACAAACTCGACTACGGCAATCCACAGGGACGAGAGTCAGCGACCAAACCATTCGGAATCGGCTTCACGAAGATGGACAACGCTCCAGAGTACGCGCTATTCGACTGAAACTGACGAGGGCTCATCGTGCAGCACGCTTAAGGTACGCCCGGGAACATTTGGAATGGACCATGGATAACTGGAGGAATGTGCTTTTTACGGACGAGTCTAAAGTGAAGTTTTTCAGTGATGACAGACGGATACGCGTGTGGAGAAGAGAAGGGGAACGTTTTTCTGAACCATGCGTGCATGGAACAGACCGATGGGGGGGTCCCAGTGTTATGGTATGGGGTGGAATTAGCTTACACGGCAAAACGGAGTTGGTAATTCTCAATGAAGGTACCGTAACCGCCGCCAGTTACATCGAGCGAGTAATCCGGCCACATGTCATCCCGTTTTCACAAAGAGTGGGCAATAATTTTGTCTTTATGCATGACAATGCTCGCGCACACACAGCCCGCACCACACAAAGAGCACTCTCTGAAGCCAATATCACCGTTTTGCCATGGCCAGCCATGAGTCCCGATCTCAACCCAATAGAACATTTATGGGATCAACTCAAAAGAAGCCTGAAAGAAAACTACAGTGATGTGAACAGCCAGCAGGAGCTCATTAACGCCCTGAAAGTCTGTTGGGAACAAATACCGCACACAAACGTGACTCACTTGATTGAAAGTGTACCAGATAGGCTCAGAGAGTGCATACGGAGCAGAGGAGGACCCACTCGTTATTAAAAAATAACAAGCACCATATTTTTTTTCAGAAGACGTGTGCTTTACCAGATTACGTTTATCTTTTATTTTGTGTAATTTTTCCTAAAAACTGTTATTTGTGTTTTTATTAAAGGAAATAAACAAATGATTCCATTGTTTGTGTTTACACTATTCCTGAATGCCCACTTGAAACTTATACATTCATAAAAACTGAACAATTATGTTCAATTTTAAGTTAAGGCAAAAAAACATGGTGGGCCTATTTAGTTTTGAGTAGTGTATATGAGTATTCCATGGAAGAAATATTGGTAACTATTCGTGCATATTACAAAATTCTGAGAAATGTTCATATTTACGAAAACCAAATAAGAATCTGATACCAAAATTCTGAAGTCGCTCAAGTTTATCAAATGGGTCCTTAGTGAGGTCAAGAAAGCTGACACTGGCATAGCCAAGAATTGGAAGGAGTGGAAACTGGACTAGCAGTCTTAGTGGCAATAGCCAAGAACTATCATAGTCTTTTTAGGACCCTGCTGAAACAAACATTTTGCAACCAAGCACCTGCAATTGGAGACTCCAGGAATGCAAGCAAGAAGCAGGGACCAAAAGAAAAAAATGCCAGATAGAATAAAAAATGCAATAGTAATTATAAAAACTTACGTCGCATGCGTGTTTTACTTGATATCTCTATCCAAGCCTTTTTCAATGCCGTGGTGTATTGACTTTCAAACATTACTGTGTTCCGTTTGTAAATAATTGGATATTCTTTTACACATTGTATCATATCAAGCTGTGTAGGCCGCCATTTCCTTTTTCCTGTACGCCAAGCAGTCATGTTTGTGTTCACTGTAATAAAACGTTTTAGATACAAATGATACAATAATATCTATTACAGTTTGTTCAGTCTGGATGTACAAACACCAATTGCTATGGATGTCATTTAATAAATAAGTAATAAATACTACTGTGAGTACAAAATGTTGTTTAAATATAACATAAATAAAAAATATTGTTACTACAAATTGCACTTGCCTTATAATGTATCTAATTCTAATTTTAGGGTAATGGCTCCATCATTTGTTGATGATTCTGCCAATGTCAAGGTTAGATTTAAAACGAAAGACCAATATAATATGAAATAGCCCTTGAAAAGCAAACCGAAGTGATCTGTGTCAATATTATCCTTTAAATAATAGCCCAAAAACTTTTTTTATGTCACATCAAATCACAAATTGATAAACAGAATATAACAAGGTAAATGTACGCCCGTAACTACAATAAAAAAAAAATACAAGATAAAAGAAATTTATGTTTAATAATATAATTATGTTTAAATTTATTACGCAAAATCCTTGTATTTGTAACAATTTATAACAAACAGCCAACAGCTGAACCAGTGTTGCCAACCCCTACAGAACTTTCCCCCAAGATCATTATAAAATCCCCTAAGTATTTTTTAGTACATATATCTAGTATAGTTTGTTTAGGTTTACAAATACTTTTTATTGATGTAGGTAGTAAGTATAAAAGTAACTATTTTTTTAAATGAATTGCTCTGTAGCTGAAGGATTTTCACATATTTAAATTGATTTAAATTTCCGTAAGCATACCACTGATGTTTGTAAAAAAGCATACGGCAATTTAGGGTTGGTCTTACGGCTAGGAAACCAGTTCACGAACATCAATGCTCTGAGATCGTCGTACGAAGCGCTTGTAAAAAGTCATTTGGAATCGAGTCATTGCAATGCTGTCGTCTGGTCGCCACATGAAGCCAAGTACAAGCTAATGCTACAACGGATCCAGAACAAATTTGTGAGTTTCCTGTACTTAAAGCAGTATGGTGTGTATCCAGGGTATCCACTACTGTATCCTACTCTATTTGTGCTGGGCATGGTAGGCTATAATAATCTGGAAGTAAGAACAGAAGTAGCTCTCGCCCCTTACTTATTTAAGATTATGCGTGGTAAAATACACAATCCAGGCGTTCTACGCACGGTTGGGCTGTGTGTACTAGATGGGCACGTGTGGAGACGGAGGCGACCGCCGCTGCTGTGGGTATCCCCTGCTCGCACCAACCTGCTGCAGCACGCGCCGCTGACGTGCGCCCTGCATACACACAATATGGTGTCACAACAGATTGACTGCTTCAATTGTACTCTGAGTGAATTCACACAGGCCGCATTTTGCAAAATTACTCTTGGTTGTTCATAATAATATAATTGCAAGTTTAATCTTGTAAGCTATTATAACTATAACTACACTATTGTATTGGGTAACCCTGTGATGATAGTTGTGTGTGTTATTAAATAAATAAATATTTTCTGAAGGATTGAAGATTATAAAAGAACCGAAACCGAAAGAAAAATCTTGATTAACAATCTCTAATAACTAACATACTAACTTAAAAACTCTTGAGACCTACCGAACTTATTTCTTTTAATAACTAAAGAAAAGAAGGAACGCGTCTAAAACGAAAAAATGAGACGAGTAAATTGAATTCAAGCGAACGAAAAAAGCGAAGCTACAAATATATAATGAATGAATAAGCAGCGTCGAGTTTGTATTATCTTTGGAATGAGCGGCGGAATGAACCCGTCAGCCGTACCATTCGTTCGTTCTAGGCTGCGTTCAAAAATATGTCAACAAGTGCAAATTGGCAGCGTTCAGAATTATAAGAACTGTTTTAGCTAATATTATTATTAATCTTTCCTCTAAATGATGACCCCCCTAAAAAAAACCCAAAACAATCCTGTCCCTAAAACCGCCCCTTTCATTACTTATTGCCCCTAAATTGAGGGGGAAAACCCCCACCTGGCAGCACTGAGCTTAACTTATTTATACTCTTTGGCCGAACTGTCAAAATGTCAAATTAAGTAGTAGGGATGTTGAATATTCGATATCGATGATCTATTAGTGAAATTCTTGTTACTAATCGATAAATTGAAAAAGTTATTTATTTGATTGTGTCCATTATTAGAAGCTGATTAACGATTTTAAAGTTATTTTGTATGCTTAGATCATTCGAAACGTAAGTGGATCTCAGCGTTAATAGTTACAAACTTATTGCAGACTGAGACCAGAGTTGCCTGATGAAATTCTAAAGAAACAGTCGAAAATCAGGTAGACGTCTCAAGTTGTCGCTATATTACTTAGCTTTAGCCACTATATTTGATCCTATATGAAGCCTGGAATGCTATATAGTTATCAATTGAAAAATACGGGGTAGCGATAAGACATCTGTCGATAATGTCAAACTTCGATGCCTTTTGAAGACAAGGTTGGCATAGTGGGTAAGCGATTAGCTTGCTGCGCTACGTGTCACGGGTTGACCCCGCACAGAACAAAATATTTGTATGATCTACAAATAGTTATTTCGGGTCTGGGTGTTTGTACAAGTTACATTTATCTCTGTAATTGTACCCACGACACATGAGAAATTCTAGTGTAAGAAAAGTTTTAAAAGAACCCGGTTATTTTCAGAAGCTAAGCAGAAGCAGGTCAAATTGCCACTCACTCACTCACGAAAAACAGTAGGTGTAGTACTTTTTTGTCGTTCCGTCGCATTCTTTTACATACTCGAATATTCGGCTACACATCAAGCTATACAAAACCTGTTTAGTTTGAGCACGCGGCATACACCACACACCACCATGCGGTGCTCTATCCATAATTTACATAATATAGATACGTATCATATACGTATATATTTTGTAAGCAAGTTTCGTAATATATTGTTATTGATTTGTGCTGCGCCTGAGCGCCTATACATGTATTATTATTTATTATGAATGATTATAAATTTATAGAATTAGCAAAAACTATGACTATTAAATCTCGCTAAAGTCTGTAGGAGTAAAAGTATGTAAAGGATTTAGATTTTAATATTTAAAAAAAACAGCCTATTACGGTCCCACTGCTGGGCACGGGCCTTTTCTCAGGATAACAAAGGTTACGCCTTAGTCCACCATGCTGGCTTAGGGTAGTTGCGGGTAGGTAGACGATACACACCATTGAGAACACTATTGGAACCTTCTCAATTATGCAGGTTTCCTCACAATGTTTTCCTTCACCGTTAACGCAAATGATGATCAAATTCTGATCCGCATATGAATCCGAAAAGTCAAGAGGTGCGGGCGGGAATCGAACTCAGTCTCTCCAATATGGAAATGAAACGTTCAACCACTATGCCATCACTGCTCTTGTTAGATCGTAGTTTCTGCAATGGCGTTGGTCACGTGATACGTGGGACGTCACAATCAAACCGAGCAAGGGGATCAAGGGGAGCAGGTGGGACGGCACAATCAAGCCGATCAAGGGGAGCGGTCATCTTCGGCATACAAGGGGGACTTCAGGTCCTCGTAAGATCACACTAGAGACGCCAAATACCTAAACGTTATATTAGATCATAACTTATTCTTCCGAGAGCACGTAAGGGCGGTGCACGCCCGCGCCGCCTTTACACTCGGTCGCCTTTATTACTTATATGTACGTAGTACACTAGCCCTTAAATATAAGGTGAGAATTTACGTAACGTGCATTCGGCCTGTAATGACTTATGCAAGTGCTGTGTTCGCACACGCTCGCCCTTCCCATTTCAAAAAGTTCCAACTCCACCAAAATTGCGCAGAGCTACAGGTGCACCACTGTATATGCGTAATATACAATTCCCAATCGATTTGAACTTACCTACTATCAAGCAGTTAATGAAGTTAGCGAGTAAACGCTTTTTCGACTCTGTCCTTCATCTTCCAAATCCCCTCGAAGAAGTGGCCCCTAATTACAGGCCTTCACGCATAAGCACCTGCAACTCCGACCAAGGCACGTACTCATCGTCCCGGACAATGAAACTAACATTTTAAACGTAGCACACAAAAAGAGACTTGCGTAGTCTAATTCAAACAGAACGGTACTTAGACCTCGCCACTAGACCGAGGCCCGCCTCTACGTCGTCGCGGCGGCCTAATATCGGGAGATCCCAATTAATGTATCCAATGTAAGTGTTCCTTAAAACCACGTTCTTTTTCTTCTCTTAGATTATGGCTGATGTAGAGTATCTTCCACAATTTCGCCAATGTCAAGTATAAGGCAACGTTGTACGGTGTTCAGATTAATTCATCTTTACATATTCAATAAAATATTTCACAAAATAGAAAAAAATCTAAAAAGTATGTCGGCACTAAAAAGCATGTACGGTTCTATTGTTTTTTCCTAAAACTGCGTAAAAATGCGATTGTCTACAATAAATTTAATTTCAACTGATCTCAACACAGATTATAATAAGTTATTTCATGTAATATGCCAAGAATTCAATAAATCGTGCCCCATAAAGAATTATAAGCTAAACAATAAATGTAATTTTAATGAATGGTCTACTATTACTACTAGGCATTAGGAAAAGTAGAGATGTGCTTTACAGTTTGTATTCTGAAAAGTATTTTAGGTTGGATAAATCTTTTCATGATTATGTTAGAAATTACTCGAATATATTTAAAAGGGTATGCGCGTTTGCTAAATCAAAATTAATCAGTAGCAAAATAAGTAAATCTGAGAATAAAATAAAAGCAGTATGGAAGGTTAAAAATAACTAAACTGGGCAAATAAATCTACGGGATCCTGTATTATCTTTAAAAATCAAAGATAAAACGGTTGGGTCCATCATCGATGACATCGCCTCATTTCTTACAAAACCTTTCAATGATTGTATCGATAGTGGAACATTCCCTGATTTGATGAAACATAGTAAACTTATCCCAATTTTTTAATCAGTTGTATGCATAATCCCTCTAACTGTTTCTGTGCTTCCAACATTGAGTAAAGTTTTTGAAAACATTATGCTTGATCAGATGACGGTTCATTTTAATAAAACCGAGATTTTGCATGATCGGCAGTTTGGCTTCACGAAGGGTTGATCGACTACGGATGCGGCCGCGAAACTAATCACTCATAGGGCTCACAGAATGCGCTTGGAATCTTCTGTGATCTTTTCAAGGCTTTTGATTTCGTTGATCACAATACGCTCGTTTGTAAATTGGGTCACTACGGAATTCGTGGACCAGCTCTCGACCTTGTATTATCATACCTTTTCAAACGACAGCTAAAAGTAGGTATAAATGGTATAACATCATCAGGGTCTCTAATAAAAATGGGCGTGCCACATGGCTCAATTTTGGGCCCCTTTCTGTTCTTAGCTTATATTAATGATCTGCCTTATATGATGTCAGCATTATGTAATACAATTTTATTTACTGATGACACTTCGCTAATTTTTAATATAAACAGGAAAGACAATGAAGTTGTACATGTCAATGAGAGTTTAATCTCTCTGTCTACATCGTTTACTGCAAATAATCTCTCATTAAATGCAAATAAAACAAAATGTTTAATATGCTCGTTGCCAAATGTACCGAAAATCGGATTAGAAATAATTTTCGAAGCCAACAATCATGAGATTGTACATGAAACCGTATTTCTAGGTATAACCATTGATTGTAAACTACAATGGGGTGCTAATATAAAGGCTTTGGGCCGAATACTGAAACGCCATTCAACTCAGTCTGTCAGCGGAGTTCCCTTTAGTTTGGTACAGCCCCCAAATTAAAATGGAATTCTCAAACGCTACTCAAACGTTTTAAGACCATAATCAGCTCAGCGTCTCTTACATGTTTCTAATAGGGCAACATTATCTAGAAACAGTTTGTTCTCGATTACAATTTAATTACTTTTCAGTTTCACGCAGTATTTACTTAAATAGTAACAATTTTAAATTACGCAAATGAATAGAAAAATTAGGTAAATCAGTTAAGAATATATTTTGAGACTGAGCTTTACATTTTTTTTTAAGTTATAGCTGCAGCATTACCTGTTCTGTCTGTTTTACTAAAGAAATAAATTAAACTGGGATCGTCAGTAACTTTACGTATAATGTAACGATTTTGTAACAGCTGGCAGTAGTTATGTACCTATCACCAGTTTTACAACTAAGCATAAGCAAATATATTTTTTATAAACATACATACATGATTGTGTTGATGAAAATAACGCGATGAACTAATCAAAAGATGCCAAATTAAACGTGCGCTTTTAATTTAATGGAATCGTACGACGTTGCCGACATATTTATTAGATATGTTACATTTTTGGGAAATATTTTATGAATATTTAAAGATTGATTCATCTGAGCACCGTACAACGTTGCCTTATACTTGACATTGGCGAAATTGTGAAAGATACTTACAGAAGCCATGATCTAAGAAAAGAAGAAGATTGTGTTGAATGAAAACTTGTGATAATCTTAACATTATCAAGCAAGATGCCTCTCAGGCCCTGTCTAATTACTTTTACAGTTCTTGACTTTAGTGAAGTGTTGTGTGTGTATACACTTTCAATCAATGGTTAATGTTAATAAATGTAATTATTAATTTAATCTAAATAAACCTTTACATAAGTACATAACTTAATGATATGATATGTATCATTTCTTGTGACATTAAAGTACAATATTACACAGATATATACAGAACTGTAAATGTGTGAGCAGCATGTAGCCATTAATGTACATAAATTGCTCACTAAAATGTGTTACTGGTGGTGGCATTGTGTCAGGTCATTGGATTCCCTACAATATGGTTGAGCTAAGCGATGCAGTTGTGTGAATGGGTATCATCTGTTGGGACTGGTCAGCTGTTAACTGCCATGGCAAATAAATTATAATAATGTAATAGTATGTTCTACCTTTAATTCTTTACACATCAAACAATTTTTTCTCATTATATACTTTAACATAATTTGTATCCATCAACACTAATATCAATTATTAGACATGAATTCGCTTTGTACTGACTCTTCTCCATAGGACTAACCAATTGGCATCATTCAGCTTAAAGGTTTAATAATTGCATGTCCTATTTGAAATAAAAACTGACTTGACTATGCATTACTAATTCTTATTTATTATTATTTGTATATTAAATAAAGACTGGTGGTATTGTAAACATTACTGTGATTATTGCTATTTCTAGTTTATTCTTTTTTATATAAATCCTATATTGAATAGAAATTGTGATATTGATAACATTAGGTTGACTATTGTTAATTATTGTTAAACAATATAAGCTAGCTATCATTTGAAGCTTTTATATTAAAATAAAACAATCGTTAATTAGAAAAATGTGTTTTAATTAATATTGTCCTGACAATAAAAAAAACGAATTTCCTTGATGGGTCTGTTATTCAATAAGTTCCTCCTCGGCAATGTCTGAAGGAATGTTCAACCTCTAGAGATGTATCCTGATTAGAAAGTGCACCATATGTTTATAAGCTTCTTCAGCAGGAGTCCTTGTATTTAATAAAGGTGTTACTAAATAGCAGCGGCATGGATAATCACTATCACCATAAAGCATCATGTTTTCGAAGTCGCAGCACTCTAGTTGTGCACACAAAGGTGAATCATTAAAACTTGTACTGTCATGTACAGAGCCTGGCCATCTTGGAATCACATTTTTAATGCGCAGTCTTGCTTCACACACCATTTGGACATTCAAAGAAAAGTAACCCTTTGTTATGAAAGGTTTCAGCTTGAACTCCTCCTGCAAACAATTTTTTGTTTCTATTAAGACCTTTCAGTTTTTACTTACTTTCATTATAGAACAAGTAACTTGGTTATAAGATGGAACATACCTGGTGAATTTATTTTAATATGGGTACAGTCCACAGCACCCAATACTCTTGGAAATCCAGCTATTGTGTAAAATCATGTGCAACTTCCAAGCATTCGCTAGGAGTTGGCATGTGAAGATGTACACATTTTAATTCAGCTATTTTAGCTGTAACTCTGTGCACGATTCGGTGAACAGTTGGTTGTTCCACACTAAATACATCTGGTATAAATGTTTGATAAATGCCTGTTGCATAAAACCGCAGAATTATCAGAAGCTGATTGATCTATTGACTGTAAAGCTCGATTGCGCTTAGTCAGAGGCTTGATAGCATCACAGATTACTATATTAGTAGTAGATAGCATTGCCTATCACTGAATCCAAGTCCAACACAGTTTCCTTGGAGATTCGGAACCGCATTCGAAACGATATCGTTGTATTTTTCACAGGCGTTAACCCTTTTCACGTTTCTACGACTTCTTCTGGTAGTTTCTTCATCAGAAAGTGATGATAAGGACATTTTAATTTCTATTTATAACTTTTTACTGTACTTAAAACTATTTAAGATAGCTCTCGACCACTCTTAAATTCGACAGGTACTCAAGTTATTTAAGACCTCGATTTGACAGCTGTCACGGCTTAAGTAACGTTTCAGTATACGAATTTTACATTGAGTGGCATTTTAAGCGCAAGTTTAATTGGATCCCAAATTTATTTAAATGATGCTCTTAATAGACGTTTGAGTATACGAAAAACTGAGATAACGGCGCGCCAAACAGTAGAGCAGTGCTTAACGAGTTGAATGTCGTTTGAGTATTCGGCCGATTTATCAAGTAAGTTAAGTTCTGCTGCATTTGCAGTCGGGAAAATTAAGCATCTAAGGGCCGAATACTGAAACGCCATTCAACTCAGTCTGTCAGCGGAGTTCCCTTTAGTTTGGTACAGCCCCCAAATTAAAATGGAATTCTCAAACGCTACTCAAACGTTTTAAGACCATAATCAGCTCAGCGTCTCTTACATGTTTCTAATAGGGCAACATTATCTAGAAACAGTTTGTTCTCGATTACAATTTAATTACTTTTCAGTTTCACGCAGTATTTACTTAAATAGTAACAATTTTAAATTACGCAAATGAATAGAAAAATTAGATAATTAGTTAAGAATATATTTTGAGACTGCGCTTTACATTTTTTTTTAAGTTATAGCTGCAGCATTAGCTGTTCTGTCTGTTTTACTAAAGAAATAAATTAAACTGGGATCGTCAGAAACTTTACGTATAATGTAACGATTTTGTAACAGCTGGCAGTAGTTATGTACCTATCACCAGTTTTACAATTATGCAAATATATTTTTTATAAACATACATACATGATTGTGTTGATGAAAATAACGCGATGAACTAATCAAAAGATGCCAAATTAACCGTGCGCTTTTAATTTAATGGAATCGTACGACGTTGCCGACATATTTATTAGATATGTTACATTTTTGGGAAATATTTTATGAATATTTAAAGATTGATTCATCTGAGCACCGCACAACGTTGCCTTATACTTGACATTGGCGAAATTGTGGAAGATACTTACAGAAGCCATGATCTAAGAAAAGAAGAAGATTGTGTTGAATGAAAACTTGTGATAATCTTAACATTATCAAGCAAGATGCCTCTCAGGCCCTGTTTATTTACTTTTACAGTTCTTGACTTTAGTGAAGTGTTGTGTGTGTATACACTTTCAATCAATGGTTAATGTTAATAAATGTAATTATTAATTTAATCTAAATAAACCTTTACATAAGTACATAACTTAATGATATGATATGATATGTATCATTTCTTGTGACATTAAAGTACAATATTACACAGATATATACAGAACTGTAAATGTGTGAGCAGCATGTAGCCATTAATGTACATAAATTGCTCACTAAAATGTCTTACTGGTGGTGGCATTGTGTCAGGTCATTGGATTCCCTACAATATGGTTGAGCTAAGCGATGCAGTTGTGTGAATGGGTATCATCTGTTGGGACTGGTCAGCTGTTAACTTCCATGGCAAATAAATTATAATAATGTAATAGTATGTTCTACCTTTAATTTACACATCAAACAATTTTTTCTCATTATATACTTTAACATAATTTGTATCCATCAACACTAATATCAATTATTAGACATGAATACGCTTTGTACTGACTCTTCTCCATAGGACTAACCAATTGGCATCATTCAGCTTAAAGGTTTAATAATTGCATGTCCTATTTGAAATAAAAACTGACTTGACTATGCATTACTAATTCTTATTTATTATTATTTGTATATTAAATAAAGACTGGTGGTATTGTAAACATTACTGTGATTATTGCTATTTCTAGTTTATTCTTTTTTATATAAATCCTATATTGAATAGAAATTGTGATATTGATAACATTAGGTTGACTATTGTTAATTATTGTTAAACAATATAAGCTAGCTATCATTTTAAGCTTTTATATTAAAATAAAACAATTGTTAATTAGAAAAATGTGTTTTAATTAATATTGTCCTCACAATAAAAAAACGAATTTCCTTGATGGGTATGGTTATTCAATAAGTTCCTCCTCAGCAATGTCTGAAGGAATGTTCAACCTCTAGAGATGTATCCTGATTAGAAAGTGCACCATAAGTTTATAAGCTTCTTCAGCAGGAGTCCTTGTATTTAATAAAGGTGTTACTAAATAGCAGCGGCATGGATAATCACTATCACCAAAAAGCATCATGTTTTCGAAGTCGCAGCACTCTAGTTGTGCACACAAAGGTGAATCATTAAAACTTGTACTGTCATGTACAGAGCCTGGCCATCTTGGAATCACATTTTTAATGCGCAGTCTTGCTTCACACACCATTTGGACATTCAAAGAAAAGTAACCCTTTGTTATGAAAGGTTTCAGCTTGAACTCCTCCTGCAAACAATTTTTTGTTTCTATTAAGACCTTTCAGTTTTTACTTACTTTCATTATAGAACAAGTAACTTGGTTATAAGATGGAACATACCTGGTAAATTTATTTTAATATGGGTACAGTCCACAGCACCCAATACTCTTGGAAATCCAGCTATTGTGTAAAATCATGTGCAACTTCCAAGCATTCGCTAGGAGTTGGCATGTGAAGATGTACACATGTTAATTCAGCTATTTTAGCTGTAACTCTGTGCACAATTCGGTGAACAGTTGGTTGTTCCACACTAAATACATCTGGTATAAATGTTTGATAAATGCCTGTAGCATAAAACCGCAGAATTATCAGAAGCTGATTGATCTATTGACTGTAAAGCTCGATTGCGCTTAGTCAGAGGCTTGATAGCATCACAGATTACTATATTAGTAGTAGATAGCATTGCCTATCACTGAATCCAAGTCCAACACAGTTTCCTTGGAGATTCGGAACCGCATTCGAAACGATATCGTTGTATTTTTCACAGGCGTTAAGCCTTTTCACGTTTCTACGACTTCTTCTGGTAGTTTCTTCATCAGAAAGTGATGATAAGGACATTTCAATTTCTATTTATAACTTTTTACTGTACTTAAAACTATTTAAGATAGCTCTCGACCACTCTTAAATTAGGCAGGTACTCAAGTCATTTAAGACCTCGATTTGACAGCTGTCACGGCTTAAGTAACGTTTCAGTATACGATTTTTACATTGAGTGGCATTTTAAGCGCGAGTTTAATTGGATCCCAAATTTATTTAAATGATGCACTTAATAGACGTTTGAGTATACGAAAAACTAAGATAACGGCGCGCCAAACAGTAGAGCAGTGCTTAACGAGTTGAATGTCGTTTGAGTATTCGGCCGTAACTGACGTAGCTACGGCCAGACTTATATATTTTGCGTATTGTCACAGTATAATGTCATATGGCATTTTGCTGTGGGGATCAGCAGCTGGTGTAGATTCAATATTTATATTACAGAAGAGAGCCATCCGCGAAATATATAATATGAGCCCTCGCGAATCACTTAGAGACCTCCTTAAAGATATTAATGTAATAACAATGGCTTCTCTTTACATTTTTGAAAATATTATGTTTGTCCTTAAAAACTTGCTAATGTTTAAAGTAAAAAGCGACATTCATTGTAAATACCAGAAATAGACATAAAATAGTAGTACCTAAATTTAGATTAGACAGAACCAACAAACCGTTCTTGGTTAACTGCGTTCGGTTTTATAATAAGATACCTAAAGAAATTACTGATCTGACAGTTGGGAAGTTTAAATCACACGTCAAATCTATTCTTATAAAAAAGCTTATTATAGGATTAAAGACTATGTTGACGATAGGGACATATGGCGTTAGTCCTTTTCTGCACATGTGGCTTCCCTGGAAACCAAATATATTTGAAGTGATATTTGCTGTGTATAGCTGTCATATTTATCTTTTATCTATGTATAGATAACTAATTAAATACTTTGTAACGAATAGATTTAATAAAACACTTTTAAACGGATTCTATCGCGTATATTTTAGATTTTTGATTTTCCTGACGTTTCGAATACTTTGCAGCATTCATGGTCGCAGGATGACAAAGGTGACAGGCGTCGTTACAGATTTTAAAAAGTTATTTTATTTTATCTACCGTACAATTTTAATCAAACAATTAGTTTCGATGCACACAGTAATCACTCACAGTGTCTTGGTGTTTCTTAGTGTGGTATCTTGTTTGGGACTTTATTATTTTAACAACTGGATTCCAAACAGGTGGTACCTGCCAACCATCTTCTCTATTAAAATTAGGATGTTTTTTAATTTCAATAGCCTCACGAAACATTCTAGGTACATATCGGTTCTCTTTCGCGAGTACTTGAGGTTGATGAAAACGATGATAATGGTTAGGTTTGCCTAAGGCATGTTCACACACTGCAGACTTTGTGGAGCGTCTATGCTTGACGTCAGCTATATGTTCTTTTATTCGGGTGGCTATGGTACGCTTTGTTTGCCCTATGTATGATAAACAACAATCACAGTCAATCTTGTAGACCCCTGCATCTTGTAAAGGTATGTGACATTTCACCGGTTTGAGAAGTTGGCTGATGTTCTTATGCGGCTTGAAATAGGTTTTAATAGAAGCACGCTCGAAAATCTAAGACATTACTACGAATAGATTTGTAAAAGACATAAAAAAAAAATGATTAAAATGACCTAACAGACTTGTATTCTGTGTAGTTAAGCTTGAAGTTATAATAACACACTTTTAGACGGATTACATCGCGTATATTATGCGGCGGCCATGGACTAGAAAAAAAAGATGGACTCCGCGCCACTGATATCGAAAGTGAAGCACGGCATCGAACATGTGTGCGTGATTTTTGGAGATACCAGATGGAATTAAATTTTTCCACATTTTTTAATAATAATAGTAATATTGCATATAGTAGTAATACTTTCATCAAAGATAAGATAGTAAGTAAATTGTCCAATAGAATAGAATAGAATAGAATAAATTTATTTGCTCAAACATGTGTGTACATACATAAATGTCATGTGCATGCAAGATAACAAAAAAGTCAAAATCTGTTCTAACATGTTTACCACGTGCCATGGCGTGCAAATATTAAAGATTATTTAATTTCCTATATATATGGCTTTTCATCATTATTATCAATATAAACAATATAAAATTAATACTTAAGAATGTGAAATCTTTCCAATTACAATATAATTTAAGGAACCATCTGTAAAATTTAATTAAAATAAAAATGTCAATATAACGATGTTGGAATAGAATGTCAAACAATATAAAGATAAAAATAATGTCAAAAATGAATAATAAAATAAAATAGAGAAACAAAACATGTCAAATTAATTATTCTATTAGAAAGTCAGTTATACTATAGTAGGCTTGATCTGTTAAAAATGATTTTACTTTATGCTTAAATGCTACATTACTAAGTTCCTTCCAGCTATTTGGTAACTTATTGTAAATTATCGGAGCCATGCAGAAAACACTTTTGCGCATAAGTGCAGTCCTAGACCGGTGTAGACAGAGTTTACTGTTATTGCGTCTGTTTCGGGGAACTAGATCTGTCAGGCGCGGAAATAAATTTGAATTAAATTTGACGAAGGTTGCCATTTCTAAAATGTAGAGGGATGGCAATGTCAATATCTTATAGCGTATGAAGTACGGCTTACAGCTATCTGTCATTTTCAATTTAAACATAGATCTGAGGCATCTCTTTTGAGCCTTAAATACGACTTCTTTATCCGTTGAGTTGCCCCAAAAAATAATACCATATCTGAGGACGGATTCAGTTAGTCCGTAGTATGCTGTTAATAGCGAATCTATATTCAGAGTTTGTGACAGAGTGTATAAGGCATATGCATTATTGCTTATTCTTTTACTGAGAGTGTCAATATGAGCCTTCCAATTTAATTTCCGGTCAATTGTTAGTCCTAAAAACTGAGTTGTATTAACTGAGTCAATTATTGTATTATTATATTTTATGTCAAGGTCGGAAAATGTCAAAGAGCGCTGGCTGAAATGCATAATTAAAGTTTTATTTATATTCATTTTCAAATTATTATTATCTAACCATTCTATAGTATTAATTAATGTTTTATATATGTCATCTTTGTATACGTCTCTTTCATTGCAAGGTATAGTTATTGTACTGTCATCTGCGAAAAGTGTCATTGGATGTTTAATGGCCATAGGGAAGTCATTAATGTACAGTGTAAATAACAGGGGGCCTAGTACACTTCCTTGTGGAACTCCATAAATGACGCTACGTTCCCCTGAAGTAAAGATCTCTTCTCTTTTTGTGTTTGTATTTATTCTACTTATTTGCGTTATTTGCTTTCTGTCACGTAAGTACGATTTAAAAAATTCAAGGATATTACCTCTTATACCGTATGCATCTAGTTTTTTTAATAAAATGTCATGTTGGACATAATCAAACGCCTGCGTCATGTCACAAAATATAGCACAGACGGGCGTATTTTTATCCATATGTAAATAGTTTACTCATCTGACTACCGATACTTTAAGTTCTAAGATTGTATTTATAACTAGGCATAAGTTTCTGAATAAATTACTCCTTGTACGCTTGATCACTAGTTTGATTTATTTATCATACCATAGTCGCTACATTTGGTGACCCCAACGAAGAACACTGCGCAACCATGGGAAACGAGACAGAAGCCAAGTCAGAAGCCACAATCGGTACACCTGCGGACCTCGCTGCCATCTCCATCCAATCGAGACTGCTTCCCTTTTGGCGGGAATATCCTCGCATGTTCATCCAGTTTGAAGCTATTGTCGACCCACAGAAAACCAGTGACGAAAACAAATACCGCTATGTCCTAGGACAGTTGCAACCAACAGATTTGCAACACCTAACCGACCTTCTGATAAAACCACCAGAAACAGAGAAATATGCAGCCATCAAACAACGCCTTATCTCCGTGTATGAACAATCTGAGGTCAAGAATTTTAAGAATCTCATCAGCGGGCTAGAGCTTGGAAACCAAAAACCGTCTCAACTCCTACGACGTATGCGTGAACTTGGTGGCAACATGATCACTGAAAACGGAATCAAAATTGAGTGGATCAACCAATTGCCAACACAAGTACGAGTTGTGCTGTCAGTCAACACTGATTCATCGCTTGACATACTCGCGGCCATGGCTGACAAAATGATTGAGTATTCGGAGTCCAGCAATATCGCAGTAGTTTCCACATTACAACCGGAGACCACACAATCAAACAATCGGCAAGTTATGTCAGCACAAATTCAAGTCCTTTCGAAGCAATTAGAAAAACTCACACTTGAGATTGACGAAATCCGCGACCGTGGAAGACAACGAGATCGCCGCCCTTATCGCTCGCGCTCAAGATCCAAGTCCATGAAATATCCGAATGATCCCAATCGGCTCTGCACGTATCACTACAGATTCGGTGATAAAGCGAGACGCTGCGTGTCACCGTGCGCGCGACGAAACCAGCAAAAGCCGGAAAACTAAATGAAACACCGACCGTGGCGGACGTCGGTGTTACAACGGCAAGTAATCGCCTGTGTATCTATGATCGCAACACATCACATTGTTTCCTCGTAGACACCGGTGCCGATATCTCCGTTTTGGCCGCCACTCCAATACACAAGAAGAAATCAACACCAAGCGCCTACAAATTATACGCGGCAAACAGTTCACCGATCAAAACTTACGGAGAGAAAGATTTACAAATGGACTTCGGTCTCAGAAGACGCTTTCGTTGGACATTTGTGATTGCTGACGTGAAGACTTCAATTCTCGGTGCAGACTTCCTCCGACACTACAAACTACTCGTCGACTTGCACCACAAGAAACTTATCGACAAAGTTACAGATTTGTCAGTAAACGCAGTACAAATTTCAACAGCCCAAGAAACTGTCTACGTGCTTAGCAGCAATCAAACTTATCAAGAAATCCTTAAGCAGTATCCAGATATCCTACGTCCGATGTCACTGAAAACACCAGCCAAGCATGACGTCGTACACTACATAGAAACGACGGGACCCCCTCTCTCATCACGGGCCCGTCCCCTGCCTCCCGACAAATATAAAGCTGCTAAAGAAGAGTTCGAGCGGATGATGGAAATGGGAATCTGCCAACCTTCGAAAAGCCCATGGGCTAGTCCACTCCATGTGGTAAAGAAAAAAGATGGCAGTCTACGTGTTTGTGGCGACTACAGACGTCTCAATTCCGTGACTCTACCAGACAAATATCCGATGCCGCGCATACAAGACTTCACATATCAACTGCATAACAAAAAGATTTTCTCAAAATTGGATATGAAAATGGCTTACTACAGGATACCCACCAGTAAAGAAGACGCTAAGAAGACCGCAATTATCACACCTTTCGGACTATTTGAATTTAACTGCATGACCTTTGGACTACGAAACGCAAGTCAGACATTCCAGCGTTTTATGCATGAGGTGCTGCGCGGCATTGAGGGCTGCTATTCTTTCGTCGACGATATATTAATTTATACTGAAGACCAAGAAAGTCATAAAATCCTACTGCATCAAGTACTCGAGCGCCTGAATAAATATGGTGTTACACTCAACGTCGACAAATGCGAGTTCGCAAAGGCGAAAATCAATTTTCTCGGTTATGAAGTTACAGCGGACGGAATAAAACCTACAGAAGAACGAATCCAGACCATCTCAAATTATCCTAAACCGAAGACCATCATTGAGCTGCGTCGATTCCTTGGCATGCTTAATTTCTATAGAGATTGCCTACCTGGTCAAGCCGACATGCAGAGCGAGCTCAACAAATATCTACATAACATGGTAAAGAACGACAAGACGCCGATTGAATGGACATCGGCCGCTGAGCTAGCATTCGAAAAATGCCGCCAAAGCATTTTGGAATCTATGACTCTAACGCATCCTGTAGCAAATGTTCCCCTCTGCATTATGACTGACGCGTCAGATCATAGTATCGGCGCAGTGCTACAACAACGGGACAAGAAAATCTGGAAACCTCTAGCCTTTTATTCCAAGGCTATGAGCGCCACACAACGTCGATACAGCGTGTACGATCGCGAGTTACTAGCGATCTACATGGCTGTGAAAAATTTTCGTCGACTCATCGAAGGCTGTGACGTCACGGTCTACACAGACCACAAGCCATTGTCATATGCCCTCTCAAGACAGCAAAATAGTAGCGACACACCCAAACGAGAACGACAGTTACATTTTATCAGTCAATTCTGCACCAACATCGTGTATATAAAAGGTGAAGAAAACTCTGTGGCGGATGCACTATCTCGTATAGAAGAAATAGACTGTCCATCAAGCATCAATTATGACCAGTTATCGCAGGACCAACTAAATGACGAAGAGTTGAAACAGCTACAGTTGCAGTCCAATTTGAAGTTCGTTGATGTTACTCTGCCTGGCACACAGCGACCGATCACGTGCGAATACTCAACATCATCGCTCCGCCCATACCTCCCTGCAGCACATCGTTATGCAGCATTCAAAGCGCAGCACGATTTGTGCCATTCCGGAATAAGAGCTACAAGAAAGCAGATGACATCAAAATTCTTCTGGTCATCTATGAATAAAGATGTATCAACCTGGACCAAGAACTGCATCAGCTGTCAAACGAGCAAAAATTCATCGCCATGTCGTCACGCCATTAGGAAGCTTTCCTCCGTCGCAGCGTTTCGACCACGTACATATCGATATAGTCGGTCCACTTCGACTATCATATGATTATCGGTATTGCGTAACTATCATGGACAGATTCACGAAATGGCCTGAAGCCGTACCAGTACGTGAAATAACAATTTAAGTCCAGCAATAATGACATACGGATCTACACTACGCGTGCCATCAGATTTTTTCGCCCCGGCTCCTGCAACAAATATGAACGACGAAGACTTCGTACGCCGTCTCAGCCAGACGATGACATCACTTGTACCAACACAGCGAGACGTTAGGACTACAGCTCACCCTTTTATCTACAAGGATCTAGCTACCTGCACACACGTGTTCGTGAGAAACGATACCGTTCGAGCGCCGCTAACACCACCGTACGACGGACCGTATCCGGTGTTGCAGAGATACGACAAATCATTCAAAATTCAATTGCCGCAGCGAGTTACAGTTGTATCGCTGGATAGACTTAAACCCGCATATATCTGTACCGAAACGCAAAGTCCTGCAGACAACAGCCCGTCGAGCATAGCAAGTACGCCGATTACCAGTCCATCGAACACAGCAAGCCCAGCACAGACTACATACCAGCCGTACATCACTCGAACCGGCAGAGTTTGCAAACCAAATGTACGCTTTGCTAAGAGGGGGGTAATGTGAGTGCCTACGCCATCAACGACCATCACGGCATGGACATTGTCCACAACTGTAGATCGCACAAGGATTACTCGATATATTTACGTTCGTGCCATCTCACTCGCACAGTCGCCTGTCACTCTCGCACAATCTTGTTTATTATAGCTTTGCTCTGATTGGCCATTGTAAATAGTTTACTCATCTGACTACCGATACTTTAAGTTCTAAGATTGTATTTATAACTAGGCATAAGTTTCTGAATAAATTACTCCTTGTACGCTTGATCACTAGTTTGATTTATTTATCATACCATAGTCGCTACACATATTTATCATGACAGTGTGTAAAAAGTCATAGATAGCCATGTTTATCATCCTATTCTCTCTAAAGCCTTTTTGTTCATTACAAAGTATACTATTGGTTTCTAAATAGGTATTGAGTTCCTTGTATAGGTATTTTTCGAGAATTTTAGAGAAAATCGGTATCAACGAGATTGGTCTATAATACTCCATTAACTCTCTATCTTGTTTCTTAAACAAAGGTTTTATTACCGATATTTTTAGAGTTGGTTTGGTAACTAATTTTTCGTATCAAGGTGTGTGGAAAAGAATTAGATAGCTGTCAACTAAAATAAAGATAAAAACACAAATATTTATTCGAAATATTTAATCATATTCTTCGTTATTTCTTATTAACATAAGTAGTGTATGAAGATATCCAGACGAATACTTCGAAAAATTCTGGGCTAAAATCCTTTAAGTTCAGTTATTTTTTTATATACCTGCATTTTACTATTTACTGATCTTGCAATACCTTCTAATTTGGAGATATGGTGAAATCTAGTAGTCAAATATTTTTCTGCTATACATTTAATTAAACTGATTTTGTGTTCTACCCCGGCGACGAGATGTTCGACATCTAATTTTAAAAAAATATTGTCATTTGGAATAAATTTGTCTAATATTTTGGTTAACATGTACGAATGTGTCTTTCGTTATATATTATAATTTTTTCTTTTATAAGCTTCCTGACCACCATTTCGCAAATGCAACATATTTGATACAAGTCTTCAGATGGGAGACGAAGATTATAGGACTATAACATTATATGATTATAACACTGTATACTTGTATTCGATCTCATTCTCTCGCAGGCTGAATCCTATATATGAATATGTTTGTCACTTTTTCGTTTTACCTAATTTTCTAATCACAACGTTGCTAAAGAAGTTTCACTTCAATAAAAAACATGTTACCCATTTTTTCGGGAAAATTACCCATTTATTTTCTAACAACACAGGCACGTGTAGTTGAGGTTTTGTGTTCCGAATAGTACCGATATTTTAAATCTCCAAAAATATCAAAAATTATATTTAAATTAGTGTCTTACCTGTGATAAGTTATTCCTTGACACTTTTTTTGCGATGTTGAGTTATTTTTACACCATTTCACGACACAAGACGGCAATATTAGTTTTTTGTTTCAATTATCGTAAATAGTAACTACACGGGCGCTGTCGTGCCGCGTAATGGCGGTCGACCGGCATACTATGATGCATGTGTGTGCGTAAGGCACGTATGTACAAGCGAATCGGCATACTTAGGGTGCTTCATTTTCGATATGAGTGACGCGGAGTCCATCTTTTTTTTCTAGTCCGTGGCGGCGGCAGAAGCCGCCTGAAACCCACCATGGTTGATCGAAGACCTGCTGATCTACCATTCATTAAGGGTGTCACCGACAGAATTGTCATATCTTGAAGTGTGCTTCTATCAAAAATGATTTCAAGCCGCTTAAGATCAGCCTACTTCTCAAACCGGTGAAATGTTACATACCTTTACAAAATGCAGGGCTCTACAAGATTAACTGTGATTGTGGTTTGGGGATGTTACTGCTCTCGCGACTCCTTATGATACGAGGATTGTTGTATTATGCTGTGGTTACCTATAATTGAGTTTGTATAACGTGATGCTTTAAACATATTTATATGTTTTCGGTATAATTGAATGTAGTTACTCGTTGGTGATCCTGTAAAACAAATATATACGAGTAAACATTATGTAAAAAAACGTTTAGTTACCTACTTTAATTTTCATAATCGATGGAATTCTTCACAGCGCAACCGAAAGCGGGTGAAACACCGATACTAAAAGTCCTTCAGAGGCGATTCAGTTTCGTCTTACTCGAGGGCACGATGCCGGAAGCATGAAAAAAGTGATGTGGTGCTCTTCTCCATTCTATCACTGACCTTAAATTTGCCGACGACATTGTAGTCATAGCAGAATAACTGCAAGAGCACAGCACAATTCTCAATGACCTCAACAGATGGGCCTTAAAATGAACACGGCAAGACGAAAGTCATGTCAAACGCCCATGTCATGCCCATCCTAATATCCATTGGGAACTCTGTTCTCGAAGTTATTGACAAGTATGTCTACGTAGGACAAACCGTCTAATTAAGTCGGTCCAACTATGAGAAAGAGGTCAATCGTCGAATCCGACTCGGCTGGGCAGCGTTCGGATAACTTTGCAACTTTTCAACAATACCGCAGCGCATCAAAACGGATGTGACTTGATCCAGTGTGGCCGTAGGGCCAAAAAGGTTCTCGAGTGGAGACCGCGCACCGGAAAACCGTGTAGGACTACCTCCAACGAGGTGGACAGACGAGGCCGTCTGTCCACCTCGTTGGAGGTAGTCCAACGACTTCCAGTGTCGGGTGGCATGTAACCGGGTGTTGTGGAAATCTGTGGGGGAGGCCTTTTTTCCGCAGTGTACGTCCTCTGGCTGATATGATGATTTTTTATTTTATTAAATAGTGTTAAACATATCTTGGCAGTCCATGGGACCATGGCAGCACTGTATGGAAATGCTACAGACAAGAATAGTGTCATAAATATGTTCCATATTTTGCCCTAACACCGAGCAGTGCCTTCCGACACCAGGTTCTCTCGCTCCGTACGACGCACTGAACAATGTGCCGAAGCGACAGGTCACCACTCACCATCTTCGACTGGTCCCAATGCGTGCTGTACCGTGTCCTGCGAGCAGGCTCAACCAGGCATCTGTTGCCGTCCCAGGCATATGTGACAAAGATACTTCCTGAAGCACCCGTGACCCGAGAGTAGTAGCGTCAGCTGGAAGGTAAGGATGCCATGCCGATGCCGCCTCGCCAGCGACGGGTCCTAGCGCCATTATCGCGGCATGCCTTGCACAAGTCGTTCCTTCTATTCCACCACCAGAATTCGCTGAAGCATTTTGCACCTTATTCTTTCTGATGCGCTTTTTGTTCGCCCCGACATAGCGCGTCACCGCGCCACCGAAATAGCTACGCAAGGGCTCTCGCATTCAGATTCCAGGTTGATGATCCTACAAAGCTGGTCACCGCCTTATAGGAGACCCTATGGTATCACTTTAATATCCTAACGGTCATCGCTCGCTTCGGCCTCCGCAGTATTGCGACGTTTCGGGCCGTCAGTCGGTGTCCGCCCAGGGCCATGGACCGCACAATCGCCATGTAGAGCCATGTTAAATATATCGGTGAATTTGATAAGTACCTTCTCATGATGATAAATACTTTGTACAGTATAAATGGAATACATATTTAAAATATGAATTGTATTATGTGCCGGCTCAGAATGCCACCACCCCATTTCCTCCCATGGGTGTCGTAAAAGTCGACTAAGGGATTAGCTGGAGGATGGGCAGCAGCGTCCTTCGAGTACATTAACAGCTCAACTGCGATCGCCAACCCGCCTGCCAAGCGTGGCGATTATGGCAAAACCCCCCAATGTGCTCACAACACATCCATATCGGTGGTGGTGGTGATCTTTGGGGGAGGCCTGTGTCCAGTAGTGGACTTCATTCGGCCGAAATGATGATGATGTACATTATTTACTTACCTTAAACTCATAACTATACAAATATGGTGATAACATGAATAAGATTTCAGGATCATAGCTTTTATTATTGTGCAAATAAAATTGATTTGTTACATCTTTTTATTTTCTTATAATTTATCCAACATTAAATTATTGGTATAATAAAATGCATTATATAATTATGTACATTTAACACATCGTACTTAGTTTAAGGACAGTTCCTAAAGACTTTATAAGTCGCCTAATAATGGTAAAATAAACCTGTAAAGCGGGGGAGCTTTGATATTTGGGGTATTTAGGACAGTACCTTTTTTTTTTTTATTTTTTTTTTATTGGACACGTACAATATTCGTGTGGTGTTCGGCGGCTGATTACGTATGTTTGCGGTTTCCGACAGGCGTAAATCGCGCAGACGCCGCTGTCAAACGTCATTTTGGTATAACGTATTTGCCGATAGTGTTTAAACAAGCGAATATCTCTGACGCAAACACTGCCGGACGATCAATGTACATACTAAAAATTGCATCTTCCCTTTTTAATTTCAGGTGATTTGCCAACGGTGGTTCCTTGGCTGCGCGATAGCTGCTGTCGCGTCTGCTGTCGCTGTTTTTAGCTAAACAGGGTCCGCATTAAGAATATAGTACCAAACTATTTCGCCCTGTGGATAGCGACTAAGGGAATCAGAAACCAGAGGGAGGGCAGCAGCGTCCCTTCTGTGGAACATGTATGGTTATATACTGCGCTCACCAACCCGCCTGCCAAGCGTGATGAGTAGTGGCAAATTGTCCCAGAAATGATGACACAATCTTGGAAATCTATGGAAGAGGCCTTTGTTAAGACTGAACAAACGTCGACGTCCTTTCGCTTACATGATGATAATACATACAGTCGGCTTTAAAATATTATTTAAGAAACTGATATGGCATTAAGTTTCTTTGACTTCTGCAAGTGACTATACTAACATATATTATAACAGAGACATTGATGGTTCAGATATTTTGATAAATTGTATTACGAAAATGTAGCCTAAAATAAGGAGTAAAATAAATTGTAATGCATATTGCCTTCGAAATAAGGTCAGTGTTGCTCCGAGCACTATCCAAAGGGGCGCTTCATGAGATGCTCACCACAACTCTAAAAACGTAGCCTAAGACTAGGATAGGTGTCTAATAACTAAATGTGCTACATGCCTAACTGTATAAATTTATACAATTTTATTGTAAACACAACTTAATCAAAAATACAATGTTCAGTCATACCTACACTTTACAAACAGGTGAAAATTATGTAGGTTAATTGTTTTATAATAACATTGGATGAAATACCTATATATATATTTCTAGGTATTTAACACATAATAATATTATGACATATAAATTGTTCTATCGACTTACATTTTAGGTACTTTTATTTTTGGCATATGGCACACAGATAATTATGTACTAAGGTATTTATTAAATACACAACACACTTAAATATCAAGAGATTTACACAGTTACATAAAGTTATGTCCTTCTATAGATTTTATGAAAAAATATCACACTTAGGTAGGTAATTGAGTATTGACTCTATGTTATTAAAACTACATTCCTGGTCGTAAGTTCGTTAGCGACAGAACTTACGTCTGTTGCAACTTAACATTGAAATTGGGAGATCATGCTACTCTGTGAACGGAATGTACAGGTGAGAGTCATAACGGTGGCGGTTGCCAAGGGCGAAGAGCGCGGCACATACTGCGAGGCCGGCACCAGTGTTGGCTGTCAGGTGTACTCCTCATCCTCGTCCTCCTCCTCACTGGAGTCAAAAGCAGCTTCCATATCAGCATGATCTTCCGGTGTTGGTAATGACAATTTCAAGTAATCGACTGGCAATTGCTCCTTCGGAATTAAATAGCCTGTTGAGTCCTGTGGTGGGGGTGGAGGCCGCGGTAGTCGCATTTGCATAACTGGACCACCTCCCGCAGCTGCATCCTCCAATTTTCTACATATCTCATCGAAACCTATTCTATCTCGTGGATCTGCCTTCCAGCACGCGCGCATCAAATCTCCAGCAAACCGTGGGCAATCATCGGGAGGCACTAGCACTATACCCCGTAAGATCAACTTTGTGGCGCCATCGTTATTCTGACCATAGAAGGGCTGTTTGCCTCTGCTATAGATCTCCCACAGTACTACGCCGTAAGACCAAACATCTGATTCGTGTGTAAATCGAGCGTATACTATACTTTCCGGTGACATCCACCGCACAGGCATAGGCCTTTCACCACCCATTTTATAATAATCACACGTGTAAACATCTCGTGACATGCCAAAGTCAGCAATTTTCACTGTGAGGTTAGCGCCGACAAGACAATTTCTAGCTGCGAGGTCTCGATGAACAAATCTACGAGAAGCAAGATACTGCATGCCACGTGCTATTTGTAGAGCAACATGTAATAAAGCGGGCTCGTCCAGCAATGGCCCTGGTTTTCCTCCACCGCGGGAGCCTCTTAGGACACCGGCTAAATCACCCCACTCCATATATTCAAACACCATCCAGGGACTCGCGTTGATATCATCTGCAAGTTAGTAATATCCATGCATAAAATGCAACCAGTTTTGTTTTTTAAATATTACCTATGTTTCTTTTTTAAATATATGACTTACCTCTGTATACGACTCCAACGAGTGCAAGAATATTAGGATGTCGAAATGCGGACATTATGGAGACTTCCCTAACAAAGTCTTCTTCCGCGTTGCGACCTGCGCTTTCTTTGAGTACTTTGATAGCTACCACTTGTTCATCGGCTGTGGTCCTAAGAAGCCCTTTAACAGAAATAAATGCACAGTTATGTACTATATATTTTAATGCCAAGTAGATTATTATATTATATGCTAGTTTTGTGTGGTGTCCGGATTAAGAATATAGCACTTCTCTGTTTCCTCCTGTGGATATCATAAAAGACGACTAGGGGACTCTAAACCAGATATTGGGCAGCAGCGCACCTTCTGTGGAACAGTAGCCATACTGCGCTCACCAACCCGCCTGCCAAACGTGGCGGGTAATGACAAATTTCCTACAAAATGACGACACAATAATTGTGGAAATGGGTAAGGCCTGGAGCAAAAAATATCCACATGTCACATAAAATGTAACATAATTAACCTGTAATTATGAGTAATCGCGTTGTGGAAATAAGTAATATTGCATGTTTTATTGTTCTTTAGAAAAGGTGCCCACATTTTTGTTTTTGTGTTATGAATTTCGTCCCCTATTTCTTACCATAAATTGAGGTAAAAATGAAATCTTAATAAGGCAACGCAGAAGTTAGTAACCAAAAAGAAAAGAATAAAGACAGGCATCTTCTACTGTCTGTGGAAAGTATCAAAAGAGTGAGTCACGTTATCAAAATAGTTTTTGGCATTCCTCTGGTAAGAAACCAATTTTTTAAGTTCACTAAAGCTATTTTGTACGCGTCAATGTTTATAATATACATATTCATGCATTCGCGCCTAATATGACTAAATTTCTAAATTATAGCCAAAAACTATTGTAAAAATCTAGCTTTTGTGTTGCATTTTTGTTGCTTTTGTGTTATCAATCATACAACATTTTGTGTTACGCAACACAAAACAAATCTAAAGGTTAATGCATATTGAAATATTGCCTTTGTATTTGGAGTAATTCTTAATTATTTATAATATGATCTGAATGGACTGAAAGTGATCATGTAAATTTTAAATAACACACTGACTAACACACTTTAAGACACTGACGACGTCCGTAGCCGAGAGCGTGAACCGTCTGGTCGGATCGTACTATGCTTCATAGGTTTCTCGTTAGCTTTCTAGTTTAAGTTAAAAGTAATAATTGTATTTCTCTATAGACAATACCGGTGAGTGTTGCTGAAAGGCGATGAAAATATAGAGATATTTTGCAAAAATTAAAATATTGGATGTATATTTAGACTACAGATGAGGTATTTGTTCTAGATATAATTTATCAAACTGCAAAAGTGACGCCAATTAAGAGTTAGTGAGTTTATAAATACGGCCATTCCAAATGTAGAAACACCAAAGAAGAAAGAGGTAAAGAAAATATTAATAGAACATGTTTACTGGAAGTCTTTTAATGCTAATACATACACCCAAAGTTTTTCTTCGTTTCGATCGACCTCAAGTTCTCGCGAAAAAGAAGCGATTTGTACTGAAATTGTTTCGTAAGGCTATTGAAATTAAAAAACATCCTAATTTTAATAAAGAGGATGGTTGGCAGTATTTAATCCTGTTATTAAAATAATTAAGTCCCAAACAACATTCCACACTAAAAAACGTTAGCCTGGTAGAGCAAACTCTGCATTGCAAAATGACGATATTGTAAAGATTTTAGTTGTTCTTTGCAGTACTGTCATTAAAATTCTAATGCTCTAGAGTTTACTTGGCTTGAAACTAGTATCATAAAAGAAGACTACATAATTTATTAAATTAAAATAAAATTAGTTTGAGTGTTGATACTTAGATTTTTTACCCCCACTTTTGATTCCTTCTATTTTATTACAAATATGAAAGAGTTTTACAAAAAAAAAATGGGTTACTTTTGTGTTACATTAGTGTTACTGTAATATAAAAGTCACTGTGTTATTTTTGTGTTATAAATGGTAATTTTGGCGGCTTTACCCAAATATATGGGGAGGTTTTTTGTTCAGCAGTGGATGTTCTTTAGCAAATCATTGAAGATGATGAATATGAGTTTATCATTTCTATGAAAAGTTAAATGCTTACAAGATCATTATTTAGTACAAGTTTTAAATCATATCTATACAAATAAATAAAATTGAAGTGTCTGTTTGTTATTTAAAAATAACAGCTTTTACCAAATGCATATAAAAATAAATACGGTACTAAATAAATTTGTCTGTCTGTTAGTTTCGATTAATCTCCGAAACGGCTGGACCAATTTTGACGGGACTTTCACTGCAAGATTATATATATATATATTATAAGGAGTAACTTGAGCTACTTTAGAAAAAAAGAATTAGGGTTCCACGAAAAAAACTAATACTCATGAATCAATATTGATATACTAATTATATAATAATTCATAAATAATCTTTTAAATGAAACGGCAGGTGAAACCGCGAGACACAGCTAGTAGATAATATTTACCTTTATGGACCTTGCCAAAACATCCTTCTCCGACCTCTTCAAGGAATGTAAGTGCATTTCTGTCTAGAAGCTGAACTTGTGATTTATTAGTGTCATCCGTGTCCATGGCTCCTGGAGTGCCTGGCACCGGCACGTTACCCGCTCCATAAACACCATACTGAGGGTTGGTTATATACCTTTCAGCAAGCAGAGGTTCTCCCGGTCGCACACGCTATGAAAAACCAAGGTAACACATTTTATTTGCAACTACCTGGTTGGACTGTTGTGTTCAACAGGAAAGTGGGATGAACAAGAAATAAGAAAGCAAACAGATACAGATAGCAAAATAATATATAATTTTAATTTAATGTCCGTGTGGTGTCCGGATTAACCGCTCCATCTCCGTCCATGGATATCGAAAATGGCGACTAAAGGACTCTAAACCAGAGTGATGGGCAGCAGCGTCCCTTCTGTGGAACAGCATTCATTCTGAGCTCACTAACCGTCTGCTAAGCGTGGTGAATACTGGCATATTCCCCTCAACGTGATTACACACGACATGTAATCGGTCGTTTAAGGGAAGGAAGCGTAGGTTCGGAAGTGGACGTATTTTAGCTTATATAGTGAATATAATATGATAATTTCAAAGGGAAATATTTAATTGCATATAGAAAAACTTTCTAAGTAAGTAACAAGACTAGTATACAACAAAATTCAAATCATAAATATCAGGATTTAATCATATTGTTTTCCCATTGCACAACTGACATGTTAGTCAATGTATAAAAATAAAGTTTTCATACCAAAAATACAGATTACAAATCAAAAATACAGATTCCACATAAGATAAAATGAGTATCAGACAGTGTCACAGTAGCTTAAGGTGCGGCCGGCGTGACCATTGGGCCATCCCAATGCAGCTAACAGGAATACTTGTACAGATATACTTTGTGATAAATAGCTATGCATTATGAACTTGAATGCATGTTAAAAGTGCTTATTTTTATATTCAATCCTTCAATTGTTTAAGAAATTGACATACACACCTGAAAAACGTCTAAGCAACAAGCATTATTTCACGAAAACTGCAAGTTTTTAATTACCTATATTATATTTTCCTCTTATCAAAGGTTTATTTAAGGTATGTAATATTTTATGTTCCAAGAAAAGATTCTTACTGATTAAAAAAAAGGCTTCTCGATAGTATTTTTATATATAAAAATAAAAGCGAATTCATTTGTACGAATGTAAATGTGTTTTCATTGCTAAATAAAATGTGGTATTAATCTTAATTTTATCATTTTAACGACGAGAAATTTTATCGTTAAGACCTTTTTTATGTCATTTGACCGCTGATGAAGTGCAATCAATACTAAAGTTATTAAGTAAAACCAATAGGTACAAACATTAAATGGGAAAAACCATTTCAAAATTCAAATTAGTACTGTTGCTTAGAATTTTTCATGTGTGTAGTTTTTTGTACAAATACTGGATTATTTGATAAGCGGTTAGATACTACCCACTTTCAAACACCATTCAGTCTAAAATTAAGAGATTGTTCTTTTTTTGTGTTAAGACAAATACTTACTGGCTGTGTTTTCCCGTCTACGTGACAAATACGCTTTCTGAGGTACAGGAGGATAATCGAGACCAGTAGTATTAGCACTACGGCCCCCGAAACAGTGACTGCTATTAAGGTACCCACACTAGCGGTCAGTCCGGACTCTAGTTGGGACCCGTTTCCAGTCGTAGACTCCGCGAAAATCTCTCCACTCGTTAAGTATTTTGACACCTAGAAAATACATAAATAGCGTCATTTGTATGGATTCTTATTGTTAGTGTGATTAGAACAATAACATAAGTTTTTAGTTTAGCTAAGTGTGAGAACCCAAAGTAAAGATAGATGTATTCATCATTGAGGAACAAATAATTTATTACGGCACACCTCAAGGTAGTGTCCTCGGACCTTCACTATTCCTCATTCATATTAACGATCTGGGTACGCTCACTATCCCCAATGGCAAAATCATTAGCTTTGCTGATGACACTGCCCTTTTGTTCAGCGCGAGCTCGTGGGAAGATGTCTATGTGCGTGTACAACAAGGCTTTATTTAATACGGTATCCAACTGGTGACAATCTGTTGACCCTTAATACCACCAGACCAATTACATGGCATTTTCCATAAAAAAACAATGGATCCCCCCAAACATAACCTAATACTATTGTAGCTCACTCTTGTACCAACGCTGAAAATGTAAAATACCTGGTAATAACAATCGACAAAACCCTAAGATTTCCAAACCACATAACCACTCTTAGTAACAGATTACGGAAACGCTGAGAGTCGCTAAAAATATTATGAAACCAGTGTACTACGCCCTTGCTAAATCTATAATATGCTACTACTCTTGGGGTGGAGCTTCGAAAACTTTCCTAATAGAAATTGAAAATTGGGTTCATAAAGTGAAGTGTACTGAAAGTGTCGTCTTTTCGACCGTAGCGCTACCCCACTGAACAGATATACAAAGAAAATAATGTCCTAACAGTGCGTCAACTGTTTATACGCACATTCTGCTGAAACAGCACACTCTCCTGATCTATAATCCAATGCTGTCCAGGGGGAAAAGACGATAAGACCCAATAAGGCGCCATCATCTACATCACAAAACTAAAAACTATTTGTGCAAGGCGTTACTATTACTGTCTATGCTCCTTATACAATAAAACTCATAAGTGTTACATATCTTTAGTCTCACAAATAATAAATGAGATGAGAGGCTAACTGACTGGCTACAAAAATTAAACTATAATCATACTGAAAACTACCTTATAATGACTTAAACACACAATCACACGCTCTCGCACACACCCACACAATCATCCATACTACACATCTACTAACATTCGTCCGGCATCATCATTTCGGCCGAATGAAGTCCACTGCTGGACACTACTTTAACCTAAATTTAATCATAATAAATAGAACAAAAAAATTTCGTATGATTCCTTACTACATTCTGACAGCGCGCTTAGTACATAATCTAAAGATGAAAATGTAGAGGGGTGGGATCCTGGTGTTCTGAAACATGTGTGTATCATTGTCGAATCTGACCAACGCAAATAATAATAATTTTTGTATATTGTGGTAAGAGTAAACGATTATCTTATCTTATCTTAGTTTGATAAATAACAGAATCGGATATATGCAGTTAGAATTGTACCGGAGGTCGTTTAGAAGTTCTTCTTTGAGTATGCGGATATATTTATTTTTAAACTTATGAATTTGTCCGTATGTAGATTTTTATGAATGTATATCTTATTATTAAATTTATGTAATATATCTTTTTTGTACCTCTTTTCGATGCATTTATTTTTAACCCAAATGTGGTCTGGTAGAGAATGCTATATTATGGCATTAAGTCCTCCTTGTGTAACAACATTGTGTATAAAAGTATAAATAAATAAATATACATCGGAAGTCGTGTTAAAGAAATATTAATGTTTGTTATACTTACGGCTGAATACTCAAACGCCATTTAACGTTAAGTCCCCGCTTTAACTATTCGAGAAACCTGTGTTTGGTACAAAACCGGGCGGCTCAAATTGTTTAAGCGGGGACTTAACGTTAAATGACGTTTGAGTATTCAGCCGTTAGTGTAGTATATTTTTAACAATTTATATAATATGGGTCCTATAAAAATAGGGAACATTATTTAAAGGGGCCAATCAGTAACCTTATAGGGATAGCGTTTATTTGTTTTAGTATTGTATTTTTCAACTTTAATTTATGCAATTATTTTGAATATATTAAGTCTCAATTTTTTCTTCTTTTATCACCATATTACGAATGCGCACAGGGAATAAGCACTCGCCGCTTTAAGTGCTCGTATAGCAACTTTACTTATTAATGATTGCAAGAAAATATGTAAATCATAACTTGTTTTTTAATAAACGCGATCCCTATAATCTACTGATTCATCATCATCATATCAGCCATAAGAGATCCAATGCTGAACAAAGGCCTCCCCCATAAATTCAACAATTGTGTCGTCATTCTGGAGGTGCCAGTACTCACCACGCTTGGCAGGTGGGTTGGTGTGCTCAGAATGGCTACTTTCCAAAGAAGGGCTACTGCCCAGCCCTCCGGTTTAGAGTCCCTTTGTCGCCTTTTACCACATGCACGGGAGGAGATGTAGTGGCGCAGTATTCTTAATCCAGACACCACAAGGACATAATCTATTGTTTGGTCCCTTAAAATAAAATTTACTATATTTGTAGGACCCTATACAGATTCTAATAAATAAATATATCTTCAATAAGCTTATATTTTTTTTTTATTTTTTTTTTATTTGTAATGAGGATGTCGTCGTTACGCCGTTGTTGATAGCAGTAGGTATATTGTGATTAGCACAGGAGGAAGCTGCTGACTAACTTCGTAACACATCCTTTGATCTACTTACAGCCGAAAAAAATAATTAACCATTCTAATCCAAAATCTTTGGATTTGGGATTAAGTATTTATCTTACGATCACACTTAACACAAAAAAAGATCAAGACTAAAACATAGTTCAAAGAAGAAAAAATAATGAAAACAATGATAACTAAGGACTATTCATCGGGAAGATGGAAATATGTTTCAATTGTTTATGAAATTCTAATATCTATGTAAGTAGTAAAAAGTGTTGTCTTTGATAAGAGCCTCGGAGAAACAACATAAAAATACCTAATCAAAATATGTACTCACACAATTTGGGTGACATCGGCTTGCGTTATCACGTCTGACCTATCATGAATATTTATCAGTTGCTATGGAAAAACACTGATTTCATTTTCCATCCCATATATTTTGGCGACCAAAATCAATACTTTCAATGATAAAGTCCATCGTATAGTTTTGCGGTGCGGTCATTGTTATTCACTGAATTTGATTTTACTATTGCACTGTCATCATCATTTCGGCCGAATGAAGTCCACTGCTGGACACAGGCCTCCCCCAAAGATCACCACAACCACCGATATGGATGTGTTGTGGGCTCATTGGGGGGTTTTGCCATAATCGCCACGCTTGGCAGGCGGGTTGGCGATCGCAGTTGAGTTGTTAATGTACTCGAAGGGCGCTGCTGCCCATCCTCCGGCTAATCCCTTAGTCGACTTTTACGACACCCATGGGAGGAGATGGGGTGGTGGCATTCTGAGCCGGCACCACACGGCACTTGCACTGTGTCTAATGGTAATTATACTTGCGACGCATTTCTTTACCAGATCAACCAGTGAACATTCGCTGTTGAACCGGGCCTCCCAATGACCACAACCAAGGCTCGAAACCGGTTTACAATATACCGGTTAATAAAGGTTTTTCCCGGACATGTTCGAAACGAAACCAATAAATCGTATATCGAACCAAAATTAACCCGATAAAAATAACCTTGGCATAGGAATGCAAACGATTTAAAAGACCGTCAGAGGGACATTTTAGGTGTAAACCAAAATAGGTGTGACTATAAACGAAGATCGAATGGAGAAGAAAGCTAACTTTGTAATGGGTACTAGTATACTAATAACTAGATGTGTGATTCACCCGACGCTTTACAGCTTCAGGGTAGTGACCAAAGGGAAGGTTCTGACGAATTTGGTAAAATTCACTAAGTCTATTGATCGCCTGTACCAAAGCACCGTACCCGTGTGGTGTCTGGATTAAGAATATAGCACCACTCCGTCTCCTCCCGTGGACGTCGTAAAAGGCGATTAAGGGACCCAATAAACCAGAGGGATGGGCAGCAACGTCCCTTCTGTGGAAAGTAGCTATTCTGAGCTCATCAACCCTGCCAAGCGTGGTGAGTACTGGAAATTTCCCCCTAAAATTACGACACACGGCATACGTCTTATAGGGGAAGCTCTTGTTCAGCGGTGGACGTTTTTTGGCTGTTATGATGCTGATGACTAAAGCAAGACGAAGCCTGTACCTGAAGTACCAAGCCCAAGACTCGTACATTTGGGCTGGTCAACAAATAATAGCTGTGGTGCGAGGTTTTGAAAGATTCAGATTCCTAGCGAAATTATCCGGAAAAGAACTGGAGTCACCGTCAAGCAAAAGAAGCGAGCTTTGCAATGATGGAGGATCTATCGGCTATCTCTGCAAGAACCGGATGACTTTTTGAGACCACGAATCAATAATAATCGAATAAATAAAGTGTGTAATGCTCTTCAGTTAGATAGACCAACGACGGTCCGAGCAAGGCAGCTGGGGTACACTGACTAGTCTTAGTGGTGTCATACCTATGTAAGATAAACACTGCGGCATGTGCACTGTGTGCAAAGACGACAAATACTAGTAACAGGTGATCTGTGTGGTGTGGTGGTGGTGCCGGCTCAGAATACCACCACCCCATCTTCTCCCGTGGGTGTCGTAAAAGTCGACTAAGGGATTAATCGGAGGATGGGCAGCAGCGTCCTTCGAGTACATTAACAACACAACTGCGATCGCCAACCCGGCTGCCAAGCGTGGCGATTATGGCAAAACCCCCCAACGAGCCCACAACACACCCATATCGGTCGTTGTGGTGATCTTTGCGGGCCTCCCAGTGTCCAGCAGTGGACTTCATTCGGCCGAAATGATGATGATGATGTATTAGTTAGGCACCCGTCGGGCCCCTCCGCATTGGCAGCTTAAGCAGACTAGACTAAAGTAATAAACCGATTAAGTACTGTTTTTACAGGTTAATGGACGATAACCGAAATAAATATAACGTTCCGTAAATAGGAGTGAATCAATCATCAAGTTGACCACAACAATGAACAGGCGATATTGCCAGAATCACCACGCTTAGTAGGCAGATTCGTAATGCCTTTTACGAGACTCACGAATTTTATATATTAATATTATTTATCATCATCATCATCATCATATCAGCCACAGGACGTCCACTGCTGAACAAAGGCCTCCCCCTTAGATTTCCACAACGAGCGGTCACATGCCGCTCTCATCCAACGACTCCCAGCGACCTTCACCAGGTCGTCTGTCCACCTCGTTGGAGGTCGTCCCACGCTGCGTTTTCCGGTGCGCGGTCTCCATTCGAGAACCTTTGTGCCCCAACGGCCATCAGTTCTACGAGCAATGTGCCCTGCCCATTGCCACTTCAGTTTACTAATCCTTTCAGCTATGTCGACAACTTTAGTTCTTCTACGGATCTCCTCATTTCTGATTCGATCTCGTAGAGAAATACCAAGCATAGCTCTCTCCATAGCTCGCTGAGTGACCTTGAGCTTTCTTATGAGGCCCATTGTGAGTGACCACGTCTCTGTTCCATATGTCATCACTGGTAACACACACTGGTTAAAGACTTGCGTCTTGAGGCATTGCGGTATTGTTGACGAAAAGACGTTGCGAAGTTTCCCGAACGCTGCCCAGCCGAGTCGGATTCGACGATTGACCTCTTTCTCGAAGTTGGACCTACCTAACTGGACAGTTTGTCCTAGGTAGACATACTCGTCAACAACTTCGAGAACAGAGCTCCCAACGGATATTGGGATGGGCACGACATGGGCATTTGACATGACTTTTGTCTTGCCCATGTTCATCTTAAGGCCCACCTGTTGGGAAACTCTGTTGAGATCATCGAGCATTGTGCTGAGCTCTTGCAGCGATTCTGCCATGACTACGATGTCATCGGCAAATCGAAGGTGAGTGATATACTCGCCATTGATGTTAATGCCGAATCCTTTCCACTCCAGTAGCTTGAAGGCATCCTCCATTGCAGCGGTGAACAGTTTCGGGGAAATGACGTCCCCCTGTCTCACACCTCTCTGCAATGGAATTGCCCCCGTGCTCTGTTCATGTACTCGGACCGACATGGTGGCGTTTCTGTATAAGCACTTCAACACTTCAATGTACCGATAGTCAATCTGGCACCGCTGCAGAGATTGCAGCACTGCCCAGGTTTCGATCGAATCGAAGGCTTTCTCATAGTCCACAAACGCCAAGCATAGTGGCAGATTATACTCCTCGGTCTTCTGTATAACCTGCCGCAGCGTATGGATGTGGTCTATGGTACTGAAACCTTTTCGGAAACCGGCTTGTTCGGGAGGCTGGAAGTCATCAAACCTGCGCTCGAGACGATTCGTGATGACCCTTGAAAACAGCTTATAAACATGGCTCAGAAGTGAGATGGGTCTATAATTCTTCAATAGGGTGTTATCACCCTTTTTGAAGAAGAGCACCACCTCACCTCTGTTCCACGCTTCCGGCGTTGTGCCCTCGAGTAAGACGGAATTGAATAGCTTCTGAAGGACTTTAAGTACCGGTGTTCCACCCGCTTTCAGAAGCTCTGTCGTAATTCCGTCTCCACCCGGCGCCTTGTTATTTTTAAGCTGTTTCAAGGCCATCCTAATCTCGTACAGGCTGATGTCCGGGATATCCTCGGTATAGTGTCGGGTTAGTTTGGCTCGCGGGTCTTTGTCAGAGCCAATGGTAGGTATACTTACCGAGGTGTATAACTGCCGGTAGAACTTCTCAATCTCTCTCAAAATCTCTGGCTTAGTCGACGCTACACTGCCGTCCTCGGTCTTCAGCTTCATAATACGACTTTGCCCAATAGACTTGTCTCTTGCGAACACTTTGGAGCCTTGATTCCGCTCAATCGCCTCTTTAACACCGTTGGTGTTAAAGGTGCGGATATCGTGACGCAAGGACTTCCATATCCGTCTATTGAGCAGTCGGTATGCTTCAGCATCACCGGAAGACTGCAGCGTCATGGCGCGTCTTTCTGCCATGAGGTCGAGAGTGTGATCGGAGAACTTTTTTGGTCTACCTTTACGGTGGGCCTTAAAGAACTTAGACCCAACCGTTTGGACAGTTTCTACAAACCTACCATTTAAATCGTCCACAGATACGCAATGTTCCAGGCACTCGAAGCGGTTTTGGAGTTCGAGTTGAAAGCTCTCGGGGTTTTGGATATGAGCACTAGAGGGCCGGAGCGTAGACCTCATCAGACGAGACCTCTCAACTTTGAGATTAATATTCAATGTGCCTCTTACCATTCGGTGATCACTACCGGTTTTCACCCTGTGGATCACAGAGACATCATTGAATATTTGCCTCCTATTGGTCATGATGAAGTCAATCTCATTCCTCGTGGAACCATCGGGACTCATCCAGGTCCATTTCCTGTGAGGCGGCTTTTGGAAAAAGGAGTTCATCACGAAGAGTCCCTCCTTTTCCAAAAAGTCGGCCAGCCTCTGTCCCCTGGGGTTCCGTTGCCCATATCCAAATTGCCCCACTCTCAACTCACCATCGCATCGAGTGCCCAGCTTCGCGTTGAAGTCCCCCATCACAACAGTGAAGTGTGTCTTCGAGGTATGTATGGCCCTACTTACGTCCTCATACATACTCTCTACTTCATCATCTGGGTGTGTCGAGGTCGGTGCGTAGACCTGTATGACCTTCAACGAATACCTCTTGGATATTCTGAGTATAAGGTACGCTACCCTGCTCGACACACTTTCGATGGCCACTATGCTGTTAATGAGGGACCTGCGGACGAGAAACCCGACACCACCTTGAGACAGATGTTCGCCTTCCCGGTAGTAGAATAAGTTGCCAGATTTCAGGGTTATCGTGTCCTCGCCCTCTCTTCGGACTTCTGATAGACCCATGATATCCCAGTGCAACTTATCTATTTCTTCTTCCAGCTCAACAATCTTTTCGTCTGCCCTCAGTGTGCGTGTGTTATACGTTACCAGGGCCAGTTTTCGTTTGGGGTGGTAGCCGGATCCCGTCCGGTGATTCTTAGCACCCCCTGCCCCGCCGTTACCGTGGCCGCTACCATGACCAGGAATAGCGGGGCTGCCGGGAACTGGGGGCCGGTGCATTAGTCGTGTCGTCATTTTGGGGGGAATTTGCCGATACTCACCACGCTTGGCAGGCGTGTTGGTGAGCGCAGTAATGCTTCTGTTCAGCAAAGGGACGCTGCTGCCCATCCCTTTGGTTAAGAGTCCCTTAGTCGACTTTTACGACCTCCACGGGAGGAGACGGAGTGGTGCTATATTCTTAATCCGGACACCACACGGATATTTATACGCATTTATAAATATAAGCTTACAGTGAACCATTATTTACGCAGAATTGAGAAGAATAAATAGCCATTGCCATTAACGGAATAAATAAAACGTGTTAAACTATTCATCAGTATTATCTTGTAAATTAATATTTTATAATAAATCTCGCAATCCCTTCTGTAGGACACTGTGATAAGACGATAAAAGGGGTTTTAATTAAGACGGATGGTCTCACTTGTGCGGTGGGCGGTGACGGCGCGTAGCGGCTGTCGGCAGAGGCATTCGATGTTCTCGGTGGGATCACGTTGTAGATGGGCTTCAGAGTCACGGGAACTGGAATTAATGAACACATTTTACTGTTGGGTTTTCACTGACACAAATATATAATATAGGTATTTATGCTACATGGACTTGGCGCAGCTGAACAGCTGAAAATCTATGCGTAGATCTGCATAACATTCTCAAAAAAAAATCTAACCATGACTTAAGCCACGTGTCAGAAAGTAGGTAATTAAATAAAGCAATATCTTCTTAAAAAAGTACGAGGTAGAAACGTCTAAGAAAATATTAGCTACTGAACTTATCAAATGAAAAAATCATAGCCGCGAGCAATATACACAATAATTATGATATCCAATAAGTTGTTACTTATTAAACAACAAAAAACTGGCGTCAAAAAAGGAAACAAAAGTTCAATAAACTTGCGGGAGTAATAAATTACCATCAATCAAGCTTTGTTTGTGAGCTATTAATATACACATAATCACCTGTGCTTCTGGGGCATTTGAAGTCTTCGTTGACTGGTAAACCGTTCGAAGTGCATCGACAGAAGTGCATGGTGCTGTTGTAGGGCATGCACGCCGCCTCCGTCCCACATGAGTGTAAGCCGCAAGTACCTGGGAAATATATAGCTGCAAACAAAAAAATTGTCTTAGTATTTTCTCTAGTAGATATTTTTGTGTAGTTACGTTACTAACCAGCAACACCAAATTTTGATTTACGCCTAGATGGGTACAAATGTTTAACGATTCATTAATAATATTTTTTTCTATGTAAATCTTTCTTTCTTTCTATTACTAACTTATTTTCTTAACCTGAGTCAGTTGAGTGCGTTTACAGATATAAATTCCACACACAATACACCCAGACCCGGTACAACTACCTGAAAATCATACAAATATTTGTTCCGTGCGCGAATCGAACTCACGACACAGCAGCCGACTGTGTCAGCCACTGCACCAACCGTGCCGTCGGTTGTCATTAAGAATCATCATTAAGCAGGTGCACAGTTAATTCTTCTTTTTGTAATATTGTACACCTCGAAGAGATTGGTTGCTTAAATCATCTCAACAATTTTGAAACCATTCATATAACAAAAAAAAAACATTAATGTCAAGACCATGTTATTTTAATGCTATCTGATTTTATAATTATTAATTTAAATGTAGATTGTTAAACATAATTATATGGACGTCAATTAATCTGTTCGTACGTAAACGCGATGTCACTCGAAACAGTTACATTGTAAACAGTTGTTGTTACTTAGACCCCTACTGATTGTTACCACTCTAAATTTATGTTTTTAACAATGTAAAAACCTTATTCCGAATTTTTATTTTAATAACAAATGGTTTTCGTGTTATTTTTTTCTTTGATTTTTTTCTTTATTTATGTTGAGTAGTTTTTTAATACCATTACGTTTGCAAACAAGCATACAACCCGCCTTATGGTAAGCGGTTACCGTAACCTATTACTGTTACGTAACCTATTAGGTACTATTATGAAATGGTTCGCGCTTAGTGTGTCCAGCCGAACGTCGTTGAGGTCGGACCGATGTCAACTTTTTTGTAGGTTCTCTCCCAGCGTTGTTTTGAAAAAGAAAGGCAAATAAAAGAAACAAGATAAAGAAGATATCAAATATCAAATTTCGGAAACTCAGAAATAATCCCTGGTTAGTGACCACAGTAACATAGTCTGAAGTAAATCAATGGGTACGACGATCATATAGCTCATTATATAGGTGATTACCTATGGTGATATTCATGGATAGCATTTTTAGCATTCGTCAGTGTCTAGTAAAATTGGCACACGGTATAGGAGTAACAATACGACCAATATTGTTGCTGAAAATGTGTGTCTTCGTAAGACACGCACATGATTAAAACATCACTTATTTATTACAGTGTATCAATACCTCGCCTTGAGAGAAGTACCTTGGCACCGAACAAACCCTTTAAGCCTTTGTGCGGGTGTAGATAAAAAAAATGTGAAGAATCAGCTGAAGACATTGAAAGAGAAAGGGCACAGAAAAGAAAACTTAATTTAGAACACCCAACAAGAAAAAAACAGAAAGTTAAAGGATGTAAACCAGAAACAACCATAGTAGTGTTGTTTCTCACTTGCCAGTTCAGTACCTGACATAACCAATGAAGAATTAGAAAGAACCAAGGAAGAGGTTATAAAAAAATCTGAAAACTGTAACTGCAGATAAACATGACATAGAAAGAACCACAGTACTGCAGAGGGATAGCAGTGAATGGTTAGAGAAATCTAATCACTGCTTCAAAATTTGGCCCTACGTGTAAAAGGCATATATCAATATTTATTTTGTTACATTTAATATATTCATATATTTTTGTGAACTACCTTTGTTTCATAAATAAAGATAGTTGATTGTTAGAATTTCCCTGACATTATGAATATTTTATATAATAATAATAGAACACTAAGTACTACACTATAAAATCTAAACATAAAGAAATAAAAAACCTACCTAGAAGTAAGTACCAGTTTAGTTGATCTACTGCAAATGTTGTAAACTGTGTCGTGGATTTACCGCACGGAGGCCACATCGCGTACGATTTAACGGATCATAAATATGTAGTAACGTCCTGATAAACTGGCGGGAGCTGAGGTAGCGTTAAAAATACCTACAGGTCTGGGATAATCTCGCCTGAAAGTAGACTGAGTTTAGTCGTCCTCAATCGGGGACTCTATTTAGAGTACTCTCGATTTCCGACACAAATTATTTGCGGCTTTACCCCACTAGGGACGAGGGATCTTAGGACGGCCCATATAATTAGTGTCCCCAGTTCTGTCGTCCGCATAACAATGAATGCCGTCGATAGACAGCATATCGTATGACTAAGAACAATGCTGGGGCCAGCACGGAGCCACTCGGTTGGCCGGTGTGAAACTTGCGGCGCGTATCACACTTGCGACTGGACCCCACCGGACGAGCCAAGTGGCGCATCGACTAAGATAGAATATCCGTCTGGCCGTGTGGTCATCAGAAGGTCCAGTAAGGAGTTCGTATGGCTCCCAATATCTGGCATTCTTGTTTGACTAGTTGTGAGAAGCCATAGGCCAGAGCAAAGTTGTGAGCAGCTCTCCCCACGCAGTCAGTGGACCGAGAGCAAAGCCACTCAATATGGTGGGCGTTGAAATCTCCGTAGAAGGATACTGCTCAAGAACTTTGACAGCGGCCGATTGTAGGTGCTCAACAAGTCGTGTCGTGTCCATGTCACTACTATTAGTCCAGTAAAGCTACGCCTAAAGTCTGGTGTGGCGACCATGATCCACGCAAATAAATATACAGATGCCTGTCTTTCTTCCGTGTTTCGACAGCAAATATCCTCCTGGACGTATGTACATCTACAGCTAATTCTAAGCTATTCGGTTATGCATGTGCATACTCCAGCACGGTGCACAAAATTGTGTTCCAATTTTTACCCTGGGTACTGCAAATACATCGGTATCGTCCGGACATAATATTTGCGTCTAAGAAATAGAAGACTAGTCAACTGTGCAGTTTTAAGGTGCTGGTGAACTACATTGATGCTGGCGTGAAGTCAGCTAATGTAGCAAAGGTCCATTTTTTGTGAGGATGAGGATGCAGCTAAAAGCTATTACCGTTTTTTGGCCATATAATTTTTAAGGGGTTCGACGATTTAGGAGGAATCGCTGCATCGGTAGAAAAGCGAATAAAATATAAAATGCGGTACAGACCCGTCATAGTAATGCTCAGGTTATGCGGCTTGCTGGCGTGACGGGTGGAAGGGCCCTCAGTCCCCCTTTAAGCTGTAGTCCACCCCGTCTCCTTCTCTGGTACGACCACTAACTGCGAGGACTTTATTTAAACTGGCGTTTCAGCCTTTCAGCGCGGAGATTAGGTAGTCAATAGGTTCGGGAACTCGTTCAGCCAGCGGGCGGTCAACTGTCAGCCATTTCATCGGGTCTCCCTGGCTGTCTCGCCAAAACGGTACGGCCTCGCATAACAATGGCGGTAATACAGCGCCGCCTCCGGTCCCCCGTATAGCCAACACAACGCTTCCTCGAGGAGCACTTACAGCGATATTACACTTCATAGGAACACAACACTGCAAAAGAGCAGTGTTATTAAGATATGATCTTCTAGTGGAAGATGTAGTTGGAGGTATTTCCCCAGTCGAGCCACTCCCAGTTTTAGCAGGAAAGCCCGCTATGCCTATCTCGCTTAAGCTTAAGCTCATCATTTCGGCCGAATAAAGTCCACTGCTGGACACAGGCCTTCCTCAAAGGTCACCACAACGACCGATATCGGTGTGTTGTGTGCTCATTGGGGGGTATTGTCATAATCGCCATGCTTGGCAGGCTGGCGATCGCAGTTGAGTTGTTAATGTAATCGAAGGACGCTGCTGCCCATCCTCCGACTAATCCCATACTCACCTTTTACGATACCCACGGGATGGGTTGGTGCTATTCGTAACCGGCACCACACGGCATTGGCTTAAGCTATTTCAGGCAAAAACTAAAATAGTCTATTAACCAGCCTTTAATAACTGTTCGAAGCACTTTGCCTCCAGCGTCACGCCAAGGACAGGCTGATCAGGATAAAGACAGCTTCATCGTGGAGAAGAAGAAGCCGTCTAGCCGTAATCAGAGCGGCAGCACCCTCAGTGCACCCAATATGCTGCTGCGTCGCGCTACCTTTTGAAGGTCGAGAAATTGGAGTCTAACCACAGTATTAACGCCAAATCGTTTACCGACACGCCGTATAGAGATCATAAAGAAGACTTTCTGGCCAAAGGGTCTCGTGTACCGGAAGTTTTGTAGAAGGCTACGGGAACAAGTCGCTGTCTATACGTTAGTGAGGTACTGGTTTTTAGGGCAGGTAAACAGAGACCCAGTACAGTGCCTCCAATCGTGGTCGAGAGAACGGCACTAAAGATTGTATAGAAGTCTAAATATCTAGGCCATCTGGTCACGGAGGACTTAAAAGATGACACTGATATAGAAAGAGAACGCAGGGCGTTGGCGGCAAGGAGCAATATGCTGGCCCGCAGGTTTGCTAGATGTACTAACAACATTCTGCGTGTACAATATAATAATGCTTTCAGAATACATACATACATACATATAATCACGCCTCTCTCCCGTAGGGGTAGGCAGAGACCACTTCTTTCCACTTGCTACTATCCTTACATACTTGTTTCGCTTCGTCCACTTTCATTATTCCCTTCATACATGCTCTTCGGTTTAGGGTACTCTTGACCTGGCCTTTTTCCAAGACGTCCCTGATTTGGTCTTGAAACGACCGCCTAGGTCTACCCCTTCCAGCACTTTCATTCACACTCGCCTTATACACTTTTTTCGTCAATCGTTCTTCATTCATTCTCTCAACATGGCCAAACCATCTCAGCATACCTTTCTCAATTTTTGTCACTACATCTTCTTTCAGACCACAACGTTTTCTTATCTCACTATTCCTTATCCTGTCACTCAGTTTAACTCCTATCATACTTCTTAACGCTCTCATCTCAACTGCATTTATTCTGCTTTCATGTTTCTTCTGCCATACCCAACTTTCACTTCCGTACATGAGTGTCGGAACCAACACCCCCTCATGCACAGCCAAACGAGCCTTGTTAGACACCTTCCGACTGTTCATAAAGGAGTGCAAAGCTCCATTCACCATGTTTCCTGCATTCACTCTTCTTTCAATATCACTCTCACACTTTCCATCTCTTGTAAACTTTGAACCCAGATACACAAACTCATTCACCTGTTCAATTTGTTCATCTCCAATCACGATATTGCAGTCTGTCACTGCCTCATCTCTTTCAAACACCATCACTTTCGTCTTCTTTACATTTATCTTCATTCCCTTTCTAACAAGAGCTCCACTCATAGCAGTTACCATCTCCTGCAACTCCTATGCCGAGGACGCAAGTAATACTTGGTCATCAGCATAGAGAAAACATTTGACGAGTAACTCATTCATTCTCAACCCACTTTCATTCTCTTTTAAATCTGTCAAGCAATTGTTCATGAACAGATTAAACAGCCACGGTGACGCTACACATCCCTGTCTAACACCTTTTTCGATACTAAACCATTCAGTGTACGCCCCGTTTATCCTTACACAAGCACTAGAATCCCTATAAAGAGATTGCAGTGCTCGTATGAGGATACTGCTCACACCGTTCACGGACAATGCTGACCACAATTCATTTCTCACCACTCTATCATAGGCCTTTTCTAGATCAACGAAGGTGCAATAGCTTTTCTTGTTTTTAGCCAAACACTTTTCGGCTATACACCGCAGGGAAAAGACCTGATCCGTACATCCCATTCCCTTTCTAAATCCCGCTTGTGCATCCCATACTTTTTCGTCTGTTTCATTCACAACCCTTTCAATCAACACTTTCGCATACAATTTACCGACGACGCTGAGAAGGCTTATACCGCGGTAATTTATGCAGTCCTGCCGTGACCCTTTTCCCTTATACAATGGCACGATTACGGCTTTGCACCAGTCTCCCGGTACTTGCCCATTTCGCCAGCATAAATTGAAAAGGTGGTACAGCTGGCTAGCCACTATGCCCTGTCCAGCCCTCAGCATCTCGACGGTAATCCTGTCATACCCTGCAGCCTTACCTAATCTCATTCTTTCCAACGCTTTCACTATTTCATCCATGCTTATCTCACTTTCATCATCATTTATATCAGTTTCCATGGAAGGTGTCGGACGTTGTACCTGCTCTTCCTCTCTTTCAAACAAACTTTCAAAATACTCTTTCCATCTCTTTAACACACATTCTTCTCCTTTTATAATGCTCCCATCTTGACTCCTGATTGTACCCAGCTCCGAGGTAGAAGTTTTTCCTCTGGCTGTTTTGATCGATTTCCAGAAAAACTTGATGTTTGACTGGAAATCTTCAGTGAGCCTCCTATCAGCTTTCAGAATGCTGTTGGGATTACCGCGGCATTGTATTGCGTCGCTAATGTTCGCGAAAGTGTTGACGGTTTCCACGCTATAATGCGTAAGAAAGTGGCGTCACTATTCCAAAGACTTCGTGATAGCACCAACAGACAGACAAATTTTGCAAATGATTGCATCCCGTAATGATTCTCCCATACAGGCACACGGGGTGGGAATCGTTACTGGTAAAATTTAAGTTATTTTTCTTGAATTAGGCACTAACATAGATCTTAAGGAAACTGTTACTAACTCATATATGGATTTATGTCCGAAATTAATGTTGAATGTTGGGAAATGTGTTATATAATTAATATATGTATTAGTATATAGGATGCTATTGTATGATTATGTATATAATTGAATCTTATATTATAAATAAATAAATTATTAGACAGAATAGTCTGACTAGACATTCGGTTATTAAAAGTAAAACCGAAAGTTATTCGATTATTCAGAAAAATCTGTATTCGCTGCAGGTCTACTATTAACCGACACACAATAAGTCAATAAGTAATAAATTTTGGCCCAAATTTATTTAAAGTTCTATTACACTGAAAGCCTATTCACATACCTAATGATGAACATAGGAACTAGAAATTCATTTAAGTATAATTCCGTCCCACGCTACCTAACTAACGCTAGTTGCAATTTAAATTTGAATCGTTATCATTGTGAAGTAAAATTAAATGTTTTCTCTTAAGAGAGGAGCAACAATACGTTAAGACCAAGACATCGTCAGTATAGAAAATAAGGAGGGGGTGTAACCGTGCCATCGCGACATGCCCAATTTGGGCCATCCCGATAAAATAGCCGTTTTATAACACCAGTTGAGATTCGATCGCGTAAGTGAAACTTTGTTAAATTGTCGTGTTGTTCGGGGATAACATGCAAAAACCGAAGCGAAAATAATAACTTTATCGAGGAAGTAATCATATACAATATTCAAGTGAAGGAATTTTCTTGTATTTGTCTATAAAAAGAATAACTTAAAAATTATCATTTTCTTTATTATGTTACATTTGGATTGATGGAGCAGAATGATATTATTATTTTTGTACGAAATACAATGCATCTCATGTACCACTTTTAACTAGCAATCGCTGAATATTAAACGCAGTGAATAGAACAGCGATTGGTACTCCCAATAAACTTACGTACGGCTGTCGTTTGCGGTCTGTACGCTCGGTATGATTGGCTACTTACAACGTCGTGGGTGTGTTTTAGTGTGAGAAGCCAATTATAATGTTGTGTTTATTCAGTTCATTGGATGAAAACTTGTAACTGTGTGCTTTTATGAAGAATGGTAGTGGGATAATGGATTTCTAGGCTCGCATACATTTTGATCTACATGGCATATCTCCTTTCTTCCAATATCTTTGGTCAGTACACTGCACTGTGCAATATCATAGAAAATATTTGAAAAAAATAAAAATAAGATTTTTTCAAAACTAGAACCCGGCTATGGAAAAGCACAAGTTTGAAGGAAATTTCACAAAACAATGTTAAACCAATAAATACATTTCGCGTAGTCGACTACTTGTTTTTTGTGCTTTTCCATAGTCGGACTTTTGTTTTTAATCTTAATTTTATTTAGCTTATTTTGGGGTTAGCGATCGTTAGAAAAGCGTTACAGCCAAATTGAATGGACTGAAAAAGTAAAAAGAAAATGGGCTAATGTATGTAAAATTATAGGTAATCTATGTATTTTTGGAACATAGTCGTTAACATTTTTTATTGGTTACCAAACACGACATTTCATACTTTTTTGGTAGCAGTTTATGCCCGCTGTAAACCACCATATTGAATTTATGTGACGTCATATAACCTCACCTCATTTGTCAAAATGCGACGAGTAGTTTAGGCGATCTGAGGGAACATATGAAGATACATGCATACATACCCACATACATACATAGGTACCGGTCAAAATCATAACCCTTTTTTGCTTCGCTATAGTCGGGTAATATATATATCATTGAGTTCTCCTTATTTTACAGACGAAACAGTTGGTATCGTATTTTCGTTTAAATAGCATAAAAATATTCTAAAAGTGAATTTAATGTTATCTGTAGAGAGTTTTTATTTGCAGTTATGTCTTATATAAAAAACTGTGTAGCCAGGCATAAATATAAATAAAAAGGGATAACAATATATATAAAACTAGAGTCCATGAGCGGATACCCCGAACCGGAGAATACAGTATGGGATGCTCTTCAGCCAGACGGACCTACGACCAATGAAATGCAGCTGAGGCAGTCTATGTGATGATGAATTCTCCCCCCGACCCTTGCTCGTTCCAGCTGTCCCCCCAGCAACGTTCTAAGCCGAGGTTAACTACGTGAGGCAGTTTGAAATTCGGCTCTTAAAGAGAACTGCTTTATAATCATTTTTACTCATGATGTTTTGAAAATTAGGAACGTTTTGTATGGATTAAGAATACTTCAGCTGGAAATAAGACATTAACTTCAAATAACAGTCAATGAATGACCACTGCCGAACAAAGGCTTTTCCATTAGAAACTAGATCCTGGGCCATACATATTACCATAATTATGCTCAAGCTGATTGATTAGTTACTCAGCATAGTGTTTAGATAAGGTTCCAGCTTTTCTTATTGAGTTAAGTGATATAGGAAGCGAACTACTTACTTGGTGGTGGCTCCTGTGCTTGTTCTGGCCTCGCTTCCTCTCTGGCTACCCTTGCCAGTTTTTCTGCATAATCCCGGAAACGCTGGAACAACGTAGAAAACATTATAAAAATGATTTTAATTATTTAATCTAAACTATGAAAATAACAGGCAAAAAACAAAAATCCTCTCCACTGGTCGTCATTTCTACCCCAAAACTGTACGTGAAGCGATTGAAATAAAAAAGTACAAGAATTTCAATCGGGATGATGGATATAGGCTGGCATCGTGGAATCCAGTCATCGAGAAATGTGCGCGTCGCAATTTGTCTAAAAGTGTGTTCGCCGAAACGGTTAGCAATCAGTTACGTTACACAAGATCCAAGACCGAGGGTAGATTTAAAAATTACCCGCCGCTCAAGACGATGACACCCACATACTTTAGTCTTCTCGTGACCACGGTCAATGCACCTTGGCCGAAACGTCGAGGTTAGTCAAAATATTGTTTTGATTTATCTGTGCGCGAAAAGTCCCGTAATCATAGTCTAATAAAACAGGAATTGATTTAATACCTAACAATAAACTTTGTTGCCTACAATAGCTTTGAAATTTTAAAAACAACAGTTACATACATGGATTCCTGGATCCCTCGTTACCTGTTGCTCATGGCAAACAGCGAATAACGCAAATTACAATGCGATTTCTTGTTAATTGGCTAACGCGCTGCATGCTTAAGGAGGCTACTAATTAGCATCGGGATGCATTCATACCCTAGCCATTGTACTTAATCGAACTTAAGATCATTTGTTATCTTCAGATCAATCGGCGCACTTAGTCGCAGTCCATATAGGCACAAGGTATACAAGTTGTGGGCATTTTGCACTTAAAAATCCGTGTATTACGAGCTTCTACGGTATTATAATTAAATAAAAATAAGACGATTGCTCGTGTTATGTTATCTGTGGAACGTTTAAGATGCTCGACGGTCGAGTTATTTTGGCCACCTTATCGTGGAGAGTGGCTGCACTCCGCCGTGCCCTGGGGTTACGATAAATCAATAATATCGTGTACCTAAGTGAATTATCGATATTTTACATTTTATGCCTATTTGTTATAGTTAATAGGAACGAACTTAACGATCGCACTGCGCAATTGCCTCTAGGCTAGGCAGTTTGTCTGTCTCACAGCGTAAGTAATTATATACTCCTTCAATAGTAGATATCTAACAGGAATCAGTCATTTGATATGCTCTCTGCTCTATCTGATTGCAAATATATCTCGAGAGGTATATACTGCAGAAAAATATCTGGAATGTATCTTTTATTTCACGTAATTTCTTATGAGATGAGTAGGGAAGCTGCTGAGTTTTGCCAATCTGCGGCCTCCGAGTTGCGGCTTGCGGGCGTCGGCCTTGAGACAGAACCGAGATGACCAGCATGTCGTGTTTCATACTGACCAGGCCACACAGGGGAGTCCGGCTCCCGGACCTTCTCCGATGCGAAGGATGCCTTTGAACTCATCTCCAGGAAAACAACAATAATAAATTATTTGCTAAAAAAGAAATAGTACAATAGTTTCGAGTTTAAACGCTATCGATAGATATAGCTTCTGAAGCCGAACTAGGCATAGCCTGTATTTATAGTTAATTCAATTTATATGTCTGTTTTTGAGAACAAATAACAAAAATAAAATAAAAAGTTCGGAGCAAAAAAGCATGTGTTTAGATTGTATGATGTACCTACCTGCATAGTTCAGTAGGATTTATTATAATAATAATTTAATAACGAAATTTACAAAAATAATAATTGACGGTAACATTCATAAATATTAAATCTTACATAATTATGTAATGCTTTGTTAAAACAAATTTAAAACTGTAATAAAAAGTAAAGGCTAATATATTTCTGTGGTTAAACCTGTGTTTGAGGCGATCCCGTTCTCGTGCTTTTTGAAGTGTCACAGTCATACATATATTATAAGAAAACTAATAAAAACAAAATAAAATAAAAATAAAATAAAAATATATTTTTCTAAATGGCAAGAAGTGAATGTCGCTGGGAGTCGTCGGATGAGAGCGGCAAGTGACCGCTCGTTGTGGAAATCTAAGGGAGAGGCCTTTGTTCAGCAGTGGACGTCCTGTGGCTGATATGATGAAGAAATGGCAAGAATAAGTATAAACAAAGTTATAAACTATACCATACAGGTGTGCTTTATACAGACATTTAGAAAGATATTTGTTTTGCCTTTATTTTTCTACAAGGTCCATTGATATCAATTTAGGTTGCTATTATATACAGAGCTGAATGTAAATGGCATGTGTCTTGTCTCAGAAAGACTTTTCCAGATATTATTACAGAACCTTGTTTGAACTTAACTTGTCAGCAAAGATTTGTTATAAGCACGACGACTGGCTATCGAGTTGCTCATCGTAGTATTTTGATATAGGTGACTTTTTTATGTGTTTATACTTCTTGATTACGAGACGAGCAAGTCATTCGCCTGTTTGTAATGTCAAAATAACAGCTTTTTACTTAATGCATATGTAAGTATATACGGTACATATAACAAAAAAAAACAATTTTTAAATGTTTTGTCTGTCTGTCTGTGTGTTCCGGGTAATCTCCGAAACGGCTGGACCGATTTTGACGGGACTTTCACTGGCAGATAGCTGATGTTATAAGGAATAACTTAGGCTACTTTATTTTAGAAAAATAATTAGGGTACCGCGCAAAAAAAAATCCCTTGAAATCCAATATGTATATTCTATGTCAAGTGTCTACTCTAAATTTCTTTTTAATTAAACGCGGGTGAAACCGCCGTTCCCAGCTAGTAACAAATATAATGCTACCCAGGACTAGTGCTGCGTGGCATCACACTGCGCTCGTCGCCTTGAGACGTAAATTTATTTAGTGTCTTATGTCCAATAATGTCACTAGCTAAAGTGCTCTTCTAACGGAAGCACAGTAATGTCTAAAGTTTAAACACTACTGCTTAGCGGCGGAAACCTAGCACTGGGGTGGTACCTACATAGCCGGCCTCTTGCAATAAGTGACCACCAGTAAAGATGATGGTGTATATATATATTATATATATCCTCTTGCCTATACTCTTGCCATAGCATTCATTCTATGTTTTATCAATGAATTGCTTATGTCAATCCAGTAAACTTTATTGGCGAATTTATGCCTTGGCAATACGGGTTGCATCTTGTCTGTCTAAAGGGGATGCTAATATATTTCTACATTTATTAGGTCATCACAAGCATACACGTTTCGTCTGACGATCATGTCAATTATGAGACGTGTATACAAACAGCGTAAATTGATAATCAAATGTTATTTGCTTTCACAAATCTCATTGGGTGTTTCGTATTATTTCGCCTGTATCTCAGTACAGCGAGTGCAATTTACTCCATGTTGCGTGATATCAATCATTGTTCCACTTAAAACATGAACGTTTGCATAGTAAAGTTTTAGAAGCAAAATCAATTGTAAAAGTTATTTAATATTTGTTATGCATTTTATTCTTCGATATCTACATATTTTTATTCGAATACGATCAGGTTTTCAATTTCTATACTTAGGTAAATATGGCAACAAGCATTTTGTTATCATTTATGCACACGCTTAAACTATAATAAAAACAACATTGAAACAGCTTATTAATAAATCGCTTCCAACAGACCTGTGAGAGGTGAGTTTGAACAAAAGAAATAAGGACACAGTGTGTAAACGAGTAAATAAATGAAATACATAAGGTATTTACTTATTTAAAATTATATTGTAACAATATATAAATACATTTACGGTATATACATTTTATAAATTTATAACAATTTTTTTTTTTTTGCCATACGGTTGGTGGAATTCCCGCACGGAACAAATATTTGTATGATATGCAGGTAGTTGTTCCGGGTCTGGGTGTATTGTATGTGGAATTAATATCTGTAAACGCACCCATGACACAGGAGAAATCCTAGTGTGGGCCAACATTTTTTTTTAAAAGTAAGTTAGAAAAGTGATGAAAAAGATACAATTCAGAATACACACATAAATACCTACGAATATTAATACACGCATACACATGTAGATATATGAGCGGGGAGATATGTTTGCTTTACAAAATAAAAAGAACAATCTCTAATTAACTCCGGAAGTAATTTATTTCTGGTAACTATAACTTTCTTCAAAGTAGGTAATTCTGTTATTACTGCTTCGTGCTAAATGAATTAATTTATGATCCGATTGTTGCGACATATATACCTGGATTGAGCTAAATATAAATGTCTTAGGTATTCGCGATTGCTCTAGTGTGATCATACGAGGACCTGGAGCCTCCCTTACGTGCCGAAGATGACCGCTCCAGTGGTTTTAGCCGGTAGGAGTCCGGCATACCCCTTCGTCCTTCCCCGGGGCGAAGGAAGTTCATGAAGAATTTCCACTGGGCACCAATGAAAAAAAAAAAGGTATTCGCGATTATTACAGATAGTATAACACTTTCATTATAATGTGTATATAAGGTAAAACAATAATCTATAATATCTTAGCGATGTAATCCGTTTAAAAGTGTTTTATTATAAATATACATTTTATGTGACTCCATTGCGCGATATCTATACAAATTTGTCCCGTGTGGATATGATACATTGATATTACGTGATGAAACGGTAAAGGATACGAAACTTGGTGCGTACTTCCGTAGTCAGACAGCAGATTACAATATAATAATCAAATGGCTCGTTGGGCAGATGAATTAATGTCTATTGATCGTGGAATAGTCTCAATGCACCAAGAATATGAATATCGTTACACGCGTGTTACAAACTATGATCGTAAATCCATATTAACGCATAGCTAGTGTGACTATGAAGAATGAATATGTGGGTGTAATAATATTAGTCTGTATTAGGCTGCGACATTTAATAAAGCTAAGTAGAGAATTACTTTAACGCTACGGAGTCGTATTAAGAAAATTAACCTATAGACAAAACAAAACCATACTGATTAAATTTGCGGCTCTTAAACTGATCTCAGACCCTTAACATTACTTTTGGCCAACAAAACCATAGCGTGATCTAATTCATTGTTAACGCCATCCAGTTAGAAAGAAAGAAGCGTTTAAATGAATAAATTTAATCATTAAGGTCTAAGTAAACTGGAGACATTGTAATAACAGAATATATTGGGGGGTGACCGCGTTACAGTCACCCTCTCCGAGATGTGCCTATAGGCGTGGCACCAGTGGGCGGCTCTAGTGCAATCATAGTACCCCCGCTTAGGTGCCGAAGATGACCACGCCAGTGGTTTTAGCCGGTAGGAGACCGGCATGCCCCTTCGTCCTTCCCCGGGGCGGAGGAAGTTCATGCAGAATTTCCAAATGGTACATTAAAAATTCATACTAGGTATAGCTGTACACCTCCAGTGACAATCCGAGACTGTATTTTATAGTGCAGCCATGGAGACTCCTTGGTTAATGTCCCATTGCATTTCAGATTAAAATTCTCTAAAGGGCCTCTGCGTGTTGGACCCATGTCCCCGTGTAAGCCTCAAAAACCCGAGTTCCTCTTTGCGGGGGCTATTAACCCGTGAATAGAGGGACATGTAGATAATAATATCAGACTGTAACTGTCCCCCTGCAGGACAAAGGCCCCTTCTCATACACAGAAGGAACAAGCATTAATCACCACGCATGCTTAGTCTGTGTTAGCAATTTCAGACCATTATAGATGAAGGCTTCCTCACCATGTTTTCCTTTTTAACGGTAAAGTAAGGTAAAGTCATGGTCATAAAAGTAAGGTCACCTTTCGCTGAAATGTATCCAGCTTCTGGCCCTCTCCCAACCAAATCTCTCTTGCTCAAACTCTTATACAGCCCATTATAGACTATGTTCATGCCTGCTATCTGGATGCCACAGATGAGCTCTTGCATTAAGTTGGGCCATTATAAAATTTTGGCATTCGTGTATTTTGAATTAAAAAAAGTATCACCATGTTTCTAGCTTTCCTTAGAATTCAAGTGGCTCCCAATTCATCTTCGCAGAATCACTGGAATGTAGTGTCTGTTCTGTAATATCCTTCATAACCACAGAAATAGGAAATAAGGAGAAGTGGTACGGGGGCGTAACCGCGCCACCGCCACATGCACAATCCGGGCCATTCGGAAAAAATGCGGTTTTATAACATCAGTTGAAATTCGATCGCGTAAGTGAAACTTTGTTAAAGTTTCGTGTTGGTCGGGGATAACATTCTACAACCGAAGCGAGAATAATAACTTTATCAATGAAGGAATCATATACAATATGCAAGTGAAAGAATTTTCTTGAGGACCAAACTATGGGACAGCTGGATCTGTATTATTTAATAGTATTTAGGGGATCTCTTTTTGTGTTCGACGTGGTATAGGGTGATTTCATCGTCCGGGTCGATGTGCCTCGGGCGGTGGTGACGGTTTTAACGGGAGGGTCTGTATCGGGTGGCCGAAACCACGAGGGGATTTTGGTGAAACAAAGCAAAGTCGAAATAGCGTTTAGACGCTTGTTTCATGAACAGCTTGATGGTCGGGAAGATCAAATCGATATGGAGTTGTTTATTGCGAAGGTATCTGGGACCAGGATACTGGATATAGCGAAGACCATTTCAAAATTTCAGAAACTCGAATAATCTAGGAGTCGCTCATTGGTCCCACGCCTTCAGGCACATCTCTGAGGGGATATCTGAAAAGTAGTTATCCCCTCTAGAGGGGAGGAGGCGGCTGTAAAGAAGCCACCCCCAACCTCATCTTGGGTGAAATTGTAAAGGATCCCCCGAAGCCTCGCTGTACGCTGCACTGCGCACACGGCGGCACGTGACCAAGCGAGAGTCGACGTCTTTCCAGGGGTCCAGATTGTCTTAAGAGTATTTTATCCCTAGGTGCAAAAGAAACGATCCTATTTTTACAGGTTTTTCATTTAAACTATTTCTAAAAGAGCCGTAAGCAGTGCCAACTCGTTAATACCTTGAATGAAATATTTCTTACTTTCAAGGGATTTTGGAGTCTTCATAATAATAATAATGAAAGATATCATTTTATTGTAAATTGCCTATATTGATGACATTTTTACCACCTACCTTCGTATATACAATCACGATACAAAATGATATCCTCAAATTTAAAATAAGTATTGTTGGTAAATATAAGACGGACAAGTACAAAGTAGGGTGTTACTAGATGAATTTTAATCTTGCTTAGGTGAGAAATAACAATTTTAGATGAATAAAATTCATATTCAAACTTTTAAAAACAAGTTGACTTTTACGGTGTGAGCTTGCTCTATAGTAAATACTTTTGAGCCAGCACACTCCGTATGCGGTAGATATATACCATGTACTGTCTAGTATTGATTCGTAGCAGCAGATTTACAATCCTTTTCTGTTTTATCTCTTAGAATCTGTAATCAATACTTCACCTTTATAATTTTTTAAGGTATAGTTTATAAAATAACTTATAAAATAATGAATGGTCCAATTGTTTATGTCATATGGGCCCTAACAGGCTCTTAAGGAAAGATAATAATTAGGAGTGGTACCCCACTCATCTAATTTCTTTGTCCAATAAGTGATGTTTGACAAAGTATTTGATCAAACAAAATTGAAAATCTAAATTTGAATAAAACGTCCTATTTATTTGGTCAAATGTACATTAGGCAAAGATATTGAATAAGTGGCCTACCAACCTAAGGTGCACGGTTCGGAAAAATCGGAGCTATGAAGAAGAATCGGTAAGAAACTGAATGGATAGGACTCTTTAAAAGAAAGGCTTTAGTGGTATTACAAATTATGATTATTATATTTTGAAAAGTTAGGTACTTATTTGAAAACAAAGTAGACTACGTGTGAAATAAATATACACAATCATAAAAATAAATCCCAACGTTCAAAATGATTGCTTCCTAAAGATTCCCGTGTTCGTGAGAATATTCGTGCTTCTATTATTTCCGTCCTTAGAATGTTTTGACACAGTCGACTTACGAGGTGACTGAAATTTATCTAGTTAAGTTTGTAAACATAGAAGGTGTTAACTACATACTATGATGATTAGTAAATATCAAGGAATTAATCTAAAAAAAACATGTTGCAATTATAGGTATACCCTTTTCTCATCTATATTTAGATTGAGATTTTGTTTAGGTGGAAAATGGAATTATTGATAACCGTTATTCCTGGATGTTCACAGCTTTTCAATAAACGCATACAATAATTATTAATGTCAACACTGCGTAGTTCGGGTTCCCATTGCAGTATGACTACTACTTTCTCATTCGCATAGTCGTATTCTGTGGTCGTTTACCGCATACAGATAGATAATATTTTACATGTTATAACGGAGCCTCACGGGTATCATTATCTCGCGATCATGTTACGTTCCAATGTTAAAACGCGTATGAGAAATTCAGAAATGTCAAACGATAATGTTTATTTTATTTGAGTAATAAGTAGAGATATCGGTCTCCACGCGCTAGCCGTAATCACTTTTACGTGTGCCCTTAACAATAATATTCATTACCGTCAATGTAAGCAAGACCAACAGAACAATTATGACGCAGAAGTCCCATACCCATTGAAGATGTTATATTTGTTTTTTGTGAAGACCCCGATATCTTTCCTGCCGTTTTTAATTCCTTTTAAATGGCCCATTTAATTCGTGGATCTTTCCCTAAAATTCACGAATCATTCATCACAATTCACATCACATTCTTTTTGAGGTCGTAGAAATTTATACAATCGTTAATTGAACTTCTGTGTAATTTATCGTATGTTATTATGGTTTGTTAGTGGACCACGCACCCACGTGACAGTCTCGTTGATAGATTACGGTATAAATAACCGTTGGACAAGTCTTAGCTTGGAGCCACGCTCGGTTCGTCCCGCTGATGGCAAAACAATACAACAAATTACTAACACTATTGTTAACTTCTTACATCACCTACACCTACGTACAAAATGCGATGTGATGTAGGCGAGTTTGAAATATATCCAATATGAACTATTGTTTATCTGGACATGATTTATATATTTTTTTTCGTAAAATTGTTCTATAGCCGTTCTTGTTTGCCCAAGAGAAAATTACATCGATTTATTATATTGAAAAAACGACAAAAAGACATATAATTATATAAAGATAAAGATACATTTATTACCAAACTAAACACATAATTTGTTCAATGCAAAACAATACAGATAGGTTTTAATTTTTTAGTGTAGTATGGTAAAAGGAACGGACTCAGCTATGTTGGCAGTGCGCAGTGATTAAACCACGCACGGATCAACGCTGGTTTTCAGTCCGTCCCCTTATATAAGCTATGATAATAATAAAGACAATTACTTATATTTTAGTATGTCTTTGTTTTTTCAGATCGGTTTCTATTTTCATACCTTTTTCCACTAGGAGTGGATAGAAAGTACTTGAAAGGCACGTGCTACGAATGCTACGCTCTAAGCACAGTCCTTCTTACTTGTATGTGATTCTAAGAGTTAAACCAAAAATCAATGAAACTATTTTGAAAACTCTTTCACCGATGTAATGTAGGGACAAATGTTTCGTTTTTCTTGATAAAATCCGGATGCTGTCAAGGCTGGTCATTCAGTCGGACTATTAAAACAAATCAGCCAATAGCTAGAAACAATACGGATATTATTTTTGGAAACAGCGTGTACATTCTAAGAATCAATTGGTACAAAAATATGCGATGGAAAACCTATTTATAAACTCTGGAGTATCCCCGCGAATCAATACTGGATCGATTTTATTTTTAATTATACCTCAATCAATCAATTACAAATCATTGTACAATGTGCACATTAAGCATAAATAAATAATTATGTATACTGTTTCAGAATAATGTGACATTGAAAAGGATGTTCGATCATTCTGGAAATAGTTTCAGTTGTTGTTTCACAGCTGTCGCGGGAGGAAGGACCCACTAAAAATAAATTTATTCAAAGGAAATAAAATAATTACTAGAAAGTTTTGTGTTGGTCATATACATATTAGGTATAACTAGGTAAAAATGTTTATTGTACAGGGCTATTAGTCTACTAGTTTTTTTTTTTGGGCTTCTTGCATACGTTTCTGGGAAATGTAATTGCTTAACCGATCATTTCTGGCGAAGCCAAAAGAGGCCTCCAGCCAGGCTTAAAATTAATATTAAAAACTAAGCAACTTTCGCGAAGGCGGCGCCCTGCGGCGCCTGCGGGACACGGACCTCGGCTTAGGGCGTTGCTGGGGATAATAAGCTATTGTTTTGGGGACAGCTGGATCGGTATTATTTATAATGTCATCATCATTTCGGCCGAATGAAGTCCACTGCTGGACACAGGCCTCCCCCAAAGATCACCACAACCACCGATATGGATGTGTTGTGAGCACATTGGGGGGTTTTGCCATAATCGCCACGCTTGGCAGGCGGGTTGGCAATCGCAGTTGAGTTGTTAATGTACTCGAAGGACGCCGCTGCCCATCCTCCGGCTAATCCCTTAGTCGACTTTTACGACACCCATGGGAGGAAATGGGGTGGTGGCATTCTGAGCCGGCACCACACGGCAAATTTATAATGTATTAGGGGACATTTAAAACTACAGGCTCGGCACGGGCCAGCGCGAGCAAGAGACGGGAGGGAGAAGTGCTAACTTGAACGAGAAAGTAACGCGGCGATAGGCCTCCGCGACGTCGGTGAGGCTGGCATCCTCGGCGGCGAGGGCGGTAAAACGGTCGGTTGTTTAGTGAATGAGACAGCGCGAGTCTTTTTATGTGATTTGATAGTCTGGGTCGACCAGAACGTGCCTCGGGCGGCGTACTCTACTGATACGAGAGGGTTGGTAATCGGCGGCTGATACCACAAGGGGATTAAGGTGGGACAGGGCAGAGTCGAGATAGCATTTGGACGCTTGTTTCATAAATTGCCTGATGGTCGGCAAGTTAAGATCGAAATGGAGTTGATCGTTTCGCCACATGCGAGGCAAGGCGCTCCGGTGGCCTTGCACATGAAACGGGTTTGGAATTTACGGAGTGAGCCGGATTCAGCTTGTGCAAATGTTGGGCTGGTAGGTCATGATAGGTCGAATGCATGTGGTGTAAATTCTCACCTTATTTCTAAGGGATTATTTACTACGAGCGTTCAGGATATAGTGTAGGCGACCGAGCACAAAGGCGGCGCGGGCACAAACCGTCTTTGTGTGGGGAATGAAGGTCAGTTTTATGTCTAGGGTGACTCCAAGATACTTGGCGTGCGGTTCCCAAGGAACCGATTAGCCTAGCATCGAGATCTCGCTGAAACGTGGGTGATCGTTGCCTAATTTGCAAAAGAGGACGGCTTTACTTTTGATGGGGTTAACTTCGATCCGCCATTTCCTACACAATTTCCCGTAGGCATTAGCTGTGGCTTGGAGGATCTTAGTTATGCTTTCGGGAACGTAACCGGAGTAGAAAATGGCCGTGTCATCGGCGAAGAGTGCTAATCAGGTCGTATTAGCAGGTCATTTGGGGATGTCACTGGTGTAGAGTTTGAACAATAATGGGGCTAGCACGGATCCTTGTGGGACTCCGGCTCCAATGGGGTGGGGGGACGAGAGAGCGCACGTGATTCGATATCAGAAACTGCGATTTGACAAGAAGTCTCGTATGATGAGAACGAGACGATCGGGCACTCAGAGTTGATACAACTTATATAATAAGCCGATGTGCCTTTGTCACTTTGTGACTTTGTCAAAAGAGGACTCCCGTCATCACGCCGCGTGAGAATCCGAACGTGATGTGTTCAACTAGTCGATGAACTTGTACACATGAGTGTTTGGTTCTAAAACCAAACTGTTCGTCGGGGATGAGGATTCCTTTTATTATATATTTTTTAAATTATATACTCTCAGGGAAGGACTTAACGGATTACTCTTTTATCAACAAAAGAAGTAGTACGATTAGGGGACCAGAAGACGCGGGCGCACCGTCTGCGTACACCTGGCAGCACAGGCGCACGCGATCGTTAAACATGTTTATTTAAAAATCCGACCGCTTAACGCCGGTCGCCACTGCACGAAAGTGAACCATTTCGGTTAAATTGATTGAAGCCCATTATTTTTATTATAATCGTACGTAATCAATGTTTTTGTTGTGTAATTTGTAAACAGTTTGTGCAAACTTATTTATAAACAATTGCAAGAGTTATCATTAACTCAATCAATTAGTACGAGTAGTAAATTAGTAGATACTGTGAATATATTTTGACGATATAAATAACATACAATTTGTACTCTGCTATGGTTAAGTGCAATATAGTAATGTTATTAACATACGCTGCAAAATATTGGGTCAGCAGACATCGCTAAAGATAGAGCGCAGTATGCAACAAAATCTACGTAAATAATTCTTGCATGTCAAATATAAATTATATTTTTTAAGAGTTGGTAAGTGAATACACATACTGCATAACCATTTCCAATGTCTACAAACGGTCTGTCTATTTTCCTAATGTGTCGGAGCGGGCCGGCCTCTTCACCGATTGGTCGGTGCTTCTTAACAAAACAAGGTTCTTCCTGAAACATCAGCAACATATCAATGAACGCATTACCAGATAAAAACGAAAACAAAGCTTTTATTTTATTTATTTGTGTTATTAAACTTTCAACAGATTCTGATTACGTTAGAAAAGTTCCGAGGATATTTTTTATTTAGACTGCCTTAGGGGCGTTACGTAATAAAAATATTGCCTTGTTTAAATAATATTTGTTAACTATCAAGCTTTTCGAGGAATAAATGAAGACCATACGTTTTTGTTGTTGAAAAAAGAGAAGCCCGTGGTATCTCTAACGTATTTAATATGTGTGAGGACACACAGCGGACGCATGGCGACTGAAAATGTCGAAATGAAAAAGTTCATTTAGCTCGTGCTGCGGCTGCGTCGTATAATCCTGAAATGTTTACCCAGCAATAAAGGCGCCTAAAGCGTACTAAACTATGACATAAAAAGTTTAAAAAGCTCTCAGTAGATCAAACAAGACGAGTGGTGTCGGTCGACAGACGGCGCGGTGTCGGATTACAGCCGGCGGGTCACATTTGTCCTAAATAATAAACACCAGATTGGTGTCAAAAAGAACACTTTTTATGATACCATCAGCACGTAAACCCTCAATCCTGTGTTTATTTTTAATAAATCTTCCGCGAAGGTCGAATCGGTCTTTGATCTGCCGAGTATACTCGTACTCATACATCACATACGATTTCATTTCGCTGTGATTAGACATACAATTGTATTATGCGTTATACAAGTTACTGTTGCTATAAAATCACATAACTATTGCTTTAGTATTCTGTTCTGTTTTCTTGAGATTTGTTTATTCTATCGTAATATAAACGGTACACCTAATCAAAGGTAGGTCAAGCATATCTAAATATAGACAGACAGATCTATCAGTGCCGACTTTGAGCACCATTCCTATAATGGTAGTGCATATAATGTATTATCCCTGCGATATGGGCAGTAATGAGCCATCGTAAATCAGCGAAAAGGTAATTCAATAGCAATGAATGCATATGAAGAGAAAATTGCACCAGTACCTACGTGTACTTATAAGGGTTTTGCTTTCCCGCCATTCGTATGAAAGCATCGAGGCGAGAGGATGCACAGGAATGCAATCCACTAAATTGTTTTAAGATGAGAATTCCCACAGTCTTGCGTTGATATAAAAATAAAACCTTCTTGTCAAGTAGCCGACAAGCACGGTCGGATAATTTAACTAGCTATCGTGTCCTTCTGTGTGCTGATGATGCTTACCACCAAGGGAATGATTTCTCGTCTTATCAGCAGATGAATTTAAAACAAAACACTACTACAATACAATTGATAAAATACTGATATAGATCGAGATTTATTTTAAACTACGATCGTCGGTCGTTGTCACCTGTCACAGACAGTGTCACAGGGTCTTAATGCGGAAATGTGCATTTAGGGCACGCAAATTGTTGGCCACGGTGAGTTCGGAACTACGTCCCAGTTGCAAGCCCCGGCCCGACCCACATTCTCCGAACAATGATCCTTTAATTAGACGTTGCACCGTATTCTAATGTTGCATGACTCGTTTACGCAATGTTCAGCTTTGTATATACTTATGATGCACCTGTTTAGCTATTACAACGACAATCTGTCTGTAACGATTGGATAAAATTAATATACTTTTCGGTCTCATAATATACGGTCCGATTACATTGGAACATACATATATATAAGTGAAGTTGAGGTAATGACGTTTGTAATTTGCATGTTACCTTAGAACAGGGATTCCCAAACTACTTTAGGCAAGAGACTCCTTTTCTAAAATTAACTGATACCTCAGACCCCCATAGCCAAATTACTTAAAAATTCTTATCTCTAGTTTTTTTCCTATTGATACAATATTCTTACCAATTCCTAATCCTCCTATTCCTATTAAAATATTAGTAATCCTTATAACGAGTTGGTACACGTAACACAACTTATAAGTTCTTGAAAGTTTCAAATAAGAACTTGTATTAATTAATAGGGGTCGATTTTTAGACCTTGTCGACCCCCAAAATCCGTTTTCGTTTATGTCGACCCCTGGGAAACCACTTTGGTAATCCCTGCCTTAGAAAGTCCTTCATAACTATTATTTTGGTAACTTTTAATAATAATCATAAAGTAAAGTGAAACTTCGGTCCTTCGATGTTTTGTGAGTGCACGTCCACAAGGATTGCGCGAGTGTATTTGATTCAGTTCCTAACAGTTCTAAATTAAGTTCCGATCGATTGCTAATGAGTTAATAATAAAATTGTTTGTAAAACAATATATTAGCTTACTTACTTGTTTCAAACAAGTAATTAAAATCAAGATCATATTGCTATTTTGAAAACTTAAGTACCTAATGCCACCAATCGATGAACTTAAGTGTAATAAAATCCTAAATAAGTAATGAAGCTATTGATTTTCAAATTAAATTACTTTGCAATAGACGATTTTTTATGAAACTGCTCTATGTAAATGGTAATACGGGTTTCAATCTAAAGCAAGATCCACATTATAGATTAATCAAACGTTCTAATATTTTACGTGAACGGAAAGATGTAATCCAATTACTTGGAATTATTTAGTTATAGGCTATATCATATATGTAAAAGTAATTTGTGCTGATCGTATATAGAATAATTGAAATCGTGATTACAGCACAAAAGAAATGAACTAACAACTCTTTTACCTAATTTTCATTAGTGTTAGGTATATTGAAATCAAAATCTGAAGTCTTGCAGCCTGTAGTTTGGTGTAGCCAAACGAAACTACATAAAATAGAGCAGATGCTTTATTTTAAAGATAAACGTTTGGATTTGATCAGCTATACAAATAAATAAAATTGGAGTGTCTTTTTGACATGTCAAAATAACAGCTTTAAACTAACAGCATATAAAAATAAATACTGTACTTAGAACAAAATAACAATTTATATTTTTTGTCAGTCCGTCTGTTTGCTCCGGGTAATCTCCGAAACGGCTCGACGGCTTTTGACGGGACTTTCACTGGCAGATAGTTAATGTTATAGGCGAGTAACTTAGGCTGCTTTTATGTTAGAAATAAGAACTAGGGAGCGCCGAAAAAAAAACAGTACCCATGAATTCCAATATTTTGGATACATACATAAACACTAATTATGTAAAAAGTATTCATAAATAATCAGACTTCTTTTAAATTAAACAGCGGCTGAAACCGCGGTACACAGCTAGTTGTTAATATAATATGTGCGTAGCTTGTTTATAAGTTATTCAATTCAATGGCAATTTGGTGAGCTATAGACACATTCTGCCGGGGCGCGCGCGGGGCAGGCAGGCATGGACGAATTACCGTGCTCAGCGCGTGGGATGTTGCACTCGATACAAAAACGCGAGCGCCCTTGAGCTAGCCGCTGTGTTTATTCGACTGTCGTCTAGCACTTAACGCCGACGTCGATATTTGCTATTTTTGCACGATACAACAGCAAGAAAACATCCACTCTCTGAAAAATTATAGGCCATTTCCACGTTTAGTGAACAATTTTTGTAGAAACGCGCAGAAACATTGTGATGTTTTAATGTAAAAGGCCAGTGTTTGCATTGTGATTACTCACCATAAAGTATGACGTGTAGAATCAAGTATGATAGATAATTGACATAGGTTCTTTTACCATACGTAATTATAGTCTTATTGAAATAAAATAAACTACTTATATAAAACTACTGACTGTCATATCGATAAAAAAGACTTAAAAGTACGAAAGACATTACTTTACAAGTGTGTAATAGTGATTCGCGAAAGTATTTATATAGTGCAGCCATTGAGAGTCCCATTAGATTTATCTAAATTCTCATAAGGGCCCGTGTTTCGACCATATCCCCACATAATAATAATTTTCATTATAACAAATAATAATAGATAGATAATTAACCCCTCTGGGCAGGCGTTATCTCACCATGGGATAAGGTAATCCTGGAGGGCAGATTAAAGCAGCTGCGTGATTTCTTCCTACCTTTGGATACAAAAAAATATAAGAAAAAGAAAAAGTATATTAAGAAGCTGAATGTGAGTGGCGACACTGCTTACCCGAATGCTCCAGGGAGAAAGAAAGAAAGAAAGAAAGATTTTTTATTTGACAGCAAAGTAAGACATCACAAACGGTAATAAAACTTAACATAAAACTGAAAAAAAAACCACGATTAAATTTGGATAGGGTTATAAGCACTAAAAAAAACAATATTAGGTAAGAGTTTGTTGTGTGCCCCACAGTTGCGCCACACAGGTAACCAGTTCAGCATTTGCCAGACAAGAGCCTGGCGCTGGTTTTCAACTGGACCCTTCGGTGATTCACGGGTGTAAAAACAGTATATAAAATAAATATTGCATATTATACCTTCTAATAAATCAACAAATACAACTATACAAATAAGAACTACACAAAGCGCAAAAATAAAGAATAAAATCGAATATATTTAACAATAATTTTATAATTGGCATTTAAATAATTCAATGAGTAGGTAAACGAGACCGCCCATCACTAAATAAAAAAAGGCTCCGGCTTACCTTTATTGGTTGGTTGGAGTGGTGCCCACCATAGATTTCCACAACGGCCGGTTTCATGCCAGCCTCATTTGACGACGCCCAGCGACCTTCACCATGTCATCTGTCTTTCTCATTGGAGGCCATCCCACGTTCCGTTTTACGTTGCGTGGTGTTCACTCGAGAACCCTTTTGCAAGGGCGATCAGTCCTATGAGCTATGTGCTCTGTCCATTGCCACTTCAGCTTACTAATCCTCTCAGCTATATTGGCAACTTTAGTTCTTCTACGGATCTCCTCATTTCTGATTCGATATCGTAGATGGCTTTATGGTGTTTTTATGGTATTGATGGTATTTACCAAGCATAGTTCTCTCCATAGCTCGAGTGAGTGTGATCTTGAGCTATCTCACGTCTCTGCGCCATATATTATCGCTGGTAACACACACACTGGTTAATGACTTTCGTCTTGAGTGCTGTATTGTTGACGAAAACACGTTACGAAGTTTCTTTAACGCTTCCCAGCCGAGTCGGAATTGACCTCTTTCCTGAAGTTGGAACTGCCGAACTGGATGATTTGTCCCATGTATCGTCAACAACTTCAAGAATAGACTTCCCAACGGTTGCTGGGGGCACAAAATAATACACTGCAGAAATGTATAAAAAAACTCTAGATAATTTTTCTGAAAGTCTAGATTTAAACCTGCATCATTTTTATTCCACTGAACTGTACCGAACCCTATTTAATGTTATGTACCGAGTTACAAAAAGCTTGCAAAGTAAATAAAATACATTTAAAAACTAAATTAATGCGTAGTATCTGGGCAACCAAGGGTATAAGACGCAGTAAAGACGTCCTATTTAAACTTTACAACAAAAAGTCCTACGCACCTAAATTGATTGTCGTAACTACGTTAGACAATTTTCTAAAATATACAAAATAAATAAATTTGCACACAAGCAAAAGCTGCTTATATAAGTAATCAAATAAAAAAGTCGAATAATAAGATAAAGCTACATGGAAAATATTAAATGCTGAAACTAGTGATAGTAGGTTTAGTCACAGTGCAATAAATTTAAATATAGATGACAAACTAATTTCAGATAAGACTGTAGTCCCAAATTTCCTAGAAAACTTTTTTACTAATATTCCAATCCGATCCAACTACTAAACATCTTATATCATCTCCGATAGCAGCTGAAACATTCTTAGATAAAAATGTAAATTTACGTGTACACACGGATACACATCAAGCTATATCAACCAGTTTACGCTGAACTCTCATCATACGAAAGCCTATACAATGCTAGATCACCTTATACTGGTTATGTATAGCTTGATGTGTAGCCGTACCTTTTAGTGTAGTGTACCTTTCTTTGAATTCAGTTCTCACTTCTGTTACACACTGTCATACAGATATAATAAAGACCTTTAAACTATAGTAGTTATTGTCAATGGAAACTGCGAATCTGTAATAACTAACATCGCACCAATTTGGGCTGTAAATTAGCAATAAGTTGTTCAAAAGAGCTTAAGGCACCGAAATCAATATTTTTCCCTGTTAAATAGATAAAACACTTAAATAAAAATACCTTATTAAACTACGTCTGTTTCAGAATGAAAAAATATGTGAAATACAAATGAAAATTTAAGACATAGTCCAAAACGAAAGAACTGTTAACGCAAGTGCTAATCACATTTAAATCCGCACATGAATCCGAAAAATCAAAGCTGAGGACTGGGGTCGAACTCACACAAGGCTATCACTACATCTTTTATGATAGTGACCAGGATACCGCACAGCACACGGTCGAGATGTGCCCTGCGTGGGCTGCCGAGCGGTAGATCCTGGTCAATCGAATCGGGCAAGATCTCTTTTTATTCGATTTTGTTCCAACGGTGATCAGTTCTACGAGCTATGTGCCCCGCCCATTGATTGCCACTTCGTTTACTAATCCTTTAAGCTATGTCGGCAACTTTAGTTCTTCTACGGATTCTCATTTCTAGTTCGATATCGTAAAGAAATACCAAGCCTAGCGCTCTCAATAGCTCGATGATTGACCTTTGTGCCTTTTTATGAGGCCCACAGTAAGTGACGAGAGAGACGTGGTTCTCTGTTCCCATATATCATCACTGGTAACTCACATTGGTTAAAGACTTTCGTCTTGAGACATTGCGGTATTGTTGACGAAAAGAAGAGTCGTATCTCCGTCACCACCTGTGGCGCCTTTAAATTTTTAAGCTATTTCAAGGCCATCCCAGTCTCGTACAGGCTGATGTCCGGGATATCCTCGGTATAGTGTCGGGTTAGTTTGGCTCGCGGGTCTTTGTCAGATCCAATGGTAGGTATAGTTACCGAAGTGTATAGCTGCCGGTAGAAGTTCTCAATCTCTCTCAAAACCTCTGGCTTAGTCGATGCTACAATGCCGTCCTTAGTCTTCAGCCTCATAAAATGACTTTGCCCAATAGACTTGTCGTGGTGCCAACTTGAGCGAGAAAAGCATCCTTACCAATCGAACTTACTTGTTATGTGGCGCCAACTGGAGAAATAAAGTCTTATTGAAGCTTATTTTGATAAAAGGCAAGAACGTATGTCAAAATATACAGAGATTTCTCACGAGAACAATTCTAATTACTTCTTAGAATGTGATTACAAGAGGACGTTAAATTGGATTTTTATGATGTTTACGATTGCTTGCTCCCGATCGCATTCCAAAGAAAAGTAAATGTAAAATATATGTGTGTGCCTTGTACCGTTAAGGAGTGTTAATATTATATTGAATTTCTTATTACTAGATTATTTACCTAGATATATGCTCTGATTCATAATTCGACGGAGCAAAGTGACAGGGCTCACTATCTTACAACAAAATAATGTGGCCAGCCGAAGATAGCTAGTAGGTACCTTTTTTATTGATCCTGTGGAAATACATCATGTACTTCCTCCGCCCCGGGAGAGGGTACAGGGGTATGCCGGCCTCCTACCGGCTAAAACCACCGGAGTGGTCATCTTCGGCACCGAAGGGAGGCTTCAGGAACTCAAATAATCTCCATCTAGAGCCATCCATTGGTGCCACGCCTTTAGGCACATGTCGGAGGGGGAACGTCAATAATATCAAATAAATAAATTCATCATATCGGCCATTTATATGTCCACTGCTGAACAAAGGCCTCCCCCATAGATTTTCACAACTGTGTCATCATTTTGGGGGGTATTTGCCAATACTCACCACGCTTGGCAGGTGGGTTGGCGAGCGCAGTATGGCTACAGTTTCACAGAAGGGACGCTGATGCCCGTCCCTCTGGTTTGGATTCCCTTTGTCGCCTTTTACGACATCCACAGGAGGAAATGGAGTGGTGCTATATTCTTAATCCGGACACCACACGGACAAATAAATAAATTAGTCTAGATTAATTTGGTACATTAAAATCTATGCCTGACATTTTGATGTGGTACGTCCTCATTTAAAAAGTGCTCAATTCTGACAACATACATAGTAGATAGATGTCAATTTTCTCCGTAACATTATTTTATTTGATTGTTCGAAAGATTATAATGGATTTGAGGTGGATAAAATTATACTATTTGGTTAAAGGTTTCTGGCCAACACATAATATATAATTAATCATTTGTGTAAATTGCTACAATGATTAAAATCATTGAACTAAACTAAAATGAAATGACGTACACAAATTTAAATCAAATTTTTTCTAGAATTAAGTAATATGGCTGGCAGGCCGTTCTTTAATGAAAATACAAATTTTCATTATATACAATCCTGCGAGAGTATGAACTTTCATTGTTATCAAAATATCCTGTGGGCCAGGAGTCTAGTGGCATTATAAGTGGCAATACAATCTCAATACTCTCAAACACTTTTTCTGCACAATAAAGGCTTTATTAATATTGGTCGAGTTTCCCCACATTAGTAAACCGTATCTCAACCCAGATATTACATAGCCATGATAGGAAGTAACGGCAATGTTTTCGCCGTCTTAAGAGTTGAAGAGCGAAAAAAATATATTATATTGATCCACAAAAAGCCCCAGAAATTTATATTCGTTGGTTTGTTGGATTATTTGATTTAGACAAGTTATTTTACATTTAATTTCATTTGAATTATAATTACGAAACGAAACGAATTTTGTACTTGAAAGATTTACCGTAACAAATTATTTTCTACCCAGTCTAAGACCTGATCTGCTGCTTTTGTCAAAGCAAGGTCTTGGTTGTTGTGTAATTATATGTTATTAGTCACTACCATATAAATATCTTCGGCAAAATTGACATATTTGCGTTTAATAAAAGGTGGTAAATCACTAATGAATATTAAGAACAGAAGTGGACCATACATATAGTAGATTGTTATACAAGGGGCTAAAATGACCCATTATATACGAGGTAGTAAATAGAAACCGACTTACAATGGGTTTTTAGCCTCTATGGGTAAAATAATACAATACAATATGAAATAGTTTATTTTATTAAAAATGAAACGTACAGTTTGTACAATTCTGGATATTTAACGAGATGCTTTATCCCGGTAACTTAATTTCAGTCCTCTGTGAAGATGAAAATTGAGTTGTCTGTGGGGTAAACGTGGGAGATATTTCCAGGTTTGAGGGTCCCTCGTTCGGATGTTCTGGATAGAGAATCAGCTAAGTTGACTCACCTCTTGATGTCGATGGTCGTGGGCTAGTTGGGAGAATATTGGTGCGTTCTGTGATACGCTGGGTGATATCAAATTTGTTTTGAATGGAATTCTCGATATAGCCTTCCGCCACTTGATCGGATCCACCGTTTTAACGCTGTTATATATGCACCAGAATATGTGAATATGTTTTTCGGAAACAGTGGCCAGTGTACTGTCCCGGATTAGGCAAATTTAGATAGATGGCGATCTATTTTGGCATGTTGCTTAATTTATTTTTGCCTATAACTTGCCTTGCGCATTTTCCGTTTTGATAGTTGAGAAAAAATCTCGACGTGCCCATTCCACTCGGCCATAAACCTTGGTAGGCATTGACAATTTTTAGATATTCTCCACTTATAACGAATTTCCTCTCCTTATTTGTCTTTGTATTGGGCAGATTTATGGCTTGAAGATGGGTATCAGTTTTGACATCTTCCACTGTTATGTTAGCCAGTTCTATCCCTCTGCAGGCACCGCTGATCCCAAAAATTAAAGCAACCTGTAAAACAAAAATAAGTGTGCTACTGTAGAACTGTATTTTGGTTGGTACCTCTACCGAGCAATTTTTAGCAATTTACCTTTGTTGCTACGTATTTTTCTTTTGGTGCCTTATTTACGAAATTCTCTATGTGAAAACTTTGGATTTCTTGGCCTTGTAGCCGGTGGATAATTTCTTAAGAAAAGCCGTCAAATTTACATTTTTCTTTATATTTACATTATGTCTTATCTGTATAGTCGTTCGTAGCATTGAATATGTCATCATCATCATCATCATATCAGCCACAGGACGTCCACTGCTGAACAAAGGCCTCCCCCTTAGATTTCCACAACGAGCGGTCACATGCCGCCCTCATCCAATGACTCCCAGCGACCCTCACCAGATCGTCTGTCCACCTCGTTGGAGGTCGTCCCACGCTGCGTTTTCCGGTGCGCGGTCTCCATTCTAGAACCTTTGTGCCCCAGCGGCCATCAGTTCTACGAGCAATGTGCCCTGCCCATTGCCACTTCAGTTTACTAATCCTTTCAGCTATGTCGACAACTTTAGTTCTTCTACGGATCTCCTCATTTCTGATTCGATCTCGTAGAGAAATACCAAGCATAGCTCTCTCCATAGCTCGCTGAGTGACCTTGAGCTTTCTTATGAGGCCTATTGTGAGTGACCACGTCTCTGTTCCATATGTCATCACTGGTAACACACACTGGTTAAAGACTTGCGTCTTGAGGCATTGCGGTATTGTTGACGAAAAGATGTTGCGAAGTTTCCCAAACGCTGCCCAGCCGAGTCGGATTCGACGATTGATCTCTTTCTCGAAGTTGGACCTACCTAACTGGACAGTTTGTCCCTGGTAGACATACTCGTCAACAACTTCGAGAACAGAGCTCCCAACGGATATTGGGATGGGCACGACATGGGCATTTGACATGACTTTTGTCTTGCCCATGTTCATCTTAAGGCCCACCTGTTGGGAAACTCTGTTGAGATCATCGAGCATTGTGCTGAGCTCTTGCAGCGATTCTGCCATGACTACGATGTCATCGGCAAATCGAAGGTGAGTGATATACTCGCCATTGATGTTAATGCCGAATCCTTTCAACTCCAGTAGTTTGAAGGCATCCTCCATTGCAGCGGTGAACAGTTTCGGGGAAATGACGTCCCCCTGTCTCACACCTCTCTGCAATGGAATTGCCCCCGTGCTCTGTTCATGTACTCGGACCGACATGGTGGCGTTTCTGTATAAGCACTTCAACACTTCAATGTACCGATAGTCGATCTGGCACCGCTGCAGAGATTGCAGCACTGCCCAGGTTTCGATCGAATCGAAGGCTTTCTCATAGTCCACAAACGCCAAGCATAGTGGCAGATTATAGTCCTCGGTCTTCTGTATAACCTGCCGCAGCGTATGGATGTGGTCTATGGTACTGAAACCTTTTCGGAAACCGGCTTGTTCGGGAGGCTGGAAGACATCAAACCTGCGCTCGAGACGATTCGTGATGACCCTTGAAAACAGCTTATAAACATGGCTCAGAAGTGAGATGGGTCTATAATTCTTCAATAGGGTGTTATCACCCTTTTTGAAGAAGAGCACCACCTCACCTCTGTTCCACGCTTCCGGCGTTGTGCCCTCGAGTAAGACGGAAATGAATAGCTTCTGAAGGACTTTAAGTACCGGTGTTCCACCCGCTTTCAGAAGCTCTGTCGTAATTCCGTCTCCACCCGGCCTTGTTATTTTTAAGTTTAATATGTGCTCCAAAGCAATTGAAAAATTCAAGAGATTTCGCGCCAATGTCTTTTTTTCCATTTCTTCTGTAGCCGCAACGCATTGCATGCATTCTACCAGGATTACATATTGATACGCATCAAATTTTCTGTCAACTTATGAACATATGAATGCTATAAAGTTTTGAGTTTGAGATCGCCGATTTTAGTTCCATTTTCAAAACTAAAATGTTGTTCTTTTTTATGAAAGATTATTCTACTTATGACTAAAGACTGAATAAAGATTCGTTTTAGGCCCATTGTCATTTGACGGACAAAAATAAAATACTTTTTCCCCTAGAGGAAGAAATGCTATTTTTTCCTCGCTCTGGTAACTGGTATGCCACAATGACGGTCTTTTTGAGCAAGAGGAGTGAAAAATAATTTAAAGCACGCAATGAATTTAATTATTTTGATCTTTACATCGTTACCGGCTACGGTTCTTGGAAACACAAATAATGACTATTTAGCAATAATTCTCAAATATTTCATCGAGATTCTATAATGGAGTTAAATTGTATTGCGAAATTAATTTAATTACCAAATTAATTATTGTAGTCATTCAAGTCTTCATTTTAGGTCAAATACATATAGAATTCGAAGGTATAATAATTACGAGTATATTAGAACTACAGCTTTATCCCATGACCCTTTTGCTTGATTTTGAGTTAAGTACGTACCTACCTATGACATATGACTAAGACATGATTGAAGCTATTCAAAGTCACGTTGCAGAAGGTAAGCCATGAAGACCAACCTTAGCGATTACCAAATTGGGTTATCATCGTTATTTAACTTCTGTTGTCAAGGATGTATGGATGTTTCAGCTTAGAGAATTGCACCCCTGACCTCTAGGCGATCACTCATCGCTGCCCGCGCCAAGCGTTGCTTAACTTTGGCGATCGTTTACTAATCAGGGAGTGCAACTGGCTATGAAAGTCATGATTCAAGTCACTCTATTCTGACAGAAATCGTTTTACTTAAAGGCTTTTTTATTGAAACCTAAAATACCCATTTAAGGTTTGGATGTTGAAAATAGGTACCTATTTGTTGTTTGTATACTACCCTATAAATGAATATATAGGGTAGAACATAAAATATTGTTTTCTGTTCTGATTTTTCAGGTATTATTATGAACAAATGTGAGTATATTATTTATTTTTCATAAGGCAATTACACAAAATTAATACTAAAACATACATTATATACTACAAGGCAATATAACTAATACAAATTAATAAGAAACTTTTAGGCGTACCAGTACTCCTCGTCGCTGTCAACCTGTAACGTTCGCAGAAGACTGGCAGCATTGCCACGTTGAATGGCAATGCTACTTCTTTGTCCAAAAAATAGGCTAGCTCTCTAGACACACGAAGTCGACCAAACATTTGGCAATATCTTTAAAAATCAGACGTGCACGCGAACTCCACGACCCTAGGGTTTCGACCCCAAGCAGCTCAAAATCATGACTTCCAAAGAGGTTATTATATTAGCGCCGCTCGAGAGTCTCTGCAGCAGCAGCGGTAGCGCCAGCGCAGCCCGCTGAGCTTGAAAGATGGGATGGAGCAAGGGTGTCGACACAAGTTGCATTCCACACCAGAGGCCTTCCTAACTTCCTTGGCAATAGTGACATACCGTCTGGTTCGCAGCATCACGTGCTAAGGCTCTAGGTTCTAATGCAGCTGGCATTCAGGAGTTATCAAGAGGTCGACGGATAGTGTAATTAATATTGCGTATCGTCCTATGCGGCCAGCGGTCCTACTAGAAGACTGGCCATGGTGCCCGAGGTAGTCGATAGCTTAACCACAATGACATTTTGTGTAAAATAGGTAGATTATTTATTTGCTAAGATCATCCAAATATCCAATAAGAAAAAAGAAATAAACTTAAAAAAACACATGCATATCGTTCAAAATTTCTAAAGCGTTTTGCAGTCATGGACTAGAAGTCCGTGAGTTCCAGTATATTTTTTATGGATGAAAACGCTTTCAATAGTTTAGTAAGTAAGATTTTATGATACGATAGTTTACTTAGCTGCCATCGAGATGTCTTTAATCTACCTACTCACGTTTGGATAACATATCTTGGCTAATTGTATGCAAAGTTTGGTCGACATAGATACATTGATAGGAGTAATTACATTGATAGAGTAATTAAATAAACATAAAGTGTGTTTAGTACATAATAATAGTTAGGTACGAGCAATTAGTGTACGTTATGAATCGTCTATACATAATATTTGAACTTTAAACTGTTTTGTGTCAAAACAATCTTGCTTGACAGGTCATCATTTCGGCCGAATGAAGTCCACTGCTGGACACAGGCCCCCCCCAAAGATCACCACAACGATATAGGTGTGTTGTGGACTCATTGGGGGGTTTTGCCATAATCGCCACGCTTGGCAGACGGGTTGGCGATCGCAGTTGAGTTGTTAATGTACTCGAAGGACGCTGCTGCCCATCCTCCGGCTAATCCCATAGTCGACTTTTACGACACCCACGGTAGGAAATGGGGTGGTGGTATTCTGAACCGGCACCACACGGCTTGACAGGTCGCATAGGTAATTTTCAATTTTCGTAATTCAATGGTTGTTTTATCTGATTCCTGTTCATTGTATCAAGCTTATATTAAAGTATTAGATGTAAACGTAAACATATGAATTAAGTATGTCGTTAAACTGGACTTCGACACTCCAAAATGGTGAAGCACTGATCAAATTAATAAGTAATAAAAAATATGTGTTCCTAAAACTCACACCAACAAAAATCACATGATAATATATTTAGTAGACAGTATCTGTCCAAAATGCTTACAGCTTACATACACACACACACACCTGTTTCGTATAATGATGAAAAGCGAAGCAGGCACAAAATATGTGTTTTGTTGTGTATTCAAAAAAAGAGAGTTACAGGTGATTAAATCGGGACCATTATTAGTTAGACCATTAGACCAGTATTAATTTATAGACATTGCCTGCATAAGATCATATCACAGCAATATTGATATATTTCTGTTATCATAACCCTAGTACCTAAGTGTATCTATATAGGAATTAAGGACAAAATACTGTTGACTGTGACATACTGTTTTGATATCTAATCATATATTTTTAATTGAAGCAATTATAATCAGTCTCTGTTATCAGTAATCATCTTTGGTTCATTGGCTTATTTCACATCATCTTCTAAACATTTTATTTATCCAAATCTCTTACAAAAACCATTGTCCGTATAGTATTGACAAAATGACCAGATTTTGTGTTGTTTTGTGAAATAAATGGGTTTCAATAAAAAGTAGTAGTGAATTATATTATCATTTATAGTGGGTTCAGTTATGTCTTTTTCAAAAGACTCATCTGCATCTTTAGTGCTTTTAGACGCAGCAAGTTCGCCAGGACTTTAATGAATCAATGGGTTACTGGCTGTCCAGGTTCTTACCGCCTGTTGTTCCGTAGAAAGATCAAACCTTACATCATCTATTGATTCAATCACATCTGATGTGTAGTGTATCTAATGACATACGCATTTCGTTTTGTCCAAAGTATTGGTATGTCATTTTGTACAGCGTATATATAAAAAATACTAGATTCACCGTTTCCAGAAAAAGTCTGATATTCTTATAAAACCTGATTGATATTACAGAGCCATGCTACAATGCAACCATTCAAAGAAAAGCCTACAAAAGCGAGAAAAACAATTTAGTAACATAAAAATCGTATGTGCGTAGCATACACGTTCGTACCTCCTGCACTGCATGGTTTGTCCGTATTTCTCTACTCTGTGTTTCAATATATAGGCCAATACTATTGATATTACCTGCAAGTTCTGTAGATATTGAATAATGCTGGTTAAGATCGTTTAGCGATGAGTTAAAAGGACACGACAAGAACATATAATTTCCCTTGAAGGCATATCGTATGTCTGCCATATTTTTAGGGTTAAGCCTACCTACCTACCTAGTCGGGACTGTAAGGAGGATGACTCACTAATTCCACACCTACCATAGACAAATATTCGATAGTCAATCTGGTGGAGAGAGCTGGAGCGTTGTCGTGATGGAGAGAGGAGGATCCTGCTTTATGGGCGCTGCTGTTGAACATTTTCCAAGACAACCGGTAAACAATGACTAACATGCCAATCTGCAGTAACAGTCCTTAGATCCTCTAGCGCAATCATATTTTTCATCATCAGTGAGATCGCTTCGACCACGGCAAAATTCATTAAATCAGTTATAAACAGTGGCACGAGGTGGGGCTTCATCATGAAATGCCAATAGAAGTCTATCATGACATAGTCGTTGATTAAGACCGCAAAGAGTCGTAATAAATCGAGGAGCGAAAATTTTCTCTAATCAAATTCATATTGGGAACAACGCGCACTTTTTAAATTGCCGCCAATTTGTAAAAACAAATTACATCATTATGAAATCCATATACGTCTAAAGCTTCCCAAAGCGTTCTTTACGCAAAATTTAAATAAAATTTTCATCGGCCCCTTTTCTTACTGGCCAATTCTAAAAACATTCAGCGTGACCCACGTAAGTAGAAAGCACGCTATGTTGTTAATTAACATTAACGTTTATTTTTAATTTTATAACCTGTAATTTTTTTTTGTATTTTTAGTTTTATATTACTAGTAAGACCTATAAATAAATTCTATCATTATAGATTCAAATTCATTATTTACACAATCAGACCTTCGTCACCACGTATAATGTATGGGACTCGTTAAAACAAACCCAATAAGCCCAAACTCGAAGGGTTTTATCACATCATCATAATTATCAGCCAAAAAATGTCCACTGCTGAACAAAAGCCTACCCCCAAAAGACTACCGGCTACATGTAGTATTCGTCATTTTGGGGGGAATTTGCCAGTTCTCACCGCGCTTGGCAGGCGGGTTGGTGAGCGCAGAATGGTTACTGTTCCACAGAAGGGACGCTGCTGCCCAACCCTCTGGTTTAGAGTCCCTTAGTCACCTTTTACGATATCCACGGGAGGAGATGTAGTGGTGCTATATTCGTAGTCGTTGCGTATCAAAGCGGGTATAAGTTATATAGGAAGACTATATACGTCTATTTTACTTTTATTATATTTTTCGCATTTATAAGCGAATTTTTTTTGCTCGTACCTAGTAATAATAGAACACACAGTTACGTGGATGTGGGTAGCTATCCGGCTAAACTCATGTATTTTGCGTATTATTATTTTATATATATATAGATATAGGGAATTTAATCTGCTTACTCATAAAATACATTTATGAGTAAGCAGATTAAATTCCCAAATAACTATAAAAACACTTTATTTTAGATGCTCCGCTGACCAAATGACTCTGACACACAAGTTAAAGTAGCTTACGGTAATATTATGGATGTTTTAATCTTATTAATTAAGTAATGGTGTCCGGATTAAGAACATAGCAGAACTCTATCTCCTCCCGTGGATGCATAAAAGGCGAGTAACGATTATTGAAACTCCACTTATAAATATTAGGTCCCGCTTTATCTATTTGAGCCATCCGGTTACCTACCGAAAACGGATTCGACCGTTAGGGACTCTAAACTAAAGGTATGGGCAGCAGTGTCCCTTTTGTGAAACAGACACCGACTGCGGTCACCAACCTGCCTGCAAAGGTGGTGAAAAGGTAGTGGAAAATTTCTCTTAATAATTAAAATGACGACACAATTACTGTGAAAATCTATGGGGGAAGCCTTTGTTTGGATGTGGACTTCATTTGGCGGATATGAATAAAAAACCAATAAATTTCTTATCTGCTACTCGCTCGGAATACCACCACCCCATCTCCTCCCGTGGGTGTCGTAAAAGTCGACTAAAGGATTAATCGGAGGATGGACAGCAGCGTCTTTCGAGTACATTAACAACACAACTGCGATCGCCAACCCGTCTGCCAAGCGTGGCGATTATGGCAAAACCCCCCAACGAGCCCACAACACACCCATATCGGTCATTGTGGAGATCTTTGGGGGAGGCCTGTGTCCAGCGGTGGACTTCATTCGGCCGAAACGATGACTCCTTTCAGGCGGATAACAAGGGAGCTAGGAACATTGTAACAATATATAAAAAGTGCGGTATTTCATAAGTACTTTTGAGTAGGTATAGGATAACTTGGGCGGCTCTAGTATGATCATATGAGGACCTGGAGCCCCCTTAGGTGCCAAAGATGACCGCCCCAGTGGCCAGTTTTAGCCGGTAGGAGTACGGCATGCTCCTTCGTCCTTCCACGGGGAAAAAAATAAAAACCTACCTAATAGGATATTTATCAGCTCCTTAAACTTCCCTTTAAACCTACTTAGAAAATTGTTAATAATGATCATTAATGAGTGAAACTTTTGTAAAATATCTATATTTGCTACTTACGTCAGAAATGTTGCTATTTGCAATATTGATAACACTTTTCCTATACTATTATTCGAAATCTTAATAAACAACTTACGTAGCAAAACATATTGTTGTTATGTTCATGTAAATTAAACTTGAGTTTAAAGACGATAGAGCCTGCCAAAAAGAACGGCTTTCTGAAAATGTATACGTTTTCAGTATGATTTAATGTTAGTCAGTGGATTATTGCCCTGGTAATATCCCTTAGATAAGTTCCAACTTTTAGCAAAACACTCTTGGGACCTTTAAAGATCTTAATTGTTACTATGGCAGCACTAAATCTCTTGCCCAAGGCTCAGATATATTTAGAAGAGGCCTCTCTTTTAGGAGCTATTAGGGTTGAAGATATCTATCATAAGAATATTTATTTTATTGCGTATTTAAGATGTTCAGCTCTAACTTCCATATCTTTATTTCGTATTGTATAAAAAAGTGTATGTAAAAATGTATTGAAACATTCAAACATAAATAAATTTATTTATCGTGACAGCCTTAAACATTTTTACAGTTTAACTTTCCAATTACGGTACTTGCACAGTATTTAATGAAGTCAACAGAAACTCACCTCATAATATCCGTATGATAAAGAATATATTCTTCGGAATCTCTCTCTCTGGATCTGCCATCCTAGGTTAGCGGCTGGTTGAGATTTAGCTGCCTGGATTTTCTCGCCTGCTCCACGGCAAGAATATGCAACCAGATGTGGTAAAGAAAGCTCAGAAAGTAAAAACTAACTAACACTGTAAAAGGCGACTACAGGAATTAACCCTAAGGATGGGCCGCACCCTCTTGTGGGCTAATAACAACATGTTGGCAAAGCATGGTAGGTAATACCAAGTTTCTGTGCGTGTCAATTCGATACAGCGCTGGGAGCTAAAACTCTGTTGTAATTGCCAGTCAATTACCAGTCGTACGACTGATGCAATTTTTCATACATAATCACAGCATACGACGGGCATGAATGAATGGCAATAATAGCTTATCATATAGCCCTGGTTTCACTACGTACGCAGGAGCGAGAGGTGCGGCGCTAGCCACAATTTCATAGGCACATTGCAATCGCAGATTACCGGCGTTATCTTTCACCACTTTACTCCTTTGATTATTTACATAATGGACACACTTGGCGTAGTGGCTAAGCGATTGGCTTTCTGGTTTTCTACGAACAACTTTTTTTTTCATGAGCAACCTGGTAACGTTACCATCAAATCAATTGCCTGTAGCCCGATTCCCGTATTCAAAACCGTAACGATATCGTTCGACTTAGTCGTTGAAACCATTTTCGTATTCACATCCATTGATCGAACTAGAACGGCAACGATTTTAACGCGTTATTTACGTTTTATTTTAATTAATTAGCGCGGCGCAAGCTATTACTCGCCACGAGTAATGAACTTGTGGTGAATGAGCTGCTGGCGTTCTTGCAGCAGAAGCTGGATGTGATGGACGAGGTGTCCGCTGTTCAGATCTGCGCAACGAATTTTAGCGAGGATGACATTGCTGCTGCCAAGCTGTTGTTATTTAACGTGCTCAACAAGCGCGACCAGATGGTGTCCCGCCGGCGTGACGGGACTAAGAAAAGACTGCACGATATCATCATGCTGTTGACCAAGTAGACCGACCGACCCTGACGACGTACCGACGTTTGTGGCGAAGGAGTTACACAAGCCTCCTCCCGTCACCTTCGACCACGTCGATGTAACTAGTCTTCTGAAGGATGTTATCTTTCTGAAGGCCAGTCTAGCAGATGTGCAAGGGAAGCTAGATGCATCCCAGAACACCATCGCCGATTTGCGAAAAGATTCATAGAGTTGCGTAACTCTGTGGCGATAATTAGGTCACCGGTCTATGCGCCGAATGTAAACATGCGTCGCGGAGCCGGCCTCGATATATTGTCGTCAAGTTCCTTTAACGGTGGATTCGCCGATTGCCCAGCGTGCAGAACGCCCCACCCGCGCGCCTCTCAGCCCTGTGCCCACGGCTCCTCCACGCATCCCCGCCCGAGCTCCTCGCCCCGTCCTGCTGCCAGTGTTTGCAGCCCCGGCGAAACCTCATCATGCAGATTTCCCTAGCGTCACTGCGAGCGCCTCTGCCGCTCCTATTATGAAGCCTGTACCGGAAAAGGTGCCAAAGAAGGATGGTTTTACGATGGTGTAAAGAAGGAAGCGCCGTCATCAAACCATTGAGAACCGCTGCGGCACGGCTCTATACGGCGGCTATGCGTACCGCGAAGCTTAATACTCCAGTGTATATCTCTCGCCTGCACTACACCACTAACGTGAAGGATATCATAGAATATGTGCGCCAAAAGACGAGGTACACACCGAGGGTGCACTTGCTGGAATCACGCCGCAACGTCAACATCAAGGCGTTTGTGGTGCGAGTACCGAACTGTTACCTGCCCGTCGTCATGGACGAAGACTTTTGGCCGCAGGGCGTGCTGTTCCGTCACTTCTGCAGAGAAGTGCCACAGGACAGCATAAAGACAATTAGTGCAAAGTGAAGTGCTACTAACATAGTCTTAAGCCTTATTCATTATAACAAATTTTATATTTACTTAATATATGGTATATATGTTTATAAGGTATATAGTATATCTATGAGCCATGGAAGCCATGGAAGCCATAAATGATATTATATTATATATATTATTTCGGAATCGGAAGCGTATTCAGATACTCTAATCGGCTTTCAATAGTTCCATAACGTTGATTTCAACGTATTCTCATTAATCGATCGGATCGGATCGACGACTCACGTCAAATTTCCCGATCCAAGGTCATTGAACAAAAGTTTGATAATTGAGACGTTTAGTGTGTCTGTGGTTTAAAATGAGCCTCGGGCTAGCGTATTTTTTGTAACATATGGCTACTTTTCTAAAGCTTAAATCATAAAAATAATCATCAAAAACTATTATTAGAATGAAGTAAACCGGAATATAAATAAAATTAACCTTTTCAGTCTACTCAGTAACTAAGCTCTTGTATAAATCGAACCAATATATCTAATGACATTTTAAATACAGAAAAAAATACTGGCTACTAGTCGTTAATTAATCGTTTAGTTTTGATCCTATCGAGTTAAAGTCTTATCGAACTGCGTTTAAGGAACTCCGATCGAACGACTTTCAAACCTCAACGATATTTGGATCGTTTATTTTTACGAGAATTGGGGTGTTGGTGGCAAGCCTCACCTGCACATAACAATTGCAATGCTACTCGGGACAAGTCCCGCGTGGCACCACACTGTGTATCTCGAGATATTAGCTATTGCATTGGTCTCTGCCCAGATATTTCTTTGGCGAACAGTTACTGGGTCTGGGTGTTTCTAAACGGTACTCATGACAGTGAAAATCCCAGTACAGATAATCGTTTTTCTTAAAATCAACCATATTCATAAAGCTTTACCTATACTGAACTTATAGAGGCTTTGATTTATTCTACCTATAATAAGAATTTCTTTCGTTATTAATGATTTCGAGTGGAAGTGTACTTTAAAAGTTATTTGTAAGAATTGTTCAATGATAGGTAATTTCCTTCTGTTCCAGTTATTATAAAGTGGTGATATTAATTATTGAACTGTTTAAATTATACCTAAAAATGTGTGGCGTTGACTGGGACAAATTATTTCTAGTGACTAAGAGCTTATATGGGGCCGTTTTTCTTCACGTTTGATAGCTGTTAATATATTAGTAGGGTAGCCAGTTTCCTTTGTAGGAACATAGCCTGTCCATAAGCTAGTTGTTATTAGACTGAGTTCACGTACAAATACGTAAAAGCTAGTTTTTCTGACTATTGCCTTTCTCGGTGTATCCCATGTTCACTTTAATGAATGATCTAGCTTAGGGGACTTCGATTAATCTCTCACCATCATCTTACCAGCCTGTGAACGTCCACTAGCGAATAAAGGGCAATGTCCGCTACAGTGAGCGGTCCTAAGGGACATTGCCTAAGGGTTCTATGAACCATCTCCATGCAATGGCTCTATTCAGTTTAGATCCATCCACTGCTAAGGTTTTCTCTTGTCATAGCATTTTTCTATCCGTCCGGCTCTACCACTGTTCTCCTTTTTAACACGCTTTTATTAACTTGGTATGTATCGGAATGTTTTAACTCGATTGATTTGAAACTTCGCACACTTATCAAGGACCGATGACAATGCAACTTCGTTCCAAAAGAAAAACATTTACATTTTTGTTTGTGGTAAACAAAAATGAGTCAGATTTAATAAACATGATAGATAACATATTTATCGTACGGAAAGGGTTCCACGCGAGTTCACCTCGCACTTGTCCGGTTTTTTATGTTTTAACTATATTATGTACAATATAAATTGTGTCTGTTGCATTAGCAATGTTTTAAAAAACAATGAATAGGGCTTGTTAGCAATTATTGCCACCGTATATATCCTAAACATTATTTTTAATTTTTACGGTTTATTTTTGTGCATACTATTATGAGCAATCTTCTAATCGAATCGAATACACAGCTGGTATGATTCAGGTTTAGTATGGATATCTTTGATTACAATGATGTCATCAATCTTAATGCCAACTATTTAATGTGTAAGCACGGTGATTGATAGTATGCTGATTAAAGAGAAGTAACAGAATTACGAAATACATACGAACACGGATAGAATAACAAAAGCCTCACGGTGTATTAGGTAATGTTTTAAATATTCTTTTAAGCAGCACTTTCTCAATGTTATATTTCTCAAGTGAAACGATTATTTTAATTTCGTTTAGATATATTTTTAAACACAGAATATTTCTTTTTAATTTGGTTATAGTTTTACTATTAATCCTTGGTCCCTAAACAATAACTTTCGACATTTAAAATATTTTTAGAACCACGGAATTAAATATAATATTTCCAAGAAAATCATTGGAAATTGAGTTAATTTCTGAACAATGTGTACGTGTCATACTAAAAGTTTTAAAGCAAAGTTATAGTATATAAGAAATTACTTTCTGATAAACTAATGAACTTTACTGGTGGCAGGCCTCTTATTGCTGAGAGAGGCCGGTAGAGTCCGATGGCTAACTACCATTGCAGTGCTAGATATTTATTCTGCTGCCAAGCAGTAGTCTTTAAAATTTAGACATTATACTGTATTCCTGTTTGATGGGCACTGTAGCTAGTAAAATTAGTAGGAATAAGAGACTAAATAACTAATGTATCGAGCTGACGAGTGCAGTGTAGTGCTGCTATCTATACAATTTTATTATATTATGGGCAGGCGTGACGCTTCCCACCAGGAGAATGAAGTGGTCGCCCTCGTCCCGACTATTTATTTATAAGATATGCGTTAAATTACGTCAAATAACTAAGTTTTTTTTATTGATGTTGTATTTTTGGGGCAATAGTCGGTTTGTTTATTTATTTTATTTTAAAGAAGAACACGTTATCGGTGTTAATAGCGTTTGGGAAGTATTCGAGGCCGACTAAAGTTCTGCGTACACATAGTGATAAAAGCGTAAAGCACATAAACAATGCTGAACTCTACACTATTTTGCAACTAAGTAAAACGACCTTACTTATATTTAGTGGGTCAATGTTGTCAGGAATCTAAGTACGACGTGAATTTGAGATTATTAGGAATAGAATCATGGCAATTTTTATTTTAAGGGGTCTTTACACACAGGTACCAACATTTTCAGGTTAAGAGAGCGGGATCCGGTGACAAGTAGCTCAAAAATCTAAATTAATTAACAGATTATTTATCTATTCCTCGCTCAGCGTTATTTTTGCCTTTTATACCTACTACCAGCCACACACAAGGCCCGTCTGATCAAGTGGTGGCCAGAGGCCTGCCGAGAGTGCGGCGTAGGCACGATCGCGAGAAACCCCGGCGATAGGTAGGTAAGAACACCGTGGGGTTTTAGCCGGTAAGAGCACGTTGGTCAACCACCCATTCGTCCGAACGTCATTACCGACTTTTTCAGTTTGTTGGAATTTGCCAGTACTACTAACCTCCATTGATGAACCGCAAAGGACAGCAATCTCCACTGGAAGAAGCAAGTGTCGTTCCAAAGGAAATTTTCAGTTAATGTGTGGGCAGGAGTAGTCGGCCAAACGTCGATTGGTCCCCACAGATAATTTTAGTGGAGACAATTACCTGGAATTCCTCCAACATGATCTCTCAGAGCTTCTGGACGAGGCCGAAATACCAATATTGGCAATGAGAAGATCAATAATTTTTCAGCAAGATGTTTATCCAGCGCAGTCCTCTTATCGTCAGATAACATTTAAATATTTTTTTCCCAGAGAGCTGGATCGGCAGAGACGTACTCATACCTTGAAATATTAACCAGAGAGGAATTAATAGGAAGAATCCAGACGGCTTTTCAAGCCAGGAAGGAGGAGATGAAATTAATAACCACGACTACAGAAGTAAGAAGACGAGCCCGCGCTTGTATTTAAAACCACGGTCAACATTTTGAACATGAACAATAAATTATTATAACTAAAATGCAGTTTTGATGGTTTGTTTAAAAATCTTTCTCAATTTGTTTTGTACACCCCAATTCCAAGAGTTGATGACCATGCATGTTTTAAAGGTTCGAATAACTGAGACTATTATTATGCCGTAAACAAAACATAATCTTAACTTTTTTAAAGTTTCTTAAACTTGAGTATGCATAGATTGTTTCTCTGATTATATAGATGCTTGGAAATTATTTTGTTTCAGTAATCACACATTACATTAATAAATAATAACATAATAACTTTTACTGGATACTATTAACAATTAATTTTTTTAAATGGCGTTTTTGATACATACATTTCAAAAAAATTGCGACTGGCTTCGTCTAAGACAAGTTTAGCTTAATATGTTCGAAATTGTCAAAGATATCATCCCCTTCAGGCGTTGCAGCCATCTTCCAAACAACCTGTATTATATATGAATACGAATTGAAACAAGAAACTAATGGTAGGTAACGAAAAATATTAGTGGGCAAAAATAAAAAATGTATGTCAGCGGTAGTATTTTAATTATAGTACAAATACAAACCATACTACGCGTTAAGATGATTACAGAGGCATCTTTTACGTCATCAATCCAATCTAACGACATGATTTATTACGATTCAACACCCTACATGGCTATAGACTGTCCTTATTATAAATCAGTAGACATGCCATGTTTAAACATCAAAAGGGATGAAGGTAAACTATGTGGGCTATTACTGAATGGAAACATTTTTGGCTTAAGATGTTGTAAATAAGTACTAAAAAGGAAACGGGGATTTTCGACCCAGATTGTAATAATTAGAAAATTGGTTTTTATTAAACTAAGGGTAATATTTTTCAAGATATAAAAAAATTTGTAATCTGGAAAAAGAGAAATCTAAAAAATATGTTACCTTAACGAATATAATAGAGTAGTAATAGACTAGTTATTCGTGCGCTTTCAGCCGCACGTTTATTTTTATCAATAGATATATCTAGATATGAATATGGCTTATATCACTCAGGCATAGTGTAGCTTTCTATTAGTGAAAGAAATTTGGAATTGTAATAAGTATGCTCCCTATTAAAGTAGACGGATTACGGCAGCAGCGAAAACATATATAGGGTCCCAATACAAAGAAGTGAAATGGGACTCGACGTACATATATATAAGTATTTTCTTCATAGATCTGAATTAAAAATAACTGATATTCCACACAAACTTTCACCTCCTTTCTTTTACCCCTATAAATATAGAATTTATAAAATCACAGAAACACGTATTTCTTCATTTTGAACCAAAGAGCCAAACTTCAATTTTCATAGAACTAACTTATAAAACCATGATTTTTTATACAACCTTTCAACCCCTATTTTACCACTTGGGTGGGATTTCTAAAATTCCTTCCTACGTTATAAAAAGGTATCTACTTAAAAAAATCGTTTCTGTACTCAGTGGTTTAGGCTGTGCGTTGGTATGTCAGTCAGTCAGTAAGTTTATCCTTTTATATATTAATATATATAAATTACGTGTCACGTTGTTTGTCCGCTATGGACTCCTAAACTACTGAACCGATTTTCATAAAATTTTGCATACTGTGCGCAGTTTTATCCAACCTAAAAGATAGGATAGTTTATATCTCCATTTATAATAGCAATATATACATATCTGACAAAGAGTCAAAAATTTCTGTTAGTTCTGTAAAATTCTAACAGATGGCTGTATAAGGTAATTAGTTGACTGATTGAGTAAGTATCCAATAGATGGCGCTATGTTGAAAGTATAAACGTTTTATATAAGCTACAATTTATTAGTATAACCGCAATTTATTATAATTCCAGGCGTGCGAAGCCGCGGGCAAAAGCTAGTATTATATAGATAATCAATTAAATTATAATCAATTAAAATTAATGGGATCAATGATTAAAAAATGGAAAAACGTGATAACCGGATGATTAATTAAATCATTATAATTACAGAAGGAAATGGGAATTAACAATAAAAAAAAAATTGAGTTACGTATCTTAAAATCGATTCACGTTTACAACTCGACTCATTCGGTTGAGTTTTCATCGGTACCGTGTTTTTTGTGTATGGTCTGTTCTACTACTATATAATATATATTCTACTACTGCATAATATCTATTCTACTACTATGTAATACTATATAATATCTATTATACTACTATTATAATATCTATTGTTTACGATTGAGAATAACTTGACGAGCGTCTTAAAAAGATGGCGTTTGCTTATATTTTTCACAATATTGTTAAACAAAAAGTTCAGTACACTATCTTTGCAGTACAAAATCTCATGACCACCTATCGCACGCCAATATTTTGTTGTTAAAACATAAGTTATTATCTAAGCTAGTAATAACTAAATGTCTTGTAACTCTGCTACTAATCTACTATCTCTCTCCAATCAGTCAATGTATGTAACTGATTTCAATTTACTCTAATGCGAAAGTAAGCTTTACTTTTTCCTATTTTGCCAAAAAGTCGCGTAGCTGTCGTCCTTGTCCTGGCATAGAGCGATTAAGGAAGCAGGGCCAGAAGCTATAACCAGTGTGGGTAAGTATCCGTAGGAGTGAAACTCTAATATCGTATTGTTATCTATTTATTTAAATATCTATTTTTCACTGCGGATTCTTAAGTGAGTTTGCTTCACTTGCATATTGACTTCCGAATCCACAATGAAAAGTAGGAAAATCAATATGAAATTAGTGATTTTACTGCAGAATGTAAAGTGAGCTTGCTAGTGATAAAAATTCACTTAAGAATCCGCAGTGGAAAATAGTAAAAACAACATGATATTAGAGATTTCAGCACGGATTTAGGAGTAAGTTTGCTAGTGAGTTCTTACAGAATAGCCATGCTGATCTCAAGTACAGGCGATGACGGTAGAGGAGCGTGAAATAATCATGTAAGAGACTCTCCTGTTTGGAGAAGAGGTTCTTGTTTAGCAAACAAATTAATCTAAGAATTTATGTAACAAAACCACAGGTTAAGCATACTTCGGTATTTGTGTACAAAGATTACTATAATAAGGTGCACTAATCATTAATCTCGGAAATATTGTTCTCTCAGTTCAAAGGTCATATTGTCTACCTCCAATAAATAACATTGACCTCGGGGTCAAAATAATTGTATACATTCTCTTTGAAAAACGGGAATACAACGCGCACGGACCCTTGACACACGCTTCTTCTTACTTTTATTTGATTAATTAGCAGATTATGCAACTTATCTTTAAAAGAAAACGTAAAAGAGACTACGAAACCTTTGAATATTACATTGGCGACTTATTACTTTTTATCACTGCAAAAGGTTTCTCATCAAGCAATCTTGTATATATAGTAATAACGTAGAGAACGGTTAGGTTCGTCAAGATAAATACAAATTGTTAGAACATTTTAAACTAGGTGCTGTCTATTTTGAAAGAAATGTGTAAAATTATACAATCCCTGTAAATGTGTATAAGATACTAATGCGATTATAATATAAGAAGCCAATATCGTAAAGCTTAATTATTTCACAACTCACGCTATGAAAATTCAAACTACACAAAGTTTTTGGTTATTCACAAATTCTAACGTTCTTATTATAGCATAAACATCTTACATCTAGTGTCTGTTTGGATAACTCTTCCTATTATCGTAGTAGACAGTAAAATTTATTCATCCTATAAAATAACAACGCTATGCTATACGCAATGGGTGCATTATAATTTATAAGGGTAAAGGCGTATAATTAAAATATGGTGAAAACATTTGTTTTGGTTTGTAATTTTAGGCTATTTAAGATGAGCTACGTTTATAGCTGCTTATTATAACAATAGCTCTCTTAAAACCTACGCAATAATCTCCAGTTTATATCGGGTGATATTATGTTAGTCGATCTATGTTATTAGCGCATATTTCAGCCGTTTATCAATATCGTTACGGTGGGCGTAAGCCAGCGTACTCAATAACGAATAATACAAATACGTCTCAATACATAGCGCAAAGACAATCGCGTACAGAAGATGTCGGTGTTATCTTAAGTTTTATCTCGGGAACGTGACCCCGCTATCTCGTGTGCACGCCGCCGCCCGCCCATCTCACCCGGACAATTCTTCTCGAAGCCCAACGCAAATAAATATCGGCTGAGTATTTTACGAAAGCCATTAATTTAGAAATGCTGATCTGTCTTACGATTGTTTATGATCATCGAGTCGGACCACCTTGTCCGTGTTATTAATTGATCGTATGATAAGCTTAGCAGTTAACGATTACACGGTTCGATTTTCTTTCCTTAAAAATTACACGGCGTCGATTAATTTAGTCGGATATTACAACAGGAACTTTCTCTAAAAATAAATCAAACGGTAGTAAAATGACGCGTGGTCACCGGACATAATGACATGAGGGGTCTGACGCATCGCGTGCTCAACTAGGGGCCCGCAAATTTGGTGTTCGCAAGCGCTCGCGCCGTTTGCCTCTGTGATCCTACCTTCAGAGAATATTCAACAAGTATCTGAAAGTCTTGAGCCACTTGTTGCGAGCTGAACAAACCAAATCTTATCGATGAAAATGTATAAGTAAGTATTGTCTACGTAAGGAAAAATTATCACGCTTTACTTTTGTTGTTTATAATTTTTCAATGTATATCTTAAGTATTTAATTCTTCTATACGTGTGTATGTCACTGAACTGATTTTGATAAAAAATATTGTGTATCTTTGAGTGGTTTCCTGGATGCTATAGATTCATAATTGAACCCGGTAGGCGGCGCTACAATCGGGTGCGCATGCACCTGCGTGTGCAAAGCTGGGCGAGCAGCTAGTATAATATATATTTTCTCAAATTGTCGCGAATGGCATTGATTGAATCGAAACAACTTTACGGAAATATATCGCCGTTTGTTTCTACCTACGCAGAATCTTATAAGAAAAAATAATTAATTTTAGTTCCTAAATAAAGTTCCATTGCTATGAACGCAAATTAGTAGAGCAGTGTCTGAGAGTAGATTATCTATTCGGTGGAAGTGTCATCTTCTGAACATGACCTAATGCTATTTACAAAAAGCGCGGTTAGGTAAAACTTTTTAGGTTTAAGTCTCGTTGATATATAATCAAAGTGTGAAACGAAAAACTATTTAAAGTTATAAAAAAGTTTGAAGTTACGGTTTTCATTACCATGCAAAACCGCATTACTGGACTAAAAGCAGTGTAGTACAGTTGTTTGTGTTTCAGAAATACGATTATAAAATTAAATTTCTCTCTTAGCTTACTGCTTACGCTTCTTGGTAATTGAGTAAACCTGAGTGACACGTAGAGTGTCTTATACAGCCCTAGAATACATTACTTAGTGCTAAGTCCGTTTGAAATAGAGTTTTTAGGTTATTTTAACTAGCACCTCAAACCACTTGTAGAGTCCACTTAGAACATTCGTTTATAGTTGAATGAAATTTTCTTTAATAACGTTGTTAAGAACAGGAAATGAACTAAAATAGTTCTGAGGTATTATTATACGTCAGATGTTATGTCGGCATTCTTTGAACTGAAAAGTTACGTCATGTGACGATTGCAAACTACTCTAACTCAGATGAATTCGTTAAGTTTACCCGATATCAAAACCAAAGGTCGTAGGTCGATAATATTGTTAGTAATTTCAACTAAACTTGAATGGCGATTGTTATTAATGTTAGTTTATTTTGAATGGCGGCATTATCGTTTTACTTGTGTACACTCATTATGATCTGTGGGATTTTTGTGCTACAATACTTTAATCAACTGTTATGTTTGTCTGGAACGAGCGAGGGTACTATTTGTTTTAATAATATATTTCGTCGAAATACTTACTCGCTGGTACCTTATAATTATACATACGAGTGTCGAATTTTATTTAAAACTAGCTGGGACCCGCGGTTTCACCCGCGTTTAATTTAAAAGAAATTTAGAGTACTTCGACATAGACACTTGACATAGAATATATATTTGATTTCAAGGGTTTCATTTTTTTACGCGGAACCCTAATTATTTTTCTAAAATAAAAGTAGCCTAAGTTATTCCTTATAACATCAGCTATCTGCCAGTGATGGTCCCGTCAAAATCGGACCAGCCGTTACGGAGATTACCCGGAACAAACAGACAGACAGACAGACAGACAGACAGACAGACAAAAAATTTAAAAATAGTGTTTTTGTTATATGTAGCGTACATACTTTCATATGCATTTAGTAAAAAGCTGTTATTTTGACATTACAAACAGACACTTTAATTTTATTTATTTGTATAGATAGATTTGTCGGTTGTCCAATTTGCTGAATAAGGGCCCACCTCTTTTATATATCTACAACGATTCTCTCCCAGTGCTTTGATTAAATATCTCAATTCTTAATCCTGGACAAATCCCAAAACAACAAGGCTTTATTTTATTGTCTGCAGTTCCAATCCTTCCCGAATAGGTAAACATTTCGAAAACTTATTTTTCCAATTTTATTTCACAATTTATTATGTCAAGATAACAAAATTATTGCCTATCAATTATTTTTTATTGGTGCCCAGTGGAAATTCCTCATGAACTTCCTTCGCCCCGGGGAAGGGCGCCTTAGGTGTTTAGGCCCTTAGGCTCCAGGTCCTCGTATGATCACACTAGAGCCGCCCACTGGTGCCACGCCTATAGGCACATCTCGGAGAGGGTGACTGTAAAGCAGTCGCCCCCCGGGGGGATTGTTAAGGATCCCCCAAAGCGTCCCACGGCAGCGCGTGACCACATGCGTGCTACTGTCTTCTCTTGGGTCGCTCGGTGTGGGCACGCAGATTTCCCAATCTATGCACCCACGAACCCAGAGGTCCCCCGCCTTAGGGTAACGGCAGGGGGTTTCAGGCGTATGGGAATTAGGCACCAGGGCGGTTGTTACCCATGCGCCGTCTCCTCCTTCTTCGAGCGGGATTGGCCCTCTCCCGATCCCGCTCTGCGGCCTCCTTCTGGAGCATGACGCTCTCACAGAAGGAGACCGCTGCATTCCAATTTTCGTGCTCTGCCAACATAGCCGACACTACTGCTGGCAGAGAGAGGTCTTACCCGATCCGATCGACCAGAATCCGCCGCTCGGCGTCCCACGCAGGGCACGCCTCGAGCGTGTGCTGTGCGGTGTCCTGGTCGCTATCACAATGGTGGCATTGTGCCGTGGCCTCGCGTCCTATCCTGTGCAGGTACGCACCGAAACAACCGTGCCCGGTGAGCAGCTGCGTCAGGCGGTAGGTGACGCGCTCGCTCCTTCTGAGCCAGGCTCTAAAGAGTGGCAGGACGGCCTCCACGACGCGCTTGGTCGCGAACTGCATCCGCAGGCGGCGGCGCCACTTTCCAAGTGCGCGCCGCCGAGCTAGCCGCCGCAGCCTGTCCAACGTCCCTGGAGGCGGCGCGCCTTCGCCGCTCTGGCGGAGGGAGCGTGTCTGGTCGTAGACCCACGCATCCATCTCCGCCAGGATGTCGAAAGGCGGAAAACGCGCCAGGAGAGTTGCCGCCTCGTAGGACACTGTTCGGTATCCTCGTGCGATCCGGATAGCCACTCTGCGCTACAGACCGTGAATTTTGGTTCTGCAGCGCTGAGCGCCTGATAGTCGAGCTGACCATACAGGCGCCCCGTATAGGACCACGGACCGCACGACCCCCCCGTAGAGACGGCAGACCCTTAGAATCCTAATGCACATTAATTAATTATGGATTATAACACAACATGCCTACTTGTTAGTATTCCTGGTAAGTATCCGCTGGTTTTTAGTATACTGTATCAATAATTTTATTTTAGTTTAAAATTGAGTATTAACAAGATATGTCCAGAAAGGTACGATTTTAACAATAAAAGTTTTACTGTATTTATGACTGACAGAATGAGATATGACATATAACACTTTACATGACGTTGTATCCACTACAACACCATTTATACTGCACGTTCTCCAAAGGATTTTGAATCGAACATACATTATATTATATAGTATTCTAAGAATTAAAGAAAATTTACACACCGAGAAAGTTGTGAGATTCGAATTGAAAAAGTTTCTTCAAACTCGTGTTTAAAAACAAAGTGCAAATCGCTTACTCGAAAACAATATAGATATATAACGATGTATGTAATAGAGTGACATTTTTTTTAACAACACCAATTCCATTAATTGTAATCCATACACATTCATAAGTACTGACTGTTATGTGTGTACCGATTCAAAGCCTAAATTTTATCTTTTATTAAATCTTCTGATTTATTCTTAAATGTAGTATATATTAAATTTTGTCTTTTTGCCTTTCCAATCTACATACTCAATTGTAACATTTAGGTTCTTGGTTAAAGTTTCTTGGCCCAAGCCAGGTACAATTGCACAGCCAGAAAATAAACTTTTCTATTAGTACTTTTTAATTGCACACGAGAATTGGATTCGGTTACTGTATAATGTATAAAACTCAAAGTTTTTATTTCATACTGCGGTTTCAGCCGCGTTTAATTTAAAAGAAATTTAGAGTACTTTGATATAGACTACTTGACATAGAATATATATATATATATATATATATATTGGATTTCAAGGGTTTTATTTTTTTACGCGGAACCCTAAGTATTTTTCTTAAATTAAAGTAGCCTAAGTTATTCCTTATAACATCAGCTATCTGCCAGTGAAGGTCCCGTCAAAATCAGTCCAGCCGTTTCGGAGATTACCCGGAACAAACAGACAGACAGACGGACAGACAGACAAAAAATTTAAAAATAGTGTTTTTGTTATTATATGTTACATACATACTTTCATATGCATTTAGTAAAAAGCTGTTATTTTGACATTACAAACAGACACTTTAATTTTATTTATTTGTATAGATAGGCACTTATGAAAAGACAAAAGTTAAGGTAGTCAAAAGCAGGTATAGGTATAGACAAAATTATTAACAAGAGGTCATCTTGTGACTCAAAAACTCAAGATTCGGTAAAAATTTATTGTTCCAAAGGTTCTATTTTAGATGCGGATTCAGTGAAAAGTTGCAGACCTAACCTTTACTTTTTTGGACGTTCCCATTTTCTTAAGTACAATCGAAATTACGAAAGATCAATTCAATAATAAGTCAAACTAACTAGGTACTAAAAGTACTTTCTTAGTTGCTGTAGTCACGCTTAGACACACACGTACACACACATGTTTTATCCTCCTTTGTAAAATGCATAACGTTTGTACCTTAGTACTAGTGAAAGGCGCTGGTACCTGTAATAAAATATTTTATGAATACAGGTATCAACGTTACTTTTAGTCATACAATTGATTGATGATTATAATCTTATATTGTTTCGCTTTGTTTCTCGATTCGCATAAATAATTAGCATGCTATGAGAAGTTACCATCGAGGAGTATAAATTGGTCAAATAGACTCACGAATGCAATAGTTTTTGTAGAATGCGGTTTTGCTAATTTGGTTAATTTTATTTTATTGTTTCCCCTGTTATGATTTGACAAGTAATCCCTAAAAACATTTTTACACAGCCACATAATTAATACTAGTTACAATAGTAACTTGAGCTTTGAATTAGCTTGTGTTTATCCGATACTTGAAGGTCTACTGGAATAATATTATTTATTTAATCATTTCGTATCCCTTCCCAGTGTTTACGTTTTTTTATAGATAATTAATTCACTTCCTCCATAGGATTGTACAGGTGTACCTACACTTAAGTTTAATTAAGTATCATAAAATAGCTTTTACATTTTATTATTATTCCGATGCCAAGCGCAATCGTGTTTGGAATTGTATGTACGGCTACTTATTTCCTCCATTAACATTGCTAGGACCTATAAAGTAAATGCAATTCTTTCATTATAAGTATGGACATAACAGAAATATTTAAACAATTGTATGGTCGAAGATGGTTTCTTTTCATAATTCGTGCCGGTTTATCGCCCGATGGTTATATAAAGTTTTAAAAGTTTCTTTGTTAAGTAGTTATATAAGTGAGAACTAATTACAAAGCACCTTTAGTAAATAATGAGTGAGTGTAGGTACATGTAGTGTAGTACCTATATCTACATACGTTTTTTTGTCACTTCCGAGGTCATCGACAGTGCAAACTTACCCTTCCTTTTCCCTTCGGCTTTTCCGACGTCTGAATGTGATTTCTCTTCTTCATGCTGCCAGCTTTAAATTCCCTCATGATTGATCTAACATTTTATTATATTATTGCGAAAATTACTTTCACTTAAGAACACTGTAGTGTCCCCAACACACATCCTTATCAAGCGTTTTAATTTGCTCGTCTATTTAAATTTAAGACACAAACACTGAACATTACAGTAATCCAAGGAGAACAGAACAATCCAGTTTTGTTTACACTATGCGTGTAAAGTTTTCAGAATGATCTGAAACTGCGTGTGCGTAGTTTCCCGCGCGGAGCGTGGAGCGTGCGGAGCGTGTTGGTCGTGAGGCGTCGCGCTACGCTTCCAACTTGACGTAGAGTGGGATTCTCCGCGGTCGCTCCCGCCTCCGGGCTCCACACGACACGCTGCCGCGTCCCGCCGCCCACTTGCCCCGCTCAACCGTCAACCAGATAAGTAAACACAAAATTCTTTGAGAGATAAAGAAATAACCCGTCATAACTCACCCCTAATTAAAACTTAAGATAAGAAAGCTCCTAAAAGAAGATTAGTTTATTATATTTTAATAACGAAAATTATTTGATTTTGATTTAGTCATAGACCACGGTAGAATCGTAACCATCTCTTTCACGGCCGAAATTAATAATCAATTTAATATAAAATTAAAAGTTTAAGATTCTGAACATGGTCTGCTTTTGTTTTAGGCTCACATTTAACACAAATAACACATATCCTTAATTTCAAATCAAAGTATTTTGGGTTAGATTTATTACATTATTAATTTCGGTCGTTAATCCACTCCACCTCATCATTTCAATACACGATTGGCCCTATCATAGGCATACGCTGAGATAGGGTTTTTTCTTTTTTGGCCTCGTACAGCACTACTGTAATCATATATACTGTAGTATAAAATGTTTGCACTTTAATTTTTACAAAGTAGAGTAAAACAGTTTCTTTCTTTCGATTGTATATGGACTATATAAATACAGAAATAATTTTATTTGCTACTCTCGTATAATTTGTCGGTGTGTTACCCTTTATACAACTGAATCAGAAGATTTAGATGTTAATTATTAGGTTTATTGAAAGTAAGGCTAGCTATTACCACTTGAATGTCGCATGCGCCGCTCTCGCAAATAGATAATGATTCCACTGCAAGATTGAAATAAACGTCGACTCGCATCGACGCGAGACGCCGACGCCGCATACAAATTATCCAAGCTTTTAACGCTTTAAGTTGAAATGTCATTTTATAGGCATTTGCCACTTATACCGCTATGCAAACTCATCCATGCAAACACACCGCAAAGGTCAAATGTCACACTTGACGAAATAACTCGAAGATAAAGCCGAGCTCAATAACAAGATGATGATAAAACAAAAAGTAAAAATTACTCACTATTCTCATTTTAGCTCTGAAAGCCTATGGAAAAGTTCATGATGTCAGCTCTGACGCAAAGCTCGATAGATTGAGTGGTGTCTACGTCAAATACACATTCAACATTAAAATACTTGTCTATCCCGGCAATGCCCTGATTTATTAACACTTTACGTATGCTGCGCGCAAGAATTACAAGGACATGGAAATTATGATAGTGTGTAGGTATTGTATCAAAGTAGTTCAATCAGTTTACAAGCCTAATGCTTTCAGGGTATCTACTTTAAATGTATGTGATAGAATTCAGTTATTCAGTAGAAGCCGTTGAATCTGAAGTATTACAAAGTCCTCGATACAAGACCTTCTAGATTAAAAACTTACGATGCACATGGTAAGTATATTAAGATTCCATTGCGATTAGATTTCTCTTAAACCTCTGAAAAGAGGGCAAAGCATTAAGTAATTTATGATCACAAGTTTGATATCCTGCTCCATCCCTTAGTAACAGTGCCACACATCAATCAATTTATCTTTTACAAATGAGATCTACAGGGAAAATCTGATGCATAAAAAATGCACAGCATCTCTAACATTCAAAAGCATGCAATAAGTTATCGTACTACTATAATAAATGTGAATGTTTGATCACGCTCGAATGGCTGCACGAATTCTAATGAAATTTGGCAAAGAGGTAAATTATGTCGTGGACATGAAACCTTTTATTGCGGTAACGAGTTCTCCATGGGTTTTTTAGTTCTCTCGCGGACGAAGTCGGTCAAAGTCAAAGTCAAATATTTTTATACCTAAACCCATTACTGACACTCATGACACGTCAGCATTTAGATTGCACGGTTCCAATTAATTGATCCTATGGAGTAGAACCGGCAATATACTCCATGGATACTATTTTAAAATCATTGATATTACAATGTTGATTAATTACAAATGATGGTCAAGCATATAACAAGAATAAAGTAGGTTAATGTGTAAAGAACTTCATACTACAATAATATCATATTTTTGCCATGGCAGATAACCATTGACCAGTCCCGACAGACGGCGCCCGTTCACGAGCATAACGCATGCATCAGCATCACAGAGCTCAACCATATTCTAAGGAACCTAACGGCCAGATACACAACGCCGCCACCAGCAAGACATTTTACTGAGCATGCCAGACCAATAGTGTCAGGCAAAAGACACAGTATACGTACTAAATATATAACATTAATGGCTACACGATGAAAGAAAGAAAGAAAGAAAGAAAGAAAAAGTTTTTATTTCTACGCGCAATTGACACACACAACACTTAACGCAAGACTTAAAACTAGACTTTTTTCAGCCAAAATAATAATAACATTATAACAAAAACAGAACTATAAAAAATTGTAGCACGGATTATAAATAAAACTTCTCAGTCCGTAAGAAATGAGATCTCTGATAATCCAGTTTATAAAGTTCAATGGTATATCTGTATATCCGATGCTCACACATTTACAATTTTGTAATTAATATATAAAATAATTTACTGTGTTAAGATTCCAAAATAAATGCTAACATATAAATAAAAACGACTATTTATGCGATGTAATCATAAATGACACGTTTATAGAATTTGTCTGACTGTATGTCAGTCTGGAATAGGCTCCGTAACGGCGCAACGGATTTCAATGAAAATTTTAGAGATTAAAACAGGAACTTCAACTAACATTTTCGTTTATGTTCCATTTCAATATCTTTCAGGGTTGGATAGATGATAGTAATCAAGGGTGGGGCGGGCGAGTGCTGCGTGCCGAGGGCACGTGCTGATTGACCAATACGAGCGAAGGCAGGATTCGACGCGTTTTAGAGGGGGTGACCGCTTTACAGTCATCCCCTCCGTGATGTGCCTAAAGGCGTGGCACCAATGGGCGGCTCTAGTGTGATCTTACGAGGACCTGGAGCCTCCCTTCGGTGCCGAAGATGGCCGCTCCAGTGGTTTTAGCCGGTAGGAGTCCGGCATACCCCTTCGCCCTTCCCCGGGGTGAAGGAAGTTCCATGTAGAATTTCCACTGGACATCAATAAAAAAAAAAAAAAAAAAAAGGATTCGACGCGTTTGTTATTCTTTATCATTTGCTTCTCGTTGCACTTATTTCATCTGTAATACCAATAATTCAAATGCTTGGAAAAACCTTGCCGACTATTTATCAAGATCACACGATTCTGATCCAATTCGAGTGGCCGTCACAACACTGAAAACTGTACTTTCAACAAAAGTTTTCTACTGTGCTAATGTCTTAGGTTTTCGCGAGTATTACACATTATAATAAAACACTTTTAAACGGATTCTATCGCGTATATTTTAGATTTTTGTTTATCCTGACGTTTCGAACACTTTTTCTACTGTGTTGGAAGAGAACAATTTATATGTCATTATTCAGCATTCCCATCCACGGATGTGTACCTACAAAAGTCTGCATCCACGGATGTAAAAAATTCTGCATCCGCAACATCCCTGATTATGGATATAATTTACGCCTAGCGATGTGGGCGGGTGCTAGTCATTTATAAACTGGTAATCCGTGGTACTGCGGTCCTTGTTAAATGATCAGAACATAGACCCTCTCAGCATCCGCACCCCATCCACGGATGTGTGCCTACAAAAGTCCGTATCCACGGATGTAAAAAATTCTGCATCCGCAACATCCCTGATTATGAATATAATTTACGCCTAGCGGTGTGGGCGGGTGCTAGTCATTTATAAACTGGTGATATCTGGTACCGCGGTCCTCTTTAAATGATCATATCAAACATTATTGTTACGCTATGGAGTATTTTATGTAACACTACCTACATATATTAGATTTCTTGCTAATTTTTGAATAATACCCGTACACATATCCACCACGCTGGCAAACCACGAACAGCTGGGCCATGGTGATAAATTATACAAACACAGTATTCTGATAAGAATTATGTTTCCATTCACGGATTAAAATCGTTTTTATTCCACTAAACGCAGCGCACTTAGCCCAATCTGGATTGAAAACCCAAATCAAACAGATTATAATATATGCAACAGAAATAAGTCGAATAAGAGATTTTTTTTTTTAAAAACGTTGTTAAAAATATGTCTGTTAACTGTACCCACGACACGGGAGAAATGCTAGTACAACGTTAAAAAACATACACTAGATGGAGTTTTTTGAGGTTCTGGAGCCAATCTTCATTCTGGAGGCATCTTGGTCCTTTTAGTTTTTATTTTTTTCCGGTGATTTTAGACGGCATGTTCATCCGCTCTTCCCTGGCGCGCTTAAATAAAAAAAAGGTAATTAGTCATGGGAACTTCGGAAGGAATCGCTAGTACTAAATATGCCAGGATATTTTATACGTTTCATTTTTCTAATAAGGACACCTGTAACAAAGGATTCCAGTAGGAGGTGCATTTCTATTGTACTAAAAGAAATTGCAAAACACTGTCGTATGTAACAATTTATTTTCATGATGGGTTAATTAAGGAAACATAACATGATATACCTGATATGTCTCATTGGTGATTTATTTAATCAACATGTGTTTACAAATGCACCGTACTTTTTGATCGCTAGGTGAACTTGCAAGGGTTGTCATAGGTACTCATTACAGCAAAATTTGGTTCTACGCTTACAAAATCAAGAAAATATATATTTTTTCAATCACCGCCCTAATGGGTTAAATGGGTTAACCTAAATTGAAGTTTGTATGATAATATTATTTGTAGTAGGTATCAGAAAAAACTATGTGTTCCGTGGTATATTGCCGTAATAAGATTGGATGTTCCATTATCTGCAGATATCTGTTTTATATCAACGGATGGTTTACTTGTATAAACTTTGCGGTCGTGTCTCCGACACTCCGTTCCGCGTAGTGTTAGGACTCCTGCAAACTGTTTACATAATGCTGTTCGTATGCATCCCTACAGCCAGAACGGTATAGCTAGATAAGCTAATTAGAGCCGTGTGCTGAATTTTAAAATGTGCCTCCAGATTCGAAATTAATTATCATTAATTAACATTTGAATATTTTAAGAATAGATTACTAATTAAATCATTTAAGTTTCAATAACTCGCAACGCAGGCACGAGCGGATTAACGTATTAAAATTATTCATCATTACGGCCGAATGAAGTCCACTGCTGGACACAGGCCTCCCCAAAGATCACCACAACGACCGATATGGCTGTGCTGTGGGCTCAATGGGGGGTTTTGCCATAATCGCCACGCTTGGCAGACAGGTTGGCGGTCGCAGTTGAGTTGTTAATGTATTCGAAGGACGCTGCTGCCCATCCTCCGGCTAATCCCTTAGTCGACTTTAACGACACCCACGGGAGGAGATGGGGTGGTGGTATTCTGAGCCGGCACCACACGACATACACATAAAATTATTAAAATATTGCAATAGGATGCAATAGGAAACTTCAAAGACGCGACGAAGAAAATTTTATGAAGCAAAGGAATTACTAGAGTATTCGCACCAATAACTAATTGTTTGAGTAGACAGCCTCCCTGTAGAGCTATTTAATCAATTATGCAAAGGACAGTTAGCTGTCATTTGTTAGAATTACTTACTGTAAAGGCTGCGTACAATACATTTTGACCATAAATCGGTTGAATGGTGGCCACAGCGCGGCAGCGGCAGGCAGACCGCAAGCACCCATTAAACAAGCTACAACTGCTAATGATTGCGAATGAATCGATATTTAGTATTTATCACCATAATGACGAGTTATGTCCAGTATTTGTGTTAGACACAGCTATGATTGCTGTGTGCCGAGTTCCGGAACAAAAGGTAGTGACGCCGACATAAAGGTTCATAGTGATCTATAGGGAGGAGGATTTTATTTGCATATTTATTGAATAATGAGAGGTAATGTTTAATGGTTATGCTTTATGTTCTTTATAAACTAACTACTTCCTATTGCCAATGCAGAAATCGAATATCCATTTTGTTCTGTAAACAATGTTAGCACATAAAATGTGTACCTACTTTAGAAATGATATTTAATTTTATTAATCTGACAGTGACAACAATCTTAATGCTTCTATTATATATGTATAATGGAGGTAAACAACGACTTGTTCCGAATAATAAAATTGAGCTTTTACTTTCTCAAAGCGATTTCATGGAACTTTGTTTGTAACTGGACAAGTGTATTCTGTTTTTGTTTATTATGGTTTTATAGATCGACCTGGACCTATGTAAAGCCCTTTCAAATGATATTATACTACTAATTAGGGTTGGTGTAACAGTAACGATCAAGTAACTCCCATATGCGTTTTACGAGCATTAAGAAAACTGCGAAGTTATTACCTATTTATTCTAAGATCAATTATTGCAACCAAAGATATTGTAAGAAAGGAGATATGCCATGTAGATCAAAATGTATGCGAGCCTAGAAATCCATTTTTCCACTACCATTCTTCATAGAAGCACACTAATGCACACAACAAGTTCTCATCCAATGAACTGAATAAACACAACATTATAATTGGCTTCTCATACTAAAACACACCCACGACTTTGTAGGTAGCCAATCATACCGAGCGTACAGGCCGCAAACGACAGCCGTACCACGCAACGCGTATGTTTATTGGGAGTACCATTTTCTGTTCTATTCACTGCGTTTGTTATTCACCGATTGCTAGTTAAAAGTGGTAGATAAGAAGCATTGTATTTTGTACAAAAATAATAATGTCGTGGTGCTCCATCAATCCAAATGTAACATAATAAAGAAAACCATAATTTTTAATTTTTTCTTTTTACAGACAAATACAAGAAAATTCCTTCACTTGCATATTGTATATGATTCCTTCCTTGATAAAGTTATTATTTTCGTTTCGGTTTTTGCATGTTAACCCCGAACAACACGACAATTTAACAAAGTTTCACTTACGCGATCGAATCTCATCTGATGTTATAAAACGGCCGTTTTTCCGGATGGCCCAAATTGATCCAGTCGCGGTGGCGCGGTTACGCCCCCTATAGCACTTCTCCTTATTTCCTAGCTCTGTGATTGCTATAGATACGGGATATAGTAGCTACTTTTACAGACATGGGGTACTCAAATCGCAGATCATATCTCAAGAGTTCTGTTCCCAATTTAAACAGGCTATTAAACAAATCAAGACCGAGGCTTCTCAGCCTACATTTCATAGAAATTGTAAGTGATGAATTAATGTGTACTTTAATTACGGTCGTCCAGTATTACAAACCAATTTACATGACAAGTCTCTTGTTCGTGACATTGCTTTTAGCTAGTTTCCCACAATCCTTAACGACGTGTGTTGCTTCGTGTAACAAATTAAAATATTACGGTGCATCTGTTAAGTATGCGAAGCACTGCATAGTAAAATACTTGTGCATACGCTTCAACAACGCCAGATTATTCAAAACGAATGGCACTAAGGCAGTGTTTATGCCAGTACGTAGTAGGAAAGCAGATCAAACTGGATTAATGCAACTTAAGTCGTTTAACTATTTTATCTATTAATTTTTTCTTCTACGTGTTGATCGCCCAGATGTCTTCGCTATTAGAACTCGAGTACATCGTGTCTTTGTTATTGCGCAAGTGGGTTTTGTAACGTAACTTGGTACAACTGTGTCCAGCAGTGGACAATAATACGCTAGTTGATTGATTGATAGGGCGTTTGTTCTGTATAATTGGTATGTACAGTTGGCGCCGTTGTCAATACCACTGTATAAGGAATGGGAAGGCCTAAGCAGTAAATTAAAACTATTTTTGGTGTGTCGTTAAACTTGCGAATAATAAATAGCGAAACTAAGGGTTACACGCGTGACGTCACTAAATATGAACAGTTAGGTAGTTCATTTAAACCCTGGGGAATAGAGCGTCAAGATAAACCTTACAAAACTGTATTTTTTTTAAATGAGGGTAAGATGGGATCGCCATGTTTTTTATGTCCGCTTATATTATAATTTCATGGAGGTGTTATGTATTCCTTACGTAACTTTATATTGATTACAACCACAGAACACAAGAGATTGTGTTTAAGAGTGGTCGCTAAAATATATTTGTTTAAGTAGAACTTGTGTCTTTTCCTGTTCTCATTAAGATCCAACAATCTACAAAAGAAAAAGAAAGCGTATTTGGGCAATGATTTTGGCATGATTACCGTGAAAGAATAACGCTTGAAACGCACTCAAAATTGTTTGGTACTTATGCAAAAATCGGTCTGCTGTTCCGTCGTTGCACTCCGAATAACAACGTGCTGCCTGATTAAAATTTTAATTAAACAATATGATCGACCAATGCCTATGATCCTTGTCTTGTGGAGCAGCTGAACTGTGATTTGTAACCTATCTTTTATTGATATCCAGTGGAAATTCTGCATGAAACTTCCTTCACCCCGGGGAAGGGCGAAGAGGTATAGGGGACTCCTACCGGCTAAAACCACTGGAGCGGTTATCTTCGGCACCGAAGGGGAGCTCCAGGTCCTCATAAGATCACTTTGGACTTGGGAGTCGGGACGGACCTTTTTTTTTTATTGATGTCCAGTGGAAATTCTACATGGAACTACCTTGGAGGGGTATGCCGGACTCCTACCGGCTAAAACCACTGGAGCGGTCATCTTCGGCACCGAAGGGGGGCTCCAGGTCCTCGTAAGATCACACTAGAGCCGCCCATTGGTGCCACGCCTTTAGGCACATCACGGAGGGGATGACTGTAGAGCGGTCACCCCTTCTAGCGGAGGGAAGGCGACTGTAAAATGGTCGCCCCCAGGCACTTCTCGGGGAGGATTGTAAAGGATCCCTCCAAGCCTCGCTTTGCGCTGTGCTGTGCACACGGCGGCACGTGACCACGTGCGCGCCACCGTCTTCCCGGGGGTCGCTCGGTGTGAGAACGCAGACTCCCCAATCTGCGCGCCCGCGATCCCCGTGGCCCCCCACCATGTAGTGACGGCAGGGGGCTCAGGCGTATTGGACTTGGGAGCCGGGACGGTTGTTGCCCCGGCGCCGTCTCGTCCTTCTCCGTGTGGGATCAGCCCTCTCCCGATCCCGCTCTGAAGTCGGGACGGACCTATAGTTGCCACCTCTATACATAAAAAACAACGGCAGCTTCCCATTACCTATTTTACATTGTTTTCCAATTTCCTTTGTTTGTGTACGTTATCATGACAATGTTGAAGCTATAGTTTTGCGGTTAAAGGAAAATGTAGAGCAGCGTAAGTCACTACACCGGACTAGTGACAGAATAGCCTGATTCTTAAAGCGCTAGGCAGAGTTTCGTGGAATAAATAAATTCGAATCTAAAAACCATTGGTCTTTAGTCACGAGCGACTTTGGTTTTTGGAAATTAGTTAGTGCACTTTTATTCATAGTCATCATCATCAGCCAAAGGAATTCCATCGCTGAAAAAAGGCCTCCCCATAAGGTTTCCACAACGACCGGTTTGTGTCGTCATTGTGGGGGGAATATGCCTGTACTCACCACGTTTGGCAGGTGGTAAGCGCAGTATGGCTGTTGTTGCACAAAAGGGACACTGCTGCCCATCCATCCTGTTTAGAGATGGAGTGGTGCTATATTCTTAATTAATAAAATATTTGTATCCTATTTCCTATTTACTGCCGGCAGCCACGAGACAATAGATTTTCAATTATGTCTGCTTTGTAACAGTTAATGGGAAATTTTATTCAGTACCAATATACGAGTAAGTTAGTTGCAACGAAAAAAACTACCAAATCAATATATACTGACCACATCACGTATATCACGTGACATGACGGCCAATGGCACCGTACGAGGAAGCGAGAGGGGCGATAATTCGCACAGCAATTAGCTCGCTCTATTCACAACAGGGATTCTGATTCAAATTTGTCTCTGGAAATTCGAGTTGCACAATTCTGTTTTTCGTGCTACGTACTCTACACTAAATATTTAAATCGTTGCTCTACATCAGGGATTCTCAAACTATTTTGGGCAAGAGACCCCTTTTCCAAAATAAACCTATACCTCTGACCCCATATCCAAATTACTTTAAAACTCCTATCTCTAGTTTTTTTTGCTATTGATACAAAATACTTACCAATTCCTAATACTCCTATTCCTACTAAAATATTAGGCATTCTTATAACAAGTTAGTACACGTAACACAACTTATACAGTATCTTGAAAGTTTCAAATAAGAACTTGTTTTAATTAATAGGAGTCGATTTTTAGACCTCGTCGACACCCAAGATCAGTTTTCGTGAATGTCGAGCCCTGGGAAACCGATAGCGACCCCTTGGGGATCACTTTGGGAATCCCTGCTCTACGTCTACACGCATTCGACTACAAATTTGAAGCATTTACATGGCTCTTAATATTCGATCATACATTAGCGTAAATAAATCTGTCTAGCGTTACCTCCCCCTGTCATCCCGAAAAGATTGCCTTTGGTTGCCACTGCCAATTTACAGGCACAAATTTAATTATGCATGAATTGATACTTCCTTTCTAAGGCTTTTTTACATCCAGCTATTTTTTTAAATGTGTTTTGCTTTGTTGCACTATTTAGATGGAAGTATGTAGGTTTGCCGTGTGGTGCCGGCTCAGAATGCCACCACCCCATTTCCTCCCATGGGTGTCGTAAAAGTCGACTAAGGGATTAGACGGAGGATGGGCAGCAGCATCCTTCGAGTACAATAACAACTCAACTGCGATCGCCAACCCGCCTGCCAAGCGTGGCGATTATGGCAAAACCCCCCAATGAGCCCACAACACATCCATATCGGTGGTTGTGGTGATCTTTGGGGGAGGCCTGTGTCCAGCAGTGGACTTCATTCGGCCGAAATGATTGATGATGTAGGTACGTTTGTTATGATTTATTCCTCCTTCCCCACCGAGCTGTCACACAGGTGCGACTGGTTATAACAAAGTAGAAACTCTAGTAACACGGCTGTGCTTATACATAGTGGCATCTGTACTTAGCCACAAAGACATGGTTGTTATAATATATCTATGTTATTCGTAGAATAATATGTTATTTCTAAGCTATTCAATTCTAAATAATATGTTATGCCATATAAGATACGTTGCCTTTGAGTTAATGATTTCTTGGTAATCCATAATTCGGCCTTATTAGCTTTATTGGAAAACTCCTATACAATTTCCAGATTTATTGTTTACCTGAATGAGAAATCACATGCACCAAATATGTTTAGTAGGACAAAGTAGATTCCAAAGTCAGTAGGAAAGGAAAGTAAAATAATGCATATTTATGACTAAAATTTTGCCTAGAATTTTGAAACTAATCATGTCATTTACATTATTGTCTTTTATTTCTTTGCAGAAATAAGTATGTAATATCGACATTTATTTAAAAAGAAACAGTTTATTGGTAAATATTGTGATAGTTGTCTTTTATTTCTTTGCAGAAATAGGTAGGTAATGCCGACATTTAATTTAAAAAGAAACAGTTTAATGGTAATGTTTTGATAGACCATGCTACTTATCGTTTGACTACACCAATAATGATATAGGTAACTGAGATATTTTGATAAGAATTACATTTTTTTTTATTTGGCATTCAATCGAGCATTGCGTTAAGGACATTTCATATGTAGGTACCTTTTCATTTTATTTTTTGTTAACCTGGTGGAAATACTTCATGTACTTCTTCCATCCCGGGTAACCCCTTAGAGAGAGAGAGAAAGGGTAATCATCTTCGGCACCGAAGAGGGGCTCCAGGTCCTCGATACAATCACACTAAAGCCACCCATTGGTGCCATGCCTTTAGTCGCATCTTGAAGGGAATTACTGTAAAGCAGTCACCCCCTCTAGCGGTAGGAAGGCGACTGTAAAAAGGCTGTCACCCAGGCATATCTCAGGTGGGATTGTAGAAAATCCCCTCAAAGCCTCGCTGTGCGCTGTGCTGCGGGTCACTCAATATGCTCAATGAGCTCGCGAGCCATGAGGCCCCCGTCATAAGTACAACGAAGACATGGGCTCAGGCATGTTGGACCTGGGACCCAGGGCGGTTATTACCCTGGCGCCGTGTCTTCCATCTCAGAACAGGGTCGGCTCTCTCTGGATCCCGCATGACGCTCTCCTAGAAGGAGACCACTGCCCATGCAGGGTACTACTCGAGCATGAGTTGCGCAGTATCCTGGTCACTATCATAGTAGTGCCACTGTGCCACGACGTCGCGTCCTATCCTGTACAACTACTTACCGAAACAACCGTGACCGGTGGATACCTTTTTTTTTTTTATTGGTGCCCAGTGGAAATTCATCATGAACTTCCTTCGCCCCGGGGAAGGGCGAAGGGGTATGCCGGACTCCTACCGGCTAAAACCACTGGAGCGGTCATCTTCGGCACGTAAGGGAGGCTCCAGGTCCTCGTATGATCACACTAGAGCCGCCCACTAGTGCCACGCCTATTGGCACATCTCGGAGAGGGTGACTGTAAAGCGGTCACCCCCCCAGGGGGATTGTAAAGGATCCCCCAAAGCGTCCCACGGCAGCGCGTGACCACATGCGTGCTACCGTCTTCTCTTGGGTCGCTTGGTGTGGGCACGCAGATTCCCCAATCTACGCACCCGCGAACCCAGAGGTCCCCCACCTTATAGCAACGGCAGGGGTTTTCAGGCGTATCGGAATTAGGCGCCAGGGCGGTTGTTACCCCGGCGCCGTCTCCTTCTTCTTCGAGCGGGATCGGCCCTCTCCCGATCCCGCTCTGCGGTCTCCTTCTGGAGCATGACGCTCTCACAGAAGGAGACCACTGCATTCCAGTTTTCGTGCTCTGCCAACATAGCCGACACTACTGCTGGCAGAGAGAGATCTTGCCCGATCCGATCGACCAGGATCCGCCGCTCGGCGGCCCACGCAGGGCACGCCTCGAGCGTGTGCTGTGCGGTGTCCTGGTCGCTATCACAATGGTGGCATTGTGCCGTGGCCTCGCGTCCTATCCTGTGCAGGTACGCACCGAAACAACCGTGCCCGGTGAGCACCTGCGTCAGGCGATAGGTGACGCGCTCGCTCCTTCTGAGCCAGGCTCCGAAGAGCGGCAGGACGGCCTCGACGACGCGCTTGGTCGCAAATTGCATCCGCAGGCGGTGACGCCACTTTACAAGTGCGCGTCGGCGAGCTAGCCGCCGCAGCCTGTCCAACGCCCCTGGAGGCGCGTTTTCGCCGCTCTGGCGGAGGGAGCGTGTCTGATCGTAGACCCACGCATCCATCTCCGCCAGGATGTCGAAAGGCGGAAAACGCGCCAGGAGAGTTGCCGCCTCGTAGGACACCGTTCGGTATCCTCGTGCGATCCGGATAGCCACTCTGCGCTGCAGACCGTGAATTTTGGTTCTGCAGCGCTGGGCACCTGACAGTCGAGCTGACCATACAGGCGCCCCGTAGAGGGCCACGGACCGCACAACCCCTCCGTAGAGACGGCGAACTTCCTCACATGGTCCCCCGAGATTGGGCAGCAGCCGGTGTAGTGCACCCACTACCCTCTCGACTCGGGGAACGAGGCGCTGAAAGTGCTCTTCGAAGCCCCAACGACTGTCCAGGGTGAGCCCCAGGTATTTCATGTACCGGCCCACCCCGATTCGCGTGTCACCAACGCGTATCCACGAACTGGGTGGTTCTCTGCTTCTTGGCAGTTTGTGGAACCATAGCGCCTCGGTTTTTTGAGGCGCTATCCGCAGACCCAGGGCGTGGATTTTGGCCACGACAATTGCCACCGCTTGCTCTGCAAGCCGGATGGTTCCCTCGAAGGACTCCCCGCTGGCCAACACCAGAGTGTCGTCAGCGTAACAAACTAAGCTGACGCCAGCAGGGAGAACGACACGCAGGACCGCGTCGTAGGCAAGGTTCCATAAAAGGGGGCCGAGAACTGACCCCTGCGGAACCCCGCACGTAATCTCCCTCCGCTTTACGCTACCGTCCCTACCCACGAAGCGAATGTGCCTATCGCGCAGATAGGCCCCTATGATGCCCTGCAGGTAAGGCGGACACCGATGATGGACTAGTGCCGCCCTAATAGCGCCCCACGGGATGGAGTTGAAGGCGTTGACGATGTCTAGACTGACTGCCAACGCCACCCCACCCCGCCGAGACACTGCCTGTTCCGACAGCGAGCGGACGCGAAGAATCGCGTCAATGGTGGACCGCCGCTGCCGGAAGCCATACTGACTTTCGGCCAGGTCGGGGCCAACTCGCGACAGGTGCTCAACGAGTCTTCGGGTAATTATTCTTTCGAATAGCTTCGAAGCCTCGTCAAGCAGGCAAATGGGACGGTATGCAGAGGGAGACTCCGCAGCCCTTCCTTCCTTCCTCAAGAGAACCAATCCGGCTTCCTTCCAGCCGGACGGGAACACGCTACTACGGAGGCAACTGGTGAACAGCCGCCTCAAGCGGTCCCCAAGAGACTGCAGTGCATACACCCACGCACGGCCCGGAATGCCGTCCGGACCCGGTGCAGTGTTGCGACTCTTTAGGCGGCCAATGGCTCGGCCCAGCTCCCCTTCCGAAACCCCCAACTCCTCGGCCCAGTCCGAGGCAATCGGGGGTGGAGAGGGACCAGGATGGTCCCGGACCGCCGGAAAGAGCGTTGAAAGTACTCCCTCCAGCAAATCCGGGGCCATGGTTTCGGTCACGGGGGGGACATAGGGGCGTAACTTGCCCACTACCATTCGGTAGGGTCTCCCCCACGGACACCTGTCCAGTCCCTCCAGGAGCTCGCTCCAGGACCGAGCCTTCGCCTCGCTGATGGCGGTCTGAAACGCCAGCGTGGCCGCCCGGTAGGCCGCATAGGCCTCGTCAGTCTCTCCGGCTGTGGCGCTGTGTCGGCGTCGGCTTCGTTGGTACCGGCGGCGGGAGGCCAGGCAGACCGCGCGCAACTGCGCGATCTCATCCGACCACCAGTACACTGCCGTACGCCGGGAGCGCCTGGCCCGGGGCATGGATGCGTCGCATATTGACGTCATCGTCTCCCGGAACCAGGACGCTTCCTCCTCCGGATCGGGCAAGATCCCTTGATCAACCTCTGGCCAGGCCGCGACGTTGGCAGCTGCGACGAGCAACTCGCTATCCAGCTGTGTGAGGGCCCAACGCCGCGACCGTGGGCTGGGACTAGAACGGCTCGGGCAAGGCGTGCGGAGGGCCACGTCGAACATTATGTGGCGGTGGTCCGAAAGTGTGACCACCTCCTCCGCTACTCGCCAACCCGACACCATGCGGGCCACAGAAGGAGCCGCCCATGTCAGGTCCACGACCGACTCCCCCTGCCACCGAACGCAGGTGCTAACGGACCCCCGATTCAGCAATCGGAGGTCAAGTGACGCCGCCCAGTCTTGCATTATCCTCCCCCTCGGCCCGTCCCGACGGTTGCCCCAAGCTCTAGAGTGAGCATTGAAATCCCCCAGGACGAGCACTGGACGGGGCAAGCACTTACAGCGAATGCTGCGCGCCACCCCGTCCAGGTATCCCTCGAAGTCGACGAGGGACACGTTAGGGGAGATATAGCAGCCCACCACTGCCAGAGGTCCCCATTCTACTACGACAAAGCCCTGCCCCCTGTCCAACAGGGAGCAGAGCGGCTCACCTTCAGCTCCAGACCAATATATAGCGACGGAGTCCCCGGCGTCCCCGAACCAGCGAGGGTGTTCCTGGACGCTGTAGGGCTCCGCCACAACCGCCAAGGCAACCGACCACTCCGCAACAGTCTGTAGCAACAGATTCTGCGCGTTGCGGCAGTGGTTTAGGTTTCCCTGGAGGATCTTTAATTGGCCTCCATCGCCTCCGGTGAGCCGGAGCGTGCGACCGGTGCCGCCGGCGCAGACTTCTTCAGCTCCTCGGCCGAGGCAGGGGGGCCTGGTTTTCCCCTCTTGCTCTTCTGGGCTGCACAAGATTTGCAGCCCAATCTGTGCTCGGCCGGGAGGCCAAAGTCCGCACACAAAGGGCAGTTTTTTGTCTGCGCCTGGCATTCCCGAATTTTGTGGCCCTGGCCGCCACATCCGTAGCACCGGTCGCTCCGGTCAACCCCCCCGTGTATGGTGCACCGGAGGCGCACATGCCCGAGTTCGAGGCATCGGAAACATTGTAATGGCCGTGCCGCCAACACCTCGACCCTGGCCGACGTCCAACCGACGCAAATACGGCGGGTAGACGCCAGCTTCTTGGCCGCCTCCAGTGGGATCCGGACCCAGACCGTGCCCAAGGACATCGGTGAGCGGCGAATTTCGCCCACCCTTACATCCTCGGGCAAACACGCCGTCGCAGCCACTATGGCATCTGCGATCTCCGCTTTGGTAACGGCGTCATCCAGGTCCAGTACCCTCAACTCCGCCATTTTTATCGGACGTGCAATATGCACGTCAAATATGGGGGTGAGCACCTCCCGCATTTTGCGTGCCAGGCTATCGGCCTTGGCGCCACCATCCTCGCCAGCGACAGAAAGCACCATTCCGCCGCTGACTGACCTCTTGATGGTCACGGTGTCCGGACCAATGCCGTGGTCGGCGAGCTTAATATTTCGCCGAGCCGCGGCCATGACTTCACCCAACCTTGTGTCGGGTGAGCCCTCGGGCACCGTGACCGTTATGGCGGCCGATGCGGGAACCTTGGGGAGGTTGACTTTCCCCTTCCTTCCTCTCTTTCCGCCCCGTTTTCCGCGTTGTCTCCCTCCATTCTGGGGAGAAGATTGCGCAGGCTCTGCAACTGCGGGTTGTTGGGCCTGAGAAGGCCGGGGCTGCCGCTTCTTTTTGCTTGCAATGGACCACCCCTCAGTGGTGTCCATTGCGGACTGCGAGGACTCGGGCTCAGTGGCTGCTGGCTGGATTGGCGCGGATCCAGTGGTCGCCGCAGCCCCGTCAGCTGTCGCCTGCTGGTCTGACTTTCCGGTCCCCTTTGCCACACCACGACCCGACCGGTGGATACCTACGTCAGGCGGTGGGTGACGCGCTAGCTTCCTTTGAGTCAGGCTCCGAAGAGCGGCAGGACGGCCTCGACGACGCACCTGGTCTTGAACTGCAACTTAAGGCGCTCTCGCGACTTCCCGAGTGCGCGTCGGCGAGCCAACCTCCTCAGTCTAAGGAACGCCCCGTGAGGCGCGCTCTCGCAGTTCTGGCGAAGGGAGCGTGTCTGATGGTAGGCTAGATGGTATGTTCGGTACCCTCGTGCGATCCGTATATCTACGTATGCGCTGCAGACCGTGAAGTTTAGCTCTGCAGCGCTAGACGCCTGACAGTCGAGTCTCACTCTCTCGGTCCCCCGAAATTGGGCAGCAGCCAGTGCAATATACCTATTACCCTTTCGATCCGGGAAATAAGGCGCTTGAAGTGTTCCTCGAACCCCTCTCATATATATACCTACCTAACGTAATAATATCTTAATTAGCAAATAAATATTGATTGATCGATTACTTTATGATGTTGGGAAATAATTGTTATAAAGAAAAGTTTGTATAACATATCAGTCAACGTATTGTTCACACTTGTACGTCATTTTCGGTTGATCATTAATTTTATATTTACACATTACGCGTGCCGTAGACTCAAAGGTAATTTTCACTAGACCGCATAAACGAAGGATCGTAAGGGAATATAGAAATAACCGACACACTTGGTAAACGGAATGTGATGAGCTAGCTCTTGACATAGTTTTTCTTTTGAGAATCGATACCCAAATTAAGAAAGGTTGTTGCATATACCTACCTTGGCAGGGACTAGTCTCCGTTTGCCAAAGGTATCAACTGAAAAAGCTCGGACTGGCAGATTTATTCAAAATAAGCATTTTTTTTTTTTTATATTCATCATCAGTGATATCGATTTAAAGCTTCTGTTGCAGGCGACAGAAGTGGAAGGTGGTATCCCGGTGCACAGCATCAAGTACGTAAATAATGGTAATTAGATTCCGAACTATCCGCGGTTTGAATAGTCAAGTGGCGGCCGGCCGTTTGGCTCGCTCGATGTAGGTCGACTCCGTCACGCACGCACGCCTGTAAATGCTTCCATATCTTCACTCTTCACTCGCAACGACACGGTCTGTTACTATTGTTCGACATCCCTTTATTTACTTCAAACTAATAGCCTCCTTAGCCTCTTCTCAGTAGGTACCTAGCATGAACGCTGGTTGCGGCTCTGGCTCTGCTGATTTCTAAACAATACGCTCTCATCGTACGTATTTCAGTATGCAATCACGAACTCGAATAATAGATATAATTATTACTATTTGATAAATAACTAGATAGACCTTCGGCGCCGGTGCATTCGTTTTGGAGAGCCTGGAGCCTCCCTTCGATGCCGAATGACCACACAGGTTTTAGCCTGTAAGATTCCGGAACACCCCTTGCCCCTTCCCCGAGGCGGAAGAAGCCTATGATAGATTTCCCACAGCGTTGAAAAACACGGTATGATTATTATATACCCTATATAATAATCACATTTGCTAAAATAATAGAGGTGAGTGAGGTACCTACCGTGTTTTTAAGACCTATCTTATAGTAAGAGGCCGGCTAGGTAGGTACCACCCAAGTTCCAGATATTTACCGGTAAGCAGTAGTGTTTAAACTTTAGACATTAATATTCCGATTCGAAGTGCACTGTGGCTAGTGAAATTACTGGGCATAAGAGATAAGATAACTAAACGTCTCGACGTGGCGAGCGCAGTGTGGTGTCACGAAGACTAGTCCTGGGTAGCATTCAAATTGTTATGGAAAGGCATGACACTTACCACTAAGCAAATGATGCTGGTCTCACCACCAAGACGTATAAAAAAACTTTTTTTTTTATCAATGCCAATATTGATGTATTCAATTTTATCACATGCTATTCAGAGTGTTTCTCGGAGTAGATATTAAAACAGCAAGTAACTAACGAACTCAGAAACCGGCTAAAAGGAAGCTATTAGTGGAGTAAACAAGGAATGTCGAACAAATATAGTAATAACAAGATACATTTACCAGCTCGTTTAGATAAAAGCTAATTGTCCCCGGCTAATGATCAAGCAAGTCTTTATTAATAACGTAATGTGTAAGCAAAACCATGATTAGAAGCTTGGGTTGTCACATCTTTAACAGATAAGGTTTGGTAAAGTGGAGAATCTTTTAGATTTATGGCCATTCACTTTTAGATAGTGGGAAAATAAACAATTACTTTTACGTTATAGATATAAGATTAAACGCCAGATTGACTTGAAAAAATAGTCTTTCTTTTTTTTTTTTTAAACGATAAGATTTCTCCTGTCGTGGGTGCGTTTACAGACATACATTTCACACACAATACACCCAGACCCGGAACAACTACCTGCAGATCATACAAATATTTGTTCGGTGCGGGAATCGAACTCGCAACCCGGAGCGCAGCAGTCGACTGTATCAACCACTGCATCAACCGTGTCGTCGAATGCTTGATGCTTGAGTTTGGAGAGTTTCTAAGATAATTATTTTATTCATGAGCATTTAAGACACGATTTTACTATTTAAAATAATTCTAGACACCTATTAACTAAACTAGATTCTTATTAACACAATACCTACGGTTTATCTCTAGATTTTTCAATCTTTGGTTTGCATCTATTGTTTACACATTCTTTAATACAAAAACAAATTGATAAGAATATTATTTTTTATAAATCTGCCGGCTTAGTAACCAACGTGTGCGAATTCTTTAAAATATACACAGTCAGTTCATGAATAACAAGACAAATATCCTCATTTTATTTATAAAATAAAACAAGCATAGTTTTCGGAGATGGAACAGATTACGGGATAATCAAAACATACTGTTAGACTTGCAGACAACCTCTTTATTGTTAAATGTAGGTCACACATAGTATTCGGCAATAGATTACATACGTAGGAGTGATTTCTACTTCTGCAAACCCAACCTGAATTTACTGAAAGTACAGATAATAGCTGATAAATGAACGTAGCAATGCATTAATAGATTTCCAACTAGTTTCCATCTAATAGATTTATAACTGTAAACTTTCTATACACTATAGGACGCTACTTATGCTTGATAAGGAAAGAGTCTTGTAATATATTAATAGACATATTATAGGGAAAGTTCCCAACTGAGTAGCCAAAATAGGGGATCACACTCTTATTTTGGTGTCCAAAGTGCGAGTACTATGATTATGACTGTTTACAGATTCGGTATGTAACATACTTAGAAAATGAAGAAAGAACATTTTACTGTGGCTCAAATCAATATTCATATGGGTGGTCTCCATCTCCAGTAGGTATGTCCTGTATTTATGTACAAACAGGAAAAGTCAGACTAAAGGAATAAACATGCAACTCTTCAGAATGGAGTCACAGAGAATAAAACCAATATTGTTAACTACATGATTAATTTGTATGTATTGCGGCCATTTGCGTTCAGCCGCCTGTTATCTTAATCGTTTGTAAGGATGTGCACTTTATTTATAGTACCACTCTAATCGCCATCAGAATCTTACTGCAAAAGTAAAGGTATTATTAATAATTGCCAGCAAACTACATAACATGCAGGATAAGCAAGTAGAAGTGACAGTGGTCCAGCCATGTCTGTCGAAGGACTGATGGTCGTTTGAGCGGAAAACTTCATAAGTTGAGACCACGGATTGGTAAACGTAGGGTGGGATGGCTCCTAGCCAGATGGACCGACGACTTGAAGGAGGTGGCTAAGGTGCAAGCGCAACATGAGAGAGGCTTATGCCTAGCAGTAGACTGCAATAGGCTGTAATAATATTTTTTAGGTTTTCAATGCCCCCACACTAGGATTTCTCCGTAAGCCGATACGTAGTCTGATTTACTGACCACTTTAAAAAAGTAGGTTTAAATTGAGAAATAATTTGAAAATGCTGTGACATTCTTTTATCATGCGTACAATTGTCGGGAGAATGATGTAATTCTAGCCTTGTGAATTCACAATGAAAGAGGTATTATAAATTGTTATAAAAAATCTATCAAATGAATATTCCAAAGAATATCTTAATTGTTTATAACACAGTACACAGTACCTTCAAATACAAGATTTCCGGACTAACAGTAATTAATAAGTAAATTATTATTAGCCGTACAACACATAATCTGTTTTGGCACTATGACGCAAATGATGACAAATATAAATTAGCGACCATTTTCGGTGAACATTATGATATTAATCGTGGCAGCAAATCAATTTCCGACCACACACGAAGATCTCAACGCATGTAGGTACCATGTAAAAGTGCGCCAGGAATGAAGGAAATGAGGAAAACGGAGTGAGACTAGAGATACGAAAGGGAATTGGTTTGTTTTGACATTGGTTCAAGACGTGCCCGACGTGTGGTGTCTACGAAGGGCACCTGCCCATCTCATCCAGTGGGTGTCGTAAAAGATTGGTGGAGGATGTGCAGCAGCGTCCTTCCAGTACATTAACAACTCAACTGTGATCCCGACCCGCCTGCCGATTATGGCAAAAACCCGCAATGAGCACACAACACGCCCAGACCGGTCGACGTGGCGGTCTTTGGGGGTGTCCTGAGTCCAGCAGTTGAATTTCTCGGCTGAAATGATGATGGTGTTTAAGACTAACAACTAGTGTTCGTCTTGTAACTATGCACATTATTTTGGTACATTTACACTTTCAACATTTCATAATCCTCTTATTAGCCAAAAGACATCCACCACTGAACAAAGATCTCCCCATAGATTTACACAATGGCTGATTACCTGCCACCCCATCCAACGATTCCCAGCTGCCTTCACCAATTCGTTCATCCATCTCGTTGAAGGCCGTCCCACGTTGGGTTTTGAGTTGTGCGTGGTCTCCTCTCGAGAAGAGCCTTTCTACCCCATACGATCATCAGATACACGAGAAATGTGTCTCGCCTATTGCCGGTATACAAATCCTTTGAGCTATGTCGGCAATTTTAAGTGCTTCTACGGATATCCTCATTGCTGTTTCGGTCTTGTAGAGAGATACCAAACACATCTCGCTGATGTACCTTGAGCTTTCGTATGAAGTCCATAGTGAGTAACCATGTCTCTATGCCATATATAATCACTAGTAATACACACTGGTTAAAGAGTTTCGTTTTGAGGCATTGCGCAGACGAAAAGACGTTACAAATTTTCCGAATGCCGAGTTGGATTCGATGATTACGACCTCGAAACTGGGCTTAGCTAACTGGACAGTTTATTCTACGTAGTACCTTGTATATATACTCGTCAACAACTTCGAGAGTAGAGCTCCAACGGATATTGGGATGAGCATGACATGTGCGTTTGACATGACTTTGTTCTAGCCCTGCATGTTCATCAAAGGATTACCTATTGTGCTGAGCTCTTGCAACTATTCTGCCATGATTACGATGTCATCGTCAAATCTAAGGTAAGCGATATACCTACTTACTCACCATTGATGTTAATGTCTGTTAACATTCTCCTCATGTCTCACGCCTCTCTGCAGTTGAATTGCTCTCGTCCTCTGTTACTGTATTAGGAACTTCATTTATCTTTTTTTAACTCACTTATTTAGTTAAATCATCGCTATTGTCTCATTTTAATTACATATATCTACCTAGGGTACCTAGCTACATATCCTACAATCTCCAAATTAGGAGTCATATTACTTAATTATAATAATGTTAAGGTTAATCACTAAAAGCTGATAATCTTAGACTTAATCTGTGTACTTTGCTAATGAGTAATGAATGAATATTATTTCAATTAGTATTGTCAAACACAAGAAGTCCTATACAAATATGTACGTGTGTGACTTTTGACCTAAATGTTAGACATTATTACGTATTAGACGCTAGGTCAACAATTGCTAAATTAGTATGTGGACTTACTATCAACGGACTTAGCCAGGCTAGCATTAAATAGATATCCGAGAGGGACCTCAGTACATTTGAATACGGGTCCACGTGTCGCCACATTTTCACATTTTGTTGTGGTAGTCTTATTTTTGCAGATAACCACAGAATAGTGGCATAGGCATTTTGACTACAAAACACAAAACGCGCGCGATGTCAGTTCCGCAACTAAATGAAGCGTCTCGTCACCGCTCTCGTATAAGGTCAATTTGACCGCATGCAGGCGACATAATGCATGCGTAGTAATGTCTTAGGTTTTCGCGATTATTACTCACAATAAAACACTTTTAAACGGATTGTATCGCGTATATTATAGATTTTTGTTTTTCCTGACGTTTCGAATGCTTTGCAGCATTCATGGTCGCAGGATGACTAAGGTGACAGGCGTCGTTACAGATTTTAGATAATGCATGCGCTCAGGGCATATCCCTCGATATCCGTGGGTTAATCGCTTGGCTTTCTGCGCTGCATGTCACCAGTTAGAACTTCTCACAAAACAAATATTTGTATGATCCTACAGACAGTTGTTCCGGGTCTCGGTGTTTGTGCATGTGGAATTTATGTCTGTAAACTGTACCCAAGACACGGGAGAAATCGTAGTGTAGGGTACCGTTTAAAAAAAAGAAAAGACGAAGCTGATAATATTCACTAATATTGACATCGAGTCGACCTACAACTATTATATATAATAATTATCCCGTTCGTATAAATACATGTAGATAGCAGACAGTGCAAATGGCTCCGGAAAACGCGTGCCATTACAAAATTCATTCCCGATGATAACACGTGACATAAATTCAGTATCGCCTTGCTCGCAGTTCATAGAACTTACACTAGATGGCTAAGGCCACGGTTATAAATTCGGCGATAGCGATACGAAGCGGAAACTCGTAGGTAAATCTGTACCAGTGGTAACATTATGTTAGAGGCTCTAGACTTCAAATGTTACTACAGAAATAGACTGTACATATTATGAATGGGCAGGAACAAGTGTAACGATGACCAACTGTCCTTTTTCGCTACTATTTACCTACAATGAGGACTATAGCGCTTATATATCCGCTAGGTTGGGCGCCATTAATATGCGGTGCTCAACTTCACAACACAGAGTGGTTTTGTGGTCATCAATGTGACAAATCAAGGCAACTGAATACTCGGTTCCTGTTTTGTAAAAAAATACTTAAATCACGACTGCCAATTTGGATATGCTGCAAATAGGTGTGTTCGTACTCGATTATTTTTTAAATTTTATGGTACGATTGCATTATCTGACGGGATAAAAATCATATATATTCACTTTATATCATTATGCTGCATCGTTATCCATTACTAGTTAGCGTTGGACGGCATCCAACGAGATTGACAGACAGCCTAGTAAGAGTAGTTGGGAGTCGTTGGATGCAAGCGGCATGTACCCAGCCACTGTGCAAATCTATGAGAGGCCTTTGTTCAGCAGTGGAGGTTCTTCAGCTGATTGATATGATGATTACTATGATTAAAATCGAGTACGCAGACTATATCGGTTATGAAGAACGCTGAACACTTAAATTACTCGAAGAACTTGAACACTTAAAGTATCTTCTAAGATGTTTTTATAAGTAAAATGTCACTGGGGACCTTAGTACATGGTTTTGGTTTTACTTAAAAACTAAGAGATCGGTAAGTCAAAATCATCTCAAAACACCAAGCTTTACGAGCTCGAAAAATAAGTTATTTCTGTGGAACAACATATGGATGGCCGGATGGCCGTTGTCTCCAAAAGGTAGCTAAAAATAGAGATTTAGACAATCTCACAAGCAACGTAAACGTATACTACCGCTTCAATGAACAATTGGAACAGTTTACGGAGGTCGACAATCTTCAATAGAGGCCGTTTATGACACCGGCTGTGGCGAAGATGAACGATTCGAATTCCGCTAAGAAAACCGCTACCACATTCATAAAGACCACTTCCTTATAATACCTACGTGTTTATTTACTTCACACAATACGAACATGAGTCAATCTCGAAAGTCATTACGTTATCACATAAGTAGATGCGTGTCGTGGAGAAATGGATGCACTCGGGAACATCGGGCACACGGCGCCCTTATCACCAACTGCCAAGCATCGTCCGTATACAGCAATCAATAAACATTTTTGAACTTAGGTACGTAAACATTCTCTTTGTCATTGTGAAAGGAAGTATTGGTTTTGATTATTTGTTATTCATCTACATAGTGTAGCTTTCATTTAAATTTTTTATAAATTATAGGTATTAGCCGGTGCTTCCTTTTTCTAGTCAAAACGTGCGGTGCTATCAAAGAATAGCACCAACACGTCTCAACCCGTGTGTGTCGTAAAAGGCTATAGGATTAGCAACAGCGTCCTTCGAATACATTGATTACTCAAATGCGATCGCCAACCCGCCTGCCAAGCGTAGCGATTATGACAAAACCCCCGAATGAGCACAAGTAACACATCCAGACTGGTCTTTGTGGCGCTCTTTGGGGGAGACCTAGGTCCAGCACTGCACTTTATTCGACTGAAAAGATGAATTATGGCGAGAGTCTGGAAGACTCGACTTCTCAAGGTAGCTCCACTGCGTGGTACAGTTACAGGTAGTATTCGTTTTGATATCTACAACCATCTTAAGTTGAATTCCTCTATAATGTTTTTTGAAAACACGACCCTAATGATGTTTTTTCTGTAGGAAATACGAGGTAACCATCGAAAACACTTTGGCTTTGCGGCAAACCCATAAAGCACAGACAAATAAATAATTATTTGTAATATGTGTATTATGTACTGTAGAAACTGTAGCTCTGATTAGGTAGGCGTATTTATAGGTACGGGAAAGAACTTGTGTATGAGCTTGGTATAGAAACACTTATTATTTCTATATAAATGAATTATATAGAAGATAATACAATTCGATTTTTCTACAATCAACCACCGTACTGATAGCCGGCCGAATTCATTCTCTTCATTTATTTTCTCTCAAAATGTTCTCATGTAATTATTTTAAATAATATCTTTTTTATTCTTTGCGGCTAGGATTTTCTCCCAAAGAGTTTGAACTTTATTACATCAGCTACGCCTCCAAATGTGTGTATGCATTGGATTAAGAATACAATTCATACACAAGAATTGAGAATATTTGACTCATCCTGCCTATCCCCTAAACCAAGAATATTTACCTAGCAGGTGAAAATATTAACAAATGGTGAAAATGTCCTTTCAAATATGCGCCCAAAATAAGGGTCAAATCAGCTTCATTGTACCTGTTGAGGGCCGTTACAATACGAAATTGTTTTAAAAAGTCGTCAAATGGAACTTGGTTCAATCCGGAAAAAAACTCGACTTCACCATTATTTGCTATTATTTAAGCTGTTGAAAAATTAATAAAATTTCCTATCGCACTTATCTTTATTATCCGGGATTTATTCCTTTTATTGAATAATTATTCCAAGCGTCTTCATACCCGGCGACTCCAACAAAATATGTAGAAACTGTAGCTTTGATTGGGTAGGCATATATATAGGTACGGGAAAGAACTTGTGTATGAGCTTGGTATAGAAACACTTATTATTTCTATATAAATTTATTTATATAGAAGATAATACAATTCGCTTTTTCTACGATCAACCACCGTACTGATGGCAGGCCGAATTCATTCTCTTCATTTATTTTCTCTGTCAAAATGTTCTCATGTAATTATTTTAAATAATATATTTTTTATTCTTTGCGGCTAGGATTTTCTCCCAAAGAGTTTGAACTCTATTACAGTACCTTTTTTTTTTATTGATGTCCAGTGGAAATTCTACATGGAACTTCCTTCACCCCGGGGAAGGGCGAAGGGGTATGCCGGACTCCTACCGGCTAAAACCACTGGAGCGGTCATCTTCGGCACCGAAGGGGGGCTCCAGGTCCTCGTAAGATCACACTAGAGCCGCCCATTGATGCCACGCCTTTAGGCACATCATGGAAGGGATGACTGTAAAGCGGTCATCCCCTCTAGCGGAGGGAAGGCGACTGTAAAAAGGTCGCCCCCCCAGGCACTACTCGGGGAGGGTTGTAAAGGATCCCCCCAAGCCTCGCTTTGCGCTATGCTGCGCACACGGCGGCACGTGACCACGTGCGCGCCACCGTCTTCCCGGGGGTCACTCGGTGTGAGCACGCAGACTCCCCAATCTGCGCGCCCGTGACCCCTCTATTACAGTACCTAAGCAATGATAGTCGAATTAATGTGTTTATCGAAATTAATCGAAGTATTGAATAGAATTTGTGTGTGTTTAATTCTGTCCGTGTGGTGTCTGGATTAAGAATATAATCTGGATTAAGGAAATGAAGTGATGTTCCTTCCGTAGATGATAGATAAAAGGCGACTAAGGGACTCTAGACCAGAGGGACGGGCAGCAGCGTCACTTCTGTGGAATAGAAGCTATACTGGGCTAACTAACTCTCCTACCAAGCGTCATGAGTACTGGCAAATTATCCACAAAATGATGACACACGCCATGTATCTGGTCGTTTCTGGTGCCTTTGACGTATGTTGGCAGAGCATGAAAATTGGAGTGCCGTGGGCTCCTTCTGCGAGAGCATCACGTTCCAGAAGGAGACTGCAGAGTAAGATCAGGAAAGGGCTGATCTCGCACGGAGAAGGACGAGACGGCGCCGGGGTAACAACCACCCCGGCTCTCAGGTCCAACACGCCTGAGCCCCCTGCTATATGGTAGGGCCTCAGGGGTCACGGGCGCGTAGATTGGGGAGTCTGCGTGCTCATACCGAACGACCCCCGGGAAGATGGCGGCGCGCACAGAGTCCGTGCCGCCGTGTGCGCAGCACAGCGCACAGCGAGACTTTGGGGGATCCTTTATAATCCTCCCCGAGAAGTGCCTGGGGGCGACCTTTTTACAGTCACCTTACCTCCGCTATAGGGGGTCACCGCTTTACAGTCATCCCCTCCGAGATGTGCCTAAAGGCGTCGCATCAATGGGGAGCTCTGGTGTAATCTTACGAGGACCTGGAGCCCTCCTTCAGTGTCGAAGATGACTGCTCCAGTGGTTTTAGCCGGTAGGAGTAAGGCATGCCCCTATACCCTTCCCCGGGGTGGAGGAAGTTCATGTAGAATTTCCAAGGAGAGCTACAAAAAAATAAAGGTGCGTTTGATGAGTCGAATTAAACAAGTCCTTAACTAAATGCAGTTTTAAATATACATAAATCCGTATCGAGTATCAATCTATGTATGCTCTTATGTGGAAAATTATAAACTATTGTTTAATATATGAGCATTTCTAATCGCAATGCGTACTGAGTATTTAATAATGACTATTCTGGTATAACTCGACGAATAGCAGAACAGATACGACTACAATAGAAATTGCATTGATAAGACCTAACATTATTACTCTCTATTTATATCTACCTGAATTTATGGCGATTCCGTCGGGAAGCTGGCAAGACCTGCCTGCAGGCGAAATGTAACTGCAACAAATTACCATAGGCTAGGACGGGCTCCGGCGAGATTCTTTGCTGAATATAATCGTAAGTTCAGTAATCGTGTGCTTCGATCTCTGCGGACAGCGGCGCTGTCGTCGCGAATTCGATTTATCGTCGCGTCGCGTCGGCACAACGCGGGTCGTTGTGTGGTTCCGCCTCTTTACTCACAGGCCGGCCTGCCCTGCCAGGGCTATCTACACGCGATATCACTGCCTCCGCTAACGAACTCGTTCACTTGCCTATAAAATCTTATTGACACCTCTATTACTGCACATCTAGATTCAATTGTTGTTTTCTTACTACGCAGTATTCATAGTTACCACACTGGTACCACTATAAGTGACATTTATCATTCTCAGTTTGCTACGAACGATTTAAGATTATCATGTCAGAAAATAAAAAAACGAAACGAAAAACGTCAACTGCTGAACAAAGGCCACCCCCATAGATTTCTACAATTGTGTCGTGGTTTTGGGTGAAATTTACCAGTACTCACCACGCTTGGCAGTTTTGATGTACTTATCATGTATGTATCATGTAATGTATGTTTTAGATATAACTAGCTGCTGCTGCTACCCGTCCACTTCGCTGAGCGTAGCGTGAGCTTAGTCTTTTTTATTATTAAAAAAGTATACTACTACTACCCAACGACGTAATCTACCTGTATTCCAATTTTTTTTAAATTCCATTCCTCTATTCGGGAGTGATAGAGCATGGAGCCTCAAAAACTATTCAAACCGATTCAAACAGATTTTCCTATTTATAATATATACATATTTATTTTTTGACATTTTATTGGACGTTTTATTAGCACGCTCGTAAGTTTAAGGTGACAACGAGTTTCAAATTATAAATTAGACCCAAATATATTTAACATACAGTATTAAAACGCTTTTATCACTAAATCTAAATTCAACATTCATTTTACATACCTAATATAAAAATGAATGTATGTATGTTTGTCCTCTATGTGTTTCTCTACCATGAGTTGAAACTTTGCACCGTTGTTGTTGGCACTTGGGTCAAGGTTACTAAGGAAAAAAGGTATTGCAGCGCATGTTGGGCATTAGCTAGTGACTTCTTGAATGAATTATTTGATAAGTAAGAACTTACGTTAGAGAATGCCCAAGGCATTAAGTCCGCCTCTGTACATGTTTGTGCATAAAGAATAAATAAATAAGTGCACTTACCTACTTTTCTGCTCTTGTAAGTTGCAAGTTTTTGTGCTAGACTATTCGTTGTATCTTATTTATACATTTATATGACCCGGGGGTATTAGGTACATCGTGTATTTCCTCCGCCCCGGGTAAGCGGAGAGGTATGTCGGACTCCTACCGTCAAAAACTACCGGAGTGGTCTTCTTCGGCTTCCAGGAGGCTTCCGGAACTCAATAAATCTCCATCGGAAGCCGCCCATTGGTGCCACAGCTTTAGGTTCATCGCGGAGAGGAGGTGACTGTAAAGAGGCCGGCCCCAAGCACATCTCGGCAGGGATTGTAAAGGATCCCCCGAAGCCTGGCCGTGTGTCTTCCCGAGGGATATTTTCTCTGTGCCTCAAAACTAGGAAATTGTGTATTGTATAACAAAAACCTATCTTTATACTAATCACGTTCTCCGCTAAATATACCTACAATATTTATTTTAAGAATTAGTTTGATAAGTGGTCTCTAATGGACATTCCATTAGAGACAGCCCTAGTACGTACGAGTCGCAAATTAGTAGAGAAGATTGAATACATGAGGTGTCGGGTTACAACAGGCGAGGGCCTTGGCCCAGCCTCCGACCGCTAGCCCACTATAAGGAGCTTTATACTATCTCTCATACAATGTAGCTTATTATAAGTTACCCAGAAGCATTCAGTTATCGATTAACTGTTACTATCTCTATGATTGACACTCGATTTTGTGCAACTAATCTTCTCGCCACATAGTTCAAACTTTGAGAAGTGGGGACACTTTAGTCACTCAATATAAACCATCAGCTTACAGTAGTGAAACCTAAAATGTAGTGCCATTTTGAATAATTTATAGAATCGATTCGTATAGGTACTATGTGGTGTTACTGGTTTCGTTAGAGATTACCCCAAATAGACAGAGTAGATGTAATAGCATATAGATCATTAGTCGTCAAACTGTAAACTCCGCCGCATGCGGCCCGAATCAAGATTCGTGCAGCCCGTGGCCCTCAGGAGTATTATATGAGATCTTCTACTACTTAAACTAGAATACTGCTAGCAGTAAGAAACAAACACAAGAAAAAAACGAAACGCACCGCATAAAAAAGTACAGTAGGTTGTCACGGAGTGCCTCCCTCCGTGTTCCTTCCCGGTTAGCTCAACTAGGAGGCTCTCTCCACGGCAGAAAGTAACGGAGTTCAATTATTGACATTCAATAAAACGTAACATATAAATTGTTATATAGGTATATTTGTTATTCACAACTTCAACACTTCATCTTCATGGTGATGTTTATATATTTCAAATGTAGTTTATTATCACAATATTTAAGCTAGTTTAAAAATAAGTAATTGTAATACTGCAGGAGACTATTTGAGCGACAGCTGTGTGTCGAACCACTAGCGTTCAGAATCGAATGTGTAATGATAATGATCAAAATATGAAGAGCGACTCTACGTCACATAAATTCGAATTTTGATTTGAATAAAGAATGATTCGTGAGGTGGACAGTGATAGAAATAAAAGGTATGAAGTCATGAAAGAGGTTGATTGAAATGAAGATGTAGGATGACTTCGTCACAAGGTATCAAAAATGTAATTTTAATTTTTCATTTATAATTTGAATATAAATCTAGATTCAGGAATGAAACCGTATTTTTTAGGTTCACACCTATTCACACATACGTAGTTTTCTGTTCTGTGGTCACCATATTAATTTAGTTAGGTAAACAATTAATATTAACATCGACAAGATATACTAGTGCCGCCCCACATTGTCAGTAGGTAACCTATTAGTTTTTGATCAACAAAGTTTGACGAACACTGATATAGGTAGTGAATCGCAGTCAATAGTAGGTAATCTTCAATTTTGATAAATAGTTAGAATGCGGACATGCATAATTAGTAAAAAAACTGAAGCTTCAAAACGCTTCCTAGTGCGGAGAAGAAACGGCGTAACCAACTCCACAGAAAAGTGGTGTAATTTGTATGTACACGCAAGAATCGGCCACTTAATCAAACCAATGCATCCTGAGTCCTGACAATTTATACCTGCATTGCGTTTTAGGGTTATTAGAAATTCGATATCCGTGGAAATATTAAACCTCTTTTTTGATTGATAATGAAAATGAAAAAAGTCGTTGTGGTCCCACACTAGGATTTTTCTTGTGTTGTGGGTAGGTACAGGACACCGGCCATCGCCCATAGTAAGTCAGGCCCACTTTGACAGGTCGACGCTCGATGGACAAGAGCGATAACATAATCAAAAGACAGCCGAAATACGCAATTAACACTTTAATATAAAAAATAATCGTGGGAATTCAAAGATATTTGGATGTATGGATTTTGAGGTTAAATGGTACTATATTTTGCAAGAAAGCGAGGGTAGATAATGCTAGTGAAAGCTGAGTATGAATAAATAAATATATTACACATTTTAAAACTGAAACTGCTGTTTGTAAAGCTATGTTTATTAATCTTTCTATTCTTAATTAAATATTTTGACGTGACGTTCGACTTGATTTGGCATTTAGTCGTTTAGCCAAAGACAAAATATTTGGACAATTGAAAAAATTACGACGTTGCCGACACATTTTTAATTTTTTTTTAATTTTTGAGAAATGTTTTATGTATATGTAAAGATTCATTAATCTAAACACCGTACGACGTTGCCTTTACTCGACATTGGCGAAATTGTGAAAGATACTCTACAGAAGCCTTAACTTTATAAACCGTTTTTTTTTTAGATATATCATATAGTCCCTAATACGTCTGTGGATAGATCTCAATGTTAATTTAAATTCGTTTGTTATTTATGGTTGACGAATATCATAATATTTTGCATATGGCAACTCACTCAAATGACAATGCAGTTATAATAAATTTATTCAGTCGAGTTCCTTTTTTCATGTTCTACATTATCCCGTCGTTTTGAGCGATTTACAAATTACGGTAAATACACAAAAATATATGCAATTTTTTAACATATATTTCATTCTTGTGGTGGTGGCCGCTGGAGGGTCCTTTAGCATGCACATATATGGCACACCCAGGCCCGGAACAACTTTCTGCGGATCATAAAAATATTTTTTCCGTGCGGGGATCGAACCCGGGCCACGTAGCGCAGTAAACCAATTGCTTAGCCACTGCGCCAACCGTGCCTTCAATTTGTTCGTTGATTGAATATTAGTAGTGTAATAAATATTACCTGATAGTATTAAATAGCGGACACGAGTAAATATTAAGTATATTCATATGTTGCACATCCTACTATACTAATTATAAATGTAAAAGCTTGTGAATATTTTTGGATGTTTGTTACACGCTGAACGTGTTTGCATGAAATTTGGCACACAGATAGACAATAATCTGGCTGAAATATAGATTAGAAAAACAAGATATATTTTTTTACGCAAGCGAAGCCGCGGCCTACGCTTAGTATTATATACTGGTGGTAAGTATCTTATTGCAAGAGCCCGGTTAGGTAGGTACCACTGTAGTGCCAGATATTCTGCTGCCAAGCAGAAGTGTTAACTATGCTCCGGTTAGAAGGGCACTGTAGCTAGTGAAATTACTGGGCAAAAGACTTATTAATTATGTTCTGTTGTCTCGAGGTGATGAACGCAGTGTGGTGCCACGCAGGACTACCCCTGGGTGGCATTACAATTGTTATGGGCAGGCATGGCACCACCAGGCGAATGACTGGAGATAGTATAAACAACCATAAAAGATTATATTGGCCTGGAGCTGTATGTCTAGCTAGGTTAAAAGTATCTTTAGTGATAAGTTCTGATCTACACGCAATCTAAACAGAAAAGTTTGCAGATTAAAAGGTAATTTAATGTTCAAGTAGGCAAACCTGTGCGGTTGCCGTGTGGTGCCAGCTCAGAATGCCACCACCCCATCTCCTCCCGTGGGTGTCGTAAAAGTCGATTAAGGAATTGGCCGGAGGATGGGCAGCAGCGTCCTTCGAGTACATTAACAACTCAACTGCGATCGCCAACCCGTCTGCCAAGCGTGGCGATTTTGGCAAAACCCCTCAATGAGCCCACAACACACCCATATCAGTCGTTGTGGTGACCTTTGGGGGAGGCATGTGTCCAGCAGTGGAATTCATTCGGCCGAAACGATGAGGCAAACCTGTGAACATTAGATGTGCAATGTAAGTAACAAAGTTTATCTCTAAGCTTTATATAGAGTTTAAGGTTTAAGTGTGTAATATACGTTTAATATATGTCCATTATACTACAATACATTACGTTTATGTTCTTCCTGGCAATTACTGTTCCTGGTACTCTCATCTCCGGCTCTCCATCGGCATGTAAGCGTATGGTAAATTAGCAAAAAATAATCGTAATACTCGGCGCGTGCGATCGGCTGCCCTTTTTTAACATCGCATCGCTGCATTCCCCGTAAGCGGCATCTTAGAAGTGCAGACTAAATGCAGGATTATGTATGTTGATGGTCTGGAAGTTATGTAGCAGTATAACTGTAAAAAAATACTATAGGAAACGTAGTTTGATAGAGCTTGGTACCGGGTTTTAAATCAATTAAAAGCAGTTAAGTATGTTATAATAAAATACTTTTAAACGGATTCCATCGCGCATATTTTAGATTTTTGTTTTTCCTGACGTTTCGAACACTTTGCAGGATTCGTGGTCGCAGGATGACTGGCGACAGGCGTCGTTACAGATTTTATAAAAGTTATTTTATTTTTTCTACCGTACAATTATAATCAAAATGATTTCGATCCTGTTATTTAAATAATAAAGTCCCAAACTAAATACCACACTAAAAAAATCAAGACACTGTGAGTGATTACTGCGTGCATCGAAATATTTTTTAACCACATGTCCGTGTGGTGTCCGGCTTAACTCCATCTCGATAACCTCAATAACCGATATAGGTATTTCCATAAAAAATATTTGCATGTGATTAGGTTGTGAGTGTGGCGCCGTGTCGCGGTAGTTTGTATCTACGTATTCACGAGTTAATGGCGGTCGCAGCTAGGTATCTGTCGTTATTAGTGAACAACTGATAATCTTTAAACTTGCTTGCCGTTGCTGCACGTGATGATACTGACACCTCGTGCTACTACCGTGCTCAATCTGTTATGATACTGCTGTTTACAGTAGCGTGTGTAAAATGGTAAACAATAGGCGCTTCCTACAAAAATGATGGACTATTCTATACGACGGAGTTGCGGCTGAAGCCCGTAGAACTGTTGGTACACTATTATAATTATCCTACAACCGTCATTAATTAACTTTCATGGACTAACGGTCGAAACTAATAATCCACCCAATCCAAAATCTTTAGATTTAAGAATTAAACTTGATCTGTTAAAATACTCCATCCCAAATCCAAAGATTTTTTATTTGATTGATTATTGATTTCGGCCGTAAATGTAGCGATGGACGTAGAATTGTGTCGAACATTTGAGATTACGTTCACGAAGCAAGACAAAACGAATAAGATAAAGCTCCAGGGGATCGCGTAAAATTTTCGTTTTATTACTTTCCTTGAGCAACACTTTAATTTTACAAGGTGAATATTTTTATTCTTACTTTTATTTTATTTCAATGACAGTCCCAAATATTTATAAATTGTCCAATAAATATCGCAGTATGGAGGTGCCTGTCTAATTCAGAAAAGAACTCACAGCGATATTTCCTCAAACATTCTTGAATGCTTATCTTTTACGAAGGAGATACAATAATATATTGTCCTCTGTAGTATAAATGCTCTTTAAATAAATAAAACGCAAGTCGTTTTTGTGTGACACCAATTGTTGGCGGGAATTACATATCATAAGGTGCCATGCCCCTTTGCCCTCTCAAAAAAGTTTATAAGTCATTCAGTTCGTTATCAATGGCGCTCTGTGTAAATATCATAAGCGTTATGATACAGTACGCATCATGTGGCAAGGGTGCTGACCTGATCCGACCACATATCCCCACAATAAAAATACGTGTAGCTATACAATCCGACTACATTATGTTGAGAAGAGAAACTATATAAATATAAATCGCAATGAATTGTGAAAATGACACGGTATAATTATATTTTTTCCATTACCTACTTGACGTGCGCATTCCGCAACTCGCAAAGAGTACAAATCTTCCTTTCAAAGATTTATATCTTCAGCCGAGTTTCAAAGTGATTGAAAACCAAATAAAGATTTAAAAGAGGGCATTAAAGCGTGTCAACACGTGAGAAGTTAAATAACACTTACGGAAACAAAGCATAAATCAGTAAATGACTCTGTTTTGATAAACGTAAATAATGAACGTCTCGGTGTGAAAAAAAATCGCCAGTTGTTCGCCAGGAGGGAAGCTTCAATCACGACTTGAAGCATGGCATTGCTCTTTGAAGTGATACAAAGCAATGTTTATTGGTATTGGTGTTGGGCCACCTCTACGCAATATCAGCTCGACGCGAAGAAGAATAGGTTAAAACATAAAATATGTTCGTCAAGCTTCCCTGGAAATTTACAAAAAGCGTTTATGTTTTTTTGAGTCCGGAGCTCTAGCATTCTTCTTTGTTATCATCAAACGTCAAATGTTATTATGTAATTGTATGATTTAACTCACAGTCAACATAATTTCAGCCGAAAACTTGCTCCTCAAAGAATGCCACAACGATCGGTTTAGATTTATGTTGTGTGTATTACAGGCGATAGCAGTTGACTTGTAAATGTACTCGAAGGACGCTGCTGCCCATCTTCTAGCTAATCCCTTAGTTGCATTTTGCGACACCCACGAGATGAGATGGGGTGGCGCTATTCTTAGTCGGAACCCGCGTGGTTGGTGGTGGTGGCAAAACACTCGGAGTACAGCAAATATATTATGTTACAGTAATCCCAAGAAGCCCGTATTTAACTTCTTTTTTTTTTATTGGTGCCCAGTGGAAATTCTTCATGAACTTCCTTCGCCGCGGGGAAGGGCGAATGGGTATGCCGGACTCCTACCGGCTAAAACCACTGGAGCGGTCATCTTCGACACGTAAGGGAGGCTCCAGGTCCTCGTATGATCACACTAGAGCCGCCCACTGGTGCTACGCCTATTGGCACATCTCGGAGAGGGTGACTGTAAAGCGGTCACCCCCCCAGGGGGATTGTAAAGGATCCCCCAAAGCGTCCCACGGCAGCGCGTGACCACATGCGTGCTACCGTCTTCTCTTGGGTCGCTTGGTGTGGGCACGCAGATTCCCCAATCTACGCACCCGCGAACCCAGAGGTCCCCCACCTTATAGCAACGGCAGGGGTTTTCAGGCGTATCGGAATTAGGCGCCAGGGCGGTTGTTACCCCGGCGCCGTCTCCTTCTTCTTCGAGCGGGATCGGCCCTCTCCCGGTCCCGCTCTGCAGTCTCCTTCTGGAGCATGACGCTCTCACAGAAGGAGAGCCCATATTTACCTACGGGGTAGGTAACCGTAGGTACAGTACTAATACCTACCTGCTCATCATCATCATCATATCGGCCATTTATACGTCCACTGCTGAAAAAAGGCCTTCCCATAGATTTTCACAACTGTGTCATCATTTTGCACACGGAATAATCCCTACCTACCTGCTCAAGGGTTACGAAGTGCATTTGAGTCGCACAAATACATGTTTTATGAGTCAACTGATCTCCACTTATGCAAGTAGGCGGGGTTTTTAAGATAAGTACTTTTTACTGGCTTGTTGTACTGATTCTTATCCTTAGTTTTCTCTGCTAGCCGAAGAATTGTACGATCCAAAAATGCAAAGTCATTTATTCAAAATATACAAAATATAGTAGGTACTTATTTTTTAAACGTCAACATAATATGAGACAGCCCTCAAAAGCCCCACTCTTCACCGCTTCCTAGTGTTTAAGCTGGGGAGACGAAATGGCGCATCAAACTCCCCAGCAAAGTCGTATATTACATATAACATCTAGTCTTGTCTACGAATAGATCACCTTTGTTCCGCTGTTCTGTTCCACTGAGAGATTAGGTAGCTTCCACCTGTGCACTAATTATATCACATTGCGATTACTAATCTGCCTGCCAAATTCGTTCCGATTACATTACTATCCCAGACCGTTCAATATGCAGACTACAGGGCAAGCCCATGCATTAAATTCATCGTCAGCATGAACAGTGCGCTACGCACACGGAACAGATATTTTTATGTCTTGCAGATAGGTGTTCCAGCTTATTTATTACATACTAGCTGGGACCCGCGGTTTCACCCGCGTTTAATTTAATAGAAATTTAGAGTACTTCGACATAGACACTTGACATAGAATATATATATATTGGATTTCAAGGGTTTAATTTTCTTTGCGCGGAACCCTAATTATTTTTCTAAAATTAAAGCTAAGCTAAAGCCTAAGTTATTCCTTATATTATAACATCAGCTATCTGCCAGTGAATGTCCCGTCAAAATCGGTCCAGCCGTTTCGGAGATTATCCGGAACAAACAGACAGACAAACAGACAGACAAAAAAATTAAAAATTGTTTTTTTGTTATAGGTACCGTATAAACTTTCATATGCATTAAGTAAAAAGCTGTTATTTTGACATTACAAACAGACACTTCAATTTTATTTATTTGTATAGATGTGGCAGACGGTTTGCGACAGGCGTTAATCGCGCAGACGCCGCTGTTGAACGTCATTTTGGTATTACGTATTTGCCGATAGTGATTAAACAGGGTGCGGGTCTTAGTATGCAAGTTGTACCTATGTCGGTAAACTGTAGGTATACACGATACAGGAGAAATCCAAGAGCGGGGTAACATTTTCTTCACAAAAAATGATCAGTTTGTTCAGATAAAGTTTTACCAAAAAAGGTAACATTTTCACTGATATGATTTTGTTGGTTCAGAGTCGATGCAAAATCTTTTTATCCATATGGAAAGTTGTAAGCATAGTGAATCATGATTACCATATACCAACTGAACTTTATTGATTTAACCAGAATCAGTCATTACTTTTTCACATTCATTACTCAAATTTTGCGCACAAAACAGAAAACTAAATTTTATGTTCTGTGATTATGCGTACCAAATACTAGTCTTGTTGTTTTTATACAAAGTTAGGTTTGGCTTTATTCATGAAAAGAATGAGATGTTTTCTATGACAATTGGTTAGTTATTATTCGTAGATAATGTTATTAGCCCTAAAGAAAGCGTGCCACAGTTTATGTATAAAAGTCATCGTTTCAGCCGAATAAAGTCCACTGCTGGACACAAGCCTCCCCCAAATATCGCCACAACGACCGGTCTGGGTGTTTTGTGTGCTCATTGGGGGGTTTTGCCAGAATCGCCACGCTTGGCTGGCGATCGCCAGATCGCAGTTGAGTTGTTAATGTACTCGAAGGACGCTGCTGCACATCCTCCGGTTAATCCCATAGTCGCCTTTTACGTCACCCACTGGATGAGATGGGTTGGTGGTATAATATTCGTATTCGGCGCCACACGGCAAAGTATGCCTACAAAAATGCCTGCATATAATGTGGGCTGAACAATAATATCTATGTAGATTCCTAGGCCTAGGTCCTGAAGCATTACCACAATTCTCTCCTTTAACATACATAGGTAATATGGCAACACTTTTTTTCTCATGAAAGTCGACACATGATATCAAGCGACAAAAATAACAGTGTTTTATGGCTTATGCATCGTGTATCCTATAGTGACGTTATTTTTTTTTTTTAATTAATGATTGTCATTTTATTTCTGTGGTGACTCGCTATTGATGTTTAACGATTTAATACTTAATGGTGTTTCGCGTTTTTGAGGTTCATTGATGAGAGTTAGCAATTCCTAACGTCTAGTCAACTACGGTAAAGTTACAGTTCTTACGTATTACGTAAATGTACCTATTTAGATATGTTCATAGTCCATTACCGACTTTAACTGACTGTACCTACCTGCAGATACAATATTGTATATTAACACTATAGATACCTGAAATAAGTACTAAATTGAATTATTAGGCACTAGTTGAGATTGTTGAGAACAAAAAAATAAAAACGGAAAACAACTAATAAAAAAATGATTTCATTTTACTTCCTAGAAAAGACTCAAAAGTGTTTACAACAATAATATAAGCAATAATGTGTGAGTTATCAAAATAAACAGTAATGATCATTACTATCAATTCTTAATAATATTTGTTTTTGTAAATGAAACGAACACGGATGTGACCGGCTGGCGTTTCAATATGGCTCATAATATCCTGTCTGTATCATTGAAATACTATAGGGGATTCAGTTATGGGATAAATTTATATTTAGATTAATAACATTAAAAGCAATTGAAGCCAAAAAAAGCTACGTGTGCTACTTGGTTAAATTATTTTTATTTTTTATGTAAACTATCGTTTCTCTCGGTTTCAACAATACGAAATAAACTAGAAAACACATGTAACTCAGCAAGATGCTGGCCACGATCACGGTCACTATAAAGTATTTCCACCACTCATGCATGTTATTGTCTATAGAGACCCACAAGCCGGTGAACACAACGGTCTCTATAGTACACACTATAATCCAAAACACATGCCACACACGCACGTGCCGGAAACGTATCTTGAACTCCATCAAACAGAATAAGTATATGAATGCAAGGAAGACGTAGAATCCTCGCTTCACTGTACTCGCTTGTGGTACTATGAGGAACAATAACATCGCTTGGTAGTGAGAAAAAAGAATAATTATCGCGACGACAGGAAAGAAGTTTATGAAACATGCTATGGAGACCAGACGAGATACGAAAAATGCGTACCACCCTAGAAAGTGAACTAAGGCCGCCGTGGCATCCTGAGGTTCAAGACCACGCATATAGGCTCTTGGTACACGATGTGGAATGTCCGGTTCATCTTGGACTACTTCGTCGCAATATTTCCGTCTTGGAGGGGCTGACAGCCAAGCAGGAATTGACTCTGCATTTTCAACCATTTTTTCGGCCCATACAGCTAACGATGCAGGTCGCGGTGCTAACATTACCGGCGGAGGTACAATGTCCACTCTTTCAACTGTATACTCTGTGTTCCGTCTGAGCGGTGCCACTCTATCGATTATTGTTACTGGTCTAACATATTCATCATCACTGCTTAATTCTGGTGGTTGTATATTTCTACTAGGAGAAATGGGAGGCAAGTAATCCGAACTAGCATCAGAATCAGTTAACACTTCATTATCAAAGAATGCCGACGACATTTCAACAGTATTTCTTGGAGAAAACTTAATTAAATCACTATTAGTATTACGATATCTTATGTCGTTTGAGGTGTCCGAAATTATTGATTCCTTTTTTGTAATCGATTCATAAATAACATCTTCTTCGTCTACTTCTTTTATTTTTTCAATTACATGATCATCGTTATTATTGCTCTTTGTGTCGATAAGAGGTTCCGACATTTTACCCCATGGATATTTTCTGCCGCTTAACTTTTCTCTCTCAAACCGTCTGTACATTGTAGCTGTGCTAGCCATCCGAAGAGAGGATGCGATGATGCTCACAGCTTGAACTGAAACTAATAAAAGTAAGAGTTAATATTTACATAATTTAATTAACTATATTACTATCAAATAGTAAAAGCACGATGACATTTGGTAGGTCAATAATATCTTCATCCCGTGCAAAATGTAACTTGCCGAAAGGTCGTGAAGGAACTAACGAACTTATAAATATATCATGCATTTTTGTTAACTTCAATCCAGGTTTATTTTTTATTTTTATGCTACATGGTGACGAGATGAACATCTCATTCACCTGGTGGTAAGCGCCATGCCTGGCCAAAACAATTGTATTCATACTGCGCTCGTCACCTCACTAGCTACAGTGCCCTTCAAACCGGAACACAGTAATGTCTAAAGTTTAAACACTACTGCTTGGCAAAATATCTGGCACTGGTGTAGGTACCTACCTAGCCGGCCTATTGCAATAAGAGACCTTTTTTTTATTCGTGTCTAGTGCAAATTCTACATGGAACTTCCTTCGCCCCGGGGAAGGGTATGCCGGACTCCTACCGGCCAAAACCACTGGATCGGCACCGAAGGAGGGCTCCAGGTCCTCGTAAGATCACACTAGAGCCGCTCATTGGCGCTACGCCTTTAGGTACATCTCGGAGGGGATGACTGTAAAGCGGTCACCCCTTCTTACGGAGGGCAGGCGGCTGTAAAAAGGCCGCCCGCCAGGCACTTCTCGGGGAGGATTGTAAAATATCCCCCCAAGTCTCGCTGTCTACCACCAGGTACTGCAGGGGATTATATTACAATAAAATAAAAAAAAAATTTCAGACTGTAAAGGTTTAAGACAAAACACAAATAATATGCACTGAATATGAATACAGTGCTGACATGAGACTAGCAATCTATTACCGAGCACAGATCAAATGTAATATTGACCAATAATGGCAATGTTGGTATCGCAATATAATTGAATGAACAGTTATTGATTGCGGCTTGTATGTAACACATAATTATGTAGTATGTATACCTTTGTCAAAAGTCATATCCGAATATCGTGTCATCAAATCCAGGATATTGACGACCGCGTGTGGCGCTGCGTGAAGGAAGGACTGTAGAAACAGGTAAAGTTCTGTTGGCGAAGGTTCACGAGCTTTTAATATAGCCTCCTGAGTCCGTTCTTTATCTTCGTTGCGGGATGCACAAACTGCTTCCACCCACCAGAATATTAGATAGCAGTATCTGTTAAAGCAGTTACTTGATATATTTGTCACTGTGACGACTCATATGGAGTTGACGACCTGAAATAAGTAAGTAATGTCCGGACGAAGCTGATTTAACATCAGTACGTTGACTTCTGTACCGGGCTCCAATGGGACCCGTGAGAAAAAGTTTTAACCAGAATTCCAGATGGAAATAGATATTTTGGGCAAATAATCTGTTATTTTCAACTCTTAGTAAAGAAATGTCTCTCACGCCATTTATGCGTCCACTGTTGAACAAAGGCCTCCCCCATAGATTCCACAACTATGTCATAATTTCGGGGGGCATTTACCAATACTCACCACACTTGACAGGCGGGTTGGTGAGCGCAGTATGGCTACCGGCTCACAAAAGGGACGCTGCAGCCCATCCCTCTGATTTAGATTCCCTTAGTCGCCTTTTACAACATCCACGGGAGGAGATGGAGTGGTGCTATATTCTTAATTCGGACACCATACGGACATCCGGACACCACACCTGTGACTATTATTATTACTGTACGGCTATAGTGCAACTTGCCGTAAGGCCGCGTTTACATGCGAATACGAAGCATGATACAGACAGAACGTCAGAAACACAAAAAGAACACAAATAACTTAGAACATGAGGAAGCGTGTTTCGTGCTGCCTTCACACATGCTACAAAAGTATCGTATAATCGCCACCTCTGGCTTACCGTTTTTTTTATTGCAATACTTTATTATCAGCGTACAAGAGGTTGCTACCCATCCACTTGGCTAATTATTTTTTACTTTTACTCTTCTACTCTGGTGCCGCAATGAAACTGTAATAATATCTATTATAATAATCTATACAAATAAATAAAATTGAAGTGTTTGTTTGTAATGTCAAAATAACAGCTTTTTACTAAATGCATATGAAAGTATATACGGGACATATAACAAAAAAACTATTTTTAAATTTTTTGTCTGTCTGTCTGTCTATTTGTTCCGGGTAATTTTCGAAACGGCAGGGCCGATTCTGACGGGACTTTCACTGGCAAATAGCTGATGTTATAAGGAATAACATAGGATACTTTAATTTTAGAAAAATAATTAGATTAAAAAAAACCCTAGAAAAAAAATCCCTAGAAATCCAATATATATATATATATATTTTATGTCAAGTGTCTATGTCGAAGTACTCTAAATTCCTTTTAAATTAAACGCGGGTGAAACCGCGGGTCCCTGCTAGTCAAATATAAAATTTAAAAAGCAATAATAATATTAATACCAACCTGCCAATAGCAACAATAGGGAATAAAACTGTGTTAACAAATTGAATCACAAGCCAACGTATCTCTTTCTTTTCTATAGTCACAGAAAATGCTGATAGGTCGGTCTGAAGTCCAGGCGGAGGCGACGCCAGTGTGAATACTAATGATATCAATGATGGTAATAATACGAGGATTGTGCAAAACACTCCTATTCTGTAAACAAGAGAAAACGAATTATTCAAATGAGAGAAACGGTCTTTAACAATTCGTCGTACAATTTACACAATTAATTTAATATTCATGTGTTAGCTGACAATCTGAAAATTGAAAAGTCTATGACACATCTAGCGGAGCACTCAGATCAGCACGTTCATGTTGACCTTCACTGTAGATAAATCTATTGATTCAAAATAGCGCTTATTAGTTTATACGGTGTCCAGGCATGGCTGTCCTTTAGAGCGGGATTGGGAGAGGGCCGATCCCGCACGTATATTTATATGGCGGGGCCTCGAAATTCGTGGGTCCGCAAATTGCGGATTGCTCATACCGATTGACCCCCGGGAAGACGGTGCGCACGTGGTTACGTGGTGGTGGTGGAATGGCAGTGCGTCAGCTAACAGGGACGTGGAGGGTGGATCGTGCCGAGGCCTACTACGTGTGATGTTCAGCAGAAGTCGGTTTTAAGTGCCCTCCTCCCCGGGCAGTGTCATTTGCTACGCCGATGACAGAGGGCGTGTCCCTGGTTATTGACTGTATTGGGGCACTTGAAAAGATAGAGACCTTGGTTTTCCATGGGCCACGTCGTCGGCTGACAGCAGGCGCTCACATCACCGTTGGTGGTGTGAGTATAATGCGCGCGCATGCGGGCGCAGATGAGTTACCTGGGCCTGGTTGTTGATCGGTCGTGAGACTTCGGCGAGCACTTCCTCCAGCTCACCACGAAACTGATCGGCGTTGCGTTCGCCTCGAGCCAGCTGCTGCCGAACCTTTCGTGAAGGTAGTATTCACACAATACATGCGGGCCATCCCAAAGGCGGAAATAGGTCATACGGCGGAGTTATAAGTAGATAGCGAACCCCACGGTGTCTCCCCGGAAACAAAGTAAGCGTAAGGTAATTACTCTGCCTAAAAAATGTAAGACGCTGTGGGGCGCTAGGGCAGAAAACGTCCTCTAGTGTGTGTGCAAGCCGCACATAACCACGGTGTCTCCCTGGTAGGTCCGGAGGGAACAGCAGTTGTCGGGACGGTGCACGATAGCCACTTTTTGCAGGACCTTATTGCCCGGTTGTGAATGTTCTGACATGGGCTGCGCAGCCCGTTGGGGCCTTTTCCACTTGTCCATCGGAATGTACAATGTGGCTCGGCTACATCACAAGCAGGCAGCGGGAAGACTCTCTACCCCTGCCCCTTCCAAGTCGAGTAGTAGGAGTGGTAGGGGCGATGGTTCTGCTTGACAGTCATGGCTTACAAACCACCGATCGGCTCGAGCCATTATGCTCAATGAGATAAACTTTCACTCCGAAAGCAAGGTAGCAGAGAGACAACGACTTAAAAACTCACCCGGGGCCCATACTCCGTAAAAAAGGCAAATCTGCGATTATTAGCAAATTATGACAATACCATCATATCAACAATTTATACGTCCACAGCTGAATAAAGGCCTCCCCCATAGATTTCCACAATTCTGTAGTAATTTTAGGGGGAAATGTGCAATACCCACAACGCTTGGCAGGTGGATTGGTGAGCACAGTGTGGCTACTGTTCCACAGAAGGGATGCTGCTGCCCATCCGCTGCCCTTTGGCGTAGAGTCCCTCAGTTGCTTTTTACGACATTGACGGGAGGAGATGGAAAGGTGCTATATTCTTAATCCGGACACCAGACGGACTTATTATGACAATAGTGAATCGGGAAATAGTAGTACCCCGGAGTAGTACTCCGTAGTCCGAGAATCCCTCAACAAACTTATTTCGGACCGATTAGTGCCCCTCTTGTTCTATCTTCGTATTCGTATTTACTCACTTTCAGCCGAGGTTTTAATGAAGGCAAAGGAGGCAGCGTGGTGCAGTATGGTGTCCGGATTCAGAATATAGCACCACTCCATCTCCTCCCGTGGATGTCGTAAAAGGCGACTAAGGGAATCTAAACCAGAGGAATGAATAGCAGCGTCCCTTCTGTGAAACGGTAGCCATACTGCGCTCACCAACCCGCCTGCCAAGCGTGGTGAGTACTGGCAAATACCCCCCAGAATAGAAAAAAGAACACAGTTGTGAAAATCTATGGGGGAGGCCTTTGTTCAGCAGTGGACGTATAAATGACCGATATGATGAAAGGAAGCAGCAGCATGTAAGGGAAGAGTTGGGCAACCGGGCCCTCTTCCCACCCGCTGCAGACGTAATCGAAGCCGGTGGATGCTAGACAATTTCCAGGTTAAATGAGTTGTGGGCCGCGGTTCGGGGCAGTCTGTCACCCGACGAGGAAATATAATAAATACAAAATAGGCCCAAGACGGTGGCGCGTCGTGTTCCGTGTGCGCCTCGCTACTTCCTCTAGTGTAAAGTGTAGTTGTTGTAAGAGCCCAACTTAACCCTTTACTGTCCCTAGGGTGGGTAAGCAAGAGAAAGCTCAAAACTAAAAACGAGCTAATTAGTGTTAGACCACGCATTTTTCCCTTTTCACAAGCTATTTAACGATAACCCACATGCATCTCATCATCATTTCAGCCGAAGCACGTCCACTGCTGAACACAGGCCTCCAATAATCGCCACAACGACCGGTCTGGGTTTATAATGTAGCACACAACGTTGGTGGAGTTTGCTATAATCACCACGCTTGGCAGGCGGGTTGGCAATAGTTGTTGAAATGTAATTAGGGTACTCGAAGGACGTTTCTGCCCATTCTCCGGCTAATGCTATACTCGCTTTTTACAAGACACCCACGGGATGAGATGGGGCGGTGCTATTCTTACCCAGCACCATAAGCTTATGTGCACTGGACATTTTATTTTGATCTCTCAGTTACATGTAGGGTGTGCCACTCCCATTTCTTTTTCGTAACTTCAATACGCCTTTGTATATAGCGGTTCATAGAAAACACCCACACCTACTACGAATTTCGATTTTAAACTGCAGTCTCCGTGTAAAATGGCTGTAACGGAGAGACGGACAGGACGACATTATTAGTGTTCCGTTTTTGCCATTTGACTACGGAACCCTAAAAAGTGCAGGACCGTAGGATTGGTAACAATAGGGTAGTTAGAAGCTTCGACATCTAAAAACGTCATTGATCTAGTGATGTTCATCGCACGTAAGTCTCCCTACCTGAACTAATTCTACAGAGTCTTATTGTGCTTCCAATTAAAAGTTAGAGTTACTTACCCCTCATCACCGTTTAGGAAATGTTCGCAAACAAGAGTAAAATCATAGCACATAAGCGTGAGGTAAATTACAAGTCCTCCGCATGAGGGCAGCACTCGATGCAGAAGGAGCGCTTGCCATGCTGGCAATTTCCATCCCATCAACTCTCCAGACACCTCTGTGTCTAATTCACAAGTGTTAGATCGCTAGAAGTAATAATGTTGAAACTAGATATCCACTGCCAATTATTTATTTTACTTCTTATTACAAATGGTTAAGATACATATTTTTAATCTTCCTTTCACAATCGCAGCTGCTAAGTAAGTAACATTCTAACACACAAAAATGTACATATATATTCTCCTACCTACCACGGATAATTATTAATTAATCAATACAATGTTTCATTACTGATTTTGATACTGTAAGGCGACATATCGTACTAAATAAAACTATTCTAAAATACTTTGAATATATAAACAAATTATTTAAATAAACAACATTAAATACATAATCAAAACATTAATAAACAAAACCAACTGATCTTATTTGACACGATAATCAAGATAATATTTTATTATTCATTTCAATTATCTAAATAAATATTTGTTTAAACTAACATAGGATAACACAATTATACTAATCCACACAACTAATCGTTTGGTCGATTACCATATAATTAACAAATACTATGCAAAAAGACCTGTACAGAACATTACTATATAAAACTAATACAATAATTACAGGTATTTTAACAACTCGTCCATCCTGATAATTGTATACACGTCCTCGTGTAATACAAACAAAGAAATAGAAAGATTACATTACGATATCTGAACTATCCCATTTTTTTTTACCTTTTGTATCTATATAAAATAAATAAAATTGAAGGTATGTTTGTAATGTTAAAATAACAGCTTTTTACTAAATGCATATGAAAATATATAAGGTACCCACAACAAAAAAAGCTATTTTTTTTTTGTCTGTTCGTCTATCTATTGCTTCCCACTAATTTCTGAAATGGCTAGACCGATTTCTACGGCACTTTCACTGGCAGATAGCTGATGTTATAAGGAATAACTTAAGCATCTTTTATTTTAGAAAAATAATTAGTGTTCCGGACAAAAGAAATAAAATCCATGAAATCCTATATATTATACATGCTCTATGTCAAGTGTCGTATGCTGAAGTACTCTAAATTATATATAAATAATCCAATTTCTTTTAGTTTAATTTGGAGGGTGAAGCCGCGGGTCCCAGCTAGTTTACAATACAATACAATACATCTTTATTATTAGGTACCAACAAATGCTTGGTAAGCTCATATCTTTATATGAATATAAATCGTATGAGTACTAATGTAAACGTTCGTGAGTGTGATTGCTAAAACTTATAAATTCATTCATTCGATGTTTCGGAAACATGGATATGTAATATATATTTAACAGTAAATACACTTTGTTGCACTAGTTAAACTTGTCTATTACATGGCACACCACTTATGCACTTCATATGTTACACATTGCACGCCTTATGCATTTCGTACACTTCACATTGCACACCTCTTGCATATTATACACAAGGAATCACACACCTCGTGCTTTGCATTATTTGTAGATGACACATCTCATGCATCACACACCTTATGCATCGCACGCTTTATGCAACGCACGCCTTATGCGTCGTACGCCTTATGCATCACACGCCTTATGCATCGCACGCCTTATGCATCGCACGCCTTATGCATCGCACGCCTTATGCATCGCACGCCTTATGCATCGCACGCCTTATGCATCGCACGCCTTATGCATCGCACGCCTTAAGCATCGCACGCCTTATGCATCGCACACCTTATGCATCGCACACCTTATGCATCGCACACCTTGTGCTTCGCTGCATATTCATAGATCGCACACCTTGTGCTTTTAATACATTATGCATTGCACACCTTGTGCTTCGCATATGTTGTTTGTCGCACACCTTGTGCATTTTATACATTATGCATCGCACACCTTGTGCTTCGCATATTTAGTAGGTCGCACACCTTGTGCATTTTATACATTATGCATCGTACACCTTGTACTTCGCATATTTCGTAGATCGCACACCTTGTGCTTTTTATACAATATGCATCGCACACCTTGTGCTTCGCATATTTCGTAGATCGCACACCTTGTGCATTTCAGACATTATGCATCGCACACCTTGTGCTTCGCATATTTCATAGATCGCACACCTTGTGCATTTTACACAATATGCATCGCACACCTTGTGCTTCGCATATTTTGTAGATCGCACACCTTGTGCATTTAATAAACTATGCATCGCACACCTTGTGCTTCGCATATTTCATAGATCGCACACCTTGTGCATTTTATACATTATGCATCGCACACCTTGTGCTTCGCATATTTTGTAGATCACACACCTCGTGCATTTAATAAACTATGCATCGCACACCTTGTGCTTCGCATATTTCATAGATCGCACATCTTGTGCATTTTATACATTATGCATCGCACACCTTGTGCTTTTTTCACATTGATTTTGCATACACAAAGATAATATCAGAAAACAATTTGTAGTAACGATTGTGAATTTATTACTTTTACCCTGCTCATTACACTCTATTTTCCATCTACCTCATCTGATTTTTCACTATCACTCTTTGTTCTCTGATAAATCATTCCCATTTTCACCATAACTTACACCCCTTTATAAGCTAACGAACTTTTCTTAGTCATCAAAGTATCGATAACTTTATACCTATCATTATCGAATATTTTTATTATTCGACACGAACCTGATAACTTACGTTACAATTTTTACTCTCAACTTTATTCAGTCTCTTTTTCTATCATAACGAGCCTCCTAACTTAAATTTTCGTGGATTTTTAATCCTCGCTTCCATCCCCCCTTTTCATAGAATTTTCCTTTTGCTTGATTTGCACCCATTAACATGATATTCGACTTCTTTTCTTACTCTTTTTACGTTATAAATTTCATCCTGTTTATCATCATTTTCACAAAATTCTAACTTTATTTCAGATATAATACAGCCTTTATTAGTACTATTAAGTTTAAGTTTTTCCTGACCTTTATTTACGGAATTATTTGGGCCCCATCGGACCTACAGTAAGCGGTCGTCCCATAAACGTCCATCTTTTCTGTAGTTTTGAGCGGACAGAGAATTGTTCCGTTGTACCTCTCCACTAGACCAGTAGCCCGTGGAGGCGGCATTTAAAATGTGTTTCGTACCAATCTCACTCATTAAAGTTTTAAATTTAAAGCTTGTATAAAATGTACCTTGGTCAGTAATCAACCGACCAGGTACACCGAATGTACCAACATAGTCACGCAAAACCGCGACAGAACAGCATGAATTTTAATTTTTGACGGCTTTTAAAACTATAAACTTTCGGAATCGTCTACAACATACTAGAATATACGAGTTCTTTCTTTTACTTTTATTATTATTATTACTATCCAAACATACATTCACATACTTTTTAAATGAATCAACGCATTCGCGGGAATCGATAGTGGTATTTTATGCGTTCAAGTGTCTTATTGAATCCAAAGCGTCTCTTTGAATCCGAAGTGCTGTATTCCGTCATGATTCTTTTGCAAAATCTGCTATCTACAGCCCTCTGGTACAACCGACCTAAATCCATATTCGGTTACCCGGTATAAACTAGATCCTTCATTATTTCACCATTTATTTATTATTTTTCCTGCTATTAAATGTTGTAGGTTTTAAAACGCCATTATCTTGATTTTGTTAATACTGCACCATGTTTGCTCGTATATGTCTGTATTCGAGTTTCTAACTTTGGGTCATAAAATGTAAAGCAGGACGCGAAGTCAAAGCAACTAAGTTTTATGAACGCATTGAATTGTCCTACAAACTCACGTCACACCCTTTTTCAATAAAATTGTCAAAAGATGCTTAATTTCAGCAAACCCTCTAATAAAACACGTAAAGAAGGAAGTTTATAGGGCTAACCTATAAATTATCTTACGTTATGGCTGTGGAGTGGAAAACTGCCTACCGACTCTGTTGTACGTAAACCTGGTCGTATACCATGTTCAGATACCTCAAACCCAGAATAACCTTGAAAGAAATAATATTTTTGTGTGGTCAAATTAAGCTCGGGTTATTTTTCAAGTATTATTCGTAACTTATCGATACCGTGCTTAAAACTTTTGGACGGGTCCATATGTCATACATATAGGCTAACGCGGTGTAGCATAGAACTGTCCGTCTGGTATAAAACAAACATAGTCTTAGCTTTAGACTCTTCAATTAAGCCAATTTGGTAGTAGCTAGAAGCCATATCAAGGGCACCAAAGACCTACTTCTGGCCAACCTATCAATTTGGTCCTCCATCCGTGGAACCTGATAATGCTGTTTAGATGTCTCTCTATTTAATGCGCGGTAGTCCACGCATAACCGCTAATCTCCGGTATTCTTCTTTGCTGCTATTATGGGTGAAGCTACCTTACACCTCACCTTATGTGAGGTTGACTCCCTTATGATTTTATGCTTCAAGAGATCATCTAACATATAATTTTATCGATTTACAACATTTTAAATTTTAATTTGCTTTACATCTAGTATTGTCTTTGTTAGACGTCATTTCTAACCTACTGCTAGTCTTACGGATTTCCACGTGGGACCGCTCCGTAGTGGTCTGTCCTAGTAAAATGTTGTAACTCAATGAATCGTCTGAACTGACCAAATCGACCACTATTATAACTCCATCTACAAACAACTCTAAGTTGTATATAATTAGCGGATATATGATCGCGTTGCCGAATCCATGCAAGGAAGGTAAGTTTTTATGTTAAGTTTATGTATCAAGTAAAAGTGATGGCCCAAAACATCTTTGACTTTTTAAATTAATAATCGTAACAAATTTTGATAGTTTTATTTTGTCATAATGTCTTAACTTCAGCCCTTTCCTTTTTGATTTATCTCATACAATTAGGATCAGTATGACCTTATACTTTCATACACTTTTGACATATCGGGAGAGGTTTTTGACAATTAGAATCCACATGTCAGACCTCATGGCAATTGAAACATCTTAAAACTCAATTATCTAGTACTTTCAGTAAATTTCGCGATAAATCTAACCCTTAAAAACCCTAACCACTTATCAACATTATCCATGAACTGATCCATCTTCTATGCGGTACACTATGCAGTCTATAAATTTCCGGCCCAATATATGATAACGATTTAGAGCTTTAAAATTTTCATCGTAATAATCCTCTAAGTCATGCTTTTAAATTAAGCATTTCTGTTAATAAATGTTCATCACTTACATTAGTAAGAAAAGGAGCTTTAAGCTTTTCTTGCCATATATCCCATGTGAGTATAACAGAAGATTGCCCCTCATATCAACGCTTCGCTATTTGCATCAATTTCGGTAGAGCGTAATGAGCAGTTTGTTTACTATCCCGACCATAGATCTCAGCACATTCGTTAACCAAGTAAGTATCGTTTGGTTTCTAACTTTGGGACCAAACTCAGGTAGGACATTAAAGGATGTATATTTTTGTTTTTTAGCTTTCGGATTTACGGTTGCTATAGCTTGTAAAGGTTATTTATTGTCTCGATCAAATCGACACTAGTACGAGAACTGTTGCTACTTGGTGTACAAACTGTGTTCATAGGCGGTGTGTAAGAATGTTGATCTGGTACTAATTCCATCTTTCGTCGATGGGTTCCCAACGTAATAGAATTTTCTGATTAAACGCGCAGATGAGGGTACGTTGAGACGCAACAGTCATTGCTATTAAGCGGCGTGCTCTCTTTCTTATGATATGAGCGACCTCGGTCAAAGTCAAGTTCAAACTATTAGAATAACATTACGTACCTTCAGATGATGATTCAGTCCACGAAGAGTGCGACATACGCTTACGGTACCTCCGGATATGTTGTCGATCCTTACTTCGAGATTGCAACCGTGATTCATGACGTGATTGCCGCTTCTCATCACGATTTCGTAAAGCTCGTTCACCGTCTCGATGTTGGGACTTCCTCCTTGATCACACTGACGACATCGAGCGTCTTCGGGACGCAATCTGGGTCGCGTCCATTTTTATAATTTAAATCGCAAAACTAAAATAAAGAAAAATCGTTAGGTATTAAGTACAATTTGACCGTAAAACGACGCGTAGTAATCCCACTTCTGATTTGTTAGATCGCTAGAAGTAATAATGTTGAAACTAGATATCCACTGCCAATTATTTATTTTACTTCTTATTACAAATGGTTAAGATACATATTTTTAATCTTCCTTTCACAATCGCAGCTGCTAAGTAAGTAACATTCTAACACACAAAAATGTACATATATATTCTCCTACCTACCACGGATAATTATTAATTAATCAATACAATGTTTCATTACTGATTTTGATACTGTAAGGCGACATATCGTACTAAATAAAACTATTCTAAAATACTTTGAATATATAAACAAATTATTTAAATAAACAACATTAAATACATAATCAAAACATTAATAAACAAAACCAACTGATCTTATTTGACACGATAATCAAGATAATATTTTATTATTCATTTCAATTATCTAAATAAATATTTGTTTAAACTAACATAGGATAACACAATTATACTAATCCACACAACTAATCGTTTGGTCGATTACCATATAATTAACAAATACTATGCAAAAAGACCTGTACAGAACATTACTATATAAAACTAATACAATAATTACAGGTATTTTAACACAAGTCACCATTTTATTATTGTTATCACCATTTAGTTATTTTTGTTACAAATCATTCTATCGTTTTATTTAACAACATTTCTAACAACACTTTTTTGTAATTTTCAATGTCAGTTTCCGAAAACTACATCACATACATTACGGTATCAGGTATAAGAAAAAATATAGAACTGTTTTGTTTGAAATAATTTTACATAAAGCAAAATGTGTTGTATTCTTATTACCCGCACCCATTGATAGTGATAAGATAAGATAGCAGAGTGAGTCAAATGGATAACTTGGATGACATAGTTTTTAAACAGGTAGGTAGGATTTATCAATATAGTTACGTATTTGCACTACTTAGCTATATTTTTGCCGGCTACGAATAGCACCAACCCATCTCATCCCGTGGGTGTCGTATAAGGCGACTATGGGATTAGCCGGAGGATTGGCAGCAGCGTCCTTCGAGTACATTAACAACTCAACTGCGATCGCCAACCCGCCTGCCAAGCGTGGCGATTATGGCAAAACCCCCCAATGAGCACACAACACACAACACACCCATATCGGTCGTTGTAGTGATCTTTGGGGTAGGCCTGTGTCCAGCAGTGGACTTTTTCGGCCGAAATGATGACGATATTTTTCAATATCCGCTCCATAAGGCCGTGTATTGTGTGCGTAGACAGGTTTTAAGGGACACCTATGAGAGTAGGTTCTGTAACTGTACAGAACCTACAACCTACCTAGAATATATTTAGAGTGTTGTAGGAAAGTTAAGTTAAACCCTCTTCCTCTGTATAAAATTAAATGGATAACTAGGCTATTATTCTAGCTCTAGTCCGAATTAAGAATATAGCACCACTCCATCTCCTCCCGTGGATGTCGTAAAAGTCGACTAAGGGATTCTAAACCAGAGGGATGGGCAGCACCGTATCTTCTGTTGAACAGTAACCATAATGCGCTCACCAACCCGCCTGCCAAGCGTGTTGAGTTGGTACTGGTAAATTCCCCCCAAAAGACCGACATAATTGTGCAAATCTATGGGAGAGGCCTTTATTCAGCAGTGGACGTACTATGGCTGATATGATGATGATGATGAAATGAGCGAAAAAGGCGGACATTTGTACATTTCGTATTTATTTAAAAAACTTATAGTCCTTAAAATAGTACGTATACGCGCTATGGTATCGATATTTTAGCACCATTCAGACTTCGATTTTACATTAGGTTTTATTCTATTCATGCGGAAATATATAGTAGGTACGTTAAGTAGGTACTATTTATGTATACTTATGATTAATATTCAATTTATAGTAACTAGATGCTACTTTGTATTTCATTGATTTTATAATAATTATTCACTCAAATAAGTGTTTACGTAAATACTACCATACAATAATGAGCGACAGCGTTTCGGTTTCAGATTCGGCCAGCTTCGGCCAAAATTGTTGGTATCGGCGGCAGTTTCGGTTTCGGTTTAAAGGCTTAAAAGTGGCCGAAACTTCGGTTCTGCAGTAATTTAATTTGTAGACATTTATGACATTATTATTGTAGAATTGAAAAAAAAAGCTATGGAGAGCAACATGCTTGGTATTTCTTTACGAGATCGAATCAGAAAAGAGGAGATCCATAGAAGAACTAAAGTTCTTGCCATAACTGAAAGGATTAAAGATTAGGAGTAAGCTGAAGTGGCTCATTGTTCGTAGAACTGATGGCCGTTGGGGCAAAAAAGTTCTCGAGTGGAGACCACGCATCAGAAAACGAAGCATGGGATGACCTCCAAACAAGATGGACAAGCAACCTGGTGAAGGTCGCTGGAAGTCATTGGATGCGAATGGCAAGTAACCGGCGGTTGTGGATTTTATTTGTGTTTAATCTAATTGCTTAATCTGATACAAAGATGGAAAAACTTTATAGTTTAATATTAGGTTATAATGAAAAACTAATTTTACAGTGATTAAGTTTCCGTTTCGTTTACGGTTTCGGCCAAAACTAGAGGATGAACTGAATAATCGGTTACGGTTTCGGCTGAAAATTGAGTTTCGGTTGGACACTAAATATTTAATTATCTGGAAAAAATTTCATAATTCATATAAACATCCACAATAAGGATTTTTTACTGGCCAGTTAGTTTTTATCAATTAAGTATTGTATTATTTTTACAATTTTAGTTTAATGGCTTTAACGGTTTACGATAATTCTGTCAACGTCAAAGTTGGATAAAACAAAAATGTATTAAAAGATAGACCAGGGGAAACAATTGAATCGTACGACGTTGCCGACATATTTTTTAGATTTTTTATCATGATTGAGAAATATTTTATGAATAAGTAAAGATTTATTAATCTAAACACCGTACGACGTTGCCTTATACTTGACATTAGCGAAATTGTGGAAGATACTCTACAGAAGCCATAATCTAAGAGAAGAAGAAGAAGAAATATAGACCAAAATAATAAATAGCCCTTAATAGCAAATCGTAAACAATATGCATTGAATAACAACTAAGCTGTATGTAGATTTGTCGACTTACTTTTATTCTACTATATCGTATGCGCTTTAGTCACTGTTGATTGAATTATCACCTCCATCGCCTCAAAATGATCAATTCTCGACCTACTGTGATTGTTGTCAATCGTAAAAGGTTCAATCACTAAATCATGTCTTCTTGGAGTGTTCATCTTTCAACATTCAGCGCCCTTGTGTTGTCGGATAAGCTTCTAAAAATGTATTTTGAACCTGAACAGGGTCCCGCAATGCATACAGGAATGTATGTATAATGTAATGTATGTATTACTTATGAATGCTTCAACTTTTAACTTTTTGTGTAATTTTATATCAAATACTTATATTATTATATATTAGTAGTCTGTGGTCGTTAGGAGTAATTTTGCTGTGTCCCTTGCCTTAATAATATTTAGTTGTAAATAGGTATAGATCAGTTGAAGTCTACTAAGGTTACGTTTGTACTTCTATTATTTTCAAGATAAAATAATAATAATACTTGGTGTTGCTCCTTGTCGCCTGTAGTGGTGACCATTTAGGGGGCCCATCTTGTGAGTGGCGAGTCACCGTCTGCCACAGAAATTCACGTTCAAGGTTGAAAGGCAGACGCCGTTGTTCCCGTAATTATTTTTCTTTTTATTCCATGTAACACCCATTGCAATAGACCTTATCGTTATAGTTTCCATATCATACAATAGCCTTACATCACTGGGGACAATCGATGACTTCAATTTATAGTACAGCTATGGAGAGTCCCCGGTTGGTGTCCCATTACATTTTAGATTGAAATTCTCTAAAGCCCCCTCTGCGTGTTGGACTCATGTCCCCGCATAAGCCTATCAAAACACCGGGTTCTCCCTTACGGGGGTTATAAACCCGTGAAAAGAGAGACATGTACTTAATAATACTTTGTTTTTAATGTTTGAATGAGACATTACAGATTTTGACAACGAAGTCCAAAGATTAAAATCTTTGACGAAGATCGTTAAACTTGAAGATGACTATTAGGGTTAATAACTAATGTGATGATTATTAATATGGATATACTAATATGAAGATCACGAATATGGATATGACTAATATAATATTGGATTTTACATACAATTCTACGAAAGACAATAAACAGACTTACAAAACGGAAGAAATAATTAACGTCAGACAAGGCAGTATGGTCAATAGACTATACCATGCCCAAACGGGCAACAGAAGAAAAAAAAATTGACTCATCTAACGACCAGTGTTGCCACCTTAGCGATTTTGTCACTAGACCCTGGTGACTTTTGACCTCTTTTAGCGATTTATTTCTGTCATCTCCAATCTGGGTTTTGACATATTTTAATGTTTGTTACTGCAGTTTGGTACACAATAAAAAGTGGTATTGAGTCACAGCGTTTATTGATATTACGTAACAATATTTGAACAATGATTTTTCTTCTTCCTGCTCTGGTCACAAGTTACTTGCGAAATTAGTGTTATTTATATTGCAAAAGGATTTTACAGTCGACCGCCTGACACTAACCCTCGTTGGGTATGGTAGTAGTAGTCGGTTGTTTATCCGTCACCTGCGGGCAACTCAATGTGCCTAGAGGTGGTCATTATTTCAATAACGGATAATGTAATTAATTATTCTTACGCAATGTATAACACATTATTGAACAACGAATTATCCTGTCGTCGTTTTTCGTTATTGTTATTGACAACAGCCAGGCAGTGCGCGCACACTCGCAGCTAACGTCGCACGGCTACATGGCGAATAAGAAAGCATTATTCGCAACCAATAGGTGTGAGAATATGGTGTTATTCAAATACGACGTACTTCACATTGATAATGAATTACAAATCATACGATTATAGTCCTTAAGTGCACGTCATAAAGTTCACTTTTATTTTTATCGTAGTCTGTTATCTTAATGTCGTGAGTCACCTATTTTATTTTACGATTTGATGCTTTATTCAATTGGAATAATGTCGATTTTAATATTTAACTGTGGCAATAACTAAACAACGGATAACGAAAATTTGACGACAATGAGACAATAATGTAATGCGAGTTGCGACTAATGTAAATGTTATTGTTATCATTGCGATCACGAACACGATTGTCACTATCCGCTGTCGCTGTCCGGTGATAGTTGACACTTGAAAAGTTTATTTTGGTGTTTTAGATTATTGTAATTACTAAATCATTTAAGTATAGTAAGTGTTTTAAATTATTGTAAGTAATTACTAAGTAATGTACTGCATATAAACAAGCTACACATAATCCATAATTTATTATAACGTTGCGAAACCGCAAAATGATTCAACAGCATGATAACAGGATAACTGACAGCAGTTTATAATAACAGTTGTTGTAAAATAACACAGCAGTGTAATTCATTACTGAAATTTAGCCGTTATTGCCATCTCTGAATGTGCCTAATAATAATGGTACACACCGGGTTCCAAACTCCCTTAGTCGTCTTCTACGACACTCACGGCATGAGATGGGGTAGCCCTAAGCGTGACCGGAGCCACACGGCAATTTGAATATGTACTGCCGCTTGAGGAGTTTGTCCAGTACTATTGATACTTCGATAGATGGCATTACAACATAGTTTCTACTAAAATATATTATTTGGCATTTCTGGTGACTCGCATCGAATTTATCCCAATTTGGTGACTTTTGTTAGAACTTGCAAAAGTAGAACCTATTTGCTACAATAAAAAGATAGTTAAATATTATCTATGTATACTTCCTCTTCTCTTCTGTCTCTTCACTGAACTGAAAATGCACGTAATTGTTTTGTGACACGTATTAAATAAAAGAAAAGAATAATATCCACTGCGATTTTAATATTCGTTAACCCAACCAAATAAATAATTCTAACAGGTTATGGGATACTAGCAAGAATGTTGAAAAATATTGAAAATTGTGACAAAGGATTTATAAAATTAGTTGTAGATTATCGGGTAATTTTACGTTTCTTCCGCTTCTTGTTTTTCTAATTTCTTCATTTTTATTATTCTCTTCTTTTTCTTGACTTGTCTTTCGATTTAATTCATTATTTACTTGTTCTTCGTCATGTTGCAGTACATCTTCCTGCTCTATTTGTCTTTGACATCCTTTTTCTTTTTGATTGTTTTTCTCTTTATCTTCCATATTCTCTTCCTCATATCTATGGTAGTATTCATTTCCATTTTGTACTTCTTTTTCTTTACGATTCTCATATCTTATTTGAGTCTCATCAAATCTCACGTCACGAGAAATTATTATTTCATCTCTTATTGGATCCCATAATCTGTATCCTGTTCTCCCGTATCCAACCATTCTCATCTCTTGTGCTCTTTTCTCCATTTTGGCTGGTTTTGGTAGCGTTAATGCCCATGCTTTAGAACCAAATATTCTCAGTTTTGATAAATCATATCTTCCAAAATATATTTCTGCAGGTATTTTGTTATTTACTGCTTTGGAAGGAGAACGGTTCAACTGATAAGCTGCACACATAATAGCTTCAGCCCATAAATGTTTAGGCAAATTACTTTCTGCAAGCATTGTTCTGGCTTTATTGCATAATGTCCTATTTATTCTTTCTGCAACTCCGTTCTCTTGAGGTGTATAAGCTAATGTATATTCAATGCATTCCATTTCCACCTCTGTTTATACAATAGTGTTTTACTTTTTTCGCTGTGAACTCTCCTCCGTTGTCACAACGTATTCTTTTTACTCTGTTTCCAGTTTCATTCTCTATTTTCTTTATGTAATTAATCAGATTATCTTCTGCTTCAGCCTTGTTTTCTAATGGAAACACAACACAAAAATATGAAAAGTCATCTACGATTGTTTGATAATATCTTATCTTGTATTGCTCGGTGTTTTAATTGGACCGGCTATATCTGTGTGGAGATATTCTGCCACGTTGCTTGAACGTGGTTTCAGAGTTTCTTGAAATGGTAATCTTGTCGCTTTTCCTTCTAAACACGCTCCACATTGGTGTTAACTGTAAGGTAATTTCATTAGCCTTAATGATATTTTATTCAAAGGGCCTAGTCGTTTGTGCCAAAGATCATCCTTATTTTCCACTATCATACCGTATCTTTCAGGTTCAACTACTTTCATACTTAATACGTACAAATGTCCCTCTAGTTTTCCATACACTGACATCGGTATTTTCCTGTCAAAACTATCAACACTAAAAATTTTCACAAAAAATTTCCTGAAAATTATATTCAAATCTTTATCTAAAAGCTTCTTTACAGACAACAAATTATGTGACAGATTGCTTACAATAAGAGCCTCACAGTTTATTATCAAGTCCCTATAATCTAGTCTTATTTTACCTTTTTGTTTGCTGATCAAATATTCACCATTTGCAACTTTAATTCTTACTTCCTGTTTTAGATCTTTTACCTCTGTCATTATGTGTTTATATTTTTCTTGAATCAAATGTTCGCCCCCGAATCTACAACTAATAAGATTATGAAGTTTATGAAGCATTCTGCTTATCATCAATGTTAGAAGAACCTCAAACATACAAGGAAGCTTTACAAAAGGGATGGAAAGAAGCAATAGATAATGAGATAGAAGCACATAATAAAATGAAAACATGGACTGAGACAGAATTGCCAAAAGGAAAACAATTAATAGATGCAAAATGGGTATTTCGCGCAAAAGAAAATGGAGTTCGAAAAGCAAGACTAGTAGCAAGAGGATACAAACTAATAGAAGAACAAGATTTTGGGAAGAATTATGCACCAGTTGCAAGAATTTCAACAGTTCGAGTTGTACTAGCACATCATCATTTCGGCCGAATGAAGTCCACTGCTGGACACGGGCCTCCCCCACAGATCACCACAACGACCAATATGGGTGTTTTGGGGGTTTTGCCATAATCGCCACGCTTGGCAGACGGGTTGGCGATCGCAGTTAAGTTGTTAATGTACTCGAAGGACGCTGCTGCCCATCCTCCGGCTAATCCCTTAGTCGACTTTTACGGCACCCACGGGAGGAGATGGGGTGGTGGTAGCACATGCAGTACAAGAATCATGGAAGATCAGGCAATTAGATGTGCCAACTGCATTCTTGAATGGAAAATTGGAGAGTGAAGTTTATATTAAACCACCAGAAGGTATTGAGGTACAAGGAAATAATATATTAAAGCTAAACAAGGGACTATACGGATTAAGAGAAAGTCCTAGATGTTGGAATCAAAGATTTGATGACTACATACATACCATAGGATTCGAAAGATCTCAAAACGATTTTTGTCTATACATCGGAAAAGAAATTAATGTTTGGCTGATAATTTATGTGGATGACATACTATTAATTGGCAACGATGAAAATCTGGAAAATATAGTAAATGTCTTGAAAAGAGAATTTAATGTGAAAGATTTTGAAGAAATAAAAAACGGTACATTTTTAGGGATGGAAATAGTTAGAAAAAATGAAACCTTGAAGATAACACAAAAAAAAACAAATTATGAAAATATTAGAAAAGTTCAAAATGAGTGATTGCAACGGGGTAAGTACACCACTAACCAAAGGATTCCAAGCAAACTTGCATGAAGAAATTGAAGATGTCCCATACAGACAAATAATAGGAGGTTTGATGTTTATATCAACTGTATCGCGACCAGACATAGCGTTTGCTACATCATACCCGAGTCAATATCTTGACAAACAGACTAAAAGTCTATGGATTCAAGCTAAACGAGTGTTAAGATACTTAAAGAAGACTATAGATGTTGGACTATTGTACAAGAAACATGAGGAAAAATTCAAATTGGTAGAGACATATTCAGATGCTGACTGGGCAGGTAACCATACAGATAGGAAAAGTGTAACAGGGTCTATTACTCTTTACAACGGAAACGTTGTCGCTTGGTTATCCAGGAAACAGGGTTGTGTTTCACTTTCAACCGCTGAGGCTGAATACGTAGCAGCTGCGACAAGTGCGTGTGATCTTTTGTACGTAAAAGGATTATTCTGTGATTTTAGTACGAGAGAGAGTATGAAAGAGAGAAATTTAAAATGTGTGTTGTATATGGATAATAGAGGAGCTATTGAATTAACAAAATATTTTGAAAATAGCAAGAGAGCAAAACACATCGATATTAAAACTCATTTTATAAAAGACCTAGTAATAAAGAAAGTTATAAAAGTTGAATTCACTAGTTCTGACAACAATTTATCTGATCTATTGACCAAACCACTTTCTAATGAAAAGTTTAATTTACTAAAAGCTAAGTTGAATATTGTTTGAGTTAGAGTATATGTTTAATATTGTAAATTGTAATGTTAACGATTTAAATTCTGAAGAAGTTCAAATCGAGGTGGGGTGTTAGAAATTACAAAAGTAGAACCTATTTGCTACAATAAAAAGATAGTTAAATATTATCTATGTCTCCTCTTCTCTTCTGTCTCGTCACTGAACTGAAAATGCACGTAATTGTTTTGTGACACGTATTAAATAAAAGAAAAGAATAATATCCACTGCGATTTTAATATTCGTTAACCCAACCAAATAAATAATTCTAACAACTTTTGTGTGTTGATCTAGTGACTTTAATTTTTATGAGGTGGCAACACTACTTACGACTGTGAGTTATGTATGACAGTGACAGACAGACTCTTGAGTATTATTGTTCTGTGGTGACAGATTGCTAATGGCAACTAACTGGCAGTAAACATAAATAGGTTAAATTGTTTAAACTTTTCGGATGATTCGCTCTTTCTACGATCGTAACATTGTAATATTATATAAATAGATTCTAATTGGCCCTAAAATACAAAATGCTGAGGAATTTTTCAAGAGTACTATGTCACCGACCACAGAATTCATTTAGGCGGTGTGCTGATAATGTTGATATCAATAGGCAAATACACTGTGGAGTTTGTTTAAGAAATCCTAGGTATACATCTAAGACAAACAAAACCTCACCAGCTTTAGCCAGCAAGTATCAAGTGATTACAGATGTAAATTCTACGATCATCGAAAACACTGCAGATGAAATTCCTACCGAAGATAAATATCCTTTACTTAGTGATGAATTTGATGGCATCAATTTGGAAAGTAAGTAATCTTTACATGTTGAAAAATCGACTTCAAATCGTTGATCTCATCATCATATCAGCCAAAGGGTGTCCACTGCAGAACAAAAGCCTCCCCCATTTATTCCCACAATTGTGTCATCATTGGAAATTTGCCAGTACTCGCCATGATTGGCAGGCAGGTTGGTGAGCGCAAAATGGCAGCTGATCCACAGAAGAGGCGCTGCTGTCCAACCCTCAGATAAGAGTCCCTTAGCTACTTTTTATGTTATCCATGAGAGGAGATGGAGTGGTGCTTTATTCATAATCTGGACACCACAGGGTATACATTCATCTGAACACTGCAAAATAATTAACTTATTTACAGATCAGGGTCATTATCAAGTTCTTTTTACAGTTGAACATATGATTTTTGTTTTAGGAGGCACCGCTGGTGTATTTGAAGTAAAAGATCTTGTGGATTTACTACAGAGAGAAAACTCCCGGGATGTATTTGTAGCTAATGTTCCTCAACACATCCGTTATGTTGATTACATATGTGTCGTGACTGGTCGAAATAAAAGACACATTTTAGCAATAGCAGAATTTGTGCGGAGAGTGTATAAGAAGAAGTGTTACAAATCAGATCCAATACCTAGAATTGAAGGAAAAGATTCGGATGAATGGATGGCATTAGATTTAGGTAATTCATATATTAGTAATGTCTTAGATTTTCGCGATTATTACACATTATAATAAAACACTTTTAAACGGATTCTATCGCGAATATTTTGATTTTCCTGACTTTCGAATACTTTGCAGCATTCGTGGTCGCAGGATGACTAAGGTGACAGGCGTCGTTACAGATTTTAAAAAGTTATTTTATTTTATCTACCGTACAATTTTAATCAAAAAATTAGTTTCGATGCACGCAGTAATCACTCACAGTGTCTTGTAACCAAACCAAACCATTATCTTCGTTTTGATCAACCTCAAGTACTCGCGAAAGAGAACCGATATGTACCTAGAATGTTTCGTGAGGCTATTAAAATTAAAAAACATCCTAATTTTAATAGAGAAGATGGTTGGAAGTCGGCTTGAAATAGGTTTTTATAGAAGCACGCTTTAAGATATGACCAATTCTGTCCGTGACTCCCTTAATAAATGGCAAAACAGCGGGCCGTCGATCAACCGTGGTGGGTTTCGGGCGGCTTCTGCGACGGGGATGTGGAGCTTTCAAATTGTTATTTTGAAGAACTTGCTTCACATGGTTAAGCTCCCCTGCCAGGTGGTCGGCGCAGATGCCGTGTGCTCTCTGTAACAAAGATTTGGCCACAGTAGCTAACTGACAAGGATGGTGGTGAGATTCACCATTAAGGTACCTGTTTGTATGGATAGGCTTTCTATACACAGTGCAAAGCCTTATGCCTATGTGGTTTATCATACATAGGGCAAACAAAGCGTAGCATAGCCACCCGAATAAAAGAACATATAGCTGACGTCAAGCATAGACGCTCCACAAAGTCTGCAGTGTGTGAACATGCCTTAGGCAAACCAAACCATTATCTTCATTTTGATCAACCTCAAGTACTCGCGAAAGAGAACCGATATGTACCTAGAATGTTTCGTGAGGCTATTGAAATTAAAAAACATCCTAATTTTAATAGAGAAGATGGTTGGCAGGTACCACCTGTTTGGAATCCAGTCATTAAAATAATAAAGTCCCAAACAAGATACCGCACTAAGAAACATCAAGACACTGTGAGTGATTACTGCGTGCATCGAAACTAATTTTTTGATTAAAATTGTACGGTAGATAAAATAAAATAACTTTTTAAAATCTGTAACGACGCCTGTCACCTTAGTCATCCTGCGACCACGAATGCTGCAAAGTATTCGAAACGTCAGGAAAATCAAAAATCAAAATATACACGGTAGAATCCGTTTAAAAGTGTTTTATTATAATTCATATATTGATAGATTCTGTGTGGTGTCCAGATTAAGAATATAGCTCCTAATGTGGATGTTGTAAAAGGCGACTTAAGGATTTTAAAGCTAGAGTGATGGCAGCATCACCTTCTCGCTTTTGTGGAACATCTGTCATACTGTGCTCACCAACCCACTAGCACCATGAGTACAGGCAAATTCCCCCCAAAATGATTACACAACTGTGGTAATATATGAGGGAGATTATATTATTTAGACCGTGTTGATGTAAGATAGCCCATATTTAAAACTGTATAACTAGCATAAAAATAATCACCATCATCATCATATTAGCTAAAAGAAGTTTACTGTTGAACAAAGGCCTCCCCAATAGATATACACAATGAGCAATTACATGCTGCCTGCATCTAATGGCCCCAGCAACCTTCACCAGGTTGTCTGTCCACCTTATTGAGGGTCATCTCACGCTGCATATTCCAGTGCTCAGTCTCCACTCAGAACCTTTCTACCCTTCAATAATCTGACGGTGATAAAAATTGTGATGGTATTCTTAATACTAGTATTAATTTGCAACTTTCAGGTAACATAGCATTACACATATTCTCAGATAAGACGAGAAAAATATATGATTTGGAGACACTCTGGTCAGTTGGGCCTGAATATGATGATCAGATCAACAAGAAGAGCGAAGTTGTAGACATGTTTGAAAACTACAGTGATTATTTGAAAGATCTCAAACCTTTGAGACAATAGTTATTAAATAATTATATAGAATTTAGAGTTTTTGATATCCAAGCATGAATGAAGAATGAATTAAAAATCCTTTAAAAGTCTCATATAAAATGTTTATTTCTGCTTAATTACATTAAAGATACATAATGTGGATTGTATAATTCAATCACAATACACAATCAAAACTATTATGAAACACTGAATCTGATTATTCCATATCAGTTAAATAAAAACAAATATTCACAATATTTAAATTGTAATACGAAAATTTACTATCCATTTTAATTGCTGTAATATCAAGATTTTTACTAATATTAATTGATGTACAAAATAATGATTTGGCATAATTTATAACTAGCTCAGAATTTTAAATGCAGTAATATTAATATGACAATATAAAATTATATGAAAAGAACAGCAGCTGACTAATACATTCATACCACAATCACAAGATCCTTATTTCAGTCAAATGCAGTTGCACATACTAGTAAATCTAATAAATACTAAATAGCATAGATTTAAAAGCAACCTAACATTAGTGCTTTATGAGTTAAAACTATGTATGTAGATAATAAAATATATTGGAAGTCATTACAATTACAGCCTGGAAAATATGTTGTGTAGTAAATCAGCATATATATATTATTTTAAAAAAACATTTTTGGACCACTGACAAGTCTTTCATTTCTAGTAACTACATAATTAATAAATTTAAGAGCATACAAATAATGCACTGCCAATATAAAGCATTTGTGCACATACAAAATTAAATATATTTTTCAATTAAATGGTTATAGTTAAATAGTAAAATGGTATATAATACCACATGCTTTCGATTTTTCTTCCTGTAGCCTAGTCATGTAAAATAAAAAAAGTATTACTTTTGTTTGTTATTTTATATAGTTATCTAAAATGTAAAATAAAACAGATTATTAATTATTACTGAGGATACATCATTAGGCCTTTATTCTCAAGGCAATAGTTGACATTATTTGATGTTTTGATGTATGGTATCAATATATAAATACTGTAGCACAGTATTAAATAATACAATTAACATTCAATTTAGTGCAATAATTCTAATTGCAAATGCAATACATTCTTATAAGGTACACAAATATTATTGGTTTTGTGGTTTATTTATGATTTTAATCTTGGCTCACTGAAGAATTATGACAATATGGCTACACTACGCCTTACACCAGCACCTGAATTGACATTGTCTAAGCTTGACCATTTTTTTAAGCCATTTTTTACCACTTCTGCTGCTATTTTATCTTCCATGACTCTGGACATTGCTTCCAATTTCTGTGCTCTCTCTTTACTTAATGGCTCACTGGGAAAAGCCAGGTCATTAGCTTCAGCAAGGGTACGCAGATCAAAATAATATTTAGCATACACACTAGATGGTACATTGATATTAAATTGCAACATTTCTAAAAATTGCCTTTCCAACTCATTCATATCTTCCACAGTTATGTCTTTTAGAATCTGGCAGTAATCTACATTCCAAACAGCTTGGTCATCCCACACTTTGCTGGCCAATAATATGGCTCCCAAAACTATTCTTTTCCAATTAGATGGAGCAATATCTAGTTCAGCACATATTAGGAGACGCTCCAAGTATACTAACGTAATAATAGCACATTCTGCTGTCAATTGTGCAGCATTAAACAAAGTTCTGACAAACTTATAAATCTGTTTGTGCTCAGGATTATATTTATCATAATCGTCACTTACTCCTTCTTTACTAAGAGGATGGAGCTTCTCATCAAAAATGTCTAACCTGCGTTCTGATGTTCTGTTTTTTATGTGGTAATAAATAGCAAGAGCTACGCACTTGACAGTGTTCTTCAGATTAGGCTGAGATACTGTGCTATCATCTAAATAAATAGTTGAACAGGAACTGCTTTTTTTGAGCTTATTATCAGCAATTTGGTGTTGACTGCGCTTCCTGGTCATCCCATTTTCTATGGAAGCTTTAGAGCGCTCCATAAAAATGGTTCCAGCAATGGGGTCCTGTGAAGGATCAATGTCGCCATCATCGGGTTCTCTCTCGCTGATATGTTGGATATTATTAGAGCTTACTTCTCCTTCCGGAAGGTAATCCTCGAGTTTAACGATGTCCTTTCTGATCGGCGACGGACTCCGGTAACAACAGCAACTGTTTTGGTTACCCATTTTTTTATCACATATAGGTACCTAGCTGTATTAAAGATTATTTGTTATCATTCTACAAGCACTGCCTCACATCTAGACATGCGTAAGTAGTGTGCCGTCGCATAGGCATGACATAAAAGGCCCATAGTATCTGAAACAAAAGGGGCTACATGAATAATCTATTAATGAATACTGAAATTAGGATTGAATGAAAAACAGGACTCAGAGCACGTTATGTTATAAAGTATCATACCTCATCATCTTCAGTTCATAAAATTATCACACATTTCATGAAAACATAAAGCCACCCCGAGAAGATTTCATTTCAATAGTACATTTGACAGCTGTAGCTAGCTATCTAAATATACGTAGTATCTCTAATTAGTCTGTGTATCTAAATGTATAGAGATAGACCAGATCATGGTATAGAGATAGACTATACTCTATGTCTATAGCATAGTGAAACTGTGCAGTAGAATAAAGATGGGCTAAAGTGTTATAATTTTTCAATGAATTATACTGCTGTGTTATATTTTTTAAACTGTTGTTTTATAGTGTTATAATATTTATTATAATGTTATATCTTAGAGTGTTATAACTTATATGCGTCGTTGTATTATAATTATAGTGTTGTTTATTATAATTATAATGAGTTGTATTTTATTTTTGGTTAAAGCGTTGTTTGTTATAATTATAATGAGTTGTATGTTATTTAGTATTACATTGTATTGAAAGAGTTGTATTACATTATAAAAGTTAATATTACGGTTTGATTTTATTTAGAATTTGAGTTGTATTTGGTACAAAATAAGTTGTGTTCATATCTAGAACACTTAAATCATTTACACTTTACACTAGACCTATATTTACACCCGGAGGATGGGCTGCAGCGTCCTTCAAATACATTAGCAGCTCAACTGCGATCGCCAACCCGCCTGCCAAGCGTGGTGATTATGGCAAAACCCCCCAATGAGCATACAACATACCGATGTCGGTCGTTGTGGTGATCTTTGAGGGAGGCCTTTCTCCAGCAGTGGACTTTGTTCGGCCGAAATGATGATATTTACACCTTATAGCATACGTAATCGAACTACGATGATGATGATGATGAAAACGAAATTAAAATATTTACTAAACTAAACTACCTACTTGTTCCAAAATTTTGCAAAACCTAAACATTATGTAGTTTGTCGGTAGCAACTGCAAATAAATATTCGCAATTTAAAACCAACGAAATATGTTCGGTGCAATGAACTCTAAACTGTTAAAATGTAATTCTTGGAGCTCAGTATAAATTAATTATGCTATCTCATTATTTTTGGTTGTAGCAAGTCAAAGTAGCTCTTATTTCTAAGTCGAGAGTGCTCATTTAACCTTGAATAAGTAAAACAACCGCCATCTATTATAAGTTAGATTGAATTACTTAGTTCTTCGATATCGTACGTACATGTACTGTGATCTAAACGAAGCTAGATGGCGCTGTAACCAAAATATCGAAATTAAAATTAAAACAATGGCTATAATATATATTATAACAGTCTTGTTAGATTTCTAATAATTTGTTATACTGCTATAAAAATATATTTGAATATTTAATGTGTTATGTGTTATAACGCCCAACTTTACAGTAGAACAGAGCTTACAGAGTAAGCAGGTACACCAAAAGAAATACACCAGTTAGTCAACACTAAAGACTACAGTCAACACTGATGGCTATGACTGATGATAACTTTCAGGTTAGGAAAATCTGTAATAATACCCAGGTTAACTTGTGTGTTGTTGGGGTGAGGGCACAACCTAATGCTCAGGGTGGAAGTATTTAATGGCGTAATAACGGAGAAACCCGCTATGAATCTTCGAGACGCGGAGTGGTGAAACCGGTGCTTCACTTATCGACACCCCACGGAGAGTCCCCGATTAGTGTCCCATTGCATTTTAGATTAAAATTCTCTAAAGGGTCTCTGCGTGTTGAACCCATGTAAACACGGCTACGCATCAACTGAGACTGCTTGGTCTTTGAACTGTTAGAAGTGAACGCTGCGAAGCCTGCGAGAGGGTATAGTACTTTTTGTCATTCCGTCGCACTCTTTTACATACTCGACTAGTTGGTCTCTACACATCAAGCTGTATAAAATCTGTTTAGTTTGGGCGCGCGGCACTGTTTATTGAAGCTGGTTAAAAAATTACTAAATGAAATATAATGAAATTTATATGGGACCAACTCGAAAGCACTCTGCACCAGTTAAAAAATAATTACTCAAATCGGTCTACAAATCTCGTAGTAATCGGTGTACATACATAAAAAAATGCGCATCGTATTGAGAATCTCCTCCAAATCCTTTTTGAAGTCGGTTAAAATCGATGACTTTAAGGAAATGTCGCTAAAGTCTATAGGAGTAAATGGATATATGTAAAGGATATAGATTATAAATTTAAAAAAAAAACAGCGCATTACTGTCCCACTGCTAGGCACAGGCCTTTTCTTAGGATGAGAAAGGTTAGGCCTTAGTCCAACATGCTTGCCTAGTGCGGGTTGGTAGACTACACACACCATTGAGAACATTATTGAAACACTCTCAGGTGTGCAGGTTTCCTCACTATGTTTTCTTTCACCGTTAACGCAAGTTATAATCATATTCTGGATCCCCACATGAATCCGAAAAGCCCTCTGACTTTTTTGCGGGTGGGGATCGAACACAGACCCGAGGAGGTGACAAGCGTTCAACTACTAGGCTATCACTGCTAAATATATTAAATATAATAAATGCGAAAGTTTTGCCGTCTGTCTGTTTGTTACGTTGTCTGGCGTTACGTGGCTAAAGCACTGAATCGATTTTGATGCATTTTGCGTGAGATAGCTTGAACCCTGGAATGGCCATGAAGCAAATACAAAGAGATGTTGTAATACGATTTTCCATTAATACGATGCGTGATATTTCGCGGGGCAGGGGGCATTACGCTCCGCCCACTTCTATAAAATAAAATAAAAATCTAACAGCTTCGGATATATAGTATCTAATAACGTGGTTTAGCTATATTACGCTAGATGTCTCTATTGTCAGAAATAAAATCGTATTCGTATCGTGTCGTAGTCGTACAGGGACGTACTTAGAACTTTGTACCAGCCTACAGTAAACCTGATTATAAAGCTGTTAGTACTGAGCAAGAGTTATACACAAAAGTACTGTAAACAAATAATGGTCATTATTTCTTCGCATCTTAGTACAGTCACACAACTAAATTTAGTTTTCTCAATGTCATGATTGTAGTCGTTTCGATTGTTTGTAAACTGTAAAATTTTGTTTTTTGATATTTTGTTATTTGTTGTGTTTGTTCAAATTTTACTTTAAGTGCGGTATTCCGCAGTGGTCAGTTCTCGGCCCCTTTTTATGGAACCTCGCCTACGACGCGGTCCTGCGTGTCGTTTTCCCCGCTGGCGTCAGCTTGGTCTGTTACGCTGACGACACTCGGGGAGATCTTCGAGGGAACCATCCGGCTTGCCGAGCAAGCGGTGACAATTGTCGTGGCCAAAATCCACGCTCTGGGTCTGCAGATAGCGCCTCACAAAATCGAGGCGCTATGGTTTCATAAACTGCCGCGGAGTAGAGAGCCAACTGGTTCGTGGATACGCGTTGGTGACGCACAAATCAGGGTGGGCCAGTATATGAAGTACCTGGGGCTCACCTTGGGCAGTCGTTGGGGCTTCGAAGAGCACTTCGCGCGCCTCGTGCCCCGAGTGGAGAGGGTAGTGGGTGCATTACACCGGGTGCTGCCCAATCTCGGGGGACCGAGCGAGGAAGTTCGCCGCTTCTACGGGGGCGTCATGTGGTTCGTGGCCCTCTACGTGGTGCGTGTATGGTCATCTCGGCTGTCAGGCGTCCAGCGCTGCAGAAACAACTCAACTCATCAGACTCTTCCTCTATGACTCAGATATAGGGGAAGAAGAAGAAGAAGAAGGACCACAACGTGGCGAAGGTAGCTGGAGTGGCTGACCTGCCGGTGGTGCCTGCTGCGACTGCGGCGCCATCGGTAACTGCGTCTGCTGATCCGCAGGCCACAGTAGAGACCATAGAGTCGATGGCACGGTTGGTGCAGTGGCTGATACAGTCGACTGCTGCGCTCCGGGTCGTGGGTTCGATTCCCACACGGAACAAATATTTGTATGATCTGCAGATAGTTGTTCCGGGTCTGGGTGTATTGTATGTGGAATTCATGCCTGTAAACGCACCCACGACACAGGAGAAATCCTAGTGTGGGGCAAAGTTTTTAAAAAACTAAAAAAAAATAAAAAATGTGTTCCACTGTGGCTGGAAGGAAGGTGAAGAGGCCCCAAATTCTTAAGGCCCAGAAGTCGGCCACTGTGCAAGCCGCGCAGGCATCCTCTCCCAAGGAAGGTAGGAGTAAAAGTGGCGGGAAAGGAAAGGGAAAGAAATGAAGGGGGAAAAGTCGATCTCCCCAAGGCTCCCGCAATGGCCGCCATTACGGTCCCCGTGCCGGAGGGCTCACCTGACTGTTGGTTGGGTGAGGCTATGGCCGAGGCCAGAAAGAGAATAAAGCTTGCAGACCTTGGCATCAGCCCGGACGCGATGACCATCAAGAGGGCATGGAATGGTGGTGTCCATCGCCGGTGAGAAGTGCAGCGCTAAGGCTGGTAGCCCGGTGCACCGTATGCGTGAAGTGCTCTCCCCCGTCCTTGCCGTGCGGATCTCGCAGCCAATAAAGAGATGAGGGTACGTGACCTGGACGACGCCATCACGCCTGTGCAGGTGGCTGATGCCATCGTGGCAGTGGGTGGCTGTCAGCCCTAAGAAACTAAGGGCGGGCAACATTCACCTTTCATCCGTGTCCTTGGGCACTGTCTGGGTGCACTGCCCACTGGAGGCAGCAAGAAAGGTAGATAGCGTCCGCCTTACCTGTCTGTGTGGGGTGGATGTCGACCAGGGTCGAGGGTGGCACGGCCCTTGCAGTGTTACCGATACCTTTAACCCGGGCACGGGAGCCTCCGTTGCGACACCCATGGGGTGTTGACCGAAGCGACCTCTGCTTCACTTATGGCAGCCAGGGCCACAAGGCGAGGCAGTGTACGGTGTAGTCACAAAATGTTCTGCTATGCACGGGCTTTGGACTGCCTGCAGGCCATAGGCTACGCAGCAAATCATGCACCGCCCAAAATGGTAAGAGGGGGAAGCGAGCTCCCTCTGCCTCTGCCAACAAACAGAATGAACTTGAGTAAGCGTGCGAAATAGCAATGTCGTGTTTACCTTGTCCACGTTCAAAATTTACAAAAAGTTTGGTTTTTAAAATTGTGCGCGTTACTCGTCCATTGCTTTAATGGTCTAAGGTGTGTGTAGACAGCCGTACCATAGGCACAAAACATTCCCTCATTCTACTCGGATATGCGCACTTAATCAATTCAGTTCAAGTAGTTCTCTTTTGATACCGAGTAAGTATAGAAATAATGTATGTTTAGATTCTAAAAGTACTTGGAATCGATATAAAAGTATCGATTATTTACTTTTAGCACGTATCGGATTCGGAGCATCCCTAAAAAAATGGCGGTGTCGCGGACGGCCATAGTTACTAGCTTAGCTTTTGCCTGTTGTATAGAGCATGCTGAAAACCTAAGTAATGTTGTCTAATATCTAAGAAATATTGATATTAGTTATTAGTATTTACGCTTTAAACTTTGCATAAAGCAGTAATTCTATATTAAGTGATATTAAAAATCCTTATTCTGTGCGTATTTTAGCCTACAATGCGTCGCAAAAGTGAGCGCACCGCTACTAAAAAAACGAAGGCTTCGCCTGAAAAAACTGTTGAAAAGGCAAAACGTGCCAGGACCAGACGTAGGAAGCAGTCCACATCAACTGAGAATGAATCTGCTGACGAAGGGAGTCCGGTTCAAGTAGTCGAAAGCGTCGTTGAGCCTGAGAAGAAACTGCCACAAACGCCCGTCAAAGAGCTCAGTCCCGAAGAAGCTCAGGATCAGATATGGCGTGTTAAAACCTCCGAAGGATCAGGCGATATCCAGAAACTAAAGATATGTTTAACGCGACCCCCGTCCACACCCGAAAGAGTGGATAGATCCCCACGTAGCAAAAGAAAGCAATCGCGTGCGACTAGCTCCAGCGATACACCTAGTGTGGAGGGTGTGGATGATAAAAAGAAAACGAAACATCGTTCGAAACGGACACCTCGGGATTCAAAAGATGGAAGTGAAAAGAGTCATGACAGTCATGGAGAAGAACCTGATAATGAAACTGACTCACATCAAGATCAAGATAAATGTAGTGAAGAAGTTACTCAAAGCGAAGCAGTAGATGAATCTGAGACTCCCATGTCTACTACTAATGAGGAGGTTAAGATTAATGAAAGTGACAATATGGTCCAATCCAGTCAGGAGCTACCAGAAAATAGAAATATAGAAAAAATGGAGCATCAGGAAACAAACAAAACGGATGCTGATACAACAGTTGTTTCACCAAAAGATGAAATAAAAGTTGAATTAACTAAAGATGCCGTAAGTATTGGATCACCTAAAGATGCAACAAGTATTGGATCATCTAAAGATGCAACAAGTATTGGATCACCTAAAGATGCAACAAGCGTTGGATCATCTAAAGATGCAACCAGAGTTGGATCACCTGAAGATGCAACAAGAGCTGCATCACAACCTGAAGAAAAAACATCTGAATCTAATTTGGACCCTCAAAAAGTACAACCTTCTAATGTAACTGAGAACAAAAGTTCAGAATCGACTAATACTACTGAGAAGGAAAGTCCAAAAAAGAAAAGACTATCAGTTGAGAAGTTGGAAGTTCTAGATTTACATGCTGAGGACAGTAAATGTGAATCATCTGACAATGACGCAGGTCAATTTAAAGAGGAACCTAAGGAGAAACCCATAGAAGTCCAGGATGAAAAAAAGATATCAGAGGAAAAAAAGGTAAGTATCAATGAAGAAATGATTACTAACGAAACCGAGAAAATCAATTCTGACAGGGAAAAACCTATGATTGAAACTGATGTTGTAGCAAGTTCTGACAATGTTGTTAAAGAAACAAATCAATGTAAAATGTCAACTGATTCCACAGATAAGCCTGTGGAAAAGACTAAACATGTATCTGAGCAGGAAATAAAGCAGTCTAAAGAGTTACAATGCTCAGATTCCACAAAAGCTACCAAACAAGAGTCTGTTGCTAATGGTCAATCTGCCCCTGTTGTAGTGAGCAGGAAGAGAAGGTGGGGCTGCAGAAGCTCTAAACTTACTAAACAAAAATCAATAACAATATCAACAGATGTTTTGAAGGACATTATACCTGATGTGAAACCAGTTGAGTTTGATGAGGTCATAGAAGAGAAAAAACATAGGAGATCAGAAAATCAGGAAAGAATTGAAAGACCTGTGCTTCCAAAGATTGTTATTGATAATACAGAAAATGTGGAACAGAAAAAGGAATCTGATGAAAAGGAAAAGGATACTCCAAAACCAAGAGACTTGGCTACCAATAGAAAAATATCAATAATTAAGGAAAATGATAGTATAATAACAAGACCGCCAAGTCCACCCAGAAACAAACAGTCATGTATATTGTATATCACAAATTTAGTGAGACCATTCACATTGCCACAGTTGAAGAATCTGTTACAAAGAACAGGAAGGATAATTGAGAATGGATTTTGGATAGATAGGATCAAATCAAAATGCTTTGTTCAATATGAGACTGAGGAGTGAGTATCTATGCTATTATTTAAATATGAGTTTTTATAGATAGCTTTTTTTTTTATATTGTTAGGCCAGAGGACCGTTCTTAATAACCCCTTGATTTGTTCAGAATCGGGTCCTGCCCACAGCCTTGACCATCTCTTTTACATAATACGCATCACGATTTATGTTTAAATATGAGTTTTTATAAATAGCTTTTTTATATTGTTAGGCCAGAGGACTGTTCTTCATAACCCCTTGATTTGTTCAAAATTGGGTCCTGCCCACAGCCTTGACCATCTCCTTGACATTTTACATAAATTGTGATGCATATGCATCAAGTTTTTATCAATTAGTGTTTTTTTGTTATAAAAATATCTATTGGTGTATAGAAACAAACAAAAAATTGCTAAATTATATGTAAAAGTGAAACAAATTTATATCCAGTAAGCAATTTCATTATTGCATGGAAAGCATGTGCATATAATAGACTTGCTACACATGTTCAAATTAGGTAGATACATTATTAGTTAATAACCCAAAAAAAATCAAATAAATTTTAGTTTTACATATTATATTCATGTAAATATCAACAAATTAATAAGCTAAATAAGTCAGTATTACCTGTACTGTATCCGCAGGTCATAAGAAGTTAGTTGGTTAGAGGTCAATGGGTCAGTTAAGCTTTGGATTGTAATCATAATACAAACACTAATGCCTTTTTTGAAAAGAAAACAGATAAATTAGCTGTCCTTAAATAATCATGTTATGCTTATGTACAAACCCAGTGTGGACAAATTCAATTGTATATAATTTCATTTCTAAATGTTTCTGTTTTATCCAAGATTCATTTTTGTATTGATAAAATAATGGTGAAACTTATTTTTAGCCAAGCCGTAGAGACAAGGCATGCATTGCATGGTGTTACGTGGCCTGTTTCTAACCCTAAGGCTTTACAAGTTGATTTTTCAACCAAAGAAGCTTTTGATAAAGCTAAGACAAATGAGGAATTGGACAGTGCAACTGTTTCATCGATTCCGGGAACAGTGGAGGACTGGCTTCGGGAGCAAGATATGAAGAGGGAACGTGGTGAGTTGGTAAGTATTTATAGTAAAAAGTTGCAACATTTGTGTCATTTGTTGAGGGATGAATGAGTAATTTGGTTATGGCACCCAGTAAAAGAGATTGATATATTAGAAACTTCATCATCATCATCATTTTGGCTTCATAAAGCCCACTGCTGAACACAGCCCTCCGGCAAAGATCGCCACACCAAGCTTTCTGTGTGTGTGTACTTATTGGGGGTTTTGCCATAATCGCCACACTGACAGGCGGGTTGGCGATCGCAGTTGAGTTGTTAATGTACTCAAAGGACGCTGGTGCCCATCCTCTGGCTAATCTCATAGTCGCCTTTTTCGACACCCATGGGATGAGACGGGGTGGTGCTTTAGAATTAGAAACTTCGAGGTATTTAAATTATAGAAGAAAATTAATCTTAAGGAAAGTGCTAAAAGTGAAAAAAAAGCATTTCTATTATTAATATAATCTGTGTTCTGAAATTCGGTGCAATCATGACTAAAGTAATGCCGCGCAAATGATAAACACAGTAAGTCGCACAACATTATATGGACATGCTCTCTTGAATGAACCTACCAAAAAAAATCTCGGGTTAGCTCTGGGATTACGAAATCGGAAATTCGGATGTCTATTTACCTAATGTTTCTTTGTTGATATAAACTAGACATGCGTAAATTAATCATATTTGAGTTATTTGAAAATGTATTTTACATCCTATTTCAACAATAAACAACACACTTTGCAACATACTCAACAATTGGTAATGATTGTCTACAATATTATTCTATACAAATAAATAAAATTAAATGTCTGTTTGTAATGTCAAAATAACAGCTTTTTACTAAACGCATATCAAAGTATATACGGTACATATAACAAAATCACATTTTTTTTGTCTGTATTTCTGTCTGTCTGTTTGTTCCGGGTAATCTCCGTAATGGCTAGATCGATTTTGACGGGACTTTTGCTGGCAGATAGCTGATGTTATAAGGAATAACTTAGGCTACTTTTATATCAGAAAAATAAAAAGAATGAAATCGAATATCAATCAATATAATCAAATTTCAGATTTCTTTTAAATTAAACAGCGGGTGAAACCGCGGGGCACAGCTAGTAGGTACAATCAAATTGGAACTAAGACGGAACAGTTTCACATCTAGTTATAATTTATAATTAGTAATAATGAGTAATTGAATATAATTTGTAATAATGAATAATTATATATAATTATGTAATTATAGCAAACATACAAATTATTAAATGAGAACAACATTTACTACAATTAAATTAATAAAAAATCTACTTAACATTATTTACAATTCCAAAATCCTGGGTTACTTTTTATTAAAAATAAAAGGTGTCTAGAGTGTGTTCCGGCCACATTTCATTAAATACATTTTACCATATGCTATGTGGAAAGCCGTCGCCTTTGTGTGATATATGTCAGCGGCCTGAGGACATACATGCGATAATGGAATGTGATTGGTATTGGGACCAGAGGATGAGAATGATGTTGGATAGGAGTTAACACAGTGGTCAGTTAAATATACTCTTAGGTCCGTATTACAGAACGATCCTCAAGTCCAGTTTGATCTTTAATCACCTGATCACTGTTTATGTATAGAATCTGTACTTGAGTATCGGTCATATTCCAGAACGATAGTCAATCTAAACTCAGTTGAGACGAGATTCAAATCACGCCTCAAGCACATATTACTCATTGTCTATGCATCAGCCTGTTTTCGATTACGATTTATTTCCATTACCAACTTTGTCCCGATCTGCGCAGAATAAGAAGTAATTAAATGTACCTCAATAACCCTATTAATTAAGAAATATAGATATTCACAAAGTAGTTCTCTTTACATACAAGGTTCATTTTAAAAGAGTTATTTTACATACTAGTTACCTACGTAAAATATTTTAATATCTTTAACGAGATGAATGTTGTTGAAGTATTAACTAAAAGGAACGTGTATTGGTGTTAGCGCCTATTGTCATTGAAAACTGGAACAGATGTTATTTTGATAAACAAATATCGTTTAATTAATTTGATGTACATATTAACATAATAACCTGTAGCGAAATCGTGTTGGCTCCTTCAGAAAGTTAAAGAAAAGAAAGTATGATGTTTTTTACCACATATTGGGGCAACATGAAACTACCTCATTTAAAAAGAATACAATTATATAAGTCCTGTACATCTCATATACATGAGGAACACTAAAGACCAAACTTTTTTTCGAATGATTGTTAAATAAATCATTGTAATAGTCAACTTCTCCAAAAATATCCATTTTGTGATAAATATATACTCCCATTCAATGACATTTTACAGATACATTAATATATAATATCATTGCAGAGACACTTATAAAAAAATCTTAGCTTGTATTCAATCAAAACCAAATAACCAAAAATCAATGCGCAAGAAATAACATACATTAAAAACTGTGCTCAAGCGCTATCCGGACCACACTCACGTGATCACAGTTCAAATCTCTGCTCAAGTACAGACCTATAACTGAGTGACGATTTAGAATATAGCCACGACTCAGTTGAACTACGTTCAATAAATCTATGCTTGAGAGATGTTTTAAAATTAATGCTCAACTCAAAACTAGTTTTAAACTGAGATCAATGCTTGAGTTTCGTTCTGTAATACGGACCTTAGGCCAGCCATTGTCTAATGAAGGCAAGCATGTTTGTTTTTTCTTGAAATTATTTTTAAGATGCAGCTTGAAAGTATAGGATAGATAGAATTGCATTGGATGTAAGTGCTGGTATAGTGTGATGTGTGCCATATGGTACTGCGACTTACATGTTACACATTTTATATTATGAATGATCCCACGAGGCTGGCATAGTCACACTAGAGTGTACAGAATCCTCATATATTAGTTTTTTTTTAAATGTCATGTCAATGTTATTTTGATGAAAAACGAAGAAAGAATAAATTTAATCAGAAAGGCGATACCAAATATTTTTTTCGTGGGAATTTGTTTAGTTTTGGCATATTTGTGTGTGGTATTCGCCAGAATTTCCGACCACTAGTAATATTAATGCTTATAAATTTATATATTAGGAGAAGCCTTGGGAGCGCAAGGCGGTGACTCGCGAGTGGGACCTTGGCAAGAATGATAAAGATAAGGAAAAAGATAAAATGAGGCGTGATGACCGTCCCATGGATAAGAGAAGACATCGGACCCCTGAGAAAAGTCCTGAGCCAGGTAATAAATTATATTACGAGCAATGTATTTTTTTTTATTAATTTACTTCTTACATTTGAATAATATGATCAGTAAAAATGTAAAATGACTAAAGTGCCGTAGCATCCCTATGGTGCTATAGTCATTTTACCTTTCCTGTTGATTATCTTTAGTCATCATCTTTGTTAGTATTGTTAGTAATGTACAATATCGCATTGGGTTTAGCCTGTAAAGATATTCGTATGTATGAAATAAATAAATAAATAATATTGGTGTCACCAGGGTCATATGAGAAGTAACTAGTAAAAGATAAAATAAAAATATTTTTATTCATGTAAAACCATATACAGGCACTTATGAATACTCAAGACTTTTTAAATCATAATAATTGTTACAATGTTTTTGATGGCATTGTTCTCTAAGTAAACATAATGTGAGGACAATGTAGCAGATAAAAGTAAACTTCTTAAAAAGTCTACACTAAACAAACCTGATATTTCCAAAAAAATATGATTAAATTGTCATGGCAGCATTAAGCTGACCAATGCCAACAGACAGCACTCGTTCACGAGCATGACGCATGTATCAGCGTCGCTCAACCATATTGTAGGGCAACTAAGCGACCCGATACACATCGCCACCATCAGCAGTACACAAATGTGTACATAAATCCCTTAAATAAAAAAGATTTTTTTTTTGATATATATAACCCTGTAACTTTATAGAAACCCTTTCTACACAGCTTCTGGTTTATAATGGACTTGAATTTATTAAGATTTAATTTCTTCATATCACTTGGGATTGTATTGTAAAAGCGTACACATTGACTTTTAAATAGCGATCTGCTTTGCAGATTTATCGACCCCTATCACAGTCCCGTTAGGTTCGTGTATACGTCATTGGCGGGCCATGTTCAGGGCGGGGTGTGACCTATTTTTTATGTTTGTGTCATAATTAGTGTTGAAATAAAGTATATGTAATTCTTTATCCATCGTCATTTTGTAGGTGTATGAGCGTAGCTTTGCCTAGTATTCCGAAGAAAGCAGGTGTAGCGGTTCCTTATATTAAACAACAAAAACCTGTTTTGATTACAGCTAGGAAATTCAAGAAGAAAGAAGAAGAAGCGCCTGCTAAGCTGTTGGATGATTTGTTTAGAAAGACAAAGACAACTCCGTGCATATACTGGTTGCCGCTTTCAGCTGAAACGGTAAATTAAAGTAAAATAAATTTTATACTTGAACTTTTTTTTCGGCTCTGTCAAACACTAGGCCCGCAAATTCGTTTTCGGCTCTGACAAACACTATAGGCCGGCAAATTGGTTCATGACATCGATGGTCCGCGGGCGACGGGGGATGGGTAATTACAGATGACACCTACACACGGTAAAAATTGTGCTATGAATATGTCTATGAAAATCATGCATATGTGTATAATTTGATATCTGTATGATAAATATATGGAATAATAATTTTCAAAAATATAGTTTTTTAATGTCTTCATCATATCAGCCAAAAGACGTCCACTGCTGAACAAAGGTCTACTGCATAGATTTATTCAATCTCTTTCACCAATCTCTTCCAGGCAACCCTTGGATGGTAAATGGTAGATAGAAGTAATTGTGAAGCAGTCTGATGTATATACAATTTTTTATTTTATTTTTTTATTTAAACTTTTTGCAACAAATGTACATAGGCGGATTTAATGCCTTAGGCATGCTCTACCAGTCAACCTTAGGGTGATGCAGAGATGTCATGGCAGGTGCAATAAGGTTTATGAAAAGAAACTGAGAACAGAATAAACATATTTTATAAATACAATAAACATGCATGCATATCTAATAAGAATATATAAATTCATACATATTACCATAATATATATATATAATTATATGAAATAGATAAATTATTGATGAGATGATTTATTTATTTATTAATAAAGGTACACCAACAGCTTCTGTATATAAAATATCAAATAACAGTAGGTAACAATAAGTTTTGGGCTTATACAGTTGCCAATGACAGGTGAACCAACATTCCCAAATATAAGTGATAATTTAAGGTAAAACGAGATGTACTATGAATTTTGTGGTAATAAACTATAAAAACAGTATAACAAAACTAATAGAGTAGTAGTATTACATAATATAAGAAGAAGAAACAAAATAATTTTACATACTAACATAATAATAGAATGAATATTTTGATTTAGTGCTTTAGGATTTTAAATTATTTGATAAACATAATTTTAAATTAATTTAAATTATTTGATTTTGCCAAATTATTGTGAAAATACTTACGGATATTTCGTTTAAATACGTCTTTGCTGGTAGCATTCTGATCTCGACAGGAAGCGCATTCCAAAGCATTATAGACTGAATGTGGAAGGAAGAATGAACGAATTCAGTACATACTGTGAGAAGGACAGTATAAGAGAAGATTGGAATTGGAAGAACGTAAATTCCTACCGTGAGTAGAGGATAAAATATTGAAAATGGGGAATGAGATAAGACAGGGAGTGGGTGAGTTAAGTAGGGAGAAAAGTGTAGTCAAAGCCCGTCAACTCCTTCGTTGCCGAATGGGCAAACATTTCAGTTGAGACCTATAAGTCGAAACATGGTTATGATCATGTTTCGACTTACTTGCGCAAGTTGAAAATAAAACGAATGCAATTGTTGAGAAGCCTGTCGAGCTTATTAAGTCTGTGTTCAAGTCATAATAGCACACGTCACAATAATCGACTAAAGGAAATATTAAAGCCCGCACAAGCATTGTTTGTTACAGAGTATATGGACGGCAAAAATGCTTGGAATTGAGATGTTCTAATTTTCAGAGGTTTATTTTATTTATATTGACATTCTTGGTTTTGATTTAGGTATCAAATACGATGCCATTTTTTATGTTGACATTTAAATTCCTTTGTTGTTTGTTTGTTTCTTTAATGGACCATATTAATTTCTATAATGAAATTCAATTATTCTATTATTAATTCATATCAGCCACAGGATTGTCCACTGCTGAACAAAGGCCTCCCCTTAGATTTCCACAACGAGCGGTCACATGCCGCTCTCATCCAACGACTCCCAGCGACCTTCACCAGGTCGTCTGTCCACCTCGTCCCACGCTGCGTTTTCCGGTGCGCAGTCTCCATTCGAGAACCTTTTTGCTCCAACGGCCATCAGTTCTACGAGCAATATGCCCTGCCCATTGCCACTTCAGTTTACTAATCCTTTCAGCTATGTCGACAACATTAGTTCTTCTACGGAGCTCCTCATTTCTGATTCGATCTCGTAGAGAAATACCAAGCATAGCTCGCTGAGTGCGCTTGAGCTTAACGATATTTTCGTGTATCCTCGAATGTGCGTGCGTTAAGTGTGGCCAATTTTTGTTTGGGTAGTGGCAGGATCCCAACCGGAGATTCTTAGTTATATTCTTGGTCCGGACACCACATGAACGCTAACGTTAATTAACCTTGACTGACGAAATAAAACATGTATTAATATTTGCATAAACAGAAAAAATTACTGTTGTTACATTAATTTAATTTTCACTGCCGGAATTGGAGGTATCGAAATCTTCATTTAGAGATATAAGAAACCTATCAAAGTCTTCGTCACATTTCAAATTCACGTTCGTTCATTTCGTCACAAATAAATTTCGTCTTCTTTCCATTTTTCAGTGCTGTAATTAGCAAATAAAGTAAGGGCGGATTTTCTGATCTAAGTTATTTGTCGTTTGTTCCATCTGAAAGATCTCAATCAATACGGACCCCGTATGAAAAACGATTGATTTGTTAGCGTGTAACTCTTCGAACTGTGTGAAATGTTGCTGGATTGGAGGATATTCAAACAAATTTTCTTGTTCTTAATGTTTATGTTCAACTGTTCACAATAATTATCTTTTACATTTGCAAGTAGTCATAATAGATTTGTAGAAAATATATAACGTGTCTCTGACCATCTGTTGTAAATCTTCTGCGCGCCCCGTGAGGGTCGCGCGGGTTCGGGACCGCGACTTTCTGTCCTCACCTGAAGTGGTGTCTCTGACCAAGAAATGGCGGTCGCTTACCTACCTCGAAACTTGACCGTCACTAGAGCCGCAATTTCTAGTCCCGATTTTGTGTTCCAATTCACGTTAATTTTCACTATGCGTGATCAACAAAATTGGTATTCGGTATCGTATTTATAGATATAAATATAGTACACAGTTCTTAACCTATTTACATATTCATGTACAGAACATGATAGACTATATGCTCAAGCTATAAATTAAAGATAAACATAAAACACGTAAACAATTATAGCGTAAAAGTATAATTATTATTCTATGTTAGTGACAGGTCTGTAAATACTACTACTACTAATACTAAATGAATTTTCTGAATATAATTAACAATATAACTTAATATTTAGGGCCAAAACAACAACAAATATACAATTTTAACACACTTAAATAGGCACTACACAAGTGTTTATTATTAAGCAATTTGGATGACATACATGCAAAAAGTGGGCGGTGCATAAACACGTAGCCACATATACCATACGCACACTCGGACGGACTGAATAACGGGTTGTGCGTTCGTTTTGTTGTGTTCGCTCCGTAAACGTAGTTGATGTTGCATGCCGCTTGTGCCGCGTTGCTGCTACGACGGTACTCTTATTCCATAATTACTCGAATTTTCAACGTATCCATGACGACGAAAAATATTTATACGTGATGAAACATAACATTAATCAATACACATCAGACAGATTTTGAATAATGAAAACCATGTCTATAAAATAAAATAAATATAAAAGTAAAATTTGTAACCAAACAAAAAGATATATTTATTTTAAATGGCCAGTACTCCAGAACGGCAATTTCATAGGTAAAGACCAATGGCCTCTACGGGGGAGTCGTGCGGTCCGTGGCCCTCTATGGGGCGCCTGTTTGGTCATCTCGACTTTCGGGCGTCCAGCGCTGCAGAACCAAGATCCACGGTCTGCAGCGTAGAGCGGCTATACGGATCGCACGAGAATACCGAACGGTGTCCTTTAGGCGGCAACTCTGTTGGTGCGCTTTCCGCCTTTTGATATCTTGGCTGAGACGGATGCGTGGGTGTATCACCAAACACGCTCCCTCCGCCAGAGCGGTGACGGCGTGCCTTCAGGGGCGCTCGAAATTAAGAAAAAAGTAAGAACCAAAACTCCCTCAATTGTAGCACCTCGCAATCATTCACCCAAAACAGGGCAACGAGCACCACACTGTCACAATCTGTATTGTTTTATTTAATTAAATGATAACAATACGGTCGTGCATATATAGAAAATGTACAAACTATCAAACAAATTAAATAAAGAACAAGGTATGTCATGACTCATGGCACATGCGAGTAACTAAACTATATAAAATATTTGCATAAAAATACTATTCAAATTATTTATAGAATAATATTCTCGAAGAAAACACAGGCCAAGCAAAGAAAAGAGGCAATACATATTTTCTATCACAGGAGCGACAAAGACATCGAGTACACGTGTTGTCATTTTAGATAGCTATCTCTTTTACTCTCGTAGTTTTTGTATCTTCTTTCTTACAGCATAGGTGTGTAGTTTGCTTATGTATGTAAAATTACTTTGTATATTTTCTTTTGGTGTACAATACAGTATACTCTACTCTACTCTATACCTACATACAGCGAGACAGAATTTTGCGCGCCGTTTAATATGGATGTAACATATCTATGGTATAATATCATTGGTAAAGACCTATTAATTATCGTGCATGCGTTTATGTTCTACTATATATATGTGTGCTTGGTTGCGTATTGCACGTATGATGTTTATTAATATTAACGAATGTAAGTATATAGAGTAGAATAATAAATATTGTAACAATAACATAATAATTGTATGTGCTAGAGTTGCACGGCACGGAGTTGCGGCACGTAGGTATATAGAATTAATGAAATAAAAGCGACATATTTCCGTAAGCTATTTCGATTCAATTAAGTAACTTATTGTTTATTTATTTGCCTTTATGTACATAACATATTGATTTAAAGCATGCGTTATAACGCATTTCATGGCAATAATATTAGTAGTTACATGAACCCTGTAAGGGCAATTTAAGTTGTTATCGAGTCCAAAATATACATTGTTATGTCAAATTATCATACATAATTGATACATTAATATTTGACTATTTTAAGTTATTTTAATTACCTATTTATGCAATTAATAATTATATTTCTTTGTTTTTTATACAACCATGAAGTAGCATTTTTTTTTACTGGGCCGATCAATTCATAGTTTGTAAGATAAAACCTGTAATTCAGATTTTGAAGTTTCTGGTAGTTTATTTTAAATAGAAATAGAAATGAGACCTATGGACTTTTACCAGTAATATTTAAATTAGTGCTAGGTAGTATCAATGCCGTGTGGTGCGGGCTCAGAATGCCACCACACATTAACATCTCAACTGCGATCTCCAACCCGTCTGCCAAGCGTGGCGATTATGGCAAGACCCCCCCAATGAGCACACAACATCCATATCGGTCGTTGTAGTGATCTTTGGAGGAGGCCTGTGTCCAGCAGTGGACTTCATTCGGCCGAAATGATAATGAGTATCAATTTATAAATGTAATTGGAAAACCTATAAGTGAACTTACACAAATGTAATAACCAAGAACTATTCAATAGCTTACTACATATTATCGATAGCAACCGATCGTTGCACGTCACTACGGCTGACGCTCTAAAATCTCTTGCGACGAAATCGCGAAGCAATTAAAAATTTCTTTAAAAATATTTGGACGCCAGTAATTGTATATTTAACAGTGGTAGGACAAGCCACTTGTGTTTTGTGTTGTGGTTGTCTTATTTTTGTAGATAACCACAGAACAGTTACGCATTTTGAAAAATATTCTAAAAATACGGACAGCGAGCGACGTTTTATTATTATGCAACTTTTATAAGGTCAATGTGACCGCATGCAGGCGACATGTTACTTGCGCTCAGGGCATAGCCCTCGATATCCGTGGTGTTAGCAGTGTGCTGGTATGTATATATCTCAAGCTGTACTGTTCTTACAGTCTATGTTGTGATTCGAAATGATCAGTAATAACCGAAATTAAAAAAAAAACTTTGTGTACGCAAACTAGGCCCAGAGTACGCAAGTACACAATGACTGAAATAGTACACAAAGCGTACTCTTCTGGCAACAATGTACGACTGACGCTCCTGCCAAGTGGCCCTGCCGCACTGCAGTCTTTCGTCCCCCATAGCCCGCGGACCATGGGAGTGTCACGAACGAATTTGCCTATATAGCCTTGATACATTTTGATAGTGGTAACTTTTGATGTAAGCTACATTCATAAGGCCAACAGCTGAAAAAACAATAAACTTGATCTATTTATATCCGAGACCAAGAAATTGCGTATTTTCTGAATAAATATTTTCATATCACACAGATAGCAATAAAAGAGGAACAGCGGCGCCAGCACATGGCTGAGCACGAGCGACGGCTACAGGAGCTCCGCCGTACGCACCGCCGTCACTAGCATGGTCCGTCTCACACACACTCATCCATCCATCATTACACACTCACATAACGCACACCACATCCTAACACCAACATACACCCATTCTCACACAGAAACACACGCATATACACAAACACCTCATTAACTCAACATCATATTAATTTTTGTCGCTCAGTCGACATTCCTTTCCAGGTGGTACTGTCTTCAGTGACCATACATTTTTTAATGCTTATTTGAGGAGTAACTTTGTTGTAATTTAGTCATATTGCAATTTAGGTTTAATGGCGACATATTCAAGATAATTTTGGCAGGATTACTAAGACATGGACATTTTGAATTGATTTTATACAAAATGTTATAGAAAGGCAGGCTTGGAGGAAAGCCTATGATTTAATTCGTCGTTGGCGTAATGCAGTCGCTTGATCAAAACGAGCACGGGACGTCCGCTGTGGGAAACTGATGCACTATGATCGACGTCGATTCCACTTGACTTCGCCGATGTGCCGGCGATTCGTCCAGACTGAGCATGGCGCGTTTGGTCACACAGTTGCGAAATTATCTGTATGGTGACAACGGCTCTACAAACAACGGAACAAACATACTACATGCAGAGTACAAAATCATGCAAAATTGTATTTTGGGACATGAAGATGTTGAAGACCAATGAATCATTTAACGAACACAAAACTAATTCATCAGGGGGATCAAATGTATGTGAATTGAATTGTAATCAGATGGATTAGCAAGTACATGTTATGCTGATGGAAATGGACATATTTGCTTTGGGAATTTGGAAAAATAGACACGTAGCGTAGCGTGAAAGTATTTTGCGAGTTAGTCAGGTTATCGTCGTACTGTTTCTATGTTTTGTCTGAAGTATTTTCGGTTCATTTGATGTTGAATAAATACTTTCCTATTTAAATTTTATTGCCGTTTTATTCATAAAATTTTTGTTTTCATTCCTTCTTCCGGGGTCTGGCCTTTCCTTTATATGCATTCAGTGTTCAAATTAAATTTGGGTGGTTTGTTTATTTTAAGACCAAAATAGGCAGGTATTGATTTCAGAAATAACCTGTGTCAGTAATTCAGAAGTGTGGTCCCAGTTTTATCTTTAGTTAGTTAGTTTTATGAAGTAATTTATTTACATAGCTTACAAATAAAACAATGATAATACATATTTTACCAGGCTAATAATACTCTTTCAAAAACTTAATTAACTATAAGTGAAGCATGTATATATATATTTACAATAATTTTGTTATATATATATTTACAATAATTTTGTTTTATATATATTTACAATTAAAATATACACAAACTATGTACTCTTAATTGTTTATGGTTGCGTTTTCTATAATCAAGTTAATGTTAATTAATATGATCCTAGTTATCAGTGATGACATATGGAACAGAGACGTGGGCACTCACAATGGGCCTCATAAGAAAGCTCAAGGTCACTCAGCGAGCTGAGCTATGGAGAGAGCTATGCTTGGTATTTCTCTACGAAATCGAATCAGAAATGAGGAGATCCGTAGAAGAACTAAAGTTGTCGACATAGCTGAAAGGATTAGTAAACTGAAGTGGCAATGGGCAGGGCACATTGCTCGTAGAACTGATGGCCGTTGGGGCACAAAGGTTCTCGAATGGAGACCGCGCACCGGAAAACGCAGCGTGGGACGACCTCCAACGAGGTGGACAGACGATCTGGTGAAGGACGCTGGGAGTCGTTGGATGAGAGCGGCATGTGACCGCTCGTTGTGGAAATCTAAGGGGGAGGCCTTTGTTCAGCAGTGGACGTCCTGTGGCTGATATAATAGTTATCATTTCAGCCGAAAAACGTCCACTGCTGGACAGAAAGTTCCCTCAAAAATTGCACAACGACCGGTATGGGTTTGTGTTGTGTGCTCATTGAGTGGTTTTGCCATAATCGCCACGCTTGGCAGACGGGTTGGCGATCGCAGTTGTGCTATAAATGTACTTGAAAGACGCTGCTGCCCATCCTCCGACGAACCCCATGATCCTAGTAAGATCTACTTTAATATTATGATATTCTAATATTGGCGAGCAATAATCGTATTTCCCTTTTTATTAAACGTGTAGGTAGGTACATATTTTATGAAACACATGGGCTTTCACATTTTATGTAACTGACGGCATCATGAAAGAGATTTTCAGGCAGTAATGCCAAAGCCAGCCGTAGTGCATAACAACAGTGCAATTTTTTTCAACAATACTGTAGCGCCAGCGGCTTTTCCAGTGTGCTGGGTAAAATCGTGCTGTAGCCATCACATAATGCGTAGAGCTCTTCCCATCTTACATCTCTGCACATTCGTGAGCTACTACAGATTGTACGAAATAATCGATATATTTAAACATATCTCAACAATTCGGTCAATTATAATTATTATCTATGAATATCAGTAGATATCTTTTTATCAAAGGGATAAGAGTTGTAATTTCGTATGATAATTCTAAGACAGTTGTGCTGGCAAATTATAAGCGCCAACTACTAAATTCAGGACAAGCGAGATCATCATGGTAAGTAATATTATATTGCCCTTAAATTTTCTAATAGTTTTCGTGTGATGTTCGGATTTAGAATATATCACCATCCCGCCTCTGCCCGTGGATGTTGTAAAAGGCGACTAAAGTACTATTAACCAGAGGGATGAGCAGCAGTCGCTTCTGTAGAACAGTAGCCATATACTGCGCTCACCAACCCACCGGCCAAGCGTGGTGAGTACTGGATAAATTCCCCCTAATGATGACAAACAAACGGCCGGCCCCAGTGGTGTAACCGGTCGTTGTGGAAATCTATGAGGGACGCCTTTCTTCAGCAGTAGACAACCTTCGGCTGATATGATGGTGTGTTTCATGCGACAAGCACCTTATGATACATTTTGACAAATGAACGATGTATTGCGGCTTCAAGCCGCTTTACGTTAGAGCCCAGATCTATAGGCTCTTATTAAATTCACGATCGATCCAAGTTTCTGCTTTATTATTTTACTATAAATCGGTCGAATTCGAAAGGCGCGGGCATCGTGGTTGTGTGTGCTGGCAGCCCTGCTGGTGAATGTCACTGCCCAACAGAACTTCACTCTTGAAGAGTTTGTGTCTGGACAATTTGCCCAGCGAGGATTTACCGGTAGATGGATATCAGGTAGGTAATCTCTTATCTACTTAAGTTAAAATTAAAGTGGAGTTCCCTGCGTGGGCTGCCGAGTGTTCCTGGTCAATCGTATTTGGCAAGATACGATCGATCAGATAGATCTGACTAGACTAGACCAGCAGTAGTAGAGGAGGATTTGCTGACAGAGCACAATAAAAATTGGAGAGCAGTGATCTCCTGTGAGTGTCATGATCCAGAAAGAGACCCAACGCGGGATCGGGAGAGGGGCTAAACCCACTCGGAGAAGGAAGCAACAATTGCCCTGCGCCCATATCCAACACTCCGGAGCCTCCTGTTTTCGTAGCATGGCGGGGGGCCTTGGGGGTCGTGAACGGGCGATTGGGGAATCTACATGCTCATACCGAGTGCTCCCGGGAAGACGGCGGTGAGTGCCCCCGGAGAAGACTGCTCTGTTTGCCGCCGTGTGCGGGTACCGAGAGTTCGGGTGAATTCTTTATTATCCCCTAAGATGTGCCCGGCTCGAAGGTCGACTTTTTACAGTCGCGTCCCCACCGCTAGAGGTGACCGCTTTACAGTCATCCCGCTCGAGATGAGACTAAAGGCATGTCATGAATGGGTGGCTCTAGTGTATTGTAGAAGACCGGGAGCTCCTTTGGTGCCGAAGATGACCGCTCTAGGGGTTTTGGTGGCATGCCCTTTCCCGGAACTGGGTTAATAAATAAAAGGTACGGTAAAACCCGCCTGCCAAGCGTGGCAAAACCGCCCAATGAGCACAACACAAACCGGTAGTTGTGGCGATCTTTGCGAGAGGCCTATGTCCAGCAGTGGACGTTTTTTCGGCTGAAATGATGATGATGATGATGTGGTACCAAGCAGTGTAATCTGTGCTCTATACAACAATTTAGATCTAGTCTTGAAGCTGGCTGGTTGTATGGTTATTCTGCGATATACGTAGATATACCTACTGACAGGACTATAAATGTAAAGAAACCAATATGTGTACCTTTTTTTTATTGGGCCTAGTGGAAAGTCCACATGAACTACTTCGTTTTTGCCCGTGGTACTATGGTAGTACCACGGGTAAAAAAATGCCCGTGGGACTATCAAGCGATCCAGTAGTATCACGGGAAGTTTTTTTACCCATGTTAAACTCTTGTTCGACATTTCATATATTTCAAACTTCCCGTGTGTTCCCAGGTGTCAAACACCTGTAACATTAAATAATAACATCATAGACTTACTGGATGCCATCACTTATTGGTTGAACTAATTCAATAATTTTGGAAACGTTGAAGATCAGAACATCTTCATACGTTACAAGTTCGTCAAAAATGGAATACTGTGTCCAATACGATTGCGGTTGGGACAGTTGTAATTACCGACTTCAAAAAGGAGGAGGTTCTCAATTCGAAGCGTTTTTTTTAAATGAATGTACACCTCTTAGATTTGTAGACCAATTTGAGCAATTTTTTAACTGGTGCAGAATGCTTTCCGGTTGGTCCCGTATAAATTTCATTACATTTCATTGAATAGTTTTTTAACCAGCTTCAATAAACAGGTTAATTGACTGCGCTTAACTAGATGATGTCTTAATTGTTTCGATTCCTCTCAGATCAGAGAACCGATTTGAGTCCTTATTTTTAGTGTTAAATACTGATACCAGATTGGAAAAAGTTCTTACATATATTTACACTAAAAAGAAACAAATAAAACTTTTTAACAAATATAATATTTTTATATCGTGTAGGGGTTTTGAAGTCTGTTTTTTTTTTGTTAAAAAGTTTGATTTTTATAACTTACTAGCTGGGTCCCGCGGTATCACCCGCCGTTTAATTTAAAAGAAAGTGGATTATTTATATATAATTTAGAGTACCTCGGCGCAGACACGACATAGAGTATGTATATATATATATATATTGGATTTCATGGGGTTAATTTTCATGCACGGAACTATTCTTGTTGTAACTATTCGAAGTTATTCCTTATAACATCAGCTATCTTCCAGTGAAAGTTCCGTAGAAATCAGTTCAGCCGTTTCGGAGATTAGCGGGAACAAACAGACAGATAGTCAGACAAAAAAAAAATAGGTTTTTTGTTGTAGGTATATACTTTTATATGCATTTAGTAAAATGCTGTTATTTTTACATTACAAACAGACACTTCAATTGTATTTATTTGTATAGATTAACACCCCTTCTCTATTGTCCGTTGGCAATTCTAGCGGAAGCTTTTCCAAACCCTCCAAACCTCGCTTGCTCAATTTCTTACATCCCATTCCTATAAGCGTTTTACAGCTACGCGTTTATAACTAAGTGTGGGGAAAACAAGAGACATATACATAGAGACAACTATCATATAAGTTAAAAGATGTCCTCTGATGATCCCCCACAGATTTCCTTAACGACCGGTTACATGCCGTGTCTTGTCGGGTGGATTGGTGAGTGCAGCATTGCTACTGTCCCACAGAACGGACGCTGCTGCCCATTCCTCTAGTTCAGAGTTCCTAAGTCCTAAAAAAAGGAAAGAAATAATATTGTTATTAGCGGCATTCACTTGTTTGTCGATGGTCAAAATAGGCTAGGAACTTTAATTGTTCATATATAAAAAAAGAAAAGGTTGGAAATATTTAAAGTCCTATTCAACTGACTGACGGACTGAAAACCAGTGTTGACCAGTGTGTAGTTTAATCACTGCGCACTGCCAACATTACCGAGTCCGTTCCTTTTACCATACTAGACAAAATTGTATGTATCTTTTATTTATTTATTATTTTATAATTATGTGCGTGTGGTAATAAACTATCTTAATCTTTACCTTATCGTTATCTAACTAATTTAATTGTGTTAATTCGACTTCTATGATATTATTATTTAATGTTACAAGTGCCAGGTATCAAACTATGAAATGTCGAATAAGAGTGTGACATGGGTAAAAAAAATACGGGTTGCACTCCGGGAGTGCCGACAAAAGTGAAAACTTATTTTGGCGCGTTAGACATTTTTTATAAGGGTACTAGGGTTAATGCGATCCCGACGGCGAAACGCCAAACTAAACGTCTAGCGTCTCGTAACGGTGTCGGGAGTCCAGAGATTTTATCTCATCTAAAAATATGCGTACCGCGCTAAAAAAAATTTCACTTCAAAAAGACTTCCCGTGGTAGTACTGGATCGCTTTGTAGTACCACGGGCAACATTCGAAGTAACTCTGCCCCGGGGAAGGACGAAGGGGCATGCCGGACTCCTTTATTTTTTGTTTTTTTTATTGGTGTCCATTGGAAATTCTACATGGAACTTCCTTCACCCCGGAGGGACTCATACCGGCTAAAACCACTGGAGCGGTTATCTTCGGCACCGAAGGGGGGGCTCCAAGTCCTCGTAAGATCACACTAGAGCCGCCGATTGGTGCCACGCGTTAAGGCACATCAAGGAGGGGATGATTGTAAAGCGGTCACCCCCTCTAGCGGAGGGAAGGCGACTGTAAAACCATAGCTTATTTTTTGTGAGACTTCGCTTACGTAGGACGTTCTATAATATTATGCTATTTCTATTTTGTCTTTTTGTATTTACAATTAAGTTTATGATATTCTATTCTACATAACTTCCTAATTTATTTATTTCCCAGACAATGAGTTCACATACACAGTTAGTGGAGAACCTGGTATCTATGCGTTCAATGTCACCGCACTCAACAGCAGTGTCCTCGTGTCTGGGGAGGTTATGGTTTGTACCAAGCATTGTATTATCTATCATAATAGGAAACTTAATTCGACCATTATTACGTACCAAACTACTTACGTACATCTTTAAGAGTAAGTAGATAAACGTCGTTGTCTGATCATCTGCCTCTCAGATACATCATCATTTCGGCCGAATGAAGTCCACTGCTAGACACAGGCCTCCCCCAAAGATTATCACAACGACTGATATGGGTGTGTTGTGGGCTCATTGGGGGGTTTTGCCATAATCGCCACGCTTGGCAGACGGGTTGCCGATCGCAGTTAAGTTGTTAATGTAATCGAAGGACGCTGCTGCCCATCCTCCGGGTAATCCCTTAGTCGACTTTTACGACACCCACGGGAGGAGATGGGGTGGTGGTATTCTGGTCCGGCACCACACGGCAAGATACATTGCCGTTGCTCAGATACATTGCCGACTTTTATATCAGACCAATACGGTGAACGGGCTTAGAGAATTTCCGTATGTAACCAATACGCACTGTGTATGGTGATGCTGATGATGTTATTGGCTACTCATATCACAACCGATGCGGCGAAATATTGTTCAAACTAAATAGACCCCTAACGTCTGTAATCTGCAGTGCTATTCCGTAAGAACTTACTAGAAAACTCACATCTGAATCCGCAGTGAAAAGTAGTGAAAAAAGAATAGCAGATACTGGAAAGTAGTAAAAACAGATCGAAATTTGAGATTTCCCTCTAGATTCTGTAGTGCTATTTTCTAAGCAACACAACCATCAACTCGACGCTGCGGCAGCGGCGAGTTACATTTTCGTAATCAACTATATTGCCCACGCAGCTACGAGAATTCATGGATTTTGGTGGAATTATACAAGGTTGAATAGCTTGACAGTTTTTGCTGTCATATTGCTGCATGAGCAAAGTTAAGTGAATACGAAAATGTAACTCGCCGCTGCCGCAGCGTCGAGTTGGAGATTGTGTTGCTTAGACAATAGCACTACCTACAGAAGTGAGTTCGACGGTAAGTTATCAAAGAAAAGCCACGCTATACCCACGACACAGGTGCAAGAAGTGTGGGGATCGATCAAAAGAAAAAAAATATTATTTTGGTCGTGTCTTTACTCCATCAAATGCCTGCAGAAGTAGATCCAATCATTACCTACTAGAGACATTGTCCACTCTTACAAATTTTTCTATAACTCATTAACCGTCACAAAGCCAGACATAATTAAAAATCTATTGTGTCTCGCGGTTGCCGACAATAAACAGGTAAGAGGATAAATTCAAGGCTGCTAACTATCCATAGGTAGTAGTTAGACTAGTTAGATCAAAACCTACGTGGAGTACTTACTTAAAGACTCCTCCCTAAAATAAAGAACTCCTGTTTTAGTATATTCAACTGAGGGGCAGTCATACCTACTACTTATAGTTAATGCGTTTTTAGTATAGCAATATAAACTTCTATTGACCTAGTCCCAGACCCAAAGTCGCAATTGTAAACGATAACTATCGCTATCCATACTAACTAGTTTTGTTTACTGTTACAATAAATACGCCTCACTTCTATTTTACACCCTGTTAGATTTCTCGTATCTAAGAACTTTTAGCATCACCGAGTAACAGGATGTAAACAGTTACGAAAAGTAATTTATGTTTAAATACCCCCCTAAATGTATATTTAAATGCAACAACCAACGACCAATGATGGACGCGCGTGGCGGACCACAATACGCAAGAAACAGTAATTTCGTACAATACGCGATACAAAGGGAAGTATCGCTCTCTCAAATATGTGTGCATTAGTAAGGCAAGGGGTGCATTACCGCTATTGCCATGCTAGAACGCACTTACAATATAAAATTAATTATGAACATCATTATATAAAACTTGTATGCTATTGTTTTTCGCCTGCACTTTTATACTCTTATGTTAAATTGAAATGTTATGTACCTAAATGTTAACATTTCCAGGCGTTCTTGAACACCAGCAATCCCATCTTATCAGCAGACAGACAGTTCATTTTAGCTTCTAGTGAAGTAGAGTCGGTAAGTTATCTTATGCAAATGCTTGTTCATTACAATAAATTAGATTAGCCGCTTATCTTTACACGAGTTAATATAAAACTATATGATAAAGTATCTACAGATATTAACATAGTTAATCTTTTTAATGTACCTACAGTTTGTTGATGGTAATTTCGAAACATTGGTACCTATAAGTTTATTTATATTTTCAGGTCTATAGGTATTCGACAACTGCTCGATTCGCTCTCTACGAAATTGCAACTAAGTAAGTAATTTTGATTTTTGTCAGTGTCGAGTTGTTTAGATTTAAATAGGTATACAGGATTTCTAAGACAGATAAGAGGTAAACTATTACAAGGTAAGGTAAATGATTGTAGTATTACAAACTGTTTACCGAATGTAAATAAGGTTTAAACTGCAGAGTAAACTCCAAGGAAATACTGATCTGTATGTATCAGATCAGTCTACACTCTTTTCCAAGGAAGGCAACGCTTCAAAATAAGTTATACAGTTATAACTAACTTATAACAGTCGCTTTTGGGCTGGTGCTGGTGCGGACATCTGAGTTCCACCGATCAATGAGTACAGAATTAGTAGATTATTTTGAGAACTGCCGATTATTCAGTAAAGGTGGGATTCGCTGTGCCGCTTGATCAGGTCAGCTTATTAGGACCATAGATATTAAGGAGATATTATGCACATAATAATAATTAAATTTAAATTACTTATATTACCCCATAAAGCCCTCTGGGGCAGTCGTTATTTCACCACGGGACAAATGGAATCCCGAAGGGCAGATAAGACCATGTGGTCTTTCTTTTCTTTCTTTATCTTTAACCTTTTCATACAAGAAAAAAGTAAGTACTTATCTAACACGGTTAGTGTAGTGGCTGATGCAGTCGGCTGCTGCGCTCCGGGTCGTGGGTTCGATTCCCGCACGGAACAAATATTTGTATGATCTGCAGGTAGTTGTTCCGGGTCTGGGTGTATTGTATGTGGAATTCATGTCTGTAAACGCACCCACAACACAGGAGAAATCCAAGTGTGGGGCAAAGTTTTATAAAAAAATAAAGAAGATCTTTTAAGAAGCATACAAACCGTAGTGCACCTTCTGGTGAGCTGTATGTAAGTGGCGATACTGCGTAACCAAATGCCTCCAAGAGTCAGTCAGGGCCTCGTCTCGGCTTGCCTTTATTGGCTGGCTGGAGTGGGTGAGATGGGAATGCCCGCAGGACTCTTTAACTTTGGCTTGCCTTAGCTGACTAGAAGGGGGCCACCAGAGCTATACGCTTGTGGGTAGAAGTGTCTAACGGCGTAATAACGGGCAAACCCGCTCCGAGTAATCGAGACGCGTGATGGTGAAATTGGTGCCGCCCTCTCGGTTCCTCGAGTATTTCACGCCGGTGTTGCTCCCTGTCGCCTGTGGTGGTAATTTAGGAGGCCCATTTTGTGAATAATTAATTTTAATTAAAGGTAAAAGCAGACGCTGTTGTTTTATGTTTATTCAGAGATTTAATGTGCGTATAACACCCATTGCGACTGACCTTATCGTTGGCTTGGTAGCTTTCATATTATACTATAGTCTAACACCACTGGGGGGACAACTCGTGACTATTTCTATAGAGCACCATAGTGTCCCCGATTAGTGTCGCATTACATTGTAGATTAAAATTCTCTTTTCTCCTCTGCGTGTTGGGCCTATGTCCCCCTAAGACAAAGACCGGGTTCTTTCTTGCGGAGGATTCCCGTGAAGAGAGATACATTATATATTTATCTACTAACATTCCAGTGCCACGACATACATCGCGAACCACGCACGCCTGCAGCTGTGTATATTCGGTGGCGGTCACTCGTTAGCCTACGTGTTGGACAATAACGTGTACTATCTGCCCGAGAACAGGAGTGAAGCCATCCAAATCACCAACGATGGCATTCCCGGAGTCTTCTACAATGGACACACTGACTGGGTGTATGAAGGTTAGGCTTTACCTTGGAAAGCAAACGTAGTTGGTAAATTGGTAACGTGCTGAATTTGGATTAGCAGGGATTTCTTTGGCCGTGTGGTTCCTAAAACGGAATAGGCTACAGTCCCCTACCAAAGTTTTACTTTTTCGAAAACGAGGTTTCTGTGGGGTTCGTAAAACATTGATAGGAGACTGAATAGGATGGCGTGGAGTGGCACACGATCATCTTCTGCACTTAAAGTTTGGTACCGGCTTATAGATTTAGGAGCCTTTAATAATATTCATAAAGCGTTCTAAAAAAATACATTCGGATTGTAGCAGCGCGTTCAGTCCGAACGATAAGTCATGTCCACGTATTGTTAGAAGTACGGTTACAAGGGTAATCTACACAAGGGTACCTTGGGTTATATTGCTCTACTTGTCAAAATCGTAGCCTACCATCTTCAGAAAACCCACCGATACGGTTAGGGAATATATTATTATGACATATTCTGACATATTTAGCATATTTTTTTATCCCTTACACACCAACAACTATTTTCATAAGAAAAACAAATTTAGACATGCTCAAGAATCTTCTTCCAAATCTTGCGAACGCGTCGCGGTTTATACAAGAGAGACGGTCAAGAATGGCTGTGGGCAGCGCAGCCCATGTACGAATCGTCTAGTTGGTAATATGCGTAGGCCAGATAGGTATGTTGTTACATAGAGTACATAGAACAGTATCAATATCGATGTTTAATTATTAAGCTCTGCGGATTGGAAGGGGCAGTTTATTCGTCGGCTAGTTCAAGCACTACACTTTCAATTAACCTACGCCTCACCTATAAGGAGAAGCTCTCCAATTAACAACAGCAATTTACCAACGTATTTCTCATTATTAAAATACCTGTTATTTCTTGTAGAGGATGTCATGTACACGGGCCAAGCGACGTGGTTCTCCACTGACGGCTCATATCTGGCCTTCGCGACCTTCGACGACACTGAAGTGGAGAGCTACTCCTACTACTATTTCTCAGACAAGACTGACCCTGAAGATCCATACCCTGAGCTGGTTGACCTAAAGTACCCAAAGGTATGAGAATAGGCATAAACAACATTGGAGAATAGCAGAGAGGAGAGGTTAAAGGGTAGATACGGTTGAAGTGGGAGTGAAAATATCCAATGTATTCTATAGAAGTAACGCCGCTTCTTCAGCTCCATCACCCACATCTGCGCTTGCGTACAGATTTGCATATGTTCCCTCTGCTCCGCTTCAGCTCTAGAGAAAGCGTTTACCTTTAGCTTGTCTTTGTCTGTTACGTCCAAAGATATTGGAAGAAAGGAGATATGCCATGTAGATCAAAATGTATGCGAGCCTAGAAATATATTTTCCCACTACCATTCTTCATAAAAGCACATAATGCACACAGTTACAAGTTCTCATCCAATGAACTGAATAAACACAACATTGTAATTGGCTTCTCATACTAAAACTCACCCACGACTTTGTAGGTAGCCAATCATACCAAGCGTACAGACCGCAAACGACAGCCGTACCACGCAACGCGTATGTTTATTGGGAGTACCATTCGTTGTTCTATTTACTGCGTTTGTTATTCACCGATTGCTAGTTAAAAGTGGTAGATAAGAAGCATTGTATTTTGTACAAAAATAATAATGTCGTTCTGCTCCATCAATCCAAATGTAACATAATAAAGAAAACAATAATTTTTTATTTATTCTTTTTATAGACAAATACAAGAAAATTACCTGACTTGCATACTGTATATGATTCCTTTATTGATGAAGTTATTATTTTCGCTTCGGTTTTATCATGTTATCACCGAACAACAAGACAATTTAACAAAGTTTTCACTTCGTTAAATTCGAAATCGAATCTCAACTGATGTTATAAAACGGCCATTTTTTCCGGATGGATCAAATTGTGCATGTCGCGGTAGCGCGGTTACGCCCCCGCACCACTTCTACTTATTTCCCATTTCTGTGGTTACGTCTCTTCTTCGTTAATTTCCGTTTTGGTGAATACCGAGCTTAAACTCCACAGTTATATAGCTACTTAAGTTACATATGAACGCAAGCTTCTATATCGTAATATGGAGTTTGTGGCTTAAACACTGGGTGAGCGGGTTACCGAGCAGAAGCCAATGTTCTGTCTGGTCTGCTATCTTTGCTCTAAGTGTAATACTTAAGTATGCCATAAAATTCTAGGTCGGTCGCAAGAACCCTACAGCGTTACTCCGCGTGGTAGACTTAAATGCCCTGGTGGCAACCAACACCACTACGTTTATAACCCTGGAGCCGCCGACGGCTGTCACTGAAGACCATATTCTGGGCGGCGTGACGTGGATCACAGCTACCGAGATAGCCGTGCACTGGTTGAACAGGAGACAGAATTATACAGTGCTCAGGATCTGTAATATCACTGCCCCTGAGAATTGTGAGGTAAGTACCGGAAAATGGCTACTACATATTTATTAACATTACTTATGTACATGGATGTGCCACAGATTACTTAATTGTGATCCAGACCGTCCTCCCTTTACGCAATATTTTAGGAGCAGGCTTTTACCTATGACGTGTGGGCAGCAGCGTCCTTCGAATACATTAACAACTCAACTGCGATTGCCATCCCGCATGCCTAGCGTGGCGATTATGGCAAAACCCCCCAATGAGTACACAACACACCGATATCGGTCGTTGTGGTGATCTTTGAGGGAGGCCTGTGTCCAGCAGAGCACTGTATTCGGGCGAAATGATGAAAAAAAAATTATGATGATTTTACCAGAATCGTAGAAACATCCGTTACGAGTTCTTGTTTAACGATTTTTTATCGAAAATATTAGCGGGTATGTTCAGGGTGTCCGCAGCACATCGCACATTGAGTCTCAGGATCCTATACAAACCTCTCGGCCTTAGAGCGCCCTTTTTACAGTCGCCTTCCCTCCGAGATGCGCCTAAAGGCGTAGTACCAATGTACTGGCGGCTCTAGTGTGATCTTACGAGGTCCTGAAAAATCCCTTCAGTGCCGAATATGAACCAGTGGCGACTAAAAAAAAGGAGCCCCTTCCGCCCTTCCCCGGGGCGGAGGAAGTTGATGATTAATTTCCACTGGGAACCAACAAAAAAAAGATATGTTCGGGGTTGCAAATGGAGATATCCATAGTCTAAATTAGTTAATCATTCGGACTAAGCCACAGAGAATACCAATTTTATAATTACTGTATATTTTGTGTAGGAGGAGCATCGTCAGCAACCTAACGGCTGGGTGCCTATAGCCCTGCCTCGCTTCAGCAGTACCGGTAGCTTCTTCGTATCAACGCGCTGGTCCTTGGCGCAGGCGGACCAAAACATCTGGCAGCACCTGTATGTCAGCATGCGCGTCGGTGGCGAGATCGTCTCCAGCTCTGTGACTCCTGGAGCGTTCACTGTCAACAATTTTATCGGAATGGATGAAACTAATCTGGCTTAGTGAGTATCAGTTGCAGTCGTTTACTGATAGGGAAGGATGCTGGTCGAAACCGGGACTAATCTTATTGCGCGGCAGAGATACGTGAGGAGGAAGGTATGTATACTGTTTGATTCAAGCAAAACGAACCCGGCCGCGAAGCCACTGTCACATCCGTAGATCTTGAAAAAAGCGAATTAAGTGGAAGGATTAAATAATAATCTTAAATATCCTTTGTTATTACTTTGGCTCAGCCGTTATGTACGTGATTACATAGTTTAATAAATCACAATTAATAAATGCAACCGTGCAATAATTTAAAAGAATTATGAACAAAACATTAAATAAAAGGTATACAATATGCAATAATCTCAAAACTCATTAAAATATTTTAAGATTTTTAAATAAACAAAATATCTATAACAATAAACAAACTGTTGAATTACAATCGAAAATAATTAAGCGCTCTTCCTCTCTCCAACGAAACTGTCCTGTGCCCGACAGGGTCCATAATTGATTCTATAGTCTTAAGTCTGTCTGATCTGTTTTAATATTACATTATGGAATGCAATAAAGAATTGAGAATTGAGTTATAATACCTACTTAGTAGGACATCATGAGTATTTCTCTTGGTTCTGCAGTTTTAAATTTCAAATATATCTCTATGACCTCTTTAGCCACAATATCATTTAAACATAACCTTTAATTCCAGCTACTACACGCGCACTGTAACCGGCCAGCCGTGGGAGTCCCAGGTCCACGTGACTGGTGCAAGCGCTGGCTGCCTGAGTTGCAACCTGGTGATGCCCGATGGAGGACGCTGCTCTTGGGCGACCGCCACGCTTAGCCAGGGAGGATCCTTCATGACCATCACCTGTTCTTCACCCGAAGAACCTTCTGCTACTTTCATCATTAACCCTAGGGTGAGTTCCTTGGATGTGGTAAAAACGCGGGTGAATCCTGCAGCCTCGACGTAAGGTACATCTTGTGATGCAATGTCTAGCGTGATCTTCCATCTTCTCTAGGAAAAATGATATTGATATATAATTATGGAATCAGGACAGGGCTGATCCCGCTCAGAGAAGGAGGACAGTGCGCCGGGGTAACAACCGCCCCGCCCATCTCCAATAAGCCTGAGCCCCGGCCGTCGTAATATGGGGGGAGGGCCTCGGCTGTCGCGGGCGCGTAGTTCTAAGAGTCTGCGTGCTCATACCGAGTAATCCTCGGGAAGCCGGTGGCGCGCACGTGATCACTTCAGCGTACTGCAAAGCTTCGGGGGGATCCTTTACAATCGTCCTGAGATGGGCCTGGGTCTTTTTAAAGTCGCCTTGCCTTTCCTCCGCTATAGGGGGTGACCGCTCCTTTTACAGTCATCCCCTCCGAGATGAGCCTACGGGGTACTAAAGCGACCCTAGTGTGATTGTTGTCGAGATCCTGGCCCACCTTCGGTGTTGAAGATGACTGCTCCGCTGATTTAGCCGATACGAGTCCCGGCATGTCCCTTCGCCCTTCCCCAGGAGGAAGTACATGATGTAGTTCCACTGCGGGAAATAAAAAAGGTGGTTACTACATGGAATACAAAAAACTCGCTGTCATAGGTAAAGAAACCTGTCGCGAGCTATCTAATAAGGGGTCGTCTATAAGTCCCGTAACGCTGTCGAGTGGGTGGGAGGGGCGACTATCGATGTGTACATGGCTTTACAAGGAATGTCTTAAATATGATTGTCGTACGTAACAGTTTTTCTCTCTCTTAAATACCTACTTATATTCATTTTGGAAATTAAATATTTATTATGGAAACCTACGTTATGGAGGGAGGGAGGGTTAAGCTGAATGGCGACATGGTTATATATGGAGAGAAAAAGGGTAAAACACGTGGGAATACATATTACGTGGTTTATGGCCGACCCCTAAGTGCATTGCTTTTTCCTGAATGTACTTAATAGGCCAATCAAATGCTAAGATGAAAATTAACCATAGAAGATTCTTCCTTATCTCACTGACACTACAAGACGTCCAAAGTCCTTCACTTCTGCATTTCGTAGTTGACATTTTAATCACCTGCTTCAACACCTTCTTGTAAATTGATTAATTGTTACCAATCAGACCCGCCAAACCCTGATGACATGGGAAGACAACGCTATCGTCCGTCAGCGCCTCGTGGGCAAAGCTCGCTGGAGCAGCATCATCACCACCGTGCCGCTGCAGAACGGGTTTCCTGCACCCGTGCGACTATTGCTGCCACCCGGCCTAGATGTTAACGATAACTCGACCCAGTACCCTGTCGTGTTCTACGTGTATTCAGGACCTAACACCAACACTGTGTATAATACTTTCACCGTCGGTTAGTATTTTTGTTGAGCATTTATTAAAAGTAAAGCATATGTTGGTTATAATTTGATGCAGAAAACGGGGAGTAAGGCTTTTGAGCGATTCCGACAGTACATTGAGATAGACCCTAAAGGAATATTGAGAGGGACCATGAAGGACAAACTACTATGAAAAAATCCATCTCTTTTAAAATAATAGATATTGCAATATTTTTTAATTCAAACACATATACACCAAATCTTTGACTCTCAATCCCTAATCGCTAAGTGAAGGCCTTTCCTTGGCTTTTCTCTTGCTATGCCAAAAATTGGCCCAAAAAAGAATACCGGTATACATAGAGGGGTCGGCACTCGAGGTTGTAAAGAAATATGTCTACCTGGGACAGATAATTTCTCTTGGCAGACAAAACTTAGTGAAAGAACGATTTAGTTCGGCTGGGCAACATTTGGCAAACTTGTCCAAGTCTCATCAGCTATACTGCTATGCTTGAAGTCAAAAGTTTTCAAAAAGTGTGTTCTGCCTGTTACGACATACGGTGCTGAGACTTCACTGAGACTTCACTGACAGATGGGCCAGTCCATAAACACAAAGTTGCTCAGCGAGCTATACTCGAAGTTTCTTCGAGGAGGATTATCCTTACATTAGCCCCATTAATATCTGTTACAATGAACAAACAATCAGGTGAGAGAATATAGCCTTTAATACCGCGCTTGGCATACGCATTTTGATAGCAGGTATATATTGTCGCTCATCATCATCATCATATCAGCCGAAGGACTTCCACTGCTACACTTAGGTTTCCCCTTAGATATTCACAACGACCGGTTACAGACCGCATCCAGCGAATCCCACCGACTAAATGTCGGTCAGGTCAGGTCGTCTATCCATATCGTTGGAGCCGGCCCACACATCATTTTTTTTTCAAATATTTGTTCCCGGAGCGCAGCAGCCGACTATATACAGACAGATCTTTAGTTCTCGAGTTCTTGCCAAGTGGAGCCGGTTACGAATAGCACCAACCCATCTCATCCCGTGGGTGTCGTAAAAGGCGACTATGGGATTAGCCGGAGGATGGCAGCAGCATCCTTCGAGTACATTAACAACTCAACTGCGATCGCCAAGCGCGGCGATTATGGCAAATACCCCTATGTCAGCACACAACACACCTTGACCGGTCGTGATGGCGATCTTTGGGGGAGGTCTGTGTCCAGCAGTGGACTTTATGAGGCTGAAATGATGATAATTCTTTAAAGAATGCCCAAAGTTTCTACTGGAATTATCAAGTCCTCACCTCCCCCGGAGATTGTAACTAACTTGCAAACTAAACCAGGTTGTTTTACCAGGTTACCACGCATACTTGACGACTAGCCGCAACATCATATACATGCTGGCCGACGGCCGCGGCTCAGGGCTCAAAGGCCAGGACATCCTGTACTCGCTGAACAACGCGCTCGGCACCGTGGAAGTTGAAGACCATTTCGTTATACTAAGGTAATTCATGTTTCTACTCTTTTAATTCTACCGTGCTCTACTCTGCCGTGCTTACGAACGGACAGTAAGTAACATTTCTGTGGAATGAGTTAAGAGCATACTTGGAATCATCATTTCTACAACGTGTAATAGAAATAACCCAAAACCTGAAACTAGTTTGTTCAGAATTGAGAGTAAAACCGATTACACCAATTTTTCTAATTTGATTTATTGTTACAAATAGGAAATACCTACACCACCCGGGGTTACTTTGAGCATGTTGCTCTAGTGTAATCTTACGAGGACCTTAGGTGCCGAAGATGACCTCTCCAATAGTTTTAGCCGGTAGGAATCCGGCATGCCTCTTCGCGAGGGGCCGGAGGAAGTTCATGAAGAATTTTCCACTGGGGACCGATAAAAAAAGAAGTATAACGTATTGCCATTGAAACTTTTGAGTCACATTTCTTTGATAAAACATTCAAAACTTAGCGGAATGCTATTAATCGATCAGAAGAACTATGTGATTCGCCACCAAAAATTACAAATATTTTCTACAATTATTTACAAGAATAAATACTTAAAATATTTTCTAGATCAACTTATTAGATTGAAAATCTGTTGGGGTGTCTGAGGTTTTGATTTATTTTTATTACACGTTGTATTGTATATTTATCTTATAGATAAGCTTCTTCGTCTTTCTTTTTCGTATGGTTAGAAGCCACTCTTGTGTCAGAGTCCAAGGCCTCCGCCTTGGCTTAAAAACTGCCGTCTGAAGACAACAACCACGACCGACGATTTTACGTGCCCTCCGAAACATGGAGACGCTGGTTCAAATACCACAATGCGGTAATCATCATCAACCCATCCATAGGCTGACCGCGCCTGGCCTTGCTTACACTCACTGAGCGTTTACCGGTCATTGACTGGAAATTGGTATGAGGGCCTCATAGACCAGCTAATTTTATTAAAATAGGTCAGCATTGGTGAACTATCATTAACACTTTTCTTTTGATTATATTTTCTCGTTGATTAGTAACAAAATCTTGATTATAAATATTTATAAGATAAGGTATGCAAGTTTACAATACGCGCTACTTACAATTTAAATTTGATGATAAATTCTCGATAACTTAACTGCGTTTTACTGTAAGTACTGTACTTCTAAGTACTGTAGGCCCTAAAGATTGCCCCCTGCCGTCACTATATGATGGGGGGCCTCGGGAGTCGCGGGCGTGCAGTATAGGGAGACTGCGTGTTCACACCGAGTGACCCCTGGGAAGACGGTGGCGCGCACGTGGCCACGTGCCGCCGTGTGCGCAGCACGGCGCAAAGCGAGGCTTGGGGGGATCCTTTACAATCCTCCCCGAGAAGTGCCTGGGGGGGCGACCTTTTTACAGTCGTCTTCCCTTCGCTAGAGGGGGTGACCGCTTTACAGTCATCCCCTCCGTGATGTGCCTAAAGGCGTGGCACCAATGGGCGGCTCTAGTGTGATCTTACGAGGACCTGGAGCCTCCCTTCGGTGCCGAAGATGACCGCTCCAGTGGTTTTAGCCGGTAGGAGTCCGGCATACCCCTTCGCCCTTCCCCGGGGTGAAGGAAGTTCCATGTAGAATTTCCACATCATTTGGACATCAAAAAAAAAAAGAAAAAAAAGGCCCTAAAGATTATCTTGTTATTCAGAGTCACTCGGTTAGACCATTGAGATTTCAAATGTCTCGGTAGGGAAACTCATCATATCAACCGAAGGGCAGGTAGGGTAGGTTTCCACAATTGTGACGTCATTTAGGGGAGAATTGGCCAGTACCCACCACGCTTGACAGGCGACTTGGTGAGCGCAGTATGGCTACTGTACCACAGAAGGGACGCTGAGTCGCCTTTTAAGACATCCACGGGAGGAGATGGAGTTGTGCTATATTTGAAATACGGGTATCACGCGGAATATATATCTATATCCTAAGCGTTAAATATATAAATACATAGCTAAAAGAGTTGCCAGTAGAATATGAACTTAGAAATCAGACCCACATTTACAAATTACAGTTTCAAAAAGGTAGTAAGTACTTACTTATTTTATACACCTTGTAACACATGAAAGACAAATATTTGTGCCTTGCGGTTTCGCCAAAAAGAATTTGGTTCAGCATATGCCTCACAACTGCGGCACTGGTTTTCAACAAAACTCGTATTCACGGATGTGGATAAGAAATTTTCTCGTAACGCAATCAAGAAAACAATCATAATATCGGCATAATAGTTCTGGAGTACAGACAGACTAACAATAAATGAATAAAAAATATTGGCGAGCCACCGCCTCGCTCCCTTTGTTGACACAGCCTAAGTGCACACCTGGATAATATAGCTTAGTTAACTAACAATGCAAGAATGTTCAAAATCGGTCCTGTAGTTTCCGAGATGGCCCACATTTATGCATATCCCAAGGACTAAAAACAATCGCCCCTAAAGCCGGTAAAGTTGATGAAGATGCTTTACAAGGGTGGAAGAGAACAACCGAAATAAACGCGCTATCGCTCCTGGAAACGAGGAAGCGAAAGCTGTAGCGCTATTAATGCTTCTGTATAACTCTCGGTTGGCCACACAAACATCGGGAGATAAGCTCCTTCAATACATCACCAGGAGGACCGAAGTCCCAGTCGGTGCTGAAGAAACGGCGATACTAATGTTGGACGATACATTTTAAATAATGGCCGTTGGGGCAAAAAGGTTCTCGAGTGAAGACCGCGCACCGGAAAACGCAGCGTGGGATGACCTCCAACGAGGTGGACAGACGACCTGGTGGAGGTCGCTGGGAGTCGTTGGATGAGGGCGGCATGTAACCGCTCATTGTGGAAATCTAAGGGGGAGGCTTTTGTTCAGCAGTGAACGTCCTGTGGCTAATATGATGTTAATGGTTTTGACATTTTAAGTCTTACATCCTCCAGTCCAGAGCAATCCGTCTTTCTCAACGCCGACTTTAGGCCAACGAGAGTGGTGTTTAGACTTCAGGGCAGACGAACAAAACTTATAAGTCCAAGTGTCCAAGTTCAGTTTTATAGTGTATATTGTTGTTTGTATGTTAGTCTATAAGGTATATACGTATGGATATTTCATACCTGAAATAAAATAAATAAATAAAAACGAATCAACTCACTGCTTAGTATAGAAGAACGATTTTTCTCTGCGAAAAGAAGCAATAAATAATATTTCTATGCCTCTTACGTTTTATGGAATCATTACCTGATTAGATTGATATAAAAAACCGGATCCGTTTTTACGATACAGATGATAGCATTATATAACGTCCTCCACTGACCTAAATGAATACATTAAAACTTATGTTTTATAGTATCTTCCGCCATTTGCACATTTGCGTAACGCATTCGCACATTTATCAACCTAGTTAAAATTATTCATAAGAAATACATTTTCCCAAGCTGTGGTTATGCTAACGCTTTGTTAAGTATCTAGCTGTTACGTTAACGGAAATCTGTTTTTATATCGTATCAATGGAACTGTTCACTGTAGCATAAACTAATTATGTAATGGTTTTTTAATGGTTTTTGGGAACAGCTGTTAATTGTCGTGTTATCTCATAAAGATAATGTCGTTAACGCAATAGGCTGCTATGGTCGGGTATCACTTAATTAAGAAAATCCTTTCTGCGTTTAAGTCAAATACATCTGCGAACCTAAACCAGCATCTTCAAACCAGTGATAGACGTGTAAGGCATGGGTGAAGAAAGGGGGAGGGGTAAGGCAGACAGTCGGGCCTGCTCCTGCCCAGAATCCTTTTGATCCACCGCATAATCATAAGAAATAACTTATTAAAAAAATAACTTGATGTCGGTCTGCAGAACTGGTTTCAATCTGGCCCCTCCCGAAAAAAGCATTGCTACGCTTTTGGCGTAAGGTTCAACGATCTCTGTCGCCTGGCTGTTACCCTAACTACGTGAACTTACAATCATAAACAAGCAAAAATATCGGCAAGCTTTAAGTACAATAACTTCCTCGCACGCCTGTCACTTGGCTAATGTCCATATAGTGGTGCAAAGCTAGAGTTGATTGAACCAACGACGAGACAAGCCCAGGTCATAAATAAATATTGTCCTACAAGGCCGTTTGCAGTCTGCAGTCTCTGATGTAACCAATTGCGAAATATAGAGATTGCTTGCTACTTTGACTCTGAATAAAATCTCCGCCCATTTTTGTCTCTCTATCTGCTATAGGCATATCCCAGCTCTATATCAAGTAGAAAGATACAATATATGGTTTTCAACATGTTTTTCGTGTTTTCTAGTCAAGCTTGATATAGATGTTCGTTTGTAGGCAAGTGCTAGATAGATACCCGTTCATGGACCGCGAGAGGGTCGGCATTTGGGGACACAGCTACGGCGGGTACGCGACGCTGCTCACGATGTTGCATGATGACGACAAGCTGTTCCAGTGCGGTGTGTCCGGAGCTCCGGTCACCTCCTGGCTTTATTACAGTAAGTTATAGACATTTTAAAGGTGTGTAGTTGAGGTTCAGAGAATTTATTTTTGTACTGTGATGTTAACAGACATGTGATAGAGCTGTTTAATAAGTTGTAGCTGCTTGACCAGACTAATTTGGCGAAGCCTTTGCCTCCACCAAAGCAATAGACTTAAAAACTAAGCAACACGCCTAAGGGCGCTCTATAGTGAGATTCGGGCGTCTGCTTAAGGTTTGGGGTAAGCTAGCTAGATAAGGAATTATTTAGGGACATATCTAATGCTACTGGCTCGACACGGGCTGGCACGAGCAAGAGTCGGGAAGTGGCTAGCACTAGGAGTTGCTTTGCTAGCCGCTTCCGGACCGGAAGAGTCGGAGAAGGGTTTCCGGAAAAGCCATTACTTCTGGGAGTGTTGTATAATGTGACTATAGTATAGCAGCGTTACCGTATTTATAAAAAACTAGAGCGATTACCATTCGGCCTGCCCAGCCTGGTTATAGCAGCACAGTTAATTATGACGGTTATTAGGTAGCGTGTTCACCTGTTTACAGGCTGGTATTATAAGAATGTTTGCATATATGTACAACTGGGTCAGATTAACAACTTTCTGTATCCTTCAGGATACAGAAAGTTGTTAATCTGACCCAGGATGAGATTGTGTTAGTATCGAGACAAAGGTGTTTATCTAACCAGTCCAGGCTTAGCTAATACTTTTTCCAAAATAACTTTATCATTATCATCATCAAGCTGCGCCGAGCGCCTTTCTAATCCTAATACTAGGCATAGGATTTCCTTCGTTGCGCCAATCTGACCCATGTACAAACGGAGATCTCAATAATGCCGTTGTACTATTTCGCCGGCGACCACTTGCGCACCTTTTTCCTAGCTCGCTGTACTTATCGTAACCTCGCCTGGCAACATGTCTTGGTCAACTTCACAGTTTGTTGCCGAGCTTGGCAAGTTTTATGGCAACTCTTATTTTGTAAACAATCTCTCGGGTCATAGTTGGATGATTATCAGACTATGCAGGTTTTTTTTTTGTAGTAATATAGCATTCCTTTTACTTTACTAACAAGTGCTTATTAATTGAAAAATATAATACAGGGTGATAATGAGTCGTTTTATGTTCAAGTGACACTCTTACTAGATATTGCCATACACGTTTGCTGACCACCCCTCTGGTTTTCAGTCCCTTAGTTGCTTTTTACGCCATCCACGGGAGGAGAGGGATTGGTGCTATATTCTTAATCCATTTAAACACAACTGAATCGCCCGCCAGCCCGCCTGCCAAGCGTGGCGATTATGGCAAAACCCCCAATGATCACACAACACATCCAGATCAGTAGTTGTAGCGATCTTTAAGGGAGGCATTATCATTAGCATTATCATCTATCATTACAGGGTATTACCTAATTCTATAGTGAAGCTTTTCATATTATACAAAAACATATTTATAACTATAACAAACTATAACATATATAACAACAGGTTCGTGTGAACTCGTTCAGTGAGCAGGAAAACAAATCATTACAGTCAGCCACGGCGTTGAGCATGCGTAACGCTCGCGTGAATGTTGCCTGCTATAGTAAATATGTCCAGCAGTGGACTTTATTCGACTGTAAAGATGATGATGATGAATCTTTTCCATCAGACACTATGTACACGGAGCGCTACATGGGCCTGCCGACCGAGGAAGACAACTTATCAGGTTACGAAGCCGGTGACGTCACACTCCTCGCTGAGAAGTTGCGTGGCCACGACTTTTACGTCATGCACGGCAACGCTGACGACAACGTACACTACCAGAACGCAGCGAAGCTTTATCGAGCATTACAAGAGCTTAACATTCCGTTTGAACAGATGGTGAGTATATTATAGATGTGTATGTATAGTTGAGTGATAAAAGAATTTAACTAATTAGTCATTGTTTTGTTTTTTGTGATGGCTTAGGTTTTCGCGATTATTACACATTATAATAAAACACTTTTAAACGGATTCATAGATAGACATCGCTATAATATATAGAGTTTTGTTTTACCTGACGTTTACTACTAAAATAATAAAGTCCCAAACAACATACCACACTAAAAATATCAAGACACTTACTGCGTGCATCGAAACGAATTTTGATTCGTTTTGTAGGGTAGATAAAATAACTTTTTAAATCTGTAACCACGCCTGTCACCTTAGTTTTAGTTATCCTGCGACCTCGAACCCTGCAAAGTGTTCGAAACCTCAAGAAAAACAAAAATCTATAATATACACGATGTAATCCGTTTAAAAGTATTTTACTATAAAGTAGATTATAATTTTACACAAAATCTTAGAAAAGATACCTAATATCGTCTTAGTAACGACTACCTACCACCTGTTTCCTTCCTTTCCACTCTTTCGTGCTCGGAACCTCCTCTCTCTTTCCCTCCGTTTCTTCCTTTCGCTGTTTGACATCTTACCCTTCATTACATTAGTTCGGATATGTTCACAAATATCTTACTTTAATAATAAAAAATATATTATAATATGAATTTGCTTCTGGTACAGAATTCAGATCAAGATTAGCGTATCGCATATATAATCATATCCTTGTCTTTAATAGATCGGGTAGGAACATTAAGTTTGAAATGCGGAAGAACTCATATACAAGGTAATGACTACAGGCTAAGCTAATCGTAATCATTATTAAGCTACACGCAGAATTTGTATGGCCAATTGAAAGTCTTTGGCTGAAATTGGTCATCCCGTTTCTTCCAACAGGCGAAGAGTTCAGCCAAAGAAGTCGTTAATGCGCCGCGAGGCTTACGTGACACTACCCCTTTTTATATAAATCTTCGTTTCTTATTTTATTTATTTATGTTTTTAAAGTTACACTCATGTACATACATTATAAATTGACAGGTCTTATAGTAAAATTATATAAAGTAGGCAGGTAAGGGTGTTTGCAACTGGGTGCGAGCATTTTACCCATTGTGCACGATTCAGGTGTGACATACTATTATTTTCCCCATTTAGTGATGCTACATGTCAGTATTCCTGAAATGTACCTACGATACATGATGTTTAACTTCGACTTCACAAAAACCCACACAGCAAGAATCAATCAGTTACTACAGCAGTACCTCTAGTACGAGTTTCTTTTCACAATCCAAACGTGTAGTTTACTGTTAAGTTTCGATTGTGAAAATAACTCTTTCTAGGGATATAGACCGCAAAACGTTAACTTATAACTCAATTTTTGGTTTTTCATAGGCGGGAAACTTGTAAGTTGCCTTTAGGGTACACTACCCATAGTTAGAGACTGGGTGGCGTATTCATGTTTCAAACTAATAGTTCTCCTTTGTTCACAGTCGTACCCTGACGAGGCGCACAGTTTAGCGGGAGTTAACTTACACAGATACAACGCGATGGACCGATACTGGACACGTTGCTTAAAGTTGCAAAATTGGTACTAATTAATGTATATACGTACCTGTACAATTGATATGTGTTTTTGAGTAATCAATATTTGTGAACGTTTACTTTAAATATATTAAATATGGAAGTGCTAATAGATAAAATGTTCTTTCTTATTCAACTACGGCAGCACTATAAATCAAAACATTTTCACTACTAATTTGTTCGATCATTTGAAAAACCAACTTAATATGTAATTGTGTAATTATGTTTTGTACATATTGTTTTAATTGCCTCTAAAAAGATTACATGTTTTATATTGTTGAAATTAATAATAATTTTAAAATTATGGAATGTCTTGTGCATTAATACAACTTTCCCCAAAGATATAGCTCAGCTGCTAATGCATGTTTTTCAGTTCAAGGTGAACAAGGATATAAATTCAGTTTGACCTTTTAATATTAATTAAATGTTAAAAGGCCTGTCGCCTTTTAAGTTGTTGTTTAAGTGAAAATAGCTCAAATATTAAGGTATCGGAATGCCGGCTCATTACGGCTTTTGTTTTCCACCCACACTTCATCATCATCTTCATAATATCAGCCATAGGACGTCACTGCTGAACAAAGGCCTTCATAGGTTTCTACAATTGCGTCGTTATTTTGGGGGGAATTTGTTAGTACTCACCACGCTTGGCAGGCGGATTGGTGAGCGCAGTATGGATACTGTTCCACTCGACTGGACGTTGCTGCCCATTCCTTTTACAACATCCACGGAAGGAGATGGAGTGGGGCAACACTTTTAATCCGGACTCTACACGAAATTGAATCCCGGAGTTAGCGGGAATATTAGTAAGTAAATGGTGAGCAATAATTTTTAGAAAAGATAAGTAAAACCGAATTCGCTATGTGTGCATAATATAATTATTCTTGACTGTAGATATGTTGTAGGATCATGGTCTAGGTAAAGTAGGATTTTTGCAATTAAATCGGCATTTACTGCGACCCGGATAAGCAAATATAGATTAAGTAAGTATTATAACTAGATTTACTGAACTTTATTTTTATAACCTATACAGAATTATAACTTTAGAGACTATAAAGGATACCGTACTTTAAAACCCAATCACTTCTATAGTCGACCGTGGCCCCGTAGATGTCGACTTGCTATTGGCCGACCTCTTCTCGCAGGACCTGTGCACTCGGTAAATATACTGCTGCCGCCTGGGTCCTGATTGTAAACAGCTGGCGAACTTAATTTAACGTAATTTAGCGCCCTCTTGTACCTGGTAGGTTTTTTCTGGATGTATGTAAGTGACTTCCCTCTGTAGGAGCTTCGATCTTTTTCCCTCTGTCTGCGACGACTGGAAATCCTTTCTTGCGCCATCTGAAGTCAGCGATCCCAGATTACAGGGTGTATATTCGGCTAGTAAGCACGCCACCTAGAAGCCGATATCGCCTTATTACTTTCACGGCCATTGCCTTCTGCGGTTTCTCAAAGATTGTGATGCTACGTGCATCGAGGTTTCTGCTCATACAGGGTGCAGTTGTCCGGGGGACATCGAGAGGGTAGTGGGTGCCTTGCATCGGCTGCTGCCCTATCTCGGCAGACAACAGAGGAAGTTCTCCGAAGGCGAAAGCGTGCTCTTAGGGTAGCTCTGATGCGAGTGGCTTCGGCTGCAAAATGCGACAAAGCGCGTCGTCGAGGCCTCCTGCCGCTCTTCGGAGCCTGTCTCAAAAGCGAGCAAGCGCGTCACCTTCCGCATAATGCAGGTCTTCACCGGACACACTAGTTACGGTGCGGTGCTGCACAGGATAGGACGCAAAGTCACGGCTGAGTGCCGCCACGCTCGAGGCGTGCCCTGCGTAAGCTGCCGAGCGGCGGATCCTGGTCGATCAGATCGGGCAAGATATCTCTGCCAGCCGCAATGTTGGCTATGCTGGCAGAGCCAGAAAATTGGAATGCTGGGGTCTCCTGTGACAGCGTTTTGCTCCAGAAGGAGATCAGATGGACTGATCCCGCTGGGTTTTAGCCGTTAAGAGACGTCGTGTCCCTGCGCCCTCCACCCGAGTCTGACAAAGTGTATGAGGTGTTCAACAGTAGATAAAAAAGGCGTCCGGTGCAGGGCCGTAAAGTAGCCGTGAAGTTCCATCTGCTGTAGCACCTGACAGAAGCAAAAATATGTTTAGCTTAGTGAGAGGGGTTAGCGGGAATATAAGTTATACATATGTAACCAACATTGCAGTAATAGTAATAATATTTTGAAAAAATAAGTAAATCCGAATTCTCTTTATGCACATAACATATGCTTAACTTAATAGACGTTGACGGATCATGGTCCTCCTCGCTTCGTTTCTATGTAAACTTTTATGTTACTGGGGAATACCTGAATTTGAGTAAGTATTATTACCTCACAGAATAACTTAAACTAGGTATTAAGGATGCCCATAACTTTCAGATTTTGGGGCATTCTACAGAAATGATATGCCAAGTAAGGTCTGGTAAATCAATGTGATGTATTGAATGTTATAACAGATATTAGTTAGGCATAGCAGTATTAGGTATTTCCAGGGTACATCACAATAATGCTGGATCCAGAATTGGCCTTCGGCATATAGATACTTCGCTACCGATTATGTTGTAAACTGCGGTAGAAGAGTAGCTGTAAGATCGATAGAATCATTTGTTTCCTTGTAGGTACAGACAGCATAAATTAACATAATAAGGAAGATGACGAAGAAGAGAACATGCGGAATTGGCTTGCCGGGTACAATAGCCGTTTTATATGTTGCGGTCAAATTTGTTACGTATGTCACTGGTTTCATCTGCTACCGTATTAAGGAGGTCAGTGTGTTATTTGATACCTCAGATATGTGGAAGGAACAAGAGAATAATAACCTTCTTTTTTACTTTTATTCGGGAATCGAACCCGCGACCCGGAGCGCAGCAGTCGACTGTATCAGCCACTGCACCAGCCGTGCCGTCGTTTGGCTGATATGAGGATGATAATATGAACAATGGCAGCAATAATATTATTGTTTTATAATAATGTAAATAGTGTGGTGTCCGGATGAAGAATATAACACACACACACACTCCAACTGCTCTCGTGGATGTCGTAAAAGTACGAAGAGAACTCCTTAGGTCCCCCTGATCGAGACCAGTGAATGCCTTTCACCGGCTGTGGCCCGATCTCGGGGAACCGAGAGAAGAAGATTGCCGACTCTACAGCGGAGCCGTGAGGTCCGTAGCCCTCTGCGGGGCGCCTGTTTTGTAATTTCGATTTTCGGGTGTCCAGCACTGTACTCCCTCTGAGATGTGCCTGAAGGCGTGGTACCAATGGGCGGCTCCGTTACGATTGTTGTCGCGAACCTGGAGCCCCCTCGATGGCGAAGATGGCCACTCCGGTGGTTTTTGCCACTAACGGCATACTATCAACCATATCATACCATCATCATACCACTACCCTTCCCCGGGTGAAGGAAGTTAATGATGGATTTCTACCGGGTGAAATAAATAACATCTTATGGCGACCACCAATCTAGCAGCCACCGACAATTCTGATACATCCGGAATGTTTACTACTGTGATTTATGTGGCAGACACTGTTAAGAAATTAATATTTATGGGGACAGATGATTAAATAAACAATGTCCTCGATATTATACGATTTCGACTACTATTATGCATACAAATTATATTAAACAAGCCACTACCGATTTAACTTTTTGTGCCTTACAATCGTATATTACGATTGGGGAATCGAACCGCGATCCTTTAGGCTCCGTAACATAATACACACAGCGGGTCACGGATCCGCGCGCCACCATAATGGGCTAAAATGAGCCAGGTCACAACGAAAGTGGGTGGCGAGTCGGGGTCGGGTGAGTATCATGCTACCAGTGTGACTTAGAGATGAGACATGTCAGTGCATTCCAGCTGATTACTTCAGGCTGCGCCGCTGCTGTCCTGTGGTCTACGTGTAGCGGAACGAAGTGCTACTTCGTTACTCCAACTCATTACAGGCGTTTCTACAGCGTATATTTATACATATTTGTCACTAAGGAAGAATAAAGCCAGGACTCAGTTGAACTATGTTCAATAAATATATGCTTAAGGAACGTTTTAAATTAAAGCTCAACTCAAAACTATTTTTGAAGTGAGATCAAAGCTCGAGTTTCAGTCGATAATACGGATATTATCGACTGAAACTCGAGCTTTGATCTCACTTCAAAAATAGTTTTGAGTTGAGCTTTAATTTAAAACGTTCCTTAAGCATATATTTATTGAACATAGTTCAACTGAGTCCTGGCTTTATTCTAATTCGTCACTCCGTTATAGGTCTGTACTTGGGCTGAGACTGTGATCACGTGAGTGTGGTCCAGATAGCGCTTGAGCACAGTTTTTAAACTATATTCTTTCTTACGCATTGATTTTAGGTTATACTGTTGTTGAATAGAAGCTAAGATGTTTTTATAAGTGTCTCTGCAATGATACCATATATTAACTGTACTTGCACTGCTTGACTTTAGCAACGCTTTTAATACCGTCAATCACGATATTTTGCTTGGAATACTCTGCTCTTTTAACATATCTCCATCGGCACTTGACTGGTTTCATAGTTACCTGTTTGGCCGCCGGCAGCGTATTTGCATCCAAGAATCTTTCTCTTCTTGGTGCTACACCTCTACTGGTGTGCCGCAGGGTGGCGTTTTATCCCCACTACTTTTCGCAATTTTTATTAATTCTATCACTCTTCGACTGTCTTCTTCCTTCCACCTTTATGCAGATGATCTCCAAATTTACACTCAGGCCACTCTCGGAGAGCTGTCTAACGCTATTGAAACTATCAATATTGACTTGGCTCGTATAGATGAATGGACCACGAAGTTTGGACTAAAGATCAATCCAACAAAAACTCCAGTGACAGTTGTTGGTGGCTCTCGAACTGTCTCTAAAATTGTCTGGTCGACACTTCCCCAAGTTTCTCTTGGTAACTCTGTTATTCCTATATCCAACAACGTTAAGAACTTGGGGATTTATATCGACAGTACTCTTTCCTGGACTAAACAACTTCAGGAAGTCAGTCGTAAATTATTTGCTGCAGCAGGCTCCTTGAGACGTCTTCGTAATTTTCTCCCTATTAATACCAAAATTGCGTTAGCACAATCTCTTCTACTCTCGATCCTTGACTATGCTGATGCCAGCTATCTCGATCTCACGCAAGACCAATTTGACAAGCTTGAGCGACTTCAAAATCTTTGTATCAGATTTATATTTGGCCTACGCAAATATGATCACGTTTCTGAATTTCGAACTAAGCTCAAATGGCTTCCCATCCGCTTTCGCCGGAACGCTCATATTCTTTCTTTGCTTTATAATGTGCTCTTTAAACCTTCTACCCCTTTTTATCTTAAAGAACGCTTTCAGTTTATTTGTGAGACACATTCTAGTTTCTTGAGATCATCAGAAAATCTAAAATTAAGTATACGTATGCATTCCACTTCCTTCTTCGATAATTCATTTACTATTCAAGCGGCTCGCTTGTGGAATGCATTACCTATTGAAGTAAGACGTGCTCAAACACTACCTATTTTTAAGAAAATGGTGAAGGAGCATTACCTTTCTCTCTAATTTTTCTTCTCCTATCCTAGTTATATTTGATGTTTATTAGTATATTTTATCATCGTTTTATATATATAATATTTATTGTATATATTGTTATGTATTTTATATTTTTATGTCTAAGTAATATTGTGTATGATATATTGTACACTTGACAGCCCAATATCTCTCTCCTTTCTTCCTGTCCATCCAAAGGTTGTCTGGAAGAGATCGCCCTGTGCGATAAGACCGCCCATTGTACATGTATCTTTTTAAATTTTTATCTCTATGTATGTATTATGTGGTGTACAATAAAGAGTATATAAATAAATAAATAATGTATCCGTAAAATGTCATTGAATGGAAGTATATATTGATCACAAAATGGATATTTTGGAGAAGTTGACTATTACAAACCGTTGTAATAGTCAACTTCTCAACAATCTTAACAATCATTCGAACAAAAGTGTGGTCTTAAGTGTTCCTCTCAGATGTATGAGATGTACAGGACCCATATAATTGTAATTGTTTTAAATGATGTAGTTTCATGTCTCCCAATATGTGGTGAACAACGTCATACTTTCTTTTCTTTAACTTTCTGGAGGACCCAACACGATTTCACCACAGGTTATTATGTTAATATGTACATCAAATTAAACAATATTTATTTATCAATATAACATCTGTTCAAGTGTTCAATGACAATAGGCACCAACGCCAATAAACGTTCCTTTATAGCTTGTACTTCAACTTCAACAACATTCATCTCGATAAAGTATATAAAAATATTTTACGTACCTACGTAGCTAGTATGTAAAATAACTCTTTTAAAAATGAACCTTGTATGTAAAGAGGAACTACTTTGTGAATATTTATATTTCGTAATTAATATGGTTTTAGAGGTATATTTTTACATTATTTCTTATTCTAAGCAGATCGGAATAAAGTTGGTAATGGAAATAAATCGTAATAGAAAACAGGCTGATGCATAGATAATGAGTAATATATACTTGAGGCGTGATTTGAATCTCGTCTCAGCTGAGTTTAGATTGATTACCGTTCTGGTATATGACTGATACTACTAGTGTATTATAATATCTGTGCCGATTCTCAAAGACAGATTCTATGTATAAACAGTGATCAGGTGATTGAAGATCTACTTAAACTGTACTTGAGGATGTTTCTTTAATTCGGACCATGTCATAATTAAGACGAACCTAACGACACCACATAATTATGTAGATATTGTTGTGATGAGGAATGAAGAACCCAGAAATGAACGTATTTAAATCCATCGATCCGATTAGGCTACAGAGCTTGCCAAAGAAAATAAATATACATACACACACTCGATAAAACATTACCTTCCTTCTGGGGCAGTCGGGTAAATACAGGTTGAATTTCGTTTACTCTACAAACACAATTGGCTGAATTTTACCACAGTACGTAGTACTATTATCTATTCTGTGCCACAGGCGATACTAGTAGGTACATATAATTATGAGGTAGAGAGTCAGGGCACGGAGATTTTAAAATAAAAATTGCGTATGCGAATGTTTCACTGATGTCTAAACATATGTTTTCACATTTTATTTGACGCATTGTTGGCGCAGTGGCTAAGCAGTTGACGAAACAAAGGTGGGCTACCGCAAGCCAACCCATTTGCCCAAATCACACGCTTGTGATTGTGAACTTGTGAACGCTTGTCGAGGCTTGCTAAGCCTGTGGAGACGGTATTACGTATGAATATGCTCTGCAGTTGCAATTACGGATGCGGATTATATACGTAACAACCATAGTTCGAGGCCAGGCGTTTAAGCTTTACGATACGAGTTTAAGCGTACAAAAACTTTACGATAGCTTCATCTAGACATATATATGTTGCAAGTATAATTAAAACATGTATGTTCGTTAAACTCGTCGCAATTATTTTTTTGCCTCGTAACCTGGTCCTCTGATCCGCATTGTTTTGTTTTTATACGCGACATTTAAGCCATTCATCGTCATAACTTGACCCTTAAATGTCACTCGTAATCTAACAAGATTTATTTGTTTCGATTTAGTTTTAAACTGGATTACAATACAGAAATAAGATTGAATTGTTTTTTTTAACATTATTCTTTAATGCCAGTTTTGAAATATAAGGCTATAACAAGCTAATAAAAGCGTGTTAAAATAAAATGTAGGTTAAAGATTGCAGTTAATTTGTAAAATTGCTTTGTGTAGTATTTGATTGGTCTTACTATATGGCTTGTTTGGAACATAAAACTATACTTACCTCATGTTAGGGATAGTATATTATATATTTTACATATATTTTGTAACATTTATTTTATTATGTACTATATCAGTGTGGAATATAATATTGTATATAAAATGATATAATAAATATAAAAATATTTTTATATTCATATTATTTTAAAGCTTTATGGTAAAACCATTTACAGGCACGTATGCTAGACGTTACTTGCAGCATCGTTGCCGCGTTCCAAAACTTCAATTTCAAGAAACTCCATGGTTACTCTTTTTAAATCATATTAAGGCATGGTGGACAGACGACGACCCTAGAGCTAGTTGTCGCACTCCAATTACACTTCTACTAGTATCTTCAGCCGTCATTGGTCTGGCTTCGATGAATAACTTGCCAGCGCTTTGTTGGCCAGCAGCATGGCTTATAGCAGGCCAAGAAAGGTTGTCATTTAAAGAAGCTTGATCATAAAATCCTATCAAAGTCAGTGTTTTATTTCCAATAAGCCTACTACTGGCACTTATGAAACGTCAGAATGGTTGTACGGTTTTAAATATTTGGCAAGCTGGGACCGACAGCTTAACTTGCTCTTCAAGGCACGGAGGGTTCTCATTGTGAAAAGAAATGTCCCCCATTCAAAGCCTGACCGTGGTAACCACAACCTAATCTGGCAGATCGATCGTTCTTCGTGGCAGCCACGTAGCCACTACAACCTCCTCCTAGCTAATGTACTTCACCAACCATTTATATTAAAAATCAAGCACGTGTTGGAGCACGGATAAAGCAAGGTTTCGTAGACGTATTAATATGCCAACGTAGCAACTGAATAGGATATTGCATGAGAAACAGTTTGGATTTACAAGGGGAAGATCTACAGAGTATGCTGAAGCCACTCGCATTAAAACTGCGTCAGTGGCCTGAGACGATGCACGTGATACATTGGGCGTGTTTTGCGATTTGTCTAAACTCATAAACATTCGACTGCCTGGACACACTCATTCTAAAACTTAAGTACTACGGAATTCAAGGTAGATCTATAGGTCTTGTAGCCTCCTATTTGGTAAATCGGGATCAAAGAGTGGCAATTGATAATATCACATCTACTACTCACTAGTAAAAATGAGAGTACCTCAAGGACACATTTTGGATCCATTTCTTTTTATAGTCTATATCTATGACTTGTCGTATATGATTAACGATACGATGTCAAACATAGTTTTATTTGCAGATGACACGTCACTTATATTCAAAGTAAATAGGAAGGATAGGCATCATATAGTACACAATAATATACTTCATATCTATAATAAACATTGTTAGTTTCAATAAAAAAAGTGATGCACAAATTAAATGCACTAAGAACAAGATTGTTTTGTCTGGCTTTAGACTTAGCAGAACCAGTAAGTCGTTTATAAATTTCTTCTAGTATTACCGATATACCAGAATTAAAGTTCAAATCTTTGATTGAGCGCGTTTTAAATGCCGAAAGCTTACGAAATCATTACATTCTGTCTGGCTCACGATTCCCTTCTGGACACTGCGAGCCTCTGGCGTTGTCCAATTTATTTTGTAACTAGCTGGAACCCGCGGTTTCACCCGCTTTAATTTAAAAGAAATTTAGAGTACATCGACATAGACACTTGACATAGAATAAATATATTGGATTTCAAGGGTTTTATTTTTTTTACGCGGAACCCTAATTCTTTTTCTAAAATAAAAGTAGCTAAGTTATTCCTTATAACATCAGCTATCTGCCGGTGAAGGTCCTGTCAAAATCGGTTCAGCCGTTTCGGAGATTACCCGGAACAAACAGACAGACAGACAGAAGGACAGACGGAAAGACAGACAGACAGAAAGACAGACAAAAAAAAATAGTATTTTGTTATATATAACTTTCATATGCATTTAGTAAAAAGCTGTTATTTTGACATTACAAACAGACACTTCAATTTTATTTATTTGTATAGATTTCTGATATGATTGGAGTATTATATATATTACATAACTAGGAATGAAATGTTTAATGTTTACAAATTGTAATCAATTATGTTATTAATGTAAAAATATCGTGACTTATTTAAAAATGCATATCTTATGAAATGTAACTTACATTATTTTTATATTACGACATTGATCTCCTATTATTTAATGTTATTATTGTTCTTGTGTCATACAAAACTGTAAATGTGTCAGCATCATGTAGGCATTCATATTATAAGATAAAGATAAAAGATTTAGAGTTATTTTAAAGACCAATTAAACAAATAATTCTTAACTTCATGACCATTGTATAATGTGTTCTTCTTTAATGAGAAATATAAGACAACGTAAGAGAGATTCAAGATTTTCTCCATAAAATATGTTTTTTTTTTTTTTTTTTTTTTTTTTTTTTTTTTTTTTTTTTTTTTTTTTTTTTTTTTTTTTTTTTTTTTTTTTTTTTTTTTTTGGCAATTGTAATAAATATGAATTTAATCTGTGAGTTCACTTTTGACTTTTACTGACAAATTAACTTTATTTAGCAAGTAGGTTTCAAGAAACACTTTCACTCTTCAATCAATTTAGATAAAGCTGTAGCGTATAGACGTAAACATCCAACCAATGTTAGTTCATGATAATAATACAGATAATTTTATTGATCAAGAGATTAAGGCTTTGAAGATATGCGTACGAAATTACGAGATCAAGAGATTACGTCTAATCGTAAACACTTACTACTATCTAATTAAGGCTCAGCATTTTTTTTTCTTTCTGCCTTATTCAAACCCGCTATACGTAACGCATCAACACAAGCGACTAGCTACTGCACCAAACAGAATTCCTTCTGTGATTGCGATTCTTAACCGCCTCGTTGGTCTGTTAGTGGCTATTGCGGCAGCGGAGCTTCAATGCCTGTGCTCGACTTCCAGTTCAGGCAAAGTTATCGGGCTTTTCTGCTTTTTCTTTCTTTATTTTTCGTTTGGCCCAAAGGCTTCCGGCATGGCTGAACAATTGCCGTCTAATGACAACAAACTGAAATATCATTATGCGGTCACCCATCCATAGACTGACCGCATTGAGTGTTGCTCAACCTCGCCGATTGTTTGCCGATCAGCGAGTGCACAGGCTATGAGTGCTTCGGCTTAGCTAGGGCTTGGTAAGATATGCTCAGTATTTGCCCAGGGTTTGGAATGGTGGCAATAGGCTCACCCTATATTACTAGGAACTTCACCGGTAAATTACGGTTGTATTATTGGCGTTGCACCAATAGTTCCCATATGCCTACACACCTGGGGAATGCAATCGTGATTTTACGTAAATTGTGTCACTTATGTGGAAATAGTTCAGAAAAGCTTTAATAAACATTCAGTTTTATGATAGTTCCTGAGTTTTCATCCACCCAAGTCATAGATGATTTTAGGAGAGTTCTCATAATCATAAATCAAAGTAGGGGATTGTAAAAAATACTATCATACCAGCCAAAGGACTTCCACTGCTGAACAAAGGCCTCCCCCATAGATTTCCACAACGCGCGGTCACATGCCGCCCGCATCCAAAGACTCCCAGCGACAGGCAGGTTATACAGAGGACCGAGGAGTATAATTTCCCACTATGCTTAGCATTTGTGGACTATGAGAAAGCCTTTGATTTGCTCGAAACCTGGGCAGTGCTACACTCTTTGCAACGGTGCCACATTGACTATCGGTAGCCACATTGACTACCTTATGCAGAAACGCCACCATGTCGGTCCGAGTACATGAACAGAGTACGGGGGTAATTCCATTGCGGAGAGGTGTGAGACAGGGGGACGTCATTTCCCCGAAACTGTTCACCGCTGCAATGGAGGATGCCTTCAAGCTACTAGAGTAGAAAAGATTCGGCATTAACATCAATGGCGAGTATATCACTCACCTTCGATTTTCCGTCCACATCGGAGTCATGGCAGCAACAGGTGGGCCTTAAAATAAACATGAGCAAGACGAAAGTAAGGTTAAAACTGTGTGTTACCAGTGATGACATATGGAACAGAGACGTGGCCACTCACAATGGGCCTCATAAGAAAGCTCAAGGTCACTCAGCGAGCTATGGAGAGAGCCATGCTTGGTATTTCTCTAAGAGATCGAATCTGAAATGATGAGATCCGTAGAAGAACTAAAGTTGCCGACATAGCTGAAAGGATTAGTAAACTGAAGTGGTAATGGGCGGGGCACATTGCTCGTAGAACTGATGGCCATTGGGGCAAAACGTTCTTGAGTGGAGACCACGCACCGGAAAACGCTATACTACGCTTTGTTTGCCCTATGTATGACAACCCACAATCACAGTCAATCTTGTAAACCCTTGCGTCTTGTAGAGGAATGTGACACTTCACGGGTTTGAGAAGTTGGCTGATCTTTTCATGTGGCTTGAAGTAGTTTTTAATAGAAGCACGCTTCAAGATATGACCAATTCTGTCCGTGACTCCCTTGATGGATGGTAAGACAGCAGGTCTCCGATCAACCGTGGTGGGTTTCGTGCGGCTTCTGCGACGGGGATGTGGAGGATTTTGCATCGTTTTGCAATTTCGTGTTCGGAGTCACTGAAAATGTTACAGGAGGCTTACGGTAAATCGACTTTATCAAAAATACGTGCTTATGAGTGGTACAAAGCATTCAAAAGCGGTCGAGATGTGATGGAAGATTTGGCTCGCTCTGGTAGGCTATCAACGTCTGCAACTGAAGTTAACATCGCAAAAGTGAAGGAAATAGAGACAGAAAATCCTCATTCAACTTTGAGAGAGATAGCCGCCGAACTTTCTGTATCTCACGAGTCGATACGTACCATTTTAACTAATCATTTGGGTATGAAACATGTTACCGCTCGGCTAGTCCCAAAAGACCTGAGTTTTCTTCAAAAACTCAATCGCATGAGAGTCGCCGAGGACATGCTAGAACGAGTCAATTCCGACCCAACATTCATGAAACGCATTGTTACTGGTGACGAAACGTGGGTTTACGAGTTTGACATGCAAACTAGTCAACAAGCTTCGGAGTGGCACCTTCCAACTGAACCGAAACCGAAAAAACCACGCCAAAGTCGATCAAAAGTCATGTTGACTGTTTTCTTTGACTATCGCGGTGTTGTGCACTCGGAATTCTTGCCGGAAGGTCAAACGGTAAATAAAGAATATTATTTGAGCGTTATGCGGCATTTAAGACAGCAAATTCGAAGAAAAAGGCCAGATTTGTGGAAAGAAAATTCTTGGATTTTGCACCACGATAATGCGCCTTCACACACGGTCATCATTGTGAACGAATTTTTGACGAAACACTCAACAAATACCATCGAGCAACCACCATATTCACCAGATATGGCTCCGACTTCTTTTTTTTCCTAAACTCTAATTACCACTTCGTGGCACCCGTTTTCAATCGGTAGAAGACATAAAGGAGAATTCGCGGCGAGAACTGAACTCAATTCCGGAAACAGCGTTTAAAAAATGTGTTGATGGTTGGATTATTCGTTGGCGTAAGTGTATCGTGTCTGAAGGAGCATACTTTGAAGGTGATAAAATAAATTTGGATGAATAACAAACATTTTGTGTATTATTGATCTTTTCCCGTTACTTTCTTGACAGAGTAGTATATTAGAAATGTAATTATGTACACATATGTATGTATTTAATTATATATTGTTGCTATTTTAAATATATATCGATAACGCCATATTAATTAGAGTTGCAATAGTGTTGATAATGCACCTACCATATTTCTTTTCTGCATCACTCTAAGGTAGACTGGTAGAAAATGCCTATGGCATTAAGTCCGCCTCTGTACATGTTTGTGCATAAAGAATAAATACATAAAAATAATGTAGATATGCTTTATGATTACAGCCAGGGGGCAAAGCTGGCTTAGTTTATTATAGAAATACTTTTCCTATAAGGTAACGCATATTATCAAGTATATAATATTTACATTAATTTTTAATGCTTATGTAATATAATTCGTCTCTAATAAAAATTAAATAAAAAGCTATTTTATTAAATTTCATGGTTCCGCCTGCAGCTCCGGCCAAGTGTATAAAATTTCCATATTGTAACAAATTAAAACTAAAACGTATAACTAGATAGTTGTACCTAATCTAAAAACTGACCAGTACAGAAAACCGGCCAAGTGTATAATTTTTTTATATTGTAACAAATTAAAACTAAAACCTATAACTAAATATAAATGTACCTAATCTAAAAACTGACCAGTACAGAAAAATCAAGGAAGCTGGAGTGTCTATCTGTTAGGATAGAAAGGCAGTACAATTTATACGATACGACGTTATACAATTAGGTATTTAATGTTGTTAATTTTTGGTTGGTTGGTTTTGTACTCAAAGTATTTGGTGTGTGGTTTGTTTTTTTTAAACGACAGAGCACAGAATTTTTCCTCGATCGTGGGTACAGTTAACAAACATAAATTTTACATATGTAAAGTCCCAGACCCGTAATGACTATCTGTAGGCCATGGAGATATTTGTTCCCTGAATCAGACCCACGACACGTAGCGCAGAAAGCCGTACAATTAGCCACTGGGCTAAACGTGCCAGTTAGGAATTATTACTTAATCATGAATTATAGCTATCATGTGTTGAATAGAGGCCTGCTTAATGACCGCAACAAAGGATTGTCACCATAATCAACAAGCGATCAAGATCACAACATAACTTGAGAATTAAAGTTTAATCTGAATAGAGAGACAAAGAGGTGAGAGGGTGAAAAAGGCAGGAAAATGGGTAGTCATAAGAAGCGCCACCCTCCTTGTTTCCGTAGATGATATAAAAGCTAACTAGATTCCTTTGGATATATCAATGTTATCCAGCAGGCTCAACTCTCATCATAATTTCGGCCGAATGAAGTCCACTGCTGGACACAGGCCTCTCCCAAAGATCACCACAACGACCGATATGGATGTGATATGGGCTCATTGGGGGGTTTTGCCATAATTGCCACGCTTGGCTCGGGTTGGCGATCGCAGTTGAGTTGTTAATATACTCGAAGGACGCTGCTGCCCATCCTCCGGTTAATCCATTAGTCGACTTTTACGACACCCACGGGAGGAGATGGGGTGGTGGTATTCTGAGCCGCTCTTATAGATGCCAATCCTCACTATGACTTATTTGCGGATGATTGGCCGCTGTCTATACGGTGTATCTCACACCATCCCATACTCCGTTTTACCATGTGTCGTGGGTGCAGTTTATAAATTAGAGCAATATTTGTTTCATACTGCATATCCGAACGCCAACCGTGCGCTCTATGTTTGAGGTATTGTAAAAGAGGTCTGTCTATATGGTGTGTGTAATATTTTAATCTTATCTATGGTTATCGGTTGGTACTGTTTTAATTCAAGTAAATTAATATAATACGGTATAATCATTCATTTGTTTACCAAGCGCGGTGATTACTTTTCTTTTGCAGCGGTCTTTTTAATAAAGTATTAAGAAGTTGATAATAACGGATTTAAAAAATTACGGGGTAGAATTCCGTGTTCTTTTATTTTAACAATTATCGCTTGAAGATATCCGATCGAACCGATAAACGATACCGAGGAACCGGAAAGATGAGTGTCGTTTTGGTTTAAACAACCTCAAGGACATTCGAATTGTCTAGTTCCAATACAAAAAAATACTAAGAAGTATATTAACCTTCCGACTTCGTTCGCTTCACAATTATTCTATACTTAACAAAACAATATGCGCCTTGAAGAGAACGTCAAGACATTGGTTACGGTTGTCGTAACTAAGACAGTTAGCCGTCATGGGCAGTATGTGCCCGAACGTCACAGAATCGAATTAGCCGTAGAAGCATGGGCATACCTAACTTTTGGCCTGGGGCAAACGTGTAGGTGAATAATTCTTTATATATAATAATGTGGCAGCCAGAGCCAGAGGAGGCAGGTTAAATTAGGATTTGTGATTAAACTCTTCGTCTTCTGCGATTGCATGATTTAACTATTATCTTCGGGGCTTCTCGCTCCGATGAGGCCTCCTCTAAGTAATATGATTTGGCTGTGGGTGTTCCGCAAGTTGGCATCCTCTTAACTCTTCTCCCCTCTATTTTTATAAACGCCATCACATAGATCCTTACTTCTCATTAACATCTCTATGTAGACATTTTGCGGTTATACCGATATTTTAAAGTTGGAGAGTACGCTACAGCTAATAATGCCATCAATAATGATCATGAGAATATTAGCAAGTGGGCTAAATGTTTTGATCCTTTAGTCAACCCCACAAAATATCATGCTCTCATTATTGGTGGCAGATACATGTCTAATCTCTCGAAATTTCAGAGTCTCCCATATCGTGTCGCGTTTCTGTAACCACTTCAAAAAGCGCAAAAACATTGGGCTTATCTTATCTTTGATTAAAACTTCTCCTGGAATGTTCACTTTTCAGAAGTCAGTAGAAAAATTGTCTGCTTATTTCTGTACTGAAAACGTCTCTAGAAATTCCTTTCCATTTTAAACTAAGATAATTCTTGCACAATCTCTCCTTCTTCCTCATTTGGACCACGCTGATATTTGTTTTCTGGACGCGTTGGAGGAACTTCTAAACAAACTCACACGTCTCCCGAATGTGTGTATCTGGTTCAGTTTCGGTCTTTTAAACATGACCATGTGTCAGTTTTTCGAACCAGATTAAAGTGGCTACTTATTCAAAGGCGCGATGTTTGTCATATACTTTCGCTTCTCTACTCTCTTCTCTATAGTCCAAATTCTCCTATCTTCGTGAGTGCTTTGAGTACCTACGTCTATGGAGTTCGGTGCGCAAGAGCCGTACTCTGAACGCTTTGAAGACAAAACTTAAAAAGCAATTTTCTTTCTTATGCTCTATGTTTACATTCTTTGTTACTTTTAAGTATGTAATGTCTTATGTGTAAAATATATAAAAAAGTAAGCATATAATATAGTCTATATATATTTATTTCCTGATATGTATATAGACTATATATTTTTTAGTTTATCTATATATATGTGAATTATATAGTAGGTCGTATCGTATGGTAAAGGATATTTCTTTTCTTTACTTTTGTTTAAATCTTACTCTAATTTGATACGACGTACATGGGACTTTATCCTATTTTATACCACGATCCGATAAGAGATCATTCAAAGGTTTTGCTGGTGGAAAACTCAACCCTAAGTAAAGCTGGCCTTCGTAAATTAAAGTTTATACTGATTGTATTTTTTTTTATCTTATTTCTTTTAGGGGTATGATTGTTTAAATTAAAATGTAGTTTAATGTGTACAATAAAGAATAAATAAATGGGCTCTATGTACGTACCTATCGTACTTATAGAAAAATGGGCCAAATTTATAATCAGTCTAGTCCAAAATATTTAGATTTGCGTTCTCTTGATACAAAAACATATAAAATTCAAGATTTGGATTGATTGACCATTCATTTCGGCTGATAGTAACTAACAAATGATTATAGCTGAAAGTTGTTTGAAGTTGGACTACGTTATTAACCTGTGTTGTGTATTACTCGGCGGCATCTTATTTGGGTCGATCTTTTTGTTTTGTTTGTATTTACTTCTGATATTCGAAAGGTTCTTGTGTAAGAGCTCACATAACTGCATGTGACGACCCCTACGGTCGCTGCATGCCATTGCGTCACCGACGGTGACGGTGTGAAGTGAAAACATGACTTACTTTAAATCGACGAGTATAAATATTGTTCCTATGATCACTTTTAACTTTATTTAGACGCATTATGTGTGTGATGACGGATTTCAACGATAAGTAGTCAGATGGTAAATTCAAGCAGATATTTATTTTGATTTCATAAAAATAGGAAAATAAATTCTGTATGGGAGTTCTGAGAGAAAAAACCGCTAAACACCAATGTACACATTCTATTATACTAAAACGATGTATTTATTCATGTATACAAGGATGCGTGAAGTTAATTAAGGATTTAAATCAACAATTTGCTACTTATTGATCTTAGAAATCCGAAATGTTTTATGGTGTTTTGCTTATATAGAACAAAATGCAGTACAAGTATTATAATGACGTTGGTTTTAAACCAGTTTCCTCAAATAATGTATGATGGAGACGGGGAGGCTGGTCAGCGAGTGAGCTCCGCAGTCGATAACCGCGCGCCTTCGCGTCAACCCGTGCGCAGGCATCGAAAGTGGTGCGTGCGAGTGATGATAACTTATTGGACCATTAGCATTCATTGAGGTCTCGACCTCGCATCCTGAGGTACTTGGGTGTACGCGTGTGAAATGGTGAGTATTTCCGCCAACGTATTGGCGGATACTATTACGATCATTCATAACTTTTGACGAACAATATTTACTTGTGTGTGATTGTGAGAAAAATATAACAAAATATTATGTTGAAGTGAAACCTACCTACTACGTACTACCTACGATCGCAGGGTCTCGAGGGCTAAATATGCAATCTATAATCCAGAATATATGCTAGGGTCGGTATTTTTTTAAATGAAGCACATTCATAGATTCTTGGTAGGTATACCCTAAAAGAAATTATTGGGGAAAATAACTAATAGACTGTTTGCTCCTTCTATCTTTTATACGCCTATTTATATATCGTTACATGTATTTATTATTACTGTAAATACTAAACTAAACAAATATCATTACATTATGTACCTAATTATTATATCAAATACTGTTACCGTCATTAAATACATACAGAATTATTAAAACTTATTCTACTAGTTTCGTGCGTATGGCACTCATGGGTTGCAGCTGAAAATCTGCGTTAGGTAGTGGTACTTGGTACTACCACCTGACGTAATGCTGAGCTGTTGGCCGTTTTGGCACTTTTGTTTTAATATTATATTTTTCTTTGCTGTATAATTGTTTGTGTCAATAAATGCTTTCTTTCTTACAAACATTGTAAATTTAAAAAATTGGCCTTAGCAATAAATGTAATATAAATTTAAAAAATCTGCTAACTTATCTCCGTGTGATGTCCGGATTAAGAATATAGCTCCACTCTTCTCGTAGATGTCGTAATAGACGATAAAGGGTCTCTTAATCAGAGGGAGTAGCGTTCCTTCTGTAACAGATATAATACACTAGTACTTCTGTAGAACAGTAGCCATGCTGCGCTTACAACCCGCCTGCCAAGCGTGGTTAGTACCTACTGGAAATTACTCCTAAAATGACGACACGTTGTGGAAATCTTTGGGGCATGCCTTTGTTCATCAGTGGACACTTTTTTTTCACTTGCAACTTAATGGTCTGATTTTAGTAATACATATGTTCTCTCGTACATATGTAAATCATTTAAAGTAAGTCGACCATTTATCACTTAACAATTATTGTTATTTAAAAGAACACAACGCGGCTTTTGTGCATCAGCTGTTTACTCATGTTTTAGAGATAAAAAGAACAATAGTCACTTGTCATTGAACATAATTTGTACATGTTATGAAAGCATTAAAACGGGCAGATACACTTAAGTATAGCAATTGATAAATTGGATATATCAGTCTTTGTAGCTATCTGCGAAAACGCATACATTTTACATCTATCCCACACTAAGACGATGACATAAAGTGTCATTGATTACACACAGAAAGTGTTTTAATTCTTAGATATAGACGTAACCGGTAATATAACTGGTGTAAACAATGTTTGTTGACCATATTGTTTCTTTGATCCTAATATAACAACACTTCATATCATTCACATTGATCATCGTTAGTAACAATGTATAGATACAATAATTATAATCCATAAAAATGAGAATTGTCGTAAAGAAAAAATATTGTTTACGTGAATATGTAGATATCTTCTATTTGAATAGCAATATTAGCAATACTTGGATTCTTATTAATACCACCCCGACCATCCTCGAGTTGAGTCGAGTGGCGAAATAGTACCTTCAAAAAGCCCCTAAAAACCCAAATAATCAGAATCCAGCTTCCAAGCTTGATTCCCCAGCAAGGCCTTAAACCACATGAATAAAGAAACGGAACCTTGGTCATGTGCCTAAGCCGAGGCCCGGGAGCACCCTTAGCTGTGTTGCTTGGTAAAATAAAATAATATTTATTTGCACAAAACATGGTACGATAAAAATGTTACAGTTAAATTAATCGTGGACAAAGCATATGTTTTTCATGGTCTGGCATATAAATATTTATAAACTACACAATATATTATAACAAAACACTTCTAAACGGATTCTGTCGCGTAAATTTGTCAGTCCGAGGATGACAGTCATCCTGCGACCACGAACCCTGCAAAGTGTTCGAAACGTCAGGAAAAACAAAAATCTAATATATATATATATATATAATAGAATCCGTTTAAAAGTGTTTTATTATAATGTGTAATACTCGCGAAAACCTAAGACATTATTAACACAATATATGTATTAGACACCAATATTAGCAATCAATTTTAACAATAATTATTTCTTAAAAATCACTTTCATATCGTGGAAATAATATGCTCTTTGAGCCATTTATGTAAAAATTACATATTATTTTTACAGTGAGCTCTCTAGTTGGCTCTAGAATATTATTGAAGATTTTTATCTGATATTTTCATGACACAATGCACTTTTATGAATAGCCATTCGAACTCTTTTTCGGTCTATTCGTGTTTATTTGGCATACATCTCGAACGAAACAAACCAGCGTTCTTTCACAAAAATACCAGGCAGCGTAATATAAGTACATAGGTACCCGTTAATGAGTACGTAAGTTATCAACTGGCTGGATGACCTTTCGGTTTGGCCAGTCCCTGTTAAGCAGCAGCGAGACATCCATGGTAAGAATTAAAATTATCGTCATTAATTTCTTTAACATTTTTCAAAGACTGGTTTGCATGGCGCACTGTATTTAGGCTAAGCGTGACTTCCACCAGCGCCAGCCTTTGACAGTCATGACTTACATAATTATCGTCACAACAATGACTTGATTCATGATTCAATTTAAATTCTGTTATTACGGTAGTTATTGGTTATGAAACTATAAAGATTACTTTTCAATTTAACACAAACGAACAAGATAACTGTTAACAGTGTTATCAACACAATCATAGTTTATTGTGTTACTGCATAAGTGATAGTAGTTTTTTTTAAATATTATATTTTCATATTGTTAACATAATATTACCATGACGCTGACGCTTTTATTTTAGCGCGGGAAAGGCTGAGGTGCTTGACAGTGGTATATACCCAAACCTTACCGATTAGAATATAACAGCTAAAGTCACTAGTTAAGGAATGAATGAGAACATACTTTCTTACATAATAGCGTCGAAGCATTCGAAGAAGCTCGTTTGGCGGCCCTTAGGAAAAGCGTCACATACGAAAGTCCCTTCGAAGGTAGGGCTGCCATAAATGATAGAACACACAGACAGTAATGACAGAGGCATTAGGAATATAAATAGAGTATACAATGGATTGCTCTAAAACGAGACTAATATTATAGAAACTCTAGTCAAGAAACTAGTTAAATCAGATTCTGACATTTAGGGCTGAGGTCAAAGAGTCATCATTATCATCATATCGGCCATTTATATGTCCACTGCTGAACAAAGGCCTCCCCCATAGATTTCCAAGACTGAATCATCATTTTGGGGGGTATTTGCCAATACTACCAACGCTTGGCAGGCAGGTTGGTGAGCGCAGTATGGCTACCGTTTCACAGAAGGGACGCTGCTGCCCATCCCTCTGGTTTAGATCGCCTTAGTCGCCGCCTTTAACGACATCCACGGGAGGAGATGTAGTGGTGCTGTATTCTTAATCTGGACACCAAAAAAATTAAGTATAATTATTTATGCTTAGGTTAGGAACTTTTGCTTTTAAATTTTATTAGATATTTCTTCAAACTAAAATAAAATGTTATTAGGTGGCTGGGAACAGGCTGGAAACAGTTTTCACTAACCAATTGTTTAGATTTTGATATTTTTCACGTTAAAGTCAGCCAAGGGATCTAGCCTGATCAAGAAGAGGAAGTGTCCTGGCCCCCTTTTTGTCTTTGAACATCCTGGTGGAGACGAATGCATGGGTCTACGACCAGGTACGCTTTCTGTGCCAAAGCGTTGAGAGCGCGCCTCGAGGGGCGTTTGATAAGCGGCTGGGTCCGCGGCGCACAGTATGCGACCAAGCGCGTTGTTGAGGCCATCCTGCTCTCTTCAGAGCCTGGCTCAAAGGAGCGAGTGCGTTATTTACCGTCTGACACAGGTATTCACCGGGCAAGGTTGTTTATCGTTGTCGTACGTAACTGCACATGACGCGAGGTCACGGAACTGTGCCACCAGTGTAATAGTGACCAGGATACCAGGCAGCACACACTCGAGGGATGGCCTGCGTGGGCTGCCGAGCGTCGGATCCTGGTCGATCGGCTTGGGCAAGATCTTTCTCTGCCGGAGTAGTGTCAACTGTGTTGGCAGCGCAAGGAAAAGTGCAGTGCTATACTTCTGTATACAAGGGGGCGGGGGTAAAAATCACCCCGAAGCCAATGTCCAACACGCTCCCTGTCTTCTTTACATGGTGCAGGGTCTCGGGGTTCGCGAGCGTGCAGGGGTTGGGAGTCTGCGTGGTCATACAGCGTGACCCGCGGGAAGATGGCGGTGCGCACGTGGTCACATGCCACCGCGTGCGCAATGCAGCGCACACCGAGCTTCCGGGGGATTATTAACAATCCCCAGATATGACATTGGCGGTGGCCTAATTACAGTCACCTCCCTACTGCTAGAGAGGGTGACCGCTTTACAGTCATCCCCTCCCAGATGTGTCTAAAAGCGTGGCACTAATGAGCGGCTCTAGTGTGATTGTATCGAGGATCTGGAACTCCCCTTCGGTGCCGAAGATGACCGCTGCAGTGGTTTTAGCCAGTAGATGTGCTGAGTTATTTCCACCGCGAAAGGATCTATAAAAAGGTGTCGTATTGCTAAGTATGTACCACCCCAGTGCCAGACATTCACCGCTAAGCAGTAGTATTCTATCTTTAGACATTATGTGTTCCGGTTAGAAAGGCACTCTTGCTAGTGAAATAACTGTACTAAATAACTCAGACCTCGAGGAGACGAGCACCGTGTGGTTCCATGCAGGTCTAGTCCAGGGTAGCATTACAACTGCTATAGGCAGGCATAACGCTTACCAGCAGGCGAATGACTGGCTCGCCTCATCACTATGTTGTATATAAAAAGAAATACTAAAGTTTTCTTTCATAAAATTATAAATAATACAAATACCAAATCCGCTCTGCAGAAGTCTCTCTGTCTGAAGCCTGGGCATGTAATTTACTATACAAACTACGTAGAAAGTATGCTTTATCCTAATTCAAGAAATTATTAAACCTCTAAGCCAGATTTCATTAGAATCGGTTCAGATGTTTGAGCGTGATGGAGCCTCAAACATTTAAATGTAACAAACTTTCACTTTTATTAAGGTAGTAAGATGAATCTTCTATAAATAGGTGTCTATGTCACGTGCTCTGGGTCAACGTATCTTTAAATGGGAGGATGTTTAGCTTGCTCACGTATGGTCATAGCAATAATATTCAAGTCAAATAAATCCTAATAAATGCTGTGAAGGAAGTTCTTTGTGTCGAATATCCATCGTAACCTTTTAGGAGCAAAAGTAAACCAAACAGCTGTTTAAAATGTAAAATTATTGTTTAATAAATTGAAACAACCTTAATAAAATACTGATACAGTAAGTATGGTTTTTCTAAAACAAAAACATTTAGATCTGAAATATAAATGTATTTTAAAGTTTCAGATTTAAATGTGTTTCAAATTTATGTTTTAAGATTACGACATATAACAGGCTAACTTTATGCACACATTGCGTACAAGTACCTAATAATTATATTACCGGCCTTATCATAAAGTTCCAAAAGCAAATCGACGTAAAAGCAAAAAGGCCCGTAATGACAACGACCAATAATGTTCCCAATTTATGTTTTAATTGAGGTTTTAAACAGGTTTCGCTTTTTTTATTTTTATAGAAACATAGCCCCACTCTAGTATTTCTCCTTTGTCCTGGGTGCGTTTACAGACACAAATTCCACACACAATACACCCAGACCAGGAACTAATTTCATTAGATAGATACATTATCCATGCTTTGACAGCATTATTTGGTTTACGATAGCGTCGTATTTACCTGCCACGCCTAGTTTATAAATTATATTTGAAAAATTCGAAGTAACATTTATATTAATTGATATATTATGACACTATTGTAAGACAAGTCATTTAAAATTTGAATTATGTGCGCGATGTTGCTTTTCTCTTACTATACCAGTGAACAATTGAACTTGTACATTTTTATTGGTCTGTCAGTGTAGCCATAACTCCTCATGAAATTGAAGACCCTCACTAATACGAGGAGTAATAAAATATTGATTGATTTTTTTACAGCAAGTGGGTACTAAAGTCAATAAATGCATTCAGGAAAAAATAACGACTGAGGAAAACCAATAAATTTTTTTTTTTGTTGAAGTTAACTTCTCATGAATTATGAGCCATTTGGCGCTATTCCCTATCCCTACCACATAAAGACAACTTCATGTATTAAAAACATATTTAATTAACACGGTTTAATGTGACACACACATCAGTCCGTAAATGCCCTGGCCCTTGGGCCTCCCAATAATTATTACAATGAGCAGCAATATTGCCAGTCACCACGCCTGTCAGGCTATCGGTGATCCTAGATTGTAGGTACGAGTAAACGTATTAAATAGAATCTCAAATATTGAAAATTGAATTTACTTTAAAATATTAGGGATTATTACAATCATAATAATAATGACCTCTGGGAAGTCGTTATCTCACCATGGGATAAGGTAATCCTGGAAAAAAGCAAAGCAGATGCTTGATTTTTCCTACCTTTGATATAAAAATGAAGTATATCATAAGGAGATCTATTAAGAAGCTTACAGAACGCAGGTCAGTTTGTGGCGAGCTGAATGTGAGTGGCGACACTGCGTACCCGAATACTTCAGAGAGTCGGTCAGAGCCTCGTCTCCGGCTTGCCTTTATTGGTCGGTTGGAGTATAACCCCATGAGTGCCCGTAGGTTTTTCAACGGTGGCTTGCCTTAGTTGGCCGATCAGAGGGGAGCCGCCAGAGCAATACCTGTGCTTGGGAGTGGAAGTGTCTAATGGCGTAATAACGGGGAAACCCGCTCCTAGTCTTCGAGACGCACGATGGTGAAACCGGTGCCGCACCTCTCGACCCTCCTAGTCACTCACACCTGTGTTGCTCCTTGTCACCTTTAGTGGTGGAGATTGGCGCCTCTACGGGGGAGTCGTACGGTTCGTGGCCCTCTACGGGGCGCCTGTTTGGTCATCTCGACTTTGGGGCATCCAACGCTGCAGAACCAAGATTCACAGTGTGCAGCGTAGAGCGGCTATACCGATCGCACGAGGATACAGAACGGTGTCCTTTGAGGCGGCAACTCTGTTGGCACGCTTTCCGCCTTTTGATATCTTGGCGGAGATGGATGCGTGGGTGTATCATCAAACACGCTCCCTTCGCCAGAGCAGTGAAGGCGTGCCTTCAGGGGCGCCCGAAAGTTTGAGGCGGCAGGCTCGGCGGCGTGCACTCGAGCTTTGGCGCGAGCGGCTCATGCTGCCACATTACGCGCAAAAGCGCGTCGTTGAGGCTGTTCTGCCACTCTTCGGAGCCTGGCTCCAAAGGAGCGAGCGCGTCACATTCCGCTTGACGCAGGTATTCACCGGACACGGTTGTTTCGGTGCGTACTTGCCCGGGATAGGACGCGAGGTCACGGCACAGTGCCACCACTGTGGAAACGATCAGGATACCGCACTTGTGGAGTGGAACCCTATGAGTGCCCGCAGGATTTTAAATTCTGGCTTGTCTTAAGTGGCCGTACAGAGTGAGGCTGCTAGAAGTGTCTAATGGCGTAATAACGGGGAAACTCGCTCCGAATCTTCAAGATGCGCTACGGTGAAACCGGTGCACCCCGAGCCGCTCAAACACCGGTGTTGCTCCCTGTCGCCTGTAGTGCCATTTAGGGGGCCCATATTGTGAGTGGCGAGTCACCATCTGCCACAGAATTGCACTATAAATGTTGTAACGCAGACGCCGTTTTCCCAGTTTTTAGAAGTATTTAATCCGTTTAGCACCCTTTGCAATATACCATATAATTGTAGTTTTCATCTCATACAATAGTTTTACACCTCCGGGGACAATCTCATGGACTGCATTTTTATAGTGCAGCCAGGGAGAGACCCCGGTTAATGTCACATTACATTTTAGATTAAAATTCTCTGAAAGGCCTCTGCCTGTTGGACCCATGTCCCCTGAAGTATTCAATCCATATTGAAACAATCTTTGAATATGAGAAAAGTCTCCGCAAGATGGGTACCGAGAATGTTAACCGACAGTCAGAAACAAAATCGACTTGACATTTCGAAGATATTGTTGGACAAGTTTCAAGAAGATTCTGAAAACTTTTTGTCTCGTCTCGTAACAATGGACGAAACATGGGTCCATAATTTTGATCCCGAGATAAAACAGCAATCTTCGCAATGGAAACGGCCATCATCACCGACCCCGAAGAAGTTTCGTGTCGTGGCATCGGTTGGCAAGGTTATGGCCTCAATATTTTGGGACTCAGAAGGGATATTGCTGATTGATTACCTGAAGCGTGGAACCACTATTACAGGCCAATATTATGCAGCTTTAATTCCCAAGTAGAGGAATGCCATCAAAGAGAAAAGGAGAGTGAAACTTCGAAGGGGCGTGCTGTTTCATTACGACAACGCACCCGCGCACAGGTCGGCAGTTGCGATGGCTGCCATTCAGTAAGCTTGCTTCGAATTGGTTGACCTTATTTATCAGATCTAGCGGCCAGCGATTTTTATCTGTTCCCCAAATTGAAAAAATACTTAAGGGGAAACAGGTACGAAGACGATAACGAGGTGATGGATGCCGTGGAGAGCTTTTTGCAGGACCAAGAAAAAACTTTTTTGGTGAAAGGCATTGAAGCCTTGGAAAGGCGCTGGACTCAGTGTGTAGAGAGACTCGGAAACTATGCAGAAAAATAAATTATTAAGTTATCAATAGTCATTATATTCTATCTGATTCTCACTACTTTTTGATCCCTCCTCGTATTCTAGATTTAGTAATAATATAATGAGCATTGTGCGGAAGATCTGGTCGTCCTCCGGCGCCAGAGAACTTGTTGTTGAACTTTTCTTACTTGATCAGTGTCCGCACCATAGATTATACACTAATATTGAAAAGTCCGCACAAAATGCTTTGCACAAGGTGTCTCCGCCACAGTTCTCAAGATATTGTTGCGACTATCCCGTATTCAATATGGCCGCTGTTTTTTAAAATGTATTTTATATGTACCATTGTATTCTGTATTATTAAGTCGCATATCTTATCTAAGTTCAAATTGGGTTATGTTTATTTTGGCAAGTAAGTATTTATACCGACCTACCGACCTTCATTGAGCGTTCAGTTTATCTTTTGTTTAACTTGAAATATAGTGCTGTGCGTTTTTATCCATTGTATTATGTACGTTGGTAACATACGGACGAATACTGAAACACCAGTTAATATTAAGTCCCTCTTTAACTATTTGAGCCCCCCGGTTTCCTACCAAAAACGGGATTTTAATGGTTAAGTTGGACTTAATACCGATAAGGACTTGACCTTGACTTGGTCAAGAGTTATCAGGAAATAACACTCGCCGTAACAAAATATATTTTTATACAAATTTTCATATTTATGATAAGGAGTAATGTAATTGATTCGTCATATTAAATCAATTTTGTAGAAGCTTAGAAGATGTTGCGTGTACACATAGTACCTATATTATGATTATTCGCCTCCATGTCGAACAAATATTAGAAATACACCGTATACGTCAAAGATTAAAATGTGACTGAGGAATTTATTCAACACTGTTCTGTGTTACGAAAAAGATAACAACGGGATGATTCCATGAGATTTCAACATTCGCCAACTGTGGTGATTATCGAAATGAACCCATACGATGCCATGCCCATGCTCAGTCAATCAGGATATTAAAACTTAAAATAAAACTTAATATCCTGAATATTCTTACTTCTCTTGTGTATATTATAAAGATTCGGTATAATTAATTTCTAACATTTTTAGACGCTGAGAACGATAACCAGTTTGGTCCTGGCGCTACTGAGCAGCCACACAGAGTCATCGCCGTACTTATCTACCGGCCTGAGGACTTTCACTCTTGAAGAAGTAGTGCCTCTGACTGTCGGCTTATTTCCTGAACAACTGAATATAAAATGGATCTCAGGTATGTTATCAGATTGTAATTTAACAACGTAAGGAATAGCTTGAGGTTCGTCCGCGTGGTATCCGGATTAACAATATAGCACAACTCCATCTTCTCTCGTGGATGTTGTTAAGCGCGACTAAGGGACTGTAATCCAGAGGGCAGCAGCGTTTTTTGTGTGAAACACTAGCCATACTGCGCTTACCAACCCGCCTGCCAAGCGTTGGGAGTACCGCCACATTCCCCCCTACACGATGACACAATCGTGGAAATCAATGGGGGAGGACTTTGTACAACAGTGAGACGTCCTTTGGCAAATATTTCGACAGTCTAACCAGTGTGTGTTAGTAGTGGCGAAATATGGCTCAGAGAAGAGGATACTCACTATTCTAGACGAGAGCGAATCAGAAATGACGTGATCCGTAGCAGAACCAAAGTTGCCGACATAGCTGAAAGGAATAGTAAGCTGAAGTGAACGGGCACATTGCTCGTAGAACTGATGCCCGGCCAACGAGATGGACAGATCTGGGGCTCGTCGGATGCGGGCGGCACGTAACTGGTCGTTGTACAAATCCATTGCGGAGGCCTTTGCTCATCAGTGGACGTCCTTCGGCTGATATGGTGATGATGATTAACCCAACTTTAAGCTGGCCCAGGATTGACACTAAGTCTTAATTTTTTTACTAATTTCAATTAAATATTGGCTGATTGATACTTGGCTAGGAATTGACAACCCCAAGGGTATCGTGAAAGTTGACAAAGGGTGGTTGGGGTTTAACGTTACGATGTTAAGCGATGGGCAGCATACTTTTGTACGCTAATAACAATATACTGTGATCACCAATCTGTTTGCCAATCAGTTTGTTTGTGATTCGGGCTATAAGGTCCATTGTACCGATCAATGTACGTTTCATTGGAAGGCCTACACTTGCAGTAGACGCCTGTCGGTCTGAGTCCCCTGCCGTCGCTACATGGTGGGGGGCCTTAGGTGTCCCGGGCGCGCATATTGGGGAGTCTGCGTGCTCATACCGAGTACCTCCGGGAAGACGGTGGTGTGCACGTGATCACGTGCCGTCATGCACGCACAGCACAGCGCACAGCGAGGCGTGGGGGGATCCTTTGCAATCCTCCCAGAGAAGTGCCTGGGGAGCGACCTTTTTACAGTCACCTGTGCCTTAAGGCTCAATGGGCGTCTCTAGTGTGATCTTACGAGGACCTGGAGTCCCACTTCGGTGCCGAAGATGACCGCTCCAGTGGTTTTAACCGGTAGGATGCCCCTTCGCCCTTCCCCGGGGCGGAGGAAGTTCATGGAGAATATGCACAGGGACCAATAAAAAAACTATGCCCCATGAACCTAGAGGGTTAAGATTATGATATTTTTATACGACACTAGAGGAGCGCGTTATTCGCCCAGAGATTAAGGGTGATGCTTGCCCGTAACAATAAAATTGCAATTATTTACTTAGTCTTGTGCTCAGTAATTACAAAAGATGATATGTGAGAATTTGAGTTAAATCATAATTAACAAAACAATCTCACCCTACTTGTATATAATTTCATCAGTAATTTATTAAACAATGTGTAATTATAAAATATTTCAGATACAGCATACATTCACAAAGAACCGGGACTCGGAGTCATGGAATTCGACACGAGCCGAGAGACTTACTCTGCAGTACTAGATGAAAATGACTTGGTAAGTCTAGCTGAAGATTTTTATCATTATCATTTCTAAATTAAGTCCACTGCTGGACACAAGCCTCCCCCGAAGATCACCACAACGACCGGTCTGGGTGTTGTCTGCTTATTGGGGGGTTCTGCCATAATCGCCAAGCTTGGCAGGCGGGTTGGCGATCGCAGTTGACTTGTTAAAGGACGCTGCTGTTCATCCTCAGGTTAATCCAATAGTTGCCTTTTCCGACACCCACGGGATGAGATGGGTTGGTGGCATTCGTAGCCGGCACCACATGGCACGAAGATTTTTAGACAACAGACTAAATCATTTTCTTCTTTGAGATTCTTTGCTATTGCCAACTTTATCGCTGTATTGCATTGAATATCGTCTATAGATTTTATTGTCATTAATTCGAGTGATAAAATGCGATCTTCAGCCGATATCGCCAGGAGAAAACTGTATATAAATGTATGGGATTAAGCTTTCAAATGTCAAAACTGTTTTCTGGACTAGGACATAATATTGGGGTTTATATAGTATGGGTATCTGGATTATAGCCAATCCAAATCAACAACTGAATTTAAAGTTTGTCAAAAATAAAATATTTAATTATGTCATTGAATCAAACAAAATGTAGTTTTTAACATAATTATGACATTAGATTTAAATAGTTAATAGATTGGGAAAGATCTTTGACGCTGGAATGTAATAAGAGTTTTTTGTATTAAATACTGTTTTATTAATCGTTTTGTCTGTTGTGTATTTTGATTGCAGTTAAACATTCGAAACTTCACAATGTCAACGTTCTCCCAGGACATGAAGTACTTGCTGCTAACGACGAATAAACAAAAAGTAAATTTTACTATTTTTAACTAATATTTGTTTTTGTAACCATAACATATCTTACATACAAAGATGGTGAAATTTTCGTATAGGAATACATGTAAGTACACAAAAAAATACATAAACAACTGTAATACGTATGATTTATTAATATATTCTATTCATGTACATTATGAAGTTATCTTTTGAAAGTTAAGTTGTTCTTGCACATTATGGCTTCTCTAAATTCATCTCAATTATTCGCCCCAATACCAAACTAAAATCAAAGCAACAACCCTTTTATTATTCAATTAGTATAAAAACGTTAAAATCAAATAATACAACAGCATCTTCTTAATTTTCAAGCAATTTTTGCGATCATATAGGTACACGAGAAACATGAATCACATCTCAGGTTCCAAAAAAGTGAAAGTTTCATAGGCTAACATAGCTTTAAATTGGTACTCTAAGGCAATCTTTGTAGCTTTATGGGTTTGCGGTAAAAGTATCAGAATAAGTTTAATTCGTTAATGCTTATTTATAATGATCGTGCTTGCTAGATTTTGTCAGTATAAGAGCGTAGCATAAATAAAAACTATGCCGTTTTTGTTATTTTTGCTGTTTCCGCATAAGTACTATCAGTCGGACAGATCGTCTAGTTCGGCTCCTTTTCGCCGCCGGTGCTGAATCCATCACCCAATTTAACTTCTGTTTATATATGTTTTTAATTAGGTGTAACAGCAACGTCAAATGTTGACAATAACTTTTGTTCTGACACATAAATAATATCGATTTATTTCTTATTTTTTTGATGACTTATTTATTTATAATCAGCTAACCACATATGCGATGAGTGTATTAATTGAGTAATTTTAATAGATGACTCAATTAAACCCACACTCGCTTATATTTGGTTTTTATACGAGTAGTACAAGGATATATTAGACGAATTAAAATTGACTATGTTTAAAACGTATTAAATCAACATAGCTAGCCTAATTGTTATGTTGCGTAGATACTTAAAATGCATTTACTACAAAAATTAAAACCCAAATAAAATTATTAATTTAATAGTAACTTTTTTTAAACAACCTTTTATTAATTATTTTCGTATTCTTCTCAGCAAACCCTTTCATTTGATACCCATATCATGCGCGCGCATAAAAATAACTGGTCCGATAAATCTTTGGGAGTCCGCCATATTGGATTAAGAATGAAGTCACTTAGCTAACCGTGCATTGTTATCCAAGCTAAACCGCGTATGCAAAATTTCAACTTAATCGGTTGGGGATAACTGTTTTAAAATCCAGTTGCAAGATTTGACCCAAACTAACAAGGCAAGTTAAACAAAAGCGTGTAAATTGTTCTCAAATTAAATAAAAAAACAAGTACTCTCAATGAAAAATGTGACACAGTATATTAATAATTGCTCGTGGAATCTTGACCAATAAATTTAGCAAGTTAGTGGCTCTTTTAACAAATCGTTACACAAAAAACGGTCGTTCGTAATTCCTTTTTAACCGGATTTGGTAACCTCTTACTTTTGCGTGGTTATGTGGTACGCTGGCGCGGGCGTCTGGGATTCCCTGCAGAAATTCTTGCATTATTATTTATTATGTTCCCTGAGAATATATCTGTCGTTTTTGTGACTTGGGAATATCCGTAAGTTGATCGCTGTGTTAGCTTCTTTTAGGTTTCTTTAACTCGTACTATTATGAGTATGTATTTGTTTTGAATTTTGAGTAGATATTTTTGTTTAAAAAATATTACGTACTGATAACGAATGTGTTCCCTTGTATGATTGTTTTACAATATTCGCTGTAAAACATAACTTTGTAGACATATTGTTATACTACTCACCTCCCATATTTGTATTCTAGATCTATCCTTGGATAGTAACGGACATTTTTGCCAAATTTCAACTAATTATATACTGTAGTTTTAGCGGTAACATTCAACATAGAAACAGACAAACATACAGAAATTCTAAAAATTGCAGTTTTGGCATCAGTCTCGTTCCTGGAGCACGTGGCGTTTTTTAAAAAAATATTCACTGTACAGTTTTTGTCTCTCTACGATTTTATAAAGAAGATAATGTAAATCATATCAGCCAGAGGACGTCCACTGCTGAGCAAAGGTATCCCCCATAGATTTCCACAAGTATGTCATCATTTTTGGGGGAATTTGCCAGTATTCAGTACGCTTGGCAGGCGGGTTGGTGAGGGCAGTACGACTACTGTTCCACAGAAGGAACGCTGCTACCCATCCCTCTGGTTTAGAGTAGCCTTGTACAACATCCACGGGAGGAGATTGAGTGCAGCTGTATTCTTAATCTGGATACCACACGGTTGATAACAAAGATAAAGGCGGGATAAAACAATTGTGTCAAAATATAAGCCAGTAAATGAGAGAAATGATCTAGCTTTTAATTTGGAAGTACATACCAATCGAGATTAGTAATGATTTTAATTGATGAGGAATACCCGATTAAGTCATTTATTTCCTAATAGTTACTATATAATCCGTGTGGTGTCCGGATCAAGAATATAGCACCACTCCATTTCCTCCCGTAGATATCTTAAACCGTGACTTAGGGACCCAAAACTAGAGGTATGGGCAGCAGCGTTCCTTCCGTGGAACAGTAACTAAATTACGCTCACCAACCCGCCTGCGAAGCGTGGTGAGTACTGGAAAATTTCCCCATAATGTCTACACACGGTATGTAACCGACCGTCTTATGGGAGAGGCTTTTGTTCAGCAGTTGACGTCCTTTGTCTGATATGATGATGAATAGTAATTACGCGCTGAAACAAATTTCTGATTCTGACGGCAACATTTTCAGTAACATGAGCAATTTTCAGAGTAAATCAAGTATGCATAAATTAACTATCAATTTCACGCTTGAAGGTATTCATTCATTTTAGTTTACAGTTGCCTTTGCGAGTCATTAGAAAAAGCGTACAAACTACGATTACCTATATGAAAAAAATCTTTACAGCCGCAGTGACTTGTAAGATACGTCACGCACGGATCTTAGGAATTATCGTGTTATTCATTAGAGTGTTACAAGTTGCCACTTCAGTCAGACAAACGATGTATTTATAGCTGATACTCTCATAAAATGTTTCAGCATCGTTGACCAAGTATGCAAACAAGAGAAATGATTTTCTCCTCGTGTGCCAAATTTTATTCGAATACCGTGGACAAAATATTCTTATTGGCAGAAGAGTTATAATGGAAAATAACACATTAACGGACATATCCCTGTGGTGTCCGGATTAAGAACATAGCACCACTCCGTCTCTCCCGTGGAACTCGTAAAAGGTGACTAAAGCACTCTAAACCAGAGGGTTGGTCAGCTGCGTCTTCTGTGAAACAGCAGCCATTCTACGCTCACCAACCCGCCTGCCAAGCGTGGTGAGTACTGGCAAATTCCCCCCAAAATTACGAACCAATTGTGGAAATCTATCGGGGAAGCCCTTGTACAGCAAGGGCTTTGGCTGATATGATGATGATGATATTAACGGATCGATTTATCACTTATTTTTAAAACGGTGTAGTTGCGATATTGGTTGCGCGATAATTATAATTAAGTAATCATTATTCATTAGATCTATTAAAACGTTTTACACGATAAAGGAAATTCGTAGTTTCGATTGATTTACGAAAGTAGCGGATACGTTATATTTAGTGGATTAAATACAATTAATTTAGTGATCTACCACTAAATGAATTGTACAGGATAGTTCTATGTGAAAGGTTCGACTGAGCCGGTACTACAGTCCAACCATTGTACCTGTTTCATTCGACTATAACAACAACATGTAAACGTAGTTGTGCTTTGGGTGAATGGTAGGAACAGCCAGTAAGATTACCGGAACCAAATGCATTCCAATTTAAACCTTAGGTCGGTAATATGGGTGCGCCGGCAGAGAGCGCTGAACGATATCCGACCTCAATGAGCTCCGGCCTGCGGGCCACGAACTAAGGGCAGTCAGCCACCCGAACAGAAACAGGCCCGAGACGGCGGCGCGTTGTGTACTGCCGCGCGCCTTTCTGAAGAGTTGTGCGGCTGGCCAGGTCGCACAGAGGGACCCACCAGACCAAGTGACGGGCTGATACCTGCCAGGGGTGCGGTCCAATGCCTACGCCGTGGCCACCACTGGGGCTTTAGCCGGTTAAATTCTGGCGAGCCCATCCGCTCCTCCCAAGTAGAGTAAGAAGGAGGAAGTCCATCTCCACGAAAATTTGGCTGGGGGATAGGTGATCGCAATTCTAGTACATAAGGACGCTGCCCCTCCGCTTGTCTTAACCCTTAAAAAGACTATTTTACGACACTCACTGGTGGTGATAAGGTATAGTCTATTCCCTACTCGGAACAACATGGCGTGAACATGGCCATGGCCTTAGATGTTACCTGTATAAAAAAAAGATAAACGTCATCAATGCGTCAAAGGCAAATGGCATGTTTCACTTACGTCATTGTCTATCGTAATACTGCTGTTGCATTTGTGCAACATTCTCCGGCTACCCAGACTCCCTTCTCTTAACACTTGCGAGTTGCGACACACGTTATCTAATAGTTCAGGCCAAGGTGCGCCTAGTGTTTAGACTCAACAGTATGAGGCGTGTGTCATCGTTTCTTAAATTTTGTTTACGTCACGATGCATTTTGAATAATTCGCCATTTCATCGGATAGTCATGTTAGTTAGGGTATCTTGTTACTGCCGTAAAAATTATTGCCATAGGTTACAAAGATGTTTTTTTCCTACATTTTTCCCCATCACTTCTAAAGACGCTTTCCATCCTCCCGCTAATCCCCCATAGTCGTCTTTTAGGACACCCATGGGATGAAATGGGGTGGCGGTATTCTTAGCCGGGACCACACGACACTCACAGCAACACTTTTTGCTGCGTTCGTGGTCGCAGGATGTCTCTATAATATACGCGATGTAATCCGTTTAAAAGCATTTTATTATAATAAATAATATAAGTACATATGTGCAACGTGTAGCCCTAACACAAACAATTATTATATTATTCATGCAAAAGTATATGAATTGCAAAATAAAACAATATTTTATGTTCTATACTCATTCATAATAAATGAAATAAACGCAATATATTTCCGTAAGCTATTACGATTCAATCGATGCTATTCGCGTAAACTTCAAAAAATATTATACAGGATGTCCAGTAAATAGCACGACATACTGCAGGGGGTAAAAGCTTGGGTCAATACCTACCAAAAAAACACAATATATGTTCAGCAAAATCTTTCGGATTTACAGTAGTACAAATTTTTCCGAAATATCCAAAAATCTCTACCTTGACTCAGATTTTTAAGCATCTCGTAATGAAAAATTCCTTTTCTAGTTTTTTTTTTACTTCAAATTATTTGTGAATAGTTATTTTACTAATTAATAAGTATTATTATACTCAAAACTGAAATGTTTTCAAGAAATACAATTTTTATTTAAATTTTCACAATACAATTTTCTTATCGGAAAATTTTGTACTACTGTAAATCCGTAAGATTTTTCTGAACATATATTGTGTTTTTTTTGGTAGGTATTGACCCAATCTCTCACCCCCTGCAGTATGTCGTGCTATTTACTGGACACCTGTATACATAGGTTGTTTAAATGTGTATGAGACTTTACAATACAACTTTCTAATTTCAGAAATACAGGCACTCGTCTACTGCCGAGTACTGGGTCTACGACCTTGAGAGCAAGTAAGTAATCCAACTGAATAACTTGTTACATAGAACTCACACGGACAGCTTTGTTATGTAATATTGTGGCTAAATCCTTATAGGTTTAGTAGCACAGCTAAGTTAATAAATAGTAACTGCCGTTCTACCGGTTTACCTTACAGTTTTGGGTTCGTTGCCATCATGTTGACGGCATTGTTGGTGCAGTGGCTGACACAGTCGGCTGCTGCGCTTCGGGTCGCGGGTTCGATTCCCGCACGGAACAAATATTTGTATGATCTGCAGGTAGTTGTTCCGGGTCTGGGTGTATTGTTTGTGGAATTTATGTATGTAAACGCACCCACGACACAGGAGAAATCCTAGTGTGGGGCAACGTTTTTTTAAAGAAACAAAAGAAACACTGTTCATGTCGAATACCATGTAGGTAATCATGTAGTAAGTTTTCTTATAGTTATAATGTCAACCCACTTATGACATTTTTTTAACTATACAATTACCAATATCTCACACTAGAATTTCTCCGGTATCGTGGGTACAGTTTAGAATCTTTAGATACTTACCTGGTCTACTTAACTTTCACATACACAAACATCCAGACCTAGAAAAAGTATTCGTAGGCCATAAAAATATTTCTCTGTACGGGAATCGAACCCGCGACCCGTTACCGTGAAAGCAGACCGTTTAGCCACTGCATCAGTGGCGCCAGATAACAAATTTATATTATGAGCATTGATCATTTTAATATCTTTGGATTTGGGATTGAAAATTTGTTTGCTTTATGTTAAGTGTGATCACAGATCAAGTTCAAAATCTTAAATTTAAGGATTTTAGATTAGATCGATTATTAGTTTCGCCTGTAAGACAGCATTCAGCATTGTTGCATGATTGTGGCAGCACATTTGTTGTAAGTACTTGGTATTAAGTTGTGTTGGTTCATCATCATCATCATTTCAGCCGACTGAAGTACACTGCTGGATACGGGCCTCCCCCAAAGATCATCACAATGATCGATATGGGTGTGTTGTGGGCTCATTGGAGGGTTTTGCCATAATCGCCACGCTTGGCAGACGGGTTGGCGATCGCAGTTGAGTTGTTAATATACTCGAAGGGCGCTGCTGCCCATCCTCCGGCTAATACCTTAGTCGACTTTTACGACACTCACGGGAGGAAATGGGGTGGTGGTATTCTGAGCCGGCACCACACGGCTATTGTTGGTTGCAATATATATAACACAATAATAACCTAATCTAATAAATCCTGTTCCTAAATATCTTCTACGATACTCGGCTCCGGTGCGTAAGGTCTCAGTTTTGGCGACCACATCGAACAAAGTGTCATTGTTTTTCGCTGTAAAAATATTCTCAGTTATAGCCTCAGAGTTTGTCGACAGCAAAATGCGAAATATCGTTACACTTATAGCTCCAGCTAGGTAGGCAGGTACACACCGCAGTACCAGACATTATTTGAACATTACTATGTTCCGGTTTGGAGGACCCTGTTGCTAGTGAATTTACTGGACATATGAGACTAAACAACGAATTTTCGTAAACGTCGTTGATGTTGCATGCCGCTTGTGCCGCGTTGCTGCCACGAAGGTACTCATATTCTATAATTAGGTACTCGAATTTTCAACGTATCCATAACGATCAAAAGATTCAAACGTTATGAATACATAATAATAATCAATACACATAAGACTGATTTTGAATAATGAAAAGCATGTTTATAAAATACAATAAATTTGATATTAGATTTCATAACTAATAAAATATTTTTATTGGAAATGGCCAGTACTGCAGAACGGCAATTTCATAGGTAAACCTATTATAAATGTAGATGATTGAAAATGAAACTGAACTCTAGTTCGTAATTCCCTGTAGGATAGGCTGAGACATAACATCGAACCATACATTATACTTATAAGGCTCCGCTGTGAAATGTCACAAACATAAAATCATTTTACTATAAATGATAAATGATTTTATATTTATCAGACGATCCTTCAACGATAAATTTCCATTTAAAGTCTTTTTTCAAGATAATAAGTGCAGTATGGTGCCTCTGGGAGGGCTAGATCTAGGTAGGATTACAGTTGTCATGAGCAGGCGTCACGCTTACCACCAGGCGACTGCATTCCTCGGTTTATCACCATGTTGTATAAAAAACCTCAAAATGTGGTTATCGGTGAATTGTCGGTTAACCTTTTATTAATCCAGCTCACAGTTATCCGCTGCTCAGTATAAGACAACTGTTGACGGCACTATTGCCGCATTATGCTATCACTTCATAATGTCTTCCGACTATTATGTTCAGGGGCTTTCGACATTTATCGGTCCAAAATGTGTAGGTGAAATATCGGATGTAGGAAGTAGTCAAAACCGCAGAATAAATAAACATAATTGATTATAATGTGTTCAATCTTAGAATAAATACAGTAAATCGTTATAGGATATGTAATATGATTCTAGAATCCTTTTCATATGTACGAGGGTAGTTTTTGCACCATGTCAGTATACAAGATCATCTTCACGATTTAAAAAATACTTTTACGAGATGTTGTCGAGTCGTCGTGATTTTGACTACTGAGCGGCTACGATGCGAAGAGACTAATCTAGTACATTTTTACCGACTTCATTTTTGTGAGCTTATTAATCTTCTATACTTCATAATTGTGGTGTCCGGATCAAGAATATAGCACCACTCCATCTCCTCCCGTGGATGTCGTAAAAGGCGACTAAGGGAATCTAAACCAGAGGGATGGGCAGCAGCGTCCCTTCTGCGAAACGGTAGCCATACTGCGCTCACCAACCCGCCTGCCAAGCGTGGTGAGTGTTGGCAAATATCCCCCAGAATGATGACACAGTTGTGAAAATCTATGGGGGAGGTCTTTGTTCAGCAGTGGACGTATAAATGGCCGATATGATATGACTTCACAATTCTAAGTATTCAATACAATAATGCGTTCGCCGCGCTATTGCAGTGCTTCGGGGTTGTTTACCGAGGCGAGCGTGGATGATTTTCATGTCATCCGTAAGGGGCTCCTCCTCGCGCTTTGGCAGAATGCGCGCCAGCTTGTCCGATGCTGGGTCACTGGATACGACTGCACACGTACTAAGTGCCACAGTTCAGTGCCAATCGAAAGTAGTTAGGTATAATTACTAACAGTACTTTAAGGGCTTTATTTTGTGCTAATACTATACTTAGCACTGTACATTTTGTTCTGGGATAAAGATTTATTATTAACATGTCTCTGTATTCACGGGTTAATATTCTCTTCATAGAGGAACCCGCTTTTTTGATAGGGTTACGCGGGGACACAGATCCAAAACGCAGATGCAACATTTAACAAAAATAGAAAAAAAATTACAATTGAAATGTGTGTTATATGGAAGGAAAAACGGGAACAACGGCATCTACCTTTCCACCTTTCAATGAAAATCTGTGGCAGAGGGTAACTCGCCACTCACAAGGTGGCTCCCTAAATGGCCACCACTACAGGCGACAGGGAGCAACACCGACGGGAGCGGCACAAAGATGCCAGCCACTAAAGGAACACCTTTGTTTGTATGTTTATACGTACTGATGTACTTTGTACCTACAATCGAACTTCTATAAATAAAGTACCTAATATTGATTATGGCACATCATGTTATTCATTCGAAACAATTCAATAATTATAATTATGACGCTGACGGAAGAACGTTCAGTTGTCTATGACTCGATGCTTATGTTTTGAGATTAACGATACGATTGGTATTTTCTGGAATACAAACATAGATAAGGTAGCTTTACATTAAATATTTTAAATAAAACTACATTAAGTAAATAAAAATATGTTGATCATTCTATGTATGTGAGAAAATTATTTCATACATTCGATTCGCTTATTAGAACACACAGTAAAGAGTAGCTCCCAGTTTTTTTCTTCAGTCATGCATTTTGGCTTCGTCCATTTCCGGGTTTCTATTTAACTTACTGCAAAATTTAATTAAAAACGTTTCGGTTGAATAGACAGACATGAAAGACGAAAAAATATATATGTCGAAAGTTCAGGGATTTATGTCATGAGGACAATTTACTTAAATTTTTCTCCTTGTTGTGGGTACAGTTTAGAGAGAGTTTGAGATCTCACATCGCAGTGAGAGACGTTTATATCAGCGTCGAGTCAACGATGAAGAACCTAGGACTCGTCCTCGACAGCCGGTGGAATTTCATGCCGCATATCCGGCGGCTAGCCCTAAAACTAACAGTAGTTGTGGATGCACTTTCGCGGCTGCTGCCCAATTCGACGACGTCTCCTGGCGGAGGCTCTACATGAGGGTAGCGCGATCCATGGCCCTTTACCGGGTCCTAGTGTGGGCGAACTCCCTGAGAGCATCGTTATACTACGGGCCGTAACCGTAGCGGCCATCGCCCTAAGGGTTAAAGATGTCAGTATATGTATAAAAGTAAAAAACCAATGTTAACTGTACCCAGCGAGCAACTCAGTCCCAAGCTTTTCATCATCAAGACAATCAAAAATGTTATAATATCCTTTATTGCAGAGTTTAGATTTAATAAAAGTTTTAAATTTCTTAAGGTATACATTTCTGACTTCAGTGTGAAGTTTATTGTAAAAACGTATACATTGACCCATGAACGACTTGCTTACTCTGTGGAGACGAGAACAATGTACATCAAGATTGTGTTTATACCTGGTGTTAACACTGTAAACATCGGAAATTTTCACTAAATTTGCAATGTTTTTGTGCACATACAATATTGTTTCATATGTACATTGCGAAGCTACAATCCGTATATCAATCTCTTTGCATTTTTCTCTAAGAGAAACCTTTGGACCCAATTTGTAAATGGCTCGAACAGCCCTTTTCTGTAAAGTGAGGGTGGTATTAATGTCTCTATAGTTTCCCCAGAGAAGAATCCCATATGACATTATACTACGAAAATTTGCTAAAATAGACTATTCTGGCTGTATCTTCATCAGTAATTTTCCGCTTTTTTTTAACGGCGTAGGTTTAAGTCTACTTGACAACTTGACAATATGTGGGCCCCAGTGCAATTTGGCATTTATAGTTATCCCAAGGGAAACCATTGACTCAATAGGGTCCAGCTTTATTCCGTTCAGTAGTACATACATACATACATACATATCATACCAAACAATGAAACAAACAACAAAAAAAGAATAAAGCAAAAACACAAAAACGTTAAAAAGAAAAAACAACATTTTTTATTTTTTTATTGTTGTTTTTTTCTCATTAAGGAGAAGATTGTTTACATTAAACTAATGGACAACTTTGGAGAATGCATCGTTAACTTCGTTGTTTTTTTTCAAAAACTTTACTCAATGTAGGCTGTATCGAAATAACCCGAAAGTTTGTGGGATGTTTGTGGTGCACACACACACATCAGGCCATGTAGTCATTGGGAGGTCAAGCTAAACATGGGCCTCCAAACGATTACTACAATGAGCGGTCGGCAATATTGCCATAATCACCATAATTGGCAGGCGGAGTGGTGGTCACAGTATGTTGTTATTAGCACGCGAGAGGATGCTTCTGCCCATCCTGCTCATATTAACGTTTAGTCCCCTATTACTACATTCTTGAGTGAAGATGGGTGGTTAGTTCTTAGCCGGAACTACTACTTACACGAGGGGAAGTCGATAAATTTTTTCTCACATCATCATCATATCAGCCAAAGGACGTCCACTGCTAAACAAAGGCGTCCCCACATCACATGCCGCCCGCGTCTGAAGACTCCTAGCGACCTTCATCATTTTCCCACATAGGTGTATGATTTAATAGCACACAGCAGAATGCTGCTGTTTACCTTTTAACGAAAATAAACGAATTTAAAAAAAGAAATAAACAAAGTTATATTGTTTTGGCGCAAAAACGGGATGGCCAATTCAATACTTACCGAAAACCACACGAAGCCGTGCGACCCCAATTGCTGTTCTACAATATTAGGTAGTATATATTTATCTCATACTGCCTAAAACAGTGTCATATAATGTTATTGATTTTACAGATCGATTATAAGACTGGGCAAGAACTCCCTCGACGTGGTGGTATGGGGCACCGGTCGATCGCTGGCGTACGTCAGAGAAAACAACGTGTACTATGTACACGATATTGACACTGATAACGCTGTGGCCCTCACCAATGATGGCAAGCCTGGAGAGATATACCATGGTGTCACTGACTGGCTGTATGAAGGTAAGTTTTTATCGGTGCTACGTCTCTTATTGCAAAAGTTCGACTAGGTAGGTACATTCTCAATGCTATATATTCGACGCGAAGCAGAAGTGTTTAAACTTTAGACATGACTGTGTTCCGGTTAGAAAGGCACTGTAGCTAGTGAGGTGACTACCTAATGGCTTGAGGTGACGAGCGCAGTGTGGTGCCACGCAGAACTAGTTCTGGATAGCATTGCAATGGTTATGAGTGGACACCACCAGGCGAATGACTTGGTTGTCTCGTCAAAGTCTAAATAAATGTTTGGTAAGATAAATATTCTATTATTAAATATACAGAACACATTTCCATTTTAATACAATACAATTTAATAACATTATTTCCAGTGTTCATTCAGACCAGTTATTCTATGAAACAAATTCGGTTACCGCAGAGCGTAACAGTATTTGGGTGTACAGAGTGCAGACTCTCTTGTTTTGAACCGGGTTATGTTAGTAGCGACTAAAATCTTGTGGGACTTCCTACGAATCTACTTAGGTTTTCAAAATTAGATATTTTGTTCTACATTAATAAATTATATGTAATTTCAGAGGAAGGTCGTTCCTCTATTATTTGTACTTACTTACTAAAACACACACGCACATTGTATGCATTTGAATTTTAGATTATCATTTCATATTATAATTTTCTAGAGGAGATGTTTAACGCAGCCGAAGCGATGTGGTTCTCTCCGAGTGGTAGCTACTTGGCGGTGGCATCGTTCAACGACACCGATGTAGCCTCAGCTACGTATCCCTATTATGGAAAACCGTCCGATCTGAATAATCAGTATCCGGAAATTGTTAAATTCAAGTATCCAAAGGTAAACTATCACAGTTTATATACTATCACCATTTAAAAAAATATTGGTATTGTTCTTTTTTATTTTCAACGCTTGACAACGTTAATCTATAGTAGGGTGACCGCATAGTGGGATTTAACTGAGCGTCGCCATGCTTCGGAGTGCACGTAAAATCGTCGGTCCCGGTTGTTGTCATTAGACGGCTGTCTTTAAGCCAAGTCAGATGCCTTTGGGTGACTTTAACAATACTGACACAAGGTTGGCTAGGCCTTACCAAAAGAAGAAGTTTATTTGGTTTAATCATTAAAAATTTACATCAATAAATTTCATAACTATCATTTATTGATGATTTGAATCAAAACTACCATCCTTACTACATACTAGGTATTCGAATGCTTCAATGCTAATGCCATCATCATAACGCTCTTAAAGCGGACTGGTCATCGAAGGTTTTAACAATGAATCTCTAACAATAGCATTTCCTATGTCAGGCAGGTCGCAAAAATCCGCTGGTAGGGTTGCGCGTCTTCAAACTGGATGATATCCGGGGTGAACCATGGAATATTCCAGCACCAGTCGACATAGTTGGCATAGACCACTACTTGGGCAGGGTCAACTGGGCATCAGAACAAAATCTAATAGTATTATGGCTGAACAGACGGCAGAACGTTAGTGTACTAGTCAACTGCGACTTAGAAAAAGATAAGTGCAGTATAGTGAGAGAGCATTCCGAATCAAACGGCTGGATCGACGTGGGGACGCCGTTCTTCGACAGACCTGGGAACAAGATGTTGGAGATACAATACTTATACAACGGTGACCAAAGGTTCCCACATGCGGGGAGATTCAATTTCTTATCTCTGACTACAGAAGATTTGAGTCCAGGAAATTCAACAGTTACGGAGATATTAGGATGGAACCAGGATACGGATACTGTGTACTACGTGGTATCTCCCGGCAGCGTGCCGTGGTTGCGACAGATGTGGGCTACTACGCGAGGAGTGGTCAGGTGTGTGTCGTGCAGGGAACCTTCGTGTCATCACGTCTCTGCGTCATTCTCGCTGGGTGCCCGTTATGCCATCGTCACGTGCAGCTCGTCTTTTAATCCGCCGAAGATTTTCTTGTATAATACTGAGGTGAGTTTTCATTGTCTATCAAGCTTTATTATTTGATGAATATGGGCTAGTTGGAAAGGGGTATTCAGCCGCGGAGAATATAAAGAGTAGTATATATTATTTACTAAGTTGTGATGGCTCGGAGCTTTACGGATTCTTCTTCTTCTTAAGAAAGATATTTTTTTTCTGTATCGTATGTATGTATAGTTAGTTTAAGAGAACACTTGACTGTAACAGTGAAGAAAAACGTCGTGCGGAAATCTGGATCTTAGAGCGAGTGAAAAGTAGTATTCTACGTTATACAGGATGTCCAGTAAATAGCAAGACATACTGCAGGGGGTGAGAGCTTGGGGCAATACCTACCAAAAAAACATAATATATGTTCAGCAAAATCTTACGGATTTACAGTAGTACAAAATTAAGCGATAAGAAAATTGTACTGTGAAAATTTAAATCAAAATTGTATTTCTTGAAAAAAAATTAGTTTTTAATAGAATAAAGACTTATCAATGAGTAAAGTAACTATTCACAAATCATTTGAGGTAAAAAAAAAAACTATACAAGGAATTTTTCATTACGAGATGCTTAAAAATCTGTGTCAAGGTAGAGATTTTTCGATATTTCGGAAAATTTTGTTTTTTTGTGACTCTAACCAGAGGGATGGGCAACAGCGTCCCGACTGTGAGTATAGCCATACTGCGCTCACCAACCCGCCTGCCGAGCGTGGTGTGTACTGGCAAATTCCCCCCAAAGTTATGACACATTGTGTAAATCTATGGGGAGGCCTATGTTCAGCAGTGGACTTCCTTTGGCTGATATGATGATGATGATGAACTGATATTTGTGGCGATCAATTCTTGTTCCCTTTCTGTACGAGGTCTTTGCTGCAAAAGGAAAATTACAAAAAACGATAAGAATATAATAAAATAGTTTATTCAGTCATTAGGTCTTAACACACATGTTAAACACATCATATTAAAACGGGAATTTCACGTTAAACATATTTAGTGTATACCCTTTGAGGTGTGCCTGAAGGCATGGTACCAATGGGCGACACCAGTGTGATTGTTCTCTAGCTCCTGGAGCCCCCCGTCGATGCCGAAGAAGACCACTACGGTAGTTTAAGCCGGTAGTAGTCGAGCATACCCCTCCGCCTTTCCCCAGGGTGAAGGAACTACATATATTTGCAAACCTTTATTTTATTTCTAAAAAGATTTCGTCTCAACACATGTAAGCGCCCTTTTCATCTGCGGATGCTTGTTACTGTTGGGATGGGTCTATAAGTGTATGCTATCGTGACTTTGCTTCATTATGGGCAGGATATGGGGACCGGGAATAAATCGAAAACTCGAGTATCATGGACGAAAGATCACGCATAAGCTCTATGACTAATGTCCTTTGCCTACTTTTAGGCAAAGGAACCTCCGCTTTTTAAACATAATGTAATGGGACTGCAGTTGTATAATTACGACTTACAACAACACAGGAGTAAAAGGAAGAAGCAAGTCTTCTAGTCAATCGAAGCCCCGTTTAATTTTTAGCATAGAAAATATCTTAAAATTAATCATTTGTTTACAGGAAGATAGCTTCAAACTGATCAAAGATAATATGAGACTGAAAGAGAAATTAAGGCAATACAAGTTGCCGATGATATTGTTCAATGTGTTATCTGTAGGGGAGATTCCCCTAGGACATGTGAAGCTTCTATTGCCACCTGATATGAAGTCAGGAGTCAAATATCCCATGGTAGTGAGAGTCTACGCAGGACCGGGGACCAGCAGGGTCAAGGACAGCTTTGATTTAGGTAATTTTGGCATATGATTCGATCTTTTAACGCCTTAGGCGTTGAATTAAATCCTGAGGTTAACTATTGTAAAGTAGTTTTAGGTTGTAGGTTGTAGGTCTGTGAGCGCAGAATGAAAGAAGAAAAGAAGAAGGGACGCTGCTGAGAAGAATGCCTCTGGTTTAGAGTCCCTTAGTCAGCTTTTAGGACTTCCATGGGAGGAGATGAAGCGGTGCTATATTCTTAAACTTTAAATACCTTTAAGGTATACAACATTATTATTCTAAAAACAACCACACACACACAATTGTGTCGTCATTTTCGTGAGCGTAGTATGGCTACTGATCGACAGAAGGTACGCTGCTGCCCATCCTTCTGGCTTAGACTCCCTCAGTTGTTCATAATAAGGATGCCACACGAGGTAAACTAACATGCCTAATCTACCGACGCAATGGCCAGCTAACTTGCATATTAATGTATCAGACTTTAAACGATTTAACATATTTTAGGACAATTAATCACGGTTTACAAACTGTTGCATCTATTATTGATTCTGAACAATTTGCAGGTTTATATAGGCTTGGAATTATGTTGTTTTGTATCGTGGAATAGACAGAATAGCAGATAATGGCATCGTAGAAGGCGACTAAGGTACTTTGTAGCCCCGGGTCACGAATGTACGTATCACACCCCGTTGGCATCGTAGAAGGGCGACTAAGGTACTTTGTAGCCCCGGGTCACGAATGTACCTATCTCATCCCGTTGGCACCGTGGAAAGTAACTCAGCTACTTAGGAACCTGGTGCTATCATTAAAGCAGTTTCGGTTCCGCGCACGTGGCGGGTAAACCACCAACACTAGCATACCCAACGAGGGTAGGTGTCAAGCAGGCGGCCGACTGTAAAACCTTTTTGCCAATTATTTGCAACAAGACTACATATTTTGCCGACCATAAGTAACTTGAGACCAGGTCAGGAAGATGATGATATCATCATGTCATCGTGTCATGAAAACGTATTTAATAATTATAAGGTATTTCATAAGTTTCGGGTGTTATGTTTGCTCAAACAGAACACTGTTCTAATTTTCTTAAGTTTCAAGCAGTTTTGAGAAATTTTGTTTCTGAGACACGCGAAGCCAAGGAATGTGCCTTGGAACTGTCTTACGTTTTGCTAATGACCATATAACTAGTGCCTAGCCTAGTAAACATATGTTGTATAGTGATAAGTAAATCTTTATACTATCGAGTGCCAAAGAAACAGTAAATAGTACAGAAAAGACTATAATTATGATGTGATAGTGCAGTGCAATACTGAGACACAAAATGACGGACCAGCAATATTATCGGCCTCCTGTACTGACATGTAAAATTTATTATGATAAGCCCGATTGAATTCTAAATCTCATGATAATTGTGTGACACGGTTGTTATATAATATCTAACTATAACTATATAATTATTTATCACTATGCATCTCAGTGGTGCTGGCCTCAGAATACCACCACCCCATCTCCTCCCGTGGGTGTCGTAAAAGTCGACTAAGGGATTATCCGGAGGATGGGCAGCAGCGTCCATCGAGTACATTAACAACTCAACTGCGATCGCCAACCCGTCTGCCAAGCGTGGTGATTATGGCAAAACCTCCCAATGAGCCCACAACACACCCATATCGGTCGTTGTGGTGATCTTTGGGGGAGGCCTGTGTCCTGCAGTGGAATTCATTCGGCCGAAATGACCTCTCACCGCTTCTCACCTCGCATTACCACTCACTTCCCCGCAATCAACTGGTCACGTGAGGACAGATAGCACTGCCGCATTATTGTTGTAATATTTTCACACATTTTATTTACCTACCATCAATAACAGCGTTTATATTACGCGACATACCTGGTGTTGCAAGTTGTTCATATGTTACGGTAACCGTTTACAATCAGGCGGCCTGTATGCTTGTTTACTACCTTATTTATTTATTTATATACTGTTTCTTGTACCAATAACGTATTAGTTATGATGTACAGAATAATTTTTATATCTCTTTCTCTTCTCTTCTTTAAAAACGTTGCCCCACACTAAGTTTTCTCCTGTGTCGTGGGTGCGTTTACAGACATGAATTGCACATACAATACACCCAGACCCGGAACAACTACCTGTAGATCATACAAATATTTGTTCCGTGCGGGATTCGAACCCACGACCCGGAGCACAGCATCCAACTATATCAGCCACTGCATCAACCATGCTGTGATACAAAGAAATACTTTATGGTACGAAGTGCATACAGCACAGTTGATTCAACGGACCCACCATACCTTTTTTATTTTTTTTATTCGTGCCCAGTGGAAATTCTTCATGAACTTCCTTCGCCCCGGGGAAGGGCGAAGGGGTATGCCAGACTTAACGGCTAAAACCACTGGGGCGGTCATCTTCGGCACCTAAGGGAGCCTCCAGGTCCTCGTATGATCACACTAGAGCGGGGTCACCATACTTATACTTTCTATTACCATTACAATTCATTTAACTTAATCGTATTTTTACAGAATACTACAATATGTACTTAACGACGAATCGAAGTTACATCGTTGCGTCCATTGATGTGCGAGGTTCGGGAGTCATGGGCGTGGAATCGATGCACGCCGTCAATAATGCGCTCGGAACTGTCGAAGTTGCTGATACTTTAACTACTATAAGGTATGGTAAACCAGAGGGATGGGCAGCAGCGTCCCTTTTGTGGAACAGCGGCCATACTGCGCTCACCAACCCGCCTGCCAAGCGTGTTGAGTACCGACAAATTCCCCCCAAAATGATGTCACAATTTCGGAATGCCATGAGGGAGGCCTTTGACGTCCTTCGGCTGACATAATGATGATGATGATGCATGGGCCATTACCTAATCAAAATTCATCCACAGTCTAGCTCTTGCTAACTTCTTTAACGTCGGCTTCCCGTCTTGGCGGATGTGGCTGATAAATAAGTAGGAATGGAAAGGGATATGTGAACCACGCAGCAATCGTTTGACCATCATATACACCCGTTACGACGATATAGTCATGCTCAATTAGGAACAATCTTGATTTTCCATAAACAAAATTTTAAAAAAGAACGATGCAATGTTGCAAGAATCCATACCGAACCTTTTTAAGTGGCTAATTTGAAGCCATTCAAGCTAATGAGCTAAAAAGCCAATTTTCGTCAATTTCTGATAAATTTATGTCGCGATAAAGTGGGAAGCCTGCACCTACGATTTTTAACGCATAATCCTCTTAACTGTTTAAACAACAGTGGGTTTAAAAATATATTGGCGTTTAGTAGTTCTTTATCCATTTATAATATAACTTTGTTGAGCTCCCGATCGCGGTGGTCTCATAAAATACATATATATGTCTTCCAGGAGTTCCTGTAATTTGCACTGTAGTACCTATTAACTAAATATAAAAACCACGCTGAAAAATATCGTAGCATAACATTAATAATAAATGGTTTGAGTTGGAATAAGATATACCTACATAAAATCTCATTGTTCTCTAACGATTTAAACGATGTAGGCTAAGTAAAGGCTAGTCCTTTCAGTCTCAATTCTCAATTTCGCCAATGTCATGTATTTCAGCAATCAGCGACGTTGTTCGGTGTACAGATTAGATCTTGAAATATTCTGAAGTCCTACAACAAAAAAATGTCAGCATGCCGTGTGGTGCCGGCTTAAAATACCACCAACCCATCTCGTCTCGTGGGTGTCTGTCGTTCTGTTGAACGTGGCGATTATGGCAAAGCCCCCTTATGACGTCACAATGACCCATTTTGGCGTGTTGTGTGTTCTTTGGGGGAGGCCTGTGTCAGGCAGTGGATTTTACTCGGCTGCAATGATGATGATGATATCTTAGTAAGGGACAGTTCTAAAAACTTTGTTAAGTGGACTTTACTTTTTCTGTCGTCCGTTTACTAAAAGGTGAAGTAAATAAGTAATGATGACTGTTCAGTATATGCCGCAACAAGTTTGACTGTGTGTGTTTAACCATTTGGTGTCCGGATCAAGAATATAGCACCACTCCATCTCCTCCCGTGGATATCGTAAAATGCGACTAAGGAAATCTAAACCAGAGGGATGGGTAGCAGCGTCCCTTCTGAGAAACGGTAGCCATACTGCGCTCACCAATCCGCCTGACAAGCGTTCACCACGCTTGGCAAATACCCCCAAAATGATGACACAGTTAGGAAAATCGATGTGGGAGGCCTTTGTTCAGCAGTGGACGTATAGATGGCTGATATGATGATGATATGATGAAGTTTGACTGCCCTGACTTTGTGAATAGTTTATGCTACCTGGTTCCTCGAATAGATCACTGGCAAAGGAAGGGAAGGTGCACACTAGGCGCCGCTTTGCTACCAGCGTTTGTAAACCAAATTTCGGTGTGCGCTCACCGCTACACCGCTTAGTCGACACATACAACAAGCAATTTTCTGCAATAGACGTATTATTTCGACACAAAAATAAATTTAAAAATAAGATAATTAAAATTCTAAACGATCAGCAGTCGGCTCTGTAAGTTCCGTGATACTTGTATGATACATCACAAATGCATGAACGTGTGGTCATTCTTGTTATTTGCTTTTTTCTTTTAATTGCAAGGGTTTAAGACTTTTAAATTTTTAAAGTAAGATTGCTGTGACAGCAGTTAACTTCTGCTAACAGCTTAAATGCTATAAAGTAATCTGTGGAAAATGTAGTGGGTAGTATATTTATTTAGTCTAGTTTTAAAACCATTGTATAAGACTTAATATACTACTGTTTGTTTTCCCTTAAAACAAATAAGTGAAGTCTTACGGTTATCAACCATTTTCACCTTTCAATCTCATGCTTAAAAAACTTTGTTATAAGCAATATTTAAAAATATATGCAATATTTCTCTGACAAAAGCTGGCTCAGCAAACTTAATAAAAAGTATTCGATCATACAAAAAAATAACTACGCTAGCGTTGTGACGCTTAATCAATTTGCAAAACAAACTACATGCCGCCAATATGAAACAGCGTGTGACGGTACCGTTTAGTTCAATACGACTGACCGATTGTTATGTGGAAGTCTTCATATACACAGTTATTGGATCTAACGTTCTGAGGACCCCTAAGTTTGATTTTAGAAGCAAGGTTAGGATTTTTAGAAAATTCTCAGCCGTGAATTACAATTGTGCATCCAAACCGTTAGGTTCGGTCTTTATACACTTTCGAGCTCGACACGAGTGAACACTGCCGTCGGTTGTAATTTATAATCGAATTGATAAAGGTGTACATTCAAATCTCTTTTTCTCAGAGGTCTTGCAAGCGTATACTCATTCATCGACCCTGAGCGTATCGGTGTGTGGGGCTGGAGCTACGGTGGGTTCGTGTCTACCATGATGCTCATACAGGACGACCTGAACACGCTCAGCTGCGCAGCCGCCGTCGCGCCTGTCACCTCTTGGATATATTACGGTATTTTCTTGCTTTCTTTCTAGGCGGCATTTATCTTTATATTATATGAGGATATACCTAATTAACGATAGAATTCAAATAACTATGCTATTTTAATGCAAAATATGTGAGATAGAAAGAAAACTGATTTGAAAGTAATTGTACAATGGCGCTCTTATTGCTTAAAGGAATCTACCAGACAACTTTTAAAAGGAGAAAATTTAAATTAATCAGCATTGACTAACGATCACTCTCGGTGATCAGTGATACTGATTTCGAGAAATGTTATTTTAAGAAGCGCCTGGGCCTCTCTACCTACCCTTTCAGGGATCACAGGTCCCGGTTATGTTTTAGTATTCAAATACGTCTAATTTGGTATTTACGATTCGGTTTTAGACACAATGTACACTGAGCGGTACATGGACACGCCACAAGCGAACCCTGAAGGCTACGAGCGCTCTGACGTCATCCGGCAAGCGGAGAAACTGCGCGGGCGTCGGTACCTGCTCGTGCACGGCACAGATGACGACAACGTGCACTATCAGCACAGCATGCAGCTCGCCAAGGAGCTGCAGCACAATGACATAGATTTCCAACAGATGGTGCGTATACACTTGTAAAAGTTTAGTCACCGAAAAGATTAGACGCGAAATTGGAAGATCGAATTCACCCTTAGTATTGCTTCTGACGTCGGTCTTTAAGTATCGAAAGTAATAAAATTAAAGAAGGCTTTTGATATTGTAAAGTAGTACGAGGGCGGCACTGAAAATTTCGGGAATCAAGGAAGTGACACAACATTACTATTTAAAAATGTATTTATTGCTTTTCGAAGTATTCTCCGCGAAATTTGACATATTTTTCCATACGATGGAACCAATCATTGAAGCAACCATTCCATTCGGAAGTTGGGGTCTCCAAAATGGCCGTTTTGTAGGCGTCCACAGCTTCTTTAGGTGATGAAAAGCTCTGTCCACGCAATTTATTCTTTATTTTAGGGAAAGTATAGAAATCAGTAGGGCTTAGGTCGGGGCTGTACGGCGGATGGTCTAATAATTCTATGTTTTCTTGCTCTAAAAACTCTTTTGTTCTGTGCGCGGTGTGAGAACTCGCATTGTCGTGATGGAGGATGATGCGGCGGTTGCAGTTCTCTCTACGGAATTCAGAAACGACCTGTGGCAAACAAATGCTAGCATACCATTCTGCATTAACCGTTCTTTGTCCCTCAAGAGGAATAGTCGTAACATGGCCGGTTTTGGAGACAAACGTGGCCACCATTTTTTTTGCAACACTCCGTGAACGAACAATTTTTGTTGGCTTTAACTCATTTTCGAACACCCAAACTCGTGACTGGTTTTTTGTTTCGGGTTCGTACGCATATATCCAGGATTCGTCACCTGATACGATGTTGTATACAGCATTTGAGGATCCTGCGTGGAATCTTTCGAGAGTTCTGACGCACCAAGTAACGCGAGCCGCTTTTTGCTCTTCACATAGCAAATGCGGTATCCATCGGGAAAACAACTTTTTTACACCTAATTGTTCATGCAAGATTATTTGTATTTGACTCATGCCAATGGTTAAAGTTGCCTGAATTTCGCGGTATGTCACATGTCGATCTTCCTCAATCAGCTTACGCACAGCATCAACGTTTTCTTGGGTGACTGCAGTTTTTGGACGACCTTGACGAGGATCATCACTGAGCTTGACACGTCCACGTTGAAATTCAGCAAACCAGCGATAAATTGTGGTTTTGGATGAGGCTTCATCACCAAATGCAGAAATCATCCGGTCAACACACTGTTTTTGTGTTAAACCACTTCGAAAGTCATAATAAATCATCGCTCTTGAATTTTCTCGAGTCAATTCTATTTTCTCAATGACTAAACAAGTTTGACAAAACCTTGTGACAAGACCGTGAATTTTTTTTTAAATAAATAAATAGTATTCGATTTGTAAAACCAAGGAGTTTTCAATTAAAAAGATTTTAATATGACAGGAACAGTGGAAATATTCCATTCCCGATACTTTTAGTGCAGCCTATGTATCTACGTAATAAGCCTGTATCCACTTCTGGACCTAGGCCTCGCCCCTCTCTCTCTGTAATATTCGTCTCAATTCTCCGAAGGTGTAAGTACATCAATTGTTGGAAATGAAAGAACCTATTAATTCGAGAGTGTGTTTTTCAAAATGATTCAAAATAGCATCATTCTAATTAAATGAGTACCTATGAGTAGTATGAGTTCTTTCTTTACTTTTGAGTCACGTTGATTAGCTATACCTATAATACCTAAAATCAAAATAACATTGAAACTAGAAACGAAAATATTAAGATGGTTGAGAACTAAACTGCTCTAATTCTGTAGTCTTAAGCACACAAAGGTATAAAAATTGTGAAATTCTATTGATCTTGTTTTGTTGTATTAACTTATTATATTAACAAGTATTAGTATTACAATTGATTCAGTAGGGTTGAAGTGCGTTCGGCTGATGCTTGGTCCGTGAGAGCCACAATATATTCGCAGATATTATCTGTACAATTTTTCAAGATTTTAATAAATGCATCTGTTAAGGCCTGAATCAACTTTCATAGAATTTTCAAAAACCCTGATCACCGACCCTTTTAAGCGGTTTCTCATGTATTCTAAGAACTTTATTTTTGGCTTTAACTTACCTTTAACCTTTAATTGATTCGTTCTGCCTAAGGGCAATTGCTTAAAGGTTTTCGTCCATTAATTCGTTCGTATTACTTCACGGCATAGGACAAAGGTCGCTCAAGGGGCAGCAAGGTTTGGTGCTCAATGAGCAGGACAGTAGCGGTGACATTGTTTTAGGGTCAATGCCGAATAAATACCCCGTCACTACTGCTATTATAATCACAAGATCGTTTATTATTCGCAAGTTAATCGATTACAAAAGTATTTTAACCGACATTATATTCGTGCGACCTGGCTTTTCGAGGTTACACAGTTAAAGTCAAAAGTGTTTTCGTTCTCAGTGTTATCTATCAATACTATTTTGATGACAAATTACATCGATTTTACAAGCTTTTAACTCGAAATACTTGGCGACTACGTTAAAGGGCAACTTCTTTTATAGTTTTTGTTATTTTTACTCATAATGATATGTATGCGACCCGCATACATATTCATGTACGCGAGGGATTTCCCTAATTCGAACAAAACTATAAACCTATCCTGTTTAATAATAAAACTCTTACGGACTACAACGTATTATATACGTAATGTAATCCGTTTAAACGTGTTTTTTTAATACTATAAATCTTATGTCACTTTTAGGTGTGTCGACTTCGTACCAATTCATTTATACATATAAAAATATTCTGAATAATGTTGGTCTATTTATAAACAATCGTTGTTACAGTAGAGCATTACATGCAAAATATCATAATAATTATCAAATTCTTGTATTATCAAGTCATTTATTTTTTATAATGATGCAACCTATAGGCACCTTAGTAGAAAATTATCTCCATATTTCTTTTGATGTGTCAATATACGAGTATAGTTAATATATTTGTCAATTTGTCAGTATCACTCTCTATCCACATAATTGTTTATCCATGTATCCAGATACGTTTATGTCTATATTAGTATGTAGATATATATACTATCTATAGTATGTAAATATGGTACTCTTTATTTATTTATTTATTATATTCTTTATTGTACACCAGTTATTCAAAATACAATAAAAAGTATCACTTAGATTATAGAGTACAATGGGCGGCCTTATCGCACACGGCAATTTCTTCCAGGCAACCTTAGGATGGAGAAACAAAATTACTACACAAGATATGGTAGTCACCAAGGTAGTCTCTGGTGCACACAAATACATATCTATATACTTGAATAATACTATACAAAATATATTAATAATGAAAATCATATATACATAACATACATAATATTATATACATACATGGTAATATATATACATAATATATTAATAAAAAAGTTTATTCCGACTTAGGACAACTGATAACACAGATGTGATGTGACATATAGGCAAGGTAAATGTGAAAAATAACAAAAATATATAATTACGGTGACATGTAATGTTCCCTCACCAGTCGCTTGAACACTGGTATCGACTGAGCCCGTCTAATTGAAATTAGCAATGCATTCCACAAACGAGCGGCCTGAACCGTGAAGGATTTGTCAATAAAATTTGTAGAATGCATGGGTATTTTAAGCCTTAGGTTTTCTGATGATCTTAGGGAACGCGAGTGAGTATCACAAAGGAACTCGAAACGTTTTTTAAGATAGGAGGGAGTACCAGGAATGAATAGTACACTGTAAAGTAGCGAAAGAATGTGTGTATTCCGACGAAGACGAATAGGTAACCACTTGAGCATAGTGCGGAATTCTGAAACGTGATCATATTTTCTTAAACCAAATATGAATCTAATACAAAAGTTTTGAAGTCGCTCAAGCTTATCAAGTTGTTCCTCTGTAAGATCAAGATAGCATCAGCATAATCGAGGATCGGAAGGAGAAGGGATTGTGCAAGCGCAATTTTAGTAGTAGTAGGAAGAAAGTTGCGTAATCTTCTCAAGGAACCTGCCGAGGCAAATATCTTACGACTAACTTCTTGCAGCTTGCAAGTCCAGGATAGATTTCTATCAATGATCACCCCCAAGTTCCTAATCTTTTCACTGAAAGGAACTGAACTACCTTCAAAAGAAACCTGAGGAAGTGCGTTCCAGTCGATTCTAGAAATCATCCTAGAGCTGCCCACGACAATAATCTGAGTCTTCGTTGGATTTACCTTTAGTCCATATCTCTTGTTCCAGTCACATATTCGGACCAGATCCATATTAACAGTGGCAACAGCGTCTGATAGCTTAACAAGGGGAGCTTGAGAGTAAATTTGAAGATTATCTGCATAAAGGTGATAGGAAGAAAGAAGTTGACTAGAGATAGAATTTATAAAAATTGCGAAAAGTAATGGAGATAAAACGCCACCCTGTGGTACACCGACAGTAGTATTGGACCATTTAGATGAGATGTCTTCAATGCAGGTACGTTGTCGGCGACCAGACAGGTAACTGCGAAACCAGTCAATTACTGGTGGAGATATATTAAGAGGGCATAGTATGCCAAGCAAAATATCGAAATCCACGGTATTAAAAGCATTGCTAAAATCCAACAATGCTAGGACCGTTAGATTACCGATTTCCATGCCCGACCTGATATCATCCGTAATATTAATCAGGGCTGTGGTAGTGCTGTGACCAGCGCGAAAACCAGATTGAAATGAATTAAACAGGTTATTCTTGGAGAGGAAGTTGCTGAGCTGGTTGTGGATCAAACGTTCAAGTACTTTGGAGAGGAAGGGTAAAATCGAAATAGGACGAAAGTCTGAAAATGAGGCTGGATTCGGTTTTTTGGGTAAGGGGATGATATGGGCTTCTTTCCATTCCCATGGAAAGATACCACAGGAGATGGAGTAGTTAAGGATATGGGATATCACGGGAAGGATGGCGTCCAGGATAGGGAGGATCATATTACGGCTGATACAGTCACTTCCAACTGCGTTAGAAGTACTCGATAAAATGCTGTTCTTAACATCACACGCAGAAAATTGATTAAAGATAAATGGTGAATAACTGGGAGTCGGGAGAGATGAAAGATGATTTAATGTATTTGATTTAGTTGTCTTATCAAAATTAGACGAGGCAGTAAAATGAAGATTAAGAACATCGATGTTTAAATCCTTAAGGACTGTTGACTCATGTCGAGATTTCCCGACACCCATCGATCTAAGAAATTTCCAGACTTTAGCTGGTTCTGCGTTTGTTACAGAATTGTGGACATGTTGGCGTTGAGCGTTCCTACACTCCTTATTGCAGTGATTTCGAATTAAAATATATTTTTCCTTGTTAGCATCGGTGGGCCGACACTTAAATTTAAATTTTGCCATCGCTTTCTTATGAATCAGTAGTTTGATCTTATCAGTTAGCCATGGCGATGGCAAATGTTTGATTTTGATTGCCCGAATAGGTGCGTGACGGTCGTAGAGTTGAAGAAGATTCGTTGTAAATGTGTGGACCTGGTCATCGACTCTATCAGAAATATAGAGAGGTGTCCAGTTTATATTGCAAGCATCCTTACGAAGACTATCGAGGTCCATTCCACCAAAATTGCGTTGCATGAGAATTTTAGACTTTGCCTTAGGTGAGCGAATTTTGTAGTTTCTTTATGGATGTGTGTATGTTTATATGTGTCGTATATTCTCTACACACCATGTCTACATTTCTTGTCTTCGAATTCTCTTCGAATTTCGCAGGTTTGCTGGAAGAGATACCTTAAAGAAATAAGCAGTGCCTTTGTACTTTTTTTCTTATGTTCGGTGTGTACATAAATAAAAAAAATAAAATAAAAAAAATATACTCACAACTTTACTATTCAACAAATTCATAACCACTTAACTACAATCTAATATAATTTACTTATTAGATTGTAGTTTAGCAGGTAAACAGTAGATAAGCAAATTTGACACACACTAGCATTATTTTTTATATATTCTGTGTTTATTTTCAGAGTTACGCAGACGAGAAGCACTCACTGCTCGGTGTGAGTCGACATTTCTACCACATGTTGGATCACTTCTGGACAAAATGTTTTAAATGCGAGTGAAATATTCCGTGTCTGATATATCAGTCAGTGTTGTGTTCAACGACTACATCGGGTGTTCTACGTTGTCATATTATTGTGATCTCTTAACTGTCGACGAAATGCCACGTTTTAGTTTTTGTTAGTGACGTCTATTTCGATATAAGCATAATAGAGTACTGTATTTATAAAGATACGCTTAAGACTTATTAAGTTGTTTTATTTCCTTTTAAAACGTGCAATTAAAAGAGTAGTTATTATATGTGATAAACCTAAATTATACTTTCTAACGACGGATGTAGAGTATCATTTTGTATAACAATTCAATGATACGATTGTTCCCTTTATAATAATAACGATTACAGTCAAATAATTATTGGTGTGTCATATCGTTTATTATTCTGTGTGTTGTCCGCATTCCGTGTGGTGTCTGGATTAGGAATATAACACCACTCCATCACCTCCCGTGGATATCGTAAAAGGCGACTATGGGATTCGAAACCAAAGGGAAGGGCAACCGTGTCCCTTCTGTGGAACAGCTTAGTCATACTGCGATCACCAACTCGCCTGCCAAGCGTGATGAGTACTGGCAAATTCCCCTCAAAATGACGACACAACTGTGGAAATCTATGGGGGAAGCCTTAGTTCAGCAGTGGACGCTCTTTGGCTGATATGTGTGTTATTAAATAACAATTGGTGTTTATCGGTTGTTGGTCGATTGTTATTCAATCACTGTGACGACGTTTTTAGACGTCATGTTGAAGAGTTGGATTTTTCATTTTCATTCGATTGTTATTTGGCGTCGACGAATAAATTGACAATCAATTACACAGTTGAATAATTGCCGATAAATTATTTTATTGTTTTTCAAACACAGTTGCCGATTGGCGTAAAGTTGCTTTTCCGTAGAATCTCTTAGACTAACATCTTATAGTATCTCCTAAATACTGTGAGTCGTAAAGAAAACATACTTCATACAAATGATGAAAACAATTATTCGATGTACCGTTAGCAAACTTGGAGAAGTCTAGCGCAATTAGAACGCCACAAAAACAAAGTAGAAAAATCACAGTGGCGCCACAACTCTCTCGTTACCCTGCCAAATAAAACATTAACTATTTCGCTTGCTTTTCCAAAGTACACGTTACTTTTCACATTAGTTGTATGTAACTAAACATAGTAGATTTATATTCTACCAGGTCAAGTTTTGAACAAAAGCTTTCATTGTTGTTGTTAACTGTACCAAAAGAAGAGACTCATCAGCGTAGCTGTAGTATTGAAACTTAGATATCCAAGATCTAGACAACCATTTACACAGTTTTCTTTAATAATGTAGGTTAACCATCCTATAAGGGCATGAAAAGAGCCTCCGCGTGTGACGATAGTTAAGTACCTACGTCCGGCGCACCCTGGGCTGTCAACCCCGTTACTAACCTTGCTCACTAGCTAATCTCGCGGTAGGTCTCTTATTGCAAGAGTCTGGATAGCTAGGTACCACCCTAGTGCCAGATATTTGCCGCCAAGCATTTAACCAAAATACAACTACACTTACACATTGTTATTATGATGAGAGAAATAGGCACAGGTAGGAGTATAGTACTGCCACAGTTGAGCCCTTAATATGGAACTCTACCACTAACACTGGCGGCTTATTCTAAGCCAGAGAACAGGAAATAATTTGTTTATTTCTAACACTAATGACAGAATGTTGTGGTACTGATCATGTCAATTGGATTGTACTGCAACATATCCATAGCATATCAATAAGCTTAGTTTGACAGGAATGTATAATGCAGTTCAACACATTTTACTGGTGGGGAGAAGTATCAGAACAACTGTCTATACATATGAGCAGATTTGTTTCTTAACTCCCCTCCAAATTTAATACATTTTATAGTAGTCATAGGGCAAAAGCCATTGACCATACTTAAAAGCCGTAAGATTGGAGCTGAAAATTCAGATAAACTGCATAATTAGGTTAGAAATTACCGTGTTCTGGTTTGAAGGCACTGTAGCTAGTCAAATTATTAGGCATGGGGAGGGAGCGTAGTATGGCGCCATGCAGGACTAGTCCTGGGTAGCATTACAATTGTCATGGGCTGGCGTGTCGCTTACAACCAGGCGAATGACTTGCTCGTCCTGTCATTGGGTGGTATATAAAATAAAATAAAACCTTTTCACCACGGCATGAGCTGTTCGAGCAATTCGTGTGGTGTCCGAATTAGGAATATAGCACCACTCTATGTCCTCCCGTAGATGACGTAAAAGGCGTCTAAGGGACACTAAACTAGAGGTATGGGCAACAGCATCCCTTCTATAGAGCAGTAGCCATTCTACGCCCACCAACCCGCCTACCAAACGTGGTGAGTACTGGCAAAATGACGACACATTGCATGTAACCGCGGGCTGATTACCTAAGTCGCAGACGCTTTGCACCAGGCGTAAATTGCTTCAACGCCGCTGTCAAACTTGAATTTGGTATTACCTATTAGCCGATAGCGCCTAAACTTTGAAACAGGCGAGATCTCTGATACGCCTCTGTCGGACAATCAATGAACTAAAAACGTTTATTCTTTTTAGTTCCGCTGGTGGCTACTTTATCGGTACTGGCGCTAGTAACTATGCATCCTCCACAATAGCGACAGGCGGGCGATGCCTTACGTAATACCAATTTTTTTGACGCTTTGCCACCGGTGGATCCTTGGCTGCGCGATAGATGCTACCGCGTCTGCTGTTGCTGTTTTTAGCTAATCAGCCCGCCGGTCGCCTTATGAGGAGGCATTTGTTTAGCAGTAGGCACTTTTTGGCTGATAGGATGAGCCATTTCCAGATGAAATATAGCTCGTGGCGACACTAGAGAAGAAGAAGACCATCCTATAAATACCATTATGCCTATATTCCCTAAAGGGATAGGCAGAAGTGTAATTGTAAACCTACATTCACGCAGATTGCTGTATAAATCCTAAATTATAAGAGAGCTTAGAGAGTAGTGTCGCGGTGGCCCGGACGTTATGGACTCCCTTCTTAAACAATGGGTTGCGGGTTAAGCCTCGCAAGGATCAATGTATTTTTCAATGTCATATGTACTTGCTTAGTTAATCTAAGATGACAGTGGATTAAGGTGAAGGAAAACGTCTTGAGGAAACCTGTTGGTTTTACAATATTCCACACTCGGATTTCTACTGTGTTGTTATTACGGTTTACAGGCATAAATCTCAAATGCACAAACACCCAGACCCAAAACCACTATCTTTAGATCATACAAATATTTGTTCCGTGCGGGGATCGAACCCGCGACACGTAGCGCAGAAAGCCAATTGCTAAGCCACTGCGCCAACCATGCTATCTAATGGTTTGTAATCACCAACACGTAGTAAACCAGGGTGGTGATCAATGCCCGTTACTTCTCTGGATGAAAAGAGCCCTTTGCTGTGCAGTGGGATATTTATAGACTCGTATTAAAATAGAACCTTTTGCCGTTGCTCCATGTAGCGGGCTGATTAAGAATATAGCATCACTCCATCGTCTCCCGTGAATGTCGTAAAAGGCAACTATCTTAATAAAGGGATGGGCAGCAGTGTCTCTTCTGTAAAACAGTAGTCATACTAACCACCAACCCGCCTGTCAAGCGTGGTAAGTATTGGGAAATTCTTCCCAAAATCACGACACAATGGTGGAAATCTATGGGGGAGACCTTTGTTCAGCAGTGGACGGCCTTTGGGTGACATAATGATATTGCCGTTTACCACATAAAAGTGCCCGACCTGGGAATCGAATCCAAAATGCTTGGTAACCGAGCTTGCAACCACGAGATTAATAAGGATATAATACGAGATTCATTCAAAAGGTTGTCTGTGAACATATTTTAACTAAAATTAATTAATTTTATTTTACTTAGAATAGGTTCACAGACAACAAGATCTAAAGGTAGAACAAGTCATGTTTTATTATTGGTCCCCACTGAAAATTCTTTATGAACTTCCGCCACCCCGGGGAAGAGCGAAGAGGCACGCCGGACTCCTACCGGCTAAATTTACTGGAGTAGTCATCTTCGGCACCGAAGGGGGCTCACGGTCCTCGTAAGATCACACTTGAGCCACTCATTGATGCCATGCCTTTAGGCACATCTCGGAGGGGATGACTGTAAAGCGGTCACCCCCTCTAGCCGAGGGAAGGCGACTGTAAAAAGGTCGACCCCCAGGTACTTCACGGGGAGGATTGTAAAGGATCCCCCAAGTCTCGTTGTGCGCTGTGCTGCGCACATGGTGGCGTGCCGCCGTCTTCCCAGGAGTACCTCAGTATGAGTTCGCAAACTCCCCAATCCGCGCCCGCGACGGAATGCCGTCCGGACCCGGTGCAGTGCAGCGAGCCTTCAGTCAATTTCCCTTCCGAAACCTCCAACTCCTCGGCACAGCCCGAGGCATTCGGGGTGAAGAGGGAGCGGGACTGTCCCGGAACGTTGGAAATAGCGTTGAAAGTACCCCTTCGAACAAATCCGAGGTCATGGTTCCGGTCACTGGGCCCACGAGCGCAATTTGCCCACGACCATGCGATAGGGTCTGCAATAGGAACTGCAGTCGGAGAATCCCTTAGCGAACCTAGTTCGCTGGGAGTCGTTGGATGAGAGCGCCATGTGACCGCTCGTTGTGGAAATCTATGGGGGAGGTCTTTGTTCAGCAATGGACGTTCTTTGGTTGATACGGTGATGATAAAGATCTAAAAGAAGAAATTAAACTATTTTTGTAACTTGTGTGAAATAAAGTGGTAGCAAAGAAATAAAAGTATTATACACTATGACTTAACGAACTTGACACAAGTAATTCTGTCACTATAAAAAGGTACTCTGTGTCTGTCACTTCAGGGTTCAGACATGTAACAGTACGGAATAAAACTAAATATCAAATTTAAGTTGTACATATGAAAATTCACCGTAATTTATTTACAGTTACAAAAATACAATGGCCGAAGACATCCATTAGGTATGTAAAGAACACGTTCTACTTCGTACCTTCTTTATATTATCTTCTAAATCACATTCTGCCAGGAAGGGTTACTTTTTAAATCAATCGGAGATAGCTGGGAGGCATTGAATGCGGGCGGATCATTGTGTAAATCTTTGGGGGAGGCCTGTGTTCAGCAGTGGACATCCTTTGGATTATATGATGCTAGCCTTCTTAACGTTTAACCAGTTGGAGTCAAAAGCCAGTTGTTCGCACAAAATAACTGGCTTCTGACCTTCAATTTATAATGAATGCATGCATCAGCCCGTAAACGTCCATTGCTGAAAATCTGTGGAGGCCCACATGATCAATACAATGAACGGTTATATTGCCATAATCACCACATTTGGCAAGTGGATTAGTAGTCGCAGTATGTTATTACTAGCATATGTCCCACGGGAGAGAGGATACAATCAATTAATAATATTAAGATATAATATGGGAATGAATATATTATAATAATATTGCATGTGGTGTCCAGATTAAAAATATAACACCACTCTATCTCTCGTGGATGCAGTAAAAGACGACTAAAGCACTCTAAACCAGAGGAACCGGCAACAGCATCCCTTCATTGGCATAGCAGTTATTCCCCCAAAAAAAATTACCCCAAAATTACGAAACATGGCTTGTAATCGGTCGTGTATGGGGGATGATATGATGATGATGAACTCAGATGGGTTGGCAGATGCCAAGCGTGGTTGATACTGACAAATTTCCCTAAAATGACGACCAAGTAACCGGTCGCTTACGTGGAAGGCATTTGTTCAGCAGTGGACATCTTTTGTCTGATATTATGATGATGTGGTATAGAATGTGGATGAATAATAATATGATAATATTCTGTGTAGTGTCTGGATTATGAATATAACACCACTCCAGTCTCCTCCCGTGGATGTGGTAAATTACGACTAACAGACTGTCAACAAGAAGAATTGGCAGTTGCGTTCCTTCTGTGAAACAGAGGCCATTTTACGCTCACCAACCCGCCTTTCAGGCATGGTGAGTACTGGCACTTTCCCCCCAAAATGACATATGGCAACCGGTGGGTAAGTAGAAGGGCAGTGATAGCCTAGTGGTTGAACGCTTGCCTTTCATACAAGAGGGGCTGAGTTCGATCCCGACCCGCACCTCATCTCACCTGACTTTTCGGAATCAGAATCTTATTATCTCTTGCGTTAACGGTGAGGAAACCTGCATACATCAGAGGGCTCCAAAATCTTCCCAATGGTGTGTTGTCCACCAACCCGCACTAGGCCAGCGAGATGGACTACGGCCTAACCTTTCTAATTATGAGAAAAAGCCCGTGTCCAGCAGTGGGACAGTAATGGGTTGATTTTGTATGCACTCGGTTGTTGTGAAAATCTATGAGGGGTTTTTGTTCAGCAGTGGACGTTCTCTGGCAGATATATGACAACATGATGAAGTACACTGCTTGACAAATAAGAAAATTTTAACTTTAGGAAAACAAGCAATGTCCCCGTAGTTACCGACTGCGAGCCAAATCTAGAGGACAGGGCCATATGTGCGGTGGACCCGTGCGACGCTACCAAATGTTACCAAGAACCTCGCGTCGTGATCATAGGCGCGGGGATGGCAGGACTGTCGGCCGCGGCCAGGCTCTCGCAACGCGGCATCAATAACCTGGTAGTACTTGAGGCCTATGAGAGGTTCGTATTACAATACAATTTCTTTCAGCTGAAAATATTTACTGTTAATTCATTAATAGAATAGCATATGCAGTGACTCAAAAGACATAAACATCTCCAATAAAACTGCGTAAAGGACCAATGGCAAATTTGTATAAAACTTAGTCCAATCTCACAACAATGATGGAAATGTCTCCACCTTTACTATTTGAAAGATTTTGGGCATACTTTATGTTATTCTACGGAAGCCAACTAAGATTCGCGTGCGAACAAGTTGTATATGTACATCTATACAAATAAATAGAATTGAAGTGTCTGTTTGTAATGTCAAAATAACAGTTTTTTACTAAATGCATATGAAAGTATATACGGTACATAAACAAAAAACATTTTTTTTGTCTGTCCCAGCTAGTTTAAAATAAATGTATAGTTTCTATAAAACTGTTTGAAAAAAACATGATATGACATAAAAAGCCCAATTTTCTGTTTAAATGTAAAATAAAAGTGGAGATTGCTCTCTGCTTACATTATCAATTAATCTATCTTGTTATATCCTTACATAATATGATTAGTGGCGGTAAGGGCGGGAGCAAGGCCACTGGAGTCCTTTTTTTATTGACCCGGTGGGTAAACATCATGTACTTCCTCCGCCCCGGGGAAGGGCGGAGGGATATGCCGGACATCTACCGGCGGAAACCATTGGATGGTTATCTTCAGCACCGAAAGGAAGACTCCAACTTTTATGATTATATATAATGACAATGTGTATCCTTTGTTAGGTTCCTAATAAAATTTAATATCTACTTACATTCCCAGTCACAATAAAAATGGTGTTCGGATTAAGAATATAGCACCACTCCATCTCCTTCCATGGATTTCGTAAAAGCTGACTAAGGGACTCTAAACCAGAGGGATGAGCACCAGCGTCTTTTCTGAAAGCGTAGCCATTCTGCGCTCACCTACCCGCCTGCCAAGCGTGGTAAGTACTGGCAAATACCCCCCAAAATAATGACACAATTGAGGAAATCTATGGGGGGAGGCCTTTGGTCAGCAGCGGATGTCCTTTGGCTGATATGATAAATAAAAACTACCATTTTGTTTTAGACCCGGTGGTCGAATACACTCTTGCTGGCTTGGAGACATAGTTGCAGAACTCGGTTCACATTGGAAACCAGACAATGCCTTCACACATCCCATTTATACAATGTCTGCTACGGAAAATCCTCCACGTCCCGGTGTACCCGGATCTGAATATACTCGTGGTCTCTTCAACCGAATAGTTACTGGTAAAATGCCGTTCCCTCCCACAATATCTGCATACCACAAGTTTCGGCAGATAGAACAGGAAGCGGCGCATATATACTGCCTTGGCGGTAATAAGCAGGCAGGCTCCCTCATCAATTTTATGAGTCTGCGAATTCAGCAAGAACTACACGAGTACCCTGAGGACCAACAACATGACGCGGCTAGAATAATGTTTGGGCTCTCCCACATGCTCAGTGCGCGGTGTGGGGATGACACGGCGATGCTCTGCGCTGATCATATCGGATGCTTTATGAACATGCCCGGTGGCGAAGTACGTGTTCCCTTGGGTTTGGTAGGTATACTTGCTCCGCTACTACGCCAAATACCAGAAGGGGCTATTCGTTACTGCAAGCCGGTTAACTGTATCTACTGGGGAACATCTCAAAAAGAAGGTTATCGGGCTACAGTCTGTACTAGTGACGGTGACGAATTTCCTGCTGACTATGTCATTATAACTGTATCTCTTGGAGTGCTGTGTGCGAATGGGGTAAAAATGTTCTGTCCTGCATTACCGGCATCAAAAATAGACGCCATGCGCTGCCTTGGATTTGGTTATTGTAATAAAATATATATGGAATATTGTCGCCCGTTCTGGTTTTGGCATAAAGGGAGTTTGAACTTCAACTTCGGCCGTAATGAACTGTGTGATCGTAGCGACTGGACCCGGGGCTTGACTTCATTAGAAGTAGTCCCGAATAGTAAGCACGTGATGTGCGCTTGGGTGGTAGGCCAAGAAGCTATGATGATGGAAGGTCTCTGCGACAAAGACATAGCTGAAGGTGTGACTGAAATATTACGTATCGCGACGGGGAATCCAAGTATACCATATCCTGTTACAATTTTAAGGTCGCATTGGACTTCAGACCCATTTTTCTGTGGGGCCTATTCTTATGATTACTACGGATCTGATGGGAACGCACAGCGGGCATTGGCATGTCCGCTGCCAGGGCCTAGTGACCCTATACCTCCTATACTGCTATTCGCCGGCGAGGCCACTGTCCCGGGCCATTATGCTACTGTGTCTGGTGCTCGACTGAGCGGCATAAGAGAGGCTGAGAGAATAGTGCATTTGACTGTGCAATACAAAGGCCCACCATTGCCCGCAATAGAAAAACCAGGAGTTAAAAATAAAATTCAAAAGGCAACGTGAAAACCTTGTCGGATGCCTGCATTTTATATCGTTACTATGTAATATTTACTAATTCTAATTCGTCCTCTGTCAGAAAGTGAGAAATATAAGTGAAGTTTCCCGTGACGATTGTGTTTTACTCCTTTAATGTATTCAACCGGAACTCATGTCTACGTAACTACTAACTTATCTCTTATAACTTCTGTGAGACTCGCTAGTTGCACTTGTTTGAAACTAGAATGACTCACTTGTTTGAGGCCTCATCTTATCTCATTTTGCTCGTGGGACTGAAACGAAACTGCCGTGTTGTATTATTTACGAATGCTTTGTGCAAATATAAACAATTCTATTTGGATTGTTTTAAATATTGTAATAAGGCTACAAATCATCGATGTGAGAAAGCAAGGTGACGTTTTCATTTCTTATCAATGGATATACGTAGTTGAACGCTAACAGCGTTTGCATAATGGCTATGTATCTACGCGCGATGCTGCGAACCATCATGTTGTAACCGAGCGGTTATTTATCAATTTACAATTAATATATAAATTTATTTCTCGCATACTTATTTAATTTCATGATTCACTATGTTTAAATCGTATGTTTTTATATTGCGCACCGGAAGAAGCCAGCGTCACTGGCCAGTTTCTCATCAATTTTAGTGTGGGGCAGTGTTTATTACATTGCGTGCGTCTTAAATTCGAAAAATATGAATTAATTTTCTTTTTTGGAGTTTACTTTTTAGGGATCGATTTATATATAAGGAAAAATTTATAAGGAGTGAAATTTAGTCGAGCGTTAAATAAAATGGGTAACGATTTTCCACGCGCCTACCTTGCGCACCTTCTGCGTTAAAGTCATGTATGTGTCAAATGTCGTTTGACGTCAAAGTTTTATATTATTTCATTTAATATATATATATATAGCACTTTTTGAAGCCATAATCTAAGAGAAGAAGAAGAATATATATTTAAATATTCATATTAAATATCATTATTATTAATTATTTATACACAGTGGAGTGAATAAATAAATAAATATTAAGTATGGAATATCTAGTTTAAGTGAGTTACTTGGTAGGTTCATTTTTATATATGATATATACCGAACATATAAACGTGCTTTTTATTTTTTAACCCTCACTACCTATTAATTACTGAGACAATTGTACTTACGAAGTAAACTGCAGTCGTGCGTCGGAGCTGACACACATACTTTTTTTCTTTCTATAAATTTAAATTGAACCGAAGATGTTGACGATAGTTGCTTTTTGGTAACCTAGATAGATAGATAGCTAATACTAGATTTTTGTTCCAGTGGTTTTTATACATCATCATCATATCATATCAGCCACAGGACGGCCACTGCTGAACAAAGGCCTCCCCCTTAGATTTCCACAACGAGCGGTCACATGCCGCTCTCATCCAAGGTAGCTGGGACCTTCACCAGGTCGTCTGTCCACCTCGTTGGAGGTCGTCCCACCACGTTGCGTTTTTCGGTGCGCGGTCTCCATTCGAGAACCTTTTTGCCCCAACGGCCATCAGTTCTACGAGCAATGTGCCCTGCCCATTGCCACTTCAGTTTACTAATCCTTTCAGCTATGTCAGCAACTTTAGTTCTTCTACGGATCTCGGATTCGATCTCGTAGAGAAATACCAAGCATAGCTCTCTCCATAGCTCGCTGAGTGACCTTGAGCTTTCTTATGAGGCCCATTGTGACTGACCAAGTCTCTGTTCCATATGTCATCACTAGTAACACACACTGGTTAAAGACTTTCGTCTTGAGGCATTGCGGTATTGTTGACGAAAAGACGTTGCCAAGTTTTCCAAACGCTGCCCAGCCGAGTCAGATTCGACGATTGACCTCTTTCTCGAAGTTGGACCTACCCTAACTGGATGGTTTGTCTCAGGTGTACTCTTCGAGAACAGAGCTGCCAACGGATATCGGGATGGGCACGACATTGGCATTTGACATGACTTTCGTCTTGCCCATGTTCATTTTAAGGTGGGCTGTTGGTAAACTCTGTTGAGATCATCGAGCATTGTGTTGAGCTCTTGCAGCGATTCTTCGTGGTGAAGGTGAGTGATATACTCGCCATTGATGTTAATGCTGAATCCTTTCCACCCCAGTAGCTTGAAGGCATCCGCCATTGCAGTGGTGAACAGTTTCGAGGAAATTACGTCCCCCTGTCTTACACCTCTCTGCATGTACTCGGACCGACATGGTGGCGTTTCTGTGTAAGCACTTCAACACTTCGATGTACCGATAGTCAATGATGTTGAATGATGACGTTTTTATACATTATTTTGTTATTCCGTAAATACACATAAGGATGCCATGCCATTCATTTAATTTATTTGCCCAATATACATTTGATCAAAGAGATTGGATGACTTCACCGAATTTTTTAGTGTTCCAAACGTCCGAAGCAATAAATGGTGGTACCCTTATAGGATCACCCGTATGTCTGTCTGTCTGCCTGTCCGTCTGTCACAGCCAATTTGCTCCGAATCTACTGAACCGATTAAGTTGAAACTTGGTACAGTCAGCATCATATATAAAGCGGCAGCCACGGTAACCAAATAATTAGAAACATCCAAAGTGATCAAGTTGATCCTGTCAACCATGATTTCCATTATTGTAATAATTTTAGTTTGACAGTTCGTAATCCCCTTTCACACAACACCAACTGAATTTATAATAATCGGCAATCAGGATATGTTCATAATTAGCCCGATGAACTGAAACAGGATTGTAAACAATATTATTTTACGATCCTAGACAGTTTAAATTCAATACAATGGTATATGTACACGCAGGATGTCTCTAGCCTAGACAAACCATATTCGATTTTACACAAAAATACCTAGATTATAATGTGCACCTGGTTCGGTGTGCTAATTTAATATCATTGCAAATTGAACCCTGTGTGCTAAAGATAAAGTGTTATTTTTGAATGTCTTGGCTGCTTGGAAACTACTGGCGTTGTGCTTGTTACCATAATAATGACGGTTTGAATGACCTCTTATAATGACGTTTTTGTTGTTCCGATATATTTGATCACGATTGGTGCGCTGAACAATTAGACGACCTTGATTGACAGGATATTAGTGATCACTTTGGATGTTTCTAAATATTAGGCTACCGTGGCTGCCACTTTATATATGATGCTGACTGTACATAAATGGATTTCTAGGACTCAAACACGGAAGTGTGACTTTGAGGGGCAATATCGAAAATGAAAAAATAAAGTTTTGCAAACTGATCCGTGTAACATATGAAAGAGCTTGTAGTGAGGGTGTCAAATATATTTATTTTATAACTTTAAAATATATGGCTTTAAAGTTATTTAAGAAAATAGACAAACATTTACCATCCCCCCATATTACCTTCGAAACTACAGAGACTAACATTTTGAAAAAAATATCCGTAATAGCTCTTTACCTACAGATTGAAGGAAAACCTATAAGAAGTCAATAGTCTAAAATGGAATGGAATAAAATGGCAAATATTTCAATATTGTGCGTACAAACTTACGTTTGCAGTTGGAATGTATGGAAGAACATGTTTTTCAAATACGATGTTAAATTTATTCTTGGGATAAGTTATTAGTACAATACCGAATTCAACAATAGACAATATATTTTAGTAACGACAAACAAATTTGAGTCAGAAAAAAAAAGCATGGTGGATAACACATGAGTCGTACGGAACCCTGCACGCGAATTTAACTTGCACTACTTGTCCGGTTTTTATTGTTTTGATTAATAGATTTTGACATTTCAATATATTCGAACAATCACAACTAAATGCGTATGAAAGAAATATTTAACGAGTATAAAAGCAACCAAAGACATTCTTTATAGTTTGACGGCACGATTGGCGCAGTGATTAAGCAATTGGCTCCCTGCGCTACGTGTCGCGGGTTCGATCCAGCATGTCAGATTTATATCTGTAAACTGTACCCACGGTGCAGAATAAATCTTAGTGTAATCGTTAAAAAATGTAATTTAAAAAAGGAACTGCCCAATCTTTGCCACCCCGCTAAAGCTGGCATTCGGAAATCGTTCTATATTCAAACAATTTGCATAGGTCTCGCACGTTAAACAATATGGGTGAGACTATTCGCCTGATTGAGCCATTGTTCAACATGTTTGCACATCGACATTGACTGCGTATGGAGAATATAGAGTGGGACATTTAACGACGTCCAAGTGTCGTATCATGAGTTTTACTGCCAGTTAGCTTAAGGGTATTGAATATTCCATTGTGTAATTGCTTTTAAAGAACAGAGTTTAGTTTTACCGCTGAAATTCATCATCATCATTGCGGCCGAATGAAGTCCACTGCTGGACACAGGCCTCCCCCAAAGATCACCACAACCACCGATATGGGTGTGTTGTGGGGGATTTGTCATAATCGCCACGCTTGGCAGACGGGTTGGCGATCGCTGTTGAGTTGTTCATGTACTCGAAGAACGCTGGTGCCCATCCCCCGGCTAATCCCTTAGTCGACTTTTACGACACTGAGATGGGGTGTTGGTATTTTAAACCGGTACCACACGGCATTGCCGGCACCACACGCTGAAACTCAACTGTCCATAAATGAAATGGCTCAAAGTCAGCGTCAGCGCCCTACGCCCCCGGGCACATTACTACGATCCGCTATCGTACACAGCCCATACATTGGTATCCGTTTGAATAAATTCCGTCCCTTTGTACTATCAACGTAAATTTTGCGTTTTACCAATTTTAAAATGATTACGACACGTACGCATTCTGTGTATGCTTACATAATCTTTTTTAAATTTATAAGTCGACAGGGTCGGCGCAGTGGCTAAGCTATTGTCTTTTTGCACTACGGATCGCGGGTTCAATCCTTGTACAAAATAATCGATTGTATGGTCTACATATAGTCCATGTTGAGTCTGGGTGTAAATGTGAGATTGATGATGTCTATGAACTGTAAGGAAGAAAATATAAAATTAAAACCATGTGTTTTGGGTAAAAAATCAACGTCTTATACATAAAAAGTTTAAAATTCTACATAATGCATTACTAATTAAATGCATGAAATCTAAACACAATATTAACTAAACGCTACATAATACCAAAATATATATAAATAAATGTTTCTGTTTCACCTCTGCAAAGAGAAACATTTATTTTTTATTGTTGCCCATTGGCAATTCTTCATGAACTTCCTACGCCCCGGGGAAGGGCGAAGGGGTATGCCGGACTCCTACCGGCTAAAACCACTGGAGCGGTCATCTTCGGCACCTAAGGGAGGCTCCAGGTCCTCGTATGATCACACTAGAGCCGCCCACCGGTGCCACGCCTATAGGCACATCTCGGAGAGGGTGACTGTAAAGCGGTCACCCTCCCGGGGGGCCACTTTGGTACCTCCTCTGATCGGCCAACTAAGGCAAGCCAGAGTTGAAAGTTCTGTGGGCACTCACGGGGTTCGATTCCAGTTGACTAAATAAAAGCAAGCCGGAGACGCGGCCCTGACAACTCTCTGGGACATTCGGGTACGCAGTGCCGCCACTCATAGACAGCTCGCCACAAGCTGCCCTGCGTTTTGTAAGCTTCTTAACAAATCTCCTTATTATGTTTCTTTCTATTGTATAAAAACCAGAAACCACTAATGCCTACGATCATGCAATACAGTCTTTTAATATCTTGAAATGGTGCGTCTCATTTGCGCAAAACATAGCTTTTTGCTCGGCACAATGCTGTGGCATCACAGCGAGCTAGCAACGCTGATTTTTAGCAACAACCTCATCTGTACCCACGACGCAGGAGATATGACTACTACTTACATCGGCATCGTTAAAAAAACTTACTTCGTCTAAAGTTACCCAGTAATAAAGGAGAAACGTTGGTGAGAAGATTGTTCAATTTATTATGTACGAACTGAAACGCAATTCTAATCGATCTAGTCATTATTTCATTCTATGATAAATTATTACAAATTTTGGAGTCCGGAGAGTCACACCACATGCAGGATTGTTGCGGCACTAAACGCAAACGTAGTGCCATCTGGTAGTTGCGGGCATATATTTATTCTTGTGATCCCAGAGTTGCGCATCTATGTCAGTATTAAATGTATAGTCTATGCCTCAGTCATCCTGCGACCAGAAACCCTGCAAAGCGTTCGAAACGTCAGGGAAAACAAACATTTATAATATAATTATACGCTATGTAATATGTTTTATTATAATGGGTAATACGAGGGCGGCACTGAAAATTTCGGGAATCAAGGAAGTGACACAACATTACTATTTAAAAATGTATTTATTGCTTTTCGAAGTATTCTCCGCGAAATTTGACACATTTTTCCATACGATGGAACCAATCATTGAAGCAACCATTCCATTCGGAAGTTGGGGTCTCCAAAATGGCCGTTTTGTAGGCGTACACAGCTTCTTTAGGTGATGAAAATCTCTGTCCACGCAATTTATTCTTTATTTTAGGGAAAGTATAGAAATCATTAGGGCTTAGGTCGGGGCTGTACGGCGGATGGTCTAATAATTCTATGTTTTCTTGCTCTAAAAACTCTTTTGTTCTGTGCGCGGTGTGAGAACTCGCATTGTCGTGATGGAGGATGATGCGGCGGTTGCAGTTCTCTCTACGGAGTTCAGAAACGACCTGTGGCAAACAAATGCTAGCATACCATTCTGCATTAACCGTTCTTTGTCTCTCAAGAGGAATAGTCGTAACATGGCCGGTTTTGGAGACAAACGTGGCCACCATTTTTTTTGCAACACTCCGTGAACGAACAATTTTTGTTTGCTTTAACTCATTTTCGAACACCCAAACTCGTGACTGGTTTTTTGTTTCGGGTTCGTACGCATATATCCAGGATTCGTCACCTGATACGATGTTGTATACAGCATTTGAGGATCCTGCGTGGAATCTTTCGAGAGTTCTGACGCACCAAGTAACGCGAGCCGCTTTTTGCTCTTCACATAGCAAATGCGGTATCCATCGGGAAAACAACTTTTTTACACCTAATTGTTCATGCAAGATTATTTGTATTTGACTCATGCCAATGTCTAAAGTTGCCTGAATTTCGCGGTATGTCACATGTCGATCTTCCTCAATCAGCTTACGCACAGCATCAACGTTTTCTTGGGTGACTGGAGTTTTTGGACGACCTTGACGAGGATCATCACTGAGCTTGACACGTCCACGTTGAAATTCAGCAAACCAGCGATAAATTGTGGTTTTGGAAGGGGCTTCATCACCAAATTCAGAAATCATCCGGTCAACACACTGTTTTTGTGTTAAACCACTTCGAAAGTCATAATAAATCATCGCTCTTGAATTTTCTCGAGTCAATTCCATTTTCTCAACGACTAAACAAGTTTGACAAAACCTTGTGACAAGACCGTGAATCTTTTTTTAAATAAATAAATGGTATTCGATTTGTAAAACCAAGGAGTTTTCAATTAAAAAGATTTTAATATGACAGGAACAGTGGAAATATTCCATTCCCGATACTTTTAGTGCAGCCTATGTAATCGCGAATACCTAAAGACATTACTGTCAAAAATACGTCAACGAAATCAAACTAATACATACTTTAAAAAGATCATACTAACATATGTGTCACATAATTCTTTATACATAAATACATATCAAAATCCTATAAAATTAATGTTTATTTAACTACATGCTATTAAAACAATACATGTACATGTATTATATATTTATATCATCATCATCATTTCGGCCGAATGAAGTCCACTGCTGGACACAGGCCTCCCCCAAAGATCACCACAACCACCGATATGGATGTGTTGTGGGCTCATTGGGGGGTTTTGCCATAATCGCCACGCTTGGCAGGCGGGTTGGCGATCGCCGTTCAGTTGTTAATGTACTCGAAGCCCATCCTCCGGCTAATCCCTTAGTCGACTTTCACGACACCCACGGGAGGAGATGGAGTGGTGGCATTCTGAGCCGGCACCACACGGCACGGCGGCATATTTATATACTAAACTAATAAGTTGATATCTGTAAACTATAGAAAGAAAACTCGATCCTAGTTGACCACTATAGCACAGACATATTTCCACTGTGACCTGTGTATAGGCGTCTGTAAACATATGTAATGGCGCGCCGTACCCGTCGCTGCTATATGTAGGTGCAATATGTATGTAGGTATATGTAGGTAATGCACTAAATGCAACTACCTTCATTATTTTGTTAAGTAGCTGATATATTAGTATATTTTCAATTCTTTTTCTATTAAATAATTTAAGATTAAGTTAAATCAATCGTTTATTAGAATTATTTGTAATATTAAGCCACGCTTGATGGCAAACATTATAAAATTAGTTAAAAAATCTCTGTGAGTGAATTTGTAATTCTTTTGGAGAAACAAGTTTCTAAATCCAGTTCTGAGCTGTTTAAAGTTTCTAGTCATCAAGTTCATCGCGATAGTAGTTTTTTTTTTGTTGGGCTTCACGCATACGTTTCAGGGAAATGTGGTTGCTTAACCGGTCATTTCTGGCGAAGCCAAAAGAGGCCTCCAGCCAGGCTTAAATTTAAAATTAACTTTCGCTAAGGGCACCCCCTGCGGGACACGGTCCTTGGCTTAGGGCGTTGCTGGGGATAACAAGCTATTGTTTTGGGGACAGCTGGATCGGTATTATTTAAAATGTATTAAGGGACATTTAAAGCTACAGGCTTGGCACGGGCCGGCGCGAGCAAGAGACGGGAAGGAGAAGTGCTAACTTGAACGGGAAGGTGACGCGGCGATAGGTCTCCGCGACGTCGGTGAGGCGGGATGTTAGTTTAAAGTTGATAGCAACATTTGTATTGACAGACATTTGTGTGTCAATACAAATTTATTTCATATTTATTTGTACTTGTCTGTACAAATAATTTAATATTTTTTTTAATAAAGCTATTTACCATTGTAGTAATAAAATTACTTATCAGTTTCACGTAGGTACACATTTTAAGTAATAAACATGTGAGTACAGTAACAGTAATACTCGCGAGGAATGTTCATTGTGTCAGGTAACTTACAAGAACATCGTAATCACGGTATCGCCCCAACTAGATTCTTCGAGACTAAAACTCAATTAAGGGTAAGCCAAACGACAGGGAACAGCTTTTATACGGTAGCGGATCGAAGGACGTGGAGTGCTACCTGAAGCCGTATATATCATCAGATTAGGTGCTAAAGCGCAACATTAATTTAATTAAACGCCGTAATCTCGTATGCATGTGCGATTTATGTCTGCATACAGTACCCATGGATACAAGAAAAATCCTGTAGGGTGTCCTTAGGAAGAGAACATTTTTGTTAACTCTATATTCACAAAGAATGTTTGGATGATAACCACATATGTTGTAATTTACGACGCGTTGCGACGAATTCATTTGCCAAACATAGGCATTATTGTCTCATACACGCTGTTTTATTTCTGCTTAGTCCATCGCTGTGTACTCAAGGAACTCTTCTCTGCTTATCGCTTAAAACGCAGCAATAGGAAATCACGGATAAGACAAAAAGCAGCTAACATTTTTCGTATGGATGGGTCATTATTACATTCAATTCAATTTACTTATTTCAGACATGAAATCCATATTTTTAGTAAAATACAGTAAATAAAGTATGTTAGTAGGCTTAATAATGACAATAAGTAATCACTCATCATCCCGGCCGAAAAACGTCCACTGCTGGACGCTGTGTCGGCTATGTTGGCAGAGCATGAAAATTGGAGTGCAGTGGTCTCCTTCTGCGAGAGCGTCATGCTCCAGAAGGAGACTGCAGAGCGGGATCGGGAGAGGGCTGATCCCGCACGGAGAAGGACGAGACGGCGCCGGGGCAACAACCGTCCCGGCTCCCAAGTCCAACACGCCTGAGCCCCCTGCCGTCACTTCATGGTGGGGCCCCCCTGGGTGTCGCGGGCGCGCAGATTGGGGAGTCTGCGTGCTCACACCGAGTGACCCCCGGGAAGACGGTGGCGCGCACGAGGTCACGTGCCGCCGTGTGCGCAGCACAGCGCAAAGCGAGGCTTGGGGGGATCCTTTACAATCCTCCCCGAGAAGTGTCTGGGGGGGGCGACCTTTTTACAGTCGCCTTCCCGCCGCTAGAGGGGGTGACCGCTTTACAGTCATCCCTTCCGAGATACGCCTAAAGGCGTGGCACCAATGGGCGGCTCTAGTGTGATCTTACGAGGACCTGGAGCCCCTTTCGGTGCCGAAGATGACCGCTCCAGTGGTTTTAGCCGGTAGGAGTCCGGCATACCCCTTCGCCCTTTTCCGGGGTGAAGGAAGTTTCATGTAGAATTTCCACTGGAAATCAATAAAAAAAAAGGTCTCCCCAAAAGATGGGCGTAACGACCGCTCTGAGTTTGTGTTGTGTGGTCATTGAGGGATTTTACCATAATCGCCACGGTTGGTTGAAATTGCTCAAATCAGTCCACAAATGTCGGAGCAATCGGTGTACTTACATAAAAAACACGCATCATATTGAGAACCTCCTCCTTTTTGAAGTCTGTTAATAAACCTAGACTGGTCGTTGTGACAGTATTTGGGGAAGGCCTGTGTCCAGAAGTCGATGTCTTTAGGCTGAAATGATGATGATATATATGTTACGTGCCTATGAAAAGGGAGGAGTCAGTGCGAGATCTTGGCGTTTGTATGGATGCTCAATTAACATTCCATGAACACATAACCAGTGTCTGTAAAAAGACATACAACGGCTGGGATTTGTGTTTCGTAATGCAGTCACATTCATAAATATTAAAGCCATTTCAGCATTGTATGCCGCTCTAATTAGAAGTTAGTTGGAGTGTAATGCTGCAATATGGGCTCCCCATGACGCTAAATATAGTGTCATGTTAGAGCGCATACAAAATAAATTCACAAGATACATATACCTTTGCCGTGTGGTGCCGGCTCAGAATGCCACCACCCCATCTCCTCGCATGGGTGTCGTAAAAGTCGACTAAGGGATTAGTTGGAGGATGGGCAGCAGCGGCCTTCGAGTACATTAACAACTCAACTGCGATCGCCAACCCGCCTGCCAAGCGTGGCGATTATGGCAAAACCCCCCAAAGAGCCCACAACACATCCATATCGGTGGTTGTGGTGATTTTTGGGGGAGGCCTGTGTCCAACAGTGGACTTCATTCGGCCGAAATGATGATGATGATGATGATATACCTAAGACTTTATGGAGTATATCCCTTGTACCCATTGATGTATCCAACTTTGTTTGTTTTAGGCATGGTTGGATACAACAAGTTGGAAACAAGGAGAGATCTAGCACTGGCATTTTATCTTTTCAAAGTGTTCCGGGGTAACATAAGTAATCCGGATGTACTGCAGTGGATAGGCTTGTTTGTACCCGATGGGTATATGCAACGAAGACGACGACCGAGCTTGTTCGCGGTGCCACGCGGTAGAACTAAATTGTTGGACATTACCCCTCTCACGCGAACAATGTACACACTTAATTTAGTTGCTAATAAATTAGATTTATTCTCATGTTCACTGAGCGAGTTTGCAAGAGTAACATTACATATGTTTTGTTATTTATAACATGGTACATAAGGTTATTGCTATATTTTATTTTTCGTAATTGTTGATTGTTACCTATTTTATTTCATTGTTATTTAAGTTAGTAACTACACTATCGTATTAGGATTTTCCTGTAATGGGAGCTGTGTGTGTGTAAATGTAAATAAATAAATAATTGTTCGCTTTGCGTATAAAGTTAAAGTATACTCCAATCACTTCTATGTATAGATGCATAATTTGTTTCCCCATCTCGTTGGCAAGTATCTACTGAATAACACATACATCGTCGATTCCTACGAATTGATTGTTGCGGTGACTGATGTTTGCTGTTCAGAGAAGCTACTAAATGATACTAAAATGCTTTAAGATCCTTATTCGTCACTTAATCGAATGGATCAATGATAAAACAGATGAGTTTTATGGAGTTTATCTTTTACTCGCTGTATTGGAACATTTTATTGATTTCTTGACTAATTTATCTACAAATAATATAATCGGCAACGAAATCTTAATAACGCCTTCTTAGTGAAAAAATAAGTTATGTATACGTTACGTAAACTCTTTATGAGATAACACAGCCATTCTGAAAGGACTGCACACAGTGGCTGATGCAGTCCGATGATGCGGGTCGGTGGGTTCGATAAAAAAATCGAAACAGAAACAAACCAACACGTGGTTAAAATGAAATTAAATCCGAAAACGGTAATAATATTATTAAGTCAAATTAATGCAGCTCAGAGCCGTAATAGCCTAGTGGTCGAACGCTTGCCTTCCACACAGGAGAGTGAGTTCGATCCCCGCCCGTACCTCAGACTTTTCGGATTCATGTGCGGTGATTCAGTATTTGATTATCACTTGCGACCGGGAAGGGAAACATCGTGAGGAAACCTGCATACCTGAGAGGGCTCCAAAAATGTCTGCTAACCCGCACTAGGCCAGCGTGGTAAACTAAAGCCTAACCCAGGGGTTCCCAACCTTTTTTTGTCTACTGCCCACTTTAAGAATAAATTATTTTTTAACGCCCCCCTTTTTAAACATACTTAAAAACCGCTAAGTACTTATAACTGATTATTGAAACGCAAATTTATAGTATTCGGACAGAGTATCTTTTATCATAAATCAATTCTTATATAAAAACTAATGTGAAGGTTGAATCTGATGCTGTTCAATAAGTTTGTTGATATCAGGTTCCAATTTACTCAAAAACAGCCGCAAGTCGCCACGTTCGGTAACACGCAAACGATTTCTCTTTTTAGTAAGCAGCGTTGCCACAGCACTAAATCCACGTTCACACAAATATGACGATGGGAATGCTATCAAAAATCGTTGAACAATTGACCACAATCCAGGGTACAATTGCGGGATCGGTTTTTGTAGCCAAAATTCTTGATATCCATTTTTGAACTTGATTTTTATTTCTTCGTTTGTTGTCAATTCTATAAGTTCTTCTTCCAGCTGAGGTGACATTGCTGTGTTGACATTTGAAAACGGATCCAACACCCAGTCTGGTATTTCCAAGTTTAAAATGTCCTGGTATCGTTCGGTGAAGTCAATGTGGAGGTTTTCCAAATGTTGGCAGTAGGCAAACAAGTCGTCGTTACTGCAGTATACTGATAAATTCGGAAAATTGTGAAACTCACGTCTGCCCATATTCTTTTTGTGCAGAAGCAGTTTGGCTGCGAAAGCAGCAACGACATTTTTTGTTTTAATTAAATTTAGTTCATCGCCTTGCAGTTGGAGGTTCATGTCGTTGAACATTTTATACAGGTCTGTCATGTAAGCTATATCATTCTTTGATGTTATGAGCTTGTTGCGCAGTTCTGTATCTTTAGTTTCCAAGAACTCTATCATAGAGTCAAACAGGTTGTAAAATCGAATCAGACAATTGCCTCTTGACAGCCAACGAACTTCAGTATGAAGCAACAAACGGTTGAAATCTTCGTCATTAGTAACACAAAGCTGATGAAATAATCTATCATTCAAAGAGCTGCTACGGATTTTATTGACTGCTTTGATGACATATTGCAGTGATTGAAATAGTCGTTCACTTAAGTTTCTAGCAACCAAATGTTGTCTATGAATAACGCAATGTATAGCAAGGACATCTGGAATTTTATTCTTTAAGTATGCTATGAAGCCTTTATGGCGCCCTGTCATAGCCGGAGCGCCATCCGTAGCAACTGATATAATATTTTTCAAAGGAATCTCTTTCTCTTCACAAAACTTTTCCAATGTATTGAATATGGTTTCGCCTTTTGTATCTGTCTCCAAATTTCTGGCAAACAATAGTTCTTCACGTATTTTCTCATCTTTAATAAACCTCGCGTAAGATAGCAACAACGCTTCATTAGTTGGTAAAGTGGACTCATCGAGCTGAATTGAGAATTGACTAGTCCTCAGATGATTGCACAATGATTCTTCAATGTTTTCAGCCATTTCATCAATTCGTCTTTGCACAGAATTATTACTCAAAGGAATTTTTCGGATAATATCTGCGGCCGGTTTATGAAGCACAGTAGTTATTACTTCCTTTATTGCTGGCAAAATTAACTCTTCTCCGATGTTGTGTGGTTTGCCTTTTTGAGCAATTAATAAAGAGATATTGTACGAAGCTCGAAGTCCGTCGTCATCTTGCTTAGCAGCCGCCGAAAATAGTTTTGATACACTTGGCTGAGTATTATGCTTCTTCTCTAGGTCTTGGAAATATGCTACATTCTTTTCTGTCTTATCTGGATGCATTTTATTCAAATGATCTTGCAGTCTTGAAGGCTTCATTGCTTCGTTCGAAAATGTTTTTAGACATAGAAGACACAAAGGCGGCGACGGGTTTGTGGGATTTTCAATAAATCCGAATTTAATATATTCCGCAGAGTATTGCCGTCTCTTCTTTTTTACTTCCGACATTGTTTTGTTTTAAGAAATACGTAAGTGTTGAAATCAAGTACTGCTTATCTATTATGCGCGAAACCGTAAATGAAAATAAAATAAATTTACGTCGTTTATATAGGATTGCATAAGCAGCACGCACCAACAGGAATAAGACAATCTTGCATAAACTCGTTTATCTCATTCGACGCCCAATCGTACTCGACAAGCAAGAACAAGTATTATAGAACCAGCCGATTGGTATAGGAATGTACAATTCGGATTATTTAACAAAAACTTGTTAAAACATGATTGCCCGCGGTCTTTTATATCGAACCGAGTTTGAGCTATATCTTAATTAATATTAGTTGATGTTCAGAAGATGTAGTCGAGAGTCGAGAGCTCAGTCGGTGTCTAAGAGTCTTCCTAGCTAGGTAGATGGAATTATAAATCGACCCCAAAGCCCTACACAATGCCCCCTTTTTTTCTGGGTCTCTTACCGCCCCCCTTTAGGCCTGCAGCGCCCACAAGGGGGCGTTATCGCCCACGTTGGGAAAGACTGGGCCCTAACCTTTCTCATCCGGAAAAAAGGCCCGTGCCCGGTTGGACAGCAATTGGCTGATTATATGTATATATATATAATGCAGCTCCTTATTGCTGCTATCTCACTATTGTATATAAATTAATAATTATTTGTTACCTATATCCATTTCTATTTGGAGGAGTTCGTACGACGATTACCGTATTAATGCTATCGTCATATTTAATCGATACAAGCTTTTAAACTATAAACGGCAAATATCTAATAATTCGACTCTTTTGAGCTTTACGGATGTAATGCGAAGAGTTAAGCGGAGGGCATTAACACCGTCGCAATGTGAGGGCGGCGCGCGACTATCCAAGCCGCTCCCGGCGAGCACGTCTCTGCAGATGGCGGGCTGCGGGAGCACGCAAGAAATCGCCGAGACAGATGCGTGACGCAGCGCGCAGGACCGGCCCCCCCGCACCCCGCGGTGCGTGCCGCGCCCCGCGGTCCCTGCTCCGCGCGACACATCTCACAGGAACACATCGATAATCGCGTGGTGCGTGAGCCCGCTGCGGGCTTGGACGAGGGTAGGTAGCGAAGCAGCGCGCGGCGTGCGTTGGTGCGGCCGGTGTGTGCCGGTGCAGGCGGTGCGTGGCGAGCGCGTGGCGCGGGCGGGGCGCGCGCGGCGGCCCGGGCGGCAGTCGCTCGGAGGCAGGCGGGCGGCTCGCGTCGCCCTGCGCTCTCTTACTGCACCGTTGCATCGCTGCGCTCGCAAACTCGCGACAAGGTACGCGACGCGACACCACACCACACGCTACAAATGTTACTCATTATTCTCGTGCATTTTTCATTCATCTCTTCGTAGTTTTTTTGCTTTATTATTAGACGCGTCCTAATCCTAGAAAGAACCTCCTCGGACGCGCGCAGATTTCCTTTCGTTATTTTCAAAATGTTAGTACATTTTGAATGTAACGTAAAATACATATAAAAAAAACTTGCTCGGGTAAGTAAAACAATTCAAATATATTTGCTTCTTCCTTAAGGTTATAACGAAAAAGGAACAGGCGTGCGTAAGCTCTTTAATGGCAGCCAAATATTAGGCAAAGCTAAGAGAATAAAATAACGTCATAAAAAATTGAAAATTCTTTATTCGTCGTAGGAAAAAGTGTACCTTTTTGGAGAAGTTAATATTATACTAGCCTTTGAGACGCAAAGATTGCGCTCGTTGCTCGTTTTGTCTTATAGAAGTTGTCATGAGGGAGAAAACAGCAAAAGCACTGGCCTTATGCCAAATGTCGACCGCGGCACACATCTTTCAGTAACAAAATATTTGAGAAATATCAGAGATATAATGTCCGAACATTAAAATGTCTGCAGTATACTGAAAGTCTACGTTCCTGAGAACATGACTACTGTCAGCGTTGTTCGCTGCATACATGAATCTGACCTCAGATATCTAATTAGAATACTTTCCACGAGGTAACGTTCTCACTGAATTTCAGGTTGACAGATACTTTTCATTTGATTCTTTAAAATTATTTAGCAGATTTCTTGATATTCTGAAGATATGCAAAAAATGATAATAAAATAACAAATCTCTAAAATGGCCTCCTCACTACAGTAATTAGAATTCTTTTTAGAACTTTGGTTTTGCATTCCGTTTTATTTTCTTTCGTGAGTATTTTTTCAAGTCCTGATCTGCACGTGCAATTTATGACAACTCGCTTGATGAATGATGAATGTGCTCACTAAATATTTTACAAATCTCTATGATGATGAGAATTTTTCTGCTAATCTAAGATTTCGATCTGTGTGTGTGTAACTGATATACTATTTATCTTGCTCTTGAAATAAACAATGGACTAATATTGATTAAACGTATTTACTGAGGACGGTAATTTCTCCAATTTAGAGGGATAAGTGGAATTCCAGTATTGACGTGGTGGATCTATGGCAAACGGCGCGGCGTGTCCATGTTGCTTTCGGTTTTAGTATGGCCGCTTATTCTGGTTTACTTGAACGTCAAGTCTGAATTTATGAAAAACGTGTGTAGATATTTAATATTAATCCTCCATCCTCGAGAGCAATGTCTTCTTTTTGCGCTAATAACCACGTGCCGTGTCTCCATTCCGTTCATTCGTAATGTTACGGGTTTCGTTATTTCACGTCCGTTCGTCATAGCGGTCTATGAGGCATCAGTGAACGGATTCAGGTTCTGAAGTACAATCATTGACAATCTTACTACTATTTTATAAACGGGAAAGTTTGTATATTTGAAGCAATATCACGCTCAAACGACTGAACAAATTCTAATGAAATTTGGTATAGGGGTAGATTATGTCGTATCATAATGTTATTAGGATTATTTATTGCATTATAAATTTTCTTTTAGGGTATAAATTGGTTTCGTCGCAGATAAATGTGTGGCCAGTCTGAAATAACATTGAATTAACAGGTCATTATGGTTCTAATGGTAGATTTTTTTGCGGTAATTATCATTTTTTGCATATCAATATAGACTTGCTAAAAGATTTTAACGAATTAGATGAAGCGTATCTGTCAACCGAAAATTCAATGAGAACATTACCTCGTGGAAAGTATTCTAACTAAATAAGATAGGTCAGATTCATGTATACAGCGAACAACGCTGACAGTTGTCGAATATCTTTAGAACAAATTACATTTTACGAGTATATCATACGCCATTTCAACAACCACCAACATATCATACTTACTGATAAAAGGGACAATCTTGTGTGACCGTGACGCGAACACGATTTGTTCATTCATTTATTAGTAAATATTTTTGTGCAAATATGTGTATTAGCTACGTTTAATTCTTGTACATGTAAAAAGTTAGAGAAGATACTTGGTAATTATAATATTCGGCGAACTTAGTCATGTTTAAGTAAGTAACCTATCACTATTTGTTTTTTATTATACCCAAGGTATAATAATAATATATAGAGCCTTATTTTCCAACCATGTCAGTCTATCGCAATCCTTAACTGAAGAGTTGTTTTATTCACCAAGCAAGATAATATTCTGCTTACATTTTCATTAATCATAAAGCTACAAACAATAACCAACTATTCACTAAATGTATTACGTACTTTACACTGTAGAAACAATTTATATTTATGCCATTAAATTATTTATTTATTTAATGGCAGACCGCCTTTGTAGAGTTTTAGTGCATAAAATATTAAATAAATACTTTGTTCTCCAAATGCATATGAGAACACCGCTGAATGCTCCCGAGAAGTTAGAATAAAATTGGAGATGTAAGTAAATAAGTAGTAGACTCTATAAACCCCCTGGTGAATTCCGGAAAACTAATAATCAAAGGCAAATTGTCATTTCAGTAGAAGTTGCTGACGTTTGAGCCAATTTGTGAGCTATCCCAAAGAGATGCAATTTCCCCCTTCCGCCTAATTGCTCCCGGGGCTTGCTACTACAAAGCTAGTTAGGAAACTGCCTCTCGGTCCACTTGTGTCGCCTCGACCCCAATCAATTATGTGCCCACTGTGCCCAGTATAACTGATGCTAAGACAGACAATGTCACGGTAAGCTAGATCTCACCGGTTTTACCGCACATTTATCCTTTGAAATGTACGCTGAATCTATATATATATATATAAAATTTAATGTTCGTTCAAAATCGTAAATCTCCTAAAGTTCTTTACTGAGGGGCCAATTCTCGTATACGATTTAAAAATGTTCAAAATATAGTTCCGATCTAGTCTCAGTGTCATAAATGTCACAAATGGTATTCTCCTAAGCTAATAAACAACGTTAAACATGAACTTACACTGTGATGAGATCGAAAATGGATCGAAAGTTGATCAAAGTCAAAACGATATTTTGCTAACATTTCAAACTGTCACATGCACTGAATTGTCATTAAATAAACGTCAAAATTAAGATTGAAATTATACCACATCGAGATTATACTGAAATCCGACTGAACTTTAAGAGCAGCAGAATACCATTTTTCGGTCAATTTATAATTTAATCTCAGTGACCGAACTGTAGTTTCAGTCATAGTGTAAATTAATTACGAGAATTGGCCCTGTGATCGTTTTGAAATTTTTATACATCGTTGTATTCATATACGCACATGTTTTTATTATATCAGGGGACTCATAATCTATATATTGTATAATAAAATTATTTTCGTTTGTTCAAAATCGAAAATCTCTTAAATTTTTAATTAAACCAACTCACCCATAGTTGTTTTTTTTTAATTCAGAATCATAATCATGTTGTAATTACGTGCATTAAGCCACAGCAACGCGTGACAGGGTAAAACTAGTTATAAATAAAAATATTTGTCCTTACATTTATTATTATAACGTTTGCTCATTCAAATCACTTTTGATACATTCACTGCTCATTAAAATTTCTTCCTGGAATATTCACTTTGTATTATATATTAGACGCAGTTTATGCATTTGTGTGTATACGAGTATAGAAAATTAAATTACTTGTTATATATACCTAAGTATGTAAAATAAAACACTAACGATAATAGCGCTGAGCACTACACAGGATCGAATGTCTCACACATTTTATAGCGATGAATCGGACTAGATTTTTAATCAAATATCAATATATTAATTAATTACAATTAATTAAAGACATTGTGACGATCCTTGTGTGTCATTTGCCAGACACAACAATCACACAACAACACGAGTCCTTCCTAATGAAGAGGTGATATAAACACGTAGACACACGGACATAAATAATCGTACCAAATTCTTTAGAAAATAATTTAGTCAAATACCATTATCAATCTAGGTGACCGTGATCTACAACGAATGTCCAGAAGAGTTAATATAAACGGGTGAACAGTTTAGATGTCGAAACTGAGTACAGAGATCGGTATAAAAAATCTACCAATAATATAAAATATTATAAATAAATAGTTTCACACGTTGATTATAAAAATAATATTTTCGAAAGCCCTAATCTCTTTTGGCTTGAAATTTCATTATTTTTAAAGATAAGAAAATAAGTAATAATATTAATATATATTTTAATCCATATATGCAAATGTTTTCTTACTGTCATCGATAAAAAATATGTATATCAATAAATTCATGAAATTTTATTTGAAATATATCAGCAGAAACTACCTAATTTAAACCCGTACGACATTATCGATGTTTTTTTGTAGACTATTTTTGTGAAATCAATATTTATAATATATGATAGATATATTATAATATATGAATATTTAATCCGAACACCGAACAACGTTGCCGATACACATGACATTGTAGGAGATTACCCTACAGAAGCCATAATCTAAGAATTGAAGTTGAAATATATCAGCCTGTAACTGTTAGTGAGACAGTTTCAGATCATTAAGTCCAAGTTTCCTCACGATGTTTTCCTTTACCTGCAATCTGTATGTTGTATTAACTAACAGCTTAACTTATCTATTTGTCGACTATATATCGGCTCTCAGCTACTCAGCTGTCGGCGAAAGCATCCCATCCCTTGCGGATCTTTTGTGCTGACCTTAGCCCTGTATTCCGTTGTCGGCACATTGAAGTTGTCCACTTGGTTGGAGGTCGTTCCATGCTACATTTTCCAGTGCGCGGTCTCCACTCGAGTACCTTTGCCCCAACGGCCATCATTCTTTCGAGCTATGCCTATGCCCCGCCCATTGCCACTTCAGTTTACTAATCCTTTCAGCTATGTCGGCTACTATAGTTCTTCTACAGATCTCCTCATTTCTGATTCGATCTTGTAGAGAAATACCAAGCATAGCTAAGTTTAAGTATAATATGGTACAAATGAAATTGTCCAACTCATATTCGTACATATGCTTTCAAACCCGCAACTTACCCCGAGTTAAGTTAAGCTTAAACCTGCGGACCATCACGATATTATTTTAAATATATTATACTTCGCAGTATTTTGTTTGTAAATAAAACTACTAAACTCCATTCATTATCAGAGGTCCAAGGGGACAAGAAATAATGTCAGTAAGTAATGTAAGCTCCTTATGAAGTTGACCCTCGCCATTCGGGTTTCACGAAACCTTATACGTTTGGCAATATTGTTCTGTATTGTAATAATCTAAAATATTCTGATAAGCTATTGCCTTGAACTTTACAGGTATCATCTTTTGCGTAATTAAATTAGTCTCGGCTCTTGCCAGAACCTATGTTTCGTTTCAATACTTTGTTTGTTTGTTTGTTAAGCCGGTCATTCCATTCCTTTTAAAGTTATCTTTTAAGGCTATTTATCTGTTTCTTCTTGGGTGACACTGACGACAGTTACCAGAAGAAGGTTTTGCTCTAGAGATTTTACTTATTTATTTGTCCCTGACAAATAATAATTTTTTTTTTTTGTTTTGACGGTTAGTAGTATTAGTATGTTTTAATGATTATGTTAGTATTGTGTTAGTTGTAGAGAAATACCAAGCATAGCTCTCTCCATAGCTCACTGTGTGACCTTGAGCTTTCTTATAAGGCCCATTGTGAGTGACCACGTCTCTGTTCCATATGTCATCACTGGTAACACACACTGGTTAAAGACTTTCATCTTGAGGCTTTGCGGTATTGTTGACGAAAAGACGTTGCAAAGTTTCTCGAACGCTGCCCAGCCGAGTTGGATTCAACGAATGACTTCTTTCTCGAAGCTGGACCTACCTAAATGAACTGATGGCCGTTGGGGCAAAAAGTTTTTTCGAGTGGACACCGCGCATCGGAAAGCGCAACGTGGGACGACCTCCAACGAGGTGGACAGACGACCTCCAACGAGGTGGACAGATGACCTGGCGAAGGTCGCTGGAATCGGGCGGCATGTAATCGCTCGTTGTGGAAATCTATGGGTAGGCCTTTGTTCAGCAGTGGACGTCCTTTGGCTGATATAATGGTGATGATGTGTTAGTTTTAAGGGCCACGGTGTATATTTTCGCTGAATACCTCCTCCAAATTACGCTATCTTGCACCGGTCTTGGCCAATGTGTGCCAGCTGCTTCGACAGCATTCGACAGTCATCACTATACCTCTTGAATGACCTACCTAGTCTCCTATTCTTATATAACGGGTAAAAGTTTAGTATCGTTTGTGACCACATGTTGTCTATTATTCTCTGTATATGGCCAGCCCACTTCCATTTTGTTGTGAAGATCTGTTCGACTACTAGAGCTAAAATTGATTATTCAAGGATTTATTTTATATAAAACTAAGGCAATTATGAAATGCATGTAATCAATAATATTATAATTAAGAAATACAGACACACGCACGCTCCCATATATATACACTCACACAAACGCACATATCAGCCCGTAAACTTCCACTGCTGAACATGGTCATGATTGTTTGATGATGATCAATGATCACTATAATGAGCGGTCATATATTCCCATAATAACCACGTTTGGCAGGTAGATTGGTGATCGCAGTATGTTGTTACTAGCCCACGCGAGGATTCTGCTGCTGATCTTCTAGATATCATCCCTTAGTCATCTCTTACGACACCTATGGGTTCAGAGGGGTGGTCTATTCTTTGCCAGGAACCAAAACTAGCACCTAGGAATTTTGTTGTTTTACTCCGCATGTTTACAAGTTTAGAACTACCTTAAGCAATTGAGTGAGCCCATCAATGTTCACGGCTATAATATATAAGCTTTCCTTCCAAGAGCAATTTATGGCTTCATTTAAAATGAACTAATTAGTCTCTAAATTTGGCAAAGTGAATACAAATACGTTGGTAATTTTTACAATTTCTCTTTCACTTTTCGGCACGGGTATTGAATTCCTGCAGAATTTAATTAAAAACCTCTCTCAAATTCAAAGAACTATGAAGCCGAGATGTAAGTGAGGCCGCGTGTGTTGAATGGATGAACGGAAATGACTGAAATTACAGCGGTTAGTTGGTTTGGAGTCCTAAATTGGCAATTACGGTATATTTCATAAAACTCAGCTCAAAAATGTATTAACTAGTTCTAAAATTTTACTCAATCATCTTTCTTGCTTATTCTATTGATTTCATATTACAATTCCTATCAATCCATCATCGATTGTGGCAATCAGAGCTTCGTACGAGAGGTTTTACAGATATAAAAAAATCAGTAATGGCCTGGGAATAGGCATAAAATGGATAATAAATATGCCCGGTGGATCAAGTCTTCATGGCGTCTTGAGTTAACTGTGATTGTATATATAACGCATAGGGACGCTTCGGGGGATCCTTTACAATCCCCCCGGGGGTGACCGCTTTACAGTCACCCTCTCCGAGATGTGCCTATAGGCGTGGTACCAGTGGATGGCTCTAGTGTGATCATACGAGGACCTGGAGCCCCCCTTAGGTGCTAAAGCTACCGGCGCCCCAGTGGTTTTAGCCAGTAGGAGTCTGGCATGCCCCTGCGTCCTTCGCCGGGGCGGAGGAAGTTCATGTAGAATTTCCACTGGGTTCAATAAAAAAGAGGGACCTAGAAAAATCATCATAATCATATCAGCCAAAGGACGTCCACAAAAATAGTGAACTTTATTTCAGGGGGACAATCATATGGTTATAGGAATCCCGTTTATTAAAAACTCTATTCGTATTTTCTATTTTATTTAATAAGAAAAGATTTCATTAAGAAATCGCGCTCAAATAAATATATGCGTGAAAAGATTTGTACAGGGTCGGCTACGCGCGAGTGATACCTCTGGTTGTTGCAAACGTTCATAGGTTCCGGTAACCGCTTACCATCAGGCGGGCCGTATTGGCCGCTTGTTTGCCACCGTAGCGGTATAAAAAAAAAATCACACGCCGCTGTATCTTTATATATATAATTCTTCTGTACGTGTGTACGTCACTGAACTCCTAAACGGCTGGACCGATTTTGATGAAATTTTGAGTGTATGTTTAAGTGGATCCCTGGATGGGACAGAATTGGACCCGGTAGGTGTCGCCTGTACGAAGCTGGGGCGGGCAGCTAGTAAAAATATATCTTTTGTGGCCAAAATGGTAACTATATTTATAAATTAAATTAACCGTCGAAAAAAATACAGTAATCAGTTCTTACAAACTACTGACTGTCGTTCCCGTAAAATAAAATTCTCTATATCATGTTATATCTCATCCTGCCCCAACAAGAACGCTGCAATTCAGCAACATGAAGACTCTTACATATTAACATTATTTTCCATTAGGTACGAACCGGCTGCTGCATTGACACTAGACGCGCCGGCACCGCTCGACGCCACTCGATGACTATGATAATTTAAAACTCGATATGTTAGTTACACCCACATAGGTATCATACATTTTTTTCTACGCTATTTAGAGCTTTTTCACGTTAAAATTGCCATCATTTTCCGAATCGCATTTATCACAAACTCACTCCACATATGTTTGTCGCTGCTGTGACCCGAATTTTTACTAATGGGTGCCAATAATAAAAGAATACATACTTCACATTATGAAAATAGTTCTCGACTGGAAAGCATATTATCTGCAGATACGGGCTCCACAACGACGTGGCGAGCTAATATTCAAATAGATAAATCAAGTGTCTAGTCCTGCCGGCTTTTTGCACGGGGAAGATTGATGGCGAAATTTTTGCAAAAATTCCCTTAGATGTTGATCGTCGGCTATTACGCAGAGAGGGCTTTTGTACGAATGATAATACGGTCCGAGGGAGCGGTGTGATTGCAGATCCGAGATATGTTCCAGTTGAAAACTGGCTTAGTCACGTCCGCAGCTCGGCACTCGGCAGGCTCGAGCCGTAAACAATGGCATATACACCCAAATTGTATATCGATATGTGCTGTGTATTGATCACTTCTTCATATCACGACCTACTACGTAATTGCGCCATTTTTATGACAATTCGAACCTATACTCATGCCATTTTTAGAACGTAAGAAATGTCAAATAAAATTGATGCCATTTTCTATTGAAGTTACATGATTAGGTTGTTTGAATAGCAACCATTGCGTGACTGAAATCGGTCGTATATCTTTTTCATTGTCTTTAATATTTGAATATATTCCTATGTAGGTTTACATTAAATGTCAAGCCTTCATTTTCATCTTATTATATTTAGGTCTCGAAACTCACACATTCATTACACTAGCTTTATTTGAAACGTAACATCACATCCAAACAATTGAACATGGTTTGCTCACTTTCCATGAGGATATTGTTTAACCATACACGTTATTGTTATAAATCCTTCACAAAAGTATGTTTCATATCAACTTTTTTCGTTTTTGTTGCAGGTTGCAGTTGTAACTAAACGGACATTGGAGTAGGTGAGACAATTAGTAGTGTGAACGAGTGCTTAGATTTTCGTTTGTAATATTTAAAGTGCCTGAGTTTTATCTGTTAATGTAACAATAACGGACAAGTCTGACAGTGCAGTGTAGTGAACGGATAATTGTGTGTAGAATTTTCTTGTGACCCGTACTTGTATCGTTGGAAGATAGTGTATTATTTTTAACTTCAAAGCGCTTCGATATTTGCCGATTATGATATAAAGGTAAGTTATTTTGTAAGCAGAAGGCTATGTTTTGATTTTTACTACGATGTCTGATCTTATTTATTATCAAATTTTCTCTAAGATCAGACAACTTGGTATTTTCTCCGTACAAACTGTGATTCTACATGTAAAGGTAGTTTTTATATTCTTTCCTGGACAAAACAGAAGATTCTCTGAAAATCCAATTTCTACCTTTCAAATTTGGATTGAGTACCACGCTCTAAGTGCTCACATTCAATTTAAAAGTACTTAGTTTAGCAGACATTTCTGTGTACCTGCGGTAAGTCTGCAAATCTTTTAGCATTTGATCGAGTTCAAAGATATCTGATCAACGTTGATTTTGATGAATGAGACACCCAACAATTCATCATAACCGTAAATGAACATTAATTATGCGTAGCCAAGATTCTCATCTGTATAACTCATAAATTAAACAAAAACTAGATCACAACTTTGTTTAATATAAACAACATTTATTGGCAACATTTTCATATTCACATACAAAATATCTACCGTGTGTCGCGAAACAAAACATTACAAATAATTTGTTATAATAATAATTTAAATTATTCGAATAGAACAAATGTTTTGTCTCTGTTTAAAAACAGAGTAAATTTTCTCGTTATCTATAATAGAATCTCATCGGATAGTTAACGCTATTATATCATTGGCTATGGTCCAACGCTCGCGACACTAGCCGTGGCCTTTCTAGAGGTTGGATGCTATTAATCTAAACATAGTGTAAGCTCTTGTAATAATTACTGTTTATACGTACGCCTTTATCGTAGTCGCCATTAGAAAATAATATTTGGGTCGGTACTGCAGCTAAAGTTCAAGTTTGTAGAGTTTAGTTACTAATATTTAGTAACTTGCACCGTGTGAACATCCTCTCTGCTGACTAATAATGACAAAAACGGTTGTTTATATAAGTTGATCTCTAAATTCAGGATAATAACTCTACTATTGACAAAGGTCGACATTCTTTGCACGACAGCCGTACTCTGAGCGCTTTTATGACGAGAGTAGGTAAAGAAGCATTTCTTATCTACTTGACATTACAGTATGTTATGGTTTACGTGTTAATATGTAGTACATACACATGTATTAAAGTATATATTATAGGCCTTTGTCCTGTAGTTCCCACTAAGAGACTAAGACCACTAAGAGAGGTATCCCTACCTTAGGCTCTTATTTATTTATTCTTAATGTACAATAGTGTACAAAGGCGGTCTTAGTGCCTATGGCATTTTCTGCCAGTCGACCTTTGGGTGATTTAGAGACAACAAGGTAGATGCATCAACAAAATCAGAGTGAAAGGTACAGATGCGATGAAATTTACTTTTTCATTGTCATAATTGTCTAATAGCACTGTGATGCCTCGCAAGACTAGTCCTGGGTAACATTATGATTGTATATGGCATGTCGCTTACCACCAGGCGAATGTCTTGCTCGACTCGTCACGAAGTAATATAAAAACAAAAGCAAAACAATATAATAATAAAAAACGAATAGTAGGCTATAGGCATATATATTTAGTTATTATTATGTAGTATCATACGATTAATGTAAAAAAATAATTTTACCTTAATTTACCGACTTCGAAAAGGAGGAGGTTCTCAATTCGATGCGATTTTTTTTATTATCATCTCTCTATGGAAAACTAAATTCTGAATTAAGCTCGCCTTTGTATATAGGGTCTTACTTTAATAATGGAAAATATTTTAGGAGGTAAATCTAGCGGATGCAATGGTGCGTCTTAGCAAAAAATAAACACAACTTCAACCGTTATTTTATAACATAATACAGAGTCAGTTACACTTTCGCGCCTCTCGCCTCACCGACGTCGCGGAGGCCTATTGCCGCGAAACCATCCCGATAAAGTTAGTACTTCTCCGCCCCTCCCCCCCGTCTCTTGCTCGCGCCGGCTCGCGCCGGCCCGTGCCGAGCCTGTAGTATTAAATGTCCCCTAAAACATATTAAATAATACCGATCTAGCTGTCCCCAAAACAATAGCTTGTTATCCCCAGCAAAGCCCTAAGCCGTCCGTGTCCCGCAGGGGGCGCCCTTAGCGCAAGTTGCTTCAATTTTAAGCCTAGGTGGAGACCTCTTTTGGCTTCGCCAGAAACGACCGGTTAAGCAACCACATTTCCAAGAAATGTATGCGAGAAGCCCAACACAAAACAAAGAAATCTTTCGCTAGACGATATTTAAATGTTAATTAATTTATTATTAGTAAAACCGATACTTGATATTTGAAATGAATTCTATACTATTCACAGAGGCCAGGCTTAAATTTTTTATTAAAAAAATGAGTAATTGCCTTAACATGCATGTTGTAGGTATTGATGTGATTAAGGGGTAGTCGCCCACGCTACGTTGCACACTATATTATGAATACTTTTAAAATACCTATATTAAATAATTTAGTTTTATTAATCATTTAATAAAAAGCGGACTCTGACATTTTTAGGCTGATATAAAACACTAGGAAGAGATTCAGAGTATCGGCCAAAATTAGTAATCAATGTATAACAAATATCTAAATATATAAAAAAATAAGTTGATCTGTGTTTGTGTTAGGATCGTACTTAACACAAAAACAAATCCTCAATTCCAAATCCAGAGATTATGATTTATATTGATTTATTTATTTCGGCTGTATATGCATTAGAGTTTCTTGTGAGTTAGGTGCATCGTAATCCCCGAGAAGACCACCGACTCCTTTCTTTCTTCACGTGCCACCGTGTGCGCAGCACAGCGCACACTGAGGCTTGGGAAGATCCTTTACAATCCTCCCCGAGAAGTGCCTGGGGGGCGACCTTTTTACAGTCGCCTTCCCTCCGCATTAGGGGTTGACCGCTTTACAGTCATCCCCTCCAAGATGTGCCTAAAGGCGTGGCATCAATGGGGGGGTCTAGTGTGATCTTACGAGGACCTGGAGTCCTCCTTCGGTGCCGTAGCTGACCGCTCCAGTGGTTTTAGCTAGTAGGAGTCCGGCATGCCCCTTCACCCTTCCCCGGGGAGGAGGAAGTTCATGTAGAATGTGAACTGAACACGTTGAGTTTTATAGTTACATATTTAGTTATCCCTCTACGCCGATGAAATGCACCTTTTTGTGTCTATTGTTTGGGTGTTCTTTGTTTACTTTGTCACTATTCAACCAACTAATGCATGAACATACACTTTTCAAAATCAAGTTGTTAGTTTTTTCGTCCTGCTCGTGTTTTCCTACGATCTATCAAAAAGCTCATCTAATTAAACCATAAGTATCTATATTGAATAGAAACTGTCATGACTGCACTTTCAAAAACATTAGCTTAGTTAGCGCCCGTATTCACAGGTGGATCTAGTTAGTTCAGTTAAGCCACAGTAACCGCGAGCAAACGGTAACAAGTGTTTTAAACGTTGAATCAAATAGTAGTTTCATACAACCTGAAAGTTCATTTGAAAGGCTTTATTTCAAAATATAATACCAGTATTCGCGTAAAAGTCTTTAATTTCATTTGATTATTCAGACAATGCATGGCTTGCAATACTTAGCATTATATACTTTAATTAAGCTATGGAAATAGCAACAAAAATAAACCTTTCTCTCATGTCCTTAATTTTATGTAGCCAACCAAGAAGGTTTTATATCACAATTATTTATGATTAATACAATACCCACACACCTCCATTATGCTCTTGTTTTCACACATATCTAACCTTACTGCCATTGCTCGTAAACATTTGGGTGTAGGTTCTATCGGGTTTATATTACCGATACCGCCTGTGAGTCCGACCAGGTAAGTCCAGTGGGCCATCAACGATTGAAATGCCACCTGCGACCTGCATACCCAACTAATCCTTACATTTCACTCTTAATACCTATCTCGGGTGGTCAAAATGTTATTACTGGTTCCGTATTTTATGTTCCTGTCTGTTTCACTAATATTTAGTGCTGTGATAACACACAGAATTAAAAATCACGTACCATGAATTTATTACGTGTGTTTGTGTACGGGCATCGAACATTGTTAAAAACGGCCTATGGATCAACCCGTATGCAACCTATAAAATAATTTCTTTAATTATTACAATCAAAACGGGCCCTTCAAAATCGCGTAATGATTTCAAAAAGTGGTATCACGATTACGAGTATTTTCGGTCATATCCCCCTGCGCCATGTTTGGACGATTACAATAATTCGCGCTTGATCAATGGATAATATTTTTTTGTTGCATACAGGCCTATTAACGCCAAAGCGACCCAAAGCGCTGACTCGCTTAACGGTCCAGGTTACATAGTGACATTGACATAGGGATGGGCAAATGAAAAAAATGTATCGATACATATCGTATGGATATATAATTATAATATAGATATACATATATCGAGAGAAAAATATTGATGTTTCGATATTTTTGCCCATAGCGATATGGCAATCAATGTTATTAACTAAATGTCTTCCCAAAATATAATAAATTCAACGCATCAAAATTGATACTGATCAGCGTTCAAAAAATATCGAATTTGATATCTATTGTGATATTCGAAAAAAAACATCGATTCTTGATATATCGAAATTTAAAATATAGACGATAAACATCGATTCTTCTACGTAAAAATATCGATATATCGATATATTTTAACCAAGCCTACATTGGCACTTACCAAAACATTTTTATTTTGTTGAGGTACCTTATCGCTTCTCGGCCTTTTGGCTAAGATCAAAGTGTAAGTACCTAGATTTTGATTCCCCAAATAAATTATTAATTCAATTATTATTACAATTATTGCATTGATTGCATGTACCTACTACTAATATTTCCGAAGATTTACATCTGTAAAGCCTTACCAATTTCGTCTCGAAATACTTGAATGTTCGTGGCTCCATGTTCTGATCAAGCAGATGCTGATATTCATTATATCAGCCAAAGGATGTCCACTGTTGAACAAAGGTCCCCCTTAGATTTCCACAACGAGCGGTCACATGCCGCTCTCATCCAACAACTCACAGCGACCCTCACCAGGTCGTCTGTCCACCTCGTTCGAGGTCGTCCCACGCTGCGTTTTCCAGTGCGCGGTCTTCATTCGAGAACACTTTTGCCCCAACGGCTATCAGTTCTATGAGCAATGTGCCCCGCCCATTGCCACTTCAGTTTACTAATCCTTTCAGCTATGCGGCTATGCTATTTCAGCGACAACTTAAGTTCTTCTACGGATGTCCTCATTTCTCATAGTGATGCTGATATTGCCTGATAGTAATAGTAGTTCAGTAGTAAAATGCATACACTGTAGTTGTAGGTCACCCAAAAACAATATGGTCGTCAACACTAGTCAGACTTTTAATTTAAATTCGTAAAAGATTTTTTGTATTCGTATTGAATGTAACGAAGAAATGAAGCGCTCAAAGGTAAAAGTTAATCATAATCTATTTTTACGTTTTCATGTTTATTAAATATTTTTTAAATGTGGTGTATGTGTATGTATATAAATAGTAATTTAATTCCTAATATTGTAACCTCAAAATTCGAAAGTTTTTTTGATGCTAATAAATTCTTAGAAGTGTCTGAATTTATTTATTATTTATGTACACACAACAGTAAAATATATACAGGGTATATTTGTACACTTAAGTACAAAGGCACTGCTTAGTTGTAAAGAAATTCCTGCCAGCAGACCGGCCAGACAGGAGAGGGCAATTCGAAACGTAGATTCAGTGATTTATATTACGAAATAATAATTTAAAACAATAGATATGCATAATAAGGGTAAAAATACGTACATAAAATAACTACAAATAAAATAATACTTGTACTATCACAATTATGAGGAAAGGTAACGCGTTTCTTAAAAACAGACATAGATTTAGAATCACGTATATAATTTAATATAATTTCATTCGAATGTAGTCGTCATTTAGAACATAGAAAGTAATGTTACGTGCCAGTTGGTTCTTAGGCGAACAATGTATGGCTACGGGATAGTGTCCTTTGAAGTCTTTTCATTTTATGTTATTGGAAAATAATGAATACAACGTAGATTTAAATTTAAGGGCGAGGGTAGTAGCTGCGTTGTTTTTTTTTTTAATGTAGGGCACAACCTGATTACGAGCCGAGTAAGTCATTCCTGTTGCTGTAGGTCAGCTGCCCACCTACCCATAAAGATTGTAATGCTACCCAGAACTAGACCTGCGTGGTACCACACTATGCTCGTCACCCCGAGTCACTATATATTCAGTCTTATGCCCAGTAATTTCGCTAGCTACGGTGCCCTTCAAATTGGAACACAGTAATGTCTAAAGTTTAAACACTCCTGCTTGGCTGCAAAACAACTGGCATGGCGGCAGTACCCACCAATCCGGACCCTTACAATAAGAGATTGCCCACCAGTAAAATCATCTGGGTCGTTAGGTTAGTCCACTCTAGGATTTCTCGTGTCGTGGGTGCGTTTACAAACACAAATTCCACGCACAATACACCCAGACCCGGAACATCTACCTCCAGATCATAAAAATATTAATTCCGTGCGGGAATCGAACCCGCGACCCGGAGCGCACCAGCCGACTGTATCAGCCACTGCACCATCAACGATTATTTCTGGCATAGGCGACCGGCATGCCCCTTCGCCCTTCGCCGGGGCGATGGAAGCTCATGTAGAATTTCCACTGGACACCAATAAAAAAATAGATCTTAAAAGGTCTACAGAAAAGCCTGCAATAGCATGTGTCTATCTCCTAAGGTACACACACAATAACTATTTTTATCTATTACACATTTGTAAAAAACTATATACGAGTCCGTGTGGTGTCCGGATTAAGAATATAGCACCACTCCATTTCCTCCCGTGGATGTCGTAAAAGGCGACAAAGGGAATCTAAACCAGAGGGATGGGCAGCAGCGTCCCTTCTGTGAAGCGGTAGCCATAACTGCGCTCACCAACCCGCCTGCCACGCGTGGTGAGTAATGGAAAATACCCCCCAAAATGATGACACAGTTGTGGCATCTATGGGGGAGGCCTTTGTTCAGTTGTGGACGTATAAATAGCCGATATGATGATGATGAGAAAACGATAGTTTATTTATGAAATTATTTTCTCCAATTCATTATTAATCCTTTTTCAAATAAATAAGATTTAAATTAGCCTTTACTCTATATCATTCAAATGAATACTTTAGGAGATATCATCGATACAAACAAAAAAATCGCTCGCAACGAAACAGTTATTAGTAAATGCACCCGTACGCAGCCGGGGCGGGTCGCTAGTAATAAATATAAGGATCGCGTTAATAAACAAGAAAAAAGCGATTGTAAGAAAAAATCCAACCGCGAAAAAAAACGCTGTCCCTACTAATTACTGATTCTCCCCTAGTTCACTATTTTTGTAGAATTATACAGCGTGTACCATAATCATATCATATTATAGTACAATTAACACGTAGCGTTTTGATCGCGTTGTTACCATTGCGTGCTCAAATTGTCAAAAACTGTAATCGAGATAAACGGCTTTCCTATTTTTATTAGAGGCCTAAGTGTATCCTCTTCCCAAAGTATTCGGTACGTTATCATTTACATCCTGTATAATATTAGCCTGTAGTCTCACTGTCAGCAATAGTCCCTTCTCACACAGAGAAGGAACTAGCATTCATCACCACGCTTGCTCACTGTTGGTGATATCAGACCGCTACATCTAGATTGCTTCATGATGTTTTCCTTCATCCTTAAAGTCAGTGGTGTGTTAAATAAACTAAGAAAGTCACATACGCCGTTCGTAAGTGACATTGATACATGCCAGGGTTTGAACGCGCAGTCTTGTCCTTAAGAAGCGAATCCCTAAACCTCCGCGCTACTACGACTGGCATAAAACTAAAGCTATTTATTTGATGAAAGCATTTCTATGTATCTACTCACCCCACATCATTCGTCTACTGGGTAAAGGCCCCTTTCCACATGCCATTTACCAGCATAAATGTCGCAACGTTATCACAATTCTCGAGACCCTCCTTGTTTATCCGAAAACCCGTATTGCATGTGCGCCAATAGATTTAATCTAATATGGAAATCTGACTCGTTCACATCAAATGAGCAGATCCATTATTAATGCGCATTAATACTGTCGTATGCCATGTACGAAGTAAACGGCTTATTTGGCGCTAAGGCCGGCTTGTTGGCGCAGTGGCTAATTGCTTGTATTTCTGCGCTGCATGTCACGCGTTCGATCGACTTTGTTCAGACAATGACAGTCGTATTATATATCTGTAGATGTACTTGACTTCTGTGCCGTCGCTCACACTGTAATGTAACATAATTCCACGCACGGAAAGCGATATTTTCTTCTTGTTTATATACCAATATTGCGTCGCGATAAGAGAAGTTAATAGTCTTACCAAACACAAGATATGGTGCGACAGCGAGTGTAAATCTGTGTAGTCAATTCTATGTGTGTTTGCGCGTATGAGCATTTCACTCGTTTTACTTCATGCTTGACCTGATAGAACGGTCGATCTACGCGTAAGCCCCTCTATTTAAGCAAAGCTAATCTGTTTCCCAATAATTTTCTAGGTAAATGAATAAACCAAACAAAGAAAATGCTTAATTAACTAGAAAATTACAAAAAGGGAATCGAATTCTTGATCACACATTCACTTGTAATATAATTGTTAGGTAATTCATGTATGCATTGAATTGAAAAAGCTTACGGAAATTTATCGCGTTTAATTAATTAATTCTATATACTTATGTACAGAATCTATACGTGCAACGTGCAGCCCTAGCACATACAATTATTATATTATTAATAGGTACAACAAACGAACATAAATCATACGTATAATTTTTTTCAGGTATTATTATGTTGTTCATTGTGAGTATATAGGGTAGAACAATATAATATTGTTTTATTTTGTATTTCATCTCCTCCCGTGGGTGTCGTAAAAGTCAACTAACGGATTAGCAGGGGGATTGGCAGCAGCGTCCTTCGAGTACATTAACAACTCAACTGCGATCGTCAATCCGTCTGCCAAGCGTGGCGATTATGGGGAAACCCCCCAATGAGCCCACAAACCCCCATATTGATCGTTGTGGTGATCTATGTCCAGCAGTGGACTTCATTCGGCCGAAATTATGACATTTCCGTAAGCTATTTAAATTCAATGGATGCTTATTCGCGTAAACTTCAGAAAATATAATCATTCATTTATCGTCAACCGGTTTGGAAACATTTTAATGAAGCTGTTCGATTGGTGCTAAAATACGAAATGAACGTTACTGTTCGTTTACTTTCAATTAAAACATACCGTTGGAAAGATCATAAGCCATTTTTCAAATAGTCTCATCATCATCATATCAGCCAAAGGATGTCCACTGCTGAACAAAAGCCTTCCTCATAGATTTCCACAATTGTGTCGCCGTTTTAGAGGACTTTGCCAGTACTGACCACGTGGTAGTACTCACCACGCTAGGCAGGTGGGTTGGTGAGCGCAGTATGAATACTGTTACACAGAATGGACACTACTGCCCATCCCTCTGGCTTTAGTCCCTTAGTCGCCTTTTACGATATACACGGGAGGAAATGGAGTGGTGCTACATTCTTAATACGGACACCGCACGGAATAAAATGAAATAGACTGACAATATTTATATGATAAATATTTGACGGCATGGTTGGCGCAGTGGCTAAGCAATTGGCTTTCTGCGCTATGTGTCGTGGGATCGATCCCCGCACGGAACAAACATTTGTATGATCTACATAGTACATAGTTGTTTCGGGTCTGGGTGTTTGTGCATGTGAGATTTATGTCTGTAAACTGTATACACGATACAGGAGAAACCCCAGTGTGGGACACCGTCAAAAAACACTGTATTATGAACATTGCTTGTTCGAAGATAAAGTGGAAGCAATACATATATCGTAGAGCACATAATATTACAACATTGTTTACGAGTGAACTAAAGTATTTGAGAATTGTAGTATGTCCGGTACTGTATTTCTAAAATGACGACTATTACTCAGTGTTAATGATTGTTTAGTACCGAGCGTTGCACTAAAAGCAAATAAAGCGAATTGCCAATAGTTAAACGTAATTTGTCAACGCTTCAGTAAACATTGCCAGTTAGCTGAAAGTGATAATCTATGGTGTTGGCTCCGTTCCTGGTGACAACATATGGTTATCTATATAGATGTCAGTACATTCAAAAACATACTATGAGGAGTGAGAGAATAAGGAAAACCGACTGCGTCATATGGAGGAATGCATGAGTAACCTTATAACGGTTGTGTATTTTCCTTTTGAAGTAAGGAACCTTGTAATGAAAAGGTTTGGTTGAATTCTTTGTATCTTTTTGATGTGATACATTTAATTGCGCACCTTTGGTATAAGAATGTCTCCTATGGAACGCCACGACGTTTCATTCGGCCAGCCTCGTGACTGGTCGGCTCTTTCCGCCTGGCGGCCGTGACTGCCCCGTCCACGCTCGCCACTTGTGCCTACCGGTGTAAATTTAAGTTTTAGTGATGTTGTTTTTTTATAGATCATTGTTTATAGATCTTCTGAATGTTTGATTTCTACGTATTAAAAAAAGACCAATAATTATTTTGTTAAGCAGCAAAAAATGACTCACTGCTGAACAAAAATTTGGACGACCGATTATATGCCGAGTGTCGTCATTTTGGAGGGAATTTGCGCAGAACAGCTACTTTTCCACAGAACGAACGCAACTGCCCTTTGGTCTAGAGTCCCTAGGTTGGCTTTTACGACTTCCACGGGAGGAGATGGAGTGATGTTATATTCTTCGTAAATCCGTAAGATTTTGCTGAACATATATTGTTTTTTTGGTAGGTATTGACCCAAGCTCTCATCCCCTGCAGTATGTCGTGCTATTTACTGGACAGCCTGTATAAATAATCGCATTTCTTTTAAATTAAACGGTGGGTGAAACCGCGGGTCCCAGCTAGTCTAATATATTATTTATAGTTTGCGTAGAGTATAAGTCTAATTTACACAATTCGCGTGTAACGCCGTTATTTGTAAGAGAGAGCTTAATATAACACGAAACGCAATCAATCACAACTATTCAATGGTAGTGTTCATGAACAACACATGATGTTATTGTTAGTAAGGGTGGGCACAACCCTAGATTTCAATCATAGTCAGGAAATGAGAAGTAATTCCTATTATGGCACCTGGAACGCTTCCCGCATGGCCTGTAACTTCAAAGCGTTATTTCCATTCTATTGCGATGTATACGAAGCTATCTGAATCGCGTAAGAGATGTTATCATAACAATGTGATTCTAAACAAGTAGAATGTAACATTATTTCTGGGGTAAGTAGAAAAGTTTGTACAGATGGTTGAATCCACATCACAATGGTGAGACTACTTTAGTTAGAACAAAGGCTGTGTTTTCAAAGACAGACGTTCGTTGCATTGATGTATCCGATACGTGGTACCGAACACGACTCTCTTGGAGATGTCTTGGAGAATGTTTCGTTATTCAGTTGTATCCGCTTTAAAAGCATACTGTTAAAGTGTAGTTTGTGTTTTGAGATATACAATATAGTTTTAGATTTATATATATAATTTTGGGTCAAATATTGAATTAAAGGGATATATAAATGTGTATTTATTAGATCCCGCTACAAAATACACAATTAGATATGAACAAAATCTGACATGATCTGAAAACGCAACGAAAAAATGTGTTATTAATACTCAGAACCTTGTACTCAAAACCTTAGCATACTTTCATAATAAATTCAGAATGTCACGTACTGCGTAGTCTGTTTTGGCACTGCTATAATTGTAGAGTGTTTCCAAAACGACATCAACAGACGCATCTCGTGAGATTAGCTACCAAAACAATTTAAATTTAGAATTGTATTACATGCTCAAAATATACATTTTGATCATCACTAGTTGATAGTGTAAATAAATAAATCTAGCTCGTTTTGATAATTGAAACTTTTCTAGATAAGTGGGTTGACTCATAAGCACTCATCTCAAGATAACTCTTTTTGTAAGTGAATACGAATCAATCTTCGCCTTACGTAATGTATACGTCGTTACAAGAAGTTTGGCTTCTTTTATGACTTCAAAGCCACATGTTATGTGTACATTAGTGAAAAATACAATGAAATCAGTGCTGCAAACAGCAATTTTTAAAGAAATTCGCTAATTAAGAAGGCTAAGCGATCGTGTATCTAATACATACATATATTGCACGATACACCATATGCTGCATCGCCCAAATAGTAAACTTTGTCGCATTACTCTATTGATGTGTTGAATTTGTAGAACTGAGACGTATCTAAACCGCGTTTTTATGGGAACCCATTTCATGCAAGGGCGCGACGTGGCTGGGTCACGACGATAAGACTCGCCATGAAGGAGTGGTGGGACAGCTTGGCGCCCTCAACTTCTGGCTGTGGCAGATACTCTCAGGTGCTTCGGGAGTGTCTGTATTACATAGCAAAGGAGGCGACAGAACAGTACTCCCCGTTTTCAGAAGATATAAAATTTGATATTATTATAATTCCATAAACATGTGTTTTAGTAATAATATAATCGAAACTCCCTAGTATTGTATAAACTTTTTAGGTACATGGATAACTTATAAATTATAACAACATTCCGTCGCTGGGAGTCGTTGGATGAGAGCGGCATGTGACCGCTCGTTGTGGAAATCTAAGGGGGAGGCCTTTGTTCAGCAGTGAACGTCCTGTGGCTGATATGATGATGATGATGATGAACATTCCGTGCATGCCCAATAAGGTTAGATATGACGGGTCCTAAATTTTGTATACCAACTTCTGTAAACCATATCTTTGGCGAATAAAAATCTTATCATATCTTATCACTCAAACCTTGTAAACAATAACTCGACTAACTACTAATGAGTAAAGAAGTTATTTACACACATCACATCGTTTATACGCACAATATTTTAGTGAGTATAAGCGTGAACTCTATATATTCATGATACATATATGAATGGGACTTTAAACTAAACACACTACTTCGTTCACAGCCACATGCATTGTGGCTAGCCGCGGACTAAAATTTTCAGCACGGTAATACTTGTCGCACTTTTGGTCGTTACCGTAGCCGCAACAGTTAAATTTAGCCAAAACCAGCAAATCATAATATTTAATCCAAATCACACACTAATTATAATACGTTTGATACCTCGTTAATCGTTAGTTACTGAGTATATCAAGTCGCCCGTTGTGTAATTCAGCTCCTGATTAACATTGATACTAACGCACGCTTTAATAATAAGATAAACTATTGTACTTCTGTATGGGTGCTACTCTACAACTCTCACAACGTAGTTTTGCTTCCAAATAAATCACTTTATTGAAAGTCGTAAGACGTAGCTTTTGATTATATTATAGTGGTGGTCTCAGTTAAACCGCTTACCGCACACTAGCATGACAAAGAAGTTGTCTAATTTTGTGTTTTATATAGATTTGCTTTAGCTATGGAATGCGGTCGGGCTACATTATTTTAAGACAATATCGATTTTATTATTAGAATTGTAAACGGGATATTTACTTACCATGTTTTTTATTTATTTACGGGTTTCCGATATTTAGGTGCTGTTGCAAGCGCCATGTTCACGGATAAACGGTGCTTGCAGTGTTAAGTGACCATGTTAGCAAAATAGCATTTTGAATAACCTCTACGTTTCGCTCAAGTTACATTGATCGTGGTCACGTGCGGCCGAGGGTACGGCTGTATAGCGTCGAGACTCCGCCCGGAGTTGTTAGCGATTAGTCTAACAGAGTGAAATAATGTTACATTAAGTTTGCACAGTGTTTAAGGCCAATATTTCAAATGACGTCGATGGTAAAAGCCAAACATTCCCTAACGTATACTCAATAGCGTTCGCTAACGCATTGTTATACTTTAACGCAACTCCATGGAGCGCTCTTGTTGTAATATATTAGGGAGGACGTTTTAGTGTCGAGTGCCAGAGTTTCAGAGAGTCAGTGTCTCGCGAGGCACTGTACCCCGTACCCCGTTACTGCCCTCCACAGGGTTGTTACCCCAATAAAAGCTAAGCACTTTGTCTGACAAAGGGACTTTCGGCACGTTCAGTTCGTTTCCATCTTTATCTCCACACGTTTAACTGCTTCATTTAACTCGACGAGAACTTTGAACGTGATGCTTTGAAATGGATGATGGATAGCGTCTTCAGTAAGCCGATAGGTAAGGGCAAGTTTTTTTTTGGTTGAAATCAAAAAGTAGCCTTACAATTAGTCAATTAAGCAATGAAATCATATCATAGATTGATGGACATAAAACAAGCCACTGACACTTAGATTTGTCCTGTGGTGTGGTTCACAGTTTGCATATATAGAACTCACATGCACAAACACCCAAACTAGAAACTACTATCTGTATATATACAAATATTTGTTCCATCCGGAGATCAAACCCGCGACACGTAGCACAGAAAGCCAATCGCTTAGCCACTGTGCCAACCGTGCCGGCACGTTAATTACTTCTAATATTATAGATTCTAAATGGTAAGATAGAAAACTCTTATCTTTAAATGTTTTAGGAGTCTAGAAATATATTACTCATCATCTTAGCCAAAGAATGTCTACTGCTGAACAAAGACCTCTCCCATAGATTTCCACAGCTGTCTCACATTTTGGGGCGAAATTTCCAGTACTCACCATGCTCGACAGGCATATTGTTGAGCGTAAAAAGGATGCTGTTCCACAAAAGGGAAGCTGCTATCCATCCATCTGGTCTAGAGTACTTTAATCGCCTTTCACGACATCCACGTCAGGAGTGGTGCTAATGTTCGTAATACGGACACGAGAAGGAAAATACATTAGTACTGAACGATATATCTTATATGAATAAGTAAGTTATCGATTTACAATAGAATGATGTTATGTACTTGTGAATATTAAGTATCTGTAGATGTCAAATATATGTAAGCTGTGTGTATCCAAACGCGCGCGGCCGGAGAGCGTTGCCAAATAACATTTTATCTCATCTCATGATTGCGATCAAGTATATTTTGTTCATGGTTTTTCCTTATACGGAATAAGCCTGATATAAAAGATACCATGTTAAATATCAAGATACTGCCTCCTGCAACCTTCATCAATTATAATAAAATTGAGAGTAATTAGCATTTCTCTAGAAAGTTCTGGGTAATCCAACGTCGCAGACATTTTTTTCTCTATTTAATCCTATTCCACAATACACGATAAATAATGTATACTACATTCCACATTAGGATTGTATTCGTCGAGCGGTGCAGGAGATTACAATCAAGTGAGTTCTTAAATATTACAAAGAAATGTAAAAGTGTAATCCGTTACATAACCGTGTAAAGTTGCAAGTGCATGGTTGGAAGTTGATCATTGCGTGGCTCAATTTCTCACCGGTCATGGTAACTTTAAGAGTAAATTATTTAGCTTCAAGCTTGTTACCTCACCATTCTGCAAATGTTCAACACCGGACTGTGAATATGAACAGTCTGCACATCATATCCTGTGGGAGTGTATTCTTTGGCAAGATGAACGCAATATTATGTTTGACAGCATGCAAGTTACATCCGGGGTTGTTTACTATACAGACCTTGTTGCGACTAGGACGAATTTCCGTGCGTTCAAGTGTTTTTGCCATACCTACTATTGGAATCAGTCACTATAGCTCACAACATAGGACCCGTAAATAAAAAAAAATTGTACCCGTGGTGCTTGGCAACTGGGCTTAACCCTGTTGTAAACTCCCATTTATTGTGCCTATGGCCTATCGTTTTTCTCTGTCTCCTGCTTGCTACGGAGGGAAGTGGAACGTATATTCTTTCCTACTCCTCCTTTTTCTTTTCTGATTAATTTCGGTGCGGGTTCCAAGACAGTTATTCATTTCTCTGGGACACACCGAGCTTCATTGATCGGTGTTCTTTTCGGTGGTCGCCATTGTAGATCCTGGCTTACAGGAGTTGCAGTGGTTGGGAATGTGTGGCGGGCTTGTAAAAAAAACCGTGTAAAGTGACAGGAAGAGGACGATGAGAGTCCGGTCGTGACTGGAGAGAAAGAAAGACTCCATTTCCATCACAATAGAATAAAGCACTTGCACTCAACAGCCTAACACAAAAGCGAGTGGCATTAAAAAACGTGAAAAATCACTAACACTGGCCTCCTAAACTCTACTGGGTGCATGCATATACTCGGCCCGTATGTGCTCAGACGTTGAGCAAACATTGCCAGTAAAGCGCGCCTGGAGGCTCGGCCTTACCCACCCATTAAAACAGTATTATATGCACTAAACATTTACGTGCGTAATGCAAATGCATAGTAATCGACGTGACATTTCACGTGGAGGTGCGACCTTTGTAATCGAGTTAAAAGCATTGAGACATTCGTATACCTATGAAAACTATGGCGACGAACATTCGTTATGAAAATAAATACATTATTAAATTACACATGGGACGCAATGACTTTAAAATATCACGCCAGCTTTACTTTAATATATAAAATGTCATCATTCATTCATATCAGCCACAGGACGTCCACTGGAGAACAAAGGCCTCCCCCTTAGATTTCCACAACGAGCGGTCACATGCCGCTCTCATCCAATGACTCCCAGCGACCTTCACCAGGTCGTCGGTCCACCTCGTTGGAGGTCGTCCCACGCTGCGTTTTCCGGTGCGCGGTCTCCATTCGAGAACCTTTGTGCCCCAACGGCCATCAGTTCTACGAGCAATGTGCCCTGCCCATTGCCACTTCAGTTTACTAATCCTTTCAGCTATGTCAGCAACTTTAGTTCTTCTACGGATCTCGGATTCGATCTCGTAGAGAAATACCAAGCATAGCTCTCTCCATAGCTCGCTGAGTGACCTTGAGCTTTCTTATGAGGCCCATTGTGACTGACCAAGTCTCTGTTCCATATGTCATCACTGGTAACACACACTGGTTAAAGACTTTCGTCTTGAGACAATGCGGTATTGTTGACGAAAATACGTTGCGACGTTTCCCAAACGCTGCCCAGCCGAGCCGGATTCGACGATTGACCGCTTTCTCGAAGTTGGACCTACCTAACTGGACAGTTCGTCCCAGGTAGACATACTCGTCAACAACTTCGAGAACAGAGCTCCCAGCGGAGATAAAATGTAGATATAATTAATTTAACACTCAAACGAATATTATAATACTTTGCATAAGTATCTACTGTAATAACTCATTTCGTATCATTTACAACGAAACATCTCTACGCTGCTATGTGACGTCAGAAACGAACAAATGGAATTATTTTTTTTGTTCGTTACAAATGGAATTATTTTATATTACTCGTGCGAACATCTAACATGGGCGGCACGCTGACGTTAAAACAATCTGTGATAATTTCCTACGGGCTCCAAACAACCGGCTTTGACCCACTGCAGCTCCGTGTGATGACGTACAACCGTTACGTATTACTTTTGCAAAAGAGAGTTCAGTACTCATGAAATTCTCAAAGCATGTTATTAACGTTTATATAAATATAACATCAACTACGTAGTCTGCTGGTCCTTGGATTTCAGTTATTAATCTGCGCCTTTTGTCTTTAAGCCTCGAAAATTAAGCGCTTTTATAAGCCGTTGCGCGTTGTTTACTGTTACCGGATGTGAACGCCGAATATCGTTCGCCTCGTCGATATACACGAAATAAATACCTAAATGAAATAAATATGATTTACATTAATTTTGAACCACCGTTTATTAATCTGCATGTAGGAGTGGCAGTGGGCTGCTGCTGCTGCTGCTGAAAGCCGCTGGAGCAAACGTGTCCGTGAGTGAAGATTACTCGGATCGGTAAACGTAGCGTGAGATGATCCAGAGGCAGGTGGCCCGAAAGACCTGAAAATGGTATCTGGGGAAGTGCTGAGAGCAGAGGACCAGATGATGTGCCATAACTTCAGATAAGCCTATGCCTAGCATTAAACTACGATAGATCGCACGGGTAGATTGATTGATCATTTGATGAGATTCGTACGCAGAAAATATTTACCTGTACTTGTCCAATGACAAGTATGGGTAAATATTCTCTGCGTAATTGTAGTAGCTTTGGAATTAAAATCGAATGTGAAGACAATTGTGTCTTCACATTTGATTTTAATTCCAAAGCTACTAAAATTAGAACTATGGGTATTAGAGGGCGAATACAAATAATTCCATATTCCATAAGTAATGTCTTAGGTTTTCGCGATTATTTACACATTATAATAAAACAATTTTTAACGGATTAGATCGCGTGTATTATAGTTTTTTGTATTATCTTTTACTTTGTCTGTCACCTTAGTCATCCTGCGATCGCGAATGCTGCAAAGAATTCGAAACGTCCGGAAAAACAAAAATCTATACAACACGCGATCTAATCCGTTTAAAATTGTTTTGTTATATTCCATAAGTTTTATCTTATGCTGGATATCAGGTGCATATCGACCAGGTTATTATTAAATATTAATGAATAAGTCAAAACATTGCTCATGAATGAATGGATGAATGGATGGCGGATGGGGCCGAATAGTTCTTGAGTGGCGACCGCGTACCGAAAGACGCAGCGTAGGCAATCCGCCCACGAGATGGACCGACGACCTGGTGAAGGTTGCGAGAATCCGCTGGATGCGATAGCGTTGGACCGGGCTCTGTGGCGATTTTGGGGAAGCCTATGTTCAGCAGTGGACGTCTTTTGACTGAGATGGTGATGGACAAAAAGTAAGATCATCGTTTTTATATACATATATGACTAAAAAGACAAAAACGACAATGGGGCAGCGTCGTTTTTATAGTTTTTGTCGCACTCGGACACTACGATGTGTCCCGTATTGCGGGTACAGTTTACAGACATAAATATCATATACACAAAACCCAGACACAGAACAACTATCTGAAAGCCATGCAAAGATTTCTGCCGTGCGGGAATCAAACCCGTGTCCCGTAGTATAGTAAGCTAATCTCTTAGCCACTGCGCCAACCGTATCGTCAGTATAATAACCATCTAAATCCTAAATTTCTAAACATCGGCTTCCCATCATCGGTCATATGGGACATTGCTACGTTCACTTCGCTTTACAAGGCGCATTGCTGATCGCACTATGTAGTTTTTGGGCCGCGTAATCGCCTTTTACGACGCCCAAGAATGGAGGGGACGGCCCTATACTTTACTGTAAATCTCACGGATTCAGATTGTTTTAATAAATCTCACCCTATATAGCGGGTTTCTCCTGTATCGAGGGTAAAGTTTACACACATAAATCATACATGCACAAACACCCTCACCCGAAATAACTATCTATTCGTAGCTCATTCAAGTATTTGTTCTGTGTGGAAATAATTATTTAATAAGCAACGTGGGCAAACCCCGTTCTATATACATTTACATCTCCGTTCAAAATGTTCGTAACAAACTCGTAGATTACCTAATTCAATCAACATTTCACTTAAACGACATATTTGCCGCCCGAGACCTAAGAAAATGGCTTACTCGCACTCCAAGGATGTAGTTTAACCCTATTACATCAAAGTCCTTAAGGCGAGTTGTTATATTTATGTAAATGGTCACGTTACACAGACTCGAGACATTTGACTTTCCTTTTCAGACTTAGACCCGGCCGTCGCAATACTAACACAAATACCAAGTAAATAGTTACCTTTCGGTGAATGCCTAGTGAAAATCACACGGTTATCAGATATTCTGTCAAATTCTATCAGACGGCCCGACCGCACTGTACATTTATCCAGCTTCCGTTAGTTAATGACGGCTTTAAATCGCTGTTGATTTTGCCAATGATTTGCGTGTGTGGGGCGAGTGACGCACGGGCGGGGTGGGGTGCGGCTGTTGCGTCACGTGTGTCGTCAGAAAATACAACGCTACGGGCTACGAGCTACGGCGTAGCAATCAAATATCCCCTAAAACTGACCCTTTAGCCGATCCTAGAGCTATTTTTACTTTATCATAATTTGGCACGAGATTCTTTTAGACGAGGCAGCATATTCCCATAAAACAGGTCGTTGAATTATATTTTCGCACTCATATGGAATACCCGGAATCCAATCTACTTAAGAGGTCGTTTCAAACCGCTAGTCCTACCGTGCATAGAATGCAAGCAATATCCATTACTCAACAAAATATCTATACGTCAATATAAAAGTGAGTGCACAGCAATCGGATTCGTTGCGGTCATACTAAGCCGTATGAATTCAATAAAAGTGTAGTTACCAATTCAAAAATCAGGTCAGAGAGATATATTTTTTCATCGGTTATTTATGAAGGAAATGTTCGGAACACGACTGACCTGCCACCTATCACGCTGGAACGATGAAATTGCCGAAAGATGTCCTGAATGTCAAGCACCCACCGTCTATGTGAGTACCTACCGTTCCGTAAATGAGAGAAAGTCATAACTTTTTACGGTACAATTAGATGCCTATTTAATTAGTAGAAAAACGAATAATTAATTAAAAAATATTGTTTAGTTTTCAATAAAACTGGACGCTCCACGGTTGACAATTTCCAAGTGTACCACACATGTCACACCAACGCCATTTAATCAAAGGTAAAAAATAGACAACTCAATTGCTTTTATTAGGTTTAATAGAAAATCTAACTGATATTGTTAAGCCTCAACTGACGTACCAAATTAACACGGGACATGGAATGCGATCACGCACGTAGGTTTGAATAGCGTGATTCTTACGCATATTTACACGTTCGTGACGACATATACCGGTCCACGATTTCTGTAAATAGCGATACAGCGTAAACAGTGATTCGAATTAAGTGCTTAATTAAACTCTACGTTAAAACGTTAGTTTTCTAGATGTTTTAATGTTAGAAATTTGTTTACATTCATATTCATTATTTAGGGTTGGCAACGTGCGGGTCAGACCTCTGGTGTTGCGAGCGTTCATAGGTTACGGTAACTGCTACCATTAGCCGTACGCATTTTTGCCATTTAGTAGTATGTACAAAAAACATAGTTCTGTATTATACGTATAAAATAGAGTATAAATTAAGATCTTTCTCATATGTATTTATGAAGAGGTATAAGAAAGACATTAGGAAGAGCTAGTTCATCTTTTACCCAAAATTGCTAAACAATTCCTATATATTTAATTAATAATATATCTTTAATTTCTGTAGTATTCCCTATAAACGTTGTTCAGTAAGAACCTACTAACGCCATTTTTAGCGCAGACTCTTTGTGTTGCTTCGTTAACAGTAAATTGTTTACCCAATTAAAACTTTGTAAAACAAACACACCCGGCAAACCAGACGACGTTGTATTTTATACATATAATATCTTTCTTCGTATAGTCACATAGATTCCACAAGGAGAATAGAATAGAATCGTTTATTCAGTAATTATTTCATAGCAGACACTTTTACATGTGATAATTGAAACGACTGAGGGCATTTCACTACATGACAACCTCTGAGAAGAAATGCCGAAAGAAACTCAGGGTTCGGTCTTTTTTCCAAATTGTGTATGTTTTACAAATCTCAATTAATACATTGTTTTATGGCAATCTATATGTGAGAGTAGTGTAGATATCTATAACTATGTTAGTTAGTATTCCTAGTGCCAAAAATCTGACTCAAATAGCTAATCACACTCACACTTACAATGTGAATAAATAAAGTTATATAAAAATAAATTACAGATGTAATCATTCATAATAATGTCAAAGAAGAGATGTCAATTACACAAATGTCAAAAAAATATCAATAATAAAAATGTCAAATATTATCAATAATATTAATGTAATTTTTTTATTTTTTTATTAATAATCGATGTCACAAAACAATGCCGTTGAGATGTCAACATAATGAAGCGACACCTCGTGGAATTCTAGTCTTGCGGAGCTGGACTAGCACTCTGCCAAACATTTTTATCTACTAGGTTATCATCTAATTTATATAATATGCTCGTGTGCATAGAGTATGTTTTACAAACAGTTTAAATTTATTTTGTGCTAATGGTAAAACGATGTCCGGTATTTTATTATAAAATTGTATACTGTATCCTATGAAAGAAGCGTGGACTTTAGCTAAACGAAATGTTGGCTGTACTAATTTAGTACAGCCAACGGAGAAATTCGTAACGCCACCGTATATAAAAAGATGCATGAATGTAGAAGAAACGAGTGAAGTACGTGAGGACCGTAGCATGTGACGTTATGTTGTTTTCGAGTACTTACATTATATGTATGAAAGCAAGTTTCGTATCGTTTCATATAGCAACTAACGAATCACATCAGCTAAATAAGCAGTATCAAGCTGTATCTAATTGTTTTATAATATTGCGGAAACATAGTTTATCGTGTAGGTATTTGTTACAGACTATCAAGAAAATGATAATACTAAGGCTGACTAACTCGGTAACAATACTAGTAGGTATCCCTAGTACGAGTTTCTTTCTACAATCGAAATGTAATAGTAAACTATATAGCACGTTCGGTGCTCCAATTGGTTGAAGAGTTTGGAGCGAACCAACCATAGTGCCGAACGCGTTATAGTGAAAAAAAAAACTCTTAAATAGTTTCTTTTTTCTGGGGTAAACTGTATAATTTACCTGTATACGAGTTATACATTAGTTCTGGATTAGATTGATTATTATAAATTTCGGGCGTAAGGCCAGCAACCGTCAACTATTTTGGATTGACTGATTGAAAATAATTGGTAATCTTAAGGTAAATTATTCTATTTTGTGATTCAGATAGGGAGTCGTGGACTGATTCACCTGATTCACCTCCTTAAATCGGCAATATAAGTTTTTTGACTACTGTGCGTCTGCTGTCATAGCTTTCATGGCTCAGACGTATCACTCGGACATATACTCAAAGTAGACTTACTTCTATTGAGCTGCATTTATTGAGGTCCTCAGAGCCTCTTGCACTCACTAATCGTTAACAATCGGGAAATTTAAGCAACGGTTGGCGCGGTCAGTCTTTGGATGGATGATCGCATAGTGGTATGTGAACTGAGCGACCCCGTGCTTCGGAGGGCACGTAAAAACGGTGGTTCGGTTGTTATTATTACATGGCAGTGGTTTAGTCAAGTCAGAGCCTTCGGGCGGCTTGAACAACTCTGACACAAGGTTGGCTACTAACTACACGAAAAAAGAGTATAATTTATAAAACAGATTATATTCTTATTTATTTAAATTTTTATTTTTATTATTTATTGTACATAATAAACACGATACATAGAATATAAAATAAAATTCATTTACAAAGGCGAGCTTAACTCAACATTTGAGTTTTCTATCAGCAAACCTTTGAGTGATAGAAGATGGAAACGAAAAGAGTTGTATCATCTGTACAAAACAAAGAAATTTGTAGTTGAGAATAATGAAAACCACAGATTTGTAGGTGGCACTAATTAATAAAATACACAAATATACATAATATATACTTAAAATAAATACACAACAATACATACATACCTATAAGTCATACTCAGAGGAAATGCTTTTTGAACCCTTTCTAGAAACATCCAGAGAAGTGCTGTTGCGTAGTGAGTGTGGAAGAGAATTCCAGAGTCGCACTCCACGTACTGTGAATGATCCATCATAACGGCTGGAGGTGTGATGGCGAGTACGAAGAAGAAGTGAAGAGGATGTACGAGGGCGGCACTGAAAATTTCGGGAATCAAGGAAGTGACACAACATTACCATTTAAAAATGTATTTATTGCTTTTCGAAGTATTCTCCGCGAAATTTGACACATTTTTCCATACGATGGAACCAATCATTGAAGCAACCATTCCATTCGGAAGTTGGGGTCTCCAAAATGGCCGTTTTGTAGGCGTCCACAGCTTCTTTAGGTGATGAAAATCTCTGTCCACGCAATTTATTCTTTATTTTAGGGAAAGTATAGAAATCATTAGGGCTTAGGTCGGGGCTGTACGGCGGATGGTCTAATAATTCTATGTTTTCTTCATCTAAAAACTCTTTTGTTCTGTGCGCGGTGTGAGAACTCGCATTGTCGTGATGGAGGATGATGCGGCGGTTGCAGTTCTCTCTACGGAGTTCAGAAACGACCTGTGGCAAACAAATGCTAGCATACCATTCTGCATTAACCGTTCTTTGTCCCTCAAGAGGAATAGTCGTAACATGGCCAGTTTTGGAGACAAACGTGGCCACCATTTTTTTTGCAACACGTTCACGGAGAACGAACAATTTTTGTTGGCTTTAACTCATTTTCGAACACACAAACTCGTGACTGGTTTTTTGTTTCGGGTTCGTACGCATATATCCAGGATTCGTCACCTGATACGATGTTGTATACAGCATTTGAGGATCCTCATCTGCACCAAGTAACGCGAGCCGCTTTTTGCTCTTCACATAGCAAATGCGGTATCCATCGGGAAAACAACTTTTTTAAACCTAATTGTTCATGCAAGATTATTTGTATTTGACTCATGCCAATGTCTAAAGTTGCCTGAATTTCGCGGTATGTCACATGTCGATCTTCCTCAATCAGCTTACGCACAGCATCAACGTTTTCTTGGGTGACTGCAGTTTTTGGACGACCTTGACGAGGATCATCACTGAGCTTGACACGTCCACGTTGAAATTCAGCAAACCAGCGATAAATTGTGGTTTTGGATGGGGCTTCATCACCAAATACAGAAATCATCCGGTCAACACACTGTTTTTGTGTTAAACCACTTCGAAAGTCATAATAAATCATCGCTCTTGAATTTTCTCGAGTCTTCTTCTTCTCTTAGATTATGGCTTCTGTAGGTTATCTTCCACAATTTCGCAAAATCTTCACAATGTCAAGTTTAAGGCAACGTCGTACGGTATTTAGATGAATAAATCTTTACATATTCATAAAATATTTCTCAAAACTGAAAAAAAAACTAAAAAATATGTCGGCAACGTCGTACGGTTCAATTGTTTTTCTCGAGTCAATTCCATTTTCTCAACGACTAAACAAGTTTAACAAAACCTTGTGACAAGACCGTGAATCTTTTTTTAAATAAATAAATGGTATTCGATTTGTAAAACCAAGGAGTTTTCAATTAAAAAGATTTTAATATGACAGGAACAGTGGAAATATTCCATTCCCGATACTTTTAGTGCAGCCTATGTACGACAGGCTGTACCCCCTGGGCACAAGATACCCAAAGCGCTCTCTAAAGTAAACAGGAGACTTAGGGTTGTGAAGAATAGAATAAAGAAGACAAAGAATGTGAGAGTCTCGACGTTGCCGAATAGGCAACCACCCCAGTTTTGCTCGGAATTCCGACACACGGTCATACTTCCGAAGGCCAAAAATAAAGCGGATTGATAAATTCTGCAGACGTTCGAGTTTATTCAGGAGTTCCTCAGTCAAGGAAGCAGACATCAGCATAATCTATAAGAGATAAAAGTAAAGACTGGGCAAGAGTTATTTTAGTTTGGAAAGGAAGAAACTTTTGGAGACGTTTGAGGGACTGAAACGAACAATACACCCTCCTGCTTACTTCCGCAATTTGAACATTCCAAGAAAGGTTAGATGCAAGAAACACACCTAGATTCTTAGCGCTTCTGGAAAAGGCTATAGGGACACAATCATACACCACTGGAGGAAGAGATTCGTGATCCAAGAAATTAAACATGTATCTGCCACCAATGATGAGAGCTTGGGATTTAGTTGGATTTACTAATACCATTTCTTCATTACCCTTAAAAATAAGTTTCCTAGCCACAGACAAAAACTGCTCTTATCGCTCAATCAAGAAGTATTCGTAATCTGGACAAGCTGGAGTAAGCTTTCAACCAGAAAATACTATTCATACTTTAAAACAATGATGAAGACGGTATGTGACATTTTCATAACTGATTTGAAAGAGATATGTTATGTATTTTGAAACAAAATGAATATCATCACCGCAGCTGTCAGAAATGTTTACGGAAAAATGGCAACATGCAGATTTTGTAAACTTTAGTAAAGAAACAATAATACTAAGACTTTTATAAGCACCTTGACCATTTTCGCCCATATACAATAAAAAAAGTTACAATGTATTGTATGTATATTAGCCAAAGGATGTCCACTGCTGAACAAATGCCTCCCCCTACAATTATGATGACATAATTGTAGACATAATGATGATAATTGTGGGGGAATTTGTCGCTTAGCAGGAACTTATGCCTGTTCCACAGAAGAGACGCTGCTGCTCATCTCTCTGGGTAAGAGTCCCTTAGTCGCCTTTTACAATATCCACTAGCGGAGATAAAGTGGTGCTATATTCTTAATCCGGACACCACACGAATAATTGTTTTAAGTAAAATCTCGGAATTCTCTTGCTTAACGTATTGTTCTAAATGTGTTGCATGTCAAAATAAATGATTTTGATATAGAATTAGCTGAATCCTTACAGGTTTCACAGTGGCTATATTATTAAAGAAAAACAGAAACAAAACAAAAACACACACATATAAACGTGACTGTTTTTTAATTATTAATTGTGCACAGGGGCACACCTATTGAAAATTGCTGAATCTTATTAAACTTTACCTGTAATGTGGAATTGATAGAGTGGTATTCGGATCTTTAAACATATTATAATATTAATTTTAATATATTATGTATACAATTTGTATCTTAAACTCTGTCCGATTCAAAAGGAGCGTGTATATATTTCGATAACAGTACTACGACTATATAAAATGTCATTAATTACGAATTTTGAATATATTTGAAGTTATATACTTACAACAAGTAGCAAACATGTACTTATTCCATGTAAAATAGCATAAATGAAATCAGCTTGTTTGAATACATTTGCACCGGCACAGTACTGTGGGGTCATGCCCTAGTAGGAGCTGGTGCCGGGGTTTTATTTAATACTGTTATTTAATTCAAAACATACCAATTTACACAGTAAGAGAACATTAAAATATAATTATTATACCCTACCTTATTAGTCAATCACCAAAATCTTTCACACACAAAATAACTCATAAGAACATAAAATTTAAATTTAACATTTCTTGCAAATGATTAAATATTCAACAATCAAAGACGGGGGGTCCTTACCCCCTTCCGCCGCGCTACTCGTATACATATGATTATAATTTGGCATCTACCTTTGTTGTACTAATCATACATTTTACTTTGTTATATTTTGGTTTCTTTAATGTAGGTGTAGTCGACTGATGTACGGTAAAACTCAAATGAGTTTATGTTTACATCTTTAGAATGTTATTTTAATTGTATACTTAGACAACGAATGACAAAAATTAAATTGCTTGTTGTATTGAAATTATATATTAAATGCAGTATAACTTTCTTAAATGATACACCAGGCTCGAATTACATTCGTCTCCCGACAATATTCGTACGCATGTCGCTAGAACATGAACATTTTAAATTTACTACTCATTTCAAAACTATATACTTTTTTACTGTCGTCGTGTTTTTCGTACCAAGGAGGTGATCAATATTACAGTACAATGACGGTCCCGTGACGCGATCAGTAAAGTCAAGGTAAGTTACTGATATAAAAAAACTGTTTTTTATAATCTTAATAAAAAATAATGGACTACATAGATATGATCACATATCGCTACTGAATATCACCTTCACGGATCGGACGGGTTTTTGGTGCATATTGTATAAGGTTTCAAGAAACCATTTCACTCGTCAATAAATCTAGTTGAAGCCTGAAATGAAGTATGAAAATCACCTAAAATCTATCGAATGGACTGCAATTCTATTTAGCACTAGCTAAATAGTGAAAATCACATAGGTGTGTATCGTCTCACCTATAATATTTCATGCATTTAAATTTGTCAATAGCCACTAACCAACCTCAGAGGCATGTCTCAAAACCGCAGATCCTTCGATATATCTATAAGAAGTACAAGCCATTGTTGTACGCATAATAATCAACCCATTATTACTGTCGGCCTTTTCTTACAGTGAGAAAGTTTAAGGCTTAGTCCACCACGCTAGCCTAGTGCAGGTTGGCGGACTACACACACCAATGAGAACGTATTTTAGGACCCCTCTCGGGTGTGCGGTTTCGTCACGATATTTTTCTTCACCGTTAACGCAAGTGACAATCAAATTCTTATCCGCACATTAATCCGAAAAGTCAGAGGTGCGGGCCGGGATCGAACTCAGACCCTCCTGTATGGAAGGCAAGCTTTCAACCACTAGGCCACTATGACTGTGGCTATGTGTACGCATACTCATTATATTAATACAAAACTGATTTAGTTAAATATAACGACATAACCCATTACCGGTTAAAGCGTTTGTAATTAATGTAAATAACTCTACGTAATAACATGCGTGTATTAATTAAGTAGGGCATTCCATGTTTGAGTGAAGGCTAATTGAATGAGCTCCGTATTAAAGGGAGACACGCGAAATAGCGATTTTTACTATTCCTAAAAACTTATTACTTCATTCTGTGTACATTAGAAGGACCGCCCAGTGATTTCATTTTTTAAACTATTAGAATGCTATACGTTCATGAAACAATATGTACTCAGTAAGCGAAGCAGTGCAGTCATGTGCTATGCTCAGAATGCCACCACCCCATCTCCTCCAATGGGTGTCCTAAAAATCGACTAAGGGATTAGCTGGAGGATGGGCAGCAGCGTCCTTCGAGTACATTAAGAACACAACTGCGATCGCCAACCCGTCTGCCAAGCGTGGCGATTATGGCAAAACCCCCCAATGAGCCCACAACACATACATATCGGTCGTTGTGGTGATCTTTGGGGGAGGCCTGTGCCCAGCAGTGGACTTCATTCGGCCGAAATGATGAAAAAAAAATGATGATGTCTGCAATATTTAAACATTGCAATCATTTGATGCATATTCTAAAATAAATATTTTAACTTTAAACGGTCTCGTACGTGAACGTGCATGGAAGTACCAGACCGTGTCGAAGTGTCGAATCAGCTCCCCACCGATGTTTTCCGAAGATACTGCAAGGGGTCTTCAAAAAGGGGGTGGAATGATTTTCACTAGGCTAGCAATTATCAGCGGATAGTATGCTTGTTTGCCACAATGTGATATGAAAAAGAAACATAAAAACAAAATCTGATTTTGTTGAATGTGCTGCTGCTACTGCGTAGTTTTTTCGTTAAATTAAAGAACAAGAAAATTCTTCACTCTACGTTATGCGTATTGCTCGGATCCCCAAACAATTCAAATATAGTTTCGCATACATTTTGCGTAAGTGAGAAGGAATAAACTTATAGACTAGAATAAAGAAACCTCTAAATTCTAGTAAATAATATGTGTGCATTCGAACGCCTTATAAATAACAACAACATAATAATGTTATTATTGAAATAAAAATACTGTTCACCTTGCCTTGCCTCCATTAGCCGATTCAACGCCAGACAGATTACGTACATTGCTTCATGGCTTTGATGAGTCTTTTACGAGTATATATCACAGGGGCAATGGACGGTATTCTCAATAACATGTAGAGAGGGCGAATGAATGTTGTATGAACGATGATGTAGATAATAATTACTATAGTATATGATAGCTAAAGTCTAAACCAGGGTATTTCGAAATACGGGTCGTGTCGCCAGGAGGGCCGCACTTGCTCGGGGGGTCGCGGTCGCAAGCCAGGTAAAAACAAAAACCATGCACAGAGCAATTGATTTCTCATCAGTAGGTATAGTCTTAAATAGAAAGACAATTAATTTTTTGTCCTTCAAATCCCTAGACATCGTTCTATTACGGTCCTGGGGGATCACCAGAATTGTTTTACTTATAAAGGGGTCGCGTATCCAAGAAGGTTGAAAAACACTAGTCGAACGGCCAAATACTGAAATGCCAGTTAATGTTAAATCCCACTTTAACTATTCGAAAAACTTGTTTTCGGTACAAAACCGGGCGGCTCAAATAGTTAAAATATAATATCGGAAAAACGAACTGGAGTTTCTATATTCCCGCGTAAGCCTTAGACGGCGCATTTAAGCGTTTGATGAATCTAATATTATTTCAGTCCTTAAACCAAACAAACCCTGTTTAATATTGCAAAGTTACATTCGTGTCTACCTAAAAACTGTCATACGGAAAGTAATACAAGGGTCGTGTGGTCTGTTAATCTCCGTTTGATGTACTTGCTGGCCGACATATGCGAGCCATCGGTAATTAATTACGTTTCATTAATCACCAATGAACGGTGATCTTTCATCGTAATCCCCGGCTTGTATAAGCCCCATTTTAATGTGTCTTATGAATCTCTGAAATATTGCCGGTAAATGTTTCCTGACTGTCGTGTTGGATTACGTGGATTGTATGCGGCGTTTGAGAGTAGATATTTTATATTTATTACATGAAATTATAACTTTGATTTGAAAAATATTGTTCTAACATACACGTACACGTGTGGTGTCCGGACTAAGAATATAGTACCACTCCATCTTCTCCCGGGAATGTCGTATAAGGTAAAGGACTTTAAAACAGAGGGATGGGCAGTAGCGTCCCTTCTGTGGAATAGTAGCCATACTGTGCTGTCCAACCCGCCTGCCAAGCGTGGTGAGCACTGGAAAATTACCCCAAAATGACGACATAAGTGAGGAAATCTATGGGGGAGGCCTTTGTTCAGCAGGTGGACTTCCCTTGGCTGATATGATGATGAGACACTTTTACTCGTCTTAGTAAACTAAATTTAAAATTTATAAGACCCCCGACATAATAAATATACTGGTCGAAACGAATCCAATAACGACATATTTGCTATTATTTATTCAAGAGTGTACTAGTGTGCTGGATATCCTGGCTGCAGCATCAGACCAAGAATTTCATAATCTTGTACAGTTGTGTAGCATACATGGGTGTTTCAAATTTTACGTCACACGTATAGTACATACCCATTATGCGTTTAAGATCCCTACCGCATCTAATAAAAGAGCTGATGACCTTGAAAATTGCTGAACCGATTTTGATAAAACATGTCTAAGAACCGCCGCAAGAAAATTTGATTTCAAAAAAAAAAAAGCATCCAAATCGATTCACCCATTTAAGAGCTACGGTGCCACAGACAGACACACATAGTGGTCAAACTTATAACACCCCTCCTTTTTGCATCAGGGATTAAAAATAACGGAGGGAATTTCGCTACTCATGTAGCTCTAAGAAAAAATGCAGATGAAACTCAGGCTGCATGCTTTCTTTTCTTATTATACTTTTTACAAAATAGTGCTTATGAAGAGCTGTTTTGGGCCTTGAACAATCTGAAATAACAATTTTAAAATCTATACAATACAGACAATATTACATTGCTATACAAGACAATATTACATTCCATGTGGCATTATGCTTGCGCATAACGTATGTAATGTTCTCAGGGCTACCTGAGTTGCACCACACTGCGCTCGTCAACTCGAGACATTAGTTATTTAGTCTCTTATGCCCAGTAATTACACTAGCAACGTGCTACATTACTGTGTTCCCTTCAAACCGGTACACAGTAATGGTTAAAGTTTAAACACTGCTGCTTGGCGGCGAATATCCGACACTGTGGTTGTACCTAGGTACTTAGCCGGACTCTTGCAATTATCATCCTTCTTTCTTCTTTTACCAATTTCTTATATAAATATGCTCGAGGGCACATGAGGTTTCCAGGGAATCCACAACTACGCTAAACGTTAAGCAGAGGTGTGGGTTCGTTTCCCGCACGGAACAAATATTTGTATGATCTGCCGGTAATTGTTCCGGGTCTGGGTGTTATTGTATGTGGAATTCATGTCTGTAAACGCACCCAAAGTTTTATAAAAAAATAATAAAATAATGTTGAGCACATACTGTAACAAACACTTATAATCGACACGACACATTGTTCTCAAGCTTACAAAAAAATCCAGATCCATTATAACGCGGCTTAAGAAACAAGTTTTGGTAATAAAGTGCAAATTTTAAATTCTATTTTGAGATGAGGTTAAACCATAAGTTTATGTAAGTGACTCCTCAGAATTCCAACTACATTATAGATATTTATACTATTATACCTATATAACTTATTACTTTCGAGTAACATAATGATCTTAACGGTAAGTAACGCATAGGTGATACTAAAATTCATACGAATAAAGCTGTTGATTAAAATATATTTGAATTCTCTTTAAACCGTTCCCACAATCCCAACTTAGTTAAATGCCAAATAGATAAATCAATAGTGTGCAACTTAAATGTGAACAGAAAAATACATCCAGACGTGGCTGAGCATCAACTCGTTGTCGCCATGTTTTCCTTGTCAACTTAAAAGTGGTTTTTGAAGATAATTAAAAAATTGTTACGTGTTAAAATCGAGTTTTTAGTGCTACATTTATTTAAACTGTATACCTACTGTTTCTTTCTTGTCATCATATCAGCCAAAAAACGTCCACGAACCTTTGTTCAGCAGTGGACGTCTTTCTTTCCATCTTTCTTCTTCCCCGTAGACAACTGGTTACATGCCGTATGTCGTCATTTTGGGGGGAATTTGCCAGTACTCACCACGCTTGACAGGCGGGTTGGAGAGCGGCCGTTCCACAGAAGGAACGCTGCTGCCTATCCCTCTGTTTTAAAAGTCCCCTCAGTCACCTTTTACGACATCCACGGTAAAAAATGGAGTGGTGCTATGCTCTTAATCCGGACACCATAAATGTAATTAAATGATATTATTATTTATTGTATACTAGCTGGGACCCGCGGTTTCACCCGCGTTTTATTTAAAAGAAACTTAGAGTACTTCGACATAGACACTGGACATAGAATATATATATTGGATTTCAATGGATTTTTATTTTTTGCGTGGAACCCTAATGGTTTTCTAAAATAAAAGTAGCCTAAGTTATTCCCTATAACATCAGCTATCTGCCAGTGAAAGTCCCGTCAAAATCGGTCCAGCCGTTTCGGAGATTACCCGGAACAAACAGACAGACAGACAGACAGACAGACAGACAAAAAATTTAAAAATGTTTTTTTTGTTATAGGTACCGTATATACTTTCATATGCATTTAGTAAAAAGCTGTTATTTTGACATTACAAACAGACACTTCAATTTTATTTATTTGTATAGATTGAACACATAAATCATACATAGTTGATTTTTCATCGATGGTGTAAATGTACAGGTTTCAATAACACTATGCACACGGTCGACTTAGCTAGAACAGCTGCGCAAATATAACACACAAAACGGGTGGCCGATCTCTTCACAGTTCGTAGAAACAACATGGGTGATATAAACAGTCAGTGAGTCCTACTAAATGGCATGCATTTAACGAAGTATTTCGGGAAGTCAATAACGTTTTAAATTGGTAGTATAGTTGTAATTAAACTTAACATTAACATTAAAAACAAACAGAACATACAATTTTAGGTATTCCAGTCATCCCGGAGTGTTTGACAGTCTCAATTAGCAGAATGCATGCGTATTCTAGCAAATAGTTGCCATTATTTTCCTTTGAACTCCGCGCATATCATACAAAAGGAAACTGGCAATGCAATAATCGCAATAAAGTATGACACAATTTATACAGAAAAGAGGAAATTGTAGCATTTTTTTGTTCTTATCAGATCTCGGCGTGGACCTGACGTTGTGCGCTAACACAAAACAAAGAGTGAAGAATTTGTGTCTCCAATAGTGAGTAGATATTTGTACTCGCTACATACGAAGCAGCGAAGCTGTTTGTAAAAGTTTCGTTATTTTACTGCCTCGACTAACTTATATAAACAGTATCTTTTGTGCCATGTGAATATCATAGGTATATGTGCTTTAACTTGGTTACTTTGAGTCCCATTTGTATCAGAAACGATTGCAGGGTGGGGACTTCAATAAAGTATCAAGGGCAACGATTAATCACCAGGTTCCGTTAGATCCCGTTCGGATCTTAGTTGCGAATGTTCGAGGTAGAGTTCACACTAATATTATTAAACGTATATCCACTATTAAATGGATGTGGACAGAAGCTCAAGCCTGCATTATATGGTTAGCTGTAGCTCGGATATGAAGTGGCACGTAAAGTATACATATTACTTGGAATTTTCACCTTAACTATTTTGAGCTGGCGAGCGCATGCAGAAGTTTTCGTGCGCTAGGATTCTGCTTGACGAAATATCATCATCATCATCATATCAGCCACAGGACGTCCACTGCTGAACAAAGGCCTCCCCCTTAGATTTCCACAACGAGCGGTCACATGCCGCTCTCATATAATAATATAAAAATAATAACGAAATATAAGTTTTTTAAATTAGAGTTTTCTCGACACGAGAACATTCTAAGCGCTGAACATTTCCCGGTTACCAGGATTTACCTCAGGGTTAATGTAGTTAGTGTAGTTAGTTAAAATGCAAAGATGCGAAATACATCAAAGCCGAGTATAAATAACTCGCTGCACCGTTGCGACAGAGCTATAGAGGAACTCAAAGTAGATTCTTAATGTACCTAGGTATATATTTTCAGCGAATAACTCATTGAGCGAGGCAGATGCGAGTACCGGTCGACCTCTACCAAAAGTTTTATCTCATAACGTGTCTTGTGTACACGCGCGAATTCTCGAGGGTCGCGTGCGGTAATTTTAATTAAGTATATTTACTGAGACGAGCGCCGTGCGCCGGGGAACAGTAATAAATGTTGGCCGTAAAGGTAACAAATGAAGGCGGGGCGGGATCGGCCCGGCTCGTGTGGGCTCGTGTAAGCTCGCTCGCTGCGGAACTCCGCCACCCGCTCCGTCACATGTGATATCCACCTGCGCAACTCCTTCCTTCCTGCCTCTCTGGCTCTGGCTTTTAATATTTGACAACGCTCCTCTCCTCAAGTACTAAAATATTTTATCTGCACCTGCCGGAAATGACAAACAAGTTTTCACTGCCGCATTTTGTAGTGCTTTCGGAAACAGATATTTTCCATCGTAAAAAGATTTTTTGTCATCGTCATATCAGCCATTTATACGTCCACTGCTGAACAAAGGCCTCCCCCATAGACTTCCACAATTGTATCATCATTTTGGGGGGAACTTGCCAATACTCACCACGCTTGGCAAGCGGGTTGGTGAGCGCAGTATGGCTACCGTTTATTTACCGATTTTTTGTAATACGCTGCATATATTAGGTATATTATAAATAGTACCGTGTGGTGCCGGCTCAGAATACCACCACCCCATATCCTCCCGTGGGTGTCGTAAAAGTCGACTAAGGGATTAACCGGAGAATGGGCAGCAGCGTCCTTCGAGAACATTAACTACTCAACTGCGATTGCCAACCCGTCTGCCAAGCGTGGCGATTATGGCAAAACCCTCCGATGAGCCCACAGCACACCCATATCGGTCGTTGTGGTGATCTTTGGGGGGGCCTGTGTCCAGCAGTGGACTTCATTCGGCCGAAATGATGATTATAAATAGAAGGTTGGAATAAGAGAGATTTTATTTAAAAGGCCGTGAACTAAAGCTCGCAGTAACTTTTTTAAATAGCATTTGTAAAAAAATACTGTCTGTGATTCGGTTCGACCTCGACAAGTCAGCAAAAATTTAAATCTTTCAAATTCTAAGTTACGAAGGCGAATTGGAAATTTAGACATTTTCATGCGCCGAATTCCGGTCGGGTTTTACTCGGCTGAAATCGGGAGCTTCCGAAAGTCTAGGAAAATTGAACGCAAATCCGATTTGTTCGGATCTAGAACCGAAATCTTCCTAAAATGAATGAATATATGCATTCTTCTTTGTGGCCGGAGAAGTAAATTCAAATGAACTCGATATTATTAAAACTTTCGATTCGAATAGTTAGGAAACCCATAACCCAAATCTACTATAGGTACATACACATAGGTATAATATATCTATTAGAATGATATCTATACAAGCTCCATCGCAGCGGCATAATGAGAACGACTTCACGTGCTCCGAACACGGCGCTTTGCTAATTTTAATTCTACAATACATTAATTCTCCTTCCTGTAATTAAAGTTGGCGGGTAATACGAGGGCGGCACTGAAAATTTCGGGAATCAAGGAAGTGACACAACATTACTATTTAAAAATGTATTTATTGCTTTTCGAAGTATTCTCCGCGAAATTTGACACATTATTCCATACGATGGAACCAATAATTGAAGCAACCATTCCATTCGGAAGTTGGGGTCTCCAAAATGGCCGTTTTGTAGGCGTCCACAGCTTCTTTAGGTGATGAAAATCTCTGTCCACGCAATTTATTCTTTATTTTAGGGAAAGTATAGAAATCATTAGGGCTTAGGTCGGGGCTGTACGGCGGATGGTCTAATAATTCTATGTTTTCTTGCTCTAAAAACTCTTTTGTACTGTGCGCGGTGTGAGAACTCGCATCGTCGTGATGGAGGATGATGCGGCGGTTGCAGTTCTCTCTACGGAGTTCAGAAACGACCTGTGGCAAACAAATGCTAACATACCATTCTGCATTAACCGTTCTTTGTCCCTCAAGAGGAATAGTCGTAACATGGCCGGTTTTGGAGACAAACGTGGCCACCATTTTTTTTGCAACACTCCGTGAACGAACAATTTTTGTTGGCTTTAACTCATTTTCGAACACCCAAACTCGTGACTGGTTTTTTGTTTCGGGTTCGTACGCATATATCCAGGATTCGTCACCTGATACGATGTTGTATACAGCATTTGAGGATCCTGCGTGGAATCTTTCGAGAGTTCTGACGCACCAAGTAACGCGAGCCGCTTTTTGCTCTTCACATAGCAAATGCGGTATCCATCGGGAAAACAACTTTTTTACACCTAATTGTTCATGCAAGATTATTTGTATTTGACTCATGCCAATGTCTAAAGTTGCCTGAATTTCGCGGTATGTCACATGTCGATCTTCCTCAATCAGCTTACGCACAGCATCAACGTTTTCTTGGGTGACTGCAGTTTTTGGACGACCTTGACGAGGATCATCACTGAGCTTGACACGTCCACGTTGAAATTCAGCAAACCAGCGATAAATTGTGGTTTTGGATGGGGCTTCATCACCAAATGCAGAAATCATCCGGTCAACACACTGTTTTTGTGTTAAACCACTTCGAAAGTCATAATAAATCATCGCTCTTGAATTTTCTCGAGTCAATTCCATTTTCTCAACGACTAAACAAGTTTGACAAAACCTTGTGACAAGACCGTGAATCTTTTTTTAAATAAATAAATGGTATTCGATTTGTAAAACCAAGGAGTTTTCAATTAAAAAGATTTTAATATGACAGGAACAGTGGAAATATTCCATTCCCGATACTTTTAGTGCAGCCTATGTATTAAGTCAGGAACGAGTATTAACGCCTGTACGTATAATGTAGAGCTACGTGGTTCATATCCTCTCGCAAGTTAAACACCATAAATTCCCAACTTGGGCACGTAAAGAGAAACTATGAAATGCCACTAAATCTGATACTCAACTTGCGGTCTCAGGATATTGTTGAATATGAAAATGGTAACTAGCGGTGGAATAACGAGGTGAATATAATTTTCTTGAGTTTGGTAATGTCTTTCTGAGTGGATTAAAGAAATAACGTTTATGATAATAATGAATTGTGGATGGAAACATTGCAATACTTTAAGATTCGATTTCTCGTAGATATTACTGAAAATATGATGCTTATGCCCTTAGGAAACAAAATTTTAATTCTTTTAAGTTATCACTCACATTTGGATTCCTCCTGTATCGTGGATATAGTTTACAAACAAACACATGCACAAACACCCAGAATCGAAACGTGTGCGCGTGCAATAAAGTAAACAGTTTTGGATATGTTCCCAACCGTCTTCAGCACGGTAGGCTCCGTACTATGGTATGTCTACTACAGTGAGGAAACATTTTTTTAATTTTTTATTCTGTTTTATTTATGGGATTTATGCACACATTTGCGACGATGTCAGTCCCACTGTGCTTTTACAAAAAGTAACTTACTCATAAAATAATGTAACTAATATTAATCAGACATAGCCAATAAAAACTAAAATAACTTAAACTTGCTTATCTGGCAAAAATGTATATAATATTTTTGCTGCTTCAGAAGTAGGCTTAGCTAAGACTCCGACTCCTGAAACATGGGGAAACATTTGTAGACCTTACCGTTGTACGGAGTAATCTTATAGGGCATTTTAATCACAGAAGAGATGCATAAGAGCTATAGTTGAGTTGAGAGCTATATAGCCTCTTTACAATTCTTGTAAACCACACTTTCGAAAGCTATATTTATATATATATTACCTATACCGAGTATGTACATTTCTGAGTGTAGTATATTTGTTAAAACGAATCCAGACTTAGTTGTAATGGTTAAAGATGTTATCCTAGAAGTACTAGATAAGGAGATTGGGCTTGTCCTGGATTTCGTTCCAATAACCACACTATTCCAGAAGAATTATTTTACTATCTGTAAAAAAAAATACCAATTGCCACACTCTTTTCGAGACCTTCCTTTACCTCATTTTAAGTACAAACTGAAAGAATTACTATTGCAAAAAATGACGTATTCAATAAAATAATGGTTTAATAACTAAATCAAAGTATTAAAATAGGTTATTAATTATGGTTATAATAATTGCATTCTAACAATGAATATTTAGGTAGTTAATTTTAGATTTGACAATATTTTAATTTTCATTATTTTATCGTAAACAAGATCCATTGTACTCTATTTATAGATTTTGTTGATCACACAAATATTTATTCCATGCGGGGATCGAATCCGCGACCCGTTGCGCAGAAAGGTTGTCTGGAAGAGATCGCTGTATGCGATAAGACCGCCCATTGTGCATTGACTATTATGACCCAACAATCTTTGTTTTTCCCTTGTCTTTGTTATATGGTATAGAATAAAGTGTATATAAATAAATAAATGAAGCCAATTGCTTAGCCACTGGGCCAGCCATGCCGTCAAAAAACGAATGTTTCGAGGTGATCAGCACAGTTTGGTGCTCAGGACTTGTCAACATAACATTCCAATTGTTATGGGCAGGCGTGACGCTTACGACCAGGCGAATAACTTGCTCGTCTCGTCACTAGGGGCTATAAAATATTTCTACCCAATTAAGACTTTCGAGCTGCTGTAGTCATCATCATCATCATCTACATCATGTCGGCTAAAAAGTCCACCACTGAACAAAAGCCTCCCCCCATAAGAAGACCGGTTACATGCTGTGCGTCGTCATTTTGGGAGGATATTCCAGTAGGTACTTACCACCCTTGGCAGGCGACTTGGTGAGCGCAGAATGGCTACTGTTCCACAGAAGGGACGCTGCTGCCAATCCCTATAGTTTAGTCCCTTAGTCGCGTTTTTACGACATCCTTGGAGTCGTACTATATGCTTTATCCGAACACTACACGAAGTGTACGCTGCTGTAGTAGATAAATACAATAAATTTAGACTAGGAAACAATATACATGCAAAAAACTAACAAATATAGCGAATTGCAGTCTCATAAAAAAAATTATGTCTTTAACTTGTGTTGGTGTACCTACATTAAAAAACTCACATAACTTGACTTATTTCAATAGTCTCACTTTTTTTTTTGTTGGGCTTCTTGCATACATTTCTGGGATAAGTGGTTGCTTAACCGGTCACTTCTGGTGAAGCCAAAAGAGGCCTCCAGCCAGAAAAGTCTCACGAAATATTCTTGGTACATATCGGTTCCGCCGCACCCGTCTTTGCGAGGACTTCGACCAAAATCTAAACTAAACATTTTCTCCGTTAAATCATCCTAACTTCAAAAGAGAAGATCATTGGCAGGTACCACCAGTTTAGAATCCTGTTATAAAAATAATAAAATCCTAAACAACATACCACACTGGAAAACATTGAGACACTGTGAGTGATTACCGCGTGCAAATAATTTCTGATTATTTATTTATTTATACTTAATGTACAAAGGCGGTCTTAATGCCGAAGGCATTTTCTGGCAGAGGGCCCTTGGGTGATGCAGAGAACAATAAGGTAGATACATCAACAACATATGAAAGAAAGGTATAGATGCGAAGACATATTATACAAATACATAGACGTACATAAACATTACATGTATAAAAAGATGTTTTTATATATACGAAATAAACACATACATACATATTATATAAATATACACAGATGAGAAAAAATAAAAAATAAATAAAATCGGAGTTCACATGAATCTGCTGAAGTCTTTTTGAAAAGGTATTTTCGTAATTTATTTTAAAGTTGTTCCGATTGTTAGCCAATTAGTTGTACGATCATAACTTTTAAAATGTGTAGTGAAAAAACAACGGTCTATACAATATACGCGATGTAATTTACTTAAACTTAAAAGTGTTCATTGTAATCATTAATAGTCGCGAAAGCCTTATAAGTTATGCGCTATCAAATTAGACTCATATGTTAAATTACGTTTAAAACAGTTTAAAACTAAAAATGTTCTTCGATGCCTTCTGCTTAATAGTGTATAGTATATTTATGAAAATAACATGCAGTACAATAAGTTTGCGAGCTATGGGGAGAGCTATGCTTGGTATTTCTCTACGAGATCTAATCAGAAATATAGAGATCCGTAGAAGAACTAAAGTTGCCGACATAGCTAAAAGGACTAGTAAACTGAAATAGCAATGGGTGGGGCACACAGAACCCACGACCCGGTGCGCAGCAGCCGACTGTATCAGCCACAGCATCAACCGTGCCGTCATTACTTCTAACCACCACGTTTGGCAGGTGACTGCAGTTCACAGTGCGTTGTTGTTAGCACACAAGAGAATGCTGCTGCCCATTCTCTTGATATCAACCCCTAGTCGCTTTTACTACATCCATGGATGGAAAGGGGTGGTCTATTCTTTGCCGGGAACCACACAGAACACAATACTTTTTATATTTCACTTTTATCTGTTTAGTATGATGTAAACTCATCTCTAAGAGTGGTCGCTGTAGTAGTTTATTAGATAGTACTTAAATGGCAATAAACTGCTATCTGGACGAACTTTATGACCACCATCAAGCCAACCAAGTTGTGTCAATTGACTTTTGACTTGGATGTTTATAATATTTTGACGTCCATATGACGGGATATAATTATTATTCTCGTCTTGAAATAGTAGTACAGACACGTGAACGGCTGTGGTTCACTGCATGCGATGACGTGCAGCACGCGACTAGAAATGGCGAAAGATTATTTAGAAAATTATGCATTCGATCGCAAGTTACCTCTGAACGTAGCTTAGGTAATTGGAGGGCGAGAGTCTGTTCAGGCGAAATACTATATATAAATATACCTAAGCTTTTTTCTACTAGGATTAGTAAGTTGAAGTGACATGTGCGGGGCACATACATCTTTGGACTGATAACTGTTGCGGCAGAAAGGTTTACGAGTACGTGCAGAAAACGCTGCGTGGGACGGATTCTACCAAGACGGATGGACGACCCGGTGAAGGTAGATGATAGTGGTTGGATGCATGCAACCGTTTGTTATGGAAATCTATATGGGAGGCTATTGTCCAGCAGTCGACGTCCTTGGGCTGATATAATGATAGAGATGAATCGCGTTGTTCACCGTGTGGTGTCGGTTAATAATATCTCCACCCCATTTCATCCCGTGGGTGTCGTGACATGTGACTAAAGGGTTAGCCGGAGGCAGCGTCCTTCGGGTACATTAACAGCTCAACTGCGATCGCCAACCCGTCTGCCGAGCGTAGCGATTATGGCAAAACCCCTCAATGAGCACACAACACAAACCCATACCGGTCGTTGTGGCAATCTTTTCTTGTGGCTCTGTCCAGCAGTGGACGTTTTCGGCTGAAATGATGATGCGTTGATTGGGTAGTCAGGAGACGCTAGTATATATAGAGTGTACGCAGGACCCAAAGCTACTTACCACAATTACTCTTGCAGTTTTATCTTCATTAATCTGTATGAAGTAAACCTTTACATTTCATCTGTTTTAGGTACCGTTAGAGTAAACTCTCAGTTGGAAAAGAAACTTTGCGCAAACTCCAGTATTTAAATAAGCGGCTAGGTGAGTGGATAAATTTAAATTAAACTGAAATTTACTCCTGATAAAGTGCTGCATCTGCATCTTTGGGTGATAAGTATGGTGCAGATTAATTTAATAGTTCAAGTATTTGCACGTATGACTGCTAAAAACTTGTGTTTTCTTATGGCGAAATTAATAATCAATCTAATCCAAAATCTTTGATGAAAAATCAAAAAGATGTTGAACTGAATCTGTATTTTTGTTTCATTCACTTCCCAAGTCCAAAGATTGAGGATAAGATTGACTATTAATTGCGGCCATTAAGTCCATAGTGATAGATCTACGATATCGTACCAGAAATTAAAATTATGTTTGTAGATTTACGGCGGAAATTAATAATCAATTTATCTATAATCTTTAGACTTAAGATTTTGAACTTGATCTGTTTTTTGTGTTAAGATCACAATTAATACAAAAATTTGACTAATCCTCAATTCCGAATCCAAAGATTTTGGTTAGATTGATTATTAATTTCGGCCGTTAACAATAGCATACCGAGTTTAAAGATTGCATCTGTAACCTAACATTTATTGACTATTTTATGCAATGCAAGTTCTATTTATTTAGGTAATTACTACGAACCTAAAGTATTATTTGTACTAAGTAACAGGTCAAAAGATATAAAACAGAAGGATTCTAGTATAAACCATGTCTTTAGAAAATATGTTTGCTTGAGGAAGGAACGAATTTTAATGGATTTTGGCTGTAAAGAAACAAGAAAAGACTCGTAAAAGTAACATTTTCGATTTACAGACCGGCTTCGTCCGTCTCACTGTAAACACACAAAGTAATGGAATCATTCCATTTTTCAGCCGAAAATTCGCCTTTTCTCGACGAGAGTTTAAGGAACCCTGATAACGTAACTACAAATGTAATATATTCCATATTGTTACTGTGTACGCGCGTATAAAAAAGATGACATGTCGCGTCGTGCATTTGTTATGTGCTTTCGTAGAGAACAAATGCGGGCGTTGCGCTCGGGTTCGCTGATCTGTGTCAAAATAATAAAAAAGCGAATAGATGTGACATAAATTTCATGTTAGTTCAGACGGCGTGCAATTGAGGGCTGATGCGAGTAGTGAACGCTTTCATGCAAGCTATTAAAATAGAACGCAATACATCATTGAAAATTTACTCCAAGCATCCAGCCGTGTGGTATCCGGATTAAGAATATAGCACCACTCCATCTCCTCCAGAAAATGTCGTCAAAGGCGAATAAGGGACTCTAAACCAGAGCCATGGGCTGATATGATGATAATGATGATGCAGCTGTGTACCAGAGGGCCAATTCTCGTAATTTAAAAACGTTCAAAATATAGTTCCGATCTAGTCTCAGTGTCATAAATGTCACAAATGGTATTCTCCTAAACTAACAAACAACGTCAAACGTGAACTTACACTGTGATGAGATCGAAAGTAGATCGAAATCAAAATGGTATTCTGCTAACATTTAGAACTGTCACATGTACTAAATTGTCATTGAATAAACGTCAAAACTGAGATTGAAATGAGACTAGATCGAGATTATACTGAAATCGGACTGAACTTTAAGAGTAGCAGAATACCATTTTTTCGGTCAATTCATAATTTAATCTCAGTTCAGTCAAGTTTCAGTCACAGTGTCAATTAATTACGAGAATTGGCCCTAAAACCATACAACATTCAATCTAAAACCAGTTTTTTGTACTACCCAGTGATGAAAACAGCAAGACATTCGCCTGGTGGTAAGCGTCACGCCTATCTATAACAACTGTAATGTTACCCAGGAATAGTCCCTAGGGTCTCACTGCACTCGACGCCTCGAGACATTAGGTCTTTAGCCTCTATATCCAGTAATTTCACTAGCTGAAACTACAGTGCCCTTCAAACCGGAACAGCAATCTCTAAAGTTTAAACACTTTTACTTGGCGACGAATATCTGGCACTGTGTTGGTGACTACCTCACCGGACTCCTACATAAAGACATTTTGTTTCTGACCGCCCAGTGGAAATTCGTCATGAACTTTGGACCAAGTGGGAATTCTACATGAACTTCCTCCGCCCCGGGGCCGGACAAAGGAGCACGACTCCTACCGGCTAAAACCACTGGAAAGGTCATCTTCGACCCCGAAGGGGGTGCTCCAGGTCCTCGTACGATCACACCAGAGCCGCCCATTGCAGTCACGCCTAAAGGCACATCTCGTAGGGGTTGACAGTAAAGTGATCAGCCCCGAGAGGGATTGTAAAGGATCTCCCCGAAGCCAAGCTGTGCGCTGTGCTGTGCTGATCACACGGCGGCGCGTGTGCACCACACGTGCACCACCGTATTTTTGGGGTTCTGCATAAAAGACCTACCACCAGTGAACCCGAAGATGGAGCGTCTTGATAATTTGCGTGCTTTAACTAATAGAACGCTCGGCACGTTGATTGTATCTAGATAAATTTACGGGCCTGCAAGATTAATACTCCAGCTCCTTGCAGCACGCAGCCCAGTCTAGGAGAAAGCATAAATTCATAAATGCTGCATAGAGGCGACCCACTATAATTTTCATGGGGCCTTGTTACACTAATTAAGTTTAGCCTTGCCTTTTATCGCGATCAAATTATACTTTGTTGCATATTAAAACGTGCACTTTAAGGTCTTAGCCACCCTGTTCGTGCAATATATAATGCGGTGCCTTTTGTTATGTCCTCTACCACAGTTATTACTTACATAAGAATTTCTCTTCACCCAATATCAATTTTAATAAAAAACGCTTAATTTGATATTTTATACACAATAGAAGTTGGGAAGGCCTCTGGTGTGAGATGCAACTTGTGTCAACAAGGGTGTTGACACAAGTTGCATCCCATCTTTCAAACTCAGCGGGCTCTGCTGACGCTGCCACTGCAGAGACTCTCAAACGGCGCAAATGTAATAATCTCGTTGGAAGTTATGTGTTTGAATCGTTTGGGGTCGAAACGCTTGGGTCATGGGCTCCAAGTGCACGTCTGCTTTTTAAATATATTGCCACACGTTTGCTCAACTCTTCGCGTGACCAGAGGGCTATTATTATTATATTTTTTGGACAAAGAATTAACATTGCCAATCAACGTAGTCATGCTGCCAGTCTTCTGTGAACGTTACTACTTGACAGCGATCTGGAGGAGTACTTGGACGCCTAAATGCGCCCTCTTTCTTGTAGTATTTTTTGTGTGTTAGTTTAGTTACATAGTAGTATAGAATGTATATTTTTAGTTTTAATTGTGCATAAGAATCTTAATTTATATATAAAATGGGATGCATTTGGGTTTCAAATTAAAATGTGTTTAAAAATGCATTGCATTTAATCATGCAAATTACAATTGTTTAATACAATCTAAATGCTTATTACATTTGTATTAGGTCCCTAAATATGAAATTAGCGTTTTATCGAATATATATAATAAAAATAATAAATAAAATAAAAATATCTGGCGTTTGGTTAGATTTCAAATTAAAATTTGTGTTTTTAATTTGATTTGATTTTTCCTTGACCGATGACATTTTTCTTCACAATATAGAACACTTAAAATATCGCGTTATTTACGAATATCAGTTCCACCGTGGCATTAGCGCTGCAGAAACAGCTCGAAGGAATAATTATGTGTATGGGGCAGCTACTGTAAAAGTAAACACGGTACGGTTTTGGTTCCAACGTTTTCGTTCTGGAAATGTTGACCTACAGAATAAGCCCCATGAACGGCCGGACACCCAAGTTAATAACGAAGAATTAAAAGTGACCGTGGAAGCGCATCCATCGCAAACTACGTCAGAGTTAATGACAGGCTTCGGTGTGAGTGATAAAACAGTTTTAATTCACTTGAAACAAATTGGAAAAGGGAAAGAACTCGAAAAATGGGTACTGCATGAATTGTGTGAAGCATACCAACAAACACGCTTCGAGTGTTCGAGCACATTACTCAACTGGCACAATAATGAGGGGATTTTGAATCGTATCGTTACTTGTGATGAAAAATTGGTCTAATCACAATGGCTGAACCGGCCAAATCCTGCCCCAAGCAAAAGTTGACTCAGTAAAGGCAACATGAGTGTTTAGTGGACTAGTGCTGGTGTCACCCAATACAGTTTCCTAAGATCTGGCCAGACAATAGCGGCAAATATGTATTGTCAACAATTGCAAACCATGATGGAAAAGCTAGCCGTTAAACAACTGAGGGTGGTCAATTGCTTTAGCCCACTGCTGCTTCAGGAGAACGCTGAACCACTCATTGCACGACAGACGGTCGCTAAATTAAAGGAGATGCGATTGGATTGTTTCCGACACCCACCATACTCCCCGGACCTTGCTCCAACACCTTACCACTTTTTCCGGAATTTGGACAACTTTCTGCAAGGAACAAAATTCAATTCCGATGAGGCTGTCCAAACCGCCTTCAAAGGTTTTATTGATTCTCGCTCCCACATTTTCTTCAATATTAATTTTAATACTGCGTTGATATAAACCAGAAGGACGGGCAGTAGCGTCCCTTCTGTAGAACAGCAGCTATTCTGCGATCACCAACCCGCCTGCCAAGCATTGTGAGTACTGGCAAATTCCCCTCGAAATGACGACAGACAGCATTTAACCGGTCGTCTATGGGGAGGTCTTTGTTAAGCAGTAGACGTTCTTGTTGTCTTTGGCTAATATGAAGATAAATAAAGTTTAAGTTTAATTTAAAAAATATGAAGATAACGTTTTCATTTTGGATAAGCCGGGTCATAAGTCTTGGACTTTCTGCACTACGTGTCACGGGTTCGATCCCCGGAACAAATATTTGTATAATCTACAGATAGTTGTTTCGGTTCTTGGTGTTTGTGCATGTGAAATGTATGTCTGTAAACTGTACCCATGACACAGGAAAAATCCTAGTGTGGGGAATAAAAAAATCAATTATTTAGCAAATAAATAAAAACAGGCGGCTAAAGCGTCACACAATGACGACGAAATAAAGTCCACTGCTGGACACAGGCCTCCTTCAAACATCACCACAACGATCGATATCGGTGTGTTATGTGATCATTGGTGGGTTTTGCCATAATCGCCACGCTCGGCAGGCGGGTTGGCGATCGCAGTTGAGTTGTTGTTGTTGTTGATGTATTCGAAGGACGCTGCTGCCCATACTCCGGCAAATCCCTTAGTCGCCTTTTACGACACCCACACCCACGGGATGAAATGGGTTGGTGCTATTCGTAGCTGGCAAACCAATGTAGAACTGAATAATAATGAACAATGATATGCACGAGCACAAAGTCCGAAAGGTTAACAAGAATATAAAGTACATATATAAAATAAATTGAAAAGTATGTGTATTCTACTCCAATGTTATTCTTTGCCCGAATCTGTTCCACCTCTATGCCCGTTGTGTCTTAGATCGCATGTAGAGCTAAGTCATAGTACTAAAGATACATCTAAGGCCCGTATTACATATCGAGAATCAAAACTAAAGTAGAACTTGAGTCGAGATTGCATCAATTGAATATAAATGCTGAGCCCGTTACATAGGGTTCATATTTGACTAACGCAATCTCGACTCAAGTTCTACTTGAGTTTTGATTCTCGATCTGTAATACGGGCCTAAGACTAATGATGCAGACTTGGTGCACCATCGATGCACTGCCGTATCATGCCATATTGCTAATAGCCAGTTGCACTCAAAGGTAAACGATTGGACAATTTAAACAGGCTGCGGTTAATCTGTGGATGGGTGACCGCATAGCGGTATTTTAACTAAGCGTCTCCGTAATGCACGTAAAAATCGTCGATCTCGGTTGTTTTCATTAGACGGCAGTCGTTAAGCCAAGTCGGAGATCTTTGGGTGGCTTGAATAACTCTGACACAAGGTTGGACAATAACCAAACAAAAAGAAATAAAAGATGTACTTAACTATTCATTTTATGATAAAATAAACAGTGATAATATAAAGAATAGAGACGTGATCAGTTGATCACTCACTGTGGGCCTCATAAGAAAGCTCAAGGTCACTCAGCGAGCTATGTAGAGAGTATGCTTGGTATTTCTCTACGAGATCGAATCAGAAATGAGGATATCCGTAGAAGAACTAAAGTTGCCTTGCTTGCTCGTAGAACTGATGGCTATTGGGGCAAAAAGGTTCTTGAGTGGAGACCGCGCACTGGAAAACGCAGCGTGGGACGACCTCCAACGAGGTGGACAGACGACCTGGTGGCTGGGATTCATTGGATGAGGACTGCATGTAACCGCTCGTTGTGGAAATCTAAGGGGGAGGCCTTTGTTCAGCAGTGGACGTCCTTTGTCTGATGTGATGATGATGATGAAACAGTGAAAAACCTAATCAACAGTAATCGATTCTAATAGCGAAAATACATTGGCTAATCATCATCATTTCGGCCGAATGAAGTCCACTGCTGGACACAGGCCTCCCCCAAAGATCACCACAACCACCGATATGGATGTGTTGTGGGCTCATTGGGGGGTTTTGCCATAATCGCCACGCTTATCTGGCATTGGCTAATACGTCTGCTATAAAACGTCCTCATGTAAATTTCACTCGAAAGCTTTATCCACTCGATACATTCCCCACTACACCTGATTAGACAAGCTCGTACATGATGGCAATAACTAATGTCCGTCGCGCATCTCGTTAACATGAGTAAATATTCATTAGCGCGCGCAAGATTAATGAGGCCTGCCACCTGCCCGCCGCGTCCTGATACCGCACATCACGCGCACACTTACCGCTTTTTAATCCTTCATTGCCGCTTTAAAGCGTAATTTAGAGCTTTATGCCCGTGTACTGTGGGATGTGTAGCCCCAATTATTAAATTCATTAGCAGTTGGTAGATATGCGTGGCATGAAATCGATTCTAAATCGAAAGGTTTTATCTTGGAATATCTTTTTTAACGATGCATACGATTTTATACTGTCACTATGCACTATTATTTCCTTTTTTCCTTATTATAAAACCATTTTAATTGATTTAATATGGAAACTGGAATCTATCATAAATGTTTTCATTATTTCGTTAAGAATTGCATATGTGATAGTGACAAGATTGACATAATTCTGAGTTATGTAGTGCTTACCAGCTGAAGTATCACATCTTATATCAGCGTACTCTTCACTTCCGTAACAAAGGACCACACTAGATTATGTATACCAAGGACTCGGTGTCCGACGGATAGAGACTGGAGACGATCTCAAGTTACCCAACAAATATAATATTACAAATAATTCTGACTGTTGACTCATGCGGAAGCAAACATTATTAATCTAATAATAGTCACTTGCTAACAAATTATTACCGTAGACCGTACCGAAGACTATCGGCCGGCAAAATTAATAATCAATCTAATACAAAATCTTTAGATTTAAGACTTTGAACTTAATCTGTTTTTGAGTTCTTTTTTCATGTAGTTAGTGGCCAACCTTGTGTCAGAGATGTTCAAGCCGCCCAAACGCCTCCAAACTTGGCTTAACGACTGCCGTCTAATGATAACAACCGGGACCGACAATCAGTTCAAATACCACTGTGTGGCCATCCATATCTAGCCTAACCGCGCCAAGCGTTGCTGAACCTCACCGAACGTTCATCGCTGTATTGTGACCATTTACCTCGTTTCACTGACCGACTTTTCCGAATTCCGACCGAATTGTAGGACCGATTTTGACGGGACTTTCACTGGCAGATAGATAACTATGAGGAGTAACTAATGCTACTTATATGTTGGAAAAATAATTAGGGCTCCGCGAAAAAAAACCCATGAAATCCAATATATATATATATATATGAATGAAAGTGAATGATTATATTCCAACAAAAATCCAACAATCTCTTATAATTGAATAGCTGCAAGCCCTTACAAAACAGCTATTTCTTTCATCGCTCAGTTTCAGTTCAATTCAATTTTAGGAATTGTAATTGGTGGCTAATGATATATCATTTTGATTAAAGTGATGTTGTAATGTAACTAAAATCGAAGTTGCTCATCAAACTATGTATATCAGTTAATTTATATTGCACTCGATGCCACTTCATCATGATGATATTATGTTTGCACCACAGAAATGCTACACAATAGTAACGTTGATTTGTGTGAAATTTCAACCAGAGAACATTTAAAATTATATAGGGTTAGGGCGCAATAAAGTACACAGAACATTTACTCATCAATGCAAAACAAATTGGAAATTAAGAACATATTTTTAATGAACGTGAATAAATGAATGATAATAATAAACGTGATACAAATAACCTGCTCCTTAACCCCTTAAAATAAAGTTCACTATTTATGTAGGGCACAATTATTATTAAATGTAATCTGTTGTATTTGTAAGGTAATTTCCGTAATAAATAAGGTTTTCAAAAAATCGCAAGCGATGACACGGCCAGTATTAACAGATATTATTGAATATAATGTAGTGCTTGTGGTTTTTTGTGAAAATTATAAAAAAATACGTATTTGAAGCAAGTAAAGTGTTGTATAAATTTAGGTACTTCTCCAAAAATACAAACATTATACTGTTTGATAACCTTTAATCAGTCATGGTCCGTTGCATTTAATTGTGTACCTTCGAGTGCCACGCTTTAAAGATTGATAAACAGGTAAAGTTTCTTGTGGAAACTCTTGAATTGATATCTTTGAACGGAAAACGGCTGAGAGACTTTCACGAAGTTGTCTCCAAGAGTCAAATAAAGAGGTTTTGTGCGGAGCTATCCCTAAAGTTCGTTCTCGTGCCGTGTGATGCTCACATTTCTAACATTTTGTTTATTGTCTGCTGACGTTTGCGATTTAATTGGAAAGTTTTCTGAGATATTAATATCTTAACTTCTTTGAGACAACATAACATATCTGTAACAAATGTATTGACTCACAAATTACGTTTGCTCTAAAAAATTACAGAGGAATGGAATAATATGCACGTTTTGCTTCCATATGTAATCTATACAAATAAAAAAATTGAAGTGTCTTTTTGTAATGACAAAATAACAGTTTTTTACTAAATGCTTATAAAAGTATATGCGGTACTTATTATTTTGTTATAACTGTTTTTTGTCTGTCTGTTTGTTCCGGCTAATTTCTGAAACGGCTGGACCCATTTTGACGGGACTTTCATTGGCAAATAGCTGATGTTATAAGGCTAAACTTAGGCTATTTTTATGTTAGGAAAAAGAAATAGGGTTCCGCGAAAAATGACCCATAAAATCCAACATATATACTAATTATGTCATAATTATTTATAAATAATCCGATTTCTCTTAAATTAAACGGTGGGTAAAACCGCGGGTACAGATAGTATTGAGATAAAGCAGGATTAAAAATCAATCGTCACATAGCGGAACCCCGGATCTTGTACTACTCTTGTATGTAAGATAAAAAAGAAAATAAGAGACCTTCGAAGTAGTTATCATACCACAAGACCTTTGAAATATGACCAACAGTCAGTCATAGTGCCGAAAGCTACATTGATTGAAATCTAGATTATTATTAAAATAGTACTTCTATTTAATATTCGACTACTTTGTATTCCAATTATTTACGCTGCGATCGCTACTGGCTGATATAATTAGCGACACAAAGTGTATTGTGGTATTAATTACGAGTATCGGTTCCCAAGCGCGGCAGATCGCGCGCTTCCCATTAACACCTTTAGAGTCCTGATTTATGGGAATGCGGTACGTGGTGGCGGTTTGGATGCCTGTTCCACATACGAGCAAGACATGTAACCTCACCCTTTATTTTTAGGACATTTCTACATATAACTAAGAAGATATATTTCCTATCTGCCTTCGCCCATTTCCTTTTTTACTTTATAATGTGCTCTTTAATCTTTCTACCCCTTTCTATCTTAAATAACACTTCCAGCCTCTGTGACACACGTTCTAGTTTCTTGAAATCATCAGAAAATCTAAAATAAAATATACGTATGCATTCGACTTATTATTTACTATTTAAGCAGCTCGCTTGTGGAATGCATTACCTATGGAATTAAGACGTGCCCAAACACTATTTATTTTTCAGAAAATGGTGGAGCAGACTTTTCTCTAAGGGGATTACATCACTCAAATCGCAAAAATAGCATAACTTTAAAGGATTTTTTGTCTAATCCTTTTGTGCACTGGATATGTAAAGAATATGTTATACTTAAGCTCATCACAAAATTGTATTCTTTAAAATTATGAATAAACAAGCTGAAATGTTGGAAAAAAGACAAAGTAAATAGGCACTTTTTAACCTAAATTGAATTTGCTCTCTTTAGCGGCTCAATAGTTAGGCATGAATTTAACACCTAAAAACGCGGAATCACGTCTGTAACAATTCGTATTCTTTATTTTCTCATTTATTGAATAATATGGCGGGTAGACTGTACGTGCAATCCAAGCTTGAACAGCTTTGAATGATTATGAATTAAAGCCTATTGTAAATAGTACAGATATAACAATTACGTAAAATAAATATAGAAATTAAGTTTCTATATATATTTAAAGGAGTTTATAGTTTCGTTTTGTGTTTTGAACTTATCATAGAGTAAGCCTGACAATGCCTAAATATAAACATAAATGTAAAGTGAAGCGTGCCCGAACTAGTAAAAAGTATGCTTGGTACTTACATTATTTCCGTTTATTTTCGCTTTTACTTTAGTATTTCGTTTGTCAATACTACGTAAAAATGTTGAAAGCTAGGTCATCGTAACTAGTTCCGTCACTGAGATCAGGTAAGCATCTACCTGATCATCATCAGACCTTCAGAATCTATTATGTCTAAAATGGTAACACTTAATGCAAAATAAGATAACTGGTGAAACTCATCATTGTAACTATTTTATTATTATAAAATGTGTTAGGGTCTCTCAGAAAGGGAATAGAAAATAGGCAGAATAATGACAACACTGCGACACATCTGTGTTTTTGTCTAATCTTTAGATTCTTTTGTTGTAGTACGGTCGTTTATCGGTCGTTGGCGGTAAAGTAACAAATACTAGCACAAAGACCAAATCATCAAAAATAATTAAGGGTATTGCATTGCCCAATGAATTGGGCAATTCAATGGCCTTAATTATTTTTCTCCTTTTCGAGTTAGATATATTTCATATTTATTAATATATTTTATCTACCGATTTATGTATAAAATATTTATTGGATTATTATGTATTTATATTATCCCATATCCATTCTTCCTATCCTGTCCAAAGTCCTTGAGAGTGTTGTCCAAAATCAACTGTCTTCATATCTCTCTTCTAATAGCTTGTTAAGTTCTTACCAATCTGGTTTTCGTCCTGGTTATAGCACTGTAACGGCACTAGTTAAAATAACTGACGACATCCGACTAGCCATGGAAAATAAAATGCTAACGTTATTGGTTTTATTGGACTTCAGCAATGCTTTTAATTCAGTTGATTTTGACATCCTCTTAGGAAACCTATCGTCTCTTAATATCTCATCTTCTGTGATTGCATGGTTTAACTCATATCTTCGGGGTCGCTCGCAGTCAGTTCATTCCGATGATGGCTGTGTGAATTGGCTGCGGGTGTTTCACAAGGAGGCGTCCTCTCACCTCATCTAAAATTTCTAAAAATAATTATTATCACTGTCAAATTTTGATTTGTTATTAGATAAATCCATATTTCATCAATAAGGTTCCAGGGAAGCCACATGTGCAGAAAGAATCAATACCAGACATATCTGTCGTCAACATAGTCATTAGCCCTTTATTAAGCTTTTTTAATAAGGATCTGTTTAATGTAGGCCTTAAACTTTCTCTCAGGAAGGTCTGTAACAGATTTAAGCAGCTTATTATAAAAACGAACACAATTCCCAAGGAATTACTTATTTGTTTTACCTACTCTAAATTTGGGCACTACAATTTTATTTTTATGTCGTGTATTTATATTGTGAAAATCGCTTTTTATATAAAACCTATGCAGATTTCAGATCTATTCTTCATAATAATAAGTCAAGTTTTAGTTGTTATCAAATAACTGTTTCAATACTATTGTACACGTGACTTTGCCCTCTTTTTACCACCACCCTCTTTCACTCAAAGGTTTTGCTGGTAGAAAACTCAGTCTGAGTAAAGCTTGCCTTTGTACATAACATTTATTTTGACTGTCAGATTTGTACTTTCTTTTTGTACAATAAAGAATTCAATAATTTTATTAGAACAAATATGTGATACAATATTCTACTTATTACGATGTTTATGAGTTGCTTATTTTTAAATAATTAAATTTATAGAATTTAAATACTTATCTGTTTCTTCCAACTAGATGTGGTTACTGTCGAATTACATCATGGTATGGTTTCGTTGGCAAAAAGTGATGTTAAGAGTCAGCTCAGATTAAACGTAGTTCTTTTCCAATTTGCCTTGCGGTTGAGAACATATTCAAGTAACCCGCTAGCAGTTCTCCGCCTAATCTGCGCCAAAGGGTACCGCTACCGATGTCGATTGATCTCCACGCGAAGCTGTTACCCATGTTGTCTTTGTTGTTATTAAACTTTTATAAACAACTTACTAACCTTACCTACGATATTTTATTTATACCTCAATTATTTGACCAATTGACGATTCTTATGGACCGGTGTTAATTCATTTTCTTTGATTTGGTTGTATCGGATTCAAAAGCTTAAAAGGGAATTTTACATGCCTCCTAGAAAGAGGACGAATATATTTCGAAGTTACATGGTCTGCTAAGATGCAAAGTCTAGCTCGATCTCTCAAAATTGCTGTTGATCGTTAGGCTCAGTTAGCTACTAAACGTGAGTGCAATCCACAGACTTGAACAGCAGAAAGCAGCACGCAGTGCCGGTCGCGGTTTGGTACTCAACGAGTTTTTACTGCTGCCTCTCGATCACAAGAAACTAATGAAGGACATGAAGCACGTCTCGCAAGCGATCGGAAGCACCGTGCTGCATCACGCGTCTCAGAGACTTACATCCAGCGCGAATCGTGATTGAGGTCGTAGAGTATCCGCACTGCGACGTCTCTATACATAATCGACATCCAACGGTCATGCATTTGGACGTCCATTTAAAGAATGGCTAGCGAATTTATTTCAATCCTGAAAATGGCGTAGAGCGCTCGGAAAATTCACGTCAAACTACACTTCTTGTATTTATTGAACTGTGCGAAGAGGACTTGTTCGCCAAATCGTGAAACGAATGGCGAGATGCCATCATAATAGTATGATGGCATCTTCAGCTTCTTTGCTTCTCGTATGTATAGACGTACGAGAAGCAAAGAGCTGTGTTTGATCGACATCAACACAGAATGTGATTTCTCGGGAGTAATGAAAGACGCCGCATTGGGTAATGTCTACACTGTGCATCCAAATAATGGCGAGTGCTATTTCTGGCGCCTTTACTGCACACGAGTCTTTTTGATGCCGTTAAGTTTCCCAAATATTGCCTAGCCTACGGAGCGCTCTATCTACTTGACGATAATAAACACTGGAATCTCGTTGGTCTTCTAAGCGCCGGCAGTTGGGGTTCGACTTATTGCTGTCCAGTCAGCGCACATTATAGTGAGTGATCTCGAACGCGTGTCTGTATAATGGGCAGGAGTGGTGGCGTGGGCAATCAGATCGCTCGCAATCGGCGCTCTGTATGCTCGCTTGAAGCGGGCGGTCTGCTCACTCGGTCTGTACGCTGTATGTGGGATGGGAGGATGGCAGTTGCGAGCGCACTCGCGAAACTTAGCTTGATATTATAAAAGTATTGTGCAACACATGACTCAAAGCCCTAATTTAAATGGCAAAATAAGCGGTGTGCTTATAATGAGTGATTTGACTGTTAATACTGGGCGGAAAAGGGCAAGTTACATTTTGTGAAAGTTATTGATGACGACCAGTCCGACCATCCAGTACCATGTGAAAAGTCTTTCCAAACAAAGGACAACAGCGCATGGTTTGGCACTGGGCTGGCTGGGCTAGATGCAATATGTGGCATCCCCATGGGTCGTGTTATTCGGAAATATGTCATTATCCCTCTACACCTACTTGTACTTATAGTTCCTAATAAAAACTCAGGTCATTATTGCAGGTTTTCAATAACATGACGTACATTTCTAAATTCCACGCGTGTGAAGCCGCGGGCAAAAGCTGGTGTATCGTAAAAAACGCGATCAAAATGCTACGTGATTATTCTGCTACCAATGAAATTTTATAAAATATGCTACTGCGAGCGATGAACTCATCCGTGAACTGCAGCAAAGCAACAGCCGTTTAGTTTTTGTTTACATTTCAGTTTTCTGTGAAAATATATTTTCTTCTCTGTCATTTACACCGGTTATATTATATCAAACTTAAAAAGTATATTTAAAAATTATTATTATAATAAAACACTTTTAAACGGATTCTATCGCGTATATTTTGATTTTTGATTTTCCTGACGTTTCGAATACTTTGCAGCATTCGTGGTCGCAGGATGACTGATGAGTCAATATACGCGATAGAATCCGTTTAAAAGTGTTTTATTATAATGTGTAATAATCGCGAAAATCTAAGACATTACTATAAAAATTATTAATATAACCATGGCGACCTTAATAGCGTAGTAGATCCTCCGCTGTCTTTGCAAATAGTTGGACGGAAGGAGATATAAGTGTGAAACGCATCAACCGTTCAGGAGAAATATTTATTTATTTAATCTAAATATATATATTTAAATATCTATACTCTCTTTAGCAACCAAACAAAATAGAAATACAATTTTATTTTACAGAAAATAAAGCACTATGTGATTTTGTTGTCACAAAATATTCATTAACAGCTCGACCACTGGTACTGATGACTACAGAGATATTCGCTTTCACTACCCAGGCCATAATTGGCAAAAAAAGGCTCTACTCTGAGGATTACAGGTGAGCCAGTAGTGTGGTTTTCCATTTTAAAAACATATGTACGAAGCATTGTTCGAGCACTATTTTTGTTTATGCAATAAAGTATTTTATCTAACAGCTTTGTTTTCTGAGTGTAGTTTTTGGAGGTAGCTGTAGGAATAGTGCTCCGGTTGTGCGCGCGTAAATACGCGCTTGGGGCACATTTCATTTTGGTGTTGTATCCATCGTGAATTTTATGCTTTATCTTGTAAAACTATACCTGTTTTACTTCATCATATTAAAGGTACTACTCCCAGTTCCATAGTCGGAGAATTCTGGTGGCAATGGTTGGCAAAACTAAATGTCGTGTTAGAATTAGTTACTTTTATTAAAATAATTAATGGCTATGAAATTACAGGCATTTAAACCTGCAATGTTTGGGCACCTACTTGGTTTTTGTTACGGAAATTGTACTGATGACGACTCTGACCGCTTCATGTTAAGACTATAAGTCAGGTAAAAAGAAGAACTTTAGTACTTTGACATAAATAAGTTACTGGTAGACAAAATTAAACTAAAAAAGAAATAAACTTTCTACTTTTTTGAAGTACACCTAATCGTACGTGACTTACTTGGTAATTAAAATGGTTGTGAACTGTATATTATATAGTAAAGGTATATTTGACCATCACTAAATATAACAATGTCACCACGCATATAGAAATCTCACAGTTAAGGTTTCATCATCATCATATCAGCTAAAGGACGTCCACTTCCACGTCTACTGTCGAAAATGGCCTCCACCCTAGATTTCCACAATTATGTCGTCATTTTCGGGTGGATTGGCCAGCACTCACCTCGCTTGGCAGGCATGTTGGTGAGCGCAGTATGGATATTGTTCCACTGAAGGGACGTTCCCACCATCCCTCTGGTCTGTCCCCGTCTGGTCTGGTCCCCAAGTCGCCTTTTACAACATCCACGAGAGGAGATGGAGTGGTGCTATATTCTTAATCCGGACACCACACTGAATATAAGTTAGGTACTTAAGATTTATTAAAAAGAAAAGACACGATGCTACTAACATTGTTATTTACTTGTTACTAACTGAGATTTAAAGACACGTTAAAAATACAGATTTTATGGTTATTGCAACAAACGCGTTATGTAAGTACCTACGCATTATTCAAAAGCGAAACTTTTGCTAAAGAAGAAGCTGAAGTTCTATTAGTAGGCTCTTTATGTAGCAAAACAACAACAAATGAATTACATTACATACCAAATAGAAAAAGTAAAAAAGCCCTTGCCGTGTTGGTGCCGGCTTTGCCGTGTTGGTACTTAGAATACCACCACCCCATCTCCTCCCGTGGGTGTCGTAAAAGTCGACTAAGGGATTAGCCGGAGGATGGGCAGCAGCGTCCTTTGAATACATTAACAACTCAACTGCGATCGCCAACCCGTTTGCCAAGCGTGGCGATTATGGCAAAACCCCCCAAAGAGCCCACAACAGATCCATATCGGTCGTTCTGGTGATATAAGGGGGAGGCCTGTGGCCAGCAGTGGACTTCATTCGGACGAAATGATGATATAAAATCGGATTTATCAGCCGTTGTAAATGGACTTATGAGTTTAGTAATAGCAAGGGCAGGCGATCCAAGGGAAGGCGATTCCCCTAAACCATTGTTATGGTTATAGTCAGTTATGGTTATTATTATGGGTATATATAGGTAAATAGTCTTCCGCAAAACAAAGTCTTATTCGATAAATTCAGATTTATGTTCAATTATTAATACAAGTAAAAAGTTATTTTTAAGCTAACATAGCAATATATTAGGTCTTTACCTATGAAATTGCCGTTTTGTACGAAGTATAGCAATTTTTTTCTATATATACTATTTATTTTTATAAAAGTAATCACCCATGCAATCGATGCATCTTTGCCAACGCAGTGGCAGTTTATCTATTCCCTTTTCGGAGAAATCAGGTGGACGGTAGGCGACAATCTCTTCAAAGGCATTTTGTACTGGCTCTCGGGTATTGATTTTTTTTCCCGCCAAAAAGTTATCCATATAAGGGAAAAGTAGAAGTCTGTACGCGCAAGGTCTGGTGAGTACGGCGAATGACGGAGAGCTTCTAACCCCAGCTCTCGTAGCTTGGAGACTGTTGTGCAGTACGGGGTCGCACGTTGTCGTGCAGGAGTAGTGGGGACGGGCGATTGATCAATGCTGGTTGCAGATGTGCGAGCTTCTCCATCATAGTGTTCAATACTTCACAGTACACATCTGCTGTAATGCTCATCCCGTTTGGTAAGAAGCTGTCATGAACCACATCGACACGAGACCACCAAACAGCGAACATAACTTTTCTTGGGGTCATTTTTCGTTTAGGGCATTGAAAATGTGCTGAACCAGGATCTAAACGACTTACTGAGCACTTGCGATTGTCAAACAGAATCCATTTTTCGTCGCAGGTAATAATGCGGTTCAAAATTCCTTCGTTTCTGTGCCTACTGAGAAGCGCAGGGCAGGCCTCTACGCGCACGTTGCGCTGATGATCGTTAAATTCCAGGGGCACCCATTTGTCAAGCTTTTCTACCGTGCCAATTTTACGCTAACAGACCAATATTGTTTTGATGCTAACGTCGAAAGTTGCTGCTAATTCAGCCGTAGGTCATCATCAGCTTCCACAATCGCCTTTAATTCGTCATTCTCGATAAAAGTTTTCGGACGAACACGGGTTTTATTTTTCACATTGAAATTTCCAGAACATAAGCGGGCAAACCAATAACGGATTGTGCGTTCGTTTGTAGTGTTCGCTCCGTAAACGTAGTTGATGTTGCATGCCGCTTGTGCCGCGTTGCTGCCACGACGGTATCATATTCCATAATTACTCGACGTACGTATCCATGATGACGAAAAAGACTCAAACGTGGTGAAAACATAAAACGTTTAAATAATGAAAACGATGTTTATAAAACAAAATAAATTTGAATTTAAAATTCGTAGCCAAACAAAAAATATTTTTATTTGAAATTGCCAATATTTTAGAACGGCAATTTCATAGGTTATGGTGGTGGTGGTATAGGTTTAAGACCTATAAATAACAAACGGTTTATTATTAATACTTATTCAGCACTTCCTCACCACAAGACTCTTCAGGTATAAAGAAAACAATTATGCTACGATGACTGAAAATCTCCGCCTCCAGCACTCATTCATCATCATCATCATATCAGCCATAGGATGTCCACTTCTGAACAAAGGCCTTTCCCATAGATTTGCACAATTGTGTCGTAATTTAAGGGGAATTTTCCCATACCCACCGTGCCTGGCAGGCGGATTGGTGAGCGCAGCGTACTGCTACTGTTGTTGTGTGTTCGACTGAAGGGACGTTGCTGCCCATCCCTCTGGTTTAGAGTCCCTTAGTCGCTTTTTCTCTTCTCTTCTCCATGAGATCAACTATTTGGAACCGTGCAACTTAAATTCTGACGTTTCATAAGTGCCAATATTTGGTTTATTTGAAATAAAAAACTTTGACTTTGACTTTGACTTTACGACATCTTCGGGAGCTAAGCTGTTCATGTGCTATATTCTTAATCCGGACACGACACGGAAAACTCATACATACATATGTAGCCCTGTTTATTCAAGCCAAGGCTACTTCACATTATTTTTTATTTTTTTGAAAAAAAAAAAACTTTGCCCCTCACTAGGATTTCTCCTGTGTCGTGGGTGCGTTTACAGACATGAATTTCACACACAATACACCCAGACCCGGAACAACTACCTGCAGATCATACAAATATTTGTTCCGTGCGGGAATCGAACCCACGACCCGGAGCGCAGCAGCCGACTGTATCAGCCACTGCACCAACCGTGCCGTCAAATTTATATTTGCTTACATAAAAAAAACACATCATAAATATTATGGAGGACACGTATATGGGGCGCGAAAAGCTGTCGTTAAGTCGTATATTTAGGGAGCGCAAGTTCGATTACCAGTGCACCTGACACGAGGCACGGCCGCTGAGATTACGCACGCGACACATGAAACCTCTTTAGATACAACCAACTTTTTCATGCGGTTGCGAAAACGAGGTTACTGGAGACTGGATATTGATGTTGCGTGTTCTCGACGACGAGCTAATATTGCCGTAAAAATAAAATGAATGTTAATAAATACTTTCGTAGCGTGTACAGTGTATAGCATCCCCTATGCCAATGTTTATGTATTACAGTGTGGTTTGTTATTATTTACTGAATGGATACGTTGCTTGCTTCAGAAGGTGTATTGGTCACGTAATGTGATGAGATTTTTAACGAGTTGTCGTAATGAGATCTTGTTCTGTTATTGCAAATTCAGTGAGCTCGACTGAAAGTCTCTGAACAATTAATAAGTAAAAATATAGCTCTCTCAGAAAAATTACTAAGTAAAAATATAGCTATAAAACTAAATCATAGCTATTAAACGCTAGATTTTATTTTTTACACTGTGTTCTACACTTGCTTTTATTTTGTGTCGTGGGTATAGAAATTAACCTATAAATATTTATTCCACGTGGGGTTCGAACCCGTGACACGTAGCGTAGCAAGCCAATTGCTTAGCCACTGTACCCACCATGCCGTGATTAAATCATAATACAGTGCACACTTGTGGATAAATAGCTAGTCCGCAGATCGATCGATGTGCAACGCTCCACTTGCCCCGGTATTTCTGTAGACGGTGAGCATTAATAATTTCGGCCGAATGAAGTCCACTGCTGGACACAGGCCTCCCCCAAAGATGTCCACAACGACCGATATGGATGTGTTGTGGGCTCATTAGGGGGTTTTGCCATAATCGCCACGCTTGGCAGACGGGTTGGCGATCGCAGTTGAGTTGTTAATGTACTCGAAGGACGCTGCTGCCCATCCTCCGGCTAATCCCTTAGTCGACTTTTACGACACCCATGGGAGGAGATGGGGTGGTGGCATTCTGAGCCGGCACCACACGGCAAATTGAGCATTATTTATACATAATCGTGGCGAGAAGAGCTTGTCATTTGCCTGGTGGTAAGCGTCAGGCCCATAACAATTGTAATGCTATCACATGCGCATATCAAAAGCGCATAAACTGTACTCGTCGTACTGTCGTCATACGTGTCTTGCCTAACTCCATTTGAGTTTCGTTACTCGTTTTCCGACTCCTCTGTAAGTTTGGAACTTGGCGTTTGAAAAGGTTAATGATGAGATCATAAACTCATTATACACTCAGTGTAAGGCACACAGTCATTAGGTACCAACTACCAATACGACTCCGATGTCAATATTGAAGCTAAAAAGCAATTTTGTATCTCGAATTAAATACGAACTAACAATTACATGTGTGTACCCCCCAGGTATTGCCATAATCGCCACGCTTGGCAGACGGGTTGGCGATCGCAGTTGAGTTGTCAATGTATTCGAAGGACGCTGCTGCCCATCCTCCGGCTAAACCCTTAGTCGACTTTTACGACACCCATAGGATGAGATGGGGTGGTGGTATTCTGAGCCGGCACCACATGGCAATTGTTGTTTTAGCTCCCGTAAAATTAAATTGTTCGAGACATATCTCTAACCCATTGCCATGGCAATTTTTTTTATTTACACACTATTATTTCAACTGTATCCTGGGTACAGTTTAGAGTGTACAGTGGAGTGATTCGCATTTCGAAATAACACTATTTTAGAGATAATCTCTAACCCGCTTTGTCTAAAGAAAAGGTCACGATAATATAGATTTCTTATAAACATTGTATTCTCCCAAATAATAGAGGCAAAATGTTGTAGAATTATGGCATCTCTACTAACACACGTTCCATTTCTCTCAACTACGTTGAAACATGATCGTGAAATTTAGATAACAGTAAGGATTTCAGAGAAAAAAGCAACTGCTTTAGTTATTTTGTTACGTAGATAACTAAAAACATGGACGCCAGAAAGCCTACGTCAGCCATATTCTTTGATATGACAAATGCTTTTGATTTTGTATCACGTGACATACTTCACGTAAGCTTGAAAACTATGGGTTCCGGGTTAGGTTTTGCTCAACGTGTATCTTAAAAATTCAACGCAATGCACTGAAGTAACAAAAATTTACAACGATAAAATAGCAATAGTGCATTTTATAAACATCAATACTACTGGTGTATCTCAAGGCAGTGTGAAAGGACCTCTTTTATTCCTATTGTACATTAACAATCTCATGCCGTGTGGTGCCGGCTCAGAATGCCACCACCCCATCTCCTCCCATGGGTGTCGTAAAAGTCGACTAAGGGATTAGCCGGAGGATGGGCAGCAGCGTCCTACGAGTACATTAACAACTCAACTGCGATCGCCAACCCGTCTGCCAAGCGTGGCGATTATGGCAAAACCCCCCAATGAGCCCAAAACATAGCCATATCTGTCGTTATGGTGATCTTTGGGGGAGGTCTGTGTCCAGCAGTGGACTTCATTCGGCCGAAATGATGAATCTCATAAATGTCACGAATTTTCCATGTATATTATTTTCTGAATGATATCTCTGTTGTTTTAACATGTAATGACAATAGTAATTATGAATCTGCTATTACCAATACCATTATATCGATTATAAGTTGGCCAGACAATTATAGTTTAAATGTATATTTAGATAAAATAAAATAAATACAATTTTATGACGAAAGACAATCACAGAAATCATTAATATACAATAGAAAGACCAAAAAATATTGTAGATAGAACGACGACATTCTTAGGTTTATGGGTTGATAAACACTGTGACCGGAAAGCACAAGTAGTTATCGTCTGGAATAAAATAAATAGATTTGTGGATGTAATATACAGACTACGTAGAACAGAAAACTAGAAACAACTGTAATGGCTTATCTGAAGTTGAAAGAGCATTTACTGCCCAAAATATAAAAATATACAACACAATACCGTATCGCTTGAAATAGTTAGGTTAGGTTAGGTTACCTTTAAATTATTATAAGACAGAACTTAAGAAATGGTTACATGAAAAAAGATTTTACATAATACAAAAAATATTGACTACTAAGCATAAATCATTTTATTACAGCACAACACAATGTACTTTCACGTATTTAAATTTGCAAATATAAACTATGTAAGAGTTTAGTCTTTTTTTAACCCCGACGCAAAAAGGATTATAAGTTAAGAAAAGGTGTTATAAGTTTGACCACTATGTGTATCTGTATGTGGCAGCATAGCTCTTAAACGGGTGAACCGATTTGATTGCGGTTTTATTTGAATGCAGGTTTTTAGCGGTGGTTCTTAAACATTTTTTATCAAAATCAGTGCAGCCGTTTCAAGTTGACGGCACGGTTAGGGCAGTGGTTGATACAGTCGACTGCTGCGCTCTGGGTCGCGGGTTCGAATCCCGCACGAAACAAATATTTGTATGATCTGCAGGTAGTTGTTTCGGATCTGGGTGTATAGTGTGTGAAATTTGTGTCTGTAAACGCAGTAAACGCAGCGTGGGACGACTTCCAACGAGGTGGACAGTCGACCTGGTGAAGGTCGCTGGGAGTCGTTGGATGAGAGCGGCATGTGACCGCTCGATGTGGAAATCTAAGGGGGAGGCTTTTGTTCAGCAGTAGACATCCTGTGGCTGATATGATGAAAGGCACCCACGACACAGGAGAAATCCTAGTGTGTGTGTGTGTGCTAATCCTATAAAAAATAACGTCATCAGCTCTTTTGTTAGCTGCGGTAGGTATCTTAAACGCACAATGGGTATGTACTTTACTTTCAAACATATGTGTGACCTAAAATTGCACCCATGTATAACTATACAAGATTATAGAATTTTTGGTCTAATGCTGCAGCCAGGATATCCAGCACACTAGTACACTCTTGAAAAAAATAATAGTAGATATGTCGTGTTTGGATTCGTTTTCATGAGTATTTTAATTTTAATTGCAATTGTATCGGGATCGGATCTACAAATTATCTACTGTATCTTTAGTTATTTTCTAAAATGTGCTCTTCAGATTGACATCGTCATATTATGTGTGTGTGTCATATTATATTAATTGACAATTGAACAAGCCCCGAGTGAAAATGCTACGATTGACACTGACAGCCATTTCTATTCGACTTAATATGCGACATGTCGATCTTGAGTGCCTGCGACCACTCGTTGCATGTCGAGCGCTAGAGATATTTCTTAACAACATGAGAATACATGAAACCGTCTCCGATCGACATCCGCCATGTTTTTATGACAATCTCTATTTCGACTTGATCTCGCAACGTGCGAGAATCACCCCGAGACCCAAAACGACTATCTCTCGATCATACAAAAATTTCTTCCGTGCGGGAATCAAACCCCCGGCACGTTTACAATTGGCAAGCCAATCGCTTAGTTACTACACCAATCATGCCGTCAATTTCTTTCTAGCGTCGACATGTTGTTTTTATTGTCTTTTCAAAAACTAGGATTTGCCTGTATTGGAAGGAGAACCTATTGATATTGAAAAACGTACAGTTTGCTAGATTTAGTCTATAAAGTCTCTTAAATCGGTTATTTTTAATCTACTTCGTTGGCGATTTATGTTTACCTATTGCGCAGTATTCATGCTACAAATAATGGTATGTTGGTGTTCATTGTTCATTTATATTCATTTACCTACTTGCCCTGACATTAATAACCCTGTACTTGCGATATAGACGAACATAATACGTACCTACATGTTTTATTTGGCTCACCTCGCGTGGTACTCATACGAACCGTAACATTTTCTCGCCAACTTCACCATCTCCATTCAAAACTTTTTAAATCTATTAATAAAGTTGCTGACAAGGCTGTAAGGTAGGATGCTTATGAACACAAAATGAAATCTATATCAGGGTGCAAAACTGCTCGGTATCACGACACACGCAACGCCGACCCAACGCTAACGCTATGACGTCATGAAACACACGTAATCGAAATTTAAATTTACCCTTCTCAGGCAAAGATACGAACAATTATACAGCCATAAATGTTATGGTGTCACGTTTATTTGTTAACTGGCTGCTGACAACAAATACCTAAACAGTATCCTCGGCTTTAACAACGAGGGAAGCTTATAAACACATAATATGTAATGAGTAAGTAATAAAAAGTTGAATGTACGAGAAATGTTCATATGGCAGACGACCATTGTCATTTGTGGAAACGCAACGTTTTATCAGTGACACTCAAAAAGTAAAAGGTTCATCGTCCTGCAATTCACTGCGTCTGGATTGGAGCGTAGAGAGCGCAATATAATGCTAGTTCAGGGTTACCACAGCGCCAGCAATATTGAGTATAATGTCTAGTCCCGCAGCATGGCTTGCTGCCATTTGAATTTCTTAAAATGTTTCCTATGGGATTGCCCCCAGAGTAGTTACTGACTGATACCTCCCCGAGCTGTATTTTGGCAACCCTACGCGAGCCACTCAGAGACTCGGGTATCGGATCTACTTTGAATAGAAATTACGTAATCGACAAAATTTTGACGCAGCCTGCGGCGTCCTCCCGCTACCTCCCTTATCGACGCTACATCGCCATTGCATTAGACTCTTTCCCTTAGAATGCCAACGCGCTGATTTAATTTTGTTTTGACCTGGAAATTAGAACCGTTATAGAGACCGATAGAATGTAAATTTTGAATAGTTAATTAAATGACATTTCTCAGTTTAGAGGACCTGATACAAAATTTATTAATATTTCCAAAATATGTATTTCGTTACAATATCTATAGAATTAATTTCATTGCTTTATGTCAGTAAGAAAACTAATAATGAATTTTGTGGTAATAAATATTCTCTTCATAATATACGATTGTGGTTATTTACCTTTTCAAGACAAGAGTGTTTATGATATTAGTGTGGCGCTTGGTTACACATACAACAATAATTTGTGCAAATCCCGCAGCAAGATTCCAATTTGCAGGACGGTCGTGAGAGGTCCCACGCAAAATTACCTTACACTAGACAGTGAAAGTCCATTAGGTTTTATGGGTTCCACTCCTCAGGACGAATAGCGCGCTTGAAACGTTGAAATTAATTAAATTCTCACCTAAACGCGACTCAAAAGCTACGTTTGCTCTTTCAAACGTATATTTCGTTGGTTCTTTTTTGTCGACGCTGAAATAACGTTTTCAAATGTATTTAATTCAAACCTTAGATCTTTTGATTTATATTTATTTTCATCATCATCATATCAGCCGAAGGAAGTCCACTGTTGAACAAAGGCCTGGGACCACAGATTCCATAATATTATCGTAACTTTGGAGAGAATTTGCCAGTACCTACTACCACATTAACCGGCGAGCGGGTTGGAAAGCGCGGTATGACTGCTGATACTGCTGCTGCTGCCCTTTGGTTAAGAGTCCTTTACGGCCGAAATCAATAATCGATCTATGGATGGATGAATCTTTGGATAGTTTATTAGTATCTGTTTTTTGTGTTAAATGTGATGAACACAACAACGGATGAATATCAAAATCTTAAATCTGAATGTTTTAGATTAGATTGATTATTAATTTCGGCCGTTAATCACTTTATACGCCATCCACGGGAGGAGATTGATATTTTTAAACTGTACACCGCACGGAATCGGACATCACACGTTTTAATGAAATTAATTTAACTCGATTTTATTACTGTGCACTGTACATTATAGATGGTTGGCATTTTACAATGCAATAATTGTGACCTTTGAAATGCTATTAAAGTAAGTAAAAATCTTAACGAGTATGTGCCAAAAATACATAGATTTAATATACATTATACGCACAAACTTGTTTTGTGCTTTACCATGGTCAGGTTGTAGTTTTTTAATCTTCGTCGTCGTCGTCGTTTCAGCAGAATAAAGTCCACTGCTGGACACACGCCTCCCCCAATGATCGCCACAACGACCGGTCTAGGTGTATTGTGTGCTCATTAGAAGGTTTTGCCATAATCGCCATGCTTGGCAGACGGGTTGGTGACCGCAGTTGAGTTGTTAATATACTCGAAGGACGCTGCTGCCCATCCTCCGGTTAATCCCATAGTCGCCTTTTACGACACCCACGGGATGAGATGGGTTGATGCTATTCGTAGCCGTTATACACGGTTTTTAATCTTATTTTATTTAAGTGATTTTAGGGTTGCAGATCGTTGGAAAAGCGTTTTAGCCAAATTGATTGGACTTAAAAATTATTCTCGTCTTCTATCTTATTTTTCTTCGTGATCGTGTTCATAAGAACACGAAATTGCACATCGAATTAACTATACACATCATATTTTAAATCCTGGAGAGTGTAATAGCTTTCTCCACACATTTTCTCTGCGGCCCTTTAGAAAACCAACGCGGGCATATTTTAACGAGGCTTGCCCTTTGTCGACATCTTTTACAGGTGCAATCCAGCAATCAGCCGACTATTCATTTTAGGTACATTCCGTGCAGACATCATAAAGTTGCAGCCAAGAAATTCTACCGCCATTTTAAAATACTCGCACCTTGAGGGAACCCAAAGGTACGAGACCCTTTTTTATAAAATATATTACACTCCAATTTATTTTAAATTACACTAATGCTGTACAGGGCTTAATTAAAACTATGCAGACGAATGAATAATTCATAAGGAAGCAATTTGCAATGTTCATCCCGACATGTGCCGTGTGTGAGCATGAGCGGTACGCCCAATTACTCATACAATATAGTAGAGTGCTGTTTACAAGGAACAACAGCCTCTAGTTTCCGTGTCCTCTGGGACGTGGAGAACAGATACGCCATTGTGGCCACGACATTACGATGTGGGACGTTCAGGCACTATCGGGGTTTCCCTACAAAGCCCAAGATCCGCTACCTATACATTCCGCAAACCGAAACTTATTCGATTTCAAAACCGCATTAAAACGCGTGGTGGCGGCACAGTCACATTTTATTTGAGTTGGAAACTTTGTTATTGTTTTCAAAGTACTTAATACCTATCTCTATCATTTACGAGAGGCTGTTTGTGCAAATGCAAATTTCATGTTTAATCACTTCTCCTCGAACGGTCCCAGCTTTTGGGTATTATATCAGAAAAGTTTACCCGTAAAAATCTGGCATACTAAGGCTAAATCGTAAAGCAGTAGAGTTTCAAAAGCGGCCACTTTTTAGAGGGAATATCTCAGTCGGCCGCGGCAAACTTCCGAACTTACGGCTCAAATTTTAATAAACGAAGGTGGTTGCGCCCCCCGAAATTCATTTGTTTTACTGTGCAAGTTGTTGAAAATATAGCAGACCAATACAACGTCAGCGATGAAAAATGTTGGCAAAGGTACTTCTAGACAGCCAAGTAAGTTTACTCCTCGACATAAATCTCTACAGATTTTGGATTCCTCTCTATTTCTACTGGCAACTCGTCCGATACTAACATCACGTACCAAAGTGCATAACAAAACTAATAGTTGTACAATTTATCGTCAAAATTCCTTGTTTCCGCAAACTATTCGTTGTTTCTTGGATATAACAGAAATTGCTTTAGGTGCTCACCACGGCCACATACCGCGTTAATATAAATCATAACTCTATACCGAACAATGTCGATAAATTATTACACAAGGGAAAACAATAACGATGCGAAAAAAAACAATAACAACAATCTCGTTGTAATGGTTGTGTGGATCTAATTTAGAATATGTTGGTATTGTCGAATATTGCAGATTTTAACTTCGATAACTTCATTCTGTTGCTCCAACTAAGAATATCAGTAATTATGTACAACTCATTGATAGAATTTCACTTTAAATAGGATTTGAAACCTTGTCATCTTAGTCTTACCCGCGGATCTTAGTCTTACCAGTTATTTTGCTCTTTTCAAATTCTTCTTGCCGGCATTCATCTATAGTCTTAACGTTAAATATTATCGTGGTAACTACGTGTGGTGCAGGCTACGAATAGCACCAACCCATCTCATCCCGTGGATGTCGTAAAAGCCGACTAAGGGATTACACGGAGTATGGGCAGCAGCGTCCTTCGAATACATTAACAACTTAACTGCAATCGCCAATTCCGCCTGCCAAGCGTGGCGATTATGGCAAACCCCACAATGAGCACACAACACACCGATATCGGTCTTTGTGGTGATCTTTGAGGGAGACCTCTGTCCAGCAGTTGACTTTATTCGGCCGAAATGATGATGAACATATTACCACGAACTACTCGACAACTAATAATTGGAGGCTTAATCGAAGTCGAATCCGACTCGGCTGGGCAGCGTTCGAGCAAAATTGGTATCGTCTATTCGTCATCAATACCACAATACCTTAAGACCAAAGTCTTCAAAAGAACCAATGTGTTACCAATTATGACATATGGCACGTAGACATGACAATTGAGTTTGCATCACTAGCAAACCCACTTCTGAATCCGCAATGAAATCTCTAATTTTGTATTGGTTTTACTATTTTTCACTGGGGATTCTGAAGAGAGTTTGCTAGTGAGTCAAACAGAATAGCACTGCAGATCTGAAATCGCCAACACGCAGTGAGAAAAAGTGGTGATATCCATGTTCCTAGTTTGTATGAGGAGAAGCCTTCGCCCTGGAGTAGGCCAGTTACAAGCTGATATTATTATATTTTATAATCTTACTAATATTCCTTATAAACTTAAAATTTTCTATCTATACAAATAAATAAAATTGAAGTGTCTGTTTGTAATGTCAAAATAACAGCTTTTAACTAAATGCATATGAAAGTATATACGATACATATAACAAAAAAGCAATTTTTAAATTTTTTGTCCGTCTGTCTGTCTGTCTGTCTGTTTGTTCCGGGTAAACTCCGAAACGGCTGGACCGATTTCGACGGGACTTTCACTGGCAGATATTATAAGGAATATTCTATGTCGAAGTACTCTAAATTTCTTTTAAATTAAACGCGGGTGAAACCGCGGCTCCCAGCTAGTGTTTATATATGGTTTTGTCTCGCAGTCACACCCAAACTACTGAACTATTTCATGTGAATATTGGCAGAGTCATAGATTATGTTATGGAATAAGACATGAGAGTTAGAGAGAGTTTTACTTCATTGTCATTGTTTCCCTTAGGGCTTAAATTAATTCTCTTATTAAGTCACGAGTAACGGTAAGTTCGTAAGGCATGTCGCAGACTTTGGTTCGAACTTACGTGATTATTTATATTGAATTGATGCCTAGATATAATTACATACTAAATACTTCATTTATGGTTTAAAGTAATGTTTTATAGATACGTGGTCAATGATGCGGGATTAAAAGTAATCACGTGTTAGAATTTTTGTGGCTAGTTTCTTCAAATAGAGAACTTTCTATTGTTAAGTTGAAGCGACAGCGAAAGCACAATATTTATGGGGATGACAAACTAGTTTGATCGTTAGCAAAAATTTTGTTACGATGTACTCATGGCGAGCCTAATCCTAGTATAAACATATTATTTTACTTATCATCCTTGATTGGAGTAATCAAGGAAGGATCCCTCCCGGGGATAGTAATCTGTACAACCCATTGCCAGTATTTATTTATGTATATCTACATAATAAGACAAGTGCAGGCTGTACACTAAAAATCATTAAGTATGTATTTGTCCATCCGAAATCCAAAGATTTTGCATTAGATAGATTGTTAATTTCAGCCGTTAATGTCGCTGCTGAGCAAGCAATAAAAGCGAACAAATTTTTATTTTTATTTATTTATATACTCTTTATTGTACACCACATAATACATACATAGAGATAAATATTTAAAAAGATACATGTACAATGGGCGGTCTTATCGCACAGGGCGATCTCTTCCAGACAACCTTTGGATGGACAGGAAGAAAGGAGAGAGATATTGGGCTGTCAAGTGTACAGTATATCATACACAATATTACTTAGACATAAAAATATAAAATACATAACAATATATACAATAAATATTATATATATAAAACGATGATAAAATATACTAATAAATATCAAATATAACTAGGATAGGAAATTTTAAAACAAATTTTATTTTAAAGAAATTACTTTCGACTTTTAGGAAGCATCTTAAAATTTGAAAGTGTCGTGGACATTCTTTGTTTTACTGATACCTTTTACTGCATAATTCACGAAAATATCTTAACGTCTTTCATTTAAACCTCTCCGCCCATGCACAGTTATATAACAATGCGTATATATTATTTACAGAAGAGATCCACCAAAACTTATAAAAGGAAACATGAAAACGGTATGGAAGGAGGCGCAGGAAACGGTACACGGCAGATACGAGCCAAGCTTGGCGCCACTATAAGTCACGCTCTTTCCCAGTATTAACATAACGGAATGCATTTAGGAAATGAGATAGCTCGCTCAATGCCTTCTTAATTTCATCGGGAAATTAGTCGCCAGTTCGTGAGCGAAGTTAGCCGTGATCGTCTAAATCCGCACGTTAATCCGATGCCGAGGGCGAGTGCGTGACGCATTCGCTTCCCTTTCGTCCTTTATAACACATTTTATTATTCAAAATAAGGAAGTGGTCATGCGATGCCGTGTTGACAAAGTTTTTGTTAGACTTCTGTCATAAATACACAGTCGCTGAGTAAACTTCTATGTTTAATGAAAGCTTAGCTTTATGTGACTTGTAATGTGTTCTAGAATACGCGAAGTTCTATTTCGGGGTTTCGATTTGTATAAAAAAGCAAACGTAATGAAAGCCGACACGCGAAATGTAATAGATTGGTTAGTGATAAAGGAGTTAGTTTTAGTACGGTTAATTACTGTTTGATAAGATTTATGTTGGAAATGCGATGGTCGTACGCTGCGTGCACGCAATCTAAGCAACCGAGGTGTTCTCGATATCGGGACAATATCCGGTGTACACAATGTGGCCGGAAGAGCTTCATCTCCTGTATAGTTAAGTTACACGATAAGCGAACATAATCTGGACTAGACGGTGTAGACGGCCTTAACTTTGAGGGTTTTGGTTTGTGTATTGTCTAGGAAGTTACGCGAGCAATTAATACTAGTGATTGAACATGATTGCTTACATTTGTGGAGTTGTATTCTTGTAATACGGTTAGAACTATTCACGATGAAACTGTACAATATTTCTAAACAATTATTTTTTTACTTATTGTTTTTCATATATAAGACCTACGCAAGCGCCTCATCCGCCGCGAAAAAACCTAAGCTTCCGATCAAATATAAAAGTTGCGGAAACAGAAGCAGAAAGGGATGTGAAAAAACGCGCGGACTTGCGCAGTTGCGGAAGCAGAAGCATAGGTCTGTTGCATCACTAAGCAAAATACTATTTTAGCTTCGATCAACTTTCGATCCATATTCGATCTCATCGCAATCATGTTTGACGTTGTTTGTTAGTTTAGGAGAATACAATTTGTTATATGTACGACATTCAAGACCTATATTTTGAATATTTTTAATTACGAGAATAAGCCTTCTGATATTTAAAAGGTATCTACAATACCTTTATAGTCTTGTTTGAACGATTTCTTTTATTGGCTGACAAGAATTTAAGAAACTATCTCATATTATAACAAAAGTCTCTTCATAACTTTGGACATATTGAAAATATTTTATTTCACTTAAATATTTGTAGTCATTGTTATCAAAACAAATAAATTCAGCATCGAACCAATCCTACCATACAGTCGATTAGACTGATAAGCTAACCTACTGGTGACCTGCTATATCTGTACATCTAACCTTAACCTACGACTTGACCTGTGGCTTGTCTACCAGGCATTCAGGTAATAGAATAACGTTATCGTCGGGTGGTGGCATGGAGGAATAAGTTTATAAAGTGCGAATACACTAATTTCACCCTGCGATCAAACTTATCGAATTTGTGTGGTGAGGGATACCTAATGACGTCAGATAATTTGAAGCTACAATATGTTACTTAACTTCAAGCCAATGTAAGAGTGACGTCTCTCATTTTGTGCCATTGTGTTTGTTTTAGGTGGCGGATCAATCATTGAATAATCTCTTTCTCTATGAATTCGCAACCAACCAATTTCTTGCGTGTATTAGCTTACGATGTTGACATTGGCAGAATCGTATTGAGCCTAGACTAAATGCAATAAGGCCAAAAGAGAAAAATAATGCAAATGCAGTGGGCAAACATTGTCCACTGTTTATTGGATTTTAATGAAAACGCGCACATTGGAGCTTTACGCCGCCGCGTGCTTCTCGCGCGAATACGTAGCAGGGCCACTCGCGACTAACTTAAAGAAATTAAACGTCACATAAATCATGCTTTATCTTAGCAATTAGCTTTCTGCGCTACGTGTCGCGAGTTCGATCTCCACACGAAACAAATGTTTGTATGATATACAGATAGTTCTTTTGGATCTGGGTGTTTGTGCATCTGAGATGTTTGTCTGTAATGTAAAATGTATCCATGACAAAGAAGAATTCATAGTGTGGGACATCAATAAAAATATGATTGTGTAGTTATTATATGTGCATGTTTTTGAATTGCAGGCCGCGTAGGCTTACAGCTATACTCCGACTGGCATTATACACAATATATCGGAATTGCGTGCGAAACTGAGGTGGTTACCAACGGAAACGTCGGGAATCTCATATTCTTTCCCTTCTTTATTCGGTTGTCCACAACCCTAAGTCTCCTGTCTATCTGCGTGAGCGCTTTGAGTATCTTGTGCCTAGGGGTACAGCCTGTCGTACATCTTCTTCTCTTCTCCTTCGTACTCCTCATCATACCTCCAACCGATGGATCATTTACAGTACGCGGAGTGCGTCTCTGGAATACTCTTCCATACTCACTACGCGACAGCCCTTGTCTGAAAGTTTTCAAGAAAGGACTCAAAAAGCATTTCCTCTCAGTATAACTTATAAGTATGTATGCACGGTATATATTTATTTATATAGTTATGTGTTTATTTAAGTATATATCATGTCCATGCTATATAGTTGGGTATTTTATCGTTATTCTTAACTGTTGTTTTTTTCCTGATTGTACAATTGATGCTGTCCTCTTTTGTTTCTATCTTTTTTATCGTTCAAAGATTTGCTGGAAGAATACTCAATGTTAAGCTCGCCTTTGTACATCATGTTTTATATAATTTAACAATCTATGTTTTCTGTTTTATGTGTACAATAAAGAATAACAATATTTGTGCAATATACCTTTCCCGACGTTAGCCTCTGCTCCACTTACAAACTTCTCGGTGGGCGAGGGCTATCAAGATTTCCACGAGCGGCGGTGGCTCGCTATTCATCATCGAATGTCTCAGCTGATCGATCGTAGGCGCGATTACATGGGCCGAAAGGCCACCCCACGCTGTGACACTGTGTAACGAACAATTTTCCGATATTGGAAATTGTTTAGATTTTACTTTAAAATTTGTTTCTAAATTAGTTTTGTGGGTTCTCTAATTTGAATGGAGGGAAATGCAATATTTCTTTACGAATAATTTGTTTTATATTAACATATTGTTATTTGAACAATTTCTTTCATTTTAACATTCAACAAGTTATTTTTGAAATAATTATTTACCGTCGTAAAACGAAGAAAGTGCTCACGATGTCTATAAAATACTATCTACTTTGTTAAAGAAAAAGTCCAACAGAAAAACAAAACCTTATCGACGTATCCCAAAAACTAAAAATTTGTAAGTCAGATAGAGTGGTGTTTTTTATAAGTAGCCGTTTTATAGCCTGCACCGGTACACATAGTAGCACGAAGGATAATGGAAGGGAAGGTCGCACATTCTGATGTTTAGCAATTCTAATTCAGTTCCGAGTCCTATCAGTAGTGTTGCCATTATGAATAAACTTTAAAGGGCAACCCGACACGCGAGCTTTTGAACAAATAAGCCGTAAATTATGGTAATTAGCCACAGATAAAATAAATTTGAATTTAGAATTTGCATTTTAACACATTTTTTGACATACCTACTTTGATAGTATGGAATGAAATGTAACATAAACAGTCAACTCATCTCTATCTCTTGTTAATTGTTGTGTGGGTGTCGTAAAAGTCGATTAAGGGATTAGCCGGAGGATGGGCAGCAGCGTCCTTCGAGTACATTAACAGCTCAACTGCGATCGCCAACCCGTCTGCCAAGCGTGGCGATTATGGCAAAACCCCCAATGAGCCCACAACACACCCATATCGGTTGTTGTGGTGACCTTTGGGGGAGGCCTGTGTCCAGGAGTGGACTTAATTCGGCCGAAATGATGATGATGAAATGGCCGGGTAGTGGCTAGTGAGTAACACGGAGAATTTTAACAAATCGTTTCAATAAAAATAAGTCTCACCTCGTGTTAATGTGGCCGTTCAATTTTCTGTCCGTGTAATGACTAAACAATTAGGCACTACATTATTGTTGTTCTACATGCGAACAGAGAACCTAGTGTTTTACCTACCTGAAGTAAATTATTACATGTTACATTATTATATTTTCTCGCCTTCGAAATATATGGCAATTACATAGCTACAGAATGTAATTACAACACCATTAATTAAACGTCACAAAAAATGCTAATAGCAGGTCGTTTGTCCACTTGGTTTGTAATAGACAAATAATATGTTCATATCATCATTTCCGCCGAATTAAGTCCACTCCTGGACACAGGCCTCCCCCAAAGGTCACCACAACAACCGATATGGGTGTGTTGTGGGCTCATTGGGGGTTTTGCCATAATCGCCACGCTTGGCAGACGGGTTGGCGATCGCAGTTGAGTTGTTAATGTACTCGAAGGACGCTGCAGCCCATCCTCCGGCCCTTTCCTTATCCTAATCCCTTAGTCGACTTTTACCGATACCCACCGGAAGAGATGGGGTGCTGGTATTCCGAGCTGGCACCACACGGAAGAATGTTCATATACAGAAGCCAATTTTACCTGTGGACGCTTCTTTCAGATCTACTACGTAATGCTCTAAGGGACTACGTTTTATTAGTTACAGAATCACGATTCGTAATTGTTACACAGTAGCAGGAAACAAATTACAATAACAATAGTTATACTGTAAAATTTATATCCTTAAGAATTTGAAGAAGTGGGCACTCTATAGCTGGGTGACCGCATAGTGGTACTTGAACGGAGCGTCTGCGTACTTCGAAGGGCACGTAAAATATTCGGTCCCGGTTATTATTATTTGACAGTTGTTAAGTCAAATCCGTTAAGTTTTTCCGGTTCCGGCACTCGAATCGTAAACATCGTTGTAGTGCAGTCCTCAAACTTATTGTGATTAAAAATCATTTACGAGCTGTTGGACACGGTGAATAGTGAAAATACAATAATAAATGCTGTGGATTTGTGGAACTATCGACTCTGGTGCAATAATCGTGAAAAGGAAACAGATTACAACTAATTAAGAACCAACAAATACCAGATTGAGGTTAGAAATTTGTGACAGAACATTATTAGAAACGTCATAGTGTCACTATCAGTCATTGTCAAGTTGACAGTGTCAGTGTCATTCAGCATTGGTGTTGCCAACGCAGAAACTACCTTTCTACCGCTGCGTTCCATTTTACGCAAAGAAGTTAAAACTTAAACATGGAAGAACAATTTCAAATTCTATTTGACAAAATGAAAATCAAAATGCAGAAACAGACGGTTGAACTGAAAGAGTCTATAACTGATTCAATTATGGAGAAAATGAATGAAAAACTTAAGCCTATTATAGCAGAACATAAAGATTTAAAAATAAAATTGGTAAGCCTTGAGAAAGAGATGGAGTATTTGAAAAGAGAAAAGAAGCAAAACAACATTATTATTTTTGGATTAAAAGAAGAAGAAGAATTTACGTCAGGACTAATACAAGAGGTGAAGAAGATATTTAATAAAGACTTAAAAGTAAACATAGGGGATTTTGAAATAAACAACATTTATCGCATTGGAAAGAAAAGCCCAGAAGGAAAGCCGAGACCTGTTCTACTTTCCTTTGTCAATTCATGGAAGAAAAATGAGGTAATGAAAGTCCGGAAAAATCTCAAAGATATATACATCACAGAGGATTATTCCAAAGAAGTTCTAGAGAAGAGAAAAATGTTACAAACTAAATTGAAAGAAGAAAGAAAGAAAGGAAATTTCGCATATCTTAAATACGACAAGCTTGTAGTAAAAGAAAATAATACAACCAATGATAAAAGAAAGAGGGAAATATCCTCATCGCCGCGAGACAATACACAAGCAAAAAAACAACAAATCTGGACCACATCACAAAATAATAGGCGTAACGTTTTTGATGTCATGAGAGGCAGATCCAACTCACTCTCTTCCTCCACGGCGGATAATAATAAGCAATAACAATTAGATATCGGCAACCGGAAAACACAAAAATATAAAAATGTAGAGAACCAAATAATTAGAAACCAACAACCTCCCCCAAGCCGACTGGTCCTCGTGGGGGAAAATGACCACGACCCTCTAAAGATTAGATTAGAGAGAAAATTAACAAGAAAATGAAATATAACGATATACATATAGCAACTATAAACTTTCGATCACTAGGAACCACAGAAAAACTGCAAGAACTGGAATTAGCATTGGAGGAAATAAAATGGGACATAACTGGTATTAGTGAAGTGAGAAGATTGGTATAAAAAGAAGGGATAGAGTAAAATTACAAGAAGTCAAAAAGAAAACAAAATTTAAAAATGCACACACAGCCTACAGACAACTTAAATGGCGTTGGACGGGACATATGTTACGAGACAGTAAAGAGAAATGGACTAAATTAGTAACAGAATGGTACCCAAGAGATAGCAAAAGAAATAGAGGCAGACAAATTAAAAGATGGGAAGATGACTTAAAGAAAATAGCTGGCCCGGTATGGATCCGTTTAGCAAGAGACAGAAATATATGGAAATATTTAGAGGAGGCCTTTGTCGACAGACAAGCTGTTCCACACAAATATCCAGTTGCCGATCATTCAAATGCAAGTTAAAACTGATTAAACTAAATTAGTTCTTAATAAGTAAGCATTTGTTAATTTTAAGGAAGGAACCAGCAATAAAGGCTATTTTATTTTATTTTATTTTTTTATTTTTATTTTATTTATTAAGTCAAATCCGAGGCCTTTGTTTGGGTGGCTTGAACAACTCTGATACATGGATGGCCACTAATCAAACGAAAATAATTGTTTAATATTATGGATAATTGATTGACTATTAGTTATTGTTAATATTGTTCTTGTGACATTAACTTACAATATTCATACAAAACTGCAAATGTGTGAGCATTATGTAGTCATTAATGTTATATATTTAGTACTTATTTGATTGTCTTTTGCATGGAATTTTGCCTGTATTGGTCTGTCATGCTCTATGTCTGCTATAAAAGGTCTTGCTGATGGTGGCGTTGTGTATCGATGTGGTCGTTCGGTTCCCTACAATATGGTTGAGTTAAGCGATGCTGATGCATGCGTTATGCTCATGACCGGGTGCCGTCTGTTAGGACTGGTCAGCTGTTAACTGCCACGGCAAATCAATTATTATTATTATATAATTGTGGTATATTCCATCTTTTCACATAAACCTACATTTTCTCGTTATATGTTTTAAAATCATTTGTATCAATCAGCGTTGTATTCTCAATTATTTTAAAAGAGTATCCATGGTGTTTCTTATCTGCTGCTTTCCACGAGATAGACTATTTGAAATGAAAAACACTTTGGGTTTGACTTAATAACTCAGTACACTACATACGTCGGCGTAGAGGATGACCTAACCAATTAACTAGAAAATCTTCCAATTTTTTCAGATATTAGACATACGGGGATATTTCTTCCTGTTTTTTATAATATGTTATGTATCCCTGTAGTTATTATCTCTTAGATAAATTAAACAAAACAAAATCTATTGCTGTCAGTGGACATGATGAATTTTTAAGGGGCTGTAAACTCTTCACGATTCCGACGAGTCCGTGTCGTGTCCGGATTAAGTATCAAGTCCGAATATAGCACCACTACATCTCCTCCCTTTAGATATCTTAAAAGGCGACCAAGGAACTCTATAAACCAGAGGGATAGGCAGCAGGGTCCCTTCTGTGGAAAGTGTGGTGCCAAGCGTGGTGAGTATCGGAAAATACCCTTTGGTTGAGAATGCCCAACCGAATGGGAAACCCAGAATGATGAAAATTTTTTTTGTTCCGCGTTGCATGTATAAATTGCTGAAATGATGGAAAAAACTGAAACGCTTCAAACGTCTACTAAATAAAGACAGACAGACAGAGGTACTATAATGCTTGCACAGTGTTAAGTACTACTAAATCATAGTACATCCTACTTACATAATGTATTATTACATAACCCGTATTACGTGCACCATATCCGCCAATATATTCCAGCCGCCTCAGGAAGCTCTAGCAACGTTCAAACTACTCGTTCCGAAAGATTTTAAACTCTGATAGCGCTCATATTTTACGTGTCATACCTGTTGAACCTAATTATTTAATAGCTAGAAACTTATGTAGATTTACAGTAAAAGCGAATTAAAGTTATATACCTTTGAGTTTATAATAGTTTCAAGAAAAGTAACAGACGTCTTAAACATGTTAATTGCGACGACGTTATCAATTGTTTGCTGTTAAGTATCCTCAAGTTTATTTAATAAATATAATGATTGTGCTAAAATAATTACCTATCATAAATCATGTGTAATTGTTAAAAGAAAATATAAAGAAATACCGTTTATTCAAAATAGAGCCGTAATAATGTTTTTGAACATCAAAACAAGACAGCACACATATAAGCCTTTTTTTTAGTTGTGACCATGGAAATTCTACATGGAACTTCCTTCGCCTTCGGGTAGGGCGAAGGGGTATGCCGGACTCCTACCGTCTAAAACCACTGGAGTGGTCATCTTCGGCACCGAAGGAGGGCTCGAGGTCCTCGTACGATCACACTAGAGACACATATAAGCCTACCCTTCAACGTTGCCTAGTGTGCGCTACTTACGATACTGCTACAATACCTTTCAATATTGTCAATACTATTTTGATATAATGCAAGCAGCAATGGTAGCATAATATAAATTATTACAGGTGAAAGTGGCATTGTAACTTAACACCATTCAGTACATGACTCTGGAACCCTCAGCGTTAGAATTTGGCGTTGGTATTTCCACGAATAAAAACAAAATGTTTACTTCTATAGAAACGCGATTTAATAAAAACACAATAAACTATTTATTTTCACATAAAACTGCAATGTATTCTTTTTTTAAGCTTTACCCCTCAGAATTTCTCTTTTGTCGTGGGTGCGTTTACAGACAGAAATTCCACACACAATACACCTAGACCCGGAACAAGTAAGTTACATTTCTTTCGGCATGTCTTCTTTGAGATTTTCATGTAGCAAAATGCCCTCCATTGTTCGAATATTACGTGTAAAAGTGTCTGTTAGGACCTGATTACTCGTACAGAGTAAATATTTCTATTCAATTATATCCTTACCATTGTATAATTGATATTTTTGTTAATAAACAGAAATATCTAAATTGATTGGTACGGTTAACCAAATGCCACAATAAAGATTGACGTCAAGCTGATTGATAAGTTCAATTTAATAGCATTCTGTATTCCCTGCCGGATCAGCAACATTTGTGAGTTTTATACATCTGCTTTTTTGTAAACATTATCCGACGCTATGATTTCTCCTGTGTACGTATGGGTGTACCGTGTACTGTTTACAGACATAAATCTCCCATGCACAAGCACCTAGACCCGAAACAACTATCTGTAGATCATACAAATATTTGTTCCGTGCGGGGATCAAACCCGAACGCCCGAATACTTAGCCACTACACAAACCGCTGCATTAAAAGGTAAAAGTTAAAGTATGTGTGTGTACATAGTTTAAGTTTAAAGTAATACCTAGGTTTTCTTTGTGGCTGGCAGTGTAATTAATGTTGCTTCCACAAAATATCCCTACAGACCGAACACAAGAATGAACAAAAGGACCTAAATAAAAGAAAACAAATTACAACCTCCGTGCGTCTAAATAGTGAAAAATATAGGGTTAATATTTAAATAGTGAGCAAGGCCCGACCACGAGCCCGTAGTCGCGACCCTGGGTTCTTCACCAAACGCCATTTCCGGATACCGAATCAAAGTGAACACGCGAGCCTGCCTAACAAAGGGTGTTAATTTAGTTGCTGTGAAAAACCTCCGCGAGTTATTGCGCTGAAACGTGCGAAATTAGCATTTCCATTACTACATTAAATGCTATAAATCATTTTCACGTGCGGACTGTGCCCGTTATGCTGAATACCACCCTTAATATTCAGTTGCATTTACATATTGGGATGCGAAGGACGATATGGTGGTAGATTTAGTGCCCTCTTCTGTTTACCTTTAAATTTAATTGAATCCCTCAATCTTGTTTTGTTTGTCTAACCTAGGTAAATAAAGATACATATGTGTCGATAACGGCACTTAATTAAATTGTACTTCTGGTCGCAGGTAGCAGATTGAAATGTTTGTTTTATTCATTCTCTTATCATATCATCGGAGACTTTGCTTGGAAAATAAAATAAACTTTACCCACAGGGATGGATATAATAGCAATGGTGCCCTAAACCTGGAATGATAAGCCGCTGTTCTCACTTTTGATTCACTACAGCAAACGTGTTCACGGCCTTTTTTAGGTTGTCAACTTATATAATCGACATCTGTATTGAGATCATCGGGTCACTACAATCGAACGTCACTTATTTTGGTGGCCTCCTAAACATTGCCGAACTTAAAATTGTGCCGCCATAAACTGGGAGCCGTGGACCTCACTAGCCTAATCGACCCCAGTTTACCCATAGATACTTCACATTCGCTTTTATAAAACACAATACAAGGTATAAAGTCTCTTTAAGTGGACATATTCCGTTTTGCTTGAGGATAAATAAAACTAGTGACAACTCGACAAACATAGTGAGATAGCAATCAATATCCTTTTGCAATCATCCTAAAATACGCGAGAAATCTGGCTACCATGCCATAGCTGGCACATAAAGGTCTAGCTTAAATGTGCGATAATCATTCTAAAGTCCATGGATAAATGTTCAAATATCGGTAAACGTCGATCAAATTAACACAACAATTGAAATTGTATTTACTCCACTATGCTCGCTCACAGAATCACTAAGCCTGAGTATCAGTGTGAATGTACCCTTTCTACTTTGTTATGTATCATTTCCATTTACAAAACAAACTATCTATAAGCAAAGATAAAATAATAAGGTGATATTAAAACATTATTATTCAAATTCAGTTTTGTTTCATACTTATATACATATTATATTTTATTTTTGATAATTCATCTTAATTACGTAATTGTAAGTTTATTTAATTATGCTTAATGTTGTACAACGGTAGATGGATTTTACAAGACGACCTTTGGGTGATGCAGAGAGCTACAAGGTAGATGCACCAACAAAATATAAATGAAAGGGAGGGAATGTACAGTAAAGAATTAACGCCACACGTCTCTATCGTCATCATGTTGTTAATAGGTTTCTTTTTAATTAAATTTGTTTTAATGCATCTTTTAAATTTCCAATCAGTAAGATCCATACTTTGTTTTGGAAATTTGTTATAATGGACACAATTACCTAAAAAAAGATTTATTTGATTTTATTTATTAGTATATGAAGGTTCGCATATTTTATGTCTATTTCTACTATATTTGTCATGATGTCGATTTTTACATTAAACAAATAAAGGTTTTTACGCACATAGGTACATTATATTTACGACGATATAAAGTGAGATTAGTGATAACTTTAAATAATCTCCAAGCGACTTGAGGGGAACTATGTAGTAAATAGCGTGATAGGCCTTCCCTTCAAATGTGAAAATTGAGTCCACGTCAGCTGCTGCCCCCTAAAACAGGATCCTGAACATGATGCTCTGGAAATACGCGAAATACACTAGTCGGGCAGTAGCTACGCCAGTGAGCTTATCTTTTTTCTTAGATGTGAAGACATTTAGGTACAACTATGTATAATGAGCTACTGGATCTAAAAAAATCCTTAGGGTCACCTATTTCATAGCATGTAGCTGAGGAAGATGATTTGATTTGACTAACGAGTTGACAAACTGATCACTAGATTTTTAATGACTCTGGATAGATATAGGTCTAGAACTTTAATTGGTCTCTCCTCCATTAGTCCTCTCCATTTAACCGTGTGGCTTCAACTTTCTTCGACTCTGTCAGTACTGCTTGGAAGTAAAGTCGGAGAAATGTAAGAAAAGTCGAGTGTATACATATAATTGGTTAAGCTCGTAAACATTTTAATGATAATGACGTTATACTGTATGTCTTTCTTTTTATAGCATTGCTTCTAAAATATGGCATGGACCACCAAATGTAATTTTTTATTACTGCAGGTCACACCATTAGAAATTAATAATTTCCCGAAGCCGTAAAACTAAATGATTTTTTATCATAACGATGCGTTTTTACGACATTCATAAAACGTAGTACAGCGGCCGCACTTCAAGATGTATCATTGTTAAAATTTTAGGTGTTACGTGACATATTACGACTGTCCCATCTTAGCCTAAGTAATCACTGACATAACAGTATACGTCAGTTTTGGAACACGCACACATATTTTGTAGGTTCACTTTTCTTTACTATAGTATCGGTCGTTTTTAAACGATTGAATAATTCTAAACACGATTTTGAAAAGTTGTCGATTGTTAAAAGAACCTTTTTACATATTATTATGTTGGTGATTATAGAAGATAATAATATTAAAATGAAAATGAAAGAAAAGTCAAAACAAAATCGGTTCGTGTGGTGTAGGTAGGTATCAGAAAACAAGCCACAGCTCTTCTTGACGCTGGTTAACAGTTTGTCCCCTTCACTACTGTTATGTAAGATCCTTGGTAACACTGTACGGATAAAAAAATCAATTTATTAAATACCTATTAAAATAACAATTATCAGAACTAAGTAAATAATAAAGAAAATAAATTAGAATAGAAGATTCTTTATTGTACACCAGTTTATAAACAACTACTAGGAATCATTTTATGAACAGTAATTGTACAATGGGCGGTCTTATCGCTATTAGCGATTTCTTACAGACAATCTTTGGATGGACAAGAAAGAGATGGAAAAAGACAAAGGCGGTAATCCGTGGTGTACTTATTATATTAATAATTTAATATATTCAAATAGTGTATTCCATACATTACTTAAATAACATGCACATATATACAACCATATATAATACTTTATACATTACATTATAAATAATCTATATATACATATATACAACCATTAATAATTATCCTTATTATTTATTAAAACAGCTGCAAATATAGTATATAATTACTATTCCGTTGGCAATATAGGGAATACGTAATGCCTTACTCAAACCTGCTAGAGAGGGAATGCTCTATTTATAGATTTGTGTTTAAGCACGTTTACTTACGTTCAAAGACAAATTTAACATTTAAAGGTCATACTAAATTAGAGCTAACTAACTAATACGGAGATGTTACGAACGGAAGTTAATATTTTTAACCATCAAGAAACTATATATTTAAGTATGTAAAGAGGTTTCCATCTAATGTCCGGATTAAGAATATAGCACCACTCCATCACATTCCATTAAAATACTAAGGGACTCGATACCAGAGGGATGGGTAGCAGCGTCCCTTTATTGGAACAGCAGCTATTTTGCGCTCACCAACCCGCCTGCCAAGCGTGGTGAATACTGGCAATTTCCCCCCAAAATTACGACATACGGCATGTAACCAGTCGTCTATGAGGGAGGCGTTTGTTCAGCAGTGGACGTCTTTTGGCTGATATAATGATGATGAATAGAAGCTGTACTTAACTAATAGATAGCAAATCTGAGAATGTTACGGGGCCTTGTAGGCTTTTGAACCAAACAAATTGTATTGTAGGAATCACGGAAATATTATATTACAAAAAGATCGGAAGCAAACAAGTCTGATATGAATTATAAATAATAATATGAGTACAACCATGAAAATATGAGTAATATATATAATAGTAAGTATAGAATAAAAGAACTAAGGTACTATAAAGGCGTCTACCAGATAATAGTTCTATCACATCTACATCAACCCAGAATAATCTAGAAACCAATCTAGCAAACGCTTACAATCTAAAGACCTACAACTTCAACAATATGCGCGTACATGTATCATATTCATATCTCGTCTGACAGTTGCTGTGACAGCATCGTAAGGCAACGCGTGTCAGTCACACGTGCTATCAATCATCTCGACTGACAGTTTGTGCACTTTATTCTGCTCTTTGATGTTGCAACACCAAATACGCTTTGATATCGAAGTTTGAGTTGCAAAGTGAAGTGGCGCGTCTGATTTTATTTGAACGTTTAACTTCTATGGGAAAATTTTGAGGGTAAATGTACAATACTGAAGCTGAGAGCTATTGTTTTAGGGTATAGTTTTTGTATAGTCTAGATCAAGCTAAGGTACAGAGATAAAAATAAAGATAGATAGATTGTAAAATGTTTTTTTTATTTATACGAATGAAATGTGTTTGCGAAGCTTACTGCGCTACGAGTCACGTGTTCGATCCCCGCATAGAACAAATATTTATTGGCCTAAAAATTGTTGTGCTGCGGCTGGGTGTCTTCTGGGCATAAAATATAACTCTATTCATGATATAGGCGAAATGGTGTAGAGTATCGCATAAATAAATATATGTTTAATTTTCAAAGAAATTATGATAGATTAATGATTATTTATTTTTAAGACTGAAAAAATAATATGTTCACAATGAATGGCTCCCCTAATAATCGCTTTCTCTGCCTCTTAAACTTTAGTCTGAATTCGGTATGATCTCAATTTATTCTGATTTCAATGTCAATTTTGACGTTTGTTTAATGAAAATTTTTGTATCTGTGTCAGTTCAACATGTTAGCAGAATATCGTTTTAGATTTTTTTCAGTTTTGTTAAATATTTTATGAATATGTAAAGATTCATTATTCGAAACACCGTACGACGTTGCCTCATACTTGACATTGGTGAAATTGTGGAAGATATTCTGCAGAAGCCATAATCTAAGAGAAGAAGACAACTTTCGATCCATTTTCGATCTCATCACAGTATAAGTTCACGTTTGAGGTTGTGTGTTGGTTTAGGAGAATACCATGTGTAATATTTACGACACTGAGATTAGATCGGAACTATATTTTGAACAATTTTAATTACGAGAATAGGCCTTCTGATCGAGAATCAAAACTCAAATAGAACTTGAGTCTAGATTACATCAATTTAATATAAATTCTGGACCTATTATGTATTGTTCATATTTGTGTAAGACAAACTAGACTCGAGTTTAACTTAAGCTTTACGGGCCTAAGTATATTTATTAGTAGGTGAGTAGTCTTGTCCGTGTGGTGCCGGCTGTGCCATGTGGTGCCGGCTCAGAATGCCACCACCCCATCTCCTCCCATGGGTGTCGTAAAAGTCGACTAAGGAATTAGCCGAAGGATGGGCAGCAGCGTCCTTCGAGTACATTAACAACTCAACTGCGATCGCCAACCCGTCTGCCAAGCGTGCCGATTATGGCAAAACCCCCTAATGAGCCCACAACACATCCATATCGGTCGTTGTGGACATCTTTGGGGGAGGCCTGTGTCCAGCAGTGGACTTCATTCGGCCGAAATGATGAGTAGTAGGTAGGGATAATGTGTGTATTTCCCATTTTTACCGCACATTTCTATTTATTAAGTAATAAGCTATACTATATTTTTTTTACTGATAGTAGGTTTTGTAGAAGAGTAGGTAGGTACCACTACAGCACCAGTTATTCTGCTGTTAAGCAGTAGTAAACTTTAAATATTACGTACTGTGTTCCGGTTTGAAGGGCACCACACAGTAGCCAGTGAAATTACTGGGCATAAGGGTCTAAATAACTAATGTATCGAAGTAATAAACGCATTGTTGTGCCCACAGGAATAGTTCTGGGTAGCATTAGAATTGTTATAGACAGGCGTGATGCAGTCCCGAGGTTGTCGGTAAGAAAAACAGCCATCAACATCGTCGCATTCCGTACATACATATGTATCCAAAATTAATACAATGCTGCTTCAATAATCCTGATAACGACCATTCTAAAATGTTCATGTTCATGCCTCGCTGATAGAGCGATCTGAACAAATTATTCGCGTGTGTAAAATCAATACAAAATCGAGAATTGATTGTTAACATTTCCAATCAACAACTTCGACGTTCAAATAACGAAGAATAGTCGAAAATATAAAGTTGTACTATTTCTACGAACGAGAGTAGACGAATGGTAAAAATAGATGTAGCGTACACTATCCAAAAAAAAAAATATGGTAAGGAATTGACAGGACGTGCATTTAGGAAGAGAACGGACCCACCAAGTTAATACTTGTGGCAGTATAAGACCAAGTAACAACTCAGACATTGCGCTTTGTTTTGTCAACGTGGGGTTAGTTTGTGGAGCGCTGCGGCCGCGCGCTACTTTTTATCGAAAGTAATGGGTGCTTCCACGTTACGCTGAAACGAGTACATTTTGCAACGCCGCGCCCGACCTGGCTGTAAATTACAATGTTGTGAACATTTGCCCTTACAACTTAGATGAATACACGATGTTAGTTTTTAAATGTATGAGAATACTAAATGTAGGTTCTTATATCTTGGCTCAATCTGGGGATATACCTGAGAAAAATAAGCTACTCTGAGGGGAAAAACTACTCATTAATCGTAATGCTAATATTACACATGACCACTGACACTGACCATAATGCCCACACCCTAGCAATATGTAATGTAATCAGTAGTGCATTGCAACGTCGTATCAAGGAGATCTTACGAACGCATTACGAAATAACTAGAAAAATTACAACATTACAAGTCAATTGAATTTTAAACTTATATTTCTCATTATAAAACAGAAATTATAAGTCTTATTTATACATTAATTTACACTTTTGCTTGATGCAAAAGTCGATGCAAAAATATTAAGCGAAGAAAAATGTGGTGATTGCTGAAGTGAACTCATTAGCAAAACTCGTCACAATTTGAACTCAGCAAAATGTATTTTATTCCGATTTCATTTCTGTATCAACATTATCTTCTTCTTCATTTCTGTATCAACAGTGCACAGGACAGACGTTGCAAAAATCTTTTTGCAAGATTGCAAAGAGTTCGACAACTATTTGCTTTGAAGCGAAGCTTGCTACTTTATAGGCAACTGAAGTTCTTTCCTTTATCTGTTGGAACAATAGCACTTTTGAACACACGCGCCGCGTCTATCTGTACATATTACGTATATTGTTTTTCAGATACGCCGCTTCTAGTCAATATACTATTCAATGTTTGCACGGCCCGGTTCGACTCACACGCAATTTTCTTTTGGTTCTTCTCTAATAAATTCCACGTCACCGCTAGTGTCGGCTTACGCGAGATGAGACCGCGTTTTTTTAATATAAGAATGAATAACGTTTCCCTACTATAGTTTATATTGAAAACTGAAGGAAAAAAATATTAATCGCCACTCAAATTGAAAGCTAATAGCTACCTTTCATATGCTTTCTTAAGGAGCGCAAAGGTTTCAATTCAGGGGTAAGTGAATGTGCTCTACATAATTACTTAATCTAGAGTTAGGAGACTTATTATCTGGCATTAATGAAATTTGCGTATTGAAGAGGGTAGACTTCGAGCAATGAATCTTGATTTAGTATATTCATAACGCCCACTTGATAAAGTCATTTAATTATTTGTTGAACCTTTTTGTGTTACATTTCACAAAAATGGTGGTGGTCACTGCGCACTTTAAAAAAATAAAATAGGTTCCCAATAATTAAAATCAAGCCGCTGATTTACCACAGAATCCCGTTGACGGCTACAGATTAAGATCAAATTGTACATACTTACATTCGAGAAAGAATATTTATACGCCAATCTACATGTTATATTTAATTTTCATATTATTTGTTATTCAATTACATCTCAATGGATTAAGAGTTCTGTTAATAGCAGTAATAAAATTTCAAAGTTCGAAATATTTAGAAAGATGGATTTGTATTGGTGGACTAAGTTGAATTCAGTGTCCGTGCACGGATAGTGCTTCGCATTAAAACTATGTTGCTGTAGACTGCTGATGAGGCCGCATTGTTTGTTTCGTGTTCATACCAAAACACAACACATGAACCAGGCCGGTTCGGTGTAAGTCAAAATGAGTGCGCGGTGGCCATAGCTGGTCAATTAAACTTTGTCAATATTATGCGGCGCCAGCCAGTAGATGTCTGTACTTTATGTTCGCTAGTATAATGCATTAGCATCAGATTGAATATTTAATTGATAATAGCAATCTAATAAATTTTAACAACAATTATGCCTTTAACGAAAAAGTGTACTGTTTATTAGATATACTATAACGGCTTTCAATGCCAATATACCGATTGATTACCACACTAGGATTTCTCCTGTGTCGTGGGTGCGTTTACAGACATGAATTCCACATACAATACACCCAGACCCAGAACAACTATCTGCAGATCGTACAAATATTTGTTCCGTGCGGGAATCGAACCCACGGACCCGGAGCACAGCAGTCGACTATATCAACCACTGCACCTAATCTAATACTGCTTTTACCCGTGGCTTCGCTCGCATTGAAGCCATTCTTAAAAAAAATGTGTTTTAATAAAAATTCTCATATGTTACTTCTAATACCTCCAAGAATATGTGTACAAAGTTTAATGATGAACTGTTAAGTAGATTTCGCGTGAACGCGTAACAAACAAACTTACATTCACATTTATAATATTAGTATAGATAACATATTCCTAGATTATAACGAATTCTAAAGAGCACAGAAAGGAAATATTGTGATAAACAATTCTATCAAAACGCGTAATAGTAACGATCACGAAGGAGATGGAGTATAAACTACTATTAAGTTAACGCGCTGAGCATCGCTCGTTCCCCGAGACAACTCAATTTACCGCCTCGGCTTACCTCGCAAGGGACGTAACTTGATGATACTTTATTTTTAATAACACTTCCGCTTGTGGAATACAGTTTTTAAATGCATCGTTATCAATATACCGGATTAGTCGGAAAAGGTGTACTAAGCCGCGGCCAATTTACAGAGTTACTGATGACTGTTTCACAGTAAATCGTTTCTTATTAAAAAACATATTTAAAAAAAACAACAGATAATAATAAATCAAGCAAGCAAAAACAGTTATTATTTTAATTCCAAAATAATCCTTTGTCGGAAACTACTAGGTCTGTGAACCCAAATATGAAACGTTAAATGTAAGACACAGCTGATAATAGGGTTGTGTCAGCGTATTTTTCATGAAAAGTTTGAAGTCGGTATTTTTCAGGGAAATTCGTAGAACAAAAGTTGCTCATCACCACCGATAGTATTACACCCTTTTCGACTAACCCAGTATATCTCATACGAGAAAAAAACTGTGTTCTACCGCAACATTTATATATAGATATACTGTAAGCATGAATTGATAACCTGGCGTGTAAAACATTTTAATTAGGTACCACCGAATCCTCTTCCTTGTTAACTTCGAGCGTAAACTCAAATGAATATTTTACATTTCCAAGGGAGCCGTGGCTTATTAGGTAAATCTCGAATTGATTGACATCGAATGAAAAGAGAACGAAGAATAATACACAATAAAAAGTGCCGAGGTATGTCATTTAACCGTATCTGTGCCCTCATTCCGAAACGAGCTAAAAAAAAGGAGCAGGTTTGGATTTTTCCGATTCATATCCGGGATTTTTTTCCGGACCCCGCCCGTATCTATGTGCGGTACGAATTTTTATTTCATTTGCTTCCTACTAACAAAACGAATGCATGGTTCTGTGAGCACTAATGAACTTGCCTTCAGAGCATTCAGCCGGGTAAAATGCGCGCCTACACAGGTACATCTGCAACTTAATGAGCACCTGCTTTATTCGATTTTATACCTTATAATCCTATTAATAGGATCCAAAGGTTTAGCTTTTGGTGTGCACTGGGTGTAGTTTTATGTTTGTGGGGGTAAAAGGGGACATTATCGGGGAAGCGCGGGCGTTTCCGTAACATCACTCGAGTGCGCGTGCGGTATGTAGCCGCTTCTGTCAAAACCGTTAATTATAATGACGCAGAAAAATTTGGACGTGCTTGATTCAGAGGATGTTTGAATTAGGTTCAGTGGGTTCGATTCTTGGGGAATGAAAGTAGGTAATTACCCCCTTTAGCATATATTCTATTCGGGTTGCGGTAAACCTTCCGCTTGTGGCTTGATTGGCTGAGGATGCAATGGAAAAGTATGCATATACTTCAATTATTTTCTTTTCTTTTTCTGTTGTCTTTTGCCAATTAACTCTGACTTCTTCTTTTGCAAATACCCATATGTGATGAAAAACTCCACACGACTTTGACCGATGCAGTTATTTACACGTCTCTTGTCTTTATTTCAGAAACCTTTAATAACACTTTAAAGTGGCTTAAAAAGCTTAATTTGTAGCAAGTTGATAAAACTGTAGTTAGAGATATTTCTATTGTAACGTGTAAAAGCAATATATCAGTGAAATTGTGTGAGTGTCAGTGTCAGAGAGACATAATTCAGTAAGTGTTAATAATAAACTAAATCAGAAACTCCGCCAGGATGTTCTGTGATTAGAAACATGTTTACAATTAAATTGAGCACATCCTCCCTTTTTTAGAAGTGGGTATAAAACAATACATTAAAAGACGCCTAAAACGCCCAAGTTTTTTGCAAATCATGTTCATCATAACACAAACATGAGTGTACTTAATTCAAATGTATATACATTTGTATTTACTTCTAGTTTTTTTTGGTACGTACAACAAACATTTAAACAGAAAAGTAATGTTCTTTTACTAGTTTTTTAAAAGTAACCAATGACTGGGCACGTTTTATTGACACAGGCAGTGCATTCCATAATCGGACTTCCTGAACGGTGAAGGGTTTATCACTTAATATCTAAATAAATATATATGATCGAATGCGTGACAAACGCACAAGCAACGTAACCTGGTCACCCCCTCTAGCGGAGAGGAGGCGACGGTAAAATGGCCCTTGCAGTTGTCGGAGGGGATTGTAAAGAATCCCTCCAAAGCTCCTTGTAAGCTGTGCTGCGCACACGGCAGTACGTGGCCATGGGCGCACCACCGTATTTCCGGGGGTTGCTCAGTATGAGCACGCTGACTCCCAATCTGTGCGCCCGCAACCCCAGAGGCCGCCTATCCATAGAAATCCTAACAATAATTACGCGCTTTACTCTTAAGTGTCGATTTAGGCATTGCCAGAGCCAGGACCTTATTCGCTATGCCATCCGAAATAATTCCGCGCTAGGAACGCGTTTTTTATACACTGTTATTGCATCATTATGCGTTCCGTGCGTGGAATTATTTCAGACTTAGCGAGTAAGCGCCCAGAGCTCATGTTCAGCAGTAGATTTTTCCGTGCAGATGTCATTTGTATAGAGGGAGTCGTCCCGGTTTGTAAGGCACTGAGTGAAATTAATGGGCACGTGAGATTAAATCACTAATGTCTCGAGGTGACGAGCGCAGTGTGGTGTCACGCAGGTGTAGTCCTGGGACTCTAGTGTGATCTTACGAGGACCTGGAGCCTCCCTTAGGTTTAGGTGCCGAAGATGGCCAGTCCAGTGGTTTTAGCCGGTAGGAGACCGGCATACCCCTTCCCCCTTCCTCGGGGTGAAGGAAGAATTTCCATTGGGCACAAAGGAATAGTCCTGGGAAGCTTTATAATTTTTATAAGCAGGCGTGACGCTTACCACCAGGTGAATGACTTGCTTGTCTCGTCACTAGGGTGTATAAAAAAACCAATACGGAATACAAGCGATTGATCGGCAGCATTGTATGCTTCCGAACAGTTACCCTGTTTTACGACAAGCTGCATCGATGCTTCGACTAACAGATAAAATTTACGAGCACGTGTTAAATAACGCAATGAAACTCCCCTAAACTAACCGCCACTGACATTACTTCATCGATAAAAATATCTACCAAATAGGTTTTAGATACAATGTTATATTTTCATATTTTACGTTTTTATTGGTAAGATTATAATAGTTTATTTATATATTTAACAATGGAATCTTTTGATGTCGCATTCTAACCTACTCCAGAAGTTTCGGACGTCTGGCTTCTGTCACCCAGCCGGTGGTGATACCGAAGCTTAAACTATTCGGCTAGTGCTTTCGCCTTCTGACAGCCCTTCATCATGTGCACGAAAGCCGGGAACTGCTCATGCCACACAAGGTTCAATTACGTATAGGTTATGCCATTTCTATTTTAAAATTCAACTGATCAAAGCGAAAACTTGAAACACAAACAATATATTTATAATCATAATCAGCCCATTACTGTCCCACTGCTGGGCACGGGCCTTTTCTCACGATGAAAAAGGTTAGGCCTTAGTCCACCACGCTGGCCTAGTGCGGGTACAAACAATATATTTAAAGCGTTCAATTTATCAAAAAGTAAGAACCTACGCGATAACATTTACCACAAACAGAATTAAAGGCTTATAATATACATTTAAATTCGTCATTAGCATAAGCCTCGTGGTGGACTGCGCCCTGCCTATTCGCTCTTTACTGTAACTCTGATTACCACGGCCAAAAAAAGGAAAACCGGACTGTTATTAAATTTTATAGCAATTTTGTACTAAAGACCAATTAACAGTTTTCGTCATTAGTCGTTTTCTAATTGTACGAGTATTTATACAACAAATTACTAAATACTTCTGATGATAATTTTGTGGGATTAAAAATACAGCCAGGCTGAATGAGCCGAATAGATAATCTCATACAAGTCCGTCTAACGCTGAAGGTCTAGAAACCTTAACTGCATCGCTGATGGTTTCAGCGCAACCAAATTACATTTTTTTTTATTCTTACATGCCAATTAACATGCTCACGCGCTACAGTTTCATTTAAACGGCCTATTACGTCTTCTGCTACTACTACTGATTGTGAAACTCCTACTTTAAGTGCTTTTAATAAACATTAACGTACGAAGCTTATGTTCGCGTTCTTACGGCATTGAAACGTAGTAATCCATGCTAGGAAAATACATTTTTGATCTCCGTGTGTTATGTGTATTTTTAAAGAAAATTTGTAGATGTTCCAAATTTAAATCGTAGTTAGTGACTCTAAATGGATCATTTTGCTTGTAGACGATAAACAGTGATTTGGTGGGAGTACCTACAAATAAATTTACCTACCATGTTATTTTCACATGGAAAATTACAAAGAAGTTTACACGAATATCTAGAATACATAATTTAAACAATAAATGTAAATCAGTTCATAAACTTTTACTTTCATGAACAAAGTTCTCGCATTAAAAATACATAAAATTGTGGTATGCACCCCAAGCTAAAATAACCAAGGCGTGTGTTTTCTCTTATAGACTTTTTGAACGCATCGATTCATTTCATCAGCAATTGAATCATTTTCATATAAAAAAACCAACAAATACTTTTTATCGCATCTCTTTATTATACTTGTTTTCTCTCCAACTCTGAACACTTCCAAAGGATAAGCAACATAAACGACACGTCTGTACAGGTACAGACGTGTCGTCTGTACCTGTACGTGTGACGTGACGTACACAATTTACATTACTAAAACAGTAGTCAAAGCATGTAATGAAAAACTACACTAACAAAGTAAAGTCAACGAGATAACACAAAGCTGAATGTATCTACTTAAAGTTTTTAACGGAAAATTCACTTCCAAGTTCATGCTAAACTGCGCTCCGAGGACAACACGAGATTGTAAAGAAAATGTATCTACATAAAGGCGCGGTCCCAACCACCACGTGCATTTGTGAAGTGAAAGCCCCTGAGTTGAGCAACAGGTATCAGTTAGATGACTACTTTAAGCCCAGCTAAAGAGATCGAGGTTTTTGGAGTTTACTCCTTAAGAACCGACTTATACATAAAACCCCCGATATGAAAAAAATATGAAGAGTGAAATTTTGTCGAGCGTTAACTAAAATGCGTTACGTTTTTCTGCGCACCTACCATGCGCACCTTCTGCGTTAAAGTCATGTATCTGTCAAATGTCATTTGATGTCAAAGTTTTATATTATTTAATTTATATAAATGTTGATATTTAATATCATTATTTATTATTTATTAATTATTACGCGGTTGGGTGATTTTAAAATGAAAATAATGGAAAAATGTAGTTTTAGTGACAGTGGAAAGAAATACGATGAACACGTGATAGGTTATAATTCATTTTTATATAGACATATATGGTACATGTAAACATACATGCATTTTTTAACCCTCACTGCCTATTAAGGGGTAATCTCCAGTCCGTCGGAGCTTACATACACACTTAAAAAAAACAATATGGCATTTAATTAGCACCCATGCGTCACGATGTCCCTCGCGGATTTCGTTTCAGGCGTCATCTCTTTACACCTATTTGCGCTTTCCTATTTCATTTCTAATTCACGTTACGAATATTATACTCTTTATGCGATTCTGATCTTCACATCAAAACGATTTTTAGATGAACACCAAAAATATATTCCATTTTAGATAGCATTCTGTGACAGTCTATTCACAACAACAAAATATTTGACGGTTTAAATGGGCTGCGTTAATTCTGTTCACAATAAAAATGATTTACAGTATGCCGCGTCACGGATCCGGATAGAATCATTCATGTTAATTCTTCTGTGTGGGTAAGCTTTTGTATAAAGGGCTTTGGACAAACCTAAAACGGTCTAAACGAGAGCTTGCATTGTGCCAAGGCAGTACGTGCACTAGAAGCAACCAAGTGTACCGTACCGTATGTTTTAAGCTCGCATTGGCACGCAAAAATAGTACTTATTCGGATTTGATACGATCCTGAAGCACGGTCATGCAAGTTAGATGGATCGTTCGACAGTTGCACTAGAGATAAATTATATAACAGCGCAACATCTTTCAGAGATCACAAAAGGCCGCCAAATCAATTCTACTGGCGATGCATGTAGTTGGCAATATTTCAAATTCTCTTTGATGCAATATTTCCCTTCCGCTCTTTTCTCTCGCATTACGTAACCGCGGAAACGTGCTATTCGCATTTGTTAACTTGACATCACAAGTTTGTTACACTAAATGGTATTTCAAACGTGCTTTCCAATATGTTTCGTGTTACTGATAAAACATAATCAAATGAAGTATTGGATAAATTAGCTCCGGGAATGATGTTTCGAAGACACTATATAAAACATTAAAATGAGATATGAAGGTTGCAGCAATTCGCACACTAGACTTTGCCCTGTCATGTGCCATGCCATTATCGGCAAAACGCATAAACGAACAACAATCTAAGTCCAAAAAGACCTTAAGAATCCTTAATCTCTAGGTAAAAATGAGTTGGCAAAGTGAGAATGAAATCTGCTTCCTTTAGAACAGTGTAGTATTATGTACTACACTGTTCTAAAGGCTGTGTAAGAACTCACTTCTGAATCCGCAATGAAAAGTAGTACAAAAAATCCCCGGGGTGGGTGACCGCTTTACAATCACCCTCTCCAAGATTTGCATTTAGGCGATACGATACGACGATAAGATAACCGCCCCAGTGATTATAGCTGGTAGGAGCCCAGTAGCCCCTTTGCCCTTCTCTGGGGTGGAGGAAGTTCATGACGAATTTCCACTGGGCTATGTCAGTGCCAGAAAAGACGCTGAAGAAGGCTGATGATGATGGTAAAAGGAGGAAACGCCGTCAGCAAACCAATAAGAACCGTTGCGGCACGGCTCCTGTGAATACTCCGGTGTATATCTCTCGCCTATACTACACCACTAAAGCGGAGGATATCATAGAGTGTGAACCAACAGATGAGGTACACACTAAGGGTGTTGTTTGTTGTGTTGTTGGAGTCACGCCGCAACGTCAACTTCAAGGCGTTCGTGGTGCCAGTACCAACCTGTTACCTGCCCCTCATCATGGACGAAGAATTGGTGGCTTGAAACGCCACATGGCGTGGTGTTCCGTCACTTCCACGGACAAGTGCCACAAGACAGCTTAGAGACAATTAGTGCAAAATGAAGTGCTACTAACATAGTCTTATTTAAGCCTTATATTCACTAACACAATTTTTGTATTACTTTATATATGCTAGTTTGTAAGGTATATACCTATGGGCCATGGAAGCCTGAATTAAATAATTATCATGTATATGCCTCTCTATTCACGGGTTTATACCCCATGTAAGGGGGAACCCGGTCATTTGATAAGCTTACACCCGACATGGGTCCAACACGTAGAGGCCCTTTAAAGATTATTGATCTAAATGGAATGGGATACTAACCGGGGCTCTCCAGCTCGGCTCTGCAGCTAGCACTATAAAATGAAGTCATGGATTGTCCCCGGTAGTGTAAAAGGCTTTTGTAGGAGATGGAAACTATAACGATAAGGTCTATTGTAATAGGTGTTACACGGAATGAAAAGTTTAAGAAATATGGGAACAACGGCCTCTGCCATTCAAGCTTTAGAGTGGAATTCTATGGCAGACGGTGACTCACCACTCACAAGATGGGCTCCCTAAATAGCCACCACTAGAGGCGACAGCATGCAACACCGGTGAGAGCGGCTCGGGGTGTCGGTGGTTTCACCGTTGCGCGTCTCGAAGACTCGGAGCGGGTTTCCTCTTTATTACGCCATTAGACATTTGAATATAGCTGAGTATAACCCCTGAGTATAGCTCTGGTGGCCCCCCTCTGATCGGCCAACTAAGGCAAGCCAGAGTAGAAAATCCTGCAGGCACTCGTGGCCCAAACCTCATGTATATGATAAAGGCAAGCTGGGGACGTTGCCCTGACCGACTCTCTGGAGCATTCGGGTACGCAGTGTCGCCACTCACATTCAGTTTGCCACAAGCTGCCCTGCGTTCTGTAAGCTTCATAATAGATCTCCTTATGATATACTTTTTTTTTGTATTAAAAGGGAGGAAGAATTCGGACAGCTGTTTTAATATGTCCTCCAGGATTACGTTATCCCATAGTGAGATATTGAGATAGGCCGTGTGGTGCCGGCTCAGAATAACACCATCCCATCTCCTCCCGTGGGTGTCGTAAAAGTCGACTATGGGATTAACCGGAGGATGGGCAGCAACGTCCTTCGAGTACATTAACAACTAAACTGCGATCGCCAACCCGTCTACCAAGCGTGGCGATTATGGCAAAACCATTACAGCATTACAACTGTTATGGGCAGGCGTGACGCTAACCGCCAGGCGAAAGACTTGCTTGTTGGGTAATTACATTGCATAAAAATAAACTGATTTGTTGTTCAGCTAGTGTGACCTTTTCCTCAGTCCATTTGAAATTACATTAGCTTTTAAAGCTGTGACATAAATCTTCGGTTATCGCACGGAACGTTAATAGCCAATAACCACAAGTCAGTTTAACGTGAAATATTAATTGAAATAATACTGACCGCAAAATGAATTTCAACAGATTATGTAAATCGCACAGATTTGGTTAATATGATTGCATTGCAAATGAAAGTTAATTGTGAATGACAAATTCAGTTGGTATTTGGATTACGACGAGGTACCTAAGAGAGATTAATATGTAGTATAAGTAGAACTTGATCTATTGGTTGATCTCGGTCTTTTTATTTACGTACCGTTATTCCGAATTGGTGTTTGGTTAAAGAATATAGTAGAACCACTCCATCTTCTCTTGTGGATGTCATAAGGGCCAATGGTCTCTAAACTTGAGGGATAAGCTGCAGCGTCCCTTAAGTGGAACAGCAGCCATTCTGCGCCCACCAACCCCCCGTCAAGCATAGCGAAACCTCCGTAAAATGACGACACACGGCATGGAAACCAGTTATAGTGCATGTCTCTATGGGAGAAGCCTTAGTTCAGACGTGGACATTATTTGGCTGATATGACATTGCAAAATAGATTTTATTTCTTGGTTTTCTTTGCTTTTAGATACTATATTTATTAGACCAGCCTCTAGTTATTAGACTGGTGATAAGCATTAATTCATTCGTGCCAATAACAATCCTAATGCTTCCCAAGCCTCGCTGCGCGCTGAGCTGCGCACAAGGTGCAATAAGAGACCTACTGCCAGTTTTTGTAAGGTAAGATGATTCCTTGGCTGTAGCTCTGCGGAAAACTGGTTACGGACGTACATCAACCGCGATCGCGAACGATCCTATATATTTATAACACTCATCACCAAAATAATCAGCAGACTTGAAGATGCAAAGCCATATAATAATATCGGAATTAAAATTAATTCTGTTGTATTCTGTAGCGTATAATCTATCGTGGTATAAGGTGGAGCGACTTTTTCGTAGCCATTGCAGTAAACGCTACGCGGCTACAACAGAGAATGTACGTATACCATACATTACAAAACCTGTTTTATTATAATGACTTAATTAAAAAATTTCAATTTTAAAATTATAAAATTTCTATGTATTTTCAGTCGATTACATTTCTTATAATATTGCGAACAAATGTTAGAATAACTGCTATTTTGCTTGTCTGCGCTCTGCCTCGATTAGGAAAACAAAGCAGCACATTTCAACGTCCATTCCTACATTCTTATGCAAGTGGTTCATCAAAGTAGTTAGTATTCCAGCAATGTTCGTTGAAGTGAGTCCAACATCGGCTTTTGTGTACAGAAGCAATAAGCTGAGTCGAACTTTTGACGAAAATTGGATACTCCACTATGCAATTTTCATTTACTGTTCCTAACTCTGTCTGTAATAAAGACGTAAGGGTGAATCAGTTTGAAATAATCTCCAAATTCTAACAAGCTATGTAGGTTCCACCTTTGACAATAACAGGTGACTAAGGTATTATTTAAAGAGTTTTTGAGTATTTATTTTTGAGATAGTTATTTTTAACGATCGTCTACACTTGCATATCTGCTGTCGTGTTTACAGTGTTTACGTGTTTAGTTTACAGACAAAATCTCACATGTACAAACACCTAGACCCTAAACATCAATCTGTAGATGACACAAATACTTGTTCTATGCTAGGATCAACCCCGCGACACGTAGCGCATTAAGCCAATGAATTGATTAGCCACTGCGCCAACTGTGCCGTCAAAATAGATATTAAATGGACATAATTATACATACATTCATTAGCAGTACGTTTTGTAAAGCCGATGTTTAGTGGGTCACTAATGAGTCTATCGTTCGTAATTACCTAGCTGTGTTTGATTGCTAAATAAAGCACTTGCTAATGGCCTGGAGACAGAGCGTTCACTAACGAGATATCTGTTTTTATAGCAGTAGTGTTTTGGTTATAATATCATAATAACTTGCTAGGTCAATTTAAAAGTTATAAACACTTTTTACTTGATCTTGCGTTCCAGAGCCTTTTATCGAGGGGATATTAAATGCTGAAATAAAAGCTTATAATTTTCACGATTTTCTTAATAAGGATGATTTTTAGCCATATCCTTTTCGATTATTAACGTTTGCCTGAACGTGGTTTTAAGTTCCGTAAGTAAGTATGTACTTACTTTTCTTTATTGCTTATTAAGAAACACGCTAACTTTATTTGGGACTAAAAGCACAATATAAGCTTGTTATGTATGTATGTAAAATTGTGTAATGGAAATAATACTCTCGTATCTACATAATCGGCTACTATATATTATACTATACAATATGCTAAGTACAACGCACATTTTCCTTAGATACCACAACTCTATAATGTAATGAAAGCAACTTTCAACTATATTTAATTACAAAAAAAAAGAAATGAAACTAAGCTTCAGATTTATCAATACAACAAGCACAAACAATAGACCAAAAATATTGAAAAGTAAAACGGATTAACATCTGCAACACTTCGCTTTGGGAGAAAATAGGTAGCATTGCATCGAATCACCCTGCAATCTAGGTTAAATATATTTTGTGGAAATTTCAACAATGATGTAAACAAATCGATACTGTAAGGTTTATCGATGGTTTGAGTCCACCATTCCCAAGGTGGAGGACGTCCAAGAGGATTCCCCACAGTAAAAAATAAAATATTACTAGTCTATTTCAAGGATGTATTATGTGTGTAATATTCCTGTTTTTTTAGGTTTTGCACGCCTCATCGCCTGGAATCCCGACGATGCTTCTATTATAACGCTTTTGAGACAAGAAAACTTTCTTCAGGGCACTTCAGTAGTATTCCCCATAGTATCAGACCATATTATCTTAGCACAAAACTCACTAAGGTATGGTAGGCCAGCAGAATAGATCCCAGCGTGGAAGTTTTCCTTAATTTGCTTCGTACATACCTACTTTAATTTATTTCATGTTACTTCAGCTTGTTGCCTCCATTCATTATCTAGAATTATTCCTAGGCATTTAATAAATGTCATTTTCATTGATTTCAATGTCATAATTATGTAATATTTTAGAATTTTGCTTTGATATTGTTTATAATTAGTTTATTTAGATTTACGTTAAGCTTATCAGATTCTAACCATATCATTATGGATAAAATTGTCCTAATTATTACATATCCATAGTTATTAAATTCATTCAATGTCAGTATATGTGACATCTGAAAATTAAATACTTTTTTTAGTTACATCATCACGATTATCAGTATAAAGTAAAAATAAAAGTGGGCCTACCACGCTGCCTTGCGGTACTCCACAGTTGTTTACTATGTATGGAGACTTGCATTGTTTTAATTAACTATAGTACATATTTCGACACATTGTATCCGATTAAATATGTAAGTATGATTCCAGTCAGGTAAGTGCAGATTCTCTAATTTCTCGTCTAGAGTTTTTACAACAAAAGTTGTAGAATACAAAAAAGCTTTTGACATGACATTGTGAACGAATGGTTAGATAGTTTAGATGGTTTTCCTCTTTAGAACCAAATCTGTTCTGTTTTATTATTTTATATTTATTGAGAAATGTAGTCAATATGGGAATTAACGTTATCTGTCTATAATTTTATATGTCAGCTTTTTTTATATAGCGTCTTAATTAAGAATTTCTCTAAGTTTTCCTGAACCGGCTTTCTTTTTCGATTGCTGAATTGCTGAAGAATTCTATTAGACAAATAACATATATTTAGTTAATTATAATCAATCATTTGTTTTATAGCAAGCGCGAAAGCTAATAAACGTATAAATAAGGGTAGGAGAACACTGATCCATACTTCAGTACTGTTTGTTTGGATACGTACTTTCTTCTGGCTTCCATTCTTGTTGAAAGAGTGGCTTGAACCTACCAGGCTCCCCTTCTCTAGGCCTGGATCTCTTAAGGGAAGACCGTAGGGGCGTAGTGGTTACTGTGCTGGCATCAGGCAAGTCAGCGTGGTTATTGTCATGTTCATTGGCGACACGCACTTGTGTCTGTTTGTGCTGTATGGCTTCCCAGACGCAGTACAGAATGATCGACCCGCGAGGTCAATCTGCGTGTTTGTTTTTTTTTGTTGGTGAAACGAGCACGTCCTTCGTCTGTTGGTACATGTCACGCCTTACTATAACAATTGTAATGCTATCCAGGACTTGTCCTACGTGGCAACACACTGCGCTCATTACCTCGAAATATTAGTTATTTGGTCTCTTATGCCCAGTAATTTCACTAGTTACAGTGCCCTTAAAACCGTGACATAGTAATGTTTAAAGGTTAAACATTACTTACTTACTTGGCGGCAGAATATCTGGCACTGCGGTAGTATCTACTTAGTTGGACTCTTGTAATAATTTAAGAGACCTACCCCAATTTTTTTTATGGGGGTCATGCTTTGGATGATTTACCATTCTTCTAGATGCAGATGCCTCTCAGTATTGTATTTTAATTATCAATAAAGTAATTGTTTTATAGTAAGCACAACTGCTATTCGTCTGTCCTGGCTTCCGTGCTGGTTGGTCTTGTACTGAATTCTCAGGTCGATTTTCTTTTGGGAAATCCTTAATGATTTTCCGTTGTGCCAATGAATGGCAGTAAGTTAATACTCTGCTATACCAAAATTGGCAATCTATAGCAACTTCACCTACTCCTTCTAAGTAGTATATAGATGTGTCGGCTGTGCATCCATTTATGTTTGATCATGTACTGATTGTGGAAAGATTTCACATAGTTGCTTTGTTTTTATATTTAGAAAATTCTATTTAAATCCACTATAGGTAAGCTTCTGTCGCACTACTATCGAGCTATCGACAGTGTTCGCTTCGGCAGTTCGCCTTATCGACTTGATTTATGTCGCTTATCTACTGCGCTCCTTACTCACTGATAGTGAACTCCAACAAAGTGGAGGTTTAATCAATCACTTAGCCTCTGGCGTTTTCAATTTGTCCTTTTAAGCATTCTCTTATCTATTACAAGTTTCAAGAATACAAATTCGATTAGGGGCGCGCTTTAGAAGCCATCGGAGTCACGTTTTTGAATGTATTAGATATATTTAGAAAGACTATCAGACACAAATTGGTTTTCTTACTAAATATGGTTTGAAAACGTATGACATTCATACTGTATACTTTATATACTGTAAGTGTAGTGTACTGGTTTTAACTTTTTTAAACGTTGCACACGACACTAGAATTTTTATCTATTGTTACCGGAAGCCCCGCGTTTACCCGCTGGGAGTGTCTATGATCCTTACGTTGTTGTGCTCGCAGCATTTCATAAAACATGAGCTCTGCGGCGAATTAGGTAAAAATTGCTAAAATTATTCAGTGAACGAACACTCAAAGTAACGGGGCTAACCATTAACGCCTCAGCGCTCTTCTGCGACGCTGCATACAACAACAGCGAATAATGAAATTTGTCGAACATCGTGGCATTCGGCGCACGTCCGCGCACCGGGCCGCCCGTTCAAATTGCCGCCTAATTAAATTACAACCCGCTGCAGCCACGCCGACACAGAATTCATTTTGGCCTCTTAAACTCATATTTTACGGTTTAAAAGACGATCAATAAGTTTTTACAGATAAATTTTGCGTCACTAATCGAGGAATTCAATTGTTGGCGCTTTACTTACGCACAGTGAAGGGTTCCGTAGTCGGGAAATCGCTAGAACTGTAAAAAAATATTCAAAATTCAGAAATATAGCGTGTATACGAAAATTTCCCATGTCTCAAAAGCTGCAATACATACACAAACCAATTGTCGTAAGAAGTGTTTTTTATTATTCTACAACCTTACATTTTTCTGAATTTTCCACCCCATAGTGGAAAAGTCCCTTCTAGGGGGCACACTTTCTACGACTTCAGAACAAACGTCTAACATACTATTGACTTCAATAAAAATCATTAAAAAAAGATCTATCGAACGATACCTCACTCGCTTCTGCGCACTGTTTTTTTTTTACACCCGACAGTATACAGACATGTATGGAGTGCTACTCCATTTTTTATTAATATCACACACACACAATACACTCAGACCCGGAACAACTACCTGCAGATCATACAAATATTTGTTCCGTGTGGGAAACGAACCCGCGACCCGAAGCGCAACTGCCGACTGTATCAGCCACTGCACCAACAGTGCCGTCCGTCGTATTAAGATAAGTAATCTGGTGTGGTGATGGGTGAGACACTTTGCTCGTGGAACTGATGCCCGTTGGGGCAGAAAGGTTCTCGAGAAGAGACAGCACACCGTAAAACGCAGCGTTGGACGGCCTCCAACAAGATGTACAGACGACCTGGTGAAGGTCACTGAAAGACGTTGGATGTGTGTGGCATGTAACCGGTCGTTGTGGAAATCTATGGAGGAGGGCTTTGATCCGTAATGGTCGTCCGTCGGCTGAAATGACTTTGACTTTGACTCAGTATTATGTAGGTAGTGTACTTTTCCTTTAATTTTTACTGTTATTAGCAAAGCATTCCACGGGCTTGTGGCCTGTACTTTTGCTAAATGATTTGCCAAACAAGTCTGTGAAATGTGATGGTGTTTCTAAAGGCAGATTTACCACTGATCTCTAGAATGAGTGTCATGTGTGAGGAATTTAATATGTGAAGAGAGTTTCTTTGACAAAGACTTAGAAGTTCCATCCAAGCAAATTCTTTCTACTGCATGCAAATGCAATATCTGACCTCGCGGTACGATGCGGCGTCTCAATGGACAGTGAGCTTTTATCACATTTCCATTCGTTCGCATTCCGTAGCATAAGACTGCATATGACAACGCATAGATAAAGCTCGTTTGCGTAATCCCGGTGAGCTCTAGAAAATCGGTCGCGTTCTATTGTTTTTGAGACAAGGAGCGGTGACGGCGCTGAGGGTGCAACAGCGAATGCATTAAAAAGAAAAATGAAATTTGAAAACATGACTTTAACTATGTTTTACAAACTATCTATATAGCTATACAGCTACTCTACAAGGAAACTAGAAACAAAGGAGTATCGTTTAATACGCCACCAACATAAATTTTCATTACAAGCAGTACGTCTTTGAATGGAAAATACTGACTTTGAGATTGCCTGAACGGAGAACTTATTGCTTGTAAAATTGAACCACACTGTTACGTTATAAATTTCCAAACGATACAATAACTATGGTATCTTGGTTTTAAGCGGGATGATAGTTTTCATCTTTGCGTGATTATTACCTTGGCAAACAAGTTCGCAATCTTCAATCAAAGTTGAATGAATGTTTTTTGAAATAATCCTTGGATGTTTTAATAACCATAAGTCCTTTCCCAAAGCTTTATAAACATTTTATAACTTCTGAGTTGATCATATTATCTACATAGATACTTATAACAGTGCTATAAGGAATACAAACAGAAAGTCGTATGTACATAAATGTCGCCTCCTTTGAATCACAGTGGCGGCTGATAACACTGCCTCCGGGGAGCGCGCCTGTCGTCTGATCCCACAATGTATGCAAAATTGCCAATACGTGCTACAATATCGAACAGAATTACATTTTTAATACGTACTGCCATTTCTACATTCAACATGATAATGTAAAACCGTTGTACAAATATTTTGCAAAGATTTACTAAGATAATTGGGTTTTTGGACGATCTAAAAAATATAAAAACTTGTAATGGATTTCAAAGTATGAGTGCTATAAAAATTAAATTAAACATTCATTAAAAAACATTTAGGCATTCTTAGCAGAAGGTGATTTTTTCGATTCATCATCGTCTCAGCCGAAAGATGTAGACCGCTGCCGCCGGAAGCCATACTGACTTTCGGCCAGGTCGGGGCCAACTCGCGACAGGTACTCAGCGAGCCTTCGGGTAATTATTCATTCAAATAGCTTCGAAGCCTCGTCGAGCAGGTTTCCGTAAAACCTGCCGAAACGTAAAAAAAACTCAAACTCAAATCTTTATTGCATTCATATGTTCATAATCATAAGTTAACAGAAAATTAGATGCGTATCAATATAAAACCCTGTTAGGGTATGTATGTGGTCTATGGTACTGAAGCCTTTTTTGTAACCAGCTTATTCGGGGAGCTGGAAATCGTCTAACCTGCGCGCGAGACGATCCATAGTGACTCCCGAAAACAGCTTGTAAACATGGCTCAGAAGTGAGATGGACCTATAGTTCTTCAGCAACTTGTCGCCCTTTTTGAAAAAGAACACCACCACACTTCTGTTCCATGTCTACGGTGTGCGGAATTGAATAACCTCTGTAGGGCTTTAAGGACCAGTTTTCCAGCCTCCTTTAGAAGTTTGGCTGTAACTCCATCATCACTTCACGCTTTATTGTTTTTGAGCTGTGTGAGAGCCATACTAATCTCATACAGGCTGACATCCGGAATGTCTTTGGTATAGTGTCGGGCCAATCTATCTCTCAGGTGGTTCGCGAGATTTGTAACGAGTTTCCGCATTGACCTGTATAACTGTCCATAGAACCTCTCGACCTCTCTCAAAAGTTCCGGTTTGGACGACACGCTCCTACCATCTTCGGTCTTCAGTTTTGCAAGCTGGCTCTGCCCAACAGACAGATCTCTTTCGAATACTTTGGAGCTTTTGTTTCGCTCCATCGCCTCTCCAATACGATTTGTATTAAATAGGCGTAAGTCTAAGATTAAGCTCAGCCATTGCATTTAACTTTATCACCATCACATAAAAATGATAGTAACTGTTCGCGTTGTTTGTTTCTTCTGCAAAATCACTGACTGACTGGATTCGAATCGAAATCGAAAGGTTGAATGTGAATGTGAAATGAGAAATTAGTTTTATGCATTGACGCAGGTCAATGCCGGAAGCCCAGCGGATAACTAGTTTAAATCGAATCTATTTTTTTTAAGAATGGTGGTTGGAAGAAGAACAACTATTCTCTGTACTGGTTATTTATACCATAATAATTTCGAGTTCGAGTCGATTGAGTACTTTTTTAATGAACATTATAAATCATCTAAATATTTGGTGATAAGTGATATAAAATGCTTACACAGGTGCATCTTGTAAGCAGATTTATAATTATCCTGGCGCTGTTATTGAATTTTATAATAGGTAATTTACTCACAAATCTTTTAAATATTAAAATTAGGTATTTTGTTATGTTTGGATACAAATATCCGTGGTTTTATATTAAGACATTATATTCGTAATAAAAATTCTGATAAATTCTATCTATTAATTAATTACCTATATGGTAGATTTTATTATATTGAATAGGCTTGCTTTTGACCTATCTCACCTAACATTAAGCGAAATTGTGGTCTATGATGAAAAACTATGCTCTTACCACTCGAGACTTGAAGAGTCCTAGTTTGTAACTATTCGGAAACGCACACTCCGCGAACTCGAGTTATTTCAGCAAAACGCTTCGCACACTTAGGTGGCACATCCACCAAGTAACGGTGGCGTAATGCCGTCCGTAGATTGCACCCGAGCATTTCAGTGAGCAGAACCGCGTGCACAGTTAGTATAAGCGAAAGTGTGTAAACAGATTCACTTGGAACAGAAAAATTATAATAATTATCCATTGACTTTTATTTAGCTTTCACATACCTATAATTAATATTACCTCGCCACAATTAGCAGATGACAGACGTCAAGAGGCGAAACAAATAACTTTAGCCAGATAATGATATCAGCCCGCGTTTAAATTGTCAGTCTAACTTTGGACAAGGAATGTTCAGCGATGTTCACGGAAACCGATTAATTTCAGAATCAGACGTTTACGCAGAACTTATTTCTTATTCAATGAATGCGGGAACGAAGTCTTTAGGGGTTTGTTTGTCTCCCAAGCGGGCGAGAAAACGCAACTCGGTACAAATTTAAGAATACTACTTTTTTATATATTTGTGTACCGTGCATATAATATACCACCGCCTGTCTTCCCATGGATGTAGCAAAAAGCGATCAAGGGATCGTGTTGTCCATAAAATGGTTGGTCCTCATAACAACATACTGTGATCATCATATTGTTTGTTAAGGGTATATTGGCAATTTCTTGACTAGAATTTCTTACGAAGGTCTGCAAGCCTTTTATATTTAACCTTGTAGAAATACATCATGTACATCCTTCGCCCGGACATAAGCGGAGGGGTATGCCAGACTCCTAACGGCTAAAACCACTGGAGCAGTCATTTTCGGCACCCGTCGTCGGTCAGTCGTCCACTAGTGCCATTAGTGCCTTTGGGCACATCTCAGAGAGGATGAGGAAGCGGTCACCCCCTCTAGCGAAGGGGAGGTGACTAAACTTACCGCCACTCCCAGGCACATCTCGGGGGGGATTGTAATGGATCTCCCCGAAACCTCACTATGTGGTATGCTGCGCACACGGCGACACGTGCCCACATGCGTGCCGCCGTCTTGCCAAGGTCTGCAGGCCTATGTTCCCTTGAGGCCGTCAGGTTTTTTTAATGATTGTCGAGGAAATCGAGCCTTGGCCTACCGGAAAGTAAGCCGTGTCGATGGATATCAGCAACAGTTCTGATAACGGATGGGTTCCCGACCTAAAGCTTAAGTTAGAATGTCTTGTGTTCCGGTTATTTCACTAGCTGATCCTACCCATTACTAGAAACCCAACTATGCTTACACATTGTAGTTATAGTGGGTGATATAAGTATGACTGTAGTCACCGTGTGGTGCTACAAATAGCACCAACCCATCTCATCCCGTGGGTGTCGTAAAAGGCGACTGTGGGATAAGTCGGTTAGTGGGCAAGAGTGTCCTTCGGATACATTAATTACAGTCGACGGCACAGTTGGTGCAGAGGCTGATACAATCGACTGCTACGCTCCGGGTCGCGGGTTCGGTTCCCATACGGAATAAATATTTGTATGATCTGCAGGTAGTTGTTCCGGGTCTGGGTGTATTGTGTGTGAAATTTATGTCTGTAAACGCACCCAAGTCACAGGAGAACAGCTAACGTTTAAAAGAATCTATATGTCAAAACCCCCCAGTGCACACAATATAAACCCAGATCTGTCGCTGTGGCAATTTTGAGGAGGCCCATGTCCAGTAGTGAACGTTTTTCGGCTGAAATGATGATAGTACCACCCCAGTCGAGCCAGAATTCTACTAAACAAAAATCCAATTTCCTGAAAATAAATACACACGTCACAGACAAAAACGGAGTTTAAACAAAGAACAAAATAAGTATAGCATCTGCGGCGAGTCGATTAAAGCTCAGCCAGATAGCGTCGCCTCGCGCGCAGTGGAGTGACGCCTAATGGCACCGATTTTAACAAATCACTTCATTGGAACATTGGACAGGAGACTTATTGCCTAATTCGTTTGTAGCCACCCGATACCCTCCTTTTATGGTACTAGCAAACGTTGATTAATTGAATAAAATAATTACGAAGTTACAGCTTAAATTATACCTACCAAGAAATTATTTGTAGATATCGTTATTTTATGCTCAGAGAAGCTCGTGGGAAATAGGTACCGCTCAGATCGACGGGATCGCGAGGTCAACCCTTTTTGGGGGGAAATTGCCAGTACTCACTACGCTTGGCAGGCAGGTTGGTGAGCGCGGAATGTCTGCTGTTACATAGAAGGGATGCTGCTGCCATCCCTCTGGTTTAGAGTCCCTTAGTCGACTTTTTGACAACCTTAGGATGAGATAGAGTAGTGCTATTATTCTTAAGTGAAACACGGATTCTTTCGGGTATCCACAAGTATTATAATAGATTACATTTATATATTTAAGATTTTGCCATGTGGTGCCGGCTCAGAATGCCACCACCCCATCACATCCCATGGGTGTCGTAAAAGTCGATTAAGGGATTAACCGGAGGATGGGCAGCAGCGCCCTTCGAGTACATTAACAACTCAACTGCGATCGCCAACCCGCCTGCCAAGCGTGGCGATTATGGCAAATCCCCCCAATGACCCCACAACACATCCATATCGGTCGTTGTGGTGATCTTTGGGGGAGGCCTGTGTCCAGCAGTGGACTTCATTCAAATGATGATTTAATATTTCGTAGATTCCACTATTCGGCACATACGAATATCTGAATGCAATTAGTCAAAGGCAATAAAACACGCAAGTCAATTCATATACAAGTGAAATAATCAAAATTACCTCCTGATATTTTTTATTCAAACGTCTTACATTTTAAAACAACAAAAAAATGGCGGTGTACGATTTCTCTCTCTGATATATATATATCCATATGTTGAAAACAGCCTTTCTGAGGACACAATGGAAAGTTGGTTATTTGGTTTTAGAATAATGTCCAAATAATCATTCCAAAAAGATAAACAAAATATGTTCGTATACATCAATCGTAGCACTATTTACAGCTGCATTCCGTTTTACTTAAATATATTATACGAACGTTATCATGATATTCGTTGAATACGATTATTCGGTAATTAACAATATGTCATATTCGTCACATCACTAGATTACAGAGATAAATCACATATGCACGAACACTCAGACTCGAAACAACTATCTGTGGATCATTTATTTATCATACAAACATTTGTCCTGTGTGACGATCGAATTGGCGACACGAAAGTCAATGGATTTGCACTGCACCAACCGTGCTGTCAAGAAGAGCAGGGGTGCAATTCCTTAAGCTTAAACATCCATACATCCTTAAATACAGAATCTAAAAACGGTGTAAAACCAATTTCGGTATACGCTTAAGGAATGATTGAAGCTATTCAAGGACACGTTGCAGAAGATAAGCCATGAGGACCAGTCTTAGCGAATAACAAATCGGGTTATCACCATTATTTCAATTTTGTATTCAAGGATGTATGGATGTTTGAGCTTAAAGAATTGCACCCCAGGGAATAACAGGCTAGTCAGCCGATGTCATTGTACGCAGTCTAGATCTATTCATGCTTCATTTCCTTGTGACATAGAACCTATTTATTTATAGGATAATAATCTTTGTACTCTGTATTATTAGAATCCAAAATATCCATAGCAAATTTAACATTTAAAGTATATATAAATTCCACAGGGATAAGGCTTTTAGCAAAGGAAAAGATCCGAATTATTGATACGAGGAACATTTAGCGTATAAGTGAAAAGAGATTTTTACCATCATACCTTCCAAACGCCAATGGGGACGTACAATTGGTATCGGAAAAAAAACATGTGGTATCCAGATTAAGAATATAGCACCACTCTATCTCCTTCGGTGGATGTAGTAAATGGCGAGTAATGACCGATATTAAAAGGCCATTTAAGGTTAAGTCCCGCTTTTACTATTCGAGAAACAGTTTTACGGTAGGAAATCGGGTGGTTCAAATGGTTAAAGCGGGGACTTAATATTAACTGGCGTTTCAGTATTCGGCCGTAAGGGATGGGCAACAGGGTTCCTTTGGTGGAACAGTAACTATATGTACTGCGCTCACCAATCCAATACGCCAATCCAATGCACAAATGCCAAGCGTGGTGAATACTATCAAATTCCACCTAAAATGACGACACAGTTGTGAAAATATATTGGAGAGGCCGTTGTTCAGCAGTGGATGACCTTTGGCTGATATGATGATGATAATATTTTACAATAGGTAGTTTTAAAACAAATATTATTGTTAATATGCGTAAAAATACATCTGAAAGTATTCGTTGAAACTTTAAACGTATCTTTAGATTCCCCTTTAGAAGCGGAGGATGACCGCAACAGTGGTTTTTGCCACGGGCATAAATAAAAAAAACGCTTGCGTATAGAGTAGTCATCATATCAGCCACAGGACGTCCACTGCTGAACAAAGGCCTCCCCCTTAGATTTCCACAACGAGCGGTCACATGCCGCTCTCATCCAACGACTCCCAGCGACCTTCACCAGATCGTCTGTCCACCTCGTTGGAGGTCGTCCCACGCTGCGTTTTCCGGTGCGCGGTCTCCATTCGAGAACCTTTGTGCCCCAACGGCCATCAGTTCTACGAGCAATGTGCCCTGCCCATTGCCACTTCAGTTTACTAATCCTTTCAGCTATGTCGACAACTTTAGTTCTTCTACGGATCTCCTCATTTCTGATTCGATCTCGTAGAGAAATACCAAGCATAGCTCTCTCCATAGCTCGCTGAGTGACCTTGAGCTTTCTTATGAGGCCCATTGTGAGTGACCACGTCTCTGTTCCATATGTCATCACTGGTAACACACACTGGTTAAAGACTTGCGTCTTGAGGCATTGCGGTATTGTTGACGAAAAGACGTTGCGAAGTTTCCCGAACGCTGCCCAGCCGAGTCGGATTCGACGATTGACCTCTTTCTCGAAGTTGGACCTACCTAACTGGACAGTTTGTCCTAGGTAGACATACTCGTCAACAACTTCGAGAACAGAGCTCCCAACGGATATTGGGGTGGGCACGACATGGACATTTGACATGACTTTTGTCTTGCCCATGTTCATTTTAAGGCCCACCTGTTGGGAAACTCTGTTGAGATCATCGAGCATTGTGCTGAGCTCTTGCAGCGATTCTGCCATGACTACGATGTCATCGGCAAATCGAAGGCGAGTGATATACTCGCCATTGATGTTAATGCCGAATCCTTTCCACTCCAGTAGCTTGAAGGCATCCTCCATTGCAGCGGTGAACAGTTTCGGGGAAATGACGTCCCCCTGTCTCACACCTCTCTGCAATGGAATTGCCCCCGTGCTCTGTTCATGTACTCGGACCGACATGGTGGCGTTTCTGTATAAGCACTTCAACACTTCAATGTACCGATAGTCAATCTGGCACCGCTGCAGAGATTGAGATATAGAGTAGTAGCAGTAGATTATTCACGATGTTCGTTGCATTTAATGATGTTTTACTTTATTATTACTATTATAAACCAGTAAGTTAGAATGCGCTTAAGGGGCTCGTAAAACATGTAACAAACACTTTAATTTAATATATTCACGATTTTCTTTTTTCTTACAACGTAACAGAGTCGGTCAGTGATGAGCGTAAATAATGTAAAAGTATAATAATGTAAAAGTTTGTGTTTCAATTTTTGAGGCATCATCACGTTTAACCGTCTGAACGGATTCTTATTAAATCTGGCATCGGAGTAGATTATCGTGGAATACAGGATACATTTTATTTTTATTACAAAACTAAACACACATTACAACAACTTACATTAATTTTAAATACTCTATTCAACAAACCCTAAAATTAGATTTAAGTATGTTGGGTTTTGAATAAAAAATCGTCAGATACAAAATAATACCTAGCCAGTTGATGTAGACGAGGAGAATGAGGAAGATTTTCACTGATTTATCTAACAAATTATTTTTATTACGTAGTGTTTTGTATTTTTATATTTTTGTTATTAATCAAGAAAAACTATGACCAAGCATAGTACATAAAACAATACTTGGTCGTTAAATATCTATTGTATTACTAAAACAACTATTTTAGTAATAAACAACACAAAATATAAGCTCATTTAAAAAAAATATGTAGAGGTACTGGTTAAATAAGGAGCGGCACGTATAAACCTTTTTTTTAAATAATTTTCCCGAATCAAAATGTTTACATTGTTTGACCGGGTTAGTAGGTGATAATATTTTTAAACGGAGACTGACAGGCCCTGTTTTTCATACATTAACGGCTCAGTCTGCATATTCTCGGTTTTCGCACTTCGAAAAAGAATCGTTATGATAGACAGACAAAGTGATCTATTTCGACGCAGACATTTTCCCATATGATTCATCTTCATTTTGTTTAGAAAAACATGCCATTAAACAAACACATTTTAAAGAGCAGCGTATGCGTGCTAATTGAAAAACATTACAAAGAATCTTTAAAGTAGGACGTTAACACAAATAATGCTCAAACACTTTCAAAAATGTTTACTAACTAAAAAAACTATTTCGCAGCTAACAAAACATATTTTAATTAATAAAACATTGTCACTGTAGATTAAGGCGCGCCTAGGGTCACCCGACGGTCACCCAATGCCGCAAACAAACATTTTTAATATCTCATTTGAGTACCAAAAACTCAAGTATTAAGTTAATATGTTATTATAAACTAGGGTTTAAATTTCGATGATTATTGATGGACGGTGAATGTATAAGTCATATACTTCATTAGAATAACGATAAGTAATTTTTTTTTACTTCCTTATGTTTGTCAAAACAAGCCATTTTTTATTTTTATTTTTTTTATTGATGTCCAGTGGAAATTCTACATGGAACTTCCTTCACCCTGTGGAAGGGCTAAGGGGTATGCCCGACTCCTACCGGCTAAAACCACTGGAGCGGTCATCTTCGGCACCAGGTCCTCGTAAGATCACACTAGAGCCGCCCATTGGTGCCACGCCTTTAGGCACATCACGGAGGGGATGACTGTAAAGCGGTCACCCCCTAGCGGAGGGGAGGCAACTGTAAAAAAGGTCGCCCCCCCAGGCACTTCTCGGGGAGGATTGTAAAGGATCCTCCCAAGCCTCGCTTTGCGCTGTGCTGCGCACACGGCGGCACGTGACCACGTGCGCGCCACCGTCTTCCCGGGGGTGTCAAAACAAGCCTATCAGGCTTGGTTGTAAACAATGGCGTTACAGCCGTTCATTGCAGCGGTCATCGGGAACCATCACACGACATATCGTCCTTCACCTTCGAAAAAGGGCGCAATCGAGAAAATCCTTCTTTACAGTATAAGCTTTTTGTGTTTTGTTTAAGAATGTGATATATTTTGAATATGTAAATGCCTCAAAATGTAAGTTGGCCAACTGAAGATATTATTTAATTGTATTTGTAAGCTGCAACATGCAGAAAAATGCTTCTCCTGTAAAAAGGACCTTTGGCAATTGCGCCCCTGTTCGTAGGATAGGACGCTATGTTCATTATATTCACATGTGGAAGTGTACTGAGTGTACTGAATAATGGCTAATATGATATGAGCTTAGGAGACGATCGTACGTTCATTGTAAGTACATATTTATAAGACTTTCATTTAAAAAACCGGACAAGTGCGAGTGGTTCTCGCTGATTGGTTCCGAAATTGCTGAATATATTGTCTATTGTTGAATTCGGTCTTGTACTTGTCTTGTAACTTATCAAGAACAAACAACATAGAACATACTTAAGATCTTAGTTGTTTTTTTTTAAATCCCAGGCATTTTAACAGCAAACGTAAGTTTTTACGCACAATATTGAAAGATTACCATGTTATTTTAAGACCATAGACTTCTTGTAAGTTTTCCTGTAATCTATAAGTAAAGCGCTATTAAATAAAAAAAAACAATTTTAGGCTTAGTAGTTTTGCAGCCCCAATTGTCAATGTTAATGGTCAATTTTCGTCTACTTTCAAAAGTTTTTTTTTTTTTTTCTATATTTCCCCCTGAAAGTGACCCCCATATTCAAAATTAATTTATTTACGTTACTCGTACGTGTTTGGATCGCAGAAATCCATATGTGTACCAAATTTCAACTTAATCGATTCAGTAGATTCGGAGCAGATAGGATGTGACAGACGGACAGACAGACAGACACACGAGTGATCCTATAAGGGGTACCCCCGTTTATTCCTTCAGATGTTCGGAACCCTAACATTTGTTATTGGGTTTTTGGAAGCCAGGGTTCAGAAGTTGAAATGTTATAAAATAACTAGCTGGGACCCGCGGTTTCACCCGCGTTTAATTTAAAAGAAATTTAGAATACTTCGACATAGACATTTGACATAGAATATATATACTGGATTTCAAAGGTTTTTTTTTTTTGCGCGGAACCGTAATTATTTTTCTAAAATAAAAGTAGCCTAAGTTATTCCTTATAACATCAGCTATCTGTCAGCGAAAGTCCCGTCAAAATCGGTCTAGCCGTTTCGGAGATTACCCGGAACGACAGACAGACGGACAGACAGACAGACAAAAAATGTAAATATTGTTGTTTTGTTATATGTACCGTATATACTTTCATATGCATTCAGTAAAAAGTTGTTATTTTGACATTACAAACAGACACTTCAATTTTATTTATTTGTATAGATGTTATGATAAAACACGTTGCATTAACAAAACGCAGCAAGTTTCGGATTACATTCCAATAAATGGATTCCATTACGTATTCATTACGTATATACGTAATGAATACGTATGTATATACGTATAGCCTACCGCTTATTCCTCAAATTATCCCATATTTAAAATACTTACTTTAGAATATTATACACTAAATATCAGTGTAATATACCAAATGAAAATATATATTATTAAACAAAAACAAATATCTACAAGGTAGAAATCTTACAAAATGATACTTTGCGTTTTTGATTGGAAAGGAACGTTGTGTTGTTTTCTGCTATGCGGTGTTGGTATAATATCGACTTTGAAATCGATATTTATATCGATAGCTTAAAATCGATAAAAATGATTTATGCGGCCCACCGGAGACACGTTGCGTGTTAATTATAAATACCATTTCTCGTACAAAATTAATTATTTACCACATTATTATTTTTCATATTTAAGCAAAGAAATAAACAATATATAAGAGAAACAGTAAACAATAATTAATTTGACAATTACATATACATTGAGAGAGAAAAAATGTCAGTGATAAAAAAGAAACGGAACCTACTCTAGGCCATAAAAAATAAAGTACCTATACCATTTGTTGAGTTGTTTACATAGTATTTTGTGTTTGTGTATTATTAATGAGCTTAGTTGCTATTCGCGCGCTTAAAAAATTATAGTTTTTCAATATTTTATTACAGCGTATTCTTTATCCGTGTACGTATTAGTATTAAATGGTGTTTCTTTTTATGCTCAAATAGCAACTCTATTAATTAACTAGACGTGCCTCGCGTTTTCACCCACCTTTTATTTTAAAGAAATTGGATTATTTATGAATAATTTAGAGTACCTATAGCATATACCATATTAACAGTATATAATATATTGGATTTCATGGGTTTTAATATTTTAACTTTTTCTAAAATAAAAGTAGCTTACGTAACTCCTTAAATAACATCAGCTGTCTGCCAGTGAAAGTCCCATCAAAATCGGTCCAGCCGTGTCAGAGATTAGATTAGATATTTTTTTTATTTTGTGGAACAAACAAAAAATAAAAAGTGTTATTGGTTGGTTGCATTTAGTAAAAAGCTGTTATTTTGACATTACAAACAGACATTTAAACTTTATTTATTTGTATAGGTTATTCAAAATAATTGGACTATGTTTGTAGGACCATATATCAATCACTATTGTGACATGCAAATACAGTTGGGCCGCGATGAAATATTATTTGCGGCAATTGCAGTACATTATTTTCGATTGCATTTATACATCTGCTTTATAGTTTTCCACAGGAAATGAGATAATGGGATATAATATAAAACTGATTTTTTTCACTGATGGAATATTATACTTTAGCTCTTTAATTTAATTTATGATTACACCAAATTCCTACGGATAGGTACTGTTATCGTATTAAATTAGTTCCACTCACTTTCACTGCTATAGCGGGTTATGCCCAGTTCCTAGCCACACATAAATCAATGATAACAAAGTTACACTGACATCAGGAAGCGTCTGGAAGCGATATACACACTTAGGCTATTTATAGCCTAACAGACTGTATATATCATTTAAACAGACAGGTTTATAAATAGCCAGCGTTAACAGTTAACGATAGCTCAAACAAAGTGGCTGGCATTTAGTTCGCTAATGGGTATTTTTCGTACAACATTTACAGTGTGGGTTGGGCCCTGAAAAGCGATAATTGGATGAAACAACAGCCTTAAAGCCCTAAATTAATGAATATCTTGACTTGATAATATTAAATACGTGTTCACATTCATTTTGAAGTTGAATTTTATACGTCCGTTTTACTTCTCTGAAATATATTGAGAAAGGTCTTAATTAAATCTAAACAAAAGCTCCCTGTTACGATGATTTAAATTTTTTTGACTGACTAGCTGTATGTCATTGAGCTTACTTAATGTCAATCTGATAACGTTTTTAAATCGAACTCGCAATTAAACTTGGTACACATAAGATAACAATAACTTTATCTTTAGATTCACACACGCAAGTATAAGCACCGCACTATTACAGAAAATATTGGCAAATTCATCTGTGTGTCCGGTATGTGTCTGGTATATTTTCATATCAGAAAAACATCAAGTCAGTTATAAGGAAGACTACTTAAAGATCATCTATCCTTCAGTGTTCGCAAGTTGGAAAAGAAACTGTCTCCTTAAAAAAGCCGATTAAACTTTTTGGTAGTTAGTAGAATTAGTTTGTTTAATGGTTTTCTTGCATTGTGACTCATATTTAGGCACGCACTATACTGCAATGAGCTAATGACGATGACTGCTTGGATTCTTAAAGCAAGTGCAATATTTAAGCACTTATTTTGTAATAAACGAGCATCTAAAGAATAAACGTAAACAAATATATAAAGTAATAACTAGCAACGAAGTTTTTCAGTAAGAGCACTGATGGCTAACGAGACAATTTTTTTTACGGATCACATGTATTATTCGACCGCAACCTGCACGTGTTTCACAGACACAACTTGGATTCAACGGACGTGTGCAATCATAATAAGAGATTGGTCATTTCTCGCTTCAGTTTGTGGTCACTCGCAGTCTTGGGAGCCGCATAGTGTGAGTCATCATTAGCTAAGTGCGATCTCGCACAGCACCGCGCCCCCTGGACATAATGTTACCGTGTTTACACCCTGCATAGTGAAATTGCCGAATCACCACAACACCAAATGTTTGATACAGATGTTTTGATAACCAACGATTTTCATAATAGGCAGCTAAGTACTGTTCTTCGCTAAATTAGTGTCTCGACTAACGTTTTCATAAAATAAAGAATTTTAAAACTTGAAATAATTTTACTGGTTTTGACATTAAGTATTGTATAAAAGCTACATGTTTGCTGCTTATACATTTACGTACTTTTGATTTTTATAACGTGGCACATTCTGTAAGATTATTTTAATTTTTGAAGTGAAACTTCTCATTTTACGGCTTGAATTGGATGTTATGAAACGAAAATGTGTAACTAGACACTATCTCTCTTTCTCTCTCTCTGTTTACCACCTCCATAGTGCATTTATCTCATTCTCTTACAGATTAACCAAAATACAAAGTTTCACTTCTACCGCGTGTGAACACTCGACAAATTTTGAAGTGAAATTTATTTTGGGATGGTGTGAATTAGATTTTATAAAACGAAAATGTGTAGCGAAAGAGAGAAAACTATAAATATATTTATAGGGTTTAAGCTGTGAGAGAATGAGATAAAACACACTCTCTCTGTTTTACCACCTCTACAGTGTATTCATCTGATTAAATTAACCAAAATACAAGGTAAATGAAATTGCTCATATCTATTATTAAATGGTCACGTTAATGTTCAGTTATGATTGTGTGGCCATTTTGTGATTTCTAATGTGAATCGTATTATGATTCACCTAAAGCGGCCTTTTTAGGCCCCCTAGTGTGCTTATTAATTCCATTTCTTACATAAGCTTATCACATTTTATTCTGTCGTGCATTGATGAGTGTCGGAGGACCATGTTTATTGCCGGTTATCGTTGACATTACTTTTCATACCTTCTCACCCAAAAAGCAACTGTGTTTCTCTGAAAATAATTACAAAGTCCGATTCTGAAACTGAAGCAATTAGATATATCTTTTGAAAAGTTTTCTTACTCACTTTTGGTTAAAAGTTATTGACACATCATCGTCAATGGTACTCGTAAAAAAAAAATAGCAATTTTATCTCCTTGATATTTTCACATAAAACTGCAATGTAAATAAAAACTAAACGGCTGTTATTTCGCTACAGTACACGGATGAGGTCATCGCTCGCAGTAGCATGGTAATATCTTAACATAGTAAAATTATCACGTAGCGTTTTAATGGTGTAGTTTACAATACAATGCGTGCTCAGAAATGACAAAACGGTTACCTATAATTCCCGATTTAACTGGCTTTTCTATTTTTATAATAGGTCTAACGGCCGAATACTCGAACGCCATTTAACGTTATGTCCCCGCTTAAACAATTTGAAGCGCCCGGTTTTGTACCAAGAACGGTTAAAGCTTTGTATCGAATAGTTAAAGCGGGGACTTAACGTTAAATGGCGTTTGAGTATTCGGCCATAAGAGTATCTAAACTCTCCTCAATGTACCATGGTCCACAAATCTCGGAGTAATCAGTGAACATACAATAAAAAAATACGCATCGAATTGAGAACCTTTTCGTAGTCGGTAAAAATAGTTGACAAGTCGGTGAAGTCCTGTTCGAAATGACAAAAAATTCAATTTGCTGTTTTGACAGGTCTATAAAAATAGTTGACATAAGACGGCCAAATTATGAATAGCTGCTGCTGCATGACATTGACTCGTAATGTCTTAAAAATACTCAAATGGACCTTTCATTTAAAATACTTTTCTGAAGCCATTTAACGCATAATTCGCATAGTATGCACATCATATTTGCCTATATTAACATATGTATTCTTTGTTCCAGGTGTGTGAGGGACCGTGCAAATGTAAACAGAACATGACATAAACATCACAGCTGTCTGGTGAACGTGAGTTATTTTAATATTTGAAACAAATTCTGCGCACATATTCCTTGATTTTACAAGTCTTTTGATGAACGATCGTGCAGTGCGCTACGAAGTAAGGAAAGGAACTAATTTAAATTCCGAACTGTCCCAGAGCCGCGATAAATAATTGTGGCCGATAAAAAAGGTAAAACCTGTTGGCTGGTGGACCGTTTCGTTTCATTTAAATACAGAAGCTTTATTTCACGGACTAGTGGATCTGGTCCAAAATAGTACGTTTTCTATTGCGTTCGGTTCGTTCAGTTTTTCGCTTCATATTGAAATGGTTATTAAAAATATTTTTATTGAAAGTTTTCAATTTTGTTCATGATGTGTGTGCACTCAATAGTTTTATAGAAGTATGTAGAGTTTTTATTAGACGATTTAAAATATAATATAACAGTTATTGTGTCTTTTACCTATGTATATCACCATTCTCTGTAACATTTATGTGTGTGCATAAATCTTAAAATGAAGTAAATAATAATTTATCCCGCATTGTTATGAGCTAGTTTAAGCAACGTGAACTATTTATTTAGTTGACCTTTGAGGAGGGATCAAAAAGTAGTGAGAATGAGATAGAATATAATGACTATTGATAACTTAAAAAAATATGTTTCTACATAGTTTCCGAGTCTCTCTACACACCGAGTCCAGCGCTTTTCCAAGGCTTCAATCCCTTTCACAAAAAAAGTTTTGTCTTGGTCCTGCAAAAAGCTCTACACGGCATCCATCACCTCGTTATCGTCTTCGTACCTGTTTCCCCTTAAGTATTTTTCAATTTGGGGAACAGATAAAAATCGCTAGCCGCCAGATCTGGTGAATAAGGGGTCAACCAATTCGAAGCTAGCTTGCTGAATGGCAGCCATCGCAACTGCCGACCTGTGCGCGGGTGCGTTGTCGTGATGAAACAGCACGCCCCTTCGAAGTTTCCCTCTCCTTTTCTCTTTGATGGCATTCCTCAACTTGGGAATTAAAGCTGCATAATATTGGCCTGTAATAGTGGTTCCACGCTCCAGGTAATCAATCAACAATATCCCTTCTGAGTCCCAAAATATTGAGGCCATAACCTTGCCAGCCGATGCCACGACACGAAACTTCTTCGGGGTCGGTGATGATGGCCGTTTCCATAGCGAAGATTGCTGTTTTGTCTCGGGATCAATATGATGGACCCATGTTTCGTCCATTGTTACGAAACGAGACAAACAGTTTTCAGAATATTCTTGAAACTTGTCCAACAATATCTTTGAAATGTCAAGTCGATTTTGTTTCTGACTGTCGGTTAACATTCTCGGCACCCATCTTGCGGAGACTTTTCTCATATTCAAAGATTGTTTCAATATGGATTGGAAACTTCCATATGAAATGCCCGTTTCTTGAATTAAGTATCGGATGGTAACTCTTCGATCGCTCAATACAGTTTTCTCGACGTTCGCAACATTTTCTCGGGTGACTGACGTCGCTGGACGGCCGCAACGATGTTCGTCTTCCGTGCTCGTTCTCCCTACTCGAAATTGAGACGCCCACCTTGCGACAGTGGAATACGGCGGAGACTCTCCTAATGTTGCCTCCAAATCGCAATGAATCTCTTGCGTCGTTAACTTTTTTAAACAGAGGTATTTAATAACGGCTCGCACTTCGTTTTTCTCCATTTTGGAGAACACGTTCCGAAACGAAGCAAACAAATGACTACATTCAGAAAAAAACAAAAGAGAATCGAAGATCTTTTTCTTTATTAATATTACAAATATGTATCTGAGCTATGCCTGCTAGTATTTATTTTTTTCTTACCAAGGAGTATGTGTTCTCACTACTTTTTAATCCCTCCTAGTATTATATACAATTAATTCACAAAATCGTCCTTTCTTTTTCAGTCTTTGACGCTTAAAGCTTATTATTTCTGCGATGTATCACAAATCTAATAATGGGATTTATTTGTTATATTATTGTAATATTAGGATGTAATAACATGCATTACCTTAAAAAATAACTCCTGGCTACTAAGGCATATTTATATAATAGGCATTTTAAACAATAGAGTTTACAAAATCCGTTTCCCGTTTTAGGGTATTGCGTTAACTATCAAAGCAAATTTGTTTAAAGCCGAAGTAGATCAGCAGCTAACAAGGAATAACCTTTCATACTGACAAATACAAAAATACTTTGTAAGGCTTCGTATTATACGGGAAACAGACTATAGCCAAATCAAACGAACCTAAAAATTTATTTGTACAAAACCGATTTCGAAACAACATAAAATAATTCGATACAAAATACACCTATATGGAGCCATTTCACCACATTCAAAGCTGATGGTAGCGTCGCAAACACAGTAAAATGTTATTTTACTGAACATAAAGTTATGCGGGCAAAAGTTGCAGCATTGTAGACGCAGAATAATAAATTATTTATTCATAATGAAATGTAACCACAACTGCGAAGTTACCTACGTACCTTTTTTTTTTTTTTTTTTTTTTATTGATGTCCAGTGGAAATTCTACATGGAACTTCCTTCACCCCGGGGAAGGGCGAAGGGGTGTGCCGGACTCCTACCGGCTAAAACCACTGGAGCGGTCATCTTCGGCACCGAAGGGGGGCTCCAGGTCCTCGTAAGATCACACTAGAGCCGGCCATTGGTGCCACGCCTTTAGGCACATCTTGGAAGGGGTGAATGTAAAGCGGTCACCCCCTCTAGCGGAGGGAAGGCGACTGTAAAAAGGTCGCCCCCCAGGCACCTCTCGGGGAGGATTGTAAAGGATCCCCCCAAGCCTCGCTTTGCGCTATGCTGCGCACACGGCGGCACGTGACCACGTGCGCGCCACCGTCTTCCCGGGGGTACCTACGTACCTAAGTACCTACCTGCCTGCAAACTGGCTGGTTTTTGTATGAGCCGTCACAACGTTTTAACAATGGCTGTTGTTATTATTCACCTACGTGCATAATTTTCACAATGTGAGTATAGTTTGTAATTAGAATTAATGATTGCTCAGTTTCAGAGACTAGGGATGCAGGGGAGAGTTTCAAACAAACTCGGGTTATTTTCTTCTAATTGCCAGTTCTCACACACAGGAAGATTTTCTAGTGATTTTGCTTTTTTATTATTATTTTAGGTTTGCAATGGATTTGTGGTGATCTTTGGGGGAGGCCTGTGTCCAGAAGTGGACTTCATTCGGCCGAAATGATGAAAAAAAAAATGGAATTGAAGACCTTTTTGCTTTCATGTCGGCAAAAATCAAAGAGACAGCCCCTAAATTCCCGCTTCACCCCTCTTTCATCCCTTTTGACCCCAATCACGGGGTGAGCAGGGATCGGCCACATATTTGGCGAATATTTAAGTACTATCAAATCACACAAAATCGGTTTAAATGTTTTAATTCTGCTCCAAACCGTTAAACTTTTACTATTGACCACATTTTACGTAACTGACATGACGCATTTTCCGAGTGGTGTCCAAATGTCATCAGAAGTAGCAGAAAACTAGCAGAAATATACGACACCACACTAGCTACCATCTCAGTAGACCAAGATCATAGATATATTTATACAAATAAAAGGAGACAGGAACATCATTGAAAACTATATGCCTATAAACCTCGTGTCAAATATTTATAAAGCATTTTCTAAAATGTTCTTAAATATAATAACAAAGATAATGGACGAAAAACAACCCATAGAACAAGCTGGTTTTAGAGCGAGGTTCTCAACTATTGTCACAAAACAGGTCATTGAAAAATGGCAAGAATGTGGCAAAGCATCGCGTTTGTAGATTAAAGTAAAGTATTTGATTCAATAATACATGATTCGCTTTGGAACGCTCTAATTCAGCAAGGAGTGCCAGAAAATATACGTATAGTAAAAATATATACGCGAATAGCACAGCAGAAACTGCTCATGACAAAACCACATTTTGTTTCATTTACATCATTGTTTAAATTGTACATTTTGGAGTATTTTGCCTCTTCAATAGTCCCACGGGTTTAAATGTTTTAATATCATCTTGATTTCTTAAAGCGTTTGTAGAGTCAAGAGACGCTGCAACCTTTGCTCCTAAAGATTATTTATTGAATTGTAACTCGTGATTTTTGGTCAAATTAGATTCAACCAGCGGAGAGTTCCTAATAGCTAGAGAAGTAAGACAAGGAGACCTGTTATCCCCATAACTTTTCGGAGCAGTCTTAGAATATATATTCAGGAATCTAGGATGGGATTATACCGGCAAGAAAATCCTTTGTAAGGTTTAAAAACAATGTATTACTAGATTTCCCTTCATCATTTCCGCCGAGTGAAATCCACTGCTGGACACAGGCCTCCCCCAAAGCTTACCACCGATATGGGTGTGTTGTGGGTTCATTGGCGGGTTTGCCATAATCGCCACCCTTGGTAGACGGGTTGGCGATCGCAGTTGAGTTGTTCATGAACTCGAAGGACCCTGCTGCCCATCCTCCGGCTAATCCTATAGTCGACTTTTACGACACCCACGGGAAGAGATGGGGTGGTGGTATTCTGAGCCGGCACCACACGGAAAATTTCCCCTACCATAACACAATAGAAAATTGATAGTTCTTAACAAATAGCCTTAATGAAATCTACGTGAATTTCTCATCTGTTATCTGTATGTTATTAAATTATATTGTGTAAATTATAAGTATTGTGCCGATTTAAGGCACCCACTGCCCACTCGATTCCGGGGAAAAGTGCTCTTCGAAGTCCCAACGACAGGCCAGGGTGAGCCCCAAGTACTTCTTGAATAGCGCACCATGATTTACGCATCAACAATGCGTTACCACGAACTGGGAAGTTCTCTGCTCCACGGCAGTATTTGGAACCATAGCGCCTCGATTTTGTGAGGCGCGATCCACAGACCCAGAGCGTGGATTTCAGCCACGACAATTGCCACTGCTTTTCGACATGCCGGATAGTTCTCTCGAAGGACTCCTCGTTGGCCAACACAAGAGTGTCTTCAGTGTAACAGACTAAGTTAACACTAGCAGGGAGAACGACAAGCAAGACTGCGTCATTCGGCAAAGTTCCAAAAGGAGGAGCCGAGCGCTGACAGAACCTGCAGAACCCCACACGTAATCTCCCTCCGCTTTACGTTACCGTCCCTGCCACAAAGCAAATGTGCCTATTGCGGAGATAGGCCTCTATGAGGCCCTGCAGGTAGGGAGGGGCACCGACGGTGGATCAGTGCCCCCTAAACGGTATTATAGCCCCAAAGCTTTAAATATCGTCATATTGGACATAATTAACATGTCAACGAAACAAGTACTGCCTACTTGTTTGTTTTTCCCACGAAACAAGTACTACATACTTGTATGTTTTTGCCAATGAAACAAGTACTGTCAACGAAACAAATACTGCCTAATTGTTTCGTTGACATGTTAAAAAGATCCATCATTAAAACCATTTCATTAAACCCTCGACGCAGCTTGACGTGTTCCGTTGCATCACTCCACGAATGTTAAGATCGTTGAGTACATAAGTATCAAGACCAAATGAACCTTGAAAAGGTTGCAACCGCGCCATTACGTAAACTTCAAGTCGTTTGTGGTGTGTGTTCCGACTCAACATTCGAAGACCTTAAAGGAAGAATTTTGCCCGAAGGGTGTCGTGTATTGGCTTTTTGACACCACGCAGTAAAATACTACGCCATCCATATGTATAGTGACAATAATAGTTATGTTAATACATATTAGTTTATAAGACTTTCTTGTATTTATGTAGTTTATTTTTAGCCTGAGCCTTTAGGCCTTTGTAGCCCGATAACAAATTAATAATAATAACAAAATTTGTACGCCGTATTCCGCAGTAGCTGGATGTGCTTACAATGAATAAAAATAATATGCACGGTTGGTGCAGTGGCTGATACAATCGGCTGCTGCGCCCCGGGTTCGATTCCCGCATGGAACAAATATTTGTATGATCTGCAGGTAGTTGTTCCGGGTCCGGGTGTATTGTGTGTGGAATTTGTGTCTGTAAACGCACCCACGACATAGGAAAAATCCCAGTGTGGGGTAACGTATAAAAAAAGAAACCATCATTAATATGAAAGATATTATCGAAAATATTAAGCGGCGTATTAGTTTTTGTGGAGCTTGATATATGAGTGGCGACACTGCGTACCCGAATGCCCTCGAGAGTCGATCAGGGCCTCGTCTCCGGCTTGCCTTTATTAGTCGGCTGGAGTGGAACCCCATGTGTGCCGGCAGGAGTTTCAACTCTGGCTTGCCTAAGTTGTCCGATAAGAGGGGGGCCAACAGAGGTATACGCTTGGGGACGGAAGTGTCTAATGGCGCAATAACGGGGAAACCCGCTCCGAGTCTTCGAGACGCGCGATGGTGAAACCGGTGCCACACCTTACGACACCCCGAGCCGGTCACGCCATTGTTGCTCCCTGTCGCCTATATCGGTGGCCATTCAGGGGGCCCATCTTGTGAGTGGCAAGTCACCGTCTGCCAAAGAATTTCATTTAAAGGTGAAAAGGCAGACGCCGTTATTTCTGTTTTTAAAGTATTCAATCCATTTAGCACCCATTACAATAGACCTTATAATTGTAGTTTCTATTTCATACATTAGTTGTACACCTCCGGGGACAATCTGCGACTGCATTTTATAGTACAATCGTGGAGAGACCCCAGTTAGAGTCCCATTACATTGTCGATTATAATTATCTAAAGGGCCTCTGAGTGTAGGATCCATGACCCCGCATGAGACTATAAAAAGATCGGGTTCCTCTTTGCAGAGGCTATTAACTCTTGAATAGAGAGATATGTAGAATATAATAAATTTAATGGTATTTTTTAACATAATATATTTCATATAATAATAATAAATTGAATTAAATCAAAATAATATTATCTATTAGATGAAGATAATGAAGCCCTTTCTTTCATCAAGCTTTCACTGTTAAGAAGCCAAATGATTTCAGATGGACATGGACAACATTTACGAGTATGACATGCGTGAGAAGGGAAAGCGGGTTGCTAGTGTTAAATAAAAATGTCATTGTATTTATATCGTTATTTAATCGAGTATCACTCGTTGTGGCAAATACGTCGCATTTACCGATACATGAGCCGCATTTTAAGGGATTTACGTCACGCCAGTAGTTTGTCGCCCAATGTAACACGTGCTACCTCTCCCGTGATCAAGACACGTGCGCAGAATATATTATTCAAATCCGTATGTCATGTTTGATATCACTAAATCAATTACAATAATAGAATCTTACTTAAGTAACAGGACTCAAGCGACTGTGATTGAAGTACCCAATGAGACTACAAAAGTGGTGGATCTAGTTCAATCGTCATTTGAAGATGTATTGTTAGGTGTACCTCAATGTAGCATATTAGGACCTGCACTATTTCTAGTTTACATTAATGCACTTCCAGATATAATAAACCACCAGTGTGTTATGTATGCGGATGATGCAACGGTCTTAGTATCTAATTATGGTGATCTATTAAGTGATGATGATTTTAGCGTAGAGATAAATAAATACTAAGTACCATTACTAACTGGTTAAAAGGAATAAAAGTAAAATTGAATTGAAACAAAACAAAAAATAAATTTCAGAAACTATCAAAATAAACCTCTTCAATTTAACACAATTCATGGCAACTCGAATATTGAAACTATTAACCAAATAAATTTTCTGGGTGTGACAATTCACCAACATTTAAACTGGAAAAACCACAATGAAAACATAAATAAAAATATATATTGTTACTGCTATGCTCTATCACTTCTAGTCGAAATATCATCTATTAATACCGCTAAGTCGGCTTACTTTAGCTATGTTTACTCATTATTAACCTATGGTGTAATTTACTGGGGAAATTTGACCTATATTCAGTTAAATTCTGTGCTACAAATTTTTTTTTACGAGTTATATATAATATACATTCTACTGACTCTTTAAGAACTATTTTTAAAGATAAAGGTTTTCTCACCATTACAGGTATATATAACTATAATATATAATTCGTGTAAATACCGGTAGACATGAAAAAACTAAACGGAAAAGTGTTTAAAAATGGCTCATACAAATGTTTTTTTATAACATTAAAGAGTTCTTCGATTTCAAATCATCATCATCATCATTTCGGCCGGATGAGGTCCACTGCTGGACACAGGCCTCCCCCAAAGATCACCACAATGACCGACATGGGTGTGTTGTGGGCTCATTGGGGGGTGTTGCCATAATCGCCGTACTCGAGGACGCTGCTGATTTCAAATAATTTGTAATAAATAATCATTTTGGTAATTGTAATTATTAGTAAATTATTAAATCCAATGGTATTTATTGACTAATTTAATTGAATGACTGTAATTTATGTACAATCATTTTTTTTTATATTGCACATCCGATATGGATAAACTGTTGATACTTAATTTAATGGTTGTAATATCTACTTATGTAACTGTACTCAGTTGAGCAATAAATTTATTCTAAATCTTTCAAATTGAAAAAGTTATTCCTGAAATTTACGCGATGATGCGCGTATTGCACGTATATGTTAAGTTCCAAGATAAATATGCAAGGTAAAAAAATATACTTTATACATTGATGTATACCGTATGTATAGATACCGTGGATAAGGATATAAAATAAATGTAACAAACGCAATATATTCCCTTAAAACTGTGTCGATTCAATATCCACTGGGGTTTAAAATGCGTCTCCATGCAATTGAGGCGAGAGTACTACAAACTGCTTTGTTAATAAATGAAGTTTCATGAAATCCTATTTTATTTACTATTTAAAGGTATTGTATAGAAACATGTAACTATTAATATTGTAAAGTAAAAAAATCTGTCTTGGATACTATATTGATAGCGGCAACATTATGTTTATTTTAGGTTCGGCATAAAGCTGCTAAGTTCATTTTGATATCGCAGTAGTTCCTTGTAATGTCATGCCTTAACCCCTGGTGTCTTCAATTATAATAAAAATAAATACCTATTGTCATTAAAATATCTTTAAATAGTCCGAATGCGTAAATTCTTCTAACATTAAAGTTATTTACAACAGAAGTGACATCCAGGCACTTATATTTATAATTTTCTAGTTTAACTATTTCTCTCTCATTCTCTCTCTCACTTCTGACGCATACATATCAAAAGAAAACAACCCAAGAAATCTGGTACATAAAAACATTAGACGAGAATATATTACACTAGTTCAGGTACGATTCTGAATAAATTGCAGCGAGTAACCGACGGACGCGTTCTTGTAAAAATGTTATGGGCCTGTACGTTTCCCGGCTCGCGTGACTAATAAATTCGGATCGGACCCGCAGGAGGCTGTTTGTTCCCGCTTCTGTCCCAAGAGCCCGAGATTCGTGTCCCGACCGGGCCATTAAGCACACCCGCTACACGGTCACAATCTTGTTTTCCAATACGATACCGAACACACCTATAGATCTTTTATTGGGACTAATCTTCGCACAACCACGTTTGAGTGTTATGTCGAAAGCATTACATGGCCTTCTCGTACGCCTTTTTCATGCGGTACTGATGCTTTTATATGAAAACACGACGGGAATCTAGCAGAATGATTATTGTAGCAAGAAGACAAAACCATAACTCTTCTCGCTCTTCTTTGTTGTACCAAGTAGACACGTTCAACTAAGAACTAGAAATATGTTGGGTAATTTCTATTTGCGCAGTCATTCATTTCTCTCGTAACTTTCCGTGACTTCACTTTGATTTGATGCATATTCTCTCATCGTCTCGCTTAAACTCTTTTAAAACGAATACGCATTCCAATCTACTATTATCTACGGGCCAATTCTCGTAACTATAATACACTATGACTGAAAGGTGTCCGAACTGAGATTAAATTATGAAATGACTAAAAATAGATATTCTGCTCCTCTTAAAGTTCAGTTTGATTTCGGTATGATCTCAATTCAGTCACATTTTTATGTCAATTTTGACGTTTGTTTAATGGAAACTTTAGTAGATCCTGTGTCAGTTCAATATGTTAGCAGAATACCGTTTTGACTTTGATCGACTTTCGATCCATTTTCTATCTCATCACAGTATTAATTCACGTTTGAAGTTGTTTGTTAGTTTAGGAGAATACCATTTGTGACATTTACGACACTAAGACTAGACTATATTTTGAACTTTTTTAATTACGAGATTTACTCTTGTGATTACCGATTTTGAATTGATGCCAAATTTCGAACTATTAGGTAGTTTTAGATTTTGTATGTCCCACGACCGATCGAAAAATGTCAGAATAGCGCCTATTGCTATCATATCATAGCATATTTAAGTGAATATCAAACGCTGTGCAGGTAATTTGTAGGTTGGATTTTTGAGACGGGGCAGCAGGTACCTAAACCGTTGTAGCAACAGCAAAACGTTCTTAGGAGATTGTCCTTAAATTTTAGAAATATTGAGACTGGTCTGGAAAAAAATTATAGTCAGTAAGAATATGTTACGTACACATAATGTAAACAGAGACACTGAAAACGTACCACTCTGTTACTTCAAATTTAATTTAAGCAAATCATAAATATCGCGAGTTAAAGCAGTAATTCACGGCACGTAAGCATTATTAGTCTCAACGATCGTAACCAAGAGTATGTCGTGTCATCCGCTAAATGCATATACATACCACGAGTCGCAATGGACAATAAAAACGTTAAACAAATTGCACAATCATAGCATAACATATTTTATAATGCAGCGGCACTTGCAACAAGTTGTTGATCCACGACCCACAAAATAAATAATAGTATAGAATAAAAGTTGACAGGTACTAACAGGAGTTGGTAATTTGTTAGTTTACTGAACGGATATGTGAGTGTAATTAATAGATCTTGATTTTACGTATCAGAACCACAGATAATACAGATCCATTGAACATTATAAACTGGATTATATTACAGCTTAGATTCTTACAGACTGACAGTTCTTTTAAAATCATTGCTACCAATTGTTCTATTTATATTTATGTTTATTTAATGATTTATTTAATGTATGTTATTATTATATTTACTGCAGAAAGTCTAGTTTTAAGTCGTGTGTGTCAATTGCACGTGGAAATAAAACCTTAATCCTCATTGTGGTACAATATACTACGCACTAGATTAACTATTACAAACAAATTAAATGGTCAGGAAGATGCGACCGCGGGGCACGCCACTCCTTGACTTTTACAAATATTTCTCGCGTTATTAAAACAATATCTCACTACACATGACGGCTAAGTAATACAACTTAGCACTCAAACACGTCACGTTGATTTGACCGTTGGGAAGCGGCCTTACACAGACATGACATAGACTTATGGCCGAAATTAAAAACCAATCTAATCCAAAATCTCTAGACATAAGATTTTGAAATTCATTAGTTGTTGTATTTAACACAAAAACAGACATATCCTTAATCCGAAATCCAAAGATTTTGGATCAGATCGATTATTAATTTCGGCCGTAAGCGACTTAGAGTGTATGCGCTCTAACTCTCTTGACAAAAGATTTAGTTGAGATGTCTTCTCTAATACGTGGTACATTATACCTCAATGATTCTTTTTTTTCTCTCTCTTCTCACGTTAACATTGAAATTATGAACTGCCGCTGAACTGTCCGACGCTCTCGGCTGCCTGCAGCGTATTGTGAATTTTGTGCACGGATTAATGCACAGCCATCACTCGAAACAGTTTACTATTGTATTATATTTTCAGTTTATGATGGTTGTATTTCTACAACACTTAGTTCTTCTATGCATAACAAAACACACATTTATTTTATTTATTGCTTACCTACATACTACTTTCACTGTTATTATTTGCTACACGTAGGTATTTTTATTTATCCAGGTCCAGCGCCAGGCACTAGTGGTCTGGCATTTTTGCTGAAGTGGGACTGAATATTTTTACCACATTGTCTGTGTCTAATCAATTTATTTTCTTTCTTTCATTTATCAATTTATTATTATATTTTAATGCGTTTAGTTTTTTATTTTGTATGTTCTTCTTCCTGTCCTAGTCCCAAGTTACTTGTTTGTGCGCAACATGTTTTTCTCTTCCATTCCTTCCTGTCAGCCGTCACCTAGTTATTTACTCTCTTTTTAACCGATTTTATCCATCTCTTCGTTGTTCCCCCTCCCCCTCCGTCCAACAACATTCATATTCATCACTCTCTTAGTCACATGCATACCTACAAACAAAACAACGATTTTTCTTCTTAAAAAACGTAGGTACTTCGGGGACTAGAATTTCTCCTGCGTCGTGTGTACAGTTTACAGACAAATCTCACATACCAACATCCAGACCTGAAACAACTATTTAGATCATACAAATATTTGTTCCGGGCGGGGATCGAACATGCCACACGTCGCACAGAAACCACACCGCACCAGCCGTGTTGTCGAAATCATAAATATATATTATTTTCTATATTTTAACATTGATTAAACTGCTTGATTGGCCTCACTTATATACACAGGCTGAAAGTGTATAGAATAAATATATGTATTATTATTTGTAGAAAGATCTAGAAGACAGTTTGGGATATAGTTACTAAATAGTGGTCAATTAATTTCTGGACTCAAGCAGGATAAACTGATTAACTGGTTTAAAAATAGTTGAGTTTAATAAGTACTGTGAGCGCAGAGGACTTTAAGGCGAGCTTGGTAGAGTAGAATAATATATATTTTCTCCCGTAATCGCGTAGATAACTTTATAATACGAGATAATGACATACATACAACCGCACAGTTCAAACTATTATATAAGAATGAAAACTCGCTCAACATTCGTTCGTCTGACAAATTTACAATCGTACCATTTTCAATTATAATTATTTCTTTGCTCAATGGCCATTGACACGCTATAATACCTAATTCAAATTACGGTACCAAGCTTACACTTGTATAACACCATGCCCCGAAATAAACAAATACATTTACAGCCACAAGGTACACATACATAAAAACCACAACATCATAATTTCGTTTTTATGTCTCACTCTCCAGTATTGCTATTTATACCAACATAGGTACGCAAAATATGTTATAAAATTGTTCGTTAAAGGTACATAAACGGTAATAGAATTTCAGTGAGTCCTCCACTGTTATTATTGGTTTTCTCCGAGGATATTTCAAGATCTGACGTCGAGACATTTTTGTTCATTGAAAGTGTTGACGGCGTACTTCAAATGAACTTTTCGATGTAAGAAATAATGTTTATCTGAAAATGTCTCCTGTCTGCATTTGACGTAAATTATATTTAACATTATAGAGGTTTTAACAATGTAATAATTTTAAACTGATATTTTAAGAATTCTGTTAAGTTTAATTAGATTTTTGAGGTCTTTATAATATTATATTTTATTTATTGTGATTACAAAGGCCCACTGGTTAGTATGACTTATGTACTAAGGGTTAGTATAGTTTATATCGTATGATTTTTCGTTATTGGAAATTGAATCAGGAATGAGGAGATCCATGGCAGAACTAAAGTTCCCGACATAGCTGAAAGGATTAGTAAGCTGAAGTGGCAATAGGCAGGGCACATTGCTCGTAGAACTGATGGCCGTTGGGGCAAAAAGGTTCGTGAGTGGGAACCGTGCACCGGGAAACGCGATGGACGGATGATCTGGTGAAGGTCGCTGGAAGCCGTTGGGTGCATGTAGCATGTAACCAGACTTTGTGGAAATCTGTAGGGGAGACCTTTCTTCAGCAGTGGACGTCCTCTGGCTGATGTGATGATGATGGTCCACAGACTGCCGGTATAAAAAGATTATAATTATAAATTCAAATTTTTATTACCATGTAAGTAAGCTAGGCTTATTCCATATAAGCTAGGCTCTTAAATGCGCTTTAATAAAAATGGGAAATATAGCCATTTTACAGCATTAAAGCTTTCATCCAGAGGGTGATCAATAACTCAATGAAGTGCAAATGTAACTATTTTAAGTGTAACTTAAAAAATGTAGAAATTGCTGGAGAGGTGTAGAGAACTAGAGATAAAATATATCGAAACGACTCAATGTTTTATAACACTATTCAATTTCCTCTTAACGCTGGAGCATTCGAACGACCACTGCAATTCTAGGTACTTTAATTATCTTTCGAATCTTCCGGTACCGTGAAAAGCTTTGAAACAAATTGATGAAATATTGGTCTGTGCTAGTATTTATTTCACTTGAAAAATTCTTTGTGTAGAATACAACCACTATAATTATCGATACTTAGTAATTCTTTTTTATACATCCTGGTGACGAGTCGAGCTTGTCATGGAAGTAAGGGTCGCACCTGCCCAAATTAATTGTATTGCTCGACGCACGCCGTTGCTGCCCATCCTCCGGCTAATCCCACGGTCGTCTCTTGCCCCGTCCAAGAGGATGAGATGGGGTGGTGCTATTCTTAGCTGGCACCAAACTCACAGGCAAACATTTTTCTTTCTTTCTTTCTTCATACGGTATGGTTTTGAAAGAATCGAATAAAAATTTCCGACTCCCTCTCGTATCGGTCAGTTTTTTCGAGAGCGAGTACGATTAGAGGCAAATAAAAGCAGCATAGTAAAAAAATGCACTATACTGCCCCCGTCACCTCGAGACATTAGTTACGTAGTTATGCCTAGTAATTTCACTAGCTACAGTGCCCTCAAACTGGAATACATCAAGTAATAAGCTAATGCTGCCCAGTACTAGACCACACTGTGATGCGGTGATGAAACCTCGAGAAATAAGTTATTTATGCCCAGTAACTTGCTCCCTTCTAACCGGAACACAGTAATGTCTAAGTTTAAACGCTACTGCATGCGGCAACCGTACTAAAGTAATTGATTGCAAAATAAGCTCGATAAAAAGCATAGCTGTAGCTGCTGGCGTTGTCTGGTAATCATTGGAGGAGCCTTATTACGAACCAGCGCAATATAGGACGCCCCCCCCCCCTTGAATACATAGTTGAAATAAGGGTGAAAAACAATTCGCTAAGACAAGATTGAAGCTATCAAGGACACGTTGCAGACGGTGAGCCATGAGGACTAAGCTAATACCAAACCGATTTTTCATTGTTATATTATATACAATACTGTTTTCAAGGATGTATGGATGTTTGAGCTTAGAGAACTACACAAGTGAAGAAGGCTATTGGGTCAGATTCGATGCGGAAGGAGGAGAACCGAGTGATCCATTGCATCACATCGCTACCAGGGACAGTCCCAAACAAGCAATGGATTGCGATAGGCTAAATTCATTCATCCAATGATCAACATTATTTATCATTGGATGAATACCTATATTTAAACGTAATCCCTATTAGGACCATATAGGCAACTAAGTACGGCCCTCAGTCGCTTCAATACCAGTGAAAAATATGATAATCAAAACAGGCCTACAGATCTCAAAAATGTGAGAAAACTAAATCATATGTGCTTGTACGTTGATATTCAATCTGCGACTAATCTTAATTAAACATCAACTTGTTAATTATTTGTATACATTACTTTTCTTTGGGTAAGTATTGTATACTCAAAACAGGCCTATGGCCGTCAAACTTTCAATTGCGGATACTAGAAATCTCAAAAATGTGAGAAATCTAAATCATATAAGTACTTGTAGGTTGAGATCCAATCTGCGGCTAATCTTAATTAAACATCAACTTGTTAATTATTTGTATACATTACTTTTCTTTATGTAAGTATTGTGTATTAGAAAATGATCTGATGAAATCTGATTGATTTGACATACCGAACACATTGCTTCTGAGTACCATCGCCTAATGAATGACCATATCAGTTGTAACGTGAATAGTCGCTTCAGACGTTTTTTTAAACTACTACGTCAATAATTGACGGCATGGTTGGCGCAGTGGCTAAGCAATTGGCTTTCTGCGCTACGTGTCGCGAGTTCGTCCCCGCATGAAACAAATATTTGTATGATCTACACATAGTTGTTACGGGTCTGGGTATCTGAGATTTGTCTGTAAACTACCCTCGACACGGGAGAACACCTAGAGTGTCCCAACGCGTTTTAAAAGAAGATAAATGCCAACGAATACGTACTTGACTTCTTGTTACATTTTACATAAACTGATTCTCTATAGGCCGTGTGCTACAGGCTACGAATAGCACCAACCTATCGCATCCCATGGGTGTCGTAAAAGGCGACTGTGGGATTCAACGTAGGATGGGCAACAGCGTCCTTTAAGTATATTAACAACTCAACTATGATCGCCAATCCACCTGCCAAACGCGGCGATTATGGCAAAAACCCCCAATGAGCACCTGACCGGTCAATGATACTGTATATAACTGTATCTATGCGACTAAGATCTTTGTCTTTGTAGCTTACATTATATCATATTTGTAACGTTTTCCCACGTTACAAGTTTTCCTGGTTTGTCAATTTTCTATTACCCAATATTGGCAACGGGGTGAACCGCTCAACTCGTTCCAAATTGAATTTGTTTTTAAATTGTCTCTGAGGATGTTGGATATCCGACGAGCGTATCACTGTCGTGTTCAAACTAAACGACTGATAAGAGATATTCAGTCAATTTGGGTTGTAAGTACATTCGTAGTAAGTAAGAAACAACAATAAAAATCCCTCTTCAATGTTATTGCAATATATCTCCTATAACATTCCATTACCAATCAGACATACACTCCGCCCTCGCCAGCGTCCTCTATTTTCGATACCTCAAACCTGTAGCGTAGCCCTTAAGACCAGTCAGTTGTATCTAGCTCTTACGCACATTAATGTTAGTAGGAATATGATAAATCTTTAGATGCCTTTACAAGCACCGAACTGCGATTCCTGAGTACTGCTACTCGATCATCATATCAATCGATCTCATAGAGAAATACCAAGCATAGCTCTTTCCTCGCTCACTGAGTGACCTTGAGCTTTCTTCTTTCTCGAGGCCCACAGTGAGTGACCACATCTCGGACCCATATATCATCACTGGTAACACACACTGTTTAAAGACTTTCTTTAAATATAGTATACCTATTCTTTATTTAATTCAACGCATACATGTTATTCTTATTTTAATTTGACTTCTTATATTTTCAATCTGGTTTTTACACTTATGGTGCAGTGGTTGTTAGTGTCGGCTGCTGCGCTCCGGGACTTAGGTTCGATTCCCGCACAGAATAAATATTTGTAAGATCTGCAGATAGTTGTTCCGGGTCTAGGAATATTGTGTGTCTTGGGGGTCGCGGGCGCGCAGATTGGGGAGTATGTGTGCTTATACCAAGCTTATACCCAGGAAGATGGCGGCGCACGTGGCCATGTGCCATCGTGCGCAGCACAGCGCACAGCTAGGCTTGGGAGGATCCTTAACAAACCTCCCTGAGAAGTATCTGGGGTCGGTCATTATACAGTCGCCTACCCTCCGCTAGAGGGGGTGACCGCCTTACAGTCATCCCCTCCAAGATGTTCCTAAAGGTGTGCACCAATGGACGGCTCTAGTGTGAGCTTATGAGGACCTGGAGCCTCCTTTCGGTACTTACCTTACTTGCGTTACGATTTTCTTTGGGTATAATTAGACCGGTGACTAAATAACTTATAACAGCCAGTAACTTCATCCCCCAAAATAACTATTACTTTTATGAATCACTAAAACCATATTTCTTTCCAAAATTAAGGGGGACATTGTATAAAATAGGGTTAATATAAAATATCACATTCAAAGTTGAGTCAGTCCCTTAGGATGGGACATTCGCAAAGTTAAAATGGAAAATAGTGTCACAATGTTTTTTATGGGTACACAACGCTACAAATTGAATGCGCTGAACCCCAGGTGGATTAATATAAAAGTATTAGTCACCCGGTATAACACTTGGCAGTCTATTAACGTTATTTGGAAATTTAAACTAATGATCTATAACACTTTGCAAATTGAATGCGCTCAACTGCTGGTGGACCTATTTAAAAGTATAAGTCGCCCTGTAAAACACTTGGAGGTCTATTAACGTTACTTAGGAATTTAAATTAATGGTCTGGAATTAAAGAAAGCAGTCGATGGCACCTCCTACACCAAGATATGTTATCAGATTGCAGTTGACAATCTCAGTTTCAAACGTTGTTTCATACCAGTTCGTGTATTATTACAATGGTGACTCGGATAAGATTGAAATGAAGACGGTGGAGAAGCATTCAGACAGGCTAACGATCTTGTTACTGAACGCTAAGCCCAGCGAGCTGCACCGCACGGCTCAGGATAATGAACCGAAATTCAGCAAGCTCTTGTTGTTATCTTCCTTTGCATTATTTACTTTAAGAACCTGTAGAGATATTAAATTTTTATTGAATATTTATTTCTCACCACAATAACGAAAAAATTACAGTATTATACAAATTTACTGTGGGAGACTGGTGCCTAAACTAGGTTGAAGCCTGTATTTCAGGTCACCAGGCCTTCCAGCCCAGAAGTCCAATTTCATAGTCCTATCATAGACTATGCCAAGCGAAAATTTTCCATTTTCTCGTTCGTTCTTCGTGTATCTGATTCTATCAAGTTGTTTTCTCTTGTTAGGGTTCTATTGATGAATACTCTCCAATACGTTGCTATAACTTTATCAGATCCCGATACTGGTTGATTTTGTCCTTTATACCCAGTTATCATCTTGCACCCCATGAATGTGCACTTTCACTGCAGACAACATCTTGATATAACAATGAACTCGCTGTTATAATAAAATGTGTATATTATGGCTTTGATGCACCCATTATTATTGACGATTTATCAAAATTTATTTTCAATTTTTCATATTTTTGTTGCACATTGACACTTGTCGTATTTATATATTTCTATGATAACTATTACCTGAACAGCATTCTTCCCACAGTGAATAGACATAAGTGAAACTATTTTTAATGTCGAGAAGAATAGGTATTAGCATCGGAAATTGTCGGCACTCGTTAAACATCTGCTCGCATAGAATAAACATACAAATTGGAGTGGTAACTATTTTATTAACAATCTCGCTCTCAAATTAGCTTCTCTAAATCAACTTCGGGAACATTATAAATATTCAGAGTAGAACTCTGGTGTAACGAGAAGTAATTTTACCCTGACAATGATAGCTCTGTTATTTAATAATCAATTATCTTAGATTTTTGTTTTATGGGGATTTACATAAGCAGCGGACTTAACGACATGCCTAACGGTTTACAATTGACATATAGATAACAATTTCTCCAAGTGTACATTGGCACAGATAAAGACAACACTATAGGTTACCGATTGGGTAAACCAACGGTATAGGAAACCCTTGAACCACAAAAAATAAAGTGTATTTTTATTGCCCTCCGAGATACAAACACGAGGTATTATTAAATTTTTATAGACCTTTTTGCTCGATTGTTTGTTTTTATGTTCTTTTCTAAATATTACATTTCCCTTACCGTCATGGCCGTCGTGTTTATGTTTAATGTAAAATACAGATACAATTTGTTTGTTTTGCTAGTGTATAATCCTGAGCTTCCAACAATTTTGTAATTTGCGTAGAGTACATCGTTTAACAGGTTCAGGATCCTAACATCAAGATCCACGGCTGTCTTCGTCACCCAAACGAGTAAATTATCTAGAATTATAAAAGCATTCATATGTAAATGAGTCAGAGTTATCTCTGACCAAACAATAACGCCAACTAATCTATCGTATTCACGATAACGTGACTTTAAGGCACGTGACGTGCCACTCGGCGTGATAGTTGTTGCAGGTTGTTGCCGACGTGACAGACGTGACACTGTCCAAGCGATGACGCGCTAGCTCTGTATCTAAACGCCGCTGCCGCGTCCGTTGCATTCTATTGGCATTGCTATTTAAATCAATAGTTTTGTCACTGCTAATTGAATGAGTTATTCAAACATTGTTTCCCTAATATCCAAAACAATTACTTATCAAGGTATATCCCTGGGAATACATAAATATTTACATTGGTATTAGTGAATGATGTCCTCGATTTTAAACAAAATGTTTATGTAATTAGAGTTTAACCGCATGTTAGTGAATCAAATTCAGCCAGTGAAATAAAAGACAGGTTTACTACGTCGGTTGCGAGACTTTTATTCATCAAAACAAAACAATGCGAAATATCCAAATTGACGCATCGGTAGCGATGGAACCAATACCAATGCTACGTCTGTTCATCGCTTGGTACGTAAATTTCATAAAACACTATACTAAGGTATTCTCATAAATAAAGACACACACAAAGCTCAAAATGAAAGCACCGACATGATTTAGAGAGAGGTAGCTAGATAATAATATTCAAGAAGCAGATTAGCATAACTTAGCGGAGAGATTGGCTCGGCCTACCGTGGATCATTATTTAAATCACTGGCTGCATGCAAATTACTCAGATATCGGATAAACATAAATTGAAAATTAAACAGCGGTAGATATTCAATCGCATTCCGGTAATCCGTGAAACAATAAATAAATATTTCCTAACGTTACGTTTGTTTTTTAATTAGTAACAAAGGTATTATTTTCATTCGTTTTCACGACTCGACACGACAAACAAAAATTACTGAATCTTAATCATTGGGTGTGCTTCCAATTTTACTTTGATCTGGTGCCTCATTAAGATTTCCATTATATTTGAGGCCGATATTGTCCATCTTTTCATTCTCAAAACTAGGAATTTTCCTGGACCGTGGCCACAGCAACAGACATAAATCTCACATGTCAACATCTTTACCCGGAAGAACTAAAAATATAGGCTACACCAATAGGTATATTTGCTTCATGCTAAGGTTCGAACCCGCAAGGCATAGCGCAGAAAGCCAAGTAATTAGCCAAGTTTAAACGACTTGTAGTAGATATAGGTAACTTTTAACCTTTGATCGTTTTATGGGTTAATGGTAAGGACCATACTGCCTTGCGGCCTGGGCACCGAAGTACGGGCAGTCCATCGTCCGAACAGAAACAGGCTCGAGACGGTGGCGCGTGTGTTCTGCGTGCGCCTCTCTGAAGATAGATCGGGGGCGCGGTCTAATGCTGACAAAGCGAACACCTCACCTCCAGCCAGAGGTAAGAACACCGCGGAATTTTAGCCGGTAAGAGTCCGCTAAAATTCATGCCCCTCCACCCTTCCCAAGGCGCTGGAATGCCATGGGGATTTACCCACGACAAAAAAGGGGCTTGCGCACACTTAAAACTGCGCCGTGTGATTTGCACCCGATGCCGACCCGACCCTATGGATGGACCGTGAGTGCTGCGTGAGTGATACTTTCCGTGTTGCGCCACATCATGGACCTTCGTTTGAGTTCGGATCTCGACGTATGGAACTCGATGTTAGTGAGCATGGCACCCTTCATGGCTCCCTATGCAATTTTTAACCTGTACTCAGACATATGCGTGAGCGTCCACACCTCAGCACTATAATGCGGCCATCAGACGGTTAATCTATCAACAGTTCATTGCAATCTTGGACTAAGATTTTTGATGCGGATTGACGGCCAATCAAAATATCTAGCTATTTTGCGATCCAATTATTATCGATCCATCAATCTTACATCACACGATTAATCCTACCAAGGTCACAGATTAAGCTGAGCAGCACATAAGTCATGGTGGGCCACTCTGGTTAAATAAACAGATCTTAAGAGATACTGGAAAATTGGCGCATTTGAAAATATTATCCAACTAGCCAAACGCAGCCCGCAGTTGTATCTTATTTGAGATTTCCTTTTCTGATGTTGATGTTATTTTCGGAAGGATAAAATATGCCCATTACTGGTCAATTCATCCAGCCTCCTATTTCTTATTGAGACGGTAGAATTCGTGAAGCTTAAGAAAAATTACATAATATAAAGGTTAGGACAGGCTTAGGCAGAGGCTCATTCGCAGACCTACTCGTAAAAAAAATATCAAACAGGTGAAGAACTTGTTCTAAAAATCTTATGTAATGTTGTCAAATAATAGCACAGGGCCATCTGCAAATCTTGGGTAAGAAATCGAAAACAGAATAGGAAACATAATATCAAAAGGTAAGTAGTTCGACGTAATAAACACAAAGAAAATTATTCTTTAAACGCGAAAGATGAAGTTTTAAATATTTCAATCGAGTCCCGTTTTACTTTAAAAGACATTCTGTAGTCTTATTATAAAGTATAAATAGAGCCCGTCGTATTCATAGTAGGAAAATCCCGGAAAGCCCCTTCACAGACGAGACACTCCCACGGCTGAATGTCGCCTACGCCCCACCTCGACGATATTACATTTTTTAAAGAAACCCTTTTATGTTCAATATTACCATTTACTGGGCTCATTTTTGTGATATCAACGACATAGGTCTATTGAAAAAATGAGACGAGAATCGAGATATTTTATGAGCTTTATGCAAATTTTTGTCTCAGCGGTAATTCACCGATCATAGAATCATATTGGCATCGATGTTTATGGCTGAATTTTACTAATTGTATGCCATATCATCTTTAAATGTAAAACCTGTCTGATCCGTGAAAGCAATATTAATTGTCGATATGTGATCATATTTATGACATCCTTATCAAAAACAAAGATAAAAAGAAATTTTAATAAGACTGGCCTAAAGTAACTCACCGGCCACACTGATCACGTCACGCGACTGGCGTTGTACCGTGCGCTGTGAGCGGTGTAAGTGTAATGTAATCTAATTTAATTTAAGACATTTTATAATAAATAAGAATATTTTCGCTACTCGTGGTACTAACTATAACTTTGGATATATTCACAATTCGTAATTCTTGTCATTTTGTATAACTCACTTCCGCATAACATTCGCGATTTGAAAACTATTTCTGTCTTTAAAAGAGCATTATCTTTCCTCCTAATTTATGTTGTATATAAGAATATGTTTGTATCTATATTATTTTATTATGTATATATTAATAAATAATTAATGTGTATGTATATTGTACTATTTCATTTATGTGTATGTATATTGTACTATTTTATTTATGTGTATGTACGTTGTACTATTTTATTTATCGTATCGTTGTTTAACTATGTATTATATATAGTACTTAAGTTTAAGATATTCGCAAAACATTATGTTATTTCTTCTCTTCTACCTTTACACACTGTTGTCTATGCTTTAAACCTCTCGTCTCCTACCGCAGGTCTGCTGGCAGAATTTCTTTTTTGAAATATGCAGTACCTTTGTACTCAAGTGTCAATACATATTGTAACCACCAATTTACTCTGTGTGTACATAAATTATAAAATAAATAAATAAATTAAATAAATACATAGTATCATTAAAGTAATATATGCACGCTCTTTTTTGATTCACCAAGGTACATATAATGTATAGAAACTATTCCGGCCGACAGAAAACGGCCATCAATCAGTGAGCGTGTCTTGTTGCGGTGCACAAGTTTATAAGCAAGGACTGGTTTATCCGACGTCTTGCACGAGTAACAAGTGAACCGCGCCGCTCGCGCCATATGAATCCCCAGAGGAAAAAGATTTATAGAGTAGACACTCAGCCAGCTAAAAATCATGTAGGTATTATTCTCACCAATATATTAAACGTCACCATCTATTAGTGAATGCATTGTCTCGAAGTAGATCGTATATCATCATTTCGGCCTAATTGAAGTCCACTGCTGGACACAGGCCTCCCGCAAAGATCACCACAACGACCGATATGGGTGTGTTGTGGGCTCATTGGGGGGTGTTGCCATAATCGCCACGTTTGGCAGACGGGTTGGCGATCGCTGTTGAGTTGTTAATGTACTCGAAGGACGCTGCTGCCTATCCATCGGCTAATCCCTTAGTCGACTTTTACGACACCCACGGGAGGAGATAGGGTGGTGGTATTCTGAGCCGGCACCACACGGCATATCGTATTTAATTAATCGATCAAAGTAATTAGTTTAATCAAATACGTTTGGCTAAATCAGAATTTTGTTCTGCATTACAAACGCTAAAACAAAAACAAACAAACGTCTAATAAATCTAACAGTAGGTCTAAACAGAGTAGGTAATACAAGATGTATTACAGGCAACACTAGTTTAATTCTTCAGACTGCTTATTTAATGTTAGTATCGAAAGAACATCTCTAACATTGTACTATATTAAGTTATTATGCCAGATGGGAAAACTATTTGATTCCACTTATCCAAAATGTATCTGCACTTAAGACGATTTACTGTGCGATTCATATTTTTCAAACTGTTTAAATATATGATGGGAAGCTAAACCACGCCTTAACATAATTAATGATGAGTGATAAAAAGCCGATAAATAATCAAAGACTGACCATGAAGCAAATACAATTTTTTGTATTTCCTTCATGACGCTGGCGATAGGAACCAGTGGCGTTAATTTTTATCTGCAGAGGCGGCTTCCATGGAAACAGATTCTATGTGTATTGTTTGTATTGTATAGATGCAAAATTATTTTCAATGTTTAAGCAGCTGTCTTATATTTTAAAACGATCTATAAAAAAATATACAAAAATATTCATTTGGCATTCTTCTCGGAGATAGCAAAATGTCCTGCGTCCTAATAATGATTGTATTTAATGTAGGTAATCGAATATATAAATTGCATTTAATGTAACCCTCAGCGATATATCGTTATCTTTTTCCAAAAGGGTAGGGGGACCTAGTGTCGTTAGATACAGTCTCCGGTTTAGTTTCTCACATTTTATGACTCCTGACATCCTGCAACTACGAATGCTGCAAAGTATTCGAAACGTCAGGTTCGCGATTATTACACATTATAATAAAACAACGTCGTCGTCGACGTCAGGAGTCATCCTGCGACCACGAATGCTGCAAAGCATTCGAAACGTCAGGAAAAACAAAAATCAATAATATACGCGATCTAATCCGTTTAAAATTGTTTTAATATAATATGTAATAATCGCGAAAACTTAAGACATTACCATGAAGAAGTATTGTTCGTATTTATTTTATTATCCACCTGATTTGAGTACCATTACAGGCATAATTTGTAATAAACACTGGTCTTGGTACTGATAAGGTTTAGAAAACGCAAGCATAGATTAAAAAGAGAAATTTTAAATTGACGCAGTGGCTAAGCGATTGACTTACAACGCTATGGGTCCTGGGTTCGATTCCTGCACGGAACAAATATTTCTATGACCAACAGATAGTTATTCCATGCCTGGGTGTCTGTGCAATTTATTTCTGTACCTACGACACAGGCGAAACAGTAGTGTATGCCATCGATTGAAATTATTCACGAATAGCTTTTTTCGTTCTGGAGCTTTAATGTAAGTTGTAGTCTAGTTGACAACAGATAAATAGCATGTCATAAACTTTTTATACAAAACTAGCTGTACTCTGCCACGGTTCGCAGTGCTGTTTTTTGCCGCTTTAAAAAGAGAAAGGTTCTCTGTTGACCCGTAAGTTTGTATGTGCATCATTTTTTCGGAAACGAATACTTATTTTACTGGGGTAATCTATAATGAATGTAAATGACACCGCAACGAAAATGGATTCAGTACACGAACCTGGAACCCTTAGCGTTCGAATTTTGCGACGGTCTTTCATCCCTTCTAGTTTATTTAACTGATTTTCGTTTGAAATTATGGTTTTCGTCTATCCTAACGCTATTTTGATTAAAAACAGATTAAACTAATTTTCTTTTTCACATATTATTGTGATGTAAATAAAAACTAAACGGCTGTTGTTTCGTTACAGTTCCCGGATGAGGTCATCGTTCGCAGTAGCATAATAATATCATAGTACAATAATCAGTAATCACGTAGAGTTCGGGAGTATCGTCTTGTTTACACTACATTGCGTGCTCAAAAATGTCAAAAACTGTATTATAGGCCTATAAGTTTGCGACCAAGCGCATCGTCGAGGCCGTCCTGCCGCTCTTTGCAGTATGGCTCAGAAGGAGTGAGCGCGTCACCTACCGCCTGACGCAGGTGCTCACCGGGCACGGTTGTTTCGGTGCGTACCTGCACAGGATAGGACGTGAGGCCACGGCACAATGCCACCATTATGATAGCGACCAAGATACTATCTTATCTAAAGAATGTTATGCAGAAAGCAATAACCAGTGGGTCGTTATAAACTTACAGTAAGTAACAATGGGCTAAATTGACGATCTCAATAACCATATAAAAAAGTGAGAATATTAAAAGTGTAGTATTGCCTTTCAACTGCGGTTATAAACCTCTAACTAGTGAATTCAGCAATTCGCTTTAATGGCCACCGCGTAAGACATTTCAACATTTTCATTAATTCGTAGTTTTCAAACGTCACTTATTAAATTGATTACTTGGTTCATTTTATTAAGTCGTTAATCTACATACTGTGACCGCCGTATGCAATGACTCATCATATCCAAAGGACGTATTCTGCTCAGCAAATGCCATACAGCCCGACTCCAACTCCCAGAGACCTACACCAGATCGTCCATCCATCTCGTAGGAGGCCATCCCACACTAGTTTTTCCGGTGCGCGGCCCCCAATCAAGAACCTTTTTGCCCCAACGGCCATCAGTTATACGAGCAGTGTGCCCGCCCATTCCACTTAAGATTACTAATCCTTTCAGCTATGTTGACTATATAGATCTTCGCATTTCAGATTCGATCGTAGACAAATACCAAAAATAGTTCTCTCCATAGCTCGCTGAGTGACCTTGAGCTTTCTTGTGAGGCCCATAGTTAGTGACCCGTCTCTGTGTCGTGTGTCATCGCTGGTAACACACTGGTTCATAACTTTCATCTTGAGGCGTTAGAGTAGCTTGAAGGCATCCTCCACTGCAGCGATGAACAGTTTCGTGGATATAACGACCCCTGTCTCACAATTATTTGCAATGGAATTGCCCCGTGTTCTGTCCATGTATGTACTCGGAAGAATATGGCGGTTTTGTATAAACACTTTAGCACCTCGATGTACCGATAGGTGACTAATAAATTGTATTTGGGAGACAAGTTATTGTATTATATACTGTACATAAAATTGAACTAAAAAAGCACAATGGAACTAGTTCCTCGTTCAAGTACCTACGGTCAGCCATACCATTGAAGAGTACAGTGACGGGTAGCTGAAAATTGAATTGCGAATCTTCGTGAAATAAAAACTGTCAGCGGTATTACTTTCAGGTCTCGTTAGAGAACAGACATGGAAGGTTTTATGTTACTATCTGAAAAATAAACTTAAAAAGCGCTCTCCATACAATAATGAAGCAGACAGGAAATGCTGGGCGCTGATTAAATCACCTTTTAGGAGGTGCATCGGTCCAGAATTCAATTCGATTCGAGAACCTGAATCAGCAAAATAATAGGACCCAAATTTTTCACCAAGCTATCCATTTATTTCTTAACACAGAGTCAATCCAAAACAATTGGGGGTCCATGGCCTGATGTAACTACCATATATTCGAATGATAGACCAGACACCAAACATTTCCACAGTGCCCGCCTCGCGCTGTCATCGTACGAGACGGGTGCATATTATGTAGGTTTATGCAAATGTTACATTATCGCGTATTTTTAAATGGTTATATAATGGTTCTGGTGTGAGTATAAATTACGTTTTATTTTATTTTTGGGACAGTGCTCTACCGCATTGGAAAGTTGAAGGTGACTAGATCGGCACCCAATATAAAAATGGAGTTTAATGAGGAAACTCCTAGTTGACCGTCAGAACTTTAATTAGAAAGGGCACTTCATAGTTAATCTTACACTACGATATGAAAATTAAAACATCTATAATTCTAGATGGAAGAAATGGTCTCATAATAAAAGTAGAAACGTTGCCTGGCGACATTTTTAACGCGATAAAGAGATTAGGGCCCGGCGACGTGCGCGATTTCAAGCCCGCGCCGATTTCAAGCGCGCCGACTCGCGACTTGCGAATTGATAGTATCATGGTACCCTGTACTTAGAGTATGAATTAAATGACATATGCTATAGAGCGCGTGTTCGAAACGAAGTAGCAGCGCAAATGTGTCCAACGTGCCGTTACACGAGTAACGAGTTGTACGCAGATTTAAATCTACAAATAAAATAAAAAATACAGCGAAAATATAGATATATTTCTTAAATTATACAGTAAAAAAACAGTTAATCATTTTTCTTTCCTTTTTTGGTAACTCATAATAAAATAAAACGGAATCCTTTAAAGGATCGATCACTTTGTTTTCCCTCTGTTATACAGATAGGTCAAACGGTATTTTTCTCACAAACGTTTCGGGGTATCAAGTTGACATTTAATATTGAATATCATATCAACCAAAGGCCTCCCCATAGTCAACACCAACCGGTTACATGCCGTTTGTTGTCATTGGGCAGATTCTGCCAGTACTCACCACGCTTAGCATGTAGGTTGGTAAGCGCAGTACGGCTATTGTTCCACACATTCCTTTTACGACATCCATGAGAGGAGACGGTGCTATATTCTTAATCTGAACACCACAGGCAATATTGAATACTAAGGTCTAAAGGCCCAAACTGCTATGAAAAAGTCAAGTTGTTAGTTTAATCAAATATAAATATACGGCCTTTCAAAGCGTATTTCCATACTAACAATCTATATGGTACTTTCTGGTGACCTACAATTCAAATTCAGCATGTAAGGAAGTCTTTTGACATAAATAAAGGAATAAAATATTGGTAGTAAACAATCGTTTCATATCCTGTGTGGAATTATTACGAGACAAACTTATGTTTGCGGGTAATTTCATACAGTCATCATCATCAAATCAGCCATACGACGTTCACTGCTGAACAAAAGCCTCCCCCATAGAGTTCCACAATCGCTTCATCATTTTGGGGGAATTTGCCAATACTCACCGCGCTTGGCAGGCGGATTGATGAGCGCGGAATGGCTATTGTTCCACAGATAGGACGCTGCTGCCCATCCCTCCGGTTTAGATTCACTTAGTCGCCTATAAGACATCCACGGGAGGAGATGGCATATATATATATTTTATTTATACGCCATCTTCTCCCGTGGATATATTCATAATGGACTATATTCTAATTCGGTTACCACGCGGGTTTTATACAGTGTGTCGCGTGAGACATGTAAATGTACCGAACCCTCTCAGGGCACTCGCAATTGACTGTCCTTTTTAGAGTTTATTGGAGTTTACTCTTTAAGAATCGATTTATATATAATCCCCGGTATAAAAAATGTATGAGGAGTAAAATTTTGTCGAGCGTTAACTAAAATGCGTTACGTTTTTCTGCCCACTTACCTTGCTCACTTTCTATCATGTATGTGTCAAATGTTGTTTTATGTTAAAGTTTTATATTATTTCATTTAATATATATAAATACTGATATCTTATATCATGATTATTCATTATTAAAACGCAGTGGAGTGATTAATAAAAAATAAATAAAAAAAATATGGAAAATTCTAGTTTTAGTGACGGTGGAAGAAAATCCGACGAACACGTGGAGGTAGTTACTAGGTAGGTTATAATTCATTTTTATATATGACATATATCGTACATATAAACATCCATGCTTTTTATTTTTTAACCCTCACTGCCTATTAATTACTGAGACAATTGTACTTACGGAGTAAACTCCAGTCGTGCGTCGGAGCTGACACACATACTTTTTATTTTTATTAGCTACAAGAGAGTCATTGTAATTGGCTCCCACACAAGTTGATCTATCAGCGTGCTTGCCGCGGTCATAACTTGGATGGATGACCATTCTCTGCATATATGCCCCTTTACATTATTAATTTATTATAGTTATCATTCGCTGACCTATGACAGTCGAATACTGGCATGCAAATCACAAAAGTCTGCAAAATGTGACTTGCACCTATTGATAGATAAAAGATTGAAGAGATTAAGTAACGCTCGGCGTGTCTATTGGTGACTTTGTAGTGGTATTTCAACAGAATGTTTCCATGTTTCGGAGGACACGTAAAAACGTCGCGGTTGTTGTCACTAGACGGCAGTCATTAAGCCAAGCTTGGGGCCCTTAGGCGGTTTGAACAACTCTGACACAAGGTGGTAACTAACCTAACAAAAGTCAGGTGGCATTAGTTCTGTGTAAAATACTGACCGTGTGGCGCTGGCTGACCGTGTAATGCCGGCTGACAGTATGGCGCCATGTGATGACGGCTTACCGTCCGGTGCCGGCTAAGAATAGGGCCACCCCATCTCACCCCGTGGGTGTCATAAAAAGAGACTATTATTCATTATCCGGAGGATGGGTAGAAGCGTCCTTCGAGTGTATTTATAAAACAACTGCAATCGACAATCCATCTGCTAAGCGTGGCGATTATGGCAATAACCCCCAATGATGACCCACCCCAACATACCCAAACCTGTCATCATGGCAATCTTTAGGGGAGCTATTGGTCCAGCAGTGAACGTTTTTAGCTGAAATAATGATGAAGATGATGATGATGAAAATGCTGATACTCAGCCGCTTCTAGTTAGACTAGAATACTAACCTCAAATAGGTGTGAAAAATCTTAGCTGATGGCTTTTGCTTCAGTTTAAGTTAAGGCACCAACGAGTACGTTAGCAGTCTATAGCTTATATTATTTATACTCCAAGCTCAGTGCAGACTTCACACCGTGTTGCTTTTCCCCTGTTTTCAACGGGTTTTTGATAAAGAGATTTCGTGTTTTCACTCACGGTGGAACACGCAAGTTATGAGGGCTTAGGGGAGGATGTTATGTTCGCTGTATTTTTTCTTTGCTACCTGCTTCCTAATGCTGTTTTTCTACTAAACGGCTCGGTTAGTTTTGAAGTTGTTTCAGAGCCATTAGATTATTCTACATATACAGACTTTATATTTTCGCTTTAAGAATAGAAAAGGCCACACCCTTTCTAACTTCAGGTGTTTTAAGACTGGTATCAACTAAAAAAGCAGCATATTTACAAATAACAGTGTACTATCCACCACTGTCCATACGTTTTGGTGATCACTAATCCGTTGATCAAGCGTAGTTATTATATAATTCATATCAGTCAAAGGACATGCACTGCTGAAGAAAGGCTAGGATCCACAACGAATGGTTCCATACCGCCCCCATCCAATGGCACCCAGATACATTCGCCAGGTCGAATGTTACAAGGTCCAATAATCTTTTTTGTCTAGTCCGTGTCTAGACCGTTAAATATTCTTAACGGTCTGTTAAGAATTTGAATATTTAAAAAAATGTACAAGTGTTTTTGATTTTCAAATCATGTTATCTACATACATAAATAAAGTAAACTTTATACTATATAACTTTATACTGTTCTCTCATCAGCCATACATCGTCCACTGCTGAACACAGGCCTCCCCCATAGATTCCCACAACTGTGTCATCATATTGGGGGGAAATTGCCAGTACTCACCACGCTTGGCAGGTGGGTTGGCGAGCGCAGAAAATCTACTGTTCCACAGAAGGGACGTTGCTGCCCATCCCTCTGGTTTAGAGTCTCTTAGTCGCCTTATACCACATCCACGGGAGAAAATGGAGTAGTGCTATATTCTTAATCCAGACAGCACACGGACAATAGTAATTTACACTAATTACACTAAAACTGTAGGTAATTTACACTAATTTGCAGATTATCTGTTAAAATTAAATCAATTACTCCAGAGTCGGTAACTACCTAATAATTGCAGTTTTGCCGCTTTAAGAACGCCAAATACAAATAGGGATTTTTTTATAAAAAAGAAAGATGGTATGGCACCAGCATTTTGTTTCCTACAGTAAATATTTGTATAAATATAACCCAACGTGAAAAATCAAACATTATTTTTAACCAAAATAAATAAATAATAAACCATCTTTCATATTAGAATAGAATGTGCAGTTTTCACATAAAAATCGATTTTATATTACCTGTAGTGTTTTCAGCCAACCAGCCCTTGGTATCTCCGGGTGGGTGACTGATTCCGCAACCATTCAGACCGATTCGCCATTGGACTATTTGTCGACAGGATGACAATTCTCCGTAGATGGAAAGGTCTGTAGTTAAAAGAGTTATAGGTTTGGCGTCGTGTCGTTAAAACATTATGTTGCTGGAAAGGCATGTCCTCGAAAGTGACGTAGATGAAAGGTTCTGTCGGCCAAATATCCGTGGGTGGACGACTTTGTTGGGGAAACGGAAATAAATGAATCATCCTGCCGACGAACAGTCCAATGGTGAATCGGACTTAGGAGAACGGTTTGCGGACCGGGTGAGCTACGCCTTTCAAGAATGACCAGAAGAACCATTGAAGTTTGAAGTTTATTGAAGTTTATTTATTTATCATATTAATATTGGTATATTATTATTGTACAAATTTATTGTGGGAGACTGGTGCCTAAACTAGGTTCAAGCCTGTATTTCAGGTCACCAGGCCTTCCACCCTGGAAGTCCAATTTCATAGTCCTTTCATAAGTTGTGCCAAGCGAAAATTTTCCATTTTCTTGTTCTTCGTGTATCTGATTCTATAAAGTTGTTTTCTCTTGTTAGGTTTATCTTGATGAATACGTTGCTATAATTTTATCAGACACCGATACTGGTTGATTTTGTCCTTTATACCCAGTGCACTTGCACCCCATGAATGCGCACTTTCACTGCAGACAACATCTTGATATAAAAATAAACTCGCTGTGTTAATAAAATGTATATATTATGGCTTTGATACACCCGTAACTGACGATTTCTCAAAATTACTTTTCAATTTTTCATATTTTTGTTGCACATTGACACTTGACGTTGACATTGAATTAGGATATTGGCAAATGTTAATGTTAATCATTATAAATACAACATTATCTAAATAACCACGAGCTTTTCTTATATACTCCTGCGGAGGTACATAAAAACACATAAACACCACACATTACATAAAAGCTACTTATGTCAAATCAGGTACAATATTAAGCCGAAACAAAAGACATTAAAAACTCGTATATGAGTTAGTTAGTCCATTTTTTCACAGTGAAATCATGGCGTTAAAACGAAACACATTAACGGAACAAGCTTTAATAGCTTTTATGGCATCATAAAAAATATCAAGAGAAATAAACTGCGGCCCTAGGGTGTACAAATTGAATTAGATCCTGGCCACTGGCCAGGACGCGACCGGCCTTGACACACTATCACCAATCTAGATTTAAAAAGACAATAACACAATTGTAAGACAGCATCAAGAAGTTGCACTTATATTCGCACCTTCTTTGTAAACTGGCTCTAGGGTGTACAAATCAATAAGATCCTAGCCGCTCCCCAGGACGCCACCACTATCATCAATCTAGATTTAAAAAGCAAGGCAAATAATAAAAAATAAGCAGGTCTTCCTACGCATTGTACAAAGTTGACCCTACAATTAATATTGAAACATTACTAACTGCTTACCATGGGTTAGTGGCATCCATTTTTAGGTATGGAATTATCTTCTGGGAGAATTCAACAGATAAAGAGATTGTTTTTAAAATACAAAAACGTTGCATTCGTGCAATCTCTGGTTTAAAAGTCACAGACTTGTAAACCATATTTTATAAAGCATAAGATTCTGACCCTTCCATCTCTGTATATTTTTGTAGCAGCCGTATTTGGAAAAACGAACCCTTAATTGTTCCATCGTTTATAGGATTTATTAAACGAAATAGACGCGACAATAGCAGACTCTGTGTGCACAGTGCTAAAACTACTCACATGGGGAAGAGAATATTTTATATGGCACCTAAAGTTTATAACAAAATACCGAATTACTACAAATTACTAAACATAAAGTTATTTAAAAGTAAGTTTAATGCTTTCTTCACTATTAACAGCTATTATAGTGTAATGGATTTTTGAACGACCCTAGTATTTGACTTTCTATTATTATTTTATTTACAGAGTGAAATGATTTCTGCTAATTTGTCTTTGTATTTCTTTGACATTTATAATGTATTATTTGACATTTTTTGTAATTTATTATTTGACATGCTTTGTAATTTATTATTTGACATTCTTTGTAATCTATTATTTGACATTATTTAGTCTCAATCAATTTGTACACCTCTTATGGTAGAACATGTTGATACATTTCTTTTTCATGCTATTACGATTCAGCAAACCACAGCAAATAAATACATATTTATCTTATTTTTATCTTTAAAACAAATAATATGGCAGTATCAAAAAGTTGGTCTTCTTACCTCACCTTCTTTGTGAACAGTGGTCCTAGGGTGTACAAAATGAGATCATAACCAAACGCCAGAATGTGATAAGCTTTGATACACTATCACCAATCTAGATTTAAAAGGACTATCCTACGAGGCGGCAACTCTCCTGGTGCGTTTTCCGCCGTTCGTTCGGAGATGGATGCGTGGGTCTACAATCAGACACGCTCCCTCCGCCAGAGCGGCGAAGGTGCGCCTCCAGGTCGATCGGATCGGGCCAGATCTCTCTCTGCCAGCAGTAGTGTCGGCTATGTTGGCAGAACACTAAAACTGGAATGCAGAGGTCTCCTTCTGTGAGAGCGTCATGCTCCAGAAGGCGACCACAGAGCGGGATCGGAAGAGAGCCGAGCCCGCTCGAAGAAGGAGGAGACGGCGCCGGGGTAACAACCGCCCTGGCGCCTAATTCCTGTACGCCTGAAACCCTCTGCCATTGCTATAAGGTGGGGGACCTCTTGGTTCGCGGGTGCGTAGATTGGGGAATCTGCATGCCCACACCGAGCGATCCAAGAGAAGATGGTAGCACGCATGCGGTCACGCGCTTCCGTGGGATGCTTTGGGGGATCCTTTACAATCCCTCCGGGGGGGTGACCACTTTACAGTCACCCTCTCCGAGATGTGCCTATAGGCGTGGCACCAGTGGGCAGCTCTAGTGTGATCATACAAGGACCTGGGGCCTCCCTTAGGTGCCGAAGATGACCGCTCCAGTGGTTTTAGCTGGTAGGTGTCCGGCATACCCCTTCGCCCTGCCCCGGGGCGAAGGAAGTTCATGAAGAAATTCCACTGGGCACCAATAAAAAAATAAAATAAAAAAAAGCTATAAACGGTCAATAATATAATTAAAGAGATTAAAGAGAGAGAAAGTCGCACTTATATTCGCACCTTCATTGTAATATCTGTGCTTTGGGAACAAATAAACACTAGGAATTTATGTTATCCCGAAACAGCACAAAGTTTAACAATACGGCGCTTGTGTGACCATGCGAGTCTTAAACGGGATCGTTCCGGACGAGAGGTTGTCGAGAAGTGCTCACGGTGGCAACAAAGTTGTCGAATGGCTCCGGAGCGGAGTTGTAATAAATCCTCGCTTACTTAATTAACGCTATAAATCCTTGCCGGCATTCCAGGTGGAGCTTGTCGCAGTCTCACTGCAGACCGCTGCACCGAACGAATTACTTTTGTTTCATTTGAAACCACTAAGTATTATTTTAAACCTAACAGCGTTAGTGGTTTAAGTTAGGATTTCAGCATTATTAGGTATACCATGAGAGGGATGAGACTGCATAGATTACTCTGCTAAAATTCAGTCGCATACAACGTCAAATGCTCACTAGTTAGTGTCACTCGTATCTCCTGCTATTTCTTATGAAGGGCTTCTCGCAACCGGACTATTTGGCGAAACATTAAATAGCCTCCAGCCTACGTATGTCCTGCTGATAGTGGCGTCTTATATCAGGTCGCTGGGTTTAGCTACAACATGGTTGAGCTGAGCGATACTGATGCATGTGTCATACCCGCGAACGGGGGTCGTCTGTTAAGACTTGACATATAGCTGTTATGATAATTTAATCAAAAATGTAATGCAATCAGGCTTTAGTGAAGACTTTTAAGAAGTTTAGATTTCTTTTTCCTATATTGTCCTACATAATCTTCATATACAACATTAATCATAAAATTGTAGAAATTATTCTGATTAAGGGTCTCGTCTGCCACAATGCTGAACTAAGCACCTGTTTGGTGCAATTGCGAGGCGCACAACATTTTTAATTAATATCCTTTCTAGTTTTTATTTGGTAAATGTTTGTTTTTCATTCTTTTCTTCCAATTTTGCATAAATTACTTTATTTAAAAAGAGTCATGTGGCTCTGGATCACCGATCTTGGATCAAATTCTCGTTTCCAATTCACTCGGGAGGCCTCGGCGACCGTAAGAATTTTGGTGTAAGTTTACCGTTCCAAACATTGGTCCGTAGTACAGTATCTCTTCCCGTGGATGTCGTATAAGGCAACTAAGGGATTTACACCAGAAAGATGGGCAGCAACGTCCCTTCTTTGGAATAGCAGCAATACTTCGCTCACCAATTTATTGATCCGGTGGAAATACCTCATGTACTTCCTTCGCCCTGGGAAAGGGCGAAGGGGCATGCTGGACTCCTACCGGCTAAAACCACCGGAGTGATCATCGTCGGCACCGAAGGGAGGCTCCAGGAACTCGAAAGATCTCCATCTAGAGCCACCCATTGGTGCCACGCCTTTAGGCACATCTCGGAGGGGATGACTGTAAAGCGGTCATCCCCTCTAGTGGAGGGAAGGCGACTGTAAAGAGGCCGCCCCCCCAGGCATCTCTCGAGGGGATTGTAAGATTCCCCCGAAGCCACACTATGCACTGCGCACACAGCGGTACGTGACCACATGCACACCGCTGTCTTCCCGGGGGTCGCTCGGTATGAGCGCGCAGATTTCCCAATAAGCGCGCTCGCGACCCCCAAGGCCCCCTGTCATATAAAGACGACAGGGGGCTCAGGCGTGTTGGACACGGGCACCGCGGCGGTTGTTACCCCGGGTCCGTGTCCTCCTCCTCCGAGCGGGATCGGCCCTCTCCCGATCCCGCTCTGCGACCTCCTTCTGGAGCATTACGCTCTCACAGAAGGAGAACACACAGCACTCCAATTTTCATGCTCTGCCAGTATAGCCGACACTACTGCTGGCAAAGAGAGATCTTGCCCGATCCGATCGACCAGGATCCGCCGCTCGGCAGTCCACGCAGGGCACTCTCCGAGCGTGTGCTGTGCGGTATCCTGATCGTCTCCACAGTGGTGGCACTGTGCCGTGACCTCGCGTCCTATCCTGTGCAAGTACGCACCGAAACAACCGTGTCCGGTGAATACCTGCGTCAGGCGGAATGTGACGCGCTCGCTCTTTTGGAGCCAGGCTCCGAAGAGCGGCAAGACAGCCTCGACGACGCGCTTTTGCGCGTACTGTGGCAGCATGAGCCACTCGCGCCATAGCTCGAGTGCACGAGCGCCCCTGAAGGCACGCCTTCATCGCTCTGGCGGAGGGAGCGTGTTTGGTGATACACCCACGCATCCATCTCCGCCAAGATATCAAAAGGCGGAAAGCGCGCCAACAGAGTTGCCGCCTCAAAGGACACCGTTCGGTATCCTCGTGCGATCCGTATAGCCACTCTATGCTGCAGACCGTGGATCTTGGTTTTGCAGCGCTGGACGCCCGAAAGTCGAGATGACCAAACAGGCGCCCCGTAGAGGGCCACAGACCGCACGACTCCCCCGTAGAGGCGGCGAACTTCTTCCCTCGGTCCCCCGAGATTGGGTAGTACTCGATGCAAAGCACCCACTATCCTTTCGACTCGGGGGACAAGACGCTCGAAGTGCTCTTCGAAACCCCAGCGACTGTCCAGGGTGAGCCCTAGGTACTTCATGTACCGGCCCACCCCGATTCGCGCGTCACCAACGCGTATCCACGAACTGGGAGGCTCCCTGCTCCGCGGCAGTTTGTGGAACCATAGCGCCTCGGTTTTTTGAGGCGCTATCCGCAAACCCAGAGCGTGGATTTCAGCCACGACAATTGCCACCGCTTGCTCGGCAAGCCGGATGGTTTCCTCGAAGGACTCCCCGCCGGCCAACACAAGAGTGTCATCGGCGTAACAGACTAAGCTGACGCCCGCGGGGAGAACGACACGCAAGACCGTATCGTAAGCGAGGTTCCACAAGAGGGGACCGAGAACCGACCCCTGTGGAACCCCGCACGTGATCTCCCTCCGCTTTACGCTACCGTCCCTGCCCACGTAGCGAACATGCCTGTCGCGCAGGTATGCCCCGATGATACCCTGCAGATAGGGGGGGCACTGATGGTGGACTAGCGCCCCCCTAATTGCACCCCACGGGATAGAGTTAAAAGCGTTGACTATGTCAAGACTGACAGCCAACGCCACCCCACCCCGCTGGGACACTGCCTGTTCCGACAGCGAGCGGACGCGAAGAATCGCGTCGGTAGTGGACCGCCGCTGCCGGAAGCCATACTGGCTGTCGGCCAGGTCGGGGCCAACTCGCGACAAGTGCTCAACGAGTCTTCGGGCAATTATTCTTTCGAATAGCTTCGAAGCCTCGTCGAGCAGGCAAATGGGACGGTACGCAGAGGGAGATTCCGCGGCCCTTCCTTCCTTCTTCAAGAGAACCAATCCGGCTTCCTTCCAGCCGGACGGGAACACGCTACTACGGAGGCAACTGGTGAACAGCCGCCTCAAGCGGTCCCCAAGAGACTGCAATGCATACACCCACGCACGACCCGGGATGCCATCCGGGCCGGGTGCGGTGTTGCGAGCCTTCAGGCGGCCAACGGCTCGGTCCAACTCTCCTTCCGAAACCGCCAATTCCTCATCCCATTCCAAGGCAATCGGCGGTACAGAAGAACCGGGATAGTCCCGGACCGCCGGAAAGAGCGTAGAGAGCACTCCCTCCAGCAAATCCGGGGCCATTGTTTCGGTCACCGGGGGGACCCACGGGCGCAACTTGCCCACTACCATGCGGTAGGGTTTCTCCCACGGATCCCTGTCCAGTCCTTCCAGGAGCTCTCTCCAGGACCGAGCCTTCGCATCGCGAATGGCGCTTTGGAGCGTCATAGTGGCCGCCCGGTAGGTCTGATAGGCCTCGGCAGTCTCTCCGTACTCCTCTTCTGGTGTACTGACGGCGGGATGCCAGGCAGACCGCGCGCAGCCACGCGATCTCCTCCGACCACCAGTACACTGCCGTGCGCCGGGAGCGCCTGGCTCGGGGCATAGATGCGTCGCAAATCGACGTCATTGCATCCCGAAACCAGGACGCTTCCTCTTCTGGATCGGGCAAGATCCCTTGGTTGACCTCTGACCACGCCATGACGTTGGCGTACTTCGCTCACCAACCCGCCTGCCAAGCGTGGTGAGTACTGGCAAATCCCGCGCATAATAACGATAAAATTGTTGAAATGTATGGGGGAGGCCTTTCTTCATCAGTGGATGTCTTATGGTTGATATTGATAAAATCTAAGCATCCACACTGGTTGATTTTTAAGTACCGTACATGACTGATGCTGTAAATGCTTGGAACATGGCTTCACCCCAAAATCCTTGTTCTCAGAGACAGTGAGATGAGCTGCTCAGCACATTGGTTCCCGAAAGTGTTCATTATTACGTCCACCAATGCTGTTGAGCTTGTATACTGGCTGTGAGTAGGAACTGACTCCCCAGGCTATAGCTTTAGATGCTCCCGTCATCTAACATACGCATTGTACTCGACGACACCGCTTTTTAGTTCGCTACATGCTTACGTTTAGGTGCTCCTTGTGATGCTCCTCATCGGTGTCAGTGTGGAGAAGCTGTCGAGCGTCTCGGATGCCATGGCCTATCTTGTAATAGAAGTGCAGGTTGCATAGCACGGTATGCCAATATTAACGTCAATATTCTTCGTGCTCTTGTCACTGCCGGCGTGCCAGCTGTAGAAGCTTGGGGCTTGGCACGTAACAACGGCAAAAGACAAGATGGTATGTCGTTACTGCCATAAAAATGGGTAGGACCCTGGTGTAGGACGCAACTTGTGTCGACATCCTCGCTCCTTCCCATCCTCCAAGCATGGCTGGTGACACCGCTTCTGCAGCAGAAGCTCTCAAACGGCGTAAATATAATAACCTCGTCGGAATTATTCTTATCAATAGTTTTGGGTCGAAACGTTTGGGTCATGGGGTCCGAGTACACGTATCCTTGTCAAAGATATTACCAGATCCATTTCACGTCACTAGAGCTCTGGACTTTTCTTTGGCCAAAGAATAAGCATTGCCATTCAACATGGCAATGCTGCCAGTCTTCTAGGATTCCTTTGAGCTGGCAGCGATGAGGAGGAGTACTTTGTCGCCTAAAAGCCCACTATTTAACGGTTTTATTTTTATTGAATGTTAGCTATTTTAAGGCATGAATACTGTTTATATGTTTAGTTATGTATAATTAGAAATAAAATTAGGTACTATAAGGAAGTGTAACTATGAAGTTTCTTACTCGTTCTTCTCCTGACGAAATTAACACGTTGGAACGCGACATCTGAAGTCTGTAGTCATAAGTATAACTGGTTTACAGAAATAAAAGTCAGTTTTAACTTTATCTTATTCTTTGTGAATTTTTTATACACAGTTATTACATATCATATGTACTTGATTTTTTACTAAGTATATAATATACCTACGAGACTATCTATGTTCCTGAGCATCCGCATTGCAGCTGAGTCAATTGTGTGAAGCCTGATGAAGCCGTGTCGAGACTATAAAGGCTTTTGTAAAATGGCTGCAAAGCCCTGAGATAATTATAAGAAACACGTTTAATGCCCAAAATTGGGGTCGCTTACCGCATTTTGCCCGAGGCTTAGTCTATTGCACGTGATTAATCTGAGCCGGCTGCAACAACTTTTCGAGTCAAAAGTTTGCTTGGTTCGCTTTTACGGGAAGACTCTTGAGTAGTTTGACTTCGGTTTAAAGTTTTGTTGGCAAAAATGTTTGGTTTAGTTCGTGGCAGGCAGAGGGGGTGACCCTCTCCATTCGAGGAGGTCGTGACAGATGATAAAGGCTTATAGGATTGACGGTAGCGTCTTTCTGTCTACTTTCAATTCTCATTCGATTGTTAACTATTTATATTTATTACATAAGTGTAACTTCTTTTGGGACGGTGTGAATTGGATTTTATGAAACGAAAATGTGTAACGAAAGTGAGACAACTATAAATGTATTTATAGGGTTTAGACTGTAAGAGAAGAGGCTAAAACACGTTTCTATATAGTTTCACTATTCCCTATTGTCGATCAATCGCGCTCTCTTTCTCTCTCTCTCTCTCTCTTTTACTGCGTGTGAACTCATACTCGACAATTTTTATTTATTTATTATTCGATCAGCACTATACAGAGAAGTATGGCACAGGGGATACAATCATTGAATGATAATGATAATTATTTAGTAATGTCCTAGGTATTCGTGATTATTACTCATTATAATAAAATAATATCATTATTTTAGACAACTATAATTTAATGGACTAAACGTGGAGTTTCTCACTGGTTCTTGTCCACGAAGTTAGTAACTAAACCAACTCAACGAAAAATTTTCATAGACACTGTGTAACATGGCTTACATAAATAAAAAACGGTATGAACTTTCATATTACAAGCAAGTGCGATCAAAAATCCGACTGTCGAACGTGGTATCTAAGATTAAAGAAGAAAAGAAAAGAAATACTGAAAAGTAAGAAAGTGTTTAGTCCTAACGACGTACAGAAATAACGATATCTAACATGAAATTGGTTCATCTCATTAATGCCGAAAAACGTCCATTGCAGGCCACATGCCTCCTTTAACATCGTCTCAACAACCGGTCAGGGTTTCAGTTGTGTGCTTAAGGTGGGTTTTGCCGTAATCGCCACGCTTGGCAGTTGGGTTGGCAATCGAAGTTGAGTTGTAATTAATTTATTCGAACGACGCTTAGCCGACGCCACACGGCAATGTTCAGATAAATAAAAATCGTACAAACTACGGCTTCCAACTTAAATTCCAACGGAATTGTTTTAGGAATCCTTGACGTGTCCTTAGTAGGAGCATTCTTCAGCGTCCTATTAGTTTAAAGTGAGAAAATACGGAAACACTGAAATTGGTTATGCTTACAGAAACTTAAGCTACTTACTAAACATATAAATTGTTAATTAGTACGTTGTCGCTGTTCCATAGAAGGTCTCCGCTCAGTACATATGCTGCTGCGCGACCTAAGTAACACAGCGGCGTTGATTTTCTGGCTCCTGGATTATGTACATGATTGTGTCCCCCCTATGACCAATCATTGTAGATGCCCAAGTTCAGCATTGGACAATTACTAGCTTTAAAGGCTATGTCAAACAGTGTGCGCATCCTCGGTACGATAGCGGTGTGGGTATTTTTGTGTAATGTAGGAAAATAGATGAGGGACGTCAAACGGCGCGTCGCGCTTATGTGACGCCGCGCTGCGGTCTGCCTGTTTGACCTCGGTCGTAGATTCTGCTACATTACTACAGAAATACACACACCCCGCTCGCCGGTCGTGCCTACGACTACGCGCTCCTTGTTTAACAGAGCTTTTGAGATGATGATAGTGATGTCTTAGGTTTTCGCGAGTATTACACATTATAATAAAACACTTTTAAACGGATTCTATCGCGTACGTTTTAGATGTTTTTTGGTTTTCCTGACGTTTCGAACGTTTTGCAGGGTTCATGGTCGCAGGATGACTAAGGTGACAGGCGTCGTTACAGATTTAAAAAAGTTATTTAAAATCTAAAATAAACGCGATAGAATCCGTTTAAAAGTGTTTTATTATAATGATGATAGTGAAAAAGTAAAATATATATCTGTACTATGAACTACTTCTATGATTTTAATTTATGGCCCACATAAAATTCAGTGACTCAGCCCTCAGTCGCAGTTTATCGATAAGCGAGCGAGCGAAATTCTAGTTTCATCTGAAAAAGGAAGAAATACAAACAGTATTCTTGCCAAATATACACGATGGTCGCACGACGCCAGCAAGCCTACGGGCATGCTGCCCAAGTCATAGTCATAAGGCATCGATTGTAAATTACGCAGCGGTAACTTTCACCGATATTTATTTTAGATTTATTCACTGTCTGGTAAGCGCATTCAGTTTGCTGTAATGATCGGCTGATCTGAATATTCGAGCAATAAAAAAGGCATCTATCTAAAAAATCGCATCAAGTGAGCAGTTGAAATAATAGTTAAACGAAGTCGTAAAGATGGTGTGGAGCGAACGTAAAAAGTGTAGCGAGTGTGCGCGTGAGTTGGCAACTGTCCAAAACCCTACACTACGTATCTCCGTATAGACATGGCGTGTCAGCACTAACAATTAACAAATTATCTATCACCCCTCTACGCACTCGAGAAAAATACATTTTTATCCAAACTGAGAGGTCTCAACCTTCAGTAAAAATATTTTTGATGTAAATGTCAAAACCATTAAAGTGTGCTCATTTGGTGGGTTTTATTATAATCGCCACGCTTGGCAGACGGGTTGCCGATCGTAGTTGAGTTGTTAATGTACTCGAAGGACGCTGCTGCCCATCCTCCGGCTAATCCCTTAGTCAACTTTTACGATACCCATAGGATGAGATGGGGTGGTGGTATTCTGTGCCCGCACCACACAGCAAGTTAAAGTTCTACATAACGCATATTTCAGTAGGTAACGCCAAAGTCTCCACCTGAAACAAACATAGCTACCTACAGTTTACTTTCATGTATTTATAGGGTAAAAAATTCTAAAATGTAAGAGAAGTAAAGTGCAGTACAATGTGTGGCTTGCTCGTATAGCAATTTTTCTAGCCGATGCGCGGCGGTTGCGGTCGGCCCGCTAGTGTAGTGGTCCTATGAAGCGACCGTACCGCACGCATTGCGGTGCATTGCTTTGTTCCTTTTCACCACATGGAATTCAACATTCAGCTTACACAAGAAGCACATAAGAGTTAATGCCACTTTTAATTCACTTACCGAGCGTAATCCCAACGTTCGGGTGTTCGTAAAAGTCATAGCGGCGGGAATGAGTAAAATTTAAACAGTAGTGATTAACTTGCGCTTTAGAATCGTAAGTGCCATGGCATCTTAACATACTTTATTTGCCTATTTATCATCAATGAATTTTAGATCAAATCGACCGCACTTTTACTCTTGTGCAGAACAAGAGTAATAGTTCCGTTACAGTATTAGAACAAAAATATTTATGAATCCAACGACAAAAAGGATCTGTAATTGTAATATTAAGACCAAGATCCGAAAACCTATACCGTTTGATCATAAACCTATCTATTATGTTGTCACCAGTAATGGGGCGGATTCCGCGCACGCGGCGCAGCGGAGCGGCAGGCGGTGCGCGCGCGGGCGCGCCGGCTAGCGCGGCGGGCGCGGCAGCGTAGCGCGGCGCGGTGGCGGGTGCGCGCGCGTCGGCGCCGGCGCATGCACGCCACCGGCCACACGGACCGCTCGGGCGGCGGCGGCGGCGGTGGCTCCTGGCGCCTCCCGCCCGACGAGACCCTGCAAGTCGCCGACCCCAAGTCTGCCAAAGAGGAGGTGAGTTTGTAGTTCGAATAGAGCTTCGCAGAAGTCAACTGTACTTACCAGGTGGTATTAGTGCAAAGACCTCGTGGTCACACTAAAATTACTAAACTAATCGACGGCGTTTTTGTACTTCCGTCAAAGTATATGTTATTCATCTGGTGCAAAGCTTTCTGACGCCTTAATGTTCGTGTAAGATGTTACCTGGATCTGTTGATATGTCACTCTTTTATTAGCTTCTATCATTAGCCGCACAACACTCACGTTATCTTCAGTAGCCGCTGTAGAAACGGTGGTCCACCTTCGCGTAAATCACCAGTGAGATTGCTTCGACCACGTTTAAACTCATTAAACCCGTTATAAATAGGGGCACGAGATGGGGCTTCATCTTGAAATGACAATCAAAGTCTATTACAATAAAGTTGTTGATTAAGACCGCAACGAAAGTCGCAATAAATCATCGATCGAAAATTTTCCCTAGTCAAATACATTTCGACGCACGACACGCACTTTTTAAATTACTAGCAATTTGTAAAACCAAATTACATCTGAATTCAATGCACATCTACAGCTTCCCAAAGAGTTTTTTATTCAAATTTAAATAAATTTTTCATCGGCAACTTTTCCTACCAGCCAATTCTGAAAACTTTTAGTGTGACCCTTGATAGAGAAACCCACCCGCTTCAAGAGGTAAAACCTAAAATGACTACAATTTTACATATTTTAAAATAGGGTTACATTTTTAATCATTCCGCCTCGTTACTTTATTAGCTATTAGATTGCTAAAATATGCGGTCTTAGAAATAATGATTTCAGTACTACAGATTTTAGTCCAGATTCTATTTACGTTAACAAAGATTTGCGTTGACAAACATTTGACTATGCAGTTACTACTAAAACGTGGAAACTAAAATAAATCAAATAAGTAACTTTAAAAATATATTCATAAAAAGTTTTCTGCAACGAGCAATCAAAGTTACATGCCTTCCTCGGCGGGATCGTTGTAATATCACGTTATTGAACCTTCCGGGCTCATAAATCAAATCCTCATTATTTAGCCTATTTTTAGCAGCGCTCGAGATTGTTGACGAATGTCATTTTACTTCGCCACACCTTCACCGCCCCTTCCTTAGTTCGCATTCAACAATTTCTCAAACGAACAAATATTTTTCCAGGACTTATATCAAGGAGATGGCCACAACTGGCGGAGCATCGTATTTTCTTTGATGGTCATCAGTTTTGTCATAGCCGGCATCGTGACAGCAATTTATCTATTAGGGTGAGTCACTATATTTTAGCTTTAAGGATTAGTTACCTGAAGGGGCAGCGTGCCACATAGCTCGTAGAATGGATGGCCGTTGGCAAAACTGTCTCGTGTGGAGATTACGCACCGGAAAACGCAGCGTGGGAAGGCCTCCAACGATATGGACAGATGACCTGGTAAAGGTAGCTGCGAATTGTTGGATGCGGGCAGCATGCGACCAGTCGTTGTGAAAATCTAAGACGAGGCATTTTTCAGAATTGGATGTACTTCGTATGCTTGTATTTTGTGGTTCTTAGTGCCCACTTTATTCATCTTTGAAACACCTAATTAATTCTTTTATAAACGACTTAAGTATGCTCAAGTAGCCGAGGCAAACTTTGATAAGGGAACTTTTGTTGTAAAGAAAGTTAATTTAGCCGTTCTCATCGTTTAAGACACTGAAAAGTGAAGTATATTTAAACGAAATTTGTACTTCTGCAAATACAATATTTATCTTAAACCTAGTCCGGCCAAGAAGAAGCGTATAATCTATCAAGTCAGTTTTATTAGAATTTCATATTTGATAGCTGTTAAATTTCAGAATCATATAAATATGATTATTTTTCTTAGCTGTCGATAGCCTAGTGGTAGAACGTTCAGGAATTATTCAGGAAGGTCTGCGTTCAATCCCGGCCCGCACCTCTGACTTTTCGGATTCATATATAGATCAGAATTTGATTATCTCTTCCGTTAACGGTGAAGGAAAACATCGTGTGGAAACCTGCACACCTGAGAAGGCTCCGTAAATTTTCTCAACAGTGTTTGTGGCCCGCCAACCCGCAGGTCAATATGTCAGTCTAAGGCCTCACCTTTCTCATCGTGAGAGTAGGCCCATGCCCCGCAGGGGGAGAGTAATGGGCTAATTATGTATGTTATGTACCTATGATGTATTCTTATTTTTCTAAAGATAGACGATACACCACACTAGGATTTCTCCTGTATCGTGGATACAGTTTACAAACATGCATCTCACATGCACAAACACCCAGACACGAAAAAAATATCTGTAGATCATACAAATATTTGTTCCGTGTGGGAATTGAACCCACAACACGTAGCGCAGAACGCTAATCGCTTAGCCCATGCACCAACCGTGCCATCAACGACCGTCAGCGATTTACGGTTCGCATAGGGCTTTAAATACATCACCATGTTAGCCAAAGGACGACCACTGCTGAACAAACGCCTCCCCCATAGATTTCCACAACTGTATCGTCATTTTGGGGTCTGGCGCAGTATCATTACTGTTTGACAGAAGGTACGCTGCTACCCATCCCTCTTAGAGTCTCTTTGTCGTTTACAACATCTACGGGAGGAGCTGGAGTGGTATATCGGAACACTACACAGTTTTTTTTTTATACCTAATTAATGTTTATTTGAACAGGTATGTGGACGAGTTATTGTATTGGTCGGGTCGTCGTATGCGTTTGGACGAGTTTCTCCACGGCGACCTGACGGGCGAGCGGTTGCCGACCACGTGGGTGAGCTCGCATCAGCTTGTGTACCAGGCAGACGACGGCGGCCTGCTTGCGCTGGACACCTTCAACAACACACTATCTGTTCTCGTCACCAACCACACATTAGTAAGTCAATATCTCAATAAAACCTGTTAAATTATTAAATATGTAGATTTCTCGTAATCGTAGGCCCAGCCGCGATGCACGAAGCAAAAAAGTAGGCTTTCGACTTAACCTTCTTTTTATTGAAATTATTTTGGGGTCCGGGGTCGTTATTGGAAAGATGTTTTATCACTATTAATTGGTCTAAAAATCAAAAAATACGGGGGTTGTGTATGTAAAACTGGAGGTAATTTTCGGAATGTACTCGTTAATATTTTTCTTTGGATACCAATCACGATATTTGAAAACTTGTTTTTGGTATCCGTTTATCTTTTATGATCCGCCATGTTGGATTTTATGTGACGTCATATTATGGCCTATAACCTGCGGAATAGAACGACGCTTCCAACGATACGTCATTTGTCAAAATACAACAAGCAGTTAAGGCGATCTGAGCGAACAGATGAACATAGGAGCTACATAGACGCTAAAACCATAATCCTCCTTTTGGCTTCGCCGTAGTAATTGATCTAAGTTGACAGCCTTAAATGCTTAAGGCATCGATGCATAAGGACTGGCTTAACGGTCACTTACCCACTGACCCAGCGGGCATTACTCCTTATAAGGGAGTTTTTTTCTTAGCGAAAGACTACTTTCGACTTCTTACGGCTGATAGTATTTGTTATATTTTTAAGCAACAAAAATTGAGATAGAACATCTTTAGATATATTTTCGTGCCCTCTGCTCTTATGTTAGTACCCAAGTTTTGTAAGTGTAGACGGTATTACTCCGATGCTCTTTACTGTGAAATTTATGGCGACATCCCCGATTCTCCATAATGGCGTTATTATGCTGCGGGTAAAGCGGGCTTCGGAGAATGAAAATTTGAGTACCTATGCCGACTTTAAAGAGACCATTTCGCTTTATGAAGAAATGAAGATATTTACGAATATTTCTGACCTGAATTGCGAAATTTGACATTTAGCGGAAATGTTTTTCACTTTACGCAGCGTTCGCGATCTCACTGTGTTTGGTACTTATAAAGTCAGAGCGCGTCTCATACGCTGTATTATTATTACATCAACACTCGCTCTCTGAAAGCTTTTGCTCGGACCACAGTGTTCGTTGTGACCGCAACTTACGCCCTTGTCCGCGAGTATATTCTGCGCTACCACTAAGAAGTTTTTCACAAGGTTACCTCGGACTTGTGTTACTTAAGTTGGTAAAATTGATTTATTAATATGTTTAATTTTGTAAAAACTATAAATTGAGCTTCATTATTTCGGCCGAATGAAGTCGACCTATGGCACGTACATATGTAGAATTTAAGCACAATTTAGGTAAATCTCTAATACCTTGCGGAGCCGGCTCAGAATACCACCACCCCATCTCCTCCCGTGGGTGTCGTAAAATTCGACTAAGGGATTAGCCGAAGGATGGGCAGCAGCGTCCTTCGAGTACATTAACAGCTCAACTGCGATCGTCAACCCGTCTGCCATACGTGGCGATTATGGCAAAACCCCCTAATGAGCCCACCCATATCGGCCGTGGTGGTGATCTTTGGAGGAGGCCTGTGTCCAGCAGGCCTTCATTCGGCCGAAATGATGAAGCTCAATTTATCGTTTTTACAAAATTAAACATATTAATAAATAAATTTTTGACGACGACGTGCAATATTTATATATTTAATACTTTATGCACTAAAACTGCACAGAGGCGAACTGAATGCCATTAGGCCTTTTCTACCAGTCGACCTTAGGGTGATGCAGAGACAAAACATGGTACACAGACAGTGTTAGATAATACATGGCTACATTTAAGATGTGGGATATGGGTTTGTAGGATGTATGTAAATAATTTATGACGCTAAAAGATCCATAAGTTACCCTTTACTGGTAGTAGGTCTCTTATTGCTAGAGTTATTCTCCTGTTAAGCAACAGTATTTAAACTTTAGACAGCTATATTCCGGTTTATAGGGCACTGTAGTTAGTGTAATGGGCAAAGAGGCTAAATATCTAACGTCTTGAGGTGACGGGCGCAGTGTGGTGCCACAGAAGACCATTCCAGGGCAGCATTACAGTTTGGGCAGGAGTGACTCTTACCACCAGGTGAAGGACTTGCTCGACTCGTCACTAGGATGTAATTATATTAGAAGGGGTGACCGCTTTACAGTCATCCCCTCCGTGATGTGCCTAAAGGCGTGGCACCAATGGGCGGCTCTAGTGTGATCTTACGAGGACCTGGAGCCCCCCTTCGGTGCCGAAGATGACCGCTCCAGTGGTTTTAGCCGGTAGGAGTCCGGCATACCCCTTCGCCCTTCCCCGAGGTGAAGGAAGTTCCATGTAGAATTTCCACTGGACATCAATAAAAAAAAGGATGTAATTATATACAAATGGTTTGTTTATTAAAACTACCTGTCAAACATACTTTACAATTTAATTACAGAGGCAGCTGAATGTGCGCGGCTACCAATGCTCGCCGAACTTACGTTACGTGCTTTTTCAACACAATATCAAGGAGGTACGTAGCCGCTGCACTATATAACGTTTGATCGTTTTTATTTCTTCTCCAAAATAAACAAGACGATCGTTACCAACTCTACACCTCGGTCGGAAATTGTTATTTAATTTTTATCATTTTCCAGGTTTACCGGCGGACTTTCACTGCGCACTACACCGTTTATGACGTCACAAATGAGTGAGTAGCTTTTGATATTTGACGCTTGAACATTGTAAAGGTCATGAAAGGCAGATTAAATTTCGTGCCCCTTTTGCCGTGTGATTCCGGGTCAGAATACCACCACCCCATCTCCTCCCGTGGGTTTCGTAAAAGTCGACTAAGGGATTAGCCGGAGGATGGGCAGCAGCGTCCTTCGAGTACATTAACAGCTCAACTGCGATCGCCAACCCGTCTGCCAAGCGTGGCGATTATGGCAAAACCCCCCAATGAGCCCACAGCACACCCATATCGGTCATTGTGGTGATCTTTGGGGGAGGCCTGTGTCCAGCAGTGGACTTCATTCGGCCTAAATGATGATGATGAAATGATGAAATTAGTCTTCAGTCACCGCACCTTTCCCGAAGAGTAGCGTTTGTTTGATATGTGAGGCTGTCATCCAGTTTGATATGATCATTTTTGGTTTAATATTATCGAGAGTGCCACACTATTTATTACATGAAGTGTCAGAGCTGTGGTAAAGTGTAACAAATGTGCGAGGCGCACACGGCGCAGTTCCGTTTCCCCCTGGAAGAATATAAAATATCTGCACGATCTCAATTTGTTTCCGTTACACATTCATCTGTTTCGAGCAGAATTTCAATGGGTGTACTCCCAGTATTTCTTACTTTGATGGTAATTGAATATGTGAATTTACTGCCGCCAAGAAGATTTATGATTACTCCATATGGTCTAAAAAATAAGTTGTGGTCGTAATTATTTCAATTGATGTTGGCATGAAAACATTAAGTTGGCAAACTTATTAAAATTAAACTAAATTATTCCGTGTGGTGTCCGGATTGAGAATATAGCACCGCTCCATCTCCTTCCATGGATGTCGTAAAAGGCAACTAAGAAACTCGTAACTAGAAGGATGGGCAGCAGCGTTCCTTCTATGGAACATTAGCCATACTACGCTTGCCAACCGGTCTGCCAAGCGTGGTGAGACTGTTCAGCAGTGAACTCCCTATGGCTGATATCATTTTAATGATGATGATATTAAAGTTTTAATGCGGATGAAGCTATCTCAGTACTATCATTTTAAATACCGTACTTGTATACCCTAAAATAATTTAAATGCAGCGCAAGTGATCGTTGAATGCGAATTAAAACATACATTTCATAGAATTTTACTTCAAAAGTTCAAATAAAGTTTTAAAACACTACGATTATATATTATTTGCTGGCAAAAAGCTTTTAAACGGCTTTAAAGAGAGTCGCTTCTCCCCAGTTTGCTTTCCCTTTCAAATCATATCTCTTTTATAAATTTTCTTTCCTCGGTCGGTGATGAAATCGATTTGACGATAGGAACGTGAATGCGATTTCCAATTTATTACAAATTTTGCGAGTAGAATTTTAATGCGGTAGGAGAGGGCGGCTTTCGTCAGGGGGAGGTAATACTTTACGTCTTTCATTGCCGTTTCAAAAACTTACTGCACCCGCTGAGAATTTTGATATACTTTAATTTATATCGGTTTTATATCGACTATATCCACTGAAGAATATTCTAGATTTATGTATGTTCAGACGACACACCTGTTGCTAACGTACCATACCGAATTTATAGCACAACATTGTCGCCGCGCTCAGACCACTTAATTTTTGTGTTTTATATTACATACTTCGCTAATTAATAAAGTAATTTAAAAAAAGTGTAAGTATATAATAATCTCTTGGGATACGTCTGAATACTAACTTTCAGTATACGGACCTACACACATTGCTAAAATTGAACATATTTTTAATGCTCGCATAAAATGTGTTGGTGATTGTGAGTGTTAGTGAATGGGGTCTCCTTTTACTTTTACCCTATAAATAGAGCTCGTAACATAACATTTCAAATTAAAACACAACAGTGTTGAATTGACTTCGATTGAAGTCAATTAAAGCTAAAGCATATCAATACAATGAGTGATGCAAGGGGTGCCTACACTATAGATTACTTATATTAATTTGGCAACTAATAAATCCGTCAGTTTTTTCGATCGGTTTCTAGAATGTTATTGAATCATCTAGAATTTCTTGGAGCTGTATTTAAATAGAGCTATAGTTGGCCGTCAGATCATTTGACAACTGAATCTCGAGTAGTAAAACTATAGTAAACTATGGACATTTCTCGGAGAGAACTTCGACTGCTCTTACTTCACGAATTTCACTATGACTGAAGCAGTGCACAATTTATTTGCAACGATGGGCGAAGGCGTGTTCTCATACGATACCACCAAATATTGGTTTAGAAGTTTTAAGGATGGAAATTATGATCTGTCTGATTAGCCTTATCCGAGGACGACCTCCTACAATAAATGTGGAAGAATTAAAAAGGCTGATATAAATTGTTCCTTATTTACTCACGTTGTCTGGCTAGGCAACTTCTGCTGCTGCTCTCATACTGCAATATAATAACAAGTCGATGCTTTGAGAAAGTTATGAAATTAATGAAAAACAACATAATTTTGTATATAAAGATGGCGGGAATTTTAGTTGCCAACCTAATATATATTCGATACCCCGCGCTATGGTTTATCTTGTATCTTGGGTGGCATGATAAATACACATCTTCAGCATGGATATATTTGCAGCCATCATATCCCGCTGTTTGGCGAGGGCCAACGCAGTTGGGAATGGCAGCATGCAGCATGGCTGGGTGGGGAGGGAGCTTTGCTGTTGGCTGCAGACAACGAAGTGCTGGCCAGGCCTGGGCCTCCAGCAAAATGGGCGCCTCTGTTGCGTCTTACCTCAGATGCCAGCCCTGGCGGCGTCTACAACGGCGTGTCGGACTTTCTATATCAAGGTACACAACGAGAAGCTTGTAAAAGACAGTCTGCCTGCTGCAATCTAACAAGACTTGATCAAAGTTGGCTTTGGCGGTATCTTTTTAATTACGATGCAAATTTATATGTGTTTCCCCCCGCCACGGGAGGACAGGCTAGCCGGACTTTTACCGGTTAAAACTACCGGTCATCTTTGTATCGTGTGGTTCCCTACAAAAAATATCTATACCACACCTCTCTACCCATGGGTGTCGTAAAAGGTGACTAATGGTTGATATCTAAAGAAAGGGAAGCAGCTTCCTCCTGTGTGATAATAACATACTGCGATTACAAATCCACCTGCCAAGCGTGGTGATTATATCCCTATGACTGTTCATTGTAGCGGTCAGTCCCTTGTTCAGCAGTGTTACGGGCTGATCGAATCGAGAATAAACGATACGGAGCCGCCCATTTGTGCCACGCCTATAGCCATATCTAATTAATCAGTCTGTACCGAAATGTTATTTATTACCTTTATGACCAACCACATTCCGAAATAAACTTTTTAATTTTTTTATTTAATCTCGATTTTTTCATTCATAATAATATAATTTTGACTTTAAAACGACGCCTTTTTAATATGAATGTAATTTATAACGATATGAACAATTGAAACCTGTCATGAACAGAGGAGGTGACGAAAACGCCGTCAGCGACATGGGGCTCCGCCGACGGGTCGCTGGTGCTGTACGTGCAGTACGACGACCGCGCGGTGTCGGAGCTCCGCCTGCCGCGCATCGCCGACAGCGTCGGTGGCGCCAGTGGGGCGCGGGCTGGCTTCCTGCAGCTGCCCACGAACAACGCATCAGCGCACATTGTCTTCCCCGACCAAGTCACTGTCAGATATCCCACGGTACATTACTTTAGTCTGCCTCCTTGTCTCACTGTTCTATCAATATGTCTCTGAAGTTGCCTAGCTTTCCTTTGTGTGATCCATCTTACCAGCTAATCCACCCACATTTAGCCACAGTATTGTTCTATTTAGCTTTCCGCGACCTTTTTATCTCTTTTTTACTCTTGAAGGAGACATGCGTATAGAGAACTTACGACGGGTTGTACTAAGTTCTATCTTACAGAATAATAGTCGTATTTTTAAGTATTAATCAAAGATATATTTACAGCCTGGCAGTGCAATACCCAAGGTAAAGTTATGGATAGTAAGTGTTCAAAACTCAACCTCACCGCCAAGATGGGAAGTGAGGCCCCCGAGTACGTTAGATGGAATGTAAGTTTATCTTATTTTAGCTTGAAATAAATAAAATTAGACAGAAAGAAGTGTTCAATTGTGCCCTTTTATTTTTCAGGGAATATTATCTCATATCAGCCCAGTGGGTGGGCAAAGACAATTCTCATGTAGGTGTAGTGTGGATGAATCGTGCGCAAAACCTTACAGTTTATAGCAGTTGTTATACACCTAACTGGACTTGCACTGAGGTAGATATTATACTAGGATTTTCGTTTATAATGACTTATGGAATTTTAATATTATCCAAATTAATTGTTCACTTTCCAGACGCATTCAGAAAAAGCGACAGATGAGCCATGGTTAGAAGTACATCAGCAGCCGGTGTACTCAGAAGACGGCAGTGCATTTCTCCTCCTGGCCGCGGTGCAGGAGGGCGGAGGGCAGTACTACACGCACATAAAACACGTGGACGTACTACGGCAGCGTATGGCCGTGCTCTCACATGGCAAAGTCGAAGTCGCCGAGATCCTGGCATGGGACCAGGAGAACCATTTCGTTTATTATTTAGGTAATTCGTGTAAACGATATAGTGGCATTTCTATTTATGTAATGTCCTGAAATATTTTTCTTTAATTAAAGGTATAGACAAAGAAACGTTACCAATAATTAGACTGCATCCAGATTTGGTGAAGGAAGCAAATCAAATTAAGTATTTAGATTGAGTGCAGTTGAGTGTTCTTTTTCAAATAGGTCACTTTACTAACCCAATGTCCTCGTCATGCTGGTTATTAACAACATTACCTCTCATTGGCATTTTGATTCAGGGCATTGCGTGTGGTTTTGTGACTGTCCAGAGTGTATTTAAGACCTCGTGTTAGTGTGATGAGATCTGATTGGAATTTTTTTGGTACAGGCAGTGCCGACAGGCCTGGGCAGAGACAGGTGTATGTAGTTAGAGACCCGAGCTACGGTGGAGGCAGTAACTCAGTGAAGGCCAGGGCGGATCGAGAGGAGCCGCGGTGCCTAACGTGCGAGCTAGCGGTGTGGCCAGCACGTCTCCACTACGCCAACTGTTCCTTCTGGCGCGCTACCTTTTCCCCGCCGAGGCCGAAGCTTGGTATCACACATTATGTTCTGGAGTGCGGCGGCCCAGGCCCGCCGTTGGCAGGACTACACGACGCCAGAACACATAAGCTAGAGAGAATATTATATGATACGAGGCCTTATAGGTAAGCAGCATAATTTACTTCACATGGAGTTTGTTTAAACGGGCACCTGCTCTAATATAATATAACGTGAATACATCCTTATTAGGGTGCACTATAGTAACAAACCTACTCGGAAATGAACATAGAGACGGGTAAAAGCAAAATTAACTGCATATCTGCTCCTCCTTAACATAGTACAATTACGGTAGTTGGACTCGCATCGGATATAAATAGGTAGTATACGTAAATCGTGTTATCAGAACTCAGCGACTTTCAGTTAAGATTTCAAACAACCTATAAATATGCCATGGTAGAAAGCTGCATCTCTGTTGACTAAAAATGTTGAAATATAAAAATATGTTCGATTCAATTTAATTTATTTTACAAATCGCAGCGGTTTTACGCGGAATTATAAGGTAATTTCAGCCGAGAACAAAATTACCTCCACTGTTAGACATGGGCCCCTCCCAAAAACTGTCACAACTACTGATTTGGGTTGGTGTTGTGTGCTCATTGGGCGGTTTTGCCATAATCGCTACACTTGGCTGGCGCGTTGGCAATCGCAGTTGGGTTGTTAATGTACTCGAAGGATGCTACTGCCATCCTCCGGCTAATCCCATATAGTCGCCACACCGAGTTTAGTTCAAGAACTAAGTGAATTCATAATCAAAATACAAGATAAGAACTCGTTAATCTTTTTATTTGATCATACAGATCAGTACGATTGCGCGAGCTGGCGCTACCAACGCGTCGCTCGTTTGAAGTGGCGCTAGGCAGTGGGTCCAAGGCGCGAGTACAGTTACTGCTACCACCCTCCTGGCGAGAAGAGCTGCGGGACGCTGCTTTCCCCGTGCTTGTGCATGTGTGAGTACTCAATATAATGCTATCTCAATGTATATACCTTACAAGCCCTGAAATTCAAGAAAACCTCCAAGACGAATGTCTAATTACTGCTGCCAAGGGCGAAATCTAGCTCGCCATTTGAACCTACTAATAGCTGCTAGCTTATAAACATCGTTACATGGCAGATTTGCAATGGAAATTGCGTAAGTGTCGATACACCACCCATCGGGTCTTGAAAAGACCCAAATGGCATCCTATTTGATTTCTAAGAATCCACTTCACGTATAAAGAGTCAGATAGACAAACCCATTCATATAAATTAGATCCCCCCGTTTACCGTTTTTATACTTTACCGTTATGTATGACTATATTGAGATAACATATACGATTAGCACATTTGCACAGGAAGCCTCCAGAGCACGATACCAGATTCGCAAAATAACATGTACAGTTAAATCCCTTTTAAACGGATTACATTGCGTATATTATTTTTTGTTTTTCCTAACGTTGCGAACATTATGCAGTGTTCGTGGTCGCAGGAAGAATAAGGTGACAGGCGTCAGTGCCGATTTTAAAAGTAATTTTATATACCGTACATTAACTATTGTTTCGATGTACGCATACCGGCTAAAACCACCGGAGTGATCATCGTCAGCACCGAAGGGAGGCTCCAGGAACTCAAATAATCTCCATCTAGAGCCACCCGCTGGTGCCACGCCTTTAGGCACGTCTCGGAGGGGAATCAATCATGTCTTGATGAATGTTTTCAGTGTGATATGAAGTTTATTCTTAGACTTGTTTTTTTATAACAAGTTTCCAAACTCTATTGAAATGAGGTATTAGTTTTTTAATTTCAATAGCCTCACGTAACATTCTTGGTAGGTTGGTGGTATTGCATATGCGAGCGGGAATGCTCGCACGTGAATTTCTACCACGGTGAAATATACACGGTCAGTACAGATATAACCACCGGGCTAACGGTGGTCGATGACTCACGTTATCAACATATAACATGACTTTTTAGACTATGCTTTCGGGACTTTGCACGCATAGATAAATCAAAACAATATGTTGAACTAACCTCCACGTTTCGGCCAAGTTGCATTGACCGTGGGCACGAGAAGTTTTCTCCCATCTGTGCGCGAAAAGTCCCGAAATCATAGTTTAATATGAGTGAAACTGACGATAGTTTAAAAACTTATAAAACATGACTTTATTTCTAGAACATGTTGTATTTTAAATCGCAGAGACGGCAGGCCGGGCAGTCAGCAAGTAACTGAGGAGTTCCTGGTAGACTGGGGCTCGTACATGTCATCACGAAACGACGTGGTGTACGTGAAGCTGGACGTGGCGGGCGCGCGGGGGCTACCGCGAGCGCTGCTGCGCGGCAGGCTCGGCGGCGTTGAGGTCGCCGACCAGTTGGCTGTTATTAGGTAACTATTTATCTATAAATTCCGTGTGGTGTCCGGATTAAGAACATAACACCACTCCATCTCCTCCCGTAGATGTCGTTAAAGGCGAGTAAGAGACTCTAAACCAGGGAGATGGGCAGTCGCGTCCCTTCTGTGGAAGTAGCCATATTGCAGCCACCAACCCGCCAGCTAAGCGTGGCAAGAACTGGCAAATTTGCCCAAAAATGTTGACAGTTGTGGAAATCTATGGAGGAGGCCTTTATTCTGCAGTATACGAGGCATGCCTTTTAAGTTTTGTCGTTTGAAGAAACAAACACAACTAGAACCTTAAGTATTTTTTATTGTTTTTCAAAGTATTCACCACGTAGCTTAATACACTTTTCCATTCGCTCAAACCAGTTATTATAACATTTATTCCACTCTAAAGTGGGGGTGTTCAAAATGGCTGACTTGAAAGCGTCGACTGCTTCTTCACCGGACTGGAACCTTTGACCACGAAGACTTTTCTTAATTTTAGGAAATGTAAAGAAATCGTTAGGGCTTAGGTCAGGACTGTATGGAGGATGGTCAAGAATTTCTACTTTTTCCTGCTTCAAATACTCAATCGTTTGACGAGCGCTGTGTGAGCTTGCGTTGTCGTGGTGCAGGATGATGCGTCGCTTTGAGTTAAATTTTCGAAGTTCGGTGATGACTTGTGGTAAACAAACTGTGGTATACCACCCTGCGTTAACAGTTCTACGATCTTCAAGTGCAATAGTCGCAACATGTCCGGTTTTTCCAACGAACGTGGCCACCATCTTCTTTGAAGTGCTTCGAGAACGAACAACTTTAGTCGGCTTTGGCTCGTCTTGAAAGACCCAGATTGTAGATTGTTGTTTGGAATCAGGATCGTAGGCATAGATCCAAGATTCGTCCCCACTGATGATCCAACGGCAAACCAGCTTTCTCACACCAAGCGCTTCATGCAAGATCTTCTGAATGGTTGTCCCTGAGATGCCTAATAGAGCCTCTATCTCTCGATACGTCACATGACGATGTTCGAGAATAAGTTGTCTCACAGCAATGATGTTATCTTCAGTGAAGGCGGATTTTGGGCGTCTTTCGCGAGAAAGAATTTGTCACTAACACTAGTATGTCCACGCTGGAATTCTAAATACCAGCGTTCGACAGTCCGCAGACATGGGGCTTCATCATTGAACACAGATGTTAGCTCTTCAAAACACTGAAGCCGTGTCAGGCCTCTTCTAAAGTTGTAGAAAATTATTGCACGAACATTTTCCTTAGAAAGATACATTTTCGTACGTAACCTCACAGATTCCAATCGACGCTGTGACTAAACAATAGCATTAATCCAATGATATTAAAAGAAGTAGATAAAGTAGATATGTTACATGCGCACCAAAAGTAAGAACCAAAACTCCCCCAATTGTGCACCTCGCAAGCAGTTCGCCCAAGATGGGACAACGAGCACGCACTGTCACAAACTGTATTGTTTTATTAATTGAGTAATAACAATGCCGTCGTGCGTATAGAAAATGCACAAACTATCAAGCAAAAATAAATAAAGAACAAGAGATGTTATACCGACATACGAAAAGTGACAACACATATATTCTATAACAGGTGCGACAAAGACATCAAGTACACGTGTTGTTATTTTAGATAGCTATCTCTTTTACTCTCGTAGTTTTTGTATATTCTTTCTTACAGCATAGGTGTGTAGTTTTATAGCTTTATACCTACATACAGCGAGACTGAATTTTGCGCGCCATTTAATATGGACGTAACATATCTATGGTATAATATCATTGCATTAATCCTAATACTTTCAACTGTTTTGAGATTCAAAATTTAAACACATTCGAATATAGAACAGTTCCAAATTCAAAATTGCCGGGAAATATGGAAATGACAGAACTTAAAAGGCATGCCTTGTACGTCCTTTGGTTTGATATGATGTACAAGGTGTTAGAGTATTTCTTTAACAACACGGAGTGCACGTGAAACATGACCAGCTTATCACACTTGTCAAATTCTCCATATTGAACAAACAAAGCGACGGAATTGAATCGCCTAATTGAGTAAAGCCAGTGTAGATGTGAAGGCTGAAAACCGGGAGTTATGGCAACAACCTATATTATATACAACCTATATTATAATCATTAAAATGTTTTGTTTATTCCAGATATTTATTAGAAACGTTCAAATTCCTGGACGTGACACGCGTCGCAGTGTGGGGCTGGGGCTACGGCGGCTACGTCACGGCCATGCTGCTCGGTTCGCAGCAATCCACGCTCAAGTGCGGCATCGCCGTCTCGCCCATCACCGACTGGCTCTATTATAGTGAGTGAATGATTTGATTTGGAATGCTTACTAACTAATCATTTTAGATATCAAGGCTGCTGCTATGCTCCGTAGATTTAAGACTTAGCTATGGAGCATTCTGTGCTCACCATGGCTGATCAAACTATTCCAGGGAACGTGGCATGCGACTTTGAAATCAAAGTTTTTAAGGTTCATATTCCAATTCATCTGATCATATTTCGGAATGTGAACACACACTACAACTTCCAACTTAAATTTCAACGGAATTTGCATGCTTTGCCTGAGGAATCCTTGAAGTGTCCTTAATAGGTGCATTCTTCAGCATCCTATTAATTTAAAGTGAGAAATGCAGTAATTTCACCACTCGTGGTCTGCTAACCGAAAGTTGGCACTTTATAATAAGAGTACAGTAGACATTTTAATCAAAATTAAAGCACTGATAAGATTCCCGAAACGTTAACTTCAAGTAAAAACAACCTATTAACATATACACTATTTAAACATATACACTATATATACAATACACTAGTTAAAAACGGACTATCAGAATTATACAAAGTGATTATTACGGAAACTACCTCCATCTTTGGGAGAGGGCTATGTCCAGCTGGTATGGCCTACGCAAATCCGAGTGGTGTGTATTGTGGATAGTGGAGATAAATAAGTAAAACGCGATGGTAAAAATTAAAAAAGCATTGAGTAAAAAATAGCATATGCCATATTTAAATATTATACCCTACGTCACTCCCACAATTAAGACGAATCATACGACACCTCATATGTTAAACGCCATAAAGCCGTTTAGGCTACAGAGCGTGCCAAAGAAATATACATACATACACCCGAAGGGCATTACCCTGCTTATGAGGCAGTCGGGTAAATACGTTGTGCTAGAGCAATAAACTGTTGTGTTATGTGATAACGCTTATACGCTAGGGCACTTACTAGAGTAACGGCCGAACACTGAAACGCCAGGTAATATTAAATCCCGTCTTTTACTATTCGAGAAACCTGTTATCGGTACAAAATCGGGCGGCTCAATAAGTTAAACAGGGATTTATGGCGTTTCAATATTAGTCCGTCAGTGACTTTTACTTTTACCAATTGTTTTTAGACGCGGCGTTCACGGAGCGCATCCTGGGCCAGCCCTCGGTAAACTACAAGGGCTACGTGGAGGCGGACGCGTCACAGCGCGCGTACCACATGCCGCCGCACGCGCTATACCTCGTGCACGGACTGGCGGATATGTCCGCGCCTTATCCGCACGCGCTGCAGTTAGCGAGAGCCCTCACTGACGCAGGAGTGCTATTTAGATACCAGGTAAAGTCACGCAGGCTCGTCTGACCTCGAAAGTAATTCTAAAAGTCTCTTCATGGATTGGCGGATACATTCGCGTACGTGCAGCTTGCAAAAGCGCTCACTATATCAGAGAGCTCGTATTCAATTAACCATTCGATAAGTAAATCCTCGCAGCAGTAAGACAGGCACAAAATTGCACAACCTGATTTCAAAGAGTGCATAGAAAAAAAAGTCACCAGTATAATTTCGACGTAGGGCCCGCTAGTGGTGCTATTTTATACAGAGGTGCAATTCTCCAAGCTCGAACATCCATAAATCCTTGAATACAGAATTGAAATAACAGTGATAACCCAATTTGGTAATCCCTAAGTCTGATCCTCATGGCTGTCCTTCCGCAACGTGTCCGTGAATAGCTTCAATCATGTCTTAGCGAATACCAAATTGGTTTTATACCGTTATTTCGATTCTGGGGTGCAATTCCTAAGCTCAAACATCCATACATCCTTAAATACAGAATCGAAATAACCAATTTCGGTATACGCTAAGACAGGATTGAAGCTATCCAAGGACACGTTGCAGAAGGTAAGTCATGACGACCAGTCTTAGTGAATACATCCGTTATTTCGATTCTGTATTTAAGGATGTATGGATGTTTGACCTTAAGGAATTGCACCCCTGTATTTAAGGATGTATGGATACAATAAAAAAAATAAAAAAACAATGTTTGAGCTTAAGGAATTGCACCCCTGGACTAAATGTCACTGTGATTAGGAGTGAAAGTTAGAATGTTTATTATATCTGGCATCACTGTTACTGCCTAAAACCTATAGCGGTAAGCTTAACCTTACTTTTACTTTTTTATACTTCAGTAGACCTTCGAAAAGGTGTTATATTCTGGGCAAGATATGGTCGCAAAAATCTAAGAGTCCTGATCATGTTATCATCATCCATATCAGCTATAAGACGTTCACTGCTGAACAAAGGCCTCTCATGGATTAACAAAATTGTGTCGTCATTTTGGAGATTTGCCAGTACCCACTACTTTCAGCAGGGGCGTTGGTGAGCGCAGTATGGCTACTGTTTCACTGAAGGGACGCTGCTGCCCATCCCTCTAGTTTAAGAGTCCCTTAATCGCCTTTTACGAGAGATACTTACGTAGAGATACTTTTTGGAGAGATGGTGTGGTGCTACATTCTTAGACCGGCGAACACATGGAATGATGATGTTGTACTAATTATATATCATACGTCTCATTACTCTCATATCACACGTCAGAACGACAGTACAAAATCCTTAGTTTATTCTATTTGTGATATTAAATATTATAAAACATTATTTCCAGGCGTACGCTGACGAAGGTCACGATCTGAAAGGAGTGATCGAACACGTGTACCGTTCTATGGAGGATTACCTCCGCGAGTGCCTCTCCCTCGACCCCGAGGACACCAAACTGCCGCCCCCCGACAGATAGACCTCACATTATCTTATTGTTATCGTAATTACTGTAAATATGTACATGAGACTAGTGCTTTAATCAAATGTGTTCCCCACGGCTCGGCGACGCCATGTGTCGGGCATATCGGCGACCTCGTAACGGTGTGAGTGCGAAACCTCTTGTGATTAGTATTAGGTAATTATGAAATTTGTTATGACGAATTAAAAAGTTGCATGAATTGAATTACTAAACCACTAGTATTTAGTGAAATAATTAGATTGATTTTAAAATAGATAGATATCAGGCAATGGACTACGAAAGTAAGATAAATTCTTCGAATTCAATATTTCCTCATCGAATCCATGATTCAGCTTCAGCACCATTCAGCTAAACTATCGTACTGTCTTTTGCCAGCTCCTAAGAGCCTAGATAGAGAATAAATTGTAGCCATGGAAGAGAAGTGTCATTAGATACTGAAAAGAAATACATTTGTAACTCGAAAAAGTATCTTAACACCTATGAAATAATGATGAAGTCACAGATCGTCCTAACGACGACAACTCCGAGCTTGTTCAAGAAGGCTTTTATTACGATTTTCTACTGCGCCTTTACTATCAAGCTTTTCTATTTTATCTATGCCTATAGATGTGTCCACTTGTACTTTACATAATGTAACACAGTTATGACAAATTGTTCAGTTTTATGTATTTAATCAAACACGACTGACACAAACTCAATTATTTTAGCTATCGTTGAACATATTAGTTTTGTAAAAGTACTTCACTTCGATGCTTATTGTTAAACATTTAAACTACGAACTGAGGAGCTTAAATATAATTTAGGGAAACTAACTAGGCCTTTTGGAATTTAGTGTTTATGTTACAGATGTTTGTAATGTTATGTTTTGTAAAATTATAGCGCTGTTGAAAATACCTCATGCGACAATGTACATAGAATAATTCTAATCATATGTAATTTGATAGAATGAAACGCGTTTTATAGTGACTTATAATGTTTAGAAATGAAGTGACCTTGATCATCCCCTAACCTTAGCTGCTTTGGCTCCATCACATCGTCATTTCCTAATCTTCCTAGTCGATAAGAGCGTCAGCGGTGAGCGGTGTTGGCCAGCGGACAGTGTTCAGCGGTCAGCAGTGAGCCATCAGTGCTCCGTCGACGAAGCAGCGGTGCGCGGCAGCCGCAGCACCACGCCCACCGAGCTGTGTCGACACCCATTCGACAACCGGATGCTGCAAATAAAATAATTACAAATATCTCGCCGATACAGTCAGTCTCGATAGTTCGTAGTCAGTGAACATGACTTATCTGTAGAACTCGAAACCAAAACATTTGAGTATTAAGCTTGTACAAAATAGTTTATAAATGGAGCTAGAAAATTTGCCTTTCTGATAGATATTTCAGTGATGCAATCTCTAAGTTTTTTAATCAAGATGTTTGAAGTTGTGATGTCTATGTATGTAACATAGATTCCAAGGTGGAAAGTAGGGGTGTCGCAGTGCGCTGCGGGTCGTCAGAGACACTCGACTCGACTGTGACGATGCAGCCACTGCGGCACACATTGTTGTCGATTTCCGTAACTGTGACATAACTAGATAATTCATTGTTGTTGTATAGAAATAAACGTTTGCCGATATTTGTAAGTGTTATCGGATACCTGCATAGACGCATATCGTACATTCCATGTTTGTGAAGACTGCCAATTTGGTCTAAATTTTACAATCATTGTACTAATTAAATACCTACGATACGTCGTTGAGATTAATTTCAATTGTCATTATGGTCTTAAGGATGCTGTGATTCTTCTATTGCATAATTGTAACGATAATGGATTAAATTATATTAATTAATTATAATGTCTCCATCTGACATTGCGTAGGGCCTAGTGAAATCGAATTCGTTGTAATTATTAAAAATAATTATTGTAAGGTTAATGTTAATTTAGATATTTTGAAATTCTTCCATTATAAAAATAACAATATTGCTTTGTTCACCAGTTATGAAACAAAACATAGACAATATAATATGGGCTACGTGTACATCACTCACATTATGAGAGTTTATTGTTAGATAAAATACGAGAGAGTTCGAAAACCGGGTGCTTTAAATTTTACATCATGTTGTACGTATTGATTTCATTAGCTAATGTTCTCTAGTTATACAAAGCGAGGCGCCGAGCGCCGACTGCCACGGCACGCAGCTCGGACACCTCGTGATAATTAAGAATACTTTCCATTTTTCATAAGTTAAATATGGAATATTCAGCGGATAACACCAATTAAATTCATATTATAGTATTTATATGACGAATCGACATACTTACCGGGTTGTTATAAAATTTTAGCACAATGATGGATCTAATCGTTTGCACGCCGCTTCACTCCCTGACTTTACTCCTTTCAAAGTCTATAGTCGTTAGTCTTCCAGTACAGCGAAAGCTTCCGTACCTTGTCTTATTCTTGATGCAGGAAAGTAGGAACTATGTGATGACTATGTCAATTATTTCACTTTTCCAACTCTGATCAGCTACGTAATTGTTAATTTTGTTTATCTAATATCCTTCGATAAAATCTCTATATAAATTTAGATTTTCGTCCTAGTTTATCCAGATTCAATGGATGTGGTATAAATGTGAATCAGTAATGCTGTGTTCTTAGGATCCCTGCATTATACGCTACACTGCACTCAACCTACACGTCAATCAATATTATAAATTGTTTTATTACGTAGATGGTAACTGGATACAAAAACTGAATGATATAATCAGCGAAAACATTTACCAATTTTACAAAGCAATACAAATTCAATTTAAGTATATTAGGGTAGGTGTACCGTATAAGTGCACAAGCACAGCGTGTAAGTGGAGTGCAGTTGGGATGCAGCGTAGTGTCCGCCTTGTATCTTTAGAGTGCCGCGGATTGCTCCCTTAGCGGTTAGATTGAAGACGAACGATATTGAATACAACAGACTAATGTAGGTAACTCTGTGAGAAGTGCTGACAAGATAACTACTAAGCGATAGAGATCTAACAGACTCGATTTAAAATAAAACAGTCCAGTTGATGTACGTTTGGACATGAGTTGTTGTATTTAGTACCGCGCCGTTCGATGGCCCTAGAAAATCATCAAAAAATCTACGTTATTGTTAATCAGTGTTATAAATCTTATCGTCTCGTTTAAGAGTTACAGTGTTGTATAGATTGGTACGTTTAATTTGTAAAATTCTGAGATTATTCTGTTATTATTGTAAAGTTTCTTTGAATAAATAAAATTTTGAAATTTACATAATCGTTCATCGGGCAGTTTTATTTGTGACTATACAGGTAACCGTTTACAGATAAAATTACTATACCTACTTTTCTGGTAGCTCGAGGTGCAAGTTGCTAGTCCCGCCGTCTCTGTAGTTTCGCGACCACATCTCGATACTTCGGAAGTATCTTTCCAGGTGCTCGTCTTTCACGTTAAGGTCGGCGGGGCTGAGGCGTGTGCTACAAGTGTTGCCGCTGAACGCACCGTCGGAGTTACAGTTTGATCGCGACACGTTACGCATCAGCTCGTAGTGAGAAAAGTTCATCGACATCAGTGAGGCATTCTCTGTGCCCTGGTTTAAGGTGGAGCTGGTGCACATATCCATAAATATTTCGTTCGCTCCATGCGTTGTCGTATTTATCTGCCTATTCGTGGTGTACTCCCCATTCACTAGCTTGCTCTTCTTCAGTCTACCCAACGCCAAGTCTAAAGACCTCACAGCCTCGTTCACGTTAGAAGACTTACGTTTGGATGGCTCGCTCTTGAGCCTCAAGGGCTGTGTGTTATAGGATCTCGCCTTATTAACAAACTTTTTCTCGTTGGGTGTGTCACCATTATTTTCCATGGCTAACGCAGTAATTTAGACTTTGGATTACATTTTATCGAGACGAGAGCATCATGCTCGCTGTATATAAACTTCGTCTATCACATTTTTTTCGAGCTGTCTACTTTGGCAATGAATTTTCTGACATTAGTTTTTTATTGATAATAAATATCAATGCTGTCCATAAAGTTTAATATCTACTATCCATAGTTTTTTCTATTTAAATATTTGTTTTCGTTCATAAAGTTTTTGTCGATAGATGGCGATACTTTTTCGAATAAACGCCATCTGCCAGGATTATATTACACTACATGAAACAAGTTGTCCTCCTTTGGTACGTTTGGTACCCCATGCTCGTCACGAGGTGGCCATAGTAATTGCAAAAATAAGGACTTTTACAAAAGTCAGACATCAACGCACTTTAGGAATATTTTAGTTACTGATTTATTGAAAAGAATCTATAAATAAATTACTGAAACTTAACTTTATATTCTAACAGGAAATATAAAAAAACATATATTTCAAAGCGCTGTATCAAAAAGTTAACATTGTACTAAAATAAGACCGTCTGTTTTTGGTGACTAAGGAAATATAAGGTCCCAATTTCAATGAAGATGCATGAAAAGCTCACGTTTTGGCCCAGATTTTCGGGAACTTTTTTGATCACCTCTCCCCCAGGCAAAGGACACCGAAGGGTTTAAGTCGATGAGAGTCCGGCATGCCCCCCGCCCTTCCTAAGACGGAGGAAGACGATGAAAAAAAAAACAACTTTCTGTCGCTGCAGCCACTGAGTTACCACTCCGGCCATATGTGGAGGGGCAATATCATGCATTAGGATTGCCATGCCATTCATCCAATATATTTGTCCACGATGTAATGTTTTACAAGTGCATTATTCTAACCGCACCATGTTATTTTTATAATATCTGTGGCTTATAAAGACCAGTGGCGGCCCTAGATCATTTTATAGGTGGTGCAAGATCTCCTGTGGAACTACTAAACTATGGAAATTAAAGCACTTTCTATGCCCTGAGCCAAATTTAGACAGACTGACAAGAGACAATTTCACATTCTTATATTATGTAGGTAGTACTTGATAGAAGGAACGACAATTAGATATTCTAGTCGAGGATCAAAAACATTTGTTTGATAAGGTTTATTTAGAATTCGCGATGCACGGACGCTCGAATATTTACCGCGATTATTTGTTCGTCCTCATGATGGCGCCCCCTTGTGGCGCCCAGAGGGGCCGCAGCGCTCGCACCACCCTAGGGCCAGCGCTAGGCCAGCGCTGATAAAAACATTGGTTACTTTTTTACTCTTCAAATATTGCTTTCATACCCATTTAGTTGTGATTAATTGAAAACATCAAGATCTTTAATCAAATAAACACAAAAATAGTTTTTGTAGCGTTATCCTATTTCGACGAGGCCTGTTCACCCGCCCCAGGACATGCCCATATAAGATCATTCGACCTTGGTATGGATAGACTTCCCATCCATACCATGGCCTTTGTTCAGAAGTGGACGTCTTTTGATATAATGATGATGATGGCAATAGTCTTCTCACTCACTCACTCACCTCCAAAGACAATCCGAGACTATTTTTATAACGCAACCACCACGTCATTTACGTGTTATTGTTAATGGACTAGCGCGGCGCAAGCTGTCAATCGTAATTACTCGCCATGACTAATGAACTTGTGGTGACTGAGCTGCTGGTGCTTTTGCAGCAGAAGCTGGATGTGATGGACGAGGTGTCCGTGTTCAGATCTGCGCAACGAACTTCAGCAAGGATGACATAGCTGCTGCCAAGCTGATGCTGTTTAACGTGCTGAACAAGCGTGACCAGGTGGTGTCCCGCCGGCGTGACGGGACTAAGAAAAGCCTGCAGGATAGTATCACGCTGTTCAAGGAGACCGACCCTGATGACATGTACAGAGGTTTGTGGCGAAGGAGCTACACAAGCTTCCCCCCGTCACCTTCGACCACGTCGATGTAACGAGCGTTCTGAAGGACACTATCTTTATGAAGGCCAGTCTAGCAGATGTGCAAGGAAAACTCGATACATCTCAGAACACCGTCGCCGATTTGTGAAATTCCCTGCGTTCTGTAAGCTTCTTAATATACTTTTAATTTTTTTTCATATCGTAAGGTAGGAAGAACTCAAGGAGCTGCTTTAATCTGCCCTCCAGGATTACCTTATCTTTAAAGTTTTATTCATCTCATATCTTCCCCACGCTATTATTGCAATTTTGTTATTATTTTGGCTAACGTTATGCATGTTAGTTTGAAAAATGTGCATGAAGCGCGACGTCGTAGTGTATAGACAAAAAACTTTAGTACAAAGACCGGCAAATGTCTTGAGCAAAAAGTGGCATAGAGGGGAAAAGTTCGGAGAAAGTAAGAAAATACCATATTTATGTATGTTATGTTCATACATAATTACATGTTCTTAAAGACACCATCCAAGACCTAAAACATGCGTCATACCGTAGCGGTACTTAAATTATATCGGTTAACCATCTATTATAAGAGTACCGAAACGCAACCTGTAATCATACCGATAAAAATACCGTACCGAAAATATTTGGTGCCGGCTCAGAATACCACCACCCCATCTCCTCTCGTGGGTGTCGTAAGAGTCAACTAAGGGATTAGCTGGAGGATGGGCAGCAGCGTCCTTCGAGTATATTAACAACTCAACTGCGATCGCCAACCCGTCTGCCAAGCGTGGCGATTATGGCAAAACCCCCCAATGAGCCCACAACACACACCATTTCGGTCTTTGTGGTCATCTTTGGGGGAGGCCTGTGTCCAGCAGTGGACTTCATTTGGCCGAAATAATAATCTAAATGTAGACTTCTATTTCGGTACAGTTATTAAAAGGGTATGGCGGCATATATAGGTACATGGTATATGACAATTACCGCTTTATAAACTACCGATATTTTTCGATTATTCGGGCCCTGCTCTCAACAATTTGAGACGCCTGCTTTCCTACCTGATGAATGATGATGAATTATTATAATCGGCCTAACGTTTAATTTAAGTAGGATATTAAAGAAACAATAATAAGTAAGTGTTTATTATCCTAAGCAATCGTTTTGTATAATTTTCGCAGGGAGATAAGCATCGCAGAGGGCAGCCGCTGTAGGCGCTAGAGCTTCAATTTCCGCCTTAGTTCCGCTGGATAGCATTACCATCAGTTCTTCTTTAATACGGGCACCTGAAAACGATCCTTTCCATCTTAAAGTCGAGTACTAATACACAACACTGACAACTGGAACTAAAGAACTATATATTAAAAATTGGATTTTTGGTATAGATAATAAATAGTAAAGGGTCATACCATACAGATTTCATTAGTCTTATAAACTAATACAATAATTGTTTAATAGCCTTTTATTAACGTGGGGAATTTCTTGTGGATTTCCCAGTAAACAAGCCTAATATAAAAATAAGACTATGTTGAGTACGTATGGTGTTAATTATTTTCTGAACATATGGCATCTATGGAAACCAATTTGTACCTGTATTTTTTGTAATATAGCTGTAAACTGTATTTATGCATGTTTTAAACTGATATAGTTAGTAACACTGTTATTGGAACTATGAACGGCATATTTACCATATCTGTTCACGGATATATCACGAGCAGAAACTAAATTAAATAAAAAACATGGTAAATATCCACTTATAAAAACATCTTGATAAATATCCGATTTATAGATTTATTACATAATAGTATTTTTCAATGTATAAAGAACTGTTTTAAATAAGTTGTAAAAATACACAACAAAAAGTCTTAGCCCTGTCTTTCTTTCTGCATTTCTTCTCAGAGGATGTCAGTAACAAAATGCCCTCTGTTATTTTATATGACTGAACAAATAATTGAATTAAATTGAAGTTGCCTAAGTAATCACCGCTGCCGAATCCTCAAGAAAGGTCACCATCGACGATGGTCATAAAATGTCTAATGTGAAATACTAACCAACTGAATTGTTCAAATAAGGTCTTTTGATGAGGTTCCTTAGTTTACGTTTATCTAATTCAGACAGCGGCAGTCGTGCTTCATTCGGAGCCAGTGTCATGACGTCACTATGACGAGCTCCTATTAATTGCAAGGAGCTGCAAGCTAGTGATGATGATAGGTGAGACTGGGCCTAAAAATTGGAATATGTCTTCAACACCAATACGTAACAAATTAGGCTACTTGATAGAATATATTTTGTATATAAATGTATGGGGCTCTTCAATCGTGACAGATGACCACTGAGCTTTATGAAAGTGCCTACCCACGCGAATCCGAGGCAATAGTAGCTAGTAATTAATATTAAATGTCTTTACCAGTGAGCCATATTTGTATGTCAGGAATATTTCAAAGCCGTGCGGGTCGGCGTCGACCAAAGCGAGCGCACGCAGCCGCAGCTCCGAGCATAGACGACACAGTAGTTGACGGGTACACACGTCCGGATATCCTTTACCCTAAAAAGACATATGAGTGAAATAGTGCCTTTGCACCTCCTCAGGTGCCTTTTGTACACGATGTAGTGCGCCACCGCGAGAAACTACGAGCTGGGGTGCAATTCCTTAAGCTCAAACATCCATACATCCTTAAATACAGAATCGAAATAACGGTGTAAAACCAATTTGTTGGTCATCATTCAATGTGTTTTGACCATAATTAATAGCTTGGAACCAGGGCAGGAAGAAAAAGAAACATCGAAAACAGTAACTTTTTACCTTTCTTTACCAATATGCATATAACGATACTGCTTGTATGCTTGTAATATCTGCTCTGTTGTTATTATAAATCCCGTTTAGTGTCAACGAGAGTATAAGGTCTCGATTACGGCAAGTCATTGGGCGTTCCAGCGCCTAGTCCCCCGAGTCGAGAGGGTAGTGGGTGCTCTACACCGGCTGCTGCCCAATCTCGGGGGACCATGTGAGGAAGTTCGCCGTCTCTACGGAGGAGTCGTGTGGTCCGTGGTCCTATACGGGGCGCCTGTATGGTCAGCTCGACTGTCAGGTGCCCAGCGCTGCAGAACCAAAATTCACGGTCTGCAGCGCAGAGTGGCTATCCGGATCGCACGAGGATACCGAACGGTGTCCTACGAGGCGGCAACTCTCCTGGCGCATTTTCCGCCTTTTGACATCCTGGCGGAGATGGATGCGTGGGTCTACGATCAGACACGCTCCCTCCGCCAGAGCGGCGAAGGCGCGCCTCCAGGGGCGTTGGACAAGCTGCGGCGGCTAGCTCGGCGGCGCGCACTTGTAAAGTGGCGTCATCGCCTGCGGATGCAGTTTGCAACCAAGCGCGTCGTCGAGGCCGTCCTGCCGCTCTTTGGAGCCTGGCTCCAAAGGAGCGAGCGCGTCACCTACCGCCTGACGCAGGTGCTCACCGGGCACGGTTGTTTCGGTGCGTACCTGCACAGGATAGGACGCGAGGCCACGGCACAATGCCACCATTGTGATAGCGACCAGGACACCGCACAGCACACGCTCGAGGCGTACCCTGCGTGGGCCGCCGAGCGGCGGATCCTGGTCGATCGGATCGGGCAAGATCTCTCTCTGCCAGCAGTAGTGTCGGCTATGTTGGCAGAGCACGAAAATTGGAATGCAGTGGTCTCCTTCTGTGAGAGCGTCATGCTCCAGAAGGAGACCGCAGAGCGGGATCGGGAGAGGGCCGATCCCGCTCGAAGAAGAAGGAGACGGCGCCGGGGTAACAACCGCCCTGGCGCCTAATTCCGATACGCCTGAAAACCCCTGCCGTTGCTATAAGGTGGGGGACCTCTGGGTTCGCGGGTGCGTAGATTGGGGAATCTGCGTGCCCACACCAAGCGACCCAAGAGAAGACGGTAGCACGCATGTGGTCACGCGCTGCCGTGGGACGCTTTGGGGGATCCTTTACAATCCCCCTGGGGGGGTGACCGCTTTACAGTCACCCTCTCCGAGATGTGCCAATAGGCGTGGCACCAGTGGGTGGCTCTAGTGTGATCATACGAGGACCTGGAGCCTCCCTTAGGTGCCGAAGATGACCGCTCCAGTGGTTTTAGCCGGTAGGAGTCCGGCATACCCCTTCGTCCTTCCCCGGGGCGAAGGAAGTTCATGATGAATTTCCACTGGGCACCAATAAAAAAATAATAAAAACAAAAGTCATTGGGCGCGCCGCCGGGCTTGGACCTGGCTTGCTCATTATATGAAATAAACATACGGCTGGGAAATGTTAACAATATTGTTAGTATAATATATGATCATGGTCGCGGTGGGTCGGAGGTTTACGGACTTGCTTCTTTAAGCACAAGGATGCGGTGTCAAAATCTGACATATACCAATGTGACTTTTCCAATGTCATATACCGCGTAAGTCGGAAAGGGTGTAATAAGCGCCGCAGGCAGATAAAGTGTCACTGATGACTGTTTCACAATAAATGCCTCTTATAAAACGTAAAAATAAAATAAAATTCATCAAATTGTAGTTAAAGATAGCGGTCAGGGCTTGATTTATTATTTTTATTCCGAAATAATCCTTTTTGCGGAAAGTACTAGGTCTATTACCCGAATATGACGTTAAATGTAAGACACAGCTGATGATAGGGTTGTGTCAGCATATTTTTCATGAAAAGTATGAACTCTGTAACTATTGACTTTTTGGGGAAAGCCGGTGAATATATACGTCAGGCAGGTAGATGACGCGCTCATTCCTTCTGAATCAGGCTCGAAAGAGTGGCAGGACGGCCTCGACGACGCGCTCATTCCTTCTGAATCAGGCTCGAAAGAGTGGCAGGACGGCCTCGACGACGCGCTTGGTCGTAAACTGCATCCGCTAGTGGTGACGCCACTTTCCAAGTGCGCGCCACCGAGCTAACCACCTCAGCCTGTCCAACGGCCCTGGAGGCGCGCCTTCGCCGCTCTGACGGAGTAAGCGTGTCTGGTCATAGACCTACGCATCCATCTCCGTCAGGAAGTCGAAAGGCGGAAAACGCGCCAGGTGAGTTGCCGCCTTATAGGACACTGTTCGGTATCCTCGTGCTATCCGGATAGCCACTCTACGCTGCAGACCGTGAATTTTGGTTCTGCAGCGCCGGGCGCCTGACAGTCCAGCTAACCATACCAGGCGCCCCGCCCCGTAGAGGGCCACGGCCCAGACGACCTGCCCGTAGAAACAGCGAACTTCCTCACATGGTCGCCCGAGTTTGGGCAGCAGTCGGTGTAGTTCACCCACTATCCTCTCGACTCAGAGGACGAGGCGCTGGGAGTGCTCTGCGAAGCCCCAACGACTGTCCGACAGTTTGTGGAACCATAGCGCCTCGTGGACAACGACTTAGTATCTCAAAAAGAAACAAAACTAAAGAATAATACCGTTATGATAATTACTGGTCCCAATCTGAGTAGAGCGCCTTCGTCCAACAATTTCTGGAAGATGGCATCTTTTTCCACTACCAGTATATACTTAGCAGTAGACTGGAACTCCTTGATGCCGATTATATCTTGTGGTATAAGCACGCCTTCATTGTTTATGAAACATGAAAAGAGATTATAGTAGCTTTTAGGTCGTAATATAAGTAGACTACCTGGTTATTGTATTGTTAGACTTATGTTCTCACCTAGTCACCTTTCACGTCTACGATGAACATCTTGTCACAAGCTCGTAAAGGCTTGTTTACAATCGGACATATAACTTAATTTTAAAGTGTCGTCATAGATTTATTTTTGTATAACCGAAGAAGAAAAAGTTAAGTTTTCGATCTAATAATAATCATATAGAAATTTTATTTTCACTTCTAGCATGTGTAAACTCATAGAAGCGGAAGCGGGTCGATGTCATGAACTGGCGATTCTACACTTTTGTTGAGCTTAGCAACTTGCTCCAACGCGTGTGAATTGTGTTTTTTTTTTCGTTTTCAAAAACCCCCACACCATGATTTCACCTGTTTCGTGGGTGCGTTTACAGACATAAATTCCACATACAATACACACAGACCCGGAACAACTACCTGCAGATCATACAAATAGTTGTTCCGTGCGGGAATCGAACCCATGACCCGGAGCGCAGCAGCCAACTATATCAGCCACCGCACCAATCGTGTCGTCGTAGTTACCACAAAAGCGCTGAGCTTTACACTTATCACTGGTCTATCCTCGTGTAAATCAGCCATTATAGAGGTTATGTTGATTAACGCATTTAGGATTTCAATTAAAGGTTGAAAGGCCGACACCGTTATTTCCGTTCATCCCATAAAGTTTTCAGTTCATCTAGTATCCAATACTTTATCATTATAGCATTCATGTTGAATAATAGTTATAATAAAACACTTTTAAACGGATTCTATCGCGTATATTTTAGATTATAATAGTCCTTACATGTACTTCATATACTGATGTGTAACTCATTAAAAAACTCATCCCTCCGGGGATAATTGATTTTGTATTTTTAAGCATGTCCCCGGTCAGTGTTCCATCACATTGTCATGATTAAAATTCTCTAAGGGACTATTGGCACCCATATCCCAACGCAATCAAAACAACGGATTTCTCCTTGCAAAGGATAACCCCTGAAGAGGATCCCTGGAGAGGCGACGAGACTTATATAAGTAACGGTTTTCCTAACTCTCTTCGCTTAAGCAAATGGAGGTATATGCTAATGAGCGTGAAACTCAGCTCTCAGGATGCCTGATGCTTTGATGGCCTGAAAACCTATACTAAAGTAAAAAAAGGTTTGAATGTGTACATACCGCCAGACGCCATACAGTTAACAACACTGCCGTCCCTGTGTTGCAATGTCAAATGTCCGGCCACTAGTCCCTTGGCCGTGGCGACGATGCCCAGGCTCCAGGGAGGAGTCTCTAGTAAGCAGCACACATCCCTCACAGCTACGTCCAAATTAACCTGGTTACGAAGCCTGGCCACGTTCTGATAGAATAGTTCCCTGAGTTTGAAAGAACACAGATTCTAAGTGAAATCTCATCATCGTGCTAGTCTGTTCCAGGCTGAAACCCGATACTGGTCACGTGACTAATGTTCCCGATAGAAGAAGTGACTACGTTTAAAACTCGCAGTGATAGTAGATACCGCAATTAATAACGCCACAAGTAAAAAGAAAACAATACAATACTTTAAATCTGTAACGTCTATATTATAAGCCTATTAGAGAATATGCTTTTGAGTATAAAATTATCTAAGACCAGATGGCATCCTGCCCTTACTGTTTTGGTAAAAATCACATTGTATTGATGTACTTAAACAGCGGCCTTGCCACTCGGTACAGCAACGTCACTGAGTGACCGAGCCGCTCATTAACATACGTATTTAAATATGTACATTAATGGATTTAAGAGGACAACGATCCCATAATGTGTGAAGAGCGTCAAAGCCGTTATCCGTTTTATATAACGACAAGCAACATTTAGATTGGTATCACTCAAAGACTATTCATAAGCATTAGAGATTTAGCAATATCTATTATATTTCGGTGTGGTTCCCGGCAAAAAATAGACCACCCCTCTCTGGCAATGGGTGTCATAAAAGGCGGTTAAGGGTTGATATCAAGAGAATGGGCAGCAGCATCATCCAGTGTGATAAAAACAACATACTGCGATCACCTACCCACCTGTCAAGCGTTGTGGTTATGGGATTAACCCTGTGACCGCTCATTGTAGTGATCATTGGGAGGCCTATGTTCAGCAGTGGATGTTTACGGGTTGCTGTGATGCTAACGTTCATTTTTTTCCCTATTTTAGCCGAAAAACCTTCACTGCTGGAAGCCTCCTCCAAAGATTGCCACAACGACCGGTATGGGTTTGTGGTATGTGCTCATTGGGGAGTTGCTTCATAAACGCCATGCTTGGACGGGTTCAGACGGGTTGGCCATCGAAGTTGAGTTATAAATGTACTCGAAGGACGCTGCTGCCCATCCTCCGGCTAATTCCATAGTCGCCTTTTACGACACCCATGGGGTGAGACGGGGTGGCGGTATTCTTAGCCAGCACCACACGGCAAATTCTTACGTTACCTCCTGTTAAATACATGCTGTCACATCTGCCCCTACTGCTGTTCCGACGGACCCCGCAACTTACCTTCTAGTTACAGTCAAATTCTTGGAAAGTAATTCATGTACTTTTGTCAACACAAAAACAATAATATTAAATCTTGTTTTGTCTTCGCTACGAGAATAACAGAGCGTTGTCTTCTTGGCTTCACTAAATGATTTTAACGTTACTCTGAAATAATGCAGTTTGTTACTAAGAAGTTACATGAATAAAGTGCAAAACATTTAGAAAACAGAAGTAAGTTTAACGCTGTGTTGTTTGTTTAGAAGTAACGATATTTTCTAGTCTTATATATCTGAAATACCTATCCAAGTCATAAATGCAGTTGCTCCATAGATTTTGATTTCTTATAAGAAGTTTTGGTGTATCTCCACTTTCTGCGCATTTGTTGATATCGCTTAGAATATCCTCCACCTTCTTTATGAGCGACTTCCGTGCGTCGTTTGTTTCCTTCAGCATTATGTATGAAGGCTTGGAAGTGGCTTTAAAGTTACAATAGAGTTTCGCATCATTACTGAATATAATTCACATAGGCATCATGATCCCAGTAATTTCTTAAGTGACGATACTCACCTTTTTCATTTGAGGTACCTTTCAACAGTTGCTGGACCTCACTAAACTCTATTTTACGTTCGGGAAGTAACATTACCGTAGCATCCAATAATTTTCTCTGACTATTACAGAGTTTATCAATTGCTGTTGCTAGCTTCGGATCTTGCTTGAAGGCAAATTCTGTATTCGACGGCAAATCCTTACTGAATGCCGAGAAATCTGTATTCATTAAATCCATCCTAAAAAATGGCAAACAACCATTCAGTACGACAATAATTGACAAACAAACCAGATGGAGCTCTATTAATGTAAACCAGCGGTAAAAGTGACAATGATCCCTACCTACCTAGTGGCGAGATGTTTATCAACCGCAAACAATAACAGCGTCACAAAACGGAGCTCGTAAAAGGGCCACGAGACAATAGGGCAGCTCCTTGAGTGTTTTTATAGCGAAGTCGAGCGAACAAGCGAACGGGACGAAATCATCGTCGGTGGCGCATCCGACTTGTGCTTACTGAAAAAATGACACAATAGATTTAATCGAGAGATAGTTGGGGCAGGCGTCTCGAGGAGCAGATGACACGCCGTGACGACCTCACAAAGGGCGTGAAATGACGTCATAATAGCCTCGAATTATCGCCCCCTCTTGTCTCAAGGCAAATATTTAACAGCAGTCTCGTTTTTGTCCTCCTTCTTCGGCAGGAGATCATAAATAACAGGGTTACGGCAGACAAATGATGCGGACCGTTACCGCAGCGCTTTGTTACACGGTGACATATTGCAACGAGCCGATGTTTATGTCTTATTATGGATTCCGAGGTGAGTTATAGTCGGGCTATGGCATTCTTGGTAAGTAGCAACTCAGTTGAGCGCGACTTTGAATGGTGCATCACACAGATTAGGCACAGATCAGTATTAGTTATAATAATATCAGTCAATTTAATTCTTTTCATATTCCTGATCTACTAGGGCGACTACCTAGTGTCCAATGAAACTTTTATTTTAGTAATCTTACGTTCAATGACAAAAAAATTCAAGAGGGATTTCGATTCTCTCAAATCAATTTCATATATGAGAACTCAAATGGATTATTATTATAATATTGGGCACAAATGTGCAACTGACAAATACTTGCGACATTTTGGTTTACTTCATTTAAGCTTCCTGTTATTAAATTTAATAATATAATGAACTCTCATTCTTATGAACAATTTAAGTAAAAAACAAGAGGAGAACAATCACAAAGTTTTGCAAACTCTATTTTTTATGTGTCAACTTCTTTAAGTCCGATTTATCACCAGTGAAACAAATAAAATCTTTAACAAAAAAGCTAAAACAAAGCAGGCGCTTAGGTGTCAAAGTACTTCTGCTCATCGCTGTCAACCGGTAAGAAGAAGACAGAAGACTGGCAATTTGCCACGTAGAATGGCAATGCTAATTCTTAGTCCAAAAAAGGCCAGCCTCTGGTCACGCATAGAGTCGACCAAACTACGTCATATATTACGTACCTAGTGTCTAAGTATAACCTCGTTGCAACTTATTATTTGGAAACCACTCAGAAGCGCCCTAGCCATTTTAATTAGGTACTTGAGGTGTGAGAAAGTAACTACTAAAAACATTTCCCATTGGCTCCCCGAGGCGCGTCGATAGCATCAGCGGGTGACAGCCCGCACAAATACCATACAAATTGCTCGATAGCTCCTTCAAATTGATTGTTGCAATTATTCGGCGAACCCTTTCGCGACGTCGCGACCACGGGGAGGTGAGAACGCACTTATCTATCAGCTCGATCGCGAGATGCGAACGACCCAACTCTTTGACAACGGTGTGAAGTAACAATCTACTGGATCCGCAGTCGGGAGGTCGCCGCAGGCCTGCACCCGGTTGTTCGCCATTATTTTTTAAGATCTCTCCGTCTGATATAACGCTGATAAGGTCGCCGTTTCTTGTTATGATTTACAGTTAACACGCAAGTGTTTAACGATAGTTTTTACCAATATAAACTTTGCAGCTTTAGGGTTGACACGATAATTGATTATCAGACATAAAAACGTACGACAAAATAGTCGTACATTATCCTGTTACAAAATCAGTAACAGGTTTTTGACATCATCTTAATAAAACCATGTCAAATATGTTTTTTTAGAAATTATATACTCACATATCGTACCTACATATCTTCAACTTCGAGTGAGGTCAGTCGTAGTGAATAACATGGGCAAAAAATATTTTTCTCTATCGCCGACTTCCCACAAAACACAACCTCTAGAGCGGTCATCGGAGCGGCAGTAAAAGCAACAGTTATAAAAATAGGAAACAGTGTTGATGCATTGTGCAGCCACGAGTGGCCGACGTAGCAGCCACGGGGCGCCGCGCCACAATGGACCACCATCGCGGTATCTCCATCAACGATACGTTGCCGCCTAATTGACTGCTCAAACGCTATTTTAATACTTTGTTATTAAATGCCGATATGTTTATTAGGATCTCATGCTCGGAAGCTATTTTATGATATAATAGTGGGTGATGTTATCCGTGTTTTTATTTGTGATGCATTACCATATCCACAATTGTCAGCCCGTAAACAGCCACTGCTAAACATGGGCCTCCTTATGATCACTACAATAAGCCGGCATAGGGGTATTCGCTTAATCACCACGCTTGGCAGGCGGAATGGTGGTCGCAGTATGATATGCGAACACCTCATCCCCAGCCAGAGGTAAGTGGAAAGACACCGTGGGGTTTTAGCCGGTAAGATTCCGGCTTCCTCCGCCCCTCCCAAAGCGGAGGAAGACCATAAGGACTTCCCCACGACAAAAAAATGTTAATAGTACACGGGAGAATTCTGCTGCCTAGCTGAAGTAAATATCCCATTTTCTGTTATATATAATAATACTGACTATGTTAGTTTTAAAACTTATGATCTTTAAAGATTCAAAAACCTTTGAACGCTGTTGTCACAAATAGGTGATCTCTTGAGTGCATTAATTACTTCTACAATACGAAAACTCGATAACTTTCACTCATGTAAACTTAGAAACCTTTATTAATTAAATTATCCGAGACTTGGCCGCGAGGAACCTAGTTATGGGAATTTGTATTCTATGTCCTATTTCAGGACATAATCTACCTCAATGCCATGAAACTTAACTAGAATCTATTCAACCGTTTGAGCACGATGGAGCATCTAACATACAAACGTCCACATTAAGCAAGAATATCTACGTAACATATATTCTTTGGAAAACAATCCAAACCGTTTAATTACAATACTAATTGTAACAAATACAAAGATCTCATAATCAATCAGTAACAAATAGCCAGCAGCGTTACCCACATTCCCACACGCGATCCCGCGGTAAAGCAACAGTTTCTCATATTGGAGTGGCTACTTACGCTTTGTGCCGAAACAATACCAACAATTACTCACAAGTTTTAGAAATACGTCTGCAGTGCTTTTTGTTATTGAAGAGGCCCACAATTCTGGGGGCCTACTTATTTCATTGTTAATTATTCTTTGCCCTGTAAATGATCGGTGTATGATTTCACTGCTCAATAATGTAGTATTACCTGTCTTGGCATTTGCCATGCCATTAATCACAAGATCCATCTTGAGGAAAACAGTTATTGAATTTGAATTGTTGGATTTCTTTACATAAACGATATAAGAAATATCGTACGCTGTCATGTCGGAAGTTGGCTATTCCGTAATCAAACTTTCGAGTGTTTAAAACCATACTCAGTAACAGCATCGTCCCCAAGCTCGGCAGTGAAGTGGCGTCCCGTCGCGTACCAATATTGTCGGGGCTGTTCCGTTCCCACCCCACTCCACCCTACAGTCTGCTACCGGGGACATTTACATACGGCCATCGACAAAGCGACTGTCAGACATTAAACTGTATAATTACAATACATTAGATTTATAGACGAAAAACAATAGCACTCAAGTACATTCAACCCTTTTTTTAAACAAACGTTGTAGCGACGAAACGCTAAGCTCATTTAGGGGGTAATTAATATGAAAGTTCTCATAATCCCCAGCAATTAAAAACGCTTTTATAATTCAGTTTAACACAAAAAACAAACAATGATCATAATCTGATGACCTTTATTTATCTGTTTAATGTTTTTTTTTTATGAGATTTCGATTTTTCCCAGAGTTTACAAGCAAAGAAAGCCTAGAATAATAATTTGAAAATCTCACTACATGTCGATTTTAATGAACAAAAGAGTTGAAGAGAATTGCCAAGATAGGTAACGCAAACCAATCTTAGTAAAATACAAAAGTCCTAATAATTTTGCTTAGACCATTAAACCAACATTTTGTTAAAGTCTTTTTGCCTCTGCAGAATCCTGCGAGTTCTAACCAAATACAGAAAAAACATAAATAAAAAAAGAAAAACATGGTTTAACAGAATGTTGTTATTTGTTTGAAGAAAACGTCGATGTTTATTATTATTTAATTCTTATACGATTGAGATTCTGCGTGTGTAGCTTTAGAAGTCGATAGCAGATGTTACTGCAGCTGTTCTCCCATGCAACTAAATCTAGACTTTTCTACGACATCCTAGTTCAATACACTGTATCAGGTATGAGCTGTTTTTATAACAAGGTATTATTGGAACTAGTTCAAGATCGATTTTTATTATGTCAATACCTCGTGGGTAATTAATACCAGTGGCTGTAAAAAGTGAGACTATAAACCAAATTCTATGAACAGTTTATTAAATAATACTGGTAATGCGTACGTAAACGTATGTGTTCACGTTCACGAAATGTAGGTACACAAATATAATTAACTCACCTACAACTTTTTAACCGCACTGTAAAATTTTAACATGTACGTAATTTACACTAATTTGCAGATTGTCTGTTAAAATTAACTCAATTACACCAGAGTCGGTAACTACCTAATATAATAATTTCAGTTTTGCCGCTTTAGGAACGCCAAAAACATTTTTTATTTTATTAAACGGAAAGTTGGTATGGCACCAGCATTTTGTATTCTACAGTAAATATTTGTATAAATATAACCCAACGTGGAAAATCAAACATTATTTTAAAACCAAAATAAAATAATTTAATTAAATTAATAAACTATTTTTATTTATTTTACTTATATCATTTCATTATTTAAGTTCGTTTCACAAAAATGTATCCTTTTTAAAATTGGAACAGAGATGTATTAGCATTTTTTTTAATTTTGAAACTAGTCTGGCTCTTCAGGGAGAACTGGCTGTATAGCTAACTGACCATTTTGTGAATATCGACTTTGTAGCATTTCTTTACAGGCTAAAATGTTCTTAGGCGTTTAAGCACTAGGCAAAAATTAAACTACATTAAAATACCCAAAAGATCAAACTACAGGGATGCGTACCATTAAGATGAACGGGATATTTCTTTATACATAAATAACAACATATCTACTAGTAAAAAGAAACAGTAAATCTTTAATTGCTAGGATATTTAGTTCTCCCGCTACACCTAATTGCTTTAGCTTATATTGTTTGTTTACATTTGACGAAATAGCAATGCCATACAGTGACAAGTTCAACCACCCACAATGCTCATGCATTTATCGGCGTATTGCGATGTCCCCAACAAGATTATATCGGCGCAGCTGTCGCTGCCACGTGTATCCAGGTATTGACATAAATATGTTTTGGTTACAATTTAACAACTGAGGTTACGGTTAATTGTAGGGTATCTGTGTCTAATGCACTAAAACGGCGAATTTTAACGTTTGAGGTTTTATTAATTTTGTCTAATTAATGGTATAAAGCTTTTTTGCAGGGCTTTTGAATGGAATCTGTTTATGAGTATTTTTATAAATTGTAAATAATAAAGTATTAAATAAATAAATATTGCACGTCGTTTCGGCCAAATAAAGTCTACTGCTGGACACAGGCCTCCTCCAAAGATCACCATAATGACCGATATGGGTGTGTTGTGGGCTCATTAGGGGTTTTGCCATAATCGCCACGCATGGCAGATGGGTTGGCGATCGCAGTTGAGTTGTTAATGTACTCGAAGGCCGCTGCTGCCCATCCTCCGGCTAATCCTATAGTCGTATTTTACGACACCCTAAGGAATGAGATGGGTTAGTGCAATTCGTAGCCGGCCACCACACACAGCTTTGTCAATTATTGATTACGTAAAACTATGGCTATGATGGTAAAATAAGGCAGGTGGGGTGGATGGATGCGGAGAGCGAAGGAGCGAGTCTTGGGGCGTAACTTGGTAGCGTCCTGTGACTGGCATGGTTAGGTTAAGTTGATTGATTTACGAATATTTTATTATTTTCCCATTATTAACCTTTTTTTTTTTTTTTTTTTTTTTTTTTTTTTATTGATCCGGTGGAAATACCTCATGTACTTCCTTCGCCCCGGGAAAGGGCGAAGGGGCATGCCGGACTCCTACCGGCTAAAACCACCGGAGTGATCATCGTCGGCACCGAAGGGAGGCTCCAGGAACTCGAAAGATCTCCATCTAGAGCCACCCGTTGGTGCCACGCCTTTATGCACATCTCGGAGGGGATGACTGTAAAGTGGTCATCCCCTCTAGTGGAGGGAAGGCGACTGTAAAGAGGCCACCCCCCCAGGCATCTCTCGAGGGGATTGTAAAAGATTCCCCCGAGGCCTCACTATGCGCTGTGCTGCGCACACAGCGATACGTGATCACGTGCGCACCGCTGTCTTCCCGGGGGTCGCTCGGTATGAGCGCGCAGATTTCCCAATAAGCGCGCTCGCGACCCCCAAGGCCCCCTGCCATATAAAGACGACAGGGGGCTCAGGCGTGTTGGACACGGGCACCGCGGCGGCTGTTACCCCGGGTCCGTGTCCTCCTCCTCCGAGCGGGATCGGCCCTCTCCCGATCCCGCTCTGCGACCTCCTTCTGGAGCATTACGCTCTCACAGAAGGAGACCACAGCACTCCAATTTTCATGCTCTGCCAGCATAGCCGACACTACTGCTGGCAAAGAGAGATCTTGCCCGATCCGATCGACCAGGATCCGCCGCTCGGCAGTCCACGCAGGGCACTCTCCGAGCGTGTGCTGTGCGGTATCCTGATCGTTTCCACAGTGGTGGCACTGTGCCGTGACCTCGCGTCCTATCCTGTGCAAGTACGCACCGAAACAACCGTGTCCGGTGAATACCTGCGTCAGGCGGAATGTGACGCGCTCGCTCCTATGGAGCCAGGCTCCGAAGAGCGGCAAGACAGCCTCGACGACGCGCTTTTGCGCGTACTCTGGCAGCATGAGCCGCTCGCGCCATAGCTCGAGTGCACGCCGCCGAGCCTGCCGCCTCAAAATTTCGAACGCCCCTGAAGGCACGCCTTCACCGCTCTGGCGGAGGGAGCGTGTTTGGTGATACACCCACGCATCCATCTCCGCCAAGATATCAAAAGGCGGAAAGCGCGCCAACAGAGTTGCCGCCTCAAAGGACACCGTTCGGTATCCTCGTGCGATCCGTATAGCCGCTCTACGCTGCAGACCGTGAATCTTGGTTCTGCAGCGCTGGACGCCCGAAAGTCGAGATGACCAAATAGGCGCCCCATAGAGGGCCACGGACCGCACGACTCCCCCGTAGAGGCGGCGAACTTCTTCCCTCGGCCCCCCGAGATTGGGTAGCAGTCGGTGCAAAGCACCCACTATCCTTTCAACCCGGGGGACAAGACGCTCGAAGTGCTCTTCGAAGCCCCAACGACTGTCCAGGGTGAGCCCTAGGTACTTCATGTACCGGCCCACCCTGATTTGCGCGTCACCAACGCGTATCCACGAACTGGGAGGCTCCCTGCTCCGCGGCAGTTTGTGGAACCATAGCGCCTCGGTTTTGTGAGGCGCTATCCGCAAACCCAGAGCGTGGATTTCGGCCACGACAATTGCCACCGCTTGCTTTGCAAGCCGGATGGTTCCCTCGAAGGACTCCCCGCCGGCCAACACAAGAGTGTCATCAGCATAACAGACTAAGCTGACACCCGCGGGGAGAATGACACGCAGGACTGTATCGTAAGCGAGGTTCCACAAGAGGGGACCGAGAACCGACCCCTGTGGAACCCCGCACGTGATCTCCCTCCGCTTTACGCTACCGTCCCTGCCCACGTAGCGAACATGCCTGTCGCGCAGATATGCCCCGATGATACCCTGCAGATAGGGGGGGCACTGATGGTGGACTAGCGCCCCCCTAATCGCACCCCACGGGATAGAGTTAAAAGCGTTGACTATGTCAAGACTGACAGCCAACGCCACCCCATCCCGGTGGGACACTGCCTGTTCCGACAGCGAGCGGACGCGAAGTATCGCGTCGATAGTGGACCGCCGCTGCCGGAAGCCATACTGGCTGTCGGCCAGGTCGGGGCCAACTCGCGACAAGTGCTCAACGAGTCTTCGGGCAATTATTCTTTCGAATAGCTTCGAAGCCTCGTCGAGCAGGCAAATGGGACGATACGCAGAGGGAGACTCCGCGGCCCTTCCTTCCTTCTTCAAGAGAACCAATCCGGCTTCCTTCCAGCCGGACGGGAACACGCTGTGACGGAGGCAGCTGGTGAACAGCCGTCTCAAGCGGTCCCCAAGAGACTGCAGTGCATACACCCACGCACGACCCGGAATGCCATCCGGGCCGGGTGCGGTGTTGCGCGCCTTCAGGCGGCCAACGGCTCGGTCCAACTCTCCTTCCGAAACCGCCAACTCCTCATCCCATTCCAAGGCAATTGGCGGTACAGAAGGACTGGGGTAGACCCGGACCGCCGGAAAGAGCGTAGAGAGCACTCCCTCCAGCAAATCCGGGGCCATTGTTTCGGTCACCGGGGGGACCCACGGGCGCAACTTGCCCACTACCATGCGGTAGGGTCTCCCCCACGGATCCCTGTCCAGTCCTTCCAGGAGCTCTCTCCAGGACCGAGCCTTCGCCTCGCGAATGGCGCTTTGGAGCGTCATAGTGGCCGCCCGGTAGGTCCGATAGGCCTCGGCAGTCTCTCCGGCTGTAGCACTTCGCCGGCGTCGGCTTCTGGTGTATTGGCGGCGGGATGCCAAGCAGACCGTGCGCAGCCGCGCGATCTCCTCCGACCACCAGTACACCGCCGTACGCCAGGAGCGCCTGGCTCGGGGCATAGATGCGTCGCAAATCGACGACATCGCCTCCCGAAACCAGGACGCTTCCTCTTCTGGATCGGGCAAGATCCCTTGGTCGACCTCTGACCACGCCATGACGTTGGCAGCTGCGACGAGCATCTCTCGGTCGAGCTGTGTGAGGGCCCAACGCCGCAACGGTGGGCTAGGACCTGGACGGCTTGGGCCGGGAGGGTGGAGGGCCACATCGAATACTATGTGGCGGTGGTCCGACAACGTGACCACCTCCTCCGCCACCCTCCAGCCAGATACCATGCGGGCCACAGAAGGAGTCGCCCATGTCAGATCCACGACTGACTCCCCCTGCCACCGAACGCAGGTGCTGACGGACCCCCGATTCAACAATCGGAGGTCAAGTGACGCCGCCCAGTCTTGCAAAGTCCTCCCCCTCGGCCCATCCCGGTGGTTGCCCCAAGCTCTGGAGTGAGCGTTGAAGTCCCCCAGGACGAGCACTGGACGGGGTGAGCATTTACAGCGAATGCTGCGCGCCACCCCGTCCAAGTATCTCTCGTAATCGGCGAGAGACACATTGGGGGAGACGTAGCAGCCCACTACTGCCAGAGGTCCCCACTCTACCGCAACAAATCCTTGCCCCCTATCTAACAGGGAGCAGGGCGGCCCTCCGTCTACCGCAGCCCAATGAATGGCGACGGAGTCCTCGGCGTCCCTGAACCAGCGAGGATGTTCCTGGACGCCGTAGGGCTCCGCCACTACCACCAAGGCAACCGAACACTCCGCAACAGTCTGCAGCAGCAGATTCTGCGCGTTGCGGCAGTGATTCAGGTTGCCCTGGAGTATCCTCAAGGCTGGGAAGAGGACGTCTCCATGTCCTCCGTATGGCCTGCGACCGATGGCGCTGGCGCTGACTCTGCCCGCCTATGCCGGCCGCCTGTGCCGCCGGCTGTGTCACCACGGATGCAGTGGCTGCCGCAGCTGCGGTAGATGTCACCGGCACATCTGCCACTCCAGCCCTCCTTGCCGCGTTTTTGCGCTTCTTTTTCTTCCCTTGCGCCTGAGTCAGAGGGGAAGATGGCTGCATCGCTACCGGAGCTCCAGACGGGCCCTTGTCGGCCGCATTAAGGCTCCTGTTGCTCGACGGTGCCCTAGCAGCCGCCGCGTGCGTATCTGCCTGGGCGGCCTGCGCCGACAGCGTCCTCCTATCAGCCGCAAGTGGCGGACGGAGAAGCGGCTCCGGAGGCAGCCTCCTCTTTATCGCCTCAAGTTTTGCGTCCATTATGCCCCCAACCGCAAGCATGATGGATCGCAAAAATTCATCCTCCGACTTAGTGGTTGACGTGGCGGTCCCTTCTGTGGGCCCAGCCCCGGGATCACCATGCTGGCGGAGGAGGTTGATCTCCTCCGTCAGTTTGCCCACCTGGGATGTGAGACTCGCGAGTAGAGAACGTAGATCCGCGTTTTCTTTCTCTAGTCTCGCTATATGTGCTCCGGTAGCGGTGCGCTGAGACACCTCATCCACCGCAGCCTGCACCGTCAGTGCAGCCATTCGGAGGCTGCGGGCAAATGCCCCCTTGAGGTTGCGGGACTTGTCCGCAACATTCTCCACGGCATCTAGCTGTTGCTTGATGCAGGCACTGAGATCGGCCGTTGGTCGCGCCTGCATCTCCTTTGCGAGGTCCTCCGGCTGGGGCAACTCCTGTCTAGCCCGAGTGCTGGATGGAGGCTCCGGCAACTCCGGATCCAACTCCTCACCAGCGACACTAGAAGTCCCGCTCTGGACCGTCATTCGTTTCGGCCCAGGCAGCTCCCCATTCCCAATGGGCCGGGTCCGCTTTCGCGACGTTTGGGAACCATCCGATTCACCGCTATCGCTCACCACCCCACCACTAACTGGTGTAGCCGGGCGCGGGAGCACAAGCTTCCCGCGCGTCCGTGACAAGGCCACCGGCATAGGCACCGGAAATACCTCTCCATCCGGGACGCTCTGCGCCTCCGACCTACTCTCCGATATAGAGTCGGTTGTCGACTCCATACCAACATCGTCATTTTTTGTTTTGTTGTTTTTTGTGTCCATATTGAATCCCACGAGTATGGGGGAAATAAATGGTCCACCCGAGCAGTGCCCCCTGTACCCGGGTAAGCGTATTTACTACCAGGGTTTCCGCCGGTGCCCTGGAGTTGCGTGCTAGAGACTGAACTACCCATCAGCCATGCATCCCCTCGCCGCACGCCAGCTTGGGATTCGGGGTAATTATTTTATAGAGATTTTCTTCCTCGCAGTCCGGGCGATTAAGCCAAGACCCTCGGTCCTTATGCTGAGCCGCGAGACATGGCCACGACACTCGGCATACTTCAGGATTACGATGTGGAGACGTTGGCATTGCTGCCAGTCCGTCAATCGTGTCCACGACTGACGCAACCCGTCTCGGTTTCGCATCCTCAGTATCCTCTGCTAAACAGAGCAATACGAGGAGCGAAATTCGGGCACCATCCGAAAAATCGGGCGGCCCGTCCACACGGCAGTCCAAACTGGACTCCACCGCTGATCCCTCTTAGTCTGATCTCTCCCTTTGGGCCTGTCCGGCCATGAGTGGCTCTACCGGCTTAGCCCCAAAGATCATCGAGATACGCAAGCCCCACCACGACGACAACGTGGGAATCTCGGTGGGGTTCCCATTATTAACCTAGATGGCACGTTTGGCGCATACTAATCGCTTGGCTTTCTTGGCTTTCTGGGCTGCGTAGCGAGTTCGATACAAATATTTGTAAAGACCCACAGATAGATATTCCGGGCTGACTGATGATTGTGCATATAGAATTTAACGTCTGTAAACTATACTCAAGACACAGGAAAGATACAATTGCGGTAAGTATTTATGCTGTAAGTGTTTTGTTTTTGAAATAACAAATTATACACTTCCGATTATAATAGAACTACACACAGTTCCACACAAAAACAAACAAAGGAAAATTAAATAAGTATCTTCATGCTATTTAATTTAGTTTTCTTTGTATAGATTTTAAGTACCTACAAGGGTCACACTAAAAGTTTTTAGTAAATCAAAAACGGAATGATGTAGGGACCTGTTAATATTTTTGTTTTTCGAAGTAGTCTCAGTTTCTTTCTAAGCACTGTCCAACTATCAAGCAAAAATAAATAAAGAACAAGAGATATCGGTATCGATACACCACACGTGAGTAACAAGCTATATAAAATATTTTAATAAAAATATTATTAAAATTATCTATAGAATAATATTGTCGATCAAAACACACGCCAAGCAAAGAAAAAAGACAACACATATATTCCATCACAGGTGGACATCGAGTATACGTGCTGTCATTTTAGTGGTTTTTGTATCTTCTTTCTTACAGCATAGGTGTGTAATTTTATACCTTTATACATACATACAGCGAGACTGAGTTCTGCGCGCCATTTGTTATGGACGTAACATATCTATGGTATAATATCATTGCTTTTCAAGCATTTCACGGCACCTATCCAATAGACGTGAATGTACATTCTTCCCAAAGAGTTCTTTATTCGAAATTTAAACATATTTTTATCAGCAATTTTTCTTTCTGGCCTATTCTATAAACATTCAATGTGACGCTCGTATACCTATTCGAACATCAGATACTTATACTATAGCTATAACATCATTTGTGAACAACCGACTATCACCGGAGGGGAAGCTAAGCCTTTCAATGTCTGTTTGTTTTACATTCATGAGGTCCACCCCTCACCTACTGTCTAACACATTTGTTTAATTCTTCGTTACAAATATGTGGAAATGTGGTATTGGGAATAATTTATTTATAGTAGATGCGTAACATTAAACTCTTTTAACAAGTTTAATTTGTATCATGTTAATTAGATGGGTTCGTTCTATTATTATTCTTACCCAATATTGTATTCTAAAAGTACTTGCTATAATCAACAGCAATACAGCATAGGAAGATAATAGTTAAAATATTATGGATGATCTGAGAGGTAGATGCACCTCACTTCAGTCTCCAACTGAAAACTTAAAGCGTACTTTGAGTACAAAGTTATTTTAATAAACTTATTATAAATTACATCGTAGACGTTATTTACCCGATGGACCTGACAAATGCGTTTTTTTTAACCGACTTCAAAAAAGGAAGGTACTCTATTTTCCCCGTATGTTAGTGTGTGCGCGATTTTATCAGAAACTACACGACCCTTTTAATGATTCTTTTACTGAGTTCATTTATGTATATAAGGTTTAAGTTTATAAAATATTAAGGGTACCATTTTTATTAACAGACAGTATAAGACTCGTAGATATAGCAGTTGTGTTTATTTGAAGTCTGTTTAATTTTTCTTTAAAAGATTTTTGTAAAACTAATTCAGCTTGTGTAATTCAATAAAGGAAACCATGATTTAAATAATAATTATTGCAATAATTACAATATGGAGATAACAATAAAAATGCTGATATTGCTTTTAAAACAATTCTATTTCATGTTACGCGTATCTCAATCTACGCGTAATTCATATTGTCTCCTAAAATGGTTATTATAAATGGCCCTCCCACGTTCGTGCCATCAACATGCGTTTTTTTATTTGACCATCAATTGTGCATCCGTCGTCGAGTGTTGAGGGAGGGCTGCATTCCCTCACACCTAGCGTCAGCTGGCGATCCTCACCCTCCGTACATTCCTATTAACTTCAATTGAGCCCGACAAATTTACATCTACTGGAGGCCACTAACACAGCGGACGATGTGATACTCTAAGATAATTTTATAAACACACATTCAACTGTTTGCTACAAAGAACGTGCCAAATAGGACCTTATTTTTGTAACTTCATTACGTTATTATATGGTCATATTTTGAAATATTTCTCCATAAACTCAAATTGGTGCATAGTTACTTTGAAAAACTACAGTAAATATCATGCGTGAAGGAGTCAGTAAATAAGTAAAACGCGGTTGTAAAAAAATATAAAACCCGACTGCGTGAAAATAACTTACCCGTGTTTAAATATATATACCCTATGCCATTTCCACAATTAAGACAAATCTAACTACACCTCATATGTTAAAATCCATCAAGCCGTTTAGGATGTAGAGGGTATAAATGTAATGCACTAAAGAAAGATATACATGTAAACATACAAACACTCGAAAAATATTAACCTCCTTTTGGGGCAATCGGTAAAAAGAGAGACTATCGGAAAAATTCTTCTATGTATTTATTATAAGTGTAAAAATGAACAGGATTTGAATTCATTACAAACGCTTTGCATACAGGCAAAATCGCTCGCTTCATGGCCCATTGTGGCCCGTGCTGTACGCCATATGGCCAGGGCTACGCGACTCAAATCGCTATTATATTGCTTTTAATTGATAACAATTTAAATATATTTGGTGATTCACACTTACAGACCTCATTATTATTCATCGAGTCATTATCTCTGTGTTCGCGTTTTACCAAACGATGGTATCTTTAGCACGAATGTGTTTTACCTTTATGTGTTTTATCTTCACGCCACTAATTTAATGTTGCTGATGTCATTGTTTAATTGTATTTATTTTATAGTTGACTATTAGAAATTAGTGATAATATGGATTCAATGCGTCAGGTCAGGTCACTCTCAACCACAAAAAAATCTCAAGCTTAGCAAAATAGAATATAAATTTTATTTCTAAAACAGTAATTTTTTCATAACAGCGATCGTTAAAAGGGAATTATGACCTATAAAGTCGTTCCATTTTGTGGAAATGTTTTATTATTCAATAAAAGTGTGTTTGCAACAAAGGCACATTGAATCCCTGCGGTTTTCGGAGCCCGTAAATCAGGAGCAAGGACCCTTGTACCTAGCCGGGAGAGGCTTCTTGAACTGTCAAGGCCTCGTTGTGGTCATCCGCATTTCTCCGACGAGTGCAAACAAAGCTCGTTCACTAGTGAATGTTATTCGCATAAATATCTGATAACGAAGATAAAAATATATTACTCAAATCGCAAGTGATAGCCCAACTCCTATTTCTCTGTAGAACTGCATTTTTATACTTTTTTACCAATTCGTTTTCTGCGTGGAAAATAAAGTATGTATCTGTTGTAGTGCTGTTTGCAATTAAATACAATATTTAATAATAAGCTATTATAAAACCATAGAGCAATCACACGAGCAAACAATTAGTAGAGACGTCGCGTGTCGATATAACCCAACGATAACACTGCAATTTACAGACCATATTGCATCCAGTCATTTACATAATAATATTCCGTGGACGTGCCATAGAGCACAACGTCATGAATTGTCTCAATATATGATGTTAGTATATTAATGGGTACAACATTTTAGTTTTGCTTTTACATACTTTTTTCAGTATAAATCTGCTTTCAGATATGCTATCCTTTCAAAGATCAAAATTCAAACCATGATTTCATCATATCAGCCAACGTACGTCCACTGCTGAACAAAGGCCTCCCCCATAGCTTTCCACAATTGTGTCATTATTTTGGAATTTGTCAGTACTCACCACGCTTGGCAGGCGGTTCGGTGAACTTAGTATGGCTGCTGTTATACAGAAGGGACGCTGCTGCCCATCCCTCTGGTTTGGAGTCCCTTAGTCGCCGTTTAAATCCTCCACGGGAGGAAATGGAGTGGTGCTACATTCTCAATCTGGACACCACACGGACATGAACCAAGATTTTGTTTCCAACGTAAAATTTTCATATTGAATAACTTACATCAATAATACATAAGCCAGATAGGAAGTTCTCTGTCATTCAATATGCCAGGAAAAAACTTACGTAGGTAATAAAATTAGTATGTTAAAAACCAATGACTAAACGATAAGGGGAATTACCTTACTTAAACATGTACAATACCTACCTATCGCGGAACAGCCTACTACATAGAGCACGATCGATTTTCCGCCAACAAGCAACCAATGACAGAGCCTAATACACCGAATATACTATAAAGACAATTATTAAAGGTTACTGACATAAAATAGCTACAGAGTTCGCAATTAACCACAGATAATGCAAATTAACATCTTTTTACGATTAATGTTTTAAACTCCTTATTAGTTGCGCGTAATAGGTATTTAAATTTTAAACAAAGAAGACCAAATTAAATAGCTTAAGGATAAGTATAATATTTTTTTTTTATTATGTTCTTATTCATCAAGCTTTTCCTTTTTACAGAATAAAATTTTAATAAATCTTTTGCAAAAATAAGAGACGCTAAAAAATTTGTTCACATTTTATAATTAAGAGACTTGAAGACAAAGAGCTTTGACCGCGCACCTCCGAAAATCCTTGCGCCATATTTAATGGGCTAATTGCATCACATATGAGATAAACTCATTACCAAGGATAGACTCGAAATTCCGCTGCTGCTACCACTGCCGCGCTTATCAGTTAAGACTGAGGTTATAGTAAGATAGAGCGTAAGAGAGTTATTTCCTTCCTATCACAATTCATCTATCACACTATTTTCTTTTAGAAGTCCATCATTCACCATAACATAACCTGCTCAGCCATTTCTAACTATATAGATGAGATTTCTAAATATATATATAGATGATATCGTGATCAAAGCTAAACCTTCGTCATATAAACAAAAAAAAAGTTAAAAATCCATTTTCTTCGCCTTGTATATAGATCGGCGTCGAGTCTAACCAGATGCGCCTGTATAGTCTTCTGTATATTGGGGACCAGCTATATCCCCGCAACCCAATGGTTTTCGTTAGTAAGCTACCACCATGATTCCACCGCGATGAACCAGCGGTTGCGAGGCTTCCAAGCTTCTGACTGACCATATTGACTATCAAAGGCATTCGACATGGAGAGGTCTTAATGGGGAAAACACCCATCCTAACTACTGGCCCTAATATCCGGATACAGTAGATACTAATGAATGAAGATAATTCAGGCAAGGCTTCAGAGGCTCGAACGTAGACGAAGAGTTACAAAGTTATCGGTTTTTATCGGAAACATTTCAGCGAGTATACTTTGGAATTGCACGAGAAAATTCCTCCAAGCTCATTCCACCATCGGACCACCACTACTTTATGGTGAATCTTGCATCCTTACGCAGGAAACGTTTTGCTTCCACTTTTTTCATGCGTGCTGCTAGGGAGTGGAACTCATTGTTTCCGGTATATACAACCAGGGAGCCTTAAAGTGGTGTATGAACAGGTGTCTTCTACGTAAGCGTGCTCCAACGTCGACCGCGTCGTCGCTTGGCATCAGATGAGATCGTGATCAAAGGTAAATCTTGTTGATATGAACAAAAAAAAAGTTAAATATCCTTTTTTTTTCGCCTGGTATAATTCCAGCTTCAAATCTACATATTCTCCGATATTATTATTATTTCATAACCAGTTAAATCTATACGTAAACTCGCCACAAGAGTGACTATCCGCTCCGCTCGTCACGGAGTCTCAATTCAGCGCACGTACAAAGGCCTTTGAGGCGCGCGCCGGCGGGTGGCGCGGGGGCGGGCGGGGCTGCGAAGGGCGGGCAGCCCGCATGATCGCACGATCACCACCGACCCATTTGCGGCTCGTTACACGCCGATAGCACCAAACAAAACACACCCCAAGTAATTAGGAAAAGCCTTTTCCAGATACCGTAAGCACTGCCGTGACTTGTGTTGTACTCACCTTCTGGTATATACGAACGAGTGTTTGTTATATGTTACACAAGAATTACTGTATAAGTTAGATAATTTTTCATAGGAAATGTGGTATTGGAATGGATGCCAAGATAATGGGCAATTTCTATGGAAGCTGGGCGTAGTACAAGCTAATAGTAAAGGTACTAGTAATACTTAATATTGCTCTAAATTCACTATATACTTTATTATAATATTTAGGGAAACGGTCAGCAAAGGATTCTAAAGCTATTTAATTAAAATTTGGCATAGTTCTAGAACAATATTTCATGTTAATTAATTAAGTAAATCCCTTAATTCGACTTATGATGGGGATTTTCGTCTGGTCCATTGTATGTCGGTGTTATCAGGTAAGTAAATTTCACATTTGGAAAGGTCCATCCATCCAAACCAATTGAGTGGAATTTCTGTTTCTAATACAAGAACTATTAGAACGGTGTCTATGCCACCTCCTTGCGTCCCGCCATCACGTTGCATTTTAAATTTAGTTGCCGAATAATAGGATGTAGAGTTAGAGTAAATATGACAGGCCCGAGAGTGACACCTCGTTGGCATCGAACTGCAGATTCCAAAAGGTAGTCCTTATAAAGTAATTTAGTATGCATGGTTTTGGATTTGTGATGCACAGTCTGACAACATACTATTACTCGTTCGTCTGTCTGTTCCTCTGTCATAGCCAACATATTCTGAATCTACTCGACCGATTAAGTTGAAATTTGGTACACATATAAATCCATATACGGCCCAAACACGGGCGTGTAACGTAAATAAATGGATTTTGAATATAGGGGTCACTTTTGGGGGGCAATATAGAACGAAAATTGACCACTCCTCCTCCTTATCTCCGAAACTACTAAACCTAAAAATTTTGACAAAATATAGACAATAGCTCTACACCTACAGATTACAGGTAAACCTATAAGAATTCTATGGTCTTAAAATAACCTAAATCTATCAATGTTGTGCATTCAAACTGACGTTTGCAGTTGGAATGTATGGGACGATACGGAATTAATTATTGGTACAAGGCCGAATTCAACAATAGACAGTATAATAATGTCTTAGGTTTTCGCGAGTATTACACATTATAATAAAACACTTAAACGGATTCTATCGCGTATGTTTTATTTTTGTTTTTCCTGACGTTTCGAACACTTTGAAGGAAAAACAAAAATCCAAAATATACGCGATAGAATCAGTTTAAAAGTGTTTTATTATAATAGACAGTATATTTCAGTTACAACAGTACTTAGAACCTTCACCACGCGAGTTCAACTCGCACTTGTCCGATTTTTATCGTTGCCCCTCACTAGTATTTATCCTGTGTCGTGAGAACAGTTTACAGACATACATCTCTCATGCACAAACTATCTGCGGATCATACAAATATTTATTCCGTGCGGGGATTGAACCCTCGCGGGTTCAATCCCCGCACGTAGCGCAGTAAACTAATTGCTTAGCCACTACGTCAACTATGCTGTTCCTTAACCGGACTTCCACGCGGGAGTCTCACGCACACTTGACCAGGTTTTTACAAAATGTTACGTAGAATACAAACTTAAAAATACTTAAGTAAACGCGTATGTTTCTTATGAAAAGTGAAATTTCATAGCCCATAAAAATAGACAAAGGAATAATTTTAAAGCGTGCAAAGGTGCGCAATATTTATAGGCTTACGGCCGCAGACTCACCATTATGTCTCTATGTGGTCTAAAAGAAATGTCCGTCTAACGCTCACTTGAATATTTAGTCAATGTCCGAAGCTATTTTGTGACCTATCCGCTCGACCACAGTGCCACGCTTTTCTATTAGTTTCTAAGAACATAATTGGATTTTTAAGAACCTATAAAAGTGAAGTTTTCTAACAATTTTCTCGTAAAGGTTTGTTTATGAGGCAGGGCCTGGCAGGCAGCCTGGAGCTACATATTGCGTTGCATACAAAATGAAAAAAACAAACGGGTTGCACTCCAGGAGTGCCGACAGAAGTGAAAACTTATTTTTATTTATTGATTTAGACGCGTTCGCGGTCTGCTATATGCACACACTATAGCTGCGTCTCGTAACGGTGTCGCGAGTCCAGAGATTTTATCTCATCTAAAAATATGCGTACCGCGCTAAAAGAAGTTTTCACTTCAAAAATGTAATGAATTTTCCAACCAATTCATGACAAAAATAGTTAGTATCACTTTGAATTATGCCAAGAACACGTGTGATACGAGTTTTATTCATTAGTACCTATAAAAATATTTACTGATGTCAAGTTTTTATGACAGAAAAATAAAATTTATATTTATTATGTTTATCGCCACTTAACTTTTTTGTCATCCGATATGGATAGACTTTGGTTCAAAGATCAGCGAAGGATCGATATCTATAGATTTTACATCCATGTAGGGTGCAGGATGCGTCGTGTGCCGGGTGGCGTGCCAGACAGACCACCTGGACGCGGGAACTATTGACCACCTTTCTGTCACTAACCAACTGATCTCTATATCATGTCAGCATAGATATCGTAATTAAATTATAGCTGGTCCCACTTAGACGGCTTTTTATTTGTCTAATTTCATTGAGGCAATGTATTTCTCATGTTCTTTTGTCTACAAACAAATAGATTGTGCCTTTAATGCATCGCCAAAGTTTAAATCTAAAATCTAAATCGTGGTAATATAGATTAGAGTAAATGCAAGTAAAATAAAATGTAGCAATTCCTAGCTCCAAGAACATATTAATGGACCTAATCAAACTTGACCAAGGGACTCTTTACCAGAGGGATGAGCAGCAGCGTCCCTTCTGTGATTCAGCAGCTATTCTGCAACACTACATATTGTATATTCTCGAAAGTACAAGGCTGCTAATAATTAAACAAATGGCGGGTTAATACTCTTAACAAGTATTGCATTAAGTTGGGGTGCCACTGGAAAGTGTAACGGTATTGTGCGTCGCCAAAGTCCTGCGTCAATCAGTGGATGCGGGCTCACAATTAGACGCACGTGTCGGATGGAAAACTGAGTGCGAATACAAATAAATTCTCATATAAAACCATTTAAATATATTGCCTTACACATAGTAATGTAACGGTTTTTAACGTCCCTTCTTTAACACTGTTGTCTCTGAACAGTGACGCTCAGCTTTAAATTTCTCTCTACTCTACTCGTTATATGTTTATTCTCCTTAGCTACAGTGCCCTTCTAAACGGAACAGAGTAATGTCTACAGTTACTACAGCTTAGAGGCGAATATCTGGAACTGGGGTGGTATCTACCAAGCCGGCCTCTTGCAGTAAGAGAGCTACCACCATTTATCATAAAACAACAGAGTACTTGGTATAGTAACAGTAAAAGCAAATGATGATCATGACCATGTCTAAATTGCTTTAAAACTATACATTAAGGGCGCAGTACCAGCGAAGCTAGGTACGCACGTATACTTAGCTTCGCTTTGTATGAAAATGTAGAAGGGATCATCCACTGCGACCCAAAGTCACACTGCGTATGGATGCATGGCTTGATGACGTCACCAACACACGTGGCCGGCTCAGATGCATCGCCCACGCAGCTCATCGCGGCGCACGCTATACATGCAGCACACGGAAGCGGAGTTTCAAGGTGACAGCGGATGGTAAACAAACAAAGCGTATGAACTAGAACTGACGTGTTAACGGCCGGCAATGAGCGTGGGTCATTATCCGTGCGCCGCATGTGCTGCAGTGGAAAGGTAGACACACGCAAACAAACAAATGGACCCACACAGATAACGTGCGTAGCTTCTGCATGCATATCCTACGCAGCAATGGAACTGCGCCTTAAAGTTAATATTACACATGGATCACTAGTTGACATCTGATTGTTCATCATTTAATTTGATGTTGAATATATCTAGGATAGCTTAGTTACAAATAACGTTACCATCATATCAGCTAAAAGACGTCTACGGCTGAATAAAGCTCGCCCTCATAGATTTTCACAATTATGTCGTCATTTTAGAGGGAATTTGCCAGTACTCACCACGCTCGACGGGTTGGTGCGCATATGGCTACTCTTCCCAGAAGTGACGCTGGTGCCCATTCCTCTGGCTTAAAGTCCCTTAATCACCTTTACGGCATCCACGGGATGAGTTGGTGTGGTGCTATATTCTTAAACCGGAAACCACTCGGATTAATAACAAACAAACAATGCATGTATAATTGATCATATAATTTAAATATATACGAGTAGTAAGCGTAGAATAGTTTAGGCTTTACAACTTTATGATGCGTGTCGTTTCCGGCAAAGAAAAGCGCCACTTTCTACCCATAGGTGTCGTAAAAGCGATTAAGGGTTGATATCAAGAGGATATGCAGCAGCATCGTCCCGTGTGCTAACAACAACATACTGGATTCACCAATCTGCCTGCCAAGCATGATGACTATGAAAATAATCCGTATGACCGCTGATTGTAGTGTTGATTGGGAGGCCGATGTTCACCACTGGACGTTTACGGGCTGATGTGATAACTTTATAGCTAATTTAATACATCCATTTCCCGTTACAATCCGTGTTCTCTCCTGAATACTCAAATGACCCCACACATTGCAAACAACCAAGAGAAGATTTAGTTCTTGGTCATTAGCTAACACTTAGCGCGAATTGCATTATTTATATTTAAATAATAGGTTGTTTGTATTTCCCTCACGATCTTCGGACCACCGTGGTTTTTGCGATTACCTTACACATCTGGCCCGTAATTAGTTGATTATGAGTGTTCTGGTAAATTGCTAAATTAAATTATTACTGTTCTTTTACTTGCACGCGGTTAACACGAAGCCTTTTACCTGTACATAATAGTTAAGCCGGATTTATAGCTGTAGAGTTATTGCGCTTTATCACTTGTTATATTACAAAACTAGCTGTGACCCGCGGTTTCACCCGCCGTTAATTCAAAAGAAATCGGATTATTAATAAATATTTTTTATATAATTAGTATAGTATATATATTTATATTGGATTTCATGGGTTTTCATTTTTTTTCGCGGAACCCTCAATCTTTTTCTAAAACATGAGTAGCTTAAGTTACTCCTTATAACATCAGCTATCTGCTAGTGAATCTCCCGTCAAAATTGATCCAGCCATTTCGGAGATTAGCCGGAACAAACAGACAGACATACAAAAAAAAGTTGTTGTTAGTTATAAGTAGTAGTAGTAGTAGTACCGTATATTCTTTTATATGCGTTTAGTATGAAGCTGATATTTTGACATTACAAACAGACACTTAAATTTTATTCATTTGTATAGATTTAAAAGCTACATTTTATGCTATTTACTTTCTGGAAATCAAGATTAGGTGGACCAAATCCCGTGAAGTGCCTGGGGGGCGGCCTTTTTAAAGTCGCCTCCCCTCCCAAGAGGGTTAACCGCTTTACAGTTATCCCTTCTGTGATGTGCCTAAAGGCGTGGCATCATGGGCGGCTCTAGTGTGATCTTAGGAGGATCTGGAGCCTCTCTTCAGTGCCGAAGATGACCGCTCCAGTGGTTTTAGCTAGTAGAAGTACGGCATACCCCTTCACCCTTCCCCGGAGCGAAGGAAGTTCATGTAGAATTTCCACTGAAGACCAATAAAAAATAAAAATAAAGATATCGCATTTTGTCGGATATTCTCCGACTAAGAATTACCCTTCTTTTTGTAGGCATGATAAGACACTACGGACTTATTTCAGGTGAGTTGACAACAATGTGGATAACACTACTACAACAAGATAGCTAACGTGGTTTCCCCGAGAAGTAGTTCAGCAATAGTATCGAATACAACCAATAGCCAGAAGCAGCGCCAACCAGCTTCAGTGTACTTGAGTCAGACTTCAAGTAAGGAGCTAGGAAAGATGAAGTTGAAGATCTTCCGGCAATTGCTATCACCACTAAATAGTAAAGTTGTTGCAATTGCTCTGGAACTACAAAAATTGAGCACATGCCGTGGCCTCAGTTCGTTTTATATACCATCATGTCAACACACACACAATAATACAACACTGTATTCTGCGTACTAGATGGTATTGGCTATTTCATAAGCTGGCATAGAAAGAGTACACATTTGTGTCTAAATCAAAAATTGTTACTTTAGTGTGCAAATTACCTGACGGCTACGAGATGGCGTGTTGGTTCAAGAATATTTTTGATCCAAGAATAGGTGTCTTTCAAGAATAGGTCCTCAGGTGTTTGTACACTATAGAGCATATTGTAATTAATAATCAAGCCATTCCCCTTGCATAAATTGTCTTGTCAGATTAATTCTTAAGGTAATATAAATAAACGTTATCAATATATTAATTTAACTTTGCAATATTATCTAATGTTAGTCCATAAAATTGTCACAAGTTCATAGCTCCCTAGGCGTACATCTGGAGTGCACTGTGTGCTCTTAAACACAGAGTTATTGCGTCATAATCTATGCAGGCAGATGTGCGAGCTGATTGCAACAGCTTAGATATATTTAGCTAACAGGTGCTGTTCTATCACCACGTGGTAAGACAGGGCTGGCTGGCAGGCTTACGAAAATAAGTGTACGAAACTAACAACTGTAGTATTATCATGAAAATGCAGCAACACCAAACATTAAATATATAAATATGGTAGTTTTATTTATTTACCTTGAGATTTTAAATACATTTGTTTTACAAAAAATATACACACTCTATGAATGAACCGAAGAAAATGGTAAGTTGGATTATTTGTATCAATTCATATTAAATTGCAGTGACTTACGCATCGAAGGTCTTACTCATGATTATGTACTAGTTAGAATATAATAGAATAAAATATTCTTTTTTGTACACCGATAGATTAACAAGTTTTAAGAAAATAAACTACAATAAAAGTAATTGTACAATGGGCGGTCTTATCGCTGTTATGTTGTATTGTATTGTATGTTAGTAGTACCAACTTCCTGGTACATGTACCAGCTTTTAGGGCCTCATACCATATACCAACTAAATAGAATATCAAAGAAGTTGTACTTTACGATTACCAAGGCGGGAGATCAGCTCCGATTTGTATGAAATAGGCAGTCGATGACGTGTTAGAGTGGTCCAAAGAGGTTAAAAAAGCTCATCAAAGGCCGCACACAGAAGGGGCCCGTCAATCATTGACGGGCCGATACCTGCCGGGGGAGCGGTCCAATGCAGAAAAGCGTACAAGTCACCCCCGGCTAGAGGTAAGAAGAAGGACACCGTGGGTTTTAGCCGTTTAGATCCCGGCATGCCCCTCCGCCCTTCCCAAGGCGGAGGAAGTCCAAGAGGATTTCCCCACCTTAGTAAAAAAAAAGGGTAGAACAAGGTTGATAACTTTTTTTTGTCATCGAACCCACTAAGTATCTTTCTAATAAATATAAATAAAATCTACATTTTAAATAACAATTATGTGCGAAACAAGTATTTTCAATTCCAAATTCACTCACATTAACGTTACGATTACTTTATTTATACGTCAAAGCATTCGTGCTACCTCCGTACCAAGATCGCTAGGCTACTATCTTACATCACTGGGTCGAAATACGGCTTAAAGGTTAAAACTTAAAGTAAAACAACTTTAAAGTTATTCAAAGTTCATTGCCAGCCCTAACCCAGTCGGGACTGGGCAGGGTAAACCAGTTGTCGCGATTTTATAGAGTGGATATTATATAATGGCTACTAACTTGATAATTACCCTATCCGTGTAAGGAGCAATCATAAAAACTACTCGCTTCTCCCAGTGTTTATATGGCATCCAATTAAATGCAACAAGGCGCTTTGTTTTCTGAAAAAACAGTGTTTTTTTATCGCTAATAACACTTATGTTTAAATTAATTGACGTGTGAGTTTATGAGCTGAGAGAACAGTGAAAATTTGAGCGTTATTGATTTATTTTGATATAAACTATATTTATTTTACTTAAACTCTGGGTTTGTGAACAGATACACGGTGAAAATCAACGACGGCAGACTAAATTATATTGTCATCTTTATTACTGGCGATGTAAAAAGGATTCACTTAAGATATTTTAGAAAGGGTAGCACATGTTTGAATAACGCCTTCATTAACGTAATCTATCATTATCGCAGAAGCTTCTGCTGGTCATTATAATAATCGAGTTTCATTACAACTCTGTTCAGTATGATAAATCGATACATCGGTACGTGTCATTAGCAAGCGACGTGTGCGCAACCATGATTAGAAACAGATAATGTTGAATCACGCAGGTGGGTTTCCTTGTAGAAAAGTTTTTGCACAGATATATATATAGTAGGCAGCTGCCGATGTGAAAATTGCGAGCCCCTATGTCCCCACCAGTCATAATCCAGGTATTAATAGTCAATAGCTAATGACAAAATGGTAATGCAAGCAAACGTTTGGTCAAACGGAACGCAATTACCTTCAGACATTAGATTCCAACATCGGTTGCAAACGATACGGGCTGAGACACGTGCGCCCTGTCAGGACCTCAACAAATTATAGTTTTACCAGTCTAATGGACAATAAGTACATTAAAATTAACATCGCAAAAATAGAACATCTTTTGATGTAAGGATTTTGTAATAGTCATTAGCACCCACATAAAGTAAGGCCAATACAGGCGTATAACAAGATATTAAATTACATATACTACTGAGCTAAAAGTAAACCTACAAAGGTTTACGTGTAGCTCACTGTAGTCACGTCTCCATTAAAATATGTTAAAGCGATGTTTAGTTACATTAATTAATATTTTCCATAATTGATATTTCGTAAATTCATACCAAGTTCAAATTTCTGCCACAAAGAAAAATCAAGCATTAACCTTTTATTTTTTGACACGGAATGCTAAAATACGATTTATTCCTTGCAACTTACACTTTTAATTACCGCAATCAAACGCCACACGATTTTGAAATGAGAATGACCGGGAGCAATTCTCTAGTCCTGTATATTTATTTAAACATTGAATGCATTTTCTCTTAACTCTAAATTTACTTCTTTCGAACAAATTTTTCTACCTCTGTAGTTTCTGATTTTCTCATACTGACCGATCTCCATGGGTCGCCTGAGATAAATAATTATGTATTAATTATGCATACCTATCAACTAACACGTTTTTGCAAAAAATATAATTGATGAATTATATTGTGTTACATCTATACCATAATATATTCTATATTTCTACTATGATTTTAAGACAGTATCGGATCTATTCCAAAATAATATTTTGACTAACAATTTTTGGTAAATGCAACTTGATCGAAACGTCGAAGTTAGTCAAAATATTATTTTGATATTAATCTGTGCGCGAATATTGTCTTAAAATGTTGTATTCAATGCACGTAAGTTCAACAATTACTAATATGTTTACTATGTTTAAGTGATGATGATGATATGATGACCACAGAATGTAAATAATTGCTCCCTGGTAATAGGACTCGCTTCGTCCTTCCTAATCATGTTTTTATTAAATAAAACATATGATCAAAAAAATCAAACAATATAAGATTTAAAAAAGAAAACAGCTCTTTTAATAAATGGATTGAGTGTTTGTTCAAGTCAAATCGCAGCAGCCATCAATAAATAGAAGAACTCGGTGCAAAGTTCCGCAAAGCTTTTGTACGCGGCGCACATGCGCGTTCTCAATATGGATCGAATACCTCACAAAACGCTTTTCATTTCGTTTGAATCGCTCGTGTACTTTGTGCGTACACGCAAGATGAGTCAGAGACATTGGATTAAACATAAAACAGATATGCCACCATTATGAAAACGTTTATTTTTTACTGTATTTATGGATGAGAAGAGTATTAAAATATATTTTAACTTGGCTTAGCACAGGCCAAAACAAGACGTAGGCCGTTACGTTACGAATTACGAAGTAGCTAATTTCCGCTAGTCACTACGCCTAGCACGGGAATTTTATACGTTGACTCACGTCACGGTCAGAGCCGCGTCAACGTCGCTCGATGCTGAGACGCTCTGCTTGCAGTCAAGGTTGACATCTGAGGAAGCTGCAAGTACCAGGTTACATATCTTTTAGGACTGGTCAGCTCATAACTGCTATGGCAAATGTATAAGACAAATTATTTGTAAAAAATGGATTGTATTTCTTGCCCGCTATTTTCCATGGGACCCACAATTTGGACCCGTGCAACATAAATATTTACATCATCATCATCATTTCGGCCGAATGAAGTCCACTGCTGGACACAGGCCTCCCCCAAAGATGACCACAACGACCGATATGGGTGTGTTGTGTGCTCACTGGGGGGTCTTGCCATAATCGCCACGCTTGGCAGACGGGTTGGCGATCGCAGTTGAGTTGTTAATGTATTTGAAGGACGCTGCTGCCCATCCTCCAGTTAATCCCTTAGTCGACTTTTACGACACCCACGGGATGAAATGGGGTGGTGGCATTCTGAGCCGGCACCACACGGCCATACATAAGCCTATTTGAAATAAAGATACTTCAATGTTTTTTTTGCTACACATGCAGTACCTACTTTCTCTTTTTAACGTTTTATTTATTTTTACTGAAGTATCATAATGGCTATTCACGTGCAATCTATTAGAAAATTCATACGAAGTGTTATTTGGTATCATCATCATCTTAACAGCCAAAGAACGTCCACTACTGAACAAAGGACATAGATTTCTACAGTCGTGTCGTCATTTTGGGGGGAATTTGCCAGTGCTTACCATGTTTGGTAGGCAGGCTAGTGAGCGCGCTATGGCTAGCATACACAGAAGGGATGCTGCTACCCATCCCTCTGGTTTAGAGTCCATTAGTCGGCTTTTACGACATCCACGGGAAGAGACGGAGTGGTGCAATATTCTTAATCCGGACACCACACGGAATTATTTGGTATGCACCGTTGCAATTGAATTTTAAGTCACATCTGTTATAAAAGAAATCGCAGAATTTCATCAAGCTTATCAACGATTGTTTAAAGTTTCAAAACTTCGAAGAAGACTGAAAGCATAGGTACAACACTCGCGAGAAGTGGTCTACATTCTTTGGCGTCGCGTAATTAGTAGCGGGGTGAGTTGTCTGCCAGGAATTCTTTTGATGGAAGACAAACGGAGGAGGCTTCGTCGAGCTTCCATACAATGGGATATCGTATGTCGGCCACCTGCATGTTCACTTTGCAGAGATGCGCATGCGCAGAGCGGTAAGCAGGGAGTTATGCGTTGCGCGCTTGCAGAATATGATTGGATATCGATTACATCATGAACTAATAAAATCAGTATCCTTATTAAATAGCATTATGAATTTTGTACTAAATATAACGATAAATTAATTTTGTTTGTTAATGTGTAACCTTCCTTGTTGATCGTTTAATTATGTTTTAATTTTCTAGGCGTAAATGAATATAATTTAAGTTATGTTAAAATATATCTAATTGCTTGAACTTTGAGATCCTTATACTTAGATTTCTTATTTTCTTTTTAATGTTTTCCACTAGGCTTTCTCCTTTTGTGGGTACAGTTTACAGACATAAAACTCTAACATACAAACACCCAAACCCGGAACTGTCTGTGGGTAATATAAAAAAAAATCCGTGCGGAGATCGAACCCGCGAGACGTTGCGCTGAATACCAAGCGACTAGGCTTATGTGAGAGCGTCATGCTCCAGAAGGAGGTCGCTGAATGGGATCGGGAGAGGACCGATCCCACCCGGAGAAGGAGGACACGGAGCCGAGGTAATAACCGCCGCGGCGCCCGTGTCCTACACCCCTGAGCCCCCTGTCGTCTTTATATGGCGGGGGCCTTGGGAATGGCGAGTGCGCCTAGAGGGAAACCTGCGTACTCATACTGAGTGACCCCCGGGATGACGGTGGTGCGCATGTGGTCACGCGCCTCAGTGTGTGCAGCACAGCGCATAGCGAGGTTTCGGGGGAATCCTTTACAATCCCCCCGAGAAGTGCCTGGGGGGGTGGCCTCTTTACAGTCGCCTTCCCTCCACTAGAGGGGGTGACCGCTTTATAGTCATCCCCTCCGAGATGTGCCTAAATGCGTGGCACCAATAGGTGGCTCTAGCTAGATGGAGATCTTTCGAGATCCTGGAGCCTCCCTAAGGTGCCGAAGATGACCACTTCGGTGGTTTTAGCCGGTAGGAGTCCGGCATACCCCTCCGCCCTTTCCCGGGGCGGACGAAGTACATGATGTATTTCGACCGGATCAATAAAAAAAAGGCACTGCACCAAACCAGCCGTAAGTACTAATTTGCCTTTGTAAGTACTTTAATATACGCGCCTATAATTTATTTTAACTGCTCCAAAAACAGCGCATGTACTTTGGAAACTACAACTTTCTTTTAACAAATCAATAGTGTAACTGTAGCCCCGTGCAATCTTATATTATTAATTTTTGCTTTACAGTGAAGCCATAAAGTCAATAATACAATAACAATTACTAAATAGCTACCTCATTCCAACCCAAAAAGTCATAAACAATAATAGTACTTTTACATCACGGTCGTTATAACCATTGTGAATTGGCTCGTAAAATCGCCAGATCTCACACGAAGATACGGTCGCCCCCGTGTCTCCTGCTGACTCCTGAGAACGTCACTCATTACAAATAGTACTTTTCTATTGATATAAAGTTAAACTTATCGATACACATTTGTGTATCGGTATTATCGTGCGCCCGTTGCGGTTTGTGTGGGAAGCGACCGAATTTTTTGACGATTAGACTTAAGTACACGTACCGAGACACGTGCTATATTTTTACGGGGTGCATGAAAGAGCTACCACGATTGGAAATAGTTAAGTACGTCCAGCGTACCCAGGCTTCGTCTCTTAGGCCCGTTACCAAACTTGCTGTCAGGCCAAACTTTTCGTGTCAATTTCCATAACATGTATGCTTGGCACGAAACTATACTCGTATACGTGCTAACACGTATATTGTTTCATGCCAAGTTGGCACTGCCTACGTGTGAGAAGAAGAATAAAATAAGGGTTGTTTGAAATATATAAACTATAGTTTTTATACAAAATATAGAGCATTTTAAGAAACCAATTTGAATATTTTGATAATCGGCCCAGGAGTTTATGTATAGAAGAATATTTAAGGATTTGACTTTTAAGGGTTATGACGTCATTAGTGGCGTAAAATATGTGTGCCGTTGCCGTTGCCTTACTAGTTGTACGTTTTAAGAACTGTCAACCACACGTCATCTGTCAAAGAATGTCAAAATATTTGTACCCTAATCTTTTATCCTGTATTGCACTATTTTTGTTTGTTAGGTTAGGTTATGTAAGGTAACGTGTTTTTTTTTGTTACACTGAAACTAGCGCTTAACTTATTATCTAAGACTAAGTATTTATAGACGGATAGTATTAAGCATAAACGAAAAATCTATTACTACCTCTTACGAATACATGCACAACGTCATATGAAACAAAGAGATCTCTATAGAGCATTGGTTACAGCAAAATAATCGAATGGCACCGTTTCGTACTAAAGTAACAATCCACTTTCTGTTAAAACTGTTAGCGTCGTGTGTTAACCAGATGGTTTCAGGTAAATATAGCTGTAGGCGCGCAACGCTTCAAGACGTGCGCGAACGGTGAGTGCTGTCTCTTTTTATCACACTTAATGCTCGCATAAGGATGACAGGTCTTTATAACTGGAAATTTGTTCAGCTTAATAGGTATCGAATCACGGGCGCTCTCTCTTCCCCTCACCCCATTAGAGCCGGAGTCCCACAAGGATCCGTGCTAGCCCCACTATTGTTCACACTGTACACCAGTGACCTCCCCAAAAGACCTGCTAATACGACCCAATTAGCACTCTTCGCCGATGACACGGCCATTTTCTACTCTGGTCGCAGTCCCGATAATATAACTAAGATCCTCCAAGCCACAGCCAACGCCTACGGGAAATGGTTCAGGAAATGGCGGATCGAAGTTAACCCTATCAAAAGTAAAGCCGTCCTATTTTGCAAATTAGGCGACGACCACCCACGCTTCAGGGAGATCTCGATGCTGGGCCAATCGGTTCCTTGGGAACCGCACGCCAAGTATCTTGGAGTCACCCTAGACAAAAAACTGACCTTCATTCCCCACACAAAGATGGTGCGTGCCCGCGCTGCCTTTGTGCTTGGTCGCCTTCACTATATTCTGAACGCTCGTAGTAAATTATCCCTTAGAAATAAGGTGAGAATTTACACCACATGCATTCGACCCATCATGACCTATGCCAGCCCAGTGTTCGCACACGCCGAATCATACCCACTCCGTAGATTCGAAACCCTCCAAACCCGGTTCATGCGCAAGGCCACCGGAGCGCCTCTGTACATGCGAAACGATCAACTCCATTTCGACCTTAACTTGCCGACCATCAGGCAATTTATGAAACAAGCGTCTAAACGCTATCTCGATTCTGCCCTGTCCCACCCAAATCCCCTTGTGGTATCAGCCGCCGACTACGAACCCTCCCGTATCAGTAGAGTACGCCGCCCGAGGCACGTTCTGGTCGATCCAGACGATGAAATCACGTTAGATCACATGAAGAGACTCGCGTTGTCTCGTTCACTAAACACCCGACCGTTGTACCGCCCTCGCCGCCGAGGATGCCCGCCTCACCGACGTCGCGGAGGCCTATCGCTGCGTCACCTTCCCGTTCAAGTTAGCACTTCTCCCTCCCGTCTCTTGCTCGCGCCGGCCCGTGCCGAGCCTGTAGCTTTAAATGTCCCCTAATACAATTTAAATAATACCGATCCAGCTGTCCCCAAAACAATAGCTTGATATCCCCAGCAACGCCCTAAGCCGAGGTCCGTGTCCCGCAGGGGGCGCCCTTAGCGAAAGTTGCTTAGTTTTTAATATTTAATTTAAGCCTGGCTGGAGGCCTCTTTTGGCTTCGCCAGCAAATGACCGGTTAAGCAACCACATTTCCCAGAAATGTATGCGAGAAGCCCAACAAAAAAAAAAAAAAAAAAAAAAAGCTTAATAGGCTCTATCCTATGTACGTAGGTAATACTATACCTTTGCTTACAACTTTTTATAGACATTGTATTTTTTACGTTTAATTGTAAACTATATAAAGTCATTTTATCATAATTCCTCCGATGACTTAATTGAAGGTGAAATAAAAGTCAAATGTTTTCCCCAAAAATATGAGAAATCTAAATGTTTGTTTTTATTCTAACCACATAAACATCAATAGCAACTTTATTCCTCGAAACGGGTTTTTTTTTAAATGGTTTTCGAAAAATGGACAATTCCCATTCTACAGCTGATACTTACATTGGCCGTGTGGTTTCCGGTAAAGACAAGAAAAACCTTGCTTGCAAAACGGATACAATTTATACAAAGTACAGGATCTGACCTTAATTTTAAGCCACGCCCAGGATTACATAGCCAAGTCACCAAGAAATTCCCTCCGTAACCGTTAACGAAAGAACAACATTTATCAGAAAAACCATAAAATAAAATAAAATATATCTACTTACAGCTTGTACAGGTAGGTCTAGATGTAGAACACGGTTGTTTCGGTAGTACTGAGGTGATCAGGATACCGTACTGCACACGCTCGGAGAGTGCCTGCCTTTTTGATTTGAAAATACTTGATACGCACATATTTTTTATTTGAACTAAAGACTATATTCATACCTATATATGATACGAATTGTGTTTGTCGATAAAAAAATTTGTTTTAAATTTTGGCTGCTGCTATAGGATAGTTGTATTTTAGATTCCAAATTGACTCATATTAACGGTACGATACGAATACTTTTTCGCAAGTTGTTCGTGTATGGGCCTCAGAATTTGATTATCACTTGCGTTGACGGTGAAGGACAAATTCGTGTAGAAACCTGGCAAACCTGAGAGGGGTCCAAAATATTCTCAATCGTGTGTGCAGTCCGCCAATCTGCACTAGGCCAGCGTAGTGTACTAAGGCCTTAACTTTCTCTTCGTGAGAAAAGGCCGGGCCCAGCAGTGGGATAGTAACGGGCTGATTATGGATATGCCGTAGCCATATAAGGAAAATTGTCCCTATAATTTAACCTATAATAAGAACAATTGTTAATTAATTGTCATAATTGTTATTAATTATATATATTACATATTAGACATAATTCACAATCACACAATATTTAAATGATTATATTTTTTAAATTTAATTCGATCATATTTGCAAATGTTGTGTACATCTATAATAGGTATACATATAGGAATTTGTTATTGTAATAAGCTATATAAACTTAACATATGTAAACTGTTGATGTGCCTTATGAAATAAATAAAATAAAAATAAATAAACACCTTCAAGTATTTAAATAAATATGTTGCCTGGATAAATGGCTTTATGCAGACCCTTGGCAAAACAACTCATTACTATCAGTGTATCAGCGTTAACTCGGTGACGCACGGAGCCACCCTCATCGGCTGATTGTGGGAAAGGGCAAAGACAATGGCGATTATATCACGGTTAATAGCAGCCATCAAGTATCCGACGGGGAGCATCGGGGGTTGCGACCTGTTATCTGTCGGGATTAGCCACCGGAAAGTTAGCTTGGTTGATTGTGATATAAGATAAATCTGCATCACTTTTCAGTGAAACTACCGCGTTTATTGCAATTCCATGAACATGTACCTAACATTCTTCGTCCATATATAATATATGGGCTGATTACGAGCATTATTCGTCCTCAGGAGATCTTTTTATTTCCTTAAATTACTGAAACTTTCCACTTCTTACTGACTATAAGCCATCAACAATAAGACTAAGAATAGCGCCAGCTTTAGCGCAGTGATTAGTCGCTAGGTTTCCTGCATTACATGTTGCAGTTTGGAGGACCGCAGGAATAATAATTGTATTGAACAAGTATCTGTAGACCATACAAGTATGTATGGTTTACAGATACTTGTTCCCGGTCAGGGTGTTTGTGCACAACAAACTCTAGCCTAATATTGTTTTTTTTTTGTCTTGTTTATAACCCTATCCAAATTTTTATCGTGTTTTTTTTTTTAGTTTTATATTAAGTTTTATTACCGTTTGTGATGTCTCACGTTACTGTCAAATAAAAAAAAATCTTTCTTCTTTCTTTCTTTCTTCTTTCATGTCAGGTTTTTGTCTGTATACTGTACCCAAGAGAAATCCTATTGAGACGTAATCGATATCTTGATTTTGTTTCATCTTGTATAGACATGGCCCTTGGGGGTTACCATCCGGCCGCGGCAATGCGCACTTGCAAGGCGTTCTACAAATTTAAAACTAAAGACATGGATATTTATTTAAATTAATTGAGCTAACTGATTTAATTGGTTAAGAAGGTATATCACAAGGAACCCACATGTTGAAAATGAACTCTGCCCAAGTGTACCTAATGTCCTGATTGCGGCGGCTGGTGTAGGTGACATCACCTGACCCACCTGTGAAGTCGTGGGCGTTGATAAATTAAGTGTAAAAATTAAAATGGTAACGTAATCATACTTATCTGTCATTTTTTAGGTATGGCCTGGAAAACTTGCCGTGATATAAAAATGCTTTTATTGTTGTAAGATATGAATAACAATAATAACACCCCTCTGGGCAGTCGTTATCTCACCATGGGATAAGGTAATCCTGGAGGGCAGATTAAAGTAGCTGCTTGATTTATTCCTACCTTATGATAAAAAAAAGTATATTAAGTAGCTTACAGATCGCATGGCAGTTTGTGGCGAGCTGAATGTGAGTGGCGACACTGGGTACCCGAATGCTCCAGAGAGTCGGTCAGGGCCTCGTCTCCGCTTGCCTTTATTGGTTGGTTGGAGTGGTACCCCATGAGTGCCCGTAGGATTTTAAACTCTGGTTGGCCGATCAGAGGGGGGCCGCCAGAGCTATATGCTCGGGGGTGGAAGTGTCTAATGGCGTAATAATGGGGAAACCCGCTCCGAGTCTTCGAGATGCGCGATGGTGAAACCGGTGCCGCACCTCTCTACACCCCTAGCCGCTCACACCGGTGTTGCTCCTTGTCGCCTGTAGTGGTGGCCATTTAGGGGGCCCATCTTGTGAGTGGCAAGTCACCGTCTGCCACAGAATTTCACTTTAAAGGTTGAAAGGCAGACGCCGTTTTTTCCGTTTTTCTTAGTATTAAATCCATTTAGCACCCATTGCAATAGACCTTATACTTGTAGTTTCCATTTCAAACAATAGTTTTATACCTCTGGGGACAATCTGAGACTGCATTTTATAGTGCAGCCATGGAGAGTCCCCGGTTAGTGTCCCATTACATTTTAGATTAAAATTCTCTAAAGGGCCTCTGCGTGTTGGACCCATGTCCCCGCGTAAACCTATCAAAAGACCGGGTTCCCTCTTACAGGGGACATAAACCCGTGTAAAAGAGAGAATAATAATAATAAGCAGAGAAGTATTTAACTGACAAAGGAAAATTTAAAAAGCCTTAGATTTAAGGTTAACTCGGTAGCATGGAAATCAAATATTAATATGAACATTTGAGAACTTTTGTCACGGCTATCAGCAAAATAATCAAAATTGTAATACACATATACCAACAATAAGAGCTATTTATGTGTACTAAAACGTAAAAAGCTATAAAAAGAACACATAAAAAATCGAACCATAGTACTCACAACCATAAAGATCATTATTGCTTATCATAACTATTGCATTTTATAGAGGGGAGAATGCATTGTGTTAATATCACAATATGGTGCTGTCAGTTAATTGGAATAGATTATGGGAATCAGGGAAGAAGTACGTTATAGAGTGGTCCCAGGGGAAGCTCCGCGGATGGACTTTTTTATTTTTTTATCGAGTCATCGAGTGACAATGGAGAATGGACGGATTATCACAATATTTGGAGGCGGTCGTGTGGCTCGACTGAAAATTGACACCGCCTGCGGTTGTTCATCAATAAAACTGGTAGATAAATACGCTTAATCATGTTTAATAATCTATTTGACTAGATAATTACTGCGGTATAATTTATTATTGTCAACAATGTGCAGTTGCTGCAATTAGAGTAGTATTTTTGATCTAGAATTATAGTTCAGACGCACCTGATTTTATCATCATTATCGTTTCAGCTGAAAAACGTCTACAGCTGGCCAGACGCCTTCCCAAATATTGCTACAACGATCGCTATGTATTATTAAGTATGGTGTATGTTGTGTGCTCATTGGGGGGTTTTGCCATAATCGCTACGCTTGGCAGATTAGTTGGCGATCGCAGTTGAGTTATAAATGTACTTGAAGGACGCTGCTGCCCCTCCCCCGGCTAATCCCAAAGTCGCATTTTACGACACCCACAGAATGAGATGGAGTGGTGGTATTCTTATCCGACACCACACGGCAAATCTCAATTACAATTCAAAAATCTGATTTTATACCTATCTGAAATTAAAAGATCCCGCGGCTTCAATAAGACATGTTTCAAACGATAATTACTACTACTAAAATGAATACAGTAAATTTTTCCCTCTCACATCGCGACTGGAAACAAATATCTAGCACGTCACATCTTACATAAGCGACCTACCCCAAGCTTCTATTCGATTAGTACCAATTATAACTGAATTACGTATCAAATGGGCACTGGTTGGTGTCGCGGTCGTGACCCAGTGAGAGGCCCGCATGTCTGAGACGACCAGACGGCGGGGCTCCGCACTCAGATGACCACCAAGATCTTACAAACGAACCGTCTCGAGTGATCCGTGATTCACCGTGGGACTCAGAGACGGAAGCCGGAGCGTATGATGTAATTTCCGGCTATTATGAAAGCTAGTTCCTATGTTCATAAGATCATAGTTTTATTGAATACGTAATCCCAATATGTTCGTATACTTGGGTTGTAGTTATAAAAAATACAAAGGATACCTACCTGCTGTAACTAGTAACTTTAGCTCATCGGATATAAATGAATATGTTAGAATTATTTGCCCTAGTTAAAAAAAAAACACAAATCCGATAACAATCACAGTAGCTGAATTATAGCGTGAAAACATACATCGTGGTCGACCGACATTTATATTAATAAAAAAACAAATAATAGATGTAACAAAGCTAACAAAGCTTTGAAGATGCGCAATAAATGTGCAATAATGTGCGTTCTTGCGCGCGCTCCATTGGAACTGTATGATAAGCGTGTCGGGCGTGACAATGGACGCAATGGCGCGTGCGCAGCCGACGAGCACACCTTGTTGCGCGCCCATGCACCGTGCATCCCCGATCACGTAGGACGCGCGTAGCTTATCTATGTGTAGTTTTCTTTATAATCAGTTTTTATTATTATTCGTATTTATTTATTCTGCATATTAGTATTCTTATTCCGACTTTTAACCTCGCGGTTATCGCAAAATACAATCGCTAAAGAAATAAAATAAGCTTCCAAATTCCATTGTTGCTATGTCCGAAAAAGCAAGCTTATCGAACAAATAATAACACCATACAGAAGCATTGAATGCAGATCTTGAGCGGTCCATTGTGGTTGTTTCCTTTCATATTTGATTTGTTGCTACAAATAGCGGACATGAAAAGCGTTTAAGGTACTTAATGTCCAGTAATTGGCGATCAATGAGGATCAGTGGGTACATTGTGCTAAAGTATCGAATGGCTCCACTTCTATTGTCCGAGCGCGGATAAAAAATACTAATAAAAAATATTACTAAGCCAAATAAGCACCCGTCAAGGGTCAGCCGTCAATGGTGAGCTGTCGATTTGTGACAGTTTAAATAATATCTAATGAAATTTAATACTCGATTAATAATATAATATAGTATCTAATTTTTTCAATATCTTTGCGGTCATTATGTTTTCGACGTACCGTTATTAGTAAAATTTCACTGTATAGCAAAATTATGAATATTAAATCCGCAATGATTCGATTGGCGCAGTGGCTGCAATTGGTCCTGGACGGAACAAATATTTGTATGATCTACAGATAAATGTTCTGGGTCTGGGTGTTTGTGAATTCGAGATTGGTCTGTAAACTGTACCCACGACACGAAAGGAATACGAATGTAAGAACTTAAAAAAATTTATGAAAGTTAGCATAAATATTGTCACCACAAGCATAACAGTTTAATACACAAGCGATAATATTACTCATTAAATTTAAACAACAGCAACAAGGTGTTCCTAACGGTCCTCACAAAACGTTTTAAATTCAAATAGAACAGAGGAAGCGCAATCACCGGGCGCGGTCCCACGCACTCTGAATAAGAAATATGAGCTGAACGGATACTGCTATTATCAAAACATTATTACAACACTCGAAACGCATCGCCCCACCAGTGTAAAAATTAAACAACAATTGCCTTTAATATTCGCTCGCCTGTACGAACCCTCGGCTGGTTCTATAAAAAATCTGTCAATCTGCCGTAGATCAATCATCCTTGGTGAATAGTTGGGGGGTGAGCGACACGCTTCTCGACCGCAATCAAACTTCGCAGATAATAAAAGGTAGTCTATATTTACGTAAACGCATCCATTTGATGTCCAATATTATGCGCGGGCGCATCCGACACTGATTTCTTTTTGTTCGACCCTATTCACTCCTTTGTAAGAGTTTAACACTTGAATGACGTTTTGCAAATATCACACGAAAGTTAAGTAGGCGTTTTGATGTACTATTTTAGATTCTTCTTACTTTAAGAAATTTGTGATTAAATAGATCTTTAATGTTACCTACCTTGGAGTCCGCTCGGTACCAGCTCCCACCGACAAATAAATTGTGTACATGTTCATGGATGTACAACGTAGGTACTTTAGACTGAAAAAGATACATTTACAAAAAATAACAGTATAATGCGTAGAATATATTTTAATAGCAATATTTAAAACCATTTTCCGTGTAGTGTCCGGATTAAGAATACAACACCACTCCATCGCCTCCCGTATGTCGTAAAAGGCGACTAAGGGACTTTAAACTATGGGATGGGCAGCAGCCTCCCTACAGTGGAACAGTAGCCATGCTGCGCTCACGAACCCGCCTGCCAAGCGTGGTGAGCACTGGCACAAATTCACCCCAGAATGAATATAAGGCATGTTACCATGATCCATGATCATCTTATGGGGGAGGCTTTCGTTCAGCAGTGGACGTTTTTTGGCTGATGTGATGACTTTGGAGTTATATTATTAAATAATTACTAAAGATAATACAAACAATATTATTTTAATTATAAAAGTTTGTAAAGTGCAAAGTGTGAACCAGTAAAACTTAAAGCTTCGGCCTCACTTATGTGCGCTCAATTGTTGCGTGACAGTGTGAAATGGACCTTTGCTGGAACAAGACTCAGCACTCCACTGCTGATCATCACCACAGTGGTGTGCAGCCGGAGATGCGCGCGGGCGCGTCCACGTGCGAGCGCCACCGGCGCGCCCACATGCCCACGCGCAGCGCACGCGCCAGGTACACCTAACGCGCGACGCGTGCCCAAGATAACGTGACGAAGGTTGGGTAAGAACAGGTAAGTATAAGTCCTAACTAAAAAAAATGGCCCAGGTTTTTTTAAGAATTAACAAAAACAAGTTCCTTCTGTTACCTATTACGAATTAAAATTAAATGGATTTGATAGGATATCAAAACATCTGAATATTACGCAAAATTTCTAAATAATTATGCAAAATGATGTTAACTCTTTATTATACGTACCCCAGCTAGTACGTACCCGCGATTTCACCCGCGTTTAATTTAAAAGAAATTTAGAGTGCTTTGACATAGAATTTCCAGGATTTTTTTTTCATTGGATTTCAAGGGTTTTCATTTTTTGCGCGGAACCCTAATTATTTTTCCAAATTAAAAGTTATTCCTTATAACATCAGCTATCTGCCAGTGAGAGTGAGTCCCGCCAAAATCGGTCCAGCCATTTAGAAGATTACCCGGAACAAACAGACAGACAAAAAATTTAAAAATAGCTTTTTTGTCATAGGTACCGTATATACTTTCATATGCATTTAGTAAAAAGCCGTTATTTTAACATTACAAACAGACACTTCAATTTTATTTATTTGTATATATAATTCTTATGTACGTGTGTATGTCACTGAACTCCTAAACGGCTGGACCGATTTTGATGAAATTTTGTGTGTATGTTTGAGTGGGTCCCTGGATGGTTTAGATTCACAATTGGACCCGGTGGGTGGCACTGCAATCGGGTTTGGCATGTATCTCCATGTGCGAAGCTGGGGCGGGCAGCTAGTTGTAATATAAATTACGTGATAGAATGTCAGTATAATAATTTTAGTTAAATAAAACAAGTACAATAAAGTCAAGTCAAAATACAATTTGCTACTGTTTCTGCTAGCCTACAACAGGGATGACGAACCTATGGCACCGTAAATTGTGGGCGCGGCATTGACGGACTGCACTACATACCACATACCTCCAAATCGAAATAAACTAAATATACATATTCGATGTTCTCAACAAAATTTGATTATAATAATTATTGATAAGTTACAGCACCTATTATAAATTGTTGCTCTAATGTGATCTTACGAGGACCTGGATCCTTCCTTCGGTGCCAAAGATGACAGGTCCAGGTAGGAGACCGGCGTACCCCTTCGCCCGTCCCCGGGGCGAACGAAGTTCATGTAGAATTTCCACTGGACACCAATAAAAAAAAGCTATTATAAACTGCAGTGTAAATGTAGTATGATATATTTATGTTTATACCCGTCTTTAATAACGGACATTAATGTTCATTTCGATTATTATTATTGCCACTAATTCTTAGATTGCTCTTTGACTTGCTCGTTTCGAAGAAATTTAAGGCACGTAGATGGAAAAAGGCTTGCCATCCCTGACCTACAATAACCAAATATAATGTCAATATACACACAACAGTAGAAAAATACAGAATATATAGGAACACTTAAGTACGAAGGCACTGCTTATTTCTAAAGAAAATGTAATTTAAAATGTAGACACAGTGTGTAATAGTAATTAAAATAAAGAAGAAACCGATAAAAACGGAAAATAATAATAACTACAAACAACAGATATACATAATAACAGTAAAATACAATAATTAAATAACTACAAACAACAGATATAGGTACATAATAACAGTAAAATAACTACAAATAGACTAATACATACATATAATTTCTGCCGAATCAAGTCCACTGCTGAACACAAGCCTCCCCCAAAGATCACCACAACGACCTGTCCGGGTGGGTGTACTCATTAAGGGGTTTTGCTATAATCGCCACGCTTGGCAGGCGGGTTGGCGATCGCAGTTGAGTTGTTAATGTACTCGAAGGACGCTGCGGCCCATCCTCCGGCTAATCCCATAGTCGCCTTTTATGACATCCACGGGATAAGATGGATTAGTGCTATTCGTAGCTGGCACCACACGGCTCGACTAATATAAATACTTTCATAATATATAAGGAGAAGTAATGTTCTTTAAAGCGTTTTTTTAAAAACAGATATATGTAGATTTGGATTCACGTATATTTATTTGTTTATACTTTTATGCACAATGGTGGTACACAAGGCGGACTTAATGCCATATAGCATTCTCTACCAGTCGACCTTTAGGCGGAAGCGAGTTCCACAGTCTTACTGCATGAACAGAGAAGGAGTAGCAATAGTAATTGGATTTATGGGGTGGGAATTGTAAAAGAGATCTAAGGTGGGACCTACAAGGGGCATCAGGGGCTCGAACACACGAAAAACGCCCTCGCAAGTAGGAAAGGTATGTAGATTTGTGAAGGACATTGTAGAAAAGAAATATTATCCGTGTGTTCCTGCGAAGACGGATAGGGGGCCACTTGAGTTCTTTGCGAAAGTCATACTTTTTAAGACGAAAAACAAAACGAATACATACATTTTGCAGGCACTCAAGCTTGTTTAAAAGCTCCTCAGTGGCATCCAAAAAGCAGGCATAATCTATAATCGGCTGAATGAGAGATTGGGCGAGAGTAATCGTTGACGGCACGGTTGGTGCAGTGGCTAATTCAGTCGGCTGCTGCGCACCGGGTCGTGAGTTCGATTCGCATCCGCACGGAACAAATATTTGTACGATCTGCAGGTAGGTGTTCCGGGTATGGCTGTATTGTGTGTGGAATTTGTGTCTATAAACGCACCCACGTTCATAGGAGAAATCATAGTGTGGGCAATGTTCTAAAAAAAAAACTTAAAAGGCAAAAGCTCTAGAGGCTTTTTAATGAATGGAAAGGGTAGTGCACCTTGCGACTAATCTCATTATAGTGAGCACTCCACGACATGACTGTTTATTTCTGATTCAGGAAGTCATCAACAGAGTAGAACTATTTATCTATTAGCCACTTTTTTTGTAAAGCTTCTTTATGGTAACTCATTTATGGCCTTTGGAATTTCATTGTAAATGCACCCACGCTACGTAATATTTTTTCGATAAAGCGTAGTTTTGGGTTTTTTACAGCACAATCCTTTCAGGTAGCCTTGTGATATTTACTTTACGATTTACTCGCCTTCGTAAAAAGGTTTATGTGTTCATTAATAAACTTTGCATTTTCAAATACGTACGCGCTGGGAAGTGTCAATAATTTCAGTTTAAAAAATATGGACGCTGAGATAGATGACAAAGGATTCAGAAGATATGAAGCTTTCCCTTAAAGGTTAAAATTAGTGGATGAAGTCGCGAATAACAGAGAACATATTATTGACGTTGGTAAAAGTACGTTGAAGAACATGACAATACCACCCACCGCTGGTAGAGCACTGATGTCAGCGTGACAAAGAATAGAGACACAAATACTAAGAACAAACCAGCTAATTGATGACGCTACAGTAACACATAGCATAAGCGTAGCAAGAATAAAGTTCTATCTAGACATTGAATAAGTCGACGAAGAATTTATTTATTTCTATAATCTATGATTCCAATAAAATATTCCTCATTCTTTACTCAAATGGACTGTAGTTTGGCAAAAAATATAATTTACCAGACAATAGAACTTGAAAGTCATTAACGAGAATCGACTCCTATCAATTGCATATTTTTTTTTTGTTTCTTTTACCCTTTTCACACAACAGTTTCAATTCCTCAAAATAGAACTTAATGAATGTTTACGAGCCATATAGCTGGTACCAGTAATCGAAGTGTCAGCCGCGCACTTTATCACCGCAGCTAATCGCGTCAATTCGCGACCCCTGCTGACGAACGCCGTCTTATTGATGATCTGTCAATAGAAATCAATGGGTTTTTGTTGGCAAAGGATTAGGCCGTAAATGTTTTTAAATTTAACTAACAAAATATTTGTAAATGCATATTATATTATCTTATTAAACACTGATATTAACGCGGACTAGGGCATGGTATGCACCACCCCATCTCATCTCGTGGGTCTCGTAAAAGGCGACTATAGGATTAGCCGGAGGATGGACAGCAGTGTCCTTCGTGTACATTTACAACTCAACTGCGTTCGCCAACCCGCCTGTTAAGCGTAGCGATTATGGCAAAAATCCCCAATGAACATAGAACACAAACCCATATCGGTCGTTGTGGCAGTCTTTGGGGGAGATCTTCTCCAGCAATAGACGACTTTGAATGATGAGTGCACGCTTCATTCAATAAATGCTCCTAAAAACTATCGTTTTAATACAACAGAATCTATTTGCAACAACAAATATTTAGTATAAGTACCTAAATAATAAGCAAAGCTCGTTAAAAGTACATTTAATTTCGATATTCTGTATATTGTAAACAAATAATCGGCTAAATACATCAATCGTTTGCAACAATAGCGATAGCTGCGCGCGTGGCCACTACCGGACCGTTCTATCTATTGACAGTACCAGCTAAATGGCCTTAGATGGGATTACAATATATTTGGTTGTTTCCGCATTAAAGTGACCACAGGGGAGCCCGCCGTCTGATTGATCATTGAATATGATGAATATACCTTTAATTTTACTAATCCGGGAAAATATTTCGTATGACACCTCCCTAGTTTCACATTATTTATAATTTTCCCATTTTACCGTAACGGCAAAAGATGTTTAATGTGAAATGTTATTGTTATAACTGTCAATAGAAATACGTTGGTACCTAATTTACAGTAGCGTTGAATATGATACGTCGACAATAACCGTAGATCTCGGATGTACAAATATTGTTCTAATAACAATAAACATAAAGTATTCGCGGCCACGGCGGCGGCGCACGCGCAACCCTTTCCCACCGCTCTAATTTTACTAATGCGTTCTGCTAACAGAGGGGGCCTTTAAGTATTAGGTTAAATAAATGCATTAAAACGGTGTTTAACCCTTGAATTAACAAATTATTAATGTATCGAATTTCATTTCTGTTCTAATTGAAATTAAACTAACGGCCTATATTTAACAAAAAAACCTAGAAAATTAAGAAATTAACCCCTGCAGGTCACGAATTTTCAAAAATCCTTTTTTAACCCACCTTCGTTATATAAGGACCAAAGTGCAAAATTTCATGCTTCTGGTTTAAACTGTGCGTTGTCTATCAGTCAGTGTTAGAGTTTTATTAAGAATATGTTACAGAAATAGCCTTTAGTCTAAGTTTCATCATTTCGGCCGAATGAAGTCCACTGCTGGACACAGACCTCCCCAAAAGATCACCACAACGACCGATATGGGTGTGTTGTGGGCTCATTGGGGGGTTTTGCCCTAATCGCCATGCTTGGCAGACGGGTTGGCGGTCGCAGTTGAGATGTTAATGTACTCGAAGGACGCTGCTGCCTATTCTCCAGCTCATCCCTTAGTCTAATTTACGTCACCCACAGGAGGAAATGGGGTGGTGGTATTCTGACACCACACGCCATAGTCTATGTTTGCATCAACACAATTAGTTTGTCCAGAGTCATATTTGATTAATGTCTAGTTAACTAACTTGGCACGCGCCGAGAATCGTTTCAAGAACTAAACACTACAATGCCAATGAAATCCGTTCACATGGTGTCCGCTGTCACAATCGTAGCTAATTGCGCATAATGAGTTGAGCAACAAACGCAATATGTTTTTTCGCTATTATTTATGTGTGGCGAGCCCTAACACTCTGGCCACCCTCTACCGTTCGTGGGTTGAAATAAAATTTAATGGTCCACCGGGTACATTTTACTCTAATCATTCAATGCCATGTGAAATATCGGATTTCCGGTATTTTAAAAGGAAGATCAGATTATCATTTTGTTAAGTTGACTTTCATAGTTTAAGCGAGTATTAAGAATATAATAATTGCCATGGCGGTGAGGCTATCTGCAAAGAATAGGCCAAAATTCCCCACTCGTGGGCTTCGTTAAGTTCTTTAAAAAAAAATGTAGATTCATCTATGCATTTTATTATGTTTCTTTACGGGTTTATATCCCCTGTAAGACAGAACTTGAAATGTAATGGGACACCAACCGGGGAATCTCCATGGCTTTACCATAATCATGCAGTCTCGGATTGTCCCCGGAGGTGTAAAACTGTTGTATGCGACGCAAACTTCAGTTATAAGGTCAATTGCAGTGGGTGCAAAATGGATTGTAAACGTAGAAAACAAAAAAGGCGCCTGTCTTTTCACCGAATAAAGTTCTGTGGCAGACGGTGACTCGCCAATCACAAGATGGACCTCCTAAATAGCCACACCTTCGACAGGGAGCCATATCACGACGTGAACTGCTTGGGGTGTCGCGGTGCCCGGTTCTGCAACCGGTTTCACCATTAAGCGTCTCGAAGACTCGGAGCGGGATTCCCCTTTATTACGCCGCGAGACACTTCAACCCCCGAGCAAATAGCTATGGCAGCCCCCCTCCGATCGGCCAACAAAGGCAAGCCAGAGTTGAGAGTCCTGCGGGCACTCATGGGGTCTACTCCAGCCTGCTATAAATGCAAGCAGGAAACGAGGCTCTGACTTACTCCCTGACGGCGCCGGAATAATAACAGTCCCGGCGCCAAGGTCTAACGCGCCTGAGCCCCCTGAGTCTCTGTATGGCAGGGGGCCTCGGAGGTCGCGGGTGCGCCCAATTTGGAATTTGCGTGCCCATACCGAGCAACCCCCGGGAAGACAGTGGTGCGCACGTGGTTACGTGCCGCCGTGTGCCCCTTCGCCCTACCCCATGGTGGAGGAAGTTCATGAGGAATTTCCACTGGAGAACAGTAAAAAAAAAAAGGTTGCTGAAGCTGCTTTAATCTGTCCTCCGGGATTGCATTATCCTATAGTGAGATAAGTACTGCCCATTTATTATTATTTGTATTGATTGCATAACTTATTGAGTAATTTACTATTACAACCGTCACTATAACAAGTAAAACGTCTAGAGTCTACAAATTCAAAGTATGTAAGCTTATCCTATAACCCCCGCAGCGCCAGCTTGTGCAAATGCACACACATCAACCCGTAAACGTCGGCTGCTGAACATGGGTCTACATATGAACGGTCATGGGGGTATTGCCGAAATCACTACGCTTGGCAGGCTGATTAGTGATCGCAGTACCTTGTTATTAGCACAAGGCAAATTGATAGCAAACCTTATTCGTATTTTACGACACCTATGGTGATGGGTCTCTTATCTATATTATTTGTAAGAAATCAAACGGAACCGCTGCTCCAGAAAGAGACTGGAGATTGGGATCAGGATAGGGCCAATCCCACACGAAAAAGAACGAGATAGCATCGAGGTAGCAACCACCCCGGCGTGGCGCTCAGGTCCAACACATATGAGCCCCCTGCCATCACTATATAGCGCCCCGAGGGTTGTGGGCGTGCATATCAAATGACCCCCGGGAAGATGGTGGCGCGCACGTAGTCACGTGCCACCATGTGCGCACAAAGAACTTCGGGGGGATACATTACAATCCCCGCGGAGGGCCTGGGGCGGCATTTTTAATGTCGCCTCACCTCCGCTTGAGCTTGACCGCTATACATGTGCCTAAAGGCGTGGCTCCAATAGGTGGCTCTAGTGTGATCTAACGAGGACCTGGAGCTGGTGCTGAAGATGATCACTTCGGTGGTTTAGCTGGTAGGAGCCCGGCATGCCATGCATAGCACGGGGGAAGTACATGATGTGTAACCACCGGTAAAATAAATTAAAGTTCACAATGAATAGAAGTTCAGGATGAAAAACAACTGGGTGACCGATAAAAAAATAAAAAAGGTATTGTGTACAGGTTTTCGCTCAATTTATTATTATTTTAACCAGCTCATGCTCATCGCCTTTTGCTACGTTCTTTCGGATTTCATTTGATGTCGGGCCATTACTCGTCTATAGTCTATATGAATTTTTAACGTCTTTCTCAACTTACGTGTGGTTTGTGTTTAGTAACGGTCGTTGACCTTCTTTCGCCCTCACAACGACTGCTACGATCAACCATCCGTCGAATCACCCTTTTTTGTTGTGGGCAAATTCTCATTGCCTTCCTCCGCCATGGTAAAAAGGTGGAGGAGCGTGCCGAACTCTTACGGGCTAAAACCCCACGGTGTAACTACTTACTTATGGCTAGAGGTGCGGAGTTCGCTGATCACTCGGCCGCTCCCGCGACAGATGTCAGCCCATCGTTTGATCTAGCGACCCCGTATATGTGCGACCTGGGCAGCCACACATTACTTCGGAGAGGCGCGCCAGATCACAGTGCGCCACCGTCTCGGGCCTTTTTTGGTCGGGTGATGGACTGTCGTCTCGACTCGTCACCCGCAGCCCGCAACTCATGGATTCCGGAGATCGGTCAGCGTTCGCCAGCGCCCGGTGCGTTATTTGAGCGGGGGAGAGTGGTGGCCTCTTTCCGCTCCCGATTCACTGCCTACTTTGCGTGCGTCACATCCTCGCAAAATGCAGACATCCTACAAGCTCTGGTCGATGGACTGAACCACTTTCGGAAGTGAGGGGTCACCATCTTCGACCACCGCGTTGAGATTACGGCGCTGCGTTGCTGCACACTCCTCTCCAGTGTGTGCTGTGACGTGTCCTTCGGGCAGTCTCCGCAGTGATGACCATCGTTATCGCAGCTTGCCCTACACTGGTTTCCACAAGTTCCTCCCTCCATTCCGCCACCATCCGTCAACTTGCTGCAAAGTGCTCAAACGCATTCCTGATCACCAAATCCTTCTTAATTTTTATAATCCATCCACAAAATGAACTATTCGCAACAAAACCAATCCTATTAACGCCTGTTTTCCCACGGTTGGCCACAAATGAACATCAATTAATTAAACCACCAATCAAGGTGCGTTCCCACGTTATGATATCTAGAAATCACGCAACATCTTTATTTCGTTTATTAGATTATTCCCCCATCACTTCCCCATCTATAACCCATTGTTTTTGGGGCGAGCGTGAAATGGGCCGACCGGTGAGACCGTAATTGCTTTCGTAATACTGTTACTCGTCAAAAATTAAAAATATCGAGGGGTGGCTACACTGTAATTTATTTATTAGATTAGCAAGATAGTAATACTCGTAAATGCAGATTATTTAACTTAGTTTTTATTCATTACATTGTCAGAACCACTAGAATTATATATTCATCTTTGTCTTCTGACAATTGCTCTCACAACTATAAACTCTAACACGTTAAAGCCCTACAATAAATATCAATTTTATGGTATAATCGCACAATACCAACAATGTCTAGGACGTGCTGCAATTAGTATAATACCGCCATATATCAATCGCATCCTATAGAAACGTTCGCATAATTACGCGGAAGTGTCGCTTCGAGCCCATGTTTATGCAAAATAAACTATTTTTGAAAATTCAAATGAACCAGCAAATCGGTCGGGGTGAATACAATTCAGGGATTCATATCCAGCGTTTTTACTAATATGGATATCAAAAGCTGTTACTTGTAACTCAACTTCTACTTATATTACGGTTAAAAGTCAAAATGCAATCTATTTTAATTCAATCAAATCAATTTCACCTAGACTTTAACCGTCTTTAACTAGTTCTTTCTTCGAGTTAGTGAGTCTGAAGATGCATTTGTCATTTGTTAACCTACACATACTTCTAGCCATCTATATTGTTTCATTTTTTATGATTTGTCGTGAGTTTGTATAGTTTAAAAAAACCCTGACCCAACTATCTACCGGCCATACTAATATTTGATCCGTGCGGGGATCGAATCTTACGAATCTTATAAACGAAAGAACTAACAATCAACAGGCTACGTAGTTTTGGTAGGAACATCATACTAAGGTATAACTAAAATACATGTAAAGTTATAAACTATAAACCATGCATAAAAAAGAAAGAAACAGTTGTCGCTAGTCGCGTGCTGCATGTTAAAAAGCAGCGGCTATCGGCAGTGAGGCGGGGCGTCGCCATGACTGCCGAGCGGCGGCGCGCGCGCACCCGCATCATGCAGATAACGGGCGACAATAAATTAACTAACGCACATCTACTGCCTTTCACAACCAAGAGTTTTCACCTTGTGTCTTTATCATTCACAATAAACGTTACGCCAGGTTAATAAAAAAATAAATTGACATTAACTGCTAAATTAATCAGTTTTAGTTTTTCTTTTTATATTGTGCTTTAAGGATGCACTTAGAAAAATGTATCATATATAGTACACCTAGTTAATTACGCAAGCAACGACTAAAATGATTTCATGTTCTGAATCGCATACACCGAACGCATGATGTACATAATTTTAATCCAATTGACGTCTAAATTCAAGGGTGAACCTTCAAGACAATCAATTGATACGCAGCCGGCAAAGCTGAAGCTTTTGCAAAGTCAAATGTATTGCGCATTTTCGCCATCGCATTAGTTACACTCCACACAATCGATGCTGAGGTCAATCACAAATGTGTTTGTTGTATGACAGTTGAGCCGCGGGGGCGTGCTGTGTGTTCAGACTTCAAAATAGTTATTTGATTAACTCTCTTTCATGTCGGTGTTCGTCGGAACGCGATTGTCTGCGGATTTTGTTTAATTTGATCCTTTGTTTGAACGCCGTTTGTGTGGAAAGGCTTATGGGATGGGGAGTGTAGGGCTGAATGCAGATATAGAGATCCGTTATCAATGGCCGCAAAGGGTTATCTATGTTGTCACGAACAGATCGAAACGTGTAGTTGATTCGGTACGTTTATCAGACTGAGCTGATCATGCTGATAGAATGGGATACCTACCTAGACGCATATAGTACCTTATATGAATAGAATTAACAGCTTCAATTTATTCATAATTTCAACGAAATCATGAAAATAAGTTGGAGACAATTGGCTATTTTCAATGGTCGAACTTCGACTGTCTTTTTCTTCTTTTTATACAAATTTATTTTTGTACTTTCTGCTGTCCTCTATATGAATTTTAACTATGCCAAATCTCACACTCCTCCGTGCGCGCAGTGAGATTAGTAGTGAGTATTAATATATAGATTAGATATATATAGCTTTCAAAATAAATTCAGAAAGAAGTGAAGAGGTATTCTCTTCACTTCTTTCGAAATTATAAACTTCCGTCACGTATTTGCCTACTTAATCGTTTTAAGCAAGCATTGCATAAATTACTTTTTTATTTTCTACTAGCTGTGCCCCGCGGTTTTACCTGCTTTTTAATTTCAAAGAAATCGGATATTTTATAAATAATGTAGAGTATTTTGACGTGTGGTGCCGGCTCAGAATGCCACCACCCCATCTCCTCCCATGGGTGTCGTAAAAGTCGACTAAGGGATTAGCCGGAGGATGGGCAGCAGCGTCCTTCGAGTACATTAACAACTCAACTGCGATCGCCAACCTGCCTGCCAAGCGTGGCGATTATGGCAAAACCCCCCAATGAGCCCACAACACATCCATATCGGTCGTTGTGGTGATCTTTGGGGGAGGCCTGTGTCCAGCAGTGGACTTCATTCGGCCGAAATGATGATGATGATGATGATTTTGACATAGACAGTTCTAAAATAAAAGTAGCCTAAGTTACTCCTTATAACATCAGCTAATCTGCACTAGCACTGCTACTTTTACTGGAAAGTCCCGTGAAAGTCTAGCCGTTTCGGAGATTAGCTGGAACAGCCAGAAAGATAGTCATTTTTTTAAATGATGTTTTGTTATACGTACATATTTCAAACAAAAAAATCAATCTTGACATTTCAAGCAGACACTTCTATTTTATTTATTTGTATAGATTATTATGTTTTTTAGGACTTCAGTATATAAACCAACATAAGCTTGGTAAATTAGTAGTATTATTGCTCTGATATTTCGTTATCTGTACTATTAACTAATACATGTCATGTATTGAGGCATTACTGTTATTATATTATGCCATTTTTTTTGCTCTACGATTATTCTTGTTCCCTTGCATCATAATTGTATTTAAAATACATATTCTACAGAACAATCTTGCTAGATTTGATAAACCTATAGCTCCAGCAATCTAAACGTGTATCTTTACTATTTAGAAAGCACTACACAACATATAAAGACTCCCTCATATACGAAGAAAAGTTTAAATCTAACGAAAATGCGTGTGAAAATGTATCGCTGCGTCACATGTCGCTTTGATCGGCTGTTGACTCAAGCTGCGCTGTGCTGAACGCTCGGCACTAATTCAGTGTTTGCTCAAAACTCCTCGACTCCCGGGCGATACCAGCTCCCACCGACAAATATATTGTATACAGGTTCATGGATGTACAACGTAGGTACTTTAGACTGAAAAAGATACATTTATAAAAACACAGTTATATGAACACATTTTCCGTGTGGTGTCGGGGTTAGGAATATACCACCAATCCATCTCCTTCTGTGGATTTCGTAAAAGGCGATTAAGAGTCTCTAAACCATAGGGGATGGGCAGCAGCGTCCTTTTTGTGGAACAGCAGCCATTCTGGGCTCACAACCCGTCTGCCACGCGTTTTGAGTACTGCCTAATTCCCCCCAAAAAGACGACACATGGCATGTCGTCATTTTGGGCGTTTGTGGGTCTTTGTTCAGCAGTGGACGTCTTTTGGCTTATATGGTCATAATGATGATGATTTATAACATATTACATAGGTTTTTTAATTTATTGAAAGTCAACGTCTGTTGCATAAACTCTATTCATTGTGTACTAAAACTACTCTTCTACACAAAAGTGTTGGTACGCAATGGCATCAAGACTGTACAAACATCTACCTAAGCAAAAGAGACTGGCAATCGCCCATACAACGCTACGCACCAAATTGTGTTGGTCATTACATTTAAGAAATTGGTGTGGTGTGATAGGTATTACATGGTGTGATAGTATTTAATTACAATATTTTCTCAATTACGTTTAGGTAAAATGCCTGTTCTATTACCCCGTGACAGTGAGGTTAAGAATAGCGGTATGATACAATACCTACTATCGTTTACTTTATCACATAAATCATACCTATACGTATCGCGATACATGTAATTAAGGCATTGTTCGCAATATTCCAGACAAATCCTATCCAAGAGAACTTTATTTACATATCCGGTACAAGGTCATAGACAATAGTATACGCTTTACGGAAATGTCACTGGCTTATTCATGTTGTCTCAAATATTCTTTTGCGCTTTTTATTTTAATTGTAAATCTCAAAGATCATTAGCGAAATAAAATATTAAAATATTCCTTTATTTTTAGTTAAAGCTATCATTTCTGTAACAGGTCAAGCCCAAAACCACCTATGTCCTTCAGAGTCTGTAAAGGTGTAAACGCATGTATGTAAACGTGCCGTTTCTAAATTACTTATTGGCATATATAATTTTTAAATAATTTTTAAATAAATTTACCAATTATTATGTATTACTAAATTATTATTCCTATTATTTTTACTATATGAAAACTATTTGGTGAAATTGTTTTGTAACATTTCAATTTCATTTGTATACATTTTTCATAATTTCTTAATGACATAATTTGTTTTTTTAATATTCATTATTATTTATTATTATTTTTATGCCTATCGACGAAACACTTATGATGTTATGTGTATGTCCTTTGTTGGAAGCCCTTATTAAATAAATAAATAACACGCTGGTCCCCATGAATATATTTTTAACCATTTATACCTGTTTAACAAAAAAAAATAACTATTGATTAATCGACTGATTGTAATCTGATTGTAATATATAAATAGTAGCAAAATAATTTCTTGAATTTGAAAGATCACGACCATTGGAAATAATGTAACTTACTACTACACGGAGAGGTAAGTACTTAGAATGGAACTGTCTAAAACTTGGCAAAGGTAAGCATGCAAAGTGAATTCGCTAAATAGTCCAGTACAAGACAAATTGTAGCGCCGCGGTCATGAGCCAAGAGCCAGGAGGAACTAGTTAGTTCATTTGTTGTTATACAACACTAGTCTACCTGCTTCATACATAGGTTGTACGAGATAATAAGTAAAAAAAAGTCTAAATAGATACAAGGAAGTCTGAGGGTGTGGTTCCCGAGTTCGAAGTTCATGTAAGACCTATCATAATAAAGGTAAATAAGATTAAACGTAACGATTTATATAAAAACTAAAGTGTAATGTGTGGTCGTCCACCCCTCTCCATTCATGGGTGTCTTAAAAGACAACTAAGGGTTGAAATCAAGAGGATGGTCAGCATCCTCGCGTGTGCTAATAACAACATACTGCGATCACCAATCCACCTGCCAATGGTGGCGATTATGGAAATACTCCCTATGACCGCTCATTGCATTGATCGTATGGAGGCCCGTGGCCAGCTGTGATGGATGTTTACGGGCTGATGTGTGAAGCCTATTTTTTTTATTAGTGTCCAGTAGAAAGTCTACATGAACTTCCTTCGCTCCGGGGAAGGGCGAAGGGGTATGACTCCTATCGGCTAAAACCACTGCAGTGGTCATCTTCGGCACCTAAGGCGGGCTCCGGGTCCTCGTAAGACCACGACTTTAGGCACATCACGGTGGCGATGACTGTAAAGCGGTAACATTTCTAAACAACAACCTTCTTAGTCTGAGCCGGAAATGATGTCGAATTCGCGAATTGGCCACTTCCTTAGGGCCGGGCAGGGGACGTAAATAGTTCGCGAGCACGACTTGGTTTATGGGCGTCAATTGGCGACTGAAGCGACATCCAAAGGGGAATGCCGCTGCACCAATCATAACGCGATAGCTCCACTTATTCGTTTATTTATACTTGATTTTAAACGACGCATGAAGAAACACATCCAAAACCAATTGACGGCATAATTGGCGCCGTGGCTAAGCTATTTGCTTTTTGCGCTACGTGTCACGGGTTCGATCCCGCAGGGAACAAATATTTGAATGATCTACAGATAGTTGTTTCGGGTCTGGGTGTTTGAGCTTGTGAGGTTTATGTCTGTAAATTGTAGACACGATACGAGAGCCACCCTGGCGTGAGGCATCGTTTTAAAAAATGATGAAATGGTAAATTAACTCTAATTTACAAACAAAGATGTGAGTAGCTGAGTATTGTTGAATACAAATAGTCCGACATTCGGTTTCTAGCTAATTTCGATAATGGAAAGAACTTAAAATTAATTATTTTATTGTGTATTTAATCTGCTTAGGCTAAATCCACTGAAATGTCACTAAGGAAATCGTTACATTATTATTTGGCTTTGGCAACCGAGATAAACCGGTCCCAACATGTACTAGTTTCAAATCGTAAGACGGCCAAATCACCCTGAAGTTTTGCCGGTCCCAATCCTAACATAGACTCCGAAGCATTTTACTGATAAACAATCTCTAAATCCTGGTTTAAATTGACGTCTGGCAAAACAATAAACAGTCTCAAATGAAACAATTGTCAGATTATCCCAAATTATCTGTCGTTTGGTGCTACCGTTACACTGAATACAACAAAATATACAATGAAATCCTAGAAACAATATAAAACGTTAGCTGAAACTATTATATTGTTTAGTATTACAAGTTTAATCTATTGCAAGATGTAATTTTTTTCTTTATGCCCATAAAATCGGCGAAAAGATACTGAATATATGAATAAGCCGTGTGGTGCCGGCTCAGAAGAATTCCACCACCATCCCGACTCTCCACCCGTGGGTGTCGTATAAGTCGACTAAGGGATTAGCCGGAGGATGGGCAGCAGCGTCCTTCGAGTACATTAATAACTCAACTGCGATCGCCAACCCGTCCGCCAAGCGTGGCGATTATGGCAAAACCCCCCTATGAGCCCTCAACACACCCATATCGGTCGTTGTGGTGATCTTTCGGGGAGGCCTGTGTCCAGCAGTGGACTTCATTTGGCCGAAATGATGATATGAATAAGTGGATAAATAAATAGATACACGAAAACAACATAATATGTTTTTTGTACATGTGGAATGATTTAAATCTTTGCCTATTGGCAATACTTCTTGTAGTTCGTGATCTGCGTGTTCTACTCGACAAAGTTCGATATGCACATTATGAATACTGTTACACGCAGATTTTAAGTGCTTGGATTTGTAATACGGAACTGCAAAAGGTTCAAGGGCCCTCTACAAAAACATAAATTATTTAACAGCCTTGTTAGCCCAATTTTGAAGTATGGCTCACTAATATGGAATCATCATTATGAAATTTACTCAAAACGTTTGGAGAGCGTTCTAAGACGATTCCTCTACCACCTATGCCGTGGTGATTCTGATCACCTGACAAAGCAATTCATTTTTTTTAATTGATTTCCAGTGAAAATTCTACATGGAACTTCCTTCACCCCGGGGAAGGGCGAAGGGGTATGCCGTACTACTACTGGCTAAAACCACTGGAGCGGTCATCTTCGGCACTGAAGGGGGGCTCCAGGTCCTCGTAATATCGCACTAGAACCGCCCATTGGTGCCACGCCTTTAGGCACATCACGGAGGGTATGACTGTAAAGCGGTCACCCCCTCTAGCGGAGTGAAGGCGACTGTAAAAAGGTCGCCCCCCCAGGCACTTCTCGGGGAGGATTGTAAAGGATCCCCCCAAGCCTCGCTTTGCGCTGTGCTGAGCACACGGCGGCACGTGACCACGTGCACGCCACCGTCTTCCCGGGGGAACTCGTATTCCTAGGAAAAAATATCCTTATTCTATTTCATATTGCACTTTCAAAAACGAACCTGGGTCATTACACCGCCGTGCCAAAATTCTGTAGGCAATACAATACCTTGTCCAAAGCCCATGATATTGACATCTATGAATCTCTATCAAAATACATAATGATTTTAAAACAGCTTTTGTAAAACAACTTTTCATTTTAATTTGAACTTATACCATGTATAAGCAATTCTTACAATAATTTTCATCATCATCATTTCATCATTTCGGCCGAATGAAGTCCACTGCTGGACACGGGCCTCCCCCAAAGATCACCACAACCACCGATATGGATGTGTTGTGAGCACATTGGGGGGTTTTGCCCTAATCGCCACGCTTGGCAGGCGGGTTGGCGATCGCAGTTGAGCTGTTAATGTACTCGAAGGACGCTGCTGCCCATCCTCCAGCTAATCCCTTAGTCGACTTTTACGACACCCATGGGAGGAAATAGGGTGGTGGCAATAATTTTACCTTACTGTATTTCTTTTTAATTTAATTTTATTAGCTGTGTTTTAGCTTAGTCGAAAATTTTTGGATGCTGTGGCCTCCTATAACTGATGGATTACACCGTTACAGGACCCATTTTATTTTCCTTTATGATTTTATCTGCATGTGTATTAGAAGCCCTTAATAAATAAATAAATACATCTTTACGTGGTCTTGTAATCTCAAATCTGTAGTACATAACATACACTCACGGCCGTAATTAATAACTAATTTAATTTAAAATCTTTAGATTTAAGATTTTGACCTTAATCTGTTTGGCGTTAAGATCACATGTAACACGAAAAGCAGACAAATCCTCCATCCCAAATCTAAATATTTCGAATTAGATTGATTATTAATTTCGTCAACTGATAAGCCATGTCTATCTTTCATGACTAAACTACATTCAAACATAAAAAAGTAAGTACCTATATTGTAGAAATATCTAGTCATTCGATTAAAAATATTACGTTTATTATAATACAATGTCGAAATCTCTGGTTTGTGCATCTCAACTTAACCACATAATTTTGGAAATTTATAGTCTAAATAGAAATCATCTGCAGGCCCAGTACGGCATTCGTAAAACATTCGATGTGGATCTCCTCACTAGAAGGCCGGTAGAAGTTCAGAAGTGGAATAAGTTTTTACTTGACGCAACAAGTTTATGACATCAGTTGAACTGGTGAATATTAAGTTCTCCAGGAACTTCGTATTGACGAAAATTAAGTTCAAAAATGGTTACGAGAATGTTAAAGAATTTAACCTACAAGACCAGATACACTTCTAAAACTCGTCAGAAGTGAGACAGACGCTTACAATCTATACATCTCTATCTATACAAATAAAGGAAATTGAAGTGTCTGTTTCTAATGACAAAATAACAGCATTTTACTAAATGCATATAAAAGTAGATACCGTAGCCTATAACAAATTAACTATTATATATTATTTTATGTCTGTCTGTTTGTTCCGGATAATCTCCGAACCGGCTAGACCGATTTTGATGGGACTTTCACTGGCTGATGTTATAGGGCCTTAGGCACTTAGGCTAATTTTTTTTAGAAAAAAGAATTAGGGTTAGTTTAGTTAGGGGTAGTAAGTAAGGACGATATTTTGCTAAATAGTTGAAGGTATTGGACTAATGTAGCCTCCATAATAAAAAGCTAATTAGAATTATGATAATCGAAGTAAACAACTTTCTCATATATCCATAATTCATAGTTCCTGTTGCAAGCACACCTTTGCCTCTCTGGCTTAGTGGCGCTAGATTCGCCAAAGTAGTTGATTTTTACTACTAGGCTTAGCTTAGTTTACGCTAAGCATAAGTCGTGTTCCGATCGTCTGTGAATATATAATACTATTATGAGCGTAAGTAGTGCATTTTGACAGATGGAAACGTAAGTTCACGCTTAGACTCGTTTCTGAATCTCACCCTAAGAGTTTCAAATAGTCGTATAAGAGTATGGCGACAACATGGAGATTTTGAACGCTGATATAAAACTTTCTGACTAACTACATAGAATATAAACAAATGCTGAACATGTGTTAGAAATCACAATTGCCTGTTCAGCTGATGTTAAATATGCTATATAACCCTGTTTAAATTTAAACACTCGCGGAGGCTCGTTAAAGTGTCTACCCGACATTTTTTTAAATCGACAAGTTAATGAGATAATTTATTAATAATAACCATGAATTTAATTCACTACAAGATCTTTAGTGACATGGAAGATTTGGACATGAATTTAATTCACTACAAGATCTTTAGTGACATGGAAGATTTGAACATCTTCACAGATTCACAACTAAGACGAGTTAAGAGTTAAAGTTAAATTCTTTTGAATTTTGCACGGTTTTCTTCTGGCGTCCTGTTTATTCCTCGCTGCCGCTGCAACTTATTGAATCGAAATCATCGAATGAGGGTACGAATAATAAATGATTCTCTAAGTTGGTAGCAATAAAAATAAGTAAAAAGAAATGTTTTAAGCAAAACAACAGCTAATTGACAGACAGTGGTTTATGGAACGGAAAGTTAGACACGAATTTAAACAGTGTCCCTTAAGGGAATTTCTTTGTCCAATGTACATTTTATGAAAGAACTTGGATGACTTTTTTTTAATTTTTTTATAAGATCAAGGATGTTGATATTTCAATATGTTTACTCAACTACAACTATATTGGTATGAAAGCTACATTTAATGAGTGTAAAAGCAACCGATGCCTTTATAATACAAGGCACAGAGATTATAAAAATAATATAATGCGCTTAGAATTGGACAAAAATATTGGATGAGTGGCATGACGCAGTTGTCAAAGAACTTTGATCAATATTGGACAAAGAATTTTGATGAGTGGCGTGGCATACTTACAGCCGAAATCAATGTAATCTAAAATCTTTAGATTTAAGAATTTCAACTTTATCCGTTTTTGTGTTGAGATAAGTTTTAATATAAAAAACAGACAAATCGTACACCTACATTACTGAACATGGGAATCCCAATAATCACTACACTGAGTGGTCATAACCTCTTATCTGTTTATTGTGGGTAGCCGCGAGACACAATAGATTTTTAATTATGTCTGGCTTTGTGACAGATAATGAGTAATAATGATATTACTATAATCAACACGTTTGGCAGGCTAATTGCTGATCATAGGACGTAGTTGGAGAGGAGCGGTTTATTCTTTCCGGGAACCATAAGGAGGTTTTGTTTTTAATTTAATAGACTTTCTGCTTTATAAGCAATCTTTTTAATTATGTATATAAAACTAAATTCTGGGTGTCCGAGTATCTACACATATCAGCTAATAGAGTGCGTAAAGTCAAAAACACAAATGTTACTCAAAACAGTAAGTAAGTATATAAAAATATCGTCAAATATTATTATCAGTTCGTTTTAGAGGAATAGTGATTGATCTTTGCGTGTGTGCGTGCATAATTTTGATTTGAACCTCTTGGTAACATTTCAAATGTCTCACGAGCGAGAGTCATGTCTCATGACAACCGCTTGCTATCAAGGCGCCTCAAAGGTCATATGTTACGGCAATTTTTAATTTTTATGGAACGATTTCAATACAGAAATGTTCAAAGAGATCCTTACACAGAGCATCCCGAAGCAAATGATTTAAAAATAATACTCTAACTTCGGTCCATGTGCGTCAAAAGATTTAAGAAACTTTAAGATTAAATTAACCTGATTTACTGTGATCGGATTAACAAAGGATTATATCACCGTAACAGCTCAGTGAGTTCGCGTAAACAAAAGATTTAGCTAATACAGTTTTAGATTCCCGCTCCAGGAAATACGGTTATTTAGATCTTAAGACATCAATCTATTTATTACAGCAGTAAGTACCTACTTACCTTGTACTTTTGCCTAAAAAACTGCTGACAAATGATAAACAAGCCTTCAATTGCGAAAAATGCATGAATTTTCATACCGTGAACACGAAAACACTTTTAGGGGTATACAACCTTATTAGAGACATTAATTTTATATATCGTTAAGATTTTTTGTAAAATGTCAGCTAGAATCCCAGTAAATGCGCACGCGTTGCAGAGCATCGTAACGTGCGCCCGCATCTAGCGCCCTGCCTCATTTTTATTGTAGGTACGCTCCACATCTTGAACTCACTTACCTTATATGTATATCATGCTTCGTATAATTATACAACTGCAGCTGCACTTGGGAAACACGTCGAAGCTATTTCACATTTCACCACGTTTATGTCATATATAAACTTGGCTATGAAGTCTAAGGGACTTATGACCAAGTGGCTACCGCACAGAACGACCGATCTGTGAGGCTATGTTACGCTTGTCAGGGTCACACAATCCAGATCAGGATCCTTCCGTGCCCCGAAGAGCACGTTAAAACGTTTGTTCCAGGTAAACAGAAGCCGCAGTCTAAGGGTGAGATTCAGAAACGAGTCTAAGCGTGAACTTACGCTTCCATCTATCAAAATGCACTACTCACGCTCATCATTTATATAGAATACTGACCACGAACGCTGCAAGGTGTTCGAAACGTCGAGCGAATTAAGAGTAGTATTTTATTTTATATATACGTATGTATCGTGCATGGATTTATGTTCCACTATACAAAGGTGTTGCTTAATTGTGTATTACACGTATGATTTTTTCAGGTAAGTATTATTATGAATAAATGTAGGTACCTAAGTATATAGGTTAAAACAATATTTTTTCTGTTTTATTTCATTTAGTATTCCATATTTTTGTGTATTAATAATATACTAATTGTATGTGCTAGGGCTGCACGTTGCGCGTACGTAGGTATATAGAAAGAATTAATTAAACGCGATATATATTTCCGTAAGCTATTTCAATTCAATTACTCGGTATATTCTGTGCCGGGAACCACATGTGAAATAAAAGTAGTACTTACCTAAATAAGTAAGTAGTACCAAAGTAGGTACCTAAACATCTATGATATATTGAACAAAAAATCTTTTGGCGCGACTTGAGAGTAACTCATATCTTTTTCGACTAGTAGTAACGGCTGCTTACACAGTTTCCGCAATTTCAAAAGCAACAGATTAAAGTATTTCGTGACTAACTATATCTAGAATTTATATTATACATGAATTTATTTCTATTCTATTTTTATAACGTTAATAATAATTATTATTATTATTCATTTCTTAATATTTTATTAATAAATAAGGAATTATTAATAAATAATATCTAAATTACTATACTTTATTTCGTGCAAAACGGTAATTTCATAGGTAAAAGATATTTATAATTCTTGTTAAATCCATCCCCACTTATCTCCGAAACTACTGAACCTAAAATTATGAAAAATAGAAAATAGCTCTGTAGATTACAGGATATCTATAAAAAGTTTATGGTCTTAAAATAACATGGAAAATCTTTCTCGATATTGTGCGTACAAACTTACGTTTGTGGTTGTGTATGTACGGTAAAACATGTTTTTAACTACGATGCTAAGTATGTTCTTGGCACAAGTTATTGGTACAAGACAGAATTCAACAATAGACAATATATTCAGCAATTTCTGAACCCCACTCCACGCGAGTTGACTTGCACTTGTCCGGTTTTTCGTATAAGGCATTGAATAGGTGCTCAACCAGGATCTAACCAACTTGCTGAGCGCTTGCGATTGTCAAACAGAATCCATCTTTCGTCGCAGGTAACAATGCGGTTAAAAATCCTTCGTTTCTGTGCTTGTTGGGAAGCGTAACGCAGGCTTCGACGCGCACGTTCGCTGCTGATCGTTAAGTTCGTGGGGCACCCATTTGTCAAGCTTTTTTACCTTGCTAATTTGACGCAAATGCACCAATGATATTATACCATAGATATGTTATGTCCATATTTATCGGCGCGCAAAATTCAGTCTCGCTGTACGTGTAAACCTACAAAACTGCACATCTACCTATGCTGTAAGAAAGAAGATACAAAAACTACGAGAGTAAAAGAGATAGCTATCTAAAATGACAACACGTGTACTCGATGTCTTTGTTGCATCTGTGATAAAATATATATGTTGTCTATTTATTTGCTTGACATGGGTTTTCTTCGAGAATATTATTCTATTAGTAATTTGAATAGTATTTTTATTCAAATATTTTATTTTATTGTTACTCACGTGTGGTACGAGATCCCTAGTTCTTTACTCATGTTTGCTTGAAAGTTAGCGCATTTTCTATATACGCACGACGGCATTGTTATCGCTTAATTAATAAAAATAGAGATTATGACAGCGTGTGCTCGTTGTTCTGTTTAGGGTGAACTGATTGCAAAGTGCTACAATTGGGGGAGTTTTGGATCTTACGTTTGACGCGTATGTAACATATCTACCTCTTTTAATATATAATAACATTGCAAATTCACCAATATTGTTTTGATGCTAACGTCGAAAGCTGCTGCTAATTCAGCCGTAGATTGATTATCATCATCTTCCATAATCGCTTTTAATTCGTGAGTGTCTACCAAAGTTATCAGACGACCACGGGGTTCATTTTTCAGATCGAAATTTTCAGAACAGAAGCGGCCAAATCAATAATGGCTTATGCGTTCATTTGTAGTGTTCGCTACGTAAACACGTCGTTTATGTTGCATGTCCCTTGTGCCGTGTTGCAGCCACGACGGTACTCGTATTCCATAATTAATCGAATGTTCAACGGATCCACGACGACGAAAAAAAAATCAAATGTGATGAAAACATAACAATGATCAATACACATAAAAATGATTTTGGATAATGAAAACCATGTTTAAAAAATAAAATTATTTGAAATTAGAATATGTAGCAAACAAAAAAAAAATATATGGTAAGTACAGGTAGGTCATAGGTTATTGGGTTCGCGGGTGCGTAGATTGGGGAATCTGCGTGCCCACACCAAGCGACCCAAGAGAAGACGGTAGCACGCATGTGGTCACGCGCTGCCGTGGGACGCTTTGGGGGATCCTTTACAATCCCCCCGGGGGGGTGACCACTTTACAGTCACCCTCTCCGAGATGTGCCTATAGGCGTGGCACCAGTGGGCGGCTCTGGTGTGATCATACTCCCTGAGGTACCGAAGATGACCGCTCCAGTAGTTTTAGCCGGTAGGAGTCCGGCATACCCCTTCGCCCTTCCCCGGGGCGAAGGAAGTTCATGAAGAATTTCCACTGGGCACCAATAAAAAAATAAAAAATGTCATAGGTTATTGCATAACAGAAATTAATATTAATAGGTAAGTAATGATATCTAATATTTACAATAATTATTATATTATTTATTAGAAAAAAATAATTTGACCATGCATAACCACACATTTTAGTTCCTATTTTTACAGTTTACATATATTTTTACTCTACTTTATTTTTATATTTTAAAAAACACTGTTGCTCACTGTCTTAATTTAATATCTTTAATTTAATCCTTATATCTGCCACATCGTCAAAGAAGGTTCACTTGATCCGCGTGCACGCACCAATTTTTTTAAATCATATTAATTATTTATATTGAGCCAAATTTTATTTTATGTCAAACCTCAATCTATCTGTTATACCTAGAGTACCTTTTTTTTTTTTTTTTTTTTTTATTGATGTCCAGTGGAAATTCTACATGGAACTTCCTTCACCCCGGGAAGGGGGAAGGGCGAAGGGGTATGCCGGACTCCTACCGGCTAAAACCACTGGAGCGGTCATCTTCGGCACCGAAGGGAGGCTCCAGGTCCTCGTAAGATCACACTAGAGCCGCCCTAGAGTACCTACACAAAGAAACAAAAGTTCACGCTATTATCAATACTACGTGAGCAGACATGAAGCAGCCAAATCAATCAAAACCTATGGTTTTAGCGACTCTACATCTCACTACAACTCTACATGTGGGCGTAACGTAATTTCACTTATGTGTGTACGCAAGTGGCGAATGCAGATTGCGTCCCATCACCCAAGAGCACACACAATAAGCCGTTTCCTGTAGAAGACTACTACTTAATACATCCTATGGCATTCGCACAATTGCCCACTGATAAACTTAAGTGTTACCCATCACTAGCTACTTACAGTGCCCTTAACACCGGACATTATAAAGTATAAATATACATGTATAAAGTTTAAACAGTATTGCTCGGCTCTGATTCTGGTATAAATACATATCTTTCTCATCTCATTGGTATATATTTATTATATATACGTATGTACGTGTTTATTTAGTATATGTATATATATATAAATATATATATATATGTGTGTGTGTGTGTGTGTGTAATGGTTATGTAAGTTTAATTGATTTCATGTCTTCACATCTTGCCTGTCATATTTTATTGGTGCATCTACCTTGTTTGTTCTCTGCATCACCTAAAGGTTGTCTGGTAGAAAATGCCTACGGCATTAAGACCGCCTTTGTACACTTGTATAAATAAATAAATATCTAACACTGCGGTAGTACCTACCTACCTACTTATCCGGTCTCTTGCAATAAGAGCCCTACGACCAATTACCTTCATTTCGCCGAATACAGTCCACTGCTGGACACAGGCCACCTCCAAAGTTCACTACTACGACCGATATGGGCGTGTAGTGTGCTCATTGGAGGGGTTTGCCATAATCGCCACGCTTGGCAGGCGGGTTGGTGATCCCAGTTGAGTTGTTAATGTACTCGAAGGACGCCGCTCGCTATACTCCGGCTAATCCCAAAGTCGCCTTTTACAACACCCAAGTGATGAGATGGGTTGGTGCTATTCGTAGCCGGCACCACACAGCACCACGACCAGTTATAGATACAGAAAAATAATAGGTAATAGATTAAGAAATATAGGTAGTGCGAGTTCAAAGTAGTGGTTACCTTAAGGTGAAGTAATTCCTTATCTTTTTAGTAAATTGATTAGCTCACATTCAATAAATTCAGAAGAAGTTTAGAAAGTAATTCAACACGCTTCATTTTACATTTACGAATATTTTTAGAATATGGAATCTCAAGTTTACACAATAGTGATGTAAAAGGTACTTACAAAATAAGGTTGGCAGCAGCTTAGCATAAGTACTTAAAATTTGCAATAAACGTTTGTAACATAACATACTGATAACGATTAGTCTAAAAATGGCAGCGCACTGAAATTAGCCATTTTTTCCTGAAAAATAGAGACGTAACATTTTGAAAACTGTGATTGGTGAGTCGCTTTGTGTTGCGATTGGCCGGGAGGCGGTCTCATGATAATGGGGCATGGTTATTGGTTGCACGGGTCCCCCACCTCGCGGCGTGGTGGGGCCCATCATCCCTATGTTTATTTTTGTTGTTCAACTTAGTGGGCTATAAGCTTTCCCCGTGTTTAGATGTGTTGCACAAACAATATATTTTGTTCCGATAATTAGTTGTACGTGTGATGTGGTTTAATGGACTGTGACTGTTTTTTCAGGAGTGGACGGACTATCTACATTGTGATTGTGAATCGTTTTCATCTTTTCGGAGATGGTTATCCTGTGAGTATTTATAACATATTTTTTACTTAATTTTTATCAAGGCATAGCTCAGAATAGATAATTTATAATACCTACGAATCTTAATTTATGTTTACCTATTGATCTTTGGGGAAGACCTACCTATATTCTTTCGGCTTGCATGATGATGATGGATAATTTATATGTCTCTCTCTATATTTAACTAATGTGTGTACTATCTAACGTTACCAGTTGGATGCAATCGAGCAGTTAAATAAACCCCAGATCGTGTTAGCATAGAGAACAGGAGTATTTCGTTAAAATAAATGTGGTCAGTGAGCCATGATTAAATAACTCTGCTCAAAATATTCCTTGCGAGATGTATTGTAGGGGTTTTTGAGGCCCCGTACGCCCATCATATTGGTACCAGTGGGCGTCTAATGGCTGATGTATCATATATATTGTCATGGTAAAACCCATAGGTAAAGTGGAACTCTTTGCCATAGTGGATTGTTGACCTACCTTATAAAAAATTCTGTTGTGCCTTACGGAAATGGTTATTACAAGAGAGCTATTATTTGATGGATGATTTTTTGAAAAAAAGATCTTGTCGTTTCTACAATTATGAATATGAAATATTAATTATTATAGAAACGCAATGTAACTTCATTGTAGGTACCAAAAATATGTCTTCTTCTTCTTCTCTTAGGTTATGGCTTCTGTAGAGTATCTTCCCAATTCCGCCAATGTCAAGTATAAAGGCAACGTTGTACGGTGTTTAGATTAATTAATCTTAACATATCCATAAAATACTTCACAAAAATTAAAAAAATCTAAAAAAATGTCGGCAACGTCGTACGTTTCAATTGTTTTTTCTCAAAAATATGTGCAACATTACTTATTTTTTATAGTTTCAATTTTGGTACGACATTGATTCGCAATTTAATGTTTTTGACATGTATTGAGCAAGTTTTATTTAAATTATGTAAAAAAGTTAAACCTTCTAAAATCGTATAAAATTATAATTTGCATGCCTATAACATTTTATAGTGAAATATGTCTTTGATCTATAATTAATCATCTAATGTATGTACCATATTTCGAGCAAATAAATAAATGAAATGAAAATGAAACAATGGAAAAAGTATCAAAATGGCATATCTGCCTGCGTATCCGTGTGGTGTCTGGATTAAGAATATAGCACCACTCCATCTCCTCCCTCGCAGGTCGTAAAAGGCGACTAAGGGACTCTAAGCCAGAGGGATGGGCAGCAGCGTCCTTTCTGTGGAATAGTAGCCCTAGCGCAGGCTAACCAACTCTCCTACCAAGCGTGGTGAGAACTGGCAAATTCCCCCCAATATGTTTACTTAACCTTTCAGCTATATCGACAACCTTAGTTCTTCTACGGATCTCCTCATTTCTGATTCGATCTCGTAGAGAAATACCGAGCATAGTTCGCTGAGTGATCTTGAGCTTTCTTATGAGGCCCGTTATGAGTGACCACGTCTCTGTTCCATATGTAATCACTGGTAACACACACTGGTTAAATACTTTCGTCTTGAGACATTGCGGTATTGTTGACGAAAAGACATTGCGAAGTTTCCCATACGCTGCCCAGCCGAGTCGGATTCGACGATTGACCTCTTCCTCGAAGTTGGAACTACCTAACTGGACAGTTTGTCCCAGGTAGACATACTCGTCAGCAACAACTTCCGAGAACAAAGCTCCCAACGGATATTGGGATGGGTACGACATGGGCATTTGACATGACTTTTGTCTTGCCCATGTTTATTTGAAGACCCACCTGTTACGGAACACTGTTGAGATCATCGAGCATTGTGCTGATCCCTTGCAGCGATTCTGCTAAGACTACTCGGCAAATAGAAGGTGAGTGATATACTCGCCATTGATGTTTATGTCGAATCCTTTCCACTCCAGTAGCTTGAAGGCCTCCTCCATTGCAGCGGTGAACAGTTTTGGGGAAATGACGTCCCCCTGTCTCACACCTCTCTGCAATGGAATTGCCCCCGTGCTCTGTTCATGTACTCGGACTGACATGGTGGCGTTTCTGTATAAACACTTCAACAACACTTAAATGTACCAATAGTCAATGTGGTACCGCTGCAGATAATGTAGCACTGCCCAGGTTTCTATCGACTCGAAGGCTTTCTCGTAGTCTACAAACGACAAGCGTAGTGGCAGATTATACTCCTCGGTCTTCTGTGGAGCCTGCCGCAGCGTATGGATATGATATATGCTTCTTAAACCTTTTCGGAAACCAGCTTGTTCGGGAAGCTTCAAACCTGCGTTCGAGACTATTCGTGATGACCCTTGAAAACAGCTTATAAGCATGACTCAGAAGCGAGATGGGTCTGTAATTCTTCAATAGGGTGTTATCACCCTTTGTGAAAAAGAGCGCCACATCAACTCTTTTCTACGCTTCCGGCATTTTGCCCTCGAGTAAGACGGAATTGAATAGCTTCTGAAGGACTTAAGTACCGGTGTGCCACCCGCTTTCAGAAGCTCTGTCGTAATTCCGTCCCTACCTTGTAATCTCGTACAGGCTGATGTCCGGGACATGCTCGGTATAGTGTCGGGTTAGTTAGGCTCGCGGGTCTTTGTCAGAGCCAATGGTAGTTATAGTGCCGAGGTGTATAACTGCCGGTAGAAGTTCTCAATCTCACTCAAAACCTCTGGCTTAGTAGACGCTACACTGCCGGCCTCGGTCTTCAGCTTCATAATACGACTTTGCCCAATAGACTCGTCTCTTCCGAACACTTTGGAGCCTTGATTCCGCTCAAATGTCTCGGTTGGTAGTGGCTGATACAGCCAGCTGCTGTGCACCGGGTCCTGGGTTCGATTCCCGCACGGAACAAATATTTAAACGATCTGCAGTTAGTTGCTCCGGGTCTGGGTGTGTTGTGTGTGGAATTTGTGGTTGTAAACGCACCCACGACACAGGAGAAATCAGAGTGTGGGGAAACGTCTTTAAAAAAAACGCCATTGGGGTTAAAGGTGCGTATATTGTGACGCAAGGACTTCCATATCCGTCTATTGAGCAGGCTCTATGCATCAGCATCACCAGAGGACTGCAGCGTCATGGCGCGTCTTTCTGCCATGAGGTCGATAGTGTGATCATTCAGAGAACTTTTTTGGTCTATCTATACGGTGGGTTTATAGAATTTAGACCCAACCGTTTGGACAGTTTCTACAAACCTACTATTTAAATCGTCCACAGATACGCAATGTTCTAGGCAATCGATGCGGTTTTGGAGTTCAAGTTGAAAGTTCTCGGGGTTTTGGATATGAGCACTAAAAGGTCGGAGCGTAGACTTCATCAGACGAGACCTCTCAACTTTGTGATTAATATTCAATGTTACTTACCATTCGGTGGTCACTGCCGGTTTTCACCCTATGGATCACAGAGACATCATTGAATATTTGTCTTTTATTGGTCATGACGAAGTCAATCTTATTCTTTGTGGAACCATCGGGTCTCAGCCAGGTCCATTTCCCGTGAGGCGGATTTTGGAAAAAGGAGTTCATCACGAAGAGTCCCTCCTTTTTCAAAAAGTCGGCCAGCCTCTGTCCCTTGGGGTTACGTTGCCCATATCCAAATCCAATAATCCAAATGCACCACTTTCAACTCCCCTTTTAAGTCCCCCATCACAACAGTGAAGTGTGTCTTCGAGGTATGTATGGCCTTACTTACGTCCTCATAAATACTCTCTACTTCATCATCTGGGTATATCGAGGTCGGTACGTAGACCTGTATGACCTTCAACGAATACCTCTTGGATATTCCGAGTATATGGTACGCTACCATGCTCGGCATACTTTCGATGGCCACTGTGTTGTTAATGAGGGACCTGCGAACGAGAAACCCGACACCACCTTGAGACAGATGTTCGCCTTCCCGGTAGTAGAATAAGTTGCCGGATTTCAGGGTTATCGTATCCTCTCCCTCTGTTCGGACTTCTGATAGACCCATGATATCCCAGTGCAACTTATCTATTTCTTCTTCCAGCTCAACGGTCTTTTCGTCTGCCCTCAGAGTGCGTGTGTTATATGTTACCAAGGCCAGTTTTCGTTTGGGGTGGTAGCCGGATCCCCTCCGGAGATTCTTAGCACCCTGCCCTGGTGTAGGTATTAATCGTGTCGTCATTTTGATAATTTTCCGATACTCGCCACGCTTGGCAGGCGGGTTGGTGAGCGCAGAAATGCTACTATTCAGCAAAAGGGGCGCTGCTGCCCATCCCTCTAGTTAAGAGTCAAGTTGTCGACTTTTACGACCTCCACGGGAGGAGATGGAGTGGTGCTATATTCGTAATCCGGACAGCACACGGACGCTAATCCAGACTCCACACGTACGGTAATCCAGACAGCACATGGAGAAAGCAAAAAGCTTTGAGATAAAGTAGGACCTATCAATTAACCTACCAATATGTTTTCATAAAATCTTTTAAAATTTCCCAAATAGATTATTTGTATAGAAATTAGGTACCTACCTACCTACCTTAATACCCCCATATATCAATAAAAATAAAATTTCGTGTTAAAGTAACCCAGGTCAATGTTCACAGAGTAAACATAGATTCTATTATTAATTATACAAAAGAACCTCATAAATGTAGGTAAGTGAGGTAAGTAGTACCGTCCCTAACTTAAATAAATATTCAATTGACAATTTTACCCCACAAATAAAAAAAATTGCAGCCTTAAAAATTTATAGCAAAGACCGTTAATCTAGCGCCAATTCCAAAATAATCAAGAACGATATACTATAATTTATATATATATTATATATATATTTATATATATATCTATAATTTACTTGAGTGGTTAATAAAGCAAAAATAAATAGCGCCTACCTATCAAGGCTGTTGTTAAAATATAAATATCCCATCGACACTATGATCGAACAAATATGTTGCATGAAGCATAAAATAAATAAGTAACCAAACTGGGCAGGGTTGGGGAAGGTGCTGGAGGGAGTCAATTGAATCTAATTGAAACTCATTGAGACTGTGACGTCGCTTTGTTGACGAATTAAGAATTTGGGTTATTTTGAATACAGCGAAAACGCTGGGCCTGTTTCTATGCTGCGCTTGTAGGTATTTTACTTTCTATTATTTCAGTTTTAGTCAAATTGTTATAATTCTACTGTCCATAAGTATAGAGGAAAATGGGGTAATGGGAGTCACTTAAAGCAAGTTTCACTAAACATCTAATTTTATTTATCAAAGCTTTGTTTAAATAATTTCCTACTACTACTACGGTTAATGATCAATGCCGTTGAAACAGTTTTTATGTTTTGGAATTAAGACTCTTTTTTTAAACCTTGCTTCACACTATGATTTCTCCTGTGTCGTGGGTGCATTTTACACACATAAATGATAAATTTTCGTATATTTTCTTAAATATGTCTATATATTTTAAAATGATAAAATAAATATTTTTGAAACTCTCACAACAAGCCCTTTCAGATGTTACACCGTTTCCTCCGTTTCACAGTTTGCAAAACTTAATCTTTAATTTGCAATATTTTATAGTTTAACCAGCTTGATAGATACTTATCTATACTTGTGCTTAGGTAGGTTCACTGCTTGTGTTGGTTATACATATTAGACTGATACCTTTTTTTTTGTTTTTTTTTTTAATTTTTTTTTATTGCTGCCCAGTGGAAATTCTTTATGAACTTCCTTCGCCCCGGGGAAGGACGAAGGGGTATGCCGGACTCCTACCGGCTAAAACCACTGGGGCGGTCATCTTCGGCACCTAAGGGAGGCTCCAGGTCCTCGTATGATCACACTAGACCTGATACCTATTTAAACCGTCACAAACTGAACATTCCCTATTCGTCTCTAATTTTGTAGGCAATCTTTAATATTTTCAAAGACTATCTTTATTTACTTACTCCCTCGTAAGTGGATATCTACACAAAGTTATTTGCCCAATTAAGGCGCGGCCGCCCCTTCAGACGGTATAATTCTGAAGCAATTGACTCAACAAGGACTTGCGAGGGGGCATCGAGCTTTCTCCGCGATTTAGATGTTTGCTTTTTATTAAAGTAAAAAACTCTAACGGTCGTTTAGGGATCTGAATATATATAACAATATATGAAAAGAATATCTGTTATATTGATGGTTTAGTCCGGTCATTCGTTAAGTACCTACTGGTTTTAGTGAATTTGACCCTAATAAAATTGCTCTTAAAGGTTGTGAGGATGGCTTTTTCATCATGTCAGTCAAACATTGTCCACTGCTGGACAAAGGCCTCCCCAGTAAATTTCCACAATTGAATCGTTTTGGGGGGAACTTGTCAATACTTGCAACGCTTGGCAGGCGGGTTGGTAAGCGCAGAATAGCTGCTGTTCCCAAGTGCGGATCCAGAATTGTGGGATATAGTTGTCCCTAAAATTCCTGACAAGTGACACCGAGCCGAGATTTTCCTCCCTACTATCCTTGTTATTTTATTTATATCTAGGAATAAACGGTAAATTCTATCTACGCATACTTGTTTCCAGACCCGCAGTTATAAATTCTATACTTACCTACAATACGCTTATTTAACCAAACCGTTCTAATACTTGCTACATCTCTCAACAGCACCAGCAGTCGTTCGGACATGTCGGAGAGTCAGACACCGGATTGGGACATAAACGATGCGGTTGTACCGCGCGTGGCGGTATTCGACACCTTCGGGGAGTGGTGTGACGGGCACGTGCGCCGTGTGTACCCGCCAGGTTGCGAGGAAGCGCGCCGACATGCCTCAGGCTGGGCCATGCGCAACACCAATAACCACAACGTACACATACTTAAGAAGAGTTGTCTGGGCGTCCTTGTGTGCTCGCAACGCTGCCGCCTACCTGATGGATCGAGAGTACATCTTCGTCCCGCGATATGTGATAAAGCAAGAAAAAAACAGCAAGGTAAACACCTAGGTATACATTTGCTGACCACTAAATTATCTGAAAGATTTATTTTTACATTTACCAAGGTACAGAACTTTCCCTAATTAACTCTTATCTCCAACAGGCAAGCCGTGTCCAAACCGACTATGCAACGGCGGCCGTCTGGAAGTCCTACCATGTCGAGGACACTGCGGCTACCCTGTCACGCACTTCTGGCGACATACAGAACACGCAATATTCTTCCAAGCGAAAGGCGCCCATGACCATCCGCGACCCGAAGCTAAAGGAGCGAGCGAAGTGAGGCGATCGTTGGGCGCCGGGAGAAGAGTCAGGGGCTTAGCGTTATTGCTAGCGAGAGAGGCAGCCATAGCAGACAAAATATTAACAGTCAAACCCGATAAACAAATGGCGCATAAAATCTGCACTCCACATCCACAGCCCCCTCCACTTATACCAGATAACCAAAGAGGTGAGCTGATTGTAGCTATTCTTTTTGTAAAATTGAAAAAACAAAAACAAAGCAGCTTTCCATATCTAGGTATTCAGAAATTTGTTTTAAATTGGCGCTGCAGGCGATCCTAATGGGCAGTCATTTATGACTGCGTTCTGATATTTTAAGTTTACTAGTAAGTGTTACCAAATACCTCCAACCACCAGGTCATTTATCACTATACCTATTTATTTTATCAACAGTTCAACTAACGTGCACTTGTGGGCCATTCGAGTGCACATGTCGATGGCATGCCGAGCAGACCCCAGAAAGCTACACAGCAACCGCATGGACCCCGCAAGAGCCCCAATACCATACGTACGCACAGCAAGTCGCTCCTGGACCCTCATTACATCCCCAACAACATTATGACCCCACTGCACTACCAGCCGACGACATCTTTCACCCCGAGGAAATCTTCCAGCTCGACCAACCTATCAGACTAGACTTCCCAATAGACGAACACAACTTAGAATCACCACCTACCTTCGCAGATCTGAACAGTGAAAACTCTAGGCCCGAAGACGCGTACTGGTTAGACTGGCAGAGAGCTGCAGGCGGATCGGAATCCAGTGAAACCCCTTCACCCGAATTGTTCGGTAGCGGCTATCCGCAGACTGAAACCTATAGTGAACAACAAACATACATACCACAAACGTATTACCCTGAAGAAGCTCAATACTATCCGACGGAAAGCAGAACCTCGCCCATAATGGACATGCAGGAACAGAGGTTCTATAGATACGGACAGGATTGTACGCAGACCAATCTAGATAATATGCAGAATTGGAGTTATACAGACTGCGCTTTCACCCCCAATGATATGTCAGAATGTAAACAATACTTTGATGTACAGCATCAAGCTGTGAATGCTTTTAGTGGGCTTTTATAATGACGGGTCTGTCTGTACATAGATTTGTAAATTATAAATAAATTTAACTATAGACTAGCGTAAGTTGTTAATTTTGTCTCTAAGATACAAAGATAGATATATATTATAAGCATTATGTTCCTACAATGGTTTTAATTAAACTATTTCCATCATTTGAAATGTGAGAAAATAAAAAACGGTTTGTATAAAATGGTCTATTTATTGTATATAAAAATTACATTAAAATTGTCAATTTTACATTTTTTTATTTCTAACAATAAAATTGGTCACTACAAAATAGTCCATTAAGCGATCGCACGATCTTATTATGCATTTGCAGAACATTCCAAAATCTTAATGTATACATGTTTTGTCGGCACACATCTGCGACCCAAACACAATTCATTGCAAATGAGCGAACTCGTGTCCAGCTCAAATAAATCTATGCGTTAATCCCACTGACTCAGTCGACCACAGTAAGCAGTTCTCAATAATTTCATAAACTGATGACCACCACTTCCCAACACGAATTTTGGCTGATACCGAATACGTAACTTAATTTAAATTCGACACATGTGTGTACCTATAACGATATCTCAAACAAGTATTTACAAACGATTGCGTTTACATTGTAGTGCTTTGATTAGAATATCTGGGCTGGTTATTGCACTTCATAGAGTAACACAACTCAACCTACACAATGTGCAATGTCCATATTGCATAAGACTAAAACAAATCAACCACATCTCTGTATCCTGCAATCTCACCATGATTAGTAATATCGTCATCAAATATTCCAAAATCTATTTATTGGAAAACGATTTCATTGATATAAACGTTTACACTAATTTTCACATAATTAGTGTTATAAACCATTCCTAATGTAATTATTATAATTTTAACATCTGAATATTGCTAAACGGAGCCAAATTTGCTCGAACGGCTTTACTGGTACAAAATATACATATATCTCCGATTACTTTCACTCTTAAATATAGGCCCCTAACTAAATAAATACATAAAATTTTGTTGATTGTACAAGTAACACCGTTCGGGCGGGGGTCGAGGAGAGCACAGCACGCACTATCACAGCAGTCGGCAAACAGCCGATTAGTGGCTCTAGCCGTATTTCCACGTTCAAGTTAAGTATGGAATTAGGACTGGAGACACCCGTAGCCGACCCACGTTGGGCGCCACTTACAATAAGGCCACAAACAAATTTAACGTGAAGCATGTTCTCTTATTTTATAATAAATTTAACATCATAATTTGCGCTTCGAACGAATCTAATTTAGTAATAGAAAGGCTAAAACAATATACGGACGCAAGTGTCTGTGCCTCACCATTTATCATTATTTTGCTAGTATTTCCTCTCTTCCTCACACTAGAGCGAAGGACCAACGAATCACTGTGAATTTGAGAGACACTTTAGTGATTCTATAATAAATTGTAAAAGTATCTAAACTACAGTGTCATTCTTAAGGAGTTTCTTTTCACGAGTTCAAACAGGGGGCGAGATCGAGTGTTTAAAGCATTAACATTGCTGAAGCCTATCGACAAGAATTATTGTAAGAAAAATTCCTAATTGGAACGACATTCCTTCTAAATAATCACTATGACTTAGTTATCAAGATAGTACTTATACAGGTAGGAGAATCTTAAGGAGAATGTGACTCTAAGGCCCTTTATCGCCAACAAGTCCTTAGCGTTGAGAAAACGTAATAGATTTGAATTTGAGAAATATCGTATGTATAGGAACTACATGACAAAAAGTATTTTTAACGTTTATAAAATACTAGCTGCGACCCGCGGTTTCACCCGCGTTTAATTTAAAAAGAATTTAGTGTACTTCAACATAGACCCTTGACATAGAATATATATATATATGTATTGGATTTTTTGTGCGGAACCCTAATTATTTTTCTAGCCTAAGTTATTCCTTATAACATCAGCTATCTGCCAGTGAAAGTCCCGTCAAAATCGGTCCAGCCGTTTCGGAGATTACCCGGAACAAACAGACAGACAGACAGACAGACAAAAAATATAAAATTTGTTTTTTGTTATATGTCCCGTATATACTTTCATATGAATTTAGTAAAAAACTGTTATTTTGACATTACAAACAGACACTTCAATTTTATTTATTTGTATAGATATTATGAATCTCTAACGTTAGGGACCTGCTGGTGAATTTGAGCGTTAATATATTTAGACACGTATCAAACAAAAATGCACTTCGTCATGAACAAGGTGCCGAGTCAGAAATTGAGTATACTATGATACCATTTTGTAAGTAAATTTTGTGCAGGAATATACCTCGATAATCACCAATTACACTATTCTACAATAAAATCGCTAGTTAAGTTCGGTACACAATAAGAAATATCTGAAATAAGGTATTTAAGGAACTAAATATAACACAACACAACGTGGAAATAAGAAATATAAAATACGAATACACTCGCAACATAAAAACACGTAAAGCTTCAACACGACTAAACAAATTTGTACTATTGAGAAGAAATCACTGCCTAATTGAGATACGAACTTCAATAGAGGGAATCGGAGACGGCAATTTCTAAGTTATATTCTAAATATACATAGAATATAGGAGAGGGAAACACTCGGACCTCGCGTGGTAACATTTTACAGGAGTCGCGAGATCATGAAGTAATCCTTACGGGACCGAAGTGTCCGATGCGACATCTCTGACAACCGGAAGAATCGAAGTAGTACCGCGGATGATATCGATCGGTCGTCCGCATATATCCACTTGGTCTTGAGACTTCAGGAGCTTTAATACGACTATCTCGCAACAGTCGAATTTCGTCACGCACGCATTATTGGTGCACCAGTCCAGGAGTCCCGCCGGGAGCTTGCCGCGGCATTCGGTGCACGGAGCAGTAAAAAATGGAGTGTTATGTTAGTGCCTACACATATTTCTCCAATTTGTGAGGTGCGTAGGTGTAGAGAAGCGTAATTAGTCGATGATCGCCGCCGTAGTGTGCAGCGCAATTAATGACGATGTACGCAGTGGCAGTGTAGTTCGTCAGCACAATCCATTATCATCTAAGCCCTATCCTAAGTATGGATAGGCTTCCAATCAAACCAGACGCAGCTGGATATCAATATGGAAACAGTGAATATGCTCACTAATCACTCCATTCTCTTACTACGCGGTGCGGCGATACTATGTGCTGGTGTGAGGGCCGGGCAAGGTGTGTCAGGGCGAGGCCTCCTCGGCCATTTCGGAAGGGACAGCGTCCCCTCTGGCCACCACGGCCACTGCACTCACCGTCAGCTCGAGAGGTTCTGCGCCTGAACAGCGACCCACGCTGCACTCCATGTCCGTACTGTAAAAATGACAAAATGTGACTAAGACTTCCGACGCAACGAAGAGTAGGGAAACGTAGTTTCATTCAACGTACGCACAAGACATTACTGCACGCGTTGAATCCGCCTTTTATTTTATAACAGCTGAAATATACCAGGTCGATGACAGCATCGGCGTTGGTGCGAGCAAAAAATAAGTTCACCAGCCAGTCAGCCTTTTTCTAATTATTTTAATTGGTGTCCAGTGATAATTCTACATGCAACTTCCTTCGCCCCGGGGAAGGGCGAAGGGGTATGCCGGACTCCTACCGGCTAAAACCACTGGAGCGGTCATCTTCGGCACCGAAGGGGGGCTCCAGGTCCTCGTAAGATCACACTAGAGCCGCCCATTGGTGCCACGCCTTCAGGCACATCTCGGAGGGGACGACTGTAAAGCGGTCACTCCCTCTAACGGAGGGCAGGCGGCTGTAAAAAAGGCCGCCCCTAGGCACTTCTCGGGGAGGATTGTAAAGGATCCTCCCAAGTCTCACTGTGCGATGTGCTGCGCACACGGCGGCACCTGACCACGTGCGCGCCACCGTCTTCCCGGGGGTCAAGCCAGCCTGCCCAGCGGGGTGACTTTGGGCGTTACATGATTTTCTATACTGACCCATGTCCAGCCTGAGCTAGATATTAGGACATGACGAGTCACAATATCTAGCTCAGGCTGGACCGTGTGGTGCCGGCTCAGAATGCCACCACCCCATCTCCTCCCATGGGTGTCGTAAAAGTCGACTAAGGGATTAGTCGGAGGATGGGCAGCAGCGTCCTTCGAGTACATTAACAACTCAACTGCGATCGCCAACCCGCCTGCCAAGCGTGGCGATTATGGCAAAACCCCCCAATGAGCTCAAAACACATCCATATCGGTGGTTGTGATGATCTTTGGGGGAGGCCTGTGTCCAACAGTGGACTTCATTAGGCCGAAATGATGATGAATGATGAGTCACAATATTTCCGAGATAATCCCTATACACACAAGATCCAGTAGCATAACAGTGCGCTCACTCACACGGCACTTATTGTTGAGAGATGCATCCTGGCGTTCTGCCACTGTTCGCTGGCTTCGATGGAGTCGAGCTGGTCCTCTGAGTGCGTGTGCCCGCTGGCAGCCGACACGGGGTCGCTGCCTGACACAGGCGACTCCAAGTTGATGAGAGTGGCCGTGGCCACCTCAGCTGCACGAGAACTCTCCTCTGTCGCGGAGCTGGTCGACTGACTCGTTTCCCCAGACTTCTGCGTGTCTGTTGGCAAATCACGTTTATATTTGACTTGAAAATAAGGTCATGGAGCCTATAAAAAATTAACCGTAACCAATTTAGGTCCACGGCTACGCATCAAGCTATACACTTCCAGTATAAGCTGATCTCGCATTATATAGGCTTTCGGTACAATGATAGATCAGCGTAAACTGGATATGCATAGCTTGTTGTGTAGCCGTGTGTACCTATATAAAGAGCTAAAATTATTATTATGTTATATTTGATTTTAATAAAACAATAATATGAAAGAAGATACTTTTACAAATTATTTGTTATAAAGATCTGGTAATCCTTTTACTGATAGTTCTTCCGAATGTATAAAGACGGGACTTTTTGAAACGCCGCCTCGTGTAATTTATAGCAGATAAGTCATTGTTTCTCTGACTAACCGGTTGATCATACATATACTGACACGCTACTCATTTTCAAAACGTCCCCTCTTAATAACAATATAACAGGATAGTATAAAATTATACTTCATACCACAGTAAAGAGTGATGAGAATCCTGATGTTGGTGAAGCAGAACATATAATAAGCGATTGATGTGTGGCTCAGCAAGCTAATGAAGGTGAGGTATGAAGAGAAACAAGCAAAGACCTGGAGCATGCATGTAGGTCAACCATTTCTTGAGCAGGCGAGTGTCACCGAACACCGGCAGCACGCCGCTCTTCATAGCATCTGCAACGCAACGCGCGTGCTGAGGTTAAACAGCATGACTTACACGAATGGTGACCGCGGTACATAATTCACTCAAATCTATGCCGTACGTAAGAAATACAAATCTATCGAACACGACAAATTTATTTTATTATTACAAAACAAGAGATTTTTTTATAATCATATTGTGTATGACTCATTCTACATGTATCGATGATTTTACATTTTAAGAGGCACTTGTTTATCTTTCTCTATATACTTCAGGCCTCTTGAACGCTCAACAAATCACTTCAGAACAGGTGAAAGGAGATCGTTTACAATCCCCTTCTGAGAAGTGTACGGGAGGCGGCCTTTTCATAGTCACGTCCCCACGGCTAGACGGGTTGACCGCTTTACATGCATCGCCTACGAGATGTACCTAAAGGCGTGGCATCAATGGGTGGCTCTAATGATTGTATCGAGGGACTTGAGCCCCCTTCGGTGCCGAAGATGACGGCTCCGGTAGTTTTAGCTGGTAGGAGTCTGGTATGGCCCTCCACCCTTCCCCAGGAAGGAGGAAGTACTTGGACTATTGCCGCTGGGTAAATAAAAAATTAAAGCGTGGTGGAAAGGGACTATAAGCGTTACGCCTGCCTATTTACGAACGTACATATATTACGAAGACCTGGAGCCCCCTTTCGATGCCGAAGATGACCGCTCCAGTGATTTTGGCCGGTGGGAGTCCGGCATGCCGCTTCGCCCTTCCCCGGGGTTAGCTTGGACTGCCTACATCGGTTAGGTAAACGATTTAGGTACTTCGCATTTTACTAATGTTCAGTAGGACTACGTGCACACTGACAGGACTGCCCTGATTAGCGCGTAGTGCCTAGCCAAACTTTTAAGAAATAAGGGTAAGCACTGCATAACGTTGAAAGTCGCTAGACACTAGCTTAGCTAGCCTGCAGTGCGTACGAAGCCTAAGTAGTACTTTTAAGGAATTATATATGATATAGCTTAGGCATGTAGTATGACTAAAAAGTTTTGTAGCTGAACATTCAGTTACGAGTAACTACTAATTACTAAGCACTTTTCAGTGCATGTGCAAGCGAGAGGCAATATACGAGAAGAAAAGAAAGGAAGAGCCAACATTTTTAATCTCATTTTTTAAATAGAATGATTAAAACTCATCAATGGCGATACGATCTGCAAAGCACTTGTTCCAGCATTCATTGTACGCAGTGCAGTGGTTTTTGCGTTAATGTAGCGATTCGAAAAAGCATTCATGTGTTCGTTTTTACACGCATCGCGCAATATTAAAATAAGACACCACCCCATCTCATACCGCGGGTGTCGTAAAAAGGGAATATGGGATTAGCCGGAGGATGGGCAGCAGCGTCCCCTTCGAGTACATTTACATTTACAACTGCCATCGCCAACCCGACTGCCCAGCGTGGCGATTATGGCAAAACCCCCCAATGAGCACACAGTGCAAACCTATGGGTTCCATACCCAACCCGGTCTTTGTGGAAATTTGTAGGGAGGCTTCTGTCCAGCAGATGACGTTTTCGGCTGAAATGATGATATGTTCTAAGGGCAGGATGCTAAATAAATATTATATATTTAGTCAAATTACATAGCGTGGATAAGCTCAGGGGCACAAAGGAAACGCTACACATTTATTGGTGATAGGTTTGCTAATTTATCAAAAATATTTGTGTGGAGAACTTTGATGCAACATGTGCTAGTAGCGTAATTTGTATAAAGACTAGTTGTTAGACTAGTTGCAATAAAGTCATAATGTGTAACCGCTCTTAGCAAATAAAAAGTATCCTAGAAATATTCTATTGATAGAGATGCTCGTCGCAGATGCCAACGTCACGGCGTGGTCAGAGGTCGACCAAGGGATCTTGCCTGTTCAGAAAAGGACGCGACTTAGTTGACGCTTATATGCGACGAATCCATACCCCGGGCCAGGCGCTACCGGTGTACGGCAGTGTTACTGGTGGTCGAATGCAATCGCGCAGTTGCGCGCGGTCTGTCTGGCATCCCACCGCCGGTATCAACGAAGCCAACGCCGGCGTAGTACTATGGCTGGAGGGACTGCCGAGGCTTAGGAAGCCTACCAGGCGGCCACAGTTACGCTACAGGACGCCATTCGCGAAGCGAAGGCTCGGCGCTGGAGTGAGCTCCTGCTGGGACTGAACAGGGATCCGTGGGGGTGACCCTATCGTATGGTCGTGGGCAAGTTGCACCCGGTGACCGCCTGAAGAGTGGGAGCACCGCACCGGGTCGGCTTGAGGCGACTGTTTACCAGTTACCTAACCGGCTGGATGGCAGCCTTGGTGGTTCTGTTGATGAAGGAGGGCCCACGGGAGAGATATTCGAGAGAATAATTACCCGAAGACTCGTTGAGCACCTGTCGCAAGTGGGTCCCGACCTGGCCGAAACTCAGTATGGCTTCCGGTAGCGGCGGTACATAATCGACGCGATTCTTCGCATCCGCTCTCTGTCGGAACAGGTAATATCCCGGCGAGGTAGGGTGGCGTTGGCTGTCAGTCTAGACATCGTCAAAGCCTTCAACTCCATTCCGTGGGGCGCGATTAGGGGAGCACTAGTCCATCATCGATGCCCCCCCTACCTGCAGGGCATCATAGGGGCCTATCTGCATTATAGGCACATTCGCTACGTGGGCAGGGACGGTAGCGTAAATAAAGCATTGTATGGAACCTCGCGTACGACGCGGTTCTGCGTGTCGTTCTACCCGCTGGCGTAGCTTGGTCTGTTACGCTGATCATACTCTTGTGTTGGCTAGCGGGAAGTCCTTGGAGGGAACCATCCGGTTTGCCGAGCAAGCGGTGTCAATTGTCGTAGCTAAAATCCACGCTTTGGGTCTGCAGATAACGCCTCACAAAACCGAGGCGCTATGGTTACACAAACTGCCGCGGAGCAGAGAAGTTCAGAGAACCACCCAATTCATGGATACGCGTTGGTGACGCGTAAATCAGAGTGAGTACCTGGGGCTCACCCTGGCCAGGCGTTGGGACTTCGAAGAGCAAGTTGTTTGCTCATTGTTCAAGCTTTGTCATATTGGCTCGGTCGCACTGAGCGGCCAGGCTGCTGAGAATCTGATTTGCAGCATAAACAGCATTTTCAGCATGGCACGGTAGCGCGGCAAGGCGGCTGGGTCGCGCGGCTTCATATAATTCCAGGCAACGCGCTATGGCAAAATCTAACGTCAATTGACATTCGATCTTTTAGATAGTGAGAGCCAAATATATATAATTTAGGTAAATTGATTCAATGTTAACAGCCACAGTCACATGGTTCTATGCCATAGCTAACTACAACGATTAGAAGCAGATAGGATAAAAAACAAATGAGCTGTCCAGTGCTAGAGGTTTGCTGTATGATTAGGGTCACATACCGGTTCTGTGCTTGTGGTCGCAGCACGGCGGCGGCGCGGGCGCAGCAGCGCGCGGTGGTCTCACGCGCACGCGGTAGAACCGCGAGCCTCGCGGCATCCCGTACCGGTTGCCACTCTGACGAACATCACTTATAAATTTCTGGCATGAATTGAATAAATGCATTGGCTCAGGGTCGTATTGCTAATAAGTTGGGAGTCTATACATAGCAATGAGTAAACGTAAATGATTAGGCACATAGATTGTTAGACAGGACTGTCCAGTATCATCTATATACGAGTATATAAAAATCAATGTGTGTATGTATGTTCCCTATGGACTCCAAGACGGCTGGACCGATTTTGATGAAATTTTCAGGCAATCTTCAAATTTTCCTGGCAGGTGATCCTTTGAAGCTAGGTAGTGATCGGATCAACAAAAAATTCTAATACCAGTTTTTTTGGTTTCTTGACAATGTTGTATCATATTTTCCATAATTAGTGCTACCCATGGGAAGCCGAGGCGGGTCGCTAGTAGTTTATAAAATCCGGACAACTTCTAACAAGTTCGTCAAGTAGAATACGAAAAATGTAAGTACCACCTTTGTAGTTATTGGTTGCAATATTCTACCTATTGAAAATAATGTTATAGAGATAAAATTAGTTTCACTGCATATATACATTTTGAAGAACATATACAGTGTGACTAAACGCACTCAAGTAACAACTTACCTTCTTCGCATAACAGTACTCTTTGGACTCAACCGTAGCGACTGCGTACAATCTTCTGTCACTTTCGGTCTTAACTTGTATGTTGAGATCAAGCGCTGGGAGACAGTCGCTGTGCACGAAATACATAATTGACGCTTCCTAAGAACAAAAGCTTACTATAAATACATAAATATAGTTAATGATATTTGAACATATATTTACGCGTAACACTGACTCACTGATCAACTCACTGACCGACTCTGTCACGCTGTAAAATGAGTCATTATTTTACTTTACTAGGAAAGAAAGTAAGAAATGATGGCACGGTTGGTGCAGTGGATGATACAGTCGGCTGCTGCGCTCCGGGTCATGGGTTCGATTCCCGCACGGAACAAATATTTGTATGATCTGCAGGTAGTTGTTCCGGATCTGGGTATATTGTGTCACTTAAGCTAACTTATCATTTCAACTATGTCAGCAACTAGTTTTTCTATGGATCTCCTCATTTATGATTCGATATCGTAGAGGAATGCCAAGCATAGCTTTCTCCATAGCTCTTAAGCTTTTTATGAGGACCATAGTGAGTAACCACGTCAGTGCTCATATGTCATGGCCGGTAAATGGTATGGTGCTCACCAAACCGTACCAAATAAACAGTGTTTTTTAAAAATTACCAAGATGCCTCATTCTACAAAGTGAACGATAGCGAATAAAAGATGTTGCATACATAAATAAAAAAGTATTTAAAAAGCAGTTTTGTCGAAATTTTCCCATTATTAATGTAAATTTATACTATACTTCAGTTATATAGCTTAGTATATTTATCAAAATAAAAATAGCAGCTATGTTATCCATATTATTTAAAATGATTCGACAACATATTAGGTTAATGTGTTACGGAATAGTTGACCTGCGGAAATTCATAAATCTGTTATTTTCCGAGCTTTTTTTCCGTTTGTTTAGATAAGCTGAAAACGGCAGTCGTGTGCCTCAGGATTAACGATAGAGCAAGCCAAACATTTCTAGTTTAATTTCTTCATGTATCACTTTTTAGAACAGAAATAAGTGTTTTTGTGTTAATTATTTTAAAAACAAACCCCGCAAACTAGGTAATATCACAGCTAATATTTGCGTTATAGGATAAATAAATATATAATATAAAAAAAGAAAATGGATCAAAAATAAATACGCACTGAACGCTATTTTGAGAGTAAACTTCTTACTGGAAGTATAGTGTAAAATTTCACGCGCACGTATCACTTATGTCCATGTGCGAGTGAGACAAAATTATTTATAATTTGACTAAGGGTGAGATTAAGAAACGAGTCTAAGCGTGAACTTACGCTTCCATCTGTCAAAATTAGGGGCGTAAGTAGTGAGTTTCATTTTAACAGATGGAAGCGTAAGTTCACTCTTAGACTCGTTTCTGAATCTCACCCTAAAACACCCGTATTCAAGAACGACACTATGGGAATGCACAGTGGGTTTCGACCCACAGTGCATGAAATCTCGTTTCATAAACGTCACTAGAGTGTGGGGCGACACTATGCACCAAGTTAAGTGCACCATCTGCCAAAGTAGCTCATTAGCTACTTTAACGAACCCATAGTGTGGGAGCAAAAGTCAAAATCATCCCCAAAATTATTTAAGCTTACTTATTTAGTTTATTGTTGTTTCGTTTGTTGCTTTCTTTCGGTTACTTTATTAAATATTAGTGGAAGTGAGTAGGACTGACAGATATTTGTAATTTTTTGTTATATTTACATTTGTTTTTTTTTTACATAAATTATAAGTCTGTTAAATAAATAAAACAATCAATATTTGAAGCTTTAAACTTCAACGTTCAACCTTTATTTTGTAAATATTTTTTGGTCCATAAATGCTATTTCTATTTAAGCCTTGAAATCTCTAAAATATGTTTTCTCTGCCTCCCTATCTATAAATATAACTTGACAAAAAAACCTTGTTGAGCTGAAAATAAATTAATATTAATATAAAACAATACGGCGTAAACGAAATACAGATTACGGAGACGTCAACTTATTGTTAATAAAGACAACTAATGAAAATAAACACGTGTTTTTGGGGTTATGAGACGCCGCTTGGTTGAAGATGAATGACAACACGAAGTTAGTTCCGAACCCGACCAATGAAAACACCGCATTCTTTCCTATGCATTCACTCAGTGAAGTATTACTTAAGTAAGGAAGGCAGAGAAAATATATTTTAGAGATTACAAGGCTTAAATAGAAATAGCATTTATGGACCAAAAAATATTTACAAAATAAAGGTTGAACGTTGTAGTTTAAAGCTTCAATAATGATTGTTTTATTTATTTAACAGACTTATAATTTATGTAATAAAAAAACAAATGTAAATATAACAAAAAATTACAAATATCTGTCAGTCCTACTCACTTCCACTAATATTTAATAAAGTAACCGAAAGAAAGCAACAAACGAAACAACAATAAACTAAATAAGTAAGCTTAAATAATTTTGGGGATAATTTTGACTTTTGCTACCACACTATGGGTTCGTTAAAGTAGCTAATGAGCTACTTTGGCAGATGGTGCACTTAACTTGGTGCATAGTGTCGCCCCACACTCTAGTGACGTTTATGAAACGAGATTTCATGCACTGTGGGTCGAAACCCACTGTGCATTCCCATAGTGTCGTTCTTGAATACGGGTGTAAGACTCATTGCAATCACAGGAGAGCGAGCGAGAGTGTTCTCTATTGCTTCCTTTGTAGGCAGTTGTAAAACTACACTACTCGCTATATGGACGATGCAAATCGCAATGTTTTGTGAATGGACCTTACTAACGATTGAATGTTATGAATCATAAACTTTATCATTAAAGGTTGAATGTTTCGATGAACAGTAGCGCGCGAAAACTAAACATTATGTGAAGCGCGAATTTGGGGTTTCTATAAGCAAGCCGAGCTTTTGAGCTTGTATGAAAGTACCGCCAATGGAGAATGTTGTACGAATTTCACGAAGCCATTTCAGTTTAGATTCCATGTGGTGTCCGGATTGAGAATATAGCACCACTCCCTCTCCTCCCGTGGATGTCGTAAAAGGCGACTAAACTATAAACCAGAGGGGTGGGCAGCAGCGTTCTTAATGTAGAGTAGTAACCATACCGCGCTGATCAACCCCCAAGTATGACAAGTAATAGCAAAGTCCTCCCAAAATGACGACACAATTAACATGCAAATCTATAAATAGTCCTTTGTTCAGCTGTGGACGTCCTTTGGCTGATATGATGATGATGATTTCAATTCAGCATAAAATTTCAACAGCAGCAACAACAACAATGTTACAATGTAAGCTATTTTACAGGGTTCAAATACTATTACTTTGTCGGAAGCTGGCAGCTGTTGTTGTAATGCGCTGGCATTGCAAAGCCGTTAAAAAGCAACCATTACTAACTCCTGCGACTTTCTTGACGTACCTGCAACACGGTGTAGTTGAGATGCGCGGGGTCCCACATCACCAGCACGGTGTGTCCGGGCAGACATGACGACAGCGACAGCGTGCCCGCCGACAGACCAAACGGTGTATGACAACGTCCGCGGCACTTCTTGGTGTCCTCCTTCTTGGGTGATGACCTACAATCATAATCAAATGTGTTGCCTTAACTCAATTCCGTGTGGTGCAGGCAAAGAATGCCACCACCCTATCTCATCCCGTGGGTGGCGTAAAAGGCGACTAGGGAATTAGCCGGAGGATGGGCAGCAGCGTCCTTCGAGTACATTTATAATAACTCAACTGCCATCTTCAACCCCAAGCGTGGCGATTATGGCAAAACCCCAATGATCACACAACACAAACCTATACCGGTCCTTGTCGCAATCTTTGGGGTAGGTGTCTGTCCAGCGCTGGACGTTTTTCGGCTGACATGATGACCACTCCATGTCCTCCCACGGGTGTAGTAAAAGGCGACTAAGGGACTAAGCCAGAAGGATCGGCAGCAGCGTCCTCTGTGGTATAGCAGCCATACTGCGCTCTCCAATCCGCCTTTCAAGCGTGCTGAGTATTGACAAAATGATAAAACAATTGTGGAAATCTATGGGGGCGGGCCATTGTTCAACAGTGGACGTCCTTTGGCTGATATGATGATGAACTGACAGCTGTTAAATAACATAGAATAATATGCTTTATTTACACCAGACGAAGAACCTAATGTATAAATATAAACTAAAATTGGTGATCTTATCACTAAAAGCAATATTTTCTATATAACCCTATGATGGACAAGATGGTCATCTTACTATTATTATAACGACGTCACGGTTGTCGGAGTGGCTAAGTGATTGGCTTTCTGCGCTAACGGCCGAATACTCAAACGCCATTTAACGTTAAGTCCGCGCTTAAACAATTTGAGGCGCCCTGTTATGCACCAAAAACCGGTTTCTCAAATAGTTAAAGCCCCACTTAACGTTAAATGGCGTTTGCGTATTCGGCCGTAAGTGTCGCGGGTTCGATTCCCACGGAACAAATATTAGTATGATATACAGATAGTTGTTTCGGGTCTGGGTGTTTGTGCATGGGAGACTTATGTCTGTAAACTGTACCCACGACACAGGAGGAATCCTACTGTGAAAAAAACACTGTATGTTTGAGTGTTTTTTATTTTGAGACTCCCATCACACTCAAACGGCTGAACTGATTCAAATGAATGATTTGGGCAGAGGTTGATTATGTCGAGGAATAGTTTAAAAAACATAACCACACAATTTTAGGTTACGCCCAGCGGAGCGGGCCCTTAGCGGTTAGTGAAAAATAAATATACAAACAATGACGTCAATGTAAAACATATGCTCTATTATAGACACTGGACAACCCCTATCCTCCTTTTCATATTTCGTGTGGAAAATCGTCATGAACTTCCTCCGCCCCAGGGACAGGGACGGTCATCTTCGACACCTAAGGGGGGTCCAGGTATGTATCGTATGATCACACTAGAGCCACCCACTGTAGCCACGCCTATAAATTATTGGTACTACTCGGTCGCCGTAACCAGGCCAGGCATCCGTCACTTCTCGTACCTAAAGATAACATATTCATCGTATGAAACCCTGTCCACGTTCCAGTTCAACTCGCTCTTGTCCGATTTTTATTAGCTGCACCAGCCTTATTGGAAGTGTGATAGTGGACTGTGATAAGTTGAAAAGAAAACTTTGTGTAATGTGCCTGTAACTGCGATCAATGCGTCCTACGTACGCACCTGCCATCGCTATCGTCTTCCTTGCTTTTCTCCTCTTCGGCTTTCTTTTCCAAGTTTTTCTTTAAATCCTTCACTTGTTGTTTCAACACTTCGTTCTCATTTTCGAGCGAGGCCAGCTAAAATGAAATAAAAATAAAAAAAGGTCATTCTAATAAAATGATTTTCGTTTTACAATTTAGTCCATATATTGCGTATCCGATTTTCCAAAGCTGTAAATAAGTCCGCTTGTTTTACTAATTTGTTCATACATGTAAGCAGGGCCAGATTTAGGCCTAAGCCCGCGAGGCTAGGGCCAAAGGCGGCATGATTTAATAGACAACCTAATTTAGTATCCATAGATATCACCACATCTATGGGTACTAATTTAAGTTGTCTAGGAAATAAGATCACCAACCGATGATTTTAGTACAGATGTCACAAACAGCTGGTATTTCAAATAAAAACCTAGTATATTCATGCATTTGCACTCCATATCCTCCCATTTATGTCATTAAATAAATAAAAGTGACACTGAACCAGAGGGATGGGCAGCAGCGTCCCTTCTGTTGAACAGCAGTCATACTGCGCTCACTAATCACTCACTAGTCATTTTAGTGGGAATTCGCCAGTACTCGCCACGCTTCGCTTTATTTTTTTAAGACTTGCTTTTGAATATGGTACGACTGAAGCGGTTATCAAACGCATTAATGGCGCCAAAAGATTGCATTATTATCCCAGCGACTGGACGTGACGGTTGTGTATTGAGAAGAGAAAATATAATCATCTAAAACGATAAAAGTGTTATTATTAGAATATCCTAAAAATGTCAACCAAAGTTACCATGTACATTACAGTACCAACTACTATACTACATAAAGCCTGAGTAAGAAGGGAATTTGCCAGTACTCTCCACCCTAGGCAGACAGGTTGGCGGGTGCAGAATGGCTGGCGTTCTACAGAAGAGACACTGCTACCCATCCCTTCTGTTTAGAGTCCCTTAGTCGTCTTTAACAACATCCACGGGAGGATATGAGTGGTTCTATATTCTTAATCCATACACCACATGGAATGTAATATATTTATTTCACTGACTAATATACTTGATTTTAAAATTAAGTATTTGACTAGACTAGCCGTGTGGTGCCGGTTCAGAATACCACCACCCCATCTCCTCCCGTGGGTGTCGTAAAAGTCGACTAAGGGATTAGCCGGAGGATGGGCAGCAGCATCCTTCGAGTACATTAACAACTTAACTGCGATCGCCAACCCGTCTGCCAAGCGTGGCGATTATGGCAAAACCCCCCAATGAGCCCACAACACACCGATATCGGTCATTGTGGTGATCTTTGGGGGAGGCCTGTGTCCAGCAGTGGACTTCATTCGGCCGAAATGATTGATGATGATTGATTTGACTGGTTTAGATGACAGTAATATTTTTAATATTCTTTTGATGGTATAGATAATAATATTATTGTAATTTAATTATGTTCTTTAATCACACCTTTATTAATTGTATTTGAAACTTTCTTCAATAATTTTATAGTTTTTCATACTTATGTAAATTACATAGCATGCATATTTATTTTTTAAATGTTACCCCATAGAAGTATATTTTCCAACTCACGTACGCGTACGCATAAGTACAAAAGCACACACCGTTTTTAATATAAGTTGGCACTCTCTCGTACTAGTAACTTTGAGTACCTGTGTTTTGAGCAGCATGTCCAGGTCGTTGGTCTCAGGGTCGGTGAGCTGCTGTATGGTGTCGCGGTACTTGCCGCACTCTCGCACTAGCGCCACCTCGCGCTCTCGCAGCGCATCTATCTGTCGCTCCTTCTCTGACAGCAGCCGACGAGTCATGTCGTTTGTCGAAATCGAGGTCGAAAGCTAATATAGGCGAAATGTGTGTTAAATGAATAATAAATATAATAAAGTTCACGGCACGTTTAGCGCAGTGGTAATAACTTAGCGCCCTGCGCTGCGTCTCGGGTCTGATCCCCACAGGGAAGAAATATTTGTATTACCTACATAGTAGCTATAGTTATTCCGGGTCTGGGTGTTGTATATCTGACATTTATGTATGTAAACTGTACCCACGACAGGAGGAATTCTAGAGATCGTTAAAAACGGAATCGAAGTGTGGCCAATGCGGAGAAAGACTTACAGAAACAAATTTCTTAGAATTTTACAAAATTAAAATAACCTCGTTTGCTTCGTTTAAAAAACGTTACCTCGCACTAGGATTTCTCCTACGGTTTACAGACATACATGTCACATGCATGAACACCCAGATTAGAAACAAATATCTGTAGATCATAAAAATATTTTTTCCGTGCGGCGATTGAACCTGCGACACGTTGCGCAGAAACCTAATCGCTTAGCCATTGCACCAAAGCTAAAAGATTAAATAACATTTTTATAAAGAACCTAAAATTTGGTATTTTGCTGATCCGTTTTGGGAGAATAGTTCTGTGTGCATATCGTAATATTTATAACAAACCGTGTTTATAACACATTTCGTGTGGTGCCGGAATCTCAGAATACCAGCACCCCATCTCTTCCCGTGTCGTAAAAGTCGACTAAGGGACTCCTTCGAGTACATTAACAACTCAACTGCGATCGCCAACCCGTCTGCCAAGCGTGGCGATTATGGCCAAACCCCCTATGAACCCACAACACACCCATATCGGTCGCTGTGGTGATCTTTGGGGGAGGCCTGTGTCCAGCAGTGGACTTCATTCGACCGAAATGATGATAACAAACTAAAATAGCAACAAACCTGTTTCCCAGAGTCTTGTTTGGCATTTACCGCTGCTACTTCGGCAACGAGTTTCATTTTCCACTCGGCCTCGGCTTTAGTGAGCGCAACTCTGACAGCCTCCTCCTTCTCCACCTCAGCGTTTTCCTTGGTCTGCATGACTATCGCGTTGTGACTCGAGATCTCTATGACGTCAGAGCGTTCTATTTTTTCTAAACTCGACTCGGATGGCGAACGATCCATGTTCGTTAGAGCTACTAGACGGAACCTGCAGATTAATATATTGTTGAGATAGTTTTTAAATGAGTTAGTGAGAGATTAATGATAATAGGAGAATGTACAGATAAAGGAAATAATATTAGAGAAATGAAAGTCAATACCTGGACCGTAGAGACTCGATTTCAGCTTTATAATCCAAATGCATTTTCTCTTGCAAGTCTTTGATCTCTTTCTGTTTCTGCGCTTCTATATCTTCGAGTTTCTTCTCAAATCCTTGTATATCCTCACTAGTCTTTTCTAGTAATTCTTTCGTATGTTGGTGTTCTTTTACCAGTCTGTCTAATTCCTTCAGATGATCGTTTTTAATATTTTCCGTCTCGGTTCTAAGGTTGGCGATTACATCGTCTTTCTCATTAAGAGCTGCCTTCATATCACTAAGTTCTAACTCATGGTCAACAGTGAGCCTCTGAGTTTCTTCACGGAATCTTAATGCACAGTCATCATTGCCCTTCTCCCAAGCTTGTAGTATTTCTAAATATTTACTTGTTATAAATTTCTTCTGTTCACAGACTTCATTTTTCAATTTTGTCATCTCTTCTATTATGAATACAATATTAACTTTACATAAACTATATACTTTGACTAAAAACTCCTGCAACTTTTCCATGTTTATCTTATGTGTATCCATATTTTCCTAAAAAGATAAAGGAATCTTCAGAATATTTAATTAATTGCCTTACGAGGTAAAAACTACAGTATACGCCACAAAACCCTACACTAAACACAAATATGCAAAAGAAAATAACATATGACGCAGCTCATACGGGGCCGGTGAAGACAGGAGCAAATAAAATAATAATAAATACAATGGCAACCACTCAGATAAGAGCTCCAAGGTGGGAGTATGTATGCAGCGGAGTTCTTACGAGAGTGGCCTCTACCGATGATCGACACGGGGTTGATGTACACCTGTCGTTCGTCCCGGCCCCATTCCAAGCTCGATGGTAGCGATTCCTCGATGTATAAATCAGAGTTTTCAAATTCGTCGCTTGTTTTTGGAGAGCTCTCCGCCGTTTCCAATATACTCGGTAGTTTTCGCACCTCGGTTACCGTCGACACGGCCATCGTTTCAGGAACGCAAATAGTGGAGATGTCGATTTTCAGCTTTTGTGTCGAACTCTGTCCGCCTAGCTTTTCGAAGTCACCAGCTTCCGTTACCGAGTCGAAATCTCTGTAAAACAATAAACCCAAATGTCACAATACAATACAACAGTCTTATATGTTATATCAGTTTTTATTAAAAAGATTTACGACCAAAGAACTATTTATAAACTCACTTATCCATGTCCACTTGAACATCTGCGTCTATACATTCCTGTTGCGAAGCACGTATTCTGAAAATGATACAAACATTATTTTTTATCTTTAAGCAATACTTCGCATAACTTGCACACTTGCACAAACTTTACCTCTGTTGGAAAAACTGGACAGTGGACTCCATATCATAGTTGGGTATATCCTTCGTCAGGTTTGGGAACGAATTGGCTATATACTCAACATCTGCCTCCGTGAGTTTGGGCAGATTGGCGTCAAACGTTGGCGGTGCTTGTGTGGCGAAGACAGGAGGTAGCTCCGTCATACCGGGGAACAGGCTTCGTAGAAAGTGACCCTCGAACATTGAGTTAAACTCTTGCCGCCTGCTAATCTCTTCATCGTGAATTTTAAGCAATTTTTCCGCGAGGTCTGTCGCCCACTGTAATTTATCACAGTGATTTTTACAACTAAATAAAAATGATCGTACATAACGGTAAGAAAATGTAGTGCTAGTAGCCATTCATAATATAAGCACCCAGCTACATGTATTAAGGTACCTCAAGATGTGCCTGCGAGAAGGTCCTGCGGCGGGAGACCTCGTGCACGGCGCTGACGAAAACCTCCGGCGCGCGGTGCAGCTGCGCCACGATGCTGAAGTACCGCGACAGCCGGTTGAAGCACTGGAACGACAGCATTGCATGCGCGTCCTGCACCGACATCGAGTTCTCGATCATCAGCACAGCCCTGGATACATTGAAGTAGTTAGCATTGACTGGTAACTGAATAGCTGCAGAATGATCATTCATGTTCGAATAAAATCAATTTAACTTTATAATGTTCTGTCATCTAATTGTAATATGCCGTGCGGTGTTAAGAATACCACCACCCCGTCTCATTCCGTGGGTGTCGTAAAAGGCGACTACAGGATTACCCGGAGGATGGGCAGCAGCGTCCTTCGAGTAAATTTGTAACAGAACTGCGATCGCCATCCTGTCTGCCAAGCGTGGCGATTATGGCAAACCCCCAAATAAGTACAAAACAGATACCGGTCGTTATGGTAATATTTAGGGGAGGCTTCTATCCAGCAGTGGACGTTTTCCAGCTGAAATGATGATGATGATCTGATACTGAAAGCCGACGCCAAAAGATGTGGCGAAAGGCTTAAATGACGCAAAAGCTTGTAAATATGTCGATGTTATGACGCGATTCCCACGAGGTCGCGAATTGTGCAAGGATTATCACAAAGTTGGTTTAATGGTACAGTATTGACCTGCTGCCGTTTCACCTACGTCATTAGGTTGTTAAAATTGAATGAATCAAATTACAGAACTAATTACTAAATGATTTGGCTTGATTGGTTTGACACTGTTCGAGTCGCCCGAATTGGGTGATTACAGACACGTTATCTACTTCGGACTCGAGACGTAAATGGGGCTATAGGGACCGTCTCACGGCCAGGGGACTCGCATAGATTCCATGAAGAACTATCAAACTACCGCGTTACATACAGTGTGGCGTCATTTTAGGGGTAATTAGCCAGTACTCACCACACTATGGCTACTCTTCCACAGAAGGGGCACTGCTGCCCATCCGCGTGGTTTATAGTCCCTTAGCCGCCTTCTACGACATCCGCAGGAGGAGATTGAGTGGTGCTATATTCTTAATCCAGACGCCACACAGAATTAGTCGCCTCTAATAAAATCCACTTATTGACCCAGTCTTCATTTGGTGTCGGTGGCCGGTTGTCCTTGAATATATCATACAATCAGAAGTACTTACTCCAGTCTCGCTTTCAATATGTGCGAGAGCTCGTCCTTAGACTTGGCGATGCGTCGCCTGATATCGATGAGTGTCTGGTGACCTTTCAGCAGCTTCTTGAGTTGACACCAGTGAGATTGTACTAGTGTGGGCAGCACAGATGGGTCGCACGCCGTGTTCAGACGTTCGCGACACTGAAGGACAATATTTTAATTTTATTCCAAGTAAACTAGTGTTCGAGCTAGTATTGTTATGTGAGAATTAATATTAAATTAACTACCATTAATTTCGAAGCAGTTTGTTTTAAGCTATCCTCACATAATGGTTCACAATAAAAGCAATGAATTAAATCGTGCAACATACTGTTACGCCATTCGATAAATAATAGCGGAACGTGGCGCCGTCTGATGTTTTGTAGCGGTACTAAGGCGCGGAGAAATGTATGGAGTATTCCGGATAGTTCTTATTTATTTATTTATTTATTTATTTATTCAAGTACAGCCACATCACTTACATTACAGTTATCGCCACTCAATTTAAAACAGTATTTTGTCTGATGTAAATGACAATAACGGCGTACATAACACTTAATAATTACTTGGCTATGTTAGTAACAAAACAATAAACAACGAGAATACAAAAATAACAAAATAATAATATTGAAAATTTGGATAGTTGTCAAAATAACGAATTAAGTAATGAATTAATAAAGTAAAGAAAAATAAATAAACAAGAATAAAATCAAATCAAGACGAGCCTTCAAGCTGCAAATATTTGATCTTTTTTTTGAAACTATAGAGTTTATCATGGAATACGTCCAAATCAGGCATTTTTGAGACTAAAGTGTGATATTCATTGATTATTCTATGAAATGGTGACTGTAGACCTAAATTTGTTTTAACAGTTGGGGAGTAAAAAAGTTTTTTGATTCTGCTTCGAGGATAGTTGACGGGGATTTTAATTGAAAAATTCTGCAAGAAGTAGCTGCATTGATTTTGACCACTCAGGACTTTGTGAAAAAAACATAGATCCAGCAGAATTCGCCGATCGCGGAGACTACACATTTTAAATTTTTTAAGTCGCGTGTCGTATGTATTCCTGTGCGAAAATCCAATTGACATATAAGCTAAATGTCTAGTGAACGCCCTTTGTATGCTTTCTATTCGTTGTGATTGTACCGTGTGAAAAGGGTTCCATACAGCGCTAGCATATTCGAGTTGGCTGCGTACTAACGTATTATAGAGTAGTATTTTGGTTCGTACGTGTTTAAAGCCTTTGGTGTTACGTTTTAAAAATCCTAACATCTGTGCCGCTTTTGTTACAATTTTATTTACATGTGAGGAAAATTTTAGTTTACTGTCAATAATCACACCCAGATCTCGGATTTCCTGAACTTCTTTAAGTTTTACGCCGTCGAGCTCGTACCCCGTAACAAATGGCTTTTTTTTCCTGGTGAATTTTATATGAAAGCATTTACTAGTATTTAGAATCATGCTGTTACACCGACACCAATATGAGATCGCGTCCAAGTCTTTTTGTAAGAAGTATGAATCACCATGAGACTTTACAGTTTTGTATACTTTTAGATCATCGGCAAATAATGAGACCTTCGAGTATTTTATGTGGTCAGTAACATCATTTATGAAGATAAGGAAAAGAAGTGGCCCCAGATGTGACCCCTGGGGTACACCTGACTTCGCGAAATAGGTATTCGAAGTGAAGCCGTTGACAACTACTGATTGCGGTCTCTGTTTTAAATATGATTCAAACCATTTTAGAACTGTGCCACCTATCCCAAACGAAATCAGTTTTTTAAGAAGTATTGAATGGTTAACTCTATCAAAAGCGCTACTAAGATCAGTATAGATCGCATCTACCTGCATTCCTTTGTCGACTTCATTTGAAATATCAGACACAAAGGGAACTAGATTAGTAAGTGTTGAGTGACCATGTCTAAAACCATTCTGAGTGTCCATTATATTATTATTTACAAGTCGTGAAATTACAGGATATAGGATAGATTCAAACAGTTTTGCGAAGCAAGACAGAATAGATATAGGGCGATAATTTCGGGTATCAGAATGGTCTCCTTTTTTGAATACTGGCACAATGCGTGCTTTTTTCCATTCCTCGGGAAATGTACCTTCGCTTAATGACCGGTTAAATATTAGTGCCAGCGGAAGAGTAAATGCAGGTCCACATCTTTTTAAAAATATTGGTGGAATGTTATCGGGCCCAGCACCTTTTGTTGGATCTATTTTCTTAATTACTTTGAGAATTTCAGATTCTTCGATTCTCAGTGAGCACAATATTTGCTGCGTATGCACGTTAGGCTGGAGCATCTGAAAATCCCGTTGTGCGCGTGATGTTGATTCTGGTAGATAGATAGAAGCAAATTGTTTTGCAAATAAATTTACTATTTCAGGGCCTGACTTTGCAACCTGGTCCTCTAATTTCACGCTTGCAGGTATAGACGAACGTCCACCTCGTTTGTGTTTGATGTAGTTCCAAAAAATTTTGGGGTTCTTAGGTTCTTTTCTTTTCTTATTCTTCGTTTCTTTCTTAAGTTCTTCGTAAACAAGACACGTAGCGCCATCTGTTATCTAGTAGCTGTACTACGGTTTGTAGTAACTTCCAGAATGTTCGGGATAGTTCTATGTGGCGCCATCTGGTGTCTAGTAGCGGTACCACATAGTCTGGAAATTTCTAGAAAGCGAACATTCTGGAAATTTCTACAAAGTATCGATTGGCCCATATATATAGTGGTCGTGAAGGAACTACTAGGCAGTTCAGTTTACTCTGCGATACAGTGAAGAACAAGTGGAATACCAGACAATTATTTTGTAAGTTTTTATAAGCGATATTATTTGTAATCAAGATTAAATTGTGTATACCGTGAATTTTGGTAAATTTAATTTATCCCGAACCCCAGCTCGTAACAATACTAATAAAAGTATATATTTTTAACCATTGTTTAAAATCATAACTATTCAGCGGCGTTCAGCATATGCTATATGCAGCATAGGCTATATGGCTATAAATATTTCATAGCCATATAGCCACTTCTCTATGACCTCAAAATGTTTCAGGTAATGCCTTTTTTTTGTCATCCCTGTGGAAATTCTAGAACTTCCTCCGCCCTGGGGAAGGACGAAGGGGCTTGCCAGCCTCCTACCGGCTAAAACCACCGGAGCGGTCATCTTCGACACCTAAGGTTCAGGTACTCGTATGATCACACTAGAGCCGCCTACCGGTGCAACGCCTATAGGCACATCTCGGAGAGGGTGACAGGTGGGATTGTAAAAGATCCCCGATCGTCATTGTGCGCAGTGCTGTACTGCGCACACGGTTCAGGTAATGCCTACTCATTACTTCCAGAATTATCTAGAGTACACAGTAACGCTTATACGGCTATTATTTTTAGTACGGCTTGGTCACGTAATCTCACCTGTATGAGCGATGCGGCCTGGTCGCGTTGGTCTCGTTCCAGTTTCTTCACGTCGTTCAACAGCTGGTCAAGTCCGTATAACCGTTCTTCAATGCCCTTGATATGCTTCAGGCCATGCATATTCGCGTACTCCAGAATGTGGTACAATTCCGCCTCACGTTCCTTCAGGGGATCAGCGTCAAGCTGTAATTTTATAATCTGTATTGTAAGAGGCTATAAATTTGTGGCATAAATAGATTACGAAAGTACATTTTGAGTCTATTTAACACAATAAGGTACTAATGAAGTGTGAATTCTTAAATATTTATCTAATCTTGGTCGTCATTGAGCTCATTTTGTTTTGTGGATAAGTAATATTGAAATATATGTACAATCATTTAAGAAGTACGTTATGTTACATTGTTACATGCTGGAATTCCAACCACTCCAATCGCTACACAGTTTAAAAAAAAAACTCATTTCAAGAATCAGTACATACTATTCAAATCGAACTATTTTGGAAAAGCCATACAAGAACGAACTCGATAAACTGTGTAACCTTAAAACATACTTTGATAAAGATTTTATGCATTTTGATAACATTTAAGGCAAACTCCTTGAAAGGTTTTCACTACGTTTTCCATCCATTTCGATTGAATAAAAATCTTAGATCAGAAATAAGAAAAGCAGCTATGTAATTATGTATATTAAGTTAACCTACCCACTATTACCGTTAGAGCGAAGAGACCTATACTCGGCAGAGGTGGTGGTGGTGATGATGATGATGATGACGATGATGATAGATTGTGGTGATGGAGGTGTAGTGGTGGTGTGGTGTGGTGGTGATGTGGTGGTGGTGTGGTGTGGTATGGTGTGGTGGTGGTGTTGTCCTGAAGTTGCTGGTGGTGGTGATGGTGTTGCACTGGTGGTGATGGTGGTGCGCCGATGGTGAAAATAGTGGTGGTACCTTGGTGGTGATGATGTTGATGGTTGAGTTCAAGAAGTGATGGTGATTGTGATGATATTGTTTCGCAAACTAGACAAAATTATAAAACAGCCATTCTTGATACTTACTAAAGCTAGTCCCTTCTGGCAATAGTCCAATATATCTTGCAAGGAGGCTTTGTTCCCCTGCGCGAGGATCCAGTGTAGCAGGGAAGGTTCCTCCTTGCTCTCGTAAGACTGCGCCTTGAATATGACCCCTTCATCCAATTCCTCAATTTGAGGTACTGGGTCCGAAGACGTCGCCCCTTCGTTCCCTGACGACGCATCTTTTTGTTCAAACACTATAACATATTTACATGAAGCTGTATTGAACATTACGCCATTTGGCTCCCGACAAAGAGAACATCTGACCCTCCCTCTCATCCCGATGATGAAATAAAAAGTGACTTACCAATCACGGTCAGTGCTCTGTGTGGTTCTTGGCAAAGAATACACCCCCCCTCTACATTCATGGGTATAACAGAGTGCATTGGGGTGGCAAAGGGCAAACATAAGGTGCAACATACTGCCATCTCCAATACGACTTTTTTTTACCCGGTGGAACACATCATGTACTTCCCGGGGAAGGGCGGAGGGGCATGCTGGATTGTGACTAAAACCACCGGAGCGTTATCTTCGGAACCGCAGGGGGGTCCAGGTCCTCGATACAATCACACTAGAGCCACCTTTTTTTTTATTATTGATGTCCAGTGGAAATTCTACTTGGAACTTCCTTCACCCCGGGGATGGTGAAGGGGTATGCCGGACTCCTACCGGCAAAAACCACTGGAGCGGTCATCTTCGGCACCGAAGGGGGGCTCCAGGTCCTCGTAAGATCACACTAGAGCCGCCCATTGGTGCCACGCCTTTAGGCACATCTTGGAAGGGATGACTGTAAAGCGGTCACCCCCTCTTGCGGTGGGAAGGCGACTATAAAAGGCCGCACTCCAGGCCTGCCGGGGCGGTTGTTACTCCGGCGATGCTCTTTCTCCGAACGGGATCGGCCCTCTCCTGATCCCACTCTGCAGTCTGCTTCTGGATCATTACGCTCTTGCAGAAGGAGACCACTGCACTCCAATTTTCGTGCTCATGTTGGCAGTGGGTGTCGGCTAACTCTTAGCCGACACTATTGTCGGCAGAGAAAGGTCCAGCATTATCAATCCGCTTGCCAGGCGTGGTAATTATGGCAATTAACTACGACCGGCATCGCAGTGATCATTGAGAGGCCCATGTCCAGCAGTAGACGTTTACAAACAAATCTGGTGAATATTCCATTCCCTTTCGATCTTTTGTTATCGTTTTCTATTAATTCCACGTTCAAAGTGGACTATTAGAAATACAAAAGACCCTTGGCACTGAGTTGTGATCTATAAATAAAACGCACTATAGTTTTGTTTCCATTTTGTTTTGTTGAAAACAATAGCCAGAGTCAGGTATAACTTATCGGGTGTTATAAATATATAAGTTAATTTATTACCGCAGGATTGAGGGTAAAAATAAATATATTATAGCCATGTAATAATAACACAAAATGTAAACAAAACAATGCATTAAATGCTAATTGTTTCACTTAATTCTATTGGGGGGGGGCCCTCTCCGTTTAGGTAAAGAGCCTGTGACTTGTACTATTTTATAAAGCGTTTTTCAATAAAAGTATTGAAACAAGTGCATTTTCTTGTTTATCGTATATGTTAAAGACAGGATTGCGATATAAATAAATAACAACGACCATTTTTCCGCAATTTTATATACCTTATAGGTATGGAAGGTTGAGTTGAAGTACCATTAGTAGCACGATTTTGTAACACTGCACGCGCAATTAATTGCGCAACTCACAACAAAGATAAACAAAAGCACTCTCTTATAAATATTATAAGTAATTGGAATATGTTATCAGTCAATACCCTACCTATAGCATACATTAGTTTGTATATAAATAATATGCAGTAAAAACCCTTCAAATCACATGTATGACGTCACTGCTTGCCCATAATCGTTTCCGGCCGCTCAAACCTGTTTGCGCAAAAAAGCATTAGCTAAAAATAGCTAGGTCGTCATATACCCCCACTCATTGACATTGGAAGTTAAATTAACTTACCAGCTTGCCTATTAAAATTATATTTGAACTCTATCCTTCAATCGGTTCCTTATAAATATGAAGAACAACACTGAAGACACGACATGGTGGAGTATTGACTGAAGCAACAAATACGAACTATCTATAATTAGTTCATAAGACACTTTATCATGAAATGTGGAATAAAAACATACCTGCTTGCTTGTTAGATAATAATTTATGTTTTAAGCACTTACCGTCTTCGTCAGACAATTTGAACGCCTCGACGCCAAAATCTTGGCACCCTTTGTTTTCAGAACTATTATCCAGCGGATGAGTAATCCTGTAGTGGGGACCGTCGAAATCTGTGTCTTCGAAAACATCAAAAGCCGAGAAACGATGAGCCTCGGCATTTAACTGGAGTGCAGGCAGTATTGGTATCTTACCTAGAGATTCCAAAACTTCATTGAGCCTACGAAAAAGAAATTGATATTGTTCGATTTTTACCTTTGATAGTTCGTAAAACTCTTTTGAAATAAGTAAAGATGTTCTTTCATCATCTACACCGCAAAAATAAAATGATTCTAATTTATAATATGTATAATGCGCTTGGGAAATCCCGTACTTTACAGAACACAAGGATATTGTCTCATTTGTTTAGGAAACTAAACGTATTCCTTTTCAAATGCTAAACCAGTTTGAGTGAAGAAATATTTACATGTGTAGAGATTAGCAAAACTATTCAGAGTCATTGTTAGTTGTACTTTAAACAAGTATCACGTGGCGATAGCGAGGATTGGGCTTATCTTCAAAGTTGGTCTAGACAGAATTGTACCGAGATTAGGCAAAACAGAAGTGGGGCGCTTGTCGGTCAAGGTCAATAGAAATGCGCTGATGCACGTTTAGGTCTGAGGGATACCCGAAAATATAACGATTACCTACGTTAACGTTCCTAACATATATCATATCGTTAACATATATCTGTTAATTGGTCTAGTTTCTGTTATACTAAATATTTAATTAAGCGCTTAAGTTTATCGTGTGTTACTACATTAAAATCATGTAATATATGAAATTTAATCTTTAATGTAAAAGAAACGAGACCAATTAACAGATGTCAGGAACGCGTTCTCTCGGCGGCCGCACTTTAGTTCAATGTTTCTTTTATTTTCATTTCAACAGGAACTGATTCGTTACAAGTCATGATACAGGATGTCCAGTAAATAGCACGACATACTGCAGGGGGTGAGAGCTTGGGTCAATACCAACCAAAAAAACACAATATATTTGCAGCAAAATCTTACGGATTTACAGTAGTACAAAATTTTCCGAAATATCGAAAAATCTTTACCTTGACACAGATTTTTAAGCATCTCGTTAAAATTCCTTTTCTAGTTTTTTTTTACCTCAAATTATTTGTGAATAGTTACTTTACTCATTGATAAGTCTTTATTCTATTAAAAACTGAAATGTTTTCAAGAAATACATTTTTTATTTAAATTTTCACAGTACAATTTTCTATTACTAAAATTTTGTACTACTGTAAATCCGTAAGATTTTGCTGAACATATATTGTGTTTTTTTGGTAGGTATTTACCCAAGCTCTCACCCCCTGCAGTATGCCGTGCTATTTACTGGACAGCCTGTATACTTATTAAAACGTATGCTATGACGATCGTGATTTGATTACATAAGAAAGATTTAACATGTTATTATGGGTTTCATAAGTTCGCACTAGACTGGAATCTAATCACTAGACGGCTGCATGTAAAATCAATACTAAAAGTAGTGCATTGTCCTACTACCCACGGGCACGGTGTGCACGACGGTACTACCCCACAATGTATTTATTAAAATTACAGTGCTACACGAGCGGCACCAGGTCAGCTGAACATGGGCACGCACACGGACTTAAAACATATATACATAATGACTAATTAATACGCACATACATACATATACGTTACAGACGTCCACGAGGATTTTATTTATCTGCAGTTTTCAGTACCATTTTTCTACTGTTCAATCGGAACGAATTCTTTTGTGAGCAATATATTAACCAACCTTAGAGATTTTTCCAATCTAACTCATTACGGAATTACATGAGTACCTACCGGAAAGACACAATTTGTTCAAGGTAAGAATAAATTAGCAGTGTAAAGCGGCGGCTACACAAGTGTTGACACTTATTTATTTATTTATTTCTATTAACGGCCAAATTTTCGTATTGAACTGTTAGTAATCAATAATGAAGTTGCTGTGGACTTTAGCGAATTCCATTAAATAATCGTTTACGGTACAGTATTACGGTCATTAAAATAATTGACTGTTTTTATGGATTTATTGTTTGTTGTGTTTACATACTATTCGTTACAATCAGACCCGGCAGGTGGAGCTGCAATCGGGTTTGCATATACCTGCGAAGCTGTGGCGGGCAGCTAGTATATTATAAATATTTAACCGCATATGGTAACTGTCGTTTAATGCATAAAATTACCTACATCAAATATAAGCGGATAAAAAATAATGCGCTATGTGTATGAAATTTTTATTTTTGCATCGCAGGTGCTATTTTGTCATTTATGTTTTAAATTAGAAATAATCAGTTGGACCTACTTATTGTTTCGATCCTGTAAGTACTTTTAGGTACTCTGGATCTTTGTGCGGCGTTAGGCATGCTCAGGACTAATAAATGACAACTTAATTTTTTAATAGATGTAGCTTTTTAATTTCTCTTTTTAACACAGTGGTACACACAACCGTCCCGTTCAATCGCTTCTATAATAACAAAACAATATTCGCGCGACATTAGTCCGTTCAACAACCCTTCAGTCGTACCATTTTCAAAAGCAAGTCTTAGGTATTACAAAAATGACGTTATTTTAATATAATTATGTTTTCTCATAATGGCCAATAACAATTACAGTATATATATTTTACTTACCCAGATAGTTTCTCATGATACTCTTCTTTTTTTAGTCGATGTTTTCTGAATGACTCTTTGAAATTCCGGGATCTCTCACAGAACTCGTTGAATATGTCTTCCAAGTTCGCGACCACTGCTGCCCAGCCCTGTTTCAAAACAATACATGAAGCGAATTATTTTGGGTCGAGGTCGTACGCACCGATTATGTTACTTGAACTGATCAAATTAAACAAACACCTAGTGACACACATATGAACTAATCACTTATCTTACAACTTGGAACACTTAATTTGACCTCTTAATTGTTAGTTAATATAAATTGGGTCTAAATATTCAACAGATGGAATACTATTTCATTCTCGTTTTGACTATAAAGGACTAACGACCAAATACTGAAACGCCAGTTAAAATTAATTCCCGTTTTAACTATTTGAGCCGCCCGGTTTTGTGGCGATAGCACATTTCTCAAATCGTTAAAGCGGGATTTAATATTAACTGGCGTTTCAGTATTTGGCCGTAAAACACTTATGTAGTGTTTTACGGCCAAATACTGAAACGCCAGTTAATATTAAATTGCATTACTAGGCGGGTACTTGCACTATAATGAACTACTACCTAGGTAGGTGTACGCACAGCTACATATCAAGCTATACATTTCCAGTATAAGCTGATCTCGTATTGTATAGGCTTTCCGTACGATGAGAGACCAGTGTAAACTGGAATTGTATAGCTTGATATGTAGCCATGTGGTCTTACGAATTTAGTTGTAGTTCAATGTTTTCATTTTTACAAGCGGTAGAACGGGAAGGACCTACCTATCTAATCATATACACCAATCACATGTATTATGGAAAAAAATTAAACTACTATTAGTTTAATAGCATCAAGGTAACGTAAACTCTACAAAATAGCACGAGAATTTATAATGAGCATTAGGTACGTCCATTTCATTGAAATTACTATGGTGATACGGTTAAAGTGCCCAGCATTAGGCGCTTCGCGCGTGGTACTAACAGAGGCGATTTAAATGTTGATCTAATTATTTTCAGGGTAGTAAAATTTTAAACTATAGAATAAAATAGAAAGTATGAAGTATAATATTGAAAAGTTATAAATTATACTACAGTTTGACAATATTTCCTAGACAACCAAAGATAAGAAAGAAAACACGTAAGACATTTGAATCGTCCCTTACTTGGTGCTGTAAATGCTGTTCATGAACAAGCTGGTCACAACTGCCCGACACTTCGAGCGCAAGGTCACTGAACTGCTGCGCGAGCGAAGCGCAAGATATCACAGTGTAAACGTTCGGCTGTAGGGCACAACACTTCTCTACCGCAGCCTTCAACTCCGCCACCGATTTCCCATCGAAAGCACTCCGAAATTCGCTTGAGAACTCTCCAGTGCTTAATTCCACAATCGGACTTAAATCACACACTAAAAATGATACTTCGAATTAATAATACATACGGTAATACGAGAGACCAAAGTGATTTGTGAATCATTTTTCTAAAATAATAATAATACAAAGATTATATACAGTCAGAAGATAGTCTGATACAGACGTTATCCAAGAATATTATCATATTATTTGAAAGGATAAATAATATTCCTACCCTGGTGTTGTGAGGTGAGGTAAGGTAATTCAAGTAAACAACAATAAATAAAGAAGGATTAAGACGCCATGTCTTCATAAGTCTATCATAAGTTGATAGGTATAAATTTGTTTTAATTAAGATACTTACTTGACTGTTTCAAATGGCTCTCCTTCACAGAAGGTTTACTGAACATGTATATAGGATTTGTGTCTGTTCCAGCACTGTAGGAGGAAACCATGTGGTCAGACTGAAGAACTTCGCCTCCACTCACTAGGAGCACCAAAGAGTTCGCTGACACTTTGCTTTTCCTTTCTATTGCTATTTTTAATGAAGACACACTAAAAATAATGTTTATATGATAAAAAAGAACTTATTCATTAATAGACAGGAAATCTATACAAATAAATAAAATTGAAGTGTCTGTTTGTAATGTCAAAATAACAGCTTTTTACTAAATGCATATGAAAGTATATACGGAACATATAACAAAAAATGCATTTTAAATTTTTTTGTCTGTCTGTCTGTTTGTTCCGGGTAATCTCCGAAACGGCAGGGCCGATTTTGACGGGACTTTAACTGGCAGATAGCTGATGTTATAAGGAATAACTTAGGCTACTTTCATTTTAGAAAAATAATTAGGGTTCCGTGCAAAAATAAAAAAAACCTTGAAATTCAATATAAATATTCAATGTCAAGTGCCTATTTCGAAGTACTCTTAAATGTATTTTAAATTAAACGCGGGTGAAACCGCGGGTCCCAGCTAGTTATTAATATAATATGACATGACAATATGATGTAATATTTGATTTTCTCTTTACTGACTTCTATATTCTATTTATTTACAATTGATCAGGGAAACCATGATAAATTACACACATCTTGTCAAATTCTCAACAACAAACACAGATAATGCGAAAACACTACCTTATTAAAATGATAACTTTAGAGACATTCCATCAAAAAGAATATTATAGCATTATATCTTTAAACATATCATTCTATCCTACAAAAAGGGGCGCAATTGCCATAGGCCTAATTTACAGGAGAAGCATTTTTGTGTTTTTTTTTATGTGGAAAAGTCTGGTAAGATTGATTGGCCACCTGAGTTTTATAAAAGTTTAATTACACAAAAGGGCTTTCCTGTATGGAAGGGTTTTTAAAATAGCACCCGTTTTGTAGGATAATATAATAATAGTGTTACAAAAGAATTTACGAACACACATTAATATTCCGTATTCCAAAGAGTATACAAGTTTATTGCAATAAAATCTATTCTATATTGTATCTATATTTTATGCAAATGTCATATTCTTCGTACTTACTTCTGCAATGTAAGGCTCATGTCATAAGTGGTCATTTGACCAGCATCCACATGGAAAACATACAGCATGGTGGCAGTGAATATATCTTCGCAGCTAAAATTTACTAAACCTTCGCGTAGCTATCATTTGCATCTGACCAGTGTATCCCTGGACACTACAACTGAAAATGAAAAATTGGTATCATCATACTACCCATATTGTAAATTCAAATTAATATGATTTACTGCTACAATCATGTCTATGTTGAGGTCCAATTTTTAAATAGGCCATTTAATGCTGCGCTCTACCATTTCATGAAACACTGACACTTCATGATGTCTCTCATATTGTCCACCCTTTATTGGGTTGTCAGACTATACTAAGCATTGCGTTTATGTCAGCTGTTGTTTAACAAAATTAATTCTTTAAACTTTTGACTGATATTTTATTCAAATACATATTTTATTCTTCAAGGCAACCAGGCCTTTATAAAGACATCATGGTGTAACCAAAACATGTCTTCATGAAGTACTTGATTATATGATCTGACTGATATCCAAGTATATAATTATATATTTTTATAATATTGCCCTGCACTAGTATTTCTCCTGTGTTGAGTACAGTTTACAGACATACATTTCATATGCATGATCACCCAGATTCGATCTGTAGATCATACAAATATTTGTTCTGTGTGGGGATCAAACCTGTCATATTGTGCAGAAAGCTAATTGCTTAGCCACTGCCCCAACCATGCCATCACATTCAATTGGACTTGGACTGGATCTAATTCAGAAATTTCTAATGCATAGTGTCCACAATAAAGCATTTTTTTATTTATTTCTAAGCGCAATTAGTATTTTTCTTAACAAAGTGAAATTAGAATCGTAATTCAAAGATAAAAAGTGACAAAATGATTTTTGTACAATTAAATTCAAATTAATATGTTTGAAATTATAAACAAAACCTATTTATTGTAGTATAATATAGTAGAATACTTCATGCAACCAATAAAAACCCATGCACTATTCACGGAATAATTTATGCGTTAATTATATTAGTTCAAATGTACACATCTCTTTGATGATATTGAACTTGGTTATCCAAGCAAAATATTGTAATAGGTGATTAAGGGGGAAATTGGTGGTTAAGTAATTGCCAATCTTGGCAAACAGACTTTTGATGGCAGCAACTTGTGAAAAATTTACAAAAGGAAGATGCTGTTGCAGAGTTTTGAATTTGGTTATACCCACTGAAACACATCAACATAATTGCTACACATTTAAAACAGTTTTAAAGTTTAATAACTTTGTAATACTCTATATAATACCAATCAAAGATTGTTATCAGAGGATAAAATGTTTTCAAACAAAAACCAAAGGTATTAGACAATACCTTTGGTTTTTGTTTAATTTTTTTATAATCTTCATCGTCACTAATGACAGAAATATATGCAGAACTATAGAGAATTATGTTAAAAGCAGTATTATGCAAAATTGGCAAGCCTCAATGTGGTTTCCCATATCTGAGTGACCTCAATGGTAGTATAGACCAGACTGAATTAATAATATACACAAATGTGTGTGTATATATATGTATGTATAGGTACGTACACGATTCACAACTTAAATGTATATTTTTAAGAGGAATTATATGAAAAACTTACGACGACCACGCGTACAACAAATAAATAGACAATTCTGAAATAAACAACAACGTCATAGTACGGACTACCTGCAGAATCCATACAATTAAGACTACGAAATATTTAGTAATTCATTATTTACAAAGCCTAAATTGAGTTAAAAACTAAATGAGATACTTACGGACTAGACCATCATACTAAAATAGATAGGTCTATGCATTTGAATAAAATTTAACAACAAAGATTTAGCACTTACGCAGTCTAGAAATCTCGCAAATACTCCTTAGAGCATTGCTAAGTATTTAAACAACATCCATTGACACGTAGTAATGTTATTCATCTTAGAGAATAAATGAACACATAAGCGAAATCGTACGAGTTAGTTAGACTGTTATAATTTTAGCTCTCGAAAATGTAAAAACACCACCATTGCGCTATTCAATAATCACTCAGCTGACATGACAGATAATAGGCGCACATATATATAACCACAACAAAAACATTAAACAGAGAAATTGTAATGCTATCTCTGTCACACTCGATGGTATTTCCAATGTCTATCTTTTTTTATTAGGCTAGAAAAGCAAAATGTGTGTACCTTAGTTTCACATCTACTATTTTTAAATTTCAAGCTAAAGGCAAAGAGTATTTAGAACAACTATGTAAGTTTACATATAGGATCCATTAGATAAGACTATGGTAAGATTGGTCCACCAGTTAGTAAAAAAACTATGCCTTCCCAACCTGCTCCGACAGAAGACCCTTCGACGGAGACAGGGAATGAAAGCGGTAAACAATAACAGTTCAAACCACCGATAGCAGACCGGTACTAAAGAGCCAAGAGGTATCGAAATCAGAAAACAAAGGTACAGGACTTTTATTTAACCGCCATGCAATTCCGCAGTGTTGCCGTTTTAGCGACTTCGTCGCTAGAACTAGCGGCCGCCGCCGCCGCAGCGGCGTGATCTCGCAGGGGAGAGCTCTCGCTGCTGGCCTTGATAAAAACCATGGTTGATAGTGATAGGGCTTTGGAGGCAGTCGCAAATTGCATCCATCTGCGAGAAGGTCTTCTCGCGGAAGAAGGTGGTGGAGGGGGTCAAGAAAGGAAGATGCACTTTGGAAACCCATAAATAATTTGATGTTATATTAATAACAACTGATGGTTTGTGTTTTTTATGCCTTATATTATAGACATTATACCTCTTATTTTGAGTTCTAAGCTAATACTTCTGCCGTCTACGTATTACAGTATATTTCTAATGTTTATCAACAAATAACTTCATAAATTTGCCTTTTACTAAAATGCTGCGCACTAAGCCGGTTAAATGTTGTTTGTATACTTATACAATGTAGCACCTATGTACACATGAAAGCAATAAATACTGAGCGAATTGAGTTTGAGTTTTAAATATACCGGTAGGTACCATAACCAATACCGATATTTTTTGGTAATTCAGCCCCTATCAACAACGGCACCAGTCAAAGTCAAAGGCTCGCTACACTCGAAAGCTTCACCTAGGTACTCGCTATGCGTCGACCTCATACAGTCGTACGTACTCGGTCATCTAGGAGAGACTGGTTCCACGCCAAAATATACGCCATTGATGAGAAATGAGCTTTAGAACAAGTAAAGTACAAAGACAAGTATGCCCTCACAATCTTGTGTACGACAAGTTACAGCTTGGCAAAAAAGTTTAAGAACGGATTTGTTTTTGCTTTTCTGGCAACATTCTTTTAGCTGTAAAGGTTCAGACCAAGATAGAAGATAAAGAAAAAGTACCGGGGGCCTAAAACGGCTACTTTAGGTGAATCATAATACGATTCACATTGGAAATCAAACAATGGTCCAGGGGACCTAAGGCTAAAGGTGAATCATAATAATGATCTCAATACACAACACAAATGGTCACTTAATCATAAATTCCTAACTGACTGAATCGTATCAAGATTCACCTAAAGCGGCCTTTTCACGCTCCCTGGCTAAAAGACTTAGAATCCTGGCCAAACATAATAAAAAAAAGTCAATTGTCAGTACGTAAATAGTGATGTGCCAAGTTCATAATATTTGGTTATCGAATATTTTTTTTAATGATCGAGTCAGAACTTGAGTCACTAACTTAAATATAGTATTTGAGTACCAGCTCCAGTACTTGAGTACTTCGTTTAGTTCGAGTAACTTAACATTTCTCACTTCCAAAAACACAAGCAACGATATAATAAGTCATAAATTATAAATGTCTTTACTGATCAGTCAATATTATAATAGAACATAGAATTTTTTAATAATAATATTTCTTAAAAGATATGCATACACAGATAAATTTTACTAAGAAACAGCATAGAATTCAATTACGAAGTGAAAATGATATTTGTCTGCAAAAACCACGCACAAACTATGGTAAAAAAAGTATAATGTATGAAGGAGCAAACATATATAATCAGTTACCAAAATCCATAAAAGAATCGAAAATATACAAATGTTAAAAAAACATCTAAAACTTCACACACAAATCTACATGACACCAAACAAGTAGCGGATGATGTTTCTACTTGACAGTTGACACGAATCAATGCCACATCTAGGTACGCTTGATCCGGCTCTAGTGTGATCATACGAGGACCTGGAGCGATTGTTTGCGATAACAATAATATAACTTGTTGCTGGGTTGAGTTATAATTATCAAAAGTATTTGAAACTACCCACTAGTTACGAGTTTACGAATATGGATTATACTTAGTTGATTTTGTTTAAGTTAACTTACCTTTTATGTTTTAAACTTGTTACTATCATAGACTTATAATAATTGCGTTTTAGTACTTACTGTACCCGCCAGCATATTTTAGCTACTTATATTTCAACTTCTCATGTAAGTGAATGTCAATTCTTTTGAGAAATAAAGATATCTTAAACCTATAATTAATATAATTAACTGTCTCTCTATTACACGGGTTTATATCCCCTGTAAGGGGGAACCCGGTCTTTTGATAGGCTTATGCGGGGACATGGGTCCAACACACAGAGGCCCTTTAGAGAATTTGAATCTAAAATATAATGGGACACTAACCGGGAACTCTCCATGGCTACACTATAAAATGCAGTCTCGGATTGTCCCCGGAGGTGTAAAACTATTGTATAATGATGGAAACTACAATTATAAGGTCTATTGTAATGGGTGCTAAATGGATTATATACTTCTAAAAACGGAAACAACGGCGTCTGCCTTTCAACCTTTAAAGTGAAATTCTGTGGCAGACGGTGACTCGCCACTCACAAGATGGGCCCCCTAAATGGCCACCACTACAGGCGACAAGGAGCAACACCGGTGTGTGTGTAATTAACTTATTATTATGATGAATTAACCACCAATAACTCTTAGAAGTGCAACTTGTCCCTCACACTCTTGCTATTGAAACAAAAACAAACGTGTAGTAACCCGTATTTCTCGGGTGAACGTGCTGGGGGGCCGGGGCGGAAAACTGGCTGATTACCGCCGACTAGCAAGTCCGGTAAATAGCAGCAGCGCACATGCATTGCAAACTTGTCCTTATACTTAATTTTCTAAAGTCATTATTTAAGTACTCAATTCAGTACTCGAGTAGTATGATACTCGAAATCTTTACTCGAGTTTGGTGTTTCCGATTACTTTAATTTCAGAAAAGAAAACATTTGCTTTTTATGACATAATTTATCTTCTTCTTCTTCTCTTAGATTATGGCTTCTATAGAGTATCTTCAGTGTTGCCACCTTAGCGATTTTGTCACTAGATCTGGTGACTTTTGACCCCGTTTGGCGATTTATTTCTGTCGTTTAGCGATTTTTTGTTTTTAGTGACTTCTAGCGATAATTGAGTCGTCTTCATCTATCCTAAAAAGTTTCTATAGAATTTTAATTACTATTTACATTCTTGTATTGTCGTTACAATATAATTATTACAACCAAACTATGTTATCTGTTTTTACACTTACGGTTGTTTTTCCATACTTAGAATTTGTTGATGTAATAAAAATCTGGATTTTGACATATTTTAATGTTTGTTACCGTAGTTTGATACACAATAAAAAGTGGTATTGAGTCACAGCGTATTGTTATTACCTAACAGTAGTAGTAGTCGGTTGTTCATCCGTCACCTGCGGGCAACTCAAAGTGCCTAATAATAATGGTACACACCGGGTTCCAAACTCCCTTAGTCATCTTCTACGACACCCACGGCATGAGATGAGGTAGCCCTAACCGTGACCGGAGCTACACAGTGATTTGAACATATACTGCCGCTTGAGTAGTCTGTCCAGTACTATCGATACTTCGATAGATGGCATTATAACATTGTTTCTACTAAAATATATTTTTTGGGATTTCTGGTGACTTTCGCTTCGAATTTAGCCCAATCTGGTGACTTTTGGGTGTTGATCTAGTGACTTTAACACTGAGTATCTTCCACAATTTCACCAATGTCAAGTATAAGGCGACGTTGTACGGTGTTTAGATTAATTCATCTTAACAGATCCATAAAATATTTCACAAAAATGAACGCCAAAAACACAGTTGAGTAGACCAGACCTTCTTTTCCGTCAAGTGTAACTTGTGACCGTATATGGTTCACGTTTGCTGTAGAGAATCTCGGACATTTGGTTTTTATTTGCATTTCATAGAAGATTATACGCCGAAAATCAATCAGATGTCTTATGTAGTACATCATTGGATTCTGTCAGATAGCTATCCTTTCTGTTTACCTTAAATAGATACGATAGCTGACGTGCCATCAGCAAACAAGACTATATTCGACTTGTATCGTCTATAATGTATTTAACCTATGGAGACGGCAACAAGGAGCGAATTACCGAATAACTTTTTCTGCCACTTTTTACGTATAGCACACTACGAAAATTTGTCAATCACACAAAGAGAAATGCTCTCTATTGCTACAAACGCACACTCTAAAAAAGTCCTAACAATATAAGAAAACACACACACATCGACAAATTTGAGTGTATTTAAGCGATTGTCTTATGACAACCAACAAAACGTGAACAACAACAGTGATGTGACACAAACAATTACTGGTACTTCATTCGTCTTGAATGAACGAACGAAATCTTCGGTTGTTATATCCAAATAAAATCCACTGCTGGACAACGACTGGTCTGGGTGAGTTGTATGCTCATTGGGGGGTTTTGCCATAATCGCCACGCTTGGCAGGCGGGTTGGCCATCGCAGTTGAGTTGTTAATCTACTCGAAGGACGCTGCTGCCCATCCTCTGGTAAATTCCATAGTCGCCTTTACAACACCCAGTAGCCGGAACCACACGAAATCTTACATTTAATTTATTTATTTTATATTCTTGTACACCTAACAATGTACGGTCGCATTCATAAGTCCAGTAGCAATCTTTTTTAATTTTTAATTCTTTTTTTTAAATTAGGGACTTTAAAGCTTACAGCATATGTCAGTCCCATCGTAACCTAAACAAATATATTACACAGTAACACAACAATTATTATATGTTAGGCCATAAATTCAAACAGAACTTTCGCATTAACCCCATTTGGTTGGGATAAAATTTGATGGAATGTACCTATGTCAGTTCTGTTCAAATTCAGGGTCCACATTAAATTATTTCTAATAGACTCATGTCGAACACATTCCATCAATAAATGGTATAAGTCTTCTGTAACTCCACATTCTTCGCAGTTGGGTGAGGTCGATTTTTCCATCATGAAGGCAATTTTTTTGCATGGAATATGTCCAGATCTGAGTCTATGAGTGGTAACGGTTAATTTTCTACTAAAATTACTATCAATGAACCCGGGCACACGAAGAGGCTGACACTGTATGGTTTTATACCAAATCCCCTTTTCTAATGACCGTTTATCATAATGTACTTTCCAAAGATCATAAGTCATAACAAATATTTTTAATTTTAGGTAAATATTCAGAATAACCGAGAGTAAATTTAACTTCTTTTCCATTTTTAACTGCGTATTTCGCTAACATGTCAGCATTTTCGTTACCATGTAACTCAATATGCGATGGAACCCATTGCAATCTCAGTTGTACGCCTCTTATAGTTATTTCATCAATATTAGCTAGAATTACTTATGCTATCGATGCACCTCTGTACCCAGAAGCGCATCGAGCTATATGTTGTAAAGCACTTTTGCTGTCTGTACAAATAACTGTATTATTAAGTTGACTATCAATAATATAAGACAAAGCTTCCGAGATCGCAATAAGCTCCAACGTCATAATGGATGTAGGTTTATATATTTTAAAACAATTATTTTGATTTGATGTAGAATTAGGCACATAATACGCAGACCCATGACCTCCTGTACTCTTCGACCCATCCGTAAATATAGAAAACCAACCATTACATTATATATACAACTCTCTAATAACTTCATATTTGAATAAATTAATGTTGTATGACCTTTTGGAAGATTTAATTGTTTCTAAATTTACTACAATTACTTCCTTTATGTTAATATTAGTAACCCATGTTCGCATATTGAACATTGACAAAGGGCAAGATGATAGTACCTGAATTTCTTTAACCTCATTATTTACAGATATCGGTGTAGGAATGACTTTATTTCTCCAGAAACAATTTTGTCAAAGAGTGTAGAGCTCCTCTAATAGCTGAATAGTTATATTATTTTCTACAGACTTTGACTTAAGACAGAATTTGTAGGCTAAATATTTTCTCCATAAGTACAGCGGAACCACACAGAGCTCACTTTCAATAACGTGAATTGGAGTCGTTTTAATAAATCCTCCTGTTATCCTTAGAGCTTGATTTTGAATCTTGTTTACTTTATCTAAATGGCATTTTGCACTCGCGTCATGTAAATAACAACTAAAATCAATGCGACTTCTGATCAATGCTATATATATATATATATATTTCTTAAATGTTTAGGATGCAAACCCCAAGAAGTACCAGCCAGCACTTTAAGTAAACTTAGATTCCTTTTCACCCTCTCCACTGTCATGTTGATATGTTTACTCCATCGTAACGACATATCCAACCAAACACCTACATATTTATAATTATCTACTAGCTCTAAATTATGACTGTGTAACTTGAGTTCTATTTGCAGTCTTCTAAACCCTAAAAAGTTAAAACCCTAAAGTTAAAGTTGGAAATTAATTTAAATGAACTTTTTGAAATAAGTAAGGAACCGGACTTGATTTGTCTTTCAGAAACATTTATGCAAAGAGGCCATGAGCATATGGTCAATATAACGGGGTACAATTTAGCATCATCTTACTCTAGAAATAAAAAAAGGGGAGGAGTATGTATTTTGACTAAAAAAGGATTACAATACAAGCAAGTTACCTTTTGCAATGAGTACGTTATGGATGAACACTTTGAATGTTGTGCGATTCAGCTAACATCCCAAAATATGATCATCATGTGCTTATATCGGACACCTAGTTCTGACATTGGTCTGTTTTTTGCCAAGCTTGAAAGTTTACTGTATAAAGTTATTTACAGATATAATAAAAAGGTAGTACTGGCCGGTGATCTAAATATTAATACACTAAAGACTAATAATAAAGAAGCTAGATTTTTAATTGATCTCACAAAAAGTCTAAACTTATATTTGGTTACACATAAATGAAGCCACACGCCAAAGATCTTGCATTGAACACATCATAAGTAATACTCCATTTGCGACAAGTGAACTATTACGGCTGGATCTCTCTGACCACGACACTGCTCAATTGCTGAATATTCCAACAATAAATAAAGAAAAACCACTGCTGGAATACTTTATTTATAAAAGAGATTACAATGTAGAATATTTAAAAAAGTTTAAGAAATGTTTGTCCAGCCTGTCATTCAATGAGGTGTATAATGAAAGCAAATTACAGCCAGCATATGAAAAATTTCATGATACCATATCGCTATTCTACAAATTGTGTTTTCCTAAAATAAAAATACGTAACACAATCCGTAGATCGAAATGGATTACTAAAGGATTGAAGATTAGTTGCAAAACAAAGCGGTCACTACGTTACAAACATTACACGGACAAATGTATAATGACCAAAAGTAAATGTACAAAGTACTCGAAACTACTTTGCAACTGTATTTATCAATCAATCAAAAATCATAATTATGAATTTATTAAAAACTCTAAAATCGTTTGTAAATCTTCCTGGCTAATAATTAAACATGAATCAGAAGGTTCCAATCAACAAAATTTTATCTCCAAAATTAAAAAGGAAAATGCAATATTAAATAACCCAAGCGATATAGCAGAAGCATTTAACGAATACCTAATTAATTCAACAAATACCTGCAAGTCCGTACAAAATACTAGTAAAGCAAGTCTGTGTAGCAGTATTTTCTTAGAACCACTGAGTCATAATGAAACCCACAGAATCATTATGTCTTTAAATAATACTAAGGCTGTAGGGTACGATGAAATAACTACCCAAGTCCTTAAATACTGTGCCATAGAAATCACCCCCATAATAACTCATTTAATAAACTTGTCATTTATAGATGGTTGCTTTCCCGATTTGCTAAAGCTCTCCGTAATTAAACCTTTGTACAAAAAAGGGGACGAATCGATTTTAGGCAATTATAGACCTATAACTCTTATTCCGATCCTACCAAAAATATTTGAATTTGCAATGCATAAGCGCATGATAAGTTTTGTCGAAAAGCATAGTATAATAAGGCGGGAACAGTTTGGGTTTCAGAAAGGTAAATCTACTACTTTAGCGTGTTTTGATCTTGTGACTAATGTTATTGACAATTTAGATGCTGGAAAAATGGTTACTGTAATATTATTCGACATGACCAGGGCATTTGATTTTGTGTCTCATAAATTATTATTAGGAAAACTTGAAAAAAATGGTATTCGCGGTCCAGCATTAGAATGGTTGCAATCATACCTAAAAGGCAGAGAGCAGTGTGTCGAGATTACCAGCATTAACAAAGACAAAGAGCTCCAGGCATATTGGTCCTCATTTCTATTTAATAAGTTTGGCGTCCCACAGGGCAGTATCTTGGGGCCACTTTTATTCTTGCTATATAAAAATGACCTTCCTGACATAACATTGAATTCATGTATCCTATTTGCTGATGATATATCTCTTATAATGACATGTAAAAATAATATTGACATTAATAATTATACTATTGACATAAACAAATCTATAGAATCTATAATAAATTGGCTAAATAATAACAATCTTGAAGTAAATTTAGGTAAAACAAATTTTATTCAATTCAGTACATATGGTAGAATACACAAAGAATTGAAAATTTATTACATTGACTACCAGATATCGGAGGTGGAAGAATCAACGTTCTTGGGATTTACTTTAGATAGATACCTTAACTGGAAAGCTCATGTCAATAAAGTACGTAGTAAAATTAATAAGTTTGTGTACGTACTTTACAAACTACGGAAGACATCTACACAAAAACTGTATTAGTGGCGTATCACGGCTATATATTCTCGGTTTTAAATTACGGTCTCATACTTTGGGGTAATTCCACAGAAGTGCAACGAGCGTTTCTCGCACAAAAAAAGTGCCTCAGAGCAATTGGGGGTAAACCACCATGGGAATCATCTAAGCTACTATTTCAAAAATATCGTATACCAACATTGCCTTCTATGTACATTTTGGAAGCAGCCAAGTTTGATAAACTCCATCCGAACTTATTTCAAACTGCTAAGCAAATCTTTCCTAGAAATACAAGGCATCAAGACCGAATTGTCTTGTCAAAGATCCCAAAGACAACATTATACTTAAAAAATTGTTATGCTATGTGTGGACGCATATACAATGCTATTCCTAGTGACATTAAGAATTTACCTATAAATCAATTTAGTAGAAAACTAAAATTGTGGCTTTTAGAAAAATCGTTTTACTCTGTACAAGAACTGTTAAAATAAAAATGAAATTGTAAACTTAACTATTGATTGTTAATTGCATTTATTATTACTTATTGTTATGAATTTTCCTAAATTATAAATGACTATTATTTCTACAATATTATTTAAAATGTACTTAGTATATTCATTCTGAGACATTATTATTTTGTTGATTTTAATATTTGCACGCCGCATTGTGGCAAAATGTATCTGGCACTGTACAATATAAATGTCATCTTTTATGTAACCTACATTTTATGCAAATAAATAATTCTAATTCTAATTCTAACCCCCTACTGAAAATACAAACTTTAGATTTAGCGGCCGATAATTCTAATCCCATTTCATCCAGAGTATAACAAAATGTATTTAACGCAATTTGAAATTCATTTTGACTACCCTTAGATTACTAGAAGAAGAATATAGGACGAAATCATCTGCATATTGTTATGTGTAAGTATGTTAAAAAGAGTAGGGGACATTGGGTCACCTAGTGCTAAACCTCGATTTGTGTATCTAATAAAATATTTATTTTGATCATTCCCACATTTCATCATAACGTGCCGTTCACTTAAAAAGTTCCATAAATATTGACATCATCTTTTTCCAACCCCTATTTCATCTAACGTATTCGACAGCACATCTATTAAAACATTATTATATGCATTTGTGATATCCAGAAAACAAGCTATAGTTGGGGTCTTATGTGAGAATCCTAAATAAATTTGACTTATTAATTTGACTAGAGAGTCTGGCACGACTGTCCTCTTCGAAATCCAGAGGTGAATGTAGATAATAATTTATTTCTCTCAATATACCATTCTAGCCTTTTGGTCAACATAGAGTGAAAAATTTTGCATACGCAAGAAATCAAGGAAATTGGTCTGAGTTTAATACAATTATTAGGTAAAGTTTTTGGAATCGGTATTACCAATACATCGCGCCATTGTATTGGAATAACTCCGCTATTAAAAATATTATTATATAGATCTAACAAATATATCCTACTGGCAGGAGATAAATAATGTAATAAAGAATATGTTATTCTGTCGTTACCAGATGCTTAGATGCGTATCCTTTCGTTTAAAACAGTTACACATTTCATGTAAGGTAACACCAGCCTCTAGCATTGTATTATTTGATTTAAAATACTGGGACTTTTGAGAGACGTAGTCTGGAGCGAGATTACAAAGGATTTAGATTTTTTCTTCATTTGTAACACATGATTTTGACCAGCTAAATCCCTTGCGTTTCCACATATCGGAACTTGACGTTCTTTCATCAATGCTACTACAGCAGTTTTGCCAATCTTGCTGCTTCGCATGACTAATGGCATTTTTTGCAACTTTTGTTTTCCGTTCAAGTATGTTTAAGTTACTTAGTATAGGATCCCTTCAAATTTTTTTTAAAGCCAGCCTCCGTTGTGCTACTAAACAAGATAGTGTAGGGCTCCAGTAAGACTTAGGCCGAAAGCCATTTTCTGGGTTATCACAATGCTTTATCAAAGGAATGAGTTCATCGGCCGCTTTATTCACCTGTTTAATAAAATTATCATACAAGTATTGTACATTGACGACATCTAAAGGTTGTTGTAAATATTTTTCTAAAGATTTACTATATATTGACCACTTTGCTAGCTTAAAATTACGCTGTGTAGTTATACACCCAGAATTCACATTGTTATTGCACTTGTATAAAACTTTAAGAAACAGATGGTCACTTCCTAAACATTCATTCATAACACTCCAGTTAAATGAAACAGCTAAGTCGGAGGAAACAAATGTTACATCAGGGGACGTCCTCTGAACATTGTTATCAACCAAGCTAATTCTAGTGACACTACCATCATTAAGAGGAATAAATCTAGCATCTAGCGCCGCATCATATATCTGTAGTCCTCTTCCATCTGTTTTAGATGACCAATTTGTATGGTGGCCATTAAAATCCCCTGCTATAATTCATTTAGTAGGAAACATTGAAAATCTTGTTCCCAATCGGACAGGCTTGTATAAACCGAAGAAGGACAGTATATCAATACTATATTACTAATTTCATTACAGTTTAAAACTTTAACCGAAATAATTTCTACCCCTGAGTTGTTAATACTGTTAAGGCATTGTTGTACTTTAATCGACTTACTAATAATAATTGCTACACCGCCATATCCACCTATCCTATCCTTTCTAAGAATATTATAACCACTAATATTCATATGAGATTCAGGTTCTAACCAAGTTTCGGAGATTGAGGCTATGTGTATTTTTTCCTGTCTCATTGCGTTTAGGTCGCAGGCTCCGTGCATTCCACTGTACAATACATAATAAAAACTTCCTTGTAACATCGTTAGCCATTGTTAAACATAGATATAATTTTGCCCAAATATCGTCCTTTTTCAAAAGAAATATAAACAGTTGTCCGCATATTTCTATTATACGTTTGCCTAATTGTTGAAGTTTAGTATACCAATCACTATCGGGGAGACGTATGTCTTTGGCTCTTTGAAAATAACAGAAAAAATCAAAACTAACACTTTTTCCTTGAATCCGAGTGCTGTTCTTTTTCCATAGATCGTATACCTATCTCATTGCAGTTTTCTGCAATCCTACTATTCCTATCCAATTTTCTAGTCTCCGAGTTCTTCTTCTTCTCTGATGCACGTTCCAATTGGTTTTGATTTGTTCTTAAACTTTCCTCTTCAATAACATTAACCGATGTCGAACTATTATTGTGAACAATTGCCTCTGTCACAAGTTTATCTCTGCATGATGTTTTCGGAGTATCCTGTGAACTTTTATATTGTGAGTTGATAGTGTATGTATATCCTGTTCTTTCCCCCCTTACAACACTAGTCTCTCGATCCCCTTTGTTTTTTAAATATATTTCCAATCCTTTTCGATAGTTACAGATTTGTTTAGTCATAATATCTCTGATTTCTTTTTCTATTAAAAATACCGGACACTTCTTGTACATAGCCATATGCGGTCCTTTACAGTTAACGCAAATGAACTTACTGGTATCGCAATTTGAGTGAGAGCTGCCACATTTGGGACAAATATTTCTTTTTGTTGGACCCGACTTGGATAAATGACCAAATTTCCAGCATCCTGAGCATTGGGAAACTGGGAAAGTGTACGGTTCCACGTTAAACCTGCACCCGTACCCATATACATACGGCGGCAAAATAGCACCCTTAAAACATATTCTTATCGTTTCTGAATCTATCCATTCTCCATTGTCAGATATACGCTTAAGTCTTCTTGTATTGTGTAATTGATATTATATCATACTCACACGAGACATTTTCAAGAACTTCTTTTTCTTCTGTTTCTATATCTATCTGCCTTAGTATTTCATAGCATAAGTTAGCTTCGTCAGTTCTCTGAACTCTGTATCCTAGATTAATAAATTGTTCGCAACCTAGTAAGTTAAGTGCACTTACTTTGTTTTCAAAATGAATTAGGACTCTAAAGGCGCTTTTGTATACTACCTAGTTATGTTGCCAACCCTTCGCTGACGTAGCGCTATAGGCCCTCACGCAGCGCCTCCTTATCTAGCAGTACCGGACATGGATGTTTAGTCTATAAGATAGTATTAAGTATCCCTTCTATTTTAATTTTAGATTTAACATTAAGGTTTTTAGTCTTACATCAAACTCTGTAAGCTCGGGTCGTAAATAATACAATCTTATTACGAACTCTAAAATATTAAATTTATTTCTAGTTTTTAAAAAGCCGTTTTCCCGCTCCCGAAATCTAACTGGCGCAGCCGGTAGGATTGCCGGTTGTTGCTATCGCGAAAAGTCGTGAGTGAAAATCCTTGAGTGAACTTTTCCGCGAGTGGTAACAGACTATACATAGAGTACGCTATAGCTTAAAATCAGTAAGGCGCTCTGTAGCTGGCAATCCGCGAACCAAATAAATAAGTTACGATTACGCGGGGTGAGCAGAGATGGTGAGAAATTATTCGGCGGTTGGACAGTGAGTAACCTTCTACTTCCTTCCCCAATATCCTCACAAATGTTAATATCATTTTAACTTAGAGTATACTTTTTGTGTGTCTTTTATATCCTCTGAAAAACCATATTGTATGTAGTATCGCTAAAATTGTGTAAATTAAGTGCTAGTAAAATAGTGAGATAATATCTTTCCTATATTATTACACACTTTCGTGAAATATTTAATTTACAATTTTACTTTAATTCAACATTAAGTTTAATTTTTAAGAATAAATTTTTCTTTAACTTTTAACTAATAAAAATGCCTCAAGATCAAATACCTATGGCGGAAGCAGGAGCTATGCCTGCTCCTTCCGTTACACCACCACTATTACTGGAGGTACAAATTCCCCGGGAAGTGTTGCAATTAATTCCCGAATTTAGTGGTGAAACAAAACTACTTAGCTTATTTTTAAGAAAGTGTGAATATGTTATTGAAAGATATCAAGGCTCTATGGGTAGAAATGAATTTTTAATGCAATCAATAACGAGTAAATTAAAAGGAAACGCGGCAGCCTTAATTAGCGAACGGGGTGAGTTTGAGACTTATACTGAACTAAAGACTTTATTGGTCCAACATTTCGGGGATCCCAGAAGTGAAGAGTGCGTGGCGATAGAACTGGAAACATTAAAAATTAAACCTAATGAATCATATCTAGATTTTTGCAGTCGTATACAAGATATTCGTGCAATACTGATATCTAAAGTTAACCAAAATAGTTCTCAAACGCTTAGGGAAGCTAAGCGAGTGATTTATAATAATACTTCGCTTAATGTATTCTTGTACAATTTGCCAGAGCATATGGTAAGGATTGTGCGAATTTGTGTAAAAATCCAAACTCTTTGGAAGAAGCCTTACAATATGTACTGGAAGAAGTTAACTTTCAAGAACAATATAATTTACGTAGTAAAATGTTGCAACACCGTTCACAAGGTTCTTTATTACCTTCCCGCGAAAGAGGCGATTTTAATTCGACCAGTTATAAAAACAATTTTACTCATTCACCTTTACAGTATAATAATTTCAAGCCTCCCACAAATCAAACTCAATTTAAATTTGGTATACCTAATCAAAATTTTGTACGCCCAAATAATACGAATCAACAGTTTGGTTACCGACCCCAATTGACTCAGCTTGGATATAGGCCCCAGGTTCAATTCGGATATAGGCCCCATGGTCAGTTAGGGTATAGACCACCCGCATTTGGACCTAGGCAACCTCAACAGATTGGGTTCCGACCTCAGGTAGGACAGTTTGGCTATAGGCCACCTCAGCCGCCAGGCTACCAGTCTCCCAAGGCCTTCGCGAATGATCGTGACGTGACCATGAGAACTGCTCCAGCACCATTCAAACCGCAACAAGGTGTCCCTGTAAATGAGCTGTATACTGGTGACGAGCAACAATGTTGGTATGACCCCAGCTATGTTTGCGATGATTATACTTATAACATGATGACTGACGGTGACTATAATCTTATAAACATGCATGTTAGCGATGACAGTGTGTACCAGACTAGTGACATAGAAAACTCCGAAAATACAGACATTCCACAAGATTCCATCACAGATGACCTTCAAAATTTTCACATAGATTCATGCCGAATTCTCCAGAAATGATAGAGCTTAAATTTGACGCTAGCTTAAGACACCCATATATTTACATTCCTGAATTAAACGGCAAGTTCATGTTGGATACCGGAAGCACGAGATCTTTTATAAGTCCCGAGATAGTTAACCAATATTTTCCGGGTTTAAAATATTATGAACCATTTACGGTCACAAGCACCCATGCATCTAGCGTTCATAATGAAGTGGCTGATATACCTTTATTTTCCATTTTCAAGGACAACGGTTACCATAAATTTTATATATACACCGTTGACGAGAGATATGATGGGTTAATCGGAATGGACTTAATGTACCGACTCAACGCTGACATATGTTTGAAGGACAAGACCTTGAAGACTAGGCGCGCTAACATTCCCATTGTTTACACTAATGAAATTCAGTTAACTTTAGATCCGCGCTCAGAACATAGGGTTAAATTGCCTGTTAATCAGAAGGACGGTCTCGCTATTTTAGACTTCCAACAATTTCACGATGGCGTTCGAATGCCAGCAGCTATTGTTAAATGTGAAAATTATTTCGCTTCCACTGTAATACAGAATACTACTGACCTTAAAATGACATTAACAATCACAGCTCCTTTCAAGGTTACTAAATTTAATAATGATGAGTGTATAGTAAATAGCACTACCGACTTGAAGGACGTGGAAATCGATACACTACTCAAGGACAATTTATCCAAATTACGACTTGACCATTTAAATCAAGAGGAACGTGACGCAATAAACGAACTGTGTAATGAGTACAAAGATATATTTTACTGCGAGGACTTGCCATTGACCTTCACAAACCAGGTGAAACATCACATAAGGACCACTAATGAAGATCCAATATATACTAAACCCTACAGGCAAGCACCAGCCCAAGCTGAGGAAATCAAACGACAGGTGGAAAAACTTCTCAAGGACAATGTGATTCAGGAATCGCATTCGCCTTGGAGTGCACCCGTTCATTTGGTCCCCAAAAAGGCAGATGCTTCTGGTCAGGTGAAATATAGAATGGTTATAGACTATCGTCGTCTGAACGAAATAACGATCGACGACAAGTACCCACTTCCTAATACCTGCGATTTATTTGACAAGCTTTGTAAGAGCAACTACTTCACCACGCTTGACCTTGCATCTGGCTATCACCAAATTGAAATTTTTGACACTGAGAAAACAGCCTTTTCTACTCAAAATGGTCATTACGAATTCCTACGTATGCCATTTGGTCTCAAGACGGCACCGGCAACGTTCCAACGTACGATGGATAATGTGTTAAGAGGGTTACAGGGTATACACTGCCTTGTATATCTGGATGACATCCTTATCTATTCGAATGGATTACAAGAACATCTTAAAAAGCTACGTGCTGTCTTCGACAGACTCCGACAGACCAATCTGAAAATTCAATTAGACAAATCCGAGTTTTTATGTAAGGAAGTGCAGTATTTAGGACATACACTGACTAAAGACGGACTTCAACCTAACAATGATAAGATACAAGCAGTCCTTAAATACCCTATGCCACAGACACAGACAGAAATTAAACAGTTCCTTGGTTTTGTAGGTTATTATAGGCGGTTTATCAAAGACTTTTCCAAAATTACACAACCACTGACAGCTTGTTTAAAAAAGGGTAAAAAGGTGATTATTGATCAGAAGTATATAGAAGCGTTTGACAAGTGTAGAGAGCTTTTAGTTAATGCACCCATTTTACAGTATCCCGATATGAATAAACCGTTTATACTAACGACTGATGCGTCCGAAGTAGCGATTGGCGCAGTATTGTCACAAGGGCCAGTTGGCGGTGATAAGCCGATTGCATATGCTAGCCGAACCTTAACAGATACCGAAAGGAGATATAGTACTATTGAGCGTGAGTTGTTAGCGATTGTGTGGGCTACTAAACATTTCAGGCCCTACTTATATGGTCATAAATTTGATATCTACACTGACCACAGACCCTTAGTCTGGCTCTATCAACTTAAGGAACCTAATAGCAAGCTGACACGTTGGCGTTTACGTTTGCAAGAGTACGACTTTAACGTCATATATAAAAATGGTAAACAAAACGTAAATGCAGACGCGTTATCCCGCATTAAATTAAATGCACTAGGAACTAGCGAATCGGACGATATTTCAATGATAGTTAATGTTGACGAAAAAGAGAAAAGACTACAGCAATACTTAGAAGATGTGACCGACCAAATAACTGACCTAACAAAACGACGAAACACCGACGACTCTAGGACTATTACTATATCTGACTCTGATAGAACAATGACAGCTAGCCCTATATCTCTTCCAGATACAGATGTGATTGAAAAATCACTGGATTTCCCCATACTCTCCGAATCTACCTCTACACAAACAATTCACTCAGCTAAAGACCTCGAATCTCACGGCATACCCATCCTTAATGAGGCTATAGACACCAAACCCAACCAAATACTTGTTTTCAATTGGTTCCGCAATGATACACAGGTTAGGGATTTGTCCAGGGACAAACAAAAGGTGCTAGAGGTTTTTATGCCCATTCACAACCTTGAGCTCATTAAAGATTTTTTGAAGAAATATATCAAACCAAAAACTAAGTATTTCATTTACTTTGAAAATCCTGAACATAGAAAAGACTTTAGTAATATAATAGTTTCCTTATTTAAGAAAGACATGGTTAACATCTACGAATGCACTGAGCGAGTCGTTTACATAGAGAATGAGCAGGAGCAAAGAGCCATTATAGTTAAATTGCATGAAGGAAAAACCTGCCATCGGGGTATCACAGAGACTATCAAAAGGATCCGACGTAGTTATCATTGGCAAAATATGTATGAAACAGTTTCCGCTATCATAAACTCCTGCGAACTGTGTAAAACTTCTAAATATGACCGAAAACCTATTAAACCGATACTTCAACTTACACAGACTCAGGACGCACCGTTTCAGGAAATCTTTATTGATTTGTTTACAATAGAATCTACATACTATTTGACCATAGTCGACGCATTCAGTAAATTAGGACAAGCAATAGAAATTCCTTCTCGTTCAACGCCTGAAGTTGTGAGAGCACTAGTTAAATATTTTTCATTTTACGGCATACCTCAGAAAATAAGCTCTGATCCTGGAACAGAATTCAACAATGAACTACTAAAAGAACTCGCTAGCTTACACAAAATACAATTGCACATAGGTACGCCAAATAACCCTAATTCTATGGGCCTAATCGAACGATTCCACTCAACCTTAACCGAAATTTATCGTTTGGCTAAATACGAGAGAAAGTCTACAGACGCAGCATCAGTTATGAGCTATGCTATTATAGCTTACAATAACACAATCCACAGTGTAACGAATTTAACGCCGTTTGAAATTGTATTCGGTCATACTGAATTAAATTCCACATTTGACTCAGAATTTGACAAAACCTATAAACAACAACTTATTATAGATCATAAGAAAAGGACTCAGGCCCTTTATAAATATCTTTCGGAGAAAATAAGTAGTAATAAAGAAAAGATAAAAGATAAAAGAGGTGGTGAGGTGACACCTAAATTAAAATTAGGACGATCAATTTTTGCTAAGGCTGTCAATAAAAGGCAGGCAAAAGATAAACCGAGGTTCCAAAAGGCGGTAGTCACTGGTCAGATAGAAAGGAATGTCGTACCAATAAAGGTCAAAGATAGAGATACAAAAGTCCCTATTAAAAATGTAAAACGCGCTTCACAGGTGGTGTTTACTCCTGGTGATATGGACAACGACGACCCAGGCCCATTCAAACCAGGAACTCCCAAACCGGGCGCTTCGAGCAGTAAAGATTAACCAAAACCCGGGAATTCTTCCAGTCAAACTAGGTCAAGCGTTTATACAGCATGATAAGTGGTCTATAGTTAAAATAATCGACTTAAAAGGGATTAGTACTGATCTTTCCTTTAACATTGAAAGGTATTGGAAATTCAGTGAAATGTTACACCCAAATAAATCATATGCAGATGAATTCATGAGCCTCAAATCACAGGTAGAATATATATTAAATGAAACCATAGACAAACTTCAACAGTTAATCCCATCGAAGAGGTTCAAACGCGGACTAATAAACCCTTTAGGCTCTGTTATTAAAATTATCACAGGTAACCTTGATCATGACGATGCAATTAGATATGATAAACTAATAACTAGTATTCAAACTGACAAACAAGCAATTTCCAACAAGTTTACGGTGATATCTGAAATGTTGGATCACTTCTTAAACTCTACCGAATTAATTAACGAAAATACTATTAAGTTAAACGCACGAATAAACCGCATTGAAAACCTCATGAACAATTTATCTGCAAAGGATAACCATTCCGTTTACATGACTTATGTATTTGGTTTACTTAATCAATTCATAATTAACTTTAGAACTATCTATGTCAAACTCAGTGAAATAGAGACCGCTCTAGCCTTTAGTAAGGTATCAGTACTACATAAAGCTATAATTAATTCTACCGAATTACTTAGTTTATTACAACATATTGGTCAACATGATAATTTGATGTACCCCATAAATGAACAAACACTAATTAATATAGAAGAATCATTGTCTGTAAAAACTTACATAAGGCATGAGCAAATAACGTTTATTATAGAAGTGCCACTTGTTGATAATGCTACTTATAATTATTATAAATTGTATTCCCTTCCTATATCTCATGATTCCAAAAACCAAACCTTTATCGTAATCCCTGAATTTCCTTACCTACTCGTAGAAGGGATGAGATACCGCCCGATGGATCAACCATGCCAGGAGGTAACCATGAAAGAGTACCTCTGCTCCGAAAATAAACTTATACCTTACGCAGAAGAAACCTGTATCGAGCAACTAATGAAGTATCGCAATAACCCATTCCGCTGTTTTCCACGTCTGGTGTACACCGAAGATCTAAAACTTCAAAAAATAACACAAAATAGTTGGATAGTATATTCCAAACTTGACAAAGTCATAACCCAAACCTGTGACAATGATGATACGAGGGATCGCATACGAGGAACATACATAATCACAATAGGAGAGCAGTGTGATGTCATCATAGATAATATAAAAATCCACGGATACCGATCATACTCATTGCAAACAAATTATGTACCTGTACCTGTCATTAACTTACCTGATCTGCCAGAACGAAACTCAGATATTACATACACGGAACCTGTGGACATGAAAGGAGTTAACCTGGACGATGTACGCCATTTGAACTACCTCATGAAGAAAAGTGTAAGTGTTATAAGTGAAAATGAAACATACAGTGTCAGTGTCGCCATTTACTTACTATACGTTATAGTCATTACCCTGTTATTATCAATAATTATGTATAAGTCCTTACCTTTGTTAAAAGAAAAGTTTTGTAAAAGGCCCGATCATCGCCCAGAAGAGACTAGAGACAATCCGGTGTATGTGGACAGGAATAGAGTTAACCCGAGACCCCTATTATTGGTGGGTTAACTTCATCATTCTCAATTATTATGTAGTATTCATGTATGTCATAGACCTTATAATAAAACGAAGTTCTCGGAAAATCTTTGCCTTTCCGACAACTTCGGTCCAAGGGGGGAGGAGTTATGTTGCCAACCCTTCGCTGACGTAGCGCTATAGGCCCTCACGCAGCGCCTCCTTATCTAGCAGTACCGGACATGGATGTTTAGTCTATAAGATAGTATTAAGTATCCCTTCTATTTTAATTTTAGATTTAACATTAAGGTTTTTAGTCTTACATCAAACTCTGTAAGCTCGGGTCGTAAATAATACAATCTTATTACGAACTCTAAAATATTAAATTTATTTCTAGTTTTTAAAAAGCCGTTTTCCCGCTCCCGAAATCTAACTACCTTCACAATATTTTGAATACAAAATGACCTTCAAAGCTTTGCCATACCAAATTGCTTGGGTAAAATTTCTTTTCCTGTCACACATATAATAACAAACCTTTCAACATCAGAATTATTATTTTCATTTCTCACCAAATGCTCAGTAGTTGAATTCGGCCTATTTAGCCGCTTATGCTCTTTTCTTACTGTCACAAATCCATCATCTTCCTCTACTATTTCCTCATCATCCTGACGTCCTCTCTTCTCTCCAAGTCATTGTTCTCTTTGTTGCTCACTCTCTTTGTTGTTCTTCATCTCTTCGGTTAAAGCTAGGTTTAGTTGTTGCTTTAGCTCTAGTGTGATCTTACGAGGACCTGGAGCCCCCCTTCGGTGCCGAAGATGACCGCTCCAGTGGTTTTAGCCGGTAGGAGTCCGGCACACCCCTTCGCCCTTCCCCGGGGTGAAGGAAGTTCCATGTAGAATTTCCACTGGACTACAATAAAAAAAAAAAAAAAAAAAAAGATTTAGTTGTTGCTCACTGTCAAGTAAGGACTCTTCCTCCATTAGTTCACTGCCACTTGACACACAAAAGTCCACATTATCATTTATTTCATCCATTTAAGATAATCATAACAATATGATCATGTGGGTAGCAAGTAAAATAGCGCGATAAATATATGCGGTCACACGTGTGCGTTCGACTCGGCTGCTCATGCGCAACTGCGAGTAGTAATCTCACAACGCAATAGATTGACGCTTGGTTTTGACTTACCGATCCTTTTATTAAGTAGTTTGAATACTGTGCAGAAACACTCATTATTGTCTGCAACTGATTCGATGGAATGCTAGCTAAGCGGATATGTATTCTGGTAGGTGTGTTTAAATGGCGAGCGGTGGGTTCGAAACTCTCGTGCAGTGACAGTTGTTTTTAAGTGTGACTTGATGGCAAACATTGTAAAATTATACATATTTTCTCTATAAGTGAATTTGTAATTGACGGCACGGTTGGTACAGTGGCTGATACAGTCGATTGCTGCGCTGGGGGTCGTGGGTTCGATTCTCGCACGGAACAAATATTTGTATGATCTGCAGGTGGTTGTTCCGGGTCTGGGTGTATTGTATGTGGAATTCATGTCTGTAAACGCACCCACGACACAGGAGGAATCCTAGTGTTAGGCAACGTTTAAAAAAAAAAACTTTTGAGAAAATAAAGTTCTTTAACCGCAAGTATTAAAAATTACTCGCAGTAGTTCGATAATATTAACCTATTTCGTCTGATTCGCATAAATAGTGAAGTTAGTAGGTAAGCCACAGAAAACTAAATAAATTACTATGATTTCTGTGAGGCAGATACAGTTACGACCAATGATATTATACCATAGATGTGTTACGTCCATATTAAATGGCGCGCAAAGTTCAGTCTCGCTGTATGTATAAACCTAAAAACTGCACATATACTTATGCTGTAAGAAAGAAGACCAAAACTACGAGAATAAAAGAGATAGCTATCTAAAATGACAACATGTGTACTCGATGTCTTTGTCGCACCTGTGATAGAATATGTTGTCTCTTTTCTTTGATTGTCCTGGGGTTTCTTCGAGAATATTATTCTATAAGTAATTTGAATAGTATTTTTATTCTAATATTTTATACTATTTGTTACTCACGTGTGGTATGATATCCCTAATTCTTTATTCATGTTTGCTTGATAGTTTCTGCATTTTCTATATATTGTTAACACTTAATTCATAAAAATAGAGATTATGACAGCGTGGGCTCGTTGTTCTGTTTTGGCCGAACTGATTGCAAAGTACTTCAATTGGGGGAGTTTTGGTTCTTACTTTTGGCGCATATGTAACATACCTACCTCTTTTAATATTTAATACCTGGATGACCGAGCTTTGCTCGGTATTTTCGTGTTACTTAACAACGCCACCTGCTGTTGTGTCGTTAAAGCAATTAGTTGCTCACAAAAAATAGTATTATTATTCGCCAATAGATGTCAGGAAGAGTCATATTTTTCAGTTGAGACTACTCAAACGCCTATTAAATGACATTTTCTAAAAATGATTCCTAGCTAGATCGATTTATCGCCCCCGAAACCCCCTATATACTAAATTTTATGAAAATCGTTGGAGCCGATTCCGAGATTCCAATTATATATATACAAGAATTGCTCATTTAAAGATATAAGATAAGATAAGATATCATCGGTTACGACCCATTTATTTAGATCACATAGAACGTTGTTGGTTAGTTAGTGACGTTTGGTTAAATCTATTAGATAGCGGTGTTGTAGTTATTAATTTCAAAATACCATCAAATGTAAATATCGAAGCGTGGGCGAATATTATTGAGCTGCGTAAAAGTGGACGTAATATAACACAAATATCTAATGAAACCGGACTAAGTGTGAGTGTTACGATTTAAATATTATAATATATTTATTAAACATAAAAGTAAATCAAAGATAATTGTTGATCTTTTAATTATTCTTTATAATAATGATTTAAATTCATCATGGTCCCGAGGATCCCGCTCTGGATATAACTTGTCTTTTATCTCGTCACAGTAAATTTTGTTATTTTCTTGTTCAGCCCTAAGTTTTAGAGCATATAATTGTAAAACTGGGCTGTCCATCTTACTACACCGCTTAGATAAAGTCCTTGGATGAGGAAGACAAGTCTGAAATACCTTGCGTACGTACTTATACGCCTTTGCTGGCAAAAGATCTCAACTCTGATGAATGTTTTATCCTAGGGGGTTTATCACTTTCGTTAATTTGTCGTTTATGAAATTCTTTTTCGGTTACACCAATTTTGCTCAAGACTAATTTATCTTTTTTGTCTGTAAGTGATTCTAAATTGCTAAGATCTTATAGAGTGTTGACCTTTTTCTTTAATTAACTGTTGTTTTCTTGCAACCCTGACGAGTGCATTGGCTATGTGTTGATGTATGTTTGAAACTTTAATGACTGTGGGATGGATGTGTTGTGTGCTTTTGATGGCTGATGGAAAGATTGGCTGATGGAAAGATTGGCTGATGGAAAGATTGGCTGTGTGACTGTAATGACTGACAGATAGATTGGCTGTGTGACTGCAATTACTGCGGGATGGATTGGCTGTGTAAATGTGATTTGACGGTTTTTACTTTCAATTAGGAATTGTGAAGAAGGAGAAACCACTACAGTTTCTACGGCTGGTGTGGTCTTTGCAATCCTTATGTTTGTTGTACTTTCTTGTAATTTTACATTAGGTTCTTCCGTACAATGAATACTTCTTAAAGTAAGTATTGCACCCCCTACCAATTATCTTCTGTTTCAAATTTCAAATTAAGTACTTCAAAACTATCCGACGTAAAATATTCAGAACAGATTACACATGGGTCTCCCAAGTTTTTATATGACCACAAAATATCCTCCATTTTTCTTTTATAGCAGGACCTTTCGGTAATCTATTAAACAAAGTAGAATTGAAGTAATCAGTTTAAATAGCTGCTAACAGAAACAAACAAAAACGATATCCATTCATTTTCTTGTATAGTACACTTTTGTAACAGCGTTGAAACGTACACTACTGAGTCACAAAGAGCCACAATGGAAAAAGTTGGAGATTTTCGAGGGGATCGCTGCAGTCACAACGCTTGATAACGTTGTGGTTGGCGACTACGGTGTTGGCGCTCGCAGTAATTGAGGTTTAATAATATCTACACAAAAGGACACTGGTTAACTCGATCCTCTGGTTAACTTTCCCTAACGGTCGAAATCAATAATCAATCTAATCCGAAATCTTCAGATTTAAGATTTTCAAATTCTTCCGTTGTTATGTCACGGTCACATTAAATACAAAAAACAGACATATCCTTAATCGGAAATCCAAAGATTTTGGATTAGTTCGATTACTAATTTCCGCCGTTAGTAGACTTTAACTGCATTCAAGGGAAGAGATACATATCTTAAAATATGTACTGTGGACCGTACGTCGGTGGTAATACATTCACCGCAAATATCGCTTTTACTGCTACGAAATAAAAAATAAAAGTTAAGTTGTTATTTGTTTCGTTGTCTGACAAGCTAACTCTGCATAGGAATTTTGGCAATACCACCAATAATACCTATCAAAATCTTTGCTATGTTCATAAATGGTAATATATGATTCGTTTTGTTAGATTAAGCAAGTAAATAGAGATCGGGAAAAGGTAACTGCACTGGAATTATAAGAAAATTGTAAGTATGTTGTTAGATATTGTTAGCGTGTTGCCATTACTTCTATGCAAAGTTAGCTTTTCTAGACTCTACGACTAATGCGCTGTACAGATAGTACTTTCTTTTTTATTTGTCCTTTAAAAATATAGGAATTTAAATCGACTTAAAAGCAACCTAACTGCATTTTATTAATAATTTTTATTTTAATCTGACATCTAACTACTATTCTTCTCCTTCTGTAAATAAATATTGGTTACCGAACACTTTTATTTTATCAATCAATCACTCACATTGTTCAACGCTATGGAAATCTTGCCCCTATACTGCGTTCGAGCTATCGTGCCACCGTACCATCGTACCACTGTATTTTTCTATCGCAACGGCAAAAAATGATTTCGAGATTGTGCTTAAAACCATATTGGTGCATAATTTATATTTACATGTGATAAGAAATGCCATGGTTTCGCAGATTTGAAGTAGCAGATCGCATTTTACAAGAGGAAACTGCTCACAGTTAACGATTTTTTGGGAGCACTTATTCGCGACACAATACGCTACAAAATGGCAGCAGCCGTGCATTAACTAGTTTCATATAACGTGCATGGCCAAATGGCCAGTATAATTTGGCAGAGGGGTTCGCCCAGCTATGCCATCTCTATAGGTTAAATGCTCTAATGCCATGTCATCGTCATTTATATAGACCAAAAACATACATGGCCCCAAAATGTATCCTTGCGGTACCCCATTTTAAAGTGTTAGTCTGTGGATGTGACGTTTTCAATTTCTACTCTTTGTTCCCAATTTGACAAATATGAGGTTACAAAATCAATAGATCTACCTTGAATTCCATAGTGCTTAAGTTTCAGAATGAGTGTGTGGTTTTCCACGCAGACAAATGCTTTGGACAGATCGCCGGACACGCCCAAAGCATTCTCCGCCCAAGCCCCTAAAACGGTTTTAATGAGAGTGGATCAAGCATCCTCTGTAGATCGTCCCCTCGTAAATCCAAACTGTTTATTGAAACATCCTATTTCTGTTAAAATCTGCCAACCAGCTTTAAAAATGGGTACACTTTTGATGGATTTCATCAGATCGGGAAAAGTGCCCTCTGCGATGCATTAAATATCAAAGCCAAAATTGGCTCGATATTAGTTATAACAGATTCGACGGCTTTCGTTGACATTCCCCATAAGTCCTCGGTTTTTTTAACTATTACTATTTTTAATGTTATTACTATATCACTGTCTGTTACACAACTGAATTCAAAGAAAGCTACACGTAAATTATCATTTTTCTTTAAGCAGTCCTCAGCTGCTAAGGGAGACGATGGACGGTGTTTAGTTGTTCCCACATATGACGAACGTGACGTGAAGGGGGTCGTTGGGGTGTACGAGGTACTCCCAAGACCCTGGTCTGCGCTGATGAGGTCCGTCCCTGCGCACATGCCTTGCGCAATGAGCCGCCATGGAGAGAGATAATGGGTTAACTTCCAAATTAAAATGCAGAAGGCTTCAGTAAAAGTTCCTCAGGGTTCGACTTCCTACTGTTTCATCAGATGGAACTGACTACTCGCGCCTAACTGAGCGCTGAAGATGATTAATTGACTGACGTGACTGACGTATGACGCTGGTCTCTTTTTTTTTTGTTTGTCTTCTCACATACACTTCTGGGAAGTGTGGTTGCTTAACCGGTGCGGCCCGATCAACTCCCTCACCGATCATGTACAGTCCGTATTGTTCACGGCGAGTTCCAGTGATGGAAAACCAACGACCTGCTCATACGACCCAATTAGCACTCTTCGCCGATGACACGGCCATTTTCTACTCCGGTTACGTTCCCGATAGTATAAATAAGATCCTCCAAGCCACAACCAACGCTTACGGGAAATGGTTTAGGAAATGGCGGAAAGTTAACCCCATTAAAAGCAAAGCCGTCCTATTTTGAAATTTAGGCGACGTGCACCCTCGCTTCAGGGAGATTTCGATGCTAAGCCAATCGGTGCCTTGGGAACCGCACGCCAAGTATCTTAGAGTCACCCTAGAAAAAAACCTGACCTTTATACCCCACGTACAAAGAGGGTGCGTGGCCGCGCCGCCTTTATACTCGGTCGCCTTCACTACCTACTAAACGCTAGTAGTAAAATTTCCCTTAGTGATAAGGTGAGAATTTACACCTCGTGCATTTTTTTATTTTTTCTATTGGTGCCCAGTGGAATTTCCTCAGAAGGTCCTCATATGATCACACTAAAGCCGCCCACTGGTGCCACGCCTATAGGCACATCTCGGAGAGGGTGACTGTAAAGCGTTCAGCCCCCCGGGGGGATTGTAAAGGATCCCCCTAAGCGTCCCAAGGCAGCACGTGACCACATGCGTGCTACTGACTTCTTTTGGGTCGCTTGGTGTGGGCGCGCAGATTCCCCAATCTACGCACCCGCGAACCCAGAGGTCCCCCGCCTTATAGCAACGGCAGTTAACGGCAGCAAACGGGGTTTCAGGCGTATGGGAATTAGGCGTTAGGGCAGTTGTTACCCCGGCGCCGTCTCCTCCTTCTTCGAGCGGGATTTTGCGCGTACTGTGGCAGCATGAGCCGCTCGCGCCATAGCTCAAGTGCACGCCGCCGAACCTGCCGCCTCAAACTTTCAAGCGCCCCTGCAGGCACGCCTTCACCGTTCTGGCGGAGGGAGCGTGTTTGGTGATACACCCACGCATCCATCTCCGCCAAGATATCAAAAGACGGAAAGCGCGCCAAGTTATTGTACTTACACCTTACATGAATATTAAATGACGAAACATAAGGTACCCATCTCGCTCTTGCACACGCGCGTTGCATAGCGCGGCCAGCTCGCACGTTATAAATATTCACGGCACGCACAGACAGCCAGGATCGCTACGTGACCACAGAAAGTGTTTTGTTTTGTGAAGTATATACTTACCTCCGAAACAACATCGCAGCTCGGACGGCCCTTACGTTCCCCAGTTACTGGCAACAATGACCGGCGTGAGTACGAGGAAGCTAACCTGGATTGCTTGGTGTGGTGGCAGCTAACCATAGCGGTCGTGGGGGTCACGTCCCCGTGATGTTGTCACCCGGTGCCCTTCTCAGGGCCACGGTGCCAAAAACAAAGGCCCTTTTTAGGGCCACCCAAAATCACAAGTGCCTAGGTAGAAGAAAAAAGTAAAACTGAAAGTGAGAAAGTTCTTTATTCTTCTTATTTCTAACCCTAACTCCAGCGTCCACGCACCAGATCGGAGCGCACGTCTCCAAGACTCCCGTCGGTTCAGAAGCGACACAGACTGGAGGAACCTACTTCCGCTGGTGGCGCCACCGTTGGCCGCGCTGATTAGCGCGCGTGCCGCGGCACGCGCCAAATCCACCGCTACGCAATTTGCTGCGCCCTCACGACAAAATACCGTGCCGACCCGTTCCGCGGCTTCTCGCCCGGTAACAACCCAAATACCTCGAGACAACAAACCGCGTGTTCGTCCGCGCCGCCCCGCGACCGAGTACGACGACGCGATCGGTAAATCCCGCGTGTCCGCCCATACTACGCCGCGTACTTCTCTCACCCCGATGAGCATAGTCACCTCACCAACACCTACCGAACACTCGCATAGCTCGCGTAGCCTGAGTCTCACACGATTTAGCGAAACGCCCGCGAGCCCACCAGAAATCACTACATCATAATCTGTATCTCATGACATGATCGGCAACACGGCGAATATGATCCGCCCCCCACACCCAACCAATTACTATCAGGGTACACCGGCACTGCTTCGGCTACACATACAAGACAAAACACACCGCCGGAGTACACAGCCGCTTATTATAGTAGGAAACCAGTCAGAGGACTAATGTCCACACTATCCCCGCGTCTGTCCGCGCAGGATTCACCTTCTCAGCGCGCGATATGCTTCTCTCCCGCCGACTTATGCGAGTCACTGTCGTCTACTGGGTCGACGGATTGTCGCACCAGCGTGTCTAAGACACGCTGCTACTCCCCCCGGTTTCGCCATAATCGCCACGCATGGCAGGCAGGTTGGCAATCGCAGTTGAGTTGTTAATGTACTCGTAGGACGCTGCTGCCCATACTCCGACTAATCTCATAGTCACCTTTTACGACACTCACGGGATGAGATGGGTTGGTGCTATTCGTAGCCGGCACCACACGGTCAGTGAATTACGGATGTAAATCCCACAAACAGTTCTATCCTTTCTATCGGCAAACTCTCTTATTAAAGCTTCGAAGTCCATGTTTTCATCAATTCCATTTTCTATTGACTAACGGCCGAAATTAATAACCGATTTAATCCAAAATCTTTGGATTTCTGGTATGTCTGTTTTTTGTGTTAAATGTGATCGTAACAACAACGGATGAATTTAAAATATGAAATCCGAAGATTTTGGATAAGATCAGCCGTAGGTTGCCAAGTTTGTCAACCTCGATTGAGATATTGTCCACCGCAGATAGGTTGGTATCAGCTTAAGCTTAAAAAAACTCCTTCCTTAACTTGTTTGATATCAAGAGCATATAACATACCCATAAAGGATATAACGTATTTATTTAACAGCCTATACCTATTTTAATGGCTTTAGGAGTTAAAACCCAATGCAGTAGGGACGGATAAAACGTGAAGCCAGATATAAAGGCGCCCTTGAGCGGTCGCCCAACCGCCCCCTGCCTTAACGCCGCTACTGCCTACATAGTACCTACTATGTAGGCAGTAGCGGCGTTAAGGCAGGGCGACTTTAAGTAATAAACATATACTTTTCTAATGTAAGTACATAACTGACATTAGAAAAGTATGTTTATTACTTTTACTCCTTAATTTCTAAAGAGCAGACGATTATGATGAACTTTTTCTGTTTACAAATAATTAAAAAGTTTTGCACCTAATATTTATGGATGACAATAAGCACTAAAAACACTACATAACGTCATCCATAGCACTGGGTAAGAGCGGGAACGAACAACAGTACTCTTTACATTGATGTATATATGTTGGTCTTTATGTTTTATTCCAGTGTATTCCAGTGTACTCTATGAGTACTACAGCACGCAATGACGAGCACAGAGTACATTTGTATATAGGAGGATGATGATGACGAGTATGTCGACACGTAGTCATGTATCGTGACGAGTTGACGGCCAGAAAAATGTATATTGGGGATATTCGAGGTATTGTGCGGGCGTGTTCGCACTGTATTGGTTAACACTAGGTATTAATAAAGAATGATAGATCATATAAATACTTCCGAGTCGCCTTTTTTTTATTTGTTAACGAGGCCATACACTTTACGTATGTGAAATCGAATAAGTGAAAAGTAAAATATTTTAGCATACTTATTTTGATGGTAGTTAACATGCACAGTCCTATGTAAATCATACTTATGTTTTTCGAGGTAATAGTTCCTGCCAATATATGACAGATGGCACTAGACAGTGGGTGTCGGATAGTTTTATTATTATTACTTTACTCTGTGTCGGCCAGTTTCTTTTAATTCTTTTTGTATACCGTGTTGGATGATGGAATTCATGAGTGGTACAATAAAACAATATATTAGTCTATGCAATAAAAAGTGCATCACTGAGCTTATTTCCACACACAATTTATTTCATGTTGACTTAATCATTATGTTTAATATAAGCCGAATAACGTCTACTGATGGACTGTGTGTGTGTCCTCCACAGCGACCAATCTAGATTTGTGTTGTATGTTCATTGAAAGTTTTTGCCATAATCACCACGCTTGGCTAGCGGGTTGGCGATCACAATTGAGTTGTAATTAATGTACTCGAAGTATACTGCTGCCTATCCTCCGGCTGAATTAATAAACAATCTAATTCAAAATCTTTGGATTTTTCATTGAGGATTTGTCTGTTTTTGTGTTAAACGTGAACCTAACACAAAAACGGACGGTTTTGAAAATATTTAATCGAAAGATTTTGTATTAATTCCATTATACATTTTGGCCGTTAGTCGCCTTTTACGACACCCACGAATGAGTGTGGTAGTAGCACTATTATTAGCTGGCACCAGATTGCAATTTCGTTGATTCAATACTTATCAGTCACTTACTTATGTTAAAGATTTATTATAAAAGTAGATAATATTTTAGGGTTTAATGTTTTATTCAGCACCAAGTTCCATAATGTTTATTTCAGCTCCAGAAACAAAACAATTTAACAACACTGCAATGTTAAAGAATACATTTTTGTGTAAGACAATAAATAATAAATATATATCAAAATGTTATTTCAAATGGTGAACATGTTCTATTATGCATTATAATGGCGAAAGTCATTGGCGGAACAGATATAAACAATACTTATTGATCTACATGAATAGATAAAATGTAGGTACATTATATTGTACTATATCTTGTTTACAATTGCATTACACAGCTCTCTTTTACAATTGCAATTGCATTACTAAGCTTAACAACTGTACTATTATAACTACAAAAATAAATAATATTGAAATCTGTTTATAATGTCAAAATAACAGCGTTTTTTACTAAATGCATATGAAAGTATATATGGTACAGCAAAATATCAATTTTGTTCCAGCTAATCTCCGAAACGGCTGGACCGATTTTGACGGGGCTTTCACTGGCAGATAGCTGATGTTATATAGTATAGGAGTAACTCAGGCTACTTTTACTTTAGAAAAAGTAGCCTGAAGTAAAAGTTAATCCTATTACTTATAATAGGATTAACTTTTTCTAAAACAAAAGTAGCTTGAGTTACTCCTATACTATATAACATCAGCTATCTGCCAGTGATTTAATTTTATTTTGAGTTTATATAAGTATAAAACTATGAAAATAGGATTTTAGTAGCTTCGAAGTCCTAAATAAAAAAAGCTTCATTCATAATGAGACAATTTTAAATAGTCGCGGAGGCATTGAAAAACCATATAAATGCATGGGACATTGTAATATAAAACTTAAGTTAAGATACTAAAGAAATAGGTACTGCTTAAGAATCCCATGATGAACATTTTTTTTTTGAAGAAATGAAATTAGTAGGTGAAGTATAAAATAACTTATAAATTGTACTAAATTATAGAAATTCTCAAAACTTGTAAAATCTAAACTAACGGCCGAATACTCAAACGCCATTTAACGTTAAGTCCCCGCTTTAACTATTCGAGAAACCGGTGTTTGGTACAAACCTGGCCGCCTCAAATTATTTAAGCGGGGACTTAACGTTATGGCGTTTGAGTATTCGGCCATATAAACATTTAATTTAAAAAACCACAGAAAATGTATCACTTTCGTTTGTACGTTTTCTAATTGCAATGTAAATAACTGATATAAATAATGTTATGCTATAAAAATATTTAGTCAGTTACTCGTTGCCATAACAAACATTTTATCAAACTAAAGATCTGTAAAATACAACTGAAAATAGTATATAAAATTAAATATCATGTTTATAATCCAAACAATATAGTCAGGTATGTATCTTTACATAATGTTGAATTTTTTGATGTGAATGATAGCCTGACCTTTGATAATATTATTATAATCACATAATTAAATTGATCAGAGCTCATACATGATCTTCACGTGATTGTGTCAGCTTTCATTTGTTTTTAATAAATCAATATCAGACATTTACATTGATAAGGCACATACACAACCATTATCATAAAGTCAAATTGGTCCCCCTAAATTATTATAATTATCATGCAAAACTTAGTTTAACTTTTTCATAATTAACTAACCATTACTAATGTCTTGTTACTAATGTAAAAATACTTTTCTTAGATATAAATATAAATATGTAATAGGTACAGTACAGGAATGCAGCATATAAATTAAAAACAATTATATCCAATTACAATGAACTCGGAATGTAGCTCTAAAAAATGTTGCAACTTTGAACTAATTTTGTTCGTAAAGTGTTATTATAAATATAATAGCTCCTATCAAAAATGTAAACCACCACCATCAGCTTCTACCACCAGACCACTAACAAGACATTAAGATAGTGTGGGCTTCTGCCATTTGTATGAGCCAGAGTATTTAAAGTCATACTCTGCAAGTTTAGCATCTGCCTCTGGAGGGCCTCGTGACCCATACATGTAGGGCACAGGTTTAATATGTTTTTCTTCCAATTCTTTAAGAATGGGCGTGAAAATACGCCATGCCTCCTTTAATTCATCATTACGTACAAAATGCATTTGTGTACCTGTAAACACATCTAGAATAAGTCTCTCATATGCATCAGGAACATCTGCTTCTCTGTAACGCATACTATATGTAAGATCTAATTCCGTTTCCACCAGGTCAAATTTCATTCCTGGTGACTTACTCATTAATTTTAAATATAATGCTTCACCAGGTTGTACTCGTATAACCAATTCATTCCGCTTTGCTTTTCCATCAAAAATGTCTCCAGGAACATCTTTATATTGTATTCTTACTTCTGCCTTTCTCTCATTCAGAGCTTTTCCACAGCGAAGTACAAAAGGCACACCTTGCCATCTAGCGTTATTTATCAAAAGCCCAGCAAGAGCATATGTTGGTGTGACAGAATCTTTTGGTACAGTTGTGTCCTCCAGATACCCCAGTATTTCTTCACCTTTGCCCTCAGGATTACCAACATATTGTCCAACCAGTATATCACTCAGTTCAATAGGTTTAATATGTCTAAGAACCTTTACTTTCTCATCTCTAATATCATTTGGATTCAAGGTTACAGGCTTCTCCATAGCAACCAGTGCCAGTATTTGAAGTAGGTGATTCTGCATTACATCACGAATAATACCAAAGTCATCAAAGTAACCTCCTCGGCCCTCAGTACCAAATGGTTCCTTAAAAGAAATGAGTACAGATGCAATATTTTCTCTGTTCCAGGAAGGGCTGAATATTTGATTAGCAAATCTTATTGTCATCAGATTTTGTACCATTTCTTTGCCAAGGTAGTGGTCAATCCTGTATATTTGTTCCTCCTTGAATAGACCTGCCAGGTGATTGCTTAACTTATGGGAACTTTCATCATCCCTGCCAAAAGGTTTTTCTATAATAACTCTTGTGAAGCCTTTAATAGATACACATGCATTTCTTATATTTACAGTGACATCTCCAAACACAGTTGGTGGTACTGCTAAATAAAATATTCTGTTAGCAATAGGACCTCTCTCAAATTTGCTAATGAGCTGGTTGAGCATCTCATAGTCAATTCTTTTGTCATAGGATCCCGCAAAATACTCGTTAGCTTCCCAAAATTGCTCCAATTTCTCTTCTTCTCCCGGACGCACTTTTAAGTATTTTTTACATTTTTCTTTTACTTCTGATAAAGTTTGTTTTGTACGAGCATAACCAATAAACTTAGTGTGGCATGGTAGAAGATTGTCCCGATATAAATACCAGATAGTTGGATAAATCTTTTTTCTTGCAAGATCTCCTGAAGCACCAAGTAATATAAAAGTATGGGGATATTGAAAATCAGTTTTGTTTTCCATTATTATTTAAGGAAAGTTAAATAACTTCTTCAAAGTGAACTACTTTGTCTTTATAATGGTACACAACTTACGTATACAAGAAGCACTTATTATGCAGCTCTATTGCTACCTACCGATAAACTGAATTACAATGCAAAAAATTATACTGAACGTAAATAAGCCGGGAACACGATAAAGTAAACTAATGTAGTGTCAGCAGTTTAAATATCAATCTTATGAATTTCAAACTTACACGGGTGCAAGGTCAAATTACAATTCTTACATTTGATTGGTTCTCACACATACAAGTTAATTTATAAACCAATAGAATGTTAAGCTTTAATTCAAAACTGTGACTGACAATGAAAACTAACCTCAATAGACGACATTAACTTGACATTGAAAATAAAAAAATCGCGTTCCACTATACTCACAAAAAAAACAATCTATGTTTTTATTATATTTTTGTTAAAAAGATATTCATTTTATAGTATCGACGATTATGACGCATTTTGATCTAGAAGCAATATTTCAAGATACACTAGCAAGTGAATTTGGCCATGTATGAAAACAGTAACAAAAAATAGGTTTTAAATACAAAAAATTGATTTTGTTTACAATTTCATGAGTTACGTACTATTTTAAAATTAACTATAATTACTGTTCATTTATATTTTTTCTGGTGTCCTCTTTGGTAATAAACTAAATTGATGAAAAAAATTCCCGAACGAAATTCAACTGTGACGTGACGCGTTGTTTTATGTCACTGTTCATGAATTAAATTGAAATTGGGTTATTGGTGAATTCTTTATAAATATTATGCATTGATATTGCCGTATTTTATTAAAATTAAGTATTTATTACTAGTGTGTTTCATAATATTAACCAAGACTTTAGTGTATAGCAAGGGAGTGTGTAATATCATCTTCATATAGGTATATTTAGTTCAACGACCTTGTTACTGACAGGTTCATCGTTAGCCACTGAACTGTTCTATGAAAGTGGTATATCCTAGACGATAGATAAATTAAACCCGATGATGGAGCCCTCGAGAGAGTCAGGTAATTGAATTTGCATTATATGATGCTTTTGTAAACTTTGGATAAGTATGTCAAAGTTGCTCTATGTTAGAATATCGCATCTTCTATAACATTAAACATGCTCCTTGTTTTACTTGATAAACAATTATCCCTTTAGGAATTTCTCATAGATTTGTGGTAAACTTTACTAGTGAATTACTTTGTTTGTTTTACATATTCTGTTGTGATCATTATATTTGGCACACCTCATGATATCACAGTTATGTATAGTGTGTTATTTTACGATCTCGAGCTCTATAATATAAATATAATAACCGCAAGCATTGTTAACACAGTCCATGTTCTCAGCTTTATCTGAATCATGTGTAAAAACATAAATAAACAATTAATTTGAAAGGATGTCTCTAATATTTCTTACTGCCCAATATAATATTGTTTAAATACCTACCTAACTATCAAATATTTGTAAGATTACCAATAAATATAATGCATATTGCTGCTGTTCACTGAAAGTAGTAAGCTTTACATAATAACCATAAGATAAAATGTGTAAAACATCTAGGCTTACTTCTTTAGTTGACAAAATCATTGTTAACCTTTTATTTTACAGGGAGCCATTACTCATTTATAAAATAATATTGCTTTAGCATTTTGGTTCATTATTGTAACACTTCATTTCATTTTGGAGAAAATACCAGCTAGTAGAACTCAATAGTAGCCCTTATACTTGAAAAATAATATACTATGTAAGGTTGAACAGAAAATACTTATAATTTGGGCAAGCCAAGCCAAGCCCAGTGTTTTCTTTTGTTATGGGACTCTTTTTGTTATAAGCTTATATGATATTTACAGTTTAAAAAAAACTACTTTTGATTTATGACATTAGATGAATATGCTCATATTAATAGTTGAAATAAATACTTAATTTGCGCAACAATTTAGATCAACATAATCATTTTGAAAATATTAAAAAAATAGGTTAAGGGTTTAATCTTGTACAAATATTAGAGACTATCAAATACTTTTTTTTAAGTGGTAGGTATAATCATTTGTGATGTCTTTTATTTTGTTGACCAATAATTTTATGGTTAAAGGTATTATTCCCTGTGTGCAGTATAGTTTTGAAACCTCTTCTTCTTCTTAAGAATTGTAGATGGTATATACCAGTTTAAAACTATATCCTATTGAGATCATTATTATGCATTTGATAGTACATAAATATTCTAAGTAACGGGACCAGCACCATATCATCAACATAGGCCTACCCCATAGATATCGACAACAGCAAGTTATATGCTCTGTGTTGTTATTTTGGGGAGAATCTGCTGGTGCTCACCATGCTTGGCAGGTGGGCTGGTGAGAATACTATGACTGCTATTCCACAAACACTGCTTCACATCCCTCTGGTTTAGAGTATTTTAGTTACTTTTTACGACATCCAAGGAGGGGAGATGTAGTGATGCTTTATTTTCTTAAGCACAATCTACACACTTCTAAATTAGTATTATAAAGTTAATATTATTAGTCCAGGTAAAAGCATGGCACTTTTATAATAGTAGTTTTGTTTAAATGTATGTTTAAAAAACGAGCCACAGGTGAGGTTTTTAATAGTATCATATGAGTGTTTTAATACCCAGTTATGTGCAGTTTTATACACTACTTTATCTAATCACATACAAAACGTTCTTTTGTAATGATATAAAAATGGCGTGCTCTGCATATGCATTCCATTAGGAAAAATTATTGATGAAATCTCCTTGGCAATATTAACTTCTTCCCTGTTTCGTAAGGGTATTTTTTTGTAATATAACATTATTTTGTTCGAGAAAAAGTGTTATAATTTGATTCCATTGTTAAATTTCGGTATTGTGTTTATAAGGTATGTCAATATAAACTCGTTTTGAAGTTTATAATTCTAATTTTACGATATGAGAGGAGATAAACTAGTCTTATACTTTATATATATGTACCATGCTTAAAATAAAAATGCAATAATATATCACAAGCATGATAACTTCACATGATCAAATGGTATTCAAATGATAATCATTTCTTATAAAAAATGCAATGGGAACTGTTTTGAAGTGTCACTTTAATACCCTAGATGGCGCTTTTATTATATTAGTATCCTACGCTATCTAAAAGTAACCCTCTAGATGGCGTGTGCAGCGCCATCTTACAAAATATTGCGAATTTTATATTGACATAAAAATCATCATCTGTCTTTAGTTATCCCATTTCCTTCTGTCGACAATAAAAATAATATAGACTTACTAAATAGTAGCTTTAAAGAAGTTCTTGGCTAAATCGAAGCTCAAATCGATCCATCTACGAGGTTAAGCAAATTTTCTAAGATCAAAGCATGGATGGGTAATGGTCAATTAAACGTCGAGACCCTTCGTGGACGATCTTCTTATGCATCTTGCTTACAGCTGTTTTGTGACTATGTAGGAATAGGTAGGTTCCCTTGGCAATGGTCTGCAGCGCAAGTAATAGAATGAAGATGTCAACATTAAATCGGAGAACAGGCATTAATAATTTGCCATCATTCGAGAAAGAAAACAAATAAATTCCGCACATTGTTCCATACTAAACACTTGGTAAACCTCCGGAGCTGACTTGGCTTTCCCCTATTGTCTCATCATTCCTGCAGACTCAGGCGACAGGTGACCGCGTTTGTTACATATCGCTTAGGCGACTTAAAGACTTGTCTTTGGAAGACTGTTTGAATTATCTATCCAGGGTGTTGATTAAAGATAACATGTACATTGACCATCAGCGGACGCAAGGCACGTAACGAATTTTGGCTTGCTTTGTATAGTTCTTATAGAACTGCATCCCAGGCGCCGCAACCAACGACCCGGTGGCCGGATTCACAAAAATAAATAAAAAATTTCAAGAATTGTTCAGAATCGCCTAAACATCATTTCATCATTTCGGCCGAATGAAGTCCACTGCTGGACACAGGCCTCTTACAAAGATCACCACAACGACCGATATGGGTGTGTTGTGGGCTCATTGGAGGATTTTGCCATAATCGCCACGCTTGGCAGACGGGTTGGCGATCGCAGTTGAGTTGTTAATGTACTCGAAGGACGCTGCTGCCCTCCCTCCAGCCAATCCCTTAGTCGACTTTTACGACACCCACGGAAGGAAATGGGGTGGTGGTATTCTGAGCCAGCACCACACGATCGGCTGAACGCCGTGGAATAAAACACCCAAAAGATTGTTTTCCTGAAGGCAAAGGTGAAGATCTGATTCTGAGCTTATTCTTCTGTTCTAGTACTCCCGATTTTTACTCGGAGCGAACTGTGTGGTGAACTGACTTTGAACGAATCACAACGCTTCTGTTATACATATTTTTAAATACCTACAATATGAATCTTTTCCTCACCCCCGATATAATTTTTTCTTTAAATGCCGCATAACGCTCAAATAATATTCTTTATTTACCGTTTGACCTTCCGGCAAGAATTCCGAGTGCACAACACCGCGATAGTCAAAGAAAACAGTCAACATGACTTTGACTTTTGATCGACTTTGGCGTGGTTTTTTCGGTTTCGGTTCAGTTGGAAGGCGCCACTCCGAAGTTAGTTGACTAGTTTGCATGTCAAACTCGTAACCCTCGTCTCGTCACCAGTAACAATGCGTTTCATGAATGTTGGGTCGGAATTGACTCGTTCTAGCATGACCTCAGCGACTCTCATGCGATTAAGTTTTTGAAGAAAATTCTGGTATTTTGGAACTAGCCGAGCGGTAACATGTTTCATACCCAAATTATTAGTTAAAATGGTATGGATCGACTCGTGAGATACAGAAAGTTCGGCGGCTATCTCTCTCAAAGTTGAATTTTCAGTCACTATTTCCTTCACTTCTGCGATGTTAACTTCAGTTGCAGACGTTGACGGCCTACCAGAGCGAGGCAAATCTTCCATCACATCTCGACCGCTTTTGAACGCTTTGTACCACTCATAAGCACGTGTTTTTGATAAAGTCGATTCACCGTAAGCCTTCTGTAACATTTTCTGTGACTCCGAACACGAAATTCCATTGGCGATGCAAAATTTAAGACAAATCTTTGTTCGGTGTTTTTGTCCATAATGAAATTCGCTATACACACTAGATATGATATAACTAAAAACAGCACTGTATTGAATGTAAATAACAGATGCAACTCAAACTCCGCGCCAAAATGGAAAACAGTTGTGCCAATCTAACAACAACAATAAAAACAAAAATTTGAATTTGGAACCATAAACAAATCATCCATTCCCGATACTTTTTTGACTGAATGTATATCACCATTCTCTGCGATGCAGGATCTGGTAGTGGCGCGAGGATTTTGTAATGTAGGGCTTTTCGCTTACTTCCCGAAAGGGATGTAGTTGCTTAACCGGACAAAGGCGAGAGGATATTTCAGGCACCATTTTTAAATGGCCCTCGTGTCCCGCTTCGTCACGGCGCTTATTGCTGCGCGCGCTCTACTAAATGCTGTAGCAGTTGCAGGGAGGGACAAGTATTGAAACTCTGCACAATATATTAATTTATTTCAAGTTTTCTTATTTCTATTACACAACTTTATCTTCACTTAACTAACATGGGTATTTACTTGGTATTTATTATCTTATAGGTAAAAACAGGCGTTAACATAGATGATTGAAACAAAACATAAATATTAGGTTTACCTATGAAATTGCCGTTTTGTACGAAATAAAGTATAGTAATTTTTTTTTCTATCTTGTTTATGTATTTTATCCAAATTAGTCACCCATGCAATCGATGCATCTATGCCAACGTAGTTGCAGTTTATCGATGGCCTTCTTTAAGAAACCAGATGGACGGGAGGCGACAAACTCTTTAAAGACATTTTGTACTTTGCCTCTCGGGTATTGATTTTTATTCCCGCGAAAAAGTTATCTATCCTCTGGAAAAAGTCTGTAGGCGCAAGGTCTGGTGAGTACGCCGGATGACGGAGAGCTTCCAACCTCAGCTCTTGTAGCTTGGTGACCGCCTGTTGTGCAGTATGGGGGTCAAGCGTTTTCGTGCAGGACCAGCGGGTACGAGAGATTGATCAAAGCTGGTTGCAGATGTGCGAGGTTCTCCATCATAGTGTTCAATTTTTAACAGTACACATCTACAGTAATGCTCATCTCGTTTGGTAAGAAACTGTGATGAATCACACCGACACTCGACCACCAAACCTGACCATCATTTTTCAAGGGATCATTTTTAGTTTAGGGCATTGATTAGGTGCCGAACTAGGATCTAACCAACTTTTTTTCGTCGCAGGTAACAATGCGATTCAAAACTCCTTCGTTACTGTGCCTGTTGAAAAGTGCAAGGCAAGCCTCAATGCGCACGTTGCGCTGATTCGTTAAGTTCTGGGGCACCCATTTGTCAAGCTTTTTTACCTTGCTAATTTGACGCAAATGTACCTACCAGTATAGTTTTAATGCAAACGTCCAAAGCTGCTGCTAATTCAGCTGTAGATTGGGTATCATTAGCTTCCACAATTACCTTTAATTCGTCATTGTCGACCAAAGTTTTCGGGCGACCACAGGGTTCATTTTCAGATCGAAATTTCCAGATAGTAAGCAGGCAAACCAATAACAAGTTGTGCGTTCGTTTCTAGTGTTCGCTCGGTGAACGTCGTTGATGTTGCTTACCGCTTGTGCCGCGTTGCTGCCACTACGGTACTCATATTCCATAATTACTCGAATTTTCAACGTATCCTTGACGACGAAAAAGAATCAAACGTAAAATTAAAACATAACACTAATCAATACACATAAGACTGATTTTAAATAATGAAAACCATGTTTATAAAATAAAATAAATTTGAAATTAGATTACATAGCCAAACAAAAAATGTATATGTAAAATATTACACAATAAGTTCTTAAACTAGACAAATTTCGGTCACACCCATAACTACCCTATATACACAGTAACTATTCTATTAAAAAAATACTATGCGTTTGTGGCGCCTTCATTTCCAATTTACAATAATCTAATATACATACTTAATTTCACATTACATGGCTTATTAAAATAGTTGTTTAGGTTTTTTACATTTAAAAACTATTAGTTTCAAGTAATTATTTTATATTCCATAGAGTTGTAATAATAGGATATAGATTAGGACTAGCGGTGAAAATTTAATTATCAGGTATTATCGTCTACTTACCGATATATGGCACATTTTTTCTATTTTAAATTCCTATTATTCATATAAATACGTAAAAAGTATAGCAATATATACAAAACTGTTTTGTCTCTAATACATTTAAGTAGTTCAACACAGTATTTCGGGTTATACTGTTATTTATAATAATATTAGTTATTTATTTAATATTGATGCTATGCACTACTGTACTTATCACATTATAGCGATAGGATTTTGATTAATTGACTAAACATAAATTCAGTCTTTTGTATTTGGATTATAAATGGTACATAATATTTTTGACCAAAACGTTCGAGGTCTACGCACAAAAAGTAGGTACACGATTATATTTGAGTGTTTTAAATACCACATTTGATATGAGTTGCATAGTGAAACTGGCTTCTGTCTGGAATATTTGACGAAGAACTTTTCGGCAACCAATCGTGTATCAAACCCATCGAGACTACGCACGTTTAAGAGTTAACCTTAGTGGAGGTACTTTAATCGCAGTCCGTAACGCTCTCACGGTAGATACATGTCATCCTCGATGTTTAGATCAATATTTCCGGATGCCGATGTAACAGATATTGGCATTGTTATAAATCGTGGCTTAGTTCGAGAAAGGGTACATGTGTATTGTTGCTATTTCCCTCAGAACGCTAATCAGATGAATTCACATTCGTAGCTTCTGAGAATATATCTCGGGTCTATATTTTAATTATCCTAATGATGCTTTCTCTATGGTGGATGATTTCAATACCAGGGATGCTATCCGGAAGTCTAAATCTAAAGAAAACACAGCATATGTTGCAATAGAATATCCCCGCAATAACAATCTAGTGTCACAATTGTCTCACTTTCTGTCTGTTACTACCCGGTATCAGTATAATAGTAAAGCTAACGTAAATCTTCGAATGTTGGAACTTGTTACGTCTAATCTAGGCTGTCGTTACACGTGATACCCCACTATTATTACCCGAGGACGCTCATCACCCTGTTTTATGTGTTAACGTAAGTTATGGTTTGAGTGAGCAGGTTGTGCACCCTCCACCTCGAACAGTGCGATGCTTTTATTTGCGACTACGACGCAGTCAATGCGGAGCTTGCTAGGTGTAACTAGAAACAGTTAACCTCCATTTTGCGAAGATAACTAAACAGATGCAATAATCGTGCTACAAATCATTTGTTGCAAAATCTGAAATTCATACCCGAAAAATCTGGTCTTGCATCAAATCTAAAAACAGAAGTTATAAGTTATAACATACCAGACACATTGTAACTTTGTAATCAGATGGGATCGGATGGCCAAACTACAACAAATCTGTTTACTAATTTTTGCCCGACTATGGCGAAGCAATAAGGAGGGTTATGATTTTGACCGGTATGTATGTATGTGGGTATGAATGTATGTATGAATATCCATGTGTTTCCTCAGATCCCCTAAACTACTCGTCGCATTTTGACAAATGAGGTGTCGTTAGAAGCGTCGTGCTAGTCCGCAGGTTATAGGCTATTTGACGTCACATAAAATTCGACATGGCGGTTCATAGCGGACATAAACTGCTAATAAAAAAAGTATAAAATATCGTGTTTGGTGTCCAATAAAAAATCTCAACGAGTATGTTCCAAAAATACATAGATTACCTATAATTTTGCATATCGTTTTCTTTTTAGGTCTAATCAATTTGGCTAAGCACTTTTCCACCAACGATCTCTAACTCCAAAATCAATTTAAATAAAAAATACCCGAATATGGAAAAACACAAGCCAAGTTACAAGAAAATTTCCCAACAGACTCTTAAACCAATCAATACATTTCTCGTAGTCGAAGGCCGAGAATAATTAGTTATGCTTTGTGCATCGCGGTTGGGCCTTCGACTACGAGAAATGTATTTATTAGTTTAACATTGTTTTGTGAAATTTTCTTCAATCTTCAAACTTGTTTTGTGCTTTTCCATAGTCGGGTTTTAGTTTTATAATCTTATTTTTATTCCATTCAGTGGTCGAGGTAAATTATAGTCAACCAGCGGTTTGCAACGGACATGAAAATAAAATTAATATAAATTCGATTGAGTTTAATTGTTTCCAAGTTGAAAAATATTTATCTAAACTTGATACTACTATAGGTAGTGGCCCTGATAAGTGCCATCCTTTATTTTAGAGACGTTGTAGTAAACGAATCTCTGTTCTCTTAACTAGACTACACCAAATATCTTTTCATCTGAAAGATTTATCAAATGTGTGGAAGCAGAGTCTTATCACTCATTTTATTAAAGTGGGGATTCATATGATGTAAAGAATGACACAAATATTTCTAAAACTTTCAGTAATACCAAAAACGATCAAAAAATGATTTGTATGGTATTTTGTTGCCACTGTTGAGACCTATGTTGATAAATCAACAACTTGAGTTTGTCAGTAGGCGTTTAGCTGAATCTAATCTCTGTTTGTGTCTCTGTTGGTGTGTACGACGACCTCCGAAGATGGTTAGAGTCTTATGTGCGGATTAGAACACGTGCAGTCGCAGTTAAAGGATAAACTTCTAGTTTTGTTTCAGTTACTTCCGATGTGCCCCAGGGCTCCCATCTCGGTCCACTGTTCTTTAATATTTTATCCAATGGTGTTTATAATTTTATTCATAACTAATATATTTGTAGAGATGAAAATTTCCAAAGTTTGAGTTTAATTCTGACTGTGGTTGTTTTATCATAAAAAACCTTATATCCATACACTTATGAAATTTACGATAAACCTTTGAATCATGTTCGATCATAATCGAAAATTTCCACCTCAATATGCAGAACAATTTATTTTAAGAATCGTTTTGTTGCAAGGTCATGCCACACTCTATAACAAATCAAACTCAAACTCAAATCTTTATTGCATTCATGTGTAGTTACAGGTGTTGTTAGTGGTGAGAATCAACATGAAACCCTGTTAGGGCGCAGCAAAGCAAATCATAATAACATAACATAATAACCACCACCAATTGATGAATTTAGCAAAATGCAAAAAAAAACCTAATATTAATTCCGCTAAGGCAGTCATGGATTCTCCTCCCTGCCATTAGTATTTCTTGAATGATATTTGGAGTCTAAAATTTGTTAATACATTAACTTCCGTCTTTTTTTCTTTTCTTTAAATATGTATATGTTTACACTATAGTGAAAACTTTATTGGCTTTTTGTGTCACAGATATGTTACTGTTCATTGTGTATATTGATGCTGTACGTTTTCCTATGAATAAATAAGTAACTGTTCAAGTTAAATCTGGAAAAACTACAACATAATAATGCCAACGGATTTAATAAGTCGTTTCTATGAAGCTGACCACTTCTTAATTAAAACGCATGGACCGTGGACTGTTGAAAATTCGCGTGGTGTGCGGATTAAGAACATGAACCACTCTATCTTATCCCGTGGATGTCGTAAAAGGCAACTAAGGTACTCTAAACCAGAAGGAAGGGCAGCAGCATCCCTCTCATGGAACAGTAGCCTTTCTGCGCTCACCAACCCTCCTGTCCAGCGTGGTAAGTACCGGCAATTTCCCACCTAAATGACGCCATAATTAGAATACCGGTCGCCCAGTTCCCGGCGGCCCGCTATTACTATTTATGGTAGCGGCCACGATAACGGCAGGGCAGGGGGTACTTATAATCTCCACCAGAGATCCAGCTACCATCCCAAACGACAACTGGCCATGGGAAGTTTATTTATTTATTAACCCGATGGAAATACATTATGTACTTCGTCCCGGAAAAGGGCGGAGGGACTCCCCATTGGCGAAAACCGCTGGAGCGGTCATCTTCGGCACCGAAGGGGCCTCCAGGTCCTTAATACAAGCACACTAGAGCCACCCAGTGATGCCCCGCTTATAAGCACATCTTGGAGAGGATGACTGTACTGCGGTCACCCCGCTAGCGATGGGGAGACTAATGCAAAAAGGCCTACTCCCCTGGCCCATCTTAGGGGGGATTGTAAAGGATCCCCTCGAAGCCTCACGATCCCGCTCTGCGATCTCCTTCTGAAGCATGACGCTCTCACAGCGGGAGACCACTGCACTCCAATTTTCTTACTTTGCCAACATAGCTGACACTACTGCCTAGGGAGAGATCTTGCCCGATACGATCGACCAGGATCCGACGCTCGGTGACCTAAAGCGTATGCTGTTCGGTATCCTGGTCGCTATTACAGTGGTAGCACCGTGCCGTGGCCTGGCGGCGTCTTATCCTGTGCGCCCCGAAACAACCGTGACCGGTGAATACTTGCGTCAGGCGGCAGATGTCGCGCTCGCTCCTTTTGAACCAGGGTCCGAAGAGCGGCAGTACGGCCTCGACGACACGTTTGGTCGTGTACTGCAACCTAAGGCGCTCTCGCCACTTTTCGAGTGCGCGCCCCTAGCCAGCCGCCTCAGCGGAACGAAAGCCTCTGGACGTGCGCTTTTGCCGCTCTGACGATTGGAATGTGTCTGGTGATAGACGCACGATCCGTCTTCGCCAAAATGTCTAAAGGCGGAAAGTGCGCCTGGAGAGTCGCCGCCTCGCAATATAGGATACTATTCGATATCCTCGTGCGATCCGTATACCCACTTTGCTGCAGACCGTGAAATTTTAATCTGCAACGCTGGACACCTGACAGTCTAGATGACCATACATGCGTATGACATACCGTCGTAGGCTAGGTTCCATAAGAGGTGGCTGAGAACCGACTCCTGCGGAACCCCGCGCGTTATCATCTCCCGCCACTTTACGCTACCATCCCTCTGCCCACGTAGCGAAGGTGCCTATCCCAAATAGGGCCCTAGATACCCTGCTGGTACAGGGGAACTAAACCTAAATTTTATTTAGTATGTACTACCGCTTCTGCTTCTAATTAGGGACTAAAGATAGGGTTCTCTTTCCTCCTGTAACTTTACTATTTAACTTTATTCATGAAATATTTATTTATAAATATCCATACTGCCGATGAATATTTTACGTTTATTAGCAAACTTAATTAATTTATACACAAAAAAGTTTAATAAATAAAGTTACAGGACGAAAGAGAACCCTATCTTTAGTCACTAATTAGAAGCGCAGGCGGTAGTACATACTAAATGAAATTACTACTTAATTAATGAAAATACTAATCGATATTTTAATAATTTTAATCCTTTTTTAATAGCAAAATTTCTTCATTTTAAATTGAATAGCGTCTCGGGTCAAGCTTTATAAGTAGTAATATTTGCAAAAGTTCATAAGTACTTGATGTAAATTTCATTTACTATGTACCTACTGCCTGCATCACTGATCAGTGACCAAAGGTGAGATTCTCCTGTAACTGTTCTACTCGTATTTAACTCTATTCATAAAATTTTATTTTTCACTTTTTAATTCGATTATTTATAAATAAAAGCTTGTTTTAAAAAGAAGTATTATGAATATTTCATTTTTACTTTTAGTATATTTTTTCTTTTTGTATATTTTGGTATTCTAGACACAAAAGAATGACGAGGCGGGAAATTGAATTAACTTTATTATGATAAACTTTCTTCAAGACAAATGTTTTGAAACAATTTATTTTTTCTTAATGAGTACTGGTGGTTTTTTCTATACGCCGACATTTTACTGGAGAATAGATGTTGAGAGCAATAGGCATACGGGAAGCGGGCGCGATCCAGCGCAATGCTACTGATGCTATTGGCCCCAGTCAAAGCGTGATTTCAACATTGTTATTTCGCTTCCGGAATACCAGCGAGGTGGCTGAGCAGCATGTTGGGAATAGTCGGGTTACCACCGTAAGACACGACCGATTTTTACAAATTACGGCTAAAAGACAATCAAAGCGTTACGTCTAGGCAATTGGTTTTGATGTTACAGTCGGTTATTGTGAGCAATTGAACTCTGAGGAGGAAACTCTATGAAGTGAACTTTCATGCTCGTACTTTGGATTCCAGCACGGCAATCGCGGACCAAGATTACAATGGGCAAACGAATATTTGACTTGGAAAGATCGCCAATGGTCAATCCCGGTTCGACTTCCATCCAAATTTACGCAGAATACATGTTTGGCGAACACGTGAACGTGAGAGTCGCCTTTTTTATTATTGGTGTCCAGTGGAACTATGCCCGACTCCTACCGGCTAAAACCACCGGAGTGGTCATCTTCGGCACCGAAGGGAGGCTCGCGTTTAGGTCCATCTTGGAGGGGATGACTGAAAAGCGATCACCCCCTCTAGCGGAGGGAAGGCGACTGTAAAGAGCCTACACCCCACCAGGCATCTTTCGGGGGGATTGTAAAGGATTCCGAAGCCTCGCTATATGCTGTGCTGCGCACACGGTGGCACATGACCACATGCACACCGCCGTCTTCCTGACCTGCCATAAATGATAAACGATACAATGTCAGATGTAGTCTTAGTTGCTGGTAACACGTCACTTATATTTAAAGTAAATAGGGTAGCCATCTTGTAGAACCCAAATAAGTAGTCTGATTGGTTTACGGCGGATCTTCTCCTAAATGCAGAAAAAACGATATGTGTAAAATGATCAACGGCAAATGTAACCACATATAAGGTCACAAGTAAAACTTAACGGAGCAGTGTTAGATCAAGTCCCTTCAAGTGTGTTCTTGGGCGTTACTGTAGACTCCACATAGTAACGGGGAGGATCGCATCAAGGTACTGTCAGGAAAACTGAGCTCTGCTGCATTTGCCGTTAGGAAATTGTGTGATGATGATGATGATGATTATTGATGTGGTAGCCACAGTGTGCCATGGAATATTACTGTGGGGTTCGGATGCTGATTTAGAGAACTTTTATATCAGGCCGAGCTATTTATAATCCGGGCTCTCGCGAGTCACTGCAGGAGCTATTTTATGAGATAAACTTTATTACTTTGCCATCCGTATATATTTCAAAATATTATGTACACACGCAAAAACATAGTTCATTTTAATAAGAAAAGTGACGTGCTTTACTTAAATACTAGCAACAAGAACAAGTTGGCGTTACCTGGCTTTAGACTAAGCAAAACCAGCAGGTCGTTCATGGGAAACAGTGTAAGGTGATACAACAAAAATAAATCTGGCATTACCAACTTACCAGAAATAATGTTCAAATAATTGATTTAGCACATTTTTATGTCGAAAGCCTACTACTATAGCATAAATCATTACATTGAAGATGATGTCTTTCTGACTGTGTCAGCCACTGCACCAACCGTGCCGTGTCACGTATTATAAGTTATAACAGCGGGCTTTTTTTTTGCGTCTGTAGGTACATAATATTTTGAAATATTTATAAGGATCGCAAAGTATGTTTATCTCCTTAATAGTTCCCCCCTAGTGACTCGCGAGAGCCCAGATTATGAATACCTCGGACTGCTCTGTTTTCAAGCTTCCTAACGAATCGTCTAGAGTTTAGATTTTTATTAATTTTAGCCTTTCAAACAAACCGGTTTCCGAAAATGTTTTAGAGCACCATAGACCACTACGGCCAGTTATACAGAAGACCAAGCAAGGAGTGTAACTTGCCACTATGCTTAGCGTTTGTGCCCTTTTATTTTGTTTGTGGCCTATGAGAGAGCTTTTGATTTCATAGAAACCTGGGCGGTAATACAATCTCTGCAGAGGTGCCACATTGACTATCGGTACATCGAAAAGTATTAAAGTGCTTATACAAAAACGTCACCATTTGTTGCTCTGAGTACATGAACAGAGAACGGGGCAATTGGACTGTGGAAGATGTGAGACAGGGGTACATCATTTCCCCGTTACTGTTCACCGCTACAGTGAAGGATGCCTTCAAGCTGCTGGAGTGGAAACGATTCGGCATGAATGTCAATGGCGAGTATATCACTCACCTTCGATTTGTTGATGACATTATACTGCAACATGCCGATGGCAGAACCGTTGCAAGAGCTCTGCACAATGCTCGATCATCTCAACAGAGCTTTCCATCAGGTGGTTCTTAAAATGAACATGGGCAAGACTAAAATCATCAAACTTCCATGTCGTGTCCGACCCCATATCCGTTGAGAACTCCGTTCTCCAAGTTTAATGGGAAGAAGAAGAGAAGGTTATTTTTAGTTGGTTGTTGGTAAAGAAGAAAAAGGGGTCCTTCTGTAGTCGTAAGGGAAAATAAACTACAAAGTTAAGTTGCATCTACATACTTTCAGTCTACATACTTTGCAGTTTATTTATGTAGAGTTGTAGACAACTTCACAGGAACTTCAATAGTACCTAGTAACAGTTTAATCGTTAATGGAATACAATACAGTTATCAGTCACTTGGATCCGTTATCTATGCGATCCGTTATCTCGTATCATTTTTAACGGTGCTTAAAATAATTAAAGTTTCAGTTTTGCAATGAAGGCGCGGTATGCAAGTTCCGAAAATAGTTAAATACAACTTGAAGGCAACTCTTAACGATGTCAGAAAAATTGTATATTGGGCTCCGCTTTCGCCGAAAAACACCTCGACCCTTGTGGATCTTTGGTGCTGAAATATTAGGAACAAATACTAGGCTTATAAAAACGAACTTAAAATTGTGCGAGTTACCTGCCATATTATAAAAATATCGCTTTAAAATCTGGGGATTAGAAATCCCATCAAGCATTGAGATATTAAATTATAAGTGTTAGATCACTTCGCCAAGTGTCGAACATAAAGAATTGCATTTTTGGTTTAAAATAAAAATTGTTTTTCTCATTATACGGCGGATTCATCATCATCATATCTGCCAAAGTACGTTCACTGCTGAACAAAGGCCTCCCACCATAGATTTACATAAATGTGTCGTCCTTTTGGGGGGAACTTGCCAGTAATCACTATGCATGGCAGGCGGGTTGGTAAGCGCAGTATGGCTACCGTTTCACTGAAGGGACGCTGCTATCCATACCCTGATTCAGATTCCCTTTGTCGCCGTTTACGACATCCGCAGGAGCAGATGGAGTGGTGCTATATTCTTAATAATATAGCACCTCTCCATATAATACCGTGGATGGCGCAAAAGGCGACTAAGGGTCTTTAAACCAGAGGGGTGGGCAACAGCGTCTTTTCTGTAGAACAGTAGCCATGTTACGCTCATCAACCCGCCGTGGTGAGTATTAGCAAATACCCACCAAAATGATGACACAGTTGTGAAAATCTATGGGAGAGACCTTTGTTCAGTAGTGGACGTATAAATGGCCGATATGATGATGTTATTAATCCGGATACCACACGGAAAATTACGGCGGATTAGTTGTTGCAAATCGATATGATACGTTTCACAAAACTAAAAAATATAGGAAAGTATTTAAGAAGCTTTAGCGAAGACCAAATATGCAATTTTGCAGGTTTGACAAATTCATTATGTAGACACGCCTAAGATGATCAATAGCCGAATAGGTTAATAGACTAGTGTACAAGACGGCTCTATAAAAAGGAAAGGTCGCGTATTCTTGCCGGTCACATTGCGTAGTGCGGTTCGAAGGACTAAAGCACGTGCGATGCGGCGCGACAGGCAGCGCGGGCGGGTGGCAGGGTGAGGGGTGCGCAGTCGTGTGCAGTGGACCACTCGACGTCGCACAAGGTCAAGGAGAATGATTAACAACGAAAATACAGCAAAACAAACGGTGGCGGTGCGGGGTACGAGTGGGGGACGCGGCGCGCCAGTCAGAGCAGCGACGCCGCCCGTACCGGCCGCGAGACCGGCGCCGCTCGCGACGTACACGAAAATCGATGCACGATCCGTAACCGGCATTTAAGACTATTTAACCACCGTAATTGCGGTATTCATATTTGATGATATACGTTATGACGGGCCCGCGCGTACTAGCCACGCATGTTTGTGATGTGTCACTCGTGTTGACGAATTAGGGTTGTCTTACGGCTTCTGTAAACTTAGGGAATAGGAGCGCTCTTGGATCCCATGCAGCTATAAACATGTTATTCCTTCCATCGTCTGCTGGTGTTTCTATGACTATGTATGCGATTACTATTGCTAAAAAATAATTATTATTATCTTATCTTTGCAAATTAGTACAGAAATAACCAGTTGTCAATATATCTTCAACTGTTGATATAATGTAGCAATTACCTAATTATAATGAGAATGCAAATAAAGTCTTTCAGTCATTAGTGATCATTTCTAATTTCTCATCTGCTTAGAGTAATCCTAAAATGTTCATAATAGATGCTTGGTAATTTTTCTAGAAGCAAATTCTAAACATATGTATTTCTGCAATATTACCTATCTACACTCATCAATATCTTTTTATCGATATTTTGATAAAATTTGATAACGTATTAAAATATGTACATAATTTCCAAATCCATATGATCATCCATGTAAAACTTTTGATACACATAATTCATATTTAATACAATGGTAACGAATTATGATCGTAGTTAAAGCCAACAACGTTAACATACGCAATATAAACTTGTAATGTTTTAATGCCCTTATGTCTTTATCTGACACGAGTCGTAAAGAGCATTGGAAGGTTGCAAGTGTATTGACTCTAGTGTTTTGAATAAATTTATCTCGGTGCTCTATTGATCTAGCCATTGCATTTCCATTCGTGTATTCCAAATTTTCGTATCGAGATAAGACAGAACTTTCGTCGTTTGATATTTGACGTCAAGATGATGTAACCGACAACCGAAAGCGTGCCAAAGCAGACTGATGAGAGGAACCTCGTCAGTATCGTGATCTGACTAGGATTAAAAGCAACTTTTTGCCTTTCTACATAACATAGCAAGGCTTGATTAATTCTGTATAAGGCTTAATTTGTATCGCATTATAAAGTATTTGAGATATTTCCGTCTTTATCCTCCTTGGATTATATAGTACGGGCTTACTGTTCATAAAGAATTAATTCAACTTCGATCTCTTGAATCATCTATAGAATTCTGATGCATGTTAAATTGTCTCATAAGATCTACTTTATTTCTTTTGAACACGAACTCGAACCTAGGGGTATTGTGTGGTGATTACAAAAAAATATTTTGTTAAATTGAATTCATTGTATTATGATTTCCAGGTAAAATTGCCTACTTATAGTAAAGAGTTGGGTTATTCGATCTTGTAAGTTTAACATCCATAAATAGTGCACGATAAATTCCAAGAAACAATGACAGCAAAAGCGACAGTAATAAAATTGCTGTGTAAGCAACTGAAGTAGAACGTTGGACATTTGTTCATCATAAATTATACACCCATGGTTTTAATGATTTAATAACCTTCTTAACTACTAGTCTGAGTATAATTGTTTTATATTATAATTCTCAATTTATTTGAATCCTTCAGATTTTTTATCTGTCTCATTTTATTTACTAAGTTCAGATTAGCAATTGGAACATGAAAAGATTATTTTCTGATTTAGCAAGCGATTGTTAGGTAATAAGTATGTTATACTGAACTCACTGCAAAAATTTCAAAAACAAGAAAGCCTTAATAAAATCAGAAGCTATTGAATATATGTATTTTTATATAGTTACTGTTATACTTGATTTATTTAAACGGATTTCATTTGAATCTTCAATTTAGACTTATCCTTGGATCTAAGAAAAAAAGATTTAAGTATAAACGTTATATTGTTTCACCGGATTGAAAATAATAAGAAGTTTATTTAAGTACTATTTTTTTTTATTATTTTCTTTTTTTTTGCAATTTGCAAGATCTAAACATGATTCAATTTAAAGGGCATAGTTTTTATTTATTATAGACCCTAATAGGCCTACAGAGTAGAGCCGAAAAATCCAGCGAAGAAACATCACGGATTCTTTTTTTAAAAAACTCAAATTCAATTTTGATTATTACATTTTAACAATTTATGTTTGTGAAAAGAATGTAGACTATTATATTAAAATGAATATACACAATAATAAAATACGTTTGCCCCAATAACACACAATAGGAAATTGAGAATTCTTAACGCATTGCACTAATCAAAACTCCGAGGTACTCACATAAAAAATGTAGGAGGTAAATTATAAAAAAAAATAAAGGGCGTTATAGCCACGAAGCTTTGAGTAATGTCATATTGAATATATTAACATGCCAAAAATCATTGAAATGATTCACGGCTTTACATAGATATTGTAGAGTCTGAATTTGCAATCAAGTAAGGGCGTGGCCAGATTTTATATATTAATTCAAAATGTAATTGGTGAGTGCTCTATCATCGTCAATATATACATATTAATGCAATACGTTTATTATTTTTTAAAGCGGTTATCCAAGACGATTGTATCATTGTCAAGGTCTTCTACTCTATTTGAATTCATCGCTGCCCTCATGCTATTTCACATTTGGAATACTAATACGATACCTTACGTTTTTTACAATACGGTACCATTTTGTTTCCTTATTTGTTTTTTATTTTACCTTCAATTCGGCAACACAGATGTCGGCCTAGTGACAATAATACTTCTTGTCGCTTTAAATACCTTTGTAAATATTCAAATGTTTTCAGAAAAAAAAGGAAATAACCATCTAACATATTTGCGTATACTTTAATCAGTATGGTATGCTGCCACGAAACATGAAACCCTAGTAACTGCATCCCGAAAGCACAGCACCACGATTCCAGTTTAATGTAACCTATACGAGTCGGATCCGCCTTAGTGATGCCTGAATGGTGGTAGCATTCGTAGTAGCGTGATTTCGTGTTGTATCGATTTGTGGTGGAGTAATTTCGTGGTGTAGCGATTCGGATATGGTTTATTCGTGTTGACTACGATCGTGGTGCCGATGCTGGCTGCTTTCAAGATGCAATTATTCTTGTTTCATGTTTCTTGACTGCTTAACATACCCGCTTCTAATTCATTGCACACAATGTTTTCATCGCTCACAGGAATCGTTTATTTTACTCTTTTAACTTCATTACTTACGTCAACATCAGCGATGAATGACTTCGGTTTCCCTCATTCAGAGGTAACTCTCAAATTATGCGTATTTATATGGATAATGTTTCTTTTAGGGATTAACATGAGTCTAATATTACGTTATTATGAGCTCTTATTGCTAGTCTATTAGCAGACTTAAGTTGTAATTTCATGTAATAAATTCCTAATAGTTGAAATGTTGTATCTTCATACTCGTTTATTGGCATGTTAAACTTGCAAAGTTGATCTGTTTATGGCCGTTGTAACCGCTTATTAAAAATATATTCTTAAATTTAGTACAGTACTGCTTGTTAAGGCGTGTTTAGTTTATTGTTCTTGCGTGTACGTAATCGCAAGCGCGAGTGGCGGGCGTCACGTCACGCCGCGGGAAGTGTTACTCTTTGGCTTGGTCACGGCCAAGGTCTCGTGTCGACACATAGCGCTTGTCGTTATTATGTAACGTTTGGGTAAAGGCTAAAACGTTCTAGTCTTCTTATTTTAAACGTATGTCAAATACGTGTAGCAGTAAATAGGTTTCTAAACATTTTATTATTGAAATCAACTTCCAGGCCGCAAAAAGACAGCACCGATTCGTTGTGTTTTAGATGTATCATGTAGATAATTGATCGGTGTTTTTGTACTTTTGTAGGTAATGTACTTCGTCATAATGTTACCCGAACAAGTAAGAGATTAACTTTCTGGGTGTACAGACAAAAAATAAATCAGTGGGTGAAGGGGAGACTTCGATTCTTTGAATTGAAAATGTCCTATATCACTTTCAACCATGCTATGAATTATGGAACATACCAGTTACCACATACGAATGTCTTTCATTGACTATCGTATGATCAAAGTGCGGCGCCTATGAATATACCGGATATGGCCAAATCGATTCTGATCCCATGTCATCATCATTATCATTGACAGCCTTTTCCTGCCACAACTGTTGAGAAAAGGCCTCCGCCGTTTTATGCCATACTTTTCTGGTTTGTGCCGTTCGCATTGGATTCGGTTTTTCATGTAGGGTACTACAAATATCGCCATTACTAATTATGGCTTTTATGAATGTTGATGAACAACCCTAAACTTTGATGGCTGAATTTAATTAATGTGATATTCTTTTATTTATAATCACATGCCAGATCTTATTAACGTCACCAATACCGTTAGTTCCCCTTAGCCTCACAATGAGCGCATCTTTCGATTTGAAAATAAGCATGCTTTGTAGTTTGTGTTCCGGTTGGTTTCCCCGCGCCGCGCGTCTACCGGCTCGCCCAGTACAGACTGGCCAGCAGAGCAAGCATCGCTCAGCGATCTTGTGTACGAACAAAAAACACCTGTAGTCGTCAGCGAATCGCCAAGGTCGCAGGCCCCCGCGGCGCGCAACTCTCTGCGTTCCGTTTACCCATATCTCGCGGCGAATGCATGCGTCGCGTCGCCCCCGCGCCTTTGACTCACACACCCGCCACCCGCACGCCGCACGCCTGTTACTCCATGGGTCATCTCTAGGACGGCCATTTGACTGCGTTTGTAGTACTTGGCTTAACTAACACAACACCATTTAATGACTAATAGACGTCCGGGTATCTGTTATTATGATCAATTTTTTGACCTTCAATTAGGTATGTAGGTGTATTTTATTATCTGTATGGTGGCCTAAACTTGCCATGGCTTACATACAATTTACTGTAACTTGTTAGTATTCTATTTTCATGTCTTACTAAATATAAAAGAAAAAGGAAAGTATGAGGACACAGTAAATTTGATAAGGTGCGCGTGCGTCGCTGTTGTCAATGTTAATTATGGCTGGCGGGCGCGCGTCAAGTCAAGGTCGGTGCAGATCGATAGCGCCGTCGGAGGGGGACGGTAGGCGGACTTCCATCCCCACGCACTCCACATGCACGTATGCACGTACGTCATGCTGACTAAAGAAAGTGTAGCTGTAGGAAAGTGGAAACATTCCTTGATAACACTTGGTTGCGCTCACTGAACGCTGTGTAATTCTAACTTATCGAGTTTTTGCATCTTTTTAATCTGGATAATATTTTCATAACTGAATTTAAATACAAATCTTTGCTTCGGTAGCAGTGTCTTTAAAATTACATGAACATAGTTTCATATTTAATATCGCAAAGTAGAATATTTTATCGATGTATTAATATGGCAAGACAGTATTTAATATTTCTTTTGTCAAGTTTATTACCGGTAGTGTTGGTGCCCGCTTAGTCATTGTCAGAGCGATTCCCTTTGTGTTGACCATCAATCCCGACAGTATCATAATGGCTCAATTCATTCATTTTGTGCCTGAAGGCGATGGTGTGGCGTTTTACTAAAGCCTTTGTCGCATTATCGATGGCGTGTTTGCCTTCGTCTAGTTTAAGTATTGATTTGTTGCCTTGTTCAACACGCTCTAAGTATACCTATTACATTAATTTACGAAAGAATCTTCTCGGCTCACGAGAGGCTATCAATTACATAGACCCGGGGTCGTCAAGGATACTGCTTGATTGACGGGTTCGGGTAATGTAGTACTATCTATGATATAGGTGTTTTCCTCCACCCTAAACCGAGCGTAAATGGGTATGGACGAATTCACGCCTGGCTGATTTCTTTCGAAAGCGAATTTTATCAAAAGCCTACGCGGTAAATAAGGTATTCTGTTCGCTTTCATTCAACGCTGGTTTTTGGATTTCCAAAGTTCTCATCATTCATAAATAAATGTGGATTTTTATAATGTTTGTTAATACTCATGGTTATTGATCCGAGAGCCTGTGCTGTAATTTACTTTCTTTGTAACGAATTATAAGCTTATTTGTTCATCTATATTCCTTTACTGAGCGTCGCAGTATGCGGTCCAGATGTAATCTGATATCTCGTTATTATCTTATTTATTTTCGTGAGCCAAACCCTTAGGATGCGCGATGTTACACTAGCTTTATTTATCGCGATACAATTAAGTATAGCATGCGTTACTTATTTGATACTTGTTTTGTAACGTTACTAGTAATGTGAATTTTTTCATCATTCACCAATCCGTATAGATACTGTTTTTACAATTTTGGTTGGTTATCGAAAACGAATGTATGTATTTGGAAGCAAACTTAGAAAACAACGTCAATGAAAATAAAAACTTTGCATCATAATTTTTTAAATGTTTTTTTTTTATGAAGATATGCAAAGGTTAATGTTGACCTACATTTTTCCATAACATTTTACTTTTCTTTAATAAATGCTGGTCATCGCCGCTCTTTTAATTAATTTCACTTAAAATATATTATAAAATACCTACAGTTACTCAAATATAACACTAGTTCTATGAAATGTATAAAACGATGGAATAATCTAAATTATTTTATATTATTATGATCCACAAGACTAGGAACCTCAATGTACTTACTTACTACACAAATTGTTTGGTTTAGCACCGGAAATCTTTTTGCCGTCAATATATGACAAACGCCCTCAACACGTGCAACGGACGTCCCTAAACGAAAACGCCCAAGGCCACATATGTCTACATACAAACAAACATTTGGCCATGTTTTCAATCATCGTCTTTCATGGCAATTTTTAAACTCTATCTATGCTTTGGTTTTGGTTTACACTTTATCTTTTGGATAGTTTGACAATCATAGTGAAATTGTCCTGTTGTCTATCTGACTGCCCTCTCCCTGCCCTCAGACTATTTTAGTGTATGTACAATTGATCGGCCGAATAAAAATGATTAATCGCGCTAGGTTTACTAAGTGACATAGCGAATTTTTATTTGGTAGAGGCTATCGCAGGGAGTTCGGTCTATGAGTGACGTAAAACTTAATTACAGAAACGCTTCGCAGCCACGACCACGAAGGCCAACAGCTAACAACTACAATTATTTAGATGATTCCATTCTAACATATAACTATAAATTTAATGATTATCTAGTTCAATTCCAAATAATTCGTAGCTTAAAGGCAAAAAATTAGTTTATAACTACTATTTTTTAACATAAAATCAGATTTATTCATCATGTATGATTGTATGCGGACCTTGAGCGCGTCGGGTGAGACCTTCACGCCGGTAACCGCGCGGAAGTTGACGGGTACATTTTTTGTCAAATTCGAGCTTGTTGAATTTTATTGCGCATTAGTCACTAGCTAAGCATCAGCGTCGAAGCTCGTGGCGCATTTTTTACGAGTTGCATTGCGATATCGTCGCGTCGGGTGCAATAACAGTCGCTATCACAATGTCACTACGACTTATGCTTTGTCGCGAGTCGCGGCTTTGACGCTTTTGTTCGTATCTCCGTCGTCGCACACTCAGTCGCATTTGCGCGTATAATTTCGAAGCATACAGCGTCAGAACCATAATTCACGGGTTTGAACTTCGGGGCGTAAATTGATCGTGACCAACGCATCGAGCGCTAAGTTATCCGCCTAACTTGTTAATTTGTGCAGTTTAATTTTGAACGTTGCTGAAGTGCAGTGGGTTGCTAGTGATGTGAGGATGCTTGTGTGTGGCCATGTCCGTGGCGAAGAAAGACAAGCCGACGATGTCGGTGACAGCTCTTATCAACTGGGCAAGGCCCTTGCCGCCGGGCCAACAGCAGCAGCCTATGACGCCTACGTCGCCCGGAAACTTACTTCAACCATTGGCTACACCGTCTAACATACCGACTGTCGACTGCTCCCTTGATATTCAATGTAATTATATATTTTTTAATAATTGGCGAATCTGAATCCATTCGTTCCAAATAGCCTAATTACCGAAACATTGGTGTATTTTTTTCTAACTTGGAACTACGACGAATGGCGAATTATTTTTGAAAAATTCATATTTAGACACTTAGGCCTGTATTACAGAACGAGAATCAAAACTTAAGTAAAATTCGAGTCTAGATTGCATTAATCAAATATAAACCCTTTGTAATAGGTCCAGCATTCATATTCAATTGATGCAATCTTATCCGTGTGGTGTATTAGAACGTAGCACCACTCCATCACCACCCATGACTGTTGTATAAGGCGACTAAGGGACTCTTATCCTGAGGAATGGGTAGCAGCGCCCTCCATCCCTATGGTGGAACCGTAGCCAGTGTGCTTGCCAAGCGAGGTGAGTGCTGGCAAATTCTCCCCAAAATAATAAGTATAATAACACAATTGTGGCAATCTATGGGGAGGCCTTTGTTCAGCAGTGGACATCCATTGGCTGATATGAATGAATGATGTAATTAAGACTCAAGTTCTACTTGATTTATGATTCTCCATCTGTACGGGCCTTAGTATCTGTACTTTAGAAAGAAATATGTTCATAGTTTTAATCGACTAAAAAAATATATTTGTTTGTTCATGCTTTTTAGCGGTTATAAAATGTGTGCTTAATATGTAAATAGAGGCTAAATATTCAGCATAGCTATTTTCATGTCAAGGCTCCGCGTGTTGGAAGCCTTTGTTACAATTCTATCGAGAGCTATATATTAACTTGAACCTGGATAATAATAATACTAGCTTTCAAGTATTTGCTAGTTAAACGTCAAATTAACGTGTAATTTATTACCATATAGCAAGTTAAAATGACATAGAGTTTTTAAAACTATTCCATGATACCTACTTAATGTCAGTATAATTATATTGATGACATTATAATTTATGATGCTTGAAGTTTGAGAACGTGAGCAGGTCCAAACTATAATAACACCAAACAGTCATAAATATAAGTAGTAGCAGTGAGTAGCTCTGTCTACCTTTATAGTGTTGTGAACGCGAATATAAACTATTATTAGGTATTGATTTATTGATTCAAGACCAATTCTTAAAAATATAAAATGAATTGTCCTTGTCTTCATTTAACGGTATGCAAATATTAACGCATTGTCATAAAACAATGTAAATTAATATTATAATAAATCCACGAAAATTACAATAATACATACAGAAAAACGAAAATATTTGGTCATGGACTAATAAGCGAATCGTCAATCATTTAACTTATCATCCAAAATTTTGTGAAGGGAGTAGTAACACTTAACGCGAAGTATCACCATGGAGGCCATTGAAAAGACGTTTAATTTGAATATTGTGCATATTTTTTTGGTAACTTAACATAAATAAGCTGGGCCCTAGTTTAGCACAATTATAACTTTTCTTTGGATACACAGACGAGGATTACAGTTCACTTAATAAAAAAATATCATAGTATTGGGTGAACATCCAGGTTTGACATCCCGAGTTCGTATACAAGTCTAAAGTATCAAGATCCTCATTGCCATCATTTTGGTTTTACTGTAACTTTGAGTGAGTCGCGGTTGCTAATTATAATAAATAGGAACTAGGCCTTGGATAATTGAAATACCATAAATAAGGTTTCTTTCTGTAATGACACAATAAAGTGGACAAATCATCATTTTCATAATTTTGGCCGAATGAAGTCACTGCTGGACACAGGCATCCCCCAAAGATCACCACAACGACCGATATGGATGTGTTGTGGGCTCATTGGGGGGGTTTTGCCATAATCACCACGCTTGGCAGATGGGTTGGCAATCGCAGTTGTTAATGTACTCGAAGGACGCTGCTGCTCATCCTCCGACTAATGCCTTCGTCTACTTTTACGACACCCATGGGAGGAGATGGGGTGGTGGCATTCTGAGCCGGCACCACACGGCAAGTGGACAAATAAGAGGAGAAATTAAAAACCCGGCAAGCCCAAGTGCGAGCCCTCAAGCTATCGCCCCATAAGCCTTCTCAATTCCCTTGCGATTTATGAGCGGATGATTTATTCCCGACTAAAGGATTTTGCCGAATCCAAAAAACTCATTCCCGACGAACAGTTTGGTTTTAGAACCAAACACTCGTGTATACAACAAGTCCACCGACTAGTTGATCACTTCACGCGGTATGATGACGGGAGTCCTCTTTTTCGATGTTGCGAAAGCATTTGACAAAGTCTGGCACAACGGCTTACTATATAAGTTGTATCAACTCGGAGTGCTTGACCGTCTCGTTCTCATCATACGAGACTTCTTGTCAAATCGCAGTTTCCGATATCGAATCACGGGCGCTCTCTCGTCCCTCCGCCCCTTTAGAGCCGGAGTCCCACAAGGATCTGTGCTAACCCCACTATTGTTCACACTGTACACCAGTGACATCCCCAAACGACCTGCTAATACGACCCATTTAGCACTCTTCGCCGATGACACGGCCATTTTCTACTCTGGTTACGTTCCCGATTGTATAACTAAGATCCTCCAAGCCACAGCCAACGCCTACCTCCGCCATCCTCTTTGGCAAATTAGGCAAAGACCGCCCTCGCTTCAGGGAGATCTCGATGCTATGCCGATCGGTTCTTTGGGAACCGCACGCCAAGTATCTTGGAGTCACCTTAAACAAAACACTGACCTTCATACCCCACACAAAGACGGCGCGTGCCCGCGCCGCCTTTGTGCTCGGTCTTCACTATATTCTGAACGCGCGTAGTAAATTATCCCTTAGAATTAAGGTGAGAATTTACACCACATGCATTCGACCCATCATGACCTATGCCAGCCCAGCGTTCGTTGTCTCATTCACTTAACACCCGCCCGTTTTACCGCCCTCGCCGCCGAAGATACCCGCCTCACCGCCGAAGATACCCGCCTCACCGACGTCGCGGAGGCCTATCGCCGCGTTACCTTCCCGTTCAAGATACCGATCCAGCTGTTCCCAAAACAATAGCTTGTTATCCCCAGCAACGCCCTAAGCCGAGGTCCGTGTCCCGCAGGGGGCGCCCTTAGCGAAAGTTGCTTAGTTTTTAATATTTATTTTAAGCCTGGCTGGAGGCCTCTTGGCTTCGCCAGAAATGACCGGTAAAGCCACCACATTTCACATTTCCCGGAAATGTAAGCGAGAAGACCAAAATAAAAAAAGGTTTCGACCATAAGTGATGTCACGAAAACGAATATTGAATATTGGTATTCGCCGAATACTAACGTGCTGCTACGAATAGTAGAATTAGTATTCGTATTGGTACAACTTAAGTTCTGACGTTTCGAAGTGCCAGTAATTGGTTATTTTGAAATAAAAATATTTGACTTCGTTAGTTGCATCACTACTAATTATATCAGCTCGTTATCTACTTTAATCCATTAAATATATATAATAATACCTTTTTGAGGGAATATTGCCATTATCACCATCAGAAAACGGATTACTGATAACAGGAAGTTGTTATTAGCGCACAGGAAGATTCTTCTGAGCATCCTCCAGACGAAATCCTCTTTTAGAGACCCACACGAAGCCGTGGGGCCCTTGGGGGTTACCCCATAGCTTACGGTCTGCTTGCACGAAGGATACAAGGCAGAAACATAAAATCAAACATACTTTGTAATTAACTTTACCTAAGGGTGGTCACCCATTTTTATTTTTATTGGTCCCTGTGAAAATACTTCATGAACTTCCCCCCGGAAGGGCAAAGGGGCATGCGGAACAGTAATCTTCGACACCAAAGGGGACTCCAGGTCCTCAGAAGCGACAGGTCCACACTAGAGCCGCCCATTGGTGCCACGCCTTTAGGCACATCTTGGAGGGGATGACTGTAAAGCGGTCACCCCCTTTAGCGGAGGGAAGGCGACTGTAAAAAAGGCCGCCCCGTAGGAACTTCTTGGGTAGGATTGTAAAAGATCCAACCAAGCCTTGCTGGCTGTGCGCTGTGCTGCGCACACGGCGACACGTGACCATGTGCGCACCACCGTCTTCCCGGGAATCGCTCGAGTGATCACGCAGACTCCCCAATCTGCACGCCCGCGACCTCCGATGGTGTGGGACCTCGTTGCCGAGGCGGGTGTTACCACGACGCCGTCTCGGCCTTCTCTATTATATTTTACTATAGATACCCATAAGATAGGATTAAAAATCAAAATAATGTGAATGTAAATTCGGATTCCCAGTTGTAATTTTAATTTTGCAACATTCACAGATGAATTATAATAATAATCGATCGAGTCGATAGAACCGGGTATATTTGGATCCGTTTAGGAACCGGGTAACCCGGTCCCGACGCTCTTTTATCGCCAATATACTTGAAAAATCTATGTTAGTCTCGGAACTAGGACGGAGAGATTATATGCTCGGAACCTTCAGTTGATTTTATGCTCGGAACTTTTAGTTGCTTATAGGCTCAACATTTAAATGACCGTGATAGTTTTATATGTAAGCACAATTTTATTGTTGAATAATCATTTAAAGGATTAACGTCAATAAACAAATACATTCTCATTATTGTTTTATTATTATGAAGCTTTAAGGTACTACACCATTTTTTTTAGTTTATGGATGGCAATCGAAATAATTTCAGCACATCATTTTGCTACGAGAACTGCATTTTCAGTAGCGTACGAGAGGCGTGAGTTCATCTAGCATCTAGGCATTAGGGCACGCAAGATATGATGTTAAGTGCCTCATCGTCTGTGGAACAGCAACATATGTCTGAGACATCTACACTCCAAGGTGGAGTATCTATGAATTCCCACTTAAACATATTTTCTCGCTTCTACCCAGTTAAATCCGAAGTCTGTTTAGAGTTTTCCAGGTTAGCCAAGGCAAGTTAAGTCCATTTTTTTCACAGAAAATGTAAGATAAACGTAGTAGGTATTTCACTCCCAGCATTGTATCATTCATATCTAAATGTTTTCATAAACGTAACGCTGATTAGAATGCGTGTGCGTGTAATCTTTCTTTTTCACTGATTTTCGTTAATTACCTAGATTAACATGAAATTATACAACATGTCTCGTTTCGCGAGAGTGAAAATTGTTATTACCTACGCTTCACAGTGTCTCTTTGAAATAAAACTCAATTACAAAGCTAATTTGAGTTGTCGTTCTCTTTTATAATATAAGCTAACTTATATAATAGCATTTTGTGTATTACATTACATGAAACTTGTTTAAGAGTTAAAATAAGATTTTGCGTCGAGATAGGTACTTAGACCTACGTGGTTTCAGCCTTGATAGATGTCAGCCGTAAGCATTATTCTATGAAGTAAACTACTATAATAGTGTAACAAAACTAAGCCTCTTTTAATAGCTGTTTTAGATACCCTCACTCGTTTTGCGTATGTAGGTTTGATTTTACCTTATTCTCGTAGAAACTGTACCAGTAACTATTGGTTGGCTTAAAAATGTAGCAATACTGACATTAGATAATGGTGTTAAACCATAATATAATGTATACAACCAGGTTCCTCAGGAAATCTTTTGCTTGATACGAAACTACAACCACGCAAAAACAAGAACGGCTCATATAGAAGTTAATAAGTCATTTGACGTGTGAAGTCGATTTTTGAACCGACTAAAGAAGGTACAGACTATCTATGGTTACGATAAGAAATAAGCGCGTAATATTTTATAAGTGCAAACCCATTGTATGGTATTAAAAAGGTAAATGGTGGGAAAATTGAGGAAACTTATTATATTTTCGTTGTAAATGAAAAAGCACTTATAGGTTTCCCTCAAAGGGAAAACTGGTAGTTTTCAAAAGGCCCGCTTCAAAGGACCCTCATTGCTACTTGAGAAAACCTTCAAGACAACAAAAATAAATTTAGATTCATATTTCAATTACAGTGGAATTATTTGTGAGTAATTTTGCCCACATGTACGGAAACTTAATTTTGAGACCACGGACTAGAAAAAAAAGATGGACTCCGCGCCACTGATATCGAAAGTGAAGCAAGGTATCGAACATGTGTGCGTGATTTTTGGGGATACCAGATGGAATTAAATTTTCCCGCATTTTTTAATAATAATAGTAATATTGAATATAGTAGTAATACTTTCATCAAAGATAAGATAGTAAGTAAATTGTCCAACAGTTGGTAACAAATTTTTTTTTGTGAAATGAGACGTGCATATCAAGGTTTGTGGAAAAGAATTAGATAGCTGTCAACTAAAATAAAGATAAAAACACAAATATTTACTTGAAATATTTAATCACATTCTTCGCTATTTCTTATTAACATAAGTAGTGATAGAAGATATCCAGACGAATACTTCGAAAAATTATAGGTTAAAATCCTTTAAGTTGAGTTATTTTTTTATATACCTGCCTTTTACTATTTACTGATCTTGCAATACCTTCTAATTTGGAGATATGGTGAAATCTAATAGTCAAATATTTTTCTGCAATACATTTAATTAAACTGATTTTGTGTTCTAACCCGGCGACGAGATGTTCGACTTCTAAATTTTAAAAAAAAATTGTAATTTGCAATAAATTTGTCTAATATTTTGGTTAACATGTTCGAATGTTGTCTTTCGTTATATATTATATTTTTTTCTTTTATAAGCTTCCTGACCACCATTTCGCAAATGCAACATATTTGATACAAGTCTTCAGATGGGAGACGAAGATTATAGGACGATCTAATTCTCTCGCAGGCTAAATCCTCTATATGAATATGTTTGTCACTTTTTCGTTTCACCTAATTTTCTAATCACAACGTTGCTAAAGAAGTTTCACTTCAATAATAAACATATTACCCATTTTTTCGGGAAAATTACCCATTTATTTCCCAACAACACAGGCACGTGTAGTTGAGGTTTTGTGTTCCGAATAGTACCGATAATTTAAATATCCAAAAATATCAAAAATGATATTTAAATTAGTGTCTTACCTGTGATAAGTTATTCCTTGACACTTTTTTGCGATGTAGAGTTATTTTTACACCATTTCACGACACAAGACGGCATTATTAGTTTTTTGTTTCAATTATCGTAAATAGTAACTACACGGGCGCTGTCGTGCCGCGTAATGGCGGTCGACCGGCATACTATGATGCATGTGTGTGCGTAAGGCACGTATGTACAAGTGAATCGGCATACTTAGGGTGCTTCATTTTCGATATGAGTGGCGCGGAGTCCATCTTTTTTTTTCTAGGCCGTGTTTGAGACTAATTCAATATACAAACTCGACAACAAAAACGTAAGTTATTTGGAACAATGTTATGGAATGTAAAACACATTTAAAAGTTTAAAGTAATAACTTTTTGCATAAGTAGTACCTTTATTTTTAGGGTCTATATATGAGGAATACACGTGTAGGAAAACTGAACAAAAACCTTTTTTCCTTTCGTTATATTCTATTACTTCCTTTCTGTGAAATTTTAAAAATATTGCGTTAAAGGACGATCTTATTCCCTGCCAATTTCAAGAAGACAGTCTTTAAATGCGTCATTTCTAAAGAAAGTATTTTAATAATAGTGAGGATTTCTAATACCTACTGGCAATGCTGATACATAGTTTAAGCAGTGTGATTATTAAGAAACCCCCAGACTCGCAATTTTAGCAATTGTTTTCCGCAATTGTAAATTGCCTAAAGACGCTTGCTAGCCCATTAATCACTGTCAGTAGGTGCTGTTTAAAAATTGTTTTAATTGACATCAAATTGAACAAAATCCGAGTTTTTTGTGGCGACACGAGTCCAATAACAGAGATAAGTGAAAAGTGAGGAGAAGGCCTTTGCCCAACGATGGAACAATCAGGGCTAAATATGATAATTTATTGTGGCTTTTTTGAACTTTTTTTAAGTTTAGCTCATAAGCTTTTAGTTCAATGTAAAAGCTGAGTTTTTGTTCGTCAGTTTCCATACATTGACCACCGGGTGTTACGATTTGAATTTCATAATTATCGGTGTGGTGCTCAGAATAGCACCATAGGTGTCGTAAGAGGTGACTATGGGATTAGCTGGAGATTGGGCAGCAGCAAACTTCGAGTACATAAACAACTCAACTGCGATCGTCAACCCGCCTGCCAAGTGTGGCAATTAAGGCAAAACTCCCAATAAGCACACAAGACAGGTGTCTTGATGGTCGTTGTGGCGATCTTTCAGGGGCAGGCAGACCAGGCAGGCCTTCGTTCAGCAGTGGATTTTATTCGGCTGAAAAGAAAGATAAGTCATCAGTCTTTAATTGTCAAAGAAATCTTTATGATCTATTGGAACAATGTTAAACGTTGTCCATTTCTTCAATAAACATAATGAATTCTTTCAATTCAATATGTTTTTATTTTACAAGGCTCAAAAGCCTCACTCTCAACCAAGATTTCACACGTAAAAATTAAAAATGTTTGCTTACCATACACAGCTTCCATAAATGTAGGCGTGATACGTAGATACCTATCTTCTCAGAAACTGTTCATTGTTAACGCTTTGTTATAAACCTTGAATGTTTTTCATTACATTGCAATTACGGCTATAGTATTCAAAATGTCGAGCGCAAAATTTCGGCTTATTTGATGAATAAAATGTATTAAGCGCAATAAATTCATAAACTAAACATGTCAATTATAGGTTTCATGAGAACGACGTCCACAACTCTATGTAAGCTTTAACAAATAGGTAACATGAATGTAAAAAATATTTGCATTCGTTAAATGTTTTTTTACGTTATCCAGGTGTCATTTATGATGGTGACGTAAGCAAATGATCTGTCGCGTAAGTAATGGACTATACTCTAGGCATTTCCAGTGAACCAGCCGATGCGACTGATTCACTCATAAAGGTGGTTCGTTTTAACAATCTGCGTTCATATTATAATTGATGCTTTGAAATACAAAGAAATATTAAAAAATCAATATGGATTTAATTCGGTATTGCAGTAAATTGGTTCATAATTAGAAATTGGTAATTTTTCTATTTTTTCTTGCCGTGTGGTGCCTGCTACGAATAGCACCAACCCATTTCATCTCGTGGGTGTCGTAAACGTCGCAACTATGGGATTAGCCGAAGTATGGGCAGCAGCGTCCTTCGAGTACATTAACAACTCTACTGCGATCGCCAACCCGCCTGCTAAGCGTGGCGATTATAGCAAAACCCCCCAATGAGCACACAACACACCATTAATGGTTGTTGTGGTGATCTTTGGGGGAGGCCTGTGTCCAGCAGTGGACTTTATTCGGCTAAAATGATGATGATGAATTTTTCTAAACCTGTTGCGTTATATTCTGCATAATCACGAATTTCAAAACAACCTAAGCATTTAAAAAGAAACTACAAATATGTATATATTTTATTGTATCTTTAAACATATTATACACGGTGCTTGTGTAGATATGCAAGCATAGAATTACAAATAAAATGATGCGCTAACATTTTAATTACATACGAATGATGTCACATTTAAATTTAAACCTATGGTGGGTGCGGACTGATTGTTATTAATAACCAATAAAATCTAAGTAAAAACAAGTATTAGTATATTATGTAAATTGTTTTTACATTATCTACTTTATAACAAGTCCGTTGCATATTGATCAACTAGCTGGGACCCGCGGTTTCACTCGCGTTTAATTTAAAAGAAATTTAGAGTACTTCGACATTGCCACTTGACATAGAATATATTTATTGGAAATCAAGGGGTTTTTTTTGCGCGGAGCCCTAATTATTCTTCTAAAATAAAAGTAGCCTAAGTTATTCCTTATAACATCAGCTATCCGCCAGTGAAAGTCCCGTCAAAATCGGTCCAGCCGTTTCGGAGATTACCCGGAACAAACAGACAGACAGACAAAAAACTAAAAAAATGTTTTTTGATGTATGTACCGTATATACTTTCATATGCATTTAGTCAAAAGCTGTTATTTTGACATTACAAACAGACATTTCAATTTTATTTATTTGTATAGATTGGAACTTTGTATTCCTTTACCAAATTTTTATTTCCATATGGTATGTCGATTCCAACAAAGTAATTCCGATTGTTGTTGACTCGTCAACGCAGAGTACAGTGTTTTTTTTCCCTGAAAATAATTGTCGGTGTATGCTACGATCAACATTACTGTGTATAATATTTCATCATCATAATATCAGCCACAGGCCGCCCACTGCTGAGCAAAGGCCTCCATCATAGATTTCCACAATAATGTCGTCATTTTGTGGGGACTTCGCCGATACTCACCACGCTTTGTAGAGGCAGGGCACGCTTAGCAGGCGGGTTCTGTTCCACAGAAAGGACGCCGCTACCCATCTCTCTAGTTTAAAGACCCTTAGTCGCCTTTTACGGCATCCACGGTGTTATATGGAGTGGTGCTATATTCTTAAAGCGGCACCACACTGAAAAATTAAGGATATTGAAATAAATGTAAAACATATGTATATTTTTAAAACGACAAATATCCGAAGAATTGTTGTGAACAGAAAAGTGCTTTTAGATTCCAGGTCAATCTTGAAATTCTTTTCGAATGCTAATATTATCAAGTCTCCCCGTCAATAGTTAGATCACACGGTTTTAGTAAAATTAGAATCCGAATCATGTTTAAGACACAATTGGTGAGATGAATTTTTTATTCTAATATTATTTCTTAGTAGTACTACCAAGACCACAACTATTAACAAAACATATCTACATATTCAGACATTTTTCCAGTTATAGATTCGGTACACCTTTCAGATCATATGGAAAGGTGGAGCACTATCGAAGCAAACCTCCCACCAAACATATGCAATGATGGTGAAGATTATTTGTGAAATCAAGGTGACTCTTGACTCATTTTATGAACCATGATTATAGAATCGTGTTATAGCTCATAAATTAGATATTAGTATTATGCTTAACTTGATTCAAACAAGAATACAAGTTTACATTCGATGTATAGGTATGTTTGAGCAAGTCGATGAATTGCATTGCGTCACGTATGCTTTTAAACCATATACATAACTTTCAATGTTTTTATATGTTTAAAACATCTGAACATTTCCATCATCGCTAGAAGTGTTATAGAACACAAATGAGCTTTCGAAACGGGAATCGGGCAGTTTCCAATCGGCCTTTAGCCTAATACGCAGCAGAAAGAGGGTGGTGGCTTGTATCTTTATTATCTTTTTGTTTGCTGCAGAAGCCCTTGGAATAATAAACCGGTTTTGTTGGTTTTTGGAACAACTGCCATCCATACGTTTTTGTTTTCCGGAGAATTTGTGTAATGTAGCCAAATATATTCTCGAAGCATCGATTTTTAAGATATTATGTTTGATTTATTTTTGCTATAGGTAGGTGCACTTAAATCTCTGAACAGACTACTAAAATAATATACGACGAAATACTTCGTGAAGATTAAATATTCTTATTACTGCTGTAACTGGCAGTTGAAATAGAAAAATATATTTACGCCTCCGCTCGCCGTCTGTAATTAAGATTTTCATTATTGAAGCCGTTCAAATGTTGATTAGACTTTTAATTGCAGGGCTGAACTTGGAGGGTGGTTTTATGTCGCCTATGTCACCGCCGGAGATGAAGCCAGACACGGCGATACTAGACGGTCTGCGAGACGACTCCACCCCACCCCCCGCTTTCAAGAACTACCCTCCTAACCATCCCTTAAGTGGTTCCAAGCACCTCTGTTCAATATGTGGAGACAGGGCGTCGGGAAAACATTATGGAGTATACAGGTACTATAATTTTTCATCTAACACTGGTACACATTTGATACATATTAGAGATTATTGGAAAAGCGCCGAATATTTTTTTTGTTTTCGGCATTCGGGTAAACCCTAAAATATTCTAATCTGGCGTGAGTCCCTGAGAATATTGTTAATATGGTCCGGATGTCAAGTGAGAGTTATAGTTGTGCGCCTAGGGTTTCGTAGCTTGGAATGGGGTTAATGAATTACGACTCGAATCTAAACAAGACGAAATGTTTGGCGCCTGTTTTTATCAGTTGGTTTGTAAGTCCGTGTGGTGTCCGGATTAAGAGTACTCCATCTCCTCCCGTAGATGTCGCAAAAGCCGCGGATAATAAACTCTAATAGAGAGAGATAGTAGCAGGTTTCCATCTGTGGAACAGTAGCCATACTGCGCTCACCAACCCGCCAGCCAAGCGTGGTGAGTATCGGCAAATTCCTCCCAAAATGACGACACGATTAAAACACCGGCTCCCAGTCCGCGGTACCTCCGCTATTTCTGGTCATGGTAGCGGCCACGGTAATGATGGGGCAGGGGGTGCAAAGAATCTTCGAACGAAATCCAGCCTCCATCCCAAACTACAAACCCTGCTAGCCCTGGTAACGTACAACGCACGCACACTGAGGGCAAGCCAAAAGATCGTTGAGCTGGAAGAAGGCTAGAATATTATTATAAAGGTTTAAGTAAAGAGTATTTATGAGGACGTAAATGGAGCCATACACATCTTCAAGACACACTTGACTGTTGTGATGGGAGACTTCAACGCAAAGCTGAGCACGCGATGTGATGGTGAGTTTAAAGTGGGGCAATTTGGGTACGGGCAACGGAACGGACCGAGCGGCGGATCCTGGTCGATCGGATCGGGCAAGATCTCTCTCTGCCAGCAGTAGTGTCGGCTATGTTGGCAGAGCACGAAAACTGGAATGCAGTGGTCTCCTTCTGTGAGAGCGTCATGCTCCAGAAGGAGACCGCAGAGCAGGATCGGGAGAGGGCCGATTCCGCTCGAAGAAGGGGGAGACGGCGCCGGGGTAACAACCACCCTGGCGCCTAATTCCCATACGCCTGAAACCCCCTGCCGTAGCTACAAGGCGGGGGACCTCTGGGTTCGCGGGTGCGTAGAATGGCTGGCTTTTTAGGCAGGAGGAACTCTGCCTGATGAAATCCTTTTTCCTAAATCCGCCACACAGGAAATTTAACTGGCTGTCGGGACTCATCCTGGTTACACGAAGAATGAGATTGAATTTATCGTGACTAATAAAAGACAAACTTCATTGAATAGATGTCTCCGTGATCCATAGGGTAAAAACCAGTAGTGGTCATGAACATCGCACATTGAATATATTAATTCAAAGATCTCATCTCATTCAGAGGTCTCGTCTAATGACGTCAACGCTCCGGCCCTCTAGTGCTCATACCCAAAACCCCGAGAGCTTTTAACTCGAATTCTAAAATCGCTTCGACTGCCTAGAACTTTACTTATCTGCTCGTATGAATGATTTAAATGGTAGGTTGGTACGAACTGCCCAAACGGTTGGGTCTAAGTACCTACTTTACAACCAAACCCAAACCAAAGACATATCTTTTACCCAACAATGTGTAAAAATATTGTCTATATTTGGGAGTTGCAGTAGTCCTAGTGGGTTGAATTATTATGTTTCAAAAGAAATGAGTTATATATTGCTAAAAGTTTACTCTTTTCAAGTGATTCAACCAATTCAACCATGCCGTGTGGTGCCGGCTCAGAATGCCACCACCCCATCTCCTCCCATGGGTGTCGTAAAAGTCGACTAAGGGATTAGCCGGAGGATGGGCAGCAGCGCCCTTCGAGTACATTAACAACTCAACTGCGATCGCCAACCCGCCTGCCAAGCGTGGCGATTATGGCAAAACCCCCCAATGAGCCCACAACACATCCATATCGGTGGTTGTGGTGATCTTTGGGGGAGGCCTGTGTCCAGCAGTGGACTTCATTCGGCCGAAATGATGAAGTGATTCAAACATAATATCAATAACAATATCTAGTGTACAAAGATTTACTTATTATTATCCTTGAAAATTTTACCTTGGATAACCTAAACTATCGCGTCAGTTTAATAAAATAACTAAATGACCCACATGGTACTCACACTGACAGTGCCTAATAAATCTTAATAAATATATTGAATCATCATCATATCAGCCATTTTAAGTGTAAACGTACCACGCACTATTGGAGTTAAAAGAAACAGAAGTATTGACAGTCGTCTAATGAGAGAAAGGAACATACATCAGTAGGCGGGACAATATGGTGGTATGTTTACGTCTTACCAGTTTTACTTGAGCCCTGCAATTCCTCATATTATTTTTAATAATACAAATATTTTGTACCGATGAAAAGTTATACCATATTTTTTATAGTCTTAGTTGATTTCTCACACCATCTAACCGAACGGGCAGGCATTTTGGTGAGTTGTTTGCTCAGAAATGTTTTATAATGTGTCAATATGAATATGTACGCAGAGATCTAACTCCTGGTTTCTACTAAAGTGATGAACACGTTACGTGGTCTAACATAGGTACCAAAGCGCATATGCTTTGCGAGCGTATGTGCGCAGTACGTGCAGTCCAGTAGTTTTACTGTCATTATTTTTAACATCAATAACGAATACAAAATTATAAACAAAATATTAAGGATTTGTCTATGCAATTTCATTATCATCTTTTACACTACGTTTATTCTATAATACTAGTCCATATTTATAATTACACAACAAACTTTGGACATCACATTAATAAAAGTAGATAAATTACATAAACTCGAAAACTTGAAGATGTATAAAGCAAAACCTGGAACCACTGGAAGATGTCGTAAAAAGCGACATCTTTCCTCATTTAGAGGAATCTGTTTAATAATTGATATTCCACGAATAAATTTACTTAATTTATAATTTTGTATATCGTTGTTAAAAAAATATTTTTTAATAAAATTAATATTTAAGAAACCAGCGCTGGTGTCGATGGATCTTTTCAACGTCACAGCATTATGCTGAGTGACAACCTTTTTTTGCACGGCCATGACGCAATAATTTTTGGATTTTTAATGGTTAGCATTATAAAACTTACATATAAATGGTAATGTAGTTTATATTTTATGTTGGGCCTGGATTCCGAGTCTTTTGGCACATACCCTTATCATAACTTTGTGTTGCCATTTTATTGCATTTTGTATGTTAGTTTTGGTGTTTCTTATAAATATTATGCCTAATTTTAATTGTGCGTCGTTACTAGTGCAAAAATAAATAGTTTTCTTTCTTTCTTTCTTTTTATTATCATAATGAAACTATACGAAATATCGTTTATTCAAAATAGATTAATAAAGTAATTTTTAAATGTAATCATAATATCAGACAGTACCCAAAAACACCCTTCATCGCTTCCTAGTGTTTAAGCTAAGTTTAAGAAACGACGCAATAAACTCCCCAGCAGCACCTGTCTGGCATGTTATATGTAGTTACTGCAGTATACATATGCTTTATATGAAATTAAACAATAGCGTTACCTGCAGTAGGTTGCTGTGTCATTGCTACATATCAGCTAGGAAACTTAATTATACATTTAAATTAAAAAAATAACGAATACCCGAACACTACAAACGATATGAGTAAAACGGATTGGTTACGTACTCTGTGAATATAAGAAAATAACTGCAAGCCTCTACATAAATCGGTTATAAAGCCATATCCGCTGAAATGTGCAATAGTAAGTATATATAATGTTACCTGTTGTGGGTTGTTCAAAGGTCATTGATACATATAATATACTAATTCAACAATTAAGTACATTCAAATATACATCAAATATCAATCACTTCTAATTAAATTTGGTAAATACAACATATGACACACTATACACTGGTGAAGATCGCTGGAAGTCGTTGGATGCGGGTGGCATGTAACCGCTCGTTGTGGAAATCTATGGAGGAGGCCTTTGTTCAGCAGTGGACGTCCTTTGGCTGATGATGATGAAATACACTTTAAACATGTTTCGTAACAAAATCCTTCTTTGCATTCTATGACTTTTCACCAGTCTTGGCAAACGAGCAATCAATTTATCGATTGTATGCAGTGAGTCATTATTCCAGCTTTCGTATAAACCCTTCCACATGTCTTCATGTGGAGTTTCTATCGAGCTCTACCCAAAAAAGTTCAATCGGGTTGAGATCGGAACTCTCATGATTTCCAACACAACTTTCGACACTTTCTGTTCTAAATAATCTCTGCATCATTTAGAACTGTGCTTTAGATCATTATCTTGTTCAAAAATAAAAGGCGTCTCAAAACTTCTGGCTGGTAGTGGATGTACGTGTTTAAATGTATATAATACAATAGCACGCTTATGTATTTCATCATCATCATCATCATTTCAGCCATTTATACATCCACTGCTGAATAAAGGTCCCCCATAGATTTTCACAATTGTTTCATCATTTTGGGGGGTATTTGCCGATACCATCACGCTTGGCATGCGGGTTGGTGAGCGCAGTATGGCTACCGTTCCACAGAAGGGACCCTGCTGCCCATCCCTCTGGTTTATAGAGGCCCTTAGTCGCCTTTTACGACATCCATGGGAGGAGATGGAGTGGTGCTATATTCGTAATCCGGACACCAAACGGACTATGTATTTATTGTTTTGATATTTATTTTGCATTTCATGGGTACCTACCTATTCATGTGATTATTTACTATGGTATTTGATTATTGATTTTGATTAATGTACCATTATTATTTTCCGTGATCTTGTACATACAAAAGTTGTCTAAAAAATATCATTATTAGCGATAAGACTGTCCATTGTACATTATATGTACGCTTATCTTTTCTTTATGTTTCTAATGCTTTACAATAAAACATATTCTATTTTATACTATTCTAAAGATAGTCGGTAAGTTCGAAGGTGTTAGCTCCAGTCTGCATACCCCGAGTTAACTCCCTTAGGCCAGATGCTCGATAAATGTAAGAGTTTGGATGTGAAGTTTTTGCTCTAACTTTTTATTCTCTCCCATATGCAACGTAACATGGTCAATATGTTGCATGTGCTGCATCCAGAAATAATCGTTATCTACATTTTAAGTCTTTTTATCTTCAGAATATTATGTTTATGTACTTCTACTTTACGACGTATTTGAGTAGCTCAATGGGTATCGATTTGTGTGAAATATTTCATTAATTATACTGGCCACATGTTTTCACGACTAACATCTTATCGCAGATGAGATGTTTGACAATAATAGACAAACACATTGTGTGTAAATATAAAATAGCCCAGAATATATTTTGGCAAATTACTCGCTCACCTTTCATTATTGTTTTTTAAATGCGGCGGAGTTATAAATACGATCCAAATTATGGGGTTTACATCTGCTAAAACGCTAGTCACTCGGGTAAAGTAAAATGGCGGCTTTTTTTTCTTTTTGTCTGTCTGGGTAGGTATGGTATACCCAACTCTTAGACCAATTCCAATACTATTAAACGTCTACCAATTCGTTTCGTATTCTGTTACGGACCGTGCTGGGTTATGGATCTCTATTATTTTAATTAAGAATGCAAAATGGTTGGATATTGCAATTTTTCATTATAATTGAAAAATCTTGATTTCACACCACGGGTCGGATAGCATAATATAAATAATAATATTTTTCGCATTGTAAAATTATTAAGCAACACGTCTTAATTATGTGGAGTTGGATTTTAATAGGCATTTTAATATTAGGATTAATTTTGGTTAATGAGAAGATGTACATAAATTTTAATTAAACAATAATTACAGATACATTATTTCTGAAACATTCTTGACGTAAGAATCGTAGAGATGAACATCTAAATTTACTCTTGAGACTTATATACTATTATACTAGAAATCTATAGACGCGCTGTGGTCGTAATAAAATTGTAATTCAATTAAACCTGGCTCGGATAATTAAACACAGTACCTTGTTATTATTGGATAGTAAGTACATAATATGGTTGTACAGTTTATTTGTTATGTTGATATAATATAAGCAGCTGAGGCTGCCGCCGTCTAGACACCTATGCTAGTGTAGCGTCTGTGTAGTAAAGATCGCTCTTCGTGTGCAGCACCTACCCGTAGCTTAGATACAACATTTATTGGTTGCGTGTAAAATGAATATTATGTTATGGCATGCGCAAAATTAAAGATTTTACACCTTATTATTCTTCAATATTTTAATTGGAGTTGGCGGGCGTGGGACGTTTCGTTTATTCGTTATAAATTTACACGTTTCAAATACGATTATAGGTATATACAGACTGTATAAAGTTCTCGCTTAGCTATACATAATTGAAACGATTTACAATTCTATCGATCGGCAGGCGCTTGTAATGCCATTCAGAAGTCATTTTTTCACCTTGATTTTTTATGTTGATATCGAAATCACGTATTCGTCGTGCTCGAGGGCAGGTAGTCTTTCACGATTTCTGATTATGTACCTGCCTAATAAAGTAAATATATTTATGTAGTTCGCTCTAGAAAACCTGGTAGAATACACCACGAAGTCCAACCGATGAGTTTTCTATTTCTGTAACAAATAACCATAATATTGATGGGGCGCAGTTGGCGTCGCGGCTATAATAAGCGATACAAACGCACGAAACAGATATTGTATGGGCTTACAAATATTTATTCCGGGTCAATGTTTGTGTATATGAGCTGGACCACGATAGAGGAGAAATCCTGGTGTGCTGTACAACGGTTACTTTTACATAAACTTCCATGCACAACACATTAAACCACGGGGGCTGTATATGCACTTTCCCCTATAGGTCGAGCTCCTTCCACAAACAATTTTGCAAAGTAATTAATCACCAGACTTTACAACCAGATTGATGATCGCAGTGATGTTATTAGCACAGGTGCATGGGGACCCACCCCCACACTACTTGGCGCCCCCAAGAGTCGGCGAATGAGTTCCATCTTCATAGTTCAAAAACCACTATTCAATATTCTAGTCTCAATAAATAATCGGAGACAATACCTTAGGCGCCGCTCAAGACACCCATGGGAGAAACTGCTCATGGCAGGGATCACCAGCTTAATCTTGTGATTTTCCCGAAAATCCCGAGTTTGTTTATTTTCGCTTCGCATAAATATTTAAGACAAGATTGTATGGAGTGTAAATTCGTTCGTTGGCACGTGTTCGGAGGCAGTGTACATAGACAGAACGCGTGTGTTGCTATTTTTATCGCGAAGCTTTTTTGTGAACTACATTATTAGGGGTGCAGACATTTTAATAACATAATAAATAAATCTGGTACTAATATATAAATGTTATGATTTCGTGTCGTGTATCTACGCCGCTTGACATCTCCAGTTAATTGCAATGTTACAAGAATGTGGGTGTGAGAACCCGTTTTTGATTTAGTTTTTTTTATAATGGGTTTCGCGCAAATCTTTCTGGGAAATGTGGCTACTTAACCGGACATTTCAGACGAAGCCAAAAGAGGTCTCTATACTAAGCAAATGCTGCCAAGGGTGCCCCCTGCGGTACACAAACCTCTGCTTAGGGCGTTGCTGAGGGGTACAAGCCATAATTTTGGAGACAGCTGGATCGGTATTATTTAATACACGGGCGTGAGCAAGGGACGGGGGGAATCGTTTTTTTTTTGGGCTTCTCGCATACATTTCAGTGAAATGTGGTTGCTTAACCGGTCATATCTGGCGAGGCCAAAAGAGGCCTCCAGCCAGTGACTCGTTTTTAGTGTGGTGCCCGGTATATATACCACCTCTCGCTACCCTTCCCAGTCGTGAAAGGCGACTCAGGGTTGATATCAACAGAATAGCCAGCAACATTCTCCCGTTTGCTAATAACTACATACTGCGAACACCAATCCGCCTGCCAAGCGTAGTGATTATGTCAATAAATGACCCATCAATGTAGTAATCATTGAGAGGCCCATGATCATGACAGTTATAAAATTGTAACTAAAGTGGATACCAAGCGTGAATCTTTAATTATACCGACATACATTAACGTCATAAGTGGATATTTAGTAATGGCACAGCATTAATATAGCAAAATGTTTGTATTGTAAACACACACTAATACTTTATCAATGTTCGTATTTAACATTTTATGAATCGACTTTCTAACGATCGGTCGGTATTAAAGTTATAGAGCGGAAACTTAGGCATATGCCGGCCGGAGCTTTGAGTCACGTACTCACGGCCAGCTTGCTTCATATCTTTACGTTTTCCATATCTGCGAAGTGTGAACGGAACCCTGTGGAACTGTCGGGAGATGCTGAAACGCCAAAATCGCGGAAGTCACGTTTCGACTTCAGTTACCAGCGTAAGCGTAAGAACGTATGATTCGTAAATTTCATACATAATATGATTTTAATGTAGTAACGTCCACACACAATGAACTTAAATAGTTTAGCGCTATAAAAGAAATTAGACCAAATCGCAGATGTCAGGAACGCATTCTCTCGGCGGCCGCACTGTAGGATAAGAATGGCAATTCGGAAGGATATAGTTAAATAGGGCTTAGCATGCCAAAGTGAAGTTTTTTTAAAACGAAATTATATGTTTGTTATATGTTTTGGTGCGGCGTAGTCTCCGTAAGATAGGATGTCTAATTTTTTGCCAAAAATGATCGAGTAGGCAAGAAAACTCGGTCGGATCTAAGGAGGAAACCCGTTGTTATAATCAACCGGTTACGCGGGTAAACTGTAGCACGGCCTGTATATAGTGTCCAACAAAAATAATGAATTTAGTTTCAAGAGGACAAATGACATACAAAAACAAGTTATAATTTTTTATAATTTGTTTATTATTCATCATTTATATTACAGCGGCGCGTGTTTTTAATTTGAGTGCGTTGTCGTAATAAAATGGTGGGAAAATATTTTTTTGTGTTTGTATATTATATACTTATATAATATTAAATATTGTTAGTAAATAAATAAAATCACAACTTTTCTTAATAAACAACAGCGCTATATATCCCCTATAGTCACCTCGAAATGAAGTTCACCATTTATAGATAGATAGAATTCTATATTATACTAGTTTTTCCCTGCTAGGCGTTGCTGTGGCACGGAATTACGTAATGAATTTGATTCTGAAAACAATTATGGGTCTCCTGGTTTAATAGAAACATGCGCATATAAGAATACAACGATGTGTAAAAATTTCAAAACGATCGTTAAAGAACTTTAGGAGATTTGCGATTTTGAACAAACGAACATTTAAAAAATAACATACAATTATATACAGTATGAGTCTCATGATATAATAAAAACATGCGCGTATATGAATACACCGATGTGTAAGAATTTCAAAATTATCGGTAAAGAACGATTTTGAACAAACGATTTTTATATATATATATAGATTTGTTGGCACAGGGGTCGCCCAGGGGTCGAAATTGGACCGCGATTCATTACAGTTTTACATTTGATTTACTGTATTTGTAACTCATATTGTACACACATTTAAACATTCTGCACTTCTTCTCCTTACGAACTTTAACTTTAACAAATCTCATACTCCTCCGTGCGCGCGTGTGCTTAAAAAGGGGTACAAAGTTTTTTCTTCACGTATTTAATATATAGATAATCTGTGGTAAACATAAAAAACCTAGTTGTTTTTTAGTTTAGCCTATCGTTGAGGTCCAAGGGCTATAGACTATATTGTGCCAGCGAGTTCCAGTTCGCTTTGGGGCGCACATTATGTTACGGTGACCATCCACCCTGTGGATATGAAACTATTTACTAGAAATGCTTTATCGGGTCTGTCCTGCTCCTGATCAGTCTCATACTGATTATCCTGCTGATGTATACAGGAATCGTAATCGGAACCCGACATACCATCAATACCATCAAAAACAATTGTCTGCTTGAAATCTAAGTTCGTCTTGTCATTTCAACATACATATTTATAATGCATGTGCAATGATTTTAAACAAAATATGTATTATATAAATTGAACAAGATGTTATAATAAGTGTGTAATCTACATTTTATTAGAATCTGAAAATACTTAGATATTTAGTGCCGGAACTGCGCAAGTAAAACCGCAGGCAGCCATAAGCATTATTGTAGGTGGATTTTTATTATTTTGATTATTATAATTATTATGAAGCATAAGGAGTTCTAGGATTTTTTATAAGTCCGGATATGGCAAAAAAATTAAGCATATACTACCCAGTATATTATGCTTCATTTTCAGCCAGTATATTTAGTGCCGGAACTGCGCAAGTAAAACCGCAGGCAGCCATAAGCATTATTGTAGGTGGATTTTTATTATTTTGATTATTATAATTATTATGAAGCATAAGGAGTTCTAGGATTTTTTATAAGTCCGGATATGGCAAAAAAATTAAGCATATACTACCCAGTATATTATGCTTCATTTTCAGCCAAAAGCAAACTGGTAAAATTGGCGCAAATAACATTGGCGTCCCAATGACTGCTACAATGAAGTGTTTTAGGAGATGTTGCAATCATCAACACGGTTTCAGGCGGATAGGTGATCGCCGTATGTTCTTATTACCACGTGGTAGGATGCTGCTGTATATCCGTGGTTGCTTTTACGATGTTAACGTTGCTAACGAACTAGTTAGGATGACCTAGCTCTCAACATTTTTTGCGTAGCACCGACAAATTATATACTATTTTACGTAATTGTTATATCTGTACTATTTATAATAGGCTTTAATTCATAATCATTCAAAGCTGTTCAAGATTGGATGGCTTTTGTAAAAAATAACGCACGTACAGTCCACCCGCCATAAGAGTCTTCTTCTTCTTCTCTTAGATTATGGCTTCTGTAGGTTATCTTCCACAATTTCGCCAATGTCAAGTTTAAGGCAACGTCGTACGGTATTTAGATGAATAAATCTTTACATATTCATAAAATATTTCTCAAAAATGAAAAAAATTCTAAAAAATATGTCGGCAACGTCGTACGGTTCAATTGTTTAATAAAAAAAAAAAAAAAAAAAAAAAAATCGCCATAAGAGTCATCAAGACAATGATGTATTGCGTTCCGAGCATGCGCCACAGACGTTGCTTGTGACATTTCAGGGCACAGATATTATAATACCACTCAGGGTATTCTTTATTATTCAATAAATATAAAAATAAATTAGCGAATAAAGAATACGAATTGTTACAGACGTTATTCCGCTTTTTTGGTTTAAAATTCAATGCCTAACTATTGAGCCGTTAAAGAGAGAAAATTCAATTTAGGTTAAAAACTGCCTATGTACTTTTTTTTCAACGTTAATTAAAAAAATAATAAAAAAAAATTAATAAATTAAAATACTTGATTCGCACATCAGCATTTTTTTTTAAACTGAACACTTTGTTCATATCAATATATGACACGAATTGTGTTTGTCGTATAAATTGTATCGAAATGCTAAATGATAGTTGTATTTTAGATTACAAATTCACTCAAATTACGGATGCTTTGTATACTTTCACACATTTATTTCATTTTATTTGTTTAATACATTAATTTCCTTATGTTTATCCTCAGTCGCCACGCTTACACCATTACACACACCCCACATACACTTATAAACCCTACACATACGCTCACACACCCTTCAAATACCACTAACACACCCTTCAAATACCACTAACACACCCGTTACATTCATAACACACTCACAACAAACAAATGTATCAAAATTTACCATATTCTTTCCTTTCCTAATTTCCTTGCACTTTGAACGTTCCTCACACTATATGTTGTGAAATTTTTGTTAGATTAGGATAAATATATCGGCATAATGATAATGAGGATGGGCGCTGATGCCTATATTACAAGATATTAATTTATCTTAGTTTAGGTATCAGTTGCAACTTTATTGTGTCACTTTACTACCTTTGGCCTGTATTTACTTTTTTCTATTAATCTGTATGCTATGTGTGTAAACTTAAAGGTGCAAATAAACATTTTTCATTTTTCATACTATATGTCAAAATATTCGTACTAGGCCTTCAGTAGTGACACACTTCTGGCAATACCCATCGGGGTATTATATGATGCCAATGCCCAATAGAAGGTAGAATATTCTCATAAAAGCGCGCTACTCTAATTCCGTACTATGACTATGACTTGTATATATAGACATACGATAGAAAGTAATTAATTGCATGAGAAATTAGTAACAATCAATTCTGCTCTTTTCAAAGGCAATAGAGCAACAAACTACGTTCATAAAGTAATTACGTTTGCGTTAGATAATAGTCTAAAATTATAATGTTGATTGTTCTTGTCTAGTGTATGTAAAGATATCTGCAAAGCTTTTCTTCTCAGTCGGTGGCGCAGTATCGACCGACGCTATGTAAATAACGTTAACGTAAAACGCAGTGGAATGTCGAGTCTTTCTTTGATGGTTTTTAATTTAGCTGCAGGGTCCGAAGACGATGTTAAACGCTTATCTGAAATCAAAATATTTGCTTTTACGATTGTCTTAGAAGTGGGAATGGATTGATTGGTTTTCTATTAGCATATATCTGGGAAATATTGTTTCTGCTCTTACGGCCGAAATTAATATAACCAATCTAATTCAAAATCTTTGGATTTGGGCTTCAGGATTCGTCTGTTTCTGCGTAAAGTGTGATTTTAACACAAATATAGATCAAGTTTAATCTCAAACCTAGATTTTAGATTAGATTAGATTGATTATTAATTTCAGCCGTTAGTCGCGAAGGGCATTTCTTTAGATGTCAAATTGTTTTTGCCGTTAAAAGCTAGATTCACTTCGCGTCATGTACCCGTCAAAGCTATACAGAATAGTAAAAGAGTTGATTTGACATTTATATCATTTCTGCAACCCAATTACAGAATCTAATTTGCTAGATTTATTTTGGTTACTAATAGGTATCATCAACAACAGTGATAAAACAACTATCGATTCTTAGTTTAAATACCTAACCACGATTGTAAATTGAATTGAATAACCTTCAAAACTTTCAAGATCGATTTAATCATGCGCCATTTTGATTAGTAGTTACCTACCTACCTATTGTTTAAATATTGTGAGTTGTGACGTTATAATACGGTACACCTACAAACAGCTATATAATCCTAAAATCCTAATTATACTGCATTTATTGGTCCATAAAATTAAATTATAGCATAATGACATATTAATCGCCAATATATCACAAGGGTTTCGTCGTTTTAAAACAATAACTTCGGTCAACCTTTTTTCTGCCTAATTTATTAGCGTACGTGCTCGCACTGGAGTTGATTTAAAGCTCTAACAATCAAGATTTAAAGCTATGTTTGTAAACTATAAAGAAACCGGACAACACTCGATGACTCCTGCAACCATGGTCCATGGTCCCGTACCTTTGTGCAGATACCATAGTAGGTTGAATATAAACACACATGGTTTATAAATTCTCTAAATTTCACAACATTGTTTAGCTGACTCACGAATATAGAATGACGAATGGGCGAAAAATTTCATCAGCGAAATTCACGTCTGCTGCAAGTTTTCTAAATCTAGGAATAATTTAGGCATGTTTTATGTATGACAAATCGTTATCCTATAAATTGGTGTTATAAAGTGAAAGTCAAATTTGCTAACGGTCGCTGGACTACTTTGCGAAACATATGTTGCAGGGTTAAAACGCAATCATGCCATTAACGTCGCGGTCAGACCGATCGAATTACATGCGTCACCGTCACCGCTTGTTCTTTCTTGCTGGACTCCTATTGATTTTTGTTTTTTTTTATTTCATTGCACAACTCACCGAGCAATGCGCAGTTTTACATTGAAAACATGAGGAATGCCTTTCATACATAAATGCGCACGGTGCGACGGTGTGAAGCTGTGAACCACCCAATCAGGCATCATCTTATCATCTATTCTCCGACAGCGGTACGCCAAACGTAAATTCTTCTTTTTGAACAAAATATTTCTTCGATTCGTAAAGGATTCGAACCCAAGTATTTTTTTTAAATCTTCTGTGTATTTTGGATTATGGGTAAACGCATCAGTTTCGTCTTCTTTTGTGGCCTTACTAGAGGTTTACAGACGGTCATCACCACCATCATATCAACCAAAGGACGTCCACTACTGAACAAAGATGCTAGATTATCACAATGTGTCAACATTTTTTTGGGGGGGAATTTGCCAATACTCACTACGCTAGGCAGGCGGTATGGTTACTTTTCTACAGAAGGGACTCTGGTGCCTGTCTCTGGTTTAGAGTCGCTTAGTCGCCTTTTACGACATCCGCAGGAGGACATGGAGTGGTAACTCTCTGCCTTCCTGAGCGTGGTCTTGATTACTGGCAGTTTCTTTATACTTACCGAATAATTATGCGATGAGCACAAATCTTAGATAATTTAAGAGGTAATTACACGTTCCAAATTGGCTTCGTTATATAGAACAATACTGGTGGATCCCGTTTCGGTGCTAATTTCGCTTATATTTCCCAATTTCGAGACGTCTTAACAGTAGAATTACGAGTTTAGTTGACTATATGTTCCGTGAATTACTACATGAAAAATGGATCAATCAATAAAAAATATCTGTTTTAAGAAGCCAGAATAATCATAAATGTCGGCCAGTTGAAAATAAGAGTAACATAATTTGTGACAATTATTTTTAGTATATTTAGATAAGTCTTTTAGAAGTGGTCTCAAACTTTTGGCTGGCAGTGTACATGCCCAGTTAGATTGTAGTAGTGTTCGCTTCGAACGATTTATTAGTTGCCATGAATGTTTAGCAGTACCATACATTCGTCTTAAGAGCTACATTGAGGTAAACTCTATGGCCTAAAGTCGATTTCCGTTTGCATCACGTAAGCTTCAGTACTTGAAGTATAACTAATGCTTATGTTTTCGCTATCGAAATCGGTACATGTATCTCTAAAAGTTTTTTACTCTACATTTTCATTGCATCTATTTGCTAACTATTGTAACTCGCGGCTTTGTCCTACGTTTAACTTTGTTCGTAAATTTCTAAAACAGTTTTATTAGTCTTATTTTTTAATAAGATTGAATAAAGAACACCTGGTACCTACCTATATTCCTTAATCGGCCTCATTGTTGTCTGTTCATTATTTTACAAGAGAACCGGTCCTCGTTTTTCAGTTATATATTATGTAATCCATTTCAATATATATTTTGAATTTCATCGAAGTAGCTGCCATATCCTTGGGTATGGCAATAATGAGGGATAATATGATCGAGTGCCGTCCGTTGTCATCCTCTATTCCCGAAGGATGTGTCAGGGATTATAACCGCGCAGAAAATGAATTATTATTACGTGATACCATCGTGTTATTATAAATGATGAAGATAAATGTCCATTTATTTATGTTACGCTGGTTTTGCTAGTACCACCAATTGAATGAAGTGAATTTTAAATAGACCACAATTTGCTGAATTGATTCGTGATGCATACTTCGCGTCGCTGTGATAAAGAAGTGAATATACCGAGAGCATTCTTATACAGCGGGCTGAATATGAGTTCCTTTCCACGCGTTTGAACCGTTTACTGCGTTCGCGTCGCATGCGTTTACGTTTCGAGTACGAAAAGTAATTCACACTTGGCCCTCAGAGTATTGCTTGATTAACATTAGATTAAATACTGGTTTCAGAGGTTCTCTATTATAATAATGATCTAGGCGTATCAAAACAGCATATAATGGATACGGGCCATTTGTCATTCTATTAATCAGTTGCTTTATTTATCGAATAGTTTGGATTCATTCAATGATTTGAGGATAATTGAAACTCTAGAATTGAATTGGAATTATAACATATATACATGATATTGAACTCCATCGCATCCAGTCAGCAGCAGAATTGGATGGAGTGGCCATCCAATTCTTAATCCGTATCGACAGACGATTCCATTGCCATTTTCAATCTCTTTATCAATTCATACGCTGATATTTGAAACTCTGCGACTCAATCTATTAATATCAGTGCCACCAAAATATTATATTGACCAGTGATATAAACTGACTAAATGTTCCTTGTGTGTCTACATGTAGTCAATTAAACATGTAGTCTGTTTATGAGTGGTATCTCAGCGAATGATAATGAGCACTCAGTTCACTTTGATATCCGTCACTGTAGAACATAAAAACCCCAACGTGTAAATCATCATTGTTTTTAAGTGATTATACCCTGGGCTTGATACAAATTATGCGGTTTAATTGCTTTTATGTCGGAAGAATTTGTAATATGGTTTAGTTGTTTCCACGCATTGCAATTTTCACATTATTTGTGTTTACGAAATCCAAATGTTATTCATATGAAACTGTGACATGGACTCTGTTGAAAAGAAATCAATAATTTGAACAGTTGAATAAATAAACCGAGCGGTTGACGCCGCGGCGTGCATCAGGGCATTTAATGTATTAGCATTACTAGCTAGCCTGTATAGCGACTTCGTCTGCGAATGACAGAATTAAAACCTTAAGTGAACTTTTCCATGTCTTTCTCGTTTTTTCATTCAAGACGTGAGAGAGATTACGAGAATGAAACATCATTAAAATATAAAATTTCACATTTTACAATATTAGTGAGTTTAACCCTGACTTATCTTTCAGAAAAGGCATATTTATGTACAGCATCAGATTACGATAGCCTGAGTGAATGGATCACAATAAACAAACAAACTTTTCTGTTCCAGTTGCGAAGGCTGTAAAGGTTTCTTCAAACGAACGGTGAGAAAAGACCTGACGTATGCATGTCGTGAAGAACGCAACTGCATCATAGACAAACGGCAAAGGAACCGGTGTCAATATTGCCGGTACCAGAAATGTCTCACGTGCGGGATGAAGCGAGAGGCCGTGCAAGAGGAGAGGCAGAGAGCTGCTAGAGGTACAGAGGATGCACATCCCAGTAGCTCTGTACAGGTACAGGTACTAATCGAATTTGAAGTTATCTTCTATTTTGGTAATTAAGCAGATTGAAGAAGACTTGGTCAGAAATTGTATATTGCCAGTCGATAGAGCTTGGGAAGTTGAGGACGCACTGAGTATTTTTTGTTCCAAAACTAAGTGACATTTCTGTCAACGATTTACAGATCACGTGATCGGCCGTCAGCTTGTCAATTCGGTACAGTATACATATTTCATTGCCGTTTGTATTACTTTGTGTACAGAGATTTGAAATGATGAGAGATGAAATGTCAATGTTTTGACCATCCACTTAAATACATTCGTTTTCATCATCATCATTTCGGCCGAACGAAGTCCACTGCTGAATCCGTTAGTCGACTTTTACAACACCCATGGGAGGAGATGGGGTGGTGGTATTCTGAGCCGGCACCACACGGCAATTCGTTTTCAGTCTGATAGTTATTCCATTTCCGACTTACACGTAACTTTTTCGCTCATATCATCATTCTCATTTCGCTCGTTTGAGAATTTCTTTTGTGTCTCAAGTGTTAAACGAAACCGAAACCGATGAGTTAGGCCGTGGCACTACAACGATAAAATTTCAGCTCATATGTCTATTTGTAAAGCGCTATGTCAAGCTGCATTACATAATACACTCTCCCGATTAGAAAGGTTTAGGCTTTAGTCTACCATACTGGCCTAGTGCAGGTTGGCAGACTACACACATCAAGAACATTTTGGAGCCCTCTCAGTTGTGAACATTTCTTCACGATGTTTTCCTTCACCGTTAATGCAAGTGCTAGTGTGTATGTGGAATTCATGTCTGTAAACGCACCCACGACACAGGAGAAACGCTAGTGTGGGGCAACACTAAAAAAAAAAAAAAGAAAAAAAAAGGGGAAGATCATTTTCAGCAAGTACACCAAAACATGTTGGAATAAAAATAATATTTATGCATATTGCTAAACAGATTGATGTTTGCAAGAAGTAGTGTTCTTAATTAGCCCCTCGCCGCGCCGATCCGCCGATACTACCCGATTGCCCTTTACTCGTGTTAACACAATTAGAGTGAACATAAAACAGAAATTATATTTAAATGTGAGCTAACGAATCGGGGACGTATAAACAATTTTGCACTCGACTCCTCTCGTTTTTAAGTTGAGTTTGAAAAGTTACTGCGTTCGGCGTTTATACCTGCCCATAAATGTCATCGTAAGTTTAGAACCAAATCCAGTTTACTGAGAAAAGTATGTGACAAGGCTTTTCTTCTAGCATCACCCCTATACTAATTAATTCAAACTCGATATTTTCCAATTAAGTTAAAATATGCACGTATATGTTACGTGTCATATAAACATAACGTTGCTAGATAGCTACGCGAACGTACTGCTAATGGCAAATAATTCCGAAAAATTGTACCTTAGCAGCGAGTGGGACGTAGCAGTTGCGGTAATTTTCCAGACCTCCTTTTTCACAGGCCTTTAAGTAAGTTGGTGCGGCGGCGATAGGCGTTCTAGGTCTGTTGCGGTGATTCAATTAAAATTATTTGCGTTTTGTTTTCTTTATCAAGTCCAATGTGAATTTGAGTGTCTTATTTTTCTTTTAGTTCTATCCGATTCTTTCATGAACGCCTGTCAGGCGTTACTTCTAAATTATGGAGCGATGAATGAGGTCGTATACGCGCTACCGACTAAAACCACTGGAGCGGTCATCTTCGGCACCGAAGGGGAGCTCCAGCTCCTCGTAAGATCACACTAGAGCGGCCCATTAGTGCCACGCCGTTAGTTACATCTCTGAGGGGATGACTGTAAAGCGGTCACCCCCTCTAGCGGAGGCTTGGCGGCTGTAAAAAGGCTACCCCCCAGGCACTTCTCGGGGAGGATTGTAAAGGATCCCCCAAGCCTCGCTGTGCGCTGTGCTACGCACACGGCATCACGTCACTGCGTGCGCGCCACCGTCTTCCCGGGGGTCGCTCAGCCTGTCAAACGCCTTTGGAGGCACGCTTTCGCGTTTCGCACTCTGGCTATCGATGACGGACTAGTGCCCCGCAAATCGCGCCCCACGGGATGAAGTTGAAGGCGTTGACGATGTCTAGACTGACAGCCAACGCCACCCCACCGCTCCAGGACACTGCCTGTTCCGATAGCGAGCGGACGCGTAAAAATACAACCTCACCTATAATACTGAGATACTTAATGCGAAACCGGACAATAATTGATAATTCTGAATTTTGGGGCATTAGCTGTGTGACGCGACCACTAGATATTAATTAGTTTTACGTATAAGATGAATTGGTGGTAGGTGTTTTTTTTATACAACTTCGTGGCGAGATGAACAAGTCATTCGCCTATTGGTAAGCGACGTGCCTGCCCAGACCAAATTGGATAGTACCCAGGACTAGTCCTGCGAAGCATCAAACTGCGCTCGTCACCTCGAGACGTAAAGTTATTTTAGTCTCTTATATCCTGTAATTTCACTAGCTACAGTGCCCTTCAAACCGGAGCAGTAATGCCTAAAGTTTAAACACCACTGCTTAGCGGCGAATATCTGGCACTGAGGTGGAACCCACCTAGCCGGCCTCTTGCAATAAAAGATCTACCACCAGTAAAATCAGTGGGTCTCTACCAACCAGTACCAGATATTCGCCGCTAGTCAGTAATGTTTAAACTTTGACGTTTCTGTGTTAGTTAGCTAGTGAAATTACTGGGCCATAGTAGAGATTAAATAACTTAATGTATTGGGGTGACGAGCGCAGCGTGGTGGCACGCAGGACTAGTCACTTTTATAGGCAGGCATAACGCTTCAAGGCGGGATCGAGAGAGGGCCGATCCCGCACGGAGGAGGAAGAGATGGTGCCGGGGTACCGCCCCAGCGGTGCCCAGGTCCAATACGCCTGAGCAATCTTTATACAGCGGAGGGCCACGGGGGTCACGGGCGCGCAGATTGGAAGTCTGCGTGCTCATACCGAATGACCCCGGGAAGACGGCGGCGGCGCGCACGCTTGGTCACTTGTGACTTGACACTGTGTGCGCAGCACGGTGCGCAGCGAGACTTCAAGGAAATATTTTACAATCCCACACGAGATGTACCTGGGGGGGTGGCGGCCTTTTTACATTCGCCTCCTCGAGGTAGTGAACACTTTACAATCATTCCCTCCGAGATGTGCCTAAAGGCACGGCATCAATGGGCGGGTCTAGTGTGACTTTAGTATCGAGGACCTGGTCCCTTTCGGTGCTGAAGATGACCGCTACCCGTGCCCCTTCGCCCATCCCCCGGACGGCAGTAGGGAAGTACATGATGTATTTTCACCGGGTTAAATAAAAAAGCCATGACGCTTATCATACTCGTTGCTCGGCTCGTCCCCATGATGAAAACTTTAAACGTTCTGCTTTATTGTTGCGTGTGAAATACGTATAAATATACTGGCACCTTGTGATCCATGTAAACCTATATTTTATTTCATGATATAGTCATTCCTAAGTAGTCGTTAATCGATACTAATTCAAAAGCGCACACTTCTACGAACTACCACTACTACGATAATATACAAATAAAATAACTGTTCAGTATTTGCAACAGATAATAAATATTTCCATGGTTCCTCATTCGCGGTAGCAGTTCGTATAGCTGTTAGCTGGAAGCATCAAACAGTGACGCAATAGTGTGGTATTTATTAAAAGTGGCTGGTGTACAAACAGCGCGTAGCTCTAGTGATGCTCCACAAACACAACAGATTTCTTTGTTCGTTACTCGTATCGATCTGTCGCGTTTTACTCGTGAAGTTGTGACGAACGTGATCACTGAAATACATATTTTTGCTTGTATTAAAATGCTGGGAATATTATGTTGTTTCATATATTTCATTGCTTTATTTGAACTTTTCATAGCAGATATGTTAGGCGCGTGTAGTGTGAAATCATCGATCTCAAAGCTTTTATTTTTAAATAACGTGTTATTTTAGAAATACAATTTGTAATAGAAGTGTGTTATATATAATTGGATACGGTTGCTTTAATTGGGTTCGACAAGAAATCCATTATTATTTTGCATTATTAACATTATAAATATTTAAATAGAATAATACATTATGAACATTTTATTTTGGTAAACCCCAACAATTTTCTAATGACGATAAATTCGTCATTAGAAAATGTTAGTTAGCAATGCTCGAAATATTGAAGCAAGCACGATTTATGAAATACTTGGGTCCTGGCTTAGTTATCTTCAACTTGTGTTTGTATTTTCAGTACCATGTAAGCGAACTTGTATCTAACTGAAAAATATGTACATTTAATAAACCACCTCAATGTAATCAAAATAATTGCATGTACAGGAGTTATCAATCGAGCGGTTGTTGGAGATGGAGTCGCTGGTGGCGGATCCTAACGAAGAGTTCCAGTTCCTTCGCGTAGGCTCCGAAAGCAGCGTGCCGCCTAAGTTCCGCGCGCCCGTCTCCAGTCTCTGTCAGATAGGTAAGGATCATTATAGAAAATTCTATAGCTTGACCTGTTACACACTTTTCCGCGTGGTTCTCAGCAAAGAATATGTCATATACTGTTCGCCCGTTGGTGTTTTAAATAATTATGTCCGGAATGTGGCCAGCAACGTGATCCTGTGTATTAATAAAATCATTCAGACATCGGTCTGCTAAACGTGGTCACTATCGCAACATCCCTATTTGAGCTATCATTCTAGCCATAATTTACGGGTTGATAATTGAAGACATCAGGGGATAAAGGGATTATGTTACAAGGAACTATTCTGCGATACTAAAAAGAACTTAGCAGCTTTATGTTCTTCAATCGAACTTATAATGAACACATGATGTCTTTATAAGTTTCACCTCAGAATGCCTTTACCAAGTAAATAAAACTCGATTTTAAGAAAATTTTACATACTGCCTTTATATCCTGACTTCTTCAATTATGAGATATTTTGGCGAAAGATACTGAATAATTAATATATAATATAAGACGACCCACTTGGATTTCTCCTGTAAGCAACTATCTGTAGACCATACTAATATTTGTTCCTTGCGGAAATCGAACCCGCAACTCGTAGTGCAGTGAGCCAATCGCTTAGCCACTGAGCTAACCGTGGCGGCTGGTTTCATTATTTTGAAGATCATACAAACATGTCAAACTCGAAGTCAAATTGTTTTTATTCATGTAAACCATTTGCTGGCACTTACGAATAGTCAGAATTTAAATAGTTGCACGGTTCCAAGTCGTTGATACTATGGAGAAGAACCGGCAAGAAACTCCATGGATATACTCTTTTGAAAGTATTACAGTCTTCAATATAATCGTAAAAACTATGTGAGCATAATGCATGCCAATGTGTGGGATAAATACACACATATTTATGCACAATGATAATCAAATGCGTTACAATTAGATTACTATAACAGTTATAAGCTGACCAGTCCCGACAGAGGGCACCCGTTCACGGGCATAACGCATGCATCAGCATAGCTCAGCTCAACCATAATGCAGGGAACTTAACCACCTAACACATAACGCTACCTTCAACAAGACATTTTAGTGAGCATGACAGACTCATACTGCCAGGCAACAAGCTGGTGTATATGTTATTACATTAGTGGCTACATAATGCTCACATTCACGATAATAAAAGAGTAAATTATTATACATGCAATATAAAATTAATATAATATATACTAAAATTATTAAACAGTACCAAATGTAAGAAAGTCACTTAAGCGGTAAGCGATCACAGTCTTCCATGAAAAGAGAAATATTTGTTTGTGAAGTAACTTGCACAGCGGCCAAAGTGACACATGCCACTAGTCAGTTTAGCAATACAGCATGATGATGCGGATTATACAACATAATATATCAGGTGACACCCACAGCATACCTAGCTTTGGCCGATATCAAGAATTTCTCATTGCGTTTCTTATTGTCTGTAAATACACTGTTGCGTACATAAGGACCAAAATCTTGATTGTTACATCGAGTAAGGAAACCGTTAGAAAAATACTGGCCTTTCTGGTAGGTAAAATACAATGTTTGTTACATTTTTAGGGTTCCGTACGTCCGTATGAAACAACCCCCTCCCCTCCCCAAACTTTTACCCTATAATCCGGTACCATAAATGCTTTTAAATAACAAATTTGGGTCAGATTTAAAAAAAACAGTGTACATAACATATTCATCGTACGGAACCCTCTTCACGGGAGTTCAACTCTTTTTTATCTGGATTCCCATTATTTAGTTACCAGTGGTTTCCAGTAACTATCGTATATTTCAATTAGTTCATAAATTAAGATCGTCGTCATCCTTGAAGCCGAATAAAGGCCATTGATAGACAGGCCTCACAGATCGCCACAACGGCCGGTCGCCTTTACGACACCCACGGGATGAGATGGGTTGGTGCTGTTCGTAGCGGTTATAAATTAAGTTTTGTTTTTTAAAGTCTACTCATGAAAGTGTGAAGCAAGTCTGACAAAATCTAAAACTAAACTGCTCCATAGTCATCCTTGATGTACGTTGATGCGAATAGAGATTAAAACGCAGAAATAAAAATTCCACGCAGCGTAAAAACTTGGGTACGTTGATATGTATTTATGTACATAAATACATGATTACAACGGCATACATAATTCCAAACTGGTTTAGCGTCAGAATGGATCTACAAAATATCTATGTTGCTTGAATGTTTTATAATAAAACAACATTTTTTACCAGTATGTTTTGCTTTTTCTAAGCGACAATCTGTGTAATTGATACTTGATGTGTTGCTTAAAAAGTCTAACTAACATTCCTTCGACGATGCGTTTAAGTTTAAGCACAACAACACATATTGTGCTAGATGCGATTGTACATGTGCTAAATCGAAATAGAATTTTAGACATTAATAACACGACTTGTTTTGTCTCTATCGAAGACATACATAAGCTCGTTATTATTTGGCAACTATCCTTGTCAGAATGAGTTTCGTGAATCTTTTATAATTATTTTTTTCAATGTATAATCGTAAATCACACCACGTTCTTAAAACAGATTAAAATGTTTTATATAAATTTGACGGCACGGTTGGTGCAATGGCCGATACAGTCGACTGCTGCGCTCCGGGTCGTGGGTTCGATTCCCGCACGGAACAAATATTTGTATGATCTGCAGGTAGTTGATCCGGGTCTGGGTGTATTGTATATGGAATTCATGTCTGTAAACGCACCCACGACACAGGAGATATAGTAGTGTGGGGCAAAGTTTAAAAAAAAAACCGCTAGATAAATACACTTACGGCGGAATACTGAAACCCCAGTTAATATTAACTCCCGCTGGAACGCTTTTGGGCCGCCCGGTTTTGTACCAAAGCAGGTTTCCCGAATAGATTAAACGGGATTTAATATTAACTGACGTTTCAGTATTCGGCCGTTATAGACTCATTATTTCACTGATAAGGGACTATTTTATGCTTATTAACCGACTTCAAAAAGGAGGAGGTTCCAAATTCGAAGCGTACTTTTAAAAAAATGTTTGTATCCCGATTACTCCGAGAGTTGTAGACCTATATGAGCAATTCTTCAAGCCAACAAATAAAAAGCTCTGCAAACATTTCCACTAACCAATCCGGCAGAGATACTGCGTGTAGGGCCCTACAAACAGTGCTTTGAATAGGCCGTTTTATATTCACTCGCAATATTGCTTAAATGATTCGTACGATTTAATTATATATGCTGTGGCTCTATCCAGGAAAAATAAAATTTATCAAACATGATCTCATTTTATCAATTTAGAATCTTATCATAATTATAATAACTATTTGTTTTATCTGTATTAACAATATCTGAAATCGATTTATTCATCAGCTGTGAATAAAAACAGCCTTTATACAAAAAAAACCAGAAATATTGAGATCAGGGAAAGATTATTTTATATGAAAAATATCACCTTTATTTATATATTTCACATTAACCATATATTGACGATGTATTCCGGAAAAAAATACGGTGTCACACAGTGAAAGTGAGGTTTTTTCCTTATCGCGCGGTAGATCAAATCAACGACATCTAAGGCATATTTTTTGATCTTATAATTTCCCTTTAGGCGTGTTATGCCTTTATTGCTGTTTTGTTTGTTATTCTAGTTAAAATATGTCACTATGTTGACATATGTCAATTAGTAAGCTATATGGAATTGAAATTATAATATATTTAATGTACCGTTTATGTGCTGATAAAGTTATTTGTTTCAAATACGACGTAAGTTATATCTGGGTACTTTCTACTATCACTTTTAATACCACCGAGTAGCGTCTTATCTTAAAATTTAATGTGAAAAATGAAAATGTTTATACTTTTTAACGATAGCTTATCAAACATTTAGCTGACAACAAAATCGGGTATCGTGGAAAGTTCGTACAGTCATTTTGTTCTCTGATTTTATGTATTCCGATATTTTTTCCTCAGGCGTGGTATATTTACTGGAATCCCTTTTACTCGTTGTTTGTTCGATGTCTGTCTTGCCTATAATTTACGTGATGTATTCAATTAAGCCGTAATTCAGTTTTAGTGTATTTGAAATTGCTTCTAAGTCCGATTCATTCTGAGTTTGCGGCTGAACTCAGTAGGTACATGGTTATCTGCGCAATCAAGATGTTTGTCTCACCGGGATATCTTTGTACCTATTCGGTAGCTATTGATAACCGTGCCCTTCCGAAAATCATTATCTTAGTGTAATTTGCAAACAAATCAGGTATATTTTTGGTTGGTCGTTTATTATTTAGGTACACGGACTTGAAATAAGTGTATCTGCGATAGAATTGAGGTATATCATTAAAGTTGATACCTATATATCAATGTCAACAGGAATGTGATAAAATCTACTTGTAATCATTACTTGCATTTTGATTTTGGATTAAGGTGTGTTCGTAAGCTATACACATGTGATGTACACATCCACAGCGTATATTTTTACAATACATATGTACCAAGACTGATCGCGAACAATAGGAATTCGTTAGTTTAGATTTTTTATAGTTTTTAAAACTTAATTTGTACGTATGTTTCAACAAATAAAAGGTTATATTCTATAAAAAAAAATGGAAGACGTGTATAGTCTTTATGTTGCATTCCATCAAATATCAATGGCCTCGTATTTTATTGCCTCGCATTTATTAGCAGTCGGCGAAATAGTGAACTAAATTGGACTGTACTCAATTGGATTCTATTTTCCTGCGTTTAACCGTACAAGCAGCGCAGCTTTAAAATGCCACGACATATCTACTGGACACTTCTTCGTTTTAACACGATTTTTTTAATAAATTGTATCTCGTCATAGAATAGTTTTTCACAGTGCCGTATTTAAGCTGTAATGTCATTATCTAAGATTTGGTCGATTTAAGCATATTGATGGCATCACGGCAATACGGCAGGTATTATTATAATAATACCTATATTAGATATTCCACTTATAAGTTTAAATTTCAAAATAATTTCTCACGTTCACCTATTTCGGATACAGGTGTTTAAATAGGTATTACTTTTTAATAGAAAACTAAATCGTAACATAAAAACTGAAGCAATAATAGCTCTGGGGGAAAGTAAGTCATTTTATAAAGTTGCCTGAACTGTGACCCTTTAAAAATTATACAAGAAACAGAGACGGTATTACTGCGATATGATGTCAGAACACATTCTCGTTATAGAACTATACAACCTCTAGTGTCCGGGAAGGACAGAATACGAGAATGAACTTCAACAGCTATTATGTTGCCTATTTACTTATTTTTGCTACAATCGCCATCTTTTTTGGCCTGGTTTAAAGTAATATTGAATACTACTACGTGTCTAACAGCAGTGAAACACCTGTTTATATTTTGATCAACGTCTGGGAACCGGATCTAGAACCTCCAGTTCCACGATCGTAGTCTCAGAACTAGACTAATGAAGCGTATGGCGTAATTTTTGAAGTGAAAACTTCTTTTAGCGCGGTACGCATATTTTTAGATGAGATAAAATCTCTGGACTCTCGACACCGTTACGAGACGCAGCTATAGTGTGTGCATATATGCATGTACATATAGCAGACCGCGAACGCGTCTAGATAAATAAAATAAAACATTTATTGCTATAAAATGTATAACAACTGTTTTGCCTAGTGTTTAAACAACCGATAATACAACAACTGTTAACTCCGATTAATCAATATTTTCGCCGTCGGGATCGCATTAACCCTAGTACCCATCTAAAAAATGTCCAACGCGTCAAAATAAGTTTTCACTTCTGTCTGTCTGTTTTTTATTGCTCTTGTTATCCCATTACCTGACATATGACCTGACTACGCAAAATCATATTATAATATTTTGTCTCATGTGTTATAGGAAACAAACAGATAGCGGCACTTGTGGTATGGGCGCGCGACATCCCACACTTTAGTCAGCTCGAGCTGGAAGACCAGATGCTGCTCATCAAGGGATCTTGGAACGAGCTATTACTGTTTGCCATCGCATGGCGGTCCATGGAAGTTAGTGTTTTTTATTCAATATACAGAACTAATTTCTAATTTTTCAGTTCGACCTATTTGGTGCAGCTATGGACTACGCATTTTTAGATTTAGATAGGCGAATGACGATAACTTTTATATGTAATGATATGCGACCTTTATTAATGAATGGTGAATTAGATAGCTTTCATCCAAATTCTAAATATTATGTTTGAGTAATATTATTTTGTATGAAGAAGAGACGAAACACATTATATATATTTACTAATCGATGAGAAATCGGGGAGAAAGCAATAATTAATTAATTCCTTTGAAGTAAATAATACCGGTGCCGACTTCAAATAGCACCAACCCATCTCATCCCGTGGGTGTCGTAAAAGGCGACTATGGGATTAGCCGTAGGATGGGCAGCAGCGTCCTTAAGGTACATTAACAACTCTACTGCGGTCGCCAACCCGCTTGCCAAACGTGGCGATTATGGCAAAACTCCCCTAGGAGCACACAACACACCCAGACCGGTCGTCACAGAATACCAGCGTGAAATAGTAATATTGCTGCGTTTCGTACGGTCGGTAACGAATACCAGAAGCATAACCCCGAAAAATTAACAAACAAATGCATGGACATGGGTCCTGTGCCCGCCCTAAAGGTCGACAAAACATCAGCAACTCTTCCGGTGTTGCGGATGTTCATGGGCAACGTTGATCGCTGAGGCGGCTTGTATACTAGTTTACATAATCAGCCCATTACTGTCCGTACTGCTGAGCACGGGCCTTTTCTCATGATGAGAAAGGTTAGTGCAGGTTGGCAGACTACCCACACCATTTATTAGAACATGTTGCAGCCCTCTCACTGCAGGTTTCCTCACGATGTTACCTTCACCGTTAACGCAAGTGATAATCAAATTCTGATCCGCACATGAATTCGAAAACTCAGTGGTGCGGGCCGGGATCGAACTCAGACCCTCCTGTATGGAAGGCAATTATTCAACCATAAAGCTATCACTGCCTCTCTTCCCATCCCTCTTTATGCTCGTTTGCCCTACAATATTAAAACTTACTACCAGGAGCAATATTTTCACTCATACTTTAAAATAACTGTATATGTTTTAAAAATGTTTATGTTGTGATTTTTTCAGTATCTGACTGAAGAGCGTGACAACGTAGATGGGACTGGCAACAGGAACACATCGCCGCCACAACTCATGTGCCTCATGCCCGGTACGTTCACTCATACATACCTTCACGTAGTTACCATGATGATCAAACCAATGTTTAGGCATTTGCTTCCACAGTGACAGAAAATTATGTTTATAAAATTAGTTGAACAGCAAAACGTTGTAATGTCCTTCAAAAGGTTCAGGTGCGTAGTACCCACAGCGTGCATGTATATGAAAGGCCTAAATGTGAATGCAGCATAAACAGCGTGAAAATATGGCGTCCTGTAGATTTTATCTACGTGCAGGAGTGATTAAATTGTAATGGCGCCCTAAGCATGCTCTGTATCTATGCGACTACGAGTTTGGAGAGTTTGGAGCGAGTCAGTCACAGCGCCGTAGTGTTGAGTAGGACACGATTTAAAAATGAGTTTGTAAGAGTAGCCTCTTTTTTGTACTGCGCCAGTACAATGTCCCACTTCAAATGAGGCGAGGCGTCATGACGTGATGACGCCTCGCCTCATTTGCACCTTCATGAAGCTTGGCGGTACATTTGAAAGAACGAGTATTTCATGTACTGTTGCTGTATTTGTACTGCCCGACGTGATGACGCCTCGCCTCATTTGCAGCTTCATGAAGCTTGGCGGTACATTTGAAAGAACGAGTATTTCATGTACTGTTGCTGTATTTGTACTGCCCTGTCTTACAAAGTGTGATTGAGGTAATACTTAAAGCAAAGTAATAAAAAGCGATTTTAGACGAATGACGATTGTATCGACGTTTCTACTTATTAGCCACTGTAGCATTATTGTGCAAGCGACTTATTTGTAAAACATGATTTTGATTTAAAATATACCTAATACACAGACATAAACAAGCAAAATAAATAGGTATTTAACAACATTCATGAAATCATATTTTTCTAAAACTGTCGCGTCTCGTACTTTGTACTAGTACATTTGTAATAGAGTGAATAAAAACATCATGTTGTCTCTTGCAGTCACGATAATGTCCGTTGAATAAAAAGACGTGCTTTTGAAGCATGTGCCTCATTCTCTCTCTGTCTCTCACCCTACAGTTCACATGCGAAGAGTAAAGTAACGCGACATAAAATTTGAAGTGGTACATGTTATAATGTTGAGCCGCTCTTACAATATTGTGTCATGTACGGGACAAATGTACCGCCTCTTGTATGTCCTACTCAACACTACAGCGCCGAACTCGGTGAACGTGTCGTTTACGTTTCAATTGTAATAAGAAACTCTTACCAAGGGTACTAATATTCTTACAGGCTTTATAATTGTAATGTCTCAGCTGTTCGCGATTATTACACATTATAAGGGTTTTATAATTGATAAGGGTAGTAAGTAGATGGCAAAAGCATTAACAATTTTTTTTGTTTGCAACTTAACTTAGTGATAATAGATACCAGCGCGCTAATTAGCTAGAAACAGCAACAGCAGACGCGATAGCAGCTATCGCGCAGCCAAGGATCCAACGGTGGCAAAGTGTCAAAAAATTGGTAATACGTAAGGCATTCGCTCGCTTGTCGCTGCTTGTGGAGGATGCATAGTTACTAGCGCCAGTAGCGATAAAGTAGCCATCAGTGGAACTAAAAAAAAATATTGTTTTTAGTTCATTGATTGTCCGACAGAGGCGCGTCAGAGATCTTCGCCTGTTTAGACCCTATCGGCAAATAGGTAATACCAAATTGACGTTTGACAGCGGCGTTGGAGCAATTTACGCCTGTTGCAAAGCGTCTGCGACTTAGGTAATCAGCCCGCGGTTGTATATATGAATTACCAGCTTTTTGTGACAGTTGTACAAAATGCCTCACGAATTCCGCCGCTCCTCATATTGTGCCGCCCTATGCCGAACCTCGCAAGTCTAAGCCTAAATCCACCCCAGCCCACTTCCACGTGAAAATGGCGTCATTCTATTTATGTAGTATTTAATAATGAAGTTTTATAACATACTAGCTGGGACCCGCGGTTTCACCCGCCGTTTAATTTAAAACAAATTGGATTATTTATGAATAACTTAGAGTACTACGGCATAGACACTTGACAAAAAAATTAAAATAGCACCCTATATACCTACTTTCATATGCATGTAGTCAAAATCTGTTATTTTGATATTACAAACAGACACTTCAATTTTATTTGTATTGTAATATATAAATTGGCTATAAAAAATATGTTTTGGCAAACAGGCATCTTAGGCCCGTATCTTACTGATCGAGAATCAAAACTCAAATAGAATTTGAATCGAGATTGCGTTAATCAAATATGAACCCTACGTAATACGTCTAGCATTTAGATTCAATTGATGCAATCTCCACTCAAGTTCTGCTCGAGTTCAGATTCTCGACCTGTAATACGGGCCCAAGTTGCATATCAGCCTTCGTAGTTACTGCTGTACAAAAATCCTTAGTTTCAAGATGCGCCACGTCACTCTGCGCTCGGCATAAGAGAGAATGCTTGTTCATACCCATTAAAATACCTGTTTTCTGATTCTTAATATAATATGTTGGTATATTATACAAAAATATAGATTAATAGGTTTTTTATTACGTCGGATGGTAATTACCGAGATACGCAAAGAAATTTGAAAGGACACATTTTGGAGCGGATTTAGTGCGGCGTAATATACGCAAGTAGTTATGTAAGATCAGTTTAAATTATCTGTGGTACGATCGACACATTTTTTCGACTTTTTCTTGTAGTTATGTGATCGGTTATTCGTTCGCTCGCGCAGTAGTTAGAGATGGTGGCATTACTAAAATAATTTAACGAAGCTCAACTTCAAACTTGTACTTCGCCTATTTTGGCTTGAGAATGTTCATAATTTTGTTTGATACATTATTTATTATTTGAAATTGCGTACTTACTTATTGTGTAACATTGAATGAAATGTGTGTGCAATTCATGTCTGTAAACGCACCCACGACACAGGAGAAATCCTAGTGTGGGGCAAAGTTTAAAAAAATTACCTATATTATCCTGTTCGTCAGGTTACCATTTGTTAATGTTACTGACCTTTAGAACACGATTCTATGCATAATTAAGTTTATCAAATTAATGTGTAATACGTACTTTAAAATTGAATACCACTTGTAGATAAATGCTGACACACCAGTATTTTTTGTCGGTACGTTGAATTTAAGTTTCGTGTTTAAGGTCACACTAACAGTTGAAATAAAATTCAAAATATTGTATTATAATCCATGTGTTGTCCGGATTTAGAATATAGCACCACTCCATCTCCTCCTGTGGATGTCGTAGTCGCCTAGGGGACTCTAATCCAGAGGGATGGGCAGCAGCGTTCCTTCTGAGGAACAGTAGCAACCCTGCGCTCACCAACCCGCCAAGCGTGGTGCATACTGGCAAATTCCCCCCCAAAAAATTACACGGCATGTAAGTAGTGGTTTTACGGGGGAGGCTTTTGTAATGGACGTTTTTTGTCTGACATGATGATGATATGATGATTATAATCGGCTGTTTATGGATATAAAGCTGACCGCTGGGTCAGTTAATTGACCTAGAATGTCCTTTACCTACCCTTATGTTTTTTTTTTAAAAAACGTTGCCCCACACTTGGATTTCTCCTGTGTGGTGGGTGCGTTTACAAACACAATACACCCAGACCCGGAACATCTACCTGCAGATCGTACAAATATTTGTTCCGTGTGGGAATCGAACCCACGACCCGTTGCGCAGCAGCCGACTATATCAGCCACTGCACCAACCGTGCCGTCACCCAATCTGTTGGGTAGATCCAGATAGTATTCTTATAAATTACTAGCTTTACCCGGCCACGCGTTGCTGTGGGTAAATGCACGTAATTACAACATGCATTTGATTCTGGATAAAAAAAACAATTATGAGTCGCCTGATTTAATAAAAAAAACATGAGCGTATATGAATACAACGATGTGTAAATACCTCAAAATGATCGGTAAAGAACTTTACGAGATTTGCGATATTGCAAAAACGAACATTACATTTTTATATACATAGATACAAAAGGGAAAATGTTATTCATGGCCGAGGCGGAGTGGACGATTCATTAGAAAACAGACAAAAAATATGCATCACTTTGAGAAAACAAATATATTCACCGTATTACAGAATCATGGTCTTCCTGAGAATGACCATGGCCAATATTAATCGATACCTTATAAACACTTTCAAGGTAACTCAACACATATTCTAAAACAACATAATTTTGCGGCCGAATACTGCAATGCCACTTAATATTTAAGACCCTCTCAACTATTTGAAACGCCTGTTTTCGGTAGGATAGCGGCCGTCGAGTTAAAGTCAACCCAGTGTTTTGAGCTCGATACTTCCCAAGTCCAATATTCGTTGCGAACTCTGTTCTCGAAGTTATTGCCAAGTGGCATACTCGGCAATAACTTTGAGAATCGAGGAACGGGTTCGCATTGAAATTGGGCAAGATGAAAGTCATGTCAAATGCCCATGTCTCTCTCTGTTCTCGAAGTTGTTGACGAGTATGTCTACATGGGACAAACCGTCCAGTTACTTGTGTAATTACTTTTTGAAGCCCTCATTGTGACTACCCCTTGCTAGGGAGGTGTGGATATAGGTATAAATATTTAGGGGGGGGGGGGGGGGGCCATAATCGCCACGCGGGCGCAGGCGGGTTGGCGATCGCTACACAGTATTCCCAAAGTTCCATTTAATAGACCCATGAGATGAGATGGGGTGGTGCGATTCCTAGCCGGCACCGCACTGCTAACTTGTTCACTGGTTGGTTTAATTAATAACTTATCTATTTACGGACTTCAGGTATGACTCTGCACCGCAACTCGGCGCTGCAGGCGGGCGTGGGACAGATCTTCGACCGCGTGCTCTCCGAGTTGTCGCTCAAGATGCGCACGCTGCGCATGGACCAGGCCGAGTACGTCGCGCTCAAGGCCATCATACTGCTCAACCCCGGTACGTACGCACTCCATAAGGAATCCTGTACCCACAAAATCTTCGAGCTAACTTGCGTGCAGACCTCTGCACAAGTCAGAGCGACAGCATTCGTGCTTATCACCCATTGCACTTTACAGTTTGGTTAATCTTACTGGCGGTATGTCTCTTATCGTAAGAGGCCGGTTGGGTGGGTACCACCCAGTGCCAGATATTCGCCAACTTTATACATTACTGTGCTCCGGTTAGAAGGACACTGTAACTAGTGAAGTTACTGGGCATAAGAGACTAAATAACTTCACGTCCCGAGGTGACGAGCGCAGTGTGGTGCCACGCAGGAGTAGTTCTAGCATTGTAATATTTTTTTTATAAAACCTCGCACTAGGATTTCTCCTGTGTCATGGGTGCGTTTTACAGACATATATTCCTCTCACAATACACCCAGACCCGGAACAACTACCTGCAGATCATACAAATATTTGTTCCGTGCGGGAATCGATCCCACGACGCAGAGCGCAGCAGCGGACTGTATCAGCCACTGCACCGGTTGTTATGAACAGGCATGTCGCGTACCACCAGGCGAATGACTTGGTCATGCAAAACTTCATTTCTCGGGATATCCAGCTCGCTGATCTCATCAGCCCGTCAACATCCACTGTTGAGCATGATGGGCCCCCACGGTCCTGGGAGATATAATTATACATACTATGCTGGCAGTCGGATTTGTGATCGCTGGATGTTATTTGCAGCACACGAGAGAATGCTGTCTCGGATCCATATGATATCGACCATTGGTCGCTTTTTACGACGCTCATGGGTGGAGAGGGCTGGTCTATTCATTTCCGGGAACCATAAAGCCAATCGAAAATTACCGAATTAATCGAAAACCAGTACATTAATACAAATACATTCTTTTCAAAATTGAAACCTTATTTTTCTACCATTCGATTATAAAAAGAAAGGCGTACTAGGGTACTGTTCACATAGAATAGAAAACATTTATTCGACAAAGAACATATTAGACAGTGCATAAAATAGAATGAAAGGTACAAAACACATTCTAAAGTGCTGGTGCGCTGTCGAATATGCTTGTTCCGAAAGGGTTACCAACTCAGCATGTGTTATACAGTATTATACAATTACTCGTTTATTTTTGCAGATGTGAAAGGTTTGAAAAACAGACAAGAAGTCGACGGTTTACGAGAAAAGGTAATTTGCATACATTATATTTTTAATGACACCGCACCCCTGATTTTTGCGTCACTGGACATTCTATGTTAATTACAACGAATTCGTATTTGGCATATCACGTTTGACCTGTGTGAATTTTAAAGCAATTGACATTGAATTATAAATGAGCCTCGTCTAACTACATGTTACAAACGTGGTGATACATGTTGCCATCAGAGGTTTTTGGCTATACAATATTCTGTTGCCCAAATTTTCGATATTTGGGCTTAGAGATTGTGTTAACGTTATTTATGATTTCTTTTTACAGATGTTCTCGTGCCTGGACGAATACTGTCGAAGGTCGCGTGGCTCCGAAGAAGGTCGTTTCGCAGCTCTATTACTACGGTTGCCAGCGCTACGCTCAATCTCGCTGAAGAGCTTCGAGCACCTGTTCTACTTCCACCTCGTGGCGGAGGGCAGCATAGGCGGCTACATCCGTGACGCGCTGCGCAATCACGCGCCGCCCATAGACACCAACATGATGTAAACACAAGGCTTCTTAATACGCGTACCTAGAGGCTTTACGTTCGTGTCCATATTTGGAATGGAAAATCGGATTCGAGCAGGAGCACCCGCTCCTGCCCGCGGTGGCGAGGAACTACTTGGATATGGCGTGATATTATCGGAGTCAAGTTACGCAGCTGGATAACAAGTTTTTGTTTAACGTCTATTTTTTAAACTGGAGTAACCTTTGAACCTTGGAGTTTGCCTTTCAAAGGTTTATGTTGAAGTGGTTTCGACCATTTAATTAGGGTCTATTACATGAAAAGTTGGCTTTAGCAGTCGTCGATTGGGCGTGTCGTGTTAGCTCCATATTCGAGAAAATATGTGCGTGCAAGTGACCTCTGCATGACTTTTGGCACGATGTAGGTGTTTATCAAATAAACAGTACCGCATAAAAATATATCGTAATTTTGTTAAATTTAGCGAGGCATACGTTTTGGCAGCAGCATGTTGATATTTTTTATAGGAATGCTATTTAGTATGTTTATGGAAAATTGGCCTTTATTGTAGCAGCCCGCTAGAAGACAATATGTGGCATAGAAAACATTCTCGCTATACAATTATCGTTGGGTCTGTCCCCATGCTATTAAGTACCTGGGCTATAAATATGCCTTTTCTAAAGGACTTTATTTTTCGTTTACCTTTTGAGTTCGTAAATAATTTTTAAATAAACCTCATCGGGTGTATTATGAGGTGCGGGTCACGCAATATCGCCGCGTCGTGTATCGGTGTATGTATATTTTATCGCGAACTACAGATGTTAGGTAGTGTAAATGAGGCCGCCTCTTTTATTACGTAGAATATTATTAACGTAAATTAGTCATTCATTTATTAGGGAATTTTAATCGTCAGGTAGATGACCATAGCGAATTAATATAATGTTAAAATAATTAATGTGTAATATTAACATTTACCAAATCTCTCTTCAAAGCACGTACATTTATTACTATGTATCTTTATGGATAATTATGTCTAAGCGTTCACTGAGCCAGTGAAAAAAATGTAGATTCGTAAAAATGAAACTAAAAGAAAAGTTATACAAAATTATGCTTCATATATTTCCCATATATACACATGTTGGTGCTTTAGCATGCATTATTTACATATTATGCATATCAAATATGCATAGTTAACCTTGAATTTAATGTTACTTGATAAATCCTTATTTTCATTACGGTAAGTATAGAAAGTTATAAAAACTGTAAATATATCTTTGCATGTACAATTTTATTATTATGTTTAGACGAGTAATTTATATTGCATATTAATATATACCTCACCAGTCGGGGGTGGAGGGATAAAGTGGATAGAATGGCCTACTCATTGCAACTTGTCAAAGCAGGTCACATTATTTTTGTACCTTCACAAGGTGTAACATGCATTTTCAAAGATTTCACTAACAAAATTATAATAACCAGTATTATAACATTCGCTAAATGTTGAAGACGACTTAAAAACCACGCTGTAGATAGAGAGTACGACGAAACGAGTCATTCTGGAAAGCAAGTTTAGACAAACAATTGCTAAAAATAAAATTGTTTCATAAGTGTTGAATATATAATTATAGAAAACTTATATTGTGATTATAATCGCTGGACGTAGCAGCTCAAATAACTAGGAAGTTACTGTATCAGCTCTATTTGATCCACCTTCGTAGGAGCCGTGTTTAGAGTGACGGTTTTCACGTTCACTGTAGTTTGTTAACGTTGAACAGCCAGTATTTCTGTTATAATGAAGAATTAATGTTGAGCAATGATAATTATTATTATTATATGGATGGGTTTGAATTATATGATGGAGATGTTGCAGCGGTTGTGAGATGATTTATAATGATGTTCACTAATTATCTGACTAAATTTAAGTTATATTTTTTGTATAGACATACATATAGCTTTAAGATTCATAAATGTGATTAAAATTATTATCACAATAGTGTCAATCTTTTATTAACATCACAACTACAACTCACGGCTCGCGGCACCGCTTAACCGATCTATAAGGATGGTAATGCTGCCGTTGATAATCCATCTTTCCTTCTCCATTAGACATTACAACTGGAGTTTCTTGTCAGTAGTGACAGGTGCTTACCTGACACACTTTTTTTTTGGTAGTTATTTGCTTAAATATCTCCCAAAAAAAAGCGTGTTAGCTCCTACGCACGACTGGAGTTTACTCCGTAAGTACATTTGTCTAAGTAATTAATAGGCAGTGAGTGTTAAAAAATAAAAAGCACAGATATTTATATGTACGATATATCATATATAAAAATTAATTATAACCTACCTTTTTTTTTTATTGGTGCCCAGTGGAAATTCTTCATGAACTTCCTTCGCCCCGGGGAAGGGCGAAGGGGTATGCCGGACTCCTACCGGCTGAAACCACTGGAGCGGTATCTTCGGCACGCAAGGGAGGCTCCAGGTCCTCGTATGATCACACTAGAGCCAATTATAACCTACCTAGTAACTGAATCCACGTGTTCGTCGGATTTTCTTCCACCGTCACTTAAACTAGATTTTCCCATATTTTTGTTTTTATATTTTTTGATTTAATCCACTGCGTCTTAATAATAATAATATATTAACTGAAATAATATAAAAACTGAACAAACGACATTTGACACATACATGACTTTAACGCATGTCTCTCTATTACACGGGTTTATATCCCCTGTAAGGGGGAACCCGGTCTTTTGATAGGCTTACGCGGGGACATGGGTCCAACACGCAGAGGCCCTTTAGAGAATTTTAATCTAAAATGTAATGGGACACTAACCGGGAACTCTCCATGGCTACACTATGAAATGCAGTCTCGGATTGTCCCCGGAGGTGTAAAACTATTGTATAAGATGGAAACTATAATTATTAGGTCTATTGTAATGGGTGCTAAATGGATAATATACTTCTAAAACCTGAAAAAACGGCGTCTGCCTTTCAACGTTTATAGTGAAATTCTGTGGCAGACGGTGACTCGCCACTCACAAGATGGGCCCCCTAAATGGCCACCACTACAGGCGACAAGGAGCAACACCAGATAATATATTAACTGAAATAATATAAAAACTGAACAAACGACATTTGACACATACATGACTTTAACGCAGAAGATGCGCAGTAAAACGTAACGCATTTTAGTTAACGCTCGACAAAATTTCACTCTTAAAATTTTCATACCGGGGCCTTGTATATAAATCGATTCTTAAGGAGTAAACTCCACAAAAATTGTCTCTAACGACTTAAAAAAGACAGCTTATACAGTCCCAGAAATAGTTACAATACCTACCTGATGGTATTGATGAAATATATCAAGATTTCAGTAACCTCTATCTCCATCCCTGTTTGAGTTCGGGCCTTCTCACTTTTTTGCTGCAAGTCACACAAGTTTTAACACAAACACAAAAAAGATATAGCGAAAGGAAATCCGTGCCAACTGGGTGTCCATAAGACACCTCTTATTTTTATTATAAAAATGAAACACTAGGATTTCTCCTGTATCGTGGGTACAATCTACAGATATAAATAAATGCACAAATACTCAGACTCGAAACAACTATCCGTGGACCATACAAATATTTATTCCGTGCGGCGATCGAATCCGCAACTCGTAACGCAGGAGGACGGATTGTGGCCAAGCTCTTAGCCACTGAACCGTAGTTTCTACAGACAATCTGAATATTCCTCATATGGCAGTGAATAAAAATGGAACAATATTGTCTCTTCATTGCCTAGTTCAGATGTTGGTATTGTTGCTTAATTTAAACTCATATCACTTTAAAAGAACTTTAATAGTATATACATAGTATTTTTAAGAGGTAAACACTGTGTGAGCTATGGTTCAAAATAAAGGCCCAAATAATAAAATCGGACAACGGAGCCAGACAATGCCCAAGGAGCGAATTTCGCCTACTCTAAACCTCCTCGGGCGAATAGCCGCCCGTCCCTGCGATAGCAGCCTGCGTCACCTTCGGGGTGACGGTGTCGTCCAGGTCCCGGATCCTCAATTCGACCATCTTCATGGGGCGCACGATATGCCCGTCAAACACGGGGAGGAGCACCTCCCGCATGCGGCTCGCCAGCCTATCTGCCTTGTCGCCGCACTCCTCGCCAGCAACGGAATTTCGCCGCTAGCTGCCCTCTTCACGGTCACGGTGTCCGGACCGAAGCCGAGGTCGGCTAGCGTGATGCTCCGTCTTGCCTATGCTATGACTTCATCCAACCGACAGTAGGGTGAGCCCTCGGGCATTGTGACCGTGATATGCGGGCGATGCGGGTACCTTGCGGAAGTTAAGTCGCAGGCCCGGCAGATGTCGCCTTTTGGCCGGAAAATATTATATTAGGCCACACTTATCTGTTACAAACATTAAAATAATAATAAGAATAACCGTTATAATGATAATTATTATTAATTTTATATAATTATATTATGTATTAACTAATTAATTTAACTACATTTATCATTTAAATAATCATTGATTGAGTAATACGCTTTATTAATCAAGTAGATCTTTAATTTATTTTTAAAGGCGCTAAAATTCTTGGCGTCTTTTACATTATTAGGTAGTTTATTATATATTCTTGGGCCCATACAGAATGCACTCTTGTCAAACATAGCTGTTCTATGGCTCATTGCGCGAAGGGTACTTGCGTGCCTGGTACTTTTTAAAGTTTCATATTTATTGATGTTACTTCTAATGCCTAATGATATTTCATAAATATATAGGGATGGGAATGTCAGTATTTTTAAATTTATAAAATGTGGTTTACATGTCTCTGTAGGCTTTAATGTACAAATTGACCGGATACATCTCTTTTGGGCTTTGAAAACAGCATCTTTTTCTGTGGCATTCCCCCAACACACTATACCATATCTCAGTATCGAACCGACGTATGCGTGGTAGGCTGATAGGAGTGCACTTTGATTTACTACTTTACGAAGCATATAGAGAGCATATGAATACCGACTTAGTTTTGTACATACTTGTTTAACATGTGTCCTCCAGGTCATATCGGAATCGATGTGTAATCCTAAAAATGTTGTAGTGTTTATTTGTTCTATGGTCATTTGTTCAAAATTTATATTTAATGTATTTAATTTTGACTGTTTGTTTTTGAAAGTCATTATATACGTTTTAGTTAGGTTAATTTTAGTTCATTAAAATTGAGTCAGTTAACTATAGATGCTAAAGATGAATTTATTTCAGTCAGTTCAGTCGCCTCCCTAACACTGGAAGGTAAGCGATATTTTTGAGCAATCGGGCTCACCGACATCGCTTACCATCCTACCACTAACCGCACTAACGGCGCGGAAGCACAAGCTTTTCACGCGTCTTGGCAAAACCACAGCTGACATAGGCACCGGAAATGTCACTCCGGGCCTGCAAGTCGCACGATAGAGTCGGATCCAGACTCAACATCGTCAGTTATATTATTTTTGTGTTTTACCTACTTACCTTAGTTTTCCTTTATGCACCGTTGTTCACAAATGTAAACTAGGAGCTTTTGAAATCAAGTAATTTTTATTATTTGATATAATTCTATTATTTCCCTTGTTTTTATCTTTACTTTTTTATGGAGTTGGATAGCACATACGGAGCGCCGCAGCACCGTAATCTCCCCTGGGTTCTGGTAGTGCTAAAACTGGCACTGTATATATGTATGGTACTGTGTAATTTTATAAAAACTATAATAAAAATGTATATATAATTAAGTTGTATACGTATTTTAATTAGATCTTTTATAATTGTGTCAGTTATAAAACCAACATCTAATGTATATTTAAGTATACTTAGGGCACAGCCAAGCAATAGAAAAAATAGCAGCACATTCGTGAAATTACACTTTTACATTCATACACGAAGCGCATTGCTGAAAAAATATATATTCAAGGTAAAAAAATACATTTGAGATATGAAAATTATGAGATAAAACATTATAATAGTTCAGCTTTTAATTTAAATATAATTATACACTTAAAAGCTCCTATGTAGTACTTAGATATTAAAATGCGATGCTTCCATTGATTCGAACGCGTCCAACTTCACATTCATCCTGTAAAAATAAAATGGCATTTAGTTACCTATAATCTATTTTTTGGTTTTAATAATTAGATATCTTATGACGCTCACGAATATGACATTGGCAGTGATTGAAACACACACACACCTGTGCCTAAGCTAATCATTGCATAACATGTTAAGTGCACAAGCGCGGATCTTCGTACCAATAGATTGCGTACATTTTTGATAGTAGGATGCCTTCTTAGCTTTTTATGGCTAAAGGCGCTCATAGCCAGTTGCACTCACTGATCGGTAAACGATTGGCGAGGTTAAGCAACGCTTGGCGCGGTCAGTCTCTGGATGGGTGACCGCATAGTGGTATTTCAACTGAGCGTCTCCGTGCTTCGGAGGGTACGTTAATCGTCGGTCCCGGTTGTGGTCATTAGACAGCAGTCGTTAAGCCAAGTCGGGAGGCCTTTGGGCGGCTTGAACAACTCTGACACAAGGGTGGCCACTAACCATACGAAATTATTATAATATATGGCTTAAAATATAATTAAATATAATAGCAAGTAACATATAATAAAATATCATCATCAAATACGGTCATCGATCATTCGATCAAGTATCTTTTTTTTTACAGCCGTCTGGTTCAGTCTGTCGCAAAACAACGTGAAAAACAGTGGTAAAATTGACAAAAAATTTAATTGCCGACAATTCTTGGCAAAAATCGTAAGTAAAGGTCAGTATCCATAAAATCTTTATGGATCCACTGTTATATTGCTAATGATTATTGTTTGGGACAAGCCGGCCGCACATTCCCATCCATTGCAACTCTTGTAAGCCAGAATCTACAATGGTGACAGTGCAGGCAGGCTTCAGTTGTGGACGTTCTTTGGATGCTGTGATTACTGTTTATAGTAAAATCCTGCACATTTTATCTCAGCCTACAAAATCGCAGTGCAAGTGTGCATAACTAAAAAGATATTTATTTTTTTATCTCTCTCTATTTCTAGCACATATAGTTTAATTTTTTTCATTTGGTAACTTCGATCAACAATTATTGTATAGATTTCCGACTTCAAAAACGGCCCGAAAATAAGAGTACGAATATTGTGGTCTTATTTGATATTAGTATGGTCCAATCATAGACTACAATAAGACGTTCAAAATGCCGCAGAGCGCGTCCAATAACTGTGAAAATAACTACAGTAACACCCATTTCTGAAGAAATATCTTTCTTTCTATTTTTTATGTAAAAAGTATGTTTTAATGTAATAAAAATTGAATTGAATATGAAACATAAATAAATTTGTAATTATTACATTTTTTCTCCAATGTTTGGTCAAACATTGACTGATTAAGAACAGGGAATGCGTGGAGTAGGACGGTTTTGGCCGTGCCAAACCTTAAAACAAGTATATGCAACAAAAAAGTGCGTAGAGAATGCCTATGAAATGAATAAATAATGTAGCATAATAAAAATACTTGAGGCGTCGTTGGACAGCCTACAGGAGCGAAGCTTCTTACGCTATGTAAAATCGAATTTAACAACGAATAAAAATATAAGCAAGTGCATTATAATAGGAATTTAAAATTAGAAAGAATAGGAAACTAAACAACTAATCTTAACTAAAACTCAACTAATCTAAACGAACCTCAACTAATCTAAACAAACCTCAACTTATCTAAACGAACCTCAACTAATTTAAACGAACCTCAACTAATCTAAACTCAAGTCAGCTCACCCAAAATAAACTAAACCCAACTAATCTAAACTTTATTTGGAAACTATTCAATAATAAAGTATTACTTTAAAAGTGTTTTATTATAATGTGTAATACTCGCGGAAACCTAAGACATTATTAAAGTTTTACTTATTTTACTAATCACATTTTGTAGATGTCGAACTGAGGAAGACTGCATCCACTCACGCCATAACCACCGAATATAACTTGCCCCACAAGAGCTTTGAAGGTGTAAGCCACTGTCCTGCTCCATGCATGTGGTGCATGATGATTATAAGGATGATGGTTTAACATGGGACAGTATTGAGCAATATACGGGTATACTCAATACACATAAATAAATATACAAATGTAAAGAAGTGTGTGCATATGTGCGCGTGTCTCTTTAATACACAGTATGTGGTGAAATATCATGTATGCAATGCATTATAAATCATATCGCTTTTTCTTTATAGTTTTGGGGCGGAAATTTAAAGCCTGTTATGGCCAGGCAGGCTAGTCTTAGAAGGTGAAGACGAGGAAATCGTATTGATACCTCGCAGATTAGATTTTTTATCAAATATTTTCGGACCACGCACTGGAAGGCCTTGTCCGCACTGACGGGTGGCTTACTTGCACCTTGCGACTCACCATTCTCGCAACCACCCCCGCACTTGCTACTTGGCGCTTTCGATAGTCGCCTGGCGTGTCGAGAAATCAACAAATGAGTTTTTTCATTTTTTTCGTATAAAAATAGAACAAATGTTATTTGCAGCTTTTTTCAAAATGACTTTGTGTGGAATGCTGCTTATCGTCTGCATAAAAAATCATAAAGATTTCAAGGGTTTTATATTTTTTGCACGGCACCCTAATTCTTTTTCTAACATAAAAGTAGCCTAAGTTATTCCTTATAACATCAGCTATCTGACAGTGAAAGTCCCGCCAAAATCTGTCCAGCCATTTAGGAGATTACCTGGAACAAACAGACAGACGGACAGAGAGACAAAAAATATTAAAAATGTGATTTTGTTGTAAGTATCGTATATACTTTCATATGCATTTAGTAAACAGCTGTTATTTTGACATTACAAACAGACACTTCAATTTTATTTATTTGTATAGATAACGGCTGGCAAAGATGAAACCTACACTAACAACTCGGGCCAGCAGAATAATGGACTAGCTTTTTTTTAATTGTTTTCAATAATTTGCGACCGTTCTGGTCTGTAATGTAATGTAATTATGTATATGTAAGTTAATGCAAAAAATTGCAGAGGATGTTTATTAATTACGCATGACAAACGATTACTCGAGATAATGAATTCGATAGTAAATCCGTCTCGTCTATACTCTTAGAATGTGAAAATCAAGTATCAAAGAACAATACTTTTTGACGTGACCAGCCTGCATCTCTTGCCAGCCATTGCAACTCCTGAAGCCAGGATAAAGAATGGCGACGATGGTAAGAACACCGATCAATGACCTTGGTGTGTATAGAAATGAAAACTATCTTCGCACGTTGCGCGTGTGCGAAATTAATCAGAACATAAAAATGAAGAGAAAGAACTATACTTATAAATTGTTTTTGATTTCAATCTTGCAGGCCTGTGTAACATTGTGCAGTCGAACAGATGAATACTGCACATCCGCTTTAGACATCCGTGTTGGATACATGAATATCGAATTTCTATACAAGAATTTCGCAAAATTATGAAAAAAAAGCTTCTCCTGCTATGAATCTTGCACTTTGTCGATACTGACAGCGTAAATCCTTGACTTTGTGGTAACCATTTAAAACAATGAAAATAGCGTCTTTAGGAGAGCATTGCTAGGATGAGTTCCAGTCAAGTAGTGGCAGTACGACTAGTTAAATGTATAACATATTGGAGAAGATTATTAAGCACACGATTCTCATTCCGAATATGTGAAAAAAATATTACCTTAATATTTAATAAAAATATTCAGTCTTTTTTCAAATCGCTGTTTTCGATTGTACACTTTGATGCTGGGTATTGACCAAAGATTAAGAATATTTGGACAATTCACCATGACGAGCCATGCCGAAGAACACGGAAGAGAGCCAGCCCATTTAAGAGGTTTAGTCAACCAATGACTACAGCTAAGGTTTCCCACGCAAAAGATAAACAAAGAATAATATAATACATAATTTTATATTAAAACTGGTTCCTGAATCCATGCGTAAGATTTTATTTGTGGAGCGTTTCTGTTTTTCTGTGCTAGATTACAATAAATAAATGGGTAGTTTTGATCTCGAGGATCAAAAGCTATATTCCATGTAACCATGTATTTATTGGACAGAAAACAAGGAATGAAGTTGTATTTAAAAGCATTTAGAAGGGTGTTCAATTGCAGTATCCTCAATACTTTTATTATATACCGCGTTAATGTATAAGTTATGATTATAAGTTTATACTTTAAAATATTCAAATATTACTCAAATAGTATTTTGACTTTATATGACAAGAAAGTCATATAAAGTCAAAATACTTAAAATCAATTATTATTTAATTAAATAAATATTCACTAGTTATCTTAGGGCCGATTTTTCAATCGTCAGATAAGACGTCTAATAACTACCTGACTATTTAACTGTTTATCTGTCTGATAACTGGTTCAGGTAGTCGCCTTATTCGTCAAATAAAGCCTATCTGACGACTGAAAAATTATATTTTTGATAAATTATATATAATTAAATATCTGTCGAATAAATGCTATCTGTATTTTTATCTGACCATTGAAAAATGGGCCCGTAGACGGCCAATTTTATACTCTCGGGTTTTCATGGCAGTCCGTGGCGGTATGCGCGCGCATATTCCAATTTTACTCTCATCAAACGCGCCAAAGAAGTACAATTTCAATTATGGATTTTCTAACCCTTATTACTCTACATTTTACTTACTTTATTGTAATATAAAGTAAAACAAACGCTATGCGAGGTTATTTGGTAGAAACTTTTATTTCTTTGTGCATATACTATATTTTTTTCGTTATAAATTATTATCGAGTATAAACAGAAATTTCTTCGCATAGTAAGATGAATGTCGTTCGTTCGCTTTTTATAAACAATTGTTCTTTTCAACGACGGTAGTGGCGCGCCCTGGTGCCATCAATTTGCTTGGAATGCAGGGGGTAATGCGGGGGCGGTCGGCATACCACAGGTTAATGGGCTCTGCCTACACAAACTCGAATTTTAAATGTATGATATACAAGATCCAAAATCTGATCATCTGGAATCATACTAAGAAGCAGTATTTTTTTATATGATGCAGACAAGCTGCGTAATTTATCAGGTCAGCTGATTGACATTGTATTAGCCACAATGATAATTAGAAAATAAAAATAATGCCATGGTATGCTTGTGGTCTGGTTCCATTGTCAGTACCCCTAGTACGAGTTTCCTTTAACCAACGAAACGTAATAGTAACTACACGTTTACGGCGTTCGGCGCGCCGATTGGGTGAACAGTTTAGAGCGGAGGAATCGCAGCGCCGATCGCGGCAAATATGTAGTTTACGTTTCTATAGTTAAAATAAACTCGTACTAGGGGCACAGCTCATACATATAAGGAGACCTGTTCACAGTCACCCCCTCCGAGATGTGCCTATCAACGGGCGACTCCGGCTTCGTTTTCGAGTTCCTGGAACGTTTGTTGCCGAAGATGACCGCCTAGGTGGTTTGAAGCGGTAAGAGTCATACCCTTCCTCCTGTCCTCAAGAATTCTATACTCGTATTATTAATTATTATTATGTTAAAACTGCTGCTGTGTGGTGCCGGCTCAGAATGCCACCACCCCATTTCATCCCGTGGGTGTCGTAAAAGTCGACTAAGGGATTAACTGGAGGATGGGCAGCAGCGTCCTTCGAGTACATTAACAACTCAACTGCGACCGCCAACCCGTCTGCCAAGCGTGGCGATTATGGCAAGACCCCCCAATGAGCACACAACACACCATATCGGTCGTTGTGGTGAACTTTGGGGGAGGCCTGTGTCCAGCAGTGGATTTCATTCGGCCGAAATGAATGAATGTTAAAACTGAGGTACAATTATTTTATGTGAATTTGACAGTTAGGTACAAGAAAAACGAATAATCAAAATCCGATTTTCAATTATACAGGACGGAATGTCTATTTATAAATGCATCATGAGAATTACTAGCACTTATACGTGTTCTCAAGTAGACGACATTAAACAACATCAAATTTACTGATGCATCACAAATGCGGGAAAGCTTGGATGACAAATTCGACTCACGCAAAGCCACCAAAACCGAATAATTATAATATTAAAAAATCTTACTTATCAAAGGCAGTGTACATGTCGTTGACTTTAGTGGGATGGCAGACGATAGCGAGCTTGCCCAGCTTCGAGTCGAACAACGTCGGGAGCCATCGGCCGGCCGCCGCGTGCGCATCCTCGGGCGTCACGGCGGATATCGCACACACCAGGTCCCTACAGCAAAACAATCATTGTTGGGTTTTTAATATTCAAAGAAAAAGACAAAAAAAAATCAAAAAAATCTTTGCCCCACACTAGGATTTCGCCTGTGTCGTGGGTGCGTTTACAGACATGAATTCCACATACAATACACCCAGACCCGGAACAACTACCTGCAGATCATACTAATATTTGTTCCGTGCGGGAATCGAACCCACGATCCGGAGCGCAGCAGCCGACTGTATCAGCCACTGCACCAACCGTGGCGTCAATTAATATTTTTTATTCATGTATAACCATTTACAGGTACTTATGAATCGTCAAGACTAGTTGCCGCGTTCCAAGGTATAGGTTTCCTATGGAGAAGAACGGGCAAGAAACTCCATGGTTACTCTTTTTAAAACATAATGGTACAATATTTTTAACTACATTCGTTCTCGAAATGAAGGTAATGTGAGGACAATGCAGGAGACAAGAGTAAACTTCTTAAAAAGTCTACACTAAACAAGACTGATTTTATGGTTTACTAAAGTTTTAGAAGCGACCATTCATACTTATTACAGTCCACAAATATTAACTGTTACACAAGTGATTTACTAAAAGATCATTATGATCAATATTAAGGCTTGATTAGTAAGTAAAGTAATCACATCACGGAGTTATCAATAATCATTATCTTATGGGTGGTGATCATAATACAATCAATACTAGATTAATTTTATTTTACAAAGAAACATTACTATTTTAATAGACAGCATGATCAGTTAACATGGCTAAAAACTAAGGAAGAAGTTAATTTACCTGTTATATGTGGTAGAAACTCGGTACAGATAGTTCATGAGGGATCGCTTGACGACGTCCGCTGGACACTTCTCGTTCTCCACTACTTCGAATAGCACCGTGCTTTTGGCTGACGCGAACAGATCCTCATCGAACTTGGTATCGTTCAAATATTCGTCCTAAACGCCAAAATCACAATTTAACTATTTTTTTGATAAACTGATACAATTTTATTGGTTGAAGGTCTCTTATTGCTATTCCGGTTAGGTAGGTACCACTGCACTGCTAGATATTCGTCGCCAAGCAGTAGTGTTTATATATTTTAATATTACTGTTTTCCGGTTAGACGGGCACTGTAGCTAGTGAAATTACTGGGCATAATGCAGTGGTGTCACGCAGGACTAGTCCTGGGTAGCATTACGATTATTATGTGCAGGCATGTCGCTTACCACCAGGTGAATGACTACGAATCTTGGCACCAGGTTGTATAAAAAGCAGTACATTGTCAAAAATGTATCTAGGTAGAGTAAACAGTATGCCGTGTGGTGCCGGCTAAGAATGCCACCACCCCATCTCATTCAGTAGGTGTCGTAAAAGGCGACTATGGGATTAGCCGAAGGATGGGCAGCAGCGTCCTTCGAGTACAATTATAACACAACTGCGCCAACCCATCTGCCAAGCGTGGCGATGGCAAAACCCCCCAAGTAGCACACAACTCAAATCCATACCGGTTGTTGTGGCAATATTTGGGGAGGCTTCTGTCCAGCAGTGGACGTTTTTGGGTTGAAATGATTATGATGATGATGAGAGTAAACAGATTAAGAAGACAAGTTATGTTATTAAAATTGAATTTTTTAATTACTTACCAAAATGCTCTTTGCTTTGCTGTAAGCGGCAACCGCATTGGACGCTCTGTAGAGCGAGAATATCAGTCTACCCTCGTTCGGCGACATATGTATCGAGTAGCTGTAGGACAAGCCGCAACCGCGGATCAGACGCCACATTGGACCCTGTGGACATACAATGATATTTTACTCCATGATAATATGTTGTTGAACTACTTAGTCAATTTACATACTTTCTATGTAAACTCATTCAGTCGAGAACAATGATAACGTGACTAATTTCATCATGAAACTGGATATTTCTTTGTTATCACTAGTGATCAGAACGTCGGTTGCAATTATGCCTATAGTGGGAGGCTAGCATAATATGGACATGCACTCTTGAATGAACCTACCAAAGAATTACGAAATCGGGAATTCGGATGCCTATTTACCGAAAATTTCTTTGTTAATGTATATAATCAGGCAACAATTCCTAAATTAATAATCCTGTATTATAAAATACCGTTGCACAAATTCCTGATATCCCGAACGGTATCATGTTTAAATAAAATAAAATAGTAGTTGTAATTTATAATTTGTGGTCTTTGTGGACATACACATTATTCAATGAGATCAACAAAATTATACTACAATTAGCTTTAATAAAATTAAGAATTTATTAACCGCTTTTTAGAATCTCCGGATTGTTTATAAAAAATCTATAAATTTATTCAGAAAGGCGTATCCATATAATTTTTTCGTGCGGAATAATGAAGTTTAAGTATAATTGTACCCGAATTTTCATGATATCTCATGAGACACCGATAGAGTCACACTACCAAGTATGGTTAAGCCAAATTTATAATCACCAAGTTCGTTTATAAATAATCCAAGTTTTAAGATCGTACCTCTAACTGTGTGAAGTAGTTGAGCGCGACCATGAGCGGCGCGACGTCTTCAATGGCGTGCCCGAGCGGGCCGGGGCTCAGCTGGGCCACGCAGCAGCTCTCCCAGCCGCCCACGCCCAGCACGAAGCCGTCGCCCCATCCGGACATCAGCTCCGCGTCCCAGTACAGCCGCGGTCTGACACATGAGGTTACCAGTTACCATTAATGTGTCATATCTTAAGTCATGTCATTCGCTCACGTTGTGCGTCAAGTCAAGCAATGGTTAGACAAGGATTTCATAAACATCCATTATACAATCCAAAATAATTGTTCAATGTTTAGCAGCTACATGAGGTAGAGTTTTCTTTCTTACTTTTGTTTGGTAAGTAGGCAAACTTGTCAGAGTTGTTCAAGTAGCCCAAAGGCCTCCGAATTGTAACAGTGCCGTCTAATGACAACAACCGGAATAACTTTTTAGGCGCCCTCTGAAGCACGGAGATCAGCGTGTCAAATACGACTATCCGGTCACCCATCCATAGACTGACCGCGACGAGCGTTGGTTAACCTCACCGATCGTTCACCATCAGTGATAACAACTGGCTATGAGGCTTAGCTCCTATGTGAGTGACACTGAAGTCCCATCAAAATACGCCCATTGGACGTATCACAACTTTCAACTTGAAACATATTCCATGTTTCAAGTTTTTTATATGGTGTATAACAGAGATTTATCCAATGAGTATTATTTTAGTATAATTATAGAGAGAATATATCGATGTATCTCATTAACAGGCTCAATGCCAAACACAATTAAAAATCTATTGTGTCTCGTCACCAGCGAATTTAGGCGTTGGAGAGGTTATAGTGAAGGTCATAACTTTATAAAATATACCTAAACTAATCGACTATCAAATTTCGTATATTTAGTGGGTGCCATACATTTCAAATTGAAATAATTACTTTAAATAGTTCGACCGAGACAATGAGCATGAATTAGAGTCTCATTAGTGTCTCAGGAGCTTTGAAGCACATAATTACAGAATAAATATAGTGATACTATCAAACATTCACCCTTTGTTAGAAATAAAAACAGTATGATGTTAAAAAAACCTAAACCATCACCAACTCTTTGTAAACTTACTGCAAAGGTGTGATTTCGTTCTCCCTAGCAAACTTCTTCCACGGTTCCGTACTAATTTTGTTTCTTTCAAAGTCAGTGGCTAGGTGTAGCCATACATTTTCGGTGATACTCTTGAACGTCTGCCTTGCCTGCGTGAGGGCTGCCTCGGCGGAGTCTCCCCCGGCGTTCAGTTGTTCTATGAGGTCTTTGACGAACTTCTGTTGACGCAGAACGGTGCACCAGTGCATGTTGCTGTCATGGCTGTAGACGGAGTCGCGTAGTGCATCATACATCATCTTGTCACCGGATCTTCTTACCTAGAATTAGTACATTGTCAGAACCGTTGCTTTGGAAAAGCAATTTTGTGTTTTCTTCAGCGACAAACGCGAATTTTACAGCTTATATAAATGAAATGAACATTTGGCACTGTAAAACCAATGACATTTTACACATAGACGCGCCCATATACGAACATTGTTGCACTACAACCCGCCGCCATTAGACCGCGTATAAAAAAATAAACAATATACTATTTTCTATTTACAATATCGATTACGTTACGTATTTATTTACTAATTAAATAAAACGGATTTTGCTCTCAGAATATTTTTTGGGACAAGCCCGCCGCACATTCCCAACCACTGCAACTCCTGTAAGCCAGGATCTACAATGGCGACCACCGAAAAGAACACCGATCAATGAAGCTCGGTGTGTCCCAGAGAAATGAATAACTGTCTTGGAACCCGCACCGAAATTAATCAGAAAATATAAAGGAGGAGTATGAAAGAATATACGTTCCACTTCCCTCCGTTGCAAGCAGGAGACAGAGAAAAAACGATAGGCCATAGGCACAATAAATGGGAGTTTACAACAGGGTTAAGCCCAGTTGCCAAGCACCACGGGTACAATTTTTTTATTTACGGGTCCTATGTTGTGAGCTATTGTGACTGATTCCAATAGTAGGTATGGCAAAAACACTTGAAAAGAAGCAGTTTACTTCATGCATCGTCTATAAACAAAGGATGGCATAATTTTTCGCAATATGTTACTGAATTACGCTTATGATTCACGTCCAGGCGCGACACTGGTCGGTGCGCGGCTAAATGAACTCCGGGCAATTACCTTGCTCTCATGTGATGTGACCATCGTAGAGCGCGGGCAACGCATCTACACTTATGAAAACAGCTGTAAAACATAATATTTCTTCTAAAAGATAAGTATACTTTAAAATTGAGTTGGATTACCTGCGCGACGTCATTGTTTAGTCTTTGAGCGAACACTAGCAGTCTTTCTTTTGTAATCTCAGCTGCATAAAGTATCTCGTACAAGTGATTAACAACTGCTTCATAATCTTCTGGTTCACACTGTAGAGAAAGTACGCAATTAATAGCTGTTGAAAACGATGCCCTACACTAGAATTTCTCTTGTGTCGTGGTTACTGTTTACAAACATATTCATCATCATCATATCAGCCAAAGGACGTCCACTGCTGAACAAAGGCCTCCCCCTTAGATTTCCACAACGAGCGGTTACATGCCGCCCGCATCCAACGACTCCCAGCGACCTTCACCAGGTCGTCTGTCCACCTCGTTGAAGGTCGTCCCACGTTGTTTTCCGGTGCGCGGTCTCCACTCGAGAACCTTCGCCCCAACCGCCATCAGTTCTACGAGCAAATGTGCCCCGCCGATTGCCAGTTCAGTTTACTAATACTTTTAGATACGGCGGCAACTCTATGGATCTCCCCATTTCTGATTCAATCTCGTAGAGAAATATTAAAAGAACCAAACATATTCCACATTCAGAAACAGTCAGACCCGAAAATACTATCTGTAGGTCATACAAATATTTTGTGCGGGATCGAACGCGCGACACGCATTGTAGAAAGCCAAGCGATGCGCTGTTGCGCTAAACGAGCCATCAACAATTACTTATATGATTTATAAAAAAACTAAATTATTAAAAGTCGCCATACATTCTCTACGATACCGTGTGGTGCCGGCTCAGAATACCACCATCCCATCTCCTCCCGTGGGTGTCGTAGAAGTCGACTAAGGGATTAGCCGAAGGATGGGCAGCAGCGTCCTTCGAGTACATTAACAACTCAACTGCGATCGCCAACCCGTCTGCCAAGTGTGGCGATTATGGCAACACCCCCCAATGAGCCCACAACTTACTCATATCGGTCGTTGTGGTGATTTTTGGGGGAGGCCTGTGTCCAGCAGTGGACTTCATTCGGCCGAAATTATGATAAATTCTCTTTTAGGGTATTGGGGTTCAGGTTACGTGTAGATGGAGCCACTTACCCGCGTTTCAATATGCACAAAGTTGCCGAAGTGTCCCACTGAGAAGTTGCCGCTGCGGTCGAAGCCGACGTCGTTACGGAATGTGATAGTAAGCTGCTCTGTAGTGGATATGACGTCTTCGTGACGAACTAGGGTGTCACCCCGTCGTACCGGGCACTCGGCCATGCCGTTCATGTGCAGAGGGAGCCACTTGCGCGTCGTTTGGTCTACTGCGGTCGTGTCGAATATTAGGTTTATCTGTAGAGAAATGCAATTATGTTAAATATTCTGTATGTAAATTATTTTTTTGCGTTCGTTGATCTTGTTTGATAATGTTTAGACTGTAAGTAAACGCTCACATGACGTGAGCATTTCCCTATCATCAGCCTTGCTTCTTCCCGACTCTGATGGGGCTAGGCTTTTAGTCAAAGCAAATGCGACTGAATCTCAATATTTTACAAGAACCGATTGCCATCTAACCTCCACAACCTAAATACAAATGAAAAAAATCAAAAAAGGTTAGACCAGTTGTCGGTGGTCGACTTTATCGACGGCTCAAGTCAACTGCTATTGATGTGTAATAATTGTCATAGCAGGCAAGAGCGACTGCGCCTAGTCTTTTTCCAATATACGTGCTTTTTTTAAAACATTACCCCACTAGGATTTCTCCTGTTGTGTGGGTGCGTTTACAGACATAAATTCCACAGACAATACACCCGGAACAACAGGTAGTTGCAGATCATACAAATATTTGTTCCGTGCGGGAATCGAACCCACGACCCGGAGCGCAGCAGCCGACTTTGCCAGCCACTGAACCAACCGTGCCGTCTAACTTGCAATAATTGAAATATCTGCTTGAAAGTACACTGAATTAACCAGAAATCTGGACCAAGCACGCGATGCCAGCTACGACAGCAACATACTCACATAAACGAAGTTAGTCTTCAAGCTATGCACTCTTGCATACAGCGGCAGTTCCTTGAGATCGAAGTGCGGACAGGGCTCACCGTCGGAACTCCAAGTGCTGATGTTGTGGCACTTGAACGAGCACGGCGGCACCGGCACTGAGGCCATCGTACCGGCAGGGGCTGGACGCTAATAAATGACATCGACACCTTATTCTATCTATACAGTTTAAAGAATCTGCAAACTGAAATGGCAAGTGGATGATCATTGATACGCAACGTACGTAAGCAGTATGTTAGCCACCCAGCAATAAAGTGTTCGAGTTAAGAAAAGAGTGAGTCATTGCTGACCTTTGTTGGCATAGCCAAGCCCCTTGACTAATTATATCACCGTTAATCAGAATGCTTAGTTCAAATTGACCGTATAAACTTAATAGGTTAAAAAAACAGCGCTTCTTCGCATATTCGTTTTTTTAACGACTGCACTTTCATGGCTCCTGTATCGTAGGTACAATTTACATGTCTGCAAACATAAATCTCACAAGCACGAACATCCAGACCCAAAATAACTATCTGCAGACCATACAAATATTTGTGCCGTGTGGGGATGGAACCAGAGACATGCAGCGCAGGAAACCAATCGCTTAGCCAAAGCGCCAACAGCGTCATCATAAAATAAAAATGGACGAATAATTGAAAGGGGGAACGACCAATAATTTACATCGCTTTTTCGCTTTTTAAGTACTTAAATAGTGTGATTCAAATATGACTGAGATGTGTTTGTTGTGTGTGTTGAAAACATCAATAGAATCTTCCCTGAAGTTTTGGATAAAATGTAATTATTATTGAAGAAATACTTGCTTTTAAAATAAGTACATATTTCATTATGTATGTGGTGTCCATATTAAGAATATAGCACCACTCCATTTCTGGATTTTGTAAGTGAGCGAGTTGAAAGTGTGGTGTGTATAAGCCGTTTCCCTTAAAATGACTACAAAATTGTGGAATTAATGGGGGAGGCCTTTGTTCAGCAGTCGACGTCCTTTTGCTGGTATGATGACGGTTGATGAAGACATTTTTCATATACTGGGTGCCGATTTAATCACCTGTAAGCTTTTAAGAGGTGAGTCAGTCCATGATTCTCTACCCGACTCAGTGAACACAATTATATATTAATTTTGCACCAATAAAAAATATTTATTTTCTAAAACAGTCAATCAAAATCAATTCGTCCGATCAGTGGCCGCATGGGCCTACCATAATATGATCGGGTGGTAGGTATTAAACATCTCCGCAGTGCCGGTTCGCGGGCGGCTATTGCACGAGATGAGTGCATATTTATTATGTAAAGTACAAGTGTTTTGGTTCGATACTAATTACATTCTAAAAAAGCCAACATGTTAAGTATGTATGGTAGTGAGGATTACCTCATTGAAATCCATGGCTTCCTGCAACCGTTTGGCCTTCTCAGCCAGTCCAGTCTCACCCAGTTGCGTTCTTTGTTCCTCTAACCTGTTCTTTTCTTCGTCTGCCATTCTAAATGTTATTTAATTTTAATATTATTTGTTTCATACTGCTTGAATTACCTTTGAGCTATCATTATTTCGGCCGAATGAAGTCCACTGCTGGACGTAGGCCTCCCCGAAAGAACACCACAACGACCGATATGGGTGTGTTGTGGGTTCATTGGCGGGTTTTGCATAATCGCCACGCTTGGCAGACGGGTTGGCGATCACAGTTGAGTTGATAATGTACTCGAAGGACGCTGCTGCCTATCCTCCGGCTACTCCCTTAGTCGACTTTTACTTTTTTGGGTGGTGGTATTCTGATCTGGGACTACACGGCAGTGTGACTATATAAGGGCAGAAATTAATATCTTAAAAGATTTTATAGAAGTGAAAATCGAGTCGACAGTCGTATCGTTACGGCTTTAGAAATCTATAATTATGTATAAGTAATTTTATGATAGTATCGGGTCTATTCGTGCACAGATTAATATCAAAATAACATTTTGACTAACCTCGACGTTTCGATCAAGTTGCATTGACCGTGGTCATGAGTAGACTAATGTACTTGTGACCACGGTCATTGATATTAATCTGTGAACGTGAATAGACCCGATACTATCTTAAAATAATATATTCAATCGCGAAAGTTTAAGAACAACAAATACATACTTAGTTTGCAGATCAATACTAGGAGATCCCATGATGGTGACGATATCTTCAGTGAAATATTTTTGCAGCAGACTAAGCCAGTAATCTGGTGACTCCGACATCAACGCAAGTAGGTCTTTTTGAGGATTCATGCGAGAGGTGAACTGAAATCAAAAGAGTTTTATCTTAATCATCGTCGTGCATATGTCGTAGTTAGGGCATCCAATCTTCGTATACCGAGATCTCGAAATACTGAGATCCCGCATGATTTTCTTACCCCGCAAGGAGCGAGATTACGTGTGCGGGATTTGCGGGACTAGGGAGTAGCATAAAAACGTCATTCCATAGGCGCTACGTATAGGTTATATATGGATTATGGGTATCAGTATTGCCTCGCGTCGAGCTAGCGGCTTGCGGCACACCGCGTGGCACGCTCGGGGTGTACCCATACCACCCGTCATTGTTTATGTTTTGATTTTGTTGACAGTTGGAAGTGGCGTGCATCTAATTACGCGCATTAATTTAATATTTTCTCATAAATACAAGTAATAAACGTGTCGATTTTTATTTTTACCGTATAAAATTGTCCTCGTTACACACATATGTCTCACAGATACATCTACATATATCTCACATACCATACCATACCGGTGACCATACAGGTGCCCCGTAGAGGGCCACGGACCGCACGACGCCCCCGTAGAGACGGCGAACTTCCTCGCTCGGTCCCCCGAGATTGGGCAGCACCCACTACCCTCTCGACTCGGGGGAGAACCAGCATACCTAGGCGCGAGTAGCGATACGCGGGTCATCGGCTGCGATACCCCAACACTCGTCGAGCCAACGATGACCAGTTGCACTTTCGGATACTACCGACGACGGACGACTCTAGTTATATAAATTACTAGCTATGTCCCGCGGTTTAATTTAAAAGAAATCGGATTATATTGTATTTCATGGGTTTTTAATTGTTTTTCGCGGAACCCTAATTCTTTTTTCTAATATAAAAGTAGTCTAAGTTACGCCATATAACATCAGCTATTTGCCAGAGAAAGTCCCGTCAAAATCGGTCCAGCAGATTCGGAGATTGGCCGGAACAAACAGACAGACAAAAAAAATATGTTAAAAATTTGTATGAGTACCGTATATAATTAGTTACAAACAGACACTTTAACTTTATTTATTTGTACAGATGTAGAGATTAATAGTTTGTTGGACCGGGAACGTCTTTATTTAGATAGCGAATATACCAGCCCTATTCTTATACAGTCCGCTGTTAATGTCCTTCCCGCTCGGAGAAGGAAAGGTGCCGAAGATGACCGTTCCAGTGGTTTTAGCCGCAGGAGACCGGCATCCCCTTACGGCTAGTAATAGCACCCACCAACCCAACTCATCTGCGATCGCCAACCCGCCTGCTAAGCGAGGCAATTATGGCAAAACCGCCCCGAACACAACACAATTACAAACCGGTTTTTTTGTGGCGATCTTTGGGAGAGGCCTATATCCAACAGTGGACGTTTTTTTCGGCTTAAATGATGATGATGATGACGTTATTTTTATTTGATAAACATGATCAGTACAATTATATACCATACCTTACAAAAAGCTTTTTTATACATTGCCCCACTCTAGGATTTCTCCTGTGTTGTGGGTGCGTTTACAGACAAGTTCCACACACAATACACCCAGACCCGGAACAACTACCTGCAGATCATAGAAACATTTGTTCCGTGCGGGAATCGAACCCACGACCCGAAGCGTAGCAGCCGACTGTAGTAGCCACTGCACCAACTGTGCCGTCAAACTATATTAACAGTGCAATAACAGTATAGAATATTAACTAATGGCATGAAAAAGCAGTGAAAGAGATCAAGCCTTAGTTGCCTAATATTTTCTGCATTTACGCGAACAGCATCCATTTCATTGAAATAGCTTACGGACATACATCGCGTTTAATTAATTCATTCTGTATTCTTACGTACAGCATCTATACGTGCGACGTGCAGCCCTAGCACATACAATTATTATATAATTAATACACAAGTACGAGTATATGAAATATAAAATATTGTTGTTCATAATAATACCTGAAAAAATCATATGTGCAATACACAATTAAGCAACACCTTTGTATAGTGGAACGTAAATGCATGCACGATAAATATATAAAATAAAAATACTACTGTTAATTCGCTCGACGTTTCGAACACTGCAGCTTCCGTGGTCGCGAGCAGACCTTAGTTGCCTTTTACGATACCCATTGTTGTACAGGTGATGTTTATTCTTTTCCAGGAAATTGCGATCGTCAACAGCAATGTTAATTGCTGCGACTTTCTTCCTTTAATTATTCGCTTTGCTGAAGATCGTCATTTAGCTTATACAGGAATGTAAATATTAACAACTACTTACGTCATGTTCATTTTGCGAGTACAACGCATCACCGATGCACCGGAAGGCGACGGCATGGTGCGGGTCAGACTCCAGGATGGAGTTGGCTTCACGCAGCTGCTTACGTATCAACCGACGCAGTCGATCCATGTCCAACCTTTCTTCGCCCGCGCATACTGACTGTAAGCACCTCAGAGCTTCGTCGCGTGCTAACTCCAGCTTATCCATCGGAACATTGTCTAGTTCAATCTTAATGAGTGATGCCATGTTTTCTGCTAGGTTGTAGGATATCTATAAAGAAATGTGTGAACAAACATTTAATTGTATGTAAGTAAGAATAATATTAAATTATAACAATGTTTTATTTAATCTCTATAGAGCAGGACGGGTGCTGCGCATTGAGCACTGCTTCTTCACTCCTAGTTGGTGATACAAATCGTATATAGATACAATATCTATATCGATACAATATCCAATATCTATATCGGTACAATATCCAATATCTATATTAATTATGTTATAGATACCATTGCAGTTCAGTATTCTAGTGTTGCGACTTGCGTGTGGCCATTTTACATAATATCGAACTCGATGTCTCGAAGTAATAACGTCAAATATCTACCTATGATACACTAATTCGAATTTCAAACGAACCATGAGTGCGCGTAAGTATTCGCACCCATATACTTACAAGGTCTGTAAACTAATACTATCAAAGTGTTTTATTTCGTGTATAATTTTTTATTATTATGGCTAACTTGCCAGACATTGATATCAATTAGTATTAACCATTTAATGTGAATCTAACTGCTATTTTGTAAGTATTTTCTTATAGGATCCATTAATGTCAAAAAAATCCTTTAGCAAGGGGAATTCATTAGGTGCTTGTTTAATTATTCTCAAAATTGTTAATTATTCAATAATGTTTAGTCTTATGAAGTAAGTTCATAGTAAAGCCAATTTAAAAATAACAATCTCCAGACAAAAATTTAAATATTATTGGCGTATTTTAGTTTTATGATCGGGTAACCCTACTCGCGCCGATGTCTCCAGTCGTTTTAAATATAAGGCGGATCTAATATACGAATGTAAAGTAGTATGTAAACAGTTATAAATCATGCAACCATGCATGATTTATGTAATATCATGATTTGTGTATATGTGATCCTCTGTCTACAAGGGGGTACATAAATGAACTCACATCTCCAGCCAGGGCATCCTCCCTTTCTACAAGGCACCTCTGCAGCGGCGCGGCGGCGGTGTCGCACAGGTATCGCAGCAGGATCGCACATGCTGTTAGATCCTTCAGCGAGTTATCGTGATTCAGAATTGGACCGCGCCAGCCGAAGAGCACCTATGAAAAACCTATATGATAAAAGCGGTATAAAATGCTTGCGGACTAGCTCCACACGCGGGATTGATCCCGCGTGTGGATCCATGTGAATGGAAACGCAGCCTTATTTGTAACAACAAACTCCAACTTCTCAACAACAAAAACAAATATACATATTTGACGGCACGGTTGGTGCAGTGGCTGATACAGACGGCAGCTGCGCTCCGGGTCGTGGGTTCGATTCCCGCACTTAACAAATATTTGTATGGTCTGCAGATACTTGTTCCGGGTCTGGGTGTATTGTATGTGGAATTCATGTCTGTAAACGCACCCACGACACAGGAGAAATCCTAGTGTGGGGTAACGTTTATATAAAAAAAAATATATATATAATGAATTTATACATATTGTATAATATATACCAGTGATGACATATGGAACAGAGTCACTCACAATGGACCTCATAAAAAAGTTCAAGGTCACTCAGCGAGCTATGGAGAGAACTGTGCTTGGTATTTCTCTACGAGATCGAATCAGAAATAAGGAGATCTGTAGAACTAAAGTTGCCGACATAGTTGAAAGGATTAGTAAACTGAAGTAGCAATGGGCGGGGCACATTGTTTGTAGAACTATGGCCGTTGGGTTTAAAAGGTTCTCGAGTGGACAACGCGCACCGAAAAACGCAGCGTAGGACGACCTCCAACGAGGTGGACAGACGACCTGGTGAAGGTCGCGCTGGGAGTCATTTGATGCGGGCGGCATGTGATCGCTCGTTGTGGGAATCTTCGGGGGAGGCCTTTGTTCAGCAGTGGATGTCCTTTGGCTGATATGATGATAATATACAGCCTAACATGACTCCAATTCCAATTTTAGCTTAATGGCTTTTTCCTGACGATTCTGGCAATGTCAATATTAGATAAAACAAAATAGCCCTTACATAGCGTTAAAATCGATTTGGTTGAACCAAACTAAAATGTGATATGAACAGTTTTATTAATGTCTGCAATGTTTTAACAGCTCTTACAAGGTAAGTGGTCCACCCAAACTATAACATACTCATTCACAAATATTATATTATTAGCCAAGTAATATTCCTTTACCTACCATGTTATTTTTTCACAGTGGAATTCCTACTTTGTAATTCGCAACAACATATAAAATAAATGTAATGTTAATGCGTACCTGACCACAGTCTTCAGTGTCTGCTGGCCACTGCACTGCTAACTGCCCATAATGCGGCGTAGGAGGGACGGTTTGCCAGGGTTTGACCCACTCCCCTTGGGGCTCACTGTTTTTCTGCAGAAAAAATAATGGGCGCTATAACATAAAGTACCGGGTATCGCCGGAATCAGCCCGTCCCACCTGTACCTACTGGGATATTCCAACATGTAGGGATAGTTGTTTTTTTTCAACTATACCTCATATTATATTTCAACTATACATAGATACTTTCCAGGTATCTCACAGTTAACACATGTTCACACATACTATACATACCAGCCGCAGCTTAATCTACTGTGTCGGCTAAAACACAGTAGATTAAGCTGCGTTACTTCAGAGTTAAGTTTATTTAGACTACAGAATGTTTGGAGATCAGTGTACTTATATCCATATATAAAATTCAGAATATTAAATTAATATTATGATAATTTTAATATGATGAGGAATTACAGCTGTAAATAAAAATGAAAGCCTTTATAAAAGAAAATACGCGAGCGATGTCGCGCGCTGCTAAAAAGTATGTAAAATTATTTTGTATATTGCAGTATGAATGCATCTGTTAAGAATAATTATGCAGATTCGATTTTGTTTACCTTAGCCATGATGTCATCTTCCACATCAGATAGTGCTGCGAACACATCTTCCGCTTCTATTTGACCTGTCAGTATGATTGTCAAGTTTTCAGCACGGTAAAACTTCTTGTGGAAATCCTTTACCTGTAACAACAACAAAAATATTTAATTGTAATGTTAATGATTTTTTAAACAACTATAAAATGTATATACAGGTTGTTTGGAAGATGGGTGCAAAGCCTGAAGGGGATGATATCTTAGACCATTTGGAACATATTAAGCTAAACTTATCTTTGGGTGAGATTCAGAAACGAGTCTAAGCCTGAACGCTTCCATCTGTCAAAATGCACTACTTACGCTCATAATTGTATTCACAGACGATCGGAACACGACTTAAGTTTAGCGTAAACTAAGCTAAGCCAGGTAGTGAAAATTAAATACTTTGGGCGAATCTAGCGCCACTAAGCCGGCAAAGGTGTGCTTGCAACAGGAACTATGAATTATGGATATATCAGAAAGTTGTTTACTTTGTCTGTCATAATTCTAATTAGCTTTGTACTAATGAGGCTACATTAGTCCAATATGTTCAACTATTTAACAAAATATCGTCCTTACTTACTCGCAGTAATACAGCATGTAAGAATAATTATGTATAGATTAATAAACTTATCTGATTATTATGTGACCTTGTTATTTGAGTCCACATCCCCAAATTTATTTTTAGTCAAATCTGCGTCAGTACTTTTATTTCTAGTAACTCCATATCCACACATGGAGTATCGAATCGTTATTTTTACTCGTAAAATGTTCATAAGTTTCGCCCACTCCAATGGCATTTCATATATTGCTATCCTTTTTTATTTTTGCCTGTCTACACAGTTCTGTAAAAACCGTATCTCACCGATAAACATTCTCGTATTAAAAATGGCCATAGAGAATAGAGTTCAAACTTAGCCAAGACCGACGTAAGTTTGAGAGGGACTGTGTCTCTGAATACGAATTTTGAAGATGCGCTTAGCCACTACATGACTTAGAGCGTTCTTAGCCCATCTTACATTCATGTCTCTGAGTGTCACCCTTAGACGAAGACCGTCCCATTTTTTTGTAACTTGGGTTTTTAACAACAATCCCCATTTTTTTTCAATTAATTGCTAATGGTGTCCATTTTTCATTTATGTAATGCGTGATTACTCAAACAAAATAATTTCAAAGCATCTGTATCATCAAAGAAACAATCTACGCATATTCAAGATTAAGAAACTTTCAAAAAATTAAGATTTATCAAATAGCCTTAGTTGTTCATACCTTTTTAAAACCATACTTGGTTATTGCCCTTTCTTTTGAGGCATAATTTATGCAGATGGCTCATCAACTATTGGAATTGGGGTGTACAAAGCAAATTGAGAAAGATTTATTTTTATTTTTAAAACAAACCAATATATCTAGATTTTTGTTATAATAATTTATTGTTCATGTTCAACATGTTGACCGCGGTTTCTAATACAAGCGCGGGGCCGTCTTCTCACTTCTGTAGTCGTGTTTTTTGTTTTTTCATCTCCTCGATCAGGACTTGAAAGGCCTTTGGACTCTTCCTATTAATTCCTCTCTGGTTGATATTTCAACGTACGCACACGAGCTCCTTGACCCGTCCCCAAACACCAAAATCCACGGGAGTTAAATCAGGTGATCAAGGTGGCCAAGGGATGGGCCCGTCTCTGCCGATCCAGCTCTCTGGGAAACAATTATTTAAATGTTCTCTTACGATAAGAGTCCAGTGTGCTGGACAACCATCTTGCTGAAAAATCATTGGTCTTCTCATTGCCAACATTGGTATTTCGGCCTCGTCCAGAAGCTCTGGGAGATAGATCATGTTGGAGAAATTCCAGGTAATTGTCTCCATTTACATTATCTGGTAGGAAGTGGGGACCAATCAACGTTCGGTCGATTACTCCTGCCCACACATTAACTGAAAATTTCCTTTGGAACGACACTTGCTTCTTCCAGTGTGGATTGCTGTCCTTTACAGTCCATCGATGGCGGTTAAGAAAATTTGTAATTCCTTCTTTCAAAAATTTTGATCATCACATCAATCCACAAGATGGATTTTAAAACCATGCATCTTCAATGTCACTATTTAGTAAGAAGCGATTATTGTTTTCTCGGTGCATCGTATTCCACACCTTCCATACCGAAATGTTAATGTTTCCAGCTACTACTCTGATGCTCGTAATAGGATCTGCTTCAAAAACTGCAATAATGTCTTCCGCGACACTTGGGTCATGTCTTCCCGGGTTGACTCCAGGTTCCGCGTGATGGATTCCAACCTCAGAAAGCCGACTAAATGTGTTGTAAAACACTCTGACATTTAGTAATCTGAAATTCGGATAACTCTCTTGATACATCTGTCGTGCCAAAGATCCATTACCTTCAGCTCTGCCATACATGAAGACGATATCCGTTCTATAGAAAAAGCAGCCATAGTCGATTGATCACACAAATATAAGTCCAAAATCAGTGAAGGAGCGCACAGCTAGGGCTAGGCTCAACACAATAAAAAAAGTCCGAATTAACCTGTGAATGAACGCAAAAACTCACACGGTGAATTATACAGAAACACGGGAAATTATATAGAAACGCGTTTTATCTCATTCTCTCACAGCCTAAACCCTATAAATACATTTATAGTCGTCTTTCTTTCGTTACATAATTTCCTTTCATAAAATACCATTCACACCATCCCAAAAGAAATTTCATAATATTACACATCACAATGATTAAAAATTAATTTACTATGCTACGGTTATGGCTAGTTTTTGTATCAATTTTAGGCAATATATTTATATAAAAATGCATATGACAGACAGTATGTATTTAACCTCATGTCATGTTATTCAGACATAGTTAAAAGTTAAATATAAATTAAATTATGCTTACTTTAGTATTATCAGTAGATGTCCTAAGGTTTTTCATTATACCACCAGTTTCAGATGAGTATCCACTTTCTGGGTACATAGCACGCAATAATTGTAACTCACACCTGTAACAAATATTTAGTATATTATTCAAATATATTATATATCATTGTTATAGGGCTTCCTTCTTTGCCAAAAGCAACAGTAGCAATATCATTTCTTTTTCCTTTGTTTTCCTAAGGAGCAAGGAGAAGGAGTTAGTGAAACTATGAATAAAAATAATGTAGGCGCACATGTGGTGCGGGCACTACAAGTCGGCAGACTGAGATGGATTGCGTACCTTTTATATTACCTTCTTTATATTGTCACTCAGTGGAAATACATCATGTACTTACTCCACCCAGGCGGTCGGCGGACTTCTACCGGCTAAAGCCGCCGTAGCGGTCATCTTCGGCACCGAAGGGGGGCTCCAGGTACTTGTGTCCACCTAGAGACGCTAAGGACATCTCGGTGGGGATGATTATAAAGCGGTCCGGAAAAAGGCACATCCGGGTGGGGGAGTGTAAAGGCCACCTGAAGCCTCAGTGTGATGCACTACGCATGCAGCGGCACGTAACCACATGCGCATACATCTTTCCGGGGGTCGCTCGGTATGCGCAAGCAGATTTCCCTATCACGCGCCCACGACCTCCGAGGCCCCCCGCCATATAGCAGGGTTTAGACGTGTTGAACATGGGCGTTGTTACCTTGTCTCGTTCTTCTCTGAACGGTATCGGCCTTTTGCCGAACCCGTATTGCGGTCTCTTTCTGGAGAATGACGTTCTCACAGAACAAGACTACTGCACTTAAATTTTTAATATTCTGCCAACATAGCCGACACTGCTGCCGACGGAGATATATTGCCTGCTCCGATCAACCAGGATCCAACGCTCGGCAGCCCACGCAGGACAATCCTCGAGTGTGTGCTGCGGTATCTTGGTAGTTATCACCGTTACCCCACATACTATCCTGTGCAGTTATCCACCGGTCACGGTTGTTTGCACAGGTGACGCGTTCGCTTCCTTTGGGCCAGGCTCCAAAGAGCGGCAGGACGTTTTCGACATCGCGTACTGCAACCTAAGGCGCTCCACTTATTTTAACCCCTATCTAATCTCGATGTGAACAAAGTCAGCGGACTGGACGGAATACCAGCCGGAATCCTTAGAAACTGTGCACCTGAGTTGTTTCCTGTCTTGACGCGTCTGCATCGCCTCTCTTTGAGAGAGGAGTGGTGCCCGATTCGTAGAAGCTAGCCAATGTGCAGCCGGTGCCTGGTAGTAGTGCCATTACTGTCAACTACAGGCAGATTGCTATAACATATGGATGTTCACTTTCCATGACTTTGTAAAGTATGGACTGTGCAAAGTCATAAAAGGGAACATAAACCACAAAAATCTATGACAGTCTTGCATGATAGAATCCGAAACGAGGATATCCGGAAGAGAACCAAAATGATCGACATAGTACACCGAATTAGCAAGCTGAAGTGACAGTGGGCTGGTCACGGCTGTCGAAAGACCGATGGCCGTTGGAGCAGAGAAGTCCTAGATGGAGACCGCGTATGGGCAAACGTAGTGTGGGATGCACACCAGCCAGATAGACGGACTACCTGAAGAAGGTTGCTGTCGTGAAGTGTGAAGTCCCCGAAACTGTTATCCGCTGCAATGGATGATGCTTTAAATGTGCTGGATTGGAAAGGATTGGGCATTAACATCACAACGATATTGTCCCAGCTAACAGTCACAGTTGCCCCACACTAGGATTTCTCCTGTGTCGTGGGTGCGTTTACAGACATACAATACACCCAGACCCGGAACAAATACCTGCAGATCATACAAATATTTGTTCCATGCGGGAATCGAACCCATGACCTGGAGTGCAGCAGCCGTGTGTATCAGCCACTGCACCAACCGTGCCGTCGATATTTGTTCAGCAGTGGACATCCTAGCTGATATGATGACTTATCTGTAGTAAGTAAGGCAGCCACACTTTTTAATTTTCTAGATAATTTGTAACATTACTCCATCACACAATTTATCATATTTATTATTTGGGAGCAGTGTTTACATGGAAATGACTTGGAGCATTAATGGTCTGAACAGGGAATGGTATCATATCACCGTCACCATCCATTAATGGTGATTGTGCATGTGGACTGTCCTTTTAGGTAATTCTTAACCATTGAAATTTAAAGGTAATATATTACTGTATTCTAGTTATCAATGTTTTGAATAAAGCAGTGATAGCCTAGTGGTTGAACGCCTGCCTTGCATACACAAGGGTCTGAATTTAATCCTGGCTCACACCACAGACTTTTCAGATTTGTGTATGAATCATCTATTTTTTTTCACTTGTGTTAACAGTGAAGAAAAATATCATGGGGAAACCTGCACACTGGAGAGGGCTCCAAATTCCAAAATGTTGTCTATGGTTTATGTAGTCTGCTAAGCCACACTAGGCCAGCATGGTGGACTAAGGCAGAGACTGAAAGCAGTAGACAACACTGGTTCAAACCACCACTATCATCATACCAGTACAAAAGAGGTCTCAAAATCTGAACCTGTACCTTTACTCAACCGCTTTACGATTTTGGTACTGAAAATACACCACAGGCATGGTGTGGAGGGAAGCATTGCCACCGATTGCAGTTTTTCACCTACTAAATTTTCCGCTTGCTCTTATTATTGCAAATTTGTTATTATTTTGGCTGAATTTGTGCATTTTAGTTTTGATAGTCACAATAGTGTATACATATATGTTCGTATATACATAATCTAAGACCTAAAAACCGTGTCACTATAGGGTACTTAAATAATATTGGTTAAACATTTATTATATTGCCGTGTGGTGCCGGCTCAGAATGCCACCACCCCATGTCCTCCCATGGGTGTCGTAAAAGTCGACTAAGGGATTAGCCGGAGGATGGGCAGCAGCGTCCTTCGAGTACATTAACAACTCAACTGCGATCGCCAACCCGCCTGCCAAGCGTGGCGATTATGGCAAAACCCCCCAATGAGCCCACAACACATCCATATCGGTGGTTGTGGTGATCTTTGGGGGAGGCCTGTGTCCAGCAGTGGACTTCATTCGGCCGAAATGATGATGATTTATTATAGCGGTAGCAAAATACAACCTGAAATCATACATCTAAGTATACTGGTACCAAAATATTCCTGTGGATTTATATAAATTTAGACTTATATTTCAGTACCATTGTTAAAAGGATATGATGACTACTGCTTCATAAAACTACTGACTATTGGACTATTAGGATCTGAAAATCTAAATCACATAATCAGTGAACATGATCTCCTGGTTTAGGTGCATTATTGCCAGGGCTAAACTAAAAATATTTTCTTTTTATGAAAATATACTCAAAAGTTATTAGCCTTACCTACTGTAAGAAGTATTCTCTCTTCCTTGCATTTCACAATACACAACACCAGCATCCTCACCATCACCATCAATATGATGAACTTCAGTTATGAATCCATGGTCCGTTAGTGTAGGTTGCAATATGTGATCCAGGTATATTGGCAGCAGTGTCAACATGCCAGCATCTCCCGCAGTGTACACTGTATAACATGTGTGATCTGTGTCTGTCCATGCATTTGTGCCATGTGCCATACAACGATTGGCCAGTAAGTCCAAGATTCCTTTATATGGGTACCGCTCAGACCCAAGGAAAATTAGATGTTCTAACGTATGGGGCAGGCCATCATCATCATGAGCTTCCGTTGCTACAAAATAAGAATGAAAAGAATTATGTACTTACGTTATTTTTACATATATTTGTTCAGTTAGACGTTCGCGTAAATGGAATTTTTTAACAAGTAGGTATCCGGATAAAATTCCGTTCATCACCTTAGTTATTCTTTGTTTGCACTAAAAGGATAAGTTTATTTTTATGGGATAACTCACCAAGACAAAAGAAACCGTTGACTAGAGGTCCCTCAACTTCTGCAATGATTACGGTGATACCGGTCTTTTGCGATACATATTTGCTAACAGGAATCACATCGGACGCTTTTGTCGACGAGACCAATTTAAAATGAGACATTATGTATGTACACTCGGCACACTTGATTTACAAAATGTTAAAACCAGAAGACCAGTAAAGTATTTTAATATCCACCGGCGCCCGCCCGATCTCAGCAATCAATAGGAACCTATCAAATTATTGAATCATCAATTAATCTACCTACAAAATTTAATGGAGATTGGGAATTGGAGGGAGGTCGGAGGACCACAGATTATTATTTTGCGAATGGAAATGTCGGTGTCATCAAGTGTCAAACCGAAGAAACCATAGATGATACATATCTATACAAATAAATAAAATTGAAGTGTCTGTTTGTAATGTCAAAATAACAGGTTTTTATTGAATGCATATGAAAGTATATACAGTGCCTATAAAAAAAAACAATATTTAAATTTCTGTCTGTCTGTTTGTTCCGGGTAATCTCCGAAACGGCTGGACCGATTTTGACGGGACTTTCACTGGCAGATAGCTGATGTTATAAGGAATAACTTACTTTTATTTTAGAAAAATAATTAGGGTTCCGCGCAAAAAAAACCTTGAAATCTAATATATATATATTCTATGTCAAGTGTCTATGTCGAAGTACTCTAAATTTTTTTTAAATTAAACGCGTCTGAAACCGGGGCTCCCACCTAGTATTATATATAACTGAGATAGATAGGCAACTCTAACTTAGCGAATAATGAATAATTAGCGTGAAAGTTGAAGGGCATCCTTCATGAGATGGCCCTGTTCTTTGGAAGAAACCTCAGGTGATGTCAAATTTCGTAGTGATGCGTGCTGACCAGAGATGTGAATAAATGTTAAAAATGATTAATTGTTAAAGCGGTTAGTTACAAAGAAATAACGTGTTAAATTAAACGTTATAAATATAACGAATAAGATTCTTTATTTACGTGCTCGTTTTGATATTTTTACTAGTGTTAAATTTTTATGAATCTTTTCAATTATTTTGCAGTGTAAGTCAAAGAGTCGAATCAATGTTATAATTTTTAAGTAATTCTAAATAAATATTGATTAAATATAAAAATAGGTCATCGTTATAATTATTTCAGCCGAATAAAGTCTACTGTTGGAGACATGCCTCCCCCAAAGATCGCCACAGATACCTGTCTGGGTGTGTTGTTTGCTCGTTGGGGGTTTTGCCATAATCGCCACGCTTGGCAAGCGGTTTGATGATCGCAGTAGAGTTGTTAATGTACTCGAACGACGCTGCTTCCCATCATCTAGCTAATCCCATAGTCGCCTTTTATGACACCTACGGAATAATATTGGCTGGTACTATTCGTAGCCGGCACCACACGGCAAAAATGGATATCTAGTTAAATATATATTAAACTAGTAATTAAAATTTGCCTTTTGAGTAGGTACTAACATTAATAGAATAGAATAGAATAAAATTATGTCAGTACTCAAAACTCTATTTGAAGCTGTCATTTCCAATAAACACAACACAACAACATCGAGAGAGCCAGCACCAGAAATATTATTGTTATATTTGGTTTACATCCATGATCCATCAAACATTAAGAGCTGTTTTTGAATTTCTTATAAAAATTATAGCTATTTCTACTGAAATATAACTCACAATTCTATGCATTAAAATTTTAGTCGTGAGGTAGTGTGCCTACGAATATGTTTTTATGCCAAGCAATATTCGTGTACAATTCGAACAATTAAACCTAATAATGATCATAATCGCTTCACTAGGAAAACAACAACGCTACCTTGTTGTAAATTAATGCGGAACTCGAAAGCCGCTAGAATAAACACATACGAGAGCCACTAGAGCGTGTTCAAATAAACAAACATATTTCTCGGATTAAGAATAAAGCACCACTCCATCTCCTCCCGTGGAGGTCGTAAAAGTCGACTAAGGGACTTATAACCAGAGGGATGGGCAGCAGATAAGTAGCAGTAGATGTCATGGGTTAATCAGAAGTCCGATGAGAGGGTCTGGACACGATAACCCTGAAATCCGGTAAACTATTCTACCGGGATGGCGAACATCTGTCTCAAGGTGGTGTCGGGTTTATCGTTCGCAGGCATTTACAACATGGCCATTGAAAGTGTGTCGAGCAGAGTAGCGTACCTTATACTCAAAATATCCAAGAGGTATTCGTTTAAAATCATACAGGTCTACGCACCGACCTCGACCCACCCAGATGATGAAATAGAGAGTTTATATGAGGAAGTAAGTAGGGCCATACATATGTCCAAGACACATTTCAATGTTGTAATGGGGGACTTCAACGCAAAGCTGGGCACAAGATGCGATGGTGAGTTCAGAGTGGGGCAATTTGGGTATGGGCAACGGAACCCCAGGCGACAGAGGCCATCCACCCCATCAGCCATACACAGCTCGCCGCAGACTAGCTTAGGTTCGGGGAATTTTTAAAGAGGCCTTCTTCGTCGCGAAGCGCGTGGTTAAAAGACAAGGTTCTCGGTCCCGGTCGAAGCCGCGAGACGTGAACACAATACTCCAACCGAGGTTACGAGATCGACAGTGGCAGGGAAGGGGAGTCCTCCGACTACCTGCTCGGGGCAGGATGAGTGCACGCCAAGCCCGCCGTTAGCAAGCCCATGCTTCTCCGAAAACGGAGAAACACCCTACGGCCTACCTACAGCTCAAAGTAAAGGTCTCGACCTATAGTAATGCGATTTGTGAGGCGGGCATTTTCGTGGACTGGGACCAGTCCTCGATAATATATGTCATGTGTCACAGAGCGCATCGACTTCCTAAAGCAGAAGGGTTATGCATGCGCGAGCAGCATTCGTCGGTATTAGCGACGAGTGGATTGATTTACCTAGAAACGCATGTTCCAGAGCGATCAAAGGCGGGTGTTCAGATCATGGGAAGGACCCAGATCGTGGGTGTGGGTGACTTGCATCGTCTAGATGATGTCACCATGAGCGAATTCTGGCTTCCGCATCTGGTCGATGCCCGTCAATCACACCGAGGGCGTCTGCATGAGGAACGTCGTGCGAGCGTGTGAACATGTATAAGAGATCGGAGAAATATATACAATCCTTTACTATTGGAGTTACCGACCTGCTCAAAAACCAAATAGTTTAACGGAGCCCATAAACTATAGACCGATCATCATCGACGTCTACACGGTCTGCTACTGTCTACTGTCGGCTACGGACCGCACCACTCCCCCGTAGATGCGGCGAACCTCTTCCCTCAGTCCCCCGAGATTGGGCAGTAGCCTCATAGGTAAAGATCTAATATATACGTATAAGTATTTTATCAATTGTAGTTAATTAATTTAAATTAATTATATATAGCACCGATAGATATAGCACCACTCCATCTTCTGAGTCTGGGTGAGTACTGGCAAATTGCCCCCTAAATGACGACACGGTTGTGAAAGTCTATGTGGGAAGCCTTTGTTCAGCAGTGAATGTCTTATGGCTGATATGATGATGTTTATACAACTGTTTTGCCGTTTATGTTCTAGCCACAATTTTTGATCAGACCTCTCGGTCACCCAATATTCTCTACATTTAAGTGTAGCTACATTTAGGAGCAAGTGCGTATTCTCATGGGAAAGGGAAAATTGCCATTGTATATCTGCCAGGCGAGGTATAGCGTTCTGGTCTGCTTGGATTTACTTATTAAAAAGCATACTGTAAAAAGCAGGTTAAATAGTTACCTACTTCTTTATGTAATAAATACTGAGTCAATATTTACTTTGAAACTTTCCCGTTGCGTAATAAATAATAATATACAAAAAGAAACCGGAATTAAGGCGAAATTACCGACTTCGACCCATGCCCTGGGCCGAAATTCGATCAGGCTAGCGTCAAACGTCAAGTTTTTTATTCAGATATCAAACTGCGCGTTAATTCCCGTCTTATTTAAGTATATAATAACTTAATACATATATTCATCCAAGTCCTTAGTAAAGGATCTAGACACGATTTAATTTACCTTTCGTATTAAATGAAACCCCCTAAGCAGCGACCTGCCATTGTCTATCTTCGGATGTTTGCTAAGTTGTATAACGTGAAACTGAACAGCGATGCACAAACCCTTGACTGGACCAAAATTCTTCAAGCGTCTACAGTAGATTACAAGGTTGGTCAATCATTATCGACTCGGTTTTGTTGTGATAACTTAGTTCTCTATGTCAATGTTGATTCAATACTTAATTTCACCGAGACTGTAAAAAGATCGTGGTAAATTATAACTGTTGCCTCCTTATAAATATTTAAATGTAGAACATAATTTGATGTTCTTTTTTTTTTCACTGCATGCCCTTATTTTACTACAAATTCCTTACACCAGCGAACATTTAACTCCCCTGAGCCCTGAGGTAGATATATTCTACGTTTAACTCCCTGCCCGCGAATTTGTAATATGAATTAGGTACTAAGTGAACTGTACACGTTCTTATTTAAATACTAGCTGGGACCCGCGGTTTCACCCGCGTTTAATTTAAAAGGAATTTAGAGTACTTCAACATAGACCCTTGACATAGAATATATATAAATATATTGGATTTCAAGGGATTTTATTTTTTTGTGCGGAACCCTAATTATTTTTCTTAAATTAAAGTTATTCCTTATAACATCAGCTATCTGCCAGTGAAAGTCCCGTCAAAATCGGTCCAGCCGTTTCGGAGATTACCCGGAACAAACAGACAGACAGACAGACAAAAAATATAAAAATTAGTTTTTTGTTATATGTCCCGTATATACTTTCATATGCATTTAGTAAAAAACTGTTATTTTGACATTACAAACAGACACTTCAATTTTATTTATTTGTATAGATTGAATACTCACTTCGATCACTCATGTACGAAGCGTGATGATAAAGGCGCGTTGAAGCCTGTCTAGAGAAGTTTTCCCGACCGACATGAAACGAAGTTACAGAACGTTAGAAAATGTAAGTTAATATAAGGGTCCATTATCTTTTGTATGATATTAAAAGCGCAAGTCCGTAACCACATACAGATTACTGTGCTGCGCAATCAGATAAGGTACAATGGTAAAAAGGTAGGGTTTTCAGTTATTTTGACATGGACCTGTTTTCGACGTAGGTAGGTAGATATTTACTTGGAGTCGCGGGCGCGCCGATTGGGGAGCCTGCGTGCTCACACCGAGCGACTCCCGGGAAGACGGCGGCGAGCACGTGGTAACGTGCCGCCGTGTGCGCAGTACAGCGCATAGCCAGGCTTGGGGGGATCCTTTACAATCTTCCGCAGGAAGTGCCTGGGGGGGCGACCTTTTTACAGTCACCTTCCCACCGCTAGAGGAGGTGACCGCTTTACAGTCATTCCCTCCGTGATATGCCGAAAGACATGGCACCAAAAGGCGGCTCCAGTGTGTTCTTACGAAAATCTGGAACCTGTTCTGTGCCGAAGATGACCGCTACAGTGGTTTAGCGGGTAGGATTAGGGATGCCCCTTCGCCCTTTCTCGGGGCGATGGAAGTTCATTTAGAATTTCCACTGGAGACCAATAAAAAAGGCAATATTTACTTATTTACACAATTAATAAAATTTATTCTGCCACTAGCACATTAAAATTTATTCATATTACAGTTCTAAAATATCTTAAGCCCAGTCACTTACACTGTTATCGTCCTTTGTCTCGCTTTATCTATTCTTCGCTATTTTCACAGCAATCTCTTCAGCCAGTGTAACCAGTCGATAACATTATTATAAATAGAATAATCAAAAAGGGAATCTTATAATTATATCCGCCCCTTAACGTAAATGCTGAACATAATAATCCGTTGCAATAAACGTTCCGCGTGTAAAGCGTCCTTTCTGTGGAACAGTAGCCATACTACACGTTCACCAACCGCCGGCCAACCGTGGTGAGTACATAGTAGTAGAGTAGTGAGTGGCATATTCCCCCCAAAATTACGACACAATTGTGCAAATCTATGGGGAACGCCTTTGTTCAGCTGTGGACGTCCATTGGCTGATACGATAATGAATAAACGATGACAGGCACTCATAGGGTGACTCTGACCTTGAGGCTAATAAATATAATTTCCTACGTGTTACACAAATGGAGATCACGCACTAGTAAACACAGCGTGGGTCGGCCTCGAACGAAATGGACCAACGACCTGGTGAAGGTCGCTGGGAGACGTTGGATGCGGGCAGCATGTAACCGCTCGTTGTGGAAATCTATGAAGGATGCCTATGTTCAGCAGTGAACTTTGGCTGAAATGATGATGATGATGATACGAAGTATTAGACGTATACTCATAGAAATAGCTACGCTACGCCCGCGCCGCGCCTTCTCTTCTTAATGCGAGGTAGGTAATTAAGTACTGTCAACATCGATTATAATAAATTACTAGAAGTACCTGCTAAAATTCAAGTGCCCAATGTTGATCAAACATTCATCTATGAAACCTTGAACCATGTCATGAAATTTTGCAGTAGAGCCAAAACACAAATGTGATATAATATGATTATCATCATCATATAAATCATCAACCAACTTCTACTCCTGCTAAACATGTTAGTTATCTGTTCTGAGGACCTTCCCAATGAACATAATAATGAACGGTTGAAGGGGATATTGCCATAACCACCACATACATACATTACACATTACACCGTATACAACACACACTAACCTTAGTAGGATTGGTGATCAGAATATGTTGTTTTTAACGCTCAGAAGGTTAACAATATAATATCCAGGTGGCCATCCTCCGGATGTCTCAAGTCGGTTTTTAGGACACGTACAGGTGGAGAGAGCTGGTGACACCTATTCTTTTACTGGATGCCACCTACTTTAAAATAACAACTAACTATACCTTTCTAATATCTTAGGAATTATTATAATAGTCCAATAGTATTGACCACCACAAAAACGATATAAAAAATCCCGACAAATGTAAACCCTATTTGTTACTCGCTCTTTATGAAATGATTATTAGCGAGATAGCAATAAAAGACCGTAGCAGTTACAATACTGCTTGTATGTTACAAGGAGAAAGTGCAGAGAATATATATCTATTTTTACCTGCCTTTAGCACCTGGTACCTGACAAATGGACGCCAGGCCAAGCAGCAGATATGCATGCACTCAAAGTACATACTAACACTACTTTATCCTATACATTTTATTTCTGAGAAAATAAGTAATGTCTGGGGGCCCTGGGATCTTGCTCTAATACCACCACCCCATCTGATCTCGTGGGCGTCGTAAAAGGCGACTATGGGATTAGCCGGAGATGGGCCGCAGCATCCTTTGAGTACATTTATAACTTAACTGCCATCGCCAACCCGTCTGCCAAGCGTGACGATTATGGCAAAAACCCCAATGAGCACACAACACAGCCAGACCGGTCGTTGTGGCGATCTTTTGGGGAGGCTGCTGTCCAGCAGTGAACGTTTTCCGGGTGAAATGATGATGATGACTAGGAGTTATTAGGGACGACTTATTACTTTGATGTGTTTCATTTTAAATTATAGCACCATATTGTTGTGTTAACCATAGGCGAACTCAGCTTTTGGATGGGTTTTTTTGGTGGAAAGCCACGCTCAGGTGTTGTTGTTATATCCTTTACATGTATTTATGTAAGCTGTGTAAATGTTAATGGTGCAGTAAAATTGTTAGCAATATTTATAGGTGATCACTTTTGTTGTTTTGTAATTGTTCACAAGTAATAAATTGCTGTCGTAAATAATGATTGACATCAGTAAAAAATCTGACATTAGCAATGTTTAATGACCATACGTACATCGCTCATTCCATACATTATTTCTTTGGTCTGACTCAACAGCCATACTTCAATTGGTCTAGTCAGTATAATAAAACAATTTTAAACGGATTATATCGCGTATATTATAGATTTTTGTTTTTCCTGACGTTTCGAATACTTTGCAGCATTCGTGGTCGCAGGATGACTAAGGTTATATTCATCTATGGACTAAGGTGACAGGCGTCGTTACAGATTTTAAAAAGTTATTTTATTTTATCTACCTTACAATTTTAATTCTTCGTTCAACAACTGATGCCGGTGTTGAACTTTTAGGACATATTTTCGGTGCGTGGGAGGATTCACACGATGCCTTGGGCATTTTCTGTGATTTGTCTAAGGCATTTGATTGTGTTGTTCACGAAATTTTGATCAGGAAATTACTACACTATGGTATTAAGGACTCTGCGCTGGCTCTTCTTGTTTCATATTTGAGCAATAGGATTCAGAAAGTAGATATTAATGGTAAGATATCTCCTGGGTCTGTAGTTAAAATGGGAGTACCACAGGGCTCAATTCTAGGCCCATTTTTGTTTCTTATATATATAAATGACTTACCTTATACTGTAGGGGATAATCATGAGATAGTGTTGTTTGCAGATGACACTTCGCTTTTATTTAAACTCAAACGCCAACATCTGGCAACTGACGATATAAACAGCGCTATCTCCAGAGTGGTCAACTGGTTTAATGTTAACAATTTACTCTTGAACGAGAAAAAAACTAAATGTATGAAATTTACAACACCTAATGTTAAAACAGTAAAAGCCACTGTACAAATGAATGGTGCGGAGTTGGACCTTGTGGACACCGCAGTGTTTCTAGGTATTACTTTAGATTCTAAGCTGCAGTGGGGACCGCATATACTAAAATTGTCGAAAAGGCTTAGCGCTGCAGCATACGCAGTAATGAAAATTCGTTATTTAACAGATGTAGAAACAGCGCGACTAGTATATTTTGGTTATTTTCATAGTGTAATGTCGTATGCTATTCTGTTGTGGGGTAATGCTGCCGATATCCAAACTATTTTTGTGCTGCAGAAACGAGCCATCCGATCAATTTATAAGTTAAGCCCTCAATATTCACTCCAACAGAAATTTAAAGAGATTAATATAATGACCGTTCCATCCCAGTACATTTATGAAAATGTTTTATATGTACATAAAAATATTAACCTCTTTACAAAAAACAGTGATATTCATAATATTAATACCAGGAACAAACACAAACTGGTTGTTCCTGCTACCAGGCTTCAGAAGATAAGCAAATCGTTTAAATGCCAATGTGTACGTTTTTACAATAAAATCCCAAGTGATATTCAGAAATTAAGCCTTAATAAATTTAAGTCCATTATAAAGCAGAAGTTGTGTAGAAAGGGTTTCTATAAAGTTACAGAGTATATGGACGACAAAAATGCTTGGGATTGAGCTGCTCCAATGTTCAAAGGCCGATATTGACATTATTGGGTTTGATGTATCAAATACCATTGCCATTAATTTTTATTTACTTTGACATTTTTTTATAATGGATTATATTAATTCATTTAATGAAATTTGATTATCCCTCATCCTCAATTTGTTTAAGTGACACCAATTACTTTTTGGTGTTGGTTGTTTTTGTTTTATATTCGCTTTACTTAGATTTGAAACTGTAAGTGCGAGGACCATGTGGATTATTAATTTATTTTGTTTAATTGACGTGATAGTTGTCTGGCAGTTTAGGTATGTCATGCTCACTCAAGTGTCCTGCTGATGGTGGCGTCGTGTATCGGGTCGCTTAGTTGCCCTACAATATGGTTGAGCCGAGCGACGCTGATGCATGCGTCATGCTCGTGAACGAGTGCTGTCTGTTGGGATTGGTCAGCTTAATGCTGCCATGACAATTTAATCATAATTTAACATAAATATCAGGCTTGTTTAGTGTGGACTTTTAAAGAAGTTTACTTTTTTCTGCTACATTGTCCTCACATTATTTATTTTGAGAGCAATGTAACCAAAAAATACTGTAACAATTATTATGATTTAAAAAGAGTAACCATGGAGTTTCTTGCCCGTTCTTCTCCGTAGGAAATCAACATTTTGGAACGCGGCAACTAAAGCCTTGACTATTCATAAGTGCCTGTATATGGTTTTACATGAATAAAAATATTTTTATCTTATCTTATCTTATCTTATCTTAATAAATAATCTACTTTACACTTAAAACTTAAAGTTGTTGGACTTGGGTGTATGGTTAACCCCATTCTTCCTACCATCTGAGTGTTAACGTGCTAAACTTTATGTTGATTCGATAGCATCATAGTATAATCTGACCTAGATCTAAAACAACCCTACTCGAAAAGTCAAGAGGTCAGGGCTAAGGGTGCACGACTTTATATTTTAAGTCTTATCATTAACCTACATACAAATAAAGTGTAAAGTTAGGTAAATCTTTAACCCAAATCTTACAAGAAACTGTATAATGAGGAGTAATAATAAACTTTGCTATTTGTCAGAAGAGAGCTGCGAATTGTTGTACAAATAAGTATAAATTTATTTTTTTATTTGATAATTCAATACTTTATACACACCAATTGCACAGAGGCGAACTAAATACCATTAGGCGATACTAACGACTAGTATCGACTAGTCTTTAGTATACCTTTAGGCTGATGCAGAGACAAAACGTGGTCTCTAGGCACTAGAATATGTTTTATCCTGCGATAAGGGAAACATTCTAAATAAACTCTTGACCGCATTGGATTTAGTTTGTTTTGAATCGCTTCTTTATCTCGTTGCACTCCATTTTTTGTTTGCTGTTTATTTCACATACCAAAATATAATGCAATGAAAATTCCTTAATAAATATTGAAACATAATTTTGCTAATTGCCGAAAAACATTTAAAGTTAAAATTTACCTAGATGACTCCCTTTTCCAAATAAAAAAGTAAACAAGACTTTTCTCCTAATAACTATTATAATAAAATACTTTTAAACAGTTTTTGTTTTTCGAATATTAAAAATCCACATACTTAATATGCGCGCAGTCATCATCATATCAGCTAAAGGACTTCCACTGCTGAACAAAGGCCTGCCCCTAGATTTCCACAATTGTGTTATCATTTTGGGGGGAATTTGCCAGTACTCACCAAGCTTGGCAGGTGTGTGGTTGGCAGGTTCCAAAGAAGGGACGCTATATTCGCTATATTCTTGATCCGGACACGCCACGAATAATGTGCGATGTAGTCTGTTTATAAGTGTTTAATAATAATACGTAATAATCGCGAAAACCTAAGACGAGACTTACATATTATAAAAGTTAACTCCCAACTGTTTAAAATTACGATAAAAAAATTGTTTTCAGCGGATATGAAGAAATTAATATCGTTATCGTGGGTCGAGGGTAGCTTCCTACTAAATTTTATTTAGACAGACATTAAGGCGCCGAAGTTGAAATAATTTTACGTACACATCTTGACATATTTTCGCTGATACCAGTAAGGCTTTTAATGTTAGGCGATGTTAAACGTAACGTTTGGAACTCTACGTGCTTCGCCATAAGGCAATATGACAACTCCATCAGCTTTTTCTTTGTAGGCCCACAGAAATTTCAGGTAAATGTGGCTACTTAACCGGGACAGTCTGGCGAAGCTAAAAGAGGCCGCCAGGCTTGATACTACAAATAAAACTGAGAAACCGCAGCTAAGGCCGCCCCATCTTTTTTTTACTTTACCCGGTGGAAATACATCTTGTACTTCCTCTATTTCTACGTGCGTGCGGAACTGGATATTGCTAGAAATGTCGACACCAAGGATCCCAACACTGTTACCCTCGTTAAAGGACGTGTTCTGGAATTTTGGATCTAGAGCAAATGGGATTTCCCTAGTGGTAAAGCGTAGACTTGTGTCTTGGTGGGTTCAAGTGGACTACGTTTTTTCGTCCCCAGCCGGAGACCCTATTAAGAATACTCTCGATTTCCGAAAATAGGTGTCTGCAACTTTACTCCACTACGAGACGAGGAATGTTATTACGGCGTGTGTAATAAATGTCCCTAGTACTGTCGATCGCATATCAATGAATGCCGTCGATTGACAGCATATCATTGATATGCAGATGGGGACAGCACTGTACCTTGTGGGACGCCAGCGTTAATGACAACGGCTCTTATGCTTCTGTTGGACAGAAAGCTGGCAATCCAGTTGCGCAATCCCTCGGGTAGTCCGTATGATGAATAGAATTCGATAGAAGACCGCGGTGCCAGCCCCGCGGGCTTATTACGTTATGTTGCAGACGGTTCGCGACAGGTGTAAATCGCGCAGACGCCGCTGTTGAACGTCATTTTGGTATTACCTATTTGCCGATACCGATTAATCAGGCTAAGATCTCTGACGCCACACTCTGTCGGATAATATGTACGGATAGTATGTCGGATATGATCAATAAACTAAAATATGCTTCCTCGCATTTCGATTTCAGATGATTTACTTGTTGATCCTTGGCTGCACGATAGCTGCTGTCGCTGTTTTTAGCTAATCAGGGAGCCGATCGAACGCCTTCGTTACATCTAGGCAAAATAATCGGAGCAATATTAGAGCAGTACTCAATCCCAAACATTCTTGTCCTCTATCTATTATGCGACATTATAGTAAGCTACCTTAGATGGACTAGAACTTATTTAGACTTGAGAGTTTGCATAGTGCTTTGGATTTTGTTGAAAAAACATATGCATTGACACCTATAGCAATTACTTACTTTCTGGAGCCTGGTCGTTGGTAGTATCTATTATCATTAGTGTTAATGCCATGAACATTACTGTTCTTAGAGAAAATATTGTTTTTAACGTGCACTTTCAATTACCTTGCTTTGACAGCCAACTTCATACGGTCGGATATTCGTGATGGTATGCGCGCGCAGTTGTAAATTTTATTCTTATGTAAATCTTATTTTGTAAAACTTACGTCTATGACGGCCAATATCATACAGTCGGATTTTAGTGCAGTAGCTGTAACTTCAACAAAGTAGATGATTTCATTTATTTTTCAGACGTACCTTTGGGTTGAAAGGGCGTAACCATTATTTTGACCGATTCGTGCTCATACCCATACCCAACCCATTGTGTGGGTGTCGTAAAAGGCGACTATGGGATTAGCCGGAGGATGGGCAGCAGCGTTCTTCGAGTACATTAAGAACTCAACTGTGACCGCCAACCCATCTGCCAAGCGTGGTGATTATGGCAAAATCCCTCAATGAGCACGCAACAGACCCAGTTCGGTCGTTGAGGCGGTCTTTGGGGAGGCCTGTATCTAGCAGTGGACTTTACACGGCTGAAATGAACCACCATTTTGATAAAACTTGGATTTTAATGCGGTCGTACTTAGTTTTTCGCCCTCCTTCAATCGGTAGGTTTAGATAGGATAGGATTAAATATAAAATTGCGACATTCGCAAGAAAGTGGATTATACAGCCTACAATTTTTGAATCGTTAGATAGAGATAGCCGCAAATGATAAATTATGAATTTATCATTACAGCAAACGTCGTAATAGATAAATAACATTAAAAACTAGGTACTATATCCCGTGATCAAACTTAGTGTTTACGTCTGTAGCCATTTTTGATTTCTTCTCGACTCCGAGAATCCGAGGTTTTATCAAGTTTGGTAGTTACGTCCCAAAGTAAACAAAAATATTAACAAATTACGTTAATACATTTCTGGGCGAATCTATTAAAAATATTATTCTTGATCAAAATTAGGAGTTTATTTAAAAATTTTAGCCAATATAACCACGGATTACTTAATCTTGATGTTCTTAAGAAGGCACTCAAAACGAGCCAACAGTTTTGAAGATATTAGATTTTGTTTAAACATGTAGTGCAGACGCGGATGACTGCCTGTTACCAACAATGACGTGACGTGGGTACGAGGGCGGCACTGAAAATTTCGGGAATCAAGGAAGTGACACAACATTACTGTTTAAAAATGTATTTATTGCTTTTCGAAGTATTCTCCGCGAAATTTGACACATTTTTCCATACGATGGAACCAATCATTGAAGCAACCATTCCATTCGGAAGTTGGGGTCTCCAAAATGTCCTTTTTGTAGGCGTCCACAGCTTCTTTAGGTGATGAAAATCTCTGTCCACGCAATTTATTCTTTATTTTAGGGAAAGTATAGAAATCATTAGGGCTTAGGTCGGGGCTGTACGGCGGATGGTCTAATAATTCTACGTTTTCTTGCTCTAAAAACTCTTTTGTTCTGTGCGCGGTGTGAGAACTCGCATTGTCGTGATGGAGGATGATGCGGCGGTTGCAGTTCTCTCTACGGAGTTCAGAAACGACCTGTGGCAAACAAATGCTAGCATACCATTCTGCATTAACCGTTCTTTGTCCCTCAAGAGGAATAGTCGTAACATGGCCGGTTTTGGAGACAAACGTGGCCACCATTTTTTTTGCAACACTCCGTGAACGAACAATTTTTGTTGGCTTTAACTCATTTTCGAACACCCAAACTCGTGACTGGTTTTTTGTTTCGGGTTCGTACGCATATATCCAGGATTCGTCACCTGATACGATGTTGTATACAGCATTTGAGGATCCTGCGTGGAATCTTTCGAGAGTTCTGACGCACCAAGTAACGCGAGCCGCTTTTTGCTCTTCACATAGCAAATGCGGTATTCATCGGGAAAACAACTTTTTTACACCTAATTGTTCATGCAAGATTATTTGTATTTGACTCATGCCAATGTCTAAAGTTGCCTGAATTTCGAGGTATGTCACATGTCGATCTTCCTCAATCAGCTTACGCACAGCATCAACGTTTTCTTGGGTGACTGCAGTTTTTGGACGACCTTGACGAGGATCATCACTGAGCCTGACACGTCCACGTTGAAATTCAGCAAACCAGCGATAAATTGTGGTTTTGGATGGGGCTTCATCACCAAATGCAGAAATCATCCGGTCAACACACTGTTTTTGTGTTAAACCACTTCGAAAGTCATAATAAATCATCGCTCTTGAATTTTCTCGAGTCAATTCCATTTTCTCAACGACTAAACAAGTTTGACAAAACCTTGTTTTTTTTTTTTTTTTTTTTTTTCATTTATTACGGGCATTGGTCTTACCATCAACCCAACAAAAAATTAACAATTCGGATTATTTTTACATGTTAACTTTAAATCTTTTATGTCAAAGTTATACTTAACATTATCTATATAATATATATGACAAAACTAATATCTATATATAATATCGTATTTCAGCCGGGTAATTTAACTGGTTTGCATCCCTAGTACATAGTATAGTCTTATAACTAATTCATATAGATCTAACAGAACTTAGGATGAATATAAAATTGAAAATTTTAATAAATCGCAAATATTTTTCCTTACATATCAAAATAAAACAAAACACATTTTTAGGTATGTCACATTTCGCCAGTATGTGTTGGCATAGGTTGACAAATTGACAATTGATGAATTGACATTGCTAAATCAATCACAGTCACCGAGTAGGTTTATAAAATCAATAATCAGAGGTTTTATTTCCACTACGTTATCAACAATGTACATTATTTAAATATTTACAATTCCCTATTAGCCCAAAAGTAAAGTAATCTGTGTATTATGTTGCGCTGCACCGAAAACTACTTACAATCAAAGAACATCATAAAAATTGTTATTTTACACTTTGCAAAGAACAATTAGCAATAGCTTTCCTATTTACAATATATTTAACATTTATTATCCGGAGAGTTTTAATCTATACAAATGACAAGATGTTTTACAATGTCCAAATCTTAACCTATGACTACTGGAACTGAAAGATTGAGAAACAAAAACTAAATCTAACATTTACTCCTATTGTCTATAGGGGCTAAATTACAATATTAAGATCATTAAAACGAATGCAGTTTTTATCAATCATGAAATTGCCTCTAATGTTATTCATTTTAGCACCCCAATAACAGAAGAAGAGCATTAAATTAAAGTATGCGAAATTGTGTTTTTATTTTATTAAATGTTTCTTTCAGAATATTAATATAAAATTTACCATTAGGTGGAGAAGGACAATATACACACAAAATAATAGAGAAAATACAAGAAACTAATTCAATTTGACATAGAATATTTTGAAAATTGTAATCTTATATCAATAATAGTGTGAAATTTAGTTCCATTACATTAATATACTTTAATAACTTTATCCATATAATATTATATATTGCTTAAATTGTGTATTAACAATTCTTTTATTATCCTGGATGTAATTGGTGCTCCATCTTTCTTGGAAATCAAATCTACAACTGTTTTTATAATACCATTTAATGTTGAATCACAGTTCAATATGTCGCTTATAATGAATCTTTTCTGCGGTGATGTGGCTTTAGTATTTACATTAGAATTCAAAGATATATTTTTTGAGGTTTTGTCATTAGATGTATGTAAGACTGATTTGGAGCCTTTAATAGCTGAAGCATATGATGTACCACCCAAAATTCTGTTTTTAATTTCAGCAACTTTCGAAGCCTTAAGGGGGCACTCATAGGCGACTGCTACGTGAGGTCCTTGGCAGTTATTACATTTAATTTTATCTTTTTGTAAACATTCTTTATAGAAATGGTTACCTGCACAGATGGAACAAACTTGGGCATTTTTGCAAGAACCACTAGTGTGGTTGAATTTGAAACAGTTAAAGCATTGAACTAAAGGTTTAAAATATTCTCTTACTTCTAGCCATAAATGTTCATAAGTAACATGACTGGGTCTGTTAATATTCAAAAAAGTTACCAATACTGTTGGGAGACTAGTAAGTGAGCCATCGGGAAGCTTCTTCTTAAACCTCTTGATACCTAAAACTTCACACCCAGGTGACTTCAAAGACGATAGAAGTTCAGAATCATCAATTTCAGTAGGGACCTTTATTACTCCCTGGCTTTCAATTTGATCAAAAGGTATCTTGACTGACCAGTTATGTTTGCTATGAATGGGCTTATTCATAATGAAAGAGTTTGCTTCTTTTTTTGTTGGAAAAAAGATCTTGATAAAGTAATGACCAATGGGCTTAACATAAGTGTTAGGTGGCACCAAGTCCTTAAGAATTTTATTAATTTTAAAGGGATCAATTTTTTCCTTGTTTTCCTGAAAAAGTAAAACGGGATAATCCTTTCGGTTCTGTTCTTCATAAATTGGAAGGATATCTTTGAATAAACCCCTTTTAGTATTTATGAACTTGGGTAACATCTTGGGAACCGGTTCATCTTCGCGGATACAAGTTGTACTCTTCCGCTTTAAAGTGGCATCGAAAGCCGAGGGCTCCATGAGCCCACCACTAAATTCACTCATGGAATTGAAAAAGGGCTAAAAACGGATTATTTATAGGTCAGAACAAATTAAATTTATTTAGTTTAAAAAAGAGCGCCTTTGAATTCGACTTTCCCGCCCTTTGTTCTTAACACCATTCACAAAACCTTGTGACAAGACCGTGAATCTTTTTTTAAATAAATAAATGGTATTCGATTTGTAAAACCAAGGAGTTTTCAATTAAAAAGATTTTAATATGACAGGAACAGTGGAAATATTCCATTCCCGATACTTTTAGTGCAGCCTATGTAACATGGATATTAATTTACTTATCCAGTCTAATTTTTATACGGGAAGATTTCACATTTTTATCAGGTAAGATAAATAGTTAAAGACAACTATAATATTATTATTCTTTATTTAAAATTAATCTAAACAGCAACGAATGTAACAAATTCATGAATGTACGGTTAGTAACTACAAATGTATAAAATTGAAATAAATCTACAAAAAGTTCCGCCTATATAATAACCTATTACTTTAGGTATAACATTCATCACAATTATTCAAAATACTGTTTCCATATCAACAAAAAAAAAAACACTAAGCAATTTGCAATAATTTATCCAATAAAATAATTACAAGTAGCACAAATAAACTTGATTGTAAAAAAATACTAGATAAGCATAAAATTATCAATTCTTTTTGTGATTTTGTTGAATCTGCGCGGCTGGATGCTGCTGGCGCAACAAAATCTTCTTCAAGTAGATGTCAGATTATTATGTCAAACAATCGCAATCACCAGAAGGTACGAAAAAACGCTGCGCAATCTAGTGAACGTGAACAAAGCAAGTGGCCCCAATGAGATTCTCTGAATCTCTGGTCTGTCTCCGATCCTGACACGCCTACTTTGACTCTCATTAGAGACTATACGAGTACCAAAAGCTTCATGTGCCCAAAAAGGGCACTCACGCTGACCCTGTCAACGCTAGGCCCATCTCGGTAATGTCCATACTCTGCACGAATGTAAAACGCGTACTGAATCACAGGCGTCTGGAATGTCTCGAAGCAAATAGCCTACTTAGTGATCGGTAATCGGCTTCTAACGAAATGGATTTACTGGACTTTCTTACGTATGCCACACATCTGTAGCGAAGCCATTCAGAAACACGGGGTAGCACTTACTGTTTCCCTCGACATCTCGAACATCTCGACAGGTTTTGGTAGTTCTACAGTCTTATAAGCAAGGTAAGCAGGGTATCGTACTTTTTGAGGCATCAGTCGATTTGTGTGGTCATTGAAACGACTCGTCCGAACAATTGCCTATTAATGCCGGGGTCTTTCAAAGATAGATTCTTTTTCTTTTTATTTAAACGTTGCCCCACACTAGGATTTCTCCTGTGGTGGTGGGGAGCTGATTCCACAACCTGAGCGTGCGCAGCAGGCAGTTCCTTCGAAACCGTCCGATACGAGACCGTTTTAGCTGTAATGTATGCAGATGAACTGCCCGCTGATGGCGAGACGTGCGATGCAATGGTAGAAAGTAGCCGTTGGCATCAAATCGAACAATTCCTTAGAACACTGACAAGCGGTAAAACACAGCAAGGCAATGTCTCTCCTCAGACTTAGAGGTCTAGACTGCTTGTGACCTTGGGATCGTCGACAAAATAGCAATGTCAACCAAGAAAAAAACATTGTAAACAAATAAATGAAAAAGCATTTTAGTTTAACGGTGCACGTAGATTCAATTAAGACAAAGATAAAAGATAGAGTTACATTGTTTTCTTTTATTCTTACTACTTATCGATTCACTTTTCATATTGTGTGCGATTTTGTTATGTTTTATAAAGTTGTGTATAAGTTTTAAATTATTATTAGTATTTGTTTTGGATTTTACTGTTTATTTTTGTTTTGTTTAGCATGTCGTGTTTACCTTTAATTGATAATGCAATTAGCTGTAACTTTATGTATGTTATATTTAAGTAGGTTAGTATCGTTGTAATTATAGTTGGTGAATCTAATAAAGAAAAAATAACTTGTCCTGGTATAAACTCAAATAAATTCAGTCATAATATTATAATTTACTTAAAATTGATTTAGTTGTAAAGAAGTCTCTACTACCTGCCAGAACCTGCTTTAACTGCTTTCTGTGATATGAATAAGATATAACAATGAAAATCGCCGCAATAACATTGCTTCTAAAATATAGATCACAAATAATGATACACCAGGTCATCTTACAGCTGTAATGTGCCTTCGCAATCAAACATCGCTCATGTTTTGCGCATAATAATTATGATCTGACCACGGACTAGAAAAAGATGTGACTTTCTATTTGGTAGAGCTGAATCAGTTAATGACTGATTGTTTTGCTCGTCGTCGGCCGAACACACTCCAATGGAGAGACGCGTTACAGTATTTCTGTATCCCACGGTGACAATAAAGTCTGTGTGGTGGTACATTCTCACAATCACCGGTACCCCGGTACCTCACGGCTCCGGTGCGCCGCGACTCGAGTCCGCTTCCGCTCGCCGCTGCTCACAGAGTCGCTAGCGCGCGCGGTGGTCGCTTGTGTTGAGTTTTTTCTCTAGGACATTCGCGACGTCGCGTCGTAGTCAGAGCGTAACGTTTTGACATAAAAAAACATCATATTTGTGTGCAATATTCTAAACGTCGTTGCGGATAATTGCAGAGATTTATTATTGGAAAGGAATGGTGAGTGAAATTATTTCTAACGCTTATATGTAAATTTAACTTTATATTAATTAAATTCTAAACTAACCAGTAAACATTTATTATAAATCTAAATTTATAATAAACTAGCTGGGACCCGCGGTTTCACCCGCGTTTAATTTAAAAGAAATTTAGAGTACTTCTACATAGACGCTTGACATAGAATATATATATTGGATTATTTTTCTAAAGTAAAAGTAGCCTAAGTTATTCCTTATAACATCAGCTATCTGCCAGTGAAAGTATCGTCAAAATCGGTCCAGCCGTTTCGGAGATTACCCGGAACAAACAGACAGACAGACAAAAAATTTAAAAAATGTTTTTTTGCTGTAGGTGTCGTATATACTTTCATATGCATTTAGTAAAAAGCTGTTATTTTGACATTACAAACAGACACTTCAATTTTATTTATTTGTATAGATTTTTACTGGTTAGTTTAGACTAGTTACGTACGTACGTTACGTAGGTAAGTATGTCAGGAACATAAATATTTTGTTAAATAATTTTTCATTAATTTAATAATATAATAGAAACTGGTTTACCTATAAATCTATAATTTCGAAAAAATCTATAATATTTTTAAATCGCTAATAGCATTATTCTAAATTTGACCGAGTATTCATACAGAAAAGTTTCTTAAAACACAATACCTACAGATTAAAAGAGATTCAAGATTTATTGGGTGGTGTAAACTCATTTTTGCAATCAAACAAGAAACAACATTGTGAACAAATAAATTACACAGAGTTTAAAGGTGCGCGTGGATTCAATTCGTGTGCTGGAATATATTATCTTATATTAAATTCAATTTAATTAAGTTCAGGGAAGTTTATTACTAATTAAGTATAATAACTTGGAATCATGGGTATGTCCACGTTCATGATTCTAATTATAAATGTAACATACATAAACAAAATAGTACTACTATTTATTGATAAAAAATTGTTATCTACTATAGGATTATCTAAGTTCATTAGTTAGGTGGTATGAAAGTTCTCCTGATCTAAACTAAAGTAAAGCGGCGGGGAACGAAATAAATAGATCCTATAAGGCCCTTGTTTATTTTTTGCAGCACACAGCACCAATCATATTCCATATTTATAGTATTTTTTTCTATTTATTTAAATTCCACTCCACCCATATTTAGGTCCATATTTAAATTTACTCGTGGTAGGTTTCTTATTGCCTCTAGTGTGATCTTACGAGGACCTGGAGCCCCCCTTCGGTGCCGAAGATGATCGCTCCAGTGGTTTTAGCCGGTAGCAGTTCGGCATACCCCTTCGCCCTTCCCCAGGGTGAAGGAAGTTCCATGTAGAATTTCCACTGGACATCAATAAAAAAAAAGTTTCTTATTGCACCGTTTGATAAGTACCACCCCAGTGCCAGATATTCGCCGCCAAGCTGTAGTGTTTAAACTTTAGATATTACTGAGTTCTGGTTTGAATGGTAGTGTAGCTAGCGAGTGAAACTACTGGGCTTAAAAGGCTAAATAACTCATGTCTCGAGGTGACGAGCGCAGTGAGTTGCTACGCAGGATTAGTTCTGGGTAGCATTGCAATTGTTATGGACAGGAGTGACGCTTACCACCAGGCATTTGACTTCCTCGTCTCGACACTGGGTTGTAACATAATTTCAGCCGAAAAAGGTCCACTGCTGGGTAGAAGCCTCCCCAAAAGATTGCCACAACGACCGGTGTGGGTGTGTGTTGTGTGCTCATTGGAGGGTTTTGCCACAATCGCCACGCTTGGCAGACGGGTTGGCGATCGCAGTTAGGTTATAAATGTACTTGAAGGACGCTGCTGCCCATCCTCCGGCTAGTCGCCATAGTCGCCTTTTACGACACCGACGGAATGAAATGGGGTTGTGGTATTCTTAGCCGGCACCACACGGGTTGTATAAAAACACAAACTGAAATGTTTGTCTTGTGGCCGAGCGTGTTAAATAATATATCACTTGCATGGGAAATAATTGGTTGGCAGTCACTCTTGCACCACAAACTCGCCATTTGATGTGTTGAAATGCTGTTCATGCACGACCCAAGATTAGAATGATCTAACTACATTTTGTTAGGATGGCGCTTCTAAAGAAGGAACTGGACGAAGCAGGCGATGGACAGCGGGCGCTTGTATAGGTATGGGGTCTCCCACATTCCTTTTCTGACTAGCTGCGGGATACCGTAAAAACAAAGATTCTAAGGGTTATGAGAGCTATTTTTTTAACTTTGCTCCACCCTAAAATTTCTCCTGCGTCGTGGGTGCGTTTACAGACATAAATTTCACACACAATACACCCAGACCCGGAACAACTACTTGCAGGTCATACAAATATATTTTCCGTGCGGGAATCAAACCCGTGACCCGGAGCGCAGCGACTGTATCAGCCACTGCACTAACCGTGCTCTCAGATTCATAATATGTTTCCCAAAATAAACTGGAAATATGTCACATGCTGAAAAACAATTTAATCACATTATCTATTAATCATGTAAATTGCGTAAGCAGTGACTATAAATTTTATATCAGCTGTAATTTGCTATCAATTGATAAATATAATTAAAGTACATATACATTTACAATACAATACAAGTACATTTATTTGCAAAATAGATACGAGGCGTTTACTGGGGGGTAAACGCTTCACAAAGTGTTATAGACAGATATTCTTGCAGGGGTTGGATATTTCGTATGTATTCAATGAGATATAACATTATAATTTGATTCTGAAAAATCATAACCATTAAATAATTAGGGCAAAGTGGAATAACTGGAAACACCTAACATAAACTTCCATAAAATAAGCAAATATAGTATCAATTTAATCTACTTTTATTCAAAAATGAATCCTTTTTAAATCTCGTTACAAAAGAATCATATAGAAATACGTAAATAATAACGGAATTATTCTAGCATCAGAGGAAATAAAAAACACTAGATATAATTACTCAAACGCGAATCAAGTAAGTATAAAGTATTCGAAACTAATACAATCGAAAACGCTAATTTATTCCGTGCATGTAAAATAATATATTCTATCAAAATGTCATCGTACTAAAGTGAATAATGATTTTTTATGTGTTCATTTCGATGAATCACAAAACACTATCGAGTTATGTGCATAATGAAACACAATATGGTCAAAGGTGATGAACAGTATTTGTGGATAACGAATTTTAAATTGGCTTTCTCTTTTATGAGACAAAATACACATGAGACAGCCCTGATAAGAAATGGGCATACATACAATATCACGGGCGGATCCAGGAATTATTTCTGGAAGGGTCACAAGGGCTGGAGTTGTAAAGAGTATCCTCCATACTATTGCATTATGTCTTTGGGTTTAATTCTTTATCAATGACAAACAAGAATAATTTAAAAAATTACTTGTAATAAAGGTTATATAATGAAATAATTGTATGTTTAGTAAATGATAGCTTTCTTTTCTGTTTCCTGCTGAAGATATCCAGTACTTCTTCACCGTACATCTTTGAAGTTACAAGATCTCTCTCATACCGCTGCGAAGATATGTCTTTCATCGGTGTAAGGTGGAGAAAGATCGTTCGCCAAGGTATATTTGGCAGAGTCATTGCTCTTTTATGGGCACTGGTGACTTTGTGATATTATCTCCTTTTCCTTTTATTTGAACCAGTTGGGTTCGACTTGTACTTGTACTTGTGACGATTTTGTAAAATAGTTTGCGAATCCCTGATCTAAATGAAAAGATGCTTACATAAATTCTGGTACTTAAATAAAAGAAAAATTTCTATTGCAAATAGGCGTAACCATTGGTATACCAATATTAAGAATTAAGTAAAGCGTTTGATAATTTCAGTTATGGTTGGTACTTGCGTAAAAGTTTTAGACATGGAAAATAACTAAATAATTGAAAAAGCATTGCAACGTATGAGCTTAGGATTTAGAGGATTTAGCTAGCCTGGAATAAATATGACCAGCAAGTTGGTTAATCCACAATGCATTTGAAATGCATTTAATAATTACTATGTTTACATGGTAAATAATGACAAACAGATAAGTAATAAATTCATCAGCATATTATAATTCGATATTTTCGGGACCAGTGAGATATTAAATATTATTAGAAGACTAAAAACGATAATACAAGCATAACAATAGTGCTGGCTGTGATGGCATAATAAAATCTGTAATAAAATATATAGGTATACGAGGGCGGTTTGATAAGTCCATGACTTTGGAAAGAAGAAACACTCTTTTTACATATACATTTTTTTTATTTTTTACATAATCTTCTTTCAACCCTACGCACTTAATCCAGCGATGTTCCAACCTTTTCAACCCATCAAAAAAATATTTTTGTCAAACCGTGAAAAATAGGCCTCAGTTTCGGCTACCACCTCTTCGTTTGACGAAAATCTTTGCCCGCCAAGCCTTCATGTTTGGGAAGAGGAAAAAGTCACAGGGGGCTAAACCTGTCTGTCTTTCCAGCTATTGGGATGTACATGGCATGACAAAAGCTTTTGACGACGTTAAGCATGACATTATTTTGGATATACTTTACCACTATGGTAATAGAGGTATATGTTCACAATATTATAAAATCAAATCTATTTAATTAAAACTAAATCACTGAAACCGCATGCTTACGTTCAAATAAAATGAACTAGTATACCTGTCAGATACTGTGCAATTCGGAGTGCCACAAGGTCCCCAGGACCTCCTTCAGTATATTATATAAATGACCTTCCAATAACTACTACATACAAAATGACTAGTAACGATAGCACTGTGCTTTATACTGGTGAATACTTTGGTCTTAAGTATGCAATGGCTTCAAATGAATCTTGATAAAACAAAAATAATATATTTTAAAGCGAGAAAGTATGATAAACACCGTGATTCAAGTACAAATTAATTACATGGCGCAAAAAATAATAAGGTTACTAAAATTCTAGGTCTAGATAGTATAATGAAGACAAATTACCTATGGGCTGTATAAACTAATAAATATCGCAAATATAACTATGCGACTTTTCAAAAAAGAGCCTCCAGGAGATGTTAAAGTTACTGTTTACTATACTTGTCATCGAAGAATATCATAGATAATATGAATTCCTTGATGACAAATTAAGTGCAATTTAATATTCAGTTTATAAATTACATGATATAATTTAAATAGTTTGACTTATTTAGTTGTTTTTATGAATACAGTATACATAAATGAATTATTTGAATTGTCAAGTGTCGTGTCCTATTAACAACAAAAAATAACAAATTTTACTATTTATTTAAACTTATATGTACATTGATGGTACATTTGACAAAGAACGTTTAGCAAAATTATGAAGCTTAATTGCGTTTTTGTACAAAATACTGGTTCTATAAATAATTCATTTGACAAAACAATTACCACATAAATTTTCATTTCATAAAATATCATTTGATAAACAACTCAGATTAATCACATTCATTGCGTGGCATAAAACGTTTGATAAAATGCATTGTTTGGTAAGCACTTCATCAACCAAAACATATTTTTGTGATATCGTCTGTTACTTTAGCTTTTAATAACAATTTTTTACACAAACCAGGATTATATTAATGTTATTGAGATAAATAAAAAAGTTAACACAAAACTTAATTATCAACGACTAATCAAGCGAGAACTGAATTCTACAATTTTACTTGACTATGGCAGCATATATTACTTTTAATTTTTACTATTAATGGAATTTGTCTATCTAATAACAATTTATCAACCAAAATTTTGTCAAATTGAGAATTATTTTGTAAAAATATATAATAGTTAAAATTCAACGTGTTTGTTAGATAAAACATTTGCGAAATGGTATTTGTTAAATGATCTTTCATAAAATGGTATGTTTGTGGAATACGATGTTTGTCATCTGAATAGATTTTAAAACGTTTTGTGTAAAATGATCCTTTATCAAACATTAGTGAATCGTGTAGTGTACCGTATACTGGGATTAAGTAATAACTGACCATTAACGTGACCATTTTTTACTGTTTACTATACTTGTCATCGAAGAATATCATAGATAATATGAATTCCTTGATGACAAATTAAGTGCAATTTAATATTCAGTTTATAAATTACATGATATAATTTAAATAGTTTGACTTATTTAGTTGTTTTTATGAATACAGTATACATAAATGAATTATTTGAATTGTCAAGTGTCGTGTCCTATTAACAACAAAAAATAACAAATTTTACTATTTATTTAAACTTATATGTACATTGATGGTACATTTGACAAAGAACGTTTAGCAAAATTATGAAGCTTAATTGCATTTTTGTACAAAATACTGGTTCTATAAATAATTCATTTGACAAAACAATTACCACATAAATTTTCATTTCATAAAATATCATTTGATAAACAACTCAGATTAATCACATTCATTGCGTGGCATAAAACGTTTGATAAAATGCATTGTTTGGTAAGCACTTCATCAACCAAAACATATTTTTGTGATATCGTCTGTTACTTTAGCTTTTAATAACAATTTTTTACACAAACCAGGATTATATTAATGTTATTGAGATAAATAAAAAAGTTAACACAAAACTTAATTATCAACGACTAATCAAGCGAGAACTGAATTCTACAATTTTACTTGACTATGGCAGCATATATTACTTTTAATTTTTACTATTAATGGAATTTGTCTATCTAATAACAATTTATCAACCAAAATTTTGTCAAATTGAGAATTATTTTGTAAAAATATATAATAGTTAAAATTCAACGTGTTTGTTAGATAAAACATTTGCGAAATGGTATTTGTTAAATGATCTTTCATAAAATGGTATGTTTGTGGAATACGATGTTTGTCATCTGAATAGATTTTAAAACGTTTTGTGTAAAATGATCCTTTATCAAACATTAGTGAATCGTGTAGTGTACCGTATACTGGGATTAAGTAATAACTGACCATTAACGTGACCATTTTTTACTGTTTACTATACTTGTCATCGAAGAATATCATAGATAATATGAATTCCTTGATGACAAATTAAGTGCAATTTAATATTCAGTTTATAAATTACATGATATAATTTAAATAGTTTGACTTATTTAGTTGTTTTTATGAATACAGTATACATAAATGAATTATTTGAATTGTCAAGTGTCGTGTCCTATTAACAACAAAAAATAACAAATTTTACTATTTATTTAAACTTATATGTACATTGATGGTACATTTGACAAAGAACGTTTAGCAAAATTATGAAGCTTAATTGCATTTTTGTACAAAATACTGGTTCTATAAATAATTCATTTGACAAAACAATTACCACATAAATTTTCATTTCATAAAATATCATTTGATAAACAACTCAGATTAATCACATTCATTGCGTGGCATAAAACGTTTGATAAAATGCATTGTTTGGTAAGCACTTCATCAACCAAAACATATTTTTGTGATATCGTCTGTTACTTTAGCTTTTAATAACAATTTTTTACACAAACCAGGATTATATTAATGTTATTGAGATAAATAAAAAAGTTAACACAAAACTTAATTATCAACGACTAATCAAGCGAGAACTGAATTCTACAATTTTACTTGACTATGGCAGCATATATTACTTTTAATTTTTACTATTAATGGAATTTGTCTATCTAATAACAATTTATCAACCAAAATTTTGTCAAATTGAGAATTATTTTGTAAAAATATATAATAGTTAAAATTCAACGTGTTTGTTAGATAAAACATTTGCGAAATGGTATTTGTTAAATGATCTTTCATAAAATGGTATGTCTGTGGAATACGATGTTTGTCATCTGAATAGATTTTAAAACGTTTTGTGTAAAATGATCCTTTATCAAACATTAGTGAATCGTGTAGTGTACCGTATACTGAGATTAAGTAATAACTGACCATTAACGTGACCATTTTGTGATTCCTAATGTGAATCTTATTATGGTTCACCTAAAGCGGCATTTTTAGGCCCCCAGCACATGTTTGCACAGTTTGAAATATGCGATTTTCATAAACTTTACTCCGACCATGTTTTAGTTTTAGAATAATTTTATTAGTATTTTATGCGTTATCACTGATAACTATGATTGATTTGATTTAAACTGATAAATAACGATAATTTTCTACCATGATAATGTAGGTACTAATTTTTGCACTCCGTAATTGCCATGTTTTGCAAATAAATGATTCATCTATTCATTTAATCATCCTTTCTCCTTTTTATTCGTTACTATATAGAGTAATTGAGATCTGGCTGACGTAAAAATTTGAAAATTTCAAATTTATGGTTCGTTAAGCAAATGATTACTAATAATTTATTACTAATGACGGACGTGATTTATCTTTTTAGAAATTAAGTCATTGTGTTAATTCAAATAGCTTCTGGAATCAGTAGGCTTTTAGGAAGATGTCTAGATATAAAGGAATAGTCTTTGCCTGCTAGTTGTGATATTAAAGCTACGACTCATGTTATTAGCGACAACAAATCGAAGAGCATTATTTGTTCAGATGTTGGTATTGTCATAAAAAATCTCGCAGCAATCTACTCTGTAGTTGTCAGTTACAACTTTAAAATACTTTAAATAACTTTATTTAATTTAATACAATAGGCCTTTTTTCTATTATTCTCGATTCTAATAATTTGGTTTTGTTGGACAAAAGTGGATTTTTTACTCTTGATATCGTCAACTGCATCGCGAAGACCTTTGGATTATGATTCTATGTAGTCTTCCTCGTTCAATTCTTAGTGTGTATAACTGGCCTACATAGTACTCGCATTCACAATTATATTATTATCATCAGATCAATGTCATAAAATATTAAAATGTCATCAATTATCTATTAAATAAAAATAATTATTCGTTAAGATGTCATAAAAAGCGTCCATTTAAATGTACAAATCCAAAAACAAAATTGTAAAAATAATATAAGTTTGTTAGATTGGAGCAGCTCACCCCAAGCATTTTTGTCGTCCATATAATCTGTGCCTGTATAAAATCATTTTTACATAGTTTCTTTTTTTTTTTTTTTTTTTTTTTTGTTGGGCTTCTCGCATAGATTTCTGGGAAATGTGGTTGCTTAACCGGTCATTTGCTGGCGAAGCCAAAAGAGGCCTCCAGCCAGGCTTAAATTAATTGTTTTTGGGGACAGCTGGATCGGTATTATTTAAATTGTATTAGGGGACATTTAAAGCTACTGGCTCGGCACGGGCCGGCGCGAGCAAGAGACGGGAGGGAGAAGTGCTAACTTGAACGGGAAGGTGACGCGGCGATAGGCCTCCGCGACGTCGGTGAGGCGGGCATCCTCGGCGGCGAGGGCGGTACAACGGTCGGGTATTTAGTGAACGAGACAACGCGAGTCTCTTCATGTGATCTAACGTGATTTTATCGTCTGGATCGACCAGAACGTGCCTCGGGCGGCGTACTCTACTGATACGGGAGGGTTCGTAGTCGGCGGCTGATACCACAAGGGGATTTGGGTGGGACAGGGCAGAATCAAGATAGCGTTTAGACGCTTGTTTCATAAATTGCCTGATGGTCGGCAAGTTAAGGTCGAAATGGAGTTGGTCGTTTCGCATGTACAGAGGCGCTCCGGTGGCCTTGCGCATGAAACGGGTTTGGAGGGTTTCTAATCTACGGAGTGGGTATGATTCAGCGTGTGCGAACACTGGGCTGGCATAGGTCATGATGGGTCGAATGCATGTGGTGTAAATTCTCACCTTATTTCTAAGGGATAATTTACTACGAGCGTTCAGAATATAGTGAAGGCGACCGAGCACAAAGGCAGCGCGGGCACGCACCATCTTTGTGTGGGGAATGAAGGTCAGTTTTTTGTCTAGGGTGACTCCAAGATACTTGGCGTACGGTTCCCAAGGAACCGATTGGCCCAGCATCGAGATCTCCCTGAAGCGTGGGTGGTCGTCGCCTAATTTGCAAAATAGGACGGCTTTACTTTTGATAGGGTTAACTTCGATCCGCCATTTCCTAAACCATTTACCGTAGACGTTGGCTGTGGTTTGGAGGATCTTAGTTATATTATCGGGACTGCTACCAGAGTAGAATATGGCCGTGTCATCCGCGAACAGTGCTAATTGGGTCGTATTAGCAGGTCTTTTGGGGAGGTCACTGGTGTACAGTGTGAACAATAATGGGGCTAGCACGGATCCTTGTGGGACTCCGGCTCTAATGGGGTGGGGGGAAGAGAGAGCGCCCGTGATTCGATATCGGAAACTGCGATTTGACAAGAAGTCTCGTATGATGAGAACGAGACGGTCAGGCACTCCGAGTTGGTACAACTTATATAATAAGCCATTGTGCCAGACTTTGTCAAATGCTTTCGCAACATCGAAAAAGAGGACTCCCGTCATCAGGCCGCGTGAGAATCCGAACGTGATGTGTTCAACTAGTCGGTGGACTTGTTGTACACACGAGTGTTTGGTTCTAAAACCAAACTGTTCGTCGGGAATGAGTTTCTTGGAATCGGCAAAATCCTTTAATCGGGAATAACATAGTTTCTTTTTTATACCGGACTTAAATTAAATAAGGCTATTTTTTTTACTACTGGGCATCTTCTTGTTGAAAACGTATACATTGGCATCCAAATGAATTACTAATTTTTTGGAGGCATTAGTATTATGAGATTTTATTTATGTCTAATATTAATACTATGTTCTTTTTTACATATATATATATATATATATAGATGCGACAGTAGATATATTGATTTCTTTAATTTATCCCTCAGTGAATGTCTAAAACTTATATTAATGGCTCGAATAGCTCTCTTTTGCAGCACAAAGATAGTTTGATTGTCAATAGCATTTCTCCACAACAAAATGTCATACGGCATTACACTATGAAAATAACAAAAATATACTAATTTCGCTGTTTCTAAATCAATTAACTGGCATATTTTAAAGCCGAGTATTTTGCATATTGTGAGCTGCAGAGCCGAGTGTATTCGACAATTGGTATCTGTGTGCGCCCCACTGTAGCACTGATCTAAATCAAAACCCAAAAGCATAGTGGTTTCGAGGGGGGAACATAACATATCTAGCTGTCCAATTACCGGCCGTACTCAATTACCCCACCGTCCTCTATTAGTTGTATCAAATATCTATGCAATGCATAAATAATTACGTACTTCCATTTTGTCATCCTAAGCAAAAAGATCATCATCAGTCGATGTCACATGGTTTTTATAAGTTTGTTTGTAGTTCAAAGGTTATTTTTATACAGCGTTATTACTTTTGCGTTTCGCTGAAGTTACTAGAAGGATATGACAGTTTGGTGCTAAAAATATGGTGTAAGTATATATATAATATTAGTATGTATGTCCTAAGAAAAGGTTTTATGAGTATACGGACAGAACCCCCAAAGTTTAGAACATTTTTTGCTAGATTTAGTTTATAAAGCAGCATCATACCATGATTTTTTTGCTAGACCAATATTATAAGAACTTACAATAACTCTGTAAATATACGGAAAATTGCCGTGTAAGAATACCACCACCCCATCTCATTCCGTGGGTGTTGTAAAAGGCGACTATGGGATTAGCCGGAGGATGGGCAGCAGCGTCCTTCGAGTACGTGTATAACTCAACTGCGATCGCTAACCCATCTGCCAAGCGTGGCGATTGTGGCAAAACCCCCCAATGAGCACACAACACAAACCAATACCGGTCCTTGTGGCAATTTTTGGGAGAGGGTTCTTTCCAGCAATGGACGTTTTTCGGCTGAAACGACATCGATACGGAAAATGTGTTGAATTTTGAAACCTGGATGATTAAAGTCCGGCTTCAATTTTGCGTATTTTTGTACGCATGCTTGCACTTTTTTCCGAGTTTTCGTCGCCATTACAACAAAGCCCCAAGAAAATTCTTTAATCAGTGCGTCCTACCCGTAATGACATACAATGTTGGAATGTGGACATTAACGAGAGGGCTATGTTTAAGGATTATTTACCTCAATTTATTTTTGTCTATAGAGTAACAAAAACAAAACTTCATAACACAAATATCTTGCACTATAAAAATGCCCGTCTCTAAGATATATTAAAAACCACGACTTACGTATAGTCATGGAGAATTTGAAATGGGTTTAAGGGCATTGTAAGATAAACTTTGAATTCTGTACAAAACATTATCGCAAAGTAATTTATAATTCGAGATTATTTCTTTCATACAGCAAGATAAAAAAAGAAAACCGTGATGATAACATGTTAATATTGTTTAAAGCTTGTTCTTTCTATACCCTTTACGAAGGACAAACCGATTAAAGTACATTCCCTCCGAGATATTTATAGCTAGGGCATACTTAAGCTCGGAAATATTCGCTGTGAGCTGTGTGCTGTGCTGAATACGGGTATTCCCGATTAGGTGAGAAGTAGAATTAGGTACCATTTGTCTAGATAAGTCACAATCTGTGTGTTGACATACTATGTATCATAGCTCCTTCCCAAATTACGAGATGTAACATTTAAAGGTAAAAAAGGATGTTGCCACAATTGCCAGTACATGCGCATCGGCGTCATCATTATTATATCAGATACAGCCGAACTTAGCCTAACTCGATTAGAGTATCTGAATATGATTCAACGACAATCCGTTTGAACGACTTTAAAATCGATGCCGTTTTTGTTCGATCGATGGATGTGAATACGAATAGGGTTTCAACCATGAAGCAAATACAAAGTAAAGTAAATGTATTTGCTTCATGGTTTCGACGACTAAAGGCCGAAATTAATAGTCGATCTAATAAAAAAATCTTTGGATTTCGGAATTCGGATTACGGATATGTATACCGTAACACAACATCAATGAATTTCAAAATCTTAAATCTAAAGATTTTTGATTAGATTGATTATTAATTTCGGCCGTAATTCGCTACGATATCGTATTCAAAACCGTAAGTTTTGATACGGAAATCGGGCTACTGGTGAAGGTCGCTGAGAATCGTAGGATGAGGGCGGCATGCGACCGCTCGCTGTGGAAATCTATGTGGGAGGCCTTTATTCAGCAGTGGATGTCGTTTAGCTATTAAGATGATTATACATAGGCTGCACTAAAAGTATCGGGAATGGAATATTTCCACTGTTCCTGTCATATTAAAATCTTTTTAATTGTAAACTCCTTGGTTTTACAAATCGAATACCATTTATTTATTTAAAAAAAGATTCACGGTCTTGTCACAAAGTTTTGTCAAACTTGTTTATTCGTTGAGAAAATGGAATTGACTCGAGAAAATTCAAGAGCGATGATTTATTATGACTTTCGAAGTGGTTTAACACAAAAACAGTGTGTTGACCGGATGATTTCTGCATTTGGTGATGAAGCCCCATCAAAAACCACAATTTATCGCTGGTCTGCTGAATTTCAACGTGGACGTGTCAAGCTCAGTGATGATCCTCGTCAAGGTCGTCCAAAAACTGCAGTCACCCAAGAAAACGTTGATGCTGTGCGTAAGCTGATTGAGGAAGATCGACATGTGACATACCGCGAAATTCAGGCAACTTTAGACATTGGCATGAGTCAAATACAAATAATCTTGCATGAACAATTAGGTGTAAAAAAGTTGTTTTCCCGATGGATGACGCATTTGCTATGTGAAGAGCAAAAAGCGGCTCGCGTTACTTGGTGCGTCAGAACTCTCGAAAGATTCCACGCAGGATCCTCAAACGCTGTATACAACATCGTATCAGGTGACGAATCCTGGATATATGCGTACGAACCCGAAACAAAAAACCAGTCACGAGTTTGGGTGTTCGAAAATGAGTTAAAGCCAACAAAAATTGTTCGTTCACGGAGTGTTGCAAAAAAATGGTGGCCACGTTTGTCTCCAAAACCGGCCATGTTACGACTATTCCTCTTGAGGGACAAAGAACGGTTAATGCAGAATGGTATGCTAGCATTTGTTTGCCACAGGTCGTTTCTGAACTCCGTAGAGAGAACTGCAACCGCCGCATCATCCTCCATCACGACAATGCGTGTTCTCACACCGCGCACAGAACAAAAGAGTTTTTAGAGCAAGAAAACATAGAATTATTAGACCATCCGCCGTGCAGCCCCGACCTAAGCCCTAATGATTTCTATACTTTCCCTAAAATAAAGAATAAATTGCGTGGACAGAGATTTTCATCACCTAAAGAAGCTGTGGACGTCTACAAAACGGCCATTTTGGAGACCCCAACTTCCGAATGGAATGGTTGCTTCAATGATTGGTTCCATCGTATGGAAAAATGTGTCAAATTTCGCGGAGAATACTTCGAAAAGCAATAAATACATTTTTAAATAGTAATGTTGTGTCACTTCCTTGATTACCGAAATTTTCAGTGCCGCCCTCGTAACAGCGACATCATAATTATTTTTTTCATTCAAATATTGTTCTTTTAATCGATTGACTTTTCTCATAGTCAGTCTTCGCAGTATACATTTGAAGGCACAAACAGAAGTCTGTAAGCAACATTTTATTCCACCCCTGATAACGCTTAGCAAACTCTGATATTCCAGGCGAATGAGCTCTTCGCGTTTATCGCTATAATAATCCAAGTTTTCGGGACAGAAACGTAAATAGTTGTGTAAAAATGGATTTTTGATGGACATATAGCACATTAAGTTCTGGATTCATTCAGTCATTGTGGAAAGGTCTTTGCTAAGCAGGCTTCAACTGAAATGATGATGACGATGATAGACAGCGGGTGACTTGACTGTTGTTGAGGATATTTTTGTGACATCGACAAAAACCTACCACGCCTTTTTTTGCCAATGGAATTGAGACTGGATAAAATCGGAGGATCATAAAATTAATTAACCTTATATACAGAAAGGTTTTAGCCGATTTAAAAAAAGAAGGAGGTTCCATGACCGTCGCGTATTTTTTCATTTTTATTTTCGGCCATAAGTCCGTCATATAGTAAGTATTGGATAATTCTTTGTTGTTTGAAAAAGTTTTCCAATTTAAATGAAGCCATCATATGAAGATCTCGGTGATAAAAACGGGAACTGTTCAATGGATGGCAGCAAATCACCCCCGATTGCAGCATAAACTTTGAACAAAAGTAAAAACAGACTTAAAAAATAACAAAATAATTTGTGAGAAACAGTTTAGGAAGTCGGTGCCAATATTTTTTCAATCAAACAGAATCAGAGGCAGGCATACTTTTAGGGTGAGATTTAGGTCCGTATTACAGAACGATCCTCAATTCCAATTTGATCTTTAATCACCTGATCACTGTTTATGTATAGAATCTGTACTTGAGTATCGGTCATATTCAAGAACGGTAATCGATCTAAACTCAGCTGAGACGAGATTCAAATCACGCCTCAAGCACACATTACTCATTGTCTATGCATCAGCCCGTTTTCGATTACGATTTATTTCCATTACCAACTTTGTTCCGATCTGCGCAGAATAAGAAGTAATGAAATATATAATAATACCTCAAAAACCCTATTAATTAAGAAATATAGATATTCACAAAGTAGTTCCTCTTTACATACAAGGTTCATTTTTAAAAGAGTTATTTTACATACTAGGTACCTACGTAAAATATTTTTATAGGTATACTTTAACGAGATGAATGTTGTTGAAGTATAAACTGTAAAGGAACGTGTGTTGGCGTTGGCGCCTTTGGCTCCTCCAGAAAGTTAAAGAAAAGAAAGTATGACTTTTTCACCACACATTGGGGAAACATGAAACTACCTCATTAAAAAGAATACAATTATATAAGTCCTGTACATCTCATATACATCTGAGAGGAACGCAAAAGACCAAACTTATTTTCGAATGATTGTTAAATAAATTATTGTAATAGTGAACATCTCCAAAAACATCCATTTTGTGATAAATATATACTTCCATTCAATGACATTTTACATATACATTAATAAATAATATCATTGCTGAGACACTTATAAAAACATCTTAGCTTGTATTCAAATACAATATAACCAAAAATCAATGCGCAAGAAACAATATACCTAAATTAAAAACTGTGCTCAAGCGCTATCCGGACCAAACTCACGTGATCACAGTTCAAATCTCTGCCAAGTACAGACCTAGGAGTCACGACTCAGTTGAACTACGTTCAATAAATCTATGCTTGAGGGACGTTATAAAATTAATGCTCAACTCAAAACTAGTTTTAAACTGAGATCACTATCGACTATCGTTCTGTAATACGGACCTTAGAAACGGATCTAAGCGTGAACTTATACTTCCATCTGTCAACATGGTAAGTAAGTAAGTAGGCGTAAGTAGTGCATTTTGACAGATGGAAGCGTAAGTTCACGCTTAGACTCGTTTCTGAATCTCACCCTTACTCTTTTTCTGCTTCTTGCTGCTTCCGTGCTGATAGCCTTGAATGATGGTGTGAATTTAGGTATTCATTATTTTGTTGGAATCTTCTCACATGGGAACTTCTTTTTCCCGAAACATTGAACACCGAGATAACAAATTAAGCACATAATTGTCCAATTATTGCCATAATTATTCATTGTAATTGGATTAACTAGTTTTACGTTGTAACTGGTACTCTGCATATGATGTACTTATTTTTTATTATAAAACAAGGCTACGATTTGACTGTAAAAGGAGTTTTATTATACTGATTCGTGGTCGCTGTCTACGTCACTAGTTAGTATGATGACGTCTGTAGAGTTCCTAGAACTTTAAGATCAGTCAAGTATGCTAGATACGTACAAAAATAAATTCGCCAATATTTTAACTTTTTATTCGCGTCCTAATAAGTATTGACGAGGTGATAATACGTTATTGTTTCCAAGTATTAGGCTTATCTTTTCCTTAGGTGCCTTATAAATATATTCCTAATTATCCAACTATTAGGTGCTAATCGACTAGCTTAATTCGCAAATAGATAAAAATATAATCAATCAAATCTTAAGATGTTTTAAAGAAAACGTTAATATAATAATATAGGGTGGACACGTTAACTATGAACATACGATTTTTTTTAAATGCGAAACCAACACTTGTATATTCAGTCTTATACAATGGTTTTAAAACTAGACTATATAAACGGATAACCGATTTTTACCGTTACTTTCATACAAACTAAGTCGCTTTATTACCAAAATATAAATAATTTCCTGAAAAAATCAAGTTCTCATATTTATTTTTTGCTTCTTCATGAATAACCATAAAAATGACTTATTTACACAGGCCAAATACTGATACGTACTGGTTCCGGGTTTAGGTGTTTGTGCATTTCCCCGAGATATACCTATAGGGCGGCACCAATGGGTGGCCTTGGAACATTCGTTCTTGTAGAGCCCTATAATGCCGAACATGACCGCCCAGGTGGTTTTAGCCGGTAAGGGTCTGACACACCCCTCCGCCCTTCTCAGAGGAAGGGTGTACCGGACGTCCTGCCCACGAGCATCTACACCGAGGTTTTTTTTAAAGTAAGGCATTGTCACTCACATAGTATATACATATAGTGTATACATAGGTAATACATGCACCCAGGGGGGGTGACCGCTTTACAGGTCGCCGTCCTCGGACCTGGAGCCTCCCGTAGGTGCCGAAGATGACCGCTCCAGTGGTTTCAGCCGGTAGGGGGCCGGCATACCCCTTCGCCCTTCCCCGGGGCGAAGGAAGTTCAAGAAGAATTTCCACTGGGCACCAAAAAAAGGTAATACATGTACAAAAACATATTTGTACCCATGATGCAGGAGAAATCCTAGAAAGGGGCGTCGTCTTAAAAACAAGCGTGCGACGGCAAAATCCAGGGTCTGGCAATCGCACCCTTTGTTTTTTCTTTTGAGAGATCCTAACTGTTATCCGCGTGATATCTGGATTAACCGCCACCACTCCATCTGCTGTGAATGTCATAAAAGGCGACTAAGTGACTCTAAACCGGCAGTAGCTTCCCTTCTGTGGAAAAGCAGTCATACTGCACTCGCATGCCAAGTGTGGTGAGAACTGGAAATTCTTCCCAAAATGATGACACAATTGTGTAGATTTGTGGGGGAGGCTTTTGTTCAGCAGTAGATATACTTTGGCTGATATGATGATGAACTGTTGTTCCACCCTGTATGTTTTATCTTACTGGCCGTATCGCTGCAAAGCCATTTATATTTAATCTGAGGTATCATAGGTGGTATCAATTTTTTTTGTTGCTAAAGCAAAAACAACAACAAATAAATCAATATATCGTGTATTTCACGTGCGTACATACAGCTACTGGAGTAGGTACATGGCATGCATATATTAGTAACAAATGAACTGAATAAACATACAATCACGATTCTGTATGGCAACGAAGTGTTATATTTTTAATGTGTAACTATATTAACGAATTAACTAACTAGTTAAGTACTTTACACACGCCTTAAACAAAATTGTCCAAAATTATAGCACATTCTAGAAGCGAAAACATTGAAGAATGTCGATCCTGACGTGGAACCAAGATAAACTATGATAGAAAGTTGGTGCTATAACAAAAGATAATCAGAATGCTGGGCATTCATTAAAAACAGCAATAGTTTATTGAAACTTTAAAATACTGTTATAAAAGTGAACTATTATAGTTTTAAATTACATTCGGCTAGCCCCTGTCCCGTGTAATCGGCTCAGTTCTTAGTTAAATGTAGAAGAATAACTCAAAGCTCAAAGCAGTGGTCTCAATCAGTTTTCATACATTGAGCAGAGCGTAATTTTTTCTAGCAATAGCGAATGTCAATGTGTGGTCACCAAATTAAGTATAAAAATAAATAATACATACATCTATGCAAATAACTTAAATTGAAATGTCTGTTTGTAATATCAAAATAACAGCTTTTTACTGAATTATATGAGAGTATATTAGGTACATATATCAAAATAGCAATTTTTGTCTGACTGTCTGTCTGTTTGTTCCAGCTAATTTCCGAAAAGTCTTGACTGATTTGACTTTCAGTGGCAGATAGCTGATGTTATCAGGAGTATCTTAGGCTACTTTTACTTTAGAACTAGGGATCCGCGCAACAAAATTGAATTCCATGGAATCCAATATTGGTATATAATCTATATGTCATCTGCCTTTTTTTGAAAACGTTGCTCCACCTTAGGGTTTCTCCTGGATCGTGGGTGCGTTTACAAATACAAATCGCATACACAATACACCCAGACCAGGATCAACTACTTGCAGATCGTACAAATATTTGTTCCGTGTGGGAATCGAACGCACCGGGTCGTGGGTGACAGACAGATGACATATAGAGTATATACGTCAGCTGTCTATGCCGAAGTACTCTAAACTATATAGAAATAATCCAATTTATTTTAAATTAAACAGCGGGTGAAACCGCGGTTCACAGCTAGTTCATAATATAGTGATACAAATAAACTTTAATTCTATTGAAGGATATTTGAAGCGGTGAGAGCAAGAGCTGCCTGTTTTTTCCAGACACAGTTAAAATCATTTGTGTCTGGATATATAAGCCTTTCTTGCTCTCATCAGATCTGATTCAAGAAGCTATCGCAGTTCATAACATTCTCTATAACTGTGAATTCTGAGTACCGAATGTATACTAGAGATGGGCCAAATATGACTTTTCCGAATACGAATATTCGGCAGTATTTTACGTGTTTTGTTGTGTATTGCAAAATTACAAGCACAGACTTGAGTGTCCAGCGCATTGAAGCGATCGACCCTTCAGCCCGCTGACACCGCTACCCCCGCCCTGTATTGCTTGATCTAACCTGCTGGCATAACTTAGACATGTGTCGACATTGTGTTCGAAATTATTAAAAGGCAACTTTGCACACACACGCACTTGCTTCTCGGTAGCATTTTCGGCATTTGAGCTGAATGTTTGGCCGAATTCGAATATTGGCTAAAGCAGCCGAATAACGGATATAAATCGAATATCCGGCCCATCCCTGCGTGTGATCTAACGAGGACCTGGAGCCCCCCTTCGATGCTGAAGATGATCGCTCCAGTGGTTTTAGCCGGTAGGAGTCCGGCTGGCATATCCCTTCGACGTTCCCCGGGGTGAAAGAAGTTCCATGTAGAATTTCCACTGGACATCAATAAAAAAAAGGTACTTAAAATTATGTATTTTGGCTTATCTATCTGTAACATTGTTAAGTAGTTTACCTATGTATTAATTAAGAACTCCGCCTATTGGAATATATAGCTAGACATAGTAATCTCCTAAAACAGTGGTTTCTAGCTCTTGTGTGTAGAGAATGTTTTATTTAACATCTACATGTCATGGGTTTGCTTTTCTTTATACTTATATGAGATGTTCTCCAGAGTTTTTTCAATATAATTTTGGAAGCATCGATAATACGAGCACTGGTTTGGGTCATGTTACATAATGTCCCATCAATGCATCGTTTTCCAATATATTTCTTATATAGTAGAAAAGTGTGCAATACATTGTGTTTGTTCAACGACATTGGATATTTGATGCAACGCCAACGGTTCCGCTGTGTACACGTGCGGAAATCGTCACTATTGTGTGTGTTGACGAAACTGGAAAGGCTTGGAAGTAAGTATCTACAATTATATGCCTTATAACTTACAGTGGCGTTTTTAAAAAAGTAATTAGTTGGATTATAGTGGAATATCATGCCAAATTCATACATATAAAAACTATTCATATTATTTACATATAATATATTTCATTTTTAGCCACAAAATTTACACACATAATTAGTTTGCAATGCTCCCCTTTTCTGATGAGAGAGTGCAATTTATAAAAGAGCATACCTTTTATATATAAACGGATAACCGATTTTTACCGTTACTTTCATACAAACTAAGTCGCTTTATTACCAAAATATAAATAATTTCCTGAAAAAATCAAGTTCTCATATTTATTTTTTGCTTCTTCATGAATAACCATAAAAATGACTTATTTACACAGGCCAAATACTGATACGTACTGGTTCCGGGTTTAGGTGTTTGTGCATTTCCCCGAGATATACCTATAGGGCGGCACCAATGGGTGGCCTTGGAACATTCGTTCTTGTAGAGCCCTATAATGCCGAACATGACCGCCCAGGTGGTTTTAGCCGGTAAGGGTCTGACACACCCCTCCGCCCTTCTCAGAGGAAGGGTGTACCGGACGTCCTGCCCACGAGCATCTACACCGAGGTTTTTTTTAAAGTAAGGCATTGTCACTCGCATAGTATATACATATAGTGTATACATAGGTAATACATGCACCCAGGGGGGGTGACCGCTTTACAGGTCGCCGTCCTCGGACCTGGAGCCTCCCGTAGGTGCCGAAGATGACCGCTCCAGTGGTTTCAGCCGGTAGGGGGCCGGCATACCCCTTCGCCCTTCCCCGGGGCGAAGGAAGTTCAAGAAGAATTTCCACTGGGCACCAAAAAAAGGTAATACATGTACAAAAACATATTTGTACCCATGATGCAGGAGAAATCCTAGAAAGGGGCGTCGTCTTAAAAACAAGCGTGCGACGGCAAAATCCAGGGTCTGGCAATCGCACCCTTTGTTTTTTCTTTTGAGAGATCCTAACTGTTATCCGCGTGATATCTGGATTAACCGCCACCACTCCATCTGCTGTGAATGTCATAAAAGGCGACTAAGTGACTCTAAACCGGCAGTAGCTTCCCTTCTGTGGAAAAGCAGTCATACTGCACTCGCATGCCAAGTGTGGTGAGAACTGGAAATTCTTCCCAAAATGATGACACAATTGTGTAGATTTGTGGGGGAGGCTTTTGTTCAGCAGTAGATATACTTTGGCTGATATGATGATGAACTGTTGTTCCACCCTGTATGTTTTATCTTACTGGCCGTATCGCTGCAAAGCCATTTATATTTAATCTGAGGTATCATAGGTGGTATCAATTTTTTTTGTTGCTAAAGCAAAAACAACAACAAATAAATCAATATATCGTGTATTTCACGTGCGTACATACAGCTACTGGAGTAGGTACATGGCATGCATATATTAGTAACAAATGAACTGAATAAACATACAATCACGATTCTGTATGGCAACGAAGTGTTATATTTTTAATGTGTAACTATATTAACGAATTAACTAACTAGTTAAGTACTTTACACACGCCTTAAACAAAATTGTCCAAAATTATAGCACATTCTAGAAGCGAAAACATTGAAGAATGTCGATCCTGACGTGGAACCAAGATAAACTATGATAGAAAGTTGGTGCTATAACAAAAGATAATCAGAATGCTGGGCATTCATTAAAAACAGCAATAGTTTATTGAAACTTTAAAATACTGTTATAAAAGTGAACTATTATAGTTTTAAATTACATTCGGCTAGCCCCTGTCCCGTGTAATCGGCTCAGTTCTTAGTTAAATGTAGAAGAATAACTCAAAGCTCAAAGCAGTGGTCTCAATCAGTTTTCATACATTGAGCAGAGCGTAATTTTTTCTAGCAATAGCGAATGTCAATGTGTGGTCACCAAATTAAGTATAAAAATAAATAATACATACATCTATGCAAATAACTTAAATTGAAATGTCTGTTTGTAATATCAAAATAACAGCTTTTTACTGAATTATATGAGAGTATATTAGGTACATATATCAAAATAGCAATTTTTGTCTGACTGTCTGTCTGTTTGTTCCAGCTAATTTCCGAAAAGTCTTGACTGATTTGACTTTCAGTGGCAGATAGCTGATGTTATCAGGAGTATCTTAGGCTACTTTTACTTTAGAACTAGGGATCCGCGCAACAAAATTGAATTCCATGGAATCCAATATTGGTATATAATCTATATGTCATCTGCCTTTTTTTGAAAACGTTGCTCCACCTTAGGGTTTCTCCTGGATCGTGGGTGCGTTTACAAATACAAATCGCATACACAATACACCCAGACCAGGATCAACTACTTGCAGATCGTACAAATATTTGTTCCGTGTGGGAATCGAACGCACCGGGTCGTGGGTGACAGACAGATGACATATAGAGTATATACGTCAGCTGTCTATGCCGAAGTACTCTAAACTATATAGAAATAATCCAATTTATTTTAAATTAAACAGCGGGTGAAACCGCGGTTCACAGCTAGTTCATAATATAGTGATACAAATAAACTTTAATTCTATTGAAGGATATTTGAAGCGGTGAGAGCAAGAGCTGCCTGTTTTTTCCAGACACAGTTAAAATCATTTGTGTCTGGATATATAAGCCTTTCTTGCTCTCATCAGATCTGATTCAAGAAGCTATCGCAGTTCATAACATTCTCTATAACTGTGAATTCTGAGTACCGAATGTATACTAGAGATGGGCCAAATATGACTTTTCCGAATACGAATATTCGGCAGTATTTTACGTGTTTTGTTGTGTATTGCAAAATTACAAGCACAGACTTGAGTGTCCAGCGCATTGAAGCGATCGACCCTTCAGCCCGCTGACACCGCTACCCCCGCCCTGTATTGCTTGATCTAACCTGCTGGCATAACTTAGACATGTGTCGACAATGTGTTCGAAATTATTAAAAGGCAACTTTGCACACACACGCACTTGCTTCTCGGTAGCATTTTCGGCATTTGAGCTGAATGTTTGGCCGAATTCGAATATTGGCTAAAGCAGCCGAATAACGGATATAAATCGAATATCCGGCCCATCCCTGCGTGTGATCTAACGAGGACCTGGAGCCCCCCTTCGATGCTGAAGATGATCGCTCCAGTGGTTTTAGCCGGTAGGAGTCCGGCTGGCATATCCCTTCGACGTTCCCCGGGGTGAAAGAAGTTCCATGTAGAATTTCCACTGGACATCAATAAAAAAAAGGTACTTAAAATTATGTATTTTGGCTTATCTATCTGTAACATTGTTAAGTAGTTTACCTATGTATTAATTAAGAACTCCGCCTATTGGAATATATAGCTAGACATAGTAATCTCCTAAAACAGTGGTTTCTAGCTCTTGTGTGTAGAGAATGTTTTATTTAACATCTACATGTCATGGGTTTGCTTTTCTTTATACTTATATGAGATGTTCTCCAGAGTTTTTTCAATATAATTTTGGAAGCATCGATAATACGAGCACTGGTTTGGGTCATGTTACATAATGTCCCATCAATGCATCGTTTTCCAATATATTTCTTATATAGTAGAAAAGTGTGCAATACATTGTGTTTGTTCAACGACATTGGATATTTGATGCAACGCCAACGGTTCCGCTGTGTACACGTGCGGAAATCGTCACTATTGTGTGTGTTGACGAAACTGGAAAGGCTTGGAAGTAAGTATCTACAATTATATGCCTTATAACTTACAGTGGCGTTTTTAAAAAAGTAATTAGTTGGATTATAGTGGAATATCATGCCAAATTCATACATATAAAAACTATTCATATTATTTACATATAATATATTTCATTTTTAGCCACAAAATTTACACACATAATTAGTTTGCAATGCTCCCCTTTTCTGATGAGAGAGTGCAATTTATAAAAGAGCATACCTTTTATGGTAATGTAAAAATGACACTGCGCCTTGACTGATTGAAAATACCTATGTACCGCAACGTTCATAAAAATGCAATTTATTATAGGATTTTATTTATTGAAACATGAGCGCCTAACGCGTCATTGCGACAGATATTACGATTGTACCATTGATTACTCGACGCATACCTCCCAAGGCTAAGGATGTGCCTAGCACAATGATATAGTAACTCTTATGCCGAGACCCCCATTACGTTTGCCATAATGGTATAGCAATGCCAATGTTTATGAAACAAGGAATGTGCTGTAGGAATCGTATGATTGTGTTCCGATTACAAAGTCCATACTTAAAAATTGATATTTTGCAGTTTTTTTCTTTAATAGTCTGTGTGTTGCTGCAACTTGCTATCGTACTATAGAGGTTCAACGGCCACAGAGAGTTTAATATGCCACTCAGATAGGAGTCAATATCAAATCCTTTTGAAAATGGTATGAATAAAATGTGTTACACCAAAAAAGGTTGCCCAGAGGTCAATTAATAATGAAAATCTGTCAAAGTGCACGGGTTACCGTCAGTCTACTATTGTCACCATTTTAGTAAATGAAGTCTCGGAGAGTAATAAAATGTTATGTTCAAGTTGCCGGCTAATGCCTCAGATCCCGGTACATAATGGTACCATCGTATGTCATTTATTAATGGTATTTTTTATGTAGTGGCCCAGAAAGGTAATTTCTCTTTGGGTTTGATATAATCGTTCTAGGAAAGACAGGATGTAAGTCGGCTAACATCAGAGAAACTCATTTTAGTGCTGAAGGGAGTCAGGGATTCTAGGTTTCCATCTCGAATCATCATTTCCCAACAAAACAGGCCCGTGAATAGGGACGTTGGGGATGCTCCCCGAACAAAACTCGATTCGAATCGAACGTATTAGTGTCGATTCTCGATTTCTTTTCCAATCTATTTTCTTTTCTTTTCCAATCGATAAATCGATTATTTGGAACGCTCTTAGTACAGGAAATCAGTTACTAGGAGGGATCAAAAAGTAGTGAGAACCACATACTCCTTGGTAAGAAAAAAAAATACTGGCAGGCATAGCTCAGATACATATTTGTATTATTAATAAAGAAAAAAATCTTCGATTCTCTTTTGTTTTTTTTCTGAATGTAGTCATTTGTTTGCTTCGTGTCGGAACGTGTTCTCGAAAATGGAGAAAAACGAAGTGCGAGCCTTTATTAAATACCTCTGTTTAAAAAAGTTAACGACGCAATAGATTCATTGCGATTTGGAGGCAACATAAGGAGAGTTTGCTCCGCCGTATTCCACTGTCGCAAGGTGGGCTTCTCAATTTCGAGTAGGGAGAACGAGCACGGTAGACGAACATCGTTGCGGCCGTCCATCGACGTCAGTCACCCAAGAAAATGTTGCGAAAGTCGAGAAAATTGTATTGAGCGATCGAAGAGTTCAGTGAGAGTACCATCCGATACTTAATTCAAGAAACGGGCATTTCATATGGAAGTATTCAATTCATATTGAAACAATCTTTGAATATGAGAAAAGTCTCCGCAAGATGGGTGCCAAGAATGTTAACCGACAGCCCGAAACAAAATCGACTTGACATTTCGAAGATATTGTTGGATAAGTTTCAAGAAGATTCTGATAACTTTTTGTCTCGTTTCGTAACAATGGACGAAACATGGGTCCAGCATTTTGATCCCGAGACAAAACAGCAATCTTCGCAATGAAAACGGCCATCATCACCGACCCCGAAGAAGTTTCGTGTCGTGGCATCGGCTGGTAAGGTTATGGCCACAATATTTTGGGACTCAGAAGGGATATTGTTGATTGATTACCTGGAGCGTGGAACCACTATTACAGGCCAATATTATGCTTTAATTCCCAAGTTGAGGAATGCCATCAAAGAGAAAAGGGGATGGGGATCCCATGTGACTTCGAAGGGGCTTGCTGTTTCATAACAACAACGCACACGCGCGCAGGTCGGCAGTTGCGATGGCTGCCATTCAGCAAGTTGGCTTCGAATTAGTTGACCACCCCCCTTATTTACCAGATCTGGCGGCTAGCGATTTTTATCTCTTCCCAAATTGAAAAAATAAATCATAAAACATTTGGAATTCGTAATATAACAAACGATTAGCTGTTGACGGACAAGTTCTCGTAACTTAGCAGACGCAGTAACGTCATATTTGCACAAATAGTATATAACTTATGATGTTACTAAACAAAGTTGCAAAACTTCACTGATTCTGCCGGCTGAACACGATCTTTGCCTCACAGTGACGTAACGACGACGAAATATTTAACATTACGAAAAAGCCCATTCGGATATATTTAGTACCTCTCATTTATAAAATAGGGTTTTTTGAAGCGAAGCCTCTTTACGCTCATTTGGGATGGGAATTTTATCCACAAAATGATAAAGGAGCGAACGTGAACGTGGTGATGCCACGTACCTTATTGGCTGGGCAGCGCATATTGTGACCCTTGAGTACTTGAGCGTCAGTAAGTACTCCTCATTGCAGCATTGCCACGTTGAATGGCCTTTTTTTTATCCGTTGGAAATATTTCATGTACTTCCTCCGCCCTGGGAAAGAGCGGAGGGGTATGCCAGACTCCTACCGGCTAAAACCATTGGAGTAGTCATCTTCGGCACCGTAGGGAGGCTCCAGGAACTCTAAAAATCTCCATCTAGAGCCACCCACTGGCGCCACGCCTTTAGGCACATCTCGGAGGGGATTACTGTAAAGCAGTCACACCCTCTCGCGGAGGGAAGGCGACTGTAAAGAGGCCACCCTCCTACCAGACCCTATAGCCGCTCTACGCTGCAGACCGTGAATCTTGGTTCGCTGGGCAATACTTATTCCTTGGCCAAAGAAAAGGCCAGTCCTCTGATCACGGAAGGACCAACCGTCTTGCAATTGGCGAAATACTGAAAGCCCATTTAACATTTTATTCCCGCTTAATGATTTGAGACGGACGCCTTCGTACCTGAAACGGGGATTTTATAGCTAGACGGTTCATCGTCATTTTATTTAATACTCGTATGTCAAGTCAGCGAGATAGTAGGTACAAGAAAGTAATATTATAGACACTTAATAGCTATAAGCATGGTACAACGATTGACGCTAGTATATTGATAAAATGCAGTCACAAACATTTGTATTTTATTTCAGCTACCAAAATCTGATTATTTATATGATAGAAGGTGATGACTAGTCTAATAAAAAAAAGTTTTTTTCCTTCCTGGTGACGGAATGTGCTAGTCATTCGTAAGCGTCATGCCCCATTTATAATGCTACCCAGGACTTGTCCTGCGTGGCACCACACTGCGCTCGTAACGTCGAGACAGCTGTTATTCAATCTCTTAGGAACCGGAATACAGTAATATCCTAAATTTTAATACTACTTACTGCTTGGCGGCGAATATCTGGCACTGCGGTGGTACTCTACATAACATGATTGTTAAAATAAGAGACCGGCCAGCCAGCCAGAAAATGTTTTGTTCAAAATATACAAAATTATGTACAAATTATTTTATTATTTATTTGTTTACTATATATTATACTCTTTATTTGGTGTATAACCAATTAGTAAGTAATACGAAAAATAATTAAAGTATAGCCTAGTATATAGAGTACAGGAGCATTCGGGTACGCAGTGTTGCCACTCACAAACTAGATCACTATTAAGACTATAAAAAAGCGAACAGCAAGTTTGTAAATAAAGCCACAGGTAGTCCCTGGTATGTGCGCAATATCCAATCACACACCGACTTGAACTTGCCCACTATAAAGCAGTTCATGAAACTAGCGAGTAAACGCTTTTTCGACTCTGCCCTTTATCACCAGAATCCCCTAGTAGTAGCGGCCGCTAACTATAGGCCCTCTAAAATCAGTAAATGCCGTACCAAGGCACGCTCTAGAAGATCCCGATGATCTAATCACCATCCACCACGTAGCTCACATGAAGAGACTCGCGCAGTCTCAATCAACAAACAAACCGACATATCGACCCCGCCGCCGGGGCCCGCTTCTACGCTGTCGCGGAAGCCTAAATTCGCGACCACCCGATTAACGTTAAAGTCGACCCCCCCCCCCACCCCTTGCTCGCGCCGGCCCGTGCCGAGAAATCGAGTAGCAATAATAAAAGATCCCTGTAAACCCCAAATAATCATTGATCCAGCAGTCCCTTGCGATCATTACTGTCCCAGTAACTCCCTGAGCCGAGGTCCGTGTCCCGCAGGGGACGCCCTCAGGCGCAGTTACTTAAATATAAATAAAAGCTAGGCTGGAGGCTACTTAAATGCTTCGCCAATTTGCCTGGTTAAGCAGCTATATCCCTCTTGGGATTAGTGCGAGAACCCCATCAGAAAAAAAATATGTAAATAAACATACGAATATTAATTAAGTAAAATGTCGACCAACCGTCTAGCTATTAAATCTCGCTTAACTATTCCAGACGCCCGTTTTAGGTAGGAAGGCGTACGTCTCAAATCATTAAGCGGGATTAAAATGTTAAGTGGCGTTTCAGTATTCGGCCAATAGTCGAAATAATCATTCTTCATTCAAACATTCATTACACATGTACGATAATTACGTCTGGCAACGTTGGCTCCGTTGCAGCGTGAAGCAAGGACAAACCAACAAACACATTTTCGCAATTTGCAAGTTTATGCATAATCTATACAAATAAATAAACTCCAAGTGTCTGTTTGTAATATCAAAATAACAGCTTTTTACTAAATGCATATGAAGCTATACACGGAACTCATAACAAAACAACATATTTTTTAAATTTGTCTGTCTGGAACAAATCGCCAAAACGTGAGGACCGATTTTGACGGGACTTTCACTGGCAGATAGCTGATGTTACAAGGAGTAACTAAGGCTAATTTCATTTAAGAAAAATAATAAGGGTACCACGCACAAAATAAAACCCATGAAATCCAATATATACACTCTATATGTCAACTGTCTATGGCCGAAGTACTCTAAATTATTTTTTAATAATCCGATTTATTTAAATTAAACGGCGGGTGAAACCGCGGGGCACCGCTAGTAAGCAATAAAAACGACAGCGATTTTATTGCTTACTAGCGGTGCCCTATTAAACTAGGCATTGAAATCTTGTTGTCATTAAACATCGCTATGCTCCCCTCTCTACTGAAAGAACTAATGATAAAGATGTCCCTTATGTCAGAATCTAAAAGAAAGCTCAGAATACCACCACCCCATCTCCCGTGGGTGTCGTAAAAGTCGACTAAGGGATTAGCCGGAGGATGGGCAGCAGCGTCCTTCGACTACATTAACAACTCAACTGCGATCGCCAAACCGCCTGCCAAGCGTGGCGATTATGGCAAAACCCCCTAATGAGCCCACAACACACCCATATCGGTCATTGTGGTGGAGGGTTTGGGGGAGGCCTGTGTCCAGCTGTGGACTTCATTCGGCCGAAATGATTGATTGATTGATGTCAATGGACTCAAACAAAAAGGAATTAACCTTTTATCCTGTGATATCAGGACCAAGGACAAATCCTCCGCGTCTTGTTTGCATACATGCAAAAACTCACAAACCACAATAACCGCATACATTGAGACTCCAAAGAGTCCAAAAAAGGCGTGAATTTCGAAACTGATTAAAAAAGAACTACACCTCGGGTTTCACCATCTAAAAGAAAATATGACGTCTCAGAATTGAATTTAGTCGGATTTTAAATGAAGATAAAAAATAATCTAAGCCTGTCCAACAACACGTGCTTACATAAGCTTTGTATCTTGATGATTCGAAAAACCAAATTTAACTTTATCATCGTGGTAAAAAATAGAAACTGGTTCCAAGGGCATTCTATGTCAAATCATAGAAGCAACCTCAAACATGCATATTATCACTGCAACTAATATCGTCCTATCCTACGAAAAGGGGCGCAGTTTGCGAATACCCTGCTTTACAGGAGAAGCATTTTTGGGTTTGGTTTTAGAATGTGTAAATGCCTTATAGATGGTCGTACCATACGGTTTCAGAGAAACTTCTTACCCCGCACGCTCAGGTTGTGGAGTCAGCTCCTCCTAAAACCCCGGTTTCCGAGCATGGGGATGTTCAAAAAGGGCGTTAAAAGATTTTTACAGGGTTGGCAACGCAGCTGTGGTGTAAGCGTTCATATATTCCGGTAACCGCTTACCATCAGGCGGGCCGTATGTTTGTTTGCCACCATAGTGGTAAAAAAGGTAGGTATGTATATATATTGATTAATTATTGGTATACCTTTTGCAACTGCGCTCCTTTTCGTAGGATAAGACGATATGTAAGTTGCTTTTCTGAATTATACAAGGAGATCCAGTAATAGGTACATAGAATCTCGCTATCAATATTATTGAACTGCTAAAGACTGAATGTGGGGAAGATTTACTGGGAAAGAGGATCCTACCAATAAGCCAGGATAATGCTAAAAATAACTATAAGAATAATGTACGATGATACAACATGGGCAGCCATCAGCGACCCTAATTAAGTATGCTTTAATTGGCATATTGCGATCATTAAGCCTTCTGCTAGACTTTCGTCCGAATACTAAAGCATTACTAAAAATTTAAGTAGCGTTTCAGCTGTGAATGAGCATACGACTGATTATTAATAGTACCAGAAAACACTTTCTGAGTTTTGGGGTTAAAACGGTCATTAGAAGTTCATGGGGACGACGGCACGGTTGGTGCAGTGGCTGATACAGTCGGCTGCTGCGCTCCGGGTCGTGGGTCCGATTCCCGCACGGAACAAATATTTGTATGATCTGCAGGTAGTTGTTCCGGGTCTGGGTGTATTGTATGTGGAATTCATGTCTGTAAACGCACTCACGACACATGAGAAATCCTAGTGCAACAGGACATGTTGTTGTAAAACAACATAGGCATATACTGATGATAAAGACTAAAACTGCTATGTTTGGCATGTTTCCCCTCGCTTCCATGACATAAGAAGTATACAGTAGTAAGTCGACGGTCAGTCACCTGGTGAATGTATGCGTCAGTTACATCTAGTCAAGTAATGTCATCATAATACCTTGAAAACTGTTGTTTTCCTTGTTGCGTCGTTGAAGTAAATGAGGAGAAATTTTGAATGATATAAGAGAAAATCTATACAAATAAAGAAAATTGAAGTGTATGTTTGTAATGTCAAAATAACAGATTTTTACTAAATGCATATGAAAGTACATACGGTGCCTGCCAACAACACAACTATTTTTAATTATTTTGTCTGTCCGTCTATCTGTCGGTCTGGCGGTCTGTCTGTCCGTTTGTTCCCGCTAATCTCCGAAACGACTAGACCGGTTTCTATGGGACTTGCACTGGCGGATAGCTGATGTTATAATGAATAACTTAGGCTACTTTTATTTTAGAAAAATAATTAGTTAGGTACGCAAAAAATTCAAACCCATGAAATCCATAATAATCCAATTTCTTTTAAATTAAACGGCGGGTGAAACCGCAGGTCCCAGGTAGTAATAAATAAAAATAGAATAGCACATAAGATTTAATGGCTAATTATGACACATTTATACAAAATAACTAACACCTGAAATAAAAGTAGAAAGTTAGAGAAAGTGACATCTTAAAAAAGTACTCTTTAAGCAATTAAACGTTTGGGAAACGAAATGTTTTCGTCAAGTTCACAGGCCTTAACGACTGTTGACAAAGGCTTGCAGGCATGCCGTGCTAAAACCTGTTGCGCATATCAATTAAGCTGAGGTGAACAAATATGACTAATCTCTATCTTGCAGTCCTTAGCGAAGGTGCACGTACGGTCAATAGCAATGACAAAGGCTCCTTGTATACTTATGCCTAATACGAGGACATAAACTATCCTTCCTGGATTTTGAAAGCGAAAGTATAATTTATACTGTGGTAAAAGCACAAATAGTCGCTATATTAAAAAAACCGTTGAGTCGGCAATTATATAATATTTTTCGGTAAATATTTAAATTTCAATGAATCTAGCAGATCAATATTAATAAGTACCTAATTACAAAGATCGGACTAACTTACCTAGTGACGTCCGATCCTCAATTATGTGAAGTAATCTCGTCCTCATTTAGTACTATGTAGTTTGCACCTTGCACAACTCACTGCATCACAATTTTAAAGATGAACACTTTCATCAAAAATTTTAATATAGTCTGTGGTTCCTACGCGCTCTTTCGCTATCTGTAATGTACATGTCATTAATTCAAAGCATAAGAACACAACTTTCAGCAGGGATCTAGATTGCAATTTTATTTATAGAATTCTAGATTTATTTGGGATGGGTTGGGACTCGATGAGGACGAGATTACTTCACATAATTGAGGATCGGACGTCACTAGGTAAGTTAGTCCGATCTTTGTAATTATGTTCCGTAATCTCGTCCTCATTTAGTACTATGTAGATGTTCAAAGAAGAAAGTTGTGTTAATAATCAACCTTGTTTATTCGATAATAAACATTATTACAATTTATTATAATTATTTATGAACCTCAGTCTTGTGTCCTCTAAGACTTATAGTAGATGAACAGGTATAAATAAATACGTTTCGCATTATTCATATAAAAATAAACTTGGCGGAAGCACTGCCGTACTCCCAAAAGTGCAATTCTTTGCATTTCTAATTTATATGATTATATGGTGTACTTATAATACCTATTCATCACATAAGTTGGTTCTTATTTTAGTTTGTGTTTATTATTTATTTAAGAAATATCCATATAGAACACATAGCTTGAGCCATTGGGATCATAAATAAACATTTGGCCTCTTGCAAAACCAAGCCAAGTTGAGGCGTTTCTTGCTTTTGTGTAGTATGCTGTAGATTTACTAGGATCCAATCCATTATTAGTTAAAACTTACTTCAACCATCTGCTTAATAGATGCGGTGGAGGCGCCGTAATAAGGCTTCCTTAATGTAATAATTATGTATTACAGTTCGTCCTTTATTTTATTAACATCTAAATAACAAAGTAAGGTTGTTGCAGGACAAATATTAATGGCAATTATCTTTAAAATAATTGGTAAGAAATGCTAGTATTAAAAATGGTTAAGATCAATGGTAAGACAAAAGGTAAGATCTAGATGTTTTTACCATTTTGTAATTTTTATGTTGATATTATCTACTTTAACGGTAATTTTATCTATACAAATCAGCAACAAGGTTTGCACACAGGCTTGCATTGGGAAACATATTCAACAATAATTATTCTTAATGTTAAAGTCACATAGGTACAACATAATACTTAGGGTTTGTTGCCCTACCTTTAAATATTTGCTTAAAGAACTTTGTTCTTCTCTCATCTCTACTCAAGTGCGATCCTAAGTGTAGGTAGAGAGGAAAAAAAAATTGTTGACCTCAGTGTTGAGTGAGCTATAGGAAAACCTTTAATTATTAATTAAACTTCGATGCTAAGAATAATATAACCAGGGGATGCACATCATAACTTTTACAGTTGGGGATTCACTGATTATTGCAGATTAATATTGCCATCCTGTTTTGTTCTATAACGAAGCTAACATTTTGTCCGTTGAAGAGGATGGTATACTTCTTAGAAACGCGCTCTCCTGAAAATGTGGTGGCAATCAGTGTTAGAATCCTGTGTAAAGGATTGTGATTCCCTGGAAGGATACAACAGTAAGTCACGACTAAGTCGCAGTATATTGTATGTATATAGACATCTTTTTTTTTTTTTCATTTTTTTTTTTTTTTTACTTTTTTTTTTTTTTTTATATACTAGGTCGCAGAATAATATATGTATATACACATCTTTTAGTTTTTATTATAGATATATATGTATATATATATATATACATATATATCTTACTATACACCCATATATATATAATTACAATGCTCTGTTTTTATTTTCCGAAAAAATAAAAATCTACTATGAGTGCAAATGGAGGGAACACAGAAGAATGTCCCATGCCATTCAAGAGTAGAGGCATCTATGGTGTATCTAGGTCAGGAACCCATGATACATAGTTGATGCAATTAGCAATACATCCATTTGCAAACATCATTCTATCGTTCACCAAGATTAGCTATAAGTGGTTCAAAGGCTACGGCCACATAGTTCCATTTCAATTTCCGAATGAAACACTTTCATTCTTTATTAGCAATGGCATTCTACACATATAATATGATCAAACGACTACAAAACTACCACAGCTTCTTTGCCATTGAAGTGTGTGCCCATATCTTATTAATATAGGTTATGGTTCATATCTATTCCAAGTGAAATATTACCTTGTTTTATTTCAAAAGCAACTGGTTTCTGTGCTTATAAGTGTAGGTAAATTCATTTAGTTTTAATTCCTTTCAATATAGGAGGCCACCATTTAAGTATGTGCAAATGTATCCTATATACATAAGATTGCACTATTACTTTTTCAGGGCTACTGTTGTAAGATTTTTCCATGACATTGGTAGGTATAAAGTCAAATGTATTCTATAGCTGGGCCATGCACAATGTTAAGCTATGTTGAAACAAGGACACCTTTTGGTTGAGATAATTATTATTTTGCACCCGTTTATGGTTTCTCTAGAATTTAGAAATAAAATATTATCTTCTTCTGGGAGAGCAAGATAGAAAAAATTGTATGGAATCTAATATGGGTCCCAAATTCTGCTATTTTTGTTTAGCATTTAGGCATATTTTCTTTGATATGAAAACACCAAGATTTTCTAAGAAATTTTGGTTGGTGGACACATTTAGTTTACACTTTTCATAGGAGTCAGCAAGACAAGAATTATTATTGATAACCGATGCAATGATCTCATGTAAAAATTAGCAGTTTCATGATCTAGGTAAAATCATATGGTGCTGTACTAAGCCTGAAGGGATGGCATGTAAATTCATACAAATAATCTGGCAATAGGGAACATGAGTGTTTCCTATCAGATTCCCTTATTGACAGTACAATATGCATTTTTTAAAATCTTACAAAAAATTTGTTGCAACAATTTTTAAAATCTTTTCTCATTTTGATAAAAATTTACTCCGTTTCTGAGTAACCTGGTTATTTAATGGAGCAGTAGATTGTACACGAACATTAGTGAAAGGTATAGTATAACCTTTAAACCATTTGTGTATGGTAGGACTTTTAGTGATACCTAGTATCGCAGTAGTAGGAAAAGTATTTCAGTTGATTGGTATGTACCTTATTCATCATTGATCAGGATCCAGGCTAGGGCCTCAGCAACAGGGATAGTGGTGTCTCCGCCAGAATATCACGAAAACCACCAGCAATTTATTCACATATGTTGTTGGACTCGACATGGTTTTGCCCGCTTGGAAAGACATTTATAGCTGTTGTACTCCCCCCTTTTAGTTTCAAGTTTTAGGGGATTTTGATAGCTACTTACCTTCACTGGGAGTATTCTTTCATTCTCACCCAGATTTTGAACAGCTTTAATGGTATTTACTTTATCCTATAGTTTGTTCCCAAACAGGTATTATGAGATTGCAGGCTTCTCTGATATCAATTTATCAATGATGTGCAGGCTATAACTTCATACAATAAGTTGCATAGCAATCCAGTTGAATCACTGATTGCGAAATGTGGTTTTCATCTCATTGTGTACAATCATGTTGTTGAAAATCTTTTCAAGGGTTGAGATAGTACTAAGTGTCTCATAATAGCATTGATTTGACTTTTCCATAAATGCTTGTATGCTTTATTTATAGGGCCATGTTTCTTGATTATAGTGGATCTAGATCTTAAGGCCATTCTGCATGATTAGTCGTTTTTTTTTTTTTTTTTGTATATTGCGTGTTATTCCTACTGAATTATCTCAGAGGTGAGCACTATTTTTGCAAGCCTGCCCCCCTCCTTTCTTTTATCTGATTTCATCACTAGGTGAGACACTATATTTGTAGCCACTTATGATAGGTGACGGAAAGGTGTTTGCACCTGGTTCATTAGAGCTTGACTGCATCAGCTCCGCTCATGTAATGAAAAACATTGTCTTTGTCCGTGTGGTAAACTACCTCGGCTTCGACTGAAGAGGTCTTCGTAATCATCTAGGCTCCTGACTGCAAATCCAAGGCTAACCCCTCGTGAAAGCTCTAAGGATGCATCAAACAGCGTTTTATCTTGCTAATAAAAGATACTTAACTGGCTAGCCTCTCGTGGAAGCTCCCTCGTTCTTCGCTTGTAAACGAATACTGCACCGGCTTACCTCTCGTGAAAGCTCTATTGGTGGTGTCGTTTTAAACTTGTCACGGTTGACCTCGAGTTCATGCTTGTAAACGAATACACGACCGGCTGACCTCTCGTGAAAGCTCTATTGGTGGTGTCGTTTATTTTAAATTAAGGCACTGTTGACCAGTCTTCGTCCTTGTAAACGAATAACTCACCGGCTGACCTCTCATGAAAGCTCTATTGGTGGTGTCGTTTATTTTTAAAATAAGGCACTATAAACTTCTCACCGGCTGACCTCTCGTGAAAGCTCTATTGGTGGTGTCGTTTATTTTTAAATTAAGGCACTGTTGACCTGTTTTCTTCCTTGTAAACGAATAACTCACCGGCTGACCTCTCGTGAAAGCTCTATTGGTGGTGTCGTTTATTTTTAAAATAAGGCACTATAAACTTGTCACCGTTGACCTGTCTTCTTCCTTGTAAACGAATAACCCCCACCGGCTGACCTCTCGTGAAAGCTCTATTGGTGGTGTCGTTTAGATTTACGTGCATATAGTGTATATTGCTGCGGCACTGCGGATCCATATCCTGTGAAACATGTAGTTAGTAACTTACCGGTACGGTCGTGTAGACTCCCGCTTTTTTTGGGCTCCCACAATCGATTATTTAGCTTTTCTATTGCCTCATCCTTACTCCTCCGCCAGTGTTTCCCCATTTTTGAAGAAAAAGGAGGATAATTGGAAGATTTTCTTGAGTTGCGTATACAGCGAGCGGCACAAAAAAGTACAATGACATGTACATTACAGATAGCGAAAGAGCGCGTAGGAACCACAGACTATATTAAAATTTTTGATGAAAGTGTTCATCTTTAAAATTGTGATGCAGTGAGTTGTGCAAGGTGCAAACTACATAGTACTAAATGAGGACGAGATTACGGAACATAATTAGAAGTTAGCACATAATATGATAATATCATAATGATCCGGAAACTTTTACTTTTGAGTCTGTTTGATTCAACTTTCACATTACCCGCTATTTTGGCAGTATTAAATAACTTCGAAATCATATTAACAAATTGTTATTTAATCAAACATATCACGCTTATCATCATTTATAAGTGCAATATTTGAAAGTGATTTTGTATCGAATTAAAATATTAAATGTACCAGCTTTCAATAGAAATAATCACCTCATTTATTAAATTATATTATGAACTAGCTGTGTCCCGCGGTTTCACCCGCCATTTAATTTATAAGAAATCGTGTTATTTATAAATAATTTAGAGTACTTCGGCATAGACAGTTGACATAGAGTATACATATATATTAGATTTCATGCGCTTTTTTGCGTGATAACCTAATTCTTTTCCGAAAATAAAAATAGCTTAAGTTACTACTTATAATGTTAGCTATCTGCCAGTGAAAATCAAACCCGATCAAATCCCGTCAAAATCAGTCTAACCGTTTCGGAGATTAGCTGGAACAAACAGACTAACAGACAAACAAAATTAAAAACATGTTTTTTGTTATTAACACCTTATATACTTTCATATGCATTTAGTAAAAAATTGACACTACAAACAGACACTTCAATTTTATATTTTGTATAGATTATAAATAATTTTGCTTACACATGTACATAGTTAATTGAAACTGCCTGAGCTCTGTTCTATTATTACATTATCCATTAAATATAATTGTAATAAGTAGTTGATAATGAGACACTCTCTCATTAAAAATACAAATGATACTTAGTTCGTAGTAGTGTTTTTTCTTAATTACTTAGATTTATATGTTCTATTCATACATGTTATCAAAATTACGGGCAATGTCCTGCAGACCGTTCTTTGTAGCGATAGTCGATCGATTTTCAGCGTCCTGCTCAGCAGTGTATATATTTTGTTTTTATTTTGACCACTATCTCACCTGATTTTAAGCGAAAATGCGGTCGACGATGTTGTATTAATACGTTACCCCAGCATACTGTGAAATAAGTAAGTACATACCTGAATATACAGACAGTATCCGCATACCTACGTGAAAAATAAATATAACAGTTGTAGGAAGTCAATATTTTGTTCTTACTTAAAGGTATATACCTATGTAGCTAAGATGTGAGGTTTATGTCTGTAAACTGTGCCCACGATACAGGATAAATATAAGCGTTGTGGCAACATGGTTTAAAAAAGCTACTTGCTTGGTTTGATATAAAATACGCTTAAAATTAATAAAATGGTAATTTAACATTACATTAATGATCCTCTTCGCTAGTTCCAAGAAGGTCTTCATAGCCAGTCGCATTCACTGATCGGTGAACTACTGACTAGGTTACGCGGAGCTTGGCGCGGTCAGTCTGTGGATGGGTGACCGCATAGAAGTATATAAATTGAGCGTTTCCGTGCTTCGGAAGACGCATAATATCGTTGATGCCAGTTGTTGTCATTAGACAGCAGTCGTTAAGCTAATTCGAAGGCCTTTGGGCGGGTTGAACAACTCAAGGCTGGCCTAAGTTTGAATAAGAAGTTTCAAGAAACACTGTCGCTCGTCAATAAATGTATGTCATGTTTTCTAGAGCCCGGTTTCAATACACTATGTAAACAACACATTGTTTTTACGGCGAACTTTGTAATCTGCTTAAGCTACAGTGCTGAGTCCATTTGACAATTTATTTATGTGTACCCTACTGTAGCTTCGAATCTAAACTAATAACCAAATGTGTCTACTATGTCGCAACTCCTTACCATTTATTTGTACATTAGTTCCTACCTAAAAATTTAATATATTTAGTCTTTCACTGGTTTATAAATAAATTGACATTGTTAAATTTTTACAAGCACTACTTTAGACATAGCATTATGTAGATGGTCGGCAGCCGGTGGTTGCGTGTATCATCCGCAAATATAACATTACCTCGAGATTATCTTTATAAGATAAGGGTAACTCTAAAGTGATAAATAAGAAAAGGGAACAGACCTCAAATTGACCCCTGTGGAACACCCGTTGCGACCACTAGCTACCACGAATCTCGGAGATATTTTTACTATTATCTAATTGAGAAATAGCCAAAGCAGTATTACGTAAAAAACACAGTAATATATGGCCAATGGTAAATAAAGTTTGCCACATTGCCCATATCTTATGCATTGTCTTAAGCCCAAACCGCTGAACGAATTCTTGTGGAATTTGGCAGAGAGGTAAATTATGTCGTGGAATTCATATTCCATTATGTCCTTATAGGATACATGTTATTGCGATATCAAGTTTCCTTTAAAGTTTTTATTAAACCCTTAAATTCTTTATTATACCTACTTTTGTTTTGGTCTGAGACCTAAAATAGAGTTAAATTCACGTAGTAGAAAGTATAAATTATGTTCATGCGTCTATGCTATCTTAATTTCATAATCTAAACTAAAGTAGTTACTAAACACATTTAAGGGAACAGACATATACTTAATGTTACTACTATTAGGAGTATTATTTTTTGTCTGGGTTGCATACGTGCTAATGAGAAAATAGCTGAAGGTAATAATGTGTACAAAACATTGCCTTGAATCTAGAATTTTAGCATCTGACTTTTATTTTTTGAAGAAATAAAGAAGCATAGATCTCATTATAGAGATTGCAATTGTTTTATTTTACAAATATATTAATTAAGTTAAAGTTGTTAGCGACACTTCTACTACTGTATAGTGTACAGTTTACAGACATAAATCTCACAAAAACACCCGGACATGAAACAACTATCTGTAGATTATACAAGTATTTGTTCCAAGCAAGGATCGAACCCAGACAAATAGTGAAGAAAGCCAATTGCTTAGCTACTGCCCCAACCGTGCCGTCCTCAATGACTGTTACCTTGAATAGTCATTGTTAATTACAATAGCAACTACTCTTGGTGGGCGGATTCGTGATCACAGTAACCATACTGCCAAACAGCGAACAACAGTTCGGCACACAAGAAGACTGCTGGACATCCTCTTAAATATAAATCTTGTAAACTAAGGTTTGATATCAAGAGGACGGGCAGCAGCGTCCTTCTGTGTGCTTATGACAACGCAAAATTGAACTTCTGGGGTAGAAGCCCGGAGACCTGAAACGCAGGCTTCAAGCATAAGGTGCCTAGCATAGGCACCAGTCTCCCACAGTAAATTTTAGGCAACATTGTATTTTTTTGCATGTTTTTCATTATTGTGGTGAGATCACTAATCCCCCTGCCAAGCGACCACGCTTCAATCAACAGATTATGGCAATTAACCGCTTATTTTAGTGATCATTGGAAGGCCCCCATGCCATGATGTGGGTGATGTCCCTACAGCTATGTTTTGCTAGTCTGATCTCAGTAACTCTTTGAAAAATCAAGTTTTCTCATAATATATTTACTACACACTTTATTACACCTACCTGCAGATGCTGTTCATACTTCATGAAGGATCAAATAATGAGATTGTAAAAGGTTGTTGCGCTATTCAACTTTCGCTCGCAGAGCATATGTGCGAGCGTGAGGCAAACACGATCAGAACAATAGAGAGAGCCGCCATAAATAATATTGTATGTATAAAATCTCTTAGCTATCTCTCCATTCTACTTATGTGGTCACGAATACCAGACGACAAAAAATTACTCATCAAATATATATGTATGTATGTTGCGCGATGTAGGTAGGAATAAATTTACAAAGACATTCCCATAATTTTGCTGTGTTACACACAAACAATGCAAACTCAACATGCTTTCAAAAATATATACAAGAATGCAGTACATTTTTGAGTGGCTACGTTTATACTTATACATGATTAATTAATCATGCTAGGAAGTATTAAACGCATTGGATGTTGTCCAGAATCAGCATTGACGTTCAACTAAAATAAAATAACTGGATGAGATCTATTGCAAACTTTGGGGTAAAGCAATAAGACCCAGATCGATGGTTTTTATTTCTGAATTCTTTTGGAGATGTTCGGTATGAATTGACATTTATATTTAATTAGCAAATTTACTGTACTAGAAAACTTGGTTATGCGAAAAATTAACAATATTCAATTCAATAATATAAACGTACTTTATCGTCGTGATTGTCCGTGGGTCCCAGAGTTCCTATCTGAAAATCAGTGTTGCAACACTTCGTGTTGTAGCATGTGCTGAGAAAATTGCTGTACGAGTAATTTTTTCTTTATTTTGTTAATGTTTTTCTTCTATTCGATAAATCTGTTGTATGCCTATTTTTATTGTCAATTTATTATTGTGCGGGACCAAAATAAATAATTTTTCTTTCTTTCTTTCTTATTTTTCTAATTTTCACCATCATATCAGCCATAAGACATCCACTGCTACAATTCTAAATTCGCTATAAATTATAGTACATATTATTTTGTGTTGCTCAATGTAGTGTTAAATACAGGTACAATTATGGAACCTGTAGAGCACATAAAAATGCATTAAAATGTGTTGTGTTTATTTGGTTGTTAGTAAATAAATACTAACATTGTGGTTGGTAGTGCTTATCATATCGGCCATTTGTACGTCCACTGCTGAACAAAGACCTCCCCCATAGATTTTCACAACTGTGTCATCATTTTGGGGGGTATTTGCCAATACTCACCACGCTTGGCAGGCGGGTTGGTGAGCGCAGTATGGCTACCGTTTCACAGAAGGGATGCTGCTGCCCATCACTCTGGTTTAGATTCCCTTAGTCGCCTGTTACGACATCCACGGGAGGAGATGGAGTGGTGCTATATTCTTAATCCGGACACCACACGGATTTTTTAGTGTAGTGCTTATGCTATTGTGCAATAAACTTTTTTTGATGAGAATTTCCGGTATTTCCTTTAGTTTTTTTATTTAAAGTTGTATCTCTGCCGCTTTTCCGGGTTGCTAATAAGAATTACCAATCAGAAAATCTCAATAAGACTGTCTAATCTAGGAATCGACATCAGGACCACCAAGGCTAGGGCCACCGCGATTACACCACTACCTTTGGTTAATAAAACACTGTATCTGCAAAGCCTTAGCATTGCAGTGTAATTACTCCGTTTACTCATACGACGACCGCGTTATTTGCAAATCCTTTAGGATTGCAGGTACTGCGCTTTGCTGTCCGACGTCACACCAGAGAGGCATCAAAAAAGTACACCTTCACACAGTGCAATACAACAATGACACTATAAAAAAATAATTACACCCGACTCAGCCATCTTGTTCGCAAGATGTGTATAACTTCCCAACATTATTTTCATAGGTAGACTTGTATGTTTATAATATACTAGTTTTTCTTTTGTTTAAACGTTGCCCCCACTAGGGTTTCTCCTGTGTCGTGGATGCGTTTACAGACATGAATTCCACATACAATAACACCCAGACCGGAACAACTACCTGCAGATCACACTAATATTTGTTCCGTGCGGGAATCGAACCCACGACCGGAGCGCAGCAGCCGATTGTATCCGTTACTGCACCAACCGTGCCGTCGCCGCCGACGGATAGTCTGCAGAGGTTTAGGATGGCCTAAATAAATTGAAAATACTAGCTAAAGCAGAAACATTAAATTCAAGGTACGAATTATTAGGCGGCACTAGTAGTTAAACAATATTATGCAACTTTAATAATATTTATACTCATGTCATGTTCGTATATATTGTATACTAGATACTGGCCGACGTCGACAGACGAGACTTTCGGCTGTTGACACAAAACTAAAGGTAGTTATATCAACACGAACACTCAATTGCGACAACATCTTTGCCATACAATGACATCATGTGTAAATAACAATATTGATCTCTTCAATTTGTATGCTCCACATATAAATTTGAAAGTAAATTTACATAGAGCGAAAACAAGATTATTATGTCAACTAAAAATGTGTCAAGTTAGGTCAGTAACGTCATAAACACTCAAATATCACAACGTGTTGGGCGCTCAGAAGTTAATAAAACTTTTTAAAACAAAAAAATACCCGACTTCAAAAATCCTACAAATATAAAAATATTAAAACAACTAGAAAGAAAAGAACTAACCACCATGGTTCATGCAGACCAACGAGAAATTATATTTTATACCTGGCCCGACTTCACAAATAAAGCTTTTTCTTTTTAGTTGTTTTAATATTTTTATTTCTGTAGGGTTTTTAAAGTTGGTATGTTTTTGGTTTAACAAGATTTGTTTACCATGCATGGAGTGCCCATCGGCACCAAAACATATTATAACCCTATAACTTTGTGAGGTTTCATTATATTTCTTTGGTTTTATTTACACACTCATAATGAAAAATATTTGGGCTGTCTCACGTTTATATAGATCCGATCTAGTCTCAGTATCGTAAATGTCACAAATGGTATGCTCCTCAACTAACAATCAACGTTAAACGTGAACTTATACTGTGATGAGACTGAAATAGGATCGAAAGTTGATCTGTATTCTGCCAACATTTTGAACTGACCCAGGTTTGAAAATTTTCACTAAACAATTGTCAAAACTGACATTGAAATGAGACTTGATTGAGATCATACCGACATCAGACTGAACTTTAAGAGGAGCAGAATACGTATTTTTAGTCAATTTATAATTTAATCTCAGTTTGGTTAACTTTCAGTCAAAGTGTGTTTTAATTACGAAAATTGGCCCTCTGATCTACATTCTGCCTAACAAGTAACCTACCTATATCATACTGTTAATTATAAATTAATAACCCTTAGGAAGAATCGTCGTTTGTTCCGCTTTAAGTACATACATTGCTTATGATTAATAATGTGCGTATGTTTCTTATTCATATTAACCGGCTGAAATGAGTATTCATTCATCATTTCGGCCGAATGAAGTCCACTGCTGGACACAGGCCTCCCCCAAAGATCACCACAACGATCGATATGGATATGTTGTGGGCTCATTGGGGGGTTTTGCCATAATCGCCACGCTTGGCAGACGGGTTGGCGATCGCAGTTGAGTTGTTAATGTACTCGAAGGACGCTGCTGCCCATCCTCCGGCTAATCCCTTAGTCGACTTTTACGACACCCATGGGAGGAGATGGGGTGGTGGCATTCTGAGCCGGCAGTGTTCATTGCAAAACGAATATTTAAAAATATATATTACAGTACGAAAGGTGTATCGAATTATTGTGTAACAAACAATAAAATCGAATGATACGTCTTTTATATTAGGTATTAGCATCCATAAATATACAAAGATAACGTTCGAAGAGTTTCGGTTTTGCTTTCTACAACCTTACCTGGCCACTATACGTTTATCAAAGGTCGTTGACACTCACTTTCATTTTGTGAATGAGGTTACCATTGAAAGTCTTTGTCTGACAGCGCGATCGTCTTTAAATGACCTAGAATTGACATTATATTTCAAAATCAATATATTATGGTAGGTTATTAGCTATGAAATCTAAGATTCATCTTCGTCAAGGTCTAAGTTGCTACGCTTATTGACACAAACATTGTAATTTTTTTAAACCTAAATCTGCATCACTAATTCACTACCAGCCGAATACCGAAACGCCATTTAATATTTAGATTCCGCTTAGCTTTTTGAGACGCCAGAAGTTACGGTAGGATGAAGTCTCAAATTTGAATATTAAGTGGTTAAAAAATACATCTTTTTTAACCTCAGCCCTAATACTTGCAAAATTTGAGAGTTGCGGATTGAACAATTTTACTTAATTACAACATCACCAAAATAGTTCTAGTATCGTACGCTGTGTGCTAAGTGGCTATGATGTTATTCTAATTACATATGTATGTGCAAATTTTTATGTCTTTGTGATTGTTATTGCAACGCTGATGCAAACGCAAGTAATTGCAAGGTTAACTTTAATCTCATTTATTATTATTACACAGCCTTCAGTCTTCATAAAATATTATGTTTATCAGTTCAATATGCAGAGTTAGGCATTGACTTTACTAATTACCACTTATTTTAAATCCATGGAAGGTACTTACGTATTATATAAAAATATACAAATTTATACAGATACTAGCTGCCCGCCCCAGCTTCGCACAGGCGCCACATACCGGGTCCAATTGTGAATCTAAACCATCCAGGGTATCTCAAACATACACACAAAATTTAATCAAAATCGGTCCAGCCGTTTAGGAGGAGTTCAGTGACATACACGCGTACAGAAGTATTATATATATAAAGATACGCGAAGTTGTGATAGCGTATTGATTGAACGTTGTCTTCCATACAGGAGGGTCGGAGGAATTCCGGCCAGCACCTCGGATTTATGTGCGGATTAGAATTTGATTAACACTTGTGTTAACGGTGAAGGAAAACCTCGTGAGGAAAAATTAACACCAGAGCAAGCTTAAAAAAATGTTCTCAATGGTGTGTAGTCCGTTAACCCGTATAAGGCCAGCGTGATGGACTAAGGCCTAACCTTTATCCTCACGAGAAAAGGCCTGTGCCCAGCAGTGGGACATTAATGGGCTGATAAGGTATGTATATGTAAAAGTATTACGTACAAGTTAAATTGGACGCTGGTTCTCAGTGTAGCTTCAAAAATAGGTAAAAAATGCTAAAAACTGTTCAAGGTGCAAATTAACCCCATGGGACAGTAATGGGCTGAATATGTAAAAGTATCACCGTGTGGTGCCGGCTCAGAATACCACCACCCCATCTCCTCCCGTGGGTTTCGTAAAAGTCGACTAAGGGATTAGCCGGAGGATGGGCAGCAGCGTCTTTCGAGTACATTAACAACTCAGCTGCGATCGCCAACCCGTCTGCCAAGCGTGGTGATTATGGCAAAACCCCCCAATGAGCCCAAACACACCCATATCGGTCGTTGTGGTGATCTTTTGGGGAGGCCTGTGTCCAGCAGTGAACTTCATTCGGCCGAAATGATGATCACCTACCGTTTTAATTGGACACTGATTTTTAATATACATAGTTAGTTAGCTTCAAAAATATGTAAAAAATGCAGAAAATAGTTCAAGGCGCCAATTACCCCCGTGGTTGCCCCATCTTACCGGTATAGCATAGGTCCTATGACCTTCCGTGTTTGGAAACTTTTTTACGTTGACATTTCAAAATAACATTGTCACCATAATCATTAGGAATAGTTAATAGGGATTTCAGTTTTTAAATCTGTCATTTCATCAATCAGAGATATGATGACTACGTAATCATCTAATTGAATGATTGAAGGTATCCGAATTTAAAACATTAGTCGACTCACAATAAGTAATGCTACTGTTGGTATCGATTTTTGCAAAGCATCATCATTATCATATCAGCCAAAGAACATCCACTGCTGGAGCAAGGCCTTCATAGCCAGGCCATCCAGGCCATTATTATGCGGGGAATATGGCAGTACACCACGCTTGGTGAACGGGTTGGTGAGCGCAGTATGGTTCCATAGAATGGACCCTGCTGCCAACCCTGTGGTTTAGAGTCCCTTAGTCGCCTTTTACGACATCAACGGCAGGAGATGGAGTGGTGCTATACTCTTAATCCGAACACCACACCGATTACAACGCATAAAATAACCGAAATACCGCATTTCCTCTCGCGTGTCAATTACCCCCCAGAATGATGACACAGTTAAGAAAATCTATAGGGGAGGCCTTTGTTCAGCAGTGGACGTATAAATGGCCGATATGATGTGTAGACACAATATATTTTTTATTGTGCTTCGTTTTGCGGCATGCAATGAGATATGCAGTAAAAATCCAAATTGACAAAGGCCGCTAGCCATAAATGGATGTGCTCCATTTGTATAGATACAAGGTCTATCCAATTATTCCATCAATGGACGTTATAGTGTGGCCACTGTGGACAATTGTGTATAGGAGCTATGTTCCTGCTCCGTGGTTCCGTCTAATAAGCTAAGATAAAAGGCTCGGTCTCCGCAAAATGTTTAACAAAGAGCAGCATAGCCGTGATTTTCAGTCCACCCCTTCACTACCGGATGTAAGCTACCAACATTTTACGAGTAAAAAACAATTTAGATTGATAAGATTTCTTTCAAAACTATATAAAAAATAAAGTTTTAGAAATAGTTTCAATTATAAACATTTTTATTTTATAGCTTACTTATAAGCTTATTAAATCCCAGTTTTTGTTATCCCAATTTGAAGGCTAAAGGTCCGATATTTTTAACCTTCCACGATATTTTGCTTGTTAGACCTGGCTACACTAGTTACAGTTAACAGTTAGAGGGACCAACCCTACCAACAGTTAACAAACTTCACGTTAATTCCACGTGCACAACCACCCAGACCCAGAATAACTACCTGTAGGCCATACGAATATTTGTTCCGTGCGGGAATCGAAGCCGCAGCCTGTGACACAGAAAGCCAATGCCTTAGCCATTGTGCCAGCGGTGCCATCAAATTTACATTGCCTCGTACACGTAAGTACGTACGCACGTATTAAGCGTCGTACTTGTATTCGTAAAAGTAGTAATCATTGCATTGCACAAAAATAATATATATTTATAAAATTATTATGTAAGCCTAAAGCCACCGTCACACTAGATGTTACCGTTATGTGATTTAGGAAGTACTATCGACGGCAGGGTTGGTGCAGTTGGGGGTCGCAGATTGGCGAATCGGCCCACACCGAGCGCCCCACGAGGAGACGGTGGAGTGCATGTGATCACGTGCCGCCGTGCGCAACATAGCACAGTACACAGTGAGGCTTCGGGAGGATCCTTTACAATCTCTCAGGGGGGAATGACTCTAAATGCTGGGTGCGACACAGGAGAAATCCTAGTGTGTGGGGCAATGTAATTGATATAAAAAAACCTATTTCAAAAACCGGGCCGTAAAAGTGAACTTTCTATCATAAAATCCCAATAACTCTTTGCTTAGCGGACCTAGATGTAAACCCAGACCTCATGTTCGATTGCAGCGCATGCGACCCCTACACCAACGAAGCGATAAATAAAACTATAATAATCAACCCATTACCGTCCCACTGCTGGGCATGGGCATTTTCTCACGATGAGAAAGGTTAGGCCTTAGTCCACCGCGCTGGCACACACCATTCAGATTATATTGGAGTCTTCTCAGGTGTGCAGGTTTCCTCTCGATGTTTTCCTTGACCTTCGCAAGTGATAATAAAATTCTGATCCTCACATGAATCCGAAATGTCAGAGGTGTGGGCCGAGATCGAACTCGGACCTTACTGTAGTGAAGGCAAGCGTTCAACCACTAAGCTCTCACTGCTACTTTAATATATAAACAGTGATAGCGATGAATAGCTGAGTCGTAAATCTGGTACCTACCTATTAATTAAGAAATAAATAATCTTATGTCAATAATAGTTTTTCTAAATCCAGACTCATTATGGCCTTCAGTTTAATTATTTTAGCCTAGGCATGTTTGCTTGGTAAAACATAGCTAATATTAAAATAATCAATTTGCCGATACCCGAATCACTATGCAATTATTTTTTTAGCCATTGCCAATATTATGATTAAACCAAATTAGAGGAGAACCAATATATTAAAGTATTTCACGTACGCGGTTTCAGGCTCAGTAGGCCTTTTTTTTGGGTGTCCAGTGGAAATTCTACATGGACTTCCTTCGCTCCGGGGAAGGGCGAAGAGGTATCCGGACTCCTACCGGCTAAAACAACTGGAGCGGTCATCTTCGGCATCGAAGAAGGGCTCCAGGTCCTCGTAAGATCACAATAGAGCCGCCAATCGGTGCCACGCCTTTAGGCACGTCATGGAGGGGATGACTGTAAAGTGGTCACCTCCTCTAGCGCAGGTAAGGCGACTGTAAAAAGGTCGCCCCCAGGCACTTCTCGGGGAGTATAGTAAAGGATCCCAAGTCTCGCCGTGCGCTGTGCTGCGAACACGGCGGGATGTGACCACGTGCGTGCTGCCGTCTTCCCGGGGGTCACTCGGTGTGAGCACGCAGACTCCCCAATCCGCCCGAGGCTCAAGTCAGTAGGCCTAGCACGAATGCTTTGTCGTATAGTAAGGTAAACGTAACGTTAACATGAGTGAATTTGGAATTGAAAAGACAACTATCGTAAAGCATTTTCATTTAAATTTATGCGACAAACACAATGTGTAGCATATATAAGTATGAATAATGCCTTCAATTTAAATATACATCATGTGCAAAACAAGTATTTTAAATTCAAAACTCACTCACATTAGCGTTACAATATAAACAAGTTGGTCTTTGGTATTAACATGACGTATCTGATCCCTAATTAACTGCAGAATTGTCTGAAACACAATGGAAACATGGCAATGCACGTATAGATAATAAATCAAACTTATGGTATGTAATTCTCTACTTATTATAGCTTTGTATGAAGCATTCAACTTCTTATGTTTACAACTATGGACGTAATTATTTTATTTATTTATTTATTTATTACTGGAAAATCTACAGCTAAAAATACAGGTGTAACAATAATAGTAAGGAAAAATTATGTTATTTAATTCGCATTTTTCAATCATTAAGGATTCTACTTTCTTGTGATAAAAGAATTCAAGCTTGTGATAAAAGAACGTTTAAAGTGTATTTATTTAAATTTCTATTTACATTTATGGTACACAAGATGCCAAGAGCCATTCCCACCCAGCAACCCAGTAGTGTGAGTGATATTAAAGTTAATTATTTTTATCCAAAGAGGAAAATGTAATTTTAATGTGCCAAAACGCTTAAAATTACTCTGACTTTTATTTCGGAGAATAATTAACCGACCTAAACTGTGTAAACGTGTTTTTTACGTACCTACTTAGTTTGTTGCGGTTTAGTAAAGTTATTTATGAGCTACAATTCCCCATACCAAGTTTTACGTACGTCACGAAAGTGCCCGGAGCAGTGAATTTTTCGACAATTACATTTATATTATTAACAATTGCTCCTAAATTATAAAACATTTAAATGGACTGTTATAGCTTGTCTTATATCTGGATTGGAGTAGCTTTCTAACAGTGAAATAATTTTCTAAATTACTAAGTCTAGTAGTACCAAGAATGTCTCCCCCAAATAAACAAACCAACTCACAATCCCCTTTTATATTAGTCTTCTTCCTGCCCTGGTGCCCTGGTCCCAAGCTAGTCAAATTGCAAAGGTTTTGTCAAAAGGGTTGATCACTCTGCCACCTTCCTGAAACCAACCCTCATTGGATATGCTAGTGTCGCTGGTTTACCCACCACTCACGGGTAACCCAAGTGCTTGGTACGCACCGAGTTACAAAGTACCTTAATCGCATTCTACGACACCCACGGGACGAGATGGGGTAGCCTTATTTGTGCCCGGAGCTACATGGCACTCATTATAATTAAATTAGTACACATATGTATGTAATTGTTATATTTGCCACTGCTACATTACTAACAGATCCGATGGCAGAAAAAAAAAGTCGTTTTGTTACTTTGTACTGAGTGCGGCCAGAGTTCGAACATGCGTTTGGAAATTTAGTCGGGATTTCCGAGCTGACGCGTCTCATCTTAGTATTAATTCTTTTTTATTCAAACGAGAACCAAATTTAATATTCTTGCGACATGCACCTTTTTTTGTTGGACCCAGTGGAAATTCTACATGAACTTCCTCCACCCGGAGAAGGACGAAGGGGCATGCCGGAATCTTTTTTTATTTTTTATTGGTGTCCAGTGGCAATTTTACATGGAACTTCCTTCACCCCGGGGAAGGGTGAAAGGGTATGCCGGACTCCTTCCGTCTAAAACCACTGGAGCAGGTATCTTCGGCACCGAAGGGGGGCTCCAGGTCCTCGTAAGATCACACTAGAGCCGCCCATTGGTGCCACGCCTTTTGGCACATCTCGGAGGGGATGACTGTAAAGCGGTCACCCCCTCTAATGCCGGACTCCTACCGACTAAAACCATTGGGGCAGTCATCTTTGGCCCCTAAAGGTCCTCGTATGGTCACACTAGACCAGCCCACTGGTGCCACGCCTATAGGCACATCTCGGAGAGGATGACAATAAAGCGGTCACCTGCCATATTCAGGCGTATGGGAATTAGGCGCCAGGGCGGTAGTTACCCCGGCGCCGTCTCCTTCTTATAATTATTTTTCGAGTTTGATACTGCATTTTAATACTGTAATAGTACTTATCACATTTGATTTTTGTATTTCTATTGATAAGATTACCTATAAATATTATATTATGTCAGATAAAAGTTATGAAATATTACCTAAAGGTGCATGTTACGTGTTAATAGGCTTGATAAGAAGTAGATTGTCGTTTCAAAACTATAAATAAGCATAATTAATGTATGAAATATCAAAATGATGTGTAAGTAATTCTTTCTTATATATATAAACAGATGTAAAAAGAAATAACACATACCTCACCGGGTACTTAGTTCTTATCGACATAATTAAATCTCAGTTATCATTAGGTGCAACCATTGTTTGGGATTGCATGCTACTCAAGAGAAACCGCGATCCGAGTTTATTTAAAAAATAATTTAAATAATTAGTGGTATCGTACATATATAAATGTAATGTGTAGAGTAATTTGGACAGGTACGAATCTTGGAGGTAATTTTATGTGGTTCAAATCCATTTTTGAAAATATTTTTGTCTTTTCGTACTGTGTTCGTTAGGAGTAGGTACTATGTTGTCTCCTTCTGTGAGAGTGTGACCTGGAGACCAAAGATGATATTGACTGTTCTTTTTGCTAGGCTCCTTATGATCGTAGCGTGCTAGTTACCTTCGTCAAGAATTGGGCTAACAAATGCACAAAGATCTTTTCAGATCCGTCTGGTAGTTCTAGATATTAGCGCATTAAAAAAAAAAAGAAAACAATCACACTCTTCAGATTCAGCTCTTATTATGTTAGTATAGTTATGTTGTAATTCCCATTTATTTAAATTTTTGTAACACTTATTTTAATTTACAAATAACGCTACTATTTGTGTATTAAATGTCTCTCTTTTTCACCTGTCTATTACAACGGTGCGTGTTCTTCATTAGTTTTAGCTTTCATAATAAAATGGTGGAAAAATGTTATGTTTTAGTACTCAAATTGCATCGTTATTTAATTATTAATTATATGTATAAACCACAGGACGTCCACTGCTGAACAAAGGCCTCCCCCTTAGATTTCCACAGCGAGCGGTCACATGCCGCTCTCATCCAACGACTCTCAGCGACCTATATGGGAAAATAGAACTCTTTTTTTTAAAAACGTGGTATCTTTAATATACTCATTGTTCCTTAAAATAAAGTTTACTATTTAATAAGATCCTAACTTCGCGAATTACATCGATCGTCTTAAAGACGAAGAGAAGACCGGTATCGCCCTTATTACGCCATTTAATCTTCATTAATAAGTTAATAACTACTTGCAATTTTTGTTTCAGGTATTGCTGTAATATAAAAGTGTTATTACAAAAAATGGGCGTTGGAAATATTTAAAAAGAATTCACTTGTAATTGTTAAGAACGAAACACCGAATATGACAAATGTCGAGATGGTCGTCGACAACAATATGAACAAAACGGAAATTAGCAACCACAAGTTTGAGGTAAGTAAATAACCGTCATGAACCTCTTTTTTGCCGTAAATTCATTCTGGTCATCGTTTTTTACTTTTAAAATACTCTCTTGACTAATGTCGTATTCTGATTGAACATCGTATAGGTACTCACATATACATAATAGATTTATAACAATCATAATAATTATTATGTTATTGAATTTCACAGATATAAGTAATAAGTTAACATTCATTTACGACAAACGGAAAAACCTAATTTGTACTGTTACTTTTATTTATTCTAAAAAACTAATTTAGGCAAAACTGAGTCAGTTTATCCGTGTGATGTTTGGATTAAGAATATAGCACCACTCCATCTCCTTTCGTGGATATCGTAAAAGGCGACTAAGGGATTCTAAAAGGGCAGCGGCATACCTTCTGTGGAATAACAACCATTCCGCACTCAACAACCACGCGTGGTACTGGCAAATCTCCCCCCAAAGTGACGACCCAGGGTATGAAACCGGTCGTTGTGGAGGTCTTTGTTCAGCAGTGGATGTCCTTCAGCTGATATGATGAGTCAGTGTTGAAGAGTCGTTGGTGTAACGTTTTTTACCATTTAGCGAGCATATTATAATTTATGCTGTGTTTGTCAAATAAACTAAAGGTTTAGAGGATAATTAATTATCCTAATGTTTTGAAGAAGTCCTTTTTTACGCATTGTACGTTATTATTATTTCATCATTTAGAAATAATATTTAAGTTTCACATTATTTAAGGACAAAGGAATTACGTACCTACTAAAAAAATTGTGATGCAACGTATACGAATATACAAATCTGCACTTCAGAAGGAAACTGTGGCAAGTCGTTTTTTCTTTTATGTGATCTCAGTATCGACACCTTCATCAGGTAGAATAAAGTGTGACCAGCTTCAAATTCGATAAATCGATTCTAAAATAAAATATCATTGTTTAAGTCCTCTTACAGCCTGCCTACCCAATCAAGACCTCTAAAATGTAGCTATCCTGTACAATGAATAAAGAGAGGACCAACATACTATACCTCAAAAGTACAGAAATTAGAACGTAATTCGTAAAACGGAATGTAACCTTAAATAGTTTTCGGATAATTGGGCTTACGAGGTACTGGGAACCCGTTTTGTGAATCAATCCACTGGGATTAGAAACCACGGTGACGCTAATTGTACAGTTACCAAATATTCAAAAATACATTCGCGATCTATTTTTTAATATTAACGTTACGAATTTACGATAAGACATTTTACATTACATTAACAACTCAACTGCGATCGCCAACCCGCCTGCCAAGCGTGGCGATTATGGCAAAACCCCCCAATGAGCTCAAAACACATCCATATCGGTGGTTGTGATGATCTTTGGGGGAGGCCTGTGTCCAACAGTGGACTTCATTAGGCCGAAATGATGATGATGAAGCACAAACGCAAATCATGTTGTGTCAACATCATCATCTACAAAAATATAGGTTAGAACTATCTGGGACCCGCGGTTTCACGCGCCGTTTAATTTAAAAGAAATTGAATTATTTATAAATCATTTAGAGTACGTAGTGCATAGACACTTGACATAGAGTATATATTGGATTTCATTTTATTTATTTACTGGTATACCAATGCCAATGCCGTGTGGTGCCGGCTCAGAATACCACCAACCCATCTCCTCCCGTGGGTGTCGTAAAGATCGACTAAGGGATTAGCCGGAGGATGGGCAGCAGCGTCCTTCGAGTACATTAACAACTTAAGTGCGATCGCCAACCCGTCTGCCAAGCGTAGTGATTTTGGCAAAACCCCCCGATGAGCCTGCAACACACCCATATCGGTCGTTGTGGTGATCTTTGGGGGACGCCTGTGTCCAGCACTGGACTTCATACGGCCGAAATGATTGATACCAACAGCATACATATCAAACAGTACAGACAGAATGTTACAAAATAATAGTGCTGATACATATGCCCATTAATGCCACACAACCTTCTTGATACGTCAACAAATGTTTTACTTTTATAGTGTTCGTGGGTTTTCTTTTTTGCGCGGAATCCTAATTATATTTCTAAAAAAAGGAGCCTAAGTTATTCCTTGTAACATCAGCTGTCTGCCAGTGAAAGTCCCGTAGAAATCGGTCCAACCGTTTCGGAGGTTAGCGTGAACAAACAAACAGATAGACCGGAAGACAGACAAAAAAAAAAACAAAATATTTGTTTGTCGTAGGTACCGTATATACTTCGATATGCGTTTAGTAAAAAGCTGTTACTGTGACATTACAAACAGACACTTCAATTTTATATATTTGTATGTTTAAATAGCTTTAGAGCCGGGTGAATTTCAAGGTGTTTCAAATACTTTTTTTATAGAACTTGTTGACCGGTTGTGGTGACCGGGTTAGTGTCGTAAAAGGCGACTAAGGGACTTCAAACCATAGGGATGGGCAGCAGCGTCCGTTCTGTGGAACAACAGCCTTTCTGCGATCACCAACCTAGCGTGATGAGTATTGGCAAATACCCCCCAAAATGACGAGACACGGGATCGGGGGACGGTCTTTAGAGGGGGGAGCCTTTGTTCAGCAGTGGAAGACTTTTGGCTGATATGATAATGATGAATAGTAGTATATAGTAAAATTGGAATTCGCAGTCGTAAAAGTAGTATTTGTTGCATCACTAATAAGAACCACTTAAAAAAAACAATGCCGCATAGATTTGTTATGAGATCACGTTCGATAAGAATCTAAAACCAACACAAAAATCATCTTTCAGTATCAAAATAACACAGGCTTAAATACTACCTACCTCATCATCCGTATAGCCAGGCTTCGGTTACAGTTTGGATGTGGATGCGTGACAATGGCTTTAAAGAATCTTATTTCTTTGTAGCAGGAAAAATATTCGATGCCCATTCGCATGCTTTTTTATATTCACGGAATAATAAAACCGCACAATCATAATTTACTGGCAAAAACTAAATGATTACAGGTGTTAATATAAGGCCGAGTGACGCAGGATGCGCTTTAACCTTTGCATCCACTGTAGTGTAGGAGTTACCGGTAACAATCTTATACAGTTTTGGACGTACCAATCCGTTATTGCCGATTACTATTGTAGGTTTACCTTATTAGGTAGTTCTTTAATTGGATGTTCCATCATCATCAGCCAAAGGACGCCCACTGCTAAACAAAGGCCTCCCCCATAGATTTCAACAATTTGCCAATACCACGCTTGGCCGGCGGGTTGGTGAGCGCAGTAGTGCTACTGTTCCACAGAAGGGACGATGCTGCGCATGCCTCTGGCCCTTAGTCGCCTTTTACAACATACACGGGAGGAGATGGATTGGTGCTATATTCTTAACCCGGACACCACACGGGCTATTCGATGTTTATGCAAGTGGAATAAAACTGTCTGCGACAGGAGAAATCTAGTGTGTGTCAAATACTGATCCGCACATGAATCCGAAAATTCAGAGGTGCGGGCCGGGATCGAACTCAGACCCTCCTGTGTGGAAGGCAAGCGTTCAACCACTAGGCTATCACTATAGATGGCTATTGTAATTACATATTTAAAAGATAATATAATAATTTATTCTCTAGTGTGGGGTATCGTTTTCTTAAATATAGGGTCTTACATTAATAATAGAAAATATTTTAAGGCTAGGCTGTATGAATGGTATAGAATTCATTTCAAATGTCAAGTATCGGTTTTACTGATAATAAATAAAACAATATTGAAACATTCGACTAGCGAAAGATTTACTCTGTACTATTTGATAAAATAAAGGTTGATGTTACGTTTATTTGTTTTGCTAAAACGCATCATTGCTACCTATAGATTTACCTCCTAAAATATTTTCCATTATTAAAGTAAGACCCTATATATTTTCAATCCACTGGACAAAGATATCTACCAAGTTGCGTCTACCTCAGTTCTTCTTCGGGTAACCGGGCAATGGCTCTTGCTTTCCGTATAATGAATATTTTTATATCATGCCCTACTGTTGACAACTCTTAGACTCGCATTTCTTCGAGTAATAGGGACCAGCCTATTGCCAACACGGCATCACCACACGTCGTAAAAATCCACTGCTGTATATGAGCCTCCCAATGTTTACTACAATGAGCGGACATCGGGGATATTGCCTTCATCGCCGCGCTTGGCAGGCGGATTGGTGATTGCAGTATATTGTAACTAGTAACACACGGGGGGAAACTGCTGCCTGTTCTCTTGATATCAACTCTTAGTCACCTTTTACGACACCCAAGGATGGAGAGGGGTGGTCTATTCTTTGCCGGGAACAACACCGCCGGCACAATTCCATGCTCTGGCCTTTTACTAAGAATTTCCTTACCGAAAACACCCAATAAATAATACTGCCCGAACCAATAATCAAACATAATACCTCACGGTACCTCACGTCGCCTTCGCCTTACCATACCATAAATTTTACATATTCCATACCTATTATAAAAACAAAACAGTACTTGATAATTAATTACTTCTACTGTTTAATTAATTTGTATGTTCAGCGTCAGCGTCAAAACTGAACTGAACTGAAACTGAATCACGAATTACGACTAACATAATAATCAACCCATTACTGTCCTACTGCTTTTTTTACCGTGGGAAATCCTCTTCAACTTTCTCCGCGTTGGGAAGTGCGGAGGGGCATGCCGGGCTCAAACCGGCTAAAACCCCACGGTGTCCTTCTTATCGTACCTACTCGTATTAAGAAAACTGTTTGAAGAAAACAAGCAAATTACAAAAAGTATTTAGGAACCCAATTTTATATACTAAACACTCTCAGAGGTGATTCTAAAAACCTCCAGGTTTTCCCCGTGATTGTCGTAAAACACGACTAAGGATGATATTTTAGTGTAGGATGCATACAAGTTTTTGATACTTTAATTCTATAAAATATAATAAAGGTAAAATAATTTACTTAATTTATCCTATCAGAATAATCCTTTAATCAGGCACTTTATTGAAGTGAAAACTTCTTTTAGCGCGGTACGCATATTTTTAGATGAGATAAATTCTCTGGACTCGCGACACCGTTACGAGACGCAGCTATAGTGTGTGCATATAGCAGACCGTGAACGCGTCTAGATAAATGAAAAAATAAGGTTTCACTTCTGTCGGCACTCCCGGAGTGCAACCCGTATTTTAAAAACGGGTTTCCTCTATATTTGGGCTATGAACCCAAAAGCTTAAATTAACTTATTTTTAATTATATTTATATTAAGCTTTTTTACAAATGGTTTAATAAAGATTATAAAAGACAATTATTATTTTATATTTATGTATGTATATATTAAATATTTAAATGTATTATAAATTATAATAATACATCAACTTTATTAAACAAAATGAAATTAATTATATTAATATGATATAATTTAAAAATTATTAACTGCTTAGTTTTTACATTTTGTATTTAATATGAATACTTATAAGTTATATTAAATATTTTAATATCAAAAAAAGGATGGGCAGCAGCGTCCCTTTTGTGGAACAGCAGCAATACTCACCAACCCGCCTGCCAAGCGTGGTGAGTACTGGCAGTTTCCCCCTAAATGAATACCACAAACAAAGCGTCAGGTAAAAAGAAACATGGTCGATAACATTCATTTATTCACCGTTCATTAGATATCGTACGGAACGGTCTCCACGCGAGTCCAACTCGCACTTGTCCGTTCCCCCAGATAGTCCCATGTACGCATGCATATTATTGCGCTTATCTGCTAATCTGCCACTCTTACTTAATTTAAAGACTATTGATATCTTATCGCTTATAGCAGTCAAGTACATACAAATGTATGATGTGATGAAGACCATGTATTTGATATTTCGCTACGCGATTGAATCAGAAATAAGGAGACTCGTAGAAGAACTAAAGTTGCCGTCATAGCTTAAAGGATTAATCAGCTAAAGTGTCAATAGCGGAGATCACGCATCTGAAAACGTAGCGCGCGACGTCCTCCAACGAGACACAGACGACCTGATAAAGAAAGAGTCGTTGGATAAGCGCGGCTCTGGGTCGGCCTTTGCTCAGCAGTAGACTTTCAGTCGAGATATAATGATAATAGAGGCTAAGTTCAGTTATCTATGCATATTTAAGTACCTACACGTTTTCTAAGGGGACATTCCATTGATAAAAAACTGATGGCCGTTGGGGTAAAAAGGATCTCGAGTGGAGTTGCGTATAGGAAAACATAGCGTGGGACGATCTCCGACGAGGTGGACAGACGATCTGGGGTGCAATTCCTTAAGCGCAAACATCCATACATCCTTAAATACGGAATCGAAAACGATGTAAAACCAATTTGTTATTAGCTAAAACATGATTGAAGCTATTCAAGGATGCATTACTGACAGTGAGTCATGAGGACCAGTCTCAGCGAATACCAAATTGGGTTATCACAGTTATTTCAACTTTGTATTCAAGGATGTATGGATGTTTGAGCTTAGAGAATTGCACCCCTGGTCATGGGCTGGCTTGGAGTCGTTGGATGCGGGCGCCATATGATGTGATTGATGTGATGTTCGTTGTGAAAATCTATGGGTAAGGCCTTTGTTTAGCAGTGCACGTCCTTTGGTTGATATGATGATTATGATGATGATGATGATGAAATTCCATTGGATATAGGTATCTAAATATCCCGGACATAGTTGCCTACCCAATATCGAGTAATGAGAGTAATCGAGTCAAAAAATGTCTTTTCAAGTTTGAAGATCATTTTAATATTACATATTTTCGCGGTTGTCGAACCGGATCGCACTGAATAATATTGATTTGCTAGAAGTTGCAAATGTTTTGTAATAATTATTAAATCAATGTTAAGTGGGTATGTAAGTTGTCGTTAATTCTAGTTGGACGTATGTACCTGAAGTTCTATAATATCCTGGACCCACATGAATAGTCTTCTTAAAAATTGTACTTATACTGGTATCGGGCATTTCCTTGTAGAGTTCACCACAAATTGACGATAACTAGACAATCTAATCTTTAATTTGAAGAAAACTTTGATAATCCACTGAGCGTATTATCACCAAGCGCGTAGACGTGTTGTACACGTACGATTTGTTTTCGTTACAGTTGAAACATATCGAGGCTGATTTGGAGAAGGGGAAGAGTAAAAGTGAGGAGTTAGGCTCCAATATACCCTGGAGTAAGCTGATAATTGGGATGTTGGCACTGGGTGTGTTGGTGGCTGCGTGTGCGGTGACCTGGGTGTTTCAGGACTGGCAGACCAGTCTCCAGGTGTTCGCCATCCTTGCTGTTGTTTACTGCATTGCATTTTACTGGAGATGGATTTACGTCGCCTGCAGAACGGCTCCCCGAGATTTCTCGTAAGTTTTTTGGATTTGAATTGATTGTATTATGTGAACGCAATGTATCATTACGTTAAATTAGATATACTCTGATACTGAAGAAACGAAGTGTGTCGCGATAAAGACGTTTTCCAAATAATAAATATCTAATATAATGATCTCATTTCCAGAGCTTTATGGTGCTACTTTAAGATACTGCGGCTGACTAAGAACTTCACGAAAAAGAACTGGTCTATGCCTGACATATTCCATCAAATGGTAATGAAGCATCCGAACAAAGCTTGCTTCTTATTCGAAGACGAAACATGGACGTTTCAACAGGTAACAATTTTAGTTTTAATCCACATGTTCCCATCACGATTTTAAGCCGTTTATACGCCTTTCCGACAGCGATCCCGAAACCCAAAATAATTTTAATAAACTTCACAATACAATGTTAATGTATTAGGTTTTCGCGATTATTACACATTATAATAAAACTTTGAGAAGGCAATCGGAACTGAATTTACAACCCTTGCGGGAGTACATCTGAGAGGCCGTGTGGTGCCGGCTCAGAATACCACCACCCCATCTCCTCCCGTGGGTGTCGTAAAAGTCGACTAAGGGATTAGCCGGAGGATGGGCAGCAGCGTCCTTCGGGTACATTAATAACTCAACTGCGATCGCCAACCCGTCTGCCAAGCGTGGCGATTATGGCAAAACCCTCCAATGAGCCCACAATACACCCATTTCGGTCATTGTGGTGATCATTGGGGGAGGCCTGTGTCCAGCAGTGGACTTCATTCGGCCAAAATGATGATGATAAAACTCTTTAAATTACATCGCATATAATATGATAGATTTTTGCTTTCCCCGACGTTTCGAACATTGCAGCATTCGTGGTCCTAGGATGACGAAGGCGAAAAGCGTCGTTACAGATAAAAAAAAAAACTACCGTACAAAACTAATTAAAAATGTTTCGATGCACGCAGTACTCGGTCACAGTCACAGTATGGTATGTTGTTTGGGACTTTATTATTTTAATAACCGGATTCCCTACAGTTGGTACCTGCCAGTCATCTTCTGTATTAAAATTAGGATGTTTTTTAATTTCAGTAGCCTCACGAAACATTCTTGGTACGTATCGGTTATCTTTCGCGAGGTCTCGAGGTTGATAAAATGAAGAAAATGGTTAGGTTTGTCTAAGCCATGTTCAAACACTGCAGACTTTGTGGAACGTCTATGCTTGACGTCAGCTATGTGTTCTTTAATTCCGGCTATACTGCGCTTTGTTTGCCCTATGTATGAGACACCCACAATCACAGTAAATTTTGTAGACCCCTGCGTCTTGTAAAGGAATGTGACACTTCACCGATTTGCGAAGTTGGCTGATCTTGTTATGCGGCTTGAAGTAGGTTTTAATAGAAGCACGCAAACGCAATTCTGTCCGTGACTCCCTTAGTGAATGGTAAAACAGCAGCTCGTCGATCAACTGTGGTGGGTTTCGCGTGGCTTCTGCGCCGGGGATGTGGCGCTCTTAAGATGGTAGGCGTCGCAAATTCTCTCTCAATTCGCGCTCTGTGACGAATCGACCACGAATGCTGAAGTGTCCGAAACGTCATGAAAATCAAAAATCTATAATATACGCAATGTACGTTTAAAAGTGTTTTATTATACAATGTAAAATTAATAAATAAATTTCTCGTAGTCGAAGGCCGAGAATCGTTATGTTTAAGGTAAGAGTAGATAGGCTTCTTCTGTGTCAGCGAGCTACATTCTTGACCTCATCACAGATAGAGTCCGAACTCCCATCAACAATAAAAAACCAAATACATTCTTAACATGTAAATCGTGTTCCTACTAAGATGTCATTATTGGTAATCCAGTAGTTGACATAGTTAATAGTCGTTAACAATAGCTACGGGGCGATGATACATGACCCGATATTCTTAAAGTAGGTCGCCCAAATAAAGTTCAGGGCGTCAGGGGCCGTTATAATAAAATCCATTCAATTGTCAGTTAAGAGTTACAAGTTGTATCATTGACCCAGAGCTAGGTCTATTTATATATAATGTATATTGTACTAGGAATCAGCAGGTTAGTACAGGCTGGGGGGTATTTTGCCCTTCGCCAATTGTCTGGTTAAGCAACCACCCTTGTTCTCGTCGTCTTGTATTCCGCAGTGTCGGAAACGAAAGTGCTATTAACAGTGCGTCCTGTTTTTTCTTTTTCTTTTTTTATTGGTGCCCAGTGGAAATTCTTCATGAACTTCCTTCGCCCCGGGGAAGGGCGAAGGGGTATGCCGGACTCTACCGGTTTAAACCACTGGAGCGGTCATCTTCGGCACGTAAGGGAGGCTCCAGGTCCTCGTATGATCACACTAGAGCCGCCCACTGGTGCCACGCCTATAGCCACAACTCGGAGAGGGTGACTGTAAGGCGGTCACCCCCCCGGGGTAACAGTGCGTCCTACCTGTTATGACCTAAGGAGCCGAAATGTGGACGCTAACAGTCGGACTAGTCCACATGTTAAGTCCCCCCACCTTTACCAAAATGAACTGAACCCCCATAGCCAATTTACTTTAAAAATCCTATCTCTAGTTTTTTCCTATTGATACAAAATACTTACCGATTCCTAATCCTCCTATTCCTACTAAAATATTAGTCGTTCTTATAACAAGTTGGTACACGTACACGTAACACAACTTATACAGTATCTTGAAAGTTTCAAACAAGAACTTGTGTTAATTAATAGGGGTCGATTTTCAGCCTCGTAGACCCCTGGGAAACCGATATCGATCCCTTGGGGTCAATATCGACCACTTTGGGAATCCCTGCTCTAAAGTATTGACGCCGAAACGAGGATATCCGGAAGAGGACTAAAATGATCGACATAACACACCGAATTAGCGAGCTGAAATGGCTGGTCACGCCTGTGGTAGAACCGATGGCCGCTGGAGCAGATGAGACCTACAGTGGAGACCGCGTATGGGTAAACGTAGTGTGGGATGCCCACGGGCCAGACGAAAGGACGACCTGAAGGAGGATCGATATAGGCTGATGAGGTTGTTCTTCCTTGAGATGTATGCGAGAAGGCCTTCATAAAAAGGAGTTTAGGTAGTTCATTACTTGAAAGGACAGGTAGCTTGTTGTTAGTCTAACTTAAATTAATTTTCATAAGTCTCATTGTCAAAAACGATGAAGTATGGCTTAATAGTTTTAATTGATTACAGGAAAAAAATGTATTACCTTAAATAAATTCACGGCTGAAATGAAATAAATTACTCGTATATGGTTATAAAATTAAGTTTCGAACAGTCAGTAGGTATGGCTTTTGTTTTTTTTGTTTAGTAGCAGAGCAATTTAGCATAGGTTGTTTTGTTTAATGTAAATTCGAGATAATTGATTTATGTTTTCTACCAATAAATTCAATTCGTGGTTTGATACGCGACTGAGAAATATACATTTTTCGATGTAGCTATTGCATAATGCAGTTATTTTTATGTTGCAGACAGATTAATCATAATGTCATTATTCGAACTGGTTATTGCGAAAGTCTCGTCATTACGTATAATAAAAAAAAAATCATCTTAAAAAGATTTAAAGTAGGTAGCTTAGCAGTCCTGGGCTGTTGTTATGCACATTTTCAGTCGAGCGATTTTATTTTGACCTAAAGAGTCTGGATATAAATCTCTTTCATTTGACTTTAAACAACTTTCACCCTGATTACCTACACTACTTTCGTTTAACCTGAATCGTAAGGTGGCAGCAATTAGCTTATCAGTCAAACAAGGCCCTATACTTGGCATCATTCTGCAATTCCTTTCAGTGTGTTTCACTGCAATAATAGGTCACCACTTAAGTGTCGTAGCAGGCGAAGGTAAATATTTCTAGGGTCCTTCCTCTACCAATATCCCTATTGTGTTCCATTACTACACTCACGCCAAGCACGGTGATAAAGAATTATTGTCGCTATATTTGAAATAGACAATTGAAAAATCTATGTTACTTCTGAATTTTATAATCTTCCATGGTGATAGGAGAAACATGGTAGGTAATGTCTAATATATTTAATAGGAAAAATACAATCAGCGTTAAGGACCTTAAGAAATAATTCAGGGTTCTGCATTGGACGTTTACGTGATGCGTTTTTTACTACAGAATGTTAGTAGAGTTACTTACGAAGGAATTGAAATTGGAAAATTTGCCTTAATTTCAGGTGGAAGAATACAGTTTACGTGCGTCAGCTGTTTTAAAAGCCGAAGGTATCAAGCGGGGTGATACAGTAGCGGTAATGATTGGCAATTGTCCTGAGATGCCGGCCATCTGGCTGGGCGCTACGCGGACGGGCGCGGTGGCTCCGCTCATCAACACCAACCAGACCGGCAAAACGCTGCTGCACTCCATCAACATCGCCAAGTGTGACGCTGTCATCTACAGCGAAGAATACCAAACTGGTTTGTTTACTTACTTAATAATATCTGCAACTTGATGTTTTATAATAAAACTGGATATATTTAGTAATAAAGAACTATCTATAGGCCCATCTCCGTTCTGAGCCATGTTTACAAGCTGTTATCGAGAGTCATTAACAATTGTCTCGCGCGCAGGTTTGACGACTTCCAGGCTCCCGAACAAGCCGGTTTCCGAAAAGGCTTCAGTACCGTAGACCTACATATGCTACGACAGGTTATACGTAAGATCAAAGAGTAAAAACTGCCTCTTTGCTTAGCGTTTGTGGACTACGAGAAAGCCTTTGATTCGATCGTGACCTGGGCTATACTGCAGTCCCTCCAGCGGTGCCAAGTCGACTACCGGTACATCGAAGTGCTGAAGTGTTTGTACGAAAACGCCACTATGTCAGTCCGGCTACAGGACCAGAACTCGAAACCTATCCTGCTGCGGCCCCTGCCGCTGACTCCCTAGTCAGACAGGGAGACGTTATCTCTCCAAAACTGTTCTCCGCCGCACTGGAAGATGTTTTCAAGGGTCTGGACTGGAAAAAGCTGGGCGTCAACATATACGGCGAGTACCTACATCACTCACCTTCGGTTTGCTGACGATATAGTGGTCGTGGCGGAGACCATGAAGGACCTCAGTGTTATGCTCAATGGCCTAAGTAGAGCCTCCGAAAGGAAAAATAAAATGAACATGGAACACGAAGATCTGTCGAATATCCACGTAGTACCAACTTCCGTTAAGATTGGAGAGTCTACGCTCGAAGTTGTTGCATATTATGTATACCTGGGACAAACTGTCCAGTTAGGTAAGTCCAACTTCGAGAAAGAGGTCAACCGTCGAATCCGACTCGGCTGGGCAGCGTTCGGGGAACTGAGCAATATCTTCTCGTTCAAAATACCGCAGTGTCTCAAGACGAAAGTCTTAGACCTGTGTGTGTTGCCGGTGATGACCTATGGGTCTGAGACGTGGTCGCTCACCATGGGCCCCATAAGAAGGCTCAACGTCACCCAAAGGGCAATGGAGAGGGCAACGTTCGGAGATTCCCTGCGCGATCGAATAAAACAATGAGGAGACCCACAAAAGAACTAAGATAACCGACATGGCCCGAAGAATTGCCAAACTTAAGTAGCAGTGGGCGGGGCACATTGCTCGTGGAACGGATGGCCGATGGGGCCGAAAGGTTCTCGAGTGGTGACCGCGTACCGGAAGACGCAGCGTGCCCCCCACGAGATGGACCAACGACCTGGTGAAGGTTGCGGGAATCCAGTGGATGCGAGAAGCGCAGGACCGGTCGATGTGGCGATCTTTGGGCGAGGCCTTTTTTTTATTGGTGCCCAGTGGAAATCCTTCATGAACGTCCTTCGCCCTTCCCCGAGCGCAGGCTGGACTCCTACCGGCTAAAACCACTGGAGCGGTCATCTTCGGCACCTAAGGGAGGCTCCAGGTCCTCGTATGATCACACAGCAGTGGACGTCTTTCGGCTGAAATGATGATGATGATGAAATTTGGTAATTAAGATAAGTTAAAAACACGTAAGTAAGTAGTTTAGGTTTTAATAAATATATATAAACAGTAAACTTTATTATGCGCTGGATGAAAAAGAAACAGAATAATTATTGCAACATGACGATCATCAAATCATTTCATGATACCGAAAGATATTATATATTAAAAAGATGGCCTATCGTCGCCATAGCAAATCCTAATTTAAAAAATAAAAATAATAAAGTACTATCAACTTAAGGCCTCTTACAGCTGGAGGTATATCCAATCAAGCTTACCTCTCCTGAAAATTAATGATGAGTGTCATAATAACATACTTTACCCCTGGAGGACAGAATTGAATTTGTAAATAAATCCTGTTTGATATGCACCAAACATTACATTTTGTTGCTAATTAACAGACGGTGATCTATGAAAAACATTGTTGTTCCAGCTTTCCAAGACATATCAAAAGAACTGAATCCGTCTATTAAACTATATAAGTTTATTCGTCGACCGCTCAACACGTCTGCCGATGCTGTGAAGGTGGTAGAATCCAACAATGATTTCACATCTTTGTTGGAGAACAGTAAGCCGGGCCCATGGTCACAGTCTGATGGAGAAGGATTCAACGGGAAACTATTGTACATCTACACCTCCGGGACTACTGGATTGCCAAAAGCAGCCGTAATTTCTTCTTCACGGTGGGTATTTTTTAATGAAATGTATGCTAATGCCTACTTTACGCATATCTGCATATCTAATTATATTATTATATATTAATAAAATTTCGCAACAATAATTCCAGCGATTAGTAAGTCTAACTGATCGTAAAGACGAGGTCGAGCGAAACATTATTGCGAAATATGTTTGGCTTGCTTCAATCTTCAAATTGATACTTTGTATTAACTACAAAACAACTTGCATATAAACTCGTAAAACTTGTTACGTCACTACTTTGCCAATGATCAGCATCTAATTGTGAACATAGACAATCTGTACATCATTTCCTGTGGAAGTTTATTACTTAGCAAAATGAGCGCATTCATTATGTTTCACAGCTCGCAAGTTCTATACTATACAGACCTTGTACGGGTACCACGGGTATAAAACAAGGTTATTTTTATTTTATTTATTTTACGGGTCGTGAGTTGTGATCTATTGCAACAACGAATGGAAATTCGTCCTATTTGGAACAAGGTCTGCGTAGTTAAGAACTCCAGATGGAACTTGCTTGGCAACTGGGCTTCCCCATTAATTGCAAACCTACATTTTTGTGCCTATGGCCTGTAGTTTTCCTCTGTATCCCGATTGCTACGGAGCGAAATGGAAATTATCCTCTTAACTACTCCTTCTTCTTTTCTGATTAATTAATTGCGGATTCCAAGACAACCACTCATTTTTCTGTGACACAACGAATGTCTTTTTCGGGAGGTTGCCATTGTAGATTCTAGCTTACAGGAGCTACAGTGGTTGGATGTGTGTGGCGAGCTTGAGAAAAAAGCTTATAAACGTCACTGCATGGGTTTCTTAATGATCGCCACCATAGTCCATGTATGACCATTACATAGGGGACATTGCCATAGCCGGCTTCTGCAATAAACACGGGGGAGGCTACTTGTTGTCGATAACAACATGGACTTGTTGCTTAAATACTCTCTATTATTACAATACCGGAGACTGACCTCCAAGAACCTGGGAGTCATTTGTTGCGGGCGGCATATTACCGGTCGTTGTCATTATCTATGGTGGAGGCCTTTGTGCAGCAGTGAACGTCCTTTGGCTGATATGATGGTGATGATTATTATTAAAATATTCCAAATATTCGAATATAAACACTAATGTTGATAATCTCATTCCAGAATGGTATTCATGGCATCAGGCATCCACTATTTAGGCAGTTTGAAAGCCGGTGACGTCATCTACTGTCCTATGCCTCTATACCACTCGGCCGGCGGCTGCATCACCATGGGCCAAGCCTTCGTATTCGGGTGCACCATAGTTTTAAAGACCAAGTTCTCAGCGTCCGCTTACTTCCCCGACTGCATCAAATACAATGCCACGGTGAGTGAAAGAAAGCTCAGAGAAAGTTAGACTAACATTATGTTCACATTATGGATCCAAGTTTTAATGCAGAGTAAATGAAAACCTTGGCTTACCCGATCGTTAAAATGTATTACTATGCAATAACAGTGAAAGTATGTGATTTACAAGGGTTTTTAAGTTCTAACGAAAACTTAATGTTCGTTTTAGTTTTTAATACTGCAGGTTAAAAATCTCACGCCCATCTCAAGAACTACTTTTTTATTAAGAATGTATTTAGATCAAGGTTGATACCACCCAACTCGGAGGTTGCGGTAGAAACGAGTTACCTACTATGTATATGATAATATCCAAGAATGTATATTGACGTTACATTTCATCCGGAAAGAGGCATACGTTGACATAACTAACCGATAAAATAAATTAATTCTAGAAGTTTAAATATACCTCTTGAAATTAAATATAGGTACCCCTTGAAATGTCCTAAATACCTAATATATCTTTATGCTTATGTAACTTATAAGGTACTAGTGGTAGGACTCTTATTGCAAGAGCCCAGCTAAGTAGGTATCACTTCAGTGCCAGATATTCGCCGCCAAGCAGTTTAGTGTAAACATTAGGTAGTGTTCCGGCTAGAGGGGCACTGTAGCTAGTGAAATTTCTGGGCATAAGAGACTAAATAAGGAATATCTCGTGGAGACGAGCGCAGTGCGCAGGACTAGGGTAGCTTTAGGTCTGTCAAAGAATGTTTCCATGTTTTGGGTAGCTCTCACAGCCGTAAACTGCGTGCTAACGAAAATATAATTCTCCAGATTCCTTCTCACCGCACAGGTTTTATTTCTAACTCCTTCGCTGTCTCAGCAATCAAATTCTGGAACGTGTTTCCTTTACACTTAAAAAAGCTACAAGTAAAATTCTACTCAAATGGAAAGTTCGGGAATACTACTTAAATCGCAACATTTCCCTAATCGCCACATACGGGCACCGTTATAATGATTATTAGAATATAATTACGTATTATACGTAATATATTTTAATTTATATATACTCGTAAGTATAACATATGTAATATGTATTTTACCGTACTTTTAGTATCTATCTATATCTGTATGTATGACGGCACGGTTGGTGCAGTGGCTGATACAGCCGGCTGCTGCGTTCCGGGTCGTAGGTTCGGTTCCCGCACGAAACAAAAATTTGTATGATCTGCAGGTAGTTGTTCCGGGTCTGGGTGTATTGTATGTGGAATTCATGTCTGTAAACTCACCCACGACACAGGAGAAATCCTAGTGTGGGGCAACGTTTTAAAAAAAATACTTTCTTGAAGTATTTGTTTTTTATACCTCTTTGAGTGCTTTTCTTTTTTAACCCAAAGGTTGACTGGTAGATAATGCCATATGGCATTAAGCCCGGCTTATGTATCACCATTGTACATGAAAGTATAAATAAATTAGAATTATTATAGGCAGGCCTGACGCTTACCACCAGGCAAATGACACGCGTAATATGGAAGAAGAAGCACTCAGATGTTCTAAGTTAGGAGTCGATCGTCGTGACATAACACTAACGAGTGGCTTTGTCTGCGAGGAAATAATTTAAACTCTTAAGAAAATACGACAACGCAAAAAACCTCTAGTTCTATTCTATGAATCTGTTCAGCTCTTCGAGCGTGATGGCACGTCAGCTATTCAAACTAGCACATCTACACATCTATACAAATAAATAAAAAGTAAAAAGTGTCTGTTTGTAATGTCAAAATAACAACTTTTTACTAAATGCATATGAAAGTATATACGGTACATATAACAAAATAATAATTTTTATTTTTTTTGTCTGTCTGTCTGTCTGGCTGTCTGTTTGTTCCGGGTAATCTCCGAAACGGCTGGACCGATTTTGACGGGACTTTCACTGTCAGATAGCTAATGTTATAAAGAATAACTTAGGCTACTTTTATTTCAGAAAAATAATTAGGGTTCCGCGCAAAAAATGTAAAACCCTTGAAATCCAATATATATATTCTATGTCAAGTGTCTATGTCGAAGTACTCTAAATTTCTTTTAAATTAAACGCGAGTGAAACCGCGGGACCCAGCTAGTTTATAATAAAAGTAAGTTATCGGGCCCTACCGGTCTCGGTTCAGGTTATTAGGCTCATTTAATAAACCTAATTGACGATAATATTCTTCAGGTGGCGCACTATATAGGGGAGATGTGTCGCTATGTGCTTGCAACACCGCAGGTAGCCACAGACAAGCAACACAAAGTTCGAACAGTTTACGGCAACGGAATGAGACCAGCGGTAAGCTTTTTGCAAACGTTATTTTTTATCTTGATAGTTTTTATGCAGAATTTGTACAACGACAAGCTTTGTTTCATTAAAAAATTGATACAAGTATTAAATATTCTAATCGTTACAGATTTGGTCCGATTTCGTGAAACGCTTCAATATAAAGACGGTGGTCGAATTCTATGGTGCTACAGAAGGAAACGCAAATATAGGTTAGACCTACGAGTTTCAAGAAATATTATTTTATGAATTATAGTATTTAATTGCTAGATATTTTATAAGATTGGTATTAATATTGATTATTTATTTATTTCAGTCAACATTAACAACAAAACCGGGGCAATCGGTTTCGTATCTAGAATTATACCGGCAGTGTATCCTATCGCTATCCTCAAAGTAGATCCCGAAACTGGAGAGCCTGTTAGAAACAAAAGAGGTTTATGTCAGGTAATATTTTCAAGTTTTCTTTCTATTGAAAAAATACATGTATTCGAATACGTACCTATGTACAAGACAACGTGAAAATTTCATGTACGTGTTATGTTCATGTTATGGTATCGTTTTCATCCGTATTACGTAAAGAAACATAATTGAGCAGCTTTATGCAGTACTGTAATTCACTTTTTTTTTCCCTTTTTTTTGGTTAGAGCCTAGGGCACTTTATGGGGTCCCCATTTTTTATCTACTATCTGAAATATGTGTACTTTATTACTGCGGGGCTATATTTTTAAGCGAAGCTTCATGTCCGTTGGGAATGGCGATACACACAAAATGGGAAACGAGCGAACGCGGCGAGCAACGATCCTCACTGACTGGGCAACAATATGCGTTGCCCATGTTATTTTTTTGTAATATTATATTATTGGACACCATCTTTACACATTAACATTACATTTATTTTTATTTTACATTAACAATTACATTACTACATTTTCCTCATTATATGTTTTACTATCATATTATTTAAAAATAATACCATTTTTATTGCCGGCTCTTCTCCATAGGGTCAACTAATTGGAACCCTGCATAAGTACCAGTAATTGGTTAATTTACACAAACATAAAAAATAAATTATACTGTGATTTTGACATATGAGTGAGCGAGTCAGAGTACAAGATTATTATTGTATTTGTAAAAACCTCTAAATTGTTTACTGACTAACTCGACATTGATATACTAATAAAAAAAAAATCTCTATTAAAGTATTATATTATAATATAAATATTTTTGATAGCTTTGATCAATTCGATTTTACATACAATAATGTAAGAAGCTTCGCTTATGTCGGGTGTCCCACCTCTTCTTTTTAAGCCCGGTGTGTTTATTTCCAATATGTGCAGCATTACACTCTTTAGAATTAAATATCTCCAAACGAGGTTCATCGAGGTTGGCACACTATAGAACAAGGCTCAAGTATGCATCTGCGGGTGTAATACATGATTGTCTGGCATCATTGGCGTTGTATTACCCATTATTATGACTTGCACTATGATTGCATAGGTATGCAATAAAAAAGTACTTACTACGTAGCGAGTCCTAGTTGAGCCATGGAATCTACAACCGCGTGATTAATTGACTAATGAATTAAAGATTTATACTGTCTTGTTATGGCATAATCTTACGTTGTGATTACGCTGTCTTTGACTGGCATGGGTGACTGCAGGAAGATATTTACGATGAATAGACACAATAAATAAAGCCCATACTAAATAAAAACCACTTTATACTTTATTCTGCTTGCTGCAAGTGTCCGCTTTTCGGCTAAATCGTTTCCAAAGTTTCGCTCTTTACGGCATGTTCCAGCGCAGCGTACCACGTTGGCAGTGGTACCTACGTACTGCAACTTGACATTGCATTGAGATTACCACAACGCTGTTTGCGTAAACGTAAACAGGTTCATAACCGAAACAAAATTTGGAGGCTTTCATTTCGTCTTTCGTCAAAAGTCTTCGTCCTAGCAGTTTTGTCTAATAACGCAATTCGTCTGTTACATTATATAACGACTTGTTATAAAAACATATTTTATTCGTTTGCAGTTGGCGAGACCCAATGAGCCGGGCGTGTTCATTGGTAAAATAAACCCCAACAATCCCTCAAGGGCGTTCCTCGGCTATGTAGATAAAGCTGCCTCTGACAAGAAGATTGTTAGGGACGTGTTCAGTTATGGAGACTCTGCATTCATATCAGGTCAGTATTATTTCTTCAGGAATTCCTATTATATTAGCCGGATGTATAGCATATTTCTGCATCATAATACTGAATCGCAAAAGTCCACTTCAAAAAATTGGCTCCTCATAGATGCTACAATTAACTTCAGGGCAAATTGTATATTACACGCTTGTCAAACAGATAAGAAATTATATCATGTATGCACTAAGTAGGATGTTGCATACTCTAGACCTAATCACTAAACCACCTTTTATAACATCCAGGGTAAAACGGGAATGTATATTTATTTCTGGACCCAGTAGCCTTATGCTCGATATGGGACATCTACGCTGCAGAAACACCAATTCAGAGCCGGATCGGAGGAGAGGGGGCCGGGGTAACAACCGCCTCGAAAAAAGCGACTAAGGGAATCTAAACCAGAGGGATGGGCAGCAGCGTCCCTTCTGTGAAACGATAGCCATACTGCGCTCACCAACCCGCTTGCCAAGCGTGGTGAGTATTGGCAAATACCCCCCAGAATGAGGACACAGTTGTGAAAATATATAGGGGAGGCCTTTGTTCAGCAGTGGACGTATAAATGGCCGATATGACTCAAATCAACAAAACCTAAGGACACACAATACAATGAACTACAAAGATAACAAAGTTACATACTTTGCAGGTGACATCTTGGTGGCGGACGAGTTCGGTTATTTATACTTCATGGACCGCACGGGCGACACGTTCCGGTGGCGCGGCGAGAACGTCTCCACTACTGAGGTGGAATCTGCTATTTCCAGAGTCACGGATCAGCGAGATGCCGTTGTTTATGGTGTTGAAGTGAGTGGAAAGAAATGTGCAAAATGAGCGGTTTAGTTAGAGAAATAGAAACGAACATCTAGCTTCCCATACCCGATGGATGGTGGTATAATTTGCTCGTCTTGAAAGGGTAGGGTAGCAGCATCTCTGGTGCCGAAGGCCTGGCTCTTTGGTCTTACTTGAACAGGTGGCTTCGGGTAACAGGTATCCGTTTTAAAGATATACCTTCGTCCAACGTGTGTTCGACTAGCTTTTTATGACAACTGTAACTAAGTTAACACCCTTATGCTGAATTACTAAAGTCATTGTGACATTTGATTGCATGTATGTGAACGAGAACTCCCCCGCTAGGTGTCGTAAAAGGCGACTAAGTGACTCTTAACGGGAGGAATGGGCAGCAGCGTCCCTCCGTGGAAAAGCAGCCATACTGCGCTCTCCAACCCGCCTGCCAAGCGTGGTGAGTATTGGCAAATACCCCCCAAAATGAGGACAATTGTGTAAATCTATGGGGAGGCCTTTGTTTAGCAGTGGACGTATGCATAAACGGCTGATATAATGATGATTGCAAAATTTGAAGAAAGGAATGCACTCGCAGCCCCGTTGCATTATGGTTGTCGAAATCCTCTTCAAACGTGTTTAAATTTAGGTACTTTGAAACTGAAATATCACATAAGCAGCTTTCTTTCCATCTTGTCAGTGATATTAGAAAACGACAATAGAAAATTACTTTGAATCCGAATCTGATAAAAATACGGATGTCTTGAACGACTACTTTGACTAATTAAAAAGTTTGCTTCTGTTTTGTCAGTAATAAAGAATAAATTTTAGGTTTAGATCTAGTTTTATATCAGCGAAATAAGTAGTTACACAATTTGCCAATATTTTCCTATAGATACCCAACACTGATGGTCGAGCGGGCATGTGCGGCATTGTAGACACGCAGGGAACATTGGACTTGGACAAACTGGCTCAAGACATTACGAAAGACCTGCCCAAGTACGCGAAGCCCATATTTATTAGGATCATGACTAGCGTCGACATGACTGGTAAGTGTTACGTTTTGAGTTTATCTTTGTTTAGCTGTGCATTTATGTGTAGGTGGCACCATAGTGCCACCATAGTAACATAACCTTTTTTATTTATTATTTATAAAACCACTGGAGCGGTCATCTACGGCACCTAAGGGGGGCTCCAGGTCCTCGTATGATCACACTAGAGCCGCCCACTGCTGCCACGCCCTATATGCACATTTCGGACTGGCTGTAAAGCAGTCAACCCCCCGGGGGATTGTAAAGAATCCCCCCGAAGCCTCATTGTGCGCTGTGCTTTGCTGCGCACACGGTGGCGTTGACCACATGCTATTATAACATCACCTAAAGTGCGTTAAAATTCTAGATTGAACAGTCCCTAGTTCTGTCTCCACTTTCTTATTGCATTATTGTTGTCTTCTACGTCAATTACTGTCAGGCTTTTGGCTTCATAACGCTCCATAATTATGTCACACTAGTAATCAGAATTGTAGCTTTTTGGTTTTTTCAATGTGACAATTTGTTCTCAGGTACATTTAAAATGCGGAAAGTAGATTTGCAGAAAGAAGGCTACAACCCGTCGTTGGTTAAAGACAAGCTGTTCTTTTTAGACGCGAAAACAGGCAAGTACGTGCCTTTAGGAAATGAAGAGTACGAGAAAATTACATCAGGACAAATTAGACTGTGATTTTAATTTTATGGACTTTAAGATGAAGATATTATGTGCCTTTATTGTGTAGCAAATATTATGTGATACTGTGCAAATTCTTGAGAAGTGAAAATGTGGCATTCATTTTCATATACTTATTAAGATGTATTTTAGTAGCTTGCCTAATAAGAAGTAGGTATCTGCTGAATAGTAGGCAAATAACTTGTCACTCACTGTCCCTGACTATCATTCCCTGTACAAACACATGCCACACTCATTATCACCGACTCTAATAAATAATAAATTTCTAAGCGACTGATAAGTCAGAGCGTGGAATTAACTCCCATAAGACGTAGCCTCAGTTTAGAATTTGAACCAGTTTAAAAACCGACTTGACTTAAGTATCTTCTTAACTACAAAAAGTAAGAAAGTATGGGGAATGGATGCAGTCACTTACCAGTTCTCTCAGATACTTGCCTGATAATTTATAGTTATTAATATTTGTTAGCCATTTAATTGTTTATTTCGTGCCAGAAACAATTATGGGAATATGCAAACAGCCACACAATTAGCCAATGTGCTAATCGCGTGATTTCAAATCTCTGTAGCTACATTTTAGTAAAGTTGAACGATTTCTTCATTTTTTACCTTGAAGGCTGTCCCAGTGTTTCAAACAACATTTACATAACAATAGGTGTATATTAAAATCCACAACTGTAACGAGGGCTGGCCCACACGGAATGCAGCAACAGTAGCACGAATAGTTTGATTACGATGCAGCAGAATTTGTAATAGATTAAATTTCGGAAGCGTGGGCCACATTCTGTGTGGGTGAGCTTTAAGCAGATATCATAATTAGTAAATAAGCCCAGACTCCTTTATCTACTTACTTAACTTAGTCGTATAATCGCGGATCTTACAGAAGTCCTGAAATTGTCTACTGTGGGAGTTCATTACTTACACAGGCCAGGGGTAAGTGTGGTAAGCCAACATCAAGAATATTGATGATTTCATTATTTTTATTTTGTTTGATTGGCATTTGGACATTACAATATTTTCAATCTATCACACCTAAATGCGTATGAAAGCAATATTTAATAAGTATAAAAGCAACCAATGTCGGTGTAATGCAAGACTTAAATATTATAAAAATAAAATAATACGTCTAGATTTGATTATGGACATGTCAAACTTCACATCTCGGACAAAAATAATGGATGACGCAGATGTTTGGCATACCACCTGAAAGGTGTAATACCAATTCACCACGCTAGGCAAGCGAAATATAGATCCTTATAATCAGCTCAATTAAATGTAAAATACAAATTATTTATTTTTAAGTAGCAGTAGATCATAGTAACACATTTTTTCTAGCATCCCATGAAACTATTAGGCTTAAGAAACAAGTTTTTTTTAATGATTTGTACACGTTTTGTACTTATGTTTCTATTTATATACATACGGTGTAAGCAATAAACGTTTAGAAATTGAACAGTTTTATTTTATAAACGTCCTTTGCATACTTATTGGTTTTTGCGTTATGTGCTGTACACCTACCTGCACGTACAACACTTTAATCTATCACAGCAAACGATCTAATACATTATTTTTAAGTATGTATGTTTGTCTCTCAATCATGCTCAAACGGTTGAACCTATTGAAGTGAAATTTGGCAGACAGAAAGATTATATCATGGAACCTATTTTATTTCTATTCATTTTCACCCCCAAAACGTATCCTATGTCCCAACATAGGAAACGTTTTTTGTGTCTTGAAGTTTCTTTAAGACATATTACGATAATAACCCTGCAAAGTGTTCGAAAAGTCAGGAAAAACAAAAATTAATAATACACGCGATTTAATCCGTATAAAATTGTTTTATTATAACAATAGAACAATATTTTCGAATACATTGTTTTCAAAATGAAGATGATGTGAGGATAACGCAGGAGAAAACAGTCTAAAGTTCTTTAAAGTCTACACTACACAAGCCTGATTGCTATATTTAATGTGTCAACAACTTGTGGCGAATGAACTACTGGCGGTAGAAGTTGGATGTAATGGATGATGTGTTCGCAGTCGAGATCTGCTCATCGAACTTTAGTGAGAGTGACATCGCCGCTTCCAAGTTACCCTTGTACAGAGTACTAGACAAGACTGACCAGATGGTGTTCCACCGGCGTCACCGGACAAAAAAAAAACATACAAGACATTATCACGAACTGAAGGACTGAAGAAGACCGACCCAGACGGCGTGGTTACGTTTGTGGCGAAGAACATACATAAGCTCCCTCCCGTCACCTACGACCATGTCAACGTCACGAGTCTTTTAGAAGAGACATCGTTTTTTTGAAGACAAGTTTAGTGGATGTACAGAAGAAGTTAGATGCATCCCAAAGCACCGTCACCGATTTGCGCAACAAAATAATAGAGTTGCGTAGAACGGTAGTGGTAACGGGGTCAACATCGGGTGCATCGAACGTAAACATGGAGCGCGGAGCTGACCTCGATATATTGGTGACAAGTATCACGTCAGCAGTTTTGTCATGGCCGCCATCACCGTCAAATACTGAGCCTGCAGTGTGTGCACCTCGCGCGCGCGCCCACCTCTGTTTGCGCCTCTGCGGCTCTTGCCCGCTCGGGAAATCTCGCCAGCGCAGCACCAAGATGCCCATGCCCGAAAAGGCACCGAAGCAGGCTGATGATGATGGTTTTGTCATGGAGCAAAGGAAAAAAGCGCCGTCATCGACACAATAAGAATGGCTGCGGCACGGTTCCTGGCGTCCCGCGATCTGAACACTGCGTCACATCTGAACACCTATATCTCTCGCCTACGCTACCACTCAGGTGCCAAGTGAACACCGAGTGTGCAGCTACTGGAGCCGCATCGCAACGTCAACTACAAGACGTTCGTGGTGCGAGTAACGTGTTATTTTATTTATTTAATACTTTACGCACAATTTGTACAGAGGCGCCTTAATGCCATTATGCATTTTCTACGAGTTGACCTTCGAGTGATGCCGATACAAAACATGGCAGGTGCACGAATAGTATATATAGCTGGAGTAGTGACTATAGCTTAGTTATTGATGACAAAATTATTAAATCAAAATTAGAAGTTGCGACAAATTTTGAATTTTATTTACCGACATTCCCATTTCGACTACAAAGTCTCTGAACTCGTCACCCACTGTTGCGGAAACTTTACTTAAAAGTAATGTCAACACTTGCAGTATTCAATTTAAATTCGATCATGTTAATTGTAGAGATATAATAAAAAGCTTTCACACGCTAAATATTAAAAAAACCGGTGGGGAAATTCCGTAAACGTAGCCAAATCAATAATTAACATTGTTGCACCTGAATAGACACATTATTTTGTGGAAAAATTTCTAAACTTATGTAAAATAGTATGATTATTCCTCTGTTTAAACCAGGGAGGACATCAGCCCCTACAAATTTTAGACCTATTTCAGTGCTACATATATTTAGTATTTTTTTGGAAAAAATGATTTTGAAACAAATGCTAAGGTATTTTAATTGGTATCAATTATTACGTTGCAAGCAATTTGGCTTTACAAAGGGTCGTTCAACAACTGATGCTGTTGTTGAACGTTTATGAGATATTTTCGGTGTGTGGGAGGATTCACACAATGCCTTGGGCACTTTCTGTGCTATTTGGTATAAGGTACTTGATTGTATTGTTCAAATATATTGATTCGAAAATTACTACACTACGGTATCAAGGACTCTGCGCTGGATCTTCTTTTTTCATATTAAGCAATAAGATTTAGAAAGTAGACATTGACGGAAAGAGATCTCCTGGGTCTGTTGTTAAAATGAGAGTACCACAGGGCTCAATTCTAGGCCCATTTTTGTTTCTTGAGAAACAGAACCGCGGACCCAGTTCGTGGATACGCGTTGGTGACGCGCAAATCAGGGTGGGCCAGTACATGAAGTACTTGGGGCTCACCCTGGACAGTAGGTGGGGCTTCGAAGAGCACTTCACGCTCCTCGTCCCCCGAGTCGAGATGGTAGTGGTGCATTACACCGGGTGCTGCCCAATGTCCCGGGGGACCGAGCGACAAAGTTCGCCGTTTCTACGGGGCCGTCGTGCGGTCCGTGGCCTTCTACGGGGTGCCTGTATAGTCATCCCAGCTGTCAAGCGTCCACCACTGCAGAAACAAACTTCATGATCTGCAGCGCGGTGGCTATACGGATCGCATGGGGATACAGGACAGTGTCCTACGAGGCGGCAACTCTCCTTCGGCTTCGGCACACTTTCCACCTTTCGACATCCAGGCGGAGACGGATACGTGGGTCTATGATCAGACACGCTCCCTCCGCCAAAGCGGCGAAAGCGTGCCTTCAAGAGCGTTCCACAGATGAGGCGGCTGGCGCGACAGCGCGCACTCAAGATGTGGCGACATCGCCTCCGGTTGTAGTTCACGACCAAGCGCGTTGTCGAGGTCATCCCGCCGCTCTTCGGAGCCTGGCTCAGAAGGAGCGAGCGTGTCTCCTACCATCTGAAGCAGGTATTCACCTGTCACGGTTATTTCGGTGCGTACCGGCACAGAATAGGACGCGTGGTTACGTACGGCACAGTGCCACCGTTGTGGAAGCAGGACCAGGGGTGCAATTCCTTAAGCTCAAAGATCCATACATCCTTGAATACAGAATTGAAATAACGGTCATAACCCTGTTTGGTATTCGCTAAGACTGGTCCTCGTGGCTTACCTTCTGCAACGTGTCCTTAAATAGCTTCAATCATGTCTTAGCGAATACTGCATTGGTTCTATACTGTTATTTCGATTCTGTATTCAAGGATGTATGGATGTTTGAGCTTAAGGAATTGCACCCCAGGATACCGCACAGGAGTGCCTTGCGTGGGCTGCCGAGCGACAGATCCTGGTCGATCGGATCGGGCAAGATAGAATAGAATAGAAATCATTTAATTCGGCAAGCACATAATAAAAAATTTGCAGTAAAATTAAACAAACACATTTGAAAATAACGAACGTGGCATACTGAAAGGGTAACCAACTCAGCATGTGCTGGGTGTAACAACCAGCGCTGGTTTTCAGTTGGCACCTCGCAGTGACACACGGAGGAAGGTAAGGGATAATAATAAAATATTCTTGCTACTATAATAATACATTTTACTGTACAGAAAAAAGGAACACCGTATACTCGCATCCATTCATCAAAAGCAAAAGCATTCATTTCCGGTCAATGCTACATGAAACGTTGTCATGAATTTTATGTCATTAGTGATTTGACCACAGGCTTGTCTTGTAAATGTTTTATTTTTCCTAACTCACTGATAACTTACACGTATATAAATACTGCCGCCAAGTGTTCAGGGATTCAACAGATTATATACTTAACTAGTTTTACCCTGCCGCCCGTTGCTGTGGCTAAATACACGTAATAACAACACGATTTTGATTCTGAATAAAAAAAACGATTATGGATCTACTGGTTTAATAAAAACATGCGCGTATATGAATACAATGATATGTAAACATTTCAAAACGATTGGTAAAGAACTTTAGGAGATTTGCGATTTTGAACAAACGAACATTATATATATAATATTTACAATGCATGCCTTAGTTAGACCATATAACCAAAATAAATTGGTTAAATGGTCTAACGGTTATACACTCCCGCCAACAGCCTCACTACCCACCAATTTCCCAAACGAAGGCTCATCTGCCGGTAAGTTTCCTTCATCATCATCATCATCAGCCTATCGCAGTCCACTGCTGGACATAGGCCTCTTCAAGTGCATGCCACTGATCGCGATCCTCGGCTACTCTCATCCAGCTACTGCCAGCCACCCTGCGCAGGTCATCACTCCACCGAGCTTGGGGGCGTCCTACCCTACGTTTACCAAGACGCGGTCTCCACTCAAGAACACGTTTTCCCCAACGGTTGTCGGTTCTACGACTAATATGGCCAGCCCACTGCCACTTCAGCTTACTAATACTATGAGCTATGTCGATAACTTTGGTTCTCTGTCGGATCACTTCATTTCTGATATCATCCTTCAGAGAGACTCCGAGCATAGCCCTCTCCATTGCTCGCTGAGCGACTTTAAACTTGTGGACCAGCCCTACCGTGAGTGTCCACGTCTCGGCACCGTATGTTATGACGGGTAGAACGCACTGATTGAAGACTTTAGTCTTTAGGCTCTGTGGAATAGATGACGAGAATACTCGACGTAATTTCCCAAATGCCACCCAGCCCAGCTGTATTCTTCTATTGGCCTCCCTCTCGAAGCTGTTTCTACCCAACTGCAGGGTTTGCCCGAGGTAAACATATTCCTGAACAACTTCGAGAGTGTTGTCGTGTACCGCAATCGACTCCGGAACGACATGTTGGTTAAAAAAGTTTCCTTAATCAACTAAAATTAAAATAAGTTCTAATTAGATAAATATTATGATAAAATCTCTCTCTGCTGGAAGTAGTGTTGGCTATGTTGGCAGAGCTTGAAAATTGGAGTGCAGTGGTCTCCTTCTGCGAGAGCGTCATGCCCCAGAAGGAGACTGCAGAGCGGAATCGGGAGAGGGCTGATCCGGCACGGAGAAGGCGCCGGCAAACGATAACAACCGTCCCGGACCCAAGTCCAACACGCCTGAACCCCCTGCCGTCACTACACGGTGGGGGGTTCAATTCTCCTCCAATTCAATTCTCCTCGAGAAGTGCCAGGGGGGCTCCACTAGAGGGGGTGACCGCTTTACAGTCATCCCCTCCGTGATGTGCCAAAAGGCGTGGCACCCGTGGGCGGCTCTAGTGTGATCTTACGAGTACTTTCTTCGGTGAAGACTTCGGTGCTGAAGATGACCGCTCCAGTGGTTTTAGCCGGTTGGAGCCCGGCCCCTTCCTTCGCCCTTCCCCGGGGCGAAGGAAGTTCATATAGAATTTCAACTGCACCCAAATAAAAAAAATAAAAAAATGGTAGCGTTCCTTATACTCAGAATAACCAAACGGTTTCATTGAAGGTCATTTAGGTATACGCTCGACCTCTGCACACTCCAACGACGAGGAGGAGATCATGTATGAGGATATTTCCAGAGCGATACATAGTTCAATATATCCAGCTTTCATCACAAGTGACGATGTCAAACACAGCATTCCGGTCACCTCCGTTATACTTTTCAAGCATTTCGCGGGACCAATCAAAGCTATGGCGTATTTAATCGTCCGTCAAATTAGGAGGTATGCATCTGCCGGTTGTCTGACGTCTAAATGTTCGTGTAATTATTTTTGCACTTGACCCGTACCAATGCTTAAACTTGCCCGGATCTGTTGATATGTCAGTCTTTTATTAGCTTCTATCGTTAGCCGCACAGCACTCACGTTATCTTCAGTGGTCGCCGTAGAAAGACACCCTTCGCACAAATAATCAGTGAGATTGTTTCGACCAAGTCGAAAGTCATTAAACCAGTTATAAAAAGTGGCATGAGATGGGGCTTCATCAGGAAATGCCAATCGAAGTCTATCATAACATAGTTGTTGATTAAGGCTTAGCGCGCACGGAGCACTTTTGGTACCGTAACAAAAAAATCTGTCACTGGGTCTGTAACTTATTTGAAATCCAAGCGTCATTTTTCAATATGGATGTTGAAGAGACGGACATTATCTGCGAACTCATGAGGCATAAAAGAATATTTTCTTTATGTTTCGTGAAAAAGAGTACTGGGTTCACCCGCTTTGGACTGACAGGATAATAATTACAAAGTTTTACACTATGTTCATAAACTTCAACAAAATTCAAATTTTTGTTTTCAATAGATTTGAATGTGTGTTGCAAGTTCTGATACGAACATTAGGTTGTGTTTGTTTTGCGAAGACGTTGACGCCATGCGTTAGGGATCCCCTGAACGCCGTGATATAAAACGCAGCGTTTTCAAGAAGAGAAAAGGCATTTTAGTTTTTAATAGAATAAAGACTTATCAATGAGTAACGTAACTATTCACAAATAATTTGAGGTAAAAAAAAAACTAGAAAAGGAATTTTTAATTACGAGATCCTTTAAAATCTGTGTCAAGGTAGAGATTTTTCAATATTTCGGAAAATTTTGTACTTCTACTACTTACTACTGTAACTTTGTTCCGTATTTTTTTTATTAAAATGGACTAGTATTGTATCTTTGCAAAATCACCATTAAACAAGCTATTTGTTGGGTTTGTTGTACAAAACTGCCACATAAATTTTTTTTCACCACTGTAGGTTAAAGTTAAGCAATAAGAAAATTGTACTGTGACAATTTAAATAAAAATTGTATTTCTTGAAAACATTTTAGTTTTTAATAGAATAAAGACTTATCAATGAGTGAAGTAGGTATTCATAAATAATTTGAGGTATTAAAAAAACTTGAAAAGGATTTTTTCATTACGAGATCCTTAAAAATCTGTGTCAAGGTAGAGATTTTTCGATATTTCGGAAAATTTTGTACTACGGTACTGTACTGTATATCCGTAATTTTGCTGAACATATATTGTGTTTTTTTGGTAGGTATTGACCCAAGCTCTCACCCCCTGCAGTATGTCGTGCTATTTACTGGACATCCTCTATATGCTATGAGAGATAGATAAGAATGGATAGATACCTTTATAAAACACAAGATTTGTTCAACACTTACCTAGGTAAGTATGTATCCATATGAGGATGACGAACTAAATGGGCCTGATATGTAAGTGACAGTAAAAAAAGTCTATATAAGGCACACGCTAGTAATGTGTGCTCCTGTCGCCGTGTTGAACGTAATGAATCTATTTTTTTTTGTTTTTTTTGTTTAATGCGAGTCGCACACGTCCCGAGAGGGATGTAATTGCTTAAACCGGACAAAACGCATGTGAATCTATTTCTCCCGGCGCAGACCATTTATAATGCCGGCCGTGTGGAGAGGTGTTGTAGCTAGACGAGCTGATATTATTAATTAATTTAATATAAAAAAATATTAAATATTAATCAAAGGGAACGTTACTACGTTACATTGAGTTACTACTCGGAGAAGAACTGTATGGTGAACTGCGGTGAACTGAAGCTACCGTATCTCGCCGATTTTTTTACAAAATTTGATAAATACCTACGGAATTAATTTTTTCGTCGTCCCCGATGACAGATTTTATTAATATTCCTTCATAAAAAACGTTACGCTTTAGTTAACTCCTTAAGGCATTTTACTAGTATATTCATATATATCACCACTCTCTGCGATGCCCCATCTCGTAGTGTCATGAGGATATTCCTTGCACCGTATTTAAATGATGTTCGTACTCCGCTTCACCAAGTGACTTACGCTCTACTAAATGATGTAACAATCGCAGAGAAGAAGGAGTATTGAATTGTAGTGTACACGATGTTTATGTGTCGATATTTGCAAAGCAAATGAGGTGCAGGAACGCGAGGAATGCGTGCAGTGTCAATTTTGTCACCCGTGCGCGCACGCCTATCGAAGTCTAGAGGCGCGGTGATAGTTTTGCATTGTTTTGTCACTAGCTTGTTCGCGGGTCGGCCGAAAAAGTGTCACCCGGTTGTCACGTCGTAACGTGCGCGCACCTCCATACGTACCCAAGGACTTTATAAGAGTGACGAAATTGTCACGATGACAAAAGTCACCCGTGCGCGCTAGCTCTAAGACCGCAACGAAAGTCATAAAAAATCATAGAGCGAAAATTTTCTTTACTCAAGTTTATTTAGACGCCAAATGACTTATGAATTCAATGTAACTCTACAGTTTCCCAAAGATTTCTATTCGATATAAATTTTTCAACGGCTACTTTTCTTACTGGCCAATTCTAAAAACACAGTGTGAGTTGTGAGAGTAGCCAATTACATATAAGTACGAGGTACTTATATGTAATTGGCTAACACAAAACGGCTCTAACGATTTCACTGAAATTTTGCATTAAGATAATGTTTTACTTTGCAAGTTTATCTCGATAGGTCATCCCCAAAAATCGTTTTCATAGAAATAATATTATATGAATACATGCAACTGGACGGATGATCTGGTGAAAGTCGCTGAGAGCATCCAACGCGTGTGGCATGTAACCGGGCTTTGTGGAAATCTGTGGGGAAGGCCTTTGTTCACCAGTGAACGTCCTTTGTCTGATATGATGATGATATGCAACTTTTCCCGCGGGAGGTTACCACATTCCCACGGCAAACTTGGAAGACGCCGGTCGGCGGATATAGACTATATCATGTAAAATCTTGTTTTAATAATAGTCCACGATACTTTGCATGGCATTCCGTTTCTTTCATTTGTGCGCCGCTACGTGCCGCCTGTTTCGTTTGATGTCGCTGATCGGTCAGTCGATCGCGTCCTGATTTTATTTCTAGATGTATGTATATACTATTACAACTGAACCAGTACCGAAGTAATGAAATGATTGCTTATTAAAAATGATGAAAAAATACAACTGGTTTTTTTCGGGATTCATACATTAGCTGCAGCATTCACTGAGGAGCCATGTCAAATATCGTCGACTATTAAAGAAAGACCTAACATATACAACAGCTAACAAAGACCCTGTCCGATCCTTAAGTATATTATTTAGTATCGCACTGTTTACACATATAAGTAACCACATAATGGATACGTGACTTTTTTTCCTAATGTAATTAAATAATATTTAAAAATGAAAATATTTCCTACGGGCAATACTGGACATGAAGTCTACTTGTTATCCGCGCTGTAGTATCTAATCTAATATGATCATCTGTTATGAACAAAGCGACGACAAAGCAAAGCGAGACAAAGCGGCCCGTGCCGGGTGGCCTTCATTGACGTAAATATGCCTATAAACTGGTAAATTAAAAACACGTATTTCGCCGGCAGTTGCAGTGTTCTCATCGTCATCATCGTCCCACGTTGTCTTTTCCGGTGCGCGGTCTCCACTCGAGAACCTTTTTGCCACAACGGTCATCACTTCTACGAGAGTGGGCTCCGCCCATTGCCACTTCAGTTTACTAATCCTTTCAGCTATGTCGGCAATTTTAGTTCTTTTTACGGATCTCCTCATTTCTGATTCGATCTCGTAGAGAAATACCAAGCATAGCTCTATCCAGTAAGCTCGCTGAGTGACCTTGAGCTTTCTTATGAGGCCCACAGTGAGTGACCACGTCTCTGTTCCATATATCATCACCGGTAACACGCTGGCTAAAGACTCTCGCCCCTGTCAGACAGGGGAACGTCACCTCTCCGCAATCGAATTGCCCCCGTGCTCTATTCATGTAATCGGACCGACATGGTGGCTTTTCTGTATAAGCACTTCAACACTTCTATGTACCGATGGTCAATGTGGCGCCGCTGCAGAGACTGCAGCACTGCCCAGGTTTTGATCGAATCGAAGGCTTTCTCATAGTCCACAAACGCTAAACATAGTGGCAGATAAAACTCCTCGGTCTTCTGTATAACCTGCCGCAGTGTATGGATCTATGTTACTAAAACCTTTTCGGAAACCGGTCGGGAGGCTGGAAGTCATTAAACCTGCGCTCGAGATGATTAGTGACAATCCTTGAAAACAGCTTATAAACATAGCTCAAGAGCGAGATGTATAAGATGTATATATATAAGGGTGGTGTCACCCTTTTTGAAGAAGAGCACCACCTTGCCTTTGTTCCATGCTTCTCTTCTCGAGTAAGACGGAATTGAATAGCTTCTGAAGGACTTAAAGTACCGGTTCGTAGTATTGTCAACTTACGAAACTATGCCGAATTTGGTGCAAAATTTCGTATCTCATTTCGGCCGAATGAAGTCCACTGAAATCAGAAATCAGAAACTTTATTGGTGTGATTTTGGGTACAAAAAGGATTTTATAAAAGTAAGCATACACATACATTGCTGATTCACCAAAATCTGCCAGCTGGCTTACACACTTATTCCTTTACATGCATTTTATCTATTAATAATAACATTAATAAAACCGCTCTGGGCAGTCGTTATCTCACCATGGGATAAGGTAATCCTGGAGGGCAGATTAAAGTAGCTGCTTTATTTCTTCCTACCTTCTGATATAAAAAGAAAGTACATCATAAGAAAAAAAAAGTATATTAAGTAGCTCACAGAACGCAGGGTAGTTCGTGGCGAGCTGAATGTGAGTGGCGACACTGCGTACCCGAATGCTCCAGAGAGTCGGTCAGGGCCTCGTCTCCGCTTGCCTTTATTGGTCGGTTGGAGTGGAACCCCATGAGTGCCCGCAGGATTTTCAACTCTGGCTTGCCTTAGTTAGCCGATCAGAGGGGGGCCGCCATAGCTATATGCTCGGGGGTGGAAGTGTCTAGTGGCGTAATAACGGGGAAACCCGCTCCGAGTCCTCGAGACGCGCGATAGTGAAACCGGTGCCGCACCTCTCGACGCCCCTAGCTGCTCACACCGGTGTTGCTCCTTGTCACCTGTAGTGGTGACCATTTAGGGGGCCCATCTTGTGAGTGGCGAGTCACCGTCTGCCACAGAATTTCACGATCAAAGTTGAAAGGCAGACGCCGTTGCTCCCGTATTTATTAGTCTTTTTATTCCATGTAACACCCATTGCAATAGACCTTATCGTTATAATTTCCATCTCATACAATAGCCTTACACCACCGGGGACAATCCATGACTTCAATTTATAGTGCAGCTATGGAGAGTCCCAGGTTGGTGTCCCATTACATTTTAGATTAAAATTATCTAAAGGGCCTCTGCGTGTTGGACCCATGTCCCTGCGTAAGCCTGTCAAAAGACCGGGTTCCCCCTTACAGGGGATATAAACCCGTGAAAAGAGAGACATTAATAATATAAAAGCAAAGAAACACAGACAAAATGCAAAGATCACCACAACTTTCAATATGGGTGTGGTGTGGACTCATTGGGGGGTTTTACCATAATCGCCATGCTTGGCAGACGGGTTAGCGACCGCAGTTAAGTTGTTAATGTAATCGAAGGACACTGCTGCCCATCCGCCGGCTAATCCCTTAGTCGACTTTTACGACACCCTCGGGAGGAAATGGGGTGGTGGTATTCTGAGCCGGCACCACACGAAAAATTTCGTATGGTTAATAAAAAAAAACAATATTTTTTTGTTATTTGTATATGCATTTTTTATATATTATTCCTAGTACATATCTATATCAAAACACACATACGCCCTTATTGGATCGGACAGGAGTTTTCTTAAGTTTTGTAAGTATATAATGTCATGTAAATTTTATTATACCTAATTAATCAACGCAAATTAACTTCAAACTTCAATTGCTTCCTCAATTCTTCACGATGGCTTCCATCAGTTTGCTTCCTATTAGCCACATTGTGTATTACCATACTGTTTTTTATACCTAATATACATACATATTAACGTGAATTAACTTCAAACTTAAATTTCTTCCTCAATTCTTTATGATGATAAATAGATGATCTTTATTTAACACGTAAGTTTCAAATAAACACTTTCACTCGTCAATAATTTTTTTATTTTTATATATATATTTTTCATTAATTTTAATATTGCAAGGCTGGTGTGGAGTTGTGTGTTTAAAAGGCCACAGCTCAGCTAATGCTGCAGATAACTGCAGCGCTGATTTTTAGCTGAAGCCTACACAGCACAGTACAGCCTAGCACAGGTGGCTATCTGTCGTCAAAAGCAATATGAACGCCTCTGGACTTAGGTTCAACAGGAATATGAACCATTTATGAGAATGATAATCACCACTTAGAAAAGAAAGGTACTTTCGGTCGTTTTTGTCACTCCACTTAGAGTATTATACTTAGTACCTATATGTTAAGGGTTGGCTAGTGAAAATCATCCAATGTAAGATGCAAGGGAGAATGTACTACAAGATGAAGCTATTTCATGTTTGCCTCAAACATTAGCTGATGCTTCTTCTTCAAGTGAAGCAACACCAAATTTGCCCACATCTTTATGTTTGTTCATGAGGAATCAACTCGGCAGTAAAATTATTCTTGGACATTACGTTTATGGTGGATTAATAGCTTCTAAAAATCCAATCTGAGAAATTTATGTCAGTACTGAAAAGAAGGTTCAAAATTACGACAAAACCAATCTCATATTTTCTTGGCTTAGAAATCTTCAACGACAAAGATGGTTCAATAAAAGTATCTCAAAAACACTATACTGAAAAGCACAACCAGACTCAGAAAAGGAACTCAATGTTAAATTTCTTTATCGTGAAGCCGTTGGTGCATTGGCATACTTAATGACAGGAATCAGACCAAACATCTCATATGCCATAAGTGTAGTATCTAGAACGCTTACTAATCTTATTAATACTAATTACGGTGATCCAGCCAAAGTATGGAAATTTCTGAAATCTATGGGAGTTGGAAAATGGCGCCAAAATGATATCCCTAAAGACTTAGATATTGATCTGTTGAATCAACATTTCTCATCTTCGACCTATTGCAACAGGGCCACAAAAGTAAAAACGATTAATCATCTTTCTAGTCTTCCAACACCCGATCATTCACCATTCACCTTTAATCAAATTTCCGCTTGTGATGTTGAAAAGAGCATACTGTCAATTACGTCCAACGCTGTTGGAACTGACTGTATCAGCCGTAAAATCCTTGAACGCCTCATCTATAACCAGCTTAGTTCTTTTCTATGTAGGAATAATCTCCTGAATCCCTTTCAGTCTGGATTTCGACCTGGTCACAGTACTGTTACAGCTTTAGTCAACATTACGGACGAAATTAGATCAGGTATGGAGGATGGAAATCTGACGGTGCTTTCCCTACTTGATTTCAGCAATGCGTTTAACACCGTCGATTTTGATATTCTGCTTGCTATTCTCTGTTCTCTCAATGTATCTCCAACGGCGATTGACTGGTTTCGTAATTACCTGTCTGGCCGCCGACAACGTATTTGCATTGAAGATACTTTATCTTCTTGGTGTATTACTTCTGTTGGTGTACCACAGGGTGGCGTTCTATCTCCTCTACTCTTCGCAATATTTATAAATTCCATCTCTAATCAACTTCTTTCTTCCTACCACCTTTATGCAGATGATCTACAAATTTATTCACAAGGTCCCTTAGGAGAATTGGCGGAAGTCATAAACACTGTAAACAAAGACTTAGCGCATATATGCGAATGGAGTAAGGCATATGGGTTAAAAGTTAATCCTTCGAAAACCAAAGTGTTAGTTATAGGCAGTCCTAGGCTTATCTCTAGAATTAATTGGTCGCAGCTTCCACAGGTAATTTTCGACGGCACTGTGGTACCTATAAGTGATACAGTTAAGACCCTGGGGATATATATTGATAGAAATCGTTCTTGGGGTCCACAGTTACAAGAAGTAAGTCGAAAATTATTTGCATCAGCAAGCTCCCTGAGGAGAATACGCAACTTTCTCCCAACTGCTACTAAAACTGCGCTCGCTCAATCCCTTCTCCTTCCTATACTTGATTATGCTGCTGCCAGTTATCTCGATCTTACTGAGGCACAATTAGATAAACTTGAGCGACTCCAAAACTTTTGTATTCGATTCATATTTGGTTTACGCAAATATGGCCAAGTTTCAGAATTTCGCACAAAACTCAAGTGGCTTCCAATACGTCTTCGCCGGAATTCTCATATACTTTCCTTGCTTTATAGTATTCTGTTTAATCCTAAAACCCCTTTTTACCTTAAAGAACGTTTTAAGTTCCTTAATGACGCACCCTCAAGATTTTTGAGATCGTCAGAGAATCTGAGACTTGAGATGCCAATGCATTCTACCAAATTTTGTGATAAATCCTTCACCATTCAGGCTGTCCGATTATGGAATGCACTGCCTGTGTCAATCAAACGTGCCCAGTCATTGGTTACTTTTAAAAAACTAGTAAAAGAATTGTATAATTGTATTTACCAATATAGTACTTTCTTCTGATTGTGTATTTACCATATATTTATTATGTTTATGTATGAATCCAATATTCTTATGGATTATTTATATTGTATTGGATAAAGTATAGTATATGGTTGTATATATGTATATATGGATTATTTATAATGTATTGTATAAAGTTGTATATGTGTGCATATTATTTAAGTAATTTATGGAATAAATACCTATTTATATTATATTTAATAGATTCACTATTTGATTATATTAATATAATAAGTACACCTCGGAATACCCCTTTGTCTTTGTCCATCTTTTTCTTATCCATCCAAAGATTGTCTGTAAGAAATCGCTAATAGCGAAAAGACCGCCCATTGTACAATTACTGTTCATTAAATTATTCCTAGTAGTTGTTTATAAAATGGTGTACAATAAAGAATATTCTATTCTATTCTATTCTAATCCATGTATAGAAGATATTCATAAGGTCAAACGTATTCTTCGTTATCTTAAAGGAACCTTAGATACTGCAATTGTATACAAGAAATGGGACAAACCTGGAGTTGTAGAATGTTACAGTGACTCAACTACAGGACGTTCTACTTCTGGAATTTATGCATGTATTCGGAAGAAGTAATCCCGTGGGCAAGTCGCAAACAATCGTCTGTAGCGATCTGGAGTACTGAAGCAGAACCCGTTGCTGCCAGCGAGATAGCTTGTGAAATTGTTTGGCTAAAGAGACTCTACAATTAAGTATCTCTACTGAAAGAAGTTTCTACGCTACAAATAGATGCAACTATAAACCTATCACAAAACCCAGAGTTACATCGAAGAACAAAGCACATTGCAATAAGGCATTTTTATGTCAGAGAACCAATTACTGATAAAGAGCTTCAAATGAAATATGTTCCCACAGAATACCAATGTGCTGATATTTTGACTAAACCTGTACATAAGCCTAGAATGGCATGTATATCTAAGATGATTGGCTTATTAGTGTAATGAAGTTTCCCAAAAGGGGAGGATGTTGAAAGAGGTTTTTAGTACCAACTTTATTGTATGTGGCTGTCTACATTTAAGAAATATTAATTTTCCACTCTGTCTATGTCTTGTAAAATGTAAATGTCTTTTTCCTAATTTTACGTTTATTTAATTCTTAGATTGATTGAGGACTCTCAACATATGTGTGGTAACATAAATCATACAATTATGACTATTAATGTCTATCAGCATTAATATAGCGCTGGCGCAAAAATGTTATTTTGCGAATTTTACCATAATTGCCACGCTTGGCAATTTTTATTCATTTATTTATATACTCTTTATTGTACACCACATAATACATAGAGATAAACATTTAAAAAGATACACGTACAATGGGCGGTCTTATCGCATCGTATCGATATACGATGATACGAGACTTGTTGAACTTATACTACATTCCAAAAAAGTTGTAGTTCCATTCAGAGGACGAGAGGTCCACCTAGCTCCTTTTTTATTTATAAGTTAGTATCATTCCTCTAAATCTATCGTAAAATAGCGACCTTGCCAAGCCAACGCCAGGTGGGATACCTCCATACAATAATAACATTGTGGGACTAGAATTACTATTATCTATTGTAAGCCCTTAACCAAACCAGCGGCTTATAATCACAAATTTACTTGCAGCCTCTCAAATACATATGTTTCCAAAGAATGTTTTATAACACAATTAGTGCCAGTACATATAGTAAAATAAAGTACATTTGCCCCGACGTATGATCCCAATATTTTTGAAGTGAAAACTTATTTTAGCGCGGTACCCATATTTTTAGATGAGATAAAATCTCTGGACTCGCGACACGGTTACGAGACGCTAGACGTTTAGTTTGGCGTTTCGCCGACGGGATCGCATTAACCCTAGTACCCATCTAAAAAATGTCTAACGCGCCAAAATAAGTTTTCACTTCTGTCGGCACTCTCGGAGTGCAACCCGTATTTTTTTTGTCTTTCTGTCGGTCTGTGTCTGTCTGTTCGTTCCCGCTAATCTCTGAAACGGCTGGACCGATTTCTATTGGACTCTCACTGTTAGATAGCTGATGTTATAAGGAATAACTTAGGCTACTTTTATTTGAGAACCATAATTCTGGTTCCGCGCAAAAAAATAAAACTCATGAAATCCAATATATATCCAATATACTCTATGTCAAGCGGTTATGCCGAAGTACTCTGAATTGTGTATAACATTATAAGTTTATAACACAAATAGTTGGCACTAATGGTACGTACAACAAAGTAGGCTTTTCCCGCCGTATCATCCCTATATTTTTGTACAGCATAGCGTTTAAAAAAATATACATAGATGATAATATAAATCTACGTTTGATTTTGAATGAAAATGCGCTTCCTAACTTTAAGAATGCGTAAGAGAGTTCAAGTAATAGGCTAAACTTTAAGTATTTAAAATAATTTTTTTTTTTACTGTTATCTGTAAATAAATGTGTCTGTGTCAGCTCCGACGCACGACTGGAGTTTACTCCTTCTTGTGTATATATACACGCACGTACACATGTATATATATAAATTGTACATAATAATGTACTTATAAATGTAAATCATACAATTAAAAATAAACTACATTAATTGAATGTATGATAAATAAAAAACAAGAATGGATGTTTATATGTACGATATATATCATATATAAAACTGAATTATAAGTTATAAAGTTATAACCTACCTAGTAACTGCATCCACGTGTGAGTCGGATTTTCTTCCAAAGTCACATAAACTAGATTTTCTATATATTTATTTTTTTATTTAATCACGCCACTGCGTATTATATTAATTAATAAAAATGATATTAATATTAAATATCAATATTTGTATATATTCATCATCATATCAGCCAAAGGTCCTCCACTGCTGAACAAAGGTCTCCCCCTTAGATCTCCACAACGAGCGGTCACACGCCGCTCTCATCCAACGACTCCCAGCGACCTTCACCAGGTCGTCTGTCCACCTCGTTGGAGGTCGTCCCACGCTGCGTTTTCCGGTGCGCGGTCTCCATTCGAGAACCTTTTTGTCCCAACGGCCATCAGTTCTACGAGCAATGTGCCCTGCCCATTGCCACTTCAGCTTACTAATCCTTGCAGCTATGTCGATAACTTTAGTTCTTCTACGGATCTCCTCATTTCTGATTCGATCTCGTAGAGAAATACCAAGCATAGCTCTCTCCATAGCTCGCTGAGTGACCTTGAGCTTTCTTATGAGGCCCATTGTGAGTGACCACGTCTCTGTTCCATATGTCATCACTGGTAACACACACTGGTTAAAGACTTTCGTCTTGAGGCATTGCGGTATTGTTGACGAAAAGACGTTGCGAAGTTTCCCGAACGCTGCCCAGCCGAGTCGGATTCGACGATTGACCTCTCTCTCGAAGTTGGACCTACCTAACTGGACAGTTTGTCCCAGGTAGACATACTCGTCAACAACTTTGAGAACAGAGCTCCCAACGGATATTGGGATGGGCACGACATGGGCATTTGACATGACTTTCGTCTTGCCCATGTTCATTTTAAGGCCCACCTGTTGGGAAACCCTGTTGAGATCATCGAGCATTGTGCTGAGCTCTTGCAGCGATTCTGCCATGACTACGATATCGTCGGCAAATCGAAGGTGAGTGATATACTCGCCATTGATGTTAATGCCGAATCCTTTCCACTCCAGTAGCTTGAAGGCATCCTCCATTGCAGCGGTGAACAGTTTCGGGGAAATTACGTCCCCCTGTCTCACACCTCTCTGCAATGGAATTGCCCCCGTGCTCTGTTCATGTACTCGGACCGACATGGTGGCGTTTCTGTACAAGCACTTCAACACTTCAATGTACCGATAGTCAATGTGGCACCGCTGCAGAGATTGCAGCACTGCCCAGGTTTCGATCGAATCGAAGGCTTTCTCATAGTCCACAAACGCCAAGCATAGTGGCAGATTATACTCCTCGGTCTTCTGTATAACCTGCCGCAGCGTATGGATGTGGTCTATGGTACTGAAACCTTTTCGGAAACCGGCTTGTTCGGGAGGCTGGAAGTAATCAAACCTGCGCTCGAGACGATTCGTGATGACCCTTGAAAACAGCTTATAAACATGGCTCAGAAGTGAGATGGGTCTGTAATTCTTCAATAGGGTGTTATCACCCTTTTTGAAGAAGAGCACTACCTCACCTCTGTTCCACGCTTCCGGCGTTGTGCCCTCGAGTAAGACGGAATTGAATAGCTTCTGAAGGACTTTAAGTACCGGTGTGCCACCCGCTTTCAGAAGCTCTGTCGTAATTCCGTCTCCACCCGGCGCCTTGTTATTTTTAAGCTGTTTCAAGGCCATCCTAATCTCGTACAGGCTGATGTCCGGGATATCCTCGGTATAGTGTCGGGTTAGTTTGGCTCGTGGGTCTTTGTCAGAGCCAATGGTAGGTATAGTTACCGAGGTGTATAACTGCCGGTAGAACTTCTCAATCTCTCTCAAAACTTCTGGCTTAGTCGACGCTACACTGCCGTCCTCGGTCTTCAGCTTCATAATACGACTTTGCCCAATAGACTTGTCTCTTGCGAACACTTTGGAGCCTTGATTCCGCACAATCGCCTCTTTAACACCGTTGGTGTTACAGGTGCGGATATCGTGACGCAAGGACTTCCATATCCGTCTATTGAGCAGTCGGTATGCTTCAGCATCACCGGAGGACTGCAGCGTCATGGCGCGTCTTTCTGCCATGAGGTCGAGAGTGTGATCGGAGAACTTTTTTGGTCTACCTTTACGGTGGGCCTTAAAGAACTTAGACCCAACCATTTGGACAGTTTCTACAAACCTACCATTTCAATCGTCCACAGATACGCAATGTTCTAGGCACTCGAAGCGGTTTTGGAGTTCGAGTTGAAAGCTCTCGGGATTTTGGATATGAGCACTAGAGGGCCGGAGCGTAGACCTCATCAGACGAGACCTCTCAACTTTGCGATTAATATTCAATGTGCCTCTTACCATTCGGTGATCACTACCGGTTTTCACCCTGTGGATCACAGAGACATAATTGAATATTTGCCTCCTATTGGTCATGATGAAGTTAATCTCATTCCTCGTGGAACCATCGGGACTCATCCAGGTCCATTTCCTGTGAGGCGGCTTTTGGAAAAAGGAGTTCATCACGAAGAGTCCCTCCTTTTCCAAAAAGTCGGCCAGCCTCTATCCCCTGGGGTTCCGTTGCCCATATCCAAATTGCCCCACTCTCAACTCACCATCGCATCGAGTGCCCAGCTTCGCGTTGAAGTCCCCCATCACAACAGTGAAGTGTGTCTTCGAGGTATGTATGGCCCTACTTACGTCCTCATACATACTCTCTACTTCATCATCTGGGTGTGTCGAGGTCGGTGCGTAGACCTGTATGACCTTCAACGAATACCTCTTGGATATTCTGAGTAAAAGGTACGCTACCCTGCTCGACACACTTTCGATGGCCACTATGCTGTTAATGAGGGACCTGCGGACGAGAAACCCGACACCACCTTGAGACAGATGTTCGCCTTTCGGGTAGTAGAATAAGTTGCCAGATTTCAGGGTTATCGTGTCCTCGCCCTCTCTTCGGACTTCTGATAGACCCATGATATCCCAGTGCAACTTATCTATTTCTTCTTCCAGCTCAACAATGTTTTCGTCTGCCCTCAGTGTGCATGTGTTATACGTTACCAGGGCCAGTTTTCGTTTGGGGTGGTAGCCGGATCCCATCCGGTGATTCTTAGCACCCCCTGCCCCGCCGTTACCGTGGCCGCTACCATGACCAGGAATAGCGGGGCTGCCGGGAACTGGGGGCCGGTGCATTAGTCGTGTCGTCATTTTGGGGGGAATTTGCCGATACTCACCACGCTTGGCAGGCGGGTTGGTGAGCGCAGTAATGCTTCTGTTCAGCAAAGGGACGCTGCTGCCCATCCCTTTGGTTAAGAGTCCCTTAGTCGACTTTTACGACCTCCACGGGAGGAGACGGAGTGGTGCTATATTCTTAATCCGGACACCACACGGAAATATAATTAAATGAAATGAAATAATATAAAACTTTGGAATCAAATGACATTTGACACATACATGACTTTAATGCAGAAGGTGCGCAAAGTTGGTGCGCAGAAAAACGTAACGCTTTTTGGTTAACGCTCGACAAAATTTCACTCCTCATATATGTTTCATACCGGGGGCCTTATATATAAATCTATTCTTAAGAGGCCGTCCTGCCAATTGACTTATTTTCGACATTTTTGTTCTCTGATTGTGAGAACGCGAAAGAGAGTTTGATTGAAATTGTGTTTGATTTTAATAGATTTTTTTTTATTCTTGCACATAGTGCGAAAGGAATTTTAAAATTACTTCCATACTAACGGTAAATCACCAATTTTCACAACTCTTTTTCCGAAAAACTGCGTACGAGGGACGTTTGACCACCGTTTTACAAGAAACTACTGCTAATTCCGAACTTTAAAAAATTCTATTGGCATGAACATATGGACTATTTCATCATATCGGCCATTTATACGTCCACTGCTGAACAAAGGCCTCCCCCATTGATTTTCACAACTGTGTCATCATTTTGGGGGGTATTTGCCAATACACACCACGCTTGACAGGCGGGTTGGTGAACGCAGTATGGCTACCGTTTCACAGAAGGGACGCTGCTGCCCATCCCTCTGGTTTAGAATCCCTTAGTAGCCTTTTACGACATCCACGGGAGGAGATGGAGTGGTGCTATATTCTTAATCCGGAGACCACACGGACAATGGACAAAAAACGGTTTCTGAAAGGCGGTTCAAATGCCGAATTAGCTAATAAGCTGTCACAATTAATAGTCGGTTAACAGTCCGTCACAATCTGCGGGTTTCTGGAACGCAAAATATCGAGAAAATTGCCAATTGATGTTGACGCGTCTTGTTCGGGAGCGTTCGAGAAAATGTGTTTTGTTTTTGTCTAGCGCATATCGTCGTCTCTTTCGTTTAATTTGATTGAAGATTTTCGTATTTTGGCAAGTTTGGTTATCAAAAGACTGCCTGCCTGTCCCAGTTGCTTAAAATCGGAATACTTCTGCGTAGAAATACGAAAACAGTATCTATAACAGTTTATTTATTATTTCTGTTTTTCTTCGCCGTCCAAATTTATTTATATTGTACAAACCCCTTCGTTTGGTGGTCGACCATAGTACACACGGCTGTATATAAGCTGATCTCTCACTGCGCGGAAAGTCAATACCACCACCCCATCTCATCCCGTAGGTGTCGTAAAAGTAGGCGACTATGGGAATAGCCGGAGGATGGGCAGCAGTGTCCTTGGAGTACATTTATAATTCAACTGTGATCGCCAACCCATCTGCCAAGCGTGGCGATTATGGCAAAACCCCGCAATGGGCTCGCAACATTTATGACAATGTCACGGACTAGAAAAAAAAGATGAACTCCGCGGCGCCACTCATATCAAAAATGAAGCACCCTAAGTATGCCGATTCGCTTGTCCATACGTGCCTTACGCACACACATGCATCATAGTATGCCGGTCGACCGCCATTACGCGGCACGACCGCCAGTTTCAGTATATTATAAAGTACTCTGTGACCGCCAGTGTAGTTACTATTTACGATAATTGAAACAAAAACTTATAATGCCGTCTTGTGTCGTGAAATGGTGTAAAAATAACTCTACATAGCAAAAAAAGTGTCAAGGAAAAACTTATCACAGGTAAGACACTAATTTATATATCATTTTAGATATTTTTGGAGATTTAAATTATCGTTACTATTCGGAACACAAAACCTCAACTACACGTGCCTGTGTTGTTAGAAAATAAATGGGTAACTTTCCCGAAAAAATTGGTAATATGTTTTTTTCAGTCCATTTGTGAGACACATTCTAGTTTCTTGAGATCATCAGAAAATCTAAAATTAAGTATACGAATGCATTCCACTTCTTTCTTCGATAATTCATTTACTATTCAAGCAGCTCGCTTGTGGAATGCATTACCTATTGAAGTAAGACGTGCTCAAACATTTTAAAGAAAATGGTGAAGGAGCCTTTTTTTTACCTTTCTCTCTAATTTTTCTTCTCCTTTCCCAGTTATATTTGATGTTTATTAGTATGTTTCATCATTGTTTTATATGTAAATATTTATTGTATGTATTTTATATTGTTATGTCTAAGTAATATTGTGTATGATATATTATACACTTGACAGCCTAATATCTTTCTCCTTTCGTCCTGTCCATCCAAAGGTTGTCTGGAAGAGATCGTCCTGTGCGATAAGACCGCCCATTGTACATGTATCTTTTTAAATATTTATCTCTATGTATTAAGTGGTGTACAATAAACAGTGTATAAATAAATAAATAACGAATATAATTCTATAGAAATGTCCCAGCACCGAACCGATTATTTCGTACTCGATTGCTGAATCGATAATGTTCTCGATCCTTATTGTAATGATTTTAATAGAAAGAAGATATTATATATCAAAAACACTTTCATATGAAATCTAATTCTATCTTTTTGTATATTACAGGTGTTTGACCTTTTTTGCACAGGCTAACTGCACAGGTCTGTGTTTTTTATGGAGCACCTTATACAGTGAAAACGATTCTAACTATGATAAAAATCGATTCGGTAAATAGTTTTATAAACGTGGTAGATTATTTGATCTTGTACCTTGGCAGAGGGGAATGATCATAGTTTTTATAAACGTGGTAGATTATTTGATCTTGTACCTTGGCAGAGGGGAATGATCATACGTGCCGAGTCCTTTGGTTAAATGGTCCAAGTCAAAAACGTATCAAAACAGAAAATGAAACAGACTGGCTTAAAATTTCGTATCTATTTCAATAATTGGGTAGTTTACCCTATCGATGGTAATGTCCAACCATCTATAGCAGGGGTTCCCAACCTTTTTTTGTCTACTGCCCACTTTAAGAATAAATTATTTTTTAACGCCCCCCTTTTTAAACATACTTAAAAACCGCTAAGTACTTATAACTGATTATTGAAACGCAAATTTATAGTATTCGGACAGAGTATCTTTTATTGACAATAAAACAAACATAATCAATTCTTATATAAAAACTAATGTGAAGGTTGAATCTGATGCTGTTCAATAAGTTTGTTGATATCAGGTTCCAATTTACTCAAAAACAGCCGCAAGTCGCCACGTTCGGTAACACGCAAACGATTTCTCTTTTTAGTAAGCAGCGTTGCCACAGCACTAAATCCACGTTCACACAAATATGACGATGGGAATGCTATCAAAAATCGTTGAACAATTGACCACAATCCAGGGTACAATTGCGGGATCGGTTTTTGTAGCCAAAATTCTTGATATCCATTTTTGAACTTGATTTTTATTTCTTCGTTTGTTGTCAATTCTATAAGTTCTTCTTCCAGCTGAGGTGACATTGCTGTGTTGACATTTGAAAACGGATCCAACACCCAGTCTGGTATTTCCAAGTTTAAAATGTCCTGGTATCGTTCGGTGAAGTCAATGTGGAGGTTTTCCAAATGTTGGCAGTAGGCAAACGAGTCGTCGTTACTGCAGTATACTGATAAATTCGGAAAATTGTGAAACTCACGACTGCCCATATTCTTTTTGTGCAGAAGCAGTTTGGCTGCGAAAGCAGCAACGACATTTTTTGTTTTAATTAAATTTAGTTCATCGCCTTGCAGTTGGAGGTTCATGTCGTTGAACATTTTATACAGGTCTGTCATGTAAGCTATATCATTCTTTGATGTTATGAGCTTGTTGCGCAGTTCTGTATCTTTAGTTTCCAAGAACTCTATCATAGAGTCAAACAGGTTGTAAAATCGAATCAGACAATTGCCTCTTGACAGCCAACGAACTTCAGTATGAAGCAACAAACGGTTGAAATCTTCGTCATTAGTAACACAAAGCTGATGAAATAATCTATCATTCAAAGAGCTGCTACGGATTTTATTGACTGCTTTGATGACATATTGCAGTGATTGAAATAGTCGTTCACTTAAGTTTCTAGCAACCAAATGTAGTCTATGAATAACGCAATGTATAGCAAGGACATCTGGAATTTTATTCTTTAAGTATGCTATGAAGCCTTTATGGCGCCCTGTCATATCCGGAGCGCCATCCGTAGCAACTGATATAATATTTTTCAAAGGAATCTCTTTCTCTTCACAAAACTTTTCCAATGTATTGAATATGGTTTCGCCTTTTGTATCTGTCTCCAAATTTCTGGCAAACAATAGTTCTTCACGTATTTTCTCATCTTTAATAAACCTCACGTAAGAAAGCAACAACGCTTCATTAGTTGGTAAAGTGGACTCATCGAGCTGAATTGAGAATTGACTAGTCCTCAGATGATTGCACAATGATTCTTCAATGTTTTCAGCCATTTCATCAATTCGTCTTTGCATAGAATTATTACTCAAAGGAATTTTTCGGATAATATCTGCGGCCGGTTTATGAAGCACAGTAGTTATTACTTCCTTTATTGCTGGCAAAATTAACTCTTCTCCGATGTTGTGTGGTTTGCCTTTTTGAGCAATTAACAAAGAGATATTGTACGAAGCTCGAAGTCCGTCGTCATCTTGCTTAGCAGCCGCCGAAAATAGTTTTGATACACTTGGCTGAGTATTATGCTTCTTCTCTAGGTCTTGAAAATATGCTACATTCTTTTCTGCCTTATCTGGATGCATTTTATTCAAATGATCTTGCAGTCTTGAAGGCTTCATTGCTTCGTTCGAAAATGTTTTTAGACATAGAAGACACAAAGGCGACGACGGGTTTGTGGGATTTTCAATAAATCCGAATTTAATATATTCCGCAGAGTATTGCCGTCTCTTCTGTTTTACTTCCGACTTGTTTTGTTTTAAGAAATACGTAAGTGTTGAAATCAAGTACTGCTTATCTATTATGCGCGAAACCGCAAATGAAAATAAAATAAACGTTTAAATTTACGTCGTTTATATACGATTGCATAAGCAGCACGCACCAACAGGAATAAGACAAACGTGCATAAACTCGTTTATCTCATTCGACGTCCAATCGTACTCGACAAGCAAGAACAAGTATTATAGAACCAGCCGATTGGTATAGGAATGTACAATTCGGATTATTTAACAAAAACTTGTTAAAACATGATTGCCCGCGGTCTTTTATATCGAACCGAGTTTGAGCTATATCTTAATTAATATTAGTTGATGTTCACAAGATGTAGTCGAGAGTCGAGAGCTCAGTCGGTGTCTAAGAGTCTTCATAGCTAGGTAGATGAAATTATAAATCGACCCCAAAGCCCTACACAATGCCCCCTTTTTTTTCTGGGTCTCTTACCGCCCCCCTTTAGGCCTGCAGCGTTATCGCCCACGTTGGGAAAGACTGATCTATAGTCAGCGATAGTATCCGACCACTATTTTAGAGGGGACATTCTTAAATTACTCGACCCTGGATGGGTACTTCATACTTGGGTAGATATTCTAGCATTCTAATCTTCTATATTGTTATTTTAGTACATTTTGTCATATCCATATAACCTGGTTATAGTGATATCTATGTATCCAACCTGGTTATAGTGTATTATCTATTATCCAACCTTGACATTGGCAAAATCATCTACTCGTCGATGCAGCCAAAATTGGAATTGGTAATTTGGTATTGGACATTCGAATCACAATCGAACGTAGACACAGACTACACACAGAGGTAGACAGACGGGATACAGGATGAACGTAGACAGTCTGTTTACGCCTCTTGAGTATTATTGTCATAGAATACATTTACCAAGGGTGATTATTGTTCTGTGGTTTACGCCACAGACAGAGTACCTTTGGTTTACGCAAACGAATGACGCGAGTGAAAGCGCTATGTAATAAACATTGCGTTTTCCAATTCCATCATTACAAATCATTGTGAGTCTTAAAACTGCGCGCTCCGCTCATTTTATTTTAAACGAAATTAGTATAATAATAAGTATTATTATCTGGATTATATTAAAACTAAAACAATTTCATGACTGACGTATTTTAAAATCAGTTTTTTTAAGAATATATTATGAGAGATTATCAGACTGTGGTTCATTTAAATAAGTTATCTTATACAGTACAATACTACACGAATAGTAATCCTGTTGATTGATTTCCCTGTCGAAAGCTTCCCCTCGCGAACTCAGCGAGTGAATTAATTAAACCTAGACAACAGCGCACAATCAACAAACAGTGGGTCGTATAACAGTTAGACGCATTTCATTGCGAAAGGCGGTCGTGATGATGCTTGTGTTAGCCGCTATTGCGGCTGCCTGTGCCGCTGTTTTGCTCTTTCAAGGATTCCTTTGTATGGTTGTAGCTTTTTTAATTCTTTGTGTTGTTTATATTATTGCATTTCATTCACGATGGTGGTACGTCGCGCTTATAACTGCACCAAGAGATCTGAGGTAAGAGTTCTAAACTGGCACGTCATCGCACTGTATTTGATACGTGATAGCTTACATATTACACATATAATATAAAAGCAATTCCCATGTTTTAAGTACAACTAGAATATGTTGTGTGTACCTGGACTATATCTCTAATCTATAAAAATAAATATATCTTAACTACTTTAAACCAATGTTATCTATAAATGGGTATTTATGAACATATTTCTTGTCTTATTTTAGAGCTTTCATATCATATGTAAAGATCTTATGGGTTACAAGAAAATTCAGCAGTAAAGATTTGACTTTACCTGATGTGTTCCATGATGTAGTGAAAAGGCATCCGGACAAGCCATGTTTCTTATTCCAAGATGAAGTTTGGACTTTCAAAGAGGTTTGTATAGGTTTTATACATTCTAACTCTGCAATATATTTTATTAACCAACTTATGAAACACTGCAAAGGTAAACTCCACAGTACTAAAGAAATAATAAAATATATTGTAAATAGGTAATTGAGATAAATGTGTAGCTCTGGATGTACTGAATGAAAGAAAACGAACTGGGCCTGGTACGGAATTACTTAATGATTGCACCAATTTCTTATTGTATCCAAGGAATAATTTATTCCTTTGAACAGAGTAAGACAATGAGCCGGATTGTAACGTGACACAACTTAGATGGTTGTATGCAGTAATGTATGAGTGCGAGCAGGAAAGAGCATAATCACCTCTTTTGTTTTCACACATTCAGTACAGAATGGTCTTATAACTATTATATTTATCCTCCACATACTACGATTTTTATATAACGAGTCTAAATTTTGTATCTATTTGAGTTGCCAAGTTTTTCATATTACTGGGTGACAAGACAAGCAACTCATTCGCCCCCGGTAGTAAGCGTCACGCCTACCCATAACAAAATTGCTACCCAAAAATAGTCCTGCGTGGCATCACATCATGCTCGTCACTTCAAAATGTAAAGTTATTTAGTCTTATATGCCCAGTAATTTTACAAGCTATAGTGCCTTTCTAACCGTAGCACAGTAATGTGTTTGTTTTTCATCTTAGCTTTCAATTTACAATGTTTCTCACTGCATCTCACTTTTTTGTAAAAACAAAACATTTAATAAAGTAAATCAAAGGAATCAAAACAGTAAGAAGATTGCCTTTGTAAAATAGAACTAATGAATCAAAGGAGCCAAATTAATCATTAAGGTGAATCTTATCCAGAGACGGAACCGGAATAAGTGAATAATTTTACTTTAAGGAATAAATATTACCCATGACCAATTGTGAATAATTAATCAAGCAAATCATATCAAGCCCAATATATCAACATAGTAGTAACTTAGGTGTAATCTACATTTATATAGATTGTAAATAAAAAACAGAATGATTATGTTTTGGTATATATGTTTTAAAATGTTTCTTAGATGATAACTAACGAAAAAAAAAAAAAAGCATAATGTTGCTATCGCCAGAAACCATGATAGAGTAGACTGAGTAAATATTTTACAGAAATTTAATTGTTTAATTTAATTAGCATTGCTTCGTTAATTACATTAATTAAACAATGACATACAATAAATAAGTAAATAAAAAATATACAGTCATGCGTTTCACTCGCAATACTGAAAGCATACCGAAAATATTTCAGTACATGTATCTGCAAATAAATCACATGCAAGCATTTTAGTTTTATTATTTTAAAAAAATGTCTAAATGTTAGTATATTTTAAAAACCTTACTGGAGAGGTCAGTTGTCTAGTTGTGAGGCACTGAAACGTCACAAATATGGGAGAGTATCAGTGGTAAAGGACATTATGTCTGCTGTTGGATAAATTATAATGAAAATTAAAATTAGCATATATTAAAAATAAATTCTTTAATATCTATAATTTTGTTTTTCACTTCATGTATGAACTAGAATTTGCTGGATTTCAATAGGGTTGAAAACCTTTATACATAATAGCCTAATTGATGTTTTAATCAAACAAATAAAATAAAACATTGTTGTTCGAGCAAGCACTCAATTACCCAAATTCGTTTGATCAAGTTATTTGTATGATCTACAGATACAGTTTCCTCCCCTAACGTTACAGAAAGCCGACAGTTTATCCTTCAAAAACGTGTAATTTATTCTCTCGAATTTAGGTAATGGCACTAATTGACTATTGTTTATATTCATGCAAACTAAATAAATTAGATAACGATGTCAAAAAAAATTCGTTTACTTGCAATATAATTGTACGACTTTGTTGTCAAACTCTACAAATCAGCAATTTCAAATGTTTGAAAGCCATTATATAAATAAAGTGTATTATACAAAATAGCGATGGTTAATTGTTACGAAAAATGATTCGATTGTTCCGTTTCTTTGATTACAATCGAATAACAATCGTTATTAACTTATTAGGCATAGCGTGAAGAAAGCGCTACGCGCGATTGAAAATCGATGATGTGATATCGGTTATGGATGTCACTGGCCGCGGCTCACAATTAGCCCACGCAATTGTATTCGATTGTAAATTTTCGTTCGACTATTATTATTTAACAAATCGACAAACAAATACACAATTTCAAAATAAAATTGTTGATTTATTGGATTGTTTTTTTCTGTACCTAAATAACAATCGCCCATCGCTAGTATAAAGTACCTACATCGTAATTAATGATGCCTTGTATTTTTATCCGTGTTTAGGTATAGTAATGTGATTAGTAAGTATAGGTTAAAAAACATAAGTTCAAAATTAATTATCTTAAAATAAATCATTTAGTGTGTTCAACAAGTGTAATCATTAGTTTTCATATTAATTTAACTTATTGCACACTTTAACGTAAGCGTCTCCTTAAGTAGTAGTTTATTCGTCCATACGGACGGGCTAAGGTATCGTCTCCTTAAGTTTACACTCCTCCGCTCACTCACGTTCCAGCGCCTTTTTGTTTTTTATATTGTCGGTTATATCCGGCGGGGGGTGTCCCGTACTTCGATGCTGATTCGAACTTTCCGCTCAAGGAACCGTCTGCTTCAGCGGCCAGTGGTCCCTTAAGTCTTGCCCAGCTCGCTGCTATTTGTATTTCGGTGACTTATACTCCGTACAAGGAACACACCGTTACAACCGTTACTCATTTAATCCTTTGAAGAAACCCCGAGTACTGTACCCTGGACACGGCAAAAAATGCTATAATTTTTTTGTCCTGGGTACTGTTAATAGGCATCTTTATCTCACCTGCACGAACAGGGGTTTGACCCAAACCCGAAACTCGATCGAACCTATCTGTAGATCATACAAATTTTTGTTTCAAGCGGTATCGAACTCGCGGCACCTAGCTTAGTAAACCAATTGCTTAGCCACTGCGCCAACCGTGTCATCATCATTTGTGGTCTAGGCCAGCCTTGAGTGTTTAGCACCGTATATAGGCCGGGTGCACTCGTCATTAAGCGGACTTTAGTCTTTAAACATTGATGGTAAAGGAGACGAGAAGTCTTGGGAGTTTTCTAAATGCTACCGAATCATGCTTTCGTTGGTTTTTCTAGAAGTTTCATCTAGCATGTTCGAGAAAGAAACCGACCGTCGAGCGCAGAACCAATGTCCGGTCTCGGATCGATTTGTGCATTGAACATAACCTTAGTCTTTTCCAAATGTATGCCAAGACAACATCCAGAGGTCCTCTGAGCTTATTCAGGACCCCATTTCTCTCTCACTGTTACTGCGACTCTGCCGTTATCAAACATTCACTATGTCGTCGGCGATGCGAAGATGCGACTTGTGTGCGATTATGCCCCGCATAGTCCAATCTAACGCATTGATAAAGAGCTTAGGGTATAACACGACCCTTTGACCATTTTCTGATCATCGTGGTGACACAAATATCTTGACATCATGCTATATCAACATCGGATCTGGCCCGAATGTCCACGATTCGATGCAATCTTAGTTTCTCTGTCCTCTCTGTTTCGTAGTCTACCAATGCCTTACACAGCGGCTGATTATACTAATGGGTCTTCTGTCTAATCTGACAAAAGTATGGACCCGTCTTTAACCTTTTGGAGGCCCCTGGGCACTTTAATATACTGAGGCCGCTATGACTGATACGACAGAGGATTATTAACAACAGACAAAAAGAGTAGATAAGGAAGCTCTAAATTTATTCAACTGTTCTTTACTTGTGTTAATAAATAGGTAATTATAATATAATTCGGAAAAGTAACTCCCTTCTCACTTCTAGCACATATCGGCTATCGGATGGTGATCTGGCAGGAACTAGGGGGCTTAGATCGTGGGGCCCTGGGCACTTGCCCAAACTGGCCAATGGAAAGCACGAGCCTGAGTATGGGTGTAGTTTTCTTACAGACAGTTATAAATAATACTACTGTAGGTCTTCGGTATGTTCTTTTCTATAACCGGCTTGTTCTGATGACTGGAACTCGTCCGAGTCTTATGGTAGGTAATATTGTTATTTATAAACAAAGGAATTCCAGTTATACACGATCGTCAAATTCAAAATAAGAAAACATTAGCTATTTAAAAGTATTTTGCGTCTTGTTCAAGTACATTATCAGATGTTTACTGTGAAGACGTAAACTTCTCGTATATTTATTTGAAGTGTTTTGTCATTATCATGTTGCTAAAAATAGATCGTACTGATAAATATTTTGTTTTAGGTGGAAAACTACAGTCTGCGGGTGACTGCTGTTTTAAAAAAGCAAGGAATTAAAAAGGGTGATATTGTTGGGCTAATGGTGAACAACTGTCCCGAACAGCCAGCCTTATGGATGGGTATAGCTCGGCTTGGAGCGATAACACCTCTCGTAAACACCAACCAGCGGGGCAATGCCCTTATACATTCCATCAGCGTCGCAAAATGTGACGCGTTAATATTTTCTGACGACCACCAATCGGGTAAGGCACTAACTACTCATTAAACAGGTTTTTTGTACTCAGTGCCGAAAATGTAAATGATAAAAAACCTGAGTGGGCTGATGATCGCACTAATGTCATGGTTTCTCATACTGTGTTATGAAGCCGTTGTTTTAATGCAGATTGTAGTTGATGTTGTATGTTGACACAATCATCAATTATATACGTAAGAGAAAACTAATGTTACCTTTAGTTGCGTTAAAAACTTTGAATACCTATACACATAGTATCATGCAAACACATACAAATACTTCAATTGAAAAAAAAAAACATTACTAACACTACGTTTGGTGTAGTTTGTATTTTAATGTCTCTACGTCATGTTTTGTGTCTGTACGTACAAAATAATAGTTCTGTTCTGTATTTACGAAGTATAAACTCCTATTCATGAAACTGGATAGAACTAGATGAACATAAAACCAGTTTATAATGTTTTAATTGAGTGTTACGGTTTTGTGATGTATTTTCTATTAATCATGTAGTTGTCACTGATTAATGCAAACCTTGAATTAATGCGTAAAACTGGCATATCATTAATATTGTTTCCTTAGAACCAAATAGCTAATTTATCACACTTAGGTACGAGTGGAATTCGTGCTAACCTATTCTGTACTTGTAGTGAATTCGAAAGGTTTCTTCACTAACGCTTCAGTGCGATGAATGTACAAAGTTTATAAATATAATTGTAAAGCTCGATATGCCTTGTACACATAAAGTGTATAAAAAACAATTTGTAATTTTCATATTTTATTGCAATCAGTAGATAAAGTTGCTACATATTCACCTATATTTTAACTAACTTATTAACAGCGGCGCGTGACTGCTTTGTACAAAAAAATTAATATTAATTATTAAAAAGAAAATGGAAATTGCAACTTTTTAATAAACACTATATAACCTACTGATTGTCCTCTTCAAATAAAGTTCACAATTTTGGAGGGCCCTATATGTGGACACGTGGCCGCGACACGTCCGTGGGGTATCCGGGTTAAGAATATAGCTCCACTCCATCACCCGTGGATGTCGTAAAACCCGAAAGGGACTGCAAACCAGAGGGATCGGTAGCAGCGTCCCTTCTGTGGAACAGCAGTCATTCTGCGCTTACAAACCCGCCTGCCAAGTGTGGTGCATACTGGTAAATTCCTCCCAAAATGACGACGTACGGCATATTGTAGCAGTTTGATGGGCGAGGCCTTTGTTCAGGAGTGGACGTTCATGATGTGGACAAAGACAAACACGAATTTTGTTTTTTTTATCAACTTACTGCATAACAGTTACCATGATTATTGTTTGAGAATTACAGAATTTAAATTAAGCATCAACGTACATAATTTCAGCAATACAAGATGTTGTAAAAGATCTAAGTCCTTCATTGAAGCTGTTCAAATTCTCCCGCTGTCCTTTGAGCACGTCCAACCCGAAGTCCGAGGGCGACGGAGATGGTATCAAGGACTTTACCAACTTGCTGGAGAGTACGCCCCCGGCAGCATGGACGCTGGCAGACGCCGAGGGATTCCAGGGAAAACTGTTATATATTTACACGTCTGGGACCACAGGAATGCCTAAAGCTGCTGTAATATCTAATGCCAGGTGAGGGAAGAATTATTATGGATTGAGGATGAATTGTTTCACGGCCGAAATTAATAATCGATCTAAGATTTTGAAATTCAACCGTTGGTGTGTTACGATGACATTTAACACAAAAAACAGAAATATCCATTATCAGAAATGCAAAGATTTTTGATGAGATCGATGGTTAATTTCGGCCGTTAATCATTTCACGTGTTTTAAGTTTTATTACTCCCCATTTTAAGATTTTAGACGCCTATTTGATCCAACTGGAAGACACATTAGTTACATATTATTATATAATTATTACGCCGTGTGGTGCCGGCTAAGAATACCACCACCCCATCTCATCCCGTGGGTGTCGTTAAAGGCGACTATGGGATTAGCCGAAGGATGGGCAGCAGCGTCTTTCGAGTACAATTATAACACAACTGCGATACAACACAAACCCAGACTGGTGGTTGTGGCTATCTTTAACGGAGGTATGTCCAGCGGAGGTCTTTCGGCTAAAATGATGACCTTAACATGAAATTAACATTTTCTATGTTTTGTCAAAAAGTATTGTATTACAAAAGGCATTTTAGCTATGTTTTTTTAATTTTTTTAGATTTGTGTTCATGGCGACTGGACTTCATTACATGGGCTTGGAGGGTGATCATGTTTTTTATTGTCCTCTGCCCTTATACCACACTGCGGGAGGAGTCGTAAGCGTGGGTCAAGCGCTGATATTTGGCTGTACAGTAGTGCTGAAATCAAAGTTCTCCGCTTCGCAATACTTCCCCGATTGTGTCAAATATAAGGCTACGGTAAGTGAACATAATGTCCTTACTAGTAGCTATGTATAACTTTATATCTACTGAATACAAAATTCGGGCGGTGTGTTTTTTATGAATCAGAATTATTTTGTTATGCTTAGTAAAGCATGCTTTTTAAATTTAATTGCTCTTACCACTATTCGATCTTAATAGGTTGGTTTAGGCTCTTTTTTCGTTAGTCATGCTGTTGGAATAAACTCTGTTATGCGACCCGGATAAAAGTGTCTTATTATTAGAGTTAGGAATAGGGTACTGAATAACATCTCCCACCAAAATCCCGGAATAATTAATACTCATGACGTTTTCATCCCGGGATTATTTATTGGATATATATATATATATATATATATAGCCTATACGTAAAACAAAGCGCTTTGTTTTAACAGTTTTAGTACGGAACCCTAGACCTTATTGATGATAAAATTCTTCAAATAATAATTTGTTAAGAACGTGTATTCAAATAAAACTAATAAATTATTAATTTCCTAAATCCCGGGTTGATAACGTCATTATTATCATTCCGGGATTTTAGAGTGAGGTATTAACCACTCTATGTTACTTCTTTGAAGTTTGAGTAAATAATAATAAATTTATTCCAATCTCTGCTAATTATATAAATCTTTAGCGCCATTTTCTCGGGAGATTCTTATATTGATTCAAGAACAAGTTTATTCAAGGTCTATTACAATCGATTATGAGATCATTCTATCATTCGATTAAAACAAAATATAAAGATGCATCATGATGTCTCGATTATAAGTATTAGTAAATACTAATTCGTTGTCCGAGTCGCAGAGAGTGAGACAACAGAGACACGGGTAGCAAGAACATAGCAAATGGATTTGCGGGGAGGCGTGGGGATAAAAAAATTCGCTCCGCTATGTGGTCCACTTCTGAAAAATAAAATTACCTTAAGTACACCACCACCAATCAAAATTAGCGTCATCAGCGTCACCACCATAAACAATATGGCGCCCTTCCTGCCCAACGCCTATCGACGTCGAGTAGGTAATCGCATACGCTCACGGTTGTTTTTGTAGGAGTAATTATGAAGCATCCAGTCAGCAGCATTCTCCTTATTTATTCATAAAACATACAAACCTGTCTAAGTTAAAATATCTTTTGTCTCTATTTTTTATAACCAAGCGTCGCAATGAAACATGAACATATCGAGCCCTGCAGTGCATATTCTGTAAGAATTCACTAGCAAACTCATCTCAACTGCATCTGCAGTGAAAAAGTAGTATGAATAATATGAAATTGGAGATTTTATTACGGATACAGAAGTGAGCTCGATGGTGAGCTCTTACAGATTAGCCACGCTGATGGCCGACAAAAATCGCAGTCGAAAAAATTCGTTTACGGCATTGAGGTATAATGTACAACGTACTATAGAAGACATCTCAATTTCCTTCCTTTCCACAATGATCGTTTGTCACGAAAGTTAGAGCGCATACACTTTAACTCTATGTCATGTCTGTGTCAGCCCGCTTGCCGCAACGTGACGTGTTTGAGTGCTAAGTTGTATTACTTATGTGCAGTGAGATACTGTTTTAATAACTCGAGAAACATATAAAAGTCAAGGAGTGGCGTGCCCCGCGGTCGCAACTTCACCACTATATCATTTATTTGTAATAGCTACTCTAGTACGTATCACATTATACCTCAATGGTTTACGGCAAGTCAGCGATCGGGCTTGATATTTGAACTTAAATTGGTTTACATAACGTTTTATCTTTTTTTATGAATAAGGTGGTTGGTTAACAGAAAAGCACGATACTTAAAAAACAATACATAATAGATCTATCTGTTGTTACCAGAGTGCACATTACATAGGCGAGATGTGTCGCTATATACTCGCGACGCCGCCCTCGCCGGCCGACACACAACACGACGTGCGCGTCATCTATGGCAACGGACTCCGACCGCAGGCAAGTAAATTAGCAATCGGTTGTTTACGATACGCAAACTTACATATCTAAGCTATGATCTCCAGTATAAGATGACCTCTCATTGTACGGAAAGCCTATATAATGCGAGATCAGTTTATACTGCAAAATAATAAGCTTGATATGTAGCCGTATGCCCGCTTTATTGCAGTTATTAACGGTTTTTAATGTCTAATTATCTATATGAGAACCGTAAACAGATAAAACTGTATTCAAGATAACTCTACAGCAGATGCCCTAAAGTAGAAGAAGAAGAAGAAAGAATTTTATGATAGATATAGCAATTTTGAATTTTATACAGATACAGTCTTTATTTGCACTATACGTATAGATAGAGGTGAACTGACCTGTGGACCTCACCTTATTCGAGATAGTCTTCAAAACGGTCAGATAGACACAACTCGCCCGTAACTGGCGGTCATGGTAACATGCGTGAAGCGTGGAAATGAGTATCAGAATTAAGTGCCAGTTATTCTGTTCCCAAACTTTAGACTGCACTGAAGTAGGATGTCGGAACCATCGGGGCCAACTACTGGCAGGCTTCATGGGGTAGGAAGGACTCTATATGATGAACTCCTTCTTCATAAAGCGGAAACACAGGAAGTAGACCTTGATGGTGTGACAATAAATGAGATTGACTTCATCGTGTCGACGAAGAAGCAAATATTCAATGGTGTCTCTGATCAACGCAATTAAAACCGCTAGTGATCACCATATGATAAGAAGCACATTGAAAGTTTATATCCAGCTTAAAACATCTCGTCTGGTGAGGTCAACGCTCCGTCCAGTACCGATCTAAATCCAAAACTCCGAGAACTTCTAGTTCTACTCCAAAATCGTTTCGATTGCCTGGGGAGCGACGTGGACGATTATAACCACGGGTTCGTGGAAACTGTCGTACGATCGGGATTTAAGACCCGTCGTACATACAGAACCGAAAATCTCTGCCCTCTTACCCCTACTCAGCTCAAGAAAAAACACGTGCTATGATTTTGAAGTCTTTTAAGTCGATCATCGAGTCATCCAAACCGGAGCTTTTGAGAGAGGTCGAGAGGTTCTATGGTCAGTTATACAGGTCAACGTGGAAACCCTTTACAAATCTGGCGAACGAACCGAGAGCTAGATTGACCCGATAATATACTAAAGACATTCCTCTATGATGTATGACTCTAATACAGCTCAAAAACAATAAAGCATCAGGTGATGATGGAGTTATAGCTGAACATCTGAAGCTGGGTGGAAAACTGGTCCTTAAGGCCCTTCAGAGGTTATTCAACTCCGTCATACACGAAGGAAAAACACCGCAGTCATGGGAAAGAAGTGGGTTGGTGCTCTTCGTCAAAAGGGCGATAAGGCCCTGCTGAAGAACCATAGGCCCATCTTCACTTCTGAGCCATGTTTACAAGCTGTTTTCGAAAATCATCACGAATCGTCTCGCGCAGGTTTAAAGCCTCCCGAACTTGCTGGTTACCAAAAAGGCTTCAGTACATACATACCCTACTGCAAGTTGTACAGTAGACCGAAGCGTATAGCCTGCCTTTGCTTAGCTTACTTAGCGTTTGTGGACAACAAGCAATCCTTTTATTCGATCAAGACAGCGGTGCCGTGTCGACGACCGGTGCATCGAAGTGCTGAAGTGTTTGTACGAAAACGCCACTATGGCAGTCCGAAAACAGGATCAGAACTCGAAACCTATCCTGCTGTGACAGGGAGACGTTATCTCTCCACAACTGTTCACCGCCGCACTGGAAGACGTTTTCAAGGTTCTGGTTTGGAAAGAGCTAGGCATCAACATTTATGGCGAGTACATCACACACCGTCGGTTTGCGGACGAAATGTAATGCTTAATGACCTCAGTAGAGCCTTCAAAAAGTTAGTTTCCAACTTTTGTGAAGATCAGAGAGTCGAAGATGTTGCCGATTATGTATACCTGGGACAAATTGTCTAGGTGGTATAGGTAAGTCCAACTTCGAGAAAGAGGTCAATCGTCGAATCCAAGTCGGCTGGGCAGCGTTCGGGAAACTACGCAATATCTTCTCGTCCAAAATACCACATTGTCTGAAAACGAAGGTCTTTTACGAGTATGTGTTGCCAGTGATGACTAATGGTACTAAGACGTAGTCGCCCACCATGGGCCTCATAAGAAAGCTCAAGGTAACCTAAAGGGAAATGGAGAGGTCTATGCTCGGAGTCTTCCTGCGAGATCGAATCAAAAATGAGATGCTCAAAAGAACCAAGGTAACCGTCATAGCCCGAAGAATTGCTGAAGTGGCAGTGGGCGGAACACATTGCTCTTAGAGTCTATGGCAGATGGGGCCGAAAACTTGTCGACCGCAAGACGCAGCGTGATCAGACCCCCCTCGAGGTGGATCGAAGACCTGGTGGAGGTTGCGGGAATCCACTGGATGCTAGTAGCGTTCGACACCGGTCCGCTGTGGCGATCTTTGGGTGAGGCCTATGTTCGGCATTGGACGTGTTTCGGCTGAGATGATATGTGTATTTTTATAATATCGCTTTAGTTATTGTAACTGTATTACTTCCTTGAGAATTAGTTAAATATATTTATCTTAACAATAAAAATCCTTGTGGGCTGTCGATCTCTGCTCACAATACTACTTGTAATTATAAATATTAATTAATATGATAATATTGAACATTGGACATTGAAGGTTGGTTGGGAATTAACTAACAGAGTCAAACTCTATGAATAATGTTGATTATTTATGAATAAGTTATCAATCATTTACTGGTATAAACCATATAAATCAAACATTTCTATTACCTACTATGTCAGTTTATCAATCTCATACCATTCCCAATAATAATTACGATATTATATTTTTTTATTCATTAATCATCTTGCTTACCGGAGTCCACTAAATTTAACCAAGATTTATCTCATTATTTCAGATCTGGAATGATTTCGTAAAAAGATTCAACATCAAGTCGGTGACAGAGTTCTATGGAGCGACGGAAGGAAATGCCAATATTGGTAGGACATATAAGTTTTTAAACCATCGCGAATTTCAGTCATATTAGACTATAATGAACGGAGGACTTTTTTTATACAAGGACTTTTCGCGCACAGATAATCAAAGCATTGACCGTCACGAGAAAACCATTCGTGACTTACGGTCAATGCAACTTGGCCGAAACGTCGAGATTAGTCAAAGCATATATTTAATATATCAAACCATTTTATTACACCTATAAGTAACATAATGTACTCTTTTAATGTTGATCGAACGTTTTGCAGCGTTCGTGGTCGCAGGGTAACTAAGGAAACAGGCGTAATTGTAGATTTGAAAAGTTATTTTATCTACCGTACAATTGTTTTTTTTAGTTATTTATTTTATTTGCCCCACACTAGGATTTCTCCTGTGTCGTGGGTGCGTTTACATGAATTCCACATACAACACACCCAGACCCGGGACCACTACCTGCAGATCATATTGTCGCGGAGTGCCTTCCTCCGTTTCTTTACCGGTTTGCTCAACTAGGAGGTTCTCTCCACGGCAGCAAGTATCGGAGATCAGTTAACGAGATCAATGAAACGTATCATATATATTGTTATATAGGTATATTGTTATTCACAACCTCAATTAACACTTCTTGGTAATGTTTATATTTTTTAAATATAGCTTACTATCACAATTTAAGCTAGTTAAAAACAAATAATTGTAATATTGCAGGCAGACTATTTGTCAGAGCGACAGCTGTGTCGAACCACTAGCGTTCAGAATCGAATGTGTAATGATAATCAAAATATGAACGATTCGACACCATAATACTAAATTCTAATTTTAATTTGAATAAAGAATGAATCATGAAGTGGACAGTGATGGAGATAAAAGGTCTGAAGTCATGAAAGAGGTTGATTGAAATGAAGATGACTTATTCAAATTACAAATATTTGTGCCGTGCAGGAATCGAACCCACGACCCGAAGCGCAGCAGCCGACTGTATCAGCCACTGCACAACCAGTGCCTTCGATTGTAATCATATATTGTTACGATGCACGCAGTAATCAATCACAGTGTACAGACGTATTTCTCAAGAAATGTCCGATGTCTTGATGTTTTTCGGTGTGGTATGGAGTTTGGGAATTAATTATATAAATTATTTTTAAAACAGGATTCCAAACTGGTGGTGCATGCCAACCATCATCTCTATTAAAATTAGGATGTTTTGATTTCAATAGCCTTAGGAAACTTTCTTAGTACATATTCATATTAGTTCTATTTCGCCAGGACTTGAGGTCGATCAGGAGAAAATGGTTAAGTTTCTAAAACGTCAATCACTGAGTTTCCGGCGGCTTCTGCGACGGAAATAATTAAGTTCCAAGCTTCATACCACACTGGACACACAAGACACTGGGAGATTACTGCTTGCATTGAAACTATTTTTAATCATAATTGTATAGTAGATAAAATTACTTTTAAAATCTGTAACGGCTCCTGTCGCCTTATGGCCGAAATTAATAACCAATGTAATCCAAAATGTTCAGCTTAAGATTTTGAAATTCATCCGTGTGTTGCGATTACATCCATTTAAATCCAAGATTTTGAATTAAATCGATTATTAATTATAAGTATATAAGTGTTTCTCTTTTACACGGGTTTATATCCCCTGTAAGGGGGAACCCGGTCTTTTGATAGGCTTACGCGAGGACATGGGTGCAACACGCAGAGGCCCTTTAGAGAATTTTAATCTAAAATGTAATGGGACACTAACCGGGGACTCTCCATGGCTGCACTATAAAATGCAGTCTCGGATTGTCCCCGGAGGTGTAAAACTATTGTATGAAATGGAAACTACAAGTATAAGGTCTATTGCAATGGGTGCTAAATGGATTTAATACTAAGAAAAACGGAAAAAACGGCATCTGCCTTTCAACCTTTAAAGTGAAATTCTGTGGCAGACGGTGACTTGCCACTCAGTGTTTTATTATTATAATCAGTAATAATCGCGAAAACCTAAGACGTAACAATTATGCTCGAACGTCAACCAATCAGCTCGCACTTGGATACTGTCTATACAATTATACCTTTCGTATTTAGTTGTTCGGATCGAAACTAATTTCTTTAAAACCATAGATTAATGAGTATTATGTTATAGTCAAAGCCCGACTCCTATATTTTCTTCTCCTTATAGTTCTCAGTCAACGGCCAGAACTACTTTGTGATGCGGACTCTGATTAATGATTTTTTTTGTTAAATCGATTGCCTAATACTGTCAGTCAAAATTCAAATTATTTGCATCGGTCTTTTACTAGTCAAACCTAGATTGGAATAAAATGTAGGAAAACATGAATTCGGCAGAAAACAATTTAAAATAATCTTACTTGTCGTGTTGAAACTTAAACTCAAGCACAAATGAAATTATTCTTTGATTACCTCAATTCAGTACCGCTTAGCATTGACTAGTCAAAGCCCAAACCTTTTTATTTTTGTTTCGACTTTTGTCTATTATGTTTAGTCCATGCACTACAAGACGCATTTCCACCAGGTAATCTATTTATTTTATAAAGAAAGGTTTGCTTAGATGCACTTCGGTTAAAGGCCGAAAATCAAATATATTTTGAAGTTTGATGAAAGTTGTTGGTCAAACCTAGCCTAGCCATTCCGCAGAGAGACGACACTTCGGACTTTGACTATACAATACAAAAATCTTTGACAACGATAATTTAATATTGCTTATCAATATTTTGGAATTCCAGTAATCAAAGGGCCTGGTACTAGTTTCCTTTTTTAGTTATTTTCTTTTCTTGTCTGTTGAAGAGTTTGGAGCGGCTCAATCGCAGCGCCGAACGCATTTACGTTTCAATTGTGTAAAGAAACCTTTATAAGGGGTACTGTAGTATAGTTAAAGTATAAATCTGCTAATAGTATCATCAGTCGAATAACCAAAACCATGGTCATATATTACAGCTAACGTCGACGGCACGCCGGGAGCCATCGGCTTCGTATCACGTGTCTTCCCTGGTGTATACCCAATCGCCATCATCAAAGTGAACCAGGAAACTGGAGAGCCAGTGCGAAATTCACAGGGGCTTTGTCAGGTAAGAAATTGCTATATTTACATCAATAAACAGTTTTTTTTTAAACTTTGCCCCACACTTGGTTTTCTCCTGTTTCGTGGGTGCGTTTACAGACATAAATTCCACACACAATACACCCAGACCCGGAACAACTACCTGCAGATCATACAAATATTTGTTCCGTGCGGGAATCAAACCCACGACCCGGTGCGCTGCAGCCGACTGTATCAGCCACTGCACCATCCGTCAGTACAATATAATTACTTCATGGGTACAAAAGGACTTTTTTTCCGTACTAGCGTTCGGATTAAGAATATAATACCACTCCCATCTCCTGTGGATGTTGTTTAAAGGTGACTCTAGACTAGTGGTATAGGCAACAGCGTATCTTCTGTTGAAAAGTAGCTATTCTGCGCTTAACAATCCACCTGCCAAGCTTGGTGAGTACTGGTAAATTAGTCCATACATCGCTGCAAAGTATAATTCAGATAAATTTATTGAACCCTGACACTTGGTAGCTTCGTAAGTGATATCAGTAAGATGTTGAATGCATACAAGTGGACGAATAGCCGAACAAAAAAGAGATTAGATTGACTGTCTTTACATATTGCTATCACTTTCGGAGACGCACGTCTGCGTCGCGACTACACGAGTTTATAAAGCCATCGAAGAACTTCCATATATCAGGTGATGAAGAGTTCATAATATTTTCAAAGATATAACGGCGTTTAGGTGCTCTCACCATCTGGTTGCAACGATTTCTTGTTTGCTTATACAGGCGCCAGTTCTCCTCATCAGGATCCCTTTTAAAATTTTGAAAGTTCCGATCCCGTCGTCTCATCGCCATACGGACTCCTTGAGTTATCCAGGGAGCAGACATTTTTGTGAATCAAAAAGCTGTAGTACAGAGTAGTTAAATAGAGACAGTTTCTCGTCCACAGTAGGCGCCTCAAGAATATTGGTCCAGTCAAGAGATTGTGCATCACTGTTGAGTTTTCGCTATCCAACCTTGCAAAGCTTCGAATAAAAATAGTGGCAGGTCGCTGCTTAGGAGGCTTAATTAAACTTTAGGAATAGCAAGACTCCTATGCTCTGCCGGGAGCACTAACCGGCCCAAGTGTAACATTCAATTTGGACTACTTGATATCTACTACTTACAAAAGTTACGAATTAGACCACGGACAAAATTTTCAGCGCGTCAGGTTATATTACCTGGCCAACCGACTCATTAGCGGGTTTTGTCGTAATCGTGAAGCTTGGCAGGCGAGTTGGAGATCGAAGTTGATTTATATCGATAAATGTACTCGAAGGACGCTGTTCCTACCTTCCAGATAATTCCGTAATCGCCTTTTACGACTCCTACGGGATGAAATAGGGTAGTGCTTGCTAGTCTCAGCCGCCACCACACGGTAGTCGTTATTGGAAAATATATTAATATTTAATATCTCAATAGTTGGCGCAACCTAACGAGCCTGGGGTTTTCATCGGCAAGATCCAAGCTCACAACCCAGCGCGGCAGTACTTGGGATATGTGGACAAGGATGCTTCGGAAAAGAAGGTGGTCACAAATGTCTTCAAAGTCGGCGACTCCGCTTTCATATCAGGTATTTATATAAATTTATTACATAATCTCATGTCATGCCTATGCAGATAATATGAATATTTAGAGCTGTTGCCAGGGTTACGTACTGGACAATTTTCAACCTACAACTAACTACTTTTGTACCGTAGTACTAAGTACTGTATTAGTAAATAGTATTAGCGAAATTCAATATAACTAATTATTACAGTGGATATAAGCTGATTTCGGGTAAGTTTAGTGCAGTTTTCTTACTAAATAGTTTGAGTGAGACATTCATTTGTAATACATTCCTAAAAAAACCAAAATAAAGAGTTGTCACGTATACAACTTTTCAACGTCTTTCTACGAATATTTTTTTATTTAAGAATTAACACTTATGTTGTAATTTATTTTATGTATATATGATATGTTGTCACTGTGTCTCTGTGTCACTTTTATGTTATATCATTAGAATATTGTAATGCGAAATATATAGATATAAATGTGGAAATATTCGGCTTTCATCCTGCCCTGATATTTTTAGCATGTCTTTATTACACAGTCTGGCTACGGCCCTGTGAATGTTGCTCTACTTTATTTGGGTTTATGGATTTATATTTTTATTTAGATAGGTTTGGGTTTTGGGCAGAGTGAAGCTCTAAAATTCACTCAATAGCAATGGATTATACGGGAAGCGGGAAGCTAAGATGATGATAATAATACGTTAATTGTATAACTTACAACGGGCAGCCGGGAGTAATTTATGAACGCCATTTTACACGTAGAAACTACTGGATTAATCTTTCACGTTAGTCTAGTATTGTTTAACAGTTCCTTTTGAGACATGTCGTATAGCATCTAGCCGCCATAGGCACTGCAGTAAACGATTTTATACAATTAAAATTTCATACAGAGCAGATTTTGCTATATAATTGAAAATCCCTCGACGGCATAGATTTCACCCATATCAAAAGTATAAAATAAATTATCGCAACCTAACTACGAAACCTGTCTACTTACCTAGACATGATAGCTAGTAATTAATTAATTATTATTACTAATAATAACACTTCTTAAAACGTGTGTTTTTTAACGCTAGTACTTCTCGTGTGCTGTGGGTACAGTATAGTAACTAGCATTATTATTTGGTTTCTATCTTTCTTGTAAGTAATGCTATATAACCCGCTGTGCTTGTCGAAGTGCAGATCATAGAATATGGCGTATTCTGCTACGCCCTATCATTTTATGAAAAAGCGGCACTTCATGATATCCTTGTGATATTGTTCAATCGGGTGATCCGTAAGAACTTTAAGCTGCAGTGACAATGGCCGGGTCACATTACTCGTAGAACTGGTGGCCGTTGAGACAAAAGGGGTTCTCGAGTGTAGACCGCGCAGCGAAAAACACAGCGTGAAACGACCTCCAACTACGTGGAGACGACCTGGTGAAGGTCGCTGGGAGTCGTTGAATGCGGGCGGCATGAAAGCGGTCGTTGTGGATATCTAGCGGGCTATTGTTAAGCAGTGGACGTCTTTTGGCTGATATGATGATGATGATGATGATTGTTCAATACAAAAACCATTGCCGACCAGTTGTTCACCAGACCATATTTTGTAGAGTGCTCTTGAAACTTAACAAAAATGCAAACAAATGTTGTAATAATTTGGTGTAGATAGCCAAAATGCGAAAAGGCTGGGAAGATGATCGTTTGAAGTCTACCTGCTTCCTTATAGGTGACATCCTGGTAGCAGACGAGCTGGGCTACCTGTACTTCCGCGACCGCACGGGTGATACGTACCGGTGGCGAGGAGAGAATGTCTCCACCACTGAGGTGGAAGCTGCCGTCTCCAGAGTTGCTGACCACAGGGATGCCGTCGCATATGGGGTTTTGGTAAATGATTTGTAAAGATTCATGTTCTTATGTGATGTGGTGGTCCAACGATAGAAGTCGATTAATGTTAACTATTTTTGGTTCGGTGGCGGGTGTTACACCAACCGCACCTGGGGCAATGTTCTAAAAATTACGAACCTGACGTGTAAAGGGGACGTTGGGGTGTACTAGGTACTCCCAAGGTCCTGATCTGCGCTGATGACGTTCGTTCCTGCGCACCTGCTATGCGCGATATGCTGCCACGAAGAAAGACGAGTAGGCATCCCTTCCAATAAAAATGCAGAAGACTTAAGTAATAATTCTCCAGGGTTCTTGATTTGTTATCTTCCATACTATATGACAGTTGAGCTATGACTGTGTCTGGGCTCCATTTCGCCCGATCTTATAAACCGTAGTTGCGTTACTGAAACATAATACTGCACAATATTGAAATAAATCATTAACTATTATTAGATCATTTTAAATTTCATTATGGGATAGGCTTGTTATGTGAATGAAAAGCTATTGTTTGCGAGTGCGTATAACATAACATTGATTCATTGTGCATTACTATAAACAATGTAGTAATACCACGTGTATTTACTAACAGGTGCCAAACACTGAGGGTAGGGCTGGCATGTGTGGTATAGTTGATGTGGACGGGACCCTTGACCTGGACAAATTAGCTCGGGACCTTGCAAGAGACCTGCCTGTGTACGCCAGACCTGTGTTTATCAGGGTCCTGGACAGTTTGGATATGACTGGTGAGTAAAAGTATTGTTAAACTGACACGTCCAAATTAGTCATGGAAGTTTGATATTATAAAGACTTAAAATTCTAGCAAATGTCCAAAATGTGTTCCTATGGGGTGCGAACCCGACACTTCGGGCAAGGGCCACAGACCCAGGTCCCGAGCCTCGCGACCCCTTGCGCAGATGATCTAGTGAATTCGTACCGGTCTAGGTGTGTTGTGTGCTCATTTTGTCATAATCGCCACGCTTGGCGGGCGTGTTGGCAGCGGCAGTTGAGTTGTAAATCTATGTACTCGAAGGACGCTGCTGGCCAACGTCCAGCTAAATCCCATAGTCGCCTTCCAGAAACGTCACGGCCAATTTTTGTGATTATTACACTGTGCTAATTTATATACTTATGGGAAGGTTCTAGTATGTAGCATTTTAAGGTACCATTCTTACGTATAGACTTCTAGACATAATAATTCTTTTGAATATTTTCTTAAAAAGTAACCAAACTTTACAGATGTCGGAACAGGCTAGAATTTTAAGTCTTTATAACATCCAACTTCTACCAATAATAATACAACACGGTTATCATTATATAACTGACGCGACGTCTATAATAATAAAGTTGACGGTAATCATTATATAATTGACAGTAATAATAATATACTTCATTGACGTCAGTAACAATATAATTGACTTTTATATTTTTACTATCGTCAGTTATACTCGTATTTTTATTGAGTTATCTCGTTTTTCCCTGACACCACAGAGTTTATCCTATTTTTCTACAGGTACATTTAAACTGAAGAAGATGGATCTGCAAAAGGATGGTTTCGATCCGAAACTAGCCAAAAAAGACAAACTTTATTATTTAGATCTGAAACAGCGCCGGTATCTACCTCTAGGGGTAGAGGAGTACGACAATATCATTAGTGGAAATATAAGGCTGTGATCTGATTACAATATGTTGTTACGGTGTTGTTAAAGTTAATAAAAGTAGTTCAAATTATACATATGGTCCTGTAAACTTAGCCATCTGAGTAGTTGACATCAACATTTAGTATAAAAGCTGTTACTATTCTTTGCTTTCAAACTACACAGTTTAAAATGCATTTTATGAAGCAATACGCTACAAGCAAAATGTAATTCCTGTAAACAGGATTGATAAAATTTCATATATTTTTTTATGATTAATCTGTTGAACAGACAACTACACGACTAATGATGCTAAAAATGTGAGTGTGAGTTCACACGCGGTAGAAGTGAAACTTTGTATTTTGGTTAATTTGTGGGAGAATGAGATGAATAAACTATGGAGGTGGTAAACAGAGAGAGAGAGAGAGAGCGCGATTTATCGACAATAGGGAATCTATATAGAAACGTGATTTATCTCATTCTCTCACAGCCTAAACCCTATAAATACATTTATAGTGGTCTCTCTTTCGTTACATATTTTCGTTTCATAAAATCCAATTCACACCGTTCTAAAATAAGTTTCACTTCAATAACAGTATTACCGAACCAGTATCAATACGACATCTTAAGTTGGTTGGTTGTGACTGACAAGTCAAGCGGTAAAACTGTGTTTTTATATAAATCGTGTCGAGAGATCGAGACACTGCGCACACCATTTTTTCGACACCGTTTTGATAGTATACACATCTCATCGTGATGTCGCAGGGAAATATGATCTACGACTAAGAGAGTAAAGTTAAACTCTTATTTCTCTCTCTTTTTTAAAGTTTGTGTCTGACTTTAGTACACAGCACTGAGTCAGGCTTGTTAGCAGATATGGCAATAACGGCTACATTTCAACAATGAATTTCACTGCTGTGTTATTTTACAACAACTGTTATTATAAACTGCTGTCAGTTGTCCTGTTATCCTGCTGTTGAGTCGTTGTGCTGTTTTGCAACATTATAATGAATTATGGATTATGTGTAGCTTGTCATATTGTAAAGTTTATATACAGTACATGACTTGGTAATTACTTACAATAATCTAAAACACTTACTATATAGTATACTAAAATGAATTAGTAATTACAATAACCTAAAACACCAAACTAAACTTTTCAACTATCACCGGAGGATAATGACAATTGTGTTCGTGATCGCAATGACAACAATAACAATAACATTTACATTAGTCGCAAGCGCAACTCGCATTACATTATTGTCTTACTGTTGTAAAATTTTCGTTATACGTTGTTTAGTTATTGCCTCAGTTAAATATTAAAATCGACATTATTCCAATAGAATATAGCATAAAATCGTAAAATAAAACATGTGACTCACGACATTAAGATAACAGACAACGATAAAAATAAAAGTGAACTTTATGACGTGCACTTAAGGACTATAATCGTTATGATTTGTAATTCTTTAGCAATGTGAAGTAAGTCTTATTTGAATAGCACCATATCTCTCACACCTATTGGTTGCGCAAAATACTTTCTTATTGGCCACGTAGACGTGCGACATTAGCTGCGAGTGTGCGCGCACTGCCTCGGTGTTGTCGATAACAATAACGAAAAAACGACAGCAGGATAATTCGTTCTTCAATAATTTGTTATACCTTGCGTAAGAATAATGCATTACATTAACCGTTATTGAAATAATGACCACCTCTACTTGTTAGCCAGCTTATTCGCTATGTACTGTGAAATCATCCACGCACGGAAAGCAATAGTGACGAAATAACTGAATACAAAAAAGGGTTCTGTTCATGGAATAAATTCACATGGCACAGCGAATATGGGCCCTAGCTAGTAATATACTTTAAGTGTTCGTTGGTGTTTACTATGTATTGCAACATTTGTGAGTATTTTTCTATGTATGTATATATATATTCTATATATAGTATATATATATATATAGTCCGTGTGGTGTCCGGATTAAGAATATAGCATCACTCCATTTCCTCCCGTGGATGTCGTAAGAGGCGACTAAGGGAATCTAAACCAGAGGGATGGGCAGCAGCGTTCCTCCTGTGAAGCGGTAGCCATACTGCGCTCACCAACCCGCCTGCCAAGCGTGGTGAGTATTGGTAAATACCCCCCAAAATGATGACACAGTTGTGGAATCTATGGGGGAGGCCTTTGTTCAGCAGTGGACGTATAAATGGCCGATATGATATATATTCTGCAAAATCTAATGTATGTAGTATATCTGTAAACCTATTTTAGAGATCCTACTTTCCTAGGTGGTATTCCAAAGGCTGTTTCTATGTATAAATGATACATTTAATTTTTTTATAAGAAGTCGAATATTTAATCTTTTCGGCATGTTATAGCAGTGATACGTAGCGAATGTAAAGTAATGATGATAATAATTTCGTATCGTATAGGAAGGAGGTCAAATCTATGAATTTATTAAATATCTAAGCATTTTGGATACTGATAACTGATAGGCTAATATAGAACAAAAAAAGCGTATTTTTTATATTTCTATATATTTGTAATATTATATATATATATATATATATATATATATATTGTAAACGTTATCGAAATGCTTATTGCGCTAAAATTGTAAACATGGCAATATTAATTTTTAATAAAATATCATTATATTTTACTTACTTTTAAAGAAAGGTTTTCTCTTAATAACTTTGGACTTGACATGTCCCCGATAGTTCACATTCCTCCCATTTGTAATAAATAGATTAAGTTTGACGCCAATGAATCTGAAAACGCAGTATATTACTAAAAAATAATATTTTTGTATTTACATCGCTAAGTCGGGCCATACATTTCTGATTTAATCGATGTTGAGCGCTTATCTACCCCCTTTACCTGCGTGCATAAGTGATTTTTGGTTCTGTTTGGCAGTATGCCATTGTGCACGCCGACCCCCCACTCTTTCACTGAACGCTAAGAACAATTACCGATCAATTATAGGTACCTTATTGTACCTCGGGTAATACAAAAGTTGCTATTCGATATATCGTCAGCGCTAAGAGGGTATTCATCGGCATGACTGTCGACCTATCGACTGACTGTCGTGAATGGTATTTACTAATATTTTTTTTTATCCATATACACTTCAGTTAAACACTTGTGTTACAAGAATGATTAATGTAGAATAGTACATTTAACTCTAGTTTCAAAATTTTATATACCTATTGCTGCAGCCGATGTTCTCAATCCATAGATTTGTCTACCTAGGTAGTTCAATTCATAGTTATGTTTATAGACTTAACACCCGAACATTTAAATTTAAATAAATACAAAGCGTCTTCATGTTGTCAGAACAACAATGAACAACTTTATTTTACGCCTTTAACACTATGAATATAGTTCGATACTATATTTACCTAACCTCATACCTCTTTGAAAAGGTAGTTTGTGGAAAAGGGTATAAATCAACAAACACTCAGGTAATATGTATGTACTTAAATAGTGAATTCTGGTGTCGGAATATTTCTTATTGTTTTTAATACAATCGTGTTATTTATTTAGCCTAAGTGCCGTCACAATCTTGTTATTTTTAATCAGCACCTAAGAATTCTAATTGTTATAATTTTTGTATATAAAGTTGTAAAGCTATTACATATATACTTGCCCCGTTGTTGGTTAAACCGATTTTTATTAAAATGATTTACATGTTTTGTATGAAAAGGCTAAATAATAAGGCTTGGGAGTTTATTGTGTTGTTTATTTTTTATATTTATTTGTTATATGGATTAGATTATAAGATTATTTAACGGTATGGGATATGTTGAAAAAACTACATTAAATGAATATTTTCTTACAATAGTTTTTTATTTTGTATTTTTCTGTATCCCTGGCGAATACGCTGAGACGTATATTTACGTTTTACTATCCTAGTACGCTCGAGGAGCACGTTCGCAATAGTTTTACCTATCCATCCTTCATCACACACTGGTTAAAGACTTGCGTCTTGAGGCATTGCGGTATTGTTGACGAAAAGACGTTACGAAGTTTCCCAAACGCCGCCCAGCCGAGTCGGATTCGACGATTGACCTCTTTCTCAAAGTTGGACCTACCTAAAAAGTAGTAGCTTGTCCCAGGTAGACATACTCGTCTACAACTTCGAGAACAGAGCTCCCAACGGATATTGGGATGGGCATTTGACATGACTTTTGTCTTGCCCATGTTCATTTTAAGGCCCACCCACCCGTTGGGAAACTGTTGCGATCATCGAGCATTGTGCTGAGCTCTTGCAGCGATTCTGCCATGAATACGATGTCATCGGCAAATCGAAGGTAAGTGATATACTCGCCATTGATGTTAATGCCGAATCCTTTCCACTCCAGTAGCTTGAAGGCATCCTCCATTGCAGCGGTGAACAGTTTCGGGGAAATTACGTCCCCCTGTCTCACACCTCTGCAATGGAATTGCCCCCGTGCTCTGTTCATGTACTCGGACCGATATGGTGGCGTTTCTGTATAAGCACTTCAACACTTCAATGTACCGATAGCCAATCTGGCACCGCTGCAGAGATTGCAGCACTGCCCTGGTTTCGATCGAATCGAAGGCTTTCTCATAGTCCACAAACGCCAAGCATAGTGGCAGATTATATTCCTCGGTCTTCTGTATAACCTGCCGCAGCGGATGGATGTGGTCTGTGTCTACTGAAACCTTTTCGGAAGCCGGCTTATTCGGGAGGCTGGAAGTCATCAAACCTGCGCTCGAGACGATTCGTAATGACCCTTGAAAACAGCTTATAAACATGGCTCAGAAGTGAGATGGGGCTATAATTCTTCAATAGGGTGTTATCACCCTTTTTGAAGAAGAGCACCACCTCACCTCTGTTTCACTTGACTTGACTTGAATAGCTTCTGAAAGACTTTAAGTACCGGTGTGCCACCCGCTTTCAGAAGCTCTGTCGTAATTCCGTCCCCACCTGCGGCGCCTTGTTATTTTTAAGCTGTTTCAAGGCCATCCCAATCTCGTACAGGCTGATGTCCGGGATATCCTCGGTATACATAGGCTGCACTAAAAGTATCGGGAATGGAATATTTCCACTGTTCATGTCATATTAAAATCTTTTTAATTGAAAACACCTTGGTTTTACAAATCGAATACCATTTATTTATTTAAAAAAAGATTCACGGTCTTGTCACAAGGTTTTGTCAAACTTGTTTAGTCGTTGAGAAAATGGAATTGACTTTGATTGCTGGCCACAGAGTGTCATTGAATAACACGTGTGTCAAAAATATTTTGTTATTTTTGAGTAATTTTTGTGACTTATCGTTTTGTATATTCCTGTTATCCGATAAAAGATTTTTGTTTTGTGCATAAGTATTTATAATCGGTAGTCGTCACTATGGACAAGAACAAACCTCCCGACCCTCCTGATATCTCAAGACCTTCAACCCCTATATCTGGCTTCACCTTCATTGACGCAAATTCCAATCCCCCGAGTCAAATTGCTGACACCGGGTGTTCATTGAGCGGATCACTAAGTCCCCAATGCCAACCAAACACGCGCAAACGTCCGGTTAATGAAGAGGTAACGTCAAATCGTCCTTCGAAACAACCCAGAAGTCAAGTCGGCCGGGAAGTATATTCTGTGGTAGATAAAGCTCCATATATTGTACACGTGTCTCGCAAAGAGCAACAGTCAAATGCTGGCACTACTCTTCATCCAGTAACTTTTGGCCTATTCTTGCTTAAAAATAATATAACTAACATTATTCGTGATGGTATCAAGAAGGTAGGCAGAAATCGTATTTCGGTAGAGTTTGCATCCCCTGAGGATGCCAACTCATTTTTATCTAATAGCCTGTTATCAAAAAATAGTTTTGAGGCCAAAATACCAACATTTAATATTACCCGCATGGGTGTCGTAACTGGCGTTCCAACAGATTTGTCAGAAGAGGAGGCGAGGTCTTACCTAAATGTGCCTTCAGGATGTGGGAAAATCCTTAAAGTTCGGCGGATTAATAAAAAATTTGTAAGAGATAATACCACTGAGTGGCATCCGACAGAAACTTGTGTCATCACTTTTGATGGACAAGTTTTACCTAATAGAATCTTTTGTTGCTACACTGCCTTACCTGTACAGCAATATATTTATCCTACCATTCAATGTCGTAAATGTTGTAGATTCGGTCACGTAGAATTTTTGTGCCGGTCCAAACCTCGCTGCAGCAAATGTGGCCGCGACCACCCTGGTGTTGGATGCTCTATTTCTGAAAATGATGCCTTTTGTGTGCTGTGCTCTGGCAGTCACTTTGCCAATAGCAGGGCCTGTCCGGAGTATGGTAGACAAAGAGCCATAAAGACTGTTATGGCTGAGAAGACTATTTCATATGCTGAGGCCAGTAAATATATCCCTAATGCAACTCGCAGTTATTGCAGACATCACAAAAACATCATCGTCTACATCTCAGTCATACCGCAAAACAATTTCCCTAAAGCCAAAGACTCATACTGCCCTTTCTCCGTCTTATGATAAAGCTGCTCATCAGCTGCTAACTAGTACCCCCCAATCTTCTCAGCCTAATGGATGCCTTTTCAACAATCAGCTCTTTGAAAATTCTGACAGTTTGTCTACTATTATTGAACTTCTCATCAAACTTCTGACAACTTTTATGTCTTCTAATATATCCCAATCACCGTCCAACGTTGCTGATAAACTTATATCATTACTTTTAAATATTAAAAATGGCAGCTTCCCAAGTGTTTCTGCAATGGAACGTGAGGAGCGTGTGGCATAAAAAACACGACCTCATATACCTACTCAATAAATATAAGCCATTGGCTTGTTCCATTGCGGAGACTTGGCTTATTTCAAGTCTTAGTTTTCGTATGCCACACTTTAATATCCTCAGATGTGATCGATCTGATGGCTATGGAGGATCGGCTCTATTCATAAATAATCGTGTACCACTTGTGTCCGTGTCTATACCTCTGCTTGATATGGATATGAGTATTGTGGCAGGTAGGGTTGAGGGTACAACAATCATTTCTGTTTATATTGCTCATCCTCATCAACGATTTCTATCTATATTACGGGTTTTATTGCGCAGTATTAATGGCCCTGTCCTTGTTATGGGTGACTTCAACTGTCACCACTTTAGATGGGGCTCTGAACGTTGTGATTCTTTTGGGGAAGGTTTAGTTAACATTTTAGATGAGCTTAATCTGTGCATATTAAATGATGGTTGCCCAACTCGCAGAAGCCTTCCTGGTCAGCAGAAAAGCTGTGTTGACCTCACATTTTGCTCGCTTGATATTGCCGCCGCATCTCACTGGGAGTGTCTAAATTCATCTCATGGTAGTGACCACTATCCCATTATTATATCAATACAAGGAAAAACATATTTAGAAAAAATGTCTCCTCCACTTTTGAGGTATAATTTGTCCAAACCTAATTGGGCAGAATATGCATCAACTCTGGAGGATAAAATTGACGTGCTTCCAAATTTAGTTTCGAAAAATTTCGAGGACTCTGGTCACTGTTATGTTAAAACTTGTTATGAGAGTTTTGTTTCGGCCGTCACATCTAGTGCCGATTCCTGTTTTCCTCTTAAAAATAGTGCCCGTAATAAAATTCCATCACCACCGTGGTGGGACCAAGAATGCACCATGGCAATCAGGGAAAGAAATGAGGCGGAAAAGTTATATGATGAAGAGATGATCAATGAAAATCTGATTGTTTACAAACATGCTCTCGCAAAATCACGAAGATTACTGCGGAAAAAGAAACGTTCAGGGTGGGTACATTTTTGTAACTCCTTATCCCCATCTACGCCAGCGTCTGAAGTATGGAAGAGGATTAACAGATTCAGATGTGGATGTTTGCCTTCAATCTCTTCCCCTATAACTCGGGAGATAGCCGAACGATTTTTTGACAAAATAGCTTCGCCTTATGTACCATCTTCATCAGAAAGTTACCTCTCACCCGTGAGGTCAACAGAGGATCCATTTGATAAGCCATTTACTCTAGATGAATTAAATTCAGTTTTACAACATGTCCGTGATTCTGCTCCTGGTATTGATGGTTTAACTTATTCGTTTATAGCTCGTGCTGGCCTCAATGCAAGGAAATACTTTTTAGAAATAGTAAACTTTTGTTATTGTAATAGTTGGGTCCCAGACCAATGGAAATGTCAAATCATTATTCCTCTTTTAAAACCAGGCAAACATGCAGATGACCCGAATGGTCTTAGACCAATTGCTTTGTCATCAGTATTGGTAAAATTATTGGAACATTTAATAAAGAATCGATTAGAGTGGATTGTTGAGTCCAGAGATTTACTGCCGAACTCACAATATGGTTTTAGGAAAGGGTTCAGTACTATGGATAGCGTTGGTGTTTTACTAACGGACATTCGTATATCCTTATCCAAAAATGAATCAGTAGTCGCAGCATTTCTTGACATATCTTCCGCATACGATAATGTCCTTCTTCCCATTCTCAGACAAAAATTGCATCAGCTAAGACTCCCGGTCAAGATGGTGCAGTGTATATGTGCACTTCTTATGTCCCGTTCTTTGGTTTTAAGGGTTCAGGGTGAGGAATTTGACCCCAGGTTAACTTGGAAAGGGTTACCGCAAGGTTCCGTTTTAAGCCCTTTGCTGTATAACTTGTACACAGCGGATATTGATACTTGCCTTAATATTGATTGCCACATTTTACAATATGCTGATGACCTGGCTCTTTATGTTACTAATGAATCAATTACTGATGCAGCTGTATCTCTCTGCCATTCTCTAGATTCTCTGAATCAATGGCTAATAAATCATGGTATGTGTTTATCTCTGCCCAAAAGCTCGGTAATAACATTTGATATATATGTACATGTATGTAATAACATTTGATGATATTTTATGTTTCAAACCAGACATCCTTTTCGATATTGGTATATCTAAAAAGTCTACTACAGCGAATTCGGTCTTTAATGCGCTGATTAGTGAACGTTGGAATGGTTTCGAAATATTTTTCACAGATGCATCCAAATTGACCGATGCCAGTTGCACAGGAGCTGCGGTATACTATCAAAACTCCAGAATAATTTTAAAATTCAAATGCCCTAAGGAGGCTTCTGTCTTCACGGGTGAATGCGTGGCTATTTTGGAAGCATGCCTTTTTATAGAATCGCACAATATTTTTAAGGGCGTAATTTTCACGGATTCCTTGAGTTGTCTTCAAGCTTTGAAGCATAGTCCTTTTAAGAGTAAATTAAACAGTCCTCTTCTTTTTCAAATAAAAAAATGTCTTTTCTCTTGCAAAAATAATAATAAAATTATTCAATTGGTTTGGATACCGGGTCATTCTGGTATCAAGGGAAATGAATGCGTTGACGCATTCGCAAAAAACGCGGTCACATCTGAATCTGCTGATCTCAAACATTATAGTTATTTGGGCTATGATTTGCTGAACCTTCCAAAAAGGTATTTGCAGGCTTCATGGCAAGTTCAATGGAATAACATGGGTAAAAATAAGGGTCGTTTTTATTATGCAATCCAACCCAGCATACCACTAAAACCATGGTTTTATCGGTATAAGAAGGTTTCTAAAACAGTTATATCTGTCCTTTGTAGACTCCGTGTAGGTCATTGTTGTTCTCCTGTCTTTTTACATAAAATTCATGTCAGAGATTCATCTCTGTGCGATTGTGGGTTGGAAGATGGTACTTTAAATCATTTATTTTTTAAATGCCCCAAAAATGATCCATGTCATGATTTATACAGTCATCTTCCTAAATTAAAAATCCCTATACCAATAAACTTTTCTTCTTTACTGACATATTCTTCTTCTGAGCTTTTAGAAGCTTTGATGATTTTTGTCCGTAGTAATGACATAAGATTGTAACTTGCTACTTGCCTAAAATATTCAATAAATTCTGTACATTAAGTCACGTTTTAATTAATTAGTTTTATTTAAAAATGATTACTACACACGTTCTTCCATGACACTACTGACATTGGCAGAATTGTCGACACCGGCACTGTTGCCATATTGAAAAATTGAATTGAATTGAATTGGAATTGACTCGAGAAAATTCAAGAGCGATGATTTATTATGACTTTCGAAGTGGTTTAACACAAAAACAGTGTGTTGACCGGATGATTTCTGCATTTGGTGATGAAGCCCCATCCAAAACCACAATTTATCGCTGGTTTGCTGAATTTCAACGTGGACGTGTCAAGCTCAGTGATGATCCTCGTCAAGGTCGTCCAAAAACTGCAGTCACCCAAGAAAACGTTGATGCTGTGCGTAAGCTGATTGAGGAAGATCGACATGTGACATACCGCGAAATTCAGGCAACTTTAGACATTGGCATGAGTCAAATACAAATAATCTTGCATGAACAATTAGGTGTAAAAAAGTTGTTTTCCCGATGGATACCGCATTTGCTATGTGAAGAGCAAAAAGCGGCTCGCGTTACTTGGTGCGTCAGAACTCTCGAAAGATTCCACGCAGGATCCTCAAATGCTGTATACAACATCGTATCAGGTGACGAATCCTGGATATATGCGTACGAACCCGAAACAAAAAACCAGTCATGAGTTTGGGTGTTCGAAAATGAGTTAAAGCCAACAAAAATTGTTCGTTCACGGAGTGTTGCAAAAAAAATGGTGGCCACGTTTGTCTCCAAAACCGGCCATGTTACGACTATTCCTCTTGAGGGACAAAGAACGGTTAATGCAGAATGGTATGCTAGCATTTGTTTGCCACAGGTCGTTTCTGAACTCCGTAGAGAGAACTGCAACCGCCGCATCATCCTCCATCACGACAATGCGAGTTCTCACACCGCGCACAGAACAAAAGAGTTTTTAGAGCAAGAAAACATAGAATTATTAGACCATCCGCCGTACAGCCCCGACCTAAGCCCTAATGATTTCTATACTTTCCCTAAAATAAAGAATAAATTGCGTGGACAGAGATTTTCATCACCTAAAGAAGCTGTGGACGCCTACAAAACGGCCATTTTGGAGAGCCCAACTTCCGAATGGAATGGTTGCTTCAATGATTGGTTCCATCGTATGGAAAAATGTGTGAAATTTCGCGGAGAATACTTCGAAAAGCAATAAATACATTTTTAAATAGTAATGTTGTGTCACTTCCTTGATTCCCGAAATTTTCAGTGCCGCCCTCGTAGTGTCGGGTTAGTTTGGCTCGCGGGTCTTTGTCAGAGCCAATGGTAGGTATAGTAACCGAGGTGTATAACTGCCGGTAGAAGTTCTCAATCTCTCTCAAAACCTCTGGCTTAGTCGACGCTACACTGCCGTTCTCGGTCTTCAGCTTCATAATACGACTTTGCCCAATATACTTTGGAGCCTTTATTCCGCTCAATCGCCTCTTTAATACCGTTGGTGTTAAAGGTGCGGATATCGTGACGCAAGGACTTTCATATCCGACTATTAAGCAGTCGGTACGCTTCAGCATCACCGGAGGACTGCAGCGTCATGGCACGTCTTTCTGCTATCTGAAATAAAATTCACAGCAGTCGGTGCAAGGCACCCACTACTCTCGATTCGGTGGACAAGACTCTCGAAGTGCTATCGTGCTTCGAAGCCCCAGTGACTGTCCAGGGTAAGGCCTAGGTACTTTATGTTAGGGCCCACCCTGATACATCTCATAATACCTGTGGGTGATTTATGAGATTAATAAGGATTATGTCCAGTATGGTGCCAGCTAAAAATACCACCACCCCATCCCATCCCGTGGGGTCGTAAAAGGCAACTATGGGATTAGCCGGAGGATGGGCAACAGTATCGAGTACATGTCAAGCGTGGCGATTAGCCAATGAGCACATAATACAAACCTATACCGGTCGTAGCGGCAATCTTTGCGGGAGGCTTCTGTCCAGCAATGGACAATTTTTGGCTGAAATGATGATTATGAAGAGTTTGATTTGAGATTATGAAGGATTTGGATTGGCATTCCTTCTGCGTGCAAATAAAAACATACTGGTAATACCAGTCCTTCTGTTAAGAGAGTAGGTGTGATGGTCGCGAATTTCTAAAATATAAAGAGAGAAAACACATTGCTTCTTTAAAAGATTTAAAAGTGACTGTAAAATAACACCGTGCTTACATTAATTACATTTTTTTATTGATGTTATGTGCAGGTATCTGAGAGACAAAAATGGAACTTAGATCAGGGTCGTGCCACTTCATTATGATGAAGCAGCGCTGGTATTCTGCTAAGACCTTAGGTAAGTTCATAGACAGATATCTTGTTCACAATTAATATTCGTTCGGTATGCTACCAAAACACCTTAGCAGATAGAAAACAAAAATCTCGTATCTCGACTAAATGCTGGAACAAGCGTTCAATTAGTTCAGCAGTGAGTGCTTACAGTGCCTTATTCATCCTGGATATGGAATAATATGAATAGACACAGGACATTAAGCGGTGTAACCAAATGGAAACAATGGAATGATGGACGTAGGCACGTAAATATCTAGATGAACCAAAGCGTAGCAGGTGCCTGGATTTCTATTGGGGTACTTGCGTGCCCATACCTAGCGACCCCCGGGACGGCCTCCCCGACCGTCGAGCCTCTGGCGGCGCCAGAGGAGGTAATGTGGTCACTTGCCGCCGTGAGCGCAGCACAGCATAGGTACAGTGTGGCTTCGGGGAGATCCTTTACAATCCCCGCGAGATGTGTCTGGGGTCTTATTACACTCGCTTTTCCTCCGCTAGAGGTGAATCGAAACGCAAGTTTAATGTTATATAGGTATGTACCTAGCAGGTAACTAGTAAGACGTCATGTTTTAAAACACCCGCTATTTAATTGTCGGTTTTACCTTTTTTTTTTATTGATGTCCAGTGGAAATACTACATGGAACTTCCTTCACCCCGGGGGAAGGGCGAAGGGGTATGCCGGACTCCTACCGGCTAAAACCACTGGAGCGGTCATCTTCGGCACCGAAAGGAGGCTCCAGGTCCTCGTAAGATCACACTAGAGCCGCCCGTTGGTGCCACGCCTTTAGGCACATCACGGACGGGGTGTCGGTTTTACCTATAACGTTCTTTATTAATAATCATTTTCTTCCTTCCTTCCGTAGCCATGACCGTCCTCCATTATGAATATCTACCTACTTAAACATTCAAAACATATGCATCGACCTGAGAACGTTTACACGGTGCAGCACCTGCAATAATAGAAAAGACACAATGTCGTTTTTCTCATATCAATGAGCACCTATCACTATCGACTCAACGTCGGACATGTATTAAAAGTACTGGTACCGAAGTTAGGTATAATATTGAGCAGAAAACGAGGTTTTATTGCTGTGATTGACGAAATAAGACAGATAATTTTAGAACTAAGATTCTAAAACTGCAATAATAGGTTAGATATTTACATGCATAATATCACCTTTTCACCAAAGCTAACCTGCTTACCCTGAGCAATTTCTTTTAACTTGTCAACATTGTCTATGTTGGTAAAATGTTGTTTAAATTTGGAATTTCTGTGTATTAATCAAATTATGTAAAACGTCAACTGTAAAAGTCATCCGCGAAAAAAATTGTAAGTGTCGCGTCCAAGAATATTATAAATATTCTTGGTCGCGTCCTATATTGCTATTATTTTATACACAAGTTCAGATGAGTTAACCAGGGTGGGTGACATAGCGCGCCTACCGTTCGGGCATCAGCTGTTGTCGGCGCATGTGCAGCTGGCGCGAGGGGGGCTCGGGGCCGGCGCTCCGCCATTGTCGCGGCCGCTAGCTCGGCAAACGCACCGCATCGTGTCCTTCCCGCATTTATACAAAACTGTTCGGTGTTGATGGACGCGCGCGTCCCCGGTGCGTAGTGTTCGCGCATCGTACTCATACGTACTGTTTATCTGTTTACCGGTGTATAGTTAACCGCTGTGTGGCCTACTGGGCCGATCGCCAGCATGGACGCAATACTGGCAGCGCTCGTCGCTCTCATGGCACTGGCCGCCGCGATGGCCGCCGTGCTCAGTACATTCTCTAAAGCGGCGATATTCGTTATCCTCGCTGTAGCGCCCTGCGTCTACCGATATAGGAGGCACATTTACATATTCATCAAAACTTTGCCGCGAGATACCAAGTAAGTGCCGTTTTATTTATTGTCGTCCTTGTTCTGGTCTAAACAGAACTATGTATGGAAACACCTGCATTATCTACCTTCCGCTGCGTCAGAAACTTATAAGTTATTTGTCGCCATCAGAATTTAGCTTCTACCTACCCTTTATGTTTGAATTAGAGGCTAAATAATTATAGTTTTCTACACATAGGTAATTGTAATTATCTATACTGCGCCTCTATGCAAAGAATAATAACAATAAAACTACCCGACATTATTAATTTTATATGCCACATTGTTTTTCGTATACCTATATAGCTAAATACCAAGCCTAAGTCCATATTTATACAACGGAATGGCTAACCTGTAGTTGCACCAACGAACGCTCTATCCAAATTTTAAATATCCACTGTAGATGGCACAATCTGTATATTGATAACTCAACAATCGGAAATGGTTGAAATCCTTGACACCTCCAAGGACTGGTGACGTCCAATGAATAAATAATTAATTGCTCGTCTTGTCGTAGCATTACTTATTATGTAAGTAGTGGTCATACCTTTATGGTGGAGTCCTAAATAGAACAGGCTAATTTATACGCCGACTTCAATCTACCTGATTAGATGCTAATAATTTGTTTCTATTGCTTGATAGGATTAATAATATACCGATGAAGATTATCGCAAGGTCAATGTATCTTTAGAAATGTAGAGATTTGCCGTAACATGCTAACATCTGTGTGTTATGATATGAAGTAATTTTACTTCATTGTGTTATTCATCAGTCTGAAGTCGCTGCATAGTGCGTTATATAAACATACGCATTTAGTATATATACCCATGTATACTAAATGAATCATTATTTTATCCTTATTGTGAAGCCGGAATGGTGACTTTCAGTTACATTTCTACAACGTGTGGGAAACATATTGTTGCTAATATTATTGTTAGACTACACAGAAGAAGTTACTGCTACACTATATAATTATTTCTTTAACGTTATTCATCATATCGGCCATTACCATGTCCACTGCTGAACAAAGGCCTCCCCCAAAGATTACCATAACTGTGTCATCATTTTGGGGGGTATTTGCTAATACTCACCACGCTTGGCAGGCGGGTTGGTGAGCGCAGTATGGTTACTATTCCACAGAAGGGACGCTGCTACCCATCCCTCCAGTTAAGAGTCCCTTAGTCGCCTTTTACGACATCCACGGAGGAGATGGAGTGGTGCTATATTCTTATTAAACTGATTAATTTACGATAGTTTTATGATACATTTCAGATTAGAACAAAATCAAAGAATGTTGCTTTCGTTATGCCTTTAATTGATCATACCGGAAGACTAAGCCGGTCGCATGCAGCTGAGGAAAAAGTTGCGACACGAAGTACATATTGCTTTTGCTTCCAGTTTACTCTCGAGGATCGATGTTTTCTTATGATCTTCAGCTCATTTCAGATAAAGTATGTTATGTCCGTCATTATTAATACAAGAGAGCTTGGTTTGATTGGATATACCTTAGGCTGTAAGAGATCATAAATCGACAGCAATTTTTTTTTTAACGGTAGCATAACGGTTAAGACTTATTTCACTCGATGAAGGTGACGATTCTGAGCACATCAATGAAACATCAAGCAGTAAAAAAATGGTCTTAACACATTTTTCCTTCTGAAGCACAGATTTATAAGTTCAATTCAATTCGAAGAAGGCCCTGGACGCTTAACATGGGCTCTTAATTAAAGTCAATTGAAGACTTCAACTGATTTTTTATACGGCAAACTTATACAGTGTGAGGTTACCTTATACTGGAAATGTATAGCTTGACATGTAGCCGCGTGTACATATAATTCAGTTAATGCTGCTACTGAAAACGTAACTCGGTGGCCTCAGTTCCTCTTCGTATAAGCTTATTGCGGATTCATCCTCCAAAGAACCCTGAGTAAAACTTGCTTCATAGCTCGCAGTGCAACCTAAATTGTGGGGCTTTCAGTCCTCACATCACCTCACCGCAGTTATTAGAGACGAAACCAGCTGGTCGATACTTTACGTTATAGGCGGTGTAAAGCTTAACAAAATGGTTCTCAAGCCACCTGGATCAACCTTCTACCGTTCACCTGCCCTAGTGGACAATCAATCAATCCATACCTCAGTCCATAGCTTAACATAGGCAGGATAGAGGGTTGTGGACCGACTTCCGCCTTCTTCATACCATATATTCCTGCACTAATAAGAGACGGACGGTTTTCTTACACGTAGGCTATTTTACATAGCTGTAGTCCAATTATTAATTGGATTTGAGATTTATACACTAGATCACGCCACGACGTCTAAACCACCCTTTACGAATGGATGGGTTTCTTTTGTTCTGTTGTGTTATGTTCTGGATCTAGACGAATATGGCAGCGACGTGGTACAGAATTCTTAACTTCTCGATGTACGAATATTGCTAAACTTTGGGACAAAGTTGTCGAGCATCGAAAAATGCCATAGTAAATATCACGTCGAAAGCCTTCTTGTAGTACACGAATTGCATACAAGGCGTCTAATTGAACTCTAGTCTGCTGTACAGTTTACTAAAGCAGTGTATACCTTCTAGAATCATGATGAACGATTCATTATGATCTTTGAGACTAGCTATCCAGCTCTTTGAGGAGCGGAGCCTCGCCTTCCTCCCGGGATCTATCGTAATTTTCGAGTTTCGTTGTTTTAGGCAGTGTAAACCGCTCTTAAGGACCCAGGAGCTCCTCGATATTTGCACCCGACCTGTGTTTTGCTGGATCATAATCACAGTTCACGCTGAGTATAATTGTCAGTAGATATATTCCTCTCCTTCCAGAAAAGAGAAGTTAAGGGAGGTTTGAAGGTCGCCCCTGCTATTAGTGTTACTACCAGACTAAGCGATCAAATATACATACATATTATTGATTGGTTACTAAGTTATTTATGTGCATGGAAGTATGTCTGCTGCTGTTTATCATTCATGTTTATTTCCTCTGCTAGTAGTGTTGATATTGATACCCTATGACGTGTCACATACATTTGCACTAGTATGGTTGGCTAATCGTTCTATTATTCGTCGCAGGTGCGCAACTAGTTGCAATCGCATAAATAGTAAACAAATTGATACGTTAAATAATTAAATCATACGCTGAAGATTAGCAATTGATACCACACACACATTAGCCTAAAAACGTCCTCTGCTCAACATGGGCCCATGTTTCCCAATCATCAGATAATCAGTGGCCGTCCAAAGATGTAAATAGTGCCAATATGGCCATAGGCTCGCCGCTTGTTACAACGGACTTAATACAGTTTATTTTTCGTTTAAGAATTAATTGAATAGAATATAATTATACCTACTTTATTGTACACCATTTGAAACATGCTACAGTAATATAAAACTCAGTATAAAAGATGACAATGACGCAGTATAGACAATATAATATAATCATACTATTAAAGGATAGATAATGTTCTTGTACCAAGTTTTTAAAGGACGGTAATGACTAATGCCAGGACAGTTGCCGCCTCGTAGGATACACATAGCTGACTGTACAGGCGCCCGTAGAGAGTCACGGTCCGCACGCCTCCCCCGTAGAGGCGGCGGACTTTAAAGGATCCCCCGAAGCGTCCCTATGCGATGTGCTATGCTGCGCGCAGGATCGGCCCTCCCGATCCCGCTCTGCAGTCTCCTTCTGAGCATGACGCTCTCACAGCCTTCTGTCAGACCCGGGACTAGGCCTGCTTGGCACCATACTGCGCTCGTCCCCTTGACATAAAGCCTTATAGCAATTTCTTCCAGGCAACCTTCAAGATTTGATTCATCCTGATATACTCGAATGAAAATGAATTTAACCTCCTTACAGAACTCTTGGTTTTCATTACCTATTCTCTTATCGATTACCATATTCTTGAAATAAGCAAAATTGTCTACTCGTGTAACACGGTCAACGCAACTTGATCGAAACGTCGAGCGTAGTCAAATATTATTTAGATATTAATCTGTGCACGAATAGACACGATACTGTCTTAAAATCAAACAAAATTGTTAGTATTCAGGTTTAATGAGCTTAGTTTGAAAACCATTGTTCTTATTCTTAATAAGTATCGAAATGCCTTTGGTGCAGTGGCTGATACAGTCGGCTGCTACGCTCCGGGTCGTGGGTTCGATTCCCGCACGGAACTAATATTTGTATGATCTGCAGGGAGTTGTTCCGGGTCTGGGTGTATTGTATGTGGAATTCATGTCTGTAAACGCACCCACGACACATGAGAAATCGTAGTATGTGGCAACGTTTAAAAAAAAATGATGCCTCTTATATCTGCGGCTATCTTGTTATGCAATTCGTATTCTGTAGTTGCTCCCGTTCAAGGCCACGCTGTCACTGCACTGCACTAGGGATGACACATCGTCTTTAAAGTGACTTACTACATGTTAAGTATAGAGGAAAGTAGATCAGTGACATCGACATCAATACACACAAGTCGATATATTGCATTAGATTCATTATCATAGAGTTAGCTTTTTTACTCATTCGTATTTATCGTATGATCGAAAAAATAGAACACCGTTTAAAATATGCGCATTTATGTCGTTTGCAACCCTGGACAATGTGACCTACATTACTGTTTGGGAGGATCGATGGCACAATACGCCACGCAGTCTGCGATATGGTGGCAAGCATTTGTCCGGCTGTTACACATCAGATCCGATTGCGTCACAAAATAGCCTAAGAGCTTGTTTCTTTGAAATTTTTCGGATTATTTTGTGACCTTACAAAATTATGTTGGCCAACCTTAGTTAATCACTGAATCAGCACTGTTATTTTACATACTTAGATATCATACAAGTGCAAACGTGTAAATCCATAAATGAAAAAGTTAGTTTTCCAAAAGAGGAAAATTGAGCTGTCCGCTTAGGGATTACCCGAGAAACTATTCTCTTCTTAGTTGCTGTTTAAATGACAAGTTCTTTGCTAGAGCGCCGCTTCTTCTTATTATAGCGCACTTTGCAGTTCTCTCACGATTAATATTCACCCTAAGTTCAGGGAAACAGACAAAGCAATGTCTTGGCACCTACAATTTGCAATAATTTTCGCTTGTAATCCGAATACCTACGTACCTATAAAAACCGGACAAGTGCGAGTTTAACTCGCGTGGAGAGGGTTCCGAAATTGCTGAATATATTTTCTATTGTTGAATTCGGTCTTGTACCAATAACTTATCCCAAGAACAAACATCGTAGTTGAAAAACATGTTATCCCATACATTCCAACAGCAAACGTAAGTTTGTACGAACAATATTGATGGATTTACCAATTTACCATGTTATTTTAAGACCATAGACTTCTTATAGGTTTGCCTGTAATCTATAGATGAAGAGCTATTATCTATATTTTTTGAGAACTTTAGTAGCTCAGTAGTTTTGGAGATAAGGGCAGGGGGAATGGTCTATTTTAGTATATTTTTTAATAACTTTAAAACTATATATTCTAAAATGATAAAATAAATACATTTGAGACCCTCACAACAAGCCCTTCCATTTCATATGTTACATGATATAGTTTGCAAAACTTTATTCTTTAATTTTGTATATTGCCCCCCAAGAGTGACCATGAGGGTCATATTGTATTGGATTATAAATTTATTTATTTTCTTTACTCGTACGTTTGGGTCGCAGAAATCCATTTGTGTACCAAATTTCAACTTAATTGGTCCAGTGGACTCGGAGGAAATTGGCTGTGACAGACGGACAGATAAACAGACACTCGGATTCTATAAGGGTTACGCCGTTTTGTCCTTCGGACGCTCGGGACCCTAAAAATGAGTGACGAGTGACAGTTACAGATAGATGGGCGCGTAAGTTCACGCTTAGACTCGTTTCTGAATCTCACCCTTAGAGTCTTGACTTTGCTAAGTTATATATCTCTATATAGTTATATATCTTATAAATATTAAACAGTTCATCATCATATCAGCCACAGGACGTCCACTGCTGAACAAAGGCCTCCCCCTTAGATTTCCACAACGAGCGGTCACATGCCGCTCTCATCCAACGACTCCCAGCGACCTTCACCAGGTCGTCTGTCCACCTCGTTGGAGGTCGTCCCACGCTGCGTTTTCCGGTGCGCGGTCTCCATTCGAGAACCTTTGTGCCCCAACGGCCATCAGTTCTACGAGCAATGTGCCCTGCCCATTGCCACTTCAGTTTACTAATCCTTTCAGCTATGTCGACAACTTTAGTTCTTCTACGGATCTCCTCATTTCTGATTCGATCTCGTAGAGAAATACCAAGCATAGCTCTCTCCATAGCTCGCTGAGTGACCTTGAGCTTTCTTATGAGGCCCATTGTGAGTGACCACGTCTCTGTTCCATATGTCATCACTGGTAACACTGGTAACAGTTGCTGCTTGAGAAAAGTAAAACGAAGTATTCCAAAAAAATAAATTGCTTCCTTCACAAAACGAATAAAGGACGAAACCCAAACAATCATTCTGACCTTCACTTTAAACCAAATGAACATACAAGCTCTATATAAAAGAAGACCTTGGCAATCAACAAGGAAAGCTCTCGGTAGAAATAAAGGGTACAAGCGTTGTGATTTCAACTATCTTTTATATTAGGTAATAAATATATAAAATCTGGTGACGGCTCAGAATACCACCATCCGATCTCCTCCCGTGGGTGTCGTAAAAGTTGATAAGGGATTAGCAAGAGGATGGGCAGCAGCGCCCTTCAAGTACATTAACAACTCAACTGCGATCGCTTACCCGTCTGCCAAGCGTGGCGATTATGGCAAATCCCCTCAATGAGCTCACAACACACCAATATCGGTATACCCAGTGGACTTCATTCGCCCGAAATGGTGAATAAAATCTACATTAAGTTTATTTTGCAATGTGCGTGTATTGCTGTAGAGATACGTAAAACTGTTCCTGCTCGGATGAGCCTTGTGCTACATCTATTTATAATTGGCCATCGTTTCGTTTCGTCCGATAGCTGTGGACTAACAAAGGCCGTTGTATCAAAATCATAGCCATATTACGTAAAGCGAAAAAATTTATCATTAAACGAAAATCCTAACTGATCCTGAGGATCGTGCCCACTATATGTTTCGGCATAATCTGTTGTTTAAATCTTAACACAGGTCGGATTTCATTACGTAGAAAGAAAATCCTGATTATTGTTATAATTTTTCCATCTAACATTATACAAACCGACAACATCGATGTGGCACGCCAAACCAAAAAAAACATACATGTATGTTGTTATGATAGAGATATGATTAGAACTTAGATTTACGCAGGTATGTGTAACGGTATTTTTATGTATTGTTTTTTTGTTGAAGACTGGAAGTTTTTAGAGCCAGCTATCGGTCTTGTTCGACCCGTGTCGTACATTGTTTACGGTCTCCTCTCGCGGCTATTTTCGACTTGAACTTTAGTCGAAGTACGTTCATATTTGATTAGATGATATTTACAAACTGTGTACACACGCGTTCGCATAGTGACCACCTACGTATACAATTCGCTTTAATCATGTCTCTATAGTAGAAATACTCCATTGATGAGTTCATTCCACTGATGTCAGAAATCTCAAAATTATATTTCCGTAATTCCAATGCATTACTCGTATTCGGATATTTCGGTCATAATCGCCAAGATTGGCAGTCGGGTTGACAATCGCAGTTGAGTTTAAATCTACTCGAAAGACGCTGCTGCCCATCCTCCGGCTAATCCCATAGTCGCCTATCACGACATTCACGGGATGAGATGGGGTGGCGGTATTCTTACCCGGCAGCACACTGTTACTACTAACACGGCTTCTGGATTTACTAGGATCTAAAATTATAAGTTTAAAATGCAACTGCTTCAAAGTGGCCGCAGCACAAGAACTGGAAAACAAAAAGTTCATATTTTTGTTATTGCGATATGCTAGTTAATCAACAAAAAAACTAAGAAATGTTGCGTATTTTATTGCTAGAATGAAAGTCGGTCTTGTAAGAGAGAATATGCATAACGTCTCCAATGTATTTGTTATTAAACAATGTTTTTCTTATTATCTACATTTACACTGAGCGTTATCAGTGGCAATCTGACTTTAATGACTTCGCTATCACTATTATTTAAACGATACCCTAATTTCAGATACCCTGATTTAGTGTGGTGTCCTGATTAAGAATATATCTCCACTCCATCTCCTCCCGTGGATATCGTAAAACGCGACTAAGGCCCTGTAAACTAGAGGGATGGGCAGCAGCGTCCTTTCTGTGAAAGAGTAGCATACTGAGATCACCAAAACGTAAACATACATTTTTTAGGGAATATGAAATTTTCGTTTTGTTGTGCTTAACAAAAGGATTTTTTAAATTTTTCGATAATAATCCGTCAGAAAGCCGCATCATCGGCGCTGCTTTTGTTCTTATGATAGTTTAAATTCATCAACGTGAGCCTCTGAAAAGCACATATTAATAAAAACACTTTTCAACGGATTCTATGGCGTATATTTTAGATTTTTGTTTTTCCTGACGTTTCGAATACTTTGCAGCATTCGTAGTTGCAGAATGACGAAGGTAGTGAACGTCGTTACAGATTTAATTATTAAAATATTTTAAAAAATAATAAAAACAAATACTACCGTACAATTTAAATTAAAAATTAGTTTCGATACACGCAGTAATTACTCGCAGTCTGTTTCTTGGTGCGGTATGTTGTTTGGGACTTTATTATTTTAATGACTGGATTCCAAACAGGCGGTACCTGACAACCATCCTCTCTATTAAAATTAGGATGTTTTTTAATTTCAATAGCCTCGCGTAACATTCGAAGTACATATTCGAAACGTTAGGAAAAAAAACAATCTAAAATATACGCGATAGAATCCGTCTAAAAGTGTTTTATTATAATGTGTAATAATCGCGAAAACCTAAGACATTACTAAGCACATAATAAATTTAGTTAAAACTCGTCTGGGTTAGGCAATAAACGAGATTTTTATTAAGACGCATTTGTCAGTGGTATGTTCTTTCTGTGATATCAGCGTCCTTTGTCTGTTATTGTCATTGTACAAACACATACCGTATTAAAGTACAAAGGTCTGGTTCTTGTTGTTTTCAGACAGTAAATACGTATAATGTCTGTTGTTATTTGTTTTACGTATTAAATGATGTATGAATAGAGGCTTCATTATCTAGATGTTTGCTTGTAATTTGGAAGTCTTCCCAAAATATGTATTATTTGCTCGCCAACAAATACGTAAATTTCCGTGTGGTGTGCGGATTAAGAATAAATTACCAGTCCATTACACCCCATGAATGTTGTAAAAGGCGATTAAGGGGTTCTAAACCAGAGGGATGGGCAGGAGCATCCATTCTGTGGAACAGTAGCATACTGCGCTCACCAACCCGCCTGCCAAGCGTACTGGCAAATTAAGACCATAATAGTGGAAAGCCTTTGTTCAGCAGTAGACGTCCTGTGGTTGATATGATGATGATGATGGTTTCTGGACATGTCTTGTTTAGGGTACTATTATTTGAAGCGTGTATATCGTAATGGAAATAATGTATAGCAATGTTTTCATTATTATTTCATAACTCTAGTAGGTGGTATAAGTGAATCCAAATAAGTAAAAGCTTTCTCACTTGGTCCTCCGAGATTGGGCAGCAGCCGGTGTAATGCACCCAGTACCCTCTCAACTCTCACAACTCAACTCAAGTGCTCTTCAAAGCCCCAACGACTGTCCAGGGTGAGCGCCACGTACTACCATGTAACGGCCCATCCTGATTTGAGCGTCACCAACGCATGTCCACGAACTGGGTGATTCTCTGCTGCGCGGCAGTTTATGGAACCATAGCGCCTCGATTTTGTGAGGCGCTATCCGCAAAATCGGGGGTGTGATTTCGGCCACGATAATTGCCACCGCTTGTTCGAACCGATGATTCCCTCGAAGGCTGCTGGCTGACACAAGACTGTCGTTAGCGTAACATACTACGCTGACTCCGGCAGGGAAAACGACACGCAGTACCGCGTCGTAAGTGACGTTCCATACGAGGAGGCCAAGAACTGACCCCTGTGGAACCCCGCATGTTATCTCCCTCCGCTTTATGCTACCATCCGCGTAGGCTTCCGGATTTTGGGACTTTTACTTGGATTAATACTATGCTGCAGGGCTGAGTTATTGACGTCAATCTACTGGGGAATAAGGTAAAGTTGTAAGAGCAACGATAGGTTCCCATAGGGAGGAGTACTACCCCATTATTATGGAGTCTCGTAGTGGACCCTTCATTAGTGAGACTTTCAAGGGCCCGTTCCGCACAGGAGGCTATGCAGAAGAAATAGTCATACAAGTCAATGGCAAAGGATATTATTGCCCATTGAAGTATGGACTTTGGTTTCACATTGTAGCTTGATAAAACTTACCGCAATATGTAGGGTTTCAACTGTACCTACAATTACAAAAAACGTAATATCTCTAGTTCGCCGGATTTGCGAGAAAAGGGTTAATGAAGTTCATGGCGTTAGATTTTTACTTACATAAGAAACATATAATAGAACAACTTTTTCGTTTTTATCGTGTTTAATTGATGAAATTATGATGAATGATGAAAAAAATCGTTATCATTTTCAAGAAAAATAAACTAGGTAGGTAAGTCATATTTTTTTGAATGAAGCAACATAATATATACCTGTGCCCTGCGATGAGCGGAAAAAGTATGGCGGATCCACCACAATGCACTATACTCCATGAAACCCTATGCAGATTCCTATCCTGAAATGGACAGTCCCTATCTACGGAATCACTGATTCTTCCCTAAAGACGCAGCTATGCACCGCTGCTTCTGGTCGATGATTTGAGAATAGTGGTAAAAGTGAGGAAATAAATAGAACACAAATATATAATAACATCAAATTAATAATAATCAAGGTAAAATATATATCGGTTGGTAGTTTAGATTAATTCATTCTCGTTTGTGAATTCATCGAATATGTCGTCCAAAAACTTAGCTGAGGCAGTTGTATCATTATATCTATACCCCAGCCCAGATATCGCGTTACTGCTATCACAAGGGCACAACAAACTAGTGCTCCAGTCTCATAGAGCAGATGATATACTGGCTATTATGGTCCATTGTGGTATCGGTTTAGTACTCTATATAAACACACTGAAAGTAGTCTGTCTCGAATATATTTAATTTATATAGTTGGATAGCGGAGGAACGAAGTTCATCTCAACGTAAAGCTCATAGTACCTAACGATAAAGATTACTAAAACATCAACAAATGTTTGAAACGAACAGCGCGAAAACCGAGTAAAGTATTTTCAAATTTCAAATGTATAATTTATATTGATAACGTTAATAAAAATCTTATTCCGATTAATTAATTACATTAAAAATAAACTATTTGGCACATTATTATACATATAATTCATTGTTCAAGAATTTGTATTCGTAAACTGTGGGTGGAAGGCGTGTCTGTCACACAGTTTATACTAGCACAGATATAGTCGTTAACTTTATCTATGTAAGAAATATTATAACAATTAAACTTTGTTCTCGCTTAAGATAGAAAAATGTTGTAACCCGTTTTTGATAATAAATTATTATAATATTATTATTAAAGGACCCGCCAGTGAAAAAATAATTGACATTGTCAGACTTGTATTGAAGTAGTAATTCAATAGGAAAGAAATGGAAACAACGCATTTAATTGGCTTGGCAGCGCATATTGTTGCCCATTTGAGCGAGATAGATTTTGGAATTGTTAATAGATTAATAATTTTCTGGGTCGATTTTTTAAATTAAATTCTTATGTAACATAATTAGGTAATGCTAATAACCTAATGCTTGTCGTACCTACGACAAAAATAGCTAATAATGTTACATAAGTCAGTTATCTAAAGATTTGAATAAAAAATGGCTTAATGACAAGCTGGAATGCCCAACAGTCATCAAGCCATTGTTTATGACACGTGTTAACGACAGTTTTAGCTGTCATTTCATAATTTAAAATCTCGTTTTCCCTCTGAATAAAAAACCGTGTTTAGCTTCGCTATGGGATGCAGTATCATAAGTTCATAACATACGTAGAGTCACTTCAGTTCGAGGAACATTAAATACACACCAGGCTTATGAATGTTACATGATTAACCAATAATACCAACTGTAACCCACACAATAAAAAAATATGTTTTGAAGTGATAAACGATTTTCTGTGGATTTTTTTTATTTTCCTTTTTTGTTTTACTTTTCTTTGATTGGCACACTTTTCATATATTCTCATTGATTATGCTACCTACGTCATCTGTTTTGTATTTTTATAAAGATGAATCCGAGTGAATCTATTATACTATATTGTATAAATCGTTAGTCTTGAAATACTGGCAACTGTACAAGACAATGCCAAAAGTAAATTAAATGGTAGGGCGATACCTCAAAGGAAGTAATTACATTACAGATTTTTATCCGGTGAAGTTGTGATTTGGTATTTTAGAAGGTATAGTGAATATTAATATCTTAATTTTTGATACCCATTTGATTCTGATACAAAACTAAACCATGAATAGGCATCCTCCTTTCCGAAAATAGTGCCGGGCCTGATTTAGGAAGCCTCGGTAAGAAACAATCAATCCATTAATCCAAGCAAATAGTTTTTAGTGCCGTTCACAAGTGAGACCAACCTTAGTGGTCTTAAGGATCTGGAAATGCCCGCCACTAAACTGAAATGCCTTTCTTACTCTTATTAGGATTTACTCCAATGACTGCAGCATCAGTAAAAGTATGGGGCATAATATGTTCCGAGCAGAAAAATATGCGTTAATTGCCAGCATAAACAAAATGCAAAGGGGTAATGTCAAAGGATAACAATAATAATTTCTTTATTCTCAGGCTACTTGGGGCCCATAGATATTATAATAGTACAGATTGTTAGTGTAAAGAAACTTAGGTCAATGTTACCGCACTACGTCACTGTACGTTCTAGCGGCACTTATCCGCGGAAGCGACGGGCCATCACCCCTTGCGGCCAAAGTCCTCTTCCATGACGAGGTGCAGGTAACACGTTGGCACGAACGCCTTCATGTTGACGTTGCCGCGCAACTCCAACAGCTGCAATCTCGGCGTGTACTTGGTCCTTTGACGCACGTACTCCACACTTCAAACACGATCGCATCAAAACGCGGCTAATGCGAAACCATATACTGTGACGGTCAAGCAGCCTTGAAAGAGCTTAATTCCTTCTAGGTTAGCTCACGACTCGTCAAATAAACAGCCTGGAAAGACATAATAATGTCTCCTTATCACACTAAAATCTTCGTGTCTGAGTGAGGTGTTAAAATTCAGTAGTTATTAGAAGGATATTGAAAAAAAATCTCAAATTCCTCGGTTACTTCAATATCTTTACAACGAGTTCACGTGCCATTTGAAGTGTGTAATCAATTTTGTGCAATTTATATTGTTTCATTATTGCTCTCGCAAATTGATACACTTCAATTCAATCAATAAAAAAAAAAATTGGCGTAGTTACAGTAAGCCAGAATAATATAAATGAGTAATATTTTTACTAACTCATTCAGTGCACATAAGCTTTCTCTACTTTTACGAATACCGTTCTTCCACCAATAGCTGTTTTAGTGCTGTTCCAGAAGAGATATTATTTTTCTCTAATTTCCTTGTCATTTTTTTTATTATGTTATAGAATAATTGTAATTCTACGCTAGTAAAATCAGCAAAAGTATTTTTTTTGGCAACGTTGTACGGTGTTTAGATTAATTAATCCTTACATATCCAAAAAAATATTTCACAAAAATAAAAATTCTAAAAAAATATGTCGGCAACATCGTACGATTCCATCATATCTCTTGGCTCTCACAATATTACCTGTATCTGTGTCACTCACTACATCTGTCTTGTTTGATAAGAGATAAAGATATAAAAGATATAATCAATGGCAAATCGCGGTTAAACTTTTGTAAAAGTATATAATAAATGTGATATGTATGAAGGACGTCGAAGTAAACTATTATATATATATATATATGTATATAATAGTTTAATGATTGGTATATATATATCTATCGTCTCGTCCTTCTCCGTGCGGGATCGGCCCTCTCCTGATCCCGCTCTGCGGTCTCCTTCTGGAGCATGACACTCTCACAGAAGAAGACAACTGAATTCCAGTTTTCGTGCTCTCCCAACATAGCCGACACTACTGCCGGCAGAGAGAGATCTTGTCTAATCCGATCGATCAGAATCCGCCACTCGGTAGCCCACGCAGGGCACTCCTCGAGCGTGTGCTGTGCGGTATCCTGGTCGCTTCCGCAATGGCACTGTGCCGTGTCCTCGCTTCCTATTCTTTGCAGGTACGCGAAGCAACCGTGACCGGTGAATCTATCATACCTACGAATTACTCAGTGGGTATTGTAACTTTAGAATGGTGTTTTGTCGGCATTTTATTATAGTATTTTAATATAATTATACCACTTACATGTGAACGAAAAATGCTACTTTATGCGGAAATAAGTATAACTAGCGGACACAAATATTCATGAAGTAATACACCATAGCATGCACATGTTCTACAGACGTCTACACGAAATTCATGTTAGTAGGTACCGCATTTCGACCAGCTAAAGCTATAAGACAAAAGGGCGTGTCCGTACGCGTAGGTACTTAGTACCACTACTTTGAAAGTTTGAACAACTTGAAAAATTGAAATTGGCTGCTAGCGATTGAAACGACTGGGCTACGTCACTTTGAGTACGTCAACTTTATCTATGTAAGAAATATTATAACAATTAAACTTTGTTCTCGCTTAAGATAGAAAAATGTTGTAACCCGTTTTTGATAATAAATTATTATAATATTATTATTAAAGGACCCGCCAGTGAAAAAATAATTGACATTGTCAGACTTGTATTGAAGTAGTAATTCAATAGGAAAGAAATGGAAACAACGCATTTAATTGGCTTGGCAGCGCATATTGTTGCCCATTTGAGCGAGATAGATTTTGGAATTGTTAATAGATTAATAATTTTCTGGGTCGATTTTTTAAATTAAATTCTTATGTAACATAATTAGGTAATGCTAATAACCTAATGCTTGTCGTACCTACGACAAAAATAGCTAATAATGTTACATAAGTCAGTTATCTAAAGATTTGAATAAAAAATGGCTTAATGACAAGCTGGAATGCCCAACAGTCATCAAGCCATTGTTTATGACACGTGTTAACGACAGTTTTAGCTGTCATTTCATAATTTAAAATCTCGTTTTCCCTCTGAATAAAAAACCGTGTTTAGCTTCGCTATGGGATGCAGTATCATAAGTTCATAACATACGTAGAGTCACTTCAGTTCGAGGAACATTAAATACACACCAGGCTTATGAATGTTACATGATTAACCAATAATACCAACTGTAACCCACACAATAAAAAAATATGTTTTGAAGTGATAAACGATTTTCTGTGGATTTTTTTTATTTTCCTTTTTTGTTTTACTTTTCTTTGATTGGCACACTTTTCATATATTCTCATTGATTATGCTACCTACGTCATCTGTTTTGTATTTTTATAAAGATGAATCCGAGTGAATCTATTATACTATATTGTATATAAATAAGTATAACTAGCGGACACAAATATTCATGAAGTAATACACCATAGCATGCACATGTTCTACAGACGTCTACACGAAATTCATGTTAGTAGGTACCGCATTTCGACCAGCTAAAGCTATAAGACAAAAGGGCGTGTCCGTACGCGTAGGTACTTAGTACCACTACTTTGAAAGTTTGAACAACTTGAAAAATTGAAATTGGCTGCTAGCGATTGAAACGACTGGGCTACGTCACTTTGAGACAAGGTGAATGAACACAGAGGCCTGTAACCTTTAGCTGCTTACACAAAAAATCAATATAAAATCGGAATTTCACGAACGATTCGTCTGGGCATGTGAATTTTATAAATCATCGTAATATTAGCATAAATAATTGCTTACTGGAATAAATATTTAATTTTACATGGTTATTTGCCATACAATTTATCTGTGTTGCTCATTATCTTTATACCATGGTTGGTGCAGTGGTTGATACAGTCGACTGCTGCGCTCCGGGTTGCGGGTTCGATTCCCGCACGGAACAAATATTTGTATGATCTGCAGGTAGTTGTTCCGGGTCTGGGTGTATTGTGTGTGAAATGTATGTCTGTAAACGCACCCACGACACAGGAGAAATCCTAGTGTGGGGCAACGTTTTTTAATAATCAAAAACAAAAAAACTTAAGTAGGTCTTCTTTAGAAAGAGTCCTCGATTGAGCCGATTTTTAACCAGGTGTATCTAGTTTTAAATATGAAATTATAACAGTTTGCGTACGGCCTCATTAAAGGAACAGCTACCCGAGGCTATCCAATCATTAAAATATTGACCCTTCATCACCAGTATTCTGTAATCTTGTTTTCATACATTTAATTCTTCCCGCTAAAAGTTTAGTAGTCAGTATTCTTACTATATTCTAATCCATATTATTCAAAATATATTAGGCAAAGCCGTGAAAAAGAGTATCAATTATTTTTCTATTCAAAATGTATCATTGTCACGTTGTTTATTATTATTTTACTAAGATTTCTAAGGTTCTTTACCACGAAGGTCGTAGTTGTAGTCATTTAATTATAGGATTACGAACACGTCAAACTTGTCGCGTGACTGTCGAGCAAGTGCCGCAGTGCTGTTTATGGCTTCCTCTATATTATAGTTTGTAGCTCACCCTACAATGGATTGTTCGCTAGCATGCTCAATATGTATTTTCGTTATCCAAGAAGCAGCACAACTTTATTAACTTTTCTTGTACACCCAACTTCAAAATAAGCTGAAAATTATGGTTTTTAGTCTTTTATACTTAAAACTTGTCAATTAATATTAATATGCAATATAGCTAGTTTTATAAGTAATTGGCCCTTGCGATAATTAATTTATAACATTTCAAAATGTTTAATCTACTTCTAATATAATGCTGTCTGTACAAACAATGCTTATTAATCTTATTATATGAAGTTGCGGCATTATAGTCTTTCTCTGCGGCTCCTTGTATAAATGTATTGAATTTGTTTATAAACGTCATTACCCTTCGCGCCTATTGTATCTAATGTCAATATTGATTTAAATCCATAACCATATAGCATGTTCTTCTTTGGAAAATACGTTTGCTGTTTTGTTTTATTTCATAACAATATTATGCCAAAACTGCACTGTTCAATTGTTTTTGCAGCATTTTAGTTAAAGTTTGGACCTGTGAATACTAAGTGGTATGCGTAGTCCCAGCAGAAAAAATGTTAACTTTTTTGAGTTTAGTAAATAACTAGCTGGGACCCGCGGTTTCACTCACGCTTAATTTAAAAGAAATTTAGAGTACTTCGACATAGACACTTAACATATAATATATATATATATATTGGATTTTAAGGGTTTTATTTTTTGCGCGGCATCCTAATTATTTTTCTAAAAATAAAAGTAGCTTAAGTTATTCCTTATACTATCAGCTATCTGCCAGTAAAGTCCCGTCAAAATCGGTCCAGCCGTTTCGGAGATTACCCGGAACAAACAGAAAAAAATTATTAAGTGTTTTTTTTTTATATGTACCGTATATACTTTCTTTCTTACTGTTAGTTTGACATTACAAACAGACACTTCAATTTTAATCGTCGTGTAATTATGTATGGAAAAAATATATTTGTGTATCCAACCGTGTTTAATATTAAAGTTACAAACACTTTCCGCTGGGAGAACGTTCTCCTAGTAACAAATTGTTTTCCCAATTAATCTGCGAGGGCAATATTCTTACACCAATATGATACATTGGTGCAAGAATGAAGAGTATAACAAAAGGTAAATTTGTACCTATGCTTATGTAAATGAAAGTGTATCATATACATAATTCAATTCATATTCATCCTACTGCGGTACGTTTCTCTGTTTTCTTTGCTGGATATCTTAAAAGGTTAGGCACATAGCTATGATTTTTTATCATCATTCAGCTTATCATAATTATTTCAGCCGAATAAAGTCCACTGCTGGACACAGGCCATGTATCAACATGTTAATATGAATTTGTGTAATGTTTCTGATAACACAATTCGAAAAAAAAGCCGTTCAGAAGCTATACAGACGATTAATAAAAAATCACGATTGTTGCTCGACAAAGTGTATGGATCAGCAGATTTTGTGTACGCGATTTCAGGGTTGGTCCCATAGTAAAAAATAAACACAATGATTAGTAGTACAACGATTCGCTTTCGGATGTATATGTACTTGTCGTTACATCTTGTATATATAAAAATAAGGTTATTAGGTCCTATTACTTCAAATAGGAGCTCTAAAGACTTGTAACGTTAATTTGTGCCTTATAAAACTTTTTACAATGTCATGTCTTTCGTTGGTGCAGGTACTGCAAGTGATTAATGAATGAGTTAAGAAAAAAAATACTAGGACAGGGCCACGATGTTGTTCGACATTCGATTGGACAAGTTTTTATGGGTTGGCAAATTAAAAGGCATACCAATCATTAAATCTATTAATAATAAAAAAGTAGTGCATTAGTTCAATTATCCTTTTGTATTTTTAATCCAATTAATTAATTAATTAAAGACATATACCTGATAAAAAATCAACAAGAACGGCAATTCATCAACAAACTGACTGAGTATAAGTACCGTTATTGGTGTGATACTTGGTACAGACGCGTACCTACACAATAATTACTGAAAATGAAAAGATAAAAAGGATTTGATAATATAAAATAAAGATAATTTATTTTTATTTTAATCTTGACTATTCTTATATATATAAATCATTTACAGGCACTTAAGAATAGTCAAGATTTTAGTTGCCGCGGTCCACGATGTAGATTTCCTATGGAGAAGAACGGGCAAGAAACTCCATAGCTACTCTTTTTGTTCAATTTTAAAATCTATTCTGCACAGTTTACTATTTTATTCTCTTAAATTATCTTCTTTACAATACGGTTTTGTACACCACGTTTCTTGTATTCTTTTGCCTGGAAATAAGGGTTTTGTTTCAGGCGACAAAAGTGCCTTGGCCTTGAGGAGAAAAAACACATTTCCAGGTGGTTGTTTGCCTATGAATGTATACTGTAACACTACGGGTGTGTTCAGGAACGACACTATGGAAATGCACAGTAGGGTCGATCCACAGTGCATGAAATCTCGTTTCGGTAACGTCACATGAGTGTGGGGCGACACTATGCAACTAATGAAGGGCAGCCTGTGCCCGATCTTGCACCGATTTCTTCTCGTACATCCGTTTGGATTACAATGTGTAGCTGCGACAATGTTCCCCCAGCGAGAAAAATTGAGATAAGCTAGAAATGTTTTTGATGAATATGACAATAATGGTCAGAAAAACAAAATGAAGATGTCATACTCTGATTATCTAATAAACTCAAATCAATAAATACATTTTTCCGGTGGGACTACGTCCGAAATTAATAAACTAATAACCAATCTAATAATATACTTTGGATTTGGGATTGAGGATTTGTCTGTTTTTGTGTTGTGTGATCTTAACCCAAAACTGATCAGGTTCAAAATCTTAAATCTAAAGATTTTGGATTAGACTCAATATCAAATTCAGCCGTTAGTGACACTTGATGACTTGACGCTATCTTTCAATATCATTTAATTCATTTAAAGATAGTCGATGTTTGAATAAATTAAATTATACAAGTCAAGACTTAATTACCAAATTGATTCCATGAACTCTGTAAGACATACATCTGTAGCTATGAAAGTCCTGGATAGATTCAAGCTATCTATAGAAATTAGGCCATTTTACTTTTTACGAATGAGCTTCATAAAAATAGCTAATCTAAAATAGGTGTATAGTACAGTTATTCAGTTAAGTGAGGTATAATTTAAATGATAAAATGAGGTAGGTACCTATATATCAAAGCAGCTAGATTGTCGATTGGATATTTATCATTTCTCTTCTCGTGTTTCTTTTAAATTTCTAATTAGAGGTTTAAAATTGTGCTCAAAGAGCAAGTGCAGCTTGAGATATAAATGACGAGATTCATCAGTTGCACGCATCCGCACTAGCGCGGTCAGGCGTGTCGTGTGGCCCAAATTGAAAGTTTACACAAGATAATATAAAAAATCTATCAAATATTTTTGATTGCCCCGTAGATTCCTATGGCGTTACGCCAACGGCATGATCAGGTCGAAGAGATGGGGGCGTCAGGACGCAACGGTGGCCCAGCTGTTCACACAGCGCGCCCTCAAGAACCCCGACGCGCCCTGCTTCATAGTCGTCGGTGACCGCAACTGGAGCTTTGGGGAGGTCAGTATCGAGACAAGGAAACGTTATAATATTCCGACCCGACTGTAACTAACATAAAAAATAAGCGTTTGATTGCATAAATAATGATCATGATAATAAGTAAAATTACTTATGTAGGCTGATCATAATTATAAGTAAAATTACATAAGGTCTAATGCGGGCACCTCATCCCCAGCCAAAGGTAAGTGAAAAGACACCGTGGGGTTTTAGCCAGTAACAGTCCCCCTCCACCTTTCCCAAGGCGGAGGAAGTCTATAAGACAAAAAAACATCCAAGACAAAAAAGGCCGTTTGCTGGACCTAAACTATCCCCAAGGTATACGCCGAAAGAAATAAAACATCATGATGTTGTCCCCTTTACTCCTGCATCTATTTGTATAGAAGCATCTATTTTCCTTATGATTTCTGGATTTTATGTGTCATCTATACAATACTCCATCTACGTGTAAAATAAACCAAATATTAGCACTTATGAAACGTCAGAATCTAAGTTGCACGGTTCCAAATAGTTGATCTCGATCAATAATATGATATATTCTCATAAGCTGGGAGAGGCCTACGTCCAGCAATGGACTGATATAGGCTGATGATGATAATACAGACAAGGAACACGCATTGATCACCACGCTTGCTCACGATAGTCACATTGGTACATCCCAGGTTTTGAACCCGCAAAATACGCATCAGCGTAAACGTCCACTGCATGGACATGAACATGGACGTCCCAAGGATCACTACAATGAACGGTTATGACCGTTAGATATTACCATAATTACCACGCTTAGGAGGCGGATTGGTGACCACTGCCAGTATGTTGTTATTACCACACGAGGTGCTGCTGCTGCTGTAAGAGGGTGACCTCTTGATATCAATCCTTAGTCACCTTTTACGACACCCATTGGTTGGAAACGGGGTGTCTATTCTTTGCAGGGAACCATACGGAACAGACAAACATAACAGTAATCATTACATACAAAGTCACAAAAACATGTTCCAAAAAACATGCTCTCATAAATTATAATTGTTTTGATTAGATTGTAATTATTTTGTAAATAATGGTAGAGTTAAGGATCATTCCTGTTTTTGTTATTTAACATGAAAGCATCCGGAATGAACCCACAAAAGTCTAAACCCCTGCGACTTTTTTAAATTATCCGCCTAGCCAAATTTCACAGTTGTTTTTTGGCGTTTACATTTTTACAGTATTTTTGTTATTTTTCATAATGTTTAGGGATGCTCATAATGGAAAAACGGAACCCATATTGTTGTAAAAAATTAGAGTTTCTAGTTTCACGTAATAAACAATACGGCCTTTTAGCGTATTATCATACTAAATAGCGGACTCGCTGACTGATCTTAAAAACGTATAGGATAGCCCTAGCCCTAGGTGTCACTTCTTTGTTTTTATGTTTTTCGTTGCGGCAATTCTCATGGTCGTCTTCTGCTCTGGGAAAGGCGGAATGGTTTGCTGGCGGGTCTCTCCGGCTAAAACCACCACGGTGTTCCTTCACCCTCCAAGAAAAATCACTCGCGCGTTCACCATGGCAGGTATGCCGACGCGGGCCACCGGCATACTTCCCGAAACACTCGTGTTCCCATAGTATCTGCGTCAGCCGGATGGTGACGGCGCCATGCCAGTCTTCAACCATTCTTTCATTACACGGGTTTTATCCATTAAAGTTAGAAAAAAAGTTCCATAATTCAACCATTATTTACAATCCAATAAAAAAGAAAAAAGGGCAATATTTTGTTTTTATGGAATAACTCGGAATTTGTTTTTCCTCAAAAATCTGTAAAATTATCTCTGTGCAATAATTGGTTCTGGAGTAAATAATTATTGAAGTCAAATGTAATTTTTGCTTCGGATGCCAATAATTCAGCGAATAATCATCGTAGGATCTTACCAAAAGTTCAAATTAAAGTGGTAGATGTCTCCAACCTAATTTATTTATTTTATTTAGTTACTACTGTGAATTCGAGCTTCAAAAGCTCTGCTAGATACTGCATTGTTCTACGGCAAATTTTTGCTGTGTACAGCCTTTTAAAAAACAAACAAAAATGATTTTTTCATTTATGCGCTTGTTGTAAAACAAAATACCGCATCGACCGGTCAGCTCGTGCTGACTCTTCCCGTACCTTCACCACTCCCCAGGCGAGCGACCTAAGCCTTCGCCTATATGTACGGGCGGGCCCCGATGAAACACTACTACTCTCTCTCTTCATCATTTCGGCCGAATGAAGTCCACTGCTGGACACAGGCCTCCCCCTAAGATCACCACAACGACCGATATGGGTGTGTTGTGGGCTCATTGGGGGGTTTTGCCATAATCGCCACGCTTGGCAGACGGGTTGGCGATCGCAGTTGATTTGTTAATGTAATCGAAGGAAGCTGCTGCCCATCCTCCGGCTAATCCCATAGTCGACTTTTACGACACCCACGGGAGGTAATGGGGTGGTGGTATTCTGAACCGGCACCACACGGCTAACTCTCTCTCTTAACAGAAATAAAAATTATTATTACTTTCAATAAATTATTGATCAATAAAAGAAGCGCATAAGTATTGTTAACTGAAACAAGTTGTATTATGAGATGTCACAATAGTTGGGAGTATAGTGGTTACTTTGCTCGATTAAAGTTTACACCACGCAATGTTATGTGGTCTAGGTACTTGGTGGCTTCCTACGAGGCGGCAACTCTCCTGGCACGCTTTCCGCCTTTCGACATCCAGGCGGAGATGGATGCGTGGGTCTATGACCAGACACGCTCCCTCCGCCAAAGTGGGGAAAGCGTGCCTTCAGGGGCGTTTGACAGAATGAGGCGACTGGCTCGACGGCGCGCACTCGAGATGTGGCGACCAAGCGCGTCGTCAAGGCCATCCTGCCGCTCTTCGGAGCCTGGCTCAGTAGGAGCGAGCGCGTCACCTACCGTCTGACGCAGGTATTCACCGGTCACGTTTGTCTTGTGCGTATCTGCACAGAATTGGACGCGAGGTCACGGCTAAGTGCCACCATTGCGGAAGCGACCAGGATACCGCACAGCACATGCTCGAGAAGTGTCCTGCGTGGGCTGCCTGGCGGCGAATTCTAGTCGATCAGGTCGGGCAAGGTCTCTCTCTGCCGGCAGTACTGTCGGCTATGTTGGCAGAGCACGAAAATTGGAACGCAGTGGTCTCCTACTACGAGAGCGTCATGCTGCAGAGCGGGATCGGGAGAGGGCCGATCCCGCACGGAGAAGGATGAGACAGCACTGGGTTTACCAGTAGAGGTCTTTAATATGCCCCTTCGCCCTTCCCCGGGGCGGAGGAAGTTCATTATGAATTTCCACTGGGATAAAAAAGGTACTTGGTGGCTTAGAATAGGTACTTAGGTCCAGAGATTAAGATTTCAGGCAGAAAAAGATGAACTGATCACAGGGATAGTCGATTCCTCCTCAATGAATGATCAACGAAAGTCTTTCAGTCCCGGCGAATGCGGATTTACATACAAATCTGGGACGATACCGTTCCATGCCGGACTTGACGTCGGATTCGGATCCGCTAGTCCAAAGTTACTACCATCGTGTGTAGGGGTTGGGGTAAGGTTCTATTTTCCAATGAGATGAGGCGCGTATATCTATGATCCTAGTGATGTTGTTCTACATGTCCAAACTATATTACTCACTATCAGAATCTCTGAAGCATCTTGTACCCACCTATTTGAAAGAGGTCGGGACCCGTCGATTGAATTGGCCAGCGAGCGCTTGTTTTCTTTTGCAACATTTTATTTATAATATTTTGTAAATTATCATAATAATATTGCGGAACAAACGACCTTCAACTTTAATATTGCTCACTACAGAGTTATTATTAAGATTCGCATCATAGTAATTACGCTTATTTACTATCATTGTTATTTAAAAATAACTTACGATAAGTAGGTACCATGGGTATTATATCTGACTAATAACATGATACCTGACAAGTTTTGGAATATAATAGGAACATGGCACTGTATGTTAATAGGACTAACAAGAAATGGTTATCCAACAGATGGCTTCTAACTCCAACAAAGTGGCTCGAGTAATGCAAGAGCACTTGGGTCTGAAGCGTGGTGATGTGGTGTGCGTTTTCATGCCTAACTGTGGGGAGTACGTGTGGACGTGGCTGGGTATGGCGAAGCTTGGCGCCGTGTCTGCGCTTATCAACAGTAACCTGCGCCACAAGCCGCTTCTGCACTGCATACAAGTCGCAAAGGCAAAAGCTGTCGTGTTCTCTGAACATCTTGCTGAGGGTAAGCATAGCTTCCTTTCAAAATTTCAAAAAATGTTAAATTAGCATGGACACAAGCACATTAAAATTAGTTTACAATATTATACTGGGTGCCGATTTAATCATAACCTTTTTGGAGTGCATTCTCAAGTGCACTTTGTCCCATCTCCCTGTTTTTGTATTCCACCGAGTCAGACTTCCACATACAAGGATTTACCTGATTAAACTAAAGACAATTAATCATTTGCTCATCACTACACTTCGCCATGGTGCCTAAACAACGACAATTGCCCTAGTAAACTTCGTGCGAGACGCCTCTCGAACGCCAACTAATAAAAATTTAACTAACCAAACAAATTGCTGCGCAAAAAAAATCAAATGGCGTCCTGTATGTTAAAAAAGAAGGGATTTCTTGTCACTGGTATGAGAATAAAGATTTTAAATAAGAAATACTTACTGTTTGTTTAGCAAAATAAAATGCAAATCTTTTTATTTTCGTTTATAAACGAAAACAATAATCGAAACGATTTACTCTTAGTTTAGCAAAATAAAATGCAAAAGATATACATTACAATGTTCCTTGCGGCCGAAGCTACGTCAGTGTTAAAAATTATTTGTATTGTAGTGTTAAACAATGAATGCTGCGAACGACAGCGTAGCGCAGTCGCCGCGTGTCATCCTCATAGTAGACGCCTGCTATGCCCTGACTAATACCGCTGTACCGCGTCTTAGATATGCGAGCAGTGAGGCGGGGGGCCCAGCAGCCGCTCCGTTTTGTCATTCCGCCGTTTTCGCTCTCGGCGGCAACTAGTGTCATTTGACCGGACTGTCTGTGTTAGACCGTAAGAAATGTGATAACTGCGGGAAATTCACTAACTGAAAATTCGTTCGCCAAAAAAAAAACAAACGTATAGAGAAAAAACATGTTATTGATGATTTTTATTTAATAACACACTAAAAGAGCCCTTTTACAAAATTAAAAGCCCATGTACACACGTCCTGCGCTTACCACCATGCCATCCAAATCTAAACTCCATTGAGTTGGTCTGGGCTGATGTTAAAAACAGTATAGCGCAAAACCATATTAATTCTTCTCTAGATGAAAAGATAAACGCACTGAATTTATTACTTTCGGAGTTCACGGCGGAAAAATGGCAGAGATGTGATGACCATGTCCAAATAAATGAAAACGATTACTGGGATTGCGACGGTAGGTTCGATAATATTAATGAGCCTTTAATAATAAACTTGTAGGATGACTCTGATTCAAGTTGCGATAGCGAAATGGAAGGTGATGTTGAAACAAAATCTATGTCAGAATAGCTGTAGTTTATTTACCTAATAAATATACTTTTAAATTCTTTTGAGTTGTTAATCAGTTTTTTTTTCATGTAACAAATAGCCTGACGTACTCTTGACCTGTTTCCGATTGTTAAAATCATTTTATATTTTAAGAATAAGACAATAAGTTCTCTTTTACTCTTATATACAAAGTGCTGTTTTTTAAGTCTAATTCAAGATCTAATACAGACTTGGCAGTTAAATTGATTTGTATAAAAAATGACATTTGACAAAAAATTACTAAAAATCGTATTGAACAAAAACAGGACTTGGACTGAATTCTTTCACTGTAAAACATTATTTTTTTAATGTACTAAACTGTAGTTTACTGCTATAATGGTAAAACTTACCATTATAGCAGTAACATATTTTAAACATATATAGGTTCAAAATATTGTACTTTGATATCGTGAGATCTGTCCGACACTCATATGAGTTCGTGCTCTTTTCTTCCCACTCCATACCTCCCCGCGGCGCGGTACAGCGGTATTGGTCAGGCTATAGCTGCTAGCGCCTTGACACCTAGATCAACTTTACGTCGTTTATCGATAAAACAACTATTTTAATCATTCTAATAAATGTTTTTTTAAATTATAAATTAATGAAGATAATATGTTAATCACAAAAAATACGGAATTTCGTAATATTATTAGTTTCGGCCGTAGGGGACAACGGTTCTCGAACAAAGGGTGCCCGATGGCCCTTTTATCCTTTGATTTTGTTCTGTGCCGTGCGTGAATGGATTCGATTTCTTCACGTGCATGAAGTCGCGTCGTGTCAACTGGGCATAAATAAGTATCAAACATCTCGGCAGTGCCCGCTTCGCGCTCAGTCACTGTACGAAAGCGCTATACGCAGCTGTAAGCTACAAGTATTTTGGATAAAAGATAGTAATTGCACTAACGCGTGGTTTTTAGTTGCTATAAGTTTAAATTATACTTGTCACTATTATTAAAGGGATTAGTGCTTTACCGTATGCGAGAATTGAAGGTGACTAAATCTCCACCCAGTATAACCATTTTTCAAATGAGTCTCGTGATTTCCATTTAGGGGTTCTGGACGAGATCGCTATCAGCGGTAAGATTACCTAGGTTATACCGATATCCTTCAAGCCGGTTTCCACACTTTCGGGGCGGCTGACAACCCGTAACAACAGTCATAGGTTTTAGTATGACTAACGGGACCAGAGGCAAAGAGTTCTTGATGTGGAAGGAATGGTCTCTACTCAAAGCATGCACATACACACATCAGCTCGTAAACGTCCACTGCTGAACATGCGCTTCCCAATGATCATTATGTGCGGTCATAGGGGATATTTCCATAGTCACCACGCTTTACAGGCGGATTGGGGACCGCCGTAGGTTGTAGACGGGAAAATGCTGCTGCCCATCTTCTTGATATCAACCCTTAGTCGTCTTTACGACACCCACGGATGAAGAGAGGTGGTCTATTCTTTGCCAGGAACCACACGGAACGGTCAAGGCATGATTGCGGTAAATGCAGCTTAACTTCGCAGATAGTTGTGCGCAGTAGCCACATCATCCTTTATATTTTGTTTTAACTCCCAGTGTTAAATTTAAATCGATATTGCATTGTCTTCAGTGAATGAATTATGATTAGTCGTATAAACTTTGTGTGAAAGGCGCTAGTATTCCGAGTTGCAGACACAAGTATCATCCGGACTGACTGTAGGCTGTCTTGTATAGTTTGTTACGCTAACTCTGAGTACCTATCTCTACCCAGTGGCGAAACGAGCAAGTCATTCGCCTGGTGGCAAGCGTCACGCTGCCCATAACAGTTATAATGTTACCCAGAACTAGTGTCCTGCGTCGCGTGGTGCCACTGTGTGCGTCACCTCGAGAAATTAGTTATACAGGTTTATGTGACAACGTGCCGAAAACTTAGGGAAGAGGTTACACTTAGGCCTATAGTATAAATGGAAAGGAAATATTTGGTTATTATTTTGTAATTTTTGAGCAAGCAATGTATCGAAAACAACGCGGTCAAAACGCTACGTGATTATTGTACTAATATATTACTTCATTTATTATACTACTGCGAACGATGACCTCATCCGTGAAATATAACGAAACAACGGCGTTTTAGTTTATATTTACATTGCAGTTTTATGGGAAACCAAATTTATTGTGTTGTTATTCAAAATAGCGTAAGGATAGACAAAACCGATAATTTTATACTGAAATCAGTTAAATAAACTAGAAAGATATCTGAAAATTCATTGAAATACCGAAGCAAAACTCTAATGCATAATGAATAATGGTTCCAGAATCATGTACTGAATTCATGGTAATCAGTTTTCGTTACGATATCACTTACAGCAGTCTCTTTGCCTTTACAATTTAATTTTTCATTGGCCTGCCACTACTGCTAGGCGGCGAAAACCTGGCACTGGTGTGATCCCTACCTAGCCGAACTCTTGCAATAAGAAACCTAGGTACCACCAGTAAATCTTATATCTACTTCTATCTACGGACTCAGACAGTTTGGTTATTACAAGTTACGCTAAACATGAACAGCTGCAATCCTAACGTGACTAACGTTTTCGGTTATAGTTCAATAATATCTGGGTTGAACAATGCCTCATTTTTGAGAGGCCAGAATGTTTTGTTAAAGCAAAAACTGAATAAGGCTGGGACAAGTGTCGGATGACAGCAGTTTCTTTTGTCTATTATATCTAGACACTTCTACCTAACATTGACTTAAAAAGACATACAAGCGTATTATTAAATAACGATTATGCTAATGTAACTAATTTTCATGCCACATCAAACATAACGCACAAATAGCTAGTGTAGCTACCTACCTAAAAACTAAAATTAATCCGTGTTGTCCGGATTAATATAGCACCACTCCACCTCTTCCCGTGGATGTCGTAGAAGGCGAACTAAGGAACTCTAAACCAGAGGGATGGGCAGCAGCATCTCTTCTGTGGAACAGTAGCCATAGGTACTGCGCTCAGCAACCCGCCTTCCAAGCGTGAGTACTGGCAAATTTTCCCCACAATGACGACACACGGCTTGTAACCGGCCGTCTATGGGTGAACCTTTGTTCAGCAGTGGACGTATTTGGCGGATACGATGATTCGAAAGTGTTAATAAGTAAACAAACAATAATAACTGGAAAGCAAAAAAAGGTTCAGAATGCCACCACCCCATCTCCTCCCATGGGTGTCGTAAAAGTCGACTAAGGGATTAGCCGGAGGATGGGCAGCAGCGTCCTTCGAGTACATTAACAACTCAACTGCGGTCGCCAACCCGCCTGCCAAGCGTGGCGATTATGGCAAAACCCCCCAATGAGCCCACAACACATCCATATCGGTGGTTGTGGTGATCTTCGGGGGAGGCCTGTGTGCCAGTGGACTTCATTCGGCCGAAATGATGATGAATGATGAAAAAAAAAAATTGGTCAGTATTCCAAAACAATTTCTTAACCAAAACATTCCGAAATACAATAGCGCCCTTTGAGAAACTTTTTTGTACTCAATGAAATAGATTTCCAAGAGCTGGCCACGATTTTTTGTCTGTTTTTAACAACACAAAATTGTAGTTAATGATCACTGCAGAGCCACTAACCGTCACACACATTTAATGTGCTCCTAATTTCATCCAAGGACAGGTAGTTCCAACGCGTGTTTCGCGTGAAATATTTATAAAACGTGGGTATTATTCTAGTTTACCAATAAAAACACCGAGATTACGTTACATAGTACCTACCTACCTAGTTGTTTGTTTTATATTTGACATGCCTGAGATACTGAAAATTAAGTAATTTCTATACCTTGTCACCTCCATTTTTGTGCCTATGGCCTATAATTCTGTCTCCTGCTTGCTACGGAGGGAAGTGGAACTCCTGCTTTTCTGATATTTTCCTTTTCCCTAGCTTCGTGTATTTTCCGGTAGTCGTCGTTTTAGATCCTGGCTTACATGAATCCCGTTGAATCCGGACCCGGACCCGGTTGAATTAGAAGGCGACTCCAATATGGTTAGAAAAAGGCTAGCGACTAAGACTAATGTGATTATTATATTTATCAGTAGTATAGAAATATGACTATAAACCCGTGATTATAATGTTGTATATTAAAAACAATATAATACACATACCATGCTTTTAATACGGACTGAGAAGTATGAAAATAAACTATATTAAAGGTTTTAAATTACTTTAACAAGTCTCCTAGCCCCTTGTGTGTTAAAACGACAAACGTGGGGCGCATGCAATAGATAATAAGTAAGGAGTTTATGGCGTAGTTGTCTTTGAGAAAATTCACACAACAGCTCATATCGTGAGCAGTGCAATAAAATTGTTAGTGTGTAGGTGAATTATTCATGCATTAAATATCTAATGCACGCGTCCCACGTTTTGTTTAATTTTTATAATCATTTGCTGCTTTTAATTTAATATTGCATTGCTCTGAGCTATGTTTAAAGTTTCAAGCACATAACATTTTAGTTTTCTTTCTGTGGTTTCAAGACTGTAGCTCATCAGGGAATTAGTATAAATCGAAAGTGTTTTTGCGAACACACAAAGAAAGAGAGGCAATAAAACCGTGGTGCAGTTAAGCTAAATTTCTTAGACTTATAACAAGTTATCCTGTCAACAGCAATATCGGAAATCCGCGAGCACCTTCCAGAGGATCTGAAGCTATTCCAGCTATACGGCCAGTGTTCCCCGGGCGCGTTAGACCTCGGCGCCGAGATGGACAAACATCCACCCGACTATCCCATCGTCACCGACAAGCCAAGATACAAAGATACCCTGCTGTACATCTATACTTCTGGCACCACCGGCATGCCCAAAGCAGCTGTACTGCCAAACTCTAAGTAAGATATTTTAAGTACTTATTTTGGGATATAGATCGGGTGAATTTTGTACACTGGCGACTGGGATGGCCATCAGGTAGCCTCGGTGTCATCATCATAATAATCTTGATGGTAATGATAGAAATGATAGAAAGTCGGAATTTGATCACTAATACAGCACATTACTTTTTCACAGTAATTTTGCTAAGCATACAATGAGGTATTAGTGCGTTAGCATCGTTCCGTCAAAATCTGTAGTTGTTATTATTCCTGGCAAACTATACCTGTCATCATATCAGCCTAAGGACGTCCACTGCTGAACAAATGTCTCATTGTCTCCCCCGTAGATTTCCACAATTGTTTCGTCATTTAGGGGGGAATTTGCCAGTATTTATCGCCAAGCTTGCCCGGCGGGTTGGTGAGCTCAGAATTACTGTTATCTCAGGATGCTGCTGGCCATCCCTCTGGTTTAAAGTCCCTTAGTCACCTTTTACGACATCCACGGGAGGAGATGGAGTGGTGCTATATTTCTAAAGTACATTAAAGTAACCTTGATCCTGTATCTAATAATACAAAATTGATTCGCAAATTTCTATAAAATATTTGCTTCATGTCTACGTCCATATCTATGCTGTATCAAAATGCTCATAACGACCAGTGATTTTGCGGAACTTCGACTTGGAATCCGGTACGTCGGAACCTCCGCTCCGGTTCAAATTTTACCTCCGAATTCGACTCCGGTTCCGATAGAATTAAAATGGGCGTTTAGGGGCTGAGCAGACGATACGGTCAGTCCGCAGCAGACCTTTTTGTCCGTCTGGCCAACAAAAACGGCGGACTGTCTATGTTCTGCTCAGACCTTTAACGGAGCTTTATTGTACTCTGTGGCTTAGTGGTTCGCCTCGCCGCCGCACAACGTGTCATACGAGTTGCGAGTCTGTTTTTTCAGCACCTATTAAAGTGAGTGAACGAGATTGTAAATGTGAAAGACCGAGAAACGTATGCCGGCCGCTGAGATAATTTGCTAATTTTATTTTATTATAAACTTTATAGGTTTTGTTTTTCTTATTTATGAAGTAAATATTACTTTTTCAAATCATCCATTTGGTTGGCGCCCTCCAACTTCTCTTCTGCGCGGAGGTCATTATGAAACATCCCACTCTGCCTCCGATAAAACCAACTCCGTAATATCCCTGAAATTACTGTCTCGTCAGGTACCTGCTCGTGGTGGTAGCCACGGTGCACATGCTGGGCCTACGCTCGTGGGATCGCATGTACAACCCACTGCCGCTGTACCACACGGCGGGCGGGCTGGTGGGCACAGGTGCGGCGCTCATTGATGGCATCCCCTCCGTGCTGCGTGCCAAGTTCTCTGCTTCTAACTACTGGAGCGACTGCATCAAGTATAACTGCACGGTATGTTATGTCGTGAGCCGTATTGTAGATCATCCGTCTTCATCCTATAATCTATAACGCACTCTTATGTAAACGCAGGTGGCTCAGTACATCGGCGAGATGTGTCGCTATCTGCTGGCTCAACCGCCGCGGCCCACGGACTCGCAGCACCGCGTGCGCATCATGGTCGGCAACGGCATGAGACCCGCCATCTGGCAGCAGATCGTAGACAGGTGCTATCATCGTTCCATGTTATATTGAACTTAATATTCAAAGGGTTTATTATTTCAAGGTCTTTTAAAATACTAGATATTGCTATGGCGACGAAAAATAAATCCACACCTAAAGATAAACTCTTAGCTGCCTCAACGATAGATCCTTGTGGGTGCTACCATAATAATCCCGTTTGGTAGATTAGTTTAGGCTAAGAGTGCTGCGTGGTGCGGCGGGTCCTGGTCGATCGGATCGGGCAAGATCTCTGCCGGTACTAGCCTGCTATGCTGGCAGTGTCTTATTGGAGGTCAGTGGCTGCTTTTTGTGAAACCGTCATGGTTCAAAAGGAGGACGCCGGGCGCTCAAGAGTCTGGTTTGGCGATTACATTCAGGTGTTCGGTATCTGTGTGTGTGGCGAAGCATAGGGGCAGAAGAAAATCTAGTTTCCATTGGAGATCCCAGCTCCTTCTTGTGTGCCATCTTCAGCCAGCGTGGGGTTTTAGCCGGTAAGACCCCGGCACGCCTCTCCTTCCCCGAGGTGGATGAAATCCATGAGGATTTTCTCATGTACGAAAAAGGCCACCTGTGGCTTAACTCTCAAATATCTTACGATGTTGAAGCGGTCTGTCCGAATTTGAAATCAAAGAATTTAAGCATGTAATGCTTTGTAGGAGATACTTATATTTTGCTGATATATATTGACCTTTATACTGTGTGGTAATTTTATAGCTTTAACAAGTATTAATTAATGATATTTTGCTGATGTTAACCTTTATGCTGTGTTGTAATTTTATAGCTTTAACAAGTATTAATTAATTATTTATCCTGTCTAGGTTCAAAGTTCCACAGATAAACGAGATATATGGAGCTACGGAGGGCAACGCTAACATAAGTGAGTGAAAGTGAATACTTATAATTATTGTTGATTGTTTGTATAAATATACAAATACAAACAACAATTACAATATGTCGACAAAACAGTGCATAATCACTATGCACCGTTTTGTCGACATATTACTAATTACCTTTGTAATTATATTTCAACTAGGGTCGTGTGCCAATTTGATAATATTGTAATGAATTACTGAATGTATGCATTTATTTCATGCAATATGGAGATGCTTTTGCAACAGTAAATTAACTCAGTATTCGCGCTAACATTTCCAATAACGTGTTTGACGGTGCACAAAAAAATAACGATGAACTTCCCGAACATATTTCAAAATTTTCATGTATCGTCTCATCATTATCAGGGCTGGATTTAGGGGAGGACAACCAGGTCTACAGCCCCGGGGCCTCCACAAAAGAGGGGCCCCCACAATAGACTTTTTTTTCTTTAATCTACTTGGTTTCACAATAAGTTATTTATTGATAAACTCGACTGAGAAAAATTGTTCATTTAATTTGGACAATAATTTGGGGTCAGTGGGCATCCACTCTTTTGGTCCCCCGAGGCCTCCAGACCTCTAAATCCGGCCCTGATCATCATCATCATCATGTCAGCTGAATAACGAGATGGACACAGGCCTCCTCCAAAAATAAACCACAACGACCGGTCTGGGTGTGTTGTGTGCTCATCAACCCCCTCGGTGTTGCCATAATCGCCACGCTTGCAAGCGGGTTGGCGATCGCAGTTGAGTCGTTAATGTCCTCGAAGGACGCTGCAGCCCACCCTCCGGCTAGTCTAAGTTTCTAAGGTTCTAAAGAATAGGTGTGATTGAGGATTTTTAGTACGAACCATAAACTACTACCTAGAGCAACCATGCTACAGTAACCGGCACTGATCTTGAGCGCTGACCATGGTCCCCATCACCTGCGCAGAAGTTATTTTTTGGGGTCTGTTTGGCGGTATGCAACTGCGCAGGATATCTATGGCGCAAACCGATCCCCGCTCTTGTAATGAGCGCTCAAGTTCCGTACCGGCCAATATATGTGTAAAATTGTTGAACAAAAAAATCATACCGTACAATCGAATTAACTTTGTAATCTCATTCATCATGTCATCTCATTTTGTAATTAGATTATTTTGTTAAAAAAAAATCCAACGTTGAAGTACACGTTATCTACTATAACGTACCTCGACCTTAGAATTTAACCATAGCAACATTTTATCATAATATCGAACACAATTATCTCAGTTTAAGTGTCCACTTATTCAGCAAAAAACTGTTATTATTTTTATCGTTTGTATATTATAATTATGGATGCTGACAGATAGGAAAATAATGGTTACTCACTTGATGCCTGATGAAGGAAACCATCGACGAGGTCTACTGCGACGTATGTGGTGTGACGATCTGGCCGTATATGCGGAGCAGACATGGCCAGAAGTTCTAATCCTAGTGTGGGGCAACGTTTTTTTTAAAGAAAGAAAATCGAAACAGTCTTTACTTAGGCATATCTTTTAAATTCGTGTATGTGTTTATCAGTAAACGTCGACAACACGGTGGGAGCTGTGGGCTTCCTGCCGAAGCTTGTGCCGACGTGTTTGCACCCCATCGCGCTAGTGAAATCTGATGAGCAGGGCACACTGCTGCGAGGTCCTGACGGCTTCTGCATACGCTGCAAGCCTAGTGAGTATTACTAAACCACACTCTCTTAGAAAGGAGAGGATGGTAAAAGACCTGCGAGGTTAAGCAACAATTCCTTACACATCGAGACCCCTCCTTGCCTCAGAAAGCAAAGCCGTTGGTCCCGGTTGTCATATAAACATCTATGATAGTCGTAACGACTAGTCAGAAGCCAATAATCTGTGTCAAAAACTGGTTTAACCTTAGAATTTAAATATTGCGCAGTATCCAGGTTGTGGAGTAGTCTGATGGCAGTCTCTCCATGTCATCATTTCGGCCGAATGAAGTTCACTGCTGGACACAGGCCTCCCCCAAAGATCACCACAACGACCGATATGGGTGTGTTGTGGGCTCATTGGGGGGATTTGCCATAATCGCCACGCTTGGCAGACGGGTTGGCGACCACAGTTGAGTTGTTGATGTACTCGAAGGACGCTGCTTCCCATCCTCCGGCTAATCCCTTAGTCGACTTTTACGACACCCACGGGAGGAGATGGGGTGGTGGTATTCTGAGCCGACACCACACGTAAAATATGTAAAATGTAAAATATCGATATTTAGCCATATGTGGTTAAACTAGAACATATTTGGGAAACTGAAACTGAAACTTGAAACTTGCCGTGTGGTGCCGGCTCAGAATACCACCACCCCATCTCCTCCCATGGGTGTCGTAAAAGTCGACTAAGGGATAAGCCGGAGGATGGGCAGCAGCGTCCTTCGATTTCATTAACAACTCAACTGCGATCGCCAACCCGTCTGCCAAGCGTGGCGATTATGGCAAAACCCCCCAATGATCCCACAACACACCCATATCGGTCGTTGTCGTGATCTTTGGGGGAGGCTTGTGTCCAGCAGTGGACTTCATTCGGCCGAAAATGATGATATTTGGGAAAAGGGTCAGAGGATGGATGGACAATCTCTCAGAAAGGTGGTACGATGTTGCATTTGCACCACGCTGAGTGCGCCGCAGGTTGGTGACTTACAGCCAGTAGATACACTCACATCGATGAGGCAGCACGGACTTGCGTATTCATATCTTATCCTGTACGTTCGTCTACTAAAATAATGTTATCCAAAAAAGGAAATAAATGAAATATTTACTTATATATATATATATAGGAAATAAATGAAATATTTACTTACATATATATATATATATATATATATATATGTGTGTAAGTAAATATTTCATTTACACAGGTAAATTGGTAATCATGAGCAAAAACGTCATATTTCGTGTCAAACATCGAGAGCGGATATTACAAATATTCAATTCGGGGTTTCCGCTCTCGATGTAAGTAAGTCAGTCTGCCAAAGAAATTGTATTTGTATCGTAAACATTCTTGCAACTGCTTTAGATTCTGAATTTAAGCACATGTCATAATGTTTCAGATGAGCCGGGGATGTTCATTGGTCTGATCGCCCAGGGCAACGCCTCCAGGGAGTACTATGGATACGTCGATAAGGTAACATGTTACTTGTAATATTAACGAACTTCATTTACTCAGTAGGATCCTATTTTAGTATAAATTAACACTCTAAAAGTATATCTAGAAATATCAAAGAAATACACCTGGAAACTCACAAAGTAGTCGCCTTGTTCTGTTGCCCCAACTTATTTTTGGGACATAATAGAACTAGTTTAAAACGATTGCAATCGATTCGAGTACGTCGGGTAAATTTAATTCTGCAAATGCTTAAACGTGTGGAGCCGGCCACGAATAGCACCAACCCATTTCATCCTATCAGAGGATGAGCAGCAATAGCCTTCAATCCGTCGTGGAGGCCATTCTACCACTCCTCGGAGTCTGGCTTAAGAGGAGTGAGTACGTCACCTACCGCCTGATGCAGATAGATATTCACAGATCACGGTTGTTTCGGTGCGTACCTGCACTGGATGGGACGCGACGCCGCGGCGCCACCACTGGGGAAAGGACCAGGATACTGCACAGCACACGGCTGAGGACTGTCATGCGTAGACTGTTGAGCGGTGGATCCTGGTCGACCGGATTGGCAAGATCTCTCTCTCTGCCAGCAGTAGAATCGCTTATGCTGGGAGAGAATGGGGCGTCGGCGTTATATCGCGGAAGGCCTCGTGGGTCGGGGAAGATGGGCCGCGCACGTGGTTACGTGCCACCGTTTGCGCAGCACAGCGAGGCTTCGGGGAGATTTTTTACAACCCCAAGAATGTGCCTGGGGCGACGGCTATTTTACAGTCGCCTCCGCCCTGATAGAGAGAGTGACCTCTTTACAGTAATTCCCTGGGAGATGTGTCCGTGATATCAATAGGCCGCTCTAGTGTTATTGTATCGAGTCTGCTAGTCGCCGAAGATGAATAGTTTATAAAAAAATATATAATTTAATTTTTATTATTCACATAATAATATTTTTGTGGGTATACCTATGATTGATGTCATTGCCCAGTTCAAAGCTAATGCAATGACATCGAGTAAAACTCAGTCTTATATACTTTGCCCGCAGGACGACAGCAATAAGAAGTTAGTCCGTGACGTGTTCTGCAAAGGTGACGCAGCGTTCGTATCAGGCGATATCCTCGTGTCGGACGAGCTCGGCTACCTGTTCTTCCGCGATCGCACTGGGGATACCTACAAGTGGAAGGGCGAAAATGTCGCCACCGCCGAGGTTGAAGACGCCATGTCACCTAGTTTGCAGCAGAGACCCTGCGTTGTTTATGGAGTATCCGTAAGTTTTGCTTTAGCCGCGCTAGAGGCAGATAGCGTTATCGGTGCGAAATAATTTTGGGAAATATGGATTAGTAGTTGCAGATAACTGGTGGCAGGTTTCTTATTTCAAGAGTTCAGTTAGGTAGGTCAGACCGGAATGTCAGTTGTTCCGCTGCCAAGCAGTAGTGTTTACATTTTAGACAATAATAAATAACGACTGTGTCAAAGTGACGAGGGCTGTGTGATGCCACGCCGGGCTAGCCTAGTCTTGGGTGGGGTAGCATTACAATTACATTAATGTATGACAGATCGTTAAAAACGAACGTGCAACGGACGCGTTTCTGAATTAAAAAATATAATTAGAACCTTTATCGGTTTGCTTGCAAAGTGAACTTTTTGGAAGGCCCCCGGTATGAAAAATTTATGAGTGAAGTTTGTCGAGCGTTAACTAAAATGCGTTACGTTTTTCTGCGCACTAACGTTGCGCATCTTCTGCATTGAAGTCAGATGCATGTGTCAAATGACGTTTGATGACATAGTTTTATATTATTTCATTTTATATATATAAATATTGATATTTAATATATAATACCATTATATAACACGAACTTATAACCCCTGTAAGGGGGAACCCGGTCTTTTGATAGGCTTTCGCGGGGACATGGGTCTAACAAGCAGAGGCCCCTTTAGATAATTTTAATCTAAAATGTAATGGGACACTAACTGGGGTCTCTCCAATATACGAGGGCGGCACTGAAAATTTCGGGAATCAAGGAAGTGACACAACATTACTATTTAAAAATGTATTTATTGCTTTTCGAAGTATTCTCCGCGAAATTTGACACATTTTTCCATACGATGGAACCAATCATTGAAGCAACCATTCCATTCGGAAGTTGGGGTCTCCAAAATGGCCGTTTTGTAGGCGTCCACAGCTTCTTTAGGTGATGAAAATCTCTGTCCACGCAATTTATTCTTTATTTTAGGGAAAGTATAGAAATCATTAGGGCTTAGGTCGGGGCTGTACGGCGGATGGTCTAATAATTCTATGTTTTCTTGCTCTAAAAACTCTTTTGTTCTGTGCGCGGTGTGAGAACTCGCATTGTCGTGATGGAGGATGATGCGGCGGTTGCAATTCTCTCTACGGAGTTCAGAAACGACCTGTGGCAAACAAATGCTAGCATACCATTCTGCATTAACCGTTCTTTGTCCCTCAAGAGGAATAGTCGTAACATGGCCGGTTTTGGAGACAAACGTGGCCACCATTTTTTTTGCAACACTCCGTGAACGAACAATTTTTGTTGGCTTTAACTCATTTTCGAACACCCAAACTCGTGACTGGTTTTTTGTTTCGGGTTCGTACGCATATATCCAGGATTCGTCACCTGATACGATGTTGTATACAGCATTTGAGGATCCTGCGTGGAATCTTTCGAGAGTTCTGACGCACCAAGTAACGCGAGCCGCTTTTTGCTCTTCCATAGCAAATGCGGTATCCATCGGGAAAACAACTTTTTTACACCTAATTGTTCATGCAAGATTATTTGTATTTGACTCATGCCAATGTCTAAAGTTGCCTGAATTTCGCGGTATGTCACATGTCGATCTTCCTCAATCAGCTTACGCACAGCATCAACGTTTTCTTGGGTGACTGCAGTTTTTGGACGACCTTGACGAGGATCATCACTGAGCTTGACACGTCCACGTTGAAATTCAGCAAACCAGCGATAAATTGTGGTTTTGGATGGGGCTTCATCACCAAATGCAGAAATCATCCGGTCAACACACTGTTTTTGTGTTAAACCACTTCGAAAGTCATAATAAATCATCGCTCTTGAATTTTCTCGAGTCAATTCCATTTTCTCAACGACTAAACAAGTTTGACAAAACCTTGTGACAAGACCGTGAATCTTTTTTTAAATAAATAAATGGTATTCGATTTGTAAAACCAAGGAGTTTTCAATTAAAAAGCTTTTAATATGACAGGAACAGTGGAAATATTCCATTCCCGATACTTTTAGTGCAGCCTATGTATAATATACCATTATTATGACTACGCAGTGGAGCGATTAAATAAAAAATGTGAAAAAATATAATTTAAATGACGGTGGAAGAAAATCCGACGAACACGTGGATGCAGTTACTAGATAGGTTATAATTCATTTTTTATATGATGTATATCGTACATATAAACATCCGTTCTTTGAATTTTTTTAACACTCACTCGCTATGAATTATTTAGACAGTTGTACTTACGGAGTAAAGTCCAGACATGCGTCGGAGCTGACACACACACTTCTATTTTATTTAGCTAAGTATTAATAATAAATCTAATTCCAAAATGTTTGGATTTCAAGATGAAGGATTTTTCACAAAGTTCTATTATTAATTTCTGCCGTTGGTTATTGACTGATTTATATTGCGTGGGTTTTCTTTAAAAAAATCCCCTTCACAGATAGTTTCGAATGAATCATACGAAAGGTGTATTTGTATGGAATCGAAAGGTAGTTAATTGGATGTACCTTGTGGTTCTTTCATTCCTGTACCTTTCAATTGTTATGGGTGGGTGTGGCGTTAACTGCCACGCAAATGACTTACTTTTGTCATCAGTTTAAAAAACCGTATAGCTTTTCACAAGTCACAAAGACTAGATATTTTCTCTGTTTCATCATCGGCGATCGAAGGATCGAGGATGATCGCCATGCTCTCACACAACGGGATGACTCCTTGGTTTCCATTGGCTAATACTTTTGTGCGCCGTGTGGTGCCGGCTACGAACAGCATCAACTCATATTATCCCGTGGGTGTCGTTAAAGGCGATTATGGGATTGGCCGGAAAATGGGCAGCAGCGTCCCTTTCACTAACTCGCCTGACAAGCGTGGTGAGTACTGGAAAATTCTTCTCAAAATGAGACACATTTTTTTTTTATTTGCCCCCACACTAAGATTTCTCTTGTGTCGTGGGTGCGTTGACAGACTTGAATTCCACACACAATACGCCCAGACCCGGGACAACTACCTGCAGATCGTACAAATATTTGTTCCGTGCGGGAATCGAACCCACGACCCGGAGCGCAGCAGTCGACTGTATCAACCACTGCACCAACCGTGCCGTCTTTTTTGTGGAATTGTGGAAATGGGGATGCCTTTTTTTGTTTAATAAAACGTTGCCCCACACTAGTATTTCTCCTGTGCCGTGGGTGCGTTTACAGACATGAATGCCACATACAAACACCCAGACGGCCGATGCCCCCCCCGCAGGTGCCGGCGACGGAGGGCCGCGCGGGCATGGCGTGCGTGGCGGACCCGGCGCGGCGCCTGGCGCTGCGGCGCGTGGCGCGCGAGCTGGACGCGGCGCTGCCGGCCTACGCGCGCCCGCTGTTCCTGCGCCTGCTCGACGACATCGAGATCACGGGTCAGCGACACTCGCCTTTCTGCATCCTTCTACCGGTTTTTATTGGCCCCAGCGGAAATTCAACGTGAACTTCCTCCGCTCCGAGGAAGAGCGAAGGGGCTGCCGCACTCCTACCGGCTAAAACCGCTGGGGCGGTCATCTCCTCGGGCTCCAGGTCCTCGTATGATCACACTAGGGGATGACTGTAAAACGGTCACCTCCTCTAGCGGAGCTGTAAAAAGCCTGAAAAAATTGGCGTTGTGATCTTATTCTAATAATATATTTATAGGCCAAACACCGCTATAGTAGGTTAAAGTGCGCCTAGCATGGCTCTTAGGCCACCCCACTGCCGGAAATAACGCAAGTTTTTTTTATGAAATCCTATAAAAAACAACGACCTGACCCAGGGCTTCTTATACAAGTCCATAAATTTTATCGGAGCTGTTAGATTACTTTTCTCCCATGTTGAGGGCAAAGGCCCAGCGAGTAAGAACTAATTACGCCGAGTGAAATAATTCCACGCACGAAAAGCGACGAGGACGTAACAACTGTATGTATAAGAAACGCTTTCTATGCGTGGAATTGTTCCACATGGCATAGCGAGTAAGAGCCTGGAAGTCTTCTTTTTTATTTTATTGTGCCGTGTATATTCCCAGGAAAATACACCCGCTCCTTAAATTGTTCTGTGTTACGCTTGTATTCCTTGAAGTTGTGGACAGAGGTGAACTGTTGCACACCCATATTTCGATTCGATTTGATGTGATCGAGGCGAACCTATACGTATTTAACATAATTTCAAACCCCAGTCTACTACTGAGAATCCAAAAACTCTGGGAATTGAACCCAGGACCTTAACGCAAGGCAGCCATACTTCCGACCACTAGATCAAAATACGGTAAAATGTAGACAGTATGGTAAACGAGCAGTCTCATATAAACATAATTTCCGATGTTAAGGTCAGATGGCCGTCGCTCCGCATATTTGTGTAGTTACTATCAAAAGCATGAGACCTGATAGGTGTTCAGTTCAGCTTAAACTACGACGGAAAACAGGGAAATCTTAACATTATTGTTCTTATCTTAGGCACATTCAAGCTGAAGAAGCTGCAATACCAGAAGGAGGGTTTCGACCCCGACGTGATCAAGGATCCACTGTACTTCAGGTCGGGACCAGACTTCATACCGATCACGCCACAGCTCTATACCGACATCTGCACCGGCAAGATCAAACTGTAAAACGTACACACACAATATAGTGCAACCTTTGTACAGTACACACCAAGACGGTAGTTATTAAAATGTAAAAGAGAAGATCAGTCTCGGTCAGACAGCTAGTCAGTTCTGACCAAAATTAGATTTTTTCGGACAGTGATCGATCTAGATAGATAGTTATAGTTTATGGGCATTGAGGTACTACGTAATAGAGTAATTATTACAAACAAATGATAGCGCGCAACTTCATGCCCGCGGGCCGAGCGGGGGTGTTACGTCATAGAAACATGTAAACTAAATATGGCCGTCACCATGGTAATGCGTCGCAACGCGTCACATATTGATAATACTTAAATTTAATTACGCATGTTTTAAAGATAATATTTTGAACTAACTGACGAAAAGTCACTCCTTGACTTTTACATGTTTCTCGAGTCATTATCTAAGTAATCAAACACGTCACGTTGCGGCAAGCGGCCTGGCGCAGACTGTGACGTAGTACATTATCACCTCAATGTTTATGGGTGCTATATTTATTCAATGTCGTCGCGACGGCTTTTGTTCTTACACCAATAAATTAAACTGTAACATTATGTATAATATGATATACTACCGTCCTGTGTGTGCTATGCGTCGGTCGGTAATGTATCTAAATCATTTTGTGAGAGTATCCTACGAACATTCGATAACGCTCAAGTTAATGAGGTAATCATTGGCACACTGTGAGACACGAACCAAATTTTCCGTAATCAATAATAAATTAAACACAATTGAAAGGATAAAGAGAGTGTCTGCACAGGCAGCATAGGTATAGCTAGACCAAATCACATATATTTGCACTATTTATGCTGGCTGTATTTAGTTCTGTCCTGCTAATGATTTTAGCTAATGTAGGTAAAATTTACATTTATGTATAAACTTTGTAAATTGTTGTTCAAACAACTAGTTAAGGCAACGGTGGGAGGGAAGTTTAAAATGGGAAATTTTCATGTGTAACCTTTAAAGGAATATGAAAATACCAATGGGCTTATTTTTTCAAATCATAATTATTCGAGCCTTGTTCAAAACAAGTGTGACGTTTCGTTAGTGGAGTGTATCCGGTGAGGTGTTGTGAATTTTAACTGTGGCAGAAATCGTACACAAATCGATAATAAATTGTTTAGGCGTAGAGGCGTTAGACAGTAGCGTTGTTAAAGTTTTCAAAGAATAATAATAGTTGTATGATTCCTGTCTCAAAATCGAATTTTTCGGCTCCAGCTTTTTCCTTTTATATAAATCATTAAACAAAATCATTCTAGCATTGATTAGTATTACAGATTTTTCGGTTGGTATTAATAAATACTGATGAGATAAAACATATAATGTATGTAACATATTAGATGACATTCCACCATCTAGTCACTTAAGGTGTACTATTCATTTATCTTAAAATGTATTTGAGTTCCTAAGTATTGTTTTGGGCACATCAAAGTCTTAAAGTTATTAGCGAAGCAAATATCAAATAAATAATATGGCAATGAATCGTAATTTGGATATTGTATTTAGATTTTTGTGCCTTGAAACTAAAATCACTGCACAGTAGTGTAGACTAGGAAAACTTTGCAGTTTACTCCTAAACAAAATTATTACGTAAGTTGTAAATAATTATTATAATAAATGATTAAAATGTCAAAAGTTGTTTCTGTTTAACGCCATGAATATATCCATCACATTCAATATATTTATTGCATATATCCATAATGAAATCATAGGTGGTAACATAAATTATAAGATCTATCGTGGACCCTATTGGGCACATGCAGAGTAGAAGAGAGAAACAAGACATCTTTTTTCTTTCTTTTATAGTTGTGCGTGTGTTTTGAGGGCCACTTTACTAAACCACCCTTTGAAAATGAACAGGATTCAGTGAACTGCGGAAGTTGGAATCAGATTTTGTGAAAGGAATAGAAGCAAGCTATTGGCTGAAATATTGGGCTCTCAGTCCTCCCATAGAGGATTGAGGGCCCACCTGTAACGGATTAGCTACGCAAATTACGGAAAAAGACGCAAGTCAAAATCTAAGTTGATACGCAAAATGATTTCCTATTTTGTACAGCTTAGTTCAAAATTGGCCCTCCCATCCTAACACATGCCCAAATATGTAAATTAAAAAATTGTGGCGTAAGGCAGGGGGATTGTCCTCACCCACCCTCTTTAACCTATATATAATTGAGCTGATTGGCAGGTTGAGCAGCATACATGTCGGATGCTACGTGAATGGCATATCTATGAATAATATTAGCTACGCAGATGACATGGTGCTGCTCGCCCCGTCAGTCAGTGCGCTGAGGAAGCTTGTGCGGGTTTGTGAGGACTATGCAGATGTGAATGGCTTGGTTTATAATCAAAACAAGAGTGAGATACTGGTGTTTAAAGCTGATAGTAGTAGGCTAGGTCTGGCACCACCCATTAAATTAAAGGGTAACTACCCTTAAACAGGTAACTGAATTTAAATATCTTGGACAACTATCTCACTGAAAATCAATGTGACGATACTGACATTGAAAAGGAATGTAGGGCGCTGGCGGTGCGTGCTGATGGATGAATGCTGATTCGTAGATTGTCTCGGTGTTCCAACGCAGTTAAGTTCACCCTTTTTAAGGCGTACTGCCAATGCTTTTACGCGAGCAGCATGTGGACATCATACACCCAGCGTGCCTACAACGTCCTACGTGTCCAATACAATAACATTTTTAGGGCCCTGCTGAAGCTTCCACGCTTCTGTAGTGCATCAGGTATGTTTGCTGAAGCACGCACAGACGACTTTTATTTTATTTATTTTTATTTTATACTATCTGGAACCCGCAGTTTCACCCCCGTTTAAATTAAAAGAAATTTGATTATTTATAAATAATTGACCTAAGTTATTCCTTATAACATCAGCTATCGGCCAGTTGAAAGTCCCGTAGAAATCGGTCCAGCCGGAGATTAGCGGAAACAAACAGACAGACAGACCGACAGACAAAAAAATAGATTTTTTGGCGAAATAATAGATTGATGACGATAATATTCATTAATTTGATTAGGTTCCATTATAAAAAGAGATACAATATAAAAAAAATCCTTATTTTAACTTTATTAAAATTTACAAAATAACAACACAATTAAACAATAAAATCAGACAAAAATAACAAATAAAAAAATATCGTTATAGTCCTGTCACGATATAAGTACTATATTATTGTTATTCAAATAATTACGTGATAGATTATAAAAACCGGAAAACGCAGCGTGGGACGACCTCCAACGAGGTGGACAGACGATCTGGTGAAGGTCGCTGGGAGTCGTTGGATGAGAGCGGCATGTGACCGCTCGTTGTGGAAATCTAAGGGGGAGGCCTTTGTTCAGCAGTGGACGTCCTGTGGCTGATATGATGATGATATGATGAGATTATAAAATTAATACTGTAAAAAATAAAGCAAACAAATTAAGTTGCTGCGATGTCAAAAATAATAAACCTCTATAGCTATATTTCGAACAAGCTGACACTAGAGTTAATTTACAATAAAACATTTATAACCACAGATCATTGCGTATATCTCATAATACATTACAAAATTACAAGTGCCTTTAACTGACAGAGCTGCTACATAGTAATAATCGCCTGCAACAGTGAACTTTTGTGTCGTTTAAATTATCTCCAAACGTTGACCTTTTCTGTAAGATTTTTTAGCACAACAAGAATAATATTTGAGAGTTTTCAAGCTTGCTAGCACATAGTTCTTACCGTGTGTTTTTGCAATTATAAATTCTTATAAAAGTAAAAATAGTTTAATCCAACCAAATCTACCTACATTAAATGGTGATTATTATGACGGTTGATTAATCTATTTAATAATCTAGCCTTAAATTTGAGCTGTGGTAGGCCACAACTTTCAAACAGAACACTCTCGAGCAGCGCCACGCTTGGGCGGTGCGTCGTGATCTCGCAGCCGTAATCGGGAGATAGCTTTACCTGTTCACCCCAAGGTGACCCAAGCCCCTTGGCTTTCTGCCTTCTGAAGAGAGGTCTACTTAAATTGGAACTGTTCAGATAGGACACCCTAACTAACCCGATCCATCGCAGGCGGACGGGTCACCGCAGGCCGCGCACAATTCTCACAATATAACAAAAATAATCAATATAGACAAGCAAGAACGCTAATATATACACTGCATCATTTAAAAAAAGTAATCAGGGAAAAATACCAGGGTTTAAAAGTCTACTTTCGTAGACCGTTTGCTTCAAGGTACAAGAAATTATGTTTTTTATTGTGACATGCAAAAATGGGCAACTTCTTTGTTTATTATTATGTATTATATTGAGATGTGTATATAAATAATACTATTCGACGATTGGTAAATTATTCATATGTATTATGTGCTGTAGTGGTGCTTTACATTTCAAGTCTGAACCCAATGTTACATTTACATAAACTATTTCAGTTGCTGCAGTGTTCAGCAACGTAGTCTTTGAAGAAAACGCAACCAACTCTTCAGGGCTTAAATGAGATCTTTCAAGAAAATGATACGGATCGCAAAACAAGTTTAGGCATATACTTATGGCTGTCTTATTTTACTCTGATCATTATAGAATAAATAAAAAAAAGATACAAACTTTCTTTTTACACCGCTAAGGTGGCAATCTAGGATACGGTCCGCCTGATGGTAAGCTGTTACCGGAACCTATGAGCGACTCGCGCGTTGCCAACCCAATAAAAATATTTTCACACCCTTTTTGAAGTGCTCCATGCTGTAGTATCTTGGGGAAATATTGGTCGGAGAATTGCTTCTACAACCTAAGCGTGCGTGGGAGGAAATTTCTCTGAAACCGTGCTGTACGAGACCGTTTCGGCCTTATGGTATGCTGATAAACTCCCCAACGACGGCAAGGTGCGTTACTGACCATACACTTCGCATATATAAGATAACACGCGAAGTGTATACTCTTATTACGCTAAGAATGGGTTGAATTCAAACTAGTATCTATATTCTTAGCAATATATTGGACAGACGACCTGGTAAAGGTCGCTGGGAGTCGTTGTATGCGAGCGGCATGTAATTGTTTGTTGTGGAAATCTATGGGCGAGGGTGAGGCCCCTGTTCAACAGTGGACGTCTTCGGCTGTTATGATAATGATGACGATGATATTGTTTCTTCAGCGTTCTCTCTTTTAATTAATGAAGGCTTAATTAAATGTACAAATGGGCGGTGTGTTGTTATTACTTTATCACTTTTATGAATATTTTGTGTTACATTTTATTTATATAAAACAATCTAATTTATTAAACAATACAAATTAACAATACTTTTATACAACTTTACGAGGCAACATGATAGTTATTCAATAACATAATAATTATAAATTCTCCTGATATTATTTCAAAAATAATTGACCACACAATCAAATCTATGAATAAAAACGTACACCATCAATACAATCAATATTTTTTCTAAATAATGACTAGCAACTATTAAGGCATTTTATATTACAATAATGTTATTCAAAAATTCATTAAGATTACAATACTTACAATTACGCATAATATAGTATTTTCTTATTTGGGTGCATACTAATACTATTATTGAGTAAATCAATATTATTATTTTATCTAAGATACCTCTGAAGCTGTGGTCGCCATTTAATAGGAAGACACCCTTTAATTATCTGTGTTATGAGGCTGTGGATTTCATTGCGAACATTATTTAAATTAACTACTTATTTACACACCAACTTTGCGTTGTGATTACATGTCCACTGAAAACGTATGTTTCTGGAAACTTGAACTGGAAATTAATGTTCTAATAAATTGCAAATTAATAAACCTTTTGATTAACCAATTGAAACAAATTCCAGAAATAAAAGTTTTCGGGTCAAATTATCAATAATTTTGGGCAAATGCTTGGCCCGAACAATTGTTTCAATTTGTAGCGTGTCCCAAGCAATTGCTAAGGGGGCCTTTATACTTAAGTTAGTAAGCAAGGTGGTAATAGAAATAACTAATATAAAAATAAAACTCTGTGGGAAATGTCTGTGACAGTTGTAGAGGTGACAAAAATATTATTAAAATTATATGACAGATTATAAGATTATATCAGATGAAAACCTTTTTGGGACTTTGATTAAATTAGTTGATCATCACCTACAACAAAAATAAGTTACAAAATAAATTGACATATGGAAAATAACATTACACATTACAAAAAAAATATATAACTACAGGTACAACATCAACAGTGTATGTTAAGCAACAAGCCTAGCATGGGGAGTCCTGGCAAGGCATTTTTTATACATTTAGTCAAATATTTTCTTTCACTCGCAAACCCAGCAAAATTTGCCGATTTATCAGCGACTCTTGGGTTATGCAAGTGCGACTGTTTGAAGAAGGAATTTATAGTTCACTATGCTAGACCTGCACATATCAGTATAAATGGAAAAATGATTTGCGCATTTCTGTGGTAGAGATAATTAATAATACGCAATGTACTTAAAAAATAGAAGACATGAGCTTAAATTGTGTGTTAAACTTTAGATCTTAACAAGGGAATGTTTAATTATCAGTTTTCTTTTCTAATAGAGATTCACTGTTGCTATTCTGTAAGTAAGTAATATATGCACATACATGACCAATTCTAGGATGATGCTCAATTTGTTCTTATCAATCCGCGTAGCAAGCATACATCAACTTAACTTACTTTTGAAATATTAATTACAAATTTATTTATAATTAATATGTACATAATATAAGACGGTATTAACGTCAACAACATAATAAACAATACAACAGCACTAACATCCGTATACTTTAAAGCTTCGAGCACACGAGCTGTCAATAGGCTGCTAGCGATAATACGGCTGGGACTTACCACCAATGCTTAATTTTCCACTCAAGTACAGCTCCGGCGCCTACTTGAACTATTGGACTTGATTGTACTTTTTACTACAAGCTAGCAGGATTTTAGCGGCTCTTAAACTGACTGGCAGTAAGTGTTCGTGGTACAAGGGCGGATCCAGGAGGTGGGGGTATCAGAGGGCTTTGCCCCCATGATCTTGGATCTAGTAGCAAGAATGATCTCTGAAAGATTTGACATGAGACCCGAGGACCCGGATTAATATCCTGGATCCGCCCCTGTCGTGGTAAGCCCCCTGGTTCCAACATGTAGAGGTTACAAACATTCCTATGCGCGGAGCAGTAGCTGCTCATACGGATCAGGTGTTGAGGGATGGAAACCAAGCAGCCAGGCCACTGCGCGGAGGCAGTGCAGCCCGTAGCAGCGCCTCCTCGTGCGCCGACAGTCGCAGCAGCGCAGCCAAAGCACGCGTCAGCTGCCGCGCCTCCAGCTCCCGCGCCGTCAGGAAACGAAGCACCACGTGCTTCAGGTACCTGTTCAAATATAATGGGCTTTATTAGCGCATCAATTATGGAGTGGTTTTGTGAATTGCAGAACGACTAACAAATGGTTTCGAACTGTATTATATAGACCTTTTAATACAAAAAATACTCCTGCGCATACGCTAAGTTCCATCATATTTTTCGGGTACATTACATAAATAACCTACGTTTAACTTTTTTTTAAGACTAAGTTGTCAAGCATGCTTGCTGTCCGCCTGATGATAAGTTACCGTACTCAATTACGTATTTAACTGATAGAAAGTTTAAAACGCTCACTAAGACAATTCCAACAAAAAAGGTTATTGTAAAATCAAAGACTTATGTTAACGAAAGAAACGTGTAGCGTTAATTTTTTTCTGCAATTGTGGTGTCTGAATAGCAATTGCACCTGTATTGTTTGTATTATATAGCTGCGTTATATATGCCAATGTTTAAAGAGCTGCTTTAAACAATTTGTAAACCCTGATTTGTAAAATAATGTATGAATACAAATAAAATTTACCAATAAAGATCCAAGTTTCTTCGGGATTTCTTCAGAGATTTTCATGTAGCTAAATGTCCTTCATTGTTTCAATATGAGGTGTAAAATTGTCTCCTGGATGTGGATGGATGCTGCTGTTCATTTCTCTGATTTGGAATTCCTTAGACGCCTTTTACGACATCCACGGGAGGATATAAAGTGGTGCTATATATAGTCTTAATTCGGACACCAAACAGAAAAATAACTCACTTTCTACTAATGTCTTGTTCCTCGGCGGATGTGAGATCAGACTTACTGCTCTGTAGTTCTCGCTGCAGTGTCTTCTTCATATCAGATATTCTGTTGTCTAATGTCTTTATTTTCTGAAAGCAAGATGCGTTATGTTTGGAACTGTAAAATATCTGCAGAATGAAACTTGTATTTCCAAGGTTTTTAAATACTTAATCCATCATTCTGAACAGATATAAAACTAAGGACTATTAAGAAACTTTCAAGTATCGGGTTATGTCAATTAGCTACTAAGATTTAGAAAACTGTTTTACTTAAAAATATCCACATAATAAATAAGAAATATTTTTTATTCTTATTCTTGAACTCTTTACATTCAAATTTCAAGATGTAGATTTCCTATGGGGAAGCACAGGCAGGAATATCCACGATCGCTTTTTTCTAATCTAATGTTAAATCTTAACATGCTACAATATTGTATCAATAAATTGTTCACGTATTGGTGGTTCTGTGGAGACTGTGTAGGATAAAAGAGATACATATGACGTAACTGGCCTGTTAGTAATATTTAATAAAGTTTATGATTAAATTGTCATGGCAGAATAAAGCTGACTAATCCCAACAGACGGCACTCGTTCACGAGCTTGACGCATGCATCAGCTTCGCTTAGCTCAACCATATTGTATGGAACCTCAGCAAGTCGATACACGATGCTACCATCAGCAACTTGAGTGAGCATCAATAAATGTAGTAAAATTATATATTATACTTCAAAATGATGTTTGAATCAAGTTTTCTTACGACCCTTCTTAACTACTACTTACCTTATTTTTATCACAGATTTCAGTTTCTAAGTCTTGTATAGTCTTTTTGAGTGCAGTCTCATTTTCTATTAATTCATCGACTCTTTTCTTCAGTTGTTCGATTTCAACCTTGCGCGTCTCTTCGTTCTCTTTAATTAACATACACGCTGCTTGATTCTGGAAAAAACGCAAATATTATAGGCGAAGGCAGAGCGAAAGCTGACTAGGACCGATGGCCAGTAGCTAATCTTATTATACTTTGAATCTACGGAAGCTCTGAGATGTGCCAATACTTGATTTCAAGATTAAATAAAAATAAAACTGGTTATCGTCAACGATGTCACCTCGTTTTAACGATTGTATTGTGCAAAAACAGCGCCATAAGTGCGCTTTACGAAAAACCAAAGGTAAAACAAGTATTTTACGTATTTTATATAACAAGACATACTTGCTGTAAGCTTTACTCGCCCACTATGTTTAAAATAAAACTTTCGCAAATTGAATACATTATTTTAAGACAGTATCGGGTCTATTCGCGCACAGATTAATCTGTATATCTATACAAATAAATAAAATTGAAGTGTCTGATTGTTATGTCAAAACAGCTTTTTACTAAATGCATTGGAAAATATATACGGTACTTGTAATAAAATAAAAACTGTCTTTCGGTCTGTCTGTTCCAGCTAATCTCCAAAACGGCTGGACCGATTTTGATGAAACTTTCACTGGCAGATAGCTGATGTTATAAGATGTAACTGCCATGCAGAAAAATTAAATCCCATGAAATCCAATATATACTTATTCTAAATTATTTATAAATAATCCGATTTCTTTTAAATTAAACAGCGGGTGAAAACGCGGGACACACCTAGTATCAAAATAATATTTTGACTAACCTCGACGTTTCCATCAAGTTGCATTGAACATGCTGGTTTACAGTAGGTATAGACCGTAATGAACGATATTGTCTTAAAATAATGTTTGTAAAAGATAAAACATCATTCCAAACTATTCCACTACAAGTAACGCTTTTGTCAATCTTTGAATTGACATAAAGCATAATATATAAACTTGACAAAAATATCATGACAGACAGAGGTGTTTGTTGCGCAGTTTCTTATTTCCAGCATAAACATTGCATTGGGCGTTTATTGGGGCTGTCTCATAATATGTGGACGTTCAAAAGGTACTATTATAAATCTATTTAGAATAAACGTTATTTCATTCATTAAATGATATTTTAGTTATTTATATATATTTCATTCGTTCAACGATAATTCAGTTATTATTTCATTCATTAAACGATATTTTATTAATTATAAGGTATTTCATTTAATTATCATTAAATTAAAGTGCACCTCTTTATGTTGAGCGATTAGTTTCTCCAGGTCGGTGGTCTTGATCTTCAATTCAGCTATCTCACTTTCCTGGTACCGTACGTTACACTGACTCATCTCGATCGTCTGAGACATGTGCGCGTTCCTCAGCAATGCCTCATCTTTGTCACGCCTCTCTCTGAAATAGTTCATATTTTGATATAGAATTATTTTTACCAAGATGAGTGGAAGCATTGTCCCGTTCATTGGCAAAATTAACTATAATTATTAGTTAGTCTGCTAAGGACAAATAATTAAGAGGAACTTTTAAATATTATAGATACCGAAGATTATAGGCTAAAAATAAAACTCTAACAACATCAAAATTCCTATAACTAAATAGAAAAATCCAACTTGACAGCACCCAAATGGAATAAATTAAGTTTTAAATATAGAGGTAACCAATTAGCACATGACTCGAGACGGTCGACTGACATAATAAACCAAATTGCTATGGCTAAACAAGCCTTTAACCAGTTTTTATTTATTTAAAGACCAAAATCAATACTATTATAATAAAATAAAAGCCTAAAGACAGGCCTGGAGCGTAGCATTCGGCAGCTGCGAAACGTGGACGTTGAACCAAAGGGGTAGATAAAGGTTAGCCGTCCAGACTTGCCGGCTTACCTGCTTGGCCGGTAGCGATGATCCTCATACATCGCGTATATTTTAGATCTTTATTTTTCCTAACGTTTCGAACACTTTGCTGCGCGTGTGTTAGTGCCCTAGAAAGCGTCTACAAGAATGAATGTGGTTCTGGGGTTTCTTGCATAGGACATACAAAGCGTAGTAGCCACCAGAATGAAAGAACACATAGCTGACATCCAGATTAGACGCTCCACAGAGTCTGAGTGTGTGAACATGTTGCACATCCTAGATAAATCTACCCATTGTCTCCGTTTTCATCGAACCCAATTTCTTGCGTCGGTGAACCGACATGTACCAAGAATATTTCGTCAGGTTATTGAAATTAAATACATTCCAATTTTGATAGAGAATTGCTGGAAGAGATTCCTTAAAGAAGTAAGCTGTGCCTTTGTACTTTACTGCCCTATGTAACTAAGCTTTTTATTTCATCATCATTTCGGCCGAGAAACGTCCACTGTTGGACAGAAGCCTCCCCCAAAGATTGCCACAACGACCGGTATGGATTTGCGTTGTGTGGTCATTGGGGGGTTTTGCCATAATCGCCACGCTAGGCAGACGGGTTGGCGATCGCAGTTGAAGTATAAATGTACTCGAAGGACGTTGCTGCCCATCCTCCAGCTAAGCTTTTTGTTTGTGTGTACATAAATAAATGAATAATAATAATAGAGAATATGGTTGGCAGGTACCACCAGTTTGGAATCTCGTTTATAAAATAATAAAGTCCCATCTTCATACCGCGTGCATCCAAGCAGTTTTTGATTAGAATTTTCATCATATCAGCCAAAGGTACTGCTGCTCGCTGCTAAACAAAGGCCTTCCCCATGGATTTCCACAATTGTGTCGCCATTTTGGGGAAAATTTTCCAGTACTCGCCACGCTTGGCAGGCGCGTTGGTAAACGGAGTACAGCTATTGTTCCACAGAAGGGACGCTGCTACCTATCCCTCAGGTTTTAGAGTCCCTCAGTCGCCTTTTACGACATCCATGGGAAGAGATGCTTTATTAACAAAGAGATGCTTTATTAAGAAACACCCAGACCAGGAACTAGTATCTGTGGGCTAGACAAATATATGTTCCGTGCAGGAATCGAACCCACGTCACGTAGCGTAGAAAACCAATCGTTTAGCCACAGCGCCAACCGTGTCGTAAAAGCGTCTATTGTTTAAATGTTTTATTATAGTACGTTGAACCGATGGAATTTTCAAGTTTTTTTTTTTTAGATTTGAATTCTTAGTCGTAACGAATTGAAAAACGTATCAATGTTTCAACAATGTAATGTTTCATTATAGAAAAGTAACCCTAAACTTTAATATTAACGTATTATTTTTAATAACGATATGGGTCTGCAGCTGTTTAAAGTTTGTTGCACTCATCAGTCGTGTTAATCTTCGACCAATATAAAATTAATGGACGGGCCCAAACGTACGGATTTTTGAAGTCTATAAAGTAAGCGCCAGCTCTCACTTCGTCTCAGTCGATCAATTATAAGTGGGACACGTACGCGTATTGTTACATGCATTCCAAATAGCTTACAAAAATATACTTTCATTTCAATTTCTAAGATGCAAAAACATAACACAAATTCAAAATAAAAGTTCAGGGCATCACATTTCAAGTACATAATTATCACTTTATCTATACAAATAAATAAAATTGAAGTGTCTGTTTGTAATGTCAAAATAACAGCTTTTTACTAAATGCATATGAAAGTATATACGGAACATATAACAAAAATGCATTTTTTTTTTGTCTGTCTGTCTGTTTGTTCTGGGTAATCTCCGAAACGGCTGGACCAATTTTGACGGGACTTTTATTGGCAGATAGCTGATGTTATAAGGAATAACCGGCTCAGAATGCCACCACCCCATCTCCTCCCATGGGTGTCGTAAAAGTCGACTAAGGGATTAGCCGGAGGATGGGCAGCAGCGTCCTTCGAGTATATAAACAACTCAACTGCGATCGCCAACCCGTCTGCCAAGCGTGGCGATTATGGCAAAACCCCCCAATGAGCCCACAACACATCCATATCGGTCGTTGTGGACATCTTTGGGGGAGGCCTGTGTCCAGCAGTGGACTTCATTCGGCCGTAATGATGATAAGGAATAACTTAGGCTACGTTTATTTTAGAAAAATAATTAGGGTTCCGCTTAATAGCTTAATAGCACCAACCCATTTCGTACCCGTGGGTGTGGCGATCTTTGGGGAGGCATTTGTCCAGCAGTGGACTCATCCACAGGACATGGAGTGGTATTATATTGTTAATCCGAACGCTTGTACGGAACAAAAGTCCTTTTGTACCCATGAAGTAATTATTTTGTACTGACGGCACGGTTGGTACAGTGGCTGATACAGTCGGCTGCTGCGCTCCGGGTCGTGGGTTCGATTCCCGCACGGAAGAAATATTTATAGGATCTACCGGTAGTTGTTCCGAGTCTGGGTGTATTGTATGTTAAAAAAAAGAAAATTAAATTTAAAAAAAGTTAATAACAGTTCTTCGTCGGTAACGTTCATCTATTTATTAGTCGTATTTGTGAGTGTATTTATTCTAGTGTTTAAGTAGTTTGTAGGCTATTTTATATTTTTGTATCACTATTAACTATTTTAAAGGGCACGATGGGGTAGACGTATTTGCTTTGATAAAAACCCCTAAAGAAGAAAAGATATAACTTTTGGTCATATTTTCACAATAACTACGCTTGGCAGGCGGATTGATAATTGCAGTATATTGTAATGCTGCCCATTATATTCACATGAAACTTTACACATTTTACTATGCATGAAAAACTGATTTCACATACTTACTTGTCAAACTTCCTCTGTATATCTAAGAAGTCGTGTTGCATTTCCGTGACCATAGAGTTGAGGTGATTGACCTCTGCCTTCGACTCGTCGCACAACAGGTTGGATTTTTCATACTTCTCCCGCAGGATCTTCACCAGGGTCCGCTCGTTCTCAAGTGCTTCCTTCAATTCTTTGTTCTCTCGTGTCAGACTTTCGATACGGTTTTCGAAATCCATAGTACTTTCCTGTAATATTTTTATTTTTAACATACCAGAAAGTTGCGTAAGCTATCAATCCCGTTAAATCCCCATTAGTTTTGCTAACACTGTTGTTGATATATATAAAAACTAAAACTATCTTGATAAATTCGAGAACCTGACCAACCGATTAATAAAGACCGAATTATATGCATTAGCATATTTTGGCTATTTTCAGGTTATTGCATATTTTATATAAAATCTACCGATAATAAATACTTAACCATGTTTTCTATAATTTTAAAATGTGACTACATACATAAGGTACATTTACTTATTTTCTAAAAGTATTTTGTTACTGAACATTTGGAACAAAACAAAATCAATAAATATATCTTGTTGAAAACGTAGTAAATAAAGTAATTTGTTTTAATTTAACGTTTCCTGACTTTGAAATAAATAAATATATACATTAGCTATGTAACATTAATTTAAATTTGATGATGCAAATTTTGCCACTTTTTGGCGATTTTGTTGCATATTTCGAATATTTATAATGCATATTTGGACCTTTTTTAATTGCATATAATCCGGTCTCTCTGATTAGCTACTGTTAAATACTTGCCTACTAAGCGACATAAAAAACGGATCTGCACAATCTCATCCTAATAAAAAAACAGTTGTGTTGACACATTATCACCGCGGCCCGTATGATTAACTAAAATGATAAGTACCACACGTGATAATGTGGTAAACAGATAAATGTGATATTTTTCTTTGTGTAGGTATTCTATTTTATATTCAGATAGTATTTTTTTATTAATTACCATTATAAACACTTTTTTATGCTTTATGGACGGCAAACAAGGTTTTATTAGCAATATATACGATTGCACATATGGCTCAAGTTATTCTTATGTCCAGAAAAATAAACGTACTAAACTGAAGTGTTTCACGGTAAATATCTAATTATATTTTATTTACACTGTTATATTTTCCGTCACTTAGTACACGAGCCAACACTGTAAATTAACACACAGCACTAATTATAACTGTTTATACTCAGAGTACAATATATTTTATATCACTACAGCTCCAGACATAACTTTCATCAATATGTGACTTGGTCCAATCGTCACGTATTCTAGTACTTGTGTAAGGCTTCCAATCACACTACTCACACAAGCGTTTATTGCGAGATACAACAAAACACTAGGGACTTGTGTATACTCGCCGACCGGACCGGTTTAGTTGCAGTACTGTATTTTTAGTTTTTACCTTTAGCTGATAGTTACGCCACCGTCCCGTGCGATCTCATTGAAAACTATCGCAATGTAACAACTACCAATGATATGCGAATTTAGACTTTAATTGCTTTAGTAACTTCTACCAACTTGAAAGTTGGTATGGGCAACGGAACTGCTAATTCAGGTTGTATGCAACTGTACTCCGATTAGTAAAAGTTAGACCAAAATCATATCTATATCTACGTGTGTGTAACAGTGTGTTAGCAATCCACTCAATAAATGTTATCTATACCAACAGTTTTATGAAGTAGGTAGGTTATGAAAGAGATTAGATTCCGATCCCAGATAAGAAAAGCTTTAGGTTCCATGCACACACCATGACCAAACTAGCAGAGAGCGAACCAACACCCGCATGCCAAACTTAGGGAAAATTAAAAGAAATATTTGACCAAAATAATTTATTAATATAAATTCGTGCATCACATCAAAAATATAACAATGTGTAAATATAATTTCGTAGTCTTTGTACTGTATAAAATAAAATCAATTTGTTTACACTACTTACTTGGAATGGATAATGTATCACTAATATATGCGTACCTATTGTCGAAGTGTGAATCCGATATGGATGGAACTATAGGTGTATAGTCACCTGTACAAACTGAGTCGCTAATCGTTTCTAACATTTGGTCGTGACAAAAGATCACGTGTCGTGTGCATAATCAATTTATCAACGCGACATTCTCGATAACAAAACAAAAGAGAACGAGATATTGATAACCCGCGTTGTAAAGCAAGCGATGTGCAAACTATGTCTTAGTAAGATGCGACAATTCCGATTGATATTTGAATACTATATCAATGGCGAAAACTTAAGTGCATAAACAATTGATATTAAAATTTTTATTCGCGATAACAAGTACTTATATAAAGATTTAAGGGTTTCATCACAGTTGACAATCATTTACGGCTAAAATTAATAATCAGTCTATTCCATCATCTTTTGATTTAAGATTATGAAGTTGATCTGTTTTTGTGTTAAGTGTGATCTTGACCCAAAAACAGACAAATCCTTAATCCCAAATCTAAAGTTTTCGGGTTAGATTGATTTCGGCCGTTAGCTGCTTAAACAATGTGAGGCCAACAACCAACTCGACACATAATTCGATCTCAAAGCTATCAGTAACAATTTAGGATTTATTTTACTTATAGCTCCCCAAAATAACAAAAAACGAACATATAACTATCATATTTAGTCACAATAAAAAAAAACTACGCAAAGAAAAAAATCTATTAACAAATAATGTTTATACATATTTCGATATAGGAACGTTATGGCGAAGAATAATGCCCCATGCGTGCGATACACAATTTTCAGTAATACTACGCATATAAGTTGCCATTAGGGATGTTACGGAGGTAGTGACCTTTGCGGAGTTGGAGGTGAATCGGAGTCGAAGTCGAAAGTCACAAACTCAAATGGAAAAAAAAAAAAATCTAAAATCTAAAAATAATATTTACTTCAAAAATAAGAAAAAGGGAGTAACATTATAGGTAGGTAATTAAAAAATAAAGCTCGAAGTTTGTATTAGTTGAACCAAATTAATAATTAAAAGAGTACATTGGTGAATTATCTCGCTCAAGCCATTGGTATTTCATATTTAACATTTTTTTAATAGGTACTTAGTATTGTAAACAAACAAAATACAGTCGCAATCGCTACTTGTCGGATCAAGATCAGATTTCAACCAAAGGTTCCGACATATCGGATTCGGAACCGAAGCTCCGTAACATCCCTAGTTGCAATTCAACACAGAGTAGTCGCAAGTTTGCTTCGAATCCGACTGAATATGATCGAAGTGGTGTCTTTGTTAAAACTATAACGTGCGCAATAAATGTGTAAACTTGTTTCACTGTTTCAAATGAACACTAATTTATGTTCCTAAAATCAACCATAGAATGAATAACGTAAGAAATTCAAATAGAAAAAAGTAAAATAGGGCAATATAAAAAAAATATGGTCCCACAAAGCTAGCAAGCTAGGTCAATAGTGCATTTATAATAAACAATACTAAGCCCTATGTTCATTGCAGTACTGATACAAATTTGTTGCAATTGGGCACATGGCTTTATACCTAAAATTATTTAAAAAAAGACAAGTAGAGCTAAGTCTTAAGAAATAATATATCTAAATGCAAACAATTTTAATTAATATACTACTAGATGACTTATTGATTATGATATGACGCAATACTAAATTACTGTAACCATGAGCAGATCTAGGTAATTATTGAAAAACATCCTATAGAAATATTTTAAAGACAGCAATTTTTTTATGATTTCGCATAATATTGTATGAAAGGTTTACACCGTTTCTTAAAAATATGAAAACAAATTTCCCGAAATTATGCTCTGTATTTAGCGTAGTTTGAATACTACCGAATTTATGCGACAGCGCTGGAATGCCGTATCAGGTAAAGGATAGGAGCCTCTACAGCTTCACACATTAAGTGCTAACCTCGACGTTTGAGCCTCGTTTTATCAAACTTCATAAGCTTGTTACAAACTATATCGAAACTAACCAACAAGCGATCACGTGTACATCACTAGTAATGCGTCACAACATGGTGTGTAGGCGAATGCGGCAAGACTAGAGTGATCTATATGGTGTAGAAGCTGGGACTCACGGCCGCGTGTGAGGCGGCGGCGCGCATCGACTTCACCTCCAGCGCGAGCGTGTGCACCTCGCCGTTCAGACGCGCCACCTGCCCGACACAGACATAGCACCAGCTTGCTAACACCACTTTCACAATGACACATATACACTGATTAATTATTACGAGCTTTAAAGGGGGGAAATGACAGCCCACGTTTACGAACCTCTACAATGGTATAGACCTCTACATAGGAACTGTGAATAAAGTACGAGTGTTTTTAAACATGTGGGTCACAGCACCCACGTTCAGGTCGCAAAGACTTGCGGGGGATCGCTGTCGCAAGCCAAGTAAAAGTAAAAAGCATGGACAGTGCACTTCATTTCTGGATCAGTAGGTAGGTCTCAATAGAAAGAAATATTTTATTTCAGATCACTGACATAGTTATATTACTGGTAAGGTCTTGTATTCAGGAAGGTTGAAAAACACAGATATGGCTAATCGATATCGAAAATCAATAGAATCTCATCACAGAATCTCAACTTCGACCTTTCATAGTTAGCTGGCACGCAGTATAATTTTCGTCTTGATTTTATGCAGTTAATTGATTTAATGAAAATCCACGAATATTTTAAAGAAATCAATGTAAGGCTATTTATATTAATAATATGGATCTCTGATAGTATATATTGGGCCTTGAATTTTAATATTGCATGCTCAAGTAGGTGGGGCGAAAAAGTGATTGATTAGATTAGAGTCTTAATGTCTGAAAATTAAGTCAGTCATAAGTCCCGCCCATTTTCCTACGAAAGCTGCGCACGATTGCTCCGCAAAAGCTCTACCGTAGACTGTATGGAGTTTAATATAGAAAGATTTTGCTGTTATTGTACTGTATTAATCATACATTTTAGACAACTACGGAGTTAGTCAACATATTATTCTACGGATTCTTGGCAATATTATCAACTATAATACATAAACTGTTCAATACCTTAGCTTCGCTATTGACCAGGTTCTGTTTAGCTTTCTCCAATTCTGCAGCCGCCGTGAGTAATTTCTCTTGCATCTCTTTCTTTTCCATCTCGACTCTTCTCCTCTCCGAGCCCTCTTCTCCCGCCTGCCGCGACAGTCGCGCCACCTATGTTATACAACTCCGTATGATAATAATGGAAATAGTATATCAATATCGTGATTTTATTGCTCAAATTTTTTGTATAAATCTTCTACCTACCTTGACTCTCAAAGGTTATGATGCGGCTCTCGGTTTGAGATTTTAATTAACGAATACATATAGTTCATTCAACCCGAGTGTCGTATCGTGTCGTTATATTAATCGAATTTAAGTTCACATTAAAATGATACACTCACATTGATGATATAAGACTATTCGGTTGCATACATAATATTACGTTGATGTACAAGTATTTGGATACTTCATTACTTTCATTTCATTGTCAATTTGCCAGATTTAAAATCAGATGTAACCTTAAATAATCTTGCATTCTACAGAATGTTCCAGGCGGAGTCAAGAGGTATAAACAGAGCATGCGCATTCTGTCTTATTTAGTTGCAGTTCAAAATGGAAAATCACGTCAACGGGCTTGTACGCTGTACGAGCGTAAACTAGAAACTTAACAAGCTGACAAGATTAACACTGCGTTTGGCCCAGCCACTGCAGCTCACTTAACGTGAGTTATTGGTTTAAATGTTTCGAATAAGGGAACAGAAGCTGTGACAGTAAACCTCGCTCTGGTCAGCTCGACGAAGGCGCTAGGGAATTAGAGCAGGCACTTAAGTTCGATCATATCACTATGACTTGGCACTTACATGCAATGGTCTACCACAAAATAACGAGTCGATGGACGTCTCACGATCGACAGAGTGCCCAGCACGTGTGGCCATCTGTGAAAGTCTCGATTATCAGTTGATAAGCTATTGGGCAAAGTTGTATTATGAAGCTGAAGACCGAGTATGGCAGTGTAGCGTCAACTTAGCCAGAGGTTTTGAGAGAGATTGAGAACTTCTACCGGCAGCTATACACCTCGGTAACTATACCTACCATTGGCTCTGACAAAGACCCGCGAGTCAAACTAACCCGACACTTTATATAGAGGATAGCCTTAGGATGGCATTGAAACAGCTGAAAAATAACAAGGCGGGGACGGAAATTACAACAGAGTTTCTGAAAGCGGGTGGCACACCGGTATTTAAAGTCCTTTAGAAGCTATTCAATTCCGTCTTACTCGAGTGCACTACGCCTGAAGCATGGAACATAGGCAAGGTGGTGCTCTTCTACAAAAGGGTGACATATATATATATATATATATATATATATATATATATATATATATATATATATATATATATATATATATATTCTTCGACAGGGAGTCTGTTGAAGAATTATAGACCCATCTCGCTTCTGAGCCACGTTTATAAGCTGTGTTCAAGGGTCATCACGAATCGTCTCGAGCGCAGGTTTGATGACTTCCACCGTCCCGAACAAGCCGGTTTCCAAAAAGGTTTTAATACCATGGACCACATACAAGACCGAGAAGTATAATCTGCCACTATGCTTAGCGTATGTGGACTATGAGAAAGCCTTTGATTCGATCAAAACCTGGGCAGTGCTGCAGACTTTGCAGCGGTGCCACATTGACTATAAGTACATCGCAGTGTTGAAGTGCTTATACAGAAACGCCACCATGTCGGTCTGAGTACATGAACATAGCACGGGGGCAATTCAATTACGGAGAGGTGTGAGGCAGGGGGACGTAATTTCCCCGAAACTGTTCACCGCTGCAATGGAGGATGCTTTCAAGCTACTAGAGAGGAAAAGATTAGGCATTACCATCAATGGCGAGTATATCACGCACCTTCGACTTGCCGACAACATCGTAGTTATGGCAGAATCGCTGCAAGAGCTCAGCAAAATGCTCGATGATCTCAACAGAGTTACCCAACAGGTGGACCTCAAAATGAACATGGGCAAGACGAAAGTCACGTCGCATAATGCTTATGTCGAGCCTATTCCAATATCCGTTGGGAGCTCTGTACTCGAAGTTGTTGACGAGTATGTCTACCTGGGACAAACTGTCCAGTTAAGTAGGTCCAACTTCGAGAAAGAGGTCAATCGTCAAATCCGACTCGGCTGGGCAGCGTCCAGGAAACTTCGCAACATCTTTTCGTCAACAATACCGCAATGCCTCAAGACGAAAGTCTTTAGCCAGTATTTGTTACCAGTGATATTATATGGAACAGAAACGTGGTCACTCACTATGGGGCTCATAAGAAAGCTCAAGGTCACTCAACGAGCTATGGAGAGAGCTATGCTTGGTATTTCTCTACGAAATCGAATCAGAAATGAGGAGATGGAAGATGAGAGTTGGGGCAAAAAGGTTCTCGAGTGGAGACCGCGCACCGGAAAACGCAGCGTGGGACGACCTCCAACGAGGTAGACAGACGACCTGGTGAAGGTAGCTGGGAGTCGTTGGATGAGGGCGGCATGTAACCGCTCGTTGTGGAAATCGAAGGGGGAGGCCTTTGTTCAGCAGTGGACGTCCTGTGGCCGATACAATGATGATGATGATGAGGTTGTTACTACAACAGCCAAGCGCGTCAGGTCTATTGGCTTCTTGACAGCGCTGACAGCGCATAAACACAGTCAAAGCCGGGTTCGTCATGGTCTCAGTTTCTTGGGATTGGCAAGGCATGCTCTATGCTGGAGGGGAAGAAGAATTAAGTAATACAACTGCAAAAGTTAGCCGCAGAAAGAAGCAGGCCTAAACAGCCTGAGAAGACAAAAAAGTCAGCAATATCTGGGTGCCTGGACAATTATTCGTGTCAGTTTCAGTGTTTTTCCTTTTCAGTGGTTTGAATATTTTTATATCGTGTAGGGTTTTGAAGTCTGTTTTTTTTTTGTTAAAAAGTTTTGTTGGTTTCTTTTTAGTGTAAATAAATGTAAGAACTGTTTCCAAGTTGGTATCATTTACATTTAACACAAAAAATAAGAAAGACTCAAATCAGTTTTCGACATCGTCTAGATAAGCGCAGTCAAATTAACCTGTTTATTGAAGCTGTTTAAAAAACTACTCAATAAAATGTAATGAAATTTATATGGGACCAACTCGAAAGCATTCTGCACCATCTAAAAAACAATTGCCTAAATCGGTCTACAAATCTCGGAGTAATCGGTGTACATACACAAAAAAAACGCATCGAATTGAGAACCTCCTATTTTTTGAAGTCAACTACAGTTTTAGTGTCGAAGAAATTATGCACCAATCCAATACCTACATACTACTATATACTATATACATAATACTTATATATTTGTAATAATTCATTATTAAATTAATAATTATTTAAGGAAAAAAAAATTTTTTTGTTACTCCGTATAAGCTATAAATTAAACGAGTGTTAATTATTAGGAAATATTCGCAAAACGCAAAAACAATTCCGATAAAAACTTAATATAAATAATATTGCATATTTACAAAATTATAAACCTATTATGTACAACATTTTAGACAGAAGATATTAATTTTGGGGCGAGACAGTTACATACACAGTATTTATATGGTATATAACTAGGTGATATTTCATGCTTCATGCTTACGCCTTTCACATGCGGCATACCCACGCTTATATCAACGATTCACGGCCTATTCAAACGGCGACTTTTACGACGATAGCAGCGATACAGTCGCGGGACAGCTAAGAAACATTTTGTCACAATCGCACATCGGAATCACGACTGATGTATGACTAAGGCCAATTCTAGTAATTAATTTATACAATGACTGAAAGCTGACCGAACTGAGATTAAATGATGAAAAAACAAATATTTGGATTCCTGTCCCTGTTCCCTGTTCGGTTGCAGTATGATCTAAATCTATACTCATTTCAATCTCAGTTTCATTTTGTTACCAATATCAATTTCAGAGTGTTTCGCAGAATACAGTTTTGGCTTCGATCAACTTTCGATCCATTTTCGATCTCGTCACAACATAAGTTAACATTTTTAATTACCAGAATTGGCACTCGAAATCAACACATTCATTTGTACCACTAGTAAAAATTGGAAGTGTATCGTGCATAAAGTAAGACGATTGTTCTAACGCTGTGGAGAGAAAACGAGCGCCTTCGCTTCACAAATTGTACATTTGTTAATTGTTGTTCAACTCAACCATTACCAAAACATTTTTACAAGATTTACAGAGTTAAACATTAACTTACATACCTCAGACGGAGACTTTCCCTCCACGGGCGAGGCACTCAAAGATAATTTCATTATGCTCCTAAATTCAGTAGTACAAGCTAAACTCAACACGGCAATAGTTCAAAGAGCGAGTCACTCGTCTATGGTGATGGTCCCTAATTTGTTTAAAACTATTGCAATTTATGGCAGGACTTCAAGCATTTCATTTTGCACTACTACAACGAATTAAATTCTACATTTAAAACAATACCTCTATCAAATATCTGTCTTATAGTCATATATGTCCATTACCTCCCCAATGTGTAGATCACATATTTGAACGTTGAAACTCTAAGTTAATATTTTTGTTTTTAGAGGAGGCGATCATCGCTCTCGATGCCCATTCAAAACACCAGAAGAATCACATACGCACTGCCGAGTTATTAGAGGGCGAGGGAAGATAGGGAAGGTGAAGGGGAAGAGCGTGGGTGAGGGAGGGAAAGAGCGGCTGGAAGGGGGCTCTCGGTACTTTTCCCTCACCATACAAAACACAGCAAAACAATGTTGCTGCTTTATGTTAGGATACTTATGAGAGCGGGATACTTCCCCAGTCGAGCTAGCCCGTTTTCGAGCTGTAGATAGCTTCGGTGCTCACGCGGCTCTCACGTCCGTAAGTCACCCACGGCAAGAAATGGAGACCCTGGCAACAGCCGGGATTGTCAATGATCGATATACCTGGGTTTCCAGTGAGGCTATCTGGCCACTCCAGGAGGTCTTGACGTCGGCGAGCGCCATTTTGGCTTCCTGCAACTGCCGCGTGAGTACAGCGCGCTCGCGACAGACGCGGTCGTACTCCGCGCAACCAGTTGGAGTTACTTCGCGTTTGTCTGCGCATGAATCATGTATTAGGAAACATTAAGGAAGAGTTACATCATTATCAAGACTAGGAAAGAAAGACAGTATTAATATCAATGCACTGGCAGTTAGGTAGGGATCAATTTCCATATACATTTTTATAGACCTTAAATGGAATCGCTTCAACTTTTGGAAAGAAACCGTCGTTATCTTCAATAATGTATTCGCCTAGGGCAAGAAATATACAGAAGTTTTGTATCAGGCTAATCTCTACTTTGATGTACATTTTTTTACATGTCCCAACACTAGGATTTCTCCTGTGTCATGAGTGGGTTTACAGACACAAATTTCACACACAATACCCGGGATAACTAACTACAGATCATACAAATATTTGATCCGCACGGGGCGCGAAACCGCGACCCGGAGCGCATCTGTCGACTGTATCAGCCACTGCACCAACCATGGCTTCATATAACACGTGAAGAGTATTCATGGTAGAGCATCACCTTCATCGTGCATGTGATGGTGCGGGTTGTCGGGTGGCAGTGCGGCGGCCACGACCGCGAGGCGGTCGGCCAGGTCGGCGGCGCGAGCCTCACCCGCACTGAGCGCGCCGCTCAGCTCCGCTCGCTCGCGCGCCCACTCGCGCCGGCACTGCTCCAGCTCCTCCTGACACCAAAAATAAAATATTAATTAATGCTGCAGATTAACAGCCTGGCCACAACCATGACACTATGTGCGGCGGATTAGAGCGGGCGGCGAACGGTGACAGCAAATACACAGAGATGTATGAAGCTCGCCGCGAGTCGCTGCACTCGGCAGCAACGCTAGCGGTTATTGCAGCGCGAATCGCTGCAGCGGCACGCGGCGGGAACAAATATACGGACGAGTAGAAGCGATGCCAAAGCCCTCAGCGGCAGTGGAAGGACGAATCGAGCGTATGGGAATTAGGCCGGCGCCGTCTCTTCCTTCTTCGAGCAGAATCGGCCCTCTTCCTGTCCCGCTCTGCGGTCTGCTTCTGGGGCATGACGCTCTCACAGAAAGAGACCACTGAATTCCATTTTTTGTGCTCTGCCAACATAGCCGACACATGGTTGTATACCTTATACTCAGAATATCCAAGAGGTATACCTTGAAGGTCACACAGGTCTACGGACCGACCTCGACACACCCAGATGATGAAGTAGAGTGTATGTATGAGGACGTAAGTAGGGCCAAACATCAACACCAAGACACTTCACTATTGTGATGGGCACATGATGCGATGGTGAGTTCAGAGTGGCGCAATTTGGGTATGGGCAATGGAACCCCAGGGGACAGAGTATGCATAATTTTTGGAAAAGGAGGGACTTTTCATTGTGAACTCCTTTTTACAAAAGCCGCCCCACAGGAAATGGACGTGGGTGAGTCCCAATAGTTCCACGACGAATAAGATTGACTTCATGACCAATAAAAGACAAATATTCAATGTCTACGTGATCCATAGGATGAATACTGGCAGTGATCACTGAATGGTAAGAGGCACATTGAATATTTGTCTCAAAGTTGAGAGGTCTCGTCTGATACTCCGGCCTTCTAGTGCTTATATCCAAAACCCCGAAAGCTTTCAACTCCAACTCCAAAACCACTTCGAGTACCTAGAACATTGCGTATCGTGGATAACACGGCACAACAGTAGGTTAGTTGAAACTGTCCAAACGGTTGGGTTACTTTAAAACCCACCGTCAAGGTAGACAAAAAAAGTTCTCGGATAAGACTCTCAACCTCATGGCAGAAAGTCATGCCATGATGCTACCGTCCTCCGGTGCTGAGGAATACCGGCTGCTCTATAGACGGATATGAAAGTCCTTGCGTCACGATATTCGTACCTTTAACACCAATGGTATTAAAAAGACGATTGAGCGAAACCAAGGCTCCTAAGTGTTCGCAAGAGTTATGTCTATTGGGCAGTCGGATTATAAAACTGAAGACCAAGGATGGCATCGACTAAGTCAGAGATTTTGAGAGAGATTAAGAACTTCTACCGACAGCTATACATCCCGGTAACTATAACCTATGTAACAGTCCTCACAAAGACCCGCGAGCTAAATTAACCCGATACTATACTGAAGATGTCCCGGACATCAGGCTGTACGAGATTAGGATGGCCTTCAAACAGCTTAAAAGTAACAAGGCGCCGGCGGAAAAGACGAAACTACGACAGAGCTTTTGAAAGTGGGTGGAACATCGGTACTTAAGGTCCTTGAGAGGCTATTCGATTCCGTATTACTCGAGGGCATAACGCCGGAAGCATGGAACAGAGGCGAGGTGGTGTGCTGTTCCTCAAAAAGGGTTGTAGTGGGTTATAGACCCATCTCGCTTATGAGCCGTGTTTATAAGCTGTTTTCAAGGGCCATGACGAAGCGTCTCGAGCGCAGGTTCGATGACTTCCAGCCTACCGAACAAGCCGGTTTCCGAAAAGGTTTTAGTAACATAGACCACATCCATACGCTGCGGCAGGTTATACAGAAGACCGAGGAGTTAAATCTGCCATTATGCTTACCGTTTGTGGACTATGAGAAAGCCTTCGACCCGATCGCAACCTGGCCGGTGCTGCATTCGTTGCAGCAGTGCCACATTGACTATCGGTACATTGAGGTGTTAAAGTGTTTATACAAAAGCGCCACCATGTCATGTGAGCGGGCGATGTGGAAATCTATGAGGGAGGCCTTTGTTCAGCAGTGGACGTCCTTTGGCTGATATAATGATGAGGACCTCCAGAAAAAGGGCTTTGACACATAACGGACAAACAGACAAGCGGAAAGCAAAGCGATTCTACAAGGGTACCATTTTCCATTGTAAGGATTCCTTAAAACGATTATTTTTACAAACCCTAACCTGAAAAACAACCAAATGCATTTTCAACTGAACTTACTGACAATCTTTTTATCAAGTCACTCTGTTTCCATGCCAAGCTTTGTTTACTAGCAAGAATAATAATTGCACAGCAATTCAATCATAAAATTATCCGTTGCTTCATAACTACACAATACAGAACATTCACAATATCGCGAAAATATACTTTAGATTATGCTTAGCTCAATCCACAAAGAATGAAACTGTATTTGTATCCGTACTTCTATCAAATTAAATAACAGGAAGCGACACTCGGTCTAGATAAGACCTATAAGGTCTAGATGTATAGAGCATGTACACTTATGTGGAAGGAAATGCCTGCAAGAAGTTTTTATACTTACTTGGAAATTCTTGACATGGTAACTGTTATTCAAATATGGGATTTATAATTTTAATTAACCAAAACGTTTCATTCGTTTATTTTACCTAATCACTATAGTAAAGCCAAGAAGAGGTGACACGAAAAATGATTAACATAAAAAAATTACGTCTATGGATCAGACAATTCATTACATCTCTTTCGATCTCGTGTATTTCACATTGTACCGCGTGCACACGGTAATAATGCTCGAAGGTCAAGTCAGTCTGCTGGGCTCGCCAACATTCGGGCGGCCTATTTATGAATTCGTGGTTCATTCGGTATCGTAAAGTGCTCGCAAAAACAGTAAATTACCCACTTACTGTTATTGTGTTCTGTTTGCTTTGAGTTACTTGTCGTTGTTATTTGTTGAAGTACGTAGTTTAAGTTTTTGTTACTGTCATTTAATAATCGTGTTCAATAGTCTACACGCCCATGCATAAACGTTTTTATGTTATTATTATTAACACTAGTAATTGCCAGCTTTTAAAATAATAATAATAATAGTGTAACTTTACTACGGAGATATTTTAATAACCTTCGAAAAAAAGTAATATCATATTCATAAATAAAATTTTAAACAAGGTTACGATACCCTGCATTTGGAAATGACCTTACACCGGTTTTGTTTATATTTGGTATCGCTTTTTGTTGGCCTCCTTTAAATTGAATAGCTACTTACACTACTGCTAACTAACAACACTCCTTTTGGCATCCTCGACTTTGTCCACGACGGAAATAACGTTTCCTACTTATGTCCTATTCCATGACATAATCTACCTCTGCCAAATCACTTGAACCTGTTCAGCCGTTTGAACGTAGTTACCAAACTAACATACAAACTTTTACATTTATAATATCAGTGTAGCCTATGACACTTCACTTACACTGAGTAAATAATAAAACTACTGTCAAAATTTGGATTATTGCTTCGGATGTTTTAGAGATTTTTGCAAACACCAAACAAATATTTCCTTTTCATATAATAGTAAAGTAAGATTATGTGCAACTACTAATTTCTTCACTTAATCTGGGTACCTATTTTCAAGTAAGTCAACTGAGAGTTACTTTTTTACTCACATTGAGAGCATCAAGCCTATCCTGAGCGCGTTCAGCTGCAGCGAGTTGTGTTTTAAGCTCAGTCACAAGTCTCTTGGCTGTGTCGCGCTCTGTAGCCGCCTTGGCAGCTTCCGCTTGCGCCGTGCGAGCCACTGTCTGCGCTGCCAAAGCCTCCTCACCTTTAATAAAATTCTGTATTATTTTTTATTTATTATTGTTACGCAATCGAGTAAATAATATCGAAATGTGGCGCCATCTGCTGTTTAATAGCGATACTATAACATTACTCGAATTGTATAAACTAATTAAGAACTAATATGTTCCCGTGTGGAGACCGCGCACCGGATAATGTAACGCGGGACGACCTCCAACGAGGTGGACAACCGATCTGGTGAAGGTTGCTCGGAATCGTTAAATGCAGGCGGCATATAACGCTCGTTGTGGCAATCTATGGGGGAGGTATTTGTTCAGCAGTGTACATCGTTCGGCTGATATGATGAAGACGATTAAACTAATTGGAGCCCCACCTATTGGCGCACTTTTAGCGCAAACATGGATTTAGCTTAGTCACTATAGGTTAACAGAAATACAAGTAATGTGCTAAGTGCAGTGCAAAACATAGTATGCATGTAATGTATGTATAATTGCATTTTTGACATTATTATTTTCACAAATAGTCACAACAGTTGCATGCATTGGAGTTCAATAAATATTATAATATTATGAATGTTACGAAGCTTCGACTCCGAGTCCAATATGTTGTTACCTCAAATCTTTAACGGAGCTTGGCCAACGCCAACGAGAGAGAGAGAGAGTTGTGTTTTGACACAATATAAAGCACCGTGTGGTGCCGGCTAGCCGTGTGGTGCCGGCTCAGAATGCCACCACCCCATCTTCTCCCATGGGTGTCGTAAAAGTCGACTAAGGGATTAGCCAGAGAATGGGCAGCAGCGTCCTTCGAGTACATTAACAACTCAACTGCGATCGCCAACCCGCCTGCCAAGCGTGGCGATTATGGCAAAGCTCCCCAATGAGCCCACAACACAGCCATATCGGTGGTTGTAGTGATCTTTGGGGGAGGCCTGTGTCCAGCAGTGGACTTCATTCGGCCGAAATTATAAAGCACCGTTCAATGTGAGTAAAAGAAAAAGTAAACATGCGAGACCAAGGCAAACAATATATAAATTACCAAATAACAAATTATAAATTATTTGTTCATACAAATTTGGGAGTTTTGTTTTTGATTACCTAATGTTCTCTCTTCTTCTCGCCATGTAGCGCCGGGTATAGGGCTACCGCATCTCATCCCGTCGGTATCGCAAAAGACGGCTAAGGGAGTTTAGAATCCCGTGCGTACCATCAACCACTTTGAGTACCAACATTTTTGTTCTGGTTACCCTCAGATGGCGGGTAAACCACCAATACTGGCATACCCAAGGAAGGTTGGGATCAGGCAGTCGGCCGACTAAACACGCACACCGGAGTGATCATCGTCGGCACCGAAGGGAGGCTCCAGGAACTCGAAAGATCTCCATCTAGAGCCACCCGTTGGTGCCACGCCTTTAGGCACATCTCGGAGGAGATGACTGTAAAGCGGTCATCCCCTCTAGCGGAGAAAAGGCGACTGTAAAGTGGCCACCCCCCCCAGGCATCTCTCGAGGGGATTGTACAAGATTCCCCCGAGGCCTTAGCGGCCTTAGCCTGAGCGGTACGTGACCACATGCACACCGCTGTCTTCCCGGGGGTCGCTCGGTATGAGTACGCAGATTTCCCAATAAGCGCGCACGCGACCCCCAAGGCCCCCCCCTGCCATATATAAACGCCAGGGGGCTCAGGCATGTTGGACACGGGCACCGCGGCGGTTGTTACCCCGGCTCCGTGTCCTCCTCCTCCGAGCAGGATCGGCCCTCTCCCGATCCCACTCTGCGACCTCCTTCTGGAGCATTACGCTCGCACAGAAGGAGACCACAGCACTCCAGTTTTCATGCTCTGCCAGCATAGCCGACACTACTGCTGTACTGTGGCAGCATGAGCCGCTCGCGCCATAGCTCGAGTGCACGCCGCCGAGCCTGACTCCCCCGTAGAGGCGGTGAACTTCTTCCCCCGGTCCCCCGAGATTGGGTAGCAGCCGGTGCAAGGCACCCACTATCCTTTCGACCCGGGGACAAGTAGCTCGAAGTGCTCCTCGAAGCCCCAACGACTGTCCAGGGTGAGCCCCAGGTACCTGATTTGCGCGTCACCAACGCGTATCCACGAACTGGGAGGCTCCCTGCTCCATGGCAGTTTGTGGAACCCACCGTAAATAATAAATGATACTGATTAATAAAGAAAGTACCTGGATGACCGAGCTTTGCTCGGTATTTTCGTGTTACTTAACAACGCCATCTGCTGTTGTGTCGTTAAAGCAATTAGTTGCTCACAAAAAATAGTATTATTATTCGCCGATAGATGTCAGGAAGAGTCATATTTTTCAGTTGAGACTACTCAAACGCCTATAAAATGAGTTTTTCTAAAAATGATTCCTAGCTAGATCGATTTATCGCCCCCGAAACCCCCTATATACTAAATTTTATGAAAATCGTTGGAGCCGATTCCGAGATTCCAATTATATATATACAAGAATTGCTCATTTAAAGATATAAGATATTATGTTAATAGTTTTATTTGTTTATTAATATAAATATTAATTTTAATTAATTTAATTTCATACATGTCACAGACATACGGAAAATTCTGGTGCATAAAAAATAAAATACTTGTTGACTATATTATCTGTCTAATTTCAATTGAATATAATTATAATAACTAGCTTTACATGACCATTATCTGAGCAAGGAATGTGCAATAGGAAAGGCATTTTGTATAGAAAAGCTCGCAAAATAGATTCGTATAAGATAAATAAAAATACTGAGTATATATATAAATATGTCTGTATTATGTTGAGCTCGCCGATAGCACCTCGACCCTTGTGGATTTTTTAATGTATACTATATATATGAGTCAGCTTAAGTACCTATTAGAACCTATTATCTACCTATTATTTCTAGTTATGTATTACAATTATGTTGCCATACCCTTACCGGGTTTCATGTTGAACCTTATTATAAATGTAACACCTATCTAACACATGAATGCAATAAAGAATTTGAACTTGAACTTGAACCATAGCGCCTCGGTTTTATGATGCGCTACCCGCAAACACAGAGCGTGGATTTCGGTCACGACAATTGCCACCGCTCAGCTCAGCAAGCCGGATGGTTCCCTCGAAGGACTCCCCGCTGGCCAACACAAGAGTGTCATCAGCGTAACAGACTAAGCTGATGCCAGCGGGGAGAACGACACGCAGGACCGTATCGTAAGCGAGGTTGCACAAGAGGGGACCGAGAACCGATCCCTGTGGAACCCCGCACGTGATCTCCCTCCGCTTCACGCTACCGTCCCTGCCCACGTAGCGAACATGCCTGTCGCGCAGGTATGCCCCGATGATACCCTGCAGATTGGGGGGGCACCGATGGTGGACTAGCGCCCCCCTAATCGCACCCCACGGGATAGAGTTAAAGGCGTTGACTGTGTCAAGACTGACAGCCAACGCCACCCCACCCCGTTGGGACACTGCCTGTTCCGACAGCAAGCGGACGCGAAGAATCCCGTCGATAGTGGACCGCCGCTGCCGAAAGCCGTACTGTCGGCCAGATCGGGGCCAACTGGCGACAAGTGCTCAACGAGTCTTCGGACAGTTATTCTTTCGAATAGCTTTGAAGCCTCGTCGAGCAGGCAAATGGGACGGTACGCAGAGGGAGACTCCGCGGCCCTTCCTTCCTTCTTCAAGAGAACCAATCCGGCTTCCTTCCCGACGGACGGGAACACGCTGCGATGGAGGCAGCTGGTGAACAGCCGTCTCAAGCGGTCGCCAAGAGACTGCAATGCATACACCCAAACACAACCCGGAATGCCATCTGGGCCGGGTGCGGTGTTGCGAGCCTTCAGGAGGCCAACGGCTCGGTCCAACTCTCCTTCCGAAACCGCCAATTCCTCATCCTATTCCAAGGCAATCGGCGGTACAGCCCTGGATGCCTATTAGTCAAGAAAGATAACAGACCAGACACCCTACAGGAGGCAATGAACTTACCCTGTCGGTACCCTATGCTTGTGCAGGGCAGGCACCCACTACCTTCTCGATTGGGGAGACAAGGAATAGTCGATTACTTATTTGCGAGTTAAAATTGTTACTTGTGTTTATTTCTGACCTTGCACAGTCGCAAGAGAAAGTTTCAATTCTTCAATTTTTTGTTCCCAATATGTATCCCGCTCTCGCAGCGTTGCTTCTAACTGAGTCGAGTACTGCTGTTGTAATGCAGCCTGGTCTACTCTTCCACCAGTACGGTCTGACAAGTAGGACTCCATTTGTGGTGATATTGACTAAAATTTAACAATATTAATTCTTAAAATACATTGAAACAAATACAGAAATGGTTTATTTAGTCAAAAATGAGACACATTTGAAATTTGTTATACAGTTGGTATTTAATGCGCCTCACAGTTCACCAAAAAGGATTTGGTTATGCATATGCCAGACAGCTGCCTGATGTATATGACACGTGTGATATAATCCATTTGAGAGTTTTATTATATTAAACTAGTTCCTGCAAATAAGTATATGAAAAAATGTGTGAATTTAGAAAATGACAAAGCTGTATGTAAAATTTATTACATTGGTAGTCTTGTTATGTGGCGATATTGTATGTATAACTAGAAACAAAACAAAACTTACATCTGAAATAGAGTCTCCATGTCCACCGGAACTAGATGGACTAGTTGTTGACTGAAAAGTATAATGTCAGGTTAAGATTTACAAACTGCCAATTTACTTAACAATCTAGTTGAGGAATATAAATAACAAGAGTAGCTGTTCAATCTCACCACTGCAATATTATAATCAAAGCTTGGACATAATGTATAGTGTTCAATTAAATACGATTACCTTAAATTAGTTTTTAATAATAATCGATAGACACTTACTGAGTCATCTCTGAGCGATAATCTGCCTAAGAAGGCTCCACTACGCCAGCTACTAGTTATTTTACTTATGTCACTACCCGTTTCCTCCTTTATCTTACTCTTCAAACTCGCGAACATTGTAGCTCTTGATAATACTACAAAACAATGAAACAAGAATTCACCAACAACTAGACTCGTTTGCCAATATAATTGACCATGGTAAAGTTCGATAACTTACCAGTTTCGAATTCAAATTAATGCAATACAATTTTACGTCAAAATTAGAAGTAGCATTTATACAGTCAGAAAATAAAATTTGGAGCTTTGAAACACCCAAAGATTGAAGAAAACATATTTGCTCAAGTAAATTACTAATAAAACGCAAAGAAGTATAGTAAATAATTATATGCACAAGATCACTAAATCAAACCAATAAACGTCACTGAAAGTACGACGACAACATTTTTTTTTATGACATCGTTATGCGACTAGTGCTGAAAAATCTCATTTCCCCGCGTCAGTGTTGTCAATTTCCCGAAATACCCGCTTCTTTTTGATTCATTTCCCCGAAATGATATTTTTGGAATAAAAACAGTGTTTATACAACGTTCAAAACAAAGTAACGGCTACGTGGTTATTTACATTTTAATGCAGGTACGAGCGCGTTCAAATGTCCAGTAGCAATTTCACAAAGCGATAGATTGACAGTTTGGTTTGACTTACGGGTAAATATTTCCTTAACATATTACCCTTAAATGGTAAAGAATTTCGGAACCAAACAACTTAATTCTACATTCTAAATCAATAAAGAAGAAGCAATCGAGGTAGTTTTGACATTGTGCCACATACAATTTTTTTATTGTGAAAACACTATCGAAAACCTCGTTTTTTCGTATGTCCCATTGGCAAGTTTATCATTAATTCTTCATATAAAAAATTCACCCTCGAGGTTTAGCTGGATTGTGTACGTAAAAATTGTATAGGAAACAATTAACAACGTATTATATAAAAAGAATATGAAGAACTTTAAGTGGAAGTTGTCGAAAACTGATGCAAGCAATGTTAAAAAAATCATCATTAGCAGTAACAGACATGATTTATAAAATTTTGGCAAAACAAAGCGCCCTTGAAATGTCATTTGACGTTTAAGCGACACTCCACCCTGCTCCTCAGTCAGCCGGTACGCTTCAAAAGGGATGAACACAACTCATTTTGAATAGTAAGTAGTTGAATTTGATTCTACATAATTTGTCATCTCAATCGTCATTTACATATTTAGCCATATATCAATTAATTATGTATGGTAAAGTGTTTTTATGTTTCCACGAGGAAGTATTCATGAAACTAACACCGTGTACTACATTTTACTTTTGCTACCTACCTTACATGATTCTAGGAGTGGAACTTTGTAGAATTCGTCATTGTTTGTTCCGTCATTGTCAGCAACATTGCAGGATACGTCAATGACGCGTGTTGCTAATAATGGCAATGTATATAGGGAGCAATGACGATTGTTGCCGAGACATAGGTTTATTAGAAGTACCTACCCAAATTACTACGTGAATTATGAAAAAAGAAAGTTAGTAGTTTAAAAACTACATCAAAAACATTATAACGTGACTACTTGTAGCTAGCGAATACGTAGTTATATTTTCACCACGTCCTTGAAAGATTTAAATCATAAGTGCCTTTGCTTGCACTTTTACATATACTAAAGATCAGTTTCATAAATCAGAAGAAATCAATAGATTGACTATTATAAAACGCCCCCTAAACAAATAACAAATAATATGAACTGGCCAAAAGAAGACTGGCTCAAAAGTAGGACAAAATGCGTCGGCATGCTGAAATAAAAAACGACCCAAAGCTGCTAGAAATTTAAAAGGAATAATTAAGAGGATGGAACCTAAAACAAAAACGGGCAATAAAGTAAATTCTCTCGCGCTCTAAGGGAACAAAGAATTAACTATTTACCTATAAGTCAATATCAAAAATTAATTCATGAAATTTAACATCAGTGTCGATGTAGAGGCAAAGTATTTGTCAATATAATAATAATCATGCATTTATCCGCCGCCTGCTACTTAATGTTTCTCGTGCTAATTCGAAAAAAAATCTGCTGTTTATAATCAGATAATAATCGCTAAATAGATTTCTATTCTTACTCTGCAGTTCCCCGAGAGATCCAAACATTATAAAAATGGATTGATGCTACAGGATGGCCACCTAATTGGTTTCCTGAAAAATCTAGCTGCATATGGTCGGCTTATTTTGAATCAGATATGTGCCAGCCTCTAAAAGTCTAAGGCTATTTGAGTGGGCAGTGCCAAGATTAAAACTAATTTCTAGTTTTTGCATCGGTTGGTTAGCTGTTTATTTTGAATTGAAAATTGTTTGACTTTGCCTATTTTTCTACATCTAGGGAATCAAACCATGTGTTGAATATTTCAGGATTCACCAGAACCTGCAATACCTGGATGTTCTAATTTAAAATCGACCGCTATTAATCCATCGAGAAGAAATATAAGAACTGTCAGGTCCAGGCCCGATCATTTTACCATGTGGTACATTTTACCTTTTTTGACAGTATTGTATTGTATTTTTTTAGTTCTGAATTCAAATATTTAAATCGCTTTTATACGTTACTGCGTCAGTTCATTTTGTTTATACTTGTCGATTAAACTCACAACTAACTTAATCTCAGCAGTATGAAAATTCGCAATTTTTTCTTCGATTCCATTGGAAATAAAATATAATTACTTTACGTACACCATAATGGGAACCTTAAACAAACTAGAAGTAAACAAACAAACAAACAACAAACATAACCTCGAATTTAATGTAAACAATTCTCCATCTACTTCATCATTTCGGCCGAATAAAGTCCGCTGCTGGACATAGGCCTCCCCCAAAGAATACCACAACGATCGATAGGGGTGTGTTGTGGGCTCTTTGGGGGGTTTTGCCATAATCGTCACGCTTGGCAGACAGGTTGACGATCGCAATTGAGTTGTTAATGTACTCGAAGCTGCTGCCCATCCCCCGGCTAATCCCTTAGTCAACTTTTACGACACCCACGGGAGGAAATGGTGGTATTCTGAGCCGGCACTACACGGCAATCCATCTCCATCTACTTATAACAGTGATATGATTTGTCATACATAGAGCATGGAATAGTCTGTCCTGCTCTAACATCTGTATATGCACTATGTTTGTTTCATCTCCCTGAAGTTAGCGTCGTTCGAGGCGCAATAACGTTAGATAAATATCAATTGACAGCCAGTTATCAGACCTATAACCGTTATTAGTTAGGCAGTTATTAAACGACTTATCTGACGATTGAAAAATCGGGCTTTAATTATGTTACCACATGATTGTAATAACTGTGATAAGAAATATTTTATATTTATTTTGTTAGCTGATCAGCTATGACAAAGATATAACACCCATATTTGTAATTCTATTGCGTATTTGTAATTCTATTGCATCTCATATTATACCTACATCCTTTTATAATATTTATGAAACATAACTTTAACTTTACCTGCTTATTTTGTACCGAACACGACGACAGTAACTATGGATAACTAAGCATACTCGCTTTAATGGTACATATTACAATTTATCGACTATTTCAATTGCCTAGTTGTACATTATGCAGCCGTACGGTTGGCATGATTGGCTGCCTACTATTTGTGTGGGCGTATTTTAGTGTGAATAGCCAATTACAATCTTGTGTTTATTCAGTTAATTGGATGATGACTTGTAACTGTGTGCATTACTGTGTTTTATGATGAATGGCAGGGTAAAAATGGGAACTCTAGGTTCGCGTACATTTGGGACTACATGGCATATCTCCTTTCTTCCAATATCTTTGGGGTAGACTTAGCCAAAAAATCAACATGTTCATTACCGGCTACTCCTACGTGGGCAGGTGTCCAAAATAATTTTACTTCTTTACAGTAACGGGTTAATAATGTATACTATAACAGACTATCAAAATGAACATAAGCTATGTGTGTTACCTTAGGATTCAACAATAGTAACAAACATAAAATAACAGTTGGTTAGCAATTAGATCAATAAGATTATGCGTGTGTGTGGCTTCTTGGCAGACTACATACACTATTGACAACATTTTGTAGTCCCCTTAGGTGTGCAGGTTTCTAATACTGTTACCTTTGTTGAGGGACGTGTCCTGGAATTGTGGAGCTACAGCAAATAGGGTTTTCTTCGTAGTAAACGCGCAGACTAGTGTCTTGATGCGATTAAATTGGACTAAACTTAGTTCGTTCCCAGTCGGAGACTCTGTCTAGAGTACCTACTCTAGATTTCTGACACAAGTTGTTTGCGGCTCTCATCCACTACGGGACGAGGGACGTTAGCACGGCCCGTATAATAAGTGTCCCCAGTACTGTTCCTTCCGCATCCGCATAACAATGAATGCCGTCGATAGACAGCATATCATTGACATGCAGTAAGAACAATGTTGGGGACAGCACGGAGCCTTATGGGACGCCAGCGTTAATGTCCAAGCTATCGGAGGAACTGCCATCGACAACGGCTCTTATGCATCTGTTGGACAGAGAGCTGGCAATCCAATTGCATAATCCCTCGGGTAGTCCGTATGATGGTAACTTCGTTAGAAGACAGCGGTGCCAGACCCGTTCGAGCGCCTTCGCTACGTCTAGGCTGACAGCCAATGCCTCACATTGACTCTCAATGGCAAGACTCCAACGGTGAGTGAGATACACTAGAAGGTCACCAGCTGACTGATTATGACGAAAGCCATATTGGCGATCGCTTATCAAGTCGTGATCCACTAGGTATCCCAAAACCTGTTTATTTATTACCCGCTCCATCACCTTAGAGAGCAAAGGGGTAATAGCGATGCGCACTGGATGCACGTGGGTAGTCTTCCACGAAGACGGAACTAACCTTCTGTTTTTTTTTTTATTGATGTCCAGTGGAAATTCTACATGGAACCATAGACTATACACTTAACATGGAACTTCCTTCGCCCCGGGGAAGGGCGAAGGGGTATGCCGGACTCCTACCGGCTAAAACCACTGGAGCGGCCATCTTCGGCACCGAAGAGGGGCTCCAGGTCCTCGTAAGATCACACTGGAGCAGACGGAACTAACCTAGTGGAATATGAAAACGCAAAAAGGCGCGTCAATACAAGACACAACTCAGGAGCTCTCTGCTTCAGTACCACTGCGGGTATGCCATCTGGCCCACTCGACTTGTGAACGTCCAGGGAAAGCAACTCCCACCGGACCTCCCGTTGCGTTATGCGGATTTCCGGCATGGATTGCCGCACCACATAATTGTAGGTGGTACGGCGTCTCGGTCGTTCAAGGTCGAGTTCTAGGCAAAGAGGGAGCCTAAAAGTGTGGCTTTCTCCTTGCCACTATTGGCCAGAATACTATCGGCATTACGCAGTGATGGCAAGGATGACTGACAAAAGTTTCCCTCGGCAGTTTTGGCGAGCAACCAGAAAGCGCGACTCCCGGAGGGATAGCTCGCAAGCCGCACCCCATTTCTGCCGACGAAATCGAACTTTGCTCTGGCAATCATCCTGAACCTTGAGGCAGCATTTAGCTTACGCTTCGCATCAGAAACGTCCGGGTCCTGATTTGCACGGGCCGTGGTCCAAGCCACATAAGCAGCTTGCTTGTTAAGCCTAGCTTTCTGGCAAGGCCGATTAAATCACGGTCTCCTCCTCACCCCTGTACCACCAGAGGGTTAGGAATATAACATTCCATACCCTCCAGGATCGTTTCAGAGACGGTGGCCGCACAAGTTTCGAGGTCGTCTAAAGAGAAGCAAAGCTGCCTCCACGGGTACGATGCGTAGAACTCACGCAATCCATCCCAGTCTGCTGGTTTATAGTGCCAGACGCGACGCCACTCGGTTGGCCGGTGTAAAATTGGCCCCGCGCATAACACTTGTGACCGTACGAGGTAGTGGAACCAAGTGGTCATTTCAGTGGTATATATCCGTTCGGTCGTGTGGTCAGCAGAAGGTCCAATAAGGAGCTCGTATGGCTCTCAATATCAGGTATTCTTGTAGGAGAATGTACCAGTTGTGAGAGCCCATAGGCCAGAGCAAAGTTGTGAGCAACCCTCCCCGCGCAGTCAGTGGAGCGAGAGCAAAGCCACTCAACGTGGTGGGCGTTAAAGTTTCCGAGGACCACTAGCTCCGCAGGAGGATACTGCTCAAGTATTTTGTCAATAGCCTATTGCAGGTGCTCAAAAAGTCGTATTGTGTCCATGTCGCTACTATGAGACCTGTAAAGCACGCATATATCCTGGTGTGGCCACCATAATCTACGCGCACCCACAAAATAGATAAATCCCTGTCTTCGAAGCCATAAAGACGGCAACAACAAATATCGTCCCGGACGTACGTGCATACTCCAGCACGGCGCACAAAATTGTGCTCCAGTTTGTAGCCTGGGTAATGCAAATATGATGTTTCATCCGGACAAGATATTTGCGCCTCCGTAAGCAACAGTAGGGTCGGTTGTGCAGTTTCCAGGTACTGGTGAACTGCATTGATGATGACGTGACGTCCCCTAATGTTGCAAAAGTCCATTTTTAATGTGGATGGAGATGCCGCTGAAAATTTATTTATTTTTATTTTTGTAGGCACATTATTTTCTAAAGGGTTCGAAGATTTAAGAGGAATCGCTGCGTCAGCAGTACAGCGAATAAAAATTTAATGCGGTACAAAACCCGCCACAGTAATGCTGAGGTTATGTGGCTTGCTGGCGCGGCGGGCGGAAGGGCCCCCGGTCACCCCGTGCAGCAGTAATCGGGTCCACTCCGGTCGCCTTCTCCGGCACGATCACTACTACAAGGACTTTACATATACTGGCGGTTCAGCCTCCCAGGGCGAAGATTAGGTAGTTCCTGGGTTCGGGAAACCGTTAAACCTGCGGGCGGCCAGCGGTCAGCCGTTTCAACAAGTCACAACCTCGCGCAACAATGGCCTACAAAACACCGCCGGTCCCCTGTACTGCCAACCCAACGCTTCCTCGAGGAGCACTGGCAACCTTTTCTCACTATAGGATCACAACACTGCAAAATAGCAGTGTTATTAAGTTATGATCTTCTGTAAGGCGGAGGTTCTTCCCCAATCGGGCCGCTCCCAATTTGAGCAGGCAACCCTGCAATGCCCTACCTCTCTCAAAAGGTAAGCGATCTTCGATGATACCGCTGTGGATAGCAAAACATTCCGAACGCTACCTAAGTATTCCGCCGGGTAGGTATTTCTATGAAACTCCACCGCTAGCGCGAAACTTGAATAGAAATATCTACCCAGCGGAATACCGGTATTTTCACCCACAGTGGTAGCCAATATAGTTGATATGCATGAATAGGCTTTTAGTTTTGTGTCCAAGCTATCTCTGATCAGTTCAGTAGTTTTGCTCTATAAATGTATCAAACAGATATACTTAACAGACAGACAAATGTTTTAATATTATTAAGGTATTTCCATTGGGAATATGTTCCCAAGCTTCCAATGTCTGTGCAAAATCACGTCGACACAGTGCTCTGATGTGTTTGCGCAATGCAGGTCTTGTCTTACTCTAACATCTAATACACATGAAACTTCATAAAAGTGTAATCGCCCGTATATTATATCCATAAAATTTAGATCTAGATCCTTATCCTATTCCTTATCTATTTCGTCTCGTCGTTTCAGCCAAATAAAGTCCACTGCTGGACACGAGCCTCCCCTAAAGACCGTCACAACGACCGGCGTGTTGTGTGCTCATTGGGGGTTTTGCCATAATCGCCACGCTTTGCAGGCGGGTTGGCGATCGCAGTTGAGTTGTTAATTTATTCGAACGACGCTGCCTATCCTCCGCTTTACCAATAGTTACCTTTTACGACACCCACTGGATGAGATGGGTTGGTGCATTTTTAATGACTGAAAATGGTAAAACTTTTTTAAAGAACTGTCACCAAGAATCCGCACAAAAGCGAGTAGACCTCACGCACTGAGGGTTCCGTAGCAACTTAATTTTGTATGTACATCATGCCAGGAATCGAGTCTCGACGGATTTTACCCGTTTTCGATACCGATCATGGCAAGATGGTCCTGGGACCTTTTCTCTACAATAAGTAACTTAATAATTTATACGCCAAGAACCATACATTGCTCCAACGAAAAGGGAAGTCGGATTGAAGGACAAACTTAACTTTGCAGTAGAAAATAGTTCTCCCATACGTCAGTCTTACATCACGGTCGATGCTCCACCAACAAATGTATCATTGTAACCGCCTTTTTTATATGATATTACTACAAAATAAACAATCTTCAGACGTGTCCTTTACTTGTGCTGTGAGACCTTGCTCCTTGCCAAATTTCATGATTATAGGTCAACGGAAAGTAGATTTTGATGAGTTTGCGAGTATCAAAATTTGTGACAAAATGGCGGTAACTTTTGATTGCGTTGACTTAACAGCTTGAATTTTATTATTTGATATTAATTTCCGCTGATAACTTGATATCTCTGTCCGTTCCTGAGAAAAAGGGTCTTGGACACAGATGAGATGGACGCAAGCCGATCTTATTAAAAAAAATCTTCTGTAGAGTTATTATCATTGACATATACATTAGTTTGTGGTTACATATGACACTCTTGATTAATATAGAAAATTTGATTAGTTAATTGAAAGTTTGTGTGTAATGTGACGTTTTATTTTCCATTATATTTTCACTACATCAAAAATACTATTTTTCCATGCAATCCGACGCAATGCAATATGACGGATTGCATGGAAAAATAGTCCTAATAACAATATCCAATAATTTATAAATACTTAAATTTTACATACTTACATATACCTAAACATTCATTCATATTTATTTACATCTACTGTATACTATGAAGGTATAATTTAACCTTCATAGTACAAAGTCGACTTTTTCGATATTGAGCCTACAGCACTATGGGCGGTGCATTTTCGGTGACATTGTTGCATAAGCCAATTAGTCGCGGACTTTTCATTGCCTCCCCCTGCCCGCTGTAGTGAGTCGTGTGCCCAGAAGAAATCAGCTCATCGGCTCTCAAGTGGTTTTATTCTCTTTGGTAGTATGTACCTAACATACGTACGGTATTAGGCACTGACATTTTCAGAAGATTGCCACACTTGGGATCCAAGCCACGACCACAGGAGGTTATCCCGGCATTACAATCGACGATTAGGAAAAAGTATACAAAATAATAATTCTGAAATGCAAGAATCATCGTGTATTGGATGAATAAAATTATAGATTCATATTATTCATGTGTATATATTGTAATTATTAAAAGGGTATTTATTATGATGAGGAAATGAAAGATACATATCACATATTCAGTTGTTTATTATCTATACTGTACTCAAAATTGATCCGAAGATCACATCACATAGTAATTTCATAAATAATATTACAATGTCATGTACTTTCTGTGATTGCTTGTGAATAAAAAAATGTTCACAATATTATCAATACTTTGTTCACTGGACCGGTTTACCTTTAAGTAGATCGTAGGTACATACTACATAATAAGATACCATTATTTAGGTATTCAAACAACTTACAGTGTATTTGATGACAGATATAATAATCAATTATTGTGTTGCAGTTCATTTTTTTGTTAATATATTTACAGTTTTACATTTTTTTTTGTGATTTACAAATAAATTCTTGAATATTTAATTAGGTCATCATTATTCCATTCGGATTATAATAACAGTACTTTATAGTTAAAAATATCACAAAAATGAAATATATTATGTGTAAGACACACGCAACATTAAAAATACAACAAAAAGAAAAATATAAATCCACTAGAAACCTTGGGCCAGAAGAGTCCCTTCTAAACAGGAAGGATACTTTCGATGTTCTATATTTCATAACGGCAATTTGATACCATAATTATTATTATCACACTAATTAATTATAAAAGTAATCGATTGTCTTACAATAAATGCGTCAGATCATAAAATTTTGATTATAAAAATTATAGGCAACAAATAATTCATGAAACGATAAATTTTAACAAAAAATAATATGACAACTTATATATTTAAGACTCATAGTGCCGTATTGATAAAAGTGAACTGTTCACCTTAGCCACTAGCACGGGACTGATAATAACAATCAACATAAACACAAACGCAACGAGTTACTAATGAGTTTGACTCTGCATCCGATATTCACCTTTTATCGATATGGCATTCCACTTACGTTACGACAATAAATATAACACGCTTACACATTAATCACTTCTTTAATTCCGACGCTAGGAATTATTTCATAATATATACCTAAAAATATAATCACGGCACAAGTATCCCTCCGACTAAATTACTAACGTAGTGTCACTTTATCAGGATTTAGAATCAAATATGTATTATGTATCTTAAATATTTCATTATTAATATATCATTATCAAAATATCCACTAAATGGGAGGAATAAATCAAATTATTAATATTTATTCTAACATTAATCGCATGACTGATCAACAAAAAGGATATGGACTAGGAATAATATTAGGCATTAGGCTTCCATGCCCTCGGGCCGCGCGGCCGGCGGCGCGCGCGCACCCGCCTCTCTCTATCCGCATATCACCTCTACATACATACGACAAGATAAATTTGATCAAAACGTTAATACTGCTTGTGTTGAAAACAATATAGGTAGCTATTTCTTTATGCTGTACTCACCGAGAGGCAATCGGAATTGATCGTCGGTCATATTTTGTGCATCCATACAGACGGGGATCGACCGGTAAAAGAATGATTATCTAGCAAAATCTATCTGGAATAAAAGCCGACGTTCTATCCTAGAATTTAGGTAAATAGCTTGGAAGTATGCCTTCTTCGTTATAATATTGTCCGATAACGTTCATTGTATTATGAATTTCTGTTCTCTATCACTCTACGAGTGTCGCGATCTATTCTACTGTGAACTGGGCGACGCATCAGCGTCGTGGGACGTGGGATGTGGTGCGACCGGGATGGCTCCTTAAGGGAAGAACGACGTACCGACTGGTCGTAGCGAGCGAGCGCGCGGCCGATTCGTGCGGCCTGCGCGAGCGCTGCTAAACATAATATGTGAATTGTGCTCCGGCGTCAAAAGTTTCAGTGCCGAGGGAGAGAAGCGGCTACTCTATTGGTGTTTCATTACTGACTCACTTAATCTAATCTAGTGTAAAACTTGTCATCTAGAAAAAAATATAACGTACGTAAAAAAGTAACATAATTCTCACAAAAATGCTCACGTTAGGAGTGGGGTGATGCAACTTTTGACACCGGCGCCGAGCTAGCAGCCGACGGCGACGGTGCGCTCCGCACCACCCATAAACATTACATCGTTTCTTATATACAACAAAGTTTCGTGCGGCGCCCTACGGCGACCGCACCGATTTATTCAGGAACTCATATCGTATCTTAAAAAAAATATACAATAGTAATAAACCATTTGAAACCTCACTAAATTACTATTCGACGATCTCGGTACGATCTCGATAAAATTACTCAAACGGCTCCGGCGGCTCGAAATCTATTCATATCACAATCGCATGACCGTGCCTGAGAATCATATCCCGCTACTTATGTACACACTCTTTCCCGAAGACTAACGCACTCCAGGCAGGGACGGGCCGCGGGCGCTCCTGCGCACACGGCTCGCCCCGGCCGCTCTAAACTAACCGATATTCACTAAGATATCACCACCTCAGCCGCGGGAGCGACAGTAGGATACTTGCCGAACCTGCCTTTCCCGAGTGTGCCAGAGGCGCGATCGATATGGATTACGCGGGGCGCGGGCGATGCGGGGATAGGGGGGGAAGTCACGTGGCGATGGAGGAATGGAATTGGGGTGGGGGAGGTCGAGGGTGCGGTGGTGGACGGGTGGCGGGGCAGGTTAGGGGGGGCGCAGCGCCGGCGGCAGTTGAACGGGGATGTGGTAGTAGCGGCAGGCGGCGCGGCGGCACGTGCCGGCGGCGGCGTCGCGGCACACCACCACGCGACACCCCACCACCTGCAGCCCGCACCCTGCAACACCAAACGACCACTGTTAACATTACCATACCCACGTAAGGGGATGCAAAGGGATCGGAGTTCAATTAAGGTATTATTCACTGCTACATTTTCAACATTTTTGTATTTCTAAAGTAATGTAAACAAAGTTATGGAGATGTTATGACCATACTACAGAATGATCTGTGCATATTACGGGGTCCTTGTACAATGTCTACTGAGTATATGAATTGTAAAACAAATGCCAAAACTAGTGAAAACTACATCACTTCAACTATTTGTTTAAAGTGTACTGAATAATTCATAAGTTATAGATAAAAATAAAAACTCAAATATCTAAACTGGTTAATATGTTTCCGTTCAGTCTACAGATAATATTCTACATTTAAAATATTAAAACTACGCTAATGATGAAATATTACAAAATGTGGTGACCATGCAGATATACAAGGAGAAGGAATAAGGGAACATTTCTATCCATGATCTGAAAGTTTGACGTATCTGTGTCAATTGATTAGTAACACGGTTACAATTATCTTGTGTTTCGACTATTGTTTATTTATAACAACAAGTAGAAGAGAGTCGATATAAAGATAAAAGTGTATCCTCACCTTCACGAATATGAACAAATCTGCAGGTAGGTCTTGTACATCCTTGTCGATTAAAATCTTGGCACACCGGGAGGGTGTCCAGTAACTGCAAATATAACAATGTTTCCATTAGTATTTATTCTTGTTCCTCAATTTCATACACATACAAACTGATGGTACCACAATGCTCATGCTCTTTGACACAACATTATTTATTTTTTGCTCTGAGGTTGTCAGTTTCTTATGACCATTATACGGCATTCGAATTACGCGCTGGCTACTTGAATCGTCAAATTACCAATTTATTTTCATTACGAAATATCAGGCGAAATATACAGATACTATTTCTCTTTTCAGCCTTGTTTTCATTTTCATATTTGCACAACGACTTTCACTTATAAAAAATATTTTGCTACAAGTACGTATGTAAAGTGGTAGAGGTATATGAATTACCAGAAGTGTCACATATTTGCATTGTGGAACAACTGTATGTATGCTTCTTATAACTATAAATCTACTTCATAAACAGTCGATATAATTTGTAGACACTGAATATATAAACTACACTTATATATGACTCTTGTGAGTACATAAGTATATATTATGTTGACTACCGACGGTTTATGAATTCATTATGTTAATAGTGTTAATGCTAAAATCTAGTTCATCACTGATTGGACATTCATACATTTGACACTGAACATATCCTCTTTGCACAGCCGTCTGAAAAATAACGCTGAAATAGTTTTTGTAATATCAAAGAGCAAAGTATTATAAATTGTCCATTACAGTAAACCTAGCACATTGTATTGAATTAAGGTTCCCTACTCGTGTTAGCTTGTTCGGAAGTGATCAATAGATATTGGTAAATAGAAAGTAAATGCGTGTGTAGTTTCTCAGTCGCTACATAAAATTAACACAAAACGGGACACACGGAAGGCGAAAATTGCTCGAAATCAAATCTTGTTGCTGCTTCAATATTACAAGAACTTTACAAGATTCGTTGCACAATATGATTGGAGCTTCCAAGCATTCTTTCATTTACGTGCGCGCTGATATCAAATCATGTGTGTCACCTTTATATTGTAGTACCGTCGAAATAACAGAATGCGATATTAAACAGAATAGTAAATTAAGAGCCCACTGGTGGAGTTATTCTCGTGAACGAGCTTCCATAACCGTCAGAGAGTAGTGTTAAAGTACGCTGCACTATGCACATAGTAGGTATGAATATATAATATCTAAATGGCATGCAGAACGCTTGAAGTATAATCATTATTGCGCAGCCAATCTTATTTAAGCGTGACTATATTTTACAAAAAAGCTAAAGCATGATGCTAGACAACTTTTACCAGGGCGAGGGCGTACTAGAGGTTTTGTAGCGTCCAAAGTGTACCCATAAATACCAACTGTTGCTATAATAAAGCTAAAAGAGGCTGTGTGGGGAGAGTTACGACATGTGTCTGCGTCGGCTGTGATGAATTTAGATCTTCCGATGTTCTCAGTAGAGGAACAGAGGACGTCATGCTTATCGGTAGGTTGCCATGGTTATAATGTAAATAGACAAATTAAATTTATACCTTTAGCTTACATGACAGTTCTGGACGTGACATGTTAGTGGTAGTACAAACTGCAACATAATGACCATTAGAGAGTGCGGTTACTGTACGACAAACAAAAGAAAACCAAGTATATTATTACATCTACGTGAACACTTGAAACAAGCGTCAGAGAGGCCTCAACAAGTCGTAAGCGAGGAATTGAAGCCGCAACGGCGAAGCATTTTAAGCATTATTAAAGAAAATTCGAAGTGAACGTGTTCTAATGATTATGATGGTCAAGATATTAGTTTAATAGTGAATAAGTACAGATGTTTGTACCCGTGTTTACAAATCAGCATAATGAAATCACTTCGAGTTTTCTTTTCCACCATTGTCACTTCAACTACCAACTACGCATAAAAAATAATCGATTATAAAAAGCATTGAAATGAGTGTAAAAAAACCCCCTTCTTAGCAGTTGATAGTTGATATTGGCCAAAAGGTGAATTTCACTAGGATCTAAACAGTTGACGAGTAAATTTTTCAATTATTCTGTTGTATGTACAAGTTATTAAATTATTTAGACAAATATGTAGTTTATAATAAGCATGGCCAACTGTTTAGTAGTTTGTAAAATGGCTTCGTTAAATTTCAATCAATAAAATGACCTTTACTGAAACTGCCGGACCTCATTAGATATTAGAAGCTTATTTAGAACAGACAGCATTTAAAGTTATTGTTGCAGTTTCATGCAAGTGTCAAGCGGCGTGTTTCAGTATAGGCGCAAACAGGAAATCACTTATACTGAGGATATTATAGTAAGCTGATTGTATCTTACCGGGTGTAAGCAAGGCAATACTGTAGAGTGACTTCTTCCATTTGAAAGCAAGTATGTCTCACTATACAAAACTAAAAATCATCAACAAGTAAGTTGTAGCATCAACTGTTCATACAATATATAATCGATACAGTTACAGCACAATGACTAGATGGTGTGATGATGACATAGATAACATGAGACGGTTGACAAGCGATGCCGTCAGTCGGTCGACCGTCACAGAGCGGTCGTCTGAGTCCTCGTACCTCCACTGTAGTGCCGGGTAAATCATAATAGCTTTGTTCGACAAAATAAATACGTGTCCTGCCTGGCCACCTGTGTCAGCAATAAAGGAAGATATGTCAGAGTAAACGATGCATAGAATGTAGTAAACAATTAGTCGAATTCCACTTTTGTCTTCCTTCGATGCGTGTTGCCAGGCTGATTAAAAAAGCTCATTTCACCAAGCGCACCTTGTCCCGCTGTTGTGAATGGCCCGCTAGAGAGGTGATCGTGTTTGTCTGTTCTTTGCTCATTGTTAACAAGCGATTGTTTAGCCTACCAAGCGCGCGCGAAGCGTCACAAACTAAAACTATATACGTCTACTAAAGCCGAGTGAAGAAGCAAGCTCGGAAGTTCTATGCGTAATTCAAAGTTGGTAGATTTACTTTTCATTTATTTTATTAGATATACTCTAAAGGCATAATATTTAACAAGTATATCAATGATTAATGTGTGAATGAAAAGTGTATACTGTCTTATAATTTTTAAACTAAATTATGTTAGGCCTGTGCTCCTTGCTATGACACAATTACAACAATTTATTTGTTACCATTTTTATTTTCATAGTAGTCATGATCAACTTATCGACTTCGAGCTTGTGAACAAAACATAATAAGCGGCAGACGTAGAGGTGTAGGAGGTGATATGCGTTCGGTAGCGTACTGGTTAGAGCGAGGCGAGGTGGTCGCGAGGCCGGGGATAGCGGGGCTAGCGCGGTACAGCGCGGGGGATAGTGCCGTGGAGCGAGCGGAATGCTCATTGTGACTAATCTAAAATAGTGTTAACGTTAAGCCCGCGTCACACGGAACTTGTTTCGCCGATAATAGAACACGGAGACTCCACAGAATAGTAAGAAAAAATAATAGAATAAAATAACGTCGATCGCTAAGTTCAAAATGGATCTAAGTTTGTTTAGCAGTGATACTGATCATATCTGATTTTCAATATGGAATGCACCAACTTCAGTAAATGTACGTTGTGTTAGTCGGTAGTATTTAAATTGACAGCAGTGCAAAATATTGTTGGTACCATTTAGTTCTATTATGTTTATTGTTCTGTGATGTCCTCGCATGATCATTGCATCAACAAATCATGTGTCGTGGAGCGAGCGGACTGGTCTCTACGACTAGCCTAGACTGGCGTTAACGTAAGCGGCATGCGGTGACGGCGCCGCGACGTGCGGGTGCGGTGGGCGGTGCGGCTTGCGCGGCTAGTGCGGCTTGTGCGGCTTGTGCGGCTTGTGCGGCTTGTGCGGCACGCGGCACACGTTACCTGTCCGCGCTCGTCGGTGTACACCACGTACGGCGCGTTTGGGGGCGCACAGCCTGTCCGTCCCGACACAAAAAGCGACAAAAGATTGCAATGCGGACGACAGCCGAAGCGTCATTCGGAAGGCATGTAACAAAAAGCGTTAAAAATAAATAGAAGGTAGTGCGACCGAAAGAAAACTACGAGGGCGACGCTTGCCGCCCCCGCGCCACTACTGATGAACACGCTGGCACACTTAGCGCACACGGGAGCCACTAGAATAATGAGAATAATACCTGATGAGCCAAACGTATAGGGGTGGTGGATTCTATTCCATGCGAAAATTAGAAGGCGGCTGTGTTAGGTGCGGGCCTGCTGCTGCAAGCCGGTAACCACTAGGTAGGTACGGGATCGACACATCGGCCAAAGCGCACCCGTGCGGAGCTCCTCCGAGAACAAGCGTGTACGTAGCGGGATCGACGGACCAAGCGCTCAACTCTCAGTACGACGATAGGTACTCACGATAAACGACGATCGACAAGAGGTAATAAAAAAACGTACAGTCATGCATCTCAAGCGTTATTATTACCGGGATCGTAGATACGAGAAATATACACGCATAGGGTAATAACGGTAAGTGAGTAGAGATACAGTAGTATATATATATAGCGTAAAACTACCGAGACATCCGCGAGGGCGACGCCGCTCGCTTCGTCCTTACAATAATACAATACAAATGTGACAACACGCCTAGCGCTAACCGCCCCGACAGGCCGGGGCGGGACACTCGGCCGCACACGTACGAGTCTCTACGCGGAGACCCCGCGTCCCGCGCCCCGCCGACCGCGCGCGTCTATGTGGTCTTCATCTTTTTGTAGGGGTTCACGGCCGCCGCGGCCGCCGCCGCCGCCGCCGCGGCCGAGGGCGGCTGCGGCGGCGGCATGGCGTACATGAACGGCTGCTGGTAGTACGGCATGTGCATGGGCGGCCCGGGCCAGCTCGGCCGCATCATCATGTGCGGCGCGCGCATGAGCCCCGCGTGCTGCATGCCGGCGCGCGCCTTCAGCGCCTGCTGCGTGTAGGCGGCGGCCGCCTGCGCCATGGCCGAGTGCTGCGCGGCGAACGCGAGCGCCGCGACGTAGTTCTTCTGCGCCACTTCCTTGGCGACGGCGGCCGGGTCGGGCGCGCCGGGGTCGGAGCCGCCGGCGCTGATGGGCGGCGAGGGCGCCGGGGGATTGGGCGCGGGTGCGGGCGGCTGCGGCGCGGAAGACACGGGCGCGGACGCGGACGGTAGCGGCGCGGCCACGCTCGCGGCTACGCTCGCGGTCGGCGGGGCGGACGTAGCGGGCGCGGGGTACTCACATGACACGGGCACGAACGGCTGCTGAAGCTGCATCAGCTGCTGGTAGGTCGTCGCCGGCTGGTACACGGGCATGCCCGCTTTGTCTGCGGCGGGTCGCTTGTACGGCACCACGCCGGGGAAGGCCTGCGAAGAGTGGAATCGAGTATGAGTGATGCGTCTAACGATTGTGGACGTAAAAGTAGCGTCACCGTTGTTGGATACTTACGAAGTTATCGTAGTAGAAAGAGCCGACGCTTTTCATGTCCATCTGAAACGAGAAACAGACGGTTGAACGGGGGTTCCGGGCGGGGGGCTTTATGCGGGCTAGCGGCGGCGGGGCGCGAAGGGCGGGGGGAGGTCCGTCGCACCGCGCCGCCAGTCATCCGCTGCGGGAGGGAAAGGCGCGCGAAGGGATCGTGCGGGCGGGAGTGGGAGCGGAGGAGAAGCGTGCAAAGCTGGCGTTGTACCGGTGGCGGCTCGAGCTCGGTGGGTGCCGGCCGTTTCTTGCCCGGCTCCGAAGACGCGCTCGCTGTCGACTGCTGGGCTGCGACGGCCGTCTACGTGAAGCGAAGCGTCGCAGGACGGGACAGAAACAATAACGATGTAGTAGATGCACAGAATACACCTAAAGCTCGGCGTAAGGTGATATTATGCGATAGATAAAAATAAAATAAAAGTAAAGCGTGAGTGCGACGGAAGCGTGGCGCGAGCCGGCGCGAACTGAATAGAACAAAGCTCTGCGAACGTAAGCGGCGTCGCGGCGAGCGAGACCAAGCGGAAGAAAAGAAGCGAGCGCGAGCGAGCGAGGCGAGAGCGTGCAGCCTGGTGGCGTACCGCGCCGCGCGCCTGCGCCTTAAGGTGCGCCTGCAGGTGCAGGGGAGGGTGGAAATAGCGGCAGGGGTCGCGGACGCAGCGGCCCTTGACGGCGTCCATGCACACCGTGACACAGCCGTCGTCGTGCGCGGCCACGGGCGGCGGCGGGTGCGCGAAGCGACACTCGGACTCGGCGCGCTTGCACGCGCCGCGCTGGAACTCCCGGCACACCTGCACCACCACACACCACATGTCCGCCGCTCGCACCCCGCGCTCATCTACCCTCTGCCTACACGAACGTACGCACGCCGCCTATCTAGCGTATACACACACACGTGCTGACCGATACAGGCGATGCAAGTGTTGTTTTGCAATGCGTCAAGTGTTACTCAATAATTTTTGGAATAACGCGACCGCGACTTCAAATGTTTTGGATCTAGCGCGTGAACAGAGGTCTGTGACGAATATAATATTTTTTGTCACATTATACACGTTTCTTGTATAGACCTCGACCGGACGCCGCTTTCTCACTAATTCTAATTGGGCTTCTTAACTATTTCTCAAAACTAACGCATCCGTCGCAACTTATTAATTTGGTCGAGAAATAATTTACAATATTGCCTGATTCTTGCCTAAAGAGTTCGAATAACGAATGTTAAGCGTTCGGCACGTCTACACTGTAAGCACAAATCGACATTTATTAGCCGGTGGTTGACGATGGTTTGCCGAAATCACCTATTTGGCAAATATGAGCGTGCGCAACATTGGCCGAGTTTGTGCTAACAGTGTAGGTCCTTCACCAGAGGGAGTAAGCGAGTGCTGCTCGCGAAGCGTACACGCAGACGCACTGGGGCGGTGCGGCCGCGCGTCACAGACACACGGGGACGGGCAACGGCACATCGGCCTAAATTTACTACGGGGACCGACATAATTTAAATCTGATGAATTTCAATTTTAAATCCTGTTGTTTCAAGAAGATTATTTGGACCATACATCGACCATACAATACAATTATAATACTGGAATCGCTGCAATCATTTATCGGTCGGTCCCCGGCATATATGGCAACATCGGGAAGCACTACTCGAGTGTAAGGAGGGGGTTAAGTGACGAAATGGTTGCTCACCTCCAAGCGGTCGGTGCGCGGCAGTTTCTGTTGCAGCACGGGTTGCTGCATGACGCCGAGCGGCGAGGCAGCGGCGGCGGACGGGTCATGGCCCAGCACCGCCGGCACCAGCTGCGGCGCGTAGTACTGGTACGTCGAGCCGACGCCCGGTACGCCCGACAGGTACGGCGATGTCGCCTGCACACCACACCAACACTAACACTCAGTATACTTGTACATTTACTCATTCATATAATTTACTTATCAAAATATTATGTTTTGATATGCTCATATTACTATACTCTAAACATTAAAAAGGCCCTTTTTAAAGCTTCCTTCGAATACAACATATTTATACAAAAGCGATAAATTTATCTACAAACAAGAAATGTCCAGAAGTTTGTTAGCCAAGCCATCACATGCAATTATAGAGTTCAATTAAAATATTAAATAAGCATACGGTTCATCCAGTCAAACTACCCACCGGCCACCATAAGGAGACAGAAGGAGAGGACAGACCGGGGACAAGGTCGATAAGGTTCAAATGCTCCGCTTCAAAAGTGCGTTGCGTGTGCTAAAGGTGTACCTATCGTGTGTGTGAAGGAAAGAGGCGTTAGGATGCGAGGGGGCCGGTGGTGGTGCAACGCGCTCGGCGGCAGAGGCAGTTACCTGCGGGGCGAGCAGGGCCAGACTGATCGGGTCCAGCGCGGCGAGGTGGCTCGCGGCCGCACCCGCACCGCTCATGCCGCCCACCTCGACACAAAACCACACAAACACGCTACTCATCGTGCAAGTCGAGGCCCGCGCCCGCGCCACCGTGCACACCGCCTCGACGTCTCTCCTCGCACCACCCCACGGCTGAATTGTATCGAAGGCGCGAGGCATTCTCCCTTTCATACTACATGTTGCGACATGTCCAACCGTCTGAATACTACGGATGCGGCAAGCGCAAGGGCACCGCCGAAGCAGTGCGAAGAGAAATGTCGAGGAGTGTCGGGCCGCGCTGATAGCGACAGTGTGAACAGTGAGGAGGACGATGTCCGGTGATTAAATCTGCATTGCCGCTTAAATACCCAGTTCATACACATGTAAGTAAGTTTGGATAGTAGTCATGCTACTTAGGGAACGAGTCGTACAAACATGCTCAAGCGGAGGAGAGCGATCGGCCTCAGGGCGGCAAAGTTTAAATTGTGCCTCACGATTAGTAGACTATCTATATGATTATATTTTTCTAAATTAAATACCCAGATTAATCCTGAATTTGTTTAGTAGGTTCACGCACTCGAAGTGGAACTTTAAATTAAAGCTCAAAACTAGTTGCAGGAACGGCTGTACCGCCTCGAAGAAAGTAAATTACCATTTCCTTTCAACGTACACATGATTCAGTTTCTAAGAAAACTTTACGAAGGAATCGAGTTAATTTACTTACGGATGGAAATATTTCAATTTGCAGTACCTACGTCTAACTTACGATTGTTATTTAACTAACTACTTACGGACACATTAAACGAGGCACAACTTAAAACTCGATACTTCATAAAGACTACGTGTATCAATAATAAAGAACGCTTATGACATTACAGAGTAGCGAGTAACACCGAAAGCTGCGTGTTGCGTGCATAGATAACCTACATATAAGTATGTGGAGGTCCGATCGCTCGAAGCTTCGATAGTGAACAAAGATAGCGTGGCGTAGGTGACTCACCACAGCTGGGACTTGGCCAGGCAGCACCTGGCCGGGCGTCAGGCCCATCTGCTGCATTAGCGCGTTCTTAAGTGCTAGATGATTCCGCCCGTTGATGAGCAACTGATCCTTCAGATGCTGCGGTGGATGGAAGTACTTGCAAGGTGGCTTCTCGCGGTTACACCGACCCTGAAATTGTACATATATTTACGGTTAGCATACGCATTGACCTGGTGAAGGTAACTGGGAGTCGTTGGATGAGCGTGGAATGTTCCTAACCGGTTGTTATGGAAAATTATAGGGTAGATCTTTGTTCAGCAGTGGACTCCATCGGCTGGTATGACGATGATGATGACGGATAACGGATATTATTATTTGGATAATATATAAACATGGGTAAGGAACCTAAAAAAAGTACTTTGCTCTAAAGATATCGTAATGTTTGGTTACGTACCTACGCACACTACGAAGATGACGCCATTATGGCATATAAGTGGAAAATGCAATAGATATAAGACATATACGCCCCAGGTACCGGGCTTTGAGAATAGACGAAAATGGCGGACTTTATTCGATATCATTCCGATAAGCAATATGTGTAGCTACCGGGCGGCGACCGCGGTTTCGGCTCAATATCGGCCCAATGTGCGGAAATCCCTCCATGCATCACAATTGCCGTGAGCCGGGCACGTAGCCACCAGAAATCCTCCATTCGATTTTTCCTTATAACCGCGTCTTAGGCGGTGTCAAATATTTCTAAGGCGTGTCGGGGGCGGTCGCGTTCCTCGCTCCTCTCATTTTCGACGTCAATGAGGCGCGAGATAATTGCCTTTCGGAATCGAAGCCCTCCGCCGCACCCGTCTATGATGATTTATTTACATCCGTGTAATTAACTGTCGCACTACGTGACGGGAAAGAGCTTCGTTCGCGGACGTTTTATCGTCGCACGCCGAGCCTCCAGCGCCATATTTTATTCAGTGAAAAAAACGGAAAAGCGCTTATCGCAGTTTCAAAGAAAATACGTATACAAACAAACGCCATCTGAATATTCAGTATTCCACTAGGGGACTCCCTTGCTGATAATGTCCGCGAAACAGCTTTGGAGTGATTTAGTGAGTAACTTTTCTAAAGCATACTCGATGATATCACTGTAGTTGACTGTGCAGACGTAGTTATACATTTATCGTAACATCAACAAACATCGCGAAGTGTGAATCTTTGGCTGCAGCTAAATCAAATGCAGACACGTTCCGAATTTTCTCAGTTATTAAACTTCGTCGATGCGTGCTACAACTAGCTAGTGGAAGCAGTCGGCTGCATTTAGATTAACTTGTTACTGGCAGGCATAATGTTAGTTGGACGGTCCTCTCACAGTTTAAGCTCTGGATAAAGTTATTATTTCCTGTTACTCCGTGCCGTCTACTTTAGCTGAGTTTTGATTCGAACCAACCCGTTTGTGAAACTTGAATGGGTGATCACGTTTCATCATTACTACGATAACTCTGTCGAGTTTATCAAACTTCTATTTATTAGCTGCCACAGTTCGGAATACTACTTCTGATAAGTTTATTGTCGGGAGCTTGCGAGGCGTTCGTATTGGTTGGTTAATTTGAATATTTTTGGCTGTACATATATTTATCAGTTTGACGAGTATGTCTGTTTGCTAACACAAAATTCGTATACATGAATTTTCGGATTATTTATGTAAGCATCGGTGAGTGGAACCGGCTGCAGATGTATAGCAGCGGCGCGGGCGGCGTGGCGATTAGCGTGACGGATGCCTGCGCGGATACAAATGGCCGGTCACCTCAGACGGATGACCGCGCGCTTGCCCCGCCAAACGCATCACGACACATTAATTGCTCTTCGATCACTGCGTCTCCGTATGTTTGTTTTACATTCTTCTTGTTCATTCACACGCTAGTATTTTAGGCTCCAACCATCTCTATTAAACTGTACTGAATAAAACTATGCCTCGAATAAATCAACTGGAAAATATAACTAATACCTTATAGCAATTCAACTAAGTACGGAGTTGCGTCTTAGCCATATTTAGATAAACAAAAACAAAAACCTAATTATAAGATGTAAGGTACGACGCGACGTAGGAATTGTTCATATGAAACGCGAAAATTAAACAAAAACTTTCAATATAGCCTATTTGTTCAGGAAGGGCAAAGGGAGGGTCGAACGAGCGCGGGGTGGGCAATAACCGCCCAAAACTAATAACATTTTTGTGTGATAGTGGAGGAGTAAACCGAGCGCGCTACCCTCGCATGTCCTTTATAACACAACAATGCGCACTTGCAATACAATAAGGGGTTAGCCGAGAGTCAGTTTCATCACTGCCTTCCTTCCTGGAGATAAATATACTTACAAAGTTGCAGGAGAACAGTGTCGGTACCGTTACTTTAGTTTTCTTGCCTTTTACCAAACAGAAAGAATTTAGGGATGAATACCTCATTGTAACTTGGCACTAGTGCCCGATTAAAGCGAAAACGACATCAATGAAGCGAGACGCTCGTATCTCGTTAAGGTGAGAGCAGTAAGGCGGCGGAGTGCTCTCTGGAACTATGACGTGTATAACGAACAACCCTTGAAAGTAACGGCGTCCGCTGCCAGTCGGCACGCGCCGCAGACCTTGTTACTCCATCGCTCCAGCCACTGCCAAATACAACCTTTTTTAAATCCGGTAAATATGAAGAGTTTATAAGTGGGCAATCTGATTTTTAGTTTCCTCATAAGGTAAGTCAGGTTTCTTCGGCTTGGTTTATGATGAAAGTTTGCCAACTAAGTATTTCTAGGACGGGAATAACAGCTACTTTTATTTATTTATTCTTTATTGTACGCAAGTATTTTAATATAAACAATCAGTATAGACTTTTATGCAAAGGCAGACTTAGCTCGGAATTGAGCTTCTACCAGCAAAAAAAACCTTTGAGTGATAGAGAGATCGTGGCAAAAAGATGACGAAATCACGTGTACGTAGTATTAAATTAAAGAGAAATAAATAAAGAGTTAGATACAGATAAACAAATCAAATTTAAAAATAACCGTTGAACACACATGTATGATACCATGAATATAATATATACTTTTATACTATATTATTACATTCATGACACATTAACACAGTAATTACATACTGACTAATGACTTAAGTCATATAGAAAGGAAATGCTTTATAACTCTAGTATTAAAAGCGTTCAAGTATAGCTGTACCGCAAGGAATGTGGTAGCGAATTCCATAGACGCAACGCACTATGGCGAAGGAACTGTCATTACGGCTGAAAGTGTGGCAAGGAGTTCGGAGGAGAAGAGAAGAAACCGAGCGACATGGTGTTTTTCTAGGAACAAGATATTCAAAGCGCTCACAAAGACACACAAGAAGTTTGAATTATGGAGAATGGAGAGAAAAGAGAAAGTATATAACAATTAAAGCGCCGCCGAATAGGTAGCCAATTCAATTTGGACGAAATTTTAACACATGGTCATATTTACGAAGACCAAAATGTAGCGAATACATAAATTTTGCAGACGTTCTAGTTTGTTTACGAGTTCCTCCGATGCATCAAAAAAACAGACTAGCATAATCCAAGTAAGGAAGTAGAGCAAGAATTACCTTGGCTTGAAACGTAAAGAACTTCTGAAGACGTTTGAAGTGCTGAAATTATTAGAAAACACTCTTGCTGGCTTCTGCAATGTGAACATACCATTCCCAACATAACAGGAGAGGTTGGATTCAAAGAGGACACACAATTTTTTTAGAAAAGACAAGAGTTGAGTGTATGCTACCTTGCGGAACACACGCAGCTAGATCATGTTGAGAGGAGCGAACTGACTGCGAGTGACCCCGAAGATAAAGAGTTAAACCATTCAATCACAGAAGAAGATATATTAATACAAAATGAATAATCAATGTAATCCAAAATCTTTAGATTTAAGATTTTTAAGTCGATCTGTTTTTTTGTCAAGACCACAACACAAAAACTGTCGAATCCTCAATTCCAAATCCAAAGACTTTGGTTTAGATTGACTATTAGTTTCGGCCGTAAGAGGATGTCAATATCAACTGAATTAAACTGCTTAAGTTCGACAAGACCAGTACCGATAGCATTTAACGTTTTATGGCAGTCAGTGGTCAGTCTTCAGTTATTTTAACTAATGCCATTACAGTTCTATAGTAAATTGATAAAATCTGTTTCTGTGAAAACTGTACCTTTGCGTGTGTTTAACTGCAGGGCAATGCAAATGTCTTAGTCAAAACAACAATGAACCAGATGGGACATGAAGAATGCGCGCGTCAGACAAGGCGTGCGATCGTTAATCGATTAGAACGTTCGATCACGATTGATGTATCGATGACACGGCGTCGACGCGCGGCGATGCGTGGTCAGCTGTGGTACGCAGATGCCGATCTCTACTCGTCTTTTTTACTATTGGGCGAGCGGACACGCGTCGGTTTAAATCGACACACGAGGAAAACAATGAGGTAACGAGCCGATGAATGACACGCTCCCGTCGCGAAACGGTTCGGACTCCACTTGTACGCACGAAAGTGGGTGCCAGAAATATTTGGGGACAGACGGAAATAGAAGCGGCCGCTGAGTCGTGCCAACTCCTGCATTGAGTAGGCAGTAAGCGCCCGCGACACGTGGCCCACACATGTTGCTGGTTAAACATCTAACTGGTCACTTTTCGCTTTATGTCATTCACATTTCTATAAATGGTGCACTTCTTTTACACTACAGAGAAAATTCTCTTCGACTTCCTCCGACCACAGTCGTGTCACTACCTGACTCAAGTGTTTGTCAACGTGTAGGCGTCATTAACCATTCCAACGATTAGTTTGGCCGCATTATCTACTTAAGATCCAAAACTAAAGTACTTTTTTTTTTAATAAGCTTTGCTACACTAGAATTTCTCCTGTGTCGTGGGTGCGTTTACAGACACAAATTTCACACGCAATACACCCAGACCCGGAACAACTATCTGCAGATCATACAAATATTCCGTGCGGGAATAGAACCCACGACCCGGGGCGCAGCAGTCGACTGTATCAGCCACTGCACTAACCGTGCCGTCCACATGTCTTAAGAGAAAACATAAAGACCCATTCACAAGCAATGATGGCGTTTCATAGGGTTAGGTCTGAATAGATGGGGTGCTAGGTCAGGAAACCTCCACGTGCGCTCGGTGGCTGCTGGTCCCTCTTGATACGTCCGGGGGGAAGAGCAGTTGTCGGGCCGGTGCACCCTGGGCACCGGGCAATAACTACTCCACTTTTTGGAGGACCTTGTTGCCCGGTGGCTAATATTCTGACAGGGATGGGCCCAGTTTGTGGGCTGTAGGTAGGCCGTATGGTGTTCCTCCGTTTTCGGAGGAGCATGGGCGGGCTAGCGGCGGGCTCGGTGTGCACTCACCCTGCCCCGAGCAGGTAGTGGGAGGAATCCCCTTCCCTGCCACCGTCGATATCGTAACCTCGGTTGGAGTGTCGTGGTCACGTCTCGCGGCTTCGACCGGGACCGAGGATCTTGGCTTAACCGCCCGGATCGCGAGGAAGAAGGCCTCTATAAAAATTCCCCGAACCCAAGCTTTGCGTGCGGCGAGGGGTGCATGGCTGATGGGAAGTTCAGTCGCGAGCACGCAACCCCAGGACTGGCGGAACCTGAAGATGGGATACGCTTGCCCGGGTACAGGGGGCACTGCCCGGGTCGACCATTTATTTCCCCCATACTCGTGGGTCTAGACATGGAAACATCAAAACTTAAAATAAAACACGTGAAGAAGGTGGAGGCAGAGAAAGTGGGAGGTGAGAGGGTTGGTTCGCTGTCGGAGTCCGACAGCGTCCAGATGGACATGGAGTCGGATATCGGCTCCGTGTCCGGTTCAGGTACCTGGACGCGCAGTGCGCGTAACTTGCGCGCCAGCGCGCGTAACTTGCGCGCCAGTGCGCGTGCGCAGCGTGCGGTCGCGTCACTGCCGCGTCCGGGTACGCCGTTGCTGTTGGGTGGGGTGAGCGACTCCGAGGAGTCCTTGGACCCTCGGGGTTCGCACGCTTCACTCAACATGGTGTTAGGTGCAGAGGGCCGCAAGCGGACCCTTCCGAAGGCGTCAGTCGGGTCATCCCCTGACGCCAAAAGGTCGGCCAAAAAGGCCGGAAAGGAATCTAACGTCGAAAGGCTGGAGAGAGAGAACGCTGAGTTGCGCTCTCAACTCGCCAGCCTCTCGGCGCAGATAGCGAAACTGACGACGGAGGTGGGTCTCCTTCGTCGTCAGGGCAACGGTACTGCGAGGCCTAAGGACTGTGTCGCTCCGGCATTCTTGCCGCCGGATGCAGAGGCGGAGTTTCGGCGCTCCATTGTCCTCGAAGTCGGGGGGATGATGGACGCCAAACTGGCGGCCCTAGCTGTGCGGCTCCCGCCGGAGAAACGCCTGCGCCCACCACTGGCAGCGGATTCCCGACAGCTACAGACGGCCACGTATGCGGCCGCTGCCGGGGCGACAAAGAGCGCGGCGAAGGCTGCGGCCCCCGCTAAGGTGCAAAGTACCGCACCAGCCCTATCGAAAGGGAAGAGCGGGGGTCGTGGTGTGGCAAAGGGGACCGGAAAGTCAGACCAGCAGGCGACAGCTGACGGGGCTGCGGCGACCACTGGATCCGCGCCAATCCAGCCAGCAGCCACTGAGCCCGAGTCCTCGCAGTCCGCAATGGACACCACTGAGGGGTGGTCCATTGCAGGCAAAAAGAAGCGGCAGCCCCGGCCTTCTCAGGCCCAACAACCCGCAGTTGCAGAGCCTGCGCAATCTTCTCCCCAGAATGGAGGGAGACAACGCGGAAAACGGGGCGGAAAGAGAGGAAGGAAGGGGAAAGTCAACCTCCCCAAGGTTCCCGCATCGGCCACCATAACGGTCACGGTGCCCGAGGGCTCACCCGACACAAGGTTGGGTGAAGTCATGGCCGCGGCTCGGCGAAATATTAAGCTCGCCGACCACGGCATTGGTCCGGACACCGTGACCATCAAGAGGTCAGTCAGCGGCGGAATGGTGCTTTCTGTCGCTGGCGAGGATGGTGGCGCCAAGGCCGATAGCCTGGCACGCAAAATGCGGGAGGTGCTCACCCCCATATTTGACGTGCATATTGCACGTCCGATAAAAATGGCGGAGTTGAGGGTACTGGACCTGGATGACGCCGTTACCAAAGCGGAGATCGCAGATGCCATAGTGGCTGCGACGGCGTGTTTGCCCGAGGATGTAAGGGTGGGCGAAATTCGCCGCTCACCGATGTCCTTGGGCACGGTCTGGGTCCGGATCCCACTGGAGGCGGCCAAGAAGCTGGCGTCTACCCGCCGTATTTGCGTCGGTTGGACGTCGGCCAGGGTCGAGGTGTTGGCGGCACGGCCATTACAATGCTTCCGATGCCTCGAACTCGGGCATGTGCGCCTCCGGTGCACCATACACGGGGGGGTTGACCGGAGCGACCGGTGCTACGGATGTGGCGGCCAGGGCCACAAAATTCGGGAATGCCAGGCGCAGACAAAAAACTGCCCTTTGTGTGCGGACTTTGGCCTCCCGGCCGAGCACAGATTGGGCTGCAAATCTTGTGCAGCCCAGAAGAGCAAGAGGGGAAAACCAGGCCCCCCTGCCTCGGCCGAGGAGCTGAAGAAGTCTGCACCGGCGGCACCGGTCGCACGCTCCGGCTCACCGGAGGCGATGGAGGCCAATTAAAGATCCTCCAGGGAAACCTAAACCACTGCCGCAACGCGCAGAATCTGTTGCTACAGACTGTTGCGGAGTGGTCGGTTGCCTTGGCGGTTGTGGCGGAGCCCTACAGCGTCCAGGAACACCCTCGCTGGTTCGGGGACGCCGGGGACTCCGTCGCTATATATTGGTCTGGAGCTGAAGGTGAGCCGCTCTGCTCCCTGTTGGACAGGGGGCAGGGCTTTGTCGTAGTAGAATGGGGACCTCTGGCAGTGGTGGGCTGCTATATCTCCCCTAACGTGTCCCTCGTCGACTTCGAGGGATACCTGGACGGGGTGGCGCGCAGCATTCGCTGTAAGTGCTTGCCCCGTCCAGTGCTCGTCCTGGGGGATTTCAATGCTCACTCTAGAGCTTGGGGCAACCGTCGGGACGGGCCGAGGGGGAGGATAATGCAAGACTGGGCGGCGTCACTTGACCTCCGATTGCTGAATCGGGGGTCCGTTAGCACCTGCGTTCGGTGGCAGGGGGAGTCGGTCGTGGACCTGACATGGGCGGCTCCTTCTGTGGCCCGCATGGTGTCGGGTTGGCGAGTAGCGGAGGAGGTGGTCACACTTTCGGACCACCGCCACATAATGTTCGACGTGGCCCTCCGCACGCCTTGCCCGAGCCGTTCTAGTCCCAGCCCACGGTCGCGGCGTTGGGCCCTCACACAGCTGGATAGCGAGTTGCTCGTCGCAGCTGCCAACGTCGCGGCCTGGCCAGAGGTTGATCAAGGGATCTTGCCCGATCCGGAGGAGGAAGCGTCCTGGTTCCGGGAGACGATGACGTCAATATGCGACGCATCCATGCCCCGGGCCAGGCGCTCCCGGCGTACGGCAGTGTACTGGTGGTCGGATGAGATCGCGCAGTTGCGCGCGGTCTGCCTGGCCTCCCGCCGCCGGTACCAACGAAGCCGACGCCGACACAGCGCCACAGCCGGAGAGACTGACGAGGCCTATGCGGCCTACCGGGCGGCCACGCTGGCGTTTCAGACCGCCATCAGCGAGGCGAAGGCTCGGTCCTGGAGCGAGCTCCTGGAGGGACTGGACAGGTGTCCGTGGGGGAGACCCTACCGAATGGTAGTGGGCAAGTTACGCCCCTATGTCCCCCCCGTGACCGAAACCATGGCCCCGGATTTGCTGGAGGGAGTACTTTCAACGCTCTTTCCGGCGGTCCGGGACCATCCTGGTCCCTCTCCACCCCCGATTGCCTCGGACTGGGCCGAGGAGTTGGGGGTTTCGGAAGGGGAGCTGGGCCGAGCCATTGGCCGCCTAAAGAGTCGCAACACTGCACCGGGTCTGGACGGCATTCCGGGCCGTGCGTGGGTGTATGCACTGCAGTCTCTTGGGGACCGCTTGAGGCGGCTGTTCACCAGTTGCCTCCGTAGTAGCGTGTTTCCGTCCGGCTGGAAGGAAGCCGGATTGGTTCTCTTGAGGAAGGAAGGAAGGGCTGCGGAGTCTCCCTCTGCATACCGTCCCATTTGCCTGCTTGACGAGGCTTCGAAGCTATTCGAAAGAATAATTACCCGAAGACTCGTTGAGCACCTGTCGCGAGTTGGCCCCGACCTGGCCGAAAGTCAGTATGGCTTCCGGCAGCGGCGGTCCACCATTGACGCGATTCTTCGCGTCCGCTCGCTGTCGGAACAGGCAGTGTCTCGGCGGGGTGGGGTGGCGTTGGCAGTCAGTCTAGACATCGTCAACGCCTTCAACTCCATCCCGTGGGGCGCTATTAGGGCGGCACTAGTCCATCATCGGTGTCCGCCTTACCTGCAGGGCATCATAGGGGCCTATCTGCGCGATAGGCACATTCGCTTCGTGGGTAGGGACGGTAGCGTAAAGCAGAGGGAGATTACGTGCGGGGTTCCGCAGGGGTCAGTTCTCGGCCCCCTTTTATGGAACCTTGCCTACGACGCGGTCCTGCGTGTCGTTCTCCCTGCTGGCGTCAGCTTAGTTTGTTACGCTGACGACACTCTGGTGTTGGCCAGCGGGGAGTCCTTCGAGGGAACCATCCGGCTTGCAGAGCAAGCGGTGGCAATTGTCGTGGCCAAAATCCACGCCCTGGGTCTGCGGATAGCGCCTCAAAAAACCGAGGCGCTATGGTTCCACAAACTGCCAAGAAGCAGAGAACCACCCAGTTCGTGGATACGCGTTGGTGACACGCGAATCGGGGTGGGCCGGTACATGAAATACCTGGGGCTCACCCTGGACAGTCGTTGGGGCTTCGAAGAGCACTTTCAGCGCCTCGTTCCCCGAGTCGAGAGGGTAGTGGGTGCACTACACCGGCTGCTGCCCAATCTCGGGGGACCATGTGAGGAAGTTCGCCGTCTCTACGGAGGGGTTGTGCGGTCCGTGGCCCTCTACGGGGCGCCTGTATGGTCAGCTCGACTGTCAGGTGCCCAGCGCTGCAGAACCAAAATTCACGGTCTGCAGCGCAGAGTGGCTATCCGGATCGCACGAGGATACCGAACGGTGTCCTACGAGGCGGCAACTCTCCTGGCGCGTTTTCCGCCTTTCGACATCCTGGCGGAGATGGATGCGTGGGTCTACGATCAGACACGCTCCCTCCGCCAGAGCGGCGAAAACGCGCCTCCAGGGGCGTTGGACAGGCTGCGGCGGCTAGCTCGCCGACGCGCACTTGTAAAGTGGCGTCACCGCCTGCGGATGCAATTTGCGACCAAGCGCGTCGTCGAGGCCGTCCTGCCGCTCTTCGGAGCCTGGCTCAGAAGGAGCGAGCGCGTCACCTATCGCCTGACGCAGATGCTCACCGGGCACGGTTGTTTCGGTGCGTACCTGCACAGGATAGGACGCGAGGCCACGGCACAATGCCACCATTGTGATAGCGACCAGGACACCGCACAGCACACGCTCGAGGCGTGCCCTGCGTGGGCCGCCGAGCGGCGGATCCTGGTCGATCGGATCGGGCAAGATCTCTCTCTGCCAGCAGTAGTGTCGGCTATGTTGGCAGAGCACGAAAACTGGAATGCAGTGGTCTCCTTCTGTGAGAGCGTCATGCTCCAGAAGGAGACCGCAGAGCGGGATCGGGAGAGGGCCGATCCCGCTCGAAGAAGAAGGAGACGGCGCCGGGGTAACAACCGCCCTGGCGCCTAATTCCGATACGCCTGAAAACCCCTGCCGTTGCTATAAGGTGGGGGACCTCTGGGTTCGCGGGTGCGTAGATTGGGGAATCTGCGTGCCCACACCAAGCGACCCAAGAGAAGACGGTAGCACGCATGTGGTCACGCGCTGCCGTGGGACGCTTTGGGGGATCCTTTACAATCCCCCTGGGGGGGTGACCGCTTTACAGTCACCCTCTCCGAGATGTGCCAATAGGCGTGGCACTAGTGGGCGGCTCTAGTGTGATCATACGAGGACCTGGAGCCTCCCTTACGTGCCGAAGATGACCGCTCCAGTGGTTTTAGCCGGTAGGAGTCCGGCATACCCCTTCGCCCTTCCCCGGGGCGAAGGAAGTTCATGATGAATTTCCACTGGGCACCAATAAAAAAAAAAAAAAAAAAAAGGTCTGAATAGATAGGATGTTGTTGAATAGTTCAAAAAGTAAATTGAATAATGATCAATGTCTAATGTGAATAAGAAAGCCAAGTAAGGCTTCGAATAGACTCGAATGTCTTTAAAGTGGAACTTATTAAAAGACCCTATAAGTTGCAATAGGGTTTGATAACACGAACATGGGCAAGCAGACAGATCCGGCGCCGGATGCCGCAAATAATTTTTTCGATAAGTCGGAACGAGGGAAAGAAGGAATCTAATTTGCAAAATTTGTGGTCGGGAAGGGAATTAGGTAAGCAAAGTCAATTCTGAAAGTAAGTAGAATTTGAATTTAAAATGATTTATAGAGGCACAGGGGAGTGGCTAATGAGGCGTCATGCGAGAGGGGCGCGTGTTTACGCTTGGCGCTCAGCGCGTATTTTTTATCGCGGCCTCTGGGCGGCGCCGCCCGCCGCGCGTATTGCTGACGTAACGTCGAACACGCCTACTCAACTAAATAATTAACCACTATCTAATTGTAGTCCAATAACTAAGCATGAGGTAATGTGAATTAGATTTTAAATCTACTTAGTTCGAATATTAATTTATCAAGTGTCCACACCTTCCAGTAGCGACTAAAATCTTTCACCATATCTTTTGTTATAAATAGCTGTAGTTAAATCTTATTCCTGCTGGAATGTAACTATTACATTCTTATTGATAAAAAGGGCCCTTCCCTAACGCGGGTTAAGAATTAAGATCAAGCGGGAATGTAATTTTAGTTAGTACGTTTAGATAAGATAATTTAAGATCCGACTTTTATTATTTAAGTATTTACAAAACCCAAAGAACCGGTTTTGTTAGGCCGGATGGTGTACAACCTAATATTAATTACCACCATATTTTATTTTCAATATTATCTGCAAATTGGAGCTACTTCCTAGTTAGGTAATGTAATTGGATCCCTCTTCTTATAATCTAGGAAGGCAAATGGGTCGCCTAAGCTATTTACGCCGCCCATAAACATCTGCACACCAGGGTTGCTGATGTGTTGCCGACTAATGATGTAAGCCCAGACATAACTTTTCCTTGAAGGCCCCCATATTTTTGTGGGTTCCATAACCGTACGAAACGCAGAAATGTTGCTACTTCACGTCGTGGTATTTATACATACATAAACACATACGAGCCAGTCCATTTAAGAGCTACGACTAAAGGCTTGGATCTTCCAGGAAGAGGTGCAGTGCCGGTTATACTGGCAGAGCATGAAAATTGGAGTATCGTGGTCTCCTTTCGTGAGAGTATCATGCTTCAGAAAGAGACCACAGGGCGGGATTTGGAGAGGGCCGATCCCGCTCGTGGAAGACCGCGCCGTAGTAACAACCGCCTCGGCGCCCATGTTCAACACGCCTGAGCTGCTACCTTCCGTCGCTATATTATGGGGGACGTCGGGGCTCACTGTTGCGTAGATTGGGAATCTGCGTGCTCAGACCGAATGAACCCGGAAAGACGGTGGCACGACGTGGTCATGAGCCACCGTGTCCGCAGCACAGTGCAAAACGACATTTCTGCCGATTCTTTACAATCCCCCTCTACCAGAGGGGATGACCAATTTACAATCATCCCATCCGAGATATGCCTGAAGGCGTGGCGTCAACAGGCGGTTCCGGTGTGATTGTTCTCGAGATCCTGGAACCATCGGTGCCGAATATAGGCACTCAGTTGGTTTTGGCCGGTAAGAATCTGACATACCTCTCCGCCCTTCCCCGGAGCAGAGGAAGTAGGTACATGAGCTAAAGGAAGTAGGTCATATCTATAATTTCCTAGCGAGTAACAAAAACAAAAAAAAGGTAATGTACCTAATTAGCACTCATGCTTACTTGATAATATTACGGTTACGTGTATACGTTGAATAGCCCTCCAACTACGAAAAGAAACAACTTTTAGAAGCCTTATAGTAAGAATTATTCACTCCGGTGAAGTTTCCAACAAGTTTGCATCGCGGTACCGTAGCTTAACGTTAAAATATGCATTCGTGCACGGAGTTATCTCGGCCACTTTTGCCGTTGCCGCCGGCAAGCACCCGCTGCCCACCGCGCGGTCAGTCCTTGTTTATCCCGGCTTCAATATTAGTTGGCCACTTTTAAACGATAATGTGCTTAGGTTGGGGCTTCAAACTGTCGTAAAAGTTACGTATGCAACAGAATTTCACAATTAAATATATAGTAAGCAAATCTCAGTAAAACGGTGTAGTGTCGTAGGTGTTGTTTGGCCCCATGGGGGCTGGCTCCAGCCGCGGGGACCACGGAGTGCGAGATTAATGCAACGGAAGCAGGCGTGACCTCTCCAGGTGTTTCATTAAATTGCGCGCGGCGCCTCGGCCGGCTCGTACGGCCATTATGAACGCTGCAAGCTCGAGGGCCATTCGCTTTAAGAACGCCCCCGCGCCACTTTGTAACAGCCTTAATGAATCTTGTTACTTATAGGCTCGCGTAAATTGCCTGTTTTACTAACGTGGCGTGGGGTGAAAAACATTAGGTCAGTGAATGCTTTCGTGAGGAATGCCTTTAGCGCTCGCTGAGAGGTTTTGTGTTACCACTGGCACGTCATAGTCGATTCTGAGATGTTTATTAGCCGACGAAAGCCATAACATCAACATTAGTAACAGTTTGAATGACTCACACTAATGAATCGTCAAATCTGCTAAAAAGCCAAAACTAATAAAATAATATAAAAGTTATGCTTATTTTTAGAACTGAAACTGCAAGATCAACAAGACATGAATCGCTCACTTGTGTACGCGATGTTTAAATATTCTCTACAGTTGACTGCAAAATCGGTCCTATAAAAAGTGTATCCATTGTTTCCAGCGGTGAACTCTTAAAATATACACTTAATCCTTTATACACGACACTTTAAAACGCATTATTTAATATAATCAGCATTTTATTATAATTATCAATCATGTCTTTTACACAAACTATCTTCGCTCATAACTATTCTAACTTCAGTCTACAGAAGAAAAATTATAAACATTCCAACAAGTGTCTACCTACTTCGCGCGAATATAATATTGTGTATAACGTTCTTATTACAATATGTTCTATGTCAAAGTTACGAATAAACTTTTGCTTCAACTTGTTTATTTTTCAAATTACGGAACGTATTCCTGTTTTGTTTATCATTTACCTTTTTTGAACCAATTTAATTTAGTAATAAAGACATGACTGTAGTTTGAAAAAAAATATCGAAATATTTTTTGTTCACCCGTAAAAAAGTCAATGTGCACATAGGACCTATTATATAGACTATATCTTGATTTGCAGCCTATATAGGGTTTTATTTTAACAATGGATAATATTTTAAGGCCTACTCTATGAATGGTATAGAATTCATTTTAAATATCAAGTATCGGTTTAATTGATAAAATAAATAAATAAATATTTAAATACTCGATTAGCGAAAGATTTGCTTACTGACTCTGTAATTTTATAAAATAAAGGTTGATATTGTTTTTTTTTTGCTAATACGAATCATTGCAACTTATAGATCTACCTCCTAAAATATTTTCCATTAATAAACTAAGACCCTATATATGGTAGATTCTATCAACAATATTGAGAATATGTAACGAATGATTCACAGAAGGTAACAAGCGGATCGTATTTACGTGTTCTCGTGCAAGCTAGTGAAATAAGCATCGATTGAGGCGCCAGTGTGTGATGTGACACGGTGTAGTCACCCGGCCCGCCCGCGCCATCTCGGCTAACCGGTTTAGTCCTACTGCTGCAGTAATTAGTCTTAGCAGCTAGACGGAGCGCATGATTCCAAGTACCGGTACTCTCTTTGACTTTCCTGCTTATTTAGGGGGTTTACACACGCCCGGATTTCACGAGTCCAATCTGCACGCCAGAGCTGAATTAAGTCTGCCTCGGTATTCCACCTAAAAGCGAGCTTAGCCTAGCCTAAACCAAAGTAAACCCCATTGATAATGAGGTCATCCAATGCCTCTAGACAATGGCTCTATTAGCTACATAGATCGTGTTAGACTAATTACAAAATGTGAGCGACACAATAGAACTAGTTAAACACAGAAGATTTTTGACTTTCAACATCGGTTATCTGTTATAGTTACAGACAACAAAAGTTGTATCACAACAAAGGTTTCTAGGACGTTTCCGTAACGGTATTTTCTCTGCTTTTGTAGTGATGTTAATAGAAAATGTTGAACGATATCGGGTTCTTTTCACAAAACATTGGCGGTGGCGAATGGGATAGTTAGTGACTATCTTGTAGGTATCTAACACTATGCAGCACATTGTTTTAGTTCGGCCCGCTTGCGATATTATTATCTACACAGTTTTTTTGTGTCAGTGGTTGAATTTGTGACGACTACAAATTCATAATTTCAATATATTAAATGATATTAATTCATATATATTTGTTCCAAAGCTCTACTTGCCACTGAAATTTGTCAATGAAATTACAAAATTACAGATTTAAAATGAAACATTTCGAATCAGCTAAATAGCCATTTACCTAAATTTCCGAAAATGCACTATTATTATACAATTATTACTAACACAATTATTTCTCAATCATGAAATATATAACTATTTTCTGGTCCATTAAAGTAAAAGGATAGAACAAAAGTCGAATCACCGTATCTAGATCTGAGGTTAATGTCGAACTCTATCTTGTACTGCTCTATACTTTGCAGCTAACTGATGCGATACTGTCATTAGAGCTGCGAAAGGCTAGTTACAAGAAAGGCCAAATATAAAATCCATTTATTTGCTTTATATTACTGAGCCCACCTGCATTCAGAGTAGGTGATTGGAATGGAAGAATAGAGGGATCAGTAACTCGACATCTCAAACTAATCGCGAAGTTATTGAGAGAAATAGGTTGTCATTATGTGATCGAAGTTGAGTTGCTATAGCACCGGCTCGTTTAGATGAGTGTGTTATTCAAGGGCTATTAATATTATTGTTATTTTATTATTACATGTTGTTTTTGTAACCCTGACATTGGCAAAATCATCGACTCATCGATGGAACCAATAAATTAAAATTGGAATTGGAGGGCAATCGTTTAATATATATATATATATGAGACGTAAATCGCATGCGGGCAATAAAGACGCTAGTCATTCTAACACAATATACTACTCGTATATCCAGTACACGTTAAACATAACAATTGCAACTGTTGGGGAAGAACACCAATCTTCTGTCTGTATATTTAAATATATAGCCACCGTGCAATTGGTTTCTACTAGTCGGTGTTCTCTCTACACGTTTTAAATGAATAATAATGAACAGATCTGAAGGCCAATTCTCGTAATTATTTATTCATGTTCAAAATATAGTTCCGATCTAGTCTCGATGAACTCAAACGTGAACTTATATTGTGATGAGGTCGAAAAACAGATCGAAACTTGATCGAAGCTAAAACGTTATTCTGCTAACATTCTGAACTGTGTCAGGTAATACAATTGTCCATTATATACGTCAAAATTGTGATTGAAATTAAACTAAATTGAAATCATACTGAAACTGGACTTTTGTCATTTCATAATTTAATCTAAGTCTAGTCAACTTTCAGTTATAGTGTAAATTAATCACGAGAATTGGCCCTACGATCTTACTCCTAGACATGTAGACGGCGAGAAGCGTACCCTGTAAGTACTTAAGCGAAATACCGAATAGGATCGATAATTTCTCAGTTGTTGAAAACTTGTGTTTCATTTAAATCACATCGCATTGTATAGTTTTATCGCAGTAGGCAACTTCACAACCGAGGTAGATAAAAGGCGATAAACGACAAGCGAACTAACTACAAAATAAAGAGCCTTTACTACATACGATAAGGGAACTTTAAGAGGAGTTTTCGGGCCCGGGTCGCACCGATAAATTGGGCGGCACTTAATTATGATCTCGGGCGGCATCTTGCAGGCGGCTAATGTCCCGGACTCGTTTAATGCGCGAACTTGTAGTCTCAGCTCCGGCGGGCGTGATAAATCTCCATCTGTGCCCCGTGCCCGACCCCTACCTTGAGCGGAACGCCTAGACTCGACACACACCCGTCTAGAGACCGACGCGAAACCACTAACACAAGGGTAATATATTACAACTTATTACTTCATATTTATTTACATCTAGATTTATATTACTTTAAGAAGTAAACAAAATTCTTCAGTGATTCTAACACGAAGAGTTTTCGCCAAAGTTTATCGTCAATAAACGCTAAAGTAATAAACACGATGGCGCCAAGTTTCCTATCGACTCCTTTAAAATATACTCCTATATTTTTTCCACATTCCAGTACATTTTTATCAGAATTATTTAATCATACCTTGGCCTCTCTGGTTAAGAGCAGACCACCCAGTCCTGTACGGACCAGGTTCTTACGGAACCAGGTAAGAATTACGAGGGATGATGTTACGCATGCGTAACGACATCTATTTCATAGTTTTTATATAGGAGAAGCTCGCTGCACATTCCCAACCACTGCAACTCCTGTAAGCCAGGAGCTACAATGGCGAACAACAGCAAAAACACCGATCAATGAAGCACGGTTAGAACCCGCAACGAAATTAATCAGAAAATAAAAAGTAGGGGTAGATATAAGATACGTTCCATTTCCCCAGTAGCAAGCAGGAGACAGAAAAAGCTAGGTATAGGCCATAGGCACTACATATGGAAGTATACTACTGGGATAAGTTCAGTTGCCAAGCATCTCAAGTACACTGACTGTTGCCAGTATACTTGAGATAACATACTTTAAGTATAACTTATATCATTGACTGTTAATCGATATTAGATGTTTCTGATATCGATTAACAGTATATATTTTTATCGAGTACCAGAATAGACCCTAATTATAAGTAAGTTAATTAATACAGCATTTCCTATTTGTGACTCAATAGAATTACAATCGCTGGTCTAATAACTAAAACTACATCATACTCTTAAGAACCAGGTGTTGTTTTTGTTCTAGTCCACGGAGAGCACGTTACTCGAGTATCTCACTCGTGTACCTACGCCCTTGCGTATTTCATCTACTAAAGCCTTAAAAGCCAGTAAATATGTAAGCATAAATCAATTTTCTAAACGGAGTGAAATTATTAACCGCGCTGATTTACGGTGTAAAACGAAACTTTGTTCGCTTTACATTGCCCTTTTATGTAGCGAATGTGGGTAATATAGGAAATTATTGTGTTCGGCCGTGTACATTAGGAAGAGTGGCTCTGTGTTATTGCATCGTGTTACGTTAATGTCGTGAAGGCTGCTGCCGGGCGGCGCGGCGGCTATGTGGGGCGCAGGGCGCAGTCGGCGCCGCATTATCTAGGTATAATTAAAGCGGGCAAGACGACGGCGAGACGTTACGCCCGTCCTAACGACTTTTATGGCGTATGTAACATTGCCGGCACATAAAATAAATGTGCCGCCTCCAGCGCCCCGATATAGCACAGTATTCCCAGATTAATCGCTAAAATGTTTGCTCACACGCTATACGAGTGTCGTTATATAGTCTATACCTCTACATAATGAGGTAAATATTGGAAAATGTTTTCCTCCACTGACACTAACGTAGAGTCATGATAGCTCTCCAAAGTGTCGGATGAAAGTACTTCCTGAAGTTTATTTGTTAAAGTTTTTGCAATATAAGTTTCTATTCGGAAAGGGTTCACGAGTTTTTGTAGAACGGAGGGCACAAAACACGAGTATAAAAGGTTGTTCACTGAAAAAGTCGAAGGTCATTCATGTCGAGTGCTAGTAAATATGTCAGTGTGTGTGTTGCGAGTGTATATTTTGTTGATTTTGTTTCCACAAATGTGAATGTAGCGATATCGCTGTCTTGGGTGTCTGTATTTCAGTGAATATAAGGCTAAACTCTTATGAGGTGACCACATAGTCGGCTGTGACTCCCTCGCGTCCGCGTCCAGTGCCGTCATTTAAATCTTTATATGTCCACATTAGCTTTATAGGCGACGGGAGCTTTCTCCAACGTGAGCGGCGCCTGAGTGCACTTTTATTGAGGATGAAATACCGTAATTGCCACTTGGCGCCAAGCCGTGACTGACGAGTTTTGTACGTGCTAATTGTGCCATCTCATCTATAAGGTCGCATGACCGCCGCCGAAAGGTCAGAACATACTTTACCGACTTCCTAATGGGGTCTATGTTACATTAACTCTCGAGCTGGGAATGGATATTTGTGTTGATTTCGAAACATTAGAAGTGTTCTGATAATATAGTAGTCTTATTATAAACAAATGGTAACAAGGTCTCACATTATCGGGCATAATAAACATACACAATCTTGGTTATCTATCTAATACATAAAAAGAAAATATTCAAAACAATAACAGATTTTCATATCTCAATCCCCGAGCAGCCATAATCTTGACAAATGACGGTCTTTGGAGTGTAGTCGACACTACAGGCAGCATTGACAAAACTCCAAATAAACTGACAGCGATACATAAATAAGCATATTCGATGTTTTATTGAGTGGAGGAAATACGAGGGAAATAGTTTCCTGAGTCATTACGCGGATCATCAATCAAGTGTGGGCTTGCAACGCTTAAATTTGGAAATTGTACGTAGTGGATCGATTTGTATGGAGGTCAATTTCCGATGGTGGTTGTAGGGCGACCGTGGGCGCAGCTAAGCGCGGGAGCTACCATGTGTCAGGCGATTTGAGCGTGTTGGAAACGGCAAAGGCGCGAGGATTGCCGTCGATATGGAATGGAGTCGAATGCACGATATCTGCATTGTGGGGCGACGTCGCGGCGCCGGCAGGTCTAGGCATCGCGGCGGCGGCGCATACATGAGGCACGCGACCGTCGCCCCCCGCACTACCCACACTGCCGCTAGACCCACTCCAATTATCATAGTTATGGTCCTATTTTTTGCCGCATTAATGACTGTTTTCAGACAAACACCCTGATTGCCAGTGGTGCAATGCGATTACAGAAAATTCTGACCAAGTCGGAAAAAACAAATGCTTTCCAAGTAACAACATTGCAAACGCGAATTGTGAAAAACATTAGTATTGTTATAAATAAAGTCACATTTTGCGAGAATAATGATCAAAACTATGTTATTTATTAAAAATTAGTTGATTTGTCTTTCCTAAATCTAATTTGGGTTCTAACCCAGATTCACTAACAGGACAACGCACTAAGCATTACTTATTAGATGTTCATGTTTTTGCATTATAGATGCTGTCTGTTACCCACGATTTCGCCTGCGAGGAAATTAATATAAACTCGTATGGGAACTTGTAACGCAATAAAACATTTTTAAAATAAATTAAAATATTATTCTGTCCTATTCCACGACATAATCTATGCCAAATTTATTACAATCCGTTCTGCTGTTTGAGTGTGATGCGAGTCTCTAACATACAAACTTACATTCATAATAGTAGGTGAAATAATGTGTAAGATAAGATTACTAATAAATAAAATATAATCCAAACTCATTCCTTATGAGTTAAGTTACATCCACATCGGGTTGACGCGTGGTTACGTATGCAGTAAGTCAGGCTGTGGCCAGGTGGAGTGCAAGGCGTCGCGTCCACATTGCGAGCTGCACCGACGCTCCCCATTATCCTATGCAAATCCGGATTTCCCAAATATCGTGCTGTGCCGCGGGCCACCTCGCTATCGCGGCTATTAATAACGCGCCGTGTTACAAATACGAGCCTCGGAGCTGAGCCGTTTAGTCCGTCGACGAAATACACTAGCCGTATGTTACTTTATACGCTCACGACTCCACGCTAATATTAAGTAGCGCTGCAGCGTATTTTCCAATTTGATTAAATCCTTTTACCTATTATGGAGCTTCGTGTATGCGTTTTGATCGCTATAGGATAGCAGTTGAATGCTACTGACAATTTACTTATATCGCAATAGCATTTATTGTTTATAATGAATCACTTTTACAAAACGCCTGTTATATATCAAATTATTTTATCACGTAAGTAATTCAAACTTGCGCTTTAATTATACTTCCCCTTACATAAACAGTAAGTTGTATACGTAATACTTACGAGTTAATTTCCAAATGAGGCAACTGTCTTGCTACGTCGGTAATACGTGTTCTCGCGCGGTTATACCTTTTACTTTGTTACGAGGGTGCTAGGTACTGTAATAATTTCACAAAATAACTTTGTATACTTCAGGGGAAGTTCGTTAAATATTCCACTAGGTGAAGTGTTTATCGCGCTAATCTCGTAAAACAGGTTAGTCGAATGAAGGGTGCAGATCATCGCGCCGAGGTCAGAGGATGGGGTCAGGTCAACGCGGGTCAGCCGCTGAAAATAATCCCCCCACCGTCGGGGCGAATTAAGTATAATTCGTTCACTATAAGTACGTATCGAGGTATGCGGGATCATATAATTGAATGAACAAAAACAATTATCTACTGTAGTGGTGCGTCAGTGGGCGGGCAGGGATAGAAAATTAAGAGGAAAAGAATGGAGCAAACGGCTTGAATTCGCTCCTTGCAAGTTTTTTGAAGAACGTAGCGGATAATTAGATTAGATGCCAGTGCACACCGAGTCGACGAGCAAACCGACACGAGCTTTTTCTTATTAACTTCGTACACGATATCTTTGGAATTTAACTTAGAGATAAATATAGAAATTGTTCAACTGAATTTGGATATGCAACACTTACTGCCTAGTTTTTTATCTGCGTTAATTAACTCATTTCAGAAAACATAAAAACGGTTGTAGAAAATCGTGTTTTCATCACTGTCGACGTTTGATACACTGTATGTTTTGATATAATATAATATAATAATTTATTTGTTTTAAGTTTTGTATACAGTGAAGGTCCAAAACTTATTAGTGTTTCAAACACTTGGTCAATAAATCAGACATGCAAATTTTTTGTTTTTTTTTGTTAAAGTCCTACAATTCTATATTTATCACATGTCCACATGTACACAAGTAGGTAAATGTATAAGTATTATATTTAGTTAATATATTTTACTATTATATGTTAGCCGTGCCGTAACTGTAATGGTGCCGGCCACGAATAGCACCTCATCCCGTGGGTGCCGTAAAAGGCGATTAGGGGATTAGCCGGAGGATGGGCAGCAGCGTCCTTCGAAAACATTAACAACTCAAACTGCGATCGCCAACTCGCTTACCAAGCGTGGCGATTGTGGCAAAACCCCCCAATGAGCACATAACACACCGATGTCGGTCGTTGTGGTGAACTTTGAGAGAGGCCTGTGTCCAACAGTGGACTTTATTCGGCCGAAATGATGATGATGATGATTATATGCTTTTAAAGTTGTCTGTTCACTTAGCTAATAATAAAAAAGGATTACATTTCTAAAACACAAAGAAAAATAAATCGCTTCCAAAACAAAACAATTCCAAAGTACCTATAACTAAAATAAAGCTATATAAGTGCTCACCTTATGAGGAAACTAATATTGTAGCAACATTGGTATTCGTAAGTACACAAGTCGTCCGCACAGAAAGGCTGTAGACTACGGAATGGACAGCGGCGAAGTCCACCTACCTACCCTTACAATTTAATTAAATATGGCTTCAGATTAACCCAGTGAGGCTTCATACAGACTATTCTATTTCATATTTTCCACCCCACGATAGCAGATAACAGTGTGCCCCACGCATAATCTACCCTATTGACGCTCTCTCATTAATATACATACTTACGTTTACCGGATACTGACATTCCACCATAAAATTATATGACAGCACTCTAATAAGATTACCTGAAACAAAAAGATTACACAATTAGGCGGATCACGCGATTTGTTTACGCCAAAGTCAATTAACCTAAACAATGTCGCTAATAATAACAATGGAAGCAGGAGTGACGAACCAAAGTTACTTGGGTGTACTGTCTTGACTTTGATAATAATGGGTTTGGTTGGAGAGCCGCGGGTGGGGGTGCGGTGGGGTGCGATTGTATCCGATGATAAACATCGGCCGCCCGCCGCGCTATCCAAGAGTCGACGCTAATTAAACAACAACGGAGAAAATTAATTTGATTGTTTCGGAACTACGCCTCTTTGTTTCGGCTTACGAACGGTTTACCTAGGAAAGTGTTCGGCTGATGCCTCTCGACGACGCGATCGAGACGATTTTTCACTGTAACACCATTTATATTGTAAGGAGAAATTGCAGCAAGCGAACACGCGACAGCCGCCGGTGACAAACAAGAACAGACTGAAGTTGATGGTTTGACACCTAATGGAAGTCTTGCAAGTGCAACAGATCGATCACGGTTAAAAAGGTTACAGACGATGACGTCATATGAAAGTTTAGACACATTTCTTTACTATAAGGTTAGGTGTTCTTGCAATTTGAATCAAAAAGTATTAAAAGTATCGTTAATGTGTGTTGCCTAATGACCGAAATTAATAATCAATCAAAACCCAAAATCTTTGGATTTGGGATTAAATATCTCTATTTTTTGTGTTCAATGTGATCTTAAGCAAAAATGGATGAAGTTCAAAATCTTAAATCTAAAGATTTTGGATTAGAGGATTATTAATTTCGGCCGTTAAAAGTGACGACGTTTCAACATCCGGATCAAAATAGCGACTCAATAATGTAGTTTAGTTTCGAGACCTATTGCCATAAAAGTTAGCGTACGTGAGAGACATGTGTGACAAATGATGAGTGCGTGATGTGGCTCCGTGCGGGCGCAGCAACATATGTCGTGCCGTGGTTTGTTCCGGCCGCGGATCAGGTACCGCAGTGTCGCCTCACGCACACCCTAGCTAACGTACCACACCGCTTTCCTTGTCGTTATTAATGACACACAGTAATTAATTAAACCTACGCGTTCAGATATTCTAGTCACTAACATATGTTAACAAGATCCGATACCCCCACTGAGCATAACAAGATCATTATATTACACCCAGACGAAATAATACAGTTATTGTCATCTACACTACTGTAAATGAATAATTTATAGGGTTAACGCAGAGTTCTCGGAGCTTCGGGTGTCAATTAAGCAAAGTATTTACGGAACGCCCTCTCAATAAATAAGTTAGGGAATAGAATTCGGGAAATTAATCGTGAATAGGCACGGGGTCGGACAAAAACTTTAATGTGTGCCCGGAAACCTTTTGGCGTGAAAATGTGGAATTACATGCGGTATCCGAGTCGGCCAACTCGTTCCTGGGCGTGTGAATTATTTACGCGGCGCCGAATGCGGGCGGCCGCGGCGCCGTTCCGCCCCGCAGATGGATCGGAGACGACTAAGTTTTAGTTTATACGCAAATAAGTTGATTCGATTTAATTTGACCAAAGGTAATGTTGCTGAATAATTTAGAGTCTAACTTAATAACGTCAAAACATACTTCGGGAATAATAGGTTGATGTTTATCCTGTTTCTCACACATAAGATGTACGCCGCGCTATTTCATTTTTGTGTAATATCTCTCTACCAATTTGCAATAAAGGAATGCCCGGCTGGCTAGGTTGCACAAAGATGGGGCCCGAGACCAAGCAACGGGCTGATAGCTGCCGGGGGTGCGGCGCACTACCTAGGGAACTCCGCATTCTCAGCCATAGATAAGTAGAAGGAACACTGTGGAGATTCACCCGCTTCACCGACGTCGCGCGGAGGCCTATCGCCGCGTCACCATCCCGTTCAGTTACTACTTCTCTCCCCTCCCCACCTCTTGCTCGCGTCACTGGCTCGGCACGGGCCGCGTGCCGAGCCTGTAGTTTTAAATGTCTCTTAGTCCATTTTAAATTATACCGATCCAACTGTCCCCAAAACAATAGTTTGTTATCCCCAGCAACGCCCTAAGCCGAGGTTCGTGTCCCGCAGGGGGCGCCCTTAGCGCAAGTTGCTTGGCATATAATATTAATGTTAAGCCTGATCACTTTTAAATTTTTTGGCTTCGCCAAAAACTACCGGTTAAGCAACCACATTTCTCGAAAATGTCTGGGAAAACCCCAACAAAAAAGAAAGTGGAAATTCAGTCGGTAAGAGTCCAGCATGCCCCTCTGCCTTTCCCACGCTGGAGGACTTCAATGAGGAATTCCTCTACAGTAAAAGGAGGCAGTATCAAAATTTTATTCATAATCTAATTTAAAAAACGGCATATAAAGGCAATTTTAGAGTAAATATGCAACTCTTCTTTCTCCTGTGAAAAATCTTGCAATAGAGATCTCATCATGAGATTCTCATTTTAGGATTCTACATCAACCCATACAGAGCTAACAAATTTTTATACTAAGATGCCTATTAATTGACTTGTGCTTAAACTTCTGTTCAGGATTGGGCGGACAAACATCCACCTTCAATCTTTTCATAGACAGATTATGAATTCAAATATACATTATAAAACTACATACCTACTATATGAATGTAGAAATTAAGGAAGTATGCCACACTAATTATATTTAATTATGAAAATTCAAAGTGAAAGTTCAAGAGTGCATGAAATGATGAGATGTCCGTAAGGGTGCGAGTATTCGGGTCGGGGACCGACTCATTACAGGACGCGCGGTTCATCTCATTCGGGCAGGACAAAAACGGGCCGCTGTCCGTTACGGTGTGGCTTGCAATTAAACACGAGACCGAACAACGACCGTTCATTGGAAAAGCGCTGAACAAGCGAACAATACAACAGCTATCTAATTACTTTGTGCCTCTACGCCGCCTGTTGTCTCTACAATGTAACGTCACTGTAAAGTTGTTTGTGGTTTTTGTCAAACGACAGCCCCATGTGAACTTTCCGATGCCCCGTGCGATCCGAACGCTTAACTGGCGAAATTATAAATGAACACATTGACAAAAAATACTTTGTTTATACGAATAAACCTCAGCGAATAAACGTTATATGTATGAAAGGTACATATTATCGGGACTTGATTGCCAAATGTGACGCTGTAGTCTATAAAACGTCGTTATTATTAAGAGCCCTTTCGGGTCATTAATTGGAGTCGAAGAGGGGTTTAATACAATTGAAATCAAATTAGGTACATTCAGTTGCGGCAGGGAGCTGGGTTCAGTTGATTCAGCGGTATGACCAACACGTGCGGCGCGGGCGCCCGGATTCAGAGTTCGCAATAAGAATTAACTTATAATCTTGTCTTACAAAGTTACCTCTTACGTTGTTTTTATTGTAGCTTTAGTACGTATACGACCGTTTATCTAATAATATATTTCGATCAAAATATGACTATCAATTGTAGATAAAATGTTGTAAGTATACATTTGTGATAGGTGACAATCACGACAACACGGTTGCAATAAATGAAGTCGAGACAGTGGCGATTATTCCGCTCCATGTGCACCCGACTAAACTTAATGTCGGCCGGCGACGCGGCGCAGCTCCACTGAAACGACCCATTAATATGCAAAACAAAACTTGCAATTAATTGGGCTTTAAAAGTTTAATCGTCACTACAGGCGAAGAGTGTTCTTGTGAATCAAGATTTATTGCTGTAATAGTGACGGAGTTGTTCGCCGGTTGAATGGGATTCTAAAAGAGACTGAATACACAAAATATGTATGACATCAGTAAGACAACACGACATCTAGTAGTGTCCCCTTGACGTGTTATACTGGAATCGACGTCCTAGTCAGTTGCCGTAGTTATGACGAGGTATAAACGGCGCGTAGTTTCACGTCGGGAATGGATGGTCGAATTAATTGAAATATAGCGTCGCGTCGGTGTGCGGTCGTGCGGTGGCGGATTGGGGGATTAAAGTTGCAGCAGTTCAGCGCTGGACCAGGTGTGGCATGCGCGCGGGCGGGGGTGGTGGCTGCACTGCGGCGAGAGCCATTGGCTTGCCAACACGAAGCCGGAGTGTTGAAAAATTGCGTTGAACGTCTTGAAACCGTTCCGCAGTGGCGCGGAGACGCGCTACATACAAATATAAGTTGGGGCTGTTCGTATCATAATACATAATAATTTATCAAGAATGAGGCCTAGTAAAAAATGACAAGTCCCGAAAAACAACGTGATTTTCTAGTAATCAATGAATAGAAATAATTAAATATTAGTAAAGTGGATTGAAGTTCAGAATTCCAATTGATGGATGAATTGATGAATGAATGATGAAATACCTTTAAGTAATATTCAAAAATATGGAACGATAACTCGTCTGCACCGCAAAAATGATATCGGGATGTATCCGACCTGAGTACGGAAAGGTCGAAATAGAAATATTGCTGCAAAGCTAAGCGCAACCTTTGCAATGACTCAGCAATTTCGCGACGTCGCATGGCATCGAGTATATCTACTCGAAATATCAAAATAAGATCATTTTATTTTGTGTTTGCTCTTATCCGAGCAGCAAAGAGGATATCGTTTATCTGTCATGATCGGCTGGAACTTTCGTGCTATTTTAGAGTTGGATATAAATAAAACTAAAATATAAATTCATATAATCGTGCCTAAATCAGTAAGTGAGGGTATAAGCGAACGTAAACTTTATTAAAGGTACGACAGCGTCAAGGGCCGGGGCGGCCGACCTTCATAAAACAAACTTTATGACAAACAATAACATTTATTACATAGTTGAGTATTAATGCGCACTCCATTTACAGCAGAGCGGGCGCCGTCGCGGCGCCCCTGCATTGTTGGTCGCGCCGCAAACATCTTTTTAGGTTTAATAACTCGCCCTACTATACGGGGGCTTCCTTGCTTATGAAACGTGAATAATCCTAATCTAGTGCGCTATATTACAGCGCTCGGCTTCGTAGCCGAGCTACAAACAATGTATCGTGTAGAACTATCGTAGCATATATCTACAGATACGTATCAGACGTTAAAGGGGTACTACGACGTAGGTACCTGTTAATTTCTTATAAATATTTTCAGTAATATTGCAAATCGATTTTAAGTTCGTGTTTACAGAGGCAATAAAAGAAAGCGACATTTAATAAAAATACAAAACGTCGCGAAGCAAAGGAGTGGACAGCAACGCGTGCCGGGTTGTTCTTGTTCTAGACTAAAATAAAATTTTATATAGGACATTATACGTGACAAACGACGTGAACGACACGAATATCCTCTTTCGAGTTACGTTTTCGGTAGCTATTCTTATTTTTACGTACCTAATTGTAGCCGATGTTTTGTTGACAGTTAACGAAAATATACAGCTAAAACCACTATTATGGGTAATTAAATACATTTCACGTACTAATATCGTAAGCAATAACCATTGCTCCTTGCAACTACTAGCAATAAATGTCAAGAACTCTTTGTTCGTTAAAATGAACGTGTTTACTGGCTGTTCTAGTGAGTCTGAGTGCAAAATACTGATTGTACATCTAGTATACAGATTAATTGTAACAGGATAAATATGTTTACATATGCATTATACATGAGGTTTATGTATTTAGGAGCGTAGGAAAGAATTAAATGTGTCATGGATTCGGTGGACACTAGACGGGGGGTTTGTATTAAGCCACTGGACGACATGTGTCAACCGAGCACTCTGTATAGGGAACGTTTTTATAACAGAGAGCTGCCGAGGATATGGTAGGGTGAATGACACGATTTAGCAAAATCTAAATTTTCGGTCTGTCAGACGCACGTCACTTTTTGTTTTATAGTTCGCCGTGACATATTCATACAATAGTGATATTAGAGTAACAATGGGTATATCAGTTGATTTAGTAAGAAAATCATATCCGAGTTGTAATTCCGTTTGAATCATTCATAACTACCAACAAAGCGAGTTTCGGATTTTTATGACAGAACTGTATTCATTTTAAATCTTCATCTTCTTCATATAACCACAGAATGATGTAGATTTTCTATATTCGAAAAAACATTGTTTGAAATATTGCGTTTCGTTTTTGTAAAGTTCCGTGTGGTTCCCGGCGAAGAATACTCCACCCACGGATGTTTAGAAGCCAACTAACGGTTGATATCAACAGGATGGGATTACTGACGGTACGTTTGGTGCAGTGGCTGATACAGTCGGCTGCTGCGTTCCGGGTGATGGGTACGATTCCCGCACGGAGCAAATATTTGTATGATCTGCAGGGAGTTGTTCCGGGTCTGGGTGTATTGTGTGTGGAATTTATGTCTGTAAACGCACCCACGACACGGGAGAAATCCTAGTCCCACACTAGGATTATTTTTAAATAAGCAACGTTTTTTTTTAAATATATATAATATAATTAACACTACGATCACCAATCCGCCTGCCAAGCATGGTGATTATGGCAATATATGACCGATCATTTGAATTATAACTGGGATGCACATGTTCAGCAGTGGACGTTTACAAGCTTACGTGCGTATGCTTTGAGTAGAGATAATTCCTTCCACTTCAAGGCCTCTTTGCCTCCGATCTCGTGTCATACGAATATCTATGACAGTCGCGCTCGTTGCGGGTAGTCAGCCGCCCAAAAGTGTGGAAACTGGTTGGTGCAGTGGCTGATACAGTCGGCTGCTGCGCTCCGGGTCGTGGGTTCGATTCCCGCACGGAACAAATATTTGTATGATCTGCAGGTAGTTGTTCCTTGTCCGGGTGTATTGTATGTGGAATTCATGTCTGTAAACGCACCCATGACACAGGAGAAATCCTAGTGTGGGGGCAACGTTTTACAAAAAAAGAAAGAAAGAAAAGAAAGGATATTCGTAGGCATGTGTTTATCGTGGCTATTTATTAAAAACTCACCAATCGAGCTCAATTCCGAATTCGCAGTGAAATCTCTAATTTCGTACTGTTTTAGTTCTTTTCACTAACGTGGCAATTGTGTAAGGACTCACTGTCGAGCTCACCTTTTGAATCCGCAGTGAAATCTCTAATTTCATATTGTTTTTAGTACTTTTCACTAGGGATTCAGAAGAGTTTGCCAGTGTGTTATAGCATAAAACTCGACGTTTACGGGCTGATGTGTGTGTGTCCTATAAAGTTAGATTCGCGCACAGCATCAGTTGGTGTAATGTGTACGCGTAATCGCGATGGCTGGCTGGCGGTACTTGTCGATGCTCATTTGCGTATCTAAGTGGGCCCGCGGAGCCCATTAGCCAACGATCGAAGGCGTCATTACTCGCGTAGTAGCGCGCGATAAGGAGAGACCGCCACTACACCCTTAACGACACCGCCAGCGGTGGAAGTGGACAGCTACGTACCTTCCACCCTAGATATTGCTATTAGAAAAAGAATTTAAGCAGACGTTACGGATAATTGGGTCAAATGTGCTAAAAGCTTCTGGTTAATTGAAGTTTATATAAAAATTTAAGACAGATTTTGTGTAACGTAGAGACTTAAAATATATCAATAGAAAATCAGGACAGGGAATGTTAATTAAGGGGGTTCTTCTAAGCATCATTTTCTTTGCATTTTTCATGCAGCCTGTGGGTCGATTATAGGTACCCAGCGGGTCGTCAATGCCATGCGGGTCCAATACAATAATGCTTTCAGGGTGCTGATTTAACTCACTCGCTACTGTAGCGTGTCAGCGATGTTCGCGGATGCTAGCGTGGACGACTTCCAAGCCATTATGCGAACAAGAACAGCGACGCTGATGCGCCGTGACAGCTACTTGAAAGCAATCGCTGGTAAATTGGACAGCCCAATATGGAGACACTGTACCAGTGTGCACATTAAATAATGTATTGTACTTACGTAGTTTTAAGATACTAGTGTATATGTGTATGGATATACGGATTCAGTCCGAAATACATTATTTGAATTGAATTGTAACAACTGTACCGCGAAAGGTTTCGCAGGTTGAAATTTTGTGTTTCAATATCAGTTCACGATAACGTTTCTCAAAGCTTCGGTTTATCACAACAATAGCAACATGATAACATCATTTCGGTATAATCGCAATTTGCGGGACTTACGTACAGCTTATTGTACAAGCGTATATAACTACTTACATACTATTAGCTGTAGCATGTGATTTCATAAATGGTCGTGAAACGCCATTGCGGAGTTTTGGTCGTAGATTTTAACGAGATTGCCGGTAGTCGCCCGCGCCCGCCGGTGCCTGTAGCATCGAACTTGCGGCGAGAACCCTCCAACACAAGTTTACAACTTATTAAAGAAGATCTCTCCGAATTGATATTAAAATCCCGGGAAATACTTTCCGTTTCTTACTTTTTACGAACAATCTTAAACTTCGTACATTAAATATGTATTTTTATTGCAGGTAAAGATACTTCCTCGGTGGAACCGGAAATTATAATATTTGTGATTTAATTTGTTCATAAGTCTTTAACTAAGTTACTAACCAATCAACACATATTTTTTAAGTATTAATGCCATTAGTCGTTCTGATTTAACTGCTCCGTGTTGCATGTTGCAAAAGAACTTATAACTTCTCAGGTTCTAAATAAATTAAATTTTAACACGTCTAAATTCGTAAAAAGAATACTCGTTCAATGGCCGCTTTGAAGAATCTGATTATACAAATTCATCCCTTCCTTATAATTGTCTTAGACTAGGCAAGTCACGTTCGGCCAAGAGGAAAGCCCGTCGTTTATAATCAATGTCAAAATGATATTATCAGGAGATTAGTTTAAAAATGTAGATATAATGTACATAACTAAAGAGTGAAGGACTTAAGAAAAATGTCACGGTGTTTATGAAATGCTCATGTCATTTCTATAAAGGTCACACGCGGCTAATGTGTAAATAAAATATAAGGCAGAGTCTCGGTAGATAGTGATCGATTCGGCTAGTGGTGCTCTGCGGGCTGAACGCAACGAAGGTGAGCTGCGAGCAATCGCAGTTCGGCTGTCGGCGATTCGATACATGTATTATTCAAGCGACGCGGAGAGAAGCGGTCGCGGCTCGCGGGCCCGCTCATTACAATACGAGCACGCCGCCCGGCGCCGGCTCGGCGGCCAACTTCTGCGATGGCAGACAACGCGACCGATTAAAATTTCATCTCTCTTTGTTCGGCAACAGAGATAACGGATCGATGTGCGCCGCTAATGCCCCTGCACGCTCGACGCCGATCTAAATTGAATTTGTCGATTCACCGTCCATGCGCATCCAGCACCAATGTGTTTATGAAGATAGAAAAACAAACAATAACGATTTGGGTATCTAATTCGAGCTTGTTTCATGCGTTGCAATTATTATTGTGTAAACAAACAATGAATTTTAGAATGTTACGTTTGGCAGTGCAGCAAATAGTCTAAAGGATTAATAATTCCTATTGTTAAAGAGCACGGTGTGCTCACAGGTTTACCAAATCGAACGAGGAAATTGAAACGCGCGACACGAATATCGGCTTGTTTGATCAAGCTTAATGTTTTGTTACTACGTACGCTAGCAGACTAGGACATTATTTATAGCACAATCTTGAATGGCATAATCGAATGCACACTAAACACGATAGACATGCGCAGCTAAATAAATCATAATTAACTATTTTGTCTGTAGACATATTACAGGCGATCGAGAGATTCAACAGATATGTAGATTTTTAAGTTTTTGTTGTTGATCGAGAATTCAATAATAGCAATAACTAATTAATCAGAAAGATTTCTATAAAACAACGAATAAAAGAAGACTAGTCGTTATCAAGTACAAGGGTCGCACAAAAAGTTTTTAGAAAATAACGAACTGAATGATGTAGGCACCTGTTAATATTTTTACTGATGCTGATCGAATGTGATGAAACCATTGACTAAAGCTGTGAGCCAAATTCATTTGAAAATAAAAATCTTTGTTTAAATTTATTTCCATACAGTACACGAAGTTTTTAAATTGCCGCAAATTTGTAAAAACCATTGACATATGAATTCAATGTACATCTACAGCTTCCCAAAGAGTTCTCTATTCGAAATTTTTATGGGCAACTTTTCTTACTGGTCAAATCTAAAAACACTGGACGTATAAAAATATTTTAACGTAAATTGTTTCTGGAACACATGTCTTCAGTTTCCTAATTACAAAATAAAAACAAAAGAATGAACTTTATTACGACAAACATCAAAAGAATGAGCTTTATTACGACAAACATTCTACTCTGTCTTTAAGACTTCTAAAATTGTTTTGAAACAAACATAAAGACTATATATAGGTAATCAATGCTATGTTGCTATTGGCGCCAGTCAAAGCGTCATTTCAAGATTGTGATCTCGCTGCGGGGACACTGGGAATAGTCGGGTTACAAGACTGATCATTACAAATGATGGCGAGAAGGCAACCTAAAGTTACGGCTGGGCAATTGGTTTTGAATTTACAGTTGGAACACCGGGTCCTTATGAACAATCAAACTGTGAGGATATTGCAGGAATACAACCTCAATGCCCATAGATTACTTTGGGTTCAAGCACACACGACGAGGCAATCATAATAGGAAAATTTGACTTGGAAAGATCGCAAATGGTCTAACGAGGTTTCAGAATAGTTTCAGTAGATTTCAATATAACAGTCTATATAATATTAGATTAGATATCACACAGCTTAACACTGGCTACGGATATTTTACCTTTATTAGCATAACTTAAAAAATATTGGCTATATAAAAACATTTTAAAACCTAATTGTATCTGGTACATTTTTCTTCTGAATTCTAAGTTCAAAATAAAAACAAAAGAATGACGGAGGCGGTAAAATGGAATTAACTTTATAACGATAAGCTTTTTCTCTGTGTGTCTTCAAGACTTTGTTTTAAAACAAACTTAATACTAGTGGTTTTTTCTATATCGTGCAACGCTGGCGGCATTTAACAACAGAAGAGATGTTGAAAGCGATAGGCAATGGTGCTGATAGAGTTGGTCTAGGGTGTCATTTCGGTTTCCATCCAGATTCACGACCAATGTGTTTGGCGAACACTTTCACGCTTTTCCTTTGCCTGCGAAATCCCCAGGTTGTTTATCCTCATCAAGGTTTCCGCGTGGAAGAATTTCAACTGGTACAAATAAATAAAAAAAAGGCGGGAGAACTGATCTCGTATGGTGGGTACACGGTAATTTAACTGCTGCTAAATATCGTTTCATTTCTTTCCTTAATCACCAAAAACAAAAGGCCTTATTTTGGTATCTACAATGTTAACATTTTTTAATCGTTTCAGCCGAATAACATCCACTGCTGGATAGTATGACTTTGTGTTGTGCTCATTGGGGGTTGGCGATCGCAGTTGAATTATAAATGTACTCGAAGGACGCTACTGCCCATCCACCGGTTAATCCCATAGTCGCCTTAAACGACACCCACGGGATGACATGGGATGGCGGTATTCTTAGCCAGTACCCCACAGAAATCTTTTTAAATTAAGATATACGTTAGTTTTTTTAAATAAATCTCGTTAATGTATAAAATACTGCAAATTTTGATATTTTTTTTCTTTTTTCTATCTATAAAATTTATTAATTTAAAAATATCCTAGTATTTGTAATATGGTAGAGCATCGCAGAGCAGTTTTCATTGAAGGAAATTAACCGAGAACTCGATCTCTACCAATTATTCGAGCGGCGATTGGAAGCGATGCCTTAATGCCGAGACGGTAAAAATAACGCCAAAGAGCAATGTACTGAGAGCTTTTCTTTTTTCTCGGCTGGCTGCTTCAGTTAAAATGGGCAATAAATAAATTTAGCAGACAGGACATCCTCGCAACAATCTGGTGCAATCTGAATAACGCATGGACGTCTTTGGAACATAATTCACGTATCTAAAATAAAAAAGGCGACAAAGACGGCCATTTGTTTTGGTATTACGCTATCGGGGCGCACACGGCTACATTGCCAGCGAGAGTAGATGCGGCATTTTCGTAACGCATTCGATGTTGCGAAGACGCCTCACGACATATACAGTCGTATCTGTTGAGAATAACCCGATATTAGTGTCGGATAATTAAAACTGATAGTTTGCAAACGACTGTATATCGTTTTAATCGGTTCTATACAAAGTTCTGCTTATACTAAGAAATTGATCTTGCTTCAGAAATTAATTTGTAAAAATAAATCAGGCTTGCTTTGTATTCCCGTCACAGCTGACAACGGAGCCTTAGAAGCTATTACAGTGGCCGTAATGAGATTTAGAGCGCTCATATAAAGTTATGTGCAGAGAGCGGCTACCGTGAACGACGGCAGAGACGAGAGACACGAGAGTACGGTGGCTCATTGATGTTTCATAAAATAGAATGAAAGCCGTTACATGAGTGTCAAAGAGGTGAGCTGTTCTTATAGGGGAGCCGATATGTGACATGCAGGGCGGGGCGGCCATTGTGTGATCAAACTTGTTTTATATAGTAAACTAAAATTATTGAGCTGGTGAAACACACAATATTTCCTGTTATATGAATTGATATTATTAGAAAATATTACTAATTTAAGAACTAAGCGTATGTAATACATTCTAATTCAATAAGGTGTCTATAACTTTTACTTGCGCTTTAGTATTCGTAAAAACGAGAGAATGCTTGATCACCGAGTCTTTAGCGGCCTTGGGTCCCACGATAATTAACAAAAGAAATGGGTGACTGGCGTAGGTCGATAGGACTCCCACCATAATAATGTCAAGTCAGTCGACATTACATCAAATAGCTGAAACTATCGCTGACACGCACGCCTCGTATGGACAATGGCGCCGGCCCTATTATTTATTATTATTTTTATTCGAGGAGGTGAATGATCGATAGTGTGGAGGGCTCGCGGAAACGGGCTTCTTTGTTCGGCGAGATTAATCACACGCACTTGGTATGATGGAAACGACTGGAGATATTAATTAAAACAGCCGATAGGTGAACCTGCTGCACAGTTTATAGAGACTTATTAAGTCTTTGTTCATTGTCTGAAATACAGAAACTTACTATAGAAATAGTATAGATTTATGTGCCCTATACTTATTGGACTGCCAGATAAGAACTAACTCAACATTTTGGAACTACGCACTATAAAGGATCATTAAAGCTCAGTTCACGTACGGACTACAATTTATTCCACAGGCAATTTAAGGGAAAAATTCGTGGCAGTTTTACCTTTTTGCATGGGAAGAGGAAGAGCAAAATCGGAATGTATTTTAGACGCCGTATGACGCCATGCTGACTTGGCATTTGGGTGGCTCCGCACGCGCCTACTCGATACGGACGCCGACGTGGCGCTTTTACAAATACACATCATGTATTATTATTTATTTCTAAAACGATAATATAACAGCTGCCTTTACGATCCATTTATATATTGGAATCTTTTGCATGCATTTGGTTAATATTTTTTTTTTTTTTTTTTTTTGGGACAAGCCCGCCACACATTCCCAACCACTGCAACTCCTGTAAGCCAGGATCTACAATGGCGACCACCGAAAAGAACACCGATCAATGAAGCTCGGTGTGTCCCAGAGAAATTAATAACTGTCTTGGAACCCGCACCGAAATTAATCAGAAAAGATAAAGGTTGGTTAATATGACGATATTAATCAAATGCATGCAAAAGTTTGGTAGTGAATCCTTTCAATGGTGACAACATCGGTAACGGCGTCAACGGGACGGCCGGGCGGCGCCGGCGGGTGCAGTAACGCGACACCGCAAACAAACGCTTGGACACCGCGCCTCGCAATGTCAATTAAGCTAATTAAACACACAGCGGGGGAGAGAGGACGCTCGGCCACTACCCCCGCCCTCCCTTAACGTGCACAACCGACGCATTATTTTAACAACAAAAGCCTTTTCTGACAGAAGCGGTATACAATGGCCCGACTGCATATGGAAGAGCAAATCTGCGCTTATAGTCCCGGCAATCTCAGAGATGTATTTACATAATTAGTAACAATCTGCAAATCGTCTCCGTCATCTGAATTTAACTTTATTTAGGTGAAGTTTACAATGCAAACGACGACAAAATATGCAAACACAATGAGAAATGCTCTGCGTTAGTGGTAAGTAATTACTCGCCGATGAAATTATGGAAATGAGCGGTGAAAAGACAAATAATAGAATGAGTGCTAACAAGAGATAAGACACGGCTTAATTAATAAAGTTGGCGCGCTTGTCTTAGGGAGTCGCGCGCCAAAGACGTCCACGATTCTGGATCCGAATCGGATAATCGCATTCGGCTAATTGAGCGTTAGATTGACGCTATCGGGCCAGATAGTCAACCGGCGGCGGCGCCCCGTGTAGCCCGCCAGTTCTTTGATCCACCCACTAATTCGACAAAATCATAGGATCAAGACTACAAAAGAAACTTTATGGTGGGGAAATTGTCAAAGTACAAAACCGCGATACTTTTTACAAATAAAATTGGAATAAGTTCGAGTCGAAGACAGTGGTCGTTTAAGTAATATGGCCCTAGGAAAATTGACACAAAGGGTTACAAGCGTGCGTCATATTTGGAAAAGTTTTAACGAGTGGGGCCGCTGAAGGTGGTAAAGCTACGTGTCACGCGAGCTTCCATCACTTCACTTTAACTGTCACCATTTGTGACAGAGCATGTACTTTATTATTAAAGTATATTTTTTAATCCAGATTTAGTTACGAAGCTCATAAACATTCACAAACAAATGAAATACATCGTGATGAAAAATATTATGCCATAGAAGGTATATACGCTGCATATTCGCAGGACAAAGTCTCCAGTTATACATACGTAAATTAAATGTAATAATTATTGACCCAAGTGTCTTTAAGGCAATGCATGTGTTATTGAATATGCTCTAGTCAAGGTCAGTAACTTTCGTTGCTTACACAGGTGCGAGGCAACCGCGCTAGACAAGTATTCGTGCGTGTCAGACATGGAGCAGTCGCTACCAGACGAACCCGATCTAAGCGACTGGCTACTGTTTGCTGTATAGCTTCTGTTCACGCACTGGCTACTACTGACGTAATACATATTTCTACATAGAAATATTAAGAATTTTATGATATTGAACGAAACAATTACTAAACCTTTGTGGCGTTATGCGATTTTTTGCTGCAAGGCGTATTATAATAAAACACTTTTAAACGAATTCATCATTTCGGCCGAATGAAGTCCACTGCTAGACACAGGCCTCCCCCAAAGATCACCACAACCACCGATATGGATGTGTTGTGGGCTCATTGGGGGGTTTTGCCATAATCGCCACGCTTGGCAGGCGGGTTGGCGATCGCAGTTGAGTTGTTAATGTACTCGAAGGACGCTGCTGCCCAACCTCCGGCTAATCCCTTAGTCGACTTTTACGACACCCATGGGAGGAGATGGGGTGGTGGCATTCTGAGCCGGCACCACACGAATTACATCGCATATATTACAGTTTTTTAGCACGTTTCGAACACTGCACAGCATTCGATGTAATCCGTTTAAAAGTGTTTTATTATAATGAGTAATAATCGTGGAAACCTAAGACATTATTATGTGACATGAATATTAATTCGTTTTGTACTTGTGTGTATTATTTCACAGATTAGGTAATTTGCATTGTCTTAGGTGATCACGCGGTGCAAAGTATTCGAAATGTCAGGAAAAACAAAAATCTATAATACATAGGCTGCACTAAAAGTATCGGGAATGGAATATTTCCACTGTTCCTGTCATATTAAAATATTTTTAATTGAAAACTCCTTGGTTTTACAAATCGAATACCATTAATTTATTTTAAAAAAGATTCACGGTCTTGTCACAAGGTTTTGTCAAACTTGTTTAGTCGTTGAGAAAATGGAATTGACTCGAGAAAATTCAAGAGCGATGATTTATTATGACTTTCGAAGTGGTTTAACACAAAAACAGTGTGTTGACCGGATGATTTCTGCATTTGGTGATGAAGCCCCATCCAAAACCACAATTTATCGCTGGTTTGCTGAATTTCAACGTGGACGTGTCAAGCTCAGTGATGATCCTCGTCAAGGTCGTCCAAAAACTGCAGTCACCCAAGAAAACGTTGATGCTGTGCGTAAGCTGATTGAGGAAGATCGACATGTGACATACCGCGAAATTCAGGCAACTTTAGACATTGGCATGAGTCAAATACAAATAATCTTGCATGAACAATTAGGTGTAAAAAAGTTGTTTTCCCAATGGATACCGCATTTGCTATATGAAGAGCAAAAAGCGGCTCACGTTACTTGGTGCGTCAGAACTCTCGAAAGATTCCACGCAGGATCCTCAAACGCTGTATACAACATCGTATCAGGTGACGAATCCTGGATATATGCGTACGAACCCGAAACAAAAAACCAGTCACGAGTTTGGGTGTTCGAAAATGAGTTAAAGCCAACAAAAATTGTTCGTTCACGGAGTGTTGCAAAAAAAATGGTGGCCACGTTTGTCTCCAAAACCGGCCATGTTACGACTATTCCTCTTGAGGGACAAAGAACGGTTAATGCAGAATGGTATGCTAGCATTTGTTTGCCACAGGTCGTTTCTGAACTCCGTAGAGAGAACTGCAACCGCCGCATCATCCTCCATCACGACAATGCGAGTTCTCACACCGCGCACAGAACAAAAGAGTTTTTAGAGCAAGAAAACATAGAATTATTAGACCATCCGCCGTAAAGCCCCGACCTAAGCCCTAATGATTTCTATACTTTCCCTAAAATAAAGAATAAATTGCGTGGACAGAGATTTTCATCACCTAAAGAAGCTGTGGACGCCTGCAAAACGGCCATTTTGGAGACCCCAACTTCCGAATGGAATGGTTGCTTCAATGATTGGTTCCATCGTATTGAAAAATGTGTCAAATTTCGTGGTGAATACTTCGAAAAGCAATAAATACATTTTTAAATAGTAATGTTGTGTCACTTCCTTGATTCCCGAAATTTTCAGTGCCGCCCTCGTATACGCGATATAATCTGTTTAAAGGTGTGTTTTATTATAATTAACCTACATTATTCTCGTCTAGTATTATCATATTAGTATAAAAACACACAATGGAATCAATTGCTTTAAAAGAATGCCCCTGGTTTTAGGCTGGCTCTTCACCATAGGATCGCCAACTTGGAACCGTGCAACTTAAATTCTTAATGTATCATAGAGACATGTCCTAAGAGCCTAATTTTGTAAATAATTGAAATAAAATTGTTTGATTTGTGTGTTATTTCGGTTTAAAGGTGAATGATTACCGTGTAGCTCCGGTCGAGAATAGGGCTAGCCTGTTTGGAACCTGGTGCATACCATTGAGCATTTTGGGTTACCCACAGCTGGCGGGTAGACCACCAACAATAGTGTAAGCCAAGGAGGGTTGGTGTCAGGCAGGCGGCCGACTGTAAAAACCCTTTTGCCAAAACCTTCCCAATATGACTAACATATTGCACCGATCCCAAGTAACAGGGGACTAAGCCAGGACGAAGAATTATGAAGTTTACAATCAAATATTTTGTCTTTCAAATTTTTAACTTGCTTAATGTTAATTCGAATAACAGAGGCAATCCTCCAATAAAAAAATGTTAAGTATATAGCAGTGATTCGTTACTGGTCCGTCTTATTATAAGCTCAAGATTCGTTTTGTGGAGTTTTACGTCTTTCAAGATCAAGGAAATGGAATGACTTGGAGGAGAGATTTTCGACTTACACAAGTTTAGACTTATCGGAGTTTGAGTGGTAACGACTACCTACCCTTCGTGACGTAAGAAAATATCTACGACTAGGAACCTTCAATGTCATGCGTATTTTACCATATTTACTAATTTGAGTATAAATTGAGAAATAGTTTGGGAGCGTCAAAACCCCAGTCCATATTTCCATACCAGGCGGATTTCCGCCTATCACATTTGCGGGCGAAATTAAACAACTTATGTTTCAACATGTAACTGATACACGGTGGTAAACGATGTCTAATTAATTCGTGTTTGACTTAATTATGTTAACATCGTCAGTTTGAAATGTTATTTTATCAAGAAAATATTTAAGTCGCAGCAAAGGTCCTTATTAAATGGAGATATTATTTGAGGGGGCGACAGAGGGACTAAGTACATTATAAAAAGTGTATTTACACTCGACCTCACGCGGCGGACGGAGAAACTTTCGTTTCGGGCGCTTTATGGGTGGAAAAATTGAGAAAAGTTGGAGCGTAACGGCCGGTAGCGAAGAGGAATAGGGACTCGGGCGACGGCGAGTTTAATATAATATGTAAATCGAACGGCAGCACCGCGACCTCACGGTCGGAAGATACACGCCGAACTCATATCGCCTGGACGTATTACATGGGGAGTCGTAAATTATCGTGCAAAAGGCAAAGCAGCAAGTTTTACGCTGGAGCGCTGCGGATGAGGCTGCATAAGCGGTGGAAGAGCGAGGAAGGGTTACGAGCCTATGAATGCAAATGAGCGTCGCCGCGCGGGTGGAGGTCGGTTTATCGACTGTCATTTACATAAAACCGTAGAAGCCGACTGGTGAGCACACTTACCCGCCTATTGCTAATCATATGCTGATTATAAGTACCTGAAACGGCGGATATTACCTTTATAACTTGCCCAAATTTAACACTGCCTTAATAATCGATTACAAGCGTATGTAACGAAGAAAGTTCGTGATAACACGTTAAATGGTTAACGAAGAGTAATAACGCGCAATGAAAGTTACAATTAATAATGTATTACTAATTAACACCGACTCCTTAGTCATCTATTACAATTCCTGTGTAAGTATTTATGTGAACGTGACTTAGTTACGTCCGGTTCTACATACGCACGTGTTTTTTTCAATATCTTTTACGCCCAACAATTCTTAAGCAGATGTTTAGCTGCGAGAGCCACTGATCTTATATGAGGTCACGCTAGTATGGTAGAAAATGATTTTGTTCGGTAGGTACATATACTACATTTGTGCGTAGGTACATATGTAGAAAATGTTTGCGAGTTTAAATATAGATGACTTTACGCGGTGTTTATTTTCTGCCGTCACTATCTCCGCTCGAGATCGGCTCGTAAAACCGTCGGGTTCGAGCATTGTTTTACTATCGGTCCCTACTGGTGTAATACTGCACAATGACGCTATCTGCAATCTGCCGTCATTCATTAAATGCTGACGATCACATGTAATCTTAGTTACTTTCTACTTTTAGACAAAATCTAATCAAATCTTTAAGACGGCTAGCCGAAAAACGGTACAAGTAAATTTTTAAGAGGATTATTTTAATCTTGCCAACATATCTGAAACGGTGTACAGGAGACTCAAAACTTTCCTGGTGCGATGTTTACAAGGCATCCAACTCTACAAAAACAACGATACATCAAAAGTGAGTTACAAGTTAACTGGCGCTATCCGCCACGGCCCACGGTAAAATTTCGATTTAAGCTGACACGGGTACAGACAGACCGACCGCTCCTGGGTTATCCTTGTTGACTTACCTACGACACTTTTCAAGTAGTTCACTCAATAGAAGTGACCTCGTCAAACTATACCTCCCTATATCCTTTATGAAATAGCACCTCATTATAGAGCTTTAGGGAGCTGCTATTATTTAGTAACTATAACGGTAAGTAGCGAATCATACAAGTCGTAAATTCATAAGCATTCAATGTGTTTGTTCAACAAGTAGGGCATCAAAAGACACGAAGGGAGGAGCGTGGAGAGAGGACAGACGCAGGGCGGAGCTATCTGAAAAACCAGTAGCGTGTCCACAACACATAAGGGATTAACGGTCGTTGTGTTGTTGCTAAGAGATTACCGACAGATGTTTGTTCGTTACATACCATCGGGAAACCATTCGCGGAGTCCTTAACGTCCGTTCAACGTTTATGTGGCAACTTCAGAGCGATGAAGTTTACATATTGCAATTTGTTGAGAAAATGTTTAGATGTTTAAATTTTACGCAGATAGACGAGCCCCGCGAAGACAATAAAGAACATAAAGTGTACGGTTTAAAACTTTTCGCAAGGCGTAGCACTCCGGCGCGACGCTTTGAAAGTTGGAAGACGAAGCCGGCGGCGCGGCAGCGGCGGAGGCGGGCAGCACCTCACCGCCGCGATCCCGCTGTCAAACTAAGAAATATTGCCGTTCGAAAGTAGCTCCCACAGTTTTGTCTATCCGACTCGCAAAAAGCGTTTAAACTACCCAAGTTGATGATAGCCGCTCTCTCATAGGGATATCTTTTTAATTCAGCATGTAATAGTATACTAAATTCTGATCCTAATCTGAAATGTTTACACTCGAATCAGAGCGGATACACCAGCTCGTGTGCAAATTTAACATGAAGCCACATCTGTTTATAAAGTTATTACTGCATGCGTAGTTGCAGCCAGACAATTACCTATCAAAATACAAGAGGCAGTAATTTTAAGGGCGTCGGTACTGCGAATCAACACAGTAAGCCTGTGATCGCATCACAGCCCCGCACGCAGCTCGCCCCGACGCGCCGCGCTGCCGCCCGCTAATCCTATTTCCGCGACAAATTAATATGCTCATCGGCAGCCGCGTCACTAGATTACAGCGCGTTCATAGCGCGATTGTATTTTAAGTGTATTATCCAATTTGGTGGATATTGTGCGTGTGGTAATCCGCGGTCGTGGAGCACACCCGAACGTTTAGTCGTGAGCCGCGGTAAACGCTACAACGCTTGCATTATAGCACGCCGTGATGCAGCGAGCTGGCGCACTTAATAGATTTTGTTGGTGCTGCATCCGACGCGGTCAGCCTATTGCAAACTAACGGGATTATCGCATGAATATGAGTTTAGTGCGATGACGGAATGAGTATATTTGCATGTGTGAGACCGGCTGTAACATTCTGTGTAACGATTCAGCCATGTAAATCGAAGTGATGGTTACGGTTAAGTCTGAGTATTCCTTTGAACGTCTTCGTTAGAGGTCGGAGCTAGGTCCCGTTCTCTTGTGTTGAAGAGTGCTCTTCCTGAGAGTCTCATTATCTTGCATAGAATTACTTAAATAAATGTAGACGGACGCTGAGACATAGCGGTAATAACATGACAAACTTTACATGTACTTCTACCTTGTATAAAAATCTGGAGTTAAAATTATAAAACACTGCTGATACCTATAAAAAAAACTTGTACATGAGGTTATGATATTTGAAATCTCAGTTCCAGATACGAACGATGAGAACTAAAAACTACGATAATAATTAAAATCGGTGCAAACCATTAAAAGCGCAGTTTATAATAGGAGAGTGCACCCTGAAGCGTCCTTCATGTAGGCAGTTAAAGAGTTGGAGGAGCGCTCTCGAGCACGAGGACGTACTGTAGCGGCGTCACCTCGCAGCGACTAACGAACCTGCCGACAAAAACTCTACTCCGCTCTACTTTACAACACTGCACACTGCGCGAACACTCACTTTGTACTTACAAAAATCTTATCGAGTTAATTGTGTGCAAACTCGGGGCGCTGAATAATTGATAAATTACACCGACCTGTGAAACTATGTTCAATTGCAATGTTTGGATAACACAAGCTAGAATTTAATTCAGAAAATGAAGTAGAATGGGTGACCACTTTTGAAATAAAGAGTATTTTGTAGTTTTTATAAAAATACATGAAGAACCACCAAAGAGGAAAGCGCCCATTAGAAATATTAACAGGCCTCTGGAAACTCCTTAAAAAAAATTAAACATGCTTACTCAAGTAAACCAATTTTAATTGTTTTTGCAAAAATGTGTTTTATTTACATACATTTAATTTATAACGAAGTATTGACTTTTATCATTAAACCATTCATATGAATATTTGGGGATAACGAAACCAAGCCGATCAGACGGATCAATGAAACAAACATAAACAATCAATAGACGTCTGCAGCAATGACGTTACATTCCCCAAATACCAGAAATAGGAAGGATAAACAAGAGAATAGTAAAAGAAATGGGCTTGGGTCCAGTATTTAATAGATTGCGGAACGATCATGATATCATTTAATTGTTTAGTAATTATTAGCTTTCAACAATTTTCGCATAAAAAGTCATATACGAATTATTCGTTTCGAATACGTTAAAACTTATCTATCGGAGTATAATTTGAAAACGAAAGCATGATCCTCATAATCTCAATAACACTGCTTTCGTGATTCGACCGGAAAGTGTTCGGAAAGAGAACTTCAGTTTATAAAAAGTGAAGAAAAAGGCAACGAAAACTGTATAAGTGTGGCTAAATAATGAATGCTCACCACTTAACAAGAATCGTAGAGCGGGCCGCTACTGTCACTCGGCACTCATCCTCGTCTCGCGCTAATTGAGTGGGGCATCTCACAACGTGACGTAACACGACAACGCCACGCTCACCACGGAATGTAAACACCATCGTAAAAACGACACTGTCATATAATTTCGGGTTCATCGACGACTTCCCTGAGTAATACGATTCAATCAAGCGCTTCAAAATAAATTTTCAAATTACGTACTATATCTAGTTTCACGGAAAGAAGACGCGGTGTTGGAAATAACGATCAACGGACGACGGTACATGGGACAGACTTATAATTTCTTATGTAAAAAACGCAAATGATTAGTTTTAACCTGTGATCATGCGTAGCACGGGATATTTGTTATCACTTTATCAGATAACGTGGGGGTATTATGCGTCGTGGCTAGTTTGTAGTGAGCTGTGATCGGTGGCGATGCATCACGCGCCGTCGAGAGATGTATGGGTGTTGTCGTCTATCGGTCGTCGTGAACGGTAACACATTGTCCCATGCTCCACGTCGTGCTTTTTGCAACATAAATAATGACACAGCTCGCGTACCAAAAAGAAAGCAACAGAATCAACCACCGCGTTGGTAACTTTTATTTTACTAATATTTTTTCTAAAATCGGCGTGCTTCTCATATCTTTTTATAGAGTCCACTTTTGACCTAGAATCGAACACTTAAGTTCAATCAAGTAATTAAAAACAGCTTTCATTGCACGACCTTTAAAGAGCTAACACAACTTCACGGGATCGATTTTCTGTTTAACAATAGTTCGGTCGACGGAAAGGATCACGTAGATTTTACACACGACAATATGATATAGAAATTCTGTTTGAATTAATTCGTTTCTTATATTTACGTATAGGATACATAAACGATGAACATCAAGATATAAATCCCTAATTCAAAATAGAGCACATGTAGAACGCGTTTCAATAGTAAAATCGGCAGTTGACTGCTTTAATCGCTGTACATACATTTAATAAATTCGTACTATCGGCGCTAATTCGCCTTATCTCGCACGATTAAGTATTGCATCGATCTGCAGATATAAATAAAATAAATTTCTATTTGAATATACAAGTTATTAAATATGCGATTTGAGAAAAGGCTGCGCCTGGCTTCAAGCGGGCAAAGCGCGCGATGCGAAACGAAACCGGTCATACTTGTTTATTTTGCACGCATTCCAGCCGGCTGGGCGGGAGTAAGCGAGAGACGTCCCGGACGGATCAGGAACTCGATTCCTACGGGGCGTCTGGCCTTGAATCCCAACTCTTCGTAGTGGTTGGTAAAAATATTGTGAAGTTGTGTAACGTGTGAGCCAAGGAATGTTAACTAACAACCATTAGAATCTGCGTCATTCACAAAGAAGTACACAAAGATTTATGTTCAGTTAATCCGATTTTCAGTTCTAGATATGGAGATTTCGGAATAGCTTGATGTATAGAAAAAATGGTTTTGGTTACACATAATAGAATAACATTTGGTACTTGTACAATACACAAACTTGACGAACCAGCTGAGTAAATTTTTCTCGGGGTTTATAAGTTTAATATTTCATTACGAACAAAACTAGTAACTTACTTTCATTTTGAAAGTTACAACTCTTTAATTCGAATATTTTACTAAGTGAGCAACGGAATTATTTAAAATTGCATCCTTAGCAACCGCATTGGATATAATTATGACGGTTTGTGTTGCAGATGTGCAAAATACATCCTTTATAGTACATAACTTAAAGAGCAGGTTCGGCAACTCTCAACCAATAATGTCATTGCACTTCGTAGAAAGCTTTGTTTTATTATTTTGGGTATATAAAATCATCTTGGCGGGTTTGTGAGTCATTGCGATGTGTCATTATTTATAGACTGCGTGTCATCAGTGTAGGCTTTGTTTACGTCGCGGCGAGTGATTCTATTTACGAGAAGTACGTCACCAGTTATAAGAGTTGACCGGACATGAATTGGCAATGGTATAAATACATATATTAATAACTAGCAATTGTGGCTGAATTTAATTGCGTACAAATAATTAAGGGGAGTTCCTAAACCAACAATCCTCTTTACTGTGAAATTCATACAGGTTTCGTGTCACGTCCGCAATGAGAATTCACTTTAATTGGCAAATAATACGTAGGCCAATTAAGGATGCTAAGTTGGATCGAGGCGCGCGTGACGCGACTAGTGAACGTATTCAATTATGCAAACATAGTCGAGAAAGAACTGTCCGAACGCCCCGTCTTCTCATTTATTGACCATTGGCCAAATGCACTCCGTCTTAGTTCTCCAAATGACGTAACATTTACCGTCACGTGTAATGCTCCCGATTCGACTTTCAAACCTTTCACTGACTCGTGAGCAAAAAAGATATTAAACTTATACTCATACACACTTTCTCTTCGGACGTGGGTTTACTTACATGTACACGAGTTCCTTTTTTAATAAAGCATTCGATATTGCTCGAAGTAGTAAAACTGCGAGATAGCGATGCCACCGGAGCATCTGAGAGTCGCGATGCCGCTCGCCCCGGGGACATCGCAATTGTCATGTAAAGCGTTGTCGGAGCTAAAGCGTGGCACATCGAGCCCGCGTCTCGCCTCCGGCTGAAAATGCACTTTTGCGGAGCGATTGCCTGTCGATCTAAGTTATTCAGCAGAACGGTAAGTAGCGACCTAAGTATGGATAACGATCTGCTTCGACAGTATGAAACTACCGGACTCAGAGGTTCACAGACAACAACAAAATAGGAAAGATGAAAAAAAAATCTGATTATCCAAATTACATACTAATAGTCCATAATGGATAGCGATAGCCACAAGGCGATCATAAATGAAGACAGCTAGAAATCCGTATCCAATATCCAGCAGAGATTAAAAACGGATTGAAGAAGAAATCCAAAATATCATTAGGGATGTGCGTATACACATAGCAGTTATCTGATCATTTGAAAGTCGTCACGATATCGTGACCAAAATTTTCAAGGAGAATGGGATACTTAAGGCGCGATCGCAGGCCGCAACCGATACCATCGCAGTAAATGCAAGTTTGAAGAAACCGGAGTCTGGTGGCTATATATTACCTCAAATGGTTCCCACGATTCGTAACCAATCGAAATTCATACTGCGTTAGTAATGTTTTTGGAAACTATAGAAATAATAATGATTAAATAAATAATTAAATTTTTAGTGCCATTACACATTTGTAACATAATGTTCTGATCACTATAGCGAAGAATAGGATCCTTCCATTGATGTCTGTCTTTAAACTAAGAGTCTATCCAGAAGATGGGCAATAGCGTCCTTGTAAGTGTTAGAGACAACATTGCGTATACCGATTCGCCTTCAAGGGCGTAACCAACTAGGGGCAGGGACGACGACACCTTTGTCCGCCTTCCAAGTATTACGACAGTGTGCTAACTGGCTGATACATAATGATGACCATCAGCATCGCCAAGCAAATAAATTTAACACGTTCTCAGTCAACCGAACTGCTAAACAGAACTCAAACTCACTAAATTCGTTATAGCTCCTTATGAGTCAAAATGAATAGGCTCTATGGCAATTATAATTAAACTGGATTTTAATTATAATGATATAAGCCAAGAACTTTTGCAACAATTGTGCCTAAGATTTTGTGTTTATTCTTCTGTTAAGAGAATACACAGTGACGTGTTCCGATTTGATTTAGAAACGGAATTGTATATGTTGTGCAAAAACCAGTATAAATCTACTCTGGGAACATTTTTATTGCCATGCTTGTATGATTTAGGCGGCAACTAGTCGAATGCGAAAAGTAACATTAGTGCGAACGTGTATATTGGCAAACGTAACTTTATACCAAATTAGCAAATAAAGTGTCCTTATAGGGAACCATGTCATTACACTGCTTGTCCGATACAGCAGACTAGAGTTGTACAATAATGCCGTAAAGGGCCAGACTAGACTTTCGCTATCGTGTAATACTCACCGGCGGTGGGTGACGTAACTGTGCGTCCGGTGTTGAATTCGGAACGTTGTGTACGTGAATCGTGATGCAAGCGAGGTGCCAAGGTCGAGGCTGATACTCGGCATGCAAATGAGCGCAGATAAGTCGCGCTCATTACACCCTACACCCGACGCCGGGGCCTCTGGCGTCATTACGAGCCCTGTCGGAGCTGCCTTTATTTTATTACGCGGATGTGTCGAGAAAGGAGGTTAATGTCGTCGAATTACACGCATTGTTTCACCTAGCCATTGCCATGGAAACAACGAATGTTGCGAGCCTATTTTGCTTACCATTACACCCGGGCGAAAAATTACCACTCAGCTATATTTACACATTTGTTTATATCTTTTTCTCTTTTACGGGAAGGATATAACAGTGTTGTATTAGGGATCGAACTGAACACATAATTCCAGTTCAACGAACCGCTTAAGTACAATTTACAAGTTCCAAATCGAGAGCGTGTTTGGTTTATGGTTCCAGCAAGTTATTAGTTGTTAGTGAATGTTCTACCTTTCCAGTATTGGCGATTCCAAAAATGTGACCATCAGCCACGGAACTGACCGCAACACGTATATAGGTTGATGTGACAACGGATGATGGCAAAAAGAAAGTAAAGTAAAGGGGTGGTTTTTCGCACACCAACTAGAAAGTAAGTATTCCCGACTGGCAGTCGGACAAAATCGTCTCTAAAATATGGCTTCTCGCTAAAGACTAAAATAGCTGCTTACACGGTTCGAGTCGCTCAATTTTACCAACACTGACACGCACACGACTAAAGAATGGCAACGTGTAATACGGCCTTTACAAAAATGACAAATGGCAGGGTAGTAAAATAAGTAAGTCTGCCAAGTTTGTTATCAATAGGATAGGACCGAACCGAAGAAAATAACTTTGGAGCTATTTACGTGATTTTCCACGTTGGTGGTGGAGACGTGTCTCTCGGGCCTCACCGTTTAATTAAAGGGCGGCGGGGTGAGGCCCACGGGGAGGGAGTCGAGGAGCAGGGCATAATGGCGGCGCAATATCGGATGGAAATGCGCGGCATGTAGGAATGCGCCGCGCGCCGCCCCTCCTCATTCGCGAACGATTCGTGGTATTTTTTATTGACGACTCTAGAAATGCTTTAGTGGGCATATAGTCTATCCGATCTTCATTCAAAATCATGCCCGGAAATGACCGCAATAATGATCATTTAGGGGCAATTATGTTGATACACTTTTAAGAGCATTTTGAGATGATATTAACTGAAAGTGGAATGAAAGTGTATGTAGTCGAGAGCACCATCTAAAAATATACTTTAACGGCACGATAGTATTTTTCATCATGCATTCCGCGCTTGGCGAAAATATTACATTTAGAGTGTGACGTTTTTAGAAAGCATAAATCAGTGGTTATAGAAATATGTTTCCAAATTTTAAATCGGTGAAACAAAAAGTGTTAATGGAAAAAAATATATATTGTTAATTAGTATCGCAAGAGAAATAATAATTAAGTTATTACAATCTGTTTTTCAATTAATGTTGTAATATCGAGTTGGCTAACTGCATAGAGTGCGCACGAACGCCAGCCGAGTGCAATTTGAACGGGGAGTGGCGAAATCCGAGAGCGAACGGAACGTGACACCCCACTTATCACGCAACGTGAAAGTTGGACATCTTATTAAAATCTGTTATTTATAAATGAGTAACTTCTCTAGATACAATACATAAAAAGATCACATACAGTCACAACGATCCGCGTGGTTACAGTTTTTTTGATTGCTCCATTTGTTGCGAGCGTTTCTAAATTTTATTTCTTAAATTATCTCGCCGTCTTTATGACGTAGGTACTTGGCAAGATTAATGCATTTATAAAAATATATTATCAAACATACCTATAAGATATGATAGGCCACAACAGCCAAGAGCCACAGAAAAGCCAGTACAATTAAAACGAACACTACAATTTATGCGGCAATTACTTGAAGCATGCTGGCGTTCAATCCAGGTCAGATTAAGTGATTTTTAAAACTAATGCAAACGATAGCACGCGACAAGTGCGCCGCAACGCTGGCTGCAGCTCTAGTTAATGAACGTTCGTTCGCAAAACAACCCTATCCAATAGATCGTACATTCAGAGAACCTATATTGAGCACGCTTAATGTAATGTCTTCATTAGTGTACATATTTGGTTTAATGTTATTACGAAATCAATATGTTAATGTATTGAGATTTTAAAAATGAGTTTCGCCGTGTCCTAAATGGACATTGGCATTTCACACGTATATAGATCTAGATGATGTGCAATTGCGTGTATAAATATCAGTTTTGAATTTATCGCATCCCGTTTAATTGATTCTGTATATCCTTTTCAAATTACAGATTCTAAGTAAACCACGCAGGCAGCAAACACTCCACAAGCTAATTTCTCGTCATTGCGGTCTCAGAGGCAAGTCGGACTGTACAGTCTGCTGTACATCTATAGTGAAGTAATGATTCACGTAACGGTGCCTGCTGTTCTAACAAAGCCAGCCTCGGCCACGTCTACTTACCTATCTACAATGCGTGAAGGTTCACGAACAATCCCCAGACTGATATTGGCGACCTTGTTCGGACATCAGTGTACCAAATAGACTTCTAGGTTAATTATGAGACTATATTATTTCGCTTTATAATTACATACATCATGATTCTACCTCTGTGATTTATCTGCTAATTACACGTGGCACAGAACAATTTCCGTTTTGATGGACATTGCAGATAAAAGTTCATGAGTAGGATACATATTTTTGTGAGAATGATTGGATCGTTCTTGAAAGCTTAATTTGGTTTAAGTTATAAGTGAAGATACGTTGAAGTGCGGTATTCGGCGGTCCATAAAGTTACCCAATATATGAAATAGTTCCGGCGCGACATGGCGAACAAAGCTCACCAGTTTAGATGACTACCAGAAATCTCACTTTTAAATGCCCCGAATGCTCTGAATGTTCAGCTGCGGAGCACTTGGCGGACGAGTTTTGAAAAGTCCTCAAGAGGAGTACCCAAAGCAATAGCCTTTGCTCCAGCTTTGTTAGCAGCAGTTTTGCTCATTTGCGAAACGACCGAGTTTGGATGATTGGAATTTATCAAAGCATTCTCGTATTTATTTTAAAATCATTGAATTTTGTTTGTGTTGTGGTAGTACTTGTAAAGAACATTATAAATTAATTAAAAAAAATAAGAAAAATCTAGGTCAGCGCCAAATTTACACAATAACGTGCATATACCGAGTACTAATTGTTGGAAGCAATTTATACTTTCCAAGAACTGGAGGCAGGGATTGCAGCGCGCTACTTCGCTAATTTTGTACTCTACGGCGCGTTGTGTAATAATATCTTGTTTGTATTTAACTGGAGGCCTGGAGTGATAATCATCGGTACGTTACATAAACTCGTTTACACCAGAATATAAAGTTGCCCTGATTTCATTTGAGTTACCAAAGTGAAGTAGTTATTTCGTCCATGAAATGAGTATGCTTACAAATCTGCTCTGCGATGAAAGCGAGTTTGTGGGTGGACGAGTTGGTTGTGTACTTCTATTTCGAGTGTAGAGCGCGGGCCGGCGGCGTGGCAGCGGCGACTGCATCTATCACTGCCCACGTATGGCAACTATACTGCAAGCTGTGCGAACAGACTTCAGCTGAACCCCCGCATATTTTCACTGCTGCCCTTTACAGAGTACTTTATTATACTAACAGGCAGTATATGAGTGTGCAGGTAATTATCAATATAACACTTCGCGCCGTTGCATTGTTACAAATAGTGTAAAGCTAATGTGATTGTTACTGATCCGAAAACAGTGTTTAATTACTTTGTAGCACAAAAACGCTTCGTAAGTAATCAAGTAGTATGCAAGCTACGTAATCGTTAAATAAATTGTAATTAGAACTAATCTTTTGTTACAACACGCCAACCCCGATAGCACGCTATTTTACGAGTCTGCAGTATAATGTAAGTATTATAAGATCTGGTAAAAGAACTTAGTCAACCATAACAAAATTATTGACTAAGATGAAGTCACTGTCTAGTTGATTTCGCAAGATGACACCGACGATGCGACGTATCGATGCCTGACACCACCGCTATGAAACTTTATTAAGTAAATTGAGGCAAAACATTTACCTATCCAACACTAATAATAACGAAGTGGATATTAAAAATAGTGTGTCTCTGTTCACGCCTTCGTCATGGCTCGCGGTCAGTGTTTCATGGTCGTTTTAATGTCAGCAAATTGAGTGTCTCGGTGGTGACGCGATGAGACGTTCGCAAATCCGGTTTGACAATACGACGCATCGTTTGCAGGTAATATCAGCGGCGTGGGTGAGGTTAAGTGAATAAGGCAATAAGCTCGGTTTAATCAACACAACACGTAGCCTAATCAAATATGACCCCCTCGTCATATCGCGTAATTGAAGGCTTAATCACGGGAGACGTTTCGCGAAAGGAGCGGAGGCGCGGGGCGCGGGATGCGCCGCGGGTTTGTTTGATCAGCCCGCGATTACCTACGTACGTGCCACTGAGGCGGTGACAAGTTTTGTGGGATAACATTCGGTTTAAAAAAAATGCAAGGCACAGGTCTATAGTTTACAAGGGGATAGGAAATACAATTGATTAAAGTTGTAAGTAGATGAGGTATAATGCTAACCCCTGTAGCATATTATACTTTATTGAAAAATAATAATATCCTTAAGATTTATACTGTTCTATACAGCCAAGAGGCGTCATATTTGTTTAGGGTTCCGTAACAAATATTGACATAAAATATATTCATGGACTTAACGACTTTTATCTTAAATGTAAACCAAAACAAAAGAAAGTAGAGTTCATACTCGCACTCATTCGACGTAGCTTGCAACTGACAGAACAGTTGTGTTTTGTCTAGTCTTAAATACACGAGGAAAATCGAATAACAACACCGTTTCAGGTTTTAGTGATGAAAGAACGAAGTTTTCGCTTTACTAGATTAGGCGGCCGGCAGTCCAGCGGGCAGGCTGCTTCAAAGAGCCAGCATAGTGCGCCTCACAAAGCCGTTGTTTACTTTTTCGTACCGAGTTAAATATCTGGCCGCTCCATCGCCGGTCAACAGTATAAGCGGCGTCCTCCGTCGTCGAGACGCTTTTTATCGTGGAGATTAGCGCTGGAGCGACGTACGATGAACTATTTCGCATTCTCCGAGGGATTATTTAAAGTTTTTCCTGACTATTCACTCAGTTGGAATGCGGTTTTATCTTTCAGCGGGAATCAAAACTAATGAGAGATGCGTAAATTACCACCGATACTTTTAGTGTATTTTTGTCTGTTAACTATATCAAAACGGTTTCAATTAAATACAAATTCAGAAAAATACATGTGACTAACCGCCAATTAGAGCCAGTGCAGTTGCCCTTAAAATATACAGAAATTCACTCCGTTCACCAGCTTGTCTTGCGAGACCCCAAAACAAAGTTACTATGATACACGCTCCAACATTAAGTGAATCTATTTTATCGTATCTGTATATTGAGAAAACACGAGATAAGCGACTGGAATATAGTGGTCGCATGGCCGGCATCGTAGCGACTGCATTGTGGACGCGATGGCACGATACCACGTACCACCAGGGCGCACAAAGCCTGCACAATGGACGCCGGCTCATTGTTTAGAATCTCGCACTAAACATCATGCCCGGCTTTAAGCGAATTACCTATTACAGCCTCACAAATGTTAAGTGCTGTACATACTAGTCTAATATAACAAATTCATGACACGCGTTCTCGGCGAATACACATCTGAGGACATCTTTCCAGCAAATAATATATTTATCTACCTACTACCTACATCACTGACAATGGGGATACGAAAACAAAGTCATACATAACAACAAACAAAGTCATAAATAACTCAAATAAAGAGTTACAATATCTAAACTTCTCGGGTTTCTAATTTCGACCTGGAAAATGTTTTTCTCATCTATAATAATATAGTAATTAGGTATCTTCGTGTTGGAGAAAAAAAAGCATCCATGTTTGATTTAGATTACCTCAGCTGTAGTCACAAAATCAGACAGTGATCGACATTTGCTTGCTTAAGGCCCTGTTGGTAATGTTTTACCTGGATTATTAAAAAAACAACAAATGTTCTCAACGGTCACTCATTGAAACACGTGTGCTATGCCACTTACTTTGTGCTATGATGTTCTCTATAGAGCAAGCCTGGTGGTAGGTGTCTTATTGCAAAAGGCCGGCTAGGTAGCACCACCACAGTTCTATTAATGATAATCTGCTGCCAAGCAGTAGTGTTTAATAGGTGACAGTTTTTTGCAATAGTTACTATAGTTAGGCAAACATGTATTCTGCTAAACTAATGAAAAAAAATATAGTTCCACAGACATCATCTAGTCAAGTGAAGGAAATAGTTATGGCTGTTATGATGCCCTTTTGTCGTAGGGATATCCTCTTGGACTTCTTCCACCTTGGGAGCCGGACTCCACGGTGCCATAGTATTCCTTCCATTTACCTATGGCTAGGGTTGCGCTATTCGTCAGGTAGGCATTGGGCCACAGCTGATAAAATTACTGGGCATAAGAGACTAAATAACTGAAGTCTCGACGCGACGAGCGCAGTGTAGCGCTTCATTATTTCGGCCGAATGAAGTCCACTGCTGGACACAGGCCTCCCGCAAATATCACCACAACGACCGATATGGGTGTGTTGTGGGCTCATTGTTTTGCCATAATCGCTTGGCAGACGGGTTGGCGATCGCAGTTGAGTTGTTAATGTACTCGAAGGCTGCCCATCCTCCGGCTTATCCCTTAGTCGACTTTTACGACACCCACGGGAGGTGATGGAGTGGTGGTATTCTGACCGGAGCCGCTACGCAGCGTAACAATTGGTGTAGGCAGACGAATGGTTACCACCAACCACATTGACTTGCTGTTCTCGTAACCGGGTTGTATAAATAAGTGAAAATTGCCTGCGATCATCGGTGTATCCTTGCCGTCACGGTAGAAACATGGCATTATTGAATAGAACACGATGGATGGTAGTCGTGGAAATCTTTACCGGGCGCACTGGCTCTGGCTCGCTCCCGATACCAGTGAGTTTTATCTCTTGATCGCGTTATTCAACCGAGCATCAAAGGAAAATACGAAGGGAAAATAGGTATTAAGAAACGAGAAAATGCCTTCTATGTATCTGTTTTGCTTTCGGAAGGCGGTTTATTGAATTTAAAATAATGAATCACATATTATCTAAATTAATCAGTCGTGTAAGCCAATTCTGGAAGTAATAAAGAGCTACGTATAGAATAATAAACAGTCTGTGTTATTTGGTTGGAAAGTCGAGCGAGTGGACATAATCGCGATAAGGCCCTCCGGCCTGAGGCGATGCAGCGGTGGAGGTGCGTGTTTACATGTCAGTTTTAATTTTTATCGCCCTCCATTCGCCCGAAATACCTACCTACCCGTTCCGTTATCACGTCATTCTACCGTGTTTGATAATACTATAGCACATAATAGCCGAGCAGATGTAAACAATTTTATTTGTGCAAATCGATGTAATAATATCCATGTTTCCACTGACATATGAAATGGGCAAAATTTTATATACGGAATATTATGAAACTCAAGAGCAACATTACACTATTAATGTGTAATAATAATAAGTGCAAACTAGTATTATATATGTGTAGATAACAGGTTAAGACAGCGAGTCATCGTCCTGATCATTATGTTAGCGCGATGCCAATTCCCATATAATAGTAGACGAAAGACGGTAGCGGCGGCGGCTGCGGTGGGGATGACGTCATTTCAAGCTAGCCTTGGGATTGAGGTCGGCGAGCGGAATAGCGGCGGCGAAATGTCGCCTTGAGGGGATGTTTCTTGTTCAACCGAAAAATCGCAGCTGCATAAGGTTCTTAAAAAAGACGTTGCCCCACACTAGGATTTCTCCTGTGTCGTGGGTGCGTTTACAGACATGAATTCCACATACAATACACCCAGACCAGGAAACAACTACCTGCAAATATTTCATCATACAAATATTTGTTCCGTGCGGGTATCGAACCCACAATCCGGAGCGCAGCAGCCAATTATCAGCCACTGCACCAACCGTGCCGTCCGTTTTGAAATCTGACTGTAAGCTAATCCTATTTTATAAACAATAAATAAATAAATACTCTATCACTCACCTTGATACTGTCGTAGCAGGCGGTAACTCTTCCATTCTGCACCTCCACGGTCGCCGGGGGGTGCGCAAACTTGCATTCGGTGTCCGGTCGCGAGCACTTATTCCGTTGGAATTCGCGGCACACTTCGAGCTGCAGCCAGCGTGAGTCCTTGCCGTTTAAGAGGTTATTCATGTTCACCATGGTGGCCATTGTTGCCATAAAATTCAAGGGCAGAAGATGCGCGCACAGTTACGCAGAGCGAGTGCGGCGCATAGGCAGCGGGGAGCGAGCGCGCCCGCGCGCTCTCAGCATGCACTGGTCACACTGCTAGAGAGAGCTGCTGCTGCGTCTGCGGCCACTGCGTTGCTTTCGGGCAACCTCACTACACTACTACACACACGCGCGGAACACGGCTCCGCGGCGATACACGCGCGGCTACCACACCAGGTAGGCAGTGGCACCTACTTACTAGTTGATTAATCTTACAATTAAGTTAGAATTAAAGACACCGACGTTGCAAGCTTATTTAGGCGAGTATTAAAGTATTATTATCACACGCGTTTTATCGATGTTGACGGTTGAGTTTAGTAGAGGGCGAGCGGTGCTTGGTGCGCGAGCATGGCGGCGGCCGGTGCAGGTCTGGGCAGGCGACGGTGGGGCGCGTAAAAAGCTAGATTAGCGGCTCGGCGGTCAGCGAGCAAGCCGGTGCGGTGCGGGGCTCAACTCTGTGAACAACAAAACACACTGGTTACTCTCCGGGCGTTTCGCCCCGGAGCCAAGCATAAGCGGCTACCGGGTTAGCAAGCACGCGCGGCGGCCGCTCTCAGGCCCGCGCCCTGTGACGACGTCGCGCTCGCCGGGGCACTCACTCGCACCTCGGCGCATCGTGACACCGTCACAGACAGCAGATTTTAGGCAAACATTATTTTTCAGGTATCGTTCTGTCGCAATGTTATTGGCCAGCAACAAACGCTTTGTGAACTATAAAATGTGCGCAAAAGGAATTAGCAGTTATCATAGTTTTTAATTTGGAAGATGGCTATGTAGGCACCCATGTACCGCAGATAGAGCGTCGCCTCCAACCTGCTACCTAATCATTATCTTACTTTGCTGTAAACATTGACATAAAGATAATTTAGGTATTGACGATGGAATAATAATGAATTTATAATTTAATGATAACCAAGTAGGTGCATAACATTTTGATTCAATTTCTTATGTTAGTGAATATGTTGGTACTTTAACACCGCAATGACAATCATTCTCAATTCCTCCAATAAGTTATCTTCGTAAGAATTTTAAGTACAAACTTAACTACATTCGTCTTTCATTCTTCTCTCAGATGTGTTATATATTGTGTAACAATTATATAGATAGGTACTTCGCTATAAACGATGGAGATCAAACAAAATTACACAAAAGAAAACCTGCCCAACACCTCACCACTTATAAATTTGCATAATAATCTAAATCCCGAGACTGCGGGAACAGAACATTTGACGTCAATCTCATCGGAATAAAACTATGAAAAGATGTAAAAGTGTTTTTCACGGCGGCAACGCCAATAAGTGTCAGGGGAATCATAGCACAGAAAAATTCTTTGTGTGGGCGCTGCCACTAGAAACGGTCTGAGGCCGGGAACAGGGAAAAACTCGTGAAACCAAATCCTATCGTAATGCGCTATTTAAAGCATAACCTGGTTGAAAATAGCTCGGTGTGCGGCAACGCAGCGTCGCGCTCTTCACCGTGCATAAATCTTCAAATTTTATTTTCAACATAGATGCATTGGGACGGTTTTCACGCGGCATGGATGCGCTCCACTCAATCCGACACATTTCCCAAACGATTCGTATTTGCTCTATCTCTTTTTTTTATGTTTTGACATTGTTATTGTCTACTAACATCTGGAATGGCTGTAAATTACGTTTTTTACAGCAAATTGTTAAAATAGCAACGATTACTCTGTAAATTAACTGGCGTGAAATTAGATTGTGCAGTGTAACAAGGAAACGGGTAACCATGATTACGAAGTGCTGTGGTTGACCAAATCTAGTTTCGTCGACCCTCACAATTAGTAATGTACATTGGCGTTCGATGTGGACCTTATAGTCTAAATCATTTTTGCAAAATAGGTATAATTGGCACGATACCGTCATAAAAAAAGTGTTATTAACTTTTATAAAATATCATCTCGGAAAATGATCAAAAGTGATATTGTTTCTATTGATACATACATAAACATAGGTACAAGTTAGTTCTTTGTTCTTCTATTTCTAATCAATCTGAATAACGTGCTTACATGTATTGTTTAAAAATAATCATGAAGTTTATGAACAGCGGAAAACGTACTAGTGTATAAAGCTTTTCCACCATCGTGATTTCGAACTTATCAAATAGAACCCCCTTGAAAAGGTGCACAAAGCTAATGGACATCCCTTTATTTTCCACATTTAAACCATAAATTGAGTATGGCGGCTTGAAATGATATCGGCGGCCGATTCTTTTCACGTCAGCGCCGATAGCTGGGAGATTCCTTCGTTGCTCGACACGCACGGGGAAGACATTCAATAACCCAGTGAAAAGATTACCAAGAGCAATCAGACGGAAGCGAATCTAAATAAGAATCTCGTGAGAGCGGTCGGGGACAGGGTGGGCGCAGGAGGGGGAAAAACAGTCGAGCGGGCCTTTGTGAGATCGTCGATTCGATCAAGTTACCATCGAGAATATCATGTAGATTTAATTATTTATATAATGCGAGCGCGCAGGAGGGTTTAAAAACGTATTTACACATTTCGACACAGAGGCAACCAGACTATTTGCCCGCATCCACGGTCTTGACCGGGACTCGAACCTGGGTCTCCCACCGCCAGGGAGGGCGCTCTGACCACTGAGCTATCAAGACAAAAGAATGCGAACAACTCGCCTGGAAACCTTAAACGAGAATATTACCCGAGCTACATTTTTACACAGGCAACTATTTCAAGAAGAATAATGTAATTTGGAACTCTAATAAATCAATTTACCGTGCTCAAACAAAAAGAAAATGCTTTTACATATATGCATGGTGTATATTGTAGATTCTTGCATATTACTGAGAATATTTTGAATTTGCAGACTTAATTCAACTGCACTTTCGTTCATTTAAAAAGTACCCCACCTACCGCGTTTACTAATTAGCACGACTCAATTATGTAAGCTGAAAAGTGAACGCTTACAATATTATTTCTCGAAGGCTTTATAATTTGCGATTGAATTGGGTTCGGCGGAAATCAGGGTAAGGTCGACCGTCGACCATACGCGTGGTGCAGCCGTTTGAAAGGTACCGCTCAATTCGTTACCTTCACCAATAAATGACTTGGTTACTTTTTTGTGCATTACGTGACACGATTGTATTTAGTATGGTTGGTAGTTTATATATTATAATTGCTGCATACTTTCAGATACGTAAATATACGTGAAGTTCAAATCAACGAGTAATTATTTTTTAAGAGTAGAATATTAGAGTAAGTTGAGACCCTGAGACGGAGACCAGTGGAGACCGCGCACTGGAAAACTTAGCGTGGGACGACCTCCAACGAGGTGGTAACTACAGACAACCTGGTGAAGCTCGCTGGCAGTCGTTGGATATGACCGCTCGTTGTGGAAATCTATGGAGGAAGCCTTTGTTCAGCAGTGAACGTCTTTTGACAGATAAGATGAATAGAGTAACAGTAATTTTTTTATGAACCGATTACAACATGTATTCAGTTTTACCTAGTCACAGTCGTATTACTAATATTTTATTACTAGAACCGTGTAAATAGCTGCTTGACAAACGGCTACGAGCCAAAATGATTTTTCGCATTTTTCGCATCTTTACGATCAAAACTTGACTTGTAAATAAGGACTTTGGCTGATTTCAAGTAGAAGGCGTATAAAAGATGGAATGGGAGAACTTTGTCAAAAAATGTATATTCCTAATTTGATTGACCTGTGTAAAATGGATGCGAATAGCAGAGACTAGGAAAGCATGGCGCAGAAAGGAGAAGGTAATCCTATATAGCCTAATCAGTACTGACTTGAAAAATCTATCAATGATGATGTTGATGAGGCATAATAAACCTTCAATGGATCATCGGTATTCACAGGACGTTACTTCTTTAGGACACCAATTTTGGTTTGTGTAATCAAATATCTTCTTCATTCAAGGATTGCTGGTCGTCAAGAAAGACAAATTTTCCGAACATACCATGCCTGGCGAATCACACCTGGACAGTTCAATTCAGTTGAAACTGGACTGGTTCCAGCAGTCAAGGGATAAAGATATACAGAATAAAGGGAATTAGTTACCTTTTTACCTCAGAGAAAAACGAGATGAGGTACTACAAATTACAAATACACGCAACACGAATTATTGTGAAGAGAATATGGGTTGATATGAAAGAATCGTAAACCGTACAGTGTATGGGACTGACAGTGGTAGAGCGTGTCCTCTTTCCTTATCATTGACTAGAGTTATCGCTGCCGGCAACGGCAGTAATCAACTAGAGCGCTCAGTTGAACGATAAAAAGTTGCCCAGACAGCAAGGCCGTCGGACAATAGCAAAACAGGCGGAAAGCGGGGCAGCTATGATCGCGTGGTGACCTTGGTTGGTGGTGGCGCGGTTCGCCGCAGACATAGACGCAAAAACCCCCACCGTGTTTACCTTCGGCATGCTTGATCGAGCCACGTCGCGCTCAGTGCTCTTAGGCTTTAGCATTCTTTGCATCTAGATTTACATACAATCGATCGATATAAGGTATTTCACTGTTTGCTAGAGGCTGTGTGTGTTGTATACTGAATTAAGTATTTTTGTTATGTACATTATAGTTGGACTGAGTAGTAGTAGTTGACTAGAGGATTTATTAACATATTTATAACTCAAAATGTATTAACTTAGAAAAAGGAATATACAATTGGTTGGCCTCTGCTGGCTTAAATCGATTTAAAGCGAGCGAATTACGTGTAGTTTTTAAGGAATTACGTTAATCAAAGGTTTAATTTTTTACGCGCGACGTTTCCTAGAATTCATACTGCGTTTGCGATTTGTAATAATGTTCAAGGCCATATTTTCTGTATCATCTGTAATGCAATTTAAGTCATAAATCTTGCGTCGATGGTTGAAAATTGAACAGTTTAGGTTGGCTTCGCATGTGTTCGCCGGCGTCGAAGTGATGTCACCGTTTGTTATTCCTTGCATGGTTCCATATTCGCTGGTCAGCGAGCGCATTTGTTGACTCACATAGTTAAGGAAAAAAGTGTTATCAATTACTTAGAAGGATGTTTACTGAAGTTAATTTGATGGCTGAAATGCAAACTGTAGCCACTATTCGTTTAATTGTGTCGAGTGTTTGGTTAGCAACTGAGCTTGGTAAGGTTTTTATAAATAATTACATTTGAAAATTGTCATGAAGAATTTTTTAACGCGTTCATTAATAAGTATTCATTATCAATCCCTCAGTTCCATGAACATAAAAGTTGCCAAAAATGTATCAGGCATGTTAAATTACATCAAAACGAGACAATCATTATAATTTACAAATTCTATGCAACTCTAAATGGTTTGTTGATCACGTAGCTGAACCATGGTAGCCAAAACAAAGGCTATTGTTTATCGTGTGCGAGGCAAAGCAGATCGCAACTAGCGCTACTTTCGCATTCGGGACGTGCACGAGGCACATTTAGAAGTCTCAGGGGACGTCGGCGGACTGGTAATTAGCGAGAGGCGAAAAATTTGCGACGGTTTAAATTTACGAGGCGCAAATTACACGATTCCGGCGCTATCGCTGCTGCACGCCCGTTAATGTGCACGCCTTATCGAACGTGGTGCGGGGGCTGCCGACCTGCCACCGCTCTCACTCTGAACTGAACGTATCGATCATAATACAAAAAATACTAATGACACACAATAAAATTCCTTCTAAACCAAGAATTGGAGGCTTGAAAACACTTGGAGCAGCTAAGGTTAAGTTTGTGAGATAAAAAGATTTTGTTTTCAAATGATAAAATTGTTTGGCACATATAATGAAAAAAACCCCACTTCTGATCTCAAACAAAACTTGATTTTGGTAATGGAGAATATAAAGTCTTTTTAGATCTAATATAATAAATCAATGTTTTAGTGTTTCTTAATTTATTGTGTTTTTTTGATAACGAAGCCAAACCGGCCGTTGTAGTTTACCTAGTATGTATGTATTATTAATCAACTTAATCAAATTCATTCGTAAAAATTTCATGAGAGCCACATAAAGAATGATGACGGTTACGGGCAAAATGATTATTATAAAAATATTTGAAATAATTTATACATTTAGTTATAAAGCATTGTAGCTTTGTTATGGGATACTATCTAATCGCGATTGCATGTGAGCACAACCGCCTACAGTTGAAGTTCGTCGTTCGTCTTTATTTTTGTATGTTGATGATGTAGTTGTTGTTTATAAAAAAGCCAGCTGAGAAATCTTCCATAACTTTACTGCTAACAAGGGACGATTATCTATGATATATTTGGTCATGTAATTCAGTTAGACCCGTTTAATTTTACCCAGATAAGATAATACTGATAACAAGCGGCTTATCGTCGTCGGTTTAGGTTATGTTCTGTAATTCTTTGCAAGAGTTAAGTCATTTTATCCTTGAAATCGTGATTAAATAGTATCCTAGCACAAAAAAGAAACTGTCGGTTGTAACACGAGTTTTTGTGGCTTTGTTATAAATACAATTGTTTAATTGCTTGTAAATTACCGAAAATGCAAATGAAATGTTCAGTTTGTATACGATTAGTAGAATTTCTCGTTTTACTGGACACGGAAAAGGTTTTTGTGAGCAACTTTTTTACTATCTTTATCAGTCTGAAAAGTCAGGTTAAAGGTACACATTTATTGTTTTGTTACATTTGAACTAAACTTTGTAGATACTAGTGTTTGGTCTGATAATTATTGTTTCAAAATTAATACGTATATTAAGATAGAATTGTCCGTTAATAATAATACATGCGGCCCATTATTGACACAGGTTTTTATTGTTGAGCAGGTAGTGGGGCCAGCTGTCGCCCTCGTAGTAACGTTGCAAACACATTGTACACTATGGATAAGCCCTGCCATTTTTAAAATTTACACGCAGGGCTCTAGTTTATTTGAGCATTTTGAGATTTTAAAATATATTCTGAATTCAACGACGTTAAAATATGGAAGAAATATTTAGCTTGCGTGGAAGACATTTAGTTTTACATTACATTTGTCGTCCGTTAACATGTTTTATCAAACAGTTCATTAAATTATAACAGATATTTTATCGTTTCATCCTTAGGTAGACTGATAGAAAATGCTCCGGCTCTGTACATGTTTGTGCATAAAGAATAAATGAATAAAAATTTTGATTGTTATTATCATCATATCATTACGGAGAATTACATCACCCAACTGAATTTGCAGTAAGCTAAAGTATGGAAGTGGAATAATCTTTCATAAAACAACTATTTCTTCGGTTCTATTTTTAAATTCAAATCAATGCTAAGAAACGAAAAGATTTCATATCAATGCTAAGGAACGATAAGGCAAGCATGCAAGTTTTGGCTTATCTTTCAATTCTAAAATTTTCTAGTTACACAAAATCGGAGGTCTTCAAAAACAATTTTATTTAACAATTTATGAACTTTTATGAATTTAGATGTTAAATAGAGATCTGAATGAAAGATAGATTACATTACCCAAATTTAAAACGTGACATTTCTGCACATAATCTAAGAGCTGAAGTTGACATTTCTGCAGTCTACCATACATATTTTTAAGGAATACACACCGAACTTGAGCAAAATAATTGTCCAGACATCATAAGTATCGAAAGAAATAGCCAAACACACTAGTAGAAGAAATCGAATGATAGAGAAGAAAAGTTTTGTCAGGGATTAGGGAAGACTACTTAGCGTAACTTTTACATTACAGGCAATATCGGTGAAAGCTTTAACTTTGATTTTGTCGTGCGCGTAGCGCAAGCCGCTCTGCACCTAGCAGGTTTATTAACCAGGACGAAAGCTCTCATGCGGCGGAGCGAGCGGACCGAGCCAGCAGCATTGCCCGACACTAGAAACATACCGCCCGCTCCTACTGTCGGAAACTTTTCAGTCGAATTTCGGAAATCGCCGGCGATTTAACTCCGTCCACAAACAAAGAAACACTAGCAAGACAGATTGGTACGAAACACGATTGTTAAAACACACTAGCCTTTTATTCACAAACTTTCACGATTTACACTTTGTCGCGAGTTCCGAATTTCGATGATACCATGCCGCATTTAATAGAATGAGCGTAACACTTACATGATGAGGGATAAACAAGCCGGGTAAGGGAGTGTAAAATGTCCGTAAGTTAAAACATAGCAAGTTGCACTTAAGTTAGCAGAAACGTTTCGCCGGTAGTGTAGAGGTCGCGTTCGCGGCCACAGCGGGACGGCACGCGTCGTGTTCGGGGCACGAGTGCGGTGCACGGAGCAGCGCGAGTCACACAAGCACAAGCGGAGTCGGCGGGCGACTGACGGGAGGCGAGTGGCGCGGCGCGGGGGCTGCTGCTGCGCGCGCACCCCGCAACCCTCCCCCCGCATAGCCCGTCCGCACCCCCCGACTGACGCCAGCCGGCCGCCTTATCACACCGCGCGGCGCGCCGCTTCCTTTCTCCTCATGCAGTTGCGAGCTTTTCGCCGCTGCCACACTTCCGCCCGCCCCTTCGATTGTGTAGAGTTTTAGCTGGTCAATGTGTTGTACCGATTCTTTCCACTTCTTAAGCACCAGACATTCTTTCAACGACGGAAAAGGATTAAAATTTAGCTTACATCTTTAAGAAATGAAAGCAACTAGATACCTACATGTTGTAAGAAAATACCTTAATACGAGTAGCGTCTATGGTAACATAATGAGAGCTTTTATAAACTGAAAGCATAAACTTGCCAAAATACAAAAAAATGGAGAACAAAGGACTTGATTGCAAGTTTGCAACATGTTCTGTAAGTTGTCCATGCCCGGTGTATCGCGAGGGAAGGGTGCGGGGTGTGCGAGCAAGCTAGCAACAGACTCCGGCGCAGGCGAGTAGGCGAAGAGCGGCGAAAGTGCGCCGCGAAACGAGTTTGCGTGGCGCGTGACCTGCCCGAGGACACGCTTGCCTCCCCTCGCCCTCGCAAACTAACGTGCAGTCTAATGCAACACATCTCATGGTATTGTTGTTAAATTGTACGTATTCTAAACGTCATTATCAGACCAATTTGTGGTTCTGTTGGCAATTATTGAAGTTATAAAGCTTTAACCGGGCTTTTGATTTATTTACTGAAGACATCGGCCAAAATAATCGGCCCATCAGCGAACAAAAATGAAATTTATGTGAAAAAATTGCTTACATTTTTGTCTAATCATCGTAATTTGTAAATAGCTCAAACCGATGGAAAAATGGAGATCACGAATAAGGAACTCTATTTTTTTTTATTAAAACTGTATTGTCATTTGAATGAGTTTTGCATATGGCGCAAAACATTATGATATTCTTCTACTATTAATAACTCACGACTTTATATTAACATTATGATCGATCTTGGTTTATGAAGCTCAATCAAATCAAACTTCACGTCAAAATATTTAATATTGTGAGTATGAAGATTATTAAATATACCTTTTCAAACAGTAGTTTTAGTTCTAAAATGTGTACTTTATTTATTTATTCGTACTCAGCTTTCGCTAGCTTTCATTATCTACCCTCGTCTTGTAAAATATAGTACATACCATATAAGCTCAAAATTCGTATTAAATATACGCATTCAAATATCTTTGAATTCTCACGGTTAATTTTTATTTTAAAGTGTTTATAGTTAGTTCCGTATTTTTGGCAGTCTTTTGATTATATTATCGCTCTTGTCCGTCGACCTGTCGAAGTGGGCCTGACTTACTATGGGCGACGGCCAGTGTCCTTTATAGACCATAAACTGCAGCAATAATAAAACTCGTTTAGAAGCCCAACACGTGTAAAGTTCAACTCAAGGCCACGTGTGATTATGGCCACATTTGACCATGTGAAATGAGGCAAATAAGTAAACTCACGTCAGGTGGTACAAGTGTGTTTGAGCTTAATAATAGTAACGAGACTTGCAATGGAATAAGTTGAGCTTCATGGCACTATGAAGCCATGTCTTTCAATGATCTGTATTAATGACGCTATGCTATGTCTCATTCTCGGTTCGGTTGATGGCTGGGACCGCGCGTGCAGCGGAGCGGGCGCAGGCGGCGGCAGTCACGAATGCGACGTGTGCTAGTTTTTGTGGCGCGCACGCCACCGAGCGTGACGTCTAAAAGCTCGTTTATACGCTTCTTATAGTCGTTTGACTCGAAATATCCAGGCATTTTTTACTTGGCTGGCTATCATCTTAATAATGCAGAGCTGCAAATCATTTGTTGTAAAATCGTGGTCAATGCCCGAGTCAAGGCCAGCTTATTGTTACCTTCAATTCGTCTTTTAATTCTCTGTATTTTGAAGTTTTGAATAAGACATACTTCTATCTGAACTTGCCGAAGTCCTTGAATGCCAGCGCATCCGATGATTTGGGTTGCAATCTTAGGTGAATCACCGTTACTCAAACACCGGATTATTCATATTCAAACTGTCGTTTAGTTAAGTGCCGAAAATATTTATATGGTAATTTAAATCTCGACTAACGTTATGGTGGTCAAATATAAGTTGCTTAAGTGATGATGATCATAAAGTTTCATTTTATCATGCAATTAGTTAGAGTAATAGCATTAAAACTATATCAGTAGCCTATATCACGTTTGTGGAAGAGCACCGTTCTGAATTTTTATTGCACATTATCTTGGTTGGTGGCGGCTGGTTTCTCCATACTTCACCTAGTCGACGCAAGCTTATTGCGCTTCATAAAGAAAGCACGCGTCGGTCATACATTTTTCTCGGATGAAAGACGGGAAATAAGCACGGCAACGGTGCTAATTGGTTGTTGTTGAACAATTTTTTCACCGTCTAATGAGTGAGCAATGATACCGACAGCTGTTTCGTTGTGCCGCTCGCCTGCTCACAATGCGTGCCGAAGTGCCGTCGTCCAATGCTGACACGTGACCGAAGTGTTACGACTCTTATCCAACGGATTTAGTTCTTTTGGAACATCATTTAAAACCAGAACATTATTTTTAACAGTTTAAAATTTTGATTATTTCGTTTAATACCTCCATGTCCATGGGCTTCGATAAAAGAGAAACCGTGCAAGTCAACATGTTATCCCATACCAATAATACTGCAGCTAACTAAAGAAGCTGGAAGATGCGCTCCGTTGGCAAATTCGACACAGAGACAAGCGACGCAGTTCAACGACCCGCCGTTCATCTCACGTTAGCAAAAAATGCACTGCCCCGTCCCACGTCGAACGCAATTCTCACACACATAAAAATATAAGTACATTGTACATGAACACATACCAACAACACGGTTACCAATCGCCGCACGTGTAATAGTACACCGCACCTCTCTCCTTGTTCGGATACTGGACAACATTTCGAGAACAATGTTTATTACTTGCATGATGGCAGTGTTCAAGGCGGACCTTTGATGGCACGGTAGGCTCAGAGCGATGGGTTATCTGCGCTAAGGGGTCCAGATTCCCGCATGGAACAAATATTTGTACGGCCTTTGCGAAGAATTTTCAGTTTAGGCTTGTCATTGAGGGAAAAAACGATACCGAGGATACAGAAGAAATCCCAATTTGGACGGGTCTTATCGTCTATGTAATGCAGTTTAGGTGTCAGCATCTAACTGTAACTTTGTTTACACTGCCAGCAGTGTCAGGTTAAAAAGTATCTAAATATTTTATTTTCGAAATTTAAATATCATAGACCCGTTAGATCCTATGCGTGTCGTTGAAAATGTCTTGGCCAATTGTTCGACAATAATAAATTAGTGGGGGTGCGCCCACGCTACTCATCTCCGCATCAGTTTACCGCGCACGCGCCGAGTTTCCTGTTCCATTCTCATCATCATTTGAGCACCCACAAATACGATTGTCCTTTCCTTTTGTGACTTCATAAAGACAACATTTATCATATTTAAAGATACAGTTGACATCATCCTTAGAATAATCCATACATATATATAGGTACCGATGAATACTTACTTGAGGTACTTCACCTCGCTCAGGCCTAACCATAGCTTATGTACGTCCATCCTGAATACTATAGCTTATAATAGGTGAAAGTTTCAGTAGATTCCGACGCTACCGAGTCTTTATAACATTAGTATAGACAATATGATTTGAATCGAAGTGAATATTAAGGAAGTTGTTGTTCCGTGTGGTTCCCAGCAAAGAATAGACCACCCCTTTCCATCCATGCGTGTCGTAAAAGGCAACTTAAGCTGAAGACATATTACCGGACACGTCCGTGAGCCGCGGCTGACAGTCGTGGCTTGTACGTATCTGGATAGTACATCAAACACCATACTGTGTAAACCATTGGTCGTACGTCGCAGACGTAGCCTTGAGCTGTCCTTGAGCGTTCGGACGTCGGAAGAAAATCCGGCCGGCTAGATGTTTTTACGGGACAAGAACGCGTCCGAACTATCCGTGCAAACTCAACGGACGCGACTGTCTGCCGCGGATTAAGGATGCTTCCGATATTATGTTTCTAGCTTAAGGGTTGGTGTCGCAGCTTCCTCCCGTGTGCTAATAACAACATACTGCGATCACCAATCAGCTTGCAAAGCCTGGTAGCGCTCACTGAGTGGTCCTTGAGGGGCTCATGTTCAGCGGAGAACGTTTATGGGCTAATATGATTAAAGAAGCTTTAGTAAACGTTTCGGTAAGTCTCATTTCAGGAAAAACAAACCCGGCGATATTTTTCATGTATCGTATGTATAAATCCTTTACATTTTTAAAACAATTTCGTCTCCCACTCTCGTTCCAAGATAGTGCAATTTGCGTAGAGCGGTAGGTCCATCGGCACCACGACACCGGCGACGATTGTCCAAAATTAAGGCTTCCGATTACGTTAACCTTGAAACGTCGGAATCATGGAGCATTCGAGCAGAACAATACTACTTAGGTAAGTGCTAAGAGAAGAGCGTGTGCTCCAAGTGTAATTCGCGAGGGTACCGTTTTAAGCGCGATTTCGCCAACAAAGAGGCTCCAATTCTCGGTCGACTGCCTGCCGCCGAGTATCCGCACACCAATTAAGCTAAATTAAATATACGAAGAATTTAGAAACTGGTTAGCTTCCTTGAAGCGCGACGAAGTAATTGGCTAACCCCCGCTAGGAGCGAACGCATCACACGTGATTTATTGATTGTTTTTTTCTCACGCATTTGCAGCTAGATGAACAATTATACTTCGATAGAAATTATTGTCTAGTCACTTTTTTCAGGAGTATATACTGTAAACTAATTGGGAAGTGATTCCATTGCCAATTAAAGTAAATTGACGTTGGTGCTGTACATTTACTGGAAATTAAGGAACTAAATTTCGCTCGAGTCCATTAGTTAAAACACGACTTATTAAATTTGTCAAATAATTATTTTCAAATATATATATAATATGTCATTTCATCTATAAAGTAAATATTTTGACAAGAATACCCTTTGTTTACATTAATACTTCACTGTTGGATTACTTATACAATACGAGAATCTTATCCAGATGCCATAAGGTAGGGAGATAAAATTCATGCGAACAGGTACCGTGTTATATCTAAGTGTCCTAATTATGTGTCGATCAATCTTTGTATAAAATAAAATACTTCTAATAATGCCACGTTTATAACAGGCATAATTTAAAATCAAATGCTTACTTGCTTAAGTAAATTAACATTGCGACCAACGTTATTTTCAAGTTATCTGCGTATAATTTACTTATTTTTGATTAAATGTATAGAAAAGGGGTCGGGGTGCTGGTAAGTGGATTGTAGGTGACTTCTTAGCACTGCGGTACCAGCGTTTAATTAAAAGCTGCGGAGTTGAAGTCGCGCTCCTGGGCCTGTCCCGAAGTCTCCGCGCTCACGCCTGTTTGATGACTCCGCATAAATGTTAATTAACTCGCTCCATCCGACTTAACATTGCTACTTTGTTGCCAGCCTACACTGATCTGTTCACAAAACTCAACGGCGCACAGAGTGTGACTATTCATTGGAATACATCGGTGTCCTAAAATCACACAAATTTACATATTGTCGATGTCTCACGCCTTCACATTATACAGCTGAAATGTATTGTATAGCTGAAACAGAAAATGGACAGCTCTTTTGGTAACATGGGCTGTGATTTCCGCATTTTCGTATTTCGGACCGATCTACGTTTACCCACCTTTGGATTGATTCCCGTACTGAAATGGGTTCCGGATCATTGACGTGGGCACGGAAATGAAAAACTTCTATTGGCTGAGATTTTATGAGTGACACGCGGACGTGAAAATGCCCCAGGTGCTTTGCTAACTACAATATCTCTATAATTTCCGTTCACTTCACCTTCCAGATAAAACGCATCTACAATATAACGTAAGTTAGACTGTTCTTATAAATATTTACACCCAAAAAGAAATTTAAATTTGCTGCCACTTAAAACTTCTATATTTGGATAATTTATTTTATAATAATTATTATCATGTATTTATATTAATGTACGTACTTTATTTGCACGAGGCTGGTCAACTAATTAGTTTAGTTCACCACAGTGCTCAGATGGCATATCAAATCTTTTTAAACAGTGCGACGGACCTCTTTTTTTATGGCTGCATGGTCTTACTTGTACATAGAAACGTCAATGTTATAAAGAACAGAACATTTTAGTAGAATAATCCTAAGAGCGGTCTTGGAAAAGCTAGTTATTACCGAATTATTCGCTAAGTAATAAGAAACGCAGCGAGCAGCGCCGACGCGGAGCGCACTGTGCTAAGTGGCTTTTAAGGTCGCTTACCTCATCTCGACGCCTCAAGTGAGACTATCTGACTGTTCATGCACGAATTTAGTCCGATAGCTCTTTGTTTATTTGATCAGTTATAACGCCTTGTCGAGTTTACGAAACAGTATTTGTATTTTTCGTCTACCAGCGACTTGCAAGTGGAAACTGGTACAAAAGAAACGGTAGAGAACGTTTCGCACAGCGAACAAAATAACTAGAAGTGTTTTTATGTAACATTATGCCGTTTTACAAAAAATTGCTGTTGAGTCATAACATTAAAAATATAAAAGCACACAAAAGATCCTTTGTGTTGTAAAGCGCCAATCATCGCGTCTCTTAAAACCTATCATGGATACAAATTGAGATTTGTGATTCATCAAATTGACACTAAATCGAAAACTTAGATCTATAAGATTTTTGAATGTGACAGTTGTAAGCGTGCTTCAATAATACTTATGAATAAATCTTTAAACTAAATTTCTTTTATTTAGCGGTACATGAAGTAGGAGGGAGTTTATTTTACATTTATACCAGCTTTTGCCCGCGGCTTCGCACGCGTGGAATTTGGAAATCTACATCATGGATATTGTTCATACAAAAATACTAAAATCGCGATTAAAGAATGCGGGGTGGGGGTAGGAGGGTGAAAAATATTTTAACTATTTCACTATTCTCATACCTACCAATATCCAAAACAGAAAAACACTAAAATCGGTCGAGCCGTTTGGAAGGAGTGTGACCACAAACATCGTGACACGAGATATTTATATATTGGATAGGTAACTTTAATATCTATACAATAACGACCTACTTTGAGACGAAAGCCGTCAGACACGATAGCATACGGTGCGGCACGTTAATATGGATCGACTAACCAAAATCATACTAGGCTTTACCGTATATGTACGACGAATGAAAACAAGCCAATTAGGCGCGCAATTGTTAAAATTTAAGCTCACTGAATATAGATCCTATGAGGCATGTATACTACAAAAAATAGGTGCTTCACTGTTGGATTACTTATACAATACGAGAATCTTATCCAGATGCCATAAGGTAGGGAGATAAAATTCATGCGAACAGGTCCCGTGTTATATCTAAGTGTCCTAATTATGTGTCGATCAATCTTTGTATAAAATAAAATACTTCTAATAATGCCACGTTTATAACAGGCATAATTTAAAATCAAATGCTTACTTGCTTAAGTAAATTAACATTGCGACCAACGTTATTTTCAAGTTATCTGCGTATAATTTACTTATTTTTGATTAAATGTATAGAAAAGGGGTCGGGGTGCTGGTAAGTGGATTGTAGGTGACTTCTTAGCACTGCGGTACCAGCGTTTAATTAAAAGCTGCGGAGTTGAAGTCGCGCTCCTGGGCCTGTCCCGAAGTCTCCGCGCTCACGCCTGTTTGATGACTCCGCATAAATGTTAATTAACTCGCTCCATCCGACTTAACATTGCTACTTTGTTGCCAGCCTACACTGATCTGTTCACAAAACTCAACGGCGCACAGAGTGTGACTATTCATTGGAATACATCGGTGTCCTAAAATCACACAAATTTACATATTGTCGATGTCTCACGCCTTCACATTATACAGCTGAAATGTATTGTATAGCTGAAACAGAAAATGGACAGCTCTTTTGGTAACATGGGCTGTGATTTCCGCATTTTCGTATTTCGGACCGATCTACGTTTACCCACCTTTGGATTGATTCCCGTACTGAAATGGGTTCCGGATCATTGACGTGGGCACGGAAATGAAAAACTTCTATTGGCTGAGATTTTATGAGTGACACGCGGACGTGAAAATGCCCCAGGTGCTTTGCTAACTACAATATCTCTATAATTTCCGTTCACTTCACCTTCCAGATAAAACGCATCTACAATATAACGTAAGTTAGACTGTTCTTATAAATATTTACACCCAAAAAGAAATTTAAATTTGCTGCCACTTAAAACTTCTATATTTGGATAATTTATTTTATAATAATTATTATCATGTATTTATATTAATGTACGTACTTTATTTGCACGAGGCTGGTCAACTAATTAGTTTAGTTCACCACAGTGCTCAGATGGCATATCAAATCTTTTTAAACAGTGCGACGGACCTCTTTTTTTATGGCTGCATGGTCTTACTTGTACATAGAAACGTCAATGTTATAAAGAACAGAACATTTTAGTAGAATAATCCTAAGAGCGGTCTTGGAAAAGCTAGTTATTACCGAATTATTCGCTAAGTAATAAGAAACGCAGCGAGCAGCGCCGACGCGGAGCGCACTGTGCTAAGTGGCTTTTAAGGTCGCTTACCTCATCTCGACGCCTCAAGTGAGACTATCTGACTGTTCATGCACGAATTTAGTCCGATAGCTCTTTGTTTATTTGATCAGTTATAACGCCTTGTCGAGTTTACGAAACAGTATTTGTATTTTTCGTCTACCAGCGACTTGCAAGTGGAAACTGGTACAAAAGAAACGGTAGAGAACGTTTCGCACAGCGAACAAAATAACTAGAAGTGTTTTTATGTAACATTATGCCGTTTTACAAAAAATTGCTGTTGAGTCATAACATTAAAAATATAAAAGCACACAAAAGATCCTTTGTGTTGTAAAGCGCCAATCATCGCGTCTCTTAAAACCTATCATGGATACAAATTGAGATTTGTGATTCATCAAATTGACACTAAATCGAAAACTTAGATCTATAAGATTTTTGAATGTGACAGTTGTAAGCGTGCTTCAATAATACTTATGAATAAATCTTTAAACTAAATTTCTTTTATTTAGCGGTACATGAAGTAGGAGGGAGTTTATTTTACATTTATACCAGCTTTTGCCCGCGGCTTCGCCCGCGTGGAATTTGGAAATCTACATCATGGATATTGTTCATACAAAAATACTAAAATCGCGATTAAAGAATGCGGGGTGGGGGTAGGAGGGTGAAAAATATTTTAACTATTTCACTATTCTCATACCTACCAATATCCAAAACAGAAAAACACTAAAATCGGTCGAGCCGTTTGGAAGGAGTGTGACCACAAACATCGTGACACGAGATATTTATATATTGGATAGGTAACTTTAATATCTATACAATAACGACCTACTTTGAGACGAAAGCCGTCAGACACGATAGCATACGGTGCGGCACGTTAATATGGATCGACTAACCAAAATCATACTAGGCTTTACCGTATATGTACGACGAATGAAAACAAGCCAATTAGGCGCGCAATTGTTAAAATTTAAGCTCACTGAATATAGATCCTATGAGGCATGTATACTACAAAAAATAGGTGCTATAGGAGCGATTATTATAAACTTAAGTACGCAAGAATTGGCTTTTGCGAGTTTTTTGTGGTCTAACTGAATTCCTCGGCTTTTGCTTCAGTTTCTGAGCTGTTTCCGGATAGGGCCTGGAAGCATTGCGCTGTGTGCGATGCGGTTCAACTCGGCTGCCGCAACTCGGTAAATAATGGCGTCTCATTGTGGGCCATTATTAATGAATCTGCCACCCCGCGCTCCCGACTCCGCACCCGCTCGAAAGCCAAATAACAGGTGCGTCTAACCCCATTCGCACAATCTATTTTCGATGTCTTATAGCCGTGCAGAGAAACGCTCGATGCGTTCTCCTGCTCTAAATATTCATACCATATGCCAGATATTGAGATTTGTTTGGGCGTCATCTGCTCGACATCGTCGTCTCTAAATAAGCGCGGTCTCGTGTTGGCTTTGCGAAGTTTCATTAGCCGTCTGGGAATACTTACTTATGGTATCATGTTGCTTGAATTGTGTGCGGAATTTCCACCTAGCGTGAAAGGAGTTTCACCAAAATAACGCTCGTTAAACAGGGTTGTGAATAAGAATTTATAGGTGTTTGAGACAAATATTTTATTTTTAGTAGGTATTTAATTTATTTTCTCGCCATAATAATGAAAAAGTTGCAACAAAATACAATATTGCCTTGTTATAGCATTTTGTTGCAGTATTATTCAAATTTATTGTAGGAGACTGGTGCCTAAACTAGGCTGAAGCTTGTGTTTCAGGTCACCAGGTCCCCCAGAAGTCCAATTTTGCTTTGTCATAAACTGTATTAATATGTTCCCAACTGCATAATAATGTCGCAGATATTGACTGTGCCCCGCGGCTTACCCCGCCATTCAATTTAAAAGAAATCGGATTATTTATAAATAATTTGCATGCCGTGTGGTGCCGGCTCAGAATGCCATCACCCCATCTCTTCCCATGGGTGTCGTAAAAGTCGACTAAGGGGTTAGCCGGAGGATGGGCAGCAGCGTCCTTCGAGTACATTAACAACTCAACTGCGATCGCCAACCCGCCTGCCAAGCGTGGCGATTATGGCAAAACCCCCCAGTGAGCCCACAACACATCCATATCGGTGGTTGTGGTGATCTTTGGGGGAGGCCTGTGTCCAGCAGTGGACTTCATTCGGCCGAAATGATAAATAATTTCGAGTACATAGACAGTTTGATGGCACGGTTGGTGCAGTGGCTGATACAGTAGACTGCTGCGCACCGGGTCGTGGGTTCGATTCCCACACAGAACAAATACTTGTACGATCTGCAGGTAGTTGTTCCGGGTCTGGATGTGTATTGTGTGTCGAATTTGTGTTTGTAAACGCACCCACGACACAGGAGAAATCCTAGTGGGGGGCAACGTTTTTTTTAAAAGAAAGAAAATAAAAGTTGACATAGGAGTATACGTATACTAGATATCATGGGTTTTTAAATTTTGAGCGGAACCCAAATTCTGTTTCTAAAATGAAAGTACCCTAAGTTACTCCTTATAACATCAGCTATATGCCAGGGAAAGTCCCGTCAAAATCGGGCCAGCCGTTTTGGAGATTAGCTGGAACAAACAGACAGGCAGACAAAAAATTTTATAATGGTTTTGTAGTTATATGTTCCGTATATAAAGTATATATGCATTTAGTAAAAAAACTGTTATTTTGACATTACAAACAGACACTTCAATTTTATTTATTTGTATATGTATAAATAATAGTCGTACAGAGATGAAAATACCGTCGACACATTACATTGGAAATACATAATTCAATTACTCTATACTCGTAGATATTGTAACAATACGGCAACATTTTGTTATATATAATAATGTAATATATATGTTACTTGTACATAGTCACTCTGGGCCACGTTAGTTGTCATGGGGTCGGGTGCACGAGACCATCTCACTGTCGCTCTATTATTTACTCTACAGAAAACTGCTTTTCATATCACAGGCAGCGGCCCGCAGCGAAGTCGCACAAAGATGGCACTCTCGCTCCCTACATAAATGCACTTACTTTATGAATTACGTAATCGTAATATTGTTCCGAGTTTGAATTTGTGTTCATGTTTCTCTGCGATCCGCTTTGTGTAATGGTTGTGGAACTTGACTATTTCTATTAAACAGTGAAGCGGTTGTTTACTTCGAAGCAGACAAAACCCAGTCTGAAAGATTAGCGTGACAAATGAAGAGGCGATAAGACTAGACCAACTTAAAACGTAGCTTCATTTATCATATACATCTATACCCAAATCGCGACTGGGTTTTGTTGTTCGTTTGTCGGATTTAGGTTTAGCAAGGACACGCGGCGAGGCTAAGCGGTTGACAAGTACGAGGTCGAAGTTGAATACTATAACCAAAACAGTGTTTACATCTTATGGAGCAAATTGCGTGAATCACAGGTGACGTAATAAAGGAAGTTACCATTTGGCTGGAATCAACCTACGCGCCTCCCGCCAGGTCGACCGCACCTGCATAATGTTACAAAAATATTGCTTTGATCCGGCTCCATTATTACTTAAACTGGTTAGATCTGCAATGGAGATTGAAGATTAACTTAATAATTCAGGTCAGTCAATTTTCGTAATCTGTGTAGATATAAAGCAGGCTTCTTTTTAAAACTAAAAAGTGGTATTGTTCGTATGACTAGCTGGGACCCGCGGTTTCACTCGCCGTTTAGTTTAAAAGAAATTAGAGATTATTTATAAATAATTTAGAGTATTTCGGCATAGACACATGACATAGAGTATATATATTGGATTTCATGGGATTTATTATTTTTTGCGGAACCCTAATAATTTTTCAATAGTAAAAGTATCCTGAGTTATTCCTTATAACTTATTTTTTGCGGAACCCTAATAATTTATCAAAAATAAAAGTATCCTGAGTTATTCCTTATAACATCAGCTATATGCCAGTGAAAGTCCCGTAGAAATCAGTCAAGCCGTTTCGGAGATTAGCGGGAAAAAATACATTTAGTAAAACGCTGTTTATATATATTATATTTTAACATTACAAACAGCCACTTCAATTTTATTTATATGATGATGATGATATTTCCACACAAATGTTTGGGTTACTTCGAAAATTGTTATCGTTGTATTTTCTGATCTAACCACGAGACTACGTTTATTTTTGTATTCTTACCGTGTTACATTTAGTTGGCCCTGTCATTAGTCTAGTTGATTTCAGCGAAGCATCCATCTTCGATCGATGTTTAGATCACTGCTCGTGTTAATTAGCAGAATGGTGCTGGAGTCGATGACGGCACGTGTCTAATTTGATTACAACGGTCCAAGGCCGCCGTGGTTAGCAGTTATCACGGGAATACGCAACTATAACGTACCACAAAAGTATTCAGAAACGGTGATGTATACGTACCGCCGACCTTTAGTGCTCTATTGCTAGAAAAATTGAATAATAAATCTCTTTGCACCATAACTAAGATCGCATCAAAATTGCACTGCACAGCGTCTAAGGATGCCTTTTAAAATCTAGTCGCGCTAAGTGTTGCGCTGGCGATGCATCAGCTGCAGCGTTCCATTTCAGAATTAAAAACTGATTCTTTTGTTATTTTAAATTAATCTAGCAGATGAAGCAAAGCCTTCGTATTGATCTTGGTTGTTATTCGTCATCATATCGGCCATTTATACGTCCACTGCTGGACAAAGGCGAAAGGCCATAGATTTCCACAACTGTATCATAATTTTGGGGGGAATTTGCCAATACTGACCACGCTTGGCAGGCAGGTGGGTGAGCGCAGTATGGCTACCGTTTCACATAAGGGACGCTGCATCCCTCTGGCTTAGATTCCCTTAATCGCCTTTTACGACATCCATGGGATAAGATGGACTGGTGCTATATTCTTAATCCGGACACCACACGGACAATAAATAAATAATATAAAAAAAATTAATGTCACATAGACAATAAACGGTTGTTATTCATGTTACTATAAATAATACAGGATATTCTTACTTTTATCGGTTGCACGCGGAATGCCATCGTTAGGTAAAATCAAAGAAACTCTGGACTTTAAATAGCTGCTAAAATTCCGTTACAAATTCTCACATTTCCTCGAATTCACCGGCGCTCGTGTAGATCATTTGAATTATAAAGTGAGAAGCGAGTGCATGCTCAGTGCATAATATACCTTGGCTATGTAAATGAGGTGTGTGGAAGCTGCAGCCTAAGTAAGGGCGAGCTTACACCTGCGGGTCACGACCGCTGTGTCCAGTGTTAGTTGCCCGAGCCGGTCATAGTTCAATCGCAGGGGAATATCGGTCAACTATTTTTTGAACTCGTTTAAAGAACGAATATTTTAATCAAATATTACGTTACACCCCTTTCACGCGGCAACGGTCTGTACAATTAACTGGTTTTTATAATTTTATCGGATCTGCACAGAATTTGATACAAATCCATACTTCAGTGCAACAATGAAAATGACTAGTGAAATTAAAGATGCTAACAAAAAAATTGACATGTCGAAATCAAAAGTTATGATTGTTATTGGCATTTGGACTGTTTACCGTATTTTAGAAAGAATAAACATTAAATATTACCGAGTTGTAACTAAACCGCGCCCGTAGTTTTAGTAAACGAGATTTAAATGAAACAGCATTTAATTGTAAGTAATCTAAACAAAACAACAACACAGATCCCAATAAAGCACTCTAAACCAACTGATAGAGGAATAAGTTTAACTCTTACAACGATCCTGTGACCGTTACTCAAAACTTTGGACCGGCTTTGTTCAAAACACGAAACTAATTTATTCGTATCTCGCCGTACCATTCCACCGTACTAAATAATCGAAGAGCAAATTATAAATGCGTATTAACGGTCAAGTCATAGTTCAAAGATTAGGGCAGAGGCCAACCCTTCACTAGTATTGTCGGTAAGGTGAAGTTTCAAATTAAATCGGATCACTCGAGCGGATTCGATGCATGCCTGCAATGCAATACTTTAATAAAAGGCGACGTACCGTTATTCTTCGATATTTTTTGTTAGCGATAAGTATACGCGACTGGACGGCATTACAAGCCCATCCAATTTTGTAGCCATTAAATAGATATTTAATATAAATTACTTAGCAGGTAGGTATTATGCGATAACCAATTTTTTAGTCAACCGTGGTGTTTGTTATTGTTGTGAATATTACCATTTATTTACTTACATATATCCGTTTTCACCCTCTCAGAAAGATCGCTTCAAGTCATTCGACATGTTGTCTGTCGAAACCCGTCAAGCAGTTTTGAAGCTAAAGAAGAAAACACAGATCCAGCCATAGTACTATTAATTATTCTGCGTCCCTCTTATTTCAAATCATATAGTAGGGTCGATGATAAAACTGTTTTGTAAAATCTTATTTGCGAATGGACCATATTGTATTATGCGAATAATACAAAAGGCAATGTAATGCATAGTCAATATTCTAAGGTTCCCTTTTCTATATGTGCATATTATTATATGTATTTGCGCTGGTGGTGACGTATTATACCGTCAAGTCTGCTCTATTTTTGTTGGTTCAACCCCGCGGTCAGTCACAGAAGTGCAAACCCTTATCGCGGATCAACACACGAGTAGTATCGAGAATCGTCAAGGGCGGCGACGGCGGAGGGCGGCGGCGCGGCGCGGCTAGCCCGCCAAGCGTCGCGTGCGGCGCCGCTAATGGATATTGATGGCTATGGCGCGACTAATTAGCCCCCACTACCACCTTTCTACCATGCCTTAAGCCGCCTTTTTTCACGGTGACAACGAGCGATACAACACGCTTAAACGGACGCTCATCAATCTCCCTCGGAGCGTATCTCGTTCGACCACTCGAAATGAATCGAGCGATCGTTGTCTCGGGATGACATCATCCGCGTGCGTATAGATTAGATTCTGGCTCGTTGGAGTGACGTCGATGCGAGTCCAAACAATATCACAATCGAATTAGAAGCTTGGTCTGGGCGGTATCAATCACCGTGGGCGGGCCGCGCGACATTGGACTTCAATTAGGCGGGCGGCGCGTGTGATTGCTCTCACTCCACTATATGCCAAAGGGTTACTTGACCCACTTACTAGGCTCGTCGTACGAGTTCTCGTCAGCCGGAAGCTCGGCAATGAGAAAGTGATTCAATATTTATTCGTGCATAGTGTCTTTTTCATGTTCTTAAAGCATAATGACGGCATAGTTGGCGCAGTGGCTAAGTGATTGGTTTAGTTGTTTCGAGTCTGGCTGTTTACCCATGTGAGATATTTATGTATGTATACTGTTCCCATGATACAGGAGCAATCCGGGTGGGGCAACTTTAAAAAAGGTACTCCTATGTTATAAATTTAAGTATTTTAACCGATAGTATAAATATATATTTTACAATTAGCGTTCGACTTTTATAAAAAGGATACCTTTGAAGACGAAAATTAAATATTATCGTTTTCAGCTATCACGCTATAACTGTAGGTACACTATGAAACTATGTACAAATTAAAGCGGCAACCGTGACGGGAGAACTGATTAAAATAATGATTACTTATTAAAATTGTTAATTAAGTTAAACGAGTTAGAACATGCACTTGAGCTCAGAATCTTTATACCTATCAGGAGGTAGAAAAATAATTAACAAGCATGTAAAGTGTAAAGCTGTGGCATACTAGTGCAGATAACAGGTTTGATATAACTCAATACTGCGCAGCGGTTGATACCGTCTCGTAGAGCGATTGACCACAAATAGGTCGCAGATTGAATAACACCGACCTGTGCAGGTTTCTAAATATGTACAAAGCGATATTATTGTAACCGCAGACGGTATTTCGCAACTCTGGTGAGTAAAGGTAAGCGAGACGGTGGGTGCGGACGCCCAAAGTTTGTATGGGAGCTGCAGTGTTTTGGTTGCATAAGTTCATGAAATTTTGACATATTGTAATTTGCATTCATGTAAGTCATGCCGTGTGATGCCAGCTCAGAATACCACCACCCCATTTCCTCCCGTGGGTGTCGTAAAAGTCGAAAACCCCCCCAATGAGCCCACAACACCCATATCGATCGTTGTGGTATTCTTTGGGGGAGGCCTGTGTCCAGCAGTAGACTTCATTCGGCCGAAATGATGGAGTCATTACTGCTAGTCTTAATATTTTAATAAATTATAAAGTGCTCTACTTTTATATTCATGCTTTTTCCTGACTGGACGATTTTGTATTTATTTTCAACAAGGGTGTTTTAACGATAGACTTGACACTAAAATAGCAACTAATTTGTAGGAAGTGAGTTATTTTCTAATTCCTAGATCTGTATACGATAACATTAACAATGATAATTTGGTGTAAAATGTTTGAATCAGCACATAAGGCCAGTCGTTAGCATGGGAACCAAAACTGATTTCGCAGCGACCGTGTATTAACTGGAATAGAATAGTTTATTCAGTGATTAGGTCCTAACAAACACTTTTTCTAGCACCGTGTGGTGCCGGATAAGAATACCACCACCCCATCTCATCCCGTGGGTGTCATAACTGTGGGATTAGTCGAAGGATGGGCAGCAGCGAGTACATTTATAAATCAACTGCGATCGCCAACCGATTATGGCGAAACCCCCCAATGAGCACACAAAACAAACCCATACCAGTGGTTGTGGCAATCTTTGGGGGAGGCTACTGTCCAGCAGTGGACGAGTTTCGGCTGATACGAAACACTTTTACACGTCATATTCAAACGACAGAGGGTATTTCACTACATACACGACAACCACTGAGAAGAAACGCTTAAAGAAAATCATAGGGTTAGTTTCTTTTTTAATTTAGTATCTATACATTTTATCGTGTGAAGTCCGGATTAAGAACATAGCACCACTGCATCTCTTCCCGTGGATGTCGTTAAAGCCGACTAAGGGATTATAAACGATAGGGATGTGCAGCATGTGTTGTCCCTTCTGCGGAACAGGAGCCATACTGCGCTCACCAACCCAGCTGCCAAGCGTGGTGAGTACTGGCAAATTCCCCCGAAAATGACGACACAATTGTGAAAATAAAAATCGATGGGGGGAGGCCTTTGTTCAGCAGTGGACTTCCTATGGCTAATATGATGATACATTTTAATAATATTGTTGAATACATTGTTTTATGACAATCTACCAAATATATTGACAATAAAAGATAAAGGAAATCTATAATTAACAGGAAACTGCCAAATGAGTGTACATTTACAAGGATAATAAATGAGTTATATTTCTTATAGATAATAAATTACATCCGTGTAGTGTCTGGATTAATAATAATATAGCACCACTCTGTCACCTCCCGTGGATCTCGTGAAAGGCGACTAAGGGATTCTAAACTAGAAGGATGGGCAGCCGCGTCCCTTCTCATGAACTGCAGCCATACTTTGCACACCAACCCACCTGCCAAGTTAATGTAGTACTGGCAAAGTCCCCCAAAATGATTACAGAACGGTAGGGGAAGCCTTTGTTCATCAGTGGATGTCCTATGGCTGATAATTAGTCATATTAACATCAAGACTATGTTATGAATGGCACGAAATAATGCCGTCGATATGTCAACATAATGAAATTACCTACATCATGTGGAGTCGTGATCTTGCGGGCCTGGACCTGCATTTTGCCAAACTTTTTTATATACAAGATAATTTATAATATGTACGTTTGCATTGGTGTTTTAAAAATATTTTATTATCTTTTATACTAAACTAGCTGGGACACGCGGTTTCACCCGCGTTTAATTTAAAAGAAATTTAGAGTACTTCGACACAGACACTTGACATAGAATATATATATTGGATTTCAAGGTTTTCTTTTTTGCGCGGAACCCTAATTATTTTTCTAAAAAAAAGCCTAATTTATTCATTATAACATCAGCTATCTTCCAGTGAAAGTCCCGTCAAAATCGGTCCAGCCGTTTCGGAGATTATCCGGAACAAACAGACAGGCAAAAAAATTATTAGAATGGTTTTTTCGTTATAGGTGCCGTATATACTTCCATATGCATTTAGTAAAAAGCTGTTATTTTGACATTACAAACAGACACTTCAATCAACAACGACCGGTCTGGATTTATGTTGTGTGCTCTGGGTTTTGGTAATAATCGTCACGCTTGGCAGGCGGGTTGGCAAACGCAGTTGAGTTGTAATTAATATTGTCGAAGGACGCTGCTGCCCATCTTTCAGCTAATTCCTTAGTCGCCTTTTACTACACCCACGAGATGAGATAGGTTGATGCTATTCTTACGGCCTAATATTAAGTGCAGGATGGACTCTGTTTATGAGTTAAAGTTGTTATCAACAAGTTATTTATTAAACTATTACTTTGTGTTCTTTATTACTACGTACGCGATCATATATATTGTAACGTAAATTCTAGAGCAGGTTAGGTTGTAAGAAATAATTTGATTTGTCTTTTTCTTAATATCTAATAATAATGAAACTAACATATTCGTGGTTATATAGGTCTATAAACAATATTACAGGGACACACGGGTGATTTATTAACAGTTTGATAACAAGCTGTAAGAGTCATTCGCCATCAATCAATCTTGTTGTCCGTACGTCTATGTAAATGGCAATATACATCACAATACACTACAGATGTGTGATATTGTTCCTTAACTTGTTTTCTCGTTATATATTATTGTTCTCTATAGTTCGATAAACATTTGTTTTCAGTTAATATAATGCCCCTGATAAATAAGTAACCACCGTGGGCACTATCGCAAGCTCTACTTCAAGTGGTGGATCGTTTAGTGCTTATCGACGATGCAACGATACTGTTTATCGTCAACGGTGCAATAGTTCTAAAACGAATGTGCGGCCGCCAAGAGAATGCGTTTCTGACATCAGCTAATTGGTCGTTTCTGTTATATTAAAGATTTAATTTAGCGCTAAACTTTATTGTGTGTTGGCGTTCATCATCATCATCATATTAGCTAAATAAAGGACGTCCACTGCTGAACAAAATCCACCCCCTTAGGATTTCCACAACGAGCGGTTACATGCCGCCCTCATCCAACGACTCCCAGCTACCTTCACCAGGTCGTCTGTCTACCTCGTTGGAGGTCGTCCCACGCTGCGTTTTCCGGTGCGCGGTCTCCACTCGAGCACCTTTTTGCCCCAACGGCCATCGGTTCTACGAGCTATGTGCGATAATGGTCCGATTTCAAAAAATCTTTCACCCTTAGAATGCTACATTATCTTTGAGTAACACAGGCTATATTTATTACAGAAAAAAATAGGGATCCCTACTAAAACTTCAATAATGTAACCCAACGTGTAAAAATTTTTGCCATAAAATGTCATTCATCGCATGCGCTGCGGAAACTACTTATGATAGAACAAAAATATGTTCTACAATATTAAAGAACATATCAATATCTACAAAAATATTCGAGATACCATATGTCCAACTATTGTAGTTATGTAGTAGTATATAACTATAACTTCTTTTTTACATTTTAAAAGTTGATAGAAATGCCGACCAAAATCAGACCATGTTTATATTTACTCTACGTTTATCCCAAAATGTTTATAAAATAGATGTACACCCCGTGCGAAGTTGGGTCGGGCCGCTACTCTTTAATATAAAAACAACTAGACCAATTAACAGATGTCAGCAACGTATTCTCTCGGCGGTCACACTTTAAATTATCTACTTATTTCTTAAACATAACAGCATTTCTAATTTTTGGCGTTCACCGGACGAATAAACGTTTGACGTCAACGACGCTATGCGTTCATGTCGTTTTAATGATTCAACTAGTTTAACTACTTAAATAACACGAGAACAAAAGTAATAATCGCCCGTGGTCGAAATTCGACTAAAGTTTTTTATATAATAAATGCAATTGGAAATTATCTGGTACGCAAGTTCGTAATACTTACCTGGACAAAAAAGCAAGCAAATGATATTCCTAAGCAGTAAATAATTCAGCTAAGAAGCTCCGCTTGTCGGTTGTCCCACGACACCTCAAGTTTTTTTACATAATATTTTCCCGTTCAGAGAAGGCAAAGGAATCTTAGCTCATACAGCCATCAATGTGATCAAAATGCTTTCAATAAATTGGATAATCTGTATGGAAAAAAATAAAATTTATTTTACCTGCCTTAAGGACATCATACTCACTTTTTTTGTTTGTGGACATCTCGCTAATTTTGCAAGTTTTACTACATATCCAAAGTTGCAATATTCACGTATTAATATAATGATCTCGCCTTCTGGCTAGCTAGCTCCTATACAGGTTGTAAGTTGACCATTTTAGCATGTTTATGGCTTTCAAAGTGTGTCGATTAGAATGTTACTGACTACAAGTAATATTTAAATGTAAATGTTATTGACGTTTACGCAAAAGGTACTTGTTGCTAGCCATTGCGAGTACTTAGCTATCAGTTCACCAGATACCTCTCTACGGGCGACGCTTCTCAGACTTTGACATTAATTGACATTCACGTGAAAGCCGATGGAGTTTGCGTGTTAATTGATAGATCTCGGCAGTGAATCCCCAGACTGGAATTATCTTTGAAACTCTGATCCTATATGGAATATATGAACATAAAATATTTCTCAACATATATCAAAGTCTCGACACCGGCACTGCTATAAGCCAGTGTATTAAATTAACACTTTTTTGTGCATACCGACATTAGCAACTATCTCTTTGTGTGTGTCATTCCGGGTCAAAGATAAGAAGAAGCTGAGGTCGTTTGCGATAAACGAATTTGATTAAAAATTTTACGTGCGCAAGATTAGAGCAGACTTTTTAATCAGTTGAGAACACGACTTCATTTTTACGAGCTTCGTCTTAGCAGTTCTTTTTTAATTACCTCTCGACGATCCCGGGCCATGTAATGCGCAATTTAATGATCCACAAAATGTAAAATGCATTGCTGCAACATCGTAGTTTTAGTGTTATTTTCTTAATAATGCCACGATAAGTGTTAGTTGCATCCCGATACACATTTCATATCATAATTTTATTACTACACACCTTAATTTTATTATATAATACAATTATATGATGATTCCAAAATTAGAAGCTAATTGGACACAAGAAAATAATTTCTGAAATAAAACCGAAGTGTTGAACATATTCAGTGCCTAATGGTCAATTCCAGTGAGTTACAACAAACTAAATACGAGACGCATTTGAATTACTTTATCTGACGCAACACGGAGTTTTGTTCCGGTTCAGAATCGACATTGAACAAATTCGATATGCGGACACAGCCGAGAACAGCGAGTAAAAACATGACCAATCTAAATTTTATAGTCAAATGACATTTTATATTAAAAGGAATCGCATTTTAATATAACACTAACATAACAGTCCATATTCTATTTGAGCTAAAAAAATGCACGGAAATCATAACGAAGCATCGATTACCTACTAAAACTAACACTACTGCATCTATCACAGTGAAAAAATAAAAGTATAGCGGAGAGAGTAATCCATCACATGCAGGTATTAAAAAATACAGGTGGGAAATTCAAAAAATTCTCGCAGTAAAACGAGGGTTTCGTCGCCTACGCATATCCGTCTATTTCAATGAAATAATGTCATAATATGATATGCAAAGTAAAACATATTTAGAATAACACATGCACCCTCGCGGACGGTTGTAGCCTGGCGCCTAATTAGAATATAAATATCTACTGACGCAGTTTAGCAACTGACCCTGCCTTTGTAATCTTAATAACCCGCCGCTCTGCACCAAAAGGCGGTACATTATAAATTCACGTTTCTATTTGGTTTTTAATACAGTGCGTAGTCATATAGTGATTGTGAATATACCTAAAAATAACAAGTCTAAAGCTAAAAAAAGAGTCGATAAGGCGGTTCCAAATGACGAAAATTGGTGGCACTAGATCACACACTAAGTGTATAATGGTAGCTATATAATCTAATCCACGAGTGGGTTCAAAAGGAGCACGGCGCCGGCGCAGGACGACAGCCGCGTCGACCATGTGGGCACATGCAACAATGAGCTCATACAACCGGTCACAGGACCGTTACAGATGAGCCACTGGCGGCTTCACCGTCGCCTGTGAATATGCATGAGGCAAGATTTGACCTCGGGTTATAAGACCGCGCTCTCGGAGCGTGGGACCGTTCAGGTACAACAATTGACGTTTGACATTTGCGTGACACAAGTTTACGTCAAACATCTTTTAAATCGATGTTAATGCAGAATAATTAAAATTATTCATGATAAGGAAATGACTAATGAATATTTAGATACTGTCAGTAATTTAACAGTCTTTTAGTAGTTATGTTATTTATTGTTTGGTGTCGATTTCCTCTGTGTTAAGGGTTATACGCTATTATTGCAATAAAATGATAAAACGAGGTTTCATTATATTTAACAGAAGGTACAAAAAGTGAGTAAATAATTAATGAAATCAGTTTTGTATTCATTTTGTGTATCGGCAGGTACCGTACGAAATATCCACGGGCCATTTTGGGAAGGCGAAGTGCAAATCAAATGTAAGATGGCGAGTCAGAGCGTGAACGGGACGTGGCCATCAATCAGGCGAGGCCGCGGGTCAGGCCCCCGCACCCCGACCACCTGTCGCGCCCGCCAGCTCACACCAATTGCTAATCAGTCACTAAGTTACGCCAAATCTCAGCCTGACAGGGGGACCTTGCTCCGTGCGGGTAATGCTATTTTGACGAACAAGGATATTAGTTCCCGCGACACGCGTCTCTAGTCCCGGAAAGGAATTTTGTAGATAATGTTTATTTATTCAAGATGGAGTGTATTTGTTTACAATTAATTTTCGTTTCCAATTAGGTAAAAGGCTTGGTTTGGTTTTGGTTTTAAAAAAAAAACGTTGCCCCAAACAAGGTGTAGTAGGTGCGTTTACAGACATTAATTCCACACAAAATACACCCAGACCCGGATCAACTACCTGCAGATCACACAAATATTTGTTCCGTGCGGGAATCGAACCTGAAAAGGTAGAGAAAGATAATAATTTCACTGACCGTCCGTGTCCGAAAATTATAAGTTTTATTCTTATAAGTCATGATCATCATCATCATATCAGCCGAAGGATGTCCACAGCTGAAGAAAGGCCTCGCTGCGTTTTCCGGTGCGTGGTATCCACTCGAGAACATTTCCTTCCTTTCTTATAAATACCACGTAATAAAAGTAATCTTACGATCCTTTCACCCGTAGAACAAAAGAATTATTGCTCATCGAAAGAGAGGGAATTCTCGCGTAAAATAGCAGACATTTTTGAAATAGCGGTAGCTTGTCATTTGAAGCGTCGGTATCGGAGTCCGGCGAGCGGCGAGCCGCGGCGATCGCTGTAAATTTCATCGCAATAGTGAATGTACACGCGAGACTAAAAATAAACATGGCTGCCACAACGGGCGTAGTCAGGCGATACTGAGATAACTGCTCCAGCGTGTATCGACTACAACGGACCCGGCGCCGTGTTGTGACATGCGAATACACCGCACATAACATATATTGTTAATTAGTAGTGTTGAATTTAGTACACGAATAGCTTTCAGTGGGCGCCAAAGCATTTTTAAACGGCAAGGGAGATTAAGCTTTTTAATTTTATTTAGGTTTAAGCAAGATTTCCAACTCCTAAATAATAGTAGGAAGTAATATGCCTGATTGTAAGTATGAAAATAAACGTAACTTAGGAATATTAGGAATGAATCGAATGCCAAGATTTATATCTATGGAACAGAGTTATAATAGCTTTAAAAGTTATTCACAGAAATAATTTATGGGATGGTAAAGCGGCTTGAAGTCAGGCACGCAGAAAAAACAAATCTGAACCCTGGAAAACTTTTCAATCTCTTTCATATGTAGCAAAATGTGTATTCAAAGATACCTTTAGGAAAAGTCAGAATATTTCGCTTAAGGCACGAATTTGAAGAGTAATTCAGGTATACCAGCTTAGTACAGCAACGCGAGCAATATATATTGCTATTTCATGAAATAAAATCCTGTTTCAGTAATATTTACGTCATATTTGACTGCAAGCCGTTTGTCATCTCGCAACGTAATATTGGAAACGAAATCTTATGCGAACCATGAGATATAGCGGTGAGGCGAATGTTACAGAACTGCTATGCGTTTACGTCAGATACGTCAAGAAAAACAAATGGACAAGTAGATTGCCAAAGGATATTTTGTATGTAGTAGAGTTTAGTGAAATTATTGTAAGTGACTTATGCCCAATAGGTAATTTCACGAAACTCAACATACAAAAACTAATATCTCAAGGTAACGACTGCAGTGTGATGCCACGTAGAACGAGTTCTTTTATTTTATTTTTAGTGATCCGGTGGAAATATATATGCCGGAATAGTTAGGCCGGATTTCTACCGGCTAAAACCACTGGAGTGGTCATCTTCGGCACCGAAGGGAAGCCTCCCTAAGAACTCGAGTAATCTCCATCTAGAGCCACGCCTTTAGGCACATTTAGGAGGGGATACGTGTAAAGCGGTCACGCCCTCTAGCGGAGGGAAGGCGACTGCAGAGAGGCCACCTCCCCAGGCACTTCTCGGGGGGATTGAAAAGAATACCCGCGAAACCTCGCTATGCGCTGTGCTGCGCACATGGCGGCACGTAGCCACATGCATACCTCCATCTTCCCGTGGGTCGCACGGTATGAGCACGCAGGTTTCCCAATAGACACACTCGCGACCGCCAAGGCCCCCCGCCATATAAAGATGACGGGGGATCAGGCGTGTCAGTCACGGGCACCGCGGCGGTTGTTACCGCGGCTCCGGAGGTGCCGTAGGTAGCTTCTCCGAGCGGATCGGCCCTCACCCGATCCCGCTCTGCGACCTCCTTCTGGAGCATAACGCTCTCACAGAAGGGGACCACAGCACTCCAATTTTCATGCTCTGCCAGTATAGCATATATATATACACTACTACTGGCAGAGACAGATCTTGCCCGATCCGATCGACCAGGATCCGCCGCTCGGCAGTCCACGCAGGGCACTCTCCGAGCGTGTGCTGTGCGGTATCCTGATTGTCTCCACGGTGGTGGCACTGTGCCGTGACCTCGCGTCTACTAGGTCTACTAGTCCTTTTTTTTATTATTGGTGCCCAGTGGAAATTCTTCATGAACTTCCTTCGCCCCGGGGAAGGACGCAGGGGTATGCCGGACTCCTACCGGCTAAAACCACTGGGGCTGTCATCTTCGGCACCTAAGGGAGGCTCCAGGTCCTCGTATGATCACACTAGAGCCGCCCACTGGTGCCACGCCTATTGGCACATCTCGGAGAGGGTGACTGTAAAGCGGTCACCCCCCCAGGGGGATTGTAAAGGATCCCCCAAAGCGTCCCACGGCAGCGCGTGACCACATGCGTGCTACCGTCTTCTCTTGGGTCGCTTGGTGTGGGCACGCAGATTCCCCAATCTACGCACCCGCGAACCCAGAGGTCCCCCACCTTATAGCAATGGCAGGGGTTTTCAGGCGTATCGGAATTAGGCGCCAGAGCGGTTGTTACCCCGGCGCCGTCTCCTTCTTCTTCGAGCGGGATCGGCCCTCTCCCGATCCCGCTCTGCGTTCTCCTTCTGGAGCATGACGCTCTCACAGAAGGAGACCACTGCATTCCAGTTTTCGTGCTCTGCCAACATAGCCGACACTACAGCTGGCAGAGAGAGATCTTGCCCGATCCGATCGACCAGGATCCGCCGCTCGGCGGCCCACGCAGGGCACGCCTCGAGCGTGTGCTGTGCGGTGTCCTGGTCGCTATCACAATGGTGGCATTGTGCCGTGGCCTCGCGGCCTATCCTGTGCAGGTACGCACCGAAACAACCATGCCCGGTGAGCACCTGCGTCAGGCGATAGGTGACGCGCTCGCTCCTTCTGAGCCAGGCTCCGAAGAGCGGCAGGACGGCCTCGACGACGCGCTTGGTCGCAAATTGCATCCGCAGGCGGTGACGCCATTTTACAAGTGCGCGTCGCCGAGCCAGCCGCCGCAGCCTGTCCAACGCCCCTGGAGGCGCGTTTTCGCCGCTCTGGCGGAGGGAGCATCTCCGCCAGGATGTCAAAAGGCGGAAAACGCGCCAGGAGGGTTGCCGCCTCGTAGGAGACTGTTCGGTAACCTCGTGGGATCCGAATAGCCACTCTGCGCTGCAGACCGTTTGGTCCATTTTGGTTCTGCAGCGCTGGGCGCCTGATAGTCGAGCTGACCATACAGGCGCCCCATATAGGACCACGGACCGCACGACTCCTCCGTAGAGACGGCGAACTTCCTCACATGGTCCCCCGAGATTGGGCAGCAGCCGGTGTAGAGCACCCAGGTCTACTAGTCCTAGGGTAGTATTTGATTTTTTATGAGCTGACGTGACACTCGACACGGTACTTTGACAAGATGTAGGTATATAAAAAAAGATTTTGCAGCAAAAGTGTGAAAAAACAGAAACAAACTCGATTGAAGACACGAGCGGGACAATAATGTCCGTGAGCTTCATCTTAGCTAGATCACGTTTGTGGAGCAAAAGGAACGCGCGGCGAGCCGCCACAGTCAAAACGAGGAAAAAAACTTGCGTTCAAATGGAGCTTTTCATACTCATTTAACAAACTGTGCACTTGTCCAAGCGAGCTCATCACTGTCGTATTTGATTATACATAAACGTATAGTAAGTATACTAGTTCTCCTTAGGAAAATTACATTTTGGAACGCGGAAACCTAAAGTCGGACTATACTAAATGATCTATATGAACAAAAATATTTTCATCTTAACTAATCGACGTGAAATATATTTGTTTTATTTTAGACTGGAAGTAAAACCAAAAGACTTGAAAAAAAAGGCTAGTACGATTATAACTCTACATAAGATCAATGCAGCCGTACTTCAGAACTAAGCACGTGAAAATATTTCCAGGAAGCTAACAAGTGAATACCTACAGCAAAACAAAATGAACAAGCGCCAGTTCAAAATGTGCAATGTGACAACTCCATACAGCATTAAGAAGACATTAGGGGTGGGGTTAGAGTAGCGACAGAGAGCGCATTATTTAGCAATTTATCAAGTATCCGATAGCAAAGGAATATGAGCACTTTCGGCTGCTTTCCTCTTCTTTGTTATTACAATAGTTTCTGTAACAAACTTATTTTTATACTAGCTGTGACCCGCGGTTTCACCCGCCGTTTAATTTAAAAGAAATTGGATTATCTATACATCTATACAAATAAATATATATACAAGTATGGATTTTAATTCTTTTGCGCGGAACCCTAATTATTTTTCTCAAATAAAAGTAACCTCAGTTATTCCTTATAACATCAGCTATCTGCTAGTGAAAGTCCCGTAGAAATCGGTTCAGCCGTTTCAGAAATTAGCGGGAACAAACAGACAAAAAAATTACAAATAGCTTTTTTGTTGTAGGTCCCTAATTATTTTTCTCAAATAAAAGTAACCTCAGTTATTCCTTATAACATCAGCTATCTGCTAGTGAAAGTCCCGTAGAAATCGGTCCAGCCGTTTCAGAAATTAGCGGGAACAAACAGACAGACAAAAAAAATACAAATGACTTTTTTGTTGTAGGTATATAAATACTTTCATATGCATTTAGTAAAAAGCTGTTATTTTGACATTACAGACAGACAGACACTTCAATTTTATTTATTTGTATAGATTTTCATATGAGCATTGACAAGGTATGACTCCTTGACTGTAACGCTTGTAAATAAGTAGTTAAATATAATGTTTTTATTATATATTAGAAAGTAAACATTATAGCTGTCACTTTCGCTTGTCGGGCCACAGTGACTCGCTTGAAATCACCGCGTGAACCTTTCATCGTGCGTCACTACGAGCTTTCAAAAAGCTTTCAGTGGTCGATTGCGCTTGCCATGATTATGAGTGTTGCCAATACACGTTCTGCGATTGGAGTTATAGCGAATATGAATAAATGTACTGAAATTGTTGTTGTATACGTTGACGCAGCATCTACCACGTTAACCTCTCAATTTGTATGGGTAGCTGTGGCGCACCACAAAGTGCGGTTGCCAAGCGCCCGCAGCGGAAAATTTGGCGGACACCGATCGACATCGCGGCTCAAAACTATGCATTTTAAGTCAAATCAATCGATACGCGGTCTGACGCACACGTGTGCTAGTTGTTTATGTGCCACAAAAACCACAAAGTTTTGCGAGACTGCCAAATGTGGAAGTACATACATACTCCGCATGAAGTGGCTTTTAGGGCATCCCATGAGAGGAGTTAGCTTACGTTAGTGGACGAATGGGGCACAACTCACGCGGCGTCATTATCGTTACAGTTCAGTGGTCGGCGCCAATTTGAGCGGGTGTGTAACGAGCACTGCGCCCACACCAGTCCCAGGACTTGCTTAATTGAGCTCTCTACACAGTCAATTTCTTTACATGAAACTTAAAATGATATTCGGATAATATGCTAAATACTCTACAAACGTTGACTACATGTATGCATCGGTACTTGTATTATAGGGTTACTTATGCAATTCATTCAATTTCTTTGTTAAATATGTGATGTTTGTCAAGGGCCATATTCAATTCTAAACGCATTATATAATTTCTATAAATGCCTTTCATACTCATTAAATATTGCTTTCATACCCAAATGGGTATGTTGTTGTTTAAAATGTAGAAAATGCCAAAAGCTTTGATCGAATACAAAGAAAAATGAAATTGGATGAAATCATTTAATTTCTTTGATGAGTGGCCATAGCCCTTAGATTGCCGTGTGGTACCGACTACGCATAGCACCAATCCGTCTCATCCCGTCGGTGTCGTAAAAGGCGAGTATGGGATTAACCGGAGATGGGCAGCAGCGTCCTTCGAGTACATTAACAACTCAACCGCGATCGCCAACCCGCCTGCCCAGCGTGGCGATTATGGCAAAACCCCTCAGGGTGTGCTCACAACACAAAGCGGTCGTTGTGGCGATCTTTGGGGGAGGCAGTGTCCAGAAGTGGACTTTACTCGGCTGAAACGATAGCCATAGATATTGAAATTTGATAAAAAGAAACGTATTCGTGTTTGGACCGTACGAAACCTTAAATTAACAATGAACAACAAAATTGCGCAGTGTAGTAAGGTATACAGAACTATCGTCGAGGTTGATGGAGGTAGATGGCCTGTGGTGGAGACGGGTACCGGAGCGTGCCTGCTCCCGCACCCATAAATATTTTACGGTGCACTCCTTTATGGTATTGTGATTAGATTGTCGCGTTGCTTGTGCCACGCGAATCTATGGTATATCGAATTTGGAATAAATTGAACGCGTGTTCGTGAGTATTTCGCATACGAATTTTGCCAAGAACTACATATGCTATGGGATATATATTATAAGATTTGTTGCAATATTTTGGTATTCTCTTTAAATTATTACAGGTGCCATTTTTATTACCTGATTATGCCAAATACGAAACTTGTCTTCTAAGCTGTTTGCATGTACACAGCAAGAGTTAAATACACAAGGTTCTATTTTCTAAGGAACTTTATCAATGTTAAGTTCGTGTTTGTTGATTTACTATAAAATACCAAAACGGAAGGGTAAGTATATTATTATAATCCTACATCTGTAAGCGACTAGCGAGCAGTCAAAATGAGATACACAATACCTCTCCAATCTCCAATAGATCAGCTCTATAAATATGTTGACAAGCCTCGGGTAAGTGTTATATTTTCGTTCCAATATCGAAATAATAAATATGATATAGCGCAAGGTGGCTCAGATACAGTGGTGTTCGATCTAGCCAAACCGGGGCGCAGGCGAACATGATGTCTACACAGTGTCGGAGAAGGGGAAGTGGTAAGGTCGCGTTACGCCGTTTGAAAGTGAGATGCGAGGCGCCAGGAGAGCAACAAATTAAGTCCCCGCGGGGAGCGGCTGCCCGCCCACGCCCGCGTTGAGAGCCCACCCGCGATAACGTCTCGCCGAAGGGAAAACTTGAATATTTCCAACGAATTACGTAACCAAATTCGCCGAATAAAAGTTCGCATACGTGCTCCAACAACCGGCAAAGTATTATTGAAGTTCTCTTTACATTCTAATTAGGAGTTTAGAAGCGTTTAATCGTTGAATATGTCGCCTTCGAGAATCCATTCTGCGTGAAAAGTTTTTATTTAATACAGTAATTGTACGAGTATCAGTTATCAAATTTGTTTCTGCGCGACTTCAGTGCCTCCAGTATGTTATAAATATGTTAGCACTTCTCAACTTTCACAAATATAACACTTAATATCGTAGGTATTTCATCGCTACGTTTTAGCGGACTGATATATTGGACTGATATATTTTTTATTCAACCACATATTATTAGTATTCCGTGTGGTGTCCGGATTAAGAATATAGCACCACTCCATCTCCTCCCGTGGAGGTCGTAAAAGTCGACTAAGGGACTCTTAACCAGAGGGATGGGCAGCAGCGTCCCTTTTGCTGAGCAGTAGCAACTCTGCGCTCACCAACCCGCTTGCCAAGCGTGGTGAGTATCGGCAAATTCCCCCCAAAATGACAACACAACATAAGCACCGGCCCCCAGTTCCCGGCAGCCCCGCCATTCCTGGTCATGGTAGCGGCCACGGAAACGGCGGGGCAGGGGGTGCTAAGAATCTCCGGATGGGATCCGGCTACCACCCAAACCGAAAACTGGCCCTGGTGACATATAACACACGCACACTGAGGGCAGACGAAAAGATTGTTGAGCTGGAAGAAGAAATAGATAAGTTGCACTGGGATATCATGGGTCTATCAGAAGTCCGAAGAGAGGGGGAGGACACGATAACCCTGAAATCCGGCAACTTATTCTACTACCGGGAAGGCGAACATCTGTCTCAAGGTGGTGTCGGGTTTCTCGTCCGCAGGTCCCTCATTAACAGTATAGTGGCCATCGAAAGTGTGTCGAGCAGGGTAGCGTACCTTATACTCAGAATATCCAAGAGATATTCGTTGAAGGTCATACAGGTCTACGCACCGACCTCGACACACCCAGATGATGAAGTAGAGAGTATGTATGAGGACGTAAGTAGGGCCATACATACCTCGAAGACACATTTCACTGTTGTGATGGGGGACTTCAACGCAAAACTGGGCACTCGATGCGATGGTGAGTTGAGAGTGGGGCAATTTGGATATGGGCAACGGAACCCCAGGGGACAGAGGCTGGCCGACTTTTTGGAAAAGGAGGGACTCTTTATGATGAACTCCTTTTTCCAAAAGCCGCCTCACAGGAAGTGGACCTGGATGAGTCCCGATGGTTCCACGAGGAATGAGATTGACTTCATCATGACCAATAAAAGACAAATATTCAATGATGTCTCTGTGATCCACAGGGTGAAAACCGGTAGTGATCACCGAATGGTAAGAGGCACATTGAATATTAATCTCAAAGTTGAGAGGTCTCGTCTGATGAGGTCTACGCTCCGGCCCTCTAGTGCTCATATCCAAAACCCCGAGAGCTTTCAACTCGAACTCCAAAACCGCTTCGAGTGCCTGGAACATTGCGTATCTGTGGACGATTTAAATGGTAGGTTTGTAGAAACTGTCCAAACGGTTGGGTCTAAGTTCTTTAAAGCCCACCGTAAAGGTAGACCAAAAAAGTTCTCCGATCACACTCTCGACCTTATGGCAGAAAGACGCGCCATGACGCTGCAGTCTTCCGATGATGCTGAAGCATACCGACTGCTCAATAGACGGATATGGAAGTCGTTGCGGCACGATATCCGCACCTTTAACACTAACGGTGTTAAAGAGGCGATTGAGCGGAATCAAGGCTCCAAAGTGTTCGCAAGAGACAAGTCTATTGGGCAAAGTCGTATTATGAAGCTGAAGACCGAGGACGGCAGTGTAGCGTCGACTAAGCCAGAGGTTTTGAGAGAGATTGAGAACTTCTACCGGCAGTTATACACCTCGGTTACTATACCTACCATTGGCTCTGACAAAGACCCGCGAGCCAAACTAACCCGACACTATACCGAGGATATTCCGGACATCAGCCTGTACGAGATTAGGATGGCCTTGAAACAGCTTAAAAATAACAAGGCGCCGGGTGGAGACGGAATTACGACAGAGCTTCTGAAAGCGGGTGGAACACCGGTACTTAAAGTCCTTCAGAAGCTATTCAATTCCGTCTTACTCGAGGGCACAACGCCGGAAGCGTGGAACAGAGGTGAGGTGGTGCTCTTCTTCAAAAAGGGTGATAACACCCTATTGAAGAATTATAGACCCATCTCACTTCTGAGCCATGTTTATAAGCTGTTTTCAAGGGTCATCACGAATCGTCTCGAGCGCAGGTTTGATGACTTCCAGCCTCCCGAACAAGCCGGTTTCCGAAAAGGTTTCAGTACCATAGACCACATCCATACGCTGCGGCAGGTTATACAGAAGACCGAGGAGTATAATCTGCCACTATGCTTGGCGTTTGTGGACTATGAGAAAGCCTTCGATTCGATCGAAACCTGGGCAGTGCTGCAATCTCTGCAGCGGTGCCAGATTGACTATCGGTACATTGAAGTGTTGAAGTGCTTATACAGAAACGCCACCATGTCGGTCCGAGTACATGAACAGAGCACGGGGGCAATTCCATTGCAGAGAGGTGTGAGACAGGGGGACGTCATTTCCCCGAAACTGTTCACCGCTGCAATGGAGGATGCCTTCAAGCTACTGGAGTGGAAAGGATTCGGCATTAACATCAATGGCGAGTATATCACTCACCTTCGATTTGCCGATGACATCGTAGTCATGGCAGAATCGCTGCAAGAGCTCAGCACAATGCTCGATGATCTCAACAGAGTTTCCCAACAGGTGGGCCTTAAAATGAACATGGGCAAGACGAAAGTCATGTCAAATGCCCATGTCGTGCCCATCCCAATATCCGTTGGGAGCTCTGTTCTCGAAGTTGTTGACGAGTATGTCTACCTAGGACAAACTGTCCAGTTAGGTAGGTCCAACTTCGAGAAAGAGGTCAATCGTCGAATCCGACTCGGCTGGGCAGCGTTCGGGAAACTTCGCAACGTCTTTTCGTCAACAATACCGCAATGCCTCAAGACGCAAGTCTTTAACCAGTGTGTGTTACCAGTGATGACATATGGAACAGAGACGTGGTCACTCACAATGGGCCTCATAAGAAAGCTCAAGGTCACTCAGCGAGCTATGGAGAGAGCTATGCTTGGTATTTCTCTACGAGATCGAATCAGAAATGAGGAGATCCGTAGAAGAACTAAAGTTGTCGACATAGCTGAAAGGATTAGTAAACTGAAGTGGCAATGGGCAGGGCACATTGCTCGTAGAACTGATGGCCGTTGGGGCACAAAGGTTCTCGAATGGAGACCGCGCACCGGAAAACGCAGCGTGGGACGACCTCCAACGAGGTGGACAGACGATCTGGTGAAGGTCGCTGGGAGTCGTTGGATGAGAGCGGCATGTGACCGCTCGTTGTGGAAATCTAAGGGGGAGGCCTTTGTTCAGCAGTGGACGTCCTGTGGCTGATATGATGATATGATGACATATTATTGAACTTTCTTTTGACGGCTCATTATACACGTCAGATACCGGACGAGAGTTTAACAAAGGTAATATTTTTTACACACGTGGGGAAAAAGAGACTATATCAATTACCATGAACAGGTCGACTTATTTTTGATCGTACTTATCAAGCATCGGTTAAACGCTTAGCTGTACATTTATTGCTCCTATAATATGTTAAGAGTATACATATGATGAAAATATTTTATTGGCCAATATTCCCTTATTTTATTTTACGTTATTCGAAAAAAGTTATAGTCGTTTCACGAGAGAAATAAAACTCTTACCGCAACATAAACTTTATCACATAAAGTCATAAATATTTTGTATCAATATCACTTCCCCCGTTTGAGGTGCGGCATTGGCGTTCGTTTCTAAATATGAAGTTTAAAGTTTATTGGCATCAAACTTTTTATTTTAAATTTCAGCGCTCTTTTATTTCAGCAACGTTTTTAATCTCTGCACGTTCGTTATTTGAGTCGCAAAAGTATCACGTATACGCGGTATGGTTATGTGACCAGTACAAAATAGCAGATCGTTATAAATTCACTGCAAATGCCAGTGTTTGAAACGACACTTCTGGATTAACGAGCAGATTAAACAAGCAAGAAATAATAGATGCGCGATACAGTTAATGACAGACCCATAAAAAAAGAAGGAAGAAATCTGCCAATAGCAAAGCTTAAGCGAGGGTATAAAATTAAATGGGTAGAAGGCGTTTTTACAAGTTTATCGAGCGTTCTACATCGGGCAGACATCTAATGGGCTCGCAGGCGCCGCGCACGCTGCCTGTCTGTCTCGGCGGCCAGTGACGTGCGCCCGCCCGCCAGACCGTATGAAACCGACATTTAGACCTTAGCAATTTCCGATCGATAGCCAACTATGAAAACGTTTCACTTATGACATGTCACGCTATGTTACATTTGGATGGTGGAGCGATAATAAAGAGTTCACTATGAAGACGTGAGTGCAGCGAGAACAAAAAGGTTGAAATGGGCGCTACTTACACAGAACGGCGCGGTTGGCTGCCCCTCGCTCCGCTTTTAATGCGGATTTATCGACTCAAATTAATCGTGTAAGTAGAGAGCCGGCCGAGGAAAGTTGCGTGAAACGCGATAAAGGCCCTCTATTCGTTCGAAAAGCCGTTCATTTCGATTTGGCTAAATTGACTTTAGTTTACTATAAACCTGGTTAAGAGAGAGCATGACTACTTGATTGATTGGAGAGTATCTGTACAAAGTTATGAATCAAGCTGAAAAGTTTTCAGGCTCAATATCAATTTCCCAACACATTCATTAATCTTATGTTATCGTGGAAATGTCCGTGCTAATGGCGTTACATCAGAGTGGTCTATGTCCAGCAGTGGACGAAACAATTCCGATTGTAAGATCAGGCCAGTGCATCCTTTAATTTACTCATGCCGCATGAAACAGCAAAGCTTTGCTCTAATTCTTCTGCAACTAAGCGATTTTTTTTGCCACTTCTAACTTTGTCTGAAGGAACTGAAAGTTCCATAATTTTACTACTACCATCTTCTCATCCTTCACGCAATCTATATAAATAGTTTGATATTATTAATGAAATATCAGTTGAGTTCTTCTACGTACGTACGTAATTTTCAGCTAGACCATCAGAGTTTTAATTTTCTTGCTACTTACGAATGAAGATTCAAAAAGTACCCAAAACCGTTTTCCTGAACTATAGCCAAAAACTACTTACTTTAGCCAAAGATATATAACTCGTTAGTACATAATGTTCAATATTGGTAATAGTTAACTTTATAAATAAAGCAATTTTTATAAATTGTTAAGAATTGCTAGCCAAATAATTTCTTGAAATAATAAGGTGTCACTCCAAACTAATTATATACGATTTTCCCCAACTATATGTGATAGACGCATGTTTTGTAAACAGCGCGACAGTGGCGATGCGGTTTCGGGTGCGATGTCGAACGCGACTGGGTCTCCGGAACGACACGTCAGCCCACAATCTCATTTGTGCTTCCCACTACAACGAGCGACACGTAGGAAATGAGATGCGATTAGCTTACCCAGCCGGCGAACATTTGCTCTGTACATCAGCACAACATTCCCATAAATTTAAAATAGCTGTGACAACAAACCCGTAAGGAAATATTGCCTGTTTATCAGCTCAGGTACACCCTACTTACATTAAACATGTTTCCAGTGAGATTGTAACTTTATAAGGCGCCCACAATCACCCTAATCGAACCGTTTTACATACAGATTCAACTGCAGTAAGTTGCCATTGTGCACTTTCTTGAGTTTTGATAAATGATCCGATTAAAATGAGATTGCTGATAGTATCTTATTAGTTTTAGAACATGTATATAAGACTGCTGACTAAGGATTATTGCTTCGAAACGATCGATATTACAAATGGATATTGTAATTTTATTTGATTTGCATATTCGTTGGTAATATAGTAGTGTAGTTAAATTTGTGAGCTGCCAGTAAATGTTAAAATGGCGCGACCGCTGCCAAACAAATGCAACGGAACAGTAAACAGTGCAATAAGTTACAATCATCAGATCCGTCGAAAGTAATTCACAAAAGATATTTGCAGCGTAACGGTTTCCTCCAACTTTTGGAATAGAAAATTCTCAAGGAAAAGCCTTGTGTTCTTCGACGGGGAGTGAGAGAGTGATTTCGAGCCGCTTACACTGGCACCCGCTCCGGGACTGCATAATACATTGCGGAGAATGCACCGCAGTTTGATCCCTTTCTAGACAAGGTAAGTACGACTGTACTCCGAGTGGAAAGTTCTCTTGATGTTACCTCCACTTTTCTACCAAGTAAGGACATGAGCTAGTAAGGGGCTTTACGGTTTCAACGTAAATTGACAAAGTTTTGAGTATGACATCTCTTTGTCTTCTTACAAAGGGATATCGACCATGTTCAATTATTTATGACTAATTGTTCTTACAACTTTGGAAGTGCAAAGTTCGAGCGAAGGTATTAAAGGGATACGTACAAACTTGTGTGGGAATAAAGGCATTTAAGGTATAGACGAGACATAAGTCATTAGACGCCTACTCAGACCTACTGAAGCTATGAATAAAATCTGAAATATCGTGTTTATATAATAAATGTCTTACGTTTTCGCGAGTATTACACATTAAAATAAAACACTTTTAAACGGATTCCATCGCGTATATTTTAGATTTTTTGTTTCCTGACGTTTCGAACACTTTGCAGGGTTCGTTTGCACAGTCATCCTGCGACCACGAACCCTGCAAAGTGTTCGAAACGTCAGGAAAAACAAAAATATAAAATATACGCGATAGAATCCGTTTAAGAGTGTTTTATTATATCGTGTTAATAGTTTTGAAGAAAATTTCGATACGGCGAAACCATCTTACTTTTGTCGTTAAAAATGTTCAAGAATTTTATTCCCGGCCACGTCCACACTAGCTCTACAGCTCGTAAAAGTTTAGTTTGTGGATAATAAATATGCTGTGTTTATCCGAATACGAATACTGCCGAAACGAGCAGTTGTTTCTGTACGTAATCTGTGCATCTATCTCATATAACATTTCTATTATTCAAAATGGAGACATATTTTCAATTGTTTAGTAAAATAAATAAACCGCGTATCCTAAGTGATGAAATCTATACTTACTTTTACGTCACCCGTACTGTCCAATAAATACCAAGAAAATACCTTCGAATTATAGCTGTCAATAAACCAACACGTAATTTTGGTCTTTGTTTAATTATAAATTTCAAAGTTGTTTTGGAATATTGAATTAAACCTAACAATATTTTATGTGATATTATGCAATGTCATTTCTTGAAATACACAATTAATGTAGGTAAAGAACAACACGAGTCGCAAGATTTGGTTTTTTAAATGTAAAGTTGTTGCTTATTCAAATATGCTAAGTTATTTGACCTTAAGCTTTAAAAAAGTAATAGGATTTCATAGAACGGTTTAGATATTATTTTTATAAAAAGAAAAGTTAGGTCATCATCATCACCATTATTATATCAGCTAAAGGACGTCCACTGCTGAATAAACGCCTCCCTCGTAGATTTCCACAATGGTCGGATACATATCGCCAGCATCCAACGACTCCCAGCGCCTTCGTCCGTCCGTATGCGGTTGGAGGCCATCCCATTCTGAATTTTCCGGTGTGCAGTTCTCCACTCGAGAACCCTTTAGCCCCAACGGCTATCAGTTCCACAAGCAATGTGCCCTGCCCATTGCCACTTCAGCTTACTAATCCTTTCAGCTATGTCGGCAACTTTAGTTCTTCTACGGATTTCCTCATTTCTGATACGATCTCTTACATATATACCAAACATAGCTCTCTTCATAGCTCGCTGAGGAGTGACCTCGAGCTTTCTTACGACAACCATTGTGAGTGACCATGTCTCCGTGCCATATGCCATGTCTGGTAAACTGGTCTGTAGTTTCGTGTTATTATTATTTTAATGTGGATCGACCAGGCAGTCATTTTCTTTCTTTTTATTGATGTCCAGTGGAAATTCTACATGGAACTTCCTTCACCCCGGGGAATGGCTAAGGGGTATGCCGGACTCCTACCGGCTAAAACCACTGGAGCGGTCATCTTCGGCACCGAAGGGGGGCTACAGGTCCTCATACAGACCAGATCACACCAGAGCCGCCCATTGGTGCCACGCCTTTAGGCACATAACGGAGGGGATGACTGTAAAGCGGTCACCCCCTCTAGCGGAGGGAAGGCGACTGTAAAAAGGTCGCCCCCCAGGCACTTTTTGGGGAGGATTGTAATGGATCCCCCCAAGCCTAACTTTGCGCTGTGCTGCGCACACGGCGGCACGTGGCAAAGTGCGCGCCAACGTCTTCCCGGGGGTCGCTCGGTGTGAGCACGCAGACTCCCCAATCTGCACACCCACGACCCCCGAGGCCCCCCAACATGTAGTGACGGCAAGGGGCTCAGGCGTGTTGGACTTGAGAACCGGGACGGTTGTTGCCCCGGCGCCGTCTTGTCCTTCTCCGTGCGGGATCGGCCCTCTCCTGATCCCGCTCTGCAGTCTCCATCTGGAGCATGACGCTCTCGCAGAAGGAGACCACTGCACTCCAATTTTCATGCTCTACCGACATAGCCGACACTACTGCCGGCAGAGAGAGATCTTGCCAGATCTGATCGACTGGGATTCACCACGCAGGGCATTCCTCGACGACCAGGCAGTCTTAGACAATACTGGGCGGTTTTCATCGGAATTATGTTATTGAACAGAATGCTTGAACATTATTCATTAATCATTTTATATTAAACACAAACATAACGACGTAGATACGACATATTCAGCTGGTTATGGTCAGTTATGGTCCGGTGAAGAGGACCTGACCTTCGTTGCACGTACTGAAAACTTAGGTAAATGACCGCCTACATAAGTAATTCAGACGGTTCGAATAAACAAAACAACTAACAAGAATCTTTCTTATTTCATGAATAACTTAGTACTACCTTCGTATATAGATCTATTACGTTACAAGTTAGTTAAATGTACACGGGCGGTACCTCAAACACCAACAAAAGACGTGTTTTAAGCAACGTCGTGCAAGGTTAACCGGTGTTTGCTCATTTGACAAAAAACATAATGTTCAGAAACATTCTAACTATACTAAATTGTAAACGAGTTACCTTGGCAAGTTAATTTATTGAACCAAGTTCCATTGACATTTTGATAGTATCAAGCCAAAACATTCGTACTACCCACCTACTACGTCTTTGATGCAGTGAATCAACATATGTATCAATGACGGGAAAGTTATTTATCAACATATCAACAGATGATTTGCGTGTTAGCTGATAGAAGCAGGCACAGGTGCGGAATCTATTTTAATAGTATTTTGCAGTTATACAGATGAACAGTAAACAGCCAGAAAAGGCCCTTTTAGAGAGTTCAGCCAGATCAGGCAGATCTTCATTCAGATCATGTTATCTATGTTCCGCCTGGACCAGGCGGAACATAGACTGATGAACGAAGGTGATCATTAAATGAAACTTTAAAATATAAAACAACGCAGGAAACATAGAAAAAACTGTAGCCATTTTGCTGAGCAAAAGTTACGAAAGATAAGCGGGTAAGATCTTGGTATTTTGCCAAGAGAGTAATCATGAAAAATATGACAGAGAAACAGCACGATATTAAAATACGAAATATACTTTCAGCTAGACAAAATATCACAAAGGATAGCGCAATACCTAGTGTTGATTTATTCAGACTAAGGTATGATAATGATTTGTCATTGCGGTTTTAAACGAATAGTTATTATTATCATAATATTACTTACTTTAAAGAGGGCTCCTTTACAATGATATATGACTCCGGGCAAAAATCTGAAACAGAAAACAACAATATTACTACATATTGTAAGAAGACCTAGAAAGAATGCACGAGTAAGCTAAGTTTAGAAAGCTATAACCGGATGAGATCACTTCCTAAAGAGATATTAGTCTTAGAACACATTCATTCGCAGTTGAATATAAAACTAAACCAATTACAAGTTTTCCAATATGCCCGGCAAATTATACCAATGTTAAAGTCCCTATATCCCCTCTACACGGCTTCTTGAAGACGTATCCTTAAATTAAAGTTTGGAGAATTTGCGACGCACTCGGCCGGATTTATACACACATACAAAGACATGAGACACGACTACATATTATTATATTGTATGTGCAGTTAAAAGCATTTGCAGTCAACTGAGTTGCGGTGCGTGACTTTAAAACTGTTAGTTCGTTTTCTTCGACCTTCTGGCCGGTTTGGGTCGTACGCGCTGGACATTACGACTTATTGTTTTAATGACTTGTTTATGTTATAGGCAATGTGTATAATAGGGATTCTATACATTGCTGGTGGTCAACGCAGCCAATATCTGGTATAGAATTATATGCTTGGCATAATCACTAGAGATTCTATCGAATTCCAGCTATGAATGCCAGGATTTTTATAGGGAATGTATCATGATGACAAAGTAGCCATGACACAGTATCTCTATATCTAACTCCATACAGTCAATCAATGCTAGCGTTTTTGCTGACTAATCGAGCGTGGAATTCAGGGGAGGGGGAAGGTTTCGATGGGTCTTCTATCCCGAGCTGCAGTATGACATGATGGTCCTGCTGGTACATTCTCTTTTGAATGCAGTCGACTGTTTTGGTTTGTTTTTTAAAATAAAGGCTTCGCTTTCGGGGCAGCTCATGGGAGCATTGCCTGGTTGAAATTGTATAACACAGGGTGCAACATGTCCGGAGATTTAGGCATTAAGTTATATGGCAACATTTCCAGATTTTGTATATTCTGTACCAAATTTCTCATCAATTAGTTCAGCCAATGGTATCGATTGATTGAATTAAAACAAAGTACCTAGAAATTTAATATCGTCGAGTTTATTTTTCTCTAATCCCATCCTTTTCAACAATCTTTAAGAAATCTTGCTGGAAAAGGCAAATATGTTGTTACAAAATATGTTTCATTTTATTTAGATTTGGTTAACTTTTCTCGATCCATTGGAAATACGGCGTTTTTTTTATATCTACTAAAAATTCACGAGCAGAGTGTTAAAACAATAAATCTGTACCGGGGCTCCTGTAGTGTTTGCTGTGCAATCAAGTCGCTATTCTGGTTACATTATTCCTTTTTGCAGCGCTAAACAAAAAAGCTGCGCTTAAAAACTCCATTACTGGGCGGCATTCGTTTTGCCATGACACAATACGCATTAACTAACAAAATGAGAGCGTCGTAGCTAGTTACAGAAATAAAAGTTGTTATTATGAATAGCGCACGATGGTGGCGCGGTCGGTGGCGCGGGCGGGCCAGGTAAACGCTGTTATTTGCATTACACGCCCCGGCCCTTGGCTAGGATTTGTGACATCCGCCAGTAAGCTCAGCGAGCGCTCTCTCGTGGCAACTCTAATTATTGTTGAATTCATTACGGAAACGGCGACATGTACAAGATTGGATTTTGTGCAAATATCTTAACAAGGTACATTACCTTTCTACAGTATGCGATTGCTATCTTATTGCTAAGTGTAACAGTTAGCTAGCGAAGCGAACTCCACGACCGCGACGGTTAGATACTGTACCGTAAGAGAAAAAGCTTCACATTCACATTTAGTAACTAATTAACGCGATGAAACGGTAGCTGACTTTAGGAATAATAGTTTAATTTAATTTACAGGATTGAAACAGCAGCTAGATAAAAGTTAGAATTATAGTGAAGGAAACTGAAGGAACAACTGGTGTTAGTCTGAATAAGGTCTGAAGATACGGCTAATAAGAGGCAGTGAGGCGGGGGCGAGTTAAAGCAAGCTTGTTGAGCGTGGAGGCCGCAAGTGCACAAGTTTCACGCCGGCGACGGCTCCATGTCACGCGTCTTTTTACAGAACATCTGAAATGGCGAGCAGGGCGGAGTTCTAAAGCTAGAGCTAGTTCCGTGCGACACGACGGGTCGGAGACAAAGACCTTACACATCCACACAAGCGTTTATAACAGCTGTTTTTGTTTTTGTGAATTTTTATATCCGGTATCTTTAAGTTTCGTATTTAAATCGACACGCAAAATGTTGATAGCAACAGTTTATGTCCCTTGTTGCAGCTCAGAATTATAGTTTCGAGCTTGTTGGTATGTATCTCTTGTGACCTATAGCTCGAGATAGGGGATCACCGCTGAGCCAGCGTCGCCCAGACAACAATAGAGAAACTTTACACGACACACTGAACATGAGGAATTGGCTTTTGCTACACTCGGCATTTATAGTTGTAATGAGGAAGTTGGAAGTTATCAACTATTTATAACTGTTAAAAGTTAACTACGTGTTTGTATGAACATGGTCCGAGTCAAATTTCTTAATGAACCATGTAAATTTTTTATTGGTGAGTCGTGCTCGAGTTGTAAAAGTATCCTATTATCTGGTTCCTGTTAAAACAATAATCGCTTACTTTAATAATGTCTATGGATAACCACAATAAATATATAGTAATATATCAATTCAATTAAAATAAATATTGTGTTAAAATAATAGTGATTCCAATATCTGTCATATTGGAATTACTGTATAATAAATATAACATAATGTTGTAGCAGACCCTTGAATGATTCGAGTTTTTGGCTCTCAGAAGGTAGTGGTAACCAAGTTTTATATTTTATTTTTATAATGTTTAATGTATTTCTTTATTTTTTATTTTATTTTACGTTTATAGAGCAACTAGGGAGAGGCATAGGACTTATGCATAATAATTTTCCTTGATTTCAGCTCTTATTCCATTAATAACAAATAATTACTGGGTTTACTATACAGCTTAATTTGAGTAGTGTTAATTATCTTCTATTTGAAACCAAGACAAATTTAGGCATGAAAGTGATTTAGCTTTATTAAACCAATATATTTTCAGAACATTTCGCTAAATGTACTTAATATGCGAGTAAGTCGGTGTATTAGCATGAATGGGAGTACCAAACTTTTGTATTTTCAGAGAGAAAAAAAACTTTAAAACAAGAATTTTATTAGTAAAGTTATATAACGCGCTTTCAAAACTCAATCGAAGTGCGCGGCACGTCGTACGTAAAACTCGACGAAAGTATGACTATGACAAAAGCACGTGCGCACCCGAACCTTCCAAACTTCCCGAAGGACACCGCGACGTTATTTAGGGGCGTTTCTGAAAGGCAAGGTGTGTCGTCTCGCGCCCAAGGGAATTCACTACGTTTTAAAGCTGGTAATTTGATGTGAGTCTTTCGAGATTTTTCCATCTTCCCGGGTCGTTCGGGGAACGGGCGGATTAGGCCACGCACGGCATGGGCGAGGGCGGCGACGCGCCAGATTAATGTCGCGAGCTTTGCGCCAAATTTAAAATGTCACGTTCCATTTTTCCAGCCAACAGAACCCGTCACCGACCCGAACAGTTAATACTTCCGATTGCACGCATTCCTTACGCAATAATAAATGGACACGCAGGCGGAATAAAAAATAATATGCTGAGACGTTCAATTATGTAGGTAACATACGGTTATTCTTTCATTTATTTATAAGATACAGTAACTTAGAAAGCACGGTTGAGTAAAGTTATTTCAGCGTTACTTAACAAAATAAGCAATCTTGAAGATGACGACGTGATAAGACTAGACACTGAATTGTCGTCCTTGAGACTATATGAAGAAAAACTGTGGGAGGTCAATGATTCCTATGTGTGTCTACAGCACACATACGCACATGTATTATCTAAATTGTAGTCAACATGGAAACAGGGCGTAGGAAAAAAGGCAAAGTCGTAAAACTGGCGCCCACCAATCGCCAAATAAGGCCAGCGAGGCACCGGCGAGCCGCGCGGCGTCGTCCTTGACTCCCGGCCAAATGACATAAGTTGGCCCATGGGCGCGGATTCTTGACTAATCGATAAACAAGACGGAATGAAGAACCAAAACGTTGAATCGCCGCACCCACGCTAAGCTATTAACTTGCCGCCTAATTTGGACATGATCCCACAAAACTGTTGAATCAGACGCAAAAAACATAGACAATGATAAAAAGAACATTTAAACTTCATGCAGTCCAAAAAACTGCCTAACACTTTGTTGTACTTCTTGCAATAAAGGCATCGTGTAAGCATGATCTCACTGAGAGCTTGAAATGTTAAAAAGAAAAATCGTACATCCATCATGAGAGGCGATTTCATCTTAGTTATATTTTTATAATATTTGCTGGCGGCACATAAGTCTGAAACTTTTCCAATTTTCACATTCCCGCAGAAGTCAACATTCATGAAGAGCCTTAATTTTAATAATTTCACTTTTATAGTATATGGAGTGCGTGTCCCTAGCAGCCATAAAATGTGCGTGCGGGTGAAAATTGATGCGTTAGGATATGGTGTAAATTTTGGGCTTATTATCGTAGCCTTGAATTTTGATAGGCCTAACGGGCATAGCTTGATACACTTTTCACACGATCACACCTCAGTTTGTTTTACTGTCAGTAGTATTCATAAAAAGTGAAGCTAAATGAGTTTAAGAAATCGTTAATAAGGCCATTTTTACATATACACGACGAAGTTGAATGCGATCGCCTCAATAAAAACTACGATGTTGATGAGGATTTAATCTATTTGTCTATATAGTGGTCGATTATTTTGTTGACTGTTATGAAGCTACCACAAAACAATGTAGTTAAACGAATGCTTGTAGCTGCTAGTTTACAAAAAAGCGATGCCTAGGTAAAAATAACGAGATCCCAAACAGAGTAATTTGTAGCTTTAATGAAATTCCCTCCTTGTAGTCTGGCGGCGCATCAAAGTAGGAGTACTTTTACATCCACGACTGCACAAAGGATTCACCCATAGATTTCAACAAGTAAAATCTATGGCAGGAACACCAGAATACCGCACAGCACACACTCGAGTTGTTCTCTGCCGGTAGTAGTGTCAGCAATGTTGCCAAAGCATGATAATTTGGAGTGGAGCATGACGATCTCACAGGAGACCGCAGAGCGGGTTCGGAAGAGTACCGATGCCGCACGCAGAAGGACGAGACAGCGCCCGGGTAACAACCGCTCCAGCGCCGATGTTAACCACGCCTGAGCCCTTGCCACCGTTACACCGCAGAGATCGCGGGCGCGCAGTTAGGCGAGCCTGCATGCTCATACCGAACCGCCCTCGGGAAGACGGCGGCGCACGAGGTCACGTGCCGCTGTGTGCGCAGCCTTTACAATTTCCCCGAGATATCCGGGGGGTTTTTTACAGTCACCTCCCCTCCGCTAGACGGGGCGACCGGTTTACAGTCATCCCAACCGAGATGCACCAATGGGTGGCTCTAGTGGGATTATATGAGGACCTTCGGTGCCGAAGGTGACCGCTCCAACGGTTTCAGCCGGTAAGCGTCCGGCACAATCCTATACAAGACGTACATCCACGGAAGACCAATAAAAAAGGATTAACATGCGGAGCATCTGGTTTGCTGTCAAGTTCATTGGAGAGTCCCACGTGCTCGCCCTCGTGAGCCAGGTGACTGACTTTACCATGTAGCATTCATGACGACGTGTATGGTAAGTAATTACACGTCCAAGTAATGCCGTGTCGGCCAATGGCTTTTATAATCTCTTATCTTGTTACTGCAATCGTAAATAGTACCGTCGTCAATCATGATTATTTTGCATTGTTCCATGTAACGATAATGATGTCGTTAGTAGGATCGCTGGTTTGTTGTTCAGAAGATTAACAAGTGTTTCTTTCGAAAGTAAATGTATTCCAATATTTTTATAAGAAAATAAAAATACAGAAGAACGTATGATATACATTAAGGAAATGGCATTTGCGATAGGTAGTTATCAAATATATTGCAGACGCGATTATTTATTATGTAGCGCAACCGTAGCATAATTTGAGTTTATGTTTCTATCTTAATTACAATTATTTGGGATAAAATCCGGTTAAAACCATATTAATATAACATTATATTCAATACCTACAAAACAGATTCAATAAGACAAATGTGAAGCTAAAACATTTCTGTGATTCTTATTTCAATGCAGTTTTTCAAACATTCTAATCGATCAACAGTTTCGAAAATTCACCAGAGTTCGTCAAATTAGTAAATTGACGATGCAAGTTAGTGTGTTTAAGAGCCTTCCACCACCACAACACCAAATCAATGATTCATCGATCAATAATTGAACAAAGCGCATTAGTGAGGCGATAGCTAAACGTCCACTTCGCCGGTGAGTAAACACCGCGCGGTGAACACGAAGGCGTAATCCGTAGGGCGGCACTTAGCGAGCGCCACAAGCTCCGCACTCTAATTGCACACCAACTAATCTGTTTACATTTCCAACGCATCGAATTACCTATTTGACTGTCAATTTGCAAAAGTTTACCCCAAAACCATTTATTTTTAAATTTACTGCTAACATAAAAATAATTATACGGAGGTGCGTGTTACCCGTCAAAATGCACGGCGTATAAAATGCGATTTAGATGAAAGTTCAGAATTACCATTATCATTTGATACGCTGGATAACGTCATATTTAAGCGCATTGCGCCCGCGCATCTGCAATCTTAACGCGCGGACATTGCACCTATGACATCATCGGTTTATAAAATGGAAGGAGTGAAAAACAGAACTGAGATATTTGCTTAAAATTACCACTGAATGGTTTATTTATGGTAAAAAGGGTTAAAGAATAATGACTTAATTAACAAAACTAAATAGTAATGTTTTAGGTGTTCGCGATTATTACACATTATAATAAAACACTTTTAAACTGATAACATCGCGTAACGTAAGAACGTGTATAATATAGATTTTTGTTTCACCTGAAGTTTCGAACACTTTGCAGGGTTCATGGTCGCAGGATGTTAAGGTGACAAGCGTCTTTACAGATTAAAATTGATTCGCTTCACGCAGTAAGCACTCACAGTGTCTTGATCTTTTTTAGTGTATGTTAGTATGTTGTTTGGGACTTTATTATTTTAATAACTGTATTCCATATCGGGGGTACCTGCCAACTATGTTCTCTATTAAAATATGGATGCTTTTTAATTTCCATAGCCCCACGAAATATTCTTGGTACATATAATACAATATACATTATTGTACACCATACGGATCTTAAAAAGAAAACTTAAATATTAATACAACGTACAATGGGCGGTTTTACCGCTAAAAGCGATATTTTATAGACAACATTACATATCGGTTCCCTTTCGCGAAGATGAGGTTGATCAAAACGAGGAAAATGGTTAGGTTTGTTTAAGGCATGTTCACACACTGCAGACTTTGTGGAACGTCTATGCTGGACGTCAGCTATGTGTTCTCTTAGTATGGTGGCTATACTACGCTTTGTTTGCCCTATGTATGACAAACCACAATCACAGTCAATCTTGTAGACTTGTTTTATTATTATTTGAATATATTACGCGGGAGGCGAGTCGTAATTTCGAATATTTTTTTTAATAAAAATCGGTAAATGGTAGTCCATGTGGTGACTGGATTAGGAATATAGCACCAAACCATCTCCTCCCGTGGATGTCGTAAACGGCGACTAAGGGACTCTAAACCAGAGGGATGGGACCCTCCCTTCTATGGAACAGTAGTCATACTGCGCTCACAGCCTGCCGAGCGCGGTGAGTACTGGTAAGTTCGCCCTAAAATGACCCGGTATGCAAACGGTCGTTTATGGGGGAGGCCTTTGTTCAGCAGAGGACGCTTTTCGGCTGATATGACAATTGGTAAAGCCTGCTTAAAAACACGATGTGACATGTTCTCTCAAGCTAGTATTGAAAAGATAGACTCGGATGATTAAAAATGTAACGTATGACGTTAACGCGTCAATATCCCAGGAAGGGTACAAAATCAAAGTACAACACACTGAACGAGAAAAACCCAATAACTCGGAATTATCATTGACAACATATACAATACACTTCCTTCAATACAAGGAAAAAGTAAGGGTACTCATACAAAGTACAATGCGTGCCCTACTCGAGTAAAGGTTCGAAGAGTGTTCACATTGTTGATGATTTCTTCGAGTTGAGTTCAAGGGTTTGCTTCTTAAAAGGTACACATAAGTATTTGATTTTTAAATGCCTTCAATATGTAATTTAGAATTGTCAGTCTACAATGCATTACTGATTTTAATTCTTCAACGACCTCTTTATTATGTTCTTTTTTTAAACTGAGACTAATTTAACAACTCCCATAAAATGTAACGAAACGAAAATTTAAAGTAAAATTTATGTGTTTACAAAAATATATAACAGTTCTTTTCATTTCGAAAACACATACATATTATATTTTGCAACGCAGCATTTGAAATTGAAAGTGTGAAAATATTGAATAAAAAATTAATTTACCAAAGTATGTCTTTTATTATTAAAGATATACTATTTGATTATGTAAATTATTCTTTAAACATCAAGTCTACATTCGTTTCATAATTATAACAAAGTAGAATGTTGTAAATCTAGAATATTTTATATCGATAAGGTTAACATATATATAGGTTACATACAAGACTTGTGTTATTCAAATGTTAGTTTTTGAAGTGATAACTTCTTAGCGCGGTACGCATATTTTTAGATGAGATAAAATCTCTGGACTCACGACACCGTTACGAGACGCAGCTATAGTGTGTGCATATATTCATGTACATATAGCAGACCGCGTCTAGATAAATAAATTAAAAAAAACATTTATTGTTATAAAATTAAATTGTGTATAATCTCACTTCTGTCGGCACTCCCGGAGTGCAACCCGTATTTTTTTTTTATAATCGTTATCCCTCTATCCTGCAGATTGTCATCTTAAAACAAAGTACGGTTTTTCTGCAGGCCTTTATATAAAAGCCTATAAAATAAATCACTTTGATGATTACCCGCAAGTAGGAGGTATTTAATGTCAAACCGAAACACCTTCCAACATTTACAATGGACAAGAGTCCCCTTGTACTTAACGAGTCAATCCTCTAGAAATGTGGGTCTGATACTAAAATGAGCATCGCCTTTTAGAGCAAGCTAAATATTTAGTAAGCTTTACGTAAAATACTAACAGCAGTTCGTTAAAATAATGTAGATAAATATTGTCTTAAGTCATTCTCGAGAAACAAGGGGATATAGTGTAACTAGTGTTGATTCACAAACGATAGAATTTGTCGTTTCACACTGCCTCGACTACGACGGCGCGGTCTTACTCACGAATCTTTTATTGAAACACGAAGGAAATAATAGAATATTATGTATTTGTCGAAACACTACTGGGACTGGTCAGCCGTTAACTGTCATGGCAAATAAACTATTATTATTATATTATTGCCTTCACACATTGACCTAAATTTTTCTCGGTATATGTTTTACAATATTTTGTATTAATCAACATTGTATTCTCAATTATTTTAAAAGAGTATCCATGGAGTTTCTTGCCGGCTCTTCTCCACGAGATCAACTATTTGGAACCGTGCAACTTAGATTCTGACGTTTCATAAGTGCCAATATTTGGTTTATCTATACAAATAAATAAAATTGAAGTGTCTGTTTGTAATGTCAAAATAACAGCTTTTTACTGAATGCATATGAAAGTATATACGGTACATATAACAAAACAACTATTTTTAATTTTTTTGTCTGTCTGTCTGTCCGTCTGTCTGTCTGTTTGTTCCGGGTAATCTCCGAAACGGCTGGACCGATTTTGACGGGACTTTCACTGGCAGATAGCTGATGTTACACGGAATAACTTAGGCTACTTTTATTTTAGAAAAATAATTAGGGTCCCGCGCCAAAAAAATTAAACCCTTGAAATCCAATATTTATATTCTATGTCAAGTGTCTATGTCGAAGTACTCTAAATTTATTTTAAATTAAACGCGGGTGAAACCGCGGGTCCCAGCTAGTTTGAAATAAAATAGTTTGACTTTGACTACGGTAACAATAAATTTTGTTTTAAAGAGTTTATAAGAACTTCAACTAAAATGTTCAGCCGAATTAAATCCAATGCTGGACAGGCCTCCCACAAAGATCGCCACAACCACCAGTCAGGGTGTGTTGTGTGCTCATAGGAGGATTTGCCATAATCGCCACGCTTGGCAAGCGGGTTGGCATTGGGTTGGGTTGCTAGTGTACTCGAAGGACGCTGCCGGCCATCCTCCGGCTAATCCCATAATCACCTTTTAGGACACCCGCGGGGGTGCGATTCGTAGTCGGCACCACACAGCTTGAGCTATGAGTGACACAGTCCAGAGATAACGAGTGCAAATTCTAAGGAATACGTGATTTTTTACCGACTTTATGACGAGGTAGCTTCTGTTTCACCCGTATATTTGTATGTGTGCGATTCTTTCAGAAACTACAAAGCGATTATTATGATTCTTTCACTGGGGTTATGTATATACTTATGGGAAAGTTCCAGTATATAAAATATTATGGTACCAATTATTCTAATTATATATCTTTATGTACAGACGTAAATTTATACAACTGTGTTAATGTGAACTCGGTTTTACTTTTTCTTAAAAAGCTTTACTGAATGTGTTGCCTGTTAGTGATTCATATGGTATGATACGTATAGCTTTAGAGGTTGAATTAAGGGGTTCAAGGTGGTAGCTATTTCTCATCAGCCATACATCGTCCACTGCTGAACACAGGCCTCCTCCATAGATTTCCACAACTGTGTCATATTGGGGGGAAATTGCCAGTACTCACCACGCTTGGCAGGCGGGTTGGCGAGCGCAGAAAATCTACTGTTCCTCAGAAGGGACGCTGCTGCCCATCCCTCTGGTTTAGTCTCTTAGTCGCCTTATACGACATCCACGGGAGGAAATGGAGTGGTGCTATATTCTTAATCCGGACACCACACGGACGACGGTAGCTATTTATCGAAGATATATGGGCAATTGTAATGCCAATGAATCCGGTCTGCGAAATTTAAAGTGGTATTGTGTGCAATGTTGCGTATCGCCTGACAATGTATCTTTAAATATTTATTGATAGATTTATATCTCAAGTCGCTAAGCCCCCTACTTACTACTGAATGCCACGACAAAATTACACGCTGAGTAATCGGGTGAGTCCGCCGTTCGTCTCGCTTCATGATTTCGTTTTATGGGCGCCATTTTTTGTTTGTGTTCAAGTGACTGATTATCAATTTATGTACTTCAATAATTTGAATTTATCTCAGTGCAAAGCATACCTACGTACGGAAAAACTGAAGACAAAAGTACGTCTTTATGAATCAAGAAAAATATGCTTCGATCTCGCCTACACAAGGTTAGACTGATTGCATCGGAAAATGTTCGAGCTGACGAATATTGCAATGCGCGTCACTTGGCCTTCGGGTCCGTAATAGCCAAAAGTATGACTCAGTATGATTGTTGCAACAGACCGCTGTAGTTGGACAGCAGCCTTTTCTCAGTACAACTGTGCGTGTCTTAAACAAAACAAACTGGTTTCAAACTAAGATTTTTATTTATATCCGGATGCAGGGAAACGCGTCATGTACTTTACTCAATAACTTAATTTTCTTACTATAAGTAGATATGTAAAACTTTCACCCGGCATTATAAACATATAAGCAAGTGATTTGAACGGGGAATGACTTTTACATTAGATAAATTAGAGGCACCTAACAATGGCGCCCGCTAACTAGAAAGTGAATCGAGCTGGTACCGAGAATGGTCTTTCCGATCGTATCGATCTTGGGTTCGTTACCCCGTGCATTATTCTCTCAACCACAATAAGACTATTTTCTTTAAGCAATAGATCTCACGCTATAAATGTTGATCTATCCACATTAATACACAGATCCTCCATAAATTCGACGCCTACATTTGTGATCATATAATGAACTGAAATGGTGGATCAGAACTAATTATTTCGTATTGACCTTTTACATTTCCAAAAATAAGAGAGGTCAACGCTCACATTCCGGACACTGTCTTTTAATTCAGACTTATTTTATGGCTTGTGCCACGACATGAATAAATTAGCCCTTTATGGAAAAATAGACATCTGCTCCTCTGGAAAAAGTGGGGTCCATGAAAGTAAAAGGACAAAATTTACGATCCGTGTAACCGTGGGTACACGGACCTCGCCCACGAATCGCATGCAAATGGTTCCAATTGAGGCGAATCAGCGAGACTGGTGAGCAAGGCAGATTAAAATTGAAACACCTCGGAACTCTCGGTCAGCGGCGAGTTGCCGGTATGTTGCACTTCGCTCGCGACATCAGCTAATCTGTGCCTTCGGACGACGCGGCACTATCGGTTTACTTATTGAATATTATCATACCGTGTAAAGAATATTAAAAGGAAAGTGCAAGCAACTGAATCAATATCGATCGTGATGTAAGGTTATTTCATTTTCCATATTCGTAGTGAGTATCAAAACTACTTACAACACACACAAAACAAAAAATATTCATGCAATCTTCAATCACGATCGAAAATTATCATCATCGTCATTATTTCAGCCGAAAAACGCCCAAAGATTACCACAACGACCGGTACGCGTTTGTGTTGTGTGCTCATTGGGGATTGCCATAATCGCCACGCTTGGCAGGCGGGTTGGCGATCGCAGTTGAGTTGTTAATGTACCCGAAGGACACTGCTGCCCATCCTCCTGCTAATCCCGTAGTTGCCTTTTACGACACCCACGAGATGAGAGGGGGTGGTGGTATTCTTAGCACCATATCGAAAAATATGCATGCGCTAAATCAGTTATTAATACACGAATATAGCGTAGTGAATTCGAAACGTTCTAATTATTATCTAAAACAGTGTTTGTGATTCAACGCGACGAATAATGGCCAGATATAGAATTATTCAGTGAACCCTTCATAAGTATCTCTGGTTCGCGTTATAAGGTTCTCAGGTAGAGCATCAACAGAGAGAGTTACATTTTACAGAACCTAACATTATAAACAGAGTCGAGAGAGATAGCTTGCTGTACGTATCAATGTACACGTAACAGGAAAATGAAAACCACACTTAAAGTATTATTTTCATGTCTAAATGAACCGAAGTAATTAATCTCAAATAACTAAATAGGTACTCTTCTATGGAATGTGATATCGTATTAGTGGAGCGTATGAATTTATGGACATATAAAGGAATTGCATGAAAGCAATAAAAGCGACAAATTCACTTGTCGTCTCGCCCACGCGGCAGACTTTGGGCGCCACCCGCCATACTGCATGACGTAGTTACTCGTTTATACGTAGTCATACAACTTAGGCTGGCTGTTACGAATGTACTAATCCCTTAATGTAAATTGCTATTATTCACGGGATACTGCTATGCATGCGTCATGAAACTGCTCTATGTACAAATTAATTACACTTTTAATCTTTATTGTCTTACAATCGATATTACCTCGAAGAGTATGTTATACCACGTTTATTAGACCAGAACCAAGGAATTCAACTTCACCTTGCAATACGACCCGGACTGAAATATCAAGTTTCCAAACATGCATCATTTTAGTGCAGTGCAAAATAATTACATTGCAACACATTGTTTGAATTAAATACGTGTTGCTACTCAACTGCAGCGAGGCTGGAAAAACAGTTTTTCATGAATATGCAAATGTTTTACATATTTACCAACAGGGCTATAACATTTTTGGTTAGTTTCGGATATCACCTACAGCTATTATTGTAAATATTACTGTAACTAGCTGGCAGGCTATAATAATGGGCAATATAATAATAGGCAGATCTCGTTCTGCTCTTTCCGGTATATAGCGCCACCTATCGGCTCCTTCGTTTCGTTTTGTCGCCCGGTGAAAATTCTTCTTGAACTTCCTCCACCCCAGGGAAGGGCAGAGGGCCATGCCGGACTCCTACCGGTCCCGGGTACCTATCTTCAGCACCTAAGGGAGGCTCCATGACTTTGTAAGATCACACTAGAGCAGGCTGTTGTGTGTGCTGTGCCACGCCTTTAGGCAAATCTCGGAGGGGATGAATGTGCGTACAACCCCTCTATTGGAGGGGAGGCGACTGAAAATGGCCGCCCCATGTCATGGCACTTCTCGGGGGATTGTAAATGATCCTCCGAAGCTGTTTGTACGCTGTGCTTTGCACACGCGGCACGTGACCACATGCGCACCGCCGTATTCCCGGGGTCGCTCAGTATGAGTACGCAGACTTCATAATCTGAGCACCCGCGACCCCCGAGGCCCGCGCGGTCCGGCGTGTTGGACCTGAGCGCCGGGGCGGTTGTTCCCCGGCGTGTCTCGTCCTTCTCCGTGCGGGATCGGCTCTCTCCCAATCACGCTCTGACCTGTCGGATCTTAGCATAGCTATGAACCATCGTTTTGACAATTATACTGTGGGAATATGACATGAATCCGTCGAGTCGTGCAGAAGTTTTTATTAACCCACAGTGAAACGGACTTTTCTTTTAGGTATTATTATATCTTAGGCAATTGTTTTTATGTCCAAAATTGGACTGCAACAATCTAATTAAAGTATGAGGGACCCTTATATTGCACATATATTGGAGTGTTTTCAAACCGAAAGTACAATAAATAAGCTTCTTGTGGGACAACAATTACCTAACAGTACATTAAATAGAATATAAGTCCCGTATGCTACTATAAAAAGTGTTTACATAGAATTTTGTAGCACACTCATTTTGTACATAGTGTTAATTTACTCATGGTTCACAAGATGATTGGATTAAATTACTCACCACATTGATTCATTTTACAGATAAGCCGTTAATAAATGAAACTTACGGGAATATTCTATTGGAGGATTTAGTCATTAAATAAAATTAGCTAGTCCATTACTAAAATTAAAACATCAAATCATCATCATTTCGGCTGAATGAAGTCCACTGCTGGACACAGGCCTCCCCCAAAGATCACCACAAGGCCCGACATGGGTGTGTTGTGGGCTCATTGGGGGTTTTGCCATAATCGCCACGCTTGGCAGACGGGTTGGCGATCGCAGTTGAGTTGTTAATGTACTCGAAGGTCGCTGCTGCCCATCCCGAAGCTAACACCTTAGTCGACTTTTACGACACCCACGGGAGGAAATGGGGTGGTGGTATTCTGATCAAATACCTACAAGGAAATAAACATTTAATGTTTCTATTCATTTAATATTAATCCCTAACGCTGTTTCTGAAAATTCATATAAATTTAACTTGCATGCCTCGTGACTCACTTAACTACAAATGTAGCAACTGTAACTTGTTTTATACCAGTGTGTATTAGTCTGAAGAGGAAAGTGGAGCAGCACTGCACTTTCTCTTGCCAGAAAGCATAGAGCTGCGCATACGCCGTGCAAATCACATTGTAATAACACAAACAAAAACGACAATGTGCGACCATCTGGCTACTCTTTATCTTTTTAAGCTGTCATATTATCTAATCGGCAGAACACGAGGAAAATTAAAAATTTGTCATGCAGTATGCGACGGACACATAACAAATGGTGCTGAAAATAATGAACGCACAACAGAGACAGTTAACTTTGACGGTACAAGATGAAATACAAAAATAAATGTAGAACGAGCTGGTATTGTGTGTTCTGGGTTTACTGACAAGAGATCAAAAGCGAAGTTAACACGGTTGCAAAACTGACTTACTTGTTACGTGTGACTCCTACCTAGATGTTGTCTGTGGGCAATGTACATTAATGCACGAATGGAGTAACACTGCGACTACACGCCTGGTTACGCAAGCATGTACACTGTACAGTGCAAGTTTTCACAAATCGATATTGTACCAAAGTCAATACACGTGACTGCTGGAATTAGCTGAATACATGCAAACGTACTCGTCAGTCACAGTTGGGAATATCAAGTTACGGTTTTTTCCTGTTACAAACTATTTCCAATTAAGGAAAATATTATTTATAAATGGAGTGTAACAGATATTGTTGAAACATAAAATTGAGGTTAAACTAAGTTGAATGATATAAGATGTAGGTAATGCAAACGCATGAAGTAGGAAAATAATAAATATTAAAATCTAAAAAGTTTAAGAACAGGCATATGAATTTATATAATACCTGCTGCCCGGCCCAGCTTCGCCTAGGCAGGTAAACCCGATTGCAGCGCCACCTATCGGCTCCAATTGTGAATCTAAACCATCCAGGCACCCACTCAAACATACACGCGTACATAAGAATTATATATATATAAAGAAGACAATAATGCTGAAGAGTTTGTTTTTTTTGTTTGTACGCGCTAAATTCTAGAACGACTGGTCGGATTTAAAAATTGTTGAGGAATGTTATTTACCATAACGCTATGACCCTTAAGAGTTGAGCAAAAGTCAGAAAGAACGCTACGTGAAAACGAGTCATAGCGCGGGGGCGGACGATGAGACGCGGTGGGTCGGCGACAAAGGGCAGTCGCCCGATGAAATCTGAGCGTTACCGACAAGAGCCGAACTGTGCATGCCTGTCAAGAAAACCAGTATATACTAATATCACACGAAGATTCTAAATTATTTATAAATAATCCGATTTCTTTTTAATTAAACGGCGGGGACACCGCGTTGCACAGCTAGTTTATTATAAGACTTGTTATTTATCTAAAATCGAATATTATGAAACGCTTTTATTACATCGCGAATTAAACAGGCGAACTGGATAAAACGTGCAGTGTTGGCGGGTGATTGTGCCATGCGGCGGGGGCGGCGAAACCAGTTTGCGAAAGAGCCCTTTTGTCGAAGTCGGTCGGGCGGCCGCGGCAAGCCGAGGGCCGGTGCATTAGCTGGGTCATCTGCTTATGCACGGCATTAAAATCAAGATTTCATAAGTTTTACCGCAGTCGGTACCGTTTATAGAGCCATTTATACAGTAGGTAGGCATTTTGCTTCTTACTTACTGAAACATGTAAAGTTTTCAGTAAATTTCATCAAACTGATGAACTGACATTCATTCTATGAGTGAGGTCAGATTCCTTTTTTTTTTTTTAAACTTTGCTCCACTCTAGCTTTTCTTCTATGTCGTGGGTGCGTTAACAGACACAAATTTCACACACAATACACCCAGACCCGGAACAACTATCTGCAGATCATACGAATATTTGTTCCGTGCGGGAATCGAACTCACGACCCGGGGGGCACAGTCGACTGTATCAGCCACTACACCAACCGTGCCGCCATTCTAACCAGATGCGGCTTTCATATCGTTCTTTTACATGAAGCGACTGCCATCAGACCTCCGCTACCTAGATACGGGGCAATGTTGCAGTTCTTAGGTTAGGTCAGTTTTTAGAAACACTATTGGGCTTCTGACTACTTTTAACATTTGTCATAGATGTTTATATGACAACCTTTTACCTTCATAGTGAATGATGCGTCTAATTGAGCCAATTTTATTCAAATCGAAAACTGCTTCATTCGGCGTTTTCAACAATCGAGCAATTACAATATTTTGTAGGAAAGTCTTCGCATGAATCTGTCAGCTATCGGAAGTATGAAAAAACTATACAAATAAATAAAATTGAAGTGTCTGTTTGCAATATCAAAGTAACAGCTTTTTACTAAATGCATATGAAAGTATATACGTTACCTACAACAAAAAGGCTATATGTATATTTTTGTCTGTCTGTCTGTTTGTTCCCGCTAATCTCCGAAACGGCCGGACCGATTTCTACGGGACTTTCACTGGAAGATAGCTGATGTTATAAAGAATAACTTTGGCTAGTTTTATTTTAGAAAAATAATTAGGGTTTCGTGCAAAAAAATAAAAACTATACATACTCTATGTCAAGTGTCTATGCCGAAGTACTCTAAATTATATGTAAATAAAAAGAATCCACTTTCTTTTAAATTAAACGGAACGAACTTAAATGAAACCGCGGGTCCCAGCTAGTTCGTAATAAATCCGCAGCTGTTTCCTAAATAGCGAACTAGCGTATCTACCTACGCAGTTGGCATATTTTACAATACCAAAGCACAGACTCGTATCTGCAAGCTTCTCTTATTTCCGGTGCATTATTCGAAATTGTAAACAATGACAACTGCATAGGTCAGTCAATGCATAATACAGTCCCAGCTCCACTAATTCAATGGTTCCCGACACAAACTTGGGACACATTTCTATGGAAGCATACGTAACCGAACTAAAACTTGTACAATGGATGGAGCCAACAGAAAATTTAAGCAATTAACATTTTCAGCAATGTTTTAGCATTATTATTAGTGAACATGTGTACACAAGTACAAACATAACAACATTGCAGAGTACAATAGCGGCAGACTCATGACATTATTTCACAACGCAACCAGTTTGGTGCATGCGATGTGGCGCGCAGCATAACCGCCTCATTGCTCCATTTGTTATGATGCCGATGTTTTATGTTGGAGGCAATGAGCTCATACTGTCAGTGAGATGTTTGTCAGTTTTAATACGGTGTAGTAATAGAAAAATAGACACTATCAACATTCTACCACATTGAAAGCGAAATTAAAAATTATGAGCGCTAAAGCTCACCAAAGCTTTTAATTAATTCACATTATTAATAACAGTTCTTTTGTGGCAGGCATAAAGGAAATGAGAGGGAAACATTTAATATACAAAAAACACAAATATGCATCATTGTATTCTGAGGCCGGGAGCACAAAGTGTTATTAGTCCCTTTCTGTTCTGTGTCCATTTATACCGGGTTTAACTTGATTCACGATAATGATTTTGTTATTCTTTTCAAATACCAGATAGGACATTTGACATTTTGTCAAAAATGAGTTCAGATATTCTTTAGGTACTTTTATTATTCCGTGACGCGTCCGTATAGAAATATCGCACCACTCCATCTCCTCTCGTGGATGTCGTAAAAGGGACTAAGGGAATCTGAACTAGACGGCTGGGCTGCAGCGTCCCTCCTGTGGAACAGTAGCTATACTGCGCTCACCAACCTGCTTGCCAAGCGTGGTGAGTAGTGGAAAATTCCCCCCAAAAAAGACGACACAATTTGTGTAAATCTATGGGGGAGGCTTTTATTCAGCAGTGGACGTCTTTCGGCTGACAGTATGATGAATTTTATTATTTTCAGCGTACCTAATAAATAGGAGGGCAACGCAAAAAGTTTGTAGAAATTAAAAAGGAATGATTTGAACCATTTCATCGACAACTTTCTGGCCAGTTCTATAAGAACATTCAGTGTGACCCTCGTAACTGGCATGATGTTGAAATCCAGACCTTAAATATGTAGTATTCAATTAAGGTGCACTCTTATTATGTCATTTACAGAACTAAATAGCTCCACGACAATGGTGAAATCGAAAAGTTCAAAAGTAAGGATATAATAAATTGAATTTAATGAAGAATTCGAATATAACAAAGTAAAACCTTGCATGTATGCAAGCTCGTAAAAACGCAAAAGTTTAAGAGCAAATCGATTGGGTCTGTCTGAATAATGTCTAGTTAGTATCAAAGTAGTCATTGGCGGATACAGCGTTTTAATATCACTGAATCACCTTGCGTGGGTCAAGGTGGTTGCCGAAGTGAATGTAAAATGGCGATTGTTATCTGCACTTGTCGAATATGTCTGTATGGGCGGCCGGGAGGGGGGAGCAACGGACACTTTCAAATTTACTCCAGTCTCTTTTCAACAGCGTGTTTATTTTATTAACTGACTTTCAACACACATTTCCCAGACCTATTAAAAACAGACGCAGTAAGCAACGATACATTGTATTAGTCTGAAACTAGATTTCAATTTCAAATATCAACATGCAGGTATGTAGGTATATACACTGGGCACCAATAAAAAAAATTAAAAAGTATATAGGTATGCGTTACCAGTTTAATCTGCGTGGGAGTTTGGCAATATTTAACAAATATTGGGTAAATTTAAAATACTAATCAACTCTTTCTCTGGATTTCTAAACAAAGCCAATATGGTGCGCAAATACTCGTTTCCTCTAGTCCATAGGACTATTTGACGAGTACCTAACGGAGGATTCTTGATAAATGCAGATACCTATTACAGCTCTTTGACTGTCTTTTGAACAGTCTAGTGTTGCAGTAGCTAGAAAATCTCATTACTTGTGTACATAGGTACGCTATCAAGCAAATCTAGATAAGCCAAGTCTGAGATTCACGAGCAAGCGAGCGCACTCTGCTCGAATAAAGTGACGTAAGTCTGATGCCATCAACTTAAGTACAAAGCAACCCACAATCGGAACTGGAGCAAACAAGATACACAAACGGGTACACAAACAGTGCTTAATTTAACAAACTTCATGAAAAGATACAATGAGTCAGGCAAATGTAAACTTTTCACTTGTAATTGAACTCGACTGTTACCAGTCATTAAAGTTATTTCTATTATATATTATAAACGTCTTCTTTACGTGTGTAGTGTAGCTAGTGTTAATATAAGGCTCCTACAAAGATACTAAACTTTATCTCAAGGGAACAAACAAGGTACAGGGATCGAATTTAACAAGCTGTAATTTCATATTTGTATGTTGATATTGGAGCGCGTAAACAATACTTCAATTTTATGTTAATGTTCTATATTTGAATGCGTTTTCGTCATAAAAGTAGCAAAAACAAAATCAATACACCTATTTAGTGCGCGAGTAGTAACTTCATTCGTTAATAATGCCAGAATATTTTTTAAAACTTTGTTGCTAATCATTGTACTTATGGCACAAATAAATTATTTTTTAGGACTAAAATATTAACACGAATACTATTAATTTGAAATTAGATAGCAGTGTACTTAGTTTTCGCCATTTTTGGGCTATCGATAAAGATTGCTTTTTTAAATGCGCGAGTGTGAGTTTCTTTGCCCGCTACAGACTCTTCAGCCAATTGGAGCACCGAACGCGGTAAACGCGTTTATATTTCAATTATGAAAATAAACTCACATGGCTAATGATGGTGATTATGATGATATGTACAAAGATGATTATTTAAGTTCAATGTTCTAATTAGTAAATATAAACATGCAAATTATTTTTATTTTTTATGTAAAACATGAATGCGTAGGGATTTATATTGCCACTAGTATTGTAGATAATAAATTGAAATAAAAATCTCTCTCTAATATTTATTGACCTATATACATACTAGCGAAGACGTCTCTACTTGATTCTTTGTCACATGCGTTAGAGCGCATACAGTCTAACTCACTCAGTCTTATTACAAAAATCTTGTTAGACTCAGGTTTAAACCAGAACTATGAAGTCTGGACTTAGTACGGAACTAACGTTAGTACCGTGGTTTAAACCCGTCCGTATTACAAATATCAAATTAAGTCAGGACTAGATAGTACCTGACTTTAGTTCTGGCTTAAATTATTTCCACAGATTATACACGGAATTCCTTGGAAAGATTCATTCAATCAGATAGCATTCGGATACATTACGGTCCGTTTACCCAAATGCTGAATATTTCTGTAATTTTTTTGTATTAATGGTATTGATATTTTAACATATATAATAGGGTATTTAATGACGATAACTATTAGAAACGAATGGTTGTTCTTGTTTCAATAAATGCCATTTATTTTCTTTCTGAGGAATACTTTTATGACATTTATTTCATGTCCGAAATATGTACTTTCAAACAACACTAATGCGTAACGGAATGTCTATATCGCGCGGAAATCTTTAAACATAGGTAAAACTATTCTGAAATTTGGACGTTTCTTCGTACTTATTATTGATAAGAAGTTAGGGAATAATATTAATAAAATAGAACAACAGAAAAAACGAAGAAGTGAAAACTGGAATTCTGTAGAAAAAGTTAGTTGTGGCCTACAATTATTGTAATTACGGCACATTACTATCTTTAGGATGACGCAAATTTAAACTATTTCATGAAATATTCCGTGTGGTGTCCGGATTAAGAATATAGCACCACTCCATCTCCTCCCGTGGATGTCGTAAAAGGCGACTAAGGGACTAAACCAGAGGGATGGGCAGCAGCGTCCCTTCTGTGAAACCGTACCCATACTGCGCTCACCAACCCGCCTGCCAAGCGTGGTGAGTACTGGCAAATACCCCTCAAAATGAATGAAATGTGAAAATCTATGGGGGAGGCCTTTGTTCAGCAGTGGACGTATAAATGGCCGATATGATGAAATATTACAATACAACACACAAAAATAAACCAAATCTAACCTCAAAACAATGAATTTGACGTATATTTGTGACTTAGACCAAAGGTTTTAGAGTTAAACTAGGTCCCCATCAGGTTTATCTTTAGTACCATAGATAGTCCAAGACTAAGAGTTAAACCACTTTTTGTAATAAGAAATTTGATTAAACCACACTTTTAGTCCGAGACTATCGATAAACCATGTTTTGTAATAAGACGGACTGAGTCTGTGCTGGGCGCCTCTTGCCGCAACGTGGCGTATTTGAGTGCTAAGTTATGCCTACTTAGATATGCCTTCGTATGCAGTGAGATATTGTTTTAACTCGAGAAAAATATGTACAATCAAGGAATGATTTTTCATCAGTTTCAAAATATTATCTTTAAAACATGCGTAATTACCTACATTATGTTTTTTAAACGTTGCCCCACACTAGGATTTCTCCTGTGTCGTGAGTTTGTTTACAGACATACATTTCACACACAATACACCCAGACCCGGAAAAACTACCTGCAGGTTATACAAATAATTATTGCGTGCGGGAATCGAACCCACGACTCAGAGCGCAGCAGTCGACTGTATCAACCACTGCACCAATCGTGTCGTCAAATTATTATCAATATATGACGCGTTACCTTGGTGACGGCCATATTTCGTTTACATGTTTCTATGACAACATAACACCCCCGCTCGTCCCGCGCATGCCCCGCGGTCATGAAGTTGCGCGCTATCATTTGTTACAAACATAAAAATAGCTACCTAGAGTAGTAACCTAATACATTATAGACTAATACGTAATAAAAAGACGTATGCTTCTAAGAACCGTGCCTTGTGGTTCCTGGCAAGGGAAAGACCACCCTTCTCCACTCTTGTGTGTAGTAAAAAGCGAAAAAGGATGGTTATCAAGAGGGTGGACTGGGCAGCAGCTTCATCCGATTCATCGCATCGATCACCAATCCACCTGCCAAGCGCGGTGATTACTGGATTATCACCGAAGACTGGTGATTATTGAGACACCTATGCCCAGCATTTGGTGTTTACGGACTGATGAGAGAGACGCTACTTCGAACTGTCAAACTTAGGCTAGGGCCTATTCCTTACTCCATTAGGGTATTTTGCTGCAAAGAAATAAAGAGTTGAGTGCTCTACCCTAACAACCCCTTTGATAGGAAATTGACGATTTTACGTTGCGATATCGCGTTAAAATTAACCCCTGGACGGATATGACTCATTATGCGACTACCAGGAAATGTCATTAAATTTTCACGATGGCGTTTCATGTTACCAACGCCGTTGATTTCGCCACTTCATGCATATTTATCAAAATAATGTTGCCGATTGAAAAGCTGCATATAAACACGCACTGAAATGCCTAATACCAGAGTCTGCCGAATTAGAGTTTAGTGTTGTGGTTTCGAGGGTGTACATTCGCACGAAATCCAGGTTGCATTTCGGAGGGCGGCCATCGTCCGGTAGTCATTAGCAAACGCACCCCATGCGAAGGGTTGAAGCGAGTTCTGCGAATCGTGTGCCGCACGGCGGTGACTCAGGCAGCGATGGCGACGGGAAAATACCGATCACCCACTCGATAACCACTTTCGATACAGCACGCTTGCATTACTTACACAATATCGATTGACCTCGCGAAATTACTTATAATAATATTCGTGCAGATAAAATCACTGACCTAATAAAGCGGCTATTGCATTTTTTTTGTATATAAAAGGAAGGTTTTGGCAATGTGATCTTCATTTTAAAGAGGTTTACTTACGTCAATAATAATATAAAAAGCATTTTTTAGTTAAGTGGGAATCTAATTAATTAAGAAGTCTGAAGTAATTAAACTATTAAGCCGAGAATGGGCCTAGAAACTTGTTTGTATATATATTAACTAAAGTCTACGTCTAATTACGGAATAATTAAAGATATTTTCATAAGCAAAACGGCGACCCTTGTCTTCATAAATGTCCATCCTTCGCCTCAGCTGAAACCTCGACAAACTGTCTAGACGCGTGATCAAAATAATAAGAGTATATTTGTGTTGCTATACACAAGCTACGTTATACAAAATTGAAATAAGAACTTTGTCTGGCTCGCGCCGCAGGAACAAGCTAGCGTCGGTTGTGACTTGGACTCAAGAGAATAGCTAGCAGCATACGTCCACGCCAGGTGGCCCGCGATGCCCGAGAATTTCCATAATTGGCGGAAAAAAGTCGGCATATCATACAACAATTTTTTCATTGTGTCAGAGCTCCCAAGGGTCTGAATAAAACAGAGGCTCGGGCCGAGCGAGTTGGCGCTAATTTCGCCCAACAACGAATCGCCAGGCGAGCGATGACACAGTATATACGTATGCATATTTATATGAAAACGGTCTGTACTGTGAGCTTCAAAACTATGTATAGGTACACTGAGCGAAAATCCAAAGGGAATCTAAAAGGTAGAAAAAGTACATATTTTTTATAATGTACGATCTTTGTAATTATGTTCCGTAATCTCGTCCTCATTTTATACCATGTAGATGTTCAAAGAAGAAAATTGTGTCAATAATCAACGTTGTTTATACGTTAATAAACATTATTACTATTTATTATAATTATTTATGAACCTCAGTTTTGTGTCTTCTAAGACTTACTTTAATTTAAAAGAAATCGGATTATTTATTAATAATTTCGAGTACTTCGGCATAGATAGTTGACATGTACATCATTATATTTAATTTCACGGGGTTTAATTTTTTTGCGCGGAGCCCTAATTCTTTTTCTAAAATAAAAGTAGCCTAAATTACTCCGTATAACATCAGCTATCTGCCAGTGAAAGTCCTTTCAAAATCGGTCTAGCCATTTTGGAGATTAGCTGGAACAAACAGACAGACAGCCAGTAAAATGTTTTCTTTTTTGGTTTACGTACCGTATGTACCTACTTTCATATGCATTTAGTAAAAAGCTGTTATTTTGACATTACAATCGGACACTTCAATTTTATTCATTTATATAGATACATTTAGCACTAAACTATTTTAGTTTATTGTAGGTTGGCATTTGCCGTGTAGTGCCGGCTCAGATGCCACCACCCCATTTCCTCCCATGGGTGTCGTAAAAGTCGACTAAGGGATTAGCTGGAGGATGGGCAGCAGCGTCCTTCGAGTACATTAACAACTCAACTGCGATCGCCAACCCGCCTGCCAAGCGTGGCGATTATGGCAAAACCCCCCAATGTGCTCACAACACATCCATATCGGTGGTTGTGGTGATCTTTGGGGGAGGCCTGTGTCCAGCAGTGGACTTCATTCGGCCGAAATGAAATGATGAGGTTGGCATTATAGTATTAAAATTCTAAATTTCTAATAAATTATTATACAACGTCAAGCTGTAACTGCTTAAAAAATCGGAAGTAGCGCTCTTTACATTATTTTCTTTAGTACTTAAAGACGATGCACCTAAACAAAAACATATATAGTAAGCTGGTTAAGTAATTAGTTATATCTTTTAATAAAACTGTATGAAATGTTTCCTTCTCGCTTTGAATCAAAAAGTCCTTGTTGGTAACGAAGTAAATAGCCGCTCAAGGACTGAATAACAAACTTTTCTCATCCAATTTGTCGCACCTCATACTTTTATTCTCCGGAATGTACCTTTCAGCCTTATTACTCTGCAATATAGACCGAAAAGTAAGAAAATTGCTTGATCCGTAGCATTGTAAAAGTCGCCCGCTCTCGTAAAACTCCCACATATTTCACGACAAATAAACTTCTCATCCTATGAAATTTTCTTCTTGGGAGCAGTTCACTGCAGGTAATATTTCAAAACATGTGTCATTCATAACTTTCGCCTTCGCAATGTCTGTCGATGGAGCTCGGGCGAAAAGGTCTCAATAATAAATTTTTCGTGAGCCCGCTCCGTTATCCCCGCGAGCGAGCCCAGGTACGTTTTACGGCCGCGCGACGGAAAATAAACGAAAAATAAAATAAAAGTCAAAATGGTCGACATAAAACTATTTGCCGGAATATACCGAGCACAAAGAGTTTTGAAAAAGTAAACGGACTGATATGGCTCATGTTGACGGAATAAATTAAATTATAGTTTATACAAAATGTTCTATGATTGGAGATTAAATGTAAATAAATTATATAGGCATAAATTTCTTCATACGCTTATAGGATTCCGTTAATATATGAAATTAGTAGAAATTATCCTATATTAGATTAAAACAAGATTTATTTATTTATTGGTGAAGAAAGGCCTCCCCCATCGATTTCAATAATTATGTCATCATTTTGATGGGAATTTGCCAGTACTCACCACCCTTGGCAGGCAGGTTGGTGAGCGCAGTATGGCTACTGTTCCACAGGATGGTCGCTGCTGCCTATTCCTCTGGTTTAGAGTCCCTTATATATTCTTAGTCCGGACACCACACGGATCGCGTTAATAGTATAATCTATATCTATCCTAAAATAACATAGTCACAAAGCAAATCTTAATTTGATAGCTTATTTCAAAGTTGTAACCGCGTGGTAGGAACTAAGTTAGTGATTTATTGTATCGCGAAAGCATTAGAGAGTTTTATAGTACACACGGACATTAAAGCGACAACAATGACTTCTACCTCATAAAATACTAAACAACTTTTGAAACTGGCCCGCTGTCGTCAGTCGCATGAAATTTCAATCACATTACAATACGACCACTGTGTTATTACTAACTCAGTTACGGGTATAATGTAGCCATTCTAAGATTATTCTAATTATTGTTATATTGGCTATAAGTTAGTAATACTACGTTCGGGACTTTATCAGACTCGAATACAAAGGGGATGGAATTGAATATAAACACGCTAGGAAGGCGTATCCTGTATGAATTTCTTATCAGTTATCACTTTACTATTATGAGATACGGTAACTTTGGCAACTTAACTATGCTGAAGTGAAGAACTTGATAATAAACGAATAGCCAAAACTTATTTATTGCCAACACAATTTCTATAAGTAAATGGGTTTTAGCGAAAGTACATCTGTTAATTTAAGTTGAACACTTAAGTAATCATATATAAATGCATACAATTCATTTGTTTAAAGTATTCTTCGTCCACTTGTAATGCAAACTATGAAACAAGATCATGCAATAATGATGAAAGCGTTTACGTAATACATTCTATAAATAAATAATAGATAACGGAGATTATGCAAATTTGCATCAGTATAATACATTATGTATTCCTTAGCAATATAGATAGGTACAATACATGCAGTGGCGATGAACACTAGGTAATTAGTAATTATGAACAGATTTTCCTTTAGAGAAATTTTCAACCTCTCCAAGGCCACACATGTTCAGACTTTAGTACAGAACGAGTCATTAGCTACTTACTTACTTACTCACTTAATGTGACTCGAAATGTGGAAACAACTACAGAAATTTGTGTCGATACGGGGATCGTAATAACCTTTCGAGGCCAATAAACTAAGATAAGGCTAGGTAGAGAAGAAGAGCTTGCAGCTCTTCTTAGTAGAAATGAAGGCGATAATTCCTTTGATAGGAGGCATACAAAAAAAACAACAGCACGATTTTGGACCCCAGGTTGGGAGACCAAAAAGTCGTTTTTTTACAGAATATCTGATCTATGATATGGGATAGCGATATAAACTTATTATAAAGGATTGTTCGTTATAAAATTAGCTTTATAACCTCACAAAACGGCGTAAACAACACTTTTGGCATGGTACTAGAGTTGTATAGTTAACAATATAATTAAAGATGTTTTTTTATACCACTAAGGTAAGGCAAACGAGCATATGACCCATCTGATGGTAAGTAATTACGGTAACCTATGATCGCCTGCAATACCAGAGCTCAAAAATAAGTTGCCGACCCTGTAAACATCTTTACACGGCTGAAAGGTTTATTTCTTTGTATCGAAATATTGCACGCTTTTTGAATAAAATCATGTTTCCTACATTATTTTCAGTCTTAGCAGCACTTGTAGGTATATCAAATATTTTTTATGAATTAGCGTTTTTTAAAGGCAATTTATTAATTATTACGAAGTTGGTACGCCACTAATCAGCCATCTTATTTGAAGTTGACGTTGACATTCCAATGTAATTAAATTCGTGATTCGCGAAAGTTATGTGTATCTAGGCGATATTGCTGGATTATGAGAAAGCTATTGCTTCTCGATGTTATAACTCTGTAGTTACTATGAGTAGTTGATCAGTAAAAAGCTAATCGGACAATACTAGGTATAGCCACGCTACAACAATCATCATCATCATCATCATCATAGCAGCCGAAGAACGTAAAGGGTAGATTTCCACAGCGACCGGTTACCACCATGCTTGCGTAGAATGGCTGCCATTCCACACAAGGGTCGCTGGTGTCCATCCTTCTGATCTACAGTTCTTTAGTCGCCTTTGACGACGTCCACGATGATGATGGCGCTATGTTCTTAATTCGGGCACAACAGGGAATCAACAATCGCTTAAAATTAAAAGCATTGTAAGCTTTTATAATGTAAGTCGATCTAGTAAGCGCGGGAGGGGGCGTTAAGTAGATACAGTATCAAACTTTTAGTTACAAATAAATTTCACCAATAGCGTGTTGTGTCGCGTGATGGAGCGCATTATGGCGTCGGGCACGTCACGGCTAGCTCCGTCGGCCGACCCGGTTCGCACGTGATAAACCCTCATATTGGCCACCCGTTTTTGACTTAGAAGGGCTGTGTCAATGTGCATTATCATACAAATAATATATTAAATTAATTCTATGATTCGTCAATCACTCGTCGAATCACTGTGAATATGGCTTCCAAACCAGAGTATGATGCTGTTTAAGCCCGGAATTAAGTTCCTAGTCCGAGTAATACTCGGGATTGTCATTGACATTTACATTCTAGTTGTTTAAAGTATCATCACATATTTTGTCATGATAAAAAATATTGGAGGCTAAAAATAGTTTTGATAATATTGAAATCTAATTTAACACATTTGGACTTTTAGATTTACTAACTTTAAAGAACACTGTGTGCACAACTTTACGTGTGGTGCCCGGATTAATCACTCACACACTCACATCACTCGCGTCTCTTCCCTTGGATGTCATAATGCAGCCATTCTACGCTCTTAGTGAGCGCCTGCCAGTTGTGGCCAGTACTGGCAAATTCCCTTCGAAATGATGACACACGGCATGTAATCGCTCGTTGTGGAAATCTATGGAGGAGGCCTTTGTTCAGCAGTGGACGAACTTCGGTAGTTGTGAAAGAAAAATGCTCTACAATTTTTGACTTTATTGATTGGACTTTTTAAAACCCGTAATAAATTTCATGGTCATTTCGCTGTACTCAAAAACTTTTTAACAGAAACTGTCAAGGGTCAATGTCATTAAAGATGTTTCAAACATAATTATTTCTTTATACAGTATCAGTACAGATGTTAGTACGAAATTTAATAATATCAAAATGTTGTTCTAATCTAGGATGCCTTTAAGCTACTAGAGTGGAAAGGATTCGGCATTAACATCAATGGTGAGAATATCACTCACCTTCGATTTGCCGACAACATTGCATTCATGGCAGAATCGCTGCAAGAGCTCAGCACAATATGCTCGATGATCTCATCGGAGTTTCCCTACAGGTGGGCCTTAAAATGATCATGGGCAAGAGTGAAGAATGCCCATGTCGTGCCCAACCCAATATCCGCCGGGAAATCTGTTTTCGAAGTTGTTTGTATACCTGGGACAAACTGTCAAGTTAGGTAGGTCCAACTTCGAGAAAGAGGTCAATTGTCGAATTTGTCTCGGCTGGGCAGCATTCGGGAAACTTTGCAGCGTTTTTACGTCTACAATACCGCAATGCCTCAAGACGAAAGTCTTTAACCAGTGTGTGTTATTATATGGAACAGAGACGTGGTTACTCACTGTGGGCCTCATAAGAAAGCTCAAGCTCACTCAGCAAGCTATGGAGAGAACTTCGCTTGGTATTTATCTAAGAGATCGAATCAGAAATGAGATCCGTAGAAGAACTCAAGTTGCCGACATAGCTGAAAGGATAAGAAAACTCAAGTGGCAATGGGTGGGGCACATAGCTCGTAGAACTGATGGCCGTTGGGGTAAAAAGGTTCTCGAGTGGAGACCGCGCACCGGAAAAGGCAGCGTGAGACGACCTCCAACGAGGTGAACAGACGACATGGTGAAGGTAGCTGCGAGTCATTGGATGCGGGAGTCATTGGATGCAGGCGGCATGTGATCGCTCGTTGCGGGAATCTACGGGGAGGCGTTTGTTCAGCAGTGGACATCCTGTGGCTGGTATGATGATGAGGATGATGATGGTACAACATTAATCTTGACTGATCTGTTTTTGGGTAAAAGCACCTTAATAACAAATAGTCGTGGCACGGTTCTGAAACTTTTTAAGTATAAAATTGCCGTTTGATGTGTTAATTTACTTACGGTTAAGGACGCGCCCTAACTCGGACAAGTGTTTGCTCTCACATAACTTGAGCTTTTCGCTTTTATACGTCACGCACTTCTCAAATAATTTTCAGATGAATTTACGCTTTTACAATTCATTTTGTGTTTATAAATCAATCCCATTATTTAAATTTGGCAAGCTTCATTTTTAAGCAGCCCGAACTTAAGTAGAAATACTACTGGTAGTAGGTATCTTACTGCAAGAGGCCGGCTAGGTAGCAGATATTCGCTGCTAAGCAGTAGTGTTTAAATTTTAAACATTACTGTGCTCTGGTTAGAAGGGCACTGTAGCTATTGAAATTACTGGACATAAGAGAATAAATAACTTTACGTCTCGAGGTGACGAGCAGAGTGTGATACCTCGCAGGGATTCTAATTGTTAAGGGCAGGCATGTCGTTTACCACCAGGCGAATGACTTGCTCGTCTCGTCACCAAGTTTTATAAAAGAAGAACAGTAGAAAGAACTTAAGTATCGATATGGCTTTCAGAAATATAAAATTATAATGGAAAGACTAATCCTTGAGTGGAGATCATGAACTGGCAGACTTTGCGTGTAACACCTCCGATTCATACGAGTCGACGATCTCAAGTTGAGAACTGGGTGTTATGTCATTATTTGAACTGGTAGAGGGCCTTCATTTATCTTTAGACTGCGACAGGCTACGACGTACTTAAATTATAAGAACAACTTTTTGTTCTTATATCTCCAAGAATCGATGAAAAGAACCAAAGTTCGATAGTTCACCGCACAGCATCACATCACCCCGTAAACGTCCACTGCTGAACATGGCTTTCCCAATGTTCACTACAATGAGCGGTCATGACGGATACCTATTGCCATAATCACCATGCTTGGCAAGCCATTGGTTTTCGCTGTATGATGTAATTACCACAGGGGAGTCGCTTTTTATGACAACCAACGGTGGAGAAGCGTAGCCTATTATTTTTCGGGAATCACACTAAAAAGCAGTCGATAGTTATAACAGAAAAACAATATTTTATTTCGAATGAGAATGCGTATTTGTGAGCTCTACCACAAACTGCCTCGGTAGAACGTTTGTCTGTTTATCCAATGTCACAACAATTTACGTAATGATTACTGGGACCCGAGTCCTTCAGAGACAGTACTATTGTTGTCTCATTTCACAATTTATTGTAATTTGTACGCGGTTCAGGCTTTCACACGCGCGCTGCGTCCCGTATAATTATTTGCTTTACTTCTAATTTCACAGCTCCTGTTAATGGTGTTAATTTTCTTGCGATTGAATGTAATCAGTATATCCAGAAGTAACAAAAATTATTTATAGAGGTTAACTAAACTAATATTTTAGTTCATTTCGATTGTATACGGCATTGCAATTGTGAACTATGTGACGTTGAATGTGTCGGTGTCGGAGGGCAGGTCGGAAACTCGCCTGCCGCTCTACTGAAAGCAGGCAGACGTCAGCGCGCCGTGAGTGACACGTCCTTCCGCCACAGAGCTTTCTATACGTAGCTACCGCCACTATCCAGTTACGCCATGTTTGCGCTCTAGCCTGTCAAGTAGCTGGAAAAATCTCCAATCCCATGTAAGCAAAATAGAATAAGAAAATTAATTGAATATTGCTTACTTTTATGATTTAACTAAGTACTTATCCCCTGAAATCATAATATAGCTATATAGACATGTAGTATCCGTATAAAATGAAAGTCGTGTCGCGAGTCCTACGCTCTAATAAATATGGAGCTCGAATGCGACCCTAATCGGGAAGGCAAAATGGCAACAATGCAAACAGGCGTGGTATCAAATTGTCGAGCATGCAAACACATTAAAGGGCGCCGAGTAAACGACGCTTAATGATTATCTATACATTGGTTGCGTACAGAAAAAATAATTACGTGGTTTACGTGAATAAATGAGATATATTTCATTGTTCTTTGTTTTAGGTGGGCCGAGCCGCAGCTGGACGCCGGGCAATGTCGCTTATCTGACGCCGCACCTTTTGTCGGTAGGCGTTGACCCAATTCGAGTGGCGCTCTACCGCGGCAGCGATGTCAAGATCGTCTTCATTCGGATCATTTAGATATGAATAATACGGACCGATTCTCATATCTCATATCTAAATCTCATAATCACTTATCTCACATTATATTGATAGGTTATATTGGCCGCGCCGCCACTGTAAGAGTATGCAAATCGCAAGTTGATTTATGGTCTTTGACCTGGTTAGTTTAACGATAGAATGTCAAGTCTAAAATTCGAGCTTTCAGTACTTAATTCTACCAAAGGAGTTATTACACGAAAGGTTATTATTGTACGCATTTGCAAACAGTTCGGCACATTCACGCGATTAAAACGGCAAGTTTCAGCCGAGGCCGATCGCCGGCGCGATAGGTCGTGGGGTCAAAAATAGCGAGGGCCGTACCTGGTGCCACCCCGCGCTGTTCAATGTCAACTTTCAATCACAGCGGGCGGAAAGAAGAGGCCGCGCTCGTACGCCGATGCCGCGCCGCGCGGGAACCGCTCTCCACCGCAATTATTGCTTTGCCCTTTTTACGACGACACCGCGCCTCCCTTTCTCCTCGTCGTTTACATTCTGTCAAGTTAAGCCTCTAGATGTCGATTGCCTAACTGTCAAAATACTGACACCCATGCTATGGTTGGCTGACAATATCGACTTTTAACTTAACGAACAATCTGTGGTAATTTCCTCAAATTGTCAAAATTAGTGTTCACCTTATTCAGAAATAACAAGGGATTTAATATTTCTAGTATATATTAAAAACGTGTCAGGGGAAAGATTTTACTGAGTTCGATATTAATAAATTTTAAAACTCAACTTTTAGTAGTTTGTTTCGAAGTTTTAATATTTCCTTTAAAAGAATAAACTATAATATAAATAAAACTTTTATTATGAACTTCTTGCTCCAACCTTTTTGCCCTCTTTGTTTACATAGCTGCGAGCAAAGCCTCTCCGTGCCAACAGTCGCTTTGTCAAGCCTCGAGTGACATTAGCTCGACCTACTGTCAGATAATTTGGAAACTAAATAAAATAATTCCCGCCTTTATTTATTTCCGTAAAAGACTAATGAAATTGAAGTTTACATTTCGAGAATTTACTGTTGTTATGTCTTAACGTTTAGTTAGGTACTGACTAAGCTTGGAGTTTTAATATTGATTTATAAGTTTCTTTATTAATTATTTATTTTAAATAGAAGAACCCTAAAGATATGGTGCCAAATAATGTTCTTGTACTAAGGTATAATAAATAATGAATGGTGTGTGGGAGGGCAAAATCTGTAATAAGAACTTAACGCCGCTGGAACATCTTCATCAATGTGTCAATTAGTGTTCAGAATGACTGGACCAGCACAGGTGTCTCGTGCCTGAGCCGTTTGCCAGCCCATTAAGCAAATAACGAGTCCGCAGGATAAACTTGGAGGCAGTAAAGTTTATTAATGGCTCGATTACAAGCTCGACCCGAGGTGGAAAGAAGTGCTATCAATCAGTCAGGTGCGCGACGGTAGAGGCACCTACCCCCTCAGTAACGCTAATAACAAAATTCCGACACCCCTGTTTGTTTCTCCAGAAAGGGGTGAAAATGAATATCCTAAAGCGCTAGTGTCGGTTGGATTTCATAGCGATAAGGACGAATTCTTATGATTTTTTGTAATGTAGACTGGGCGGCTAATAAATAAGATAAACAGAAACAAAAATCCTTTCGTAATTGAAAATAATCTGTGCTGGCAAGATAGTGATAGCACAGATTATATTGATATTGTTTGTAATAGATACGACACACGTAAAGTGGTAGCTGAGCGGCCAAACTACAGAGGCAGTAGAGCGCGGCTCGCCGCTGTCCGAATGGCTCAATTACAGTTAATTCGCAGCGCACACACATTCAGAGCGAGGTGCATGCATGTGCAGCGTCCACATTAATGTATGTAAATGCATGCGACCGGCCGCGGCCGCCCGCCGACGCTCACAATATTGCGACATTAAACTGAATATGGCCGACGAGACGGACATTTTCGACAAAAGTCGACATTTGCAAATGTTATTTAGCTATTCATCTGTATTAAATAGCATTTTCCAATACGGAACCACTCGCTACAACGTTTGAGGTGAACGTGAACGAATACATGATCAAATATTTCATAATATCTGTAGTTTTCGTATGGTTTCTTTGGAAGTCTAGCTAGTCTAGCTAGCTTAGCTACACTTACCATTAATATTTTCATGTTTCTCTCTTCAGGGTCCATCATTTTACAAGGAGGAACTGGGCTTTTTGACAGGCTTACGCGGGGACATTGGTCGCAGACGTAGAGGTATTTAGAGAATTTTAATCTAAAATGAAATCGGCACTAACCGAGGACTCTCCATGGCTGCACTATAATAATGCAGTCGCAGATTATCCCCGGTGGTGTAGGACTATTGTATGAGAAAGAAACACTACAACGATAGGGTCTTCTGCAATGGGTGTTATACAGAATAAAAACTTACAAGATTAAACCTCTGAGTCAAATTCTGTGGCAGACGATGAGTCGCCACTCTCAAGATGGGCCCTTTAGGGGGCCACCACTATAGGTGACTGAGAGCCAGACGTGAGCTGACTCGCCACTCTCAAGACGGGCCCTTTAGGGGGCCACCACTATAGATGACAGAGAGCAAGGCGAAAGCGGCACGTGTGTCGAGAGGTGCGGCACCGGTTTCACCATCGCACGTCTTGAAGACACGGAGGTTTCTCCGTTATTAGTCACTAGAACTTCCACCCCCGAGCATAAGCTCTGGCGGCCCCCCTCTGATTGCCAACTAAGGTAAGCCAGAGTTGAGTCCTGCGGGCACTCATGGGATTCCTCTCCAGCCTAGCATGGCAGGCCGGAGACGAGGCCCTGGCCGACTAACTTTTTCTTCAAGGATAGATGAAGAGTGCATTTTACTTCAGAGACCAAAAGCTCCTTCAGATTTTTCGGTGCGTCTAGCAACTTCTTTGTCTTGTCTCGCCTGGAAAGCGACGATTTGGCCCAGGTATATGACTTACCAACCCATCTCATCCCGTGGGTGTCGTAAAAGGCGACTAAGGGATTAGACGGAGGATGGGCAGCAGCGTCCTTCGAATACATTAACAACTCAACTGCGATCGCCAACCCGCCTGCCAAGCGTGGCGATTATGGCAAAACCCCCCAATGAGCACACAGCACACCGATATCGGTCGTTGTGTCTTTGAGGGAGGCCTGTGTCCAGCAGTGGACTTTATTCGGCCGAAATGATATGTCTTATATACATATTCTAGCTCTACACTTGTGTGGGGGTCACAGGTTTATCGTGGAATACTGTTGGTCATAAGTATGGTCTTTGACATGTCTATTTGAAGTCCGATCAGACTTGCCCTGCTCAGGTCTTTAAGCATAAAACGTAACTCAGAGACTGAAGATGACCGAAAATACAACAGTGACATAAATATTAATAAAATAATTAGTAAATAAATTAACAAATAATTAAATAAATTAATTAACATATGAAATTGTCATCTTTGTTAATTACGACAAAAACATTTAATTTAATATATTTGCAGTTCTAATGTTATAAATAGTTTAATTACGTAATATTCCACTATTCATATCGGAAAATAATTTATACATCATGTCTTACAAGTTCTTTTGTTTCTAATATTAAAAACTAATCACCTATGGTAAGAGGGACAGGATTAGCGGATATCTGCAGATATTTCTAAGTCAGAATGCCGCTTTTTGTTAGGACGCACCTGTAGATCGAGAGTTCGATTGGAATGTATCTCGGATAATAAAATAAATAGTTTATTAATCAGCAGTAATTTTAGACGACAAAAACATTTTTAAAATCCTACTTTAACTTAGTACATATTATACGTTACAGATTTAGCTTAGGCTGTTTCTAAGTACAAAATGTATTAGCATCTGTATCCGAACTAAGCGTAGCCTGTATTTCGGATATCAGCGCCAATCACCTCGAATTTCAACATTTCTAGCCAATTACACGAGATTGTTCAGTTGTACAATACAATTCTATATTATTAATTTTGTCTTATTATCTATTTAAATAAACAAAAAATAAATTTGTATGCCTGGAGAGTCCTCTCTTTGTGTGGAGGTGAAATATGAGTGAGTGAAGTGTAAGAGGGTGTGTGGGCCGTGAATGTGTTGGTGCATGTATGTATGAGTGTGTGTGGGGAGTTGCATAAGTTGGTGTATATGTTACTTAGTTGTGTCCGAATTCGGACTGAATTTGTAAAAATGCAAATACAGGATTGGTTAAGTGCAGGAATGCTTGTTACTGTGGAATAAGTAGTAGAAGTTCAGTTTCCTCATAGGTAAGATTTTGTAGATATTCACACACTCTCTTTCTACAATTTAGTTTAGAAAGCTGGTAAATATTTGTAGTTCTGTTTATTTTGTTATATATATAAGGTCCAATGAAATTAAAAAATGTTGTACTGAATCTAGTTCTATAAGGAGACCGCTGGGTACAAACCATATATTTTCTACGTTTTTGTAATAATGACGGATCATACATAAGTTTACTATGCTGCAGCAATACAATATTCAGAAGAAACAATTGTCTCACAGTCAGTACTCCACATTGCTGGTAGAGGGTTACGGTTGGGAAGTAGATGGGCCTAAAGGCACTTACTTTTAGAATGGCGCGCTGAGCTACCTCGATCGGCTTCATTGCCGTTTTCGGGGCTCCTCCCCATGAGGATATGCAATAAGATATTAATGACTGGCAGAGGGCATAATAGATATTTTTTAGCATCTCGGTATCAGCAATGTGCCTAAGTTTTTAAAAAATATAAATTAATTTCCGAATACACTCAAATCGCAGATATACATTAGATTAGAGATACATTAATAATTTCGGCCATATGTGATCCCAAGTCGCCTTTTATGACATCCACGGGAGGAGATGGGTGGTGCTATATTCATGATCTGGCCACTACTATTTTTTTACAATCCCCGATTTTATATTGTGGTCAAAACGCAGTTTATACCGGGACGATTACCTTATTTGGACCTAATCTTTTACATTTATTATTAAAATATACTATGCAGTAACCATTTCTTTTTTACTATTGTAAACATACAATAATATTTGCGTAAGCAATCAATTATTTTTATATAAAGTTACAAAGCCGGCAAATCTTCTAACTGGATGATAACCAGCGTAATGACCCTACCTACCTACTTACTTATACTAGACTATGTACATGACTCATAAAGATAGGATGTACGAATCTATAGAATTTGGCTTTCAAGTTTTTTTTTTTTTTTTTTTCATGGCCATTGTACTCCATTTTGCCAGTGTCAAGTTAAGAGGCTTTCAAGTTGAGACACGATACTTAACGCACGTGGTTGTACACCTACTTAGGTAGGTGGCTACACTACAATACAATGTCATGGTGCAAAACAAAGTTACAATATGATAATCAATAATCAGTACCTAAAAAGTAAACATGATTTAGCTGAGGATTTTAAAACGATTTAGTTACAGCGGAACAAAGCGAATATCCTGCATTATGTGCAAGGGAAAACTACACTTCGGCTGTTTTGTTACGGTCTCAAATTCCAACTAGTAGCGCCCCCTATGGGAACACGACGTCATTGTTTTAGAAAGCAAGCATTGTCATGGTGATTCACTTTGGAGTTTAAGAGTCAACATTTGACTAGATAATGCAATATAACACTACCTATCATATCAAATTTAAACAAAATACCTACATAAATGTTTATGAGTTATGGACCAATCCACAAAAACAATATACTTAAAAGGTTTATTGTATTTACTGAACGCAACATGAGTTCATTTAACGAAAGGACTGCGGGAATCATATCGAAATCATCAATACGGAACATAAACATAATGGTGAACGGTTACACTGAATGGTAACTTTATGCCGACATCCGATTCTTTTATAAAGACTCTTATCCAGCTCTACAATTCACATAAAAAGCTAAACGACCGAAATTGAACATCGTACGTGATGTCAGAGAGGTTATGTTCGCGACAAACAAAAATATTAAGGCGTTTACCTCTTGCGTTCTGTTGTCCGGAGGCTGATACCACTGTATTATCGCACAGTTTTCTTCACATGAACGTAATTATATAAATATTAGTAAAAAATCGGTTTGCATCACAGAAATAACAAAATAAAACGGAAAACATTGAAAGCGGACAAGAAGCGCGACACGAAACGGCAAGCAAGCTAAGCAGCAGCTGACTACGAGTGATGGTCTGATATAACTTTGCATTGGCGCGTAGGGTTTCTCGATTTTGTATGCAATGATTTGAACTTTATAAATGCTTTTACTTATTAACCTGTGATGCATTTGTGTATATGTAATAGAAAGTAGTATATTTTAATAACAAAATACAAGACTTAAGCCACTAAAAAATTTAGATTTATTTATTGTCTTAGTAACCTACGTGAATATACATGTAGCTAACTATGACATGTATATGAACCGAAGCCAAACCGGCGTCGATTAGCGGCCTAACGCTAGAAACATGAAGTTAATATAAATTAAAATAAATTATGCTTGTACCAGCTGCACGTCGTTGCAAGGTTTATTGTACGGATGCGCAACGTGGAGGAGTGGTGTGGGCGCGCACCGCGCCGGCTGCGTTGCCCTCTAGCGGGCATATTGTGAATTATCGATTCTCTGCGTGCCGCCATCCGCCATTGGTTCTGCTGCGTAATTGGTTTATGTAGTCCGTTCGTAACATGAATTCAAATTTAGCGCGCGCTGGGGCTCTCGAATGAACAGAGGCGAGTGTTTGTACTGGGGAAATTACCCATTTCAGACAATAAAATCTAATAAAATACTATACAAAGTTGGTTTTACTCTATACTCTGATGTTTCAAACAAATAAAATATGCGTGCATCCCCGCGGATTGTAGCTTCGAGGCTACAAACTGTATTCAAAATAAAATAATACTATGGTTTTAGTTTAGGGTTGTCAGATGGTCAAGATTCACTTGGATTCTGTCGAAATATAATATTATGGTTTCCAGATTCTTTAAAATACGAAATCACCCGATAAACATCTCGTAAAACGTAAAAAATATTTTCTTACAACTCTTTAATTTCAAATGCATTATAAATATAGAACTCCGTGTGGTGTCCGGATTAAGAATATAGTAGCACTCCATCTACTCCTTCTTCTGGATGTCGTAAAAGGCGACTAAGGGACTTGGGCAGCTGCGTCCCTTCTGTGGAACAGTAGCCATTCTGCGCTCAACAACTCGCCTGCCAAGCTTGGTGAGTACTGGAAATTTCCCCCCAATATGATGACACAATTGTGGAACTCTATGGGGAGGCCTTTGTTCAGTAGTGGTTGTTGTATGGCCGATATGATAAATATGGAAACATAAAAATTAGGCTTTATTAATTTAATTGATCTCAAAATTGTTAATTATAGAATATCACCGGATTTGGCTCACGATTGGCTTACCATGTCTATTTAGGTTGCCACAACATCAAATTTATTTATTATAAAAAATAAGTTTTCCGATTTGGCAACCCTATTTTGACCTTCAATCTGTTTTTGAGAAATCCTAGTCGTTTAGCCTGAGTATTTATTAGACATAGAAAGTTGCTGCAATAGAAAGACTAGTTCACGACTACCCTAAGAATGAGGACATCGTGCAGTTCGGGTGAAGACGCAATGGACCTTGACGGTGAAAAGCTGGTGTCGCGCCACAATACAAAATTAAAATAATTTGTGGTGCGGGTCCTGACACGCCGTTTAGAGATGGTCATGAAGGAGAGACCTTCTGGCTAGAGGGGGTCGTGTACCGGAAATTCGTGGAAGACTTCGGTACACCACGACGCAGTGCAACACGTCGCTGTCTATACGTGTAAAATAGTGATATTTCTTGTTGATTCTTATTAGCATATAAGATTGGACTGTATTTACATGTTTTTATCTATAGGCCTTAATAAATAAACAATAAATAAAAAAATCTTGTTTTGTTTAGTACCATTTGGTGCAGTGGCTGATACAGTCGGCTGCTGCGCTCCAGGTCGTGGGTTCGATTCCCGCACGGAATAAATATTTGTATAATCTGCAGGTAGTTGCTCCGGTTCTGGGTGTATTGTATGTGGAGTTCATGTCTGTAAATGTCTGTATCGTATGTGTTTATATGTATCGCACCCACGACACAGGAGAAATCCTAGTGTGGGATAGTGGTGTTCAAAAATGCTATATGGCAATAGCGCGCTACAGACTATTTGCTATAATAAAATAGCGCGCTATTTTACCCGCTATAGTTATAACTGGGCGTACGCGAATGACGCGTGTTAAGCCAGCGCGTTTTATATATATAGCGCATTGTTTTAGTTATATTCTTGATCTTGAATAAGTATATTCGATACGTAAAATAATATCTATCAAAATAAAATGGAGAAGTAAAGAAAAGTTGATGAACATTTCCTCATACTTTCCAGGCTTAGGATAATATATTTTTGTGTACTCATTAATATAGGATAGGGTTATATTTCTTTAATTATTAATTTCTTACAGCAGTTTTGATGGAACGAAATTGTTGATGTTGTGAATGCCTATTATTGACGTCATCAAATGTCATGTATGTTAATATTTGAATTTTACGAAATTTTAATGTACGTACGTTGTTAGCGTATCTAAAACAAATAAATACTATAATCGACGCGTTAGATAACGATCGATAGCGCACGAATTCACGCGATGAATGCCACGCCCGGTCTATGTCATTGCTCGCGCGATTATCCTCGCTACTGGTTATTTCTTAATGGCGCGATTTGTATAGCGTCAAGTTGAAGCCGGCATAGCGTGCGAAACCGAGGCGCTATGGTTCCACAAACTGCCGCGGAGCAGGGAGCCTCCCAGTTCGTGGATACGCGTTGGTGACGCGCAAATCAAGGTGGGCCGGTACATGAAGTACCTGGGGCTCACCTTGGACAGTCGTTGGGGCTTCGAGGAGCACTTCGAGGTTTCTTGTCCCCCGGGTCGAAAGGATAGTGGGTGCCTTGCACCGGCTGCTACCCAATCTCGGGGGACCGAGGGAAGAAGTTCGTCGCCTCTACGGGGGAGTCGTGCGGTCCGTGGCCCTCTATGGGGCGCCTGTTTGGTCATCTCGACTTTCAGGCGTCCAGCGCTGCAGAACCAAGATCCACGGTCTGCAGCGTAGAACGGCTATACGGATCGCACGAGGATACCGAACGGTGTCCTTTGAGGCGGCAACTCTGCTGGCGCGCTTTCCGCCTTTTGATATCTTGGCGGAGATGGATGCGTGGGTGTATCACCAAACACGCTCCCTCCGCGAGAGCGGTGAAGGCGTGCCTTCAGGGGCGCTCGAAAGTTTGAGGCGGCAGGCTCGGCGGCGTGCACTTGAGCTATGGCGCGAGCGGCTAATGCTGCCACAGTACGTGCAAAAGCGCGTCGTCGAGGCTGTCTTGCCGCTCTTCGGAGCCTGGTTCCAAAGGAGCGAGCGCGTCACATTCCGCCTGACGCAGGTATTCACCGGCCACGGTTGTTTCGGTGCGTACTTGCACAGGATAGGACGCGAGGTCACGGCACAGTGCCACCACTGTGGAGACGATCAGGATACCGCACAGCACACGCTCGGAGAGTGCCCTGCGTGGACTGCCGAGCGGCGGATCCTGGTCGATCGGATCGGGCAAGATCTCTCTTTGCCAGCAGTAGTGTCGGCTATGCTGGCAGAGCATGAAAATTGGAGTGGTGTGGTCTCCTTCTGTGAGAGCGTAATGCTCCAGAAGGAGGTCGCAGAGCGGGATTGGGAGAGGGCCGATCCCGCTCGGAGGAGGAGGACACGGAGCCGGGGTAACAACCGCCGCGGTGCCCGTGTCCAACACGCCTGAGCCCCCCTGTCGTCTTTATCTGGCAGGGGGCCTTGGGGGTCGCGAGCGCGCTTATTGGGAAATTCGCGTGCTCATACCGAGCGACCCCCGGGAAGACAGCGGTGTGCATGTAGTCACGTACCGCTGTGTGCGCAGCACAGCGCATAGTGAGGCTTCGGGGGAATCTTTTACAATTCCCTCGAGAGATGCCCTGGGGGGTGGCCTCTTTACAGTCGCCTTCCCTCTACTAGAGGGGATGACCGCTTTACAGTCATCCCCTCCGATATGTGCCTAAAGGCGTGGCACCAATGGGTGGCTCTAGATGGAGATCTTTCGAGTTCCTGGAGCCTCCCTTCGGTGCCGAAGATGATCACTCCGGTGGTTTTAGCCGGTAGGAGTCCGGCATGCCCCTTCGCCCTTTTCCGGGGCGAAGGAAGTACATGAAGTATTTCCACCGGATCAATAAAAAAATAAATAAAAAAAAGTGCCTCAAGACTCAAGTCTTTAACCAGTGTGTGTTACCAGTGATGACATATGGAACAGAGACGTGGTCACTCACAATAGGCCTCATAAGAAAGCTCAAGGTCACTCAGCGAGCTATGGAAAGAGCTATGCTTGGTATTTCTCTACGTGATCGAATCAGAAATGAGGAGATCCGTAGAAGAACTAAAGTGGTCGACATAGCTGAAAGGATTAGTAAACTGAAGTGGCAATGGGCAGGGCACATTGCTCGTAGAACTGATGACCGCTGGGGCATAAAGGTTCTAGAATGGAGACCGTGCACCGGAAAACGCAGCGTGGGACGACCTCCAATGAGGTGGACAGACGAGCTGGTGAAGGTCGCTGGGAGTCGTTGGATGAGGGCGGCATGTAACCTCGTTGTGGAAATCTAAGGGGGAGGCCTTTGTTCAGCAGTGGACGTCCTGTGGCTGATATGATGATGATGATGATATGATGATGATATGATGATGATGATGATATGATGAAGTGATCGTGAAAGTGCACGTTAATTTTAAAATGCTGTTTTGTTAAGAACTTTACGAGAAGCTGTTTGTCGGGACATTTTGTATTTTGTCAGGATTCTGGACATCATATGAAATGTCGGGACAATCCAGACGAATCGCTACCATTTGGCAACCCTAGATACCATTTATAGTTTCAAAACTATTGTGATGCTAATTTGGAGCATAAACATAATGCTCCAAATTAGCATCACAATAGTTTTGAAACTATAAATGGTATCTAGGGTTGCCTTATTTATTTTTGGGAACAGTGTTTGAGGTCTCTATAATAATTTGATGAACATTACATTTGATCCCATGAAAATGTATTAATAGGTTGACTCATTACCTGTGGAGAGGGAACAGCCTCAGCCAGCCATTCCGTAGTTTCGTCGGCTGTAAGTCTGCAAAGAGACTAGGATATGAACTATAGTTAGGAAGTTTTACTTAAAAAAATTATGTATATTTATTTAAATAAAAATCACATGGGTATTAACGATTCTATGTATGGAAACTTGAACAGCCTTATTTTCGTAGGCTTAGTCCACGGTGCCACTATTCTGTTCTAGTAGTAAAATAGAAATGAGCTAACAATATATATTTTTCTGATGCTCTTTTTAAGTAACTCCTTTTCACCTTCAACACAGTAAGTAATACAATTCTATGCAGGGTCTGCTCTCGTACCCGGCCGCGCGCACGAATCGTGTATACGTCTTATTTGGTCTTATTCTAATTATAATTCACAAACCGGGACAATGATTACTGTCCCGATCCGTATTAGCTAAAAACAGCGACAGCAGCTATCGCGCATGTAAGGATTGCCAGTGGAAAAGAGCCTGAAATTGAAAGCCGAGGATGCAATTTTTAGTTCATTGATCATCCACCAGACTGCGTCAGCGATCTTTGCCTGCATATTCGCTATCGGCAAATACGTAATACCAAAATGACGTTGAAGAACGGCGTCTGCGCGATTTACGCCTGTCGCCAAGCGTCTGCGACTTATGTAATCAGCCCGCGGGACACTGGGACATAACGCTTCAAACCGGGACATGTGTCCGGTGTACCGCGACGTATGGCAGCTCTAGACTAGGAGCGTAAGTAAGTAGAATTGCTAATTTTATGAAGTTTGATGAAATTGGAGTAAGTAGCTATATTACTACTAGGTATCTACGGTTTTTTTAAATCTATTACCTATAGATTTGACATGGGTAATCAGATTGTAAAACCTAAAAGGACACTGCTAATTGCTAAATGTTGGCACTTTTGGATATCAAAATTACTATTAATTATTCTTTGATAGGTATTGAACATAGCTACAAAAAATATCTATCATACTTTCCGTTCAGATAGACCATATTAAGTATACGGGTCCAAAAAAATAATAAATGCCGACTGAATTACCGAGAACAGGTTGATTTGTTAGAAGCGCCGCGTACTGACGCTAAATTGGGGGCGAGGCGGCAAGAAACAGATATTTATGCACGTTAATAAGACCAAGTTACCAGACAAAGCCTACTGCGAGGCAACATAAGGAAGCTTTGTATTAAAGTTATTATATGTAGGTAGGTACTTACGTGTTAGAACGATTCATTATTTTGTAACATTCTCGAATACAACTCGCGTACGTGAGGCGTTTAATAAAATATAGTATATTGTAGTTACACCTAGTATCTTGTAGTAATACGACGAACGAGCTCAACACTACGCTCCAAAAAGCAGATTGTGGAGGTACTATACACAGACAACTGCTGCTTTCTTTTTTTATTGGGCCCAGTGGAAATTCTACATGAACTCCCTCCGGCCCGGGGAAGGACGGAGGGGCATACTGGACTCCTACCGGAACCTAGCGGCACCTAAGGGGAGCCCCCCTCCAGGTCCTTGTATGTCACACTAGAGCCGCCGCCGCCGCAAAAAAAAAAAAAAAAAACGGCCCCCCCCCCGGGGTTTGTAACGGATCGCCCGAAGCGTCCCTGTGCGCACACGACAGCGCGTGACCGAGCGTGTGCTGTGCGGTGTCCTGGTCGATATCACAATGGTGGCATTGTGTCGTAGCCACGCGTCCTATTCTGTGCAGGTACGCATCGAAACAACAGTGCCCGGTGAGCACGTAAGTGAAATAAAACAGAACTTGCCGTGTGGTGCTGGCTAAGAAAACCACCAACCCATCTCATCGCGTGGGTGTCGTAAAAGGCGCCTATGGGCATAGCACATACATTTATAACTCAACTGCGATCGCCAACCCGTCTGCCGAGCATGGTGATTATGGCAGAACTTCCCAATGGCCCCACAACACAAAACCATACCGGTAATTGTGGTAATCTTTGGGAGAAGCTTCTGTCCAGCTGTGGACGTTTTTTCGGCTGATATGATTTTGAATAAAACAGAACAGGATCTTTTCAACATTATTCAAAGCGGAAACGAACATAATGTTCACATGCACGCACGCGTTAGTTGGGTCTGAGGTCTCCTACATATTAAAAAGAGTACGGTAGTTACTTATTTTATAATAATATCAGCAAGTCTATCCCACTGCAGAGCAAACGCCTCTACTCATACAGAGAAGTAACAAGCATTGATCACTTAATCACTACGTGTTGGCCATATCAGACGACTAAATTCGGGTTTCGTGTGCAGCCGGCTACGAATAGCACCAACCCATCTTATCCCCTAGGTGTCATAAAAGGCAAATACGGGATTAGCCGGATGATGAGCAGCAGCGTCCTTCGAGTACATTAACAACTCAACTGTCATCGCCAAACCGCTTGCCAAGCGTGGCAAAACCCCCAATTAGCATTTATAATATCCAGATTGGTCGTTGTGGCGATGTTTGGGGGAAGCCTGTGTCCAGCGGTGGACTTTATTCGGCTGAAAATAATGATGATAAAATTCAGGTTTCCTTCACACAAAGCAGTGGTGGCTTAGATTATTTAAGAAAAAGTCGCATTGGTATATTTATTTATTTTTATTTATTTAATCTAAACTTGTAGAATTACAAAGAACAAAATACAAATTATATATTTATGCCAGGCTTAGAATCCGCAACCTTGTTCTTAAGAAACGAGTTAACCTCTGCGCCTATATGCTATTAGGTAACATAGCAGGTCCCCGAGAGGTGCCTGGGGAGATGGCCTCTTAACAGTCACCTTCCCTCTGCTGGGCATGACCGCTTTAAAGTTACCTATACCCTCCGATCTATCCTCGAGATGTGCCTAAAGGCGTGGCACCAAACTGTGGCTAGATGGAGATTATGCGAGTTCCTGGAGCCTCCTTTCGGTGCCGAAGATGACCACTCCGGTGGTTTAACCGGTAGGAGTCCGGCATACCCCTCCGCCCTTTCCCGAGGTGGAGGAAGTACATGACGTATTTGCATCGGATCAATAAAACAGAAAAAATCAATTCAGGTACTCATTTTTATTTTCACCTTGAGATGGTCAGCTTAGTAATAATTATATTAGATGTTAAAAGTGGATGATCAAGTTGTATTCTGGTACTAGTAGATCAGCAGTGGACTGCAATAGGCTGAGTTAATTTAGACATTATTTCGCGTACTGATGTTCAGCTTAATGGCATCTGAAGCTTCCTAAACCGTATGAAACTAATCCTTACGTCAACATTATTCGTGTCGTTTGGAAAGGGGAAACACAACAATAGGCTTTGACTTTTTTTTTAAATCTAATAACCGAAGCAATGTTTTCAAAAGGGGTGAAGGGGAACTCGGTGCGAGGCGGTAGCCAGGGCATCAATTTCTTTAAGATACAACAAGCTTTGTTTTGCAGATCGCCCACGAAAATTATTTTGAAAGGAATAGGCGAGTCAGGTGTCCGCCTGTCGGCTATGCACCAACTTTTTTAATAAATAAAGAAACTTTAGTGCGGACAATCAATGGAATGACGTTCACTACTATTCAAAGAATTGCTTTGTGGCTAACAATCTATGAATAATTGATTTTCTGCGGCTTTATATTCTCGTCGATATAGGTGACTTATAATATGACATAGTGTCTCTGCTAAAGTGAAATGCTTTTTTTTAGTTTGAACGGGTTTTCTATAGTTATGAATAGGTATTAATTAAAATTGGATTTAACAAGACAAAACGCGTTTTCACCATACAATTTATTATTTCTTTGTTTATTATCTCCAGTGGAAATTGATTATGAACTTCTTCCGCCTCGGGGAAGGGCGGAAGGACATGCCGGACTCCTACCGGCTAAAACCACTGGAGCGGTCATTTTCGGCACGGAAGGGGGGCTCCAAGTCCTCGTATGCTCACACTAATGTAGAAATCCCTAAAACCATCTGCTATGCCTGCAATTTGACTAGCTTAACCAGTTTATTTGACATTATTTTTTGACTAGCAGTGAATCTATCTACCAGTTTAGTTGTAACGAAGGCATTTAGAATATTTAGAATAAACTAGGTTTAGCTAAGTGGTTTTCACTGCACAACATATTTACGCACGCAGACATAATTGAATATTTGTCTTTTATTGGTCGTGATGAAGTCAATCTCATTCTTTGTGGAACCTTCGGGACGCATCCAGGTCCATCACCTGTGAGGCGTTTGGAAAAAGTAGTTCATCACGAAGAGTCCCACTTCCTCCAAAAAGTCAGCCAGCGTCTGTCACCTGAGGTTCCGGTGCCCATAACTAAATTATTCCACTCTCAACTCATAATCTCATCGCCCAGCTTCACGTTGATCACAACAGTGAAGTATGTTTATGACATATGTATAGCCTATTGACCATACTTACTTTTCTCTACAGTCTCCACTTCATAATCTGGGTATGCAGAGGTCGGTGTGTAGACCTGTATGTTCTTTGAGAACACTTCATAGGTATTCTGGGTATAAGTTACGCTACCCCGCTTGTCCCCTTTCAGTGGTTGTTAATTTTTATTAGCTTTTAAACCTGCGGGCGAGGACCCTGAGACCCTCCTTAAGAGAGATGGTGGCCTCCTCGGTAGTAGGATAGGCTGTCGGATATCGGATCGGAAAGGATAATCGTGTCCTCGTTCTTTCTTCGGACTTCTGATAAATCCATGACATCCCAGTGCAACTTATACATTTCTTCTTCCAGCTCAACGATCTTTTCGTCTGCCCTTAGAGTAGATACATGCGTTGTAGGTTACCAGGGCCAGTTGTCATTTAGGCTGGTAGCTGGGTCTCTGCCGGAGATTCTTAGCACCCCCTGCCCACCCTTAGCGTGGCCATTACCATAACAGAACAGCGGGCCCATCGGGGACTGGGGGCCGGTCTTTAAGGAGAATTGGCCAATACTCAACTTACCTGGCAAGTGGGTTAGTGAGCGCAGAATGGGTACTATCTCACAGAAAGGATGCTGCTGCCGATTCATATAGCCTTTATTCGCCTTTTACAACATGTACGGGGGGAGATGGAGTGGTGCTACATTCTTTATCCGGACACCACACGTGCGTTATAGAAAATAGGCAATTGGAAATAAATAAAAATTAGGTATACTGATTGTGATGTCAGTCGTCAACTGCATGTTTTTAAAATCTTTTTTATAATATAACGAATGACGTAAAAATGAAATGTTATAACTTTTGCATATATAAAAGATTATCACTTTGCTTTTCAGAATGCGTTTAGTTGAGGAAACATTATTTAAATGAAGAAATCCGGAGTGAAAAAGTTAGGGGAAGTCCTTGCGTTCGCATGCATCGCGTGCCCCGATACACCGGCGCATACAAAACTTTTGCACTTTGCAAAATGCAAAGAAGTTCATAACATTCACCATCGCACCGCAGACATCAAGCTATTTAAGCAGTCTCTTTTCATACACGATCTAATATTCCAAACGAAACATTCCCTACTCATCACTAATTCTGCAAACGGTGTCGTATGATCATTACGGCGAGACCGGAGTTTCGAGTTGCAGTTTTCGTGAATTAGAGCAAATAAGATAGAGGTAGTAAATTTATTTTGCCAGAGGGTACGTAGTTGTGAATTTTGCACGGGATGGTGCATTATGCGGCGCACGTAGCCCGCTGTCTGCACGCGGGAGCGAATGCAGGAGCGATCGCGAGCGCGGGTGCGGAGACGGTGCACGCTCACGTTCTCTTCTATCACCGAGTCTCAATTATTATTTAAAACCTCACTGTACTGAAACAACCGTTAGTGAACCTGACTTGCCTCAGCGCATCTTTTATGCCAAATCGATATGAGACATACACGATACTACCTTTAAGAAACTTGGAACTATAAGGTAACAATTTGCAGACCATGATCAAACTCAGCTAAAAACTCCGAGTGAAAATGTTTAATCCGAAAAGCAATCTCCAAAGAGGTAATAGGAAGAGGATTCCGTGCATATTTATTGCCGGTCTCTAAACCGTTTCTCGGGTAATACGGTACAAGCAAAGCGACATTATTTTTGTAGTAATTTCGGCGAATGTCCTTTAAAATATTCAGAGTGCTGTAGCTGAGCCCATTAACGTGCCCGAGCGCAATTCAGTGCGGGGGGGGACTCGTCCGCAAATGGCGGCGATATCATTAACTTGACCCCCACAACTATCCGTCGCCCCGCAAGTTTTTCCCAATATTACACAGGAGAGTATGTATTCGCGACGAGACGACACGACATACAATACATATGGTACCAACCGTCTGAAATACTAGGGTATTATGTTCTCACTAAAGTGAACTTGCCAACGTTTTCTTTGATTACAAAAAGCTTCGTATTACTTTGAATTATTTTATTATGAAAGTAATTAACTACGCACTTAACTCAATTATTATTATAATAGCTTATAGCAACAAAACCAATAAGGTCTACCTTTGACATTTAGAAGCAGGTCCCATTTGCTGTGTATGACTGTCAAACGTAATGGGGTTTTTGTTCAACTTTTGTGGGATTTAACTGTCATTTCCTTTCGAATATTAAACCACAACTACATCATGGTCGAACACAACTGTGTATACACAAATACATGTACGTCATGGATTATTTTAATTGTAATTTATATAATAACAAATTTCTTTTGCATTCTAAACGAAAATTAATAATCGTTTATCAAAGTTGCCTTATAGGATATACTTACGCGCGAGGGAAGATTTTCCCAAGGCAACTGAAACTTCCCCTGCCTCCCGTCTACAGAAAATATGTGGCGCGATACGAAGATAGGTGTACGGAATTCCTAACTAAACTTGTGCGAGGGGATTTCCGAGCTAAAGAAATAACGGTGAAAACTCACTAGCTCGCGACCTCCGATCAAAGAGTAAAGCGGAGATACGATATGTATTTTTGCCATTTGCTACGAGTATTACTGAGACTTTTATTTCGTTAGAGATGTGCGTCCTAAGTGATTGATATAGTTGAGCGGAATATTTTTCTGTTTCACTTCTGTCTGTGTGCACTTGTGCACTATTATTGAGATAAGAAGATCCCTTTAGATGACTTTTTTATATTGAATAGACTTGTGTTTGGCTACTATCTCATCATTCATCATCATTTCGGCCTAATGAAGTCCATTGCTGGACGTAGGCCACCCCAAAAGATCACCACAACGACCGATATGGGTGTGTTGTGGGCTCATTGGGGGGCCTTGCCATAATCGCCACGCTTGGCAGATGTGTTGGCGATCGCAGGTGGGTTGTAAATGTATTCGAAGGACGCTGCTGCCCATCCTCCGGCTAATCCCTTATAGTAGACTTTTACGACACCCACGGGAGGAGATGGGGTGGTGGTGGTCTGAGCCAGCACCACACGACAAGACGACTACTATCTCACCTGATGTTAAGCGATGATGCGGTCGACGGTAGTGCCCGCTTGCCTAGAAGAAACCTGTTCGCTCTCAACTTCAAGAGTACCAGGTTATAACGGTCGGAAGATAGCAAAGAGGCAAGTGGCAAGGAGTTCCAAGAAGACGTGGAAGCGAAAAGTTTGCATATGGGTGGAACATGCCCTATATAACAATAACGCAATGCCGTTCGTCTGTCTGACGTTGTTCTACTTTGGTATTAACTTATATCGATCATAAGCGGTTTAGTTTCCAGAAAAAATACGCCATCTTATTCGGCTCACTTCGGAGATCGGAGAAGTGGAGTAAGAGATTATATTCAGAGAATATTCAGCGTCCTCCTGGGTGCTAACAACAACATACTGCAATCACCATTCCGTCTGTCAAGCGTGGCGATTATGGCAATCTCTGTGACCGTTCATTGTAAATATTCTAATAATATATATATTGTTAATAAACATCCGGTGATGGCAACAGTGAACTTTATGGTTGATGTGATGAATCATCAATGTATCATCGTCATCATATTATTATCCAAAGAACATCCACTGCTGAACAAAGGCCTCCCCTTTAGGTTTTATCAAGGACCGCTTACATGTCACCCGCATCCAATGACTCCGTGCTACCTTCTCTAGGTCGTCTGTCCATTTGGTTGGAGGCTGTCCCACGCTGCGTTTTCGGGTCGTGGTCTCCATTCGAGAAACTTTCTGCCCCAACGGCCATCAATTCTACGAGCAATGTGCCCCGCAATAATCATCAATGTATAAGCTTCATATATTCATGAAGGTTACATTTGAATACTTTATATGTATATTTTATACAGTTATAAAAACGGCAGACCCTTTGATTCATTGTTCGTATCATAAACCCGTGCGGTGGCAGGGGCTTTTCTTTCAGACGCGCAGAACAAATTATAAGTCACCCAGTGAGTTACAGTGTAAATTTAAATTTTAATACTTTTACTTTAAAATGAGCTCGGTCTATTAGAAACGTGGAATGGTTAAATAAAAGTGCATCCAGCAGCTATTGGACTAGGTCCCTCACAAAAGTGACGAGCTGAAAAGTAGTATAATGTTCGGTGACGTTTGGAAAGGAATACAAATGCTGACTGTATAGTATTTTTCTCATATTATTAGCAAATAAATTGAATATCATTATTTTATTGTTTAGTATTCCGATATCTCTATATTATCCATTAACCATGTGGGTTATTTATTATTTTGTTTTATTGACGTGATAATTGTCTGCCAATTTAGGTATGTCATGCTCACTCAAGTGTTCTGCTGATGTCGTCGATACGTCGTGTATTGGGTCGCTAAGTTTCCCTACAAGATGGTTGAGCTAAGCGATGCTGAAATATGCGACATGCTCGTGAACGAGTGCCGTCTGTTGGGACTGGTCAGCCAAATACTGCCATGACAATTTAATCAAACCATTAAAAAATATTACAAACAGGCTTGTTTAGTAGACTTTTTATGAAGTTTAAACTCTTTTCTCCTACATTGTTTTCACATAACCTTGATTTCTACAACAATGTGCTCATAAAACATTGTAACTTTTAATATGATTTTAAAAGAGTAACCATGAAAATTGTTGCTGTTCTTCTCCATAGGGAATCTACATCTTGGAACGCGGCACCTAAAGTCTCGATTATTCATAAGTGCCTATATATGGTTTACACTAAGATGTTTTTATAAGTGTAGATGCGTTGTCCGCGCTCTACGATGGTCACATAAAAGCAAGGTAATTGCCCGGACTCCCCGAAGTTCACTTAGTCACGCACCGACCATCACCAGTGTCGCGGCGCAACGTGAATCATAAGCGCAATTCAGCAAAATAATGCGAAAAAATAATGCCATCCTTTTTTCATAGACGATGCACGAAGTATACTGCAACAGTGAGCCAAAAATACATTTTATTTCGTAAATAAATAAATACATAACCTAAATCGATATCGTAAATAAAAAAACAGTTTATTGTTTAATTTTTTATTACGCGGTCTAATGACCGTTTTGTAGTGCAATAATGTTCGTGTATGTCTGTTTGTATAATGTCATTGGGTTTACATGAATAAAATATTTTTTATCTTATCTATCTGCTTGGAATTATAGTTTTTCAGTCAATTTAAGGAACTGAACTTACAGAAATCGTCGAACCATTTCTAATGACTTTCTGAGTGTTTCATTATAAATCCAATTTGAGTAGGTTTCTCACCTACATATATACCTATTACGAACAGTAGTGAAGTTCTAAAGTTTATGTTAGCCAGTCTGTGCTGTTAATTAAGTTTTGTTAAGATACCCTCACATCAGCATACCGATGAGAAAAATAGTTTGTAAACTTTACCCCACTCTAGTGTTTCTCATATATCGTGAGTACAGTTTATAGACATAAATTCTACAAGCCCAAACAGTCAGAGCCGAAACAACTATCTGTAGGCCTTACGATTAATTCATCGTTTCGGCCGAATAAAGTCCACTGCTGGACACATGCCTCCCCCAAAGATCACCACAACGACCGATATGGGTGTGTTGTGGGCTCATTGGGAGGTTTTGCCATAATCGCCTCGCTTGGCAGACGGGTTGGCGATCGCAGTTAAGTTGTTAATGTACTCGAAGGACGCTGCTGCCCATCCTCCGGCTAATCACTTAGTCGACTTGTACGACACCCACGGGAGGAGATGGGGTGGTGGTATTCTGAGCCGGCACCACACGGCAAACGATTAATTGTTACGTGTCAACCCACGACACGCAGCGCTGAAAGCCAAGCGAGTAGCTACTGCGCCAAACATGCAATCATATTAATTAAGACACTTGTGGTCAATAAAGCGTTTTGAACAGGCATGATGATCGATATACAGAAGTGGCAATGGGTGAGGCAGATTGCACGTAGAGCTGATTGGGATAAAAAGGTTCTCGATTGGAGACCGCACTCCGGAAAATGCAGCGTGGGACGGCCTCCAACGAGGTGAACAGATGACCTGGTAAAGGTCTCCGGGAGTAGTTGGATGTGGGCGGCATTCGACTGGTCGATGTGGAAAGCTATGGCGAGGCTTTTTTTCGGCAATGGACGTCCTTTGATTGATATGATGATGATGATCGGTAGCCTTAAAACTAGCACGATGTCAGACCACCCTCGCCCGTGGGTGGTACGGGCGAGGGTGGTCTTAACCTCCATAGTAAGAACAAATTGCGCTTGCCAGCAGGAGCTCGTATTCTTAATATAAAAATATGGTGTACTACTATTATGAATTACATTTAATTTGCATTAGATAGTTTGATCTCAGTAATATAACATCTAGGTATTCAGTTAAATACAGCTCAGTGTAATGAAGTAGTTAAAAATCAAGTCCTCTTCTTTGAATCAGTCAGTTTTGGCACTGTGTTTAAGGTACAGCTAAATTACACTAGTTTACATTTTTTGTGTACATGCCTCAGACGATAACCTCATATTTATAATTCAGTTGCCTTCTACTAAAACAAAAATAGCAGTAAATAAAATTCTACCACGTTTTATTTTGCTATTACGAAAGTCAATTTATACTTGCCTTGCTGATTACTTAGATTCATAATTCAATATTGTAAATTTTACTGACGAAAATTAAGTTTTGTTACGTTTGTGGACCATGCAGGACCTATATCCGAATTAATAAAAATAGCATATTTGCATTACTACGTGAGTAATCATGAGAAAAAAGTGCCATACCTTTTTAGCGAAAATTCCAGAATTACATAACAGAACAACAAGGAAATTCACCCGTGCCGGCTACGAATAGCACCAACGCATCTCATCCCGTGGGCGTCGTAAAAGGCTACTATTGGGATTAGCCGGAGGATGGGCAGCAGCGGCCTTCGAGTATATCAAAAACTTAACTGCAGTCGCAACCCGCCTGCCATGCCTGTCGTTTATGGCAAAACCCCCCAATGAGTTCACTACAGACCGGTCGCTGTGGCGATCTTTGGAGAGGTAGATGTGCAACAGTGGACTTTATTCGCCTGAAATTATGAAAATGAAACCCACACCCGGCTTTTTTTCCTGAAAACCTAGACAGTGTGAGTGGCAAGCAAGGCGAGCGTTTTAATCAAGACCTCAAAATTATTGAAGATCGGCACACGACAAAAACCCTATTGCTGTTTCCCGTTCAACCGTTTCCCCTTTTATTTTTTCTTGGACGAAAGTATGTTAGGAGACTACTATTGGTCTGTTTAAATGGAAACTGAGTCTGAAAGCCGCAAAAAGCAGAGTAAAAAAAAATGGTGTGTGGTTTTCTAATGCGACGTAAAAGAATTTAATAAATATTTTTCCCGACCCCAAAATCTTATGAGAAATAGGGTATTAGACCGTGTAATGTTATCAGGGACGGAAAGTCTATTCGTTCCACCATATGAATTTATATATTGTGGTAGGTACAAATATATAAAGGTACACAAATTGTATTTAAATAGTTGTTGCCTTTATTATTGAGCTCATATTAACGAACTATACTAACCGTGTAGCTCCGGTCACGAATAGGGCTACCCCATCTCATCCCGTGAATCGCAGAAAGCGACTAAGGAGTTTGGAACCCGGTGCGTACCATTAAACATTTTGGATTGTCCGCAGGTGGCGGGTAAACCACCAACACTACGCTAGTGCTACCCAAGGAGGGCTGGTATCAGCCAGGTGGTCGGTTGTAAAGCCCTTTTGCCAAAACCTTTGCAATATGACAACATATTGCCCCGACCTCAAGTAATTTGGGCCCAGGGCAGGATGATGATGTTAATGAACTATATTAGTGCCTGGAATATATGTCTATATAATGGATTATCATGATATTAGTCAAAGGATGTCTACTGCTGAACAAAGGCATAGATTTCCACAACTGTGTTGTTGGGGGGAATACACCAGTACTCACTACGGTTGGCAGGGGGTTGGTGACTGCAGTAAAGCTGCTGTTCCACAGAAGGGACGTTGCTGCCCATCTACCTTGTTTAAAGTCCCTTTGTCGCCTTTTACGACATTCACGGGAGGAGATGGAGCGGTGATATATTCTTAATACGAAGTTAGGATTATTATTATTAAGGACTTAAAGTTATAATTCAAATTTCCGAATCCACGGGTGGGTTAATCACATGATGCCACGCGTAATAATAACAAGTTTAACAGCTTGCCTGAAAATACAATCTCAAGTTTTCAAGTATCCAGGTGAATCGACGTAACGCGTCGTGAGCTTAGAACTCTAAAGCACGTTATATATTAGTCTGAACAGTTTAAAGTTACTTGTGGGCTCGCAAATAAGCGAGGGGTCCCGTCCGCAAGTTGGTCCGCCAGCGCTAAATTACAGATTGTCAACTCGACTCAAGTAACCTGTTGACGCTGCGTTAAGTCACGATTTGAGAGGCCTGTTTGTTGTGGACACAACTTGTATCACCGCCTTCATAACAACGCGATATCCTTAGTCATATTGGCACAGCTTTTAACGACGTCCCGATCGTTGATAGAATGTATTACGCTAACATAAATGTATTGTATTTTCAAATAAGAATTTGAGTAACAAATTGGATAACCCATACTGAAGGCTTTGGTTAAAAAAATTACTAACCTACGTCTAGCTATAGTTTAAAACTCATTTTGATTATTTTCAGAAACCATTAAAGATGTAGTTGATACGTATGCAAACTATTTCGAAAAGGTCTGCATCTTGGTGTCATTTCGTCGGCTGAGACAAACCTAGCGCCGCGCCGGTGCGATGCCAGTTTAGTTCGAAATTTCATTCTTCTCGAACACATATCTCGACTTCGTCTGGGAATCTACTTTACATTTCTCATCCTAATGGCCATTGAGAGAAAATTGGAAAAGAAGTTTTCGCGTTTCTATTCTAAGAGCCAGGTTCAATAGAAACAATTCAGGAAAGTATCAATGCGATTTCGGATAAATAGACAACAGCCAAGAACCATGCGTGTGCTAGCGGCGGAATACACTGGCGTATCGAGACAAAGATCAAATTGAAATCAAATATTGTTAATAAAATATCAGTCGGTATTTACTATTTGAATTAAGCGATAAATTAAACGGCAATACAGTTTTAAAGCGGCTTATTCATCTTAGTACTTACTCTCAAATGGGCACAATTTTATTATTAAATATAATTAATTTAAATAAATATAAAATCTTAACCCTCCCTTGTCTATTCATTTATGAGATAGCAATTTTCTTAAAAACAAACTCAACATTATTTAATCGTCTTTCGGATGTAGTTAGTCGCAACCGTAGGGATAATGATAGACTGTGCATTTAACCGATTTTTTTAATTAATCTTATATTGTAATATTCTTTCTATGTTTCTGTCCCTTGGGTATTGATTGTTTTCAGTGTAATCCCATTAATACAATGTTTTTAATTGTTTTTTTTTTATTATATTACAATTTTAATTATTATTACTAAAATTCAATAGAAATGTTTAATCTGTATTAATATTACTGTTTTTATTTTGTACGCTGTAACATATAGCAAAACATGCAGGTAAATTTTTTGTTAACACCTTACACTACAATTTACATTTTTGTTCTGTATACTCATGTTTTACAAATAAATTATCTTTATTTCCATTACCAGACCTGTTTTGTAGAATATCAGTGTGAGTGTAGAGAGCTATATATAATTACGTACCTACCGCAGGTAAAATAAAGTACAGGAGGCGATGCAATGTTTTTCTGGAATTCCGCGTGCGGGGTGAGGGTGCGGGCTATAATGTGTGGCAAACACCCTCCTGAGGGTTCAACCTCATGGATGATACCTATGGTGCCGATGACCCCTATCGATTTGTCCATTTTCTACGAACTCGCGTAATTGCAAATCGTGGACATATACTTGTACAATCCGTTCTTCAATTATCACAATAATTTCCTGGAAGTTTCAAACCCCTGTGAAATTCAAACTACCGTGATAAGTATAGTAGACGGTTTACAGTGAAAGAGAATATTATAGTCTTCGATTAATTTACTCATTTTCATAGATAGTAGCTGACGGCAGGTATGTTTAAAAATTCCACATTTGGTTCGGGGAATTTAATGCCGCATCAAAGAGCTAATTCCGGGCAAAAAATATATGAAGGTATACTTGTTTATGGGAAATTTACTAAAACGGTAATTACGAGTAGTATAATGTTTAACAGATAACAAATAAGTTTCAATCCTAATGATGCTACAACAGATTTTTATACTTTTTAACACAGTAGCCTAAACATTGCCTTATTTTCATTTAACACTAAGTAAGTACTTTTTTATATATTTTCCAATCCTCTAGTTTCTCAAGTAATCGAAGGCATACCTGAGAACGATCCACTTGGGAGTTCTAACCGCCTCCGCGCGAGGTTCACGGTAGTGGTTTCCAATTCGCGGACCGCACCGCTCCCGCCTTAATTTACTGCGGGGCTAACCACGCGGCCCGCAGTTTGTATTCATTACCCACCTTAGTACCACCTCGCTGCAAGATTTAATGCTTCCAACAATCACTGCACTCATTTGCCACAATTCAAACATTTATTTAATTTATTCGCGACGCGTAAACTTTGCTGTTCTTGCATAATGCATGTTTAATCTCAAGAAATACATTCTTGAAATCAAAAGGTTAAGTACTCAACGGTAGTAATATATAGTATCATCATCATATCAGCCATTTATGTGTCCACTGCTGAACAAAGGCCTCCCCCATAAAGCAGATAATTTGCCAGTTCTCACCACGCTTGGCAGGCGAGTTGGTGAGCGCATTATGTCTACTGTTCCAGAGAACGGACGCTGCTGCTCATCCCTCTGATCAGAATCTTTTAGTTGCTTTTTACGACATCCACGAGAGGAGATGGAATGGTGCTATATTATTAATCCGGACATCAAAAGGGAGCAATTATTTGTCTACATGTTACTCTATTACATGGGTTTTTATCCCCTGTAAGGGGGAACCCGGTCCTTTGATAGGCTTACGCGGGGACATGGGTCCAACACGCAGAGGCCCTTTAGAGAACTTTAATCTAAAATGTAATGGGACACTAACCGGCTATTATTTGTCTACATGTCTCTCTTTTCATGGGTTTATATCCCCTATAAGGGGGAACCCGGTCTTTTAACAGGCTTACGCGGGGACATAGGTCCAACACGCAGAGGCCCTTTAGGGAATTTTAATCTAAAATGTAATGGGACACCAACCGGGGACTCTCCATAGCTGCACTATAAAATGAAGTCATGGATTGTCCCCGGTGGTGTAAGGCTATTGTATGAGATGGAAACTATAACGATAAGGTCTATTGCAATGGGTGTTACATGGAATAAAAAACCTAATAAAAAAACTAATAAATACGGGAACAACGGCGTCTGCCTTTCAACTTTGATCGTGAAATTCTGTGGCAGACGGTGACTCGCCACTCACAAGATGCCCCCTAAATGGCCACCACTACAGGCGACAAGGAGCAACACCGGTGTGAGCGGCTAGGGGTGTAGAGAGGTGCGGCACCGGTTTCACCATCGCGCGTCTCGAAGACTCGGAGCGGGTTTCCCCGTTATTTGTCTTATTATTAATATCTATCATATCAGTTGAAGGACGTCCATTGCCAAAAGGCCTCTCTCATCGATTTCTATAAGGAGCGATCACATGCCGCCGGCATCCAACGACTCCCAGCTACCTTCACCAGGTCGTCTGTCCATCTCGTTGGACGCCGTCCCAGGACACTAAGTATTAAAAAAATTGGTGTATTTTTTTATTTATTTTTTGCTATTATTAATGAGTAAAGTTGCTCTATCCGTGTGGTGCCCGGATTAAGAATATAGCACCTCTCCGTCTCCTCCCAAAAGGCGACAACGGGACTCTAAACCAAAGGTATGGGCAGCAGCGTCCTTCTGTGGAACAGTACCGATACTGCGCTCACCAACCCATCTGCCTAGCGTGGTGAGTACTGGCAAATTCCCCCTAAATGTGGAAATCTATAGGGAGGCCTTTGTTCAGCAGTGGGCGCACTTTGGCTGATACGAGTATGAGTATGATAATGATGAAAGTTACAGTTCGAGCACTTGAATCATTTATTTTCACAATTTATTACTGCTGCGCGTGTTCTTTATTTGTGTGCGTGTTCGTAATAAGTCGACAAGCGTCGTTACAAATTTAAAAAGTTATTTTATGTACCGTACGGTCATCCGGCGACCACGAACCCTGCAAAGTGTTCGAAACGTCAGGAAAAACAAAAAATCTATAATACACGCGATTTAATTTTTTTTTATTATGATGTGTAATATTCGCGAACTAGGAAAGGGTCATTTAAAAAAAAATATAAACCATCGAATAACCTACGTATTAAAATAAAATAAAGTTCACTATTCTGTAGGACCCTATATCAGGGGCTTCGGCCCGCCAGGCATACCATCCGCCTGGCTGGAGGATCCTCCCTTTTCTATGGAGGAACACCACACCTTGTTCCCCATAAAAGTATATACGGCACCTATAATAAAAAAACAATTTTTTTCTAGTGTGATCTTACGAGGACCTGGAGCCTCCCTTCGGTGCCGAAGATGGCCGCTCCAGTGGTTTTAGCCGGTAGGAGTCCGGCATACCCCTTCGCCCTTCCCCGGGGTGAAGGAAGTTCCATGTAGAATTTCCACTGGACATCAATAAAAAAAAAAAAAAAAAAGGACCCTATATCAATTATCACTTTTATCATATTTAATTTTCGCACTTTTCTTTCAAGTGAAAGCTGAAAGCATCAGGACAACGAAGTCAATGGGTTCAATTTTATTGGATTAGTTATTAATAAATTATCCCACTTCGGGAACTTTGTTGAAGAGTACAAAAATATCTTCGAGGTAACTCGGACAAATAACGCAGACATTTGCCAACATTCAATGACCGAATTTTCCCTTTGCATTATCTAATATAGGAAAAAACACTTTTTGTGGAGTCACGAGGCAAGAGAAACATTTCAAGATCCGCCCTGTGGCGTGCCGCTAACACTCCTTATAAATACTGCTAAGCCTCTGGCTTTTGTGGCTAATCTTTCGCGTGAAGATCGCCATTATACCGCTATTTATTATTTTTACCCGTATTTTCCTTTTTCTAAAGTCAAGTCGAAACGTGCTTGATATTCTTGAAATATTTTTACGCCACTCATTCCTCGCAAAGAGCTGCTGAAAGAATTAAATATGCCCCTTTCAGTGGCAGTTCTCCGCAATGAAGTATTTCATACGGTTTTGAATTTTAAATTATGTTAATTTAGACGAGGACTTTCAAGCGACCGACTTTTACACCAAATTTTATTCACATATAATGATGATATGAACGACTTTTTAATTTGTAAATGTCCGTTTTGGCCTTGACCTTTTTTTTAATACTCGCTCGGTGCAAATTCTTCGTATACATTCTCCGCCCCAGGAATGGGCGAAAGGGCATGCCAGACTCCTACCGGCTAAAATCAACGGAGTGGTCATCTCCGGCACCAAAAGGGGGCTCTATGATCCTCGTATGATCACTAGAGCCGCACATCAGGGTTTGGTCAGCCTAACACCGCCGTTATAATTTAATCATAATGTTTAATAAATATATTACAATCAGGTTTGTTTAGTATAGACTTTTTAAGAAGCTTCCCGTAGTAGTCATAATTTTGAAAACAAAGTACTCAATATAATAACATATTATGATTTAAAAAGAATAACCATGGAGTTGCTTGCCCGTTCTTCTCCATAAGACATCTTCACCATGGAATGCGGTAGTTAAAGTCTTGACTATTCATAAGTGACTGTAAATGGTTTAAATGAGTAAATATCTTTTTACCTTATCTTATAAACAGATTTTCAAACTCTAAGTTCGTTATGTGACCTGGATTGTAAATGAGATAAATGATTAAGGTATCTATCTATATGCAATTAGTGGTGAAAATCAGCACTAAGACAGTATGTGATTATGCCGTTGCCCTTCCTTAACAGAAACAAATTAACTACGACAAATTGCCACGGTGTGCAGAACACTTATTGCTCGAAAACAATCATGCGACACTTTCATTACGGTGGAATAGAACCCATATGCACGTACATTTTGATTAGTTTCCGTGAGTAAGAACAAAAGCTGCGTTAAATGAAGCAGTATGTCTGTGAGGCAGGCTCGGCGTCGTAACCGACCAAGTTATGACAAAGTGTGGCAGCCTCAGAGGCGCCACCACCGCCGCGTGCTCGATCCGCCTGCTAGCGCAAACAACTCTTAAATTAGCGCGAACTTAGACCACTTAGCTTCTTCAAGTTTTGTTTGTAGACACCATAAATATTCTATGTAACGAACGCGATACAACACCAGACGTCGACTTTCGCTGCATTGTTCCCGAATCAAAGCGGCCTTTGTTGCTTAACAGTTGACTCGAATTTTCTCGTTGTTCGCTTTGCTTTATCGGGAGGAAACGATGAAAAGCTACCACTAAACCTAACAAAATGCTTTTCGATTTCATTCTGTGTGATTTCGAAGTTCCGTAGTTATAAGGAGTTAGTATTTAATGTTCATTGAATTAGTTTATTAACCATTAGAGTTTATTAAACTAAATGCCTACTTTACTTAGCAACTATAACTGATTCAGTACCTCGAAACTGTATTTGGTCAACGGATCGGAATGGCAATAGAAGTGCGTGGTCATATTGAATGGTCGCGGATGGCCAATAATTCGATTTCGCGGTTATTTTGGCTCATGTAGCCTGCGTGGGGCGCAGGTGTTCGTTCGAACTATAATGATCAAACTGGACAATTCAATGTGCACAGACGTGCGCCACAAGTTGTATTACCAAGTAAACCTAAAATTTATATTGTTTTAATCATTAGTCTAACGATTTGCTTCCATCTATTCTCTAACAAACCTATTGAGACAAATAAAAATTAAAGTACGGTCCAAATTGTAATGCAAATCTCTGCTTATGTATTCGTTCTTTTTAAATTGGTTTTACTTCGGAAATGGAAATTAATGTCTAACTTTCGAGTAAAGACAAGACAAATCTTTGTTAGTCGAATGAGGTCTTATTTAATTTGAATAGGTTAGCTATTGACGTCGGCTTTTTTAAAGGAAAGAACAAAACTTTCTTGTTTGTTCTTTTGTTCGCTTTTGTACATTGATCAAGCAATGGAGATGTACCTGACTCATCTGCTCAGTTCTTGTGAAGAGTCGTAAGAGTAACTTTTAGTGGTTTACTTTATAGTTACTGGCTTCGAAGACTTCGAAGACATCCGAATTCTTATTCTTTTTCACTCATAACAAGGCTCAATGCATCCTCCGTGATGATGATGATTATAAATGTTAAAGTTTGTATGTTAGTCTCTAAATCACGCTAAAATTTGGATTCGAGTTAAAATTGGAGAGAGTCGTAGATGATGCCGAAGAATATGACATTGGTTTTTTTTGTTATAAAGTTGTCTTAACCGTTTACATTAGTTTTAAATCCTACGCGGACGTAGTTGCTAGTATTATACAATATAATTATTCTGTGCGTGTATATGTCACTGAACTCCTCCTAAACGGCTGGACCGATTTTGATGAAATTTGTTGTGTATGTTTGAATCGGTGGTTTAGATTCACAACTGCACCCGGTAGGTGGCGCTGCAATCGGGTTTGCATGTACAGCTGGGGCTGGCCGTTAGTATTATTTAGTTATGTTTCGTATTACTGTACAATTTTTATTATGAAGCAGTGATATCCTAGCCTTTGTACACTTGCAGTCCATACAGGAGGGTTTAAGTTTGATCCCGGCCCGGATCTCTGACTTTTCGGGTTCATGTGCGGATCAGAATTTGGTTACCACTTGCGTTAATGGTGAAAGAATAGCTCCAAAATATTCTTAGTGGTATGTGAACTCCTTCTACCCGCACCAGGCCGGCGTGTGGGACTAAAGCCTAACCTTTCTCATCGTCAGAAAGGGTTCGTGCACAGCAGTGAGTCAATAATGGGCTGATTATTATATTTTGTTACTATCGTAGACCACGTTTACATGAATAGTATCTTGAGAGAGGCCTATGTCCATACTGCATTGAAATAGGCTGATATGATGACTGGCTAGTGACCAACTAGTGTTATTGCGGAACATTGATCTATTTAATATATTTTGTTGGACCAGGATGTCACCTCATGGCAGCGAGGCTTTGGGAGGATCTTGACAACCAAAGATGTGCCAGGTGAGCCGGCCAGTTGCCTCACCACTAGAGGGGTTGACCGCTTTACAGTCATCCCGTCCATGCATCTCCAACCTTCCCTGGGGTATAGGAAGTACATGTTTTTCCACTGGGTGGAACAAAAAATAAGGCACCTCATGGTATTTTTTTATGTACGTGTGGCTTGCATAGGCGAAAAAGTCTGCTTAAATCTTAGTACGTGAACGCTAAAACATATAATTGAATATACCTAATTGGTGGAACATATTTACGGGCGCGCATATTGGCGAGTGCTCATACCGAGTGACTCCCGGAAAGACGGCGGCGCGCACGTGCCGACGTGCCGCCCTGTGCGCAGCACAACGCACAGCGAAGCTTGGGGGGGATCCTTTACAATCCTCCCCGAGAAGAGCCTGAGGGTGACTTTTTTAAAGTAGCCTATCCTCCGCTAGAGCGGGTGACCGCTTTACAGTCACCCCCTCCGAGATGTGCCTGTAGGCGTGGCACCAATGGGTGGCTCTAGTGTGATCGTACGAGGACCTGGAACTCCCCTTCGTTACCGAAGATGACCGCTCCAGTGGTTTTAGCCAGTAGGAGTCCGAAGGGGCATCCCTTCGCTCTTCCCTGGGAAGTTCATGATGAATTTGAATGAATGAAATTAATTTCCACCAGTAAAAAAAGTAGAACATATTAAATATGCCATCATTATTAAATTCGCTACCTTACCAGGAGTTAGACTATTCACTGAGACATAACAAGATCATCTTGCAATAACAGCCATTGTTATCGGCGGCCCCTATGTGAATTAGCCAAACTAAATTTCTCGTTGACGTTAAGATTTCCAGATACAACATTGTTGCAGCAAGGCATATTTCAGTTAGACGGTGCAGGTGTGTTCGCTGCAACTTCGATTAATTCCCATAACGAGGCAGGTCCATCACGCGCTCGCTCGTTTGTCTCCGGCCCAGCTATAAATACATCAGCGTACTTGCAATTTAATCCGTTCTGTTCCGCTCCCGTGAAGTGCTGCTTTCTCGCTCATACACCTTTCTACCTCCTGCATGTTCCGGTCAGCGAAAGTTGTTGCAATTAATCTCTTACGTACGTGGGATGCCCGGCTAACAATTGTTTGAATTAGAACATGTGTCTTATTTAAATTTCCAATTGGTTGCAGTTTTAGTAGAGTTGATAACACCTCTAGTTTATACGCCAATTCATTGGTACAAAGAGGCGTCCATGTTCAAAGAAGTAGCTATTCGTAGAAAATTTTCAAATTTGCGTACAAAGCGCAAAGCACTGGCGGGATCGTCTTTGTATGCAAATATTATTACAGGAGTCTATTGAAGGACCACACCGAACTCACGTATTCAGCCGAAGTACAGGGACTGTAATAGGAGACCCCGTTCGAGAACCTCTGACATTATGTAGGAATTCTCGAGAATGTCGAGTGTATCACCCCCTAAAGAACGCGACGGACATTGGCGCGAGGTGTCTTGAATAACACACAATCTAATAACTTAACTGAGCCAATTACGAAGTACTATTACCGTAGATGGTCCGTCGAACCATAACTCAATCGAATTGTAGAGTTGAACAATTCATAGGCAAATGTGCTGTAAGCGTGTTAACATGGCTCCGGGGTTATTGCGGTGTACCGATCCATGTGTACACCGTACACCATAGTGCACTTGAATATCTACATCAATGGCGCTAACATTGTAACGCAATTCTCACTGCATGATTAAACTACTTGAAAGGATCAATTAGCGCACTGCGTGACCGTTATGCTATTCAATAGCAAGCCAATTATTGCAATATATATGTATTTGTATTGTTATAAATCTATCTAATTTAACGATTCGATTAGCGGCGCGTCGGAGTAGGCGTTGATCTGGTCTATTTTCCGGCGGTTGTATATCGCATAGTGATACATTGTTGAGCTACGCATGTAATTAGAAGTGAAGATGTTTGGCGTGCGATCCGTGGTATAGGTCGACGCAGGCACGCGCGGCTGGCCGATGCAACTGGCAGCTCTCAATCACTGCAATCTGTATGTGTCGCCAACCAACCGATGCTACTCGAAACTGTACTTTAACCGTACCCAATATAACACATTATAAAAATTCGCAACTGAAACGAGAGCGTCCCGCGTTACGCTTGCAGTCTCTTCTTTGTATTCGAGACGTTCCATTCATAGAGATAACGGCGTGCTCCGAGGCGACAACGGGAAACAATTACGCTATTACAAAAGGCCTTAAGGATTCTAATTACGAGTGGATCCTTTCATCCGTAAACCCGGATCGGATACGAAGCCTTCCCATTATCGCGTGCCATAAACATTTCTGGATTTCATATCCGCGGCACGGCTGGGACCGCCTCGCTTATTACCTCCGCGCGGAAAAGAATAACATCGTTTTGGCACTTTTGACGCGAATTCCGGATGCCTACGTTCATATTGGGCGCCGTTAATATTCTGCGCGACGCGTCCGACCTTTTTTATTTGTATCTAAAATTGAACATTTTGTCGCGACAACGAGCGCACGCGACTCTCCCCTCCGCCGAAGGAGCGATAAAAATACGGTGTCGGCGCGGCAATCGGCAGCACTAACGACCGTCGATGCGAGCGGTTAATTCATGTAGCTACACCTGTACGAAATTAGCACCATGATTCTTTCACGCGTCCTTACATGCCTTAGTTACTAGATCATAAGTCTAAGGTACAACTGACAGTAAAATGGCGGAACGAGATCTTATCTAGCCCATTCATAACGACAATCAACTCAAGGCTCCAAAGTCTTTTATCGTCCGTGTTTTTTTTTTGTTATGTACTACAAATTATCCACCTTTTCATTGTTTTTCATTAGTCCCAGTGGGAATTCTTTACGAACTTCCTCCGCCCTGGGGAAGGGCGAAGGCACCTAAGAGGGGCTCCAGGACCAGGATTACACCTAGTCTAGAGCCGCCCACTGATACAGGTAAAGCCTATAGGTACATCTCGGAGAGCGGTCCGCCCCGGGAGATTGTAAAGGATCCCCCCGGAGCCTCACTGTGCGCTGTGCTATGTTGCGCACACTTCAAATGACCTACCTATCGGTTTTTAAGTACTTCTTCGTTTTCATCAAACAGCACGGATTATTAATTATAAAATAAAACCATTAAAAGTTTAATCATTTTTTTCATTATTTATTTATTTATTTATTTATTTATTCTTTATGCACAAACACGTACAGAGGCGGACTTAATGCCATAGGCATTTTCTGCCAGTCTACCTTAGGGTGATGCAGAAAGAAGATATGGTAGGTGCATTAACAACACTGTTGCAACTTGATTCAATGCGATATTATTAGCAATATACATTTAAAAAAACTTAAAATAAAAATAAAGAAAAGTAAAAATATGTAATTAAATACATACATATTGTGTACATAATTACATTAATAATATATATTATATATATATATAATATATATTATATATAACACTAAATAATAGACATCACCGCTGAGAGGATTCTTTCAATGTATTGTAAAGGTGCTTACGCACTTTTATTTTAAAAGAGTAGCGACTGGTAGCCATCCTGATATCCAGAGGAAGCGCATTCCACAGAAGAATAGACTGTACGAAGAAGGAAGAGTGAATAAAGTCAGAGCGGTGAGTAGGGCATTGTAAGAGACGATTGTTTGAGGAGCGAAGATTTCTGACATGATTGGAGCTTAGATATTGGAATTGAGAAGTTAGATAAGAGGGCGCAGAAGGAGAGTCTAGTAAAGAGAATAGAGTAGTCAAAGCCCGCAGAGCTCTACGTTGACGAATCGTCAACCAATTTAAATGTGAGCGATACGCTGACACATGATCATATTTACGAAGATTAAAAACGAATCGAATGCAGTTATTTAGAAGCCGGTCAAGTTTATTGAGATGATCTGCATTCAGGTCATAGTAACACACATCACCATAGTCGAAAATAGGAAAAATTAAGGTCTGCACAAGCATTGCTTTCGTATTAGATGGGAGCAGGTTTTTTAGGCGATAGAGAGACCGTAAAACTCCAGTGACTTTTTGGCTGACACTTGCGACTTGAGTTCGCCAGTTAAGGGTAGTGTCGATTTGCAAGCCAAGATCTTTCACACCGGAGCTAAAGGGGATGGTCGTACCATTAAACATAATAGAGGGCAAAGTAACACTTTCCGCTTTTCTCATATTACGTGGGCTCCCAATAATGATCGCTTGGCACTTGGCTGGGTTTACCACCAAACCAAATCTATCAGACCAGTCCTGGATAGCTCCGAGATCCCGGTTTAACGCGTTGATCGCATCAGGAATCGTATCAACACTCACTTGAGAGTGACACATTATATATAGCTGATTGAAAGAAGTTGTGCCTTTGATTTGTATAGAATTTGGGGAGAGGAGGCTTATAAAAATCTCCTTTGAGTGAAATGGCCCTATCAAAACAAGAACTGTCGGCCAAGCGATGAAAAAGTGAAGTTAGCAAAACAACAAACAACGAACTCGCCTGTCTGCGGCATTTCGTGGCCACCTCTGCAATTTACGGCACTGTCATTACTCAAAGTTTAGAAAAAATTCTGCTGCGAAAATTAGAAAAAAAGGGGATTTCTCCTCAATATGATCTTGCGAATCTGCTGAAGTCGGTTGCCTTTATGCTGAAGTGGCAAACTCGCAAAGATAAGGGGAGGAGCGGACAAATTGTAATAATTGCGAGACGAGATAAGAAGTGACACCAGAAAACAAATGAAGGCGGGTGGCGCGGCGGCGACGGCGGCGTCAGCGAAGGGCAGGGGTAGGGGATGCGTGACGTCACCACGCTCTGAGCTGCTAACTGCCGAGCTACCCCATCGCAAACCAAACACTAACACACAGCCATGTGTGACGTTACATTCACTCCATTTGCATAAGTTGCCGCTTGCCTGGTCATAAGTAAATGACTTGATTTTTAAGTCATAACATAACTGTGCAGAGCTATATTAAAATTGTACAAAAGATAAGAAAATTATCACAGTACATAATTATAATGAGAATTTATTTGTTAATTTTATTTTATGTGCCCACAAAATAATTATTTAATACAACGGATTTGAATTTAAACCGAGGGTCCCGGCGAATCCTGCGGGTTCCCGGGGGCACACCTCGGCCCGTCGTCACCGCTCGCCAAATTAAAATGATAAATCAAAATCCGTCAGCCGGCCGCGCTCACAAATGCTATAAAACGGACTAAGGCATTTGCGAAACTTGTTTAAAGTTTTATCCTTGAAATAATTACAATATTTCCTTGTTTATTTTTAGCATTTTAGCCTAGCTTTAGGATATATGGATATACTGTAAAAGTTATAGGCACCTAGCTTTGATTTAAACAGTGCCGAAGGCGTTGGTTGAGACCGTGTCTAAAGCAACGCATAGCAAGCATAAGGCGTTTCTGTAAGAATACACATGTTCACTTGTACAAGTATCATCTAAGGACAGGCTTTAATAAGTATGTTTTTTCCCTAGTGGTTTACCATATATATATATATATATATATTACAATAATTTGTATCAATCAACATTGTAATCTCAATTATTTTAAAAGAGTATCCATGGAGTTTCTTGCCGGCTCTTCTCCACGAGATCAACTATTTGGAACCGTGCAACTTAGATTCTGACGTTTCATAAGTGCCAATATTTGGTTTATTTGAAATAAAAAAATTTGACTTTGACTTTGATACATGTTCTTATGTTGTTGTGAAAACAGTGATCTTCTTTTTTAAATCGTTTTCTTCAGTTACTGCAGCATAAATATATGTATGTCAGGTTATTTCCAAGAAAATTATCAAACGTTTATTTCAAGTCTCTCATTTCCTTTTCATCACATTTATCACACGTTTTTGTGTAATACAGAAAATATTTAACTCTTTAAATTTTATTTTAAATGCACGCCGGTGCTTTCTTGCCATTTAATTTTTCGGTATTCTTATTAAAGGGAAGACGAAAAATTGGTGCGATTTAATCATTTCATACAGAAACCTGCCGGGAAAGATAATGCTGAAATTATTCTGTAACAACTGTAATGAATAACAATGAATATTACATTTCCACTGAACAACTGGCTGTTAATAAATATTTAACTTTACGGTAGTGTATGTGTTCAAACTGGTATGAACGATCATCAGTATTGCAATAGTGAGTAAACTTTGTTTTGTTCTCCATATAAATCTTCTATTCTGAATGTTAACGTACTTGTTAGTTGTATACGTATGATGTGGAAGCTTCTGTTTTGTGAAATTCGGCCCGCATTGGAATGAAAAGTTAGACGAAAGTTTCCGTGATACAAGGAACAGAGCATATTCATGTACTAGTTCATATATGGTTTACGTTGAAATGGCACAATTAAGAAATGCAAATTCTTATCTAATAGGATACTAGCATATTTGTATGTGTTCACTTTTATATGGATTATTTTATTATGGACCCGTGTGGTTTCCGGCAAAGAATAAACAACTTCTCTCCACCCATGGGTGTCGTAAAAGGCGACTAATCTTTGGTATCAAGAGGAGCAGCATATTTCCGTGTGCTAATAACAACATACTGCGATCACTAATCCGCCAGCCAAGCGTGGTGATTATGACAATATGAATATGAATATTTTAGGGGGAAATCTCCAGCACTCACCACGCTTTGCAGGCGGGTTGGTGAGCTGTGGTGTAGAGTTCCTTAGTCAACTTGGATAGGGTATATACTTGTGGGTAAAAACCGGTTTTCTTCACATACAATAAACCATGGCAGGATAAGGCGCCCATATTAGAATATTTATAACTCATTTCAAGCCTAACTGGTTCTATAAATAATGTCTCCATACACGGCCTCTCTTTTCCAGATAACCGTGTCATGTGTGTAGAGTGCACGGTTATCGAAAACCGTTTGTGAGATACCAATAATGTTTTATTAAATGCCATCCGCAATATAATGAGGTGCGAGGGATCCAACATCTGCGGGAGAGGCGCTACAGAAATATGTGCGAAGTGTTATGGAGTGCCGTTGTAAGTCAATGAAGCGGCAAATGGGGTACTCTCACAGCTCCAGCGGGGGCACACTCTAATAAATAAAATTATGCCTCAGAAATTACAAGAATACGCGTGCCGCCAGTGATCCCGCCAGATTGGATGCTGGAGATTTTCATCGATATCTTCCAATAATGAATCTAATATGTAGTAAGCTGGAGGACGCTATGACTGTGTTGCGGCGGAAAAATGAGATTGCCTCCTCGCTGATATCGGTCGCTTCGAACGGCCACAATTTACCGCTGCTTGGCATTTACTTAATGTCAGTATATCTTGTGTAGGAGAATATTGTAATAAATTAGGTAAAATATATTTGTTTGACACCTTGGGTACGATCCAAGAATTCATATCGAAACTGATATCAAGATGATTTGCAAGGAGTTGTCGTTACTGATTCGTGCTTATTCTACGCTGAAGATAATATAGTGCATATTATCTTCAGTGTAGAATAAATATTGCATTGCTCTATGGCGGATTAGCTATGTAAATATAAAAGTGTATTTGACTGAAGTTCTATATTGGAACTGAGCACATTCAGTGGAATTCTTTAGCCAGTCAGTGCACGTGCAACGTTAGACGTTCGCGTCGAACAGAATCGAATTTTAGAACAGTTGAGTTATAAAATGTTCGCAGTCTAGAATCATTTCATATGCGTGTTGTGCTTGTAGCTTAATTTTAAATATAATTTTAGTTATATATCTAGTCTATCTATCTATCTATCTAATGGAGCAATTATACATATATAATAGAACGTATATGAGTAGTATTGTGTTGCGATGACTCGAAACAATTGCCGCCCGTACTCTAATGATCCGTCTTACATCGTGGTTGTAAATCAAATTGCCCTCACACACATTAACAGGGCTCTGCGAATTGGCTTTTAAAGCCTCATATCGATTGAGTAACATGAAAGCGGCTACGGTAACTTTAATAGCACTAAATCTTGCTACGAGTATTTGTGACATATATGCCTAATTCTGGGCTCAGTATTAATATATAATAATAAGGGTATCTAATGTGATGATGATGTAAATGTGAGCCCCGAATTAGGCATATATGTGTGTTATATTGATATAGCTCCGCTCCATCTCCACCCATGGCTGTTATAAAAGACAACTAAGGGACTCTAAGCCAGAGGAATGGGCAGCAGCGTCCCTTCTGTGGAACAGCAGGCCTTCTGCGCTCACCAACCCGCGTACCCCCCAATACGTTGACGCAATTGTGGAAATCTATGGGGGATGTGTTGTTCTGAGTTTTCGTAAGTGCCAGCAAATGGTTTACACGAATAAAAATACTTTTGACTTTGACTTTGACAGTAGTGGACGTTGTGTGTTTTCAATGTGTTTCGGGATTTTTTTTTTGATTGTTTTTAATTATTGAACAATTATGTTAAAAGTAACATACGAAAAAACTATCCTTGATATGAAGGGGTTTTGTTCAGCGAAATCATTCGCAGTAGTAACTTGGCCCGGGGTGTATAGTTGGGTTACGTTGTATCAGAGGGGATTCTCTCCAAGGCTATAATAAATAATATTATATCGGAGAATTATGTGGAAGCAACCCTTACGCGCTAGCGGTGTGTAGCACCCCCTCCCCCGACGTTGTGTATTAAAGTGATATTGCTTATACGCTAACCATTAAGGCTATAGGCGTTTCGACTAAATTAATACCAATTTGCACAGGTTTTGCACGGAATATGGGAAATTAATTTATGAGCAGTATGACGAGTGTAACATTAAATTAACGCGTAATCAACGATTTTAATTCGATTTTACACTAACTGGAGTTATTTGGGATGGTCTTGCCGTTTTCCTGTATTTGCCAAGTCTGCACTAATCTAGCGATGAAGACTGATACAATGTATATAGTAACATTGGTTAAATAATTTGTATATGATTATTTTCTTATCTATGTAGATTGTCGACGAGCTCAAATCTGTCTTTCGTTATCGATGTAGTTAATGTTTCTGGTTAACATTTAGAGTAGATCATTACAGTTAAATGTAATATTCAGTGAATCCGTCCTCAATCTAGTTAGCCGGTATTTGAAAAATATTTTTAATTAAAAGCTTATGATGTAGTGGTGGGTTGAGTGGAGTATCGCTGTGTAGTAGGACAAACTCGTTGAAGTACCGATTGCTCACCAATCGTGGAGCGATGATCTCGAGCCCGCACCTAACCCCGCATCATTCACGATAATAGCGGGGCCTATGTCTCGACCGTAAATGTAAATCGCTCTAATTTATACGCGCGATAACGTCGCCGCACTGCTGTTAACTGTAATTATATTACCAAGCGAGGACGTGTTGATCAAAACCCCTGATTAAATGCCCGTGATGCGAACCGGGAAAAATTTTGCCAAGCCCGGCCGTCGCCCTCATGGAAATGAAGTCGCGAAAACATTATTTTTTATTCGAATATTTATTAGGTATTAATCTTGAATACATTTAGATTGACTATGAATTAAAGGGATCCCAGTGATTGGCATCAATTTGATTGGATAAAGAATTCATATTCTAGTTTTTTTTGCTTGTTATGACTTTGTGCTGACAGTAAATACTTTTTTATATTTTTTGGTTGCTGCAAACAGTATATGAATCTGCTCGAAAGTCGAATCTTCAATAATACTTATGCCTAAAAAAATAAAATGATTATTATATGTACTAATATTGTTAAGCAAGTCAGAAACATTCCTAATATAATGCTAGCACACAGAGACAATACCCCAATGGGCAATCTATTTGAGTAATTATCCGCTAAGGGCCATTGTCGGCCATCTTGTACGCGTGGAATGAGGCTTGTTCGCTGAATGCTCACTGTTAGGTACATGCTTTTGGCGATCACGGTGACAGTGCCTTGGAGTGTCTTCAATGACAATACAACCGCTTTATTGTCCCCTCAATTCCCGTAATTCAAACATACACTAAAATGTGTCTATATTTTCTACACTTTACATAAGAACAGACATATTTGGATACTTAAAATGTTGTTGTAATAAGATAGACATGGACATTTTTAAATTCGCAAGGAAACTGTTTTTTTTTTTGTTTCGAATGAAACGATAAGGCGGAGCAAGAATATTTGTTATGTTTAAATAGAGATGAAATACAATTATATCTGTAATTCAAACGAAGCTTTGCTAGAACTAATAAACTTTCACTAGAAAAAGAAACCGTACACTAACTCATCTTTATACGTTATATCGTGGATATTGCATTGCATTATGCCTTTTTTACAGATGATTGAAAAGGCCTATTTTATCTTTAAGTACCCTATGTATCATATCGGCCATTTATACGTCCACTGCTGAACAAAGGCCTCCCCCACAGATTCCACAACTGCGTTATCATTTTGGGCGGCACTTGCCAATACTCACCACGCTTGGCAGGCGGGTTGGTGAGCGCAGCATTGCTGCTGTTGCACAGAAGAGACGCTGTTGCACAGAAGGTACGCTGCTGCCCATCTCTCTAGTTTAAAGTCACTAAGTCACCTTTTACAACATCCACGGGAGGGTGAAAACAGATTTATAAAGCGCATAAATAAAAAAAATATTCTGTAAAAAAATATTAAATTATTACTTGTTTTTGACTATTAGTTATAGGCGTTTTAATGTACGTGCTCAAGATAATGGGGTTAGTCGTAAGGTGCACTACTCCTTCCATTCGCTAAGATGTCTTCAGATATTTTTGCTTTTAAAGTAAGTAACTAAGATTCTCTCGCCCAATCTCTTATTCAGCCGATTATTTATTATGCTGCTGCCTGTTTTTTGGTTGCCACCGAGGAGCTTTTGGACAACCTTCAGCGCCTGCATAGTTTATTTTTCCGTTTTGGTTTTAGTCTTAGAAGTATACTCAATTTCCCTCTCTCATAAAAAACTTAAGTGGATCCGTATGCAGGAACACACGGATACTATGTCGTCCCTACAATGTCCTTCATAACCCAAAATATTCTTCCTACTCGCGGGGGTGTTTTGCATAGGGCACGTCGCAATAGCGGCGGAAAGACTCGTCATGGAGAAATGGCTGGAGAGGTGGCATGGCGCCCTGACCTTCCGGATGACGCCACCTTCTTTTGCGAGGACGTGATGCTAGCAATGGAGGTGGCAGAGCGAAGACCACCTCTGATCTCCACCGCAGAAAATACAGCGGGCGCGGGTGCCGGAGGAGGGCGTTGAACTATCTCCGGCCACCATGAGGAGCGGCCTGCGGGCGACGAACTAGAGGTGTTCCGTCGCCCGAACAGAAAAAGGCCCGAGATGGCGGCGCGTGTGTTTCGCGCGCGCATCTCTAGGTGCGGCCAACAAGGTCGTACAGAGAAGGGGCCCATCAAACAGTGACGGGCGGAATGTACACCCCCGGCTAGAGGTAATAAGAAAGACACCATGGGGTTTTAGCCGGTTTGAGTCCGGCATGTCCTTCCGCCCGTCTCAAGGCTGAGGATGTCAAAGAGGATTTCACCATGATAAAAATAAATTCTTCTGACCCCTTGCAGTTCCTAATCTTAGATGTTTCTACGATTCCAACCCAATTAAACCGATTACTATTCCTACTCCTTCTCTAATCATGCAGTAAGACTAAAACTCGCTTCCGCCTAATAACAATACGTGATTCTAAAAATATTTATGTTTTAAAAAAAACAAGGTTTTTACCAGGATTATTACCTATCGTCATAATTATTGTGGTAGTATATGTATATATGTGTATATATATATATATATATAGTATATTTGTAGTTGTTTTATGAATGTATTTTTATCCGTCGTGTCGTAGAATACTAAGGGAGTTTGGAACCCGGTGAGTACCATTATGCACTTTGGGTTACCGTAGATGGCGGGTAAACCACCACCACTAGCATACCCAAAGAGGGTTGGTGTCAGGCAGGCGGCCGACTGTAAAACCCTTTTGCCAAACCATTAGCAATACGACTAGTAAATCATAGTGCACCGACCCCAAGTAACTTGGGACTAGAACCGCAAGATGATTTTTATCCTTATACGATAGTCGTTTTACTATATATGTAGTATTTATTTCTATGCATATCTGATGTTTGTATTATTTTAATTAATATTACACACTGTGATTACGTCTTAAATTGCAGATTGAATTGGCAGAATTTCTTTAGAAATAAGCGTACTTTTGTAGCGCACTAGTGTGCCTACTATATATATTTTATACTCTATGTTTTCAACTGTGTGTACCTACATCAAAAAAATGCGTTAGTTATAAGATTTTATTGTATTTTATTTGTATCTATGGGCCTCAGTCGCTGATAATAAACAATACAATAAATAAAATCTACAAACATATTCTTGATTTACTTTAATAAACAGACAACAACAACAGATTTTAATAAGTGATCCGTTTGAAATCTGAGGGCCAATTCTCGTAATTTAAAAATGTTCGAAATATAGTTCCGATCTAGTCTCAGTGTCATAAATATCACAAATGATATTCTCCTAAACTAACAAACCACGTCAAAAGTGAACTTAGACTGTGATGAGATCGAAAATGGATCGAAAGTTGATCGAAGTCAAAACGGTATTCTGCTAACATTTCGAACTGTCACATGTACTAAATTATCATTAAATAAACGCCAAAATTGAGATTGAAATGAGACTAGATAGAGATTATACTGAAATCTGACTGAACTTTAAGAGTAGCAGAATACCATTTTTTCGGTCAATTCATAATTTAATCTCAGTTTGGTCAAGTTTCAATCATAGTGTAAGTTAATTAGGAGAATTCCTCCTCCCTCTGGGCCAATTCATCTATTCACTATTATTCTATTCTCACAGGAGTTAAGAAAGAAAGTGGCAACCCTGTTTATAGAAGTATTAATTGAGAGATTACGTTCACTTTTAAGCAAATTGAACGTCCTGCAAGACTTAGCGTACTGCAAGGGTGTAATAACTTATTATTGCACTTGGAATAAGAAAACGAAAGAAAGTGGCGAGAAATGAAACATGGGACGATGTTTAATTATAACACTAGATAAGTTAACAATCTCGGAACCGAAGTCTGAATGCGGCTTATCTGACGCCAAATGTTTCAAAGGAACTTTTAACGAGTTTAAAGTTGGGGCAAGTGTAGTGCACCCGCAGCGCTTTCGTAGCTTAAGATTAATTAAACAATTGCAGGATGGCTCCTTGAAAACACTCCGACATGTCTCGGCCTGTCGTCGCCAACCTTGCCAAATTAAAGTCATAAATCAAAATCCGACGACCGGAAACAGAAATGTAATAATGAAGAACTAACTTCGGGAAGGAACCGGTCGCGCTCTCGAGACTTATACAAGACACATTTACAAAATTAATTCATTTCTTGCCGTTCCGGGAACTATAAATAAAAGTAATATGTAATTTAGTTCTGAACGTAACGACCATTTTTGCAATATGTTTTTCGTAATACACCAGCATTAAAATATTTACTCGAAAGTAAAATACACGGTAGACTGTAACGCAATAATCTTGCGCAAAACTGATGCAAATTGCAAGTGTCAGCATGGTACTATCGCGTGTAATAATTTTCAGCGTGTAATAAAAGTAATAAAGCGGAATATTCAATTGGATGACGAATACAATTCGATTATTTGTTCTGAACAATTCTCCTAGTAAAGTTGAAATTTACAGCAGGGAGAAGGTGAGTTCGTAACATCGATCGGCTTCGTTCGGGCGGCTCGTAATTCACCCGCAATTCATGTGCGTGCGCCGGTGACGCGCTAAAAGATTAGTCGCAACCGACGCCTAGTGCACTTTATTACTCATGTTTACATAACATAACTGAACGGTATTTCAACTTTGTCACTTGCGTACTTTTTCCAAGAATACGGATTACTGCAGCACTAGTAAATATGTACAAAGGTCATCAACCACTTTCTATAGGGCTTTAGTACTGATATCAAGTTATTTGTACCATAACAAAACCTAGGCCATTGAAATCTTTATTTTTGTAGTATATTTACAGTCTTAGTTTGACTTTGATAATTAGTAGGGTTAACGAGATATGGTTATGATTTATATATTTAATAAAAAGACATTACATTCATACAAGAACCTGCTCTTTACTGCGAAAAATTGCACAATAAGGTGTATTTTGTTCATCATACCGGCCATTTATATGTCCACTGCTGAACAAAGGCCTCCACCGTAGATTTTCACAACTGTGTCATCATTTTGGGGGGTATTTGCCAATACTCACCACGCTTGGCAGGCGGGTTGGTGAGCGCAGTGTGGCTACCGTTTCACAGAAGGGACGCTGCTACCCGTCCCTCTGGTTTAGATTCCCTTAGTCGCCTTTTACGACATCCACGGGAGGAGATTGAGTGATGCTATATTCTTAATCCGGACACCACATGGAAGTATTCTTAATCCGGTATTTTGTTATTAGTCTCTAAATATAATGTATAAGCCTACAATATTCTTTAAAAGCATTGTGGGTCAGTCAACCTTTGGATGGGTGACCGGGTGGATAGGTTATGGAAAGGTTAACTAGGGTATAATTTTAAAATAATTAATCAGAGTTAATGAAGTGACATTGGACGTTGTTACATGATACCGATTTTTTTATCGATTCAATCGATTTATTGTCTTAATAAAAAAATGTGAAACTTATCTGATTATTTAAATAAATGCTTGACACAAGAGTACTTTCTTAGTCTTCTGGTTTAGTTTTTTCATTAATACAGAAATATATCTAATAAATATTTTTCTTTTGACAATATCGATCAACTGAAGCGATTCCTATGATAAATATAACAATAACTTTGAATATAGTTTTCAGACTTTCTCTACTTGGTACGTATCCCAACTTATTTGCATATTGATTGAAATATAACGTATCATATCTATACATCTATACATATAAATAAAATTGAAGTGTCTGTTTGTAATGTCAAAATAACAGCTTTTTACTAAATGCATATGAAAGTATGTACGTTACATATAACAAAAAAACTATTTTATAAATTTTTGTCTGTCTGTCTGTCGGTCTGTCTGTCTGTCTGTTTGTTCCGGGTAATCTCCGAAACGGCTGAACCGATTTCGACGGGACCTTCACTGGCAGATAGCTGATGTTATAAGGAATAACTTAGGCTACTTTTATTTTAGAAAAATAATTAGGGTTCCACGTAAAAAAAATAAAACCCTTGAAATCCAATATATTTATTATATATATATAAATATATGTCAAGTGTCTATGTCGAAGTACTCTAAATTTCTTTTAAATTAAACGCGGGTGAAACCGCGGGTCCCAGCTAGTATTATATAAAATCTATGAATGTATAACTTAGTACCAATTTGCTTGAAGTCCTTTGGTTTCTCAGTTGTTTTTCAAATCCTGTTTGCACGACTCATTAACAAATAAATCTCTCTTCTACTTTAAAAACGTATTAGTTCGCTTATACCAACAGACTTCCGACTTCTATAGCGACTATTTCATCCTGAAAAGAAAGTACGTACATATTTTAAGCGGTGTCGTGTACTTTGAGTCAAAACGCAGCAAGTGCATTTGACTCGCTCGGAAGCAAAACAGTGAAACTTTATAGTATCTAAATCACTTGTTTAAAAATGAACGCTCGGAACAACGGACGTGGCAAGTCGGGCCAAAGTTTACGACTGTGAAGCCATACGTACGGAGCAGCATTGAATTTGTTTCCGTCTGATTCCGGCCCGGCTATTGCATAGTTCACTAGTGGCGGAATACAAAATCAACTACCGCCACATTGGAACCGTAACGAATGAATTGCGATGTAACAGCGATAATCATGTTTACATTTCGCATACTGGAGTAGTAAGTGCACCGATGTTATTGATTGGAGCAGCTTGACGGAATAAAAAGAATTTACACTCCGAACATTGGAATAAGCATACTATGATATGGAGTACGCTAACGGTATAGATGAGGAGTTCGTGTTCCTAAAAGGCGACTAAAGGACTCTAAACCAGAGGAATGGGCAGCAGCGTCCTTTCTGTGGAACTGCAGCCATTCTGCGCTAACCAAACCGCCTGCCAAGCATTAGTGAGTATAGGCGAATACGCCCTAAAATTACGACACATGACGTGCAACCGGGCGGTGCCTCGGTTATGGGGGAAGCTTTTGTTAAGATGATGATGATAGAGGAAGGTAAACTTCATAAACATGTAAGTTTATCATCTTTTCACATTTAGACTGCAGAACATAGTCGTAGATCTCGTGGACCTTTAAATCCCACCATTCTCTTGACGAGACCATCCCTATCCATCCATGGGAGCTTGAGTCAAGGATTTATATCAAGAGGATGGGTAGCAGCATCCTCCTGTGTGCTAATAACACATTCCTGCGATCACCAATTCGTCTGCCAAGCATGGTAATTATGGAAATATCCAATATGACTATGCTATTGACCCATGTTCAGTATTGGACGTTTACTGGCTGATGTGTGTGACGATAACACCCACTGGGAGAGCGACGAAAGTATGTATTTTAATGACAACAATTTTTTTGAAAATAGACCTTTTTTTTTTCAGATGAACAGCTTACCTAATTGTTTTCTCATCATCAACTCGGGCTCTCACAATAATTACTACACTGTGTGTTCGATATTGCCATAACCACCATGCTTGGTAGGCAGATTGGTGATTGCAGTATGTCGTTATTAGTACACGAGAGGATGATGCTGCACATCTCGATAACAACTGTTACTCTTGTATGACAATATGGGTGGAGAGGAGTGGTCTATTCTCGGGGGGGAACCACACTGCATTGTTGTCGAGGTATTGAAAATTGGCCCTAAACAACGCCAAACTCTCGTTCACTGCATTGTTCTTTTATACTAAATACAGAAAGCACAGGCTATAAAACCGGCTGTGATGTATCGGACCCAATTTTCTGGTGCCCAAGTGCTCGTAGACCGACGATAAAAGCTGCAATAGTTTTCATTTGACAACATGTTTGTGTTGCATTTAAGTAATGGTTTGTAAGATCGCATTGACGTAAGAGTTTTATTGTAATCACTCTGAATATTCTCTTTGGGTGGGAAGCACGGAATATCATATATTTTTTCATCATTTCAGCCGAAATGAGTCCACTGCTGGACCCAAGCCTCCCCAAAGATCGCCGCAACGGCCGGTCTGGGTGTGCACATGCCGTGTGGTGCCAGCTACGAAAAGCACCAACTCATTTCATTCAGTGGGTGTCGTAAAAGGCGATTATGGGATTAACCGGAGGATGGGCAGCAGCGTCCTTCGAGTAAATTAACAACTCAATTGCGATGGCCAACTCGCCTGCCAAACGTGGCGATTATGGCAAACCCTCCAATATATTTACGTGATTTTACTTTTTTAATGATCTCACTTTTATTAGCTTCATCATTCATCATCATTTAGGGCGAATTTAGTCTACTGCACACATGCCTGCAAAGATCGCCACAACGACCGGCCTGGGTAAGTTGTGTGCTCATTGCAAGGTTTTGCCATTATCGCCACGCTTGGCAGGGGGGTTGGCGATCGCAGTTGAGCTGTAAATGTACTTGAAGGACGCTGCCGCCAGCCCTTCGGCTAATCCCAGGTAGTCGCCTTCTATGACACCGGCCGGAGAGATGAGATGGCTTGGTGCTGCTCTTAGCTGGCACCACAGGATATTTATTAGCTTCAACTAGCAAAATAACGAACTATCTAAACAAATCTTGGAAGTCGATTTATCCTATTCATTATTATCCTATCGGTCTGATACTTTGCAAGTATATGTAATCCGGATGACAATACAATAAGACACAGAGATTTTATATCCTCTAATAATTACCTCGTTTGTAGGTAATATTAATTTTCAAAGAAGCCCTTACCTTATAGTTAAAATATATTATCTTAAACAATCGCGACTCGTAACTTTAGTAAAATATAGATATTGAAATACTGTGTAGCAGTGCGTGTAATGAAACAAGCCAGATGTACAAAACATAGAATGTTCTTTATGGGACACTCTTTCACTATTACAACGTATCCAATTTGAGTGGACCTGTCATATTGTACCGTGTTTTTACTGTTTGGTGGTTCTGGTGAAGAAAAAGGGGGCACGGGAGGTCATGGTACAGTGGTGGAAAGAGTAGGTTGGATGGTAAGCGCCAGCGGATTTAAGCTCGTCCCGAGCCTGTTGTTTGTGACTGTGACACAACAAGTTTTGATACTTATAATAATAACAAAATAAATACTCCGTCCGTCCGTGTGGTGTCCGGATTAAGAATATAGAACCACTCCATATCCTCCCGTGGATGTCGTAAAAGGCGACTCATCATCATCATCATATCAGCCAGAGCCGCCCTCATCCAATGACTGTCACCAGGTCATATGCCCACCTCGTTGGAGGTCATCCCACGCTGCGTTTTACCCTTTTTGCCCCAACGGCCATTCGTTCTTCGAGCAAGGTTCCCTGCCCATTGCCACTTTAGTTTACTAATCCTTTCAGCTATGTCGGCAACTTTAGTTCTTCTACGGATCTCCTCATTTCTGATTCGATCTCGTAGAGAAATACCAAGCATAGCTCTTTTCATAGGTCGCTGAGTGACCTTGAGCTTTCTTATGAGGCACATGGTGAGTGACCACGTGTCTGTTCCATATGTCAAAAGCCGACTAAGGGAGTCTAAACCAGAAGGATGGGCAGCAGCATCCCTTCTGTGGAACAGAAGCCATACTAAGCTCACTGACCCGCTTGCCAAAACAGGATTCCCCCAAAATGATGACACAATTGTGTTAATTTATGGGGGAGGCTTTTGTTCAGTAGTAGACGTCTTTTGGCTGAAATGATGAAATACGACACGTATCTAAATAAAAAATAAAACGAAAGAAAAAAGATTAACTTACGAATAAAAACTCGGAACCTTACTGTAACTGAAAACGGTATTATAAACGGACTTATTGTTAATTGCTTAACGGTGTTATTTAAGTTATAAACTACATAAGTAAGAGGCATAATTTTTAATTACATTTGCTTGATAAAAGTATTTTTTGCGCCAACATTACCGAGGCATTTTTTTCACATTCTAATTTTGTAATAACACCTATCTAAATTGGAGAAGTAGGTAAGTACAACTTAATGCAATTCATCTTTAACAGAACATATTTAATTAATACCTGAAATATATTATTTAATTAAGGTAATTAATTATCTCGGCTGCTTGGTGTTCTTACTCTGTCGTATATTGTGTTTTCGGGTTATTGTATTGTATGTGTGCGTCTTCCACAATAACTTCCATGAAGAAGTAAAATTAAGCTCATTATATAACATGGTGTAAATATCGTAATACAAAGTGATGCAAGAATCTCTATGCCTTGCCTAATATATCTCTTGCCTTGGCAGGCAAACAAATTGGCAATGGATTATTTTCACTATATTAGTAAATTCTAGAAACAATATTAATGTAACACCATTTTTATATTATTTATTCAGGTTTAACGAATCCGACATTTTATTCTTTTTAAATCTTAACTCTTATTATATTAAGAAACGGTAATTAACGCGAAATGAACTTTGAATAGCTTGAGGTTATAACCGGGTAGCACCGATCGTGTTCACAAGCAGACTGACGCAGCGAGATCAGTTATAATTCGTGTCGCGTAACCATATATGTTTTGGACGGTAGAAGAAAAAGGTTGTCTTGATGACGTGCTCACGTATGATACTGATAAAGGTGCGGATACATTTTAACACACAAAAAACTAAATTGAAATTTACCTTTTCATTTCAATCCTTTAGAATGTCTCTTTGTAATGACCGAGTCTAATAGGCTAAAGTTTACATTGGAAAACAATCAAATATCGATTTCAGGCACTACCATTAGGCAATGTACACACAACACGAGATTTGCTACACTGAATAACAATTGACGAGGTATTCACGGAATTCGTACATGAAATGATTAAGCAATAATTGCGTCCTAAATTTTTATAGGTCATATCGATAGAATGGCTGTGGTCGAATTCATTACCCTATGGGGTTTGCAGTGGGGTGAGTAGGGAGGTGGACGGGACTTCATGGCGTCGGGCGAGGGGCGGGGGGCGACGGGAATGTAATATCAGTAGAGTAGTGATATTGCGGTTTCTAGTTCGCGTGATACTGCTGTGGAGTCGCTCGGCCACTGACATAATTGCGTGGACAATTATAAATATAATTTGTTATAAAACCGTCCGACCTCAGGTAATTTCAATTGAAAGTCCTTAAAAATGTGACGTTTTGGACTACGCAGTGGAGATCATGTGATAGGGACTCGAGTTTCCCGTATAAGCAGGTTCTCCGCATAGATGGATGCTGCAGCTTACTTACCAGATATAATCTATATGTCATTTCTATGGGAAAAATTGGAAAAGTTGGAATGAATTATATGAAAACGAGTCAAATCACGATAAAATAATTACTTTTGTTTCTAAGAATACACAAAACACATAGGAGAAGAATAATCGTCTCGCGTAACCATTTGAACAGTATGACAGATATGACATCATTCGCTGTGCGGCGCGTTAGTGTTCCGTCATTTCCTTCCGAACAATGCTTCCGAAAAATAATTCATAATGACGATGTGACAAAATTGACTTACTATAGCAACCAAAACCATGTGTGCGTGACCGCGAAAGTAAACATAGCGTATGTTGATTTGATGTCGCACACATGAATATTGTACCTATAGGTTATGCATTTCCTGAGTGTTACTACTCTTTTTTTTTTTGAAGACATTGCCCTCGCTGGGATTTCTTCTGTGTATCGTGGGTGCGTTTACAGACATGAATTCCACATACAATACACCCAGACCCGGAACAACTACCTGCAGATCATACAAATATTTGTTCCGTGCGGGAATCGAACCCACGACCCGGAGCGCAGCAGCCGACTGCATCAGCCACTGCATCAGCCACTACACCAACCGTGCCGTCATTCTATAAGAAGATAACGACCGGGTTTCCACAGAAACCGGTTCTCGGCCCACGGTACATCACCTACGACGTGGTTCTGCATGTCATTCTACCCACCGCCACTGGCAACTGTGTAGTCTGTTACGGCTTGTCGAGTGATGGTAAAAGTTGTGGCCGAAATCCATAGAATGCTCTGGGTCCGCGGATAGTGCATCACATAACCGAGGTGCAATGGTTCCACCACTGCCACGGAGTTTCCTACTATCCAGTTCGTGGATACACGTTGGTGACGCCCAAATCAGGCGGCCTACCCTGATTTGGGCGTACATATATACCTTTTTTTTATTGGCGCCCAGTGGAAATTCTTCATGAACTTCCTTCGCCCCGGGGAAGGGCGAACGGGTATGCCGGACTCCTTTTTTTATTTTTTTTATTGATGTCCAGTGGAAATTCTACATGGAAATTCCTTCACCCCGGGGAAGGGCGAAGGGGTATGCCGGACTCCTACTGGCTAAAACCACTGGAGCGGTCATCTTCGGCACCTAGGAGGCTCCAGGTCCTCGTATGATCACACTAGAGCCACCTATTGGTGCCACGCCTATAGGCACATCTCGGAGAGGGTGACTGTAAACCAGTCACCCCCCCGGAGGGATTGTAAAGGATCCCCAAAAGCGTCCCACGGCAGCACGTGACCACATGCGTGCTACCATCTTCTCTTGGGTCGCGCGGTGTGGGCACGCAGATTCCCCAATCTACGTGCCCACGAACCCAGAGGTCCCCCATCTTATAGAAACGGCAGGGGCTTCAGGTGTACAGGAATAAGCGCCAAGGCGGTTGTTACCCCGGCGCCGTCTCCTCCTTCTTCGAGCGGGATCGGCCCTCTGTCGATCCCGCTCTGCGGTCTCCTTACATACATACCTAGCGCTCACCAGGACAGTCGCTGGGGCCTCGAAGAGCACTTAGAGTGCCTTGTCCACTAATCAAGAGCGTGGTGAGTGCCTTATACTGGCTGCTACGCAATCTTGTGGAACCGAGAGAGGAAGTTCGCCACCTTTACGGGGAAGTCGTATGGTCCATGCCCCTCTCCGCGGCTCCGGGCGCCTCATCTCGCCTTTCAGGCGCCCAGTGCTACAGAGCAGGCTGTGCTGGCAGTGTATGAAAATTGGAGTGCATTAGTCTTCTTCTTTGGAGTAAGGAGCCGCAGAGCGAGATCGGGGGTCGCGGGCGCACAGATTGGGGAACCTGCGTACTCATAACGAGCGACCACCGGAACGACAGCGGTGCGCACGTGGTCGCGTGCCACCGTTAGCACATGACACACTCAGTAAGGCTTCGGGGGGATCTTTTACAATCCCTCCAGAGATTATCTTGGGGCGGCCATTTTACTGTCGACTCGCCCTATGCTAGAGGGGATGCCGCTTTAAAGATATCTCCTTCGAAATGTACCTAATGGTCGGCTCGAGTGTGATTATAATCAAGATCCTGGAACTTGCCTTCTGTACTGAGGATGAACGCTGCGGTGGTTTAAGTTAGTAGGAGGCCGACACGCCTCTGCCTTTCTCCGAGGCGGAGTACTCCCACCTGATGTATTTCCACCCGGGACAAAAAATGTGTTACTAATTTCAGCTGCGTTCATATTTTGAAATCTAGCCGATACTGTAAATATTTACATTTAAACAAAGTTCCCTAATATCAGGCAGTATTATGATCATATGTATCATAAGTACACTGCTCCATCTGGGTCTCCCAATGATCGGTTATGTCCATTCCCTATATCACCATAATCTCCACACTTGGCAGGCGGCTCGGATATGACAGTATGATATTCTCAGCACACAACAGGACGCTGCCCATGTGAATATCAGGAAACATGTGTCACTAAGTTTAATACGCCACTAAGAAATTAATATAACTCATAGACGTAGTATTATATATATACATGTACCTAGTACCGGTTTAGTATTAAGCAATATAATATGAATCTAGATTATGTAACACTAATTAATAGCACCGTATGATCCAACTTCTACATTTTGGAATGACTAGCGTACAAATTAAAAACACAAATAAAAGAACACTCTGGCTTCCTCTGGTTCTGATTGTTGCGTTAGATTTTATAAATATACTCGAAGTGTTGACGCAATCTATAAACATTTTTATAATAGAATAAATATTTCATCGGATAAAGGAATTCCGGGCTTTCGTAAGAATTTAGTTCAAAGATATAGAGTAGCGTATTTACTTGCCGTGTGGTGCCGGTTCAGAATACCACCACCCCATCTCCTCCCGTTGGTGTCGTAAAAGTCGACTAAGGGATTAGCTGGAGGATGGGCAGCAGCATTCTTTGCGTACATTAACAATTCAACTGCGATCGCCAACCCGTATGCCAAGCGTGGCGATTATGGCAAAACCCCCCAATGAGCCCACAACTCACCCATATCGGGCGTTGTGGTGATCTTTGGGGAGGCCTGTGTCCAGCAGTGGACTTCATTCGGCCGAAATGATGATGATGTATCTACTTGTGTCCTGTTGATTAGCCGTTTTTACTAAATAGTTTTTACAGTAATGTAAACGTAAAGTGGCAGGCAAAACACCTATCTACCACGGTACTTATTGGCTGTCAGAACACAATACAATACTACAAGAAAGAGACTAATAGCGTTACACCGTTATTAAGTACAACTATTGTATAATTTATCCGTGTGGTGTCCAGATTAAGAATATTACACCACTCCATCTACTCCCGTGGACATCGAAAAAGGTGACTAAGGGCCTCTTACCCATAGGGATCGGCAGCAGCGTCTCTTCCGTAAAAGTAGCCATACTATGCTCACCAACCCACTTGCCAAGCGTAGCGAGTACGTATTGCAAATTCCCCCAAAATGACGACAATATTGTTGAGATCTATCGAAGAGGCCTTTGTTCAGCAATGGACATCCTTTGGCTAATATGATGATGATGATGAAGTACAATTGTGCTTATTAACGTACTATATAGATATATATAGAATACGTTATTAAATCTATATATATTAAAATCGTAAAGCTATACTTACGCACACTTAAAAAAAAACTTATTTTTAAGGTAGTGTGAGTCACGTTCTAAAATCATTGTATAAATTGTAGATCATATCTATTGAGAATGTGAGACATTCTCGGAAGTGGAAAGTAAGGAAAGCCGGAAGAAGACGTAAGAAAATATTTAAAGCTCTGAACCCTGAAATGGATAATTCCGGTGAGGCTAAAATGAATTGTGAGGTATTATCTTTACGTATCTTTTGTCTTATCTCGAACTAGAAGGTTCTTATTTATTAAAATAAGGTTTATTAGGTTATTACTTTAAAACTTTGTATAGGAAAGCTACTGCATTCGTTTCTGTGTCCCTACGCAGAACTAATGCCAAGTGGGTCGGGTTGCAGTGCGCGGAGGAACACGCTACGCAGGACCACTAGAGCGTCCATCATAGTAATTATTTATCTATTGTAAGTATACTACTTCATTTTTCAATTATGTTAGTACAATCAGTACTCTATCTAGTTTAGAAAAATAAAATATGCTTACTAAGTAACTTTGAGACAAAATAAAAAAGTGCTCATATAGGCAAAGTCCTAAAATATACGCTCGATCACATATTTCTGTGAACGCAAGCCATGATTCAACTCACAAAGTCACCACGAATCATTTGCAGTTAAATTCGAACGATATTTAGTTCATTGAATAACAACATTATTGTACGCACAAATTTAACTTGATAACTACGTAATTTTACTGACCCGTCCGAATTTTTTTTTCCTTTCGCGGTACACAATAATCGAGTGTGCGGGCGTAGGAAACTAATTACTGATAAACAAGTCGATGGTCAGACAGAGAAGCTGACAGAAGGATACGTTTACGCTGGGCAGCATTCGGCAAGCTTTGTCAGATGTTCTCGTAGGCTTTTATTCCGCAATGTCTGAAAATGACAGTTTGTCCGTTCGTAATAGTGCGTTTTCCCTGTTATGTATGACCTAAGGAGCCGAGACGTGGACACTAACAGTCGGACTAGTCCACAAGTTTAAAGTCGCTCAACGGGTCATGGAACGTGCTAAGCTCAGAGTCTCTCTAAAGGACGGAATCCGAAACGAGGATATTCGAAAAAGAACCTAAATTATCGACATTGCACACCGAATTAGCTGAAGTGGCAGTGGGCTGGTTACGTCTGTCGAAGGACCGATGGCCGGCAGACGAGTCCTAGAGTGACGACCGCGTATGGGTAAACGAAGTATGGGACGCCCACCGGCTAGATGGACGGCGACCTGAAGAAGGTTGCTGTGTCCGGGTGGATGCGGAATGCCGATTGCCTGGGTTTTGTGGCGCACGCTGACCTGTGGACCGACATAAGCTGATGATGGATAACGAAGTCGACGGTCGCATTAGTTTAACTTATGAGCTTAATCAACATTCGTACACACCTAGAACTGAGCAGTTTTATTTAGAATAGCACTCGAAGCTATGTTCGATTCAATAGAACTAAAATAGATTTGTTATTTAAGAGCCAATTTGCGTAGCAGCCCATTTAAACAGACGTAATGACTATTCATTGTCTTCACAACAAACTGACTGTGGACATAATCAGTTAACATTAAATTTGTGTCCCACCATTTTGAGACCTTCAAATAACAACAAAAGATTACAATTTCATATTCATAAATGTCAGTTACGAAACGAATGGATTTCGTAACTGTATTTCCTGGTTTCGGCGATAAAAGCCGAGTACAATTGCCTCGATTTTGTTCTCTTTTATTCTAAATTTTATTATTTTAAAGTATTTTAATTAAAACTGACATTGTTTTGAGGAAGATTATGACAAGCCGCCAGCTTGACGCAGACAAAAAGATTTCGTGGAATCCGTTTCGCTCGGCGTAGGGTTGAGAAAAGGGTCCGAATCCAAATGATTCAAGTTTCGTTAGATGATTTTAAAAATTTAAAAGATCCTAAATTTGCGAGGGTCTTAGAATTAAAACAATTTATCATAGACATTAATTTTAAAGGGCTTGGCTCCTAGCTGTAACTGAGTTTTGTCAATGACAACAAAACGTCGTCGATGCCGTTCATATTTATGCTCGGATTTTCGATCGGTTATAGTTCATGATATATATAAGGATGTCCACTACCGAACAAAAGCCTGGGACCATAGCTTTCCCCAACAATTCTGTGGAAATTTTAAGGAGAATATGCCAGTAGTCACCACGCTTGGCAGGCGGGTTGGTGGCAGAATGGCTGTTGTTCCACAAAAAAGATGCTGTTGTCCATACCTCTGATAAAAAGTTCTATATATTCTTAATCCGGACACTACACGGATACAATAATTTAATTTAAGTATGAGAGATCGAAAGTATATAAAAATTATTTGGTTATTAACTGTGTTCAGTACTGATTTCTGAACTATACGTTGGTACCCGACTACCTTTGTTAGATTAGATACACTGTTATTAACATGTACAATTTTTCTGCAAACTATTTGGATCAGTAATTCATTCCCCTGACCACCTAGGTGGTTATAGTTATTAATCGGAATTTAGAGCAACCTTTGACGTTTTGTTTTTATCATAAACAGAAAACGCGTTATCAGTACGTGCATGCCAATTTTGCGATTGCAATACATCCGAGTCTAAATACGATTTAAATTAAATATGTCACAAACAATTTACAGTAAAAATCTTCATTAAGATGCGAAAAATTGTTATTGTAAAATAATAAAATTGTGTTATATGCGATTAAATACTAAAATCTCAAACTGTCAACCCTACAACATCCGACACTTCCGCAACTGACAAGCGGTGGGTATTGTTTCGCACAGCAGAGCATTGGATCTATTCATTTCATTATGGGGTTAAGTTTCCTACAAAACATTTTCTCCAGATACTCGACTTAGTTTCTACTCGTATTTTTCTTGTTTACGCGTAAAGTTGACGTTGTTTGATCAGAAGTAATTTATGATAGATGTTTCTAGCTTAATATGTAGGACAAGTAAGTAATAGGCTTCGTAGAACTACGCAAGATAGTGATTTATTTTGATCAGAGGATATTAAATGATTTATAAGCTAGTCTAATAAAAAGGGATAAGTGTAAGTAGTGTGACAGTAGAGCGAGTCCGCATCGCCCGCGAAGCTGACTCGTTCCACAAGATCATTGTTATTTATCTCGGTGCCTCCCCGCTTTTATTTCGTCCCTGTCCGCCTCGGTTTATTTGTCTTCGGGATCTGAGGGTACATTAACGTATTTTTCTTCTCTATTAGGGAGACGGTCGTCGGCTCACCTTCAAACTTTGTACCGGGATCCACGAAATCCGAAACCCAACGTTTGTTTACTTGTTTTTTATTTCCAAGATAAGTCAAATAAAAGTTGACGATTGATTGTATTGTCGGAGAGCTCGTAATCACAAGGAACAGGGGAAGTTTTGAGTAAGTCTAGTTTACGGCGCGGCTATCAATGTGACTGAACCGAACAGAACTGCCCAACTTCGATATTTAAGTTCCGAGGCGGCGATTAATATTTTTATATGTCTGTGTTGTGTTGTAAATGTCTGGCCATTACGTTTTATTTATATGTACACACCGCATAACAGTTTCTTTGGAACACACACTGATTCATGTTGTAATAAATAGGTACACTATTTTAAGACGTCCTTCGCACGATTTCAGATCGCGCGTTAACATGACTGGAAATTACCCGTGCTGATATTAACCTAGAATGTGGTCTATTTACATAATACACTTCTTTAAAAACGGCTCTTTTTTAATGATGCGTTTTCTGTACATTTGCGTATTTCACCATGCCACAGCAAAGAATTCAAGTTCGTGATAAAGTCCAGAATATGTGTATTAAGCAGAAAAGCTCAATTAGCCGCCTTGCGGTTTCAAAATTAAATTATCTCGAGCAATACCAGCCTAGAGAGTTACGAGCAAATTGCCAGAAAGAATAAATCCATTCTCGCGAATCGGTTGCATGAAAATTGCAACAGCAGGCAATAGCGGCGCGCCAGCGAAGCGCACAATTATAACGAGACGGTATAAATCAGAATGAGTTGTGGCATGTTATTAGGGCTATTCCACCACGAAATAGGAAGACGAAAGCGGGCTCGATGAAACTCGTAAACAGAACCGAGATGCTGCTTGCTTATTTCCAACACAGATTTTTTGTCGAATGGAAATTTGTGGACTCTTTATTATTTATTCCCAAAGCTACTGTCAATTGACTCTACCCAAACACGAGAACAAGATTTTTGTGTATTCAAATGAATCGAGAACATAACACTTAAATTTTATTGCTTCCTCGAACCAAGCATTAGAATCGCATTAGGAACAGAGTTCGAAGATGTCGGTAAAAAAACCGTATCTTCAAATTTCCTGATATCGATTGTCAGCGTATTCTTTTTGATTGCTTATTATGTAGTTCCGTGTGGTTCCCGGCAAAGAAAAGTTCGATCTTCTCCACACGTGGGTGTTGTAAAATGGGACTTAGGGTTGATATTTAGAGTATGGGCAGTAGCATTCTTCTCTGCGCTAACAACAACATTCTGTCATCACTAACCCAAGGCACCAAGCTTCGTGATTCTGGCAATCTGACTGCATTTTTTTTGTAACAACTTTTGCCCTCACCAAAATTTCTCCTGTGTCGTGGGTACGTTTACAAACACAAATTCCACACATAATACACCCAGACCCGGAACAACTACCTGCAGATCGTACAAATATTTGTTTCGTGCGGGAATCGAACCCGCGACCCGGAGTGCAGCAGCCTACTGTATACCACTGCACCAACCGTAACCAAATTGTAGTAATCATTGAGGACATAGGCCATGTTCAGCAGTGCACGTTTATAAGCCGATGTCTGTAGCTCCATAGGATTCAATAATATTTTTCTGTTAGATTCTCTTTTGCAGCTTTTCTTCGCTGTAAAAAAGGATCAATAACTTCGTGAGGCAACGGTTCTGCTGAGAAGTAGTTCTCATGCTCGTGAATACAAATATATAATTCTGAGTCCCCCAACACATCGTTTGCTTAAAAGGAGACTCCAATCACTAACTTAAGCCTTGAACTGTTAAAGCACAGTAAATTATTATTATAATAAAAAATTATATTCTTATGAGGACTTACCTTTTCGCAAATTATCTCCTTGCTACTAGGCGGCAACGAAACCTGAAAACAAAATGTTATAGACAGCTTATTTAGTTTTCGTAGAACGATCGAAATCTTCACATTGGGGGATCGGAGACAATGTCCTTGAATATGATTATCATCGATATATCGGAGTGGAAAAACACTATCATAAAAATATATTTTTATTTCGTAATTCGGCTAGATAAATTGGCGTCTTTGAAGAAGTTTAGCAATTGAAATGAGAGCTCGGATTTTGTCTGGAAAATTCTGAATACTATGAAGGTAATAAGTTTACTAAAAATATCTATAAACAGAGGAAAAATACTTAGACACCTTACTCACACACACACATCAGCTCGTATGCCTCTACGGCTGAACATGAGTGCCCCAATTATCACTATACAATACGCGGTCATAGGGGATATTGCCATAATCACCACTCTTAACAGGCGGATTGGGGATCGCATTATAATGTTATTAGCATACGGGAGGATGCTGCTGCCCATCCTTTTAATCATTATCATCCCTTAGCCGCCCTTACGACATCGGTTGGAGAGGGCTGGTATATTATTCATCGCCATATCAAAATTTACCCTAAATACACACTATTTTTTATCATTGAATGAATATGCGTATTTTCTGATTCATTTGTTATGACAAAATAAAAGTTTTTTTGTACCTTATTTGGCAAAAATAACTACCTATTTACGAGATAGTTTGATATTTTTGTATTTCCTTCAGGGAATGATAATGAAACAGTTAAATGGAAATTGATATATTTGGAATTCCACTGTGGATGGAAATTTTAAATTTAGTTTGGATCCTCCGCTGAAAACAAGGTTATCAATATGTTTCATAATGTCTTAGGTTTTCGTGATTATTACACATTATAATAAAACAATTTTAAACGAATTAAATCGCGTGTATTATTGATTTTTGTTTTTCCTGACGTATCGAACACTGCAATAAAAATCAATACACGTGATTTAATCCGTTTAAAATTGTTTTATTATAATGATCAATATGTTTTTCACTCAAAGTTAACATGCGTATTATCAAAAAATACACACTCATAGCATACATACATGACGTTAAAGTAAACAAAAATAATAACGCATGCCTAATATTACTAACAAACAAATGAAAAAATACGTTCTTATTGCAACATTCGTAGGCTAGTTTACGAAACCATAAAATATGATAAGCATCAGGCAATGAGATTCAGACGGTATCCTATTTATTTGTATTTACGAGCAAATCGAGCCTTGACCCGCCGCGCCGAGACCTGTGCCTACTCAGGAAAACAAGTTTTGCCAGATAAATATACAGCCAAATTGTTTTGTTCTGTCACCATCGTGATTTACTGATCAATATTAACCAATCGATTTTTAAACGGACGATTCTAACGAGTAATAACAAATCATGAAAGTAAATGAGAGATCAGCGAATATATGTAATAAAAAACAAATTCACACATGTTTAAACTCTTGTTCGGGGCAAAATATATTTATTTGGATAGTCACCCTGGTGTCATGTATGAGTCAGTAAGCCTAACAAGAGAGTTCCGTCGATAATAGCAAAATTACGACCTACTCAAAGGCTTAAAGTGTTTTCTTTTTACCTGTTGGAGAGATGAACTATACATTTTCCTGATGGTAAGCGTCACATCACCCTTAACCACTGTTAAGCTACGCAAGACCAGTGCTATGTGGCACCGCACTGCACTCGTCACTTCGAGACATTAGAGACTAAATGTCTCTTATGCCTAGAAATTTCATTAGCTTTCGAACCGGGAATGTTTAAAGTTTAAACGAGATTGCTTGGCAGCAAAAGCACAAAATCTACATATGCACTGTTTATGCTTAAATATTGGCTGGGACACTCGCCTCTAGTTAGCGTTCCATTTGTTCTTATTCCTTGTGATAGTTGTGTTTAATAAGAGCGGTTTGTCATTGCGACGCGACGCTGTAGCGGGAGTTGGATGCGGGCGTATTGCCGATCGCCGCCGGTAAACAACGCTCATTCGGGCGGCAGCTGCTAGCACGACTCGCCTGCATGCGACGCGCAATATCCCTCTTACAAAATAAAGGAATTCTCCGTGACAATCGTTCGCCTTCTTTACCCTCACCCGAGAAATACAAACGCACGCCTTCGAATGACTTTACAAAAATTTGCATGCCACCAGCTTTTTTCTCTATATTTTCACGTTCAGAAAAGCAATTTTTGTACGTCGCCCGCGATACGGAACGCGGGAAATTGCACTCGTTCCTCGGTGAACGGAGAGAACAGTGGGAATGGAGTGGCACAGCGCATTGTGCCGAATAGAGGCGACCGATTGCTTTCGGCTAGCTTTATTGGCCAGTACACTGCTGGAACTTTGATTATGTCTATACTCAACGGTTTTCTGCTTTTGACTATTACTTAGCGCTTTTGCTGCAACGTAGATAATTTTGAATTAGGGTTTGAGGTGATAATTATTAATTATTATTATGATATAGACATTGATAGTTATCTCAATAAATACATTTTGTGAGCTATACACGCAAGCTATATATCACGATAATTGCGAGTAGGTGCCAGCTGCACTAGAACCATGTTTTTATCGTTCGGGCTGGTGTAAGTGCAGTCAGCATTCAGGAATCGGCTGGGAAACAATGAAGCAACAGATTTGACATTCCTTTTTAAACAATAACAATTATTTGTTTGCTACACGGTAAGGTACATTAATGTTGGTGATACAGTATTGAATTATGCGTACAGCATGTTTCGCCGTATAATAGGCATACGAAACGGTATTGTAGAGCTTTTCTATGTAGGTACACTAAACTCAATCTAGGACATCCTAGATTGAGTTTAGTGTACCTACCTATAAAAAACGTTTTCACTCTAACATTAATAAATATGTCAACTTAATAATAATAATTAAATAATCTATCTACCCCTCTGGGCAAACGTTATCTCACCATGGGATAAGGTAATCCTGGAGGGCAGATTAAAGTAGCTGCTTGATTTCTTCATACCTTATGATAAAAAAAAAAGTATATCATAAGAAAAAAAAAAGTATATTAAGTAGCTTACAGAACGCAGGGCAGTTTGTGGCGAGCTGAATGTGAGTGGCGACACTGCGTACCCGAATGCTCCAGAGAGTCGGTCAGGGCCTCGTCTCCGCTTGCCTTTGTTGGTTGGTTGGAGTGGAACCCCATGAGTGCCCGCAGGATTTTCAACTCTGGCTTGCCTTAGTTGGCCGATCAGAGGGGGGCCGCCAGAGCTATATGCTCGGGGGTGGAAGTGTCTAATGGCGTAATAACGGGGAAACCCGCTCCGAGTCTTCGAGACGCGCGATGGTGAAACCGGTGCCGCACCTCTCTACACCCCTAGCCGCTCACACCGGTGTTGCTCCTTGTCGCCTGTAGTGGTGGCCATTTAGGGGGCCCATCTTGTGAGCGGCGAGTCACCGTCTGCCACAGAATTTCACGATCAAAGTTGAAAGGCAGACGCCGTTGTTCCCGTCTTTATTAGTCTTTTTATTCCATGTAACACCCATTGCAATAGACCTTATCGTTATAGTTTCCATCTCATACAATAGCCTTACACCACCGGGGACAATCCATGACTTCATTTTATAGTGCAGCCATGGAGAGTCCCCGGTTAGTGTCCCATTACATTTTAGATTAAAATTCTCTAAAGGGCCTCTGCGTGTTGGACCTATGTCCCCGCGTAAGCCTGTCAAAAGACCGGGTTCCCCCTTACAGGGGATATAAACCCGTGAAAAGAGAGACAATAATAATTAAATAAAATGAATAATTCTTACCGTTCATCTGATTTGTGTTTCATAAATTCTTCAATTGTATCAAAACATTTGTCAAATTGCCATTGTTTCAAGTTATTTTAAATCGCATATAAGGCAACTGTCTTATTTATTTATGGAATGAAATAATAAACTTTTATTAACATTTAGATAGCTACAGTTTCTTTCAAATGTAGGAATAACGAGCTTTGTATTGTATCTAGCCAGATATTTCTTATAGAGTAGTATTCATTTTTTTATGAAGTTAGGACTTTCGATGCTTTTTAACAAATGTGTTCAAAATCCAAGTTTTTTAAAGTGGCTACAATAGCTGAACGCAATTTGTGTAATACACCCTACACTAGTACACCACATCGCAGTATTGACGCTACATAATAATACGCCGTGATAAGTTAAAAGAGCTGATTTTGGACTAGTTGAGTTTTCTTAGTATCCTTAAGGCGTATATAAATTTATTTATGCGAGTTGTTAGATTATTAAGATGAGTTTTCCAATTACAGTTTTTGTCAAGTATTATACCTAGGAATTTAGTTTCATTTTCTTCTATATCTTGTCCACAGTGATAAATTTTAGGTCACTTTTTACCGTATTGTAATTTCCCAATTGTATACATTTTGTTTAACTGACATTAGCTTTTTATTAGTAAGCCAATTAGAACATCTTCTACTGAGCAGTTCAATGGTTGTCCATAATCATTACTTAGTTTCCTATTAGATACAATTACTAATATGTCATCTACAAGCAAGCTCATTTCTTTTATCAATTATTTTTGCAATGTATATTTATTTATATACTTTTTATTGTACCCCACATAACACACACATAATAAATATTTAAAAGATAGCATGAAATAAAAGCGACCATAAGATACTGCCTTGTGATACCCCATTGAGTTTATAGGCCGATTTACATAGAATGTCATTACCAAATCGCTATTAAATCGAGTAATCTCTACTCATTGTTTATGATTACGATTTCCAAGGAACGCTTTACCACGAGTGCCATAACTATCGCACTTCCTTAATAATTTTTTATTAATAACGAAATGGAAAGCCCGTACACATGAAAAAAAGTAACGCTGACACACATTCACGATTATCTATCAGTTCCCTTATTCTTTGAACTAAGGAAACAGCAGCAAGCATTGTTGACTAATTCTTTTGGAAACCTTTTTGTTCATTGGATATAACAGCGTTTATTTAAGAAAGAGGTTAATCGAGACTGATGTATAATATGCATGCCTCTGGAAATATCCTCATACGTAGTTTCCACCTCCGCGTCGTAGTATCGTAGTGTATACACGAATGACCTTCAACGAATACCGTTTGGTTACTCTGAGTACTCGTATAGGGTAAGCTACCCTAGTTGACACACTCTCGACATTTACCACGTTGTTCACGAGAGTATTGTTGAGATAAACCCAACACCTTCTTAGGACTGTTGGTCACCTTCCCGTAAATAGAGCAAGTTGCTATATTTGAGCACTTGATTGTTTTATAAGTGTCGCCTGAATGACTGAGATTGAGAGATTTTGTTATATATAAATTAAATTCTATAAATTTCTAAATTGATTATAATTATTGAACAATAATATTATGAGTAGCTTCTAACATGATAATAGTTCTATTCTGTACATACACTCATGTTTCTAAAAATAAACAAATCTAATCTAATCTAATGAGGATGATATTCTACTCATTAATTTAATTAATTAATAAACGTAGTAGCTATGATGTATTTTTTTTGTTTGCAGTTTTTTTATTGCGTAATTATGGCCAGATATATAAAAACTCCTTGATTGTTAGTGTATGATTAATTACTAAACTACCTGCTTCAAACATAAAAATACAATACCAGATAAATACGGATTGATCAGTAGGTTTATTTTTGTTGATAGTTAAGAGTTATTATCGGATAATTATCATCTTTCTTATCTTTTCATGTGGTTAGTGGCCAACCTTGTGTCAGACTAGTTCAGCCACCCAAAGGCCTCCGACTTGGCTTACACAACAACCGGGAGCGACGATTTTAAATGCCCTCTGAAGACGCTTGGTTCAAATGCCACTAAACGGTCACCCTTCTGTAGACCGACCGCGCCGAGCGTTGCTTAACCTCGCCGATCGTTTACCGGTCAGTGAGTGCAACTTAGTTACAAATGTCTCATGATAATTATGTATTAATGACACACCTGTTATATTTTTTGTCTTGATAATTTCGAACCCCGTTTTGAATGATTTAGTGAAATTAGGAAACCATAGAAAAATACTTTTTAAAGTACATTGTTAAAAATAGCCTATGGATCAACACGCATGCGACCAATACTATAATTTCTTTTTAAAGACATTATATCAATTATTACAATCCAACGGACACTTCATAATCTCCTAAAGATTTATAAATGGTATCACGACTTCATTTCCGATCTTATGCCCGGCGCCATATTTGGACGAATACAATGTTTAGCGCTTTCAGCGCTTGATCTATAGACGATATTTTTTGTTTTTATGACATTTATTTGACGATATTTATTATTTGTTCAAGCAGATGCATTTTGCGCCAAAGCGATAGAAAGTGCTGACTTGCTGAATGGGCGAGGTTATTACGAGAGACAATAAATTGACATTGACATTACCTAACCAAAAGGTTAACATTTTATTCAAGTATTTAGATTACCCTAAGCTAATAATAATTTTCAATAATCTTAGAATTGCATAGATAACAAATTATCTACTATTATAATTTTTATTTCGGAAGTTTTCCTTTACATCTGCAAAGCCTTACCAATTTTGCCTCGAAATACTAGAGCGTTCGTGGCTCCATATTCTGATCAAGCAGGCAGATATTTTTCTAACGCGACGTATGTGTGATAAATCGGGTTAGATGTCTAATATTATAACCTCAAAATTCGAAAATTATTTGTATACTAAACAATTCTTAGGAGTGTCCGTTATTTTATTTAATTTCAGTCGAATGTAGTCATCATTAAGAATATAGAAAGTAATTTTAGGTGCCTGTTGGTTCTTAGGTTAACAATGTATGGCCGCAGAACAATGTCATTTATCTTGTTTTATTAGCCTCACGTTGTCATAACTCAAGAAAAATTACCGCAGCACACAAATAAATATATATATATATATAACGTGATTTTAATATTCTACACAAATGCACAACTTTGTGTATCACTATCAAATGGAACTAGATTGAACCGAGTTTACTTATTATTTTAATTTGGCGAAAGAGTTTCGCTGCTGTTGGAGTTATCCTCCGATATTACTGGATTCAATTAGACGTCCCGACAGACTCCCACTGCGTCACACTGTCCTGAATTATTTTAATTACGAGCACTAAGCCAACAAAGTAACTGCTAATTACTTTAAAATTCAGAACGATTCGTTATAAACTTAATATGATTATATTTTGATCAAACTTGATTTTCTTAATTCTAAGAGTTTACCATTTACTGTGACACAATAATAATTGGGAATATTTTAGCTGTGGCATGAGTGTTAAAAGTTTAATAAGTAAGTGTGCACAACTCAAGATCCTGTGAACAAAAAATAAAACTAAGACTTTAGAGTGTGTTTATTAGTTATCATTATCACACAACTTCTTGGTTATTTTTTGTTTATTTTCAGTTTGTTTTTATAGTTTTTAATACAGACAGCTATCTTATCTTTAGCTAGCCTTATCTTTGACTGAAAAGTTAATAAAAGTTACCAAGCCAAATACGATTTAAATACACTATGACGTTTTGTATTTTGATTTCAGGAAAGAATAAAACTGTATAGCTGTAAGGTTTTTAATTGCTATATTCATATAAAGAGAAATTTATAACAGGGTAAATAATATTTATTCTAAATAAGTTGCAACTTACTGCAATTAATTTCGAATAGAAATGAGTTAACATACACTATTAATGTTCGCTACAAAGTTACATCATCGTGTGTAGTATATTTTTGTATCATTCCCAATGCCAGCGTCTGAGTTGATTTAAGAAACCAGGTGTTATATAAATCGAGAGTTTCATAGGAATAACACGAACATACGTATTTAAGACGGACCGTATCGTTAATTTAGAATGACAGTGTTAAATGGTTCGATATATTTGTTTATTTGACGTAATTATAACTAATAGGTCGCCGTGCGAATCTCTCCCGCCGAATCGTGACGAGGTCGATTCGTGGTTAAGGGTGACTGATGACAAATTAGTAATTTGTAATGAGTATTTCTGGGTTAATTTGTATGTATAGTCGCGTTTCTGAGCTTTACAGGAGAAACAAAATTTCGAGCGGTTAAGTCAATTTGTAACATTACAGTTTTTTAAGTCTAAGGTGCCTAACGACTACAAGCGCTACAATATTCTATTCAGTTATAATGTACTTAATCGGCTACAGGACTAGAGATGGGCGGTTGTTCAAAATAATCCCAATTTTTATGGTTATTCGATTGTTAATTGAACGTTATTCATCGCTGTGTGTAATGTTTGCCTTCTACTATGGTACCGTGCACGGTAGTGAAATTAGACGCAAAAGATACTATGTCACTTTTTTAGACGTCATGTTGAAGACCCGCGCGAAATTGTGTTCAATTGTTATTTGGCGACGACGAATAAATCGACAATTGAATACACGATTGCACAATTGTCGATTCATTCGATTGATTTTTCAGTCACAATCGCCCATGCTATACGGGACTGCTATGTTTATTTTACTTTAGATTACTGGTGGTAGGTCTTTTATTGTAAGAGGCCGGCTAGGTAGGTACCACCCTGGGGCTTCGAAGAGCACTTCCAGCGCCCGAGTCGAGAGGGTAGTGGGTGCACTACACCGGCTGCTGCCCAATCTCGGGGGACCATGTGAGGTAGTTCGCCGTCTCTACGGGGGTCGTGCGATCCGTGGCCCTCTACGGGGGTATGGTATCTCTGTATGGTCAGTCTCTCGTGTCGTCTGACAGGTTCCCAACGCTGCAGAACCTAAATTCACGGTCTGAATAACTGAATAATAAAGACTGGCTATCCGGATCGCACGAGGATATCGAACAGTGTCCTATGAGGCGGCAACTCTCCTGACGCGTTTTCCGCCTTTCGAAATCCTGGCGAAGATGGATGCGTGGGTTTTCGATCAGACACGCTCCCTCCGCCAGAGGGGTGAAGGCGCGCCTCCAGGGGCGTTGGACAGGCTGAGGTGGCTAGCTCGGCGGCGCACACTTGGAAAGTGGCGCGACCGCCTGCGGATGCCGTATGTGACCAAGCGCGTCGTGGAGGCCGTCCTGCCGCTCTTTGGAGCCTGGCTCAGAAGGAGCGAGAGCGTCACTTACCGCTTGATGCAGGAGCTTACCGGGCACGGTTGTTTCGGTGCATACCTGCACAGTATAGGACGTGAGGCCACGGCACAATGCCACCATTGTGAAAGCGACCAGGACACGCACCGCACACGGCGTATCCTGGTCAATCGGATCGGGCAAGATCTCTCTCTGCCAGCAGTTTTTTCGATTTAAACTTTAGACATTATTGTGCTCCGGTTAGAAGGGCACTCTAGCTATTGCAATTACTGGGCATAAGAGACAAAATAACTTTATGTCTCGAAGTGACGATCGCAGTGTGATGCCTCGCTGGAATAGTCCAGGGTAGCATTCTAATTGTTATGTCGCTTATCACCAGTAGAATGAATTGCTCGTCTCGTCGCGAAGTTGTATAAAAAAAAGACCATTGTATATAACACCATTAGGATTACTACTACTAATAATTATAAATGTGGTGAACAATGAGAGGTCTAATCGTTATAAGCGATTTCAATACACTTTTTTAGTTATGTCAAGGCCTTGAAACAATTTAACCATGTTCTGAGACATACCGTGAGGTGCAGGCTTAAAATAGCACCACCCCATCTCTTCCCTCGGGTGTCGTGAAAGGCGAGTATAGGATTAGGCGGAGGATGGGCAGTAGCCAATGGCAAACTCAACCTGCCATTTGTAGCGATTGTGGCAAAACTTCCCAATGAGCACACAACATACCGGTCATTGTGACAATCTTTGCGGGAGGGCTATGTCGAGCAGTGGACGTTTTCGGCTGAAATGATATGGTGACAATGACTAGTAAAATTTCATAGCTGTAGGTTGACAACGACGTTTTTATGACAAACTTCAATATTTCTGAACTTTTGATAAGTTTTGCAGTTGTCAAAGACAAAGGGTGGACAGTCGTATCCGCCCGTTAGTAAATCTATGGCAGTGGTATTATTAGTGATGATTTACGAGCGTGTCACCACTACGTTTCAACAGACACCCGTTAATGACGCCGACCGACGAAGTGCACTCAATTTTATTTATTGGCTTTCTTGAAAGTCATTTAAAACCACTGCCACAGTCGGCGCGAAGCGAAATCGGGCTATAAAGTAGCGTTGGGGATACCGAATGTCATACTTGAAACGAATAAACTACTTTAATATATCCATTTATTAATTTAAATATATTATAACTAAGATCAACATAACGCAAGAGTTACGTACTCATTTGAACAGACTTCATTTAAATAATTAGCACGAGAATATCAACGTATCCAGTTCAGACCGTCTCGCTTCTCATCGAATTAATGCTAAAGGACAGGACAAACTTGTCTCATAATTAGATTCTTACTATTCGAATGTCACGCTATCATGGTAGTGTTGCCAATTCAAACAAATAAAAATATATTATTTAATAGGTATAAAAATTTGCAAATCAAGAAAGAAAAGAAAAGTAAGATTTTTTTATTGGACTCACGGTACATTTTTATTAACAAAAGACTACAGTACTGCTGGCATAATATGATGCACGAGCTCAAAAAAGTTACTATTTCAGCATAATGTGCTGTTACAATTGATGCTACAGAGCTGGTTCTGGTGGGACCTATGTTTTGATAGCATGGCCCTTTGTCTGCAGCCGCGAATGCGTTCCTGACATCTGTTAATTGGTCGTTTCTTTTATATTAAACATTACATTTCATATTTAATATGATTTTAATGTAGTAACGTCAACACACAATAAACGTAAATAGAGTGCTAAATTAAATCTTTAGTATAAATTTAAATGAAAAGAAATGAGAAAGCAACAAAACAAATTGAGGCCTACTTAAATATTAAATAGGGCAGATGATTTTTACATATTTAGTAAATGTGTATAATACTAAAAGTGGGAATTACATCTAATAAAAATCGAATACGAGTTTTATATTTCCTCTGTGCATTTTTCCGATTGCGGGCTTCCGTCCGCTCCATTTGTCTATACCATGAAGAAGAGACGCAAGCGCCGGTGGATAGTTCGAATGAATGAACTGGGAGAAAATTGGAAATGATTGAAACTCAAAGTAAATTAGCGTGTTTATTATAGTGTAATTATAATTATTTATTGTATATAATATGCATAATTTGTTCGTTATTGTTTCTTTGCCGTCATAAATTAGTGAACGTTTGGTAAAATCATAATTTGTTCGTTATTGTTTCTTTGCCGTCATAAATTAGTAAACGTTTGGTAAAATAAATATTGGAAAATTCTATGAGAACTTTTTTCTTTTTCTATGTGAACCGCTTACAAGATCATTTTCACTATGTGCCAGTAGCGTGCATACTCGAGGTGAGTTCAGATAATTAGTTTTTGTTCGTTTAACAAATCATAGCGACCACGATAGCTTTTCGTACAAATATTCTGGCTTCCTAAATAATATCATCATCATATCAGCCAAAGGACGTCCAATGCTGAACAAAGGTCTCCCCCATAGATTTCGACAACGACCGACCACATGCCGCCCGCATCAAACCACTCGCATCGACCTTCACTAGGCTGTTTCTTCACCTCGTTAGAGGACGCCCCCGCTGCGTTTTCCGGTTCGCGTTCACTACTCGAGAACCTGTTTACCCCAACGGCCATCAGTTCTACCAGCAATGGGCCCCGCCGATTGCCACTTCAGTTTACTAATCCTTTCAGTTATAGTAATTAGTAGTCTTAGATTTTCGCGATTATTACACATTATAATAAAACACTTTTAAACGGATTCTATCCCGTATATTTTAGATGTTTTATTTTGATTTTCCTGACCACCATCTTGCCTCACAATAGGGTCTCTGCATTCCTAAAATACCTAAATTCAATACATAGTAAAATTCAATTTACTATGGAATTGGAGGATAACAATTGCTTGGCCTTTCTTGACATACTTCTCATCCATAATCCAGATCATTCTGTTAGCCACACTGTGTATAAAAAGCCTACCCATACTGACAGGTACCTTAATGGTGAACCACCATCCTTGTCAGTTAGTTACTGTGGCCAAATCTTTGTTACAGAGAGCACACGGCATCTGCGACGCCGACCACCTGGCAGGGGAGCTTAACCATGTGAAGCAAGTTCTTCAAAATAACAATTTGAAAGCTCCACATCCCCGTCGCAGAAGCCGCCCGAAACCCACCACGGTTGATCGACGGCCCGCTGTTTTACCATTTATCAAGGGAGTCACGGACAGAATTGGTCATATCTTAAAGCGTGCTTCTATTAAAACCTATTTCAAGATTTTAAGAAGATCAGCCAACTTCTCAAACCGGTGAAATGTCACATACCTTTACAAGATGCAGGGGTCTACAAGATTGACTATGATTGTGGTTTATCATACATAGGGCAAACAAAGCATAGCATAGCCACCCGAATAAAAGAACATATAGCTGACGCCAAGCATAGACGCTCCACAAAGTCTGCAGTGTGTGAATCTGCCTTAGGCAAACCTAACCATTATCTTCGTTTTGATCAACCTCAAGTACTCGCGAAAGAGAACCGATATGTACCTTTCTTTTTTTTTTTTTTTTATTGGTGCCCAGTGGAAATTCATCATGAACTTCCTTCGCCCCGGGGAAGGGCGAAGGGGTATGCCGGACTCCTACCGGCTAAAACCACTGGAGCGGTCATCTTCGGCACGTAAGGGAGGCTCCAGGTCCTCGTATGATCACACTAGAGCCGCCCACTAGTGCCACGCCTATTGGCACATCTCGGAGAGGGTGACTGTAAAGCGGTCACCCCCCCAGGGGGATTGTAAAGGATCCCCCAAAGCGTCCCACGGCAGCGCGTGACCACATGCGTGCTACCGTCTTCTCTTGGGTCGCTTGGTGTGGGCACGCAGATTCCCCAATCTACGCACCCGCGAACCCAGAGGTCCCCCACCTTATAGCAACGGCAGGGGTTTTCAGGCGTATCGGAATTAGGCGCCAGGGCGGTTGTTACCCCGGCGCCGTCTCCTTCTTCTTCGAGCGGGATCGGCCCTCTCCCGATCCCGCTCTGCGGTCTCCTTCTGGAGCATGACGCTCTCACAGAAGGAGACCACTGCATTCCAGTTTTCGTGCTCTGCCAACATAGCCGACACTACTGCTGGCAGAGAGAGATCTTGCCCGATCCGATCGACCAGAATCCGCCGCTCGGCGGCCCACGCAGGGCACGCCTCGAGCGTGTGCTGTGCGGTGTCCTGGTCGCTATCACAATGGTGGCATTGTGCCGTGGCCTCGCGTCCTATCCTGTGCAGGTACGCACCGAAACAACCGTGCCCGGTGAGCACCTGCGTCAGGCGATAGGTGACGCGCTCGCTCCTTCTGAGCCAGGCTCCAAAGAGCGGCAGGACGGCCTCCACGACGCGCTTGGTCACATACTGCATCCGCAGGCGGTCGCGCCACTTTCCAAGTGCGCGCCGCCGAGCTAGCCGCCTCAGCCTGTCCAACGCCCCTGGAGGCGCGCCTTCACCCCTCTGGCGGAGGGAGCGTGTCTGATCGAAAACCCACGCATCCATCTTCGCCAGGATTTCGAAAGGCGGAAAACGCGTCAGGAGAGTTGCCGCCTCATAGGACACTGTTCGATATCCTCGTGCGATCCGGATAGCCAGTCTTTATTATTCAGTTATTCAGACCGTGAATTTAGGTTCTGCAGCGTTGGGAACCTGTCAGACGACACGAGAGACTGACCATACAGACGCCCCGTAGAGGGCCACGGATCGCACGACCCCCGTAGAGACGGCGAACTACCTCACATGGTCCCCCGAGATTGGGCAGCAGCCGGTGTAGTGCACCCACTACCCTCTCGACTCGGGGAACGAGGCGCTGAAAGTGCTCTTCGAAGCCCCAACGACTGTCTAGGGTGAGCCCCAGGTATTTCATGTACCGGCCCACCCCGATTCGCGTGTCACCAACGCGTATCCACGAACTGGGTGGTTCTCTGCTTCTTGGCAGTTTGTGGAACCATAGCGCCTCGGTTTTTTGAGGCGCTATCCGCAGACCCAGGGCGTGGATATTGGCCACGACAATTGCCACCGCTTGCTCTGCAAGCCGGATGGTTCCCTCGAAGGACTCCCCGCTGGCCAACACCAGAGTGTCGTCAGCGTAACAAACTAAGCTGACGCCAGCAGGGAGAACGACACGCAGGACCGCGTCGTAGGCAAGGTTCCATAAAAGGGGGCCGAGAACTGACCCCTGCGGAACCCCGCACGTAATCTCCCTCCGCTTTACGCTACCGTCCCTACCCACGAAGCGAATGTGCCTATCGCGCAGATAGGCCCCTATGATGCCCTGCAGGTAAGGCGGACACCGATGATGGACTAGTGCCGCCCTAATAGCGCCCCACGGGATGGAGTTGAAGGCGTTGACGATGTCTAGACTGACTGCCAACGCCACCCCACCCCGCCGAGACACTGCCTGTTCCGACAGCGAGCGGACGCGAAGAATCGCGTCAATGGTGGACCGCCGCTGCCGGAAGCCATACTGACTTTCGGCCAGGTCGGGGCCAACTCGCGACAGGTGCTCAACGAGTCTTCGGGTAATTATTCTTTCGAATAGCTTCGAAGCCTCGTCAAGCAGGCAAATGGGACGGTATGCAGAGGGAGACTCCGCAGCCCTTCCTTCCTTCCTCAAGAGAACCAATCCGGCTTCCTTCCAGCCGGACGGGAACACGCTACTACGGAGGCAACTGGTGAACAGCCGCCTCAAGCGGTCCCCAAGAGACTGCAGTGCATACACCCACGCACGGCCCGGAATGCCGTCCGGACCCGGTGCAGTGTTGCGACTCTTTAGGCGGCCAATGGCTCGGCCCAGCTCCCCTTCCGAAACCCCCAACTCCTCGGCCCAGTCCGAGGCAATCGGGGGTGGAGAGGGACCAGGATGGTCCCGGACCGCCGGAAAGAGCGTTGAAAGTACTCCCTCCAGCAAATCCGGGGCCATGGTTTCGGTCACGGGGGGGACATAGGGGCGTAACTTGCCCACTACCATTCGGTAGGGTCTCCCCCACGGACACCTGTCCAGTCCCTCCAGGAGCTCGCTCCAGGACCGAGCCTTCGCCTCGCTGATGGCGGTCTGAAACGCCAGCGTGGCCGCCCGGTAGGCCGCATAGGCCTCGTCAGTCTCTCCGGCTGTGGCGCTGTGTCGGCGTCGGCTTCGTTGGTACCGGTGGCGGGAGGCCAGGCAGACCGCGCGCAACTGCGCGATCTCATCCGACCACCAGTACACTGCCGTACGCCGGGAGCGCCTGGCCCGGGGCATGGATGCGTCGCATATTGACGTCATCGTCTCCCGGAACCAGGACGCTTCCTCCTTCGGATCGGGCAAGATCCCTTGATCAACCTCTGGCCAGGCCGCGACGTTGGCAGCTGCGACGAGCAACTCGCTATCCAGCTGTGTGAGGGCCCAACGCCGCGACCGTGGGCTGGGACTAGAACGGCTCGGGCAAGGCGTGCGGAGGGCCACGTCGAACATTATGTGGCGGTGGTCCGAAAGTGTGACCACCTCCTCCGCTACTCGCCAACCCGACACCATGCGGGCCACAGAAGGAGCCGCCCATGTCAGGTCCACGACCGACTCCCCCTGCCACCGAACGCAGGTGCTAACGGACCCCCGATTCAGCAATCGGAGGTCAAGTGACGCCGCCCAGTCTTGCATTATCCTCCCCCTCGGCCCGTCCCGACGGTTGCCCCAAGCTCTAGAGTGAGCATTGAAATCCCCCAGGACGAGCACTGGACGGGGCAAGCACTTACAGCGAATGCTGCGCGCCACCCCGTCCAGGTATCCCTCGAAGTCGACGAGGGACACGTTAGGGGAGATATAGCAGCCCACCACTGCCAGAGGTCCCCATTCTACTACGACAAAGCCCTGCCCCCTGTCCAACAGGGAGCAGAGCGGCTCACCTTCAGCTCCAGACCAATATATAGCGACGGAGTCCCCGGCGTCCCCGAACCAGCGAGGGTGTTCCTGGACGCTGTAGGGCTCCGCCACAACCGCCAAGGCAACCGACCACTCCGCAACAGTCTGTAGCAACAGATTCTGCGCGTTGCGGCAGTGGTTTAGGTTTCCCTGGAGGATCTTTAATTGGCCTCCATCGCCTCCGGTGAGCCGGAGCGTGCGACCGGTGCCGCCGGCGCAGACTTCTTCAGCTCCTCGGCCGAGGCAGGGGGGACCGATATGTACCTAGAATGTTTCGTGAGGCTATTGAAATTAAAAAATCAACCTAATTTTAATAGGGAAGATGGTTGACAGGTACCACCAGTTTGGAATCCAGTTATTAAAATAATAAAGTCCCAAACAGGATACCGCACTAGGAAACATCAAGACAGTGATTACTGCGTGAATCAAAACAAAATGACTTTCGTCTTGTCGATGTTCTTTTTCAGGCCCACCTGTTGGGAAAATGTTGAGATCATCGAGCACTGTGCTGAGCTCTTGCAGCGATTCTGTCATGACTACGATGTCGTCGGTAAATCCCAAATAATATCAAGCGGGCACATGCATTTTGAACTTCTTGAATCATCACATCACACATAAGATCACACTATCAAGTGTCCAAGTCCCATACACAGTGTAAAGCGTAGTTCAGATCGGAAAGCACTTGCGGGTCGTATAGCATGACACGCATATCCATTTATTTATTATATTCTTATTTATTTACGGTAGAGCAGGTTTAGTCGGTAAATACATGTTTCTGAAAGTGCTGCTGACATGAAAGGCAACACCTAGGTTCTGAGTCTCCTGGACCTGTTTCACAGAACAGCCATTAATCATGATGCCCTAGTCATAGCTTTGAATTTTGGTGATGACTTCCCTTTTTTTATTGGTGTCCAGTGGAAATTCTACATGAACTTCCGGGGAAGGGTGAAGGAGTATTTTTTTTTTTTTATAATTTTTTTTTTTATATTGGGACAAGCCCGCCACACATTCCCAACCACTGCAACTCCTGTAATCCAGGATCTACAATGGCGACCACCGAAAAGAACACCGACCAATGAAGGTCGGTGTGTCCCAGAGAAATGAAGAACTGTCTTGGAACCCGCAACGAAATTAATCAGAAAAGAAAATGGAGGAGTAGGAAAGAATATACGTTCCACTTCCCTCCGTAGCAAGCAGGAGACAGAGAAAATACTATAGGCCATAGGCACAATAACTGGGAGTGTACAACTAGGATAAGCCTAGTTGCCAAGCACCACGGGTACAAAAATGTTTATAAATATTTAATTACGGGTCCTATGTTGTGAGCTATTGTGACTGATTCCAATAGTAGGTATGGCAAAAACGCCTGAACGCACGGAAATTCGTCCTTGTTGCAACAAGGTCTGTATAGTAAACAACTCCGGATGTAACTTGCAAGCTGTCAAACATAATATTGCGTTCATCTTGCCAAAGAATACACTCCCACAGAACATGATGTGCAGACTGTTCATATTCACAGTCCGGTGTTGAACATTTGCAGAATGGTGAGACAACAAGCTTGAAGCTAAATAATTTACTCTTAAAGTTACCATGACCGGTGAGAAATTGAGCCACGCAATGATCGACTTCCAACCATGCACTTGTCAGCCGCTCACGAACGGATGGAAAGAACTGGTATAAGTGACGGCCCTTAATAGATGTGTCCCACCTGCTTTGCCATTCGGCCAAGAGTTCTTCCCAAACAAGTGAAGGAGTATGCCGACTCTTACCGGCTAAAACCACTGGAGCGGTCATCTTCGGCACCGAAGGGGTCTAGGTCCTCATAAGATCACACTAGAGCTGCCCATTGGTGCCGCGCCTTTAGGCACATCACAAAGGGGATGACTGTAAAGCGGTCAACCTCTCTAGCGAAAGGAAGGTGACTGTAAAAAGGTCGTACCCGTGACCCCCAAGTGGTGATGACTTCTCTAGAACCCGTAACCAAAAACTTACTAAATCGTATCATTATATTCAATTAAATGTTAGTCAAACGTTGAAGTTCCTGCTTATATCTGATTTAATATCAATTTTGTAGGTGATTAAATGTGTAGTCATGTCAGCCGTAAACACGTTTACTGCTGAACAAAGGCTTCACCTATAGATTTCGACAACGAAGGTAACATGTCGTGTGTTGTCACTTGGAGGGAACTCGCCAGTCTTCTCAGCGCTTGGCATGTGGGTTGGTGAGCGCAGAATGGCTGCTGTACCTCAGAAGAGATGCTGCTGCTGCTCATCTCTCTGGTTTAGAGTCCCTCAGTCGCCTTTTGCGACATCCATGGAAGGAGATGGAGTGGTGGTATATTCTTAATCATAACACCATACGGAAATTTTAGTGAGTTTAGGAAATTGTGTAGTGTCTGTTACTCATTTTCTTACATATGAAGGTCAACCTAAGCTGACAATGCACATATGCATGATAAATGCTTTAAAGGTTTCTAGTTATTCTGAACATGCAGATCGAAAGCAGATTAGGAGTGGAAAAGGAAGTTCGGGTGTCTCTATCCTGGGTAGCAATACAATTGGCATGGGCAGGCGTGATGTTTACCACCAGGTGAATGACTTAACTCCTATCGTCACTAGGATGTATACAAAACAAGGGAAATGTTGGTATTATGTAAACGAATTATTTTAATTATACATAACATATATACATAAGTAGTATGCTCATTACTGTCCCACAGCTGGGCACAAGCCTTTTCTCATGATGAGAAAGGTTTGGCCTTGGTCCACCAGGCTGGCCTAGTGTGGGTTGGCGGACTACACAAACAACTGAGAACATTTTGGAGCCCTCTGATGTGTGCAGGATTCCTCCGGATGTTTGCCTTCACCGTTAACGCAAGTTATAATCATATTCGGATCCACAAATTAATCCGAAGAGTCAGAGGTGTGGGCTGGGATCGAACTCAGACCTGTATGGAAGGTAAGCGTTCAGTCACTATATAGAGTATCACTGCCTGATAACGACCAGGACACCGCACAGCAAACGCTCGAGGCATGCCCGGCGTGGGCCGCCGAGCGGCGGATCTTGGTCGATCGGATTGGACAAGATAGCCCTCTGCCAGCGGTAGTGTCGGCTATGTTGGCAGAGCACGAAAACTGGAATGATAGGGCCGATCTTGCTCGGAGTAGGAGAAAACGGCGCCGGGGTAACAACCGCCCTGGTGCCTAATTCCCATACGCCTGAAAACCCCGGCCGTCGCTATAAGACGGGGCTTCTGGGTTCGCGGGCGTAGATTGGGGAATCTGAGTTTCCACACCAAGCGACCCAAGAGAAGACGGTAGCAGGCATGTGGTCACGAGCTGCTGTGACCGCTGTCACCCTCTCCGAGATGTGCCTATAAGCGTGGTACTAGTGGGCGGCTCTAGTGTGATCACATGAGGACCTGGAGCCTCCCTTAGGAGTCCGGCCGGCATACCCCTTCACCCTTCTCCGAGGCGAAGGAAGTTCATGAAGAATTTCCACTGGGCACCAATAAAAAGACGCTATCACTGCGATTTTAATTACATCAATACAATATAATCTATACAAATAAATAAAATTGAAGTGTCTGTTTGTAATGTCAAAACAACAGATTTTTACTAAATGCAATGAAAGTATATACGGTAACAAAAAAAAACATTTTTAAATTTTTTGTCTGCCTATTTGTACCGGGTAATCTCCGAAATGGCTGGATCGATTTCGACTTTCACTGGCAGATAGCTGATGTTATAAGGAATAACTTAGGCTACTTTTATTTTAGAAAAATAATTAGGGTTCCGCGCAATAAAAATACCCTTGAAATCCAATTATTCTATGTCAAGTGTCTATGTCGAAGTACTCTAAATTTCTTTTAAATGCTGGTGAAACCGCGGGACCCAGCTAGTATAACATATGTTTACTACGAATGTAGCCGAGGTCATCATGTCAGCCAAAAGTACGTCCACTGCTTAACAAAAGCCTCCGCCATAGATTTCTATAACGACCGGTTACATGCCGTGTGCAGTCATTTTGGAGGAATTTTAGGATGGTGACAGGTTTCATGTTTATTGCTTGCCCTCATATTTTAAATGTTATAATTGTATTGTATTTAATACACGCTAAATAGACGAGACTAACATAGTTTAAGGCTTTTTTTTTGTATACCTAACTTAATCTAGCGCGATCACTCGCGATTACCAATCTTTTTGCAGTTTTCACTGACGATAAGATATGCAGAACAATTGACAAGAGTGTGCAAGTGATGCCTGCTTTTGTAGACATTTCATATAGTTAAAATAGCTATAGTCTAGCTAAATATAGTGTGAACGATACCCATATAGTAAATCGTTATGTCCATAATTCATAATAGTGCATTGTCATCTTGAATGAGGCATAAAATCTTTTTTTACGAGACTTTAATATCGACGTCTATATGATTCCTTGATTAATTAGATATTAGAAACTTGTTTTCATTTTGATTAAATTCTATTAACCTTGTATTTGCTTTTTTTTTATTGGTGTCCTGTGGACATTATACATGAACTTCCTTCGCCCCGGGGAAAGGCGAAGGGGTATGCCGGACTCCTACCGGCTAAAACCACTGGAGCGGTCATCTTCGGACCGAAGGGGGGCTCCAGGTCCGCGTATGATCACACCAGAGCCGTCCATTGGTACCTTTAGGCGCATCACGGAGGGGATGACTGTAAAACGGTCACCCCCTCTAGCGGAGGGAAGGCGACTGTAAAAAGGTACTCTAAAGGTAAGGTCTCCCCAGGAACTTCTCGGGGAGGATTGTAAAGGATCCCCCAAGCCTCGCTGTGCGCTGTGCTCCTCACACGGCGGCACGTGACCACGTGCGCGCCACCGTCTTCCCTTAGGAGACCGGCATACCCCTTCGCCCTTCCCCAGGGCGAAGGAAGTTCAACTAGAATTTCCATAGGAGACCAATAAGAAATAATGCTATCTATGTTCATCATCATCATTTCAGCCGAATTAAGTCCACTGCTATACACTGCATCCCTTAAAGATTGCTACAACGACCGGTCTGGGTCTGTTGCGTGCTCATTGAGGGGTTTTGCCATAATCGCCACGCTTGGCAGGTGGGTTGGCGATCGCAGCTGAGTTCTTAATGTAATTGTAATATTTGTATAAAAAAAATAAAAAAAACTTTGCCCACACTAGGATTTCTCCTGTGTCGTGGGTGCGTTTACAGACATGAATTCCACATACAATACATCCAGACCCGGAACAACTACCTGCTGATCATACAAATATTTGTTCCGTGCGGGAATCGAACCCACGACCCTGAGCGCAGCAGCCGACTGTATCAGCCACTGCACCAACCGTGCCGTCATGTATTCGAAGGATACTGCTGCCCATCCGTCGGCTATCTCACAGTCGCTTTTTACCATACTCACAGGTTGAGACGGGTTGATGCTATTCTTAACCGGCACAACACGCCACAGTAGAACACTAACGGCCGAATACTAAATCGTCACGTAATATTAAGTCCTGCTTTAGCTATTTGAGCCGCCCGGTTGCCAACAGAAAACGGGTTTCTCTAATAGATAAAGCAGGATTTAATATTAAGTGCCATTACAGTATTCGGCCGCTAGTGACATATTATTATTTCACAATAATTTATTAACAACATCAATTTTTCAAATGTCTACGGATCCGTCCGTTCGACTTCCATTAATTTTGATGATGGATGTCAAGTGTGCCGCAAGTTTATGCTGTAAATCAATCAAGGATAAATCACGATCGTGATGGCTACTTATTGTTATTAATATTTTTCGCTGGCAACCCCAAAGCCTCGTGTGTCGAGAAAGAAATTCTAGTTTAAAATAACGTTTGCCATGTCAAGTGTGTTCCTTTGGATATCTAATGTAATTAGCTCGTGACTTCGTATCTCGAACAGACAAGTCTTGCGTAGTTTGTTTTGATACTTATATTATTTCATTATATATTATTAACCCCAATCTTCTGTACTTATGCTTTGTAAAAAGTTCACAAACTCTGTCTCCTAGCTCTGAAACATAAAGTTGCTGAAGTTCTATTCTACAAGCCCATAAAGCATTCTTTTATTTTGTGGTAATCTCGAGGACTCAACACACCAATAGGACAGCCTTTTTTAAGATGGCTGTAAAAGAACAAATTGGTGGTTTCATATTGTTCGCAGTAAGTCACTATATGGCTAGAGTATGTTAAAAGCCTCGTAATAAGACGACGAGGGAGCCTACAAATCATAATAAATTCGGCGAACTTATTAAGTCAGCCGACAACAAACAATGGAGCGAGTTATTGGCGATATACCCTCGTTTTATCTAACGCCCCCCCTTACCATCTTACAAATGTCCCCCTTCGGGCTCAATAAGTGAAGCAATCTTCGTTTTATCGGAAAAAGCTCAGGGCATCAAGAATATACCAATTAATAGAGGTAAAGAGTTAACAAAAACAGATGTTCTCGGAGATGGCTGCCAAGAATGGATTTCCTTTGGCATTTAATTATTAGCTGTGTTATAATGATACTGGGGCATCGATTTATTATACATAACAAATCTTTACCTATGAAATTGCCGTTCTGCAGTACTGGCCGTTTCAAATAAAAATATTTTTTGTTTGGCTACGAATTCTAATTTCAAATTTCTTTTATTTCTTTCATTATTCAAAATCAATCTTGAGTGTATTGATTAGTGTTATGTTTTATCACGTTTGAATCTTTTCGTTGTCATGGATAAGATGAAAATTCGAGTAATTGTGGAACATGAGTACCGTCGTGGCAGCAATGCGGCAGAAGCGGCATGCAACATCATGGACGTTTACGGAGTGAACACTACAAACGAACGCACAACCAGTTATTAGTTTGCCTGCGTCCGTTCTGGAAATTAAGATCTGAAAAATGAACCCCGTGATCGCTCGAAAACTTTGGTC